>OX328279.1:15000-10015000 GCA_946814005.1 Chamaenerion angustifolium
GCGCCCTGCGCTCGTCGCCCTGCGCCCTGCGCTCGACGCCCTGCGCCCTGCGCTCGTCGCCCTGCGCCCTGCGCTCGTCGCCCTGCGCTCGTCGCCCTGCGCCCTGCGCTCGTCGCCCTGCGCCCTGCGCTCGTCGCCCTGCGCCCTGCGCTCGACGCCCTGCGCCCTGCGCTCGTCGCCCTGCGCCCTGCGCTCGTCGCCCTGCGCCCTGCGCTCGTCGCCCTGCGCCCTGCGCTCGTCGCCCTGCGCCCTGCGCTCGTCGCCCTGCGCCCTGCGCTCGTCGCCCTGCGCCCTGCGCTCGTCGCCCTGCTCCCGTCGACCTGCGCCCGTCGACCTGCCCCCGTCGACCTGCGCCCGTCGACCTTCCCCCATTGACCTGCCCCCGACGACCTGCCCCCGTCGACCTGCGTCGGTCGACCTGCGTCGGTCGACCTGCGCCCGTCGACCTGCCCCCGTCGACCTGCCCCCGTCGACCTACGCCTGTCGACATGCCCCCGTCGACCTGCGCCCGTCGACCTGCGCCCGTCGACCTGCGCTCTACGCTCGTCGACCTACGCCCTAAGCTCGTCGACCTGCACCCTGTGCTCGTCGCCTTTCGCCCTGCAGTCGTCGCCTTGCGCCATGCGCTCGTCGCCATGCGCCCTGCGCCCTGCGCTCGTCGCCCTGCGCTCGTCGCCCTGCGCTCGTCGCCCTGCGCCCTGCGCTCGTCGCCCTGCGCCCTGCGCTCGTCGCCCTGCGCCCTGCGCTCGTCGCCCTGCGCCCTGCGCTCGTCGCCCTGCGCTCGTCGCCCTGCGCTCGTCGCCCTGCGCCCTGCGCTCGTCGCCCTGCGCTCGTCGCCCTGCGCCCTGCGCTCGTCGCCCTGCGCTCGTCGCCCTAAACCCTAAACCCTAAACCCTAAACCCTAAACCCTAAACCCTAAACCCTAAACCCTAAACCCTAAACCCTAAACCCTAAACCCTAAACCCTAAACCCTAAACCCTAAACCCTAAACCCTAAACCCTAAACCCTAAACCCTAAACCCTAAACCCTAAACCCTAAACCCTAAACCCTAAACCCTAAACCCTAAACCCTAAACCCTAAACCCTAAACCCTAAACCCTAAACCCTAAACCCTAAACCCTAAACCCTAAACCCTAAACCCTAAACCCTAAACCCTAAACCCTAAACCCTAAACCCTAAACCCTAAACCCTAAACCCTAAACCCTAAACCCTAAACCCTAAACCCTAAACCCTAAACCCTAAACCCTAAACCCTAAACCCTAAACCCTAAACCCTAAACCCTAAACCCTAAACCCTAAACCCTAAACCCTAAACCCTAAACCTGCACGCCCTGTGCTCGTCGACCTGCACCCTGCGCTCGTCGCCCTAGACCCTAGACCCTAGACCCTAGACCCTAGACCCTAGACCCTAGACCCTAGACCCTAGACCCTAGACCCTAGACCCTAGACCCTAGACCCTAGACCCTAGACCCTAGACCCTAGACCCTAGACCCTAGACCCTAGACCCTAGACCCTAGACCCTAGACCCTAGACCCTAGACCCTAGACCCTAGACCCTAGACCCTAGACCCTAGACCCTAGACCCTAGACCCTAGACCCTAGACCCTAGACCCTAGACCCTAGACCCTAGACCCTAGACCCTAGACCCTAGACCCTAGACCCTAGACCCTAGACCCTAGACCCTAGACCCTAGACCCTAGACCCTAGACCCTAGACCCTAGACCCTAGACCCTAGACCCTAGACCCTAGACCCTAGACCCTAGACCCTAGACCCTAGACCCTAGACCCTAGACCCTAGACCCTAGACCCTAGACCCTAGACCCTAGACCCTAGACCCTAGACCCTAGACCCTAGACCCTAGACCCTAGACCCTAGACCCTAGACCCTAGACCCTAGACCCTAGACCCTAGACCCTAGACCCTAGACCCTAGACCCTAGACCCTAGACCCTAGACCCTAGACCCTAGACCCTAGACCCTAGACCCTAGACCCTAGACCCTAGACCCTAGACCCTAGACCCTAGACCCTAGACCCTAGACCCTAGACCCTAGACCCTAGACCCTAGACCCTAGACCCTAGACCCTAGACCCTAGACCCTAGACCCTAGACCCTAGACCCTAGACCCTAGACCCTAGACCCTAGACCCTAGACCCTAGACCCTAGACCCTAGACCCTAGACCCTAGACCCTAGACCCTAGACCCTAGACCCTAGACCCTAGACCCTAGACCCTAGACCCTAGACCCTAGACCCTAGACCCTAGACCCTAGACCCTAGACCCTAAACCCTAGACCCTAAACCCTAAACCCTAAACCCTAAAACCCTAAAACCCTAAACCCCTAAACCCTAAACCCTAAACCCTAAACCCTAAACCCTAAACCCTAAACCCTAAACCTGCACGCCCTGTGCTCGTCGACCTGCACCCTGCGCTCGTCGCCTTTCGCCCTGCGCTCGTCGCCCTGAGCTCTGCGCTCGTCTCCCTGCGCCCTGCGCTCGTCGCCCTGCGCTCGTCGCCCTGCGCCCTGCGCTCGTCGCCCTGCGCCCTGCGCTCGTCGCCCTGCGCCCTGCGCTCGTCGCCCTGCGCCCTGCGCTCGTCGCCCTGCGCCCTGCGCTCGTCGCCCTGCGCCCTGCGCTCGTCGCCCTGCGCCCTGCGCTCGTCGCCCTGCGCCCTGCGCTCGTCGCCCTGCGCCCTGCGCTCGTCGCCCTGCGCCCTGCGCTCGTCGCCCTGCGCTCGTCGCCCTGCGCTCGTCGCCCTGCGCTCGTCGCCCTGCGCTCGTCGCCCTGCGCCCGGCGCTCGTCGCCCTGCGCCCTGCGCGCGTCGCCCTGCGCCCTGCGCTCGTCGCCCTGCGCTCGTCGCCCTGCGCTCGTCGCCCTGCGCCCTGCGCTCGTCGCCCTGCGCTCGTCTCCCTGCGCCCTGCGCTCGTCGCCCTGCGCCCTGCGCTCGTCGCCCTGTCGCCCTGCGCCCTGCGCTCGTCGCCCTGCGCCCTGCGCCCTGCGCTCGTCGCCCTGCGCTCGTCGCCCTGCGCCCTGCGCTCGTCGCCCTGCGCCCTGCGCTCGTCGCCCTGCGCTCGTCGCCCTGCGCCCTGCGCTCGTCGCCCTGCGCTCGTCGCCCTGCGCCCTGCGCTCGTCGCCCTGCGCTCGTCGCCCTGCGCCCTGCGCTCGACGCCCTGCGCCCTGCGCTCGTCGCCCTGCGCCCTGCGCTCGTCGCCCTGCGCCCTGCGCTCGTCGCCCTGCGCCCTGCGCTCGGCGCCCTGCGCTCGTCGCCCTGCGCTCGTCGCCCTGCGCTCGTC
Source organism: Chamaenerion angustifolium (assembly GCA_946814005.1). Taxonomy (NCBI): domain Eukaryota; kingdom Viridiplantae; phylum Streptophyta; class Magnoliopsida; order Myrtales; family Onagraceae; genus Chamaenerion; species Chamaenerion angustifolium. Next base: position 18,285 of record OX328279.1, read on the forward strand.
GCCCTGCGCTCGTCGCCCTGCGCTCGTCGCCCTGCGCTCGTCGCCCTGCGCTCGTCGCCCTGCGCTCGTCGCCCTGCGCTCGTCGCCCTGCGCTCGTCGCCCTGCGCTCGTCGCCCTGCGCTCGTCGCCCTGCGCTCGTCGCCCTGCGCTCGTCGCCCTGCGGTCGTCGCCCTGCGCCCCGCGCTCGTCGCCCTGCGCCCTGCGCTCGTCGCCCTGCGCTCGTCGCCCTGCGCTCGTCGCCCTGCGCTCGTCGCCCTGCGCCTTGCGCTCGTCGCCCTGCGCCCTGCGCTCGTCGCCCTGCGCCCTGCGCCCTGCGCTCGTCGCCCTGCGCTCGTCGCCCTGCGCTCTGCGCTCGTCGCCCTGCGCCCTGCGCTCGTCGCCCTGCGCTCGTCGCCCTGCGCCCTGCGCTCGTCGCCCTGCGCCTTGCGCTCGTCGCCCTGCGCTCGTCGCCCTGCGCCCTGCGCCCTGCGCTCGTCGCCCTGCGCCCTGCGCTCGTCGCCCTGCGCCCTGCGCTCGTCGCCCTGCGCTCGTCGCCCTGCGCCCTGCGCTCGTCGCCCTGCGCCCTGCGCTCGACGCCCTGCGCCCTGCGCTCGTCGCCCTGCGCCCTGCGCTCGTCGCCCTGCGCTCGTCGCCCTGCGCCCTGCGCTCGTCGCCCTGCGCCCTGCGCTCGTCGCCCTGCGCCCTGCGCTCGACGCCCTGCGCCCTGCGCTCGTCGCCCTGCGCCCTGCGCTCGTCGCCCTGCGCCCTGCGCTCGTCGCCCTGCGCCCTGCGCTCGTCGCCCTGCGCCCTGCGCTCGTCGCCCTGCGCCCTGCGCTCGTCGCCCTGCGCCCTGCGCTCGTCGCCCTGCTCCCGTCGACCTGCGCCCGTCGACCTGCCCCCGTCGACCTGCGCCCGTCGACCTTCCCCCATTGACCTGCCCCCGACGACCTGCCCCCGTCGACCTGCGTCGGTCGACCTGCGTCGGTCGACCTGCGCCCGTCGACCTGCCCCCGTCGACCTGCCCCCGTCGACCTACGCCTGTCGACATGCCCCCGTCGACCTGCGCCCGTCGACCTGCGCCCGTCGACCTGCGCTCTACGCTCGTCGACCTACGCCCTAAGCTCGTCGACCTGCACCCTGTGCTCGTCGCCTTTCGCCCTGCAGTCGTCGCCTTGCGCCATGCGCTCGTCGCCATGCGCCCTGCGCCCTGCGCTCGTCGCCCTGCGCTCGTCGCCCTGCGCTCGTCGCCCTGCGCCCTGCGCTCGTCGCCCTGCGCCCTGCGCTCGTCGCCCTGCGCCCTGCGCTCGTCGCCCTGCGCCCTGCGCTCGTCGCCCTGCGCTCGTCGCCCTGCGCTCGTCGCCCTGCGCCCTGCGCTCGTCGCCCTGCGCTCGTCGCCCTGCGCCCTGCGCTCGTCGCCCTGCGCTCGTTGCCCTAAACCCTAAACCCTAAACCCTAAACCCTAAACCCTAAACCCTAAACCCTAAACCCTAAACCCTAAACCCTAAACCCTAAACCCTAAACCCTAAACCCTAAACCCTAAACCCTAAACCCTAAACCCTAAACCCTAAACCCTAAACCCTAAACCCTAAACCCTAAACCCTAAACCCTAAACCCTAAACCCTAAACCCTAAACCCTAAACCCTAAACCCTAAACCCTAAACCCTAAACCCTAAACCCTAAACCCTAAACCCTAAACCCTAAACCCTAAACCCTAAACCCTAAACCCTAAACCCTAAACCCTAAACCCTAAACCCTAAACCCTAAACCCTAAACCCTAAACCCTAAACCCTAAACCCTAAACCCTAAACCCTAAACCCTAAACCCTAAACCCTAAACCCTAAACCCTAAACCTGCACGCCCTGTGCTCGTCGACCTGCACCCTGCGCTCGTCGCCTTTCGCCCTGCGCTCGTCGCCCTGAGCTCTGCGCTCGTCTCCCTGCGCCCTGCGCTCGTCGCCCTGCGCTCGTCGCCCTGCGCTCGTCGCCCTGCGCCCTGCGCTCGTCGCCCTGCGCCCTGCGCTCGTCGCCCTGCGCCCTGCGCTCGTCGCCCTGCGCCCTGCGCTCGTCGCCCTGCGCCCTGCGCTCGTCGCCCTGCGCCCTGCGCTCGTCGCCCTGCGCCCTGCGCCCTGCGCTCGTCGCCCTGCGCCCTGCGCTCGTCGCCCTGCGCCCTGCGCTCGTCGCCCTGCGCTCGTCGCCCTGCGCCCTGCGCTCGTCGCCCTGCGCCCTGCGCTCGTCGCCCTGCGCCCTGCGCTCGTCGCCCTGCGCCCTGCGCTCGTCGCCCTGCGCCCTGCGCTCGTCGCCCTGCGCCCTGCGCTCGTCGCCCTGCGCCCTGCGCTCGTCGCCCTGCGCCCTGCGCTCGTCGCCCTGCGCCCTGCGCTCGTCGCCCTGCGCTCGTCGCCCTGCGCCCTGCGCTCGTCGCCCTGCGCTCGTCGCCCTGCGCTCGTCGCCCTGCGCCCTGCGCTCGTCGCCCTGCGCCCTGCGCTCGTCGCCCTGCGCCCTGCGCTCGTCGCCCTGCGCCCTGCGCTCGTCGCCCTGCGCTCGTCGCCCTGCGCTCGTCGCCCTGCGCTAGTCGCCCTGCGCTCGTCGCCCTGCGCTCGTCGCCCTGCGCCCTGCGCTCGTCGCCCTGCGCCCTGCGCTCGTCGCCCTGCGCTCGTCGCCCTGCGCTCGTCGCCCTGCGCCCTGCGCTCGTCGCCCTGCGCTCGTCGCCCTGCGCTCGTCGCCCTGCGCCCTGCGCTCGTCGCCCTGCGCTCGTCGCCCTGCGCCCTGCGCTCGTCGCCCTGCGCCCTGCGCTCGTCGCCCTGCGCCCTGCGCTCGTCGCCCTGCGCCCTGCGCTCGTCGCCCTGCGCCCTGCGCTCGTCGCCCTGCGCTCGTCGCCCTGCGCTCGTCGCCCTGCGCTCGTCGCCCTGCGCTCGTCGCCCTGCGCTCGTCGCCCTGCGCTCGTCGCCCTGCGCTCGTCGCCCTGCGCCCTGCGCTCGTCGCCCTGCGCCCTGCGCTCGTCGCCCTGCGCCCTGCGCTCGTCGCCCTGCGCCCTGCGCTCGTCGCCCTGCGCCCTGCGCTCGTCGCCCTGCGCCCTGCGCTCGTCGCCCTGCGCCCTGCGCTCGTCGCCCTGCGCCCTGCGCTCGTCGCCCTGCGCCCTGCGCTCGTCGCCCTGCGCCCTGCGCTCGTCTCCCTGCGCCCTGCGCTCGTCGCCCTGCTCCCTGCGCCCTGCGCTCGTCGCCCTGCGCCCTGCGCTCGTCGCCCTGCGCCCTGCGCCCTGCGCTCGTCGCCCTACGCTCGTCGCCCTGCGCCCTGCGCCCTGCGCTCGTCACCCTGCGCTCGTCGCCCTGCGCCCTGCGCTCGTCGCCCTGCGCCCTGCGCTCGTCGCCCTGCGCCCTGCGCTCGTCGCCCTGCGCCCTGCGCTCGTCGCCCTGCGCCCTGCGCTCGTCGCCCTGCGCCCTGCGCTCGTCGCCCTGCGCCCTGCGCTCGTCGCCCTGCGCCCTGCGCTCGTCGCCCTGCGCCCTGCGCTCGTCGCCCTGCGCCCTGCGCTCGTCGCCCTGCGCCCTGCGCTCGTCGCCCTGCGCCCTGCGCTCGTCGCCCTGCGCCCTGCGCTCGTCGCCCTGCGCCCTGCGCTCGTCGCCCTGCGCCCTGCGCTCGACGCCCTGCGCCCTGCGCTCGTCGCCCTGCGCCCTGCGCTCGACGCCCTGCGCCCTGCGCTCGTCGCCCTGCGCCCTGCGCTCGTCGCCCTGCGCCCTGCGCTTGTCGCCCTGCGCTCGTCGCCCTGCGCTCGTCGCCCTGCGCTCGTCGCCCTGCGCTCGTCGCTCTGCGCTCGTCGCCCTGCGCTCGTCGCCCTGCGCTCGTCGCCCTGCGCTCGTCGCCCTGCGCTCGTCGCCCTGCGCTCGTCGCCCTGCGCTCGTCGCCCTGCGCTCGTCGCCCTGCGCTCGTCGCCCTGCGCTCGTCGCCCTGCGCTCGTCGCCCTGCGCTCGTCGCCCTGCGCTCGTCGCCCTGCGCCCTGCGCTCGTCGCCCTGCGCCCTGCGCTCGTCGCCCTGCGCCCTGCGCTCGTCGCCCTGCGCCCTGCGCTCGTCGCCCTGCGCCCTGCGCTCGTCGCCCTGCGCTCGTCGCCCTGCGCTCGTCGCCCTGCGCTCGTCGCCCTGCGCTCGTCGCCCTGCGCTCGTCGCCCTGCGCTCGTCACCCTGCGCTCGTCGCCCTGCGCCCTGCGCTCGTCGCCCTGCGCCCTGCGCTCGTCGCCCTGCGCCCTGCGCTCGTCGCCCTGCGCCCTGCGCTCGTCGCCCTGCGCCCTGCGCTCGTCGCCCTGCGCCCTGCGCTCGTCGCCCTGCGCCCTGCGCTCGTCGCCCTGCGCCCTGCGCTCGTCGCCCTGCGCCCTGCGCTCGTCGCCCTGCGCCCTGCGCTCGTCTCCCTGCGCCCTGCGCTCGTCGCCCTGCTCCCTGCGCCCTGCGCTCGTCGCCCTGCGCCCTGCGCTCGTCGCCCTGCGCCCTGCGCCCTGCGCTCGTCGCCCTACGCTCGTCGCCCTGCGCCCTGCGCCCTGCGCTCGTCGCCCTGCGCTCGTCGCCCTGCGCCCTGCGCTCGTCGCCCTGCGCCCTGCGCTCGTCGCCCTGCGCCCTGCGCTCGTCGCCCTGCGCCCTGCGCTCGTCGCCCTGCGCCCTGCGCTCGTCGCCCTGCGCCCTGCGCTCGTCGCCCTGCGCCCTGCGCTCGTCGCCCTGCGCCCTGCGCTCGTCGCCCTGCGCCCTGCGCTCGTCGCCCTGCGCCCTGCGCTCGTCGCCCTGCGCCCTGCGCTCGTCGCCCTGCGCCCTGCGCTCGTCGCCCTGCGCCCTGCGCTCGTCGCCCTGCGCCCTGCGCTCGTCGCCCTGCGCCCTGCGCTCGTCGCCCTGCGCCCTGCGCTCGACGCCCTGCGCCCTGCGCTCGTCGCCCTGCGCCCTGCGCTCGACGCCCTGCGCCCTGCGCTCGTCGCCCTGCGCCCTGCGCTCGTCGCCCTGCGCCCTGCGCTTGTCGCCCTGCGCTCGTCGCCCTGCGCTCGTCGCCCTGCGCTCGTCGCCCTGCGCTCGTCGCTCTGCGCTCGTCGCCCTGCGCTCGTCGCCCTGCGCTCGTCGCCCTGCGCTCGTCGCCCTGCGCTCGTCGCCCTGCGCTCGTCGCCCTGCGCTCGTCGCCCTGCGCTCGTCGCCCTGCGCTCGTCGCCCTGCGCTCGTCGCCCTGCGCTCGTCGCCCTGCGCCCCGCGCTCGTCGCCCTGCGCCCTGCGCCCTGCGCCCTGCGCCCTGCGCTCGTCGCTCTGCGCTCGTCGCCCTGCGCTCGTCGCCCTGCGCCCTGCGCTCGTCGCCCTGCGCTCTGCGCTCTGCGCTCGTCGCCCTGCGCCCTGCGCTCGTCGCCCTGCGCCCTGCGCTCGTCGCCCTGCGCCCTGCGCTCGTCGCCCTGCGCCCTGCGCTCGTCGCCCTGCGCTCGTCGCCCTGCGCTCGTCGCCCTGCGCTCGTCGCCCTGCGCTCGTCGCCCTGCGCTCGTCACCCTGCGCTCGTCGCCCTGCGCCCTGCGCTCGTCGCCCTGCGCCCTGCGCTCGTCGCCCTGCGCCCTGCGCTCGTCGCCCTGCGCCCTGCGCTCGTCGCCCTGCGCCCTGCGCTCGTCGCCCTGCGCCCTGCGCTCGTCGCCCTGCGCCCTGCGCTCGTCGCCCTGCGCCCTGCGCTCGTCGCCCTGCGCCCTGCGCTCGTCGCCCTGCGCCCTGCGCTCGTCTCCCTGCGCCCTGCGCTCGTCGCCCTGCTCCCTGCGCCCTGCGCTCGTCGCCCTGCGCCCTGCGCTCGTCGCCCTGCGCCCTGCGCCCTGCGCTCGTCGCCCTACACTCGTCGCCCTGCGCCCTGCGCCCTGCGCTCGTCGCCCTGCGCTCGTCGCCCTGCGCCCTGCGCTCGTCGCCCTGCGCCCTGCGCTCGTCGCCCTGCGCCCTGCGCTCGTCGCCCTGCGCCCTGCGCTCGTCGCCCTGCGCCCTGCGCTCGTCGCCCTGCGCCCTGCGCTCGTCGCCCTGCGCCCTGCGCTCGTCGCCCTGCGCCCTGCGCTCGTCGCCCTGCGCCCTGCGCTCGTCGCCCTGCGCCCTGCGCTCGTCGCCCTGCGCCCTGCGCTCGTCGCCCTGCGCCCTGCGCTCGTCGCCCTGCGCCCTGCGCTCGTCGCCCTGCGCCCTGCGCTCGTCGCCCTGCGCCCTGCGCTCGACGCCCTGCGCCCTGCGCTCGTCGCCCTGCGCCCTGCGCTCGACGCCCTGCGCCCTGCGCTCGTCGCCCTGCGCCCTGCGCTCGTCGCCCTGCGCCCTGCGCTTGTCGCCCTGCGCTCGTCGCCCTGCGCTCGTCGCCCTGCGCTCGTCGCCCTGCGCTCGTCGCTCTGCGCTCGTCGCCCTGCGCTCGTCGCCCTGCGCTCGTCGCCCTGCGCTCGTCGCCCTGCGCTCGTCGCCCTGCGCTCGTCGCCCTGCGCTCGTCGCCCTGCGCTCGTCGCCCTGCGCTCGTCGCCCTGCGCTCGTCGCCCTGCGCCCCGCGCTCGTCGCCCTGCGCCCTGCGCCCTGCGCCCTGCGCTCGTCGCTCTGCGCTCGTCGCCCTGCGCTCGTCGCCCTGCGCCCTGCGCTCGTCGCCCTGCGCTCTGCGCTCTGCGCTCGTCGCCCTGCGCCCTGCGCTCGTCGCCCTGCGCCCTGCGCTCGTCGCCCTGCGCTCGTCGCCCTGCGCCCTGCGCTCGTCGCCCTGCGCTCGTCGCCCTGCGCTCGTCGCCCTGCGCCTTGCGCTCGTCGCCCTGCGCTCGTCGCCCTGCGCCCTGCGCTCGTCGCCCTGCGCCCTGCGCCCTGCGCTCGTCGCCCTGCGCCCTGCGCTCGTCGCCCTGCGCCCTGCGCTCGTCGCCCTGCGCCCTGCGCTCGTCGCCTTGCGCTCGTCGCCCTGCGCCCTGCGCTCGTCGCCCTGCGCCCTGCGCTCGACGCCCTGCGCCCTGCGCTCGTCGCCCTGCGCCCTGCGCTCGTCGCCCTACGCCCTGCGCTCGTCGCCCTGCGCCCTGCGCTCGACGCCCTGCGCCCTGCGCTCGTCGCCCTGCGCCCTGCGCTCGTCGCCCTGCGCCCTGCGCTCGTCGCCCTGCGCCCTGCGCTCGTCGCCCTGCTCCCGTCGACCTGCGCCCGTCGACCTGCCCCCGTCGACCTGCGCCCGTCGACCTTCCCCCATCGACCTGCCCCCGACGACCTGCCCCCGTCGACCTGCGTCGGTCGACCTGCGTCGGTCGACCTGCGTCGGTCGACCTGCGCCCGTCGACCTGCCCCCGTCGACCTGCCCCCGTCGACCTACGCCTGTCGACATGCCCCCGTCGACCTGCGCCCGTCGACCTGCGCTCTACGCTCGTCGACCTACGCCCTAAGCTCGTCGACCTGCACCCTGTGCTCGTCGCCTTTCGCCCTGCGCTCGTCGCCTTGCGCCATGCGCTCGTCGCCATGCGCCCTGCGCTCGTCGCCCTGCGCTCGTCGCCCTGCGCTCGTCGCCCTGCGCTCGTCGCCCTGCGCTCGTCGCCCTGCGCTCGTCGCCCTGCGCCCTGCGCTCGTCGCCCTGCGCTCGTCGCCCTGCGCTCGTCGCCCTGCGCTCGTCGCCCTGCGCTCGTCGCCCTGCGCTCGTCGCCCTGCGCTCGTCGCCCTGCGCTCGTCGCCCTGCGCTCGTCGCCCTGCGCTCGGCGCCCTGCGCTCGGCGCCCTGCGCCCTGCGCCCTGCGCTCGGCGCCCTGCGCTCGTCGCCCTGCGCCCTGCGCTCGTCGCCCTGCGCTCGTCGCCCTGCGCCCTGCGCTCGTCGCCCTGCGCTCGTCGCCCTGCGCCCTGCGCTCGTCGCCCTGCGCTCGTCGCCCTGCGCCCTGCGCTCGTCGCCCTGCGTTCGTCGCCCTGCGCCCTGCGCTCGTCGCCCTGCGCTCGTCGCCCTGCGCTCGTCGCCCTGCGCTCGTCGCCCTGCGCCCTGCGCTCGTCGCCCTGCGCTCGTTAACTTGCACCCTGCGCCCATCGCCCGGCGCTCGTTAACTTGCACCCTGCGCCCGTCGCCCTGCGCTCGTCAACTTGCACCCTGCGCTCGTCGCCCTACACTCTTCAACTTGCACCCTACGCTCGTTGCCCCGCTCCCTGCGCTTGTCGCCTTGCGCTCGTCGCCTTGCGCTCGTTTCCTTGCGCTCGTCGCCATGCATTAATCGCCCTACGCTCGTCGCCCTGCGCCCTGCGCTCGTCGCCCTGCGCCCTGCGCTCGTCGCCATGCACTAATCGCCCTGCGCCCTACGCTCGTCGCCCTGCGCTCGTTAACTTCACCCTGCGCTTGTCGCCCTGCTCTCTGCGCTCATGGCCCTGCGCTCGTCTCCCTGCGCCCTGCGCCCTTCGCCCTGCGCTCGTCGCCCTTCGCCCTTCGCTCGTCGCCCTACGCTCGTCGTCTTGCGCTCGTCGCCCTGCGCACGTCGCCCTGCGCACGTCGCCCTGCGCACGTCGCCCTGCGCACGTCGCCCTGCGCACGTCGCCCTGCGCACGTCGCCCTGCGCACGTCGCCCTGCGCACGTCGCCCTGCGCACGTCGCCCTGCGCACGTCGCCCTGCGCACGTCGCCCTGCGCACGTCGCCCTGCGCACGTCGCCCTGCGCACGTCGCCCTGCGCACGTCGCCCTGCGCACGTCGCCCTGCGCACGTCGCCCTGCGCACGTCGCCCTGCGCACGTCGCCCTGCGCACGTCGCCCTGCGCACGTCGCCCTGCGCACGTCGCCCTGCGCACGTCGCCCTGCGCACGTCGCCCTGCGCACGTCGCCCTGCGCACGTCGCCCTGCGCACGTCGCCCTGCGCACGTCGCCCTGCGCACGTCGCCCTGCGCACGTCGCCCTGCGCACGTCGCCCTGCGCACGTCGCCCTGCGCACGTCGCCCTGCGCACGTCGCCCTGCGCACGTCGCCCTGCGCACGTCGCCCTGCGCACGTCGCCCTGCGCACGTCGCCCTGCGCACGTCGCCCTGCGCACGTCGCCCTGCGCACGTCGCCCTGCGCACGTCGCCCTGCGCACGTCGCCCTGCGCACGTCGCCCTGCGCACGTCGCCCTGCGCACGTCGCCCTGCGCACGTCGCCCTGCGCACGTCGCCCTGCGCACGTCGCCCTGCGCACGTCGCCCTGCGCACGTCGCCCTGCGCACGTCGCCCTGCGCCAGTCGCCCTGCGCACGTCGACCGTCGACCTGCCCCCGTCGACCTGCGCCCGTCGACCTGCCCCCGTCGACCTGCGCCCGTCGACCTGCCCCCGTTGACCTGCCCCCGTCGACCCTGCGCTCGTCGCCCTGCGCCCTGCGCCCTGCGCTCGTCGCCCTACGCTCGTCGCCCTGCGCCCTGCGCCCTGCGCTCGTCGCCCTGCGCTCGTCGCCCTGCGCCCTGCGCTCGTCGCCCTGCGCCCTGCGCTCGTCGCCCTGCGCCCTGCGCTCGTCGCCCTGCGCCCTGCGCTCGTCGCCCTGCGCCCTGCGCTCGTCGCCCTGCGCCCTGCGCTCGTCGCCCTGCGCCCTGCGCTCGTCGCCCTGCGCCCTGCGCTCGTCGCCCTGCGCCCTGCGCTCGTCGCCCTGCGCCCTGCGCTCGTCGCCCTGCGCCCTGCGCTCGTCGCCCTGCGCCCTGCGCTCGTCGCCCTGCGCCCTGCGCTCGTCGCCCTGCGCCCTGCGCTCGTCGCCCTGCGCCCTGCGCTCGACGCCCTGCGCCCTGCGCTCGTCGCCCTGCGCCCTGCGCTCGACGCCCTGCGCCCTGCGCTCGTCGCCCTGCGCCCTGCGCTCGACGCCCTGCGCCCTGCGCTCGTCGCCCTGCGCCCTGCGCTCGTCGCCCTGCGCCCTGCGCTTGTCGCCCTGCGCTCGTCGCCCTGCGCTCGTCGCCCTGCGCTCGTCGCCCTGCGCTCGTCGCTCTGCGCTCGTCGCCCTGCGCTCGTCGCCCTGCGCTCGTCGCCCTGCGCTCGTCGCCCTGCGCTCGTCGCCCTGCGCTCGTCGCCCTGCGCTCGTCGCCCTGCGCTCGTCGCCCTGCGCTCGTCGCCCTGCGCTCGTCGCCCTGCGCTCGTCGCCCTGCGCCCCGCGCTCGTCGCCCTGCGCCCTGCGCCCTGCGCTCGTCGCTCTGCGCTCGTCGCCCTGCGCTCGTCGCCCTGCGCCTTGCGCTCGTCGCCCTGCGCCCTGCGCTCGTCGCCCTCCGCCCTGCGCTCGTCGCCCTGCGCTCTGCGCTCTGCGCTCGTCGCCCTGCGCCCTGCGCTCGTCGCCCTGCGCCCTGCGCTCGTCGCCCTACGCTCGTCGCCCTGCGCCCTGCGCTCGTCGCCCTGCGCTCGTCGCCCTGCGCTCGTCGCCCTGCGCCTTGCGCTCGTCGCCCTGCGCTCGTCGCCCTGCGCCCTGCGCTCGTCGCCCTGCGCCCTGCGCCCTGCGCTCGTCGCCCTGCGCCCTGCGCTCGTCGCCCTGCGCCCTGCGCTCGTCGCCCTGCGCCCTGCGCTCGTCGCCCTGCGCCCTGCGCTCGTCGCCTTGCGCTCGTCGCCCTGCGCCCTGCGCTCGTCGCCCTGCGCCCTGCGCTCGACGCCCTGCGCCCTGCGCTCGTCGCCCTGCGCCCTGCGCTCGTCGCCCTACGCCCTGCGCTCGTCGCCCTGCGCCCTGCGCTCGACGCCCTGCGCCCTGCGCTCGTCGCCCTGCGCCCTGCGCTCGTCGCCCTGCGCCCTGCGCTCGTCGCCCTGCGCCCTGCGCTCGTCGCCCTGCGCCCTGCGCTCGTCGCCCTGCTCCCGTCGACCTGCGCCCGTCGACCTGCCCCCGTCGACCTGCGCCCGTCGACCTTCCCCCATCGACCTGCCCCCGACGACCTGCCCCCGTCGACCTGCGTCGGTCGACCTGCGTCGGTCGACCTGCGTCGGTCGACCTGCGTCGGTCGACCTGCGCCCGTCGACCTGCCCCCGTCGACCTGCCCCCCGTCGACCTACGCCTGTCGACATGCCCCCGTCGACCTGCGCCCGTCGACCTGCGCTCTACGCTCGTCGACCTACGCCCTAAGCTCGTCGACCTGCACCCTGTGCTCGTCGCCTTTCGCCCTGCGCTCGTCGCCTTGCGCCATGCGCTCGTCGCCATGCGCCCTGCGCTCGTCGCCCTGCGCTCGTCGCCCTGCGCTCGTCGCCCTGCGCTCGTCGCCCTGCGCTCGTCGCCCCTGCGCTCGTCGCCCTGCGCCCTGCGCTCGTCGCCCTGCGCTCGTCGCCCTGCGCTCGTCGCCCTGCGCTCGTCGCCCTGCGCTCGTCGCCCTGCGCTCGTCGCCCTGCGCTCGTCGCCCTGCGCTCGTCGCCCTGCGCTCGTCGCCCTGCGCCCTGCGCCCTGCGCTCGTCGCCCTGCGCTCGTCGCCCTGCGCCCTGCGCTCGTCGCCCTGCGCTCGTCGCCCTGCGCCCTGCGCTCGTCGCCCTGCGCTCGTCGCCCTGCGCCCTGCGCTCGTCGCCCTGCGCTCGTCGCCCTGCGCCCTGCGCTCGTCGCCCTGCGTTCGTCGCCCTGCGCCCTGCGCTCGTCGCCCTGCGCTCGTCGCCCTGCGCTCGTCGCCCTGCGCCCTGCGCTCGTCGCCCTGCGCTCGTTAACTTGCACCCTGCGCCCATCGCCCGGCGCTCGTTAACTTGCACCCTGCGCCCGTCGCCCTGCGCTCGTCAACTTGCACCCTGCGCTCGTCGCCCTACACTCTTCAACTTGCACCCTACGCTCGTTGCCCCGCTCCCTGCGCTTGTCGCCTTGCGCTCGTCGCCTTGCGCTCGTTTCCTTGCGCTCGTCGCCATGCATTAATCGCCCTACGCTCGTCGCCCTGCGCCCTGCGCTCGTCGCCCTGCGCCCTGCGCTCGTCGCCATGCACTAATCGCCCTGCGCCCTACGCTCGTCGCCCTGCGCTCGTTAACTTCACCCTGCGCTTGTCGCCCTGCTCTCTGCGCTCATGGCCCTGCGCTCGTCTCCCTGCGCCCTGCGTTCGTCGCCCTGCGCTCGTCGCCCTGCGCTCGTCGCCCTGCGCTCGTCGCCCTGCGCTCGTCGCCCTTCGCCCTGCGCTCGTCGCCCTTCGCCCTTCGCTCGTCGCCCTACGCTCGTCGTCTTGCGCTCGTCGCCCTGCGCACGTCGCCCTGCGCACGTCGCCCTGCGCACGTCGCCCTGCGCACGTCGCCCTGCGCACGTCGCCCTGCGCACGTCGCCCTGCGCACGTCGCCCTGCGCACGTCGCCCTGCGCACGTCGCCCTGCGCACGTCGCCCTGCGCACGTCGCCCTGCGCACGTCGCCCTGCGCACGTCGCCCTGCGCACGTCGCCCTGCGCACGTCGCCCTGCGCACGTCGCCCTGCGCACGTCGCCCTGCGCACGTCGCCCTGCGCACGTCGCCCTGCGCACGTCGCCCTGCGCACGTCGCCCTGCGCACGTCGCCCTGCGCACGTCGCCCTGCGCACGTCGCCCTGCGCACGTCGCCCTGCGCACGTCGCCCTGCGCACGTCGCCCTGCGCACGTCGCCCTGCGCACGTCGCCCTGCGCACGTCGCCCTGCGCACGTCGCCCTGCGCACGTCGCCCTGCGCACGTCGCCCTGCGCCAGTCGCCCTGCGCACGTCGACCGTCGACCTGCCCCCGTCGACCTGCGCCCGTCGACCTGCCCCCGTCGACCTGCGCCCGTCGACCTGCCCCCGTTGACCTGCCCCCGTCGACCATGCGCTCGTCGACCTGCGCCCTGCGCTGGTCGACCTGCGTTCGTCGCTCTGCACCCTAAGTGCTGCGCCCTGAGCCCTTTGCCTTGCGCCCTGCGCTCATCACCTACGCTTGTCGCTCTGCGCTCTACGATCGTCTACCTGCGCCCTACGCTCGTCGCCCTGCGCCTTGCGCTCTTCGCCCTGCGCTCGTCGTCGTACGCCCTGCACCCTGCGTTCGTCGCCCTGCACTCTACGCTCGTCACCCTGCGCTCGTCGCCCTGCGCCCTGCGCTCGTCACCCTGCGCTCGTCGCCCTGCGCCCTGCGCTCGTCGCCCTGCGCCCTGCGCTCGTCGCCCTGCGCCCTGCGCTCGTCGCCCTGCGCCCTGCGCTCGTCGCCCTGCGCCCTGCGCTCGTCGCCCTGCGCCCTGCGCTCGTCGCCCTGCGCCCTGCGCTCGTCGCCCTGCGCCCTGCGCTCGTCGCCCTGCGCCCTGCGCTCGTCGCCCTGCGCCCTGCGCTCGTCGCCCTGCGCCCAGCGCTCGTCGCCCTGCGCCCTGCGCTCGTCGCCCTGCGCCCTGCGCTCGTCGCCCTGCGCCCTGCGCTCGTCGCCCTGCGCTCGTCGCCCTGCGCCCTGCGCTCGTCGCCCTGCGCCCTGCGCTCGTCGCCCTGCGCTCGTCGCCCTGCGCCCTGCGCTCGTCGCCCTGCGCCCTGCGCTCGTCTCCCTGCTCCCTGCGCTCGTCGCCCTGCGCCCTGCGCTCGTCGCCTTGTGCCCTGTGCTCGTTGCCCTGCGCCCTGCGCTCGTCGACCCACGCCCTGTGCTCGTTGACCTTGTGCCCTGCGCTCTAGTCGCCTTGTGCCCTGTGCTCGTTGCCCTGCGCTCGTCGACCCACGCCCTGTGCTCGTCGACCTGCTCCCTGCGCTCGTCTCCCTGCTCCCTGCGCTCGTCGACCTGCTCCCTGCGCTCGTCGACCTGCTCCCTGCGCTCGTCGCCCTGCGCCTTGCGCTCGTCGCCCTGCGCCCTGCGCTCGTCGCCCTGCGCTCGTCGCCCTGCGCTCGTCGCCCTGCGCCCTGCGCTCGTCGCCCTGCGCTCGTCGCCCTGCGCCCTGCGCTCGTCGCCCTGCGCCCTGCGCCCTGCGCTCGTCGCCCTGCGTCCTGCGCCCTGCGCTCGTCGCCCTGCGCTCGTCGCCCTGCGCTCGTCGCCCTGCGTCCTGCGCCCTACGCCCTGCGCTCGTCGCCGTACGCCCTACGCCCTGCGCTCGTTGACCTGCGCCCTGCTCTAGTCGCCTTGTGCCCTGTGCTCATTGCCCTGCGCCCTGCGCCCTGCGCTTGTCGACCCACGCCCTGTGCTCGTCGACCTGCTCCCTGCGCTCGTCTCCCTGCTCCCTGCGCTCGTCGCCCTGCGCCCTGCGCTCGTCGCCCTGCGCCCTGCGCTCGTCGCCCTGCGCCCTGCGCTCGTCGCCCTGCGCCCTGCGCTCGTCGCCCTGCGCCCTGCGCTCGTCGCCCTGCGCCCTGCGCTCGTCGCCCTGCGCCCTGCGCTCGTCGCCCTGCGCCCTGCGCTCGTCGCCCTGCGCCCTGCGCTCGTCGCCCTGCGCCCTGCGCTCGTCGCCCTGCGCCCTGCGCTCGTCGCCCTGCGCTCGTCGCCCTGCGCCCTGCGCTCGTCGCCCTGCGCCCTGCGCTCGTCGCCCTGCGCCCTGCGCTCGTCGCCCTGCGCCCTGCGCTCGTCGCCCTGCGCCCTGCGCTCGTCGCCCTGCGCCCTGCGCTCGTCGCCCTGCGCCCTGCGCTCGTCGCCCTGCGCCCTGCGCTCGTCGCCCTGCGCCCTGCGCTCGTCTCCCTGCTCCCTGCGCTCGTCTCCCTGCTCCTTGCGCTCGTCTCCCTGCTCCCTGTGCTCGTCGCCCTGCGCCCTGCGCTCGTCGCCCTGCGCGCTGCGCTCGTCGCCCTGCGCGCTGCGCTCGTCGCCCTGCGCGCTGCGCTCGTTGCCTTGCACTCGTCGCCCTGCGCTCATCACCTACGCCTGTCGCTCTGCGCTCTACGATCGTCTACCTGCGCCCTACGCTCGTCGCCCTGCGCCCTGCGCTCTTCGCCCTGCGCTCGTCGTCGTACGCCCTGCACCCTGCGCTCGTCGCCCTGCACTCTACGCTCGTCACCCTGCGCTCGTCGCCCTGCGCCCTGCGCTCGTCGCCCTGCGCCCTGCGCCCTGCGCTCGTCGCCCTGCGCCCTGCGCTCGTCGCCCTGCGCCCTGCGCTCGTCGCCCTGCGCCCTGCGCTCGTCGCCCTGCGCTCCTCGCCCTGCGCCCTGCGCTCGTCGCCCTGCGCCCTGCGCTCGTCGCCCTGCGCCCTGCGCTCGTCGCCCTGCGTCCTGCGCCCTGCGCTCGTCGCCCTGCGTCCTGCGCCCTGCGCTCGTCGCCCTGCGCTCGTCGCCCTGCGTCCTGCGCCCTGCGCCCTGCGCTCGTCGCCGTACGCCCTACGCCCTGCGCTCGTTGACCTGCGCCCTGCTCTAGTCGCCTTGTGCCCTGTGCTCGTTGCCCTGCGCCCTGCGCTCGTCGACCCACGCCCTGTGCTCGTCGACCTGCTCCCTGCGCTCGTCTCCCTGCTCCCTGCGCTCGTCGACCTGCTCCCTGCGCTCGTCGCCCTGCGCTCGTCGCCCTGAGCGCTGCGCTCGTTGCCTTGCACTCGTCGCCCTGCGGCCTAAGTTCTACGCCCTGAGCCGTTTTCCATGCGCCCTGCACTAGTCACCATGCACTCGTCGCCCTGCGCTCACTGCCCTATGCTCGCCGCCCTGCACTCGTCGCCCTGCACTCATCGCCCTGCCCTCGTCGCCCTCATCGCCCTACGCTCATCGTCGTACGCCCTACGCTCGTTGATCTACGCCCTGCGCTCGTCCCCATGCGCCTTGCGCCCATCGCCATGCCCCCTGCGCTCGTCACCATGCGCCCTGCGTTCGTCGCCCTGCGCTTATCGCCCTGCGCTCGTCGCCCTGCGCTCGTCGCCCTGCGCTCGTCGCCCTGCGCACGTCGCCCTGCGCACGTCGCCCTGCGCACGTCGCCCTGCGCACGTCGCCCTGCGCACGTCGCCCTGCGCACGTCGCCCTGCGCACGTCGCCCTGCGCACGTCGCCCTGCGCACGTCGCCCTGCGCACGTCGCCCTGCGCACGTCGCCCTGCGCACGTCGCCCTGCGCACGTCGCCCTGCGCACGTCGCCCTACGCTCGTCGTCGTACGCCCTATGCTTGTTGACCTACGCCCTGCACTCGTCGCCATACGCCTTGCGCCCGTCGCCATGCCCCCTGCGCTCGTCACCATGCTCCCTGCGATCGTCGCCCTGCGTTTGTCGCCCTGCGTGTGTCGCCCTGCGTTCGTCGCCCTGCGTTTGTCGCCCTGCGTTCGTCGCCCTGCGTTCGTCGCCCTGCGCTCGTCGCCTGCGCTCGTCGCCCTGCGCTCGTCGCCCTGCGCTCGTCGCCCTGCGCTCGTCGCCCTGCGCTCGTCGCCCTGCGCCTTGCGCTCGTCGCCCTGCGCCTTGCGCTCGTCGCCCTGCGCCTTGCGCTCGTCGCCCTGCACCTTGCGCTCGTCGCCCTGCGCCTTGCGCTCGTCGCCCTGCGCCTTGCGCTCATCGCCCTGCGCCTTGCGCTCGTCGCCCTGCGCCTTGCGCTCGTCGCCCTTGCGTTCGTCGCCCTGCGCTCGTCGCCCTGCGCTCGTCGCCCTGCGTCCTGCGCTCGTCGCCCTGCGCCCTGCGCTCGTCGCCCTGCGCCCTGCGCTCGTCGCCCTGCGCCCTGCGCTCGTCGCCCTGCGCCCTGCGCTCGTCGCCCTGCGCTCGTCGCCCTGCGCCCTGCGCTCGTCGCCCTGCGCCCTGCGCTCGTCGCCCTGCGCCCTGCGCTCGTCGCCCTGCGCCCTGCGCTCGTCGCCCTGCGCCCTGCGCTCGTCGCCCTGCGCCCTGCGCTCGTCGCCCTGCGCCCTGCGCTCGTCGCCCTGCGCCCTGCGCTCGTCGCCCTGCGCCCTGCGCTCGTCGCCCTGCGCTCATCGCCCTGCGCTCGTCGCCCTCCGCTCGTCGCCCTGCGCTCGTCGCCCTGCGCTCGTCGCCCTGCGCTCGTCGCCCTGCGCTCGTCGCCCTGCGCTCGTCGCCCTGCGCTCGTCGCCCTGCGCTCGTCGCCCTGCGCTCGTCGCCCTGCGCCCTGCGCTCGTCGCCCTGCGCCCTGCGCTCGTCGCCCTGCGCCCTGCGCTCGTCGCCCTGCGCCCTGCGCTCGTCGCCCTGCGCCCTGCGCTCGTCGCCCTGCGCCCTGCGCTCGTCGCCCTGCGCCCTGCGCTCGTCGCCCTGCGCCCTGCGCTCGTCGCCCTGCGCTCGTCGCCCTGCGCTCGTCGCCCTGCGCTCGTCGCCCTCCGCTCGTCGCCCTGCGCTCGTCGCCCTGCGCTCGTCGCCCTGCGCTCGTCGCCCTGCGCTCGTCGCCCTGCGCTCGTCGCCCTGCGCTCGTCGCCCTGCGCTCGTCGCCCTGCGCTCGTCGCCCTGCGCCCTGCGCTCGTCGCCCTGCGCTCGTCGCCCTGCGCCATGCACTCGTCGCCCCGCGCCCTGCGATTGTCGCACTGACCCTGCGCCCTGCTCCCTGCGCTCGTCACCCTGCGCCTTTCGCTCGTCACCCTGCGCCTTTCGCTCGTCAACCTTCCCTCATCGCCCTTCGCTCGTCGCCCTTCGCTCGTCGCCCTTCGCTCGTCGCCCTTCGCTCGTCGCCCTTCGCTCGTCGCCCTTCGCTCGTCGCCCTGCGCTCGTCGCCCTGCGCTCGTCGCCCTGCGCTCGTCGCCCTGCGCTCGTCGCCCTGCGCTCGTCGCCCTGCGCTCGTCGCCCTGCGCTCGTCGCCCTGCGCCCTGCGCTCGTCGCCCTGCGCCCTGCGCTCGTCGCCCTGCGCTCGTCGCCCTGCGCCCTGCGCTCGTCGCTCTGCGCTCGTCGCCCTATGCTCGTCGCCCTGCGCCCTGCGCTCGTCGCCCTGCGCCCTGCGCTCGTCGCCCTGCGCTCGTCGCCCTGCGCTCGTCGCCCTACGCTCGTCGCCCTGTACCCTGCGCTCGTCGCCCTGCGCTCGTCGCCCTGCGCTCCTCGCCCTGCGCCCTGCGCTCGTCGCCCTGCGCTCGTCGCCCTGCGCCCTGCTCTCGTCGCCCTGCGCTCGTCGCCCTGCGCCCTGCTCTCGTCGCCCTGCGCCCTGCGCTCGTCGCCCTGCGCCCTGCGCTCGTCGCCCTGCGCCCTGCGCTCGTCGCCCTGCGCCCTGCGCTCGTCGCCCTGCGCTCGTCGCCCTGCGCCCTGCGCTCGTCGCCCTGCGCCCTGCGCTCGTCGCCCTGCGCCCTGCGCTCGTCGCCCTGCGCCCTGCGCTCGTCGCCCTGCGCCCTGCGCTCGTCGCCCTGCGCCCTGCAATCGTCGCCCTGCGCCCTGCGCTCGTCGCCCTGCGCCCTGCGCTCGTCGCCCTGCGCCCTGCGCCCTGCGCTCGTCGCCCTGCGTCCTGCGCCCTGCGCTCGTCGCCCTGCGTCCTGCGCCCTGCGCTCGTCGCCCTGCGCTCATTGACCTGCGCCCTGCTCTAGTCGCCTTGCGCCCTGTTCTCGTTGCCCTGCGCCCTGCGCTCGTCGACCCACGCCCTGTGCTCGTCGACCTGCTCCCTCCGCTCGTCTCCCTGCTCCCTGCGCTCGTCTCCCTGCTCCCTGCGCTCGTCTCCCTGCTCCCTGCGCTCGTCGCCCTGCGCCCTGCGCTCGTCGCCCTGCGCGCTGCGCTCGTCGCCCTGCGCGCTGCGCTCGTTGCCTTGCACTCGTCGCCCTGCGCTCATCACCTACGCCTGTCGCTCTGCGCTCTACGATCGTCTACCTGCGCCCTACGCTCGTCGCCCTGCGCCCTGCGCTCTTCGCCCTGCGCTCGTCGTCGTACGCCCTGCACCCTGCGCTCGTCGCCCTGCACTCTACGCTCGTCACCCTGCGCTCGTCGCCCTGCGCCCTGCGCTCGTCGCCCTGCGCTAGTCGCCCTGCGCCCTGCGCTCGTCGCCCTGCGCCCTGCGCTCGTCGCCCTGCGCCCTGCGCTCGTCACCCTGCGCCCTGCGCTCGTCGCCCTGCGCCCTGCGCTCCTCGCCCTGCGCCCTGCGCTCGTCGCCCTGCGCCCTGCGCTCGTCGCCCTGCGTCCTGCGCCCTGCGCTCGTCGCCCTGCGTCCTGCGCCCTGCGCCCTGCGCTCGTCGCCGTACGCCCTACGCCCTGCGCTCGTTGACCTGCGCCCTGCTCTAGTCGCCTTGTGCCCTGTGCTCGTTGCCCTGCGCCCTGCGCTCGTCGACCCACGCCCTGTGCTCGTCGACCTGCTCCCTGCGCTCGTCTCCCTGCTCCCTGCGCTCGTCGACCTGCTCCCTGCGCTCGTCGCCCTGCGCCCTGCGCTCGTCGCCCTGCGCGCTGCGCTCGTTGCCTTGCACTCGTCGCCCTGCGGCCTAAGTTCTACGCCCTGAGCCGTTTTCCATGCGCCCTGCACTAGTCACCATGCACTCGTCGCCCTGCGCTCACTGCCCTATGCTCGCCGCCCTGCACTCGTCGCCCTGCACTCATCGCCCTGCCCTCGTCGCCCTCATCGCCCTACGCTCATCGTCGTACGCCCTACGCTCGTTGATCTACGCCCTGCGCTCGTCGCCATGCGCCTTGCGCCCATCGCCATGCCCCCTGCGCTCGTCACCATGCGCCCTGCGTTCGTCGCCCTGCGCTTATCGCCCTGCGCTCGTCGCCCTGCGCTCGTCGCCCTGCGCTCGTCGCCCTGCGCACGTCGCCCTGCGCACGTCGCCCTGCGCACGTCGCCCTGCGCACGTCGCCCTGCGCACGTCGCCCTGCGCACGTCGCCCTGCGCACGTCGCCCTGCGCACGTCGCCCTGCGCACGTCGCCCTGCGCACGTCGCCCTGCGCACGTCGCCCTGCGCACGTCGCCCTGCGCACGTCGCCCTGCGCACGTCGCCCTGCGCACGTCGCCCTGCGCACGTCGCCCTGCGCACGTCGCCCTGCGCACGTCGCCCTGCGCACGTCGCCCTGCGCACGTCGCCCTGCGCACGTCGCCCTGCGCACGTCGCCCTGCGCACGTCGCCCTGCGCACGTCGCCCTGCGCACGTCGCCCTACGCTCGTCGCTGTACGCCCTATGCTTGTTGACCTACGCCCTGCACTCGTCGCCATACGCCTTGCGCCCGTCGCCATGCCCCCTGCGCTCGTCACCATGCTCCCTGCGTTCGTCGCCCTGCGTTTGTCGCCCTGCGTTTGTCGCCCTGCGTTCGTCGCCCTGCGTTTGTCGCCCTGCGTTCGTCGCCCTGCGCTCGTCGCCCTGCGCTCGTCGCCCTGCGCTCGTCGCCCTGCGCTCGTCGCCCTGCGCTCGTCGCCCTGCGCTCGTCGCCCTGCGCTCGTCGCCCTGCGCTCGTCGCCCTGCGCTCGTCGCCCTGCGCCTTGCGCTCGTCGCCCTGCGCCTTGCGCTCGTCGCCCTGCGCCTTGCGCTCGTCGCCCTGCGCCTTGCGCTCGTCGCCCTTGCGCTCGTCGCCCTGCGCTCGTCGCCCTGCGCCCTGCGCTCGTCGCCCTGCGCCCTGCGCTCGTCGCCCTGCGCCCTGCGCTCGTCGCCCTGCGCCCTGCGCTCGTCGCCCTGCGCTCGTCGCCCTGCGCTCGTCGCCCTGCGCCCTGCGCTCGTCGCCCTGCGCCCTGCGCTCGTCGCCCTGCGCTCGTCGCCCTGCGCCCTGCGCTCGTCGCCCTGCGCTCGTCGCCCTGCGCTCGTCGCCCTGCGCTCGTCGCCCTGCGCCCTGCGCTCGTCGCCCTGCGCCCTGCGCTCGTCGCCCTGCGCCCTGCGCTCGTCGCCCTGCGCCCTGCGCTCGTCGCCCTGCGCCCTGCGCTCGTCGCCCTGCGCCCTGCGCTCGTCGCCCTGCGCCCTGCGCTCGTCGCCCTGCGCCCTGCGCTCGTCGCCCTGCGCCCTGCGCTCGTCGCCCTGCGCCCTGCGCTCGTCGCCCTGCGCCCTGCGCTCGTCGCCCTGCGCCCTGCGCTCGTCGCCCTGCGCCCTGCGCTCGTCGCCCTGCGCCCTGCGCTCGTCGCCCTGCGCCCTGCGCTCGTCGCCCTGCGTCCTGCGCTCGTCGCCCTGCGCCCTGCGCTCGTCGCCCTGCGCCCTGCGCTCGTCGCCCTGCGCTCGTCGCCCTGCGCTCGTCGCCCTGCGCTCGTCGCCCTGCGCTAGTCGCCCTGCGCTCGTCGCCCTGCGCTCGTCGCCCTGCGCTCGTCGCCCTGCGCTCGTCGCCCTGCGCTCGTCGCCCTGCGCCCTGCGCTCGTCGCCCTGCGCCCTGCGCTCGTCGCCCTGCGCCCTGCGCTCGTCGCCCTGCGCCCTGCGCTCGTCGCCCTGCGCCCTGCGCTCGTCGCCCTGTGCCCTGCGCTCGTCGCCCTGCGCTCGTCGCCCTGCGCCCTGCGCTCGTCGCCCTGCGCTCGTCTCCCTGCGCCCTGCGCTCGTCTCCCTGCGCCCTGCGCTCGTCGCCCTGCGCCCTGCGCCCTGCGCCCTGCGCTCGTCGCCCTGTCGCCCTGCGCCCTGCGCTCGTCGCCCTGCGCCCTGCGCCCTGCGCTCGTCGCCCTGCGCTCGTCGCCCTGCGCCCTGCGCTCGTCGCCCTGCGCCCTGCGCTCGTCGCCCTGCGCCCTGCGCTCGTCGCCCTGCGCCCTGCGCTCGTCGCCCTGCGCCCTGCGCTCGTCGCCCTGCGCCCTGCGCTCGTCGCCCTGCGCCCTGCGCTCGTCGCCCTGCGCCCTGCGCTCGTCGCCCTGCGCCCTGCGCTCGTCGCCCTGCGCCCTGCGCTCGTCGCCCTGCGCCCTGCGCTCGTCGCCCTGCGCCCTGCGCTCGACGCCCTGCGCCCTGCGCTCGTCGCCCTGCGCCCTGCGCTCGTCGCCCTGCGCCCTGCGCTCGTCGCCCTGCGCCCTGCGCTCGTCGCCCTGCGCTCGTCGCCCTGCGCTCGTCGCCCTGCGCTCGTCGCCCTGCGCTCGTCGCCCTGCGCTCGTCGCCCTGCGCTCGTCGCCCTGCGCTCGTCGCCCTGCGCTCGTCGCCCTGCGCTCGTCGCCCTGCGCTCGTCGCCCTGCGCTCGTCGCCCTGCGCTCGTCGCCCTGCGCTCGTCGCCCTGCGCTCGTCGCCCTGCGCTCGTCGCCCTGCGCTCGTCGCCCTGCGCTCGTCGCCCTGCGCTCGTCGCCCTGCGCTCGTCGCCCTGCGCTCGTCGCCCTGCGCTCGTCGCCCTGCGCCCTGCGCTCGTTGCCTTGCACTCGTCGCCCTGCGGCCTAAGTTCTACGCCCTGAGCCGTTTTCCATGCGCCCTGCACTAGTCACCATGCACTCGTCGCCCTGCGCTCACTGCCCTATGCTCGCCGCCCTGCACTCGTCGCCCTGCACTCATCGCCCTGCCCTCGTCGCCCTCATCGCCCTACGCTCATCGTCGTACGCCCTACGCTCGTTGATCTACGCCCTGCGCTCGTCGCCATGCGCCTTGCGCCCATCGCCATGCCCCCTGCGCTCGTCACCATGCGCCCTGCGTTCGTCGCCCTGCGCTCGTCGCCCTGCGCTCGTCGCCCTGCGCTCGTCGCCCTGCGCTCGTCGCCCTGCGCACGTCGCCCTGCGCACGTCGCCCTGCGCACGTCGCCCTGCGCACGTCGCCCTGCGCACGTCGCACTGCGCACGTCGCCCTGCGCACGTCGCCCTGCGCACGTCGCCTTGCGCACGACGCCCTGCGCACGTCGCCCTGCGCACGTCGCCCTGCGCACGTCGCCCTGCGCACGTCGCCCTGCGCACGTCGCCCTGCGCACGTCGCCCTACGCTCGTCGCTGTACGCCCTATGCTTGTTGACCTACGCCCTGCACTCGTCGCCATACGCCTTGCGCCCGTCGCCATGCCCCCTGCGCTCGTCACCATGCTCCCTGCGTTCGTCGCCCTGCGTTTGTCGCCCTGCGTTTGTCGCCCTGCGTTCGTCGCCCTGCGTTTGTCGCCCTGCGTTCGTCGCCCTGCGCTCGTCGCCCTGCGCTCGTCGCCCTGCGCTCGTCGCCCTGCGCTCGTCGCCCTGCGCTCGTCGCCCTGCGCTCGTCGCCCTGCGCTCGTCGCCCTGCGCTCGTCGCCCTGCGCTCGTCGCCCTGCGCTCGTCGCCCTGCGCTCGTCGCCCTGCGCTCGTCGCCCTGCGCCTTGCGCTCGTCGCCCTGCGCCTTGCGCTCGTCGCCCTGCGCCTTGCGCTCGTCGCCCTTGCGCTCGTCGCCCTGCGCTCGTCGCCCTGCGCCCTGCGCTCGTCGCCCTGCGCCCTGCGCTCGTCGCCCTGCGCCCTGCGCTCGTCGCCCTGCGCTCGTCGCCCTGCGCTCGTCGCCCTGCGCCCTGCGCTCGTCGCCCTGCGCTCGTCGCCCTGCGCTCGTCGCCCTGCGCCCTGCGCTCGTCGCCCTGCGCTCGTCGCCCTGCGCTCGTCGCCCTGCGCTCGTCGCCCTGCGCTCGTCGCCCTGCGCTCGTCGCCCTGCGCTCGTCGCCCTGCGCCCTGCGCTCGTCGCCCTGCGCCCTGCGCTCGTCGCCCTGCGCCCTGCGCTCGTCGCCCTGCGCCCTGCGCTCGTCGCCCTGCGCCCTGCGCTCGTCGCCCTGCGCCCTGCGCTCGTCGCCCTGCGCCCTGCGCTCGTCGCCCTGCGCCCTGCGCTCGTCGCCCTGCGCTCGTCGCCCTGCGCTCGTCGCCCTGCGCTCGTCGCCCTGCGCTCGTCGCCCTGCGCTCGTCGCCCTGCGCTCGTCGCCCTGCGCTCGTCGCCCTGCGCTCGTCGCCCTGCGCTCGTCGCCCTGCGCTCGTCGCCCTGCGCTCGTCGCCCTGCGCTCGTCGCCCTGCGCTCGTCGCCCTGCGCCCTGCGCTCGTCGCCCTGCGCCCTGCGCTCGTCGCCCTGCGCCCTGCGCTCGTCGCCCTGCGCCCTGCGCTCGTCGCCCTGCGCCCTGCGCTCGTCGCCCTGCGCCCTGCGCTCGTCGCCCTGCGCCCTGCGCTCGTCGCCCTGCGCCCTGCGCTCGTCGCCCTGCGCCCTGCGCTCGTCGCCCTGCGCTCGTCGCCCTGCGCCCTGCGCTCGTCGCCCTGCGCTCGTCTCCCTGCGCCCTGCGCTCGTCTCCCTGCGCCCTGCGCTCGTCGCCCTGCGCCCTGCGCCCTGCGCCATGCGCTCGTCGCCCTGTCGCCCTGCGCCCTGCGCTCGTCGCCCTGCGCCCTGCGCCCTGCGCCCTGCGCCCTGCGCCCTGCGCTCGTCGCCCTGCGCTCGTCGCCCTGCGCCCTGCGCTCGTCGCCCTGCGCCCTGCGCTCGTCGCCCTGCGCCCTGCGCTCGTCGCCCTGCGCCCTGCGCTCGTCACCCTGCGCCCTGCGCTCGTCGCCCTGCGCCCTGCGCTCGTCGCCCTGCGCCCTGCGCTCGACGCCCTGCGCCCTGCGCTCGTCGCCCTGCGCCCTGCGCTCGTCGCCCTGCGCCCTGCGCTCGTCGCCCTGCGCTCGTCGCCCTGCGCTCGTCGCCCTGCGCTCGTCGCCCTGCGCTCGTCGCCCTGCGCTCGTCGCCCTGCGCTCGTCGCCCTGCGCTCGTCGCCCTGCGCTCGTCGCCCTGCGCTCGTCGCCCTGCGCTCGTCGCCCTGCGCTCGTTGCCCTGCGCTCGTCGCCCTGCGCTCGTCGCCCTGCGCCCTGCGCTCGTCGCCCTGCGCCCTGCGCTCGTCGCCCTGCGCTCGTCGCCCTGCGCCTTGCGCTCGTCGCCCTGCGCTCGTCGCCCTGCGCCCTGCGCTCGTCGCCCTGCGCTCGTCGCCCTGCGCTCTGCGCTCGTCGCCCTGCGCCCTGCGCTCGTCGCCCTGCGCTCGTCGCCCTGCGCCCTGCGCTCGTCGCCCTGCGCTCGTCGCCCTGCGCTCGTCGCCCTGCGCCTTGCGCTCGTCGCCCTGCGCTCGTCGCCCTGCGCCCTGCGCTCGTCGCCCTGCGCCCTGCGCTCGTCGCCCTGCGCTCGTCGCCCTGCGCCCTGCGCTCGTCGCCCTGCGCCCTGCGCTCGACGCCCTGCGCCCTGCGCTCGTCGCCCTGCGCCCTGCGCTCGTCGCCCTGCGCCCTGCGCTCGTCGCCCTGCGCTCGACGCCCTGCGCCCTGCGCTCGTCGCCCTGCGCCCTGCGCTCGTCGCCCTGCGCCCTGCGCTCGTCGCCCTGCGCCCTGCGCTCGTCGCCCTGCGCCCTGCGCTCGTCGCCCTGCTCCCGTCGACCTGCGCCCGTCGACCTGCCCCCGTCGACCTGCGCCCGTTGACCTTCCCCCATCGACCTGCCCCCGACGACCTGCCCCCGTCGACCTGCGTCGGTCGACCTGCGTCGGTCGACCTGCGCCCGTCGACCTGCCCCCGTCGACCTGCCCCCGTCGACCTACGCCTGTCGACATGCCCCCGTCGACCTGCGCCCGTCGACCTGCGCTCTACGCTCGTCGACCTACGCCCTAAGCTCGTCGACCTGCACCCTGTGCTCGTCGCCTTTCGCCCTGCGCTCGTCGCCTTGCGCCATGCGCTCGTCGCCATGCGCCCTGCGCCCTGCGCTCGTCGCCCTGCGCTCGTCGCCCTGCGCCCTGCGCTCGTCGCCCTGCGCCCTGCGCTCGTCGCCCTGCGCCCTGCGCTCGTCGCCCTGCGCTCGTCGCTCTGCGCTCGTCGCCCTGCGCCCTGCGCTCGTCGCCCTGCGCTCGTTAACTTGCACCCTGCGCCCATCGCCCGGCGCTCGTTAACTTGCACCCTGCGCCCGTCGCCCTGCGCTCGTCAACTTGCACCCTGCACTCGTCGCCCTACGCTCTTCAACTTGCACCCTACGCTCGTTGCCCCGCTCCCTGCGCTTGTCGCCTTGCGCTCGTCGCCTTGCGCTCGTTTCCTTGCGCTCGTCGCCATGCATTAATCGCCCTACGCTCGTCGCCCTGCGCCCTGCGCTCGTCGCCATGCACTAATCGCCCTGCGCCCTACGCTCGTCGCCCTGCGCTCGTTAACTTCACCCTGCGCTTGTCGCCCTGCTCTCTGCGCTCATGGCCCTGCGCTCGTCTCCCTGCGCCCTGCGTTCGTCGCCCTGCGCTCGTCTCCCTGCGTTCGTCGCCCTGCGCCCTGCGCTCGTCGCCCTACGCTCGTCGCCCTGCGCTCGTCGCCCTTCGCCCTTCGCTCGTCGCCCTGCGCTCGTCGCCCTGCGCACGTCGCCCTGCGCACGTCGCCCTGCGCACGTCGCCCTGCGCACGTCGCCCTGCGCACGTCGCCCTGCGCACGTCGCCCTGCGCACGTCGCCCTGCGCACGTCGCCCTGCGCACGTCGCCCTGCGCACGTCGCCCTGCGCACGTCGCCCTGCGCACGTCGCCCTGCGCACGTCGCCCTGCGCCAGTCGCCCTGCGCACGTCGACCGTCGACCTGCCCCCGTCGACCTGCGCCCGTCGACCTGCCCCCGTCGACCTGCGCCCGTCGACCTGCCCCCGTTGACCTGCCCCCGTCGACCATGCGCTCGTCGACCTGCGCCCTGCGCTGGTCGACCTGCGTTCGTCGCTCTGCACCCTAAGTGCTGCGCCCTGAGCCCTTTGCCTTGCGCCCTGCGCTCATCACCTACGCTTGTCGCTATGCGCTCTACGATCGTCTACCTGCGCCCTACGCTCGTCGCCCTGCGCCTTGCGCTCTTCGCCCTGCGCTCGTCGTCGTACGCCCTGCACCCTGCGTTCGTCGCCCTGCACTCTACGCTCGTCACCCTGCGCTCGTCGCCCTGCGCCCTGCGCTCGTCACCCTGCGCTCGTCGCCCTGCGCTCGTCGCCCTGCGCCCTGCGCTCGTCGCCCTGCGCCCTGCGCCCTGCGCTCGTCGCCCTGCGCCCTGCGCTCGTCGCCCTGCGCCCTGCGCTCGTCGCCCTGCGCCCTGCGCTCGTCGCCCTGCGCCCTGCGCTCGTCGCCCTGCGCTCGTCGCCCTGCGCCCTGCGCTCGTCGCCCTGCGCTCGTCGCCCTGCGCCCTGCGCTCGTCGCCCTGCGCCC
Source organism: Chamaenerion angustifolium (assembly GCA_946814005.1). Taxonomy (NCBI): domain Eukaryota; kingdom Viridiplantae; phylum Streptophyta; class Magnoliopsida; order Myrtales; family Onagraceae; genus Chamaenerion; species Chamaenerion angustifolium. The sequence continues at coordinate 44,823 of OX328279.1, forward strand.
TGCGCTCGTCGCCCTGCGCCCTGCGCTCGTCGCCCTGCGCCCTGCGCTCGTCTCCCTGCTCCCTGCGCTCGTCGCCCTGCGCCCTGCGCTCGTCGCCTTGTGCCCTGTGCTCGTTGCCCTGCGCCCTGCGCTCGTCGACCCACGCCCTGTGCTCGTTGACCTTGTGCCCTGCGCTCTAGTCGCCTTGTGCCCTGTGCTCGTTGCCCTGCGCCCTGCGCTCGTCGACCCACGCCCTGTGCTCGTCGACCTGCTCCCTGCGCTCGTCTCCCTGCTCCCTGCGCTCGTCGACCTGCTCCCTGCGCTCGTCGACCTGCTCCCTGCGCTCGTCGCCCTGCGCCCTGCGCTCGTCGCCCTGCGCCCTGCGCTCGTCGCCCTGCGCCCTGCGCTCGTCGCCCTGCGCCCTGCGCTCGTCGCCCTGCGCCCTGCGCTCGTCGCCCTGCGCCCTGCGCTCGTCGCCCTGCGCCCTGCGCTCGTCGCCCTGCGCCCTGCGCTCGTCGCCCTGCGCCCTGCGCTCGTCGCCCTGCGCTCGTCGTCCTGCGCTCGTCGCCCTGCGTCCTGCGCCCTGCGCCCTGCGCTCGTCGCCGTACGCCCTACGCCCTGCGCTCGTTGACCTGCGCCCTGCTCTAGTCGCCTTGTGCCCTGTGCTCGTTGCCCTGCGCCCTGCGCCCTGCGCCCTGCGCTCGTCGACCCACGCCCTGTGCTCGTCGACCTGCTCCCTGCGCTCGTCTCCCTGCTCCCTGCGCTCGTCGACCTGCTCCCTGCGCTCGTCGCCCTGCGCCCTGCGCTCGTCGCCCTGCGCCCTGCGCTCGTCGCCCTGCGCCCTGCGCTCGTCGCCCTGCGCCCTGCGCTCGTCGCCCTGCGCCCTGCGCCCTGCGCTCGTCGCCCTGCGCCCTGCGCTCGTCGCCCTGCGCCCTGCGCTCGTCGCCCTGCGCCCTGCGCTCGTCGCCCTGCGCCCTGCGCTCGTCGCCCTGCGCCCTGCGCTCGTCGCCCTGCGCCCTGCGCTCGTCGCCCTGCGCCCTGCGCTCGTCGCCCTGCGCTCGTCGCCCTGCGCTCGTCGCCCTGCGCCTGCGCTCGTCGCCCTGCGCCCTGCGCTCGTCGCCCTGCGCCCTACGCCCTGCGCTCGTCTCCCTACTCCCTGCGCTCGTCTCCCTGCTCCCTGCGCTCGTCTCCCTGCTCCCTGCGCTCGTCGCCCTGCGCCCTGCGCTCGTCGCCCTGCGCGCTGCGCTCGTCGCCCTGCGCGCTGCGCTCGTTGCCTTGCACTCGTCGCCCTGCGCTCATCACCTACGCCTGTCGCTCTGCGCTCTACGATCGTCTACCTGCGCCCTACGCTCGTCGCCCTGCGCCCTGCGCTCTTCGCCCTGCGCTCGTCGTCGTACGCCCTGCACCCTGCGCTCGTCGCCCTGCACTCTACGCTCGTCACCCTGCGCTCGTCGCCCTGCGCCCTGCGCTCGTCGCCCTGCGCCCTGCGCCCTGCGCTCGTCGCCCTGCGCCCTGCGCTCGTCGCCCTGCGCCCTGCGCTCGTCGCCCTGCGCCCTGCGCTCGTCGCCCTGCGCCCTGCGCTCCTCGCCCTGCGCCCTGCGCTCGTCGCCCTGCGCCCTGCGCTCGTCGCCCTGCGCCCTGCGCTCGTCGCCCTGCGCCCTGCGCTCGTCGCCCTGCGTCCTGCGCCCTGCGCTCGTCGCCCTGCGCTCGTCGCCCTGCGTCCTGCGCCCTGCGCCCTGCGCTCGTCGCCGTACGCCCTACGCCCTGCGCTCGTTGACCTGCGCCCTGCTCTAGTCGCCTTGTGCCCTGTGCTCGTTGCCCTGCGCTCGTCGACCCACGCCCTGTGCTCGTCGACCTGCTCCCTGTGCTCGTCTCCCTGCTCCCTGCGCTCGTCGACCTGCTCCCTGCGCTCGTCGCCCTGCGCTCGTCGCCCTGAGCGCTGCGCTCGTTGCCTTGCACTCGTCGCCCTGCGGCCTAAGTTCTACGCCCTGAGCCGTTTTCCATGCGCCCTGCACTAGTCACCATGCACTCGTCGCCCTGCGCTCACTGCCCTATGCTCGCCGCCCTGCACTCGTCGCCCTGCACTCATCGCCCTGCCCTCGTCGCCCTACGCTCATCGTCGTACGCCCTTCGCTCGTTGATCTACGCCCTGCGCTCGTCGCCATGCGCCTTGCGCCTATCGCCATGCCCCCTGCGCTCGTCACCATGCGCCCTGCGTTCGTCGCCCTGCGCTTATCGCCCTGCGCTCGTCGCCCTGCGCTCGTCGCCCTGCGCTCGTCGCCCTGCGCACGTCGCCCTGCGCACGTCGCCCTGCGCACGTCGCCCTGCGCACGTCGCCCTGCGCACGTCGCCCTGCGCACGTCGCCCTGCGCACGTCGCCCTGCGCACGTCGCCCTGCGCACGTCGCCCTACGCTCGTCGTCGTACGCCCTATGCTTGTTGACCTACGCCCTGCACTCGTCGCCATACGCCTTGCGCCCGTCGCCATGCCCCCTGCGCTCGTCACCATGCTCCCTGCGTTCGTCGCCCTGCGTTTGTCGCCCTGCGTTTGTCGCCCTGCGTTCGTCGCCCTGCGTTCGTCGCCCTGCGTTCGTCGCCCTGCGCTCGTCGCCTGCGCTCGTCGCCCTGCGCTCGTCGCCCTGCGCTCGTCGCCCTGCGCTCGTCGCCCTGCGCCTTGCGCTCGTCGCCCTGCGCCTTGCGCTCGTCGCCCTGCGCCTTGCGCTCGTCGCCCTGCGCCTTGCGCTCGTCGCCCTGCGCCTTGCGCTCGTCGCCCTTGCGCTCGTCGCCCTGCGCTCGTCGCCCTGCGCTCGTCGCCCTGCGCCTTGCGCTCGTCGCCCTTGCGCTCGTCGCCCTGCGCTCGTCGCCCTGCGCTCGTCGCCCTGCGCCCTGCGCTCGTCGCCCTGCGCCTTGCGCTCGTCGCCCTGCGCCCTGCGCTCGTCGCCCTGCGCCCTGCGCTCGTCGCCCTGCGCTCGTCGCCCTGCGCTCGTCGCCCTGCGCCCTGCGCTCGTCGCCCTGCGCTCGTCGCCCTGCGCCCTGCGCTCGTCGCCCTGCGCCCTGCGCTCGTCGCCCTGCGCCCTGCGCTCGTCGCCCTGCGCCCTGCGCTCGTCGCCCTGCGCCCTGCGCTCGTCGCCCTGCGCCCTGCGCTCGTCGCCCTGCGCTCGTCGCCCTGCGCTCGTCGCCCTGCGCTCGTCGCCCTGCGCTCGTCGCCCTGCGCTCGTCGCCCTGCGCTCGTCGCCCTGCGCTCGTCGCCCTGCGCTCGTCGCCCTGCGCTCGTCGCCCTGCGCTCGTCGCCCTGCGCTCGTCGCCCTGCGCTCGTCGCCCAGCGCTCGTCGCCCTGCGCTCGTCGCCCAGCGCTCGTCGCCCTGCGCTCGTCGCCCTGCGCTCGTCGCCCTGCGCTCGTCGCCCTGCGCTCGTCGCCCTGCGCTCGTCGCCCTGCGCCCTGCGCCCTGCGCTCGTCGCCCTGCGCTCGTCGCCCTGCGCCATGCACTCGTCGCCCCGCGCCCTGCGATCGTCGCACTGACCCTGCGCCCTGCTCCCTGCGCTCGTCACCCTGCGCCTTTCGCTCGTCACCCTGCGCCTTTCGCTCGTCAACCTTCCCTCATCGCCCTTCGCTCGTCGCCCTTCGCTCGTCGCCCTTCGCTCGTCGCCCTTCGCTCGTCGCCCTTCGCTCGTCGCCCTTCGCTCGTCGCCCTGCGCTCGTCGCCCTGCGCTCGTCGCCCTGCGCTCGTCGCCCTGCGCTCGTCGCCCTGCGCCCTGCGCTCGTCGCCCTGCGCCCTGCGCTCGTCGCCCTGCGCCCTGCGCTCGTCGCTCTGCGCTCGTCGCCCTATGCTCGTCGCCCTGCGCCCTGCGCTCGTCGCCCTACGCCCTGCGCTCGTCGCCCTGCGCTCGTCGCCCTACGCTCGTCGCCCTGTACCCTGCGCTCGTCGCCCTGCGCTTCTCGCCCTGCGCCCTGCGCCCTGCGCTCGTCGCCCTGCGCTCGTCGCCCTGCGCCCTGCTCTCGTCGCCCTGCGCCCTGCGCCCTGCTCTCGTCGCCCTGCGCCCTGCGCTCGTCGCCCTGCGCCCTGCTCTCGTCGCCCTGCGCCCTGCGCTCGTCGCCCTGCGCCCTGCGCTCGTCGCCCTGCGCCCTGCGCTCGTCGCCCTGCGCCCTGCGCTCGTCGCCCTGCGCCCTGCGCTCGTCGCCCTGCGCTCGTCGCCCTGCGCTCGTCGCCCTGCGCCCTGCGCTCGTCGCCCTGCGCCCTGCGCTCGTCGCCCTGCGCCCTGCGCCCTGCGCTCGTCGCCCTGCGCCCTGCGCTCGTCGCCCTGCGCCCTGCGCCCTGCGCTCGTCGCCCTGCGTCCTGCGCCCTGCGCTCGTCGCCCTGCGCTCATTGACCTGCGCCCTGCTCTAGTCGCCTTGCGCCCTGTGCTCGTTGCCCTGCGCCCTGCGCTCGTCGACCCACGCCCTGTGCTCGTCGACCTGCTCCCTCCGCTCGTCTCCCTGCTCCCTGCGCTCGTCTCCCTGCTCCCTGCGCTCGTCTCCCTTCTCCCTGCGCTCGTCGCCCTGCGCCCTGCGCTCGTCGCCCTGCGCGCTGCGCTCGTCGCCCTGCGCGCTGCGCTCGTTGCCTTGCACTCGTCGCCCTGCGCTCATCACCTACGCCTGTCGCTCTGCGCTCTACGATCGTCTACCTGCGCCCTACGCTCGTCGCCCTGCGCCCTGCGCTCTTCGCCCTGCGCTCGTCGTCGTACGCCCTGCACCCTGCGCTCGTCGCCCTGCACTCTACGCTCGTCACCCTGCGCTCGTCGCCCTGCGCCCTGCGCTCGTCGCCCTGCGCTCGTTGCCCTGCGCCCTGCGCTCGTCGCCCTACGCTCGTCGCCCTGCGCCCTGCGCCCTGCGCTCGTCGCCCTGCGCTCGTCGCCCTGCGCCCTGCGCTCGTCGCCCTGCGCCCTGCGCTCGTCGCCCTGCGCCCTGCGCTCCTCGCCCTGCGCCCTGCGCTCGTCGCCCTGCGCCCTGCGCTCGTCGCCCTGCGCCCTGCGCTCGTCGCCCTGCGCCCTGCGCTCGTCGCCCTGCGCCCTGCGCTCGTCGCCCTGCGTCCTGCGCCCTGCGCCCTGCGCTCGTCGCCGTACGCCCTACGCCCTGCGCTCGTTGACCTGCGCCCTGCTCTAGTCGCCTTGTGCCCTGTGCTCGTTGCCCTGCGCCCTGCGCTCGTCGACCCACGCCCTGTGCTCGTCGACCTGCTCCCTGCGCTCGTCTCCCTGCTCCCTGCGCTCGTCGACCTGCTCCCTGCGCTCGTCGCCCTGCGCTCGTCGCCCTGCGCGCTGCGCTCGTTGCCTTGCACTCGTCGCCCTGCGCTCGTCGCCCTGCGCGCTGCGCTCGTTGCCTTGCACTCGTCGCCCTGCGCTCGTCGCCCTGCGCTCGTCGCCCTGCGCTCGTCGCCCTGCGCTCGTCGCCCTGCGCTCGTCGCCCTGCGCTCGTCGCCCTGCGCTCGTCGCCCTGCGCTCGTCGCCCTGCGCTCGTCGCCCAGCGCTCGTCGCCCTGCGCTCGTCGCCCAGCGCTCGTCGCCCTGCGCTCGTCGCCCTGCGCTCGTCGCCCTGCGCTCGTCGCCCTGCGCTCGTCGCCCTGCGCTCGTCGCCCTGCGCCCTGCGCCCTGCGCTCGTCGCCCTGCGCCATGCACTCGTCGCCCCGCGCCCTGCGATCGTCGCACTGACCCTGCGCCCTGCTCCCTGCGCTCGTCACCCTGCGCCTTTCGCTCGTCACCCTGCGCCTTTCGCTCGTCAACCTTCCCTCATCGCCCTTCGCTCGTCGCCCTTCGCTCGTCGCCCTTCGCTCGTCGCCCTTCGCTCGTCGCCCTTCGCTCGTCGCCCTTCGCTCGTCGCCCTGCGCTCGTCGCCCTGCGCTCGTCGCCCTGCGCTCGTCGCCCTGCGCTCGTCGCCCTGCGCCCTGCGCTCGTCGCCCGGCGCCCTGCGCTCGTCGCCCTGCGCCCTGCGCTCGTCGCCCTGCGCCCTGCGCTCGTCGCTCTGCGCTCGTCGCCCTATGCTCGTCGCCCTGCGCCCTGCGCTCGTCGCCCTACGCCCTGCGCTCGTCGCCCTGCGCTCGTCGCCCTACGCTCGTCGCCCTGTACCCTGCGCTCGTCGCCCTGCGCTTCTCGCCCTGCGCCCTGCGCCCTGCGCTCGTCGCCCTGCGCTCGTCGCCCTGCGCCCTGCTCTCGTCGCCCTGCGCCCTGCGCCCTGCTCTCGTCGCCCTGCGCCCTGCGCTCGTCGCCCTGCGCCCTGCTCTCGTCGCCCTGCGCCCTGCGCTCGTCGCCCTGCGCCCTGCGCTCGTCGCCCTGCGCCCTGCGCTCGTCGCCCTGCGCCCTGCGCTCGTCGCCCTGCGCCCTGCGCTCGTCGCCCTGCGCTCGTCGCCCTGCGCTCGTCGCCCTGCGCCCTGCGCTCGTCGCCCTGCGCCCTGCGCTCGTCGCCCTGCGCCCTGCGCCCTGCGCTCGTCGCCCTGCGCCCTGCGCTCGTCGCCCTGCGCCCTGCGCCCTGCGCTCGTCGCCCTGCGTCCTGCGCCCTGCGCTCGTCGCCCTGCGCTCGTCGCCCTGCGCTCGTCGCCCTGCGCTCGTCGCCCTGCGCTCGTCGCCCTGCGCTCGTCGCCCAGCGCTCGTCGCCCTGCGCTCGTCGCCCAGCGCTCGTCGCCCTGCGCTCGTCGCCCTGCGCTCGTCGCCCTGCGCTCGTCGCCCTGCGCTCGTCGCCCTGCGCTCGTCGCCCTGCGCCCTGCGCCCTGCGCTCGTCGCCCTGCGCTCGTCGCCCTGCGCCATGCACTCGTCGCCCCGCGCCCTGCGATCGTCGCACTGACCCTGCGCCCCTGCTCCCTGCGCTCGTCACCCTGCGCCTTTCGCTCGTCACCCCTGCGCCTTTCGCTCGTCAACCTTCCCTCATCGCCCTTCGCTCGTCGCCCTTCGCTCGTCGCCCTTCGCTCGTCGCCCTTCGCTCGTCGCCCTTCGCTCGTCGCCCTTCGCTCGTCGCCCTGCGCTCGTCGCCCTGCGCTCGTCGCCCTGCGCTCGTCGCCCTGCGCTCGTCGCCCTGCGCCCTGCGCTCGTCGCCCTGCGCCCTGCGCTCGTCGCCCTGCGCCCTGCGCTCGTCGCTCTGCGCTCGTCGCCCTATGCTCGTCGCCCTGCGCCCTCGCGCTCGTCGCCCTACGCCCTGCGCTCGTCGCCCTGCGCTCGTCGCCCTACGCTCGTCGCCCTGTACCCTGCGCTCGTCGCCCTGCGCTTCTCGCCCTGCGCCCTGCGCCCTGCGCTCGTCGCCCTGCGCTCGTCGCCCTGCGCCCTGCTCTCGTCGCCCTGCGCCCTGCGCCCTGCTCTCGTCGCCCTGCGCCCCTGCGCTCGTCGCCCTGCGCCCAGCTCTCGTCGCCCTGCGCCCTGCGCTCGTCGCCCTGCGCCCTGCGCTCGTCGCCCTGCGCCCTGCGCTCGTCGCCCTGCGCCCTGCGCTCGTCGCCCTGCGCCCTGCGCTCGTCGCCCTGCGCTCGTCGCCCTGCGCTCGTCGCCCTGCGCCCTGCGCTCGTCGCCCTGCGCCCTGCGCTCGTCGCCCTGCGCCCTGCGCCCTGCGCTCGTCGCCCTGCGCCCTGCGCTCGTCGCCCTGGCGCCCTGCGCCCTGCGCTCGTCGCCCTGCGTCCTGCGCCCTGCGCTCGTCGCCCTCGCGCTCATTGACCTGCGCCCTGCTCTAGTCGCCTTGCGCCCTGTGCTCGTTGCCCTGCGCCCTGCGCTCGTCGACCCACGCCCTGTGCTCGTCGACCTGCTCCCTCCGCTCGTCTCCCTGCTCCCTGCGCTCGTCTCCCTGCTCCCTGCGCTCGTCTCCCTTCTCCCTGCGCTCGTCGCCCTGCGCCCTGCGCTCGTCGCCCTGCGCGCTGCGCTCGTCGCCCTGCGCGCTGCGCTCGTTGCCTTTGCACTCGTCGCCCTGCGCTCATCACCTACGCCTGTCGCTCTGCGCTCTACGATCGTCTACCTGCGCCCTACGCTCGTCGCCCTGCGCCCTGCGCTCTTCGCCCTGCGCTCGTCGTCGTACGCCCTGCACCCTGCGCTCGTCGCCCCTGCACTCTACGCTCGTCACCCTGCGCTCGTCGCCCCTGCGCCCTGCGCTCGTCGCCCTGCGCTCGTTGCCCTGCGCCCTGCGCTCGTCGCCCTACGCTCGTCGCCCTGCGCCCTGCGCCCTGCGCTCGTCGCCCTGCGCTCGTCGCCCTGCGCCCTGCGCTCGTCGCCCTGCGCCCTGCGCTCGTCGCCCTGCGCCCTGCGCTCCTCGCCCTGCGCTCGTCGCCCTGCGCCCTGCGCTCGTCGCCCTGCGCCCTGCGCTCGTCGCCCTGCGCCCTGCGCTCGTCGCCCTGCGCCCTGCGCTCGTCGCCCTGCGTCCTGCGCCCTGCGCCCTGCGCTCGTCGCCGTACGCCCTACGCCCTGCGCTCGTTGACCTGCGCCCTGCTCTAGTCGCCTTGTGCCCTGTGCTCGTTGCCCTGCGCCCTGCGCTCGTCGACCCACGCCCTGTGCTCGTCGACCTGCTCCCTGCGCTCGTCTCCCTGCTCCCTGCGCTCGTCGACCTGCTCCCTGCGCTCGTCGCCCTGCGCTCGTCGCCCTGCGCGCTGCGCTCGTTGCCTTGCACTCGTCGCCCTGCGCTCGTCGCCCTGCGCGCTGCGCTCGTTGCCTTGCACTCGTCGCCCTGCGGCCTAAGTTCTACGCCCTGAGCCGTTTTCCATGCGCCCTGCACTAGTCACCATGCACTCGTCGCCCTGCGCTCACTGCCCTATGCTCGCCGCCCTGCACTCGTCGCCCTGCACTCATCGCCCTGCCCTCGTCGCCCTCATCGCCCTACGCTCATCGTCGTACGCCCTACGCTCGTTGCTCTTCGCCCTGCGCTCGTCGTCGTACGCCCTGCACCCTGCGTTCGTCGCCCTGCACTCTACGCTCGTCACCCTGCGCTCGTCGCCCTGCGCCCTGCGCTCGTCACCCTGCGCTCGTCGCCCTGCGCTCGTCGCCCTGCGCCCTGCGCTCGTCGCCCTGCGCCCTGCGCCCTGCGCTCGTCGCCCTGCGCCCTGCGCTCGTCGCCCTGCGCCCTGCGCTCGTCGCCCTGCGCCCTGCGCTCGTCGCCCTGCGCCCTGCGCTCGTCGCCCTGCGCCCTGCGCTCGTCGCCCTGCGCTCGTCGCCCTGCGCCCTGCGCTCGTCGCCCTGCGCTCGTCGCCCTGCGCCCTGCGCTCGTCGCCCTGCGCCCTGCGCTCGTCGCCCTGCGCTCGTCGCCCTGCGCCCTGCGCTCGTCGCCCTGCGCCCTGCGCTCGTCTCCCTGCTCCCTGCGCTCGTCGCCCTGCGCCCTGCGCTCGTCGCCTTGTGCCCTGTGCTCGTTGCCCTGCGCCCTGCGCTCGTCGACCCACGCCCTGTGCTCGTTGACCTTGTGCCCTGCGCTCTAGTCGCCTTGTGCCCTGTGCTCGTTGCCCTGCGCCCTGCGCTCGTCGACCCACGCCCTGTGCTCGTCGACCTGCTCCCTGCGCTCGTCTCCCTGCTCCCTGCGCTCGTCGACCTGCTCCCTGCGCTCGTCGACCTGCTCCCTGCGCTCGTCGCCCTGCGCCCTGCGCTCGTCGCCCTGCGCCCTGCGCTCGTCGCCCTGCGCTCGTCGCCCTGCGCCCTGCGCTCGTCGCCCTGCGCTCGTCGCCCTGCGCCCTGCGCTCGTCGCCCTGCGCCCTGCGCTCGTCGCCCTGCGCCCTACGCCCTGCGCTCGTCGCCCTGCGCCCTGCGCTCGTCGCCCTGCGCTCGTCGTCCTGCGCTCGTCGCCCTGCGTCCTGCGCCCTGCGCCCTGCGCTCGTCGCCGTACGCCCTACGCCCTGCGCTCGTTGACCTGCGCCCTGCTCTAGTCGCCTTGTGCCCTGTGCTCGTTGCCCTGCGCCCTGCGCTCGTCGACCCACGCCCTGTGCTCGTCGACCTGCTCCCTGCGCTCGTCTCCCTGCTCCCTGCGCTCGTCGACCTGCTCCCTGCGCTCGTCGCCCTGCGCCCTGCGCTCGTCGCCCTGCGCCCTGCGCTCGTCGCCCTGCGCCCTGCGCTCGTCGCCCTGCGCCCTGCGCTCGTCGCCCTGCGCCCTGCGCCCTGCGCTCGTCGCCCTGCGCTCGTCGCCCTGCGCCCTGCGCTCGTCGCCCTGCGCCCTGCGCTCGTCGCCCTGCGCCCTGCGCTCGTCGCCCTGCGCCCTGCGCTCGTCGCCCTGCGCCCTGCGCTCGTCGCCCTGCGCCCTGCGCTCGTCGCCCTGCGCCCTGCGCTCGTCGCCCTGCGCCCTGCGCTCGTCGCCCTGCGCCCTGCGCTCGTCGCCCTGCGCTCGTCGCCCTGCACCCTGCGCTCGTCGCCCTGCGCTCGTCGCCCTGCGCCCTACGCCCTGCGCTCGTCTCCCTACTCCCTGCGCTCGTCTCCCTGCTCCCTGCGCTCGTCTCCCTGCTCCCTGCGCTCGTCGCCCTGCGCCCTGCGCTCGTCGCCCTGCGCGCTGCGCTCGTTGCCTTGCACTCGTCGCCCTGCGCTCATCACCTACGCCTGTCGCTCTGCGCTCTACGATCGTCTACCTGCGCCCTACGCTCGTCGCCCTGCGCCCTGCGCTCTTCGCCCTGCGCTCGTCGTCGTACGCCCTGCACCCTGCGCTCGTCGCCCTGCACTCTACGCTCGTCACCCTGCGCTCGTCGCCCTGCGCCCTGCGCTCGTCGCCCTGCGCCCTGCGCCCTGCGCTCGTCGCCCTGCGCCCTGCGCTCGTCGCCCTGCGCCCTGCGCTCGTCGCCCTGCGCCCTGCGCTCCTCGCCCTGCGCCCTGCGCTCGTCGCCCTGCGCCCTGCGCCCTGCGCTCGTCGCCCTGCGTCCTGCGCCCTGCGCTCGTCGCCCTGCGCTCGTCGCCCTGCGTCCTGCGCCCTGCGCCCTGCGCTCGTCGCCGTACGCCCTACGCCCTGCGCTCGTTGACCTGCGCCCTGCTCTAGTCGCCTTGTGCCCTGTGCTCGTTGCCCTGCGCCCTGCGCTCGTCGACCCACGCCCTGTGCTCGTCGACCTGCTCCCTGTGCTCGTCTCCCTGCTCCCTGCGCTCGTCGACCTGCTCCCTGCGCTCGTCGCCCTGCGCTCGTCGCCCTGAGCGCTGCGCTCGTTGCCTTGCACTCGTCGCCCTGCGGCCTAAGTTCTACGCCCTGAGCCGTTTTCCATGCGCCCTGCACTAGTCACCATGCACTCGTCGCCCTGCGCTCACTGCCCTATGCTCGCCGCCCTGCACTCGTCGCCCTGCACTCATCGCCCTGCCCTCGTCGCCCTACGCTCATCGTCGTACGCCCTACGCTCGTTGATCTACGCCCTGCGCTCGTCGCCATGCGCCTTGCGCCTATCGCCATGCCCCCTGCGCTCGTCACCATGCGCCCTGCGTTCGTCGCCCTGCGCTTATCGCCCTGCGCTCGTCGCCCTGCGCTCGTCGCCCTGCGCTCGTCGCCCTGCGCACGTCGCCCTGCGCACGTCGCCCTGCGCACGTCGCCCTGCGCACGTCGCCCTGCGCACGTCGCCCTGCGCACGTCGCCCTGCGCACGTCGCCCTGCGCACGTCGCCCTACGCTCGTCGTCGTACGCCCTATGCTTGTTGACCTACGCCCTGCACTCGTCGCCATACGCCTTGCGCCCGTCGCCATGCCCCCTGCGCTCGTCACCATGCTCCCTGCGTTCGTCGCCCTGCGTTTGTCGCCCTGCGTTTGTCGCCCTGCGTTCGTCGCCCTGCGTTTGTCGCCCTGCGTTCGTCGCCCTGCGTTCGTCGCCCTGCGCTCGTCGCCTGCGCTCGTCGCCCTGCGCTCGTCGCCCTGCGCTCGTCGCCCTGCGCTCGTCGCCCTGCGCCTTGCGCTCGTCGCCCTGCGCCTTGCGCTCGTCGCCCTGCGCCTTGCGCTCGTCGCCCTGCGCCTTGCGCTCGTCGCCCTGCGCCTTGCGCTCGTCGCCCTTGCGCTCGTCGCCCTGCGCTCGTCGCCCTGCGCTCGTCGCCCTGCGCCTTGCGCTCGTCGCCCTTGCGCTCGTCGCCCTGCGCTCGTCGCCCTGCGCTCGTCGCCCTGCGCCCTGCGCTCGTCGCCCTGCGCCTTGCGCTCGTCGCCCTGCGCCCTGCGCTCGTCGCCCTGCGCCCTGCGCTCGTCGCCCTGCGCTCGTCGCCCTGCGCTCGTCGCCCTGCGCCCTGCGCTCGTCGCCCTGCGCCCTGCGCTCGTCGCCCTGCGCCCTGCGCTCGTCGCCCTGCGCCCTGCGCTCGTCGCCCTGCGCCCTGCGCTCGTCGCCCTGCGCCCTGCGCTCGTCGCCCTGCGCCCTGCGCTCGTCGCCCTGCGCTCGTCGCCCTGCGCTCGTCGCCCTGCGCTCGTCGCCCTGCGCTCGTCGCCCTGCGCTCGTCGCCCTGCGCTCGTCGCCCTGCGCTCGTCGCCCTGCGCTCGTCGCCCTGCGCTCGTCGCCCTGCGCTCGTCGCCCTGCGCTCGTCGCCCTGCGCTCGTCGCCCTGCGCTCGTCGCCCTGCGCTCGTCGCCCTGCGCTCGTCGCCCTGCGCTCGTCGCCCTGCGCTCGTCGCCCTGCGCTCGTCGCCCTGCGCTCGTCGCCCAGCGCTCGTCGCCCTGCGCTCGTCGCCCAGCGCTCGTCGCCCTGCGCTCGTCGCCCTGCGCTCGTCGCCCTGCGCCCTGCGCTCGTCGCCCTGCGCCATGCACTCGTCGCCCCGCGCCCTGCGATCGTCGCACTGACCCTGCGCCCTGCTCCCTGCGCTCGTCACCCTGCGCCTTTCGCTCGTCACCCTGCGCCTTTCGCTCGTCAACCTTCCCTCATCGCCCTTCGCTCGTCGCCCTTCGCTCGTCGCCCTTCGCTCGTCGCCCTTCGCTCGTCGCCCTTCGCTCGTCGCCCTTCGCTCGTCGCCCTGCGCTCGTCGCCCTGCGCTCGTCGACCTGCGCTCGTCGCCCTGCGCTCGTCGCCCTGCGCTCGTCGCCCTGCGCCCTGCGCTCGTCGCCCTGCGCCCTGCGCTCGTCGCCCTGCGCCCTGCGCTCGTCGCTCTGCGCTCGTCGCCCTATGCTCGTCGCCCTGCGCCCTGCGCTCGTCGCCCTACGCCCTGCGCTCGTCGCCCTGCGCTCGTCGCCCTACGCTCGTCGCCCTGTACCCTGCGCTCGTCGCCCTGCGCTTCTCGCCCTGCGCCCTGCGCTCGTCGCCCTGCGCTTCTCGCCCTGCGCCCTGCGCTCGTCGCCCTGCGCTCGTCGCCCTGCGCCCTGCTCTCGTCGCCCTGCGCCCTGCGCTCGTCGCCCTGCGCCCTACTCTCGTCGCCCTGCGCCCTGCGCTCGTCGCCCTGCGCCCTGCGCTCGTCGCCCTGCGCCCTGCGCTCGTCGCCCTGCGCTCGTCGCCCTGCGCTCGTCGCCCTGCGCTCGTCGCCCTGCGCCCTGCGCTCGTCGCCCTGCGCCCTGCGCTCGTCGCCCTGCGCCCTGCGCCCTGCGCTCGTCGCCCTGCGCCCTGCGCTCGTCGCCCTGCGCCCTGCGCCCTGCGCTCGTCGCCCTGCGTCCTGCGCCCTGCGCTCGTCGCCCTGCGCTCATTGACCTGCGCCCTGCTCTAGTCGCCTTGCGCCCTGTGCTCGTTGCCCTGCGCCCTGCGCTCGTCGACCCACGCCCTGTGCTCGTCGACCTGCTCCCTCCGCTCGTCTCCCTGCTCCCTGCGCTCGTCTCCCTGCTCCCTGCGCTCGTCTCCCTTCTCCCTGCGCTCGTCGCCCTGCGCCCTGCGCTCGTCGCCCTGCGCGCTGCGCTCGTCGCCCTGCGCGCTGCGCTCGTTGCCTTGCACTCGTCGCCCTGCGCTCATCACCTACGCCTGTCGCTCTGCGCTCTACGATCGTCTACCTGCGCCCTACGCTCGTCGCCCTGCGCCCTGCGCTCTTCGCCCTGCGCTCGTCGTCGTACGCCCTGCACCCTGCGCTCGTCGCCCTGCACTCTACGCTCGTCACCCTGCGCTCGTCGCCCTGCGCCCTGCGCTCGTCGCCCTGCGCTCGTTGCCCTGCGCCCTGCGCTCGTCGCCCTGCGCCCTGCGCTCGTCGCCCTGCGCCCTGCGCTCGTCACCCTGCGCCCTGCGCTCGTCGCCCTGCGCTCCTCGCCCTGCGCCCTGCGCTCGTCGCCCTGCGCCCTGCGCTCCTCGCCCTGCGCCCTGCGCTCGTCGCCCTGCGCCCTGCGCTCGTCGCCCTGCGCCCTGCGCTCGTCGCCCTGCGCCCTGCGCTCGTCGCCCTGCGCCCTGCGCTCGTCGCCCTGCGTCCTGCGCCCTGCGCTCGTCGCCCTGCGCTCGTCGCCCTGCGTCCTGCGCCCTGCGCCCTGCGCTCGTCGCCGTACGCCCTACGCCCTGCGCTCGTTGACCTGCGCCCTGCTCTAGTCGCCTTGTGCCCTGTGCTCGTTGCCCTGCGCCCTGCGCTCGTCGACCCACGCCCTGTGCTCGTCGACCTGCTCCCTGCGCTCGTCTCCCTGCTCCCTGCGCTCGTCGACCTGCTCCCTGCGCTCGTCGCCCTGCGCTCGTCGCCCTGCGCTGCGCTCGTTGCCTTGCACTCGTCGCCCTGCGCTCGTCGCCCTGCGCGCTGCGCTCGTTGCCTTGCACTCGTCGCCCTGCGGCCTAAGTTCTACGCCCTGAGCCGTTTTCCATGCGCCCTGCACTAGTCACCATGCACTCGTCGCCCTGCGCTCACTGCCCTATGCTCGCCGCCCTGCACTCGTCGCCCTGCACTCATCGCCCTGCCCTCGTCGCCCTCATCGCCCTACGCTCATCGTCGTACGCCCTACGCTCGTTGATCTACGCCCTGCGCTCGTCGCCATGCGCCTTGCGCCCATCGCCATGCCCCCTGCGCTCGTCACCATGCGCCCTGCGTTCGTCGCACTGCGCTTATCGCCCTGCGCTCGTCGCCCTGCGCTCGTCGCCCTGCGCTCGTCGCCCTGCGCACGTCGCCCTGCGCACGTCGCCCTGCGCACGTCGCCCTGCGCACGTCGCCCTGCGCACGTCGCCCTGCGCACGTCGCCCTGCGCACGTCGCCCTGCGCACGTCGCCCTACGCTCGTCGCTGTACGCCCTATGCTTGTTGACCTACGCCCTGCACTCGTCGCCATACGCCTTGCGCCCGTCGCCATGCCCCCTGCGCTCGTCACCATGCTCCCTGCGTTCGTCGCCCTGCGTTTGTCGCCCTGCGTTTGTCGCCCTGCGTTCGTCGCCCTGCGTTTGTCGCCCTGCGTTCGTCGCCCTGCGCTCGTCGCCCTGCGCTCGTCGCCCTGCGCTCGTCGCCCTGCGCTCGTCGCCCTGCGCTCGTCGCCCTGCGCTCGTCGCCCTGCGCTCGTCGCCCTGCGCTCGTCGCCCTGCGCCTTGCGCTCGTCGCCCTGCGCCTTGCGCTCGTCGCCCTGCGCCTTGCGCTCGTCGCCCTTGCGCTCGTCGCCCTGCGCTCGTCGCCCTGCGCCCTGCGCTCGTCGCCCTGCGCTCGTCGCCCTGCGCCCTGCGCTCGTCGCCCTGCGCTCGTCGCCCTGCGCCCTACGCTCGTCGCCCTGCGCCCTGCGCTCGTCGCCCTGCGCCCTGCGCTCGTCGCCCTGCGCCCTGCGCTCGTCGCCCTGCGCCCTGCGCTCGTCGCCCTGCGCCCTGCGCTCGTCGCCCTGCGCCCTACGCTCGTCGCCCTGCGCTCGTCGCCCTGCGCTCGTCGCCCTGCGCTCGTCGCCCTGCGCTCGTCGCCCTGCGCTCGTCGCCCTGCGCTCGTCGCCCTGCGCTCGTCGCCCTGCGCTCGTCGCCCTGCGCTCGTCGCCCTGCGCTCGTCGCCCTGCGCTCGTCGCCCTGCGCTCGTCGCCCTGCGCTCGTCGCCCTGCGCCCTGCGCCCTGCGCCCTGCGCCCTGCGCTCGTCGCCCTGCGCCATGCACTCGTCGCCCCGCGCCCTGCGATCGTCGCACTGACCCTGCGCCCTGCTCCCTGCGCTCGTCACCCTGCGCCTTTCGCTCGTCAACCTTCCCTCATCGCCCTTCGCTCGTCGCCCTTCGCTCGTCGCCCTTCGCTCGTCGCCCTGCGCTCGTCGCCCTGCGCTCGTCGCCCTGCGCTCGTCGCCCTGCGTTCGTCGCCCTGCGCTCGTCGCCCTGCGCTCGTCGCCCTGCGCTCGTCGCCCTGCGCTCGTCGCCCTGCGCTCGTCGCCCTGCGCCCTGCGCTCGTCGCCCTGCGCCCTGCGCTCGTCGCCCTGCGCCCTGCGCTCGTCGCCCTGCGCCCTGCGCTCGTCGCCCTGCGCTCGTCGCCCTGCGCCCTGCGCTCGTCGCTCTGCGCTCGTCGCCCTATGCTCGTCGCCCTGCGCCCTGCGCTCGTCGCCCTGCGCCCTGCGCTCGTCGCCCTGCGCTCGTCGCCCTGCGCTCGTCGCCCTGCGCTCGTCGCCCTACGCTCGTCGCCCTGTACCCTGCGCTCGTCGCCCTGCGCTCCTCGCCCTGCGCTCCTCGCCCTGCGCCCTGCGCCCTGCGCCCTGCGCTCGTCGCCCTGCGCTCGTCGCCCTGCGCTCGTCGCCCTGCGCCCTGCTCTCGTCGCCCTGCGCCCTGCGCTCGTCGCCCTGCTCTCGTCGCCCTGCGCCCTGCGCTCGTCGCCCTGCGCCCTGCGCTCTTCGCCCTGCGCTCGTCGCCCTGCGCTCGTCGCCCTGCGCCCTGCGCTCGTCGCCCTGCGCCCTGCGCTCGTCGCCCTGCGCCCTGCGCTCGTCGCCCTGCGCCCTGCGCTCGTCGCCCTGCGCTCGTCGCCCTGCGCCCTGCGCTCGTCGCCCTGCGCTCGTCGCCCTGCGCTCGTCGCCCTGCGCTCGTCGCCCTGCGCTCGTCGCCCTGCGCTCGTCGCCCTGCGCTCGTCGCCCTGCGCTCGTCGCCCTGCGCCCTGCGCTCGTCGCCCTGCGCTCGTCGCCCTGCGCTCGTCGCCCTGCGCTCGTCGCCCTGCGCTCGTCGCCCTGCGCTCGTCGCCCTGCGCTCGTCGCCCTGCGCCCTGCGCCCTGCGCTCGTCGCCCTGCGCCATGCACTCGTCGCCCCGCGCCCTGCGATCGTCGCACTGACCCTGCGCCCTGCTCCCTGCGCTCGTCACCCTGCGCCTTTCGCTCGTCAACCTTCCCTCATCGCCCTTCGCTCGTCGCCCTTCGCTCGTCGCCCTTCGCTCGTCGCCCTTCGCTCGTCGCCCTTCGCTCGTCGCCCTTCGCTCGTCGCCCTGCGCTCGTCGCCCTGCGCTCGTCGCCCTGCGCTCGTCGCCCTGCGCTCGTCGCCCTGCGCTCGTCGCCCTGCGCTCGTCGCCCTGCGCTCGTCGCCCTGCGCTCGTCGCCCTGCGCTCGTCGCCCTGCGCTCGTCGCCCTGCGCTCGTCGCCCTGCGCCCTGCGCTCGTCGCCCTGCGCCCTGCGCTCGTCGCCCTGCGCTCGTCGCCCTGCGCCCTGCGCTCGTCGCTCTGCGCTCGTCGCTCTGCGCTCGTCGCCCTATGCTCGTCGCCCTGCGCCCTGCGCTCGTCGCCCTGCGCCCTGCGCTCGTCGCCCTGCGCTCGTCGCCCTGCGCTCGTCGCCCTGCGCTCGTCGCCCTGCGCTCGTCGCCCTACGCTCGTCGCCCTGTACCCTGCGCTCGTCGCCCTGCGCTCGTCGCCCTGCGCTCCTCGCCCTGCGCCCTGCGCCCTGCGCCCTGCGCTCGTCGCCCTGCGCTCGTCGCCCTGCGCTCGTCGCCCTGCGCTCGTCGCCCTGCGCCCTGCTCTCGTCGCCCTGCGCCCTGCGCTCGTCTCTCGTCGCCCTGCGCCCTGCGCTCGTCGCCCTGCGCCCTGCGCTCGTCGCCCTGCGCCCTGCGCTCGTCGCCCTGCGCCCTGCGCTCGTCGCCCTGCGCCCTGCGCTCGTCGCCCTGCGCCCTGCGCTCGTCGCCCTGCGCCCTGCGCTCGTCGCCCTGCGCCCTGCGCTCGTCGCCCTGCGCTCGTCGCCCTGCGCCCTGCGCTCGTCGCCCTGCGCTCGTCGCCCTGCGCTCGTCGCCCTGCGCTCGTCGCCCTGCGCTCGTCGCCCTGCGCTCGTCGCCCTGCGCTCGTCGCCCTGCGCTCGTCGCCCTGCGCTCGTCGCCCTGCGCTCGTCGCCCTGCGCTCGTCGCCCTGCGCTCGTCGCCCTGCGCTTGTCGCATTGCGCTCGTCGCCCTGCGCCCTGCGCTCGTCGCCCTGCGCTCGTCGCCCTGCGCCATGCGCTCGTCGCCCCGCGCCCTGCGATCGTCGCCCTGCTCCCTGCGCTCGTCACCCTGCGCCTTTCGCTCGTCAACCTGCGCTCGTCACCCTGCGCCCTGCGCTCGTCGCCCTGCGCTCGTCGCCCTGCGCTCGTCGCCCTGCGCTCGTCGCCCTGCGCTCGTCGCCCTGCGCTCGTCGCCCTGCGCTCGTCGCCCTGCGCCATGCACTCGTCGCCCCGCGCCCTGCGATCGTCGCACTGACCCTGCGCCCTGCTCCCTGCGCTCGTCACCCTGCGCCTTTCGCTCGTCAACCTTCCCTCATCGCCCTTCGCTCGTCGCCCTTCGCTCGTCGCCCTTCGCTCGTCGCCCTTCGCTCGTCACCCTTCGCTCGTCGCCCTTCGCTCGTCGCCCTGCGCTCGTCGCCCTATGCTCGTCGCCCTGCGCCCTGCGCTCGTCGCCCTGCGCCCTGCGCTCGTCGCCCTGCGCTCGTCGCCCTGCGCTCGTCGCCCTGCGCTCGTCGCCCTGCGCTCGTCGCCCTACGCTCGTCGCCCTGTACCCTGCGCTCGTTGCCCTGCGCTCGTCGCCCTGCGCTCGTCGCCCTGCGCTCGTCGCCCTGCGCCCTGCGCTCGTCGCCCTGCGCTCGTCGCCCTGCGCCCTGCGCTCGTCGCCCTGCGCCCTGCTCTCGTCGCCCTGCGCCCTGCGCTCGTCGCCCTGCGCTCGTCGCCCTGCGCCCTGCGCTCGTCGCCCTGCGCCCTGCGCTCGTCGCCCTGCGCCCTGCGCTCGTCGCCCTGCGCCCTGCGCTCGTCGCCCTGCGCCCTGCGCTCGTCGCCCTGCGCCCTGCGCTCGTCGCCCTGCGCCCTGCGCCCTGCGCTCGTCGCCCTGCGCTCGTCGCCCTGCGCTCGTCGCCCTGCGCCCTGCGCTCGTCGCCCTGCGCCCTGCGCTCGTCGCCCTGCGCCCTGCGCTCGTCGCCCTGCGCCCTGCGCTCTTCGCCCTGCGCCCTGCGCTCGTCGCTCTGCGCTCGTCGCCCTGCGCTCGTCGCCCTGCGCTCGTCGCCCTGCGCTCGTCGCCCTGCGCTCGTCGCCCTGCGCTCGTCGCCCTGCGCTCGTCGCCCTGCGCTCGTCGCCCTGCGCTCGTCGCCCTGCGCTCGTCGCCCTGCGCTCGTCGCCCTGCGCCCTGCGCCCTGCGCCCTGCGCTCGTCGCCCTGCGCCCTGCGCTCGTCGCCCTGCGCCCTGTACCCTGTGCTCGTCGCCCTGCGCTCGTCGCCCTGCGCTCCTCGCCCTGCGCCCTGCGCCCTGTGCTCGTCGCCCTGCGCTCGTCGCCCTGCGCCCTGCTCTCGTCGCCCTGCGCCCTGCGCTCGTCGCCCTGCGCCCTGCTCTCGTCGCCCTGCGCCCTGCGCTCGTCGCCCTGCGCCCTGCGCTCGTCTCCCTGCGCCCTGCGCTCGTCGCCCTGCGCTCGTCGCCCTGCGCCCTGCGCTCGTCGCCCTGCGCCCTGCGCTCGTCGCCCTGCGCTCGTCGCCCTGCGCCCTGCGCTCGTCGCCCTGCGCCCTGCGCTCGTCGCCCTGCGCCCTGCGCTCGTCGCCCTGCGCCCTGCGCTCGTCGCCCTGCGCACGTCGCCCTGCGCTCGTCGCCCTGCGCCCTGCGCTCGTCGCCCTGCGCCCTGCGCTCGTCGCCCTGCGCCCTGCGCTCTTCGCCCTGCGCCCTGCGCTCGTCGCTCTGCGCTCGTCGCCCTGCGCTCGTCGCCCTGCGCTCGTCGCCCTGCGCTCGTCGCCCTGCGCTCGTCGCCCTGCGCTCGTCGCCCTGCGCTCGTCGCCCTGCGCTCGTCGCCCTGCGCTCGTCGCCCTGCGCTCGTCGCCCTGCGCTCGTCGCCCTGCGCTCGTCGCCCTGCGCTCGTCGCCCTGCGCTCGTCGCCCTGCGCTCGTCGCCCTGCGCTCGTCGCCCTGCGCTCGTCGCCCTGCGCCCTGCGCTCGTCGCCCTGCGCTCGTCGCCCTGCGCCCTGCGCTCGTCGCCCTGCGCTCGTCGTCCTGCGCTCGTCGCCCTGCGCCATGCACTCGTCGCCCCGCGCCCTGCGATCGTCGCCCTGCTCCCTGCGCTCGTCACCCTGCGCCCTTCGCTCGTCAACCTTCCCTCATCGCCCTTCGCTCGTCGCCCTTCGCTCGTCGCCCTTCGCTCGTCGCCCTTCGCTCGTCGCCCTTCGCTCGTCGCCCTTCGCTCGTCGCCCTTCGCTCGTCGCCCTTCGCTCGTCGCCCTTCGCTCGTCGCCCTGCGCTCGTCGCCCTGCGCTCGTCGCCCTGCGCTCGTCGCCCTGCGCTCGTCGCCCTGCGCTCGTCGCCCTGCGCTCGTCGCCCTGCGCCATGCACTCGTCGCCCCGCGCCCTGCGATCGTCGCACTGACCCTGCGCCCTGCTCCCTGCGCTCGTCACCCTGCGCCTTTCGCTCGTCACCCTGCGCCTTTCGCTCGTCAACCTTCCCTCATCGCCCTTCGCTCGTCGCCCTTCGCTCGTCGCCCTTCGCTCGTCGCCCTTCGCTCGTCGCCCTTCGCTCGTCGCCCTTCGCTCGTCGCCCTGCGCTCGTCGCCCTGCGCTCGTCGCCCTGCGCTCGTCGCCCTGCGCTCGTCGCCCTGCGCTCGTCGCCCTGCGCCCTGCGCTCGTCGCCCTGCGCCCTGCGCTCGTCGCCCTGCGCCCTGCGCTCGTCGCCCTGCGCCCTGCGCTCGTCGCTCTGCGCTCGTCGCCCTATGCTCGTCGCCCTGCGCCCTGCGCTCGTCGCCCTGCGCTCGTCGCCCTACGCTCGTCGCCCTGTACCCTGCGCTCGTCGCCCTGCGCTTCTCGCCCTGCGCCCTGCGCCCTGCGCTCGTCGCCCTGCGCTCGTCGCCCTGCGCTCGTCGCCCTGCGCCCTGCTCTCGTCGCCCTGCGCCCTGCGCTCGTCGCCCTGCGCCCTGCTCTCGTCGCCCTGCGCCCTGCGCTCGTCGCCCTGCGCCCTGCGCTCGTCGCCCTGCGCCCTGCGCTCGTCGCCCTGCGCCCTGCGCTCGTCGCCCTGCGCCCTGCGCTCGTCGCCCTGCGCTCGTCGCCCTGCGCCCTGCGCTCGTCGCCCTGCGCCCTGCGCTCGTCGCCGTGCGCCCTGCGCCCTGCGCTCGTCGCCCTGCGCCCTGCGCTCGTCGCCCTGCGCCCTGCGCCCTGCGCTCGTCGCCCTGCGTCCTGCGCCCTGCGCTCGTCGCCCTGCGTCCTGCGCCCTGCGCTCGTCGCCCTGCGCTCATTGACCTGCGCCCTGCTCTAGTCGCCTTGCGCCCTGTGCTCGTTGCCCTGCGCCCTGCGCTCGTCGACCCACGCCCTGTGCTCGTCGACCTGCTCCCTCCGCTCGTCTCCCTGCTCCCTGCGCTCGTCTCCCTGCTCCCTGCGCTCGTCTCCCTTCTCCCTGCGCTCGTCGCCCTGCGCCCTGCGCTCGTCGCCCTGCGCGCTGCGCTCGTCGCCCTGCGCGCTGCGCTCGGGGCCTTGCACTCGTCGCCCTGCGCTCATCACCTACGCCTGTCGCTCTGCGCTCTACGATCGTCTACCTGCGCCCTACGCTCGTCGCCCTGCGCCCTGCGCTCTTCGCCCTGCGCTCGTCGTCGTACGCCCTGCACCCTGCGCTCGTCGCCCTGCACTCTACGCTCGTCACCCTGCGCTCGTCGCCCTGCGCCCTGCGCTCGTCGCCCTGCGCTCGTTGCCCTGCGCCCTGCGCTCGTCGCCCTGCGCCCTGCGCTCGTCGCCCTGCGCCCTGCGCTCGTCACCCTGCGCCCTGCGCTCGTCGCCCTGCGCTCCTCGCCCTGCGCCCTGCGCTCGTCGCCCTGCGCCCTGCGCTCCTCGCCCTGCGCCCTGCGCTCGTCGCCCTGCGCCCTGCGCTCGTCGCCCTGCGCCCTGCGCTCGTCGCCCTGCGTCCTGCGCCCTGCGCTCGTCGCCCTGCGCTCGTCGCCCTGCGTCCTGCGCCCTGCGCCCTGCGCTCGTCGCCGTACGCCCTACGCCCTGCGCTCGTTGACCTGCGCCCTGCTCTAGTCGCCTTGTGCCCTGTGCTCGTTGCCCTGCGCCCTGCGCTCGTCGACCCACGCCCTGTGCTCGTCGACCTGCTCCCTGCGCTCGTCTCCCTGCTCCCTGCGCTCGTCGACCTGCTCCCTGCGCTCGTCGCCCTGCGCTCGTCGCCCTGCGCTGCGCTCGTTGCCTTGCACTCGTCGCCCTGCGCTCGTCGCCCTGCGCGCTGCGCTCGTTGCCTTGCACTCGTCGCCCTGCGGCCTAAGTTCTACGCCCTGAGCCGTTTTCCATGCGCCCTGCACTAGTCACCATGCACTCGTCGCCCTGCGCTCACTGCCCTATGCTCGCCGCCCTGCGCTCGTCGCCCTGCGCTCGTCGCCCTGCCCTCGTCGCCCTCATCGCCCTACGCTCATCGTCGTACGCCCTACGCTCGTTGATCTACGCCCTGCGCTCGTCGCCATGCGCCTTGCGCCCATCGCCATGCCCCCTGCGCTCGTCACCATGCGCCCTGCGTTCGTCGCCCTGCGCTTATCGCCCTGCGCTCGTCGCCCTGCGCTCGTCGCCCTGCGCTCGTCGCCCTGCGCTCGTCGCCCTGCGCACGTCGCCCTGCGCACGTCGCCCTGCGCACGTCGCCCTGCGCACGTCGCCCTGCGCACGTCGCCCTGCGCACGTCGCCCTGCGCACGTCGCCCTGCGCACGTCGCCCTGCGCACGTCGCCCTGCGCACGTCGCCCTGCGCACGTCGCTGTACGCCCTATGCTTGTTGACCTACGCCCTGCACTCGTCGCCATACGCCTTGCGCCCGTCGCCATGCCCCCTGCGCTCGTCACCATGCTCCCTGCGTTCGTCGCCCTGCGTTTGTCGCCCTGCGTTTGTCGCCCTGCGTTCGTCGCCCTGCGTTTGTCGCCCTGCGTTCGTCGCCCTGCGCTCGTCGCCCTGCGCTCGTCGCCCTGCTCTCGTCGCCCTGCGCTCGTCGCCCTGCGCTCGTCGCCCTGCGCTCGTCGCCCTGCGCTCGTCGCCCTGCGCTCGTCGCCCTGCGCTCGTCGCCCTGCGGCTTGCGCTCGTCGCCCTGCGCCTTGCGCTCGTCGCCCTGCGCCTTGCGCTCGTCGCCCTTGCGCTCGTCGCCCTGCGCTCGTCGCCCTGCGCCCTGCGCTCGTCGCCCTGCGCTCGTTGCCCTGCGCCCTGCGCTCGTCGCCCTGCGCTCGTCGCCCTGCGCCCTGCGCTCGTCGCCCTGCGCTCGTCGCCCTGCGCCCTGCGCTCGTCGCCCTGCGCCCTGCGCCCTGCGCCCTGCGCCCTGCGCTCGTCGCCCTGCGCCCTGCGCTCGTCGCCCTGCGCCCTACGCTCGTCGCCCTGCGCCCTGCGCTCGTCGCCCTGCGCTCGTCGCCCTTCGCTCGTCGCCCTGCGCTCGTCGCCCTGCGCTCGTCGCCCTGCGCTCGTCGCCCTGCGCTCGTCGCCCTGCGCTCGTCGCCCTGCGCTCGTCGCCCTGCGCCATGCACTCGTCGCCCCGCGCCCTGCGATCGTCGCACTGACCCTGCGCCCTGCTCCCTGCGCTCGTCACCCTGCGCCTTTCGCTCGTCACCCTGCGCCTTTCGCTCGTCAACCTTCCCTCATCGCCCTTCGCTCGTCGCCCTTCGCTCGTCGCCCTTCGCTCGTCGCCCTTCGCTCGTCGCCCTTCGCTCGTCGCCCTTCGCTCGTCGCCCTGCGCTCGTCGCCCTGCGCTCGTCGCCCTGCGCTCGTCGCCCTGCGCTCGTCGCCCTGCGCTCGTCGCCCTGCGCTCGTCGCCCTGCGCCCTGCGCTCGTCGCCCTGCGCCCTGCGCTCGTCGCCCTGCGCCCTGCGCTCGTCGCCCTGCGCCCTGCGCTCGTCGCTCTGCGCTCGTCGCCCTATGCTCGTCGCCCTGCGCTCGTCGCCCTACGCTCGTCGCCCTGTACCCTGCGCTCGTCGCCCTGCGCTTCTCGCCCTGCGCCCTGCGCCCTGCGCTCGTCGCCCTGCGCTCGTCGCCCTGCGCTCGTCGCCCTGCGCCCTGCTCTCGTCGCCCTGCGCCCTGCGCTCGTCGCCCTGCGCCCTGCTCTCGTCGCCCTGCGCCCTGCGCTCGTCGCCCTGCGCCCTGCGCTCGTCGCCCTGCGCCCTGCGCTCGTCGCCCTGCGCCCTGCGCTCGTCGCCCTGCGCCCTGCGCTCGTCGCCCTGCGCTCGTCGCCCTGCGCCCTGCGCTCGTCGCCCTGCGCCCTGCGCTCGTCGCCGTGCGCCCTGCGCCCTGTGCTCGTCGCCCTGCGCCCTGCGCTCGTCGCCCTGCGCCCTGCGCCCTGCGCTCGTCGCCCTGCGTCCTGCGCCCTGCGCTCGTCGCCCTGCGTCCTGCGCCCTGCGCTCGTCGCCCTGCGCTCATTGACCTGCGCCCTGCTCTAGTCGCCTTGCGCCCTGTGCTCGTTGCCCTGCGCCCTGCGCTCGTCGACCCACGCCCTGTGCTCGTCGACCTGCTCCCTCCGCTCGTCTCCCTGCTCCCTGCGCTCGTCTCCCTGCTCCCTGCGCTCGTCTCCCTTCTCCCTGCGCTCGTCGCCCTGCGCCCTGCGCTCGTCGCCCTGCGCGCTGCGCTCGTCGCCCTGCGCGCTGCGCTCGTTGCCTTGCACTCGTCGCCCTGCGCTCATCACCTACGCCTGTCGCTCTGCGCTCTACGATCGTCTACCTGCGCCCTACGCTCGTCGCCCTGCGCCCTGCGCTCGTCGTCGTACGCCCTGCACCCTGCGCTCGTCGCCCTGCACTCTACGCTCGTCACCCTGCGCTCGTCGCCCTGCGCCCTGCGCTCGTCGCCCTGCGCTCGTTGCCCTGCGCCCTGCGCTCGTCGCCCTGCGCCCTGCGCTCGTCGCCCTGCGCCCTGCGCTCGTCACCCTGCGCCCTGCGCTCGTCGCCCTGCGCTCCTCGCCCTGCGCCCTGCGCTCGTCGCCCTGCGCCCTGCGCTCCTCGCCCTGCGCCCTGCGCTCGTCGCCCTGCGCCCTGCGCTCGTCGCCCTGCGCCCTGCGCTCGTCGCCCTGCGTCCTGCGCCCTGCGCTCGTCGCCCTGCGCTCGTCGCCCTGCGTCCTGCGCCCTGCGCCCTGCGCTCGTCGCCGTACGCCCTACGCCCTGCGCTCGTTGACCTGCGCCCTGCTCGCGTCGCCTTGGGCCCTGCGCTCGTTGCCCTGCGCCCTGCGCTCGTCGACCCACGCCCTGTGCTCGTCGACCTGCTCCCTGCGCTCGTCTCCCTGCTCCCTGCGCTCGTCGACCTGCTCCCTGCGCTCGTCGCCCTGCGCTCGTCGCCCTGCGCTGCGCTCGTTGCCTTGCACTCGTCGCCCTGCGCTCGTCGCCCTGCGCGCTGCGCTCGTTGCCTTGCACTCGTCGCCCTGCGGCCTAAGTTCTACGCCCTGAGCCGTTTTCCATGCGCCCTGCACTAGTCACCATGCACTCGTCGCCCTGCGCTCACTGCCCTATGCTCGCCGCCCTGCACTCGTCGCCCTGCACTCATCGCCCTGCCCTCGTCGCCCTCATCGCCCTACGCTCATCGTCGTACGCCCTACGCTCGTTGATCTACGCCCTGCGCTCGTCGCCATGCGCCTTGCGCCCATCGCCATGCCCCCTGCGCTCGTCACCATGCGCCCTGCGTTCGTCGCCCTGCGCTTATCGCCCTGCGCTCGTCGCCCTGCGCTCGTCGCCCTGCGCTCGTCGCCCTGCGCTCGTCGCCCTGCGCACGTCGCCCTGCGCACGTCGCCCTGCGCACGTCGCCCTGCGCACGTCGCCCTGCGCACGTCGCCCTGCGCACGTCGCCCTGCGCACGTCGCCCTGCGCACGTCGCCCTGCGCACGTCGCTGTACGCCCTATGCTTGTTGACCTACGCCCTGCACTCGTCGCCATACGCCTTGCGCCCGTCGCCATGCCCCCTGCGCTCGTCACCATGCTCCCTGCGTTCGTCGCCCTGCGTTTGTCGCCCTGCGTTTGTCGCCCTGCGTTCGTCGCCCTGCGTTTGTCGCCCTGCGTTCGTCGCCCTGCGCTCGTCGCCCTGCGCTCGTCGCCCTGCACTCGTCGCCCTGCGCTCGTCGCCCTGCGCTCGTCGCCCTGCGCTCGTCGCCCTGCGCTCGTCGCCCTGCGCTCGTCGCCCTGCGCTCGTCGCCCTGCGGCTTGCGCTCGTCGCCCTGCGCCTTGCGCTCGTCGCCCTGCGCCTTGCGCTCGTCGCCCTTGCGCTCGTCGCCCTGCGCTCGTCGCCCTGCGCCCTGCGCTCGTCGCCCTGCGCTCGTTGCCCTGCGCCCTGCGCTCGTCGCCCTGCGCTCGTCGCCCTGCGCTCGTCGCCCTGCGCCCTGCGCTCGTCGCCCTGCGCCCTGCGCTCGTCGCCCTGCGCTCGTCGCCCTGCGCCCTGCGCTCGTCGCCCTGCGCCCTGCGCCCTGCGCCCTGCGCCCTGCGCTCGTCGCCCTGCGCCCTGCGCTCGTCGCCCTGCGCCCTACGCTCGTCGCCCTGCGCCCTGCGCTCGTCGCCCTGCGCTCGTCGCCCTGCGCTCGTCGCCCTGCGCTCGTCGCCCTGCGCTCGTCGCCCTGCGCTCGTCGCCCTGCGCTCGTTGCCCTGCGCTCGTCGCCCTGCGCTCGTCGCCCTGCGCTCGTCGCCCTGCGCTCGTCGCCCTGCGCTCGTCGCCCTGCGCTCGTCGCCCTGCGCTCGTCGCCCTGCGCCCTGCGCCCTGCGCTCGTCGCCCTGCGCCATGCACTCGTCGCCCCGCGCCCTGCGATCGTCGCACTGACCCTGCGCCCTGCTCCCTGCGCTCGTCACCCTGCGCCTTTCGCTCGTCAACCTTCCCTCATCGCCCTTCGCTCGTCGCCCTTCGCTCGTCGCCCTTCGCTCGTCGCCCTTCGCTCGTCGCCCTTCGCTCGTCGCCCTGCGCTCGTCGCCCTGCGCTCGTCGCCCTGCGCTCGTCGCCCTGCGTTCGTCGCCCTGCGCTCGTCGCCCTGCGCTCGTCGCCCTGCGCTCGTCGCCCTGCGCCCTGCGCTCGTCGCCCTGCGCCCTGCGCTCGTCGCCCTGCGCCCTGCGCTCGTCGCTCTGCGCTCGTCGCCCTATTCTCGTCGCCCTGCGCTCGTCGCCCTGCGCCCTGCGCTCGTCGCCCTGCGCTCGTCGCCCTGCGCTCGTCGCCCTGCGCTCGTCGCCCTGCGCTCGTCGCCCTACGCTCGTCGCCCTGTACCCTGCGCTCGTCGCCCTGCGCTCGTCGCCCTGCGCTCCTCGCCCTGCGCTCCTCGCCCTGCGCCCTGCGCCCTGCGCCCTGCGCTCGTCGCCCTGCGCTCGTCGCCCTGCGCTCGTCGCCCTGCGCTCGTCGCCCTGCGCCCTGCTCTCGTCGCCCTGCGCCCTGCGCTCGTCGCCCTGCTCTCGTCGCCCTGCGCCCTGCGCTCGTCGCCCTGCGCCCTGCGCTCTTCGCCCTGCGCTCGTCGCCCTGCGCCCTGCGCTCGTCGCCCTGCGCCCTGCGCTCGTCGCCCTGCGCCCTGCGCTCGTCGCCCTGCGCCCTGCGCTCGTCGCCCTGCGCCCTGCGCTCGTCGCCCTGCGCTCGTCGCCCTGCGCTCGTCGCCCTACGCTCGTCGCCCTGCGCTCGTCGCCCTGCGCTCGTCGCCCTGCGCTCGTCGCCCTGCGCTCGTCGCCCTGCGCTCGTCGCCCTGCGCTCGTCGCCCTGCGCTCGTCGCCCTGCGCTCGTCGCCCTGCGCTCGTCGCCCTGCGCTCGTCGCCCTGCGCTCGTCGCCCTGCGCTCGTCGCCCTGCGCTCGTCGCCCTGCGCTCGTCGCCCTGCGCCCTGCGCTCGTCGCCCTGCGCTCGTCGCCCTGCGCCATGCGCTCGTCGCCCCGCGCCCTGCGATCGTCGCCCTGCTCCCTGCGCTCGTCACCCTGCGCCTTTCGCTCGTCAACCTGCGCTCGTCACCCTGCGCCCTGCGCTCGTCGCCCTGCGCTCGTCGCCCTGCGCTCGTCGCCCTGCGCTCGTCGCCCTGCGCTCGTCGCCCTGCGCTCGTCGCCCTGCGCCCTGCGCTCGTCGCCCTGCGCCCTGCGCTCGTCGCCCTGCGCTCGTCGCCCTGCGCCCTGCGCTCGTCGCTCTGCGCTCGTCGCCCTATGCTCGTCGCCCTGCGCCCTGCGCTCGTCGCCCTGCGCTCGTCGCCCTGCGCTCGTCGCCCTGTACCCTGCGCTCGTCGCCCTGCGCTCGTCGCCCTGCGCTCCTCGCCCTGCGCCCTGCGCTCGTCGCCCTGCGCCCTGCGCTCGTCGCCCTGCTCCCGTCGACCTGCGCTCGTCGCCCTGCGCTCGTCGCCCTGCGCTCGTCGCCCTGCGCTCGTCGCCCTGCGCTCGTCGCCCTGCGCTCGTCGCCCTGCGCTCGTCGCCCTGCGCTCGTCGCCCTGCGCCCTGCGCTCGTCGCCCTGCGCTCGTCGCCCTGCGCCATGCACTCGTCGCCCCGCGCCCTGCGATCGTCGCACTGACCCTGCGCTCGTCACCCTGCGCCTTTCGCTCGTCAACCTTCCCTCATCGCCCTTCGCTCGTCGCCCTTCGCTCGTCGCCCTTCGCTCGTCGCCCTTCGCTCGTCGCCCTTCGCTCGTCGCCCTGCGCTCGTCGCCCTGCGCTCGTCGCCCTGCGCTCGTCGCCCTGCGTTCGTCGCCCTGCGCTCGTCGCCCTGCGCTCGTCGCCCTGCGCTCGTCGCCCTGCGCTCGTCGCCCTGCGCCCTGCGCTCGTCGCCCTGCGCCCTGCGCTCGTCGCCCTGCGCTCGTCGCCCTGCGCCCTGCGCTCGTCGCTCTGCGCTCGTCGCCCTATGCTCGTCGCCCTGCGCCCTGCGCTCGTCGCCCTGCGCCCTGCGCTCGTCGCCCTGCGCTCGTCGCCCTGCGCTCGTCGCCCTGCGCTCGTCGCCCTGCGCTCGTCGCCCTGTACCCTGCGCTCGTCGCCCTGCGCTCGTCGCCCTGCGCTCCTCGCCCTGCGCTCGTCGCCCTGCGCTCGTCGCCCTGCGCTCGTCGCCCTGCGCTCGTCGCCCTGCGCCCTGCTCTCGTCGCCCTGCGCCCTGCTCTCGTCGCCCTGCGCCCTGCGCTCGTCGCCCTGCGCCCTGCGCTCGTCGCCCTGCGCCCTGCGCTCGTCGCCCTGCGCCCTGCGCTCGTCGCCCTGCGCCCTGCGCTCGTCGCCCTGCGCCCTGCGCTCGTCGCCCTGCGCCCTGCGCTCGTCGCCCTGCGCCCTGCGCCCTCGCTCGTCGCCCTGCGCTCGTCGCCCTGCGCTCGTCGCCCTGCGCTCGTCGCCCGGCGCTCGTCGCCCTGCGCTCGTCGCCCTGCGCTCGTCGCCCTGCGCTCGTCGCCCTGCGCTCGTCGCCCTGCGCTCGTCGCCCTGCGCTCGTCGCCCTGCGCTCGTCGCCCTGCGCTCGTCGCCCTGCGCTCGTCGCCCTGCGCCCTGCGCTCGTCGCCCTGCGCTCGTCGCCCTGCGCCATGCGCTCGTCGCCCCGCGCCCTGCGATCGTCGCCCTGCTCCCTGCGCTCGTCACCCTGCGCCTTTCGCTCGTCAACCTGCGCTCGTCACCCTGCGCCCTGCGCTCGTCGCCCTGCGCTCGTCGCCCTGCGCTCGTCGCCCTGCGCTCGTCGCCCTGCGCTCGTCGCCCTGCGCTCGTCGCCCTGCGCTCGTCGCCCTGCGCTCGTCGCCCTGCGCTCGTCGCCCTGCGCTCGTCGCCCTGCGCTCGTCGCCCTGCGCTCGTCGCCCTGCGCTCGTCGCCCTGCGCTCGTCGCCCTGCGCTCGTCGCCCTGCGCCCTGCGCCCTGCGCTCGTCGCCCTGCGCTCGTCGCCCTGCGCCATGCACTCGTCGCCCCGCGCCCTGCGATCGTCGCACTGACCCTGCGCCCTGCTCCCTGCGCTCGTCACCCTGCGCCTTTCGCTCGTCAACCTTCCCTCATCGCCCTTCGCTCGTCGCCCTTCGCTCGTCGCCCTTCGCTCGTCGCCCTTCGCTCGTCGCCCTTCGCTCGTCACCCTTCGCTCGTCGCCCTTCGCTCGTCGCCCTGCGCTCGTCGCCCTATGCTCGTCGCCCTGCGCCCTGCGCTCGTCGCCCTGCGCCCTGCGCTCGTCGCCCTGCGCTCGTCGCCCTACGCTCGTCGCCCTGCGCTCGTCGCCCTGCGCTCGTCGCCCTGCGCTCGTCGCCCTACGCTCGTCGCCCTGCGCTCGTCGCCCTGCGCTCGTCGCCCTACGCTCGTCGCCCTGTACCCTGCGCTCGTCGCCCTGCGCTCGTCGCCCTGCGCTCGTCGCCCTGCGCTCCTCGCCCTGCGCCCTGCGCTCGTCGCCCTGCGCTCGTCGCCCTGCGCCCTGCGCTCGTCGCCCTGCGCCCTGCTCTCGTCGCCCTGCGCCCTGCGCTCGTCGCCCTGCGCTCGTCGCCCTGCGCCCTGCGCTCGTCGCCCTGCGCCCTGCGCTCGTCGCCCTGCGCCCTGCGCTCGTCGCCCTGCGCCCTGCGCTCGTCGCCCTGCGCCCTGCGCTCGTCGCCCTGCGCCCTGCGCTCGTCGCCCTGCGCCCTGCGCTCGTCGCCCTGCGCTCGTCGCCCTGCGCTCGTCGCCCTGCGCCCTGCGCTCGTCGCCCTGCGCCCTGCGCTCGTCGCCCTGCGCCCTGCGCTCGTCGCCCTGCGCCCTGCGCTCGTCGCCCTGCGCCCTGCGCCCTGCGCTCGTCGCCCTGCGCCCTGCGCTCGTCGCCCTGCGCCCTGTACCCTGCGCTCGTCGCCCTGCGCTCGTCGCCCTGCGCTCCTCGCCCTGCGCCCTGCGCCCTGTGCTCGTCGCCCTGCGCTCGTCGCCCTGCGCTCGTCGCCCTGCGCTCGTCGCCCTGCGCTCGTCGCCCTGCGCTCGTCGCCCTGCGCTCGTCGCCCTGCGCTCGTCGCCCTGCGCTCGTCGCCCTGCGCCCTGCGCCCTGCGCTCGTCGCCCTGCGCCCTGCGCTCGTCGCCCTGCGCCCTGCGCTCGTCGCCCTGCGCCCTGCGCTCGTCGCCCTGCGCTCGTCGCCCTGCGCCATGCACTCATCGCCCCGCGCCCTGCGATCGTCGCCCTGCTCCCTGCGCTCGTCACCCTGCGCCTTTCGCTCGTCAACCTTCCCTCATCGCCCTTCGCTCGTCGCCCTTCGCTCGTCGCCATTCGCTCGTCGCCCTTCGCTCGTCGCCCTTCGCTCGTCGCCCTGCGCTCGTCGCCCTGCGCTCGTCGCCCTGCGCTCGTCGCCCTGCGCTCGTCGCCCTGCGCTCGTCGCCCTGCGCTCGTCGCCCTGCGCTCGTCGCCCTGCGCTCGTCGCCCTGCGCTCGTCGCCCTGCCCTCGTCGCCCTGCGCTCGTCGCCCTGCGCTCGTCGCCCTGCACCCTGCGCTCGTCGCCCTGCGCTCGTCGCCCTGCGCTCGTCGCCCTGCGCCCTGCGCTCGTCGCCCTGCGCCCTGCGCTCGTCGCCCTGCGCCCTGCGCTCGTCGCTCTGCGCTCGTCGCCCTATGCTCGTCGCCCTGCGCCCTGCGCTCGTCGCCCTGCGCTCGTCGCCCTGCGCTCGTCGCCCTGCGCTCGTCGCCCTGCGCTCGTCGCCCTACGCTCGTCGCCCTGTACCCTGCGCTCGTCGCCCTGCGCTCGTCGCCCTGCGCTCCTCGCCCTGCGCCCTGCGCTCGTCGCCCTGCGCTCGTCGCCCTGCGCCCTGCTCTCGTCGCCCTGCGCCCTGCGCTCGTCGCCCTGCGCCCTGCTCTCGTCGCCCTGCGCCCTGCGCTCGTCGCCCTGCGCCCTGCGCTCGTCGCCCTGCGCCCTGCGCTCGTCGCCCTGCGCCCTGCGCTCGTCGCCCTGCGCCCTGCGCTCGTCGCCCTGCGCTCGTCGCCCTGCGCTCGTCGCCCTGCGCTCGTCGCCCTGCGCCCGTCGCCGTGCGCTCGTCGCCCTGCGCCCTGCGCTCGTCGCTCGTCGCCCTGCTCCCGTCGACCTGCGCTCGTCGCCCTGCGCTCGTCGCCCTGCGCTCGTCGCCCTGCGCTCGTCGCCCTGCGCTCGTCGCCCTGCGCCCTGCGCTCGTCGCCCTGCGCCATGCACTCGTCGCCCCGCGCCCTGCGATCGTCGCACTGACCCTGCGCCCTGCTCCCTGCGCTCGTCACCCTGCGCCTTTCGCTCGTCAACCTTCCCTCATCGCCCTTCGCTCGTCGCCCTTCGCTCGTCGCCCTTCGCTCGTCGCCCTTCGCTCGTCGCCCTTCGCTCGTCGCCCTTCGCTCGTCGCCCTGCGCTCGTCGCCCTATGCTCGTCGCCCTGCGCCCTGCGCTCGTCGCCCTGCGCCCTGCGCTCGTCGCCCTGCGCTCGTCGCCCTGCGCTCGTCGCCCTGCGCTCGTCGCCCTGCGCTCGTCGCCCTGCGCTCGTCGCCCTACGCTCGTCGCCCTGTACCCTGCGCTCGTCGCCCTGCGCTCGTCGCCCTGCGCTCGTCGCCCTGCGCTCCTCGCCCTGCGCCCTGCGCTCGTCGCCCTGCGCCCTGCGCTCGTCGCCCTGCGCCCTGCTCTCGTCGCCCTGCGCCCTGCGCTCGTCGCCCTGCGCCCTGCGCTCGTCGCCCTGCGCCCTGCGCTCGTCGCCCTGCGCCCTGCGCTCGTCGCCCTGCGCTCGTCGCCCTGCGCTCGTCGCCCTGCGCCCTGCGCTCGTCGCCCTGCGCCCTGCGCTCTTCGCCCTGCGCCCTGCGCTCGTCGCTCTGCGCTCGTCGCCCTGCGCTCGTCGCCCTGCGCTCGTCGCCCTGCGCTCGTCGCCCTGCGCTCGTCGCCCTGCGCTCGTCGCCCTGCGCTCGTCGCCCTGCGCTCGTCGCCCTGCGCTCGTCGCCCTGCGCTCGTCGCCCTGCGCTCGTCGCCCTGCGCTCGTCGCCCTGCGCTCGTCTCCCTGCGCTCGTCGCCCTGCGCTCGTCGCCCTGCGCTCGTCGCCCTGCGCTCGTCGCCCTGCGCTCGTCGCCCTGCGCTCGTCGCCCTGCGCCCTGCGCCCTGCGCTCGTCGCCCTGCGCCCTGCGCTCGTCGCCCTGCGCCCTGTACCCTGCGCTCGTCGCCCTGCGCTCGTCGCCCTGCGCTCCTCGCCCTGCGCCCTGCGCCCTGTGCTCGTCGCCCTGCGCTCGTCGCCCTGCGCCCTGCTCTCGTCGCCCTGCGCCCTGCGCTCGTCGCCCTGCGCCCTGCTCTCGTCGCCCTGCGCCCTGCGCTCGTCGCCCTGCGCCCTGCGCTCGTCGCCCTGCGCCCTGCGCTCGTCTCCCTGCGCCCTGCGCTCGTCGCCCTGCGCCCTGCGCTCGTCGCCCTGCGCCCTGCGCTCGTCGCCCTGCGCCCTGCGCTCGTCGCCCTGCGCTCGTCGCCCTGCGCCCTGCGCTCGTCGCCCTGCGCTCGTCGCCCTGCGCCCTGCGCTCTTCGCCCTGCGCCCTGCGCTCGTCGCCCTGCGCTCGTCGCCCTGCGCTCGTCGCCCTGCGCTCGTCGCCCTGCGCTGGTCGCCCTGCGCTCGTCGCCCTGCGCTCGTCGCCCTGCGCTCGTCGCCCTGCGCTCGTCGCCCTGCGCTCGTCGCCCTGCGCTCGTCGCCCTGCGCTCGTCGCCCTGCGCTCGTCGCCCTGCGCTCGTCGCCCTGCGCTCGTCGCCCTGCGCCATGCACTCGTCGCCCCGCGCCCTGCGATCGTCGCCCTGCTCCCTGCGCTCGTCACCCTGCGCCTTTCGCTCGTCAACCTTCCCTCATCGCCCTTCGCTCGTCGCCCTTCGCTCGTCGCCCTTCGCTCGTCGCCCTGCGCTCGTCGCCCTGCGCTCGTCGCCCTGCGCTCGTCGCCCTGCGCTCGTCGCCCTGCGCTCGTCGCCCTGCGCTCGTCGCCCTGCGCTCGTCGCCCTGCGCTCGTCGCCCTGCACCCTGCGCTCGTCGCCCTGCGCTCGTCGCCCTGCGCTCGTCGCCCTGCGCTCGTCGCCCTGCGCCCTGCGCTCGTCGCCCTGCGCCCTGCGCTCGTCGCCCTGCGCCCTGCGCTCGTCGCCCTGCGCTCGTCGCTCTGCGCTCGTCGCCCTATGCTCGTCGCCCTGCGCCCTGCGCTCGTCGCCCTGCGCTCGTCGCCCTGCGCTCGTCGCCCTGCGCTCGTCGCCCTACGCTCGTCGCCCTGTACCCTGCGCTCGTCGCCCTGCGCTCGTCGCCCTGCGCTCCTCGCCCTGCGCCCTGCGCTCGTCGCCCTGCGCCCTGCGCTCGTCGCCCTGCTCCCGTCGACCTGCGCTCGTCGCCCTGCGCTCGTCGCCCTGCGCTCGTCGCCCTGCGCTCGTCGCCCTGCGCTCGTCGCCCTGCGCTCGTCGCCCTGCGCTCGTCGCCCTGCGCTCGTCGCCCTGCGCCCTGCGCTCGTCGCCCTGCGCTCGTCGCCCTGCGCCATGCACTCGTCGCCCCGCGCCCTGCGATCGTCGCACTGACCCTGCGCCCTGCTCCCTGCGCTCGTCACCCTGCGCCTTTCGCTCGTCAACCTTCCCTCATCGCCCTTCGCTCGTCGCCCTTCGCTCGTCGCCCTTCGCTCGTCGCCCTTCGCTCGTCGCCCTTCGCTCGTCGCCTTTCGCTCGTCGCCCTGCGCTCGTCGCCCTATGCTCGTCGCCCTGCGCCCTGCGCTCGTCGCCCTGCGCCCTGCGCTCGTCGCCCTGCGCCCTGCGCTCGTCGCCCTGCGCTCGTCGCCCTGCGCTCGTCGCCCTGCGCTCGTCGCCCTGCGCTCGTCGCCCTACGCTCGTCGCCCTGTACCCTGCGCTCGTCGCCCTGCGCTCGTCGCCCTGCGCTCGTCGCCCTGCGCTCGTCGCCCTGCGCTCGTCGCCCTGCGCTCCTCGCCCTGCGCCCTGCGCTCGTCGCCCTGCGCTCGTCGCCCTGCGCCCTGCGCTCGTCGCCCTGCGCCCTGCTCTCGTCGCCCTGCGCCCTGCGCTCGTCGCCCTGCGCTCGTCGCCCTGCGCCCTGCGCTCGTCGCCCTGCGACCTGCGCTCGTCGCCCTGCGCCCTGCGCTCGTCGCCCTGCGCCCTGCGCTCGTCGCCCTGCGCCCTGCGCTCGTCGCCCTGCGCTCGTCGCCCTGCGCCCTGCGCTCGTCGCCCTGCGCCCTGCGCTCGTCGCCCTGCGCCCTGCGCTCGTCGCTCTGCGCTCGTCGCCCTGCGCTCGTCGCCCTGCGCTCGTCGCCCTGCGCTCGTCGCCCTGCGCTCGTCGCCCTGCGCTCGTCGCCCTGCGCTCGTCGCCCTGCGCTCGTCGCCCTGCGCTCGTCGCCCTGCGCTCGTCGCCCTGCGCTCGTCGCCCTGCGCTCGTCGCCCTGCGCTCGTCGCCCTGCGCTCGTCGCCCTGCGCTCGTCGCCCTACGCTCGTCGCCCTGTACCCTGCGCTCGTCGCCCTGCGCTCGTCGCCCTGCGCTCGTCGCCCTGCGCTCGTCGCCCTGCGCTCCTCGCCCTGCGCCCTGCGCTCGTCGCCCTGCGCTCGTCGCCCTGCGCCCTGCGCTCGTCGCCCTGCGCCCTGCTCTCGTCGCCCTGCGCCCTGCGCTCGTCGCCCTGCGCTCGTCGCCCTGCGCCCTGCGCTCGTCGCCCTGCGCCCTGCGCTCGTCGCCCTGCGCCCTGCGCTCGTCGCCCTGCGCCCTGCGCTCGTCGCCCTGCGCTCGTCGCCCTGCGCTCGTCGCCCTGCGCTCGTCGCCCTGCGCCCTGCGCTCGTCGCCCTGCGCCCTGCGCTCGTCGCCCTGCGCTCTTCGCCCTGCGCCCTGCGCTCGTCGCTCTGCGCTCGTCGCCCTGCGCTCGTCGCCCTGCGCTCGTCGCCCTGCGCTCGTCGCCCTGCGCTCGTCGCCCTGCGCTCGTCGCCCTGCGCTCGTCGCCCTGCGCTCGTCGCCCTGCGCTCGTCGCCCTGCGCTCGTCGCCCTGCGCTCGTCGCCCTGCGCTCGTCGCCCTGCGCTCGTCGCCCTGCGCTCGTCGCCCTGCGCTCGTCGCCCTGCGCTCGTCGCCCTGCGCTCGTCGCCCTGCGCTCGTCGCCCTGCGCCCTGCGCCCTGCGCTCGTCGCCCTGCACCCTGCGCTCGTCGCCCTGCGCCCTGTACCCTGCGCTCGTCGCCCTGCGCTCGTCGCCCTGCGCTCCTCGCCCTGCGCCCTGCGCCCTGTGCTCGTCGCCCTGCGCTCGTCGCCCTGCGCCCTGCTCTCGTCGCCCTGCGCCCTGCGCTCGTCGCCCTGCGCCCTGCTCTCGTCGCCCTGCGCTCGTCGCCCTGCGCCCTGCGCTCGTCGCCCTGCGCCCTGCGCTCGTCGCCCTGCGCCCTGCGCTCGTCGCCCTGCGCCCTGCGCTCGTCGCCCTGCGCCCTGCGCTCGTCGCCCTGCGCCCTGCGCTCGTCGCCCTGCGCTCGTCGCCCTGCGCCCTGCGCTCGTCGCCCTGCGCCCTGCGCTCGTCGCCCTGCGCCCTGCGCTCTTCGCCCTGCGCCCTGCGCTCTTCGCCCTGCGCCCTGCGCTCGTCGCTCTGCGCTCGTCGCCCTGCGCTCGTCGCCCTGGGCTCGTCGCCCTGCGCTCGTCGCCCTGCGCTCGTCGCCCTGCGCTCGTCGCCCTGCGCTCGTCGCCCTGCGCTCGTCGCCCTGCGCTCGTCGCCCTGCGCTCGTCGCCCTGCGCTCGTCGCCCTGCGCTCGTCGCCCTGCGCTCGTCGCCCTGCGCTCGTCGCCCTGCGCTCGTCGCCCTGCGCTCGTCGCCCTGCGCTCGTCGCCTTGCGCTCGTCGCCCTGCGCTCGTCGCCCTGCGCTCGTCGCCCTGCGCCCTGCGCTCGTCGCCCTGCGCTCGTCGCCCTGCGCTCGTCGCCCTGCGCCATGCACTCGTCGCCCCGCGCCCTGCGATCGTCGCCCTGCTCCCTGCGCTCGTCACCCTGCGCCTTTCGCTCGTCAACCTTCCCTCATCGCCCTTCGCTCGTCGCCCTTCGCTCGTCGCCCTTCGCTCGTCGCCCTTCGCTCGTCGCCCTTCGCTCGTCGCCCTTCGCTCGTCGCCCTGCGCTCGTCGCCCTGCGCTCGTCGCCCTGCGCTCGTCGCCCTGCGCTCGTCGCCCTGCGCTCGTCGCCCTGCGCTCGTCGCCCTGCGCTCGTCGCCCTGCGCTCGTCGCCCTGCGCTCGTCGCCCTGCGCTCGTCGCCCTGCGCTCGTCGCCCTGCGCTCGTCGCCCTGCGCTCGTCGCCCTGCGCTCGTCGCCCTGCGCTCGTCGCCCTGCGCTCGTCGCCCTGCGCTCGTCGCCCTGCGCTCGTCGCCCTGCGCCCTGCGCCCTGCGCTCGTCGCCCTGCGCCCTGCGCTCGTCGCCCTGCGCCCTGCGCTCGTCGCCCTGCGCCCTGCGCTCGTCGCCCTGCGCTCGTCGCCCTGCGCCATGCACTCGTCGCCCCGCGCCCTGCGATCGTCGCCCTGCTCCCTGCGCTCGTCACCCTGCGCCTTTCGCTCGTCAACCTTCCCTCATCGCCCTTCGCTCGTCGCCCTTCGCTCGTCGCCATTCGCTCGTCGCCCTTCGCTCGTCGCCCTTCGCTCGTCGCCCTGCGCTCGTCGCCCTGCGCTCGTCGCCCTGCGCTCGTCGCCCTGCGCTCGTCGCCCTGCGCTCGTCGCCCTGCGCTCGTCGCCCTGCGCTCGTCGCCCTGCGCTCGTCGCCCTGCGCTCGTCGCCCTGCGCTCGTCGCCCTGCGCTCGTCGCCCTGCGCTCGTCGCCCTGCACCCTGCGCTCGTCGCCCTGCGCTCGTCGCCCTGCGCTCGTCGCCCTGCG
Organism: Chamaenerion angustifolium; assembly: GCA_946814005.1. NCBI lineage: Eukaryota > Viridiplantae > Streptophyta > Magnoliopsida > Myrtales > Onagraceae > Chamaenerion > Chamaenerion angustifolium. The sequence continues at coordinate 82,535 of OX328279.1, forward strand.
CCCTGCGCTCGTCGCCCTGCGCCCTGCGCTCGTCGCTCTGCGCTCGTCGCCCTATGCTCGTCGCCCTTCGCTCGTCGCCCTTCGCTCGTCGCCATTCGCTCGTCGCCCTTCGCTCGTCGCCCTTCGCTCGTCGCCCTGCGCTCGTCGCCCTGCGCTCGTCGCCCTGCGCTCGTCGCCCTGCGCTCGTCGCCCTGCGCTCGTCGCCCTGCGCTCGTCGCCCTGCGCTCGTCGCCCTGCGCTCGTCGCCCTGCGCTCGTCGCCCTGCGCTCGTCGCCCTGCGCTCGTCGCCCTGCGCTCGTCGCCCTGCGCTCGTCGCCCTGCGCTCGTCGCCCTGCGCTCGTCGCCCTGCGCTCGTCGCCCTGCGCTCGTCGCCCTGCGCTCGTCGCCCTGCGCTCGTCGCCCTGCGCTCGTCGCCCTGCGCCCTGCGCTCGTCGCCCTGCGCTCGTCGCCCTGCGCTCGTCGCCCTGCGCTCGTCGCCCTGCGCCATGCACTCGTCGCCCCGCGCCCTGCGATCGTCGCCCTGCTCCCTGCGCTCGTCACCCTGCGCCTTTCGCTCGTCAACCTTCCCTCATCGCCCTTCGCTCGTCGCCCTTCGCTCGTCGCCCTTCGCTCGTCGCCCTTCGCTCGTCGCCCTTCGCTCGTCGCCCTTCGCTCGTCGCCCTGCGCTCGTCGCCCTGCGCTCGTCGCCCTGCGCTCGTCGCCCTGCGCTCGTCGCCCTGCGCTCGTCGCCCTGCGCTCGTCGCCCTGCGCTCGTCGCCCTGCGCTCGTCGCCCTGCGCTCGTCGCCCTGCGCTCGTCGCCCTGCGCTCGTCGCCCTGCGCTCGTCGCCCTGCGCTCGTCGCCCTGCGCTCGTCGCCCTGCGCTCGTCGCCCTGCGCTCGTCGCCCTGCGCTCGTCGCCCTGCGCTCGTCGCCCTGCGCCCTGCGCCCTGCGCTCGTCGCCCTGCGCCCTGCGCTCGTCGCCCTGCGCCCTGCGCTCGTCGCCCTGCGCCCTGCGCTCGTCGCCCTGCGCTCGTCGCCCTGCGCCATGCACTCGTCGCCCCGCGCCCTGCGATCGTCGCCCTGCTCCCTGCGCTCGTCACCCTGCGCCTTTCGCTCGTCAACCTTCCCTCATCGCCCTTCGCTCGTCGCCCTTCGCTCGTCGCCATTCGCTCGTCGCCCTTCGCTCGTCGCCCTTCGCTCGTCGCCCTGCGCTCGTCGCCCTGCGCTCGTCGCCCTGCGCTCGTCGCCCTGCGCTCGTCGCCCTGCGCTCGTCGCCCTGCGCTCGTCGCCCTGCGCTCGTCGCCCTGCGCTCGTCGCCCTGCGCTCGTCGCCCTGCGCTCGTCGCCCTGCACCCTGCGCTCGTCGCCCTGCGCTCGTCGCCCTGCGCTCGTCGCCCTGCGCCCTGCGCTCGTCGCCCTGCGCCCTGCGCTCGTCGCTCTGCGCTCGTCGCCCTATGCTCGTCGCCCTTCGCTCGTCGCCCTTCGCTCGTCGCCATTCGCTCGTCGCCCTTCGCTCGTCGCCCTTCGCTCGTCGCCCTGCGCTCGTCGCCCTGCGCTCGTCGCCCTGCGCTCGTCGCCCTGCGCTCGTCGCCCTGCGCTCGTCGCCCTGCGCTCGTCGCCCTGCGCTCGTCGCCCTGCGCTCGTCGCCCTGCGTTCGTCGCCCTGCGCTCGTCGCCCTGCGCTCGTCGCCCTGCGCTCGTCGCCCTGCGCTCGTCGCCCTGCGCCCTGCGCTCGTCGCCCTGCGCCCTGCGCTCGTCGCCCTATGCTCGTCGCCCTGCGCCCTGCGCTCGTCGCCCTGCGCTCGTCGCCCTGCGCTCGTCGCCCTGCGCTCGTCGCCCTACGCTCGTCGCCCTGTACCCTGCGCTCGTCGCCCTGCGCTCGTCGCCCTGCGCTCCTCGCCCTGCGCCCTGCGCTCGTCGCCCTGCGCCCTGCTCTCGTCGCCCTGCGCCCTGCTCTCGTCGCCCTGCGCCCTGCGCTCGTCGCCCTGCGCCCTGCTCTCGTCGCCCTGCGCCCTGCGCTCGTCGCCCTGCGCCCTGCGCTCGTCGCCCTGCGCCCTGCGCTCGTCGCCCTGCGCCCTGCGCTCGTCGCCCTGCGCCCTGCGCTCGTCGCCCTGCGCCCTGCGCTCGTCGCCCTGCGCCCGTCGCCCTGCGCTCGTCGCCCTGCGCCCTGCGCTCGTCGCCCTGCGCCCTGCGCTCGTCGCTCTGCGCCCTGCGCCATGCGCTCGTCGCTCTGCGCCCTGCGCCCTGCGCTCGTCGCCCTGCGCCCTGCGCTCGTCGCCCTGCGCCCTGCGCTCGTCGCCCTGCTCCCGTCGACCTGCGCCCGTCGACCTGCGCCCGTCGACCTGCCCCCGTCGACCTGCGCCTGTCGCTCTGCGCTCTACGATCGTCTACCTGCGCCCTACGCTCGTCGCCCTGCGCCCTGCGCTCTTCGCCCTGCGCTCGTCGTCGTACGCCCTGCACCCTGCGCTCGTCGCCCTGCACTCTACGCTCGTCACCCTGCGCTCGTCGCCCTGCGCCCTGCGCTCGTCGCCCTGCGCCCTGCGCTCGTCGCCCTGCGCCCTGCGCTCGTCGCCCTGCGCCCTGCGCTCGTCGCCCTGCGCCCTGCGCTTGTCACCCTGCGCCCTGCGCTCCTCGCCCTGCGCCCTGCGCTCGTCGCCCTGCGCCCTGCGCCCTGCGCCCTGCGCTCGTCGCCCTGCGCCCTGCGCTCGTCGCCCTGCGCCCTGCGCTCGTCGCCCTGCGTCCTGCGCCCTGCGCCCTGCGCTCGTCGCCGTACGCCCTACGCCCTGCGCTCGTTGACCTGCGCCCTGCTCTAGTCGCCTTGTGCCCTGTGCTCGTTGCCCTGCGCCCTGCGCTCGTCGACCCACGCCCTGTGCTCGTCGACCTGCTCCCTGCGCTCGTCTCCCTGCTCCCTGCGCTCGTCTCCCTGCTCCCTGCGCTCGTCGCCCTGCGCCCTGCGCTCGTCGCCCTGCGCCCTGCGCGCTGCGCTCGTTGCCTTGCACTCGTCGCCCTGCGGCCTAAGTTCTACGCCCTGAGCCGTTTTCCATGCGCCCTGCACTAGTCACCATGCACTCGTCGCCCTGCGCTCACCGCCCTATGCTCGCCGCCCTGCACTCGTCGCCCTGCACTCATCGCCCTGCGCTCGTCGCCCTGCGCCCTGCGCTCGTCGCCCTGCGCCCTGCGCTCGTCACCCTGCGCCCTACGCTCCTCGCCCTGCGCCCTGCGCCCTGCGCTCGTCGCCCTGCGTCCTGCGCCCTGCGCTCGTCGCCCTGCGTCCTGCGCCCTGCGCCCTGCGCTCGTCGCCGTACGCCCTACGCCCTGCGCTCGTTGACCTGCGCCCTGCTCTAGTCGCCTTGTGCCCTGTGCTCGTTGCCCTGCGCCCTGCGCTCGTCGACCCACGCCCTGTGCTCGTCGACCTGCTCCCTGCGCTCGTCTCCCTGCTCCCTGCGCTCGTCTCCCTGCTCCCTGCGCTCGTCGCCCTGCGCCCTGCGCTCGTCGCCCTGCGCCCTGCGCTCGTCGCCCTGCGCCCTGCGCGCTGCGCTCGTTGCCTTGCACTCGTCGCCCTGCGGCCTAAGTTCTACGCCCTGAGCCGTTTTCCATGCGCCCTGCACTAGTCACCATGCACTCGTCGCCCTGCGCTCACCGCCCTATGCTCGCCGCCCTGCACTCGTCGCCCTGTGTCGTTAGCCTTGAGCCCTGCTCCATGCACCTTGTGCCCTGCGCCCTTAACCCTAACCCCTACGCTCGTCGCCCTGCGCCCTGAGTGATGCGCCCTGAGCCCTTTCCCATGCGCCCTGCGCTCGTCGCCCTACGCTCGTCGCCCTGAGCGCTGCGCCCTCGATCATTAACTCTCGACCCTAAACCCTCAACCGTAGACCCTCGACCCTCAACCATGGATCTTTGACCCTCCACACTCCACCCTAAACCCTCGGCCATAGACCCTCGACCATCAACCATCAACCATCAATTGTAGACCCTCAACCGTAGATCCTCGATGCTCGACCCTAAACCCTCAACCCTTGACCTTTAACCCTCGACCTTAAACGCTAAACCATTGACTCTACACCCTCAACTCTCGATCGTAGGCCCTTGACCCTCCATCATCTACCCATGACCCTTAACCCTATAACCTCAACCCTTAACCCTCGATCGTAGACCCCCGACCCTCAACCGTAGACCCTCAACCCTCATCCCTTGACCCCCAACCATAGACCCTTGACCCTCAAATGTCAACCAAGCACCCTCGCCTTCATCCCTCAACATTCGACCCTCCACCCGCGACCCTCAGCCGTAGACCCTCGACCAGCAACCGTAGATGTTCGACCTTCAACCCATGACACTACACCCTCAACCCTCGACTGTCAACCATCAACCCTCGACCATCAACCCTTCACCCTAAACCGTAGACCCTCGACCTTTGACACTCGATCCTCGACTCTCCACCCTCGACCGTCTACCCTAGAACCTCAACCCTTAACCCTAGAACCTCAACTCTCGATCGTAGACCCTCGACCCTCCACCCATGATCCTCGACCCTCGACATTCGACCCTCAACCGTAGACACTCGACCCTCGATTCTCAACCCTAGATCGTCGACCCTAAACCCTAGACCCTCGACCATCTACCCTCCACCCTCGACACTCAACCATCAACCCTCCATCGACCTTCAGCCATCAACCCTCGCCCCTTGACCCTCAACCGTAGACCCTCAACCGTAGACGCTCGACCCTAAACCCTCAACCATCAACCCTCAACTGTAGACCCTCGACCCTTGACTCTCCACCCTCGACCATCAACCCTAGAACCATAACTCTTAACCCTTAACCTTAGACCCTACTCCCTACTCTCGACCTTTAACCGTAGACCCGCGACCCTCTACTCTTGACATTCAACCATCAACCGTAGACCCTCGACCCTCAACCCTAGACCATAGACCCTCAACCCTAGACCATCAACCGTAGATCCTCGACCCTCGACCGTCCACCCTCAACCGTAGACCCTCAACCCTAGAGCCTCAACCGTAGACCTTCGACCCATGACCTTTAACCCTCAACCCTCCACCCTCGACCATCGACCCTCCACCCTCAACCATAGACCCTCGACGCTCAACCCTCAACCCTAGACCATCAATCCTAGACCCTTAACCGTAGACCCTCGACCCTTAACCCTATAACCTCAACCATTAACCTTCGACCCTCGATCGTAGACCCCCGACCCTCAACCGTGGACCTTCAACCCTCGACCATCATCCCTTGACCCCCAACCATAAACCCTTGACCCTCAAACCTCAACCATGCACACTCGGCCTCATCCCTCGACATTTGACCCTCCACCGTAGACTATTGACCCTCCACCCTCCACCCTCCACCGTAGACCCTCGACCAACAACAGTAGATGTTCGACCCTCAACCCATGACCCTCAACCCCCCACCCTCCACCCTCGACCCTCCACCCTCGACCCTCAATCCTTGACCATCGACCCTTGACCATCGACCCTAAACCATTCACCCTAAACCGTAGACCATCGACGTTCGACCCTCAACCCTTGACCCTCAACTGTAGACCCTTGACCCTCGACCCTCAACCCTAGACCCTCAACCCTTAACCCTAGACCAGCGACTCTCCACCCTAGACTATCGATCGTAGACCCTCAAGCCTCCACCCATGACCCTCGACCCTCGACATTCAACCCTTAACCGTAGACACTCGGCCCTCGATCCTCAACCTTAGACCATCAACCCTCAACCTTAGACCATCGACCCATGTCCCTCGACCCTCCACCCTCGGCCCTCAACCATCGACCCTTCATCAACCTTCGACCCTAGACCATCAACCATCCACCCTTGACCCTAAACCCTTCACCCTCAACCGTAGACCCTCGACGCTCGACCCTAAACGCTCGACCCTCAACCCTCAACCATAGACACTCGACATTCGATCCTCAACCCTAGACCATCGACCCTCAACCCTAGGCCCTAGACCCATGTCCCTCGACCCTCGACCCTGCATCGACCTTCGATCATCGACCCTAAACGTTCCACCCTCAACCGTAGACCCTCGACGCTCGACCCTAAACCCTAAACCCTCGACTCTCCACCCTCAACCGTAGACCATCGACCCTCGACTCTCATCCCTCGGCCGTCAACCCTAGAACCTCAACCCTTAACCCTAGACCCTCGACTCTCGACCGTAGACCGTCGACCCTCCACCCATGACCCTTGGCCCTCGTCATTCGACCCTCGACCGTAGACACTCGACCCTCGATCTTCAACCATAGACCGTCGACTCTAAATCCTAGACCCTCGACCCATGTCCCTCGACCCTCCACCCTCTACCATCGACCCTTCATCGACCTTTGACCCTCGACTCTTGACCCTAAACCATTCACCCTCAACTTTAAACCCTCGATGCTCGACCCTAAACCATTGACCCTAAACCCAATTCCCTCAACCGTAGACACTCGACCCTCGATCCTCAACCCCAGACCATCGACCCTAGACCCTCGACCCTCGACCCATGTCCCTCGACCCTCAACCTTCGACCCTCGACCATCGACCTTAAACGTTCCATCCTCAACTATAGACCCTCGACGCTTGACCCTAAACCCTCGACCCTCAACTCTCCACCGTAGACTCTCGACTCTCCTCCCTTGACCATTATCCCTAGAACTTCAACCCTTAACCCTAGACCCTCGACTCTCGATCGTAGACCATCGACCCTCCACCCTCAACCCATGACCCTCGGCCCTCGACATTCGACCCTCGATCCCCAACCATAGACTGTCGACTCTAAACCCTAGACCTTTGACCCATATCCCTCGACCCTCCACCGTCGACCCTCTACTATCGACCTTTGACCCTCGACCCTTGACCCTAAACCTTTCACCCTCAATCGTAGACCCTCGATGCTCGACCCTAAACCATCGACCCTAAACTCTTAACCCTTCACCCTCAACCGTAGACCCTCCACCCTCGACCATCAACCCTCGACCCTCAACTCTCGTCCCTAAACCGTAGACCCTCGACTCTCCGCCCTCGACCATCAACCCTAAAACCTCAACCCTTAACCTTAGACCATCGAATCTCAATCGTAGACCCTCCACCCATGATCATCGACCCTCAACCGTAGACCCACGACCTTCCACCCTCAACGTTCGACCCTCGACCATGGAACTTCGACCATCAACCATCGACCCTCAACCTTCTACCCTCAAATCTAGACCATCGACCCTCAACCGTAGATCTTGGACCCTCGACCGATGACCCTCAACCATCGACCATAAACCCTTGACCCTCAACCGTAGAACTCGACCCTTGACCCTCAACCCTAGACCCTTGACCCTAGACCCTCGACTCTCGATCGTAGGCCCACGATCTTCCACCCTTCACCCATGACCCTCGACATTCGACCCTCAACTGTAGACCCTTGACCCTCGATCCTCAACCCTAGACCCTTGACCCTCGCTCCTCAACCCCCCACCCTCAACCCTCACCCTAGCACCTCAACCCTAGAGCTCCAACCCTAACCCTCGACCCTAAACCCAAAACTCGTGTAACCCTAAACCCGCAAACACTTGACCCTTGACCATCAACCATAGACCATATACCCTGAACCCTAGACCATCGCCCTCAACCGTAGACCCTCAACCCTCGACTCTTATGCCTTGACCCTCAACTGTAGACCCTCGACCCTAAACCCTACACCATCGACCCTCAACCTTCGACCATTCACTCTAGACATTCGACCATCAACCGTAGACCCTCGACTCTCGACCCTAAACCCTAAACTGTAGATCCTCGACCGTTCACCCTTGACCCTCAACCCTAGAGCCTCAATCGTAGACCTTTGACCCATGACCCTCAATCCTCAACCTTCGACCCTCGACCATAGACCCTCGACTCTCCACTCTCGACTCTCCATCGTCGACCCTTAACCATGTAACCTCAACCCTTAACCCTTGACCCTCAATCCTAGACCCCTGACCCTCAACTGTAGACCTTCAACCCTGGACCCTCATCCCTTGAACCCCAAACATAGACCATTGACCCTCAAACCTCAACCATGCACCCTCGCCCTCATTCCTCGACATTCGACCCTCAACCGTAGACCCTAAACCCTTGACCATCAACCGTAGATGTTGGACCCTCGACCCTCGACCCTCAACCATTGACCCTCGACCATCGACCTTCAACCCTCAACCCTCAACTCTCGACCCTCAACCTTTCACCCTAAACCGTAGACCCTCGACTTTCGACCCTCAACCCTTGACCCTTAACTGTAAACCATTGACCCTCGACTCTTCACTCTCGACCTTCAACCCTAGAATCTCAACCCTAGACCCTCGATCGTAAATCCTCGACCCTCCACCCATGACTCTCAACCCTCGACATTCGACCCTCAGCGGTAGACACTCGACCCTTGATCCTCAACCCTAGACTGTTGACCCTTAACCTTAGACCTTAGACCATCATTCATCAACCCCACACCCTTCACCCTCCACCCTCACCCTAGAGCCTCAATCCTAGAGCTTCAACCCTCGACCCTAAAACCTAAATTCTCAACCCTAAACCCTCGACCGTAGACCCTCAACCCTAAAACCTCAACTGTAGACCCTCGACCCTTGACCTTCAACCATCGACTCTCCACCCTCGACCCTCAACCCTAGAACCTCAACTGTTAACCATAGACCCTCGACTCTCGATCATAGACCCTCGACCCTCCACCCATGACCCTCGATCCTCCACATTCGACCCTCAACCGTTGACCCTTAATCCTCAACCCTAGACCCTCTCTCGTCAACCCCTCACCCTTGGCACTCGACCTTCACCCTAGAGCCTCAAACCTAGAGTCTCAACCCTCGACCGTAGACCCTCGACCCTAAACCCTAAATCCCCAACCTTAAATCCTAAACCCGGCCTAAACCCAACATCTGCAACCCTAAACCCAAAACACTTGACCCTCAACCCTTAACAGTAGATGCTCAACCCTAGACCCTCAATCATAGACCATAGACCCTTAACCGTAGACCATCAACCCTCATGCCTCGACCATCAACCGTAGACCCTTGACCCTCAATCCTCCACTATCAACCTTCAATGCTCCACCCTCGACATTTGACATTCAACTGTGTTACAACATCATATAGTCTAGTCTAGATAATCTTTCTATTAGGCTTTATCCTTTAGTTTATCTATATTAATTAGTTTATCCATTTATAGTTAGTTTATTCTTTACAATTATATATAGTTAGATAGATAGTATCGTTATAGATAGTATAAATATATATACTTAGTTATCTCTATACTATATATACATATCAATAAATCGGATCATGTTTGACCATTAAAGATTACTGGAAACCGTTTGTGTATCCTTCCTAACCTTTGTTTTGTTTGGGTTTTAGGCAAAGGAATCACACTCCACCCCTACCTCGAGACCCTCCTTCCCTTCCTGCCAACCTCCACAGGAAGTTCCTGGTATGGAGACTCTATCAAACACCGTCTTCCGATCCAACTTCCCAGAGACGCGTCCAGTTATCCATAGCCCCAACAGCGTATCTAATAAGAAATTTGTTTATCTTAAATTCCCAACTTCGAATGGTGTCCGTGCTCTAGCGTTAAAGCGGGACGAATCCAACGCAGCAGAAGAAGAAGAGAGGCCGCTGAAGACTAGGTTTCGTATCTTTTCCGCACAAGATTCTTCAGGTTCTCTTTCCCAGGTAGCTCCCCTTGTAATTCTGGACTGGGAATGGAGGGGACTGGATGGATCGTTTCTTGTTGTATTGTCTGTGTATGTTTTAGACTGAGCTTTTCCATATTTGCCACTGCACCGACAGATGTATCTTCTAAGCAAGTAGATAATTTATATAATAAAATTTTGTCCACATGCAACGTACGTTGGAGCTATTGTTGGCGGGTTTATATAATAAAATTTTGTCCACATGCAACGTTGGAGCTAATTGTCGGCGGTATTGTTAGATTGTCTAATCATCTAACTCAGTTTTCTTTTATGCAAACTTTGATAATTTTGTTGCAATTTCTAAGCTTCTAATAGGGTGGCGGACATTTAATAATTGACCAAACTGTTGTCTGCTGTGGTATGAAAAAAATCCCTCTAATCTGAGTTCTGATGGATGTTTCTTATGGCTATTCTCTTCTTTGTTGCCTTTATAGGGCAGCGTAGACAATGAGGGTTTACGAAACAATATGCCTTCAAGAAGTTCACATATGGAGAGACCTCTTTCTGTACCTTATGGGAGTGGAGCAGCTGGGGCCACAAGGGCTGGGCTTTTCAGGACACCTATTTCAGGAGGGGTGCAGAATGCAACATTAGCTCATGGTTTACCTCCGCCTGCCTTGGCAGTTCGAAATCTTATTGAGCAGGTATCACGTTCGTTTCAACAAATGACAATGACTTTACAATCACATAAACTAATAAAACGAAAATATTTCACCTTATTAAGTATGTATGATGTATGTTCTTGATTTGCTTTTTCTTCCCTTGGTTGAAGGAGAGGTTTGCTCATCTGTGCACTGTCATGTCAAGGATGCATCACCACAGAGAAGGATATCCGTTCGGGTCTCTGGTTGATTTTGCACCTGATCTGTTGGGTCGTAAGTTTTACTATCCTCAAACCTCTTTTGGAAGAAATGTGCTTCTTTATCTTAATTAATTGTAGTAATTAAAGAATACACTTGCCATACCAGATTTTTTTTAATGTCATTTAACAAGTCGCCACTGACATCCTCCTTATCCATGTAAATTGTGTATCAGGTGCTTATTATGTCTTTTATACCTCATTATTTACGCCTAAGGTCATAGATGACACTATTTTATTCTTATGAAATATAGATCCTATATTTTCCTTTTCACCTTTGGCCATCCACACAAGGAATTTGCTCGCTGATCCGAGGTGCACCCTAAATGTACAGGTAAATTTTCCTTTTATATTTCATACAATCTGTTTTCTGTTGTATTTCATCTACTTATTAACATTTAGAATTGATGATAGATACCTGGGTGGAGTAGTTTGTCAAATGCAAGGGTGACAATTTTTGGCGATGTCTATCCACTTCCAGAATCTGATCAGGTAACAACGTATTCATTTATCTATTTTGGGAAGTATTCTGAGGTTTATGATTATTCAAGTATGCTGGATTTGCGTGGTAAGTTAAAATGGTATTTGTTTGGCTTTCAGGAATGGGCTCATAAGCTATACATATCAAAACATCAACAAAGTCCCTCGCAGCAGTGGGGAAATTTCTATTACTACAGAATGATGAATATAAGGTAAGTATATATGTCATGTGAATAAGATGCTTATGGTGTCACTGGAATCTGTAACTTGGTTAACAAGAAACGATACAAAACGTGTGCTTCTGTTTGCAGCAGTCTCAAAAGTTTGCTGATTTTATCTTAAGATTCCAATATAGATTGACAGATAACAGATATTAGTTCGTTGCAATTTAAAGATTTCTATGATGATTATGGGATGTATTAAAACCATGTCTCCTTGCGCTGCTCTCAGTGACATATTCTTTATTGGTGGCTTTGGTACTGTTGCTTGGATTGATCTCAAAGAGTACGAGGCTCTACAACCTGATAAAATTGCAGTTGATGGAGGGGAACAGAACTTAAAGGTAGGTTGTCATCCATTCTATTGCTTGTAAATGGAGGTTAATGCTCTCTCTGATCTGGAGAATGGTAAATCTTTTTCTTTTTTTTTTGCTAGGAACTGAATGCGATTTTTTGCAATCCCCTAAAGGAGCTCTTGTCGAGGGATGGTGAGGTTGTTGATGATGCTGCATTTATATCAATAGACAGCAGGGGAACGGATATCCGAGTCCGTCAAGGCGCACAGGTAGGTTGGGTTCTTCCCTATTTTATTTATGTCTTGGCATCTGATTAAGATGCAAAGCATAAAGAAAGAATTGAAGAGCTTAATAAGTAGCTCTCTCCTCTCTTCTGTCTGTGTTTCTGCAGTTCAATGTACAAAGGATATCGTTTGATGAAGGTCATGCAGTTGAAACATTAGAAGAAGCAAAAGCAGCTCTTTGGAAGTTGATCAATAAAGCCGGGAGTCCAAAAAGTAGAATGAATCAGAATTTGGGGGGTTAAGTTAATGTATCTCACTCATTGATTTGGTTTCTTGGAATGTAAGTTTAGTTATTTACTTTATAAGCTAGTTGTCTTCAGCACAAATAGTTTGTTAATTTGTTTTAATAATAAGAGAAGGTAGATGAGATGGAGGTGGTCGTAACATCCTTGTTTTGATGTTTCTTGCACACATGACATATTAGTGTATTGAAGTAGTTTTCGTCTTTCTATTAATAATTTTACAAACAAGACAAAAATCCCAACTGGGTACCACATCCCATTCTTTTCTGTTTTTACCATTTCATCCTCATCCTCTTTAATTAAGCATAATTGCTACTAACTCTTATCGAATCTTAAAAAAAAATCTTGACTTGAATATTTCTGACGGGAATGACCTAACCCCAGTATCATGTATTGTAGTACAAGTCTCTCTCTCTCTCTCTCTCTCTCTCTCTCACTCTCTCAGTAAGTAGTAGCAGTAGACAACCCATCACAGACCAGATCAGAGACATAAATCAAAATCGCTGAGACCAATCGAAGTGATTTTTCTCTCATGGACTTGGCGGAGTCGAGCACAATCTACAGCAGCGACAACAATAACAACAGCGCTGGTGGGGATTCTTCACACATAATAACCAGCTTACCCCAAGACCATCTCTTCACAGTCTTGCTCCTCCTCCCTGTCGAATCAGTCCTCTCTTTCTCCATGACCTGCAAGAAATTCAGAGCCTTGGCACTCTCAGATTCATTTTGGGAGTCTATCTGCAGAAGGGAGTGGGGTTCCACATCCGTCGATGCTCTCAAATCCAACTCCAGATATGTACAAATTCCATGGAGTCAGGTCTACAAGCAAGTCTCTCGCTTGGATTCAATTGCGTGCCATAATCTAAATCTATCAGGAGAAGAAGAAGACACAATGCTGTTCCCAAGCCCCAGAGCATCTCACTCTCTCAATTTTGTCTCTGATTGCTTGGTTTTGTTTGGGGGCGGTTGTGAGGGAGGTTAGTTTTTTTTTCCCTTTTCTTTTAAACATATCCAAAAGATAGCTATTGGCAGTTCATTCACAACGTGACATGGTGGATAATCGATGATGTTAGTTGGTTGTTCATGATTTTATTTGGTCAAATTAGAAATGTGGGAAAAGATAAGGAATTATTAGGATGGGAGGATTGATTTGATTAGATTAGAGAGGAATTCATTAAGGCATACACTGGTTGCATTAGCTTATTAGCTAACTTTAAGTTTTTCATCAGGACTGGAGAAAGTCATACTGATTTCACTATAGAATCGATGTGAAGAGCAGGGCTCAGTCCCTACCCACCTTTATCTTTAACCTATGCAATTTGATATTTTAATTAAACAACATATCCCAACAGGAGGGAAATAGAAAAGCGCGATGTTAGTGAGCTTAGTAAGCAAATGAGTAGGGATCTGTTGCGTCTTAAGTGAGATTTCAGTTCCTCCTCCTTTATGTGCTGACAATAGCAAGGTGTGTCTGTCTGCCTGGTTTGTGGAGACTGATATATGCTGCTATACTTGCTGTGGACATAAATAATTGGCAATCAGTTGATCCCATGCCCGCCTCTTCTTATTCATTCTTCTTCTCTTGCTCCTATGTGTGTATGAAGGACTGGGGGTAGCTAGCTATATGAAATATTCAACTAACTGGTCCAGTGATTCCATCCAGGTCGTCACCTTGATGACACATGGGTGGCCTCCATCGGCAGTGATGAGTTGGGGAGGCAGCTCAAATGGCAGAAGGTGAACTCTGGACTCCCTAGCGGAAGATTCGGTCATAGTTGTTGTGTGATTGGGGGTGATTTTCTTGTGCTGTTTGGTGGGATTGATGACTATGGGAACCGGCAGAACGACACTTGGATTGGACGAGTGGGACGGCATGAGACCCTCGGCCATGAGACCTTCCTATGGAGGGCCCTGGATGTGGGGCCTAGTGTACCGACTGCACGTGGGGCCCACGCAGCCTCGGATGTTGGTAAGAGACAGATGGTTGTGCATGGAGGAATTGGGCTGAACGGGGTAAGGCTTGGGGACACTTGGATACTGGAGCTGTCCGAAGACATGTGTTATGGTGCATGGCACCCATTGTTGGGTCCTCAGCCTTCCCCGGCGCCACGATCCGGTCATACTTTGACCTGCATAGGTGGAAGTAAGACCCTACTATTCGGTGGACGAGGATTGGGGTATGAGGTTCTCAAGGATGTATGGGTGTTGGATGTTGTTGGGATGAAGTGGGTGCAGCTCATTTATGAATTACGAGATATTCCGGAGGGGTCATCTCTTCCACGGGTCGGACACTCTGCCACCCTCGTCTTGGGAGGGAGACTTCTTATTTATGGTGGAGAGGATTCTTACAGACACAGAAAGGATGACTTTTGGGTTTTGGATACCAACACTATTATTCGGACCACGGCCACTCACCATTGTCACCACAAGCCTCTTGTAGCAACTTCATGGAAGAGATTAACCTCAGCAGCAGAAGGACAAGGGAAAGGATACAAACCCAAGTCCCGATCTTTCCACCGAGCATGTGCGGATCTGTCAGGGAGATATGTTTATGTTTTTGGCGGAATGGTGGATGGCACGCTACACCCAGCTGTGGCATCAGGTCTGAGGTTTGATGGAGAGCTGTTTATGGCGGAGTTGATGCTTCATTAGTAGTTAGCTCTGTATTCTTCTAGTCAGACAATCAACAAGGGGTTTGTTGATTAAGTATAGAAGTCTGTAAATTATTAGACAATTAAGGAAAAGACATTGTTTGGTATATGCTGCTGATGTTGTCTTTTGATTAGATTTTTTTTGGTCTGTTGATTAGATTAGCTAGACTGGAATGATGCAGATTCTTGCAATGCATCAACTCCAGGCCTTTCATGAAGTGTCTTTATTGTACTAGTGATAATGTGTGTCATAATTGAGTGAAATACAATACAGTATGAATAGAATAGAAAATCTCATTTCAAAACAATCATTAATAATGTATCTCCCACAAAATGTCTCTAATAATATAAGCCAGACAGACTTTGAAAATGAAAGAATTGGTTGAAGAGATATCAAATCATCACTCGTTAAACAATTTGTTACAATTGAGTAAACGTAAAAGTACTACTACAAACTCAATTGGGTCCTCCAAACATCTCCAATGACCTTTTTCGGGGATGGATTATCGGGTCCTTTGTCTCGCTGTCCTGATGTGAAGTAAAAATATCCATCCCAGAAGCCAACAAGGGTCGTCTTCACCCTGAACGGCATCTTCCCAACCACTAACCATCTCTGCATACAAGCAATATAGCCACATTCAACCATCATCATTTTACAATGCCAAGATAATTAATCATCATCGTAATAATAATAGTCTATAACCAACAATAACTATTCACTCAGCAGTCCTCTAAACTGACAAATAGACAGATAGTCACCACCAAATAAACGGATTGTATCAGTAACAGCATTTGAGTCCTCAATGTATTAACTATCCATGTTATGTTTGAAAGGAAGTGCAATCTAAAGGAAAGAGGTTTACCAGAGTATCTAAATTAAATTGGACAAGTTCTCCATTCAGCACCATCTTTTTGGTTACAGGATGCTTCTCTGTTGTACCTCCAGCAATAATGATCGAATGGTTGACGATGGCCCATGCAAACTCAATATGAGAGTTAGGCTTTGGCATTGGAGGCAGTACCTTCCACTTCATCTCATCATCCAGCATGTAAACATCACTATATACAACCTGCAAAATAGTTGGAGTTCTTTGTAGTAAGAACAAGGGGAATATAACATCTGTCGTTTTTAGTGCAGCTAAGCCTTGAGCCCTTGCAAATACATTTAATGTCTCCATGTCCATACCAATACATCTCCACATGACTAATTATTACTTTTACTTGTACCAGTAGGTATCACTATATCCAATTGCAACCTCTCCGTAGTCATCATTATTCACTATTCTAACTACCTCATTTCTGCGAGCACATTTGAAAATTGGTGATCCTGGCTTAGCCATAAAATCACCTTCTTGGCCACCCAATATAAGTAGTTTGTCATCAACCACAATGCAGGCCCTGCGTGAAGTGACCATTAAGGCAAATCTTAGTCCAGTAAAATATTACATACAGAGGAGAAAACAATAATTTTAGTATTATTTTTTTTGGTAAATCAGAAACTACAACAACCACTATACTACAACAATTTTAGTATAGTGGATGATGGAGGACCTCGCAAGCTTCTACCAAGTAGATAAGCTTAAATGAGTAAATGGAGCCATGCTCCAAGCGATACAAGTCCTACAAGGGTAATCATCAAAATTCTCGCCTCCCTAACAGGAATAAATAACAGATCGAACTCTCGCACACCAAGGCAGACTACAAAATTGTCGCCCTAGCACACCTTCAATGTTTAGCAGTTGAAAAATCCCTTTAATGTATCCTTTAGTGATTCCGGTTGTGAACTTAAGGATTAGTCGGATGACGACCTTAGCAAGAAGCACATTGCCCAAAGTGTAAGGGCCCTATGGATCTTAACAAACTCATATATACAATAACAAAAAAAAAACATTGAATTTGAACACAAGACAAGCAAATGCATAAAATTCATCACCACTTCGTGCGTTTTTGGCAAGTTGAATCTAAATTTATACGCCAACAGCCAACAATAGTTTGAGCTTTGAAGGTCAAGGTATAACACAATTTAACATGTAACTTTTTTCATTTACTCGACCAATTAAAATATGAAACCTGACCTATGAGGTCCTCCTCGAGGAATTGGTATTTCCGCTCTCCACTCCTTCTCAAGTACTTTGCCATCCTTTACAGCAATGCTCCAATGTTCCACTCCTGGTGTATGCCGATTCTCCTTACTACCTCCCATTACATGCAGTCGACCTCTCCATAGTTGCGTTGCTGGTGCATATCTGGAAGTCATGAAAAAATTGATGTATCTCACCCTCATGTTTCAAAAGTTTCATGAAGATATCTTGTTGAACCCGACCAGGCCTAGAAAGAAGCATCATACCTAGGTACCGGTAGAGGAGGCATGTCCCTCCACTGTTTAGTCTTAGTATCAAGCACAAAGGTCTGAGCTGTAGGTCCGCGGCATTGGGGACCATACTGGCCAGTAACTACATAAATGTATCTCCCATCAGTTACCATTCCCAAGTGTGAATGAGCCATCTCCTTCGGCATGTCAAATCTTTCTATCCAAGTATTATCCGTGAAATTAAAAATATCAACATGAGAATGTACCTGCCCAACATATACAAATGGAAGGTAAGGAAATCAGCACATCGACATTGATTACAATAGAAACAATCAATTGGTGAGAGAACTCCTATAAAGCATGTTATATACAGGCAGAACAGCTTGCAAAGGCTACCTATAATGTGGCACCAAGTTGATATTAGAGGAATGGGAAGTTGAAAGCACCAGAGGTGCGATAAAAACAGGAGAAATAAGTTCAAATATGCGGAAAAGATGTCCGAAGAAAAAGAAAAAATCAAGCACTGCAACATGAGGCATATGTAGAGAGGGTTCTCACATAATCAATGGTGCCATAACCAGCAAACACATACAGAAGATTATTTATCTGAATCGCTGCACCGTCAAGTCTAGGAACAGGTGCCGTTGCCATCTTCTCCCATTTAAGATCAGGGGCAGGTAAATCAGCGTAAGTTGCTGATAAGACTCGCTCAGGATTAATGCCCTTCTTGCCGGTGTCTTCCTGTAAGTTACATCAGATTGCGTCATTAATAGCCATCTGCTTTGATTGGCTGAGCTACTAAGGAGAAACGGCAGTCTTGTTACCTTTGGTTCCTGCTCATGTTCAGTCTTAACCGGCAGGACTATACGGTGAGGGGATCCATCCGGTGTCCAATTGGAAGCAATTGATGCAAAGTAAGGCGAAGAAGCGCAGAAGAAACTGTAAATGAGGACAAGCCCTAGCAAAGAGACTAGTGGCAAAACCAACTTGGCCAATGTATGTTTCCCGAGTGGCCGTGCCATCGGGATCGGATGCGATGCTAGGCCGACGACATTTACAAGTCTGCTATCTCGATCTAATTAGATAAAGGAAGAGGAGTAAGCTAAGACGAAGCGTCACGTCAACAAGTGAACCCTTGGTTGAGGACGAAGACGTAGATCTGAGCTCCAGTTAAGTGGAGAGAGACAGTCAGACAGACAGAGAAGGGAGAAGGAGATTATTATAGTCAAAATCAAATAGCTCTGCTCTTCTGGTTTATCATTCATTCATTCTTTCTTTTGAAATAAATAAAGCGACCGATGTTCTTCACCTTTCTATTTACACCGACACCCCCCCAAACTTTTTAACTAGGTGAATTTGAAGCGCAAATGTTTTCTTGGGCCCTTCAGACTCCTTCCTTGACAGGTGACACTACATTCCTCAGTTTCGTACGGTCCAGATAGAATTTTCCTCTACATTATTCATCATCAAAATCAAAATGGGTTGGATAAGAAACCTCTTCACAGTGAAACACAAAATCAACAAATTACCCCATCACTGTTTGTTTTTGTACCTTACTTAATAACAT
Organism: Chamaenerion angustifolium; assembly: GCA_946814005.1. Taxonomy (NCBI): domain Eukaryota; kingdom Viridiplantae; phylum Streptophyta; class Magnoliopsida; order Myrtales; family Onagraceae; genus Chamaenerion; species Chamaenerion angustifolium. Next base: position 101,158 of record OX328279.1, read on the forward strand.
CATCATTCATCAACATAATAATAACAAACCCGAACCAAACTGCTCAAACCTCATACTCCCAATCCAACCAAATACCTCAAATCTCATCCATTACAAAGGTTACTTATCCTTCCCTTCTAAGCAGAAATATATATATATATATATATAACATCTCTTCAGAGCTATACACAGATCAATAAGACGAAGAAAACGACGAACTGGAGAGGAAAGGATAGCATCACCATTCCAGTTGGTAAAGACAAACTACCACCACACAAATCACAGATACGTATGTTTGCAAATCATTTTCACTGCTGCTTGCTTAGATGATCCTGCTACCACCTTTTATGATATGATAATTGATACCCATTGCATGAAAGAAGAAGAACAATACTTGTGCCATGAAACACAACTTCCGTTGAAGACTACTGCACTTGACTACACAGGGATAACATCAATCTTCGAGGTATCTTCACATCTCAACACAATACCATCCAGGCTTACAGGAAAGATGCACTGACCCCACTGGCAGCCTGTTGTTAATGCCTCTGGGGGTGGCACTATCATCAGAACATTCTCATTTCGTTGAACAACACCCATCACACTTACTGTGCTTCCTTCTTTGATATACCTTCAAAATAAAAATGGACTTCTTTTCTTTTTAGTCAATTCATTTTAACGGACTGAACCTCTACTAAACTCAGACTTCTTTTCTATATGCGCAAGGTAGAGTTAGTTCAATAAATGAATGAAAGAAAGAATCATCTTACCCTTCTTTAAGTCGCATTACACGATCATCAATTGAAAGGTTTCTTTCACCCAACCATCTGACAAACTCACGAGACATATCTTTGTTTGTTGGATTAACATCGACGACAACGGAATCATCAACATAAGGTGTAACTCTAGCACCATACCCTGTCTTCACCAGTGCTCTCAATCCTGATTGGAAGTCAGATATATAGAAATCCACAACATGCCCCTACATAATAGCGTATTATTTATTTATTTTATTAAAAGACCCATTAACAATTAATACCAATATTTGAAATAAAGAAAAACCAAAAAATTTAGTGTGCAATTGTGCATTTACCTCAGTAGATCTAAGTCCCCATGTAAACCGACGATGTGTAGGATTGGCAGCTTTTGAATCCCATCCTCTATATTCATAAAGACTTGTCGATGTATAGACGCATCTAGGTACCTTATGGAAAGATGATTCAAGGGGCACATTGCCACATGTAATCACCTGCAATAGATTACACTAATTAGATTGCAACTAAGCAAGAGACAATTTTGTAGACATAGTACTTATTATTTTCACATACCCCAGAGATTTTAACATACTGCCCATTTTTAGCAGTTCTCAGGTCAGTATCGGGATATCGAGCAATGTAGCCTGTAATAGCTTTTCGACCCCAAAAAGTGTTCCAAGTGAATAATGCAGCCACCACACCAAAAAGGATCACAACAACAATGAGCAGAATGGCATTGTGGACTGCTCCCAAAATAAACCCACCAGCAATGAATCCCATTACAAATATGAGAATAATTGACCACAATATTGGCTTTGGGAGATTACGGGTGAATGAATATTCATCTTCTTGGCTAAGAGTAGTCACAGCTTGATTGTTTGCAATGGATCCTCCAGGAAATTTCATAGACCCCATGGATTCCAATGGACCCGAGACCTTGCGTGGGGCTCCAGATGCATTCAGTGGCCCTGAGGAAATGGGCCCCGATGTAATAAGACCTGTTGTGGGAAGAACTGGAATAGGGCCAGAATTTTGGCGTGTTACACCACCAGATTGAGGACCCGATGACTTTTTTATAGGTTCTCCATGCTTACTTAGCGGTCCAGAATTTGTCTTTTTCATCGAAGCAGAACCATTTGAAGTCATAGGACCTGATGTGGTATAAGCTGTCCGACCAGTGGCATTAGGCATGATTGGCCCGGAATGTGAAGCTACTCCTCCAAAAGACCCAGTCCTTGTAGGGGCACCAGCAATAGGCCCTGATTTTCGTGATTTTGAACCATCCGGTATTTCAAACATTTTACCAAGTTCCCCAGATTTCTTGATATCGCCTCCAGTATAGGGCATTGCAACAGAGCTCATGGTTGGAGCCCGTTCTTTTGGCTGTTCAGGCCGACCTGAGACATATAGGCCATTGCCAAGTTGATGAGATGGGAATCTGGAACCCATCAAAGTGTTTGAAGAAACCCAGGAGAAGAACCTCAACAGTATCAGCAGCAAACTGTCGGATCACACCACCTAATAAGAAAACAATGAGATAATCGCTAGTTAGAAGCTACTTCGAAACACCACAATTACAATAACACGACATGTATTGACAAAGTCAGATAACCGCAGCTAGTAGAACTAAGCAAATAAGCACCACCCAATGCTATGTTTATCAACAACAATGCTATGTACTTGTTGTAATGGTTCATTCATATAGTGGAAATGTTTTCTTTCTTACATATTGGACTATAAGTATAAAAAGCTGAAGTTGAAAGAAAAAATATCATTAAAGCATCCATCCATCAACAATATAAACACCCACAGTGTAGAGGGATAAGCACCTTCCTTCCAAAATGTCATCGAGAGTAAAAAGAAGCAGCTGTGTCATTCTAACTGACCGGTGTATATGTACTCCACCGAAACAGGGAAGCATTTAGGTCAACTCTCCAAGTGAATTTTCCAGGAGGATCGTCGAGAGTATGAATGAATCAATTTATTTTCATTGGACGCAGATCTACAAGAAACGGAGTCCTTATTCCGTCTAGATCGGGGGATACATGGAAAGCTGAGAGTGGCATTTGTACCCGATTTCCATGAAATAAGGAAGATCTAACTACGAGAATGTCACATCTATTTAGCTAAATTCTCTCCACCACTTGATGGTAAATTTATGGCATTTTCTCAGCAGCATACAAACAAATCAATCAATTTATACATCAATCAATGAACCCACAGAGATCTGAAATCATGAGAATGTACCTGAAGGATTAGACGAAGGAGATGAGGGTCTGAATTGAATGGAATGAGGGGTAATGCAAAATCAATGAAGAAAAAGAATGAAGGAAGCAGTAGGTGAAGTGGAAGTTGGGAGTGGAAGTGATTGTTGTTAATAAGAAGAAACTTGAGATCCCATCTCCACACCCTTCGCTAACCGGTTGTTGCTTCTTCTTCTTACTCTCCTTCCTTCTCCTACTCTCTCTGAATCTGTCTTTCCCTTTCCCTTTCTCTCTCTTGATTGAAACAGCCGCAACAACTGGTGGGTTGTCGTCCGGCAAAAACCACCAACCCTCTGGAAAATAATAATCCATTTTAGTTTATTTTTATTTTTATTTTTTTAATAATCTATTTATATTAATTTAAGATTATATTATTATTTGTTGTTCGCTTACAAAAACACTCCTTCTCTCTCCTCCCCTCCCCTCTGTTTCTGTTCTCCTGATCATGATTAGAATGACGACAATACCCTCCTTATGACTGTGTCCCATCTACTTAGCTAATTAATGTTACCGTCGATACAATTACAGGATAGATACAATTACAGGATATGAATATAGAGAGAGGGATAAAAAACGTTGGACATAAGTATTAAGTATGCATAAATATATCTGGCATTAATTTTGTTTTTGTTACCACAAATTCAGTTGTAACAAAAATAAATTGAGTTATTATCCAACGATATTTTTTAGCTTGAGGAACATGGACAGGGTGGTGAGGTGAAATGGCTGCTTCTGGGGAGGAGGGTTCTCTCTATACCTATATATGTCTGTGTAGTTTGTAGGGCAGATGTTGTTGGCAGTCATGGCTTCCCAGGGAGGCACACCACAGTGCACGCACGTCACCTGAGAAAACAAGCTCCATCGTTGAACGTGCATGGCTGTGCTTAGAGACGTTGTCTGCTCTAGCTCATAACCTTGTTCGAACAGTAGTCTTGACAATCAAAAATATTTGCATCTGATGATCAAATCTCATGTTAAATTGAGAAAGAAAAAAAAAACTTCAGGATTATATTCTTTTTTTTAAATTAACAAAGAGAATGGTATCGATCGGTTATAACATTAGTATTAATTGTATATATATATATATATATACAGCTAAATTTGACGGTGTCATTATTATGTTATATATATAATATTACACAAATAGTTTGGTAAGTAATATAATTTTACTTCTTTTTTTTGCATAATAATACTATATATAATAGCCGTGGCCTAAGTCTGTCCTCTTTCGTGGTATCTATCCATTACACATAGCTAGCTATAGTGTGTGTAATGAAAGAATATCCATTGCAGATATTTAATGCCAGATATTTACACATATCTATCCATTACAGATATTTAGCCTAGGCACGCGTGGCCTTTCCCTTAAGCCTTACCAGAGTTTACATGTATCTCAAGTAAGAATTAGCTGAGCGCCGTACGTGTCAAACACATATACAAAGCAAATTAAGCAGCTGTGGCCTACCTTATAGAAAGAAGGATGGATATATATATAATTCTGAGGTCCAACTAGCAAGCTAGATACACACCACACCACAGTTATAATATAATCATGGTTAAGATCAGAGTAGGGAGAGGAGCTGGTGGTTCATCATCTGCAACAGCAACAGCAGCAGCAGTTATAGTCGTGCCGCTGCTACTAGTAAGTACTTGCACCATCATGATCTTTCTGTGCAGTGCAAGTAGTAGTTCCAGTCTCTCCTCATCGTTGTCGTGGTTAGCTACAGTAATAAGCAGCAGCTGGTTAAGATGTCCAGCAGCTCTCGACTACTACTTACTGGAGAAGCTCAGGCATCTTGCTCGACAAGCACAAGCATACTTCCTCGTTCCGGACCTCGAGTTAAGCAAATTAATTGAAAAGCTAGCTATCTACTTTGCACCCAATTCATTCATTAATGTCTCTCTCCATGCGTACATCCAGTTTCAGGGCCGGAAATGGTGACAGCTGCAGCAGCATAGAGAACAACCAAGGGATGGATAAGGTGAAAGAAGCAGTAGCAAAGAGCTTGGAGAAGAGCAAATCGGTGGTGGAGGATTCAGCTAAAACAGCTGCAAAGATTGCGAGCCAGACGGTGCACAACACTGCTGAAAAGATGAAGAAGACACTCATAATTGATTCTTCACACTCAAATCATCATCAAGCAGGACCTGCAGCAGGACCTCAACCTCAAGGGTGGTGGTGGTCTGCAGAAAGAAATTACATAGATCAAAGGGAAAGAACAGATTGAGCAGGACTGCACACATTCAGGGCTTCAATCAGTGCCTTTGCTAACATGATCGCGAGGTCCAGGCTAAGCATCTGTTAACAGACGAAGGGAAAGAAAGGTAGTCCAAAAGAATCAGATAGATGGAAGTAATTACTGTTTGTTTGATTGAGTTGATTGTGTGTTTGTTTGGGACTTTTTATTTTTGGTCAATGTATCCTATAGTTTGGGACTGAGTTGAGCTACTGTATGGAATGAAGAGTTGGGTCAGCTAGCCATACATTCATCATCTTTCTTTGCTGATCATTACACATGCTAGCTTATTGAATGAATGAATTGAAGGAGGAGGAAGAAGGAGGCCTTTCTCTACTTCCTTCAAGTGGACCGGGCCTGGGTCACTGTTGCAGTATGCGCAGATCTAAGTTAAAATTTGAATTCCACATTCAATGCAAAGCAAGCAACTTGAGACTTGGCTGACAATATTCTATTTGTCCCATGTCCACTCGAATATTCGTTTTGGATGTGTCCCTCCCACCCCTCCCCTTCCATTCATCAACTCTTTGTTTTTGGTTTCTTTCTTTTTCGGAGAAAGTATTAACTTTGTTTTTCGTGAAGTTCGTCTATTGTAAATTTTCTCACCTCACACCAGAAGCCAGCAACAGTACTGTGTGCACTGGAGGAGCAGCAATAGCGTCTCAGGCAGGCCACACAGCACAACAGCGGAGCCGGAGCCAGAGGGGGGAGGAGTCTGGAAAGTGAAAAGGACCCAAGTCAAAAACTCTCCCGCCGGGAAGGTAGCTTCCCGGTACGTACGGTCGGATCGCTGGTTACTACAAAGTTTAAAATACGGTATCTATCTATAACACATCACATTTGTAAGGCCCAACTCCAAACCGAATGGTGTTCTAATATTTTTTCCCACACTAGATTCCGTGCATGACATCCGGATCTTCCACACCCATTAATTATAAAGGTTATAAGATATATCGGGATGTGTATTACCTGCCTGTGAATGGAAACAGAGGATGATGTATACATTTTTCTTTGAACTAAATAATGAAGAAGCATGTGCACCATGCAAGTTGATGATGTGTCTCCGTGCCGTGCATGTGAATGATGTCCATGCGGTGCAGAGAGAGATAGACCATCACAAAATATCCTATCATTCATCATCCAACATATGGAAATCATATGGGTACAGAACTATCCAAGTCAGTCTTTCACTCGCATCACCAGATATATACAGATATTATATGGGTACGGAATTCTGTACTGCTTACTTATGATGATGATGACGATGATACATATAGGCTACATTGGACTGCCATCCTCATCCTCCTACCATATAGAGAGAATTCCATCCAGATAAATAAATTATAAACAAAAAAAAGTCAGCTATAGTACTGGGTACGGATTGTATGTATCTATATAATCAGAGAGATAAGCTGACATTTGAAACCTGTGTACTACCAACATAACATATTAACATGTCCCCGTTTCTTTGACTTTTGACCCTATGCAGCAAGGCAATCATTAAATATTAACTGTTTTGTTTATTTATTTTATCAATCAAATGGCTAGTTGGACAAAGTATTGTTCCATTTATTTATATTCTTAATTATACTTCATCATTTAATTAGTAGTGAAAAAATATTATCTCCATTCCTTGGGACGCGGATCCATAACATGAACATGAAAACACGATTTACTGAGTCAACTCTCTTAAAGATGCTTTTCTTTTCTTTTTTGCAATTGAAATAGATCAGAAGATGCTGGACTGTATATATATGATTTCCTAATGCATCTCCCTGGTCACCTGTCTTTCTTTCACCTGCATTTCTTCCTCCTCCTCGTCAGTCAGAAATATTGAAGCAGCTGCAACGCAATGGAGACAGCGAGGAAGTCGTCTAACAAGATCAGCGACATTGTTCGACTTCAGCAGATGCTGAGGAAGTGGAAAAAGCTTGCAGCAAATGCACCCAAATCTCCCAACAACAGTAACGTCATAAGCAATGTCTATGGGGCTACAACGTCAACAACCCAAAGTAATCATGGGACTGCCACCAGCAAAGGCATCCGTTTCCTAAAAAGAACCCTCTCCTTCACGGATGTCTCAACTGATGATGCGGTCCCCAAAAAAGGTTATTTGGCGGTTTGTGTGGGGAGGGAGCTCAAGAGATTTGTTATCCCTACCGATTACCTGAGGCACCATGCATTCGAGATGCTCCTTCAGGAAGCTGAGGAGGAATTCGGGTTTCAACAGGAAGGAGTGCTGAAGATCCCATGTGAGGTGTCTGTGTTTGAGAAGATCCTTAAAGCAGTCCAAGACAAACACAAGGAGGTAGTATTCTTGTTCAATAATGATGATACTCCTCCTTCTTCTGACAAGCTGAAGGATGCTGCTTCCGTTGGTTATTGCTGTTCCACTGATTCTGAGCTCACACCCACGCATCATCCTCAAATGTGCAGATAGCTAGATAGATCTTCCATTGTTTTGGTTTTCCTTTTTCCTTTCCTTGTAGCATCTTGCTTCAACAGTTTAATGGTAGTGGATGACACATTGAGAGAAGGAGCACTTGAATTAAAGAAAGAAAGAAAGATAGAAAGAAAGAAAGCTTAATAAGGTAGATAGAGTTGTTCATTTTACTGCACCAGAATTCACCTGCATATTAGATTAGACATCCCCAAGCAAGGCACATACAAAGTAATCATGCACTTAAGACATAACTTTTTATGAGTCTGTCATAAACAGATACAACATCTCTGACATGTTACCAATTTGAGTAATCAAGATTGATGTAATAATAACACAAACAAGGGATAGAAAGATGATATTTACAGTTGGAATGAAGATCAACAGAATGTATTCAAATGTTCTTATACACTCACAAACTGGGTCAGAAGCTATGGATGCACCTTTCTGATAGTCCACCAATCACTTGGTATAAACAACAAGACTCCGTTATTAACTCAGGCTAAAATAATTAAGATGGTGGTTTGACTAAATAACGTAAGATAACGCAGAAAGTAAAATAAACAGAGATGATGAGTTCAAGGACCTTAACTGAATAAATAGAAAGTACAAACACTAAATCAAAAAACAATAAAAATCAGCATCAGATTTGAGATTTGACAATAATATTAAGGGTTAATTAATTTAAAAAAAGGATAGAAACATTATGTTCAACTGCTCGATGCAGGCAGATATACCGTCCGTCTCTTTGCTTTCAGGTAGTGAGAGATTAGATTCTGCTGAAACACACTCAGTGCGTGCAACCTTCTCCTCGGTCGAAGATCGTTCTGGTTCTGAGGATCTATGGCGGCACCTCTCCAGCCCATTGCAGTTTGTCCTGATCGCTCCACTCTTGGTACACATCTCATTGCTTTATTTCTTAGATCAACACAAGGTTCAGATTTATGATTCAGATTTCTCATGGAATTTTCTATTGAAAATTTCACGTCGATCCGATTACCCTGGAAGCTATTGGATCTAGTCTTTGCTGTGATCTGCAATGATCTTTGCAGAATCAACCGGATTCTGGACGTCTGTTGGTGTGACTGAGAGATGTATTATTTTTGTATTTGAGCTTAAATGATGTCTCTCTTGTCTTCTCTCATGATTACAGTGAGAGGTGCTCACCCGGAGGTAATATGACGAGTGAGTAATACTCATATGATTGACCAACACTGTCACAGCAGTGTAGATAGCAAGCACTTAGGTACACACGTTGTTGGTGATCTTTTGATTTTATGTCAGCTGATGTTAATTGTGGTTATCAATGTGGCAGATGACTATCGTACATACTTTTGTCCGTTAATTTTCATATCATAGTAAGTTTCCTTTGAAAAGTGAAAACAATAGTTTCATGTTTCTGTCATGTTGACGTTCTATTCTTTACATTTTATTCTGTTGAATATTTATGAGTCATTGCGTTGAGTAGAGCACTATTCATAGTTACTGAACTAGTTCCGTATGCAGAAGAGAAACCTGCTGCCATGGAATTCATAAAGAACCAGGTAGTTGTGGGCGTGCTGTGATGCTTCTCCATTCACTTCTGTGTTTATTGTCAAGAGTCTCAAGATATTGTTTTTGATAAATGACTTCTGACGTGGAAATGTCTTTGCAGATGCTTTCAGCAAAAAATGAAAGGACGGTTACTCCTGGTTCTTCCCGCGATGCTGCTTCTACTGGTTACCCAGGGGAAGCTGACACTCCATCAGGACCTATCAGTCTGGTTGGAGATAGTACCATCTGTCCCGACAATTCTGATTCCCGTCAGGCACAACCCTTGTATTGTGGTGGTATCTTCACTTCTATACTGATGAATGTGAACCAGCATCAGTCTTTCAACTTGTTAAACTTTCTTCTGCAATTCCAATTTGTGCTGGGCAATATTTTCAACATATGATTAGACCTAGAGTGACATAGTACCAAAGGCAACTAGCATGAAAATATATATATCCTTAGAATTAATTTCAATATAACTGCAATAGATGGCTGGAATTTGAAAATTGCAATGTACTCGCTCTTCAATCTTATTGGTGTTAATAGGTGAGGGTATGTGTATTTGAACATCACAAAATTTTCCTCTTTCGGAGTGCAGGGATTGACAATGCTGCGGTTGAATGGGATGATTACTTCCCATATGTTGGTGCTGAATGCTTAGAAATGGGCTCTCCGGTATGTCACCTTCCTCCTTCCTTCAGTTTCTCCTAGTTTGGTTTGAGACTCTGAATTCATTTTATTGACTCATTTTTTCTTTATCTTATATAGTGTGTTTACAATGATAATACTTCTCTTATCTATCATACCGGCTACAGCTACAACCCACAAATGCCTTATGGGCCATATTCTCCTGTTACAACTTCTTTACCTTTGGTTGGTGCTGAACCACAGTTATACTCGGCTCAGCAATTTCCTTATTCGGATCAACCGTACTATCAGCAGGTAGTTCCACTCAGCATGTCATATATCAGTTCTCCTGCCCTTGTTCTGCAACCAGATCTCTCAACATTAGTTACTGTTGACCAGCAAGGAGATGGTTTGCTCTTTGGGCCAAGGCTTGATTATGCTCCAATTGGTGGATCACTTCATAGAGAAAGCTTTGCGAGAAATCCTTGGTCTTTTGATTTTCATGATCTGCAACAAGGTTTAGATGGACTGAGATCTGGAGGACTTTGGTCCAGACCAACAGATAGCCAAAGATCTTATGCTCCCTTATCGCCAACGGTATCTCCACAACCAATTGGCTCTGTTTCACTTGGACAACAAATCGGAATTGTATGTTGTTGTAACTACGTCTGTATGCATACTGCAGATCAGATATATTTGTTACTATTTTATTGAGTCTTCACTTTGCTTGATTTTTTCATAAATTTACTAATCTCGTAAATTTTATGTTATCTTTCTTCCATAATAACTTCATGAACTTGATTTCTCTTATGATCATCTTTCTTTAAGATTAAGTAATAGGCCCTACATACCGACTAAGAGCTATTTGTCGTATTTTCAGATGGATCTTGTGCTTCCTTGATCATTTAAAATGTTAAAAACTACTGTTTTGACTACTTAATTGGTTTTGACAATTGCTAGGGAAAGAATTTTACAGTTTCAACTTCTTTTATCTTTGTCAGGGTTCTCACGAGCAGAGACAATTAGCTGGATTCGGGTTCGGTTCTGGTCCAAATTCCTACAGCAGAGACAATCTGCATAGTAGTAGCAATTGGGGCTCTACCTTCCAAAGCGTACCAAATGCTGGCTTGGTAGTGAACGGTCGGGACCGGTTCTTCTGTAATGATAGACAGCGTCGCTGGAAGGGTAATGGTTCTCTTTACAACTGTAATGGGACAGGTGATGTCTTAAGTGAGCAGAACCGAGGGCCTCGTGCCTCAAAGCCCAAGATACATAATGCTTCTGATCGTGTTTTCTCCATTGATGATGGTAGTAGCAATAGGACTCACTTCTTTAAGATCCATAATGCGTCATACAATGTGGAAGATTTTGTGACAGAATACATCGATGCTAAATTCTTTGTGATCAAGTCATACAGTGAAGATAATATCCATAAGAGTATCAAGTATGGCATCTGGGCAAGCACACCAAATGGGAACAGAAAACTAGACGCAGCTTATCAAGAAGCTAATGACAAAGGAGATCATTGTCCTCTCTTCCTCTTGTTCTCGGTAAATTTTCATTAACAAATAGCTTTTAAAGGTCAAGATATACCGCTGCAACTAAATCTCAGATGCCTCTCTTATGTGTTTGTTTTTATATTTCTTTTTCTAAGAGAGAGGAAGCTATGTGATAATTCTTGGTCTATACTTTAGGAATCTTAAATGTAGCGCTCGCCCTGCCTCCTTTTGGTGAAATATTAATGACATTTACCGTTTTGTCATTATTAATTTGATGAAATAATACTGGCATGAAATTCATGACTGTAACATTTCATTGTGTATACATGAAGTGGTTCGCTTTCAGATACGAATCATGAATTTATAAAAAGTAGAGTTTACAGAGAAAAATCATGGCTATGGTGTTGCTAGTCACTAGCTCCTTTCCTCCCATCACATATGCAGGTTAATGCTAGTGCTCAGTTCTGTGGAGTTGCTGAAATGGTTGGCCCAATTGATTTCGATCGAAGTTTTGATTACTGGCGGCAGGATAAATGGAATGGACAGTTTCCAGTGAGGTGGCACATTATTAAAGATGTCCCTAGCAGTCAATTTCGGCATATAGTTTTGGAAAACAATGACAACAAGCCAGTGACAAACAGCAGAGATACTCAGGAGGTACAGTTACCTGGGATTCTGTTCTGTTCCGAACGCTGTTTATTTCTTAGGGGATGGATGGGGGAACTAGGGGAGTATTCAATCCGATTTCATGTTATTCCACTACAGTATAGGATGTTAAGACAGTTCACTTTAAATACCTGACATGAGGAAGTCTGTTTGCGACCCACTTTATATAAGCGGAAATTCTTATGTCGGGGAGGTGTTTACACCAAACTAATTAGATGCCACCAAGTGCCTTAAGCTCTAATCCTCTTAGGGTTTAAGGTTTCAGAAGAAAACAAATAGGTGACACTTTGACACATTTCAATTGATTTGGTGTATACACCAAGTTCACCCAAGAATTGGCCTTTATAAGAAAGAGGTTTCAAATTTTCAATACTTGTTAATTACCACTTTATAAGAGTGTGCTCTATGCAGGGGTTATCTTCGGACGAAAATTGCTATTGTTTTGAATAAAATACCAAACTCGTTAAATTTCATGTACATGGTTTGAACTTGTTCTGATTCATTTATTTGACATGAATAGGTGAAACTGGAGCAGGGAATTGAGATGCTTGGCATTTTCAAGTCTTACAATGCCACTACGTCCATCCTTGATGACTTTGAGTTTTATGAAGAGGGGCAGAAAGTCATACAGGAGGGGAAGGCCAGACAAGAGGCGGCTAGTATTGTAGCGTCTGCTACTGCTTCTGTTGTTGGAGTTGGGAGAGTAGCTGATGAACAACAGAAGGAGGAGGGCAACGATGTTACTACTACAATACCCAATGACTTGTTCATCAATAAGATGTCCAAGACCTTTGCTCAAGTTGTGCACTTGCACCTCCAGGACAATAATAAACAAGACTAGCTGGAAGCAGAAGCAGCAACTGCAGCTTTTGTTTCTATGGCAGATGCCTCAGTCAAGGGTGCATCCTTTTCCACTCCTCGACCTGGTTAATTTTGTTTTTTTCTCGAGGAAGCCCTAGCCCCCTTTTAGTGTCAAAAGGTTATTTTTCATTCAGAATTTGATGATTTGTTTTTTGGGGACATGGGTCATATTTATTATTTATTTTATTCATATGTCTGGTCTGAGAGTTTCAATTCAGCTAGTTGCGAGTTACACATCTGATTTTGATGGGGTGAATCTATATGTATATAAGTGTTGATGCATGGACGCTTGTGAATGAAAAGAAAGAACACCATTTACGTACTTTAAGCATGTTAATCAAAGTGCTTCAACTTTTCAATAATAATAAAAATGCACATATTATATTTTCATTGAGCTGATCTAGATTGTCTGTGTTAATTAGATTAAAATGAAGAGTATTTCTTCGGTGTTGTAAATATAATTTTGTAGCATAATTGGAGATGGATCCATCTTCAATGCAATAAATATACGTGGAGTGGAGTGGAGTTAGTCAATAGCTAAAAATAGGTAAAAATAAAATAGTGAAGCAGGGATTATATTTCTCCCCACGCACGTAGCTAGGTTAGCTATCCTGTAAATAAAGTAAACCACAACTTTATTTTCTCCTTAAGTTCAATTCAATGTATGATTTCACTTTGCATCTTTCTTTTTTTGTGTTCTTTTCACTCTTTATTTAATTATTATTTTGCATTAATAAATTAATCCTACTAGTCTACCACTACCAAGCTTGCTTAAATCAAATCTTCCATACATGATGATACATAATTCCATCTGTCTTGTTGATCTTCTTCTTCATTAATGCATGTGCGGCGGTGGTTATCATCATTATCGACGAGGAGGAGGCGGAGGAGGAGGACGGCATCATTAATCTTCTTCTTTCTGGTCCGACTCATCATCATCTCTTTGCCATCAATAATCATTGTACAAGCCGTCGCCATTCTTGAATCCCAAGCACTGGTAAGGTTCAAGGATTCCCTGTCCAACACTACTAGCCTCAGCAATTGGAATCAATTTACTCACCCGTGCAGTGGTTGGTCCGGTGTCCGCTGCCTGGCCAACAACCACACAGTTTGGACCCTACAGCTGCAGGGAATGGGACTGACGGGGCGCATCGATGTGGATGCCTTGGTCCCGTTGCCCCGCTTACGTAGCATTAGCCTCATGAATAATGACTTCCAAGGCCCCATTCCTCGATTCAACACCCTCGGCGCCCTCAAGTCCATCTATATTTCCAACAACAAATTCTCCGGTCACATCTCCGACGACGCCTTTGCAGGCATGCGATCTCTCAAGAAGGTTCACATGGCAAACAATGAGTTCACCGGTACCATCCCATCCTCACTTATCTATCTATCTATGCTCTTAGAGTTGCGCATTGAAGGCAACCAATTTCAAGGCCACATTCCCAATTTCCATCACAAGCACCAGCTCTTCCTTAGGTTGTTCAATGTTTCCCACAACCATTTGAGCGGTCCCATTCCGGAGAGACTTAGAAGAATGGATGTAACCTCATTTGCGGGTAATCAATTTCAATCCTTGCCTTCCAGATACTAGTCCTAGCTAGGCTCCTATGTATGTATATATATATATATTTATGGCGCCTGCTGCAGGCAATGAAAATCTGTGTGGTTCGCCTCTTGATCCTTGTGTCTCGTCTAATAGTAAGAAGAAGAAGAGGCCAGCTATGCATAGTTGGAAAGTTGCCACGGTTGTAATGGTAGCTTGTATAGCCATAGGGTCCATGGTTATTGTGATAGCCATATTGGTCATCATCCATTCCCGGAGATCAAGAGGGCAATTAGCTACTTCAACAGAAACTGACCTACAGATGCACAGCTCGTCAGCGCACTCGCCCACTAGCAGCTGCAGTTCGTTGAGTACTGACTTACAGACCACAAGAAGACAACTATTAGCCAACAACGTCCGAGAAGAAGCTGCTGCTGCTGCTGCAAGCGAAGAGGATGGTGATGAACTGTGTTTCGTGAGTACTAATAATATTAATGAGGTGAGGTTTGATTTGCAACAGCTACTGAGAGCTCCTTCAGAAGTGCTAGTTGATGTGGTGAGGGGAAATTTTGGATCTAATTCCTACAAAGCCATCATTAATGTCACGTCGAGTACTCTCGAATTAGGAGGATGTCGTTGCTTGGTGGTGAAGAGGTACAACAAACAAACGATGGGTACAATTAGTAGAGAAGACTTTGAGGAGCACATGAGGAGGCTCGGCAAGTTGAATCATCCCAATGTGCTGCCCCTTACTGCTTACTATTACAGGAAAGATGAGAAACTGCTACTCTATGAATTCATTCCAAACACATGCAGCTTGGCTACTTACCTTCACGGGGGTCACTTACGTACGTCCTTACCCAACACGCATGATGCATATAGTACACACATGAAATTGCAACAGATCAACCCTACTATCACAGTCATATATATATATATATACATTCGATTCTTAATTTAAAATTAATGAACATACTGCATGAATGAATTCAGGAAATAAGAAGTTGCAAGGAGTGCTTCAATGGAAATACAGATTGAACATCATCAAAGGAGTATGCAGGGGACTGCAATATCTTTACAGTGAATTTCCAGACCTCGTCATCCCCCACGGACACCTCAAATCCTCCAACGTCCTCCTGCAGCAGAAGCATGACAACACCAGCAGCAACTTGGAATTAATGGAGCCTCTCCTAACGGACTATGCCTTGGCCGCAGTCACCAATCCCGACTATGCCCACCAGATCATGGTTGCATATCGATCCCCCGAGTCATCTACTCCTCATCACGTCTCAACCAAGTCAGACATCTGGTGCCTCGGAACACTCATATTGGAGCTTCTTACTGGAAAATTCCCAACAGTAGTATACATCAATTATCAATCCTCCGACGAGGAGGAGGAGGAGGTCGACCTTTCAACATGGGTCTCCTCTCATCATCATCATCTCTCCGCTACAGTACTAGACAAAGAGATATTTGAGGCCACAAAGCTGGGCTACTACAAGAACCAGATGATGAAGCTTCTCCAGATAGGCCTAAGCTGCTGTGAAAAGGACGTCCATAGAAGATTGAGTATAGCGCAGGTTGTCCAGAAGGTTGAAGAGTTGACAGACCACGAGTACAATAATGTGGAGACTCCATCCACATTATAATACCAGTGTTGATTAGGACGAAGCAAGTGCGGCAACCATAGGATCATCATCTTCTTAAGTCCTACTTAAATAAATATTATATATGCCCTTAAAGAGGAGTCTTCGTAAAAAAAAAATACTGTTTGGTCAGACCTACATTATAGGAAAATCTGAGAATTCAGAGCTACTGTACTATTTTTGTCCACACAAATATCTGCTTCTTGTTTTGGAGAAGTGCCCAATTTAGAATTTCCTTCTTCTTCTTCTTCTTCTTCATCATCTCGATCGTATCCTATTGTTTGTTTTGCAAAAATAAGAAGACTAAGAAATTAAAAGCACTCAATTCCAAGATTGTTCCAAAGGCCTTGTGATGATGGTGGATAGTTTTTCGTTGGTATTTCATGAGTTACACAGCAATGACATGAATCCATTTGTTTGTCTTTGAAGTGACTGATCAGGTGAGGTTTGCGCTAATTATGTGGCTTCCTAGATCAAGTGACACGAAGAAGGTCAAAGGGAATGCCCTCGTAGCAGTCGCCATAAACAAGGATAAAGTTAGCCATTATGCCCTTAAATGGGCCACCGAAAATCTACTCTCACGCGGAAAAACAGTCATCCTCATCCATGTCAAACAAAGTAAATGCAATCTATTTTTTCAGTACAAAGGAGTTTATCCCCGACCACAGATTTCATTCTTTTCTTGTCGGATGCAGATTTGACGACCATGACTGACAATGCTAGTGAACTAATTGAGAAGTCAACCAAGCAGTTTCTTGTCAGTTTCCATTGTTATTGTACAAGAAAAGGAGTAAGTGTCGATGTGTCTGTCTCTTTATTAATTATTATTCCTATCAGGTATATATGTCGTTTAACGTAAAATATTATCATATGCTTCCCATGATCGATCTATTAAGATTCGATACTTGGATGTCCTTCTCGAGGAAACCGATGTAGCCAAAGCAGTGGCAGGCTATGTTTCTTCTTATGGAATTGAATACTTGGTCCTCGGCACTTCATCTCGACATGGATTTATCAGGTTACATATTACAGTGGATCGATATATTTTGTAGATATGATTGCAAATGTGATTAAGATACAAGCAGTTAGTTTGGCTTATTTTATTCAGATTTCGATCGACATCCATCTCAGTCAGCACTTCCAAATCAACACCAGATTTTTGCACCGTTTATGTCATCTACAAAGGAAAGATATCATCTGCCCGGAATGCTTCTAGGCCAGTCCCATTTGCCTCCCCATTGCTTGAACAAATAGAGGCGGCACAAATCACAAACAACTCTCAGTCTGATTTGAAGAATAGCTTACTAACCGCAAAGAGTTTAAAAGGTTGTACTGCATGCTGTCGGAATATATATGCAACTCATCATCAAGTTTATAATATTCATTGTTGTGTACTGTTGATGCAGAAAGATCATCTATGAACCTTCGGGATGTGCAGGATGACTTCATGAAGTAAGTAGTTTATTGAGGAAGCATCGACAGACTAAGTGTAATCGACAGATTGTATTAATTATATATATATCTATAAGCATGCAGGTCTAGAAGAAGAGGATCCTCACACTCACTGGGAATTAATAATGCATTCATGGCCGGAGGAGGATATGATAACTCAGAATCAGAGACCAGCGATATATCTTTCATAACCTCAGGAAGGCAAAGTAGCTGCAGTACGGATCGTGCATCATCTATCTATGATATCATCGAGGATCCAAACCATCCAGCTGCTTCTGAAAGGCTTAGCACCACCAGCTCATCAGAAGTAGGATTCAATGGGTCTCACCACTTGCCACTCAAATTCTGTGACTTGGGCTCCCTTCGACAATCTTTATACCACAGTCCAGACAACACCTCGGACTCATCATCCTTTTTCCATGTAAGTAAGAAAGATGAAAACATATATATATATATATATGATCCCGAATTCATATCAGTAGTACTGCAACTAGAAAACTAGCTTCCAGTAACTCTAAAAAACAAAACCCTAATAGCAGTAAAGAAAAAAAACAGGATGAAATGGAAGCAGAAATGAGGAGGCTAAGGCTAGAGCTGAAGCAGACAATGGATATGTACAGCACGGCATGCAAGGAAGAACGTACTGCAAAGCAAAGTGTACATAACATAAACAGTGCTAATTAGTATATATCATGTGTATGCATTTAGAATGTAACTAATAGATATAGTGTATGCATGCAGGCAGTGGAGTTGCACCGCTGGAGACATGAAGAGGAAGGGAAACTGGAAGAGGCAAGGCTGGCTCAAGAAGTAGCTCTCTCCAACGCAGAGAAAGAGAAATCAAAGTGCAAAGAAGCGGTGGAACAAGAAGAAGCGGCTCGCAGGATTGCACAACTGGAAGCAAAGAGGAGGCTCAGCGCAGAAGCCAAAGCTCTTGAAGAAGAAGAGGAGATGAATAAATTGTTTGATGATGAGGATGATGAGATGTGGAGGCTGCAGGAAATGAGCATGCTGTACAGGAAGTACAGCATCCAAGAGATTGAAGTTGCAACAGACAACTTTTCCGAGTGTCGTAAGATTGGGGAGGGAGGTTATGGCCCCGTGTTCAAGTGTTATCTGGACCACACACGGGTGGCCGTAAAAGTTCTTAGGCCAGATGCTGCCCAAGGAAGGTCCCAGTTCCGGAAGGAGATTGAAGTTCTGAGTTGCATAAGGCATCCAAACATGGTGCTCCTGCTGGGTGCTTGCCCAGAATACGGTTGCCTGGTGTATGAATACATGGCTAACGGAAGCCTAGAGGATCGTCTGGTGAGGAAAGGAAACAGCCCAGCCCTTTGTTGGCAAGACAGGTTTCGTATTGCAGCAGAGATCGCGACTGGGCTCCTATTTCTCCACCAGACAAAGCCTGAGCCGATTGTGCATAGAGACCTCAAACCTGGGAATGTGCTGCTTGACCACAACTTGGTAAGCAAGATCAGTGATGTTGGACTGGCAAGGCTAGTTCCTGCGGTAGCAGAGAACGTGACACAGTACCATATAACTTCAACTGCTGGAACATTCTGCTACATCGACCCTGAGTACCAGCAGACTGGGATGCTAGGTGTCAAGTCCGACGTCTACGCTCTAGGGATAGTGCTGCTGCAGCTTTTAACTGCTAGACCACCCATGGGCATCACCCATCTCGTGGAGACTGCTATCGAAGAAGACCACTTACTCCGGCTGTTAGACCCTGCAGTCCCAGACTGGCCAGCTGAAGAAGCCACCTGCCTTGCCAAGATTGGTATTCAGTGCGCCGAGATGAGGAGGAAGGACAGACCAGATTTGGGAAAGGTGGTGGTGCCTCAACTTCAGCGGCTCAGGGATTTTGCTGAGCTTCATTATCAGCCAAGATTATATATTACTTCTTCCAACTCTACAGGTGCATCATCACCCACCAACACTGATCACATAATCTGCACGGTAAGTATATAGCTAGCTAAGGAAAGCATTACTAACTATTCTGCCTGCCTATTCATTATTGAATTTCATGTAGGAGGTCATGAGCGATCCTCTGGTGCACTCGCAGATGAGTTCAAACAGTCAGACATAATGATTTATCAGCTATGCAGACAGGTAGCATCTAGCGAAGTAACTATATATAGAGAGAGAGAGAGATACCAGGAAACTGCAGTTTGTGCCCTAGAGGATTATATTATAGCCTATAGAGAGAAAGAGATTATTATCTACTAATTTGCGCGAGTTTAAAAATTATATTTATACATAATTAAGAGAATTATTTACAAAAAGTATGTATATATTTTAATAACATGAAGTGTTAATACAAATGATGTAACACATTACTAAAACAATGTTAGTTAGTAATGCTCATCTACGTTTATTACTATCATACATTAATTCACTACCAACGTTAAATTCAATATATATTTATTAGTTGAAACTATTTTGATACTAGCATTCATATCGAGTCTATGAACATACAAGTAATACATTTCAATAAAAATTTATGTTTATGATTTATTAATTTTTTATTATATCATAAATTTTACGTACATTTTAAACATATTTAGAGTTATAGTACATGATAACAAAAAATTACTAACTATTTATGATTAAAAAAAAACTATTTCCATAATAATAAAATTGGATTACTATCTTTATAAAAGTTCTATATAATATATAAAAAATTATTATGAGTGTAATATTTATAATTAATTTGCAAGTCTCATGTTTGTATGAAAAAACTAACCAGCACTATAACAAATTATCCTTTCATAATTATTCTTTTATTAGTATAAAAATATTCATAAATATATAGATAAAATTAATGTTTGATAATTACATTTGTACTTCATACTCTACTCATGCGTTTTCTACAGGTCATTTTCTATCACTTACCATATTATAATTACATATTTAATATAAAATTAACCCTTTAAGAATAATAATATCAAGATAAATTTTAATAATTTTAACAAATATAGATCATATCTATTTTTAGCACTATATTTTTATAAATTATATTTAATATTACATATAAAAATAATTTTACATTTTATATTTTACAAATTTTACAAATTTATTATTTTATTAACTCAACGATTTTTTTATACTTTACAGAAAGCACGGATCGATTTTATAATTGTAATTAAATTGAAATATTAAAGGCTACAAACCGTCTTGCATGTTTAGAAATACCTTAATGCTTTCCGTTTCATTTATTCATCCATTTATTATTATATGTATATGTATCGTGTCATTTCACATAGAGAATTAATGCAATGGCTAATGTGGCTGTCGCTACTATTATATATTATGACCACCCTATCCACTAATTAATTAACATAATTTGTTAATTAATCAATTATACGTTGACTTAATTAAATTTAAATTAAACCAACTATTAAAACGAGAATGAAATGCACCTTGCATGAAATTATGGAAGAAATTTTAAGTATTTATTTACATAATACTAAAAGAGTTCTTAATTAATTTTAATGCGCAATAATGTAAGTACATCAAAATATACAGTAGCATAAATTATATTGTTTAAAAAAAAAAACTTTCCATTCCCATTTACATATAGAGCAAAATATTTTTAAATTATGTACAATAGAAAAATTTACTCTTGATTATAATAAATTTCCTTATGATACTAAAAAGTAGGAAGTTATAGTAAATAAATAGATGAATAAGTATTAAATAATAAAATATTAGAAAACTAAATATGAATGGTATAGCATTAGTTTTTTCTTATTTATTTAAGTAACTTTTTTTTTAATCTCCCGGCCCTCAAAATAAAATTGAAAGAAAAGACAATGAAAACATACAAAAGTTGAGCTTGATTTGGTCGAGACATGCATAATTATATATATATGTATGTATCAAAGTATATTTTATATATATTATTTTATCACCTTGTCCCCAAAACAATATAAATTGGATGGATATGCATGGACGGACGTTTCATCGATTTAATCAGCGCGATGCATACATCTAACTAATTAATTAACAAAATTCCATTGGATAGTGTAGGCCAAAACAAAACGTCACTGGGCTTAAGAAATTAAGTTATTAACCTTAAAGGTCTAATATATTATATATGCTAATTATTGAATTGAACATTGTTCTACAAAATGACAACTTATATTATAGTAAAAAAATAATACAAAATAATATTTTATATATTTCAATCTCTTCAATTTATATATTTTCTTTTTAAAAAAATAGTTTATAAGTCTCTATAGATAACTTAATTGTTGATTTTACCCACATATATATCATTATGTAATTACGAATTCATTTTTTAATCACATCCAAAGAAAGAATGCGTATGAGTCCATTAGCTAGCTAGCTAAGCTGAAAGCTGTTTGCTTTCAAGTCATACTCTTCCACAAAGACACGTTTCTTGTCTAGGGTAGGGTTATTACAAAGGCATACAGTTTCTTGTATGTATAAATACAGCAGAAATCAAAATTATTTTCAATCTCAGTCAGATCATCATGGTAGCTATAACCACAAAGAGTGCTGGCTCTGCTACTGCTACTGCTGCATTCTGCAGTAGTATAGGGAGGATCTCTCTTGCTCTTCTTCTATTCCTCCTCGTTACTGCAGTTACAGTGGAGAGTAGAAACCTCCAGGAATATGCATCCCAATTTCTCTCTGTTTCTGCTAATGGAACAAGATGGGCTGTACTCGTTGCTGGATCAAATGGATACTACAATTACAGACACCAGGTACGTAGTATATAGATAGATTATTATTAATTTATTCATGAAACAAACAACAGTAATATATATATATATATATATGTATGTATTGCTACATGCAGGCAGACGTTTGTCATGCATACCAAATCATGAAGAATGGTGGACTCAAGGACGAAAACATCATTGTTTTCATGTTTGATGATATTGCTAATAGTGAAGAAAATCCAACCCCAGGTTTGATTGTTAACAAACCCTATGGTCCAGATGTTTATCATGGAGTTCCCAAGGTAATAAATAAGCTAGCTTCCGATCCAACTCATCATTTTGATGCATGATCGACGATGATCCTATATATTAATTAATTATTTGATGATATATATTAATTAGGATTATACTGGCAACAACACAACTGCTCACAACCTGTACAATGTCCTTTTGGGAAACAAGGCCGGATTGATGGGTGGATCTGGCAAAGTCCTGGAAAGCGGTCCTGATGATTTGGTGTTCTTCTATTATGCAGACCATGGAAGTGTTGGTTTTGTTTGTATGCCGGTGGGTTATTATGTTTATGCAAATAAATTGAATAAAGTGCTGAGAAGAATGCATCGAATGAAGATGTATAAGAAGATGGTGATTTACATTGAAGCTTGTGAGTCTGGAAGCATGATGAGTGGTCTTCTCTCCGATCAACTCAACATCTATTCCACCACGGCCTCGAACCCTAATGAGAGTAGCTGGGCTACTTACTGTCCAGGTTATGGGTCATCCACTAATCATACCACCATACCAGGATCTCCAGAGTATTATGGGTCTTGTTTGGGAGACTTGTATAGCATTGCATGGCTGGAGGATTCAGATGTCAATGACCTAAACAAAGAGACGTTGAATCTACAGTACCAAGCAGTATGTATATATATGTACGTTAATATATGTATATATATGCATGAATAACTGCTTACTTACTTGTCTGCATGCAGGTGAAGCAGAGAACCAATGAATCCCATGTAATGCAGTATGGAGACATGGAGCTCAGCAATGATATTCTCTCTACTTTCATGGGTTCAAACCTTAATAATTCAAAAACAACAACAATGGAGACTTCCAATCCTACGAAGAACTTGATGAGCGTGAATCAGCGAGATGCGAAATTGGTATACTTAAAACACAAGGTAATATATATATATTGGAAGAGAAAGAGAAAGAGATCAAAGAGAGAGAGTTTATATATACATATATATATGTGTGTAATTTGTTTTTCTTATATATATATTTTCAGTACGTAATGCTGTTATATATATATATTCCTGCTTCTGCAGGTTGAAAGATCATCTGTTGGTTCTGCTGAAAGACTTGAAGCTGCGAAGAGACTGGAGGATGAACTGTCTTCCAGAGAACAAGTGGATGCCGCCATGGACAAGATAGTGCAGGCGTTCATGGTGAATGGGGAAACGACTCAAAATGCATGGAACGACGTTCGACCAGAGGGCAGCCCAGTGGTGGATGATTGGAAGTGCTTTAACAAAATAGTAATCAATTTTACAAAAATACCTACATAGATACATCATCAACTTAATTATTACACTTCACCATTTTTTGTTAATGGTTGCGTAGGTGAATACGTACCAAATGCATTGTGGAGCCATGTCACACTATGCCAAGAAATACTCAGGATTGCTGGCCAAACTGTGCAATGCGGGAGTAGACACGGAACGATTCGCACACATAGCTACTCAAGCCTGCAGTCACCAATCCAATTAACATGTTGTAACAATAATAATAATATAGAGAGAGAAAGAGAAAGAGAATTGGAGGATATCCAAGAATAAGAAATCATATTTATATGTAATTTGTTACATGTTATGAAATGAGATTTATATTAATATTGGACGTCAAACAACTTGTCTTGATTTTCACGCGACGACACAAATTCACTGAAGAAATTATGATCGGTAGGGAAGGATGGAATAATATGAAATTTTCATTTGAAATTCAAATATAATATGATATATTATTCTACATGAATCAGACCCGACCCGGTATCATCATCTTGAGATTATACGTACATGAAATATTCATTATATACCACTTGTGTTTATTTATTTAGTTAATAAAGGGTGGAAATAATGAGTCAATCAAGAGTTTTATCTTCAACTCAAACTGATTTCTTAATTTTTAATCAATTAATTTACTAATTTTTTACATCGCGTAGATCAGTGATGGTAATATTGAAAATTACCCCTCCCTCTCCTTCCTCCCCACACAGCAGGCCTGGCCTTACTACATGATGTTGAACTGGTTAATTTCCAGATTCATTCTTTTCAAGGCCTACTATTTATATCAATTCAGGCTCAGAATTAATTTGCTTGACAGCCCAACATGGTTGGTTCGTCTACCCCGCCACACAGAATAGCCAACGACCAACGAGTCCAGATCTCTGATTTCTCTCCATCCCCTCTGCTGCTTCAGTTCAACTCAACTCTCTCTCTCTCTCTCTCTCTGTGGAGGCAACTGAATCCCATTCGCGGGAGTTTCAGATCTAATTACGCACTAGAAAGGTATGTTTCTGGAGATGCTATGATTCAATTGTCAGATCTATGATCTAGGTAAATCAACTATTTTCGTTTATGATGCAGTCAGTAATGGAGAAGTCCTGCACATTGCTGGTACACTTCGACAAAGGAACACCAGCACTCGCTAATGAGATCAAGGAAGCTCTTGAAGGCAGCGATGTGGATCTCAAAATCGAAGCTCTCAAGAAGGCGATCATGCTCCTCATCAATGGAGAAACCATTCCTCAGCTCTTTATCACCATCATCCGTTATGTACTTCCAAGTGAAGACCACACCACACAGAAGCTCCTTCTTCTCTACCTCGAGATCATTGACAAGTGCGATTCTCGTGGAAAGGTGCTACCCGAAATGATCCTTATTTGCCAGAACCTCAGAAACAATCTCCAGCACCCTAATGAGTACATTCGGGGCGTCACATTGCGCTTCTTATGTCGACTGAATGAGACGGAGATCATTGAGCCCCTCATCCCTTCCATACTCTCTAATCTGGAGCATCGTAGCCAATTTGTCCGACGAAATGCAATCCTTGCTGTCATGGCACTCTACAAGCTCCCACAAGGTGAGCAACTGCTTGATTCAGCGCCAGAGATCATTGAGAAGGTTCTTGCATCTGAGATGGACTCATCAAGTAAGAGAAATGCCTTCCTCATGTTGTTTAATTGTGCTCAGGACAGGGCTGTCAATTACCTCTTCACACACATTGATAAAATCAATGATTGGGGTGAACAGATGCAGATGGTAATACTGGAGTTGATTAAGAAAGTCTGTAGATCGAACAAGGGTGAAAAGGGAAAGTACATTAAGATTATCATATCTCTGTTGAATGCACCATCGAGTGCTGTAGTATATGAATGTGCAGGGACCCTTGTCTCGCTCTCATCGGCACCTACGGCCATCAGGGCAGCAGCAGCCACTTATTGCCAGCTTTTGTTCTCGCAGAGTGATAACAATGTCAAGCTCATTATTCTCGACAGGCTGAATGAGCTCAAGGGCTCGCATAGGGAAATTATGGTAGAGATGGTAATGGATGTGCTCAGGGCTCTTTCAGCACCCAATCTTGATATTAGGAAAAAGACCCTTGATATTGCGCTTGACTTGATAACTCCCAGGAATGTAGATGAGGTGGTTTCAATGTTAAAGAAAGAAGTTGTGAAGACTCAGAACGGGGAGCTAGAGAAGAATGCAGAGTACAGACAGATGCTTGTACAGGCAATTCATGCTTGCGCAGTTAAGTTCCCAGAGGTTGCTAGCACAGTTGTACATCTTCTGATGGATTTCTTGGGTGATACTAATGTAGCTTCTGCCATGGATGTGGTTGTTTTTGTCCGTGAGATTATTGAAACAAATCAAAAGTTACGTGGTCCGATAATAAATAGGCTTCTTGATACTTTTTACCAGATCCGGGCTGCAAGAGTGTGCACTTGTGCTCTTTGGATAATCGGTGAGTACTGCCTTTCAATCTCGGAAGTCGAGAGCGCCATTGCAACGATAAAGCAATGCCTGGGAAACCTCCCATTTTATAATCCAGCTTGTGAAGAGAGTGAGGTCCAAGATCCTAAGAAAGCTTCACAACCAGTGGCTTCAGTGGCTGTATCATCTAGGCGACCAGCTGTTCTTGCTGATGGTACTTATGCCACTCAGAGTGCGGCTATAGAGACTGTGATATCACCCGCTACACTAGTTCATGGTTCATCGGGTGCTGTAGGAAATTTGAGATCCCTGATTCTTTCAGGTGATTTCTTCCTAGGAGCAGTCATTGCCTGCTCTCTAACAAAGCTTGCTTTGAGATTAGAAGAGGTTCAAACATCTAAAATTGAAGTTAACAAAGCAACCACCCAGGCGTTGCTGGTCATGGTCTCTATGTTGCAGTTGGGTCAGTCTCCAGCTCTTCCACACCCAATTGATAACGACTCTCATGATAGGATTGTCCTTTGCATCAGACTACTCTGCAACACGGGCGATGAGATAAGGAAGATATGGCTTGAATCCTGCAGGCAAAGTTTTGCAAAAATGCTCGCAGAGAAGCAACTGCAGGAGGCAGAGGAACTCAAAGCAAAGGCTCAGATATCCCATGCTCAACCAGATGATCTGATTGATTTCTACCATTTGAAGAGCAGAAAGGTGACAATACAAGACAACCATATATTCTCAACTCTTATTTAATTTACAGAACTTTGATACTAATCATCAGATCTAACTGAAAGAGGATGAATGAGTAAATCTCTTTTCCTAGCTCTATATATAAGCATCACGATCCTAAAACCCTATTCCTTCAACTGAAAGACTAAAATGTAATTGTACTCATATTTGTTATCTACATGTAATTTTGTTTCAGGGTATGTCCCAGCTTGAGCTAGAAGATGAGGTCCAGGATGATCTAAAACGTGCCACTGGGGAGTTCATGAAAGATGCAGATGATGCAAATAAACTCAACCGCGTTCTTCAGCTGACAGGATTCAGTGATCCTGTTTATGCGGAAGCATATGTAACTGTCCATCATTATGATGTGGTGCTGGATGTTACTGTCATTAACCGTACAAAGCACACCCTCCAGAATTTGTGCTTAGAACTGGCCACCATGGGTGATCTCAAACTGGTGGAGAGACCACAGAACTATACACTTGCTCCAGAATCTAGCAAGCAGATAAAAGCAAACATAAAAGTCTCTTCAACAGAAACGGGAGTCATTTTTGGTAATATTGTGTATGAGACCTCCTCCAATGCACTTGAGAAAGTGGTAGTTGTTCTAAATGACATTCATATCGACATAATGGACTATATATCTCCTGCTTCATGTGCTGACCTTGCTTTCAGAACCATGTGGGCTGAATTTGAATGGGAAAATAAGGTGTTTTTTCCAACCAACACCCCTCTAGATTTATATTTATTTTTTGTAAAAATAATCTTATTTGAAGCTGGTCATTTGCTGCTCTCTTTTCTTTTTCTTCAAGAGTCCGTCTTCTTTTTCTCTCTGCATCTGTTTGAGGAAAGTTTGTAAGTTATGTGATCTTAAACAGTTTTTTTAATGGCGATGATTGTAAGATGGGTGAGGTGTTCTTGCTAATGTGTTGTGATCTTTAAAATGCAGGTTGCTGTGAATACGGTTATTCAAGACGAGAAGGAATTTTTGAACCATATTATCAAGTCCACTAACATGAAGTGCCTCACTCCACCGTAAGTTATCAATTCCTTGAAAGCTAGCCTATGTATAATGTACTAGTGGATATGTAAGAGCACGTAGGAAAAGCACAACGACAGGGGCTTACCCTTGGAGGATGTATGTACATTGCATTCAAATATCTCCTATCATTTATCTGTTCTGTCTATAGTAACTTAGGTTGAAGAAGATGTTAAGCTTAAAAAATTACAGTGGTTGCCATGTTTCACGAAAATAGCCTGCTTGGGTGGTATGTTAGCCAACAATTTTACATTTTGATCTAAGGCGCAGTGATCAAGAATGACTCCAACACTTTGTTGATGACTTGTGTCGTGTAAACTCTTTTATTGGGTGGTATGTTTTTAATATGAATGTCTAATGTTGTTACTGATGTATGATGTTACTTCTATTAACTGTTTTATTGTGTTCCTTTCTTGGTAGCATTGTCTTTCTTGGTTATTACTCAGTGTACAAGGTTTCTCTTCTCACCACCTTCCTTTATGCTTCTGCTGCTGTTTGGACTGTTGAAATATGTATAACAGATCTGGTCTGGAAGGGGATTGTGGATTCCTGGCAGCCAACTTGTATGCGAAGAGCATATTTGGGGAGGATGCATTAGTGAACGTGAGCATTGAGAAACAATCATCAGACGGGAAGCTGACTGGATACATCAGGATAAGAAGCAAAACCCAAGGGATTGCACTCAGCCTTGGCGACAAGATCACTCTCAAGCAGAAAGGAGCCTCTTCTTGACTTCTTCTACTGTGCTTTTGGTTGAACTGTTCAACTTGAACATGTTTGAATTCCATATGATTGCTTGCTTTTATTATTATTATTATAATATTCAGCAGAAGGCATCCCTACATAAGAAGGAAGAGGTGGAAGAGGTGTCTGTTTCTGTTTGTTGTATATTTGTTTTGAACTTGGATTATTGGTTACATTTTGTGCTGTGTTTGAGAGGGAGAAAGAGAGAGCAAACGATGGAAGGAGGACGAAAAGGATTGGCTATCATTCAGTTGTTGAATAAAAGACGACTATTCATTGAGCATTATATTGTTTTGTATGTAGGGTCATAAATAAGTAAGTAGAAGGTTTAACTGTTGTAAAAGACGACCAATGTTGATGCAGCAGTGATAGTTCATAGTAGTACTGTTTGATCCTAATTTTCTTGCTTCAAGACAATCGAGATTACTCTACCTCTACGAAAGAGGAGGATGATCCTATTGACAGGTCTGCAGCAGCTGTTTGTCAGTTGTCACATCAGTCAAGCCTGGCTCTACACACCGTACAATTGAAGTATGGCAAGCGAAATGTTTTGGATGTTTGGGCAACTTTGGGCTGGATGTTTTGGGTGCAAGATGGTCCGAACAATGTCATGGCCTTTGCAAGGCAAGTAAAGGAAGGGTGGGCCTGGCCTTGTTGAGGGAAGACCACTTCCTACATAAGTAACAGTTACTTGTTGATTCAATTTTTGAGTTTCTTCCACATTTATGTATGGGGCGCAAATGACAGTTACATTTTTTTGGGGGGCTCTGAAAGTGGAAACAGTGGATAAGTAAATTTTTCCAAAGGTATGATACATTCATTATAAGAATCGATATCCATTTGCTAGGATAGGATTGGCGTGTAATTGTACGGAATTACCTCACAACCAAGCAATGAGATATCTAGCTTGAACACATAAATATTATATATTTCTAACTAATATACATTACATTAATAAATTAATCAATAATAAAATGCATATGGTTTTTTAGTATGTTAATTTATATAATATTTGAATTAATAAATTTAAAATATGCACAACGTAATAGTTAATAAAGCGCTGAAAGTTTACCCTACAGCAAATTCAGCTATCAACCAATATGAACCCTAAACCTCTCTTCCAACGTGGCGGCCGCATTTTGGGAAAGTCTCTTCTTTCATTTCCCACATACAAGTTAACGCAGAGTTGCTAAACCTCCCTTCTCACTTGGTGTCGAGCGAAATAAACCACAAGCTTCATTTCTAATTTAAAATAATAATAAAACCAACCTTGCAACTTCAGTCAGCCACCTCCTTTACTGTTATTTAGCATCACCTATTCCAATTGACAACCTACTCTACCTCCTCCTCAAGCAAAGAAACGGCCAATGGGATACAAAAACACAAACTTCACCAACCAGAAACTACATTACAAGAAGCCTTCAGTATATCAATCATTGAGGGGTAGAAGAAACTAACCCGACAAAAACGATAACAATGTTTCATAGACACAGAATTACCTGAAAAGAGTAGGTGCCAAAAATCCTCAGAGAAAGCTACTTGTTCCTTTGACAAACACCCTGTGTAGAAATAATAGAGAAACAACATATGTCTGAGATCCTTGATTAATTAACGTTTGGAAATAATCCCGTGCTGACTTAATATTGAACCCCTCCATGATAGTTCACTTTTCCTTGATCAATGGAACGGGAATATGAATGAATGGTATGATGATCATGTTCAGTGCAGAGACTACAGCCCAACACATGGCATGAAACAATGTCCAACACAATTGCTTACCCTTTGGGCTATGAATTTGTCTACTAATCCCTGATACTGTATATGACCTACAGTTCAACTGAAATCTTAAGCATCTGATACGCTCAGCTTGTTAATGGTATGTAACCCTCAGTTGTCAAAAGCAACGAATCAACAAATGAATTACATAGATGAAGACAAGGCATTACCGAATACCAATCAACAGATGCATCGAAGTTATGACCCAAGAAGCGACATGCACTGAAGCTTTCTCGTCTAAGTACCACAGCATGATAAAGATTAAACATAAGCACATATGTCCCGAAAGATAAATAATGTCTACACTTGGTCAATGCCCAACAAACCAACTAAAAGTGAAAACCCAGACACATCTATTCATTTCTACCACTCATAAACAAAGTTTAAACTTTGTTCAATAACTCTGCAAGATCTGGACCCAGATGAGATGAAATGCTTCACGATTCCCCAGATGTGAAGAAGATGAAGATGCTACTATTCATGATCTGATGATGATGCATGCATGCAATAGCACCGTATGCATCCTACAAATAAATTTTTTGTTGAAGTATTAAGAGAGTACGCCCTGTTCATCCCTACTGCTGGTAGGTCATTACTTGAGAAGGCCCATTGGCTCCAGGATTTGTGTTGAAGTTGTTGTCCTTTCTTCTGCCAAATGGATTTTTAGAATATGTAGCTACATGTCAAGGAATGAGAAGATACATATTTGACCCCACACAACGTGAAATAACTCAGTTCCATCCTGATTTTGGCAACAAAAAAAAAAAGTTTCATCTTGATAAGTTTTGGCTCCATTTCAAACAGCATATCACCATTCCATTCTTAAAAAAAACAGACAAGGGCATATCAAAAAACATAAACAAGAAAAAAAAATATTGAAGAATGAAGACAAAAAAAATATAAGGATATTGTATCCGCATGCCAATAGAACCAGAGCTGGGAATAATTGCACCCTGCAGATTATGATGTACGTTGGAAGCACTGTTCACATCCTGATTGACAACACATTTGAGTCAGTGGTATTAGTACTTGAAATGAAGAACCCACGAAGTAACATCATATTCATCTTGGACCATTGAAAAATAACTTACTTCAAATTCAATGAAGCAAACAGTATGCCTCTCTTGTCTCAAAACCTTCATCTGCTTAAAACCAGGTTGTCTGGAATAGGTAGCACGTTCAACATTTGAGGTTATGGAAATCAAGAATCCAAACCACCCCACTTGAAATGAGAAGCAATAAAGACTGGAGGGATAAGCTTACGAGCTAAAAAGGCCTCTCAATTCTTCCTCATTAATGTTTTCTCCTAGGTTGCCAATAAATAGTGTGTTGCAAGGAGGGTTGTCCTTTATATTCTGCAAAGAAATATTATAATTACAAGCCAACGTTATGGACAGACATCCTTCTAATGGATAATGGGAAGATTTTCCAACAACTATGAGCAAATGACAAGTTTTACGAAACAGAAAAACATGATAACAGGGAAGAGTGAGTCATTTAATCTTTTTAAGTTGAATAGCATAATGTTAGCATTCACATAGTAATGAGGTTTGGACAGATGACAACACCGTTACGATATATCAAGTGCTTCAAGTTCACAACAAGAACTAAAAAGATTGGAGAACTATCTACATTTGACAGGAATCTCTAGCAGAATGTACTATGCTAGCTGAATATCTATATAGCTGCTTGTCCAACCACAACTAGATGCGATAAGATCATAGATACGCATATACATATTGACAATATTGAATATAAAGTGTATTAAACTAAATGTCCTATGCAGCCTACAACATGAAATATTCCATCCAAAATGGTTGACTGGAACATACTATCAATATTCAATAGCAGATAGGGATGCATATAACTCAGTTTACATTAGTCTTACCTGTACAGGCATGTAGCTACCAGGTGATAGTACAGGAGCGGGAGGAGGCATAGGCACAGGAGGAACATGATAACCACCATAAGGGTCATATGGAGGAGGTGGGGGCGGCATCATATACCTGGAAAAACAACAATGTTCCCAAAGGACTTACATTAAAATGGACATCACAAACATGTTTGGAATTTCACAAACCAATGCAACACAAACCTCTAGAAATAGTAAATGCGACTAAAACTTGACATACCCATGTGGTCCCCAGATAGGAGGTGGAGGATGAAAATGAGATGGGCTAGCATAACCTGCTTGTGTATAGTCACCACCTGTTCGCATGCGCTTACTTTGATCATATGGGCTTGAATCCGTCACAATTCCTATGAAACAAGCAGAAATTTGAGATTTTAATAACTAAATGCTGCAGCAAAGTAGTTTCACTAATGACAGTCACAACTCGCGTCAACTTCATATCAAAAGAAAATAAGGGTGTGTGCACTAACAGAGCTTCATGCGCATATCTACCCACCCATCTCTTTGCCCCTCCCATCTTCAAACAAAACATGGAAGAAATATATGCACATACATGTTGCATGAAGAGAAATTCAGTTTACCTCGCTTGACAAATAAGTTCTTCTTGGCCATTTCCGTGTGTATAACCGACTTTGTCTCTGCATCAAAGATCATATCCTACCATCCAACAGGGAAAAATAAAATGAAAATTGTACTATCAAAGCATTCTATATATCCTGAATGGAGTAAGAGACTAGAAAGAAAGCTTTTATTATTATTTTTATAAAAAGAAAAAAAAAATCCAGCAACGATTAACTATCTAGACAAACCTGCAAAGTGTCTTTCGCAGCAATCGCAAACTGACCGTTTGAAAATAGAGCAAAACCCATAGGTTTCTCCCCCTTGTAGTTCACCTGGGATGCTTCATAACCAGGTAACCATCTCAGCAGATTCTGGAGTTCCCTCTCTTTCACATCATCAGGGAGACCACTTATGAAGATTGTACGCATCTGAGCATAAGACCACTTATTTAATATCATTGATGTTAAATAAGGAGCCTATAATTCATGGAAGCTTTTGAAGTAGATGAACTTTGACTAAGAAGCATCAACATAAATGGTCAAGGATGAAGTTCCAATTAAATCCTATAGAGTACAGTAGATAGAGACGATCAATCCACTATGAGAAGTCAAATTCAAAGAAATTAGTGTAATAGGCGAACCTCGTCGTGGGAGTTGATGGGAGAAGCATGGGGGTGAGGTTGAGGTGGAGGGACGCCAGGTGCCTGAAGCGGAGTTGGAGGCGGAGCAGCACTGGGCACCGGTGCCCAGGGCTGATGGAATGGGTGCATACCTGGACCTGCCATATGCGATCTTGAGCTTGATTCAGTTGTAGGATAGGTAGATGCAGCGGTGGTAACCCTAGAGCTGGGATCGAAGCAAGAAGATTTGGAGAGGACAGAGGAGTAGGGCCAAAGAATTTTTTTTTTTTCCCTCGGGTTATGTCTGATATGTTTTTAAAAACAAATATATATATATATACTCCAAATTAAATTTTAAAAGTGTAAAATACGAGTTTTTCATAAAGTTTACAAGGTTTCCTTAATGTTTAAAATTTTAAATTTTAATTATAATATTTGGACCAAATGAAAAATACCATATTTTCGTCAGTTGACCGTTTATTACTAATAGAATGTTCGTCATGCGCGTGGCATGTGATATTTTAAAGGATGAAAGTGACCAAATTTCCATCAGAATCTAACCGACCCAGATCACCTTTGTTAATTTCTTTTTCCACCGCCTAGGAGATTGAACTAACCCTAGACGTTACATGAACGAATGATTTGGAGTTGATCCCGCATAGAAGAAGAAGCTTGCCAAATCATTCTCCATACCAGACTTCCTTAACCCATCAATGGAGCCTTCGTCTTCTAATCTCCTCTCTCATTTAGGTAAATCTACGTCTAGCTATTCAGTTCTCAATTCACTTTTTTTTTATATAATCGCTTTTTTCGGAATTAGTATCATGATTTCTATTTTCCGTTTGAATCAGGGATTGGATTGACCAAAAAATATTATTGAGATTAGGAGATGGAACGCAGTGTAGAGGATATGGAGATGAAGATTTTGATTCTGCCTGAGTCAATCCGTTGTGACCAAGTTCTGCTTCAGTCCTACAATTCAGTCTGTCCATTTTCCAGCCTCAAAGCGAACAGTCATCGTGCAAAATCTGCAACTAAGCTCGGTGGTCTGATAAATTTATGCCTGTTAGTGATGGTTGTGGAGATTATCGATGGCATGAAAGCTAATAGCTTGGGTGTGGCTAGGGCTGGCAATTTCACTCACGACACGATAACACGATACGAACACGCACGAAAAAAGTCGTGTTCGTGTTTGCCTTTGATGGTACGATAACACGATAACACGATTGTTTTTTCGTGTCGTGTTAGTGTTTAGGTCTCAAAACACGATAACACGATTGTTTGCCTTTGAGGGGACGTGTTTATGTTATTTAGGTTGTGTTATCGTGCGAACGTGAATCGTGTTACCGTGTTATTTTCGTGAAAACGTGAAATCGTGTTATTGTGTTACCGTGTTATTTTCGTGTTACCGTGTTATTTTCATGAAAACGTGAAATCGTGTTATTGTGTTACCGTGTTATTTTCGTGTTACCGTGTTATTTTCGTGAAAACGTGAAATCGTGTTATCGTGTTACGACTTTCCACGAATATTTTCGTGTTATCGTGTTCGTGTCGTGTTGAGACAATAAATTTCGTGTCGTGTGTCCGTGACACGATAACATTTTCGTGTGTTTCGTGTTGAACTTTCGTGCGTGTCGTGTCCTGGTGCACGATAGCACGCACGCACGAATTGACAGCCCTAGGTGTGGCATTCCGCTCCTCGAATGCGTATAATGTCTAGCATGTGCTCGTTGGGTGTGGAAGCTCTGCCTCCACACTGCAGACCATGACAGTGATGATGGAATCTGAGTGATTTCATAGAAGAATCACAAGAACATATGAAGAACAAATCGAAACGAAGCAAACCCTAGCAGACGAGAAGAGCCAGACGTGGGAATCATTAGGATCGGTTCCTTCATTTGGCGATCCTTCATCCTATTAAATAAAACCCTAACAGCTATTTACAGAAGGAACTGATATTATCCGGAAATAACAGAAAGACCCGCAAACTATTTGTCCGAAATATAACAACAATTACAAAAGAGAAATAATTGCAAAGAAGGACCAAACAACTAAAGAATGACAAATAACCACTAAAGAATGAATGATCATCTTGATATTCCAATACTCCCCCTCAAGCTGGAAGGACATTTTCTTTGAATCTTCATGAGTTAGGCTCCCTCTGTCCTGCATATATGTTTCTCATTCCTAACTTACTGCACAACAAATGATGCTGATGTGTCCCCAAGGCCTTGGTGAATATGTCTGCCAATTGTTCACATGTTCTAATATGATGAAGCTGCAAAATTTTGTCAAGAAGTTTCTCTCTAATATAGTGACAGTCAATCTCAATATGCTTAGTCCTTTCATGAAAGACAGGATTGTTTGCAATCTGAATTGCTGCCTTATTATCACATAATAAGGTAACAGGTTCAGATTGTTCACAATCTAGCTATTTCAACAAATTCCTAAGCCATATTATTTCAGAGAGAGCTGATCCCATACTTCTATACTCAGACTCAGTAGATGACCTAGAAACAGTAGTCTGTTTCTTGACTTTCCATGAAATTAATGACTTACCCAACATAATACCAAAGCCAATAACAGACTTCCTAGTTTCTATACACCATGCCCAGTCTGAATCACAATAACCAACCAACTTAGGATCAGATCCACTAGACAATAAAATACTTTTACCAGGTTCTTTCTTAACATATCTCACAATTCTCATTGCAGCTTCATAGTGAGACTCCTTGGGATCCTGCATAAATTGGCTCAAGTGTTGCACAGCAAAAGATATATCTGGTTTGGTTATAGTCAAGTAAAGCAACTTCCCTATCAGTCTCCTATAAAGGCTGACATCATATAGGGCTTTATCATCTCTATTAACGTTCAAATGCTCATCATATTTTCTGCTAGTTAACTTCATATTCATTTCCATGGGAGTCTTAGCAATCTTACTACCAGATAAACCAACAGAAGAAATCAATTCCAGAGCATACTTTCTTTGACTGAGAATAAGGCCCAATTTTGATCTAGCAATTTCAATACCAAGAAAATATCTCAATTCACCCAAGTCTTTCATTTTGAAGCTAGATTTCAGCACGCATTTTAATTCATCAACAAGTTTGCTACTATTGCCAGAAATCAGTAAATCGTCAACATAAACTAACAGAACAACCAACTGATTTCCATCATGCTTCGTAAAAAGAGAATAGTCTAATCTAGATTGGCTGTACCCAGCTTTTATCAATGCATCAGTCAATTTCACATTCCACTGTCTACTTGCCTGTTTCAAACCATACAAGGATTTCTTTAATTTGCAAACCAAGGTTTTATCCTTTTCATCAAAACCCTTCCGGGACAAACATGTAAACCTCTTCATCTAAATCCCCTTGTAAAAAGGCATTATGCACGTCCATTTGATATAAAGGCCAGTCATAAACAGATGCTAAAGCAAGGACAGTACGAACAGTATTCATTTTTGCAACAGGGGAGAACGTCTCAAAATAATCAACACCATGTTTCTGCTTATAGCCTTTTGCAACTAACCTTGCCTTATATCGGCTTAAGCTACCATCAGATTTAAATTTAAGTTTATAAACCCATTTGCATCCAATAACAGACTTACCTCGTGGAAGAGGAACCAGATCCCAGGTTTTATTTTCCTCCAGTGCTTCTATTTCTTCTTGCATGGCCTGAACCCAAGAATTATTCTGGACAGCATCTGAAAACCTCTCTGGTTCAACCAGTTCAGAGATAGAAGCAATACAACTTCGATAATTGTCAGACAGATTATCATATGAAATATATTTCCCAATAGAATGGACATGTGAAGAATTAGACATATCATAATCACTTGTCCAAATCGGAGGTCTAATAGATCTACCAGACCTGCTCGTGTTTGGTCTAGCAGAATCGACAGCAGGAACATTTTGAACAAGGGATCCATCAGAGTCTATATTAGACTCATCATTTGGTACTGTTCCATCAGAGTTTTCATGAAACTCATCACTTGGAACATCCACAATATCGAAGGTGTCATCCTCCTCAGTCAAGTCAATCTGTTTATTGACATCACAGGAGTCAACCTCAGTATAGTGCTCAAAAAATATGGGCATCTGATCAAGTTCGTCATTCTCAAAGGGAAAGACATTCCCATAAAACTGAACATCTCTACTTACAAAAAATCTTTTTTCAGCAATATCATAGAGTCTATAACCCTCTTGAGTCTCAGAGTATCCCATCATTACTGATGGGATGGCTCTGGAGGCAAACTTATCAATCACAACCAGATTTTTGCATAGCACAAGCATCCAAAAACCCTTAAGTGGTTAACTTTGGGTTTTCTTTTACTAAATATTTCTAAGGGACTCTTACCATTCAGCAATTTGGAGGGCATCAGATTAATCAGATAACATGCAGTAAGAATACAATTTCCCCAGAAAATATTCGGAACGAAACTTTGCAATTTCAATGCTCTTGCTTTCTTTCTACCCTACCATTTTGCTGCGGGGTATAGGCACAACTACTTTGATGGACAATCCATTTATCATGGAATAAGGAACTAACATGCTCATTAAAGAATTCACCACCATTATCTGTTCTAAAGCACTTAATTTTCTTGCCAAATTGAGTTTCAATCATCACAACAAATCTTTTCAATACCACAACAACATCAGATTTGAACTGCATCAGATAGACCCATGTCACTCTAGAAAAATCATCGACAAGAGTCAGAAAAAAACGTTTATTATCATAAGTTGAGGTATGAAAAGGACCCCATACATCTGCATGAACGAGATCGAATGCATCATCTGCTCTAGAATAGGACACAGGAAAAGGGTTTCTAACAATCTTTGCTTTAGGGCAAACAGAACAATGACCTATTTCCAAACCCTTATTTCTACACAGATTCAAAGAATCAACATTTTCTAATGCCTTTAACGATGCATGCCCAAATCGCATATGCCATAACATGATATTATTGACCGAGGGACAAGGAACAGCAGATCCAACAGATTTACAGGGCAATCTAATGAAATACAATCCTGATTCTTCCTTACCAGTCCCCAAGACCTTCCCACTTGAGAGATCCTGCAGGATTGCAAGGTTAGGATAAAACCTAACACAACAATTCAAGTCTCTAGAAAGCTTTGCAACAGATAACAGATTGTACTTGAAATCAGGGAGATACAGAACATTATTCAATTTTCGGTCCAATTCCATCAAAACATTTCCAGTTCCACAAACTTCTGAATAACCCCCATTAGGTAATTGAACTTTAGTTCCCGGGACAGCCTTTTTTCCATCTAACCAATCATCTATGTTGGTCATATGGTTGGTTGCCCCAGTATCTAAAATCCAATAGTCACTATGTATTAAGGAAGTTGAGTTCAGAAAAATACCAGCAGTATTTGCATGATGATCCATAGAAGCGGTAGCACCTGCACCTGAAGCAGTGCTGCCAGCATTCCCTACTGTGGCAAGGAACTGATCGAATTGTTCTTTGGTAAAAGTTATCCCACCTTGCACAGCACAACTCACAGAAGGATCAGAAATAGTTTGCATAGAAGAAGTGTCAATGTCGCCAGTCCCAGAGGAGGCAACATTGACTTTGGAAATATTTCCTTTAGCCTTCAATTGCTCCTTGTATTTAAAACAGTTATCTTTGGCATGCCCCTTCTTTTTACAGAAGTCGCATCCCCTAGAATAACATCGCTCTATAGTATGTCCCTTTTTGTGACAGTGTGAACATTCCAAATTTTGGTTTCCCTTTGGCTTGTTTGAAATAACAGAGTTTCCAAAATTTGCGTTCACAGTAGCATTCAAAACAGAAGTTATACCCCTTTGACTCTCATCCTGAGTCAAAAGGTTATAAGCTTGGTTTACGGAAGGTAAGGGACTCCAAAGAAGCAAGTGACTTCTAACATTGGCATAATTCTCATTTAACCCCATGAGGAACTGAAATAATCTTTGATGTTCTTTGTGCTCAATATGTTTTTTAAAATTTTCTCCCTCAATATGAGGGAGAGCACACGCTGCATCATATTCAGCCCAAAGAACTTTCAATTTTGAAAAAAAACGTTGAAATAGAATCAAGCCCCTGTCTAGTCATGACAATTTCCATATGCAATTGATAGGCCCTCGGACCACTAACCTTATCAAAACGTTCTTTTAACTCCTTCCAGACGAGAAATGCACTATCAGTGTACATCATCCCATCTGAAAGATCTTTGGCAATAGAAATAGTAATCCAACCAAGGACTACGGCATTGCATCTATCCCAAAGATGATGATATGCCGAGTCAAATTTTTCACGCACACAGGTTCCAGTCACAAATCCCAACTTATTTCTTCCTAATAACATGAATCTGATAGATCTACTCCATTTCACATAATTTTCAGGTCCAGTTAATATGATCGGAATCATATTAACATTAGGGTTATCACTCGGATGAAGATACAAAGGATGGTGGAAGTCTACCTTGGCCATGGCCTCATGATTTACCTCATCTATGTCATATTTGTCCACTTTCTCAGCATGCTTTGTCTCTGCCATGATATATCCACAAAAAAAAACAGAATAATCGAAGGAACAGAAAAACTGAGGAACAAGATATACCTCACAAGATCAAGACAAGCCGGTTCACGTTTCAAGAATCCGCAAGCCAAGGCTATGTCTTAAGATTTTATCGGAAGCAAAGAGTCGCAAGGAAGACCAAGATTCACAACCGAAGAATCGGAAGAACAACTGATTCAATCGGAACCACGAATACCACTACCAAAGGATCTGAACCGAATCGTTTTCTTTTCCTTTCGATTCAGAAGCCACTACACAGAACTTTCAGTTCCAAGATCGAAAACAACAGAGGTTCCAAGCGACGCAACAATATCAAATCAAAGCAACAGAACCGAAATAAAATAGGCGAGTTACCTCAGGGCTCTGATACCATGATGGAATCTGAGTGATTTCATAGAAGAATCACAAGAACATATGAAGAACAAATCGAAACGAAGCAAACCCTAGCAGACGAGAAGAGCCAGACGTGGGAATCATTAGGATCGGTTCCTTCATTTGGCGATCCTTCATCCTATTAAATAAAACCCTAACAACTATTTACAGAAGGAACTGATATTATCCGGAAATAACAGAAAGACCCGAAAACTATTTGTCCGAAATATAACAACAATTACAAAAGAGAAATAATTGCAAAGAAGGACCAAACAACTAAAGAATGACAAATAACCACTAAAGAATGAATGATCAGCTTGATATTCCAATAAGTGAAACCTGGAAATTTTCCAGTGTTGAGGAATTCGAGCATGTTCTTCGATTATGTCGCTACATTCTCTCGTTGTTAATGAAGATGACATTCGCAATCCCCTATGGGAACCCAAAGGAGGATATGGAATCAACTCAGATCATTTAATTCGCAAAAAAAACATACAAATACGCACAAGGGCGTGCCCCGCCCTACATATTATATCTTGATCATGAACACCGTGACATAATTTTTTACCTTTAAAGGGCTGAACTTGGCCAAGGAGAGTGACTATTCATGCCTCTTGGATAATAAGCTTGGACAGAGGAAGTTTGATGGAGGATCTGTACACAATGGTCTGCTTGAGGGTTGTTGTGTGGGTGTTGGATGCAGAGACTGATGTTCTGAATGGGTTATTGGAAAAGTACTCAAATTATACCTTAACTTTTGCAGGGCACTTCTTGAGTTCTGGAGTGGCATGAAATCTAATAGCTTGACAATCTTCACTGATGCTGCACATTT
Organism: Chamaenerion angustifolium; assembly: GCA_946814005.1. Taxonomy (NCBI): domain Eukaryota; kingdom Viridiplantae; phylum Streptophyta; class Magnoliopsida; order Myrtales; family Onagraceae; genus Chamaenerion; species Chamaenerion angustifolium. Next base: position 142,495 of record OX328279.1, read on the forward strand.
GCTTACCGACGTTATCGGGTTGACTATTTCTCTCTTTGCAGTCTAGGCTTCTGGTTGGGAGGCCACAATTCACCACTTAGTGATAATGAAGTGGAATATTACAGTGATAATGAAGTGAAAGAGGCGAAGTTGAAGATGAATCCGATGTGGTGAGTCCAAAAATTATGAACATAAACCTTCAAGGAGCCTACCTTCATGTAATTGTGGATCTAATACATTCGAGTGGGGGATGGTTGCTGGAGCCTTTATATGGAAATATCGGAACTGGATAATGGTAGATTTGATTGCTACTCTTTTGTTTTATGTTCTTGTCGTTGGAACCACAATTCTGTTGCTTAACAAGATTTTCTGCATGAAGAAAGGCAATTTGGTCACTAAAATAGCATGTGTCACGCACATGATCAAGTTCCGTCAAGAACAAACGGTTAAGTGACGGAATAGGGGGATTTTTCATCTGAGACAAACATTAGGACTAAAATTTCAAATTTCAAACATTAAGGAGAAATCTTAAATTTGGCTTAAACTTCCGGGAGAATCTTAAATTCGGCTTAAACTTCCGGGGGAAACTCGTATTTTACCCAATTTTAAAATAACTAGTTCTTAAAATAATTTATTTATCAAACTATATAAGTTTGTGACATCCAATTATTTATTTATCAAACTATATAAGTTTACTTGTGAAATATCCGTTAAATTCCAACTGCGACAACTAATCATGAATAAAATGAAAAAAAATACATTTGACGGGTAAGTATATATATTTCAACTTTTTTATATTTTAGAATGAGCATAAGTTAAAATTAATGTTATAAGCTTAGTTATCGAATTTGTTTACAAAGTGCATTTATTTCATCGATGTAGTAGTACTAGTAAAATTCATCTCATTGTGAATTCTCACCGGATTAATAAATTAGCATTGTGGATCACACCCCATTTTACTCTCACCACCAATATGGTTCTAATATCAAATCCCAAAAGAAATCACTACCCACTAGTGGACATAACTTTTAGAGTGTATATATGAAGATATATAAGTATTAGGAGTGTCCTAGTTTACCTATTACCACAAAAATCATCATGTCCATCCCCAAGAAGAACTACCTCCTAAATAGAATAGAGATACCATAGTCATTTAATACCGTTCGACCATAATCATAGCTCGTCTCCGGGACTTAATTCAGACCAGTTCGACCAACAAGACTCGAACTTCAGTTCAAATCTCTCAAAATATTATACATCAAAAAGTGTATTCCCAAACTCCATAAGAAAGAAAGACATCTTCTGATTCTAAATTCTAATGGAACCTCTTCCGTTCACACCTTCCAAACAAACCAAAACATCCAAGAGGTGGTTATCATCATCAGAACAAAAGCTTCCTATTCAATGTTCCTGCATCAAGAATTTATAATATGAGACAACAAAGGAGGAGGAACAATATACACGCAAAAACAAACATGGTGGATAACAACAATCTGAAACAAAAAAACAGGACCAAGAAAAAACTCTTCTTTTTTTTTTTTAATAACAAAAATGAGTTCTTTAAGACGATCATTAATAGCTCACCATTTCATTTACAAAAGGGATGGAACCAAGGGAAGAACCGAAATTCATGGGGTGGAATAACGCGACAAGTTTCTCCACTTGTCCTTCAAATCGTTCTGTATAACAAAGATCATTGGACTCTAGATTGTAAATGAGGTGAATAAAAAGGCCTCAGACAGACGATGAATGTGTCTTACAGATTTTCGCCTTTCAAAGCTACTAGGGTAGCAATCCAGTATAAACTTCCACTGTCCTTCACCAAACCTGCATCACATTACCATGAGAACAAATACCTCCAACGTTTCTCCCGGAATGCAACTACATGCGATAACTCTCTATTAGTCCAGCTCCAGCTCCAACAAATAAAACAATAATAATAAAAGAAAGGGATTCCCTTCAAGCTTTAAAACTGTGTCAACGCAGGTAGACAATTATGGTGAAAAGTATGTAATGCAAAGATGTGCGCACTTCTCCACACCCGCTCTCACAGTAGCAGCTTCTTCTGGACTCCATTTTCTAAATCTTCTGCGTTTTTTTACGGATCTTGTATCAGGATTAGATTTATTTTGTGGCCTTGAGCTGGGATTAGCTTCATCTTGCCCCACGAGACCTTCTTTCTCCCACTGAAAAGTTTAAGGGAGTTTGCAATCATCTAAGATATAGAAATCCATAGCTACCAGAAAAGATAACTTCATGCAATAGCAGTAACCATGGCTACTACCATTGATGATAATACTAATTGTGGGGTGCAAAAACAGAAAGAGATACCAGTGTAAATAAGTACCTCGTATGTGTGGGCAGTGCCATTATGGTTCCTAAAATTATATCTAGGAAGCTCACGACTGCCGCGGGGTTGTTTTTTAGATTTCTCTGGAACCAAAGAATCCACATTGTTCTCCTTTAAAGAACTTTCAGCTGCACTGGCATCTTTACCCAGATTTGATTTTTTGTTGTGCTGATCAGATGCACGCCTTTCAGTCTCTTTGTTTGCATCTGGAAGAGGATTCTTCACCAAGTACCTAGACTGAAGTCCTTGCTCTTCCTCTGTGTTAATATCTGCCCCGTGATCCGAAACTCTTTTGTGTTGGTCAGATTGAGGCCATCCATTCACTTGGTGTACAGCTGGAAGAGGATTCTTTGCCACGTAACCAGATTGATGCACTACTACTTGCTCTTCAGCTACATCAACATCTTGCTCAAGATTATATTTTTGTGTGTGCTTGTCAGATGCAGGCGATTCAGTCACCTTGTGAGGATCTGGAAGAGAACCCTTCACCAAGTTACTAGATCGATGTCTTTCTTCCACTCCTTGTGCATCTGGAAAAAGATTCTTCACCAAGCGAGTCACCTGAAGGGTTCGTTTCTTCCCAGTAACTGCGGCTGATGTCTCGGTTTCTAATTCATCTGCATCAGCAATCCTAGTTCCTCTGTTATATCCTTTTGCGATTTTAGATGGTGCATGCCGCTTAAGGTTTTCTGAATACAAAAGTCATCAAATTAATCCAACCATCATCTGAAATTACAAAACTAACATATCAAACATGACTCACTGTATCATTCATGGTATTATGATTAACAACTGTTAGGAAGCTAGAAAATCTTACCGTAGGACAAAATAACTTGTCAAGCTACTATTTTTTTTTCCATCTAACAATATTTGTAAATCACTTTTTAGTATCTTTTGTGAGCAATGCAACTAAGGAATCCTCTCGAACCTCAGTGATAATCAGCAATGAGCAGAATCATTAAATTAGAAAAGCATGGTTATAGGACTACTACCACAAGGAAGACTAGGACTCATGTTGAGGTCACCACGACCAGATATGTCCTTCACCAGGGAGGCAATGATGGAGGAGATGCCCGTGATAGAGTCCAACTCCTCGATGACTTCGAGTCGATTGAGCATTTCCTCTGTGATGAAGGTTTTGTCATCCATCTGAAAGATGATTCTGCAGAGGAGATCCAATTTTTTCAATAGAAGATCGTCTTCCGGAAGAGGAAGAACGGAGAGGAGCGACTTGAAGATTGAACAGTTGATTCCTCTCTGCTGAGCTAAGAAGATCAAGATCCACCGCGATATAGCTCTGTCCATCTTTTGGCTTGCAGTTGCCTTCATGGGATCAGGGTTAGGAAGAAAGATTCACCCTTTCGAAAATGCATGGTGGGTCTTACATCGTCTGGTTCATCTCTGCTCTGTCTTATCTTCTTTCTGTCCACTCCAACTTGAAACTGATCTGAAGGGTGTGACGGTTGAAAGAGATTCGCCGCCATTTGAAATATAGATATGAAATACTTTTGAAAGAGATAAAGCGCCGCCATTTGGTGATATACCTATTAGGCTACTAATCATAATTAAAGTTGCAAAATCTTTAAATCCATCAAAACAATTCCACAAGTAAAATAAATATCAGGATGTGGTGAGTTGATTCATTAACTTTTTTTTAGTGTTTCTAATTTCTATACTAAATAATTTTGTATATATATATAAAAAAAAATGATTTATTTATGAATTTGTACTAAATACTGATAATTTATACCATGTATATCCTACTGATATATATAAGTATCAAGATTGCACTGAGCACCAGTTAGGTATGATCTGAGATTATCAACTAGTGAAAAATTTCTCCTTCCAATCCATTTCGATCTAAACTAACCATGAATCTTGTAGAGCATATCCTCTCTGTATCCAACCATACATGCAACTCATATTCTTTACAATCGAATTCTTCTAACTATTACAACATTTACAAACAATTTCATCTTCTTCTTCTACAGATTCCTCCCTCTTTCTTTCTTCATCATCTGTCCTATATATCTGCAAACATAAACACAAAATCTCCATTTTCATCTATACAAATAGGGGAAACAAGGAAGCTGTTTTGTAAAAACTAAAAGTTACCGGCCAAGCATTAGAAGAGTCGCCTGAGGATTGGTCCCCGGAGAAATGCCAAACGTGGATCCATCAACTATACGAAGCCTGTCCAAACCCATCACTCTAAAATTCTGGTCAACTACCCTGCCGATGACGGCACCACCATGGTAGTGCCATATGGTGCTCACGGTGCGGCGGCAGAAATCCTCCACCAGACGCGTATTTCTCATGTCCACTGGCAGCTGGGGACCCACGTACCTGAAGTCCCGACGACCAAACCACTCTCGGAACCGAAAACCCTCCATGGACCTGCCACGGAGTATCTCTCCGATGATTCGAGTGCCATTAACGCACCGCTCAAGGTCTGAAGGGTGGCTGAAGTAGTTGAAACGAACGATTGGGTTGACACGAACGTCTGTGGAGGCTAGCCTCAGGGATCCCGTAGATAGAGGACCTATGATTTTCTCCATCAGTGTAGCCACAGTGAGGTACAACGGTGGTGCCGGAGAGCGGATGAAGAGGGCCAGAACCGGCCACGTGAACGGAACCACAGTAGACGCTGCTTCAATGTACGCCCCCGACTCAGTGATGCCGACGACTTGGATTAATGAATTACCCAACGGAGTGGGGGGGATGATGGAGATGCCATTTCGTGGGTTGTCGAACATGTACTGCCCCACGAACGGAAGGTGATGGATGACCGGGATTCCCCAGTAAGAGAGGTACGGCCGGGCCCCTACTCCGCTGAGTAGCAGCAGCTGAGGGGTTCCGATCGCCCCTGCACAGAGGATAACTTCTCCGCGGTCTCGGACCCAAGCGTGGTGGTAGCGGCCCAATCGGTCACGGTAGACCACTCCACTTGCCGCTTGCTGATATGTTTCCGCAGCTGGGGTCGACGACGAGATGATGACTCTTTCGACGGTGGCGTGGATGGCTACCCTAATGTTGGAGGGGGTTGCTAAGTTGAGTAGGTCAGCTGCGCTGTGCCTCCGCCCTGACGTATCAAATGTGGAACCGCCAAGCTTGGTCCCGACCTTATGCTCGACGGTGAAGCCATTGAAGGGCTGCACTCCGGTTTCTAACAACCCGTTCCTGACGGCGACCTGCCAGTTCTTGAGCTCTGGAGTCGAGACAATGGCGTTCTCCACCCACTCGTAGGACTGGTTTACCTCCCGCATGTCCCAATTGATGCCTGAGAACCTATAGAAATCTCCATCCGCACGACTGTAGAACCCAGCGTTGATGGCGCTGCTACCTCCAAGAACCCTACCGCGCGTGTTGGGCACGCCTTCCTCGGAGGTGAAGGCTTGTGCAGGGGAATCAATCATATCGGCTTCCATCAGATTCATCAGAAAGCCGTCTTGCGTCATCAAGTTTGGGAATGCGGTAGGGAGTCCTCCTCTCTCTAGCAGGAGGACTCGGTATGATGATGACAGAGTCGCCGCCAAGGGGCATCCTGCAGTTCCACCTCCGACAATGATGTAATCGTAGTAGTCCTCGGGCGGGAAAATCGTCGCATTGAACACAAATTGATTATAGCTTGGCGCTGCTAAGGAAGAAAACAGAACAACGACAAATTAAGAAGCAATGAAGATCAAGAAGCTAATTTGCAAAATCGGAGAAGAAACTGCGAGATGGAGCTTCGTACGTCTTTCAACAAACAGTATCAAGAAACGTATCTAGGAATTGAATCTTATGTCCACCGATCAGCAATTCTAGCTGAAGGATCAAGTGAGATTGATGAGTTAGGAGTTCACCTGGCTGCGCAAAAGATAGTAAGAATCTGATAGCGAGTGCGAAGAACACTGCAAGAGAGCTCCCGGAGCTCCAAAAGGATCCGGCCATCTGTGATTGCTGAGTCTATATGAGGTTCTTCTGCTAGAGACGAAGCTTTCCTTGGCTCATCAATGGAGGTAACCAGAGTCCGGAGAAAGGAAGAGTAACGAACTCCGATAGGGAGAGAATAAAAATCAAGAACTAGGAGAGTGCAGAGAGGCAACTGAATATGAAGACAGTTGCAGACGGTTGAAGGCAGTTTACGTGGTGCGACGACGTTTAGGCAATTCATAAATTATTATATATATATAATTATGTAAATTACTATAGTTTTTATTTATTTAGAAAATGATATTCTTTTTCATGAAATAAATGGATACTTTATACACCACGTGATTATGTCCATCCGATATTGGTTAATTAAGACTAAAACAAATACTAAAGTAATTTTATATGTGTTCTCATCATCTATTAAACTATTTATTTATAACATCTTATAATTACTCATAAAACATGGCTGTTAAAAGTTAGGAATAAATCGGTTTTATTTTTTAAGACATGCATATGTTGATAGCAACACACTTGAAAAACATTAGGGTGCATCAAGCAACCATGAGAAAATGTAGGCTGCTCAATGGGAATGTTGGGTTCAGCACCTGAGGTTTCCGTATTTGAAGGGAAATGTCGCATTCCGACTTCCAGAGATGGAGAAACTGAGGGGGAAAACGACGGAGACTTACTTGACTGAGTAATACTGAAATAGAGGTGAGGTACTTTTGACGTTATAGTTGTAAATTTGTAATGTAATTCTGCTCTAAAATCTATGAAATTTTGATCACCGTGTCTGAAATTCCTTTGTTTCTCCACATATAATAATGGAAATGGAAAGCCACCAAATTGCTCTGTATCGTCGTCTTCTTCTCCAACATGTCTCAACTTTTAAAAAAATCCAATAAGACTTTGGGTAGTGCATTGAGGTTGACTGCTACAGAAGGAGAGAGAAGAAAGAGATCTCCTTCGAGGAAGTTTCGTCTACCCCGTCAACTGAAATATCTAACCTTTCTGCTGGTTTAGGCTGAATACTATACACATCCAGGGTCCTTACTTTTGGGTAAATAGTGTCGGCCTCTCGATCTCCACCAAAGTTCAAGTTAGTCAGAGACGATAACTTTGTCAGTCGTTAAATCCAATCGTTTTTTTCTATGAGGTACTCTCTCTCTCTATCTCGATTCAGATCTTGTTGAGAGTACATTAGATCGACTTGTACTGGGTGTGGCTTGTACGAATCTGTTGGTAGTTTTCTTACAGATATTTGACCGGGTAGGCTCAGAGTTCAGACTTCCAAATCTTTAAAGAATACTGCTCCCCCCAAGAAACATTTGTGACTGGGAGTTACGACCCTTTTAAAGAATTGGTAAGGAGATTTGAAGGAAGGATTTTTTGAGATGGCTTGTGTAATTAAAATCCTGTTTCTTAGTTCCTTCAATGAATCTAGGGGATTGTGATGTCCTCGATGGATTGATCTATTGCGGCTTCGAAAAATATGGAAGGGGATTGCTTCTAGTTCCAATGATTATGCAACTGTATGTAAGGAATTCAAGTAGGACAGTTTAGCTGAATACGATTGTAGAGCCTGTTAAGGCAGACTTTGTTTTCCTGATTTCACTGAAATCTTTCAATAGCCTTTGGCTTTATCCATGGGACTTACGTTTATTTCCGGCACCAGGTCCTTTCAGATGGATCCCCTAGAAAAAATGGATGATCTTGATTCGGATGAGGAAATTCCTTTCAGCTCGTCACCAGCTCCTAGGAAATCGTCATTTGATTTTGAGGCAAGTCGTTTTGGTACTCATACAGGTAATCTGAATGTGTGGATACGTAAGAAGATGAGGGTCAGACCTCTGAGGAGCATCTACATTGTGCTACTTACAGCAAAGATCAACGTTTTATTGCCTTTTGGCCCTGCAGCAATAATGTTGCATTATCTTACCGGAAAGCATGTAAGTATAGCATATTCCGCATTGAATGTTCTGATTCATCATTCACTTTAAAAAAGGAATGTATGTACTACATAGTTAGATTTGCAAAGTTAGATTTGTAAGAACTTAGAAGCCATTGCAATTTTACTATTCACATATATGTTCATGCCTATACAGTCATGGGTTTAAGTGAGTAATATAATATCTCCACTTCATATAATGTAGGGTTTAGTGTTCTTCTTCAGTATGCTAGGCATCACCCCTCTGGCAGAACGCTTGGGTTATGCAACTGAGTAAGAAGCTAAATTCCACTTTCAAATGTCAAACTGATTCCTGCTTTATCCTGGTTGCTTCTAATAGTATTTGTCATTATGCTGCAGGCAACTTGCATTCTTCACAGGACCAACAGGTATATGACTTAGCTAGGATGTTTTCTAATTCCTTAAACCAGTTCCATAGTGTGTAGCTATAACAACTTTAATTGTTTTACTGTATATTTATCTGTTGAATTGCGCCTTATCCTTGTCGAGTGGTATATATCGAGCTTATGCAAGTGTTGTTTGTGCAGTTGGTGGCCTTTTGAATGCAACATTCGGTAATGCGACGGAAATGATTATATCGATGTATGCATTGAAGAATGGAATGATAAGGATTGTTCAACAATCTTTGCTGGGTTCTATTTTATCAAATATGCTCTTGGTTCTTGGATGTGCATTCTTCACCGGTGGGATAATTCACCATGAGAAGGTTCAGAAATTCAATAAGGTAATGGGATCACCACTTCAACAATTAATTAAATGTGATTTTCATTAGTGATGATACTAATTCATTTTGCTAAACAGTCAGCAGCTTTGGTAAACTCTGGGTTATTGTTGATGGCTGTAATGGGGTTAATGTTCCCAGCAGTTCTCCACTTCACACACTCAGAGGTGCATTTTGGGAAATCAGAGCTTGCTCTCTCGAGGTTCAGCAGCTGTATAATGCTTATCGCTTATGCTAGCTATCTCTTCTTTCAACTAAAAAGCCAACCTGGTCTTACCGGCCATGCCGATGAGGTTAGTTGGTTGAATCTAAACGTTTTGAACATCAACAAGAATAATGTTATTTTTTATTCCTTTACATAGTGTTTCTGCATATATCTGCAATTGCTTAAGAATTTTGCATTTTTTCTAGGATCTAAACAGTGGTGGAGAGACTGAGGATGAAGAGTCTCCTGAAATAACTCAGTGGGAAGCAATTGGATGGCTAGCGATTTTGACTGTATGGGTTTCTGTACTGTCTGGATACCTTGTGGATGCTATAGAGGTACTTGTGCTTCCCATATTCTTATTTTGGAGTATTATTATGTGTTGTTAGTGAGATTGTAGGGTTAAAGAGGTATTTGCTCTTTCGGTGATTTATGTTATAATAATCATATATTTGTTTGTGTTTTCAGGGAGCATCGGACTCTTTGCACATACCTGTGGCCTTCATCAGTGTCATACTGCTGCCTATTGTTGGAAACGCAGCAGAGCATGCAGCTGCAATTATGTTTGCCATGAAGGATAAGCTTGTGAGTTTAGAATAAGAGCTATTTCCATAGATTTTACCTATATTTATATTGATATAATGCATGCTTGTTTGATTCCTTAAATAATTTGATTGAGGAAACTTCTATTTCCAGGACATCACATTGGGAGTTGCTATTGGATCATCTACACAAATATCAATGTTCTTGGTAGGATTCAAGATTTACTTTCCGTTCCCCCTTCATTTTTTTTTTAAAAAGTTAAAAGCACTGTACTTTGGTTGCCCAGACCGAAAACCAGCTAAGTAGGGAGATTATTGCCCACTTAACCATTTCAATTAAACAAAACAGTCATTTACTGCTTTTCTTTCCTCCCTGATTTTGGTGAACCCATATAAATACTATACTAACTTCATGTTTTTATCTTATGAAAACTGCAGATCCCATTTTGTGTCGTGGTTGGATGGCTAATGGGGAAACCAATGGACTTGAACTTTCAACTTTTCGAGACTGCAACCCTTTTCATTGCGGTGCTTGTGGTGGCATTCATGTTGCAGGTTGGCTATGAAGCCCCCTTTTTTCTTCTTTTTCTTCTTTTTCTTCTATTGTTACTTGAAGGCAACAACATAGCATATGGGTCTTGGATTGTTACAATGGTTACTCTATTTTGCTTTCTCCTATGAAAAGATTGTAAATGATGTAATTCCCAATCTTCTACTCTGCAGGAAGGAACATCGAATTATTTCAAAGGCTTGATGCTCATATTCTGTTATCTCATAGTAGCAGCAAGCTTTTTCGTCCATGTTGACCCATCAAACGGTAACAAGTTGAAAGTTTTGAAACCTTTCCAACGTATTGATGCAATTACTTGTTTGAATTCTTTGTATCACTGCTTGAAAGGTATAAACCTTTCCTTGTACCCACTGACCTTCTGTTGAATAATGCAGAGGAAGGGAGCTAATTACCCCACAAAGAAACTAGCCAGTCCTGCACAAAGTGGAAAATTCTGTTGGGTTATCAGTCACTGACTCGGGTTTGCCATTGTGCCATTGACAATGGATGATCCATGTTCATGCTTTTCAGCATCCACGAGCTGGAGAAATTCGTGTGGGGCATTGTAAAACATCTGATCTTTATGGTCGAGCAAGAGACTTTATTATGCTGATGATGTTCCTTTTGCTTCCAATTGCTTTTTGTGATATATATACATAATTCCCCTCCTGTTTTGAAGTTGTCGAGGTTACACTGTACAATTATAGTGAAAACTGAAAACTTATGTCATTTTTCCAACATGGAGAAGAAAAGAAGTCTACTTTGCCACCAGAATACTATTCCCACTTATGTCAATCTACAAACCACTTGGTTTCTCTCTTTTTCGTCGTTCATTTGATGTCTAGGAGGATGAATATGCCCTTAGAATTGCAATTATATTCAATTTTCTTAATCGTACGTTTAAAAGAAAGTAGAAAATTCCCCACAAGAACTGCAGGTAATTTGGCCACACACACAAAAAAGAACTGCAGCTGCAGGTAGAAAATATCTATCTTCTGAAAGTACTAATTTTGATATTTTTTCTGGATTATTAAATTTTAAAGGAATAAATGTCATTTTTGTTTTGTTTTTTGTAGGTAAAAATACAACAATTTTTGTATTCTGTAATAGTGGAATATTAGTACTGTGAAGTTTTTTTTGTTTTTGTTTATATTTAAAAAATGGGGACGAAGAGATGGGCGCACACCAACTTCACATTTATAGGATAGAGTCTTTCTGTCTATCTCTCTCTTCTTTCGTTATCCATCTCATCATCTCATGGCGGACATTGCAAGAACTCTCACTTTACTCTCCATTCATACCCACGGATCATATCCTCATTCCTTGGAAATACGGAACTCTCTTCTTCTTCTCCCTTCTGTCTCTTTTCTTTAGCTCTCGTCCAAGCCATTTCTTGGTCCTTCCCTTTTCTTGGTGTGGTATTTGATTGAAGAGTAATCGTCATGGCCGTGCCTATGGCATCTGCTAGTTTTGCGGTCAACCTTGCCAGTAGCAATGGTAAAGCCTTTGAAGGTAGCAAACTCATTGAGATTCCCAAACCAAGCTCAGCTTTTGCTGCTGCCTTTAGCTCTTCCAAACGCTCTTGCTCTTTTGATAAGACAAGGTATGCTTCTTTTACCACTTGGGTTCTTGGCTGTTTGATTGAATACCTTTAATTAAAGTTTTTCTCCCATTCTTTTTGTTCCAGAAATTGAAGCTGTTAATTTTTGATTGATGGAAAGAGAGAAAGCTGTTAATATAGCTTTACGCTAAAGCTCTCCTGGTTATCATCTTTTTCAACGATCATTAATTTTTTAAGTATTCGACATGAATACATCTATCTATTGTCAGTTTCGATGATTTTATGAACAGTACACTTTAATCAGTGATTCTGTTAGGATATGAACACTAGAGTTGACTAAGCTTTGATGTTTCGTGTAAATAACTGAAGACTTGAATCATACAGGTTAAAAGAACAAACTTTTCAATTTTCATTTGCATGGGACCTGTTCAGCTGAAAAGCTTAAACTTTTGTGTCAGAAAACTGTTTTAAGTTCAAAACTAATGTATTTATGGATTGGATCTAATCTGGGTTTGATGCTTGATGGGTAAAAGAAGTGGTTAATTATTGATCTGTTTTTTTGCTTATTTAACGTTACGATACAATCAAATAGGCATAGTGTGTAGTTGCTTTAATTGTATCTGGTTTTGATAGATTGACACCTTCACGAACAACTCTTGTTATACGAGCATCTGCTACGGCTGTGGAGGTATTATTGACCACAATGAGGGGAACTTGTATAATTCTATTCCATACATAAAGAGTAGTTATTAATCTCCGACCTGAAAATATTTCAGGATGGAAATAACAGTGAGACTGATACAATCCCGACACCTAAAGTAATAATAAACCAAGACTCCGATTTGAATGCTACAGTTTTGGAGATTACCTTTGGTGATCGCCTTGGAGCTCTCCTCGATACCGTAAGACAGAAAACTTATTTCTTACTATAAGATTTTGCTATATGTTTGATTTGATTATCATTTTTGCCACACATAAACAATGATGCACAGATGAGTGCATTGAAGAACCTAGGACTGAATGTTGTCAAGGCAAATGTTTTCTTGGATTCTTCAGGAAAGCACAACAAGTTTTTTATTACTACAGCGTAAGTGTTGTTTTCTGTCCCTCCTCCATTTTGAGGTCATTTTTATTTCCTACTAGGTCTATCTGTAGGGTTTTATTTGTTGGACTGAACTTGATAGTTTTCATTTACAAAAACTTCATCTTGGAGGTTGGTTGTTGCATGCAGTGATACAGGTAGAAAAATTGAAGATCCAGAGCTGCTGGAAGCAATTCGTTTGACAGTGATAAATAATTTGCTTCAGTATCACCCGGTACTTCACTTCTGCTCACTCCTTGCACTTCTTAACTGAAAATATTAGAAGGAAACGAACCTAATCAAGCTCTATCTTTTTGTGATTTTATTGTTGGGTTAGGAATCAGGTGCCCAGTTAGCAATGGGTGCAGCCTTTGGAGCTGTACCGCCACAAAAACAGGCAAGCAACAGCTAATTTATTGTCTGCTTATTTTGATATAAGTCGTTTTTTTTGTTACTGAATTAGTTATTCATTACCATCAAATATATGTATGTATCATGCAATTCAGAAGTAGCCTGTGGTTTGTCTTGTCTCAGGTTGATGTGGATATAGCAACACGCATAAAGGTTAAAGATGATGGCCCTGATCGAAGGTGAAAGCTTTCTTTGTCCCAAGCTATGATATTCATTCAATCAGAGAAATAATCGTATCTTCATTCTTCTGAATGTAGTTTGTTGTTTAATTAAGACAATTTTTATATTACTGCAGCCTTCTGTATGTTGAGGCAGCTGATCGCCCTGGATTACTGGTGGATCTCGTGAAGATCATAACTGACATAAACGTTACTGTCGTTTCAGGAGAATTTGACACAGAGGTTGTTTTTCTTGTAACAGCCCTCTGACCTCTTCCAAACAAGTAAACGTGAAACAAATCTTCGAGCGTCTAGTCTAAATGTTGTTTTGCTGTAGGGGTTGTTGGCTAAGGCAAAGTTTCATGTCAGCTACAGAGGCAAACCTCTCATCAAGCCTCTTCAACAGGTATGTACATCCATGATCATTCACGCATTCTCCTTCTTATTTGACAGCTTAGAATGTAAAATCTCATTTAAGTTTCATACTGTCAAACATACATTCTGTTGAACTATGGAGAAGTAAAAAAACAATTTTACCTTATATATCTATATGACGACATATCCTTTTCATGTTTCTATCAATCAGGTGCTTGCAAACAGTCTACGTTACTTCCTGAGGCGACCATCGACAGAAGAGGCAAGTTTTTGAGCCAAATTTGTGCTGTATCTTGCTACAATGAGTACGCTGTCAGAGAAAACTGTAGCAATTGATTGATTTCTACCCCTCCCTCCCTATTCCTAGCCAGGAAGGAGGAAGGCTGTGGACATGAACTCATCATGTAATAATAAAGAAAATAAAGATTTACCCATCATGTAGCATTTAAAATGTGTTTATTTTTTTATCATATACTGCAGCAGCAGCAGCTCTGCTGATAATTGGATTCTTTCTCGCTGGATACAATATTATGATATATGATCAATGAATGATTGGTATATCAGCTGCAAGGAGATGTGCAAAAGTTAAAGTTTCCGTCCTCCGACCGATTCTTCTTCTTGATCTTCCTATATTCGACCTTACTTTCTCTTCGCGTAATTTACACTCTGTGTTAGAGGAACTAAACTGTAAACCGGAAGCTTAATGGTGGAGGGGATTGGTTTGATAATAGAACTGAGTTAATTTGAGCTCTTTGTCAAGCTTATCACTTTCGTTCTTCTTCTTTAGACTTCCTCAGTATGTGGATCTGCAACCAATGGAATAACTAGTGGCGCGAAATCGTCCCAAAAGATGGTAACGATAAAACCCGAGGAGTCTCTCTCTCTCTCTCAACACCACAATGAGTTCTTGTTTCTGCAACTTCACCAGCCCGACACGCTGGAGGAACACTCTCTTCAATCGACAATCACTGGTTCTCAGTAGAACTTCTTCACTCTGTCCAACCAACATTTCTTGCTCAAAGTCAAACTCGAGCGTCGATCAGGGGGATGAAGAAGTGAAAATTCCAGAAAAAAAGAGACTTTCGGAGCAGTCGTCGTGGGAAGCCAAGGATGCGGAGGGAAAAGATTACTTGTTCAGACTGGGGCATGAGGCTGACAACATGAACATTGCCGTGGGAGCCAGGGCTGGTATCATCGATGACCTCTTCACTGGCGATTTTCTGGGCAAAGACTGTAAGGCCCTCACTACCCAACCTTGTTTCGGTCGCTCGCCGGGTGTTCTTTATTGATAAAAAAATATGCTTTCAGAAAAGTCACCTAATTTTCGTTGATCAACTCATTGGGTTTGTGTCTGCTGCAGCCGACATTGTATTTGATTACAGACAGAAAGTGACAAAGTCGTTTGAATATCTTCAAGGGGATTACTATATTGCTCCTATCTTCATGGTAAGGAAGTTTCTTTTCTGTGGTTGATACTGCTGATACCCATATCCGTATTATTTTTCACATTTGTTGGAGAGTAAGTTATTTAATTCTTGGTATAGAATGATCACCGACTCTACTAACTATCTGGTATAAGATTCTAAAACCTTGTTCAAGGTTGCTCTATTTTTTTTTTTTCCTTTCTGAAAGTATGTTTTTTTAGCTAATTATGAGTAGCTCTTTCAACATTGTAATGAATGACTTCAAATAATATAATTCATCTTAATTTAAATGCCTTAGGGTTAGTGTACTAATCACTGCATTATTGCTTCAAACATCCATTTTTTAATTCTTGGACTGATCTCAATTATTTGCTAATATATTAGCTCTCGTTTTCTTTTTGTCTTCACAGGATAAAGTAGGTAAGTCCTGTAAAACTGGAGCAAGGTTTGAATTCTGTTGATTCATCAATGATAATCAGAACGTGTATGAAGGAACCTAATTCCTTTGCTGCTTTCTCATCCTACACCTTCTTCACTATTTAGTGTTTATATTGTCTATGAAGTGCCTAATCAAGTATTATATGCACTTTATATTTCTTGCAGTCGTCCACATTGTCAAGAATTTCTTAGCCGAGGTCCTCCGAACCAAAGTTCCTTTAATTCTGGGTATGTATAGTTCTCTGAACATGCTACCTAGAAAAAAATGTATAGGAGGATAAGGATTATTTTCTCCCATTAGAAAAGCATATATGCTGCCTTAAGCTAAGGAGAGTGTTATAATGTTACAGGTATCTGGGGAGGTAAAGGGCAGGGAAAATCTTTTCAGACTGAACTTATCTTTCAAGCACTGGGACTTGAGCCCATTATTATGTCAGCTGGAGAACTTGAATCCGAAAGAGCTGGTAGGTGACTAAGTGGTGCATCTCACATTTGTAAATTTCTCTTTTATGTAGATGCCACTTTCGTATTCAGAGATGGAATTTATTTGCTTCATTGAGGGTGTTACTTCCATTCACAGGGGAACCAGGAAAACTGATAAGAGCACGGTATAGAGCAGCTTCTCAAGTGGTGCAGAATCAAGTTAGGAGCTACTCTACTTTCCCTCTTCATATATGTATGTCTGATGTTGAAATATGTGTATTTCCAAGATTCATAGGATATGGTTTAGTTTATTTTGGCTGACATTTTCTTGCTAACAAGAAGTTGTTTCCCTTCCATACTAAATTTATCCACTACCATGCTTCCCATTTTGTTTAAGTACCTTTGCTGATGCAGGGAAGGCTAAGCTGTTTAATGATAAATGACATTGATGCTGGGCTTGGTAGATTTGGTATGCTCTATTATTCTGTGGATTGCTAAACTTTATGCTATAATTCAATATATAGTTTCTCAGAATTTTCTTTTTGGGCTCTCTAATGTTCACTTTAATTTCGTGTAATTTTCTTATACAGGTAACACACAAATGACAGTCAACAATCAAATTGTGGTGGGTACACTGATGAATTTGTCAGATAATCCTACAAGAGTAAGTGTTGGGCAAGACTGGAGGGACTCTGATATCACCAAGAGAGTTCCTATTATCGTTACAGGCAATGACTTTTCAACTATCTATGCTCCCCTGATACGCGATGGAAGGATGGACAAATTTTACTGGTATGAATAATTTTACTGGCACCCAAAATACCTTCATATAAGGTCAATTATTACTTATAAAAAAGGTTTTTCATGTATAGGCAACCCACACAGGAGGATATTATAAACATTGTTCAGCGAATGTATGAAAAGGATGGTATATCGAGGAAAGAAGTTGTCAATGTTGTCAAGACCTTCCCTAACCAAGGTACCAATTTGTCTTAGTTAATTAACTACTTTCACTTTCAACAATTGATTTTACATTTCATAAATTATTTGTGGAAGTCGGAGTCATGGAGCCACTTTATTGCTTGCTCTTCGATCTTGAATCTATTTCTGTTTTCACTTTATATAGCCCTGGACTTTTATGGAGCCCTCAGGTCCCGAACTTATGACAAGTCGATTTTAAAGGTACACATCATTTACCGATGGAGTCGGTCTTCTAGTATGCTTTTTCTTTCAATGGAGTTTCTTATCATAGTAGAGTTCTGTTCCAACATCAAGAATAAATAAAAGATACATTGGTGCACTATAGTCATTAATTAATAACAAGCTAAGATATTGAAAATGGTGATTAACATTTCCTTAACAGTGGGTGGATGATATTGGAGGCATTGACAAGCTTGGACCGACACTCCTCAAAAGAAGAAAAAACGAAAAGCTGCCCATATTCACCCCCCCAGAGGTAGTGACATAGCCTCATTCTATTTGTTGAATGCCTCTAATTATGCTAATTTCATTTGAAGAAGGTGCATACTAGCTAAGATCAATTCAAAGAGACTTGTGTTTTGTAATGATTTTTTAGTATCTTTTGACAACAAGATAGCTGTAAAAATGATAGGTTCTCATATAGATTTCATGTCACTGATATTGTCTCTCTTCATGGATTTTGAGCAGCAAACGGTGGAGGCATTACTAGAATCAGGGCATTCTCTAATGAAAGAACAGCAACTGATAATGGACAGTAAGCTGTCAAAGGAGTACATGAAGAACATGAATGATTAAAGAGAGCAGTTGCTCCGGTATAGTCTTGCGGGGTTTTCTTTGGCAAACGAGTTATAATGTGTAGTTTTATTTACTTTCATTTGCAAAAATGATCCATTGAACCTCTACATATACGATTTTCTATACATAATCAGTTCCTGCTGGAAACCATTTTGTACTGTTTAATAAATTTGTTGATTCCTAATTCCGGTTTATTAATTAGAACCTTACTTACATCTGAAGTCTGAGCTTCAACAGGTATTGAGGGATGTTATTCTTGTATGATGATTTCATACATATGAGTAATAAAATTAAATTTTGACAAATTAAGAGGGAAGCGTAAAAGTTCAGAAATCTCTCTTCTTTATGGAGCTTTATCTATCTAAATGTCAACATGCATGAATATAATTATATATGTGGTGGATGTATCGTATATATGGGTTTCATTCACAGTCAGTGTACTATAAATATAAGATAGCGTTGGCCTCATTTTCTGGTCATTCCGTATCGTTTCTTTCTCTTCCTTTACTGGAGAGAGAGAGAGAGAGAGAGAGGTCTATCTGCTGCGTAGTTGGTAAGGAGAAAGAGTACAGGGATCATCACCATATCCAGGTAGTTAATGGTAGTGGTGAAGAGATGAAGAAAAAGAAGAAGCTGAAGGTTATAATTATAAGAAGGTATCCAAATGATTCATGTCTGAGTGGTGGAAACGCCTACTCCTCTTCCCTGTTATAGTCTTTCTCTGTATTCCCTCCTCTTCCCTGATACTGTCTTTCTCTGTTACTTCACCTCCCAACGTTTTTTCAGAAATGTTTAGTTTCAGTTGCTGCACATCTGCAACAGTTGAGAGATTTTGATCACAGTCACAAGATAAAAAGAAGAAAACTATAGCAGTCACAGTTGCAGACGACATTCATAGTAGAACACTTGGAGCAGCACAGAATCAGAAAGCATGAACTTGCTAGGAGAGACTGTGAAGGTAGACGACATATATTCAGTCAACTAAACATCAAGAACCGTAGATATCATTCATTTAAACCATAATAATCAAGTAACTTAAAAGTGTCAAAATTTATCATCCAAACAATACAAGTATTGAACATGGACGAGCACATCTGGATTTTGACACCATATCTGATCTTGTACCACCTAAATGAGTTAAGGAACAAATCATTTGCAAAGAGGTTTCCTCTCCACCGCGGTGCAGAAAAATCTTACTACTCCAATCCCCATCACTCTTTTATGTAAAACTGGAGTGTAGATTTATCATCAATGTTAGCAGGGGTATGATAAAACACCCCAAGAAGTGTCATGTGGGTTCAGAATGATGTATTTTCTCCAACAACAGTGGCCAGTTTTCTCCGAGCTGTTGTGGCCTCAGCTCCATTGCTGCCCGGAAATCCAACATGCTGATTGGCAACATCCCATTAACAAGATTCTTTTGAAATTGGTGATCTTTAGTTGCCACCTTACTACGTCTTCCGCTCCTTGCCCGTTTCAATTCAGTGCAGGAACGAATCAGTGACTTTAGATGAGCATTCAATCCATGGTTGAGTAGGTTTGTGCACTCCACTGAAACACCTTCAAGCCCACATACCTCTGCTGCTATTTTTCCCATGTGCTCCCTCAACATGTCAGTGTCTGGTAGCAATCCACCACCTTGACATGTCTCCGAACACCACGCACGGCTTTTTTGATTTCCATGTGAAGAGCTTGAACATCTAGCAATCCCTGACAATGTAGATCTTGACAAGGACCTGTCTTTTGGTTGGGGTTCTGTCCTGTTAACAGCGTTTCGCAGGATTGAGCGAATGAGTTCATTATGGAGTGACACATTCTCCTTTCCAAGAAGCTTCAGACAAAGCCTCTCGAATTCCACCTTGCTTAATCTCAAGCTCAAAAGCTTATTCAAGAGATGGAAGTACTGTTCCGACCGATCAGGCCCCACTTTCTTTACAATCTGAGCTTTCAGCTCCGCAAGGTTTATTCTCCGATGCTTCATCATTGCCTCAACAACAAATATACACTTCTATCCACCAAAACTACACTAAAAACAGAAGAAAAAAAAAGATGCTATTTTTGTTGCTGAATCACAATTATCTTCAAAGGGGATCTGTATCCCCAAAGTACAATTTCCCTCCAAACTGTGAGTACATGAGATTTAAACCAAATCTAAACAAAACCGAAATCTTGCCACTGGCAATACCCTGAACCAACAAACAGTTTTACTGAAATTCCTTTGCCAAGACAGAATTAACTCTTCTCCGAGCAAGCCAAAACTTTTTGAGCTGATACTTATATGCTGCAGTTTGAATACCACAATAGATCACATATGCTCATCAGAAGCTTCTTCAGTGAGCTCAAATCTCACTGACGAATTAAACGGAGAAGTTCATCGAAAGTAGACGAATCCATACAACTTCCAACAAGACCATGGAGCTGAAGAAAGTAGATTATGAGCCGATCTGACCTGCAACCCGTCGAGCTTTTCCTCCCCGCAGCAAAGCATTGAGTTTCAGCTTTCTCCACTTTCTTCGCCTGCTTCTACTTCTTCTAGTTTCTTGAAATTCAGCAAACCCAATTCACGAATTGACCAAATTTGGCACTTTGACTAGCTGGACAGTTCTTTCACTCTTCAATTCGGTGGGTTTCTGGATTCTGGATCGGACTTCATGCGCAGCGATGACGAACCCCCTCTAGGCTCTATCTCACTGGAACTCTAAGTATTTAGTTTTACCATTAATAATTTCATGTGTATGATTGCGAATTCCCAATAGTATGTGGAGCATTTTCGATTTATTTTGGAAACTTCTAATTCCTGGTCGACGTTGTCACACACCACGCGCTTCCGAAGAGCGTGGTTGTAACTTTGCTATACTACTGGCTTTCGAGGTCCCCATTCCTTGACCATCGGTTGACTGGTAGATCCGACCGCCGCTCCGTCCGGGTTGGGCAGACGGAAGCGGAGGCGCGTGGAATATGTTTTTTCCTTGCATATAATTACAGTTGGGGAAAAGTCCGCGTTAGCAGAAGTACACAATTATTTAACCGAATCCTAAGCATTATTTTCCTTTTAAGGAAAGAAATAACGGAATTCTTGTCTTTCCTCATGGAAAACCGTTTCTTTTTCCCATACTCGGAAAACACACGATGAAAAGTACAGCCTAGCCACTTATTTTATTTTATTAATTATTATGAAAAGGAAAAGCACTAGATTAAAGTCCCGTCCAGGCTAATTGTCTGCCTTGATTCGACAATTGTGAGACGATGTTACATCCTTAATTACCCTAGGTTGATAAGTTTTCTTCTCATCTTTTGACCATGTTGTCGTCTCCATAAAGGATGTATTTTTATGTCGTTGTCATCCTCACAATCCTTTTCTACAAAGCTCCAATGGCGACCATACACCACATTACTGTCACCACCATGCTAAGTCCAGCAGAGACTGCGAAACAGGTCTCGCCTCTGCTAGAAGAGGATGTCTTTCCTGTCGGAGCTGGAGCAGGGGCGTCACTGGGTGAGTCCGAGTAGTCATAGTCCTCATCAGGCTCTGGAGGAGAAGCAGCTGTTTCTGGAGTTTCAGCATCGGAATCTGGTGAAGGGGCGGTGGCCTTCTTGGGCGAAGGGGCCTTGCTAGGTGACGTGGAGTTACTGCTGTCGTCATTCTCCGTGCTCATATCCGGCGGAATGATCACATTGCTCACTTGCAAGACTGACAAGTTGTAAGGCTGCGAAGCGACGGAACCGACCAAGTTGGCGGTGACACCAGCGTCTGGAACAGCCGATCTGAAGATGATTCCGTTTTCGCTTTTTGATACGTTTAAGAAGCCTTGCTTGCCGTTGGCCTTTCCGGTGGTCTGGAAGAGTGTGGTGAGGATTCTCCATTTCCTCTTCATCTTGGAGAACTTTTCGTTGTCGTAGTAGTCGAGTACGACGTGGACGCTGAGCACGTTCCTCTGTTCGTTTAGGGACATCCCTGAGAGACCAGACATAGCGCCGTTGTCTACTGCAAGTACAGTGATTGTCCGTCGTGAGTTGATGTTGGCGACGAGCTTGGTTTGGTTGAGGAGATCATTGAAAGTGGTAAAGTCCGGGTATTCTTCCAAGATCTTGGTGATGTTGAAAGCGTTGCAGCAGATGGGAGAATAACAAGACAAGGAGATGAAGATGGAGATTGCTACTGAAAGAGACATCGTCTTACTGTGATTCTGAGTAGGATGGATGATTCTGAGTTTTATATACAGAAGACAGACGGGAGGGAGGAAAGGAGTTGTTTGGTTGAGAAAAAAAGAAGGGAGAGATTGAAGGGAAATCATTTACCATTTCTAACAGCTATAGCTAGCTGAGCTAGCTGAAGATACGCAAGTAAAAATAGTAAAAACAAAAAAGTACAAAGAGAGGGAAAGGAGTGTGAAAGACCGTGAAAAATTATCACGCTGTAAAAATATCATATTTATAAAATTATTTTCATTTTTGTTGTAAGCTGGGCCGGATGGTGGTTTCTATTCTTATTCGAGACAGGGATCATCACCATATCCAGGAAAGTTAACGGTACTGGTGAAGAGAAGAAGAATACCGCGAACACAAAGTGCAGCAGCTACCAGCCAAATGAGGAGGAAAAAGAAGAAGTTGCAGGTTATAAACTTATAATTATAAGAAGGTATCCAAATGATTCATGTCTGAGTGGTGGAAACGCCTACTCCTCTCCCCTGTTATAGTCTTTCTCTGTATTCTCTCCTCTTCCCTGTTACTGTCTTTCTCTGTTACTTCACCTCCCAACGTTTTTTCAGAAATGTTTAGTTTCAGTTGCTGCACATCTGCAACAGTTGAGAGATTTTGATCACAGTCACAAGATAAAAAGAAGAAAACTATAGCAGTCACAGTTGCAGACGACATTCATAGTAGAAGACATGGAACAGCACAGAATCAGAAAACATGAACTTGCTAGGAGAGACTGTGAAGGTAGACGACATATATTCAGCCAACTAAACATCAAGAACCTTAGATACCATTCATTTAAACCATAATAATCAAGTAACTTAAAAGTGTCAAAATTGATCCTCCAAACAATACAAGTATTGGACATGAACGAGCACATCTGATTTTGACACCATATCTGATTTTGTACCTCCTAAATGAGTTAAGGAACAAATCATTTGCAAAGAGGTTTCCTCTCCACCGTGGTGCAGAAAAATCTTAATACTCCAATCCCCATCACTCTTTTATGTAAAACTGGAGTGTAGATTTATCATCAATGTTAGCAGGGGTATGATAAAACACCCCAAGAAGTATCACGTGGGTTCAGAATGATGTATTTTCTCCAACAACAGTGGCCAGTTTTCTCCGAGCTGTTGTGGCCTCAGCTCCATTGCTGCCCGGAAATCCAACATGCTGATTGGCAACATCCCATTAACAAGCTTCTTTTGAAATTGGTGATCTTTAGTTGCCACCTTACTACGTCTTCCGCTCCTTGCCCGTTTCAATTCAGTGCAGGAACGAATCAGTGACTTTAGATGAGCATTCAATCCATGGTTGAGTAGGTTTGTGCACTCCACTGAAACACCTTCAAGCCCACATACCTCTGCTGCTATTTTTCCCATGTGCTCCCTCAACATGTCAGTGTCTGGTAGCAATCCACCACCTTGACATGTCTCTGAACACCACGCACGGCTTTTTTGATTTCCATGTGAAGAGCTTGAACATCTAGCAATCCCTGACAATGTAGATCTTGACAAGGACCTGTCTTTTGGTTGGGGTTCTGTCCTGTTAACAGCATTTCGCAGGATTGAGCGAATGAGTTCATTATGGAGTGATACATTCTCCTTTCCAAGAAGCTTCAGACAAAGCCTCTCGAATTCCACCTTGCTTAATCTCAAGCTCAAAAGCTTATTCAAGAGATGGAAGTACTGTTCCGACCGATCAGGCCCCACTTTCTTTACAATCTGAGCTTTCAGCTCCACAAGGTTTATTCTCCGATGCTTCATCATTGCCTCAACAACAAATATACACTTCTATCCACCAAAACTACACTAAAAACAGAAAAACAAAAACAAAAAAAGATGCTATTTTTGTTGCTGAATCACAATGATCTTCAAAGGGGATCTGTATCCCCAAAATACAATTTCCCTCCAAACTGTGAGTACATGAGATTTAAACCAAATCTAAACAAAACCGAAATCTTGCCACTGGCAATACCCTGAACCAACAAACAGTTCTACTGAAATTCCTTTGCCAAGACAGAATTAACTCTTCTCCGAGCAAGCCAAAACTTTTTGAGCTGATACTTATATGCTGCAGTTTGAATACCACAATAGATCACATATGCTCATCAGAAGCTTCTTCAGTGAGCTCAAATCTCACTGACGAATTAAACGGAGAAGTTCATCGAAAGTAGACGAATCCATACAACTTCCTACAAGACCACGGAGCTGAAGAAAGTAGATTATGAGCCGATCTGACCTGCAACCCGTCGAGCTTTTCCTCCACGATAAGCATTGAGTTTCAGCTTTCTCCACTTTCTTCGCCTGCTTCTACTTCTTCTAGTTTCTTGAAATTCAGCAAACCCAATTCACGAATTGACCAAATTTGGCACTTTGACTAGCTGGACAGTTCTTTCACTCTTCAATTCGGTGGATTTCAGGATTCTGGATCGGACGTCATGCGCAGCGATGACGAACCCCCTCTATCTCACTGGAAGAACTCTAAGTATTTAGTTTTACCATTAATAATTTCGAGTGTATGATTGGGAATTCCCAATAGTATGTGGAGCATTTTCGATTTATTTTGGAAACTGTTAATTCCTGGTCGACGAAATTAAAATGTGACAACTCCTTTAAAAAGTCACATTGCGGGGAGGGTTGAAAGTCAATGTAAAATTATACCACACCGGTGGGAGTGTGAAAGACCGTGAAAAATTATATCATGCGGTAAAAAAGTTATATTTATAAAATTATTTCATTTTTATTAAGGTTAAATAACAAGGAGGTTGCTAAAGTTTGGACGTTTTGCAACGAAATATTCGAACTTAAAAAATTCAAAACGGATTACCTCAACTTTAAAGAAGGTGCAAATTGCTACCTCTGTTCAATTTCCGAAAACTTTCTAACGACAATTTCCGTCAACAGTTATCGAAAAATTGGACTGAGGTAGTATTTGCAACTTCTTCAAAGTTGAGGTAGCCCGTTTGAATTTTCAAAGTTCGGATAGCTCGTTATAAAACGTTCAAAGTAAATTCGGATAGTTCGTTACAAAACGTTCAAAAAAAAAAATTAAGGTAGCTCCAATCTATTTAACTATTTTTGTTATAAAATACCGTTTGTGTCCCGTCGTGGGCCGGGTGGTGGTTTCTAACTTTCTATTCTTCTTGCTGTAAGCTGTTCAGACTTTAGGCCCGAAAAATAAAAATAAAATAATAAATTGCGATTCGAGAGAGCTTTAATCACGTGCAACAAGTGTGATACTCCCTCTCTCAGTCCCCTCGCATGCCTCTTTCTCCAAGAAACCATTAATCACAAACAAGCAAAAGTTTCTAGGGTTTCTACAGACCAATTTCAATCCAATCCCTTCTTTATCTCTCTCCATACTACCACGATGAAGCTCACCGTGAAGACACTCAAAGGAAGCCACTTTGAGATAAAGGTTCAACCGACCGATACTGTGAGTACTCTGAATCAATGCATTGTTTATGAATGACGCAGCAGCAACAACTTTGTATCTTCAATACCGATAGATAACAGAAATTTAGAGAATATTATTTGTAGCTATAAGTTTACACTGGAAAATTTGGTGTTTGTAGTTGTAGATTTATATCTGAGCATCTGTGAAACCACTTACTCAGCTGCTGAAAGAAAATAGTAATGCAAATTAAAAATAGTTATTTTGACGCTTGGAAAGTACAAGCTCACCATGAGTGGAGGATTCTACGTTTTCAAAAAATTGCTTTGAGCGCTTTGAAGGATTCATGTTTATAGATTAGGTTGCTGAATGAAGAATTTTTTCTGTTGTCCAAGGTGATGGCTGTCAAGAAGAATATTGAAGATGTGCAGGGGAAGGATAACTATCCATGTGGGCAGCAACTATTGATTCACAACGGGAAAGTTTTAAAAGACGAGACCACTTTGGCAGATAACAAAGTTTCTGAAGATGGTTTTCTTGTGGTTATGCTCAGCAAGGTTGATTCTTTTTATTGTTTGGATTTTTGGAATCCCAATGTTAAAACTCAGCCAATTGTCTTTGCAGTGTTCTTTATGGATTTCTCTGCTTTTCTATCTCTATTTGATTGGATATGATCTTGTGCATTTGGAGTTTATTATATGATTCTTTTACATCTGGTTCGGATTCTTGTTATGAATTTTGCTTGGTCGGACTGACTAGTTCTTGCATGTGTTAATTTTCAATCTCTGCAGAGCAAAACATCTGGCTCAGTTGGAACTTCATCATCTCAAGTACTCTCTTACACCTAATATTTGTGGATATCATTTAAGTGTTCATTGCTTTTTATATAAAGCTAATGTTATAAACAGCCTGCTTCTACAGCCCCAGCTCCAGCTCCAGCTCCTGTTTCTGCTCCAGTAGCAGCTTCTAATCCTCCAACTCCAGCTCCTGCTCCAGCACCAGTTACTGATCCTTCACCCCCAACTGTGGCAACAACTAAGTAGGCATCTGTTTCTTATAATAATATAATATAACTTCTCGGCAATAGATTTTTTCATCTCTCAATATTTTTACCTACATTCTTTGTAATAAAGAACAGACTCTGGGTTATAGAAATAAAACATTTAGTTATTATAGCACGATTTATAATAGGTTGATTTTAGTGTATTAGGGCCTGCTTTTCAGTTGATACTTTTCCTTGATGCATTAAGGAAAAAGAAAATAAAAAGTTTGGCTCATCAAACATTAGTTTAATATATTCCCTGATTCTGCGATGTCTTCATTGCAGTACAACTGGAGATGTCTACAGTCAAGCTGCTTCAAATTTAGTTGCTGGAAGTATTGTCGAAGAAAGCATCCAACAGATCATGGATATAGGTGGTGGTGTTTGGGACAGAGATACAGTTACAAGAGCACTTCGAGCTGCTTACAACAATCCAGAGCGAGCCATTGATTACTTGTATTCAGTATGTATAAATGCTTGAGAATGGGGAGGAGCATTGACTTAGTAGAGCTGCACTCATTTAGTTAGCAATATATAGTCAAGATATCATTATTGTTTGTTATTGATCTTAACTTCTGGTACTTTTGTTATTCCATATACAAGGGAATTCCAGAGGCTGCTGAGCTTCCCATTCAAGTTCCTGCTAGTCAGCCAAACGAAGGTGGTGCCGCCGCAATTGCACCATCATCTGGGGTGCCTAACAGCTCTCCCTTAAATTTATTTCCCCAGGTTTAAAATTAACTTTACACATTCCTCTTCCCAATGAACGTGGTATCAATCATCTTATGCTCTTTCAACTCTCAAGAGACATGTCTCTTTTGCAGGAGGCTCTTGCAGGTGCAGGTGGTGGTGGACTTGGGTCGCTTGATTTCCTCAGAAACAATCAGCAGGTAAAGTTCCTGATTTCATTTATCAATGCTTTCTTTGCCTTAGTGTTGTGTGCATTTCTTAGATTTTTGCCTAAAGTAACATTTTAGTGAATTTTGGTTCATGTCAGATCAAGTGTTCATTTATGTTGTTGGTCTTCAATTTTGGATTCTGGAAAACTACAGTAAATTGTCTTGATCATGTTGAGAATTTTATTTACAACATTTTTTTCTTCAGTTTCAAGCATTGCGTGCTATGGTACAATCGAACCCACAGATTCTACAGGTATTACCTTTGTTTCTTTTCTTTTTTGAAAAAAACTTCAAAATAAAGTTAGAACATAATCATGTCCTGGTCCTTTGACAGCCCATGCTTCAGGAGCTTGGGAAACAAAACCCTCAACTATTAAGATTAATCCAGGAGCACCAAGCTGAGTTTCTTCAGTTGATAAATGAACCTCTTGAAGGGTCTGAAGGGTGAGTACCTCCTAAGATTACTTTCTATATAGTAGCTTGGGGAAAGGCACATTGGTACATAATGTTTTTGAGTACAAAATATGTTATATCCTAGCCGAATGGTCCATAAAGTGCTTCATGTATTATCCGTTCTTGCAGTGATATGTTTGATCAGGCGGAGCAAGATATGCCCCATGCAATTAATGTAACCCCAGCTGAACAGGAAGCCATTGAAAGGGTAGCTATTGATCTACTCTTGCTCCATTCTGTGTTCATAGATAGTAATACTTATCTAGAAGAATACTAGTCTAACTGCATTTTTACACAGCTGGAGGGAATGGGATTCGACAGAGCTCTAGTGATTGAGGCATTTTTAGCATGCGACAGGAATGAAGAATTGGCAGCTAACTATCTGCTGGAGCATGCCGGAGATTTTGAGGATTGAGAGGGCTATAAGCTGTGTTTGACAATCATTCATAGTTTTGCTTTCAAAACTAATCCAATGATATTTAAGTGGAGATGCTTCTTCTTCTTCTGACCGAGATTGTGTGTTGGAAGTAGTGTTACTTACTGGTTCCCTATGTTTTTCTTTTTATTCCAGGAAGGATTTGAGATCCTTTTTATCCAATTTTTTTATACTCCAAAAAGGATTTTTCAAATGAATGTGAAGGATCTCGTCAAACTCGCTGCCATCATGTATGTTTATTTCTCTGTATTGCCCATGGTACTTCTAATACTATTTTATTAAATGAAATTTGGAAAGTAATGGTCGAATCGACAGGAATCATGTTACTACATGGTTAAATGCCAACGTGTGCTGCAAGTGCAAAAAAACAGCACATGGTTTGTTGGTTTTGTTTACCTTTTGTTGTTTGAGAGTTTGTCGTTGCGTTTTTGAATTGAATTGAAGAAAAAGTGAACCACTGCAAAGTCCACTTGCACTTGTAAGCATGTCCCACCTTCCAAAAACACAGCACTGCAATCTATGCATTTTCAAAATTTAAAAAAACGAACCAAACAGTTTGGTTTCTTTCCATGGATAGAGATTAATTATATCATTAAAATAATAATAATAATTAGGAATGAAGCATGTCAAAATCTGTGCATTTTGCAACATTTGTGATAGGATGATGAACATATATATGTAGAAGAAGAGGATGAAGGTCTCCGCCACATCCACAGGCCAGAACTTGTCTTTCATTTCCAAGACAGTTTCAATAAATCTCTCACTATTTTCCATATACCAACCCCAACTCTCATAGAGTCATAGAGCTCAAACAAACCCAACATTTGTTCTTCCTCTACTCTACGCTCTCTCAAAAAATCTCTGGTCTTGCCTTGCTCAACTGAGACATGACCATCATCCCCACCATTACTGCTGCTGCTAATAAATCCTCATCCATTAATCGCCACGTTGCTTATGATTCTCTCTACGTCAACCCCCTGAACGATCCAAAATTCAATCGAGGCTGCAGCGAAGGCTCTGCTCATCCTCCTGAATGTAAGCTCAACAACAAGGAGAATGTGTCTCCTCCGAACAACAAGCAACATGGCGGAGGCAAAGAAAATGCAACAGCAAGTACCACAAAT
The DNA here is from genome assembly GCA_946814005.1 of Chamaenerion angustifolium. Taxonomy (NCBI): domain Eukaryota; kingdom Viridiplantae; phylum Streptophyta; class Magnoliopsida; order Myrtales; family Onagraceae; genus Chamaenerion; species Chamaenerion angustifolium. Next base: position 171,920 of record OX328279.1, read on the forward strand.
GTTGGGCCTGTGAAGCAGCAGACCTCTCATCTCAAGTCGTTCTCTGCCGACAAGGTGAGCTTTTTTCTATCTATTATGTGACCATCCCAAAAGCTGGAAAATGAAGCATTTTTCATAGAGTTACGGTTCACGGGTTTGTACTAACAATGTTCATTATTTGGTTTCCCATGGATATACAAGGTGCTTAAACCTTCTTCCCTCCATAAATGCATGCAAATGAACGAGCCTGATTCAGCGTTTTGGTCGAAATTCCGGGATCCGATTGGGTCAGAGAATTCAAATTCCACCAATAATAATATATGGGACAACTATTCAGATTCAGAAGCAGCTCCAGCTGCTTCCTGGTCTATATTGCCCAACAGGTAGAAGGATGATGATTCTTGGAAGTTGTTCCTTAAAACCTGTAATAAAGAACCGAGCTTTTGCTGCTTCTGTTAAAAGTTTTTTGAATTTTATTAGAAAACTGAAGTGGGAAACTGTTGGTGTTGCATGCAGGACCTTGCTGTGCAGGCCACTGCCTCTGGACATAGGGAGCTGTACTTGTTTAATTGTGAAGGAGGACACCTTCCCTGATGGACTCAATGCTGGTGGTGGCACTCTGTATTCTCTCTACACCAATGTGAGATTTTCTAGCTTCTGATTTTTCTTGTGCGAGTGATCAGGTTCCTTGTTCTAACATATCGGGTTCAATTCATTTGTAGGAAGGAAAGGGAAGGCAGGATCGTAAATTAGCTGTCGCCCTATGCAAGCGTCGCAACGGAAAATCAGTATTTACAGTTGCTCAGTCCATCAGAGGAATCTTGTCAAACGGTGATGATAGTTACATAGGTGCTGTCACTGCGAATCTAATGGGGTCAAAGTACCATATTTGGGATCAGGTATTCCACTTTTCTTCACCTCAAAATTCCAATGACTACTTAAATTTGATGATTTTGTTGTACGATTGCAGGGATTGTGTCCAAATTCAGTAGCTAAGCAGTCTAAAACCCTTTTAGCTGTTGTAACGTGAGTTCAAACATCTCCCACACACCGTGTTTTCTTTGCGATAAGAACAAGGGGTTTGTTTATGTTGGTGTTAATTATGAAAATATGTTTATATATGCAGATTTGTCCCAACCATAACGACATGGACTGGGAGTTACAGAACTATGAAGGCTTACATTCCAAAGCATAAATCTATGCAGCTGAAGAACGCAGCTCAGGTGAATCCAACGCAAATGCATTCATTACATTATTACTCAGAACACCATGTCTACTACTACATTGGACTCTGTCTTGTCTGATTCAGCTTCATTGTCAATATGTTGTGTTAGGTGCAGCACATTAATGGACTCCCAAAGAAGTGGGAGGAACGAGTAGATAAAGTCCATCAGCTTTTCTCTATGGTTCCTCAGTACAATAAGGTATGTTTTTGCCTACCCACTGCAAGGAAGGAAGGAACCGTCAAAACTCCTCCATACACGCTTACTAACTTGACTGAGTTTGATTTCTTTGTGCATAGGCTAGTAAGCAGTATGAGTTGGATTTCAGAGATCGGGGAAGAACAGGAGGGCTTAGAATTAAAAAATCTGTAAAGAATTTTCAGCTGAAGCTTGAGGTAAGGAAACATCAACAGTACATGTTTTTATTTTATTTTTTGGTTTAACAACATAGATACGATGTTGTTTTTCAGGAGACTGAACAGCTGTCGATATTGCAGCTCGGTAGAGTGGACAAATCAAAGTTTGTAATGGACTACAGGTAACTAACTACTGATTGATTGGGTTTTCTTTGGTCAATGGAGTAAGCTTAATTATCTGTCTGTTTTTGCTTATTCTGCAGGTATCCATTAACAGGATATCAAGCCTTCTGCATGTGTTTGGCCTCCATCGATTCAAAGCTCTGCTGCTCCATGTAATATCAAGCATTATGAGTGATTTTTCACCTCCCCAACACAACAATATCGCGCAGTGGCTTTACCATATTGATTACTTATCATCATCTTTAGCTGCTCTCAAGCTGGAGTAACACAAATATGTATTGAGTTAAGGAGGCAAATGTCATTTTGTTCCTTCATCTTAATTATAAATGAAAGTAAAGGTTGTTGGAGGCCTGGGTTTTCTCCTCTTCTTTTTATTCTCTACCAACAGAAGATAATACTAATAGGGTGTCTGCTTAGGATTTACAATAATAATTTATACGGTTCAGTTTAAGGTCCTTTTTTTTTTTAAATGGAGGTAAAGGGTTTGGAAATTTATTTTCAATTCCTTTTATTTTAAACCTTAGCTATTTTTACCCAAATTATAAAATTGTTGGAAAATGACTTTGAAACTTCTAATTGTGTAGTCAACTCCAGGAAGAGAATGTCGACTTCAATCAGAAAGTTAACTAATTTATCTCACATATTCGTCCAAATATCGCATATGCAATAAGGTAGTACGTCAGTTAATGCATCAACCTCAAGCGGAACATATGAAAGTTGTGTGGAGAATTATAAGGTATCTGAAAGGGACAACTAGTCGTAAGGTACTTTTCACACCAAACATGCAGATTGAGTATGTGATTCAATATATCAAACGTCAACATCAAAATACTTCACTATGATCGTGGGGAAATCTAGTTATCTAGAGAAGCAAGAAACATAATGTGGTTGCACTATCTAGTTCAGAAGTTGGATTTGTAGGAGTGACACAAGATCTAGCATAAGTGTTATGGTTATGTAAGTTGTTGATAGAGATTGGGTTTCACCATCAGAGTCAAACAAAATCATGTACGACATTCAGGTAACGATTAGAACTTGATAGACACTTCATCAAGGAGAAACTAGAAGCAAGAATTGTGGAGTAACCATTTGCACGATCTTAAGATCAACTAGCGAACATATTAACAAAATGAGAAGATCTTCGACAACATTTTGAGCAAGTTAAACATCGGGAATTAATAAGAATCAAAGAGTAATTGTAAATAAGTAGTTTATTAGGTTACTAATAGTTACTACATATGTAAAACATAACAACGAGAAGTTCTATTCAAGCCTTCATTATGTTTGATAATATGTCGTCGTTAATTACCATGAGATTCGTATTTACACAATTTGCAGTAGTCTGAATGGTCTGTTGGGTATGACGATGAGTAGTTACCAATCGGCAAGGTGAGGGACCAAAAGGAGAATACGGAGGTGGAGGTGGAGATTGTGCAGGCCGCGTGTTGCCATTACTACGACGACGTCTATCGTTAAGTAGAGGTGTTGGATGCTTCCATGATGGGCTGCGAATCGTCGTCGTCGTCGTCTTTGTAACCTGCAAAATCATGGTGGTGGTGCCATCATCTTCGGTAGTCAACGACGGAAAAGGTGATGATGGAGGTGATGGTCGAGAGGACTCCAGAATCAATGAAGAGTCTCTTTCAAATGCATGCAGTGTTCTTGCTTCTGCTTCATCAATGGAGATGAGTCCAAGGACTAAAACAGTTAGCAGCGATAATAGCATGGAGAGATGAGTTGCCATTGGCGTTGAAGCTATTGGTGGTTTGGGTATACAACTATACATACATACATACATATATATATATATATAGAAGTTCGGTAGCTGTAACTATTTATCTAGGGTGTATATTATTATTATTATTATTATTATTATATATACGGGTGATAAAAAAAGACTAGCTGAAACGAATTCCCGAAAATATCGGCTCGAGACTGACCCGACTAGGACCGAGACCGAGCGGACGAGTTTTTTTCTTTAAGGTCGGACTCGGTCTCAGGCTTTTTCCCAAAAAGTTCGACTAGGACCGGACCGGCCCAACCTTGAAGAAAACTCTAGAAATTCATGGCATAACCCTTGAAACACTAGTAATTTATGATATTGAAGCATTCAATAAACATTGGATCGGTTCCATAAGAGAAGTGCGACGAGAAGCGAGCGAGTTTAAAATCAAAATTTTGGTGATTTTTTTTTGCTAATCCTGTTGTTTTTTTACCAAAAACTTCGGTCCAAAACCGACTAAAACGTTTTTTTTTTGCTAAAGTCGGTCTCAATTTCGGTCCTCCAGATGTCAAAACCGAAATTTCGGTCCTGCCTCCAAGACCGGTCCGCCCCGCCCATATGATATGACCTAGCTCATGTTGCCCATGTGTATATGCATATGAATACGACCACCCTACCCTAAAAAAAAACAAAAAAAACAATTATGTAAGGTAGGTAATATATAATATATAGGTATATACAATGTTGATGATGACAGTTAACCAACTGAAAATAAGTATCTATCTAGGCTGGATCTATGGAGTAATTATATTCACTCAACGACAATTATTATTTATTTCAACAATTTTTTTGGGGGTCAGAATTTCAACAAGATTGATAATAAAGTTCATACAGTTTTCATAAATAAATATACACATTACTTATGCATGTATAGTTATATTTAGATTAAAACCAAAATTACATTTAAATTTATTATGCTAGTTGTTTCTGAATGAGAACCGTGGACTTTGAATTATAATTTAGATTTATTTTTGTATCATTTATTTATGAAGTGCTTTTTTGTCTAAAATATCTGTTTGTTACATGTAATTTATTTATTAATCGTTTCTTGTACATATTCTGAGTTTGACAGGTTTAAAACCTATTTATTTACCCAAAATGCAATTAAAGACAACAATTTGGCCCAATCTATAACAGTTGACCGTGACAAAAAAATAAATCTTACTTGGAGAAGTAGGTGATTGAATAATGACAAAGACAGTTGACGAGCCCCAAAAGGGGACCAAAAACTTGTGAAAATATATATACAAATACAAAGTCTATACACGAATCAATTTTGGTTAAACGTATATATCAAGTTCGAGCGACTCTATTGTAATAATCCAATTTAGAATCTTTGTATCTATTACCTTATTAAAACTTTCAAATCTTATATTTGCATTGTTACTTAAGTAGTAATTTTAATATAATATCCCCTTTAGATTTCGATCGATTTTGTAGTTTTTTAAATTTATTCTCAATCGAAATTCGATTTTTGATGAAATAAATTTTGTTTACTTCCGTACTCGATTAAATATTTTGTCTACACATTCTTACTCAAAATAAAGGATCAACTGAACGTTGTGATCACTTGTATATCAGATGTTAAAAACCCTTTTCCGAGATGGTACATTATTAGTTTCGTTCGATTTCGTAATTTTGTCAATATATCATGATTCACAACTTCGTTTTCAAGAAAATTAGTTTTATTTGCATTCTTACTCGATATATATTAGGATAGTAATGTTAATATAATATATATTTTTGGAACCAAAATTCACTATATTTTTCGTGATCGCGCACCCCTTTTAGTTTCAATCAATTTTGTAGTTTTTTTAAATTTCCCCTCAATAGGAACTCTATTTTCGATTAAATAAATTTTATTTGCTTCCGTAATTGATCAAAGATCTTTTATACACATTCTTGCTAAAAAATATAGGATAAAATAAACGTTTTTATCATCTTGTATATCAGACAATAAAGACATTTTTTCCAACACGTGTGACCTTTTTAGTTTTGCTGATTTTGTAATTTTATCAATATCTCATCACTTGCAACTTTCAATTAGTTTATTCCTATTCTTACTCAACATATTCACATTTTTAATAGACAGTTCCAATCTTCGTAGCATTTAAACTTAAGGGAAAGTAACAAAGAAGCATGCATGCATGCGATCAAGAGAATGAGGTTTAGGAGTCGGATAACAGATTGCATTAGTCTCTCGCTCCGATCCCTAGCTAGGGCTTGATTGCACTCTCATTAAGTTTCACACACATCGTACGTAGTATAATGTTCTAGATGTCATATAACATCTCTTGGAAAACCTTCATGTGGTCGGCTTGCAACGCGATGGCCACCGACAGGCTGCCGTCATTGTCGGGGCTTGGAAGCATGAAAGCTAACCCTTCATATGCGATTCCACCGGGACCCATGAAGATGGGGCGGCCCCATCCGAAGTCCGCATCATAGATCGGCAACCTCACCCAACTAGTGATTCCGAGGTTCGGACATGCAAACGTGTGAGCTCCACGCACTAGCACCGACAAGTCCGGTTGGAGCTCTAGGTAATCCAATGCTGACCTCAAGTAGTCATTGTCCATCCGTTTCAAAGACTCCCTGATTCTGTTAGCCGCATACCATGTCGGGTTCGACGCCAGATCACCTGCCACGCTCATTGGGGTCGTTGTAAAAATAACATTACCAAAATACCCCTCCGGGAGCTCAGGACGTAATCTTGACCGTCCATCCGTTGCGATGTAAATCTTGGTCTCTTGGTCCGCCGGGAGTCCGCGGGCTACGCACGCGCACCTCCAAACATGGCCAGCGAGCATCTCGTAGGAGCTGTAATTGACCGTATTGCCCTCCTCCTTCCACTTCCCCTTGAGGGTATTCACTTGATCCCGAGTCAGCTTGAAAATGGACACCATTGTGGGTTCGGACCGGGCAGGTGGGTCTTTTAGGAAAGGTGGCGGTTGGTACTCGATGTGAGGGAACCGAGGCGGAAGAGGGGCCCGAGACAGCAACAGGGTTCGGTCTATGAACGGTTTAACCTTGAGGTTTTGTCCACGGGCCATGTCGGACCATGAGTTGATAAAATGAAGACCGGAGAGTCCGTCTGCTACGTGGTGTTGCATCCCCACGCCGAGGGAAACGCCTCCACATTGGAAGTGTGTAACCTACATTATCATGATCCATCACAGTTTATCAGCTGAAAATGGCTATAGTCCATGCAACCCAACTCACCTGCAACACCAGAAGTGGGTACGACGAAATTCCGGCGGAGTAATCCACGGCAGGGATGAGCTGTCGGAGCTCGAGGGTGGGGGCGAAGTCTCCGAAATCATCAATCTTGGCAGTGGTCTCGGCCACTACGAAGAGCACGCCATCACCATTGTTGCAGTGGATCTCGATCCGGCCATCCTCGTCCCGCTTCAGGCGGCCAGCCATGGGGTAGAAAGGCACGAGAGCGCGGCCGAGGGCTTCCCGGAGCACCACAGAGTCGAAAAACTCGGGTGCTCCGGTGGGACGGTAGAAGTAGACGCTTGGGGTGTGCATGCTGGGGACGACCAAGTCGATATTGGAGTTCCACAAGGTGCACGACGGCGTCTCCTCTGCCGGAGGCACTAACGTCGACTCCTTCACGTTGATGATCATCTTCTACGCTCTGTTTCGTTCCTGTTTGGTTAGTCTAACATAGAAGTAGAACTCCCTTGACTTGTCTATAAATAGGAGTAATTGTTATCTCTGCATTCTCTTTTTTTGGCCACAAAAGCTTGACACTAACAACTAATATTGATAAAGAAATAATATTTTCTTTATCCAATAATTAATGCAGTCCCAAGTCTTATCCACTTTCACAAATAGTAGTTTAGATCTACGGTCGTATATAGATCGAACAAGAAGCATTGGACATCAACTTTTGGAAGGTCGCATTCGTTATCTACAAAAGAAATCTATAGCATTGAATACTCAATCTGGGAAAAAGAAACAACATTTATCTGATTCTTTTATGGATATACGCAGAAAAGGAAAAATCCTAAAGAACAAAGGGCCCAAATTGATCATATAGGCTTTTCATGCTCAATGATTTGGGCTTCACTTTCTAATTAATTAATTAGAAATCAGAAAAGAATTTCCATAAATAAATTTTCATTGAAAAGATAACGAAGTTGCAGGAGAAAAATATTAAAAAATAAAGTGCAAAAGGCATTGAGCACGATCGCCATTACAAGACGACGCGGAAGAGCTCTCAGACCTCTCCTCTTATCTGTCTGTCTGGAAGTGAATGAGTTTCTGTTGCCATTAATCTGAGGTAACTGGGTTTCTTCCTCACTGTCTCCATTCGGCTTAATCTTCATAATGGTGGATCATTCTTGTTTGCAGTATACATGTTGATGCCAACGGATTAGATGTATTGTTTTGGCTTCATGGGTTAAAAAATCATTTCGTTTTAATAGAATTCATTCTTTTGGATCTTAGTTTCTTGAATTTTTTCATACTGCAGGATCAAATTTTAGATCACTTGATAGGTGAATAAGTGCTAGCTTCAGAAGGTTTCTTAAATTTCTGTATACTTTTGAAGTTTTAGCTTGTGGTTCTATTGATCGCTGTCTAATAGTTATGCCAGACGTAATTTTACCAGGTGGCTTGTAACTATTAATCTAATATGCCAGAAAGAGTTGAGCTGGAGTAATTTTTCTTTATCTGATAGTAGTGTTGAAGAGGGACTACATCAAGAAATACATGGTGGTAAATATTTGAGCTTTAGTTCCAAGGTTATTGATTTATTCTGGCACACGCTTTACAGTTGGATTATACCAAAATATGTCTGAATATTCATATCTTTCAGGATTATACATGATGGAGTTAGCTTTCCCCTTTTGAGCTTATCAGAGCTTATGAATGTGTCTCATTTCATGCACATCAAAACTAAGTGTAGTTACTGGCTATCGTTTTTTCTTCTAGCCGTCATTGAACTTTTTTCTTCTGCAGCTGGAAATGGGTATATATCTCAGTGCCCCAAAGACGGATAAGGTCTCGGAGGATGGTGAGAATAGTAGGCTTCGTTATGGCTGTTCCTCCATGCAAGGGTGGCGTACAACCATGGAAGATGCAGTGAGTATTGTCTATTGATGCTTGAACTTGTCTATGCTGTCTTGCACTTCTCTTTATCTTAGAAAAGGACATATACAGCTAACATTGCTGGAGTCATATGATCTATAACTTTCTCATTGTTTTCTTCCAGTGATTTACTTAGGTCCTCAGATCATCTTTATGAACTATGCGAAAGATACACTTGTCTGTGGACTGAATGATTCTTTAAATGTTCCTCCCTTTCCTATTTAAAAGCTAACTGGTGTATGATATGCCTACAGCATGCAGCCTATCCAGATTTGGATGACTCAACCTCTTTCTTTGGTGTGTACGATGGTCATGGAGGTCAGATCTAATTTTACATTGTTTTGTTTTCACGTCTTCTTTTATGCTAGAAGCTGTCGTACAGTTATATAAACAAAACACAATAATAACTTGCTATTGATCCACCACTTGATTCTGTTAATTGTACTTTAGCTGACAGTAGGCAAAGCCAAAAGGCATACAATGATTAATTATTTGAGTAGAATAAATCACTCATTTAACTGAATCTAATGGGTTGTTCATTGGCATTAGGATAATTGTATATATAAATAGAAAGTATCACTTTGTTATGATTTGTGTGGATCACTTGTTTATGAGATCAACACAATGCAGGTTCTGTAGTTGCCAAGTTCTGTTCTAAGTTTCTTCACCAGCAGGTGGTAAAGCATGACGCATATGTAGCTGGAGACTTGAGTACTGCTATACGAGAAGCCTTTCTTAGGTTTCTGTTTACAGCTTTCTTGTGTTTACGTTTTTTAAATTTGTATTGATCTTTTACAAATAAATGTCATACAGAATCTATAAGTAGAGCCTCGTTGATCTTTCATCAACGTGAAACTTCTTTTTCTTAAAACTTTTATGCTTCTAACGAGTCAGTCCATCTTTTTGCAGAATGGATGAGATGATGCGTGGGCAAAGAGGGTGGAGAGAATTAGCCATATTAGGAGATAAAATAGACAAATTCTCTGGCATGATTGAAGGATTTATTTGGTCTCCTAGGAGCGGTGAAAAGAAAGAACAGGACGGTGATTGGCATACTGAAGAGGTAGTTACTTAGCTACATTCTCCATCAAGCACGTGACTATAATCTCATATTATCTACTTTAATGTCGGACAAAGTTGTCGATTCGTATGGCCATCTTACCAATGAAGCATTGATGCACGAAGTAAGTAAAAAAAAGTGCCTAGGAGGCTAGGATAACTTATATATCTCGCTTTTGCATGCTAGAATTGTGAAATGCGTGCCAAATTTTCTTTATGGTTGTGTCCTCTACCTCCTGATTGTTCATGACCTTTTTAGTCTGTGCTATTCCTACATGACTGGCAGTTGAGAGTGTGTGGCATTTACTTTCTCACCCTTTTGTGGACACTACCATGCTGGAAGTGAATTTATCAGTTGCTTCCTTTGATTATTCTGTTCGAGACACTGCATTTCTCAAAAGAAGAAAAATGCAACATTCAATATGTAAGTTTGTGTTGTATTCCAATATGTTGCTAGTTCATCTGACATGGAGATGTTTCATGCCGAAAACCAGGGACCCCACTCTGATTTTCCAGGGCCTACTTCTGGATGCACAGCTTGTGTTGCAGTCATTAGGAACAAGCAACTCGTTGTAGCAAATGCTGGTGATTCTCGCTGCGTGTTGTCTAGGAAGGGCCAGGTACAGCATTATGATTATTAGATGCCATTTTCATTAGCATCCATCTCTTCTCTTGTAAAATGCTCCGATCTAAGACGAATTTGTTACGAAAATGTAGGCATATAATATGTCGAAAGATCACAAGCCTGGACTTGAAGTCGAGAGAGAAAGAATTCTGAATGCAGGTGGGTTCATTCAAGTTGGGCGAATCAATGGAAGTTTAAACCTGTCGAGAGCTATAGGTACAGTGAAAACAACTTAGGCTGCCTAAATTAGTCATGACGGGATATTGCTATATCATCTGATTTGCTGCAGGAGATATGGAGTTCAAGCAGAACAAATCCTTGCCAGCTGAAGGCCAGATTGTGACAGCAAACCCAGATGTGAATACTGTAAGTAAATGTAATATCTTTGCTTATTCAGTTATGAAGCTAGACTTGATATAAGCACGGATCAAAATGTTTCATCTTCTTACCTTGAGTAGGTTGAGCTCTCCAAGGATGATGAATTCCTTGCTGTAGCTTGTGATGGGATATGGTACTTCATATTTGTTCAATTAAAGATGTTTATATCATCATGTCCTTTCTCTTTGTCCATATTTATCTTACTTTATGCGTGTTTTTGGGTCGTATAGGGATTGCATGTCAAGTCAGCAGCTAGTGGACTTTGTTAAGGACCAATTGATTACTGTACGTTGTTCCTTACTCCATTTAAGATTGTTCCTTACAGGACAGGACAGTTCATTAAGGTTGTGCACTGCAACTCTGCAGGAAACGAAACTGTCAGCAATCTGTGAAAGAGTGTTTGAGCGATGCTTGGCCCCGAGAGCCAATGGAGAAGGATGTGACAACATGACCATGATCTTGGTTCAGTTTAAGAAACCCGAGACTTGTGCCTCCAACCAGCAAGAGGAACAGCAATAGCAACAAACTAGTTAAGCCAGTCACCATTGCTTGCATACTAAGTAAGATACCCTTACTTGTTTCCCACGCTTTAAAAAAACACACTAAAAAATCATATCAGCTTTGAACACATCTTTAGGGGGAGTTTTTGGTCTCTGATATCGGGTTTTTTCCCCGTATAGATAGATACAAAGATTTGCGATGTATTGCTATCCCGACTCGATCGGGAACATATTTATTTACTGGCATGTTTGTTCGATTCAATGGTGTATACTGTATTGGATTCGCCATCAACCTCGTGACTTTGTTATAACGTACGTGACGAGTTAAAATTAGAGCTGGCCCAATAGAGAAAAAAAAGAAATTTATTAAAAGGACCCTTTTGATAGCAACATTAATGTATAATTAATGGCATTATGAAAATCTAAGCTTTAATGAGTTTTTTCTTGATGTATATAAAAATAAATTATAATGATTAGAAGAAGGAAAAATAGTATGTATTTGAGAAAATAAGGTTTTACAAAATAATAAAAAGAGAATATTTACCCCCAAAGGCCAAACGCCAAAGAATCGAGTCATCGACTCCCTCTTTATTTATTCGTGAAAGGGTGTGTGGATATTGGATAAGGTAAAGGGAACGATCAAATTAATGCCGTTTCCTCTACTTTCCCGCTAACTTATTTAATGATTTTACTATTAAAATATGAAAGTATAAGGAATCTACACGTCAGAACCTTCACTATTCTGGATAAACTGGGTAAAATAAAAATCCAATCTTTAAATAGTCCACACCTCATCGATTCGCAATCCACCATATTCAAGATCATACCCAGTACCCCCATTCTAATCTAAGCATTGATTGATTTGATCTTCCGTTTAGTGGCTTCAAAATAGCAGATCTTTCCATCGCTGGGAGAGACTGACTGCTAGATTTCTGAGGTTTTCTTCAAAAATTCTGTCTTGTTCACCGTTTTGATCATTGGAAGGGAAGGGTAAGTATGGCGAGTGCTTGTTCGCTGATGGGGAAGAGCGGATCTTCGTGGGTTCGGTTCGGAGGTAAGAAAATGTCCGACAAGAATCACAACGGGGCGGGAAAGGTATCATGTTCCCATTCTTCTTCTTCTTCAGTGATGGATCCGTACAAGACTCTGAGAATCCATCGTGGTGCTTCTGAAGCTGAGGTCAGAAAGGCTTTCAGGCAGCTCGCTTTGCAGGTTTATTTTGATTGCGATCTTTATACTATCGAGTGTATCTATTAAGGTAGAATCATCATGTGATTCGATCTACTAGAATTTTTAAAACATAGAAAGATTTTTCACCTTCTATCCGGGATTCTTTATTTTTCCTAGACCGTGCTGATTCGTTTTTTTTGAGTGTTTTCAGTATCATCCAGACGTATGCAAAGGCAACAATTGTGGGATGCAGTTTCACCTTATCAATGAAGCATATGATGTGAGCCTTTTGTTAATTACTTCGTATTGGAATAAAAAATACAGTAACTTGTTGATGAATCTGAGCTTCAAAAATACAGTAACTTTTTTCCTTATCTATCTACATCTATGGATGAAGCACCCAAAAATGATGAGCAACTGCAGAATCTGACATGTTTTGAGTGTTGAGCAAATATGAATGGATCCACCAGAGCAACTGCAGAATATGACATATTTTGATTGTTGGTGCAGATTGTGATGAGCAATTTGAGAGAAACAGAAGAATCTTTGCATAGGAATTATGATGATGATGATGATCTTGGAATCGATGAGCCATTCCGAGGGATGAATGATCCTGATTGGGACTTGTGGGAAGAATGGATGGGTTGGGAAGGCGCTGGGATTCGAGACTACTCCTCTCATATTAATCCCTACATATAACAATCTCTCTTATCATCAATGTTTCGTTTGGAAAGATTGGGCTTTTCCTTTTTCACCTTGTACATATTATGTCACTAGGAATCTTCATAAATGAAGAATTCATTGTGCAGCTTGTATTCTACATTATCAATCTGTCCTTGATTATGAATTATCAAAAGACATCTTAATATTTTGAAATATTATTTTGCATCTCTCGAGTTCAAAGTTTTCTTAAATTTAAATTATTCATATATATAAATATTAGTAATGTTTACATTATTTATTAGATCTAAATTAAAATATATTTTCTATATAATATATCCATTATTTATTTGTACTTTTTTTAATAAATAATCAATTATTTTAATTGAATAATTAGTCTACTACTGTAACGGTGTAACCAACTTATCAATTTTATCGCAAAGGATTTACCCTAACTGGAAAAGAGAAATAAATGCAACTCGGAGAAGACATGGGCAGCAACAATTATTTCAAAACTGATCGTGTTCATTGAGGGGTATATACTATTTCTTTGAATATTGTATATGTTATATTTTTGCTGGAAAAAAAGTTTCTTTTTTTCTATTTTTGGATTGTATGAATATTTGATCTCTTGCTCTTCAATTTCTCTTTGGTAGGTTGAATTTTAGAATCTAAAGATGGATTTTTTATTGCTTTTAGTCCAGCAAGAGTATCCGTTAATGATTGGGAATTGTAATTCTGTGCTTAATTTGAATCAAATTCTATCTGGATGGAAAAGTATATGATCAAGCTATGCTGCTGTATTTATGTGGGATTTCGTTTTCATACTGATTTATAAAAGAATTCTTCCCAAAACTGATAATTTTGCACCCTTATATAAATATATTGTGATAGAAGTGGTCAATGGCTGATCTTGAGCAACAACTCCTCTCAGTCCGCCAATCTTTTCACGTTGTCGATATGCTAGAGCTAATGAAACGAGGCCAAGGTCTTCGCTCTTGGATTCGAGTCGATTCAGCAGGGAACTCTGAGGTCATCGAGGTTGACAAATTCACAATAATGCGTCGCTGTGATATTCCTGCTCGAGATTTACGGATGCTCGATCCTCTATTTGTGAACCCTTCAACCATACTGAGCAGAGAAAAGTCAATCATCGTAAACCTTGAGCAGATTCGGTGTATAATCACTGCTGATGAGGTGTTCCTATTGAATTCACTCGATAGCTATGTGTTCCAATATGTTGGAGAGCTTCAGAAGAGGTTGAAATCAGCAGCAGCTGAGAGTGACATATGGAAATCAACGGGGAATAATGCTGATTCGAGCACAAGGTGGGGAAACGACAGTAGAAGCTTTGACAAGACATCCCCAGATTATCTACCATTTGAGTTCCGAGCACTTGAAGTTGCTCTTGAATTTGCTTGCTCGTTACTTGATTCTCAGGTGAGTTATCATTGGATTCAGTTAGGCTGTATTCAACTATTTTTCCTAAATGGGGTTGATTTCTGTGCTGTTGAGTTCATCAAATAGTTTACATTTCTTCTACTGACGAAATGTACTTTTGCCGTCAGTAAAAGAGTGAATTTCCAGTAGTGTATGATCTCCTATTTCTTTGTGCGTTACTTGTAATGAATTGGTTTACATTTTTTCTTCAAATTAAGGCAACAGAACTCGAAAGAGAAGCATACCCTTTACTAGATGAGCTCGCATCAAATATTAGGACGTTGAGTCTGGAGCGAACCCGACGATTGAAAAGTAGGCTCCTTTCATTGACCAGAAGGGTACAGAAGGTACTTAATTACTTACATCGTATATACTTACAGTCCGATGATTTCCTCTCTTTTTTTTTTCCAGAAATGTAATGTTTTGCATGCACATTAGGTTAGAGATGAAGTAGAGCAGCTGATGGATGATGATGGGGACATGGCAGAAATGTATCTAACTGAAAAGAAACGAAAGATGGAATTATCGTCATTGTACAGTGGTGGTGTTGGTGGTGGAGACCAGTCTTTGTGGGGATTTAGGTCAAATGATTTATCCGTTTTAGAACCCGTTTCATCTTCTCCAGAGAGACACATGCTCAAGAAGACCCTTAGTATTGCTCAGATCGGCCATGAAAGTAGTGTTAGGAGCTCAGACACTGCTGCTGAAAGCATAGATGAGCTTGAGATGTTGCTTGAGGCATATTTCGTCGTCATCGATAGCACACTCAATAAGCTCACAACGGTATGTATGAACCCGAATCAATCAAAAATTCTTCAAATTCAAAAAAATAATAATACAGTGTAATTATTGATGTATTAATCTGACTCTCAGTTGAAGGAGTATATTGATGACACAGAAGATTTCATCAACCCTCAAATGGTATTTACCATTTTACCTTAAAAATGTCTTTCTATGCTGTCTCTCCATGAACTTAAGATTTGATATTGTCTTTTGCAGGACAATGTTCGAAACCAACTTATCCAATATGGGTTGCTGATAGCAACAGCGACTTTAGTGATCACCATCTTCGGAGTGGTGTCCGGGATCTTTGGTATGAACTTTGCAATACCGTTCTTCAACAATGTAGGTGCTTTCAAATGGGTGCTTCTAATCACCGGCATGATCGGATTAGTGATATTTTGCTCGTTAGTGATGTTTTTCAAATACAAAAGACTACTGTAGAACATGAATAAGTTCTCTTGATTTCATTCATTCTTCCATCTTTAGGTTCGAATAAATGTTGAGGATTATAGCCTTTCTTGATTCTTTATAATAAATTGATTCTTTTTTGATACATAGATCTTTGTTCCAAGTTCCAACTCATTAAATTTGTGTATACATTACAACCCGACCATGAATGTTTACTGTTTTGTCAAATCCTCGTACTGTCGAATACCTTAAACCACTGTCTAAAAGGTTCACAGCATACCAACCGATTGCGCCATGACTGACCAAATTTCACTTATGTGACAACGGCGACCTCTTGCCAGAAGACTGCGGACCGTCCGGCTTGTCACATAGATTGGCGTGACAAGGTCAGATTAAAGCCATTGTTCTTCATGCTACACATTCCAGTAAAATGTCTTCCTTGGTTGAAGGCTTCAATTTGAAGTGGAACATTATGTGATTGAAAATACTCAGTTTTGATGCTTCTTTATCAAAATTGTGAATGTAGAATTTGGTTATGTGTGTAATGTATGTTGTGGAGAACAAAATTGGAAAACTCTGACATGAAGTTATGGACTTTGCAGATCATGTTAAAATCCAATAAAGACAAATCATTTATAATATACTATTATACTGGTTAGAACTATTGGCCAAAAAACAAAACTGCTAAGAACTAAGAAGGGAAAAAAACAACTGAAGAATGACAGAAGTGGAACTGGGGCCTACACAGGTCACAAGAGTCAAGAACCACCCACTCCCTGATTGCCAAATAATTTTAGTTCCGCCAATTTATTTAGACTATTCTGTGGGCTTTCTATGAAATGCACAGATGCAGACCCTAGAAACCATCTCCTCCAATGGGTACAATACAGCAATGCATCCTAGTTCCTACTTCTTCTCTCCCTCCTAGACTGCTACCATATCTACCACTAATTTCACCACTTGTTCTTCAACTCACTGAAGAAAACACAAAATAAACAAACTTTCTTTCATCTGCAGACTGCAGATGTTTCTTGGCTCGATTTAGCAGATCCTTGCATATTTTCTCTAAAAACACCAAAATCCCAGATGGGTGATTCAGCTGAACATCAAAACGAGCATGTCAATTCCCAAAAGAATCTTCTTTTCGGAAAGTACGAGATGGGTCGGCTTCTAGGACAGGGCACCTTTGCAAAGGTCTACTACGGCAAGAACACAACCACTCAAGAGAGCGTCGCCATTAAAGTGATACACAAGGACCAGATCAAGAAAGAAGGCCTAATGGAGCAGATAAAGAGGGAGATCTCTGTGATGCGTCTTGTGCGGCATCCCAACGTGGTGGAGCTCAAGGAGGTCATGGCCACTAAAGGTAAAATCTTTTTTGTCATGGAATATGTCAGAGGTGGGGAACTGTTTGCTAAGGTAGTTAAGGCAAAATTGAAGGAGGATTTGGCTAGAAAGTACTTTCAGCAATTGGTTAGCGCTATCGATTTCTGCCATAGCCGTGGTGTGTCCCATAGAGACCTAAAGCCTGAGAATTTGCTGTTAGATGAGAATGAGGACCTCAAAGTTTCAGACTTCGGTCTCTCTGCTTTACCTGAGCAGCTTAGAAATGATGGGTTATTGCACACACAGTGTGGGACACCTGCCTATGTTGCCCCCGAGGTGTTGAGGAAGAAAGGGTACGATGGAGCAAAAGCAGATATTTGGTCTTGTGGGGTGATTCTGTATGTTCTGCTTTCTGGGTATTTGCCATTTCAAGATGAGAATGTCATGAAAATGTATAGAAAAGTGTTTAAGGCTGAATATCAGATCCCTGCTTGGATTTCACCAGAAGCGAAGCGATTAATCTCCAAACTCCTCGTGGTTGACCCCGAGAAGCGAATCACCATACCTTCCATTATGCAGTCACCTTGGTTCTGCAAGAATTACACCAAACCAATTGCTTTCTCGATTGAAAACGAGTCCGTGGAGGAGGATGGATTCAAGGAAGAGGGAAGTGGAGAAAGGGAGCTAGTCAAATCAAACTCAAAGCCGCGGTTCTATAACGCATTTGAGTTCATCTCCTCCATGTCTTCTGGATTCGACCTGTCTAGCATGTTTGAGAGCCAAAGGAAGTCGGGCTCCATGTTCACCTCCAAGTGCTCTGCCTCCCAAATTGTTGGAAAGCTCGAGTCTTTAGCTAAAAAACTGAACTTCAAGGTGCTAAGTGTCAAAGACTACAAGGTAAAGCTTCAAGGGAGGTCCGAAGGGCGAAAGGGTAAATTGGCAGTGACAGCTGAGGTGTTCGAGGTGGCACCTGAGGTCGTGTTGGTTGAGCTCTCTAAGTCAGCAGGCGACACACTAGAGTACAAGAAATTCTGTGAGGAGGAAGCAAGGCCCGCCCTCAAGGACATTGTGTGGAGCTGGCAGGGAGAGACCAACGGTCAATTACTGTAAAGCCGTGTCCAATTTACAACCGTAGAACGGAATATGCGATAAAAGATTGGTGTAGTGGTTTGGGGTTTGATTCTGTTCAATATAGTTCATATGGTCGGTCTATCTAGACCTAAGTGTGGTTGTAAAATGTGCTCGGTTGAGTCTGCTGCTGTAAATACAGATGTTGGAGTACTCATGGAGCTCCAATATGAATTGATTCCTTTTTTTTTTGGTTGATCATTGGGAGCTCCAATGCTAAGAACATTACTTACTGTAATCTATACTATGATGTTTTATAAAGTTCAAGAAGACCATGAAACAGGTTACCGATGTTGTTTGGTTAGGGTTAAGGATTCTGCAGAACCACAAGTGTTGTAGGATGAACACTGATATTATGAACCCCAACCCCAAGAGACAACTTCATAAAGAAAGAACTTTCTCAAACAAACAATTGATACACCATTATGGACATGACGCAAACAAGAGCCTAGTTAGTTAGGCACATTAAACTGTGTGCCTGACTGTTAGCTGAGGTGATATGGATTAGAGAATTGAATGGAATGGTAGGTTTTGTTTCATTTTCTGCGAAGTATTGAATTTTGTTTGTTTTTTTATGAAACAAGGCAGGTGTCACCATTTCATTAGTATTTTGGTTGAATAAAATGAACCATGACTGATGACTAACGGATACTATATCATGGCAGACACCACTCACAGAGGAGGAGAGCATGCACAGCACAGCACAGCTCACCCAATCAAATCTAATTTGTTTAATTATTTAAGAGCTTAATTATGCTGTTGCACCATTTTGGGATTTTTTTGTTTCCTTTCAAAAAGTGCTAAATTTTATAAATTATATTGCGCTTTAGAATTTGTTAGTGACCAAAAAATTTATCTTCGAAAGTTGTCCATCCTCACCACTGTCTGTACTCTCTAGTTTGTTGATAAGACACCACAACATAACATTCCTCTCAAACATGAAAAACAAGACATCCTCAGCTCTGTCTGTCTGTCTGTCGATTAATCTTGATAATCTTACCATGTCACCAACCATTTGTTGAAAAATGCAATTTTATAAAAACTAATGATATGTCCTTAAAGTCCTCCAATTCATCTATTGTTAAATTTGAGTTTACCTCTTAATTATAAAGGTCCCAATCAACTTTCTAAAGTACATGATAGAAGTTACTCATTTTGGGTGCATTTATATATAATCTAAAATTAGGAACATCATATTGCAATTGAGTCCCACATGACATAATTCATGGAGTCTTTCCACATAACTTTCTACCACATTTCTCAAAATATAACATAATTTCTCAACCATATCAGCTGATTTCAATGTGAACTTCGGGTTTAGGATTAGGAGGCGCAAGGTGGCCCTTCTCCTGCAAGCTCTTCACCGTGTCGTACAGGCATTGCTTCACCGCCGTGAACTCAAGACCTAAGTCCTTTAGCTTTTTGTTCGACAATTTGTACGGTTTTACCCTTGGCTTCACTTCATCAGAACACCTAAACATTAACAAACAATCCATTCCATCACTGCCCTTCATGGAAAGAACACATTTTTTGCTCCTTAACCAAACGGCCAGTTTGCAGAAAAAACAAACTGAAATAGGAAATTGTGGGTGGACCACATGGAAACATTGACCAACTCCTACCTATAACCATTATCTCTAAAGTTAAAAATATTAGAGGGTAGGTGAGCATTTTTCTGCTCCACAAATGAAATTCCATTACATCATAAAAGACATCTTCCTAAACGTTTCCTATGTAATTTCAACTTTCACTGATGTGGTCGTCTGGTCTTGTTTCATTTCTCATTCTCAAAGTTGGTAGATAAGGAAACTTATTAGCTGTGCCGTGTGAGGGCACGCGCAAGCAATAAGAAAGCAGGTAAATATACTCACTCAAAAGTTACATCTTTTACTCTTTCAAAAGGTTGATACATTTTTTTTCTGGTCTTTATATTTACTAGACAAGAACAAAGTTTGAGTTTTTGAAATGGGAACTTACTTAGTAGGAATGGGGTATTCAGGGAAGAACTTGGCCAGAATCTCGACCACATCGCCTCGGTGGAGCACACTCTCGGCACAAAGGTAACGGCCTGAGGCCGAGGGAGTCTCAAAGACAAGGATATGGGCAAGTGCCACATCGCAGACATGAACATAGGCTTGAACCGAGTTTGCATATGTCTTGGCTGATCCAGTCAAGTACTTGAGGATGTGAACAATGCTAGCATTGATTGTGGATTGGAGCAATGGTCCAAGAACCAGAACTGGGTTCACCGCCACAAGGTCCACTCCTTTCTCCTTAGCTACCTCCCAAGCCGCCTGCTCCGCCACTGCCTTCCCATAACAATACCAGTTCTATGCAAATTTGACATGATAAACATTCAGTGATCAACAAATTTTATACATGAAATACAAAATACTGCGTATCAGAATTTGCAAACTGGGCTTGTAAGTATTAGGTTAAGACCAACATTTGAAAGACAACTTACTCTAGTGTTCTTGCAGAATTCAAGATCACTCCAACATGACTCATCAACCACAACATCAGGAGCCCGGTTAGGGTCCATATACACAGCACCAATCGAAGAGGTGAACACCACGCGACGGACCTTAGCCTCTGCTGCTGCAATGATCACGTTCTGAGTACCTTTGACAGCTGGCTCCACCATTTGCTCCTATGAAGAAACCAAAAAGAAAACTAAAAATCAAATCTTTTTACCACAATACCAAACTTGACAACATCAACATACCATACAATATACCTTCACTTTCACGATTATCACCCATATATATATATATATATATATATATATGTATTCTTTTGTAAATTAATGATTCATTTGGTAATCAAGTCACGTGTGTAACATTAACCATCATTTTCCTTAAGTATTATAGTTGATTTACGTGTTGGTTGTGATTTTTTCTTGAGAGTAAAATACTGTGTACATCAAAGGATGGGTCCCCAACACCTAACTCACGATTTACTTCAATCATGAATAATCAAATGGGAAATACTTTATGTTGAACAAAGAATGGAAAGTGGGCAAATTCCGGAATTACTTCAACAACCAGTTTTTCCTTTTAATGGAGTTGCATTTGGGGAATAATCTCAACCTTGAACTTTAACTTACAGGATCATCAGTGACCGGAGAAGCAGTGTGGAAGACACCATCGCAGCCATTAATAGCTTCTCTCAAGCTCTCAAAATCAAGCAAGTCAGCCTTGTACAGACTCAACCTCTCGTCTGCTCCTTCCAACTCTCTCAGATGAGCATTCTTCGGATCAGCTGAAGCCAAAAATCCATTTAAAAACGAATCCAAAATTATAATATTCAAAAGATTCATTTTTTTCTGGAAAATATGATAACGCCTTTCGAGATCAAGCACCTGGGTTTCTGACTGTTCCGCGGACGTTGTAGCCTCTCTCCAGAAGGAGCTTGACAATCCATGAAGCGATGAACCCTCCGGCGCCGGTGACGCAGACGGTTTGACCAGAAGTTGATGACGTGTCTACAGGCATTCTTAGATGTTTCCGGCGGGCTTTCCCTCTCTTATTTGAGTTGGTGGATAGAGAGAGAAAGGGAGAGAATAGATACTATGGTAGTGGCAGAAATGGCGAAGTGGGTGGTTGAGTTTATATAAGGACGAAATCTCACCTACCGCAAAGATGAAAATGACAATCACCATTAACAATACAAAATACACAGAAATTTATTTAGCTAGAACGCCATTAAAGAATTTTTTTTTTTAATGATTTGACGACCAAGATTTTGACACTGTAGATTGAATGAATTTTTAAATCAAATATTAAATGAATGTTTCAAAGACACAATCACCAACAATTAGTTGCGTTTCCATCTAGTCTAAATTATATAGGTGAAGTGCATGCAAATTGCAATAAACTACACACAGAAAGAGGAAGAGGAAGGTCTGGTTAAGATTATGAGGTAAAAAAAAGAAGCCATACAATATGTACATTCAAAATAGTGGAGAGAATTAGTTCCATTCCATCTATTTCTCTAATCTTGCTCTTGCCTTCTCTTTTGTAGCAATAACAGTATTCACTCATAACTGGAGTGGAGTTCATTACAACCATTTGATGAATAAAAGTGTTGGCTATGCACTACTGATGCAAATACAAAGATATCATTCCTTCATCATTAGCGACACTAAATCAAGTAAAAACGAATCAAATTAGAAAGGAGAGAACTTGATTAAACTCAAAGAACAAGATACATAAGATGAAGCTGTAGAATTCACCATACAAAAAGTAAATCGCCACACAAGAACTAACATAGACCATCTTATAGATAGATTGCATGAAGCCAATGTATCAACCAAATGCATCTTCATTATTCCACTCTTGTACTAGTTCATCCTATTGATTAACTCATTGATGTCATCCTCTCGGTTTCCTGCTTCTCCTCCAACTTTGTAACACAGTTTAGTTGGCTGCAGGCCACCTTCTGGCTTGTTCAATGTGAAGGGCCACAAAAACCCGTTCACCTCCTTAAAGTGGGGGCCGACATTAGCAATCTCATGAACAATATCCTCAATCGACAGAATTCCATGTTTCCCTAATTCCTGCAAACGAGTTATTGATGATGTTCAGAAGAATGAAAAGAACAGATACAAATATGCATGTATGGGAGTTGCATACAGAATTTCAGACAATAGAGGAAGTTTCATTGATTGATAACCTGTTCTATGATGTTGTTGTCTGTCAGTGGGACTTTTTCCCTCAAGATCTTTGCAGATCCCTTCTTGTAAATCAGATCTTTCACACTTTTGAGATTAGGGTGCCTTCATAGAATAGAGCCAATTATCAGGAAACAAGTACAATGGCAAGGCAAACAAATTAGTCACCAAACACAGATTTCATTGGGAGACAATCAAAAAGGTAGAAAGATAAGTTGCTTCACCCGTATGTAACATAAGGTTCCACCTTCTGCAGCATTTCCATAATAGCGTCATTTGCTCTAACAAAAATGCCAGTGAAGGCTTTTCTAAGTCTAAGGGTGTTCAATATCTTCTTGGTTCTGGGATGCATCTCATTACTCCTGAAAACAAACACAATTCAGGACAACTGAAAGAAAATAATTAACTTCCCTTCTCAATATAATGCTCATTAATTGATCAAATCCAACCTACCCTTGAATGCGGACGACAAAGAGAAGCTTTGATTTCATTTTGTCCACTGACACTTTGCGTCTCTTTGATCGGTGTTTCATTTTGATAAGATCAAGTTCCTGCGGAAACAACAATTTTTTCATAAGATTTTGGTCATATTAAACTTCTTACACGTGAAAGAAACTGTATTATCCCTTTAAAGTAACTAGTTTCAATTAAGAACAAAAACATAACCAAGAGTATACAGGAATTCATCAAATTATGTGGGAACATTGAGAAAAAGAAGCAACCAACTTGCGGAAGTACGAAGAAATATAAAAGCAAACTAGACATCCCTTCGACATGGACAAAAAACTCTGCAACATAGCTCATCAAACAAAGGATCCAGTAATGCAAAAGCTAAGATTGATAGTCTTTTATCATCACATAAAGTTCGGGTGGATTTAATACTCAGAATCAATACTGGAACTTTTCTATGATAGCCAAAAATAAATATACAAGCACCAGAAATATAAAGCTGGACTGAGCAACCGAGAGAGGTAAAAGCGCCAAGTAAGCATTTTTTTAGCAAAACAGTATTATCAATTCACCTTGGCTCTGTACTCCCTGATGAAGTCGGTGGCCATCTTGATTTCGCCAGACCGAGACTGCTTACCTTTCAGCAGCAGCCTCTGCTCCATCTGAGCTTTCCTCTTGAGCGCCCATTCCTCGCTGCTCTTCCTCTTCTTCAGTATCGTCTCCGAAACGACCGGTAACTGCTTCCCTTCCTCATCCAGCACCATGGTAACAATCCGCTATACTTCACAAGCAAAACAGTGCGATTATGAGCTGAAATAAGTGTGCTAAGATCATTCGCGTGGAAGGAAAGTGATGAAGGATGAATCTTTTACCAGATTAACAGCAAGAATTTGGGATACAGACTATTGACAAGCAATGAAGAAACAGACGCAAGAGGTCTAGGGTTCGGCCACAGTTTAGGTTTAGAGAGAAATAGAGGAAACTTAAGTTTTATATTAATTCTTAGTTTTCCTGACCGGACCGGACCGCCGGCCCGACCAGGAACAACCAAACGGTACCTTGAACCACCATTTGGTTTAATTAAAAAACCGAAATAGTTACATTTGCTACCTAGGAAAACGTATTTAATGTCTTATATACAAGTGATAATAGTTACATTTGATCTTATATTTTGAGTAAGAATGTTTAGAATATATATTTGATCGATTTTGGAAGAAAATAAAACTTATTCATCGAAAATGGAGTTCCGAATGAGGAGTCATTCAAAAAACTACAAAATAGATCGAAACTCAAAGGGGTACCATCACGGAAAATAGTTGATTTCGGTCCCAAAAATATGTATTCTATTAACATGACTACGTCAATATATATCGAGTTTGAATGCGAATAAAACTAATTTCACTAAAAACGAAGTTGTGAGTGATGAGATATTAACAAAACTACGAAATCGGACGAAACACTAAGTTGCCACCTAGGAAAAGGTATTTAACGTCTTATATACAAGTGATAATAGTTACATTTGATCTTATGTTTTGAGTAAAAATGTTTATAATATATATTTGATCGAGTTTGGAAGAAAATAAAACTTATTTTATCATAAATGGAGTTCCGAATGAGGAGTAATTCAAAAAACTACAAAATCGGTCGAAACTCAAAGGGGTACCATCACGGAAAATAGTTGATTTCGGTCCCAAAAATATGTATTATATTAACACTACTACCTCAATATATATCGAGTTAGAATGTGAATTAAACTAATTTCACTGAAAACGAAGTTGTGAGTGATGAGATATTGACAAAACTACGAAATCGGACGAAACACTAAGTTGCCACCTATGAAAAAGGTATTTAATGTCTTATATACAAGTGATAACATTTACATTTGATCTTACATTTTGAGTAAAAATGTTTAGAATATATATTTGATCGAGTACGGAAGAAAACATAATTTATTTCATAGAAAATAGGGTTCCGAATGGCGAAAAAGTCAAAAAAACTAACAAAATCGGTCGAAACTCAAAGGGGTACCATCACGGAAAATAATTGATTTCGGTCCCAAAAATATGTATTATATATACACTACTACGTCCATATATATCGAGTTAGAATGTGAATAAAACTAATTTGACTGAAAACGAAGTTGTGTGTGATGAGATATTGACAAAACTACGAAATCAGACGAAACAATAAGGTGCCACCTAAGAAACTATTTAACGACTTATACACAAGTGATACCAGAAAACATTTGATCTTAAATTTTGAGTTAGAATGTTTAGAATATATGTTTGATCGATTTTGGATGAAAACAAAACTTATTTCATCGAAAATGGAGTTCCGAATGAGGAGTAATTCAAAAAACTACAAAATCGATCGAAACTCAAAGGGGTACCATTACGGAAAATAGTTGATTTCGGTTCCAAAAATATGTATTCTATTAACATGACTACATCAATATATAGCGAGTTAGAATTCAAATAAAATTAATTTCACCTAAAACGAGGTTGTGAGTGATGAGATATTGACAAAACTACGAAATCAGACGAAACAATAAGGTGCCACCTAGGAAACTATTTAACGACTTATACATAAGTGATACCAGAAAACATTTGATCTTAAATTTTGAGTTAGAATGTTTAGAATATATGTTTGATCGATTTTGGAAGAATACAAAACTTATTTCATCGAAAATGGAGTTCCGAATGAGAAGTAATTCAAAAAACTACAAAATCGATCGAAACTCAAAGGGGTACCATCACGGAAAATAGTTGATTTCGGTCCCAAAAATATGTATTCTATTAACATTACTACGTCAATATATTTCGACTTAGAATGCGAATAGAACAAATTTCATTGAAAACGAGGTTGGTTGTGATGAGATATTGACAAAACTACGAAATTGGACGAAACACTACGTTGCCACCTAGGAAAAAAGTATTTAACGTTTTATATTCAAGAGATAACAGTTACATTTGATCTCATATTTTGAGTAAGAATATTTATAATATATATTTGATCGAGTACGGAAGAAAACAAAATTTATTTCATAGAAAATAGAGTTCCGAATGGCGAGAAATTCAAAAAATTACAAAGTCGGTCGAAACTCAAAGGGGTACCATCACAGAAAATAGTTGATATCGGTCCCAAAAATATGTATTATATTAACAATACTACGTCAATATATATCGAGTTAGAATGCGAATAAAACTAATTTGACTGAAAACGAAGTTGTGTGTGATGAGATATTGACAAAACTACGAATTGGTCGAAACAATAATTAAGGTGCCACCTAGGAAAAAGTATTTAACGTCTTATATACAAGTGATAATAGTTAGCTTTGATCTTATATTTTGAGTAAGAATGTTTAGAATATATGTTTGATCGATTTTGGAAGAATACAAAACTTATTTCATCGAAAATGGAGTTCCGAATGAGGAGTAATTCAAAAAACTACAAAATCGACCGAAACTCAAAGGGGTAGGTACCATCACGGAAAATAGTTGATTTAGGTCCCAAAAATATGTATTCTAATAACATTACTACGTCAATAGATATCGACTTAGAACGTGAATAAAACTAATTTCACTGAAAACGAGGTTGTGAGTGATGAGATATTGACAAAACTACGAAATCGGACGAAACACTAAGTTGCCACCTAGGAAAACGTATTTAACGTCTTATATACAAGTGATAATAGATACATTTGATCTTATATTTTGAGTAAGAATGTTTAGAATATATGTTTGATCGAGTTTGGAAGAAAATAAAACTTATTTCATCGAAAATGGAGTTCCAAATGAGGAATAATTCAAAAAACTACGAAATCGGTCGAAACTCAAAGGGGTACCATCACGGAAAATAGTTGATTTCGGTCCCCAAAATATGTATTCTATTAATATTACTACGTCAATATATATCGACTTAGAATGCGAATAGAACAAATTTCATTGAAAACGAGGTTGGTTGTGATGAGATATTAACAAAACTACGAAATCGGACAAAACAATAAGGTGCCACCTAGGAAACTATTTAACGACTTATAAACAAGTGATACCAGAAAACATTTGATCTTAAATTTTGAGTTAGAATGTTTACAATATATGTTTGATCGATTTTGGAAGACTACAAAACTTATTTCATCGAAAATGGAGTTCCGAATGAGGAGTAATTCAAAAAACTACAAAATCGATCGAAACTCAAAGGGGTACCATCACGGAAAATAGTTGATTTAGGTCCCAAAAATATGTATTCTAATAACATTACAACGTCAATAGATATCGACTTAGAATGCGAATAAAACTAATTTCACTGAAAACGAGGTTGTGAGTGATGAGATATTGACAAAACTACGAAATCGGACGAAACACTAAGTTGCCACCTAGGAAAACGTATTTAACGTCTTATATACAAGTGATAATAGATACATTTGATCTTATATTTTGAGTAAGAATGTTTAGAATATATGTTTGATCGAGTTTGGAAGAAAATTAAACTTATTTCATCGAAAATGGAGTTTCGACTAGCGAGTCATTCAAAAAACTACAAAATCGATCGAAACTCAAAGGGGTACCATTACGGAAAATAATTGATTTCGGTCCCCAAAATATGTATTCTATTAACATTACTACGTCAATATATATCGACTTAGAATGCGAATAGAACAAATTTCATTGAAAAGAGGTTGGTTGTGATGAGATATTGACAAAACTACGAAATCGGACGAAACACTAAGTTGCCACCTAGGAAAAAGGTATGTAATGTCTTATATACAGGTGATAACAGTTACATTTGATCTTATATTTTGACTAAGAATGTTTAGAATATATATTTTATCGAGTTTGGAAGAAAATAAAACTTATTTCATCGAAAATGGAGTTCCAAATGAGGAGTAATTCAAAAAACTACGAAATCGGTCGAAACTCAAAGGGGTACCATCACGGAAAATAGTTGATTTCGGTCCCCAAAATATGTATTCTATTAACATGACTACGTCAATATATATCGAGTTTGAATGCGAATAAAACTAATTTCACTAAAAACGAAGTTGTGAGTGATGAGATATTAACAAAACTACGAAATCGGACGAAACACTAAGTTGCCACCTAGGAAAAGGTATTTAACGTCTTATATACAAGTGATAATAGTTACATTTGATCTTATGTTTTGAGTAAAAATGTTTATAATATATATTTGATCGAGTTTGGAAGAAAATAAAACTTATTTTATCATAAATGGAGTTCCGAATGAGGAGTAATTCAAAAAACTACAAAATCGGTCGAAACTCAAAGGGGTACCATCACGGAAAATAGTTGATTTCGGTCCCAAAAATATGTATTATATTAACACTACTACGTCAATATATATCGAGTTAGAATGTGAATTAAACTAATTTCACTGAAAACGAAGTTGTGAGTGATGAGATATTGACAAAACTACGAAATCGGACGAAACACTAAGTTGCCACCTATGAAAAAGGTATTTAATGTCTTATATACAAGTGATAACATTTACATTTGATCTTACATTTTGAGTAAAAATGTTTAGAATATATATTTGATCGAGTACGGAAGAAAACATAATTTATTTCATAGAAAATAGGGTTCCGAATGGCGAAAAAGTCAAAAAAACTAACAAAATCGGTCGAAACTCAAAGGGGTACCATCACGGAAAATAATTGATTTCGGTCCCAAAAATATGTATTATATATACACTACTACGTCCATATATATCGAGTTAGAATGTGAATAAAACTAATTTGACTGAAAACGAAGTTGTGTGTGATGAGATATTGACAAAACTACGAAATCAGACGAAACAATAAGGTGCCACCTAAGAAACTATTTAACGACTTATACACAAGTGATACCAGAAAACATTTGATCTTAAATTTTGAGTTAGAATGTTTAGAATATATGTTTGATCGATTTTGGATGAAAACAAAACTTATTTCATCGAAAATGGAGTTCCGAATGAGGAGTAATTCAAAAAACTACAAAATCGATCGAAACTCAAAGGGGTACCATTACGGAAAATAGTTGATTTCGGTTCCAAAAATATGTATTCTATTAACATGACTACATCAATATATAGCGAGTTAGAATTCAAATAAAATTAATTTCACCTAAAACGAGGTTGTGAGTGATGAGATATTGACAAAACTACGAAATCAGACGAAACAATAAGGTGCCACCTAGGAAACTATTTAACGACTTATACATAAGTGATACCAGAAAACATTTGATCTTAAATTTTGAGTTAGAATGTTTAGAATATATGTTTGATCGATTTTGGAAGAATACAAAACTTATTTCATCGAAAATGGAGTTCCGAATGAGAAGTAATTCAAAAAACTACAAAATCGATCGAAACTCAAAGGGGTACCATCACGGAAAATAGTTGATTTCGGTCCCAAAAATATGTATTCTATTAACATTACTACGTCAATATATTTCGACTTAGAATGCGAATAGAACAAATTTCATTGAAAACGAGGTTGGTTGTGATGAGATATTGACAAAACTACGAAATTGGACGAAACACTACGTTGCCACCTAGGAAAAAAGTATTTAACGTTTTATATTCAAGAGATAACAGTTACATTTGATCTCATATTTTGAGTAAGAATATTTATAATATATATTTGATCGAGTACGGAAGAAAACAAAATTTATTTCATAGAAAATAGAGTTCCGAATGGCGAGAAATTCAAAAAATTACAAAGTCGGTCGAAACTCAAAGGGGTACCATCACAGAAAATAGTTGATATCGGTCCCAAAAATATGTATTATATTAACAATACTACGTCAATATATATCGAGTTAGAATGCGAATAAAACTAATTTGACTGAAAACGAAGTTGTGTGTGATGAGATATTGACAAAACTACGAATTGGTCGAAACAATAATTAAGGTGCCACCTAGGAAAAAGTATTTAACGTCTTATATACAAGTGATAATAGTTAGCTTTGATCTTATATTTTGAGTAAGAATGTTTAGAATATATGTTTGATCGATTTTGGAAGAATACAAAACTTATTTCATCGAAAATGGAGTTCCGAATGAGGAGTAATTCAAAAAACTACAAAATCGACCGAAACTCAAAGGGGTAGGTACCATCACGGAAAATAGTTGATTTAGGTCCCAAAAATATGTATTCTAATAACATTACTACGTCAATAGATATCGACTTAGAACGTGAATAAAACTAATTTCACTGAAAACGAGGTTGTGAGTGATGAGATATTGACAAAACTACGAAATCGGACGAAACACTAAGTTGCCACCTAGGAAAACGTATTTAACGTCTTATATACAAGTGATAATAGATACATTTGATCTTATATTTTGAGTAAGAATGTTTAGAATATATGTTTGATCGAGTTTGGAAGAAAATAAAACTTATTTCATCGAAAATGGAGTTCCAAATGAGGAATAATTCAAAAAACTACGAAATCGGTCGAAACTCAAAGGGGTACCATCACGGAAAATAGTTGATTTCGGTCCCCAAAATATGTATTCTATTAATATTACTACGTCAATATATATCGACTTAGAATGCGAATAGAACAAATTTCATTGAAAACGAGGTTGGTTGTGATGAGATATTAACAAAACTACGAAATCGGACAAAACAATAAGGTGCCACCTAGGAAACTATTTAACGACTTATAAACAAGTGATACCAGAAAACATTTGATCTTAAATTTTGAGTTAGAATGTTTACAATATATGTTTGATCGATTTTGGAAGACTACAAAACTTATTTCATCGAAAATGGAGTTCCGAATGAGGAGTAATTCAAAAAACTACAAAATCGATCGAAACTCAAAGGGGTACCATCACGGAAAATAGTTGATTTAGGTCCCAAAAATATGTATTCTAATAACATTACAACGTCAATAGATATCGACTTAGAATGCGAATAAAACTAATTTCACTGAAAACGAGGTTGTGAGTGATGAGATATTGACAAAACTACGAAATCGGACGAAACACTAAGTTGCCACCTAGGAAAACGTATTTAACGTCTTATATACAAGTGATAATAGATACATTTGATCTTATATTTTGAGTAAGAATGTTTAGAATATATGTTTGATCGAGTTTGGAAGAAAATTAAACTTATTTCATCGAAAATGGAGTTTCGACTAGCGAGTCATTCAAAAAACTACAAAATCGATCGAAACTCAAAGGGGTACCATTACGGAAAATAATTGATTTCGGTCCCCAAAATATGTATTCTATTAACATTACTACGTCAATATATATCGACTTAGAATGCGAATAGAACAAATTTCATTGAAAAGAGGTTGGTTGTGATGAGATATTGACAAAACTACGAAATCGGACGAAACACTAAGTTGCCACCTAGGAAAAAGGTATGTAATGTCTTATATACAGGTGATAACAGTTACATTTGATCTTATATTTTGACTAAGAATGTTTAGAATATATATTTTATCGAGTTTGGAAGAAAATAAAACTTATTTCATCGAAAATGGAGTTCCAAATGAGGAGTAATTCAAAAAACTACGAAATCGGTCGAAACTCAAAGGGGTACCATCACGGAAAATAGTTGATTTCGGTCCCCAAAATATGTATTCTATTAACATTACTACGTCAATATATATCGACTTAGAATGCGAATAGAACAAATTTAATTGAAAACGAGGTTGGTTGTGATGAGATATTAACAAAACTACGAAATCGGACAAAACAATAAGGTGCCACCTAGGAAACTATTTAATGACTTATAAACAAGTGATACCAGAAAACGTTTGATCTTAAATTTTGAGTTAGAATGTTTAGAATATATGTTTGATCGATTTTGGAAGAATACAAAACTTATTTCATCGAAAATGGAGTTCCGAATGAGGAGTAATTCAAAAAACTACAAAATCGATCGAAACTCAAAGGGGTACCATCACGGAAAATAGTTGATTTCGGTCCCCAAAATATGTATTCTATTAACATTACTACGTCAATATATTTCGACTTAGAATGCGAATAGAACAAATTTCATTGAAAACGAGGTTGGTTGTGATGAGATATTGACAAAACTACGAAATTGGACGAAACACTACGTTGCCACCTAGGAAAAAAGTATTTAACGTCTTATATTCAAGTGATAACAGTTACATTTGATCTCATATTTTGAGTAAGAATATTTATAATATATATTTGATCGAGTACGGAAGAAAACAAAATTTATTTCATAGAAAATAGAGTTCCGAATGGCGAGAAATTCAAAAAATTACAAAGTCGGTCGAAACTCAAAGGGGTACCATCACAGAAAATAGTTGATATCGGTCCCAAAAATATGTATTATATTAACAATACTACGTCAATATATATCGAGTTAGAATGCGAATAAAACTAATTTGACTGAAAACGAAGTTGTGTGTGATGAGATATTGACAAAACTACGAATTGGTCGAAACAATAATTAAGGTGCCACCTAGGAAAAAGTATTTAACGTCTTATATACAAGTGATAATAGTTAGCTTTGATCTTATATTTTGAGTAAGAATGTTTAGAATATATGTTTGATCGATTTTGGAAGAATACAAAACTTATTTCATCGAAAATGGAGTTCCGAATGAGGAGTAATTCAAAAAACTACAAAATCGATCGAAACTCAAAGGGGTAGGTACCATCACGGAAAATAGTTGATTTAGGTCCCAAAAATATGTATTCTAATAACATTACTACGTCAATAGATATCGACTTAGAATGTGAATAAAACTAATTTCACTGAAAACGAGGTTGTGAGTGATGAGATATTGACAAAACTACGAAATCGGACGAAACACTAAGTTGCCACCTAGGAAAACGTATTTAACGTCTTATATACAAGTGATAATAGATACATTTGATCTTATATTTTGAGTAAGAATGTTTAGAATATATGTTTGATCGAGTTTGGAAGAAAATAAAACTTATTTCATCGAAAATGGAGTTCCGACTAGCGAGTCATTCAAAAAACTACAAAATCGGTCGAAACTCAAAGGGGTACCATCACGGAAAATAGTTGATTTCGGTCACAAAAATATGTATTATATTAACACTACTACGTCAATATATATCGAGTTAGAATGTGAATTAAACTAATTTCACTGAAAACGAGGTTGTGAGTGATGAGATATTGACAAAACTACGAAATCGGACGAAACACTAAGTTGCCACCTAGGAAAACGTATTTAACGTCTTATATACAAGTGATAATAGATACATTTGATCTTATATTTTGAGTAAGAATGTTTAGAATATATGTTTGATCGAGTTTGGAAGAAAATTAAACTTATTTCATCGAAAATGGAGTTTCGACTAGCGAGTCATTCAAAAAACTACAAAATCGATCGAAACTCAAAGGGGTACCATTACGGAAAATAGTTGATTTCGGTCCCCAAAATATGTATTCTATTAACATTACTACGTCAATATATATCGACTTAGAATGCGAATAGAACAAATTTCATTGAAAAGAGGTTGGTTGTGATGAGATATTGACAAAACTACGAAATCGGACGAAACACTAAGTTGCCACCTAGGAAAAAGGTATGTAATGTCTTATATACAAGTGATAACAGTTACATTTGATCTTATATTTTGACTAAGAATGTTTAGAATATATATTTGATCGAGTTTGGAAGAAAATAAAACCTATTTCATCGAAAATGGAGTTCCAAATGAGGAGTAATTCAAAAAACTACGAAATCGGTCGAAACTCAAAGGGGTACCATCACGGAAAATAGTTGATTTCGGTCCCCAAAATATGTATTCTATTAACATTACTACGTCAATATATATCGACTTAGAATGCGAATAGAACAAATTTCATTGAAAACGAGGTTGGTTGTGATGAGATATTAACAAAACTACGAAATCGGACAAAACAATAAGGTGCCACCTAGGAAACTATTTAATGACTTATAAACAAGTGATACCAGAAAACATTTGATCTTAAATTTTGAGTTAGAATGTTTAGAATATATGTTTGATCGATTTTGGAAGAATACAAAACTTATTTCATCGAAAATGGAGTTCCGAATGAGGAGTAATTCAAAAAACTACAAAATCGATCGAAACTCAAAGGGGTACCATCACGGAAAATAGTTGATTTCGGTCCCAAAAATATGTATTCTATTAACATTACTACGTCAATATATTTCGACTTAGAATGCGAATAGAACAAATTTCATTGAAAACGAGGTTGGTTGTGATGAGATATTGACAAAACTACGAAATTGGACGAAACACTACGTTGCCACCTAGGAAAAAAGTATTTAACGTCTTATATTCAAGTGATAACAGTTACATTTGATCTCATATTTTGAGTAAGAATATTTATAATATATATTTGATCGAGTACGGAAGAAAACAAAATTTATTTCATAGAAAATAGAGTTCCGAATGGCGAGAAATTCAAAAAATTACAAAGTCGGTCGAAACTCAAAGGGGTACTACCATCACAGAAAATAGTTGATATCGGTCCCAAAAATATGTATTATATTAACAATACTACGTCAATATATATCGAGTTAGAATGCGAATAAAACTAATTTGACTGAAAACGAAGTTGTGTGTGATGAGATATTGACAAAACTACGAATTGGTCGAAACAATAATTAAGGTGCCACCTAGGAAAAAGTATTTAACGTCTTATATACAAGTGATAATAGTTAGCTTTGATCTTATATTTTGAGTAAGAATGTTTAGAATATATGTTTGATCGATTTTGGAAGAATACAAAACTTATTTCATCGAAAATGGAGTTCCGAATGAGGAGTAATTCAAAAAACTACAAAATCGATCGAAACTCAAAGGGGTAGGTACCATCACGGAAAATAGTTGATTTAGGTCCCAAAAATATGTATTCTAATAACATTACTACGTCAATAGATATCGACTTAGAACGTGAATAAAACTAATTTCACTGAAAACGAAGTTGTGAGTGATGAGATATTGACAAAACTACGAAATCGGACGAAACACTAAGTTGCCACCTAGGAAAACGTATTTAACGTCTTATATACAAGTGATAATAGATACATTTGATCTTATATTTTGAGTAAGAATGTTTAGAATATATGTTTGATCGAGTTTGGAAGAAAATAAAACTTATTTCATCGAAAATGGAGTTCCGACTAGCGAGTCATTCAAAAAACTACAAAATCGGTCGAAACTCAAAGGGGTACCATCACGGAAAATAGTTGATTTCGGTCACAAAAATATGTATTATATTAACACTACTACGTCAATATATATCGAGTTAGAATGTGAATTAAACTAATTTCACTGAAAACGAGGTTGTGAGTGATGAGATATTGACAAAACTACGAAATCGGACGAAACACTAAGTTGCCACCTAGGAAAACGTATTTAACGTCTTATATACAAGTGATAATA
This sequence comes from Chamaenerion angustifolium, assembly GCA_946814005.1. Taxonomy (NCBI): domain Eukaryota; kingdom Viridiplantae; phylum Streptophyta; class Magnoliopsida; order Myrtales; family Onagraceae; genus Chamaenerion; species Chamaenerion angustifolium. The sequence goes on from OX328279.1 coordinate 207,548, forward strand.
GATACATTTGATCTTATATTTTGAGTAAGAATGTTTAGAATATATGTTTGATCGAGTTTGGAAGAAAATTAAACTTATTTCATCGAAAATGGAGTTTCGACTAGCGAGTAATTCAAAAAACTACAAAATCGATCGAAACTCAAAGGGGTACCATCACAGAAAATAGTTGATTTAGGTCCCAAAAATATGTATTCTAATAACATTACTACGTCAATAGATATTGACTTAGAATGCGAAAAAACTAATTTCACTGAAAACGAGGTTGTGAGTGATGAGATATTGACAAAACTACGAAATCAGACGATACACTAAGTTGCCACCTAGGAAAACGTATTTAACGTCTTATATACAAGTGATAATAGATACATTTGATCTTATATTTTGATTAAGAATGTTTAGAATATATGTTTGATCGAGTTTGGAAGAATACAAAACTTATTTCATCGAAAATGGAGTTCCGACTAGCGAGTCATTCAAAAAACTACAAAATCGATCGAAACTCAAAGGGGTACGTACCATTACGGAAAATAATTGATTTCGGTCCCCAAAATATGTATTCTATTAACATTACTACGTCAATATATATCGACTTAGAATGCGAATAGAATAAATTTCATTGAAAAGAGGTTGGTTGTGATGAGATATTGACAAAACTACGAAATCGGACGAAACACTAAGTTGCCACCTAGGAAAAAAGTATTTAACGTTTTATATTCAAGTGATAACAGTTACATTTGATCTCATATTTTGAGTAAGAATATTTATAATATATATTTGATCGAGTACGGAAGAAAACAAAATTTATTTCATAGAAAATAGAGTTCCGAATGGCTAGAAATTCAAAAAATTACAAAGTCGGTCGAAACTCAAAGGGGTACCATCACAGAAAATAGTTGATATCGGTCCCAAAAATATGTATTATATTAACAATACTACGTCAATATATATCGAGTTAGAATGCGAATAAAACTAATTTGACTGAAAACGAAGTTGTGTGTGATGAGATATTGACAAAACTACGAATTGGTCGAAACAATAATTAAGGTGCCACCTAGGAAAAAGTATTTAACGTCTTATATACAAGTGATAATAGTTAGCTTTGATCTTATATTTTGAGTAAGAATGTTTAGAATATATGTTTGATCGATTTTGGAAGAATACAAAACTTATTTCATCGAAAATGGAGTTCCGAATGAGGAGTAATTCAAAAATCTACAAAATCGATCGAAACTCAAAGGGGTAGGTACCATCACAGAAAATAGTTGATTTAGGTCCCAAAAATATGTATTCTAATAACATTACTACGTCAATAGATATCGACTTAGAATGTGAATAAAACTAATTTCACTGAAAACGAGGTTGTGAGTGATGAGATATTGACAAAACTACGAAATCGGATGATACACTAAGTTGCCACCTAGGAAAAAAGTATTTAACGTCTTATATTCAAGTGATAACAGTTACATTTGATCTTATATTTTGACTAAGAATGTTTAGAATATATATTTGATCGAGTTTGGAAGAAAATAAAACTTATTTCATCGAAAATGGAGTTCCAAATGAGGAATAATTCAAAAAACTACGAAATCGGTCGAAACTCAAAGGGGTACCATCACGGAAAATAGTTGATTTCGGTCCCCAAAATATGTATTCTATTAATATTACTACGTCAATATATATCGACTTAGAATGCGAATAGAACAAATTTCATTGAAAACGACGTTGGTTGTGATGAGATATTAACAAAACTACGAAATCGGACAAAACAATAAGGTGCCACCTAGGAAACTATTTAACGACTTATAAACAAGTGATACCAGAAAACATTTGATCTTAAATTTTGAGTTAGAATGTTTACAATATATGTTTGATCGATTTTGGAAGACTACAAAACTTATTTCATCGAAAATGGAGTTCCGAATGAGGAGTAATTCAAAAAACTACAAAATCGATCGAAACTCAAAGGGGTACCATCACGGAAAATAGTTGATTTCGGTCACAAAAATATGTATTATATTAACACTACTACGTCAATATATATCGAGTTAGAATGTGAATTAAACTAATTTCACTGAAAACGAGGTTGTGAGTGATGAGATATTGACAAAACTACGAAATCGGACGAAACACTAAGTTGCCACCTAGGAAAACGTATTTAACGTCTTATACACAAGTGATAATAGATACATTTGATCTTATATTTTGAGTAAGAATGTTTAGAATATATGTTTGATCGAGTTTGGAAGAAAATTAAACTTATTTCATCGAAAATGGAGTTTCGACTAGCGAGTCATTCAAAAAACTACAAAATCGATCGAAACTCAAAGGGGTACCATTACGGAAAATAATTGATTTCGGTCCCCAAAATATGTATTCTATTAACATTACTACGTCAATATATATCGACTTAGAATGCGAATAGAAGAAATTTCATTGAAAAGAGGTTGGTTGTGATGAGATATTGACAAAACTACGAAATCGGACGAAACACTAAGTTGCCACCTAGGAAAAAGGTATGTTATGTCTTATATACAGGTGATAACAGTTACATTTGATCTTATATTTTGACTAAGAATGTTTAGAATATATATTTGATCGAGTTTGGAAGAAAATAAAACTTATTTCATCGAAAATGGAGTTCCAAATGAGGAGTAATTCAAAAAACTACGAAATCGGTCGAAACTCAAAGGGGTACCATCACGGAAAATAGTTGATTTCGGTCCCCAAAATATGTATTCTATTAACATTACTACGTCAATATATATCGACTTAGAATGCGAATAGAACAAATTTCATTGAAAACGAGGTTGGTTGTGATGAGATATTAACAAAACTACGAAATCGGACAAAACAATAAGGTGCCACCTAGGAAACTATTTAATGACTTATAAACAAGTAATACCAGAAAACATTTGATCTTAAATTTTGAGTTAGAATGTTTAGAATATATGTTTGATCGATTTTGGAAGAATACAAAACTTATTTCATCGAAAATGGAGTTCCGAATGAGGAGTAATTCAAAAAACTACAAAATCGATCGAAACTCAAAGGGGTACCATCACGGAAAATAGTTGATTTCGGTCCCAAAAATATGTATTCTATTAACAATACTACGTCAATATATTTCGACTTAGAATGCGAATAGAACAAATTTCATTGAAAACGAGGTTGGTTGTGATGAGATATTGACAAAACTACGAAATTGGACGAAACACTACGTTGCCACCTAGGAAAAAAGTATTTAACGTCTTATATTCAAGTGATAACAGTTACATTTGATCTCATATTTTGAGTAAGAATATTTATAATATATATTTGATCGAGTACGGAAGAAAACAAAATTTATTTCATAGAAAATAGAGTTCCGAATGGCGAGAAATTCAAAAAATTACAAAGTCGGTCGAAACTCAAAGGGGTACCATCACAGAAAATAGTTGATATCGGTCCCAAAAATATGTATTATATTAACAATACTACGTCAATATATATCGAGTTAGAATGCGAATAAAACTAATTTGACTGAAAACGAAGTTGTGTGTGATGAGATATTGACAAAACTACGAATTGGTCGAAACAATAATTAAGGTGCCACCTAGGAAAAAGTATTTAACGTCTTATATACAAGTGATAATAGTTAGCTTTGATCTTATATTTTGAGTAAGAATGTTTAGAATATATGTTTGATCGATTTTGGAAGAATACAAAACTTATTTCATCGAAAATGGAGTTCCGAATGAGGAGTAATTCAAAAAACTACAAAATCGATCGAAACTCAAAGGGGTAGGTACCATCACGGAAAATAGTTGATTTAGGTCCCAAAAATATGTATTCTAATAACATTACCACGTCAATAGATATCGACTTAGAATGTGAATAAAACTAATTTCACTGAAAACGAGGTTGTGAGTGATGATATATTGACAAAACTACGAAATCGGATGATACACTAAGTTGCCACCTAGGAAAAAAGTATTTAACGTCTTATATTCAAGTGATAACAGTTACATTTGATCTTATATTTTGACTAAGAATGTTTAGAATATATATTTGATCGAGTTTGGCAGAAAATAAAACTTATTTCATCGGAAATGGAGTTCCAAATGAGGAATAATTCAAAAAACTACGAAATCGGTCGAAACTCAAATAGTTGATTTCGGTCCCCAAAATATGTATTCTATTAATATTACTACGTCAATATATATCGACTTAGAATGCGAATAGAACAAATTTCATTGAAAACGCGGTTGGTTGTGATGAGATATTAACAAAACTACAAAATCGGACAAAACAATAAGGTGCCACCTAGGAAACTATTTAACGACTTATAAACAAGTGATACCAGAAAACATTTGATCTTAAATTTTGAGTTAGAATGTTTACAATATATGTTTGATCGATTTTGGAAGACTACAAAACTTATTTCATCGAAAATGGAGTTCCGAATGAGGAGTCATTCAAAAAACTACAAAACGATCGAAACTCAAAGGGGTACCATCACGGAAAATAGTTGATTTAGGTCCCAAAAATATGTATTCTAATAACATTACTACGTCAATAGATATCGACTTAGAATGCGAATAAAACTAATTTCACTGAAAACGAGGTTGTGAGTGATGAGATATTGACAAAACTACGAAATCGGACGAAACACTAAGTTGCCACCTAGGAAAACGTATTTAACGTCTTATATACAAGTGATAATAGATACATTTGATCTTATATTTTGAGTAAGAATGTTTAGAATATATGTTTGATCGAGTTTGGAAGAAAATTAAACTTATTTCATCGAAAATGGAGTTTCGACTAGCGAGTCATTCAAAAAACTACAAAATCGATCGAAACTCAAAGGGGTACCATTACGGAAAATAATTGATTTCGGTCCCCAAAATATGTATTCTATTAACATTACTACGTCAATATATATCGACTTAGAATGCGAATAGAAGAAATTTCATTGAAAAGAGGTTGGTTGTGATGAGATATTGACAAAACTACGAAATCGGACGAAACACTAAGTTGCCACCTAGGAAAAAGGTATGTTATGTCTTATATACAGGTGATAATAGTTACATTTGATCTTATATTTTGACTAAGAATGTTTAGAATATATATTTGATCGAGTTTGGAAGAAAATAAAACTTATTTCATCGAAAATGGAGTTCCAAATGAGGAGTAATTCCAAAAACTACGAAATCGGTCGAAACTCAAAGGGGTACCATCACGGAAAATAGTTGATTTCGGTCCCCAAAATATGTATTCTATTAACATTACTACGTCAATATATATCGACTTAGAATGCGAATAGAACAAATTTCATTGAAAACGAGGTTGGTTGTGATGAGATATTAACAAAACTACGAAATCGGACAAAACAATAAGGTGCCACCTAGGAAACTATTTAATGACTTATAAACAAGTAATACCAGAAAACATTTGATCTTATATTTGAGTTAGAATGTTTAGAATATATGTTTGATCGATTTTGGAAGAATACAAAACTTATTTCATCGAAAATGGAGTTCCGAATGAGGAGTAATTCAAAAAACTACAAAATCGATCGAAACTCAAAGGGGTACCATCACGGAAAATAGTTGATTTCGGTCCCAAAAATATGTATTCTATTAACATTACTACGTCAATATATTTCGACTTAGAATGCGAATAGAACAAATTTCATTGAAAACGAGGTTGGTTGTGATGAGATATTGACAAAACTACGAAATTGGACGAAACACTACGTTGCCACCTAGGAAAAAAGTATTTAACGTCTTATATTCAAGTGATAACAGTTACATTTGATCTCATATTTTGAGTAAGAATATTTATAATATATATTTGATCGAGTACGGAAGAAAACAAAATTTATTTCATAGAAAATAGAGTTCCGAATGGCGAGAAATTCAAAAAATTACAAAGTCGGTCGAAACTCAAAGGGGTACTACCATCACGGAAAATAGTTGATATCGGTCCCAAAAATATGTATTATATTAACAATACTACGTCAATATATATCGAGTTAGAATGCGAATAAAACTAATTTGACTGAAAACGAAGTTGTGTGTGATGAGATATTGACAAAACTACGAATTGGTCGAAACAATAATTAAGGTGCCACCTAGGAAAAAGTATTTAACGTCTTATATACAAGTGATAATAGTTAGCTTTGATCTTATATTTTGAGTAAGAATGTTTAGAATATATGTTTGATCGATTTTGGAAGAATACAAAACTTATTTCATCGAAAATGGAGTTCCGAATGAGGAGTAATTCAAAAAACTACAAAATCGATCGAAACTCAAAGGGGTAGGTACCATCACGGAAAATAGTTGATTTAGGTCCCAAAAATATGTATTCTAATAACATTACCACGTCAATAGATATCGACTTAGAATGTGAATAAAACTAATTTCACTGAAAACGAGGTTGTGAGTGATGATATATTGACAAAACTACGAAATCGGATGATACACTAAGTTGCCACCTAGGAAAAAAGTATTTAACGTCTTATATTCAAGTGATAACAGTTACATTTGATCTTATATTTTGACTAAGAATGTTTAGAATATATATTTGATCGAGTTTGGCAGAAAATAAAACTTATTTCATCGAAAATGGAGTTCCAAATGAGGAATAATTCAAAAAACTACGAAATCGGTCGAAACTCAAATAGTTGATTTCGGTCCCCAAAATATGTATTCTATTAATATTACTACGTCAATATATATCGACTTAGAATGCGAATAGAACAAATTTCATTGAAAACGCGGTTGGTTGTGATGAGATATTAACAAAACTACGAAATCGGACAAAACAATAAGGTGCCACCTAGGAAACTATTTAACGACTTATAAACAAGTGATACCAGAAAACATTTGATCTTAAATTTTGAGTTAGAATGTTTACAATATATGTTTGATCGATTTTGGAAGACTACAAAACTTATTTCATCGAAAATGGAGTTCCGAATGAGGAGTCATTCAAAAAACTACAAAACGATCGAAACTCAAAGGGGTACCATCACGGAAAATAGTTGATTTAGGTCCCAAAAATATGTATTCTAATAACATTACTACGTCAATAGATATCGACTTAGAATGCGAATAAAACTAATTTCACTGAAAACGAGGTTGTGAGTGATGAGATATTGACAAAACTACGAAATCGGACGAAACACTAAGTTGCCACCTAGGAAAACGTATTTAACGTCTTATATACAAGTGATAATAGATACATTTGATCTTATATTTTGAGTAAGAATGTTTAGAATATATGTTTGATCGAGTTTGGAAGAAAATTAAACTTATTTCATCGAAAATGGAGTTTCGACTAGCGAGTCATTCAAAAAACTACAAAATCGATCGAAACTCAAAGGGGTACCATTACGGAAAATAATTGATTTCGGTCCCCAAAATATGTATTCTATTAACATTACTACGTCAATATATATCGACTTAGAATGCGAATAGAACAAATTTCATTGAAAAGAGGTTGGTTGTGATGAGATATTGACAAAACTACGAAATCGGACGAAACACTAAGTTGCCACCTAGGAAAAAGGTATGTAATGTCTTATATACAAGTGATAACAGTTACATTTGATCTTATATTTTGACTAAGAATGTTTAGAATATATATTTGATCGAGTTTGGAAGAAAATAAAACTTATTTCATCGAAAATGGAGTTCCAAATGAGGAGTAATTCCAAAAACTACGAAATCGGTCGAAACTCAAAGGGGTACCATCACGGAAAATAGTTGATTTCGGTCCCCAAAATATGTATTCTATTAACATTACTACGTCAATATATATCGACTTAGAATGCGAATAGAACAAATTTCATTGAAAACGAGGTTGGTTGTGATGAGATATTAACATAACTACAAAATCGGACAAAACAATAAGGTGCCACCTAGGAAACTATTTAATGACTTATAAACAAGTGATACCAGAAAACGTTTGATCTTAAATTTTGAGTTAGAATGTTTAGAATATATGTTTGATCGATTTTGGAAGAATACAAAACTTATTTCATCGAAAATGGAGTTCCGAATGAGGAGTAATTCAAAAAACTACAAAATCGATCGAAACTCAAAGGGGTACCATCACGGAAAATAGTTGATTTCGGTCCCAAAAATATGTATTCTATTAACATTACTACGTCAATATATTTCGACTTAGAATGCGAATAGAACAAATTTCATTGAAAACGAGGTTGGTTGTGATGAGATATTGACAAAACTACGAAATTGGACGAAACACTACGTTGCCACCTAGGAAAAAAGTATTTAACGTCTTATATTCAAGTGATAACAGTTACATTTGATCTCATATTTTGAGTAAGAATATTTATAATATATATTTGATCGAGTACGGAAGAAAACAAAATTTATTTCATAGAAAATAGAGTTCCGAATGGCGAGAAATTCAAAAAATTACAAAGTCGGTCGAAACTCAAAGGGGTACTACCATCACGGAAAATAGTTGATATCGGTCCCAAAAATATGTATTATATTAACAATACTACGTCAATATATATCGAGTTAGAATGCGAATAAAACTAATTTGACTGAAAACGAAGTTGTGTGTGATGAGATATTGACAAAACTACGAATTGGTCGAAACAATAATTAAGGTGCCACCTAGGAAAAAGTATTTAACGTCTTATATACAAGTGATAATAGTTAGCTTTGATCTTATATTTTGAGTAAGAATGTTTAGAATATATGTTTGATCGATTTTGGAAGAATACAAAACTTATTTCATCGAAAATGGAGTTCCGAATGAGGAGTAATTCAAAAAACTACAAAATCGATCGAAACTCAAAGGGGTAGGTACCATCACGGAAAATAGTTGATTTAGGTCCCAAAAATATGTATTCTAATAACATTACTACGTCAATAGATATCGACTTAGAATGTGAATAAAACTAATTTCACTGAAAACGAGGTTGTGAGTGATGAGATATTGACAAAACTACGAAATCGGATGATACACTAAGTTGCCACCTAGGAAAACGTATTTAACGTCTTATATACAAGTGATAATAGATACATTTGATCTTATATTTTGAGTAAGAATGTTTAGAATATATGTTTGATCGAGTTTGGAAGAAAATAAAACTTATTTCATCGAAAATGGAGTTCCGACTAGCGAGTCATTCAAAAAACTACAAAATCGGTCGAAACTCAAAGGGGTACCATCACGGAAAATAGTTGATTTCGGTCACAAAAATATGTATTATATTAACACTACTACGTCAATATATATCGAGTTAGAATGTGAATTAAACTAATTTCACTGAAAACGAGGTTGTGAGTGATGAGATATTGACAAAACTACGAAATCGGACGAAACACTAAGTTGCCACCTAGGAAAACGTATTTAACGTCTTATATACAAGTGATAATAGATACATTTGATCTTATATTTTGAGTAAGAATGTTTAGAATATATGTTTGATCGAGTTTGGAAGAAAATTAAACTTATTTCATCGAAAATGGAGTTTCGACTAGCGAGTCATTCAAAAAACTACAAAATCGATCGAAACTCAAAGGGGTACCATTACGGAAAATAATTGATTTCGGTCCCCAAAATATGGATTCTATTAACATTACTACGTCAATATATATCGACTTAGAATGCGAATAGAACAAATTTCATTGAAAAGAGGTTGGTTGTGATGAGATATTGACAAAACTACGAAATCGGACGAAACACTAAGTTGCCACCTAGGAAAAAGGTATGTAATGTCTTATATACAAGTGATAACAGTTACATTTGATCTTATATTTTGACTAAGAATGTTTAGAATATATATTTGATCGAGTTTGGAAGAAAATAAAACCTATTTCATCGAAAATGGAGTTCCAAATGAGGAGTAATTCCAAAAACTACGAAATCGGTCGAAACTCAAAGGGGTACCATCACGGAAAATAGTTGATTTCGGTCCCCAAAATATGTATTCTATTAACATTACTACGTCAATATATATCGACTTAGAATGCGAATAGAAAAAATTTCATTGAAAACGAGGTTGGTTGTGATGAGATATTAACATAACTACGAAATCGGACAAAACAATAAGGTGCCACCTAGGAAACTATTTAATGACTTATAAACAAGTGATACCAGAAAACGTTTGATCTTAAATTTTGAGTTAGAATGTTTAGAATATATGTTTGATCGATTTTGGAAGAATACAAAACTTATTTCATCGAAAATGGAGTTCCGAATGAGGAGTAATTCAAAAAACTACAAAATCGATCGAAACTCAAAGGGGTACCATCACGGAAAATAGTTGATTTCGGTCCCAAAAATATGTATTCTATTAACATTACTACGTCAATATATTTCGACTTAGAATGCGAATAGAACAAATTTCATTGAAAACGAGGTTGGTTGTGATGAGATATTGACAAAACTACGAAATTGGACGAAACACTACGTTGCCACCTAGGAAAAAAGTATTTAACGTCTTATATTCAAGTGATAACAGTTACATTTGATCTCATATTTTGAGTAAGAATATTTATAATATATATTTGATCGAGTACGGAAGAAAACAAAATTTATTTCATAGAAAATAGAGTTCCGAATGGCGAGAAATTCAAAAAATTACAAAGTCGGTCGAAACTCAAAGGGGTACTACCATCACGGAAAATAGTTGATATCGGTCCCAAAAATATGTATTATATTAACAATACTACGTCAATATATATCGAGTTAGAATGCGAATAAAACTAATTTGACTGAAAACGAAGTTGTGTGTGATGAGATATTGACAAAACTACGAATTGGTCGAAACAATAATTAAGGTGCCACCTAGGAAAAAGTATTTAACGTCTTATATACAAGTGATAATAGTTAGCTTTGATCTTATATTTTGAGTAAGAATGTTTAGAATATATGTTTGATCGATTTTGGAAGAATACAAAACTTATTTCATCGAAAATGGAGTTCCGAATGAGGAGTAATTCAAAAAACTACAAAATCGATCGAAACTCAAAGGGGTAGGTACCATCACGGAAAATAGTTGATTTAGGTCCCAAAAATATGTATTCTAATAACATTACTACGTCAATAGATATCGACTTAGAATGTGAATAAAACTAATTTCACTGAAAACGAGGTTGTGAGTGATGAGATATTGACAAAACTACGAAATCGGATGATACACTAAGTTGCCACCTAGGAAAACGTATTTAACGTCTTATATACAAGTGATAATAGATACATTTGATCTTATATTTTGAGTAAGAATGTTTAGAATATATGTTTGATCGAGTTTGGAAGAAAATAAAACTTATTTCATCGAAAATGGAGTTCCGACTAGCGAGTCATTCAAAAAACTACAAAATCGGTCGAAACTCAAAGGGGTACCATCACGGAAAATAGTTGATTTCGGTCACAAAAATATGTATTATATTAACACTACTACGTCAATATATATCGAGTTAGAATGTGAATTAAACTAATTTCACTGAAAACGAGGTTGTGAGTGATGAGATATTGACAAAACTACGAAATCGGACGAAACACTAAGTTGCCACCTAGGAAAACGTATTTAACGTCTTATATACAAGTGATAATAGATACATTTGATCTTATATTTTGAGTAAGAATGTTTAGAATATATGTTTGATCGAGTTTGGAAGAAAATTAAACTTATTTCATCGAAAATGGAGTTTCGACTAGCGAGTCATTCAAAAAACTACAAAATCGATCGAAACTCAAAGGGGTACCATTACGGAAAATAATTGATTTCGGTCCCCAAAATATGGATTCTATTAACATTACTACGTCAATATATATCGACTTAGAATGCGAATAGAACAAATTTCATTGAAAAGAGGTTGGTTGTGATGAGATATTGACAAAACTACGAAATCGGACGAAACACTAAGTTGCCACCTAGGAAAAAGGTATGTAATGTCTTATATACAAGTGATAACAGTTACATTTGATCTTATATTTTGACTAAGAATGTTTAGAATATATATTTGATCGAGTTTGGAAGAAAATAAAACCTATTTCATCGAAAATGGAGTTCCAAATGAGGAGTAATTCCAAAAACTACGAAATCGGTCGAAACTCAAAGGGGTACCATCACGGAAAATAGTTGATTTCGGTCCCCAAAATATGTATTCTATTAACATTACTACGTCAATATATATCGACTTAGAATGCGAATAGAACAAATTTCATTGAAAACGAGGTTGGTTGTGATGAGATATTAACAAAACTACGAAATCGGACAAAACAATAAGGTGCCACCTAGGAAACTATTTAATGACTTATAAACAAGTGATACCAGAAAACATTTGATCTTAAATTTTGAGTTAGAATGTTTAGAATATATGTTTGATCGATTTTGGAAGAATACAAAACTTATTTCATCGAAAATGGAGTTCCGAATGAGGAGTAATTCAAAAAACTACAAAATCGATCGAAACTCAAAGGGGTACCATCACGGAAAATAGTTGATTTCGGTCCCAAAAATATGTATTCTATTAACATTACTACGTCAATATATTTCGACTTAGAATGCGAATAGAACAAATTTCATTGAAAACGAGGTTGGTTGTGATGAGATATTGACAAAACTACGAAATTGGACGAAACACTACGTTGCCACCTAGGAAAAAAGTATTTAACGTCTTATATTCAAGTGATAACAGTTACATTTGATCTCATATTTTGAGTAAGAATATTTATAATATATATTTGATCGAGTACGGAAGAAAACAAAATTTATTTCATAGAAAATAGAGTTCCGAATGGCGAGAAATTCAAAAAATTACAAAGTCGGTCGAAACTCAAAGGGGTACTACCATCACAGAAAATAGTTGATATCGGTCCCAAAAATATGTATTATATTAACAATACTACGTCAATATATATCGAGTTAGAATGCGAATAAAACTAATTTGACTGAAAACGAAGTTGTGTGTGATGAGATATTGACAAAACTACGAATTGGTCGAAACAATAATTAAGGTGCCACCTAGGAAAAAGTATTTAACGTCTTATATACAAGTGATAATAGTTAGCTTTGATCTTATATTTTGAGTAAGAATGTTTAGAATATATGTTTGATCGATTTTGGAAGAATACAAAACTTATTTCATCGAAAATGGAGTTCCGAATGAGGAGTAATTCAAAAAACTACAAAATCGATCGAAACTCAAAGGGGTAGGTACCATCACGGAAAATAGTTGATTTAGGTCCCAAAAATATGTATTCTAATAACATTACTACGTCAATAGATATCGACTTAGAACGTGAATAAAACTAATTTCACTGAAAACGAGGTTGTGAGTGATGAGATATTGACAAAACTACGAAATCGGACGAAACACTAAGTTGCCACCTAGGAAAACGTATTTAACGTCTTATATACAAGTGATAATAGATACATTTGATCTTATATTTTGAGTAAGAATGTTTAGAATATATGTTTGATCGAGTTTGGAAGAAAATAAAACTTATTTCATCGAAAATGGAGTTCCGACTAGCGAGTCATTCAAAAAACTACAAAATCGGTCGAAACTCAAAGGGGTACCATCACGGAAAATAGTTGATTTCGGTCACAAAAATATGTATTATATTAACACTACTACGTCAATATATATCGAGTTAGAATGTGAATTAAACTAATTTCACTGAAAACGAGGTTGTGAGTGATGAGATATTGACAAAACTACGAAATCGGACGAAACACTAAGTTGCCACCTAGGAAAACGTATTTAACGTCTTATATACAAGTGATAATAGATACATTTGATCTTATATTTTGAGTAAGAATGTTTAGAATATATGTTTGATCGAGTTTGGAAGAAAATTAAACTTATTTCATCGAAAATGGAGTTTCGACTAGCGAGTAATTCAAAAAACTACAAAATCGATCGAAACTCAAAGGGGTACCATCACAGAAAATAGTTGATTTAGGTCCCAAAAATATGTATTCTAATAACATTACTACGTCAATAGATATTGACTTAGAATGCGAAAAAACTAATTTCACTGAAAACGAGGTTGTGAGTGATGAGATATTGACAAAACTACGAAATCAGACGATACACTAAGTTGCCACCTAGGAAAACGTATTTAACGTCTTATATACAAGTGATAATAGATACATTTGATCTTATATTTTGATTAAGAATGTTTAGAATATATGTTTGATCGAGTTTGGAAGAATACAAAACTTATTTCATCGAAAATGGAGTTCCGACTAGCGAGTCATTCAAAAAACTACAAAATCGATCGAAACTCAAAGGGGTACGTACCATTACGGAAAATAATTGATTTCGGTCCCCAAAATATGTATTCTATTAACATTACTACGTCAATATATATCGACTTAGAATGCGAATAGAACAAATTTCATTGAAAAGAGGTTGGTTGTGATGAGATATTGACAAAACTACGAAATCGGACGAAACACTAAGTTGCCACCTAGGAAAAAAGTATTTAACGTTTTATATTCAAGTGATAACAGTTACATTTGATCTCATATTTTGAGTAAGAATATTTATAATATATATTTGATCGAGTACGGAAGAAAACAAAATTTATTTCATAGAAAATAGAGTTCCGAATGGCGAGAAATTCAAAAAATTACAAAGTCGGTCGAAACTCAAAGGGGTACCATCACAGAAAATAGTTGATATCGGTCCCAAAAATATGTATTATATTAACAATACTACGTCAATATATATCGAGTTAGAATGCGAATAAAACTAATTTGACTGAAAACGAAGTTGTGTGTGATGAGATATTGACAAAACTACGAATTGGTCGAAACAATAATTAAGGTGCCACCTAGGAAAAAGTATTTAACGTCTTATATACAAGTGATAATAGTTAGCTTTGATCTTATATTTTGAGTAAGAATGTTTAGAATATATGTTTGATCGATTTTGGAAGAATACAAAACTTATTTCATCGAAAATGGAGTTCCGAATGAGGAGTAATTCAAAAATCTACAAAATCGATCGAAACTCAAAGGGGTAGGTACCATCACAGAAAATAGTTGATTTAGGTCCCAAAAATATGTATTCTAATAACATTACTACGTCAATAGATATCGACTTAGAATGTGAATAAAACTAATTTCACTGAAAACGAGGTTGTGAGTGATGAGATATTGACAAAACTACGAAATCGGATGATACACTAAGTTGCCACCTAGGAAAAAAGTATTTAACGTCTTATATTCAAGTGATAACAGTTACATTTGATCTTATATTTTGACTAAGAATGTTTAGAATATATATTTGATCGAGTTTGGAAGAAAATAAAACTTATTTCATCGAAAATGGAGTTCCAAATGAGGAATAATTCAAAAAACTACGAAATCGGTCGAAACTCAAAGGGGTACCATCACGGAAAATAGTTGATTTCGGTCCCCAAAATGTGTATTCTATTAATATTACTACGTCAATATATATCGACTTAGAATGCGAATAGAACAAATTTCATTGAAAACGACGTTGGTTGTGATGAGATATTAACAAAACTACGAAATCGGACAAAACAATAAGGTGCCACCTAGGAAACTATTTAACGACTTATAAACAAGTGATACCAGAAAACATTTGATCTTAAATTTTGAGTTAGAATGTTTACAATATATGTTTGATCGATTTTGGAAGACTACAAAACTTATTTCATCGAAAATGGAGTTCCGAATGAGGAGTAATTCAAAAAACTACAAAATCGATCGAAACTCAAAGGGGTACCATCACGGAAAATAGTTGATTTCGGTCACAAAAATATGTATTATATTAACACTACTACGTCAATATATATCGAGTTAGAATGTGAATTAAACTAATTTCACTGAAAACGAGGTTGTGAGTGATGAGATATTGACAAAACTACGAAATCGGACGAAACACTAAGTTGCCACCTAGGAAAACGTATTTAACGTCTTATATACAAGTGATAATAGATACATTTGATCTTATATTTTGAGTAAGAATGTTTAGAATATATGTTTGATCGAGTTTGGAAGAAAATTAAACTTATTTCATCGAAAATGGAGTTTCGACTAGCGAGTCATTCAAAAAACTACAAAATCGATCGAAACTCAAAGGGGTACCATTACGGAAAATAATTGATTTCGGTCCCCAAAATATGTATTCTATTAACATTACTACGTCAATATATATCGACTTAGAATGCGAATAGAACAAATTTCATTGAAAAGAGGTTGGTTGTGATGAGATATTGACAAAACTACGAAATCGGACGAAACACTAAGTTGCCACCTAGGAAAAAGGTATGTTATGTCTTATATACAGGTGATAACAGTTACATTTGATCTTATATTTTGACTAAGAATGATTAGAATATATATTTGATCGAGTTTGGAAGAAAATAAAACTTATTTCATCGAAA
Organism: Chamaenerion angustifolium; assembly: GCA_946814005.1. NCBI lineage: Eukaryota > Viridiplantae > Streptophyta > Magnoliopsida > Myrtales > Onagraceae > Chamaenerion > Chamaenerion angustifolium. The sequence goes on from OX328279.1 coordinate 223,952, forward strand.
ATGGAGTTCCAAATGAGGAGTAATTCAAAAAACTACGAAATCGGTCGAAACTCAAAGGGGTACCATCACGGAAAATAGTTGATTTCGGTCCCCAAAATATGTATTCTATTAACATTACTACGTCAATATATATCGACTTAGAATGCGAATAGAACAAATTTCATTGAAAACGAGGTTGGTTGTGATGAGATATTAACAAAACTACGAAATCGGACAAAACAATAAGGTGCCACCTAGGAAACTATTTAATGACTTATAAACAAGTGATACCAGAAAACATTTGATCTTAAATTTTGAGTTAGAATGTTTAGAATATATGTTTGATCGATTTTGGAAGAATACAAAACTTATTTCATCGAAAATGGAGTTCCGAATGAGGAGTAATTCAAAAAACTACAAAATCGATCGAAACTCAAAGGGGTACCATCACGGAAAATAGTTGATTTCGGTCCCAAAAATATGTATTCTATTAACATTACTACGTCAATATATTTCGACTTAGAATGCGAATAGAACAAATTTCATTGAAAACGAGGTTGGTTGTGATGAGATATTGACAAAACTACGAAATTGGACGAAACACTACGTTGCCACCTAGGAAAAAAGTATTTAACGTCTTATATTCAAGTGATAACAGTTACATTTGATCTCATATTTTGAGTAAGAATATTTATAATATATATTTGATCGAGTACGGAAGAAAACAAAATTTATTTCATAGAAAATAGAGTTCCGAATGGCGAGAAATTCAAAAAATTACAAAGTCGGTCGAAACTCAAAGGGGTACTACCATCACAGAAAATAGTTGATATCGGTCCCAAAAATATGTATTATATTAACAATACTACGTCAATATATATCGAGTTAGAATGCGAATAAAACTAATTTGACTGAAAACGAAGTTGTGTGTGATGAGATATTGACAAAACTACGAATTGGTCGAAACAATAATTAAGGTGCCACCTAGGAAAAAGTATTTAACGTCTTATATACAAGTGATAATAGTTAGCTTTGATCTTATATTTTGAGTAAGAATGTTTAGAATATATGTTTGATCGATTTTGGAAGAATACAAAACTTATTTCATCGAAAATGGAGTTCCGAATGAGGAGTAATTCAAAAAACTACAAAATCGATCGAAACTCAAAGGGGTAGGTACCATCACGGAAAATAGTTGATTTAGGTCCCAAAAATATGTATTCTAATAACATTACTACGTCAATAGATATCGACTTAGAACGTGAATAAAACTAATTTCACTGAAAACGAGGTTGTGAGTGATGAGATATTGACAAAACTACGAAATCGGACGAAACACTAAGTTGCCACCTAGGAAAACGTATTTAACGTCTTATATACAAGTGATAATAGATACATTTGATCTTATATTTTGAGTAAGAATGTTTAGAATATATGTTTGATCGAGTTTGGAAGAAAATAAAACTTATTTCATCGAAAATGGAGTTCCAAATGAGGAATAATTCAAAAAACTACGAAATCGGTCGAAACTCAAATAGTTGATTTCGGTCCCCAAAATATGTATTCTATTAATATTACTACGTCAATATATATCGACTTAGAATGCGAATAGAACAAATTTCATTGAAAACGAGGTTGGTTGTGATGAGATATTAACAAAACTACGAAATCGGACAAAACAATAAGGTGCCACCTAGGAAATTATTTAACGACTTATAAACAAGTGATACCAGAAAACATTTGATCTTAAATTTTGAGTTAGAATGTTTACAATATATGTTTGATCGATTTTGGAAGACTACAAAACTTATTTCATCGAAAATGGAGTTCCGAATGAGGAGTAATTCAAAAAACTACAAAATCGATCGAAACTCAAAGGGGTACCATCACGGAAAATAGTTGATTTAGGTCCCAAAAATATGTATTTTAATAACATTACTACGTCAATAGATATCGACATAGAATGCGAATAAAACTAATTTCACTGAAAACGAGGTTGTGAGTGATGAGATATTGACAAAACTACGAAATCGGACGAAACACTAAGTTGCCACCTAGGAAAACGTATTTAACGTCTTATATACAAGTGATAATAGATACATTTGATCTTATATTTTGAGTAAGAATGTTTAGAATATATGTTTGATCGAGTTTGGAAGAAAATTAAACTTATTTCATCGAAAATGGAGTTCCGACTAGCGAGTCATTCAAAAAACTACAAAATCGGTCGAAACTCAAAGGGGTACCATCACGGAAAATAGTTGATTTCGGTCACAAAAATATGTATTATATTAACACTACTACGTCAATATATATCGAGTTAGAATGTGAATTAAACTAATTTCACTGAAAACGAGGTTGTGAGTGATGAGATATTGACAAAACTACGAAATCGGACGAAACACTAAGTTGCCACCTAGGAAAACGTATTTAACGTCTTATATACAAGTGATAATAGATACATTTGATCTTATATTTTGAGTAAGAATGTTTAGAATATATGTTTGATCGAGTTTGGAAGAAAATTAAACTTATTTCATCGAAAATGGAGTTCCGACTAGCGAGTCATTCAAAAAACTACAAAATCGATCGAAACTCAAAGGGGTACCATTACGGAAAATAATTGATTTCGGTCCCCAAAATATGTATTCTATTAACATTACTACGTCAATATATATCGACTTAGAATGCGAATAGAACAAATTTCATTGAAAAGAGGTTGGTTGTGATGAGATATTGACAAAACTACGAAATCGGACGAAACACTAAGTTGCCACCTAGGAAAAAGGTATGTAATGTCTTATATACAAGTGATAACAGTTACATTTGATCTTATATTTTGACTAAGAATGTTTAGAATATATATTTGATCGAGGTTGGAAAAAAATAAAACTTATTTCATCGAAAATGGAGTTCCAAATGAGGAGTAATTCAAAAAACTACGAAATCGGTCGAAACTCAAAGGGGTACCATCACGGAAAATAGTTGATTTCGGTCCCCAAAATATGTATTCTATTAACATTACTACGTCAATATATATCGACTTAGCATGCGAATAGAAAAAATTTCATTGAAAACGAGGTTGGTTGTGATGAGATATTAACAAAACTACGAAATCGGACAAAACAATAAGGTGCCACCTAGGAAACTATTTAATGACTTATAAACAAGTGATACCAGAAAACGTTTGATCTTAACTTTTGAGTTAGAATGTTTAGAATATATGTTTGATCGATTTTGGAAGAATACAAAACTTATTTCATCGAAAATGGAGTTCCGAATGAGGAGTAATTCAAAAAACTACAAAATCGATCGAAAATCAAAGGGGTACCATCACGGAAAATAGTTGATTTCGGTCCCAAAAATATGTATTCTATTAACATTACTACGTCAATATATTTCGACTTAGAATGCGAATAGAACAAATTTCATTGAAAACGAGGTTGGTTATGATGAGATATTGACAAAACTACGAAATTGGAAGAAACACTACGTTGCCACCTAGGAAAAAAGTATTTAACGTCTTATATTCAAGTGATAACAGTTACATTTGATCTCATATTTTGAGTAAGAATATTTATAATATATATTTGATCGAGTACGGAAGAAAACAAAATTTATTTCATAGAAAATAGAGTTCCGAATGGCGAGAAATTCAAAAAATTACAAAGTCGGTCGAAACTCAAAGGGGTACCATCACAGAAAATAGTTGATATCGGTCCCAAAAATATGTATTATATTAACAATACTACGTCAATATATATCGAGTTAGAATGCGAATAAAACTAATTTGACTGAAAACGAAGTTGTGTGTGATGAGATATTGACAAAACTACGAATTGGTCGAAACAATAATTAAGGTGCCACCTAGGAAAAAGTATTTAACGTCTTATATACAAGTGATAATAGTTAGCTTTGATCTTATATTTTGAGTAAGAATGTTTAGAATATATGTTTGATCGATTTTGGAAGAATACAAAACTTATTTCATCGAAAATGGAGTTCCGAATGAGGAGTAATTCAAAAAACTACAAAATCGATCGAAAATCAAAGGGGTACCATCACGGAAAATAGTTGATTTCGGTCCCAAAAATATGTATTCTATTAACATTACTACGTCAATATATTTCGACTTAGAATGCGAATAGAACAAATTTCATTGAAAACGAGGTTGGTTATGATGAGATATTGACAAAACTACGAAATTGGACGAAACACTACGTTGCCACCTAGGAAAAAAGTATTTAACGTCTTATATTCAAGTGATAACAGTTACATTTGATCTCATATTTTGAGTAAGAATATTTATAATATATATTTGATCGAGTACGGAAGAAAACAAAATTTATTTCATAGAAAATAGAGTTCCGAATGGCGAGAAATTCAAAAAATTACAAAGTCGGTCGAAACTCAAAGGGGTACCATCACAGAAAATAGTTGATATCGGTCCCAAAAATATGTATTATATTAACAATACTACGTCAATATATATCGAGTTAGAATGCGAATAAAACTAATTTGACTGAAAACGAAGTTGTGTGTGATGAGATATTGACAAAACTACGAATTGGTCGAAACAATAATTAAGGTGCCACCTAGGAAAAAGTATTTAACGTCTTATATACAAGTGATAATAGTTAGCTTTGATCTTATATTTTGAGTAAGAATGTTTAGAATATATGTTTGATCGATTTTGGAAGAATACAAAACTTATTTCATCGAAAATGGAGTTCCGAATGAGGAGTAATTCAAAAAACTACAAAATCGATCGAAACTCAAAGGGGTAGGTACCATCACGGAAAATAGTTGATTTAGGTCCCAAAAATATGTATTCTAATAACATTACTACGTCAATAGATATCGACTTAGAATGTGAATAAAACTAATTTAACTGAAAACGAGGTTGTGAGTGATGAGATATTGACAAAACTACGAAATCGGACGAAACACTAAGTTGCCACCTAGGAAAACGTATTTAACGTCTTATATACAAGTGATAATAGATACATTTGATCTTATATTTTGAGTAAGAATGTTTAGAATATATGTTTGATCGAGTTTGGAAGAAAATAAAACTTATTTCATCGAAAATGGAGTTCCGACTAGCGAGTCATTCAAAAAACTACAAAATCGGTCGAAACTCAAAGGGGTACCATCACGGAAAATAGTTGATTTCGGTCACAAAAATATGTATTATATTAACACTACTACGTCAATATATATCGAGTTAGAATGTGAATTAAACTAATTTCACTGAAAACGAGGTTGTGAGTGATGAGATATTGACAAAACTACGAAATCGGACGAAACACTAAGTTGCCACCTAGGAAAACGTATTTAACGTCTTATATACAAGTGATAATAGATACATTTGATCTTATATTTTGAGTAAGAATGTTTAGAATATATGTTTGATCGAGTTTGGAAGAAAATTAAACTTATTTCATCGAAAATGGAGTTTCGACTAGCGAGTAATTCAAAAAACTACAAAATCGATCGAAACTCAAAGGGGTACCATCACAGAAAATAGTTGATTTAGGTCCCAAAAATATGTATTCTAATAACATTACTACGTCAATAGATATTGACTTAGAATGCGAAAAAACTAATTTCACTGAAAACGAGGTTGTGAGTGATGAGATATTGACAAAACTACGAAATCAGACGATACACTAAGTTGCCACCTAGGAAAACGTATTTAACGTCTTATATACAAGTGATAATAGATACATTTGATCTTATATTTTGATTAAGAATGTTTAGAATATATGTTTGATCGAGTTTGGAAGAATACAAAACTTATTTCATCGAAAATGGAGTTCCGACTAGCGAGTCATTCCAAAAACTACAAAATCGATCGAAACTCAAAGGGGTACCATTACGGAAAATAATAGATTTCGGTTCCCAAAATATGTATTCTATTAACATTACTACGTCAATATATATCGACTTAGAATGCGAATAGAACAAATTTCATTGAAAAGAGGTTGGTTGTGATGAGATATTGACAAAACTACGAAATCGGACGAAACACTAAGTTGCCACCTAGGAAAACGTATTTAACGTCTTATATACAAGTGATAATAGTTACATTTGATCTTATATTTTGAGTGAGAATGTTTAGAATATATATTTGATCGAGTTTGGAAGAAAATAAAACTTATTTCATCGAAAATGGAGTTCCGACTAGCGAGTCATTCAAAAAACTACAAAATCGGTCGAAACTCAAAGGGGTGTACCATCACGGAAAATAGTTGATTTCGGTCCCAAAAATATGTATTATATTAACACTACTACGTCAATATATATCGAGTTAGAATGTGAATAAAACTAATTTCACTGAAAACGAAGTTGTGAGTGATGAGATATTGACAAAATTACGAAATCGGACGAAACACTAAGTTGCCACCTAGGAAAAAGGTATTTAACGTCTTATATACAAGTGATAACATTTACATTTGATCTTACATTTTGAGTAAGAATGTTTACAATATATATTTAATCGAGTACGGAAAAAAACAAAATTTATTTCATAGAAAATAGGGTTCCGAATGGCGAGAAATTCAAAAAACTACAAAATCGGGCGAAACTCAAAGGGGTACCCATCACGGAAAATAGTTGATTTTGGTCCCAAAAATATGTATTATATTAACACTACTACGTCCATATATATCGAGTTAGAATGCGAATAAAACTAATTTGACTGAAAACGAAGTTGTGTGTGATGAGATATTGACAAAACTACGAAATCAGACGAAATAATAACGTTCCACCAAGGAAACTATTTAACGACTTATACACAAGTGATAGCAGAAAACATTTGATCTTAAATTTTGAGTTAGAATGTTTAGAATATATGTTTGATCGATTTTGGAAGAATACAAAACTTATTTCATCGAAAATGGAGTTCCGAATGAGGAGTAATTCAAAAAACTACAAAATCGATCGAAACTCAAAGGGTTACCATCACGGAAAATAGTTGATTTCGGTCCCAAAAATATGTATTTTATTAACGTGAATACGTCAATATATAGCGAGTTAGAATGCGAATAAAATTAATTTCACTGAAAACGAGGTTGTGAGTGATGAGATATTGACAAAACTACGAAATCAGACGAAACAATAACGTGCCACCTAGGAAACTATTTAACGACTTATACACAAGTGATACCAGAAAACATTTGATCTTAAATTTTGAGTTAGAATGTTTAGAATATATGTTTGATCGATTTTGGAAGAATACAAAACTTATTTCATCGAAAATGGAGTTCCGAATGAGGAGTAATTCAAAAAACTACAAAATCGATCGAAACTCAAAGGGGTACCATCACGGAAAATAGTTGATTTCGGTCCCAAAAATATGTATTCTATTAACATTACTACGTCAATATATTTCGACTTAGAATGCGAATAGAACAAATTTCATTGAAAACGAGTTGGTTGTGATGAGATATTGTCAAAACTACGAAATTGGACGAAACACAACGTTGCCACCTAGGAAAAAAGTATTTAACGTCTTATATTCAAGTGATAACAGTTACATTTGATCTCATATTTTGAGTAAGAATATTTATAATATATATTTGATCGAGTACGGAAGAAAACAAAATTTATTTCATAGAAAATAGAGTTTCGAATGGCGAGAAATTCAAAAAACTACAAAGTCGGTCGAAACTCAAAGGGGTACCATCACGGAAAATAGTTGATATCGGTCCCAAAAATATGTATTATATTAACACTACTACGTCAATATATATCGAGCTAGAATTCGAATAAAACTAAATTTACTGAAAACGAAGTTGTGAGTGATGAGATATTGACAAAACTACGAAATCGGACGAAACACTAAGTTGCCACCTAGGAAAAAGTATTTAACGTCTTATATACAAGTGATAATAGATACATTTGATCTTATATTTTGATTAAGAATGTTTAGAATATATGTTTGATCGAGTTTGGAAGAAAATAAAACTTATTTCATCGAAACTGGAGTTCCGACTAGCGAGTCATTCAAAAAACTACAAAATCGATCGAAACTCAAAGGGGTACCATTACGGAAAATAATTGATTTCGGTCCCCAAAATATGTATTCTATTAACATTACTACGTCAATATATATCGACTTAGAATGCGAATAGAACAAATTTCATTGAAAAGAGGTTGGTTGTGATGAGATATTGACAAAACTACGAAATCGGACGAAACACTAAGTTGCCACCTAGGAAAAAGGTATTTAATGTCTTATATACAAGTGATAACAATTACATTTGATCTTATATTTTGACTAAGAATGTTTAGAATATATATTTGATCGAGTTTGGAAGAAAATAAAACTTATTTCATCAAAAATGGAGTTCCAAATGAGGAGTAATTCAAAAAACTACGAAATCGGTCGAAACTCAAAGGGGTACCATCACGGAAAATAGTTGATTTCGGTCCCCAAAATATGTATTCTATTAACATTACTACGTCAATATATATCGACTTAGAATGCGAATAGAACAAATTTCATTGAAAACAAGGTTGGTTGTGATGAGATATTAACAAAACTACGAAATCGGACAAAACAATAAGGTGCCACCTAGGAAACTATTTAACGACTTATAAACAAGTGATACCAGAAAACATTTGATCTTAAATTTTGGGTTAGAATGTTTAGAATATATGTTTGAACGATTTTTGAAGAAAATAAAACTTATTTCATCGAAAATGGAGTTCCGAATGAGGAGTAATTCAAAAAACTACAAAATCGATCGAAACTCAAAGGGGTACCATCACGGAAAATAGTTGATTTAGGTCCCAAAAATATGTATTCTAATAACATTACTACGTCAATAGATATCGACTTAGAATGCGATTAAAACTAACTTCACTGAAAACGAGGTTGTGAGTGATGAGATATTGACAAAACTACGAAATCGGACGAAACACTAAGTTGCCACCTAGGAAAACGTATTTAACGTCTTATATACAAGTGATAATAGATACATTTGATCTTATATTTTGAGTAAGAATGTTTAGAATATATGTTTGATCGAGTTTGGAAGAAAATAAAACTTATTTCATCGAAAATGGAGTTCCGACTAGCGAGTCATTCAAAAAACTACAAAATCGGTCGAAACTCAAAGGGCACCATCACGGAAAATAGTTGATTTCGGTCCCAAAAATATGTATTATATTAACACTACTACGTCAATATATATCGACTTAGAATGCGAATAAAACTAATTTCACTGAAAACGAAGTTGTGAGTGATGAGATATTGACAAAATTACGAAATCGGACGAAACACTAAGTTGCCACCTAGGAAAAAGGTATTTAACGTCTTATATACAAGTGATAACATTTACATTTGATCTTACATTTTGAGTAAGAATGTTTAGAATATATATTTGATCGAGTACGGAAGAAAACAAAATTTATTTCATAGAAAATAGGGTTCCGAATGGCGAGAAATTAAAAAAACTACAAAATCGGTCGAAACTCAAAGGGGTTCCATCACGGAAAATAGTTGATTTCGGTCCCAAAAATATGTATTATATTAACACTACTACGTCCATATATATCGAGTTAGAATGTGAATAAAACTAATTTCACTGAAAACGAAGTTGTGAGTGATGAGATATTGACAAAACTACGAAATCGGACGAAACACTAAGTTGCCACCTAGGAAAAAGGTATTTAACGTCTTATATAAAAGTGATAACATTTACATTTCATCTTACATTTTGAGTAAGAATGTTTAGAATATATATTTGATCGAGTACGGAAGAAAACAAAATTTATTTCATAGAAACTAGGGTTCCGAATGGCGAGAAATTCAAAAAACTACATAATCGGTCGAAACTCAAAGGGGTACCATCACGGAAAATAGTTGATTTCGGTCCCAAAAATATGTATTATATTAACACTACTACGTCCATATATATCGAGTTAGAATGCGAATAAATCTAATTTGACTGAAAACGAAGTTGTGTGTGATGAGATATTGACAAAACTACGAAATTGGACGAAACAATAAGGTGCCACCTAGGAAAAAGTATTTAACGTCTTATATACAAGTGATAATAGCTACATTTGATCTTATATTTTGAGTAAGAATGTTTAGAATACATATTTGATCGATTTTTGAAGAAAATAAAACTTATTTCATCGAAAATGGAGTTCCGAATGAGGAGTAATTCAAAAAACTACAAAATCGATCGAAACTCAAAGGGGTACCATCACGGAAAATAGTTGATTTAGGTCCCAAAAATATGTATTCTAATAACATTACTACGTCAATAGATATCAACTTAGAATGCGAATAAAACTAACTTCACTGAAAACGAGGTTGTGAGTGATGAGATATTGACAAAACTACGAAATCGGACGAAACACTAAGTTGCCACCTAGGAAAACGTATTTAACGTCTTATATACAAGTGATAATAGATACATTTGATCTTATATTTTGAGTAAGAATGTTTAGAATATATGTTTGATCGAGTTTGGAAGAAAATAAAACTTATTTCATCGAAAATGGAGTTCCGACTAGCGAGTCATTCAAACAACTACAAAATCGGTCGAAACTCAAAGGGGTACCATCACGGAAAATAGTTGATTTCGGTCCCAAAAATATGTATTATATTAACACTACTACGTCAATATATATCGAGTTAGAATGTGAATTAAACTAATTTCACTGAAAACGAAGTTGTGAGTGATGAGATATTGACAAAATTACTAAATCGGACGAAACACTAAGTTGCCACCTAGGAAAAAGGTATTTAACGTCTTATATAAAAGTGATAACATTTACATTTGTTCTTACATTTTGAGTAAGAATGTTTAGAATATATATTTGATCGAGTACGGAAGAAAACAAAATTTATTTCATAGAAAATAGGGTTCCGAATGGCGAGAAATTCAAAAAACTACATAATCGGTCGAAACTCAAAGGGGTACCATCACGGAAAATAGTTGATTTCGGTCCCAAAAATATGTATTATATTAACACTACTACGTCCATATATATCGAGTTAGAATGCGAATAAAACTAATTTGACTGAAAACGAAGTTGTGTGTGATGAGATATTGACAAAACTACGAAATTGGACGAAACAATAAGGTGCCACCTAGGAAAAAGTATTTAACGTCTTATATACAAGTGATAATATTTACATTTGATCTTATATTTTGAGTAAGAATGTTTAGAATATATATTTGTTCGAGTTTGGAAGAAAAGAAAACTTATTTCATCGAAAATGGAGTTCCGAATGAGGAGTAATTCAAAAAACTACAAAATCGGTCGAAACTCAAAGGGCACCATCACGGAAAATAGTTGATTTCGGTCCCAAAAATATGTATTATATTAACACTACTACGTCAATATATATCGAGTTAGAATGTGAATAAAACTAATTTCACTGAAAACGAAGTTGTGAGTGATGAGATATTGACAAAATTACGAAATTGGACGAAACACTAAGTTGCCACCTAGGAAAAAGGTATTTAACGTCTTATATACAAGTGATAACATTTACATTTGATCTTACATTTTGAGTAAGAATGTTTAGAATATATATTTGATCGAGTACGGAAGAAAACAAAATTTATTAAATAGAAAATAGGGTTCCGAATGGCGAGAAATTAAAAAACCTACAAAATCGGTTGAAACTCAAAGGGGTACCATCACGGAAAATAGTTGATTTCGGTCCCAAAACTATGTATTATATTAACACTACTACGTCAATATATATCGAGTTAGAATGTGAATAAAACTAATTTCACTGAAAACGAAGTTGTGAGTGATGAGATATTGACAAAATTACGAAATCGGACGAAACACTAAGTTGCCACCTAGGAAAAAGGTATTTAACGTCTTATATACAAGTGATAACATTTACATTTGATCTTACATTTTGAGTAAGAATGTTTAGAATATATATTTGATCGAGTACGGAAGAAAACAAAATTTATTTCATAGAAAATAGGGTTTCGTATGGCGAGAAATTAAAAAAACTACAAAATCGGTCGAAATTCAAAACCATCACGGAAAATAGTTGATTTCGGTCCCAAAAATATGTATTATATTAACACTACTACGTCCATATATATCGAGTTAGAATGCGAATAAAACTAATTTGACTGAAAACGAAGTTGTGTGTGATGAGATATTGACAAAACTACGAAATTGGACGAAACAATAAGGTGCCACCTAGGAAAAAGTATTTAACGTCTTATATACAAGTGATAATAGTTACATTTGATCTTATATTTTGAGTAAGAATGTTTAGAATATATATTTGATCGAGTTTGGAAGAAAACAAAACTTATTTCATCGAAAATGGAGTTCCGAATGAGGAGTAATTCAAAAAACTACAAAATCGGTCGAAACTCAAAGGGGTACCATCACGGAAAATAGTTGATTTCGGTCCCAAAAATATGTATTATATTAACACTTCTACGTCAATATATATCGAGTTAGAATGTGAATAAAACTAATTTGACTGAAAACGAAGTTGTGTGTGATGAGATATTGACAAAATTACGAAATCGGACGAAACACTAAGTTGCCACCTTGGAAAAAGGTATTTAACGTCTTATATACAAGTGATAAAATTTACATTTGATCTTACATTTTGAGTAAGAATGTTTAGAATATATATTTGATCGAGTACGGAAGAAAACAAAATTTATTTCATAGAAAATAGGGTTCTGAATGGCTAGAAATTAAAAAAACTATAATATCGGTCGAAACTCAAAGGGGTACCATCACGGAAAATAGTTGATTTCGGTCCCAAAAATATGTATTATATTAACACCACTACGTCCATATATATCGAGTTAGAATGTGAATAAAACTAATTTCACTGAAAACGAAGTTGTGAGTGATGAGATATTGACAAAATTACGAAATCGGACGAAACACTAAGTTGCCACCTAGGAAAAAGGTATTTAACGTCTTATATAAAAGTGATAACATTTACATTTGATCTTACATTTTGAGTAAGAATGTTTAGAATATATATTTGATCGAGTACGGAAGAAAACAAAATTTATTTCATAGAAAATAGGGTTCCGAATGGCGAGAAATTCAAAAAACTACATAATCGGTCGAAACTCAAAACCATCACGGAAAATAGTTGATTTCGGTCCCAAAAATATGTATTATATTAACACTACTACGTCCATATATATCGAGTTAGAATGCGAATAAAACTAATTTGACTGAAAACGAAGTTGTGTGTGATGAGATATTGACAAAACTACGAAATTGGACGAAACAATAAGGTGCCACCTAGGAAAAAGTATTTAACGTCTTATATACAAGTGATAATAGTTACATTTGATCTTATATTTTGAGTAAGAATGTTTAGAATATATATTTGATCGAGTTTGGAAGAAAAGACAACTTATTTCATCGAAAATGGATTTCCGAATGAGGAGTAATTCAAAAAACTACAAAATCGGTCGAAACTCAAAGGGCACCATCACGGAAAATAGTTGATTTCGGTCCCAAAACTATGTATTATATTAACACTACTACGTCAATATATATCGAGTTAGAATGTGAATAAAACTAATTTCACTGAAAACGAAGTTGTGAGTGATGAGATATTGACAAAATTACGAAATCGGACGAAACACTAAGTTGCCACCTAGGAAAAAGGTATTTAACGTCTTATATACAAGTGATAATATTTACATTTGATCTTACATTTTGAGTAAGAATGTTTAGAATATATATTTGATCGAGTACGGAAGAAAACAAAATTTATTTCATAGAAAATAGGGTTCCGTATGGCGAGAAATTAAAAAAACTACAAAATCGGTCGAAACTCAAAGGGTACCATCACGGAAAATAGTTGATTTGGTCCCAAAAATATGTATTATATAAACACTACTACGTCCATATATATGGAGTTAGAATGCGAATAAAACTAATTTGACTGAAAACGAAGTTGTGTGTGATGAGATATTGACAAAACTACGAAATTGGACAAAACAATAAGGTGCCACCTAGGAAAAAGTATTTAATGTCTTATATACAAGTGATAATAGTTACATTTGATCTTATATTTTGAGTAAGAATGTTTAGAATATATATTTGATCGAGTTTGGAAGAATACAAAACTTATTTCATCGAAAATGGAGTTCCGAATGAGGAGTAATTCAAAAAACTACGAAATCGATCGAAACTCAAAGGGGTGTACCATTACGGAAAATAGTTGATTTCGGTCCCAAAAATATGTATTCTATTAACATGACTACGTCAATATATAGCGAGTTAGAATGCGAATAAAACTAATTTCACTGAAAACGAGGTTGTGAGTGATGAGATATTGACAAAACTATGAAATCAGACGAAACAATATGGTGCCACCTAGGAAACTATTTAACGACTTATACACAAGTGATACTAGAAAACATTTGATCTTACATTTTGAGTTAGAATGTTTAGAATATATGTTTGATCGATTTTGGAAGAATACAAAACTTATTTCATCGAAAATGGAGTTCCGAATGAGGAGTAATTCAAAAAACTGCAAAATTGATCGAAACTCAAAGGGGTACCATCACGGAAAATAGTTGATTTCGGTCCCCAAAATATGTATTCTATTAACATTACTACGTCAATATATATCGACTTAGAATGCGAATAGAACAAATTTCATTGAAAACGAGGTTGGTTGTGACGAGATATTAACAAAACTACGAAATCAGACGAAACAATAAGGTGCCACCTAGGAAACTATTTAACGACTTATACACAAGTGATACCAGAAAACATTTGATCTTAAATTTTGAGTTAGAATGTTTAGAATATATGTTTGATCGATTTTGGATGAAAACAAAACTTATTTCATCGAAAATGGAGTTCCGAATGAGGAGTAATTCAAAAAACTACAAAATCGATCGAAACTCAAAGGGGTACCATTACGAAAAATAGTTGATTTCGGTCCCAAAAATATGTATTCTATTAACATGACTACATCAATATATAGCGAGTTAGAATGCGAATAAAATTAATTTCACTGAAAACGAGGTTGTGAGTGATGAGATATTGACAAAACTACGAAATCAGACGAAACAATAAGGTGCCACCTAGGAAACTATTTAACGACTTATACACAAGTGATACCAGAAAACATTTGATCTTAAATTTTGTGTTAGAATGTTTAGAATATAGGTTTGATCGATTTTGGAAGAATACAAAACTTATTTCATCGAAAATGGAGTTCCGAATGAGGAGTAATTCAAAAAACTACAAAATCGGTCGAAACTCAAAGGGGTACCATCACGGAAAATAGTTGATTTCGGTCCCAAAAATATGTATTATATTAACACTTCTACGTCAATATATATCGAGTTAGAATGTGAATAAAACTAATTTGACTGAAAACGAAGTTGTGTGTGATGAGATATTGACAAAATTACGAAATCGGACGAAACACTAAGTTGCCACCTTGGAAAAAGGTATTTAACGTCTTATATACAGGTGATAAAATTTACATTTGATCTTACATTTTGAGTAAGAATGTTTAGAATATATATTTGATCGAGTACGGAAGAAAACAAAATTTATTTCATAGAAAATAGGGTTCTGAATGGCTAGAAATTAAAAAAACTATAATATCGGTCGAAACTCAAAGGGGTACCATCACGGAAAATAGTTGATTTCGGTCCCAAAAATATGTATTATATTAACACCACTACGTCCATATATATCGAGTTAGAATGTGAATAAAACTAATTTCACTGAAAACGAAGTTGTGAGTGATGAGATATTGACAAAATTACGAAATCGGACGAAACACTAAGTTGCCACCTAGGAAAAAGGTATTTAACGTCTTATATAAAAGTGATAACATTTACATTTGATCTTACATTTTGAGTAAGAATGTTTAGAATATATATTTGATCGAGTACGGAAGAAAACAAAATTTATTTCATAGAAAATAGGGTTCCGAATGGCGAGAAATTCAAAAAACTACATAATCGGTCGAAACTCAAAACCATCACGGAAAATAGTTGATTTCGGTCCCAAAAATATGTATTATATTAACACTACTACGTCCATATATATCGAGTTAGAATGCGAATAAAACTAATTTGACTGAAAACGAAGTTGTGTGTGATGAGATATTGACAAAACTACGAAATTGGACGAAACAATAAGGTGCCACCTAGGAAAAAGTATTTAACGTCTTATATACAAGTGATAATAGTTACATTTGATCATATATTTTGAGTAAGAATGTTTAGAATATATATTTGATCGAGTTTGGAAGAAAAGACAACTTATTTCATCGAAAATGGATTTCCGAATGAGGAGTAATTCAAAAAACTACAAAATCGGTCGAAACTCAAAGGGCACCATCACGGAAAATAGTTGATTTCGGTCCCAAAACTATGTATTATATTAACACTACTACGTCAATATATATCGAGTTAGAATGTGAATAAAACTAATTTCACTGAAAACGAAGTTGTGAGTGATGAGATATTGACAAAATTACGAAATCGGACGAAACACTAAGTTGCCACCTAGGAAAAAGGTATTTAACGTCTTATATACAAGTGATAATATTTACATTTGATCTTACATTTTGAGTAAGAATGTTTAGAATATATATTTGATCGAGTACGGAAGAAAACAAAATTTATTTCATAGAAAATAGGGTTCCGTATGGCGACAAATTAAAAAAACTACAAAATCGGTCGAAACTCAAAGGGTACCATCACGGAAAATAGTTGATTTGGTCCCAAAAATATGTATTATATAAACACTACTACGTCCATATATATGGAGTTAGAATGCGAATAAAACTAATTTGACTGAAAACGAAGTTGTGTGTGATGAGATATTGACAAAACTACGAAATTGGACAAAACAATAAGGTGCCACCTAGGAAAAAGTATTTAATGTCTTATATACAAGTGATAATAGTTACATTTGATCTTATATTTTGAGTAAGAATGTTTAGAATATATATTTGATCGAGTTTGGAAGAATACAAAACTTATTTCATCGAAAATGGAGTTCCGAATGAGGAGTAATTCAAAAAACTACGAAATCGATCGAAACTCAAAGGGGTGTACCATTACGGAAAATAGTTGATTTCGGTCCCAAAAATATGTATTCTATTAACATGACTACGTCAATATATAGCGAGTTAGAATGCGAATAAAACTAATTTCACTGAAAACGAGGTTGTGAGTGATGAGATATTGACAAAACTATGAAATCAGACGAAACAATATGGTGCCACCTAGGAAACTATTTAACGACTTAT
This sequence comes from Chamaenerion angustifolium, assembly GCA_946814005.1. Classification (NCBI taxonomy): domain Eukaryota; kingdom Viridiplantae; phylum Streptophyta; class Magnoliopsida; order Myrtales; family Onagraceae; genus Chamaenerion; species Chamaenerion angustifolium. Next base: position 241,212 of record OX328279.1, read on the forward strand.
ACACAAGTGATACTAGAAAACATTTGATCTTACATTTTGAGTTAGAATGTTTAGAATATATGTTTGATCGATTTTGGAAGAATACAAAACTTATTTCATCGAAAATGGAGTTCCGAATGAGGAGTAATTCAAAAAACTGCAAAATTGATCGAAACTCAAAGGGGTACCATCACGGAAAATAGTTGATTTCGGTCCCCAAAATATGTATTCTATTAACATTACTACGTCAATATATATCGACTTAGAATGCGAATAGAACAAATTTCATTGAAAACGAGGTTGGTTGTGACGAGATATTAACAAAACTACGAAATCAGACGAAACAATAAGGTGCCACCTAGGAAACTATTTAACGACTTATACACAAGTGATACCAGAAAACATTTGATCTTAAATTTTGAGTTAGAATGTTTAGAATATATGTTTGATCGATTTTGGATGAAAACAAAACTTATTTCATCGAAAATGGAGTTCCGAATGAGGAGTAATTCAAAAAACTACAAAATCGATCGAAACTCAAAGGGGTACCATTACGAAAAATAGTTGATTTCGGTCCCAAAAATATGTATTCTATTAACATGACTACATCAATATATAGCGAGTTAGAATGCGAATAAAATTAATTTCACTGAAAACGAGGTTGTGAGTGATGAGATATTGACAAAACTACGAAATCAGACGAAACAATAAGGTGCCACCTAGGAAACTATTTAACGACTTATACACAAGTGATACCAGAAAACATTTGATCTTAAATTTTGTGTTAGAATGTTTAGAATATAGGTTTGATCGATTTTGGAAGAATACAAAACTTATTTCATCGAAAATGGAGTTCCGAATGAGGAGTAATTCAAAAAACTATAAAATCGATCGAAACTCAAAGGGGTACCATCACGGAAAATAGTTGATTTCGGTCCCAAAAATATGTATTATATTAACACTACTACGTCCATATATATCGAGCTAGAATGCGAATAAAACTAATTTCACTGAAAACGAAGTTGTGAGTGATGAGATATTGACAAAACTACGAAATCGGACGAAATACTAAGTTGCCACCTAGGAAAAAGGTATTTAACGTCTTATATACAAGTGATAACAGTTACATTTGATCTTACATTTTGAGTAAGAATGTTTAGAATATATATTTGATCGAGTACGGAAGAAAACAAAATTTATTTCATAGAATGTAGGGTTCCGAATGGAGAGAAATTCAAAAAACTACAAAATCGGTCGAAACTCAATGGGGTACCATCACGAAAAATAGTTGATATCGGTCCCAAAAATATGTATGATATTAACACTACTACGTCAATATATATCGAGTTAGAATGCGAATAAAACTAATTTGACTGAAAACGAAGTTGTGTGTGATGAGATATTGATAAAACTACGAAATCGAAGAAACAATAATTAAGGTGCCACCTAGGAAAAAGTATTTAACGTCTTATATACAAGTGATAATAGTTAGATTTGATCTTATATTTTGAGTAAGAATGTTTAGAATATATGTTTGATCGATTTTGGAAGAATACAAAACTTATTTCATCGAAAATGGAGTTCCGAATGAGGAGTAATTCAAAAAACTAAAATATCGATCGAAACTCAAAGGGGTAGGTACCATCACGGAAAATAGCTGATTTAGGTCCCAAAAATATGTATTCTAATAACATTACTACGTCAATAGATATCGACTTAGAATGTGAATAAAACTAATTTCACTGAAAACGAGGTTGTGAGTGATGAGATATTGACAAAACTACGAAATCGGACGATACACTAAGTTGCCACCTAGGAAAAAAAGTATTTAACGTCTTATATTCAAGTGATAACAGTTACATTTGATCTTATATTTTGAGTAAGAATGTTTAGAATATATATTACATCGAGTACGGAAGAAAATAAAACTCATTTCATCGAAAATGGAGTTCCAAATGAGGAGTAATTCAAAAAACTACGAAATCGGTCGAAACTCAAAGGGGTACCATCACGGAAAATAGTTGATTTCGGTCCCCAAAATATGTATTCTATTAACATTACTACGTCAATATATATCGACTTAGAATGCGAATAGAACAAATTTGATTGAAAACGAGGTTGTGTGTGATGAGATATTGACAAAACTACGAAATCGGACGAAACACTAAGTTGCCACCTAGGAAACTATTTAACGACTTATAAACAAGTGATACCAGAAAACATTTGATCTTAAATTTTGAGTTAGAATGTTTAGAATATATGTTTGATCGATTTTGGAAGAATACAAAACTTATTTCATCGAAAATGGAGTTCCGAATGAGGAGTAATTCAAAAAACTACAAAATCGATCGAAACTCAAAGGGCCATCACGGAAAATTGTTGATTTAGGTCCCAAAAATATGTATTCTAATAACATTACTACGTCAATAGATATCGACTTAGAATGCGAATAAAACTAATTTCACTGAAAACGAGGTTGTGAGTGATGAGATATTGACAAAACTACGAAATCGGACGAAACACTAAGTTGCCACTTAGGAAAACGTATTTAACATCTTATATACCAGTGATAATAGATACATTTGATCTTATATTTTGACTAAGAATGTTTAGAATATATGTTTGATCGAGTTTGGAAGAAAATAAAACTTATTTCATAGAAAATGGAGTTCCGACTAGCTAGTCATTCAAAAAACTACAAAATCGATCGAAACTCAAAGGGGTACCATTACGGAAAATAATTGATTTCGGTCCCCAAAATATGTATTCTATTAACATTACTACGCCAATATATATCGACTTAGAATGCGAATAGAACAAATTTCATTGAAAACGAGGTTGGTTGTGATGAGATATTGACAAAACTACGAAATCGGACGAAACACTAAGTTGCCACCTAGGAAAACGTATTTAACGTCTTATATACAAGTGATAATAGTTACATTTGATCTTATATTTTGAGTGAGAATGTTTAGAATATATATTTGATCGAGTTTGGAAGAAAATAAAACTTATTTCATTGAAAATGGAGTTCCGAATGAGGAGTAATTCAAAAATCTACAAAATCGGACGAAACTCAAAGGGGTACCATCACGGAAAATAGTTGATTTCGGTCCCAAAAATATGTACTCTATTAACATGACTACGTCAATATATATCGAGTTAGAATGCGAGCAAAACTAATTTCACTGAAAACGAAGTTCTGAATGATGAGATATTGACAAAACTACGAAATCAGACGAAACACTAAGTTGCCACCTAGGAAAAAGGTATTTAACGTCTTATATACAAGTGATAACAGTTACATTTGATCTTATATTTTGAGTGAGAATGTTTAGAATATATATTTGATCGAGTTTGGAAGAAAATAAAACTTATTTCATTGAAAATGGAGTTCCGAATGAGGAGTAATTCAAAAATCTACAAAATCGGTCGAAACTCAAAGGGGTACCATCACGGAAAATAGTTGATTTCGGTCCCAAAAATATGTACTCTATTAACATGACTACGTCAATATATATCGAGTTAGAATGCGAGTAAAACTAATTTCACTGAAAACGAAGTTGTGAATGATGAGATATTGACAAAACTACGAAATCAGACGAAACAATAAGGTGCCACCTAGGAAACTATTTAACGACTTATACACAAGTGATACCAGAAAACATTTGATCTTAAATTTTGTGTTAGAATGTTTAGAATATAGGTTTGATCGATTTTGGAAGAATACAAAATTTATTTCATCGAAAATGGAGTTCCGAATGAGGAGTAATTCAAAAAACTACAAAATCGGTCGAAATTCAAAGGGGTACCATCACGGAAAATAGTAGATTTCGGTCCCAAAAATATGTATTATATTAACATTACTACGTCTATATATATCGAGTTAGAATGCGAATAAAACTAATTTCATTGAAAACGAAGTTGTGAGTGATGAGATATTGACAAAACTACGAGATCGGACGAAACACAAAGTTGCCACCTAGGAAAAAAGTATTTAACGTCTTATATTCAAGTGATAACAGTTACATTTGATCTTGTATTTTGAGTAAAAATGTTTATAATATATATTTGATCGAGTACGGAAGATAACAAAATATATTTCATAGAAAATAGAGTTCCGAATGGCGAAAATTCAAAAAACTACAAAATCGGTCGAAACTCAAAGGGGTACCATCACGGAAAATAGTTGATTTCGGTCCCAAAAATATGTATTATATTAACTCTACTACGTCAATATATATCGAGTTAGAATGTGAATAAAACTAATTTGACTGAAAACGAAGTTGTGTGTGATGAGATATTGACAAAACTACGATATCAGACGAAACAATAAGGTGCCACCTAGGAAACTATTTAACGACTTATAGACAAGTGATACCAGAAAACATTTGATCTTTAATTTGAGTTAGAATGTTTAGAATATATGTTTGATCGATTTTGGAAGAAAACAAAACTTATTTCATAGAAAATGGAGTTCCGAATGAGGAGTAATTCAAAAAATTACAAAATCGGTTGAAACTCAAAGGGGTACCATCACGGATAATAGTTGATTTCGGTCCCAAAAATATGTATTCTATTAACATTACTACGTCAATATATTTCGACTTAGAATGCGAATAGAACAAATTTCATTGAAAACGAGGTTGGTTGTGATGAGATATTGACAAAACTACGAAATTGGACGAAACACTACGTTGCCACCTAGGAAAAAAGTATTTAACGTCTTATATACAATTGATAATTGTTACATTTGATCTTATATTTTGACTAAGAATGTTTAGAATATATATTTGATCGAGTTTGGAAGAAAATAAAACTTATTTCATCGAAAATGGAGTTCCGAATGAGAAGTAATTCAAAAAACTACACAATCGATCGAAACTCAAAGGGGTACCATCACGGAAAATAGTTGATTTCGGTCCCAAAAATATGTACTCTATTAACATGACTACATCAATATATATCGAGTTAGAATGCGAATAAAACTAATTTCACTGAAAACGAAGTTGTGAATGATGAGATATTGACAAAACTACGAAATCGGACGAAACACTAAGTTGCCACCTAGGAAAAAGGTATTTAACGTCTTATATACAAGTGATAACAGTTACATTTAATCTTACATTTTGAGTAAGAATGTTTAGAATATATATTACATCGAGTACGGAAGAAAACAAAATTTATTTCATAGAAAATAGGGTTCCGAATGGCGAGAAATTCAAAAAACTACAAAATCGGTCGAAATTCAAAGGGGTACCATCACGGAAAATAGTAGATTTCGGTCCCAAAAATATGTATTATATTAACATTACTACGTCAATATATATCGAGTTAGAATGCGAATAAAACTAATTTCATTGAAAACGAAGTTGTGAGTGATGAGATATTGACAAAACTACGAAATCGGACGAAACACTAAGTTGCCACCTAGGAAAACGTATTTAACATCTTATATACAAGTGATAATAGATACATTTGATCTTATATTTTGAGTAAGAATGTTTAGAATATATGTTTGATCGAGTTTGGAAGAAAATAAAACTTATTTCATCGAAAATGGAGTTCCGACTAGCGAGTCATTCAAAAAACTACAAAATCGATCGAAACTCAAAGGGGTACCATTACGGAAAATAATTGATTTCGGTCCCCAAAATATGTATTCTATTAACATTACTACGCCAATATATATCGACTTAGAATGCGAATAGAACAAATTTCATTGAAAACGAGGTTGGTTGTGATGAGATATTGACAAAACTACTAAATCGGACGAAACACTAAGTTGCCACCTAGGAAAACGTATTTAACGTCTTATATACAAGTGATAATAGTTACATTTGATCTTATATTTTGAGTGAGAATGTTTAGAATATATATTTGATCGAGTTTGGAAGAAAATAAAACTTATTTCATTGAAAATGGAGTTCCGAATGAGGAGTAATTCAAAAATCTACAAAATCGGTCGAAACTCAAAGGGGTACCATCACGGAAAATAGTTGATTTCGGTCCCAAAAATATGTACTCTATTAACATGACTACGTCAATATATATCGAGTTAGAATGCGAGTAAAACTAATTTCACTGAAAACGAAGTTGTGAATGATGAGATATTGACAAAATTACGAAATCAGACGAAACACTAAGTTGCCACCTAGGAAAAAGGTATTTAACGTCTTATATACAAGTGATAACAGTTACATTTAATCTTACATTTTGAGTAAGAATGTTTAGAATGAATATTAGATCAAGTACGGAAGAAAACAAAATTTATTTTATAGAAAATAGGGTTCCGAATGGCGAGAAATTCAAAAAACTACAAAATCGGTCGAAATTCAAAGGGGTACCATCACGGAAAATAGTAGATTTCGGTCCCAAAAATATGTATTATATTAACATTACTACGTCAATATATATCGAGTTAGAATGCGAATAAAACTAATTTCATTGAAAACGAAGTTGTGAGTGATGAGATATTGACAAAACTACGAGATCGGACGAAACACAAAGTTGCCACCTAGGAAAAAAGTATTTAACGTCTTATATTCAAGTGATAACAGTTACATTTGATCTTGTATTTTGAGTAAAAATGTTTATAATATATATTTGATCGAGTACGGAAGATAACAAAATTTATTTCATAGAAAATAGAGTTCCGAATGGCGAAAATTCAAAAAACTACAAAATAGGTCGAAACTCAAAGGGGTACCATCACGGAAAATAGTTGATTTCGGTCCCAAAAATATGTATTATATTAACTCTACTACGTCAATATATATCGAGTTAGAATGCGAATAAAACTAATTTCACTGAAAACGAGGTTGTGAGTGATGAGATATTGACAAAACTACGAAATCGGACGAAACACTAAGTTGCCACTTACGAAAACGTATTTAACATCTTATATACAAGTGATAACAGTTACATTTGATCTTATATTTTGAGTAAGAATGTTTAGAATATATATTACATCGAGTACGGAAGAAAATAAAACTCATTTCATCGAAAATGGAGTTCCAAATGAGGAGTAATTCAAAAAACTACGAAATCGGTCGAAACTCAAAGGGGTACCATCACGGAAAATAGTTGATTTCGGTCCCCAAAATATGTATTCTATTAACATTACTACGTCAATATATATCGACTTAGAATGCGAATAGAACAAATTTGATTGAAAACTAGGTTGTGTGTGATGAGATATTGACAAAACTACGAAATCGGACGAAACACTAAGTTGCCACCTAGGAAACTATTTAACGACTTATAAACAAGTGATACCAGAAAACATTTGATCTTAAATTTTGAGTTAGAATGTTTAGAATATATGTTTGATCGATTTTGGAAGAATACAAAACTTATTTCATCGAAAATGGAGTTCCGAATGAGGAGTAATTCAAAAAACTACAAAATCGATCGAAACTCAAAGGGCCATCACGGAAAATTGTTGATTTAGGTCCCAAAAATATGTATTCTAATAACATTACTACGTCAATAGATATCGACTTAGAATGCGAATAAAACTAATTTCACTGAAAACGAGGTTGTGAGTGATGAGATATTGACAAAACTACGAAATCGGACGAAACACTAAGTTGCCACTTAGGAAAACGTATTTAACATCTTATATACCAGTGATAATAGATACATTTGATCTTATATTTTGACTAAGAATGTTTAGAATATATGTTTGATCGAGTTTGGAAGAAAATAAAACTTATTTCATAGAAAATGGAGTTCCGACTAGCTAGTCATTCAAAAAACTACAAAATCGATCGAAACTCAAAGGGGTACCATTACGGAAAATAATTGATTTCGGTCCCCAAAATATGTATTCTATTAACATTACTACGCCAATATATATCGACTTAGAATGCGAATAGAACAAATTTCATTGAAAACGAGGTTGGTTGTGATGAGATATTGACAAAACTACTAAATCGGACGAAACACTAAGTTGCCACCTAGGAAAACGTATTTAACGTCTTATATACAAGTGATAATAGTTACATTTGATCTTATATTTTGAGTGAGAATGTTTAGAATATATATTTGATCGAGTTTGGAAGAAAATAAAACTTATTTCATTGAAAATGGAGTTCCGAATGAGGAGTAATTCAAAAATCTACAAAATCGGTCGAAACTCAAAGGGGTACCATCACGGAAAATAGTTGATTTCGGTCCCAAAAATATGTACTCTATTAACATGACTACGTCAATATATATCGAGTTAGAATGTGAGTAAAACTAATTTCACTGAAAACGAAGTTGTGAATGATGAGATATTGACAAAACTACGAAATCGGACGAAACACTAAGTTGCCACCTAGGAAAAAGGTATTTAACGTCTTATATACAAGTGATAACAGTTACATTTAATCTTACATTTTGAGTAAGAATGTTTAGAATGAATATTAGATCAAGTACGGAAGAAAACAAAATTTATTTTATAGAAAATAGGGTTCCGAATGGCGAGAAATTCAAAAAACTACAAAATCGGTCGAAATTCAAAGGGGTACCATCACGGAAAATAGTAGATTTCGGTCCCAAAAATATGTATTATATTAACATTACTACGTCAATATATATCGAGTTAGAATGCGAATAAAACTAATTTCATTGAAAACGAAGTTGTGAGTGATGAGATATTGACAAAACTACGAGATCGGACGAAACACAAAGTTGCCACCTAGGAAAAACGTATTTAACGTCTTATATTCAAGTGATAACAGTTACATTTGATCTTGTATTTTGAGTAAAAATGTTTATAATATATATTTGATCGAGTACGGAAGATAACAAAATTTATTTCATAGAAAATAGAGTTCCGAATGGCGAAAATTCAAAAAACTACAAAATCGGTCGAAACTCAAAGGGGTACCATCACGGAAAATAGTTGATTTCGGTCCCAAAAATATGTATTATATTAACTCTACTACGTCAATATATATCGAGTTAGAATGTGAATAAAACTAATTTGACTGAAAACGAAGTTGTGTGTGATGAGATATTGACAAAACTACGAAATCAGACGAAACAATAAGGTGCCACCTAGGAAACTATTTAACGACTTATAGACAAGTGATACCAGAAAACATTTGATCTTTAATTTGAGTTAGAATGTTTAGAATATATGTTTGATCGATTTTGGAAGAAAACAAAACTTATTTCATAGAAAATGGAGTTCCGAATGAGGAGTAATTCAAAAAATTACAAAATCGGTTGAAACTCAAAGGGGTACCATCACGGATAATAGTTGATTTCGGTCCCAAAAATATGTATTCTATTAACATTACTACGTCAATATATTTCGACTTAGAATGCGAATAGAACAAATTTCATTGAAAACGAGGTTGGTTGTGATGAGATATTGACAAAACTACGAAATTGGACGAAACACTACGTTGCCACCTAGGAAAAAAGTATTTAACGTCTTATATACAATTGATAATAGTTACATTTGATCTTATATTTTGACTAAGAATGTTTAGAATATATATTTGATCGAGTTTGGAAGAAAATAAAACTTATTTCATCGAAAATGGAGTTCCGAATGAGAAGTAATTCAAAAAACTACACAATCGATCGAAACTCAAAGGGGTACCATCACGGAAAATAGTTGATTTCGGTCCCAAAAATATGTACTCTATTAACATGACTACGTCAATATATATCGAGTTAGAATGCGAATAAAACTAATTTCACTGAAAACGAAGTTGTGAATGATGAGATATTGACAAAACTACGAAATCGGACGAAACACTAAGTTGCCACCTAGGAAAAAGGTATTTAACGTCTTATATACAAGTGATAACAGTTACATTTAATCTTACATTTTGAGTAAGAATGTTTAGAATATATATTACATCGAGTACGGAAGAAAACAAAATTTATTTCATAGAAAATAGGGTTCCGAATGGCGAGAAATTCAAAAAACTACAAAATCGGTCGAAATTCAAAGGGGTACCATCACGGAAAATAGTAGATTTCGGTCCCAAAAATATGTATTATATTAACATTACTACGTCAATATATATCGAGTTAGAATGCGAATAAAACTAATTTCATTGAAAACGAAGTTGTGAGTGATGAGATATTGACAAAACTACGAAATCGGACGAAACACTAAGTTGCCACCTAGGAAAACGTATTTAACATCTTATATACAAGTGATAATAGATACATTTGATCTTATATTTTGAGTAAGAATGTTTAGAATATATGTTTGATCGAGTTTGGAAGAAAATAAAACTTATTTCATCGAAAATGGAGTTCCGACTAGCGAGTCATTCAAAAAACTACAAAATCGATCGAAACTCAAAGGGGTACCATTACGGAAAATAATTGATTTCGGTCCCCAAAATATGTATTCTATTAACATTACTACGCCAATATATATCGACTTAGAATGCGAATAGAACAAATTTCATTGAAAACGAGGTTGGTTGTGATGAGATATTGACAAAACTACTAAATCGGACGAAACACTAAGTTGCCACCTAGGAAAACGTATTTAACGTCTTATATACAAGTGATAATAGTTACATTTGATCTTATATTTTGAGTGAGAATGTTTAGAATATATATTTGATCGAGTTTGGAAGAAAATAAAACTTATTTCATTGAAAATGGAGTTCCGAATGAGGAGTAATTCAAAAATCTACAAAATCGGTCGAAACTCAAAGGGGTACCATCACGGAAAATAGTTGATTTCGGTCCCAAAAATATGTACTCTATTAACATGACTACGTCAATATATATCGAGTTAGAATGCGAGTAAAACTAATTTCACTGAAAACGAAGTTGTGAATGATGAGATATTGACAAAACTACGAAATCAGACGAAACACTAAGTTGCCACCTAGGAAAAAGGTATTTAACGTCTTATATACAAGTGATAACAGTTACATTTAATCTTACATTTTGAGTAAGAATGTTTAGAATGAATATTAGATCAAGTACCGAAGAAAACAAAATTTATTTTATAGAAAATAGGGTTCCGAATGGCGAGAAATTCAAAAAACTACAAAATCGGTCGAAATTCAAAGGGGTACCATCACGGAAAATAGTAGATTTCGGTCCCAAAAATATGTATTATATTAACATTACTACGTCAATATATATCGAGTTAGAATGCGAATAAAACTAATTTCATTGAAAACGAAGTTGTGAGTGATGAGATATTGACAAAACTACGAGATCGGACGAAACACAAAGTTGCCACCTAGGAAAAAAGTATTTAACGTCTTATATTCAAGTGATAACAGTTACATTTGATCTTGTATTTTGAGTAAAAATGTTTATAATATATATTTGATCGAGTACGGAAGATAACAAAATTTATTTCATAGAAAATAGAGTTCCGAATGGCGAAAATTCAAAAAACTACAAAATCGGTCGAAACTCAAAGGGGTACCATCACGGAAAATAGTTGATTTCGGTCCCAAAAATATGTACTCTATTAACATGACTACGTCAATATATATCGAGTTAGAATGCGAATAAAACTAATTTCACTGAAAACGAAGTTGTGAATGATGAGATATTGACAAAACTACGAAATCGGACGAAACACTAAGTTGCCACCTAGGAAAAAGGTATTTAACGTCTTATATACAAGTGATAACAGTTACATTTAATCTTACATTTTGAGTAAGAATGTTTAGAATATATATTACATCGAGTACGGAAGAAAACAAAATTTATTTCATAGAAAATAGGGTTCCGAATGGCGAGAAATTCAAAAAACTACAAAATCGGTCGAAATTCAAAGGGGTACCATCACGGAAAATAGTAGATTTCGGTCCCAAAAATATGTATTATATTAACATTACTACGTCAATATATATCGAGTTAGAATGCGAATAAAACTAATTTCATTGAAAACGAAGTTGTGAGTGATGAGATATTGACAAAACTACGAAATCGGACGAAACACTAAGTTGCCACCTAGGAAAACGTATTTAACATCTTATATACAAGTGATAATAGATACATTTGATCTTATATTTTGAGTAAGAATGTTTAGAATATATGTTTGATCGAGTTTGGAAGAAAATAAAACTTATTTCATCGAAAATGGAGTTCCGACTAGCGAGTCATTCAAAAAACTACAAAATCGATCGAAACTCAAAGGGGTACCATTACGGAAAATAATTGATTTCGGTCCCCAAAATATGTATTCTATTAACATTACTACGCCAATATATATCGACTTAGAATGCGAATAGAACAAATTTCATTGAAAACGAGGTTGGTTGTGATGAGATATTGACAAAACTACTAAATCGGACGAAACACTAAGTTGCCACCTAGGAAAACGTATTTAACGTCTTATATACAAGTGATAATAGTTACATTTGATCTTATATTTTGAGTGAGAATGTTTAGAATATATATTTGATCGAGTTTGGAAGAAAATAAAACTTATTTCATTGAAAATGGAGTTCCGAATGAGGAGTAATTCAAAAATCTACAAAATCGGTCGAAACTCAAAGGGGTACCATCACGGAAAATAGTTGATTTCGGTCCCAAAAATATGTACTCTATTAACATGACTACGTCAATATATATCGAGTTAGAATGCGAGTAAAACTAATTTCACTGAAAACGAAGTTGTGAATGATGAGATATTGACAAAACTACGAAATCGGACGAAACACTAAGTTGCCACCTAGGAAAAAGGTATTTAACGTCTTATATACAAGTGATAACAGTTACATTTAATCTTACATTTTGAGTAAGAATGTTTAGAATGAATATTAGATCAAGTACGGAAGAAAACAAAATTTATTTTATAGAAAATAGGGTTCCGAATGGCGAGAAATTCAAAAAACTACAAAATCGGTCGAAATTCAAAGGGGTACCATCACGGAAAATAGTAGATTTCGGTCCCAAAAATATGTATTATATTAACATTACTACGTCAATATATATCGAGTTAGAATGCGAATAAAACTAATTTCATTGAAAACGAAGTTGTGAGTGATGAGATATTGACAAAACTACGAGATCGGACGAAACACAAAGTTGCCACCTAGGAAAAAAGTATTTAACGTCTTATATTCAAGTGATAACAGTTACATTTGATCTTGTATTTTGAGTAAAAATGTTTATAATATATATTTGATCGAGTACGGAAGATAACAAAATTTATTTCATAGAAAATAGAGTTCCGAATGGCGAAAATTCAAAAAACTACAAAATAGGTCGAAACTCAAAGGGGTACCATCACGGAAAATAGTTGATTTCGGTCCCAAAAATATGTATTATATTAACTCTACTACGTCAATATATATCGAGTTAGAATGCGAATAAAACTAATTTCACTGAAAACGAGGTTGTGAGTGATGAGATATTGACAAAACTACGAAATCGGACGAAACACTAAGTTGCCACTTACGAAAACGTATTTAACATCTTATATACAAGTGATAATAGATACATTTGATCTTATATTTTGACTAAGAATGTTTAGAATATATGTTTGATCGAGTTTGGAAGAAAATAAAACTTATTTCATCGAAAATGGAGTTCCGACTAGCTAGTCATTCAAAAAACTACAAAATCGATCGAAACTCAAAGGGGTACCATTACGGAAAATAATTGATTTCGGTCCCCAAAATATGTATTCTATTAACATTACTACGCCAATATATATCGACTTAGAATGCGAATAGAACAAATTTCATTGAAAACGAGGTTGGTTGTGATGAGATATTGACAAAACTACTAACTCGGACGAAACACTAAGTTGCCACCTAGGAAAACGTATTTAACGTCTTATATACAAGTGATAATAGTTACATTTGATCTTATATTTTGAGTGAGAATGTTTAGAATATATATTTGATCGAGTTTGGAAGAAAATAAAACTTATTTAATCGAAAATGGAGTTCCGAATGAGGAGTAATTCAAAAATCTACAAAATCGGTCGAAACTCAAAGGGGTACCATCACGGAAAATAGTTGATTTCGGTCCCAAAAATATGTACTCTATTAACATGACTACGTCAATATATATCGAGTTAGAATGCGAATAAAACTAATTTCACTGAAAACGAAGTTGTGAATGATGAGATATTGACAAAACTACGAAATCGGACGAAACACTAAGTTGCCACCTAGGAAAAAGGTATTTAACGTCTTATATACAAGTGATAACAGTTACATTTAATCTTACATTTTGAGTAAGAATGTTTAGAATGAATATTAGATCAAGTACGGAAGAAAACAAAATTTATTTTATAGAAAATAGGGTTCCGAATGGCGAGAAATTCAAAAAACTACAAAATCGGTCGAAATTCAAAGGGGTACCATCACGGAAAATATTAGATTTCGGTCCCAAAAATATGTATTATATTAACATTACTACGTCAATATATATCGAGTTAGAATGCGAATAAAACTAATTTCATTGAAAACGAAGTAGTGAGTGATGAGATATTGACAAAACTACGAAATCGGACGAAACACTAAGTTGCCACCTAGGAAAAAAGTATTTAACGTCTTATATTCAAGTGATAACAGTTACATTTGATCTTGTATTTTGATTAAAAATGTTTATAATATATATTTTATCGAGTACGGAAGATAACAAAATTTATTTCATAGAAAATAGAGTACCGAATGGCGAAAATTCAAAAAACTACAAAATCGGTCGAAACTCAAAGGGGTACCATCACGGAAAATAGTTGATTTCGGTCCCAAAAATATGTATTATATTAACTCTACTACGTCAATATATATCGAGTTAGAATGTGAATAAAACTAATTTGACTGAAAACGAAGTTGTGTGTGATGAGATATTGACAAAACTACGAAATCAGACGAAACAATAAGGTGCCACCTAGGAAACTATTTAACGTCTTATAGACAAGTGATACCAGAAAACATTTGATCTTAAATTTGAGTTAGAATGTTTAGAATATATGTTTGATCGATTTTGGAAGAAAACAAAACTTATTTCATAGAAAATGGAGTTCCGAATGAGGAGTAATTCAAAAAATTACAAAATCGGTTGAAACTCAAAGGGGTACCATCACGGATAATAGTTGATTTCGGTCCCAAAAATATGTATTCTATTAACATTACTACGTCAATATATTTCGACTTAGAATGCGAATAGAACAAATTTCATTGAAAACGAGGTTGGTTGTGATGAGATATTGACAAAACTACGAAATTGGACGAAACACTACGTTGCCACCTAGGAAAAAAGTATTTAACGTCTTATATACAAGTGATAATAGTTACATTTGATCTTATATTTTGACTAAGAATGTTTAGAATATATATTTGATCGAGTTTGGAAGAAAATAAAACTTATTTCATCGAAAATGGAGTTCCGAATGAGAAGTAATTCAAAAAACTACACAATCGATCGAAACTCAAAGGGGTACCATCACGGAAAATAGTTGATTTCGGTCCCAAAAATATGTACTCTATTAACATGACTACGTCAATATATATCGAGTTAGAATGCGAATAAAACTAATTTCACTGAAAACGAAGTTGTGAGTGATGAGATATTGACAAAACTACGAGATCGGACGAAACACAAAGTTGCCACCTAGGAAAAAAGTATTTAACGTCTTATATTCAATTGATAACAGTTACATTTGATCTTGTATTTTGAGTAAAAATGTTTATAATATATATTTGATCGAGTACGGAAGATAACAAAATTTATTTCATAGAAAATAGAGTTCCGAATGGCGAAAATTCAAAAAACTACAAAATCGGTCGAAACTCAAAGGGGTACCATCACGGAAAATAGTTGATTTCGGTCGCAAAAATATGTATTATATTAACTCTACTACGTCAATATATATCGAGTTAGAATGTGAATAAAACTAATTTGACTGAAAACGAAGTTGTGTGTGATGAGATATTGACAAAACTACGAAATCAGACGAAACACTAAGTTGCCACTTAGGAAAACGTATTTAACATCTTATATACAAGTGATAATAGATACATTTGATCTTATATTTTGACTAAGAATGTTTAGAATATATGTTTGATCGAGTTTGGAAGAAAATAAAACTTATTTCATAGAAAATGGAGTTCCGACTAGCTAGTCATTCAAAAAACTACAAAATCGATCGAAACTCAAAGGGGTACCATTACGGAAAATAATTGATTTCGGTCCCCAAAATATGTATTCTATTAACATTACTACGCCAATATATATCGACTTAGAATGCGAATAGAACAAATTTCATTGAAAACGAGGTTGGTTGTGATGAGATATTGACAAAACTACGAAATCGGACGAAACACTAAGTTGCCACCTAGGAAAACGTATTTAACGTCTTATATACAAGTGATAATAGTTACATTTGATCTTATATTTTGAGTAAGAATGTTTAGAATATATATTTGATCGAGTTTGGAAGAAAATAAAACTTATTTCATCGAAAATGGAGTTCCGAATGAGAAGTAATTCAAAAAACTACAAAATCGATCGAAACTCAAAGGGGTACCATCACGGAAAATAGTTGATTTCGGTCCCAAAAATATGTACTCTATTAACATGACTACGTCAATATATATCGAGTTAGAATGCGAATAAAACTAATTTCACTGAAAACGAAGTTGTGAATGATGAGATATTGACAAAACTACGAAATCGGACGAAACACTAAGTTGCCACCTAGGAAAAAGGTATTTAACGTCTTATATACAAGTGATAACAGTTACATTTAATCTTACATTTTGAGTAAGAATGTTTAGAATGAATATTAGATCAAGTACGGAAGAAAACAAAATTTATTTTATAGAAAATAGGGTTCCGAATGGCGAGAAATTCAAAAAACTACAAAATCGGTCGAAATTCAAAGGGGTACCATCACGGAAAATATTAGATTTCGGTCCCAAAAATATGTATTATATTAACATTACTACGTCAATATATATCGAGTTAGAATGCGAATAAAACTAATTTCATTGAAAACGAAGTAGTGAGTGATGAGATATTGACAAAACTACGAAATCGGACGAAACACTAAGTTGCCACCTAGGAAAAAAGTATTTAACGTCTTATATTCAAGTGATAACAGTTACATTTGATCTTGTATTTTGATTAAAAATGTTTATAATATATATTTTATCGAGTACGGAAGATAACAAAATTTATTTCATAGAAAATAGAGTACCGAATGGCGAAAATTCAAAAAACTACAAAATCGGTCGAAACTCAAAGGGGTACCATCACGGAAAATAGTTGATTTCGGTCCCAAAAATATGTATTATATTAACTCTACTACGTCAATATATATCGAGTTAGAATGTGAATAAAACTAATTTGACTGAAAACGAAGTTGTGTGTGATGAGATATTGACAAAACTACGAAATCAGACGAAACAATAAGGTGCCACCTAGGAAACTATTTAACGTCTTATAGACAAGTGATACCAGAAAACATTTGATCTTAAATTTGAGTTAGAATGTTTAGAATATATGTTTGATCGATTTTGGAAGAAAACAAAACTTATTTCATAGAAAATGGAGTTCCGAATGAGGAGTAATTCAAAAAATTACAAAATCGGTTGAAACTCAAAGG
This sequence comes from Chamaenerion angustifolium, assembly GCA_946814005.1. Lineage (NCBI taxonomy): Eukaryota > Viridiplantae > Streptophyta > Magnoliopsida > Myrtales > Onagraceae > Chamaenerion > Chamaenerion angustifolium. Next base: position 258,754 of record OX328279.1, read on the forward strand.
GGTACCATCACGGATAATAGTTGATTTCGGTCCCAAAAATATGTATTCTATTAACATTACTACGTCAATATATTTCGACTTAGAATGCGAATAGAACAAATTTCATTGAAAACGAGGTTGGTTGTGATGAGATATTGACAAAACTACGAAATTGGACGAAACACTACGTTGCCACCTAGGAAAAAAGTATTTAACGTCTTATATACAAGTGATAATAGTTACATTTGATCTTATATTTTGACTAAGAATGTTTAGAATATATATTTGATCGAGTTTGGAAGAAAATAAAACTTATTTCATCGAAAATGGAGTTCCGAATGAGAAGTAATTCAAAAAACTACAAAATCGATCGAAACTCAAAGGGGTACCATCACGGAAAATAGTTGATTTCGGTCCCAAAAATATGTACTCTATTAACATGACTACGTCAATATATATCGAGTTAGAATGCGAATAAAACTAATTTCACTGAAAACGAAGTTGTGAATGATGAGATATTGACAAAACTACGAAATCGGACGAAACACTAAGTTGCCACCTAGGAAAAAGGTATTTAACGTCTTATATACAAGTGATAACAGTTACATTTAATCTTACATTTTGAGTAAGAATGTTTAGAATGAATATTAGATCAAGTACGGAAGAAAACAAAATTTATTTTATAGAAAATAGGGTTCCGAATGGCGAGAAATTCAAAAAACTACAAAATCGGTCGAAATTCAAAGGGGTACCATCACGGAAAATATTAGATTTCGGTCCCAAAAATATGTATTATATTAACATTACTACGTCAATATATATCGAGTTATAATGCGAACAAAACTAATTTCACTAAAAACGAAGTAGTGAGTGATGAGATATTGACAAAACTACGACATTGGACAAAACACTAAGTTGCCACCTAGGAAAAAAGTATTTAACGTCTTATATTCAAGTGATAACAGTTACATTTGATCTTGTATTTTGATTAAAAATGTTTATAATATATATTTTATCGAGTACGGAAGATAACAAAATTTATTTCATAGAAAATAGAGTACCGAATGGCGAAAATTCAAAAAACTACAAAATCGGTCGAAACTCAAAGGGGTACCATCACGGAAAATAGTTGATTTCGGTCCCAAAAATATGTATTATATTAACTCTACTACGTCAATATATATCGAGTTAGAATGTGAATAAAACTAATTTGACTGAAAACGAAGTTGTGTGTGATGAGATATTGACAAAACTACGAAATCAGACGAAACAATAAGGTGCCACCTAGGAAACTATTTAACGACTTATAGACAAGTGATACCAGAAAACATTTGATCTTAAATTTGAGTTAGAATGTTTAGAATATATATTTGATCGAGTTTGGAAGAAAATAAAACTTATTTCATCGAAAATGGAGTTCCGAATGAGAAGTAATTCAAAAAACTACAAAATCGATCGAAACTCAAAGGGGTACCATCACGGAAAATAGTTGATTTCGGTCCCAAAAATATGTACTCTATTAACATGACTACGTCAATATATATCGAGTTAGAATGCGAATAAAACTAATTTCACTGAAAACGAAGTTGTGAATGATGAGATATTGACAAAACTACGAAATCGGACGAAACACTAAGTTGCCACCTAGGAAAAAGGTATTTAACGTCTTATATACAAGTGATAACAGTTACATTTATCTTACATTTTGAGTAAGAATGTTTAGAATGAATATTAGATCAAGTACGGAAGAAAACAAAATTTATTTTATAGAAAATAGGGTTCCGAATGGCGAGAAATTCAAAAAACTACAAAATCGGTCGAAATTCAAAGGGGTACCATTACGGAAAATAATTGATTTCGGTCCCCAAAATATGTATTCTATTAACATTACTACGCCAATATATATCGACTTAGAATGCGAATAGAACAAATTTCATTGAAAACGAGGTTGGTTGTGATGAGATATTGACAAAACTACTAAATCGGACGAAACACTAAGTTGCCACCTAGGAAAACGTATTTAACGTCTTATATACAAGTGATAATAGTTACATTTGATCTTATATTTTGAGTGAGAATGTTTAGAATATATATTTGATCGAGTTTGGAAGAAAAAAAAACTTATTTCATTGAAAATGGAGTTCCGAATGAGGAGTAATTCAAAAATCTACAAAATCGGTCGAAACTCAAAGGGGTACCATCACGGAAAATAGTTGATTTCGGTCCCAAAAATATGTACTCTATTAACATGACTACGTCAATATATATCGAGTTAGAATGTGAGTAAAACTAATTTCACTGAAAACGAAGTTGTGAATGATGAGATATTGACAAAACTACGAAATCGGACGAAACACTAAGTTGCCACCTAGGAAAAAGGTATTTAACGTCTTATATACAAGTGATAACAGTTACATTTAATCTTACATTTTGAGTAAGAATGTTTAGAATGAATATTAGATCAAGTACGGAAGAAAACAAAATTTATTTTATAGAAAATAGGGTTCCGAATGGCGAGAAATTCAAAAAACTACAAAATCGGTCGAAATTCAAAGGGGTACCATCACGGAAAATAGTAGATTTCGGTCCCAAAAATATGTATTATATTAACATTACTACGTCAATATATATCGAGTTAGAATGCGAATAAAACTAATTTCATTGAAAACGAAGTTGTGAGTGATGAGATATTGACAAAACTACGAGATCGGACGAAACACAAAGTTGCCACCTAGGAAAAAAGTATTTAACGTCTTATATTCAAGTGATAACAGTTACATTTGATCTTGTATTTTGAGTAAAAATGTTTATAATATATATTTGATCGAGTACGGAAGATAACAAAATTTATTTCATAGAAAATAGAGTTCCGAATGGCGAAAATTCAAAAAACTACAAAATCGGTCGAAACTCAAAGGGGTACCATCACGGAAAATAGTTGATTTCGGTCCCAAAAATATGTATTATATTAACTCTACTACGTCAATATATATCGAGTTAGAATGTGAATAAAACTAATTTGACTGAAAACGAAGTTGTGTGTGATGAGATATTGACAAAACTACGAAATCAGACGAAACAATAAGGTGCCACCTAGGAAACTATTTAACGACTTATAGACAAGTGATACCAGAAAACATTTGATCTTAAATTTGAGTTAGAATGTTTAGAATATATGTTTGATCGATTTTGGAAGAAAACAAAACTTATTTCATAGAAAATGGAGTTCCGAATGAGGAGTAATTCAAAAAATTACAAAATCGGTTGAAACTCAAAGGGGTACCATCACGGATAATAGGTGATTTCGGTCCCAAAAATATGTATTCTATTAACATTACTACGTGAATATATTTCGACTTAGAATGCGAATAGAACAAATTTCATTGAAAACGAGGTTGGTTGTGATGAGATATTGACAAAACTACGAAATTGGACGAAACACTACGTTGCCACCTAGGAAAAAAGTATTTAACGTCTTATATACAATTGATAATAGTTACATTTGATCTTATATTTTGACTAAGAATGTTTAGAATATATATTTGATCGAGTTTGGAAGAAAATAAAACTTATTTCATCGAAAATGGAGTTCCGAATGAGAAGTAATTCAAAAAACTACACAATCGATCGAAACTCAAAGGGGTACCATCACGGAAAATAGTTGATTTCGGTCCCAAAAATATGTACTCTATTAACATGACTACGTCAATATATATCGAGTTAGAATGCGAATAAAACTAATTTCACTGAAAACGAAGTTGTGAGTGATGAGATATTGACAAAACTACGAGATCGGACGAAACACAAAGTTGCCACCTAGGAAAAAAGTATTTAACGTCTTATATTCAAGTGATAACAGTTACATTTGATCTTGTATTTTGAGTAAAAATGTTTATAATATATATTTGATCGAGTACGGAAGATAACAAAATTTATTTCATAGAAAATAGAGTTCCGAATGGCGAAAATTCAAAAAACTACAAAATCGGTCGAAACTCAAAGGGGTACCATCACGGAAAATAGTTGATTTCGGTCGCAAAAATATGTATTATATTAACTCTACTACGTCAATATATATCGAGTTAGAATGTGAATAAAACTAATTTGACTGAAAACGAAGTTGTGTGTGATGAGATATTGACAAAACTACGAAATCAGACGAAACACTAAGTTGCCACTTAGGAAAACGTATTTAACATCTTATATACAAGTGATAATAGATACATTTGATCTTATATTTTGACTAAGAATGTTTAGAATATATGTTTGATCGAGTTTGGAAGAAAATAAAACTTATTTCATCGAAAATGGAGTTCCGACTAGCTAGTCATTCAAAAAACTACAAAATCGATCGAAACTCAAAGGGGTACCATTACGGAAAATAATTGATTTCGGTCCCCAAAATATGTATTCTATTAACATTACTACGCCAATATATATCGACTTAGAATGCGAATAGAACAAATTTCATTGAAAACGAGGTTGGTTGTGATGAGATATTGACAAAACTACTAAATCGGACGAAACACTAAGTTGCCACCTAGGAAAACGTATTTAACGTCTTATATACAAGTGATAATAGTTACATTTGATCTTATATTTTGAGTGAGAATGTTTAGAATATATATTTGATCGAGTTTGGAAGAAAAAAAAACTTATTTCATTGAAAATGGAGTTCCGAATGAGGAGTAATTCAAAAATCTACAAAATCGGTCGAAACTCAAAGGGGTACCATCACGGAAAATAGTTGATTTCGGTCCCAAAAATATGTACTCTATTAACATGACTACGTCAATATATATCTAGTTAGAATGTGAGTAAAACTAATTTCACTGAAAACGAAGTTGTGAATGATGAGATATTGACAAAACTACGAAATCGGACGAAACACTAAGTTGCCACCTAGGAAAAAGGTATTTAACGTCTTATATACAAGTGATAACAGTTACATTTAATCTTACATTTTGAGTAAGAATGTTTAGAATGAATATTAGATCAAGTACGGAAGAAAACAAAATTTATTTTATAGAAAATAGGGTTCCGAATGGCGAGAAATTCAAAAAACTACAAAATCGGTCGAAATTCAAAGGGGTACCATCACGGAAAATAGTAGATTTCGGTCCCAAAAATATGTATTATATTAACATTACTACGTCAATATATATCGAGTTAGAATGCGAATAAAACTAATTTCATTGAAAACGAAGTTGTGAGTGATGAGATATTGACAAAACTACGAGATCGGACGAAACACAAAGTTGCCACCTAGGAAAAAAGTATTTAACGTCTTATATTCAAGTGATAACAGTTACATTTGATCTTGTATTTTGAGTAAAAATGTTTATAATATATATTTTATCGAGTACGGAAGATAACAAAATTTATTTCATAGAAAATAGAGTTCCGAATGGCGAAAATTCAAAAAACTACAAAATCGGTCGAAACTCAAAGGGGTACCATCACGGAAAATAGTTGATTTCGGTCCCAAAAATATGTATTATATTAACTCTACTACGTCAATATATATCGAGTTAGAATGTGAATAAAACTAATTTGACTGAAAACGAAGTTGTGTGTGATGAGATATTGACAAAACTACGAAATCAGACGAAACAATAAGGTGCCACCTAGGAAACTATTTAACGACTTATAGACAAGTGATACCAGAAAACATTTGATCTTAAATTTGAGTTAGAATGTTTAGAATATATGTTTGATCGATTTTGGAAGAAAACAAAACTTATTTCATAGAAAATGGAGTTCCGAATGAGGAGTAATTCAAAAAATTACAAAATCGGTTGAAACTCAAAGGGGTACCATCACGGATAATAGTTGATTTCGGTCCCAAAAATATGTATTCTATTAACATTACTACGTGAATATATTTCGACTTAGAATGCGAATAGAACAAATTTCATTGAAAACGAGGTTGGTTGTGATGAGATATTGACAAAACTACGAAATTGGACGAAACACTACGTTGCCACCTAGGAAAAAAGTATTTAACGTCTTATATACAATTGATAATAGTTACATTTGATCTTATATTTTGACTAAGAATGTTTAGAATATATATTTGATCGAGTTTGGAAGAAAATAAAACTTATTTCATCGAAAATGGAGTTCCGAATGAGAAGTAATTCAAAAAACTACAAAATCGATCGAAACTCAAAGGGGTACCATCACGGAAAATAGTTGATTTCGGTCCCAAAAATATGTACTCTATTAACATGACTACGTCAATATATATCGAGTTAGAATGCGAATAAAACTAATTTCACTGAAAACGAAGTTGTGAGTGATGAGATATTGACAAAACTACGAGATCGGACGAAACACAAAGTTGCCACCTAGGAAAAAAGTATTTAACGTCTTATATTCAAGTGATAACAGTTACATTTGATCTTGTATTTTGAGTAAAAATGTTTATAATATATATTTGATCGAGTACGGAAGATAACAAAATTTATTTCATAGAAAATAGAGTTCCGAATGGCGAAAATTCAAAAAACTACAAAATCGGTCGAAACTCAAAGGGGTACCATCACGGAAAATAGTTGATTTCGGTCGCAAAAATATGTATTATATTAACTCTACTACGTCAATATATATCGAGTTAGAATGTGAATAAAACTAATTTGACTGAAAACGAAGTTGTGTGTGATGAGATATTGACAAAACTACGAAATCAGACGAAACACTAAGTTGCCACTTAGGAAAACGTATTTAACATCTTATATACAAGTGATAATAGATACATTTGATCTTATATTTTGACTAAGAATGTTTAGAATATATGTTTGATCGAGTTTGGAAGAAAATAAAACTTATTTCATAGAAAATGGAGTTCCGACTAGCTAGTCATTCAAAAAACTACAAAATCGATCGAAACTCAAAGGGGTACCATTACGGAAAATAATTGATTTCGGTCCCCAAAATATGTATTCTATTAACATTACTACGCCAATATATATCGACTTAGAATGCGAATAGAACAAATTTCATTGAAAACGAGGTTGGTTGTGATGAGATATTGACAAAACTACGAAATCGGACGAAACACTAAGTTGCCACCTAGGAAAACGTATTTAACGTCTTATATACAAGTGATAATAGTTACATTTGATCTTATATTTTGAGTAAGAATGTTTAGAATATATATTTGATCGAGTTTGGAAGAAAATAAAACTTATTTCATCGAAAATGGAGTTCCGAATGAGAAGTAATTCAAAAAACTACAAAATCGATCGAAACTCAAAGGGGTACCATCACGGAAAATAGTTGATTTCGGTCCCAAAAATATGTACTCTATTAACATTACTACGTCAATATATATCGAGTTAGAATGCGAATAAAACTAATTTCACTGAAAACGAAGTTGTGAATGATGAGATATTGACAAAACTACGAAATCGGACGAAACACTAAGTTGCCACCTAGGAAAAAGGTATTTAACGTCTTATATACAAGTGATAAAAGTTACATTTAATCTTACATTTTGAGCAAGAATGTTTAGAATGAATATTAGATCAAGTACGGAAGAAAACAAAATTTATTTTATAGAAAATAGGGTTCCGAATGGCGAGAAATTCAAAAAACTACAAAATCGGTCGAAATTCAAAGGGGTACCATCACGGAAAATATTAGATTTCGGTCCCAAAAATATGTATTATATTAACATTACTACGTCAATATATATCGAGTTAGAATGCGAATAAAACTAATTTCATTGAAAACGAAGTAGTGAGTGATGAGATATTGACAAAACTACGAAATCGGACGAAACACTAAGTTGCCACCTAGGAAAAAAGTATTTAACGTCTTATATTCAAGTGATAACAGTTACATTTGATCTTGTATTTTGATTAAAAATGTTTATAATATATATTTTATCGAGTACGGAAGATAACAAAATTTATTTCATAGAAAATAGAGTACCGAATGGCGAAAATTCAAAAAACTACAAAATCGGTCGAAACTCAAAGGGGTACCATCACGGAAAATAGTTGATTTCGGTCCCAAAAATATGTATTATATTAACTCTACTACGTCAATATATATCGAGTTAGAATGTGAATAAAACTAATTTGACTGAAAACGAAGTTGTGTGTGATGAGATATTGACAAAACTACGAAATCAGACGAAACAATAAGGTGCCACCTAGGAAACTATTTAACGACTTATAGACAAGTGATACCAGAAAACATTTGATCTTAAATTTGAGTTAGAATGTTTAGAATATATATTTGATCGAGTTTGGAAGAAAATAAAACTTATTTCATCGAAAATGGAGTTCCGAATGAGAAGTAATTCAAAAAACTACAAAATCGATCGAAACTCAAAGGGGTACCATCACGGAAAATAGTTGATTTCGGTCCCAAAAATATGTACTCTATTAACATGACTACGTCAATATATATCGAGTTAGAATGCGAATAAAACTAATTTCACTGAAAACGAAGTTGTGAATGATGAGAGATTGACAAAACTACGAAATCGGACGAAACACTAAGTTGCCACCTAGGAAAAAGGTATTTAACGTCTTATATACAAGTGATAACAGTTACATTTATCTTACATTTTGAGTAAGAATGTTTAGAATGAATATTAGATCAAGTACGGAAGAAAACAAAATTTATTTTATAGAAAATAGGGTTCCGAATGGCGAGAAATTCAAAAAACTACAAAATCGGTCGAAATTCAAAGGGGTACCATTACGGAAAATAATTGATTTCGGTCCCCAAAATATGTATTCTATTAACATTACTACGCCAATATATATCGACTTAGAATGCGAATAGAACAAATTTCATTGAAAACGAGGTTGGTTGTGATGAGATATTGACAAAACTACTAAATCGGACGAAACACTAAGTTGCCACCTAGGAAAACGTATTTAACGTCTTATATACAAGTGATAATAGTTACATTTGATCTTATATTTTGAGTGAGAATGTTTAGAATATATATTTGATCGAGTTTGGAAGAAAATAAAACTTATTTCATTGAAAATGGAGTTCCGAATGAGGAGTAATTCAAAAATCTACAAAATCGGTCGAAACTCAAAGGGGTACCATCACGGAAAATAGTTGATTTCGGTCCCAAAAATATGTACTCTATTAACATGACTACGTCAATATATATCGAGTTAGAATGCGAGTAAAACTAATTTCACTGAAAACGAAGTTGTGAATGATGAGATATTGACAAAACTACGAAATCGGACTAAACACTAAGTTGCCACCTAGGAAAAAGGTATTTAACGTCTTATATACAAGTGATAACAGTTACATTTAATCTTACATTTTGAGTAAGAATGTTTAGAATGAATATTAGATCAAGTACGGAAGAAAACAAAATTTATTTTATAGAAAATAGGGTTCCGAGTGCCGAGAAATTCAAAAAACTACAAAATCGGTCGAAATTCAAAGGGGTACCATCACGGAAAATAGTAGATTTCGGTCCCAAAAATATGTATTATATTAACATTACTACGTCAATATATATCGAGTTAGAATGCGAATAAAACTAATTTCATTGAAAACGAAGTAGTGAGTGATGAGATATTGACAAAACTACGAAATCGGACGAAACACAAAGTTGCCACCTAGGAAAAAAGTATTTAACGTCTTATATTCAAGTGATAACAGTTACATTTGATCTTGTATTTTGATTAAAAATGTTTATAATATATATTTTATCGAGTACGGAAGATAACAAAATTTATTTCATAGAAAATAGAGTTCCGAATGGCGAAAATTCAAAAAACTACAAAATCGGTCGAAACTCAAAGGGGTACCATCACGGAAAATAGTTGATTTCGGTCCCAAAAATATGTATTATATTAACTCTACTACGTCAATATATATCGAGTTAGAATGTGAATAAAACTAATTTGACTGAAAACGAAGTTGTGTGTGATGAGATATTGACAAAACTACGAAATCAGACGAAACAATAAGGTGCCACCTAGGAAACTATTTAACGACTTATAGACAAGTGATACCAGAAAACATTTGATCTTAAATTTGAGTTAGAATGTTTAGAATATATGTTTGATCGATTTTGGAAGAAAACAAAACTTATTTCATAGAAAATGGAGTTCCGAATGAGGAGTAATTCAAAAAATTACAAAATCGGTTGAAACTCAAAGGGGTACCATCACGGATAATAGTTGATTTCGGTCCCAAAAATATGTATTCTATTAACATTACTACGTGAATATATTTCGACTTAGAATGCGAATAGAACAAATTTCATTGAAAACGAGGTTGGTTGTGATGAGATATTGACAAAACTACGAAATTGGACGAAACACTACGTTGCCACCTAGGAAAAAAGTATTTAACGTCTTATATACAATTGATAATAGTTACATTTGATCTTATATTTTGACTAAGAATGTTTAGAATATATATTTGATCGAGTTTGGAAGAAAATAAAACTTATTTCATCGAAAATGGAGTTCCGAATGAGAAGTAATTCAAAAAACTACACAATCGATCGAAACTCAAAGGGGTACCATCACGGAAAATAGTTGATTTCGGTCCCAAAAATATGTACTCTATTAACATGACTACGTCAATATATATCGAGTTAGAATGCGAATAAAACTAATTTCACTGAAAACGAAGTTGTGAGTGATGAGATATTGACAAAACTACGAGATCGGACGAAACACAAAGTTGCCACCTAGGAAAAAAGTATTTAACGTCTTATATTCAAGTGATAACAGTTACATTTGATCTTGTATTTTGAGTAAAAATGTTTATAATATATATTTGATCGAGTACGGAAGATAACAAAATTTATTTCATAGAAAATAGAGTTCCGAATGGCGAAAATTCAAAAAACTACAAAATCGGTCGAAACTCAAAGGGGTACCATCACGGAAAATAGTTGATTTCGGTCGCAAAAATATGTATTATATTAACTCTACTACGTCAATATATATCGAGTTAGAATGTGAATAAAACTAATTTGACTGAAAACGAAGTTGTGTGTGATGAGATATTGACAAAACTACGAAATCAGACGAAACACTAAGTTGCCACTTAGGAAAACGTATTTAACATCTTATATACAAGTGATAATAGATACATTTGATCTAATATTTTGACTAAGAATGTTTAGAATATATGTTTGATCGAGTTTGGAAGAAAATAAAACTTATTTCATAGAAAATGGAGTTCCGACTAGCTAGTCATTCAAAAAACTACAAAATCGATCGAAACTCAAAGGGGTACCATTACGGAAAATAATTGATTTCGGTCCCCAAAATATGTATTCTATTAACATTACTACGCCAATATATATCGACTTAGAATGCGAATAGAACAAATTTCATTGAAAACGAGGTTGGTTGTGATGAGATATTGACAAAACTACGAAATCGGACGAAACACTAAGTTGCCACCTAGGAAAACGTATTTAACGTCTTATATACAAGTGATAATAGTTACATTTGATCTTATATTTTGAGTAAGAATGTTTAGAATATATATTTGATCGAGTTTGGAAGAAAATAAAACTTATTTCATCGAAAATGGAGTTCCGAATGAGAAGTAATTCAAAAAACTACAAAATCGATCGAAACTCAAAGGGTCATCACGGAAAATAGTTGATTTCGGTCCCAAAAATATGTACTCTATTAACATGACTACGTCAATATATATCGAGTTAGAATGCGAATAAAACTAATTTCACTGAAAACGAAGTTGTGAATGATGAGATATTGACAAAACTACGAAATCGGACGAAACACTAAGTTGCCACCTAGGAAAAAGGTATTTAACGTCTTATATACAAGTGATAACAGTTACATTTAATCTTACATTTTGAGTAAGAATGTTTAGAATGAATATTAGATCAAGTACGGAAGAAAACAAAATTTATTTTATAGAAAATAGGGTTCCGAATGGCGAGAAATTCAAAAAACTACAAAATCGGTCGAAATTCAAAGGGGTACCATCACGGAAAATAGTAGATTTCGGTCCCAAAAATATGTATTATATTAACATTACTACGTCAATATATATCGAGTTAGAATGCGAATAAAACTAATTTCATTGAAAACGAAGTAGTGAGTGATGAGATATTGACAAAACTACACAATCGGACGAAACACTAAGTTGCCACCTAGGAAAAAAGTATTTAACGTCTTATATTCAAGTGATAACAGTTACATTTGATCTTGTATTTTGATTAAAAATGTTTATAATATATATTTTATCGAGTACGGAAGATAACAAAATTTATTTCATAGAAAATAGAGTACCGAATGGCGAAAATTCAAAAAACTACAAAATCGGTCGAAACTCAAAGGGGTACCATCACGGAAAATAGTTGATTTCGGTCCCAAAAATATGTATTATATTAACTCTACTACGTCAATATATATCGAGTTAGAATGTGAATAAAACTAATTTGACTGAAAACGAAGTTGTGTGTGATGAGATATTGACAAAACTACGAAATCAGACGAAACAATAAGGTGCCACCTAGGAAACTATTTAACGACTTATAGACAAGTGATACCAGAAAACATTTGATCTTAAATTTGAGTTAGAATGTTTAGAATATATGTTTGATCGATTTTGGAAGAAAACAAAACTTATTTCATAGAAAATGGAGTTCCGAATGAGGAGTAATTCAAAAAATTACAAAATCGGTTGAAACTCAAAGGGGTACCATCACGGATAATAGTTGATTTCGGTCCCAAAAATATGTATTCTATTAACATTACTACGTCAATATATTTCGACTTAGAATGCGAATAGAACAAATTTCATTGAAAACGAGGTTGGTTGTGATGAGATATTGACAAAACTACGAAATTGGACGAAACACTACGTTGCCACCTAGGAAAAAAGTATTTAACGTCTTATATACAAGTGATAATAGTTACATTTGATCTTATATTTTGACTAAGAATGTTTAGAATATATATTTGATCGAGTTTGGAAGAAAATAAAACTTATTTCATCGAAAATGGAGTTCCGAATGAGAAGTAATTCAAAAAACTACAAAATCGATCGAAACTCAAAGGGGTACCATCACGGAAAATAGTTGATTTCGGTCCCAAAAATATGTACTCTATTAACATGACTACGTCAATATATATCGAGTTAGAATGTGAATAAAACTAATTTCACTGAAAACGAAGTTGTGAATGATGAGATATTGACAAAACTACGAAATCGGACGAAACACTAAGTTGCCACCTAGGAAAAAGGTATTTAACGTCTTATATACAAGTGATAACAGTTACATTTAATCTTACATTTTGAGTAAGAATGTTTAGAATATATATTACATCGAGTACGGAAGAAAACAAAATTTATTTCATAGAAAATAGGGTTCCGAATGGCGAGAAATTCAAAAAACTACAAAATCGGTCGAAATTCAAAGGGGTACCATCACGGAAAATAGTAGATTTCGGTCCCAAAAATATGTATTATATTAACATTACTACGTCAATATATATCGAGTTAGAATGCGAATAAAACTAATTTCATTGAAAACGAAGTTGTGAGTGATGAGATATTGACAAAACTACGAAATCGGACGAAACACTAAGTTGCCACCTATTAGGAAAGTAGACCTAAATGTGGAGATTTCAGCATTCTAAAGATAAATGAGGAGAGAAATGGGAGCTTAAGGCAATGTAAAGAGAAAACTTCATCTTAGCATTCCTTAAACTTGATTAGTACAAGAGATATGAAACCCTATTTATAGAGTTTCTAGGGGATATGTGAACACATATCTCATATATCCTAACATTCCCCTTTCTAGATAAACCTTCTAAAACTTGTAAAAAAAACAACAAATCAGAATTTTAACTCTAAAACTAGCTGATTCACTAAGGCTGATCTGCACTAGGTTGGCACTGCTGCTGCAATTGATCTGCACTGAAGATGCACTACAAATGCACTGCTGAGGCACGGCTGAGACACTGGCACGGCTGAGTCACGTCTGGTGCACGACAGATGCACGGTTGGGGCACTAGAAATACACTGAAGCTGTCCTGTAGCTGAAAACTACCAAGCACAGGTCTGCTTGTATTCCAAGGAGAACCAAGCACAGGTCTGCTTATCTTCCAAGGAGAACCGAGCACAGGTCTGCTCAGAAGATGATCCAGTTTGACATCGATTCTTCCATCCGAACACAAGCACGTAGGTTGCCGAGACACACGAACAACAAAGGAAACAAAAAACAATGCCGCCATGGTCATGTCATCGTGGTGCCATCTCGGTCATCCATCGTGATCATACCATTTTAGGCTTAAACAAAAACAGAAGAAGCCGTATGCTCGGAACTCAATCTTGCTTGCAAAGGTCGAAGTAATCTCATCAAATCCTTGAGACATTAATCAACTCCTAAATCTCAAAAACAGCATGAAGCATAGGTCTAGAAACACAGCCATAACAACTTATCAGCTTAGTAACACCAGTGTCATCACAGCAATTGATCGGCTCAGCAACACATCAACAGAATTTCTCAGTAAACCAGCATTCTGTCTCAAAACAGAATCTCAGATTGCATTTCAGCATCAAAACAGAATGCAGCAGTGATATAACTACATGAACAGAGTAGAATGCAGCAGAGCAGTTCATAGCAGAACGAAATTGCAGCATAACAATCAGCAGAACACCAGCAATTACCGCAGCAAAGCAATCAAAGAACAATGCAGCTCACCAGAAAATCTCGACCAGCAAACAGCCATCTTCGATCAAATCATAACGAGCGATGCCTCGAACAAATCAGCCAGCAAACAGAGAATCTCAACCAGAAATATCAAGTAGAACAGATAATAGAATAGGAACAAGCTTATCTGCCTCAATCATCTGCTGATTGAACCGTATTGAAACAAATCTGAAATCTGCTGAAATCTGATCGGGGCGAGCACTACGCAAGCACGAGATGTGCACAGATCTGAATCTGCACAAATCTGAAATCTGCTGAAATCTGATCAGGACGAGCACTACGCAAGCACGAGATGTGCACAGATCTGAATCTGCTTCAGGACAGCTTCAGGACACAAGATCGCAATCGCAATCGCAATCGACAATGAGATGAAACGAACAGCATCACAATGAGAATCATAACGAATCATCTTATCTGAACCTAGGATCTTGCAATTGGAAAGATTCGCAGGAAGGAATCGATCGGTTTGCTGAACTGAAATGAAGAACTCATGCGTAGATGCGTTTTCAGAATTTTTCAGAATTGAAGGAAGAACTGCTTGTACCTGATCTCAATTTACTTGTAATCAATCGATTCCTTCTCATCTGAATGTGTTGAAGGTGATGGCTGCTTGATTCGACCAAGTATGCTGCTGTAATTGGCTCGATTTTGAAGATCTGGCTGCGCGGGAAGAAGCTGCTGAGCAAGGAAGATTTCCAACGGACTTTCCAACGGAAATTAGCAACGAAATACAGATTTGGTCCCTAATCTTACAGCTCTGATACCATATTAGGAAAGTAGACCTAAATGTGGAGATTTCAGCATTCTAAAGATAAATGAGGAGAGAAATGGGAGCTTAAGGCAATGTAAAGAGAAAACTTCATCTAAGCATTCCTTAAACTTGATTAGTACAAGAGATATGAAACCCTATTTATAGAGTTTCTAGGGGATATGTGAACACATATCTCATATATCCTAACACCACCTAGGAAAACGTATTTAACATCTTATATACAAGTGATAATAGATACATTTGATCTTATATTTTGAGTAAGAATGTTTAGAATATATGTTTGATCGAGTTTGGAAGAAAATAAAACTTATTTCATCGAAAATGGAGTTCCGACTAGCGAGTCATTCAAAAAACTACAAAATCGATCGAAACTCAAAGGGGTACCATTACGGAAAATAATTGATTTCGGTCCCCAAAATATGTATTCTATTAACATTACTACGCCAATATATATCGACTTAGAATGCGAATAGAACAAATTTCATTGAAAACGAGGTTGGTTGTGATGAGATATTGACAAAACTACTAAATCGGACGAAACACTAAGTTGCCACCTAGGAAAACGTATTTAACGTCTTATATACAAGTGATAATAGTTACATTTGATCTTATATTTTGAGTGAGAATATTTAGAATATATATTACATCGAGTACGGAAGAAAACAAAATTTATTTCATAGAAAATAGGGTTCCGAATGGCGAGAAATTCAAAAAACTACAAAATCGGTCGAAATTCAAAGGGGTACCATCACGGAAAATAGTAGATTTCGGTCCCAAAAATATGTATTATATTAACATTACTACGTCAATATATATCGAGTTAGAATGCGAATAAAACTAATTTCATTGAAAACGAAGTTGTGAGTGATGAGATATTGACAAAACTACGAAATCGGACGAAACACTAAGTTGCCACCTAGGAAAACGTATTTAACATCTTATATACAAGTGATAATAGATACATTTGATCTTATATTTTGAGTAAGAATGTTTAGAATATATGTTTGGTCGAGTTTGGAAGAAAATAAAACTTCTTTCATCGAAAATGGAGTTCCGACTAGCGAGTCATTCAAAAAACTACAAAATCGATCGAAACTCAAAGGGGTACCATTACGGAAAATAATTGATTTCGGTCCCCAAAATATGTATTCTATTAACATTACTACGCCAATATATATCGACTTAGAATGCGAATAGAACAAATTTCATTGAAAACGAGGTTGGTTGTGATGAGATATTGACAAAACTACTAAATCGGACGAAACACTAAGTTGCCACCTAGGAAAACGTATTTAACGTCTTATATACAAGTGATAATAGTTACATTTGATCTTATATTTTGAGTGAGAATGTTTAGAATATATATTTGATCGAGTTTGGAAGAAAATAAAACTTATTTCATTGAAAATGGAGTTCCGAATGAGGAGTAATTCAAAAATCTACAAAATCGGTCGAAACTCAAAGGGGTACCATCACGGAAAATAGTTGATTTCGGTCCCAAAAATATGTACTCTATTAACATGACTACGTCAATATATATCGAGTTAGAATGCGAGTAAAACTAATTTCACTGAAAACGAAGTTGTGAATGATGAGATATTGACAAAACTACGAAATCGGACTAAACACTAAGTTGCCACCTAGGAAAAAGGTATTTAACGTCTTATATACAAGTGATAACAGTTACATTTAATCTTACATTTTGAGTAAGAATGTTTAGAATGAATATTAGATCAAGTACGGAAGAAAACAAAATTTATTTTATAGAAAATAGGGTTCCGAGTGCCGAGAAATTCAAAAAACTACAAAATCGGTCGAAATTCAAAGGGGTACCATCACGGAAAATAGTAGATTTCGGTCCCAAAAATATGTATTATATTAACATTACTACGTCAATATATATCGAGTTAGAATGCGAATAAAACTAATTTCATTGAAAACGAAGTAGTGAGTGATGAGATATTGACAAAACTACGAAATCGGACGAAACACAAAGTTGCCACCTAGGAAAAAAGTATTTAACGTCTTATATTCAAGTGATAACAGTTACATTTGATCTTGTATTTTGATTAAAAATGTTTATAATATATATTTTATCGAGTACGGAAGATAACAAAATTTATTTCATAGAAAATAGAGTTCCGAATGGCGAAAATTCAAAAAACTACAAAATCGGTCGAAACTCAAAGGGGTACCATCACGGAAAATAGTTGATTTCGGTCCCAAAAATATGTATTATATTAACTCTACTACGTCAATATATATCGAGTTAGAATGTGAATAAAACTAATTTGACTGAAAACGAAGTTGTGTGTGATGAGATATTGACAAAACTACGAAATCAGACGAAACAATAAGGTGCCACCTAGGAAACTATTTAACGACTTATAGACAAGTGATACCAGAAAACATTTGATCTTAAATTTGAGTTAGAATGTTTAGAATATATGTTTGATCGATTTTGGAAGAAAACAAAACTTATTTCATAGAAAATGGAGTTCCGAATGAGGAGTAATTCAAAAAATTACAAAATCGGTTGAAACTCAAAGGGGTACCATCACGGATAATAGTTGATTTCGGTCCCAAAAATATGTATTCTATTAACATTACTACGTCAATATATTTCGACTTAGAATGCGAATAGAACAAATTTCATTGAAAACGAGGTTGGTTGTGATGAGATATTGACAAAACTACGAAATTGGACGAAACACTACGTTGCCACCTAGGAAAAAAGTATTTAACGTCTTATATACAATTGATAATAGTTACATTTGATCTTATATTTTGAGTAAGAATGTTTAGAATATATATTTGATCGAGTTTGGAAGAAAATAAAACTTATTTCATCGAAAATGGAGTTCCGAATGAGAAGTAATTCAAAAAACTACAAAATCGATCGAAACTCAAAGGGGTACCATCACGGAAAATAGTTGATTTCGGTCCCAAAAATATGTTCTCTATTAACATGACTACGTCAATATATATCGAGTTAGAATGCGAATAAAACTAATTTCACTGAAAACGAAGTTGTGAATGATGAGATATTGACAAAACTACGAAATCGGACGAAACACTAAGTTGCCACCTAGGAAAAAGGTATTTAACGTCTTATATACAAGTGATAACAGTTACATTTAATCTTACATTTTGAGTAAGAATGTTTAGAATATATATTACATCGAGTACGGAAGAAAACAAAATTTATTTCATAGAAAATAGGGTTCCGAATGGCGAGAAATTCAAAAAACTACAAAATCGGTCGAAATTCAAAGGGGTACCATCACGGAAAATAGTAGATTTCGGTCCCAAAAATATGTATTATATTAACATTACTACGTCAATATATATCGAGTTAGAATGCGAATAAAACTAATTTCATTGAAAACGAAGTTGTGAGTGATGAGATATTGACAAAACTACGAAATCGGACGAAACACTAAGTTGCCACCTAGGAAAACGTATTTAACATCTTATATACAAGTGATAATAGATACATTTGATCTTATATTTTGAGTAAGAATGTTTAGAATATATGTTTGATCGAGTTTGGAAGAAAATAAAACTTATTTCATCGAAAATGGAGTTCCGACTAGCGAGTCATTCAAAAAACTACAAAATCGATCGAAACTCAAAGGGGTACCATTACGGAAAATAATTGATTTCGGTCCCCAAAATATGTATTCTATTAACATTACTACGCCAATATATATCGACTTAGAATGCGAATAGAACAAATTTCATTGAAAACGAGGTTGGTTGTGATGAGATATTGACAAAACTACTAAATCGGACGAAACACTAAGTTGCCACCTAGGAAAACGTATTTAACGTCTTATATACAAGTGATAATAGTTACATTTGATCTTATATTTTGAGTGAGAATGTTTAGAATATATATTTGATCGAGTTTGGAAGAAAATAAAACTTATTTCATTGAAAATGGAGTTCCGAATGAGGAGTAATTCAAAAATCTACAAAATCGGTCGAAACTCAAAGGGGTACCATCACGGAAAATAGTTGATTTCGGTCCCAAAAATATGTACTCTATTAACATGACTACGTCAATATATATCGAGTTAGAATGCGAGTAAAACTAATTTCACTGAAAACGAAGTTGTGAATGATGAGATATTGACAAAACTACGAAATCGGACGAAACACAAAGTTGCCACCTAGGAAAAAGGTATTTAACGTCTTATATTCAAGTGATAACAGTTACATTTGATCTTGTATTTTGAGTAAAAATGTTTATAATATATATTTGATCGAGTACGGAAGATAACAAAATTTATTTCATAGAAAATAGAGTTCCGAATGGCGAAAATTCAAAAAACTACAAAATCGGTCGAAACTCAAAGGGGTACCATCACGGAAAATAGTTGATTTCGGTCCCAAAAATATGTATTATATTAACTCTACTACGTCAATATATATCGAGTTAGAATGCGAATAAAACTAATTTCACTGAAAACGAGGTTGTGAGTGATGAGATATTGACAAAACTACGAAATCGGACGAAACACTAAGTTGCCACTTAGGAAAACGTATTTAACATCTTATATACAAGTGATAATAGATACATTTGATCTTATATTTTGACTAAGAATGTTTAGAATATATGTTTGATCGAGTTTGGAAGAAAATAAAACTTATTTCATAGAAAATGGAGTTCCGACTAGCTAGTCATTCAAAAAACTACAAAATCGATCGAAACTCAAAGGGGTACCATTACGGAAAATAATTGATTTCGGTCCCCAAAATATGTATTCTATTAACATTACTACGCCAATATATATCGACTTAGAATGCGAATAGAACAAATTTCATTGAAAACGAGGTTGGTTGTGATGAGATATTGACAAAACTACTAAATCGAACGAAACACTAAGTTGCCACCTAGGAAAACGTATTTAACGTCTTATATACAAGTGATAATAGTTACATTTGATCTTATATTTTGAGTAAGAATGTTTAGAATATATATTTGATCGAGTTTGGAAGAAAATAAAACTTATTTCATCGAAAATGGAGTTCCGAATGAGAAGTAATTCAAAAAACTACAAAATCGATCGAAACTCAAAGGGGTACCATCACGAAAAATAGTTGATTTCGGTCCCCAAAATATGTATTCTATTAACATTACTACGCCAATATATATCGACTTAGAATGCGAATAGAACAAATTTCATTGAAAACGAGGTTGGTTGTGATGAGATATTGACAAAACTACTAAATCGGACGAAACACTAAGTTGCCACCTAGGAAAACGTATTTAACGTCTTATATACAAGTGATAATAGTTACATTTGATCTTATATTTTGAGTGAGAATGTTTAGAATATATATTTGATCGAGTTTGGAAGAAAATAAAACTTATTTCATTGAAAATGGAGTTCCGAATGAGGAGTAATTCAAAAATCTACAAAATCGGTCGAAACTCAAAGGGGTACCATCACGGAAAATAGTTGATTTCGGTCCCAAAAATATGTACTCTATTAACATGACTACGTCAATATATATCGAGTTAGAATGCGAGTAAAACTAATTTCACTGAAAACGAAGTTGTGAATGATGAGATATTGACAAAACTACGAAATCGGACGAAACACTAAGTTGCCACCTAGGAAAAAGGTATTTAACGTCTTATATACAAGTGATAACAGTTACATTTAATCTTACATTTTGAGTAAGAATGTTTAGAATGAATATTAGATCAAGTACGGAAGAAAACAAAATTTATTTTATAGAAAATAGGGTTCCGAGTGCCGAGAAATTCAAAAAACTACAAAATCGGTCGAAATTCAAAGGGGTACCATCACGGAAAATAGTAGATTTCGGTCCCAAAAATATGTATTATATTAACATTACTACGTCAATATATATCGAGTTAGAATGCGAATAAAACTAATTTCATTGAAAACGAAGTAGTGAGTGATGAGATATTGACAAAACTACGAAATCGGACGAAACACTAAGTTGCCACCTAGGAAAAAAGTATTTAACGTCTTATATTCAAGTGATAACAGTTACATTTGATCTTGTATTTTGATTAAAAATGTTTATAATATATATTTTATCGAGTACGGAAGATAACAAAATTTATTTCATAGAAAATAGAGTTCCGAATGGCGAAAATTCAAAAAACTACAAAATCGGTCGAAACTCAAAGGGGTACCATCACGGAAAATAGTTGATTTCGGTCCCAAAAATATGTATTATATTAACTCTACTACGTCAATATATATCGAGTTAGAATGTGAATAAAACTAATTTGACTGAAAACGAAGTTGTGTGTGATGAGATATTGACAAAACTACGAAATCAGACGAAACAATAAGGTGCCACCTAGGAAACTATTTAACGACTTATAGACAAGTGATACCAGAAAACATTTGATCTTAAATTTGAGTTAGAATGTTTAGAATATATGTTTGATCGATTTTGGAAGAAAACAAAACTTATTTCATAGAAAATGGAGTTCCGAATGAGGAGTAATTCAAAAAATTACAAAATCGGTTGAAACTCAAAGGGGTACCATCACGGATAATAGTTGATTTCGGTCCCAAAAATATGTATTCTATTAACATTACTACGTCAATATATTTCGACTTAGAATGCGAATAGAACAAATTTCATTGAAAACGAGGTTGGTTGTGATGAGATATTGACAAAACTACGAAATTGGACGAAACACTACGTTGCCACCTAGGAAAAAAGTATTTAACGTCTTATATACAAGTGATAATAGTTACATTTGATCTTATATTTTGAGTAAGAATGTTTAGAATATATATTTGATCGAGTTTGGAAGA
Source organism: Chamaenerion angustifolium (assembly GCA_946814005.1). Classification (NCBI taxonomy): domain Eukaryota; kingdom Viridiplantae; phylum Streptophyta; class Magnoliopsida; order Myrtales; family Onagraceae; genus Chamaenerion; species Chamaenerion angustifolium. The sequence goes on from OX328279.1 coordinate 281,027, forward strand.
AAATAAAACTTATTTCATCGAAAATGGAGTTCCGAATGAGAAGTAATTCAAAAAACTACAAAATCGATCGAAACTCAAAGGGGTACCATCACGGAAAATAGTTGATTTCGGTCCCAAAAATATGTTCTCTATTAACATGACTACGTCAATATATATCGAGTTAGAATGCGAATAAAACTAATTTCACTGAAAACGAAGTTGTGAATGATGAGATATTGACAAAACTACGAAATCGGACGAAACACTAAGTTGCCACCTAGGAAAAAGGTATTTAACGTCTTATATACAAGTGATAACAGTTACATTTAATCTTACATTTTGAGTAAGAATGTTTAGAATATATATTACATCGAGTACGGAAGAAAACAAAATTTATTTCATAGAAAATAGGGTTCCGAATGGCGAGAAATTCAAAAAACTACAAAATCGGTCGAAATTCAAAGGGGTACCATCACGGAAAATAGTAGATTTCGGTCCCAAAAATATGTATTATATTAACATTACTACGTCAATATATATCGAGTTAGAATGCGAATAAAACTAATTTCATTGAAAACGAAGTTGTGAGTGATGAGATATTGACAAAACTACGAAATCGGACGAAACACTAAGTTGCCACCTAGGAAAACGTATTTAACATCTTATATACAAGTGATAATAGATACATTTGATCTTATATTTTGAGTAAGAATGTTTAGAATATATGTTTGATCGAGTTTGGAAGAAAATAAAACTTATTTCATCGAAAATGGAGTTCCGACTAGCGAGTCATTCAAAAAACTACAAAATCGATCGAAACTCAAAGGGGTACCATTACGGAAAATAATTGATTTCGGTCCCCAAAATATGTATTCTATTAACATTACTACGCCAATATATATCGACTTAGAATGCGAATAGAACAAATTTCATTGAAAACGAGGTTGGTTGTGATGAGATATTGACAAAACTACTAAATCGGACGAAACACTAAGTTGCCACCTAGGAAAACGTATTTAACGTCTTATATACAAGTGATAATAGTTACATTTGATCTTATATTTTGAGTGAGAATGTTTAGAATATATATTTGATCGAGTTTGGAAGAAAATAAAACTTATTTCATTGAAAATGGAGTTCCGAATGAGGAGTAATTCAAAAATCTACAAATTCGGTCGAAACTCAAAGGGGTACCATCACGGAAAATAGTTGATTTCGGTCCCAAAAATATGTACTCTATTAACATGACTACGTCAATATATATCGAGTTAGAATGCGAGTAAAACTAATTTCACTGAAAACGAAGTTGTGAATGATGAGATATTGACAAAACTACGAAATCGGACGAAACACTAAGTTGCCACCTAGGAAAAAGGTATTTAACGTCTTATATACAAGTGATAACAGTTACATTTAATCTTACATTTTGAGTAAGAATGTTTAGAATGAATATTAGATCAAGTACGGAAGAAAACAAAATTTATTTTTATAGAAAATAGGGTTCCGAATGGCGAGAAATTCAAAAAACTACAAAATCGGTCGAAATTCAAAGGGGTACCATCACGGAAAATAGTAGATTTCGGTCCCAAAAATATGTATTATATTAACATTACTACGTCAATATATATCGAGTTAGAATGCGAATAAAACTAATTTCATTGAAAACGAAGTTGTGAGTGATGAGATATTGACAAAACTACGAGATCGGACGAAACACAAAGTTGCCACCTAGGAAAAAGGTATTTAACGTCTTATATTCAAGTGATAACAGTTACATTTGATCTTGTATTTTGAGTAAAAATGTTTATAATATATATTTGATCGAGTACGGAAGATAGCAAAATTTATTTCATAGAAAATAGAGTTCCGAATGGCGAAAATTCAAAAAACTACAAAATCGGTCGAAACTCAAAGGGGTACCATCACGGAAAATAGTTGATTTCGGTCCCAAAAATATGTATTATATTAACTCTACTACGTCAATATATATCGAGTTAGAATGCGAATAAAACTAATTTCACTGAAAACGAGGTTGTGAGTGATGAGATATTGACAAAACTACGAAATCGGACGAAACACTAAGTTGCCACTTAGGAAAACGTATTTAACATCTTATATACAAGTGATAATAGATACATTTGATCTTATATTTTGACTAAGAATGTTTAGAATATATGTTTGATCGAGTTTGGAAGAAAATAAAACTTATTTCATAGAAAATGGAGTTCCGACTAGCTAGTCATTCAAAAAACTACAAAATCGATCGAAACTCAAAGGGGTACCATTACGGAAAATAATTGATTTCGGTCCCCAAAATATGTATTCTATTAACATTACTACGCCAATATATATCGACTTAGAATGCGAATAGAACAAATTTCATTGAAAACGAGGTTGGTTGTGATGAGATATTGACAAAACTACTAAATCGAACGAAACACTAAGTTGCCACCTAGGAAAACGTATTTAACGTCTTATATACAAGTGATAATAGTTACATTTGATCTTATATTTTGAGTACGAATGTTTAGAATATATATTTGATCGAGTTTGGAAGAAAATAAAACTTATTTCATCGAAAATGGAGTTCTGAATGAGAAGTAATTCAAAAAACTACAAAATCGATCGAAACTCAAAGGGGTACCATCACGGAAAATAGTTGATTTCGGTCCCAAAAATATGTACTCTATTAACATGACTACGTCAATATATATCGAGTTAGAATGCGAGTAAAACTAATTTCACTGAAAACGAAGTTGTGAATGATGAGATATTGACAAAACTACGAAATCGGACGAAACACTAAGTTGCCACCTAGGAAAAAGGTATTTAACGTCTTATATTCAAGTGATAACAGTTACATTTGATCTTGTATTTTGAGTAAAAATGTTTATAATATATATTTGATCGAGTACGGAAGATAACAAAATTTATTTCATAGAAAATAGAGTTCCGAATGGCGAAAATTCAAAAAACTACAAAATCGGTCGAAACTCAAAGGGGTACCATCACGGAAAATAGTTGATTTCGGTCCCAAAAATATGTATTATATTAACTCTACTACGTCAATATATATCGAGTTAGAATGTGAATAAAACTAATTTGACTGAAAACGAAGTAGTGAGTGATGAGATATTGACAAAACTACGAAATCGGACGAAACACTAAGTTGCCACCTAGGAAAACGTATTTAATATCTTATATACAAGTGATAATAGATACATTTGATCTTATATTTTGAGTAAGAATGTTTAGAATATATATTTGATCGAGTTTGGAAGAAAATAAAACTTATTTCATCGAAAATGGAGTTCCGACTAGCGAGTCATTCAAAAAACTACAAAATCGATCGAAACTCAAAGGGGTACCATCACGGAAAATAGTAGATTTCGGTCCCAAAAATATGTACTCTATTAACATGACTACGTCAATATATATCGAGTTAGAATGCGAATAAAACTAATTTCATTGAAAACGAAGTTGTGAGTGATGAGTTATTCACAAAACTACGAGATCGGACGAAACACTAAGTTGCCACCTAGGAAAAAAGTATTTAACGTCTTATACACAAGTGATAACAGTTACATTTAATCTTACATTTTGAGTAACAATGTTTAGAATATATATTAGATCGAGTACGGAAGAAAACAAAATTTATTTTATAGAAAATAGGGTTCCGAATGGCGAGAAATTCAAAAAACTACAAAATCGGTCGAAATTCAAAGGGGTACCATCACGGAAAATAGTTGATTTCGGTCCCAAAAATATGTATTATATTAACATTACTACGTCAATATATATCGAGTTAGAATGCGAATTAAACTAATTTCATTGAAAACGAAGTTGTGAGTGATGAGATATTGACAAAACTACGAGATCGGACGAAACACTAAGTTGCCACCTAGGAAAAAAGTATTTAACGTCTTATACACAAGTGATAACAGTTACATTTGATCTTGTATTTTGAGTAAAAATGTTTATAATATATATTTGATCGAGTTTGGAAGAAAATAAAACTTATTTCATCGAAAATGGAGTTCCGAATGAGAAGTAATTCAAAAAACTACAAAATCGATCGAAACTCAAAGGGGTACCATCACGGAAAATAGTTGATTTCGGTCCCAAAAATATGTACTCTATTAACATGACTACGTCAATATATATCGAGTTAGAATGCGAATAAAACTAATTTCACTGAAAACGAAGTTGTGAATGATGAGATATTGACAAAACTACGAAATCGGACGAAACACTAAGTTGCCACCTAAGAAAAAGGTATTTAACGTCTTATATACAAGTGATAACAGTTACATTTAATCTTACATTTTGAGTAAGAATGTTTAGAATATATATTACATCGAGTACGGAAGAAAACAAAATTTATTTCATAGAAAATAGGGTTCCGAATGGCGAGAAATTCAAAAAACTACAAAATCGGTCAAAATTCAAAGGGGTACCATCACGGAAAATAGTAGATTTCGGTCCCAAAAATATGTATTATATTAACATTACTACGTCAATATATATCGAGTTAGAATGCGAATAAAACTAATTTCATTGAAAACGAAGTTGTGAGTGATGAGATATTGACAAAACTACGAAATCGGACGAAACACTAAGTTGCCACCTAGGAAAACGTATTTAACATCTTATATACAAGTGATAATAGATACATTTGATCTTATATTTTGAGTAAGAATGTTTAGAATATATGTTTGATCGAGTTTGGAAGAAAATAAAACTTATTTCATCGAAAATGGAGTTCCGACTAGCGAGTCATTCAAAAAACTACAAAATCGATCGAAACTCAAAGGGGTACCATTACGGAAAATAATTGATTTCGGTCCCCAAAATATGTATTCTATTAACATTACTACGCCAATATATATCGACTTAGAATGCGAATAGAACAAATTTCATTGAAAACGAGGTTGGTTGTGATGAGATATTGACAAAACTACTAAATCGGACGAAACACTAAGTTGCCACCTAGGAAAACGTATTTAACGTCTTATATACAAGTGATAATAGTTACATTTGATCTTATATTTTGAGTGAGAATGTTTAGAATATATATTTGATCGAGTTTGGAAGAAAATAAAACTTATTTCATTGAAAATGGAGTTCCGAATGAGGAGTAATTCAAAAATCTACAAAATCGGTCGAAACTCAAAGGGGTACCATCACGGAAAATAGTTGATTTCGGTCCCAAAAATATGTACTCTATTAACATGACTACGTCAATATATATCGAGTTAGAATGCGAGTAAAACTAATTTCACTGAAAACGAAGTTGTGAATGATGAGATATTGACAAAACTACGAAATCGGACGAAACACTAAGTTGCCACCTAGGAAAAAGGTATTTAACGTCTTATATACAAGTGATAACAGTTACATTTAATCTTACATTTTGAGTAAGAATGTTTAGAATGAATATTAGATCAAGTACGGAAGAAAACAAAATTTATTTTTATAGAAATTAGGGTTCCGAATGGCGAGAAATTCAAAAAACTACAAAATCGGTCGAAATTCAAAGGGGTACCATCACGGAAAATAGTAGATTTCGGTCCCAAAAATATGTATTATATTAACATTACTACGTCAATATATATCGAGTTAGAATGCGAATAAAACTAATTTCATTGAAAACGAAGTTGTGAGTGATGAGATATTGACAAAACTACGAGATCGGACGAAACACAAAGTTGCCACCTAGGAAAAAAGTATTTAACGTCTTATATTCAAGTGATAACAGTTACATTTGATCTTGTATTTTGAGTAAAAATGTTTATAATATATATTTGATCGAGTATGGAAGATAACAAAATTTATTTCATAGAAAATAGAGTTCCGAATGGCGAAAATTCAAAAAACTACAAAATCGGTCGAAACTCAAAGGGGTACCATCACGGAAAATAGTTGATTTCGGTCCCAAAAATATGTATTATATTAACTCTACTACGTCAATATATATCGAGTTAGAATGTGAATAAAACTAATTTGACTGAAAACGAAGTAGTGAGTGATGAGATATTGACAAAACTACGAAATCGGACGAAACACTAAGTTGCCACCTAGGAAAACGTATTTAATATCTTATATACAAGTGATAATAGATACATTTGATCTTATATTTTGAGTAAGAATGTTTAGAATATATGTTTGATCGAGTTTGGAAGAAAATAAAACTTATTTCATCGAAAATGGAGTTCCGACTAGCGAGTCATTCAAAAAACTACAAAATCGATCGAAACTCAAAGGGGTACCATCACGGAAAATAGTAGATTTCGGTCCCAAAAATATGTACTCTATTAACATGACTACGTCAATATATATCGAGTTAGAATGCGAATAAAACTAATTTCATTGAAAACGAAGTTGTGAGTAATGAGTTATTCACAAAACTACGAGATCGGACGAAACACTAAGTTGCCACCTAGGAAAAAAGTATTTAACGTCTTATACACAAGTGATAACAGTTACATTTAATCTTACATTTTGAGTAACAATGTTTAGAATATATATTAGATCGAGTACGGAAGAAAACAAAATTTATTTTATAGAAAATAGGGTTCCGAATGGCGAGAAATTCAAAAAACTACAAAATCGGTCGAAATTCAAAGGGGTACCATCACGGAAAATAGTTGATTTCGGTCCCAAAAATATGTATTATATTAACATTACTACGTCAATATATATCGAGTTAGAATGCGAATTAAACTAATTTCATTGAAAACGAAGTTGTGAGTGATGAGATATTGACAAAACTACGAGATCGGACGAAACACTAAGTTGCCACCTAGGAAAAAAGTATTTAACGTCTTATACACAAGTGATAACAGTTACATTTGATCTTGTATTTTGAGTAAAAATGTTTATAATATATATTTGATCGAGTACGGAAGATAACAAAATTTATTTCATAGAAAATAGAGTTCCGAATGGCGAAAATTCAAAAAACTACAAAATCGGTCGAAACTCAAAGGGGTACCATCACGGAAAATAGTTGATTTCGGTCCCAAAAATATGTATTATATTAACTCTACTACGTCAATATATATCGAGTTAGAATGTGAATAAAACTAATTTGACTGAAAACGAAGTTGTGTGTGATGAGATATTGACAAAACTACGAAATCAGACGAAACAATAAGGTGCCACCTAGGAAACTATTTAACGACTTATAGACAAGTGATACCAGAAAACATTTGATCTTAAATTTGAGTTAGAATGTTTAGAATATATGTTTGATCGATTTTGGAAGAAAATAAAACTTATATCATCGAAAATGGTATTTGAATGAGGAGTAATTCAAAAAACTACAAAATCGATTGAAACTCAAAGGGGTACCATCACGGATAATAGTTGATTTCGGTCCCAAAAATATGTATTCTATTAACATTACTACGTCAATATATATCAACTTAGAATGCGAATAAAACTAATTTCACTGAATACGAGGTTGTGAGTGATGAGATATTGACAAAACTACGAAATCGGACGAAACACTAAGTTGCCACCTAGGAAAAAAGTATTTAACGTCTTATATACAAGTGATAATAGTTACATTTGATCTTATATTTTGAGTACGAATGTTTAGAATATATATTTGATCGAGTTTGGAAGAAAATAAAACTTATTTCATCGAAAATGGTGTTTGAATGAGGAGTAATTCAAAAAACTACAAAATCGATCGAAACTCAAAGGGGTACCATCACGGAAAATAGTTGATTTCGGTCCCAAAAATATGTACTCTATTAACATGACTACGTCAATATATATCGAGTTAGAATGCGAATAAAACTAATTTCACTGAAAACGAAGTTGTGAATGATGAGATATTGACAAAACTACGAAATCGGACGAAACACTAAGTTGCCACCTAGGAAAAAGGTATTTAACGTCTTATATACAAGTGATAACAGTTACATTTAATCTTACATTTTGAGTAAGAATGTTTAGAATATATATTACATCGAGTACGGAAGAAAACAAAATTTATTTCATAGAAAATAGGGTTCCGAATGGCGAGAAATTCAAAAAACTACAAAATCGGTCAAAATTCAAAGGGGTACCATCACGGAAAATAGTAGATTTCGGTCCCAAAAATATGTATTATATTAACATTACTACGTCAATATATATCGAGTTAGAATGCGAATAAAACTAATTTCATTGAAAACGAAGTTGTAAGTGATGAGATATTGACAAAACTACGAGATCAGACGAAACACTAAGTTGCCACCTAGGAAAAAAGTATTTAACGTCTTATACACAAGTGATAACAGATACATTTAATCTTACATTTTGATTAAGAATGTTTAGAATATATATTAGATCGAGTACGGAAGAAAACAAAATTTATTTTATAGAAAATAGGGTTACGAATGGCGAGAAATTCAAAAAACTACAAAATCGGTCGAAATTCAAAGGGGTACCATCACGGAAAATAGTTGATTTCGGTCCCAAAAATATGTATTATATTAACATTACTACGTCAATATATATCGAGTTAGAATGCGAATTAAACTAATTTCATTGAAAACGAAGTTGTGAGTGATGAGATATTGACAAAACTACGAGATCGGACGAAACACTAAGTTGCCACCTAGGAAAAAAGTATTTAACGTCTTATACACAAGTGATAACAGTTACATTTGATCTTGTATTTTGAGTAAAAATGTTTATAATATATATTTTATCGAGTACGGAAGATAACAAAATTTATTTCATAGAAAATAGAGTTCCGAATGGCGAAAATTCAAAAAACTACAAAATCGGTCGAAACTCAAAGGGGTACCATCACGGAAAATAGTTGATTTCGGTCCCAAAAATATGTATTATATTAACTCTACTACGTCAATATATATCGAGTTAGAATGTGAATAAAACTAATTTGACTGAAAACGAAGTTGTGTGTGATGAGATATTGACAAAACTACGAAATCAGACGAAACAATAAGGTGCCACCTAGGAAACTATTTAACGACTTATAGACAAGTGATACCAGAAAACATTTGATCTTAAATTTGAGTTAGAATGTTTAGAATATATGTTTGATCGATTTTGGAAGAAAATAAAACTTATATCATCGAAAATGGTATTTGAATGAGGAGTAATTCAAAAAACTACAAAATCGATTGAAACTCAAAGGGGTACCATCACGGATAATAGTTGATTTCGGTCCCAAAAATATGTATTCTATTAACATTACTACGTCAATATATATCAACTTAGAATGCGAATAAAACTAATTTCACTGAATACGAGGTTGTGAGTGATGAGATATTGACAAAACTACGAAATCGGACGAAACACTAAGTTGCCACCTAGGAAAAAAGTATTTAACGTCTTATATACAAGTGATAATAGTTACATTTGATCTTATATTTTGAGTACGAATGTTTAGAATATATATTTGATCGAGTTTGGAAGAAAATAAAACTTATTTCATCAAAAATGGTGTTTGAATGAGGAGTAATTCAAAAAACTACAAAATCGATCGAAACTCAAAGGGGTACCATCACGGAAAATAGTTGATTTCGGTCCCAAAAATATGTACTCTATTAACATGACTACGTCAATATATATCGAGTTAGAATGCGAATAAAACTAATTTCACTGAAAACGAAGTTGTGAATGATGAGATATTGACAAAACTACGAAATCGGACGAAACACTAAGTTGCCACCTAGGAAAAAGGTATTTAACGTCTTATATACAAGTGATAACAGTTACATTTAATCTTACATTTTGAGTAAGAATGTTTAGAATATATATTACATCGAGTACGGAAGAAAACAAAATTTATTTCATAGAAAATAGGGTTCCGAATGGCGAGAAATTCAAAAAACTACAAAATCGGTCAAAATTCAAAGGGGTACCATCACGGAAAATAGTAGATTTCGGTCCCAAAAATATGTATTATATTAACATTACTACGTCAATATATATCGAGTTAGAATGCGAATAAAACTAATTTCATTGAAAACGAAGTTGTAAGTGATGAGATATTGACAAAACTACGAGATCAGACGAAACACTAAGTTGCCACCTAGGAAAAAAGTATTTAACGTCTTATACACAAGTGATAACAGATACATTTAATCTTACATTTTGATTAAGAATGTTTAGAATATATATTAGATCGAGTACGGAAGAAAACAAAATTTATTTTATAGAAAATAGGGTTACGAATGGCGAGAAATTCAAAAAACTACAAAATCGGTCGAAATTCAAAGGGGTACCATCACGGAAAATAGTTGATTTCGGTCCCAAAAATATGTATTATATTAACATTACTACGTCAATATATATCGAGTTAGAATGCGAATTAAACTAATTTCATTGAAAACGAAGTTGTGAGTGATGAGATATTGACAAAACTACGAGATCGGACGAAACACTAAGTTGCCACCTAGGAAAAAAGTATTTAACGTCTTATACACAAGTGATAACAGTTACATTTGATCTTGTATTTTGAGTAAAAATGTTTATAATATATATTTTATCGAGTACGGAAGATAACAAAATTTATTTCATAGAAAATAGAGTTCCGAATGGCGAAAATTCAAAAAACTACAAAATCGGTCGAAACTCAAAGGGGTACCATCACGGAAAATAGTTGATTTCGGTCCCAAAAATATGTATTATATTAACTCTACTACGTCAATATATATCGAGTTAGAATGTGAATAAAACTAATTTGACTGAAAACGAAGTTGTGTGTGATGAGATATTGACAAAACTACGAAATCAGACGAAACAATAAGGTGCCACCTAGGAAACTATTTAACGACTTATAGACAAGTGATACCAGAAAACATTTGATCTTAAATTTGAGTTAGAATGTTTAGAATATATGTTTGATCGATTTTGGAAGAAAATAAAACTTATATCATCGAAAATGGTATTTGAATGAGGAGTAATTCAAAAAACTACAAAATCGATTGAAACTCAAAGGGGTACCATCACGGATAATAGTTGATTTCGGTCCCAAAAATATGTATTCTATTAACATTACTACGTCAATATATATCGAGTTAGAATGTGAATAAAACTAATTTGACTGAAAACGAAGTTGTGTGTGATGAGATATTGACAAAACTACGAAATCAGACGAAACAATAAGGTGCCACCTAGGAAACTATTTAACGACTTATAGACAAGTGATACCAGAAAACATTTGATCTTAAATTTGAGTTAGAATGTTTAGAATATATGTTTGATCGATTTTGGAAGAAAATAAAACTTATTTCATCGAAAATGGTGTTTGAATGAGGAGTAATTCAAAAAACTACAAAATCGATCGAAACTCAAAGGGGTACCATCACGGAAAATAGTTGATTTCGGTCCCAAAAATATGTACTCTATTAACATGACTACGTCAATATATATCGAGTTAGAATGCGAATAAAACTAATTTCACTGAAAACGAAGTTGTGAATGATGAGATATTGACAAAACTACGAAATCGGACGAAACACTAAGTTGCCACCTAGGAAAAAGGTATTTAACGTCTTATATACAAGTCATAACAGTTACATTTAATCTTACATTTTGAGTAAGAATGTTTAGAATATATATTACATCGAGTACGGAAGAAAACAAAATTTATTTCATAGAAAATAGGGTTCCGAATGGCGAGAAATTCAAAAAACTACAAAATCGGTCAAAATTCAAAGGGGTACCATCACGGAAAATAGTTGATTTCGGTCCCAAAAATATGTACTCTATTAACATTACTACGTCAATATATATCGAGTTAGAATGCGAATAAAACTAATTTCATTGAAAACGAAGTTGTGAGTGATGAGATATTCACAAAACTACGAGATCGGACGAAACACTAAGTTGCCACCTAGGAAAAAGGTATTTAACGTCTTATATACAAGTCATAACAGTTACATTTAATCTTACATTTTGAGTAAGAATGTTTAGAATATATATTACATCGAGTACGGAAGAAAACAAAATTTATTTCATAGAAAATAGGGTTCCGAATGGCGAGAAATTCAAAAAACTACAAAATCGGTCAAAATTCAAAGGGGTACCATCACGGAAAATAGTTGATTTCGGTCCCAAAAATATGTATTATATTAACATTACTACGTCAATATATATCGAGTTAGAATGCGAATAAAACTAATTTCATTGAAAACGAAGTTGTAAGTGATGAGATATTGACAAAACTACGAGATCAGACGAAACACTAAGTTGCCACCTAGGAAAAAAGTATTTAACGTCTTATACACAAGTGATAACAGATACATTTAATCTTACATTTTGATTAAGAATGTTTAGAATATATATTAGATCGAGTACGGAAGAAAACAAAATTTATTTTATAGAAAATAGGGTTACGAATGGCGAGAAATTCAAAAAACTACAAAATCGGTCGAAATTCAAAGGGGTACCATCACGGAAAATAGTTGATTTCGGTCCCAAAAATATGTATTATATTAACATTACTACGTCAATATATATCGAGTTAGAATGCGAATTAAACTAATTTCATTGAAAACGAAGTTGTGAGTGATGAGATATTGACAAAACTACGAGATCGGACGAAACACTAAGTTGCCACCTAGGAAAAAAGTATTTAACGTCTTATACACAAGTGATAACAGTTACATTTGATCTTGTATTTTGAGTAAAAATGTTTATAATATATATTTGATCGAGTACGGAAGATAACAAAATTTATTTCATAGAAAATAGAGTTCCGAATGGCGAAAATTCAAAAAACTACAAAATCGGTCGAAACTCAAAGGGGTACCATCACGGAAAATAGTTGATTTCGGTCCCAAAAATATGTATTATATTAACTCTACTACGTCAATATATATCGAGTTAGAATGTGAATAAAACTAATTTGACTGAAAACGAAGTTGTGTGTGATGAGATATTGACAAAACTACGAAATCAGACGAAACAATAAGGTGCCACCTAGGAAACTATTTAACGACTTATAGACAAGTGATACCAGAAAACATTTGATCTTAAATTTGAGTTAGAATGTTTAGAATATATGTTTGATCGATTTTGGAAGAAAATAAAACTTATTTCATCGAAAATGGTGTTTGAATGAGGAGTAATTCAAAAAACTACAAAATCGATTGAAACTCAAAGGGGTACCATCACGGATAATAGTTGATTTCGGTCCCAAAAATATGTATTCTATTAACATTACTACGTCAATATATATCGAGTTAGAATGTGAATAAAACTAATTTGACTGAAAACGAAGTTGTGTGTGATGAGATATTGACAAAACTACGAAATCAGACGAAACAATAAGGTGCCACCTAGGAAACTATTTAACGACTTATAGACAAGTGATACCAGAAAACATTTGATCTTAAATTTGAGTTAGAATGTTTAGAATATATGTTTGATCGATTTTGGAAGAAAATAAAACTTATTTCATCGAAAATGGTGTTTGAATGAGGAGTAATTCAAAAAACTACAAAATCGATCGAAACTCAAAGGGGTACCATCACGGAAAATAGTTGATTTCGGTCCCAAAAATATGTACTCTATTAACATGACTACGTCAATATATATCGAGTTAGAATGCGAATAAAACTAATTTCACTGAAAACGAAGTTGTGAATGATGAGATATTGACAAAACTACGAAATCGGACGAAACACTAAGTTGCCACCTAGGAAAAAGGTATTTAACGTCTTATATACAAGTCATAACAGTTACATTTAATCTTACATTTTGAGTAAGAATGTTTAGAATATATATTACATCGAGTACGGAAGAAAACAAAATTTATTTCATAGAAAATAGGGTTCCGAATGGCGAGAAATTCAAAAAACTACAAAATCGGTCAAAATTCAAAGGGGTACCATCACGGAAAATAGTTGATTTCGGTCCCAAAAATATGTACTCTATTAACATTACTACGTCAATATATATCGAGTTAGAATGCGAATAAAACTAATTTCATTGAAAACGAAGTTGTGAGTGATGAGATATTCACAAAACTACGAGATCGGACGAAACACTAAGTTGCCACCTAGGAAAAAAGTATTTAACGTCTTATACACAAGTGATAACAGTTACATTTAATCTTACATTTTGAGTAACAATGTTTAGAATATATATTAGATCGAGTACGCAAGAAAACAAAATTTATTTTATAGAAAATAGGGTTACGAATGGCGAGAAATTCAAAAAACTACAAAATCGGTCGAAATTCAAAGGGGTACCATCACGGAAAATAGTAGATTTCGGTCCCAAAAATATGTATTATATTAACATTACTACGTCAATATATATCGAGTTAGAATGTGAATAAAACTAATTTGACTGAAAACGAAGTTGTGTGTGATGAGATATTGACAAAACTACGAAATCGGACGAAACACTAAGTTGCCACCTAGGAAAAAAGTATTTAACGTCTTATATTCAAGTGATAACAGTTACATTTAATCTTACATTTTGAGTAAGAATGTTTAGAATGAATATTAGATCAAGTACGGAAGAAAACAAAATTTATTTTATAGAAAATAGGGTTCCGAATGGCGAGAAATTCAAAAAACTACAAAATCGGTCGAAATTCAAAGGGGTACCATCACGGAAAATAGTAGATTTCGGTCCCAAAAATATGTATTATATTAACATTACTACGTCAATATATATCGAGTTAGAATGTGAATAAAACTAATTTGACTGAAAACGAAGTTGTGTGTGATGAGATATTGACAAAACTACGAAATCGGACGAAACACTAAGTTGCCACCTAGGAAAAAAGTATTTAACGTCTTATATTCAAGTGATAACAGTTACATTTGATCTTGTATTTTGATTAAAAATGTTTATAATATATATTTTATCGAGTACGGAAGATAACAAAATTTATTTCATAGAAAATAGAGTTCCGAATGGCGAAAATTCAAAAAACTACAAAATCGGTCGAAACTCAAAGGGGTACCATCACGGAAAATAGTTGATTTCGGTCCCAAAAATATGTATTATATTAACTCTACTACATCAATATATATCGAGTTAGAATGTGAATAAAACTAATTTGACTGAAAACGAAGTTGTGTGTGATGAGATATTGACAAAACTACGAAATCAGACGAAACAATAAGGTGCCACCTAGGAAACTATTTAACGACTTATAGACAAGTGATACCAGAAAACATTTGATCTTAAATTTGAGTTAGAATGTTTAGAATATATGTTTGATCGATTTTGGAAGAAAATAAAACTTATTTCATCGAAAATGGTGTTTGAATGAGGAGTAATTCAAAAAACTACAAAATCGATCGAAACTCAAAGGGGTACCATCACGGAAAATAGTTGATTTCGGTCCCAAAAATATGTACTCTATTAACATGACTACGTCAATATATATCGAGTTAGAATGCGAATAAAACTAATTTCACTGAAAACGAAGTTGTGAATGATGAGATATTGACAAAACTACGAAATCGGACGAAACACTAAGTTGCCACCTAGGAAAAAGGTATTTAACGTCTTATATACAAGTCATAACAGTTACATTTAATCTTACATTTTGAGTAAGAATGTTTAGAATATATATTACATCGAGTACGGAAGAAAACAAAATTTATTTCATAGAAAATAGGGTTCCGAATGGCGAGAAATTCAAAAAACTACAAAATCGGTCAAAATTCAAAGGGGTACCATCACGGAAAATAGTTGATTTCGGTCCCAAAAATATGTACTCTATTAACATTACTACGTCAATATATATCGAGTTAGAATGCGAATAAAACTAATTTCATTGAAAACGAAGTTGTGAGTGATGAGATATTCACAAAACTACGAGATCGGACGAAACACTAAGTTGCCACCTAGGAAAAAAGTATTTAACGTCTTATACACAAGTGATAACAGTTACATTTAATCTTACATTTTGAGTAACAATGTTTAGAATATATATTAGATCGAGTACGCAAGAAAACAAAATTTATTTTATAGAAAATAGGGTTACGAATGGCGAGAAATTCAAAAAACTACAAAATCGGTCGAAATTCAAAGGGGTACCATCACGGAAAATAGTTGATTTCGGTCCCAAAAATATGTATTATATTAACATTACTACGTCAATATATATCGAGTTAGAATGCGAATTAAACTAATTTCATTGAAAACGAAGTTGTGAGTGATGAGATATTGACAAAACTACGAGATCGGACGAAACACTAAGTTGCCACCTAGGAAAAAAGTATTTAACGTCTTATACACAAGTGATAACAGTTACATTTGATCTTGTATTTTGAGTAAAAATGTTTATAATATATATTTTATCGAGTACGGAAGATAACAAAATTTATTTCATAGAAAATAGAGTTCCGAATGGCGAAAATTCAAAAAACTACAAAATCGGTCGAAACTCAAAGGGGTACCATCACGGAAAATAGTTGATTTCGGTCCCAAAAATATGTATTATATTAACTCTACTACGTCAATATATATCGAGTTAGAATGTGAATAAAACTAATTTGACTGAAAACGAAGTTGTGTGTGATGAGATATTGACAAAACTACGAAATCAGACGAAACAATAAGGTGCCACCTAGGAAACTATTTAACGACTTATAGACAAGTGATACCAGAAAACATTTGATCTTAAATTTGAGTTAGAATGTTTAGAATATATGTTTGATCGATTTTGGAAGAAAATAAAACTTATTTCATCGAAAATGGTGTTTGAATGAGGAGTAATTCAAAAAACTACAAAATCGATCGAAACTCAAAGGGGTACCATCACGGAAAATAGTTGATTTCGGTCCCAAAAATATGTACTCTATTAACATGACTACGTCAATATATATCGAGTTAGAATGCGAATAAAACTAATTTCACTGAAAACGAAGTTGTGAATGATGAGATATTGACAAAACTACGAAATCGGACGAAACACTAAGTTGCCACCTAGGAAAAAGGTATTTAACGTCTTATATACAAGTCATAACAGTTACATTTAATCTTACATTTTGAGTAAGAATGTTTAGAATATATATTACATCGAGTACGGAAGAAAACAAAATTTATTTCATAGAAAATAGGGTTCCGAATGGCGAGAAATTCAAAAAACTACAAAATCGGTCAAAATTCAAAGGGGTACCATCACGGAAAATAGTTGATTTCGGTCCCAAAAATATGTACTCTATTAACATTACTACGTCAATATATATCGAGTTAGAATGCGAATAAAACTAATTTCATTGAAAACGAAGTTGTGAGTGATGAGATATTCACAAAACTACGAGATCGGACGAAACACTAAGTTGCCACCTAGGAAAAAAGTATTTAACGTCTTATACACAAGTGATAAAAGTTACATTTAATCTTACATTTTGAGTAACAATGTTTAGAATATATATTAGATCGAGTACGCAAGAAAACAAAATTTATTTTATAGAAAATAGGGTTACGAATGGCGAGAAATTCAAAAAACTACAAAATCGGTCGAAATTCAAAGGGGTACCATCACGGAAAATAGTAGATTTCGGTCCCAAAAATATGTATTATATTAACATTACTACGTCAATATATATCGAGTTAGAATGTGAATAAAACTAATTTGACTGAAAACGAAGTTGTGTGTGATGAGATATTGACAAAACTACGAAATCGGACGAAACACTAAGTTGCCACCTAGGAAAAAAGTATTTAACGTCTTATATTCAAGTGATAACAGTTACATTTAATCTTACATTTTGAGTAAGAATGTTTAGAATGAATATTAGATCAAGTACGGAAGAAAACAAAATTTATTTTATAGAAAATAGGGTTCCGAATGGCGAGAA
Organism: Chamaenerion angustifolium; assembly: GCA_946814005.1. Lineage (NCBI taxonomy): Eukaryota > Viridiplantae > Streptophyta > Magnoliopsida > Myrtales > Onagraceae > Chamaenerion > Chamaenerion angustifolium. The sequence goes on from OX328279.1 coordinate 298,810, forward strand.
ATTCAAAAAACTACAAAATCGGTCGAAATTCAAAGGGGTACCATCACGGAAAATAGTAGATTTCGGTCCCAAAAATATGTATTATATTAACATTACTACGTCAATATATATCGAGTTAGAATGTGAATAAAACTAATTTGACTGAAAACGAAGTTGTGTGTGATGAGATATTGACAAAACTACGAAATCGGACGAAACACTAAGTTGCCACCTAGGAAAAAAGTATTTAACGTCTTATATTCAAGTGATAACAGTTACATTTGATCTTGTATTTTGATTAAAAATGTTTATAATATATATTTTATCGAGTACGGAAGATAACAAAATTTATTTCATAGAAAATAGAGTTCCGAATGGCGAAAATTCAAAAAACTACAAAATCGGTCGAAACTCAAAGGGGTACCATCACGGAAAATAGTTGATTTCGGTCCCAAAAATATGTATTATATTAACTCTACTACATCAATATATATCGAGTTAGAATGTGAATAAAACTAATTTGACTGAAAACGAAGTTGTGTGTGATGAGATATTGACAAAACTACGAAATCAGACGAAACAATAAGGTGCCACCTAGGAAACTATTTAACGACTTATAGACAAGTGATACCAGAAAACATTTGATCTTAAATTTGAGTTAGAATGTTTAGAATATATGTTTGATCGATTTTGGAAGAAAATAAAACTTATTTCATCGAAAATGGTGTTTGAATGAGGAGTAATTCAAAAAACTACAAAATCGATCGAAACTCAAAGGGGTACCATCACGGAAAATAGTTGATTTCGGTCCCAAAAATATGTACTCTATTAACATGACTACGTCAATATATATCGAGTTAGAATGCGAATAAAACTAATTTCACTGAAAACGAAGTTGTGAATGATGAGATATTGACAAAACTACGAAATCGGACGAAACACTAAGTTGCCACCTAGGAAAAAGGTATTTAACGTCTTATATACAAGTCATAACAGTTACATTTAATCTTACATTTTGAGTAAGAATGTTTAGAATATATATTACATCGAGTACGGAAGAAAACAAAATTTATTTCATAGAAAATAGGGTTCCGAATGGCGAGAAATTCAAAAAACTACAAAATCGGTCAAAATTCAAAGGGGTACCATCACGGAAAATAGTTGATTTCGGTCCCAAAAATATGTACTCTATTAACATTACTACGTCAATATATATCGAGTTAGAATGCGAATAAAACTAATTTCATTGAAAACGAAGTTGTGAGTGATGAGATATTCACAAAACTACGAGATCGGACGAAACACTAAGTTGCCACCTAGGAAAAAAGTATTTAACGTCTTATACACAAGTGATAACAGTTACATTTAATCTTACATTTTGAGTAACAATGTTTAGAATATATATTAGATCGAGTACGCAAGAAAACAAAATTTATTTTATAGAAAATAGGGTTACGAATGGCGAGAAATTCAAAAAACTACAAAATCGGTCGAAATTCAAAGGGGTACCATCACGGAAAATAGTAGATTTCGGTCCCAAAAATATGTATTATATTAACATTACTACGTCAATATATATCGAGTTAGAATGTGAATAAAACTAATTTGACTGAAAACGAAGTTGTGTGTGATGAGATATTGACAAAACTACGAAATCGGACGAAACACTAAGTTGCCACCTAGGAAAAAAGTATTTAACGTCTTATATTCAAGTGATAACAGTTACATTTAATCTTACATTTTGAGTAAGAATGTTTAGAATGAATATTAGATCAAGTACGGAAGAAAACAAAATTTATTTTATAGAAAATAGGGTTCCGAATGGCGAGAAATTCAAAAAACTACAAAATCGGTCGAAATTCAAAGGGGTACCATCACGGAAAATAGTAGATTTCGGTCCCAAAAATATGTATTATATTAACATTACTACGTCAATATATATCGAGTTAGAATGTGAATAAAACTAATTTGACTGAAAACGAAGTTGTGTGTGATGAGATATTGACAAAACTACGAAATCGGACGAAACACTAAGTTGCCACCTAGGAAAAAAGTATTTAACGTCTTATATTCAAGTGATAACAGTTACATTTGATCTTGTATTTTGATTAAAAATGTTTATAATATATATTTTATCGAGTACGGAAGATAACAAAATTTATTTCATAGAAAATAGAGTTCCGAATGGCGAAAATTCAAAAAACTACAAAATCGGTCGAAACTCAAAGGGGTACCATCACGGAAAATAGTTGATTTCGGTCCCAAAAATATGTATTATATTAACTCTACTACATCAATATATATCGAGTTAGAATGTGAATAAAACTAATTTGACTGAAAACGAAGTTGTGTGTGATGAGATATTGACAAAACTACGAAATCAGACGAAACAATAAGGTGCCACCTAGGAAACTATTTAACGACTTATAGACAAGTGATACCAGAAAACATTTGATCTTAAATTTGAGTTAGAATGTTTAGAATATATGTTTGATCGATTTTGGAAGAAAATAAAACTTATTTCATCGAAAATGGTGTTTGAATGAGGAGTAATTCAAAAAACTACAAAATCGATCGAAACTCAAAGGGGTACCATCACGGAAAATAGTTGATTTCGGTCCCAAAAATATGTACTCTATTAACATGACTACGTCAATATATATCGAGTTAGAATGCGAATAAAACTAATTTCACTGAAAACGAAGTTGTGAATGATGAGATATTGACAAAACTACGAAATCGGACGAAACACTAAGTTGCCACCTAGGAAAAAGGTATTTAACGTCTTATATACAAGTCATAACAGTTACATTTAATCTTACATTTTGAGTAAGAATGTTTAGAATATATATTACATCGAGTACGGAAGAAAACAAAATTTATTTCATAGAAAATAGGGTTCCGAATGGCGAGAAATTCAAAAAACTACAAAATCGGTCAAAATTCAAAGGGGTACCATCACGGAAAATAGTTGATTTCGGTCCCAAAAATATGTACTCTATTAACATTACTACGTCAATATATATCGAGTTAGAATGCGAATAAAACTAATTTCATTGAAAACGAAGTTGTGAGTGATGAGATATTCACAAAACTACGAGATCGGACGAAACACTAAGTTGCCACCTAGGAAAAAAGTATTTAACGTCTTATACACAAGTGATAACAGTTACATTTAATCTTACATTTTGAGTAACAATGTTTAGAATATATATTAGATCGAGTACGCAAGAAAACAAAATTTATTTTATAGAAAATAGGGTTACGAATGGCGAGAAATTCAAAAAACTACAAAATCGGTCGAAATTCAAAGGGGTACCATCACGGAAAATAGTAGATTTCGGTCCCAAAAATATGTATTATATTAACATTACTACGTCAATATATATCGAGTTAGAATGTGAATAAAACTAATTTGACTGAAAACGAAGTTGTGTGTGATGAGATATTGACAAAACTACGAAATCGGACGAAACACTAAGTTGCCACCTAGGAAAAAAGTATTTAACGTCTTATATTCAAGTGATAACAGTTACATTTGATCTTGTATTTTGATTAAAAATGTTTATAATATATATTTTATCGAGTACGGAAGATAACAAAATTTATTTCATAGAAAATAGAGTTCCGAATGGCGAAAATTCAAAAAACTACAAAATCGGTCGAAACTCAAAGGGGTACCATCACGGAAAATAGTTGATTTCGGTCCCAAAAATATGTATTATATTAACTCTACTACGTCAATATATATCGAGTTAGAATGTGAATAAAACTAATTTGACTGAAAACGAAGTTGTGTGTGATGAGATATTGACAAAACTACGAAATCAGACGAAACAATAAGGTGCCACCTAGGAAACTATTTAACGACTTATAGACAAGTGATACCAGAAAACATTTGATCTTAAATTTGAGTTAGAATGTTTAGAATATATGTTTGATCGATTTTGGAAGAAAATAAAACTTATTTCATCGAAAATGGTGTTTGAATGAGGAGTAATTCAAAAAACTACAAAATCGATCGAAACTCAAAGGGGTACCATCACGGAAAATAGTTGATTTCGGTCCCAAAAATATGTACTCTATTAACATGACTACGTCAATATATATCGAGTTAGAATGCGAATAAAACTAATTTCACTGAAAACGAAGTTGTGAATGATGAGATATTGACAAAACTACGAAATCGGACGAAACACTAAGTTGCCACCTAGGAAAAAGGTATTTAACGTCTTATATACAAGTCATAACAGTTACATTTAATCTTACATTTTGAGTAAGAATGTTTAGAATATATATTACATCGAGTACGGAAGAAAACAAAATTTATTTCATAGAAAATAGGGTTCCGAATGGCGAGAAATTCAAAAAACTACAAAATCGGTCAAAATTCAAAGGGGTACCATCACGGAAAATAGTTGATTTCGGTCCCAAAAATATGTACTCTATTAACATTACTACGTCAATATATATCGAGTTAGAATGCGAATAAAACTAATTTCATTGAAAACGAAGTTGTGAGTGATGAGATATTCACAAAACTACGAGATCGGACGAAACACTAAGTTGCCACCTAGGAAAAAAGTATTTAACGTCTTATACACAAGTGATAACAGTTACATTTAATCTTACATTTTGAGTAACAATGTTTAGAATATATATTAGATCGAGTACGCAAGAAAACAAAATTTATTTTATAGAAAATAGGGTTACGAATGGCGAGAAATTCAAAAAACTACAAAATCGGTCGAAATTCAAAGGGGTACCATCACGGAAAATAGTAGATTTCGGTCCCAAAAATATGTATTATATTAACATTACTACGTCAATATATATCGAGTTAGAATGTGAATAAAACTAATTTGACTGAAAACGAAGTTGTGTGTGATGAGATATTGACAAAACTACGAAATCGGACGAAACACTAAGTTGCCACCTAGGAAAAAAGTATTTAACGTCTTATATTCAAGTGATAACAGTTACATTTGATCTTGTATTTTGATTAAAAATGTTTATAATATATATTTTATCGAGTACGGAAGATAACAAAATTTATTTCATAGAAAATAGAGTTCCGAATGGCGAAAATTCAAAAAACTACAAAATCGGTCGAAACTCAAAGGGGTACCATCACGGAAAATAGTTGATTTCGGTCCCAAAAATATGTATTATATTAACTCTACTACATCAATATATATCGAGTTAGAATGTGAATAAAACTAATTTGACTGAAAACGAAGTTGTGTGTGATGAGATATTGACAAAACTACGAAATCAGACGAAACAATAAGGTGCCACCTAGGAAACTATTTAACGACTTATAGACAAGTGATACCAGAAAACATTTGATCTTAAATTTGAGTTAGAATGTTTAGAATATATGTTTGATCGATTTTGGAAGAAAATAAAACTTATTTCATCGAAAATGGTGTTTGAATGAGGAGTAATTCAAAAAACTACAAAATCGATCGAAACTCAAAGGGGTACCATCACGGAAAATAGTTGATTTCGGTCCCAAAAATATGTACTCTATTAACATGACTACGTCAATATATATCGAGTTAGAATGCGAATAAAACTAATTTCACTGAAAACGAAGTTGTGAATGATGAGATATTGACAAAACTACGAAATCGGACGAAACACTAAGTTGCCACCTAGGAAAAAGGTATTTAACGTCTTATATACAAGTCATAACAGTTACATTTAATCTTACATTTTGAGTAAGAATGTTTAGAATATATATTACATCGAGTACGGAAGAAAACAAAATTTATTTCATAGAAAATAGGGTTCCGAATGGCGAGAAATTCAAAAAACTACAAAATCGGTCAAAATTCAAAGGGGTACCATCACGGAAAATAGTTGATTTCGGTCCCAAAAATATGTACTCTATTAACATTACTACGTCAATATATATCGAGTTAGAATGCGAATAAAACTAATTTCATTGAAAACGAAGTTGTGAGTGATGAGATATTCACAAAACTACGAGATCGGACGAAACACTAAGTTGCCACCTAGGAAAAAAGTATTTAACGTCTTATACACAAGTGATAACAGTTACATTTAATCTTACATTTTGAGTAACAATGTTTAGAATATATATTAGATCGAGTACGCAAGAAAACAAAATTTATTTTATAGAAAATAGGGTTACGAATGGCGAGAAATTCAAAAAACTACAAAATCGGTCGAAATTCAAAGGGGTACCATCACGGAAAATAGTAGATTTCGGTCCCAAAAATATGTATTATATTAACATTACTACGTCAATATATATCGAGTTAGAATGTGAATAAAACTAATTTGACTGAAAACGAAGTTGTGTGTGATGAGATATTGACAAAACTACGAAATCGGACGAAACACTAAGTTGCCACCTAGGAAAAAAGTATTTAACGTCTTATATTCAAGTGATAACAGTTACATTTGATCTTGTATTTTGATTAAAAATGTTTATAATATATATTTTATCGAGTACGGAAGATAACAAAATTTATTTCATAGAAAATAGAGTTCCGAATGGCGAAAATTCAAAAAACTACAAAATCGGTCGAAACTCAAAGGGGTACCATCACGGAAAATAGTTGATTTCGGTCCCAAAAATATGTATTATATTAACTCTACTACGTCAATATATATCGAGTTAGAATGTGAATAAAACTAATTTGACTGAAAACGAAGTTGTGTGTGATGAGATATTGACAAAACTACGAAATCAGACGAAACAATAAGGTGCCACCTAGGAAACTATTTAACGACTTATAGACAAGTGATACCAGAAAACATTTGATCTTAAATTTGAGTTAGAATGTTTAGAATATATGTTTGATCGATTTTGGAAGAAAATAAAACTTATTTCATCGAAAATGGTGTTTGAATGAGGAGTAATTCAAAAAACTACAAAATCGATCGAAACTCAAAGGGGTACCATCACGGAAAATAGTTGATTTCGGTCCCAAAAATATGTACTCTATTAACATGACTACGTCAATATATATCGAGTTAGAATGCGAATAAAACTAATTTCACTGAAAACGAAGTTGTGAATGATGAGATATTGACAAAACTACGAAATCGGACGAAACACTAAGTTGCCACCTAGGAAAAAGGTATTTAACGTCTTATATACAAGTCATAACAGTTACATTTAATCTTACATTTTGAGTAAGAATGTTTAGAATATATATTACATCGAGTACGGAAGAAAACAAAATTTATTTCATAGAAAATAGGGTTCCGAATGGCGAGAAATTCAAAAAACTACAAAATCGGTCAAAATTCAAAGGGGTACCATCACGGAAAATAGTTGATTTCGGTCCCAAAAATATGTACTCTATTAACATTACTACGTCAATATATATCGAGTTAGAATGCGAATAAAACTAATTTCATTGAAAACGAAGTTGTGAGTGATGAGATATTCACAAAACTACGAGATCGGACGAAACACTAAGTTGCCACCTAGGAAAAAAGTATTTAACGTCTTATACACAAGTGATAACAGTTACATTTAATCTTACATTTTGAGTAACAATGTTTAGAATATATATTAGATCGAGTACGCAAGAAAACAAAATTTATTTTATAGAAAATAGGGTTACGAATGGCGAGAAATTCAAAAAACTACAAAATCGGTCGAAATTCAAAGGGGTACCATCACGGAAAATAGTAGATTTCGGTCCCAAAAATATGTATTATATTAACATTACTACGTCAATATATATCGAGTTAGAATGTGAATAAAACTAATTTGACTGAAAACGAAGTTGTGTGTGATGAGATATTGACAAAACTACGAAATCGGACGAAACACTAAGTTGCCACCTAGGAAAAAAGTATTTAACGTCTTATATTCAAGTGATAACAGTTACATTTGATCTTGTATTTTGATTAAAAATGTTTATAATATATATTTTATCGAGTACGGAAGATAACAAAATTTATTTCATAGAAAATAGAGTTCCGAATGGCGAAAATTCAAAAAACTACAAAATCGGTCGAAACTCAAAGGGGTACCATCACGGAAAATAGTTGATTTCGGTCCCAAAAATATGTATTATATTAACTCTACTACGTCAATATATATCGAGTTAGAATGTGAATAAAACTAATTTGACTGAAAACGAAGTTGTGTGTGATGAGATATTGACAAAACTACGAAATCAGACGAAACAATAAGGTGCCACCTAGGAAACTATTTAACGACTTATAGACAAGTGATACCAGAAAACATTTGATCTTAAATTTGAGTTAGAATGTTTAGAATATATGTTTGATCGATTTTGGAAGAAAATAAAACTTATTTCATCGAAAATGGTGTTTGAATGAGGAGTAATTCAAAAAACTACAAAATCGATCGAAACTCAAAGGGGTACCATCACGGAAAATAGTTGATTTCGGTCCCAAAAATATGTACTCTATTAACATGACTACGTCAATATATATCGAGTTAGAATGCGAATAAAACTAATTTCACTGAAAACGAAGTTGTGAATGATGAGATATTGACAAAACTACGAAATCGGACGAAACACTAAGTTGCCACCTAGGAAAAAGGTATTTAACGTCTTATATACAAGTCATAACAGTTACATTTAATCTTACATTTTGAGTAAGAATGTTTAGAATATATATTACATCGAGTACGGAAGAAAACAAAATTTATTTCATAGAAAATAGGGTTCCGAATGGCGAGAAATTCAAAAAACTACAAAATCGGTCAAAATTCAAAGGGGTACCATCACGGAAAATAGTTGATTTCGGTCTCAAAAATATGTACTCTATTAACATTACTACGTCAATATATATCGAGTTAGAATGCGAATAAAACTAATTTCATTGAAAACGAAGTTGTGAGTGATGAGATATTCACAAAACTACGAGATCGGACGAAACACTAAGTTGCCACCTAGGAAAAAAGTATTTAACGTCTTATACACAAGTGATAACAGTTACATTTAATCTTACATTTTGAGTAACAATGTTTAGAATATATATTAGATCGAGTACGCAAGAAAACAAAATTTATTTTATAGAAAATAGGGTTACGAATGGCGAGAAATTCAAAAAACTACAAAATCGGTCGAAATTCAAAGGGGTACCATCACGGAAAATAGTAGATTTCGGTCCCAAAAATATGTATTATATTAACATTACTACGTCAATATATATCGAGTTAGAATGTGAATAAAACTAATTTGACTGAAAACGAAGTTGTGTGTGATGAGATATTGACAAAACTACGAAATCGGACGAAACACTAAGTTGCCACCTAGGAAAAAAGTATTTAACGTCTTATATTCAAGTGATAACAGTTACATTTGATCTTGTATTTTGATTAAAAATGTTTATAATATATATTTTATCGAGTACGGAAGATAACAAAATTTATTTCATAGAAAATAGAGTTCCGAATGGCGAAAATTCAAAAAACTACAAAATCGGTCGAAACTCAAAGGGGTACCATCACGGAAAATAGTTGATTTCGGTCCCAAAAATATGTATTATATTAACTCTACTACATCAATATATATCGAGTTAGAATGTGAATAAAACTAATTTGACTGAAAACGAAGTTGTGTGTGATGAGATATTGACAAAACTACGAAATCAGACGAAACAATAAGGTGCCACCTAGGAAACTATTTAACGACTTATAGACAAGTGATACCAGAAAACATTTGATCTTAAATTTGAGTTAGAATGTTTAGAATATATGTTTGATCGATTTTGGAAGAAAATAAAACTTATTTCATCGAAAATGGTGTTTGAATGAGGAGTAATTCAAAAAACTACAAAATCGATCGAAACTCAAAGGGGTACCATCACGGAAAATAGTTGATTTCGGTCCCAAAAATATGTACTCTATTAACATGACTACGTCAATATATATCGAGTTAGAATGCGAATAAAACTAATTTCACTGAAAACGAAGTTGTGAATGATGAGATATTGACAAAACTACGAAATCGGACGAAACACTAAGTTGCCACCTAGGAAAAAGGTATTTAACGTCTTATATACAAGTCATAACAGTTACATTTAATCTTACATTTTGAGTAAGAATGTTTAGAATATATATTACATCGAGTACGGAAGAAAACAAAATTTATTTCATAGAAAATAGGGTTCCGAATGGCGAGAAATTCAAAAAACTACAAAATCGGTCAAAATTCAAAGGGGTACCATCACGGAAAATAGTTGATTTCGGTCCCAAAAATATGTACTCTATTAACATTACTACGTCAATATATATCGAGTTAGAATGCGAATAAAACTAATTTCATTGAAAACGAAGTTGTGAGTGATGAGATATTCACAAAACTACGAGATCGGACGAAACACTAAGTTGCCACCTAGGAAAAAAGTATTTAACGTCTTATACACAAGTGATAACAGTTACATTTAATCTTACATTTTGAGTAACAATGTTTAGAATATATATTAGATCGAGTACGCAAGAAAACAAAATTTATTTTATAGAAAATAGGGTTACGAATGGCGAGAAATTCAAAAAACTACAAAATCGGTCGAAATTCAAAGGGGTACCATCACGAAAAATAGAAGATTTCGGTCCCAAAAATATGTATTATATTAACATTACTACGTCAATATATATCGAGTTAGAATGCGAATAAAACTAATTTCACTGAAAACGAAGTTGTGAATGATGAGATATTGACAAAACTACGAAATCGGACGAAACACTATGTTGCCACCTAGGAAAAAGGTATTTAACGTCTTATATACAAGTGATAACAATTACATTTAATCTTACATTTTGAGTAAGAATGTTTAGAATGAATATTAGATCAAGTACGGAAGAAAACAAAATTTATTTTATAGAAAATAGGGTTCCGAATGGCGAGAAATTCAAAAAACTACAAAATCGGTCGAAATTCAAAGGGGTACCATCACGGAAAATAGTAGATTTCGGTCCCAAAAATATGTATTATATTAACATTACTACGTCAATATATATCGAGTTAGAATGTGAATAAAACTAATTTGACTGAAAACGAAGTTGTGTGTGATGAGATATTGACAAAACTACGAAATCGGACGAAACACTAAGTTGCCACCTAGGAAAAAAGTATTTAACGTCTTATATTCAAGTGATAACAGTTACATTTGATCTTGTATTTTGATTAAAAATATTTATAATATATATTTTATCGAGTACGGAAGATAACAAAATTTATTTCATAGAAAATAGAGTTCCGAATGGCGAAAATTCAAAAAACTACAAAATCGGTCGAAACTCAAAGGGGTACCATCACGGAAAATAGTTGATTTCAGTCCCAAAAATATGTATTATATTAACTCTACTACATCAATATATATCGAGTTAGAATGTGAATAAAACTAATTTGACTGAAAACGAAGTTGTGTGTGATGAGATATTGACAAAACTACGAAATCAGACGAAACAATAAGGTGCCACCTAGGAAACTATTTAACGACTTATAGACAAGTGATACCAGAAAAAATTTGATCTTAAATTTGAGTTAGAATGTTTAGAATATATGTTTGATCGATTTTGGAAGAAAATAAAACTTATTTCATCGAAAATGGTGTTTGAATGAGGAGTAATTCAAAAAACTACAAAATCGATTGAAACTCAAAGGGGTACGTACCATCACGGATAATAGTTGATTTCGGTCCAAAAAATATGTATACTATTAACATTACTACGTCAATATATATCAACTTAGAATGCGAATAAAACTAATTTCACTGAATACGAGGTTGTGAGTGATGAGATATTGACAAAACTACGAAATCGGACGAAACACTAAGTTGCCACCTAGGAAAAAAGTATTTAACTTCTTATATACAAGTGATAATAGTTACATTTGATCTTATATTTTGAGTACGAATGTTTAGAATATATATTTGATCGAGTTTGGAAGAAAATAAAACTTATTTCATCGAAAATGGTGTTTGAATGAGGTGTAATTCAAAAAACTACAAAATCGATCGAAACTCAAAGGGGTACCATCACGGAAAATAGTTGATTTCGGTCCCAAAAATATGTACTCTATTAACATGACTACGTCAATATATATCGAGTTAGAATGCGAATAAAACTAATTTCACTGAAAACGAAGTTGTGAATGATGAGATATTGACAAAACTACGAAATCGGACGAAACACTAAGTTGCCACCTAGGAAAAAGGTATTTAACGTCTTATATATTAGTGATAACAGTTACATTTAATCTTACATTTTGAGTAAGAATGTTTAGAATATATATTACATCGAGTACGGAAGAAAACAAAATTTATTTCATAGAAAATAGGGTTCCGAATGGCGAGAAATTCAAAAAACTACAAAATCGGTCAAAATTCAAAGAGGTACCATCACGGAAAATAGTAGATTTCGGTCCCAAAAATATGTATTATATTAACATTACTACGTCAATATATATCGAGTTAGAATGCGAATAAAACTAATTTCATTGAAAACGAAGTTGTGAGTGATGAGATATTGACAAAACTACGAGATCGGACGAAACACTAAGTTGCCACCTAGGAAAAAAGTATTTAACGTCTTATACACAAGTGATAACAGATACATTTAATCTTACATTTTGATTAAGAATGTTTAGAATATATATTAGATCGAGTACGGAAGAAAACAAAATTTATTTTATAGAAAATAGGGTTACGAATGGCGAGAAATTCAAAAAACTACAAAATCGGTCGAAATTCAAAGGGGTACCATCACGGAAAATAGAAGATTTCGGTCCCAAAAATATGTATTATATTAACATTACTACGTCAATATATATCGAGTTAGAATGCGAATAAAACTAATTTCATTGAAAACGAAGTTGTGAGTGATGAGATAATGACAAAACTACGAAATCGGACGAAACACTAAGTTGCCACCTAGGAAAAAGGTATTTAACGTCTTATACACAAGTGATAACAGTTACATTTAATCTTACATTTTGAGTAAGAATGTTTAGAATATATATTAGATCGAGTACGGAAGAAAATAAAATTTATTTCATAGAAAATAGAGTTCGGAATGGCGAGAAATTCAAAAACCTACAAAATCGGTCGAAACTCAAAAGGGTACCATCACGGAAAATAGTTGATTTCGGTCCCAAAAATATGTATTATATTAACATTACTACGTCAATATATATCGAGTTAAAATGGGAATAAAACTAATTTCACTGAATACGAGGTTGTGAGTGATGAGATATTGACAAAACTACGAAATCGGACGAAACACTAAGTTGCCACAAAGGAAAAAAGTATTTAACGTCTTATAAACAAGTGATAATAGTTACATTTGATCTTATATTTTGAGTAAGAATGTTTAGAATATATATTTGATCGAGTTTGGAAGAAAATAAAACTTATTTCATCGAAAATGGAGTTCCGAATGAGGAGTAATTCAAAAAACTACAAAATCGATCGAAACTCAAAGGGGTACCATCACGGAAAATAGTTGATTTCGGTCCCAAAAATATGTACTCTATTAACATGACTACGTCAATATATATCGAGTTAGAATGCGAATAAAACTAATTTCACTGAAAACGAAGTTGTGAATGATGAGATATTGACAAAACTACGAAATCAAACGAAACACTAAGTTGCCACCTAGGAAAAAGGTATTTAACGTCTTATATACAAGTGATAACAGTTACATTTAATCTTACATTTTGAGTAAGAATGTTTAGAATATATATTAGATCGAGTACGGAAGAAAACAAAATTTATTTTATAGAAAATAGGGTTACGAATGGCGAGAAATTCAAAAAACTACAAAATCGCTCGAAATTCAAAGGGGTACCAACACGGAAAATAGTTGATTTCGGTCCCAAAAATATGTACTCTATTAACATGACTACGTCAATATATATCGAGTTAGAATGCGAATAAAACTAATTTCACTGAAAACGAAGTTGTGAATGATGAGATATTGACAAAACTACGAAATCGGACGAAACACTAAGTTGCCACCTAGGAAAAAGGTATTTAACGTCTTATATACAAGTGATAACAGTTACATTTAATCTTACATTTTGAGTAAGAATGTTTAGAATATATATTAGATCGAGTACGGAAGAAAACAAAATTTATTTTATAGAAAATACGGTTCCGAATGGCGAGAAATTCAAAAAACTACAAAATCGGTCGAAATTCAAAGGGGTACCATCACGGAAAATAGTTGATTTCGGTCCCAAAAATATGTATTATATTAACATTACTACGTCAATATATATCGAGTTAGAATGCGAATAAAACTAATTTCATTGAAAACGAAGTTGTGAGTGATGAGTTATTCACAAAACTACGAGATCGGACGAAACACTAAGTTGCCACCTAGGAAAAAAGTATTTAACGTCTTATACACAAGTGATAACAGTTACATTTAATCTTACATTTTGAGTAACAATGTTTAGAATATATATTAGATCGAGTACGGAAGAAAACAAAATTTATTTTATAGAAAATAGGGTTCCGAATGGCGAGAAATTCAAAAAACTACAAAATCGGTCGAAATTCAAAGGGGTACCATCACGGAAAATAGTTGATTTAGGTCCCAAATATATGTATTATATTAACATTACTACGTCAATATATATCGAGTTAGAATGCGAATTAAACTAATTTCATTGAAAACGAAGTTGTGAGTGATGAGATATTGACAAAACTACGAGATCGGACGAAACACTAAGTTGCCACCTAGGAAAAAAGTATTTAACGTCTTATACACAAGTGATAACAGTTACATTTGATCTTGTATTTTGAGTAAAAATGTTTATAATATATATTTGATCGAGTACGGAAGATAACAAAATTTATTTCATAGAAAATAGAGTTCCGAATGGCGAAAATTCAAAAAACTACAAAATCGGTCGAAACTCAAAGGGGTACCATCACGGAAAATAGTTGATTTCGGTCCCAAAAATATGTATTATATTAACTCTACTACGTCAATATATATCGAGTTAGAATGTGAATAAAACTAATTTGACTGAAAACGAAGTTGTGTGTGATGAGATATTGACAAAACTACGAAATCAGACGAAACAATAAGGTGCCACCTAGGAAACTATTTAACGACTTATAGACAAGTGATACCAGAAAACATTTGATCTTAAATTTGAGTTAGAATGTTTAGAATATATGTTTGATCGATTTTGGAAGAAAATAAAACTTATTTCATCGAAAATGGTGTTTGAATGAGGAGTAATTCAAAAAACTACAAAATCGATTGAAACTCAAAGGGGTACCATCACGGATAATAGTTGATTTCGGTCCCAAAAATATGTATTCTATTAACATTACTACGTCAATATATATCAACTTAGAATGCGAATAAAACTAATTTCACTGAATACGAGGTTGTGAGTGATGAGATATTGACAAAACTACGAAATCGGACGAAACACTAAGTTGCCACCTAGGAAAAAAGTATTTAACGTCTTATATACAAGTGAAAATAGTTACATTTAATCTTATATTTTGAGTACGAATGTTTAGAATATATATTTGATCGAGTTTGGAAGAAAATAAAACTTATTTCATCGAAAATGGTGTTTGAATGAGGAGTAATTCAAAAAACTACAAAATCGATCGAAACTCAAAGGGGTACCATCACGGAAAATAGTTGATTTCGGTCCCAAAAATATGTACTCTATTAACATGACTACGTCAATATATATCGAGTTAGAATGCGAATAAAACTAATTTCACTGAAAACGTGTTTGTGAATGATGAGATATTGACAAAACTACGAAATCGGACGAAACACTAAGTTGCCACCTAGGAAAAAGGTATTTAACGTCTTATATACAAGTCATAACAGTTACATTTAATCTTACATTTTGAGTAAGAATGTTTAGAATATATATTACATCGAGTACGGAAGAAAACAAAATTTATTTCATAGAAAATAGGGTTCCGAATGGCGAGAAATTCAAAAAACTACAAAATCGGTCAAAATTCAAAGGGGTACCATCACGGAAAATAGTTGATTTCGGTCTCAAAAATATGTACTCTATTAACATTACTACGTCAATATATATCGAGTTAGAATGCGAATAAAACTAATTTCATTGAAAACGAAGTTGTGAGTGATGAGATATTCACAAAACTACGAGATCGGACGAAACACTAAGTTGCCACCTAGGAAAAAAGTATTTAACGTCTTATACACAAGTGATAACAGTTACATTTAATCTTACATTTTGAGTAACAATGTTTAGAATATATATTAGATCGAGTACGCAAGAAAACAAAATTTATTTTATAGAAAATAGGGTTACGAATGGCGAGAAATTCAAAAAACTACAAAATCGGTCGAAATTCAAAGGGGTACCATCACGGAAAATAGTAGATTTCGGTCCCAAAAATATGTATTATATTAACATTACTACGTCAATATATATCGAGTTAGAATGTGAATAAAACTAATTTGACTGAAAACGAAGTTGTGTGTGATGAGATATTGACAAAACTACGAAATCGGACGAAACACTAAGTTGCCACCTAGGAAAAAAGTATTTAACGTCTTATATTCAAGTGATAACAGTTACATTTGATCTTGTATTTTGATTAAAAATGTTTATAATATATATTTTATCGAGTACGGAAGATAACAAAATTTATTTCATAGAAAATAGAGTTCCGAATGGCGAAAATTCAAAAAACTACAAAATCGGTCGAAACTCAAAGGGGTACCATCACGGAAAATAGTTGATTTCGGTCCCAAAAATATGTATTATATTAACTCTACTACATCAATATATATCGAGTTAGAATGTGAATAAAACTAATTTGACTGAAAACGAAGTTGTGTGTGATGAGATATTGACAAAACTACGAAATCAGACGAAACAATAAGGTGCCACCTAGGAAACTATTTAACGACTTATAGACAAGTGATACCAGAAAACATTTGATCTTAAATTTGAGTTAGAATGTTTAGAATATATGTTTGATCGATTTTGGAAGAAAATAAAACTTATTTCATCGAAAATGGTGTTTGAATGAGGAGTAATTCAAAAAACTACAAAATCGATCGAAACTCAAAGGGGTACCATCACGGAAAATAGTTGATTTCGGTCCCAAAAATATGTACTCTATTAACATGACTACGTCAATATATATCGACTTAGAATGCGAATAAAACTAATTTCACTGAAAACGAAGTTGTGAATGATGAGATATTGACAAAACTACGAAATCGGACGAAACACTAAGTTGCCACCTAGGAAAAAGGTATTTAACGTCTTATATACAAGTCATAACAGTTACATTTAATCTTACATTTTGAGTAAGAATGTTTAGAATATATATTACATCGAGTACGGAAGAAAACAAAATTTATTTCATAGAAAATAGGGTTCCGAATGGCGAGAAATTCAAAAAACTACAAAATCGGTCAAAATTCAAAGGGGTACCATCACGGAAAATAGTTGATTTCGGTCCCAAAAATATGTACTCTATTAACATTACTACGTCAATATATATCGAGTTAGAATGCGAATAAAACTAATTTCATTGAAAACGAAGTTGTGAGTGATGAGATATTCACAAAACTACGAGATCGGACGAAACACTAAGTTGCCACCTAGGAAAAAAGTATTTAACGTCTTATACACAAGTGATAACAGTTACATTTAATCTTACATTTTGAGTAACAATGTTTAGAATATATATTAGATCGAGTACGCAAGAAAACAAAATTTATTTTATAGAAAATAGGGTTACGAATGGCGAGAAATTCAAAAAACTACAAAATCGGTCGAAATTCAAAGGGGTACCATCACGAAAAATAGAAGATTTCGGTCCCAAAAATATGTATTATATTAACATTACTACGTCAATATATATCGAGTTAGAATGCGAATAAAACTAATTTCACTGAAAACGAAGTTGTGAATGATGAGATATTGACAAAACTACGAAATCGGACGAAACACTATGTTGCCACCTAGGAAAAAGGTATTTAACGTCTTATATACAAGTGATAACAATTACATTTAATCTTACATTTTGAGTAAGAATGTTTAGAATGAATATTAGATCAAGTACGGAAGAAAACAAAATTTATTTTATAGAAAATAGGGTTCCGAATGGCGAGAAATTCAAAAAACTACAAAATCGGTCGAAATTCAAAGGGGTACCATCACGGAAAATAGTAGATTTCGGTCCCAAAAATATGTATTATATTAACATTACTACGTCAATATATATCGAGTTAGAATGTGAATAAAACTAATTTGACTGAAAACGAAGTTGTGTGTGATGAGATATTGACAAAACTACGAAATCGGACGAAACACTAAGTTGCCACCTAGGAAAAAAGTATTTAACGTCTTATATTCAAGTGATAACAGTTACATTTGATCTTGTATTTTGATTAAAAATATTTATAATATATATTTTATCGAGTACGGAAGATAACAAAATTTATTTCATAGAAAATAGAGTTCCGAATGGCGAAAATTCAAAAAACTACAAAATCGGTCGAAACTCAAAGGGGTACCATCACGGAAAATAGTTGATTTCAGTCCCAAAAATATGTATTATATTAACTCTACTACATCAATATATATCGAGTTAGAATGTGAATAAAACTAATTTGACTGAAAACGAAGTTGTGTGTGATGAGATATTGACAAAACTACGAAATCAGACGAAACAATAAGGTGCCACCTAGGAAACTATTTAACGACTTATAGACAAGTGATACCAGAAAAAATTTGATCTTAAATTTGAGTTAGAATGTTTAGAATATATGTTTGATCGATTTTGGAAGAAAATAAAACTTATTTCATCGAAAATGGTGTTTGAATGAGGAGTAATTCAAAAAACTACAAAATCGATTGAAACTCAAAGGGGTACGTACCATCACGGATAATAGTTGATTTCGGTCCAAAAAATATGTATACTATTAACATTACTACGTCAATATATATCAACTTAGAATGCGAATAAAACTAATTTCACTGAATACGAGGTTGTGAGTGATGAGATATTGACAAAACTACGAAATCGGACGAAACACTAAGTTGCCACCTAGGAAAAAAGTATTTAACTTCTTATATACAAGTGATAATAGTTACATTTGATCTTATATTTTGAGTACGAATGTTTAGAATATATATTTGATCGAGTTTGGAAGAAAATAAAACTTATTTCATCGAAAATGGTGTTTGAATGAGGTGTAATTCAAAAAACTACAAAATCGATCGAAACTCAAAGGGGTACCATCACGGAAAATAGTTGATTTCGGTCCCAAAAATATGTACTCTATTAACATGACTACGTCAATATATATCGAGTTAGAATGCGAATAAAACTAATTTCACTGAAAACGAAGTTGTGAATGATGAGATATTGACAAAACTACGAAATCGGACGAAACACTAAGTTGCCACCTAGGAAAAAGGTATTTAACGTCTTATATATTAGTGATAACAGTTACATTTAATCTTACATTTTGAGTAAGAATGTTTAGAATATATATTACATCGAGTACGGAAGAAAACAAAATTTATTTCATAGAAAATAGGGTTCCGAATGGCGAGAAATTCAAAAAACTACAAAATCGGTCAAAATTCAAAGAGGTACCATCACGGAAAATAGTAGATTTCGGTCCCAAAAATATGTATTATATTAACATTACTACGTCAATATATATCGAGTTAGAATGCGAATAAAACTAATTTCATTGAAAACGAAGTTGTGAGTGATGAGATATTGACAAAACTACGAGATCGGACGAAACACTAAGTTGCCACCTAGGAAAAAAGTATTTAACGTCTTATACACAAGTGATAACAGATACATTTAATCTTACATTTTGATTAAGAATGTTTAGAATATATATTAGATCGAGTACGGAAGAAAACAAAATTTATTTTATAGAAAATAGGGTTACGAATGGCGAGAAATTCAAAAAACTACAAAATCGGTCGAAATTCAAAGGGGTACCATCACGGAAAATAGAAGATTTCGGTCCCAAAAATATGTATTATATTAACATTACTACGTCAATATATATCGAGTTAGAATGCGAATAAAACTAATTTCATTGAAAACGAAGTTGTGAGTGATGAGATAATGACAAAACTACGAAATCGGACGAAACACTAAGTTGCCACCTAGGAAAAAGGTATTTAACGTCTTATACACAAGTGATAACAGTTACATTTAATCTTACATTTTGAGTAAGAATGTTTAGAATATATATTAGATCGAGTACGGAAGAAAATAAAATTTATTTCATAGAAAATAGAGTTCGGAATGGCGAGAAATTCAAAAACCTACAAAATCGGTCGAAACTCAAAAGGGTACCATCACGGAAAATAGTTGATTTCGGTCCCAAAAATATGTATTATATTAACATTACTACGTCAATATATATCGAGTTAAAATGGGAATAAAACTAATTTCACTGAATACGAGGTTGTGAGTGATGAGATATTGACAAAACTACGAAATCGGACGAAACACTAAGTTGCCACAAAGGAAAAAAGTATTTAACGTCTTATAAACAAGTGATAATAGTTACATTTGATCTTATATTTTGAGTAAGAATGTTTAGAATATATATTTGATCGAGTTTGGAAGAAAATAAAACTTATTTCATCGAAAATGGAGTTCCGAATGAGGAGTAATTCAAAAAACTACAAAATCGATCGAAACTCAAAGGGGTACCATCACGGAAAATAGTTGATTTCGGTCCCAAAAATATGTACTCTATTAACATGACTACGTCAATATATATCGAGTTAGAATGCGAATAAAACTAATTTCACTGAAAACGAAGTTGTGAATGATGAGATATTGACAAAACTACGAAATCAAACGAAACACTAAGTTGCCACCTAGGAAAAAGGTATTTAACGTCTTATATACAAGTGATAACAGTTACATTTAATCTTACATTTTGAGTAAGAATGTTTAGAATATATATTAGATCGAGTACGGAAGAAAACAAAATTTATTTTATAGAAAATAGGGTTACGAATGGCGAGAAATTCAAAAAACTACAAAATCGCTCGAAATTCAAAGGGGTACCAACACGGAAAATAGTTGATTTCGGTCCCAAAAATATGTACTCTATTAACATGACTACGTCAATATATATCGAGTTAGAATGCGAATAAAACTAATTTCACTGAAAACGAAGTTGTGAATGATGAGATATTGACAAAACTACGAAATCGGACGAAACACTAAGTTGCCACCTAGGAAAAAGGTATTTAACGTCTTATATACAAGTGATAACAGTTACATTTAATCTTACATTTTGAGTAAGAATGTTTAGAATATATATTAGATCGAGTACGGAAGAAAACAAAATTTATTTTATAGAAAATACGGTTCCGAATGGCGAGAAATTCAAAAAACTACAAAATCGGTCGAAATTCAAAGGGGTACCATCACGGAAAATAGTTGATTTCGGTCCCAAAAATATGTATTATATTAACATTACTACGTCAATATATATCGAGTTAGAATGCGAATAAAACTAATTTCATTGAAAACGAAGTTGTGAGTGATGAGTTATTCACAAAACTACGAGATCGGACGAAACACTAAGTTGCCACCTAGGAAAAAAGTATTTAACGTCTTATACACAAGTGATAACAGTTACATTTAATCTTACATTTTGAGTAACAATGTTTAGAATATATATTAGATCGAGTACGGAAGAAAACAAAATTTATTTTATAGAAAATAGGGTTCCGAATGGCGAGAAATTCAAAAAACTACAAAATCGGTCGAAATTCAAAGGGGTACCATCACGGAAAATAGTTGATTTAGGTCCCAAATATATGTATTATATTAACATTACTACGTCAATATATATCGAGTTAGAATGCGAATTAAACTAATTTCATTGAAAACGAAGTTGTGAGTGATGAGATATTGACAAAACTACGAGATCGGACGAAACACTAAGTTGCCACCTAGGAAAAAAGTATTTAACGTCTTATACACAAGTGATAACAGTTACATTTGATCTTGTATTTTGAGTAAAAATGTTTATAATATATATTTGATCGAGTACGGAAGAAAACAAAATTTATTTTATAGAAAATAGGGTTCCGAATGGCGAGAAATTCAAAAAACTACAAAATCGGTCGAAATTCAAAGGGGTACCATCACGGAAAATAGTAGATTTCGGTCCCAAAAATATGTATTATATTAACATTACTACGTCAATATATATCGAGTTAGAATGTGAATAAAACTAATTTGACTGAAAACGAAGTTGTGTGTGATGAGATATTGACAAAACTACGAAATCGGACGAAACACTAAGTTGCCACCTAGGAAAAAAGTATTTAACGTCTTATATTCAAGTGATAACAGTTACATTTGATCTTGTATTTTGATTAAAAATGTTTATAATATATATTTTATCGAGTACGGAAGATAACAAAATTTATTTCATAGAAAATAGAGTTCTGAATGGCGAAAATTCAAAAAACTACAAAATCGGTCGAAACTCAAAGGGGTACCATCACGGAAAATAGTTGATTTCAGTCCCAAAAATATGTATTATATTAACTCTACTACATCAATATATATCGAGTTAGAATGTGAATAAAACTAATTTGACTGAAAACGAAGTTGTGTGTGATGAGATATTGACAAAACTACGAAATCAGACGAAACAATAAGGTGCCACCTAGGAAACTATTTAACGACTTATAGACAAGTGATACCAGAAAACATTTGATCTTAAATTTGAGTTAGAATGTTTAGAATATATGTTTGATCGATTTTGGAAGAAAATAAAACTTATTTCATCGAAAATGGTGTTTGAATGAGGAGTAATTCAAAAAACTACAAAATCGATTGAAACTCAAAGGGGTACCATCACGGATAATAGTTGATTTCGGTCCCAAAAATATGTATACTATTAACATTACTACGTCAATATATATCAACTTAGAATGCGAATAAAACTAATTTCACTGAATACGAGGTTGTGAGTGATGAGATATTGACAAAACTACGAAATCGGACGAAACACTAAGTTGCCACCTAGGAAAAAAGTATTTAACGTCTTATATACAAGTGATAATAGTTACATTTGATCTTATATTTTGAGTACGAATGTTTAGAATATATATTTGATCGAGTTTGGAAGAAAATAAAACTTATTTCATCGAAAATGGTGTTTGAATGAGGTGTAATTCAAAAAACTACAAAATCGATCGAAACTCAAAGGGGTACCATCACGGAAAATAGTTGATTTCGGTCCCAAAAATATGTACTCTATTAACATGACTACGTCAATATATATCGAGTTAGAATGCGAATAAAACTAATTTCACTGAAAACGAAGTTGTGAATGATGAGATATTGACAAAACTACGAAATCGGACAAAATACTAAGTTGCCACCTAGGAAAAAAGTATTTAACGTCTTATATACAAGTGATATCAGTTACATTTAATCTTACATTTTGAGTAAGAATGTTTAGAATATATATTTTATCGAGTACGGAAGAAAACAAAATTTATTTCATAGAAAATAGGGTTCCGAATGGCGAGAAATTCAAAAAACTACAAAATCGGTCGAAATTCAAAGGGGTACCATCACGGAAAATAGTAGATTTCGGTCCCAAAAATATGTATTATATTAACATTACTACGTCAATATATATCGAGTTAGAATGCGGATAAAACTAATTTCATTGAAAACGAAGTTGTGAGTGATGAGATATTGACAAAATTACGAGATCGGACAAAACACTAAGTTGCCACCTAGGAAAAAAGTATTTATCGTCTTATATTCAAGTCATAACAGTTACATTTGATCTTATATTTTGAGTAAAAATGTTTATAATATGTATTTGATCGAGTACAGAAGATAACAAAATTTATTTCATAGAAAATAGAGTTCGGAATGGCGAGAAATTCAAAAAACTACAAAATCGGTCGAAACTCAAAGGGGTACCATCACGGAAAATAGTTGATTTCGGTCCCAAAAATATGTATTGTATTAACATTACTACGTCAATATATATCGAGTTAGAATGCGAATAAAACTAATTTCACTTAAAACGAAGTTGTGAGTGATGAGATATTGACAAAACTACGAAATCGGACGAAACACTAAGTAGCCACCTAGGAATAAATATTTAACGTCTTATATACAAGTGATAATAGTTACATTTGATCTTATATTTTGAGTAAGAATGTTTAGAATATATATTTGATCGAGTTTCGAAGAAAATAAAGCTTATTTCATCAAAAATGGAGTTCCGAATGAGGAGTAATTCAAAAAATTACAAAATCGATCGAAACTCAAAGGGGTATCATCACGGAAAATAGTTGATTTCGGTCCCAAAAATATGTACTCTATTAACATGACTACATCAATATATATCGAGTTAGAATGCGAATAAAACTAATTTCACTGAAAACGAAGTTGTGAATGATGAGATATTGACAAAACTACGAAATCGGACGAAACACTAAGGTGCCACCTAGGGAAAAAGTATTTAACGTCTTATATACAAGTGATAACAGTTACATTTAATCTTACATTTTGAGTAAGAATGGTTAGAATATATATTTGATCGAGTACGGAAGAAAACAAAATTTAATTCATAGAAAATAGGGTTCTGAATGGCGAGAAATTCAAAAAACTACAAAATCGGTCGAAATTCAAAGGGGTACAATCACGGAAAATAGTTGATTTCGGTCCCAAAAATATGTATTATATTAACATTACTACGTCAATATATATCGAGTTAGAATGCGAATAAAACTAATTTCATTGAAAACGAAGTTGTGAGTGATGAGATATTGACAAAACTACGAGATCGGACGAAACATTAAGTTGCCACCTAGGAAAAAAGTATTTAACGTCTTATATTCAAGTGATAACAGTTACATTTGATCTTATATTTTGAGTAAAAATGTTTATAATATATATTTGATCGAGTACGGAAGATAACAAAATTTATTTCATAGAAAATAGAGTTCTGAATGGCGAGAAATTCAAAAACTAAAAAATCGATCGAAACTCAAAGGGGTACCATCACGGAAAATAGTTGATTTCGGTCCCAAAAATATGTATTCTATTAACTTGACTACGTCAATACATATCGAGTTAGAATGCGAATAAAACTAATTTCACTGAAAACGAAGTTGTGAGTGATGAGATATTGACAAAACTACGAAATCGGACGAAACACTAAGTTGCCACCTAGGAAAAAGTATTTAACGTCTTATATACAAGTGATAACAGTTACATTTGATCATACATTTTCAGTAAGAATGTTTAGAATATATATTTGATCTAGTACGGAAGAAAACAAATTTTATTTCATAGAAAATGGGGTTCCGAATGGCGAGAAATTCAAAAAATTACAAAATCGGTCGAAACTCAAAGGGGTGCCATCACGGAAAATGGTTGATTTCGGTCCCAAAAATATGTATTATATTAACACTACTACGTCAATATATATCGAGTTAGAATGTGAATAAAATTAATTTGACTGAAAACGAAGTTGTGTGTGATGAGATATTGACAAAATACGAAGTCGGACGAAACAATAAGGTGCCACCTAGGAAACTATTTAACGACTTATACACAAGTGATACCATAAAACATTTGATCTTAAATTTTGAGTTAGAATGTTTAGAATATATGTTTGATCGATTTGGGAAGAAAACATAATTTATTTCATCGAAAATGGAGTTCTGATAGAGGAGTAATTCAAAAAACTACAAAATCGGTCGAAACTCAAAGGGGTACCATCACGGAAAATAGTCGATTGCGGACCCAAAAATATGTATTATTTTAACATTAGTACGCCAATATGCATCTGATTTCACGTGTATGTTTTGTATGCTCACGTTTTTTGACAAAACCAAACTGTCTCTAATCCTCATAATTCTGTCACCAAGCTATTTGTGATCTCCAATTTTCTTTGTGATCCCTTTATCCATCCTCCAAGTTGGTTCCTAAGTATTGTTGCATACCATGTCGATCTCGAATTTCTAAAGGTCGATCCGTCTGTATTGAGTTTTGTTCATCCAAGTTAATCCTATTTTGGATAAGAACAAAATTGGAAGGGATCAAACTAATCTTATTTTGGATCAAGTCTACTTACCAAGAATTTTTGTTTTTTTTTTCCCTAAAACACTTCCAAAGATTTTCCTATTCCAGGTGGCAGTTGTTGTTCTTAAAAGGCAATACAAAAAGCCCATATGTTTCATATATTTAATATTAGTCCTCATAGTTGACTTTATATGAAATAATGGCCACAATTTATTAGGCAAAATACTTCAACTGATCCAATGGATTGAGAAACAATCAAAGTCATCGTCTCGTCCCATCTGTCCATTCATTAACTACTTTACAAATCAAAGTAGGTACATGTAAAGGTAACAAGTTCAATTAGAATGGTTGGATTAATAAAAACAAGTACTTTGTTATCTTCTAGTACGAAGTCATGTATGGTTGAGAGGGTCCTAAATTTTTTATTTTATGTAAATTTAGCTCTAAAAGATATATTTATTTTCATTTTAGCCCTTAAAATTCTTATATTTGGTCCTTGAAAAAAAATTATCTAACTATTTGTCCTTATATATTTTAAGCTAAATTTTTGGCTTTTTCATTGGGGCTTGTGATAATTGAATGAGTTTGTGATGAACAATAATAATATATTTTGGAAAAGATTGTGATCTCCGTCCTTGTCTTTATCCCTCAACCATATGTCTTCTTCCATTCAAACTCTTATCTAATTATTGACTATCATTTTGATTTCGTGACGTAAGGGCTAAGTTATGTAAAATCGTCGAATAGATAGCCATGAAAAAAATTAAGAGGATAAATATGTATATATATAACTTGAAAATGTTAAATTAAAAAAAAAACATTTAAGTGCGAAAATTACACAAGATTGAAAGTTGATATGGACAACTATTCTCACTTATTTTTAGGAATAATTTTGGATTGGTTCAGTCAGATTTTTCCTCCAAAAAAGTCTGAGAGTGAAATTTGGAACTTTAATAGTTTAAAAACCAAGTTCACCATAGAAAAAATAATTGAGGCAATCTCGTTTGACTTGGGACGAGCTCAGTCTAAATTGGGTTTCTTGTATTATTGAAGTAATAACTTCAAATATACACAATTTGGAGAAAAACATTTAACTAAAATAAATTATTTGGTGACAAAAGTGGCTCGAACTCACAGCTTCGGTATTAATAGGGTGGAGTAGATATAATATATAATCCATACTATTTATATAAATATATATATAATGATCTTGCTAGATAAATTTAAAATATGTATTTATTGTTTGCTCATTATTTTAAAGCTTTATATTTAGGATTAATAATAATAATAAAAAAGATATCTAAACTTTATTCATTTTACTTAAACTTAATTAAACTTTTTTGTTACATGTAGGAAGAAGAAAAAAACACTTTTTAATCACTTTTATTTAGTTCAGATATTTTATTAAAAAATATATCAAAATCTTAAATATTTTTACATTCGAATTTTCATAGAATTTACAAAAAAAACTACATTTATTTTACTGTTTAAATTAATCATGTTTTGTTAGGTCATTTTTCATTCATATTTTAACGAAATAATAAATGAAGGTAAATTTTTGCCCCAAATACAAGTATAAAATTTGAAAAATAAATCTTTGTTAATTTTTTGTAAAACAGATGTGGTTAGGTAAAAAAACAAAATTGTTGTTTTTAAGTTTTAACCCTTATATTTATTTATTTTTGAATTATTAATTTTTCTCCATTAAATCCTTTTTTTTTTTGCCCCTCCCAATTACTATGCATGTGGGGTTTAGGGTTTAGAAGTCATTATCATCCTGATGCACTAAAATGTATGGTGTGGGGTATGTGTAGGTTTCTTTTCTTACATAAAGCAGAGAAGAAAGTACTTTTTTTCTTCTTTTGAAGATCTCCATATCTTCACCTTCATCCTTTACCTAAAAAACACTCTTTTTCTATACGTCACTTACATTCATATCCTTTACATAAACATCTCTCTGCTCTGCCTGCCCTACTTTGTTCAACAGAGACAACAGACTTGGAGGTTATATCAGACAACCTTAGCTTAGATTAGATGTCCAGTTATTGAAACAACATCGATCGTGTGCTTGGTTTTCAAAAAGAGAAACACCTCTATTTAATTAGACCTCAAAAGACTCCATTTTTACTCTCTCTCTCTCTCTCTCTCTCTCAGATCATCAACAACCCAGATGGAAGAACAAAATGGCCAAATGGCATGTACTCCAAACCATCTCGAGCTCAACCTCATCGACAGCTTCGAGACGGACTCCAACCCAAACACCGATCCATACCCTCAAGGTTCGGAAGCTGAGCATCGGGTCTTCTCTTGCAACTACTGTCAAAGGAAGTTTTACAGCTCCCAAGCCCTCGGAGGTCACCAGAACGCACACAAAAGGGAACGAACCCTAGCAAAGAGGAGGGCCATCAATTCTAACTCAAACCGATTCTCCAGAATGGGTCCGATTCCTCTCCATGATCATGGTGCTTTCCATTATAGATCGCTTGGGCTCCAACCTCACTCCATGATCCACAAACCAATATGGACATCCAAACAAGCTTTTCTCCAACAACCTGCGATCGGGAGACTTGTGCAGCAAGAAACAAAACTTCATAGTGTTGGGATGGGAACTTTCCCTGTCGTCAGGATCCCGCAATTCGGTGCGTTTCGGAGGTTCTCATCCGATGAAGACATCCATGGAGGGGGTTTCAGGTGGGGTGGTATGAAGAGTCAAGCAGATGAGATGCAAAATAAGCTTGATTTGTCACTCAAACTTTAGAAACATTTTTTGTTTTCTTGTACTGTTTTTTTCTTCTTAGGAAAGACAGACATCTGTAAATGTTCAGGCGATCTTTGTCTTCATTATTGTCTTTCATCTTCTTTTTGGTTGCTTTGAGTAAAAAAGAGCTGAATTTGGTAAAATCGAGATTTAACATCCCAAATCTAAATAATTGTTATCACTAATTAATTATCGAATATTACAACAGTTAAAAAGCGATGTAAAACATAAAAAGCTATTTCAAAAAGTAGAAACATGGTCTATAAGACACAATGAGTTAGCTGTTGGCCATGTGCTACGAATATCAATGACAATGTCCCTTCGTAATTGCTTTCGACATGAAACAACTTTGGAGGGACCTTTTGAAGCATTTGGTCTTCTGATAATAATAATAATAATACTTCATTATTGCATAATAGTCCCCTAATCCACTAGATTATGACATAGAAATCATATCAGGTAATAATCATGATCCACTAGTATATCATATATGTAACAGATCTCTAATTCAAGGCAAATTTTCACATTGACTGGAATTCTTAAGTAATATGCTTTACCCTTCTTTATTGGTCGAGAAAAAGTCATAATTTTTTATTTTATTTTTTTAAAAATCCATTATTTATATTATGAAATTTTCCGGGTCAGTTGCATGATTTTCGCGCGCAAATTGCATGCTCGTTACTCTCTTCACCACGTACTCCCCTTTCTTCACTGTTCGTTCCTCTCCCTCTCTTACTATATAAACCCAATCACCACTTCCTTGCATAATCACTTCAAATCCCAATAATCCTCTCTATTCACCTATTTCAGATTTCAGAGCTTCAACATCAATCAATCCTATCTGCAGCAGCAGCTCCCTGATGATCATTACTCACACCTCAAATTAGCATCTCCGTCCGATCCACGCAAAAATGGCAGCAAGCAGCAGCATTAGCTTGGAAGATGTCCGGAACGAGAACGTCGATCTTGTAAGTGGTTTCGTATTCTTTGGGATGAATCTTCGTCATCGTCGATATATATAATGAATATGTCCTTCTTGGTTGTAATTTCGCAGGAGAATATTCCAATTGATGAAGTGTTCAAGCAACTCAAATGCACCAGAGAGGGGTTGACAACAGATGAAGCTCAGAACAGGCTCCAAACCTTCGGTCTCAATAAGCTCGAGGAGAAGAAGGAGAATAAGTTTCTCAAGTTTTTAGGGTTCATGTGGAATCCTCTCTCTTGGGTCATGGAGATGGCTGCTATCATGGCCATTGCTCTCGCAAATGGAGGGGTATGGAATTGGAGGCTCTTTCTCTTTGAAACAAGGTTTAGGGTTTTGTTTATAAACAGTACACAATTATTTACTGCAGGGAGAGCCACCAGACTGGCAAGACTTCGTCGGAATCATGGTACTCCTGATCATCAATTCCACCATCAGTTTCATCGAAGAGAACAACGCAGGAAATGCAGCGGCGGCTCTCATGGCAGGTCTGGCCCCAAAAACAAAGGTGCTGAGGGACGGGAGGTGGTCGGAGCAAGAAGCTGCCATCTTGGTACCTGGTGACGTCATCAGTGTCAAGCTCGGTGACATCATCCCCGCCGATGCTCGTCTCTTGGAAGGAGACCCGTTAAAGATTGATCAATCCGCCCTCACCGGAGAATCCCTTCCTGTGACCAAGAACCCAGGAGACGAGGTCTTCTCCGGCTCCACCTGCAAGCAAGGAGAGATCGAGGCGGTGGTGATTGCCACCGGTCTTCACACCTTCTTTGGCAAGGCGGCCCACCTCGTGGACAGCACGGAAAACATCGGACACTTCCAGATTGTTCTGACGGCCATCGGAAACTTCTGCATCTGTTCCATTGCGTTAGGGATGCTCATCGAGATCATCGTCATGTACCCGATCCAGCGTCGGAAGTACAGGGATGGAATCAACAACCTCTTGGTTCTCCTCATCGGAGGAATCCCAATCGCCATGCCCACAGTCTTGTCTGTCACCATGGCTATCGGGTCCCACCGTCTGTCCCAGCAAGGCGCCATCACCAAGCGAATGACGGCTATTGAGGAAATGGCGGGTATGGATGTCCTTTGCAGCGACAAGACAGGGACGCTTACGCTTAACAAGCTCACGGTCGACAAGAACCTGGTCGAGGCCTTTGCCAAGGACGTGGACAAGGATGGTGTGATCTTGCTTGGAGCTAGGGCTTCTAGGGTTGAGAACCAGGATGCAATTGATGCTTGCATTGTCGGAATGTTGGGTGACCCCAAGGAGGTAAAAATAGTTTTTTTATTGTCAAAAATGTACATCTCGGGTTATTTGTCGGATCTATCTGACATTTTGGTGTTCGATCGTATAATATTCTCAGGCGAGAGCAGGCATCACCGAGGTCCATTTCTTGCCCTTCAACCCTGTGGATAAACGAACCGCCATGACCTACATCGACGCTGATGGCGATTGGCATAGAGTCAGCAAAGGAGCTCCCGAGCAAGTAAATATCCTTAATCCAGTTACCAACCTATATATTTTCCGCCATCTTTATATGAAAAACAACCTTAAAATTTGTCCCAAAACAAATGCCATTTTGTAGATTATCGAACTCTGCAAGCTCCGAGAAGACGTAAAGAAGAAGGTTCACGGCATCATTGACAAGTTCGCTGAACGTGGCCTTCGATCCTTGGCTGTTGCTAAACAAGTAAGTGTGGTTACTCTAACCATTATTACATACTGCAATAATGTAATTTAAAACATGAAATATGCCTTTATTATGTACAGACCGTACCGGAAAAGACCAAAGACAGCCCCGGAGCACCATGGCAGTTTGTGGGTCTCTTGCCCCTCTTCGACCCTCCAAGACATGACAGTGCCGAGACCATTCGAAGGGCTCTTGTCCTCGGCGTCAACGTGAAGATGATTACGGGTGACCAGCTCGCCATTGGTATCGAGACAGGTCGGAGGTTGGGGATGGGAACCAACATGTACCCTTCTTCTAGCCTCCTTGGACAGTATAAGGACGAATCTATCGCCGCCATTCCTGTCGAGGAACTCATCGAGAAAGCCGATGGTTTTGCTGGAGTCTTCCCAGGTAACCCACGCAATACAGTTTGCTTGTGTTGTACGTACGTAACTAACTTAACTGATCAACTGCTTCTGTCCTACGTAACTTGTAGAGCATAAGTATGAGATTGTTAAGAAGCTCCAAGAGAGGAAACACATCTGCGGAATGACGGGTGATGGCGTGAACGACGCACCGGCCCTAAAGAAGGCAGATATTGGAATTGCGGTGGCTGATGCAACCGATGCAGCCCGAAGTGCGTCCGACATTGTCCTGACGGAGCCAGGGCTTAGCGTGATCGTAAGTGCGGTCCTCACAAGCCGAGCCATCTTCCAAAGGATGAAGAACTACACCATCTACGCAGTCTCGATCACGATTCGAATCGTGATTGGATTTATGTTGCTTGCCCTTGTATGGAAGTTTGACTTCTCGCCGTTCATGGTTCTAATCATCGCCATTCTCAACGACGGCACCATCATGACCATTTCCAAGGACAGGGTCAAGCCATCACCCATGCCTGACTCTTGGAAGCTCAAAGAGATTTTCGCCACAGGGATCGTCCTTGGAACCTACTTAGCCATCATGACCGTTGTATTCTTTTGGGTCACTTACAAAACCGATTTCTTCTCGGTAACTATACTTATGACCCCCCTATGGTCGAATTAAGTTTTCGTTTAGATGAAGAAAATATAATCTAAACGTCCGTGTTTCTCAGGAGAAATTCGGAGTAAGGTCCATTAAAGGCAACAATGAAGAACTCACGGCCGCGATCTATCTCCAAGTCAGCATTGTTAGTCAGGCACTCATCTTCGTGACCCGATCGAGAAGTTGGTCGTTCATCGAACGGCCGGGTCTCTTGCTCGTTACCGCGTTCTTCGTAGCGCAGTTGATCGCGACTTTACTCGCAGTTTACGCACATTGGGAGTTTGCAAAGATCCAAGGAATCGGATGGGGATGGGCCGGAGTCATTTGGCTATACAGCATCATCTTCTACCTCCCGCTCGATCCCCTTAAATTCGTCATTCGCTACGCTCTAGCCGGTCGCGCCTGGGACAACCTTCTCCAGAATAAGGTAAGGCTTAGACTATAACAATTTCATTCACCTATATATTAGCTTAGCGTTTTGATCGTAATTTAATTTTTCTATAGACTGCTTTCACGACCAAGAGGGACTACGGTAGAGGCGAGAGGGAGGCTCAATGGGCACGCGAGCAGCGCACCCTACATGGCCTTCAGACCGCACCGGATACCACCGGACTCTTTAATGACAACAACAACTATAGAGAGTTGTCCGAAATTGCGGAGCAAGCAAAGAGACGCGCTGAGGTTGCAAGATTGCGCGAACTGCACACACTCAAGGGTCACGTCGAGTCCGTGGTCAAGCTCAAGGGGTTAGACATCGATACCATTCAACAACACTACACCGTTTGAGGCCAAGACAAATACCCAAACCGGCCGGGTGTTTTGCTACTGAAATTTTCGGATAAAAATAGAGAAAAGCTTGATGTTACAAGATCATAAAAATTGCAGGGATAAAATGAGGGGTTTACATAGTATAGGTCTCTCGTTTTGGGTAGCATTAAGCAAAATAAGTATCAGTTGGTTTGTTCAATGAGATTCGATCGCCGGCGCCGGCGCCATCGGACTCCATGAGATTATATATTCATGTACAAAAAAATGTCATGTCTCGGAATGTGGAATGAATCGTCTCAAGAGACAATAAATACATGTCTGTATACAGTTGGAATTACACTTCTCCATATATATATATATATATGCAAACCATTCTCTTACTGAAGAAACAAACAGAGAAAGAAGAGTTACGATTATGGCGGTTAAACCTACCCTACTGATGTTTTTTCTGATCTTAGCCCTACCTACTGCCTCTAGTCTCAATGTAGACGCCGACGAGAAGACAACTCACGGCGGTAGAGGGGGACGAAGACAAACCAGAACTGGAGCTAACTGTGATCCAGTCTATGCTTTCTTGTTTGAAAGCTGCGGCCAATGGCCTTTCGATACATCTCCTTCCTGGGGCAATCCTTTTAATCCCAGACCTCGCCGGTCTCCTACTCCAATTCCACCGTTAGTCCCTTTACCGCCGCCGGTGGCTGCTGCTCCACCACCAGCTCCCTTGTTATTACCGCCTCTGATTGTCCCACCACCTTCACCTCCACCACCAACTCCCTCGCCGCCACCAGAGAGTCCCCCACCATCGTTCCCACCACCTGCTCCTCTGGTCTCATCTCCACCACCACCCGTGAATCTTCCTCCTCCAATACCGTTCATATTCCCGCCACCGTTAGTCTCTTCACCACCGCCATCTGGTGGGCTGACATCTCCACTCCCGTGGTGGCTGTCTCCGCCTAGCTCTGCTACCCTCCCACCGCCACTACTCCCACTGTTCTCTCCACCTCCCTTCGGGTCCTTCCCTTTCCCAGACCCCCCGGTAATTCGACCGCCTGTTGAGTCCACCCCTGGGCTGCCGCTTGTACCCCTTTTCTCACCGCCGCTTCTTCCTGAAGATCCAGGCATGGACCAGCCACCAAGTTTTACACTTCCACAGCCCCCGCCCCTGTTGCCTGATATCCCTGTGGATCCGTTTCCTTTCTGGTTGCCCCCGCCGGAAGCAGATGACATGTCACCACCTTTCTCGTTTCTCTCACCGCCGGCGTTTGACTCCTCTGATCCACTGAGTTAGGGTTTAATTTTCTGTTGTTGGCATTTACTTCTTCTCGAAACTATACTTTGTGTAGCAGTGTGTAGTGATGAGTAGTAGGTGCATTCAATGCAAGCTAGCTCGGTGTTCATCTCGGAATGCTACCGTACGGTGAAGTTCTTATAACACTGTTGTTGTTTTGTATGAATAATTGTAATAATAATGGCTAAACCCTAAGAAGAAATCAGTGTTGACCGTTGAGTCTCAAAGATACTAACTTTAATGCTCATTAACTGACAAACTTTACAAAAAATAAATTAAAAAACACACTTTGAAAACTATTGGGTATATTTAGAAAATATTTAATAATATTTAAAAAAATATATACAATACAGTCAATGACATACCAAAATTATATAACACGACAGGAGAATAGGTGATACAGATACTAATTACGTACATTAGTTTATTCATTTTGAAAATGATAGTAATTGGTCCGTTACTTTTCTGTTAAAAAATTTCGTTAAATATTTTTTATATTTGCAAAATTAACCAAATATTTTTCTAAATGTTACAATTAAACCCTACAAAATTGCACTAATGTTTCAAATAAGTACTGAATCGATTCGAGGCACACCGGAGGTCCCTAGTCAGGTTCGAACCTAGACCAAGTCACCCAACCCTGAGTGTCCAATTGTTTCTCTTAATATAATTTTTTAGCAGAAAAGTAACTGAGTACCAATTATCATCATTTTTAAACGTATTAAACTATTAACCATTAAAAAAAAAAAATAAGCTAGACCAAAAAATATTTTGTGCAAACATATATTTTCAGAATTTTTCCCTTCTCTCTAGTTCACCTCTTCTTCGAAATTTAGTTATGAACTGTCCACATCTTATGGGCCTGCGCGCAAAAGCCTTCCATTCCTTTCTGAAACGAAGTAGAGAACTGAGGAAGGCAGGAAGCAGCTTCAGGAGCCTTTGTCACTGTGATTGTGAAGGTAATTCCTTCTCCTTCTCTCAGTTAGCTACAAACTCACCAATGTTTTCATCGCTAAACCCTCATTTTACGATCATTAATCAGAACGGAAAACACCATCCCACTGATCTCCTCTTTTCTTCACGATTCGTTGGATTTGTTTAACTCTGGATTCGTTCTGTGCCGCGAAAATCTTCAAAATATCATTTTTTGAGGTCTCCTTGCTGCGATTTTGACCACGGAATTGGAAATGGGGGCGGAAATTGTGTCGTCTTCTTCATTTACTGGTAATGCAATTGCAGGACATACCCTAGGTGTGGAAGTTTCTGTCTTGTGATATGGAGGCTCTGAATTCTGCCGAAACAACCCTTCAGTGGTTTTGGATCATCGAATATCTAACAACTCTTCAGCAAGTAGCTGTGGGGGTTCTTAACGGTATCTGTTCTTTAGTTGAATACGTGTTACTCCCAATTTTGGTTGAATTGGATTATGAAAGACTGATTTGGGTATTGCTGTCATTAGATTTAGTTGACGAATCACCACCATTTCCTGCTGATTTGAAAAGAAAAATCGATGAATTGATTGCTCTAAGAACTTTGGAAGAAATATGCGAAGCTGGAGATAAATCCGCGGCTGGCACTGGCATTGACTTATCTGAGACCTGCCTAAATGTATTAAACTGCATACTGAAAGAGGTAATATGAGAATTCTGGTATTTAGATCATATTATGAAGCAGCTCTTTTAATGATTTTTTTAAAAAAATGTATTAGGCCTCAATTTCGGATATTATGACTAGAACGAAACCCTTGCTGTTCGATATAAGGCCATTCATTTTGCATAAGAGAGCTGCCATGCCTAAATCTACTCTTCAACAGGTAATTAACTTCATCAACCTTTCTTTAAAAAAAAAAAAAATGGTTAAGTATGCTAAAATAGTTCCCATGATTTTATTTTTTCGTGAAGATGTTTAGTGAAAAGCAGTTTGTTTACAATCAAGGTCCAGTCAAAGAAACAATATCATGGTCTTGTATCTGCCAGATGCTGAAAAAACCTATGCACAAGCACAACCCAAATTTTGCTTCACTTAACAATGATCTTGAAGGTGCTTCGACTAGTAAGGAGTCTTTTCCTATTGACTCTGAAAATTTTGCACATGAAGATCAACAAGGTCGGGGTGAAGCTGATTTTCTTCATCCAAATGCTAAGAAACTCAAACAGACAGTCCCAAATACTTCTGAGACAGAAATATCAGTCCCTAATCCTTTCGAGATAGAAAAGTTAGCTGCTGTTCCAGATGGAGTTGAAGGTGTTGGATTAGGAAATGAAGTTTTGCACACTGTAGAAAATGGAAACTCAAATTCTGATAACCTGAAAAGTGGCAGAAGATTATTGGAAGGAGATTCAATTAGAAGCAGTGTTCTTCCTTTGAAGAAGAGGATGTTCGGTCTTAATAGTGAATATTCTGAAAACTTAGCTGAGAATCTCCAGGAATGTGAACAAAATCGTGAAGATCTAGATCTTCTTCCAAAAGCTAAGAAGCTCAGATGTTCTATTATAGAGCCAGAAGAAGAACCAGCTGTGGTTAATGTAAATGGAAGAACAGATGCCGAAAAAGTTGGAGGTGGGACTATAAAGGAAAACTATGTAAACTGCGTTGAACCAAGAGAAATTAGTTACAGTGGAAGTAAAAATCAAAACTTAGTTCAAGAGTCCACCGCGATGGATGTTTCTGCAGATGGGTTGATAGAAAAAGCAAGGAGTAATCTTTCTGCAGATGGATTAGAGCACAAGGAAGACATTGTTGAATGTAATACTGAGTTTGATTTGGATATGAACGTGGAACAGGTAATAGATAAGGACCTAACAAGCAGCAGAGATGAGATTGACATTACCTTGATCGAATCTTTAAGCTCACAAGAGCAGAATGTTTGTGTGAAATGTAAGCAAGGTAGTCACCTTTTGGTCTGTCAGAAGGAAAACTGTGCTTTAGTTGTTCATGCAAAGTGTCTTGGTTTTTCAAAAGGATTGGATGTTTTTAGAAACTTCTACTGTCCTTCTTGTGCCTATGCAGATGCTGAAGCAGAGTACCGTGAGGCTGAGAAGGAAGCCTCCTTATTAAGGGCAGATCTAAACACGTTTTTTTCCTCTGGTTTTGAAGTTGATTTCGTAAATATTTGTGGGGAAGGCCAAAATCTTGCTGGAAATGATCAAAACGAGCTTGATAATTCAAAAGGAGGAAATCAAGAAATATGTGAAGACAAAGTGACCAACTCGACAGACGGGATGAACCTCGGTCGAGGTAGTGGAAATGGAGGGATCAGTCATGAAAAACATCCTGAAAAACATAGTGATGCTGATGGTGGTGTCCGTGTAAGGGAAGAACATATAGTATTGATTGACGATATTGATGAAGGAACGAAGGAAGATGAAATTAACATGAATATACACAAAACTGATGAAGCCAAGACTAAAGAAGCATTACATGATCTTCACGCTGATGGATACAGAACACCAGAACATGAACATGAAAATCGACTGTAAGTACTGTTTTGTGCAAAAAATAATTGAACTTCTGCAATTTGATGACATTGCCTAATGCAAAATTGTTCTTTTCTGTGTGTGTGTGGTCCAGATCAGACGAATCCCCTGTATCCCCCCCAGATCAGACGAATCCCCTGCAAAAACAGAAGGTTCTTGAAATATACCTGCGTTATCTATCACCAAATAATAGATTTTATGCATTTTTGGTGATGTATAAGTTTTGAGTGGCAGGAAACTAAAGTGACGACTCCATGGCAGAAACTAATCAGCTTTGGGACCAGTATATTTATGGCAGGCCTTGGTGGCTCAGATCACAAGAAGAAATGAAGGAACATCATAAGCAAACAGACCCCCAAGATTACATTTTTTAAGCTACACGGGGTAGTAGATAATGGACCATTTTTGAGCTACATAGTCCTTTTTGCATAGCTTATGATAGGATATATGGATCCTAACTAACTCAGTGGATGCACCTGTTTTGTTGGTGAAATCAAATTAGGTTGGGTTCTTTTGTGACCAATTTGATATGCAGCAGATGTCTCTGTCCTTTTGTACACAGACTATGAAGATGTCTCTGACCTTAATCATATGATGTTTTTAGTCTGTTTGTTGTTGGAATCTACTGCTATCTATTTATACATGTTTCTACCACCCCAATAGCACCACGCTCTTGGAGCACATGATAAGTAATTCTTTATATTCTACCCATCCACCGTCTTCATCCTTCTGTTCATCATCAGAGACTGCTGCTTCATCTTCATCCATAAATGCATAGTAAGGTATAAAAATATCAACTGAATGACTGGCCACTTTATTCTATTAAGTAGATAAAAAACTTATTTTTCCTATGAATAAATAAAATATAAGCTTCTAAATATAGGTTATGTGTGTAATAAGCATATTTTGTCAGTAATTAATAACATTAATTGTCTTCTTTTTTAACCAAAATTGAGAGTTGTTGTTTCTATAAATTGATTCATTAATTAATATGTAGTAATATTCCACTGTTATGAATAAGCAATCTCCTTTGTCTTCTACTCTTTGATTGTGCAGAGTTTGATCGATGATGGAGCCACAGCAGCAAACTTCTGACCCAAAGACAGAGACTAACGTTGTCCGAGCTGTGATGACAGACCAACAGTTGGAGACTTTGCGTAAGCAGATTGCTGTCTACAGAATCATCAGCAAACAACTCTTTGAGACGTATAAAACCCTAAATGCAACTTCTCAAACCCAACAAAATCTTGGAGGTAAAAGTTGCATTTTTTTCTGCAATAAAGTTTAGTTTTTGAAGAATGATTGTGTTTAGGGTTCGATCTTTTGAAGCATTAGGGTTTCATTGTTTCTGTACACAGTGGTTCCGTCGGGTAGGACAGTGTTGCCGTCTGGTTCTGTTCAGAAATCCAAAAGACCGCGGTGGAATCCGACAACTACTCAACTCCGCATATTGGAGAGTCTCTTTAACAAGTCCAGTGGACTTCCATCGAAGCAGAAGATCAGAGAGATCGCGTCTGAGCTCAGCCACCATGGTTTGGTATCCGAAACAAACGTCTACAATTGGTTTCAGAACAAACGTGCAAGGTCGAAAAGGAAGTGTCTTCAAAAACAGACATCGGTTAGTACAGGTGATTCCGATGAGTCAGAGGGTAGCCAATTCAAGAAGGATGGTGTCTCTTCTGCAGATTTAGATAAAACCCTAATTTCTGTAGAAATTGAACCTCCGAATTGCAGGATAGAAAATTTGAGCCATGAGATCAACGCAGAGTTATTGCATTTTATCAACTCGCAGCCGCCAGAGGTGGAGAGCATATTTTCTTCTTGCAAGAACACCGGAAGTGAAGATACTGAATTAATATAGGTTTAAATACGATATTAACCTTAAAGTTTAAAGTTCTTTTAATATTTAGAAATGATGAAAAATTCTTTCTGAAAATATCATGAGATTTTTCATCATTTTCAAACATTAAGGAAGACTTTAAACTTTAAGAAGAATTTTAAAATTAGCGTAAAATTTAGGGGGTAATATCATATTTTACACATTAATATAGGGACGAAGCTACCTTAGGCCTAGGGGGCAATTGTCTCCCTCAACTTTTAATTATGTGTAAATTTAATCCTAAAAAATGCAATAAATTTCAATTTAGCCCATTTGAATTATATATTTGCCCTCGATGAATTTTTTTTAGTTCAACTATTTGCCCTTACTCTGATATTTGCCCCCACTCGATAATTTTTCTGACTTCGTCCCTGAATATATATATGATAGTGTACAATATTTACTTGAAAGGTTATATTATAGTAAAATTTATTTAATGAAGACTACAACATTATATAATTTAATACATCCAAGACAGATCTTGCCTGAAGGAGACCGTGCATGCCGTTCCGTGAAGTCCCCTCTCGGAGATTTGCGGGCAATCTTCAACCCCAAGCAACCTTAGTTTACCCGAACCGACTAGCGGCTTCAAACCCTCATCCGTAATCCCTAAACACTTTGTCAATCTAAGAACTCGCAGTCTTTTGAACTGCGCAACGAGCTGCATTCCATCGTCACTAATCTCTTGGCACCGCACAAACTCTAGGGTTTCGAGGCAATGAGCCGAGCAAAGAGCTTCCATCCCTTTGTCGTTGAAGGAGTGCACGTGATCCAATGCAAGAACCCGAATCGGACATGTCTCAATTAAGGCAAGGATACCGTTCAATGTAAATGAAGAGAATGACGGAAATTCACCGTCAGAGAACGACAACTTAACTTCCTCGAGTGCAGGGCAGTTTCGAGCAATGGCTTTGAGGCTCTCGTCAGTGAGCCTCAAAGGGTTGTTCATCATGAGTGGGAGCGAGTGGTCCGACGGGACTCTCAAGGACAAAGATCGAAGACTTCTAGAAGATTCTGCAAGCCCAACCATGTCGTGGTCTCGAACCCCAAAACACATGTCGAGGTGAATCTTCTCCAAATTCCGACATTTCCCGAGCACGGTCGCTAAACCTCTCCCAGGGTTAATGATGCAGTTGACCAACCTTAGCTCCACCATGTTCTCGCATGCTATGAGTTGAATCTGCCATCGATCAACACTTAATCGATCGTAAACCTTCATGTACCTATAAAAAGAGAGACATCAACTTCAACTAGACCCGATTTACCAAGATCGTGAATTGCGCACTGACCTGTAGTTCGGGTCAACCTCAAACTGGAGGCGCCGTATCTTCCTCCATCCAGACCCGAGCTTAACCAAGTCGCCCTCACCTATAGCCCGACAGTTCCTAATCGACAGATCTTCTAAAGACTCGACCTTACCAAAGTACTCGAGCCACTCAGCACTACAAACATTAATGCACCGAACAAGATGAAGCGTCGTTAAGCCCTTGCATCCCATTGCAAGGGTCAGTATCCCACAACCCGTGATTCGGGGGCTAAAGTTGAGCTTCAAACCCGACAAACTTGAGCATGAGGTTAAGTGTCGGAGACCATTGTCTGTAATGAAAGAGCAGTAGCTTAAGGTGAGATTAGACAAGGAAGGACAGTAATGAGACAGGATTAGGAGGCCTTGATCGTCTAATTGCTTTCCCAATTTCGACATCCAACCCGTGTATGATATCTCGACCTTTGACAGATTCGGGAATCGAATGCAGAGGCGGGTTAGAGCTTCGTTTGCGGGGTTTAATCCACAACCGACACGAATTAAGGTTCTTTGCTCTTTGTCGATTTCGTAGAGACGTTTGCATGATAAAGAAGCTGAATTTCGATCGGTAGCCTTCTCCATTCTTCCTAGGATTTCCCAAACTAACTGGTCGGGTAAGTAATCCATCATCCAAACCAATTACAGCATGAAACAGAATCCTGAAAATGATCGAAAACAAGACAAATGCTTCAATTGGGTTTCTGTAACAATGGACAACCTCGAATCAATGCAAGACAATGATTTCAGCATATAATCAAACCCAAAATTGCATCTTTTTGGTTACAAACTGGATGAAAACTTCGAATTGCATCTTGACCAAATCCAATTATTCTCGCTATCTATAGCTCAATTGAGGTTACCAGAATCTAATTATACCAATTTGAGTGCTCGAGTAATCAAATCCATCATTGCCAATCCTACCTGAGCTTTCTACCTCTAATAAAAACGTCTGTAGGACGCAGAAGTTACCTTTCGAACACGCGGTGGTTTGGCTGTTACCGATCGTCTGATCGTTTTCTTGATTGTTCTTCTCTATAAGGATTTGCTGGGATTCGGACAGCAAAACAGCATCTTGAAACTGAATCTTTAAACAACCCAACATGAAGAAA
The DNA here is from genome assembly GCA_946814005.1 of Chamaenerion angustifolium. Classification (NCBI taxonomy): domain Eukaryota; kingdom Viridiplantae; phylum Streptophyta; class Magnoliopsida; order Myrtales; family Onagraceae; genus Chamaenerion; species Chamaenerion angustifolium. The sequence continues at coordinate 341,127 of OX328279.1, forward strand.
TCATTTTACTGGAGTTTGACCGATTCGTAGGAAAGATTTCAGGAAAGGGCTGAGGATAGAAGAAAAAGATGCTCTGTTTGCATAAGTTTTTATTGTCTTGTTTGGTTTTCGTTTTCCCCTCCTTTTTATTCGGTGTAACAAAAAAAGATAACTGATGATTTGGATGGATGGATCTTCAATATTCTCCTGTGATCCTTGTACTTTCTTCTTTTGCACTTTAGACACCACTTCTTTTAGAAACAACAATTTAGAGTGGATCTAATTGATAGTTGGAATCTTGGCCAAAAAAAAAAATTGATAGTTGGAAAAGCAACATGATTGAAAAAAAATGACATTTCAACTCAAACGATTGTTTTTTGTCTAACATATTTGAAAATGATATTAATTGGTAGTTATGTTGATTTTTTGTTAAAACATTATGTTAAATATTTTTCATATTTACAAAATTAATTAAATATTTTTCTAAATATTACAATTAAACCCTACAAACTTACACTAATGTTTCAAACAAGTTCCTACTCAATTCGAGGCACATCGGGGTCCCCTAGCCAGACTTAACCTAGACCAGGTCACTCAACCCTGATGACCTAGTCTAGGCTCGGACCTAGACCATCGGACCCCTCCGATTAGGATTCAATCGGAGTATCAATCGTTTGAACCGAACTGAATCATGCGCATCCACTGTAGTAATAAAGACCTGACATGTTACTCTAGGTCGGGTCAAGAATCAGAGATGTCGACGAAGAAGATTCCTCGTTTCCATAAAATAACAGATTCTTTATGCACTTCCCCACGATCAGCTTGCTACGCTTCATGGTTCCGATCGGCAACCTGTGACAAGAACACTGATCGGACCCGCTTGTGGCAGCGGTGTTGGTTCCCGGCGAGTTTAAGTATCTCTAGGCGGTGCTTGGCCACGCAGATGCCCATGCTTTGGAGGAACTCGTGGTCGAAGAAGGAGACATCGTCCTCCTCGAGTTCATTGTCGGAGAAGACGAGCCCGTACTCGTATACTAGTGTTGGGTCGAGGGTGATCTTCGATAGCCATGAGAACCAATCCGTTACAGGGGAAAAGAAATCTATATTGGAGAACAAAGGCTGTCTTATAAATGCGTATCAACCATATTATACATACATACATACATATATAAAGATCTTAGAAGATTCTATTCCGTTTATTATTACTATTAGGACTAAAAGTGACCCAATCCACTGTAGTGACTCCCTAATTAATGGAACTTTAATCATAAATCAAATAATAAAATTAAAAGTATTGGTACTTTTTTTTTATCTTAATTTATCATATTTTGATAGATTAATATTTTTGCGCTTCTGGGTAATAATATTTTTTATTTAGAAAAGTAAAAATACGCAAATTACGTATTTGCGAGTAAAATTTACAGAGTTACTGAACAAAACACATAAATATATTTTAATATGATACTTTTAAAATAATGTATTATATTTCAAATATTATATTTTTACTTTGCGTGTTAATTATATTTATTTTTCAAATATCTGGTTTTCTATAATTATATTTAAAAGAAACTTTAGTGTAGTGTTTGATGACTGTCGTTTCTAACACTTGATCCATTCTTTGAAATCTCTTCACCGAAAGTCGCCGTTTCTTTTCTCAGCAATGACCTTTGATAAAGACGAGTAAAGCACTTGAATTATAATGACGTAATTTTTGTAATGGAATAGCTCACTGATTATTATTATTATTATTATATATATATATATATAAGTACTCTTGCCACGTCAGATGGCTTTTAATTACATATTTATATTAAACATAGGTCAGTGTCCAGTCCGGTCTTCTTCTAATTTTTCGTCCCTACTAAATTTGTACGTTAGATTATACATTTCTTCTTTGGGGGCCTTGATCTAGGCCCAAGGTATTTTATGCTATTAATTAATTATGAGTGGCTACTATTAAAAAAATGGGATACATTATGTTGACTAAATTTTGGGATTATGAATAATTTATTATTTTATTTTTTAACAAATTACTAGTTAAATTTATATAAATTTATAATTTGGTAATATATATATATATATATATTTATTTATATGATCATCACGTGTTTGATAACTTTTTCAAAATTCAACTAGAAAAATACATCAGCATTGGTGATCTAGTTGTTGAGACAGCTAACTCCCTCGTGGTTTTGCTCTAAAATCATTAGATCGAATTCCCCAAGTGCAAGAAGAACTTCTAGCTTTGAAAAATTATTACGACTTGGGTGTAACAATCTGGTCTTTTAATCACAGTCTGTTGGTGGGGCTACGTTGACGAGATCAAAGCAAATCGCTGATTGTCAAAGTTCAAACATTACGTAGCGGGATGTGACTAGGGTCGCTACTACTAGCTCATTTTTTGTTGTTGACACAAAATACTAGAAAAATACAATTTTTTTCAAAAAATATTCCAAGTTTGACTAATTTAAATTCAGTAAGAAAATGATGTTCATTCATCCTTAACTAAAACTAGATCTAGAGTAAGGATTTCAAAAGGTCAAAGTAAAATTGCTCCGTTGAATTAGGGCGGGTCCCACATGATTAGAAAGAGGATCACGTTCTCTCCTCATGTTTATTTTCTCGTGATATTTCATAATACCGAGATATATATATATAAAAATTCTCACGGAGATATTCAGGAGAGGGAAGGAAGGAAGGAAGGAAGGAAGGAAGCTCACGTTCCACCAGGGAACAATCCAGTCAACATCGTTGGGTGTGGAAAAAGGATTACAAAACTCAGCAAGCAAGGCCTTTCATTTATTTTATTTATTATTTATTCAGCAATTATTTTATCCAATTATTTATATAAAATTATATATTTATAATTAGACAAATAAACCCCATCTCATGAGTTAATAATGGAAACCATAATATGTCGACTTTGGATGGGTCCTCATGAAATAATAGATTTTGTTAACATAAAATAAAAAATATATTTGATTAAAAAAATGTATAAAGATATCTCAAACACTAATCTCATGGAATCTCTTAATTAGTTAAAAAGTAAACTGGTTGGACGGTGTTCAAACACGAGTGGCTTGGACGGTGCATGTTTTCCACATGGAAAACGTGTTGATCTTGTAGTTTCACATAACCAACATGTTCAAGTTAGAATTTTGCACTTAGTCATAGTTTTGTCTATATATACTTCTCCATCCATGTATTTTAGATAACAATTTGTAAGAGAGTTAAACAGTCATCAATACATTGAAACCGACGTGGAGGTTACCTCAAAAATGTGTTACCACGTAAAATCTCTCTCAATTCTCGTTCTTCTTTATCAGTTTATGTGTGTGTTGTGAAATCGATCCTAACATAAATATGTTACCTCATGCAGTCACCTTTTATCCCCATGCTCACCTTTAGTCGGGTGCACACCTTTGAATGCTCGTCTTTTATCTGAATGCTTACCTTAATTTGAGTGTTCACATTTGTTTGTGTGGTTATTGATACCCAACAATACATCATTGAATCTTGTCTAATCTATTTATGAAATTAGCAATTATTTTATTGATTCAAGATTATTTAATGAAATCAAAATCCCTTTTTAAAAAAATTAACAACAAGTAGGTAAAGTTAGTACATAAAATGTTAAGAAGTAGAGAAGATAATGACTAATATAATCAATGTGCACCTTCAGTTATATATATCAAATTTCATTAATTAAGTTGATAAAACGAATTCTAATCTATATAGTTAAATGAAATTTACAACACGTTAAATAGTTTTAAAATTTATATTTCAGACATAAAATTACATAAAAACATTTTTTTATATAAAAAAATATTTTTGCACATATAATATATTAATAAATAAAAAATTGATTGCTTCCTAAATTTAGGTGTGCAGTGGTCTTTAAAGTTCAATAATATTCCACCCACCAGACTTGTCCTCTTGGTCAAAAATTGGCAAAATCGTAATTTGTTTTTTTCCTTGTACTTGTCTTTTTCTTTTAATTTACAATAATTATTTTTATAAATTGAAAGTGTTATTATCAAACAAACAAAATTATAATATGATATTTTCGTGAAATTTTAAATTTCATTTATTGGACTATACTATTGAGGATAACACATATTCTTAGGGTCTTGTCAGACTTTGCTTAACATGAGTATGTAATTACAAATATATATAGAGAATGAATAAACAAAAGGGAAAAGTACCAAACTGGTACCCGAACTTGTGGGTGATTAGCAAGTAGGTACCTAAACTTTTTTTTGTAGCAAATAGGTAACCGAACTTTCTTAAATTAGCAAATAGGTACCTACCGTTAATTTCCGTTAAAAATAAACGGAAAATGCCACGTGAGGAGCAACCAGGTACCTGAACTTACACGAATGAGCAACCAAGTACCTGAACTTAAACAAATGAGCAAGTAGGTACCTGAACCGGTTCAGTCGAACCACTTTTTTTTTAAAAATGTAGGGTTTATATACCAAACACATGCATGGCTCAACTCCAGACGTTTTCGGAGTGTTCCTTGATGCACCGAGAACGTCTGGAGTTGAGTCATGCACGTGTTTAGTATATAAACCCAACTTTTTTTTATAAAAAAATAAAGTGCTTCGACCGAACCGAACGGGTTTATATACCAAACATATACATGGCTCGACTCCAGATGTTCTCGGTGCATCAAGGAACACTCCGAGAACGTCTGGAGTCAAGCCATGCATGTGTTTGGTATATAAACCCTACTTTTAAAAATAAAAAGTGGTTCGACCGAACCGATTCTTGAACCGGTTTAGGTACCTACTTGCTCATTTGTGTAAATTCAGGTACCTGATTGCTCCTCACGTGCTCCTCACGTGACATTTTCCGTTTATTTTTAACGGAAATTAACGGTAAGTATCTATTTGCTAATTTTCATAAGTTCGGCTACCTACTTGCTACAAAAAAAAGTTTAGGTACCTACTTGCTAATCACCTACAAGTTCGGGTACCAGTTTGGTACTTTTCCCTAAACAAAATAAACGCTTAGGAGTTATGAGGGATGGACCGACAGAAATTATATTATTTTATATAGAATAAAATAGACTTTATTTCATTAACACTTGAGCATAATTTGAAATTTCTCTTAATTTAGTTTTTAAAAATTGTGCTTTAGGGTTTGGATATTTGTCAACTTTTTTATTTGGTTAGATTTTTCATTTTCATTTAACATAATATGTTGGGAATGTTGTAAAAATAAAACAATGACATAATTAAATTTTTCAAAACATTACTCTATGTTATAGTTAAATCTCTATTCAACTAAGTTTCAATCGAATGACTCAGGTTCAAACCCTGATTCAAATCAACTTATCCATAGAGGGTTGGGCTTGGTTAAGACCCCACCCCATTTAGGTGGGTTCAATTTAATGAGTTAGAATGGTGTTGGAATGTACGAAATATGCAATCGATTAGACCACAAGATAACACATATTTAAGTTATCTCATTGAACGATTATCCTTTGCGAAATCAGATATGTCTGATGTTGAGATCACAGTCTTCCGGACGGGAGGACACATTACGGTTTGACAGACAATGATCTATAACGTCACATCTACTGATATATGTCTAAATTGTAGGGCGACAGATTTCTCAACTCTAGACGAGAGCGAGAATCTATTCTACTATCATCATGTTTTCCAATTATGAGCACCCCTACATATAATTGTATATAGATGGATATGTTTTAAGGTAAGACACACAACTTAACTTATGTGAATGGACTCCCACTTATGAGTGATCCATTATCCTAAAACCAACAAATTTGTAACAAAAACTCATACCCTAATTTCATCAATTGAAATTTAATCGAGTTTCAATTGAATTATAACATATACAAATATTTTAAAGAGAGTTAAATTGTGTTATTCTTAAAACTCCTATATTATTTTTGTAATTTTGAAATATATTTAATTAAATTTAGATAAAAAATTAACAGAATATATAAGAAACTAGGGCTAATCATGGGGGCCGGGTCGGTCCTGAAAAAAAGCCCGCCCGAGTCGGTCTTTCTTGACTCGGGCCGGTCTCGGTCCTTGACCGAATCTACAAAAAAAAATACTATGAGTTCACGGTATTCTTTAGTAAAAGGCGAAGGAATAGTTCACCTCTCAAAGAAACACTATGAACTCACTATATTTTTTAGTAAATTTATCAAGATGAACCTTCTATAGAGATAGAAAACCTTCAAAATCCACATTCCTTTCGGTGTGGTATTATGAAAATCTCAAATCCACATACATTCGGTCCGGTCCTAAACGGGCTTTTGGGAAAAAATCGAGTCCGAGACCGACCTTGAAGAAAAAAAATCGCCCGTTCTGTCTCGGTCCTAATCGGTCTCGATCATAGTCGGGCCGGTCTCAGACCGATCTTGTCGAAAATTCGGTCCTACAGTATTTTTTATCACCCTATAAGAAACCCGAGAGATAACTTAATTTGTAAATATTAAAAGATAAAAGTAGTATATTTTACAGAGTATCTATCTATAGTAAAGAAATGCAATGATACTTTTCCAAGATTTGACATCACAACATCCACGTATAGCAGATCCATTGAAGGTGGGTTTCCTTTTCACGCTTTTCTACGGTTCTCTCTTAAATAAAATTTAATTTTTTATTTTTACAATGAAATTTAGTTGTTAACGGTACCAGCAAAAATAAAATTTAAATCAATATGTTTAAAAATATGTGTATTTTATTTTTATTAACTATGTTATAGAAACATATGTGTTTTAAAAATTTAAGTATTAATGTGAAATTTTACCTAAAACAATTGAATGGAGCGTTTGGTTAGACACTAGGAGAATAGTCGTGCACAAATTTTGGACCACCCTCATTATAATATATATATAGTTATGTAATTTCTTACACTATATGTTACGCAATTTTATTTATTTATTTATTTATCTATACTATATATATATATATATATATATTAAATGTCAATGAATTCAATAAGAGCACGTCCCCATGTTTTATTTTATATTGTTAATAATATTTTCAGGAAAGTGATGCCAAAAGAAGATTGGCCCACTCTATGTATATATGTATATGTATGTATATTTATATATATATATATATGTATGTATGTATTAAAGAAGTCTCTTCTCCTCCTTTATTGAGAGGATAGAGAGAGAAGAGGACATGGCCTTTTGAAACACACAACACCTATCCTTTTCGAGGTCTTCTATATACTTTTGGCTTTGTGTGTGGTGAGTGGTGACTACAAATATTTATATATAAAACATTATATATTTATTTATATATTTATACATTGTCTTTCAACTTTCAAGAGGAAGCTTTATCAACCCCCACAAGATGGCTTGACTCGGCTCCGCTCGGCTTTAATGATTAAAATTAGAAAGTTAAGGAGAAAAACGTACATTACTTTATTTTCTATCAAATTTAACAAAAATATTGAACGGAGTTATCTTCTGTATACACAATTTTCACCTTTTCATTTATTATTATTTAAAAATATTAATAAATTACCGTTAGAAATAATACGTTCTTTTAACTAGGGCGGATTATGGCGGGCGGGTTGGCGGACAAGACAAATACCGAAATTTCGATCTTCACATCTAGAGGATTGAGAACGATTTTGACAAAATAAAGTTCACCTGAGTCGGTCTTGCTTGACTCGGGTCGGTCTCAGTCTATACCGTTCGCTTCTCGTCTTCCGTCACACTTCCCTTATGAAACCGATCAAAAGGTTTTTGAATGTTTCAAAGTCATGAATTACTAGTACTAGTTTCAACTTTCAAGAGTTGAACCATAAATTTCTAGGATTTTCTTCAAGGTTAGTCTGATCCGATCATAATCGAGCTTTTTTCAAAAGTCCAAGACCGAGCGCGACCTTAAAGAAAAATCCGCACGTTCGATCTTGGTACTAATCGGGCTGATCTTAAACCGATCTTATCACAAATTCGGTTCAGTCAGTATTTTTTTATCACCACTACTTTTAATCCTATATTTTATTGGACAATGTTTGGAAAATATTTCGTCGACAGCTGTCAGTGCTTTGGAAAGCGGCACGCCAGAATAGAAAAAAAGGAAAATATAAATGTGCAAAGTTAAATCCCTTCTCCAATGAGTTTTTTTTTTTTGTACTTTTATCATTTTATGACGAGGTGAAGATATTATCAGAGTGCGGTGCGGCACAAAGAATCATCATGCCTAAAATAATAATAATTAATTATTTTAATACAAAAGATGCTTTAATTTGGGTAATAATAATTAATTTTCAACAATATAATTAATTATTAACAGTTGAATGGTGTATCTGAAAAGATTATATTCCAACGATGAAAAGGCCCAACCATAATGTTGGTTAGTGTTACATTGTTAAAGTACATTTTCACATTAAACTTTTTAGGATAATTAATTAAGTAATCCATTTAAATAGAATCAAATTTTTAGGGAAATTAATTAAGTTATTTAGCTAAATTTAATATGGTATCAATGTCATTTAATATTAAACAAAATATTTAATAATTCGTTATTTTAATATTTTCGTATAAATTTCACATATAAATATATAAAATATAACTGACTATCTTAACACAACACAACGTGAACACACATGAAAAATTGCATGCTGTATTTATGTTGAGCAACATGACACGATAAATTTATTGTACATGTTCGTAAGTGTCACACGATAAACGCATTGATACGCACAATAACACACGTACACACAATTTATTACTCTTAAATTATGTTATGTCATTAATTATATTGTATTATTATTTGTAACCGAATAGGTATTAAATATGTTTTCCGATTCACAATGTTTTTTACTATATTAACTAATTTTTCTACATACCAAAAAAAATAAAATTATTTTTCCCATATTTATTGCATGTGCGTGTAAAGTCGGCAAAACAAAATTCAAAATTCCATCTGCCATAATATCGTCAGTTATACGGTCAGTATTGATATAATGTCCCTTACCATAATATCGTCAATTATACGATATATTGGACAGATAAGCATCACGTCTCGTCATGTAATGATAGGATCAGTGGCAGGAACCGTAATTATTCACAAACACCAGGGGATTGCTTCTGCCATCTTAGAAACTTTGTCATTTTCTTAGTGGATCTGAGGATGAAATAATTCGCTGGTACTGCTGCGACAGCACATCTCCAATGACCGTACTATGATTCGGACACGTGTTGATATATTAATGGATGACTGGTGTATCATGGATAGATCATGGTCCATGCGAAACAGCGGATACCTGACCCAAGCCGAGCTTGGGAAAAGTGGAGATTCCGCGCCGAGGAACTAATACCGGCTAAGCAGGACCCACAGAGACCTTCTACGTATAGATAAGCACAGTTACTTATCATCCAAAACTTAGGCCAAAGATGATAAGCTATCGAATAAGTAGAATGGCTTATCTATGCCGTATCAATCACTTCCTTCTATAAATTTCTCCATGTCTTCAAGTTCATGTCGCGCATAAATTTTTCTCTAGAGAGAGAAGCTACCTAGTCAGAGAAAGGCGAAAGAAGCAGCAGCTCGTCGTCTGAGCTCGCCTCCAGTGGAATCATCGATCTCTTCTCGCAGTTGATTTTCCGAGGTGAACAGATTTTTCAATTTTAGAGAAGTTACTTTCATTCGCAGCTAAGATAGTTCAATTTAATGTTGGTTCGTTGAAATGATTTCCTTTTCACAATTGGAAAGCGAATGATTTGAGTGGGTAATTGTCCCTTGAGTGGAATCTTCCTCTCCTTTTAAGGCTTTCATTTTCACTTTTGCTGGAAAAACCTAGGGTTGATCTCTGAGCCGCAATTTGTTAAACAAATGATTTTAGATCTAGCATTGTGTTTGTAGGTTAAATCCAGCTGCGGTAGACGAGGACGGGTCTCGAGATGTCCTCTCTCAGCAGAGAGCTAGTGTTCTTGATATTGCAGTTTCTTGATGAGGAGAAATTCAGAGAGACTGTTCACAAGTGGGTTTCCATTCCATTTTGTCTCTTTAATTTAAGTTTAATTGTCCTGAGAAGCTAATTTCCACTTAAGAATTTCTTCAATTAGTTCTGGTCGCATTGTAATGTACAAACTGTTGTCTCAAAATTGTTATTTTTTGGAACGAGAACAGGTTGGAGCAGGAATCAGGGTTTTTCTTCAACATGAAGCATTTCGAGGATGAGGTGGCCAATGGTAACTGGGATGAAGTCGAGAGGTACCTCTCGGGCTTCACTAAGGTGGAAGATAACCGGTATTCCATGAAAATCTTTTTCGAGATAAGGAAGCAGAAGTATCTCGAAGCTTTGGATGTGTAAGCATATTGATGCATCTATTCGAGACTTAGAATGCCAAGACTTCATATTCTGTACAGCTGATGATCATTTTGGTATCTTATAGGCATGATCGGGCCAAAGCCGTGGAAATACTAACAAAGGATCTCAAAGTGTTTAAGACCTTCAATGAAGATCTTTTCAAGGAAATTACTCACCTCCTGACATTGGAGAATTTCAGGTACTGAGTCTCTGAGACGAAGTCATTTGTTGCTATCATAACATGCCTGTAAATAGCAAATTGCTCATTTTTAAGCTAGTTATTTGTTGTATTTCCAGTAGCTTTATTTAATGTTGCTAATTTTAGAAGACTTGCTCTACCTACTAGACGATGTCAACAAATAAATGCGGGTTTGAAGTTTATGTTTTGGGGTTATAAATGTCTGTATATACCTCCTTAAAATCCAATTTTGATTTTGGAAGTGAAGTACTTTTGGTTAATTCTGGTAATTACACGGGTACTAAAGAATGCTCTTTTGCTTTTTCAGAGAAAATGAGCAATTATCCAAGTATGGAGATACAAAAGCCGCCAGAGCTATTATGTTAGTTGAGCTTAAAAAGCTTATTGAGGCGAATCCCCTATTCCGGGATAAATTGCAGTTCCCTAACCTCAAGGGTGCAAGATTACGAACTCTCATTAACCAAAGGTATTTCCCATTGTCTTATATAATCTATATTTGGTTTGGATTTGTTCATGCTTTTGCTAATACGTTCCTCTGGACATGAAACTGGCATTCTCTTTACAGCTTGAATTGGCAGCACCAACTCTGCAAGAACCCAAAACAAAACCCAGATATAAAAACTTTGTTTGTAGATCATTCATGTGGTGGACAACCGAATGGTGCTCTTGCTCCATCTCCTATAAACAACCCCTTGCTTGGATCTTTGCCAAAGGCTGGTGGTTTTTCTCCTTTGGGTGTACAAGGGGTAAGTTTTCAGCTTCTCAAGACTATACACAGGCTTTTCTTAAGAATATTATTAATATTCCTTTTATATTTTACTTTGTATTGCTGAACTTGCTGAATAAAATGCAATATCCTGAATTTTATTGGGTCTCTTTTATGATATTAAAGCCTATAGTTGACTGTTCACTGCCTCGTACTTTTGTGTGGCAAAACTAAATTATTAATGACTAAAGTGCCTCTAATTGCCAACATCATTTCAAATTTACATGAAAGTTTATTTGCAGCTGCATGTACTTACTTTAGCACCTCAATGCTCTGCTAATTCTCCGTGATGCACATCTTTCAGCCTTTTCAACCAGCACCTGCAGCAGTTCAGGCCCCTCTTGCATGGATGTCTAACCCCTCAACAATGAATCATCCAGCAGTTTCTGGAGGGGGAGCTATTGGGCTTGGTGGTCCATCGATTTCATGTATGCTACTTTTAGTGTAAAGTCGTAGTTGTTAGTTTCTTTTTACTACTGGGTTATTGATGATGAATCATCTTTTCTATTTTAACTAGCTGCTCTAAAGCACCCGAGGACTCCAACTAACCCTGTAGACTTCCCTCTTGTGGACCCTGACCATATTTCCAAGAGGATGAGACCCATGGCTATTGACGAGGTATTACATTTTATCACTCACTGAATGCTTTCGCTAGATAGAAGTTTGTATAGAGCCAGATAAAAGTTTGTAAATATCACTAAATGCACTTTCTTTATAAAGAAGTGTATGGTAATGAAGGATAGATCAAATTTCTTTATAAAGCTTGTATTTCCTTACTATGCTGTCTCTTTTTTGATTGTAAGAAGTTTGGCTGCTGCTATGTACTACTTTAATTTTTTTCCCTTTTCCTCTCAATATTTTGCAGGGAAATCTGCCAGTGAATGTGCTCCCAGTTTCATTTCCTGGTCATGGTCATCCTCAGGCCTTCAATGCCCCTGATGATCTCCCTAAGAGCGTAGCTCGTACTCTAAATCAGGGTTCATCTCCTATGAGCATGGATTTTCATCCGATAAAACAGACCCTTCTCTTAGGTATATGCTTGTCTCAATATCACCATCACTTTATCCTGTTTATCATTACGGCTTGAACTGACAGGTAATGTTTGTTTCATTAGTGGGTACCAACGTGGGAGATATTGCATTGTGGGAGGTGGGATTGAGGGAACGACTTGTTGTAAGGAACTTTAAAGTGTGGAATTTGACTGCCTGTTCAACAGCTCTTCAGGTTCTTGTCCTCTTCCTTTCCTTCTTATTCATCTTATAAAGCAGTACATGTTTCTTACAGCCACTTCATTTTGTTGAGTTTAGGCGGCCCTAGTTAAAGATCCGGGCGTGTCTGTAAACAGAATTATTTGGAGCCCTGACGGTTCATTATTCGGTAAGTCAGTGCATGTCTGCTATGCCTGGGAGAACATTTGAGTTGTCTTTTCATTTTCAAAATCCAAAGCATATCACTGCTCTAAATAATATTTTATAAAGTCGGAGCCATCTGCTATCTTGTATCTTCAAAAGCAAGAAGCTTGCATGGAATAATTTTCTTATTATTCTAATTCCAGGAGTTGCATACTCAATGCACATAGTACAGTTATATTCGTACAATGGGGCAAGTGACATGAGGCAGCATGTGGAGGTACCATGAATTTACAGTATTCGATTGTTTCCCATTACGCCTTTTAGCTTAGTATCTTAAAAGTGTTGTCTTATGTTTTAATTGTAGATCGAAGCTCATGCCGGTGGAGTAAATGATCTGGCATTCTCCCATCCCAACAAGCAGCTTTGTGTAATAACATGTGGAGATGACAAGATCATCAAGGTTTGCTATATCTAGAGTAGTAGTGCTCTACCCCATCTTGTTGAAGAAACAGACATTTTTGTACCCACTAAAGTTTCCTTGGGAAATGTAGGTATGGGATGCTGCAACTGGTACAAACCAGTACAAGTTCGAAGGGCATGAGGCTCCTGTGTATTCCATCTGCCCTCACTACAAGGAAAACATTCAGGTATGGAAATTTGCTTAATTGTGTTGCTTTAAATAAAAAGTAAAAAAAAAAAAAACTGTTCTGATGTGCACTTTGTGCTCTGTTTCAGTTCATCTTTTCGACGGCACTCGATGGTAAGATCAAAGCTTGGTTGTATGACAATGGAGGATCTCGAGTTGACTATGAGGCGCCTGGTCGGGGGTGCACAACCATGGCTTACAGCGCCGATGGGACTAGGTTTGTTTTGGACCATCCTTGACAGTTTTTTACTTTCTTGAATTTTCCAGAGAAACTAGAAAAGATAGAAGGAAACCCGCTCTCATAGGAGATAAACCCCGATTTAGTACAAAGCTGATGTAAATCCATGCCAAAGGCTGCAGTTTCTACCGTGAAAATGGTTAAATATGTTGAGAGCTTCTGTTAAGAAATTGCACAATTGTTTTATTACTGTAAGAAGTTGCAGTATTTATTATATTTGTCTCGACCCATATAATTGGTTTACGGACAAAATCTTGCTAACATAATGAACTTTCTTACACTTGTTATATTTAAACTTGCAGACTCTTTTCATGTGGGACAAGCAAAGATGGCGAGTCCCATCTTGTGGAATGGAACGAAACAGAAGGTGCTGTGAAGAGAACATATCAAGGGTTCAGAAAACGCTCATTAGGCGTTGTTCAGTTTGACACAACTAAAAACCGGTTCTTAGCTGCTGGTGATGAGTTTTCTGTTAAATTCTGGGACATGGACAATGTTCAGCTTTTGGCCAGTGTTGATGCTGAAGGGGGGCTTCTAGTAAGTATTAACTGGAAATAAAATAAGTTTTTATGTTAAGAAATAAATTGCTAATATTCTTTATTGTTGTTAATCAACAGGCTAGCCCTCGGATCCGATTCAACAAGGATGGAAATCTTCTGGCTGTTTCAGCTAATGAGAATGTGATAAAAATCATGGCAAATTCAGATGGCTTTAGGTTGCTGCGGGCATATGAGAATCAGAATATGCCTTTTGATGCACCAAGAACATCGGAATCTAAGGTTAGTGAGGCAATGAAGGTGCATAACTCAAGAAATAAGGAATGTATCTTCAATTTATACTTAAAAAACTGTTTTTTTTTTGTACTCTTCATATATAAATGCTTGTTTTCTAAAGAAAGCTGCTACGTTCTTCAGCCAATCATCAACCCGATTATAGCTGCTGCAACCGCTGCTGTTTCAGCTACTAATGCTGTGCATGAGAGAAGTCCTGTAATGAACGCTGTTTCAGCCATGGTTCGTCTTTTCCTTTTTTGTGCAAAATCCGACAAATATCTGATGCTATTTGTTGCTTAGTTATTCTTTTCTTTGTCAAAATCAATTTGTGTTATTATAGCAAAATGGAGATGCCCGAAGTATGGGAGACACAAAGCCGAGAATAACCGAGGAAGTTAATGACAAATCAAAAGTCTGGAAGCTTACTGAAATCAGTGAACCATCTCAGTGTCGATCTTTGAAGCTGCCTGAGAATATGAGAGTGACTAAGGTATGTTTTCTTTTTAAATCTTGAGTGTTATCCATCAGAATCTCATATCCGTTTTAAGGATTTTCATTATAATTAAGCTTCTTCCCCCATCTTTACAGATATCGAGGTTAATCTACACAAATTCAGGAAATGCAATTCTGGCCTTGGCATCAAATGCTCTTCATCTTCTCTGGAAATGGCAGCGCACAGACCGTAATTCCAATGGCAAGGTGATTCATTTTCCAAAGAAGTTTAGAGAATTGCCATATAATCTGATATGATTTTGTTGTCCAAATAATCCCGTATCTGAGTAGTAATTAGTGAAATAAAAATAGGGTTAAATACCAAATAGCTTACCCGAACTTTTAATTTTCAATAATGACTACCTAAACTCTGGACGAAAGGGCAAATAGCTACCTAAACTTACATATGGGGCAAATAGCTACCTCCGTTAAATTTTCCGTTAAATATGAACGGAAAATGACGTGGCAGCACATGATTGGTCCATAATTTTAAAAACTATATATTTTTTAAAACAATACTAAAAAAATCAGAGAAAATCTTTAAAAAACTGGAAAATTAATAGGAAAAATAAGAGTTTGTAATATAAGTTTTGTATTGAAAAATATGAAACAAAATTTAAAAAACCTAAGCATTTATTTTTATTTTTATTTCATAATTTTAATAAAAAAATATATTTAAAACTTTTATTTTTTCTATTAATTTTCCAGTTTTGTAAAGAATTTTTTTAGTATTTTAAAAAAATAATATAGTTTTTAAAATTATGGACCAATCATGTGCTGCCACGTCATTTTCCGTCCATATTTAACGAAGGTAGCTATTTGCCCCATATGTCAAAGTTTAGGTAATCATTTTTGAAAATTCAAAGTTCGGGTAGCTATTTGTAAAACGTCCAAAGTTGGGATAGCTATTTGGTATTTAACCCATAAAAATACTTGTATAAACGGTCTAAAATATTTAATGTTTTTTCTTCAGGCAACTGCTAATGTGATACCTCAGCTCTGGCAGCCCGCAAGTGGCATCTTAATGACCAATGACATATCCGATGCCAACCAAGACGAGGCTGTGCCTTGCTTTGCTTTGTCCAAGAATGATTCTTATGTAATGTCGGCTTCTGGCGGGAAGATTTCTCTATTCAACATGATGACATTTAAGGTGGAAAAAACATCCCTTTTTTCCTGGTAAACAAAAGGAAGTCTGGATTTTTATTTTTTTTAATATTTAGATGTTGATTGACTGCAGACAATGACAACATTCAGTTCCCCGCCTCCATCAGCGACGTCTCTTGCGTTTCACCCTCAAGATAACAATATTATCGCGATTGGAATGGACGATTCCACGATTCAGATATATAATGTCCGTGTGGACGAGGTATATGTCTTCTTCTACTAAACATTAAACAACACCCTTACACTGATCCAAATGCTGACATTGGAATTACATTTTGCAGGTTAAGAGCAAGCTTAAAGGGCATTCAAAGAGGATAACGGGTCTCGCCTTTTCCAGTGTTCTCAGTGTACTTATCTCCACAGGTGCAGATGCTCAGGTAAGCAGTCAAAATAATAGCAAAAGTTAGGGGTGATATGGACCGAATTCCCGACAAAATCGGCCCGACTAGGACTGAGACCGAGCGGACGTTTTTTTTCCTTCAAGGTCGGTCTCGGTCTTTTTTCCCGAAAGCCCGTTTAGGACCGGCCCGGACCGAAGAAATGTGGATTTGAGATTTTTATAATACCACACCGAATGAGTGTGGATTTGGAAGGTTTTCTGTAAAAGCTGCATCCTTATAAATTTACAAACCACGCAGCCATGCAGTGAGCTCATAGCGAACTATTCTTTCGCCTTTTACTAAAGAATACCGTGAGCTCATAGTTTTCTTTTAGGTGCAGATTCGGTCCAGGACCGAGACCGGCCCGAGTCAAGAAAGACCGACTCGGATGGACTTTTTTGGCCGAGGTCGGTCTCGGTACTCCAGAAGGTAAGACCGAAATTTCGGTCTCGGTCCTCCAGAAGGTAAGACCGAAATTTCGGTCTCGGTCCTCCAGAAGGTAAGACCGAAATTTCGGTCGGTCTCGGTCCTCCAGAAGGTAAGACCGAAATTTCGGTCTCGGTCTTGCCTTCAGGCCCGCCCTGCCCATGATCAGCCCTAGCAAAAGTATTGATTAGTAATATTGTCATCCAATTCTGTGTTCATTTGAAAAGATATATGCTTGGAACTCGGATGGATGGGAAAGGAAGAAGAGCATCGGCTTGCCAATGCCACCCGGACGGCAACCATCTGCAAATTCGGATACTCGGGTGCAGTTTCATCAGGACCAAGTTCACTTTCTTGTTGTACACGAAACCCAGCTCGCAATTTACGAGACCACAAAATTCGAATGCATGAAACAGGTACTTAATTTCCTCTCCAGGCACGAAGACGAGGGCCCTCAATTTTTGAATTTGTGTCAATTTAGTCTTAAAAAATATATTTATTTTCAATTTAGCCCTTTAAATTCTTACATTTGTCCCATCTAATTTTTTTTTGCTTTGACTATTTGCACTTAGACTAATTATTGCCCCCACTGAACTAAATTCCTGGCTTCGTCCATGTTCCTCCCCCCAAAAAAGAAACAAAAAATCCGTACAACTTGACATATAATGATTATTTACGAAATTTCCTTGTGTTGTTTAGTGGGTTCCGCCTGAATCTGGTGCCCCCATAACACACGCGACCTTCTCATGCGACAGTCAGCTTGTGTTTGCCAGCTTTGCGGATGCAACAGTCTGCATTTTCACAGCATCTAACCTGAGACCACGGTGCCGAGTCCACCCATCTGCTTATCTTCCTGCTAGTGTCAGGTATGTTCTAACTACCAAAACTCAATGAGTAAATGGTTAAGATGATAGTTATATGCTTCTTCACGAATGCTTTGCAAATTGTGATGTTCAGCAGTTCTGGTGTTCACCCATTGGTGATTGCAGCCCACCCGCAAGAGCCGAACCAATTTGCAGTGGGACTCTCCGATGGCAGGGTCCATGTGTTTGAGCCACTGGAGTCAGAAGGTAAATGGGGTGTCCCTCAGCTGCTAGAGAACGGGTCAGGGGGGTCTACCATGCCACCTACTTCTTCTTCTTCACCTGCAGGTGGTCCTTCAGGCGCCGAACCAGTCCAGCGATGATCTTCGGTATGCCTTGCCTTTATTTTTCCAGTTCCTTCTTCTTGTGAGTGGGTGATTAGGATGGAAGTAAAGGAGTGTAAGTTTTGGTTTTCTTTGTAGGCCGTGGACGCGAATCTAACACGAGGATTAACCATCACGGAGTCGAAGAATGCTGATGTATATGTAACATTGCCGACCGATTTAGAACGTTTCTTTTTAGTTGTAATAGTAGGATTTGGATTTGGGCCAACAGAAGAAAATCACGTTCCTTCTATTGATTTAGAAGACGAAGAATTTATTTTATTTTTCTTCTTCTAAAATTTAATCAGGTTATTATGATGTATGTCGGTTAGGGACATCTACTACTGACAATTTCTTACGAAACACGATAACACGACACGAAAAAAATCGTGTTCGTGGAAGCATATAACAAAACGATAACACAATAGCACGAACACGATAACACAAAAATATTTTCGTGTTTAGGTATCAGAACACGACATGCACGATAAAGTTGGACTTTTTAATACTTTTATAAGAAAACCTCTTTTAATAGTTTTTAAAAGTCTATTTAGAAATTTGATTTTTGAAGTTTGTCAATTTCTATGATGTTTGAATTACTATTTCTTAATATGAACAATTCGTTATTTCTTGCATGTGAAGATATATCTAACTTAAGACAACACAATCACACGATATGAACACGCACAAAAAATTGTGTATCGTGTTCGTGTTGAGGAACATGACACGATAAGTTTATCGTGTGTGTTCATGTTTGGTAAGTATCACACGATAAACGTATTGATACATGTACGTACGCACGATTTTTCACCCCTATGTACATCCATATGAGGTTGTTTCTTTGTCCTCCTTTAGTTCTTAAAAATCTACTGTATGAAAGCTGTTAGAATATATTTGTACCCCAATCGGTCTAAAACGATTTTGGTGGTTCAAATTGATTAATTGGAGCCCCAATGGGATCCAGACCAGGTCTCAGGTTGGGCGACCTGATCTGCATTTAGATTTAGACCTGAGGACCCCCGGTGTGACTCGAATTGAGTCGAGATTTCTTTATAAAATTAATGTAAGTTTGTAAGTTTTAGTTGTAAAATATTTGATTAATTATATATATATATATAAAATATTTAATTAAATTTTTTAACAAAATTAATGAAAGTACCATTACCTTTATTTTATTTTTTAATAGATTAGTACAACAAAAGTTTTATGTAAATATATTAACTATTTTCAAAAAAAAATCCTTTATTTATTATTACAAATCCTTTATTTTAATTGAGGGGTGGGTGGGTCCCGCTTCAGCTTTGGGCTTTTTCGCCGGTTGAGCCTGTACTGACTCTAAATCAATTGGGTTGATTTGATCATTTATTCTTATCCATACTGCCTGCCTGCCTGGTGGCTTCGAAGGACGACGAAGTGAAGGAGCTGCGAAATTGAAGATGAAGAAGACGCCGCCACCGCCACCGCCACCGTCGATCGATTCTGTTGAGCTATGCAATGTTCATCATCTGGTGAGTTTTACACCTCTCCAATGTTTATACATTCTGCATTTTTCATCCTCTTAATGCCCCCCAGAAAGATGCCAAAGGCATCCTCCATCGACCATCTATTGTTTTGCTAGGTCTGCAAATGATAGCTTAATAATTTCCATACGTAATCTCTATTTCATGGACAATGTATATAGCTTCTACAAGTTCCTACAACACTTAACCATCTCCGTTCGTCGTTCCTTCCTCAAAATCAATGGATTCGAAGTCTGGACAAGAATTTCCGACAGACCAATCGGTGTTCTTCTGCGGTCTCTTTCCTGTTTAATCACCATGATCAAACTACCATTTCAGAAGGAAAAAAAAATGAGTGAAGTTACTGTGGAAATATTGGCAAAAAAAAAAAGTTACTGTGGAAATGAAACCTTTTTTCAGTTCAGGAACACTATTGATTATTTCACCTCATTTTTTTTTTCTCTTGAAAAGGTTACTTTTTCACTTACGATCTAAGTTTCGTGTTGTGTAGAACTCTGTAGAAGATAAATAGCATATTTACCTTTGGAGAATAAGCAGTTACAGAAGCAGAAAGAAGAGAAGTGTCAATTTGCTGAAACTGCTGATACACTTCATCTATCAACCTCTTCCTCTCATTTACACACTCAAACAACACCTTCTCCATCGTACTCCGTTCTTCCTCGAGAAACGCCAATCTTGTCTGAATTTCTACGAGATCTCGTCTCCTAAACCTGTGATGGCTTTCGATCCTCGACAAGCTTTTGTGTTCCTCCCTCAAAACCAAAGCTATACGCTTTGTTGTTTTACCACTCTGCTCTGATCTTGAACTCCCCTCTCCATTACAACCCTGCTTAGAGAAAGCAAAACAGGGATCCATGTCCAAGGCATCTTCTTGATTCTGGAAGGCAAATGGGTCTCTCTGTTTCATCAATCAAGTGATTACCTTCCATTGTAGTTGTAATGAATGATGCCCAGGACAGAGGAATTATAGACAGAAGGCTTGTGTTCCAAGCTACTATGAATACTGAGTAAAGCAGGTTCCTAAAATTGCGTTTTATTGGTAGATAGATTCAGCTTCATTTAACCTTAGGCTATGGAGTCCGTTTCCTTTTGGCACACTTTCCTACAACTTTGGAGGCATATACTTTGGCTCCATCTGAAGCTGAAAGCATTGTTCCCCTACATATCTTGTTTCATAGAGCAATAAATTTGGTGTGTTGATCATCTTCAGTGCCAAGATTAGCCACTCAATCAAACCTAGCGAGACCAAAGTTTTGAGAATGGTTCTTTTGGGGTACTTGTTATATATTTGAAAAGGTCAGAGTATGCTCCGCATCATCTCATACATATCCGATGTGAATCTGACATTGCTGATTACGGTTTGCAACACAAGAAATAAGAGAATTTGCAACACAAGAAACACTAGGAATAACCAAAAAGTGTCTCCTTGCTCCAAAAATAGACACCTGACTAATGGGGTTTGACCTCAACTTCTAGTACCATTCCCGTCATTGTTCACCTTTCACCATTCATTATGGAACCACCAAAAATCACAGTTTGCTGATAAACTACAGAAGAAAACTACACCACAGAGAATAATTTTGATAACCCTTCCTCCTCGGTCCTTCCTGAGGGATTCTTTGCAGTCCCTCACCAACTTAACTGAAGATCTTGAAGAGGATTCCGCCATGGGTGGCAAAGAATGGTGCAAAGACAAGGGACTCGACAGCCATGAGCTTGATGAGGATGTTGAGGGAAGGTCCAGAAGTGTCCTTGAGTGGGTCCCCAATCGTGTCTCCAATCACAGCTGCCTTGTGTGGTTCAGAACCCTTTGGCCCGAGGGACCTTGCATGTTCTGAAGCTCCAGCCTGCAAAACGATGTGGTGAATTAACTTTACTACTCAGATAGTCCTACAAACTACAAAGGACATTTTTTTCTTCACTTTTTCGCTAAATTCATAGATTCAACATGTTCTTACCTCAATATACTTCTTTGCATTGTCCCATGCACCACCAGTGTTTGAGGCAGATATTGCTATCTGTCAAGACATACCATTGATGAGTCAGTTGAACAGCCGGATTGTACCCATAAAGAACCATCCTTTTCAATTTCGGATCACTTTAGAGAAGACGGTGCATGGAAATATTATATTTTTACCTGAACACCAGAAACAAGGGATCCAGCAAGAACACCTGAGAGGGTTTCCACACCGAAGAATGTACCAACAATGAGAGGAGTCAGCATGACAAGGGCACCGGGTGGAATCATTTCCTTGATGGATGCATCTGTGGAGATCTTGACACAGGTGGCGTAGTCAGGCTTGGCGAGTCCCTCCATGAGACCAGGGATGGTGTTGAACTGCCTCCTGACCTCTTCAACCATCTTGAGGGCTGCACTTCCCACACTCTTCATGGTCATGGCAGAGAACCAGTAAGGGAGCATAGCACCCACGATCAGACCGATGAAGACTTTAGGAGTCAGGACATCAACGGTGGAGATTGCTGCACGGCTCACAAAGGCGCCAAATAGGGCTAGAGACACCAGGGCAGCGGAGCCAATGGCAAATCCCTTCAAATCACCAGAACAAATACTATGTTTAGTTGAGTTGTTTTTAGTAAGCAAAGAAAATGATTTGTGAAACTTAGTGAAAAAATGAAATGTTTTTTCATTTCAGAAAATTGTCATCACTCAAATCATTTTTTTTTACCTAAAAAGGAAACCATTTTCTGAAAAAGAAGCACTTTTTTGCCCCCGGAAAACTTATTTCACTCCCTTAGAGCAGACAGACCAAAAAATCCATATATACCTTTCCAATGGCAGCAGTGGTGTTTCCAGCAGCATCAAGGGCATCGGTTCTCTCCCTAATACGATGGCTCATACCCGCCATCTCAGCAATGCCTCCAGCATTGTCACTGATAGGACCATAAGCATCGATGGCCAATCCAGTGGCAATGGTGCTCAGCATTCCAAGGGCTGCCATGGCAATTCCGTACATGGCAGCAAAGGTGAAACTAACAAAGATGCTAATGGCAATAGCAAAGATGGGGATGATCACAGACTTGTAGCCCAATGCAAGGCCAAAGATGACATTGGTGGCAGCTCCAGTCCTGCATGAGTCTGCAACATCCTGGACAGGGCTGCAAGACACCAATCTTTACTTGTAAGAAAAAGGGTTTTATTTTAAAAAAATGTGTGAAGAGACGGTATTAATTTAAGTTACCTATAAGCATTGCTTGTGTAGTACTCGGTAACAAACCCAATGATGAGTCCAGCCCAAAGACCAACACCAACACATAAAAACAATTGCCTGCGGAACAAGGACACCATTATCCAATTGTTTTCTAAACTATTTTTATGTTGAATTATTAAAGAAAAGCAAAAAATTACCAGTTTTTGACTTCTTTTTGTACCCCAAAGTTGAAGATTGTGAATGATGACGGCAGTGCAACCCAACTAACAAGTGCAATAGCAATAGTCATCAGAACAGTGGAGATGATGAGCTGCTTCTTCAATGCAGGCTCAATTTCCTTCACAGCCTTGATTTCAAAAAAGTCAGTGGCAAATAGAGTTGTGATCAAGCAAACAAGGATGCCCGCTGAACTGACAAGCAAGGGATAACACATTGCAGTGAAATCATGTTCGATTCCAAATGAAGAGATGGAAGCAACCACAAGGGCTGCACAAGATGCTTCAGCATATGACCCAAAGAGGTCAGATCCCATTCCAGCAATATCTCCCACATTGTCACCAACATTGTCAGCAATAACCTACATTGAAAAGTAAAGAAAATAGTTAAAACTTGCACTGGAGTTGATTACTTTTAAAAAGAAAAGCAAAGGTTATGTTCAAGAACTTACTGCAGGGTTTCTGGGATCATCTTCAGGGATGTTTCTTTCAACTTTCCCAACAAGATCAGCACCAACATCAGCAGCCTTGGTGTAAATCCCACCACCAACTCTTCCAAACAGAGCCATGGAAGACCCACCAAGACCATAACCAGTAATGGCCTCAAAGAGGCCTTCCCAGTCATCACCATAGTAGATCTTGAACAGATTGATGGTAATGTAAAGTACTAAAAGGCCATTAGCAGCAAGGAGAAAGCCCATGACTGCACCGGACCTAAAAGCAACAATGAAAGCTTTACCAACTCCTTTCCTTGCTTCCAGAGTTGTTCTTGCATTGGCGTAAGTAGCAATTTTCATGCCAAGGAACCCAGAAATAACTGAAGTTACAGCACCAAGCAAGAACGATGCAGTGCTGAAAGCAGCAGTAGCCAACCGGGGCTTGCATGTCTTTGATGGATCGTAGGTGCAAGGTTGGCTCTTGGTACTGAAGCTCTCGACGGAACCAAGAAAGAGGAATATCAGGACTGCAAAAGCAATCATGAACACCCCCACATATTGGTACATCGTGAAAAGAAAAGATGTTGCACCTGTTGCATTACAAAAGTAACAGCAAATTTAATACTTTTGGGTAAAACTCAGTAGAAATAACACTTAAAATTTCCAGTTTCACATTGTTGCCTTAATGTGAAGATAATCACAACACAGAAACATCAAGTTTTCCAATATAAGATTTTACAAATTTGCTAGGGAATAAGGTAACTATAAATAAAATAATAACCAAAATGTACCTTTAAAATATATCATATTATATTGTGATATAAAAAAAAAAATCTTACAATTCTAACCACATTCCAAATATATTATATGCCACACTCTCTTACATGGCTCAACACGTGCATTTAGACATTATGAACACAAGACGAGAGAACAAATCTCGTTAATAATAGCAAGAGGATAATAATGCACCAGGTAGCAGCTTTCCACAGAAGGACCACATTTTAGAAAGATACCACCCACCAAACAAGGATGTCCTAAGTATTTTATGTATTTGTATATGTACCATACCTTGCTATTTTTTAATTAAAAAAACCTATTTTTGCTTATCAATCAAAGTTCCAACTTGAGTTACAAACAAACCCTAGGAACTATCCAGGAAGGCAAGCAGTACCTTTTCATACCAATCCTTCCAAAACATACTTCTAGCTAATGATGTGATTAAAAGTTGAAACTTTAATAATGAGTAACAATTACTTTTTTGACTGAACAATAACATTCACTTCTGCGAACTAGATTACATTCAAAGCATCCACCGATATGATATTAATTGCCACTTTTCGAGCTCAACTCAAAAGCGATGATTCACGATTAAAAAACCACATATGTATAATTCACTGACCAAGAACTATGCTAATTCTTCCAATAACCATGTTTTGCTCCAGACCCCCCATATATAGTTCATCGTAATTGTTTTAAATAACGACGGACCTTGGCTTCACCAGGTACACCCAGATCCACGAAGTCCCCAGTACTTCCATGAACTAGTTAGCCACAAAGGGTTCTTTTATAAGTACAGTAACAGTAATCAAGATCCAGATTCAACCCATTTCCTGTTCCTTTCTTAAATATTTGGAAAAACTTGAGCTTTATTATTACTCTTCAAGATCTATGATTGCTGCACACTGTGCAACCCATGAACCGGCAGATTTTCCTTATCTCGGCCAAAATCTTGAAGCTGCTCATACTTCTTAGTATTATCCAGCTGAATCTCAGTAAAGCAAGTCAAAAGATAGAGAGAAGTCGAACCTTCAGAGATGGCACTCTGTATTTCAGCGCACTTGGCGACAACAGCGTGTTCATTGACACCTTCTTCCTCCTCGATGAGGTAATCGTTGTAGCCGTTCTTGCTGTTGTTGGGAGGCGAGGAGCGTGTTTCCGGCGTGACCTTCACCTTGGCCACGAGGAACCACTGCACCAGGGAGAACAGGATCCCGATAACCGCGCAAACGGGGACCACGATCTCCGTCGCAAATTCCGAGAGCAAAGCCATGGACGATGAGACTCCCAGGGTCCGTACCGCCGGAAGGAAATGGACGCAGAGTGTTTGCGTATGGGGGGAGGAGAGGTAGAAGGAAGCACGGAAGGAAGTGGAGCTCTGAGCGGGTGAGAGTGATTTTATAAGCCAAATGAGGCGAAATATCCATATAACTTATTTGCAAAACTACCCCTAATCTTCTCTCCTCTATTGAGATATATCCTGTAAAAACTAAGATTCTTCTTTTCTCACTAATTTGAGGCCCAAAGAAGTGAAATATTAAGTTGAAGGAGCGGAATGAAATTTCAAATCTATCAAATTAGGCTGGAGAAAGGCTAGCTAGCTGTTGCCCGTGCAGGCAATAACGTTCGATCAAGTAATAACAGCCGTTCGATCTGATGAGAAATGATTTGGACGGTGAGAGATGTATGACATAGATTGGGCTTAAATCGTACAAAAGTGGAGTGGGGTGGGGTCGGTGTGGAGAACGTGAAATGAAACGCTACCGGGAATACGAAGATATCCGGCGCGTATCCCTGACGCATTTTTGTCGGGATTGGATTCTCTTAGCGCACTTATTTCTCATCCATGCCCCTCATTAACTACGGTAATTACAACTTTGTCTTTTCTTTATTTGGGGGCTAATCGAGGGGTAATGATTTGGTGTGTCTACAACCGCCAAGAATCATGCACCTTCATTCACAAGGTGAATGAAATTTTACTCAATTAATAAATTATATTATAATATTTGTTAATTCCTAATTTATATGAAAAAACAAATATATTTGTCCCACTTTTACTCATCAGTAATAATATTACATAAATTTATGTACATATTATTAAAAGATTATTCACATAAAAAAGCATACCGTAATTCAAAAGAATATTTATTTATTGAAATACAATATTTTTACACATTTTAAATTTCATAAATTTAGTTTTGAAAAATCTATGATAAAATTGTAATTTCAAAACTGTAGAATCTAATCTACCACACATTATTTAATTTTATTTATTTAAATTATATCATCTAAAATAAGTAAAGTCTTTGACGAATAATTGGGTGAATCAGAATCATGATGCTCTCTGATTTGTTGGAGTAGGGGATGTACCAAGAGGTTTGAAGCAGTTGATAGAAACTTTCCCCGGAGTTTGAGGATAAAGAGAGAGCCATTTGAACGGCTTGAGAGAGCCCTGACGTGTCATTGTTTTGAATAGCGTGCAAAACCCTCCTATCCTAATTCCTATGTCGTATCCTATCGGATAATATTGGGGTTTTTTCTACGTCCACTCTCTTTCTCTTCTCTCCACTCCATCTTCAAACTATAATACGATTATTACCTATGTAAGAAGAATTATATACATCACAAAATTAGATACCATTATTAATTAAAGTACAAATAAAGTCCTTTTTAAAAAATTATTTATTAAAGTTTTTATCTATGAAATATTATAAAATTAAAGTTATTCAAAATATTATAATATTTTTTTTATTTTTCTTACGGCAAAAAAACAACTTGATGAATAAGTACGATGGATCTGACCTTTGACCCCTGCAAATTGGGTATCAGACCCAAGAATGAAGCTCATCGGTTAAGGGCATGCTAGTAAGGGCGCAGCAAGATACCCGATGCGCGCCACGAAAGAATATTCTCTCCTACATTTCTCTCTGACAAGTGCAGGACTCGAGGTCCGACAGTAGGGAATAGGGACATCAGCACGCCAGACGTGGAACCTAGGCATAGTGCACAATGTCACTATGCACGGGACACCATGTAAGACAATGCTCGAGACTATTCCACTCAGTTAACCGGGTGTCACTTAGGACAACCATGGTCAGAAGTTACTCAAATCAGGTTAAGAGTGAAGATTATAAATGCCCTCACCCATCTTCACTCTATGACTAATGTGACAATTGTTAATTTTACCTTACATATACTCTCTACAATACACAAACTCCGACTAACTTAGGCATCAGAGGAAAAATGACGGAAATATCCCAGAATTTCCTTGAAGGTATGTAGAGCGTCCAACACGAGATTCTGTAGAAAAAAAAGGGGACTTCGAAATCCAATAAAGTCGACACAACATTCAAACCTTTTTTTTTTAATTAAAAAAAATGGATCACAACATCCATGATATTATCTTTAATTTAATACAATTTATAATTCGTACTCTCTCTGTGTCGGCGGGTCGATCCAATCCCACATGGAGTGCCCCTATCAAGATCCGGTGTGTCTGTAAGAAAATAATGGATAGGAGGACGGACGTTGTTTTTGGAAGGTAGCAAGTAGTGGCGTTTGTTCGCTTTATCTTCAAGACAGTCAGTCTGGATCGGTGGTCCGATGTCTGACCGGTTCAGACTACCAAAACTGGTCCTATCTAGAAAGACAGACAGTTGACAGCTGGGATTCAAAATTTGTGTTACAACCAATCAGAAAGCGACACGCCAACTACAACCAAAGCCAACAGGGGTTTATTCGTCATTGCACATGGAAAATGAGTATCAGCAGACAGAAGGATTCTTTGATTCCGATACCTCACTATCACCGTCAAAATTCAGACTTGCATTAGTTTAGGGTTAATTATCAAATAGGTAGTCGAACTTGACATAATTTGATAAATAGGTATTCAAACTATTTTTTATCGTAAATAGGTTGTCGAACTTTTGAAAATTAACAAATAGGTTCTTGACGTTCATTTTTCGTTGAGTTTTGACGGAAAACTGCACGTGAGAAGTAACCAGGTTCTTGAACTTGACATGATTTGATAAATAGGTACATGAACTTTCACGAATTAGCAAGTAAAGACCTAAACCAGTTATAAAAAAGGTTTAAATTCGGTTCAGAACTGGTTCGATTAAACCACTTTATTTAAAACAAACAAAAGTAGAATTTATATATCAAACACATGCATGACTCAACCCTAACCCCTAAAGCATGCATGTGTTTGGTATATAAATACAATTTTTTTTATAAATAAAATGGTTCGATCAAACCGATTCCGAATCGGTTTTTGAATCGGTTAAGATATCTACTTGTTAATTTGTGTCGGTTCAGGTACCTGATTGCTCCTTACGTGCTGCTCACGTGCAGTTCTCCGTCAAAACTCAACGGAAAATTAACATCAATAACCTATTTGCTAAGTTCCAAATGTTCAGCAACCTATTTTCGACAAAAAAGTTTGGGTACCTACTTGTCAAACCAAGTCAAGTTCGACTAGCTATTTAATAATTAACCCTTAATTTAATTATGGCTTAATACTAATTTGTCAAAAAAAATTATTTTTAATTATATAAAATTATGTTCAAAATGAGGTTTTGAATTCAATACCTCATTCCTATACTCTCCTTTTTAAGAAAATTATAACTCGTTTTTACTGATTAATCCAATAATGTTTACATTTACAAAATAAATTAGCTAAATCAAATAATAATTAAAAGCAAATCATCAAGAAAAGACTAAAGTCACATGATATTATGATGAGTGAGATGACACCTTCTAATGTGTTTCACATGTTGTAACTTGTAAGAGCAACCAAACTTTTAGGGTAATAATATAATTTATAATTTTTCACCTTATATATATATATATTTTTTTTTTTTTATAAAAAAAATCCAACAACCCTCATCCCTACTTCCTATCATCCAACACAACCAAAGCATAAGAGGAAAATATAATTGATTGTTACGTGTCGTGTTACAATACAAAGCAAAAGCTCAAAAATATTCGATTTGTTAAGCCAAGACAACGTTAGACTTTTGTACGTAAAACAATAGTATCCCGACAAGGCATGATATCTATTATTATGATTTATTTAGGAATAAATTTCATGTTTGACTGCGTTGACCTAATTTGATTGGGCTTTGTATTTAATAGCGACTCCAGGCCTAAATAAAAAACAGGCCCATTATGATCTATCCGCTTCCTCTAACCATACCCGTCTGTCACAAACCCCAAAGGTGAAAGCTTCAAATTCCGATCTTCGTCACCGCAAGCGCCACCGTCACCGTCGACCGCCATTCTTCCTCTTACGACGAGGAATTGTTGCTGTTGATTCAGCTGTAAGTTGTATTGTTCGTGGATATACAATCGATCTGCTCGTGTATGCAACGAGCCACGGAAAACGCCAAACTGGAGACGGTTCAAGGTCGTCGGTCGAAATGCTAGCTGAACTCCGCCCCATCATCAACCTGAGGTTCGCACCGACGATCTCTTTAATTACTGGTGTTTCAGGTTATTGATTCCGTGGAAATGAAGAGTTTCATGCTTCTGCTTGCTGAGCTGCATAGAGTCAATGCACGAACGCCGACTCAATCTCTTAGCTTTGTTTTGTATATCTAGTGGATCCAATGGATACTTCCGTGGAACAGATTAGATCCATTTACTGTTTCATCAGTTTCTTCTTGACCTTTAAAGGTGTTAGAAGATGTTCTTTCATTGATTGTCGGCTTCAGTGAGGAGAATCATAGCCTTAGGTGCACATTCTTGAAGAATACATGCTCCATCGTTAGGATAGATCTAGGGTTTACAATGATCCATGTTATACTGTATTTTTTGCAGTTATTGGGGTTTGCATGATTCTTCTAGAAGCTCAGCCCTTAAAATTTCTCAAGTGGAGTACTGAATAGCTATCTATATTTGGTTTTAGATTGATGGAAGAAGCCTCCTTGACTGATGAGCAATGCATTGATGGTGAATGTAGCATTACCTTAAGAGATACAGTCAATGTAGCAGAACTTGGTACTCAAAGTGGAGGATCAGAAGAAGGAAGGAAGGAGTTTGTTCCTCCTGCAGTTGGAATGGAGTTCGAGTCCTACGATGATGCATACAATTACTACAACTGCTACGCAAAAGAAGTAGGATTTCGTGTCAGAGTGAAAAACTCATGGTTCAAGCGGAACAGCAAGGAAAAGTACGGCGCTGTTCTCTGCTGCAGCAGCCAAGGATTCAAAAGAATCAAAGACGTGAACCGTATGAGAAAAGAAACAAGGACTGGTTGCCCAGCGATGGTAAGGATGAGGCTTGTGGACTCCAAGAGGTGGAGGATTCTTGAAGCCACTCTTGAACATAACCATGTAGTCGGTTCTTATAAGAAAATAACCAGTGGAAGCAAAAGAAAGGAAAATTCAAGCACCACTGATACAATTAAATTATATAGAGCGCTGGTGATCGATTCAGGGACTAATGAGAGCTCGAGTTTGAGCCAAAGCAGATTTTTTCCTGAAAGTTTGTCAAACAATCAGCTAAACCTCAGGAAAGGCGACTCTCAGGCCATGTATAATTATTTCTGCCGAATGCAGTTGACAAACCCTAATTTCTTCTACCTGACGGATCTAACTGATGATGGGTGTCTGAGAAATGTATTCTGGGCTGATGCTAGGTGCAGGGCAGCATCTGGGTACTTTAGTGATGTTATTTACTTTGACAACACTTATCTAACCAGCAAATTTGAGGTCCCGCTTGTTGCATTAGTGGGGGTAAACCATCATGGGCAGTCCGTTTTGATGGGTTGTGGATTGCTAGCGGGTGAGACAGTGGAGTCTTACACATGGTTTTTCAAATCGTGGGTTACTTGCATGTTAAGGCAGAGCCCACAAACTATTATCACCAAAAGATGTAAAATCTTGGAGAATGTAGTGGGTGACGTTTTCCCTCAATCTCTGCATCGGTTCAGTCTATACCACATCATGAAGAAAGTGCCAGAGAAGCTCGGAGGTCTGCAGAACTATGATTCAATCCGAAAGGCTTTATCGAAGGCGGTTTATGAATCGTTGAAGGTGGTTGAGTTTGAGGCAGCTTGGGGTTGTATGGTGCAGCGGTTTGGAGTCGGGGATCAAGAATGGCTCAGAGGATTGTACGAGGATCGGGTCAAGTGGGTCCCAGTTTTCTTGAAAGATACATTCTTTGCTGGGTTTTCCGCTGCTCGGCCCGGCGAGTCTCTACCTCCATTTTTTGACAAATACTTACACAAACAGACCCCTTTGAAGGAATTCCTCGATAAATACGAGCTAGCCTTGCAGAAAAAGCACAAGGAAGAATCTCTTGCAGACATTGGTTCTAGAGACTCAAACCCAGAATTGAAGACAAGGTGTTCCTTTGAGTTGCAGCTTTCTAGAGTATACACTGGAGATCTATTTAAGAAATTCCAGTTTGAGGTGGAGGAGATGTACTCTTGCTTCAGCACGACTCAACTGCATATCGATGGCCCGATTGTTATTTTTCTGGTGAAGGAGAGAGTTTTGGGGGATGGGAACAGAAGGGAGGTTCGTGATTACGAGGTTTTATACAACAGAGGAGTTTCTGAGGTTCGTTGCATCTGTAGCTGCTTTAATTTCTACGGCTATCTATGCAGACACGCTCTGTGTGTGTTGAATTTCAATGGCGTTGAAGAGATTCCTTCCAAATACATATTGCCAAGATGGAGAAAGGACTATAAGCGTTTTTACATCCACGATCATGGTTCTAGTGATGATAGTGATAATCGGGTTCAATGGTTCGATCAGTTACTTGGTAGTGGGTTGCAGATTGTGGAAGAAGGCGTGGTATCCGTAGACCATTACCGGGTTGCCTTACAAAGCTTTGAGGAGTCGCTTAATCGGGTTCATCTCGTAAATCCAAGATAGAGATGAATGGGGGTCTAGTGAAGAGGTACAAGGCCTTCCTTTTGTACATTCTTTCACAATTCTTAGGGATAAATACCAAGTAGCTAACTGAACTTTGGACGTTTTGCAACGAGCTACCCGAATTTTGAAAAATCAAAACGGGCTACCTCAACTTTGAAAAATGTTCAAATAGCTACCTCCGTCCAATTTTTCGTCAACTGTCGTCGGAAATTCGTCAGAAATTGGACGGAGATAGCTATTTGCACATTTTTCAAAGTTGAAGTAGCCCGTTTTGAATTTTCAAAGTTCGGGTAGCTCGTTGCAAAATGTTCAAAGTTCAAGTAGCTATTTGGTATTTAATCGCAATTCTTATCAGTAAGATCATGAATTTCAAAACGATGGAACGTTACTTATATGCTCATGTTCATCATTAAATTCTTATCTAGCTAAGCTCAATTAGTAACTTGCGAACTCTTTTTTGGAGGACAAATTGTTGGATGAATTTGATCAATTTCCACCTCCAAACATGTCTCTCATAGGCCCCATTTGTCTCATCAAGTTGTGTAGACCTCCCATTCCACCAATCTGCTGTAGCATCTGCGGAGTCAGGACTCTCCCCATATGTTGTGCATTCATGTTCCTCGCTCGCGTATTCATGTCTCCTCCTCGACTCGGGATCTTCAACCCTTTCATGTTGCTGCATACTTTGGCTATACTCTTGTACTTTTCCATCAACTCCATCACCTCCTTAACCAAACATCCAGATCCTCTTGCTACCCGTATCATTCGAGACTCGTTCATTAGCTTCGGGTTTGTACTATCTAGCTCTGCATTGCATTGCATTGCATTACTTTCCATTCTTCATAGCCATCCAAGAGTTTGATTGATTCAATGTTGTAATGTTACCTTGTTTTGTCATTGAATCCATTATCGTCATGTAACGCTTGATTTTCTTCTGGTTTTCTAGCTCTTGACCCTGCGGCATCATCTCTGCTCGAAATCCAGGTAGCATCGACATAACCTGTATAGATTCGATTCATCCAAAACAATATAAACCCTAAACTCTCCAAACCCAGCAAATGAACTACCAACCTGACCAAGTGGAGCCCCCTTGATAATGTTATGAAATTGCTCATACATAATCCTCAAAGTGAACTTCCCCTCCACAAGCTTTTGCAGATGCTCCTGTTGTTGATCAATCGGAACCACTTCTTGAATCTTGTCCAGAAAGCCGCTCCAATCGCCCATCCCTATTCGAAAAAATGACAATTTACCTAACGAGTAACCAAGCCTTCAGATGAAGTTGAACACTATAGATTGCTATATACCTAAGAGCCGGCTCACAAATGGTTTGGCATTAAAGACCTCAAGCTCATCCATATGCTCACCGGTACCAATAAAGATAACAGGACTTTTCGTGGCAGCCACACTGATAGATCAATTATGTTAAGACTCGAATTTACGGTAATGGTGCGATCAATGTATTGTATACGCATGAATACTTACGCGCTAAGAGCTCCGCCTCCCTTTGAATGACCATCCATTTTAGTTACAATAACAGCTCCTACAGGAACACTTTCCTTGAATGCTTGCGCTTGATCAAAAGCAGCTTGTCCTATGCTGCTATCCATGACAAATATGACAAGATCTGGTTTCTAAGATAAAACAAGATAGAATTGTCATTTTTTGCGATTGGTATCGAAGTAGTTCGTGAAGGTGAACACTAGCAAAACCAAATTTTATACCGTTGATTCGGAAACTTGGTACATTTCTTCAAAGAGAGCAGCCTCTTGCTTGTGTCGACCGCTAGTATCCACAATAATTAGATCGAATTTCTCCTTCTTAAATGTTTCAACACCTTCTGCTGCAATCTTCGCAGGATCTGCTTCTGTATACCTGTTGAGTTACCATCCTCAACAACAGAATATATGTTCAGAAATGAGAAAATCTAAGCACAGTGAGATTCTACAAGAAGATTAGTACCTTCCAAAGAAAGGGATTTTAGCTTTGGTAGCATTCTGTTTTAGTTGATCGAAAGCACCAGCTCGGAAAGTATCAGCACAAACAAGGGCTGGTTTCCAGCCTTTCTTCTGATAGTAATGTGCGTACTTGGTACACGTTGTGGTTTTACCTGAACCTGGTAATTTCCAAAGAGAATAGAAGCTTCAAATTGAAAATTGATCCAAATTGAAAATTGATCGACTGTATGTAATAATACCTTGTAGACCAACGAACATTACGACGCTTGTTTTCCCCTTTACCGGAGTAAAGGATGGCTTCCCAGGATCCAGCATCTTGCAGAGCTCATTAAATATAGCCTGAAGGTGAAAGGCAAATTCAACTTTGATCAACCAAATACGAAACAATCCATGCATCATTTTGAATTATGTGATCATCAGAAGTTTATGGACATAGATACTTGTTGAATAATCTTGCGCTTGTTATGACCGGCAGCGAGATCTTCCAGATTCACTATCCGCTTGATGTTGCTCTGCATGTCGCGGACTTGCTGGAATTGGACGTCGGCGCCAAGAAGTGCGCGAGTGATCTCGTTGAGGCACTCATTCAGAACCTTCTCGTCGATGATGGTTGCATTGCTCATATGCTGTATGGCCCGAGATATTCTCCCTCCTAATTCTGCCAACACCATCTTTGTTAATTGATGATCGCTGCAGGGAATAAACAAGAGATACGATCCTCACAGTTACTGCTATGAATATGAGAGGATTAGGGTTGAGAATAGATAACTAAGCCTGATCAAAGGGGTAACTTGTGGAAGACGGTTTCTATTTATAAGGAAGGGATTAGTGAATATGCATATACTTATTTTCCTGTAATTCTAGATTAATGAAATAACTTAATTTATAATTCTACTTCATAAATATTTTACGATAATAATTATTGAATCTCAGACTGTATCTTCTATCTACCAATTGCATGCATGATAATAGGTACGATAAGTACGTAGAGCATCTACATCGTTACAAAGACTGTTATTGTTTTGACTTCTACTATAATACAAAAAAAGAAATACGAATTCTGCATTATTCATGGTTAAATACTAAAGAATTATCTGAACTTTAGACGTCTGAAACGAGCTAACCAAACTTTAAAAATTCAAAACGGACTACCTTAACTTTGGACGAAGGTACAACGAGCTACCTCCGTCCAATTTCTGACGAATTTCCGACAAATTTCTGTTAACAGTTGACAATAATTTGGACATAGTTAGCTAGTTGCACCTTCGCGAAAGTTGAGGTAACCCGTTTTAATTTTTTAAAACTCGGGTAGGTCGTTCCAAAGTTCAAGAAACTACCCGTTTTAATTTTTTAAAACTCAGGTAGGTCGTTCCAAAGTTCAAGTAGTTCCTTGATATTTAACGTTTCTTTTTAACATCAGCGCTACTGTTAGTTTTAAGTTTTTAACCCTGAATAGGAATATCTAGCGAATGTACAGAACTACAACAAAGTTTCATGGATTGATTACACATGCATTGATTCACCATCTCCGAACAAAATGTTGGCCACCGGAGGCGGCAACCATGGCACGCTATAGTGGCCACCACCACCATCACAGCTGCCCCGACTCTGGTTACTGCTTTGAACTGAGTTCTTGCATTCCTTACTGGTCCGCCTCATCGAGAACCCGAGCTTCACAGCTGTGAGTACGCAGAGGGTAACCACGATCGGCCTCACAGACCAATGGAAATCCTCCACGTGTCCGTACTTCTTCACCAACCCGTCGCATGATCCGAAAGTAACGGACACCACTTCGGCCGGATCGGCCAAAAAGCTCGTTTCATCGTCTTTAAATACAAACCTTCCCGGAAAGGAAACCATGAGGCAGCCGTTCGGAAGCACCTTTGACACCCTTCCGGTGGCCCACATGCCGCTTCTCCTTCTCGGCCACTCGAACCGAGGGCCCACAACATGATCCTTAACCCTCACAAACTGCCCTACGTAAAATCCCTCGACCTTCTCAATTTCCGACCACCTGCCCTTCCAAAGGGTCGAGAGTCCGACAAACCCGACCGTTATAGCCCCGATCCGATGAACCGAATGGAGGATCCCTAAAGAGGAATGGCCTTCCTTTAACCGAACCCAATCCCCGGCTGCAAAGCCAAATGTGACCCTCTCTAAGGTAGAGACCCTTACTCGGAGAACATTATGCATCCCCGTGATCTTCACTAGGGCGAACCTCTCGTTGTCTCCGTCAGTTCGTAGATCCACCACACATCCTTCAGGCACGTCAAGAGTCCGAGGTTTGGAACCGTTGAGTGGTTTTCTGGACCGTACTTCGTCACCAACCTTAATACGGTCTTTAACAAGATTCCAACATGAACTCGGTCTTTGTCTCGAAGATTTGCTTCCGATGCCTACAAATACTACTTCATCATCATAAACAGCATCCTTCAAACTGCAAAAAATTGACAACAAGTGTAAAGTTTTAATCCAAAAACAACCCAAGAATGGCTGAACAGATATGAATTAGGTGAAGGCACGCCACCTTTCAAAATTACGAAGAATATCCTTCATCGAGGGTCGGTTTCTCGGATCATATTCAAAACATCCTCTAATGACATCCTCAATAGCATGAGGCAAGCCATTGGGTATACAGGGATGTTCTTGTCCTATCACGACAGCTCGATAAATTTCTGCACCAGCCATACCGCACCATGGTTGTGCTCCAGACAGCAACTCCACAATACTACATCCGAATCCCCATGAGTCGGTCTCCAACATCATCGGACCACGTACTTCAGGCTCCCACTGTTCAGGAGCCATGTAGTTCGGAGTTCCAAGGCGAAGGACCGTATCAGGGTCCGCCAATGGGACCTCGTGAAGTAGATTCGGAATCCCGAAGTCACCAAGGAAGACATGGTCGTGGTCATCAAGGAGTAAATTTGAGGGCTTGAGGCTTAGCAGCAGAATCTCATTTGAGTGCAGTTCCAGAAGTCCTCTAGCTAATTCAGCACCATACCTAGAAAGAGTAGCATTATAAGGATCAAATTTGATCACAATGTTCATATTAAAAAGGGTTAAATACCAAGGAGATACCTGAACTTTGGACGTTTTGCAACGAGTTACCCGAATTTTAAAAAATCAAAACGGGCTACCTCAACTTTAGCGAAGGTGCAACGAGCTACCTCCGTCCAAATTACCGTCAACTGTTCACAGAAATCTGTCGGAAGTTCGTCGAAAATTCGCCAGAAATTGGACGGAGGTAGCTCGTTGGACCAAAGTTGAGGTAGCCCGTTTTGATTTTTTAAAGTTCGGGTAGCTCGTTGCAAAACGTCCTACTTGGTATTTAACCCTATTAAAAATACAAAATTGCTACCCGAACTTGAGTCCAAATAACCAAAGAAACACAAAACTGAATCAAGAAGCCACCTTAATACATCTGATACCCGAAGCTTTCCACCTTTGATGCGTGCGATTTGATCGCTCAATGACTTCTCGTAGAATTTCATCACAATGCAGACCTGTCAAGATCAACCAAATATGAGTTTCAAAGTTAGAAACCTAACAACCACATTTTCAAAGTTTATATCGACTCGGGTTATATCACCTTTCCCTGTACGACTGAAACACCATGCAGCCAACCTACACCACGAAGCCCTCGGATCTTAAAAAAAAAATCTTCAAACTTTTTCAAAATTGACTGCACGGATTCATCCTTTATGGGAGGCAACATCTTCACAGCTACTTCGTGGAACTCATCATAATCATTAGCAGACTGATGATGAGTTGCTACCCAGACATCCCCAAAGGGGCCTCGACCAATCCTATGCTTAAGGTTCAATGAGGCAGGATCGAGCCAAGAACTTGCTTGGTTTGGTGTGGCATCCACTGTTTTAAGGTTATCTGTGTTTTCTTCAACGAGCTCGTATTTGAATGGTGTCACTGGAGAAGTCTCAAGCTGCTCAGCCATGTTTCTGCAATATGAAATGATACAACAAGACATCATTCATGGTTTGTCTTGCAGGTTCCTATGATCCAGCATTGAAATGCTTCACTCTGTGACTAATTCATCAGCAATTCGATAGCTTTGGTTCGAAAAATCTCAAATCAGCTAAATTTCGTGCGAAAAGCATCTCATTACTCGACAAGATTCCATCAGACTCAGATAAAGCACAATCAAAATCGAAGCTTCAAGCAGGAGAATAAACACTACCTCGTATTCTACCCCACCAAACTCAGAATCTTTAATCTTTGAACATTAACATACTGCATGGACATTAATGCAAGATCTTGAGAAAAAAAGGAACTTGGAATCGTATGAAGAACTGAATCAGATTCTAATTTGTGAAAGTCAACTCAGTATTATTGGAGAAAAGTCATCCCAAAATCGCAGCAGCAATGATTTCGAACATCTTCCAATTGGACCTTGTTTCAGTGCGATAAACAAGAAATTAATTGCGCCGGAAAAGGAGACAAACCCAATAGAAGATGAATCAGCGCGGATCTGATTCAGCTAGAAGCTCCAAGCAGAAGCTCACAATCGATGATTAGCTCCAGCAATCTGATGAGTTTGTGTAGAAGAGAAGGGGCAAGAAAAGGAATCTCTGATCGTAGTACGGGAAAGGTGGATCCTTTGGATGCTATGTCATGCCATCAGTGTTCTTTGAGGGTCTGCTCCAGGTTGAGACGTGTCGAGGCTGGTCGTTTCGGTGGCGTTATTGTATAGTAGCAGATATTTTCATGAACAACCTACGCCAGAACACAAATTACCAAAAATCCGAAGCTTGCACAGTTACCCCGATTAAGATATATTTACAGTATAATATAATGCATAATTATGTTTATCGTATATTAATAACACATTGTACCAAAAAATAACACATTTTCGAAATCTTAAAATTTGTAAAATTTTATATATAATGTTTACTTATTTTCAGTTTTTCTCTTTTGTTAAATTTAACAAGAGATATTTTTAAAATTATAAAAATAACTGAATAATTTCAAAAATATTATTATTAAATTCTTTATTTTTTTAGATGTCACACTTGAATCCTAATTTAATCGAGACTAAACTGATCTCTAATTGAAGAGAATATGTCTTCATTTTGACCTTTATTTTAAAAGACTATGGTCTAGATTAAACCTCTATTTTTGTTCAATTTTGACATTAGTATAAATCACAAATTTCAGTTAAAATTGGTCAACTTTAAACGTTATTACAATTTAAAAAAATAAAGTGTCCACAAATCCTAATCGGGATAGAATTTCTAGTTAATTTTACCAGCAAAATCCGTTTACGGGTGTAAATTTGCGAATGCTATTCCAATATTTGGTCTTACCCGTGTATAAAAACTTGCAAGTTGCAAAACATATAATATCTGGGTTAAATACCAATAAACTACATGAAATCTGGACGTTTTGTAACAAGCTATCCAAACTTTAAAAAATTAAAACGGGCTACCTCAAGTTTGGCGAAGGTGCACGAGCTACCTCCGTTCAAATTACCGTCAAATGTTGACAAAAATTCGTCAGAAGTTCGTCGGAAATTGAACGGAGGTAGCTCGTTGTACCTTCGTCCAAAGTTGAGGTAACCCGTTTAATCTTTTAAAGTTCGGGTAGTTCGTTGCAAAACATCCAAAATTCAGGTAGCTTCTTGATATTTAACTCATAATATTTTGATACATGGTTTCTATATAGTGTTTTTTTTAATAACAAATATATATATTCAAATTTAGGCTACAAATTACATTGTTGAATATTGACTTAAATTTTGGCAAAAAAAAAAATATTGACTTAAACTACCATTTGTGCTCCGTCTGCTGCTTGATATTCAATTTGATGAACTGAGTAAACAAAACGCAACTAAGCAAGCGGCTGAATCGTAGCACGAGGGGACAAAGACAATGGGACAGCAGCCACGTGGCGTCATGATAGTGAACAGTATTCAACATTGATGTCTTTGGATGCTTCTCCATTAATGCTCTCTCTCCCGATTATACCCTTCAAATTCCCCTTTAAAAAACAACAAGACTGACTTGGATCGATCAGATCAGATAAGATCAGATCCTCAACTTAATAATCCAATCAAAAATTTAAACAATCGATCTTCATCCTCCAAAGTAATCAAATCCCAGATCGCAATTACGCAGCCGATCGAAGAAGAAAGATCCAAGGGAATGAGGAAATATCTCTTCTTTCTGCTGTGTTCTTCCCTTCTCTGTGCTTCCTCACTGTCAAGACCCATCACACCTGAAGAATTAGAGCCTCGAATCGATCACTCTTTCAAGGTTAACACTTCTCAGGTATGATCATAGCTAGCTTTGCAGAAATGGATCTGCTTGATCTCAACGAAGGTTAATTAGTCGAGTCTGATAAAAATGGAAACTTTGTGCTGTAATACAGAATGACGCAGGGAGCTGTTCTTACACAGTATCGATAAAGACGAGCTGTTCTTCAGTTTCTTACACGAGAGACCAGATTAGTCTTGCTTTTGGCGATGCATACGGCAATCAGGTAACAATTACGATAAAATGTAAAGAATGGTCATCGCCCTTTTTTCTTAGAAGGAATGAGAGCAAAGAGACTAGTTTATATGGCCAAAAACGTTGGTGTGTTCTTGACAGGTATATGTTCCGAGGATCGACGACCCTTCGTCGCGAACATTCGAGCGATGTTCCACAGACACGTTCGAGATCCAAGGGCCATGCACGTACCAGGTTTGCTATGTTTACTTGTACCGAAGCGGATACGATGGATGGAAACCAGCGACAGTTACGGTTTACGGGACATATTATTCGAGGACAATCACGTTTTATTACAACACCTTTGTCCCTAGAGATGCTTGGTTTGGATTCAACCAATGTGGTGGCTATTTAGCATCTAAATCCAAGTCTTCTGCTTAGGGTGGTTACTATTGGTTTTTATGTGTCATTTTTGTGACTTTTAAGGCTTTGGGTTCTGTTCTTGTCCTTCCTCTTAGTCCTAGGAAAATAAAGACAACTTCGGATCTTTTCTTGAAGTGTTTGTAAGGATGGAAGCGTGTCTTTCTTTAGTCTCTCAGCAGTCAGCACTGCAACATGTGTCTATGTTCAGTTTTAAGTTTCAACCGTATCTCATATGCTTCTATAGTTTTGGCCAAAAAAAAAAAATATATGCTCCAATAGTTTGAGAAAAAAATGCAAATAAAACTGATTTCTTCAACACCTTTTTCCGAGATGGTAACATATCAGTTTCGTCTGATTTCGTAGTTTTGTCAATATCTCACCTCACAACTTCGTTTTCAGTGAAATTAGTTTTATTAATATTTTTACTCGATATATATTGAGGTATTAATGTTGATAGAATACATATTTTTGGAACTGGAATAAACTATTTTCCGCGATGGTAGCCCTTTGAGTTTCGACCGATTTTGTAGTTTTTTGAATTTCTCTTCCATCGAAACTCCATTTTTGGGTATCGACCGATTTTGTAGTTTTTTGAATTACTCCTCATTTGGAACTCCATTTTCGATACAATAAGTTTTGTTTTCTTCCATACTCGATAAAATATATATTATAAACATTCTAACTCAAAATATAAGATCAGCTGTTTGCTGGTATCACTTGTATATAAGTCGTTAAATACTTTCCTAGGTGACACCTTACCGTTTCGTCCGATTTCGTAGTATTGTCAATATCTCATCACACACAATTTCGTTTTCAGTCAAATTAGTTTTATTCGCATTCTAACTCGATATATATTGACGTAGTAATGTTAATATAATACATATTTTTGGGACCGAAATCAACTATTTTCAGTGATGGTACCACTTTGGATTTCGACCGATTTTGTAATTTTTTGAATTACTCCTCATTCGGAACTCCATTTTCGATGAAATAAGCTTTGTTTTCCTCCATACTTGATCAAATATATATTCTAAACATTCTAACTCAAAATATAAGATCAAATGTTTGCTGTTATCATTTATATAAAAGACGTTAAATAATTACTTCCTAGGTGACACCTTATTGTTTCGTCCGATTTCGTAGTTTTGCCAATATCTCGCCGCACACAATTTCGTTTTCAGTCAAATTAGTTTTATTCGCATACTAACTCGATATATATTGACGTAGTAATGTTAATATAATACATATTTTTGGGACCGAAATCAACTATTTTCCTTGATGGTACCCCTTTGGGTTTCGACCGATTTTGTATTTTTTTGAATTACTCCTCATTCGGAACTCCGTTTTCGATTAAATAAGTTTTGTTTTCTTCCATACTCGATCAAATATATATTCTAAACATTATAACTCAAAATATAAGTTCAAATGTTTGCTGGTATCACTTGTATATAAGTCGTTAACTACTTTCCTAGGTGACACCTTATTGTTTCATCCGATTTCGTAGTTTTGTCAATATCTCATCACACACAACTTCGTTTTCAGTCAAATTAGTTTTATTTGCATTCTAACTCGATATACATTTACGTAGTAATGTTAAGATAATATATATTTTTGGGACCGAAATCAACTATTTTCCGTGATGGTACCCCTTTGGGTTTCAACCGATTTTGTAGTTTTTTGAATTACTCCTCATTCGGAACTCCATTTTCGATGAAATAAATTTTGTTTTCCTTTATACTTGATCAAATATATATTCTAAACATTCTAACTCAAAATATAAGATCAAATGTTTGCTGTTATCATTTATATATAAGACGTTAAAAAATTATTTCCTAGGTGACACCTTATCGTTTTGTCTGATTTCGTAGTTTTGTCAATATCTCGTCGCACACAACTTCGTTTTCAGTCAAATTAGTTTTATTCGCATACTAACTCGATATATATTGACGTAGTAATGTTAAAATAATACATATTTTTGGGACCGAAATCAACTATTTTCCGTGATGGTACCCCTTTGGGTTTCGACCGATTTTGTAGTTTTTTGAATTACTCCTCATTCGGAACTCCATTTTCGATGAAATAAGTTTTGCTTTCTTCCATACTCGATCAAATATATATTATAAACATTCTAACTCAAATATAAGATCAAATGTTTGCTGGAATCACTTGTATATAAGTCGTTAAATGCTTTCTTAGGTGGCACCTTATTGTTTCGTCCGATTTCGTAGTTTTGTTAATATATCATCACACACAATTTCATTTTCAGTCAAATTAGTTTTATTCACATTCTAACTCGATATATATTGACGTAGTAATGTTAATATAATACATATTTTTGGGACCGAAATCAAATATTTTTCGTGATGGTACCCCTTTGAGTTTCGACCGATTTTGTAGTTTTTTGAATTACTCCTCATTCGAAACTCCATTTTCGATGAAATAAGTTTTTTTTCTTCCATACTCGATCAAACATATATTCTAAACATTCTAATTCAAATTATAAGATCAAATGTTTGCTGGTATGACTTGTATATAAGTCGTTAAATACTTTCCTAGGTGTCACCTTATTATTTTGTCCGATTTCGTAGTTTTGTTAATATCTCATCACACACAATTTCGTTTTCAGTCAAATTAGTTTTATTCGCATTCTAACTTGCTATATATTGACGTAGTAATGTTAATATAATATATATTTTTGGGACCGAAATCAACTATTTTCCGTGATGGTACCCCTTTGAGTTTCGACCG
The DNA here is from genome assembly GCA_946814005.1 of Chamaenerion angustifolium. Classification (NCBI taxonomy): domain Eukaryota; kingdom Viridiplantae; phylum Streptophyta; class Magnoliopsida; order Myrtales; family Onagraceae; genus Chamaenerion; species Chamaenerion angustifolium. Next base: position 384,622 of record OX328279.1, read on the forward strand.
ATTCTGTAGTTTTTTGAATTACTCCTCATTCGAAACTCCATTTTCGATGAAATAAATTTTGTTTTCCTCCATACTTGATCAAATATATATTCTAAACATTCTAACTCAAAATATAAGATCAAATGTTTGCTGTTATCATTTATATATAAGACGTTAAATAATTATTTCCTAGGTGACACCTTATTGTTTTGTCCGATTTCGTAGTTTTGTCAATATCTCGTCGCACACAACTTCGTTTTCAGTCAAATTAGTTTTATTCGCCTACTAACTAGATATATATTGACGTAGTAATGTTAATATAATACATATTTTTGGGACCGAAATCAACTATTTTCCGTGATGGTACTCCTTTGGGTTTCGACCGATTTTGTATTTTTTTGAATTACTCCTCATTCGGAACTCCGTTTTCGATTAAATAAGTTTTGTTTTCTTCCATACTCGATCAAATATATATTCTAAACATTGTAACTCAAAATATAAAATCAAATGTTTGCTGGAATCAGTTGTATATATGTCGATAAATAATTTCTTAGTGGCACCTTATTGTTTCGTCCGATTTCGTAGTTTTGTTAATATATCATCACACACAACTTCATTTTCAGTCAAATTAGTTTTATTTGCATTCTAACTCGATATATATTGACGTAGTAATGTTAAGATAATACATATTTTTGGGACCGAAATCAACTATTTTCCGTGATGGTACCCCTTTGAGTTTCGACCGATTCTGTAGTTTTTTGAATTACTCTTAGTTCGGAACTCTATTTTCGATGAAATAAAATTTGTTTTCTTCCATACTCCATCAAAGATATATTCGAAACATTCTAACTCAATATATAAGATCAAATGTTTGCTGTTATCACTTGTATATAAGACGTTAAATACGTTTTTCCTAGGTGGCACCTTATTGTTTCGTCCGATTTCGTAGTTTTGTCAATATCTTATCACACACAACTTCGTTTTCAGTCAAATTAGTTTTATTCGCATTATAACTCGATATATATTTCGTAGTAATGTTAATATAATACATATTTTTGGGACCAAAATCAACTATTTTCCGTGATGGTACCCCTTTGGGTTTCGACCGATTTTGTAGATTTTTGAATTATTCCTCATTCGGAACTCCGTTTTCGATTAAATAAGTTTTGTTATCTTCCATACTCGATCAAATATATATTCTAAAAATTATAACTCAAAATATAAGATCAAATGTTTGCTGTTATCATTTATATATAAGTCGTTAAATAATTATTTCCTAGGTGACACCTTATTGTTTTGTCTGATTTCGTAGTTTTGTCAATATCTCGTCGCACACAACTTCATTTTCAGTCAAATTAGTTTTATTTGCATTCTAACTCGATATATGTTGACGTAGTAATGTTAAGATAATACATATTTTTGGGACCGAAATCAACTATTTTCAGTGATGGTACCCCTTTGAGTTTCGACCGATTCTGTAGTTTTTTGAATTACTCTTAGTTCGGAACTCTATTTTCGATGAAATAACATTTGTTTTCTTCCATACTCCATCAAAGATATATTCGAAACATTCTAAATCAATATATAAGATCAAATGTTTGCTGTTATCACTTGTATATAAGACGTTAAATACGTTTTTCCTAGGTGGCACCTTATTGTTTCGTCCGATTTCGTAGTTTTGTAAATATCTTATCACACACAACTTCGTTTTCAGTCAAATTAGTTTTATTCGCATTATAAATCGATTTATATTTACGTAGTAATGTTAATATAATACATATTTTTGGGACCGAAATCAACTATTTTCCGTGATGGTACCCCTTTGGGTTTCGACCGATTTTGTAGTTTTTTGAATTATTCCTCATTCGGAACTCCGTTTTCGATTAAATAAGTTTTGTTATCTTCCATACTCGATCAAATATATATTCTAAACATTATAACTCAAAATATAAGATCAAATGTTTGCTGGTATCACTTGTATATAAGTCGTTAACTACTTTCCTAGGTGGCACCTTATTGTTTCATCCGATTTCGTAGTTTTGTCGATATCTCATCACACACAACTTCGTTTTCAGTCAAATTAGTTTTATTCGCATTCTAACTCGATATATATTTACGTAGTAATGTTAAGATAATATATATTTTTGGGACCGAAATCAACTATTTTCCGTGATGGTACCCCTTTGGGTTTCAACCGATTTTGTAGTTTTTTGAATTATTCCTCATTCGGAACTCCATTTTCGATGAAATAAATATTCTAAACATTCTAAACATAAAATATAAGATCAAATGTTTGCTGTTATCATTTATATATAAGACGTTAAATAATTATTTCCTAGGTGACACCTTATTGTTTAGTCCGATTTCGTAGTTTTGACAATATCTCGTCGCACACAACTTCGTTTTCAGTCAAATTAGTTTTATTCGCATACTAACTAGATATATATTGACATAGTAATGTTAAAATAATACATATTTTTGGGACCGAAATCAACTATTTTCCGTGATGGTACCCCTTTGGGTTTCGATCGATTTTGTAGTTTTTGAATTACTCCTCATTCGGAACTCCATTTTCGATGAAATAAGTTCTGTTTTCTTCCATACTCGATCAAATATATATTATAAACATTATAACTCAAAATATAAGATTAAATGTTGGTGGTATCACTTGTATATAAGTCGTTAACTAATTTCCTAGGTGGCACCTTATTGTTTCATCCGATTTCGTAGTTTGTCAATATCTCATCACACACAACTTCGTTTTCAGTCAAATTATTTTTATTCGCATTCTAACTCGATATATATTTACGTAGTAATGTTAAGATAATATAAATTTTTGGGATCGAAATCAATTATTTTCCGTGATGGTACCCCTTTGGGTTTCTACCGATTTTGTAGTTTTTTGAATAACTCCTCATTCGGAACTCCATTTTCGATGAAATAAATTTTGTTTTCCTCCATACTTATCCAAATATATATTCTAAACATTCTAACTCAAAATATAAGATCAAATGTTTGCTGTTATCATTTATATATAAGACGTTAAATAATTATTTCCTAGGTGACACCTTATTGTTTTGTCCGATTTCGTAGTTTTGTCAATATCTCGTCGCACACAACTTCGTTTTCAGTCAAATTAGTTTTATTCGCCTACTAACTAGATATATATTGACGTAGTAATGTTAATATAATACATATTTTTGGGACCGAAATCAACTATTTTCCGTGATGGTACCCCTTTGGGTTTCGACCGATTTTGTAGTTTTTTGAATTACTCCTCATTCGGAACTCCGTTTTCGATTAAATAAGTTTTGTTTTCTTCAATACTCGATCAAATATATATTCTAAACATTGTAACTCAAAATATAAAATCAAATGTTTGCTGGAATCAGTTGTATATATGTCGATAAATAATTTCTTAGTGGCACCTTATTGTTTCGTCCGATTTCGTAGTTTTGTTAATATATCATCACACACAACTTCATTTTCAGTCAAATTAGTTTTATTTGCATTCTAACTCGATATATATTGACGTAGTAATGTTAAGATAATACATATTTTTGGGACCGAAATCAACTATTTTCCGTGATGGTACCCCTTTGAGTTTCGACCGATTCTGTAGTTTTTTGAATTACTCTTAGTTCGGAACTCTATTTTCGATGAAATAAAATTTGTTTTCTTCCATACTCCATCAAAGATATATTCGAAACATTCTAACTCAAAATATAAGATCAAATGTTTGCTGTTATCCCTTGTATATAAGACGTTAAATACGTTTTTCCTAAGTGGCACCTTATTGTTTCGTCCGATTTCGTAGTTTTGTCAAAATGTTATCACACACAACTTCGTTTTCAGCGAAATTAGTTTTATTCGCATTATAACTCGATATATATTGAGGTAGTAATGTTAATATAATACATATTTTTGGGACCGAAATCAACTATTTTCCGTGATGGTACCCCTTTGGGTTTCGACCGATTTTGTAGTTTTTTGAATTACTCCTCATTCGGAACTCCGTTTTCGATTAAATAAGTTTTGTTTTCTTCCATACTCGATCAAATATATATTCTAAACATTGTAACTCAAAATATAAAATCAAATGTTTGCTGGAATCAGTTGTATATATGTCGATAAATAATTTCTTAGTGGCACCTTATTGTTTCGTCCGATTTCGTAGTTTTGTTAATATATCATCACTCACAACTTCATTTTCAGTCAAATTAGTTTTATTCACATTCTAACTAGATATATATTGACGTAGTAATGTTAATATAATACATTTTTTTGGGACCGAAATCATATATTTTCCGTGATGGTACCCCTTTGAGTTTCGACCGATTTTGTAGTTTTTTGAATTACTCCTCATTCGGAACTCCATTTTCGATGAAATAAGTTTTTTTTCTTCCATACTCGATCAAACATATATTCTAAAAATTATAATTCAAATTATAAGATCAAATGTTTGCTGGTATGACTTGTATATAAGTCGTTAAATACTTTCCTAGGTGTCACCTTATTATTTTGTCCGATTTCGTAGTTTTGTTAATATCTCATCACACACAATTTCGTTTTCAGTCAAATTAGTTTTATTCGCATTCTAACTTGCTATATATTGAAGTAGTAATGTTAATATAATATATATTTTTGGGACCGAAATCAACTATTTTCCGTGATGGTACCCCTTTGAGTTTCGACCGATTCTGTAGTTTTTTGAATTACTCCTCATTCGGAACTCTATTTTCGATGAAATAAAATTTCTTTCCTTCCATACTCCTTCAAATATATATTCTAAACATTCTAACTCAATATATAGATCAAATGTTTGCTGTTATCACTTGTATATAAGACGTTAAATACGTTTTTCCTAGGTGGCACATTATTGTTTCGTCCGATTTCGTAGTTTTGTCAATATCTTGTCACACACAATTTCATTTTCAGTCAAATTAGTTTTTTTTGCATTCTAACTCGATATATATTGACGTAGTAATGTTAATATAATACATATTTTTGGGACCGAAATCAACTATTTTCCGTGATGGTACCCCTTTGGGTTTCGACCGATTTTGTATTTTTTTGAATTACTCCTCATTCGGAACTCCGTTTTCGATTAAATAAGTTTTGTTTTCTTCCATACTCGATCAAATATATATTCTAAACATTGTAACTCAAAATATAAAATCAAATGTTTGCTGGAATCAGTTGTATATATGTCGATAAATAATTTCTTAGTGGCACCTTATTGTTTCGTCCGATTTCGTAGTTTTGTTAATATATCATCACACACAACTTCATTTTCAGTCAAATTAGTTTTATTTGCATTCTAACTCGATATATATTGACGTAGTAATGTTAAGATAATACATATTTTTGGGACCGAAATCAACTATTTTCCGTGATGGTACCCCTTTGAGTTTCGACCGATTCTGTAGTTTTTTGAATTACTCTTAGTTCAGAACTCTATTTTCGATGAAATAACATTTGTTTTCTTCCATACTCCATCAAAGATATATTCGAAACATTCTAACTCAATATATAAGATCAAATGTTTGCTGTTATCACTTGTATATAAGACGTTAAATACGTTTTTCCTAGGTGACACCTTATTGTTTCGTCCGATTTCGTAGTTTTATCAATATCTTATCACACACAACTTCGTTTTCAGTCAAATTAGTTTTATTCGCATTATAACTCGATATATATTTCGTAGTAATGTTAATATAATACATATTTTTGGGACCGAAATCAACTATTTTCCGTGATGGTACCCCTTTGGGTTTCGACCGATTTTGTAGATTTTTGAATTATTCCTCATTCGGAACTCCGTTTTCGATTAAATAAGTTTTGTTATCTTCCATACTCGATCAAATATATATTCTAAAAATTATAACTCAAAATATAAGATCAAATGTTTGCTGTTATCATTTATATATAAGACGTTAAATAATTATTTCCTAGGTGACACCTTTTTGTTTTGTCTGATTTCGTAGTTTTGTCAATATCTCGTCGCACACAACTTCATTTTCAGTCAAATTAGTTTTATTTGCATTCTAACTCGATATATATTGACGTAGTAATGTTAAGATAATACATATTTTTGGGACCGAAATCAACTATTTTCCGTGATGGTACCCCTTTGAGTTTCGACCGATTCTGTAGTTTTTTGAATTACTCTTAGTTCGGAACTCTATTTTCGATGAAATAAAATTTGTTTTCTTCCATACTCCATCAAAGATATATTCGAAACATTCTAACTCAATATATAAGATCAAATGTTTGCCGTTATCACTTGTATATAAGACGTTAAATACGTTTTTCCTAGGTGGCACCTTATTGTTTCGTCCGATTTCGTAGTTTTATCAATATCTTATCACACACAACTTCGTTTTCAGTCAAATTAGTTTTATTCGCATTATAAATCGATATATATTTACGTAGTAATGTTAATATAATACATATTTTTGGGACCGAAATCAACTATTTTCCGTGATGGTACCCCTTTGGGTTTCGACCGATTTTGTAGTTTTTTGAATTATTCCTCATTCGGAACTCCGTTTTCGATTAAATAAGTTTTGTTATCTTCCATACTCGATCAAATATATATTCTAAACAATATAACTCAAAATATAACATCAAATGTTTGCTGGTACCACTTGTATATAAGTCGTTAACTACTTTCCTAGGTGGCACCTTATTGTTTCATCCGATTTCGTAGTTTTGTCAATATCTCATCACACACAACTTCGTTTTCAGTCAAATTAGTTTTATTCGCATTCTAACTCGATATATATTTACGTAGTAATGTTAAGATAATATATATTTTTGGGACCGAAATCAACTATTTTCCGTGATGGTACCCCTTTGGGTTTCAACCGATTTTGTAGTTTTTTGAATTACTCCTCATTCAGAACTCTATTTTCGATGAAATAAATTTTGTTTTCCTCCATACTTGATCAAATATATATTCTAAACATTCTAACTCAAAATATAAGATCAAATGTTTGCTGTTATCATTTATATATAAGACGTTAAATAATTATTTCCTAGGTGACACCTTATTGTTTTGACCAATTTCGTAGTTTTGTCAATATCTCGTCGCACACAACTTCGTTTTCAGTCAAATTAGTTTTATTCGCCTACTAACTAGATATATATTGACGTAGTAATGTTAATATAATACATATTTTTGGGACCGAAATCAACTATTTTCCGTGATGGTACCCCTTTGGGTTTCGACCGATTTTGTATTTTTTTGAATTACTCCTCATTCGGAACTCCGTTTTCGATTAAATAAGTTTTGTTTTCTTCCATAGTCGATCAAATATATATTCTAAACATTGTAACTCAAAATATAAAATCAAATGTTTGCTGGAATCAGTTGTATATATGTCGATAAATAATTTCTTAGTGGCACCTTATTGTTTCGTCCGATTTCGTAGTTTTGTTAATATATCATCACACACAACTTCATTTTCAGTCAAATTAGTTTTATTCACATTCTAACTCGATATATATTTACGTAGTAATGTTAATATAATACATATTTTTGGGACCGAAATCAAATATTTTCCGTGATGGTACCCCTTTGAGTTTCGACCGATTTTGTAGTTTTTTGAATTACTCCTCATTCGGAATTCCATTTTCGATGAAATAAGTTTTTTTTCTTCCATACTCGATCAAACATATATTCTAAAAATTCTAATTCAAATTATAAGATCAAATGTTTGCTGGTATGACTTGTATATAACTCGTTAAATACTTTCCTAGGTGTCACCTTATTATTTTGTCCGATTTCGTAGTTTTGTTAATATCTCATCACACACAATTTCGTTTTCAGTAAAATTAGTTTTATTCGCATTCTAACTTGCTATATATTGACGTAGTAATGTTAAGATAATATATATTTTTGGGACCGAAATCAACTATTTTCCGTGATGGTACCCCTTTGAGTTTCGACCGATTCTGTAGTTTTTTGAATTACTCTTAGTTCAGAACTCTATTTTCGATGAAATAAAATTTGTTTCCTTCCACACTCCTTCAAATATATATTCTAAACATTCTAACTCAATATATAGATCAAATGTTTGCTGTTATCATTTGTATATAAGACGTTAAATACGTTTTTCCTAGGTGGCACCTTATTGTTTCGTCCGATTTCGTAGTTTTGTCAATATCTTGTCACACACAATTTCATTTTCAGTCAAATTAGTTTTATTTGCATTCTAACTCGATATATATTGACGTAGTAATGTTAATATAATACATATTTTTGGGACCGAAATCAACTATTTTCCGTGATGGTACCCCTTTGGGTTTCGACCGATTTTGTATTTTTTTGAATTACTCCTCATTCGGAACTCCGTTTTCGATTAAATAAGTTTTGTTTTCTTCCATACTCGATCTAATATATATTCTAAACATTGTAACTCAAAATATAAAATCAAATGTTTGCTGGAATCAGTTGTATATATGTCGATAAATAATTTCTTAGTGGCACCTTATTGTTTCGTCCGATTTCGTAGTTTTGTTAATATATCATCACACACAACTTCATTTTCAGTCAAATTAGTTTTATTTGCATTCTAACTTGATATATATTGACGTAGTAATGTTAAGATAATACATATTTTTGGGACCGAAATCAACTATTTTCCGTGATGGTACCCCTTTGAGTTTCGACCGATTCTGTAGTTTTTTGAATTACTCTTAGTTCGGAACTCTATTTTCGATGAAATAAAATTTGTTTTCTTCCATACTCCATCAAAGATATATTCGAAACATTCTAACTCAATATATAAGATCAAATGTTTGCTGTTATCCCTTGTATATAAGACGTTCAATAAACTTTCCTAAGTGGCACCTTATTGTTTCGTCCGATTTCGTAGTTTTGTCAAAATGTTATCACACACAACTTCGTTTTCAGCGAAATTAGTTTTATTCGCATTCTAACTCGATATATATTGAGGTAGTAATGTTAAGATAATACATATTTTTGGGACCGAAATCAACTATTTTCCGTGATGGTACCCCTTTGGGTTTCGACCGATTTTGTAGATTTTTGAATTATTCCTCATTCGGAACTCCGTTTTCGATTAAATAAGTTTTGTTATCTTCCATACTCGATCAAATATATATTCTAAAAATTATAACTCAAAATATAAGATCAAATGTTTGCTGTTATCATTTATATATAAGACGTTAAATAATTATTTCCTAGGTGACACCTTATTGTTTTGTCTGATTTCGTAGTTTTGTCAATATCTCGTCGCACACAACTTCATTTTCAGTCAAATTAGTTTTATTTGCATTCTAACTCGATATATATTGACGTAGTAATGTTAAGATAATACATATTTTTGGGACCGAAATCAACTATTTTCCGTGATGGTACCCCTTTGAGTTTCGACCGATTCTGTAGTTTTTTGAATTACTCTTAGTTCGGAACTCTATTTTCGATGAAATAAAATTTGTTTTCTTCCATACTCCATCAAAGATATATTCGAAACATTCTAACTCAATATATAAGATCAAATGTTTGCTGTTATCACTTGTATATAAGACGTTAAATACGTTTTTCCTAGGTGGCACCTTATTGTTTCGTCCGATTTCGTAGTTTTGTCAATATCTTATCACACACAACTTCGTTTTCAGTCAAATTAGTTTTATTCGCATTATAAATCGATATATATTTACGTAGTAATGTTAATATAATACATATTTTTGGGACCGAAATCAACTATTTTCCGTGATGGTACCCCTTTGGGTTTCGACCGATTTTGTAGTTTTTTGAATTACTCCTCATTCGGAACTCCGTTTTCGATTAAATAAGTTTTGTTTTCTTCCATACTCGATCAAATATATATTCTAAACATTGTAACTCAAAATATAAAATCAAATGTTTGCTGGAATCAGTTGTATATATGTCGATAAATAATTTCTTAGTGGCACCTTATTGTTTCGTCCGATTTCGTAGTTTTGTTAATATATCATCACACACAACTTCATTTTCAGTCAAATTAGTTTTATTCACATTCTAACTCGATATATATTTACGTAGTAATGTTAATATAATACATATTTTTGGGACCGAAATCAAATATTTTCCGTGATGGTACCCCTTTGAGTTTCGACCGATTTTGTAGTTTTTTGAATTACTCCTCATTCGGAATTCCATTTTCGATGAAATAAGTTTTTTTTCTTCCATACTCGATCAAACATATATTCTAAAAATTCTAATTCAAATTATAAGATCAAATGTTTGCTGGTATGACTTGTATATAACTCGTTAAATACTTTCCTAGGTGTCACCTTATTATTTTGTCCGATTTCGTAGTTTTGTTAATATCTCATCACACACAATTTCGTTTTCAGTAAAATTAGTTTTATTCGCATTCTAACTTGCTATATATTGACGTAGTAATGTTAAGATAATATATATTTTTGGGACCGAAATCAACTATTTTCCGTGATGGTACCCCTTTGAGTTTCGACCGATTCTGTAGTTTTTTGAATTACTCTTAGTTCAGAACTCTATTTTCGATGAAATAAAATTTGTTTCCTTCCACACTCCTTCAAATATATATTCTAAACATTCTAACTCAATATATAGATCAAATGTTTGCTGTTATCATTTGTATATAAGACGTTAAATACGTTTTTCCTAGGTGGCACCTTATTGTTTCGTCCGATTTCGTAGTTTTGTCAATATCTTGTCACACACAATTTCATTTTCAGTCAAATTAGTTTTATTTGCATTCTAACTCGATATATATTGACGTAGTAATGTTAATATAATACATATTTTTGGGACCGAAATCAACTATTTTCCGTGATGGTACCCCTTTGGGTTTCGACCGATTTTGTATTTTTTTGAATTACTCCTCATTCGGAACTCCGTTTTCGATTAAATAAGTTTTGTTTTCTTCCATACTCGATCTAATATATATTCTAAACATTGTAACTCAAAATATAAAATCAAATGTTTGCTGGAATCAGTTGTATATATGTCGATAAATAATTTCTTAGTGGCACCTTATTGTTTCGTCCGATTTCGTAGTTTTGTTAATATATCATCACACACAACTTCATTTTCAGTCAAATTAGTTTTATTTGCATTCTAACTTGATATATATTGACGTAGTAATGTTAAGATAATACATATTTTTGGGACCGAAATCAACTATTTTCCGTGATGGTACCCCTTTGAGTTTCGACCGATTCTGTAGTTTTTTGAATTACTCTTAGTTCGGAACTCTATTTTCGATGAAATAAAATTTGTTTTCTTCCATACTCCATCAAAGATATATTCGAAACATTCTAACTCAATATATAAGATCAAATGTTTGCTGTTATCACTTGTATATAAGACGTTCAATAAATTTTCCTAAGTGGCACCTTATTGTTTCGTCCGATTTCGTAGTTTTGTCAAAATGTTATCACACACAACTTCGTTTTCAGCGAAATTAGTTTTATTCGCATTCTAAATCGATATATATTGAGGTAGTAATGTTAAGATAATACATATTTTTGGGACCGAAATCAACTATTTTCCGTGATGGTACCCCTTTGGGTTTCGACCGATTTTGTAGATTTTTGAATTATTCCTCATTCGGAACTCCGTTTTCGATTAAATAAGTTTTGTTATCTTCCATACTCGATCAAATATATATTCTAAAAATTATAACTCAAAATATAAGATCAAATGTTTGCTGTTATCATTTATATATAAGACGTTAAATAATTATTTCCTAGGTGACACCTTATTGTTTTGTCTGATTTCGTAGTTTTGTCAATATCTCGTCGCACACAACTTCATTTTCAGTCAAATTAGTTTTATTTGCATTCTAACTCGATATATATTGACGTAGTAATGTTAAGATAATACATATTTTTGGGACCGAAATCAACTATTTTCCGTGATGGTACCCCTTTGAGTTTCGACCGATTCTGTAGTTTTTTGAATTACTCTTAGTTCGGAACTCTATTTTCGATGAAATAAAATTTGTTTTCTTCCATACTCCATCAAAGATATATTCGAAACATTCTAACTCAATATATAAGATCAAATGTTTGCTGTTATCACTTGTATATAAGACGTTAAATACGTTTTTCCTAGGTGGCACCTTATTGTTTCGTCCGATTTCGTAGTTTTGTCAATATCTTATCACACACAACTTCGTTTTCAGTCAAATTAGTTTTATTCGCATTATAAATCGATATATATTTACGTAGTAATGTTAATATAATACATATTTTTGGGACCGAAATCAACTATTTTCCGTGATGGTACCCCTTTGGGTTTCGACCGATTTTGTAGTTTTTTGAATTACTCCTCATTCGGAACTCCGTTTTCGATTAAATAAGTTTTGTTTTCTTCCATACTCGATCAAATATATATTCTAAACATTGTAACTCAAAATATAAAATCAAATGTTTGCTGGAATCAGTTGTATATATGTCGATAAATAATTTCTTAGTGGCACCTTATTGTTTCGTCCGATTTCGTAGTTTTGTTAATATATCATCACACACAACTTCATTTTCAGTCAAATTAGTTTTATTCACATTCTAACTCGATATATATTTACGTAGTAATGTTAATATAATACATATTTTTGGGACCGAAATCAAATATTTTCCGTGATGGTACCCCTTTGAGTTTCGACCGATTTTGTAGTTTTTTGAATTACTCCTCATTCGGAATTCCATTTTCGATGAAATAAGTTTTTTTTCTTCCATACTCGATCAAACATATATTCTAAAAATTCTAATTCAAATTATAAGATCAAATGTTTGCTGGTATGACTTGTATATAACTCGTTAAATACTTTCCTAGGTGTCACCTTATTATTTTGTCCGATTTCGTAGTTTTGTTAATATCTCATCACACACAATTTCGTTTTCAGTAAAATTAGTTTTATTCGCATTCTAACTTGCTATATATTGACGTAGTAATGTTAAGATAATATATATTTTTGGGACCGAAATCAACTATTTTCCGTGATGGTACCCCTTTGAGTTTCGACCGATTCTGTAGTTTTTTGAATTACTCTTAGTTCAGAACTCTATTTTCGATGAAATAAAATTTGTTTCCTTCCACACTCCTTCAAATATATATTCTAAACATTCTAACTCAATATATAGATCAAATGTTTGCTGTTATCATTTGTATATAAGACGTTAAATACGTTTTTCCTAGGTGGCACCTTATTGTTTCGTCCGATTTCGTAGTTTTGTCAATATCTTGTCACACACAATTTCATTTTCAGTCAAATTAGTTTTATTTGCATTCTAACTCGATATATATTGACGTAGTAATGTTAATATAATACATATTTTTGGGACCGAAATCAACTATTTTCCGTGATGGTACCCCTTTGGGTTTCGACCGATTTTGTATTTTTTTGAATTACTCCTCATTCGGAACTCCGTTTTCGATTAAATAAGTTTTGTTTTCTTCCATACTCGATCTAATATATATTCTAAACATTGTAACTCAAAATATAAAATCAAATGTTTGCTGGAATCAGTTGTATATATGTCGATAAATAATTTCTTAGTGGCACCTTATTGTTTCGTCCGATTTCGTAGTTTTGTTAATATATCATCACACACAACTTCATTTTCAGTCAAATTAGTTTTATTTGCATTCTAACTTGATATATATTGACGTAGTAATGTTAAGATAATACATATTTTTGGGACCGAAATCAACTATTTTCCGTGATGGTACCCCTTTGAGTTTCGACCGATTCTGTAGTTTTTTGAATTACTCTTAGTTCGGAACTCTATTTTCGATGAAATAAAATTTGTTTTCTTCCATACTCCATCAAAGATATATTCGAAACATTCTAACTCAATATATAAGATCAAATGTTTGCTGTTATCACTTGTATATAAGACGTTCAATAAATTTTCCTAAGTGGCACCTTATTGTTTCGTCCGATTTCGTAGTTTTGTCAAAATGTTATCACACACAACTTCGTTTTCAGCGAAATTAGTTTTATTCGCATTCTAAATCGATATATATTGAGGTAGTAATGTTAAGATAATACATATTTTTGGGACCGAAATCAACTATTTTCCGTGATGGTACCCCTTTGGGTTTCGACCGATTTTGTAGATTTTTGAATTATTCCTCATTCGGAACTCCGTTTTCGATTAAATAAGTTTTGTTATCTTCCATACTCGATCAAATATATATTCTAAAAATTATAACTCAAAATATAAGATCAAATGTTTGCTGTTATCATTTATATATAAGACGTTAAATAATTATTTCCTAGGTGACACCTTATTGTTTTGTCTGATTTCGTAGTTTTGTCAATATCTCGTCGCACACAACTTCATTTTCAGTCAAATTAGTTTTATTTGCATTCTAACTCGATATATATTGACGTAGTAATGTTAAGATAATACATATTTTTGGGACCGAAATCAACTATTTTCCGTGATGGTACCCCTTTGAGTTTCGACCGATTCTGTAGTTTTTTGAATTACTCTTAGTTCGGAACTCTATTTTCGATGAAATAAAATTTGTTTTCTTCCATACTCCATCAAAGATATATTCGAAACATTCTAACTCAATATATAAGATCGATTGTTTGCTGTTATCCCTTGTATATAAGACGTTCAATAAATTTTCCTAAGTGGCACCTTATTGTTTCGTCCGATTTCGTAGTTTTGTCAAAATGTTATCACACACAACTTCGTTTTCAGCGAAATTAGTTTTATTCGCATTATAAATCGATATATATTTACGTAGTAATGTTAATATAATACATATTTTTGGGACCGAAATCAACTATTTTCCGTGATGGTACCCCTTTGGGTTTCGACCGATTTTGTAGTTTTTTGAATTACTCCTCATTCGGAACTCCGTTTTCGATTAAATAAGTTTTGTTTTCTTCCATACTCGATCAAATATATATTCTAAACATTGTAACTCAAAATATAAAATCAAATGTTTGCTGGAATCAGTTGTATATATGTCGATAAATAATTTCTTAGTGGCACCTTATTGTTTCGTCCGATTTCGTAGTTTTGTTAATATATCATCACACACAACTTCATTTTCAGTCAAATTAGTTTTATTCACATTCTAACTAGATATATATTGACGTAGTAATGTTAATATAATACATATTTTTGGGACCGAAATCATATATTTTCCGTGATGGTACCCCTTTGAGTTTCGACCGATTTTGTAGTTTTTTGAATTACTCCTCATTCGGAACTCCATTTTCGATGAAATAAGTTTTTTTTCTTCCATACTCGATCAAACATATATTCTAAACATTATAATTCAAATTATAAGATCAAATGTTTGCTGGTATGACTTGTATATAAGTCGTTAAATACTTTCCTTGGTGTCACCTTATTATTTTGTCCGATTTCGTAGTTTTGTTAATATCTCATCACACACAATTTCGTTTTCAGTCAAATTAGTTTTATTCGCATTCTAACTTGCTATATATTGAAGTAGGAATGTTAAGATAATACATATTTTTGGGACCGAAATCAACTATTTTCCGTGATGGTACCCCTTTGAGTTTCGACCGATTCTGTAGTTTTTTGAATTACTCTTAGTTCAGAACTCTATTTTCGATGAAATAACATTTGTTTTCTTCCATACTCCATCAAAGATATATTCGAAACATTCTAACTCAATATATAAGATCAAATGTTTGCTGTTATCACTTGTATATAAGACGTTAAATACGTTTTTCTAGGTGACACCTTATTGTTTCGTCCGATTTCGTAGTTTTATCAATATCTTATCACACACAACTTCGTTTTCAGTCAAATTAGTTTTATTCGCATTATAACTCGATATATATTTCGTAGTAATGTTAATATAATACATATTTTTGGGACCGAAATCAACTATTTTCCGTGATGGTACCCCTTTGGGTTTCGACCGATTTTGTAGTTTTTTGAATTACTCCTCATTCGGAACTCCGTTTTCGATTAAATAAGTTTTGTTTTCTTCCATACTCGATCAAATATATATTCTAAACATTGTAACTCAAAATATAAAATCAAATGTTTGCTGGAATCAGTTGTATATATGTCGATAAATAATTTCTTAGTGGCACCTTATTGTTTCGTCCGATTTCGTAGTTTTGTTAATATATCATCACTCACAACTTCATTTTCAGTCAAATTAGTTTTATTCACATTCTAACTAGATATATATTGACGTAGTAATGTTAATATAATACATATTTTTGGGACCGAAATCATATATTTTCCGTGATGGTACCCCTTTGAGTTTCGACCGATTTTGTAGTTTTTTGAATTACTCCTCATTCGGAACTCCATTTTCGATGAAATAAGTTTTTTTTCTTCCATACTCGATCAAACATATATTCTAAACATTATAATTCAAATTATAAGATCAAATGTTTGCTGGTATGACTTGTATATAAGTCGTTAAATACTTTCCTTGGTGTCACCTTATTATTTTGTCCGATTTCGTAGTTTTGTTAATATCTCATCACACACAATTTCGTTTTCAGTCAAATTAGTTTTATTCGCATTCTAACTTGCTATATATTGAAGTAGGAATGTTAAGATAATACATATTTTTGGGACCGAAATCAACTATTTTCCGTGATGGTACCCCTTTGAGTTTCGACCGATTCTGTAGTTTTTTGAATTACTCTTAGTTCAGAACTCTATTTTCGATGAAATAACATTTGTTTTCTTCCATACTCCATCAAAGATATATTCGAAACATTCTAACTCAATATATAAGATCAAATGTTTGCTGTTATCACTTGTATATAAGACGTTAAATACGTTTTTCCTAGGTGACACCTTATTGTTTCGTCCGATTTCGTAGTTTTATCAATATCTTATCACACACAACTTCGTTTTCAGTCAAATTAGTTTTATTCGCATTATAACTCGATATATATTTCGTAGTAATGTTAATATAATACATATTTTTGGAACCGAAATCAACTATTTTCCGTGATGGTACCCCTTTGGGTTTCGACCGATTTTGTAGATTTTTGAATTATTCCTCATTCGGAACTCCGTTTTCGATTAAATAAGTTTTGTTATCTTCCATACTCGATCAAATATATATTCTAAAAATTATAACTCAAAATATAAGATCAAATGTTTGCTGTTATCATTTATATATAAGACGTTAAATAATTATTTCCTAGGTGACACCTTATTGTTTTGACCAATTTCGTAGTTTTGTCAATATCTCGTCGCACACAACTTCGTTTTCAGTCAAATTAGTTTTATTCGCCTACTAACTAGATATATATTGACGTAGTAATGTTAATATAATACATATTTTTGGGACCGAAATCAACTATTTTCCGTGATGGTACCCCTTTGGGTTTCGACCGATTTTGTATTTTTTTGAATTACTCCTCATTCGGAACTCCGTTTTCGATTAAATAAGTTTTGTTTTCTTCCATAGTCGATCAAATATATATTCTAAACATTCTAACTCAATATATAGATCAAATGTTTGCTGTTATCACTTGTATATAAGACGTTAAATACGTTTTTCCTAGGTGGCACATTATTGTTTCGTCCGATTTCGTAGTTTTGTCAATATCTTGTCACACACAATTTCATTTTCAGTCAAATTAGTTTTATTTGCATTCTAACTCGATATATATTGACGTAGTAATGTTAATATAATACATATTTTTGGGACCGAAATCAACTATTTTCCGTGATGGTACCCCTTTGGGTTTCGACCGATTTTGTATTTTTTTGAATTACTCCTCATTCGGAACTCCGTTTTCGATTAAATAAGTTTTGTTTTCTTCCATACTCGATCAAATATATATTCTAAACATTATAACTCAAAATATAAAATCAAATGTTTGCTGGAATCAGTTGTATATATGTCGATAAATAATTTCTTAGTGGCACCTTATTGTTTCGTCCGATTTCGTAGTTTTGTTAATATATCATCACACACAACTTCATTTTCAGTCAAATTAGTTTTATTTGCATTCTAACTCGATATATATTGACGTAGTAATGTTAAGATAATACATATTTTTGGGACCGAAATCACCTATTTTCCGTGATGGTACCCCTTTGAGTTTCGACCGATTCTGTAGTTTTTTGAATTACTCTTAGTTCAGAACTCTATTTTCGATGAAATAACATTTGTTTTCTTCCATACTCCATCAAAGATATATTCGAAACATTCTAACTCAATATATAAGATCAAATGTTTGCTGTTATCACTTGTATATAAGACGTTAAATACGTTTTTCCTAGGTGACACCTTATTGTTTCGTCCGATTTCGTAGTTTTATCAATATCTTATCACACACAACTTCGTTTTCAGTCAAATTAGTTTTATTCGCATTATAACTCGATATATATTTCGTAGTAATGTTAATATAATACATATTTTTGGAACCGAAATCAACTATATTCCGTGATGGTACCCCTTTGGGTTTCGACCGATTTTGTAGATTTTTGAATTATTCCTCATTCGGAACTCCGTTTTCGATTAAATAAGTTTTGTTATCTTCCATACTCGATCAAATATATATTCTAAAAATTATAACTCAAAATATAAGATCAAATGTTTGCTGTTATCATTTATATATAAGACGTTAAATAATTATTTCGTAGGTGACACCTTATTGTTTTGTCTGATTTCGTAGTTTTGTCAATATCTCGTCGCACACAACTTCATTTTCAGTCAAATTAGTTTTATTTGCATTCTAACTCGATATATATTGACGTAGTAATGTTAAGATAATACATATTTTTGGGACCGAAATCAACTATTTTCCGTGATGGTACCCCTTTGAGTTTCGACCGATTCTGTAGTTTTTTGAATTACTCTTAGTTCGGAACTCTATTTTCGATGAAATAAAATTTGTTTTCTTCCATACTCCATCAAAGATATATTCGAAACATTCTAACTCAATATATAAGATCAAATGTTTGCCGTTATCACTTGTATATAAGACGTTAAATACGTTTTTCCTAGGTGGCACCTTATTGTTTCGTCCGATTTCGTAGTTTTGTCAATATCTTATCACACACAACTTCGTTTTCAGTCAAATTAGTTTTATTCGCATTATAAATCGATATATATTTACGTAGTAATGTTAATATAATTCATATTTTTGGGACCGAAATCAACTATTTTCCGTGATGGTACCCCTTTGGGTTTCGACCGATTTTGTAGTTTTTTGAATTATTCCTCATTCGGAACTCCGTTTTCGATTAAATAAGTTTTGTTATCTTCCATACTCGATCAAATATATATTCTAAACATTATAACTCAAAATATAAGATCAAATGTTTGCTGGTACCACTTGTATATAAGTCGTTAACTACTTTCCTAGGTGGCACCTTATTGTTTCATCCGATTTGGTAGTTTTGTCAATATCTCATCACACACAACTTCGTTTTCAGTCAAATTAGTTTTATTCGCATTCTAACTCGATATATATTTACGTAGTAATGTTAAGATAATATATATTTTTGGGACCGAAATCAACTATTTTCCGTGATGGTACCCCTTTGGGTTTCAACCGATTTTGTAGTTTTTTGAATTACTCTTAGTTCAGAACTCTATTTTCGATGAAATAACATTTGTTTTCTTCCATACTCCATCAAAGATATATTCGAAACATTCTAACTCAATATATAAGATCAAATGTTTGCTGTTATCACTTGTATATAAGACGTTAAATACGTTTTTCCTAGGTGGCACCATATTGTTTCATCAGATTTCGTAGTTTGTCAATATCTCATCACACACAACTTCGTTTTCAGTCAAATTAGTTTTATTCGCATTCTAACTCGATATATATTTACGTAGTAATGTTAAGATAATATAAATTTTTGGGATCGAAATCAACTATTTTCCGTGATGGTACCCCTTTGGGTTTCAACCGATTTTGTAGTTTTTTGAATTACTCCTCATTCGGAACTCCATTTTCGATGAAATAAATTTTGTTTTCCTCCATACTTGATCAAATATATATTCTAAACATTCTAACTAAAAATATGAGATCAAATGTTTGCTGTTATCATTTATATATAAGACGTTAAATAATTATTTCCTAGGTGACACCTTATTGTTTTGTCCGATTTCGTAGTTTTGTCAATATCTCGTCGCACACAACTTCGTTTTCAGTCAAATTAGTTTTATTCGCCTACTAACTAGATATATATTGACGTAGTAATGTTAATATAATACATATTTTTGGGACCGAAATCAACTATTTTCCGTGATGGTACCCCTTTGGGTTTCGACCGATTTTGTAGTTTTTTGAATTACTCCTCATTCGGAACTCCGTTTTCGATTAAATAAGTTTTGTTATCTTCCATACTCGATCAAATATATATTCTAAAAATTATAACTCAAAATATAAGATCAAATGTTTGCTGTTATCATTTATATATAAGACGTTAAATAATTATTTCGTAGGTGACACCTTATTGTTTTGTCTGATTTCGTAGTTTTGTCAATATCTCGTCGCACACAACTTCATTTTCAGTCAAATTAGTTTTATTTGCATTCTAACTCGATATATATTGACGTAGTAATGTTAAGATAATACATATTTTTGGGACCGAAATCAACTATTTTCCGTGATGGTACCCCTTTGAGTTTCGACCGATTCTGTAGTTTTTTGAATTACTCTTAGTTCGGAACTCTATTTTCGATGAAATAAAATTTGTTTTCTTCCATACTCCATCAAAGATATATTCGAAACATTCTAACTCAATATATAAGATCAAATGTTTGCCGTTATCACTTGTATATAAGACGTTAAATACGTTTTTCCTAGGTGGCACCTTATTGTTTCGTCCGATTTCGTAGTTTTGTCAATATCTTATCACACACAACTTCGTTTTCAGTCAAATTAGTTTTATTCGCATTATAAATCGATATATATTTACGTAGTAATGTTAATATAATACATATTTTTGGGACCGAAATCAACTATTTTCCGTGATGGTACCCCTTTGGGTTTCGACCGATTTTGTAGTTTTTTGAATTATTCCTCATTCGGAACTCCGTTTTCGATTAAATAAGTTTTGTTATCTTCCATACTCGATCAAATATATATTCTAAACATTATAACTCAAAATATAAGATCAAATGTTTGCTGATACCACTTGTATATAAGTCGTTAACTACTTTCCTAGGTGGCACCTTATTGTTTCATCCGATTTGGTAGTTTTGTCAATATCTCATCACACACAACTTCGTTTTCAGTCAAATTAGTTTTATTCGCATTCTAACTCGATATATATTTACGTAGTAATGTTAAGATAATATATATTTTTGGGACCGAAATCAACTATTTTCCGTGATGGTACCCCTTTGGGTTTCAACCGATTTTGTAGTTTTTTGAATTACTCCTCATTCAGAACTCCATTTTCGATGAAATAAATTTTGTTTTCCTCCATACTTGATCAAATATATATTCTAAACATTCTAACTCAAAATATAAGATCAAATGTTTGCTGTTATCATTTATATATAAGACGTTAAATAATTATTTCCTAGGTGACACCTTATTGTTTTGACCGATTTCGTAGTTTTGTCAATATCTCGTCGCACACAACTTCGTTTTCAGTCAAATTAGTTTTATTCGCCTACTAACTAGATATATATTGACGTAGTAATGTTAATATAATACATATTTTTGGGACCGAAATCAACTATTTTCCGTGATGGTACCCCTTTGGGTTTCGACCGATTTTGTATTTTTTTGAATTACTCCTCATTCGGAACTCCGTTTTCGATTAAATAAGTTTTGTTTTCTTCCATACTCGATCTAATATATATTCTAAACATTGTAACTCAAAATATAAAATCAAATGTTTGCTGGAATCAGTTGTATATATGTCGATAAATAATTTCTTAGTGGCACCTTATTGTTTCGTCCGATTTCGTAGTTTTGTTAATATATCATCACACACAACTTCATTTTCAGTCAAATTAGTTTTATTTGCATTCTAACTTGATATATATTGACGTAGTAATGTTAAGATAATACATATTTTTGGGACCGAAATCAACTATTTTCCGTGATGGTACCCCTTTGAGTTTCGACCGATTCTGTAGTTTTTTGAATTACTCTTAGTTCAGAACTCTATTTTCGATGAAATAACATTTGTTTTCTTCCATACTCCATCAAATATATATTCGAAACATTCTAACTCAATATATAAGATCAAATGTTTGCTGTTATCACTTGTATATAAAACGTTAAATACGTTTTTCCTAGGTGGCACCTTATTGTTTCGTCCGATTTCGTAGTTTTGTCAATATCTTATCACACACAACTTCGTTTTCAGTCAAATTAGTTTTATTCGCATTATAACTCGATATATATTTCGTAGTAATGTTAATATAATACATATTTTTGGGACCAAAATCAACTATTTTCCGTGATGGTACCCCTTTGGGTTTCGACCGATTTTGTAGATTTTTGAATTATTCCTCATTCGGAACTCCGTTTTCGATTAAATAAGTTTTGTTATCTTCCATACTCGATCAAATATATATTCTAAACATTATAACTCAAAATATAAGATCAAATGTTTGCTGGTACCACTTGTATATAAGTCGTTAACTACTTTCCTAGGTGGCACCTTATTGTTTCATCCGATTTGGTAGTTTTGTCAATATCTCATCACACACAACTTCGTTTTCAGTCAAATTAGTTTTATTCGCATTCTAACTCGATATATATTTACGTAGTAATGTTAAGATAATATATATTTTTGGGACCGAAATCAACTATTTTCCGTGATGGTACCCCTTTGGGTTTCAACCGATTTTGTAGTTTTTTGAATTACTCCTCATTCAGAACTCCATTTTCGATGAAATAAATTTTGTTTTCCTCCATACTTGATCAAATATATATTCTAAACATTCTAACTCAAAATATAAGATCAAATGTTTGCTTTTATCATTTATATATAAGACGTTAAATAATTATTTCCTAGGTGACACCTTATTGTTTTGACCGATTTCGTAGTTTTGTCAATATCTCGTCGCACACAACTTCGTTTTCAGTCAAATTAGTTTTATTCGCCTACTAACTAGATATATATTGACGTAGTAATGTTAATATAATACATATTTTTGGGACCGAAATCAACTATTTTCCGTGATGGTACCCCTTTGGGTTTCGACCGATTTTGTATTTTTTTGAATTACTCCTCATTCGGAACTCCGTTTTCGATTAAATAAGTTTTGTTTTCTTCCATACTCGATCTAATGTATATTCTAAACATTGTAACTCAAAATATAAAATCAAATGTTTGCTGGAATCAGTTGTATATATGTCGATAAATAATTTCTTAGTGGCACCTTATTGTTTCGTCCGATTTCGTAGTTTTGTTAATATATCATCACACACAACTTCATTTTCAGTCAAATTAGTTTTATTTGCATTCTAACTTGATATATATTGACGTAGTAATGTTAAGATAATACATATTTTTGGGACCGAAATCAACTATTTTCCGTGATGGTACCCCTTTGAGTTTCGACCGATTCTGTAGTTTTTTGAATTACTCTTAGTTCAGAACTCTATTTTCGATGAAATAACATTTGTTTTCTTCCATACTCCATCAAATATATATTCGAAACATTCTAACTCAATATATAAGATCAAATGTTTGCTGTTATCACTTGTATATAAGACGTTAAATACGTTTTTCCTAGGTGGCACCTTATTGTTTCGTCCGATTTCGTAGTTTTGTCAATAT
This sequence comes from Chamaenerion angustifolium, assembly GCA_946814005.1. Classification (NCBI taxonomy): domain Eukaryota; kingdom Viridiplantae; phylum Streptophyta; class Magnoliopsida; order Myrtales; family Onagraceae; genus Chamaenerion; species Chamaenerion angustifolium. Next base: position 408,346 of record OX328279.1, read on the forward strand.
CTTATCACACACAACTTCGTTTTCAGTCAAATTAGTTTTATTCGCATTATAACTCGATATATATTTCGTAGTAATGTTAATATAATACATATTTTTGGGACCAAAATCAACTATTTTCCGTGATGGTACCCCTTTGGGTTTCGACCGATTTTGTAGATTTTTGAATTATTCCTCATTCGGAACTCCGTTTTCGATTAAATAAGTTTTGTTATCTTCCATACTCGATCAAATATATATTCTAAAAATTATAACTCAAAATATAAGATCAAATGTTTGCTGTTATCATTTATATATAAGACGTTAAATAATTATTTCCTAGGTGACACCTTATTGTTTTGTCTGATTTCGTAGTTTTGTCAATATCTCGTCGCACACAACTTCATTTTCAGTCAAATTAGTTTTATTTGCATTCTAACTCGATATATATTGACGTAGTAATGTTAAGATAATACATATTTTTGGGACCGAAATCAACTATTTTCCGTGATGGTACCCCTTTGAGTTTCGACCGATTCTGTAGTTTTTTGAATTACTCTTAGTTCGGAACTCTATTTTCGATGAAATAAAATTTGTTTTCTTCCATACTCCATCAAAGATATATTCGAAACATTCTAACTCAATATATAAGATCAAATGTTTGCTGTTCTCACTTGTATATAAGACGTTAAATACGTTTTTCCTAGGTGGCACCTTATTGTTTCGTCCGATTTCGTAGTTTTGTCAATATCTTATCACACACAACTTCGTTTTCAGTCAAATTAGTTTTATTCGCATTATAAATCGATATATATTTACGTAGTAATGTTAATATAATACATATTTTTGGGACCGAAATCAACTATTTTCCGTGATGGTACCCCTTTGGGTTTCAACCGATTTTGTAGTTTTTTGAATTATTCCTCATTCGGAACTCCGTTTTCGATTAAATAAGTTTTGTTATCTTCCATACTCGATCAAATATATATTCTAAACATTATAACTCAAAATATAAGATCAAATGTTTACTGGTATCACTTGTATATAAGTCGTTAACTACTTTCCTAGGTGGCACCTTATTGTTTCATCCGATTTGGTAGTTTTGTCAATATCTCATCACACACAACTTCGTTTTCAGTCAAATTAGTTTTATTCGCATTCTAACTCGATATATATTTACGTAGTAATGTTAAGATAATATATATTTTTGGGACCAAAATCAACTATTTTCCGTGATGGGTACCCCTTTGGGTTTCAACCGATTTTTTAGTTTTTTGAATTACTCCTCATTCGGAACTCCATTTTCGATGAAATAAATTTTGTTTTCCTCCATACTTGATCAAATATATATTCTAAACATTATAACTCAAAATATAGATCAAATGTTTGCTGTTATCATTTATATATAAGACGTTAAATAATTATTTCCTAGGTGACACCTTATTGTTTTGTCCGATTTCGTAGTTTTGTCAATATCTCATCACACACAACTTCATTTTCAGTCAAATTAGTTTTATTTGCATTCTAACTTGATATATATTGACGTAGTAATGTTAAGATAATACATATTTTTGGGACCGAAATCAACTATTTTCCGTGATGGTACCCCTTTGAGTTTCGACCGATTCTGTAGTTTTTTGAATTACTCTTAGTTCAGAACTCTATTTTCGATGAAATAACATTTGTTTTCTTCCATACTCCATCAAATATATATTCGAAACATTCTAACTCAATATATAAGATCAAATGTTTGCTGTTATCACTTGTATATAAGACGTTAAATACGTTTTTCCTAGGTGGCACCTTATTGTTTCGTCCGATTTCGTAGTTTTGTCAATATCTTATCACACACAACTTCGTTTTCAGTCAAATTAGTTTTATTCGCATTATAACTCGATATATATTTCGTAGTAATGTTAATATAATACATATTTTTGGGACCAAAATCAACTATTTTCCGTGATGGTACCCCTTTGGGTTTCGACCGATTTTGTAGATTTTTGAATTATTCCTCATTCGGAACTCCGTTTTCGATTAAATAAGTTTTGTTATCTTCCATACTCGATCAAATATATATTCTAAAAATTATAACTCAAAATATAAGATCAAATGTTTGCTGTTATCATTTATATATAAGACGTTAAATAATTATTTCCTAGGTGACACCTTATTGTTTTGTCTGATTTCGTAGTTTTGTCAATATCTCGTCGCACACAACTTCATTTTCAGTCAAATTAGTTTTATTTGCATTCTAACTCGATATATATTGACGTAGTAATGTTAAGATAATACATATTTTTGGGACCGAAATCAACTATTTTCCGTGATGGTACCCCTTTGAGTTTCGACCGATTCTGTAGTTTTTTGAATTACTCTTAGTTCGGAACTCTATTTTCGATGAAATAAAATTTGTTTTCTTCCATACTCCATCAAAGATATATTCGAAACATTCTAACTCAATATATAAGATCAAATGTTTGCTGTTATCACTTGTATATAAGACGTTAAATACGTTTTTCCTAGGTGGCACCTTATTGTTTCGTCCGATTTCGTAGTTTTGTCAATATCTTATCACACACAACTTCGTTTTCAGTCAAATTAGTTTTATTCGCATTATAAATCGATATATATTTACGTAGTAATGTTAATATAATACATATTTTTGGGACCGAAATCAACTATTTTCCGTGATGGTACCCCTTTGGGTTTCGACCGATTTTGTAGTTTTTTGAATTATTCCTCATTCGGAACTCCGTTTTCGATTAAATAAGTTTTGTTATCTTCCATACTCGATCAAATATATATTCTAAACATTATAACTCAAAATATAAGATCAAATGTTTGCTGGTATCACTTGTATATAAGTCGTTAACTACTTTCCTAGGTGGCACCTTATTGTTTCATCCGATTTGGTAGTTTTGTCAATATCTCATCACACACAACTTCGTTTTCAGTCAAATTAGTTTTATTCGCATTCTAACTCGATATATATTTACGTAGTAATGTTAAGATAATATATATTTTTGGGACCGAAATCAACTATTTTCCGTGATGGTACCCCTTTGGGTTTCAACCGATTTTGTAGTTTTTTGAATTACTCCTCATTCGGAACTCCATTTTCGATGAAATAAATTTTGTTTTCCTCCATACTTGATCAAATATATATTCTAAACATTATAACTCAAAATATAGATCAAATGTTTGCTGTTATCATTTATATATAAGACGTTAAATAATTATTTCCTAGGTGACACCTTATTGTTTTGTCCGATTTCGTAGTTTTGTCAATATCTCGTCGCACACAACTTCGTTTTCAGTCAAATTAGTTTTATTCGCATACTAACTAGATATATATTGATGTAGTAATGTTAAAATAATACATATTTTTGGGACCGAAATCAACTATTTTCCGTGATGGTACCCCTTTGGGTTTCGATCGATTTTGTAGTTTTTGAATTACTCCTAATTCGGAACTCCGTTTTCGATTAAATAAGTTTTGTTTTCTTCCATACTCGATCAAATATATATTCTAAACATTGTAACTCAAAATATAAAATCAAATGTTTGCTGGAATCAGTTGTATATATGTCGATAAATAATTTCTTAGTGGCACCTTATTGTTTCGTCCGATTTCGTAGTTTTGTTAATATATCATCACTCACAACTTCATTTTCAGTCAAATTAGTTTTATTCACATTCTAACTAGATATATATTGACGTAGTAATGTTAATATAATACATATTTTTGGGACCGAAATCATATATTTTCCGTGATGGTACCCCTTTGAGTTTCGACCGATTTTGTAGTTTTTTGAATTACTCCTCATTCGGAACTCCATTTTCGATGAAATAAGTTTTTTTTCTTCCATACTCGATCAAACATATATTCTAAACATTATAATTCAAATTATAAGATCAAATGTTTGCTGGTATGACTTGTATATAAGTCGTTAAATACTTTCCTAGGTGTCACCTTATTATTTTGTCCGATTTCGTAGTTTTGTTAATATCTCATCACACACAATTTCGTTTTCAGTCAAATTAGTTTTATTCGCATTCTAACTTGCTATATATTGAAGTAGTAATGTTAATATAATATATATTTTTGGGACCGAAATCAACTATTTCCCGTGATGGTACCCCTTTGAGTTTCGACCGATTCTGTAGTTTTTTGAATTACTCCTCATTCGGAACTCTATTTTCGATGAAATAAAATTTCTTTCCTTCCATACTCCTTCAAATATATATTCTAAACATTCTAACTCAATATATAGATCAAATGTTTGCTGTTATCACTTGTATATAAGACGTTAAATACGTTTTTCCTAGGTGGCACCTTATTGTTTCGTCCGATTTCGTAGTTTTGTCAATATCTTGTCACACACAATTTCATTTTCAGTCAAATTAGTTTTTTTTTTGCATTCTAACTCGATATATATTGACGTAGTAATGTTAATATAATACATATTTTTGGGACCGAAATCAACTATTTTCCGTGATGGTACCCCTTTGGGTTTCGACCGATTTTGTATTTTTTTGAATTACTCCTCATTCGGAACTCCGTTTTCGATTAAATAAGTTTTGTTTTATTCCATACTCAATCAAATATATATTCTAAACATTGTAACTCAAAATATAAAATCAAATGTTTGCTGGCATCAGTTGTATATATGTCGATAAATAATTTCTTAGTGGCACCTTATTGTTTCGTCCGATTTCGTAGTTTTGTTAATATATCATCACACACAACTTCATTTTCAGTCAAATTAGTTTTATTTGCATTCTAACTCGATATATATTGACGTAGTAATGTTAAGATAATACATATTTTTGGGACCGAAATCAACTATTTTCCGTGATGGTACCCCTTTGAGTTTCGACCGATTCTGTAGTTTTTTGAATTACTCTTAGTTCAGAACTCTATTTTCGATGAAATAACATTTGTTTTCTTCCATACTCCATCAAAGATATATTCGAAACATTCTAACTCAATATATAAGATCAAATGTTTGCTGTTATCACTTGTATATAAGACGTTAAATACGTTTTTCCTAGGTGGCACCTTATTGTTTCGTCCGATTTCGTAGTTTTGTCAATATCTCATCACACACAACTTCGTTTTCAGTCAAATTAGTTTTATTCGCATTCTAACTCGATATATATTTACGTAGTAATGTTAAGATAATATATATTTTTGGGACCGAAATCAACTATTTTCCGTGATGGTACCCCTTTGGGTTTCAACCGATTTTGTAGTTTTTTGAATTACTCCTCATTCGGAACTCCATTTTCGATGAATTAAATTTTGTTTTCCTCCATACTTGATCAAATATATATTCTAAACATTGTAACTCAAAAAATAAGATCAAATGTTTGCTGTTATCATTTATATATAAGACGTTAAATAATTATTTCCTAGGTGACACCTTATTGTTTTGTCTGATTTCGTAGTTTTGTCAATATCTCGTCGCACACAACTTCATTTTCAGTCAAATTAGTTTTATTTGCATTCTAACTCGATATATATTGACGTAGTAATGTTAAGATAATACATATTTTTGTGACCGAAATCAACTATTTTCCGTGATGGTACCCCTTTGAGTTTAGACCGATTCTGTAGTTTTTTGAATTACTCTTAGTTCGGAACTCTATTTTCGATGAAATAAAATTTGTTTTCTTCCATACTCCATCAAAGATATATTCGAAACATTCTAACTCAATATATAAGATCAAATGTTTGCCGTTATCACTTGTATATAAGACGTTAAATACGTTTTTCCTAGGTGGCACCTTATTGTTTCGTCCGATTTCGTAGTTTTGTCAATATCTTATCACACACAACTTCGTTTTCAGTCAAATTAGTTTTATTCGCATTATAAATCGATATATATTTACGTAGTAATGTTAATATAATTCATATTTTTGGGACCGAAATCAACTATTTTCCGTGATGGTACCCCTTTGGGTTTCGACCGATTTTGTAGTTTTTTGAATTATTCCTCATTCGGAACTCCGTTTTCGATTAAATAAGTTTTGTTATCTTCCATACTCGATCAAATATATATTCTAAACATTATAACTCAAAATATAAGATCAAATGTTTGCTGGTACCACTTGTATATAAGTCGTTAACTACTTTCCTAGGTGGCACCTTATTGTTTCATCCGATTTGGTAGTTTTGTCAATATCTCATCACACACAACTTCGTTTTCAGTCAAATTAGTTTTATTCGCATTCTAACTCGATATATATTTACGTAGTAATGTTAAGATAATATATATTTTTGGGACCGAAATCAACTATTTTCCGTGATGGTACCCCTTTGGGTTTCAACCGATTTTGTAGTTTTTTGAATTACTCTTAGTTCAGAACTCTATTTTCGATGAAATAACATTTGTTTTCTTCCATACTCCATCAAAGATATATTCGAAACATTCTAACTCAATATATAAGATCAAATGTTTGCTGTTATCACTTGTATATAAGACGTTAAATACGTTTTTCCTAGGTGGCACCATATTGTTTCATCAGATTTCGTAGTTTGTCAATATCTCATCACACACAACTTCGTTTTCAGTCAAATTAGTTTTATTTGCATTCTAACTCGATATATATTGACGTAGTAATGTTAAGATAATACATATTTTTGGGACCGAAATCAACTATTTTCCGTGATGGTACCCCTTTGAGTTTCGACCGATTCTGTAGTTTTTTGAATTACTCTTAGTTCGGAACTCTATTTTCGATGAAATAACATTTGTTTTCTTCCATACTCCATCAAAGATATATTCGAAACATTCTAACTCAATATATAAGATCAAATGTTTGCTGTTATCACTTGTATATAAGACGTTAAATACGTTTTTCCTAGGTGGCACCTTATTGTTTCGTCCGATTTCGTAGTTTTGTCAATATCTTATCACACACAACTTCGTTTTCAGTCAAATTAGTTTTATTCGCATTATAAATCGATATATATTTACGTAGTAATGTTAATATAATACATATTTTTGGGACCGAAATCAACTATTTTCCGTGATGGTACCCCTTTGGGTTTCGACCGATTTTGTAGTTTTTTGAATTATTCCTCATTCGGAACTCCGTTTTTGATTAAATAAGTTTTGTTATCTTCCATACTCGATCAAATATATATTCTAAACATTATAACTCAAAATATAAGATCAAATGTTTGCTGGTATCACTTGTATATAAGTCGTTAACTACTTTCCTAGGTGGCACCTTATTGTTTCATCCGATTTCGTAGTTTTGTCAATATCTCATCACACACAACTTCGTTTTCAGTCAAATTAGTTTTATTCACATTCTAACTCGATATATATTTACGTAGTAATGTTAAGATAATATATATTTTTGGGACCGAAATCAACTATTTTCCGTGATGGTACCCCTTTGGGTTTCAACCGATTTTGTAGTTTTTTGAATTACTCCTCATTCGGAACTCCATTTTCGATGAAATAAATTTTGTTTTCCTCCATACTTGATCAAATATATATTCTAAACATTATAACTCAAAATATAAGATCAAATGTTTGCTGTTATCATTTATATATAAGACGTTAAATAATTATTTCCTAGGTGACACCTTATTGTTTTGTCCGATTTCGTAGTTTTGTCAATATCTCGTCGCACACAACTTCGTTTTCAGTCAAATTAGTTTTATTCGCATACTAACTAGATATATATTGATGTAGAAATGTTAAAATAATACATATTTTTGGGACCGAAATCAACTATTTTCCGTGATGGTACCCCTTTGGGTTTCGATCGATTTTGTAGTTTTTGAATTAGTCCTAATTCGGAACTCCATTTTCGATGAAATTAGTTCTGTTTTCTTCCATACTCGATCAAATATATATTATAAACATTATAACTCAAAATATAAGATTAAATGTTGGTGGTATCACTTGTATATAAGTCGTTAACTACTTTCCTAGGTGGCACCTTATTGTTTCATCCGATTTCGTAGTTTGTCAATATCTCATCACACACAACTTCGTTTTCAGTCAAATTATTTTTATTCGCATTCTAACTCGATATATATTTACGTAGTAATGTTAAGATAATATAAATTTTTGGGATCGAAATCAACTATTTTCCGTGATGGTACCCCTTTGGGTTTCTACCGATTTTGTAGTTTTTTGAATTACTCCTCATTCGGAACTCCATTTTCGATGAAATAAATTTTGTTTTCCTCCATACTTGATCAAATATATATTCTAAACATTATAACTCAAAATATAAGATCAAATGTTTGCTGTTATCATTTATATATAAGACGTTAAATAATTATTTCCTAGGTGACAGCTTATTGTTTTGTCCGATTTCGTAGTTTTGTCAATATCTCGTCGCACACAACTTCGTTTTCAGTCAAATTAGTTTTATTCGCCTACTAACTAGATATATATTGACGTAGTAATGTTAATATAATACATATTTTTGGGACCGAAATCATCTATTTTCCGTGATGGTACCCCTTTGGGTTTCGACCGATTTTGTAGTTTTTTGAATTACTCCTCATTCGGAACTCCGTTTTCGATTAAATAAGTTTTGTTTTCTTCCATACTCGATCAAATATATATTCTAAACATTGTAACTCAAAATATAAAATCAAATGTTTGCTGGAATCAGTTGTATATATGTCGATAAATAATTTCTTAGTGGCACCTTATTGTTTCGTCCGATTTCGTAGTTTTGTTAATATATCATCACTCACAACTTCATTTTCAGTCAAATTAGTTTTATTCACATTCTAACTAGATATATATTGACGTAGTAATGTTAATATAATACATATTTTTGGGACCGAAATCATATATTTTCCGTGATGGTACCCCTTTGAGTTTCGACCGATTTTGTAGTTTTTTGAATTACTCCTCATTCGGAACTCCATTTTCGATGAAATAAGTTTTTTTTCTTCCATACTCGATCAAACATATATTCTAAACATTATAATTCAAATTATAAGATCAAATGTTTGCTGGTATGACTTGTATATAAGTCGTTAAATACTTTCCTAGGTGTCACCTTATTATTTTGTCCGATTTCGTAGTTTTGTTAAAATCTCATCACACACAATTTCGTTTTCAGTCAAATTAGTTTTATTCGCATTCTAACTTTCTATATATTGATGTAGTAATGTTAATATAATATATATTTTTGGGACCGAAATCAACTATTTTCCGTGATGGTACCCCTTTGAGTTTCGACCGATTCTGTAGTTTTTTGAATTACTCCTCATTCGGAACTCTATTTTCGATGAAATAAAATTTCTTTCCTTCCATACTCCTTCAAATATATATTCTAAACATTCTAACTCAATATATAGATCAAATGTTTGCTGTTATCACTTGTATATAAGACGTTAAATACGTTTTTCCTAGGTGGCACCTTATTGTTTCGTCCGATTTCGTAGTTTTGTCAATATCTTGTCACACACAATTTCATTTTCAGTCAAATTAGTTTTATTTGCATTCTAACTCGATATATATTGACGTAGTAATGTTAATATAATACATATTTTTGGGACCGAAATCAACTATTTTCCGTGATGGTACGTACCCCTTTGGGTTTCGACCGATTTTGTATTTTTTTGAATTACTCCTCATTCGGAACTCCATTTTCGATGAAATAATTTTTTTTTTCCTCCATACTTGATCAAATATATATTCTAAACATTGTAACTCAAAATATAAGATCAAATGTTTGCTGTTATCATTTATATTTAAGACGTTAAATAATTATTTCCTAGGTGACACCTTATTGTTTTGTCTGATTTCGTAGTTTTGTCAATATCTCGTCGCACACAACTTCATTTTCAGTCAAATTAGTTTTATTTGCATTCTAACTCGATATATATTGACGTAGTAATGTTAAGATAATACATATTTTTGGGACCGAAATCAACTATTTTCCGTGATGGTACCCCTTTGAGTTTCGACCGATTCTGTAGTTTTTGAATTACTCTTAGTTCGGAACTCTATTTTCGATGAAATAACATTTGTTTTCTTCCATACTCCATCAAAGATATATTCGAAACATTCTAACTCAATATATAAGATCAAATGTTTGCTGTTATCACTTGTATATAAGACGTTAAATACGTTTTTCCTAGGTGGCACCTTATTGTTTCGTCCGATTTCGTAGTTTTGTCAATATCTTATCACACACAACTGCGTTTTCAGTCAAATTAGTTTTATTCGCATTATAAATCGATATATATTTACGTAGTAATGTTAATATAATACATATTTTTGGGACCGAAATCAACTATTTTTCGTGATGGTATCCCTTTGGGTTTCGTCCGATTTTGTAGTTTTTTGAATTATTCCTATTTCAGAACTCCGTTTTTGATTAAATAAGTTTTGTTATCTTCCATACTTGATCAAATATATATTCTAAACATTCTAACTCAAAATATAAGATCAAATGTTTACTGGTATCACTTGTATATAAGTCGTTAACTACTTTCCTAGGTGGCACCTTATTGTTTCATCCGATTTCGTAGTTTTGTCAATATCTCATCACACACAACTTCGTTTTCAGTCAAATTAGTTTTATTCGCATTCTAACTCGATATATATTTACGTAGTAATGTTAAGATAATATATATTTTTGCGACTGAAATCAACTATTTTCCGTGATGGTACCCCTTTGGGTTTCAACCGATTTTGTAGTTTTTTGAATTACTGCTCATTCGGAATTCCATTTTCGATGAAATAAATTTTGTTTTCCTCCAAACTTGATCAAATATATATTCTAAACATTCTAACTCAAAATATAAGATCAAATGTTTTCTGTTATCATTTATATATAAGACGTTAAATAATTATTTCCTAGGTGACACCTTATTGTTTTGTCCGATTTCGTAGTTTTGTCAATATCTCGTCGCACACAACTTCGTTTTCAGTCAAATTAGTTTTATTCGCATACTAACTAGATATATATTGACGTAGTAATGTTAAAATAATACATATTTTTGGGACCGAAATCAACTATTTTCCGTGATGGTACCCCTTTGGGTTTCGATCGATTTTGTAGTTTTTGAATTACTCCTCATTCGGAACTCCATTTTCGATGAAATAAGTTCTGTTTTCTTCCATACTCGATCAAATATATATTATAAACATTATAACTCAAAATATAAGATTAAATGTTGGTGGTATCACTTGTATATAAGTCGTTAACTACTTTCCTAGGTGGCACCATATTGTTTCATCAGATTTCGTAGTTTGTCAATATCTCATCACACACAACTTCGTTTTCAGTCAAATTATTTTTATTCGCATTCTAACTCGATATATATTTACGTAGTAATGTTAAGATAATATAAATTTTTGGGATCGAAATCAACTATTTTCCGTGATGGTACCCCTTTGGGTTTCAACCGATTTTGTAGTTTTTTGAATTACTCCTCATTCGGAACTCCATTTTCGATGAAATAAATTTTGTTTTCCTCCATACTTGATCAAATATATATTCTAAACATTCTAACTAAAAATATGAGATCAAATGTTTGCTGTTATCATTTATATATAAGACGTTAAATAATTATTTCCTAGGTGACACCTTATTGTTTTGTCCGATTTCGTAGTTTTGTCAATATCTCGTCGCACACAACTTCGTTTTCAGTCAAATTAGTTTTATTCGCCTACTAACTAGATATATATTGACGTAGTAATGTTAATATAATACATATTTTTGGGACCGAAATCAACTATTTTCCGTGATGGTACCCCTTTGGGTTTCGACCGATTTTGTAGTTTTTTGAATTACTCCTCATTCGGAACTCCGTTTTCGATTAAATAAGTTTTGTTATCTTCCATACTCGATCAAATATATATTCTAAAAATTATAACTCAAAATATAAGATCAAATGTTTGCTGTTATCATTTATATATAAGACGTTAAATAATTATTTCCTAGGTGACACCTTATTGTTTTGTCTGATTTCGTAGTTTTGTCAATATCTCGTCGCACACAACTTCATTTTCAGTCAAATTAGTTTTATTTGCATTCTAACTCGATATATATTGACGTAGTAATTATAAGATAATACATATTTTTGGGACCGAAATCAACTATTTTCCGTGATGGTACCCCTTTGAGTTTCGACCGATTCTGTAGTTTTTTGAATTACTCTTAGTTCGGAACTCTATTTTCGATGAAATAACATTTGTTTTCTTTCATACTCCATCAAAGATATATTCGAAACATTCGAACTCAATATATAAGATCAAATGTTTGCTGTTATCACTTGTATATAAGACGTTAAATACGTTTTTCCTATGTGGCACCTTATTGTTTCGTCCGATTTCGTAGTTTTGTCAATATCTTATCACACACAACTTCGTTTTCAGTCAAATTAGTTTTATTCGCATTATAAATCGATATATATTTACGTAGTAATGTTAATATAATACATATTTTTGGGACCGAAATCAACTATTTTCCGTGATGGTACCCCTTTGGGTTTCGACCGATTTTGTAGTTTTTTGAATTATTCCTCATTCGGAACTCCGTTTTCTATTAAATAAGTTTTGTTATCTTCCATACTCGATCAAATATATATTCTAAACATTATAACTCAAAATATAAGATCAAATGTTTGCTGGTATCACTTGTATATAAGTCGTTAACTACTTTCCTAGGTGGCACCTTATTGTTTCATCCGATTCCGTAGTTTTGTCAATATCTCATCACACACAACTTCGTTTTCAGTCAAATTAGTTTTATTCGCATTCTAACTCGATATATATTTACGTAGTAATGTTAAGATAATATATATTTTTGGGACCGAAATCAACTATTTTCCGTGATGGTACCCCTTTGGGTTTCAACCGATTTTGTAGTTTTTTGAATTACTCCTCATTCGGAACTCCATTTTCGATGAAATAAATTTTGTTTTCCTCCATACTTGATCAAATATATATTCTAAACATTCTAACTCAAAATATAAGATCAAATGTTTGCTGTAATCATTTATATATAAGACGTTAAATAATTATTTCCTAGGTGACACCTTATTGTTTTGTCCGATTTCGTAGTTTTGTCAATATCTTATCACACACAACTTCGTTTTCAGTCAAATTAGTTTTATTCGCATTATAACTCGATATATATTTCCGTAGTAATGTTAATATAATACATATTTTTGGGACCGAAATCAACTATTTTCCGTGATGGTACCCCTTTGGGTTTCGATCGATTTTGTAGTTTTTGAATTACTCCTCATTCGGAACTCCATTTTCGATGAAATAAGTTATGTTTTCTTCCATACTCGATCAAATATATATTATAAACATTATAACTCAAAATATAAGATTAAATGTTGGTGGTATCACTTGTATATAAGTCGTTAACTACTTTCCTAGGTGGCACCTTATTGTTTCATCCGATTTCGTAGTTTTGTCAATATCTCATCACACACAACTTCGTTTTCAGTCAAATTATTTTTATTCGCATTCTAACTCGATATATATTTACGTAGTAATGTTAAGATAATATAAATTTTTGGGATCGAAATCAACTATTTTCCGTGATGGTACCCCTTTGGGTTTCAACCGATTTTGTAGTTTTTTGAATTACTCCTCATTCGGAACTCCATTTTCGATGAAATAAATTTTGTTTTCCTCCATACTTGATCAAATATATATTCTAAACATTATAACTCAAAATATAAGATCAAATGTTTGCTGTTATCATTTATATATAAGACGTTAAATAATTATTTCCTAGGTGACACCTTATTGTTTTGTCCGATTTCGTAGTTTTGTCAATATCTCGTCGCACATAACTTCGTTTTCAGTCAAATTAGTTTTAATCGCCTACTAACTAGATATATATTGACGTAGTAATGTTAATATAATACATATTTTTGGGACCAAAATCAACTATTTTCCGTGATGGTACCCCTTTGGGTTTCAACCGATTTTGTAGTTTTTTGAATTACTCCTCATTCGGAACTCCGTTTTCGATTAAATAAGTTTTGTTTTCTTCCATACTCGATCGAATATATATTCTAAACATTATAACTCAAAAATAAATATGAAATGTTTGCTGGTATCACTTGTATATAAGTCGTTAACTACTTTCCCAGGTGGCACCTTATTGTTTCGTCCGATTTCGTAGTTTTGTCAATATCTCGTCGCACACAACTTCATTTTTAGTCAAATTAGTTTTACTTGCATTCTGACTCGATATATATTGACGTAGTAATGTTAATATAATACATATTTTTGGGACCGAAATCAACTATTTTCCGTGATGGTACCCCTTTGGGTTTCGACCGATTTTGTAGTTTTTTGAATTACTCTTCATTCGGAACTCCGTTTTCGATTAAATAAGTTTTGTTTTCTTCCATAATCGATCAAATATATATTCTAAACATTATAACTCAAAATATAAGATCAAATGTTTGCTGGTATCACTTGTATATAAGTCGTTAACTACTTCTAGGTGGCACCTTATTGTTTCATCCAATTTAGTAGTTTTGTCAATATCTCATCACACACAACTTCGTTTTCAATCAAATTAGTTTTATTCGCATTCTAACTCGATATATAATTACGTAGTAATGTTAAGATAATATATATTTTTGGGACCGAAATCAACTATTTTCCGTGATGGTACCCCTTTGGGTTTCAACCGATTTTGTAGTTTTTTGAATTACTCCTCATTCGGAACTCCATTTTCGATGAAATAAATTTTGTTTTCCTCCATACTTGATCAAATATATATTCTAAACATTCTACCTCAAAATATAATATCAAATGTTTGCTGTTATCATTTATATATAAGACGTTAAATAATTATTTCCTAGGTGACACCTTATTGTTTTGTCCGATTTCGTAGTTTTGTCAATATCTCGTCGCACACAACTTCCTTTTCAGTCAAATTAGTTTTATTCGCATACTAACTAGATATATATTGACGTAATAATGTTAAAATAATACATATTTTTGGGACCGAAATCAACTATTTTCCGTGATGGTACCCCTTTGGGTTTCGATCGATTTTGTAGTTTTTGAATTACTCCTCATTCGGAACTCCATTTTCGATGAAATAAGTTCTGTTTTCTTCCATACTCGATCAAATATATATTATAAACATTATAACTCAAAATATAAGATTAAATGTTGGTGGTATCACTTGTATATAAGTCGTTAACTACTTTCCTAGGTGGCACCTTATTGTTTCATCCGATTTCGTAGTTTTGTCAATATCTCATCACACACAACTTCGTTTTCAGTCAAATTATTTTTATTCACATTCTAACTCGATATATATTTACGTAGTAATGTTAAGATAATATAACTTTTTGGGATCGAAATCAACTATTTTCCGTGATGGTACCCCTTTGGGTTTCAACCGATTTTGTAGTTTTTTGAATTACTCCTCATTCGGAACTCCATTTCCGATGAAATAAATTTTGTTTTCCTCCATACTTGATCAAATATATATTCTAAACATTCTAACTCAAAATATAAGATCAAATGTTTGCTGTTATCATTTATATATAAGACGTTAAATAATTATTTCCTAGGTGACACCTTATTGTTTTGTCCGATTTCGTAGTTTTGTCAATATCTCGTCGCACACAACTTCGTTTTCAGTCAAATTAGTTTTATTCGCATACTAACTAGATATATATTGACGTAGTAATGTTAAAATAATACATATTTTTGGGACCGAAATCAACTATTTTCCGTGATGGTACCCCTTTGGGTTTCGATCGATTTTGTAGTTTTTGAATTACTCCTCATTCGGAACTCCATTTTCGATGAAATAAGTTATGTTTTCTTCCATACTCGATCAAATATATATTATAAACATTATAACTCAAAATATAAGATTAAATGTTGGTGGTATCACTTGTATATAAGTCGTTAACTACTTTCCTAGGTGGCACCTTATTGTTTCATCCGATTTCGTAGTTTTGTCAATATCTCATCACACACAACTTCGTTTTCAGTGAAATTATTTTTATTCACATTCTAACTCGATATATATTTACGTAGTAATGTTAAGATAATATAACTTTTTGGGATCGAAATCAACTATTTTCCGTGATGGTGTACCCCTTTGGGTTTCAACCGATTTTGTAGTTTTTTGAATTACTCCTCATTCGGAACTCCATTTCCGATGAAATAAATTTTGTTTTCCTCCATACTTGATCAAATATATATTCTAAACATTCTAACTCAAAATATAAGATCAAATGTTTGCTGTTATCATTTATATATAAGACGTTAAATAATTATTTCCTAGGTGACACCTTATTGTTTTGTCCGATTTCGTAGTTTTGTCAATATCTCGTCGCACACAACTTCGTTTTCAGTCAAATTAGTTTTATTCGCATACTAACTAGATATATATTGACGTAGTAATGTTAAAATAATACATATTTTTGGGACCTAAATCAACTATTTTCCGTGATGGTACCCCTTTGGGTTTCGATCGATTTTGTAGTTTTTGAATTACTCCTCATTCGGAACTCCATTTTCGATGAAATAAGTTATGTTTTCTTCCATACTCGATCAAATATATATTATAAACATTATAACTCAAAATATAAGATTAAATGTTGGTGGTATCACTTGTATATAAGTCGTTAACTACTTTCCTAGGTGGCACCTTATTGTTTCATCCGATTTCGTAGTTTTGTCAATATCTCATCACACACAACTTCGTTTTCAGTCAAATTATTTTTATTCGCATTCTAACTCGATATATATTTACGTAGTAATGTTAAGATAATATAAATTTTTGGGATCGAAATCAACTATTTTCCGTGATGGTACCCCTTTGGGTTTCAACCGATTTTGTAGTTTTTTGAATTACTCCTCATTCGGAACTCCGTTTTCGATTAAATAAGTTTTGTTTTCTTCCATACTCGATAAAATATATATTCTAAACATTATAACTCAAAAATAAATATGAAATGTTTGCTGGTATCACTTGTATATAAGTCGTTAACTACTTTCCCAGGTGGCACCTTATTGTTTCGTCCGATTTCGTAGTTTTGTCAATATCTCGTCGCACACAACTTCATTTTTAGTCAAATTAGTTTTACTTGCATTCTGACTCGATATATATTGACGTAGTAATGTTAATATAATACATATTTTTGGGACCGAAATCAACTATTTTCCGTGATGGTACCCCTTTGGGTTTCGACCGATTTTGTAGTTTTTTGAATTACTCTTCATTCGGAACTCCGTTTTCGATTAAATAAGTTTTGTTTTCTTCCATAATCGATCAAATATATATTCTAAACATTATAACTCAAAATATAAGATCAAATGTTTGCTGGTATCACTTGTATATAAGTCGTTAACTACTTTTAGGTGGCACCTTATTGTTTCATCCAATTTAGTAGTTTTGTCAATATCTCATCACACACAACTTCGTTTTCAGTCAAATTAGTTTTATTCGCATTATAACTCGATATATAATTACGTAGTAATGTTAAGATAATATATATTTTTGGGACCGAAATCAACTATTTTCCGTGATGGTACCCCTTTGGGTTTCAACCGATTTTGTAGTTTTTTGAATTACTCCTCATTCGGAACTCCATTTTCGATGAAATAAATTTTGTTTTCCTCCATACTTGATCAAATATATATTCTAAACATTCTACCTCAAAATATAATATCAAATGTTTGCTGTTATCATTTATATATAAGACGTTAAATAATTATTTCCTAGGTGACACCTTATTGTTTTGTCCGATTTCGTAGTTTTGTCAATATCTCGTCGCACACAACTTCCTTTTCAGTCAAATTAGTTTTATTCGCATACTAACTAGATATATATTGACGTAGTAATGTTAAAATAATACATATTTTTGGGACCGAAATCAACTATTTTCCGTGATGGTACCCCTTTGGGTTTCGATCGATTTTGTAGTTTTTGAATTACTCCTCATTCGGAACTCCATTTTTCGATGAAATAAGTTTTGTTTTCTTCCATACTCGATCAAATATATATTTTAAACATTGTAACTCAAAATATAAAATCAAATGTTTGCTGGAATCACTTGTATATATGTCGATAAATAATTTCTTAGTTGCACCTTATTGTTTCGTCCGATTTCGTAGTTTTGTTAATATATCATCACACACAACTTCATTTTCAGTCAAATTAGTTTTATTTGCATTCTAACTCGATATATATTGACGTAGTAATGTTAATATAATATATATTTTTGGGACCGAAATCAACTTTTTTCCGTGATGGTACCCCTTTGAGTTTCGACCGATTCTGTAGGTTTTTGAATTACTCTTAGTTCGAAACTCTATTTTCGATGAAATAAAAGTTGTTTTCTTCCATACTCCATCAAAGATATATTCTAAAAATTCTAACTCAATATATAAGATCAAATGTTTGCTGTTATCACTTGTATATAAGACGTTAAATACATTTTTCCTAGGTGGCACCTTATTGTTTCGTCCGATTTCGTAGTTTTGTCAATATCTTGTCACACACAATTTCATTTTCAGTCAAATTAGTTTTATTCGCATTCTAACTCGATATATATTTACGTAGTAATGTTAAGATAATACATATTTTTGGGACCGAAATCAACTATTTTCCGTGATGGTACCCCTTTGGGTTTCAACCGATTTTGTAGTTTTTTGAATTACTCATCATTCGGAATTCCATTTTCGATGAAATAAGATTCGTTTTCTTCCATACTCGATCAAATATATATTATAAACATTCTAACTCAAAATATAAGATTAAATAATTGCTGGTATAACTTGTATATAAGTCGTTAACTACTTTCCTAGGTGGCACTTTAATGTTCCGTCCGATTTCGTAGTTTTGTCAATATCTCATCACACACAACTTCGATTTCAGTCAAATTAGTTTTATTCGCATTCTAACTCGATATATATTTACGTAGTAATGTTAATATAATACATATTTTTGGGACCGAAATCAACTATTTTCCGTGATGGTACCCCTTTGGGTTTCGACCGATTTTGTAATTTTTTGAATTACTCCTCATTCAGAACTCCATTTTCGATGAAATAAGTTTTGTTTTCTTCCATACTCGATAAAATATATATTCTAAACATTCTAACTCAAAATATAAGATCAAATGTTTGCTGGAATCAGTTGTATATAAGTCGTTAAATACTTTCTTAGGTGGCACCTTATTATTTCGTCCGATTTCGTAGTTTTGTCAATATCTCGTCGCACACAACTTCATTTTCAGTCAAATTAGTTTTATTCGCATACTAACTCGATATATATTGACGTAGTAATGTTAATATAATACATATTTTTGGGACCGGAATCAACTATTTTCTGTGATGGTACCCCTTTGGGGTTCGACCGATTTTGTAGTTTTTTGAATTACTCCTCATTCAGAACTCCATTTTCGATGAAATTAGTTTTGTTTTCTTCCATACTCAATCAAATATATATTCTAAACATTCTAACTCAAAATATAAGATCAAATGTTTGCTGGTATCACTTGTATATAAGTCGTTAACTACTTTCCTAGGTGGCACCTTTCGTAGTTTTGTCAATATCTCATCACACACAACTACGTCTTCAGTCAAATTAGTTTTATTCGCATTCGAACTCGATATATATTGACGTAGTAATATTAATATAATACATATTTTTGGGACTGAAATTAACTATTTTCCGTGATGGTACCCCTTTGGGTTTCGACCGATTTTGTAGTTTTTTGAATTACTCCTCATTCAGAACTCCATTTTCGATGAAATAAGTTTTGTTTTCTTCCATACTCGATAAAATATATATTCTAAACATTCTAACTCAAAATATAAGATCAAATGTTTGCTGGAATCAGTTGTATATAAGTCGTTAAATACTTTCTTAGGTGGCACCTTATTGTTTCGTCCGATTTCGTAGTTTTATTAATATATCATCACACACAACTTCATTTTCAGTCAAATTAGTTTTATTCGCCTTCTAACTCGATATATATTTACGTAGTAATGTTAATATAATACATATTTTTGGGACCGAAATCAATTATTTTCCGTGATATTACCCCTTTGAGTTTCGACCGATGTTGTAGTTTTTTGAATTACTCCTCATTCGGAACTCCATTTTCGATGAAATAAGTTTTGTTTTCCACCATACTCGATCAAATATATATTCTAAACATTTTAAATCAAAATATAAGATCAAATGTTTGCTGTTCTCACTTGTATATAATTCGTTAACTACTTTCCTAGGTGGCACCTTATTGTTTCGTGTGATTTCGTAGTTTTGTCAATATCTCATCACACACAACTTCATCTTCAGTCAAATTAGTTTTATTCGCATTCGAACTCGATATATATTGACGTAGTAATATTAATATAATACATATTTTTGGGACCGAAATCAACTATTTTCCGTGATGGTACACCCCTTTGAGTTTCGACTGATTCAGTAGTTTTTTGAATTACTCCTAATTCGGAACTCTATTTTCGATGAAATAAAATTTGGTTTTCTTTCATACTCCATCAAAGATATATTCTAGACATTCTAACTCAAAATATAATATCAAATTTTTGCTTTTATCACTTGTTTATAAGACGTTAAATACGTTTTTCCTCGGTAGCACCTTATTGTTTCGTCTGATTTCGTAGTTTTGTCAATATCTGATCACACACAAATTCGATTTCTGTCAAATTAGTTTTATTCGCATTCTAACTCGATATATATTTACGTAGTAATGTTAATATAATACATATTTTTGGGACCGAAATCAACGATTTTCCGTGATGGTACCCCTTTGGGTTTCGATCGATTTTGTAGTTTTTGAATTACTCCTCATTCGGAACTCCATTTTCGATGAAATAAGTTATGTTTTCTTCCATACTCGATCAAATATATATTATAAACATTATAACTCAAAATATAAGATTAAATGTTGGTGGTATCACTTGTATATAAGTCGTTAACTACTTTCCTAGGTGGCACCTTATTGTTTCATCCGATTTCGTAGTTTTGTCAATATCTCATCACACACAACTTCGTTTTCAGTCAAATTATTTTTATTCGCATTCTAACTCGATATATATTTACGTAGTAATGTTAAGATAATATAAATTTTTGGGATCGAAATCAACTATTTTCCGTGATGGTACCCCTTTGGGTTTCAACCGATTTTGTAGTTTTTTGAATTACTCGTCATTCGGAACTCCATTTTCGATGAAATAAATTTTGTTTTCCTCCATACTTGATCAAATATATATTCTAAACATTCTAACTCAAAATATAAGATCAAATGTTTGCTGTTATCATTTATATATAAGACGTTAAATAATTATTTCCTAGGTGACACCTTATTGTTTTGTCCGATTTCGTAGTTTTGTCAATATCTCGTCGCACACAACTTCGTTTTCAGTCAAATTAGTTTTAATCGCCTACTAACTAGATATATATTGACGTAGTAATGTTAATATAATACATATTTTTGGGACCGAAATCAACTATTTTCCGTGATGGTACCCCTTTGGGTTTCAACCGATTTTGAAGTTTTTTGAATTACTCCTCATTCGGAACTCCATTTTCGATGAAATAAATTTTGTTTTCCTCCATACTTGATCAAATATATATTCTAAACATTCTACCTCAAAATATAATATCAAATGTTTGCTGTTATCATTTATATATAAGACGTTAAATAATTATTTCCTAGGTGACACCTTATTGTTTTGTCCGATTTCGTAGTTTTGTCAATATCTCGTCGCACACAACTTCCTTTTCAGTAAAATTAGTTTTATTCGCATACTAACTAGATATATATTGACGTAATAATGTTAAAATAATACATATTTTTGGGACCGAAATCAACTATTTTCCGTGATGGTACCCCTTTGGGTTTCGATCGATTTTGTAGTTTTTGAATTACTCCTCATTCGGAACTCCATTTTCGATGAAATAAGTTCTGTTTTCTTCCATACTCGATCAAATATATATTATAAACATTATAACTCAAAATATAAGATTAAATGTTGGTGGTATCACTTGTATATAAGTCGTTAACTACTTTCCTAGGTGGCACCTTATTGTTTCATCCAATTTCGTAGTTTTGTCAATATCTCATCACACACAACTTCGTTTTCAGTCAAATTATTTTTATTCACATTCTAACTCGAAATATATTTACGTAGTAATGTTAAGATAATATAAATTTTTGGGATCGAAATCAACTATTTTCCGTGATGGTACCCCTTTGGGTTTCAACCGATTTTGTAGTTTTTTGAATTACTCCTCATTCGGAACTCCATTTCCGATGAAATAAATTTTGTTTTCCTCCATACTTGATCAAATATATATTCTAAACATTCTAACTCAAAATATAAGATCAAATGTTTGCTGTTATCATTTATATATAAGACGTTAAATAATTATTTCCTAGGTGACACCTTATTGTTTTGTCCGATTTCGTAGTTTTGTCAATATCTCGTCGCACACAACTTCGTTTTCAGTCAAATTAGTTTTATTCGCATACTAACTAGATATATATTGACGTAGTAATGTTAAAATAATACATATTTTTGGGACCGAAATCAACTATTTTCCGTGATGGTACCCCTTTGGGTTTCGATCGATTTTGTAGTTTTTGAATTACTCCTCATTCGGAACTCCATTTTTCGATGAAATAAGTTTTGTTTTCTTCCATACTCGATCAAATATATATTTTAAACATTGTAACTCAAAATATAAAATCAAATGTTTGCTGGAATCACTTGTATATATGTCGATAAATAATTTCTTAGTTGCACCTTATTGTTTCGTCCGATTTCGTAGTTTTGTTAATATATCATCACACACAACTTCATTTTCAGTCAAATTAGTTTTATTTGCATTCTAACTCGATATATATTGACGTAGTAATGTTAATATAATATATATTTTTGGGACCGAAATCAACTTTTTTCCGTGATGGTACCCCTTTGAGTTTCGACCGATTCTGTAGGTTTTTGAATTACTCTTAGTTCGAAACTCTATTTTCGATGAAATAAAAGTTGTTTTCTTCCATACTCCATCAAAGATATATTCTAAAAATTCTAACTCAATATATAAGATCAAATGTTTGCTGTTATCACTTGTATATAAGACGTTAAATACATTTTTCCTAGGTGGCACCTTATTGTTTCGTCCGATTTCGTAGTTTTGTCAATATCTTGTCACACACAATTTCATTTTCAGTCAAATTAGTTTTATTCGCATTCTAACTCGATATATATTTACGTAGTAATGTTAAGATAATACATATTTTTGGGACCGAAATCAACTATTTTCCGTGATGGTACCCCTTTGGGTTTCAACCGATTTTGTAGTTTTTTGAATTACTTATCATTCGGAATTCCATTTTCGATGAAATAAGATTCGTTTTCTTCCATACTCGATCAAATATATATTATAAACATTCTAACTCAAAATATAAGATTAAATAATTGCTGGTATAACTTGTATATAAGTCGTTAACTACTTTCCTAGGTGGCACTTTAATGTTCCGTCCGATTTCGTAGTTTTGTCAATATCTCATCACACACAACTTCGATTTCAGTCAAATTAGTTTTATTCGCATTCTAACTCGATATATATTTACGTAGTAATGTTAATATAATACATATTTTTGGGACCGAAATCAACTATTTTCCGTGATGGTACCCCTTTGGGTTTCAACCGATTTTGTAATTTTTTGAATTACTCCTCATTCAGAACTCCATTTTCGATGAAATAAGTTTTGTTTTCTTCCATACTCGATAAAATATATATTCTAAACATTCTAACTCAAAATATAAGATCAAATGTTTGCTGGAATCAGTTGTATATAAGTCGTTAAATACTTTCTTAGGTGGCACCTTATTATTTCGTCCGATTTCGTAGTTTTGTCAATATCTCGTCGCACACAACTTCATTTTCAGTCAAATTAGTTTTATTCGCATACTAACTCGATATATATTGACGTAGTAATGTTAATATAATACATATTTTTGGGACCGGAATCAACTATTTTCTGTGATGGTACCCCTTTGGGGTTCGACCGATTTTGTAGTTTTTTGAATTACTCCTCATTCAGAACTCCATTTTCGATGAAATTAGTTTTGTTTTCTTCCATACTCAATCAAATATATATTCTAAACATTCTAACTCAAAATATAAGATCAAATGTTTGCTGGTATCACTTGTATATAAGTCGTTAACTACTTTCCTAGGTGGCACCTTTCGTAGTTTTGTCAATATCTCATCACACACAACTACGTCTTCAGTCAAATTAGTTTTATTCGCATTCGAACTCGATATATATTGACGTAGTAATATTAATATAATACATATTTTTGGGACTGAAATTAACTATTTTCCGTGATGGTACCCCTTTGGGTTTCGACCGATTTTGTAGTTTTTTGAATTACTCCTCATTCAGAACTCCATTTTCGATGAAATAAGTTTTGTTTTCTTCCATACTCGATAAAATATATATTCTAAACATTCTAACTCAAAATATAAGATCAAATGTTTGCTGGAATCAGTTGTATATAAGTCGTTAAATACTTTCTTAGGTGGCACCTTATTGTTTCGTCCGATTTCGTAGTTTTATTAATATATCATCACACACAACTTCATTTTCAGTCAAATTAGTTTTATTCGCCTTCTAACTCGATATATATTTACGTAGTAATGTTAATATAATACATATTTTTGGGACCGAAATCAATTATTTTCCGTGATATTACCCCTTTGAGTTTCGACCGATGTTGTAGTTTTTTGAATTACTCCTCATTCGGAACTCCATTTTCGATGAAATAAGTTTTGTTTTCCACCATACTCGATCAAATATATATTCTAAACATTTTAAATCAAAATATAAGATCAAATGTTTGCTGTTCTCACTTGTATATAATTCGTTAACTACTTTCCTAGGTGGCACCTTATTGTTTCGTGTGATTTCGTAGTTTTGTCAATATCTCATCACACACAACTTCATCTTCAGTCAAATTAGTTTTATTCGCATTCGAACTCGATATATATTGACGTAGTAATATTAATATAATACATATTTTTGGGACCGAAATCAACTATTTTCCGTGATGGTACACCCCTTTGAGTTTCGACTGATTCAGTAGTTTTTTGAATTACTCCTAATTCGGAACTCTATTTTCGATGAAATAAAATTTGGTTTTCTTTCATACTCCATCAAAGATATATTCTAGACATTCTAACTCAAAATATAATATCAAATTTTTGCTTTTATCACTTGTTTATAAGACGTTAAATACGTTTTTCCTCGGTAGCACCTTATTGTTTCGTCTGATTTCGTAGTTTTGTCAATATCTGATCACACACAAATTCGATTTCTGTCAAATTAGTTTTATTCGCATTCTAACTCGATATATATTTACGTAGTAATGTTAATATAATACATATTTTTGGGACCGAAATCAACGATTTTCCGTGATGGTACCCCTTTGGGTTTCGATCGATTTTGTAGTTTTTGAATTACTCCTCATTCGGAACTCCATTTTCGATGAAATAAGTTATGTTTTCTTCCATACTCGATCAAATATATATTATAAACATTATAACTCAAAATATAAGATTAAATGTTGGTGGTATCACTTGTATATAAGTCGTTAACTACTTTCCTAGGTGGCACCTTATTGTTTCATCCAATTTCGTAGTTTTGTCAATATCTCATCACACACAACTTCGTTTTCAGTCAAATTATTTTTATTCGCATTCTAACTCGATATATATTTACGTAGTAATGTTAAGATAATATAAATTTTTGGGATCGAAATCAACTATTTTCCGTGATGGTACCCCTTTGGGTTTCAACCGATTTTGTAGTTTTTTGAATTACTCGTCATTCGGAACTCCATTTTCGATGAAATAAATTTTGTTTTCCTCCATACTTGATCAAATATATATTCTAAACATTCTAACTCAAAATATAAGATCAAATGTTTGCTGTTATCATTTATATATAAGACGTTAAATAATTATTTCCTAGGTGACACCTTATTGTTTTGTCCGATTTCGTAGTTTTGTCAATATCTCGTCGCACACAACTTCGTTTTCAGTCAAATTAGTTTTAATCGCCTACTAACTAGATATATATTGACGTAGTAATGTTAATATAATACATATTTTTGGGACCGAAATCAACTATTTTCCGTGATGGTACCCCTTTGGGTTTCAACCGATTTTGTAGTTTTTTGAATTACTCCTCATTCGGAACTCCATTTTCGATGAAATAAATTTTGTTTTCCTCCATACTTGATCAAATATATATTCTAAACATTCTACCTCAAAATATAATATCAAATGTTTGCTGTTATCATTTATATATAAGACGTTAAATAATTATTTCCTAGGTGACACCTTATTGTTTTGTCCGATTTCGTAGTTTTGTCAATATCTCGTCGCACACAACTTCCTTTTCAGTAAAATTAGTTTTATTCGCATACTAACTAGATATATATTGACGTAATAATGTTAAAATAATACATATTTTTGGGACCGAAATCAACTATTTTCCGTGATGGTACCCCTTTGGGTTTCGATCGATTTTGTAGTTTTTGAATTACTCCTCATTCGGAACTCCATTTTCGATGAAATAAGTTCTGTTTTCTTCCATACTCGATCAAATATATATTATAAACATTATAACTCAAAATATAAGATTAAATGTTGGTGGTATCACTTGTATATAAGTCGTTAACTACTTTCCTAGGTGGCACCTTATTGTTTCATCCAATTTCGTAGTTTTGTCAATATCTCATCACACACAACTTCGTTTTCAGTCAAATTATTTTTATTCACATTCTAACTCGAAATATATTTACGTAGTAATGTTAAGATAATATAAATTTTTGGGATCGAAATCAACTATTTTCCGTGATGGTACCCCTTTGGGTTTCAACCGATTTTGTAGTTTTTTGAATTACTCCTCATTCGGAACTCCATTTCCGATGAAATAAATTTTGTTTTCCTCCATACTTGATCAAATATATATTCTAAACATTCTAACTCAAAATATAAGATCAAATGTTTGCTGTTATCATTTATATATAAGACGTTAAATAATTATTTCCTAGGTGACACCTTATTGTTTTGTCCGATTTCGTAGTTTTGTCAATATCTCGTCGCACACAACTTCGTTTTCAGTCAAATTAGTTTTATTCGCATACTAACTAGATATATATTGACGTAGTAATGTTAAAATAATACATATTTTTGGGACCGAAATCAACTATTTTCCGTGATGGTACCCCTTTGGGTTTCGATCGATTTTGTAGTTTTTGAATTACTCCTCATTCGGAACTCCATTTTTCGATGAAATAAGTTTTGTTTTCTTCCATACTCGATCAAATATATATTTTAAACATTGTAACTCAAAATATAAAATCAAATGTTTGCTGGAATCACTTGTATATATGTCGATAAATAATTTCTTAGTTGCACCTTATTGTTTCGTCCGATTTCGTAGTTTTGTTAATATATCATCACACACAACTTCATTTTCAGTCAAATTAGTTTTATTTGCATTCTAACTCGATATATATTGACGTAGTAATGTTAATATAATATATATTTTTGGGACCGAAATCAACTTTTTTCCGTGATGGTACCCCTTTGAGTTTCGACCGATTCTGTAGGTTTTTGAATTACTCTTAGTTCGAAACTCTATTTTCGATGAAATAAAAGTTGTTTTCTTCCATACTCCATCAAAGATATATTCTAAAAATTCTAACTCAATATATAAGATCAAATGTTTGCTGTTATCACTTGTATATAAGACGTTAAATACATTTTTCCTAGGTGGCACCTTATTGTTTCGTCCGATTTCGTAGTTTTGTCAATATCTTGTCACACACAATTTCATTTTCAGTCAAATTAGTTTTATTCGCATTCTAACTCGATATATATTTACGTAGTAATGTTAAGATAATACATATTTTTGGGACCGAAATCAACTATTTTCCGTGATGGTACCCCTTTGGGTTTCAACCGATTTTGTAGTTTTTTGAATTACTTATCATTCGGAATTCCATTTTCGATGAAATAAGATTCGTTTTCTTCCATACTCGATCAAATATATATTATAAACATTCTAACTCAAAATATAAGATTAAATAATTGCTGGTATAACTTGTATATAAGTCGTTAACTACTTTCCTAGGTGGCACTTTAATGTTCCGTCCGATTTCGTAGTTTTGTCAATATCTCATCACACACAACTTCGATTTCAGTCAAATTAGTTTTATTCGCATTCTAACTCGATATATATTTACGTAGTAATGTTAATATAATACATATTTTTGGGACCGAAATCAACTATTTTCCGTGATGGTACCCCTTTGGGTTTCAACCGATTTTGTAATTTTTTGAATTACTCCTCATTCAGAACTCCATTTTCGATGAAATAAGTTTTGTTTTCTTCCATACTCGATAAAATATATATTCTAAACATTCTAACTCAAAATATAAGATCAAATGTTTGCTGGAATCAGTTGTATATAAGTCGTTAAATACTTTCTTAGGTGGCACCTTATTATTTCGTCCGATTTCGTAGTTTTGTCAATATCTCGTCGCACACAACTTCATTTTCAGTCAAATTAGTTTTATTCGCATACTAACTCGATATATATTGACGTAGTAATGTTAATATAATACATATTTTTGGGACCGGAATCAACTATTTTCTGTGATGGTACCCCTTTGGGGTTCGACCGATTTTGTAGTTTTTTGAATTACTCCTCATTCAGAACTCCATTTTCGATGAAATTAGTTTTGTTTTCTTCCATACTCAATCAAATATATATTCTAAACATTCTAACTCAAAATATAAGATCAAATGTTTGCTGGTATCACTTGTATATAAGTCGTTAACTACTTTCCTAGGTGGCACCTTTCGTAGTTTTGTCAATATCTCATCACACACAACTACGTCTTCAGTCAAATTAGTTTTATTCGCATTCGAACTCGATATATATTGACGTAGTAATATTAATATAATACATATTTTTGGGACTGAAATTAACTATTTTCCGTGATGGTACCCCTTTGGGTTTCGACCGATTTTGTAGTTTTTTGAATTACTCCTCATTCAGAACTCCATTTTCGATGAAATAAGTTTTGTTTTCTTCCATACTCGATAAAATATATATTCTAAACATTCTAACTCAAAATATAAGATCAAATGTTTGCTGGAATCAGTTGTATATAAGTCGTTAAATACTTTCTTAGGTGGCACCTTATTGTTTCGTCCGATTTCGTAGTTTTATTAATATATCATCACACACAACTTCATTTTCAGTCAAATTAGTTTTATTCGCCTTCTAACTCGATATATATTTACGTAGTAATGTTAATATAATACATATTTTTGGGACCGAAATCAATTATTTTCCGTGATATTACCCCTTTGAGTTTCGACCGATGTTGTAGTTTTTTGAATTACTCCTCATTCGGAACTCCATTTTCGATGAAATAAGTTTTGTTTTCCACCATACTCGATCAAATATATATTCTAAACATTTTAAATCAAAATATAAGATCAAATGTTTGCTGTTCTCACTTGTATATAATTCGTTAACTACTTTCCTAGGTGGCACCTTATTGTTTCGTGTGATTTCGTAGTTTTGTCAATATCTCATCACACACAACTTCATCTTCAGTCAAATTAGTTTTATTCGCATTCGAACTCGATATATATTGACGTAGTAATATTAATATAATACATATTTTTGGGACCGAAATCAACTATTTTCCGTGATGGTACACCCCTTTGAGTTTCGACTGATTCAGTAGTTTTTTGAATTACTCCTAATTCGGAACTCTATTTTCGATGAAATAAAATTTGGTTTTCTTTCATACTCCATCAAAGATATATTCTAGACATTCTAACTCAAAATATAATATCAAATTTTTGCTTTTATCACTTGTTTATAAGACGTTAAATACGTTTTTCCTCGGTAGCACCTTATTGTTTCGTCTGATTTCGTAGTTTTGTCAATATCTGATCACACACAAATTCGATTTCTGTCAAATTAGTTTTATTCGCATTCTAACTCGATATATATTTACGTAGTAATGTTAATATAATACATATTTTTGGGACCGAAATCAACGATTTTCCGTGATGGTACCCCTTTGGGTTTCGATCGATTTTGTAGTTTTTGAATTACTCCTCATTCGGAACTCCATTTTCGATGAAATAAGTTATGTTTTCTTCCATACTCGATCAAATATATATTATAAACATTATAACTCAAAATATAAGATTAAATGTTGGTGGTATCACTTGTATATAAGTCGTTAACTACTTTCCTAGGTGGCACCTTATTGTTTCATCCAATTTCGTAGTTTTGTCAATATCTCATCACACACAACTTCGTTTTCAGTCAAATTATTTTTATTCGCATTCTAACTCGATATATATTTACGTAGTAATGTTAAGATAATATAAATTTTTGGGATCGAAATCAACTATTTTCCGTGATGGTACCCCTTTGGGTTTCAACCGATTTTGTAGTTTTTTGAATTACTCGTCATTCGGAACTCCATTTTCGATGAAATAAATTTTGTTTTCCTCCATACTTGATCAAATATATATTCTAAACATTCTAACTCAAAATATAAGATCAAATGTTTGCTGTTATCATTTATATATAAGACGTTAAATAATTATTTCCTAGGTGACACCTTATTGTTTTGTCCGATTTCGTAGTTTTGTCAATATCTCGTCGCACACAACTTCGTTTTCAGTCAAATTAGTTTTAATCGCCTACTAACTAGATATATATTGACGTAGTAATGTTAATATAATACATATTTTTGGGACCGAAATCAACTATTTTCCGTGATGGTACCCCTTTGGGTTTCAACCGATTTTGTAGTTTTTTGAATTACTCCTCATTCGGAACTCCATTTTCGATGAAATAAATTTTGTTTTCCTCCATACTTGATCAAATATATATTCTAAACATTCTACCTCAAAATATAATATCAAATGTTTGCTGTTATCATTTATATATAAGACGTTAAATAATTATTTCCTAGGTGACACCTTATTGTTTTGTCCGATTTCGTAGTTTTGTCAATATCTCGTCGCACACAACTTCCTTTTCAGTAAAATTAGTTTTATTCGCATACTAACTAGATATATATTGACGTAATAATGTTAAAATAATACATATTTTTGGGACCGAAATCAACTATTTTCCGTGATGGTACCCCTTTGGGTTTCGATCGATTTTGTAGTTTTTGAATTACTTCTCATTCGGAACTCCATTTTCGATGAAATAAGTTCTGTTTTCTTCCATACTCGATCAAATATATATTATAAACATTATAACTCAAAATATAAGATTAAATGTTGGTGGTATCACTTGTATATAAGTCGTTAACTACTTTCCTAGGTGGCACCTTATTGTTTCATCCAATTTCGTAGTTTTGTCAATATCTCATCACACACAACTTCGTTTTCAGTCAAATTATTTTTATTCACATTCTAACTCGAAATATATTTACGTAGTAATGTTAAGATAATATAAATTTTTGGGATCGAAATCAACTATTTTCCGTGATGGTACCCCTTTGGGTTTCAACCGATTTTGTAGTTTTTTGAATTACTCCTCATTCGGAACTCCATTTCCGATGAAATAAATTTTGTTTTCCTCCATACTTGATCAAATATATATTCTAAACATTGTAACTCAAAATATAAGATCAAATGTTTGCTGTTATCATTTATATATAAGACGTTAAATAATTATTTCCTAGGTGACACCTTATTGTTTTGTCCGATTTCGTAGTTTTGTCAATATCTCGTCGCACACAACTTCGTTTTCAGTCAAATTAGTTTTATTCGCATACTAACTAGATATATATTGACGTAGTAATGTTAAAATAATACATATTTTTGGGACCGAAATCAACTATTTTCCGTGATGGTACCCCTTTGGGTTTCGATCGATTTTGTAGTTTTTGAATTACTCCTCATTCGGAACTCCATTTTTCGATGAAATAAGTTTTGTTTTCTTCCATACTCGATCAAATATATATTTTAAACATTGTAACTCAAAATATAAAATCAAATGTTTGCTGGAATCACTTGTATATATGTCGATAAATAATTTCTTAGTTGCACCTTATTGTTTCGTCCGATTTCGTAGTTTTGTTAATATATCATCACACACAACTTCATTTTCAGTCAAATTAGTTTTATTTGCATTCTAACTCGATATATATTGACGTAGTAATGTTAATATAATATATATTTTTGGGACCGAAATCAACTTTTTTCCGTGATGGTACCCCTTTGAGTTTCGACCGATTCTGTAGGTTTTTGAATTACTCTTAGTTCGAAACTCTATTTTCGATGAAATAAAAGTTGTTTTCTTCCATACTCCATCAAAGATATATTCTAAAAATTCTAACTCAATATATAAGATCAAATGTTTGCTGTTATCACTTGTATATAAGACGTTAAATACATTTTTCCTAGGTGGCACCTTATTGTTTCGTCCGATTTCGTAGTTTTGTCAATATCTTGTCACACACAATTTCATTTTCAGTCAAATTAGTTTTATTCGCATTCTAACTCGATATATATTTACGTAGTAATGTTAAGATAATACATATTTTTGGGACCGAAATCAACTATTTTCCGTGATGGTACCCCTTTGGGTTTCAACCGATTTTGTAGTTTTTTGAATTACTTATCATTCGGAATTCCATTTTCGATGAAATAAGATTCGTTTTCTTCCATACTCGATCAAATATATATTATAAACATTCTAACTCAAAATATAAGATTAAATAATTGCTGGTATAACTTGTATATAAGTCGTTAACTACTTTCCTAGGTGGCACTTTAATGTTCCGTCCGATTTCGTAGTTTTGTCAATATCTCATCACACACAACTTCGATTTCAGTCAAATTAGTTTTATTCGCATTCTAACTCGATATATATTTACGTAGTAATGTTAATATAATACATATTTTTGGGACCGAAATCAACTATTTTCCGTGATGGTACCCCTTTGGGTTTCGACCGATTTTGTAATTTTTTGAATTACTCCTCATTCAGAACTCCATTTTCGATGAAATAAGTTTTGTTTTCTTCCATACTCGATAAAATATATATTCTAAACATTCTAACTCAAAATATAAGATCAAATGTTTGCTGGAATCAGTTGTATATAAGTCGTTAAATACTTTCTTAGGTGGCACCTTATTATTTCGTCCGATTTCGTAGTTTTGTCAATATCTCGTCGCACACAACTTCATTTTCAGTCAAATTAGTTTTATTCGCATACTAACTCGATATATATTGACGTAGTAATGTTAATATAATACATATTTTTGGGACCGGAATCAACTATTTTCTGTGATGGTACCCCTTTGGGGTTCGACCGATTTTGTAGTTTTTTGAATTACTCCTCATTCAGAACTCCATTTTCGATGAAATTAGTTTTGTTTTCTTCCATACTCAATCAAATATATATTCTAAACATTCTAACTCAAAATATAAGATCAAATGTTTGCTGGTATCACTTGTATATAAGTCGTTAACTACTTTCCTAGGTGGCACCTTTCGTAGTTTTGTCAATATCTCATCACACACAACTACGTCTTCAGTCAAATTAGTTTTATTCGCATTCGAACTCGATATATATTGACGTAGTAATATTAATATAATACATATTTTTGGGACTGAAATTAACTATTTTCCGTGATGGTACCCCTTTGGGTTTCGACCGATTTTGTAGTTTTTTGAATTACTCCTCATTCAGAACTCCATTTTCGATGAAATAAGTTTTGTTTTCTTCCATACTCGATAAAATATATATTCTAAACATTCTAACTCAAAATATAAGATCAAATGTTTGCTGGAATCAGTTGTATATAAGTCGTTAAATACTTTCTTAGGTGGCACCTTATTGTTTCGTCCGATTTCGTAGTTTTATTAATATATCATCACACACAACTTCATTTTCAGTCAAATTAGTTTTATTCGCCTTCTAACTCGATATATATTTACGTAGTAATGTTAATATAATACATATTTTTGGGACCGAAATCAATTATTTTCCGTGATATTACCCCTTTGAGTTTCGACCGATGTTGTAGTTTTTTGAATTACTCCTCATTCGGAACTCCATTTTCGATGAAATAAGTTTTGTTTTCCACCATACTCGATCAAATATATATTCTAAACATTTTAAATCAAAATATAAGATCAAATGTTTGCTGTTCTCACTTGTATATAATTCGTTAACTACTTTCCTAGGTGGCACCTTATTGTTTCGTGTGATTTCGTAGTTTTGTCAATATCTCATCACACACAACTTCATCTTCAGTCAAATTAGTTTTATTCGCATTCGAACTCGATATATATTGACGTAGTAATATTAATATAATACATATTTTTGGGACCGAAATCAACTATTTTCCGTGATGGTACACCCCTTTGAGTTTCGACTGATTCAGTAGTTTTTTGAATTACTCCTAATTCGGAACTCTATTTTCGATGAAAAAAAATTTGGTTTTCTTTCATACTCCATCAAAGATATATTCTAAACATTCTAACTCAAAATATAATATCAAATTTTTGCTTTTATCACTTGTTTATAAGACGTTAAATACGTTTTTCCTCGGTAGCACCTTATTGTTTCGTCTGATTTCGTAGTTTTGTCAATATCTGATCACACACAAATTCGATTTCTGTCAAATTAGTTTTATTCGCATTCTAACTCGATATATATTTACGTAGTAATGTTAAGATAATACATATTTTTGGGACCGAAATCAACTATTTTCCGTGATGGTACCCCTTTGGGTTTCAACCGATTTTGTAATTTTTTGAATTACTCCTCATTCAGAACT
Source organism: Chamaenerion angustifolium (assembly GCA_946814005.1). Taxonomy (NCBI): domain Eukaryota; kingdom Viridiplantae; phylum Streptophyta; class Magnoliopsida; order Myrtales; family Onagraceae; genus Chamaenerion; species Chamaenerion angustifolium. The sequence continues at coordinate 443,231 of OX328279.1, forward strand.
CCATTTTCGATGAAATAAGTTTTGTTTTCTTCCATACTCGATAAAATATATATTCTAAACATTCTAACTCAAAATATAAGATCAAATGTTTGCTGGAATCAGTTGTATATAAGTCGTTAAATACTTTCTTAGGTGGCACCTTATTATTTCGTCCGATTTCGTAGTTTTGTCAATATCTCGTCGCACACAACTTCATTTTCAGTCAAATTAGTTTTATTCGCATACTAACTCGATATATATTGACGTAGTAATGTTAATATAATACATATTTTTGGGACCGGAATCAACTATTTTCTGTGATGGTACCCCTTTGGGGTTCGACCGATTTTGTAGTTTTTTGAATTACTCCTCATTCAGAACTCCATTTTCGATGAAATTAGTTTTGTTTTCTTCCATACTCAATCAAATATATATTCTAAACATTCTAACTCAAAATATAAGATCAAATGTTTGCTGGTATCACTTGTATATAAGTCGTTAACTACTTTCCTAGGTGGCACCTTTCGTAGTTTTGTCAATATCTCATCACACACAACTACGTCTTCAGTCAAATTAGTTTTATTCGCATTCGAACTCGATATATATTGACGTAGTAATATTAATATAATACATATTTTTGGGACTGAAATTAACTATTTTCCGTGATGGTACCCCTTTGGGTTTCGACCGATTTTGTAGTTTTTTGAATTACTCCTCATTCAGAACTCCATTTTCGATGAAATAAGTTTTGTTTTCTTCCATACTCGATAAAATATATATTCTAAACATTCTAACTCAAAATATAAGATCAAATGTTTGCTGGAATCAGTTGTATATAAGTCGTTAAATACTTTCTTAGGTGGCACCTTATTGTTTCGTCCGATTTCGTAGTTTTATTAATATATCATCACACACAACTTCATTTTCAGTCAAATTAGTTTTATTCGCCTTCTAACTCGATATATATTTACGTAGTAATGTTAATATAATACATATTTTTGGGACCGAAATCAATTATTTTCCGTGATATTACCCCTTTGAGTTTCGACCGATGTTGTAGTTTTTTGAATTACTCCTCATTCGGAACTCCATTTTCGATGAAATAAGTTTTATTTTCCACCATACTCGATCAAATATATATTCTAAACATTTTAAATCAAAATATAAGATCAAATGTTTGCTGTTCTCACTTGTATATAATTCGTTAACTACTTTCCTAGGTGGCACCTTATTGTTTCGTGTGATTTCGTAGTTTTGTCAATATCTCATCACACACAACTTCATCTTCAGTCAAATTAGTTTTATTCGCATTCGAACTCGATATATATTGACGTAGTAATATTAATATAATACATATTTTTGGGACCGAAATCAACTATTTTCCGTGATGGTACACCCCTTTGAGTTTCGACTGATTCAGTAGTTTTTTGAATTACTCCTAATTCGGAACTCTATTTTCGATGAAAAAAAATTTGGTTTTCTTTCATACTCCATCAAAGATATATTCTAAACATTCTAACTCAAAATATAATATCAAATTTTTGCTTTTATCACTTGTTTATAAGACGTTAAATACGTTTTTCCTCGGTAGCACCTTATTGTTTCGTCTGATTTCGTAGTTTTGTCAATATCTGATCACACACAAATTCGATTTCTGTCATATTAGTTTTATTCGCATTCTAACTCGATATATATTTACGTAGTAATGTTAAGATAATACATATTTTTGGGACCGAAATCAACTATTTTCCGTGATGGTACCCCTTTGGGTTTCGACCGATTTTGTAGTTTTTTGAATTACTCCTCATTCGGAACTCCATTTTCGATGAAATAAGATTCGTTTTCTTCCATACTCGATCAAATATATATTATAAACATTCTAACTCAAAATATAAGATTAAATAATTGCTGGTATAACTTGTATATAAGTCGTTAACTACTTTCCTAGGTGGCACTTTAATGTTCCGTCCGATTTCGTAGTTTTGTCAATATCTCATCACACACAACTTCGATTTCAGTCGAATTAGTTTTATTCGCATTCTAACTCGATATATATTTACGTAGTAATGTTAATATAATACATATTTTTGGGACCGAAATCAACTATTTTCCGTGATGGTACCCCTTTGGGTTTCAACCGATTTTGTAATTTTTTGAATTACTCCTCATTCAGAACTCCATTTTCGATGAAATAAGTTTTGTTTTCTTCCATACTCGATAAAATATATATTCTAAACATTCTAACTCAAAATATAAGATCAAATGTTTGCTGGAATCAGTTGTATATAAGTCGTTAAATACTTTCTTAGGTGGCACCTTATTATTTCGTCCGATTTCGTAGTTTTGTCAATATCTCGTCGCACACAACTTCATTTTCAGTCAAATTAGTTTTATTCGCATACTAACTCGATATATATTGACGTAGTAATGTTAATATAATACATATTTTTGGGACCGGAATCAACTATTTTCTGTGATGGTACCCCTTTGGGGTTCGACCGATTTTGTAGTTTTTTGAATTACTCCTCATTCAGAACTCCATTTTCGATGAAATTAGTTTTGTTTTCTTCCATACTCAATCAAATATATATTCTAAACATTCTAACTCAAAATATAAGATCAAATGTTTGCTGGTATCACTTGTATATAAGTCGTTAACTACTTTCCTAGGTGGCACCTTTCGTAGTTTTGTCAATATCTCATCACACACAACTACGTCTTCAGTCAAATTAGTTTTATTCGCATTCGAACTCGATATATATTGACGTAGTAATATTAATATAATACATATTTTTGGGACTGAAATTAACTATTTTCCGTGATGGTACCCCTTTGGGTTTCGACCGATTTTGTAGTTTTTTGAATTACTCCTCATTCAGAACTCCATTTTCGATGAAATAAGTTTTGTTTTCTTCCATACTCGATAAAATATATATTCTAAACATTCTAACTCAAAATATAAGATCAAATGTTTGCTGGAATCAGTTGTATATAAGTCGTTAAATACTTTCTTAGGTGGCACCTTATTGTTTCGTCCGATTTCGTAGTTTTATTAATATATCATCACACACAACTTCATTTTCAGTCAAATTAGTTTTATTCGCCTTCTAACTCGATATATATTTACGTAGTAATGTTAATATAATACATATTTTTGGGACCGAAATCAATTATTTTCCGTGATATTACCCCTTTGAGTTTCGACCGATGTTGTAGTTTTTTGAATTACTCCTCATTCGGAACTCCATTTTCGATGAAATAAGTTTTGTTTTCCACCATACTCGATCAAATATATATTCTAAACATTTTAAATCAAAATATAAGATCAAATGTTTGCTGTTCTCACTTGTATATAATTCGTTAACTACTTTCCTAGGTGGCACCTTATTGTTTCGTGTGATTTCGTAGTTTTGTCAATATCTCATCACACACAACTTCATCTTCAGTCAAATTAGTTTTATTCGCATTCGAACTCGATATATATTGACGTAGTAATATTAATATAATACATATTTTTGGGACCGAAATCAACTATTTTCCGTGATGGTACACCCCTTTGAGTTTCGACTGATTCAGTAGTTTTTTGAATTACTCCTAATTCGGAACTCTATTTTCGATGAAAAAAAATTTGGTTTTCTTTCATACTCCATCAAAGATATATTCTAAACATTCTAACTCAAAATATAATATCAAATTTTTGCTTTTATCACTTGTTTATAAGACGTTAAATACGTTTTTCCTCGGTAGCACCTTATTGTTTCGTCTGATTTCGTAGTTTTGTCAATATCTGATCACACACAAATTCGATTTCTGTCAAATTAGTTTTATTCGCATTCTAACTCGATATATATTTACGTAGTAATGTTAAGATAATACATATTTTTGGGACCGAAATCAACTATTTTCCGTGATGGTACCCCTTTGGGTTTCGACCGATTTTGTAGTTTTTTGAATTACTCCTCATTCGGAACTCCATTTTCGATGAAATAAGATTCGTTTTCTTCCATACTCGATCAAATATATATTATAAACATTCTAACTCAAAATATAAGATTAAATAATTGCTGGTATAACTTGTATATAAGTCGTTAACTACTTTCCTAGGTGGCACTTTAATGTTCCGTCCGATTTCGTAGTTTTGTCAATATCTCATCACACACAACTTCGATTTCAGTCGAATTAGTTTTATTCGCATTCTAACTCGATATATATTTACGTAGTAATGTTAATATAATACCTATTTTTGGGACCGAAATCAACTATTTTCCGTGATGGGTACCCCTTTGGGTTTCGAACGATTTTGTAGTTTTTTGAATTACTCGTCATTCAGAACTCAATTTTCGATGAAATAAGTTTTGTTTTCTTCCATACTCGATAAAATATATGTTCTAAACATTCTAACTCAAAATATAAGATCAAATGTTTGTTGGAATCAGTTGTATATAAGTCGTTAAATACGTTCTTAGGTGGCACCTTATTGTTTCGTCCGATTTCGTAGTTTTATTAATATATCATCACACACAACTTCATTTTCAGTTAAATTAGTTTTATTCGCCTTCTAACTCGATATATATTTACGTAGTAATGTTAATATAATACATATTTTTGGGACCGAAATCAAATATTTTCCGTGATGGTACCCCTTTGGGTTTCGACCGATTTTGTAGTTTTTTGAAATACTCCTCATTCGGAACTCCATTTTCGATGAAATAAATTTTGTTTTCCTCCATACTTGATCAAATATATATTCTAAACATTCTAACTCAAAATATAAGATCAAATGTTTGATGTTATCATTTATATATAAGACGTTAAGTAATTATTTCCTAGGTGACACCTTATTGTTTTGTCCGATTTCGTAGTTTTGTCAATATCTCGTCGCACACAACTTCGTTTTCAGTCAAATTAGTTTTATTCGCATACTAACTCGATATATATTGACGTAGTAATGTTAATATAATACATATTTTCGGGACCGGAATCAACTATTTTCTGTGATGGTACCCCTTTGGGGTTCGACCGATTTTGTAGTTTTTTGAATTACTCCTCATTCAGAACTCCATTTTCGATGAAATAAGTTTTGTTTTCTTCCATACTCGATCAAATATATATTCTAAACATTCTAACTAAAAATAAAAGATAAAATGTTTGCTGGTATCACTTGTATATAAGTCGTTAACTACTTTCCTAGGTGGCACCTTTCGTAGTTTTGTCAATATCTCATCACACACAACTACGTCTTCAGTCAAATTAGTTTTATTCGCATTCGAACTCGATATATATTGACGTAGTAATATTAATATAATACATATTTTTGGGACTGAAATTAACTATTTTCCGTGATGGTACCCTTTTGGGTTTCGACCGATTTTGTAGTTTTTTGAATTACTCCTCATTCAGAACTCCATTTTCGATGAAATAAGTTTTGTTTTCTTCCATACTCGATAAAATATATATTCTAAACATTCTAATTCAAAATATAAGATCAAATGTTTGCTGGGATCATTTGTATATAAGTCGTTAAACACTTTCTTAGGTGGCACCTTATTGTTTCGTCCGATTTCGTAGTTTTATTAATATATCATCACACACAAATTCATTTTCAGTCAAATTAGTTTTATTCGCCTTCTAGCTCGATATATATTGACGTAGTAATATTAATATAATACATATTTTTGGGACCGAAATCAACTATTTTCCGTGATGGTACACCCCTTTGAGTTTCGACTGATTCAGTAGTTTTTTGAATTACTCCTAATTCGGAACTCTATTTTCGATGAAATAAAATTTGGTTTTCTTTCATACTCCATCAAATATATATTCTAAACATTCAAACTCAAAATATAATATCAAATTTTTGCTTTTATCACTTGTTTATAAGACGTTAAATACGTTTTTCCTCGGTAGCACCTTATTGTTTCGTCTGATTTCGTAGTTTTGTCAATATCTGATCACACATAAATTCGATTTCAGTCAAATTAGTTTTATTCGCATTCTAACTCGATATATATTTACGTAGTAATGTTAATATAATACATATTTTTGGGGCCGAAATCAACGATTTTCCGTGATGGTACCCCTTTGGGTTTCGACCGATTTTGTAGTTTTTTGAATTACTCCTAATTCGGAACTCTATTTTCGATGAAATAAAATTTGTTTTCTTCCATACTCCATCTAAGATATATTCTAAACATTCTAACTCAAAATATAAGATCAAATGTTTGCTTTTATCACTTGAATATAAGACGTTAAATACGTTTTTCCAAGGTGGCACCTTATTGTTTCGTCCGATTTCGTAGTTTTGTCAATATCTGATCACACACAAATTCGATTTCAGTCAAATTAGTTTTATTAGCATTCTAACTCGATATATATTTACGTAGTAATGTTAATATAATACATATTTTTGGGACCGAAATCAACGATTTTCCGTGATGGTACCCCTTTGGGTTTCGACCGATTTTGTAGTTTTTTGAATTACTCCTCATTCGGAAATCCATTTTCGATCAAATAAGTTTTCTTTTCTTCCATACTCGATCAAATATATATTCTAAACATTATAACTCAAAATATAAGATCAAATGTTTGCTGGTATCATTTGTATATAAGTCGTTAACTACTTTCCTAGGTGGCACATTAATGTTCCATCCAATTTCGTAGTTTTGTCAACATCTCATTACACGAAACTTCGCCTTCAGTCAAATTAGTTTTATTTCGCATTCTAACTCGATATATATTGACGTAGTAATGTTAATATAATACATATTTTTGGGACCGAAATCAACTATTTTCCGTGATGGTACCCCTTTGGGTTTTGACCGATTTTGTAGTTTTTTGAATTACTTCTCATTCGGAACTCCATTTTCGATGAAATAAGTTTTTTTTTCTTCTATACTCGATAAAATATATATTCTAAACATTCTAACTCAAAATATAAGATCAAATGTTTGTTGGAATCAGTTGTATATAAGTCGTTAAATACTTTCTTAGGTGGCACCTTATTGTTTCGTCTGATTTCGTAGTTTTGTTCATATATCATCACACACAACTTCATTTTCAGTCAAATTAGTTTTATTCGCCTTCTAACTCGATATATATTGACGTAGTAGTGTTAATATAATACATATTTTTGGGACCGAAATCAACCATTTTCCGTGATATACCCTTTTGAGTTTAGACCGATTTTGTAGATGTTTGAATTACTCCTCATTCGGAACTCCATTTTCGATGAAATAAATTTTGTTTTCCTCCATACTTGATCAAATATATATTTCAGTCAAATTAGTTTTATTCGCATTCTAACTCGATATATATTAACGTAGTAATGTTAATATAATACATATTTTTGGGGTCGAAATCAACGATTTTCCGTGATGGTACCCCTTTGGGTTTCGACCGATTTTGTAGTTTTTTGAATTACTCCTCATTCGGAACTCCATTTTCGATGAAATAAATTTTGTTTTCCTCCATACTTGATCAAATATATATTCTAAACATTCTAACTCAAAATATAAGATCAAATGTTTGCTTTTATCATTTATATATAAGACGTTAAATAATTATTTCCTAGGTGACACCTTATTGTTTTGTCCGATTTCGTAGTTTTGTCAATATCTCGTCGCACACAACTTCGTTTTCAGTCAAACTAGTTTTATTCGCCTACTAACTAGATATATATTTACGTAGTAATGTTAATATAATACACATTTTTGGGACCGAAATCAATGATTTTCCGTGATGGTACCCCTTTGGGTTTCGACCGATTTTGTAGTTTTTTGAATTACTCCTCATTCGGAACTCCGTTTTCGATTAAATAAGTTTTGTTTTCTTCCATACTCGATCGAATATATATTCTAAACATTATAACTCAAAAATAAAGATGAAATGTTTGCTGGTATCACTTGTATATAAGTCGTTAACTACTTTCCTAGGTGACACCTTATTGTTTTGTCCGATTTCGTAGTTTTGTCAATATCTTGTCGCACACAACTTCGTTTTCAGTCAAATTAGTTTTATTCGCATACTAACTAGATATATATTGACGTAGTAATGTTAAAATAATACATATTTTTGGGACCGAAATCAACTATTTTCCGTGATGGTACCCCTTTGGGTTTCGATCGATTTTGTAGTTTTTGAATTACTCCTCATTCGGAACTCCATTTTCGATGAAATAAGTTTTGTTTTCTTCCATACTCGATGAAATATATATTCTAAACATTGTAACTCAAAATATAAAATCAAATGTTTGCTGGAATCACTTGTATATATGTCGATAAATAATTTCTTAGTGGCACCTTATTGTTTCGTCCGATTTCGTAGTTTTGTTAATATATCATCACACACAACTTCATTTTCAGTCAAATTAGTTTTATTTGCATTCTAACTCGATATATATTGACGTAGTAATGTTAATATAATATATATTTTTGGGACCGAAATCAACTATTTTCCGTGATGGTACCCATTAGAGTTTCGACCGATTCTGTAGGTTTTTGAATTACTCTTAGTTCGAAACTCTATTTTCGATGAAATAAAAGTTGTTTTCTTCCATACTCCATCAAAGATATATTCTAAAAATTCTAACTCAATATATAAGATCAAATGTTTGCTGTTATCACTTGTATATAAGACGTTAAATACGTTTTTCCTAGGTGGCACCTTATTGTTTCGTCCGATTTCGTAGTTTGGTCAATATCTTGACACACACAATTTCATTTTCAGTCAAATTAGTTTTATTCGCCTTCTAACTCGATATATATTTACGTAGTAATATTAATATAATACATATTTTTGGGACTGAAATTAACTATTTTCCGTGATGGTACCCCTTTGGGTTTCGACCGATTTTGTAGTTTATTGAATTATTCCTCATTCGGAACTCCGTTTTCGATGAAATAAGTTTTGTTTTCTTCCATACTCGATAAAATATATATTCTAAACATTCTAACTCAAAATATAAGATCAAATGTTTGCTGGAATCAGTTGTATATAAGTCGTTAAATACTTTCTTAGGTGGCACCTTATTGTTTCGTCTGATTTCGTAGTTTTGTTCATATATCATCACACACAACTTCATTTTCAGTCAAATTAGTTTTATTCGCCTTCTAACTCGATATATATTGACGTAGTAGTGTTAATATAATACATATTTTTGGGACCGAAATCAACCATTTTCCGTGATATACCCTTTTGAGTTTAGACCGATTTTGTAGATGTTTGAATTACTCCTCATTCGGAACTCCATTTTCGATGAAATAAATTTTGTTTTCCTCCATACTTGATCAAATATATATTTCAGTCAAATTAGTTTTATTCGCATTCTAACTCGATATATATTAACGTAGTAATGTTAATATAATACATATTTTTGGGGTCGAAATCAACGATTTTCCGTGATGGTACCCCTTTGGGTTTCGACCGATTTTGTAGTTTTTTGAATTACTCCTCATTCGGAACTCCATTTTCGATGAAATAAATTTTGTTTTCCTCCATACTTGATCAAATATATATTCTAAACATTCTAACTCAAAATATAAGATCAAATGTTTGCTTTTATCATTTATATATAAGACGTTAAATAATTATTTCCTAGGTGACACCTTATTGTTTTGTCCGATTTCGTAGTTTTGTCAATATCTCGTCGCACACAACTTCGTTTTCAGTCAAACTAGTTTTATTCGCCTACTAACTAGATATATATTTACGTAGTAATGTTAATATAATACACATTTTTGGGACCGAAATCAATGATTTTCCGTGATGGTACCCCTTTGGGTTTCGACCGATTTTGTAGTTTTTTGAATTACTCCTCATTCGGAACTCCGTTTTCGATTAAATAAGTTTTGTTTTCTTCCATACTCGATCGAATATATATTCTAAACATTATAACTCAAAAATAAAGATGAAATGTTTGCTGGTATCACTTGTATATAAGTCGTTAACTACTTTCCTAGGTGACACCTTATTGTTTTGTCCGATTTCGTAGTTTTGTCAATATCTTGTCGCACACAACTTCGTTTTCAGTCAAATTAGTTTTATTCGCATACTAACTAGATATATATTGACGTAGTAATGTTAAAATAATACATATTTTTGGGACCGAAATCAACTATTTTCCGTGATGGTACCCCTTTGGGTTTCGATCGATTTTGTAGTTTTTGAATTACTCCTCATTCGGAACTCCATTTTCGATGAAATAAGTTTTGTTTTCTTCCATACTCGATGAAATATATATTCTAAACATTGTAACTCAAAATATAAAATCAAATGTTTGCTGGAATCACTTGTATATATGTCGATAAATAATTTCTTAGTGGCACCTTATTGTTTCGTCCGATTTCGTAGTTTTGTTAATATATCATCACACACAACTTCATTTTCAGTCAAATTAGTTTTATTTGCATTCTAACTCGATATATATTGACGTAGTAATGTTAATATAATATATATTTTTGGGACCGAAATCAACTATTTTCCGTGATGGTACCCATTAGAGTTTCGACCGATTCTGTAGGTTTTTGAATTACTCTTAGTTCGAAACTCTATTTTCGATGAAATAAAAGTTGTTTTCTTCCATACTCCATCAAAGATATATTCTAAAAATTCTAACTCAATATATAAGATCAAATGTTTGCTGTTATCACTTGTATATAAGACGTTAAATACGTTTTTCCTAGGTGGCACCTTATTGTTTCGTCCGATTTCGTAGTTTGGTCAATATCTTGACACACACAATTTCATTTTCAGTCAAATTAGTTTTATTCGCCTTCTAACTCGATATATATTTACGTAGTAATATTAATATAATACATATTTTTGGGACTGAAATTAACTATTTTCCGTGATGGTACCCCTTTGGGTTTCGACCGATTTTGTAGTTTATTGAATTATTCCTCATTCGGAACTCCGTTTTCGATGAAATAAGTTTTGTTTTCTTCCATACTCGATAAAATATATATTCTAAACATTCTAACTCAAAATATAAGATCAAATGTTTGCTGGAATCAGTTGTATATAAGTCGTTAAATACTTTCTTAGGTGGCACCCTATTGTTTCGTCCGATTTCGTAGTTTTATTAATATATCATCACACACAACTTCATTTTCAGTCAAATTAGTTTTATTCGCCTTCTAACTCGATATATATTTACGCAGTAATGTTAATATAATACATATTTTTGGGACCGAAATCAACTATTTTCCGTGACGGTACCCCTTTGGGTTTCGACCGATTTTGTAGTTTTTTGAATTACTCCTCATTCGGAACTCCATTTTCGATGAAATAAATTTTGTTTTCCTCAATACTTGATCAAATATATATTCTAAACATTCTAACTCAAAATATAAGATCAAATGTTTCCTGTTATCATTTATATATAAGACGTTAAGTAATTATTTCCTAGGTGACACCTTATTGTTTCGTCCGATTTCGTAGTTTTGTCAATATCTCGTCGCACACAACTTCGTTTTCAGTCAAATTAGTTTTATTCGCATACTAACTCGATATATATCGACGTAGTAATGTTAATATAATACATATTTTTGGGACCGGAATCAACTATTTTCTGTGATGGTACCCCTTTGGGGTTCGACCGATTTTGTAGTTTTTTGAATTACTCCTCATTCAGAACTCCATTTTCGATGAAATAAGTTTTTTTTTCTTCCATACTCGATCAAATATATATTCTAAACATTCTAACTCAAAATATAAGATCAAATGTTTGCTGGTATCACTTGTATATAAGTCGTTAACTACTTTCCTAGGTGGCACCTTTCGTAGTTTTGACAATATCTCATCACACACAACTACGTCTTCAGCCAAATTAGTTTTATTCGCATTCGAACTCGATATATATTGACGTAGTAATATTAATATAATACATATTTTTGGGACTGAAATTAACTATTTTCCGTGATGGTACCCCTTTGGGTTTCGACCGATTTTGTAGTTTTTTGAATTACTCCTCATTCTGAACTCCATTTTCGATGAAATAAGTTTTGTTTTCTTCCACACTCGATAAAATATATATTCTAAACATTCTAACTCAAAATATATGATCAAATGTTTGCTGTAATCAGTTGTATATAAGTCGTTAAATACTTTCTTAGGTGGCAACTTATTGTTTTGTCCGATTTCGTTGTTTTATCAATATATCATCACACACAACTTCATTTTCAGTCAAATTAGTTTTATTCGCCTTCTAACTCGATATATATTTACGTAGTAATGTTAATATAATACATATTTTTGGGACCGAAATCAACTATTTTCCGTGATATTACCCCTTTGAGTTTCGACCGATTTTTTAGTTTTTTGAATTACTCCTCATTCGGAACTCCATTTTCGATGAAATAAGTTTTGTTTTCCACCATACTCGATCAAATATATATTCTAAACATTTTAAATCAAAATATAAGATCAAATGTTTGCTGTTCTCACTTGTATATAATTCGTTAACTACTTTCCTAGGTGGCACCTTATTGTTTCGTCCGATTTCGTAGTTTTGTCAATATCTCATCACACACAACTTCATCTTCAGTCAAATTAGTTTTATTCACATTCGAACTCGATATATATTGACGTAGTAATATTAATATAATACATATTTTTGGGACCGAAATCAACTATTTTCCGTGATGGTACACCCCTTTGAGTTTCGACTGATTCAGTAGTTTTTTGAATTACTCCTAATTCGGAACTCTATTTTCGATGAAATAAAATTTGGTTTTCTTTCATACTCCATCAAAGATATATTCTAAACATTCTAACTCAAAATATAAGATCAAATTTTTTCTTTTATCACTTGTTTATAAGACGTTAAATACGTTTTTCCTCGGTAGCACCTTATTGTTTCGTCTGATTTCGTAGTTTTGTCAATATCTGATCACACACAAATTCGATTTCAGTCAAATTAGTTTTATTCGCATTCTAACTCGATATATATTTACGTAGTAATGTTAATATAATACATATTTTTGGGACAGAAATCAACGATTTTCCGTGATGGTACCTCTTTGAGTTTCGACCGATTTTGTAGTTTTTTGAATTACTCCTAATTCGGAACTCTATTTTCGATGAAATAAAATTTGTTTTCTTCCATACTCCATCTAAGATATATTCTAAACATTCTAACTCAAAATATAAGATCAAATGATTTCTTTTATCACTTGTATATAAGACGTTAAATACGTTTTTCCTAGGTGGCACCCTATTGTTTCGTCCGATTTCGTAGTTTTGTCAATATCTGATCACACACAAATTCGATTTCAGTCAAATTAGTTTTATTCGCATTCTAACTCGATATATATTTACGTAGTAATGTTAATATAATACATATTTTTGGGACCGAAATCAACTATTTTCTGTGATGGTACCCCTTTGGGTTTCGACCGATTTTGTAATTTTTTGAATTACTCCTCATTCAGAACTCCATTTTCGATGAAATAAGTTTTGTTTTCTTCCATACTCGATAAAATATATATTCTAAACATTCTAACTCAAAATATAAGATCAAATGTTTGCTGGTATCATTTGTATATAAGTCGTTAACTACTTTCCTAGGTGGCACATTAATGTTCCGTCCAATTTCGTAGTTTTGTCAACATCTCATTACACGCAACTTCGTCTTCAGTCAAATTAGTTTTATTTCGCATTCTAACTCGATATATATTGACGTAGTAATGTTAATATAATACATATTTTTGGGACCGAAATCAACTATTTTCCGTGATGGTACCCCTTTGGGTTTCAACCGATTTTGTAGTTTTTTGAATTACTTCTCATTCGGAACTCCATTTTCGATGAAATAAGTTTTTTTTTCTTCCATACTCGATAAAATATATATTCTAAACATTCTAACTCAAAATATAAGATCAAATGTTTGCTGGAATCAGTTGTATATAAGTCGTTAAATACTTTCTTAGGTGGCACCTTATTGTTTCGTCTAATTTCGTAGTTTTGTTAATATATCATCACACACAACTTCATTTTCAGTCAAATTAGTTTTATTCGCCTTCTAACTCGATATATATTGACGTAGTAGTGTTAATATAATATATATTTTTGGGACCGAAATTAACTATTTTCCGTGATGGTACCCTTTGGGTTTCGACCGATTTTGTAGTTTTTTGAATTACTCCTCATTCAGAACTCCATTTTCGATGAAATAAGTTTTGTTTTCTTCCATACTCGATAAAATATATATTCTAAACATTCTAACTCAAAATATATGATCAAATGTTTGCTGTGATCAGTCGTATATAAGTCGTTAAATACTTTCTTAGGTGGCAACTTATTGTTTCGTCCGATTTCGTTGTTTTGTTAATATATCATCACACACAACTTCATTTTCAGTCAAATTAGTTTTATTTGCATTCTAACTCGATATATATTGACGTAGTAATGTTAATATAATATATATTTTTGGGACCGAAATCAACTATTTTCCGTGATGGTACCCATTTGAGTTTCGACCGATTTTGTAGGTTTTTGAATTACTCTTAGTTCGATACTCTATTTTCGATGAAATAAAAGTTGTTTTCTTCCATACTCCATCAAAGATATATTCTAAAAATTCTAACTCAATATATAAGATCAAATGTTTGCTGTTATCACTTGTATATAAGACGTTAAATACGTTTTTCCTAGGTGGCACCTTATTGTTTCGTCCGATTTCGTAGTTTTGTCAATATCTTGTCACACACAATTTCATTTTCAGTCAAATTAGTTTTATTCGCATTCTAACTCAATATATATTGACGTAGTAGTGTTAATATAATACATATTTTTGGGACCGAAATCAACTAGTTTCCGTGATAGTACCCCTTTGAGTTTCGACCGATTTTGTAGATTTTTGAATTACTCCTCATTCGGAACTCCATTTTCGATGAAATAAGTTTTGGTTTCCACCATAATCGATCAAATATATATTCTAAACATTATAAATCAAAATATAAGATCAAATGTTTGCTGTTCTCACTTGTATATAAGACGTTAAATACTTTTTTCCTAGATGGCACCTTATTGTTTCGTCCAATTTCGAAGTTTTATCAATATCTCATCACACACAACTTCATCTTCAGTCAAATTAGTTTTAATCGCATTCGAACTCGATATATATTGACGTAGTAATATTAATATAATACATATTTTTGGGACCGAAATCAACTATTTTCCTTTATGGTACACCCCTTTGAGTTTCGACCGATTCTGTAGTTTTTTGAATTACTCCTAATTCGGAATTCCATTTTCGATGAAATAAATTTTTTTTTCTTTCATACTCCATCAAAGATATATTATAAACATTCTAACTCAAAATATAAGATCAAATTTTTTCTTTTATCACTTGTTTATAAGACGTTAAATACGTTTTTCCTCGGTAGCACCTTATTGTTTCGTCTAATTTCGTAGTTTTGTCAATATCTCATCACACACAACTTCGTTTTCAGTCAAATTAGTTTTATTCGCATTCTAACTCGATATATATTTACGTAGTAATGTTAATATAATACATATTTTTGGGACCGAAATCAACTAGTTTCCGTGATGGTACCCCTTTGGGTTTCGACCGATTTTGTAGTTTTTTGAATTACTCCTCATTCGGAACTCCATTTTCGATTAAATAAGTTTTGTTTTCTTCCATACTCGATCAAAAATATATTCTAAACATTATAACTCAAAATATAAGATCAAATGTTTGCTGGTATCACTTGTATATAAGTCGTTAACTACTTTCGTAGGTGACACCTTATTGTTTCGTCCAATTTCGTAGTTTTGTCAACATCTCATTACACGCAACTTCGTTTTCAGTCAAATTAGTTTTATTCGCATTCTAACTCGATATATATTGACGTAGTAATGTTAAGATAATACATATTTTTGGGACTGAAATCAACTATTTTCCGTGATGGTACCCCTTTGAGTTTCGACCGATTTTGTAGTTTTTTGAATTACTCCTCATTCGGAACTCCATTTTCGATGAAATAAGTTTTGTTTTCCTCCACACTCGAGCAAATATATATTCTAAACATTATAAATCAAAATATAAGATCAAATGTTTGCTGTTCTCACTTGTATATAAGATGTTAAATACGTTTTTCCTAGATGGCACCTTATTGTTTCGTCCGATTTCGTAGTTTTGTCAATATCTCATCACACACAACTTCATCTTCAGTCAAATTAGTTTTATTCGCATTCGAACTCGATATATATTGACGTAGTAATATTAATATAATACATATTTTTGGGACCGAAATCAACTATTTTCCGTGATGGTACACCCCTTTGAGTTTCGACCGATTCTATAGTTTTTTGAATTACTCCTAATTCGGAACTCCATTTTCGATGAAATAAAATTTGTTTTCTTCCATACTCCATCAAATATATATTCTAAACATTCTAACTCAAAATATAAGATCAAATGTTTGCTTTTATCACTAGTATATAAGACGTTAAATACTATTTTCCTAGGTGGCACCTTTTTGTTTCGTCCGATTTCGTAGTTTTGTCAATATCTCATCACACACAACTTCGATTTCAGTCAAATTAGTTTTATTCGCATTCTAACTCGATATATATTTACGTAGTAATGTTAATATCATACATATTTTTGGGACAGAAATCAACGATTTTCCGTGATGGTACCCCTTTGGGTTTCGACCGATTTTGTAGTTTTTTGAATTACTCCTCATTCGGAACTCCATTTTTTATTAAATAAGTTTTCTTTTCTTCCATACTCGATCAAATATTTATTCTAAACATTATAACTCAAAATATAAGATCAAATGTTTGCTGGTATCATTTGTATATAAGTCGTTAACTACTTTCCTAGGTGGCACATTAATGTTCCGTCCAATTTCGTAGTTTTGTCAACATCTCATTACACGCAACTTCGTCTTCAGTCAAATTAGTTTTATTTCGCATTCTAACTCGATATATATTGACGTAGTAATGTTAATATAATACATATTTTTGGGACCGAAATCAACTATTTTCCGTGATGGTACCCCTTTGGGTTTCAACCGATTTTGTAGTTTTTTGAATTACTTCTCATTCGGAACTCCATTTTCGATGAAATAAGTTTTTTTTTCTTCCATACTCGATAAAATATATATTCTAAACATTCTAACTCAAAATATAAGATCAAATGTTTGCTGGAATCAGTTGTATATAAGTCGTTAAATACTTTCTTAGGTGGCACCTTATTGTTTCGTCTAATTTCGTAGTTTTGTTAATATATCATCACACACAACTTCATTTTCAGTCAAATTAGTTTTATTCGCCTTCTAACTCGATATATATTGACGTAGTAGTGTTAATATAATATATATTTTTGGGACCGAAATTAACTATTTTCCGTGATGGTACCCCTTTGGGTTTCGACCGATTTTGTAGTTTTTTGAATTACTCCTCATTCAGAACTCCATTTTCGATGAAATAAGTTTTGTTTTCTTCCATACTCGATAAAATATATATTCTAAACATTCTAACTCAAAATATATGATCAAATGTTTGCTGTAATCAGTTGTATATAAGTCGTTAAATACTTTCTTAGGTGGCAACTTATTGTTTCGTCCGATTTCGTTGTTTTGTTAATATATCATCACACACAACTTCATTTTCAGTCAAATTAGTTTTATTTGCATTCTAACTCGATATATATTGACGTAGTAATGTTAATATAATATATATTTTTGGGACCGAAATCAACTATTTTCCGTGATGGTACCCATTTGAGTTTCGACCGATTTTGTAGGTTTTTGAATTACTCTTAGTTCGAAACTCTATTTTCGATGAAATAAAAGTTGTTTTCTTCCATACTCCATCAAAGATATATTCTAAAAATTCTAACTCAATATATAAGATCAAATGTTTGCTGTTATCACTTGTATATAAGACGTTAAATACGTTTTTCCTAGGTGGCACCTTAATGTTTCGTCCGATTTCGTAGTTTTGTCAATATCTTGTCACACACAATTTCATTTTCAGTCAAATTAGTTTTATTCGCATTCTAACTCAATATATATTGACGTAGTAGTGTTAATATAATACATATTTTTGGGACCGGAATCAACTAGTTTCCGTGATAGTACCCCTTTGAGTTTCGACCGATTTTGTAGATTTTTGAATTACTCCTCATTCGGAACTCCATTTTCGATGAAATAAGTTTTGGTTTCCACCATAATCGATCAAATATATATTTTAAACATTATAAATCAAAATATAAGATCAAATGTTTGCTGTTCTCACTTGTATATAAGACGTTAAATACTTTTTTCCTAGATGGCACCTTATTATTTCGTCCAATTTCGAAGTTTTGTCAATATCTCATCACACACAACTTCATCTTCAGTCAAATTAGTTTTAATCGCATTCGAACTCGATATATATTGACGTAGTAATATTAATATAATACATATTTTTGGGACCGAAATCAACTATTTTCCGTGATGGTACACCCCTTTGAGTTTCGACCGATTCTGTAGTTTTTTGAATTACTCCTAATTCGGAATTCCATTTTCGATGAACTAAATTTTTTTTTCTTTCATACTCCATCAAAGATATATTATAAACATTCTAACTCAAAATATAAGATCAAATTTTTTCTTTTATCACTTGTTTATAAGACGTTAAATACGTTTTTCCTCGGTAGCACCTTATTGTTTCGTCTAATTTCGTAGTTTTGTCAATATCTCATCACACACAACTTCGTTTTCAGTCAAATTAGTTTTATTCGCATTCTAACTCGATATATATTTACGTAGTAATGTTAATATAATACATATTTTTGGGACCGAAATCAACTAGTTTCCGTGATGGTACCCCTTTGGGTTTCTACGGATTTTGTAGTTTTTTGAATTACTCCTCATTCGGAACTCCATTTTCTATTAAATAAGTTTTGTTTTCTTCCATACTCGATCAAAAATATATTCTAAACATTATAACTCAAAATATAAGATCAAATGTTTGCTGGTATCACTTGTATATAAGTCGTTAACTACTTTCGTAGGTGACACCTTATTGTTTCGTCCAATTTCGTAGTTTTGTCAACATCTCATTACACGCAACTTCGTTTTCAGTCAAATTAGTTTTATTCGCATTCTAACTCGATATATATTGACGTAGTAATGTTAAGATAATACATATTTTTGGGACTGAAATCAACTATTTTCCGTGATGGTACCCCTTTGAGTTTCGACCGATTTTGTAGTTTTTTGAATTACTCCTCATTCGGAACTCCATTTTCGATGAAATAAGTTTTGTTTTCCTCCACACTCGAGCAAATATATATTCTAAACATTATAAATCAAAATATAAGATCAAATGTTTGCTGTTCTCACTTGTATATAAGATGTTAAATACGTTTTTCCTAGATGGCACCTTATTGTTTCGTCCGATTTCGTAGTTTTGTCAATATCTCATCACACACAACTTCATCTTCAGTCAAATTAGTTTTATTCGCATTCGAACTCGATATATATTGACGTAGTAATATTAATATAATACATATTTTTGGGACCGAAATCAACTATTTTCCGTGATGGTACACCCCTTTGAGTTTCGACCGATTCTATAGTTTTTTGAATTACTCCTAATTCGGAACTCCATTTTCGATGAAATAAAATTTGTTTTCTTCCATACTCCATCAAATATATATTCTAAACATTCTAACTCAAAATATAAGATCAAATGTTTGCTTTTATCACTAGTATATAAGACGTTAAATACTATTTTCCTAGGTGGCACCTTTTTGTTTCGTCCGATTTCGTAGTTTTGTCAATATCTCATCACACACAACTTCGATTTCAGTCAAATTAGTTTTATTCGCATTCTAACTCGATATATATTTACGTAGTAATGTTAATATAATACATATTTTTGGGACAGAAATCAACGACTTTCCGTGATGGTACCCCTTTGGGTTTCGACCGATTTTGTAGTTTTTTGAATTACTCCTCATTCGGAACTCCATTTTCGATTAAATAAGTTTTGTTTTCTTCCATACTCGATCAAAAATATATTCTAAACATTATAACTCAAAATATAAGATCAAATGTTTGCTGGTATCACTTGTATATAAGTCGTTAACTACTTTCGTAGGTGACACCTTATTGTTTCGTCCAATTTCGTAGTTTTGTCAACATCTCATTACACGCAACTTCGTTTTCAGTCAAATTAGTTTTATTCGCATTCTAACTCGATATATATTGACGTAGTAATGTTAAGATAATACATATTTTTGGGACTGAAATCAACTATTTTCCGTGATGGTACCCCTTTGAGTTTCGACCGATTTTGTAGTTTTTTGAATTACTCCTCATTCGGAACTCCATTTTCGATGAAATAAGTTTTGTTTTCCTCCACACTCGAGCAAATATATATTCTAAACATTATAAATCAAAATATAAGATCAAATGTTTGCTGTTCTCACTTGTATATAAGATGTTAAATACGTTTTTCCTAGATGGCACCTTATTGTTTCGTCCGATTTCGTAGTTTTGTCAATATCTCATCACACACAACTTCATCTTCAGTCAAATTAGTTTTATTCGCATTCGAACTCGATATATATTGACGTAGTAATATTAATATAATACATATTTTTGGGACCGAAATTAACTATTTTCCGTGATGGTACCCCTTTGGGTTTCGACCGATTTTGTAGTTTTTTGAATTACTCCTCATTCAGAACTCCATTTTCGATGAAATAAGTTTTGTTTTCTTCCATACTCGATAAAATATATATTCTAAACATTCTAACTCAAAATATATGATCAAATGTTTGCTGTAATCAGTTGTATATAAGTCGTTAAATACTTTCTTAGGTGGCAACTTATTGTTTCGTCCGATTTCGTTGTTTTGTTAATATATCATCACACACAACTTCATTTTCAGTCAAATTAGTTTTATTTGCATTCTAACTCGATATATATTGACGTAGTAATGTTAATATAATATATATTTTTGGGACCGAAATCAACTATTTTCCGTGATGGTACCCATTTGAGTTTCGACCGATTTTGTAGGTTTTTGAATTACTCTTAGTTCGAAACTCTATTTTCGATGAAATAAAAGTTGTTTTCTTCCATACTCCATCAAAGATATATTCTAAAAATTCTAACTCAATATATAAGATCAAATGTTTGCTGTTATCACTTGTATATAAGACGTTAAATACGTTTTTCCTAGGTGGCACCTTAATGTTTCGTCCGATTTCGTAGTTTTGTCAATATCTTGTCACACACAATTTCATTTTCAGTCAAATTAGTTTTATTCGCATTCTAACTCAATATATATTGACGTAGTAGTGTTAATATAATACATATTTTTGGGACCGGAATCAACTAGTTTCCGTGATAGTACCCCTTTGAGTTTCGACCGATTTTGTAGATTTTTGAATTACTCCTCATTCGGAACTCCATTTTCGATGAAATAAGTTTTGGTTTCCACCATAATCGATCAAATATATATTTTAAACATTATAAATCAAAATATAAGATCAAATGTTTGCTGTTCTCACTTGTATATAAGACGTTAAATAATTTTTTCCTAGATGGCACCTTATTATTTCGTCCAATTTCGAAGTTTTGTCAATATCTCATCACACACAACTTCATCTTCAGTCAAATTAGTTTTAATCGCATTCGAACTCGATATATATTGACGTAGTAATATTAATATAATACATATTTTTGGGACCGAAATCAACTATTTTCCGTGATGGTACACCCCTTTGAGTTTCGACCGATTCTGTAGTTTTTTGAATTACTCCTAATTCGGAATTCCATTTTCGATGAACTAAATTTTTTTTTCTTTCATACTCCATCAAAGATATATTATAAACATTCTAACTCAAAATATAAGATCAAATTTTTTCTTTTATCACTTGTTTATAAGACGTTAAATACGTTTTTCCTCGGTAGCACCTTATTGTTTCGTCTAATTTCGTAGTTTTGTCAATATCTCATCACACACAACTTCGTTTTCAGTCAAATTAGTTTTATTCGCATTCTAACTCGATATATATTTACGTAGTAATGTTAATATAATACATATTTTTGGGACCGAAATCAACTAGTTTCCGTGATGGTACCCCTTTGGGTTTCTACGGATTTTGTAGTTTTTTGAATTACTCCTCATTCGGAACTCCATTTTCTATTAAATAAGTTTTGTTTTCTTCCATACTCGATCAAAAATATATTCTAAACATTATAACTCAAAATATAAGATCAAATGTTTGCTGGTATCACTTGTATATAAGTCGTTAACTACTTTCGTAGGTGACACCTTATTGTTTCGTCCAATTTCGTAGTTTTGTCAACATCTCATTACACGCAACTTCGTTTTCAGTCAAATTAGTTTTATTCGCATTCTAACTCGATATATATTGACGTAGTAATGTTAAGATAATACATATTTTTGGGACTGAAATCAACTATTTTCCGTGATGGTACCCCTTTGTGTTTCGACCGATTTTGTAGTTTTTTAAATTACTCATCATTCGGAACTCCATTTTCGATGAAATAAGTTTTGTTTTCCTCCACACTCGAGCAAATATATATTCTAAACATTATAAATCAAAATATAAGATCAAATGTTTGCTGTTCTCACTTGTATATAAGATGTTAAATACGTTTTTCCTAGATGGCACCTTATTGTTTCGTCCGATTTCGTAGTTTTGTCAATATCTCATCACACACAACTTCATCTTCAGTCAAATTAGTTTTATTCGCATTCGAACTCGATATATATTGACGTAGTAATATTAATATAATACATATTTTTGGTACCGAAATCAACTATTTTCCGTGATGGTACACCCCTTTGAGTTTCGACCGATTCTATAGTTTTTTGAATTACTCCTAATTCGGAACTCCATTTTCGATGAAATAAAATTTGTTTTCTTCCATACTCCATCAAATATATATTCTAAACATTCTAACTCAAAATATAAGATCAAATGTTTGCTTTTATCACTAGTATATAAGACGTTAAATACTATTTTCCTAGGTGGCACCTTTTTGTTTCGTCCGATTTCGTAGTTTTGTCAATATCTCATCACACACAACTTCGATTTCAGTCAAATTAGTTTTATTCGCATTCTAACTCGATATATATTTACGTAGTAATGTTAATATAATACATATTTTTGGGACAGAAATCAACGACTTTCCGTGATGGTACCCCTTTGGGTTTCGACCGATTTTGTAGTTTTTTGAATTACTCCTCATTCGGAACTCCATTTTCGATTAAATAAGTTTTGTTTTCTTCCATACTCGATCAAAAATATATTCTAAACATTATAACTCAAAATATAAGATCAAATGTTTGCTGGTATCACTTGTATATAAGTCGTTAACTACTTTCGTAGGTGACACCTTATTGTTTCGTCCAATTTCGTAGTTTTGTCAACATCTCATTACACGCAACTTCGTTTTCAGTCAAATTAGTTTTATTCGCATTCTAACTCGATATATATTGACGTAGTAATGTTAAGATAATACATATTTTTGGGACTGAAATCAACTATTTTCCGTGATGGTACCCCTTTGAGTTTCGACCGATTTTGTAGTTTTTTGAATTACTCCTCATTCGGAACTCCATTTTCGATGAAATAAGTTTTGTTTTCCTCCACACTCGAGCAAATATATATTCTAAACATTATAAATCAAAATATAAGATCAAATGTTTGCTGTTCTCACTTGTATATAAGATGTTAAATACGTTTTTCCTAGATGGCACCTTATTGTTTCGTCCGATTTCGTAGTTTTGTCAATATCTCATCACACACAACTTCATCTTCAGTCAAATTAGTTTTATTCGCATTCGAACTCGATATATATTGACGTAGTAATATTAATATAATACATATTTTTGGGACCGAAATTAACTATTTTCCGTGATGGTACCCCTTTGGGTTTCGACCGATTTTGTAGTTTTTTGAATTACTCCTCATTCAGAACTCCATTTTCGATGAAATAAGTTTTGTTTTCTTCCATACTCGATAAAATATATATTCTAAACATTCTAACTCAAAATATATGATCAAATGTTTGCTGTAATCAGTTGTATATAAGTCGTTAAATACTTTCTTAGGTGGCAACTTATTGTTTCGTCCGATTTCGTTGTTTTGTTAATATATCATCACACACAACTTCATTTTCAGTCAAATTAGTTTTATTTGCATTCTAACTCGATATATATTGACGTAGTAATGTTAATATAATATATATTTTTGGGACCGAAATCAACTATTTTCCGTGATGGTACCCATTTGAGTTTCGACCGATTTTGTAGGTTTTTGAATTACTCTTAGTTCGAAACTCTATTTTCGATGAAATAAAAGTTGTTTTCTTCCATACTCCATCAAAGATATATTCTAAAAATTCTAACTCAATATATAAGATCAAATGTTTGCTGTTATCACTTGTATATAAGACGTTAAATACGTTTTTCCTAGGTGGCACCTTAATGTTTCGTCCGATTTCGTAGTTTTGTCAATATCTTGTCACACACAATTTCATTTTCAGTCAAATTAGTTTTATTCGCATTCTAACTCAATATATATTGACGTAGTAGTGTTAATATAATACATATTTTTGGGACCGGAATCAACTAGTTTCCGTGATAGTACCCCTTTGAGTTTCGACCGATTTTGTAGATTTTTGAATTACTCCTCATTCGGAACTCCATTTTCGATGAAATAAGTTTTGGTTTCCACCATAATCGATCAAATATATATTTTAAACATTATAAATCAAAATATAAGATCAAATGTTTGCTGTTCTCACTTGTATATAAGACGTTAAATAATTTTTTCCTAGATGGCACCTTATTATTTCGTCCAATTTCGAAGTTTTGTCAATATCTCATCACACACAACTTCATCTTCAGTCAAATTAGTTTTAATCGCATTCGAACTCGATATATATTGACGTAGTAATATTAATATAATACATATTTTTGGGACCGAAATCAACTATTTTCCGTGATGGTACACCCCTTTGAGTTTCGACCGATTCTGTAGTTTTTTGAATTACTCCTAATTCGGAATTCCATTTTCGATGAACTAAATTTTTTTTTCTTTCATACTCCATCAAAGATATATTATAAACATTCTAACTCAAAATATAAGATCAAATTTTTTCTTTTATCACTTGTTTATAAGACGTTAAATACGTTTTTCCTCGGTAGCACCTTATTGTTTCGTCTAATTTCGTAGTTTTGTCAATATCTCATCACACACAACTTCGTTTTCAGTCAAATTAGTTTTATTCGCATTCTAACTCGATATATATTTACGTAGTAATGTTAATATAATACATATTTTTGGGACCGAAATCAACTAGTTTCCGTGATGGTACCCCTTTGGGTTTCTACGGATTTTGTAGTTTTTTGAATTACTCCTCATTCGGAACTCCATTTTCTATTAAATAAGTTTTGTTTTCTTCCATACTCGATCAAAAATATATTCTAAACATTATAACTCAAAATATAAGATCAAATGTTTGCTGGTATCACTTGTATATAAGTCGTTAACTACTTTCGTAGGTGACACCTTATTGTTTCGTCCAATTTCGTAGTTTTGTCAACATCTCATTACACGCAACTTCGTTTTCAGTCAAATTAGTTTTATTCGCATTCTAACTCGATATATATTGACGTAGTAATGTTAAGATAATACATATTTTTGGGACTGAAATCAACTATTTTCCGTGATGGTACCCCTTTGAGTTTCGACCGATTTTGTAGTTTTTTGAATTACTCCTCATTCGGAACTCCATTTTCGATGAAATAAGTTTTGTTTTCCTCCACACTCGAGCAAATATATATTCTAAACATTATAAATCAAAATATAAGATCAAATGTTTGCTGTTCTCACTTGTATATAAGATGTTAAATACGTTTTTCCTAGATGGCACCTTATTGTTTCGTCCGATTTCGTAGTTTTGTCAATATCTCATCACACACAACTTCATCTTCAGTCAAATTAGTTTTATTCGCATTCGAACTCGATATATATTGACGTAGTAATATTAATATAATACATATTTTTGGAACCGAAATCAACTATTTTCCGTGATGGTACACCCCTTTGAGTTTCGACCGATTCTATAGTTTTTTGAATTACTCCTAATTCGGAACTCCATTTTCGATGAAATAAAATTTGTTTTCTTCCATACTCCATCAAATATATATTCTAAACATTCTAACTCAAAATATAAGATCAAATGTTTGCTTTTATCACTAGTATATAAGACGTTAAATACTATTTTCCTAGGTGGCACCTTTTTGTTTCGTCCGATTTCGTAGTTTTGTCAATATCTCATCACACACAACTTCGATTTCAGTCAAATTAGTTTTATTCGCATTCTAACTCGATATATATTTACGTAGTAATGTTAATATAATACATATTTTTGGGACAGAAATCAACGATTTTCCGTGATGGTACCCCTTTGGGTTTCGACCGATTTTGTAGTTTTTTGAATTACTCCTCATTCGGAACTCCATTTTCTATTAAATAAGTTTTGTTTTCTTCCATACTCGATCAAAAATATATTCTAAACATTATAACTCAAAATATAAGATCAAATGTTTGCTGGTATCACTTGTATATAAGTCGTTAACTACTTTCGTAGGTGACACCTTATTGTTTCGTCCAATTTCGTAGTTTTGTCAACATCTCATTACACGCAACTTCGTTTTCAGTCAAATTAGTTTTATTCGCATTCTAACTCGATATATATTGACGTAGTAATGTTAAGATAATACATATTTTTGGGACTGAAATCAACTATTTTCCGTGATGGTACCCCTTTGAGTTTCGACCGATTTTGTAGTTTTTTGAATTACTCCTCATTCGGAACTCCATTTTCGATGAAATAAGTTTTGTTTTCCTCCACACTCGAGCAAATATATATTCTAAACATTATAAATCAAAATATAAGATCAAATTTTTGCTGTTCTCACTTGTATATAAGATGTTAAATACGTTTTTCCTAGATGGCACCTTATTGTTTCGTCCGATTTCGTAGTTTTGTCAATATCTCATCACACACAACTTCATCTTCAGTCAAATTAGTTTTATTCGCATTCGAACTCGATATATATTGACGTAGTAATATTAATATAATACATATTTTTGGGACCGAAATCAACTATTTTCCGTGATGGTACACCCCTTTGAGTTTCGACCGATTCTGTAGTTTTTTGAATTACTCCTAATTCGGAACTCCATTTTCGATGAAATAAAATTTGTTTTCTTCCATACTCCATCAAATATATATTCTAAACATTCTAACTCAAAATATAAGATCAAATGTTTGCTTTTATCACTAGTATATAAGACGTTAAATACGTTTTTCCTAGGTGGCACCTTATTGTTTCGTCCGATTTCGTAGTTTTGTCAATATCTCATCACACACAACTTCGATTTCAGTCAAATTAGTTTTATTCGCATTCTAACTCGATATATATTTACGTAGTAATGTTAATATAATACATATTTTTGGGACAGAAATCAACGATTTTCCGTGATGGTACCCCTTTGGGTTTCGACCGATTTTGTAGTTTTTTGAATTACTCCTCATTCGGAACTCCATTTTTGATTAAATAAGTTTTCTTTTCTTCCATACTCGATCAAATATTTATTCTAAACATTATAACTCAAAATATAAGATCAAATGTTTGCTGGTATCATTTGTATATAAGTCGTTACCTACTTTCCTAGGTGGCACATTAATGTTCCGTCCAATTTCGTAGTTTTGTCAACATCTCATTACACGCAACTTCGTCTTCAGTCAAATTAGTTTTATTTCGCATTCTAACTCGATATATATTGACGTAGTAATGTTAATATAATACATATTTTTGGGACCGAAATCAACTAGTTTCCGTGATGGTACCCCTTTGGGTTTCGACCGATTTTATAGTTTTTTGAATTACTCCTCATTCGGAACTCCATTTTCGATTAAATAAGTTTTGTTTTCTTCCATACTCGATCAAAAATATATTCTAAACATTATAACTCAAAATATAAGATCAAATGTTTGCTGGTATCACTTGTATATAAGTCGTCAACTACTTTCGTAGGTGACACCTTATTGTTTCGTCCAATTTCGTAGTTTTGTCAACATCTCATTACACGCAACTTCGTTTTCAGTCAAATTAGTTTTATTCGCATTCTAACTCGATATATATTGACGTAGTAATGTTAAGATAATACATATTTTTGGGACTGAAATCAACTATTTTCCGTGATGGTACACCCCTTTGAGTTTCGACCGATTCTGTAGTTTTTTGAATTACTCCTAATTCGGAATTCCATTTTCGATGAAATAAAAAAAAAAATCTTTCATACTCCATCAAAGATATATTCTAAACATTCTAACTCAAAATATAAGATCAAATATTTTCTTTTATCACTTGTTTATAAGACGTTAAATACGTTTTTCCTCGGTAGCACCTTATTGTTTCGTCTAATTTCGTAGTTTTGTCAATATCTCATCACACACAACTTCGTTTTCAGTCAAATTAGTTTTATTCGCATTCTAACTCGATATATATTTACGTAGTAATGTTAATATAATACATATTTTTGGGACCGAAATCAACTAGTTTCCGTGATGGTCCCTTTGGGTTTCGACCGATTTTGTAGTTTTTTGAATTACTCCTCATTCGGAACTCCATTTTCGATTAAATAAGTTTTGTTTTCTTCCATACTCGATCAAAAATATATTCTAAACATTATAACTCAAAATATAAGATCAAATGTTTTCTGTTCTCACTTGTATATAAGATGTTAAATATGTTTTTCCTAGATGGCACCTTATTGTTTCGTCCGATTTCGTAGTTTTGTCAATATCTCATCACACACAACTTCATCTTCAGTCAAATTAGTTTTATTCGCATTCGAACTCGATATATATTGACGTAGTAATATTAATATAATACATATTTTTGGGACCGAAATCAACTATTTTCCGTGATGGTACACCCCTTTGAGTTTCGACCGATTCTATAGTTTTTTGAATTACTCCTAATTCGGAACTCCATTTTCGATGAAATAAAATTTGTTTTCTTCCATACTCCATCAAATATATATTCTAAACATTCTAACTCAAAATATAAGATCAAATGTTTGCTTTTATCACTAGTATATAAGACGTTAAATACTATTTTCCTAGGTGGCACCTTTTTGTTTCGTCCGATTTCGTAGTTTTGTCAATATATCATCACACACAACTTCGATTTCAGTCAAATTAGTTTTATTCGCATTCTAACTCGATATATATTTACGTAGTAATGTTAATATAATACATATTTTTGGGACAGAAATCAACGATTTTCCGTGATGGTACCCCTTTGGGTTTCGACCGATTTTGTAGTTTTTTGAATTACTCCTCATTCGGAACTCCATTTTTGATTAAATAAGTTTTCTTTTCTTCCATACTCGATCAAATATTTATTCTAAACATTATAACTCAAAATATAAGATCAAATGTTTGCTGGTATCATTTGTATATAAGTCGTTAACTACTTTCCTAGGTGGCACATTAATGTTCCGTCCAATTTCGTAGTTTTGTCAACATCTCATTACACGCAACTTCGTCTTCAGTCAAATTAGTTTTATTTCGCATTCTAACTCGATATATATTGACGTAGAAATGTTAATATAATACATATTTTTGGGACCGAAATCAACTATTTTCCGTGATGGTACCCCTTTGGGTTTCAACCGATTTTGTAGTTTTTTGAATTACTTCTCATTCGGAACTCCATTTTCGATGAAATAAGTTTTTTTTTCTTCCATACTCGATAAAATATATATTCTAAACATTCTAACTCAAAATATAAGATCAAATGTTTGCTGGAATCAGTTGTATATAAGTCGTTAAATACTTTCTTAGGTGGCACCTTATTGTTTCGTCTAATTTCGTAGTTTTGTTAATATATCATCACACACAACTTCATTTTCAGTCAAATTAGTTTTATTCGCCTTCTAACTCGATATATATTGACGTAGTAGTGTTAATATAATATATATTTTTGGGACCGAAATTAACTATTTTCCGTGATGGTACCCCTTTGGGTTTCGACCGATTTTGTAGTTTTTTGAATTACTCCTCATTCAGAACTCCATTTTCGATGAAATAAGTTTTGTTTTCTTCCATACTCAATAAAATATATATTCTAAACATTCTAACTCAAAATATATGATCAAATGTTTGCTGTAATCAGTTGTATATAAGTCGTTAAATACTTTCTTAGGTGGCAACTTATTGTTTCGTCCGATTTCGTTGTTTTGTTAATATATCATCACACACAACTTCATTTTCAGTCAAATTAGTTTTATTTGCATTCTAACTCGATATATATTGACGTAGTAATGTTAATATAATATATATTTTTGGGACCGAAATCAACTATTTTTCGTGATGGTACCCATTTGAGTTTCGACCGATTTTGTAGGTTTTTGAATTACTCTTAGTTCGAAACTCTATTTTCGATGAAATAAAAGTTGTTTTCTTCCATACTCCATCAAAGATATATTCTAAAAATTCTAACTCAATATATAAGATCAAATGTTTGCTGTTATCACTTGTATATAAGACGTTAAATACGTTTTTCCTAGGTGGCACCTTATTGTTTCGTCCGATTTCGTAGTTTTGTCAATATCTTGTCACACACAATTTCATTTTCAGTCAAATTAGTTTTATTCGCATTCTAACTCAATATATATTGACGTAGTAGTGTTAATATAATACATATTTTTGGGACCGGAATCAACTAGTTTCCGTGATAGTACCCCTTTGAGTTTCGACCGATTTTGTAGATTTTTGAATTACTCCTCATTCGGAACTCCATTTTCGATGAAATAAGTTTTGGTTTCCACCATAATCGATCAAATATATATTTTAAACATTATAAATCAAAATATAAGATCAAATGTTTGCTGTTCTCACTTGTATATAAGACGTTAAATACTTTTTTCCTAGATGGCACCTTATTATTTCGTCCAATTTCGAAGTTTTGTCAATATCTCATTACACACAACTTCATCTTCAGTCAAATTAGTTTTAATCGCATTCGAACTCGATATATATTGACGTAGTAATATTAATATAATACATATTTTTGGGACCGAAATCAACTATTTTCCGTGATGGTACACCCCTTTGAGTTTCGACCGATTCTGTAGTTTTTTGAATTACTCCTAATTCGGAATTCCATTTTCGATGAAATAAATTTTTTTTCTTTCATACTCCATCAAAGATATATTATAAACATTCTAACTCAAAATATAAGATCAAATTTTTTCTTTTATCACTTGTTTATAAGACGTTAAATACGTTTTTCCTCGGTAGCACCTTATTGTTTCGTCTAATTTCGTAGTTTTGTCAATATCTCATCACACACAACTTCGTTTTCAGTCAAATTAGTTTTATTCGCATTCTAACTCGATATATATTTACGTAGTAATGTTAATATAATACATATTTTTGGGACCGAAATCAACTAGTTTCCGTGATGGTACCCCTTTGGGTTTCTACGGATTTTGTAGTTTTTTGAATTACTCCTCATTCGGAACTCCATTTTCTATTAAATAAGTTTTGTTTTCTTCCATACTCGATCAAAAATATATTCTAAACATTATAACTCAAAATATAAGATCAAATGTTTGCTGGTATCACTTGTATATAAGTCGTTAACTACTTTCGTAGGTGACACCTTATTGTTTCGCCCAATTTCGTAGTTTTGTCAACATCTCATTACACGCAACTTCGTTTTCAGTCAAATTAGTTTTATTCGCATTCTAACTCGATATATATTGACGTAGTAATGTTAAGATAATACATATTTTTGGGACTGAAATCAACTATTTTCCGTGATGGTACCCCTTTGAGTTTCGACCGATTTTGTAGTTTTTTGAATTACTCCTCATTCGGAACTCCATTTTTGATGAAATAAGTTTTGTTTTCCTCCACACTCGAGCAAATATATATTCTAAACATTATAAATCAAAATATAAGATCAAATGTTTGCTGTTCTCACTTGTATATAAGATGTTAAATACGTTTTTCCTAGATGGCACCTTATTGTTTCGTCCGATTTCGTAGTTTTGTCAATATCTCATCACACACAACTTCATCTTCAGTCAAATTAGTTTTATTCGCATTCGAACTCGATATATATTGACGTAGTAATATTAATATAATACATATTTTTGGGACCGAAATCAACTATTTTCCGTGATGGTACACCCCTTTGAGTTTCGACCGATTCTGTAGTTTTTTGAATTACTCCTAATTCGGAACTCCATTTTCGATGAAATATAATTTGTTTTCTTCCATACTCCATCAAATATATATTCTAAACATTCTAACTCAAAATATAAGATCAAATGTTTGCTTTTATCACTAGTATATAAGACGTTAAATACGTTTTTCCTAGGTGGCACCTTATTGTTTCGTCCGATTTCGTAGTTTTGTCAATATCTCATCACACACAACTTCGATTTCAGTCAAATTAGTTTTATTCGCATTCTAACTCGATATATATTTACGTAGTAATGTTAATATAATACATATTTTTGGGACAGAAATCAACTAGTTTCCGTGATGGTCCCTTTGGGTTTCGACCGATTTTGTAGTTTTTTGAATTACTCCTCATTCGGAACTCCATTTTCGATTAAATAAGTTTTGTTTTCTTCCATACTCGATCAAAAATATATTCTAAACATTATAACTCAAAATATAAGATCAAATGTTTGCTGGTATCACTTGTATATAAGTCGTTAACTACTTTCGTAGGTGACACCTTATTGTTTCGTCCAATTTCGTAGTTTTGTCAACATCTCATTACACGCAACTTCGTTTTCAGTCAAATTAGTTTTATTCGCATTCTAACTCGATATATATTGACGTAGTAATGTTAAGATAATACATATTTTTGGGACTGAAATCAACTATTTTCCGTGATGGTACCCCTTTGTGTTTCGACCGATTTTGTAGTTTTTTAAATTACTCATCATTCGGAACTCCATTTTCGATGAAATAAGTTTTGTTTTCCTCCACACTCGAGCAAATATATATTCTAAACATTATAAATCAAAATATAAGATCAAATGTTTGCTGTTCTCACTTGTATATAAGATGTTAAATACGTTTTTCCTAGATGGCACCTTATTGTTTCGTCCGATTTCGTAGTTTTGTCAATATCTCATCACACACAACTTCATCTTCAGTCAAATTAGTTTTATTCGCATTCGAACTCGATATATATTGACGTAGTAATATTAATATAATACATATTTTTGGGACCGAAATCAACTATTTTCCGTGATGGTACACCCCTTTGAGTTTCGACCGATTCTGTAGTTTTTTGAATTACTCCTAATTCGGAACTCCATTTTCGATGAAATATAATTTGTTTTCTTCCATACTCCATCAAATATATATTCTAAACATTCTAACTCAAAATATAAGATCAAATGTTTGCTTTTATCACTAGTATATAAGACGTTAAATACGTTTTTCCTAGGTGGCACCTTATTGTTTCGTCCGATTTCGTAGTTTTGTCAATATCTCATCACACACAACTTCGATTTCAGTCAAATTAGTTTTATTCGCATTCTAACTCGATATATATTTACGTAGTAATGTTAATATAATACATATTTTTGGGACAGAAATCAACTAGTTTCCGTGATGGTCCCTTTGGGTTTCGACCGATTTTGTAGTTTTTTGAATTACTCCTCATTCGGAACTCCATTTTCGATTAAATAAGTTTTGTTTTCTTCCATACTCGATCAAAAATATATTCTAAACATTATAACTCAAAATATAAGATCAAATGTTTGCTGGTATCACTTGTATATAAGTCGTTAACTACTTTCGTAGGTGACACCTTATTGTTTCGTCCAATTTCGTAGTTTTGTCAACATCTCATTACACGCAACTTCGTTTTCAGTCAAATTAGTTTTATTCGCATTCTAACTCGATATATATTGACGTAGTAATGTTAAGATAATACATATTTTTGGGACTGAAATCAACTATTTTCCGTGATGGTACCCCTTTGTGTTTCGACCGATTTTGTAGTTTTTT
Organism: Chamaenerion angustifolium; assembly: GCA_946814005.1. Taxonomy (NCBI): domain Eukaryota; kingdom Viridiplantae; phylum Streptophyta; class Magnoliopsida; order Myrtales; family Onagraceae; genus Chamaenerion; species Chamaenerion angustifolium. Next base: position 477,322 of record OX328279.1, read on the forward strand.
AAATTACTCATCATTCGGAACTCCATTTTCGATGAAATAAGTTTTGTTTTCCTCCACACTCGAGCAAATATATATTCTAAACATTATAAATCAAAATATAAGATCAAATGTTTGCTGTTCTCACTTGTATATAAGATGTTAAATACGTTTTTCCTAGATGGCACCTTATTGTTTCGTCCGATTTCGTAGTTTTGTCAATATCTCATCACACACAACTTCATCTTCAGTCAAATTAGTTTTATTCGCATTCGAACTCGATATATATTGACGTAGTAATATTAATATAATACATATTTTTGGGACCGAAATCAACTATTTTCCGTGATGGTACACCCCTTTGAGTTTCGACCGATTCTGTAGTTTTTTGAATTACTCCTAATTCGGAACTCCATTTTCGATGAAATATAATTTGTTTTCTTCCATACTCCATCAAATATATATTCTAAACATTCTAACTCAAAATATAAGATCAAATGTTTGCTTTTATCACTAGTATATAAGACGTTAAATACGTTTTTCCTAGGTGGCACCTTATTGTTTCGTCCGATTTCGTAGTTTTGTCAATATCTCATCACACACAACTTCGATTTCAGTCAAATTAGTTTTATTCGCATTCTAACTCGATATATATTTACGTAGTAATGTTAATATAATACATATTTTTGGGACAGAAATCAACTAGTTTCCGTGATGGTCCCTTTGGGTTTCGACCGATTTTGTAGTTTTTTGAATTACTCCTCATTCGGAACTCCATTTTCGATTAAATAAGTTTTGTTTTCTTCCATACTCGATCAAAAATATATTCTAAACATTATAACTCAAAATATAAGATCAAATGTTTGCTGGTATCACTTGTATATAAGTCGTTAACTACTTTCGTAGGTGACACCTTATTGTTTCGTCCAATTTCGTAGTTTTGTCAACATCTCATTACACGCAACTTCGTTTTCAGTCAAATTAGTTTTATTCGCATTCTAACTCGATATATATTGACGTAGTAATGTTAAGATAATACATATTTTTGGGACTGAAATCAACTATTTTCCGTGATGGTACCCCTTTGAGTTTCGACCGATTTTGTAGTTTTTTAAATTACTCATCATTCGGAACTCCATTTTCGATGAAATAAGTTTTGTTTTCCTCCACACTCGAGCAAATATATATTCTAAACATTATAAATCAAAATATAAGATCAAATGTTTGCTGTTCTCACTTGTATATAAGATGTTAAATACGTTTTTCCTAGATGGCACCTTATTGTTTCGTCCGATTTCGTAGTTTTGTCAATATCTCATCACACACAACTTCATCTTCAGTCAAATTAGTTTTATTCGCATTCGAACTCGATATATATTGACGTAGTAATATTAATATAATACATATTTTTGGGACCGAAATCAACTATTTTCCGTGATGGTACACCCCTTTGAGTTTCGACCGATTCTGTAGTTTTTTGAATTACTCCTAATTCGGAACTCCATTTTCGATGAAATAAAATTTGTTTTCTTCCATACTCCATCAAATATATATTCTAAACATTCTAACTCAAAATATAAGATCAAATGTTTGCTTTTATCACTAGTATATAAGACGTTAAATACGTTTTTCCTAGGTGGCACCTTTTTGTTTCGTCCGATTTCGTAGTTTTGTCAATATCTCATCACACACAACTTCGATTTCAGTCAAATTAGTTTTATTCGCATTCTAACTCGATATATATTTACGTAGTAATGTTAATATAATACATATTTTTGGGACCGAAATCAACGATTTTGCGTGATGGTACCCCTTTGGGTTTCGACCGATTTTGAAGTTTTTTGAATTACTCCTCATTCGGAACTCCATTTTCGATTAAATAAGTTTTGTTTTCTTCCAAACTCGGTCAAATATATATTCTAAACATTATAACTCAAAATATAAGATCAAATGTTTGCTGGTATCACTTTTATATAAGTCGTTAACTACTTTCCTAAGTGGCACCTTAATGTTCCGTCCAATTTCGTAATTTTGTCAACATCTCATTACACGCAACTTCGTCTTCAGTCAAATTAGTTTTATTCGCATTCTAACTCGATATATATTTACGTAGTAATGTTAAGATAATATAAATTTTTGGGATCGAAATCAACTATTTTCCGTGATGGTACCCCTTTGGGTTTCTACCGATTTTGTAGTTTTTTGAATTACTCCTCATTCGGAACTCCATTTTTTATGAAATAAATTTTGTTTTCCTCCATACTTGATCAAATATATATTCTAAACATTCTAACTCAAAATATAAGATCAAATGTTTGCTGTTATCATTTATATATAAGACGTTAAATAATTATTTCCTAGGTGACACCTTATTGTTTTGTCCGATTTCGTAGTTTTGTCAATATCTCATCACACACAACTTCTTTTTCAGTCAAATTAGTTTTATTCACATTCTAACTCAATGTATATTTACGTAGTAATGTTAATATAATACATATTTTTGGGACCGAAATCATTATTCTACGGATTTTGTAGTTTTTTGAATTACTCCTCATTCGGAACTCCATTTTCTATTAAATAAGTTTTGTTTTCTTCCATACTCGATCAAATATATATTCTAAACATTTAACTCAAAATATAAGATCAAATGTTTGCTGTTATCACTTGTATATAAGTCGTTAACTACTTTCTTAGGTGGCACCTTATTGTTTCGTCTGATTTCTTAGTTTTGTCAATATCTCATCACAGACAACTTTATTTTCAGTCAAATTAGTTTTATTCGCATTCTGACTCGATATATATTTACGCAGTAATATTAAGATAATACATATTTCTGGGACCGAAATCAACTATTTTCTGTGATGGTACCCTTTTGGGGTTCAACCGATTTTGTAGCTTTTTGAATTACTCCTCATTCGGAACTCCATTTTCGACGAAATAAGTTTTGTTTTCTTCCATACTCGATCAAATATATATTCTAAACATTTAACTCAAAATATAAGTTCAAATGTTTGCTGTTATCACTTGTATATAAGACGTTAAATACTTTTTCCTAGGTGGCACCTTATACTTTGAGTAAAAATATTTACATTATATATTTAATTGAGTATGGAAAAAAACAAAATTTATTTCATCGAAAATAGAGTTCCGATTGAGGAGTAATTCACAAAACTATAAAATTGCTCGAAACTCAAAGGGCTACCATCACGGAAAATAGTTGTTTATGGTCCCAAAAATATGTATTATATTAACAATACTACCTCAATATATATTAAGTTAGAATGCGAATAAAACTAATTTTACTGAAAACGAGGTTGTTAGTGATGAGATATTGACAAAACTACGAAATGGGACGAAACAATAAGGTGCCACCTAGAAAAACGTCTTGTACGTCTTATATACAAGTGATAACAGCAAACATTTGATCTTATAATTTTAGTAAAAATATTTACAATATATAATTGATCTAGTATGGAAGAAAACAATATATATTTCATTGAAAATAGAGTTTCGATTAAGAAGTAATTCAAAAAACTACAAAATCGGTCGAAACTCAAAGGGGTACCATCACGGAAAACAGTTGATTTTGGTCCCAAAAATATGTATTATATTAACAATACTACCTCAACATATATCGAGTTAGAATGCGAATAAAACTAATTTCACTGAAAACGAAGTTGTGAGTGATGAGATATTAACAGAACTACGAAATCGGACGAAACAATAAGGTGCCACCTAGGAAAAAAAGTATGTAACATCTTATATACAAGTGATAACAACACAAATTTGACCTTATATTTTGAGTAAAAATATTTACATTATATATTTAATTGAGTATGGAAGAAAATAAAATTTATTTCATCGAAAATAGAGTTCCGATTGAGGAGTAATTCAAAAAACTATAAAATTGCTCGAAACTCAAAAGGCTACCATCACGGAAAATAGGTGATTATGGTCCCAAAAATATGTATTATATTAACATTACTACCTCAATATATACTAAGTTAGAATGCGAATAAAACTAATTTTACTGAAAACGAGGTTGTGAGTGATGAGATATTGACAAAACTACGAAATGGGACGAAACAATAAGGTGCCACCTAGAAAAACGTATTTTACGTCTTATATACAAGTGATAACAGCAAACATTTGATCTTATAATTTTAGTAAAAATATGTACAATATATATTTGATCGAGTATGGAAGAAAACAATATTTATTTCATTGAATATAGAGTTCCGATTGAGAAGTAATTCAAAAAACTACAAAATCGGTCGAAACTCGAAGGGGTACCATCACGGAAAACAGTTGATTTCGGTCCCAAAAATATGTATTATATTAACAATACTACCTCAACATATATCGAGTTAGAATGCGAGTAAAACTAATTTCACTGAAAACGAAGTTGTGAGTGATGAGATATTGACAGAACTACGAAATCGGACGAAACAATAAGGTGCCACCTAGGAAACAAAGTATATAACATCTTATATACAAGTGATAACAACACAAATTTCACCTTATATTTTGAGTATAAATATTTACATTATATATTTAATTGAGTATGGATGAAAACAAAATTTATTTCATCGAAAATAGAGTACCGATTGAGAAGTAATTCATAAAACTACAAAATCGATCGAAACTCAAAGGGGTACATCGCGGTAAATAGTTGATTTTAGTCCCAAAAATATGTATTACATTAACATTACTACCTCAATATATATCGAGTTAGAATTCAAATAAAACTAATTTTACCAAAAACGAAGTTGTGAGTGATGAGATATTGACAAAACTACGAAATCGGACGAAACAATAAGGTGCCACCTAGAAAAACGTATTTTACGTCTTATATACAAGTGATAACAGCAAAATATTGATCTTATATTTTGAGTAAAAATGTTTAGAATATATATTTAATTGAGTATGGAAGAAAACAAAATTTATTTCATCGAAAATAGAGTTCGATTGAGAAGTAATTCATAAAACTACAAAATCGATCGAAACTCAAAGGGGTACATCACGGTAAATAGTTGATTTTAGTCCCAAAAATATGTATTACATTAACATTACTACCTCAATATATATCGAGTTAGAATTCAAATAAAACTAATTTTACCAAAAACGAAGTTGTGAGTGATGAGATATTGACAAAACTACGAAATCGGACAAAACAATAAGGTGTCACCTAGAAAAACGTATTTTACGTCTTATATACAAGTGATAACAGCAAAATATTGATCTTATATTTTGAGTAAAAATGTTTAGAATATATATTTAATTGAGTATGGAAGAAAACAAAATTTATTTCATCGAAAATAGAATTCGATTGAGAAGTAATTCATAAAACTACAAAATCGATCGAAACTCAAAGGGGTACATCACGGTAAATAGTTGATTTTAGTCCCAAAAATATGTATTACATTAACATTACTACCTCAATATATATCGAGTTAGAATTCAAATAAAACTAATTTTACCAAAAACGAAGTTGTGAGTGATGAGATATTGACAAAACTACGAAATCGGACGAAACAATAAGGTGCCACCTAGAAAAACGTATTTTACGTCTTATATACAAGTGATAACAGCAAAATATTGATCTTATATTTTGAGTAAAAATGTTTAGAATATATATTTAATTGAGTATGGAAGAAAACAAAATTTATTTCATCGAAAATAGAGTTCGATTGAGAAGTAATTCATAAAACTACAAAATCGATCGAAACTCAAAGGGGTACATCACGGTAAATAGTTGATTTTAGTCCCAAAAATATGTATTACATTAACATTACTACCTCAATATATATCGAGTTAGAATTCAAATAAAACTAATTTTACCAAAAACGAAGTTGTGAGTGATGAGATATTGACAAAACTACGAAATCGGACGAAACAATAAGGTGCCACCTAGAAAAACGTATTTTACGTCTTATATACAAGTGATAACAGCAAAATATTGATCTTATATTTTGAGTAAAAATGTTTAGAATATATATTTAATTGAGTATGGAAGAAAACAAAATTTATTTCATCGAAAATAGAGTTCGATTGAGAAGTAATTCATAAAACTACAAAATCGATCGAAACTCAAAGGGGTACATCACGGTAAATAGTTGATTTTAGTCCCAAAAATATGTATTACATTAACATTACTACCTCAATATATATCGAGTTAGAATTCAAATAAAACTAATTTTACCAAAAACGAAGTTGTGAGTGATGAGATATTGACAAAACTACGAAATCGGACAAAACAATAAGGTGTCACCTAGAAAAACGTATTTTACGTCTTATATACAAGTGATAACAGCAAAATATTGATCTTATATTTTGAGTAAAAATGTTTAGAATATATATTTAATTGAGTATGGAAGAAAACAAAATTTATTTCATCGAAAATAGAGTTCGATTGAGAAGTAATTCATAAAACTACAAAATCGATCGAAACTCAAAGGGGTACATCACGGTAAATAGTTGATTTTAGTCCCAAAAATATGTATTACATTAACATTACTACCTCAATATATATCGAGTTAGAATTCAAATAAAACTAATTTTACCAAAAACGAAGTTGTGAGTGATGAGATATTGACAAAACTACGAAATCGGACGAAACAATAAGGTGCCACCTAGAAAAACGTATTTTACGTCTTATATACAAGTGATAACAGCAAAATATTGATCTTATATTTTGAGTAAAAATGTTTAGAATATATATTTAATTGAGTATGGAAGAAAACAAAATTTATTTCATCGAAAATAGAATTCGATTGAGAAGTAATTCATAAAACTACAAAATCGATCGAAACTCAAAGGGGTACATCACGGTAAATAGTTGATTTTAGTCCCAAAAATATGTATTACATTAACATTACTACCTCAATATATATCGAGTTAGAATTCAAATAAAACTAATTTTACCAAAAACGAAGTTGTGAGTGATGAGATATTGACAAAACTACGAAATCGGACGAAACAATAAGGTGCCACCTAGAAAAACGTATTTTACGTCTTATATACAAGTGATAACAGCAAAATATTGATCTTATATTTTGAGTAAAAATGTTTAGAATATATATTTAATTGAGTATGGAAGAAAACAAAATTTATTTCATCGAAAATAGAGTTCGATTGAGAAGTAATTCATAAAACTACAAAATCGATCGAAACTCAAAGGGGTACATCACGGTAAATAGTTGATTTTAGTCCCAAAAATATGTATTACATTAACATTACTACCTCAATATATATCGAGTTAGAATTCAAATAAAACTAATTTTACCAAAAACGAAGTTGTGAGTGATGAGATATTGACAAAACTACGAAATCGGACGAAACAATAAGGTGCCACCTAGAAAAACGTATTTTACGTCTTATATACAAGTGATAACAGCAAAATATTGATCTTATATTTTGAGTAAAAATGTTTAGAATATATATTTAATTGAGTATGGAAGAAAACAAAATTTATTTCATCGAAAATAGAGTTCGATTGAGAAGTAATTCATAAAACTACAAAATCGATCGAAACTCAAAGGGGTACATCACGGTAAATAGTTGATTTTAGTCCCAAAAATATGTATTACATTAACATTACTACCTCAATATATATCGAGTTAGAATTCAAATAAAACTAATTTTACCAAAAACGAAGTTGTGAGTGATGAGATATTGACAAAACTACGAAATCGGACAAAACAATAAGGTGTCACCTAGAAAAACGTATTTTACGTCTTATATACAAGTGATAACAGCAAAATATTGATCTTATATTTTGAGTAAAAATGTTTAGAATATATATTTAATTGAGTATGGAAGAAAACAAAATTTATTTCATCGAAAATAGAGTTCGATTGAGAAGTAATTCATAAAACTACAAAATCGATCGAAACTCAAAGGGGTACATCACGGTAAATAGTTGATTTTAGTCCCAAAAATATGTATTACATTAACATTACTACCTCAATATATATCGAGTTAGAATTCAAATAAAACTAATTTTACCAAAAACGAAGTTGTGAGTGATGAGATATTGACAAAACTACGAAATCGGACGAAACAATAAGGTGCCACCTAGAAAAACGTATTTTACGTCTTATATACAAGTGATAACAGCAAAATATTGATCTTATATTTTGAGTAAAAATGTTTAGAATATATATTTAATTGAGTATGGAAGAAAACAAAATTTATTTCATCGAAAATAGAGTTCGATTGAGAAGTAATTCATAAAACTACAAAATCGATCGAAACTCAAAGGGGTACATCACGGTAAATAGTTGATTTTAGTCCCAAAAATATGTATTACATTAACATTACTACCTCAATATATATCGAGTTAGAATTCAAATAAAACTAATTTTACCAAAAACGAAGTTGTGAGTGATGAGATATTGACAAAACTACGAAATCGGACAAAACAATAAGGTGTCACCTAGAAAAACGTATTTTACGTCTTATATACAAGTGATAACAGCAAAATATTGATCTTATATTTTGAGTAAAAATGTTTAGAATATATATTTAATTGAGTATGGAAGAAAACAAAATTTATTTCATCGAAAATAGAGTTCGATTGAGAAGTAATTCATAAAACTACAAAATCGATCGAAACTCAAAGGGGTACATCACGGTAAATAGTTGATTTTAGTCCCAAAAATATGTATTACATTAACATTACTACCTCAATATATATCGAGTTAGAATTCAAATAAAACTAATTTTACCAAAAACGAAGTTGTGAGTGATGAGATATTGACAAAACTACGAAATCGGACAAAACAATAAGGTGCCACCTAGAAAAACGTATTTTACGTCTTATATACAAGTGATAACAGCAAAATATTGATCTTATATTTTGAGTAAAAATGTTTAGAATATATATTTAATTGAGTATGGAAGAAAACAAAATTTATTTCATCGAAAATAGAGTTCGATTGAGAAGTAATTCATAAAACTACAAAATCGATCGAAACTCAAAGGGGTACATCACGGTAAATAGTTGATTTTAGTCCCAAAAATATGTATTACATTAACATTACTACCTCAATATATATCGAGTTAGAATTCAAATAAAACTAATTTTACCAAAAACGAAGTTGTGAGTGATGAGATATTGACAAAACTACGAAATCGGACAAAACAATAAGGTGTCACCTAGAAAAACGTATTTTACGTCTTATATACAAGTGATAACAGCAAAATATTGATCTTATATTTTGAGTAAAAATGTTTAGAATATATATTTAATTGAGTATGGAAGAAAACAAAATTTATTTCATCGAAAATAGAGTTCGATTGAGAAGTAATTCATAAAACTACAAAATCGATCGAAACTCAAAGGGGTACATCACGGTAAATAGTTGATTTTAGTCCCAAAAATATGTATTACATTAACATTACTACCTCAATATATATCGAGTTAGAATTCAAATAAAACTAATTTTACCAAAAACGAAGTTGTGAGTGATGAGATATTGACAAAACTACGAAATCGGACAAAACAATAAGGTGTCACCTAGAAAAACGTATTTTACGTCTTATATACAAGTGATAACAGCAAAATATTGATCTTATATTTTGAGTAAAAATGTTTAGAATATATATTTAATTGAGTATGGAAGAAAACAAAATTTATTTCATCGAAAATAGAGTTCGATTGAGAAGTAATTCATAAAACTACAAAATCGATCGAAACTCAAAGGGGTACATCACGGTAAATAGTTGATTTTAGTCCCAAAAATATGTATTACATTAACATTACTACCTCAATATATATCGAGTTAGAATTCAAATAAAACTAATTTTACCAAAAACGAAGTTGTGAGTGATGAGATATTGACAAAACTACGAAATCGGACAAAACAATAAGGTGTCACCTAGAAAAACGTATTTTACGTCTTATATACAAGTGATAACAGCAAAATATTGATCTTATATTTTGAGTAAAAATGTTTAGAATATATATTTAATTGAGTATGGAAGAAAACAAAATTTATTTCATCGAAAATAGAGTTCGATTGAGAAGTAATTCATAAAACTACAAAATCGATCGAAACTCAAAGGGGTACATCACGGTAAATAGTTGATTTTAGTCCCAAAAATATGTATTACATTAACATTACTACCTCAATATATATCGAGTTAGAATTCAAATAAAACTAATTTTACCAAAAACGAAGTTGTGAGTGATGAGATATTGACAAAACTACGAAATCGGACAAAACAATAAGGTGCCACCTAGAAAAACGTATTTTACGTCTTATATACAAGTGATAACAGCAAAATATTGATCTTATATTTTGAGTAAAAATGTTTAGAATATATATTTAATTGAGTATGGAAGAAAACAAAATTTATTTCATCGAAAATAGAGTTCGATTGAGAAGTAATTCATAAAACTACAAAATCGATCGAAACTCAAAGGGGTACATCACGGTAAATAGTTGATTTTAGTCCCAAAAATATGTATTACATTAACATTACTACCTCAATATATATCGAGTTAGAATTCAAATAAAACTAATTTTACCAAAAACGAAGTTGTGAGTGATGAGATATTGACAAAACTACGAAATCGGACAAAACAATAAGGTGTCACCTAGAAAAACGTATTTTACGTCTTATATACAAGTGATAACAGCAAAATATTGATCTTATATTTTGAGTAAAAATGTTTAGAATATATATTTAATTGAGTATGGAAGAAAACAAAATTTATTTCATCGAAAATAGAGTTCGATTGAGAAGTAATTCATAAAACTACAAAATCGATCGAAACTCAAAGGGGTACATCACGGTAAATAGTTGATTTTAGTCCCAAAAATATGTATTACATTAACATTACTACCTCAATATATATCGAGTTAGAATTCAAATAAAACTAATTTTACCAAAAACGAAGTTGTGAGTGATGAGATATTGACAAAACTACGAAATCGGACAAAACAATAAGGTGTCACCTAGAAAAACGTATTTTACGTCTTATATACAAGTGATAACAGCAAAATATTGATCTTATATTTTGAGTAAAAATGTTTAGAATATATATTTAATTGAGTATGGAAGAAAACAAAATTTATTTCATCGAAAATAGAGTTCGATTGAGAAGTAATTCATAAAACTACAAAATCGGTCGAAACTCAAAGGGGTACCATCACGGTAAATAGTTGATTTTAGTCCCAAAAATATGTATTATATTAACATTACTACCTCAATATATATTGAGTTAGAATTCGAATAAAACTAATTTTACCAAAAACGAAGTTGTGAGTGATGAGATATTGACAAAACTACGAAATCGGACGAAACAATAAGGTGACACCTAGAAAAACGTATTTTACGTCTTATATACAAGTGATAACAGCAAAATATTGATCTTATATTTTGAGTAAAAATGTTTAGAATATATATTTAATTGAGTATGGAAGAAAACAAAATTTATTTCATCGAAAATAGAGTTCGATTGAGAAGTAATTCATAAAACTACAAAATCGATCGAAACTCAAAGGGGTACATCACGGTAAATAGTTGATTTTAGTCCCAAAAATATGTATTACATTAACATTACTACCTCAATATATATCGAGTTAGAATTCAAATAAAACTAATTTTACCAAAAACGAAGTTGTGAGTGATGAGATATTGACAAAACTACGAAATCGGACAAAACAATAAGGTGTCACCTAGAAAAACGTATTTTACGTCTTATATACAAGTGATAACAGCAAAATATTGATCTTATATTTTGAGTAAAAATGTTTAGAATATATATTTAATTGAGTATGGAAGAAAACAAAATTTATTTCATCGAAAATAGAGTTCGATTGAGAAGTAATTCATAAAACTACAAAATCGGTCGAAACTCAAAGGGGTACCATCACGGAAAATAGTTGATTTTAGTCCCAAAAATATGTATTATATTAACATTACTACCTCAATATATATTGAGTTAGAATTCGAATAAAACTAATTTTACCAAAAACGAAGTTGTGAGTGATGAGATATTGACAAAACTACGAAATCGGACGAAACAATAAGGTGACACCTAGAAAAACGTATTTTACGTCTTATATACAAGTGATAACAGCAAAATATTGATCTTATATTTTGAGTAATAATGTTTAGAATATATATTTAATCGAGTACGGAAGAATACAAAATTTATTTCATCAAAAACAGAGTTCCGATTAAGGAGTAATTCAAAAAACTAAAAAATCGGTTGAAACTCAAAGGGTTGTTACCATCACGGAAAATAATTGATTTTGGTCCCAAAAATCTGTATTATATTAACATTACTACCTTAATATATATATATCGAGTTAGAATGCAAATTAAAGGAATTTTACTGAAAACGATGTTGTGAGTGCTGAGATATTGACAAAACTACGAAATCGGATGAAACAATATGGTGTCACCTAAGAATAACGTATATTACGTCTTATATACAAGTGATAACGGCAAAATATTGATCTTATATTTTGATTAAGTGTAAAAATGTTTAGAAAAGATATTTGATCGAGTACGGAAGAAAACAATATTTATTTCATTGAAAAGAGAGTTCCGATTGAGTAGTAATTCAAAAAACTATAAACTTTGTCGAAACTCAAAGGGGTACCATCACGGAAAACAGTTCAGTTTGGTCCCAAAAATATGTATTATATTAACAATACTACCTCAACATATATCGAGTTAGAATGCGAATAAAATTAATTTCACTGAAAACGAAGTTGTGAGTGATGAGATATTGACAGAACTACGAAATTGGACGAAACAATAAGGTGTCACCTAGGAAAAAAAGTATATAACGTCTTATATACAAGTGATAACAACCAAAATTTGACCTTATATTTTGAGTAAAAATATTTACATTATATATTTAATTGAGTATGGAAGAAAACAAAATTTATTTCATCGAAAATTGAGTTTCGTTTGAGAAGTAATTCATAAAACTACAAAATCGGTCGAAACTCAAAGGGGTAGCATTACGGAAAATAGTTGATTTTAGTCCCAAAAATATGTATTATATTAACATTACTACCTCAATATATATCGAGTTAGAATGCGAATAAAACTAATTTTACCAAAAACGAAGTTGTGAGGGATGAGTTTTTGACAAAACTACGAAATCAGACTAAACTAATAAGGCACCTATTCAGAAGAATGTGTTTAACTTCTGATATACAAGTTATCACAACGTTCATTTGATCTTATATTTTGTGTAAGAATGTTTAGAAAAGATATTTGATCGAGAGAGAAGAAAACAATATTTATTTCACTGAAAATAGAGTTCCGATTGAGAAGTAATTCAAATAATTACAAAATTGGTTGAAACTCAAAGGGGTACCATCAAGAAAAATAGTTGATTTTGGTCCCAAAAATATGTATTATATTAACCATACTACCTCAATATATATCGAGTTAGAATGCGAATAAAACTAATTTCACTGAAAACGAAATTATGAGTGATGAGATATTGACAAAACTACGCAATCGGGCGAAACAATAAGGTGTCACCGGGGAAAAAAGTATATACCATCTTGTATACAGGTGATAACAACAAACATTTGATCTTATATTTTGAGTAAAAATATTTACAATATAAATTTTGAATCATGCAATTTCCTGTTAAAAAAATTAAATCATTTAGTTATTACTAATTTTTTCATGAACAATTTGTTGTGTTATAATTTGTAGAGGTATAATAATAGTTTACAATAAGTTGGGGATTGTTGTTGTAATTAAGTAGGTATATATTATACACTAAGACTACACATATACTACATAGCATACAACATGAACTTAACATTATAATTTAGCATCTGCACTGAGTTAAACAACATCACCATGGAAGTACTTACGAAAATATTCTTCTTCCCGACACTGGACGAACATCACCTTATACACTTCAATCAAGAGTCTCGGAAACCGAATCCCGAAGTAATCGTTGAAGCCTTCCGGCACTGATCCGAGAAGTTCCTAATCACAACACGATTGCACGACGTGAATATACACAAAATAATCATGTTCGTACATGCATATAACAAAATGATAACACGAACACGATAAACATTAATTTTCATGTTGTTTTTGTTAGAGGTGTCAAAACAGGTCATGAGTCGACCCATGGGTCGTGTCAGGGACCCTCTAACCCAAACACGACCCGTGTAATAATATGGGTCAATTTTTGAAACACAAACTTGACCCGCGGATTAGAATGACCCGTCAAGAATGGTAAGGGTTGAGTCAGACTGATTCGTTCGACCTCCAAGACCCGCGGATCAGTCTGACTCATTCAACCTACCATTTCAACAAAAACAAAAAATAGACTGAAATATATAAATGGGACGGGTCATGGAGGCTTCTGACCCAAACCTAACCTGTGTTTTCACGGGTCATCCATGGATCGTACCAAAATGACTCATGGGTCAAAAACACGACCCGTGAGTCAGATTTTGACACCCCTAGTTTTTGTGTTCAAGTATCACAACACGATACACATGATAATATTGCGTTGATAAATGTAATTTCTGAATATTTCTTAAACAAATTGATGATAAAATAGCTTTTAAAATTTCAATAAGTTGAAAGTTTGTTACTTTTGCAATAAGTATTTGTAAAATATGATATATAAATTTATAATGCTTATTATGAGATGTTATTAGTTGATATACTTGCTTCAAAATATTGTTTGGTGTCATATAACTACCTAATTTAACACAACACGATATGAACACGCATTAAAACAATTGTGTCGTATTTGAAAGCAGAACACGATAAGTTTATCGTGCATAAACTTATTGATACCCACAATTTAATAAAATCGTACCTGAATCTCTTTGGGCAGTTCTCTGTAATGATTCAACTTGTTTCGCATGACCCGAAGAAGATCCCTGACATTGTCAAACTTGTATCGCCTATACCGACCGATGTTAACGAGAAATGCTGAGTCCATCTTCTCGTCCCATTTCCCGCCAAGAGCCACCGGAGCAGTTTCCTCCAGTGCCTGTAAGAGAATCGAGTTTGCTTCCCTATCTTCAAGCTCAACCCTATCACTAGTATCCCGAAGAAACGACAACCTCGTCTCTGAACTCCAAAACAACGGATGGTGCAAAACCTCCGCCGCCTTGGGTCTGAGAAACAACATAAGCACTTGATATTAGCTGTTTTTTAGACACAAATTTCTATTGAACTTGTACAAACCTATAATACGCTAATTTCATCTAATTTTCTGTTAAATTCTACGGAAACTTGTACGTGCTTATCCCATGTCATCACAATTCAACTAGCAAATCATATATCTTTCAAAGTTCAGCAAACAAATTGTCCAGAATCCAATAACTCATCGATACTACCTAACACGTGAGCTCATCAATATGGTAAACAAGATGGAATTTCTAACCTTAATTCGGGATCGGGGTTAAGTAAACGAGAGAAAAGATCCACGGCTTCTGGAATGAATTCCACTAAGAAGAGGTCCATCTTGTTCTTCACAATATTTACATCACGTTCGTACCGGTCACCGAAAGGATGTCTTCCTCCTGTGATGCAGAAGAAGAGTACACAACCTAAACTAAATACATCTACTGCACGTGTTTGGCGCCCATGAAGAAGCTGTTCGGGTGCTTGCCAACCAGAACTGCCACAACCTAACATTTTCATCATACGATATTACCAAAATGCTCAAGAAAGGGCTGACAATTTTTAGCACAATACAATAATAGTATGACGCGAATACACATAACAAGTTATGGTACGATAGCATGAACCGATAACAGACGGTATTACCAAAATGCTTAAGGCCTCTATAAATGGTGTTGAAGTTCACAATAACAAAGCATTTACCTGTGGCGTGATAACCCAATGAAGACATATCCCCATGAAGTCGTCTACTGATTCCCATATCAGAAAGTTTCGCACGTAAAGATTGTTCCTTAATTATCAATACATTCTGAGGCTTCAAATCCCTATGAATTATCCCCAGTTCATGCAAGTGTGCCAATCCTAATACTACATCCCTACATTACAATGACCACAAATGGAAAGATTAGTGTTATAAAAAAGTGGGCTCATTACCAAAAGAAAACTGATCTTGCCACAAAATTCAGAATTACCTCATTAACTTTAACAATAGAGGAGATGGATGACCACTTGCCTTCCACAAGTTGAGATCTTGGAAAGTCTCTCTAACAAACTCTAACCGCATTTTATATTCCACCATAGTTCTCGATGATGGATCTTCGGGTACAATTGCATCATTCATGCAATCTGAGTATATCTGAATCATATCATCGAGGCTGCAACTACATTTCTCAAGAGCAACATAAACAAAGTCTTGATCATACTCCACCCCATACCACCGAACAATGTTTGGGTGTCTATCTGAGGCGATGAGATTTTGAATCTCTTTGAAAGCTACATCATGATGGGCTTGGACGAGGCGTTTCACAGCCACCGTTCGCCCATCATAAATACCCTCAAGAACAATGGTGCCATTACTCCCTTTAGCAATTTCTTTAGTTGATACAAACAACTTCCCGATTCTTCGCCCATCAAGACTACCCTCAACAATTTTGTTAAGCTTCTTCCATGCATCATCTTCACCACTACCAGAAAACCCATCTTCATTTTCAATTGATGTGTTCTTTCCCTTTCCAGACTTGCGTACTTTCTTCTTCTTTGATGGTGTTTTTAGGTTAGCCTCCCCCTCTCGATTTCCTCTATTGGACTTGGAATAGATTAAGTACCCAACACTAGCAACCATAAATAGCAGAAGCAATAATACTACCACCAAATCCCGCTTATTCACCAGTATAGAATGACCAATCTCTGGCGGAGGAAGTGAAAGAGCAGAAGCAGCAGCAGCAGCAACAACGCCACCAGGCAGTAATTTCGGATAATCATACCTTATCTGAGTCTCTAATTCCAAAGATTTTTCAGTTTTGGGGTTGTAAGGTTGGATATTTCTCAACCCAGGTGCGGGAAGCTGCTTGAGTTCGTGAAACTGGGACCCGGACAAGGGATTGTATAAATCATGGTTACGGAAGCGATACACAACTGCTCTTGATTGACACGAGAGTGGCATTTTGAAAGGACTCCCAGATTCATCAGCACTGAGTGACCTTGACAGTGCATCACCAAAAGATATATCATCTTCCTGACAAATCAAAGCTGCCCCTATTTCAGAAACAGTCATGTTCCATAAAATCTTATCTGAATTTGAAGAAAATGCCTGCAACGAATAATCTGTCCTTGTAATCTTCAAGCGGAGTTGGGACCTATCAGATCTTGATTCCACCAAAACAGTCTCCTCCATATTAATCGGAGAGGTAGATGGAGAATCAGGCATGCCATAAGTGTGTATAAGTCTTCCGGTCAAAGCATCGACCTCAAACACCGTACTTTTGCGAGACCCAAGAGTAACTGATCCATCTTCTGATATAAGTGGTGTGCTCTTAATAAATTCATCAATGTTGACAGACAATTTCTGCAAGAGAACAATGGAAGTTAACTGAATTATTCAACAAATAAAAAAATAGGACCTTTTATGAGTTCTGCCATAAGATTTTACCGAATTATTCATTAAGTCAGTCATTAGTCAACTAAATTACTAGCTTTTACGATTTTCACCATATGTTCATTATGGAAGTCATTTGCATGAATTACTCAAAAACAAACTATGATCTTCAGCATGGTAATTACATGAATTACTCAACAAAAAATATGAGCTTTTACAATCTTCACCATACCATTTTACCAAAATGTTCATTATGTGCATATAACTCCCAATCATCGCCCATATCTATGAAGAAGCCACTGTTAGCACCTGAAGAATTCTCCTTATCGATGTCTTGGTCGACTGGAGCCTGATATGAGGAGTAGATCGGAGGTCCAGAAGAAAATGACCAGATCACTGACCTCGAATTACTGTCCATTAAATGTATTTTCCCATCAAGAGCAGCAACTAGTGCAGTATCTGGATTGCTGTTCCATCATAAACACATGGTATCAAATTCACATGAGAACTTACCAATGACAGAAATTTAACCAGACCACTTAACAAGTAGGCAAATGAGAGTGTATACATTTCCAATGATATGGTATCAAATAATCAAAATCAAATGAAATTACCAAAATTCAAATGCAATTATGAATTTCAACACTAAATCAATATCTTCTTCAACAGGGAGGACAAAAAAAATTCAACCTTTAAGAACTGCAGTACTGGAAAAGGGACATTTTCACTTACGACGTCAGAGATTTGAGGGATCTGGAAGGCAATCTGGTCATAGCTTGGTCATCAGTTGACAGCTTCAACACCTCGGACTTCTCTGCGTTGGATAAAATTGAACAGAATCCGACGATCCAGAAGAAGACCGACCGCAGAATCCATTTCGTCTGCATATTCAGCTGCTGTCATGAACAGATCAGAAGCTGGGCGCGATCGAGATCTCAAAGCGACGGGTTTAGGGTTCAACTCGGATATAGGGTTGCTGAGATTTGATAGTTAAGGAAACTGGGTAAATTCGGCCAGAGCAGCAATCAGCAATTGAGGAAGACTCAAAGCCTCTGATATGCTGCAGTTTTGGAATCACCTTAAGGTCGGGTCGCGCGGGTCGAGAAGATGGTGCTGAGACAATCCAAGAATCTATGAGGGTTGACGCTGAGGAATCCAAGAACTCCATTGAAGGGCTCGATTCAATCTTCCACAGAAACGGAAAGTCAAAGAATGAACGGTGTGATTACGTCATGCTCACAAGCTAAAGCTGGGCTGGGCGGCGGTGGAATGGGCCGAATGGCATTTTAATAGTCGAATGGCTGGGCGACTCCTCCATAAGTTTGAGGACTATGTTATATTACTTTACAAATAGAGGACTAAAAGGCTGCTTTATTAGTTTATTAGTTTCTAATTTCTATCCCTTCTAGGGATAGATGTTATCTGGTAAACTCTCCTCCACAGTAAGATTGGTGGACTTGTTTGCGAAGGCCAATCACTGACTAT
The DNA here is from genome assembly GCA_946814005.1 of Chamaenerion angustifolium. NCBI lineage: Eukaryota > Viridiplantae > Streptophyta > Magnoliopsida > Myrtales > Onagraceae > Chamaenerion > Chamaenerion angustifolium. Next base: position 496,301 of record OX328279.1, read on the forward strand.
ATATCATGGCGCGGAACACTCGAATAAGTCGGTAGGGTTTCAGTTAGTCTTCTTCTCTCACCGTTCTTCTTCGTCTTCTCACTCACTCTTTCAGCAGCCGCCACTTCCTTTTACCCTCTCGGTCTGCGTCTCTGCTCGCTGCCGGAGGAAAAAGAAGGTACGAGCTCGCTGCTTGCTCTCTCTGGCACACAAGTTAAGGACGTTGCTTTCCTCTCTCCTAGAAAGGACCAAATCGCTGTTTTGCTGCAATTCGAATAATTCGCCGATACTCCATAGTTAGAGAAGCAAAGTGCTCAATCGTCTGTCATAAAGGTTAGATCTTTACTGAAAATTCGGTTCTTTCCTTGTCTTTCATCAGTTTTATATGATGCTATAAATTCCAATTGAAAAAAATGGAGGGAAAACGGATATTGAGATCAAAGAGAAGATGGGTGAAGCTCCATGTGCAGCTGTGCTTAATGCTTGTCTTTGATCGGTTGCTTTAGCAGCTTCTTGCTATTCGAGAAGAGTTTGCGCTCAGTTAATCAAGCTAAGAAACTTGGAAAAATTGTGCTTTGAAGTTCAGTAATAGGGTCTATTGCATGGTATAGTTAGCTTTGGTTATTGATTGATTGTGATATTTACGTAATTAAGTGGTTAGAAGGTGCGTTAGGACTATATATTAGTATTAGCAGGCGATGACACCTTTGTGTCAATTATATTGGAAGATTGCATGTGTTAAGTTGTTTCTAAGTTATATACTTTTCCAGATAGTCATCTGATTGTGCTGATTTGGGCTCTGCAGTTTCTTAGGTCGACATATATTGCAAACCTAAACCTGCTGAAACGAGGGGTTAGTTGGGTCTGGGTTGGAGAACAATGGGCGTGGAATTCACCAGTGGTAACTCTGGGATGGTGGAGGTCAATTTCAGCGATAACGAGCTAGTCCATCATGTTAGGAATGCACTCAAGTCAGTATCATTGGTAAGCCTTCTCAAACAAACGGATCTCGACTTTTATTATGTACATCAATGAAGACAATTGGGTTTTGAATTGGTGACATGTTTCTTTGCTGTGGCCTGTGTATCACTGACAATATGTGCTTTCATTCTATTACTGCAGGGTGAAAGAGAAAATTATGATGAGCTTATAGGGGTAATGCATCATAAAGAACGTCTTTCACCCGATGAGGTGGCTATGCTTGTGGTAGGTTCTGATAATTTACAATGTGTAAACACATAGAGACACATATATCTGTTATTTTATTTTGACTTTGTGATTTTCCTTTGAATGTACAGACATGTTTGAGAGCACTATCTGGAGCCATTACCTGCTTAGATGAAGTGTACCACGGGTCTCTTCTCTCTTCGGTATGTTTTTATTTTCATTGCTGGAGAGCTATATGCCAAATTCTATTTATTGCATCGCGGGTCTCTCCTTTCTTCTGTTTGTTTAATTGCAGTTCTTTGACCTTTTCAGATTTTTGGAATGAGCATGTGGGATTATGGCCCTGAAGTGATGGATGCTTTGATTGAGTTAGTCAAATCCCTGGTATGTGGCTTTCTGTTAATGCTAGCGTTTGCATTGCATGTTGCCTGATATTCTACTTACTAAAGATTCTTATTTTTCTTATGGACTCTTCAAACTTACTCAGGCTCAGAGTGGGAAATTTCTGGTTGACTGTCTTGACATGCTAGTGAGAAATTTCATTCCACCATATTCATTTCTACCCTTACTAAAGCAGCCACGGGGGATTACAAGAAAAGACCATGTCCTTTCACGCGTGCACTATGCGTTGGAAAGTATCACTGAGTTGATTCCACTTGCTCCAGCAATGTTGTTGAAGTTAGTTATTGATAGGACGCCACGCCAAAATGAGAATGAAGCAGTGAGTTTAATCTTATTATCCTAACTCCGTCCATGATTTACAAATGAAGGCATCTTTCTATTATATCTACTTCTTTTCACATAATGTGTTCCTTGACAATTGCCTAGTCCTCAGTTGTTACATTGCATATGATACATACAGTTAAACTTAATGTTATGTGATGCTATACTGCATTCTGATTTATTTATTAGAGAGTTTGATGCGGGGGATATTTTTCATAAATGTTCATATCATATTAGGTTATTTTCTTTCTCATGTATATTTGTTTTGTTTTTCCCTTTGAAGGTGGTTTTGCTATACGTGGAGAACATGTTCAGACTAGAGAAAGGCCCAATTGGAGAGCTTGTTGGGGACAATATGCTTAAGGGTGTGGTGGATAGATTGACCGACCTTGATGTGAGTTTTGACTTCAATTGTAGAAAATTTATTCTATCTTTTCAGACACCTATTTTATTATGAGAAGGAAGGTAAAATTTCCGAGTTTTGGCTTATTGTAGGTGGATATATCCTGGGAAGACATTTTGCAAGATGATTCTACCAAAGGAATTTTTGAATTTGAATTAGAGGATCTCGATGATCTCGAAGATGACTTTGAAGATGGTGATGAGGTAAATGAACTACCCAGTTATATCTGACTGTCGTACTTAATATTACTCTGTTCATCTATTTTTCAAATTTCTACGCCTTACTTTGAACTTTATACATTTCGGTCATTCATTTGATGTTTTTTTACTAAACTTTCATTTTATAAAAGTTAACTTTTCTATCCTCGAAATTAATTATGCAGCATCTACCTGGAGCATTTATGAGTTTCAGGGGACTTCGAGGAAACGTTATTGCTGGGAAGTTGGACAGCTTGTTGGTTTTAACTTTTGAACATCTGGAATCCTGTAAAGCAGAAGGCCGATTAGACAAGGTCTGATTCCACACGGAATAGTCTTCTGGTATTTAAGCCCAATTTCTCTCTACTTTCGGCTAAAAAAAAACTGTTCCATCTATTGTTGTACAGGTGTTTGGGATCCTTCTTGATTCATTCACAAAAACCGTTTTAAATGCGTACAAGTCTAAATTTGCACAGGTACGTTGTTGTGCTACAATATGTACGTATCATTGACTAGCTTGTCCGTATTACATATATTATTGTAAACTAACTTATATTTTTCAACCTTAAAATCTGCAGTTCGTCATGTTTTATGCCTGTGCATTGGATCCAGAAAAATGTGGCACGAGATTTGCCAAGAGGCTATCTGATATTTTTGTTTCCAGTGACTACCCCACAATAACAAGGTGATTATGACAGATTTTTTTCCCTGATATTGTGTGTGACAAAAAAAAAAGAATTTTGAGCGTTTGACAAAAAAAACAAATGGAACACATTTTCTTAGACTAAAAGCAACCTAAACTATGTTGATTTTTCTGTTAAAACGTAATGTGGAATCACACATGTAACATTTACGCGATGCATTTTAAAATGTGTCCCATGACTATCATGTTTGTGATCTCAGACACGTTTTAATTGGAGACATCTACATAGTTTGCACTTTGTTATGCTATTTGAAAGTTCAATATGTATTTTTTAAAAGAAAAAATGTTCTGTTTGTTGTGAGCACAGAACTCAAAGTTTCTTTTGTTTATTGGTAATGAACTCAAAGGATTTAGGCTAAACAATGCATGCAAAATACAATATTGGAGATTGTTTGCTTGTTAGATGAGTTTTGACAGTTGGGATTTTTCTGCAGAATGAGTGCGGTTGCTTATCTTTCTAGCTATTTGGCTCGTGGGAAGTTCATCTCAACCAATATCATTACAGAAACCTTAAAAAGGTAGAATTTTTTTTGTTCGTTTCTGACATTTCTTGTTTAGCATGATTGAACACAAAAAGTTTTGACTGATGTTTGCGAAATAAAAATCCTAGGTTGTCACATTGGTGTTTGGCGTATTCTAAGGTCCAAGACAGCGGCGAGATAAATCCTCAGGCACATCGTCTCTTCTATTCTGGCTGCCAAGTAATGATCTTTTCTCGTATCAATGAGAATTTTTCGTATCTATTTCGTGTTCCTGAGTTCTATTGTTTTTTCTTATGATGATAGGCAATTATGTATGTGCTTTGCTTCCGAATGGGGTCAATGGTGAATGTACCGTGGCTCAAGACGCAAATATCCCAAATGCCCATAGAGACGATTTTGAGGCACCGATTGGATCCCCTAAAGGTGAGAATTGACAAATTTTTCCTCTTCCCAAATAGAAGAAAAAAACATAGCTTGCACTTTTTATACAGTTGGAAATCCAGTTCGAGTTTTGTCAAAAAAAATGTTTTTTTTTATGCGAAACGGTCACAGTTCGGTTTGTTATCTGATAGAGCCTTCTGATGTTCTTGTCTGCTTTCAATTTCATGTCAAGCTCATTACTTTTCCATGTCTCAATTGGGATCTTTTCCTCTGTTCCTGTAATAATCAGGTTTGTCTTCCATCTGTGGTGGAAGAATTTCTTCGACAAGCAAAAGCCGCTTATTTATTCACAGTCTCCGACATATTCACCTTCGACAATGTGCTCGAGTCAGCTCTATCTAGAGCATACGGTGGAATCGAAAGGCTAGACATGTTCTTCCCCTTCGATCCATGCCTCTTAAGAAAGAGCGACAGGTTCGTATCATTTAATCCAATCCGGTCCATACAATTCAAATTCATTAATGATTTGAAACTGATAGCAATTCCGTTGTTTTATCTTCAAGATTTATCCGCCCGAATTATATTTACTGGTCAATGGTGATAGCAAGCAACGAGGAAGAAGAAGATGAAGAAGAAGACGATGATGATGATGTGGCCAGAGGTGGCGATGACATGGCAATGAGTTACGAAAACCAACAACTCGACCTCGATGAATTCGATCTATCATTGAATAAAATGTCGATTACGCCCAAGAACCACAACTTTGGAGCTGCCATGATGCGGATGCCATCGAAGCTCAGGCCCTCGATCAGTCCACCACCGTCTTTGTAGTGTGTGTTTCTTGGCGTGCAAGTTTTGATATAATGGTGTTTCTGGTCCAATATAGTTGCTTGTTATGTAAGTTAAGAAGAGAATTCATAATCTATGGTGTTAATGCAAAATCCTCCCACATTCGTTGGGTGTCAATTTCACGATCTGGTTGATCCGTCCACGTGTTGTGTTTGGGTTCAAAAATTTTGATTCACGGATCATTTTAACACAACCAGTTTGATCCGTTCAAAAAATGGATCGGGTTGTACTTTCGATTCATGGTCAACCCATTGACCCGTTTTAATTTATAATATATTTTTGACCCACGGGTCAATCTATCGGCTTGTTTAATAATTTATAATATATTATTAAATATTATATAAAAATTATGTAATGGTAAAAAATTTAGCAATGCAAAACTTGAATTTTTTACTAATTTAATAATATGAAATCGATTTAGTAATTATAAAAATATTTCGATTTGATAATTAATTTTCTTAAAATTACATTAGTAAAAAAAAATATGTAAAAAAAACTATTAGTCTTTTTAGTATTTTTGTACAAATAAATCTCCCTTCGCAATTTCCCATTTCATGTTAAGCCTAAGCCCAATTGCTTAATGGACCCGTTCACAACGCTTCAAGCTGCACCGGACACGCAAAATCCACCATTAAAATAAGGCGACAAATAAAATAGAGATCCTCCAACGGCTAGTTGTTCTTCAGCGAACGGTGTAATTCCAACGGTCGAAATTCGAAACCCTTTTCTCTTCATCATCTTCCCACCTTTAACACTCACTTTCTTCACATCCTTCTCCCCCCTCGCTCTCTCGCTCTCTTTGCGTTTCCCTCCTCCTTCTCTGTCTTCCACACTCCATTGACGCAGAGCTTGGTGGGGTGGGTCGTCGTCTTCTCCATCTTCTGATATTCCACTGCACCAGAAATCAAGAACTGCACTCTTGGAATTGAACGATTATGCAAGAAATGTGGAAAGCGCCGCCTGGTTTCCGACCAACAAAGTCTGCTCCTTCGTCGCCAGCAAAGCCGGTGGGAGTATCGAGAACCCGGTCTGAGTCTTTCCATATCACCCACAAGGTTCCTGTCGGAGACAGTCCATATGTCAGAGCCAAGAATGTTCAGGTAATCAAATCTTGATTCTAGAAAAAAAAAAACAATAGCTTGATTCATGGGTGTTGTTCATCTTCATGTTTAAGTAATTAATGGATGAATGAGGTTGAATTTGATGCACAGTTGGTGGAGAAAGATCCGGAGAAGGCAATTCCGCTCTTCTGGGCAGCCATTAACGCCGGAGACAGAGTCGACAGTGCTTTAAAAGATATGGCCATTGTGATGAAACAGCAGAACAGAGCCGAGGAAGCCATTGAAGCCATTAAATCACTGAGGCGGCGATGCTCCGATCAAGCCCAAGAGTCTCTCGATAACATCTTACTGGATCTCTACAAGGTAGTGATGCTCTGCAACTAATTTCGTTTCATCAATCGTCACAAAAAGATTGAAAAATTCAGATTTTGTGAATTAATTTGCAGAGATGTGGAAGGTTAGATGATCAGATTGCTCTCTTGAGACACAAGCTGCTCTTGATCCAACAAGGTTTGGCCTTTAATGGGAAACGAACTAAAACGGCTCGATCTCAAGGGAAGAAGTTTCAGGTCTCAGTCGAGCAGGAAGCGACCCGTTTACTGGTAACTTGCTACCCAAGTTTCAATTTTAACTATAAGTTCAAATTTGGGTTAAATCTACTTGAACTTTAAACGTTTTGCAATGAGCTACCTGAACTTTGAAAATTCAAAACGGACTCCCTCAACTTTGAAAAATGTGCAAATAGCTACCTACCTCTGTCCAATTTTCGACGACTTTCCGTCAACAGTTGACGGAAAATTAGACGGAGTGAGTTATTTGCAGTTTTTTCAAAGTGGACGGAAAATAACTACCTCCACTTTTTCAAAGTGGACGTCCAAAGTTCAGGCAGCTCTTGGTATTTAAATTTTGAAGTTAAACTTGGAACACAAGTAACTATATTTTTACCTCCTTTTAGGGGAACTTGGGTTGGGCATTGATGCAGCAGAACAACTACATCAATGCCGAGGAGGCCTACCGAAGGGCGCTCTTGATCCACCCCGACAACAACAAGATGTGCAACCTCGGAATCTGTCTGATGAAACAAGGCAGAATCTTGGAGGCCAAGGAAACCTTGAGGCAGGTCCGTCCTGCCACGTCAGACGGGCCCCGCGGCGTGGATTCGCACCTCAAGGCCTATGAGAGAGCCCAGCAGATGCTGAAGGACCTCGAGTCGGAAATGATGAACAAGGGAAGTGGGGATCGACTCGAGCAGAGCAGACTCTTCGATACCTTCTTCGGGTCCTCTTCTCGCTGGCAGCCCGAACCTTGCAATAACAGCAGTAGTAGTTACCCGGTTAAAGATGATTTTGCAGATGAGAATGCTAATACGAACAACAAATCGGGCATCTTTGCCCCGGTACAGAAGAACCCGAACCCGAATATGCTACTTGGTTTGAATTCTCTCAATATTGATGCACCACCATACTATTCAGCAAAGTTAGTAAAAGAGCCTGTGCAGCCCGTGAAGCCCAATGTGCTCAATGAGAGCCTTAAGAGGACGAGGTCACTGAACGCAGCTAGGTTACTTTTCGAGCCCGAAAACCAAGAAATCAACAAGGTGAGGAGGGTGTCACTGTCCCCAAAAGAGGACCTGTCGCAATTGCTGCCCGATGATGACGATTTTGAGGAGGCGATCCTTGCTGCTGTTCTTGGCCCGAACCAAGAAACCTCGAAGACAACTAGTGTTAGTCAATGGGTTTTACCAAAGAAGATCGACAAGAGGCTGAGGGTGTTCGAGGATATTACGCTCTCGCTCAGCCCGAAAGCCTGATTGGATTCGTTCGCTTAATTTTTAACTGATTTTATTCGAAAAAAATCGCAAATAATCTAATTGGTGTTTAGGTGGGGAGATGAACTTGTTCTCCTTCGGTAATAAAATCATAAGTTGTATTTTTCTTATTCTTTATAATACTGTAGCCCGTTTAAATAAAACATCCAATAATGTTTTGAGTTCTTGATTCGTTCGGGCTTTGTCATCATTAAACCCAATCTTAATTCGGGTTTTCTGATTGATTAATAATTTACTAAAAGAGGCTCATTTACCATATAAAGTTAATAATTCTCGTATTCGGGTTGGAGACACAAACACCATCTCAGCCCAAATAAGCATCGGGCCAGATTTCTGACGTCACTCGTGTAAGCCCTTGTTAACATCGTAGTAGAAACCTAAGACCAGCACTGCTCCAGCAAATGCTACAACCTTAACAATGTCCTGTTTTAGTAAAATCTTAACCGTTCTTGCGATCTCGAAAATCTTGGACCGTCCGATGAAGCCGAGCTCGGATAGTTTCTTGTGTGACAAGGCGTAGTCTCGAAAGAAGGCCTCTTCATCCTTGGCATATAACTCGACGTATCGATAGAATTCAGGGTCATCCATTAGCACTTTATCGCTCGGAAGCTTCAAAAGTCCTCGAGTATTCCCTTTCATAAGCTCGCTGCAATATCAAGTCGGATATCAAGAACATCGATCGATACTTAGTTTTTGTGAGTTCAGAGTTGGAAATCGATGAATTACACGAAATATGAGTTATCGAACTTTAGGGGCTCCTTAGTCCAGGCTCCATCGAATCCGGATCGATCCTTATGAGCCCGTCCGAGGGTGTGTCCCCCTGATAATGCCACAATGTCTTTGTCTGATAGGCCCATCCGATAAAAGACTTCCCGAAGATGCGCAACCCCTACCGAAGAGTTAGAATACAGTGATTAATATAAAAATTTGTACAACAGGTGATTTCTGTCACTAGAGGTAATAGCGACGGGTAATTTCCGCCACTGACGTTAATAGCGACGATAATTCCCGTCACCAGGGTTAATAGCGACGGGTAACTTCCGTCACTAGAGTTAATAGCGACGGGATTGTAGGATTGTAGCAATAATACGGAAAGTAAGTAGTAAGTACGATGATGTATTCTCAGTGACCTTTGTTGGCATCCGGAAGACGACCTTCTTTGGGAGATTCCGTCGAGTCCTGTTAGCAAAAAGAAAAGGACATGAATTTATAACCGAACTGACGTGTATAGTCGATATAGTGGTAAATCATGTATAGGTGTGTGGTATTGTATATATCAATATATTTTTCGTGTTAGACTTATTAGATACAAACATGAACAATATGTTTCTCGTGTTATGTTTCTCAACATGAATACGACACGCAATTCTTTATGTATGTTCATGTCATGTTATCGTGTTGTGTTAAGTTAGTCAGTTTTACGCGGACGTGCAAGATTTATTAAAAAAAAAATCAAAACAATAAACTGTTGATAAAAAGAATTATGATTTCGGCATTAAATTTGAAGAGTTCTTAATGTGAAATTGATAAGATCTAAAACTTAAACAATTAGACGAAACTTTATTTAGAAAAATACTCATAAATTAGACTTTTCAGTCCAACTTTATCATGTTATTATGTAAAAAAATTATGAATTGTAATAGTCGATACCTTCCGTCCGGGAACAAAGTGGATGGTTGGACCGCCCGTGATCTCGACTGCAACAACACCTGCAAGCTAAAAGAAGGCATTAATCAGGCTCCATTCCTAATAGAAATCAATCAATGAATTCAAACATACACTAAGTTATTGCAACGATTCTGTAAGCGTCACTATTGAAAACCGTACCGAAACTGCAGTTTTGTAGTACACACTGATAAAATTGGTACCTGATAAAGATCGGCATACGAAATGTTCGGACATCGAGCCTTCACTTCCTCTAATGACCAACATCTCAACACGAACATTGGTTAGAAAGATGAAATTTCGTTGAAAAGTCATAAGAAATGAAAGTAAAGACCTCACCGCATAAATCAATTGCGATTTTTAACCCCTTATTCGCACCATGATTTAGTTCGACTGCATTTCTGATCGAGCCATTAGGTCCTCCCGTCTTTGTTCTAGCATCGTACGTGCCCGCATCGTGCCACCTACAAAATTCAAACATAGATTGAAACACGATTCAAAGATTATATTAATGAAGCATGAAATGTTTAAGAGATTACGCTAATCGGAGCATGATCGGAGCACATTGCCGACTGAAAATAAGACCACGGAGATATCTCCGAGCCTTTTCTACTTCCTTCTTGTATGTCGCATCGACTACCATTTTGATAAGTTGGAGATGGAGTTTCGAAGCGAAAAACGATTATTTAAGTGAAGATCAAAAGATGTAGCCAAAAGATGAAGAAAAGGATGGAGTTTGTGAGGGATAAAAGGAAAGGAAGACTTGGAGAACAAGGAACCTATTGCTTAGTATCTTATACTTGCTTGGCAAGCAAGGTACTGAGCATATTCATCTACCTTTCCTCTCTTCTTGGCATGAAGTCATTAAACATTAAGAGACTAATTGTTTCAGCTTAACTTTTGGCATTGTGTAAATTTGACCTTAAAAAATACGATAGTTATCGATTTAGCCTTTTAAAGTTTTATATTTACATCCCTGAAATTTTAGTTCAACTATTTATCCAAAATTTAATTCCTCCCATCCCCACCCGACTTAATTTTTTGTCAATTTTCTAAACTTAGACACGACTCATGGGTTTAGGAACCCACATAATATGTGGACTCACATCCATTTTGAATTAAATTTTACATGATACAAGACTTCGTTTATCAACCCATGGACTCAGGAAACTCGTAGTTTCATGGACTCAAGTTTTATAATATATCATGGTAACTTGCTAGTTGAACTTTGTGTGTTTAGACAATTTGTTAGTTGAACTTTTTTAAAAAACAAATTGCTGCTAAATTTATATAAAATTGCAATTTGTTAGTTCCATCTAATTTACTGTTAAATTGTGACTGAAACTTGCATTTTATTTATTATCTTACTATTTTTTTATATATAATTACTACTTTAACTTCTGAGAAATTTACAATTCACTAGCTGATATTTGTGAAAAAAATATACTTTGCTGACAGAACTTTAAGAAAAATTACAATTTTGTAGCTAAGAGACGAAGCTAACAAAATATATTTCTATGTAAACTCACTTAACAATTTGTTCAAAAATAAAATTTAACTAGCAAATTATTCTAAATCTCAAAGTTTCATTAGTGAATAGACAATGAACTTTATTATATATCACTACTCCGATAGTTTTGTGGGTGAACAATTACAACTCAAACATGACTTAATTGAATAATTTCCATGTTAGTTAAACTATTAATGTCAAATGAACTATAAATAATAATAATAATAAGGGTTAATTATCAAATAAGTAGCCGAACTTGACATGATTTGGCAAATAGGTACCCAAACTTTTTTTTGCCGCAAATCGGTTGCCGAACTTTTGAAAGTTAGCAAATAGGTTCCTGACGTTAATTTTTCCGTTGGTTTGTGACGAAAACCGATTCAAAAACTGGCTCGATCGAACCACTTTTTTTTAAAGTAGGATTTATATACCAAACACATGCATTGCTTTGTTTAGGGCTGAGTCATGCATGTATTTGATATATAAATCCTACATTAAAAAAAAAAAAAAGTGATTCGATCGAACCGGTTCTAAAACAATTTTGAACCGTTTTCCACCACAAATCAACAGAAAAATTAACGTGAGGAACATATTTGCTAATTTTCAAAAGTTTGGCAACTTATTTACAGTAAAAAAAAATTGAATACCTATTTATCAAACCATATCAAGTTCGTCTACCTAGATAATTAACCCTAATAATAATAAATGAACCGTAACAAAATCCACAAATGGAAGTTTAACGTTCATTTGCATGTCGGCGACGGAAAAGCAGCTTGAATAACACACACGTGCCTAATTGGCTCTTTGGTGGTTGACTTTAAGGTGAGCTAGTTATGTTCGTCTTCGGGTTCGGGCATGGCCTATGTCTAAATAAATAAATATTAGTATGGTATATATAAAATTTTATTATTTACTTAAGTTTTCAAATGTTAATTTTATTTTTAGTTACTATATACTTATATATTTCACTTTAATTGTTATGAATACATAATTAGAAATATTAATATTCATTTTAGAAAGAAAAAAATCATTTTAATAAGGTCTAACTGAGTACCCCGAAACTCGTTAGTATTAACAAGCTCTGATTAGCTTCTGGTACCATTATTAACTAGGACCGGCAATGGTGCGGTGAAAAACTCATAACCATGGTTATAACCGTTACTGTTTAATATGGTTAACCGTACTATTATGGTGATGGATTTTTTACCCATAATGGTTATGATTATGGTATTTGAGTTATACTCATGTTTATAACAATGATTATTATATAAATATAATAATTATTTATTATTAATAAACTAATATATACTAAATAATGGGTATACGGGTAAAACCATGGTTAATAACCACTGTTATTTTCATGGTTATGGTATTAAAATTTGTACCCGTAATGGTTATGGTTATGGTATGCGGTTTAAAAATATGGTATGATTATGATATTTGTCATACTCGTACCATACCCTAACCATCGACAACCCTATAGTTAACTAGGTAGTGTTCAAATACAAAAATTATAAACCTATTTATCTTGAAATTTTATAAATTAATAAATTTACAGTGTACTCGAAAAGTAGGGTATACAAGTTAAGGGGCAAAATTATAATTTTGCAAGAAGACCATGATAAACCATGAGCCGCAATCACCTGTAATTCCAAACTGAATTGACAACCAAAAAAGAAGCAGATCAAGACCGTCCGATTAGCGGACCTAATCTTCCGTCAACCGTTAATCTCTACCTAACGGCTAACGCCATCGCGATTCGCCACCCACCTCTCTCCCGCTTCCTTCTTCAATCGCTTGTCCGTCCAGTCCACCATGTCCCTTCCCTCCACCAGACCAGACCAGAACGAAGCGCTCTTACCCAAATAACTGCCATCCGACAAGGACCATCTCCATGGCCTCGACCGCAGCTGCATTCTCTGTCACAGCCTCGGCCAAGCCGTCCTCCAGCTTCTCCTCCGATCAGTTGCTTCCTCCCCAGAGCCCCAATTCCTTGTCGTTTCGATCCTCAGTAGGATCGAAAGCTCAGCTGAAGAGGAGTGGTCTGTGTGCTCGGAGCTCCAGAGTGGTGCTGCCTAGGATCTGCGCCACCGCGGCGCCGGTGATGGACAAGGCGGTTAGTCCTAAGGAGCCGACGATTGTGGAGGTGGATTTGGGCACTCGTAGCTACCCGATTTATATTGGGTCTGGACTCCTCGATCAACCCGAGCTTCTACAGAGGTAAATTTTTGCGTCTCTCGTTCTTGAATTTCTTCTCACCATGAAATGTTTGTTCTTGACTTTTGTTAATCCTTCTGTTTTGAGGACAAAGGATTTGCTTTGCCCATAAAGTGGTTGACAGAATGTCACACTGGTTATTTGGGAAGAAATTTGAGAGCCCAAATAAGGACTAATATTTATCCCTGTCAAAACCAAACCTTGATTCAATATGAACTTACAAGTTTCAATAAGAGCTAATTCAACTAGAAGATGATAATGATATTGAATCCCGCAACACTGCACCATACTCTTACCACAGCAGAACAGCAAATTAAGGTGTTAAATTCGTGTTTGGAAAGAGTATTTAATGCTGTGGAAGTTCAATAGAACTGTTACTTCATCTTGCTACGATCTGATAGCAGTACGATGCATTGAAGTTCCAGTTTGGCATACTTTTGATATTTGTTTTGCATCAGGCATGTGCACGGAAAGAGGGTCCTTGTGGTGACCAATGAAACAATTGCACCACTATACTTGGGCCGAGTTGTCGAAGCTTTAACCAAAGGAAACCCGAACGTCTCTGTGGAACATGTCATCTTACCAGATGGGGAGAAGTTCAAGAACATGGTATGGATTCTGAATCTTTTATATACTACACCAACTTTGTTATTATGAAGTTTACCTCAAAAGGAAGAAAAAAACACATTTTTTTTGCTCAGGATGTTCTCATGAAAGTCTTTGATAAAGCCATCGAGTCACGTCTGGACAGAAGATGTACATTTGTTGCCCTAGGTGGTGGCGTTATCGGTGACATGTGTGGATACGCTGCTGCTTCTTACCTCCGTGGTGTAAATTTCATTCAGATCCCGACAACTGTAATGTCTCAGGTGGATTCTTCAGTTGGAGGCAAAACTGGAATAAATCATAGCCTCGGGAAGAACCTGATTGGTGCCTTCTACCAACCTCAGTGTGTTCTGATCGACACTGACACACTGAACACACTGCCTGACCGTGAATTAGCATCGGGTCTTGCAGAGGTCATTAAGTATGGCCTGATTAGAGATGCTGAGTTTTTTGAATGGCAAGAAAATAACATCCATGCTTTAATGTCGAGGTAGTATGCTTCTCAAAAAAAAATAAAAAATGATCTGCTTTCTGAGCCAATTCTGTGCATAGATTTTGATAAGTTACTTTGTTCCAGGGACCCAGAAGCCCTAGCATATGCCATTAAGCGATCGTGTGAAAACAAGGCTGAGGTTGTTTCCTTGGATGAGAAGGAAAGTGGCTTGAGAGCAACCTTAAATCTTGGGCACACATTTGGTCATGTGAGTCTCTAGTTTTGGATTAATTTCATCATACATAGATATGGAAAGATCTGATACAAGCTCAGCTACTGGTATGGGGTTAAATACCAAATTGATAACTGAACTGGTTACTGATATGTTGACTACTAGCTGCACGTTTTTTGTGACATTTGGCTAGCTAAACTAGTACACCAGTGCGGTTTGCTATCTCATTCATTTCTCTGTTAAGTCTTGGACGGAAAGTGTACCTAGCAAGTAGCCCATTGTCTACAAGATCAGCTAGTAATTTGTATTTAATTCATTCGTATATAACATCCATCAGTGAGTTGACACCCATGAAAAAGTGGGTCATATTGTCAAAAGGTCATACGTATAAACTTATATGTATCATGCTAAATGAACATTTTCTCCTTAGGGATTAGCTTCCCGAGATTAATTGCATAATGTTTTTCAATTCAGGCGATTGAGACTGGGGTTGGCTACGGAGAGTGGCTTCATGGGGAAGCTGTGGCGACTGGAATTGTAAGTAAATCATCTTCTCCATTGTTGTTCTGCTGCATTTTCTATATCTTCTGTATTAGAACTAGTTGATGAATCCATTAAAATTTCAGGTTATGGCTGTTGACATGTCATATCGCCTCGGTTGGATCGACGAATCGATCGTGACCCGAGTCCACAACATTCTCAAAAATGCTAAATTACCAATTGCCCCTCCAGAGATCATGACAGTGAAGATGTTCAAGTCTGTCATGGCGGTAAGTGCCCGATATAATGATCTCTCAAGTAAACTAAAGTCCAAGTAGACAACGATGAGATATTGCCATGAAAAATAGACAATATCTTCGATACAAATTGACGACCTAGCATAATCTGATCCAAATTATGTCCCAACTTGATCCATTTCAGATCCTTCATATTTATGTTTCGTTACTTAGAAAAAATGGGATTTTTGAAATTGCAGGTTGATAAGAAGGTTGCGGATGGCTTATTGAGGCTTATCCTACTGAAAGGTCCTCTAGGAAACTGCGTTTTCACTGGAGAATATGACAGGAAGGCCCTCGAAGACACTCTTCATGCTTTTGTCAAGTCTTGATTCTGCTAAAAGGGACCAAGTTTTACTGTTTGTATTTACTGGTAAGAAACCTGTCTTTGGGTTTACAAGATTCTATTGATAATGCAGTAAGGTTTATGTATGGAACTTTGGGTTAATATAGTGATACTGTATAAGATGTGTTTACTGTTTAGTTTGTGCTTTTGTATGCAATGATAGCAAACTTTGAGGGAAAAGTGTATGTTTATGTAAACTTCGGGATCCATATTTAATAGGGTTAATGCTTTTAATGGTACTCTATGTTTGACTCATGTTATCGGATGGTACTCCTATGTTATTTTATGATATTTTATATTTTAGAATAGTGATGATGTGATGAATGTAAAGTAAAAAATAATAGAAAAAAAAATAAGCTAACTAACTTTATATATAAATAATCGAGAGTATTAATCGAATTAAGATTCAATTGTAACATTTGTAAAGGTTTGGAATAATTAAATTATGAGATTTTTTTACAATTTTATGTTATTTTTATAATTTTTAAAAATTATTCTGTTAAATTTGAATACAAAAGTTGACAAATGAAATAAACTTGCATTTTGGTAGAATGTTATTATTAAGGGGTGACGACATGGAATTTCTAGATTTTAAAAAGGGAAGAATTTCATAAAGAAGAAAATTGAATTCAAAATTTAAAAAATAAGACAAAAAGAAAAGATAAACAAATAATAAAGTAAGGGGAAAAAGGAGCAATTTTGATTTTTGAATAATACACAGAGGAGTGGAGAAGAGGGGTTGGCGAAGAGTGGTTCGCTCAACGAACGCTTCAACAGCATTTTTCCCGGCTACAGAACAGGTAACGCGCACCTCCTCCATCTTCTTCTTCCAGATTTCTTCCGCGTTCCCCTTCTACTGTTTGATCGCTTTTTGGATCTGCTCTTTCTTGGCTCTGTTCATGCTAGTGCTCCGTTTCCTTAGGTTCTGAGACGATCTACGCCCTTGGATGCGGCATTGAAGTTTGGGAGTGGAATTTGAGAGGAGGCGGTGGGAGTGGAGGCTTGCGGTCAGGTCTTCAGGCTTGGAAGATCTGAGAGGTTGCGAAGCTGTGAAAGATGAGTGCGTCGAGGTTCATCAAGTGTGTTACTGTTGGTGACGGTGCTGTCGGGAAAACTTGCTTGCTCATTTCGTACACCAGCAATACCTTCCCCACGGTGAGTATTTCTTGCTCCCTTCTCTTGAAGGAGTTTACCCTGGAAATGATTCAGAGGTTCCGTTGTTTAAGTTGTTACAATTCATCTTCTTGATTCGTAGTAGAATTTATAAATTTAGCTTATGGTGGAAGCTCAATTTCGTTTTTTGGAAGATTCGACGAATCAAATGCATTTTCTTGCTGTGCTGTGAAATGATCAAGAATCAATGCTGTAAATTCTTTTACTTTTGGATTGGAATCTCAATGTAAGTTGGGTGCATTCTAACAATTTGAGTGTTGTACATGCCAATCGGAGATAAACCAGAGAAGACAAATTATTTGTACCATATCAACATGCTAAGCATAACACGATCAAGAATGATTTGTACCCTTGTTTTTGTAGTAGTATCACATTCGTTTGGTTGGTGACTAATGATGAACAAGTGGACTTTATAGAATAAGAGAATCAAAATCCCTTCCATAGTTCCATAGCATTTGGATTACTGTATATCCTGCATAAAAACAGTGTGATCCAGTGCATTGTTGTTACTGATAGTTTCTAGGATCATGTTCTAATACTCTTGTTCCAACATGATGGAAATAGGATTATGTTCCTACTGTGTTCGACAATTTCAGTGCAAATGTTGTCGTGAATGGTGCTACTGTCAACTTGGGGTTATGGGACACTGCTGGTAATTTTGCATTTTTGTCTCTTTTTCTACTTTACAAATTTCAGCATCAGATTCATGTCTGAATTAAATTCCATTGCCTACTCTGCATAACAGGACAAGAGGATTATAACAGACTGAGACCTCTGAGCTACCGTGGGGCGGATGTTTTCATTTTGGCTTTCTCTCTCATTAGCAAAGCTAGCTACGAAAATGTGTCTAAGAAGGTGGGACAAATGTCAAACCCAGAATAAGCTGTTTTAAACTTATCTATCATGTATTTTGATAAATTTCTTGATACTTTGCTCCATTTTTCAGTGGATTCCCGAATTGAAGCATTACGCACCTGGCGTGCCAATAATTCTTGTGGGGACAAAGCTTGGTAAGTTTCTCCCTTCAATAACATCCATCCTGCGGTACTTAACTGTTTTTCTATTTAATCGTCTCATAACACTGCAATAGAAGTTCTCACTAACTATTGAGCCTATCAAAATCAAACTAATTACTATGTTGAAATTATTATGCAATATAGAATGTATACACATTTATGGGTAGTGGGAACCTCTGAATTTGACAGTCATGCATCAATTATTTGAATTTCCGGGGTTTTGCTTGGTCTTGAGTAGAATGCATTTCTTATTGTCGTAATGCTTAGCATGTTTGTAGTGCAACCCTTCCACCAAAGTCAATTGAATAAATAAATGTCATGCCATTATTCTGTTCTTAGGTCAAAACATGATCTCTGTCTGTAGAATCTTTATATTCTTTCTGTTTCATCAATTGAGCATTAAATATTCGATGGAGCAGATCTTCGGGATGACAAGGACTTTTTTACTGACCATCCTGGTGCAGTCCCCATTTCCACACAACAGGTAAATTTTAAATCAGACATACCTATTAAAATATAAACCGAATCATCTCTTCTCATATAATTTCATTTCAAGATTTAATTTTCTTCTGGAATTCTTCTAGGGGGAGGAATTGAGGAAGCTGATTGGATCTCCTGCTTACATAGAATGCAGTTCAAAGACACAAGAGGTATATATATATATATATATATATATGTATATAAATCACTCGAAGGGAACTCCTTACATAGAGTCTCCAAGATCCAATTTTGATTACTCAATCGGTTACCCTTTTCTGCGTATTTGTAGAACGTGAAGGGAGTGTTTGATCAAGCCATAAAGGTCGTGCTCCAACCACCAAATCAGAAGAAAAAGAACGGTAAAAAGCACGGGTGCACAATATTGTAACTGATTGAGAGGTTAGCTGTAAAACTGAAGACAGACAGACCAGACCAGAACGATCGCCTTCTGCATTATACTCTCTCAATCTTCTATCATTGCACGAACTGCCCAGAATCGGGTACTCTTAGTGAAGCAGCATCAACTATATGGTTTATTTGATTGTGATCTGCTTTCGGTAACTAGAGTATCGGATGATTTGTTTTTGCACTTTGAATGGATTTTTCGGGTAATATTTCAAATGTAACTAGATAATTTGTTTGGAAGACTTGGGTTTTGTTGATGCTTTGTTACTTCTAGTTTCCAGTATCGGACTTCTATTTGTTGATCGTTCAAACCATAATGTTCCCTTTTCCCTTTTATTTATTTTTTAAAGTACTTTGGTTTTTCCCCTCCATTTTGTGCTTAAACCAATATATATACTCATTCTAAAATACTTTTTTTTATTGGTCATAGAAATTGATTATATATATATATATATATTATTGGGGTTGCAACGTACCTTAATATTTGTAAACTTCTTAAAACTACGTGGACTATGTTATACTATATCAAAAGTTCAGGGAAGGAATTATGCATACTAAAATATACATGGGCTAAAACAGTAAGCCCAGGGAATATTATCATGGGCTACGAAAAATAGATTAAGCCCACGGGTTATATATAATATATATATATATTATACAAATGATCTACTTTTATTATTTTTTATTTATATACTTATATTTTTTGGGGTTAAATATACTTATTATAATTAAAAAAATATTTTCTTCATGGCTTAATAGATATAAATCTATTAGGTATATTTATTTAATTTATAAGAATAAAGCAGAAAATAATTATTGTAAAGCATATTTATTATTTTATAAACTAAAATAATAATAAAAAATAGCTCTTCCGTTAGAAATTTTTATTTCTCAAAAATTTAAAAATGATATTGTATAACGATTAACGAATTCATTAATATGAATCCGTAGTGTTGTGGTGATGCCCTTAAATTTACATGCACCGGCTTTACGAAAACAAGACCCTGAAACAATTATTTTGGTTGTTTTGGTGCCATTTTTATACAGTGGAGTGTGCACCGGGTGTATGCATAAATGACATATTCTCTTCACAATTTATATTATCTACTTAATATTTTACTAATGTTATATACACCGGGCGCACAATCACACGACCTGAAAAGCGCAATTTTAATCGATTTTGGACCCTTTTGAGGGGTTTGTAAGGACACCCGGTATAGTGTCCTTTTTTACTTTGTATGGTCCGATTAACGAATGATTTGCAACTTTTCTCAGTAATTCATTGTGAATCCATTTTAATGAACAAATCATAGTTATAAATTAACGAATGAATTTTATATTTTTAATCATCAATTAAATTTAAATAAAACCCCATATATTAATTTGTTTTGGATCGAAATTTATATTTGTACGGAATGGGAGATATATTGCCAAATTTTAGAAGAATAGTCATGTCGAAATCACTTTTTTATGAAATAAAAATAATTTCATCATAGTAAATTTTATTTTCCATTATTTCTTTTCCAAAGAATAACATACGATTATGTTAATTGTTCATTCACATTTTACGCAAAAAAATTATTTAAATTTGCACTCAATATTATTATTAGTTAATTATTTATAATTATCTATGTAAATTAAAATGATATGATATTGTATATTACTATATAATTTATAAATTAGGATAAAATAAAGAGTATCTTAAAATGATGAGTTTTTTTCAAAAAGTAGGTACTGTGCAATTTTGTTTTTGAAAAAGTAAGTATACCACAGTGAAAATATCTACTTACTATAATTTGTTTTTCATTTTTTTCTAATAGATACATAATTTTATTTTTAATTAAACATTGAGTCGTCAAAAATGAAGAAAAAAAAAGAACGCACCCAATGGGTAACGAATTTTGTAAAACAAAAATATAATGCGCTACCCACGGTAGCGCTTATATACAGATTTGTAAATATTTTTTTCAGTTTACTTACTTTAAAAAAAAAAACATTGTACAATGCCTACTTTTTGAAAAAAAAAAACGAAAATGATCTAACATATTTGTATAAAATAAATTTTCAACTTAAAATATTTTAAATGATCCAGCATGTTTGAAAAACGATGGTAATAAGTATTTCCGTCGATCTTCATTTAAAAAATTTGGTTAAATACTTTTCAAACTACAAAATTAACCAAATATTTTTCAAAACATTACAACTAAATTTTACAGGCTTCCACTAATGTTATTAACAAATTCCGACTCAATTTTAGCCACATTGTGGGTCCTCTAGCCTGAGTCCGAACCCGGACTAGGTTGCCCAAAGTTGGGGATCTTGTCTAGGTTCGGATTCAGGCTAACGAACCCCTAATTATGGATCAATTGTCTCATTGCCTTTATCATGGGAACTATTTGAACTTCTTACAACTATAGGAACTATATTATACACATTTGAAAGTTTGGAGTAAATAAATGCACCGGTGGAGATTCATTAAGGCGGTTTGTTTCTATCGGTTCGGCGCCTCACCTAATCGACCATGACGTGGTCTGAAAAGTCCCAGTCGAACGGAAAATGCTTACGTGGCACACTGAAATAGGATGAGTCAGCAAATTTGTGGTTCGAAAATCCACGTCTGCCATTAATATGGGATAGGTAGGTGCAAGTGTAATACCGTGTAGAAAAAAGTTATTTTCAATCATTTATTAACGAACAGACGTGAATAACATTATTTTTTTAAGAATTTACAGACATTAATAAGTCGTACAAATTTACCAGTCGAATAAATTTACAGTTGCATAAGTGGTTGTACAAGTTAATGAGTTAATCTATAAAATTAATATTGCAAAAATCAAACCGGATACAGGTCATGTAAGTTGATTCATAAATTCATAAATCGTGTTTAAATTTTGAAAATTAGTTCATTAATAATTTATTGAAACGTATTAGAGTGTTTTTTTATATTACTAGATTAATAATCCAGAATATACACAAACTTTAAAAAAAATAATTAAAATAAATCTTCTTATAATAAAAAAACGAATATATTCATAATAGAAAACTGACCAATTAAACAACCAGATCACTGTGTAAGAGTCCTATACACTACAAGAATCTGTTGTAACAGCAACGAAACTTGCGTGTTGACGCTAACAGTTGTAGTTAAATATATGTATATTGTGTCGACAGTTTTTGTTGTCGTTATTATTACTTATTAGACACAATATAGTATAATTTTATTATAGTAATTGAATATATGTAATAAAAAAACTTCGACTAAATAAAATACGTGTATTTGATCAGTTTGATTTAACAATAAAAAAAAATCAGACGAATCTCAATCTCAAACTAGGAACAGATCATTCAAGAGATTTACGACCATATTTTTTCAGTTTAATAAATTTTTAGTCTTCACCTTAATTGAAGCAGATAATTGTGTTGTAGTGTATCTTTAAGTACAAACCCTAATTAAAGAGATGGCCATAGTCTAACAAATATAGTTATCAATCTCTTTTGATGGTGACATCCATCTACATACAATTTTGTAGTCCCACTCTTTTTAATTATTAATTAATGGCTGAAATGTGAAATAATAGATACTGCAAATTATTGCACATCAA
The DNA here is from genome assembly GCA_946814005.1 of Chamaenerion angustifolium. Lineage (NCBI taxonomy): Eukaryota > Viridiplantae > Streptophyta > Magnoliopsida > Myrtales > Onagraceae > Chamaenerion > Chamaenerion angustifolium. Next base: position 518,535 of record OX328279.1, read on the forward strand.
AATATTAGGTGTAATTAATTGAATATTTCACTAAAATATACCACATTTAATAAATATATATCAAAATTTCCTCGGGTGAAAAAATAAATATGAACCTATACATATCCACTCGCGAATGGGAGTCGCGGGTCTTTTGTTTTGTCAGTTCCACCCGTAAATACTGTTTGTGGGTGAAACTGGGTAAAAAGAATGATTATTTCCTTAATATATATATATATATTTATTTTATTTCAAAATTATATTTTTTGTATTATGAATATATATTTTTTCCATCACATTAGATTTTTTTAGAATAAAATGTGAGGGAAATTTTTTTCTTTATTATGAAAATATATTTTTCTAAAATTATTTTATATATTATGAAAAAATTAATTTAAAAGTTATATTTTCTGTATTATTTCAAATATATTTTCATAATACAGAAAATATCATTTTGAAATAAAATAAAATAAATATGTTTTTTTCTTTATTTTTGAAGGAAATAATCCTTCTTTTTTAGAATATTTCACCAAAATTTGTTGAAATAATTTTTGTAGTCAGTTCCACTTGCGAATGGGAGTCGCAGTCGGGTAGGTATAGATTCATATTTATTTTTCACCCGAAAACACTTTGGTATATATGTATTAAATATGGTATATTTTGGTTAAATGTTCTAATTAATTCCTAATATTTTAATTAAGAAAAAATGTCTTATATTTAGTAGAAAATTTTATATATTCATAGTCGTACAAGTTGATTTATAAATTGACTTTATACCGTGACACACATCTCACAATGAAAGACATTTCCTTCAATCAAACCCGCATAATAATCAACAGATTTAAGTGGTATCTCGCAAATATACGGTGCAGTGCACCACAATCCATTAATAATACACCTAACTAAATTAAACCTACTTTAATGTTTGACGTATATATATATATATATATATATGTATGTATAAGTATATATCCATGCACGAAGAAAGGCAGCATTACAAGCTAGAAACTTTCTATGGCTATCAACGTAGAGACTCTACACCCTCTTCTCCATTCCTTGTCAACTCCTACTAGAATTTGGCTTCTAACAATTCTAGTAGTAGCGGCCTTCCATGGCGGCACCACCACGGCTGCCGCCTCGAACACATCTATTCCGGCATTCATAGTGTTCGGAGACTCCATAGTTGATCCAGGCAACAACAATGGCTTAAACACGGTTGCGAAGGCTAATTTTCAGCCTTACGGAAGAGACTTCTCCGGCCGGGTATCGACCGGAAGGTTTAGCAATGGAAGAATCCCTTCCGACTTTATCGGTAACCCCATGATAACTGTCGTTTTAACTGTTAAGATAGTTTAAGAGTATACAGAATGTCTTCACTTAAAAATCCAGACTTATGAGACAGTTGGTTAAGTCGTACGTTTTAAGTCTCACATTAATGATACTTCTAGTTAAACTTATACCCAATGTGCTTAACGAATTTTCACTTGGTTAAAGCGTACGTTTAAAGTCTATTTTTTGTGTTTCAAATAATGTAATTAGAATGAAAAATGTATACGTGACGTCAAAGCCGACTAAATAATAAAAATTTGCGATTTGAAACAGCCGAAGCATTCGGGGTGAAGAAGTACATACCCGCGTACTTGGATCCGAACCTAACGGATGAGGATCTTCTAACCGGAGTTAGCTTCGCCTCCGGCGCTACTGGATACGATCCCATGACTTCGAAAACAGCGGTATATATATACTCGAGTTCTAATTGGAATGTTTAATTACTTGCATTACAAGGTATTAATCTCCTCTTAATCGTGATAGTTAGTGTTATCGATGTCGGATCAACTCGATCTATTCAAAGAGTACGTGAAGAAACTCACGACAACTTTCGGTATCGAGAAGACATTAACAGTGGTATCAAAGAGCGTATATGTTGTTTGTGCCGGAAGCGATGATATAGCAAACACTTACTTCTTGACCCCGTTTAGGAAGTACGATTATGACATCCCGTCGTACACTGATCTCATGGTCAATTCCGCTTCTGCTTTTTATAAGGTATAATTAGGGTTTCGAGCGATATGTAGAGTCAATCGATATGAACATAAATTAATAGAACGAGTCCACCAACACGATTAACATGCCTACGAACCATGATTTTCGCAGGAACTATATAGGCTCGGGGCTCGGAAATTTGGAATAGTAAGTGTTCCGCCGATCGGGTGCGTTCCATCACAAAAAACCCTATCTGGAGGCCCGGGAAGGGACTGCTCCGAACCCGAAAATCAAGCTGCTCGCCTCTTCAATTCGAAGATGTCTTCCGAATTGAATTCTCTTAACCAAAAGCTCCCTGATGCCAAGTTCGTATTTATCGATATCTACCCTATACTCCTCTCCATTATCCAAAACCCTAGTCGATACGGTAATTCCCGGATCGATCACCGAAAACCCTAATTCACAACATTTTTTTCTATAAAACATGTATGTTCATCATCTTCTTCTTGTTTCAGGATTCGAGGTCGGTGACCGGGGATGTTGCGGTACCGGGAATATTGAAGTTAGCATACTATGCACCCGATTATCGGATTCGAAAACGTGCAGCGATGCTACGAAGTTCGTGTTTTGGGATAGTTACCATCCTACTGAGAAGACATATCAGATCCTTGTGGAAGAGGTTGTGAACAAATATGGCAGTGAATTCTTCTAAAGCTTAGGCTTTGTTTGTCAATGGAATAGTACCATATGTATGCCAGGGCTGGAATTGAGGATTAATTTGTAATTTGTTATCTCAATTTTAAGATTTGAATAAAAAATAAAATACTATTTAATATTTTATTTTAATAAAATGATAAAAAAAATTGGCCAAAATATTTCCTTTTTATAATAATAATAAGATAAAAGTTGCATAATCAATATTCAGAAATTCTTTTTGCCAATATCAATATTCATAGATGAATGATGAATTTGATTGTCATAAATTATTTGCCGACAATTTAATGATTTTCAGTTAATATATATTTAAATAAAAATGGGCGTTATAAGCTGCAAATTAATATGGTAGTATTTATTAAGTTAACTAAGTAGGTAGACATTAAATTAAATTCAGCACAACACATAAAGAAAATGTATACATAGGCCGTCCTGGCATCGTTCATTTGACTTCAATATTTTTCAGTAATTATCATTAATTAGTAATGCTAACGCCAAAGAAATATTTGCATGCACTTCTATATATATAAAAAAAGGCTTCATTGTATGTACGTACGTGTTTATATATATAGGGTTAATTACCAAACAAACAAACCGAACTTTGAGAATAAATCAAACAGTAAATTTTTTTTTTTTACAAACAACAAACCAAACTTTTGGAATTAAACAATCAACAAACCTACCTCAAATTTTCATTATGTTTAAACGAATTTTTCAATGTTTACAAGGGAGTTATTAAGTCAGCATTAATTAAAGTATTCTAAGGAGTGTTGTTTGTAAAAAAAAGATTGGTTTGCTCTTTGGTTTTTCCTCAAAGTTTGTTTTTTATATATATATGGGTTAATAACCAAATAACAAACCAAACTTTGAGAAAAAAACAAAGAGCGAACTCTTTTTTGTTGACAAACAATAAATTAAACTTTAGAAATTTAGTAAACAACAAACGTACCTCATATTTTCATTATGTTTGAACCAATTTTTCAATGTTTGAGGGAGTTATTAAGTCGTAATAATCTTTCATTAAAATACTTCAACTAATGTTGACTAACTCCCTCAAACATTGAAAAATTCATTCAAACATAATGAAAATTTGAGGTAGGTTTGTTGATTGCTCAATTCCTAAAGTTGATTTGTTGTTTGTCAACAAAACAATATCGGTTTGCTGTTTGGTTTTTTCTCAAAGTTCGGTTTGTTTTGGGGTTATTAACCCTATATATGTATATATATATATATACAAGAAGAGGCAGAGAAAGCAGCTTCAAACTCAATGGCTATCAACTTCGAGCTTACTAGAATATGTCTTCGAACGGTTCTACTAGTAGCAGTGTTCCATGACAAAGGCAATGGTGCCACAATCTCTGCAGCCTCGGGCCCACCTGTTCCGGCCATGATTGTGTTCGGAGACTCCATAGTCGATCCGGGGAACAACAACGGCTTACACACATTGGCCAAGGCCGATTTTCCGCCTTACGGAAGAGATTTATCCGACAGTCAACTAACCGGAAGATTTAGCAACGGAAGAATACCGTCAGATTTTCTCGGTAACACGACATAATCTGTTTAGAAATGGGAAACTTTCGTCACCATTTATAGAAAAAATATACTCTAAATTTCAGTTTATTTTAATTTTTATTCAAGCTAAAACACTTATCCATTTTTCATAAACTTATTTAGTAAACTTTACAAATGTAATAGACTCAATGCAATCATATGTTTACTCATATAATTATTTGCACCTATACATTTGAACATGTTATTAAATATATCAACAGTTAACTATTTTTGTCGTTCAATGTCAAAATGATAATTTTACTCTCTTGTTAATTTTTATATCATCTTCAACACCTAACCCACCTTCAAAACATAGATTTGGGTTCAAATTCAACTTAAAAATGTGAATGAGTTTAAATTCAACCCAATAATGCAGATTTGGATTGAATTCGAACTCAAATCTACATTTTGGATTCAAATCCAACTACAAACTGCATTTGGGGTTGAATTCGAACCCGAAAAATGCAAATTTGGGTTTGAATTTAATCCCAAAAAGTAGGTTGGGTAAAATTCTAACCCAAATTTGCATTTGGGAGTTGGATTTAGTGTTGAAAATGCTAAGAAGAAGAACAATAAGGTAAAATTATCATTTTGAGATATTTAACAGCACAAGTGGATGGATAGTTAACGATTAATGCATTTAACAATTTTTTTAAATATAAATTAAGGGTGTACGGAACAACATTTTCGTTAATGCATTTAACAACAACAGTCAAACATCCGTAAGCATCAGGACTATTTATCATATAATAGTACATACACAACATTGACTAGTGTTTTACGGTATGAAACAGCTGACGCGTTCGGGCTGAAGAAGTATTTACCAGCATACTTGGACCCGAACCTGACCGGCGATGATCTTCTAACTGGGGTTAGCTTCGCCTCCGCTGCCAGTGGATATGATCCGATGACATCGCAAATTGCGGTAATCACATTATGTAGTCTAGTTCAGAAGGCTCGCTAGGAGAGATTAATGATACATGATTTTACCTTACATAAGTTTAATTACTTTAGAAGAGATTAATGATATATTAATCATTTTAGTCGGTATTATCGTTGACGGATCAACTCGATATGTTTAACGAGTACGTGAAGAAGCTCACCGCGATTTTCGGAGAAGACACGGCGGCAACCGTGGTTTCGCAGGGCGTGTACATCATTTGCACGGGAAGTGACGATATTGCAAACACTTATTTCTCGACTCCGTTAAGGAAATACGATTACGACATTCCCTCTTACACAGATCTCATGGTCAGATCCGCTTCCGCTTTCTATCAGGTAATTGCTTATTAGGGTTTAGAGAGATATGTGGAGTTCATCAAAATTTGGATTCAAGTAATGACCGAACCGAACCAAGGGTCCTAATGATAGGCGCTTTCGGCTCGGATGAAACTAGGGTTTTCGAGATCAATTCAATTAATATTTGAATTCAATATCACATATTCCGAATCAAGCTCGAATATGAGCCAAATCATATTAATCTCGTCCTCGCAAGCCTTATAGTCGGGCTGAGTCGATCATGGCCTTGAGCCAAAATTCAGTCTCAAACACAATACACAACAATTAAATTTTCGGAATCGAGCCAATCTCGAATACACCGAATATTGTATCGAGACTAGAAAAACGAGTCTCGAGTGTTAGGGTATAAGTATAGTTATGCCGAAGGTTAAGGATATATATATATATTCAAAGTCTTAAATAATCCCTAGGTGGGACTACTCGTTCAACCCTAAATAATCCGGGTTGATCACCTACTAACGATCGATGCCTTTTTTCGTAGGAATTGTACGAGCTCGGAGCAAAGAGAATCGGAGTCGTAAGCATTCCACCCATCGGGTGCGTCCCATGCCAAAGAACAGTAGCCGGAGGTCCGGGAAGGGCCTGCTCGGAGCCGGCCAATCACGCCGCTCGTCTCTTCAATTCGAAAATCTCTTCCAAATTGGACTCTCTCAATCAAAAACTCCCCGACGCCATGTTCATCTTCCTCGATAACTACTCAACGCTCCTCTCGATTATCCAAAACCCGACTCGATACGGTAATTCCCGGCCGATCGATCTCCAAAACCCTAATTCTCAACCAGATTTGTTAACATGGTATGCATGTTTTTTTAAGGTTTTGAGGTCGAGAACAAGGGGTGTTGTGGCACTGGAAACATTGAGGTAAGCATTCTTTGCAATCGACTGTCCGATCCGATGACGTGCAGCGATTCTACGAAGTTCGTGTTTTGGGATAGTTACCATCCGACAGAGAAGACATATCAGATCCTCGTGAATGAGAGTTTTGCTAATTATGGCAAAAAATTCTTCTGAAACCAATGGATTAGATTGTCGTTTGTATCTAAAATAAGAAAATTAGTCAAATGTCTAGTCGTGATATGAACCCGAAAAGGGTACTATAGGGATGATATATCATACATATTTATGTCGTTCTATCGTTATAATGTGTTAGAAATTATCATCTCTATTCAGATGTCTCGTTTGAATTTGGCATCAAACAATATTTCTAGCACTAGAAATGTTCCATGAAGGATACACCGGTGGTGCCGCCTCGGCTCCACCCGTGATAGTGTTCGGAGACTCCATATACTCGACCTTGGGAACAACTACTTGACAACGATCCCGAAGGTCAATTTTCAACCTTATGGGAGAGATTTCTTGCGCCACAAACCTACCGGAAAATAGTTTTTCAATGGAAGAATCGCTCGACATTTTCAGTACCATATAACCCGGGACGAAGCCAGGAATTTGGTTTAGTGGGGAGCAAGAATTAGTTTAAGGGTACAGTTGAACAATTTTTTTTTACAGAGAAGACAAATGTAAGAATTTAAAGAACTAAAATAAAAACAAATACATTTTTTAAGACTAAATTTTCACAAAGCTAAAAGTTGACCATTGGTCCTTAAACTTCTGTATTTAGTGACAAAAGGTATCCGTTACTAGTTATAAAATTGCGTCGCTAAAACTATTTGCTGTTATCATGGAGATATTGTTGCGTACACTTATAAAAATCACAACTCTTCGAAATTCTAGGACCTAGTATGGTCCCTACAGAGGATACAATACATGGCTCCATAGGTTTATTTTTATTATAATCTTTTTATTTTTTATATATAAATTCTTATTATCGTTATAAAATATTTATAATATAATAATCCCCTCTCTTCTAAGTTCTAACTAATTACCTATCCATTTTCCCTCCAAATTTGTGTTCCAATTACTACATATGTCGAACAAGGCAGTATTAGGATTAAACAAGCAGAGTCCATCCGAACCGATGAGCCACCGGCATGTCATGCAACGGTCCTTGTCCCTGCTCTCGACATACACATCGAAGTGTCGAGTCTCCTGACCCAACTCGAACCGGCAGAAGAAGAGTGTTTTTCCGAACAAATTCGGTCTGAATCTGAATTCGTAGCTCGCTTGATAAGCCAATTGATGCTCCCCGAGATCGTCATTTTTGGACTTACAATCAACCCCGACTTCGATGGTCAAGTTATTAATCAAAATAACGTGCACCTTATCGAGCAGTTGTTGCGGTTGAGTCGTGACGGCACGTGCATGAACTCCGTATGTGGTCATTAACATTAGTACGATGATGTTAAGGATGATAAAACATGTCAACTTAGTTGCCATTGTCATTTAATGTGAGTTAGTAGGCGACATTGTTGGAACACGACGGTCGGGTGTTTATATAGGAGAGGGTTTTGAATATTAAGATCCGATAGATTCTGTGTTTATATTTTTGACACGTGGGAATATTATCTTAAAGAGATTCGAGTTCCATAATTAATAATGGGAATGTGAGATTTTGTTTCTAATTTTAGGTTATTTTTAGGGCTTCTTTCCATAACGAGTAATAAATTATGTATGTGGACGGATTTGCAAATATATAACGGAGTTGTTTCTTTAAAATTAAGCATTTTTTATGAATTAATTCTTAAAAATAAGTATCGTATTTTAAATGTTATAAATTTAAATAAACTCTCGAATGAAATTGGTGGATTAAAGAAAAGAGCGTACTCTTTATAAAAACTGCTTAATTTTGAAAAAATAAATGAATATGATTGATATCAAATTTAAGAGGTATTTGTTAACTATCAAGTGTTATCTACTATTATTTATAATATTTGTGTACTAATGTTAATACAATACTAAATATTTTTCATTATCGTTATTTTTACTTTTGTAGATAAATAATTAATAATTTTCTTCTAAACCAAAGATGCAAAAATAATAGCGGCATACTAATTAAATTATTAAAATATATCACACTTTCCTGCATTGTTTAAGCCAAAATAAAGGGTTAGACTAGAAGAAAATCGTCCCCAAACTTTTTTTTTATAATATTGTGCAATTTTATTTCTAAAATATATATTTATTTTTTATTTAGTTATTTAAGGTTTTATATTTATCTCGTAATTTTGTTTTTATCCATTAATTTCTAATTTAATTCACGGCCTTTAAATTATTTTTCTGACTTCATCCATATAAAAACCTTACACATAATATTTTTCCTACAACATCATATAAATTAATAACCATAACCATAACCACAACCTCAATCATATGAAATATATGACTGCCAATTACATCCAATAATTTCAATACCTCTATCATATATAATCTAGTTTATCAGTAGATTTTTATTTCTAATTATTGGTTTAAACTTATTTAAACCCTAATAATTCCTTTTTTTATGGATTCCAATTACTACATATATCGAACAACGCAGTGTTGGGATTGAACAAACACGGACCATTCGAACCTAAGAGCCATCTGCATGTCATGCAACGGTCCTTGTCTCTGCTCTCCACGTACACATCGAAGTGTCGGAAATCAGAACCGGACTGGAACCGGCAGAAGAACCAGGTATTGCCAAGTAAGCTAGGGTGGAAGCTGAACTCGTAATTGGCTTGATAGGGCAATCGAATTTCGGACAGATCGTCGTTGCCCGATTTGCATTGAACCCCGAGGTCACCGGTTATGTTGTTTATCAAGATAACGTGAACCTTATTGAGCAATTGTTGTGGTTGGGTATCGATGTTCCTTGAATCTACGGCTTTGTTTGTGGCAAAGAACAAGAGTACGATGATGTTGAAGACCAAAATCGTGGTGGGTGATAGCTTTGTCATGGTTGATATCGATGGATGCGTAATGGGTTAAGAAGTTTATATAGGGGTGTTGGATTGTGTATATATAGAAAGAATATTGTGTATATGTAAAGTATTCATTGAATTTTATGATATTAGATTCGTATTTCTAATACGATAACCTTGATTTTGAAGTTTCATAATGAATGTAGATATGATTTTATTTCAACTTTCATAATAAATGGGGTTCAAACCCTATATTTTACATCATAATATACACGGCGGGAGACCTCTTAGTTAACGGGTGGAAAAATCGTTTTTAACGGTTTATTAACTGAACCGTTAAATTTTCACGGCTCAACATAAATTGAGCCGCTATAGGAAGTGTCACGAAAATTATCACGGTTCAATATATGAACAGACGTGAAAATTAGCAGCTCAAATGAAAAGTACCATCAAAATAATTATGACAGCACTTTTAATGAGCCGGCGAAAAGATTTATTTTTTTATAATGCTTATTTTTGGCAGCTCATATAAAGAGTCGCGAATAATAAAATGATTTAATTTTCGTGGCTCGGTTTATGGAACCTTTAAATTTGATCCTTCCCATATTAATTTATATATATATATATAAATTATACTCATATTAGTAAATAATGAAAGATATTTTATTCTTCATTAATTTTACGGTGTAACTTTTTAAATTAACGCAACAATTTAATAAGGCATTATTAATTTAAATATAAGAATCCAATAATTATTATTTATTTCTTCACACATGATAGTACATTTTACTTATCTCCTAATGAATTACAACGTTGGATTCAATAACATATAGCTTATTTTAAGAGGTCTAATATTATTCATTGATAGAGCTAGATCGATCTAATAACTTCAATTAGACCGGAACCGGTGGGTTCCATGGACTACATATATCGTACTTTTGCGTATCGTTGTTCCATAAACACGGTCCGTTCGGTTGCACGAGCCATTTGCAATCTAAGCACTTTGCGGTTTGAGCATTGTATATGTCAAACCGGTGAAAATCATTCGCCCACTGAAAGCTGCAAAAGAATAGTGTATGCCCGAAGAAGACCCTCGGACGGAAGGTGAAGTCGTAGGTTGCTTGAGGCACGATCGGGTGAAACCCTAGATCGTCTTCCTTAGACTTGCAATGGATCGTTAGGGTTTGCGATAACCCGTTTTGAACGTGAATATGAGCATAGCTCAAGATTTTCCCCGAACCCGCGTCGGGTCGTGAATCGACTTGGGTCGTTATTCGAAGTACTAGAAATGCAAATATGTGGAGGATTATGGCTCTTGGAAATGGTTTCATCTTAGTGTATAGGATGATTGACTAGTTCATAATTTTGAACTTGTTTATATAGGAAAATTTGAGATTCATAAATAGAAGTAAATTTGAAAATGTTGGATTTGGATTTCTTTATCTTTTACGCAAGAAATATGTGTCCATAAATTATTATTTTCGGGATTATTCTTCTTCCATAAATATGATTTTCATTATTTTTTTAATATATTTCTATACTTGGCAATACTGAAAATAGCAATATAGTAGAGCTACTACCAACTCAGGAAAATAATGAAATCTGAAACTTCATTTTTATGAATATATATATGATGTATAAGAATATGTTATTTTGTCATGTATTAATGGAGAAATGAACGAGATTGCACTAAAGTTTACTATATATAAAAGTTATTTTTAGTTGTATTTTTTTAAATAATTCGTACTATATATTAATTAAAAAATATATATTAAACATTTTACTTTATTTTTCCACTATAATTGGTCAACTCCAATTCCATGTCCATCCTTAATGCGCATTGTGACGACCCACCACACTGTCAAGAGATGTCTATCGTGTTCTGTTCTGTACAACATTTATCAGACAATGAACGAGATTTCAAATCAGACAACACGAACATGCCACGTAGAATGGATTCCAAGAACATAACTGTGTATATATATATATATATATATATATATATATATATATGAACGAGATTTCAAATCAGACAACACGAACATGACACGTAGAATGGCTTCCAAGAATATAATTGTGTGTGTGGTCAAGGTTGAGTCCTCTCCACTATATCTCCTATTGGAGACCCTGCAAAGGTGAATTTATAAGGTTTGAAAAATGGCCAGATAGTGGGACATGGAGATGACATCTATGGGAGCATGGATACCGACAAGATAGAGAGGAAGAAGGGGGAGAAAACGATCGATGGTGATGGCAAAGATAATACATTGTTATACAATTTATGAATTTTAAAAGTTGGTATCAAAATAGGGGTGTTAATTTGCGGGTTCGGTCGATTCATGGGTTGTGTCAGGAATCGTGTGACCCAAACATAACTCGTCTATTTGCATGAGTCAAATTTCGTAATTCAAATTTGACACGCGGGTCGATGGGTCAACTCGCATGGATCAAACTGACTCGTTCGACACCAGAGCTCTTCTCCACCCGCGATTCACAGAAGCTCCCTCCACAACTTGCCTTTTTGTCTTTCAACATGGGAAAGGAGAAAGTGAAGAAGAAGGGTTGATAAAGCCCCAACTCAGGGCCGAATCGATACCCTTCCTCTCCGTATGTATCCCGATCTCCAACCATCTATCGGTGTCAGATTGTGTCAGTTCTCTATTTTGATTGGTATCTTCATCGTCGAGCTGTAAAACCCTAGTTAGATTCGATTTCACGATGAGCTTCATCTGGGCCAAGGCAAACCAGTTTCCAGCAGAAGAGAACCCCGTCTACCCCCATTCAATGGGTCACGGTTTAGAGTAATTCACGTATCGTGTCAAAATGACATGTGGGTCAAAACCTCGAACGCAAATACAACTCGTGGGCTGATCACCCGCGTGTGGTTGAGTATTGAAGTCCTCCATTGTGAAAATAGTTTAATATTATCTTATATTTGGAAAGAAAAAGCCTCATTAAAACTTAAAAGGCTATTCCTACGTATAGTTCGAGTGAAAAATATGTTATAAGATATAAGAGTATTTTAAGTATGGGCAATAACACAATTAGCACAAAAAAATAAGATATATAATTAGTAATTAATTAACACACTTCATTGGTCCCCCTATTTGCTGCTTCATTAATTTAAGTCCTAATTAATTAGCACACTTCACTTTCCTATCTTCTAGAAACTTCTAAAAAGGAATCATCTTCAACCTTCAACCTTCTGGTTGCTTCCTCTTCAAGCATATTATTATACCTTAGAAACCCTCCTGCCATCTCTATTAGGGCAAACTTGGAATGCTCAAAACGGCGCCGTGGAGGATCGATGGAGCTTGTACTTCTGAGGGTGGTGAGCAGACAATGCTATACGGTACTATATATAATAACAAGAAGGGAAGCAAGTGAGAAAAAGGAAATACAGATAATTTAGGGTTAACTGTATATTTTTTAAAAATTGTTAATTGAATTTTATTTCGATAAAAAAATATTAGCTTACTTTGTAAAATTACAATATATTAATTGAATTTAGACAGATTTTACTCAAAGGTTTTACTTTTTACCTGTTCTTGCTGCTTCCTCAGCTTAGCATTCTCTTCTACCAAATGCGCAACCTCAAGCTCGAGCTCATTTGTATAAGCCTACAATTAATATAAATAATTCCATACAAAGTAATAATCTTATTAAAAAAATGTTATTTTAATATACGATCTATAATTATTGACCCTTAAAACAAAATAATAACTTTATTTTTGTTAGAACAAAAGGGTGTTTAAATAAGCTTGAAAAATGGATATGCATTAATCACATGATAATCATACAAAAATGAGCACTTATTTAGGATAAAAATACGTTTTTTTTTAAGGTAAGGGAAAGGAGAAATATGGAGAACCTGCTTTCTAGCTCTTGACCGGGCAGCAGACTCGCGGTTCTTGATCATCCGCTTTTGGCGGCGATCGCCTCCTCCGGAGGACATTTCCTCGGAGTCGGTGGCCCGCCGCTTCGATCCGAAGCAGGGAAAGCCGACAGGAGAGTCGGAGTTAGCCAACGCGTCGAAAGGGCTTGCATTGAAGGCGGGGTTGGACCCACTCTGCATCGGAAACTCGAGGCCTGAGGTAAGGCTTAAGGCGGTCAACGAGGAGGTGCCGGAGGTGGCAGAGGAAACCGATAGTGGCGCCGGAGGAAACGCGTTGACCCTTTGCATTCCGTTACTGAAAGGCGGGCCGAGGAAGTCTTGGAAGATGACGTTGGAAGGTCTCGGCCGTGGAAGGCGGTGAACGGTGTCTTCGGACAAGAAGGTGGGGTTGATAATCTCGTCCCACACTTCCTCTTCCATGGAGATGTAGGAGGAGGAAGAAGGTGCAGAAGCTACGCCGTGATCTAAGCTAGCTCCGGTTACTTGAGGTTTAGGGTTCCGATGATGGTGAATACGTTAGTGTGTGTTGTCTCGAGGTGAAGAAGAACAGAGAACTGATTCAAGAAGCTCTGTGTGGAGGTGTCTCTGAAACACTGAAAATGAAATGAACAAAAGACAAATGGACTGGACCCTGTTAGTTAGAGCATCCATACAATGAATGATACATACACATGTATATATATATATATACATACATATATATATATATTAGAGAGGTAGTGCCATGTATTTATATTTACGTTTGAGTATTTAATTTAATTTATTAAAATATTAATACTTATTTGCATGTATACTATTCTCTTAAAGTTGGCTGTAATTTACACATTTTCGCAAACTTCAGTTATCAATTTGTACAAAAAAAACTTAGTAAAACAATAAATAAAATGTATATTTTTTGTCATATTTTAACACTAAATTAGAGGAGATAATATAATAGATTGTATATTTCTCTAAAAAAACTAACATTTTGTTAAAATAAACAAGTAGGATATCATGATCAATTATCAAGTGTAGAATAATAAAATTCCACATGATATTTTTTAAAAAAAATATTATTTTTTTGAGGAGATGGATTTGGTACATTTATTGAAAGCACTCATTTATTTTCATTATTATTGTCACAAATTAGGTAAAAGAACCAAGTTTATGGATGCACATGCTAAATGTGCAAAATATGGGGACTTCCATGAGCTTACTAAATAAAGCTAAAGTTAATGAAATGGGAAAACTACATGGTTCACAAATTATGCACAATAGTGAACTTTCATTCTTAACCTTTTATTATCAATCATTATGTCCTCTTAATTTTAAATTAAAACAACAAAGTGCTAAATAAAATCAATAACTCGGATTGAATCAATTAATAAAAAGGAATCATTTTGATCAGTATATTGTGATTCCAAGAAAATTTATAATAAATGACTAATTTGAAATATGAAAACTTTATAATATGCCATTAAATATAATGGTCTTATTAATCAATTTCAGTCTTGTATGTTTATGGTGCTTAGAGTAAGGTTGACAGTGGTTAGGGTATGATGTATGTATGATAAATTTTATAATCATATCATACTTTTAAACTATATACCATAACGATAACTATTGCATGTACAATTTTCAATATTGTAACCATATTCATCATAACCACGATTTTACTCGTATATTCATATTTAATTCAAGTTTTTATAAATCAAATCTAACATGTCGATCCACAAATATTAATTAACTCAGTTATTACACTGTAATTTCGAAAATTGAGAAGGGAAACTAAAACACTATAATTTTAGCGTAATTAACGCGCGATTTTTTGGATCAGTAAAAAAATATTACTTCTATCACTATTCATTAGTATATATATATATAATATATATAGCAATAAATAATTATATATAATAACCACAATTATAATTATAACGATCGTAATATGAATCAAATATCGATCATAACTGTGATTATAACTATTATGAATTCAAATTTTATTATCATATCGTGTTTCATCATGATTGTACTGTTAACAATATAAAAACATTTATAATTATTATAATAACATGTTTCGAATTTTCACCGCACTATTGTCGATCTATCTCTAATATTGGTCTATCTATCTTTAATATTGTGACACGTATAATTTGGTCCACTAATAACATAGTTGTAAGTTGTAACTTCTATGGACCAAAAAGCTTTCAACGTACCTATTCACATAGTACTATGAAATAGACATAATAATTCATTAAAAGAAGACACTAGGAGAAAAAAAAAAAGATTCTGTCCTGATTGTCGGATTCCATTTACAATATTTATTTAATTCATTAAAAAAAACTACTTAGCATAAGATATTATTATTATACAATTAAATTCGACATTCATTTTACTGTGGTACGTTAACAAGGATTTGAATTTTATAATTTAATTAAAATTATAAACCGTTTACCATTTAACTTAGATCATATATATATATATATATATATATATATATATATATATTATTTGATGATGTTTTTGGTAATAATAATAATAATTATGCTGCAGGCCCCCACGGTATAATAAGTTATACAATTGTGTCCACATTTCCTTAATAATCCTTCTTTTCCACTTTAGAATTATTATAATGACGACCATAATTTTACGCCCTAATCTTCTAAATGCTTCAAGACCTTTCCTGATGTTTCTTACAGAAACATTAATTTAGAGAATATGTAATATTTTTTTAAATTACAAAATATATAATGTTTTTGTCGATTTAGCTTTTAACCTTTAAGTCAGATTTTTATTTTGTATTCTAATATATATATATATATATATTAAAAAAAAACTTAGAAATAAATTTTATACAAACTATAATATATGTGTATTTTCAAAACGATTTTTTTAATAAGGGTTCAAGTTTTCCTTTTAAAATGATGTATTTTTTCTCAATTTTCAGTATACTTTTATTTTTTCTGATTTTTTAATATTGTTTTGTTATTTTTTGAAAAAATAATAATGTAATTTTAAGGTAAAGTAAGAATGATCCTAAATTATAATTTTTATAAATTAGTAAATGATTTTTATATTAAGAAAAACTGTAGGTCTCCACAACTCAAACATGTCTCCTCTTTTCCACTCCATTATTGTCTTTTTTTTCTCTAACTTATATAATTAAAAATTATATTGTACAAAGAAAAATAAAATTGATTAAATGATAAAATACTTGCTATATTTAATATCTTTAATTTCTGTTAGAAATACCATATTATTAAAAGAATTATTATGTGATATTAATAACCCTATTGATTCATGGCATAATTATAGTTATTGTTTTAAAAAAATTAAATCATGAGTATATATTGCATCCATTCTACAAACAAAATAATAATCTTAATTTCAAATTAATCAACTTTGTAAATGTTTTATTAAATTAGTTGATCACGAAGTCAATGATGATACCACCCAAGCACCCTTCGTATCTGAAGTTCGGTTGGGTTCCTAATGAAAATTTGCTTTTGTTTCAGGGGTATTTTTGTCCCTTCACTATTAGTACCTTTGGAGAATTCTTTCTAACCCTTATGATGACCTTCCTTCCGCGATCTCTATTATTTACTCGTAGCCCTAGCTAGGTAGGTCACCTCTAAATCTAATAAGTAGTGTTATCAGAATCGGACCGGACCGATAGCCCGCCCGGGTCCAATTGGAAATCGGACCCCTATTCGGTTTGGTTCAGTAAAAATACCGATTTATACAATAAAATAATATAGTGATACTTGAAAGCAACAGTAAAATAAAATAGAGTTACTTTAATGTAACAAAATACTACATATGTAACGGACACATGACTGAAATATTAAAGTAGATACATTTATAATTTATGAGGTACCCGATAGTAACAATTTTTTTTTCTAAAATACTTATTTGTAAAAATATAATTTCTGAGATATCTAAATAACTTTTATATCTATGAAATATATATAGAGAAAAATATAGTATTAATAAGTTTTAATTTATCTATATAGCATAATTTGTATACAAAATGAGAAATGTGTTTAAATAGGATAGTGTCAAAGAATTTTTAAATTTAATTAAGGGTATTCTAAACCTCCCATCCCTATTCTTAATTAGTTTGAGAATCAGTCACCTTTATTGCCATTATATTAATATAACATCTAGATAAATTTTGTTTTGTTTTGTTTAAATTACTAAAATATTTTGTAATTAGATTAATAGTTAAAAATTCATCACTTTAGTTTACGGTAATACAATTTACAAATTGTTTTTCGTGTTAAAGTTAATATGATATGTTTTCTAATGACATCTACTATTATAACATTCATTTATAATTTATTTACACTATTTAAGAAGATGATACACATGCTCTTTAAGTATATTACTTTCAAATCAAATTCTCATGTAAAACGTGAACACTCTTACAACATAAATTACTATTTAAATAAAATTGTATATAATGGTGAGATTAAAAATAATATAACTATAATTAATTATAATACAACTGATTTTTTTAACAAAAATAACATATAAATATTACCCTAAAAATATAAGTGCATATCCTAAATCCCTCTATATATATATACAATATGATTGAATATGATACACACGAATTACGGTCCTAAAGTGTATTAATTTTTTTAAAAAATTTCTCAACGTGGGTTAGAGAGCAACATTTTTTACAATTTTCTCTCGAACCCTAATCAACTAATAAAATACAAATCATGAATAATTTTTTATTATTTTCACAGTTCAATAATTCATACCCAAAATCCAAAACCCTAAAAATCTCTACACCCACTGAATTGTCCCGCTATCTAACCGTTAGTGTTTCTTTGTTTTCTGTTGTCTGCACTGCACCTTAAAATCAAACAAAAGCCCTCAGCTGATCCAGAACAGAGATTCTCTTCTTTTTTCTTCCATCCTAGAGAGAGAGAGTGATCTAGAGAGAGAGTGAGAGTACTTCAAAAATCGACCATTCATGTTTTAAATTACCTCTGATGACATGACACCTGTTGTTATCTGTTCTCCCTCTGCAGTTAATAGTGAAGTCCTTTCTCAGTGCAGAAAAATTCAGACTCACAGCTGTTCATCGTTCATGGCTTTTCTTTCAACTTTTGATGTTAATAGTTAACTTTTGATGAAGCACCAATATATACATATATATATATATATAGAGAGAGAGAGAGAGAGAGAGAGAGAGAATACATATGAGTTAGGGTTTCATTAAGGTGGGCTTTTCCTAAAAGTAATTGATTTTGAAATTTTGGAATGTGTTATTTTAATACTAAAATTGAGTGCATTACAAAAATACATATTAAGTTGGACTTGTATGAGTTGGGACAGTTTTAGGTTTTAGACCGATTTTCTGGTTAAATTTTGTAGGGAAAAGTATGGAAAAAATATACTATGTTTGCATAATGTGATAAGTGTGTATACTATGTTTGTTTCAATTGTTTGATTTTGATATTTTTAGATGAAGTTCGTTATATGTTCATTCAAAACGTCTGTTACGTGACACGTGATACAAAAAAATAAATTATGAAATACTTATCTTATACCCTTAATTTCCTTCTTTTTCTTTTGTTCTGACCATCTAATATTCTGCTTCCTCTTTACTATATCTTCTTCTGGTGCCTTCTCAATTTCCTCTTCCTTTATGAAGTAGAAGTCTCGCTCTCCTGTAAAACCGTCTGTCCAAGAGAAAGAAGGAAACAAAGTCACACGGAATGATTATGAGTGTCTGTTGTTGTTGTCACATAACAGAAGAAGATGCAAGATTGATTAAGCGGATCTCAGTCTAATAACTCTCACTGGAAAACTTTCTATGGCTCGGGGCTCGTCGCCAAGTCGTTTGAGTGCTATGACATTTGATTGAAGCTCGTCTCCTCGTGTCGATGGCTGACAGTTGCGTTTGCTAATTATTCGATATATTGTTGTCTTCGTGTCAATGGCTCATGGTTCACCTCTCGGTGGCTTCCATGTCAACACCAAAGACAGAAAATGTTATGGCTTATTCCATTGGTGTTTTAATACAATTGTGAAAGCTTTAGAGAGAATGACATTGAGTTGAGTAATGGGGTAGACATAGATTCATAGTGTTAAGTTTGGGTTATGAGAGAATAAAATGATGATTTTTCAAAAAAAAAAAAAAGGAACTTGAAAAGATTACCAATGAAGATGAAAGGAGAGAAAGGGGAGAATGGGAAGGGAAGAGCGAGAGAGAGAGAAGAGAAAGAGTATCGAGAAGATGGATTTGAGGAGAAATATTTTGATGGAGCGCATAATTGGGTTAGGTGTGATGGAAAAGTTAACGTTTCATCTAAAATCTATAGAATCAAACATAGTGCATCACAAACCAGTGACCTAAAACAAGTTGCATCAGTTAATGATTTGGTCAAACATATTATATTTTTACATGTTTTTTTCCGAAAATTTAGCAAAATTACTATTTACAAAACTTAATAAAAAAAACACAATATTAATATTAAACTAATTTTTCAATACAAACAAGTTTAAAAAATTTCAATACATACACATGAAACAAAATAAATGTATTATAAGTTCCTCTAAGTTGATTAAAGATGTATTGTAATACTATGTATACCTAAAAATTGCATATTAAGAAAATAAAATTGAGGTAGTGACCTGACTTTTTTTCAACTTTGTTCATACATACAATGAGTCGAATGAGTCGAATATCGTATATGAAGGACACCAAGTGATAGAGACAGACATTACGTGTTTTTAACTTAGACTACATTTCGAGTATGTATAAGTCCATTCCACAATTAGGTTAACATGACCGAGATAGAGAATTTAATAGAATTTTAAGTTTATTTATACTTGAACATATAATTTAAAGAAAAATAGTCCCAACCAAATTTAACCATGGTTTGTAATTATTATTTTTTTTTTCTAACAGTCATCATTTTTCCTTGTATGTCACTCCTTCACTGTACCTTACCTTTCTTTTTTGATCCAATCAATCACTCTCTATCTTCCTCTTTGTTGGAAAAAAGTAGAAATGTATTTGCTGTAAAGACAGATAAAGAAACCCTAGAAATGGAGCTCAAACTTACTTAAAAGAAGAAAGAAGAAGATGAAGAAAGAAAGATTTCATTTGTGTTGTCGTGATTCAATGTTAACCATTTAAAGAGAACACATTCCAGATTGTAACTGCAGACATTCCAAATTTTTACATCTTCTCCTTTTTATGGTAAGAAGGAACTTCCAGACATTACTTACACTGAATATACAATATATATATGTATCAGAGGTACTTGCTTCTTTCTACTATTGGTTAATTCATTTTCTCAATGGGGAATAAATAATGTATGTGTTATGTTTAGAAGAATTTTACTATCTAATTTACTTCTTTAAAGTTAGACGATTAACTGTCTTTATATTTAAGATTATTCTCTATAGTTATCTCATACTCTGCATATAAAACAATACATGATTTTCTCCATTCAGAATGAATCATTATTTTGGTGTCGGCATTCCCGAATGACATGTAACACATCACCTCACAAATTATTTACTTAATTATTTACTTATATTAATGAAGTGTTAAATACCAAGGAGCTACCTGAACTTTTGACATTTTACAACGATCTACCTGAACTTTGAAAATTCAAAACGGGCTACCTCAACTTTGAAGAATGTGAAAATACCTACCTCCGTCCAATTTCCGACGAATTTCCGTCAGCAGTTGACGAAAAATAGGACGGAGGTAGCTATTTGCACACTCTTCAAAGTTGAGGTAGTCTGTTTTGAATTTTCAAAATTCGGGTAGCTCGTTGCAAAACGTCCAAAGTTCAGGTAGCTTCTTGGTATTTACCACATTAATGAAATAATCAGTTAACCCCAATAGTTAATAACAGGGATATCAAAACCGGACCGACTCTCAAACTGGCGAGGGGGCCGGTTCTTGATTTTCCAGTTCAACCCGACCAAACTCGGTTCGGTGTGTGCCCCCACCCGCCAACTCCAGCCTGACCCCCCACCCCCTCCACCCATAGTATGTAGGGCAGTTGGCCTCCTAAATTTTTGTAGTTTTTTTTCCTAAATAAATATATTATTATTATTAACCCATCTATATTATATATGCAATTAAACCACAATTCATTCAAATTTACAGTGGTAGAATCTCATCACAAGTCAAATTATACATCAGTAGACACCTGTCATCAGCTCTGCACTCCACAGTTCTGAGCTTTCAAAACACCAACTGCCCACTTATATATAAGGTCTAAATCAAGTGCTCCAACAAATAATTTCAGAATTTTTAAAAGTAAATAATGATATAACACTTAATATATTTCAATTAATCACACAAAAATAATATATTTTTGGTTACTCTCTTCAAAAAAAAGGGGAAGGACAGACTCATAATCAGTGTACAAATCGAAAAGCACAAATTTGATACATAAAACAGAAACAAATCCAAGCAGCTTTTAAGAACAACAGTTGTTTGAATAGAATAGACATCATGGAATGGAATCCAAAGGATATTATAATAACAAAGAAGTCCAGCAATGTCAAATATAACGAAACATACGAGGAAAAATGGAAGGAACCTTGCTAGTATCATCCATGCATCGTCAATCAATGCCTGAAGCTCTTGCAACAACAAACTTGAGTTTCTTTTCATAGATACCCCCAACGATTCAAGTTTTCCACACACACACAGACCAACCAAAATCACACCTTGAAGATCAGAGCTTTACTACTCTCATCAATGTGCGATGAGTACCCATTTTACGTCTCCTCGTTTTCCAGGTAAATTGAAGCTCAAAAGGTTGCTGAAGTCATTGCTAAACTGAACCCATTGGAGTAAAAAAAATTGCACCCAAACCACTGAATTTCCAACAACATTTCGACCAAGTATGAGCAGATCTCAAAGTCCATAGTTACGAAGATTTCCTAGAGCTGCACAGATAAAGGTGGGGCTGTTTTGATATATATAAAGAGGAAAAGAGGAGTTAAAAGTCTTGGAAGCATTTGGTTTTGGGTCTGTTTAGATAAATGAGGGAAAGATGTGTTAAGTCTCAAAATGCATACAACTTCCATTGTTTGTGTTTGATCAAAAAATGATGTGTCGGGTAACAGGAGAAGGGACTTTGAGCAGACAAGCACTAACTTATAAAGGGAGGGAAGCAAAATTATTATAGAATATTAAAACTAAATTCCGCCAGGTTGTAACTAAGAAGAAAAAAAAAGGTTTGCATTCGTGAAGGGACTCAATTAAATTTTTAGTCAGACAAAGAGTTTAAAGAATTCCCACCAGTACCTGAGATGTGCAAAGCAAAATAAGGATCAGTAGTACCACAGATTGTCTCTCCAAGGAAGGACAAAACTGGAGATTCGGATTTGTCTGCCCACCTTGATCGAATATAGTGAAGCCTCAAAGGTTCAGATGCAATAACTCAAGAGATTCATTCAGATGCAATAACTTCAGAAGAGACTTCAATTGTAATTTATTCCATTCCCTTCATTCTTCTTTACTTTTCGATATTTTATCCAACCCGTTTTTTCCTCTTCCCGTCTTCTTTTCTTTTCTAATTCTGGCTCTGCTTGCTCCCTAATGCTATTGAAAAGCTGATAATGACCTACTCAAAAATCCCGTCTACTCAGAGAAGTTTCGACACAAACATTTTGGTTTTGATCCCTTACCAGTATCAGTATCATGGCTTGCCACCCTCACGCAAGATACTGTATGGATGTGGGCTGCAAGAAATTATGGAACTTGAGTAGTTGGATTGCTGGAATATTGATAAGTAGGTGGCATTATCCATCTCCTCCAGTCATTACGCTTCCTCACTTTTTCACCCTAATAAATCAAAGAAAGAAAAGAACCTAAAGACATGGAGAGTTTGCTACAACATGATAGAGAGAGAGAAAAAATAGAATCATAAAATACAAATCATAAGGGATTGAAGGGTACCTGTACTTCAACAGTAGCTGATGTTTGTATTGCATCCAATATAATCTTCACATTGTCCGTCAAATTCAAAATCTGGCAGAAAAAAAATATATATTTAAAACACTGATTCTGGATGAAAAGAAAAAGAGTACTCAGGAAGCTCCCTTCTTCAATCCTACTTGTTTATTGGTAAGTCTCCGATCATATCTATTTGATTAATAATGCAAGGAAATGAGAAGTGTACTCTTCCTCTATAATAACTCACCTTTTTGAAGCTTGCAATTAAGCTAATGGAAACCCATCCTTGATCATCCATGTTCTGTCGCAAGTATGTGTCTTTGATTAAATTCTCTTCACTGTAAAATGATGTTAAAGTTAGAGCTACAAGACCATAAAAGGCAAAATGTGTCCACCATACTAAAGTTAGAAGTCCTTGAAGAAAGAAAGTACCTGAAATAGTAGTCTATCTGATTTGATATCTTGATAAGCAACTGAGGATCAGTAAATGGAAAATAAACCGCATGAGGTGATAACGGTAAAGGCACAGCACGTAAGTCTGAGGGTGGAGCTTGGAGATAATACATCGGAGATCCCAGTTCTAGTAAAATTCATAAGAATTAGGCCAACCATATAAATCGAATAGAGGTGGATAAAAATAATACCATCATGTGACTTACCGGGGTAACCCATGGGGCTACCATAAGGCCACATTTGTGAAGGCGAGAATGGTGCATACGGAATAGGAGGAGGTGGAGGCCTTATAGGCCCTGGAATGTGCTGCTGCAGATGAGCTTCTCTAGCAGTACCAAAACTCCTATGAGGATTCCATTCTTGACTGCCACGCTCTTGCTCATGCCTATTCCCAAAATTTTGGTGATGAAAACCTTCACCGCGTGTGCCACCATTGCGGTTTCTGAAAGAATTACTCCGTGGCCTTGGGTGTTCATTGCTACTCTGAGTTTGTGAAGTAAGATTGCTCCTTTGATTATGGTACCTAGGAGAAACTCTATTTGTTGGCATGTCAGTTGATTGATCCAGTAGAGATGGCAGCTGAGTAACTCCACCAGAAGAGGTTGCATTATTTCTCTTATTAATTGACCTTTGACGGGTAGGTGCTGCCGGGTTTGGGTTCAGATTGGCGATCCTATGGTCACCAGCTTGCCCCTGAGAAGTTGTTACAGACCCCTAAAGCGCAACATATTTGCATGAGAGAAATTAAAGTAGTACTAAAACGTCACTCTAACTTAAACACAAAAAGAATTCTTTTGAGGGAAAAGTAGAAATAAGTAGATGGGGAGAATCCACTTCAGGTCTCAACACAGCTCAAAGAAAAGAACAAACCAAACAAATGACAGTACTTGCTCACTGAATAAAAAGATA
This sequence comes from Chamaenerion angustifolium, assembly GCA_946814005.1. Lineage (NCBI taxonomy): Eukaryota > Viridiplantae > Streptophyta > Magnoliopsida > Myrtales > Onagraceae > Chamaenerion > Chamaenerion angustifolium. The sequence continues at coordinate 543,040 of OX328279.1, forward strand.
AAACTCACACCATGTTCACACTCAAAGAAATATATAAAATCACCAACCGAGTGACCTAAATTGGAAAGACTGAAGGACCGATGTTTGAATCAAACTATGATACGTTTTAAACTTTTCTAATGCCAACTCTCTTTTCCTTACTGGGAAAATGATTAATAAATAGAGACCATTTATGCTATTATTTTTAGGATGCCCTACTTGAACCGAGGAAAGGAGGAACCAAACATCATTTTTCCCATCGAAAGGTCTCAATACTAATTTCTACATTTTACAGTAAACTTACTACCTCACTCCGATCTCTCCTAATCCAATAACCAGCTCTCCATATCTCATAGAAGAATGAAATAACACAACTGGTAAGATATCACACTTTCTTAAGAAAAGGAAAGTTATAATAATCCTAAATGTCAATCTACCCAGATATGATCACAATGTCACTCTTCAAATAGATCACTGCATATCAGCATATGTAGTCTAATGTATGGAAATCTAAAAAACATCTCCACTTAATACAGATGGGTTCTACTGTGATAGTTTAAACAACAAGAACCAAGTTAGCTGAGGTACACCTAATAACCAAATTCACCAACTAACTTTTCCAACAAGAGGTAACAACGAATCACAACTGAGCTGATTCTGGAACCAGCTGCCTATAGGACGTACAACCCTTGTTGATTTATCCACAATCATCGGTCAGAAAAGGAAATAAATTTACACCCAGATTCATCAGCGGTGTGTAAGGTTGGCCTTTAGCAAAAGTGTCAATCTTCTTCTACACGGCCAAACTTCCATAGGAAAAGGAAACGTTTTGATTGAAACACGTTTAGTATAACTAAAAAACCGAATCAGCAATCAATAACAGAGACGTCATACCTCAGAGATGGAAATTGATGAGACTCCGTCGACAAAACTTTTGGCAGACTCAGAGGACGATCTAGACAGAGACCTAGTGGAGTCAGACAGAGCCGGCCATGACTGAGCTTCGATAGAAGCTCCTGCCTCCACAGGACGCGGGGGTCCATCCGATGATACATTACTGGACGACCTCTTTCCAGCATTGCCGTTAGAGATGACCTCCTGCTCTCCAATTGGGATCGAGCGGATCCCAGATTCCAATTTGAGGTCCGAAGGAGGGTGGGGAGCAGAGGCGATCAGGTCAGATTCAGCAGTGCCGCGGACGATTTTGGTCCACGGGGTGGAGACCGGGGGCTGGGGCCTGCTGACGGGTGCCTTGGTGGAATCGACGGAGTTGGCAGCCATTAGAGAGGGGAACGATCGATCAAGGTGGAGAGTGAAAGAGAAGGGTTTGGTCAGATCAGAATTGGAAAGAGGAGGAAGAAGGAGTCTGATTCCTTCCGTATTTGCGTACCGATCGGTGGCTGAGGTCTCAGAGTCGGGAGTTATTTTGGTGCAAGTGCTGAGTTTATAAGGTTAAAAAATAAAATAATTTTTTTTATTTATATTAAATAAATAAATGTAACAAAAAATATTAATTAACTAATTCAACAAAGTTAGAAAGGTTAATTACCGATCAACAAACCGAACTTTAAGAAAAAACCAAATAACAAATCAAACTTTGTTTTTTGACAAATAAGAAACCAAACTTTTGGAATTGAGCAAACAACAAACCTACTTCAAAATTCCATTATGTTTGAACAAATTTTTCAATGTTTGAGGGAGTTATTAAGTAAGCATTAGTTGAAGTATTCTAAAGAGAAAGGGTATTACGACTTAGTAACTCCTTCAAACATTGAAAAATCCGTTCAAACATAATGAAAATTTGAGGTAGTTTTGTTGTTGCTCAAATCCAAAAATTTGATTTCTTGTTTGTTAAAAAACAAAGTTTGGTTTGATGTTTAGTTTTTCCTCAAAGTTCGATTTATTTTTTGATAATTAACTCAAGTTATAACATAATATTAGTTTACGATTTTATTTTATAAAATTGTATGCTAGATTTTCAATATATATGTATGGGTTAAATACCAAGTAGCTACATGAACTTTGACGTTTTGCAACGAGCTATACGAACTTTGAAAATTCAAAACGGGCTACCTCAACTTTGAAGAAAGTGCAAATAGATAGCTACCTCCGTCCAATTTTCCGTCAACTGTCGTCGGAAAGTTGTTGGAAAGTCATCGAAAATTTGTCAGAAGTTGGACGGAGGTATCTATTTACACATTTTTCAAAGTTGAGGTAGCCCGTTTTGAATTTTCAAAGTTCGGGTAGCTCGTTGCAAATCGTCAAAAGTTTAGTTAGCTACTTGGTATTTAACCTATATGTATATATAAATTGTTTTTTTTTATTCAGGATAAACGGAATCAAATTTCAAACTTATTAAAAAAAACTTTCAAAATCTCAAATAATTAAATTTGTTAAGGTGGTTGCAATAATCCCTTAATTATCGGACTAGTTCCATATACTTGATCTTCTATCATTTCGGATGAAGAAATTCTTCAAGCAAGTCCTTCAACTTCTTTACTTGTTAAAATCAACTCCAAGCCCATATTTTTACACAAGGTCCCTCAATCCTTGGAGCTTGATTGGTCGAAATATTTTAAACTCTTTAATTTAGAAATGTTATTTTTTGAAAAAAAATAAATAAATAAATAAAATGGTTAAATACCAAGGAGTTACCTGAATTTTTGACGTTTTGCAACGAGCTGCCCGAATTTTAAAAAATCAAAACGGGCTACCTCAACTTTGGAAAAATGTGCAACGAGCTATCTCTGTCCAATTTCTGATGAATTTCCGACGAACTTCCGACGAATTTCTGTCAACAGTTGACGGTAATTTGGACGGAGGTAGCTCGTTGTACCTTCGCCAAAGTTGAGGTAGCCCGTTTTGATTTTTTAAAGTTCGGGTAACCTGTTTTGATTTTTTCAAGTTCGGGTAGCTCGTTGCAAAACGTCCAAAGTTCAGATAGCTCATTGACATTTAACTCTAAATAAAATTATATTGAATAGATAAATAAATTAAAATTCTAACCAAACGTAACGAACGTTTTACCATGCGAATGTGTCAATTTTTTTGTCATAAATTACCGATAAAAGCATGAACTAGCATATACAAAACAATGTACTAAGTAACAACTCAATGTGATCATTAATCCACATTACACTAAGACAACAAATGAAAAAACAATCACGAACAAGGTGCAAAAAATTGAGAAGGCGAAGCGTCTCGAACCCGATCCAAAAGGTGGCACCGGTGTTTGCAAAGTAGGAGAGTTAGTATCGGGAGCCGTATTGTTCGATCGAGGATCGAGTGGAACCGCAGGTGGAACCGCGCTGGAGTTCTTGTGTAGGTCTACGGTGGAGTTGTCTAAGCTGTAACCTGATCAGAGATTACAGTTAAAAAGACATTATTTAAGACATGTGTTTTGGTCGTGTTATGAAAAGTATCATCAACTAGGGTTTATGTTCTTACAATCAGATGGTTTCCAACCCAGGATTAGCTTCTCCCGATCGAAGATTACGCGGTAGCCCATCATGAAATTTTCTGAAACATATAGTTTGAGATTACTGAATAAAACCCGAATCGCGTAAATATCATGTGACTTAATGTGCACACCTTAATCAACTGTCTTGTAAGTCTGAACTTGTAAATGAAAACTTTCGATATACTCTTAAGATATATTTACCATTGAATTCTATCGTTGAATTGTTGGAATATATCATGTGATGATTATATATATAATTGTATTTACTATTTACAATTTGTTAAAATACAGAAAAAATATATATATATATATATATATGCATGCATAAATTTTGTCGACAATTTGTTACTTTTGCCGACAAAATTATTTCGTTGACATATGGTTTTGCCAACATATCAAATTTTGTTGGTGTTAAAATTTGCTTTTTATCAACAATTGTTTACCTCTTTCCCAATAAAATCGTTGTTTTGGTTGCCGAAAAACTGTTTTCGTTGGTAAAATTAATGTTTGTCTACAAAATTGTAATTCAATCTAGGGAGATAGGTGAACAAAATTCTCATTTGGATTCAGATCCAACTTAATAGGTAGAGTTCAGATAGGATCTTGGGTATTCAGTTCGGTTTGGAAGAAGAAAAATAGGAAACAATTAAATCAATTCCGGATCTGATTCCAATAATAGAGTACCGGCTTTGGCACCAAAACCAAATATATATATATCTAAGTAAATAGATATTTTAGTTTTTTTTTGTTAATTTTATTTTAAAATTATTGTATACTTATATGTTTCACTTTTATTATATCGAATAATATAATTACAAAAATAGTATTCATGTTAGAAAGAAAAAAAAAAGTCTCCAACTAAAAACCTAAAATCTGTTTGGTTGGTCTAAATACGAAAAATAACAAATTTGTTTTATATTTAGTAAGTTTTGAAAAATCATAAATTAATAGATTCTCAAACCGTTCACCTATAGGGTAGAGTACTTTACACTGCTCCTTTAGCGACGAAATTGATTTCGTCGCTAAATCACGTATTTTTTGTAGTGATATGTTATTAGACAACTGCAAATCCATAATGTACTTACGTCCAATGATGTGAATGCTGTCGCTCTTGATCATGCCCACACACCAAACAATGGTGCCGTCCTGCAACGATTATATCACGTAATATTATAAGACCTCAAGCATATTAAAGATATCGGGATCATATACGAGATAGAATTACGAACTTCAAGTTGTAGTATTTCGACGGGTGAAATCACGTCGAGTCTATCTCCGCCTTGCATTGTAAGGTTTAACACGGGAATGCTAATGCTTTTCTGGGTCGGGCTGCTCGTAGAAAATTGTTGCACGATTTCGATTTAGAACATAGCGTATTGAGACCGATACACACCAAAATCAATCAATTGTAGTAAGGTTTAGTATACATGTACCTCACTTTGTAGCAATACTCGAACGGGATGTTAGAGTTTGTTACGTATCGTGGCTCATCGGCTAAGGTGTCGTACTGTTAGAAGCATTAGATATAACGAGGAAATCAATTATTTTATAACACTCAACAATATAAATTGACGTTTAACACAATTTTTTTAAATCCTAAACTAGTGCATTGTCACTAATTTATAGCTAACAAGTGTATAACTTCTTACCGTAGTGCCTACGTACGTATATACGGGATCGTTCAAGAACGAGAATGATGTACCGGTATCGAAGACCGCATTGAACTTAAGATTCCTCGCATTTCCTCCGATAGACACTTGCGTAACTGTGACATTGTACGTCGGGCTATACAGAGCAGATCATCGTAGAAAAAATGAGACATTAGTTTTAGTGACGAAATATACTTCTACCGACGGTTATTTTAGTGTTACCGACAGAATATTTCCGTCGTAAATATGATATTTTCAGTAGTGTTGATATGATCATCGAATGAAAACATGGTACGCTACGGTCTCAGTACTTACAATGTTGGATCGAGATTGAATGGTGTTTGTAGTTGGTCGGTGGTACCGTTATCTCCGAAGCTGATTCGACCAACGCCATCTTCACCGAAGCACATCGAGAACGAGTCTACAGAGAGACCTTGCTTGGCTAACATGCTAGGAACCGATACTTTGTCGAGTCCGAGCCCGAAGAGTCCATTCGGTGCACCATTATCGATAAAATCACCTGTCTGAACCCTACCACATCTGATAACAAACAAACCCTAACCATATTTACGTACTTTTTCTATAATTAGAAAAGACTTACAACTCATTAAATAACTATATATATACCCGAGTGTAATCCGAGCATCGACCGGGTTTGATTGTTCGTCGTTGGTTATCAAGTGAAGAACATCCTCGACTAATGTCCCGGTCGAGGATGTATTATTAGAAAGGTATCTGATTTGATAAGGGCAGGTGCTATTAGCCAAAGGGCACCCTAGGGACGGTTGTTCACACATGTTGCTCGAGCATGGAACGTTAGAACTTGTCTTGGAGACATTAGGGCTGTAGATGTTCAGCGGGATTGTCTATTACAAAAATTTGAAAAAATAAAGTTTAATAATATTTATAAAAAAAAAATCATTCTTAATAATAGTTAAATAAATGACAGTAGGATTTCGCTTAATATTAGAAATAGGGCCGGCAATGGTGCGGTGAAAAACCCATAACCATGGTTATAACTGTTACTGTTTAATATGGTTAACCGTACCATTATGGTGCGGTACGGTTATGGCGATGAATTTTCTACCCATAATGGTTATGGTTATGGTTATAGTTATGGTATTTGAGTTATACTCATGGTTATAACCATGGTTATAACCATGGTTATTATATAAATATAATAATTATTTATTATTAATAAACTTATATATATTAAATAATAGAAGTTACTATACATACGGGTAATAAATAAATATGATGTTAGTTTTATATATTTTTATTGTTGACAATATAAATTTATGCATTTTTTTTAACATGAAATTTTTGGTATTTTATTATATTACATGTGTGGAATAAATATGGGTATACGGGTAAAACCATGGTTAATAACCACGGTTATTTTAATGGTTATGATATTGAAAATTGTACCCGTAATGGTTATGGTTATGGTATGCAGTTTAAAAATATGGTATGGTTATGGTATTTGTCATATCCGTACCATACCCTAACTATTGACAGCCCTAATTAGAAAGTAAAAAAGTTAGAAATTAAAATTTATATATATATATATTAAAAAAAAAAAGGGACCTTTCCGGAAGTAGTTCTCAAGCTCTTTAAGCAAGTGGTGCACTCACATGGCAACCAGAACAGGTCGCTGCCCGTGTCCAACGCGACCAGGTACCAGGAACTTGGGGTCCCCACGGTGACATTTGCATAGTGTAAACTGAAATATATACGAATACCATATATTAAAAATATTAAGCGATAAATTAATTAAATTGTAGGGGTTTAAATATAATTTAAGGTTTTGTTATAATACACACATATATATATATATAATGATATTTTTTGTCAAACATATCTATATATAATGATTAAGCACACATAAACTCCCTATTTGATTATATTGTTTATTTTAATAAGCTGAATTTTAAAAAGGAAATTCATACTAAACCCTAGACTGCTTTGGAGAGTTCGATTCATACTTTCATTAATATAATATATTTAAAAGGTATTTATATATGAAGATTGTTAATATTTTTTTAAAAATAATTAACTGATTGTAAATATTATTGTTTTAGCTTTTAAATTATAATATTGGTTTATTATTATAAAAAATGGATAAATTGGGGGGAATTTAAAAAACAAATATTAATTATAAAAAAGATTTGGTTTTCCTTTTAAAACAATATTTTTTTCCCTTTTTCTGTATAATAAGTATGCTAAAATCTTATTTAATAAATTTATATATTTTTAAAATAATAATATAAGGATAAAATGAAAATAATCATAAATTATAGTTTTTTTTAAAAATAATGAATATAATTTATATAGATTTTTCCAATAAAAATGTGTATAGGCTAATCAAACATTGATCGTCATTATTGATCAGCTAACTCAACAAACATATGCCAACCACGCTTTATTTAGTAATCAAATAATTTACGTAAAACCTAATTAATTATAATCAAATTATTATAGCGTAAAGCTAAAGAAAATAAAAATGAGGGAAATAAAGAACGACGACGTACAATGCCAACGATTGGAGAAGATTAGTGACGTTGCCATTGAAGAAGGTCAACGGTGGAAGACTGCCGTCTGATGTCGCGAGCTGCCGCCCGTGCCGGAGTCGATCACGGTGGGCCATGGCCCTGTAGTACTTGGCACTTCCCTTCTCTGGAACCTCCCCGACGTCGCCAAATAAGGCCTTGATCGGATCGGAGAAGCGGTGGTGGATGTCGTAGCCGAATATGTTATTACCAGAAGCTGAACACACCCGACCGAAGCCCAAAATCGCCGCAAAACACGACAGAAGCAGCAGTAAAGACCTTGGAGAAGACATCGGAGAAGCGGTGTCGTGTCGGAGAGAGAGGTCTATCTGCAGTAGACTTTCTCTCTCTAGCGGATGAGGAAGAAGAAGAGAGAGACCAAGCTGTATATTATGGCTGTTTCGGACGAAGGAGAGTTGAGATTCGATGGAAATCGAGTCCACGTTTGTTTTTGTATTCCTACTTAGCTAATATATATATATATATATATTAAAAAATTAATCTTTAAATATAGTGAAGTCAAGATGAAATTTTCATTATTTTTTTAAAAAATAGTTGATAGAAAATACTTTTAAAAAATTGTAAAAGCATCCTAAAGTTTAATAAAATAATAAAATAACTTTTACATAATAAATTCTTAATTTTTTACAAATGAAAATTTCAAAATAATTCACTCTATAAAAATACAATCCAAAGTTAATTACTAAAAGAAACATAAATTAAAATAAAAGTTTCTTTTAAAAATTTGAAAATAAAACTAAAATTCAATTTTCATTTTTAAGAATTTAATTTTGTTAGTTAAAAATTGAGTTTAGGTTACTTTACTATCGTAATAAAATACGAGTGTGCTTTTAATATTTTTTAAAGTATTTTTTTTCTTCAAAATACGAGGCTAACTTTTTATACAATACAGAAAGTTTAGCTTAGCAAATTGCACGCTCGTATAAAGTTTATCTAGCAATTTCACATTTAACCCAATTAAAGACAATGGACAAGGAATATATATCTAAATAAGTTCGAGGGTACAAATATAAATTGTGTGAAGTCTCAAGGAAGTTGGAGAGCAGTTGGTGAAACCGTTGACACTCCATTCTACCACGTCTGTCTGGTGAGTGGTGCGACACGTGGCTTCTAAGTGAAGCGTTAGAAAGTTGCAACGGTACACCATCTTGTACCCTAGAATTACATTTGGAGCAACTTGTATCCTAATCTTTCTAATAGTTACATTCATGCACATCTAATTTACTTTGAAATATCTATCCATTTTGTTGATTTTACTCTCCTAAATATATTAATAAAGATGCAAATGTATGAATCTATAATATTAAAGTTAAAATTATATCTTAAGGTAATATTTATAAGGGTTAAATACCAAGAAGCTACTTGAACTTTGGACGTTTTGTAACGAACTACCCGAACTTTAAAAATTCAAAACGGCTACCTCAACTTGGACGAAGGTGCAAATAGCTACCTCCGTCCAATTTCTCGTCAACTGTTGATAGAATTTCGTCAGAAATTCATCGAAAATTTGATAGAAATTCGTAGAAATTGGACGGAGGTAACTATTTGTATCTTCGTCCAAGTTGAGGTAGTCCGTTTTGAATTTTTAAAGTTCGTGTAGCTCGTTGTAAAACGTCCAAAATTCATGTAGCTGCTTGATATTTAACCCTATTTATAATGAATATAAAATATGTTCGTAACTTGTTTTACTAATTATTTAAATAAATATTGCATATAAATCATTAAATCCCCATTTTCTTAGTACATTACTTGTATATTCTAATAATTTTATAAAGTCTTCTCTTAATACTTTTAAAATTGATTTCTCTCAATAAAATGTGAAATTTTTATTGAAATATATTTAAAAGCATACTTAAAGCTTTCACTCATAATTTGAAGTTATAAAATAGGGTAATATACGTTACTATTTCAATTGTTTAGACTAAAAATGAATTTCTCCCTTAAAGTTTGTTTTAAGAAATTATGATTATTCATGTTTGATTATTAACCAACGGACACTTGGTCCAACGGTATCACTCTTGCTTAGAAGCGAGAGGTCACGAGATCGATTTTCGATGTACCAAGATAATTCTTGGATGGCCAAAAAAAAAAAAAATGTTTGATTATTAATCAAGTTTACTCATTATGTTAGACTTTCCATCAAAACTTAACGGAATATGTTATGAAATTTGCAAAAGTAATAAAATACTTGTATAAGCATCATAGTTTAACTCTCAAAAACATTTCTATATGGTATGATTAATTATCGATTCGATCCAGTTTCGATTGAGCCCTGGTCGAGGAACTAGGGTTTAAGTTATGATCCAGACCAACCCTAAGCCATAAGCGAGTTATGATCCAGACCAACCCTAAGCCATAAGCGAGCTGATCTGGGTCAAGATTCAAATCCTAGCCCCAATTGTGGTTCAATTGAGTCTTAATCGAATCATGACTCAATTCTAACATATAGTAACATTCTTACAAGTATCCTGTTATTTGCAATTTTCAAAGCATATTATATTAAGTTTGGATAAAATATGTTGGAAGGGGTAAACTCGATCCATAGCCAAATATGAATAAATAAATTTTTTAAAAATAAACTTTAAGGAAAAAATTCAATTTTCGCCCTAACATTAGGTAATATAGTTCTATTTTACCTCATAAAATATTATCCAAATACAACTATTATATTATTTGATAGTTGAAACATTCCAATCCTAAGTCTCTTATTAAGTATATTATCATCATATACCAAAGATGCGAGTTGATAACCTAGAAGAAAGTCGTCGATCGTCATCAGAGATAGAGACTAGAGCAATAATGATTAAAAACTAATTGGCTATAATTAATAATAATAATAATTGTAATTTGAAAAAGTCAAAGGTGATTGCTGGTCGTTTCAATAATTTTTTCATAATACACGTTTAGGCAAGTTGCTTAAACATTATGTCGTATCTAATTTGTAATATTTTTATATTCATTTATTCAAACACAAAAATTTAATAAATACTCAAACAGTCATTTATAAATTTTTCATGCATAAAGTCCTTGTTTTAGAGGGACCATAATATTTTATTATTATTTATTTTTGGGGTGCAAAATGAATAGAAATTTTATATAAAACTTATTCGTTACTTTTTTATAGGCCATATATGTTGTATATTTAACAAATTTACCATTTAAGTAATAATATTTTTTTTATTATGAAAAATAGATAAATTTATTTAAAAAAAAATTCAAACTACATATAGATGGTAGCTATCTGCAATTATCAACACTTTGCAAAATTTACAAATAACTCCCTTTACTTTATTTTTAGATATTACAACCCCGATATTCAATCTTTTGCAGATAATAGCCATGAAAGTTCTAACTCACAATTTTATTTTGCCATATATTTCCAAATTTGAATTAGTTGAAACTTCCCCTAACAAAACCCTAGTAAGTTTCAAAAACTTGATTTTTCGGTCCCAAAGTATATCTTGGTCGAATATAGGTATATGAACTTTTCTTCTACTATAATTCGAAGTTCTGTAACAAGAGATTTGTACATGCATTAATAACCTTCTTCTACCTCACTATATTCTCAGTAAAGCAAACCCTAATTGTGACCATCAATGAAGAAAACCCTAGCACACCCCTTTGTCATGTCACAGGTCTCTTCGGCATAGAGGGCAAGAGCCATGGCGAATGAGCCATTCGTCGATGCAAGGGATGTGGTACAAGTGATTGCAATGAGGCAAGCTCCGCACCGTCTCTTCGAGTTGAAAGTCCTGAAATAATAATGCAGAAAAACGAGCATTAGTGTACTCTGATACCATGTGAAATAGCATAAAGCTCGTAACTGTAAGTGCATACATTACTGTATAATTAGTATTTGGGATAAAAGTCATTTAGGTACCTCAGAAGTGACTTTTTACGAATAGGTACCTTAGATTTTTTTTATTACTTTTGAGTACCTCAAAAATCATAAATGTATCTATTTTAATATTTCGATCATGTGTCTGTCATGTGTGTAGTATTTTATTCATTAAGGTAACTCTACTTTATTTTACTATTGATTTCAGGTATTTCTAAATTATTTTATTGTTGCAATCCTACGTACATATGTACTTTGTCTTTATTGAATTATTATTTATTTTTATTGTTACTTTCAAGTAGATATATTTATGACTTCTGAAATACTCTAAAATAACAATTTTTTCCGAGAGTTAGCTATTTATAAAAACGTGATTTATGAGATACCTAAATGACTTTTACCCCTTAGTATTTACCTGGAGGCAGACTAAACACGAGATCTTGTCACCAGTTGGATCAACGGCGTTCTTGGCAGTGATGGTGACTTTCGGTATCTTTTCGAGTAGGTTTCCAGGTAACCCTTTCGACCCTCCAATATCAAAGATGTTCTCGACGAGATCAAATCGTTGCTCAACTGCACTCATCTGATTAATCATGTAATCAAGTAAGTTCATCGTATTTATGCGCATTTCACTTTGATAACCAATATTTGCATCGAACTTTACCTGACTTTGAACCGCACTCAGCATCGCAGGACTTAGCCGTTCACGAACAAGCCGTCCACTTAAGAGGCTCACAATGACATCAATCTAAAAGGAAAATATGAACAAATTGAGAGACAAAGGAGACTAAACTAATGTTAGAAACATATATGTTTCAGTAAACTTATCGTGTCATGTTCACAGACATGTTCACGACACGTTTTTCATGCGTGTTATCGTGTTGTATTTAAATATTGTCAATCATAGCATTGATTAACGAATACGATAACATGAGCAATCATAAACTCGAGTATGAATCTATTAGATAATAACTTACCAAGTAGAGGAGACATCGAAATCCCGATACATCTGAGCGCCACAGAAGGAGGGAATACTCGAATACTTCGATGGAGAAAACAGCCCCCGATATGGCCCCGATGGCTGCACCTCGGATGAACCCGCTTTCCGTCTCTGAACCTATTAGGGCTCCAGTCATGGCTCCTAACAAGGTCCCAACTGCAAAGAGAGGGTACGTACCATTGTTTCAATTTCAACCTCAATTGATCAAAATTCTTCACATTCTCAAACCCTCTGCATTTACCAACCCTAATGGCCAATAGCTATCAAGTTTCAATAGATTCAGATTCGATTTTCTGCTACTGGCTAGGAATCTTCAAAATCTATCAAGACAATGTCTATTTCTAAACGAATTACACACCAAAATCGCAATTTTGCAGCTCCTATTTAAGAATTACAAGCAATTTCACAAATTCAGATGTCAAAATGAGGGAATTGCAGGTAAGATGGAACAAAACATGCCACGTAAATCAAGAACAGATGCAAAACTGGGTCAAGAACAAGAAACCAGACCAAACTTACCTATGGCGAAACAAAAGGTGAAAATCGCAGAGAAGATGTTGCCGACCACCGCAGAGACAGCCACCCGACACATTTCCTTGACCCTCTCTGCGAAATTGTCGCCGACGAAGCTCACAGGGATGGTAAACCGACGTCGGTATTGGTACACCTCCATGACTGTGTTGGAAAGTTTGGCTTTTTAGCAGAGGATTTATATGAAAAAGATGAAACAGAGAGGAAAAGAGAGATCTTTTTACTTAGTGATGAAGAGAAAGAGAGCAGCAGAGAACAGACGGCATGAATGACCAACCTACTCGCATTTAAAGCCATTTCTTGAATTTACCAGTTTCATTTTTAAAGGCGTTCTCTTTCTCTCTCTCTCTCTGGACAGACAAAGTCGGAGGTTTTGATTTTCACTGACCAAGACACGAGACGGGCAAGCTCTAACGAAAAACTAGCTCAGTTTCTGTGGTGTAGGATTTATGAGGAAAACAAATATGAAATTTACATAAAAAAAATTAAAAAAATAAACATATTTTCTTTTTCGGTTGTTCTGTCGTTGCTCTTTATATTGGCGATGTCGTGTATCTTCTGTTTTACGAAAAATGAGAAATTGGTGTTTGAGGAAGATCGCACGTAAGGTTTTATATCCAATCTCAGTGATTTTACAGCTACATATTTATATATATATATATATAATTTAGATACGTTTTCTTTATTGAATATAACACGGAACCACCGGCAATTGTGCTCTAGTGATTGAGAGCGTTGACTCCCAAGTGGTTTGGATTCAGGGTCACGAGTTCGAATCTTCCAAGTGTTCTTGGAAAATGGTCAACTTGTGTCCAAAGGGCCGACCTCTCAACTCTAAACTGTCGATGATGCTACGTTATGAGATGACACTCACTGTAAGTAGTGGTAGAGAATCTAGAGATAGTATATCCATTCTTATTTTTATTTTAAAACATATTATTGAGTTAAAAAAAAAACTTATTTATTATCTATATAGTAAATTTTTATTATAAATATTGATGTAAAATGAAACATATTAAGAATTATTATCCTATATAAGGTGCGATTAAATGTGTCCTCTGAAGGTCTTCATTTTGCACGATCCATTGTCGGAATGGTGTGTGATATGTGTTCCTAAGGAGATATGTTGCAGTATTAATTGACTTATGTAGTCATGCCATAACTCACTACTTGAGAAGAAGTGGCAGATAACGACTTAGCTCGTTAAAAATGAATTAAGATAGAATATCACAGCTCAAGCACTTATACATGGCAGACAGTGTTATCGGAACTGGACCGACGATTCGATTGAGAACCGGATCCCTGTCTGATTTGGTTAAGCTAAAAGATCGAAATGAATATGTACAGTGTTTGAATCGGGTTGGGCCGTTTATTTTTTGAAAAATCAACCGGTTATATTAAAACCGTCCGGTTTCCGGTCTAGCTTTTTTAGGGGTGATTTAAATTTTTTGGGTGGTTCTCTTTGGTTTAAACCGACTTCTTCGGTCAACCGAACAACTTCTTCGATTTAGAAGTATGGTTTAAAGTTTAGACCTATTGTGTTTGATTTTGAGAATATTGTGTTTGAGAGTAATGTGTATGTTTTAGACTATGTAGTTTCTGTGTGTTTGAGACTGTAGTTTGAGATAATTATGTGTGTTTGAAATTATGTAATTTGTAATTGTATTTTCATTTTTTTTGTTTGTGAATAGTGAACTGCACATCGAACCAGGTCTAGTCGGGTTGGATCGGCCGAATCAGGAACCGTTCACCTCACTGATTTGAGGTACGATCCGGTTTATATAACACTGATGATACTATATATATATATATATACAATGGAATAGGGTAGGTGTGGTTGAGTGGAATCTATTTTGCCTCACTTTTTTTCCCTAAAAAAAGATTATTTAATGAAAAATTAGAAGAATTGTGTTTAAAAAGGTTATAGAGAAAATCTTTCAAATATTTAAATTTTAACGTTAAATAAGTTATTAGATTGTAAGAAAAATGAGAAGTAATATATAAATATTTAAAAAATATTATAACAAATAAATAATATTAAGTATTTGAAAGTAAAAAATATATATTTAATTATAAAAATGTGAACTTTCAATGTGTTATGTCTCTAATTAATGGATGTTTAATAGCCATAATAGATGTTTAATTGGGTCACGTATTTATTATTTAGCACGTGGGTTTCATCATTCTTTTGAAATAACTTGTGCATAGTATACAACATATGATATTTAATTCTCAATAACTTAATTTTTAGAAAATTTGCAGGCTGAAAAAAACACACTTTAATATGAATCAATCAATAATAAAACCCTAATACCCTAATAGAAAATAATTTCCTCTTAAGTATCAATTTTTAAGGGAGAATAATTGGAAAGAAATTAAATCCGGTAAAAAAAACAAAACTTAAACATAGCTTTTTGTTAATTGATTAGTTATATTAATATAATAGGTAAATTTATATACATATTAACGGTGAGTCCTAAACAATTTTTAAATATTCAGTCCAAAAATGTGAACTAAACTAAAGAAAAGAATTATAAATATTCGGTCCGGTTCGATTTTTACTGAATATTTGAATGGGCCGGGTGTTTCTTCAACCCTTGTGGATATCTTTGGCCCATAAAAGATGAGCTACACTACAGGGATCGTTTTGAAACACATTAGAAAATACAGGACCAAATGTTAAAATACCTTTGTTCCATTAATAGAGCTCGTCTCTCTACATTTTGATTCCGAAACCCTAGTCTGTGCTTTCTTGTTCTTGTTTCTGGACCTTCTTGGTTTTGGATCTCGCCGGTTGAAGATGGTAATCTCTATCTCTACCGTGCTCACTCTCGATCTGTATATCAGCTAATCAGATTGTTTTGGTTTTGGCGCAGGTTGATTCTCCTCGTAAAAGGTATACTTTTTTCATCTATAACGATTATTAGGGTTGATGAATCATCGCTTAACGCGATTTGGTGAAATGAAATTGGGGATTGTTTACCTTTTCCGTGTGAATGTCGATTTGTGGAACGATTCACTGAAGAATCTTGGTTATGTTCTTGTTGTTTAAGCTAGTTGACGCTTCTTATTCTTAGTTTCTTTCAGTTTGAGCTTCTATGGGTATTTAAACTTTAGGTCTGTTTCGTATCTGGGGTTGGTTACTGATATTGCAAATTCTTGGTAAGATAGGAAATTTCATTTATGATTCCACTTGTGGAGTTGTTACGTGTTCGAGTTCTCTGCCTTATGATTCTATATTTGATTGATATGGACTCAGAAAAATGAAATTGATGAAAATCCACCCATGTTTTTAATGGAAGGAGCTATCTTCTACCCTCCCGGTGAGCACCTCTAACAATATGAAGTATTTTTAGGCATTCAAGATCTCCATCTCCCTTGATGAGAGCACAATCAAGGTCAAGGTCTAGGTCCCCATCTTATTCCAGACCAAGGGCTAGATCTCGTTCGAGAAGCCGTGGAAGGTTTGTAATCTTTGGGTTTCTTCTCCTTTACTACCTTTGATGCTACATATGTTATTTGTTTGCATCTCTCATTTTGATATTTGGAGTTTTATGTGTTTTTGATAATGGGTGTGATTTTCCCAGATCGAGGTCCAGAAGTCATGGCAGGTGTGCATTATTGATTTCAAATGATCATATCTACATCATTCTTCACAATTTGCCATATTGGACATTAGCTATAATATACTGAAAAATCTATCTTGCAGAGAGGAGGATGCAAATCCGGGGAACACACTGTACGTTACTGGGTTATCAACAAGGGTAACTGAGAGGGACCTTGAAGATCACTTCTCTAAGGAAGGAAAGGTGATTACGTAATACATATAATCTACAGTCTATTTTGCATGATTAAGATACAAAAATTATAAAAAAATCAATTATGTATTTATAGGTTGCATCATGTTTTCTTGTGATGGAGCCTCGAACGCGCATCTCACGTGGATTTGCATTTGTGACTATGGATTCCCTGGAAGGCGCTAACCGTGCTGTGAAATATCTGAACCAATCGGTCCTTGAAGGACGATATATTACTGTTGAGAAGGTAAATAAATAATTTTTAACCTCTGGTTTGAGAGCAGGGAATTAAATTATCAATTGGTTCAGTTGGCTATGTTCTTGACTTGGAGGTTTTCTGGATATTATACGTTCAGAAGACAATATTGCGTCAAGCTATGTTGGCAGCAAAATCATCAAAGATGAGATGTCAGTACATAAGTGAAATCACAGCTTGATCTCATCAACTAACCAATAGCAACCCCCCAACTATAGTTGAAGAACAACAAGTCAGCAAATCTGTTTCAACTAATCAGAGACAACATTATCAACCAACAACAATCTCGTAGCTGTTGAAAAAAATTGTTTCTTTTCTTGGTCTTTATCCAAATCTGCTCTCTTTCATCTTAACATCAGACTTCAGAGGTGAGGTATATTGGCCACTATTACATGCTTCAAAGTGAATGTATGTAACTTTGATTGAGAACTTGATGTAGACTGTCTTAAATTTATTAAGATGTTAGCAATCTGTTTGTTGTTTCAGTCAAGGAGGAAGCGACCCAGAACTCCAACACCTGGGCACTATCTTGGTCTAAAGAGTTCAAGGGACACTGGTGAGTTGGTTCTTGATTCTTGCTGTCCAATATGTTATTGATTAGGTTTTCTTGATGAAAGATATGTTTTTTTAAGGCTCCCGTGGTGGTGGTGATCGTGGAAGAAGCCGAGGCAGCCGAGATGATTACGGGTACAGGAGGTCTCCTCCGAGGCGGTCCCCACCGCCATACTACAGAGGTGGTGGTGGAAGCCGTGATTACTCTCCACCTCCTCCGCCACCTCGACGGTCTCCTTATGGTGGTGGTTACGGAGGCGGAAGATCATCAAGGAGGGAGCGGTCAAGATCCCCTATCTATTCATATTCCCCTCGCGGTTCTAGGTGATGTTTCGTGTTTCCTGTGTGGGAAGGATAGAGGAGTGTCTGAGACATGTTAGTTTCTTGATAGACAAGATATGTGTTTGGGTTTAGGCTTTATGGTTGTATGGATGGATGATTGTGCTTTTTTCGACATTGTCATGTGTTTGTGGCTTTGTGCTTTGAAAATCTATGACTATCCTTAGTTGTGCAATCCCTAGTTAGTCACTTAGTTTTGTGGCAAAAGTATGAAAATATTCTTAGTTTTTTAAAAATTACGAAAGTATATCTATTCGCGAATGGGAATCGATGGTAGAAGTTTGCTTTTTTACCACCCATGAATAGAATTCCCGGGTGAACATTTAAACTGTATCCGTGAATTTCATTCGTGGATGGAGCTTTAGCCAAAATGTAAAGCTTCCTCCCGTTCACTCATTGCAAAAGAGATAGGGATGATAATTGTAACCCCTTATTAATTAATTCTCAAGCTTACGTTGCCAATAATCATAATTATTTTCACTCGTGAAGACATTCAGAGGGATGATAATTGTAGCCCTCATTAATTCTCGAGCTCATGTTCCTTGTCAACAATCATAATCATTTTCACTCGTGAACGATATTCGCGGGTGATACTTTTTGTACTGTCATTTGCCAACGATCATAATCATTTTGTATATGATATTCGAGAGTGATCATTTGCGGGTGATACTTTTTGTAGTGTCATTTGCCAACAATCATAATCATTTCGTATATGTATATGATATTCGAGAGTGATGTTTTTTCTACCCGTCATTTTTAGTTATACTTTGCTATTTTTTCTTTGTAAAACTGAAACATTTTAATATTTATTTTAATAAAAAATTACATTATGACTAACGTTTTATTTTTTCTTAAAACAATGTAACATTTTATTACGAAATTAATGAATTTTTAAAAAGCTTACCTCCTAACGAATAAAAATACTCCTACTGAAAAACTGAACTGTTAATTGTAGGACTTTACCCCGTAGGGAGTCCTTCCAGAAATTCTCAACGGCCCAGGGCGAACCCAGGCCGAAGAGGGGGTTTGGAAATAGTTTTCAACCAGCAATAGACGCGCCTCGGTTATTACCTCATTAGCTGCGTCATTGCCCCAAGCGCAAAGATAATTGTAATGAATGAATTCTCTCTATTATATAATACTCCTCTCATTTCTTCTCCTTGTACTCTTTCGATGTGGTACAACAAATTTCCCCACCGAACTTACGTCACGTGACACGCACGCCTCTGTCTAGTCCGAGGATCAATCAACTTTGAAATTGTAGATGGAAATTGGAAGGTTCTCCCCTCCTTCTCCTTTGTCAATCAATGCTTTCATTCCATATCTTCTCCTGTATCCTCGTCTGCCGCAATGATCGCCACGATGTCGCCGGAGGAGCAAGTCCGCCGCTTTCTGCCGCAATGACCGCCACGATGTCGTTTTTAAAGTTTACTCATCATTTTTTTGCTTCTTTCCATGGGCCTGTTGGCTGTAGCCAAGGCCCAGCGCAGTTCTCCCCTAACAATCTAGTTGTAAACTGAAGTGATCATCTTCGAATTTCAAACCCCCAAACCCTAGCAGGTTTCAGAACAGAAGTCTTGTTGCACTTCGTACTCTGCTCTCTGCTCTTCATACTCTAGCTATACTCCTCCTCTCTTGACCGAAAATTGAGGTAATTCATTACCGAAAGCGAGCTGCTTTATGTTCTTGAGTTATTGATTGATCTCGTTACTGTGTCATTTTTACTCAACACAGAATGGATAAGAGCATGTTAGGAGATCTGGACAATCTTCCGGAGGCAGACAAAATCCGTATGTCTACAATGATCGACCAGCTCCAGATCCGCGACAGGTTCTGATTTTTCCAATTTGATCACTGTTGATTGCAATTGAGCTGATCTTGTTGAAAATTTACGGTCTGTTGGTTCTATGCTGTTGAAAGAGGGTTGAATTTTAGGTCTTTGAAGTTAGAAGAAATGTTCTCCTTTAAAATCAACGCAGAACTAAATGGCGGCATTTGGACGTTTTGGGAACAACACTTAACTTGATTTCCTGCGTAATCCCATGATTCCTGCTTCTGATTTCATCACTAGACATGGCAAATCTTGAAAATATTCGATTCTGGTTGAACCTTTGAGATTATTAGTATAATTCATTTTGGAATCTGCATCTGTTTTTAGGCCAATCCCTAAAATCCCACATTCAAGAACATATGATAATGGTTATCAGATCATTTAACTTTCTATACAGTATGTATTTGTTATAGATCTCTTATGAATTTCAGGTTTGCTGTTTGATCTGCAGCTTGAGGATGTACAATTCTCTGGTGGAGAGATGCTTCAGTGACTGTGTTGATTCGTTCAAGCACAAGAAGTTGCAGAAGCAGGAGGAAACCTGCGTGCAGAGATGCGCAGAGAAGTTCCTGAAGCACTCCATGCGAGTTGGGTTGAGATTCGCAGAGCTCAACCAAGGAGCAGCCACACAAGATTAACCAAGTACGTCTGTCTGATTTCATGTCTTGAGAATGTTCATGCCTGCCTTTTGTAAACTGCAGAAAAACAATTGCCTTTTATGATAGATGACACATCATTGATTGAAATCGCGGTTAAGTGTGTAGGAACAGTGTAGGAACTGTCAGGGCTGTTGATGGATAGGAAATGATACGAGTATGATAAATACCATAACCATACCATATTTTTAAACCGCATGCCATAACCATTACGAGTACAATTTTCAATATCATAACCATTAAAATAACTGTGGTTATTAACCATGGTTTTATCCGTTTACTCATATTTATTCCACACGTGTAATATAATAAAAAACCGAAAATTTTATTTAAAAATATACATAAATCTATATTACCAACAATACAAATATATAAAACTAACATCGTGTTTATTTATTAATTGTATGTACAGTAACTTCTATTATTTAGTATATATTAATTTAATAATAATAAATAATTCTTATATTTATATAATAACCATGATTATAACTCAAATATGATAATCATAACCATAACCGTACTGCACCATACTGACACGGTTAACCATATTAAACAGTAACAGTTAGTTTTTTCGCTAGAACCCTAGTTGTTGCATCTAGAAAGGTGGAAAGATGTTTTTGGGATCAAGAGCGGGCAGAGGTGGAGTGACCCAAGCTGGTGGCGGCCAGAGTATCCGCAAATAATTTGAAACATGCGCCATTCTTTTGACGCTCCGATCCACCAAACTAAACACAAATGCTCGCCTAATCGGCCTATTGAACCACAGATCCTTGCCGTAGTAGATGCAGTTGCCTGGGCACCCTATGAATTTCTGAACTGACACTGTAAATGAACAATTGATACCTAGAAAGAAGACTGTGTCACCGAGGTTCCTCACCTCTTCCCATCTCCCCCACTCTTGATCCAGCCTATAGACTTTGAAATCGACAGCTCCCTCGAACCGTCCCCCATGAATCTCCACCCATTCCTGTAAATGAATCAAATTATTAGGTTATTGGCTAATCAAGGAATATATGACTTTAATTTAATATATTTAATGGGTTAAAAACAAATTCTTAGTTAACATGATGTAACAAGGTCACTAGATTAATTTAGTTTGATTAAATCTGTTATTTTCACTTGAGTTCATAAATAAATAGATTTCTTTAAATACAAAATTAATATAAAATATTTCAAATTTATAAATTTTAACACTAGTTCGATAATATATAAAAAGATTGAAAATTAAAATATTTTAAAATAGAGAGGAGCCCGTATGAATAAAATGTTTCACTTCAAATCGTAAAAAAAAATAGAATATATTAAAAACATATATATATAAAAGGTGGTTCATAAAATAGTATGGTTTACTACTTATGAATCAGTTTTCTATGGTTTGACCGAACCACTTACATTTCTTTCAAAGTATCATATAACTTCTGAATTGATTCGATCGAACCGGTTTAAAAGAGGTACGAATCACAAGTGGTACGGTTCGTCCGAACCGTTCCCCCCCTACCAACCCAAACCCTAGCACTAGGTAATTATGTAGGATAACCTTTAGATTTTTATGAGTGATAATGAGAGTCAAAGTTAGTAATAAATTTGGGAGAAACCCCATTAATAAGAATATGATCCGACCTTGTATAATTTCATTTTTAATGACTTTACATTTTAAAAATAATTATGAATTATAGTTTTTAAGATACAATGATCTTTGAATATAATACCTTTTTTAATATATCCACTTTCTATCAAAATATAATAGTATTTATTCACCTCCATCAACATGTATTGGTCCACGACGTAAAGATCTCCATTGAATTCCACCAAGTGCTTCCGATCACCGCCGCCGATCATCGGCGGCGAGAATTGGACCACTCTCATGGCTGAGTCGATCCACGATACCGTCCCCCATTCGTCCACTGCGTAGAACTGGCCTTTGTACTGTATGATGTCGTCGAAACGTGGCAGACCCTCTCCGCCGATCTCTGTCCAGCTCTCGGATCCGTATTTCCAGATCCTTAATTTCCCGAGCCAGATGGCGACGATGATGATCTCTTCAACGTTTGTCCATGGAGAATTTGGCGATAGCAGCACTTTTTGTACTTCAAGAACTGGGTTTCCGGCAGCGTGCCGGAGCTTGTACTCTTTGCAGACCTCGGTGACACGAAAATTAAGTAGGTTCAGCAGATTCGGGAAGGTTCCGGATTTGAACTTGATTTGGCAATCGGTGAGCGGATTCAAAAGCTGCATCGTCAATCCTGATTCTGATTTGGGATCCGACTCTTCTAACACCGATTGATGCGCGATCTTAACCAACCACCCAGGCGATGAAGAAGAAGCCGACGACGGATCGTCGAGGGAGGGATGGAGGCGGTAGATGGTGGATTGGAAGATGGATATGGAGTCACTAAGGGGTGGGACGGATAGAGGAAGGCGAGTGGCGGATGGGAAGGACGGAGGGAGGAGGAAGCGCCACGTAGAGCAGACACTGCGGAACCGGAGGACGTCCATGTGAAAGTCGAGTCGCCTCCCGATCGCCGCCCAGAGCTCCTTAGGGAGGTCCGACCAGGGGACGGTGTCCACTGGATCCATGTTTTAGCTCTCTCCGCTGCTGATCGGAGATTATTTGCAAAAAGTGTTTTCACTTATTCGACTAGAAAAGTCTTCGTCTTCTTCGTCACCGTCAATTCAATGAGTCAAAAATTCTTCGTCTACGAAATGAGTCGAAAATTCAATGAGTGTCATTGTGGAGAAAATGTTTTCTTCGAAGGGAGCAATAAAGTTTACGAGTGAGGAGTTTATAGAAAAACTTTTAAATATAGTTATTCTCTTAATGCTACTGCAATCCATCGAAAATAAATTCCGATAGAGGAGTAATTGAAAATACAACAAAATCGATCGAAACATAAAGGGGTACCATCACGGAAAATAGTTGATTTTGGTCCAAAAAATATGTATTATATTCACATAAATACCTCAATATATATCGAGTTATAATGCAAATAAAATTAATTTCACTGAAAACGAAGTTCTGAGTGATGAGATATTGACAAAACTACGAAATAGTACGAAACAATAACGTGTCGCCTCGGAAAAATATATTTAACGTCTTATATACAATTGATAACAACCAACGTTTAATCTTATATTCTGAGTGAAAATGTTTAGAATATATATTTGATCGAGTACGGAAGAAACAAAATTTATTTCTTCGAAAATAGAGTTCCGATATAGTAGTAATTCAAAAAACTATTAAATCGGTCGAAACTCAAAGGGGTACCATCACGGAAAATAGTTGATTTTGGACCCAAAAATATGTATTATATTAACATTACTACCGCAATATATTTCGAGTTACAATGTGAATAAAACGAATTTCACTGAAAACGATGTTCTGAGTGATGAGCTATTGACAAAACTACGAAATCGCACGAAACCATAACGTGCCACCTAGGAAAAAACTATTTAACGTCTTATATACAATTGATAACAACAACCATTTGATCTTATATTTTGAGTGATAATGTTTAGAATGCATATTTGATCGAATACGGAAGAAACAAACTTTATTTCATCGAAAATAGAGTTCCGATATAGGAGTAATTCAAAAAACTACAAAATCGGTCGAAACTTAAAGGGGTGTACCATCACGGAAAATAGTTGATTTCGGTCCCAAAAATATGTATTATATTAACATTAATACCTCAATATATATCGAGTTACAATGTGAATAAAACAAATTTCACTGAAAACGATGTTCTGAATGATGAGATATTGACAAAACTACGAAATCGCACGAAACAATAATGTGTCACCTAGGAAAAATGTATTTAACGTCTTATATACAATTGATAACAACCAACGTTTAATCTTATATTCTGAGTGAAAATGTTTAGAGTATATATTTGATCGAGTACGGAAGAAACAAAATTTATTTCTTCGAAAATAGAGTTCCGATATAGTAGTAATTCAAAAAACTACTAAATCGGTCGAAACTCAAAGGGGTACCATCACGGAAAATAGTTGATTTTGGACCCAAAAATATGTATTATATTAACATTACTACCGCAATATATTTCGAGTTACAATGTGAATAAAACGAATTTAACTGAAAACGATGTTCTGAGTGATGAGCTATTGACAAAACTACGAAATCGCACGAAACCATAACGTGCCACCTAGGAAAAAACTATTTAACGTCTTATATACAAGTGATAACAACAACCATTTGATCTTATATTTTGAGTGATAATGTTTAGAATGCATATTTGATCGAATACGAAAGAAACAAACTTTATTTCATCGAAAATAGAGTTCCGATATAGGAGTAATTCAAAAAACTACAAAATCGGTCGAAACTTAAAGGGGTGTACCATCACGAAAAATAGTTGATTTCGGTCCCAAATATTATATTAACATTAATACCTCAATATATATCGAGTTACAATGTGAATAAAACAAATTTCACTGAAAACGATGTTCTGAATGATGAGATATTGACAAAACTACGAAATCGCACGAAACAATAATGTGTCACCTAGGAAAAATGTATTTAACGTCTTATATACAATTGATAACAACCAACGTTTAATCTTATATTCTGAGTGAAAATGTTTAGAGTATATATTTGATCGAGTACGGAAGAAACAAAATTTATTTCTTCGAAAATAGAGTTCCGATATAGTAGTAATTCAAAAAACTACTAAATCGGTCGAAACTCAAAGGGGTACCATCACGGAAAATAGTTAATTTTGGTCCCAAAAATATGTATTATATTAACATTACTACCGCAATATATATCGAGTTACAATGTGAATAAAACGAATTTCACTGAAAACGATGTTCTGAGTGATGAGCTATTGACAAAATTACGAAATCGCACGAAACCATAACGTGCCACCTAGGAAAAAACTATTTAACGTCTTATATACAAGTGATAACAACCAACATTTGATCTTATATTTTGAGTGATAATGTTTAGAATGCATATTTGATCGAATACGGAAGAAACAAACTTTATTTCATCGAAAATAGAGTTCCGATATAGGAGTAATTCAAAAAACTACAAAATCAGTCGAAACTTAAAGGGGTACCATCACGGAAAATAGTTGATTTCGCTCCCAAAAATATGTATTATATTAACATTAATACCTCAATATATATCGAGTTAGAATGCGAATAAAATTAATTTCACTGAAAACGAATTTCTGAATGATGAGATATTGACAAAACTACGAAATCAGACGAAGCAATAACTTGTCGCCTACGAAAAATATATTTAACGTCTTATATACAAGTGATAACAACCAACATTTGATCTTATATTTTGAGTGATAATGTTTAGAATACATATTTGACCGAGTACGGAAGAAATAAACTTGATTTCATCGAAAATTGAGATCTGATATTGGAATAATTCAAAAAACAACAAAATCGGTCGAAGCTCAAAGGGGTACCATCACGGAAAATAGTTGATTTTGGTCCCAAAAATATTTATTATATTAACATTACTACCTCAATATATATCGAGTTATAATGCGAATAAAACTAATTTCACTGAAAACGAAGTTGTGAGTGATGACATATTGATACAACTACGACATTGGACGAAACAATAAGGTGTCACCTAGGAAAAACATACTTAACATCTTATATACAAGTGATAGCAACCAACATTTGATCTTATATTTTGAGTGATAATGTTTAGAATGCATATTTGATCGAATACGGAAGAAACAAACTTTATTTCATCGAAAATAGAGTTCCGATATAGGAGTAATTCAAAAAACTACAAAATCGGTCGAAACTTAAAGGGGTGTACCATCACGGAAAATAGTTGATTTCGGTCCCAAAAATATGTATTATATTAACATTAATACCTCAATATATATCGAGTTACAATGTGAATAAAAAAAATTTCACTGAAAACGATGTTTTGAATGATGAGATATTTACAAAACTACGAAATCGCACGAAACCATAACGTGCCACCTAGGAAAAAACTATTTAACGTCTTATATACAAGTGATAACAACAACCATTTGATCTTATATTTTGAGTGATAATGTTTAGAATGCATATTTGATCGAATACGGAAGAAACAAACTTTATTTCATCGAAAATAGAGTTCCGATATAGGAGTAATTCAAAAAACTACAAAATCGGTCGAAACTTAAAGGGGTGTACCATCACGGAAAATAGTTGATTTCGGTCCCAAAAATATGTATTATATTAACATTAATACCTCAATATATATCGAGTTACAATGTGAATAAAACAAATTTCACTGAAAACGATGTTCTGAATGATGAGATATTGACAAAACTACGAAATCGCACGAAATAATAATGTGTCACCTAGGAAAAATGTATTTAACGTCTTATATACAATTGATAACAACCAACGTTTAATCTTATATTCTGAGTGAAAATGTTTAGAGTATATATTTGATCGAGTACGGAAGAAACAAAATTTATTTCTTCGAAAATAGAGTTCCGATATAGTAGTAATTCAAAAAACTACTAAATCGGTCGAAACTCAAAGGGGTACCATCACGGAAAATAGTTGATTTTGGACCCAAAAATATGTATTATATTAACATTACTACCGCAATATATTTCGAGTTACAATGTGAATAAAACGATGTTCTGAGTGATGAGCTATTGACAAAACTACGAAATCGCACGAAACCATAACGTGCCACCTAGGAAAAAACTATTTAACGTCTTATATACAAGTGATAACAACAACCATTTGATCTTATATTTTGAGTGATAATGTTTAGAATGCATATTTGATCGAATACGAAAGAAACAAACTTTATTTCATCGAAAATAGAGTTCCGATATAGGAGTAATTCAAAAAACTACAAAATCGGTCGAAACTTAAAGGGGTGTACCATCACGAAAAATAGTTGATTTCGGTCCCAAATATTATATTAACATTAATACCTCAATATATATCGAGTTACAATGTGAATAAAACAAATTTCACTGAAAACGATGTTCTGAATGATGAGATATTGACAAAACTACGAAATCGCACGAAACAATAATGTGTCACCTAGGAAAAATGTATTTAACGTCTTATATACAATTGATAACAACCAACGTTTAATCTTATATTCTGAGTGAAAATGTTTAGAGTATATATTTGATCGAGTACGGAAGAAACAAAATTTATTTCTTCGAAAATAGAGTTCCGATATAGTAGTAATTCAAAAAACTACTAAATCGGTCGAAACTCAAAGGGGTACCATCACGGAAAATAGTTGATTTTGGACCCAAAAATATGTATTATATTAACATTACTACCGCAATATATATCGAGTTACAATGTGAATAAAACGAATTTCACTGAAAACGATGTTCTGAGTGATGAGCTATTGACAAAACTACGAAATCGCACGAAACCATAACGTGCCACCTAGGAAAAAACTATTTAACGTCTTATATACAAGTGATAACAACCAACATTTGATCTTATATTTTGAGTGATAATGTTTAGAATGCATATTTGATCGAATACGGAAGAAACAAACTTTATTTCATCGAAAATAGAGTTCCGATATAGGAGTAATTCAAAAAACTACAAAATCAGTCGAAACTTAAAGGGGTACCATCACGGAAAATAGTTGATTTCGCTCCCAAAAATATGTATTATATTAACATTAATACCTCAATATATATCGAGTTAGAATGCGAATAAAATTAATTTCACTGAAAACGAATTTCTGAATGATGAGATATTGACAAAACTACGAAATCAGACGAAGCAATAACTTGTCGCCTACGAAAAATATATTTAACGTCTTATATACAAGTGATAACAACCAACATTTGATCTTATATTTTGAGTGATAATGTTTAGAATACATATTTGACCGAGTACGGAAGAAATAAACTTGATTTCATCGAAAATTGAGATCTGATATTGGAATAATTCAAAAAACAACAAAATCGGTCGAAGTTTAAAGGGGTACCATCACGGAAAATAGTTGATTTTGGTCCCAAAAATATTTATTATATTAACATTACTGCCTCAATATATATCGAGTTATAATGCGAATAAAACTAATTTCACTGAAAACGAAGTTGTGAGTGATGACATATTGATACAACTACGACATTGGACGAAACAATAAGGTGTCACCTAGGAAAAACATACTTAACATCTTATATACAAGTGATAGCAACCAACATTTGATCTTATATTTTGAGTGATAATGTTTAGAATGCATATTTGATCGAATACGGAAGAAACAAACTTTATTTCATCGAAAATAGAGTTCCGATATAGGAGTAATTCAAAAAACTACAAAATCGGTCGAAACTTAAAGGGGTGTACCATCACGGAAAATAGTTGATTTCGGTCCCAAAAATATGTATTATATTAACATTAATACCTCAATATATATCGAGTTACAATGTGAATAAAACAAATTTCACTGAAAACGATGTTTTGAATGATGAGATATTGACAAAACTACGAAATCAAACGAAACCATAACGTGCCACCTAGGAAAAAACTATTTAACGTCTTATATACAAGTGATAACAACAACCATTTGATCTTATATTTTGAGTGATAATGTTTAGAATGCATATTTGATCGAATACGGAAGAAACAAACTTTATTTCATCGAAAATAGAGTTCCGATATAGGAGTAATTCAAAAAACTACAAAATCGGTCGAAACTTAAAGGGGTGTACCATCACGGAAAATAGTTGATTTCGGTCCCAAAAATATGTATTATATTAACATTAATACCTCAATATATATCGAGTTACAATGTGAATAAAACAAATTTCACTGAAAACGATGTTCTGAATGATGAGATATTGACAAAACTACGAAATCGCACGAAACAATAATGTGTCACCTAGGAAAAATGTATTTAACGTCTTATATACAATTGATAACAACCAACGTTTAATCTTATATTCTGAGTGAAAATGTTTAGAGTATATATTTGATCGAGTACGGAAGAAACAAAATTTATTTCTTCGAAAATAGAGTTCCGATATAGTAGTAATTCAAAAAACTACTAAATCGGTCGAAACTCAAAGGGGTACCATCACGGAAAATAGTTGATTTTGGACCCAAAAATATGTATTATATTAACATTACTACCGCAATATATTTCGAGTTACAATGTGAATAAAACGAATTTAACTGAAAACGATGTTCTGAGTGATGAGCTATTGACAAAACTACGAAATCGCACGAAACCATAACGTGCCACCTAGGAAAAAACTATTTAACGTCTTATATACAAGTGATAACAACAACCATTTGATCTTATATTTTGAGTGATAATGTTTAGAATGCATATTTGATCGAATACGAAAGAAACAAACTTTATTTCATCGAAAATAGAGTTCCGATATAGGAGTAATTCAAAAAACTACAAAATCGGTCGAAACTTAAAGGGGTGTACCATCACGGAAAATAGTTGATTTCGGTCCCAAAAATATGTATTATATTAACATTAATACCTCAATATATATCGAGTTACAATGTGAATAAAACAAATTTCACTGAAAACGATGTTCTGAATGATGAGATATTGACAAAACTACGAAATCGCACGAAACAATAATGTGTCACCTAGGAAAAATGTATTTAACGTCTTATATACAATTGATAACAACCAACGTTTAATCTTATATTCTGAGTGAAAATGTTTAGAGTATATATTTGATCGAGTACGGAAGAAACAAAATTTATTTCTTCGAAAATAGAGTTCCGATATAGTAGTAATTCAAAAAACTACTAAATCGGTCGAAACTCAAAGGGGTACCATCACGGAAAATAGTTGATTTTGGACCCAAAAATATGTATTATATTAACATTACTACCGCAATATATTTCGAGTTACAATGTGAATAAAACGAATTTAACTGAAAACGATGTTCTGAGTGATGAGCTATTGACAAAACTACGAAATCGCACGAAACCATAACGTGCCACCTAGGAAAAAACTATTTAACGTCTTATATACAAGTGATAACAACAACCATTTGATCTTATATTTTGAGTGATAATGTTTAGAATGCATATTTGATCGAATACGAAAGAAACAAACTTTATTTCATCGAAAATAGAGTTCCGATATAGGAGTAATTCAAAAAACTACAAAATCGGTCGAAACTTAAAGGGGTGTACCATCACGAAAAATAGTTGATTTCGGTCCCAAATATTATATTAACATTAATACCTCAATATATATCGAGTTACAATGTGAATAAAACAAATTTCACTGAAAACGATGTTCTGAATGATGAGATATTGACAAAACTACGAAATCGCACGAAACAATAATGTGTCACCTAGGAAAAATGTATTTAACGTCTTATATACAATTGATAACAACCAACGTTTAATCTTATATTCTGAGTGAAAATGTTTAGAGTATATATTTGATCGAGTACGGAAGAAACAAAATTTATTTCTTCGAAAATAGAGTTCCGATATAGTAGTAATTCAAAAAACTACTAAATCGGTCGAAACTCAAAGGGGTACCATCACGGAAAATAGTTAATTTTGGTCCCAAAAATATGTATTATATTAACATTACTACCGCAATATATATCGAGTTACAATGTGAATAAAACGAATTTCACTGAAAACGATGTTCTGAGTGATGAGCTATTGACAAAACTACGAAATCGCACGAAACCATAACGTGCCACCTAGGAAAAAACTATTTAACGTCTTATATACAAGTGATAACAACCAACATTTGATCTTATATTTTGAGTGATAATGTTTAGAATGCATATTTGATCGAATACGGAAGAAACAAACTTTATTTCATCGAAAATAGAGTTCCGATATAGGAGTAATTCAAAAAACTACAAAATCAGTCGAAACTTAAAGGGGTACCATCACGGAAAATAGTTGATTTCGCTCCCAAAAATATGTATTATATTAACATTAATACCTCAATATATATCGAGTTAGAATGCGAATAAAATTAATTTCACTGAAAACGAATTTCTGAATGATGAGATATTGACAAAACTACGAAATCAGACGAAGCAATAACTTGTCGCCTACGAAAAATATATTTAACGTCTTATATACAAGTGATAACAACCAACATTTGATCTTATATTTTGAGTGATAATGTTTAGAATACATATTTGACCGAGTACGGAAGAAATAAACTTGATTTCATCGAAAATTGAGATCTGATATTGGAATAATTCAAAAAACAACAAAATCGGTCGAAGTTTAAAGGGGTACCATCACGGAAAATAGTTGATTTTGGTCCCAAAAATATTTATTATATTAACATTACTGCCTCAATATATATCGAGTTATAATGCGAATAAAACTAATTTCACTGAAAACGAAGTTGTGAGTGATGACATATTGATACAACTACGACATTGGACGAAACAATAAGGTGTCACCTAGGAAAAACATACTTAACATCTTATATACAAGTGATAACAACCAACATTTGATCTTATATTTTGAGTGATAATGTTTAGAATGCATATTTGATCGAATACGGAAGAAACAAACTTTATTTCATCGAAAATAGAGTTCCGATATAGGAGTAATTCAAAAAACTACAAAATCGGTCGAAACTTAAAGGGGTGTACCATCACGGAAAATAGTTGATTTCGGTCCCAAAAATATGTATTATATTAACATTAATACCTCAATATATATCGAGTTACAATGTGAATAAAACAAATTTCACTGAAAACGATGTTTTGAATGATGAGATATTGACAAAACTACGAAATCAAACGAAACCATAACGTGCCACCTAGGAAAAAACTATTTAACGTCTTATATACAAGTGATAACAACAACCATTTGATCTTATATTTTGAGTGATAATGTTTAGAATGCATATTTGATCGAATACGGAAGAAACAAACTTTATTTCATCGAAAATAGAGTTCCGATATAGGAGTAATTCAAAAAACTACAAAATCGGTCGAAACTTAAAGGGGTGTACCATCACGGAAAATAGTTGATTTCGGTCCCAAAAATATGTATTATATTAACATTAATACCTCAATATATATCGAGTTACAATGTGAATAAAACAAATTTCACTGAAAACGATGTTCTGAATGATGAGATATTGACAAAACTACGAAATCGCACGAAACAATAATGTGTCACCTAGGAAAAATGTATTTAACGTCTTATATACAATTGATAACAACCAACGTTTAATCTTATATTCTGAGTGAAAATGTTTAGAGTATATATTTGATCGAGTACGGAAGAAACAAAATTTATTTCTTCGAAAATAGAGTTCCGATATAGTAGTAATTCAAAAAACTACTAAATCGGTCGAAACTCAAAGGGGTACCATCACGGAAAATAGTTGATTTTGGACCCAAAAATATGTATTATATTAACATTACTACCGCAATATATTTCGAGTTACAATGTGAATAAAACGAATTTAACTGAAAACGATGTTCTGAGTGATGAGCTATTGACAAAACTACGAAATCGCACGAAACCATAACGTGCCACCTAGGAAAAAACTATTTAACGTCTTATATACAAGTGATAACAACAACCATTTGATCTTATATTTTGAGTGATAATGTTTAGAATGCATATTTGATCGAATACGAAAGAAACAAACTTTATTTCATCGAAAATAGAGTTCCGATATAGGAGTAATTCAAAAAACTACAAAATCGGTCGAAACTTAAAGGGGTGTACCATCACGGAAAATAGTTGATTTCGGTCCCAAAAATATGTATTATATTAACATTAATACCTCAATATATATC
This sequence comes from Chamaenerion angustifolium, assembly GCA_946814005.1. Lineage (NCBI taxonomy): Eukaryota > Viridiplantae > Streptophyta > Magnoliopsida > Myrtales > Onagraceae > Chamaenerion > Chamaenerion angustifolium. Next base: position 576,262 of record OX328279.1, read on the forward strand.
GAGTTACAATGTGAATAAAACAAATTTCACTGAAAACGATGTTCTGAATGATGAGATATTGACAAAACTACGAAATCGCACGAAACAATAATGTGTCACCTAGGAAAAATGTATTTAACGTCTTATATACAATTGATAACAACCAACGTTTAATCTTATATTCTGAGTGAAAATGTTTAGAGTATATATTTGATCGAGTACGGAAGAAACAAAATTTATTTCTTCGAAAATAGAGTTCCGATATAGTAGTAATTCAAAAAACTACTAAATCGGTCGAAACTCAAAGGGGTACCATCACGGAAAATAGTTGATTTTGGACCCAAAAATATGTATTATATTAACATTACTACCGCAATATATTTCGAGTTACAATGTGAATAAAACGAATTTAACTGAAAACGATGTTCTGAGTGATGAGCTATTGACAAAACTACGAAATCGCACGAAACCATAACGTGCCACCTAGGAAAAAACTATTTAACGTCTTATATACAAGTGATAACAACAACCATTTGATCTTATATTTTGAGTGATAATGTTTAGAATGCATATTTGATCGAATACGAAAGAAACAAACTTTATTTCATCGAAAATAGAGTTCCGATATAGGAGTAATTCAAAAAACTACAAAATCGGTCGAAACTTAAAGGGGTGTACCATCACGAAAAATAGTTGATTTCGGTCCCAAATATTATATTAACATTAATACCTCAATATATATCGAGTTACAATGTGAATAAAACAAATTTCACTGAAAACGATGTTCTGAATGATGAGATATTGACAAAACTACGAAATCGCACGAAACAATAATGTGTCACCTAGGAAAAATGTATTTAACGTCTTATATACAATTGATAACAACCAACGTTTAATCTTATATTCTGAGTGAAAATGTTTAGAGTATATATTTGATCGAGTACGGAAGAAACAAAATTTATTTCTTCGAAAATAGAGTTCCGATATAGGAGTAATTCAAAAAACTACAAAATCGGTCGAAACTTAAAGGGGTACCATCACGGAAAATAGTTGATTTGGGTCCCAAAAATATATATTATATTAACATTACCTACTCAATATATATCGAGTTACAATGTGAATAAAACGAACTTCACTGAAAACGATGTTTTGAGTGATGAGATATTGACAAAACTATGAAATCGCACGAAACCATAACGTGCCACCTAGGAAAAAACTATTTAACGTCTTATATACAAGTGATAACAACCAACATTTGATCTTATATTTTGAGTGATAATGTTTAGAATGCATATTTGATCGAATACGGAAGAAACAAACTTTATTTCATCGAAAATAGAGTTCCGATATAGGAGTAATTCAAAAAACTACAAAATCAGTCGAAACTTAAAGGGGTACCATCACGGAAAATAGTTGATTTCGCTCCCAAAAATATGTATTATATTAACATTAATACCTCAATATATATAGAGTTAGAATGCGAATAAAATTAATTTCACTGAAAACGAATTTCTGAATGATGAGATATTGACAAAACTACGAAATCAGACGAAGCAATAACTTGTCGCCTACGAAAAATATATTTAACGTCTTATATACAAGTGATAACAACCAACATTTGATCTTATATTTTGAGTGATAATGTTTAGAATACATATTTGACCGAGTACGGAAGAAATAAACTTGATTTCATCGAAAATTGAGATCTGATATTGGAATAATTCAAAAAACTACAAAATCGGTCGAAACTTTAAGGGGTACCATCACGGAAAATAGTTGATTTTGGTAAAAATATGGATTATATTAACATTACTACCTCAATATATATCGAGTTATAATGCGAATAAAACTAATTTCACTGAAAACGAAGTTGTGAGTGATGAGATATTGATACAACTACGAAATCGGACGAAGCAATAACGTGTCGCCTAGGAAAAACATACTTAACATCTTATATACAAGTGATAGCAACCAACATTTGATCTTATATTTTGAGTGATAATGTTTAGAATGCATATTTGATCGAATACGGAAGAAACAAACTTTATTTCATCGAAAATAGAGTTCCGATATAGGAGTAATTCAAAAAACTACAAAATCGGTCGAAACTTAAAGGGGTGTACCATCACGGAAAATAGTTGATTTCGGTCCCAAAAATATGTATTATATTAACATTAATACCTCAATATATATCGAGTTACAATGTGAATAAAACAAATTTCACTGAAAACGATGTTTTGAATGATGAGATATTGACAAAACTACGAAATCAAACGAAACAATAATGTGTCACCTAGGAAAAATGTATTTAACGTCTTATATACAATTGATAATAACCAACGTTTAATCTTATATTCTGAGGGTCCATCACGGAAAATAGTTGATTTTGGTCCCAAAAATATATATTATATTAACATTAGTTCCGCAATATATATCGAGTTACAATGTGAATAAAACGAATTTCACTGAAAACGATGTTCTGAGTGATGAGATATTGACAAAACTATGAAATCGCACGAAACCATAACGTGCCACCTAGGAAAAAAGTATTTAACGTCTTATATACAAGTGATAACAACCAACATTTGATCTTATATTTTGAGTGATAATATTTAGAATACATATTTGATCGAATACGGAAGAAACAAACTTTATTTCATCGAAAATAGAGTTCCGATATAGGAGTGATTAAAAAAACTACAAAATCGGTCGAAACTTAAAGGGGTACCATCACGGAAAATAGTTGATTTCGGTCCCAAAAATATGTATTATATTAACATTAATACCTCAATATATATCGAGTTAGAATGCGAATAAAATTAATTTCACTGAAAACGAAGTTCTGAATGATGAGATATTGACAAAACTACGAAACCAGACGAAGCAATAACGTGTCGCCTAGGAAAAATATATTTAACGTCTTATACACAAGTGATAACAACCAACATTTGATTGTATATTTTGAGTGATAATATTTAGAATACATATTTGATCGAGTACGGAAAACAAACTTTATTTCATCGAAAATAGAGTTCGAAATAGGAGTAATTCAAAAAACTACAAAATCGGTCGAAACTTAAAGGGGTACCATCACGGAAAATAGTTGATTTTGGTCCCAAAAATATGTATTATATTAACATTACTTACTCAATATATATCGAGTTAGAATGTGAATAAAACTAATTTCACTGAAAACGATGTTCTGAGTGATGAGATATTGACAAAACTACGAAATCGCACGAAACAATAATGTGTCACCTAGGAAAAATGTATTTAACGTCTTATATACAATTGATAACAACCAACGTTTAATCTTATATTATGAGTGAAAATGTTTAGAATATATATTTGATCGACTACGGAAGAAAGAAAATTTATTTCATCGAAAATAGAGGTCTGATATAGTAGTAATTCAAAAAACTACTAAATCGGTCGAAACTCAAAGGGGTACCATCACGGAAAATAGTTAATTTTGGTCCCAAAAATATGTATTAGATTAACATTACTACCGCAATATATATCGAGTTACAATGTGAATAAAATGAATTTCACTGAAAACGATGTTCTGAGTGATGGGCTATTGACAAAACTACGAAATCGCACGAAACCATAACGTGCCACCTAGGAAAAAACTATTTAACGTCTTATATACAAGTGATAACAACCAACATTTGATCTTATATTTTGAGTGATAATGTTTAGAATGCATATTTGATCGAATACGGAAGAAACAAACTTTATTTCATCGAAAATAGAGTTCCGATATAGGAGTAATTCAAAAAACTACAAAATCGGTCGAAACTTAAAGGGGTACCATCACGGAAAATAGTTGATTTTGGTCCCAAAAATATGTATTATATTAACATTAATACCTTAATATATATCGAGTTAGAATGCGAATAAAATTAATTTCACTGAAAACGTATTTCTGAATGATGAGATATTGACAAAACTACGAAATCAGACGAAGCAATAACGTGTCGCCTACGAAAAATATATTTAACGTCTTATATACAAGTGATAACAACCAACATTTGATCTTATATTTTGAGTGATAATGTTTAGAATACATATTTGACCGAGTACGGAAGAAATAAACTTGATTTCATCGAAAATTGAGATCTGATATTGGAATAATTCAAAAAACTACAAAATCGGTCGAAACTTTAAGGGGTACCATCACGGAAAATAGTTGATTTTGGTAAAATTATGTATTATATTAACATTACTACCTCAATATATATCGAGTTATAATGCGAATAAAACTAATTTCACTGAAAACGAAGTTGTGAGTGATGAGATATTGACAAAACTACGAAATCGGACGAAGCAATAACGTGTCGCCTAGGAAATATATATTTAACGTCTTATATACAAGTGATAGCAACCAACATTTGATCTTATATTTTGAGTGATAATGTTTAGAATGCATATTTGATCGAATACGGAAGAAACAAACTTTATTTCATCGAAAATAGAGTTCCGATATAGGAGTAATTCAAAAAACTACAAAATCGGTCGAAACTTAAAGGGGTGTACCATCACGGAAAATAGTTGATTTCGGTCCCAAAAATATGTATTATATTAACATTAATACCTCAATATATATCGAGTTACAATGTGAATAAAACAAATTTCACTGAAAACGATGTTCTGAGTGATGAGATATTGACAAAACTACGAAATCGCACGAAACAATAACGTGTCGCCTAGGAAAAATATATTTAACGTCTTATATACAAGTGAGAACAACCAACATTTGATCGTATATTTTGAGTGATAATTTTTAGAATACATATTTGATCGAATACGGAAGAAACAAACTTTATTTCATCGAAAATAGAGTTCCGATATAGGAGTAATTTAAAAAACTACAAAATCGGTCGAAACTTAAAGGGGTGTACCATCACGGAAAATAGTTGATTTCGGTCCCAAAAATATGTATTATATTAACATTAATACCTCAATATATATCGAGTTACAATGTGAATAAAACAAATTTCACTGAAAACGATGTTCTGAGTGATGAGATATTGACAAAACTACGAAATCGCACGAAACAATAACGTGTCGCCTAGGAAAAATATATTTAACGTCTTATATACAAGTGAGAACAACCAACATTTGATCGTATATTTTGAGTGATAATTTTTAGAATACATATTTGATCGAGTACGGAAAAAAAAAACTTTATTTCATCGAAAATAGAGTTCCGATATAGGAGTAATTCAAAAAACTACAAAATCGGTCGAAACTTAAAGGGGTACCATCACGGAAAATAGTTGATTTGGGTCCCAAAAATATATATTATATTAACATTACCTACTCAATATATATCGAGTTACAATGTGAATAAAACGAACTTCACTGAAAACGATGTTTTGAGTGATGAGATATTGACAAAACTATGAAATCGCACGAAACCATAACGTGCCACCTAGGAAAAAAGTATTTAACGTCTTATATACAAGTGATAACAACCAACATTTGATCTTATATTTTGAGTGATAATGTTTAGAATACATATTTGATCGAATACGGAAGAAACAAACTTTATTTCATCGAAAATAGAGTTCCGATATAGGAGTAATTCAAAAAACTACAAAATCGGTCGAAACTTAAAGGGGTACCATCACGGAAAATAGTTGATTTCGGTCCCAAAAATATGTATTATATTAACATTAATACCTCAATATATATCGAGTTAGAATGCGAATAAAATTAATTTCACTGAAAACGAAGTTCTGAATGATGAGATATTGACAAAACTACGAAACCAGACGAAGCAATAACGTGTCGCCTAGGAAAAATATATTTAACGTCTTATACACAAGTGATAACAACCAACATTTGATCTTATATTTTGAGTGATAATATTTAGAATACATATTTGATCGAGTACGGAAGAAACAAACTTTATTTCATCGAAAATAGAGTTCCGATATAGGAGTAATTAAAAAAACTACAAAATCGGTCGAAACTTAAAGGGGTACCATCACGGAAAATAGTTGATTTCGGTCCCAAAAATATGTATTATATTAACATTAATACCTCAATATATATCGAGTTAGAATGCGAATAAAATTAATTTCACTGAAAACGAAGTTCTGAATGATGAGATATTGACAAAACTACGAAATCGGACGAAGCAATAACGTGTCGCCTAGGAAATATATATTTAACGTCTTATATACAAGTGATAGCAACCAACATTTGATCTTATATTTTGAGTGATAATGTTTAGAATGCATATTTGATCGAGTATGGAAGAAAGAAAATTTATTTCATCGAAAATAGAGGTCTGATATAGTAGTAATTCAAAAAACTACTAAATCGGTCGAAACTCAAAGGGGTACCATCACGGAAAATAGTTGATTTTGGTCCCAAAAATATGTATTATATTAACATTACTACCGCAATATATATCGAGTTACAATGTGAATAAAACGAATTTCACTGAAAACGATGTTCTGAGTGATGAGCTATTGACAAAACTACGAAATCGCACGAAACCATAACGTGCCACCTAGGAAAAAACTATTTAACGTCTTATATACAAGTGATAACAACCAACATTTGATCTTATATTTTGAGTGATAATGTTTAGAATGCATATTTGATCGAATACGGAAGAAACAAACTTTATTTCATCGAAAATAGAGTTCCGATATAGGAGTAATTCAAAAAACTACAAAATCGGTCGAAACTTAAAGGGGTGTACCATCACGGAAAATAGTTGATTTTGGTCCCAAAAATATGTATTATATTAACATTACTACCGCAATATATATCGAGTTACAATGTGAATAAAACGAATTTCACTGAAAACGATGTTCTGAGTGATGAGCTATTGACAAAACTACGAAATCGCACGAAACCATAACGTGCCACCTAGGAAAAAACTATTTAACGTCTTATATACAAGTGATAACAACCAACATTTGATCTTATATTTTGAGTGATAATGTTTAGAATGCATATTTGATCGAATACGGAAGAAACAAACTTTATTTCATCGAAAATAGAGTTCCGATATAGGAGTAATTCAAAAAACTACAAAATCGGTCGAAACTTAAAGGGGTGTACCATCACGGAAAATAGTTGATTTCGGTCCCAAAAATATGTATTATATTAACATTAATACCTCAATATATATCGAGTTACAATGTGAATAAAACAAATTTAACTGAAAACGATGTTCTGAGTGATGAGCTATTGACAAAACTACGAAATCGCACGAAACAATAACGTGTCGCCTAGGAAAAATATATTTAACGTCTTATATACAAGTGAGAACAACCAACATTTGATCGTATATTTTGAGTGATAATTTTTAGAATACATATTTGATCGAGTACGGAAAAAAAAAACGTTATTTCATCGAAAATAGAGTTCCGATATAGGAGTAATTCAAAAAACTACAAAATCGGTCGAAACTTAAAGGGGTACCATCACGGAAAATAGTTGATTTGGGTCCCAAAAATATATATTATATTAACATTACCTACTCAATATATATCGAGTTACAATGTGAATAAAACGAATTTCACTGAAAACGATGTTCTGAGTGATGAGATATTGACAAAACTATGAAATCGCACGAAACCATAACGTGCCACCTAGGAAAAAAGTATTTAACGTCTTATATACAAGTGATAACAACCAACATTTGATCTTATATTTTGAGTGATAATGTTTAGAATACATATTTGATCGAATACGGAAGAAACAAACTTTATTTCATCGAAAATAGAGTTACGATATAGGAGTAATTCAAAAAACTACAAAATCGGTCGAAACTTAAAGGGGTACCATCACGGAAAATAGTTGATTTCGGTCCCAAAAATATGTATTATATTAACATTAATACCTCAATATATATCGAGTTAGAATGCGAATAAAATTAATTTCACTGAAAACGAAGTTCTGAATGATGAGATATTGACAAAACTACGAAATCGGACGAAGCAATAACGTGTCGCCTATGAAATATATATTTAACGTCTTATATACAAGTGATAGCAACCAACATTTGATCTTATATTTTGAGTGATAATGTTTAGAATGCATATTTGATCGAGTATGGAAGAAAGAAAATTTATTTCATCGAAAATAGAGGTCTGATATAGTAGTAATTCAAAAAACTACTAAATCGGTCGAAACTCAAAGGGGTACCATCACGGAAAATAGTTGATTTTGGTCCCAAAAATATGTATTATATTAACATTACTACCGCAATATATATCGAGTTACAATGTGAATAAAACGAATTTCACTGAAAACGATGTTCTGAGTGATGAGCTATTGACAAAACTACGAAATCGCACGAAACCATAACGTGCCACCTAGGAAAAAACTATTTAACGTCTTATATACAAGTGATAACAACCAACATTTGATCTTATATTTTGAGTGATAATGTTTAGAATGCATATTTGATCGAATACGGAAGAAACAAACTTTATTTCATCGAAAATAGAGTTCCGATATAGGAGTAATTCAAAAAACTACAAAATCGGTCGAAACTTAAAGGGGTGTACCATCACGGAAAATAGTTGATTTTGGTCCCAAAAATATGTATTATATTAACATTACTACCGCAATATATATCGAGTTACAATGTGAATAAAACGAATTTCACTGAAAACGATGTTCTGAGTGATGAGCTATTGACAAAACTACGAAATCGCACGAAACCATAACGTGCCACCTAGGAAAAAACTATTTAACGTCTTATATACAAGTGATAACAACCAACATTTGATCTTATATTTTGAGTGATAATGTTTAGAATGCATATTTGATCGAATACGGAAGAAACAAACTTTATTTCATCGAAAATAGAGTTCCGATATAGGAGTAATTCAAAAAACTACAAAATCGGTCGAAACTTAAAGGGGTGTACCATCACGGAAAATAGTTGATTTCGGTCCCAAAAATATGTATTATATTAACATTAATACCTCAATATATATCGAGTTACAATGTGAATAAAACAAATTTCACTGAAAACGATGTTCTGAGTGATGAGATATTGACAAAACTACGAAATCGCACGAAACAATAACGTGTCGCCTAGGAAAAATATATTTAACGTCTTATATACAAGTGAGAACAACCAACATTTGATCGTATATTTTGAGTGATAATTTTTAGAATACATATTTGATCGAGTACGGAAAAAAACAACTTTATTTCATCGAAAATAGAGTTCCGATATAGGAGTAATTCAAAAAACTACAAAATCGGTCGAAACTTAAAGGGGTACCATCACGGAAAATAGTTGATTTGGGTCCCAAAAATATATATTATATTAACATTACCTACTCAATATATATCGAGTTACAATGTGAATAAAACGAATTTCACTGAAAACGATGTTCTGAGTGATGAGATATTGACAAAACTATGAAATCGCACGAAACCATAACGTGCCACCTAGGAAAAAAGTATTTAACGTCTTATATACAAGTGATAACAACCAACATTTGATCTTATATTTTGAGTGATAATGTTTAGAATACATATTTGATCGAATACGGAAGAAACAAACTTTATTTCATCGAAAATAGAGTTCCGATATAGGAGTAATTCAAAAAACTACAAAATCAGTCGAAACTTAAAGGGGTACCATCACGGAAAATAGTTGATTTCGGTCCCAAAAATATGTATTATATTAACATTAATACCTCAATATATATCGAGTTAGAATGCGAATAAAATTAATTTCACTGAAAACGAAGTTCTGAATGATGAGATATTGACAAAACTACGAAACCAGACGAAGCAATAACGTGTCGCCTAGGAAAAATATATTTAACGTCTTATACACAAGTGATAACAACCAACATTTGATCTTATATTTTGAGTGATAATATTTAGAATACATATTTGATCGAGTACGGAAGAAACAAACTTTATTTCATCGAAAATAGAGTTCCGATATAGGAGTAATTAAAAAAACTACAAAATCGGTCGAAACTTAAAGGGGTACCATCACGGAAAATAGTTGATTTCGGTCCCAAAAATATGTATTATATTAACATTAATACCTCAATATATATCGAGTTAGAATGCGAATAAAATTAATTTCACTGAAAACGAAGTTCTGAATGATGAGATATTGACAAAACTACGAAATCGGACGAAGCAATAACGTGTCGCCTAGGAAATATATATTTAACGTCTTATATACAAGTGATAGCAACCAACATTTGATCTTATATTTTGAGTGATAATGTTTAGAATGCATATTTGATCGAGTATGGAAGAAAGAAAATTTATTTCATCGAAAATAGAGGTCTGATATAGTAGTAATTCAAAAAACTACTAAATCGGTCGAAACTCAAAGGGGTACCATCACGGAAAATAGTTGATTTTGGTCCCAAAAATATGTATTATATTAACATTACTACCGCAATATATATCGAGTTACAATGTGAATAAAACGAATTTCACTGAAAACGATGTTCTGAGTGATGAGCTATTGACAAAACTACGAAATCGCACGAAACCATAACGTGCCACCTAGGAAAAAACTATTTAACGTCTTATATACAAGTGATAACAACCAACATTTGATCTTATATTTTGAGTGATAATGTTTAGAATGCATATTTGATCGAATACGGAAGAAACAAACTTTATTTCATCGAAAATAGAGTTCCGATATAGGAGTAATTCAAAAAACTACAAAATCGGTCGAAACTTAAAGGGGTGTACCATCACGGAAAATAGTTGATTTTGGTCCCAAAAATATGTATTATATTAACATTACTACCGCAATATATATCGAGTTACAATGTGAATAAAACGAATTTCACTGAAAACGATGTTCTGAGTGATGAGCTATTGACAAAACTACGAAATCGCACGAAACCATAACGTGCCACCTAGGAAAAAACTATTTAACGTCTTATATACAAGTGATAACAACCAACATTTGATCTTATATTTTGAGTGATAATGTTTAGAATGCATATTTGATCGAATACGGAAGAAACAAACTTTATTTCATCGAAAATAGAGTTCCGATATAGGAGTAATTCAAAAAACTACAAAATCGGTCGAAACTTAAAGGGGTGTACCATCACGGAAAATAGTTGATTTCGGTCCCAAAAATATGTATTATATTAACATTAATACCTCAATATATATCGAGTTACAATGTGAATAAAACAAATTTCACTGAAAACGATGTTCTGAGTGATGAGATATTGACAAAACTACGAAATCGCACGAAACAATAACGTGTCGCCTAGGAAAAATATATTTAACGTCTTATATACAAGTGAGAACAACCAACATTTGATCGTATATTTTGAGTGATAATTTTTAGAATACATATTTGATCGAGTACGGAAAAAAACAACTTTATTTCATCGAAAATAGAGTTCCGATATAGGAGTAATTCAAAAAACTACAAAATCGGTCGAAACTTAAAGGGGTACCATCACGGAAAATAGTTGATTTGGGTCCCAAAAATATATATTATATTAACATTACCTACTCAATATATATCGAGTTACAATGTGAATAAAACGAATTTCACTGAAAACGATGTTCTGAGTGATGAGATATTGACAAAACTATGAAATCGCACGAAACCATAACGTGCCACCTAGGAAAAAAGTATTTAACGTCTTATATACAAGTGATAACAACCAACATTTGATCTTATATTTTGAGTGATAATGTTTAGAATACATATTTGATCGAATACGGAAGAAACAAACTTTATTTCATCGAAAATAGAGTTCCGATATAGGAGTAATTCAAAAAACTACAAAATCGGTCGAAACTTAAAGGGGTACCATCACGGAAAATAGTTGATTTCGGTCCCAAAAATATGTATTATATTAACATTAATACCTCAATATATATCGAGTTAGAATGCGAATAAAATTAATTTCACTGAAAACGAAGTTCTGAATGATGAGATATTGACAAAACTACGAAACCAGACGAAGCAATAACGTGTCGCCTAGGAAAAATATATTTAACGTCTTATACACAAGTGATAACAACCAACATTTGATCTTATATTTTGAGTGATAATATTTAGAATACATATTTGATCGAGTACGGAAGAAACAAACTTTATTTCATCGAAAATAGAGTTCCGATATAGGAGTAATTAAAAAAACTACAAAATCGGTCGAAACTTAAAGGGGTACCATCACGGAAAATAGTTGATTTCGGTCCCAAAAATATGTATTATATTAACATTAATACCTCAATATATATCGAGTTAGAATGCGAATAAAATTAATTTCACTGAAAACGAAGTTCTGAATGATGAGATATTGATAAAACTACGAAATCGGACGAAGCAATAACGTGTCGCCTAGGAAATATATATTTAACGTCTTATATACAAGTGATAGCAACCAACATTTGATCTTATATTTTGAGTGATAATGTTTAGAATGCATATTTGATCGAGTATGGAAGAAAGAAAATTTATTTCATCGAAAATAGAGGTCTGATATAGTAGTAATTCAAAAAACTACTAAATCGGTCGAAACTCAAAGGGGTACCATCACGGAAAATAGTTGATTTTGGTCCCAAAAATATGTATTATATTAACATTACTACCGCAATATATATCGAGTTACAATGTGAATAAAACGAATTTCACTGAAAACGATGTTCTGAGTGATGAGCTATTGACAAAACTACGAAATCGCACGAAACCATAACGTGCCACCTAGGAAAAAACTATTTAACGTCTTATATACAAGTGATAACAACCAACATTTGATCTTATATTTTGAGTGATAATGTTTAGAATGCATATTTGATCGAATACGGAAGAAACAAACTTTATTTCATCGAAAATAGAGTTCCGATATAGGAGTAATTCAAAAAACTACAAAATCGGTCGAAACTTAAAGGGGTGTACCATCACGGAAAATAGTTGATTTTGGTCCCAAAAATATGTATTATATTAACATTACTACCGCAATATATATCGAGTTACAATGTGAATAAAACGAATTTCACTGAAAACGATGTTCTGAGTGATGAGCTATTGACAAAACTACGAAATCGCACGAAACCATAACGTGCCACCTAGGAAAAAACTATTTAACGTCTTATATACAAGTGATAACAACCAACATTTGATCTTATATTTTGAGTGATAATGTTTAGAATGCATATTTGATCGAATACGGAAGAAACAAACTTTATTTCATCGAAAATAGAGTTCCGATATAGGAGTAATTCAAAAAACTACAAAATCGGTCGAAACTTAAAGGGGTGTACCATCACGGAAAATAGTTGATTTCGGTCCCAAAAATATGTATTATATTAACATTAATACCTCAATATATATCGAGTTACAATGTGAATAAAACAAATTTCACTGAAAACGATGTTCTGAGTGATGAGATATTGACAAAACTACGAAATCGCACGAAACAATAACGTGTCGCCTAGGAAAAATATATTTAACGTCTTATATACAAGTGAGAACAACCAACATTTGATCGTATATTTTGAGTGATAATTTTTAGAATACATATTTGATCGAGTACGGAAAAAAACAACTTTATTTCATCGAAAATAGAGTTCCGATATAGGAGTAATTCAAAAAACTACAAAATCGGTCGAAACTTAAAGGGGTACCATCACGGAAAATAGTTGATTTGGGTCCCAAAAATATATATTATATTAACATTACCTACTCAATATATATCGAGTTACAATGTGAATAAAACGAATTTCACTGAAAACGATGTTCTGAGTGATGAGATATTGACAAAACTATGAAATCGCACGAAACCATAACGTGCCACCTAGGAAAAAAGTATTTAACGTCTTATATACAAGTGATAACAACCAACATTTGATCTTATATTTTGAGTGATAATGTTTAGAATACATATTTGATCGAATACGGAAGAAACAAACTTTATTTCATCGAAAATAGAGTTCCGATATAGGAGTAATTAAAAAAACTACAAAATCGGTCGAAACTTAAAGGGGTACCATCACGGAAAATAGTTGATTTCGGTCCCAAAAATATGTATTATATTAACATTAATACCTCAATATATATCGAGTTAGAATGCGAATAAAATTAATTTCACTGAAAACGAAGTTCTGAATGATGAGATATTGACAAAACTACGAAACCAGACGAAGCAATAACGTGTCGCCTAGGAAAAATATATTTAACGTCTTATACACAAGTGATAACAACCAACATTTGATCTTATATTTTGAGTGATAATATTTAGAATACATATTTGATCGAGTACGGAAGAAACAAACTTTATTTCATCGAAAATAGAGTTCCGATATAGGAGTAATTAAAAAAACTACAAAATCGGTCGAAACTTAAAGGGGTACCATCACGGAAAATAGTTGATTTCGGTCCCAAAAATATGTATTATATTAACATTAATACCTCAATATATATCGAGTTAGAATGCGAATAAAATTAATTTCACTGAAAACGAAGTTCTGAATGATGAGATATTGATAAAACTACGAAATCGGACGAAGCAATAACGTGTCGCCTAGGAAATATATATTTAACGTCTTATATACAAGTGATAGCAACCAACATTTGATCTTATATTTTGAGTGATAATGTTTAGAATGCATATTTGATCGAGTATGGAAGAAAGAAAATTTATTTCATCGAAAATAGAGGTCTGATATAGTAGTAATTCAAAAAACTACTAAATCGGTCGAAACTCAAAGGGGTACCATCACGGAAAATAGTTGATTTTGGTCCCAAAAATATGTATTATATTAACATTACTACCGCAATATATATCGAGTTACAATGTGAATAAAACGAATTTCACTGAAAACGATGTTCTGAGTGATGAGCTATTGACAAAACTACGAAATCGCACGAAACCATAACGTGCCACCTAGGAAAAAACTATTTAACGTCTTATATACAAGTGATAACAACCAACATTTGATCTTATATTTTGAGTGATAATGTTTAGAATGCATATTTGATCGAATACGGAAGAAACAAACTTTATTTCATCGAAAATAGAGTTCCGATATAGGAGTAATTCAAAAAACTACAAAATCGGTCGAAACTTAAAGGGGTGTACCATCACGGAAAGTAGTTGATTTTGGTCCCAAAAATATGTATTATATTAACATTACTACCGCAATATATATCGAGTTACAATGTGAATAAAACGAATTTCACTGAAAACGATGTTCTGAGTGATGAGCTATTGACAAAACTACGAAATCGCACGAAACCATAACGTGCCACCTAGGAAAAAACTATTTAACGTCTTATATACAAGTGATAACAACCAACATTTGATCTTATATTTTGAGTGATAATGTTTAGAATGCATATTTGATCGAATACGGAAGAAACAAACTTTATTTCATCGAAAATAGAGTTCCGATATAGGAGTAATTCAAAAAACTACAAAATCGGTCGAAACTTAAAGGGGTGTACCATCACGGAAAATAGTTGATTTCGGTCCCAAAAATATGTATTATATTAACATTAATACCTCAATATATATCGAGTTACAATGTGAATAAAACAAATTTCACTGAAAACGATGTTCTGAGTGATGAGATATTGACAAAACTACGAAATCGCACGAAA
Organism: Chamaenerion angustifolium; assembly: GCA_946814005.1. Lineage (NCBI taxonomy): Eukaryota > Viridiplantae > Streptophyta > Magnoliopsida > Myrtales > Onagraceae > Chamaenerion > Chamaenerion angustifolium. The sequence continues at coordinate 591,848 of OX328279.1, forward strand.
CAATAACGTGTCGCCTAGGAAAAATATATTTAACGTCTTATATACAAGTGAGAACAACCAACATTTGATCGTATATTTTGAGTGATAATTTTTAGAATACATATTTGATCGAGTACGGAAAAAAAAAACTTTATTTCATCGAAAATAGAGTTCCGATATAGGAGTAATTCAAAAAACTACAAAATCGGTCGAAACTTAAAGGGGTACCATCACGGAAAATAGTTGATTTGGGTCCCAAAAATATATATTATATTAACATTACCTACTCAATATATATCGAGTTACAATGTGAATAAAACGAATTTCACTGAAAACGATGTTCTGAGTGATGAGATATTGACAAAACTATGAAATCGCACGAAACCATAACGTGCCACCTAGGAAAAAAGTATTTAACGTCTTATATACAAGTGATAACAACCAACATTTGATCTTATATTTTGAGTGATAATGTTTAGAATACATATTTGATCGAGTACGGAAGAAACAAACTTTATTTCATCGAAAATAGAGTTCCGATATAGGAGTAATTCAAAAAACTACAAAATTGGTCGAAACTTAAAGGGGTACCATCACGGAAAATAGTTGATTTCGGTCCCAAAAATATGTATTATATTAACATTAATACCTCAATATATATCGAGTTAGAATGCGAATAAAATTAATTTCACTGAAAACGAAGTTCTGAATGATGAGATATTGACAAAACTACGAAACCAGACGAAGCAATAACGTGTCGCCTAGGAAAAATATATTTAACGTCTTATACACAAGTGATAACAACCAACATTTGATCTTATATTTTGAGTGATAATATTTAGAATACATATTTGATCGAGTACGGAAGAAACAAACTTTATTTCATCGAAAATAGAGTTCCGATATAGGAGTAATTAAAAAAACTACAAAATCGGTCGAAACTTAAAGGGGTACCATCACGGAAAATAGTTGATTTGGGTCCCAAAAATATATATTATATTAACATTACCTACTCAATATATATCGAGTTACAATGTGAATAAAACGAACTTCACTGAAAACGATGTTTTGAGTGATGAGATATTGACAAAACTATGAAATCGCACGAAACCATAACGTGCCACCTAGGAAAAAAGTATTTAACGTCTTATATACAAGTGATAACAACCAACATTTGATCTTATATTTTGAGTGATAATGTTTAGAATACATATTTGATCGAGTACGGAAGAAACAAACTTTATTTCATCGAAAATAGAGTTCCGATATAGGAGTAATTCAAAAAACTACAAAATTGGTCGAAACTTAAAGGGGTACCATCACGGAAAATAGTTGATTTCGGTCCCAAAAATATGTATTATATTAACATTAATACCTCAATATATATCGAGTTAGAATGCGAATAAAATTAATTTCACTGAAAACGAAGTTCTGAATGATGAGATATTGACAAAACTACGAAACCAGACGAAGCAATAACGTGTCGCCTAGGAAAAATATATTTAACGTCTTATACACAAGTGATAACAACCAACATTTGATCTTATATTTTGAGTGATAATATTTAGAATACATATTTGATCGAGTACGGAAGAAACAAACTTTATTTCATCGAAAATAGAGTTCCGATATAGGAGTAATTAAAAAAACTACAAAATCGGTCGAAACTTAAAGGGGTACCATCACGGAAAATAGTTGATTTCGGTCCCAAAAATATGTATTATATTAACATTAATACCTCAATATATATCGAGTTAGAATGCGAATAAAATTAATTTCACTGAAAACGAAGTTCTGAATGATGAGATATTGACAAAACTACGAAATCGGACGAAGCAATAACGTGTCGCCTAGGAAATATATATTTAACGTCTTATATACAAGTGATAGCAACCAACATTTGATCTTATATTTTGAGTGATAATGTTTAGAATGCATATTTGATCGAGTATGGAAGAAAGAAAATTTATTTCATCGAAAATAGAGGTCTGATATAGTAGTAATTCAAAAAACTACTAAATCGGTCGAAACTCAAAGGGGTACCATCACGGAAAATAGTTGATTTTGGTCCCAAAAATATGTATTATATTAACATTACTACCGCAATATATATCGAGTTACAATGTGAATAAAACGAATTTCACTGAAAACGATGTTCTGAGTGATGAGCTATTGACAAAACTACGAAATCGCACGAAACCATAACGTGCCACCTAGGAAAAAACTATTTAACGTCTTATATACAAGTGATAACAACCAACATTTGATCTTATATTTTGAGTGATAATGTTTAGAATGCATATTTGATCGAATACGGAAGAAACAAACTTTATTTCATCGAAAATAGAGTTCCGATATAGGAGTAATTCAAAAAACTACAAAATCGGTCGAAACTTAAAGGGGTGTACCATCACGGAAAATAGTTGATTTTGGTCCCAAAAATATGTATTATATTAACATTACTACCGCAATATATATCGAGTTACAATGTGAATAAAACGAATTTCACTGAAAACGATGTTCTGAGTGATGAGCTATTGACAAAACTACGAAATCGCACGAAACCATAACGTGCCACCTAGGAAAAAACTATTTAACGTCTTATATACAAGTGATAACAACCAACATTTGATCTTATATTTTGAGTGATAATGTTTAGAATGCATATTTGATCGAATACGGAAGAAACAAACTTTATTTCATCGAAAATAGAGTTCCGATATAGGAGTAATTCAAAAAACTACAAAATCGGTCGAAACTTAAAGGGGTGTACCATCACGGAAAATAGTTGATTTCGGTCCCAAAAATATGTATTATATTAACATTAATACCTCAATATATATCGAGTTACAATGTGAATAAAACAAATTTCACTGAAAACGATGTTCTGAGTGATGAGATATTGACAAAACTACGAAATCGCACGAAACAATAACGTGTCGCCTAGGAAAAATATATTTAACGTCTTATATACAAGTGAGAACAACCAACATTTGATCGTATATTTTGAGTGATAATTTTTAGAATACATATTTGATCGAGTACGGAAAAAAAAAACTTTATTTCATCGAAAATAGAGTTCCGATATAGGAGTAATTCAAAAAACTACAAAATCGGTCGAAACTTAAAGGGGTACCATCACGGAAAATAGTTGATTTGGGTCCCAAAAATATATATTATATTAACATTACCTACTCAATATATATCGAGTTACAATGTGAATAAAACGAATTTCACTGAAAACGATGTTCTGAGTGATGAGATATTGACAAAACTATGAAATCGCACGAAACCATAACGTGCCACCTAGGAAAAAAGTATTTAACGTCTTATATACAAGTGATAACAACCAACATTTGATCTTATATTTTGAGTGATAATGTTTAGAATACATATTTGATCGAGTACGGAAGAAACAAACTTTATTTCATCAAAAATAGAGTTCCGAAATAGGAGTAATTCAAAAAACTACAAAATCGGTCGAAACTTAAAGGGGTACCATCACGGAAAATAGTTGATTTCGGTCCCAAAAATATGTATTATATTAACATTAATACCTCAATATATATCGAGTTAGAATGCGAATAAAATTAATTTCACTGAAAACGAAGTTCTGAATGATGAGATATTGACAAAACTACGAAACCAGACGAAGCAATAACGTGTCGCCTAGGAAAAATATATTTAACATCTTATACACAAGTGATAACAACCAACATTTGATCGTATATTTTGAGTGATAATATTTAGAATACATATTTGATCGAGTACGGAAAACAAACTTTATTTCATCGAAAATAGAGTTCGAAATAGGAGTAATTCAAAAAACTACAAAATCGGTCGAAACTTAAAGGGGTACCATCACGGAAAATAGTTGATTTTGGTCCCAAAAATATGTATTATATTAACATTACTTAGTCAATATATATCGAGTTAGAATGTGAATAAAACTAATTTCACTGAAAACGATGTTCTGAGTGATGAGATATTGACAAAACTACGAAATCGCACGAAACAATAATGTGTCACCTAGGAAAAATGTATTTAACGTCTTATATACAATTGATAACAACCAACGTTTGATCTTATATTCTGAGTGAAAATGTTTAGAATATATATTTGATCGAGTACGGAAGAAAGAAAATTTATTTCATCGAAAATAGAGGTCTGATATAGTAGTAATTCAAAAAACAACAAAATCGGTCGAAGCTCAAAGGGGTACCATCACGGAATATAGTTGATTTTGGTCCCAAAAATATGTATTATATTAACATTACTACCGCAATATATATCGAGTTACAATGTGAATAAAACGAATTTCACTGAAAACGATATTCTGAGTGATGAGGTATTGACAAAACTACGAAATCGCACGAAACCATAACGTGCCACCTAGGAAAAAAGTATTTAACGTCTTATATACAAGTGATAACAACCAAAATTTGATCTTATATTTTGAGTGATAATGTTTAGAATACATATTTGATCGAGTACGGAAGAAACAAACTTTATTTCAGCGAAAATAGAGTTCTGATATTGGAGTAATACAAAAAACTACTAAATCGGTCGAAACTTAAAGGGGTACTATCACAGAAAATAGTTGATTTTGGTCACAAAAATATTTATTATATTCACATTACTTACGCAATATATATCGAGTTATAATGTGAATAAAATGAATTTAACTGAAAACGATGTTCTGAGTGTTGAGATATTGACAAAACTACGAAATCGCACGAAACAATAACGTGTCGCCTAGGAAAAATATATTTAACGTCTTATATACAAGTGAGAACAACCAACATTAGATCGTATATTTTGAGTGATAATTTTTAGAATACATATTTGATCGAGTACGGAAAAAAAAAACTTTATTTCATCGAAAATAGAGTTCCGATATAGGAGTAATTCAAAAAACTACAAAATCGGTCGAAACTTAAAGGGGTACCATCACGGAAAATAGTTGATTTCGGTCCCAAAAATATGTATTATATTAACATTAATACCTCAATATATATCGAGTTAGAATGCGAATAAAATTAATTTCACTGAAAACGAAGTTCTGAATGATGAGATATTGACAAAACTACGAAATCGGACGAAGCAATAACGTGTCGCCTAGGAAATATATATTTAACGTCTTATATACAGGTGATAGCAACCAACATTTGATCTTATATTTTGAGTGATAATGTTTAGAATGCATATTTGATCGAGTATGGAAGAAAGAAAATTTATTTCATCGAAAATAGAGGTCTGATATAGTAGTAATTCAAAAAACTACTAAATCGGTCGAAACTCAAAGGGGTACCATCACGGAAAATAGTTGATTTTGGTCCCAAAAATATGTATTATATTAACATTACTACCGCAATATATATCGAGTTACAATGTGAATAAAACGAATTTCACTGAAAACGATGTTCTGAGTGATGAGCTATTGACAAAACTACGAAATCGCACGAAACCATAACGTGCCACCTAGGAAAAAACTATTTAACGTCTTATATACAAGTGATAACAACCAACATTTGATCTTATATTTTGAGTGATAATGTTTAGAATGCATATTTGATCGAATACGGAAGAAACAAACTTTATTTCATCGAAAATAGAGTTCCGATATAGGAGTAATTCAAAAAACTACAAAATCGGTCGAAACTTAAAGGGGTGTACCATCACGGAAAATAGTTGATTTCGGTCCCAAAAATATGTATTATATTAACATTAATACCTCAATATATATCGAGTTACAATGTGAATAAAACAAATTTCACTGAAAACGATGTTCTGAGTGATGAGATATTGACAAAACTACGAAATCGCACGAAACAATAACGTGTCGCCTAGGAAAAATATATTTAACGTCTTATATACAAGTGAGAACAACCAACATTTGATCGTATATTTTGAGTGATAATTTTTAGAATACATATTTGATCGAGTACGGAAAAAAAAAACTTTATTTCATCGAAAATAGAGTTCCGATATAGGAGTAATTCAAAAAACTACAAAATCGGTCGAAACTTAAAGGGGTACCATCACGGAAAATAGTTGATTTGGGTCCCAAAAATATATATTATATTAACATTACCTACTCAATATATATCGAGTTACAATGTGAATAAAACGAATTTCACTGAAAACGATGTTCTGAGTGATGAGATATTGACAAAACTATGAAATCGCACGAAACCATAACGTGCCACCTAGGAAAAAAGTATTTAACGTCTTATATACAAGTGATAACAACCAACATTTGATCTTATATTTTGAGTGATAATGTTTAGAATACATATTTGATCGAATACGGAAGAAACAAACTTTATTTCATCGAAAATAGAGTTCCGATATAGGAGTAATTCAAAAAACTACAAAATTGGTCGAAACTTAAAGGGGTACCATCACGGAAAATAGTTGATTTCGGTCCCAAAAATATGTATTATATTAACATTAATACCTCAATATATATCGAGTTAGAATGCGAATAAAATTAATTTCACTGAAAACGAAGTTCTGAATGATGAGATATTGACAAAACTACGAAACCAGACGAAGCAATAACGTGTCGCCTAGGAAAAATATATTTAACGTCTTATACACAAGTGATAACAACCAACATTTGATCTTATATTTTGAGTGATAATATTTAGAATACATATTTGATCGAGTACGGAAGAAACAAACTTTATTTCATCGAAAATAGAGTTCCGATATAGGAGTAATTAAAAAAACTACAAAATCGGTCGAAACTTAAAGGGGTACCATCACGGAAAATAGTTGATTTCGGTCCCAAAAATATGTATTATATTAACATTAATACCTCAATATATATCGAGTTAGAATGCGAATAAAATGAATTTAACTGAAAACGATGTTCTGAGTGTTGAGATATTGACAAAACTACGAAATCGCACGAAACAATAACGTGTCGCCTAGGAAAAATATATTTAACGTCTTATATACAAGTGAGAACAACCAACATTAGATCGTATATTTTGAGTGATAATTTTTAGAATACATATTTGATCGAGTACGGAAAAAAAAAACTTTATTTCATCGAAAATAGAGTTCCGATATAGGAGTAATTCAAAAAACTACAAAATCGGTCGAAACTTAAAGGGGTACCATCACGGAAAATAGTTGATTTCGGTCCCAAAAATATGTATTATATTAACATTAATACCTCAATATATATCGAGTTAGAATGCGAATAAAATTAATTTCACTGAAAACGAAGTTCTGAATGATGAGATATTGACAAAACTACGAAATCGGACGAAGCAATAACGTGTCGCCTAGGAAATATATATTTAACGTCTTATATACAGGTGATAGCAACCAACATTTGATCTTATATTTTGAGTGATAATGTTTAGAATGCATATTTGATCGAGTATGGAAGAAAGAAAATTTATTTCATCGAAAATAGAGGTCTGATATAGTAGTAATTCAAAAAACTACTAAATCGGTCGAAACTCAAAGGGGTACCATCACGGAAAATAGTTGATTTTGGTCCCAAAAATATGTATTATATTAACATTACTACCGCAATATATATCGAGTTACAATGTGAATAAAACGAATTTCACTGAAAACGATGTTCTGAGTGATGAGCTATTGACAAAACTACGAAATCGCACGAAACCATAACGTGCCACCTAGGAAAAAACTATTTAACGTCTTATATACAAGTGATAACAACCAACATTTGATCTTATATTTTGAGTGATAATGTTTAGAATGCATATTTGATCGAATACGGAAGAAACAAACTTTATTTCATCGAAAATAGAGTTCCGATATAGGAGTAATTCAAAAAACTACAAAATCGGTCGAAACTTAAAGGGGTGTACCATCACGGAAAATAGTTGATTTCGGTCCCAAAAATATGTATTATATTAACATTAATACCTCAATATATATCGAGTTACAATGTGAATAAAACAAATTTCACTGAAAACGATGTTCTGAGTGATGAGATATTGACAAAACTACGAAATCGCACGAAACAATAACGTGTCGCCTAGGAAAAATATATTTAACGTCTTATATACAAGTGAGAACAACCAACATTTGATCGTATATTTTGAGTGATAATTTTTAGAATACATATTTGATCGAGTACGGAAAAAAAAAACTTTATTTCATCGAAAATAGAGTTCCGATATAGGAGTAATTCAAAAAACTACAAAATCGGTCGAAACTTAAAGGGGTACCATCACGGAAAATAGTTGATTTGGGTCCCAAAAATATATATTATATTAACATTACCTACTCAATATATATCGAGTTACAATGTGAATAAAACGAATTTCACTGAAAACGATGTTCTGAGTGATGAGATATTGACAAAACTATGAAATCGCACGAAACCATAACGTGCCACCTAGGAAAAAAGTATTTAACGTCTTATATACAAGTGATAACAACCAACATTTGATCTTATATTTTGAGTGATAATGTTTAGAATACATATTTGATCGAATACGGAAGAAACAAACTTTATTTCATCGAAAATAGAGTTCCGATATAGGAGTAATTCAAAAAACTACAAAATTGGTCGAAACTTAAAGGGGTACCATCACGGAAAATAGTTGATTTCGGTCCCAAAAATATGTATTATATTAACATTAATACCTCAATATATATCGAGTTAGAATGCGAATAAAATTAATTTCACTGAAAACGAAGTTCTGAATGATGAGATATTGACAAAACTACGAAACCAGACGAAGCAATAACGTGTCGCCTAGGAAAAATATATTTAACGTCTTATACACAAGTGATAACAACCAACATTTGATCTTATATTTTGAGTGATAATATTTAGAATACATATTTGATCGAGTACGGAAGAAACAAACTTTATTTCATCGAAAATAGAGTTCCGATATAGGAGTAATTAAAAAAACTACAAAATCGGTCGAAACTTAAAGGGGTACCATCACGGAAAATAGTTGATTTCGGTCCCAAAAATATGTATTATATTAACATTAATACCTCAATATATATCGAGTTAGAATGCGAATAAAATTAATTTCACTGAAAACGAAGTTCTGAATGATGAGATATTGACAAAACTACGAAATCGGACGAAGCAATAACGTGTCGCCTAGGAAATATATATTTAACGTCTTATATACAAGTGATAGCAACCAACATTTGATCTTATATTTTGAGTGATAATGTTTAGAATGCATATTTGATCGAGTATGGAAGAAAGAAAATTTATTTCATCGAAAATAGAGGTCTGATATAGTAGTAATTCAAAAAACTACTAAATCGGTCGAAACTCAAAGGGGTACCATCACGGAAAATAGTTGATTTTGGTCCCAAAAATATGTATTATATTAACATTACTACCGCAATATATATCGAGTTACAATGTGAATAAAACGAATTTCACTGAAAACGATGTTCTGAGTGATGAGCTATTGACAAAACTACGAAATCGCACGAAACCATAACGTGCCACCTAGGAAAAAACTATTTAACGTCTTATATACAAGTGATAACAACCAACATTTGATCTTATATTTTGAGTGATAATGTTTAGAATGCATATTTGATCGAATACGGAAGAAACAAACTTTATTTCATCGAAAATAGAGTTCCGATATAGGAGTAATTCAAAAAACTACAAAATCGGTCGAAACTTAAAGGGGTGTACCATCACGGAAAATAGTTGATTTTGGTCCCAAAAATATGTATTATATTAACATTACTACCGCAATATATATCGAGTTACAATGTGAATAAAACGAATTTCACTGAAAACGATGTTCTGAGTGATGAGCTATTGACAAAACTACGAAATCGCACGAAACCATAACGTGCCACCTAGGAAAAAACTATTTAACGTCTTATATACAAGTGATAACAACCAACATTTGATCTTATATTTTGAGTGATAATGTTTAGAATGCATATTTGATCGAATACGGAAGAAACAAACTTTATTTCATCGAAAATAGAGTTCCGATATAGGAGTAATTCAAAAAACTACAAAATCGGTCGAAACTTAAAGGGGTGTACCATCACGGAAAATAGTTGATTTCGGTCCCAAAAATATGTATTATATTAACATTAATACCTCAATATATATCGAGTTACAATGTGAATAAAACAAATTTCACTGAAAACGATGTTCTGAGTGATGAGATATTGACAAAACTACGAAATCGCACGAAACAATAACGTGTCGCCTAGGAAAAATATATTTAACGTCTTATATACAAGTGAGAACAACCAACATTTGATCGTATATTTTGAGTGATAATTTTTAGAATACATATTTGATCGAGTACGGAAAAAAAAAACTTTATTTCATCGAAAATAGAGTTCCGATATAGGAGTAATTCAAAAAACTACAAAATCGGTCGAAACTTAAAGGGGTACCATCACGGAAAATAGTTGATTTGGGTCCCAAAAATATATATTATATTAACATTACCTACTCAATATATATCGAGTTACAATGTGAATAAAACGAATTTCACTGAAAACGATGTTCTGAGTGATGAGATATTGACAAAACTATGAAATCGCACGAAACCATAACGTGCCACCTAGGAAAAAAGTATTTAACGTCTTATATACAAGTGATAACAACCAACATTTGATCTTATATTTTGAGTGATAATGTTTAGAATACATATTTGATCGAGTACGGAAGAAACAAACTTTATTTCATCGAAAATAGAGTTCCGATATAGGAGTAATTCAAAAAACTACAAAATCGGTCGAAACTTAAAGGGGTACCATCACGGAAAATAGTTGATTTCGGTCCCAAAAATATGTATTATATTAACATTAATACCTCAATATATATCGAGTTAGAATGCGAATAAAATTAATTTCACTGAAAACGAAGTTCTGAATGATGAGATATTGACAAAACTACGAAACCAGACGAAGCAATAACGTGTCGCCTAGGAAAAATATATTTAACATCTTATACACAAGTGATAACAACCAACATTTGATCGTATATTTTGAGTGATAATATTTAGAATACATATTTGATCGAGTACGGAAAACAAACTTTATTTCATCGAAAATAGAGTTCGAAATAGGAGTAATTCAAAAAACTACAAAATCGGTCGAAACTTAAAGGGGTACCATCACGGAAAATAGTTGATTTTGGTCCCAAAAATATGTATTATATTAACATTACTTAGTCAATATATATCGAGTTAGAATGTGAATAAAACTAATTTCACTGAAAACGATGTTCTGAGTGATGAGATATTGACAAAACTACGAAATCGCACGAAACAATAATGTGTCACCTAGGAAAAATGTATTTAACGTCTTATATACAATTGATAACAACCAACGTTTGATCTTATATTCTGAGTGAAAATGTTTAGAATATATATTTGATCGAGTACGGAAGAAAGAAAATTTATTTCATCGAAAATAGAGGTCTGATATAGTAGTAATTCAAAAAACTACTAAATCGGTCGAAACTCAAAGGGGTACCATCACGGAATATAGTTGATTTTGGTCCCAAAAATATGTATTATATTAACATTACTACCGCAATATATATCGAGTTACAATGTGAATAAAACGAATTTCACTGAAAACGATATTCTGAGTGATGAGGTATTGACAAAACTACGAAATCGCACGAAACCATAACGTGCCACCTAGGAAAAAAGTATTTAACGTCTTATATACAAGTGATAACAACCAAAATTTGATCTTATATTTTGAGTGATAATGTTTAGAATACATATTTGATCGAGTACGGAAGAAACAAACTTTATTTCAGCGAAAATAGAGTTCTGATATTGGAGTAATACAAAAAACTACTAAATCGGTCGAAACTTAAAGGGGTACTATCACAGAAAATAGTTGATTTTGGTCACAAAAATATTTATTATATTCACATTACTTACGCAATATATATCGAGTTATAATGTGAATAAAATGAATTTAACTGAAAACGATGTTCTGAGTGTTGAGATATTGACAAAACTACGAAATCGCACGAAACAATAACGTGTCGCCTAGGAAAAATATATTTAACGTCTTATATACAAGTGAGAACAACCAACATTAGATCGTATATTTTGAGTGATAATTTTTAGAATACATATTTGATCGAGTACGGAAAAAAAAAACTTTATTTCATCGAAAATAGAGTTCCGATATAGGAGTAATTCAAAAAACTACAAAATCGGTCGAAACTTAAAGGGGTACCATCACGGAAAATAGTTGATTTGGGTCCCAAAAATATGTATTATATTAACATTACCTACTCAATATATATCGAGTTATAATGCGAATAAAACCAATTTCACCGAAAACGATGTTCTAAGTGATGAGATATTGACAAAACTACGAAATCGAACGAAACAATAATGTGTCACCTAGGAAAAATGTATTTAACGTCTTATATACAATTGATAACAACCAACGTTTGATCTTATATTCTGAGTGAAAATGTTTAGAATATATATTTGATCGAGTACGGAAGAAACAAAATTTATTTCTTCGAAAATAGAGTTCCGATATAGTAGTAATTCAAAAAACTACTAAATCGGTCGAAACTCAAAGGGGTACCATCACGGAAAATAGTTGATTTTGGTCCCAAAAATATGTATTATATTAACATTAGTTCCGCAATATATATCGAGTTACAATGTGAATAAAATGAATTTCACTGAAAACGTTGTTCTGAGTGATGAGATATTGACAAAACTATGAAATCGCACGAAACCATAACGTGCCACCTAGGAAAAAAGTATTTAACGTCTTATATACAAGTGATAACAACCAACATTTGATCTTATATTTTGAGTGATAATGTTTAGAATACATATTTGATCGAATACGGAAGAAACAAACTTTATTTCATCGAAAATAGAGTTCCGATATAGGAGTAATTCAAAAAACTACAAAATCGGTCGAAACTTAAAGGGGTACCATCACGGAAAATAGTTGATTTCGGTCCCAAAAATATGTATTATATTAACATTAATACCTCAATATATATCGAGTTAGAATGCGAATAAAATGAATTTCACTGAAAACGAAGTTCTGAATGATGAGATATTGATAAAACTACGAAATCAGACGAAGCAATAACGTGTCGCCTAGGAAAAATATATTTAACGTCTTATATACAAGTGATAACAACCAACATTTGATCGTATATTTTGAGTGATAATATTTAGAATACATATTTGATCGAGTACGGAAAAACAAACTTTATTTCATCGAAAATAGAGTTCGAAATAGGAGTAATTCAAAAAACTACAAAATCGGTCGAAACTTAAAGAGGTACCATCACGGAAAATAGTTGATTTTGGTCCCAAAAATATGTATTATATTAACATTACTTACTCAATATATATCGAGTTAGAAAGTGAATAAAACTAATTTCACTGAAAACGATGTTCTGAGTGATGAGATATTGATAAAACTACGAAATCGCACGAAACAATAATGTGTCACCTAGGAAAAATGTATTTAACGTCTTATATACAATTGATAACAACCAACGTTTGATCTTATATTCTGAGTGAAAATGTTTAGAATATATATTTGATCGAGTACGGAAGAAAGAAAATTTATTTCATCGAAAATAGAGGTCTGATATAGTAGTAATTCAAAAAACTACTAAATCGGTCGAAACTCAAAGGGGTACCATCACGGAAAATAGTTGATTTCGGTCCCAAAAATATGTATTATATTAACATTAATACCTCAATATATATCGAGTTAGAATGCGAATAAAATTAATTTCACTGAAAACGAAGTTCTGAATGATGAGATATTGACAAAACTACGAAACCAGACGAAGCAATAACGTGTCGCCTAGGAAAAATATATTTAACGTCTTATACACAAGTGATAACAACCAACATTTGATCTTATATTTTGAGTGATAATATTTAGAATACATATTTGATCGAGTACGGAAGAAACAAACTTTATTTCATCGAAAATAGAGTTCCGATATAGGAGTAATTAAAAAAACTACAAAATCGGTCGAAACTTAAAGGGGTACCATCACGGAAAATAGTTGATTTCGGTCCCAAAAATATGTATTATATTAACATTAATACTTCAATATATATCGAGTTAGAATGCGAATAAAATTAATTTCACTGAAAACGAAGTTCTGAATGATGAGATATTGACAAAACTACGAAATCAGACGAAGCAATAACGTGTCGCCTAGGAAATATATATTTAACGTCTTATATACAAGTGATAGCAACCAACATTTGATCTTATATTTTGAGTGATAATGTTTAGAATGCATATTTGATCGAGTATGGAAGAAAGAAAATTTATTTCATCGAAAATAGAGGTCTGATATAGTAGTAATACAAAAAACTACTAAATCGGTCGAAACTCAAAGGGGTACCATCAGGGAAAATAGTTGATTTTGGTCCCAAAAATATGTATTATATTAACATTACTACCGCAATATATATCGAGTTACAATGTGAATAAAATGAATTTCACTGAAAACGATGTTCTGAGTGATGAGCTATTGACAAAACTACGAAATCGCACGAAACCATAACGTGCCACCTAGGAAAAAACTATTTAACGTCTATATACAAGTGATAACAACCAACATTTGATCTTATATTTTGAGTGATAATGTTTAGAATGCATATTTGATCGAATACGGAAGAAACAAACTTTATTTCATCGAAAATAGAGTTCCGATATATGAGTAATTCAAAAAACTACAAAATCGGTCGAAACTTAAAGGGTTGTACCATCACGGAAAATAGTTGATTTTGGTCCCAAAAATATGTATTATATTAACATTACTACCGCAATATATATCGAGTTACAATGTGAATAAAACGAATTTCACTGAAAACGATGTTCTGAGTGATGAGCTATTGACAAAACTACGAAATCGCACGAAACCATAACGTGCCACCTAGGAAAAAACTATTTAACGTCTTATATACAAGTGATAACAACCAACATTTGATCTTATATTTTGAGTGATAATGTTTAGAATGCATATTTGATCGAATACGGAAGAAACAAACTTTATTTCATCGAAAATAGAGTTCCGATATAGGAGTAATTCAAAAAACTACAAAATCGGTCGAAACTTAAAGGGGTGTACCATCACGGAAAATAGTTGATTTCGGTCCCAAAAATATGTATTATATTAACATTAATACCTCAATATATATCGAGTTACAATGTGAATAAAACAAATTTCACTGAAAACGATGTTCTGAGTGATGAGATATTGACAAAACTACGAAATCGCACGAAACAATAACGTGTCGCCTAGGAAAAATATATTTAACGTCTTATATACAAGTGAGAACAACCAACATTTGATCGTATATTTTGAGTGATAATTTTTAGAATACATATTTGATCGAGTACGGAAAAAAAAAACTTTATTTCATCGAAAATAGAGTTCCGATATAGGAGTAATTCAAAAAACTACAAAATCGCTCGAAACTTAAAGGGGTACCATCACGGAAAATAGTTGATTTGGGTCCCAAAAATATATATTATATTAACATTACCTACTCAATATATATCGAGTTACAATGTGAATAAAACGAATTTCACTGAAAACGATGTTATGAGTGATGAGATATTGACAAAACTATGAAATCGCACGAAACCATAACGTGCCACCTAGGAAAAAAGTATTTAACGTCTTATATACAAGTGATAACAACCAACATTTGATCTTATATTTTGAGTGATAATGTTTAGAATACATATTTGATCGAATACGGAAGAAACAAACTTTATTTCATCGAAAATAGAGTTCCGATATAGGAGTAATTCAAAAAACTACAAAATTGGTCGAAACTTAAAGGGGTACCATCACGGAAAATAGTTGATTTCGGTCCCAAAAATATGTATTATATTAACATTAATACCTCAATATATATCGAGTTAGAATGCGAATAAAATTAATTTCACTGAAAACGAAGTTCTGAATGATGAGATATTGACAAAACTACGAAACCAGACGAAGCAATAACGTGTCGCCTAGGAAAAATATATTTAACGTCTTATACACAAGTGATAACAACCAACATTTGATCTTATATTTTGAGTGATAATATTTAGAATACATATTTGATCGAGTACGGAAGAAACAAACTTTATTTCATCGAAAATAGAGTTCCGATATAGGAGTAATTAAAAAAACTACAAAATCGGTCGAAACTTAAAGGGGTACCATCACGGAAAATAGTTGATTTCGGTCCCAAAAATATGTATTATATTAACATTAATACCTCAATATATATCGAGTTAGAATGCGAATAAAATTAATTTCACTGAAAACGAAGTTCTGAATGATGAGATATTGACAAAACTACGAAATCGGACGAAGCAATAACGTGTCGCCTAGGAAATATATATTTAACGTCTTATATACAAGTGATAGCAACCAACATTTGATCTTATATTTTGAGTGATAATGTTTAGAATGCATATTTGATCGAGTATGGAAGAAAGAAAATTTATTTCATCGAAAATAGAGGTCTGATATAGTAGTAATTCAAAAAACTACTAAATCGGTCGAAACTCAAAGGGGTACCATCACGGAAAATAGTTGATTTTGGTCCCAAAAATATGTATTATATTAACATTACTACCGCAATATATATCGAGTTACAATGTGAATAAAACGAATTTCACTGAAAACGATGTTCTGAGTGATGAGCTATTGACAAAACTACGAAATCGCACGAAACCATAACGTGCCACCTAGGAAAAAACTATTTAACGTCTTATATACAAGTGATAACAACCAACATTTGATCTTATATTTTGAGTGATAATGTTTAGAATGCATATTTGATCGAATACGGAAGAAACAAACTTTATTTCATCGAAAATAGAGTTCCGATATAGGAGTAATTCAAAAAACTACAAAATCGGTCGAAACTTAAAGGGGTGTACCATCACGGAAAATAGTTGATTTTGGTCCCAAAAATATGTATTATATTAACATTACTACCGCAATATATATCGAGTTACAATGTGAATAAAACGAATTTCACTGAAAACGATGTTCTGAGTGATGAGCTATTGACAAAACTACGAAATCGCACGAAACCATAACGTGCCACCTAGGAAAAAACTATTTAACGTCTTATATACAAGTGATAACAACCAACATTTGATCTTATATTTTGAGTGATAATGTTTAGAATGCATATTTGATCGAATACGGAAGAAACAAACTTTATTTCATCGAAAATAGAGTTCCGATATAGGAGTAATTCAAAAAACTACAAAATCGGTCGAAACTTAAAGGGGTGTACCATCACGGAAAATAGTTGATTTCGGTCCCAAAAATATGTATTATATTAACATTAATACCTCAATATATATCGAGTTACAATGTGAATAAAACAATTTCACTGAAAACGATGTTCTGAGTGATGAGATATTGACAAAACTACGAAATCGCACGAAACAATAACGTGTCGCCTAGGAAAAATATATTTAACGTCTTATATACAAGTGAGAACAACCAACATTTGATCGTATATTTTGAGTGATAATTTTTAGAATACATATTTGATCGAGTACGGAAAAAAAAAACTTTATTTCATCGAAAATAGAGTTCCGATATATGAGTAATTCAAAAAACTACAAAATCGCTCGAAACTTAAAGGGGTACCATCACGGAAAATAGTTGATTTGGGTCCCAAAAATATATATTATATTAACATTACCTACTCAATATATATCGAGTTACAATGTGAATAAAACGAATTTCACTGAAAACGATGTTCTGAGTGATGAGATATTGACAAAACTATGAAATCGCACGAAACCATAACGTGCCACCTAGGAAAAAAGTATTTAACGTCTTATATACAAGTGATAACAACCAACATTTGATCTTATATTTTGAGTGATAATGTTTAGAATACATATTTGATCGAATACGGAAGAAACAAACTTTATTTCATCGAAAATAGAGTTCTGATATAGGAGTAATTCAAAAAACTACAAAATTGGTCGAAACTTAAAGGGGTACCATCACGGAAAATAGTTGATTTCGGTCCCAAAAATATGTATTATATTAACATTAATACCTCAATATATATCGAGTTAGAATGCGAATAAAATTAATTTCACTGAAAACGAAGTTCTGAATGATGAGATATTGACAAAACTACGAAACCAGACGAAGCAATAACGTGTCGCCTAGGAAAAATATATTTAACGTCTTATACACAAGTGATAACAACCAACATTTGATCTTATATTTTGAGTGATAATATTTAGAATACATATTTGATCGAGTACGGAAGAAACAAACTTTATTTCATCGAAAATAGAGTTCCGATATAGGAGTAATTAAAAAAACTACAAAATCGGTCGAAACTTAAAGGGGTACCATCACGGAAAATAGTTGATTTCGGTCCCAAAAATATGTATTATATTAACATTAATACCTCAATATATATCGAGTTAGAATGCGAATAAAATTAATTTCACTGAAAACGAAGTTCTGAATGATGAGATATTGACAAAACTACGAAATCGGACGAAGCAATAACGTGTCGCCTAGGAAATATATATTTAACGTCTTATATACAAGTGATAGCAACCAACATTTGATCTTATATTTTGAGTGATAATGTTTAGAATGCATATTTGATCGAGTATGGAAGAAAGAAAATTTATTTCATCGAAAATAGAGGTCTGATATAGTAGTAATTCAAAAAACTACTAAATCGGTCGAAACTCAAAGGGGTACCATCACGGAAAATAGTTGATTTTGGTCCCAAAAATATGTATTATATTAACATTACTACCGCAATATATATCGAGTTACAATGTGAATAAAACGAATTTCACTGAAAACGATGTTCTGAGTGATGAGCTATTGACAAAACTACGAAATCGCACGAAACCATAACGTGCCACCTAGGAAAAAACTATTTAACGTCTTATATACAAGTGATAACAACCAACATTTGATCTTATATTTTGAGTGATAATGTTTAGAATGCATATTTGATCGAATACGGAAGAAACAAACTTTATTTCATCGAAAATAGAGTTCCGATATAGGAGTAATTCAAAAAACTACAAAATCGGTCGAAACTTAAAGGGGTGTACCATCACGGAAAATAGTTGATTTTGGTCCCAAAAATATGTATTATATTAACATTACTACCGCAATATATATCGAGTTACAATGTGAATAAAACGAATTTCACTGAAAACGATGTTCTGAGTGATGAGCTATTGACAAAACTACGAAATCGCACGAAACCATAACGTGCCACCTAGGAAAAAACTATTTAACGTCTTATATACAAGTGATAACAACCAACATTTGATCTTATATTTTGAGTGATAATGTTTAGAATGCATATTTGATCGAATACGGAAGAAACAAACTTTATTTCATCGAAAATAGAGTTCCGATATAGGAGTAATTCAAAAAACTACAAAATCGGTCGAAACTTAAAGGGGTGTACCATCACGGAAAATAGTTGATTTCGGTCCCAAAAATATGTATTATATTAACATTAATACCTCAATATATATCGAGTTACAATGTGAATAAAACAATTTCACTGAAAACGATGTTCTGAGTGATGAGATATTGACAAAACTACGAAATCGCACGAAACAATAACGTGTCGCCTAGGAAAAATATATTTAACGTCTTATATACAAGTGAGAACAACCAACATTTGATCGTATATTTTGAGTGATAATTTTTAGAATACATATTTGATCGAGTACGGAAAAAAAAAACTTTATTTCATCGAAAATAGAGTTCCGATATATGAGTAATTCAAAAAACTACAAAATCGCTCGAAACTTAAAGGGGTACCATCACGGAAAATAGTTGATTTGGGTCCCAAAAATATATATTATATTAACATTACCTACTCAATATATATCGAGTTACAATGTGAATAAAACGAATTTCACTGAAAACGATGTTCTGAGTGATGAGATATTGACAAAACTATGAAATCGCACGAAACCATAACGTGCCACCTAGGAAAAAAGTATTTAACGTCTTATATACAAGTGATAACAACCAACATTTGATCTTATATTTTGAGTGATAATGTTTAGAATACATATTTGATCGAATACGGAAGAAACAAACTTTATTTCATCGAAAATAGAGTTCCGATATAGGAGTAATTCAAAAAACTACAAAATTGGTCGAAACTTAAAGGGGTACCATCACGGAAAATAGTTGATTTCGGTCCCAAAAATATGTATTATATTAACATTAATACCTCAATATATATCGAGTTAGAATGCGAATAAAATTAATTTCACTGAAAACGAAGTTCTGAATGATGAGATATTGACAAAACTACGAAACCAGACGAAGCAATAACGTGTCGCCTAGGAAAAATATATTTAACGTCTTATACACAAGTGATAACAACCAACATTTGATCTTATATTTTGAGTGATAATATTTAGAATACATATTTGATCGAGTACGGAAGAAACAAACTTTATTTCATCGAAAATAGAGTTCCGATATAGGAGTAATTAAAAAAACTACAAAATCGGTCGAAACTTAAAGGGGTACCATCACGGAAAATAGTTGATTTCGGTCCCAAAAATATGTATTATATTAACATTAATACCTCAATATATATCGAGTTAGAATGCGAATAAAATTAATTTCACTGAAAACGAAGTTCTGAATGATGAGATATTGACAAAACTACGAAATCGGACGAAGCAATAACGTGTCGCCTAGGAAATATATATTTAACGTCTTATATACAAGTGATAGCAACCAACATTTGATCTTATATTTTGAGTGATAATGTTTAGAATGCATATTTGATCGAGTATGGAAGAAAGAAAATTTATTTCATCGAAAATAGAGGTCTGATATAGTAGTAATTCAAAAAACTACTAAATCGGTCGAAACTCAAAGGGGTACCATCACGGAAAATAGTTGATTTTGGTCCCAAAAATATGTATTATATTAACATTACTACCGCAATATATATCGAGTTACAATGTGAATAAAACGAATTTCACTGAAAACGATGTTCTGAGTGATGAGCTATTGACAAAACTACGAAATCGCACGAAACCATAACGTGCCACCTAGGAAAAAACTATTTAACGTCTTATATACAAGTGATAACAACCAACATTTGATCTTATATTTTGAGTGATAATGTTTAGAATGCATATTTGATCGAATACGGAAGAAACAAACTTTATTTCATCGAAAATAGAGTTCCGATATAGGAGTAATTCAAAAAACTACAAAATCGGTCGAAACTTAAAGGGGTGTACCATCACGGAAAATAGTTGATTTTGGTCCCAAAAATATGTATTATATTAACATTACTACCGCAATATATATCGAGTTACAATGTGAATAAAACGAATTTCACTGAAAACGATGTTTTGAGTGATGAGCTATTGACAAAACTACGAAATCGCACGAAACCATAACGTGCCACCTAGGAAAAAACTATTTAACGTCTTATATACAAGTGATAACAACCAACATTTGATCTTATATTTTGAGTGATAATGTTTAGAATGCATATTTGATCGAATACGGAAGAAACAAACTTTATTTCATCGAAAATAGAGTTCCGATATAGGAGTAATTCAAAAAACTACAAAATCGGTCGAAACTTAAAGGGGTGTACCATCACGGAAAATAGTTGATTTCGGTCCCAAAAATATGTATTATATTAACATTAATACCTCAATATATATCGAGTTACAATGTGAATAAAACAAATTTCACTGAAAACGATGTTCTGAGTGATGAGATATTGACAAAACTACGAAATCGCACGAAACAATAACGTGTCGCCTAGGAAAAATATATTTAACGTCTTATATACAAGTGAGAACAACCAACATTTGATCGTATATTTTGAGTGATAATTTTTAGAATACATATTTGATCGAGTACGGAAAAAAAAAACTTTATTTCATCGAAAATAGAGTTCCGATATAGGAGTAATTCAAAAAACTACAAAATCGGTCGAAACTTAAAGGGGTACCATCACGGAAAATAGTTGATTTGGGTCCCAAAAATATATATTATATTAACATTACCTACTCAATATATATCGAGTTACAATGTGAATAAAACGAATTTCACTGAAAACGATGTTCTGAGTGATGAGATATTGACAAAACTATGAAATCGCACGAAACCATAACGTGCCACCTAGGAAAAAAGTATTTAACGTCTTATATACAAGTGATAACAACCAACATTTGATCTTATATTTTGAGTGATAATGTTTAGAATACATATTTGATCGAGTACGGAAGAAACAAACTTTATTTCATCGAAAATAGAGTTCCGATATAGGAGTAATTCAAAAAACTACAAAATCGGTCGAAACTTAAAGGGGTACCATCACGGAAAATAGTTGATTTCGGTCCCAAAAATATGTATTATATTAACATTAATACCTCAATATATATCGAGTTAGAATGCGAATAAAATTAATTTCACTGAAAACGAAGTTCTGAATGATGAGATATTGACAAAACTACGAAACCAGACGAAGCAATAACGTGTCGCCTAGGAAAAATATATTTAACATCTTATACACAAGTGATAACAACCAATATTTGATCGTATATTTTGAGTGATAATATTTAGAATACATATTTGATCGAGTACGGAAAACAAACTTTATTTCATCGAAAATAGAGTTCGAAATAGGAGTAATTCAAAAAACTACAAAATTGGTCGAAACTTAAAGGGGTACCATCACGGAAAATAGTTGATTTTGGTCCCAAAAATATGTATTATATTAACATTACTTACTCAATATATATCGAGTTAGAATGTGAATAAAACTAATTTCACTGAAAACGATGTTCTGAGTGATGAGATATTGACAAAACTACGAAATCGCACGAAACAATAATGTGTCACCTAGGAAAAATGTATTTAACGTCTTATATACAATTGATAACAACCAACGTTTGATCTTATATTCTGAGTGAAAATGTTTAGAATATATATTTGATCGAGTACGGAAGAAAGAAAATTTATTTCATCGAAAATAGAGGTCTGATATAGTAGTAATTCAAAAAACTACTAAATCGGTCGAAACTCAAAGGGGTACCATCACGGAATATAGTTGATTTTGGTCCCAAAAATATGTATTATATTAACATTACTACCGCAATATATATCGAGTTACAATGTGAATAAAACGAATTTCACTGAAAACGATATTCTGAGTGATCAGGTATTGACAAAACTACGAAATCGCACGAAACCATAACGTGCCACCTAGGAAAAAAGTATTTAACGTCTTATATACAAGTGATAACAACCAAAATTTGATCTTATATTTTGAGTGATAATGTTTAGAATACATATTTGATCGAGTACGGAAGAAACAAACTTTATTTCAGCGAAAATAGAGTTCTGATATTGGAGTAATACAAAAAACTACTAAATCGGTCGAAACTTAAAGGGGTACTATCACAGAAAATAGTTGATTTTGGTCACAAAAATATTTATTATATTCACATTACTTACGCAATATATATCGAGTTATAATGTGAATAAAATGAATTTAACTGAAAACGATGTTCTGAGTGTTGAGATATTGACAAAACTACGAAATCGCACGAAACAATAACGTGTCGCCTAGGAAAAATATATTTAACGTCTTATATACAAGTGAGAACAACCAACATTAGATCGTATATTTTGAGTGATAATTTTTAGAATACATATTTGATCGAGTACGGAAAAAAAAAACTTTATTTCATCGAAAATAGAGTTCCGATATAGGAGTAATTCAAAAAACTACAAAATCGGTCGAAACTTAAAGGGGTACCATCACGGAAAATAGTTGATTTGGGTCCCAAAAATATGTATTATATAAACATTACCTACTCAATATATATCGAGTTATAATGCGAATAAAACCAATTTCACTGAAAACGATGTTCTAAGTGATGAGATATTGACAAAACTACGAAATCGAACGAAACAATAATGTGTCACCTAGGAAAAATGTATTTAACGTCTTATATACAATTGATAACAACCAACGTTTGATCTTATATTCTGAGTGAAAATGTTTAGAATATATATTTGATCGAGTACGGAAGAAACAAAATTTATTTCTTCGAAAATAGAGTTCCGATATAGTAGTAATTCAAAAAACTACTAAATCGGTCGAAACTCAAAGGGGTACCATCACGGAAAATAGTTGATTTTGGTCCCAAAAATATGTATTATATTAACATTAGTTCCGCAATATATATCGAGTTACAATGTGAATAAAACGAATTTCACTGAAAACGTTGTTCTGAGTGATGAGATATTGACAAAACTATGAAATCGCACGAAACCATAACGTGCCACCTAGGAAAAAAGTATTTAACGTCTTATATACAAGTGATAACAACCAACATTTGATCTTATATTTTGAGTGATAATGTTTAGAATACATATTTGATCGAATACGGAAGAAACAAACTTTATTTCATCGAAAATAGAGTTCCGATATAGGAGTAATTCAAAAAACTACAAAATCGGTCGAAACTTAAAGGGGTACCATCACGGAAAATAGTTGATTTCGGTCCCAAAAATATGTATTATATTAACATTAATACCTCAATATATATCGAGTTAGAATGCGAATAAAATGAATTTCACTGAAAACGAAGTTCTGAATGATGAGATATTGATAAAACTACGAAATCAGACGAAGCAATAACGTGTCGCCTAGGAAAAATATATTTAACGTCTTATATACAAGTGATAACAACCAACATTTGATCGTATATTTTGAGTGATAATATTTAGAATACATATTTGATCGAGTACGGAAAAACAAACTTTATTTCATCGAAAATAGAGTTCGAAATAGGAGTAATTCAAAAAACTACAAAATCGGTCGAAACTTAAAGAGGTACCATCACGGAAAATAGTTGATTTTGGTCCCAAAAATATGTATTATATTAACATTACTTACTCAATATATATCGAGTTAGAAAGTGAATAAAACTAATTTCACTGAAAACGATGTTCTGAGTGATGAGATATTGACAGAACTACGAAATCGCACGAAACAATAATGTGTCACCTAGGAAAAATGTATTTAACGTCTTATATACAATTGATAACAACCAACGTTTGATCTTATATTCTGAGTGAAAATGTTTAGAATATATATTTGATCGAGTACGGAAGAAAGAAAATTTATTTCATCGAAAATAGAGGTCTGATATAGTAGTAATTCAAAAAACTACTAAATCGGTCGAAACTCAAAGGGGTACCATCACTGAAAATAGTTGATTTTGGTCCCAAAAATATGTATTATATTAACATTACTACCGCAATATATATCGAGTTACAATGTGAATAAAACGAATTTCACTGAAAACGATGTTATGAGTGATGAGATATTGACAAAACTACGAAATCGCACGAAACCATAACGTGCCACCTAGGAAAAAAGTATTTAACGTCTTATATACAAGTGATAACAACCAAAATTTGATCTTATATTTTGAGTGATAATGTTTAGAATACATATTTGATCGAGTACGGAAGAAACAAACTTTATTTCAGCGAAAATAGAGTTCTGATATTGGAGTAATACAAAAAACTACTAAATCGGTCGAAACTTAAAGGGGTACCATCACGGAAAATAGTTGATTTCGGTCCCAAAAATATGTATTATATTCACATTAATTCCTCAATATTTATCGAGTTAGAATTCCAATCAAAATAATTTAACTGAAAACGAAGTTTTGAGTCTTGACATATTGACAAAACAACGAAATCGGACGAAACAATCGTGTCGCCTAAGAAAAATATATTTAACGTCTTATATACAAGTGATAACAACCAACATTTGATCTTATATTTTAGGTGATATTGTTTAGAATACATATTTTATCGAGTACGGAAGAAACAAATATTATTTCATCGAAAATAGAGTTCTGATATAGGAGTACTTCAAAAAACTACTAAATCGGTCGAAACTCAAAGGGGTACCATTACGGAAAATAGTTGATTTCGGTCCCAAAATAATGTATTATATTAACATAAATACCTCAATATATATCGAGTTAGAATTCGAATAAAAATAATATCACTGAAAACGATGTTCTATGTGATGGGATATTGACAAAACCACGAAATTGGACGAAACAATATCGTGTCGCCTAGGAAAAATATATTTAACGTCTTATATACAAGTGATAAAACCCAAAATTTGATCTTATATTTTGAGTGATAATGTTTAGAATACATATTTGATCTTGTACGGAAGAAACAAACTTTATTTCAGCTAAAATAGAATTCTGATATAGGAGTAGTACAAAAAACTACTAAATCGGTCGAAACTAAAAGGGGTACTATCACATAAAATAGTTGATTTTGGTCACAAAAATATTTATTATATTCACATTACTTCCGCAATATATATCGAGTTATAATGTGAATAAAATGAATTTAACTGAAAACGATGTTCTGAGTGATGAGATATTGACAAAACTACGAAATCGCACGAAACAATAACGTGTCGCCTAGAAAAAATATATTTAACGTCTTATATACAAGTGAGAACAACCAACATTTGATCGTATATTTTGAGTGATATTTTTAGAATACATATTTGATCGAGTACGGAAAAAAAACTTTATTTCATCGAATATAGAGTTCCGATATAGGAGTAATTCAAAAAACTACAAAATCGGTCGAAACTTAAAGGGGTACCATCACGGAAAATAGTTTATATGGGTCCCAAAAATATGTATTATATTAACATTACCTACTCAATATATATCGAGTTATAATGCGAATAAAACCAATTTCACTGAAAACGATGTTCTGAGTGATGAGATATTGACAAAACTACGAAATCGAACGAAACAATAATGTGTCACCTAGGAAAAATGTATTTAACGTCTTATATACAATTGATAACAACCAACGTTTGATCTTATATTCTGAGTGAAAATGTTTAGAATATATATTTGATCGAGTACGGAAGAAACAAAATTTATTTCTTCGAAAATAGAATTCCGATATAGTAGTAATTCAAAAAACTACTAAATCGGTCGAAACTCAAATGGGTACCATCACGGAAAATAGTTGATTTTGGTCCCAAAAATATGTATTATATTAACATTAGTTCCGCAATATATATCGAGTTACAATGTGAATAAAACGAATTTCACTGAAAACGTTGTTCTGAGTGATGAGATATTGACAAAACTATGAAATCGCACGAAACCATAACATGCCACCTAGGAAAAAAGTATTTAACGTCTTATATACAAGTGATAACAACCAACATTTGATCTTATATTTTGAGTGATAATGTTTAGAATACATATTTGATCGAATACGGAAGAAACAAACTTTATTTCATCGAAAATAGAGTTCCGATATAGGAGTAATTCAAAAAACTACAAAATCGGTCGAAACTTAAAGGGGTACCATCACGGAAAATAGTTGATTTCGGTCCCAAAAATATGTATTATATTAACATTAATACCTCAATATATATCGAGTTAGAATGCGAATAAAATTAATTTCACTGAAAACGAAGTTCTGAATGATGAGATATTGACAAAACTACGAAATCAGACGAAGCAATAACGTGTCGCCTAGGAAAAATATATTTAACGTCTTATATACAAGTGATAACAACCAACATTTGATCGTATATTTTGAGTGATAATATTTAGAATACATATTTGATCGAGTACGGAAAAACAAACTTTATTTCATCGAAAATAGAGTTCGAAATAGGAGTAATTCAAAAAACTACAATATCGGTCGAAACTTAAAGGGGTACCATCACGGAAAATAGTTGATTTCGGTCCCAAAAATATGTATTATATTAACATTAATACCTCAATATATATCGAGTTAGAATGCGAATAAAATTAATTTCACTGAAAACGAAGTTCTGAATGATAAGATATTGAAAAAACTACGAAATCAGACGAAGCAATAACGTGTCGCCTAGGAAAAATATATTTAACGTCTTATATACAAGTGATAGCAACCAACATTTGATCTTATATTTTGAGTGATAATGTTTAGAATGCATATTTGATCGAGTATGGAAGAAAGAAAATTTATTTCATCGAAAATAGAGGTCTGATATAGTAGTAATTCAAAAAACTACTAAATCGGTCGAAACTCAAAGGGGTACCATCACGGAAAATAGTTGATTTTGGTCCCAAAAATATGTATTATATTAACATTACTACCGCAATATATATCGAGTTACAATGTGAATAAAACGAATTTCACTGAAAACGATGTTCTGAGTGATGAGCTATTGACAAAACTACGAAATCGCACGAAACCATAACGTGCCACCTAGGAAAAAACTATTTAACGTCTTATATACAAGTGATAACAACCAACATTTGATCTTATATTTTGAGTGATAATGTTTAGAATGCATATTTGATCGAATACGGAAGAAACAAACTTTATTTCATCGAAAATAGAGTTCCGATATAGGAGTAATTCAAAAAACTACAAAATCGGTCGAAACTTAAAGGGGTGTACCATCACGGAAAATAGTTGATTTTGGTCCCAAAAATATGTATTATATTAACATTACTACCGCAATATATATCGAGTTACAATGTGAATAAAACGAATTTCACTGAAAACGATGTTCTGAGTGATGAGCTATTGACAAAACTACGAAATCGCACGAAACCATAACGTGCCACCTAGGAAAAAACTATTTAACGTCTTATATACAAGTGATAACAACCAACATTTGATCTTATATTTTGAGTGATAATGTTTAGAATGCATATTTGATCGAATACGGAAGAAACAAACTTTATTTCATCGAAAATAGAGTTCCGATATAGGAGTAATTCAAAAAACTACAAAATCGGTCGAAACTTAAAGGGGTGTACCATCACGGAAAATAGTTGATTTCGGTCCCAAAAATATGTATTATATTAACATTAATACCTCAATATATATCGAGTTACAATGTGAATAAAACAATTTCACTGAAAACGATGTTCTGAGTGATGAGATATTGACAAAACTACGAAATCGCACGAAACAATAACGTGTCGCCTAGGAAAAATATATTTAACGTCTTATATACAAGTGAGAACAACCAACATTTGATCGTATATTTTGAGTGATAATTTTTAGAATACATATTTGATCGAGTACGGAAAAAAAAAACTTTATTTCATCGAAAATAGAGTTCCGATATATGAGTAATTCAAAAAACTACAAAATCGCTCGAAACTTAAAGGGGTACCATCACGGAAAATAGTTGATTTGGGTCCCAAAAATATATATTATATTAACATTACCTACTCAATATATATCGAGTTACAATGTGAATAAAACGAATTTCACTGAAAACGATGTTCTGAGTGACGAGATATTGACAAAACTATGAAATCGCACGAAACCATAACGTGCCACCTAGGAAAAAAGTATTTAACGTCTTATATACAAGTGATAACAACCAACATTTGATCTTATATTTTGAGTGATAATGTTTAGAATACATATTTGATCGAATACGGAAGAAACAAACTTTATTTCATCGAAAATAGAGTTCCGATATAGGAGTAATTCAAAAAACTACAAAATTGGTCGAAACTTAAAGGGGTACCATCACGGAAAATAGTTGATTTCGGTCCCAAAAATATGTATTATATTAACATTAATACCTCAATATATATCGAGTTAGAATGCGAATAAAATTAATTTCACTGAAAACGAAGTTCTGAATGATGAGATATTGACAAAACTACGAAACCAGACGAAGCAATAACGTGTCGCCTAGGAAAAATATATTTAACGTCTTATACACAAGTGATAACAACCAACATTTGATCTTATATTTTGAGTGATAATATTTAGAATACATATTTGATCGAGTACGGAAGAAACAAACTTTATTTCATCGAAAATAGAGTTCCGATATAGGAGTAATTAAAAAAACTACAAAATCGGTCGAAACTTAAAGGGGTACCATCACGGAAAATAGTTGATTTCGGTCCCAAAAATATGTATTATATTAACATTAATACCTCAATATATATCGAGTTAGAATGCGAATAAAATTAATTTCACTGAAAACGAAGTTCTGAATGATGAGATATTGACAAAACTACGAAATCGGACGAAGCAATAACGTGTCGCCTAGGAAATATATATTTAACGTCTTATATACAAGTGATAGCAACCAACATTTGATCTTATATTTTGAGTGATAATGTTTAGAATGCATATTTGATCGAGTATGGAAGAAAGAAAATTTATTTCATCGAAAATAGAGGTCTGATATAGTAGTAATTCAAAAAACTACTAAATCGGTCGAAACTCAAAGGGGTACCATCACGGAAAATAGTTGATTTTGGTCCCAAAAATATGTATTATATTAACATTACTACCGCAATATATATCGAGTTACAATGTGAATAAAACGAATTTCACTGAAAACGATGTTCTGAGTGATGAGAAATTGACAAAACTACGAAATCGCACGAAACCATTACGTGCCACCTAGGAAAAATGTATTTAACGTCTTATATACAAGTGATAACAACCAACATTTGATCTTATATTTTGAGTGATAATGTTTAGAATACATATTTGATCGAGTACGGAAAAAAAAACTTTATTTCATCGAAAATAGAATTCCGATATATGAGTAATTCAAAAAACAACAAAATCGGTCGAAACTTAAAGGGGTACCATCACGGAAAATAGTTGATTTGGGTCCCAAAAATATGTATTGTATTAACATTACCTACTCAATATATATCGAGTTCTAATGCGAATAAAACTAATTTCACTGAAAACGATGTTCTGAGTGATGAGATATTGACAAAACTACGAAATCGCACGAAACAATAATGTGTCACCTAGGAAAAATGTATTTAACGTCTTATAAACAATTGATAACAACCAACGTTTGATCTTATATTCTAAGTGAAAATGTTTAGAATATATATATGATCGAGTACGGAAGAAACAAACTTTATTTCATCGAAAATAGAGTTCTCATATAGGAGTAATACAAAAAACTACTAAATCGGTCGAAACTTAAAGGGGTACTATCACGGAAAATAGTTGATTTTGGTCCCAAAAACATGTATTATATTAACATTACTTACTCAATATATATCGAGTTAGAATGTGAATAAAACTAATTTCACTGAAAACGATGTTCTGAGTGATGAGATATTGACAAAACTACGAAATCGCACGAAACAATAATGTGTCACCTAGGAAAAAAGTATTTAACGTCTTATATACAATTGATAACAACCAACGTTTGATCTTATATTCTGAGTGAAAATGTTTAGAATATATATTTGATCGAGTACGGAAGAAAGAAAATTTATTTCATCGAAAATAGAGGTCTGATATAGGAGTAATTCAAAAAACTACAAAATCGGTCGAAACTTAAAGGGGTACCATCACGGAAAATAGTTGATTTGGGTCCCAAAAATATGTATTATATTAACATTACCTACTCAATATACATCGAGTTATAATGCGAATAAAACTAATTTCACTGAAAACGATGTTTTGAGTGATGAGATATTGACAAAACTACGAAATCGCACGAAACCATAACGTGCCACCTAGGAAAAAACTATTTAACGTCTTATATACAAGTGATAACAACCAACATTTGATCTTATATTTTGAGTGATAATGTTTAGAATGCATATTTGATCGAGTACGGAAGAAACAAACTTTATTTCATCGAAAATAGAGTTCCGATATAGGAGTAATTCAAAAAACTACAAAATCGGTCGAAACTTAAAGGGGTGTACCATCACGGAAAATAGTTGATTTTGGTCCCAAAAATATGTATTATATTAACATTACTACCGCAATATATATCGAGTTACAATGTGAATAAAACGAATTTCACTGAAAACGATGTTCTGAGTGATGAGCTATTGACAAAACTACGAAATCGCACGAAACCATAACGTGCCACCTAGGAAAAAACTATTTAACGTCTTATATACAAGTGATAACAACCAACATTTGATCTTATATTTTGAGTGATAATGTTTAGAATGCATATTTGATCGAATACGGAAGAAACAAACTTTATTTCATCGAAAATAGAGTTCCGATATAGGAGTAATTCAAAAAACTACAAAATCGGTCGAAACTTAAAGGGGTGTACCATCACGGAAAATAGTTGATTTCGGTCCCAAAAATATGTATTATATTAACATTAATACCTCAATATATATCGAGTTACAATGTGAATAAAACAATTTCACTGAAAACGATGTTCTGAGTGATGAGATATTGACAAAACTACGAAATCGCACGAAACAATAACGTGTCGCCTAGGAAAAATATATTTAACGTCTTATATACAAGTGAGAACAACCAACATTTGATCGTATATTTTGAGTGATAATTTTTAGAATACATATTTGATCGAGTACGGAAAAAAAAAACTTTATTTCATCGAAAATAGAGTTCCGATATATGAGTAATTCAAAAAACTACAAAATCGCTCGAAACTTAAAGGGGTACCATCACGGAAAATAGTTGATTTGGGTCCCAAAAATATATATTATATTAACATTACCTACTCAATATATATCGAGTTACAATGTGAATAAAACGAATTTCACTGAAAACGATGTTCTGAGTGATGAGATATTGACAAAACTATGAAATCGCACGAAACCATAACGTGCCACCTAGGAAAAAAGTATTTAACGTCTTATATACAAGTGATAACAACCAACATTTGATCTTATATTTTGAGTGATAATGTTTAGAATACATATTTGATCGAATACGGAAGAAACAAACTTTATTTCATCGAAAATAGAGTTCCGATATAGGAGTAATTCAAAAAACTACAAAATTGGTCGAAACTTAAAGGGGTACCATCACGGAAAATAGTTGATTTCGGTCCCAAAAATATGTATTATATTAACATTAATACCTCAATATATATCGAGTTAGAATGCGAATAAAATTAATTTCACTGAAAACGAAGTTCTGAATGATGAGATATTGACAAAACTACGAAACCAGACGAAGCAATAACGTGTCGCCTAGGAAAAATATATTTAACGTCTTATACACAAGTGATAACAACCAACATTTGATCGTATATTTTGAGTGATAATATTTAGAATACATATTTGATCGAGTACGAAAAAACAAACTTTATTTCATCGAAAATAGAGTTCGAAATAGGAGTAATTCAAAAAACTACAAAATCGGTCGAAACTTAAAGAGGTACCATCACGGAAAATAGTTGATTTTGGTCCCAAAAATATGTATTATATTAACATTACTTACTCAATATATATCGAGTTAGAATGTGAATAAAACTAATTTCACTGAAAACGATGTTCTGAGTGATGAGATATTGACAAAACTACGAAATCGCACGAAACAATAATGTGTCACCTAGGAAAAATGTATTTAACGTCTTATACACAAGTGATAACAACCAACATTTGATCTAATGTTTTGAGTGATAATGTTTAGAATACATATTCGATCGAATACGGAAGAAACAAACTTTATTTCATCGAAAATAGAGTTCCGATATAGGAGTAATTCAAAAAACTACAAAATCGGTTGAAACTTAAAGGGATACCATCACGGAAAATAGTTGATTTTGGTCCCAAAAACATGTATTATATTAACATTACTTACTCAATATATATCGAGTTAGAATGTGAACAAAACTAATTTCACTGAAAACGATGTTCTGAGTGATGAGATATTGACAAAACTACGAAATCGCACGAAACAATAATGTGTCACCTAGGAAAAAAGTATTTAACGTCTTATATACAATTGATAACAACCAACGTTTGATCTTATATTCTGAGTGAAAATGTTTAGAATATATATTTGATCGAGTACGGAAGAAAGAAAATTTATTTCATCGAAAATAGAGGTCTGATATAGGAGTAATTCAAAAAACTACAAAATCGGTCGAAACTTAAAGGGGTACCATCACGGAAAATAGTTGATTTGGGTCCCAAAAATATGTATTATATTAACATTACCTACTCAATATACATCGAGTTATAATGCGAATAAAACTAATTTCACTGAAAACGATGTTTTGAGTGATGAGATATTGACAAAACTACGAAATCGCACGAAACCATAACGTGCCACCTAGGAAAAAACTATTTAACGTCTTATATACAAGTGATAACAACCAACATTTGATCTTATATTTTGAGTGATAATGTTTAGAATGCATATTTGATCGAATACGGAAGAAACAAACTTTATTTCATCGAAAATAGAGTTCCGATATAGGAGTAATTCAAAAAACTACAAAATCGGTCGAAACTTAAAGGGGTGTACCATCACGGAAAATAGTTGATTTTGGTCCCAAAAATATGTATTATATTAACATTACTACCGCAATATATATCGAGTTACAATGTGAATAAAACGAATTTCACTGAAAACGATGTTCTGAGTGATGAGCTATTGACAAAACTACGAAATCGCACGAAACCATAACGTGCCACCTAGGAAAAAACTATTTAACGTCTTATATACAAGTGATAACAACCAACATTTGATCTTATATTTTGAGTGATAATGTTTAGAATGCATATTTGATCGAATACGGAAGAAACAAACTTTATTTCATCGAAAATAGAGTTCCGATATAGGAGTAATTCAAAAAACTACAAAATCGGTCGAAACTTAAAGGGGTGTACCATCACGGAAAATAGTTGATTTCGGTCCCAAAAATATGTATTATATTAACATTAATACCTCAATATATATCGAGTTACAATGTGAATAAAACAATTTCACTGAAAACGATGTTCTGAGTGATGAGATATTGACAAAACTACGAAATCGCACGAAACAATAACGTGTCGCCTAGGAAAAATATATTTAACGTCTTATATACAAGTGAGAACAACCAACATTTGATCGTATATTTTGAGTGATAATTTTTAGAATACATATTTGATCGAGTACGGAAAAAAAAAACTTTATTTCATCGAAAATAGAGTTCCGATATATGAGTAATTCAAAAAACTACAAAATCGCTCGAAACTTAAAGGGGTACCATCACGGAAAATAGTTGATTTGGGTCCCAAAAATATATATTATATTAACATTACCTACTCAATATATATCGAGTTACAATGTGAATAAAACGAATTTCACTGAAAACGATGTTCTGAGTGATGAGATATTGACAAAACTATGAAATCGCACGAAACCATAACGTGCCACCTAGGAAAAAAGTATTTAACGTCTTATATACAAGTGATAACAACCAACATTTGATCTTATATTTTGAGTGATAATGTTTAGAATACATATTTGATCGAATACGGAAGAAACAAACTTTATTTCATCGAAAATAGAGTTCCGATATAGGAGTAATTCAAAAAACTACAAAATTGGTCGAAACTTAAAGGGGTACCATCACGGAAAATAGTTGATTTCGGTCCCAAAAATATGTATTATATTAACATTAATACCTCAATATATATCGAGTTAGAATGCGAATAAAATTAATTTCACTGAAAACGAAGTTCTGAATGATGAGATATTGACAAAACTACGAAACCAGACGAAGCAATAACGTGTCGCCTAGGAAAAATATATTTAACGTCTTATACACAAGTGATAACAACCAACATTTGATCGTATATTTTGAGTGATAATATTTAGAATACATATTTGATCGAGTACGAAAAAACAAACTTTATTTCATCGAAAATAGAGTTCGAAATAGGAGTAATTCAAAAAACTACAAAATCGGTCGAAACTTAAAGAGGTACCATCACGGAAAATAGTTGATTTTGGTCCCAAAAATATGTATTATATTAACATTACTTACTCAATATATATCGAGTTAGAATGTGAATAAAACTAATTTCACTGAAAACGATGTTCTGAGTGATGAGATATTGACAAAACTACGAAATCGCACGAAACAATAATGTGTCACCTAGGAAAAATGTATTTAACGTCTTATACACAAGTGATAACAACCAACATTTGATCTAATGTTTTGAGTGATAATGTTTAGAATACATATTCGATCGAATACGGAAGAAACAAACTTTATTTCATCGAAAATAGAGTTCCGATATAGGAGTAATTCAAAAAACTACAAAATCGGTTGAAACTTAAAGGGATACCATCACGGAAAATAGTTGATTTTGGTCCCAAAAACATGTATTATATTAACATTACTTACTCAATATATATCGAGTTAGAATGTGAACAAAACTAATTTCACTGAAAACGATGTTCTGAGTGATGAGATATTGACAAAACTACGAAATCGCACGAAACAATAATGTGTCACCTAGGAAAAAAGTATTTAACGTCTTATATACAATTGATAACAACCAACGTTTGATCTTATATTCTGAGTGAAAATGTTTAGAATATATATTTGATCGAGTACGGAAGAAAGAAAATTTATTTCATCGAAAATAGAGGTCTGATATAGTAGTAATTCAAAAAACTACTAAATCGGTCGAAACTCAAAGGGGTACCATCACGGAAAATAGTTGATTTTGGTCCCAAAAATATGTATTATATTAACATTACTACCGCAATATATATCGAGTTACAATGTGAATAAAACGAATTTCACTGAAAACGATGTTCTGAGTGATGAGATATTGACAAAACTACGAAATCGCACGAAACCATAACGTGCCACCTAGGAAAAAAGTATTTAACGTCTTATATACAAGTGATAACAACCAAAATTTGATCTTATATTTTGAGTGATAATGTTTAGAATACATATTTGATCGAGTACGGAAAAAACAAACTTTATTTCAGCGAAAATAGAGTTCCGATATAGGAGTAATTCAAAAAACTACAAAATCGGTCGAAACTTAAAGGGGTGTACCATCACGGAAAATAGTTGATTTCGGTCCCAAAAATATGTATTATATTAACATTAATACCTCAATATATATCGAGTTACAATGTGAATAAAACAAATTTCACTGAAAACGATGTTCTGAGTGATGAGATATTGACAAAACTACGAAATCGCACGAAACAATAACGTGTCGCCTAGGAAAAATATATTTAACGTCTTATATACAAGTGATAACAACCAACATTTGATCGTATATTTTGAGTGATAATTTTTAGAATACATATTTGATCGAGTACGGAAAAAAAAACTTTATTTCATCGAAAATAGAATTCCGATATATGAGTAATTCAAAAAACAACAAAATCGGTCGAAACTTAAAGGGGTACCATCACGGAAAATAGTTGATTTGGGTCCCAAAAATATGTATTGCATTAACATTACCTACTGAATATATATCGAGTTCTAATGCGAATAAAACTAATTTCACTGAAAACGATGTTCTGAGTGATGAGATATTGACAAAACTACGAAATCGCACGAAACAATAATGTGTCACCCAGGAAAAATGTATTTAACGTCTTATAAACAATTGATAACAACCAACGTTTGATCTTATATTCTAAGTGAAAATGTTTAGAATATATATATGATCGAGTACGGAAGAAACAAACTTTATTTCATCGAAAATAGAGTTCTCATATAGGAGTAATACAAAAAACTACTAAATCGGTCGAAACTTAAAGGGGTACTATCACGGAAAATAGTTGATTTTGGTCCCAAAAACATGTATTATATTAACATTACTTACTCAATATATATCGAGTTAGAATGTGAATAAAACTAATTTCACTGAAAACGATGTTCTGAGTGATGAGATATTGACAAAACTACGAAATCGCACGAAACAATAATGTGTCACCTAGGGAAAATGTATTTAACCTCTTTTATACAAGTGATAACAACCAACATTTGATCTTATATTTTGAGTGATAATGTTTAGAATACATATTCGATCGAATACGGAAGAAACAAACTTTATTTCATCGAAAATAGAGTTCCGATATAGGAGTAATTCAAAAAACTACAAAATCGCTTGAAACTTAAAGGGGTACCATCACGGAAAATAGTTGATTTCGGTCCCAAAAATATGTATTATATTAACATTAATACCTCAATATATATCGAGTTAGAATGCGAATAAAATTAATTTCACTGAAAACGAAGTTCTGAATGATGAGATATTGACAAAACTACGAAATCAGACGAAGCAATAACGTGTCGCCTAGGAAAAATATATTTAACGTCTTATATACAAGTGATAACAACCAACATTTGATCGTATATTTTGAGTGATAATATTTAGAATACATATTTGATCGAGTACGGAAAAACAAACTTTATTTCATCGAAAATAGAGTTCGAAATAGGAGTAATTCAAAAAACTACAAAATCGGTCGAAACTGAAAGAGGTACCATCACGGAAAATAGTTGATTTTGGTCCCAAAAATATGTATTATATTAACATTACTTACTCAATATATATCGAGTTAGAATGTGAATAAAACTAATTTCACTGAAAACGATGTTCTGAGTGATGAGATATTGACAAAACTACGAAATCGCACGAAACAATAACGTGTCACCTAGGAAAAATGTATTTAACGTCTTATATACAATTGATAACAACCAACGTTTGATCTTATATTCTGAGTGAAAATGTTTAGAATATATATTTGATCGAGTACGGAAGAAAGAAAATTTATTTCATCGAAAATAGAGGTCTGATATAGTAGTAATTCAAAAAACTACTAAATCGGTCGAAACTCAAAGGGGTACCATCACTGAAAATAGTTGATTTTGGTCCCAAAAATATGTATTATATTAACATTACTACCGCAATATATATCGAGTTACAATGTGAATAAAACGAATTTCACTGAAAACGATGTTCTGAGTGATGAGATATTGACAAAACTACGAAATCGCACGAAACCATTACGTGCCACCTAGGAAAAATGTATTTAACGTCTTATATACAAGTGATAACAACCAACATTTGATCTTATATTTTGAGTGATAATGTTTAGAATACATATTTGATCGAGTACGGAAAAAAAAACTTTATTTCATCGAAAATAGAATTCCGATATATGAGTAATTCAAAAAACAACAAAATCGGTCGAAACTTAAAGGGGTACCATCACGGAAAATAGTTGATTTGGGTCCCAAAAATATGTATTGTATTAACATTACCTACTCAATATATATCGAGTTCTAATGCGAATAAAACTAATTTCACTGAAAACGATGTTCTGAGTGATGAGATATTGACAAAACTACGAAATCGCACGAAACAATAATGTGTCACCTAGGAAAAATGTATTTAACGTCTTATAAACAATTGATAACAACCAACGTTTGATCTTATATGCTAAGTGAAAATGTTTAGAATATATATATGATCGAGTACGGAAGAAACAAACTTTATTTCATCGAAAATAGAGTTCTCATATAGGAGTAATACAAAAAACTACTAAATCGGTCGAAACTTAAAGGGGTACTATCACGGAAAATAGTTGATTTTGGTCCCAAAAACATGTATTATATTAACATTACTTACTCAATATATATCGAGTTAGAATGTGAATAAAACTAATTTCACTGAAAACGATGTTCTGAGTGATGAGATATTGACAAAACTACGAAATCGCACGAAACAATAATGTGTCACCTAGGAAAAATGTATTTAACGTCTTATATACAATTGATAACAACCAACGTTTGATCTTATATTCTGAGTGAAAATGTTTAGAATATATATTTGATCGAGTACGGAAGAAAGAAAATTTATTTCATCGAAAATAGAGGTCTGATATAGTAGTAATTCAAAAAACTACTAAATCGGTCGAAACTCAAAGGGGTACCATCACTGAAAATAGTTGATTTTGGTCCCAAAAATATTTATTATATTCACATTACTTACTCAATATATATCGAGTTAGAATGTGAATAAAACTAATTTCACTGAAAACGATGTTCTGAGTGATGAGATATTGACAAAACTACGAAATCGCACGAAACAATAATGTGTCACCTAGGGAAAATGTATTTAACGTCTTTTATACAAGTGATAACAACCAACATTTGATCTTATATTTTGAGTGATAATGTTTAGAATACATATTCGATCGAATACGGAAGAAACAAACTTTATTTCATCGAAAATAGAGTTCCGATATAGGAGTAATTCAAAAAACTACAAAATCGCTTGAAACTTAAAGGGGTACCATCACGGAAAATAGTTGATTTCGGTCCCAAAAATATGTATTATATTAACATTAATACCTCAATATATATCGAGTTAGAATGCGAATAAAATTAATTTCACTGAAAACGAAGTTCTGAATGATGAGATATTGACAAAACTACGAAATCAGACGAAGCAATAACGTGTCGCCTAGGAAAAATATATTTAACGTCTTATATACAAGTGATAACAACCAACATTTGATCGTATATTTTGAGTGATAATATTTAGAATACATATTTGATCGAGTACGGAAAAACAAACTTTATTTCATCGAAAATAGAGTTCGAAATAGGAGTAATTCAAAAAACTACAAAATCGGTCGAAACTTAAAGAGGTACCATCACGGAAAATAGTTGATTTTGGTCCCAAAAATATGTATTATATTAACATTACTTACTCAATATATATCGTGTTAGAATGTGAATAAAACTAATTTCACTGAAAACGATGTTCTGAGTGATGAGATATTGACAAAACTACGAAATCGCACGAAACAATAACGTGTCACCTAGGAAAAATGTATTTAACGTCTTATATACAATTGATAACAACCAACGTTTGATCTTATATTCTGAGTGAAAATGTTTAGAATATATATTTGATCGAGTACGGAAGAAAGAAAATTTATTTCATCGAAAATAGAGGTCTGATATAGTAGTAATTCAAAAAACTACTAAATCGGTCGAAACTCAAAGGGGTACCATCACTGAAAATAGTTGATTTTGGTCCCAAAAATATGTATTATATTAACATTACTACCGCAATATATATCGAGTTACAATGTGAATAAAACGAATTTCACTGAAAACGATGTTCTGAGTGATGAGAAATTGACAAAACTACGAAATCGCACGAAACCATTACGTGCCACCTAGGAAAAATGTATTTAACGTCTTATATACAAGTGATAACAACCAACATTTGATCTTATATTTTGAGTGATAATGTTTAGAATACATATTTGATCGAGTACGGAAAAAAAAACTTTATTTCATCGAAAATAGAATTCCGATATATGAGTAATTCAAAAAACAACAAAATCGGTCGAAACTTAAAGGGGTACCATCACGGAAAATAGTTGATTTGGGTCCCAAAAATATGTATTGTATTAACATTACCTACTCAATATATATCGAGTTCTAATGCGAATAAAACTAATTTCACTGAAAACGATGTTCTGAGTGATGAGATATTGACAAAACTACGAAATCGCACGAAACAATAATGTGTCACCTAGGAAAAATGTATTTAACGTCTTATAAACAATTGATAACAACCAACGTTTGATCTTATATTCTAAGTGAAAATGTTTAGAATATATA
Source organism: Chamaenerion angustifolium (assembly GCA_946814005.1). NCBI lineage: Eukaryota > Viridiplantae > Streptophyta > Magnoliopsida > Myrtales > Onagraceae > Chamaenerion > Chamaenerion angustifolium. The sequence continues at coordinate 633,337 of OX328279.1, forward strand.
TATGATCGAGTACGGAAGAAACAAACTTTATTTCATCGAAAATAGAGTTCTCATATAGGAGTAATACAAAAAACTACTAAATCGGTCGAAACTTAAAGGGGTACTATCACGGAAAATAGTTGATTTTGGTCCCAAAAACATGTATTATATTAACATTACTTACTCAATATATATCGAGTTAGAATGTGAATAAAACTAATTTCACTGAAAACGATGTTCTGAGTGATGAGATATTGACAAAACTACGAAATCGCACGAAACAATAATGTGTCACCTAGGAAAAATGTATTTAACGTCTTATATACAATTGATAACAACCAACGTTTGATCTTATATTCTGAGTGAAAATGTTTAGAATATATATTTGATCGAGTACGGAAGAAAGAAAATTTATTTCATCGAAAATAGAGGTCTGATATAGGAGTAATTCAAAAAACTACAAAATCGGTCGAAACTTAAAGGGGTACCATCACGGAAAATAGTTGATTTGGGTCCCAAAAATATGTATTATATTAACATTACCTACTCAATATACATCGAGTTATAATGCGAATAAAACTAATTTCACTGAAAACGATGTTTTGAGTGATGAGATATTGACAAAACTACGAAATCGAACGAAATAATAATGTGTCACCTAGGATAAATGTATTTAACGTCTTATATACAATTGATAATAACCAACGTTTGATCTTATATTCTGAGTGAAAATGTTTAGAATATATATTTGATCGAGTACGGAAATAACAAAATTTATTTCTTCGAAAATAGAGTTCCGATATAGTAGTAATTCAAAAAACTACAAAATCGGTCGAAACTCAAAGGGGTACCATCACGGAAAATAGTTGATTTTGGTCCCAAAAATATGTATTATATTAACATTAGTTCCGCAATATATATCGAGTTACAATGTGAATAAAACGAATTTCACTGAAAACGATGTTCTGAGTGATGAGATATTGACAAAACTATGAAATCGCACGAAACCATAACGTGCCACCTAGGAAAAAAGTATTTAACGTCTTTTATACAAGTGATAACAACCAACGTTTGATCTTATATTATGAGTGAAAATGTTTAGAATACATATTTGATCGAGTACGGAAGAAACAAACTTTATTTCAGCGAAAATAGAGTTCTGATATTGGAGTAATACAAAAAACTACTAAATCGGTCGAAACTTAAAGGGGTACTATCACAGAAAATAGTTGATTTTGGTCACAAAAATATTTATTATATTCACATTACTTCCGCAATATATATCGAGTTACAATGTGAATAAAACGAATTTCACTGAAAACGATGTTCTGAGTGATGAGATATTGACAAAACTACGAAATCGCACGAAACAATAACGTGTCGCCTAGGAAAAATATATTTAACGTCTTATATACAAGTGATAACAACCAACATTTGATCTTATGTTTTGAGTGATAATGTTTAGAATACATATTCGATCGAATACGGAAGAAACAAACTTTATTTCATCGAAAATAGAGTTCCGATATAGGAGTAATTCAAAAAACTACAAAATCGGTTGAAACTTAAAGGGGTACAATCACGGAAAATAGTTGATTTTGGTCCTAAAAACATGTATTATATTAACATTACTTACTCAATATATATCGAGTTAGAATGTGAATAAAACTAATTTCACTGAAAACGATGTTCTGAGTGATGAGATATTGACAAAACTACGAAATCGCACGAAACAATAATGCGTCACGTAGGAAAAATGTATTTAACGTCTTATATACAATTGATAACAACCAACGTTTGATCTTATATTCTGAGTGAAAATGTTTAGAATATATATTTGATCGAGTACGGAAGAAAGAAAATTTATTTCATCGAAAATAGAGGTCTGATATAGTAGTAATTCAAAAACTACTAAATCGGTCGAAACTCAAAGGGGTACCATCACTGAAAATAGTTGATTTTGGTCCCAAAAATATGTATTATATTAACATTACTACCGCAATATATATCGAATTACAATGTGAATAAAACGAATTTCACTGAAAACGATGTTCTGAGTGATGAGATATTGACAAAACTACGAAATCGCACGAAACCATAACGTGCCACCTAGGAAAAATGTATTTAACGTCTTATATACAAGTGATAACAACCAACATTTGATCTTATATTTTGAGTGATAATGTTTAGAATACATATTTGATCGAGTACGGAAGAAACAAACTTAATTCATCGAAAATAGAGTTCCGATATAGGAGTAATAAAAAAAACTACTAATTCGGTCGACACTTAGAGGGGTAATTTCACGGAAAATAGTTGATTTCGGTCCCAAAAATATTTATTATATTTACATTAATACCTCAATATATATCGAGTTAGAATTCCAATCAAAATAATTTCACTGAAAACGAAGTTTTGAGTCTTGACATATTGACAAAACTACGAAATCGGACGAAACAATCGTGTCGCCTAAGAAAAATATAATTAACGTCTTATATACAAGTGATAACAACCAACATTTGATCTTATATTTTAGGTGATAATGTTTAGAATACATATTTGATCGAGTACGGAAAAAAAAACTTTATTTCATCGAAAATAGAGTTCCGATATAGGAGTAATTCAAAAAACTACAAAATCGGTCGAAACTTAAAGGGGTACCATCACGGAAAATAGTTGATTTGGGTCCCAAAAATATGTATTATATTAACATTACCTCCTCAATATATATCGAGTTCTAATGCGAATAAAACTAATTTCACTGAAAACGATGTTCTGAGTGATGAGATATTGACAAAACTACGAAATCGCACGAAACAATAATGTGTCACCTAGGAAAAATGTATTTAACGTCTTATAAACAATTGATAACAACCAACGTTTGATCTTATATTCTGAGTGAAAATGTTTAGAATATATATATGATCGAGTACGGAAGAAACAAACTTTATTTCATCGAAAATAGAGTTCTCATATAGGAGTAATACAAAAAACTACTAAATCGGTCGAAACTTAAAGGGGTACTAACACGGAAAATAGTTGATTTTGGTCACAAAAATATTTATTATATTCACATTACTTCCGCAATATATATCGAGTTAGAATGTGAATAAAACGAATTTCACTGAAAACGATGTTCTGAGTGATGAGATATTGACAAAACTACGAAATCGCACGAAACCATAACGTGCCACCTAGGAAAAATCTATTTAACGTCTTATATACAAGTGATAACAACCAACATTTGATCTTATATTTTGAGTGATAATGTTTAGAATACATATTTGATCGAATACGAAGAAACAAACTTTATTTCATCGAAAATAGAGTTCCGATATAGGACTAATTCAAAAAACTACAAAATCGGTCAAAACTTAAAGGGGTACCATCACAGAAAATAGTTGATTTCGGTCCCAAAAATATGTATTATATTAACATTAATACCTCAATATATATCGAGTTAGAATGCGAATAAAATTAATTTCACTGAAAACGAAGTTCTGAATGATGAGATATTGACAAAACTACGAAATCAGACGAAGCAATAACGTGTCGCCTAGGAAAAATATATTTAACGTCTTATATACAAGTGATAACAACCAACATTTGATCTTCTATTTTGAGTGATAATGTTTATAATACATATTTGATCGAGTACGGAAGAAATAAACTTGATTTCATCGAAAATAGAGATCTGATATTGGAATAATTCAAAATACTACAAAATCGGTCGAAACTTAACGGGGTACCATCACGGAAAATAGTTGATTTTGGTAAAAATATGTATTATATTAACATTACTACCTCAATATATATCGAGTTATAATGCGAATAAAACTAATTTCACTGAAAACAAAGTTGTGAGTGATGAGATATTGACAAAACTACGAAATCGAACGAAACAATAATGTGTCACCTAGGAAAAATGTATTTAACGTCTTATAAACAATTGATAACAACCAACGTTTGATCTTATATTCTGAGTGAAAATGTTTAGAATATATATATGATCGAGTACGGAAGAAACAAACTTTATTTCATCGAAAATAGAGTTCTCATATAGGAGTAATACAAAAAACTACTAAATCGGTCGAAACTTAAAGGGGTACTAACACGGAAAATAGTTGATTTTGGTCACAAAAATATTTATTATATTCACATTACTTCCGCAATATATATCGAGTTACAATGTGAATAAAACGAATTTCACTGAAAACGATGTTCTGAGTGATGAGATATTGACAAAACTACGAAATCGCACGAAACCATAACGTGCCACCTAGGAAAAATCTATTTAACGTCTTATATACAAGTGATAACAACCAACATTTGATCTTATATTTTGAGTGATAATGTTTAGAATACATATTTGATCGAATACGGAAAAACAAACTTTATTTCATCGAAAATAGAGTTCCGATATAGGACTAATTCAAAAAACTACAAAATCGATCAAAACTTAAAGGGGTACCATCACAGAAAATAGTTGATTTCGGTCCCAAAAATATGTATTATATTAACATTAATACCTCAATATATATCGAGTTAGAATGCGAATAAAATTAATTTCACTGAAAACGAAGTTCTGAATGATGAGATATTGACAAAACTACGAAATCAGACGAAGCAATAACGTGTCGCCTAGGAAAAATATATTTAACGTCTTATATACAAGTGATAACAACCAACATTTGATCTTCTATTTTGAGTGATAATGTTTATAATACATATTTGATCGAGTACGGAAGAAATAAACTTGATTTCATCGAAAATAGAGATCTGATATTGGAATAATTCAAAATACTACAAAATCGGTCGAAACTTAAAGGGGTACCATCACGGAAAATAGTTGATTTTGGTAAAAATATGTATTATATTAACATTACTACCTCAATATATATCGAGTTATAATGCGAATAAAACTAATTTCACTGAAAACAAAGTTGTGAGTGATGAGATATTGATAAAACTACGAAATCGGACGGAACAATAACGTGTCGCCTAGGAAAAATATATTTAACGTCTTATATACAAGTGATAACAACAAACATTTGATCTTATATTTTGAGTGAGAATGTTTATAATATATATTTGATCAAGTACGGAAGAAACAAAATTTATTTCATCGAAAATAGAGTTCTTATATAGGAGTAATTTAAAAAACTACTAAATCGGTCGAAACTCAATGGGGTACCATCACGGAAAATAGTTGATTTCGGTCCCAAAAATATGTATTATATTAACATTAATACCTCAATATATATCGAGTTAGAATGCGAATAAAATTAATTTCACTGAAAACGAAGTTCTGAATGATGAGATATTGACAAAACTACGAAATCAGACGAAGCAATAACGTGTCGCCTATGAAAAATATATTTAACGTCCTATATACAAGTGATAACAACCAACATTTGATCGTAAATTTTGAGTGATAATATTTAGAATACATATTTGATCGAGTACGGAAAAACAAACTTTATTTCTTCGAATATAGAGTTCCGAAATAGGAGTAATTCAAAAAACTACAAAATCGGTCGAAACTTAAAGGGTTACCATCACGGAAAATAGTTGATTTGGGTTCCAAAAATATATATTATATTAACATTACTTATTCAATATATATCGACTTATAATGTTAATAAAACGAATTACACTGAAAACGATGTTCTGAGTGATGAGATATTGACAAAACTACGAAATCGAACGAAACAATAATGTGTCACCTAGGAAAAATGTATTTAACGTCTTATATACAATTGATAACAACCAACGTTTGATCTTATATTCTGAGTGAAAATGTTTATAATATATATTTGATCGAGTACGGAAGAAACAAAATTTATTTCTTCGAAAATAGAGTTCCGATATAGTAGTAATTCAAAAAACTACTAAATCGGTCCAAACTCAAAGGGGTACCATCACGGAAAATAGTTGATTTTGGTCCCAAAAATATGTATTATATTAACATTAGTTCCGCAATATATATCGAGTTACAATGTGAATAAAATGAATTTCACTGAAAACAATGTTCTGAGTGATGAGATATTGACAAAACTACGAAATCGCACGAAACCATAACGTGCCACCTAGGAAAAATCTATTTAAAGTCTTATACACAAGTGATAACAACCAAAATTTGATCTTATATTTTGAGTGATAATATTTAGAATACATATTTGATCGAATACGGAAGAAACAAACTTTATTTCATCGAAAATAGAGTTCCGATATAGGAGTAATTCAAAAAACTACAAAATCGGTCGAAACTTAAAGGGGTACCAGCACGGAAAATAGTTGATTTCGGTCCCAAAAATATGTATTATATTAACATTACCTACTCAATATACATCGAGTTATAATGCGAATAAAACTAATTTCACTGAAAACGATGTTTTGAGTGATGAGATATTGACAAAACTACGAAATCGAACGAAATAATAATGTGTCACCTAGGAAAAATGTATTTAACGTCTTATATACAATTGATAACAACCAACGTTTGATCTTATATTCTGAGTGAAAATGTTTAGAATATATATTTGATCGAGTACGGAAATAACAAAATTTATTTCTTCGAAAATAGAGTTCCGATATAGTAGTAATTCAAAAAACTACAAAATCGGTCGAAACTCAAAGGGGTACCATCACGGAAAATAGTTGATTTTGGTCCCAAAAATATGTATTATGTTAACATTAGTTCCGCAATATATATCGAGTTACAATGTGAATAAAACGAATTTCACTGAAAACGATGTTCTGAGTGATGAGATATCGACAAAACTACGAAATCGCACGAAACAATAACGTGTCGCCTAGGAAAAATATATTTAACGTCTTATATACAAGTGATAACAACCAACATTTGATCTTATGTTTTGAGTGATAATGTTTAGAATACATATTCGATCGAATACGGAAGAAACAAACTTTATTTCATCGAAAATAGAGTTCCGATATAGGAGTAATTCAAAAAACTACAAAATCGGTTGAAACTTAAAGGGGTACCATCACGGAAAATAGTTGATTTTGGTCCCAAAAACATGTATTATATTAACATTACTTACTCAATATATATCGAGTTAGAATGTGAATAAAACTAATTTCACTGAAAACGATGTTCTGAGTGATGAGATATTGACAAAACTACGAAATCGGACGAAACAATAATGTGTCACGTAGGAAAAATGTATTTAACGTCTTATATACAATTGATAACAACCAACGTTTGATCTTATATTCTGAGTGAAAATGTTTAGAATATATATTTGATCGAGTACGGAAGAAAGAAAATTTATTTCATCGAAAATAGAGGTCTGATATAGTAGTAATTCAAAAAACTACTAAATCGGTCGAAACTCAAAGGGGTACCATCACTGAAAATAGTTGTTTTGGTCCCAAAAATATGTATTATATTAACATTACTACCGCAATATATATCGAGTTACAATGTGAATAAAACGAATTTCACTGAAAACGATGTTCTGAGTGATGAGATATTGACAAAACTACGAAATCGCACGAAACCATAACGTGCCACCTAGGAAACATGTATTTAACATCTTATATACAAGTGATAACAACCAACATTTGATCTTATATTTTGAGTGATAATGTTTAGAATACATATTTGATCGAGTACGGAAGAAACAAACTTAATTCATCGAAAATAGAGTTCTGATATAGGAGTAATAAAAAAAACTACTAATTCGGTCGACACTTAGAGGGGTAATTTCACGGAAAATAGTTGATTTCGGTCCCAAAAACATGTATTATATTAACATTAATACCTCAATATATATCGAGTTAGAATGCGAATAAAATTAATTTCACTGAAAACGAAGTTCTGAATGATGAGATATTGACAAAACTACGAAACCAGACGAAGCAATAACGTGTCGCCTAGGAAAAATATATTTAACGTCTTATACACAAGTGATAACAACCAACATTTGATCTTATATTTTGAGTGATAATATTTAGAATACATATTTGATCGAGTACGGAAAAAAAAACTTTATTTCATCGAAAATAGAGTTCCGATATAGGAGTAATTCAAAAAACTACAAAATCGGTCGAAACTTAAAGGGGTACCATCACGGAAAATAGTTGATTTGGGTCCCAAAAATATGTATTATATTAACATTACCTACTCAATATATATCGAGTTCTAATACGAATAAAACTAATTTCACTGAAAACGATGTTCTGAGTGATGAGATATTGACAGAACTACGAAATCGCACGAAACAATAATGTGTCACCTAGGAAAAATGTATTTAACGTCTTATAAACAATTGATAACAACCAACGTTTGATCTTATATTCTGAGTGAAAATGTTTAGAGTATATATATGATCGAGTACGGAAGAAACAAACTTTATTTCATCGAAAATAGAGTTCTCATATAGGAGTAATACAAAAAACTACTAAATCGGTCGAAACTTAAAGGGGTACTAACACGGAAAATAGTTGATTTTGGTCACAAAAATATTTATTATATTCACATTACTTCCGCAATATATATCGAGTTACAATGTGAATAAAACGAATTTCACTGAAAACGATGTTCTGAGTGATGAGATATTGACAAAACTACGAAATCACACGAAACCATAACGTGCCACCTAGGAAAAATCTATTTAACGTCTTATATACAAGTGATAACAACCAACATTTGATCTTATATTTTGAGTGATAATGTTTAGAATACATATTTGATTGAGTATGGAAGAAATAAACTTGATTTCATCAAAAATAGAGTTCCGATATAAGAGTAATTCAAAAAACTACAAATTCGGTCGAAACTTAAAGGGATACCATCACGGAAAATAGTTGATTTTGGTCCCAAAAATATGTATTATATTAACATTAATACCTCAATATATATCGAGTTAGAATGCGAATAAAATTAATTTAACTGAAAACGAAGTTCTGAGTGATGAGATATTGACAAAACTACGAAATCAGACGAAGCAATAACGTGTCGCCTAGGAAAAATATATTTAACGTCTTATATACAAGTGATAACAACCAACATTTTATCTTATATTTTGAGTGATAATTGTTAGAATACATATTTGATCGAGTACGGAAGAAACAAACTTTATTTCATCGAAAATAGAGTTCCGATATAGGAGTAATAAAAAAAAACTACTAAATCGGTCGAAACTTAAAGGGGAACCATCACGGAAAATAGTTGATTTTGGTCCCAAAAATATGTATTATATTCACATTAATTCCTCAATATATATCGAGTTAGAATTCCAATCAAAATAATTTCACTGAAAACGAAGTTTTGAGTCTTGACATATTGACAAAACTACGAAATCGGACGAAACAATAACGTGTCGCCTCAGAAAAATATATTTAACGTCTTATATACAAGTGATAACAACCAACATTTGATCTAATATTTTAGGTGAAAATATTTAGAATACATATTTGATCGAGTACGGAAGAAACAAACTTTATTTCATCGAAAATAGAGTTCTGATATAGGAGTACTTCAAAAAACTACTAAATCGGTCGAAACTCAAAGGGGTACCATCACGGAAAATAGTTGATTTCGGTCCCAAAATAATGTATTATATTAACATAAATACCTCAATATATATCGAGTTAGAATTCGATATTGACAAAACTACGAAATTGGACGAAACAATAACGTGTCGCCTCAGAAAAATATATTTAACGTCTTATATACAAGTGATAACAACCAACATTTGATCTAATATTTTAGGTGAAAATATTTAGAATACATATTTGATCGAGTACGGAAGAAACAAACTTTATTTCATCGAAAATAGAGTTCTGATATAGGAGTAATTCAAAAAACTACAAAATCGGTCGAAACTTAAAGGGGTACCATCACGGAAAATAGTTGATTTGGGTCCCAAAAATATGTATTATATTAACATTACCTACTCAATATATATCGAGTTCTAATACGAATAAAACTAATTTCACTGAAAACGATGTTCTGAGTGATGAGATATTGACAGAACTACGAAATCGCACGAAACAATAATGTGTCACCTAGGAAAAATGTATTTAACGTCTTATAAACAATTGATAACAACCAACGTTTGATCTTATATTCTGAGTGAAAATGTTTAGAGTATATATATGATCGAGTACGGAAGAAACAAACTTTATTTCATCGAAAATAGAGTTCTCATATAGGAGTAATACAAAAAACTACTAAATCGGTCGAAACTTAAAGGGGTACTAACACGGAAAATAGTTGATTTTGGTCACAAAAATATTTATTATATTCACATTACTTCCGCAATATATATCGAGTTACAATGTGAATAAAACGAATTTCACTGAAAACGATGTTCTGAGTGATGAGATATTGACAAAACTACGAAATCACACGAAACCATAACGTGCCACCTAGGAAAAATCTATTTAACGTCTTATATACAAGTGATAACAACCAACATTTGATCTTATATTTTGAGTGATAATGTTTAGAATACATATTTGATTGAGTATGGAAGAAATAAACTTGATTTCATCAAAAATAGAGTTCCGATATAAGAGTAATTCAAAAAACTACAAATTCGGTCGAAACTTAAAGGGGTACCATCACGGAAAATAGTTGATTTTGGTCCCAAAAATATGTATTATATTAACATTAATACCTCAATATATATCGAGTTAGAATGCGAATAAAATTAATTTAACTGAAAACGAAGTTCTGAGTGATGAGATATTGACAAAACTACGAAATCAGACGAAGCAATAACGTGTCGCCTAGGAAAAATATATTTAACGTCTTATATACAAGTGATAACAACCTACATTTTATCTTATATTTTGAGTGATAATTGTTAGAATACATATTTGATCGAGTACGGAAGAAACAAACTTTATTTCATCGAAAATAGAGTTCCGATATAGGAGTAATAAAAAAAACTACTAAATCGGTCGAAACTTAAAGGGGAACCATCACGGAAAATAGTTGATTTTGGTCCCAAAAATATGTATTATATTCACATTAATTCCTCAATATATATCGAGTTAGAATTCCAATCAAAATAATTTCACTGAAAACGAAGTTTTGAGTCTTGACATATTGACAAAACTACGAAATCGGACGAAACAATAACGTGTCGCCTCAGAAAAATATATTTAACGTCTTATATACAAGTGATAACAACCAACATTTGATCTAATATTTTAGGTGAAAATATTTAGAATACATATTTGATCGAGTACGGAAGAAACAAACTTTATTTCATCGAAAATAGAGTTCTGATATAGGAGTACTTCAAAAAACTACTAAATCGGTCGAAACTCAAAGGGGTACCATCACGGAAAATAGTTGATTTCGGTCCCAAAATAATGTATTATATTAACATAAATACCTCAATATATATCGAGTTAGAATTCGATATTGACAAAACTACGAAATTGGACGAAACAATAACGTGTCGCCTCAGAAAAATATATTTAACGTCTTATATACAAGTGATAACAACCAACATTTGATCTAATATTTTAGGTGAAAATATTTAGAATACATATTTGATCGAGTACGGAAGAAACAAACTTTATTTCATCGAAAATAGAGTTCTGATATAGGAGTAATTCAAAAAACTACAAAATCGGTCGAAACTTAAAGGGGTACCATCACGGAAAATAGTTGATTTGGGTCCCAAAAATATGTATTATATTAACATTACCTACTCAATATATATCGAGTTCTAATACGAATAAAACTAATTTCACTGAAAACGATGTTCTGAGTGATGAGATATTGACAGAACTACGAAATCGCACGAAACAATAATGTGTCACCTAGGAAAAATGTATTTAACGTCTTATAAACAATTGATAACAACCAACGTTTGATCTTATATTCTGAGTGAAAATGTTTAGAGTATATATATGATCGAGTACGGAAGAAACAAACTTTATTTCATCGAAAATAGAGTTCTCATATAGGAGTAATACAAAAAACTACTAAATCGGTCGAAACTTAAAGGGGTACTAACACGGAAAATAGTTGATTTTGGTCACAAAAATATTTATTATATTCACATTACTTCCGCAATATATATCGAGTTACAATGTGAATAAAACGAATTTCACTGAAAACGATGTTCTGAGTGATGAGATATTGACAAAACTACGAAATCACACGAAACCATAACGTGCCACCTAGGAAAAATCTATTTAACGTCTTATATACAAGTGATAACAACCAACATTTGATCTTATATTTTGAGTGATAATGTTTAGAATACATATTTGATTGAGTATGGAAGAAATAAACTTGATTTCTTCGAAAATAGAGTTCCGATATAGTAGTAATTCAAAAAACTACTAAATCGGTCGAAACTCAAAGGGGTACCATCACGGAAAATAGTTGATTTTGGTCCCAAAAATATGTATTATATTAACATTAATACCTCAATATATATCGAGTTAGAATGCGAATAAAATTAATTTAACTGAAAACGAAGTTCTGAGTGATGAGATATTGACAAAACTACGAAATCAGACGAAGCAATAACGTGTCGCCTAGGAAAAATATATTTAACGTCTTATATACAAGTGATAACAACCAACATTTTATCTTATATTTTGAGTGATAATTGTTAGAATACATATTTGATCGAGTACGGAAGAAACAAACTTTATTTCATCGAAAATAGAGTTCCGATATAGGAGTAATAAAAAAAACTACTAAATCGGTCGAAACTTAAAGGGGAACCATCACGGAAAATAGTTGATTTTGGTCCCAAAAATATGTATTATATTCACATTAATTCCTCAATATATATCGAGTTAGAATTCCAATCAAAATAATTTCACTGAAAACGAAGTTTTGAGTCTTGACATATTGACAAAACTACGAAATCGGACGAAACAATAACGTGTCGCCTCAGAAAAATATATTTAACGTCTTATATACAAGTGATAACAACCAACATTTGATCTAATATTTTAGGTGAAAATATTTAGAATACATATTTGATCGAGTACGGAAGAAACAAACTTTATTTCATCGAAAATAGAGTTCTGATATAGGAGTACTTCAAAAAACTACTAAATCGGTCGAAACTCAAAGGGGTACCATCACGGAAAATAGTTGATTTCGGTCCCAAAATAATGTATTATATTAACATAAATACCTCAATATATATCGAGTTAGAATTCGATATTGACAAAACTACGAAATTGGACGAAACAATAACGTGTCGCCTCAGAAAAATATATTTAACGTCTTATATACAAGTGATAACAACCAACATTTGATCTAATATTTTAGGTGAAAATATTTAGAATACATATTTGATCGAGTACGGAAGAAACAAACTTTATTTCATCGAAAATAGAGTTCTGATATAGGAGTAATTCAAAAAACTACAAAATCGGTCGAAACTTAAAGGGGTACCATCACGGAAAATAGTTGATTTGGGTCCCAAAAATATGTATTATATTAACATTACCTACTCAATATATATCGAGTTATAATGCGAATAAAACCAATTTCACTGAAAACGATGTTCTAAGTGATGAGATATTGACAAAACTACGAAATCGAACGAAACAATAATGTGTCACCTAGGAAAAATGTATTTAACGTCTTATAAACAATTGATAACAACCAACGTTTGATCTTATATTCTGAGTGAAAATGTTTAGAGTATATATATGATCGAGTACGGAAGAAACAAACTTTATTTCATTGAAAATAGAGTTCTCATATAGGAGTAATACAAAAAACTACTAAATCGGTCGAAACTTAAAGGGGTACTAACACGGAAAATAGTTGATTTTGGTCACAAAAATATTTATTATATTCACATTACTTCCGCAATATATATCGAGTTACAATGTGAATAAAACGAATTTCACTGAAAACGATGTTCTGAGTGATGAGATATTGACAAAACTACGAAATCACACGAAACCATAACGTGCCACCTAGGAAAAATCTATTTAACGTCTTATATACAAGTGATAACAACCAACATTTGATCTTATATTTTGAGTGATAATGTTTAGAATACATATTTGATTGAGTATGGAAGAAATAAACTTGATTTCTTCGAAAATAGAGTTCCGATATAGTAGTAATTCAAAAAACTACTAAATCGGTCGAAACTCAAAGGGGTACCATCACGGAAAATAGTTGATTTTGGTCCCAAAAATATGTATTATATTAACATTAATACCTCAATATATATCGAGTTAGAATGCGAATAAAATTAATTTAACTGAAAACGAAGTTCTGAGTGATGAGATATTGACAAAACTACGAAATCAGACGAAGCAATAACGTGTCGCCTAGGAAAAATATATTTAACGTCTTATATACAAGTGATAACAACCAACATTTTATCTTATATTTTGAGTGATAATTGTTAGAATACATATTTGATCGAGTACGGAAGAAACAAACTTTATTTCATCGAAAATAGAGTTCCGATATAGGAGTAATAAAAAAAACTACTAAATCGGTCGAAACTTAAAGGGGAACCATCACGGAAAATAGTTGATTTTGGTCCCAAAAATATGTATTATATTCACATTAATTCCTCAATATATATCGAGTTAGAATTCCAATCAAAATAATTTCACTGAAAACGAAGTTTTGAGTCTTGACATATTGACAAAACTACGAAATCGGACGAAACAATAACGTGTCGCCTCAGAAAAATATATTTAACGTCTTATATACAAGTGATAACAACCAACATTTGATCTAATATTTTAGGTGAAAATATTTAGAATACATATTTGATCGAGTACGGAAGAAACAAACTTTATTTCATCGAAAATAGAGTTCTGATATAGGAGTACTTCAAAAAACTACTAAATCGGTCGAAACTCAAAGGGGTACCATCACGGAAAATAGTTGATTTCGGTCCCAAAATAATGTATTATATTAACATAAATACCTCAATATATATCGAGTTAGAATTCGATATTGACAAAACTACGAAATTGGACGAAACAATAACGTGTCGCCTCAGAAAAATATATTTAACGTCTTATATACAAGTGATAACAACCAACATTTGATCTAATATTTTAGGTGAAAATATTTAGAATACATATTTGATCGAGTACGGAAGAAACAAACTTTATTTCATCGAAAATAGAGTTCTGATATAGGAGTAATTCAAAAAACTACAAAATCGGTCGAAACTTAAAGGGGTACCATCACGGAAAATAGTTGATTTGGGTCCCAAAAATATGTATTATATTAACATTACCTACTCAATATATATCGAGTTATAATGCGAATAAAACCAATTTCACTGAAAACGATGTTCTAAGTGATGAGATATTGACAAAACTACGAAATCGAACGAAACAATAATGTGTCACCTAGGAAAAATGTATTTAACGTCTTATAAACAATTGATAACAACCAACGTTTGATCTTATATTCTGAGTGAAAATGTTTAGAGTATATATATGATCGAGTACGGAAGAAACAAACTTTATTTCATCGAAAATAGAGTTCTCATATAGGAGTAATACAAAAAACTACTAAATCGGTCGAAACTTAAAGGGGTACTAACACGGAAAATAGTTGATTTTGGTCACAAAAATATTTATTATATTCACATTACTTCCGCAATATATATCGAGTTACAATGTGAATAAAACGAATTTCACTGAAAACGATGTTCTGAGTGATGAGATATTGACAAAACTACGAAATCACACGAAACCATAACGTGCCACCTAGGAAAAATCTATTTAACGTCTTATATACAAGTGATAACAACCAACATTTGATCTTATATTTTGAGTGATAATGTTTAGAATACATATTTGATTGAGTATGGAAGAAATAAACTTGATTTCTTCGAAAATAGAGTTCCGATATAGTAGTAATTCAAAAAACTACTAAATCGGTCGAAACTCAAAGGGGTACCATCACGGAAAATAGTTGATTTTGGTCCCAAAAATATGTATTATATTAACATTAATACCTCAATATATATCGAGTTAGAATGCGAATAAAATTAATTTAACTGAAAACGAAGTTCTGAGTGATGAGATATTGACAAAACTACGAAATCAGACGAAGCAATAACGTGTCGCCTAGGAAAAATATATTTAACGTCTTATATACAAGTGATAACAACCAACATTTTATCTTATATTTTGAGTGATAATTGTTAGAATACATATTTGATCGAGTACGGAAGAAACAAACTTTATTTCATCGAAAATAGAGTTCCGATATAGGAGTAATAAAAAAAACTACTAAATCGGTCGAAACTTAAAGGGGAACCATCACGGAAAATAGTTGATTTTGGTCCCAAAAATATGTATTATATTCACATTAATTCCTCAATATATATCGAGTTAGAATTCCAATCAAAATAATTTCACTGAAAACGAAGTTTTGAGTCTTGACATATTGACAAAACTACGAAATCGGACGAAACAATAACGTGTCGCCTCAGAAAAATATATTTAACGTCTTATATACAAGTGATAACAACCAACATTTGATCTAATATTTTAGGTGAAAATATTTAGAATACATATTTGATCGAGTACGGAAGAAACAAACTTTATTTCATCGAAAATAGAGTTCTGATATAGGAGTACTTCAAAAAACTACTAAATCGGTCGAAACTCAAAGGGGTACCATCACGGAAAATAGTTGATTTCGGTCCCAAAATAATGTATTATATTAACATAAATACCTCAATATATATCGAGTTAGAATTCGATATTGACAAAACTACGAAATTGGACGAAACAATAACGTGTCGCCTCAGAAAAATATATTTAACGTCTTATATACAAGTGATAACAACCAACATTTGATCTAATATTTTAGGTGAAAATATTTAGAATACATATTTGATCGAGTACGGAAGAAACAAACTTTATTTCATCGAAAATAGAGTTCTGATATAGGAGTAATTCAAAAAACTACAAAATCGGTCGAAACTTAAAGGGGTACCATCACGGAAAATAGTTGATTTGGGTCCCAAAAATATGTATTATATTAACATTACCTACTCAATATATATCGAGTTATAATGCGAATAAAACCAATTTCACTGAAAACGATGTTCTAAGTGATGAGATATTGACAAAACTACGAAATCGAACGAAACAATAATGTGTCACCTAGGAAAAATGTATTTAACGTCTTATATACAATTGATAACAACCAACGTTTGATCTTATATTATGAGTGAAAATGTTTAGAATATATATTTGATCGAGTACGGAAGAAACAAAATTTATTTCTTCGAAAATAGAGTTCTGATATAGTAGTAATTCAAAAAACTACTAAATCGGTCGAAACTCAAAGGGGTACCATCACGGAAAATAGTTGATTTTGGTCCCAAAAATATGTATTATATTAACATTAGTTCCGCAATATATATCGAGTTACAATGTGAATAAAACGAATTTCACTGAAAACGTTGTTCTGAGTGATGAGATATTGACAAAACTATGAAATCGCACGAAACCATAACGTGCCACCTAGGAAAAAAGTATTTAACGTCTTATATACAAGTGATAACAACCAACATTTGATCTTATATTTTGAGTGATAATGTTTAGAATACATATTTGATCGAATACGGAAGAAACAAACTTTATTTCATCGAAAATAGAGTTCCGATATAGGACTAATTCAAAAAACTACAAAATTGGTCGAAACTTAAAGGGGTACCATCACGGAAAATAGTTGATTTCGGTCCCAAAAATATGTATTATATTCACATTAATTCCTCAATATATATCGAGTTAGAATTCCAATCAAAATAATTTAACTGAAAACGAAGTTTTGAGTCTTGACATATTGACAAAACAACGAAATCGGACGAAACAATCGTGTCGCCTAAGAAAAATATATTTAACGTCTTATATACAAGTGATAACAACCAACATTTGATCTTATATTTTAGGTGATATTGTTTAGAATACATATTTGATCGAGAACGGAAGAAACAAATATTATTTCATCGAAAATAGAGTTCTGATATAGGAGTACTTCAAAAAACTACTAAATCGGTCGCAACTCAAAGGGGTACCATCACGGAAAATAGTTGATTTCGGTCCCAAAATAATGTATTATATTAACATAAATACCTCAATATATATCGAGTTAGAATTCGAATAAAAATAATTTCACTGAAAACGATGTTCTATGTGATGGGATATTGACAAAACCACGAAATTGGACGAAACAATATCGTGTCGCCTAGGAAAAATATATTTAACGTCTTATATACAAGTGATAACAACCAAAATTTGATCTTATATTTTGAGTGATAATGTTTAGAATACATATTTGATCGAGTACGGAAGAAACAAACTTTATTTCATCGAAAATAGAGTTCTGATATAGGAGTAATACAAAAACTACTAAATCGGTCGAAACTTAAAGGGGTACTATCACGGAAAATAGTTGATTTTGGTCACAAAAATATTTATTATATTCACATTACTTCCTCAATATATATCGAGTTACAATGTGAATAAAACGAATTTAACTGAAAACGATGTTCTGAGTGATGAGATATTGACAAACTACGAAATTGCACGAAACCATAACGTGCCACCTAGGAAAAAAGTATTGAACGTCTTATTTACAAGTGATTACAACAAACATTTGATCTTATATTTTGAGTGAGAATGTTTAGAATATATATTTGATCGAGTGCGTAAGAAACCAAATTTATTTCATCGAAAATAGAGTTCCGATATAGAGGTAATTCAAAAAATTACAAAATCGGTCGAAACTTAAAGAGGTACCATCACGGAAAATAGTTGATTTCGGTCCCAAAAATATGTATTATATTAACATTAATACCTCAATATATATCGAGTTAGAATGCGAATAAAATTAATTTCACTGAAAACGAAGTTCTGATATACAAGTGATAACAACCAACATTTGATCTTATATTTTGAGTGATAATGTTTAGAATACATATTTGATCGAATACGAAGAAACAAAATTTATTTCATCGAAAATAGAGTTCTTATATAGGAGTAATTTAAAAAACTACTAAATCGGTCGAAACTCAATGGGGTACCATCACGGAAAATAGTTGATTTCGGTCCCAAAAATATGTATTATATTAACATTAATACCTCAATATATATCGAGTTAGAATGCGAATAAAATTAATTTCACTGAAAACGAAGTTCTGAATGATGAGATATTGACAAAACTACGAAATCAGACGAAGCAATAACGTGTCGCCTATGAAAAATATATTTAACGTCCTATATACAAGTGATAACAACCAACATTTGATCGTATATTTTGAGTGATAATATTTAGAATACATATTTGATCGAGTACGGAAAAACAAACTTTATTTCTTCGAATATAGAGTTCCGAAATAGGAGTAATTCAAAAAACTACAAAATCGGTCGAAACTTAAAGGGTTACCATCACGGAAAATAGTTGATTTGGGTTCCAAAAATATATATTATATTAACATTACTTATTCAATATATATCGACTTATAATGTTAATAAAACGAATTACACTGAAAACGATGTTCTGAGTGATGAGATATTGACTAAACTACGAAATCGAACGAAACAATAATGTGTCACCTAGGAAAAATGTATTTAACGTCTTATATACAATTGATAACAACCAACGTTTGATCTTATATTCTGAGTGAAAATGTTTATAATATATATTTGATCGAGTACGGAAGAAACAAAATTTATTTCTTCGAAAATAGAGTTCCGATATAGTAGTAATTCAAAAAACTACTAAATCGGTCGAAACTCAAAGGGGTACCATCACGGAAAATAGTTGATTTTGGTCCCAAAAATATGTATTATATTAACATTAGTTCCGCAATATATATCGAGTTACAATGTGAATAAAATGAATTTCACTGAAAACAATGTTCTGAGTGATGAGATATTGACAAAACTACGAAATCGCACGAAACCATAACGTGCCACCTAGGAAAAATCTATTTAAAGTCTTATACACAAGTGATAACAACCAAAATTTGATCTTATATTTTGAGCGATAATATTTAGAATACATATTTGATCGAATACGGAAGAAACAAACTTTATTTCATCGAAAAGAGAGTTCCGATATAGGAGTAATTCAAAAAACTACAAAATCGGTCGAAACTTAAAGGGGTACCAGCACGGAAAATAGTTGATTTCGGTCCCAAAAATATGTATTATATTAACATTACCTACTCAATATACATCGAGTTATAATGCGAATAAAACTAATTTCACTGAAAACGATGTTTTGAGTGATGAGATATTTACAAAACTACGAAATCGAACGAAATAATAATGTGTCACCTAGGAAAAATGTATTTAACGTCTTATATACAATTGATAACAACCAACGTTTGATCTTATATTCTGAGTGAAAATGTTTAGAATATATATTTGATCGAGTACGGAAATAACAAAATTTATTTCTTCGAAAATAGAGTTCCGATATAGTAGTAATTCAAAAAACTACAAAATCGGTCGAAACTCAAAGGGGTACCATCACGGAAAATAGTTGATTTTGGTCCCAAAAATATGTATTATATTAACATTAGTTCCGCAATATATATCGAGTTACAATGTGAATAAAACGAATTTCACTGAAAACGATGTTCTGAGTGATGAGATATTGACAAAACTATGAAATCGCACGAAACCATAACGTGCCACCTAGGAAAAAAGTATTTAACGTCTTTTATACAAGTGATAACAACCAACGTTTGATCTTATATTCTGAGTGAAAATGTTTAGAATACATATTTGATCGAGTACGGAAGGAACAAACTTTATTTCAGCGAAAATAGAGTTCTGATATTGGAGTAATACAAAAAACTACTAAATCGGTCGAAACTTAAAGGGGTACTATCACAGAAAATACTTGATTTTGGTCACAAAAATATTTATTATATTCACATTACTTCCGCAATATATATCGAGTTACAATGTGAATAAAACGAATTTCACTGAAAACGATGTTCTGAGTGATGAGATATTGACAAAACTACGAAATCGCACGAAACAATAACGTGTCGCCTAGGAAAAATATATTTAACGTCTTATATACAAGTGATAACAACCAACATTTGATCTTATGTTTTGAGTGATAATGTTTAGAATACATATTCGATCGAATACGGAAGAAACAAACTTTATTTCATCGAAAATAGAGTTCTGATATAGGAGTAATTCAAAAAACTACAAAATCGGTTGAAACTTAAAGGGGTACCATCACGGAAAATAGTTGATTTTGGTCCCAAAAACATGTATTATATTAACATTACTTACTCAATATATATCGAGTTAGAATGTGAATAAAACTAATTTCACTGAAAACGATGTTCTGAGTGATGAGATATTGACAAAACTACGAAATCGCACGAAACAATAATGTGTCATGTAGGAAAAATGTATTTAACGTCTTATATACAATTGATAACAACCAACGTTTGATCTTATATTCTGAGTGAAAATGTTTAGAATATATATTTGATCGAGTACGGAAGAAACAAAATTTATTTCTTCGAAAATAGAGTTCCGATATAGTAGTAATTCAAAAAACTACTAAATCGGTCGAAACTCAAAGGGGTACCATCACGGAAAATAGTTGATTTTGGTCCCAAAAATATGTATTATATTAACATTAGTTCCGCAATATATATCGAGTTACAATGTGAATAAAACGAATTTCACTGAAAACGATGTTCTGAGTGATGAGATATTGACAAAACTACGAAATCGCACGAAACAATAACGTGTCGCCTAGGAAAAATATATTTAACGTCTTATATACAAGTGATAACAACCAACATTTGATCTTATGTTTTGAGTGATAATGTTTAGAATACATATTCGATCGAATACGGAAGAAACAAACTTTATTTCATCGAAAATAGAGTTCCGATATAGGAGTAATTCAAAAAACTACTAATTCGGTCGACACTTAGAGGGGTAATTTCACGGAAAATAGTTGATTTCGGTCCCAAAAATATTTATTATATTTACATTAATACCTCAATATATATCGAGTTAGAATTCCAATCAAAATAATTTCACTGAAAACGAAGTTTTGAGTCTTGACATATTGACAAAACTACGAAATCGGACGAAACAATCGTGTCGCCTAAGAAAAATATAATTAACGTCTTATATACAAGTGATAACAACCAACATTTGATCTTATATTTTAGGTGATAATGTTTAGAATACATATTTGATCGAGTACGGAAAAAAAAACTTTATTTCATCGAAAATAGAGTTCTGATATAGGAGTAATTCAAAAAACTACAAAATCGGTCGAAACTTAAAGGGGTACCATCACGGAAAATAGTTGATTTGGGTCCCAAAAATATGTATTATATTAACATTACCTACTCAATATATATCGAGTTCTAATGCGAATAAAACTAATTTCACTGAAAACAAAGTTGTGAGTGATGAGATATTGATAAAACTACGAAATCGGACGGAACAATAACGTGTCGCCTAGGAAAAATATATTTAACGTCTTATATACAAGTGATAACAACAAACATTTGATCTTATATTTTGAGTGAGAATGTTTATAATATATATTTGATCAAGTACGGAAGAAACAAAATTTATTTCATCGAAAATAGAGTTCTTATATAGGAGTAATTTAAAAAACTACTAAATCGGTCGAAACTCAATGGGGTACCATCACGGAAAATAGTTGATTTCGGTCCCAAAAATATGTATTATATTAACATTAATACCTCAATATATATCGAGTTAGAATGCGAATAAAATTAATTTCACCGAAAACGAAGTTCTGAATGATGAGATATTGACAAAACTACGAAATCAGACGAAGCAATAACGTGTCGCCTATGAAAAATATATTTAACGTCCTATATACAAGTGATAACAACCAACATTTGATCGTATATTTTGAGTGATAATATTTAGAATACATATTTGATCGAGTACGGAAAAACAAACTTTATTTCTTCGAATATAGAGTTCCGAAATAGGAGTAATTCAAAAAACTACAAAATCGGTCGAAACTTAAAGGGTTACCATCACGGAAAATAGTTGATTTGGGTTCCAAAAATATATATTATATTAACATTACTTATTCAATATATATCGACTTATAATGTTAATAAAACGAATTACACTGAAAACGATGTTCTGAGTGATGAGATATTGACAAAACTACGAAATCGAACGAAACAATAATGTGTCACCTAGGAAAAATGTATTTAACGTCTTATATACAATTGATAACAACCAACGTTTGATCTTATATTCTGAGTGAAAATGTTTATAATATATATTTGATCGAGTACGGAAGAAACAAAATTTATTTCTTCGAAAATAGAGTTCCGATATAGGAGTAATTCAAAAAACTACAAAATCGGTCGAAACTTAAAGGGGTACCAGCACGGAAAATAGTTGATTTCGGTCCCAAAAATATGTATTATATTAACATTAATAACTCAATATATATCGAGTTAGAATGCGAATAAAATTAATTTCGCTGAAAACGAAGTTCTGAATGATGAGATATTGACAAAACTACGAAATCAGACGAAGCAATAACGTGTCGCCTATGAAAAATATATTTAACGTCTTATATACAAGTGATAACAACCAACATTTTATCTTATATTTTGAGTGATAATTGTTAGAATACATATTTGATCGAGTACGGAAGAAACAAACTTTATTTCATCGAAAATAGAGTTCCGATATAGGAGTAATAAAAAAAAACTACTAAATCGGTCGAAACTTAAAGGGGAACCATCACGGAAAATAGTTGATTTTGGTCCCAAAAATATGTATTATATTCACATTAATTCCTCAATATATATCGAGTTAGAATTCCAATCAAAATAATTTCACTGAAAACGAAGTTTTGAGTCTTGACATATTGACAAAACTACGAAATCGGACGAAACAATAACGTGTCGCCTCAGAAAAATATATTTAACGTCTTATATACAAGTGATAACAACAAACATTTGATCTAATATTTTAGGTGAAAATATTTAGAATACATATTTGATCGAGTACGGAAGAAACAAACTTTATTTCATCGAAAATAGAGTTCTGATATAGGAGTAATAAAAAAAAACTACTAAATCGGTCGAAACTTAAAGGGGAACCATCACGGAAAATAGTTGATTTTGGTCCCAAAAATATGTATTATATTCACATTAATTCCTCAATATATATCGAGTTAGAATTCCAATCAAAATAATTTCACTGAAAACGAAGTTTTGAGTCTTGACATATTGACAAAACTACGAAATCGGACGAAACAATAACGTGTCGCCTCAGAAAAATATATTTAACGTCTTATATACAAGTGATAACAACCAACATTTGATCTAATATTTTAGGTGAAAATATTTAGAATACATATTTGATCGAGTACGGAAGAAACAAACTTTATTTCATCGAAAATAGAGTTCTGATATAGGAGTACTTCAAAAAACTACTAAATCGGTCGAAACTCAAAGGGGTACCATCACGGAAAATAGTTGATTTCGGTCCCAAAATAATGTATTATATTAACATAAATACCTCAATATATATCGAGTTAGAATTCGATATTGACAAAACTACGAAATTGGACGAAACAATAACGTGTCGCCTAGGAAAAATATATTTAACGTCTTATATACAAGTGATAACAACCAAAATTTGATCTTATATTTTGAGTGATAATGTTTAGAATACATATTTGATCGAGTACGGAAGAAACAAACTTTATTTCATCGAAAATAGAGTTCTGATATAGGAGTAATACAAAAACTACTAAATCGGTCGAAACTTAAAGGGGTACTATCACGGAAAATAGTTGATTTTGGTCACAAAAATATTTATTATATTCACATTACTTCCGCAATATATATCGAGTTACAATGTGAATAAAACGAATTTCACTGAAAACGATGTTCTGAGTGATGAGATATTGACAAAACTACGAAATCGCACGAAACCATAACGTGCCACCTAGGAAAAATCTATTTAACGTCTTATATACAAGTGATAACAACCAACATTTGATCTTATATTTTGAGTGATAATGTTTAGAATACATATTTGATCGAATACGAAGAAACAAACTTTATTTCATCGAAAATAGAGTTCCGATATAGGACTAATTCAAAAAACTACAAAATCGGTCAAAACTTAAAGGGGTACAATCACAGAAAATAGTTGATTTCGGTCCCAAAAATATGTATTATATTAACATTAATACCTCAATATATATCGAGTTAGAATGCGAATAAAATTAATTTCGCTGAAAACGAAGTTTTGAATGATGAGATATTGACAAAACTACGAAATCAGACGAAGCAATAACGTGTCGCCTAGGAAAAATATATTTAACGTCTTATATACAAGTGATAACAACCAACATTTGATCTTATATTTTGAGTGATAATGTTTATAATACATATTTGATCGAGTACGGAAGAAATAAACTTGATTTCATCGAAAATAGAGATCTGATATTGGAATAATTC
Organism: Chamaenerion angustifolium; assembly: GCA_946814005.1. Taxonomy (NCBI): domain Eukaryota; kingdom Viridiplantae; phylum Streptophyta; class Magnoliopsida; order Myrtales; family Onagraceae; genus Chamaenerion; species Chamaenerion angustifolium. The sequence goes on from OX328279.1 coordinate 658,821, forward strand.
AAAATACTACAAAATCGGTCGAACTTAAAGGGGTACCATCACGGAAAATAGTTGATTTTGGTCCCAAAAATATTTATTATATTAACATTACTGCCTCAATATATATTGAGTTATAATGCGAATAAAACTAATTTCACTGAAAACAAAGTTGTGAGTGATGACATATTGATACAACTACGAAATCGGACGGAACAATAACGTGTCGCCTAGGAAAAATATATTTAACGTCTTATATACAAGTGATAACAACAAACATTTGATCTTATATTTTGAGTGAGAATGTTTATAATATATATTTGATCAAGTACGGAAGAAACAAAATTTATTTCATCGAAAATAGAGTTCTTATATAGGAGTAATTTAAAAAACTACTAAATCGGTCGAAACTCAATGGGGTACCATCACGGAAAATAGTTGATTTCGGTCCCAAAAATATGTATTATATTAACATTAATACCTCAATATATATCGAGTTAGAATGCGAATAAAATTAATTTCACCGAAAACGAAGTTCTGAATGATGAGATATTGACAAAACTACGAAATCAGACGAAGCAATAACGTGTCGCCTATGAAAAATATATTTAACGTCCTATATACAAGTGATAACAACCAACATTTGATCGTATATTTTGAGTGATAATATTTAGAATACATATTTGATCGAGTACGGAAAAACAAACTTTATTTCTTCGAATATAGAGTTCCGAAATAGGAGTAATTCAAAAAACTACAAAATCGGTCGAAACTTAAAGGGTTACCATCACGGAAAATAGTTGATTTGGGTTCCAAAAATATATATTATATTAACATTACTTATTCAATATATATCGACTTATAATGTTAATAAAACGAATTACACTGAAAACGATGTTCTGAGTGATGAGATATTGACAAAACTACGAAAACGAACGAAACAATAATGTGTCACCTAGGAAAAATGTATTTAACGTCTTATATACAATTGATAACAACCAACGTTTGATCTTATATTCTGAGTGAAAATGTTTATAATATATATTTGATCGAGTACGGAAGAAACAAAATTTATTTCTTCGAAAATAGAGTTCCGATATAGGAGTAATTCAAAAAACTACAAAATCGGTCGAAACTTAAAGGGGTACCATCACAGAAAATAGTTGATTTCGGTCCCAAAAATATGTATTATATTAACATTAATACCTCAATATATATCGAGTTAGAATGCGAATAAAATTAATTTCACTGAAAACGAAGTTTTGAATGATGAGATATTGACAAAACTACGAAATCAGACGAAGCAATAACGTGTCGCCTAGGAAAAATATATTTAACGTCTTATATACAAGTGATAACAACCAACATTTGATCTTATATTTTGAGTGATAATGTTTAGAATACATATTTGATCGAATACGAAGAAACAAACTTTATTTCATCGAAAATAGAGTTCCGATATAGGACTAATTCAAAAAACTACAAAATCGGTCAAAACTTAAAGGGGTACAATCACAGAAAATAGTTGATTTCGGTCCCAAAAATATGTATTATATTAACATTAATACCTCAATATATATCGAGTTAGAATGCGAATAAAATTAATTTCGCTGAAAACGAAGTTTTGAATGATGAGATATTGACAAAACTACGAAATCAGACGAAGCAATAACGTGTCGCCTAGGAAAAATATATTTAACGTCTTATATACAAGTGATAACAACCAACATTTGATCTTATATTTTGAGTGATAATGTTTATAATACATATTTGATCGAGTACGGAAGAAATAAACTTGATTTCATCGAAAATAGAGATCTGATATTGGAATAATTCAAAATACTACAAAATCGGTCGAACTTAAAGGGGTACCATCACGGAAAATAGTTGATTTTGGTCCCAAAAATATTTATTATATTAACATTACTGCCTCAATATATATCGAGTTATAATGCGAATAAAACTAATTTCACTGAAAACGAAGTTGTGAGTGATGACATATTGATACAACTACGAAATCGGACGGAACAATAACGTGTCGCCTAGGAAAAATATATTTAACGTCTTATATACAAGTGATAACAACAAACATTTGATCTTATATTTTGAGTGAGAATGTTTATAATATATATTTGATCAAGTACGGAAGAAACAAAATTTATTTCATCGAAAATAGAGTTCTTATATAGGAGTAATTTAAAAAACTACTAAATCGGTCGAAACTCAATGGGGTACCATCACGGAAAATAGTTGATTTCGGTCCCAAAAATATGTATTATATTAACATTAATACCTCAATATATATCGAGTTAGAATGCGAATAAAATTAATTTCACCGAAAACGAAGTTCTGAATGATGAGATATTGACAAAACTACGAAATCAGACGAAGCAATAACGTGTCGCCTATGAAAAATATATTTAACGTCCTATATACAAGTGATAACAACCAACATTTGATCGTATATTTTGAGTGATAATATTTAGAATACATATTTGATCGAGTACGGAAAAACAAACTTTATTTCTTCGAATATAGAGTTCCGAAATAGGAGTAATTCAAAAAACTACAAAATCGGTCGAAACTTAAAGGGTTACCATCACGGAAAATAGTTGATTTGGGTTCCAAAAATATATATTATATTAACATTACTTATTCAATATATATCGACTTATAATGTTAATAAAACGAATTACACTGAAAACGATGTTCTGAGTGATGAGATATTGACAAAACTACGAAAACGAACGAAACAATAATGTGTCACCTAGGAAAAATGTATTTAACGTCTTATATACAATTGATAACAACCAACGTTTGATCTTATATTCTGAGTGAAAATGTTTATAATATATATTTGATCGAGTACGGAAGAAACAAAATTTATTTCTTCGAAAATAGAGTTCCGATATAGGAGTAATTCAAAAACTACAAAATCGGTCGAAACTTAAAGGGGTACCAGCACGGAAAATAGTTGATTTCGGTCCCAAAAATATGTATTATATTAACATTAATAACTCAATATATATCGAGTTAGAATGCGAATAAAATTAATTTCGCTGAAAACGAAGTTCTGAATGATGAGATATTGACAAAACTACGAAATCAGAAGAAGCAATAACGTGTCGCCTAGGAAAAATATATTTAACGTCTTATATACAAGTGATAACAACCAACATTTTATCTTATATTTTGAGTGATAATTGTTAGAATACATATTTGATCGAGTACGGAAGAAACAAACTTTATTTCATCGAAAATAGAGTTCCGATATAGGAGTAATAAAAAAAAACTACTAAATCGGTCGAAACTTAAAGGGGAACCATCACGGAAAATAGTTGATTTTGGTCCCAAAAATATGTATTATATTCACATTAATAACTCAATATATATCGAGTTAGAATTCCAATCAAAATAATTTCACTGAAAACGAAGTTTTGAGTCTTGACATATTGACAAAACTACGAAATCGGACGAAACAATAACGTGTCGCCTCAGAAAAATATATTTAACGTCTTATATACAAGTGATAACAACAAACATTTGATCTAATATTTTAGGTGAAAATATTTAGAATACATATTTGATCGAGTACGGAAGAAACAAACTTTATTTCATCGAAAATAGAGTTCTGATATAGGAGTAATAAAAAAAAACTACTAAATCGGTCGAAACTTAAAGGGGAACCATCACGGAAAATAGTTGATTTTGGTCCCAAAAATATGTATTATATTCACATTAATTCCTCAATATATATCGAGTTAGAATTCCAATCAAAATAATTTCACTGAAAACGAAGTTTTGAGTCTTGACATATTGACAAAACTACGAAATCGGACGAAACAATAACGTGTCGCCTCAGAAAAATATATTTAACGTCTTATATACAAGTGATAACAACCAACATTTGATCTAATATTTTAGGTGAAAATATTTAGAATACATATTTGATCGAGTACGGAAGAAACAAACTTTATTTCATCGAAAATAGAGTTCTGATATAGGAGTACTTCAAAAAACTACTAAATCGGTCGAAACTCAAAGGGGTACCATCACGGAAAATAGTTGATTTCGGTCCCAAAATAATGTATTATATTAACATAAATACCTCAATATATATCGAGTTAGAATTCGATATTGACAAAACTACGAAATTGGACGAAACAATAACGTGTCGCCTAGGAAAAATATATTTAACGTCTTATATACAAGTGATAACAACCAAAATTTGATCTTATATTTTGAGTGATAATGTTTAGAATACATATTTGATCGAGTACGGAAGAAACAAACTTTATTTCATCGAAAATAGAGTTCTGATATAGGAGTAATACAAAAACTACTAAATCGGTCGAAACTTAAAGGGGTACTATCACGGAAAATAGTTGATTTTGGTCACAAAAATATTTATTATATTCACATTACTTCCGCAATATATATCGAGTTACAATGTGAATAAAACGAATTTCACTGAAAACGATGTTCTGAGTGATGAGATATTGACAAAACTACGAAATCGCACGAAACCATAACGTGCCACCTAGGAAAAATCTATTTAACGTCTTATATACAAGTGATAACAACCAACATTTGATCTTATATTTTGAGTGATAATGTTTAGAATACATATTTGATCGAATACGAAGAAACAAACTTTATTTCATCGAAAATAGAGTTCCGATATAGGACTAATTCAAAAAACTACAAAATCGGTCAAAACTTAAAGGGGTACAATCACAGAAAATAGTTGATTTCGGTCCCAAAAATATGTATTATATTAACATTAATACCTCAATATATATCGAGTTAGAATGCGAATAAAATTAATTTCGCTGAAAACGAAGTTTTGAATGATGAGATATTGACAAAACTACGAAATCAGACGAAGCAATAACGTGTCGCCTAGGAAAAATATATTTAACGTCTTATATACAAGTGATAACAACCAACATTTGATCTTATATTTTGAGTGATAATGTTTATAATACATATTTGATCGAGTACGGAAGAAATAAACTTGATTTCATCGAAAATAGAGATCTGATATTGGAATAATTCAAAATACTACAAAATCGGTCGAACTTAAAGGGGTACCATCACGGAAAATAGTTGATTTTGGTCCCAAAAATATTTATTATATTAACATTACTGCCTCAATATATATTGAGTTATAATGCGAATAAAACTAATTTCACTGAAAACGAAGTTGTGAGTGATGACATATTGATACAACTACGAAATCGGACGGAACAATAAGGTGCCATCTAGGAAAAACATATTTAACGTCTTATATACAAGTGATAACAACAAACATTTGATCTTATATTTTGAGTGAGAATGTTTATAATATATATTTGATCAAGTACGGAAGAAACAAAATTTATTTCATCGAAAATAGAGTTCTTATATAGGAGTAATTTAAAAAACTACTAAATCGGTCGAAACTCAATGGGGTACCATCACGGAAAATAGTTGATTTCGGTCCCAAAAATATGTATTATATTAACATTAATACCTCAATATATATCGAGTTAGAATGCGAATAAAATTAATTTCACCGAAAACGAAGTTCTGAATGATGAGATATTGACAAAACTACGAAATCAGACGAAGCAATAACGTGTCGCCTATGAAAAATATATTTAACGTCCTATATACAAGTGATAACAACCAACATTTGATCGTATATTTTGAGTGATAATATTTAGAATACATATTTGATCGAGTACGGAAAAACAAACTTTATTTCTTCGAATATAGAGTTCCGAAATAGGAGTAATTCAAAAAACTACAAAATCGGTCGAAACTTAAAGGGTTACCATCACGGAAAATAGTTGATTTGGGTTCCAAAAATATATATTATATTAACATTACTTATTCAATATATATCGACTTATAATGTTAATAAAACGAATTACACTGAAAACGATGTTCTGAGTGATGAGATATTGACAAAACTACGAAAACGAACGAAACAATAATGTGTCACCTAGGAAAAATGTATTTAACGTCTTATATACAATTGATAACAACCAACGTTTGATCTTATATTCTGAGTGAAAATGTTTATAATATATATTTGATCGAGTACGGAAGAAACAAAATTTATTTCTTCGAAAATAGAGTTCTGATATAGGAGTAATTCAAAAAACTACAAAATCGGTCGAAACTTAAAGGGGTACCAGCACGGAAAATAGTTGATTTCGGTCCCAAAAATATGTATTATATTAACATTAATAACTCAATATATATCGAGTTAGAATGCGAATAAAATTAATTTCGCTGAAAACGAAGTTCTGAATGATGAGATATTGACAAAACTACGAAATCAGAAGAAGCAATAACGTGTCGCCTAGGAAAAATATATTTAACGTCTTATATACAAGTGATAACAACCAACATTTTATCTTATATTTTGAGTGATAATTGTTAGAATACATATTTGATCGAGTACGGAAGAAACAAACTTTATTTCATCGAAAATAGAGTTCCGATATAGGAGTAATAAAAAAAAACTACTAAATCGGTCGAAACTTAAAGGGGAACCATCACGGAAAATAGTTGATTTTGGTCCCAAAAATATGTATTATATTCACATTAATAACTCAATATATATCGAGTTAGAATTCCAATCAAAATAATTTCACTGAAAACGAAGTTTTGAGTCTTGACATATTGACAAAACTACGAAATCGGACGAAACAATAACGTGTCGCCTCAGAAAAATATATTTAACGTCTTATATACAAGTGATAACAACCAACATTTGATCTAATATTTTAGGTGAAAATATTTAGAATACATATTTGATCGAGTACGGAAGAAACAAACTTTATTTCATCGAAAATAGAGTTCTGATATAGGAGTAATAAAAAAAAACTACTAAATCGGTCGAAACTTAAAGGGGAACCATCACGGAAAATAGTTGATTTTGGTCCCAAAAATATGTATTATATTCACATTAATTCCTCAATATATATCGAGTTAGAATTCCAATCAAAATAATTTCACTGAAAACGAAGTTTTGAGTCTTGACATATTGACAAAACTACGAAATCGGACGAAACAATAACGTGTCGCCTCAGAAAAATATATTTAACGTCTTATATACAAGTGATAACAACCAACATTTGATCTAATATTTTAGGTGAAAATATTTAGAATACATATTTGATCGAGTACGGAAGAAACAAACTTTATTTCATCGAAAATAGAGTTCTGATATAGGAGTACTTCAAAAAACTACTAAATCGGTCGAAACTCAAAGGGGTACCATCACGGAAAATAGTTGATTTCGGTCCCAAAATAATGTATTATATTAACATAAATACCTCAATATATATCGAGTTAGAATTCGATATTGACAAAACTACGAAATTGGACGAAACAATAACGTGTCGCCTAGGAAAAATATATTTAACGTCTTATATACAAGTGATAACAACCAAAATTTGATCTTATATTTTGAGTGATAATGTTTAGAATACATATTTGATCGAGTACGGAAGAAACAAACTTTATTTCATCAAAAATAGAGTTCTGATATAGGAGTAATACAAAAACTACTAAATCGGTCGAAACTTAAAGGGGTACTATCACGGAAAATAGTTGATTTTGGTCACAAAAATATTTATTATATTCACATTACTTCCTCAATATATATCGAGTTACAATGTGAATAAAACGAATTTAACTGAAAACGATGTTCTGAGTGATGAGATATTGACAAACTACGAAATTGCACGAAACCATAACGTGCCACCTAGGAAAAAAGTATTTAACGTCTTATTTACAAGTGATTACAACAAACATTTGATCTTATATTTTGAGTGAGAATGTTTAGAATATATATTTGATCGAGTGCGTAAGAAACCAAATTTATTTCATCGAAAATAGAGTTCCGATATAGAGGTAATTCAAAAAATTACAAAATCGGTCGAAACTTAAAGAGGTACCATCACGGAAAATAGTTGATTTCGGTCCCAAAAATATGTATTATATTAACATTAATACCTCAATATATATCGAGTTAGAATGCGAATAAAATTAATTTCACTGAAAACGAAGTTCTGATATACAAGTGATAACAACCAACATTTGATCTTATATTTTGAGTGATAATGTTTAGAATACATATTTGATCGAATACGAAGAAACAAACTTTATTTCATCGAAAATAGAGTTCCGATATAGGACTAATTCAAAAAACTACAAAATCGGTCAAAACTTAAAGGGGTACCATCACAGAAAATAGTTGATTTCGGTCCCAAAAATATGTATTATATTAACATTAATACCTCAATATATATCGAGTTAGAATGCGAATAAAATTAATTTCACTGAAAACGAAGTTTTGAATGATGAGATATTGACAAAACTACGAAATCAGACGAAGCAATAACGTGTCGCCTAGGAAAAATATATTTAACGTCTTATATACAAGTGATAACAACCAACATTTGATCTTATATTTTGAGTGATAATGTTTATAATACATATTTGATCGAGTACGGAAGAAATAAACTTGATTTCATCGAAAATAGAGATCTGATATTGGAATAATTCAAAATACTACAAAATCGGTCGAAACTTAAAGGGGTACCATCACGGAAAATAGTTGATTTTGGTAAAAATATGTATTATATTAACATTACTACCTCAATATATATCGAGTTATAATGCAAATAAAACTAATTTCACTGAAAACAAAGTTGTGAGTGATGAGATATTGATAAAACTACGAAATCGGACGGAACAATAACGTGTCGCCTAGGAAAAATATATTTAACGTCTTATATACAAGTGATAACAACAAACATTTGATCTTATATTTTGAGTGAGAATGTTTATAATATATATTTGATCAAGTACGGAAGAAACAAAATTTATTTCATCGAAAATAGAGTTCTTATATAGGAGTAATTTATAAAACTACTAAATCGGTCGAAACTCAATGGGGTACCATCACGGAAAATAGTTGATTTCGGTCCCAAAAATATGTATTATATTAACATTAATACCTCAATATATATTGAGTTAGAATGCGAATAAAATTAATTTCGCTGAAAACGAAGTTCTGAATGATGAGATATTGACAAAACTACGAAATCAGACGAAGCAATAACGTGTCGCCTAGGAAAAATATATTTAACGTCTTATATACAAGTGATAACAACCAACATTTGATCTTATATTTTGAGTGATAATGTTTATAATACATATTTGATCGAGTACGGAAGAAATAAACTTGATTTCATCGAAAATAGAGATCTGATATTGGAATAATTCAAAATACTACAAAATCGGTCGAACTTAAAGGGGTACCATCACGGAAAATAGTTGATTTTGGTAAAAATATGTATTATATTAACATTACTACCTCAATATATATTGAGTTATAATGCGAATAAAACTAATTTCACTGAAAACAAAGTTGTGAGTGATGACATATTGATACAACTACGAAATCGGACGGAACAATAACGTGTCGCCTAGGAAAATTATATTTAACGTCTTATATACAAGTGATAACAACAAACATTTGATCTTATATTTTGAGTGATAATGTTTATAATATATATTTGATCAAGTACGGAAGAAACAAAATTTATTTCATCGAAAATAGAGTTCTTATATAGGAGTAATTTAAAAAACTACTAAATCGGTCGAAACTCAATGGGGTACCATCACGGAAAATAGTTGATTTCGGTCCCAAAAATATGTATTATATTAACTTTAATACCTCAATATATATCGAGTTAGAATGCGAATAAAATTAATTTCACCGAAAACGAAGTTCTGAATGATGAGATATTGACAAAACTACGAAATCAGACGAAGCAATAACGTGTCGCCTATGAAAAATATATTTAAAGTCCTATATACAAGTGATAACAACCAACATTTGATCGTATATTTTGAGTGATAATATTTAGAATACATATTTGATCGAGTACGGAAAAACAAACTTTATTTCTTCGAATATAGAGTTCTGAAATAGGAGTAATTCAAAAAACTACAAAATCGGTCGAAACTTAAAGGGTTACCATCACGGAAAATAGTTGATTTGGGTTCCAAAAATATATATTATATTAACATTACTTATTCAATATATATCGACTTATAATGTTAATAAAACGAATTACACTGAAAACGATGTTCTGAGTGATGAGATATTGACAAAACTACGAAATCGAACGAAACAATAATGTGTCACCTAGGAAAAATGTATTTAACGTCTTATATACAATTGATAACAACCAACGTTTGATCTTATATTCTGAGTGAAAATGTTTATAATATATATTTGATCGAGTACGGAAGAAACAAAATTTATTTCTTCGAAAATAGAGTTCCGATATAGGAGTAATTCAAAAAACTACAAAATCGGTCGAAACTTAAAGGGGTACCAGCACGGAAAATAGTTGATTTCGGTCCCAAAAATATGTATTATATTAACATTAATACCTCAATATATATCGAGTTAGAATGCGAATAAAATTAATTTCGCTGAAAACGAAGTTCTGAATGATGAGATATTGACAAAACTACGAAATCAGACGAAGCAATAACGTGTCGCCTAGGAAAAATATATTTAACGTCTTATATACAAGTGATAACAACCAACATTTTATCTTATATTTTGAGTGATAATTGTTAGAATACATATTTGATCGAGTACGGAAGAAACTAACTTTATTTCATCGAAAATAGAGTTCTGATATAGGAGTAATAAAAAAAAACTACTAAATCGGTCGAAACTTAAAGGGGAACCATCACGGAAAATAGTTGATTTTGGTCCCAAAAATATGTATTATATTCACATTAATTCCTCAATATATATCGAGTTAGAATTCCAATCAAAATAATTTCACTGAAAACGAAGTTTTGAGTCTTGACATATTGACAAAACTACGAAATCGGACGAAACAATAACGTGTCGCCTCAGAAAAATATATTTAACGTCTTATATACAAGTGATAACAACCAACATTTGATCTAATATTTTAGGTGAAAATATTTAGAATACATATTTGATCGAGTACGGAAGAAACAAACTTTATTTCATCGAAAATAGAGTTCTGATATAGGAGTACTTCAAAAAACTACTAAATCGGTCGAAACTCAAAGGGGTACCATCACGGAAAATAGTTGATTTCGGTCCCAAAATAATGTATTATATTAACATAAATACCTCAATATATATCGAGTTAGAATTCGATATTGACAAAACTACGAAATTGGACGAAACAATAACGTGTCGCCTAGGAAAAATATATTTAACGTCTTATATACAAGTGATAACAACCAAAATTTGATCTTATATTTTGAGTGATAATGTTTAGAATACATATTTGATCGAGTACGGAAGAAACAAACTTTATTTCATCGAAAATAGAGGTCTGATATAGGAGTAATACAAAAACTACTAAATCGGTCGAAACTTAAAGGGGTACTATCACGGAAAATAGTTGATTTTGGTCACAAAAATATTTATTATATTCACATTACTTCCTCAATATATATCGAGTTACAATGTGAATAAAACGAATTTAACTGAAAACGATGTTCTGAGTGATGAGATATTGACAAACTACGAAATTGCACGAAACCATAACGTGCCACCTAGGAAAAAAGTATTTAACGTATTATTTACAAGTGATTACAACAAACATTTGATCTTATATTTTGAGTGAGAATGTTTAGAATATACATTTGATCGAGTGCGTAAGAAACCAAATTTATTTCATCGAAAATAGAGTTCCGATATAGAGGTAATTCAAAAAATTACAAAATCGGTTGAAACTTAAAGAGGTACCATCACGGAAAATAGTTGATTTCGGTCCCAAAAATATGTATTATATTAACATTAATACCTCAATATATATCGAGTTAGAATGCGAATAAAATTAATTTCACTGAAAACGAAGTTCTGATATACAAGTGATAACAACCAACATTTGATCTTATATTTTGAGTGATAATGTTTAGAATACATATTTGATCGAATACGAAGAAACAAACTTTATTTCATCGAAAATAGAGTTCCGATATAGGACTAATTCAAAAAACTACAAAATCGGTCAAAACTTAAAGGGGTACCATCACAGAAAATAGTTGATTTCGGTCCCAAAAATATGTATTATATTAACATTAATACCTCAATATATATCGAGTTAGAATGCGAATAAAATTAATTTCACTGAAAACGAAGTTTTGAATGATGAGATATTGACAAAACTACGAAATCAGACGAAGCAATAACGTGTCGCCTAGGAAAAATATATTTAACGTCTTATATACAAGTGATAACAACCAACATTTGATCTTATATTTTGAGTGATAATGTTTATAATACATATTTGATCGAGTACGGAAGAAATAAACTTGATTTCATCGAAAATAGAGATCTGATATTGGAATAATTCAAAATACTACAAAATCGGTCGAAACTTAAAGGGGTACCATCACGGAAAATAGTTGATTTTGGTAAAAATATGTATTATATTAACATTACTACCTCAATATATATCGAGTTACAATGTGAATAAAATGAATTTCACTGAAAACGATGTTCTGAGTGATGAGATATTGACAAAACTACGAAATCGCACGAAACCATAACGTGCCACCTAGGAAAAATCTATTTAAAGTCTTATACACAAGTGATAACAACCAAAATTTGATCTTATATTTTGAGTGATAATGTTTAGAATACATATTTGATCGAATACGGAAGAAACAAACTTTATTTCATCGAAAATAGAGTTCCGATATAGGAGTAATTCAAAAAACTACAAAATCGGTCGAAACTTAAAGGGGTACCAGCACGGAAAATAGTTGATTTCGGTCCCAAAAATATGTATTATATTAACATTAATACCTCAATATATATCGAGTTAGAATGCGAATAAAATTAATTTCGCTGAAAACGAAGTTCTGAATGATGAGATATTGACAAAACTACGAAATCAGACGAAGCAATAACGTGTCGCCTAGAAAAAATATATTTAACGTCTTATATACAAGTGATAACAACCAACATTTGATATTATATTTTGAGTGATAATGTTTATAATACATATTTGATCGAGTACGGAAGAAATAAACTTGATTTCATCGAAAATAGAGATCTGATATTGGAATAATTCAAAATACTACAAAATCGGTCGAACTTAAAGGGGTACCATCACGGAAAATAGTTGATTTTGGTAAAAATATGTATTATATTAACATTACTGCCTCAATATATATTGAGTTATAATGCGAATAAAACTAATTTCACTGAAAACAAAGTTGTGAGTGATGACATATTGATACAACTACGAAATCGGACGGAACAATAACGTGTCGCCTAGGAAAATTATATTTAACGTCTTATATACAAGTGATAACAACAAACATTTGATCTTATATTTTGAGTGATAATGTTTATAATATATATTTGATCAAGTACGGAAGAAACAAAATTTATTTCATCGAAAATAGAGTTCTTATATAGGAGTAATTTAAAAAACTACTAAATCGGTCGAAACTCAATGGGGTACCATCACGGAAAATAGTTGATTTCGGTCCCAAAAATATGTATTATATTAACTTTAATACCTCAATATATATCGAGTTAGAATGCGAATAAAATTAATTTCACCGAAAACGAAGTTCTGAATGATGAGATATTGACAAAACTACGAAATCAGACGAAGCAATAACGTGTCGCCTATGAAAAATATATTGAAAGTCCTATATACAAGTGATAACAACCAACATTTGATCGTATATTTTGAGTGATAATATTTAGAATACATATTTGATCGAGTACGGAAAAACAAACTTTATTTCTTCGAATATAGAGTTCTGAAATAGGAGTAATTCAAAAAACTACAAAATCGGTCGAAACTTAAAGGGTTACCATCACGGAAAATAGTTGATTTGGGTTCCAAAAATATATATTATATTAACATTACTTATTCAATATATATCGACTTATAATGTTAATAAAACGAATTACACTGAAAACGATGTTCTGAGTGATGAGATATTGACAAAACTACGAAATCGAACGAAACAATAATGTGTCACCTAGGAAAAATGTATTTAACGTCTTATATACAATTGATAACAACCAACGTTTGATCTTATATTCTGAGTGAAAATGTTTATAATATATATTTGATCGAGTACGGAAGAAACAAAATTTATTTCTTCGAAAATAGAGTTCCGATATAGGAGTAATTCAAAAAACTACAAAATCGGTCGAAACTTAAAGGGGTACCAGCACGGAAAATAGTTGATTTCGGTCCCAAAAATATGTATTATATTAACATTAATACCTCAATATATATCGAGTTAGAATGCGAATAAAATTAATTTCGCTGAAAACGAAGTTTTGAATGATGAGATATTGACAAAACTACGAAATCAGACGAAGCAATAACGTGTCGCCTAGGAAAAATATATTTAACGTCTTATATACAAGTGATAACAACCAACATTTGATCTTATATTTTGAGTGATAATGTTTATAATACATATTTGATCGAGTACGGAAGAAATAAACTTGATTTCATCGAAAATAGAGATCTGATATTGGAATAATTCAAAATACTACAAAATCGGTCGAAACTTAAAGGGGTACCATCACGGAAAATAGTTGATTTTGGTAAAAATATGTATTATATTAACATTACTACCTCAATATATATCGAGTTACAATGTGAATAAAATGAATTTCACTGAAAACGATGTTCTGAGTGATGAGATATTGACAAAACTACGAAATCGCACGAAACCATAACGTGCCACCTAGGAAAAATCTATTTAAAGTCTTATACACAAGTGATAACAACCAAAATTTGATCTTATATTTTGAGTGATAATGTTTAGAATACATATTTGATCGAATACGGAAGAAACAAACTTTATTTCATCGAAAATAGAGTTCCGATATAGGAGTAATTCAAAAAACTACAAAATCGGTCGAAACTTAAAGGGGTACCAGCACGGAAAATAGTTGATTTCGGTCCCAAAAATATGTATTATATTAACATTAATACCTCAATATATATCGAGTTAGAATGCGAATAAAATTAATTTCACTGAAAACGAAGTTCTGAATGATGAGATATTGACAAAACTACGAAATCAGACGAAGCAATAACGTGTCGCCTATGAAAAATATATTTAACGTCCTATATACTAGTGATAACAACCAACATTTGATCGTATATTTTGAGTGATAATATTTAGAATACATATTTGATCGAGTACGGAAAAACAAACTTTATTTCTTCGAATATAGAGTTCCGAAATAGGAGTAATTCAAAAAACTACAAAATCGGTCGAAACTTAAAGGGTTACCATCACGGAAAATAGTTGATTTGGGTTCCAAAAATATATATTATATTAACATTACTTATTCAATATATATCGACTTATAATGTTAATAAAACGAATTACACTGAAAACGATGTTCTGAGTGATGAGATATTGACAAAACTACGAAATCGAACGAAACAATAATGTGTCACCTAGGAAAAATGTATTTAACGTCTTATATACAATTGATAACAACCAACGTTTGATCTTATATTCTGAGTGAAAATGTTTATAATATATATTTGATCGAGTACGGAAGAAACAAAATTTATTTCTTCGAAAATAGAGTTCTGATATAGTAGTAATTCAAAAAACTACTAAATCGGTCGAAACTCAAAGGGGTACCATCACGGAAAATAGTTGATTTTGGTCCCAAAAATATGTATTATATTAACATTAGTTCCGCAATATATATCGAGTTACAATGTGAATAAAATGAATTTCACTGAAAACAATGTTCTGAGTGATGAGATATTGACAAAACTACGAAATCGCACGAAACCATAACGTGCCACCTAGGAAAAATCTATTTAAAGTCTTATACACAAGTGATAACAACCAAAATTTGATCTTATATTTTGAGTGATAATGTTTAGAATACATATTTGATCGAATACGGAAGAAACAAACTTTATTTCATCGAAAATAGAGTTCCGATATAGGAGTAATTCAAAAAACTACAAAATCGGTCGAAACTTAAAGGGGTACCAGCACGGAAAATAGTTGGTTTCGGTCCCAAAAATATGTATTATATTAACATTAATACCTCAATATATATCGAGTTAGAATGCGAATAAAATTAATTTCGCTGAAAACGAAGTTCTGAATGATGAGATATTGACAAAACTACGAAATCAGACGAAGCAATAACGTGTCGCCTAGGAAAAATATATTTAACGTCTTATATACAAGTGATAACAACCAACGTTTGATCTTATATTCTGAGTGATAATTGTTAGAATACATATTTGATCGAGTACGGAAGAAACAAACTTTATTTCATCGAAAATAGAGTTCCGATATAGGAGTAATAAAAAAAAACTACTAAATCGGTCGAAACTTAAAGGGGTACCATCACGTAAAATAGTTGATTTGGGTCCCAAAAATATGTATTATATTAACATAAATACCTGAATATATATCGAGTTATAATGCGAATAAAACTAATTTCACTGAAACCGAAGTTTTGAGTCTTGATATATTGACAAAACTACGAAATCGGACGAAGCAATAACGTGTCGCCTATGAAAAATATATTTAACGTCCTATATACAAGTGATAACAACCAACATTTGATCGTATATTTTGAGTGATAATATTTAGAATACATATTTCATCGAGTACGGAAAAACAAACTTTATTTCATCGAAAATAGAGTTCTGAAATAGGAGTAATTCAAAAAACTACAAAATCGGTCGAAACTTAAAGGGGTACCATCACGGAAAATAGCTGATTTGGGTCCCAAAAATATGTATTATATTAACATTACCTACTCAGTATATATCGTATTATAATGCGAATAAAACTAATTTCACTGAAAACGATGTTCTGAGTGATGAGATATTGACAAAACTACGAAATCGCACGAAACCATAACGTGCCACCTAGGAAAAATCTATTTAAAGTCTTATACACAAGTGATAACAACCAAAATTTGATCTTATATTTTGAGTGATAATGTTTAGAATACATATTTGATCGAATACGGAAGAAACAAACTTTATTTCATCGAAAATAGAGTTCCGATATAGGAGTAATTCAAAAAACTACAAAATCTGTCAAAACTTAAAGGGGTACCATCACGGAAAATAGTTGATTTGGGTCCCAAAAATATGTATTATATTAACATTACCTACTCAATATATATCGAGTTATAATGCGAATAAAACTAATTTCACTGAAAACGATGTTCTGAGTGATGCGATATTGACAAAACTACGAAATCGAACGAAACAATAATGTGTCACCTAGGAAAAATGTATTTAACGTCTTATATACAATTGATAACAACCAACGTTTGATCTTATATTCTGAGTGAAAATGTTTATAATATATATTTGATCGAGTACGGAAGAAACAAAATTTATTTCTTCGAAAATAGAGTTCCGATATAGTAGTAATTCAAAAAACTACTAAATCGGTCGAAACTCAAAGGGGTACCATCACTGAAAATAGTTGATTTTGGTCCCAAACATATGTATTATATTAACATTAGTTCCGCAATATATATCGAGTTACAATGTGAATAAAATGAATTTCACTGAAAACGATGTTCTGAGTGATGAGATATTGACAAAACTACGAAATCGCACGAAACCATAACGTGCCACCTAGGAAAAATCTATTTAAAGTCTTATACACAAGTGATAACAACCTAAATTTGATCTTATATTTTGAGTGATAATGTTTAGAATACATATTTGATCGAATACGGAAGAAACAAACTTTATTTCATCGAAAATAGAGTTCCGATATAGGAGTAATTCAAAAAACTACAAAATCGGTAGAAACTTAAAGGGGTACCAGCACGGAAAATAGTTGATTTCGGTCCCAAAAATATGTATTATATTAACATTAATACCTCAATATATATCGAGTTAGAATGCGAATAAAATTAATTTCGCTGAAAACGAAGTTCTGAATGTTGAGATATTGACAAAACTACGAAATCGCACGAAACAATAATGTGTTTCCTAGGAAAAATCTATTTAACGTCTTAAATACAATTGAAAACAACCAACGTTTGATCTTATACTCTGAGTGAGAATGTTTAGAATATATATTTGATCGAGTACGCAAGAAACAAACTTGATTTCATCGAAAATAGAGTTCTTATATAGGAGTAATTCAAAAAACTACTAAATCGGTCGAAACTTAAAGGGGTACCATCACGGAAAATAGTTGATTTCGGTCCCAAAAATATGTATTATGTTAACATAAATACCTCAATATATATCGAGTTAGAATGCAAATAAAACTAATTTCGCTGAAAACGAAGTTCTGAGTGATGAGGTATTGACAAAACTACGAAATCGCACGAAACCATAACGTGCCACCTAGGAAAAAAGTATTTAACGTCTTATATACAAGTGATAACAACCAACGTTTGATCTTATATTTTGAGTGAGAATGCTTATAATATATATTTGATCGAGTACGGAAGAAACAAAATTTATTTCATCGAAAATAGAGTTCTGATATAGGAGTAATTCAAAAAACTACTAAATCGGTCGAAACTCAAAAGGGTACCATCACGGAAAATAATTGATTTGGGTCCCAAAATATGTATTATATTAACATTAGTTCCGCAATATATATCGAGTTACAATGTGAATAAAATGAATTTCACTGAAAACGATGTTCTGAGTGATGAGATATTGACAAAACTACGAAATCAAACGAAGCAATAACGTGTCGCCTAGGAAAAATATATATAACGTCTTATATACAAGTGATAACAACCAACATTTGATCTTATATTTTGAGTGATAATATTTAGAATACATATTTGATTGAGTATGGAAGAAATAAACTTGATTTCATCAAAAATAGAGTTCCGATATAAGAGTAATTCAAAAAATTGAAAATTCGGTTGAAACTTAAAGGGGTACCATCACGGAAAATAGTTGATTTGGGTCCCAAAAATATGTATTATATTAACATTACTTCCTCAATATATATCGAGTTAGAATATGAATAAAACTAATTTCACTGAAAACGATGTTCTGAGTTACGAGATATTGACAAAACTACGAAATCGCACGAAAAAATAATGTGTTTCCTAGGAAAAATGTATTTAACGTCTTAAATACAATTGATAACAACCAACGTTTGATCTTATACTCTGAGTGAGAATGTTTAGAATATATATTTGATCGAGTACGCAAGAAACAAACTTGATTTCATCAAAAATAGAGTTCCGATATAGGAGTAATTCAAAAAACTACTAAATCGGTCGAAACTCAAAGGGGTACCATCACGGAAAATAGTTGATTTTGGTCCCAAAAATATGTATTATATTAACATTAGTTCCGCAATATATATCGAGTTACAATGTGAATAAAATGAATTTCACTGAAAACGATGTTCTGAGTGATGAGATATTGACAAAACTACGAAATCGCACGAAACCATAACGTGCCACCTAGGAAAAATCTATTTAAAGTCTTATACACAAGTGATAACAACCAAAATTTGATCTTATATTTTGAGTGATAATGTTTAGAATACATATTTGATCGAATACGGAAGAAACAAACTTTATTTCATCGAAAATAGAGTTCCGATATAGGAGTAATTCAAAAAACTACAAATTCGGACGAAACTTAAAGGGGTACCATCACGGAAAATAGTTGATTTCGGTCCCAAAAATATGTATTATATTAACATTAATAACTCAATATATATCGAGTTAGAATGCGAATAAAATTAATTTCGCTGAAAACGAAGTTCTGAATGATGAGATATTGACAAAACTACGAAATCGCACGAAACAATAATGTGTTTCCTAAGAAAAATCTATTTAACGTCTTAAATACAATTGATAACAACCAACATTTGATCTTATACTCTGAGTGAGAATGTTTAAAATATATATTTGATCGAGTACGCAAGAAACAAACTTGATTTCATCGAAAATAGAGTTCTGATGTAGGAGTAATTCAAAAAACTACTAAATCGGTCGAAACTTAAAGGGGTACCATCACGGAAAATAGTTGATTTCGGTCCCAAAAATATGTATTATGTTAACATAAATACCTCAATATATATCGAGTTAGAATACGAATAAAACTAATTTCACTGAAAACGAAGTTCTGAGTGATGAGGTATTGACAAAACTACGAAATCGCACGAAACCATAACGTGCCACCTAGGAAAAAGGTATTTAACGTCTTATATACAAGTGATAACAACCAACGTTTGATCTTATATTTTGAGTGAGAATGTTTATAATATATATTTGATCGAGTACGGAAGAAACAATATTTATTTCATCGAAAATAGAGTTCCGATATAGGAGTAATTCAATAAACTACTAAATCGGTCGAAACTCAAAGGGGTACCATCACGGAAAATAATTGATTTCGGTCCCAAAAATATGTATTCTATTAACATAAATACCTCAATATATATCGAGTTAGAATGCGAATAAAATTAATTTCACTGGAAACGAAGTTCTGAGTGATGAGATATTGACAAAACTATGAAATCGCACAAAACAATAACGTGTCGCCTATGAAAAATGTATTTAACGTCTTATTTACAATTGAAAACAACTAACGTTTGATCTTATATTTTGAGTGAGAATGTTTAGAATATATATTTGATTGAGTACGGATGAAACAAAATTTATGTCATCGAAAATAGAGTTCCGATATAGGAGTAATTCAAAAAACTACTAAATCGGTCGAAGCTCAAAGGGTACCATCACGGAAAATATTTGATTTTGGTAAAAATATGTATTATATTAACATTACTACCTCAATATATATCGAGTTATAATGCGAATAAAACTAATTTCACTGAAAACAAAGTTGTGAGTGATGAGATATTGATAAAACTTCGAAATCGGACGGAACAATAACGTGTCGCCTATGAAAAATGTATTTAACGTCTTATATACAATTGACAACAACTAACGTTTGATCCTATATTTTGAGTGAGAATGTTTAGAATATATATTTGATCGAGTACGGTAGAAACAAAATTTATTTCATCAAAAATAGAGTTCTAATATAGGAGTAATTCAAAAAACTACTAAATCGGTCGAAACTTAAAGGGGTACGTACCATCACGGAAAATAGTTGATTTTGGTCCTAAAAGTATTTATTATATTCGCATTACTTTCGCAATATATATCGAGTTAGAATGTGAATAAAACTAAATTCACTGAAAATGATGTTCTGAGTGATGAGATATTGACAAAACTAAGAAATCGCACGAAACAATAATGTGTTGCCTAGCAAAAATGTATTTTACGTCTTATATACAATTGATAACAACCAACGTTTGATCTTATATTCTGAGTGAGATGGTTAGAATATATATTTGATCGAGTATGGAAGAAACAAAATTTATTTCATCGAATATAGAGTTCCGATATAGGAGTAATTCAAAAAACTACTAAATCAGTCAAAACTCAAAGGGGTACCATCACGGAAAATAGTTGATTTCGGTCCCAAAAATATGTATTATATTAACATAAATACCTCAATATATATCGAGTTAGAATGCGAATAAAATTAGATTTCACCGAAAACGAAGTTCTGAGTGATGAGATATTGACAAAACTACGAAATCAGACGAAGCAATAACGTGTCGCCTAGGAAAAATATATTTAACGTCTTATATACAAGTGATAACAACCAACATTTGATCTTATATTTTGAGTGATAATATTTAGAATACATATTTGATTGAGTACGGAAGAAACAAACTTGATTTCATCAAAAATAGAGTTCTAATATAGGAGTAATTCAAAAAACTACAAATTCGGTCGAAACTAAAAAGGGTACCATCACAGAAAATAGTTGATTTCGGTCCCAAAAATATGTATTATATTAACATAAATACCTGAATATATATCGAGTTAGAATGTAAATAAAACTAATTTCACTGAAAACGAAGTTCTGAGTGATGAGATATTGACAAAACTACGAAATTAAACGAAACAATAACGTGTCGCCTAGGAAAAATATATATAACGTCTTATATACAAGTGATAACAACCAACATTTGATCTTATATTTTGAGTGATAATATTTAGAATACATATTTGATTGAGTATGGAAGAAATAAACTTGATTTCATCAAAAATAGAGTTCTGATATAAGAGTAATTCAAAAAACTACAAATTCGGTCGAAACTTAAAGGGGTACCATCACGGAAAATAGTTGATTTGGGTCCCAAAAATATGTATTATATTAACATTACTTCCTCAATATATATCGAGTTAGAATATGAATAAAACTAATTTCACTGAAAACGATGTTCTGAGTTACGAGATATTGACAAAACTACGAAATCGCACGAAAAAATAATGTGTTTCCTAGGAAAAATGTATTTAACGTCTTAAATACAATTGCTAACAACCAACGTTTGATCTTATACTCTGAGTGAAAATGTTTAGAATATATATTTGATCGAGTACGCAAGAAACAAACTTGATTTCATCAAAAATAGAGTTCCGATATAGGAGTAATTCAAAAAACTACAAATTCGGACGAAACTTAAAGGGGTACCATCACGGAAAATAGTTGATTTGGGTCCCAAAAATATGTATTATATTAGCATTACTTCCTCAATATATATCGAATTAGAATATGAATAAAACTAATTTCACTGAAAACAATGTTCTAAGTGACGAGATATTGACAAAACTACGAAATCGCACGAAACAATAATGTGTTTCCTAGGAAAAATGTATTTAACGTCTTAAATACAATTGATAACAACCAACGTTTGATCTTATACTCTGAGTGAGAATGTTTAGAATATATATTTGATCGAGTACGCAAGAAACAAACTTGATTTCATCGAAAATAGAGTTCTGATATAGGAGTAATTCAAAAAACTACTAAATCGGTCGAAACTTAAAGGGGTACCATCACGGAAAATAGTTGATTTCGGTCCCAAAAATATGTATTATGTTAACATAAATACCTCAATATATATCGAGTTAGAATGCGAATAAAACTAATTTCACTGAAAACGAAGTTCTCAGTGATGAGGTATTGACAAAACTACGAAATCGCACGAAACCATAACGTGCCAACCTAGGAAAAAAGTATTTAACGTCTTATATACAAGTGATAACAACCAACGTTTGATTTTATATTTTGAGTGAGAATGTTTATAATATATATTTGATCGAGTACGGAAGAAACAATATTTATTTCATCGAAAATAGAGTTCCGATATAGGAGTAATTCAATAAACTACTAAATCGGTCGAAACTCAAAGGGGTACCATCACGGAAAATAATTGATTTCGGTCCCAAAAATATGTATTATATTAACATAAATACCTCAATATATATCGAGTTAGAATGCGAATAAAATTAATTTCACTGGAAACGAAGTTCTGAGTGATGAGATATTGACAAAACTATGAAATCGCACAAAACAATAACGTGTCGCCTATGAAAAATGTATTTAATGTCTTATTTACAATTGACAACAACTAACGTTTGATCTTATATTTTGAGTGAGAATGTTTAGAATATATATTTGATCGAGTACGGATGAAACAAAATTTATGTCATCGAAAATAGAGTTCTGATATAGGAGTAATTCAAAAAACTACTAAATCGGTCGAAACTTAAAGGGGTACGTACCATCACGGAAAATAGTTGATTTGGGTCCCAAAAATATTTATTATATTCGCATTACTTCCTCAATATATATCGAGTTAGAATATGAATAAAACTAATTTCACTGAAAACGATGTTCTGAGTTACGAGATATTGACAAAACTACGAAATCGCACGAAAAAATAATGTGTTTCCTAGGAAAAATGTATTTAACGTCTTAAATACAATTGATAACAACCAACGTTTGATCTTATACACTTAGTTAGAATGTTTAGAATATATATTTGATCGAGTACGCAAGAAACAAACTTAATTTCATCAAAAATAGAGTTCCGATATAGGAGTAATTCAAAAAACTACAAATTCGGACGAAACTTAAAGGGGTACCATCACGGAAAATAGTTGATTTGGGTCCCAAAAATATGTATTATATTAGCATTACTTCCTCAATATATATCGAATTAGAATATGAATAAAACTAATTTCACTGAAAACGATGTTCTGAGTGACGAGATATTGACAAAACTACGAAATCGCACGAAACAATAATGTGTTTCCTAGGAAAAATGTATTTAACGTCTTAAATACAATTGATAACAACCAACGTTTGATCTTATACTCTGAGTGAGAATGTTTAGAATATATATTTGATCGAGTACGCAAGAAACAAACTTGATTTCATCGAAAATAGAGTTCTGATATAGGAGTAATTCAAAAAACTACTAAATCGGTCGAAACTTAAAGGGGTACCATCACGGAAAATAGTTGATTTCGGTCCCAAAAATATGTATTATGTTAACATAAATACCTCAATATATATCGATTTAGAATGCGAATAAAACTAATTTCACTGAAAACGAAGTTCTGAGTGATGAGGTATTGACAAAACTACGAAATCGCACGAAACCATAACGTGCCACCTAGGAAAAAGGTATTTAACGTCTTATATACAAGTGATAACAACCAACGTTTGATCTTATATTTTGAGTGAGAATGTTTATAATATATATTTGATCGAGTACGGAAGAAACAATATTTATTTCATCGAAAATAGAGTTCCGATATAGGAGTAATTCAATAAACTACTAAATCGGTCGAAACTCAAAGGGGTACCATCACGGAAAATAATTGATTTCGGTCCCAAAAATATGTATTCTATTAACATAAATACCTCAATATATATCGAGTTAGAATGCGAATAAAATTAATTTCACTGGAAACGAAGTTCTGAGTGATGAGATATTGACAAAACTATGAAATCGCACAAAACAATAACGTGTCGCCTATGAAAAATGTATTTAACGTCTTATTTACAATTGAAAACAACTAACGTTTGATCTTATATTTTGAGTGAGAATGTTTAGAATATATATTTGATTGAGTACGGATGAAACAAAATTTATGTCATCGAAAATAGAGTTCCGATATAGGAGTAATTCAAAAAACTACTAAATCGGTCGAAACTCAAAGGGTACCATCACGGAAAATATTTGATTTTGGTAAAAATATGTATTATATTAACATTACTACCTCAATATATATCGAGTTATAATGCGAATAAAACTAATTTCACTGAAAACAAAGTTGTGAGTGATGAGATATTGATAAAACTTCGAAATCGGACGGAACAATAACGTGTCGCCTATGAAAAATGTATTTAACGTCTTATATACAATTGACAACAACTAACGTTTGATCCTATATTTTGAGTGAGAATGTTTAGAATATATATTTGATCGAGTACGGTAGAAACAAAATTTATTTCATCAAAAATAGAGTTCTAATATAGGAGTAATTCAAAAAACTACTAAATCGGTCGAAACTTAAAGGGGTACGTACCATCACGGAAAATAGTTGATTTTGGTCCTAAAAGTATTTATTATATTCGCATTACTTTCGCAATATATATCGAGTTAGAATGTGAATAAAACTAAATTCACTGAAAATGATGTTCTGAGTGATGAGATATTGACAAAACTAAGAAATCGCACGAAACAATAATGTGTTGCCTAGCAAAAATGTATTTTACGTCTTATATACAATTGATAACAACCAACGTTTGATCTTATATTCTGAGTGAGATGGTTAGAATATATATTTGATCGAGTATGGAAGAAACAAAATTTATTTCATCGAATATAGAGTTCCGATATAGGAGTAATTCAAAAAACTACTAAATCAGTCAAAACTCAAAGGGGTACCATCACGGAAAATAGTTGATTTCGGTCCCAAAAATATGTATTATATTAACATAAATACCTCAATATATATCGAGTTAGAATGCGAATAAAATTAGATTTCACCGAAAACGAAGTTCTGAGTGATGAGATATTGACAAAACTACGAAATCAGACGAAGCAATAACGTGTCGCCTAGGAAAAATATATTTAACGTCTTATATACAAGTGATAACAACCAACATTTGATCTTATATTTTGAGTGATAATATTTAGAATACATATTTGATTGAGTACGGAAGAAACAAACTTGATTTCATCAAAAATAGAGTTCTAATATAGGAGTAATTCAAAAAACTACAAATTCGGTCGAAACTAAAAAGGGTACCATCACAGAAAATAGTTGATTTCGGTCCCAAAAATATGTATTATATTAACATAAATACCTGAATATATATCGAGTTAGAATGTAAATAAAACTAATTTCACTGAAAACGAAGTTCTGAGTGATGAGATATTGACAAAACTACGAAATTAAACGAAACAATAACGTGTCGCCTAGGAAAAATATATATAACGTCTTATATACAAGTGATAACAACCAACATTTGATCTTATATTTTGAGTGATAATATTTAGAATACATATTTGATTGAGTATGGAAGAAATAAACTTGATTTCATCAAAAATAGAGTTCTGATATAAGAGTAATTCAAAAAACTACAAATTCAGTCGAAACTTAAAGGGGTACCATCACGGAAAATAGTTGATTTGGGTCCCAAAAATATGTATTATATTAACATTACTTCCTCAATATATATCGAGTTAGAATATGAATAAAACTAATTTCACTGAAAACGATGTTCTGAGTTACGAGATATTGACAAAACTACGAAATCGCACAAAAAAATAATGTGTTTCCTAGGAAAAATGTATTTAACGTCTTAAATACAATTGCTAACAACCAACGTTTGATCTTATACTCTGAGTGAAAATGTTTAGAATATATATTTGATCGAGTACGCAAGAAACAAACTTGATTTCATCAAAAATAGAGTTCCGATATAGGAGTAATTCAAAAAACTACAAATTCGGACGAAACTTAAAGGGGTACCATCACGGAAAATAGTTGATTTGGGTCCCAAAAATATGTATTATATTAGCATTACTTCCTCAATATATATCGAATTAGAATATGAATAAAACTAATTTCACTGAAAACAATGTTCTAAGTGACGAGATATTGACAAAACTACGAAATCGCACGAAACAATAATGTGTTTCCTAGGAAAAATGTATTTAACGTCTTAAATACAATTGATAACAACCAACGTTTGATCTTATACTCTGAGTGAGAATGTTTAGAATATATATTTGATCGAGTACGCAAGAAACAAACTTGATTTCATCGAAAATAGAGTTCTGATATAGGAGTAATTCAAAAAACTACTAAATCGGTCGAAACTTAAAGGGGTACCATCACGGAAAATAGTTGATTTCGGTCCCAAAAATATGTATTATGTTAACATAAATACCTCAATATATATCGAGTTAGAATGCGAATAAAACTAATTTCACTGAAAACGAAGTTCTCAGTGATGAGGTATTGACAAAACTACGAAATCGCACGAAACCATAACGTGCCAACCTAGGAAAAAAGTATTTAACGTCTTATATACAAGTGATAACAACCAACGTTTGATTTTATATTTTGAGTGAGAATGTTTATAATATATATTTGATCGAGTACGGAAGAAACAATATTTATTTCATCGAAAATAGAGTTCCGATATAGGAGTAATTCAATAAACTACTAAATCGGTCGAAACTCAAAGGGGTACCATCACGGAAAATAATTGATTTCGGTCCCAAAAATATGTATTATATTAACATAAATACCTCAATATATATCGAGTTAGAATGCGAATAAAATTAATTTCACTGGAAACGAAGTTCTGAGTGATGAGATATTGACAAAACTATGAAATCGCACAAAACAATAACGTGTCGCCTATGAAAAATGTATTTAATGTCTTATTTACAATTGACAACAACTAACGTTTGATCTTATATTTTGAGTGAGAATGTTTAGAATATATATTTGATCGAGTACGGATGAAACAAAATTTATGTCATCGAAAATAGAGTTCTGATATAGGAGTAATTCAAAAAACTACTAAATCGGTCGAAACTTAAAGGGGTACGTACCATCACGGAAAATAGTTGATTTGGGTCCCAAAAATATTTATTATATTCGCATTACTTCCTCAATATATATCGAGTTAGAATATGAATAAAACTAATTTCACTGAAAACGATGTTCTGAGTTACGAGATATTGACAAAACTACGAAATCGCACGAAAAAATAATGTGTTTCCTAGGAAAAATGTATTTAACGTCTTAAATACAATTGATAACAACCAACGTTTGATCTTATACACTTAGTTAGAATGTTTAGAATATATATTTGATCGAGTACGCAAGAAACAAACTTAATTTCATCAAAAATAGAGTTCCGATATAGGAGTAATTCAAAAAACTACAAATTCGGACGAAACTTAAAGGGGTACCATCACGGAAAATAGTTGATTTGGGTCCCAAAAATATGTATTATATTAGCATTACTTCCTCAATATATATCGAATTAGAATATGAATAAAACTAATTTCACTGAAAACGATGTTCTGAGTGACGAGATATTGACAAAACTACGAAATCGCACGAAACAATAATGTGTTTCCTAGGAAAAATGTATTTAACGTCTTAAATACAATTGATAACAACCAACGTTTGATCTTATACTCTGAGTGAGAATGTTTAGAATATATATTTGATCGAGTACGCAAGAAACAAACTTGATTTCATCGAAAATAGAGTTCTGATATAGGAGTAATTCAAAAAACTACTAAATCGGTCGAAACTTAAAGGGGTACCATCACGGAAAATAGTTGATTTCGGTCCCAAAAATATGTATTATGTTAACATAAATACCTCAATATATATCGATTTAGAATGCGAATAAAACTAATTTCACTGAAAACGAAGTTCTGAGTGATGAGGTATTGACAAAACTACGAAATCGCACGAAACCATAACGTGCCAACCTAGGAAAAAAGTATTTAACGTCTTATATACAAGTGATAACAACCAACGTTTGATTTTATATTTTGAGTGAGAATGTTTATAATATATATTTGATCGAGTACGGATGAAACAAAATTTATGTCATCGAAAATAGAGTTCCGATATAGGAGTAATTCAAAAAACTACTAAATCGGTCGAAACTTAAAGGGGTACGTACCATCACGGAAAATAGTTGATTTTGGTCCCAAAAATATTTATTATATTCGCATTACTTCCGCAATATATATCGATTTAGAATGTAAATAAAACTAATTTCACTGAAAACGATGATGAGATATTGACAAAACTACGAAATCGCACGAAACAATAATGTGTTGCCTAGGAAAAATGTATTTAACGTCTTATATACAATTGATTATAACCAACGTTTGATCTTATATTCTGAGTGAGAATGTTTAGAATATATATTTTATCGAGTACGGAAGAAACAAAATTTATTTCATCGAAAATAGAGTTCTGATTTAGGAGTAATTCAAAAAACTACTAAATCGGTCGAAACTCAAAGGGTACCATCACGGAAAATAGTTGATTTCGGTCCCAAAAATATGTATTATATTAACTTTACTACCTCAATATATATCGAGTTATAATGCGAATAAAACTAATTTCACTGAAAACAAAGTTGTGAGTGATGAGATATTGATAAAACTTCGAAATCGGACGGAACAATAACGTGTCGCCTATGAAAAATGTATTTAACGTCTTATATACAATTGACAACAACTAACGTTTGATCCTATATTTTGAGTGAGAATGTTTAGAATATATATTTGATCGAGTACGGAAGAAACAAAATTTATTTCATCAAAAATAGAGTTCTGATATAGGAGTAATTCAAAAAACTACTAAATCGGTCGAAACTTAAAGGGGTACGTACCATCACGGAAAATAGTTGATTTTGGTCCTAAAAATATTTATTATATTCGCATTACTTTCGCAATATATATCGAGTTAGAATGTGAATAAAACTAAATTCACTGAAAATGATGTTCTGAGTGATGAGATATTGACAAAACTAAGAAATCGCACGAAACAATAATGTGTTGCCTAGCAAAAATGTATTTAACGTCTTATATACAATTGATAACAACCAACGTTTGATCTTATATTCTGAGTGAGATGTTTAGAATATATATTTGATCGAGTACGGAAGAAACAAAATTTATTTCATTGAATATAGAGTTCCGATATAGGAGTAATTCAAAAAACTACTAAATCAGTCGAAACTCAATGGGGTACCATCACGGAAAATAGTTGATTTCGGTCCCAAAAATATGTATTATATTAACATAAATTCTTCAATATATATCGAGTTAGAATGCGAATAAAATTAGATTTCACTGAAAACGAAGTTCTGAGTGATGAGATATTGACAAAACTACGAAATCAGACGAAGCAATAACGTGTCGCCTAGGAAAAATATATTTAACGTCTTATATACAAGTGATAACAACCAACGTTTGATCTTATACTCTGAGTGAGAATGTTTAGAATATATATTTGATCGAGTACGCAAGAAACAAACTTGATTTCATCGAAAATAGAGTTCTGATATAGGAGTAATTCAAAAAACTACTAAATCGGTCGAAACTTAAAGGGGTACCATCACGGAAAATAGTTGATTTCGGTCCCAAAAATATGTATTATGTTAACATAAATACCTCAATATATATCGAGTTAGAATGCGAATAAAACTAATTTCACTGAAAACGAAGTTCTGAGTGATGAGGTATTGACAAAACTACGAAATCGCACGAAACCATAACGTGCCAACCTAGGAAAAAAGTATTTAACGTCTTATATACAAGTGATAACAACCAACGTTTGATTTTATATTTTGAGTGAGAATGTTTATAATATATATTTGATCGAGTACGGAAGAAACAATATTTATTTCATCGAAAATAGAGGTCCGATATAGGAGTAATTCAATAAACTACTAAATCGGTCGAAACTCAAAGGGGTACCATCACGGAAAATAATTGATTTCGGTCCCAAAAATATGTATTATATTAACATAAATACCTCAATATATATCGAGTTAGAATGCGAATAAAATTAATTTCACTGGAAACGAAGTTCTGAGTGATGAGATATTGACAAAACTATGAAATCGCACAAAACAATAACGTGTCGCCTATGAAAAATGTATTTAACGTCTTATATACAAGTGATAACAACCAACGTTTGATTTTATATTTTGAGTGAGAATGTTTATAATATATATTTGATCGAGTACGGATGAAACAAAATTTATGTCATCGAAAATAGAGTTCCGATATAGGAGTAATTCAAAAAACTACTAAATCGGTCGAAACTTAAAGGGGTACGTACCATCACGGAAAATAGTTGATTTTGGTCCCAAAAATATTTATTATATTCGCATTACTTCCGCAATATATATCGATTTAGAATGTAAATAAAACTAATTTCACTGAAAACGATGATGAGATATTGACAAAACTACGAAATCGCACGAAACAATAATGTGTTGCCTAGGAAAAATGTATTTAACGTCTTATATACAATTGATTATAACCAACGTTTGATCTTATATTCTGAGTGAGAATGTTTAGAATATATATTTTATCGAGTACGGAAGAAACAAAATTTATTTCATCGAAAATAGAGTTCTGATTTAGGAGTAATTCAAAAAACTACTAAATCGGTCGAAACTCAAAGGGTACCATCACGGAAAATAGTTGATTTCGGTCCCAAAAATATGTATTATATTAACATAAATACCTCAATATATATCGAGTTAGAATGCGAATAAAACTAATTTCACTAAAAACGAAGTTCTGAGTGATGAGATATTGACAAAACTACGAAATCGCACAAAACAATAATGTGTCGCCTATGAGAAATGTATTTAACGTCTTATATACAATTGACAACAACTAACGTTTGATCTTATATTTTGAGTGAGAATGTTTAGAATATATATTTGATCGAGTACGGAAGAAACAAAATTTATGTCATCGAAAATAGAGTTCCGATATAGGAGTAATTCAAAAAACTACTAAATCGGTCGAAACTTAAAGGGGTACGTACCATCACGGAAAATAGTTGATTTTGGTCCCAAAAATATTTATTATATTCGCATTAATTCCGCAATATATATCGAGTTAGAATGTGAATAAAACTAATTTCACTGAAAACGATGTTCTGAGTGATGAGATATTGACAAAACTACGAAATCGCACGAAACAATAACGTGCCACCTACGAAAAAAGTATTTAACGTATTATATACAAGTGATAACAACAAACATTTGATCTTATATTTTGAGTGAGAATGTTTAGAATATATATTTGATCAAGTACGGAAGAAACAAAATTTATTTCATCGAAAATAGAGTTCTGATATAGGAGTAATTCAAAAAACTACTAAATCGGTCGAAACTCAATGGGGTACCATCACGGAAAATAGTTGATTTCGGTCCCAAAAATATGTATTATATTAACATAAATACCTCAATATATATCGAGTTAGAATGCGAATAAAATTAATTTCACTGAAAACGAAGTTCTTAGTGATGAGATATTGACAAAACTACGAAATCAGACGAAGCAATAACGTGTCGCCTAGGAAAAATATATTTAACGTCTTATATACAAGTGATAACAACCAACATTTGATCTTATATTTTGAGTGATAATGTTTAGAATACTTATTTGATCGAGTACGCAAGAAACAAACTTAATTTCATCGAAAATAGAGTTCCGATATAGGAGTAATTCAAAAAACTACACAATCGGTCGAAACTTAAAGGGGTACCATCACGGAAAATAGTTGATTTCGGTCCCTAAAATATGTATTATATTAAAATTACTACCTCAATATATATCGCTTTAACGTTTTATATTAAAAACTACAAAAGTATTTAACGTTTTATATTCAAGTGATAACTGCAAACATTTAATGTTATATTTTGAGTGAGATTGTTTAGAATATATATTTGATCATGTACGACGAAAGAAAAAAAATTATTTCATCGAAAATAGAGTTCCGATTGAGGAATAATTCAAAAAACTAAAAAATCGGTTGAAACTCAAAGGGGTCATCACGGAAAATAGTTGATTTCGGTCTCAAAAATATGTATTAGATTAACATTACTACCTCAATATATATCGAGTTAGAATTCGAATAAAACTAATTTCGTTGAAAATGAAGTTGTGAGTGATGAGATATTAACAAAACTACAAAAATAGACGAAACTAAAAAAATACCATCTCAAAATAAAGTCTTTACTCTTTAATATTTGATATACAAGTTATCACAACATTAATATTATCATATATTTTGAATAAGAGTGTGTAGAAAAGATACTTGATCGAGTACGGAAGCAAAGAAAATTTAGTTCATCGAAAATAGAGTTCTGATTGAGGAAAAGATTTTAAAAACTACAAAATTGTTTAAAATTCAAAGGGTAACATCATGGAAAATAATTGAATGGAGTTCCAAAAATGAATATTAATATAAAATTACTAACCCCAACATATGTCTAGTAAGAATGCGAATAAAACTAATTTCACTGAAAATAAAGTTATGAATGAGAAGATATTGATAAAACAACGAAATTAGACAAAATTAAAAAGATACCATCTCGGAAAAGGGTCTTGAAAGTCTGATATACAATTGATCACAACATTAATTTTAACATATATTTTAAGTAAGAGTGTGTAGAAAAGATTTTCGATCGAGTACGGAAACAAACATAATTTATTTCATCGAAGACAGAGTTCCGATTGAGGAAAAATTCAAAAAACTACAAAATCGGTCGAAATTTAAAGGGGTACCATCACGAAAAATAGTTGATTTGAGTTTCAAAAATGAATATTAATTTAACATTACTACCCGGCCAATATATGTCGAGTAAGAATGTGAATAAAACTAATTTCACTGAAAACGAAGTCTTTTTACCGATATGGTACGTTTTTAGTTTCGTCCGACTTCGTAAGAATGTGTATAAAAAAAATATTTGATTAAGTATGGAAGCAAAGAAAATTTATTTCATCCAAAATAGAATTATGATTGAAGAGAAATTCAAAAAATTACAAAATCTATTGATGTTAGAAGGGGTACTATCACGAAAAAGTGTTGATTTATGTTCCAAAAATATATATTTGTGTTGCTTACGTGAACAACTAACGGAAAATACCTTCATAGGACTCAGACGCAAATCGGAGATATCGGAGTGATTGCATGGGATAGACAGAGATTTATTATTGACGGTATTAACAGGTGAGTTTAGGTTTAGGGATCCGTGATGCTAGAAGCTACGACAGTTTTTGAGAGTGTTACACTTGCGATCGATAAAGGATCAAATTCAATAACATTGACTAAATAGTCATATTCTAAAACGTAAATAATCATTTACCAATGCTAAAAATATAAATAACTAAAAAGGAAGTATGGGGCAAACATAACTTATTAACCCTTACAATTATAAAATATTATTTACTTAATAAAAAAATAGATGGCATTAATAATGACTATTGTGCAACCAAGCATGGTGAACCAGGTGCAGCCACCAATTTACTCCCGTTCTTTAATGCATGCTGCAATGGTGAATTATTCTCATACCAATTGCAATGTTATATTACAGAATGTTCTCTTTTAAATATGGTATTTTGGTTCAATGAAACCTCTATGGAAAGTCAAGAGTCAATCTTAGAAACATCCTCTAATATCCAACTCTCATATTTGAGATTTTACATTCCAAGATCTAATGATAATAATAAATAAATAAATAAAAAAGGAAGTTAATTTAATTCTAATAAAAAATTGTAAATTGTCCAAAAATGGAAAATAATGGAGTTTTTTTAATACCAAAATAGTATAATTCAAAGAAAAATAGTAATCCTTTTGTTACCATAAGTCATGAGGTAAATATACTTTAGTCCCTTCCCTTCCATCACAATTTTGTGCTTGCATAAGATTAGTTACTTTTTTTAAAATTTGTCAAATATTCCATATTTATTCTAAACTTTAAATTTTGTAACATATTATTTTAATGCGTATTTATAAATATTTTTCCACAAAAAATGAGTTGAAAATTTAACCTAGTGGGACCATCTCGCTATACGTTTCTGTTTTGGGTGTGTCATTTACTATTTACTATTTAGGGTTTATCATAAACCGGGTGCACCCATATCTAACCGGCCTTGGCCTACCAATGCTCATTGACCATCGACTCGCCGCCACTTGCCAGAAACAAAGAATCGTCTCTCTACAAAAATGGAGAAGAGAAGACGCGATCTTTGAAAAGAATACAATACACTAATCAAGTCTATCATCAGAGACTGAATCATGTCCAACATCTGACCAATTCTGCTTCTTCTTCTTCTTCAATGGAACAGTAAAACCAGACAAAGGGGACCGATTTTGAGGTTATCGGAGTGAAAAGTAAAGAGGAAGACGAAGTGGGTTAAAGGATTTAGCCGTTTAGGGTTGGATTTTCAGAAGATCAAATCAAAAAAGGTACTTTTTGTATTGGTTGCAACAAATTTAAGGTGGGTTTTCAATTTCATAAGGTGGTGTACTGGTGGGTATGATTGCGATGGACAGGTGCTTCCATGGCTCGATCTTCGTTATATATTGAGGAATCGATGAAGTTTCAAGAAAATGTGGATCGGCAAGACCGGAGTGTACGGAGATTTCATCATCAAGAACTTCAAATGAAAGCTAATGAACTCGAAGTTCTATTTGCAGCACATAAGCTTCGGATTAACGCTGCAAAGTTATCGCATGAGATTTATGGTAGAGGAGAATTCTACGAGAGGTACGTGAATAGGCGGGAGACGAAGCTAAGGAGAGAATGGGAGTTGAATGGAGAAGAAAAGGAGAAGAATTTGAATGACTTGGAGCTCAAGTTTAATCAAATGGTAGCCGACTTCCAAGCCAAGTTATACGGGGTGATCGATAGTAGGCGTGAATCGTTGATCAGTGTTCGGAAACAGATGAAAAAACACGGTTCGTTCAATGCCCACTCGATCAATCATCGAACCAAGGTAATGAGAATGTTAGGGTTTATGTTTATATATGTTGTTTAACTTGTATATTTGATGTGATGATAGACCAAAGAAGATGAGGGTGTTCATGTTTCTTTGGACAATCGATTCAAGGGACATGGTCGGATTTTGGAGCGGAGTCTGTCTCTATCGAGTAGAACATCCGAACCCGCTTCTGAGACACTAAGACAACAACCGAACTACCCGATTTCTAGGAAGGAGAACGTGAATCTGCCGCCAAGAGGAGCTACCTTCTCTAAGAGCAAAAGCACTAGCCAAGTCTCGCCGATTGTACGGGAAGATCGATCACTGAGGAGAAACTCCGGTTTAGTCTCTGCGTCGATTCCTATGACGCCTCGTAAGTTTGGGGATAAGAACATGTTACTCTACGGAAAATTGTCGAAGCAACAAGACTTGGTACCATCTCCTTACTTGGAGAACAAGAAAGGTTTCTACTTGTGATATCTTGGTGAAATTTTAGGGTTTTGTTAGACTGACTCAACCAATCTAACCGATACTCCATTTGTCGTGTTATCAGTCGAATTAAGTTCGTCAAGGAATGTGAAAGAATTGAAATATCGTTTTGACGGTTGCTTGGATAGAAGGAAGTCGTGGAGTGGACAAGGTTCGTTTTTCGGATCATTCAATTCCGTTATTGTTTTCTTTATACTAAAGAGAATGTAGATATCGTTTTCTTGCAGCTCAAGTCTTCCAAAGTCGAATCCCGGCTCCATCGCCAAACTTCAAACTAAGGGAGGATCGTCGTTTATCAACAGATTCCTTAAAAGGTAAGATTTGTTCCTTTCAAGGGTTTCTTGAGCACCACGTTTTCCTCTGCATTCATATAACTAACTCTAAAAACTGTTAGGATCGATTCTCTAAAACACACACAGAATTCGGATGAAGGAGAAGAACATAATTTAGAGAGATTAGGGAGAGGTAGAGAGAGATTAGGTTTTTCGTGGTAACAATTCGATTAGGGTAACCTCCACGACGGATTAGGTTATATGTATTGATAATAGGTTACTCTTACAGAATACATATACAAGGGAGAAATACAGTACAGCCTAATGCGGGATGCATGAACATTAATACATAAATTAACATTACATATTAATCTGGCTTCACAACCTAACAAAAACTTCACTTTTCGCAGGGAAGCAATCTTTCTTCTCGATTCCTTCGTTCCGAAACAAGACCATCGATTTGAAATCGAATTCCAAAGGGTGGTGATTTATACATGCAGACGACTTGATCAATAGTCTCCTACTTAAACCCGAAGGATCATCGTATTATTCGTAATCTTGTATCGGATTTTATTTCCATATATATGTTCCTTATGTTAAAATCATTAAGAAATGGTACCTCCTGAACTATCTCGAGCATTCTGGTTGTAAATACGTATGATAGCTCAAGGAGGGGTAGATGTACGAAAAATTACTAACTTAACCCTAAATATTACATAAAATACGAACACGATCGCTAAGATGAGTCATCAATCACTACAAAAGGGACACTTACTTTTTCTACAAGATATGCTGCTACTAAAGGTTAGCGACGGCAAATACCCTTTAACAACTAATTTAGATGGGGCATTGGCACCTAACTATATAATGATAAGACCCCTCTAATAACTCATATAAAAGTACAAATTACATATCAGTCATGCTAAAGTCACCCATTCCGATCCCTTTCTATATATATCTATACTAGGGCGGTCAGCTTTTCTCACTAGTACCACCACTAAACTTTTTATGGCATTAATTATCTCAACAGTTATTTATGTTAGCACATGTGACTAAACAGTTTAAATTTGAGTTAAACGGTCATTTATGTTTTACAATATGACTGAACGATTTTACAGTGAATTTTTATGAGAAAAATGGCTAAAGTAATTTTCTTTTTCCTATGTTCATCTTCTTGAACTTCATCTCCTACAATAACCAAAATTGAGTGTCGATCGAACCCAAAAATCTCATATTTTTGTGTTCCGAAACTAGAAATCTTGAGATTTTTTGGTTCAGGAAATAGGTTTTGTGTTCGAATTAAGAAAAAATCGCAAGTAAAAGATAAAATCGTTATTCTAATAACTATTTAATCACATTTGTCAAGCATAAATAACTAAATATAACAATTTTTTAACCAAAAAGCCACATTCTGAAACGCAAGTGACCATTTAATTACACCAAAAAAACATAAATGATCATTTAGTCACAGAAAATAAACATAACTATAACTGACTGTTAAGATGGTCTATCCTTTTTTATATTTGCAACCACTTATAACACGTCCTAATATGGATGATATATTGCCTCTCCATCTCACTAACGTCATAGGCACAACATGTTAGGGTATTATTACAGGCTTAATTAAGTAAGTATTTAGTGAGAATTATATAAGCTCCAAGAAAAACAATTCAATTAAAATATCACTATTATTGAATATTCATGGTATGACCAGTTGTTCTACTGCCGGCTTCGTCCAGCTTCAAGATGTGTCTTCTTATGCAGTTGTTTAGGATTATTATAATTAAAATGGAGCTTTGTTGCAAATTAGGGCAAATGGTACGTATCCGACAATGACCTTGAATTCATCCACAATTAATTAATGGATTAAAAATGGAGATTTGCAAGACTACAACAATATAATCTTGTATATATTTTTATAATTTTATTTAGTATAATATATTTTTAAATTTTGAATGTGAGACTTAAGACGTACGCCTTAATCAAATGTCTCAAAAGTCCGAACTTGTGAGTGAAGGCGACCGGTATACTCTTAAGTCATCTTAACATCCTCCTTTAAACTGATGTTTATGAACATCGGTTTACCCATGGGCTTAGTGCCTGACTTCGGTCTTTTAGGATTTGAACCTGCGCGCTCTGATACTGTGTGAGACTTAAGACGTACGCCTTAACCAACTGTCTTAAAAGTCCGAACTTGTGAGTGAAGGCGACCGGTATACTCTTAAGTCATCTTAACATTGAATATCATCATAATTTAAAAATATATATATATATATATATAACTCTATA
This sequence comes from Chamaenerion angustifolium, assembly GCA_946814005.1. Lineage (NCBI taxonomy): Eukaryota > Viridiplantae > Streptophyta > Magnoliopsida > Myrtales > Onagraceae > Chamaenerion > Chamaenerion angustifolium. The sequence continues at coordinate 697,856 of OX328279.1, forward strand.
TATAGTAAGTTGATTTACAATGCGAAAGAAGTTTCTAATTATATAAGATATTATATATTTTTTGTGTTATTTACTTTACTGTAAAAAAATAATTATTAAAAAAAAAATATATATATATATACGTTATATCAACCGGCGGAGTTATTATTGTTTTCACAAATTATATCTCTTCGGCTCTTCTCTTTGTTTTCCTGTCTCTTCGTATCTTTCATTATTCTTTCCACTTGGATGTCACCGAAGCCTTCCCATCCTCCATGGCCGACTCCTCCTTCGACTTCGGCTACTCCTCGCCAGACCTAATTCCCCGGAGGCGGCGCCACACCACCACTCCTGCCGCCTCCCGCTCCTTCACACCCTTCAGCTCAACTCCGAACCACCTGTCTCGCCGAACCACCCCGAGAAGGTCCCGCCCCACCACTCCCTCTGCAGGCCCGTTTGGCACCGATGATGACATGTCATGGAAGTCAGAGGTCTCGTGGCAGTTCGAGCCGTCAGGGTGGCGCGACGGCCGTGACCTTGGTGGCGCCATGAGCCCTTGGGTCACCGAGAGTCGGGTTTTCAGACAGACTGCAAATGACTACTACCTTTCTCGAACCACCACAGGTGGTGGCTATCGGAGTTTCGCCGACCAATCATATGAAGGCTCGAGGCACGGACGTCTCGAGCTTCAGAGCTTCATCGACAGGGCCTTTGGTGGCACCACGGCCCGTGCCGTTGACCCGAGCCAGACCCAGACGGCTCATGGTGGTTTGAGTTTGGGGACTATCGAGGAAGCCAATGAACTTCGCATGGTTGTTTACGACCCAATGGAGCAGAAACACGTGGATCACGAGGAAGACAGCATCGGCTCTCGTTATGGTCGAAACCCTAGACATAGTAAGAAACCCTACGGCCATAATGAAACCCTAGATGATAACGTAATCAGGCACCATAAACCTAACCATAGTAAGGAGATTCGACGTTCCGACATTTATTCTCACGAGGAGCATAGATACGTACGTAGTCACGACATGAACCAGTTCTCTGTAGTACATGACGACGATGAGGATGAGGATGATGAAGAAGGAGAGGAAGCAGTGAGACAGCCAATTGGGCTGTTTGGTTTATTTAAGTACTCGACCAAGTGGGACATGGTTCTTATCATGTTTGGCACCATCGGAGCCTTCATCAATGGCGGTTCTCTCCCGTTTTACTCGTTTCTGTTTGGAAACTTTGCGAACAAGATCGCCAAAGAATCGCTTACGGATAAAGATCTGATGATGGAGGATGTACAAAAGGTACGTACGATCTTGAAAACACCAAAAATTCGAATAGTATGAGTGTTAACATCAAATCTGCAGGTTCGTCATATATGTCACGATCTTGTGAACCAAATCTTATTAACATGGTGAAGTTTCACTTTTTGCCATTTTCAGATAAGTTTGATGATGACTGTATTGGCGGCGACAGTAATGGTCGGTGCTTATATGGGTAAGAAAAAACAGAGCATCTCCTATGTTTCTCGTAGGGCATATCATGGGCGGGCCGGGATAGGCAGGTCTTGGAGGCAAGACCGAGACCGAAATTTCTGTCTTGACATTTGAAGGACCGAGACCGACTTTAGCCAAAAAAGACCGCCCGAGTCGGTCTTGCTTGACTCGGGACGGTCTCGGTCTTGGACCAAAATTTTTGGTAAAAATAAAACAAGATTAGCAAAAAACAATCACCGAAGTTTTGGTTTTGAACTCGCTCGCTTCTCGTCTTCCGTCGCACTTCCCTTATGGAACCGATCCAAGGGTTGATGAATGCTTCAATGTCATGAATTACTAGAGCTTCAAGGGCTATGTCATGAATTTCTAGGGTTTTGTTTAAGGTGGGGTCAGTTCGGTCCTAATCGGATTTTTGGGAGGGAAAAAAACGAGACCGAGACCGACCTTGAAGAAAAAACTCGTCTAGTCAGGCCGGTCTTGTCGAAAATTCGGTTCAGTCAATCTTTTTTTATCATCCCCTAGTTTCTGGATCTGTTTTTCTCGCACTTTTTACATAAAAGGACTTGAACTTCTAAGTATTTTCAGTATTCACACGGAAGAAAGCCATGTTTTGCAGAAATCACTTGCTGGCGATTGGTGGGGGAGAGGGCAGCTCACAGAATAAGAACTGACTATCTCCGAGCAGTTCTCCGGCAAGACATCGGCTTTTTCGACACACAAGTCAGCACTGGTGACATCATGCACGGTATATCGAGTGACGTGGCACAAATCCAAGAAGTCATGGGAGAAAAGGTACGGTTTTGCAACTTGCATCCCAAACTTTTGTATTCATCTCATCGTACCCTGAAGTTAACATAACGAGATCATGTATGTTAATCACCAGATGCCACACTTCATTCACCATGCCTTTACGTTCGTCTGCGGATACGCAGTCGGGTTCGTACGATCGTGGAAGGTGTCTCTTGTGGTCTTAGCCGTTACTCCATTGATGATGTTATGCGGAATTGTTTACAAGGCGATCTACGTTGGTCTAGCCACAAAAGAAGAGGTACAACCAGGGACGAAGCCATGATTTTTTTCAGTGGGGGCAATTATTAGAGTAATGACAAATAGTTGAACTAAAAAAACAGTAGGGGCAAATATATAATTTAAAATGGTTAAATTGAAAATTATTACATTTTTTAGGATCAAATTTATATAAATCAAAAGTTGAGGGTGGGCTTGCCCCCCCTCGTTCCTTAATACCTCTGTGCCTGGGTACGACGATCGAACATGTCCATCGATAGCTACGGCAATGTTGGTTATAGCATATCTCCTTACCTTTTTATTTATATTTGAAGGTCTCGTATCGCAAGGCGGGGGGTGTTGCCGAACAAGCGATAAACTCGATAAGAACGGTGATCTCTTTCGTTGTAGAGGACAACTTAGCGTCTAGGTACGCGGATTTGATGGAAAAATCGGTGTCTATTGGGTCGAAGATTGGGTTCGCGAAAGGTATGGGAATCGGAGTGATATATCTGATCACATATTCGACGTGGGCACTAGCTTTCTGGTACGGTTCTCTCTTGGTGGCTCGTGGCGAGCTCTCGGGCGGCAAAGCCATCGCTTGCTTCTTCGGAGTAAATGTCGGAGGAAGGTAAAGGCATAGTTTTTCTTTACCCTAATGGTAACCTCGCAATAGTAGTTACTAAATGTTTCGAACTTGTGAGTGAAAATTTTCAGTATACACTTAAGACATCTTAACAGTTTTGAGCTATGTTGTAACTTATATAGTAATTCATGACTATTTCAGGGGATTGGCATTATCGTTATCCTACTTTGCACAATTTGCACAAGGCACGGTTGCAGCTACAAGGGTGTACGACATTATCGATCGTGTCCCGGTGATCGACCCGTACGACCCCAATGGAAGGGCAATCAAAAACGTCCGTGGAAGAATCGAGTTCAAATCCATTACTTTTGCATACCCATCTCGACCCGACTCACTTATTCTTCGGTCCCTAACACTAGTCATTCCCGCTGCAAAGACTACGGCGTTAGTCGGTGTCAGTGGCGGCGGCAAGTCGACCATATTCGCTCTCATCGAGAGGTTCTACGATCCATTCAAAGGTACGATTGCATTGGACGGGCACGACCTCAAGTCGTTGCAAGTGAAATGGCTTAGGAGCCAAATAGGTATGGTGGGTCAAGAGCCAGTTCTGTTTGCTATAAGCATCTTAGAGAATGTGATGATGGGGAAGGAGAATGCCACCAAGAAAGAAGCCATGGCTGCCTGCGTCGCCGCCAATGCTCATGGCTTCATCTCGAGCCTCCCTTACGGCTACGATACTCAGGTTAATGAAGGACCAAACAATTGTATGATTGATTACATGAGAGTGTGACTTTATTTAGTTTTTGAAAGACGTTTTATCGATGCAGGTTGGAGATCGAGGAACCCTACTCTCCGGTGGCCAAAAGCAAAGGATTGCCCTAGCAAGGGCCATGATTAAGGACCCTAAAATCCTTCTCCTAGATGAGCCCACAAGTGCCCTAGACCCTGAATCCGAGGTTGTAGTCCAACAAGCCATTGACAAGACCTCTGTTGGGCGAACCACCATCGTTATTGCTCATAGACTCGCCACAGTGCGAAACTCGCAAACCATAGTTGTCCTCGATCAGGGTTCAGTGGTTGAGATCGGCGACCACCGCTCGTTAATGGATAAAGGAGGAGCATACCACGCTCTCGTCATGCTAGCTTCTGGGAACGATCCTCGGACTCAGGACAAACAACATGGTCTGGTACCAAATGTTGTCGATGTTTCTGCATATGAGGAGTCAGTCAATTACGTATCGGGAACGAAGTACGATATATCGATGTTGGAGAAGAAGTTAGGGATCGAGGAAGAAAAGCCGCAATCCAAAAAATACAAGCTTTCAGAGGTGTTGAACTTACAAAGGCCAGAGGTTACTATTCTACTGTTAGGGTTTCTGATGGGCATGCTCGCCGGAGCAATCCTATCGATCTTCCCATTACTTCTCGGTGACGCACTCCAAATTTACTTCGACGGTGACAAGACGAAGATGAAGAAGAAAATCGGGTATATATGTCTGGCCCTTGTCGGGCTAGGGTTTGGGATCATAATCGCCATGGTAGGCCAACAAGGTTTTTGTGGGTGGGCGGGGACAAGGCTCACCACACGGGTTCGAAATCTCTTGTTTCAATCGATACTAAAGCAAGAACCGGGTTGGTTCGATTTCGAGGAGAACTCCATCGGGGTGCTTATCTCAAGGCTTTCAATCGATTGCGTAAGTTTCCGGTCGATTCTCGGAGACAGGATCTCGGTCATGTTAATGGGGTTGAGTTCGGCGGCAGTCGGGCTCGGGGTCTCACTCTATCTGGAATGGCGGCTAGCCCTGGTGGCCACTGCTGTAACCCCTTTTACCCTTGGGGCGAGCTACCTTAGCTTAATAATCAATATGGGACCACGGCTCGATAACGATGCTTATGCGAAGGCTAGCAGCATTGCAGCCGGAGCAATCTCAAACATACGGACAGTAACGACGTTCTCGGCTCAAGACCGATTGATCGAATCCTTTGATCGAGCATTGTCAGAGCCGAAGCAGAAGTCTGTGAAGCGGTCACAATTACTCGGACTAGCCCTAGGGTTTTCACAAGGTGCAATGTATGGAGCCTATACTTTAACACTATGGTTCGGTGCATACCTAATGAAGGAAGAAAATGTGAGCTTCGGAGCGGTCTATAAAATCTTCCTTATCCTAGTACTTAGTTCATTCTCGGTTGGACAACTTGCCGGTCTTGCCCCGGACACCTCGATGGCCGCTACTGCGATCCCTGCAGTTTTTGACATCATAAATAAGAAGCCGTTGATAGGGAGCGGACGAGACCGAGGGAAGAAACTCGATAAGTCAAGGTCATGGGACATCGAATTCAAAAAGGTTAGCTTCGCGTACCCTTCACGACCCGAATCAGCGATTTTGAAGGGGTTCAACTTGAAAGTAAAGGATGGAACTACGGTGGCTCTTGTCGGAGGAAGCGGGTCCGGGAAGTCGACCGTGGTATGGCTCGTGCAGCGTTTTTATGACCCAATTCAAGGCCAAGTAATAATGGGGAAAATGGACTTAAAGGAGATGAATGTGAAGTGGTTGAGGCGGCAGATGGCATTGGTCGGGCAAGAACCCGCACTCTTCGCAGGGACGATCAGGGAAAACATCGCACTAGGAAACCCTAGCGCTTCATGGACGGAAATCGAAGAAGCCGCTAAGGAGGCGTATATTCACAAGTTCATTAGCGGCCTTCCACAAGGCTACGAAACTCAAGTACGCTAATATGAGTCAAACATATGATACTATGAAAAACTCTTAAAGTCCCAATTTTTCAATATTTATTTAAAGACCCCATCCCACATACTAGTTGTACTTAAAGTCCCAATTTTACGATTCCAATTTTTATTGACTCTTTTAAAATCTCTATTGCCAGGTTGGCGAAAGCGGCGCTCAACTATCAGGAGGCCAGAAGCAGAGGATCGCGATTGCTCGGGCGATCTTAAAGAAGGCACGGGTGCTTCTCCTCGACGAGGCGAGCAGCGCATTGGACTTAGAATCGGAGCGGCACGTCCAAGAAGCCCTCAAGAAAGTCTCGAGGCGAACCACCACCATTGTAGTGGCCCACCGAATATCCACCATCCGCGGGGCCGACATGATCGCCGTTGTAAAAAATGGCACGGTTGCGGAGTTCGGGACCCATGACTCGCTCCTCGCTTCCCAAGTTAACGGCCTCTACGCGAACCTTGTCCGGTCGGAGAGCGAAGCCAATGCATTTGCTTGAGAGACATCAGTTTAGGGGCTTATTTGAAATGTTTAGCAAAAGATTAAGGTTGTCACACACTCTCTATGTATTGAACTTGATCAAGCCTAAAAGTTTTAGGATAAAAGCGCAATAAGCTAAATCTAACTCGAGGAGGAAATTGGAGAACAAAACGTAGGATATGTAAAAGGATTAAATTGTGTTTTGCCCCCATATATTTGTTTCACAAAGGATTGCCCCCGTTTAAGACTTTTCTTTTAAAAAATAACCTCTACAAGTTTATGAGAACTGCCTTGTTTCTTAAAAAATATGGTTAATAGTCAAATCAGTACTAACTATTTTACAAAACAAATTTGACCGAAAATTAATTTTTTTTAAATTATTCAAACTTTAATGTTTTTAAACTATTATCATAGTTGGGGCAAAAAGTTGATAAATTTGAAAAAGTATTTATTTTAGAAAATAAATTTGAAAAAGTATATATGTAAGAAAAGTATTTAGCAAAATGTGCATTTGAGCAGGTGGAGGTAGCGTTTTTGGTTGCTTTTTTTCGTTTTTTTTTTTTTTTTAAATCAAAAAAATCATTAAAAAATTTAAAAAAATTACAGTAAGTAGATATTTGAATTTCGATTCAAATTATGCAAAAAAAATATTAAATTTGGACTTACGGATTGACTGTAGGCTCTGCCGTAAGTTGAGATATGAAAATTTGACTTAAAAAAATATAACTCATACCCTGTAAGTCCAAACTGACCACGGTGAACGTCATTTATGTCGTAATTAAAATATCTACCTAGATTAATTTTTTTGATTTTTTTTTAGTAAGTACATAATTAAATTTCTCACCTAATGCATTTGATTATTTCGGTCAAATTTTAAGAAAAGCGATGTTAGGTTACAAAATCATTGTATTTCTAATCAAAAAAATTACTCTAGGTAGATAATTGAATTACGACATAAATGACGTTCACCGTGGTCAGTTTGGACTTACAGGGTATGAGTTATATTTTTTTAAGTCAAATTTTCATATCTCAACTTACGGCAGAGCCTACAGTCAATCTGTATGTCCAAATTTAATATTTTTTGCATCATTTGAATCGAAATTCAAATATCTACTTACTGTAATTTTTTTATGATTTTTTAAAAAAAAAAACGCCACTCACAGTAGCGATGCACATTTTGCTAAATATTTTTTTTATATATATACTTTTTCAAAAATAAATTCTGACATAGTTACTTTTTAAAATTTATCCAAAAAGTTACTTCTGATTATTTTTTCATGAAATCTATACGGAAAATGATAACACATAATTACATAATTAATTAGTCCATAATTTAAAAAAAAAAACATATTATTTTTTAGAAATACCATAAATAATAGAAGAAAAAAAAATAGAAAATTGATAAGTAAAAAATATTTTTTAAAATATAAGATTGAAAAAATAAAATAACAAAAATAATCATTAATTAAAGTTATTTTTGTTTATTTCATATTTTCAATTAAAATATTCTACTAAAAATTCCTAACCTTCAATCTAAATTTTCCAGTTTTTTAAGATATTCTCCCCATTTTTTATAATTTTTTAAAATATTATAGTGTTCTACAATATGAACCAATCACGTACTTCCACGTCAATTTCTGTCATTATTTAACAAAAAAATAGACAGAAATAACATTTTGTCCTAACTCTGAAAATACATGTACTAAAATTTAGAAAAAAAAATAAAGTTTGAAAAATAATTTGTAAAGTCACTACTAAATGGAAAAATCTGGCATCTATAAAAAAAAAATAAAAACCAATACTGTATTTTAAAGCAAAAATATACATAAATGGAGCATATGGGTAAAACAAATACACCATTTGTATCCTATCCATGCTAACCTAACCTTAGTAACCCTAGTAACTGCCCAACTTCGATGAAGCCGGCCTCCTGACCGAGAGGGAGAGGGACCGAGATGGAGAATCAGAGCACACGCGCATAAATTACGGACCGTTCTGAGCCAAAGACGGTCTGAAATTATTGGCATGTGCCCTGCTTCTCCATCCTGGTGCCACCCTCTACCTAATCTTGTATAGAGAGAATGTTTTGAAATAGTCAGGTCTGCAACCAAAATATATATAGAAATGCAGATTGCAGGAGGAGCTATCAGTGGAACCCACAAACACATTATTCAGAAGGAATTTTCTAATGGTGGGTGAGTGGTTGATCTTATAGCTTATGGGGTTTCCTTTCCCTTACAAAGTTTTAAAGCAACCTTCCAGAAATGTCTGCTAAGGCAACCCCGAACGGGTTATATGACCCGAACGGCGGTGTACCCGGTTCATAAACTCAACCAAAAACAGAGATTTCTTCCGCGAACCGGTCCAAAAAGGCATAAGACTAAGCAAATTAGGGCAAAATTGTGGGGTTTGAAGTCCAACCAAACCATGTTAGCTGAACTGATGGTAAACAAAGGAACCACTTTTTCTAAAGGCATTTTCACTTTTATTGCCATATTCAAATATTTTATTTTTAAATATTAGAATATATGTTCATCAAAAAAAAATATAAAATTGTTAATATGGATTAATTAATTTCCTTGTGACAATCAACTTAAACCACTGCTATTTTAAAACTCAAAAGGTTCATCTTTAGCCTCTGGAAACTTGCTTACCCTTAAGTTTAAGCAAAGATTTTGACGGTGCCAAGTGACTATAAAAATCTAAATGGCTGCTAATGAATCCAAGAATGTCGATACCGTATGATGAAACCCGACAAAATGAATAACTTGCCACGCAAGTTAAAAAGACAGTGAATTTACTCAAACCCACAATGTCTAAGCAACAGTGGGACATATTAGATTGAAATTCAGCAGAAAGGTCAGATTTTTTGCTCATAAACAGATACTTAAATCTTCTTCACTAATCTAGACTTAACCTAGAGATTAATCAGTTCATTCACTACTATATGCTCATAAAAGATTAGCAAACATCATTAATATTGTCTAAAAGTAAGGTTTAGTCGACCTGGTCGGAGCTTTGATTCGTCTATCATGCTCTTGGGCGCGGTTTCCTTGACTATGGCAGAAACTCCGTGGAAGATGTGTCTCGACTCACCACCAAATACCAACACATCTCCAGATTCGAGTAACAATTTCTCAGCTTTTTCTACATCCCTTTGATTGCTGTAAAGAAATTCTGCAGTGTCTCCAATTGAGAATGATACAACGGGTAGTCCTTTCTTCAGGCTTGATTCACTCTCATCCCAATCCTGCACAGAACCATCCAAGAATCATGCTTTCAGGTTTAAACCGATGAACCAATCTAAAAAAGGATAAATTCCAAATGATTTGATATTTATATACTGTTCATGAAATAGATTTTTTGAGTTTTTGGGTCAAGAGATCTGTCAGCAGAGAAATTTATGCATCAATCTAGTTTCTCGATACCAAACACTATGCAGATCTGAAATTGGGTATATATAAAAGAACAGAGAAAAAAATGAGATTTTTACTGCAGATATACCTGATGGAGGCCGAGTCTCCCAGTAGAAGAGTAAAAGTTGACAAGGCAGATATCTGGCTTCATCCAAGGTAGCGCCTTTTCCACGTTTGGTTCCCAAGTTTGTTTCTTGATAATATCATGGCAATCTTTAATAGCATTTTCAACAAATTGATTGAGTTCATCAGGAATTTTGGATGGTGTTGCTCCATCGATTGGCCGTTTCTCTCCATAACTGCTAGTCTCAGGATCCCAATTCTTACCAAGGCACATCATTCTCAAATTAAGTTTCGCACCATCCCGATACCCAGGTTGATAGAAACCACCTGGACCCTTACCTAGATCTCTGCATAGCTTAACAACCTTCACCTATAAAAGGAAGAATTTGTATTAAAAAACACGAACTTTGCTATGATAAACCATTATAATCGAGAAAAAGTATTGAACAATCCTACAAGCAGCACACTTTTAAGGGGAACAAAACTACATGTGAAATTTGGAGAAAAACTTAGTATTTTAGAAAAAGGCAACTTCGTTTAGGGGATCAGTTATTCACCTTATTTATGGCTACACACACAGAGTAATGCTACGTAATGTGAAATACAGAGTGAAATTCATAGTGAAGATGGATTTTATTTTCATTTCAGAGAGTTCTCGACTATTCCCTATCCCGCCTCAAACACATTTTACCGGTAAAAGTAACATTTTTCACTTAGATTCTAAATTCCACTAGAAGTTTCAAAAAAAAATCTACACAAGTTCTTTAGGCAGCTACAGGACTGAAAAATCTCATACAAAAATAATAATGTTGCGTTAATATAACAATGTGTGTATGCTCTAAATTCAAGTACCTGATCATCTATGGAAAGGTAGCTCTTAAGAAGAACCATCCCAGGCCGAAGAACATTTCCACACAGTCCTTCTTTGGACCGCTTCATTTGACTGCGCTTCTCTCTGTTCTTGGCAAGCAAAGAAGCATTCAGCACGGGAATTCCATGGCTGTTGCTGGACAAACAGATATCAAAGGAATTGACCATATCCATTGGTGATAGTATCTTAGCATGCCCATCCATTGAGTTACTACTTCCAGGGCTTGTAAAATCCTGTGGTGGTACTGGTACAGCACTTTTTCTGCTATAATTCGAGTTATGCCTCATATGAGAGGCCTCAACATCATCTCTGGAGGGTGTGGGTGTAGTCATGTTAGTAGAAGGGGAACCACCATCATTTGTATCTTTATCCACCAGTTGACCTCTACTAATATCAGAACTTAACTCCAAAACCTCTTTCTGTTCTGATCTCACATGGTGTGCAAGTCCTTGACTACTGTTTCCAGAAACACTAACTGGAGAAGCTTCATTCGGGGTCTGCAAATTGAGAAGAATCAGCAGACATAATTGAATTTTGCAGACTATAATGAAGAATGCAAAGTGTCTGCTTTTAGATTAATCCAATCCAACATGCGGCACTAAAAGCATAACTACGCTAAATCAAACTACTATGATTTACTGCACTAAAATGCCAACTGCAATACTCTTGTGGACACCACAGCTAGCAATTTTAAGTAACATGCATTGCATATAATCAGAAGATAATCAATTGCAAAAAAAATTCAACATAAACAAACACCCATCTGCATTAATCTACCTGACTCTGAACAATAATTGAAACTAAACCATACCCACATCGTAGACGGAGAAATAACGGCAAAGGAGAGGAGATAAACTTACAGCGGCGGCACGGTTGCCAACAGGGCGCCATGATTGATCGTTGTATGGAGTCGAAGGCGCCCGGCCGCGTCTCCCTCGGCCGCGGTACATCTTCCTCTGCTGAGTTAAGAAATTTGGCGGGAAGAAGGCAGTGGAGCAGACGAGGTTAGAGAAGAAGGGAGAATGTGAATCTTGGCAACTGATGATCCTCCGTTCTTAGCTCTCATCGATTTATGCGGGTTTTGTTATTTTCATCGTGAATTGGACACAATGCGATAACACTTCTCATATTTTCAGGACTTTAACTGATGATGTATTAGGTTTAAATTTAATAAATTAGGTTAATTATTATGATTTTAATATAATATTTATATTTACAAGAAAAACTAATATCTGTCCATCATAATATAATCCTAAAAATATATAATAATCCTAAAAATACAAATTTACACCCTAATATCTGTCCATCAATTTTTGCGTAAATTTAATCCTAAAAATATATAATAATTTTTAATTTAACTTTTTTAAATTATCCATTTGGTTCCAGTAATTTTTTTTAGTTCAACTGTTTATCTTTATTCTAATACTTGTCCTCACTAAAAAAGTTTCTGACTTCGTCCCTATAAGGTCTGAATATAAAAAGGGTTAAATACCAATAAGTTACCTGAACTTTAGACGGTTTACAACGAGCTAACCGAATTTTAAAAAATCAAAACGAACTGCCTCAACGTGTACGAATGTGCAAATAACTACCTCCATCCAATTTACTGTCAACTGTTGATAAAATTTCGTCGAAAATTCGTCAGAAATTGGACGGGGTTAACTATTTGCACCTTTGTTCAAATTGAGGTAGACTGTTTTGAATTTTTAAAGTTCGGATAGCTCGTTACAAAACGTCCAAATTTCAGGTAGTTTCTTATTATTTAACCTATATAAAAATTAAGAACTAATTTATACTGAATAATATTTCAAACATTTATAAATTTACAGGATATCCGTAACAGTTAGCCCCAAATAATATACCTCCCACCTTACTATAAAAAGATAAAGACATATCAACCCTACGCTAATTAATGGAATTACTAATTATGAATAAAACAAGGACTCTCTCCATCGAAGGCTTACCTTATTGTTTCTGGAAGAATGCAGCGACAACCAAGAGATCGGATCCGAAACAAATTCTATGTCGTCGGTGGCCAATGAGACCTTCCCTAGGGCAAAGTTTCACGGCTAAGTAATGGCCGTGGAACGACTTCTCCGGCCACATATCCTCCTATACATTCTCTTAACCACCATCTTGCAGACCGGCGACACAAGGGCGGCGGACTCGACATCTTCGGAACCACTACTCAGGCTAAAGCATTCCTTTGTGGGCTCGGACCATTATCTCGATACGTGGGACCGGAGGTTCGAACCATGCAAGAAGAACAGGACGTGGGTCGGGCTTGTATGTGACAACGGGGTCATCACGGGGATTCGGCTTGAGAACATGAACTTGTCGGGAACGATCGATATTGACGCATTGCTAGAGGTTCAGAGTGTCAAGACGGTTAACTTCGTAGGCAATGCATTCTCGGGTCCGATCCCTGGGTTCGATCGCATGGTCGCATTGAGAGCTCTCTCACTTTCGAAAAACAAATTTTCGGGCAAAATTCCAATGATGTTCTTCGACAAAATGAGATTTTTAAAGAAATTATCGTTGTCGAACAACGATTTTACGGGTAATATTCCCGCGTCAATCTCTCGCTTATCGGAGCTCGTCGAGTTACGACTCGAGAACAATCGGTTTGCCGGTGTTATACCGGTAATCAACATTCCGACCGTCATGTCTTTCAACGTATCGAACAACGATTTAGAAGGCAAAATCCCGTCGACCTTGCTAGGGTTTGATGCGAGTTCGTTCAAGGGAAACCCTAGACTATGCAAGGAAAACCCTAGCTTGCATTGCACCCAAAAAGATGATCAAAAGAGTTACTCCCAAAATTTTGTCATCACCATCATGTTGATTATCGGGGTGATCGTAATCACGACTCTTTTCGTCATTCGGCTACGGAGAATGGCTCTAGCGAAAATTCCAGAGGTCGATTTCAATGCTCCGGTAGCCCATCGACCTTCATCGGTTCAGATGAGTTTGTCGGGATCGAACATGATGAATGTTGTGCAAAGATTCGGGATGAGTCTGAGTCGAAAGTCGTCGAACCCTTCGGTGATGAAGGGTGAGCTTGTTCTATTGGATGGACGGTGTGGTCATTTCGGGATGCCCGATTTGATGAAAGCGGCCGCAGAAGTGCTCGGAAACGGAGGGTTAGGGTCGTCTTACAAGGCGACCATGTCGAATGGATTCACGGTAGTGGTGAAACGAGTAAAGGTCGCAAATGCGATGGAGAAAGATGAGTTCGATGATTATATTAGAAAGCTCGCGAACTTGCGGCACCCGAATGTCTTGCCGCCCGTCGCCTACCATTATCGGACCGATGAGAAGTTGGTGATCTATGAGTACATGCCAAAAGGAAGCTTACTCTATCTATTACATGGTACACATCACTACTGAAAAATCACTATTTATCGACGAAATATTTTCGTCGGTAAAATTTTTATATTCTGTTGGTAAAAAGAAATTTCATCGGTAAAATGATATTTCGTTGGTAAAAGTATCGTCGGTGAATGCCCCGTCGGCGAAAGTTTACCGACGAAATCTATCACAAATTTGTTGTCGGTAAAAACGTTTTATTTACCGACATAATTTTTGTTGGCAAATATGATTTTTTTCGTAAAAAAACGTTTATGCCGACAAAATATATTTCGTCGGCAAAGTCAAATTCGTCAAAAAGTATTTCGTCAGCAAATAGGTATTTACCGACAAAATGTGTTTCGTCGGTAAATGCATATTTATCGACGGAAAATCCCGTCGGTAAAAGAATAACTCATTTTTTTAAATAAAAAAATACAAATGGAAGAATAATCAAATATTATGTATACAAATATTTAAAAGAATAAGAAACATATGTTTGTCTTTAAAAAGTAAATTTTACAGAGGTAGTTAATATCATAACTAACACCATAATATAATTTAAAATCTACGTGTTGTTATAATCGTAGTTATGGATACGTGGTGGGGGTAAACACGAGATATTTAATCCATATTTACTTCTTTATTGAAATTAATAATCAACGTATAAACTACATATATAAATACAATTATGAATCAGATATCACGTAACATTATGGTACAAGTAAATTAGGGTTTAGGGTTTTTCATTATCATATTCATAACCTTATTTTACATGTTTTCTTTGAGCAAATATTGACTCGAACTCTAGGTGATCGGGGACCGTCCCACGCGAATCTCGACTGGTTGGCTCGTCTAAAGATCATCAAAGGCATCGCCAAAGGCCTCGAGTATCTTCACGACAAGCTTTCACCGACAGATTTGCCCCACGGAAACCTCAAATCGAGCAACATTCTCCTACTACCCGACAACGAACCTATGCTCTCCGAATACGGAATCAAGCCGATGATCACGACCCTAAACGGCCTACAGTCGCTCTTCGCATTCAAGGCGCCTGAGGCAGTCCAATACGGTCTTATATCACCCAAATGCGACGTCTTCTGCCTCGGAATCATTATCGTCGAGATTCTCACCGGAAGATTCCCTTCGCAGTATATATCGAACGGAAAGGGTGGCACCGACGTAGCGTTGTGGGTGGTTTCGGCAATATCCGAAGGCCAAGAGGTGAAGATTATCGACCCCGCGATCACGCAAGTGCCTGCGGAATCGCTATGCGAGATGAAGCGGCTTCTGAGGATCGGGGCCGCGTGCATCGAGAGCAACATTGAGGTTCGACTAGGGATTAAGGACGCGGTCCGAAGTATCGACGAGATTGAAGAGAGACCGAAAACAATTTACGATATGTCATTGCTTCGCGAAGGCTACGCAGATTCGATCACACAACCAGGCTCTCATAAACACTATGTGAATCGGAATGGAAGTTTTGCATTCGAGCCATTGTAAAATCATATTAATTTGGCATAGAAAAAGGTTTAATTTTACAAAAATAATTATAAACTATAATGTAGAATGAACGTTAAAAATGACAAAGTTTTAAGAAAAAAAATTGTTGATATCATAAAATCATGATATATTAACACGAGATTAAAATCAAGACTGATCGAACCAATTTTTTTATTTTTATTATATCAATTACAAGTTACAACGAAGTCCGTCTCATTTTTCCAATTCTACTTTAGAATATATATGCATTATATTTAATTGATATTTTTTATTGCATAAAATCATATCGTAAAACTTTTATATAGTAATTTGATTTGTTAAATAACAAGGAGCTGCCTGAATTTTAGACGTTTTACAACGAGCTACCCAAATTTTAAGAATTCAAAACAGGCTACCTCATCTTGAACGAATGTGCAAATAGCTATCTACGTCCAATTTACCGTCAACTGATCACAGAATTTCGTCAGAAATTCATCGAAAATTCGACATAAATTGGACAGAGGTAGGTAATTGCAACTTCGTCCAAGTTGAGGTAGCCCGTTTTGAATTTTTAAAATTCTGATAGCTCGTTTCAGATAGGTCCTTGATATTTAACCCTTTAATTTACTCAACCCAACTTTATAATGAATATATTCATTTTTTTCATATAATTTACCTATAGTTAAATTTTTTTGTTAATATTATATATATTTTGAGTTATTGACATTTAATAATATATATATATATATAAAATAGACCGTACTAAGCAAGTACCTGAGATATTTTTTTTATAGTAAACTCGGTTTCAATCTCAATCCTTAAAATATTAACTCTTCGATTTTGAATTTGTATTTTCAATTTTAAAGAAAAGCTCGTCTGAACCGAATTAAATTCAAAAGCGAAAAAATGGTAAAGCAATTAAGCTTCTGAAGTGAAAGGTGGCAACGTGTATATATATATATATATATATATAGTGAAAGTGTTCATGTTTTGCACGTCAATAAATGTTCTGATTTTCATGCAGTTGACCAAAGACAATCTCCAGATCGTGTATTGGAAACTTCGATTCTCAATAATAAATATATTTATTTTTATGTTTTTTTTTGGAATATGTATGATATATTAAAAAAGCAAAAGACACAAATATAATATTTTTTGGGTAATAATATATATATAACATAAAAATATAAAATTTTTGATAGGCATCTAACAATATTTTTCTTATAAAGTAAATATTTTGACTAACATATATATACGAATCTTTACATCTAAAAAAACTACCATTGTATTTATACAAATTTACATATAAATATATTCTAAATTTTGGATTGTTGAAGAGATTGAACATA
Source organism: Chamaenerion angustifolium (assembly GCA_946814005.1). Taxonomy (NCBI): domain Eukaryota; kingdom Viridiplantae; phylum Streptophyta; class Magnoliopsida; order Myrtales; family Onagraceae; genus Chamaenerion; species Chamaenerion angustifolium. Next base: position 714,660 of record OX328279.1, read on the forward strand.
ATTCAAAGGGCTAATTACCAAAAAAATAAATCGAACTTTGAAAAAAAATACAGCAAACCAATTTTGTTTTTTGACAAACAATAAACAAAAATTTTGGAATTAATCAATCAACAAACCTATCTCAAATTTTCATTATGTTTGAACAAAAATTTCAATGTTTGAGAGATTTATTAAGTCAACATTAGTTGAAATATTATAAGAAAATGATATAACGACTTAATAACTCACATAAATATTGAAAAATTCGTTCAAACATAATGAAAATTTGAAGTAGGTTTGTTCATTGTTTAATTCTAAAGATTTTGTTTGTTGTTTATAAAAAAAAAAAGTTGTTTTGTTGTTTAATTTTTTCTTAAAATTCGTTTTTTTTTTATAATTAGCCCTAATTAAAAATACTCTAAACTTACCTAATATAAAATAAAAATAACATAATTATCTTTATTTTGGATATTATCATTTAATTTTTGGTGGGTGGGGGCCAGTGGTTGAAATATTATTAGACATTTTCTCTGTGAGAAAAGTACACGACGAAAAGGTCTTCTCCTTCAATGGCAAGACAAGAGGTCAAACTTATCAACTGTATTGATGTGGTCATCAACTGACTCTTCTTCTTACTATAAATTTGACGCCTCTACTCTGCATCTAGAGCCAGAAGAGACCACTACTTACTGTGGTTCCAATCCAAATCCTTCAATCAGAAAATCAAATTCAAAGAGAATCGACAGACCCATCTCCAGAATCATCTTCTTTGAAGATCTGAGCTATAATTTGAGCTTCTTGATTAATTTCAATTCTGGGTTTTTTGTTCTTGATCGTGCCTCGACGGAATTTACCATAAATTTGTCGCCTTTCCGATCCGATGAGGATGGAATCTCCGAGTAATCATCCTAGTATGTCGCCAGACGAGGCCCGAGAGGTGATACTGACGTGGGACTCGCCGGAATCTTCTAACGAAGTGAGTGAGGGGATGATTTTTCAAGGGGGGAGAGAGGATATAGAGCGGTATTTGCTCGCCGTCGACGTGATCCGGCGAAGCTCTGACGAAGATAGCTACCGGCGCAACTCCGTTATCCAGATAGCCATGGCTCGTCTGGAGAATGAATTCCGGAACCTCCTAACAACGCAAGCATCGGAATCTGATTCATTCGAGTCCACTACTTCTCGACTATCCATTTCCGGCGACGGCGAGGACCAAGATGCTGGAGAAGATGAAGGCTCGGTACATGTGGAGCTGCCGCTTGGTCTCGAAGACTATTCGGAATCGATCGTGAGCCGCTGGTCGAGCAGTGTCTGTAGCCTCAGAGAGCTCGATCCTGTTTGTTCTGCAACTGTGGACGACCTCCGGAGCATCGCCGTGAGGATGGCCGCTAGTGGGTTCTCCGCCGCGTGCGTCCGCGCTCACGTTGGTGCAAGGAGATCCGCCATGGAAACCGCCCTCAGAAATCTGGGGATAGAGAAGTTGACCATCGCAGATGTGCAGAAGATGGAAGGCCACTCTATGGAGAAGAAGATCAGGCAGTGGATTAGGGGAGCTAGGACTTGCTTCAGGGTTGTTTTCCCGGCAGAGAAGAGTCTCTCCGATCAAGTCTTCTCCGGAATCACCAACATGGACGAAACTTCCTTCTCTGACACCGTGAAGCCGTCCGCCCTTCAGCTATTAACCTTTGCAGAGTCGATCGGAATCGTCAGCCACATATCACCGGAGCGTCTCTTCAAGGTGGCCGACCTCCACGATTGCTTGGTCGACTTAATCCCCGACATGGAACTCATTTTCGAATGCAAATCTTTGCGTATTATTCCGGCCAAAGCGTCGGAGATCATGATGAGACTCGGGGAGACCGTAAGAACTATCCTCCTGGAATTCGAGACAGCAGTTCTAAAAGAACCGTCGCTAATTCCGGTCCCCGGCGGCACCATCCATCCATTGACTCGATACGTGATGAACTACGTTAGTTTGATTTCCGATTACAGAGAAACCCTAAATGGGCTAATCGTGTTAAGACCCCTGACAGGGTCGAGATACTCGGAAGACCCAACCCTCCCGGAGCTCGACGTCGGAAATTACGACGGCAAGAGCCCTCTTGAACTCCACCTGGTCTGGATCATTATAGTCCTAGTGCATAATCTAGAGACTAAGGCTAAGCACTATAAAAACTCTTCCCTAGACTACCTATTTCTCATGAACAATATCCACTACATTGTCCAAAAGTCAACCACCTCGCCGGAGCTATCCCTCATGATCGGAGATGGCTACCTTCGCCGTCTCACCGCCAGGTACCAGCAGGCAGCAACTGGGTATCACCGGTCGAGCTGGATCAGTGTGTTGTACTGCCTTAGGGACGAAGGGTTGCACTCGAGCGGTAGCTTTTCCTACTCTGGGGTTTTGAAAAAGGTTCTGAAAGAACGACTCCGGACATTCAATGCCATGCTCGATGAGGTTCATCGGGTTCAGTCCACGTGGCACGTTTCGGACATTCGGTTGAAGGAAGAGCTGAGGATCCTGATATTAGAGCATCTGGTGCCTGCTTATCGGTCGTTTCTCGGCCGATATCGAGGCCACGTTGAGAGCGGGAGGCACCCTGAGAACTACATCAAGTACTCGGTGGAGGGCTTGGAGGCTTTAGTGTCGGACCTCTTTGAGGGGCCTCCGTCGAGCCACCATGCTAGAAATTAAAGAAATCGGGTTGATGAAGGATTCAAGAGTCGGGTAATGGTGCTGTGAAAACTCAAAATATGTGGTTATAACCGTTATTTTTGTATATGATGTGGTGCGTATAGAGTTATGTTTATAGTATTTTAGTCATACTCATGGTTATAACCATGGTTATTATATAAATATAATCATTATTTAATGTTAATATATTAGTAAATATAAGTAAAATTTTAAATTTTAAATTTCACGATACTTTAATTTCAGAGTAAACTGTTATTCAAATGATGTTAATGTTGGTGGTAATGTTGAATTATGTTAGTGTTGAATATTTTTGTTGTTTAAGTATCTATTAAGGGTTAAATACGACATTAACGCCTAAAGTTTCGTCGATTTTAAAATTTTCCCTTAAAATTTAAAGTCTCCCCCTAATATTTGAAAATAATGAAAAATCTTCCCCCCACAAAAAAACAATAGCATAAGTAAGGGAGAATTTTTCATCATTTTTAAATATTAGAGGATACTTTAAATTTTAAGGGATAATTTTAAATCCGAAATAAACTTTATCAGCCCACGGAGCCATTGAGGAACGAGGGGGGCAACCCCTCAACTTTTAAAGTTGTGTAACTTTTAAAGGCGAAATTATTCACGTATATATGGTAATATTCAGCTTCAATTACAAAGGAAACGAAACTTTAGGGGTAAAAAGAACTACAAGTAAACAATGAGGACTAAAAATGTAGAGATCTTCTCTAGCTTTGGCCAGTAGAGTACAGATACTACTACAGAAATCCATAGACTCTTCTGTTGTTTGTTCCTCTGATCTTCCAATCTAAACATGTGCTGCTCTGAATCAACAGACACAACCATGTATAAAAAACCGGAGTCGAAGCCGTCAAAAGCATGAACATCGATCATTATGTCATCCTCGTAAGCAGTATGACCCTGTTAATTTTCTCCGATCCACCGTAAAAAAAATTGTATCAAATCATCTGCAGAATCTGCATTTTTTGAAAAATGCAGAGCAGTTAGAGATTAGGAAAAAAAAAAACGAAAGTTGAAATCAGATGTATCGATCAAAATCTTACCTTGTAATTACATTCATATGGAATAAACCCGGTTATAGTTCAATCAAATCTCCAGGACAATATCTGCAGTATTGAAAATCAGAAGCATCAGTTTCCAATTTCCATCCTAATTGAAGTCTATCACTAATAGCTTGTTTTCCAAGAAATGAAATTGATACAGTGATCTCAATTATATCTATTGTGTCTTATATTAATCCTTATTGAAGTTCATTACAACTAGACAATAGCTTGTTTCCCAAGAAATGAAATCGAAAAAATTGTCAAAAAGTTGAGAACTTACAGTCTGAATCTGTCTTGACCCATTTAGATCCGTCACTAATCTTCTCCTTCTGTTCATCATCTTGCTCTCCAGTCGAAGTTGTTCTATTCTCAATGTACTTCACTGATGATGCCCGGGAAGCGGTCTGAGGATACATTTTCTTCCGAATGATCGTCCTCAAAAGCTGCAAATAGAAAAACAAAGACATTTAGACTAGATTCATGTTACTTGAGATAAAGTATTAGGATGTTCCTTGCTCTCCCCACCTTCTCCATTCGCGATTCCGGAAGCGGGTCTCTCAGACTCGGAGCAGGAGCAAACCCGCTTGAACACACAAAAATCTTCTTGAGAAGAAATGATATGGATTTCTTCCCAATTGATTTCTTGCTTTTATCAGCACAAATCTCCTTGCATTTATGGATTATGACGCTAATAGTCCGTTCAATTTCTTGATCCTGATCATTGGAGTCACCGCTGACAGGATCACTGATTCTTCGATCGACTTCTAAGCTTGAAGGGCAGTTGAGGAATCGGTCCAATGGAAGATCGGACTGTTCCCTCTTGGAGGATGGTTTACGCGTTAGTAGTTTTGTCAGCTCCTTCTGCAATTTGCCGACTTCTTCAGGGGTAAAATCAGAAAGATCTGGAGATAAAGTTGGATCTTGTTGTATGTCTAAGTTTTCTTGGTTTTGACTTTGGGCTTCTTGGTTTTGATTTTGGTTCTCATTTAAGCCAGTGTTTCCGAATGTCCCGATCGCAAGCAATCCGTGTGACCAATCGTTGAACTCTTCTCCGGAATCTTGTTTAACATGAAGAACTGTGTGGATAGCAAAAGCAACTCATCAGAATTCCGCAAAAGTTGCTAAAAATTGAAGTTTTGTTTTTATCAATTGAACAAAATTCAGTCAAGATCACATTTTGATTACAAAAATGGAGTTATTTTTCATAAATATTGACTGGATAGTTGGATGAACACTTACATTTTGAGGCAGGGACAGTAATCTGCTGCTTTCCATTTCCTTGTTTACCATTGATCTTGTTCTGAACCCAGCTGAAGAACTGCAATTCAATAACATCAAAACAGAAGCTTTAATCAGATAAAAATTCCACTCTACAACAAATTAACAAGAAAAGCCAATGCAGGCAAACACTCACCTTCATTATGAGATATAGAGATAGAGAAGCTAAGAATGCTGTCAGTTTGGCTGTTCCTAAGCAGCAGATGCTTAAAATGAATTAGCAAAGTGGAAAAATAAGGTTGCAGATAACGTGTTCGACGGAATGCAAATGGGAAAAATCAGATTTGAGCGGGTCGAGGATTGATGACTTTCACAGCCAAGTCTTAATATTTTCTCAAAGGGTTCAAATTCCCAGCCAAGATGAATCTGACCTACTTTAAGGTTCAATCTTTCTCACATACAGTCACCTGAAGCGGACTAATACATCATACAACTAATATACCCAAAGAAAGACTAGCATAAAGACATTCTGAATCAATTCTATTGGATCTCGAACTCCGAGAAGAGGAAGAAGATATTTAATAGTTCAATCAAATTCTGCAGAGTGCTTCGAGAGAATACAACGGGAACTGTTTCTGGAACAAACCTTTCCATGGAGACACGTCTATGAGGCCGCATTTCAGCCCTCCGATTTGTCCGTTGAAGATCCAAATGCTCCGCCCATCAATGGAGGTACAAAAGGTGGTTAGGCAATCTCCATACAGGTTTCGATCGAACGATCATGGCGGTGACACCATGGAGCTGCTGAAAATTGTCACAGTGGCGACGGAGAAGAATGCAAACAAGACGCTGGTGTATACTTTTCATAAAAATTACTATTGTCCTCGAATAAATCTCTCCGTTTGAAATTCAATCCGCATAATCCGCGGATTAAATCTGGTTGAAATTTTGATGGATTAAAAAAATATATTTACAGCAGAGAATAACTGCAATTAATCCAAGTAAATTATTTTCTTCAATACGATTAAATACCGAGTAGCTACCTGAACTTTGAACGTTTTGCAACGAGTTACCTGAATTTTAAAATTTTAAAACAGACTTTTTCAACTTTAAAGAATGTGTAAATAGCTACTTCCGTCTAATTTTCCGTCAAGTATTGACGGAAATTCGTCGAAAATTGAACGAATGTAGCTATTTGCACCTTTTTTTAAGTTGAGCTAGTCCGTTTTGAATTTTCAAAGCTCAGGTAGCTCGTTGGAGAACGTCAAAAGATCAGGTAAATTATTGATATTTAATTGTTAAAATTATGTATTTACTGCACTATTTTTATGATATTCATACAATTTACAAATATTTAAATATATTAAACACACCCTTCTAATTTCTATCCATCCATTATATAAATACAAAATGTGACTAATAATATATATATTGTGAAGATTACGTATTGACGTGTCACCATATTAATCCACATAATACCACTTGTAAAACCGATACGCCTGCATTTATTTATTAATTAAAAAGTGTTAATCGTGCACTAATAACATCCTTGAGATTAATTAGAAGAGAAATACAATAATTAAAGTATGGAGATTACGTATGGAGTGACGTGTAAAAAGATTAACTCCCCGAGAAAGACCAAAAGGTCCAAAACTACGTGTACTAAAATTATTTTGCTACATTTGCAAATAGGATAGATTGAATAGAATGGAAGACAATTTTAATGAGGATGCAGATTGGATAGTTAAACAAGTAAAAAATGGTGTGAAACTGAATGACTGAGTTACCCGACCCCCACTCACTCTTTTATTATTATTAGCAAAAATTTGTAATGTTTGAACTTCTGTGAGTTTTATCACGATTTGCTTTGATTTTTAGTAAAATAAAATACTGAGTTGACAAAAAAAAGGGGTAACACTTTTTTGAAAACTTAAAGTTTAGATAATGATTTGTAAAGCGTACAAAATTAGGGTATCAATTTGATTATTAACAGTATGATATGTGGTTAGAAAAATTCTGTACGGTTATTTATCATGCGTAGTTGTCTCCGTACTGTCTTATATATTATTATATAATAATATTAAAACAAAACAATAAGAAATAATTAAAAAAAATACATAAAACTTAACCTCTTATTGGTAGGCAATGAAGCATAGTGTTTTTGGACCACTTCTATTGATTACAACAAAAGAACTCCCTAGAAGAATTGCATTTTGTGGCTCTAATATCACTTATAATTAATCCTCAATTAAAATATCATTTTTACCATAAGATACACGTACAATGATCATTGATAATTGCATTGGTGCGATTAAGAAGGATTATGCATGTGTGTGGGACGTTTTAGGGTTTGGGGAGGAGTGATAGAAAAAGTAAGGGGACAAGACAACTTGTAGGGTTTCTATTTATGGAATATTTCTTAATTTGTCAAAATGGTGTAAACGTGGACTTATCCCCTCCAGGGAAACTGCTGACCCTCACCTCATTGTTTGACTTGCTTGGAAGAAAAGTGGTGTTTGACTAGCTCGGTTTTCATTGGTCTACTTGTCTAAATTGTTTAATACTTAATATTGGAGTAAAATAACACTTTATTTCCAAATAAATGTTACTGATTTGGATTTAAAACGTTTTAATTTGAATTTAAGTATAAACTAGTAAAAAAATGATTCGAACTTATTCAGAACTGAATTGAACTCACTCTTTGAACTGATTAACTTTAGCTTTAAACTAGTTTGGTTAACCCGAATCGAAATAACCCATAACCAAATCAAATCCGATTCAGTTTGACCGAACCAATATTTTTGAACAAACTTAGTTTTTCATTCAAACTTAACAAAATATGTTAAAAATGATAAAAATAATATAATACTATAAAATTTTCACAATTAAATCCATCAAAATTAAGTATATGATACAATTGATTCCTGATTTGATCATGTCTCAATTTAGTCTCAAAGGGACTAACATCTTGAACCATACTAGTTCGCGCCATGGATGATGACTACTTTGGGTCATTCAAACTTAACGAAATATGTTAAAAATAATATAATACTATACAATTTTCACAATTATATCCTTCAAAACTAACTATATGTTACAATTGAGTCCTGATTTGATCATGTCTCGATTTAGTCTCAAAGGGACTAACATCTTGAACGATACTAGTTCGCCCATGGATGAGGACTACTTTGGGTCAAAACACATCCCTTAACCCCTTAAATAAGGTTCAGTTGAGCCCAATCGAATTGAAGTTCAATTTATACCTCATTCGATTGAATCTAATTGAGCCTCAATCGAGAGGTTACTTCTTGAGCCAAACCATCCCCACTATGGATGAACTTGTATGGATCATCAAGATTCAAACCCTAACTCTTCTCTTTCGATTGAGACTTAATCGATCATTTTAGAGTGGGGTTAATAAAACACAAATTACTATTAATTAAAAATTAGAGTACACATATTTCTAATGATTTTTTTTCATGGTGAGTATATAAAGGTTTCCTCTTTCGTAAATACAGTTCTTTGCAGTGTATATATATATCAGTCCAGCATTTCCTTCTAAAGTTCATCATGCTCTCCTTCACCTGTCAATTACGAAACATCAATTCAGAATAAACCAAAAACTTGACTAAATGCAACAGAGAAACATGGCATTAGAACAAGAAAAAAACACCAACCTGCAGATGTTTTGTCGAAGAAAAAAGAAATCTCCCGGTTTGCTGAAGCGGGAGAATCCGAACCATGAACACAATTCCTTTCTATATCAGTCCCGCACATTGCTCTTATACTACAAATGAAAAAATGGTTAAATACCAAGTAGCTACATGAACTTTAGACGTTTTGCAACGAGCTATCCGAACTTTGAAAATTCAAAACAAGCTACCTTAACTTTGAAGAAGGTGCAAATAGCTACCTCCGTCCAATTTCTGACGAATTTCCGACGACAGTTGACGGAAAATTGGACGGAGGTAGCTATTTGCACCTTCTTCAAAGTTGAGGTAACTCGTTTTGAATTTTCAAAGTTCGGGTAGCTCGTTGCAAAACGTCCAAAGTTCAGGTAGCTACTTGGTATTTAACCCATGAAAAAAAGACAACTTTGTTTACAAACATCATGAAACCAGAGATGATCAAAGAGTCGAGTTACTCGTGTACCTATGAGGATGAGTTAGCTTAGCTTTGCTTCCATCTGTTGGCCCGATCAGACTACGCCAATCAAGAACCGCATTTTCTTTCTCTAATTTCATTGCCAAAACGGGTCCACTATTACAAGCTCAGTATCAGTGACTACTTCACCATATTCTTAATCAAAATCAAACTATAAGTGTTCTTCTAACATTGTATCAGTGATGCAATTTAAAAAGATACCTTGTCATATATTTGATTAGGTTTTCGAAGAATGCCTTCTCGGCATGCTCGGAATAAAATGTTGCTGCACTTTTGTCATCTAAGATAACCCTCTTCTCCTTGGAGATTTTGAAACCCGCTCCAACAATGGCGTTCTTGATTGAATCGGTGTAGTTACCTAATACACCGTCGGGCTTTATAATTCCTAATGTAGACTCATTTTCTCCAACTCCATTGCAAGAACATCTACATATATGAATCACTTAACCATATATACAAACGAAGAACACAAAAAAATTGAAAATTGGACATAGATTATATGTTTCATGGATCTCACATCGCCCTGTGAACCAGATTGCAAGTTTACTCCTTAAGCAGAAAAAAAAACACCTTTTTACTCAAAGAAGCTGCAAATCTCAAGCTCATTAATCAAACTCAATAAACGTCGCAGTTAATAGTGTTGAACTCAACTGAAAATGTCAGAATCAGCAGATTACAGCAAAAGGATCAAATTTTAGGTTATATTGACGCCAAATTACGTACATTTCAGAAGCAGATAATTTAACCTAAGTGGTCAATTAAGCTACAATTGCAGAACATCAAGCAAATCAAGCGAAATTTAATAACATAAAACTAAAAAGCACATCTGGGTTTGAGAGATTACCTTGAAGTGAACACAACGAGGAGGTAAAAGAGCAACCTTGACAGACAGGGCACGACATGAACAGACATGTCGAAGAATCAATCTGCAGAACACAAAAGAGGAACAGAATCTCTAACGCAAATGGAATCAATTACGAACTAAGCGTGCGTGCGGAGGATTTCTGCTACTATGACTAGTGGGGAGTTTGTCGGGAAAGATCACTTGTTGTGAACTTGAACTCAATCACTCAATCAGAAGTTGAATCGAAGAAGAAAACCAGAAGACTAGATTAGGCTTATGATTAGTAAATAGAATACTCCCGGCGCAGTAGCCCACGGAGGATAAAACCAAAGAGTTCCAACGGGTGCATGGAGGACCCGGTTCATACAAATATAAAACTTGACAAGGAGAGAAGACAATGGTTAATAAAACATTATTAAAAAAAAATGTGAAATATCAAATAGCTACATGAACTTTAGACGTTTTACAACGAGCTATCCGAACTTTAAAAATTCAAAACAGACTACCTCAACTTTGAAGAAGGTGCAAATAGCTACCTCCATCCAATTTTCCGTCAACTGTCGTCGAAAAATCGTTGGAAAGTCGTCAGAAATTAGACGGAGGTATCTATTTGCACTTTCTTCAAAGTTGATGTAGCCCGTTTTGAATTTTTAAAGTTCGGATAGCTCGTTGCAAAACGTCCAAAGTTCAGGTAGTTACTTGGTATTTAACCAAAAAATGAAACACGTATTTCAAAGGTTAAATATAAGGAATAAATATCAAGTAACTACCTGAATTTTTGACGTTTTGCAATGAGCTACCGGAACTTTGAAAATTCAAAACGAGTTACCTCAACTTTGAAGAATGTGCAAATAGTTACCTCCGTCCAATTTTTGACGAATTTCCGACGAATTTACAACGACTTTCTGATGACTTTTCAACGACTTTTCAACGAAAATTAACGAAAAATTGAACGGAGGTAGCTATTTGCACCTTCTTCAAAGTTGAACTAGTCTGTTTTGAATTTTTAAAATTCGGGTAACTCATTGCAAAACGTTCAAAGTTCTATGATATTTAACCCTAAATATAATAAATATATTTATTGTTACTCGATTATTTTACAGAGAAAATAATTTTAGTTTAGTTTTATATATAGTTGGTCAACAACTTATCGTTAAACTCACTGTTGACCAAAGAATCTAACGTGTTTCGTATTTGTTTTTCGCACTAAACTTCGTGGTAGAATCTTCCTTCCCTAAACAACTAACTGACGTTTACTTGTTATTAGCAAAAAAAAGGAATCATATGGCGAAGTGGAGCTGAAACGCACAGTCTGTGTCAACTGTCAACGATCACGTGCGTCTTCTGCAAACATTTACAGTGCTTTCTCTCTCGCCATCAATGGCGCTTCTGTCAGGATTTGGGTCAGGCTTCAGTACTATCATATCTCTTAAAATACACTCCACGCACTCCTCCTGTATTTATATCTTCATCTTCGTCTTCACCACCTCCGTTGCTGAAGAAGATGTGGCATCCTCAACAATACGTCACGAACCGAGATGGGGCGGAGACGACGGAGGAGGGCGGATTCAACTCGTCTTCATCTTTCTCGTCCACGTCGTCGATGGGAATCATCAGCCCTAAGTCGCCGCCGGCAGGCAGCCTGGACTTGTATGGGAAGCGGCGGCAGCTTGTCAAGGTGCAGATGCTGGAGAAGGAGATCGGTCTTCTTCAGGTTAGCTTTTCTCCTTCATGTTCATTATTATTAGTTTTTAAGTAGTAATAAAAAAACATAATTTTATTTAATTTAAATAAATAAAATACACAAATAATTTCTTGTTATTATTTTTGTTAAGTATTATAGGGCAACTGAAAAAAAATGGTACATCGAAAAATCGTTCTTATGATCTAATTATATTATAATTTGTTTTAGTTAAATAATTTTCGTTTAAGTTTATATATATTTTAAATTATTGATCGAATAAATAAAGGTCTAAATTAGACTCGAATTAAACAAAGCTGCTTTAATACATTTTATTTATAATAAATTCGGTCTTTTCTAAAAAAATTAAGCTCAAAATTTCGAGCTTATGATTTTTTATTTTTGAAAAACTTGTAACTCCCCAAATTCACCTTAAACTAAGCATTAGGGCGGATCATGGGCGGTCCGGTCCGGTCCTGAAGGCAAGATCGAGACCGAAACCGAAATTTCGGTCTTGCCTTCTGGAGGACCGAGACCGACCTCGGCTAAAAAAGCCCGCCCGAGTCGGTCTTTCTTGACTCGGGCCGGTCTCGGTCCTGGACCGAATCTACACCCAAAAAAGGAAAAAAAAACTATGAATTCACGGTATTCTTTAGTAAAAGGCGAAGGAATAGTTCACCTCTCAAAGAAACACTATGAACTCTCTATATTCTTTAGTAAATTTATCAAGATGCACCTTTTATAGAGATAGAAAACCTCCAAAATTCACATTATTTTCGGTGTGGTATTATGAAAATCTCAAATACACATACATTCGGTCCGGCCCGGTCCTAAACGTGCTTTCGGGAAAAAAGTCTGAGACCGAGACCAACCTTGAAGAAAAAAAATCGCTCGTTCGGTCTCGGTCCTAGTCGGGCCGGTCTTGTCGGAAATTCGGTCATACAGTCTTTTTTGATCCCATACTTAGCATAATGATTCTAAGCTTTATTAAATTACTTTAATATTTATAAATATATTTGTTTATTTTTATTATTTTATTTGTGAATTCTTTCCATATAAAAATAGAGCTCTCTCTCTCTCTCTATATATATATGTTTTTTTAAATATATTAATTTATACAAAATTTATTTTATATAAATCACTAATTAATAATTATTATGCCAAAGATTGTCAATTTGTCATGCAGTAAACCTTCTCTACTACAAAATCTTAGTGTGCTCTTAGCATAGTTTTCCCTTTAATAATCATTTTGCATCGACATAATTATCATTAAGCATGTATAATTATGCATTAATCATTGGTTTAATGATCACAAAATTGTCGATCAGGACGAGTTGAAGTCGATCGACCACATCCAAGCCGCTTCCGGATGTGTAAAAGAGTATGTTTATGTATCTTGAATTATTGGCCAAAAAATAATGTATCTTGAATTTATTTTTCATCAATAGAAATCAATCAATCTTGCAAATGTTATTCAAATATCAAACTTGTTATCTTTATCATACAGGCTTGACGATTTTCTACGTGCCAAACCCGACCCGTTCATAGCTCCGTAATGTCACGACTAAACCCTAACAAACTTGTTTACTATACAATATTTAATCACTATGCTCATGATTTCATTTTTTTTTCTAGCAGAAACGAAGAAGCGAGCAAGTCGGATCACTGGTGGAAGCGATTCCAGTACGTAGAATACCCTATCGGGTAGCGATGGTTCGAGTACTATTAAAAACTAAATTGTTGAGTCAGGTTGCATGCGTTACGTGGGTTCATGGTAGTCTAGGTCAATTGTTTGTATGAGTTTATATATTACGTGGGTTTACAAGTCGTGCGGATTTGACCCACAAAAATCAAATTAGGCACGAATTCACGGGTCATGCAGGATGGCATGTGAGTCTGCCTTAGAATAAAAATGTGTATATGGCGCTTTAACTGAATGACACGTATATGTAGGGGTGTCAATTTGGGTCAGATGATCGACCGTTGGTCATGTCACTCACGGGTCGTGTCAGAAATTGTTTGACCCAGACACGACCCATCTATTTTTATGGGTCAATTCTTGTAACTCAGACATGACCCACGGGTCGATGGGTGAACCCGCATAACTCGCTGACCCGTGACAAAACATTACCCACAAAACGCATTGGTCAAATTGACTTGATTGCCCCGCTCGACCAGCTAGACCCGCGTAACCCTTAACTCCTCGCATCATTAAAAAAATGAAATTATATATTTTTTATATAATATAAATTATTCAATGGGTCGGCAGGTCAATTCATGAGTCAAAGATTCCGACTCAAATACGACCCGTTTATTAGACGGGTCATACGTGTCGTGTCAAAAGGACCCGTGGATCTAAATTTTCTGATCCAAATACGACCTATGAACGGGTAACCCACCGGTTGGGTTGAAAGTTGACACCTCTAAGTATATGCATTTATGAACTTTTTGTATAGAACTTAAGTTCCATTAGCAAACACACACAACTGAGTACAATTTAAACTAACAATTTAGTATTTAATCCGTTTATTTCACGGTAATCACGTGACACTTTTATTTACGATTGTGGTTAGATTACCTAATCAAGTGTTGAGACATGATCGCAGGTCGAAATTTTGTTGCAATGTTCCAACAAATGGTTGCTGCTTCAGTTGTGGGACATGTCAAAACATCAATCTATGTTGTTTTTGTCCGAAAAAGAAGAACTTATGCAATAGCAAATGTTGCTCCAGTTGTTCGGGATGTTTTTGCGCGGTCTGCGCGTTGTCGAATTGGTGTTGCTGCTGCCTTCATCTGCGTTCGTGCTGTTGCGGGAGCGAAAATTCGAGATCTTGCTGTTGTAATGGAGGCAAGACATCATTTCATTGTTCTTGTTCTTGTCTATAATGTCTTGTTCCATATGTAAGAAGCTTCCTCAAGTTTGTGGTACACTATGTTGTGACTATAATGTGGTATTTGGATGATTGGGGGTAGTTTGATTAGGCATGATTACTAAAGAAAATACAAGAAAAATTGAAGGACAAATTGTGAATTAGATAAGATATAAGGACCAAATGTGACAGTCAAGAATCGAGACGAAAAGTCTAAAGTTCAATGATTTTGGGACATGTCGAGAATCGATCTCGGGACCTCTTGATCTGAAGCAATGGCGATATTGCTAGACCAAGAGTCCGATTAAAGTTCGATGATTAGATACATTTTGTTTCTTATGATCATAATCTTAAACCCTATTATATATATATATATATAATATTTGAAATTGTTTTTATACTTATAAATTTTAAAAATTATTTGTAAAATTAAATTATGAAATTTATGAAACTCATCTCATAATGTTTTTTATGATACAACTTGTGTGTAATGTATATTTACAATTTTTTTGTTCAAAAAATTAATCGTGTTATTATAGGGCGTCAAGTGTAATCTTATTATCATTTTTTCGTATTTAAAATTTAGAATTACATTTAAAACATATTCATATACATATAATACAATTAATAATAGAATAGAATTATTAAACATGATATAATTATACACGACATGATACACTCCCACCCAAATACCAATTTTATAATATATTTTTAAAATGTTAATGATTTTTCCAGCTCATTGGCGTCCTTTTCTGCACCACCTTCCACTTTTTTAAAATACCACATTTTTGTCTAATTGTGGGTAATTACTCGCAAAAAGCCAAAAGGTCAGGTCCCACGTGCTTTTTATCATTAACGTGCGGACTTGTAAATTTATTTTTTATTCATATTATTTTGGGTTAATTGCATATTGCACCCAATTATTATCTAATGCAAGTATATTGCACCATGAAATATTGTCTTTTAAACGATTAGACCCTAAAATTTAGAGTATGTGTATATAGATAATAGATTGACCTCCTATGTACACAAAAGTTTCGGGTTTAAATTTTTGCTAGGGCTGTCGATTGATAGGGTATGATACAAGTATGACAAATACCATAATCATACTATATTTTTAAACCACATAACATAACCATAATCATTACGGGTACAATTTTTAATATCATAACCATTAAAATAATTGTGGTTATTAACTTTAGTTTTACATGTATACCCATATTTATTCCACGCATGTAATATAATAAAATACCAAAAAATTTATTTAAAAAAATACATAAAACTATATTGTCAACAATAAAAATATATAAAACTAACATCATGGTTATTTATTACTTGTATATACATTAACTTTCATTATTTAATATATATTAACTTATTAATAATAAATAATTATTATATTTATATAATAACCATGAGTATAACCGTGGGTATAACTCAAATACCACAAGCATAACCATTATGAGTAGAAAATTCATCACAATAACTGTACCGCACCATAATGGTACCGTTAACCATATTAAACAGTAACGTTTATAAATATGGTTATGTGTTTTTCACCATACCATTGATGTCCCTAATATTAGCAAACACCATGCTTAATGAAAGATATATTTCAAAAAGGAAAACTTCAAATGTTAAGGATAGAAGTTTAGTGGGATTTAAATATAGGGGTTATTTTGTAAATACTTAAAGATATACAATAATTATCTAATCTATGAGTGGCTTTCCTTCCTACCCTGCAAAGATTAGATTCCTGTATCTCCAATTTATACGGAGGCCGTCGTCTATCGTTCCTCTCTTTCTGCGTCTCCGATGGCGGATCCATCTCTCTCATACACCTTCATCCTCCTCCTTTTCCTCCTCTTCGCCGCCGCCGAAGCTCAGAAACCTCACTCATCGGAGCCTACGCTGGAGACTTTCATCGTCCACGTCTCCAAGCCACACAAGCCTCCCCACTTCGCAACCCACCATCACTGGTACTCCACCCTCCTCGGATCCCTCCCTTCCTCCCCCCGCACCGCAGAGATCCTCTACACCTACGACCTCTCCGTCCACGGCTTCTCCGCCCGTCTTTCTCCCACCCAGGTGACCGCCCTCCGCGGTTCGCCCGGTGTCCTTTCCGTAATCCCCGACCAGATCCGCCATGTTCACACCACACGGACGCCGCAGTTCCTCGGCCTTACGGACAGTCTTGGTCTGTGGCCGAACTCGGACTACGCAGACGACATCATCGTCGGCGTCCTCGACACCGGTATTTGGCCCGAGCGGAGGAGCTTCTCAGACGCCGGACTTTCCCCGGTTCCTAGCGTCTGGCGAGGGATTTGTGAGGATTCAGAAGACTTTCCCGCCTCCACCTGCAACCGCAAGATCATTGGAGCCAGAGCGTTTTACAAAGGGTAGGGCTTTCTCATGCTGTTGATTAAATCTTGAAACAACTAATCAATAATTTCTTGGGATGTTTTCGTTTAGGTATGAAGCGTTTTTAGAGGGCCCGATGGATGAAACGAGGGAATCCAAATCTGCAAGAGACACAGAGGGACACGGGACCCACACCGCGTCGACGGCGGCCGGATCGTCGGTCTCCAACGCAAGCTTCTATCAATATGCAGGTGGCGAGGCCCGAGGAATGGCGAGTAAAGCCCGAATTGCCGCCTACAAGATCTGCTGGAGCTTCGGTTGCTTCGACTCAGACATACTAGCTGCCATGGACCAAGCCATTGCCGATGGGGTTCACGTGATCTCTCTCTCAGTCGGGGCTAACGGGTATGCTCCAGAATACGACCACGATTCGATCGCCGTCGGGGCATTTGGGGCGGCCCAGAACGGGGTCCTGGTCTCTTGCTCAGCGGGTAACTCGGGGCCCAGCCCTTACACAGCTGTGAACATTGCCCCGTGGATTTTGACAGTCGGGGCTTCCACGATTGATCGGGAATTCCCCGCCGATGTGGTTCTAGGTGACAATCGGGTTTTCGGCGGGGTTTCACTTTACTCTGGGGCGGGCCTGGGGAACACAAAGCTCCCTTTGGTCTACGCGGGTGATGCAGGGAGCCGATACTGCTACCCGGGAAAGCTCGATGAAGCCAAAGTTTTGAACAACATCGTCGTCTGCGAGAGAGGAGGAAATGCTCGGGTTGCGAAGGGGAGCGCGGTGAAGGAAGCTGGCGGGGCGGGGATGATACTAGCAAACACCGAGGAAAGCGGGGAAGAACTCATCGCGGACTCCCACCTAATCCCCGCCACAATGGTGGGGCAAAAGGCGGGGGGAATGATCCTTGAGTACATAAAAGTGGGTCAATCTCCATCCGCGGGTATTAATTTTCGGGGCACCGTGGTGGGTTCCAACCCGTCTGCCCCGAAAGTTGCCTCATTCTCTAGTCGCGGCCCGAATCATCGAACTGCAGAGATTTTGAAACCTGATGTCATTGCTCCCGGTGTCAATATCTTAGCTGCATGGACCGGTTTCAACGGCCCGACTGACCTCGAAATCGATCCGAGACGGGTTGAGTTCAATATCATCTCGGGGACCTCGATGTCTTGCCCTCATGTGAGCGGGCTAGCTGCCTTGCTCAGAAAAGCATACCCAGGCTGGACCCCCGCCGCCATCAAGTCTGCCCTCATGACAACCGCTTACAATCTCGACAATGCAGGCCACAACATTGGGGACCTCGCCACCGGGGAAGAGGCGAGCCCGTTTATCCATGGATCGGGCCATGTCAGTCCAAACCGTGCCCTTAACCCTGGCCTTGTATACGACATTGAACCGCATGATTACATATCGTTCCTATGCTCGATCGGCTACAGCCCGCGCAGAATCTCGGTCTTTACCCGAGAGCCCGTTGGTCCGAATGTGTGCACCGAGAAACTCGCCTCGCCCGGAGATCTGAACTACCCTTCCTTCTCGGTGGTGTTTGGCTCTTCCATGGAAGTTGTGACGTACAAAAGAGTTGTGAAGAACGTGGGAAGCTTAGATTCAGTCTATGAAGTGAAAGTGGAGTCTCCTGATGATGTTGAAGTTAGGGTTTTGCCGAGCAAGCTCGTGTTTAGCGCGGATAACCAAACGCTGCCTTATGAGATCACGTTCTCTAGCCTCGGTCTCGGCCCGTCCAAGATCGGGACTGCAAGGTTCGGGTCGATCGAGTGGTTTGATGGGACTCACCGTGTTCGGAGCCCGATTGCAGCCCGGTGGCGACAGGGATCAGTGGCGTCGATCTAAATAAAGTGATGGAATGGGCATGGTTGTATGTAAATTATATGACAGAAATTTGAAGAACATTATCAACGATTGTTCATCTATGTGCCTTATTTAACATAATTTTAGATAAAATAAAAACAAATTGAAATGATATAATATTCAAATGTGCATTCGGATGATTAATAACTTGATTAATTTAGAGATATAATTTATTTATACACGTTCAGAATTAATTTACTCTTAACTTAAGTGTGCACAATTTTAAGATTATTCTATAAGTATTTGAATCAATATTCAAAATTAATTCGATATCTCTATTGGGTATCTATTTTACCAAATAGTTAGTTTCCTTCCGGGCTGTGGGCTTAATACAAGGGGAGAAGAAATTAGCCTGGTTATGTAAGGTGGCCCGGCCCGGCTGAACCGACACCATTTATTATTGTTCCTTTAATTAAATGGTCCTTTTATAATCCTTAGTACGACACGAACACGGACACACAAAATACAGCTTGTGTTAGAATTTTGTCATACAATAACACGATGGCATTTCATAACATGTTCGTGTTTAACTCTTAAAACATGTACACACGACATAATAATACAATAACATAAAAAGGTTCTTGCAATTGTGTTTTATATTATGATATACTATTCAAATTATATGTACTATATTTATATAATTTTGCAAAATAAATAATAATATTTGAATAATAAAAAGTTGAGTTGATTACATCAACAATTAATTATGCTGACACATGTGGCTGAACAGTTGAAACTTGAATCGAACAGTTACTTATGTTTCAAAATATAACTGAAAGGTTCAACTTCGTAACGAGTTAGAATGAGACATCAGACATGTGCTCTGCACATGATATTCTTCATACCTGAAAATCCTAATATGCACTTCTCCATTTACTTATACTGTGTTTATTTTTCATAGTGTAGAAAGAATCAAAACAAGAGAAAAGAAGAGTGACCAACTATTGAGTGAGTTGCAGTCGAAGATGAATGGTCACACGTCATAAAGATTGACGACAAAGCTGCTCATAGTCTGGCTGAGAATCGACGTTACACAAGTCTTGTTATGTCTGTTCTCGTTCAAACTCTTTCCTTAACTCTTCCCATGGAGTAAAAGACGAAATGCTACTATTGTGGCCGGTTTGTCTACTTCTCTACTTTATTTGCTTTAGTTATAATCCACCAACTCTGATCACTTTTTATTTTGAACAATTCAAGTTATGTTGAGGTTATCATGTACTCGTGTTTTCGAGGAAGAGTGTTGTTGTAGCACGACATGATCTAATATTTTCGTGTTATTGCATAACCGTGTTGTGGCTTGTGGTGTTACGACATTACACAATATTTTTCGTTCCCTACCGTGTTGATATAAAAAAAATTGTTTCATATTATGTGTCCCTAACACGATTAAATTTTCGTATATTTCTATTGACTTGCAATGTATTATTAACCCCTCGTACCCCGTTTTTTTTTTAATATTTAGATTAGAATTCTAAGTTTATTTCTAAAGAAAAATATATTTCAATCCACATTTTTTATTTCAAAATTTTCATTTAACCTAAAAACTAACTAATTCTCCATAAAATTATATAATGAATTTCGTTGGATCTTGATTTCCTGAATGCTGATTTGATAGTGAATTAAATGCAAAAAGACGGTTGAATGATGCTCTTGCCTTAGCTCCAGTGAACCTGCAGGAAGGGGATCGCAACAGAGGGGGTGTTTCTGGGTCCCTCTCCGATGCTTAAATGAGTATATGTGTGTGTATAGCTCAAAACGTAATGAATGTATGTAAAACAAATATATTTATAGAGTAGGAGAGACCAAATCGTAGAAGGCAACTGTATATCTCTGTGAATATTGAGTTGTTGAAGATTTGGATAGTAGATATTGCGGTTACGGCGAGATATTGTAGTTACCATATCTAATATTTAGTGAATATGTGCCCGAGGTATGCGGGATATCGTGGTCATATCTTTATTAACGATTGGTGGGACCAGAGGAGAGAGACCATGCTCTCTTCAGGGCGAGCACTCATATGACGAGTAGTAGGAGTTCGCGACTTGGTGATGAATGACGACCAGCTATGGAACATTTGTCGTCCATATTAACTTGGGCTAGATCTTGGGTCATTCTATTGTGGGTCAGATCGACTTTAACATAGGCCGGTCTAGTTCGAATAACCTGAGTTTACCCCCCTCCATGGTTATTGGGCATCTGAGACATTTTCCTTATTGGGCTGTCACTATCAATGACCAACAAATTCTATTATAATTTTTTTAAATCCGCCACTAATTATCGAAACTATAACACGTATATACGAATTATTAATTGTATACGTAACCCTACTGTCAATTGTACCTTAAGATTGTGGACGGTCGTGGTTAGGTGTTAGGTTGACTTTTCTGCCGGTTCCCTCGGTCAAGGTTTATATTTGGTGTACTTAGAAGTAAGTTTGAACAATATATATATATAAATGTATATTGTCATTATCATCTATGTTATTGTACCACAGACCATATTATTTATTACTTCATTGACTCATAAGGAAACAATCTAAAACTGTCTAATATTCTTCAATAAAATGGGTTTTAAAATTAAAATATTTTGAATAATTCAACATATTTGAAAACGATAATAATTAATATTTCGGTCAATCGTTCATTCTCTTCGTCCAAAATTTTCGTTGAAGTACTTTTAAATTTATAAAATTAAGTGATATTTTTCTAAATGTTATAATAATTTAAATTACTATTATAATTCAATCAAAACTTGATTTGGACATAATTAGGGATCTCTGGTCCTAGTAACCACCCAAACCAACTTGTCCAACGGGTGTTAAATAGTCAGATGGAGACTATAACGTTGACAGGGTACTCGAAACCCCTAAACCAGCTCGCTCAAGGGTGAAGAGTTAATCTGGATAGGAATACAAATCAGTGGACCTCTGATTGAGACTCCACTGATTTGTATTCCTATCCAGATTAATTCGTCACCCTTGAGCGAGCTGGTTTGCATGGTGATCAGACCAGAGACTCCTTAATTAGGATTCAGTACCTCCTCAGTTAGAAGTTATAACAGAAAATATATCCTATGCTTGTATATACTGATAGTGGAAGACAATTATGTCCTCAAATAAGAAGAAACAATAATATTTAGTCTTGATATATTAAGTTCAACATTTTGAAAATCTATGGGTTCTTGTTCCTATTATAAGATTAGTTTGTAAAATCATGCTCTATTTTGTATTTTTAATTAGAAATCAACCATACAAAATCGTTTTTTAGTTAATGTGAAAATCAACAAATCACTTTGTTGAGTCAATATTTAGTCTTTGACTATAAACGATCAACTTTCAAAGTATTTATTTTATATTACTTGGTCAAATGTCGTGTAGGACACTCAATTAATGTCGTGCATAGTGTATTATTTAAACATTTTTTTATATATTATATATGAAGAATGATACAAATTTTAATAATTCCAAAAATTTCGACTGTCGGAGTAAATAAATCAGTTGGCGTGGACCCCTTTTGAGCACACAATAATAATAATAATTATTATAATAATATATATAGTGAAATACTTCAGTCTTCAAATGAAGAAGAATATATTTGAACATTTTTCAAAAACAATCAATAATAATGTATTTATTTATATATATTACAGGTAATATTTTTTCGACTCAAAAAGTCATAAAAAAAAAGTGGTCAAATTTGGCCTAAATTAATCACCTTTTTACATTTCAAAACTTTTTTGAATATGCTTTTCCTCCACAATTTTGATAGCATGGTCTTGGTAAAGTCATGAGTCTTGACCTCACTAGAGAAATGATTTGTAAAGGATTAATTCTTTACGAAATCAAAACAAATTATAAATCTTTATGAAATGATTTGTTTAAAAATGAAATTAATATCGAGACGTATCGATTCAACTCTGTAAATGAAAAAATCTTAGGACACTTTACGGAAAAAAAAAACTGGAGATAGGGGCGAACCCAGAAATTTAGGTTTAAGAATTAGTCTAAGAACAAATAGTTAAAGCAAAAAATTTTCTGAAGGGGAAAATGTAAGAATTTAAAGAGTTAAATTGAAAATAAATATATTTTTTAGGGCTAAATTGACACAAATCCAAAGTTGAGGGGAGCAATGTCTCCCCTCATCCCTATATTCCTCTAAGAAGTTGGTAATTATCCTAAATATGTTATTAATCTATCTGATTCAGCCTAATTAGCAAGCATCGTATCATTTTCTTTAGCTAACCACTGCATAACAATGAGTCATTAGTGAGTCCATATATATAAATTGATATAAATGGTGTGTAGAACATAAATTCTGACTAAATTTAAAAGAAAAAAAATGGAAAAAAGTTGTGATATCGTAAATTCAGATTCATAAAAGTGAATTTAGTGGTTTAGTTGCAAAATTCTAATGTCGGTCGGTACCCAAAATAATTAAAACAAATCATTATTCTCCAATATTTACATGCACTCGTAATTATGAACTTGAATTTGCACTAAGATACATGGTTGGAATATTTTAGAAAAATAAATAAAAAAACTGAAACTAACCTCTATTTACTGAATATGAAAATATGGTTGAAAATATGAATATTTACTGAAAATATGAAAATATGAAGAAAAATCCGTTATAATTCAAGATAAAATGTAGTGTTAAATACTAAGAAGCTACCTGAACTTTTGACGTTTTGCAACGAGCTACCCAAACTTTAAAAATTCAAAATGGGATACCTCGAATGTGCAAATAGCTACCTCCGTCCAATTTACCGTCAAATGTTGATAGAAATTCGTCAGAAATTGGATGGAGATAGCTATTTGCACCTTCGTCCAAGTTGAGATAGTCTGTTTTGATTCATTTTTAAAATTCGGGTAGTTTGTTGCAAAACGTACAAATTTCATGTAGCTAATTGGTATTTAACTCTAAAATGTATGATTGTACGTCAGTACGTGCCTACTATGATTTAACTATAAACTTGAGTCGTAACAAAAAAAGAATATTCCTTAGAAAAAGTTTACAAATTTATATGTATATCTATTATTCTTTGAATAGAAGAGCGAAGACTGCACGAAGGCTACGTAAAGAGAATGGGATGCATGGCTGCCTAACTGGTAACGAGTGGCGTCTAATTAGAGTATAATTCCTTCACGCTAATTAATTAATTATATGCTCTTTTCCCATAATTTATATAATTAATTTAATTACCTTTATTTTAATAATATTGGATATATATATTCTTAAGCACTAGTTTTTCTTTAATTTATGCTTGCAAGTTGCATGGATGAGAAAAGAAAACAATTACACTAAATGTCAATTAAACAATATAATAAGAATTACAAAATAATTTAACTAATTTAACTAAATTACTTGAACAAATTGCTATGACTTTATATAAAGTTATAATTTGTTAACTCAGTTTAATTTACTATTAAATATTGATGGAGACGTGCACGTGTCTATCACGTAATGTCTATCACGTAACGACTGAAAAACTATAAAAGTTGAGACAATAAATGTGTTTATTTTGTTGCAAAAAACAGCTAGAAATTTGTAAATTTCTCTAAAGTTTGTTTCTCAAAAGTTTAGTTAACAAATTTATCACCATGCAGAGTATGATATAAACAACATATATGTTTCCCGTTAATATTTAATAATAAATTAAATAGAATTATAAATTCATATAATATTTCAACTAACAAATTATTCTGACACTAAATATTTGAATATTTCACCAAAATATACCACAATTAATAAGTAAATACTAAAATGTAGTCGGTTTGTCAACAAATATGAATCTATATCTACCCGCAACTCTCATTCGCGGGTGAATTTTTCACCCACGACTCTCAATCGTGGGTCAATATTTTTTTGCCGTCAGTTACACCCGCGAACGGGAGTCGCTGGTGTAACTGATGAAGGTTTAGGGTTTCATTCTATTCATCAGTTCCACCTGCAACTCTCATTCGCGGGTGGAACTGACGGTAAAAAAAGACTTGCGAATGAGAGTCACGGATAGGTATAGATTCGTATTTGTTGACAAACCGATGACATTTTGGTATTTGCTTATTAATTTGAGTATATTTGGGTGAAAAATTATAAATATTCCGATAGTAATAGTGAAATGCACTTTCTTATGATGTGTGCAACCATGATATGTCTCAAAATATATGGTGGATTTTAACTATGGAGGGGCACATCAATCTCCATTCTCAGCCATAAATATACAACCTATACTTCTCAACACAAGCTCCACAAAAATTATATTTTAAATTAATATAGTAAATGAATATATATGGTTTTTAATTAATTTACATAAAGTAAAAGTATATAATATGTCATTACAAAGTTTTTCACATTTATTTTTATGTTAAATACTAAGAAATTACCTGAATTTTGAACGTTTTACAACGAGCTACCCGAATTTTAAAAATCCAAAATGGGCTACCTCAACTTGGATGAAAGTGCAAATAGTTACTTCCATCCAATTTTTGACTAAATTTCGATAAAATTCCGTCAACACTTGACTGTAAATTAAACGGAGATAGCTATTTACACTTTCGTCCAAGTTGAGGTAGCTATTTTGACTAATTACTCTAACCATCTTCTTTTTAGTATAACCAACACATATATGTTTATGATGTTGGATTGTCGTTTCTTGTGGTGGAAAGATTGAATCATCGATGTGGACTCATCGAAAGGCACTCACTCAACACACCACGAGTTTCATGTGTTAGATGTACGGACGAGGTCAGAATATCGATAAAATCAAAATAAATAATTAAACATATCAAAAACAAGATTTTTAAAATAATAAAAATAAAAAATAATTGTATTGTTTAAATAAAATTATATAATGGTAAAAATTTAGGGATACCCTAACCACTGTGTCCTTTTTAGTGGGCAATTATTGCCTATTGACGAGTTATATGACACCATCGGGGAGGGCCCCCCTCTACCCTATATAACCCAGGCCAGAATGTCCAATTTCAGTGGAAAATTGACCATAAATTCGAATCTAAAGTCGGTGATAAAATTATAGTGAGTTGGAAAAACGATGACTTCATATCAAAACCCTAATTCAATACATAAATTGTTGTTGTTAATATATGTATATATATAATTGTGATTGTAGTAGTTTAGTTGTTTCGAATTTTTTATACCATTTGGACTTGTCAAAGTTTGGAACTAGTTTAAGAGTTATAGATTGTAATTTCTATGATAAGTGAGGGCATGTTGGTAATTTAGCAAAAAAAAGATATTGAGAAAGATTCTTCTGACCTTTATAAGAGTAGAGGTGTTAAACCGTGCTTATGCGCGTCTTATCGTGCGTTTCAATACGTTTATCGTGTAACATTTACCGAACACATACACGTACGATAAACTTAGTGTGTCATGTTCCTCAACACGAACACAACACACAATATTTCGGATGTGTTCATATCGTGTTGTCTTAAGTTAATCAGTTGTATCTTCACATGAAATAATTAAAATGAAATATCAAAATAATGAATTGTTCATAGTAAGAATTAACACTTCAAACATTAAATTTCACTCAATTTTTAATATAAAATTGATTAACTTTTGAAAAGAGTTTTTGTTTTCAAGTCCAACTGAAGAAATTTCCTAGTTTCGCCCCTCCTCATGGTTGTAAAGATTTTGATACCAAGACGTTGAAACCAATTGTTCTAAAATTTTAAGGTATTAGATGAAGGTTGTATGAAAAGTTGACGTGTTGCATAAGTTTACGAGTTAACAGATTAACTCTCAAATTTCGGACTACTTATATGGATTGACCCACAGACTCGTGGGTCAGATTTGATTATTGTTAATTGATTCATCAATGATTACATATTGTATTTGGATTGAATATTTTGACATGACCCGTCTGATACAACTTGTGATTGAGCTATCAACAAAAATTAACTCTCCTACGTGGAACATTGGGTTTGATTAACTCACTTTACAAGTTTCTTAGGCTTAGATCGGACCATAATGGTTCACCTAAGTGGCTTGACCTAGTCTGCATGTAGGATTGAGCAGTGTGAGCCTTCCTGTGGGTTAACCGAACCCAATGGCTCCACCTCTAGCCTTTATCCTTGATCCATGGATCCTAAGTATTAAAATTTGGCACTTGATTTTTATATATGTTTTTAAAGAATTCAATATACTAAATTTGATAAAATATTTAATTAAGTACTAAATTAGACTAATATAGTAAAATAATACATCATTCATTTACCAAAAACTATTTATGCATATCATATAATGGGCATTTTAATTTGGTATGAGATAATGCAAATCCTAAACAAATTTAGGAAAGTTAATAATTAATAAAAAATTCATATTATGATGAATTTTTTTTGCCACAATATTATGATTCATATATTAGATTTTGATAGAAAATATTTTAATTTTGATAAAAAATTAACAATAAACATGATAACAAATAATCCTTTAATAAAAGGAAAAAAAAAGGCGAGAAATAAGAATTTGAAAAACGTGTGGACGGTGTGGAAAAAGAAAAAAAGTCGTCAAACAGAAACAAAATGCCCCCATTTTTTATTTATTTTGGAAACTCTCCCTTTCTCACTGTCTATATTAAAAACCTTAATCCTCTGTTCTCCTACTAAATAACCATTTTCCATTTCCTCTCTTCCTCCTCTTTCCATTCCACAGAAGCGCCTGCAGAAGCTTGATCTCTCTCGATCATGGCGCTCGTTAAAGAAATCATGGGTCGTTCTGCAATGGAGAGGATGTTAGTTACAGTCCCTTCTGTATCGTCTTCTTCTTCTTCCTCGTCGTTACTCGTCAGCTCCCCTGTTTTTCTGCGACTGAAGCAGCGTTGGTCGCCGGCGACGGTAAGGCGCGTGGTAAGGTGCGCCATCAGTGAGGATCTGGTTCGTACTGTGCATCCTCCAGTGCTTCACTCGTCGGAGAAGGTGAAGGTAAGGGTGGTAGTGACGGTGAGGCGGAAGAACAAGGAGGATCTGAAGGACACTCTTGTGAAACACTTGGATGCTTTCGCGGAGAAGATCGGCAGAAATGTCGTGCTGCAGCTTGTCAGCACTGAGATTGATCCCAGTACGTTTTCCAGGTTTCTAATTTCTTTGGAAAATTTTCAAGAAAACAATCTTCAAAAAATCTCTAATCGTCGGTGAAAATGGAAGCAGGAACGAAAGGGCCAAAGCAGAGCCGTGAAGCAGTTCTCAAGGACTGGTCAAACAAGGCAAACGTGAAGGCGGAGAAAGTCCGATACACGGCGGAGTTCACGGTGGATTCCGACTTCGGCACCCCCGGAGCAATCACGGTGATCAACAAACATCAGAAGGAGTTCTTCCTCGAGACGATGATCATCGAGGGATTCCCTCATGGCCCGGTTCACTTCCCGTGCAACTCGTGGGTTCAACCTCGCAAAGACCAACCCGGGAGGAGGATCTTCTTCTCGAACCAGGTACGCGAACCATGGTTCGATTTGGGTTCGTGGAATTAGATATGATATGGTCGTAGCCACCGAGCTAGCTATCTTAGCGCGTGAGGACTGAGGACAATTTATTACACTAAAAAATTTAATTATTTTTAATTTAATTATTTAACTTTATACTATACAAAACTTAAAAAAATGTAACTTTTCGAAAATACAAGTAGTAATTTATTTTAAAAAATCAAATAATTAATTGTTTAAAATCCCATCCATGGCTAGTGTCATCTAGTGGTTGAGAGCGTTGACTCCCAAGTCGTTTGTCTCCGGAGGCATGAGTTTGAATTACCCTGAAAAAAAAAATTACAACTTGGTTTTAACGGACCGGTCTCTCAATCCTAGGCTGTTAGTGGGGCTACGTTGAAGATTCGGTGCATTCGCAGCTTTCCTAGTGAAAACTTGAGTATCGTTAGACGAAAAACCGAACATTACGTAGCGGATTAAACCTTATCCGCGCTACTATGGAACTCCATTCCTTTATGACAAAAAAAAAATTAGATTCCTTATCATTTGATTATTAATACTTTTGTATAAATATTTGTTTTGCACGTTTTTGTACTTTAATTAAATGAAAAAAACGAGTTAAATACTTAAATTAGTGAATTAATATATATTATAATTGTTTTAATGGACAGCCCTATTTACCATCTGCAACGCCAGCTGCATTAAGATCCCTGAGGGATGAAGAGCTAAGGAATCTCCGAGGCGATGCCAAAGGTGTCAGAAAACTGTCCGACAGAATCTACGACTACGATGTATATAATGACTTAGGGAATCCCGACAAGGGCGTTGACTTTGCTCGGCCAACCCTCGGTGGGCCGGACATCCCTTATCCGAGACGGTGCCGGACAGGCCGTGGTCCGACCGATACTGGTAACGGAACCCTATATTTACAATTTATTACAAATATATTCCCTTAACTTTCAAAATAAAAGAAATAATCTCTATATTACTACCTCAAAAGTTCGAACTTGTGACTGAAAATATTCAGTATACTTTTAGGTCATCTTAAAATTCAAAACATCGTGAAATACTCAAGCCCGAATTGAACCCACCTAGTGTATTGATTTAGGTTTGATTTTGTATGGAATGCCAGATATGTCGGCCGAAAGTCGTGTTGAGAAGCCGCTGCCGATGTACGTTCCAAGGGACGAGCAGTTCGAGGAGACGAAACGGGACACATTCCTAACCGGGAGGCTCAAAGCGGTTCTGCACAACCTTATACCGCAAATGAAGGCGAGCATCTCCGCAAAGAACCTCGATTTCAAGGCCTTTTCGGACATCGACAACCTCTACACGCAAGGGCTTCTCCTCAAAGTCGGGTTGCAGGACGAGATCCTCAAAAAGCTCCCCCTACCGAAGTTGGTCCAGACTTCTAACCAGGGTCTACTCAAATTTAACACCCCTAAGATCATTGCAAGTGAGTAAAACATAATATTTACGTGCAATATTTTCAATATGTTAGATCCTAAGTATTAACGATCGATAATCGATTTCAGAGGATAAATTTGCATGGGTGAGAGACGATGAGTTCGCAAGACAAGCGGTAGCCGGGGTTAACCCCGTGACAATCGAGAGGATGACGGTTTTCCCACCCGAAAGCACGTTGGACCCGAAGATCTACGGAGACTTGAAATCGGCTCTCACGGAGGAGCACATTTTGGGGTATCTCCACGGCATGTCCGTTCAACAGGCAATCGAAGAGAACAAGCTCTTTATGGTGGATTACCATGATATCTACCTCCCGTTCGTCGATAAAATCAACGCTCTCGATGGTCGGAAAACCTATGCTACTCGTACCATCTATTTCGCAACCCCTAACGGACCTCTTAAGCCGATCGCGATAGAGCTCACTTCGTCAGTGCACGGTCCTGCTTCCCGATCGAAGCGTGTGGTTACTCCGCCCCATTGTGCGACTATGAATTGGATATGGAAGCTCGCTAAGGCTCATGTGAGTTCGAACGATGCCGGAGTCCACCAGCTCGTGAATCACTGGTATGGTGCATTATGGGTCGGGTGAATGTTTAATCGTGTTTTAGCATTAACAAGATAATTTTACGCGTTCCAGGTTACGAACCCACGCAACGATGGAGCCATTTATACTAGCCGCGCATCGCCAAATGAGTGCCATGCACCCGATTTACAAGCTCTTGGACCCGCACATGCGGTATACCCTCGAGATCAACGGCTTGGCTCGCCAGAACCTTCTCAACGCAGACGGTGTGATCGAGTCTTGCTTCACCCCGGGCCGATATTGCATGGAAATGAGCGCAGCCGCGTACAAAACCTGGCGGTTCGACAAAGAGAGCCTCCCTGCGGACCTCATCCGAAGAGGTATGGCCGTGGAAGACCCAACCCAACCCTACGGACTCAGACTCATCCTCGAAGACTACCCATATGCAGCCGATGGGCTCCTCATATGGTTTGCGATCGAGAAGTGGGTTCGAACCTACGTGAACTACTACTACCCAAACCCTAGCGTCGTTTGTAACGACGTGGAGTTGCAAACGTGGTATTCGGAGTCGGTCAATATTGGTCATGCGGATGTTCGGAATGCCGAATGGTGGCCAACCCTAGCCACCTCCGAGGACCTCGTCTCCATTCTCACCAAGATCATATGGCTCGCGTCGGCTCAACATGCCGCCCTCAACTTCGGGCAGTACCCTTACGGAGGCTACGTCCCTAACCGGCCGCCTCTCATGAGGCGGCTCATCCCTGAGGAGGGCGACCCTGAGTATCAAAACTTCCTTGCCGATCCCCAAAAATACTTCCTCTCGGCCTTACCGAGCGTACTTCAAGCCACAAAATTCATGGCCGTGGTCGATAACCTCTCGACTCACTCACCCGACGAGGAGTACCTCGGTGAGAGACAACAACCGTCTGTATGGACCGGAGATGCCGAGATCGTAGACGCTTTTTACGAGTTTTCTGCGGAGATGACGCGGATAGAGATTGAAATTGAAAGGAGAAACAATGACCCGAGATTCAAGAACCGATGTGGAGCCGGGGTCTTACCGTACGAGCTTCTAGCACCGAGCTCGGGTCCAGGCGTGACTTGTAGAGGCGTGCCGAATAGTGTTTCCATCTAAATCAGCCGAATAAAACGAACGAATCACCATACAAAATCATCGTGGTAATTAAATGTAATTGAAAATGAAAAAGTATATTTAGAATTTAATTACTGCACTAGAATAATTAGTCAGTCGTACACATTGTATATCGAGTAAAGTAACAAAGTCTAGTAATTCTTCGACGAGGACTGAACTTCAATATTTCGAAAGTAAGGGGAACCAAATTAAAATTGCAATATTTAATATATTTATTATGATTATTTTAATCTTATATATAAAACCCGAAAACCGTATAAAATCCTCTCATTACTTAATTTGACAAATTTACCTTTTAAATTACATTAGTTTTTTATTCTAAAAAATATAGATAACCTTATTTAAAAAAATTAACATAAAAATCTATTATGTATTATATTTAAAAAGATAAACCTTAAGAATTCATATTTCTTTAAAAATATATTCGTTTTCTTCATTTTTTTGCAATTGTTTTATTTTTCTATATTAATATTATTTCCTGAATTTTATTTTGTAATTTCAAAAATATATGACTTAAATGTAAAACTTGAATATATAAATTGTAGTTTATAAAAAGTAATAGTAATCTGCAAATAGATTTTTTTCTAATATATATATTATATATTAATCTCTAATATTTTCATTAAAAAAAAAACATAAAATATATATTTTATTATAAAATCGACAGTATAGGTTGATCCACAACTGGAGATTTCTGATGAATTTCCGCAGAAATTATCTGGTAAGTAAGCCACAGTGTAAGCTGACGGCGTTGACTTAGATCAGTAAGCCGACTTAGTCAACAACTTTATAAAGTAGGCATCTTTTCTCAACAACCAACGTGCTGAGCGTTTTCGGGGAACATACGGACCATTTTCTCCGAACTTTTCTTTATATATATATATATATAAAGTAGATATTTGATGTAGATTATTTTAAAAAGTAGATTTTTTTATTTTTTAAAAATAGTGCACTAAGGATGTAATTTGTCACCAAATTGGAACAATTTTTCTTTTTTTGGGGGGGGGGATCAATAATTGGAACAATTTTCAGTAATGGATAGTGAGTTATCGCAATTTAGTACACTTTGCATCCCTTTTATTTATAAATAAAGTGTTAAATATAAAGAAGAGTTATGTTAACTTTGCACGTTTTGTAACGAGATACTCGAACTTTACAAAATCAAAACAGCTACCTCAATTTGGACGAATGTGCAAATGGTTATCTCCGTTCAATTTACCGGCAACTGTTGACAGAATTTTATCAGAAATTCAACAAAAATTAGTCGGAATTTGGACGGAGGTAGTTATTTGCACCTTCGTTCAAGTTGAGGTAACTTGTTTTGAATTTTTAAAGTTCGAGTAGTTCATTGCAAAACGTCCAAAGTTCAAGTAGCTCATTAGTATTTAATGCTTAAATAAATTATAATTATTTTAAAAAATAAAATTATGACGGAAAGGTCTTAAATAATGTTACGTTTAGATTTTAAAATTAATCATACACATTAGTTAAAATAAATTTTTAAATTTTAATTTTAACCATAATATATATAATTAATACGAATGTTAAAATTAAATGCAACTTATTATCTTATGTTAAAGTTATAATTTAACTATTACTTTATTTCATTTCATTTAAAAAAAATATGAAAATGGACGTGTAATTTAAAAAGACTGTGGATGAGGTCGACCATCCCATGTGTTTACTCACTTCACAGTTCACACTTTTATTATTTGTTGTTTTTTCATATTGTAAAATTGGTAGTATGACTATGAGACTTTAAGAGTTAACGTGGTGTTTTAAGCAACAGTCTCAAAAGTTTAAATTTGTGAGTGAATGCATTCAGTATACTCTTAAGTCATCTATGTCACTAAAATTTGAACTTGTGTGCTCTGATACTATGTGAAAATTAAGACGTACGCATTAACCAACTATCTTAAGTCAGAACTGGTAAGTGAATACATTCAGTATAATTTTAAGTCATCTAAACATATAGACTTACAAAAGATTACGTGCTAGTTGCTAGCAATATTTTTTTTTTAATTACTATACATAAAATAAATTTAACAAAATTTCAGGTTTTGAAAACGACATATATAATAAAAGTAAAAAAAAAAAAAAAACTTTATTCAGTTCAGTTTCGTGTTTTGTATGTGTATTATTTCTATTTTTTGGTGGCCAAAACAAAATCTATTTTTTAGTGTGTATATTATATTATTATTAACTATTACCCAGGAGTCAAGTCAACATATGAATGAGCTGGAAATGCAGTTTAACCAAATCAATAATTCTACCAAAACAAACACATCAAAAAATATTCTAGCAAAAAAACACACATCAATAAATAATGGACTTTTTTTTAAAAGTATGTATGTCAGAATTTTTTTTTTTTGAAAAAGTATATATATAATAAAATAAATATTTAGCAAAATGTGCATGTGCGCAGGTCTACCACCGGCTTTTTTTTTTTTTTTTATACACTCATCAAAGTGTAAATGACTTTGGAGAAGGTCTTTTTCAAAAAGTAACCTTATCAAACAAGGAAAATGAATTTTTTAAAATTTTGTTTCTAAAGAAATTGAAGCATTTCATCACAAATTACTTCGTAGGGTGATTTAGTTTGTTGTCATTGATATACCGCGCTATAATTGGTCCAACATCTTGCTGAGAGATCTAATCATGCAGCTCTACATCTCTACATCTTTCTGAGAGATATAATCATGCGTTGCTTCATCT
Source organism: Chamaenerion angustifolium (assembly GCA_946814005.1). Classification (NCBI taxonomy): domain Eukaryota; kingdom Viridiplantae; phylum Streptophyta; class Magnoliopsida; order Myrtales; family Onagraceae; genus Chamaenerion; species Chamaenerion angustifolium. The sequence continues at coordinate 748,705 of OX328279.1, forward strand.
CAGTATTCATAGGTCCAATGTTGCAACATAAATTATTAAAACCCTATGCGTTGCTTCATCTCAGTATGCAAGCTCCATCGTTGCTCTCTTCCAAGCAGTGAGTGGAAGTGACACTCGCCGAAGCAACGGTCTATCAGAAACAAGGTCTTTCAAGCGAACTGATGCTTGTTCATTCTCTAGGCTAGTCTCACCAAATTCCTCAAGTAAACAAGAAAGGAAGTTATAAGAAGTTAAATACTTTTTTCCTAGGCAAATATTACATGTCCTAAATTTTCCAACTTGTTCAGAACAACATCCGCGAGGTATATAGACGCATGATTAGATCTCTCAGCAAGATGTTGGAGCAATTATAGCGCTGTATATCAATGACAACAAACTGAATCACCCTACGAAGAAGAGTGTAGTTTGTGATGAAAGAATTCAACGAGTTGTTGTTAGTATACTATGCAGAAAATCAAGAGTCTCTTTTGCAGCAGTAATTCCTGAAAATGTCAAACTAGCTAGTGTATTTGAAGAAAAGTCTCATTCAGAAACTTGTGAATAAACAGCTTTGTTTCAATGTTTTCCCTCGCGGATGTTGTTCAGAACAAGTTGGAAAATTTAGGGCAGGTAATATTTGCCTAGGAAAAAAGTATTTCACTTCTTATAACTTCCTTTCTTGTTTACTTGAGGAATTTGGCGAGACTAGCGTAGAGAATGAACAAGCATCAGTTCTCTTGAAAAACCTTGGTTGATGTACCATATTAGTATCTAAACTTCACATTTTTAGAGAACCAGTCGAAGAATTTGGTGAGACTAGCCTAGAGGAATTTGGACCTATGAATACTGAGATGAAGCAACGCATGATTATATCTCTCAGCAAGATGTAGAGACGCATGATTAGATCTCTCATCAAAAGTCTTTAGATGCCGAAGAAAAAGGCAGTGGAAACCCCCAAAGAGCTATTTCGCAGCAGTAATTCCTGAAAATGTCAAACTAGCTAGGGTATTTGAAGAAAAGTCTCATTCAGAAACTTGTTAATAAACAACTTTGTTTCAATGTTTTACCTCAGGTGAGACTAGACTAGATAATGAACACTCTGATGCTTTAAAAAAAAACGTAAAAAAAATAAAAAACGCCACTGATAGTGGCGTTTTTGAATAACGCTACTACCACCTGCGCATATAAACATTTTTCTAAATATGTTTTCTACTTATATACTTTTTCACATTTTTTTTCTTATATCATTACTTTTTCATAAAAGTCTTAATAATGTGCTATATGGGCTCCAGTAGGGAACCTAATCAAGAACGCTAGCTAGGGACGTCAATAATGGAAGAAGATATTTTATATATATATATAAAGTGCAAAAAATCAATTTACATTATAATATCTGTATTAAAAAAATTAAAATTGAGGTTTTTCTTATCAAAATTTAAAAAAAAAAAAAATCAACTATGCAAACTTAGTTATAAGTCGATTTTACTAATTTTGTTAAATTTAATAGAATATATATATTTTAATTTTTTTTAAAAAAATACTTTCAATAATGTCACATTAATTCATCATTTTACTATATGTTATAATTGAGTTATGATTCAATCGAAAATCGAATGAGCTTAGATATAGGTGTTAATACAGACGGGTTCACTCATGAATGAGGTAATAGGGTCTAGGTCAAAACCAACCTTCAGACTAATAAAAGAGGTTCAAACTCGATCTTGACCTAAATAATTTATCACTCATGAGCTAACTGATTTGGGTCAAGACATAATCCCTAACCCTATGATTGGAACTAAACGAATCAACTTCTATCGAATATATATATATATAGTTAGTTAAATTGTGACATCCTTACAAATATATTTTTTAAGTCTAACCTAATATTTGACCAGATTTGAGTTTTCTCTTAAAAATTTAAATCGTAAAATTTGTTTTCTTATTCTCATTAGTTAACTTTTCTTCCAAATTTAATTGAATATATTTTAAAAAATATAAAAATAATATTTTTTAAAAATTATATCACAATTTAACCATTCATTTTTTTTAAAAAAATATTATAATTGAGTTCCAATTTTAATTACTAAAATTATATTAATGACATGTTCTTTTCACGGAATGGAAAAAGAATTCGGCTTACAGATTCCGTAAGAAGTTGTTCTTTTCGCGGAATTGCAAAAATTTGGCTTACGGATTCCGGGCGGGGTAGGCTTAGACATTCCGTGTGAAAAACTCGGAATTCCTAAGCCAGGCGCTCTAGGAATGAGGAATAGGAGGCGAAATGACTGAAATGCCCTTACTTTAAAATTTATATTAATTCAACAATTTTATCTTAATTAATAATTAATTAAATAAGTTATTTTATTTTATTTATTTTAATTATTAATTAATTATATTATAAGTTTTTAATATTTTTAATTTTAAAATTAATTAATACAAATTATATATATTATATACTATACATATACAAGGAAGGGCAAAAATGTCATTTTACCACATTTCATTCCCTTTCCATATACAATTCCACCAAATAAACAACAGAATTCATTTTTCCATTCCATTCCATACCACTAAAGAAACAACTTTATATTCTTATCTCCTATTCCTTGTTCCCTATTCCTATTCCTTATTCCGTATTCCTTATACCGAATTCCATGAAAAAAACGTCATTACCAAGTTGTGAACCGATCTCCCACCGGAGATGAAGTCCCAAGTCCCAACCATTATAAGGTAAAGTTATTATATTTTATCTTATAAATATATAATATAATATATTCATTGACGATATTTTTTCTGTCCAAATATTTTAATAACATGTGGGTCAGTCATGTTATTCTAAATGACTTGAAAAGAGAAACGACTCTTTCACTTATATAATGGCAAATAAATTATAATAATAATAATAAATAAATAAATATTTTTAATATATAATAATATAGGAATTTTAATAAATAGACCGGCATAAATAAAGAGAGTATTCACATGTAAAAAATAAGGTGGAAATATTCAATTATAATTAAAAGATATATATTTCATATTTTTTTAAAAAACAATAAATAATAAAAAATGACTAATGACTATTGCCTATTGCCTATATAATATCTCATCCCTGCAACTTGAACTTCACAAACCCAACTGAAGCTGAAGTATAGAATGGAGATGGAGAGTCTTCTTCTTCTTCTTCCTTCATGGTTCCCTTATCTTGCAGCAACCCTAGTTCTCCTCCTCCTCGGCCGTCGAATCCGACAGTGGAAGCTAAACCTCCCACCAGGCCCGAAACCCTGGCCCGTCATCGGAAACCTTAACTTGATCGGCCCTCTTCCCCACCGTTCACTCCACGAACTTTCCAAAAAGTACGGCCCGATCATGCAACTTCAATTCGGGTCGTATCCGGTCGTGGTCGGATCAACGGTTGACTTAGCCAAGTCTATCCTCAAGACCCACGACGTGACCTTTGCGGGTCGGCCTCAGATCAATGCGGGCAAGTACACGACTTACAATTACTCCGATATCACCTGGTCCCAGTACGGCCCGTACTGGCGCCAAGCCCGAAAAATGTGCATCATGGAGCTGTTCAGCGCGAAGCGCCTCGAGTCGTACGAATACATCAGAAGGGAAGAACTTAAGGAATTCTTATTCGGGCTCTATACCCTAAAGGGGGGCCCGATCACGATCAAAGACCATCTCACTGACCTTAGCCTCAACGTGATTAGTCGAATGGTGCTCGGAAAGAAGTACACGGTGAAGGGTGCGGAAGGCGAGGACTCGATCGTGACCCCCGAAGAGTTCAAGAAGATGCTCGACGAGTTGTTCTTGCTGAACGGGACGTTGACGGTCGGCGACTCGATCCCGTGGCTCAATTTCTTGGACCTGCAAGGGCACATTAAGAGGATGAAGGCTTTGGGCAAGAAGTTCGACCGGTTCTTGGAACATGTCTTGGACGAGCACAACGCAAGGCGGTGCGGGGTCGAGGACTATGTGGCTCGGGACATGGTGGATGTGCTGCTCACATTCGCCGATGACCCGAGCCTTGAAGTGAAGCTCGAGAGGCACGGGGTTAAGGCGTTTACTCAGGTATGAAAACTAAATAGACACAACACGATAAGATATGATAATATCCTTAATAATTGAAATGAATTGATATTTAGATGATATAAAAATGATTTTTTAGCAAAACATACCCCAATTAATAAGTAAATACCAAAATACCATCGGTTTGTTCATAAATACAAATCTATATCTATACGTGACTCCCATTCGCGGATGGAACTGATAAATAAATGAAACCTTAAACCTTCATTAGTTTCACCCGCAACTTCCATTCGCGGGTGGAACAGACGGTAAAAACAAAATTGACCGCGAATGAGAGTCACAAGTAGGTATAGATTCATATTTGTTGATAAACTGATGACATTTTGGTATTTGCTTATTAATTGGGGTATATTTCGCTGAATTTTTTTATAAAAATACACAATCACAATAGGTCAACATAGCACGTCTATGTTCATGTAGTAAATACTAATTTGTTGTTATTGCCTATATATAATAAGATGCCACAAAATGATTATAGGATTTGATTGCGGGTGGAACGGAGAGCTCGGCCGTGACCGTCGAGTGGGCGATTTGCGAGCTACTCAAGAAACCCGACACCTTCCAAAGGGCGACGGAAGAACTCGATAGGGTTATCGGACGTGACCGGTGGGTCCTAGAGAAAGACATTCCGAATCTACCCTTCATCGACGCCATATGCAAGGAGACCATGCGGTTGCACCCGGTTGCACCATTGCTCGTTCCTAGAAAATGTAGAGAGGACTGCAAGCTCGATGGGTACGACATTGTTAAGGGAACTAGGGTCATGGTTAGTGTGTGGACCATCGGTCGGGATCCTACGATTTGGGACAATCCTGAGGAGTTCAACCCTGAAAGGTTCATTGGGAAGTCGATCGATGTGAAGGGTCAAGATTTTGAGTTGTTGCCGTTTGGTTCGGGTCGGAGGATGTGCCCCGGGTATACCTTGGGGCTCAAGGTGATTCAATCTAGTCTAGCCAATCTTTTACATGGGTTCACTTGGAAGCTTCCAGAAGGTATGGGTCCTAAGGATTTGGACATGGAGGAAATTTATGGTCTCTCGACTCCTAAGAAGATACCCCTTAGGGTTATTGGGGAGCCAAGGCTCCCTCCCAACCTTTACTCTATATGACTCGTAATGGGTCGTGAACCGAAAAAGTTTGGGTAAAATCGAGTTCAAATGTTGGCTAGTAAGAGGAATTCGTAATAACGAACCTTCTAGAAGAAGACATATGTCGTTATTCGAACTCGAACTGAAATGCTCTAGCAATGTTTGATACTAGATTTGTAAAACTACCAACCATGGAGACATGTTTGTTGATGATTCCGTAGTTATGCATGTAATAAACCCGATTTATCTCTAAAAATGAGACTCGTATGATTTGGAAATGTTATTTAGGCAGCCTCAAAAGTCAGAAAAAAAATATCGTTATTTTAGGTTATCTCAACAGTCATAAATGTTTACTTTAATTAAGTACTTGAAAGTAACAAAAAATAATAACAATTTAATAAAGACAAAATAAATATATTCGATTGCTACAATAAAACAACTGATAGATACCTAAAAACAAAAGTAAAATAAAGTAAAATTATCTTAATGAAACAAAATACTACATAAGTGACAGAGATATAATCGAAATATTAAAGTTGATATATTTATAATTTATAAGGTACTCGAAAGTAAATTTTTTTTATAAGGTATTTATTTGTAAAAACGTAATTTCTGATATACTTAAATGACTTTTATCCCTGTAATTAGATACGAAATATCATAACTCACACTACTCATTATCATTTCCATCACTCCAATTCACAAAGCTACCCAAGTTTCGTTATAGAACGAATTGGGATCTTAAGTGAACCGAATTCAAATCCTATTAAAAAAAATATTTTCTTCTTTTATTTATTTTCACATTATTCATATAAATAATTATTGAGCTGCACTGTTTAAAATCTGGTGATGATTTCCTGTTCGATTTCGTTCCCAAAGCTTTTTCAGCAGCTCATAACACTCAACAACTGGTCCAACAATACTGCCAAAATTTGCAGGTATATATATAGTTTATAGTTCTGATCTTCATTGAATATATATAGATAGATAGATAGACAGATAGATAGATACATTTTTGGTTCATTACCGATTTGCAAACATACCAAACTACTTCAGTAGACCAAACGACAATTCTGCAGCTTGACTCTGATGACTAGTCTGGCCAATTTTTTTATTTTTTTTTTTAATTCGAATTTTCGGGACTCATGTTTGGAGGACCGAGATTAAGTTCATATAAAAAAAAAACGTCCGATACGATTTTTCTTAACTCGGGTCGGTTTCGGTCCTAGACTAACGTACGTTTTCTCTAAAAAAAATATTCAAAACTTTTAAATAAAAAACAACTATTATACCAAGTATTCAATACAAATATCCAATATAAAAAATTTCAAATACCAAACACAATCTTGAATACACAATAAACTAATTGAAAAAATACAATAAATATTGATTTCAGTCTATACTCGGGCCGAGCCGATTTATTTGATCATATGGGTAAAAAAAGTTGAGTCTGAGTTTGAGATATAAAAAAAACTGTATGTTTTGATTCGGTCTTAAATTCGGTACAGTCTCGGAACGATGTTTTTCGATTTTTCGGCCCCCAGTCTTTTTTCTCACCCCTACTAAGTACTAAGTGAGGTGATGATCTTGATTTTTGATCAATACACAGGTTGGTTGTTGATAGGTTCTATCAGTAAACCAAAGCATTTTTTTGGTTCCTCTCTCCTTTTCATCTTCATGTCCATATATATAGTGTCGTAATTTTGATACAATACGATTAAATGATATGTAATGATTTACATTTAAATATATTATTTATATTTATTATTTAATACATCTCGTCTCTAAACGATAATTAATAATTAATTGTGTCTAAACAATTCTATATTGTGTGTGTCTAATGATATTATTTACTAAATTCTAACATCTGTGAGTTTTACAACCTAGAGTTGAGAGGCCGACCATTTCCCAAAAAACACTTGGGGGGATTCGAACTCGTGACTCTGGAGCCAAACCACTTGGGAGTCAACGCTCTCAACCACTAGACCACAACTGCCGGTGGTTCTGCAATTGGTTAAATTTACCATTAAGTAGAAAAATAGTTTTATATAATAATATTAAATATATTTAAATTAGTTAGGTTAGTGTTCAACATCCATACTTTAAAACCAATGTAGTGGTCGTAGAAGGACCAATAGAATGGAATGGCGTGTGGCGAACCAGAGTATCAGCTGCTGACTCAGCGCGGAATATGACAGACTGTTTGGAGTCGGAGTCTCGGACCAAGTGAGTTAGCCACGTGGTTGTAGTCTCTTCTGGTAGGCGGACACGTGGTGTTGACTGCCTTCACGAAACTGTACGTGACATAAAAATACAATACCACCGGTGTCCTTATCATCTCTTTCCCTCCGTCGGCCGTCGGTCGTTGAATCATCACGACTATTCACGAGTACAAAATGATTCTTTCTTTTCTTTTCTAAATAACCCATTTAATAACTAAATATTAAATGGTATGTTTTTTGAAAATTATTTAAGAAAATAGTCATAACTTATAATTTCATTGGCGGTTAAGAATTCTCTTAATTCTAACCATGAGTGACACTCGCGGACAAATAAGAATCGTTAAATGTTACAATTTTCTTAAACCTGATCGCAAATGGGACTTGCGAACAGATTGTAGGCATTATTTACGGGGTATCGCGAATTCGAACTACGGTTAGTGCGTAGATAAAACATTTAGTGCCCATTTACTCCTCAGACACAAAATTCAAAATTCACCTAACAACCAGCAAGCCTTCGTGTGTTACTGCCCTTGTCTTGTCAGTGTTGCCCTGTCGTGCCTCTACCGTGCGCTAGTTGTCGTCATCTTTCTCAGTCGAATTAAAGGTCCGATATTGAAAACCCTCATTTTTTACTCTTTTTTTTTGTTTAATTGATTGTAATTTGTCCGTAGAATACCTAGTATGGTAAAAATGATGTGTTTAATTTAAATTACAATGCGAAATATGATTAGGCTTGCAAAAATATTTTTAAATTTTTTTGGATTTTAGGTTCAATTGAGTGTAATTAATCATTACAAATTCATTTTGGTGTGCATAGAATGGATCGTGGTCAGAATAACTCATCTAAACTTTCAAAAAAGGTACAGAAGGACCCGTCACTTCTAAAAGCAACCTCCCTATATGTCACAGCTAACCATTGCGGATATGGTAACCCTAAATCTTAATTTTAGTAATTGCGATTATCAAATTGTTAATTAGTATTATCAAATATTCAATTAGAGAGCATAAACGATAAGTTCATGCTAGTGCCCCACGTAGCAGTGATAAGTACATTTGGACAGGTAAAGTCAGATCAATAAATGATATGATCCAATATTAGGTCGATAGAACTGGTTTTGATTGAGTTGCAGATATATCCCATCTGAAAATCAGTCTGAAAATCAATGCTCGATTGATGCATTCCCGTGCCGGGAGGTAACACCCCAAAACTCATATATTTCACCTCTCGAGAGGTGACATTTTTGAAAGATTTTTTTTCATAGTTTAAAAAATTAGGTTGAATACACAAATAAAGTATAAGTATTCATCTATGATTAATTTTTAATAAATGTTATTTAAATATGCATATATTTTTTAAAATTATCAAATGAGTTTTATTTTGAAAAAAAATCGTATAAAATACAGTATAGATTTTATTTTTTAAAAGACGTTTATACCCCTATCGCTCGGCCGCTGTGAAGTGCTTATTTGAACTTTCCCACAAAGTAGAATATCAGGTCGGCCGCCCGGTTTTGTCTCTTTTGGTTGTGCGTGTGCCGTTATAGTGAGTATAAGCTAAACGGATTTATGATATTTTTTGTGCATTTTTATTTATTAAATTTTTTAGTTTATTAAAAATATCGACATCGAGATTTTAATTTAGTGTCTTTATATAAATTGAAGTGGCAATATTAAAATGAGTGAAATTGTTAAATTTCTTTTTAAATTGTGTAAATAAATACTGAAAAATATTAAAGTGAACGTAAATCGAGTCTCTAATAATCAAAAATAAATATGTAAAGTTAGAGGTGATATATGCTCGATATATAATATTTATATATAAAAAAATCAAATGAAAAATTATATAAACTATATATATATAAAGTTTTTTTACGTAATTTATAAGAATATTTTTAGTTAAGAAATAATCTGACTTATTATTATATAATATTAAGTATATTTATAAAATAAATATTAAATCTAATAATTTTTTCATAATATCATTTGTTTAATACGTATATATTTGGAATATAAAGATTAAATTTATTCATAAACTTAGTTAAAAAATACATAAGCTAATAATAAATAAATATATTCACAATAAAATCATGTATATATATATATATGCATATGTAAAATTAAAAAAAAAATATTGTAACTTATCTTGAAAATGAATAAAAATATTTTAAAATAATTTTTAGTCAACTATTAATATATAGATAGATAGATAATGATTGATCAATATTAAATATCGTTAACTATTACATAAATATATATTTAAAAAAAAAAAAAAAGAAGTCTTTTATTATATCTATATATGCCTTTATTTTAATAAAGAAAAAAAAAATATTGTTGGGCATCATTTAAATATTGGTTGATTGGAAAAAAAGTAATCAACTGAACAAATTTTTTTTTACCAAAAAAACTGAACAAAAAAGCAAGGGTATAAACGTCATTTCAGAATCAAATCTCCCGTGGCTGCGAAGCAATCGGAGATTCGGAATTAACAACTAAAAAAGAAAAGGAATTCCCGGAAAATTTTCACATAAGAAGATCTCTCGTGCCCTTTTGCCGATTTCAATTACTTGACGTGTTGGTCACAGTTTCTTTGAATTTCATATCTAGGGTTTGTATCTCTGCAACTGCTGTCGTTTTCTCTTTGAATTTCGACCAATTTGGGTTCATCTGCAGGTTCTTCTTAGGTTCTCAATCATCATTTTTCTCGCGAACCTTTTGTTTGATTCATCTGAAAAGTCCAATTGGTCCGAAAGTTGACATTTCCGGGGAATCTAGCTCGATTTTTGCCAAATTCTTAGGTCCTGGAGAAAATCGGCGAGGGCAGCGAAGAATTGGTCCTTGGGGGTGCTAATTTTATTAATTTCTGCTTTAATTAGTGCATGATTGCCATCTGGTGGACGCAAAGTCCAGAGGAAATACCTTGGGAAACTTCTTTGATCTGCGATAAAACTCAGCTTGGGTCGTGGATAATTTAGGGAATTGCGGCTTGAAATCCTAGATTCAGATCTGTTTCACGTTCATGGCTCCTACAATTGCTCTGTATGCTAGCCCCCCCAGCAGTGTCTGTTCTTCAACCTATCAGATCAACGCCCATGCGTCTTGTGATTTCGATTTGAACGCAAAATCCTCGGCGTCGGCCTCCCCATCAACATCTCACAAGCCAATTGTCGGTGGTCTGTCTTGTTTATTCTCTTCTCCATCTAGTGTAAAGAACTCATCGTCTTCTAGCTTTGGAGAGGAATTGGGTTCTTTCAGGCACGATAGAGGTGGAGAACTGAAGGAGTTGAGCAGTTCATTCGGGTACTCGCATAGTAAATTTGGCGGATCTTTCAAAAGGGACCATCACCACAGCCCGGTTTCCATTTTACAGGGACCTGTCTCTTGCAGTACCAATGGGTCTTCTAGGAGTCCTCCTATGAGGATACTGCAGAGCTCCACTGGATTGTTTAATGGGTTTGTTCGGAGTGCTTTAAGTTCTTCCTGTATTGACTATGAATTAGCCACATTAGAGACCGATGGTGGAGTTGCGGGCCTTGCGGCAGCTGATGCGGAGGAATTAACTTTTAGTTTTGAAGGTACATTAGAAGATCATACTCCAGAGCCTTATGCAGATGAATTGTTAGTGAATGCCCAGCTGAGGCATGAAATCTTCTATGATGAATTTGTCATTAAAGCTTTTCACGAGGCTGAAAAGGCTCACAGAGAGCAGGTAATAAGTTGCCATTTTTTTCTTTCAGCTTATTTGAAGTTGGCTTTTCATGATATTCCTGCTCGTTTTACCCTTGTGGATGCAAATTTGAAACAAAATGAACAGTTTAGTATAGGGCATAAATAGAAACAAATTGTTAGCTTATCAGTAATGGTTGTGAGTTGTGACTCTTTGTTTTTTTTTTTGTTACGGTTTGTGCTGAATAGAGGTTTTCTTCTTCTTTCTTCAATACAGAGGCGAGCAAGTGGAGATCCATATTTGAAGCACTGCGTTGAAACAGCTGCCTCACTAGCACTAATTGGCGTCAATTCAACAATGGTGGCAGCAGGGCTATTACACGATACGCTTGATGATTCCTCTATGAGTTTTGCTCACCTAGAGAGGACTTTTGGAGCTGATGTTGCTAACTTGGTCAAGGGGGTAAGCAAGCATCATCATGGTTACGATCTACACAGAAAAATGCTCATGAATTAGTTACTTTTGCTCGTAAAATTTCTATAAAGTTCTTTAGCTACCAAGTAGCTTGATTTCTGATCTAAACTATGTTTTGAGCTCTAGCTTATATAATTTCTATATTTTTGAGTCAGGTATCGAAGCTCAGTGAATTGAGTCAACTTGCACGAGAAAACAACACAGCAAGCAAATCTGCAGAGGCAGATTATATGCACACCATGTTCCTAGGAATGGCTGATGTCAGGGCCGTGATTATTAAATTGGCGGATCGGCTACACAATATGTCAACTCTAGATGCACTGTCCTTTCCAAAGCAACAAAGATTCGCAAAGGAAACGCTTGAGATCTTTGTGCCCTTAGCGAACCGTCTTGGTATCACAAATTGGAAAGAGCAGCTGGAGAATTTGTGCTTTAAGCATCTCAACCCTGAATACCATGATGAGATATCGTCGAAGCTCCTGGATTCCTACGACGAAGCCATGATGACTTCTGCGAAAGAAAAACTGGAGCAAGCACTTGAAGTTGAGGGCATCTCCTACTGTTTATCCGGAAGACATAAAAGCTTGTACAGTATCCACCGCAAAATGCTCAAGTATGACCTCTCTCTGCTCCATTTCTCTGCAAAATGCTATATTATATCACTTTCTCCATGCCGATGTCTTTCCACAAGGAAAACTTTACAAAATGTTGGGGAAAAGTGATCATTTTACAGTAAGTGATTACCTTTTCAGAGATAAATGAAAATTGATTGGATAATCAACACAACTGAAATGGTATTTTTTTCTTCATTTTTTCCCTCAAAGTTTCGTACTCATTCCTGGTCCAAAAAATTGATCTTTTCAGAAAACAAACAATTGGGCGGATAATTAATAGTTTCTTGGAATAACTGGGCATGGTAAAAGATCCATTTTTTTCATTTAAGTTTTGTACTTTGTAGCATCCTTTATCCACCCGGATTATTAGCCCCTGATTAATATTTTGCTGGTGAAGTAACTTTTTTTCCCTGGGAATCTCTTCGTTTTTTTGCAGAAAGAATTTAACTTTGGAAGAAATCCACGACATTCATGGTCTTCGTTTACTAGTTGAAAACGAAGAAGACTGTTACAGAGCATTGAGAGTCGTCCATCATTTATGGTGCGAAGTACCCGGGAAGTTCAAGGACTACATAAAGGATCCCAAGTGTAATGGGTATGTCGTTATTTAGAAACACATATATACACATTTATATTTATATATTTTATTTGAGTTCTGTTAATTTTCAGGTATCAATCCCTCCACGCAGTCGTAATGGGAGAAGGGACCGCTCCACTTGAAGTTCAAATTCGAACTACAAAAATGCATTTGCAGGCTGAGTTTGGATTGGCTGCCCATTGGAGGTACAAAGAAGGTGACTGCACACATTCCTCGTTCGTTCTTCAGATGGTCGAGTGGGCCCGATGGGTCGTTTCTTGGCAGTGTGAAGCAATGAGCAAGGAGACACCATGCCTCAGCTTTGGTAGTCATCTGAACAAGTCCTGCACTTTCCCAAATCATTCCGAAGACTGCCCGTTCTCTTATAAGCCGTGTCTCGGGCATAGTGGACCCATCTTTGTTATCGTGATCGAGAATGACAAGGTTTGTTACTCACCAATTCATATGTGTATTACACAATCTTCGATTTTTGGCTAAATGTCTCTTTGTCCCCATATGTTATGTTTTGTTAAGCTCTAGGGCTGATCATGGGCGGGCCGATCCGGTCCTGAAGGCAAGACCGATACCGAAATTTCGGTCTTACCATCTGGAGGACCGAGACCGACCTCGGTCAAAAAAGCCCGCCCGAGTCGGTCTTTCTTGACTCGGTCTGGTCTCAGTCCTGGACCAAATCTGCACAAAAAAAAACAACTATGAGCTCACAGTATTCTTTAGTAAAAGGCGAAAGAATAGTTCACTATGAGCTCACCGCATGGCTGCGTGGTTTGTAACTTTATCAGGATGCAGCTTTTATAGAGATAGAAAACCTCCCAAATCCACATTTAATTCCAATTCGGTTTGTTATTATGAAAATCTCAAATCCACGTTCTTTCAGTCCGGGCCGGTCCTAAACGGGCTTTCGGGAGGAAAAAAAAACCAAGACCGATACTGACCTTGAAGAAAAAAAACCGTCCGCTCGGTCCTAGTTGGACCGATCTTGTCGGGAATTCGGACCAACAGTTTTTTTTTATCACCCCTATTATTAACCATTTCTTTTGCTGTTGTAGATGTCTGTGCAGGAATTGCCTGCAAATTCTACCATGAAAGATCTAATGGACCGGATGGGGTTTGGTAGCTCAAGATGGGGTTCGCCATTCGGCTTATATTCAAAGGAGGAGCTGCGTCCGAGTCTGAACCACGAGCCGGTGGCCCACAGCCTGTGTAAATTGGAGATGGGAGACGTAGTTCAACTAACCCCTGCTCTGCCGAAGGAGTGGTTGACGGAGTACCGAGAGAGGATCCGGCGCATGTATGACCGTGGCATCTCATCTCCTGTCACCGGTCGTGGCTGGAGGAACTGACCGTTGTTATCTCCTGCATATATATATATACACAATGGTTTGATTTCGTAGTTGATGTGTCCGTGTACATAAATTTAACCATTGGATTTGGTCCGTACAGAACAGCAGCCCCTTGTGTTCCTCATTCTCAACAAAAAAAGGTAAAAGGATGTCGTTATTCCAAGATTTCTTTGTTAATAGGCCTTATTTAGGCACGGATCCGAACCCTCTCAATCGATTGAGGGGGTTGGATCTTAACCAGGGTCCGTGTTCGGGTATGTTTCCAACTCCATCGATAACTCACACGTTCATTAGCTCGGATTGATTCGGTTCATTAGCTCGGTATGATATGAAATAAGTAAGTAAAACAAGTTCAAGTTTGTGGTAAAAAAGGTCATTTGAATGTGGGCGCTACCACCGACAGTGGTTGAGGGTGCTGACTCCCACATGGTTTGACTCCGGGGTCACGAGTTCGAATCCTCCCAAATGCAAGAAGAAGCTCTGGGTTGGGGAAAAGATTACGATTTGGGCACGGGCCGACCTTTCAATCCTAGGTTATTGGTGGGGATATGTTGATGGAATCAGTGCAAAGCGCTGGTTGTTGAGAAGTACGATCTGTCTTTTATTTTACTATGAGGAGTTTGAATTAGCCTCGATCGTAAAAGAAAGGATAGTCAATCTGTTTTTTTAGAGCTATCGTCCTACTAACAAATATATTTTTCTTATAGTCCTGTTTCGTGCCAAAAATATAGCGAAATATAATCATATTCTTTCTTTGTATACGAATACTAATAAAGATGTTCACTTCTTAAAATACTCTATATATGTTGGCGGAAATATAGGAAAGGGACAAATTTATCTCGATGGGAGCAAAAGTAATAATACAATTTAGGGTTAAATACAACATTGCACTCAAAAGTTTAAGCCGATTTTAAAATTCTTCATTTAAAGTCCCCTAATGTTTAGAAATGATGTAAAATCCCCTGAAAGAGTATCTGACAAGGCAGAATTTTTTATCATTTTCAAACATTAGAGAGACTTTAAATTTTAAGGGAAAATTTTAAAATCAGCATAAACTTTAGAAAATAATGTTATATTTTACCAACGTTTTATAATGTTACACACTTACAATTGCTGGATAGGGATAGTAAGTAAAATAATACGGAAAGAAAAAAAGAAATCTGGGCGTCAAGTAGTTGATAATTTGATATTATCCTCGTATGACCCGAACTTCTTGTTTCACGTGCAGTTTTCATCACATTTGAATAAAGAATCAACATAGTTTGAGTTGTAAAAAAAATTCAATTTCTTTGTTTGTAAAAAAGTTAAAATTCAATATATATATATATATATATATATAGTGTGTTATCTCCATATGAACTCTTGAAAGGAATGCTGCCATGAGATCACAAGAATCAACATCACCAAAACTCCGGTTAACCCCCACGACGAACTCCCGATCCGAACCACCCATGAAGGATCCGAAGATGGAGGAGACATTGGAGGACTCAAACCCTTTGAAGAAGTAGTTCGAATGGCAATTATAAGCCCTGCAACCACCATAGGAACAGCAAGACCCAACCCCATCGAGCCGTGGTTCAGAAAGCCGACTCTTTTACGTCCTCCCTTTGCATACAATGGTGAGAGAATGAGGGCCGACACAAAAGCTAACACCATGGCCATTGGTCTCTGAGAGGATGAGCTTAGGGCCGCCATGGATGGATATGCCAAGTTGGTGAGGGGAGTTGGGGTTTGGATTTGGAGGGATACTTATAAAGGAGGAAAAGAAGGTGAAAGTGTCTTCAATGGGAAGGAATCTAACTGTAAAGGTGCTTGAAAGTTCATAAAGTTATAAAAAATGGAGAAAAAAAGGTAAAGGAAAGAAGGGCATGCCAAGAAAGTAAATGTAATGGTGTTTGTTGCCTTTCTTACTTTAAAATCACTATACTAGTTCTAATATAATATATATATTTATGCAATATTAAGAAATAATTATAAAATCTAAGTAATTCACATTTGAAAATATAGGATTAAATATAAATATATTTTAATATTAAAAATGAAGTTCTAAGTAAAAATATAGAAAAACTACGATATTAGTCGAAATAAAAATAAGAATCACATAAAAAGTATTTTAGAGTACGAAACAAAAAAATATCTAAACACTGTTTATCTATATATTAATTTGGCTGAAACTTCTATAACTACAGGCACATAAGTTGTTGAGGTGTTTAGTTGTCAAAAAGACATGTTTATATTGGTTGTTAAATTTACTTTGTAACGTTCGACGACATGAACTCGTCATGTATACCTCTATAAGCTCTAAAATCCCTCCGAAGTTTCTTATTACTTCTCACGGTACGTTTCAGATTTTATATCACATTCTCATAATTTCTATTTCCTACCCGAATGTACCTTTATTACGTGACAGTTTTATTCGCGTTCTTACTTAATGAAATAATATGTGTACAAATTATTACTTCACATATATGATAGTAGTAATATTTATATTATTTTTATTTTCTACCCCCAAATAAATTTTTTAAAGTGATGATACCTATTTTATTTTCAAAATATTTCGTAACTTGTCAATATCTCCTTACTTTATAACTTTGTTTTCGATGAAATCAGTTTTATTCAGATTCATACTCGACAAATATGATTATAGTAATATTAACATCAAAACCACCTTGGAGTTTTGGTCCATTTCCTAAATTTTTATAGTATTTCCTAGAAAAATACATTTTGAACCTTCATTTTTTCTTTTAAAAAATCTTATTTAACCTAAAACATTTATTCATTCCTCATAATATTATAATATTATATAATTAACCTCATAATAAATGTTTTAAATCCATACTTTTATAAAAATGACCAAATACATTAAATTTCTCTAACTACTATATAGAAAAAGCCAAACAGTCCTCCCCCGGTCCCCGCATGCAGCTAAAAGCTATAATGGAAGTTAAATTGTCATGAAATTATATTGGAATGTTCATTTGTTGGGATACTAATTACTACAAAAAATAAAATGCATTTACATTAAAATGCCAAGAATATGAAGTCTTTCTCCTTGTAAGGGCAAAGTTGCATTAGCGGTTTTAAGTTGTGTAGACGAGTCAACTATTAAGTTATGTTAAAGGTGGGTCATGTCAAAATATGTTCAACTTAAATACGATTTGTCTTTTCCGGGAATCTTTTGAATTACCACTGCTTAACTTTCAATTCGCCTCTGACCATCAAATGTGATTGTTGACAGGTCAATTTTCATGACCCATGGGTTAACTCGCATGACATGTGAATCCATGTTAGTTTCAATTTGTATGGTATGAATTTTGTAGATTAACTCGTTGACCTATGTACGTGATTCATAAACTCATACAATCCACAGACTCATGTGACCCATGAACACACACGTTTCATACGACCTGTGTTACCCATGAACTTTTATATAATGTATTATTATAAGTGCACGAGTTGACCCACGAGTCAAGAGATACGACCCAACCACAACTCATTTTTTCGTGCGAGATGGACGGATCGTGTCAAAATATCTTGAGGGCACAAAATGTCCAACTCAAATACGACCCATGAGTGGATCATATACGGGTCACCATGAGTTATGTCCAACATCAACACCCTTAGGCTATATATGCTAACCCAAAACCCTAATTGAAGATTTTCATTATAGTTAAAATTCCATTCACATATTAAAAGTGTTGGATTTAGGTTAATGGGTCGCCCATAAGTGGGAGCCCATTCAGGTAAGCCCGGTATGTGATACTGACCCTAAACCCTATCCCTCTATATATCTATATATATATGGGGTGCTCTCCTTAGAATTAAAAAGAGAGATCAGAACCTGATAGCCACCCACAGTTTAGACAAAGGTCAGCAGCTGTGAAAACCTAGGTCACTGCCCTTTAACCCGTGGCGTGTCCTCCCGTCCGGCATACCGTGATCCCAACCTCAGGCAGATCCGCTTCCGCTTAGGCAATCAATCCAGAGGTAACTTAATTATATGTGATTATGTTTTACCATATAGATTGCATGTATATTACATAATCCAACAAAAAGTAAAAAACTTACTGCAATTATATGTATCAACTAATAATGTCAAATGTCAAGTAATACTGTCGTAATTAAAATATCAAATGAGAAGGTCTTAACAATAAAGAAATCAATTGAAACTTTTGGAAAATATCATTATAAACAAATTAAAATTAGGTTTATTTTTGAATTCAATCCAATAAAGCATGCATAGATATTTCTCTTATGTCAATCCTCCTGATCAAGATCCAAAAGGGAAGCCAATTTCTTTAAGTCTATATCAAGTAATATAGGATCACCATCTCCACTATAATCCATCATCTCAACATCAAGAAGCTTTGCATCATCTTCCCAACTACCCTGCGCCCATGAACCCACGACATTTTCCAGATCAGGAACAACGAAACCACCAGAGAAACCGCATCCAATCTCATCAATATCTGCTAAGAAATCGACATTGTTTCCGCTTGTTGGGAAGAAGATCATCCCATCAGTTTCATCAGCATTGGGGATCACTTTACTTGTTTCCAACTCTTGTCTTTCTTGATTGTTTACCATTCTGTGTGTATCTTCCTGGGTTTTATGCCCATCTCGATCTTCAAATTTCATGGTAGTACTCGATGAGAACTGTGTTGCTTTATTATGCTTCTTCATAAGCTTAGTGTTCCAGTAGTTCTTTATCTCATTGTCTGTTCTTCCAGGAAGTCTTCCAGCAATCAATGCCCACCTGAGTTTTCACAAGTTCTTGACCAGATGATGAAATGATAAATTCAAACAGATTTCTTTCAAATACTTTACCTGTTACCAAGAAGACGATGGAGTCTGATAATGAGATCTTCTTCATCAACCGTCAGGTCCCCTCTCTTGATGTCTGGTCTCAGGTAGTTCAACCACCGCAGCCTGCAACTCTTGCCGCATCTCTTCAACCCTAAAGAAACAGTGACTCTACATTAGAAACCCTAGCTCGATCACCATTATTGAACAAAGATATATAAACATGTCTGCACCTGCATTCTGCGCAATCCTTCTCCATTTTCCATGACCATGGAGGTTGACAAAGTTGGTTAGGATCTCATCTTCTTCCTCAGACCAAGCACCTCGTTTCAACTCTCCTTGCTTGGAGCAACTCATTGAATTCCGTCTCTGATTTGCCCTTTCAAAGCTCTGTAGAGCTTTCTTTAAATGATTAGAAATGACCTAACCCTCTCGTCCTGCTACGGGCCTCTGCAATAAATGTCCATGGACCTAACACAGATTTACGAACACACACAGAGAGACCGACAAGAAAAGACACGTTTTTTTTAACAACGTTACTTGAGTGTATATGCGATTGTTGTTGTTTTTTGTAGTATGTATTAAATTAAAGACATTTACGTCCAAATCTACAATCCATAAGATGTCCTACCATTTCAATGCAGGAAGAAAAAGGGTCACATATGTAAGGTCTGTGTGAAGGTGGGGCCTCCAGATTTTTCTATAAAGAAAAAAACTTTTAAAAAATCGGATTTTTTAAAATAAAAAATCGTTTTTTTTTTAAATAAAAAATCAGGGTTTCAGTTTTTTCGATCGAGTTCGGTTTAATATGAGTTTTACTCTTTAGAAATTATAAATCAGTAAATGTATGTAATTAATGAAAAT
Organism: Chamaenerion angustifolium; assembly: GCA_946814005.1. NCBI lineage: Eukaryota > Viridiplantae > Streptophyta > Magnoliopsida > Myrtales > Onagraceae > Chamaenerion > Chamaenerion angustifolium. The sequence goes on from OX328279.1 coordinate 768,442, forward strand.
TATAATGGCATAAACTTATTGGAAAATAATGTCCACAATTATAATGTGATACAATCTTCTAAGGTGTCAGTCATGACCTGTTTATTGGACCCAAAACTTAGGGGCAACGCCAATCATTAAGATAGGTTCCATTAGGGTTTGACAATTTTTTATTCTAATGCGATAATACGACATGAGCATGCATAAAAAAAAATTGTATTCGTGAAAGAATATGACAGAACGATAACACGATCTCACAAAGACGATTACACAAAAGTATTTCATGTCGTGTTCGTGTTTAGGTATCGAAACACGACATACACGATAAAATTGATTTTTTTTTTGTCAAGTTAGACTTTGAAAATCTATGTTTTTAATATTTTTTTAAACAAGTCTCGTTTAATAGGTTTTAAATATCTATTTAAGTATTTAATTTTTAGTGTTTATTAGTTCTACATTTAATACTAATGAAATATGATGTTTCAATCGATAATTCTTAACTTATCATGTGGTGCTCTTTCTTTTAGAATGTTAAAACTTGAAACATAATGCTCGCATGTCAAACGAGTTGACCTGCCAACCCACCAGGTTGGGTCTGGGTCACCATACCTGACCCGTGCAAGGCGGCGGGTTGGGTCTGAGTTAAACCGCGTGGACCGACGGGCCGGGTCAAACCAAATTGACAAGTCCACATATGAGACATTAGGTCACCAGATGTCACCAGATGTCACTCACTTGACAGAAATTCGTCAAAAATTGGACGGAGGTAGCTATTTGCACATTCGTCCAAGTTGAGGTATCCCGTTTTGAATTTTGAAAGTTCGGGTAGCTCGTTACAAAACGTTCATATACAGTTATACAGATGGCTGCTACAACATTGGAACTAAACCTAAACAACATATACAAAGGCGAAACCTTCGTGCCCAAACTAAAATTCACCTACCCAAATTCATAAAGATGTATAAATACTAATTAATATAGTAAAAAAAAAACTTGGTTTGCTAAACTCTATTTAAGAACAACGACCATAACTCATTTCTTCCACCACTCAACTCAACCTTCCACGGAATCTTCAACTCCGACAATGACGGCTATGCCGGAAACAGCCCTCTTTCTCTCCCTCTGTGCCGTGGCAGCTGCCACATTGTCAAAAGCATCTCTGTCCCACCTCCGTCACGAGATCCACCCCCTCCGGCCACGCACGGGAAGTTCCGGCCATCACATGCACGGCCTCACCTGCGCCAGCTGGCTGCTCGCGGTAGAGACACGCAACCTCTTCGACTGGGAAACGGTCCCAGTCCAGTGCAAGAGCTACGTGGGCCATTATATGCTCGGCGAGCAGTACCGCATGGACTCGAGGTTCTTGGTGGACATGGCGATTGACTTCGCGCAGAACTTCTCAATCTCCGGCGACGGAAAAGATGTATGGATCCTTGATATCGATGAGACCTCGCTCTCGAACCTTCCTTATTATGCAACCATCGGTTTCGGGTAAAATTGTCATTTTAGAAATGTTATAAGGTTATTTTCGTAAATTTAGTGTGTAAATTTTTTCGATTTCGCAGGGTGCAACCATACAATGCAACATTGTTCGGTGAATGGGAGGCGAAAGGGGTCTGCCCTCCGCTGCCGGAGACTCTGAGGTTGTACATGAAGTTGTTGACTCTCGGGTTTCGGATCGTGTTCCTAACGGGTAAAACCGAGGATAAGCGGAGGACCATCGCGTTAAACCTAATCAGGGCGGGTTATATAACGTGGGAGAAGCTTATACTTAAGTAAGTATTAGAGTTTTTACTGCTTGAAGTTACCTAGACACAGTGGCGGATCCCACTTGTTTTCTTCATACCTACACAATTTTTATTATTATTTTTATTGAGGACCCCACTTGAGGACCCCATTTAGAACAGAGAAACCACTAAATCAGTAAATTGTGACTGATCAGCTTTGGAACGGGAAACCCACTTGCTTGGGTTGCTAGATCCGCCGCTGCCTAAACATAGTATTTTGTCACTACAGTGGCAATTCTGTGAATATATTAAACATGAAGGGTGTTTACTGCATGGGAAAGGTTTTACAAATTTGACTTGGGTGCATTAAATTTTTCATCCTCTAACGTAAAGCTTTGGTTTTAGTACCTGTAGTGGCAGTTCTGTGAATATATTAAACATGAAGGGTGCTTACTGAATGGAAACAGTTATTGAATTTGATTTGCTTGGGTTGACCTTTTTATCCCCCGACTTAAATTCTTGGTTTTAATGTAAACATCAGGGGCATTTATTACGTATGAGAAATCACAATCTTTTATACTATTCCATTTTCGCCCCATAAACTTGATGAAATGTCAAATGTAGGCCCGTTTCGTATTCGGGAAAGACATCGCTTGCCTATAAAACGAACGAAAGGAGACAACTCGAATCGGATGGATACAGGATTGTTGGAAACATTGGCGATCAATGGAGCGATATACTCGGGAGCCATACGGGTATCCGAACCTTCAAGCTGCCCGACCCGATGTATTACATTAGTTAGCTTATTAGTTAGATCATAATGTGAGTTGGTTAATTTAGTATGGAGTGCTCTATTTAGTTTGTTATCACAAGTTCTTGAATTGGCTCCTTTGGAGATTGTGGCTACTCGATTCATCAATAAAACTCTTTATTTCGAATTTGTATTGACCCGACTCAGAATAAGAATTGACTACCTGCAGGGGCGAAGGCAAGAAGGGACCATGGGGCCCTCAACTTTTAACTAGGTGTAATTTTGACCCTAAAAAATGTAATAATTTTCAATTTATTGTTCAACTATTTGTCTTTACTCTAATAATTGCATCCACTGAACATATTTTCTAGCATCGACCCTCACTACCTGTGAACTGGATTTGCGGGTATAACTTATAACAGTGAAAATTCACTCCTGGCGAGATTCAAACTCATGACTTATCGCTCTACCACTAGACAAAATATTATGTAATTTGATAAGTTATGCAATAAACATAATTTAAGTACGTAAATATACATAGTCGTATAAGAGGGGGTGGAATGTTCAAATATGAAAGTTGAGTGGCAACTTGATAATTGATATAGACTTATATTGGCGCCATTGTCGTCACCTAGGGCATAGGATGGGACGCCCGCCACGTGTCAGCCGATGCATCCTACTCTCTGCCTTCCTAACCCAAAAGGAACGCAGATCGCACGGTCGAGAATGACTGCCTCACCTGTATATAAACTTGCTCATTTCGAACCAGAAACCATAGCCATCGGAAGAGCTCGAAGAGAGGTCAACAGCATAGGGAGAGAGAGAAGAGGAAACGGAATTGAACAATGTTGCGGCAAACTTACGTTGATGAGCACCTGATGTGCGATATCGAGGGCCACCACCTCACCTCCGCCGCTATTATAGGTCAGGACGGCAGTGTGTGAGCTCAAAGCTCCAGCTTCCCCCAGGTTCGATCAATTTCCTTTAAGCTACTGTAGTCTCTAGATCAACGTGATTCTTGTCTGATATCGCTTTCAGTGGTTGATTGTTGTTGAATTTGATCTGATTTCGTGTTTGATCGGGCTCTGGCATCTTTTGAGCAAAAAATGTTGATTATCATACTATATCATTAATCAGAGATTTTGTGATGATTTGAGGTGAAACTGATCGTCAAGATTCATGATCGATGCCCTAGATTTGATCTGATTTGCTTTTGTGGTCGCGATAGATGATTTTGATGACCTAATTCGATTTACGCAACCGGATTGCTTCGTTACTGAAAGAAGAAACCAGTCACTGATGCTACTTTGAGGATCCTAACGTATAATGAACCCTAAATTGAATGCCAAAGCTCCACAATTGTTCTGTGATCAAAATATTGATGCTAGATCGTCTAGCAGAAACATATTTTGTGATGATTGGAGTCGAAAAGGATCACTAAGGTGCATAATCCATGCTCTGGAATTGGTTAATTGTTTCTAATTTTTACTGTTTCTGCAGTTTAAACCAGCAGAAATTACTGCGATCCTGAAAAATTTCGACGAACCAGGCTCACTTACCCCGACCGGGTTGCACCTCGGAGGTGCAAAGTACATGGTAATTCAAGGAGAAGCCAGAGCCGTTATTCGCGGAAAGAAGGGTATTCCCTCTTCCTCCCATGCTCATATAAATGGATCATATTGCTTACTCATTATAGATCTGAGATTTTATCGTCCTTCATAGTAAAACCAATGTAGTAAACTTTCTACAGCACTAGAATGCAGTAATGTTTCATTTGAGTTGCTTAAGATATCTTATGGGAGGATTAACTTTGCAGTTTATATGATTCTTGAATGTATTTCTGGGCATGTTTGCAGGGAGCTGGAGGCATTACAGTGAAGAAGACGACCCAAGCCCTAATCTTCGGCATCTACGATGAGCAGGTGACACCAGGGCAGTGTAACATGGTTGTCGAGAGGCTAGGAGATTACCTTGTCGACCAAGGCCTATAAAGAAAGCCTTTAACACTTCCCCACAATCTCAGCTTACCTTCTCAACAATGGGAGTGGAGTTTAGCTGCAACATAACAGGTCAATCATTATCACAAGATTTTCTATGAATTGTGTTGATGATATCAAACTGACACCGCGACAAACACAATTTATTTATAATATATATTCTTTGATTATGATATAACTTATATCATAATCAAAGAATATATATTATAAATAAATTGTGTTGGAGTACCGAGACCTAGACCGGTCTTATATTATGATCATGGGCGGGCTAAGTCGGTCTTGGAGGCAGGATCGAGACCAAGACTGGAATTTCGGTCTTGACATTTGGAGGATCGAGACCGACTTTAGCATTAAAAAATCGTCTGAGTCGGTCTTGCTTGATTCAGGTCGATCTCGGTCTTGGACCGAATTTGTTGGTAAAAAAATAAATCAACTGAATTGGCCAAAAAAATCACTGAAGTTTTGGTCTTGAACCCGCTCGCTTCTCGTCTTCCATCGCACTTCTCTTATGGAACCGATCCAAGGGTTGAATGATTCAAGATCATGAATTATTAGTGTTTCAAGGGTTACACCATGAATTTCTAGGGTTTTCTTCAAAGTCGGTCCGGTCCGGTCCTAGTCGGATTTTTTGGGGGGGAAACTGAGACCAAACCCGACCTTGAAGAGAAAAAAAAACACGTCCGCTCGGTCCTAGTTGGACCGGTTTTGTCAGGAATTCGGTTCAACCAGTCTTTTTTATCCCCCTATATATAAGTATTCGATACTATTAGAAGTTTGTTGTTATATTAAGGTTAATAATGTTCAAGATAATTAAATTGCTGTAGAGTGTCTTACCTGTTAGGAAAAATTTTGAAAATAGAAAATAATGGTAAATGCGCCTGTCAATCTTTTGTAAAATATCTTCGTGAAATACTTTTTGAATTTATAAAATTCAGGGTAGCGATACGATCTATATCCCCGAACCGATTGAGACTCAGTTAAAGTCATAATAGACTGTGGCTAAGTTCAACCCCAATCATTTGAGCTCTAGTTCAACCTCAACCAATGAGAGACTCATTGATTGGGTCCCTATTCATTGAGCCGAACTTAATTATAATATTAGTATAAATTACTAAGATTGAATTATTACATTTGTAAGAACTTTTTCAAAAACTATTCACTTTTCAAAAAATATTTGAAAAAGTGTATATCGAAATTTTTTTTTTAGAAAAGTATGCATACGCGCGACGCGCCTACTGAATAAGCGCATCCCTAGGACGCGCCTATTCAGTAGGCGCATCCCTAGGACGCGCCTATTCAGTAGGCGCGTCCTAGGGATGCGCCTATTGCAATAGGCGCATCCCAGGGGTGCGCCTACTGCAATAGGCGCACGCCAGGGGTGCGCCTACTGCCTAAATTTTTTTTTTTTCGCAAAAACACCGGTCTATCAGAAACCACGTTGATTTTAAGTCTGCTTATGGTTTTCCTCCTAAATAGAAATTGAGAGATAGTCTCACGCGTTGCTTTATCTCAGTATTCACAGGTTTTCCTCCAAATTTTCCAACTTGTTCTGAACAACAATGAAACAAAGTTGTTTATTCACAAGTTTCTGAATGAGACTTTTCTTCAGATACACTAGCTAGTTTGACATTTTCAGGAATTACTCCTGCAAAAGAGCTCTTTGGGGTTACTTTAGGTTCCTGTCCTAAATTTTCCAACTTGTTCTGAACAACAATGAAACAAAGTTGTTTATTCACAAGTTTCTTAATCTTCCGAATATCTTCTTTTGGCTCAAGATACTCCATCAAGCAATTATGTTTCTCTTCCAACTCAGGGCTACCATTCTTTTCCATCTCCATCTGGAAATGCAGAAGCTTTCGTACTTCTACAAAGCCACTCCTCCCTGCCTCTCTCCACAGATATCTCACTACATATCTATATCTTTCATTAATGAGACAGAAAAATCGAATAGGGTATAGGCTAACTAACAGCTGCAACACATTAGAGGCAGGCATGCTAGAAAGGTCCTGCAGCTGCAATCTTCCGAATATCTTGTAAAGCTTCTCCAATGACTATAGCTTTTTATCTGAGTTCAAGCCTGCTTATGGTTTTCCTCCTAAATAGAAATTGAGAGATACTCTCTCCAGTAAAGAAGAAAGGAAGTTCTAAGAAGAAATGGTTTTCCTCCTGAAAATGTCAAACTGGCTAGTGTATTTGAAGAAAAGTCTCATTTAGAAACTTGTGCATAAACAACTTTGTTTCAGTGTTTTACCTCGCGGATTTTGTTCAAAACAAGTTGGAGGGCAAACTATGTATACGCGCACCCCGGGGTCGCGCCTAACGGACATAGTTACTTTTTGAAATTTATCTAAAGTAACCCCAAAAGAGTTATTTTGCCGCAGTAATTCCTGAAAATGTCAAACTAGCTAGTGTATTTGAAGAAAAGTCTCATTCAGAAACTTGTGAATGAACAACTTTGTTTCACTGTTTGACATCGCGGATGTTGTTCAGAACAAGTTGGAAAATCTAGGGCAGGAACCTAAAGTATTTAACTTCTGAGAACTTCCTTTCTTCTTTATTGGAGAGACTATCTCTCAATTTCTATGTAGGGGGAAAACCGTATAAACATGCTCAAAATCAGATGTTTTTCAAAAAGTAAGCATATAGTAGGAAAAAAAGCATACATAGAGGAATTTGGTGCGCGTAGAGGAATTTGGACTTGTGAATACTGGGATAAAGCAACGCGTGAGACAATCATCTCGGTGGTTTGTTAACAAATTGATTTTCTGTCCTCTTGATCCAAGACCCTTTTGTTAACAAATTGATCTTCTGTCCTCTTGATCCAAGACCCTTCCTAACCATTGGAAGGGGATCAGTTTTCTTCTGTCCTCACCGTACGACAGAAGATATTCGGAAGATTCAGAATCTCGTGAATAAACAACTTTGTTTCATTGTTGTTCAGAACAAGTTGGAAAATTTAGGACAGGAACCTAAAGTAACCCCAAAGAGCTCTTTTGCAGGAGTAATGCCTGAAAATGTCAAACTACCTAGTGTATCTGAAGAAAAGTCTCATTCAGAAACTTGTGAATAAACAACTTTGTTTCATTGTTGTTCAGAACAAGTTGGAAAATTTAGGACAGGAACCTAAAATAACCCCAAAGAGCTCTTTTGCAGGAGTAATGCTTGATAATGTCAAACTACCTACTGTATCTGAAGAAAAGTCTCATTCAGAAACTTGTGAATAAACAACTTTGTTTCATTGTTGTTCAGAACAAGTTGGAACATTTAGGACAGGAACCTAAAGTAACCCCAAATAGCTCTTTTGCAGGAGTAATTCCTGAAAATGTCAAACTAGCTAGTGTATCTGAAGAAAAGTCTCATTCAGAAACTTGTGAATAAACAACTTTGTTTCATTGTTGTTCAGAACAAGTTGGAAAATTTGTAGTTTGGACCTATGAATACGCGTGAGACTATCTCTCAATTTCTATTTAGGAGGAAAACCATAAGCAGACTTAAAATCAACGTGGTTTCTGATAGACCGGTGTTTTTGCGAAAAAAAAAAAAAATTTAGGCAGTAGGCGCACCCCTGGGATGCGCCTATTGCAATAGGCGCATCCCTAGTAGGCGCGTCCTAGGGATGCGCCTATTCAATAGGCGCGTCGCGCGTATGCATACTTTTCTAAAAAAAAAATTTCGATATACATTTTTTCAAATATTTTTTGAAAAGTGAATAGTTTTTGAAAAATATCCATTTGTAAAAGTATTTAGTTAACTTTGGTAATTTGAAAAGTAATGGAGTTATAAAATCAGATAGCAGCATTTAGTTACTAGGAGACAAAATCAGTCCTGGTCTTTGCCTTTTTCTATTTACCAAAGTTTCCAAACCTCAATCACAACTTGAAGGACATAAACGTAAATATTAATAATATATCAATCAGCAACTCTTGACATCATCAGCACTCAACTATTATATAGACATGGTAAAAATGTCAAAAGAGTTTCTTCCACCAACCACAGAAGTCTTCTTCACCTTCTTCAATTTCAGTGAAGCTTCAGATTCGGACCCCCGAGCCGTCTTCTCTTCTCTTCGTCGCAAAGAAATTTGCAGTTTTTAGAACCAGCAGTCGCTTCACATTCGATAAAAACATCCTGCAAGATTCAAAAATAGGAAAATAAGATCAAATCAATAAAGAAAAAAAACTAAAAACTTTCATGGAAACCATTTCAATATGGTTTGAGTAAAGGTTAAAGTCACAATTAGGATTGTTTCTGCTTCAAGAACTTCACTACCAAACTACTGAAGCAGCTTCCAACGTAGTAAAAATCTAACCTTTTTTCGTTTAAAATGGCAAATTTATATTAAAATCGCCATGTTTACCTGAAAAATGGTTACAATTTCACTATGAAACCTTACCAATTCAAGAACTGGGGTCTAACTGACAGAAGCAGCTTCAAATGTTGTAAAAATCGATAGTTTTTTACGTTTAAATTGACAAAGCCGGGTTAGAGTCGAACATTTTACCTTAAGCATGGTTACAATTTCAATATGAAACATTACCAACTCAAGAACTGTGGTCTAAATTACAGAAGTAGCTTCAAATATAGTAAAAATCGCAACTTTTACGTTTTAAATGACAATTTCGGTTTAAAGTCCATTTTTTACCTTCAGCATGGTTAGAACTTCACAATGATACCTTACCAACTCAAGAATTGGAATCTAAACTACGGAAGCATCTTTGAATATACTAGAAATCGTAACTTTGAGCAATGAATGTGATCAAATCAAACAGATTCATGGAACAAGAAGCTTACTGCCATGGCACATCAGCAACAAGAATTCTGTCCCCTTCATTGTCCTCATACACAAGAGTATATTCTCCTGTCCCATCCAACACATCCGAGATCTTTTCTTCTTCGTGTCCCATGTTCATGATTCCACCCTCAGAGGAATCCTTTCGAGCTAAAAGGACAAGACACAAACAAGAATCAGAGAATGTTTCTTAATGGTTATTGTTATTCTGTTGCAGCTGTTCACTTATTCATATACCAAAGAGATAACACAAAATTTCCTCTTGTTTTTTTGGCCAAAATTTAGGGTTTGGATTCATGGTCACCGTCTCACCTGCAAGAAGGGCTCTGAAGAGTTCATCAACAGCAGCACCCAGTTTTTCATAGGTGTTGTACAGATGGAGATTGACTTTTCTTCCAATTGGGACACCCTCCATGATGATCTTCACAAAGAAGCCTCTCTCGTTGACCTTTACCAGTTTTTCTTCAAAAGGCTCAGTTTTTACCGCCTCCTGAGGGTGAGGAGGACCAGGTTTTACAGAACTGAGATTCTTTCGAGAAGAACGAACTGGAGGCCAACCAACTACTGGTGCAGGAGCAGCTCTGCATAGCAGTACGTAAGTGAAAAAGCTTAAAAACTCCTCTCTGGGAGAAATTTAACTCCCCCAATACAATACATAGATATCAGACACTAATTAATTGATGAAATAACTAATAATCTGGCACTTTAATTCAAGTTCAAGGCTCAACACTTCACTAAGTAGTATGGATTTATATGATTTAGGTCACAAAATTACCTTTTTTGAGAGCTTTTGGGGACAATTTGTTTTGCAACAGAAGGAACTGGAGTCTGTTTACCATCATTTTGTTCTTCACCAGGTGGACCAAGCCTGAGCTCAAGATTCTTCTCCTCGGACGAGCTGCTGTGATTTCTTGATACTCTGACACCTTTCCCACACCAATCTCTGTGGTTAGGCATCAGTTCCAGCAACCTCGGACAAGGTTGCTCATTTCCAGAGCAGTACTCCATTTTTTTTTGCAATTCAATCAGAAAGTTGGAAGCTGCAAAGACGAAAAAGTTTGGATTTTTAACCTTTCTTCTTGCCAAAGAAGCAAAAACGGAAAGAATAAATACTTTTGAAATGGAAGAAACATACATTTTGGAAGAAGGTAGAGACAGGAAACAAGAACAGAAGCAGAAAACATGGAAAAACAACCTCTTCGACGGTCACATACCCACCTGAAGGACTTGACCCTCAAGAGAAGAAGGCGTTAAACCCTCACAAGGAAAAGAGACCAAACTTGCAGGGAACAATGGACTGAAGCAAATGAAGGGAGGAAAGTGGTTTAAAAGCTGAAGCGAGTAGAGCAGAGCACGCCTAGTGGCTTCTTCAATGCTGTAATCATAAAAGGAAGGATTTTTAGAGTCGGCAATATAACAGAGAGATTCTTCCTTTTTCCACAGACTGGAGTGGAGAGCAGAATGGATTTGCAGGGTTTAGTTCTTTCAGTTGAGGAAGCAAAGGTTTACTGTTGCTGTGGAGCGCAGAGATGAAAGATGGTTTGATGTGAAGAAGACTTTCCTCTCCTCAAAATACAGTATTGTTTCTTTTTCTTGGTACATAGACACATTCAGATTCAGAGTATATAGAGTCTACCAGAAGTCCAGAACCAGAAGGCTCCCACCACCACACGCCACCTTTTATTTGAAATATATATATATATATATATATATAAAACAATCCCAAAACTATGGATGACAATTTCTGACACGACACGACACGATCTGCTTTAAAGTGTATATGAGTTTGACTTTAACGGATCCCGTGTCTAAACAACTCTTATACGTTTAGACACGATTAATAATCGTGTCTAAACAACTCAGATCTGTGGATATCTGTATAAACACGATTAACTAATTGTGTCTAATCGTGTCGTGTATACATGTGACACGAATAAAGACACGGTTAACTAATCGTGACACGTTCAAAAAAATATATAAAATTAATGTTTTTCGTGTTAATCGTGTCGTGTAACGTGTCGTTCCGTGTTTAATCGTGTAAATTCGTATCAATCAGGTCGTTCTTAATCGTGTCGTATCGTGTCGTGTCTATCCGTTATGTTTTTTTATTTTTAATTTTCAAGAAAGTTAATCGTGTCCCGTATTGTGTCACGTGTGATCTGCTACTTAATCGTGTCTGATGTTTTGAGACACGTTTAGAAATTATCCGTTTAGACACGAAGTCTGTTAAGACACGACACGATTAATAGCACGATACGATTATACACGACACGATTGTCACCCATATCCAAAACACAAACGTCCTCTTTTTCTCCTCCTTTTTTATGTGTTTTTGAAAGAGAAAAAAATATAGTAAATAAAGATATATTTTTATCTATTTTTTCTGCAGAGCCAAAGGGTTTCATTAATAAATATATATTTTTAATGCAGAATAATATAAACTCTATTAAATTATTACTAAAAATAAGCCACAATTATTAAAAAAAACAGAAGAACATACTGATGGACGTCCAATTAACAACTTATTTCGCCCAAATAATTTGTCTACCAATTATTTTTTGTCGGTAATCCAATTTGTCGACGAAAACCAAGCTGACGTGAAATAGATTCGCCGACAGAAAAATATGATTGACCATTATAATTAACGACGATGACTTATTTAGTCGGTAATAATTAATACCGACCAAATCAGTATCGTTGGCAAAACATGGCTATATCCTCCTCGTACTTTTCATGTGAAATTTGTCACGTGTTTAAAACAATGTTATAACTCGGGTCTACCTTACTTATGATTACATTGTTGATACCATCTTTATCCAATCTCTGTATAAAGTGAGAACCAATGAAACCCTAATAAATCCAAACACCATGAAAACCCTACTTTATCCTTTTGTGGTTTAGGAAAATTGTATAATATAGTTAAATAATAAAAAAAAAATTAACCGAACTTTATAACTTTATTAAAAAATAGTTAATTTTTTATTTTTCAAATATTTTTTATTTGTACTCTTAAAGTTTGACAAAAAAAAACTAATTTTATTACATTTGAGTTACATGGAGTACATGAGTAGTTTAATATGTAAAAAAAAAAAAACTATATTTAAAAAATACATAAAAATAAAAGGAACTATAAAGTTTTTTTTTATAATTATGGATTAAAAAACCCACTATAGGTGACAAACTAATCACCCAAGTTCAAATTACACAACCAAAAAACTAGTTAACTTTAACAATTCTCGAAATAGAAGAGTCAACAGCGTCTTTTCGGAGCGCGTTAATCGTTTCCTTCGGAGGTGAGCTATGGATTACAAGCACATGCCTCTGGTTGAGCGTCATACCCGCCATGATATCCGCTACCGCATTTGCTTCTCGAAAAATATGTATGAACTTCATTTTTTCGAACTGCATCAATAGCTTCCTGCAATCCGCAATGATGAGCATTAATTTTTGGTTTGACATATTTTCATCAGAAATTACCTTATGGGCTGATAGGACATCCGTTTCAAGGTGAATAGCTTTTAATCCGAGTGTCTTAGCCAGTATCAGCCCGTCTCGGATAATCCAACATTCCGCAGTGAGGAAATGAACTATAAAGTTAATAAGCAAAATTGAGTTTTTAATATAACTTTTTTATAGAATATATATATATATATATATATATAATTATTATTTTTAATTAATTCATATTATTAATAAAATGAATTATATTGAAAAGTCACATGTATCCCTTTAATTTTCCATAATGTTTCATTTTTATATACATATTGTGCATTTGTTAAAATAACTTATTTTTTTACGATTTTAACCAATCACATATTGTTATGTCATTTTCTACTTAAATACTAAAAAAAATTGAATGTAACTTTTTACTTCAATTTTAAAATTACAGATAACAAAATAAAAGTTAAAATAACTTTAATAAGAAGAGCAAAATTGGATTATTATTTTTTGTATCCATCGTCATCCCCTCAATATAAAAATTAAAAAGCATGTGTGTTTTCTGCGTCTTTAATTGATTACTTCTACCACTTGTCCACTTCTTTAGGAACGTGCCCTTTTCTTTGTAGGGTTCTTTTCTTGCTTCCTTTTGTGACCTTGTACCACGCGCCGCCATTGTTTTACTCTGTACGGAGGGCGGAGGACCGGACCAATCTCCGGCCGAAGACATGAATGTGGCCATATGGTCTCATATTAATAGATTATGTCAAATTGGCCCTTCAAAATTTCTGTTATGTATATATTTTCATATACTATCATGTAGAGGTGGACAAAATACCTGTATAAATTAAAAATTAGTGCATTTTTTATGGTCAAATTTATATAAAATTAAAAGTTGAACGAGACAATTGCTACAAAGTCCGTGTCTAAATAAACAATAATATGTCATGAATAATATTTTATTGATTATTTTTTATTCTTAGTTTTTTTTAAAAATTTTATTTATATGTTTCACTTTTATTTTATTATTATTATTATTATATGAAGTACATAATGATAAACAAACTTCTACAAAAGATTAGTGTTTATTTTAGAGAGAAAAAAATTGATTTCAATAGGATCCAACTGCGTATCCATAATCGGTTATTCGGTTAGTGTCAACAAGTATTAGGTAAAATTCGGTTATACAAATAAAAATTAGGAACCAAATATCCAAAATTGTTAACCCATAATATAAAATGGTTAAATATCAAGTAGCTACCTGAACTTTGGACGTTTTGCAATGAGCTACCCGAACTTTGAAAATTCAAAACGGACTATCTCAACTTTGAAGAATGTGCAAATAACTAGCTCCATCCATCAACAGTTGACGAAAAATTGGACGGAGGTAGCTATTTGCACATTCTTCAAAATTGAGATAACCCGTTATGAATTTTCAAAATTCGGGTAGCTCATTGCAAAACGTTAGAGTTCAAGTCTCTCCTTGTTATTTAACCCTAGTATAAATAAATGTAACCTGCAGAATCTACCAAACAAGGAAGGTAAATTCATTGAGTCTGTCTTGTCTATACAAAGATGTACAGCCTCCCTTTTTTCTGGTCCTACAACAGTTCTTTGACTGTTCATGATTATATATAATTATATATTATATATATAAAGAATAATCAATAATTTCCCAAAAAAAACATTAATTATGACAACTACTTCTTCAACAAGGACCAGAAAATTTCATAGAAGCAACCCAAATCCATTACCCTTTCTTTCTCTAAGAAACCAATTCCGATCCCCTTCCAGAAGCTTTGACATGGAAAGCTGACTGCCTCGAGGGCTCACTGAGCAGTTTCAGTGAGAGTGGGGAAGGCTCACGAGACTCAGTTTCTACTAAACTCAGATGAGACATTCCGACTAAGGCATCTACGTTCACGGGTTCTTTAGGAAGTAGAGGAATTGGTTTCAGAACTTGGTGGGGATAACAGGCTGATGCTTCATCGACTTTAGGGGTGACAATGGCGGGCCATATTGGGAATGGAGACGAGAAGTAGCCTCCGGGAAGGAAAAGAGGGAAGGTGGCGGTTCCTTGAGGCATGGTGGCTTCTTGAGGATTGGGTGGTTCAGGTCGTCGAGGTGAGTTCTCCATGGAATCGAATTCTGAGCTCAGAGAGAGATTCAGAGATGGCATTGGGTTTGAATTATTGGGTTCTTGCAGGTGAGATGGAGGAGGAAGAGGAGGAGGTAGTGCAGACTCTTCTGGTATCAATGGTGTATCAACTTCCTGAGTAAGAAAACAACACACACAAAGTGAAGGGTAATTAGCACATAATTACAAATTATTCATAAAAAAATGATTTTTTTATGAGATTTAGATTAGCATAATAAACTTTTACCAATGAAACTTACTGAAAAGGTAAAAAAAAGAAGTTTTTTTTAGGTGAAAGGCAGTTGAATGAGTTAGTAACTTAGTACACAGCTTTCTATAATGAAAAAAGGGTTAATTATAAAAAATAATAATAACTTTGAGTAAAAACCAAATGCCAAACAACAAACCAATATTTTGAAATTGAGTAATCAACAATCCTACCTCAAATTTTTATTATGTTTAAAAATATTTTTCAATGTATGAGGAAGTTATTAAGTTGTAATATATTTTCCTTAGAATATTTCAACTAATGCTGACTTAAAAACTCATTCAAACATTGAAAAATATGTTCAAACGTAATGAAAATTTGAGATAAATTTGTTGATTGCTTAATTTCAAAAGTTCGGTTTGTTGTTTATCAAAATAACAAGTTCGGTTTGCTATTTGTTTTTTTCTCAAAGTTCAATTTGTTTTTTTTGTTATTAACCCATGAAAAAACTTCATTTTTACACGGATTAATAACCAAATCTCTCCTTACCTGTATTTATCTTAACCCTTTTTTACATTTAAGATTTGAACTTTTCTTTTAAGAAGCAAGCAATTGTTCATAACCAATGTGATGTTTATTCATTGACCACAGAAACTACTTTTCGACTCCAAATTTTGTTGAAGCCACAACCTTTATCATGTATATTACTGTTCCTTCTGCAATGTACTTAGCTATTTGAAGTTGTGTCTTTTATACTGCAGAAAGTAAAGTAGGTTAAACATTGAACAAGGTAGGAGACAAGAAACAAACCACATCTGCAGACATGTCGAACAGACTGGACCGTCTCTTCCGTCGACTAACATTGGTCTGTCGGATGAAATACTTTTGTGCGTGGCTCGCCACTTGGGTTGGAGTTCTTGATGTAACGTAGTTTCGGGCTATTCCACGCCAATCTCCTTTACCTAGTTTATGGAGGCCGATTAGAAAAAGGCGGTGCTCCTCTTCTGTCCAGGGAACTCCTATTTATATATATATATAAAAAGGGTTAATTACTATTTAGAATCATTTGCTAGTTAAAATCATTATTTAAATCAGGGTTAAATACCAATGAGCTACCTGAACTTTGTACGTTTTGCAACGAGCTACCCAAACTTTAAAAAATCAAAACGGACTACCTCAACTTTGGAAGCAGGTGCAACGAGCTACCTCCGTCCAATTTTCAACGAATTTCTGACGGACTTCCGACAAATTTCCAACGAATGTTTGTCAACATTTGACGGTAATTTGAACGGAGGTAGCTCGGTGCACCTTCGCCAAAGTTGAGGTAGCCCGTTTTGACTTTTCAAAGTTTGGGTAGCTCGTTGCAAAACATCCAAAGTTCAGGTAGCTCCTTGGTATATAACCCTTTAAACAAATTGTTAAAGTTACAATTTACTAACTCATGTTAATTTACAGTTAAATATTTACAAAAATATGCATATACTTGTCACATGTCAGCTCTCAAAGTACACATTTTCTCAAAATTCAGTTACAAAATTACATATTTTTTTACAAATTTTAACTTGCAAAATGCTTATTTTCACAAAGTTTGGCTAATACGTTGCTCAAAAAATAGATTAAGATAATATATAAAATGTAAGTATCTGCCACCATTTAAAAATAAATTAGACTAAGCTAACAAATCATAACTTTTTATAAATTTAACTAACAATTTATTCAAAAAAAAAAGTTCAATTAATGGATTGTCCAAACCCTTTTTTTAGATAGTAAGTTTGGTACTCAACTCAAAAAAAAAATCAAGAAAATTCTATTTCAGCTAAGAAGGAAATTGAGCTACTACAAACAAAAATGAGGGTTTTGAACACTAGTCCAATACCGGCCAAAAAAAGTATTTTAACGGCTGGAAAATTCAGCCGTTAATTTATCACGGCTCAAATGAATTTGAACTGTAACATTAAGCGTCAGGACAATTATCACGACTCGATTTTAATTCAGACGTAATAATTGCCGTCCTAAACGCAAAAGAGCCGCGAAAATAATTATCGCGACGCTTTTATGTTTAGCCGGCATATGCACCCTCTCCTGAAGGAAAAAATTCTGTGCTGTCACAATCTTATTGAATAAAACAGATGTCCTTTTCTATAGTGCAAGTTCTTCACCATTAATACCCAACAATGTTTTTTCAAAATGCATCTTCAAGCCTCAAAATTGCATCTTTTATGTTGCAAATTGAATCTAAGACAACAATAAATATATTCAGACATGGAGAAGTGGTTTGGTTTCCCCTTTCCAGTTCTATATATCTATTATACATCAATGGGCTGATCTATAATGGCCAAGAAAGATTTTTCCCTACCAAAAAAACTAAATGACAGTATCCCTCCATAAAAACAGTTGCTTTAGGCTAAAGATCTATCTTCTGCAAAAAAAAGCGTCTTCATTGATTTGTGCATACTGGAAAAGAGTAACAATTCATTACTAAAACTTCAATAGTATGGTGTGGTGATTATACTGCAAGTGAGGAATTGCCTATCCTATTATCTTATCCATTTTTCTAAGTCCATGAATTTGATTTATCAAGATTAGCAGATTTCAGGATCGTAATAAGATATCATGAATGACCCAGAAAGGAGTAAAACTAATGCAGCCAATGGTAAAAAAAAGTAGAAAAAAATGCAAAATATAAATCTGTATCAGATCAATTTGGTCTCACAGATCCATAACATCTCATCCACAAAAAATGAGCGAAAATGGGGAAAAGAAATTAGAACTTCAAATCCCGATACGAATTTCTAAGACTGTAATGGAATATGGAGAAATTTTACAGCATGGATTTAGAAATATATGAACTTGATAACAAAAGCGGACCTTTCTTCCTCTCTGCGCGGCGATTGGACGAACCGTGCGTCAGATCGTCAGACAGGTACCCGTCAGCTACCGTGACAGGATCCGACGATGGGGACCCTGGATTCAGGGACGGAGACGAAGACGGAGAGTATATGTGCGCCGACAGGCTGCTCATACTCGCACTCTTCTTCATCATCGTACCATCGATCAACCTGACGCCGAACAGCTTCACCCCAGCGCTGCTCCCGCCGCGGGTGGGGCAGGTCCGTGAGTTGTGCCCGTTATTGCTGCAGTGGGAACACCTCCGCGTCATGGCCGCTCCGTCCTAACCTTGCCGAGCCTGAGACTCAGGAAGGCAACGCCTCAGACGCAGAGGAGAGAAAGAAGGAGAGAATGAGAAACGGAGGTCTGAGCTATAATAGAGAATTAGTGGAACAGAAAAACGCGGGTGCTCGTTGATAGGAATATGGAAACTGGAATGACGGTTGTACCCTTATAGTAAGGGTAACGTCCTGCTTGATATTTGTGTATTTTGGTCTTTTACTCGCGATGTCTTTTGGCCAATCTTTTAAGATAAATAGATGTGGTGAAATGTCGGTTTCTTGTCTTTTTCATTTTTTTTAATAATTGATAGCCAAGGACAAAATTTTATTTTTACTTATAGCAATATATATGTAACAAAAAATAAATAAATTTGAGTAACTTTTTTGTTTAGTGAAGGGAATTCAAGTAAATTTTTAATTATTATTAACTTTTTAAATTATGGTTAAATACTAAATAGCTACCCGAACTTTGACTGTTTTACAAATAGCTATCTCTACTTTGAATTTTCAAAAACGGTTACCTCAACTTTGGACAAATGTCCAAATAGCTATCTCAGTTAAATTTTCCGTTAAATATGAATGGAAAATGACGTGACACCACATGATTGGTCTTTGATTTTAAAAACTAAATGAGTTTTTAAAAATACCAAAAAAATATGATAAAAAATTGAAAAATCAATAGAGAAAATAAGAGTTTTTAATATAATACTTTTATTAAAAAGATGAAATAAACAAAATAAAAAATAATTATTTTTTTATTTTGTTTCATATTTTCAATAAAAGTATTATATTAAAAAATTTTATTTTCTCTATTGATTTTCCTTTTTTTAAAAAAAATCAGTTTTTTTTTTTATATTTTAAAAAATTATTTAGTTTTTAAATCAGGGATCAATCATGTGTCGCTACATAATTTTCATCCATATTTAACGGAAAAGTTAACTCATGTAGCAGTTTAGGTAGCTATTTTTAAAAATTCAAAGTTAAGATAGTTATTTGTTAAATGATCAAAATTCGGATAACTATTTAATATTTAACCCTTTAAATTATATAATTTTTTAATTGAATGTGAAGAAAGATAATAAGGTAAGTGAATGCTAATTTAACATGATTTTCATTTTAATATATATATATATATTAATCTCACAAAATGTTTTCTATTATTCTTTGATTAAATATGAGGAAATTAAAATTTTCAATTTAAACTTAAAAAATAAACTCAAATTCTAATCAAACATTATTTTACTAATTTTAAATTTATCATCGTACGTATGAGTTGTCCAGTTACATCACGTCATACGTTTTTCTTTGTTACATCAATAGAAAAAGACATGCCTAAATACTTAAATGTCACGTGTTGAATATTCAAAACCGAGGAGTCGTATGAAATCCGTCGGTTTTCGTTACATTTTGAGAGGAATAAACTCTCGTACGGAAATATCTGTACCATACACGTGTCCAAGTCCTCACTAGATAAGATAATGTTTCTAATCCACAGAGGAAAGGAATAATTTGTTGACAATCTCACCCAACTTTTAAAGATGTTTATTTAATAGTTAAATTTCAAACGGGTGCCGACTTAATGTTGATTTAAACTTGAAGGTTGATTTAAACAGTGATTTGAATTTCGATTGGTTGATGATATTAAGTTTTAGTCGGACTTCTGATGAACTTGTAAGAAGGGGAACGTAACATAAGAGTTTCTCTCGGTCCCACTCCGATGCTTAAATGCGTATACTGTGTGTATGAACTCAGAATGTGAATAACATATGTAAATCATGAGTATTTATAAGGATGAAAGACCAAACTGTTTTGCTAACCAAATATATCTATAAATATTGTGTTGTTGCAGATAAGGATAGCGTGATACGTAATATTGCAGTTGCCTTATGCGATTTTTGTAAAATATGTGTGAGATATGTGAGACATCGTGAATCTATATTCAGTGTCGGTTGTGAGACCAAAGTTTGAGAGGTTTGACTCTCTTGGTGAGAGCTCCCATGACGAGCAGTGGGAGACTTTGACTTTGGTCTATGACGACCAGTAGGGACTTTGACGACCACTTTAGTTTCAGATTTGACACTAGACCGCGTTATGAGTTCCAACTTACACATAATGTGGACCGACCCAATCTTGAATGATTTGAGTTTCACCCATCTGAAATGTTATTGGCCTTGGAAACCTGATGAGTCTTATTCTGTATTGGGTCGTCACTATCAATACCCAACACAATTAATATGAACATAACAATTTAGTAGTTAGATTTATTTTTAATAAATTATTAACTAATTTTTAATAAATTTATAATTTATTATTGGGAAAAGTACCAAACTGGTACCCGAACTTGTGGGTGATTAGCAAGTAGGTACCTAAACTTTTTTTTGTAGCAAATAGGTAGCCGAACTTTCTTAAATAAGCAAATAGGTACCTACCGTTAATTTCCGTTAAAAATAAATGGAAAATGTCACGTGAGGAGCAACCAGGTACTTGAACTTACACGAATGAGCAACCGAGTACCTGAACTTACATAAATGAGCAAGTAGGTACCTGAACCGGTTCAAAAACCGGTTCGGTCGAACCACTTTATTTTATTTTTTAAAAAAAGTAGGGTTTATATACCAAACACATGCATGACTCAACTCCAGACGTTTTCGGAGTGTTCCTTGATGCACCGAGAATGTCTGGAGTTGAGTCATGCATGTGTTTAGTATATAAACTCTACTTTTTTTATAAAAAAATAAAGTGCTTCGACCGAACCGAACAGGTTTATATACCAAACATATACATGGCTCGACTCCAGATGTTCTCGGTGCATCAAGAAACACTCCGAGAACGTCTGGAGTCGAGTCATGCATGTGTTTGACATATAAACCTTACTTTTAAAAAAAAAAAGTGGTTCGACCGAACCAGTTATTGAACCGGTTTAGGTACCTACTTGCTCATTTGTGTAAGTTCAGGTACCTGGTTGCTCCTCACGTACTCCTCACGTGACATTTTCCGTTTATTTTTAACGGAAATTAACGGTAGGTACCTATTTGCTAATTTTTATAAGTTCGGCTACCTATTTGCTACAAAAAAAAGTTTAGGTACCTACTTGCTAATCACCCATAAGTTCAGGTACCAATTTGGTACTTTTTCCTTTATTATTTCCAAATAATTTATTGTTATAGCTGTAATAATAATTTACATTTTGTTTAAAGTTTAGTATGATTTTTGTTCGATGCAATTTACTGAATTTTGTGAAAATTTATATTATATTAATGACATATACGTATTAGAAAAATAAAAAACAAATTACGAAAAAAGGTTAGTAGAAAAGTCAAATAAGTGACAAATGGAATCTGATTTTGGCCTTCCCCAAAAAAAAGAAGAGGAAAAGTTCAAATAAACAACATTATCTAGAAATAATATATATATATATATATTTATCATAGTTGAAGTGGGAAACGGGAAACCATTTTCCACATGCATGAGTACGATGGTCAAAATAATAATAATAATAAGTCTCTTAATAAATATTTCTTCACCATATAACTTATAACGTTGTCAAAGTGGTAGATTTAATATTTACTAATTAATTTAAATCAATACTCAACTTCGTTTACAATATTCTTTATTTATTTAAAATTAAAATTTTAATGTAATATCATTTGCAGCGTTATTATAGAATATAATGCCAACGACTCACTTGAACATTTTTCTAAAATCAATTTCACCTGAACTCAAAATTTTACTTGAAATAAACTTTTCGTAAGATTATATTAAATATATATATATATTTATCAATTTCATTAGGTTTAGACCACACCATGCATTGGTTTGATCGCCATTTGTGTACTATAATATAATATATATAGTTAAATACCAAGTAGCTACCTGAACTTTGTATATTTTGCAACGAGCTACCTAAACTTTGAAGAATGTGCAAATAGCTACATCCATCCAATTTTCCGTCAACTTTCATCGTCGGAAAATCGTCAGAAATTGAACGGAGATAGCTATTTGCACATTCTTCAAAGTTGGGGTAGCCCGTTTTGAATTTTAAAAGTTCGGATAACTCGTTGTAAAACGTCAAAAGTTCAGGTAGCTACTTGGTATTTAACCTTAATATATATATATACACTAAGATTTTTCACTTCACCAACTTCCACAGTGTCTCAAAATTAAGTTGATATTTTCTTCCATAAGAATCGTTGCAGACTTTAATGGAAAATCAAACCTTCATTCTTCAACATTCATAACCAATCTCTATCTCTTTGATCCTAATTAAAAAAAAAAAAAAATATGAAAGTGAAACCAGACAAAGACAATACTCTAAGGTTGAAATGTTCTTCTCTTTCTATGTGGAATGTTTCATCTGTAATTTCTGTATGCAGGGCTGTACATGCAGCTCTCAGCATACTTCACCAGATCATCAGGTTGAGGCAGACGAGTGGCGACTCCTACAATACGCAAAAGTAAAAAAAAAACGCATTTCATTTAGAGATCGATCCATATTTCATCGGATTTTACGTGAAAAAGGGACCGTTTTTTGTTGTAAAACTTACCAAGTTCATATGCCTTGGCAGCCACGTTTGCAGCAATTCGAGCAGAAATTTGTCGAATGTTAGTGAATGGCGGGTAAATGAGACCCTTGTCGTAGTTCTCTTGGGTTACCTGCGATGCTAGTGCTTCGGCTGTTCCAAGACACGACAAATTGTTACGACGGGAGATAACTTGGCGTACAATCTATAAGGACTTACCTGCAGCCAAGAGCATATCGTCGTGAACACGTATTGCACCCGACATGATCAACCCGAGACCAAACCCAGGGAAGATGTATGCATTATTTGCCTAAAGAAGAACAAATGGAGAATCATCAATGCATTAAAACAGGATTAGCATTGCAGAGTTAGGTATACACATTTGTTGAAAAGGGTAAAAAATATGTATCTTAAGATGACTTAAGAGTATACTGAATGACTTCACTCACAAGTTCAAACTTTTGAAACAGTTGTTTAAAGCGTACGTCTTAAGTCTCTCATGGTATCAGTTTAAGGAAGGATGTTAAGATGACTTAAAAGTATACTGAATGAATACCTTCACTCACAAGTTCAGAATTTTGAAATAGTTGGTTAAGGCGTACGACTTAAGTCTCTCATGGTATCAGTTTAAGGGAGGATGTTAAAATGACTTAAGAGTATACTGAATGTCTTCACTCACAAGTTAAAACTTTTGAAACAGTTAGTTAAAACGTACGTCTTAAGTCTCTCATGATATCAATTTAAGGGAGGATGTTAAGATGATTTAAGAGTATACTGAATGAATACTTTCACTCACAAGTTCAGACTTTTGAGACAGTTGGTTAATGCGTACGTCTTAAGTCTCACAATGTAAACAAGATAGAAGGAGGAAAATACCTGTCCGGGCACGAAAACCTTGCCATCGTGTTTGACCGGGTTAAACGGGCTCCCGCTAGCAAAGATCGCACGACCCTGAGTCCATGCATAGGCTTCTTCTGCAGTGCATTCGGATTGAGAAGTCGGGTTCGAGAGAGAAAGGATAATCGGTCTCTGCATCGAGAGAAGTACATTCGAAAATGAATCTTTTATAATCGAGAAAAGCACACAAAAAAATGCAATAGAACCTCGTTCAATGCCGCCATAGCCTCAACTACTTCTTTCGTAAATGTTCTTCCTACTCCAGATGTTCCGATCAATACGGTTGGCTTGATCGCCTGATGAACCCAACAGGAAACAACAGTCAAAGATTAATCAACATGTTATACATATGTGTATATATATATATATATAGCAAGAAAAAAAAGAGGAGATTCTACATTCACAGCATCCACAAGTTGGGTTATAGGCTCGTGTTCGTGCGCCCACGGTTTCTTAAAATGTTGGAGAGACTCGTTTCGAGAACTAACAATCAATCCCTGATGAATAAAGGCAGTTCAATACGTTACAGACAGACCATGTTCCAGAAAATCTTCACCATACACGAAACAAGTACCTTGGAGTCGACGAGCCATATGTTTCTTCGTGCCTCTTCCAATGGAATCTCGGTCTGCAAATTAGTATCATCATGCATGAATATCTCAGCATTGTTGTTCTTCAACTGCAAAAAGTTACCTTTTTCGAAATCTCAAGGGCTATGAGTTCAGCAATTCCGGTGCCAGCCTATACGAAACCCGTCATTAATCAATGTTTGAGTGTCGTGTTTGAACAACCGATGTTTTAATTTAGGGTTAAATACCAAGTAGCTATCTGAACTTTGAACATTTTGCAACGAGCTACCCGAACTTTGAAAATTCAAAACGGGCTACATCAACTTTGAAAAAGGTGCAAATAGCTACCTCCGTTCAATTTCTGACGACTTTCCGACGATAATTGAAGGAAAATTGGACGGAGTTAGCTATTTTCAATTTTTTCAAAGTTGAGGTAGCCCGTTTTGAATTTTCAAAGTTCGGGTAGCTCATTGCAAAACGTCCAAATTTCAGGTAGCTGCTTGGTATTTAACCTTTAATTTATAGTCTAGAATCCAATTACCTCTCCAGCTCCGAGGAACAAAAATCTATGATCTGCTAATGAACCCTCAACCATCTTTTGAGCAGCGATTAGACCTGCAAGAACAACTGATGCAGTTCCCTGAATGTCGTCATTAAAGACAAGGTGTGTCGATCCGTATTTAGCAAGTAAATCAAATGCATTGTGGTTGGCAAAGTCCTCAAACTGAACCAACACTTTTTCTCCATAAATCTGCTTCACTGCCGTCATAAATTCATGCAGAAGCTCGGCGTATTCCTAGTAAACAAGTAATCGTAACGCATACTTTTAGCATTATCGAATTGGATTGGATTCGATTTGCAACTGAAAAGATGCAGAATTTGAAAATAACCTGTCCGGTGGCTCTTTTCTGTCGAAGACCTATATAGAATTCATCTTTCAACAGCTTTTCATTGTTCGTTCCCACATCAATGGTCACTGGCAAGCACTGAAAATGGAAGAAAGATTACATTTTTAGAATTGCCTCCTGATAGAGATTGGGGAGAAAAATAGAAGATTGTAATCGTACAGATGAAGGACGAACTCCACCCAGAGCTGTGTAAAGAGAAAGCTTCCCGACCGGGATTCCCATACCCTGAGAAAAATGAATTGGTCTTTCTCATCAATCAACAAACTTCATCAAACATTGTCAAAAAGTTTATGTTTTTCCAAACTTTTTACAGAAATAAGAACAAACCCATGTTTTGGAATTGAAAATGGATTGTTTTGATGAACATCACGAAGAAGAATATAATATACCTGACAACCCAGATCGCCAAGGCCTAAGATACGCTCTCCATCAGTCACGACAATTACTTGGATGCTCCTTTCTGGCCAATTCTTCAACACCTCAAGAATTTTCCCTCTATTGGATATATACATCATCATTCAATAAAAATGTAAAATTTGGTAAATTTTGAAAGCAGAATGTTTTACTTCTCATTTAAGCTGATGAAGAGACCCTGAGGGCGATTGAAAATGCTACCGTATTTCTGGCATGCTTCACCAACTGTAGGAGTGTAGACAACTGGAAGCAGTTCCTCTACATTCTCAATAAGAAGCTTATAGAACAGCCTTTCATTCATCTCCTGTAAAGTTTATTACACTTGATCAAAATATTTAAAAATAGGGTTAAATACAAAGTATCTACCTGAACTTTGAACGTTTTGCAACGAGCTACCCGAACTTTGAAAATTCAAAACGGGCTACCTCAACTTTGAAGAAGATGCAAATAGCTACCTCCGTCCAATTTTCCGTCAAATCTCGTCGGAAAGTCGTTGAAAATTCGTCAGAAATTGGACGGAGGTAGCTATTTGCACCTTCTTCGAAGTTGAGGTAGCCCGTTTTGAATTTTCAATGTTCAGGTAGCTCGTTGCAAAACGTCCAAAGTTCAGTTATCTACTTGGTATTTAACCCTTAAAAATAAAATATAAATGGACCCGAATTACGGATCTTCAGAAAACCTACTTGAAGATCCATCATGGCCATGTACTTCTGCAGAGGAACTTGATATTGGCGAATATTATGCATCATTTTCTTGACCTGCAAGTAAAGTTTGTAAAAATGTTACCAAAGTGTATTTTTCTTTTTAAAACAATCAAATATAGATGAAGTCTAAAGAACCTGAAGATCCTGAGAAATAATGGTTGGAGGAAGGAGACCACGAAGGTAGTGAGAGTCTCTTTCTTTTCCAGAGAAAGCAAGTCCTTTATTGTGGTGTGGATCTCTTAACAAATTATACCCACTGATGAACACAAAAACATGAATCAAACATGTTCAGTCAGAAATAATGTTAAAATCGAACGATTTCCTTAAGCTAAGCAATGGAATTTGTTAAATTCAAAAGACCCTGAAGCAAATTTATAACCTAGCAACAGATACGGTCCAAGGTGTCACGAGTTGATCCTCAGTGGCACTATCTTCTCCATAGACATCTTTGACGCCGCCAAATGCTACACATTCAGGATCGTATCGGATTTCAGAAGATGATGAGTTCATGTCTTGGTGGGATTTCTCTGTCAAAGTAGTGGAGGAGCTGTTGTTTGATTGCAAAGCAATGTTTCTTAGATAAACTGCAGGGGTTGTCTTATGTATCTGAGTTGAGGTCCTGCATAGCCTGCTACAGATTCCTGAACTGTTCTGTGACTAGAATTGGAGACTAAATAAGAACAGGAATCACAAAATTCTTCAAATTGATGATTCAATTGGCAAAAAAATCAAATCTTTAGAACAAATTTATTGATTTGATCTAATGTGATGAATCAATTTAACTAACCAAGAGACAAGAAAGAGTGTGCTGCAGAAAATAGAGAACCTAGCAGCAAAATAATGCTTTCCAATAAAAGGCAGACACAAATAAATCTAATAAAAAGGAATTTTGCTGCACCAACACAATTGGACCAAATTTCAACATGATAATTTTCTTTGTAACGTTCCAATTTTAGGAATGTACCAATTATAGGAAATTTCATGAATAAGAAACTTGATATTCTGCTAAAAAAACTAATCTTTGAGAATCAAATTTCCTTAACATTAACAGAATGTAGCATAGAAATCTCATTTTATTCCCTCATCTGCAGCATAAAGTTTATATCTTTCTGGGATTTTGAGGACAAAGTGGGTTCCTTTTCATGGCAGACATGAACTGTAAAAGGAAGAGATTCATACCCAATAGAGAGAACTGCAGCAACCAAATAGAAAGAGTTGAATCGTAGCTGCAGATTTTGCAATGTGAAGTAAAAGGAGGGAGGGGAAAGTGTCAATTATACATTACCAGGAAGCTGCTGCGGTTCAAGGAAAGCATGGTGGGTGGCGGAAGAAAATGTCTGAGAGAGAGAGAGAGAGAGAGTTTCGGTGAATTGAATGTGTTGAATGGTAGAGAGGATTATGAAAGAAGAGCTCCGTTCACCTCTCCTTGCTTCTCTCCTTTCTCTTTCACTAAGATTCAGCCAAGTGCTTCCTTGTTTGAATTGAGAGAGGATTATTTACTGAATTTTTATTTTTTGAATAATTTATTCAGGTTTTCTGCTGTTATTTCTTTTATATTAAATACTGAATAAGTCAATAAACATTAGAGTTTTAGGCGATAATTCAAATAAATACATTTTTATTTTTTAAGTAATGTTGTTTAAATTTTTATGAAATCTCCATTGGTGAGTGAGATTTTTTTGTTGTTGCCATTTCCTCAAGCTAATTAATCCAAACATAATACAGATCTTATAAAATTAAAATAAAATTGAAGATGGGCATTAAATTTATTTATTTTCAAAGCTCTATCCTACATCAAATGGGCATTTTCCTTAAAAAATAATTAACACATGCTAATAATAGTTTAAAGGGTTAATTACCAAGTAGCTACCTGAACTTTGGACGTTTTGCAACGAGCTACCCGAACTTTGAAAATTCAAAACAAGCTACCTCAACTTTGAAGAAGGTGCAAATAGCTACCTCCATCCAATTTCTGACGAATTTTCAACGACTTTCCGATGATAGTTGACGGAAAATTGGACGGAGGTAGCTATTTGCACATTCTTAAAAGTTGAGGTAGTCCGTTTTAAATTTTCAAAGTTCGGGTAGCTCGTTGCAAAACGTCTAAAGTTCAGGTAGTTACTTGGTATTTAACCCTAGTTTAAATAATATTTAGTTGAAGGAAAAGTTACAAAAATAATGATATACCCACGTGACATTAATCTTTGGTTGGTGGCACATTCCATAAGCGTGTTGATTATATAGACTATATATATAATAATTAGCCAATATATTCTGGTGGAACAAGGTATCTAAGCTTTGAATATACATAATCAAATTAAAGATAAATTTAAAATAAAAAGAGTAGAATATGATTATTTTCTTGAGGATAAGTATTTTTTTCTTTTTCTAAAAAGTAAATAAATATTTTTACTCCGTAAATAATAAATTTCCTGATATGGAAGTGAAATCCAAATGCAGCCGCGTCGCGTCTCTGCATCTCCAAACCCTTCTGTAGCCGCCATTCTAATAGTAGTAGGATCTTCATTTGACACGTGTCGTTTCCTTAAGATTGAGACACGACAGGACACGCTTTTCCACGAACCTGTCCTTGATGTTGACTAGGTCTATTGGTCTTCATTACACGTGTCAGATTATCATTCGTTATTTCTCCATAGTAGTCGACCACCTTCTGGATAAAGCTCCACTCTCACACGCGCCAGGTACTAAGCGTTATCCATAGATTACGTAGTCAGAATCGAAATTAACATGACGTATTCATAAACATCGGAAATTTTATCACATGTCAGAATCTAAATTAATTAAGTAAAATTATTTTTTTTAAAGAATATGATACCAACTATGTAAAAATTAAGTGAGTCGTGTCATTAATCGTGTCGTATATAAATGAATGTCGTGTATAAATAGATAAATTTTAAATGTGTATAAACACGTGCTGTATTTGAACAAATAATATCTTAAACAGATCACCCGTGAAACACATGTTAAGACACGATTAATTTTTTAAATAAATAAAAAATTTATATATACACTAGACAAATCGTGTCACATGACAGAAAATTATACGAATGAAGTAATACAATATGAAATTCACAAATTCTATAGTTTAATTTCATAATTAAGTTTTAAAATTCATAAGTGATTAAAAAATAAATATAAATATTAGATAAATATACTTAATTGTGTTTAATCATGCATTTGCAGGTAAAATGTGTTTATACATGATTATTAATCATGTCTAAACAAATAATAATTGTAAAAAAACGGAATGTGTTTAATGCAGATCATTATCGTATAAAATACAGATCGTTTAATCATGTCGTGTCAAAAATTATCAATCCTAAACAGCTGCGCGGAATCTATTAAACGGGAAATCAAACACAAACACGACACGACATTCTAGTAGTATTAATCGGAAATCGGACAAAAAAAAAATGTACATTCATTGAGCAAAAGTAAAAAAACTGTACAAAAACCTCATTAAGAAGTGAAGCCCATAAATTTACAAAAGACTTTCATTAGATCAACCAAACCATCCATGAATCTCTTCAAAGTGAAAACCAATATCTGCAGATTTTCTTATAAGCTTCCACTCGCAGAGGAAGAACAATCGAGCTTTCTGGAGTCATGATCATCGGTGGGTCCTCAAGAGACGGTTCGTCCGTAACATATTGTTGCAATGTAAAGGTTCTTCGACCACTTGTCCTACACAACCATGAAGCGTAGCAAGAAAATTGTGAAACAAAAATGAATCTTTTGCTGTTTCAGAAAACTGTTCATTCTATAACTCAAATTTATTTTCGAAAAAAGGTATGATTTTTTCCCTTCCCCACAAAAATTCTGGATGAGATTTCACCTGCAGAGACCGCACATTCATAAAAAACAAGACCTTGACCTTGTCTTCAACATCTATAAGCAATCACCTTGATGTGTGTGTTTGGAAAAGCTGTAGTTCTTAGAGTCTCTTGAGTCTCATCGGTCGGGTTCTTCCTGGGCATGCTGAGAATAAAGGCCGCTTGTTCCTCGGTTGCAGCACTCGATGTTATTCGGTATCCATTGTCCCATCTTCTGTGAATGCCTTCACTCGGGTAAAGAAAATCCAGTTCAACAACCTGAGAACAAAAGAATTACAAAAAACTAGGCTCATTCTTAGTTGTTTCTTGATCTCCAAACAACTAAAAGACTCAATTTTTATCGTATCTTGATCTCCAAACAACTAAAAGACTCAATTTTTATCGTAACTTGATCTCCAAACAACTAAAAGACTCAATTTTTATAGTATCTTGATCTCCAAACAACTAAAGGTTCGGTTTTTTATCGAACCTGATTCGTGTAATTAGTGCCACGAGACATAACCACTGCCCATTTGTTCCCGGAAGTACCCATCGAGGTTACATGATATCCCTCCTTCCATTTTTTGTTGATCCACTTGAACGGAAAAGTATCACTGACTTTATACGACTGCTGTTGATATTGTGTTCCTGGGAATTTAAAATTCGTGATTTAGGGTTACAAAGTTTCCAACTTCTCAAGTTTAACATAAGCATGTGAAAATTTACGAACCTTTCGACATCATTACTAGCGTACTTCCTTCAGCTGTTCCTGCTACTGCACTAATGTAATAGTCTTTCCCCCATTGTTCCACTATCCAATCCTTCAATCACACAGTTCTACTGAGCAATACCGCGGTAAATATCATTTAGTTACTGAGACATTTTTACGGAAGGTGAAACTTTTACCTTATTAAGGAAATGAGGAGAAATATTGTAAATTTGAGAAGTGAATCCAGTGCCTGTATCCATAATGAGGGCCCAAAGGTTTTGACTCGAAGCAACGCAACTAACAAATAAACCATCTCTATTGCCAGCCTCGATGTGCTGCCCGAGTCTTGCATCAGCCACATTATAGTGATATCTGTACATAGAATGGCAGTAAAACCGTAAATTTTTCAGGGTCTGTGAAAAGTACAGAGCTTGCTCAAAAAATATATAATTTTGGGATGTTAAAACTCAAAAGTAACTACCTTTGTTTCATAGGCCGTCGAGCATTATAAATACTAACCCATTGTAAAGCAGGCACCCCCATACGGACCTTTTTGTTCGGTTGGCCATCTTCACCTAAGCCTTCCATTGACAACCGTCCTCTCTTGTGGCCAATTTGATAGATAAGCTATAAATGGTAATTTTATAAAATCAGATAAAATGTTGATCGATACAAAATGAAGCAGAATTTAGTGTTAATTGATTGAAATTAAGTACCTTTACAGCACCATCAGTGTTGATCGGTCTAATGTCAGGATTCAGACCAACGATTATGTCAAAAAGAGAAATATATTTCCCGTATCTCGGTTCCTCGTCAAACTTCAAGTTCACAACGTATTCTAGAAATTGTTTGAACGGTTCTGGACATAAGTAGCATAGATTCTCCGGAGAAATTTCCATCTTTTTCTTGCAAACGAGGAACCCTTTATTATCTCCCTATAAAGATGACCAAAAATTAGACTTTTTCTTCGTCAAGAAAAAGCAAAACTAGCTTGGAAGAAAAGCAACCTGGTAGCCTTGCCATGGTAAGCGACCTCGGAGAAGAAAAATAAGAGTGTAGGCAAGAGACTCAAGATCGTCTCTTCTGCTGCTAGTTCTCCCTAAATGTGCATGAACACTCGCATACCGTACGGTTCCTTTGAACACATCGGGTCTTTGATCATACTCCACATGGAGACCCGTAGAATTATCCCGCCATCTGGTAGCTGGGAAAATTCAAAAAAATAATAAATTTTATTTCTAAGTGAAAGCTAAAAGAGAGATCTAAGATGAATTGGTGCTTCTGATCAATCAAAATTTAAGATACAGATAGCCATAGGGCCAAAATCCTGTCTACATGTTTATAGAGTTTGAAAAGTGGTCCTTACCTAATCCAAGATCGACAAGGAATAACTTCTTTGCATCGGGAGACCCGGGAGCTCCAAGGAGAAAATTCTCTGGCTTAACATCACCATGAATGTACCTGCCATGAATATATATAATTTGAATCTATAATTTGATGCAGATGTAATTGGGTTAATTATCAAAAAACAATCCGAACTTTGATGAAAAACCAAACAGCAAACCAAACTTTTTTTGTTGACAAACAACAAACCAAACTTTTGGAATTGAGCAATCAACAAACATACCTCAAATTTTCATTATGTTTGAACAAATTTTTCAATGTTTGAGGGAGTTATTAAGTCGTAATACTCTTTCCTTAGAATACTTCAACTAATATTGACTTAATAACTCCCTCAAACATTGAAAAATTCGTTCAAACATAATGAAAATTTAAGGTAGGTTTGTTGATTGCTCAATTCCAAATGTTTGGTTTGTTGTTTGTCAACAAAAAAAAGTTTGGTATGCTGTTTGGTTTTTCCTCAAAATTCGGTTTGTTTTTTGATTATTAACCCGATGCAATTTCATAAGTGTTTGAAGTACAAAAGAGTCTCACCCTTTAGTGTGTATCTTCTCCAGTATTGATATTGCTTCAATGGCAACACAAGCGACCATTTCAGAGGTCATTCTGCAATAAACCAAACCACAGTTACAACATCAAAATGAATCGAATGAAAATAATAATAAGTAAATGAAAACTCACGAATTGGAAATATTATTCCATATGTCCCACAAGCTCGGCCCCAGCTTATCCATTACCATGATATAGTATTCAGTGTATCGGCCCTTGTAATGAACTCGTGGCACACCATGGCTGCCACCTAGAGTTCTTCATTTATGTAAAACAAAGGCGAAAAATTAGTATGAATTTACTACATTGTGGTCCAAATACAAGAAAGAAGAAGAAACACAGCAGAATGGTCACTCGTATATTTGCCATTCATGAGGAGGCCCGTGTGTACACCCTCTGCTAGTTATATGCTCAAGTTTTAGAGCAACCTACAATATAGAAATTCAAGACGATGAGCAAAAGTTCAAAGAAGATGATCTAAATAATAAAGAAAAAATACCTCCACAGCTCCTGGGCCAGTAGTTACATCGTTTGAGCCTCCTGCAGAAACGCGCCGACCAACATAAACTTGTCCAAAGCCACCTTTTCCCAATTTTCTTTCTACTTTATACAAAGGTGAGCCACCAACTTGCACCTAACAGAACGAAACAAAAAGCTTTGATAAGTAAGATACTTGAGCAGAACATAATAATAATACCCAAAATAGATATCCTGGTCGGAATTTTAAAATAATAATAATAATAAATTTGTATGATATTTTATAGAATCCTTCAGGAAAATAGCTAAATTTCACATATTTTCGGGGGACCCAAAAGTATATGCAAACCAGCACTCTCCACTTGGCAGCGAAGAATTCTTAACATTCATCACTTTAGTACAATTGTATGTTCAACTAGAGAAATAAATGCCAACATCAGTAACTTCCCTTAATCATCTAATGGGACACCTTCCATTCATCAGCAACGTCTAATTTCATGGTCGATCATATTCATCTTTCTAGAATCATATAAAGATTAAGCAAATTGATTGATTGGGGCTCGAATAAGCAATACAAGGCTCCTAAGAATGATCTGAAAAACTTACACTCTCTGGCAGCAGGTCAGCGCCTCCATCATCTTCCCTGGCAGGTCCTTTATCTGCATTATTACCCGCCCCACTGTAAAAATCATCCATTGGCGCTACCGCAGCCTCCTTCGGCAGCTCAGGCTCACCACCAGCAGCTCTCAAACCCTCAGGCAAACGATCACGATTCTCCTCAACCTGTCGGGCGGCTGCATTAGCTTCTCGTTCCTCAACCTTCTTGTTCTTGTTGTTGCAGTTGTTTACCTGTGCCACAGCTGCAGCTGCAGCTGCGCACCTCCTTCTCGTCCGAGTTGCAATAGCATCACCAGCATCGATCGGAATCGGCAGCTTCCTCGCTGCTGTCGCTGCACGGCCCCTGCGAGAGGCATCATTCATCACCGGCATCGTTCATTCTCCGGCGGTCGCCGTGATTCAGCACCGCATGCGCCAGACCCAGATGCAAATTCTAAATAATCGAGAAGGGAAGACAAGAGGGAGGCAAAGTCGGCCACGAATGCGCCAAAAAAACCGAGCTTTGCCCCACGGAATGAAGAGAGAACCTTGGTCACCTCTTTTCTCAGTAGAGATTCCTTCGTAGGATCGATAAATGCGCGGGATAATCTAATGGGAGAGGAGAGGAGTATTTTCTGGTGCGATGGACAAAAATAAAAAAACGAAACTTTACGAGCAGCTGATACTACGGGGAAGAAGGGAGCTCGTCGCGCCATGTACAGAGAAGACGGGGAACCGTCTGTAACCGTTGCGGGAAAATTCTACCCTAATATTAGACTTTGCCAAATTAGTCCTAAAACTCGTAATAATCTATCATTTTCTTCCTCAAACCTATGTCCAAATAAGACCTTTATTAGAGGGTTTTTAATTACCAAATAAAACTACTCAAACTTTGTTACTTTACTAAAAACTAGTCTATTTCATTTTCAAATTTTGTTACATATATTTTTAGTGGTGCGGTAATAAGTTAGCTTTATTTAGTTTTGATGAAATTGGGAAGAAATGAGGAAAGAGATAGAAGAAAAATCTTAGAAAACGCAGAAATAATTCGAGAAGCACTTGAGAATCACCGGATCTGGTTAATTCATTTGACAGATTCTCACCCTTAAATACAAAACCGTACATAAAACTATTGTTCATTTACACTTCAAGCTAATGAAAAAACGAGAAGACTCCATAAACAAAACATATTAATAATCTTGGTCAAATATAAAGAAATACATGGGGAAAACACGAACTGAGCCCAATATCAAAGGAATAACACTAGTCCATCACATAGACTAAACTTCCAGCTTGCACGAAGACACACCCATTTTCAATACTCCCCTTCAAGCTGGAAGTGATCTTGTAAGTTGAAAGTGATCATGTAATCTCCCCCTATCCAGCAAAGATATTCTTCATGCCAAGTCTTCCACACAACACATAATGTCGTTGTGTTCTGAGCGACTTGGTGAACAAATCGACCAATTGATCATCTGTTCTAACATGCTCAAGCCGCACAACCTTATCAATCAATTTTTCCCTAATATAATGACAGTATATCTTTATATGCTTAGTTCACTCGTGAAATACAATGTTATTAGCAATTTGGATGACATCTTTGTTATCGCAATATAGAACAAACAAACTATTTTATTTAAAACCTAGTTCCTCCATATAATTTCGGACAAGGATGCACCCATGATCCCATATTCAGACCCTGCAGAAGATTTGGACATAGTGGTTTGTTTATTAACTTTCCAACTTACCAAAGACTTTCCTACCATGATGCAAAAAACTGTAACATATTTTCTAGACTCGATGCAACTAGCCCAGTCAGAGTCGCAATATGCTATAATGTTCGGAAAAGAATCAGAGAAAAGAAGGATAC
This sequence comes from Chamaenerion angustifolium, assembly GCA_946814005.1. Lineage (NCBI taxonomy): Eukaryota > Viridiplantae > Streptophyta > Magnoliopsida > Myrtales > Onagraceae > Chamaenerion > Chamaenerion angustifolium. The sequence goes on from OX328279.1 coordinate 804,086, forward strand.
CCTTACTCGGTTCCCTCTTTATATACCTGATTATTCGTAAAGCAGCTCCATGATGTGAATTTTTCGGACTTTGCATATATTGACTAGGTTCTGCACAACAAAGGAAATATCTGGCCAAGTAATTGTTAAGTACAAAAGCTTCCCTAGCAGTCCCCTATAAAGGGTGACATCATTTAGGGGTTCATCATCAACATTAAGATTCAGGTGCTCATCATAATCTGTGCTAGTAAATTTCACATTTTGCTCCATAGGAGTCCTAGCAGTCTTAGCACCCAAAAGGCCAACATCGGAAATAAGTTCTAAAGCGTATTTCCTTTGGCAAAGTACCAATTCGATTTGGGACCGAACTATCTCAATACCAAAGTAATACCATAATTCACCCAAATCCTTCATCTTAAAACTGAATTCCAAAACATGCTTTAAATCAGATATCAGACTATCACTATTACCACAAATGAGCAAATCATCCACATATACAAGAAGAATAACCAACTGATCTCCAACACGTTTTGTAAATAAAGAATAGTCAAATTTTGACTGATTATATCCAGCTTGAATAAGGGAATTGGTCAACTTAATATTCCATTGTCTACTTGCTTGTTTCAAGTCATATAATGATTTTCGCAATTTACAAACAAGATGGGCACTATCTTTACCAACAAATCATTCGGGAACATGCATATAAACTTCCTCATCTAGGTATCCTTGTAAGAAGGCATTGTAAACATCCATTTGATAAAGCGACCAGTTATAAACAGAGGCTAGGGCTAGCACAGTTCTATCAATACTCATTTTGGCAACAGGAGAGAAAGTGTCAAACTAGTCTATACCATGCTTCTGGCTATATCCCTTAGCAACCAATATGGCTTTATGTCTATTTAATGTTTCATCAGATTTATATTTCAATTTGTAAACCCACTTACATTCGATTGCTTTTTTACCTGGGGGGAGAGGGACTAAGTCCCAAGTCTGATTCTGTTCGAGGGCTTGTATCTCGTCCTTCATTGCGTGTATCCAGGCTTCATCCTTAACAACTTCGGAAAAAGTGTTAGGTTCGACAAGTCTATAAACTGAACTCAAATAAACTTGGTAATTATCAGACAAACCATCATAAGATATAAACTTGTCGATAAAGTGAAGGCAAGATACATTTGAAACCTAATAGTCTTTCATCCATATGGGAGACTTAATAGCTCTCCCTGACCTGCTAAAAACAGATGCAGAAGATTCCTGTGTAACATGGACAACATTGCTATCAGGGTCATCTTGTGACTCATCATTTAGCGAGGTTTCATCAGTGCCACGAGGGGATCCATCATCTGGAATATCTACACTGATATCAGTGCTATTCTCCTCAGTATTTGCATCTTGAGGGATGCTTACGTCATATGAGTTCGACTTAGTATGGTATTTGAAAAATATGGGCAACTGATTTGATTTATTATTCTCAAAAGGAAATAATTTCTCATTGAATTGAACATCCCTACTAAAAAAATATTTCTTTTCGACCAAATCATAAAGTCTATAACCCTTTTGAGTTTCCGAGTATCCCAAAAAAACAGACGGGATAACTCTAGAAGCAAATTTGTCAGCCACCTGCATATTTTTCGCATAACACAAGCATCCAAACACCCGAAGGTGACTAATCACAGGTTTCTTATTACTAAATATCTCATCAGGTGATTTTCCTTCTAGCAACCTAGATGACATCAAATTAATCAAGTAACATGCTGTGAGAACACAATCCCCCCAAAAATCATTTAGAAGTGAATTTTGCAACTTAAGTGTCCTAGCTACTTCCAGGAGGTGTCCTCTCGTTCTGTTGGGGAGTATAGGGACACTGCTTTGATGAGCAATGCCATTTTCTTGAAAAATGTTTTTAATATGCTCATTAAAAAACTCCTTACCATTGTATTTTCTAAAACCTTTAATTTTCTTACCGAACTTGTTTCAACCATGATAATGATATGTCTCAAAATGACAACAACATCGGATTTGAACTACATCAAATGAATCCAGGTAACTCTAGAAAAATCATCCACCAATGTCAAAAAAAACTTTTTATTATCATATGTAGGGGTATGAAAGGGCCCCCATATATCGACATGAATAAGATCAAATGTTCTAAAGCCTTTAACGAAATATGTTCAAGACGCTTATGCCACAACATAGCATTTGAAACAACAAGAAAAAAAAGTACATGTGACATTATTACAAGATATCCTAATGAAGTATATACACGATTTATGCTCACCAGTCCTCAAAACCCTCCCATTTGAGAGGTCATGTAGGACAACAAACTTAGAATAAAAAATCATAGAACAATTCAATTCTTTAGTAAGTCTAGAAAGTGATAAAAAAATGTATTTAAAATTGGGCAAATACAGGACATTCATCAGTTTCTTTATCCTGTCTATTTGATCGTCAAGTCAGACCACGTACCAGACACATGTGTATTTATTTTCTAAAATACTTGATTTACCCTTAATTTATTTTGATGTCCTCTAGGGAAGGATCGCATAGTACTGCAAGATATCTTAATGCAGAACATCCCTTTGCCATCTTTCCCATTCACAAGCATTTGAATTCCGTATAAATTTTCGATCTTTTTATAATTTTGACCCAAATTCACAAATTTAACGAAGTGCCAACCTACCTCGTTGAACAATTAATTGATGAACAACCACTCAAAAGTCAAAATCGACCTACTTAAAAGCAAACATCGCTTTCGATTGGCTATCCACCAATTAATTAGCGTCTCTTTGGATCTCGATAGGTAAATCTGAGTCCGTAACCAGTCAAGTGAAATAGACACTCCAACTACCAAAAACGGGCATGATCGGGATGAATGCCGTATTTTCGGTCTTTGATCGATTGATATCATAAAATACATCATTTGTCATTCTAGAAATGTATAATTTTATCTATTTATATGCATGAAAAGAGGTAAAAAGAAAAAGCATGCACGAGATATATGTTAGTTAGTGATTAATGGACAGTTCATCATTCATTTTAGGCCTCAACTTTATGATCACAAAGTCAAGATCCTCTCGTGACAGCAACCCTAGAAAGCTCCATCGTGATAATTACTATATATATATATATATGTATCGTAAACTGTCTCAAATTCAGAATTTTCTGACATATTCAAATAGGAACCTAACATTAAGGTTGCTACATGGTTGCTTGTCATTGATTTCTCCTGCAAGAACAATGGCTAACGTTTGCTGTCCCATCGAGATGGAGCCGCGAACCTTGAGCCAAGGACAACTAAATAATGCTCGAGAAGCTGCTGCGGGTGTGGTTCAGACGATGGAGCCACGCGAAGCTTCAAATATTTTCGTCGAGGTAATGTTAACATGATATGTCTACATCAACACACGATTGTTAACTATCTGCAAGATGACGTTGCGGTTCAACGCTTCGTCTCTTAACAAAAACAATAACATATAATAAACTTGTGGGTCGATGAGCTATTTGCTAGTTGATTTTTTTTATTCTCGACTTTTAATTTCATTAGTTGTGTGAGACTTAAGACGTACGCCTTAACCAACTGTCTCAAAAGTCCGAACTTGTGAGTGAAGACATTCAGTATACACTTAAGCCATTTTATAAATTAAAAGTGCAATTTCTCATCTATGTTTATTTTACCGATTTTGGTTATGCAGGGACTTACACCGGTTCTTTCGATCAAGGAAATGAACACACAACAGGAAATCGATCCGAATAACGTTCGGGATGATGCCACGGTTGAGAACGTGGTTCATATATTGGAGGACCCGATGAAGCAGATACTTGAGAAGCCATGCCAATGCTCGTGCATGCCCAATGCGATCATCGACTCCCCGGATCATCCACTTGAAGTTCTTATTAACGAACCGGTTTCGGCACCCTTTTGAGGAAAATTCGAAAGGGTTGTGAACGTCGGATGTAATTAGTTGGATAATTTCATTTGATAATAACGTAGATTGTACTATGAATCGATTGTTTAATGACTTGGGAGGAGTTAATTGTAGTATTAGCTATGCAATTAGTGATTGCTTCTATCATGTATTTGCTTTTGGCTGATGACTTGAATAACTGTGTCTTCTTTGTTATTCTGAATCCATATATCCATTATAAGAAACCAAATCTATAGCGTCACTCTAGTTCCGTCGCCATTAAGATCTTTCTAGTGACGAATTTAGTTGTTGTCACAAAATGCTTGAACTAGAAGCTACATTTTTATTTGGTCGTCGTTATGGTTATGATACCTTGATCACCATAACTTGTTAGCAGACCATAAACCATAACTTACAGTTGGTACAAACTGATGTTTACAAACATTAATGACCCGTTCTTTTTTCGGAAAACTTATGGAATATGTCTTACGGATTCCATATCACCAAAGAAACAACTTCATATTTTTATCTCCTATTCCTTATTCGGTATTCCGTATTCCTTATTCTGTGAAAAAAACGCCCCGTAAGTTAAGAAAAAGTGTTTATATATATTAAAAGTATACTAAAGACCGTCACTCTTAAGTTCAGAGGGAGGGGATTGAGAAATGTTAGGAGTATACTGAATACAGAATCGAGCTCAACCCCAGATATATTATGGAAACAAGTTACATTACCAGTTGGATAACTACAGTGCCGTCGGTAAATCAAGCTCCAAAAGAAGTCATTTCAAAAGAACTAATTCGTACAGTGCTGGTCTCTGCACTTTGGTCTCCCCTGGAGCTTATCTCAACCGCTAGACAATCCTTGAGTTCAGACAGTACGAGGTTTATGTCGGGTCTTCTACTTGGAGTCAAGTCCACACATTTTACTGCAACCTCTATCATCTTCCAGATAGAGTTAGTCTCAAACTGGCCATGCATCCTCGGATCAACAAGGTTCTGAATGTTTCCTGCTTCAACAAGAGGTATCACCCATGCAACAATGTGGACACTGCCTTTAGCATTTCTTATGATAGCTGGGTGTCCAGTGATGAGCTCAAAAAGGATTATCCCGAAACTGTAGATGTCGCTCTTTCTATTCAAACTTCCAGTTATATTAAATCTGAAGAACAACATTGCCATGAATTTATTAGTATGTTTGGTTGAATTTAGAAACTAGAATCATGGTTTGGTGAAGGTTCTCTTACGATGGATCAAGATAACCAGGAGTTCCAGCGGGCATAGTTGAAAGATAAGAGTCTTGGCCGGGTTTAAAAGCTCTAGACAGACCAAAATCAGCAATTTTAGCCTGCATATTTTCATCCACTAAGATGTTAGAAGTCTTCAAATCTCTGTGGACGATTGGTGGCTTACAACCATTGTGCAAATACTCCAACCCTGCACAGAAACCGATCAACTGATCAAACAATTCGGGTTATAAGATCGTGCAATTTGTAGAAGCCGATGATGACCCGAATACCTTGTGCTGTATCTATTGCAATTTGTACTCTTTGACTCCACTGCATGACATGCTTGTTACTCTCTGCAAGAGGATAAACACCATTGATGGATCAAATCAAATGCTTTTCCTCTATACATTATTGCTAAAAACAAATGGTTCATTTACCTGATAAATGTTGCCTTACGTTTCCATTGGGCATTAACTCATAAATCAATGCCATGTTTGCAAATTCATCACAATAGCCAAGTAGAGAGACAAGATTTTTGTGATGAACAATCATTAAGAGCTGTGCCTGTATATGTACCAGATCATATCATGGTTTTATCTAATTCAAACATTTTATAGTGTAATACTGTAAATCTCACTACACCAAACTTGGGAAAATGTTTCCATTCACCTCTGCTTGAAACTCCTTGTAGCCTTGCTTAGATGTCTGAGAAAGAACTTTGACAGCAACTTTCGTGCCATCGAAAAGAGTTCCAAGGAATACGCTACCAAATCCACCGCGTCCAATAGTTACATTGAATTTCTTAGTGATGTTTGAAACTTCTGAAGATGTATATGCCCTCGCATTCTTTCCAATTACGGGTGTTCTTCGTTCCATTGGATCACCAGTCATGAAAGATCTAGCTTCCTCAACAGCTGTACTAGGCCCCAAAGGCTGTCTTCCATCTCCTATAACAACCAATGCAGCATTGATTTCAAGATTAAGAATAAAGTTCAACGACATTTGCGCTAAAAAACTAAATTTGAGCAATCAATGTCGGAAACTAGTTGGAATTTAGTTACCTTGTCCTTGTCTCCTTTTCCTTATGTAAAATAAGGTGAGAATAAATACGAACAAGAAAATGGATGCAGCAACAGAACCAACAACTGGAGCTACAACATTCTTTTTCTTGGTATTCCCATTTGGTAGAGTTGGACTCAGGTTGCAAATATCGGTTTCAGTTGTACATACTGGATTCCCAACTAAACTGTTGAAAGACAGCATGTTAATGACTGATTCGAGATGATCAAACATTGAATCTTGCAGCTGAAGCAACTTCACTTAACCTCATTTGGAGTGTTCTTAAAGTCGCTTTCTTCTTGAGGGCATCGGGAATGGGACCCTCTATGTTGTTTCCACTCAAGTTTCTGTTTCCGCTCAAGTTTAGTAAGAAGTAAATTACTTCAAAACGAACAGCAATGTTAGATTAAATGGTGCAACTTACAAAAATGTTAGATTTTGCAGTTGAGCTACAAATTCAGGTATCGTCCCGGATAATTGATTGAAGGATAGATCCCTGCACCAAGAAAAAGAGTATCACATAGATTGTTGATGTAATAGAGTGTAACAGTAAATTCAATGTAATTAAGATCTTACAAGGACACCAATGCTGTAAGATTGGAGAGCGAGGATGCAATGGTACCCATCAATCTGCTTGAGCTCAAATTTCTGCCATTTTTTACTAACAAATGTATCACAGTATTGTCCAATGGATTTATTAATCATAGCAGTAATTTGTTCACAGAAACATAAGTAGCTTGTCGATATCTTGTCAGAAAAAATGTCCCAATTTTAAGTCTAGTAGCTACTTACAAAGCTGTTATTCTTGGCAGATTATCTTGAATATTGCAGCTCAACCCTTTCCATGTAAACTCTAGTGGAGAACATGGATCGCCTTGCCAACTATCCCTGATCACTCCATATGTGTTCTTGATGTCGACAATCGCATTGACTAAGGTTTTATGTTGCAAAAAGTACACATATTAGTTCATAGAATGAGTATTATAAACACTATATTAAGTACCCCCCCTGCATATTAGTATTAATATAGATGAAGCATTTCTTGCTTTATTTGTAACTTACAGTCATCTAAATCTGTCTGAGAGTTTGTGAGATCAACGCCATAATAGATCTCGACAGCATTGGAAAATGGTGGGAGATTTGCATCAGTTGTAGCAGAAATGTTGTAGATGATTTGACTTCCACTAACAGGCAACGACTCGACTGTCACTGGCTTTAGATACACTGGGAAGACAGTGCGTACTATGCTTCCTTGCACATAAATTCCGAATGCCCTTGTTTGGTTCGATTGAAGAATCTGAATCTCTGCAAAATGGAAGTATAGATACCACTTGTAGGTGGCGTTTGGAGACTTCCAATATCTATACCAGTAATAAGTTCTATTGATTGTTTCTTCTGCAGTCATTAAGACTTCTCCAGGGACTTTATAGCTGCCACTGTTTCTTATTAACTCTTCGACTGCAGCCGTATTTGCTATCTGATGAAGACCGTTGCCAACAATTTCACCGGTCCAAACGCGGTCGTAAACATCTTGCGGGTGCCTGATTTTGCATTTTAAGGTGACTTCTTTAAAAGGAAACAAACCTTAGAAGTGTAAGACTTAAGACGTATGCCTTAACCAACTGTCTCAAAAGTCCGAACTTGTGAGTGAAATCATTAAGTATCATTAAGGCTAGTGCCCGGCCTCGGCCTAGTTAACTTGTGAGTGAAACGTCCTAACCAACTATATCTCAAAAGTCCGAACTTGTGAGTGAAGGTATTCTGTATACTCTTAAGCCATCTTAATAAGATGAAGCTCATGACAATGAATTACCTGTATGTCGTGTTCGATCCAATATTGTTTCGGTGAAAGAGTGTGAGTGCCGTGGATGAATCGACAGATGAATAAGTTGAACTTTCGAGGATACGCAATTCTAAAGAGGAAATGATCGGGTTTCCGGAGCCACGATTCACAAGGCACACTTGTATATAGTCTCTAGTAGGACTGTATATGATCTCTTGATATGTATAAATCGATGGACTGACGGTAACCCAGAAATTAACATCGATATACAAGTCGAATGTCGGAGACAAAGACCGGCTGTCGTAGTTACCATACGAAAATAATGCCCTGATCAAATACTTGTTGTTCTTACCTTCTGCAGGTTGGAGCGTGTAACAGTTCCTAGTTCCGTTGGGGAAACTCCTCAGATTCCTCAGCTGTCGGAACGGGATTTGACTAAGGTACGAGGAATCTATGTTGAAGTTCTGTCCCGATTCCACGAAGCCCGAATCGGTCGTGTAGTTTAAGGTGAGGGTCGTGTCCTGGTAACTGCTCGATGCACCACAGTCGATGCTTATGAAGCCTGAATTCATTAACAAGGTAATCGTTTGAGACAAACTATACATACATACATATATATATATATAAATATATGTATGTATAGTTTTGATGATGATGATGATCAAGATTATGTTTGTATTTACCTGGGTTGTCTTGTGCTTGAGCAAAGAATCCCATTACTAGTAAGCAACAAAACACACTCAAAATCTTCATATTTTGTTTATGAACATGAACTGAACCAAGAGTTTCCTTCTCTTTGTCGAAAACTTGGTGTACTTAAATGGTTTCTCTTATTAGAGAGTTGACTTTGGAGTTGGACCAAGAAATACTTATATGAATTACAAGATAAACTATGGTTCTTACGTTGTAGTATGTTTTTGTTCTGTCATGAAATTAAAAACCAATTTAAGTGTAGACTTTTATTGATGACATAAACATATATAGTTGTTTATGTTAGGTATTGGAGCCGGATTAATATGCAATGTTAGTTTATGTATTAATGTACGCGTCTCGCGGTTCAACCTCTGCGGTGAGGTTGTCGGGGGCGGAAGCCCCCCACCCGAAGGCGGGGTTCGGGGCAGAGGCCCGAACCCGTAAGCTGTAATGTACTGTATTTCTCTATGTATACGTATTTTGTAACAGTAATATGTCATCAATACATATTAACCAAACCGCGTAGAGATTACCCTAATTTGGGTGTTACAACGGAAAAACAGAATCTCTCTCTACCTCTCCCTAATCTCTCTATAATTCTTGTTATTCTTCTTCATAAGATTAGTGTTGTTGTTGTGAATCGATCCTAACAGTATATATGTAGAGGGATCTGCAGACTTTTTCATACATCTATATGTACAATACAAGAATATATCTATATGTACATATTAGACGACTTTTGATACTTTTTAATGATTTAGAACATGACTTGGTCAGTCTGTAATCTTCAAAACTTGTAATTAACTTTGCATAATTCGATAATTTGTAGTTCTTACTACTTGGTGATGTTGATGCATCTCTTTTATTATCTCTGAATTTGAAAAAGTCAGATAATTCTGACTAATAATGATTCACTTACTACATAATAAATTATGAGCTAGTTTATTTTTGCAATAATACGTTATATCTGACTGACTTGGTTATATTTTTCGAGCATGCTAACAAATATTAAACACGCAAGGAGAATTAGCAGTTATATCATAAAAATATTAGGATTAATACGTAAAAGTTATCTGACCTTTAATGATTTTGCCAAAATCTATCGAATTTTTGTATTTACCTCTTCTAGTTATATGAAAATATTATATTGAATAAACCAGTTAGATCGTGTGGCTGTTAACTAGGGGTGAGCAAAATGCGGTTTGATTAAAACCGAAACCGTTTGTGAATTTTCGCCCCAAAACCGTTTGTATATAGTGAATTTTCGCCCCAAAAATATGTATTATATTAGCATTAATAGCTCAATACAATCGAGTTAGAATGTGAATAAAATTAATTTAACTGAATACAAAGTTCTGAATGATGAGATATTGACAAAACTACGAAATCAGACGAAACATTATGGTACCACCTAGGAAAAAATAATTTAACGTCTTATATACAAGTGATAACCACAAACCTTTTAGATTATATTTTGAGTAAGAATGTTTATAATATATATTTGATCAAGTACGGAATAAAATAAAATTTATTTCATCGCAAATAGAGGCCGGATTGAGAAACTTTGAAAAAACAATAAAATCGGTCGAAACTCAAAGGAGTACCATCACGGAAAATAGTGAATTTTGGGCCCAAAAATATATATTATGTTAACATTACTAACTCAATATATATCGAGTTAGAATGAGAAAAAAAACTAATTTCACTAAAAACAAAGTTGTGAGTGATGAGATATAGACAAAACTACGAAATCGGACGAAACATGAGGGTGCCACCAAGGCAAATAGAATTTAATGTCTTATATACAAGTGATAACAATAAACATTTGATATTATAATTTGAGTAAGAATGTTTATAATGTATATTTGATCGAGTACGGAATAAAACAAAATTTATTTCATCGCAAATAGAGTTCTGATTGAGGAGAAATTCAAACAACAGCAATATCGGTAAAACTCAAAGGGTACCATCACGGAAAATAGTGAATTTTGGACCCAAAAATATGTATTATATTAGCATTAATAACTCAATATATATCGAGTTAGAATGTGAATAAAACTAGATTATCTGAAAACGAAGTTCTGAAGGATGATGTATTGACAAAACTACGAAATCAGAGGTAACATTATGGTGCCACCTAGGAAAAAATAATTTAACGTCTTATATACAAGTGATAACAACAAACATTTGATATTATATTTTGAGTAAGAATGTTTATAATATATATTTGATCGATTACGGAATAAAACAAAATTTATTTCATCGCAAATAGAGGCTAGATTGAGGAAAATTTCAAAAACAACAAAATCGGTCGAAACTCAAAGGGGTAAATAGTGTATTTTCGTCCCAAAAATATGTATTATATTAGCATTAATAACTCAATAAAATCGAGCTAGAATGTGAATAAAATTAATTTAACTGAATACAAAGTTCTGAATGATGAGATATTGACAAAACTACGAAATCGGACGAAACATTATGGTACCACCTAGGAAAAAATAATTTAACGTCTTATATACAAGTGATAACAACAAACATTTTAGATTATATTTTGAGTAAGAATGTTTATAATATATATTTGATCGAGTACAGAATAAAATAAAATTTATTTCATCGCAAATAGAGGCCAGATTGAGGAAACTTTGAAAAAACAACAAAATCGGTCGAAACTCAAAGGGGTACCATCACGGAAAATAGTGAATTTTGGGCCCAAAAATATATATTATGTTAACATTACTAACTCAATATATATCGAGTTAGAATGTGAAAAAAACTAATTTCACTGAAAACAAAGCTGTGAGTGATGAGATATAGACAAAACTACGAAATCGGACGAAACATGAGGGTGCCACCAAGGCAAATAGAATTTAATGTCTTATATACAAGTGATAACAACAAACATTTGATATTATATTTTGAGTAAGAATGTTTATAATGTATATTTGATCGAGTACGGAATAAAACAAAATTTATTTCATCGCAAATAGAGTTCTGATTGAGGAGAAATTCAAACAACAGCAAAATCGGTAAAACTCAAAGGGGTACCATCACAGAAAATAGTGAATTTTGGACCAAAAAATATGTATTATATTAGCATTAATAACTCAATATATATCGAGTTAGAATGTGAATAAAACTAGATTATCTGAAAACGAAGTTCTGAAGGATGAGCTATTGACAAAACTACGAAATCAGAAGAAACATTATGGTGCCACCTAGGAAAATATACTTTAACGTCTTATATACAAGTGATAACAACAAACATTTGATATTATATTTTGAGTAAGAATGTTTATAATATATATTTGATTGATTACGGAATAAAACAAAATTTATTTCATTGCAAATAGAGTTCTGATTGAGGAAAATTTCAAAAACAACAAGATCGGTCGAAACTCAAAGGGGTACCATCACAGAAAATAGTGAATTTTTGCCCCAAAAATATGTATTCTATTAGCATTAATAACTCAATAAAATCGAGTTAGAATGTTAATAAAATTAATTTAACTGAATACAAAGTTCTGAATGATGAGATATTGACAAAACTACGAAATCGGACGAAACATTATGGTACCATCTAGGAAAAAATAATTTAACGTTTATATACAAGTGATAACAACAAACATTTTAGATTATATTTTGAGTAAGAATGTTTATAATATATATTTGATCGAGTACGGAATAAAATAACATTTATTTCATCGCAAATAGAGGCCGGATTGAGGAAACTTTGAAAAAACAACAAAATCGGTCGAAACTCAAAGGGGTACCATCACGGAAAATAGTGAATTTTGGGCCCAAAAATATATATTATGTTAACATTACTAACTCAATATATATCGAGTTAGAATGTGAAAAACACTAATTTCACTAAAAACAAAATTGTGAGTGATGAGATATAGACAAAACTACGAAATCGGACGAAACGTGAGGGTGGGTGCCACCAAAGCAAATTGAATTTAACGTCTTATATACAAGTGATAACAACAAACATTTTAATTTTATTTTGAGTAAGAATGTTTATAATATATATTTGATCGAGTACAGAATAAAACAAAATTTATTTCATCGCAAATAGAGTTCTGATTGAGGAGAAATTCAAACAACAGCAAAATCGGTAAACCTCAAAGGGGTACCATCACGGAAAATAGAGAATTTTGAACCCAAAAATATGTATTATATTGGCATTAATAACTCAATATATATCTAGTTAGAATGTGAATAAAACTAGATTATCTGAAAACGAAGTTTTGAAGGATGAGGTATTGACAAAACTACAAAATCAGAGGAAACAATATAGTTCCACCTAGGAAAAAATAACTTAACGTCTTATATACAAGTGATAACCACAAACCTTTTAGATTATATTTTGTGTAATAATGTTTATAATATATATTTTATCGAGTACGGAATAAAATAAAATTTATTTCATCGCAAATAGAGGCCGGATTGAGGAAACTTTGAAAAAACAACAAAATCGGTCGAAACTCAAAGGAGTACCATCACGGAAAATAGTGAATTTTGGGCCCAAAAATATATATTATGTTAACATTACTAACTCAATATATATCGAGTTAGAATGTGAAAAAAACTAATTTCACTGAAAACAAAATTGTGAGTGATGAGATATAGACAAAACTACGAAATCGGACGAAACGTGAGGGTGCCACCAAGGCAAATAGAATTTAACGTCTTATATACAAGTGATAACAACAAACAGTTTAATTTATATTTTAAGTAAGAATGTTTATAATATATATTTGATCGAGTACAGAATAAAACAAAATTTATTTCATCGCAAATAGAGTTCTGATTGAGGAGAAATTCAAACAACAGCAAAATCGGTAAACCTCAAAGGGGTACCATCACGGAAAATAGAGAATTTTGAACCCAAAAATATGTATTATATTGGCATTAATAACTCAATATATATCGAGTTAGAATGTGAATAAAACTAGATTATCTGAAAACGAAGTTTTGAAGGATGAGGTATTGACAAAACTACAAAATCAGAGGAAACATTATAGTTCCACCTAGGAAAAAATAACTTAACGTCTTATATACAAGTGATAACCACAAACCTTTTAGATTATATTTTGTGTAATAATGTTTATAATATATATTTGATCGAGTACGGAATAAAATAAAATTTATTTCATCGCAAATAGAGGCCGGATTGAGGAAACTTTGAAAAAACAACAAAATCGGTCGAAACTCAAAGGGGTACCATCACAGTAAATAGTGAATTTTCCCCCAAAAATATGTATTATATTGGCATTAATAACTCAATACAATCGAGTAAGAATGTGAATAAAATTAATTTAACTGAATACAAAGTTCTGAATGATGAGATATTGACAAAACTACGAAATCGGACGAAACATTATGGTACCACCTAGGATAACAAGTGAAAACAACAAACATTTTAGATTATATTTTGAGTAAGAATGTTTATAATATATATTTGATCGAGTACGGAATAAAATAAAATTTATTTCATCGCAAATAGAGGCCGGATTGAGGAAACTTTGAAAAAACAACAAAATCGGTCGAAACTCAAAGGGGTACCATCACGGAAAATAGTGAATTTTGGGCCCAAAAATATATATTATGTTAACATTACTAACTCAATATATATCGAGTTAGAATGTGAAAAAAACTAATTTCACTGAAAACAAAATTGTGAGTGATGAGATATAGACAAAACTACGAAATCGGACGAAACGTGAGGGTGCCACCAAGGCAAATAGATTTTAACGTCTTATATACAAGTGATAAAAACAAACATTTTAATTTATATTTTAAGTAAGAATGTTTATAATATATATTTGATCGAGTACAGAATAAAACAAAATTTATTTCATCGCAAATAGAGTTCTGATTGAGGAGAAATTCAAACAACAGCAAAATCGGTAAACCTCAAAGGGGTACCATCAAGGAAAATAGAGAATTTTGAACCCAAAAATATGTATTATATTGGCATTAATAACTCAATATATATCGAGTTAGAATGTGAATAAAACTAGATTATCTGAAAACGAAGTTTTGAAGGATGAGGTATTGACAAAACTACAAAATCAGAGGAAACATTATAGTTCCACCTAGGAAAAAATAACTTAACGTCTTATATACAAGTGATAACCACAAACCTTTTAGATTATATTTTGTGTAATAATGTTTATAATATATATTTGATCGAGTACGGAATAAAATAAAATTTATTTCATCGCAAATAGAGGCCGGATTGAGGAAACTTTGAAAAAACAACAAAATCGGTCGAAACTCAAAGGAGTACCATCACGGAAAATAGTGAATTTTGGGCCCAAAAATATATATTATGTTAACATTACTAACTCAATATATATCGAGTTAGAATGTGAAAAAAACTAATTTCACTGAAAACAAAATTGTGAGTGATGAGATATAGACAAAACTACGAAATCGGACGAAACGTGAGGGTGCCACCAATGCAAATAGAATTTAACGTCTTATATACAAGTGATAACAACAAACATTTTAATTTATATTTTAAGTAAGAATGTTTATAATATATATTTGATCGAGTACAGAATAAAACAAAATTTATTTCATCGCAAATAGAGTTCTGATTGAGGAGAAATTCAAACAACAGCAAAATCGGTAAACCTCAAAGGGGTACCATCACGGAAAATAGAGAATTTTGAACCCAAAAATATGTATTATATTGGCATTAATAACTCAATATATATCGAGTTAGAATGTGAATAAAACTAGATTATCTGAAAACGAAGTTTTGAAGGATGAGGTATTGACAAAACTACAAAATCAGAGAAAACATTATAGTTCCACCTAGGAAAAAATAACTTAACGTCTTATATACAAGTGATAACCACAAACCTTTTAGATTATATTTTGTGTAATAATGTTTATAATATATATTTGATCGAGTACGGAATAAAATAAAATTTATTTCATCGCAAATAGAGTCCGGATTGAGGAAACTTTGAAAAAACAACAAAATCGGTCGAAACTCAAAGGGGTACCATCACAGTAAATAGTGAATTTTCGCCCCAAAAATATGTATTATATTGGCATTAATAACTCAATACAATCGAGTAAGAATGTGAATAAAATTAATTTAACTGAATACAAAGTTCTGAATGATGAGATATTGACAAAACTACGAAATCGGACGAAACATTATGGTACCACATAGGATAACAAGTGAAAACAACAAACATTTTAGATTATATTTTGAGTAAGAATGTTTATAATATATATTTGATCGAGTACGGAATAAAATAAAATTTATTTCATCGCAAATAGAGACCGGATTGAGGAAACTTTGAAAAAACAACAAAATCGGTCGAAACTCAAAGGGGTACCATCACGGAAAATAGTGAATTTTGGGCCCAAAAATATATATTATATTAACATTACTAACTCAATATATATCGAGTTAGAATGTGAATAAAACTAGATTATCTGAAAACGAAGTTCTGAAGGATGAGGTATTGACAAAACTACGAAATCAGAGGAAACATTATGGTGCCACCTAGGAAAAAATAATTTAACGTCTTATATACAAGTGATAACAACAAACATTTTATATTATATTTTGAGTAAGAATGTTTATAATATATATTTGATCGATTACGGAATAAAACATAAATTATTTCATCGTAAATAGAGGCCAGATTGAGGAAACTATCAAAAACAACAAGATCGGTCGAAACTCAAAGGGGTACCATCACAGAAAATAGTGAATTTTTGCCCAAAAATATGTATTATATTAGCATTACTAAATCAATACAATCGAGTTAGAATGTGAATAAAATTAATTTAACTGAATACAAAGTTCTGAATGATGAGATATTGACAAAACTACGAAATCGGACGAAACATGAGGGTGCCACCAAGGCAAATAGAATTTAACGTCTTATATACAAGTGATAAAAATAAACATTTGATATTATAATTTGAGTAAGAATGTTTGTAATGTATATTTGATCGAGTACGGAATAAAACAAAATTTATTTCATCGCAAAAAGAGTTCTGATCCAGGAGAAATTCAAACAACAACAAAATCTGTAAAACTCAAAGGGGTACCATCACGGAAAATAGTGAATTTTGGACCCAAAAATATGTATTATATTAGCATTAATAACTCAATATATATCGAGTTAGAATGTGAATAAAACTAGATTATCTGAAAACGAAGTTATGAAGGATGAGGTATTGACAAAACTACGAAATCAGAGGAAACATTATGGTGCCACCTTGGAAAAAATAATTTAACGTCTTATATACAAGTGATAACAACAACCATTTTAGATTATATTTTGAGTAAGAATGTTTATAATATATATTTGATCGAGTACGGAATAAAACAAAATTTATTTCATCGCAAATAGAGGCTAGATTGAGGAAAATTTCAAAACAATAAATTCGGTCGAAACTCAAAGGGATAAATAGTGTATTTTTCGCCCCAAAATATGTATTATATTGGCATTAATAACTCAATACAATCGAGTAAGAATGTGAATAAAATTAATTTAACTGTATACAAAGTTCTGAATGATGAGATATTGAAAAAACTACGAAATCGGACGAAACATTATAGTGCCACCTAGGAAAAAATAACTTAACGTCTTATATACAAGTGATAACAACAAACATTTTAGATTATATTTTGAGTAAGAATGTTTATAATATATATTTGATCGAGTACGGAATAAAATAAAATTTATTTCATCGCAAATAGAGGCCGGATTGAGGAAACTTTGAAAAAACAACAAAATCGGTCGAAACTCAAAGGGGTACCATCACGGAAAATAGTGAATTTTGGGCCCAAAAATATATATTATGTTAACATTACTAACTCAATATATATCGAGTTAGAATGTGAAAAAAACTAATTTCACTGAAAACAAAATTGTGAGTGATGAGATATAGACAAAACTACGAAATCGGACGAAACGTGAGGGTGCCACCAAGGCAAATAGAATTTAACGTCTTATATACAAGTGATAACAACAAACATTTTAATTTATATTTTAAGTAAGAATGTTTATAATATATATTTGATCGAGTACTGAATAAAACAAAATTTATTTCATCGCAAATAGAGTTCTGATTGAGGAGAAATTCAAACAACAGCAAAATCGGTAAAACTCAAAGGGGTACCATTACGGAAAATAGAGAATTTTGGACCCAAAAATATGTATTATATTGGCATTAATAATTCAATATATATCGAGTTAGAATGTGAATAAAACTAGATTATCTGAAAACGAAGTTTTGAAGGATGAGGTATTGACAAAACTACGAAATGAGACGAAACATTATGGTGCCACCTAGGAAAAAAAATACTTTAACGTCGTATATACAAGTGATAACAACAAAAATTTGATATTCTATTTTGAGTAAGAATGTTTATAATGTATATTTGATCGAGTACGGAATAAAACAAAATTTATTTCATCGCAAATAGAGGCCAGATTGAGGAACATTTCAAAAACAACAAAATCGGTCGAAATTCAAAGGGGTACCATCACAGTAAATAGTGAATTTTCGCCCAAAAAATATGTATTATATTGGCATTAATAACTCAATACAATCGAGTAAGAATGTGAATAAAATTAATTTAACTGAATACAAAGTTCTGAATGATGAGATATTGACAAAACTACGAAATCGGACGAAACATTATGGTACCACCTAGGATAACAAGTGAAAACAACAAACATTTTAGATTATATTTTGAGTAAGAATGTTTATAATATATATTTGATCGAGTACGGAATAAAATAAAATTTATTTCATCGCAAATAGAGACCGGATTGAGGAAACTTTGAAAAAACAACAAAATCGGTCGAAACTCAAAGGGGTACCATCACGGAAAATAGTGAATTTTGGGCCCAAAAATATATATTATATTAACATTACTAACTCAATATATATCGAGTTAGAATGTGAATAAAACTAGATTATCTGAAAACGAAGTTCTGAAGGATGAGGTATTGACAAAACTACGAAATCAGAGGAAACATTATGGTGCCACCTAGGAAAAAATAATTTAACGTCTTATATACAAGTGATAACAACAAACATTTTATATTATATTTTGAGTAAGAATGTTTATAATATATATTTGATCGATTACGGAATAAAACATAAATTATTTCATCGTAAATAGAGGCCAGATTGAGGAAACTATCAAAAACAACAAGATCGGTCGAAACTCAAAGGGGTACCATCACAGAAAATAGTGAATTTTTGCCCAAAAATATGTATTATATTAGCATTACTAAATCAATACAATCGAGTTAGAATGTGAATAAAATTAATTTAACTGAATACAAAGTTCTGAATGATGAGATATTGACAAAACTACGAAATCGGACGAAACATGAGGGTGCCACCAAGGCAAATAGAATTTAACGTCTTATATACAAGTGATAAAAATAAACATTTGATATTATAATTTGAGTAAGAATGTTTGTAATGTATATTTGATCGAGTACGGAATAAAACAAAATTTATTTCATCGCAAAAAGAGTTCTGATCCAGGAGAAATTCAAACAACAACAAAATCTGTAAAACTCAAAGGGGTACCATCACGGAAAATAGTGAATTTTGGACCCAAAAATATGTATTATATTAGCATTAATAACTCAATATATATCGAGTTAGAATGTGAATAAAACTAGATTATCTGAAAACGAAGTTATGAAGGATGAGGTATTGACAAAACTACGAAATCAGAGGAAACATTATGGTGCCACCTTGGAAAAAATAATTTAACGTCTTATATACAAGTGATAACAACAACCATTTTAGATAATATTTTGAGTAAGAATGTTTATAATATATATTTGATCGATTACGGAATAAAACAAAATTTATTTCATCGCAAATAGAGGCTAGATTGAGGAAAATTTCAAAACAATAAATTTGGTCGAAACTCAAAGGGATAAATAGTGTATTTTTCGCCCCAAAATATGTATTATATTGGCATTAATAACTCAATACAATCGAGTAAGAATGTGAATAAAATTAATTTAACTGTATACAAAGTTCTGAATGATGAGATATTGAAAAAACTACGAAATCGGACGAAACATTATAGTGCCACCTAGGAAAAAATAACTTAACGTCTTATATACAAGTGATAACAACAAACATTTTAGATTATATTTTGAGTAAGAATGTTTATAATATATATTTGATCGAGTACGGAATAAAATAAAATTTATTTCATCGCAAATAGAGGCCGGATTGAGGAAACTTTGAAAAAACAACAAAATCGGTCGAAACTCAAAGGGGTACCATCACGGAAAATAGTGAATTTTGGGCCCAAAAATATATATTATGTTAACATTACTAACTCAATATATATCGAGTTAGAATGTGAAAAAAACTAATTTCACTGAAAACAAAATTGTGAGTGATGAGATATAGACAAAACTACGAAATCGGACGAAACGTGAGGGTGCCACCAAGGCAAATAGAATTTAACGTCTTATATACAAGTGATAACAACAAACATTTTAATTTATATTTTAAGTAAGAATGTTTATAATATATATTTGATCGAGTACTGAATAAAACAAAATTTATTTCATCGCAAATAGAGTTCTGATTGAGGAGAAATTCAAACAACAGCAAAATCGGTAAAACTCAAAGGGGTACCATTACGGAAAATAGAGAATTTTGGACCCAAAAATATGTATTATATTGGCATTAATAATTCAATATATATCGAGTTAGAATGTGAATAAAACTAGATTATCTGAAAACGAAGTTTTGAAGGATGAGGTATTGACAAAACTACGAAATGAGACGAAACATTATGGTGCCACCTAGGAAAAAAAATACTTTAACGTCGTATATACAAGTGATAACAACAAAAATTTGATATTCTATTTTGAGTAAGAATGTTTATAATGTATATTTGATCGAGTACGGAATAAAACAAAATTTATTTCATCGCAAATAGAGGCCAGATTGAGGAACATTTCAAAAACAACAAAATCGGTCGAAATTCAAAGGGGTACCATCACAGTAAATAGTGAATTTTCGCCCCAAAAATATGTATTATATTGGCATTAATAACTCAATACAATCGAGTAAGAATGTGAATAAAATTAATTTAACTGAATACAAAGTTCTGAATGATGAGATATTGACAAAACTACGAAATCGGACGAAACATTATGGTACCACCTAGGATAACAAGTGAAAACAACAAACATTTTAGATTATATTTTAAGTAAGAATGTTTATAATATATATTTGATCGAGTACAGAATAAAACAAAATTTATTTCATCGCAAATAGAGTTCTGATTGAGGAGAAATTCAAACAACAGCAAAATCGGTAAACCTCAAAGGGGTACCATCACGGAAAATAGAGAATTTTGAACCCAAAAATATGTATTATATTGGCATTAATAACTCAATATATATCGAGTTAGAATGTGAATAAAACTAGATTATCTGAAAACGAAGTTTTGAAGGATGAGGCATTGACAAAACTACAAAATCAGAGGAAACATTATAGTTCCACCTAGGAAAAAATAACTTAACGTCTTATATACAAGTGATAACCACAAACCTTTTAGATTATATTTTGTGTAATAATGTTTATAATATATATTTGATCGAGTACGGAATAAAATAAAATTTATTTCATCGCAAATAGAGGCCAGATTGAGGAAACTTTGAAAAAACAACAAAATCGGTCGAAACTCAAAGGGGTACCATCACAGTAAATAGTGAATTTTCGCCCCAAAAATATGTATTATATTGGCATTAATAACTCAATACAATCGAGTAAGAATGTGAATAAAATTAATTTAACTGAATACAAAGTTCTGAATGATGAGATATTGACAAAACTACGAAATCGGACGAAACATTATGGTACCACCTAAAATAACAAGTGAAAACAACAAACATTTTAGATTATATTTTGAGTAATAATGTTTATAATATATATTTGATCGAGTATGGAATAAAATAAAATTTATTTCATCGCAAATAGAGACCGGATTGAGGAAACTTTGAAAAAACAACAAAATCGGTCGAAACTCAAAAGGGTACCATCACGGAAAATAGTGAATTTTGGGCCCAAAAATATATATTATATTAACATTACTAACTCAATATATATCGAGTTAGAATGTGAATAAGACTAGATTATCTGAAAACGAAGTTCTGAAGGATGAGGTATTGACAAAACTACGAAATCAGAGGAAACATTATGGTGCCACCTAGGAAAAAATAATTTAACGTCATATATGCAAGTGATAACAACAAACATTTTATATTATATTTTGAGTAAGAATGTTTATAATATATATTTGATCGATTACAGAATAAAACATAAATTATTTCATCGTAAATAGAGGCCAGATTGAGGAAACTTTCAAAAACAACAAGATCGGTCGAAACTCAAAGGGGTACCATCACAGAAAATAGTGAATTTTTGCCCAAAAATATGTATTATATTAGCATTACTAAATCAATACAATCGAGTTAGAATGTGAATAAAATTAATTTAACTGAATACAAAGTTCTGAATGATGAGATATTGACAAAACTACGAAATCGGACGAAACATGAGGGTGCCACCAAGGCAAATAGAATTTAACGTCTTATATACAAGTGATAAAAATAAACATTTGATATTATAATTTGAGTAAGAATGTTTGTAATGTATATTTGATCGAGTACGGAATAAAACAAAATTTATTTCATCGCAAAAAGAGTTCTGATCCAGGAGAAATTCAAACAACAACAAAATCTGTAAAACTCAAAGGGGTACCATCACGGAAAATAGTGAATTTTGGACCCAAAAATATGTATTATATTAGCATTAATAACTCAATATATATCGAGTTAGAATGTGAATAAAACTAGATTATCTGAAAACGAAGTTATGAAGGATGAGGTATTGACAAAACTACGAAATCAGAGGAAACATTATGGTGCCACCTTGGAAAAAATAATTTAACGTCTTATATACAAGTGATAACAACAACCATTTTAGATAATATTTTGAGTAAGAATGTTTATAATATATATTTGATCGATTACGGAATAAAACAAAATTTATTTCATCGCAAATAGAGGCTAGATTGAGGAAAATTTCAAAACAATAAATTCGGTCGAAACTCAAAGGGATAAATAGTGTATTTTTCGCCCCAAAATATGTATTATATTGGCATTAATAACTCAATACAATCGGGTAAGAATGTGAATAAAATTAATTTAACTGTATACAAAGTTCTGAATGATGAGATATTGAAAAAACTACGAAATCGGACGAAACATTATAGTGCCACCTAGGAAAAAATAACTTAACGTCTTATATACAAGTGATACCAACAAACATTTTAGATTATATTTTGAGTAAGAATGTTTATAATATATATTTGATCGAGTACGGAATAAAATAAAATTTATTTCATCGCAAATAGAGGCCGGATTGAGGAAACTTTGAAAAAACAACAAAATCGGTCGAAACTCAAAGGGGTACCATCACGGAAAATAGTGAATTTTGGGCCCAAAAATATATATTATGTTAACATTACTAACTCAATATATATCGAGTTAGAATGTGAAAAAAACTAATTTCACTGAAAACAAAATTGTGAGTGATGAGATATAGACAAAACTACGAAATCGGACGAAACGTGAGGGTGCCACCAAGGCAAATAGAATTTAACGTCTTATATACAAGTGATAACAACAAACATTTTAATTTATATTTTAAGTAAGAATGTTTATAATATATATTTGATCGAGTACAGAATAAAACAAAATTTATTTCATCGCAAATAGAGTTCTGATTGAGGAGAAATTCAAACAACAGCAAAATCGGTAAAACTCAAAGGGGTACCATTACGGAAAATAGAGAATTTTGGACCCAAAAATATGTATTATATTGGCATTAATAATTCAATATATATCGAGTTAGAATGTGAATAAAACTAGATTATCTGAAAACGAAGTTTTGAAGGATGAGGTATTGACAAAACTACGAAATGAGACGAAACATTATGGTGCCACCTAGGAAAAAAAATACTTTAACGTCTTATATACAAGTGATAACAACAAACATTTGATATTCTATTTTGAGTAAGAATGTTTATAATGTATATTTGATCGAGTACAGAATAAAACAAAATTTATTTCATCGCAAATAGAGTTCTGATCCAGGAGAAATTCAAACAACAACAAAATCGGTCGAAATTCAAAGGGGTACCATCACAGTAAATAGTGAATTTTCGCCCCAAAAATATGTATTATATTGGCATTAATAACTCAATACAATCGAGTAAGAATGTGAATAAAATTAATTTAACTGAATACAAAGTTCTGAATGATGAGATATTGACAAAACTACGAAATCGGACGAAACATTATGGTACCACCTAGGATAACAAGTGAAAACAACAAACATTTTAGATTATATTTTGAGTAAGAATGTTTATAATATATATTTGATCGAGTACGGAATAAAATAAAATTTATTTCATCGCAAATAGAGATCGGATTGAGGAAACTTTGAAAAAACAACAAAATCGGTCGAAACTCAAAGGGGTACCATCACGGAAAATAGTGAATTTTGGGCCCAAAAATATATATTATATTAACATTACTAACTCAATATATATCGAGTTAGAATGTGAATAAAACTAGATTATCTGAAAACGAAGTTCTGAAGGATGAGGTATTGACAAAACTACGAAATCAGAGGAAACATTATGGTGCCACCTAGGAAAAAATAATTTAACGTCTTATATACAAGTGATAACAACAAACATTTTATATTATATTTTGAGTAAGAATGTTTATAATATATATTTGATCGATTACGGAATAAAACATAAATTATTTCATCGTAAATAGAGGCCAGATTGAGGAAACTTTCAAAAACAACAAGATCGGTCGAAACTCAAAGGGGTACCATCACAGAAAATAGTGAATTTTTGTCCAAAAATATGTATTATATTAGCATTAATAAATCAATACAATCGAGTTAGAATGTGAATAAAATTAATTTAACTGAATACAAAGTTCTGAATGATGAGATATTGACAAAACTACGAAATCGGACGAAACATGAGGGTGCCACCAAGGCAAATAGAATTTAACGTCTTATATACAAGTGATAAAAATAAACATTTGATATTATAATTTGAGTAAGAATGTTTGTAATGTATATTTGATCGAGTACGGAATAAAACAAAATTTATTTCATCGCAAAAAGAGTTCTGATCCAGGAGAAATTCAAACAACAACAAAATCTGTAAAACTCAAAGGGGTACCATCACGGAAAATAGTGAATTTTGGACCCAAAAATATGTATTATATTAGCATTAATAACTCAATATATATCGAGTTAGAATGTGAATAAAACTAGATTATCTGAAAACGAAGTTATGAAGGATGAGGTATTGACAAAACTACGAAATCAGAGGAAACATTATGGTGCCACCTTGGAAAAAATAATTTAACGTCTTATATACAAGTGATAACAACAACCATTTTAGATAATATTTTGAGTAAGAATGTTTATAATATATATTTGATCGATTACGGAATAAAACAAAATTTATTTCATCGCAAATAGAGGCTAGATTGAGGAAAATTTCAAAACAATAAATT
This sequence comes from Chamaenerion angustifolium, assembly GCA_946814005.1. Taxonomy (NCBI): domain Eukaryota; kingdom Viridiplantae; phylum Streptophyta; class Magnoliopsida; order Myrtales; family Onagraceae; genus Chamaenerion; species Chamaenerion angustifolium. The sequence goes on from OX328279.1 coordinate 829,388, forward strand.
CGGTCGAAACTCAAAGGGATAAATAGTGTATTTTTCGCCCCAAAATATGTATTATATTGGCATTAATAACTCAATACAATCGAGTAAGAATGTGAATAAAATTAATTTAACTGTATACAAAGTTCTGAATGATGAGATATTGAAAAAACTACGAAATCGGACGAAACATTATAGTGCCACCTAGGAAAAAATAACATAACGTCTTATATACAAGTGATAACAACAAACATTTTAGATTATATTTTGAGTAAGAATGTTTATAATATATATTTGATCGAGTACGGAATAAAATAAAATTTATTTCATCGCAAATAGAGGCCGGATTGAGGAAACTTTGAAAAAACAACAAAATCGGTCGAAACTCAAAGGGGTACCATCACGGAAAATAGTGAATTTTGGGCCCAAAAATATATATTATGTTAACATTACTAACTCAATATATATCGAGTTAGAATGTGAAAAAAACTAATTTCACTGAAAACAAAATTGTGAGTGATGAGATATAGACAAAACTACGAAATCGGACGAAACGTGAGGGTGCCACCAAGGCAAATAGAATTTAACGTCTTATATACAAGTGATAACAACAAACATTTTAATTTATATTTTAAGTAAGAATGTTTATAATATATATTTGATCGAGTACAGAATAAAACAAAATTTATTTCATCGCAAATAGAGTTCTGATTGAGGAGAAATTCAAACAACAGCAAAATCGGTAAACCTCAAAGGGGTACCATCACGGAAAATAGAGAATTTTGAACCCAAAAATATGTATTATATTGGCATTAATAACTCAATATATATCGAGTTAGAATGTGAATAAAACTAGATTATCTGAAAACGAAGTTTTGAAGGATGAGGCATTGACAAAACTACAAAATCAGAGGAAACATTATAGTTCCACCTAGGAAAAAATAACTTAACGTCTTATATACAAGTGATAACCACAAACCTTTTAGATTATATTTTGTGTAATAATGTTTATAATATATATTTGATCGAGTATGGAATAAAATAAAATTTATTTCATCGCAAATAGAGACCGGATTGAGGAAACTTTGAAAAAACAACAAAATCGGTCGAAACTCAAAGGGGTACCATCACGGAAAATAGTGAATTTTGGGCCCAAAAATATATATTATGTTAACATTACTAACTCAATATATATCGAGTTAGAATGTGAAAAAAACTAATTTCACTGAAAACAAAATTGTGAGTGATGAGATATAGACAAAACTACGAAATCGGACGAAACGTGAGGGTGCCACCAAGGCAAATAGAATTTAACGTCTTATATACAAGTGATAACAACAAACATTTTAATTTATATTTTAAGTAAGAATGTTTATAATATATATTTGATCGAGTACAGAATAAAACAAAATTTATTTCATCGCAAATAGAGTTCTGATTGAGGAGAAATTCAAACAACAGCAAAATCGGTAAACCTCAAAGGGGTACCATCACGGAAAATAGAGAATTTTGAACCCAAAAATATGTATTATATTGGCATTAATAACTCAATATATATCGAGTTAGAATGTGAATAAAACTAGATTATCTGAAAACGAAGTTTTGAAGGATGAGGCATTGACAAAACTACAAAATCAGAGGAAACATTATAGTTCCACCTAGGAAAAAATAACTTAACGTCTTATATACAAGTGATAACCACAAACCTTTTAGATTATATTTTGTGTAATAATGTTTATAATATATATTTGATCGAGTATGGAATAAAATAAAATTTATTTCATCGCAAATAGAGACCGGATTGAGGAAACTTTGAAAAAACAACAAAATCGGTCGAAACTCAAAGGGGTACCATCACGGAAAATAGTGAATTTTGGGCCCAAAAATATATATTATATTAACATTACTAACTCAATATATATCGAGTTAGAATGTGAATAAGACTAGATTATCTGAAAACGAAGTTCTGAAGGATGAGGTATTGACAAAACTACGAAATCAGAGGAAACATTATGGTGCCACCTAGGAAAAAATAATTTAACGTCATATATGCAAGTGATAACAACAAACATTTTATATTATATTTTGAGTAAGAATGTTTATAATATATATTTGATCGATTACAGAATAAAACATAAATTATTTCATCGTAAATAGAGGCCAGATTGAGGAAACTTTCAAAAACAACAAGATCGGTCGAAACTCAAAGGGGTACCATCACAGAAAATAGTGAATTTTTGCCCAAAAATATGTATTATATTAGCATTAATAAATCAATACAATCGAGTTAGAATGTGAATAAAATTAATTTAACTGAATACAAAGTTCTGAATGATGAGATATTGACAAAACTACGAAATCGGACGAAACATGAGGGTGCCACCAAGGCAAATAGAATTTAACGTCTTATATACAAGTGATAAAAATAAACATTTGATATTATAATTTGAGTAAGAATGTTTGTAATGTATATTTGATCGAGTACGGAATAAAACAAAATTTATTTCATCGCAAATAGAGTTCTGATCCAGGAGAAATTCAAACAACAACAAAATATGTAAAACTCAAAGGGGTACCATCACGGAAAATAGTGAATTTTGGACCCAAAAATATGTATTATATTAGCATTAATAACTCAATATATATCGAGTTAGAATGTGAAAAAAACTAATTTCACTGAAAACAAAATTGTGAGTGATGAGATATAGACAAAACTACGAAATCGGACGAAACGTGAGGGTGCCACCAAGGCAAATAGAATTTAACGTCTTATATACAAGTGATAACAACAAACATTTTAATTTATATTTTAAGTAAGAATGTTTATAATATATATTTGATCGAGTACAGAATAAAACAAAATTTATTTCATCGCAAATAGAGTTCTGATTGAGGAGAAATTTAAACAACAGCAAAATCGGTAAACCTCAAAGGGGTACCATCACGGAAAATAGAGAATTTTGAACCCAAAAATATGTATTATATTGGCATTAATAACTCAATATATATCGAGTTAGAATGTGAATAAAACTAGATTATCTGAAAACGAAGTTTTGAAGGATGAGGCATTGACAAAACTACAAAATCAGAGGAAACATTATAGTTCCACCTAGGAAAAAATAACTTAACGTCTTATATACAAGTGATAGCCACAAACCTTTTAGATTATATTTTGTGTAATAATGTTTATAATATATATTTGATCGAGTACGGAATAAAATAAAATTTATTTCATCGCAAATAGAGGCCGGATTGAGGAAACTTTGAAAAAACAACAAAATCGGTCGAAACTCAAAGGGGTACCATCACAGTAAATAGTGAATTTTCGCCCCAAAAATATGTATTATATTGGCATTAATAACTCAATACAATCGAGTAAGAATGTGAATAAAATTAATTTAACTGAATACAAAGTTCTGAATGATGAGATATTGACAAAACTACGAAATCGGACGAAACATTATGGTACCACCTAAAATAACAAGTGAAAACAACAAACATTTTAGATTATATTTTGAGTAATAATGTTTATAATATATATTTGATCGAGTATGGAATAAAATAAAATTTATTTCATCGCAAATAGAGACCGGATTGAGGAAACTTTGAAAAAACAACAAAATCGGTCGAAACTCAAAGGGGTACCATCACGGAAAATAGTGAATTTTGGGCCCAAAAATATATATTATATTAACATTACTAACTCAATATATATCGAGTTAGAATGTGAATAAGACTAGATTATCTGAAAACGAAGTTCTGAAGGATGAGGTATTGACAAAACTACGAAATCAGAGGAAACATTATGGTGCCACCTAGGAAAAAATAATTTAACGTCATATATGCAAGTGATAACAACAAACATTTTATATTATATTTTGAGTAAGAATGTTTATAATATATATTTGATCGATTACAGAATAAAACATAAATTATTTCATCGTAAATAGAGGCCAGATTGAGGAAACTTTCAAAAACAACAAGATCGGTCGAAACTCAAAGGGGTACCATCACAGAAAATAGTGAATTTTTGCCCAAAAATATGTATTATATTAGCATTAATAAATCAATACAATCGAGTTAGAATGTGAATAAAATTAATTTAACTGAATACAAAGTTCTGAATGATGAGATATTGACAAAACTACGAAATCGGACGAAACATGAGGGTGCCACCAAGGCAAATAGAATTTAACGTCTTATATACAAGTGATAAAAATAAACATTTGATATTATAATTTGAGTAAGAATGTTTGTAATGTATATTTGATCGAGTACGGAATAAAACAAAATTTATTTCATCGCAAATAGAGTTCTGATCCAGGAGAAATTCAAACAACAACAAAATCTGTAAAACTCAAAGGGGTACCATCACGGAAAATAGTGAATTTTGGACCCAAAAATATGTATTATATTAGCATTAATAACTCAATATATATCGAGTTAGAATGTGAAAAAAACTAATTTCACTGAAAACAAAATTGTGAGTGATGAGATATAGACAAAACTACGAAATCGGACGAAACGTGAGGGTGCCACCAAGGCAAATAGAATTTAACGTCTTATATACAAGTGATAACAACAAACATTTTAATTTATATTTTAAGTAAGAATGTTTATAATATATATTTGATCGAGTACAGAATAAAACAAAATTTATTTCATCGCAAATAGAGTTCTGATTGAGGAGAAATTCAAACAACAGCAAAATCGGTAAACCTCAAAGGGGTACCATCACGGAAAATAGAGAATTTTGAACCCAAAAATATGTATTATATTGGCATTAATAACTCAATATATATCGAGTTAGAATGTGAATAAAACTAGATTATCTGAAAACGAAGTTTTGAAGGATGAGGCATTGACAAAACTACAAAATCAGAGGAAACATTATAGTTCCACCTAGGAAAAAATAACTTAACGTCTTATATACAAGTGATAACCACAAACCTTTTAGATTATATTTTGTGTAATAATGTTTATAATATATATTTGATCGAGTACGGAATAAAATAAAATTTATTTCATCGCAAATAGAGGCCGGATTGAGGAAACTTTGAAAAAACAACAAAATCGGTCGAAACTCAAAGGGGTACCATCACAGTAAATAGTGAATTTTCGCCCCAAAAATATGTATTATATTGGCATTAATAACTCAATACAATCGAGTAAGAATGTGAATAAAATTAATTTAACTGAATACAAAGTTCTGAATGATGAGATATTGACAAAACTACGAAATCGGACGAAACATTATGGTACCACCTAAAATAACAAGTGAAAACAACAAACATTTTAGATTATATTTTGAGTAATAATGTTTATAATATATATTTGATCGAGTATGGAATAAAATAAAATTTATTTCATCGCAAATAGAGACCGGATTGAGGAAACTTTGAAAAAACAACAAAATCGGTCGAAACTCAAAGGGGTACCATCACGGAAAATAGTGAATTTTGGGCCCAAAAATATATATTATATTAACATTACTAACTCAATATATATCGAGTTAGAATGTGAATAAGACTAGATTATCTGAAAACGAAGTTCTGAAGGATGAGGTATTGACAAAACTACGAAATCAGAGGAAACATTATGGTGCCACCTAGGAAAAAATAATTTAACGTCATATATGCAAGTGATAACAACAAACATTTTATATTATATTTTGAGTAAGAATGTTTATAATATATATTTGATCGATTACAGAATAAAACATAAATTATTTCATCGTAAATAGAGGCCAGATTGAGGAAACTTTCAAAAACAACAAGATCGGTCGAAACTCAAAGGGGTACCATCACAGAAAATAGTGAATTTTTGCCCAAAAATATGTATTATATTAGCATTAATAAATCAATACAATCGAGTTAGAATGTGAATAAAATTAATTTAACTGAATACAAAGTTCTGAATGATGAGATATTGACAAAACTACGAAATCGGACGAAACATGAGGGTGCCACCAAGGCAAATAGAATTTAACGTCTTATATACAAGTGATAAAAATAAACATTTGATATTATAATTTGAGTAAGAATGTTTGTAATGTATATTTGATCGAGTACGGAATAAAACAAAATTTATTTCATCGCAAATAGAGTTCTGATCCAGGAGAAATTCAAACAACAACAAAATCTGTAAAACTCAAAGGGGTACCATCACGGAAAATAGTGAATTTTGGACCCAAAAATATGTATTATATTAGCATTAATAACTCAATATATATCGAGTTAGAATGTGAAAAAAACTAATTTCACTGAAAACAAAATTGTGAGTGATGAGATATAGACAAAACTACGAAATCGGACGAAACGTGAGGGTGCCACCAAGGCAAATAGAATTTAACGTCTTATATACAAGTGATAACAACAAACATTTTAATTTATATTTTAAGTAAGAATGTTTATAATATATATTTGATCGAGTACAGAATAAAACAAAATTTATTTCATCGCAAATAGAGTTCTGATTGAGGAGAAATTTAAACAACAGCAAAATCGGTAAACCTCAAAGGGGTACCATCACGGAAAATAGAGAATTTTGAACCCAAAAATATGTATTATATTGGCATTAATAACTCAATATATATCGAGTTAGAATGTGAATAAAACTAGATTATCTGAAAACGAAGTTTGGAAGGATGAGGCATTGACAAAACTACAAAATCAGAGGAAACATTATAGTTCCACCTAGGAAAAAATAACTTAACGTCTTATATACAAGTGATAGCCACAAACCTTTTAGATTATATTTTGTGTAATAATGTTTATAATATATATTTGATCGAGTACGGAATAAAATAAAATTTATTTCATCGCAAATAGAGGCCGGATTGAGGAAACTTTGAAAAAACAACAAAATCGGTCGAAACTCAAAGGGGTACCATCACAGTAAATAGTGAATTTTCGCCCCAAAAATATGTATTATATTGGCATTAATAACTCAATACAATCGAGTAAGAATGTGAATAAAATTAATTTAACTGAATACAAAGTTCTGAATGATGAGATATTGACAAAACTACGAAATCGGACGAAACATTATGGTACCACCTAAAATAACAAGTGAAAACAACAAACATTTTAGATTATATTTTGAGTAATAATGTTTATAATATATATTTGATCGAGTATGGAATAAAATAAAATTTATTTCATCGCAAATAGAGACCGGATTGAGGAAACTTTGAAAAAACAACAAAATCGGTCGAAACTCAAAGGGGTACCATCACGGAAAATAGTGAATTTTGGGCCCAAAAATATATATTATATTAACATTACTAACTCAATATATATCGAGTTAGAATGTGAATAAGACTAGATTATCTGAAAACGAAGTTCTGAAGGATGAGGTATTGACAAAACTACGAAATCAGAGGAAACATTATGGTGCCACCTAGGAAAAAATAATTTAACGTCATATATGCAAGTGATAACAACAAACATTTTATATTATATTTTGAGTAAGAATGTTTATAATATATATTTGATCGATTACAGAATAAAACATAAATTATTTCATCGTAAATAGAGGCCAGATTGAGGAAACTTTCAAAAACAACAAGATCGGTCGAAACTCAAAGGGGTACCATCACAGAAAATAGTGAATTTTTGCCCAAAAATATGTATTATATTAGCATTAATAAATCAATACAATCGAGTTAGAATGTGAATAAAATTAATTTAACTGAATACAAAGTTCTGAATGATGAGATATTGACAAAACTACGAAATCGGACGAAACATGAGGGTGCCACCAAGGCAAATAGAATTTAACGTCTTATATACAAGTGATAAAAATAAACATTTGATATTATAATTTGAGTAAGAATGTTTGTAATGTATATTTGATCGAGTACGGAATAAAACAAAATTTATTTCATCGCAAATAGAGTTCTGATCCAGGAGAAATTCAAACAACAACAAAATCTGTAAAACTCAAAGGGGTACCATCACGGAAAATAGTGAATTTTGGACCCAAAAATATGTATTATATTAGCATTAGTAACTCAATATATATCGAGTTAGAATGTGAATAAAACTAGATTATCTGAAAACGAAGTTATGAAGGATGAGGTATTGACAAAACTACGAAATCAGAGGAAACATTATTGTGCCACCTTGGAAAAAATAATTTAACGTCTTATATACAAGTGATAACAACAACCATTTTAGATAATATTTTGAGTAAGAATGTTTATAGTATATATTTGATCGATTACGGAATAAAACAAAATTTATTTCATCGCAAATAGAGGCTAGATTGAGGAAAATTTCAAAACAATAAAATCGGTCGAAACTCAAAGGGATAAATAGTGTATTTTTCGCCCCAAAATATGTATTATATTGGCATTAATAACTCAATACAATCGAGTAAGAATGTGAATAAAATTAATTTAACTGTATACAAAGTTCTGAATGATGAGATATTGAAAATACTACGAAATCGGACGAAACATTATAGTGCCACCTAGGAAAAAATAACTTAACGTCTTATATACAAGTGATAACAACAAACATTTTAGATTATATTTTGAGTAAGAATGTTTATAATATATATTTGATCGAGTACGGAATAAAATAAAATTTATTTCATCGCAAATAGAGGCCGGATTGAGGAAACTTTGAAAAAACAACAAAATCGGTCGAAACTCAAAGGGGTACCATCACGGAAAATAGTGAATTTTGGGCCCAAAAATATATATTATGTTAACATTACTAACTCAATATATATCGAGTTAGAATGTGAAAAAAACTAATTTCACTGAAAACAAAATTGTGAGTGATGAGATATAGACAAAATTACGAAATCGGACGAAACGTGAGGGTGCCACCAAGGCAAATAGAATTTAACGTCTTATATACAAGTGATAACAACAAACATTTTAATTTATATTTTAAGTAAGAATGTTTATAATATATATTTGATCGAGTACAGAATAAAACAAAATTTATTTCATCGCAAATAGAGTTCTGATTGAGGAGAAATTCAAACAACAGCAAAATCGGTAAAACTCAAAGGGGTACCATTACGGAAAATAGAGAATTTTGGACCCAAAAATATGTATTATATTGGCATTAATAATTCAATATATATCGAGTTAGAATGTGAATAAAACTAGATTATCTGAAAACGAAGTTTTGAAGGATGAGGTATTGACAAAACTACGAAATGAGACGAAACATTATGGTGCCACCTAGGAAAAAAAATACTTTAACGTCTTATATACAAGTGATAACAACAAACATTTTATATTATATTTTGAGTAAGAATGTTTATAATATATATTTGATCGATTACGGAATAAAACATAAATTATTTTATCGTAAATAGAGGCCAGATTGAGGAAACTTTCAAAAACAACAAGATCGGTCGAAACTCAAAGGGGTACCATCACAGAAAATAGTGAATTTTTGCCCAAAAATATGTATTATATTAGCATTAATAAATCAATACAATCGAGTTAGAATGTGAATAAAATTACTTTAACTGAATACAAAGTTCTGAATGATGAGATATTGACAAAACTACGAAATCGGACGAAACATGAGGGTGCCACCAAGGCAAATAGAATTTAACGTCTTATATACAAGTGATAAAAATAAACATTTGATATTATAATTTGAGTAAGAATGTTTGTAATGTATATTTGATCGAGTACGGAATAAAACAAAATTTATTTCATCGCAAAAAGAGTTCTGATCCAGGAGAAATTCAAACAACAACAAAATCTGTAAAACTCAAAGGGGTACCATCACGGAAAATAGTGAATTTTGGACCCAAAAATATGTATTATATTAGCATTAATAACTCAATATATATCGAGTTAGAATGTGAATAAAACTAGATTATCTGAAAACGAAGTTATGAAGGATGAGGTATTGACAAAACTACGAAATCAGAGGAAACATTATGGTGCCACCTTGGAAAAAATAATTTAACGTCTTATATACAAGTGATAACAACAACCATTTTAGATAATATTTTGAGTAAGAATGTTTATAATATATATTTGATCGATTACGGAATAAAACAAAATTTATTTCATCGCAAATAGAGGCTAGATTGAGGAAAATTTCAAAACAATAAATTCGGTCGAAACTCAAAGGGATAAATAGTGTATTTTTCGCCCCAAAATATGTATTATATTGGCATTAATAACTCAATACAATCGAGTAAGAATGTGAATAAAATTAATTTAACTGTATACAAAGTTCTGAATGATGAGATATTGAAAAAACTACGAAATCGGACGAAACATTATAGTGCCACCTAGGAAAAAATAACTTAACGTCTTATATACAAGTGATAACAACAAACATTTTAGATTATATTTTGAGTAAGAATGTTTATAATATATATTTGATCGAGTACGGAATAAAATAAAATTTATTTCATCGCAAATAGAGGCCGGATTGAGGAAACTTTGAAAAAACAACAAAATCGGTCGAAACTCAAAGGGGTACCATCACGGAAAATAGTGAATTTTGGGCCCAAAAATATATATTATGTTAACATTACTAACTCAATATATATCGAGTTAGAATGTGAAAAAAACTAATTTCACTGAAAACAAAATTGTGAGTGATGAGATATAGACAAAACTACGAAATCGGACGAAACGTGAGGGTGCCACCAAGGCAAATAGAATTTAACGTCTTATATACAAGTGATAACAACAAACATTTTAATTTATATTTTAAGTAAGAATGTTTATAATATATATTTGATCGAGTACAGAATAAAACAAAATTTATTTCATCGCAAATAGAGTTCTGATTGAGGAGAAATTCAAACAACAGCAAAATCGGTAAAACTCAAAGGGGTACCATTACGGAAAATAGAGAATTTTGGACCCAAAAATATGTATTATATTGGAATTAATAATTCAATATATATCGAGTTAGAATGTGAATAAAACTAGATTATCTGAAAACGGAGTTTTGAAGGATGAGGTATTGACAAAACTACGAAATGAGACGAAACATTATGGTGCCACCTAGGAAAAAAAATACTTTAACGTCTTATATACAAGTGATAACAACAAACATTTGATATTCTATTTTGAGTAAGAATGTTTATAATGTATATTTGATCGAGTACGGAATAAAACAAAATTTATTTCATCGCAAATAGAGGCCAGATTGAGGAACATTTCAAAAACAACAAAATCGGTCGAAATTCAAAGGGGTACCATCACAGTAAATAGTGAATTTTCGCCCCAAAAATATGTATTATATTGGCATTAATAACTCAATACAATCGAGTAAGAATGTGAATAAAATTAATTTAACTGAATACAAAGTTCTGAATGATGAGATATTGACAAAACTACGAAATCGGACGAAACATTATGGTACCACCTAGGATAACAAGTGAAAACAACAAACATTTTAGATTATATTTTGAGTAAGAATGTTTATAATATATATTTGATCGAGTACGGAATAAAATAAAATTTATTTCATCGCAAATAGAGACCGGATTGAGGAAACTTTGAAAAAACAACAAAATCGGTCGAAACTCAAAGGGGTACCATCACGGAAAATAGTGAATTTTGGGCCCAAAAATATATATTATATTAACATTACTAACTCAATATATATCGAGTTAGAATGTGAATAAAACTAGATTATCTGAAAACGAAGTTCTGAAGGATGAGGTATTGACAAAACTACGAAATCAGAGGAAACATTATGGTGCCACCTAGGAAAAAATAATTTAACGTCTTATATACAATTGATAACAACAAACATTTTATATTATATTTTGAGTAAGAATGTTTATAATATATATTTGATCGATTACGGAATAAAACATAAATTATTTCATCGTAAATAGAGGCCAGATTGAGGAAACTTTCAAAAACAACAAGATCGGTCGAAACTCAAAGGGGTACCATCACAGAAAATAGTGAATTTTTGCCCAAAAATATGTATTATATTATCATTAATAAATCAATACAATCGAGTTAGAATGTGAATAAAATTAATTTAACTGAATACAAAGTTCTGAATGATGAGATATTGACAAAACTACGAAATCGGACGAAACATGAGGGTGCCACCAAGGCAAATAGAATTTAACGTCTTATATACAAGTGATAAAAATAAACATTTGATATTATAATTTGAGTAAGAATGTTTGTAATGTATATTTGATCGAGTACGGAATAAAACAAAATTTATTTCATCGCAAAAAGAGTTCTGATCCAGGAGAAATTCAAACAACAACAAAATCTGTAAAACTCAAAGGGGTACCATCACGGAAAATAGTGAATTTTGGACCCAAAAATATGTATTATATTAGCATTAATAACTCAATATATATCGAGTTAGAATGTGAATAAAACTAGATTATCTGAAAACGAAGTTATGAAGGATGAGGTATTGACAAAACTACGAAATCAGAGGAAACATTATGGTGCCACCTTGGAAAAAATAATTTAACGTCTTATATACAAGTGATAACAACAACCATTTTAGATAATATTTTGAGTAAGAATGTTTATAATATATATTTGATCGATTACGGAATAAAACAAAATTTATTTCATCGCAAATAGAGGCTAGATTGAGGAAAATTTCAAAACAATAAATTCGGTCGAAACTCAAAGGGATAAATAGTGTATTTTTCGCCCCAAAATATGTATTATATTGGCATTAATAACTCAATACAATCGGGTAAGAATGTGAATAAAATTAATTTAACTGTATACAAAGTTCTGAATGATGAGATATTGAAAAAACTACGAAATCGGACGAAACATTATAGTGCCACCTAGGAAAAAATAACTTAACGTCTTATATACAAGTGATACCAACAAACATTTTAGATTATATTTTGAGTAAGAATGTTTATAATATATATTTTATCGAGTACGGAATAAAATAAAATTTATTTCATCGCAAATAGAGGCCGGATTGAGGAAACTTTGAAAAAACAACAAAATCGGTCGAAACTCAAAGGGGTACCATCACGGAAAATAGTGAATTTTGGGCCCAAAAATATATATTATGTTAACATTACTAACTCAATATATATCGAGTTAGAATGTGAAAAAAACTAATTTCACTGAAAACAAAATTGTGAGTGATGAGATATAGACAAAACTACGAAATCGGACGAAACGTGAGGGTGCCACCAAGGCAAATAGAATTTAACGTCTTATATACAAGTGATAACAACAAACATTTTAATTTATATTTTAAGTAAGAATGTTTATAATATATATTTGATCGAGTACAGAATAAAACAAAATTTATTTCATCGCAAATAGAGTTCTGATTGAGGAGAAATTCAAACAACAGCAAAATCGGTAAAACTCAAAGGGGTACCATTACGGAAAATAGAGAATTTTGGACCCAAAAATATGTATTATATTGGCATTAATAATTCAATATATATCGAGTTAGAATGTGAATAAAACTAGATTATCTGAAAACGAAGTTTTGAAGGATGAGGTATTGACAAAACTACGAAATGAGACGAAACATTATGGTGCCACCTAGGAAAAAAAATACTTTAACGTCTTATATACAAGTGATAACAACAAACATTTGATATTCTATTTTGAGTAAGAATGTTTATAATGTATATTTGATCGAGTACAGAATAAAACAAAATTTATTTCATCGCAAATAGAGGCCAGATTGAGGAACATTTCAAAAACAACAAAATCGGTCGAAATTCAAAGGGGTACCATCACAGTAAATAGTGAATTTTCGCCCCAAAAATATGTATTATATTGGCATTAATAACTCAATACAATCGAGTAAGAATGTGAATAAAATTAATTTAACTGAATACAAAGTTCTGAATGATGAGATATTGACAAAACTACGAAATCGGACGAAACATTATGGTACCACCTAGGATAACAAGTGAAAACAACAAACATTTTAGATTATATTTTGAGTAAGAATGTTTATAATATATATTTGATCGAGTACGGAATAAAACAAAATTTATTTCATCGCAAATAGAGACCGGATTGAGGAAACTTTGAAAAAACAACAAAATCGGTCGAAACTCAAAGGGGTACCATCACGGAAAATAGTGAATTTTGGGCCCAAAAATATATATTATATTAACATTACTAACTCAATATATATAGAGTTAGAATGTGAATAAAACTAGATTATCTGAAAACGAAGTTCTGAAGGATGAGGTATTGACAAAACTACGAAATTAGAGGAAACATTATGGTGCCACCTAGGAAAAAATAATTTAACGTCTTATATACAAGTGATAACAACAAACATTTTATATTATATTTTGAGTAAGAATGTTTATAATATATATTTGATCGATTACGGAATAAAACATAAATTATTTCATCGTAAATAGAGGCCAGATTGAGGAAACTTTCAAAAACAACAAGATCGGTCGAAACTCAAAGGGGTACCATCACAGAAAATAGTGAATTTTTGCCCAAAAATATGTATTATATTAGCATTAATAAATCAATACAATCGAGTTAGAATGTGAATAAAATTAATTTAACTGAATACAAAGTTCTGAATGATGAGATATTGACAAAACTACGAAATCGGACGAAACATGAGGGTGCCACCAAGGCAAATAGAATTTAACGTCTTATATACAAGTGATAAAAATAAACATTTGATATTATAATTTGAGTAAGAATGTTTGTAATGTATATTTGATCGAGTACGGAATAAAACAAAATTTATTTCATCGCAAAAAGAGTTCTGATCCAGGAGAAATTCAAACAACAACAAAATCTGTAAAACTCAAAGGGGTACCATCACGGAAAATAGTGAATTTTGGACCCAAAAATATGTATTATATTAGCATTAATAACTCAATATATATCGAGTTAGAATGTGAATAAAACTAGATTATCTGAAAACGAAGTTATGAAGGATGAGGTATTGACAAAACTACGAAATCAGAGGAAACATTATGGTGCCACCTTGGAAAAAATAATTTAACGTCTTATATACAAGTGATAACAACAACCATTTTAGATAATATTTTGAGTAAGAATGTTTATAATATATATTTGATCGATTACGGAATAAAACAAAATTTATTTCATCGCAAATAGAGGCTAGATTGAGGAAAATTTCAAAACAATAAATTCGGTCGAAACTCAAAGGGATAAATAGTGTATTTTTCGCCCCAAAATATGTATTATATTGGCATTAATAACTCAATACAATCGAGTAAGAATGTGAATAAAATTAATTTAACTGTATACAAAGTTCTGAATGATGAGATATTGAAAAAACTACGAAATCGGACGAAACATTATAGTGCCACCTAGGAAAAAATAACTTAACGTCTTATATACAAGTGATAACAACAAACATTTTAGATTATATTTTGAGTAAGAATGTTTATAATATATATTTGATCGAGTACGGAATAAAATAAAATTTATTTCATCGCAAATAGAGGCCGGATTGAGGAAACTTTGAAAAAAC
Organism: Chamaenerion angustifolium; assembly: GCA_946814005.1. Classification (NCBI taxonomy): domain Eukaryota; kingdom Viridiplantae; phylum Streptophyta; class Magnoliopsida; order Myrtales; family Onagraceae; genus Chamaenerion; species Chamaenerion angustifolium. Next base: position 844,822 of record OX328279.1, read on the forward strand.
AACAAAATCGGTCGAAACTCAAAGGGGTACCATCACGGAAAATAGTGAATTTTGGGCCCAAAAATATATATTATGTTAACATTACTAACTCAATATATATCGAGTTAGAATGTGAAAAAAACTAATTTCACTGAAAACAAAATTGTGAGTGATGAGATATAGACAAAACTACGAAATCGGACGAAACGTGAGGGTGCCACCAAGGCAAATAGAATTTAACGTCTTATATACAAGTGATAACAACAAACATTTTAATTTATATTTTAAGTAAGAATGTTTATAATATATATTTGATCGAGTACAGAATAAAACAAAATTTATTTCATCGCAAATAGAGTTCTGATTGAGGAGAAATTCAAACAACAGCAAAATCGGTAAAACTCAAAGGGGTACCATTACGGAAAATAGAGAATTTTGGACCCAAAAATATGTATTATATTGGAATTAATAATTCAATATATATCGAGTTAGAATGTGAATAAAACTAGATTATCTGAAAACGGAGTTTTGAAGGATGAGGTATTGACAAAACTACGAAATGAGACGAAACATTATGGTGCCACCTAGGAAAAAAAATACTTTAACGTCTTATATACAAGTGATAACAACAAACATTTGATATTCTATTTTGAGTAAGAATGTTTATAATGTATATTTGATCGAGTACGGAATAAAACAAAATTTATTTCATCGCAAATAGAGGCCAGATTGAGGAACATTTCAAAAACAACAAAATCGGTCGAAATTCAAAGGGGTACCATCACAGTAAATAGTGAATTTTCGCCCCAAAAATATGTATTATATTGGCATTAATAACTCAATACAATCGAGTAAGAATGTGAATAAAATTAATTTAACTGAATACAAAGTTCTGAATGATGAGATATTGACAAAACTACGAAATCGGACGAAACATTATGGTACCACCTAGGATAACAAGTGAAAACAACAAACATTTTAGATTATATTTTGAGTAAGAATGTTTATAATATATATTTGATCGAGTACGGAATAAAATAAAATTTATTTCATCGCAAATAGAGACCGGATTGAGGAAACTTTGAAAAAACAACAAAATCGGTCGAAACTCAAAGGGGTACCATCACGGAAAATAGTGAATTTTGGGCCCAAAAATATATATTATATTAACATTACTAACTCAATATATATCGAGTTAGAATGTGAATAAAACTAGATTATCTGAAAACGAAGTTCTGAAGGATGAGGTATTGACAAAACTACGAAATCAGAGGAAACATTATGGTGCCACCTAGGAAAAAATAATTTAACGTCTTATATACAATTGATAACAACAAACATTTTATATTATATTTTGAGTAAGAATGTTTATAATATATATTTGATCGATTACGGAATAAAACATAAATTATTTCATCGTAAATAGAGGCCAGATTGAGGAAACTTTCAAAAACAACAAGATCGGTCGAAACTCAAAGGGGTACCATCACAGAAAATAGTGAATTTTTGCCCAAAAATATGTATTATATTAGCATTAATAAATCAATACAATCGAGTTAGAATGTGAATAAAATTAATTTAACTGAATACAAAGTTCTGAATGATGAGATATTGACAAAACTACGAAATCGGACGAAACATGAGGGTGCCACCAAGGCAAATAGAATTTAACGTCTTATATACAAGTGATAAAAATAAACATTTGATATTATAATTTGAGTAAGAATGTTTGTAATGTATATTTGATCGAGTACGGAATAAAACAAAATTTATTTCATCGCAAAAAGAGTTCTGATCCAGGAGAAATTCAAACAACAACAAAATCTGTAAAACTCAAAGGGGTACCATCACGGAAAATAGTGAATTTTGGACCCAAAAATATGTATTATATTAGCATTAATAACTCAATATATATCGAGTTAGAATGTGAATAAAACTAGATTATCTGAAAACGAAGTTATGAAGGATGAGGTATTGACAAAACTACGAAATCAGAGGAAACATTATGGTGCCACCTTGGAAAAAATAATTTAACGTCTTATATACAAGTGATAACAACAACCATTTTAGATAATATTTTGAGTAAGAATGTTTATAATATATATTTGATCGATTACGGAATAAAACAAAATTTATTTCATCGCAAATAGAGGCTAGATTGAGGAAAATTTCAAAACAATAAATTCGGTCGAAACTCAAAGGGATAAATAGTGTATTTTTCGCCCCAAAATATGTATTATATTGGCATTAATAACTCAATACAATCGAGTAAGAATGTGAATAAAATTAATTTAACTGTATACAAAGTTCTGAATGATGAGATATTGAAAAAACTACGAAATCGGACGAAACATTATAGTGCCACCTAGGAAAAAATAACTTAACGTCTTATATACAAGTGATAACAACAAACATTTTAGATTATATTTTGAGTAAGAATGTTTATAATATATATTTGATCGAGTACGGAATAAAATAAAATTTATTTCATCGCAAATAGAGGCCGGATTGAGGAAACTTTGAAAAAACAACAAAATCGGTCGAAACTCAAAGGGGTACCATCACGGAAAATAGTGAATTTTGGGCCCAAAAATATATATTATGTTAACATTACTAACTCAATATATATCGAGTTAGAATGTGAAAAAAACTAATTTCACTGAAAACAAAATTGTGAGTGATGAGATATAGACAAAACTACGAAATCGGACGAAACGTGAGGGTGCCACCAAGGCAAATAGAATTTAACGTCTTATATACAAGTGATAACAACAAACATTTTAATTTATATTTTAAGTAAGAATGTTTATAATATATATTTGATCGAGTACAGAATAAAACAAAATTTATTTCATCGCAAATAGAGTTCTGATTGAGGAGAAATTCAAACAACAGCAAAATCGGTAAAACTCAAAGGGGTACCATTACGGAAAATAGAGAATTTTGGACCCAAAAATATGTATTATATTGGAATTAATAATTCAATATATATCGAGTTAGAATGTGAATAAAACTAGATTATCTGAAAACGGAGTTTTGAAGGATGAGGTATTGACAAAACTACGAAATGAGACGAAACATTATGGTGCCACCTAGGAAAAAAAATACTTTAACGTCTTATATACAAGTGATAACAACAAACATTTGATATTCTATTTTGAGTAAGAATGTTTATAATGTATATTTGATCGAGTACGGAATAAAACAAAATTTATTTCATCGCAAATAGAGGCCAGATTGAGGAACATTTCAAAAACAACAAAATCGGTCGAAATTCAAAGGGGTACCATCACAGTAAATAGTGAATTTTCGCCCCAAAAATATGTATTATATTGGCATTAATAACTCAATACAATCGAGTAAGAATGTGAATAAAATTAATTTAACTGAATACAAAGTTCTGAATGATGAGATATTGACAAAACTACGAAATCGGACGAAACATTATGGTACCACCTAGGATAACAAGTGAAAACAACAAACATTTTAGATTATATTTTGAGTAAGAATGTTTATAATATATATTTGATCGAGTACGGAATAAAATAAAATTTATTTCATCGCAAATAGAGACCGGATTGAGGAAACTTTGAAAAAACAACAAAATCGGTCGAAACTCAAAGGGGTACCATCACGGAAAATAGTGAATTTTGGGCCCAAAAATATATATTATATTAACATTACTAACTCAATATATATCGAGTTAGAATGTGAATAAAACTAGATTATCTGAAAACGAAGTTCTGAAGGATGAGGTATTGACAAAACTACGAAATCAGAGGAAACATTATGGTGCCACCTAGGAAAAAATAATTTAACGTCTTATATACAAGTGATAACAACAAACATTTTATATTATATTTTGAGTAAGAATGTTTATAATATATATTTGATCGATTACGGAATAAAACATAAATTATTTCATCGTAAATAGAGGCCAGATTGAGGAAACTTTCAAAAACAACAAGATCGGTCGAAACTCAAAGGGGTACCATCACAGAAAATAGTGAATTTTTGCCCAAAAATATGTATTATATTAGCATTAATAAATCAATACAATCGAGTTAGAATGTGAATAAAATTAATTTAACTGAATACAAAGTTCTGAATGATGAGATATTGACAAAACTACGAAATCGGACGAAACATGAGGGTGCCACCAAGGCAAATAGAATTTAACGTCTTATATACAAGTGATAAAAATAAACATTTGATATTATAATTTGAGTAAGAATGTTTGTAATGTATATTTGATCGAGTACGGAATAAAACAAAATTTATTTCATCGCAAAAAGAGTTCTGATCCAGGAGAAATTCAAACAACAACAAAATCTGTAAAACTCAAAGGGGTACCATCACGGAAAATAGTGAATTTTGGACCCAAAAATATGTATTATATTAGCATTAATAACTCAATATATATCGAGTTAGAATGTGAATAAAACTAGATTATCTGAAAACGAAGTTATGAAGGATGAGGTATTGACAAAACTACGAAATCAGAGGAAACATTATGGTGCCACCTTGGAAAAAATAATTTAACGTCTTATATACAAGTGATAACAACAACCATTTTAGATAATATTTTGAGTAAGAATGTTTATAATATATATTTGATCGATTACGGAATAAAACAAAATTTATTTCATCGCAAATAGAGGCTAGATTGAGGAAAATTTCAAAACAATAAATTCGGTCGAAACTCAAAGGGATAAATAGTGTATTTTTCGCCCCAAAATATGTATTATATTGGCATTAATAACTCAATACAATCGAGTAAGAATGTGAATAAAATTAATTTAACTGTATACAAAGTTCTGAATGATGAGATATTGAAAAAACTACGAAATCGGACGAAACATTATAGTGCCACCTAGGAAAAAATAACTTAACGTCTTATATACAAGTGATAACAACAAACATTTTAGATTATATTTTGAGTAAGAATGTTTATAATATATATTTGATCGAGTACGGAATAAAATAAAATTTATTTCATCGCAAATAGAGGCCGGATTGAGGAAACTTTGAAAAAACAACAAAATCGGTCGAAACTCAAAGGGGTACCATCACGGAAAATAGTGAATTTTGGGCCCAAAAATATATATTATGTTAACATTACTAACTCAATATATATCGAGTTAGAATGTGAAAAAAACTAATTTCACTGAAAACAAAATTGTGAGTGATGAGATATAGACAAAACTACGAAATCGGACGAAACGTGAGGGTGCCACCAAGGCAAATAGAATTTAACGTCTTATATACAAGTGATAACAACAAACATTTTAATTTATATTTTAAGTAAGAATGTTTATAATATATATTTGATCGAGTACAGAATAAAACAAAATTTATTTCATCGCAAATAGAGTTCTGATTGAGGAGAAATTCAAACAACAGCAAAATCGGTAAAACTCAAAGGGGTACCATTACGGAAAATAGAGAATTTTGGACCCAAAAATATGTATTATATTGGAATTAATAATTCAATATATATCGAGTTAGAATGTGAATAAAACTAGATTATCTGAAAACGGAGTTTTGAAGGATGAGGTATTGACAAAACTACGAAATGAGACGAAACATTATGGTGCCACCTAGGAAAAAAAATACTTTAACGTCTTATATACAAGTGATAACAACAAACATTTGATATTCTATTTTGAGTAAGAATGTTTATAATGTATATTTGATCGAGTACGGAATAAAACAAAATTTATTTCATCGCAAATAGAGGCCAGATTGAGGAACATTTCAAAAACAACAAAATCGGTCGAAATTCAAAGGGGTACCATCACAGTAAATAGTGAATTTTCGCCCCAAAAATATGTATTATATTGGCATTAATAACTCAATACAATCGAGTAAGAATGTGAATAAAATTAATTTAACTGAATACAAAGTTCTGAATGATGAGATATTGACAAAACTACGAAATCGGACGAAACATTATGGTACCACCTAGGATAACAAGTGAAAACAACAAACATTTTAGATTATATTTTGAGTAAGAATGTTTATAATATATATTTGATCGAGTACGGAATAAAATAAAATTTATTTCATCGCAAATAGAGACCGGATTGAGGAAACTTTGAAAAAACAACAAAATCGGTCGAAACTCAAAGGGGTACCATCACGGAAAATAGTGAATTTTGGGCCCAAAAATATATATTATATTAACATTACTAACTCAATATATATCGAGTTAGAATGTGAATAAAACTAGATTATCTGAAAACGAAGTTCTGAAGGATGAGGTATTGACAAAACTACGAAATCAGAGGAAACATTATGGTGCCACCTAGGAAAAAATAATTTAACGTCTTATATACAAGTGATAACAACAAACATTTTATATTATATTTTGAGTAAGAATGTTTATAATATATATTTGATCGATTACGGAATAAAACATAAATTATTTCATCGTAAATAGAGGCCAGATTGAGGAAACTTTCAAAAACAACAAGATCGGTCGAAACTCAAAGGGGTACCATCACAGAAAATAGTGAATTTTTGCCCAAAAATATGTATTATATTAGCATTAATAAATCAATACAATCGAGTTAGAATGTGAATAAAATTAATTTAACTGAATACAAAGTTCTGAATGATGAGATATTGACAAAACTACGAAATCGGACGAAACATGAGGGTGCCACCAAGGCAAATAGAATTTAACGTCTTATATACAAGTGATAAAAATAAACATTTGATATTATAATTTGAGTAAGAATGTTTGTAATGTATATTTGATCGAGTACGGAATAAAACAAAATTTATTTCATCGCAAAAAGAGTTCTGATCCAGGAGAAATTCAAACAACAACAAAATCTGTAAAACTCAAAGGGGTACCATCACGGAAAATAGTGAATTTTGGACCCAAAAATATGTATTATATTAGCATTAATAACTCAATATATATCGAGTTAGAATGTGAATAAAACTAGATTATCTGAAAACGAAGTTATGAAGGATGAGGTATTGACAAAACTACGAAATCAGAGGAAACATTATGGTGCCACCTTGGAAAAAATAATTTAACGTCTTATATACAAGTGATAACAACAACCATTTTAGATAATATTTTGAGTAAGAATGTTTATAATATATATTTGATCGATTACGGAATAAAACAAAATTTATTTCATCGCAAATAGAGGCTAGATTGAGGAAAATTTCAAAACAATAAATTCGGTCGAAACTCAAAGGGATAAATAGTGTATTTTTCGCCCCAAAATATGTATTATATTGGCATTAATAACTCAATACAATCGAGTAAGAATGTGAATAAAATTAATTTAACTGTATACAAAGTTCTGAATGATGAGATATTGAAAAAACTACGAAATCGGACGAAACATTATAGTGCCACCTAGGAAAAAATAACTTAACGTCTTATATACAAGTGATAACAACAAACATTTTAGATTATATTTTGAGTAAGAATGTTTATAATATATATTTGATCGAGTACGGAATAAAATAAAATTTATTTCATCGCAAATAGAGGCCGGATTGAGGAAACTTTGAAAAAACAACAAAATCGGTCGAAACTCAAAGGGGTACCATCACGGAAAATAGTGAATTTTGGGCCCAAAAATATATATTATGTTAACATTACTAACTCAATATATATCGAGTTAGAATGTGAAAAAAACTAATTTCACTGAAAACAAAATTGTGAGTGATGAGATATAGACAAAACTACGAAATCGGACGAAACGTGAGGGTGCCACCAAGGCAAATAGAATTTAACGTCTTATATACAAGTGATAACAACAAACATTTTAATTTATATTTTAAGTAAGAATGTTTATAATATATATTTGATCGAGTACAGAATAAAACAAAATTTATTTCATCGCAAATAGAGTTCTCATTGAGGAGAAATTCAAACAACAGCAAAATCGGTAAAACTCAAAGGGGTACCATTACGGAAAATAGAGAATTTTGGACCCAAAAATATGTATTATATTGGCATTAATAATTCAATATATATCGAGTTAGAATGTGAATAAAACTAGATTATCTGAAAACGGAGTTTTGAAGGATGAGGTATTGACAAAACTACGAAATGAGACGAAACATTATGGTGCCACCTAGGAAAAAAAATACTTTAACGTCTTATATACAAGTGATAACAACAAACATTTGATATTCTATTTTGAGTAAGAATGTTTATAATGTATATTTGATCGAGTACGGAATAAAACAAAATTTATTTCATCGCAAATAGAGGCCAGATTGAGGAACATTTCAAAAACAACAAAATCGGTCGAAATTCAAAGGGGTACCATCACAGTAAATAGTGAATTTTCGCCCCAAAAATATGTATTATATTGGCATTAATAACTCAATACAATCGAGTAAGAATGTGAATAAAATTAATTTAACTGAATACAAAGTTCTGAATGATGAGATATTGACAAAACTACGAAATCGGACGAAACATTATGGTACCACCTAGGATAACAAGTGAAAACAACAAACATTTTAGATTATATTTTGAGTAAGAATGTTTATAATATATATTTGATCGAGTACGGAATAAAATAAAATTTATTTCATCGCAAATAGAGACCGGATTGAGGAAACTTTGAAAAAACAACAAAATCGGGCGAAACTCAAAGGGGTACCATCACGGAAAATAGTGAATTTTGGGCCCAAAAATATATATTATATTAACATTACTAACTCAATATATATCGAGTTAGAATGTGAATAAAACTAGATTATCTGAAAACGAAGTTCTGAAGGATGAGGTATTGACAAAACTACGAAATCAGAGGAAACATTATGGTGCCACCTAGGAAAAAATAATTTAACGTCTTATATACAAGTGATAACAACAAACATTTTATATTATATTTTGAGTAAGAATGTTTATAATATATATTTGATCGATTACGGAATAAAACATAAATTATTTCATCGTAAATAGAGGCCAGATTGAGGAAACTTTCAAAAACAACAAGATCGGTCGAAACTCAAAGGGGTACCATCACAGAAAATAGTGAATTTTTGCCCAAAAATATTTATTATATTAGCATTAATAAATCAATACAATCGAGTTAGAATGTGAATAAAATTAATTTAACTGAATACAAAGTTCTGAATGATGAGATATTGACAAAACTACGAAATCGGACGAAACATGAGGGTGCCACCAAGGCAAATAGAATTTAACGTCTTATATACAAGTGATAAAAATAAACATTTGATATTATAATTTGAGTAAGAATGTTTGTAATGTATATTTGATCGAGTACGGAATAAAACAAAATTTATTTCATCGCAAAAAGAGTTCTGATCCAGGAGAAATTCAAACAACAACAAAATCTGTAAAACTCAATGGGGTACCATCACGGAAAATAGTGAATTTTGGACCCAAAAATATGTATTATATTAGCATTAATAACTCAATATATATCGAGTTAGAATGTGGATAAAACTAGATTATCTGAAAACGAAGTTATGAAGGATGAGGTATTGACAAAACTACGAAATCAGAGGAAACATTATGGTGCCACCTTGGAAAAAATAATTTAACGTCTTATATACAAGTGATAACAACAACCATTTTAGATAATATTTTGAGTAAGAATGTTTATAATATATATTTGATCGATTACAGAATAAAACAAAATTTATTTCATCGCAAATAGAGGCTAGATTGAGGAAAATTTCAAAACAATAAATTCGGTCGAAACTCAAAGGGATAAATAGTGTATTTTTCGCCCCAAAATATGTATTATATTGGCATTAATAACTCAATACAATCGAGTAAGAATGTGAATAAAATTAATTTAACTGTATACAAAGTTCTGAATGATGAGATATTGAAAAAACTACGAAATCGGACGAAACATTATAGTGCCACCTAGGAAAAAATAACTTAACGTCTTATATACAAGTGATAACAACAAACATTTTAGATTATATTTTGAGTAAGAATGTTTATAATATATATTTGATCGAGTACGGAATAAAATAAAATTTATTTCATCGCAAATAGAGGCCGGATTGAGGAAACTTTGAAAAAACAACAAAATCGGTCGAAACTCAAAGGGGTACCATCACGGAAAATAGTGAATTTTGGGCCCAAAAATATATATTATGTTAACATTACTAACTCAATATATATCGAGTTAGAATGTGAAAAAACTAATTTCACTGAAAACAAAATTGTGAGTGATGAGATATAGACAAAACTACGAAATCGGACGAAACGTGAGGGTGCCACCAAGGCAAATAGAATTTAACGTCTTATATACAAGTGATAACAACAAACATTTTAATTTATATTTTAAGTAAGAATGTTTATAATATATATTTGATCGAGTACAGAATAAAACAAAATTTATTTCATCGCAAATAGAGTTCTGATTGAGGAGAAATTCAAACAACAGCAAAATCGGTAAATCTCAAAGGGGTACCATTACGGAAAATAGAGAATTTTGGACCCAAAAATATGTATTATATTGGCATTAATAATTCAATATATATCGATTTAGAATGTGAATAAAACTAGATTATCTGAAAACGAAGTTTTGAAGGATGAGGTATTGACAAAACTACGAAATGAGACGAAACATTATGGTGCCACCTAGGAAAAAAAATACTTTAACGTCTTATATACAAGTGATAACAACAAACATTTGATATTCTATTTTGAGTAAGAATGTTTATAATGTATATTTGATCGAGTACGGAATAAAACAAAATTTATTTCATCGCAAATAGAGGCCAGATTAAGGAACATTTCAAAAACAACAAAATCGGTCGAAATTCAAAGGGGTACCATCACAGTAAATAGTGAATTTTCGCCCCAAAAATATGTATTATATTGGCATTAATAACTCAATACAATCGAGTAAGAATGTGAATAAAATTAATTTAACTGAATACAAAGTTCTGAATGATGAGATATTGACAAAACTACGAAATCGGACGAAACATTATGGTACCACCTAGGATAACAAGTGAAAACAACAAACATTTTAGATTATATTTTGAGTAAGAATGTTTATAATATATATTTGATCGAGTACGGAATAAAATAAAATTTATTTCATCGCAAATAGAGACCGGATTGAGGAAACTTTGAAAAAACAACAAAATCGGTCGAAACTCAAAGGGGTACCATCACGGAAAATAGTGAATTTTGGGCCCAAAAATATATATTATATTAACATTACTAACTCAATATATATCGAGTTAGAATGTGAATAAAACTAGATTATCTGAAAACGAAGTTCTGAAGGATGAGGTATTGACAAAACTACGATATCAGAGGAAACATTATGGTGCCACCTAGGAAAAAATAATTTAACGTCTTATATACAAGTGATAACAACAAACATTTTATATTATATTTTGAGTAAGAATGTTTATAATATATATTTGATCGATTACGGAATAAAACATAAATTATTTCATCGTAAATAGAGGCCAGATTGAGGAAACTTTCAAAAACAACAAGATCGGTCGAAACTCAAAGGGGTACCATCACAGAAAATAGTGAATTTTTGCCCAAAAATATGTATTATATTAGCATTAATAAATCAATACAATCGAGTTAGAATGTGAATAAAATTAATTTAACTGAATACAAAGTTCTGAATGATGAGATATTGACAAAACTACGAAATCAGACGAAACATGAGGGTGCCACCAAGGCAAATAGAATTTAACGTCTTATATACAAGTGATAAAAATAAACATTTGATATTATAATTTGAGTAAGAATGTTTGTAATGTATATTTGGTCGAGTACGGAATAAAACAAAATTTATTTCATCGCAAAAAGAGTTATGATCCAGGAGAAATTCAAACAACAACAAAATCTGTAAAACTCAAAGGGGTACCATCACGGAAAATAGTGAATTTTGGACCCAAAAATATGTATTATATTAGCATTAATAACTCAATATATATCGAGTTAGAATGTGAATAAAACTAGATTATCTGAAAACGAAGTTATGAAGGATGAGGTATTGACAAAACTACGAAATCAGAGGAAACATTATGGTGCCACCTTGGAAAAAATAATTTAACGTCTTATATACAAGTGATAACAACAACCATTTTAGATAGTATTTTGAGTAAGAATGTTTATAATATATATTTGATCGATTACGGAATAAAACAAAATTTATTTCATCGCAAATAGAGGCTAGATTGAGGAAAATTTCAAAACAATAAATTCGGTCGAAACTCAAAGGGATAAATAGTGTATTTTTCGCCCCAAAATATGTATTATATTGGCATTAATAACTCAATACAATCGAGTAAGAATGTGAATAAAATTAATTTAACTGAATACAAAGTTCTGAATGATGAGATATTGACAAAACTACGAAATCGGACGAAACATGAGGGTGCCACCAAGGCAAATAGAATTTAACGTCTTATATACAAGTGATAAAAATAAACATTTGATATTATAATTTGAGTAAGAATGTTTGTAATGTATATTTGATCGAGTACGGAATAAAACAAAATTTATTTCATCGCAAAAAGAGTTCTGATCCAGGAGAAATTCAAACAACAACAAAATCTGTAAAACTCAAAGGGGTACCATCACGGAAAATAGTGAATTTTGGACCCAAAAATATGTATTATATTAGCATTAATAACTCAATATATATCGAGTTAGAATGTGAATAAAACTAGATTATCTGAAAACGAAGTTATGAAGGATGAGGTATTGACAAAACTACGAAATCAGAGGAAACATTATGGTGCCACCTTGGAAAAAATAATTTAACGTCTTATATACAAGTGATAACAACAACCATTTTAGATAATATTTTGAGTAAGAATGTTTATAATATATATTTGATCGATTACGGAATAAAACAAAATTTATTTCATCGCAAATAGAGGCTAGATTGAGGAAAATTTCAAAACAATAAATTCGGTCGAAACTCAAAGGGATAAATAGTGTATTTTTCGCCCCAAAATATGTATTATATTGGCATTAATAACTCAATACAATCGAGTAAGAATGTGAATAAAATTAATTTAACTGTATACAAAGTTCTGAATGATGAGATATTGAAAAAACTACGAAATCGGACGAAACATTATAGTGCCACCTAGGAAAAAATAACTTAACGTCTTATATACAAGTGATAACAACAAACATTTTAGATTATATTTTGAGTAAGAATGTTTATAATATATATTTGATCGAGTACGGAATAAAATAAAATTTATTTCATCGCAAATAGAGGCCGGATTGAGGAAACTTTGAAAAAACAACAAAATCGGTCGAAACTCAAAGGGGTACCATCACGGAAAATAGTGAATTTTGGGCCCAAAAATATATATTATGTTAACATTACTAACTCAATATATATCGAGTTAGAATGTGAAAAAAACTAATTTCACTGAAAACAAAATTGTGAGTGATGAGATATAGACAAAACTACGAAATCGGACGAAACGTGAGGGTGCCACCAAGGCAAATAGAATTTAACGTCTTATATACAAGTGATAACAACAAACATTTTAATTTATATTTTAAGTAAGAATGTTTATAATATATATTTGATCGAGTACAGAATAAAACAAAATTTATTTCATCGCAAATAGAGTTCTCATTGAGGAGAAATTCAAACAACAGCAAAATCGGTAAAACTCAAAGGGGTACCATTACGGAAAATAGAGAATTTTGGACCCAAAAATATGTATTATATTGGCATTAATAATTCAATATATATCGAGTTAGAATGTGAATAAAACTAGATTATCTGAAAACGGAGTTTTGAAGGATGAGGTATTGACAAAACTACGAAATGAGACGAAACATTATGGTGCCACCTAGGAAAAAAAATACTTTAACGTCTTATATACAAGTGATAACAACAAACATTTGATATTCTATTTTGAGTAAGAATGTTTATAATGTATATTTGATCGAGTACGGAATAAAACAAAATTTATTTCATCGCAAATAGAGGCCAGATTAAGGAACATTTCAAAAACAACAAAATCGGTCGAAATTCAAAGGGGTACCATCACAGTAAATAGTGAATTTTCGCCCCAAAAATATGTATTATATTGGCATTAATAACTCAATACAATCGAGTAAGAATGTGAATAAAATTAATTTAACTGAATACAAAGTTCTGAATGATGAGATATTGACAAAACTACGAAATCGGACGAAACATTATGGTACCACCTAGGATAACAAGTGAAAACAACAAACATTTTAGATTATATTTTGAGTAAGAATGTTTATAATATATATTTGATCGAGTACGGAATAAAATAAAATTTATTTCATCGCAAATAGAGACCGGATTGAGGAAACTTTGAAAAAACAACAAAATCGGTCGAAACTCAAAGGGGTACCATCACGGAAAATAGTGAATTTTGGGCCCAAAAATATATATTATATTAACATTACTAACTCAATATATATCGAGTTAGAATGTGAATAAAACTAGATTATCTGAAAACGAAGTTCTGAAGGATGAGGTATTGACAAAACTACGATATCAGAGGAAACATTATGGTGCCACCTAGGAAAAAATAATTTAACGTCTTATATACAAGTGATAACAACAAACATTTTATATTATATTTTGAGTAAGAATGTTTATAATATATATTTGATCGATTATGGAATAAAACATAAATTATTTCATCGTAAATAGAGGCCAGATTGAGGAAACTTTCAAAAACAACAAGATCGGTCGAAACTTAAAGGGGTACCATCACAGAAAATAGTGAATTTTTGCCCAAAAATATGTATTATATTAGCATTAATAAATCAATACAATCGAGTTAGAATGTGAATAAAATTAATTTAACTGAATACAAAGTTCTGAATGATGAGATATTGACAAAACTACGAAATCAGACGAAACATGAGGGTGCCACCAAGGCAAATAGAATTTAACGTCTTATATACAAGTGATAAAAATAAACATTTGATATTATAATTTGAGTAAGAATGTTTGTAATGTATATTTGATCGAGTACGGAATAAAACAAAATTTATTTCATCGCAAAAAGAGTTATGATCCAGGAGAAATTCAAACAACAACAAAATCTGTAAAACTCAAAGGGGTACCATCACGGAAAATAGTGAATTTTGGACCCAAAAATATGTATTATATTAGCATTAATAACTCAATATATATCGAGTTAGAATGTGAATAAAACTAGATTATCTGAAAACGAAGTTATGAAGGATGAGGTATTGACAAAACTACGAAATCAGAGGAAACATTATGGTGCCACCTTGGAAAAAATAATTTAACGTCTTATATACAAGTGATAACAACAACCATTTTAGATAGTATTTTGAGTAAGAATGTTTATAATATATATTTGATCGATTACGGAATAAAACAAAATTTATTTCATCGCAAATAGAGGCTAGATTGAGGAAAATTTCAAAACAATAAATTCGGTCGAAACTCAAAGGGATAAATAGTGTATTTTTCGCCCCAAAATATGTATTATATTGGCATTAATAACTCAATACAATCGAGTAAGAATGTGAATAAAATTAATTTAACTGAATACAAAGTTCTGAATGATGAGATATTGACAAAACTACGAAATCGGACGAAACATGAGGGTGCCACCAAGGCAAATAGAATTTAACGTCTTATATACAAGTGATAAAAATAAACATTTGATATTATAATTTGAGTAAGAATGTTTGTAATGTATATTTGATCGAGTACGGAATAAAACAAAATTTATTTCATCGCAAAAAGAGTTCTGATCCAGGAGAAATTCAAACAACAACAAAATCTGTAAAACTCAAAGGGGTACCATCACGGAAAATAGTGAATTTTGGACCCAAAAATATGTATTATATTAGCATTAATAACTCAATATATATCGAGTTAGAATGTGAATAAAACTAGATTATCTGAAAACGAAGTTATGAAGGATGAGGTATTGACAAAACTACGAAATCAGAGGAAACATTATGGTGCCACCTTGGAAAAAATAATTTAACGTCTTATATACAAGTGATAACAACAACCATTTTAGATAATATTTTGAGTAAGAATGTTTATAATATATATTTGATCGATTACGGAATAAAACAAAATTTATTTCATCGCAAATAGAGGCTAGATTGAGGAAAATTTCAAAACAATAAATTCGGTCGAAACTCAAAGGGATAAATAGTGTATTTTTCGCCCCAAAATATGTATTATATTGGCATTAATAACTCAATACAATCGAGTAAGAATGTGAATAAAATTAATTTAACTGTATACAAAGTTCTGAATGATGAGATATTGAAAAAACTACGAAATCGGACGAAACATTATAGTGCCACCTAGGAAAAAATAACTTAACGTCTTATATACAAGTGATAACAACAAACATTTTAGATTATATTTTGAGTAAGAATGTTTATAATATATATTTGATCGAGTACGGAATAAAATAAAATTTATTTCATCGCAAATAGAGGCCGGATTGAGGAAACTTTGAAAAAACAACAAAATCGGTCGAAACTCAAAGGGGTACCATCACGGAAAATAGTGAATTTTGGGCCCAAAAATATATATTATGTTAACATTACTAACTCAATATATATCGAGTTAGAATGTGAAAAAAACTAATTTCACTGAAAACAAAATTGTGAGTGATGAGATATAGACAAAACTACGAAATCGGACGAAACGTGAGGGTGCCACCAAGGCAAATAGAATTTAACGTCTTATATACAAGTGATAACAACAAACATTTTAATTTATATTTTAAGTAAGAATGTTTATAATATATATTTGATCGAGTACAGAATAAAACAAAATTTATTTCATCGCAAATAGAGTTCTGATTGAGGAGAAATTCAAACAACAGCAAAATCGGTAAAACTCAAAGGGGTACCATTACGGAAAATAGAGAATTTTGGACCCAAAAATATGTATTATATTGGCATTAATAATTCAATATATATTGAGTTAGAATGTGAATAAAACTAGATTATCTGAAAACGAAGTTTTGAAGGATGAGGTATTGACAAAACTACAAAATGAGACGAAACATTATGGTGCCACCTAGGAAAAAAAATACTTTAACGTCTTATATACAAGTGATAACAACAAACATTTGATATTCTATTTTGAGTAAGAATGTTTATAATGTATATTTGATCGAGTACGGAATAAAACAAAATTTATTTCATCGCAAATAGAGGCCAGATTGAGGAACATTTCAAAAACAACAAAATCGGTCGAAATTCAAAGGGGTACCATCACAGTAAATAGTGAATTTTCGCCCCAAAAATATGTATTATATTGGCATTAATAACTCAATACAATCGAGTAAGAATGTGAATAAAATTAATTTAACTGAATACAAAGTTCTGAATGATGAGATATTGACAAAACTACGAAATCGGACGAAACATTATGGTACCACCTAGGATAACAAGTGAAAACAACAAACATTTTAGATTATATTTTGAGTAAGAATGTTTATAATATATATTTGATCGAGTACGGAATAAAATAAAATTTATTTCATCGCAAATAGAGACCGGATTGAGGAAACTTTGAAAAAACAACAAAATCGGGCGAAACTCAAAGGGGTACCATCATGGAAAATAGTGAATTTTGGGCCCAAAAATATATATTATATTAACATTACTAACTCAATATATATCGAGTTAGAATGTGAATAAAACTAGATTATCTGAAAACGAAGTTCTGAAGGATGAGGTATTGACAAAACTACGAAATCAGAGGAAACATTATGGTGCCACCTAGGAAAAAATAATTTAACGTCTTATATACAAGTGATAACAACAAACATTTTATATTATATTTTGAGTACGAATGTTTATAATATATATTTGATCGATTACGGAATAAAACATAAATTATTTCATCGTAAATAGAGGCCAGATTGAGGAAACTTTCAAAAACAACAAGATCGGTCGAAACTCAAAGGGGTACCATCACAGAAAATAGTGAATTTTTGCCCAACAATATGTATTATATTAGCATTAATAAATCAATACAATCGAGTTAGAATGTGAATAAAATTAATTTAACTGAATACAAAGTTCTGAATGATGAGATATTGACAAAACTACAAAATCGGACGAAACATGAGGGTGCCACCAAGGCAAATAGAATTTAACGTCTTATATACAAGTGATAAAAATAAACATTTGATATTATAATTTGAGTAAGAATGTTTGTAATGTATATTTGATCGAGTACGGAATAAAACAAAATTTATTTCATCGCAAATAAAGTTATGATCCAGGAGAAATTCAAACAACAACAAAATCTGTAAAACTCAAAGGGGTACCATCACGGAAAATAGTGAATTTTGGACCCAAAAATATGTATTATATTAGCATTAATAACTCAATATATATCGAGTTAGAATGTGAATAAAACTAGATTATCTGAAAACTAAGTTATGAAGGATGAGGTATTGACAAAACTACGAAATCAGAGGAAACATTATGGTGCCACCTTGGAAAAAATAATTTAACGTCTTATATACAAGTGATAACAACAACCATTTTAGATAGTATTTTGAGTAAGAATGTTTATAATATATATTTGATCGATTACGGAATAAAACAAAATTTATTTCATCGCAAATAGAGGCTAGATTGAGGAAAATTTCAAAACAATAAATTCGGTCGAAACTCAAAGGGATAAATAGTGTATTTTTCGCCCCAAAATATGTATTATATTGGCATTAATAACTCAATACAATCGAGTAATAATGTGAATAAAATTAATTTAACTGTATACAAAGTTCTGAATGATGAGATATTGAAAAAACTACGAAATCGGACGAAACATTATAGTGCCACCTAGGAAAAAATAACTTAACGTCTTATATACAAGTGATAACAACAAACATTTTAGATTATATTTTGAGTAAGAATGTTTATAATATATATTTGATCGAGTACGGAATAAAATAAAATTTATTTCATCGCAAATAGAGGCCGGATTGAGGAAACTTTGAAAAAACAACAAAATCGGTCGAAACTCAAAGGGGTACCATCACGGAAAATAGTGAATTTTGGGCCCAAAAATATATATTATGTTAACATTACTAACTCAATATATATCGAGTTAGAATGTGAAAAAAACTAATTTCACTGAAAACAAAATTGTGAGTGATGAGATATAGACAAAACTACGAAATCGGACGAAACGTGAGGGTGCCACCAAGGCAAATAGAATTTAACGTCTTATATACAAGTGATAACAACAAACATTTTAATTTATATTTTAAGTAAGAATGTTTATAATATATATTTGATCGAGTACAGAATAAAACAAAATTTATTTCATCGCAAATAGAGTTCTGATTGAGGAGAAATTCAAACAACAGCAAAATCGGTAAAACTCAAAGGGGTACCATTACGGAAAATAGAGAATTTTGGACCCAAAAATATGTATTATATTGGCATTAATAATTCAATATATATTGAGTTAGAATGTGAATAAAACTAGATTATCTGAAAACGAAGTTTTGAAGGATGAGGTATTGACAAAACTACGAAATGAGACGAAACATTATGGTGCCACCTAGGAAAAAAAATACTTTAACGTCTTATATACAAGTGATAACAACAAACATTTGATATTCTATTTTGAGTAAGAATGTTTATAATGTATATTTGATCGAGTACGGAATAAAACAAAATTTATTTCATCGCAAATAGAGGCCAGATTGAGGAACATTTCAAAAACAACAAAATCGGTCGAAATTCAAAGGGGTACCATCACAGTAAATAGTGAATTTTCGCCCCAAAAATATGTATTATATTGGCATTAATAACTCAATACAATCGAGTAAGAATGTGAATAAAATTAATTTAACTGAATACAAAGTTCTGAATGATGAGATATTGACAAAACTACGAAATCGGACGAAACATTATGGTACCACCTAGGATAACAAGTGAAAACAACAAACATTTTAGATTATATTTTGAGTAAGAATGTTTATAATATATATTTGATCGAGTACGGAATAAAATAAAATTTATTTCATCGCAAATAGAGACCGGATTGAGGAAACTTTGAAAAAACAACAAAATCGGGCGAAACTCAAAGGGGTACCATCATGGAAAATAGTGAATTTTGGGCCCAAAAATATATATTATATTAACATTACTAACTCAATATATATCGAGTTAGAATGTGAATAAAACTAGATTATCTGAAAACGAAGTTCTGAAGGATGAGGTATTGACAAAACTACGAAATCAGAGGAAACATTATGGTGCCACCTAGGAAAAAATAATTTAACGTCTTATATACAAGTGATAACAACAAACATTTTATATTATATTTTGAGTACGAATGTTTATAATATATATTTGATCGATTACGGAATAAAACATAAATTATTTCATCGTAAATAGAGGCCAGATTGAGGAAACTTTCAAAAACAACAAGATCGGTCGAAACTCAAAGGGGTACCATCACAGAAAATAGTGAATTTTTGCCCAAAAATATGTATTATATTAGCATTAATAAATCAATACAATCGAGTTAGAATGTGAATAAAATTAATTTAACTGAATACAAAGTTCTGAATGATGAGATATTGACAAAACTACAAAATCGGACGAAACATGAGGGTGCCACCAAGGCAAATAGAATTTAACGTCTTATATACAAGTGATAAAAATAAACATTTGATATTATAATTTGAGTAAGAATGTTTGTAATGTATATTTGATCGAGTACGGAATAAAACAAAATTTATTTCATCGCAAATAGAGTTCTGATCCAGGAGAAATTCAAACAACAACAAAATCTGTAAAACTCAAAGGGGTACCATCACGGAAAATAGTGAATTTTGGACCCAAAAATATGTATTATATTAGCATTAATAACTCAATATATATCGAGTTAGAATGTGAATAAAACTAGATTATCTGAAAACTAAGTTATGAAGGATGAGGTATTGACAAAACTACGAAATCAGAGGAAACATTATGGTGCCACCTTGGAAAAAATAATTTAACGTCTTATATACAAGTGATAACAACAACCATTTTAGATAGTATTTTGAGTAAGAATGTTTATAATATATATTTGATCGATTACGGAATAAAACAAAATTTATTTCATCGCAAATAGAGGCTAGATTGAGGAAAATTTCAAAACAATAAATTCGGTCGAAACTCAAAGGGATAAATAGTGTATTTTTCGCCCCAAAATATGTATTATATTGGCATTAATAACTCAATACAATCGAGTAATAATGTGAATAAAATTAATTTAACTGTATACAAAGTTCTGAATGATGAGATATTGAAAAAACTACGAAATCGGACGAAACATTATAGTGCCACCTAGGAAAAAATAACTTAACGTCTTATATACAAGTGATAACAACAAACATTTTAGATTATATTTTGAGTAAGAATGTTTATAATATATATTTGATCGAGTACGGAATAAAATAAAATTTATTTCATCGCAAATAGAGGCCGGATTGAGGAAACTTTGAAAAAACAACAAAATCGGTCGAAACTCAAAGGGGTACCATCACGGAAAATAGTGAATTTTGGGCCCAAAAATATATATTATGTTAACATTACTAACTCAATATATATCGAGTTAGAATGTGAAAAAAACTAATTTCACTGAAAACAAAATTGTGAGTGATGAGATATAGACAAAACTACGAAATCGGACGAAACGTGAGGGTGCCACCAAGGCAAATAGAATTTAACGTCTTATATACAAGTGATAACAACAAACATTTTAATTTATATTTTAAGTAAGAATGTTTATAATATATATTTGATCGAGTACAGAATAAAACAAAATTTATTTCATCGCAAATAGAGTTCTGATTGAGGAGAAATTCAAACAACAGCAAAATCGGTAAAACTCAAAGGGGTACCATTACGGAAAATAGAGAATTTTGGACCCAAAAATATGTATTATATTGGCATTAATAATTCAATATATATTGAGTTAGAATGTGAATAAAACTAGATTATCTGAAAACGAAGTTTTGAAGGATGAGGTATTGACAAAACTACGAAATGAGACGAAACATTATGGTGCCACCTAGGAAAAAAAATACTTTAACGTCTTATATACAAGTGATAACAACAAACATTTGATATTCTATTTTGAGTAAGAATGTTTATAATGTATATTTGATCGAGTACGGAATAAAACAAAATTTATTTCATCGCAAATAGAGGCCAGATTGAGGAACATTTCAAAAACAACAAAATCGGTCGAAATTCAAAGGGGTACCATCACAGTAAATAGTGAATTTTCGCCCCAAAAATATGTATTATATTGGCATTAATAACTCAATACAATCGAGTAAGAATGTGAATAAAATTAATTTAACTGAATACAAAGTTCTGAATGATGAGATATTGACAAAACTACGAAATCGGACGAAACATTATGGTACCACCTAGGATAACAAGTGAAAACAACAAACATTTTAGATTATATTTTGAGTAAGAATGTTTATAATATATATTTGATCGAGTACGGAATAAAATAAAATTTATTTCATCGCAAATAGAGACCGGATTGAGGAAACTTTGAAAAAACAACAAAATCGGGCGAAACTCAAAGGGGTACCATCATGGAAAATAGTGAATTTTGGGCCCAAAAATATATATTATATTAACATTACTAACTCAATATATATCGAGTTAGAATGTGAATAAAACTAGATTATCTGAAAACGAAGTTCTGAAGGATGAGGTATTGACAAAACTACGAAATCAGAGGAAACATTATGGTGCCACCTAGGAAAAAATAATTTAACGTCTTATATACAAGTGATAACAACAAACATTTTATATTATATTTTGAGTACGAATGTTTATAATATATATTTGATCGATTACGGAATAAAACATAAATTATTTCATCGTAAATAGAGGCCAGATTGAGGAAACTTTCAAAAACAACAAGATCGGTCGAAACTCAAAGGGGTACCATCACAGAAAATAGTGAATTTTTGCCCAAAAATATGTATTATATTAGCATTAATAAATCAATACAATCGAGTTAGAATGTGAATAAAATTAATTTAACTGAATACAAAGTTCTGAATGATGAGATATTGACAAAACTACAAAATCGGACGAAACATGAGGGTGCCACCAAGGCAAATAGAATTTAACGTCTTATATACAAGTGATAAAAATAAACATTTGATATTATAATTTGAGTAAGAATGTTTGTAATGTATATTTGATCGAGTACGGAATAAAACAAAATTTATTTCATCGCAAATAGAGTTCTGATCCAGGAGAAATTCAAACAACAACAAAATCTGTAAAACTCAAAGGGGTACCATCACGGAAAATAGTGAATTTTGGACCCAAAAATATGTATTATATTAGCATTAATAACTCAATATATATCGAGTTAGAATGTGAATAAAACTAGATTATCTGAAAACTAAGTTATGAAGGATGAGGTATTGACAAAACTACGAAATCAGAGGAAACATTATGGTGCCACCTTGGAAAAAATAATTTAACGTCTTATATACAAGTGATAACAACAACCATTTTAGATAGTATTTTGAGTAAGAATGTTTATAATATATATTTGATCGATTACGGAATAAAACAAAATTTATTTCATCGCAAATAGAGGCTAGATTGAGGAAAATTTCAAAACAATAAATTCGGTCGAAACTCAAAGGGATAAATAGTGTATTTTTCGCCCCAAAATATGTATTATATTGGCATTAATAACTCAATACAATCGAGTAAGAATGTGAATAAAATTAATTTAACTGTATACAAAGTTCTGAATGATGAGATATTGAAATAACTACGAAATCGGACGAAACATTATAGTGCCACCTAGGAAAAAATAACTTAACGTCTTATATACAAGTGATAACAACAAACATTTTAGATTATATTTTGAGTAAGAATGTTTATAATATATATTTGATCGAGTACGGAATAAAATAAAATTTATTTCATCGCAAATAGAGGCCGGATTGAGGAAACTTTGAAAAAACAACAAAATCGGTCGAAACTCAAAGGGGTACCATCACGGAAAATAGTGAATTTTGGGCCCAAAAATATATATTATGTTAACATTACTAACTCAATATATATCGAGTTAGAATGTGAAAAAAACTAATTTCACTGAAAACAAAATTGTGAGTGATGAGATATAGACAAAACTACGAAATCGGACGAAACGTGAGGGTGCCACCAAGGCAAATAGAATTTAACGTCTTATATACAAGTGATAACAACAAACATTTTAATTTATATTTTAAGTAAGAATGTTTATAATATATATTTGATCGAGTACAGAATAAAACAAAATTTATTTCATCGCAAATAGAGTTCTGATTGAGGAGAAATTCAAACAACAGCAAAATCGGTAAAACTCAAAGGGGTACCATTACGGAAAATAGAGAATTTTGGACCCAAAAATATGTATTATATTGGCATTAATAATTCAATATATATTGAGTTAGAATGTGAATAAAACTAGATTATCTGAAAACGAAGTTTTGAAGGATGAGGTATTGACAAAACTACGAAATGAGACGAAACATTATGGTGCCACCTAGGAAAAAAAATACTTTAACGTCTTATATACAAGTGATAACAACAAACATTTGATATTCTATTTTGAGTAAGAATGTTTATAATGTATATTTGATCGAGTACGGAATAAAACAAAATTTATTTCATCGCAAATAGAGGCCAGATTGAGGAACATTTCAAAAACAACAAAATCGGTCGAAATTCAAAGGGGTACCATCACAGTAAATAGTGAATTTTCGCCCCAAAAATATGTATTATATTGGCATTAATAACTCAATACAATCGAGTAAGAATGTGAATAAAATTAATTTAACTGAATACAAAGTTCTGAATGATGAGATATTGACAAAACTACGAAATCGGACGAAACATTATGGTACCACCTAGGATAACAAGTGAAAACAACAAACATTTTAGATTATATTTTGAGTAAGAATGTTTATAATATATATTTGATCGAGTACGGAATAAAATAAAATTTATTTCATCGCAAATAGAGACCGGATTGAGGAAACTTTGAAAAAACAACAAAATCGGGCGAAACTCAAAGGGGTACCATCATGGAAAATAGTGAATTTTGGGCCCAAAAATATATATTATATTAACATTACTAACTCAATATATATCGAGTTAGAATGTGAATAAAACTAGATTATCTGAAAACGAAGTTCTGAAGGATGAGGTATTGACAAAACTACGAAATCAGAGGAAACATTATGGTGCCACCTAGGAAAAAATAATTTAACGTCTTATATACAAGTGATAACAACAAACATTTTATATTATATTTTGAGTACGAATGTTTATAATATATATTTGATCGATTACGGAATAAAACATAAATTATTTCATCGTAAATAGAGGCCAGATTGAGGAAACTTTCAAAAACAACAAGATCGGTCGAAACTCAAAGGGGTACCATCACAGAAAATAGTGAATTTTTGCCCAAAAATATGTATTATATTAGCATTAATAAATCAATACAATCGAGTTAGAATGTGAATAAAATTAATTTAACTGAATACAAAGTTCTGAATGATGAGATATTGACAAAACTACAAAATCGGACGAAACATGAGGGTGCCACCAAGGCAAATAGAATTTAACGTCTTATATACAAGTGATAAAAATAAACATTTGATATTATAATTTGAGTAAGAATGTTTGTAATGTATATTTGATCGAGTACGGAATAAAACAAAATTTATTTCATCGCAAATAGAGTTCTGATCCAGGAGAAATTCAAACAACAACAAAATCTGTAAAACTCAAAGGGGTACCATCACGGAAAATAGTGAATTTTGGACCCAAAAATATGTATTATATTAGCATTAATAACTCAATATATATCGAGTTAGAATGTGAATAAAACTAGATTATCTGAAAACTAAGTTATGAAGGATGAGGTATTGACAAAACTACGAAATCAGAGGAAACATTATGGTGCCACCTTGGAAAAAATAATTTAACATCTTATATACAAGTGATAACAACAACCATTTTAGATAGTATTTTGAGTAAGAATGTTTATAATATATATTTGATCGATTACGGAATAAAACAAAATTTATTTCATCGCAAATAGAGGCTAGATTGAGGAAAATTTCAAAACAATAAATTCGGTCGAAACTCAAAGGGATAAATAGTGTATTTTTCGCCCCAAAATATGTATTATATTGGCATTAATAACTCAATACAATCGAGTAAGAATGTGAATAAAATTAATTTAACTGTATACAAAGTTCTGAATGATGAGATATTGAAATAACTACGAAATCGGACGAAACATTATAGTGCCACCTAGGAAAAAATAACTTAACGTCTTATATACAAGTGATAACAACAAACATTTTAGATTATATTTTGAGTAAGAATGTTTATAATATATATTTGATCGAGTACGGAATAAAATAAAATTTATTTCATCGCAAATAGAGGCCGGATTGAGGAAACTTTGAAAAAACAACAAAATCGGTCGAAACTCAAAGGGGTACCATCACGGAAAATAGTGAATTTTGGGCCCAAAAATATATATTATGTTAACATTACTAACTCAATATATATCGAGTTAGAATGTGAAAAAAACTAATTTCACTGAAAACAAAATTGTGAGTGATGAGATATAGACAAAACTACGAAATCGGACGAAACGTGAGGGTGCCACCAAGGCAAATAGAATTTAACGTCTTATATACAAGTGATAACAACAAACATTTTAATTTATATTTTAAGTAAGAATGTTTATAATATATATTTGATCGAGTACAGAATAAAACAAAATTTATTTCATCGCAAATAGAGTTCTGATTGAGGAGAAATTCAAACAACAGCAAAATCGGTAAAACTCAAAGGGGTACCATTACGGAAAATAGAGAATTTTGGACCCAAAAATATGTATTATATTGGCATTAATAATTCAATATATATCGAGTTAGAATGTGAATAAAACTAGATTATCTGAAAACGAAGTTTTGAAGGATGAGGTATTGACAAAACTACGAAATGAGACGAAACATTATGGTGCCACCTAGGAAAAAAAATACTTTAACGTCTTATATACAAGTGATAACAACAAACATTTGATATTCTATTTTGAGTAAGAATGTTTATAATGTATATTTGATCGAGTACGGAATAAAACAAAATTTATTTCATCGCAAATAGAGGCCAGATTGAGGAACATTTCAAAAACAACAAAATCGGTCGAAATTCAAAGGGGTACCATCACAGTAAATAGTGAATTTTCGCCCCAAAAATATGTATTATATTGGCATTAATAACTCAATACAATCGAGTAAGAATGTGAATAAAATTAATTTAACTGAATACAAAGTTCTGAATGATGAGATATTGACAAAACTACGAAATCGGACGAAACATTATGGTACCACCTAGGATAACAAGTGAAAACAACAAACATTTTAGATTATATTTTGAGTAAGAATGTTTATAATATATATTTGATCGAGTACGGAATAAAATAAAATTTATTTCATCGCAAATAGAGACCGGATTGAGGAAACTTTGAAAAAACAACAAAATCGGGCGAAACTCAAAGGGGTACCATCATGGAAAATAGTGAATTTTGGGCCCAAAAATATATATTATATTAACATTACTAACTCAATATATATCGAGTTATAATGTGAATAAAACTAGATTATCTGAAAACGAAGTTCTGAAGGATGAGGTATTGACAAAACTACGAAATCAGAGGAAACATTATGGTGCCACCTAGGAAAAAATAATTTAACGTCTTATATACAAGTGATAACAACAAACATTTTATATTATATTTTGAGTACGAATGTTTATAATATATATTTGATCGATTACGGAATAAAACATAAATTATTTCATCGTAAATAGAGGCCAGATTGAGGAAACTTTCAAAAACAACAAGATCGGTCGAAACTCAAAGGGGTACCATCACAGAAAATAGTGAATTTTTGCCCAAAAATATGTATTATATTAGCATTAATAAATCAATACAATCGAGTTAGAATGTGAATAAAATTAATTTAACTGAATACAAAGTTCTGAATGATGAGATATTGACAAAACTACAAAATCGGACGAAACATGAGGGTGCCACCAAGGCAAATAGAATTTAACGTCTTATATACAAGTGATAAAAATAAACATTTGATATTATAATTTGAGTAAGAATGTTTGTAATGTATATTTGATCGAGTACGGAATAAAACAAAATTTATTTCATCGCAAATAGAGTTCTGATCCAGGAGAAATTCAAACAACAACAAAATCTGTAAAACTCAAAGGGGTACCATCACGGAAAATAGTGAATTTTGGACCCAAAAATATGTATTATATTAGCATTAATAACTCAATATATATCGAGTTAGAATGTGAATAAAACTAGATTATCTGAAAACTAAGTTATGAAGGATGAGGTATTGACAAAACTACGAAATCAGAGGAAACATTATGGTGCCACCTTGGAAAAAATAATTTAACGTCTTATATACAAGTGATAACAACAACCATTTTAGATAGTATTTTGAGTAAGAATGTTTATAATATATATTTGATCGATTACGGAATAAAACAAAATTTATTTCATCGCAAATAGAGGCTAGATTGAGGAAAATTTCAAAACAATAAATTCGGTCGAAACTCAAAGGGATAAATAGTGTATTTTTCGCCCCAAAATATGTATTATATTGGCATTAATAACTCAATACAATCGAGTAAGAATGTGAATAAAATTAATTTAACTGTATACAAAGTTCTGAATGATGAGATATTGAAATAACTACGAAATCGGACGAAACATTATAGTGCCACCTAGGAAAAAATAACTTAACGTCTTATATACAACTGATAACAACAAACATTTTAGATTATATTTTGAGTAAGAATGTTTATAATATATATTTGATCGAGTACGGAATAAAATAAAATTTATTTCATCGCAAATAGAGGCCGGATTGAGGAAACTTTGAAAAAACAACAAAATCGGTCGAAACTCAAAGGGGTACCATCACGGAAAATAGTGAATTTTGGGCCCAAAAATATATATTATGTTAACATTACTAACTCAATATATATCGAGTTAGAATGTGAAAAAAACTAATTTCACTGAAAACAAAATTGTGAGTGATGAGATATAGACAAAACTACGAAATCGGACGAAACGTGAGGGTGCCACCAAGGCAAATAGAATTTAACGTCTTATATACAAGTGATAACAACAAACATTTTAATTTATATTTTAAGTAAGAATGTTTATAATATATATTTGATCGAGTACAGAATAAAACAAAATTTATTTCATCGCAAATAGAGTTCTGATTGAGGAGAAATTCAAACAACAGCAAAATCGGTAAAACTCAAAGGGGTACCATTACGGAAAATAGAGAATTTTGGACCCAAAAATATGTATTATATTGGCATTAATAATTCAATATATATCGAGTTAGAATGTGAATAAAACTAGATTATCTGAAAACGAAGTTTTGAAGGATGAGGTATTGACAAAACTACGAAATGAGACGAAACATTATGGTGCCACCTAGGAAAAAAAATACTTTAACGTCTTATATACAAGTGATAACAACAAACATTTGATATTCTATTTTGAGTAAGAATGTTTATAATGTATATTTGATCGAGTACGGAATAAAACAAAATTTATTTCATCGCAAATAGAGGCCAGATTGAGGAACATTTCAAAAACAACAAAATCAGTCGAAATTCAAAGGGGTACCATCACAGTAAATAGTGAATTTTCGCCCCAAAAATATATATTATATTGGCATTAATAACTCAATACAATCGAGTAAGAATGTGAATAAAATTAATTTAACTGAATACAAAGTTCTGAATGATGAGATATTGACAAAACTACGAAATCGGACGAAACATTATGGTACCACCTAGGATAACAAGTGAAAACAACAAACATTTTAGATTATATTTTGAGTAAGAATGTTTATAATATATATTTGATCGAGTACGGAATAAAACAAAATTTATTTCATCGCAAATAGAGTTCTGATCCAGGAGAAATTCAAACAACAACAAAATCTGTAAAACTCAAAGGGGTACCATCACGGAAAATAGTGAATTTTGGACCCAAAAATATGTATTATATTAGCATTAATAACTCAATATATATCGAGTTAGAATGTGAATAAAACTAGATTATCTGAAAACTAAGTTATGAAGGATGAGGTATTGACAAAACTACGAAATCAGAGGAAACATTATGGTGCCACCTTGGAAAAAATAATTTAACGTCTTATATACAAGTGATAACAACAACCATTTTAGATAGTATTTTGAGTAAGAATGTTTATAATATATATTTGATCGATTACGGAATAAAACAAAATTTATTTCATCGCAAATAGAGGCTAGATTGAGGAAAATTTCAAAACAATAAATTCGGTCGAAACTCAAAGGGATAAATAGTGTATTTTTCGCCCCAAAATATGTATTATATTGGCATTAATAACTCAATACAATCGAGTAAGAATGTGAATAAAATTAATTTAACTGTATACAAAGTTCTGAATGATGAGATATTAAAAAAACTACGAAATCGGACGAAACATTATAGTGCCACCTAGGAAAAAATAACTTAACGTCTTATATACAACTGATAACAACAAACATTTTAGATTATATTTTGAGTAAGAATGTTTATAATATATATTTGATCGAGTACGGAATAAAATAAAATTTATTTCATCGCAAATAGAGGCCGGATTGAGGAAACTTTGAAAAAACAACAAAATCGGTCGAAACTCAAAGGGGTACCATCACGGAAAATAGTGAATTTTGGGCCCAAAAATATATATTATGTTAACATTACTAACTCAATATATATCGAGTTAGAATGTGAAAAAAACTAATTTCACTGAAAACAAAATTGTGAGTGATGAGATATAGACAAAACTACGAAATCGGACGAAACGTGAGGGTGCCACCAAGGCAAATAGAATTTAACGTCTTATATACAAGTGATAACAACAAACATTTTAATTTATATTTTAAGTAAGAATGTTTATAATATATATTTGATCGAGTACAGAATAAAACAAAATTTATTTCATCGCAAATAGAGTTCTGATTGAGGAGAAATTCAAACAACAGCAAAATCGGTAAAACTCAAAGGGGTACCATTACGGAAAATAGAGAATTTTGGACCCAAAAATATGTATTATATTGGCATTAATAATTCAATATATATCGAGTTAGAATGTGAATAAAACTAGATTATCTGAAAACGAAGTTTTGAAGGATGAGGTATTGACAAAACTACGAAATGAGACGAAACATTATGGTGCCACCTAGGAAAAGAAATACTTTAACGTCTTATATACAAGTGATAACAACAAACATTTGATATTCTATTTTGAGTAAGAATGTTTATAATGTATATTTGATCGAGTACGGAATAAAACAAAATTTATTTCATCGCAAATAGAGGCCAGATTGAGGAACATTTCAAAAACAACAAAATCGGTCGAAATTCAAAGGGGTACCATCACAGTAAATAGTGAATTTTCGCCCCAAAAATATGTATTATATTGGCATTAATAACTCAATACAATCGAGTAAGAATGTGAATAAAATTAATTTAACTGAATACAAAGTTCTGAATGATGAGATATTGACAAAACTACGAAATCGGACGAAACATTATGGTACCACCTAGGATAACAAGTGAAAACAACAAACATTTTAGATTATATTTTGAGTAAGAATGTTTATAATATATATTTGATCGAGTACGGAATAAAACATAAATTATTTCATCGTAAATAGAGGCCAGATTGAGGAAACTTTGAAAAACAACAAGATCGGTCGAAACTCAAAGGGGTACCATCACAGAAAATAGTGAATTTTTGCCCAAATATATATATTATATTAACATTACTAACTCAATATATATCGAGTTAGAATGTGAATAAAACTAGATTATCTGAAAACGAAGTTCTGAAGGATGAGGTATTGACAAAACTACGAAATCAGAGGAAACATTATGGTGCCACCTAGGAAAAAATAATTTAACGTCTTATATACAAGTGATAACAACAAACATTTTATATTATATTTTGAGTAAGAATGTTTATAATATATATTTGATCGCTTACGGAATAAAACATAAATTATTTCATCGTAAATAGAGGCCAGATTGAGGAAACTTTCAAAAACAACAAGATCGGTCGAAACTCAAAGGGGTACCATCACAGAAAATAGTGAATTTTTGCCCAAAAATATGTATTATATTAGCATTAATAAATCAATACAATCGAGTTAGAATGTGAATAAAATTAATTTAACTGAATACAAAGTTCTGAATGATGAGATATTGACAAAACTACGAAATCGGACGAAACATGAGGGTGCCACCAAGGCAAATAGAATTTAACGTCTTATATACAAGTGATAAAAATAAACATTTGATATTATAATTTGAGTAAGAATGTTTGTAATGTATATTTGATCGAGTACGGAATAAAACAAAATTTATTTCATCGCAAATAGAGTTCTGATCCAGGAGAAATTCAAACAACAACAAAATCTGTAAAACTCAAAGGGGTACCATCACGGAAAATAGTGAATTTTGGACCCAAAAATATGTATTATATTAGCATTAATAATTCAATATATATCGAGTTAGAATGTGAATAAAACTAGATTATCTTAAAACTAAGTTATGAAGGATGAGGTATTGACAAAACTACGAAATCAGAGGAAACATTATGGTGCCACCTTGGAAAAAATAATTTAACGTCTTATATACAAGTGATAACAACAAACATTTTATATTATATTTTGAGTACGAATGTTTATAATATATATTTGATCGATTACGGAATAAAACATAAATTATTTCATCGTAAATAGAGGCCAGATTGAGGAAACTTTCAAAAACAACAAGATCGGTCGAAACTCAAAGGGGTACCATCACAGAAAATAGTGAATTTTTGCCCAAAAATATGTATTATATTAGCATTAATAAATCAATACAATCGAGTTAGAATGTGAATAAAATTAATTTAACTGAATACAAAGTTCTGAATGATGAGATATTGACAAAACTACAAAATCGGACGAAACATGAGGGTGCCACCAAGGCAAATAGAATTTAACGTCTTATATACAAGTGATAAAAATAAACATTTGATATTATAATTTGAGTAAGAATGTTTGTAATGTATATTTGATCGAGTACGGAATAAAACAAAATTTATTTCATCGCAAATAGAGTTCTGATCCAGGAGAAATTCAAACAACAACAAAATCTGTAAAACTCAAAGGGGTACCATCACGGAAAATAGTGAATTTTGGACCCAAAAATATGTATTATATTAGCATTAATAACTCAATATATATCGAGTTAGAATGTGAATAAAACTAGATTATCTGAAAACTAAGTTATGAAGGATGAGGTATTGACAAAACTACGAAATCAGAGGAAACATTATGGTGCCACCTTGGAAAAAATAATTTAACGTCTTATATACAAGTGATAACAACAACCATTTTAGATAGTATTTTGAGTAAGAATGTTTATAATATATATTTGATCGATTACGGAATAAAACAAAATTTATTTCATCGCAAATAGAGGCTAGATTGAGGAAAATTTCAAAACAATAAATTCGGTCGAAACTCAAAGGGATAAATAGTGTATTTTTCGCCCCAAAATATGTATTATATTGGCATTAATAACTCAATACAATCGAGTAAGAATGTGAATAAAATTAATTTAACTGTATACAAAGTTCTGAATGATGAGATATTGAAATAACTACGAAATCGGACGAAACATTATAGTGCCACCTAGGAAAAAATAACTTAACGTCTTATATACAAGTGATAACAACAAACATTTTAGATTATATTTTGAGTAAGAATGTTTATAATATATATTTGATCGAGTACGGAATAAAATAAAATTTATTTCATCGCAAATAGAGGCCGGATTGAGGAAACTTTGAAAAAACAACAAAATCGGTCGAAACTCAAAGGGGTACCATCACGGAAAATAGTGAATTTTGGGCCCAAAAATATATATTATGTTAACATTACTAACTCAATATATATCGAGTTAGAATGTGAAAAAAACTAATTTCACTGAAAACAAAATTGTGAGTGATGAGATATAGACAAAACTACGAAATCGGACGAAACGTGAGGGTGCCACCAAGGCAAATAGAATTTAACGTCTTATATACAAGTGATAACAACAAACATTTTAATTTATATTTTAAGTAAGAATGTTTATAATATATATTTGATCGAGTACAGAATAAAACAAAATTTATTTCATCGCAAATAGAGTTCTGATTGAGGAGAAATTCAAACAACAGCAAAATCGGTAAAACTCAAAGGGGTACCATTACGGAAAATAGAGAATTTTGGACCCAAAAATATGTATTATATTGGCATTAATAATTCAATATATATCGAGTTAGAATGTGAATAAAACTAGATTATCTGAAAACGAAGTTTTGAAGGATGAGGTATTGACAAAACTACGAAATGAGACGAAACATTATGGTGCCACCTAGGAAAAGAAATACTTTAACGTCTTATATACAAGTGATAACAACAAACATTTGATATTCTATTTTGAGTAAGAATGTTTATAATGTATATTTGATCGAGTACGGAATAAAACAAAATTTATTTCATCGCAAATAGAGGCCAGATTGAGGAACATTTCAAAAACAACAAAATCGGTCGAAATTCAAAGGGGTACCATCACAGTAAATAGTGAATTTTCGCCCCAAAAATATGTATTATATTGGCATTAATAACTCAATACAATCGAGTAAGAATGTGAATAAAATTAATTTAACTGAATACAAAGTTCTGAATGATGAGATATTGACAAAACTACGAAATCGGACGAAACATTATGGTACCACCTAGGATAACAAGTGAAAACAACAAACATTTTAGATTATATTTTGAGTAAGAATGTTTATAATATATATTTGATCGAGTACGGAATAAAACATAAATTATTTCATCGTAAATAGAGGCCAGATTGAGGAAACTTTGAAAAACAACAAGATCGGTCGAAACTCAAAGGGGTACCATCACATAAAATAGTGAATTTTTGCCCAAAAATATATATTATATTAACATTACTAACTCAATATATATCGAGTTAGAATGTGAATAAAACTAGATTAATCGAAAACGAAGTTCTGAAGGATGAGGTATTGACAAAACTACGAAATCAGAGGAAACATTATGGTGCCACCTAGGAAAAAATAATTTAACGTCTTATATACAAGTGATAACAACAAACATTTTATATTATATTTTGAGTAAGAATGTTTATAATATATATTTGATCGATTATGGAATAAAACATAAATTATTTCATCGTAAATAGAGGCCAGATTGAGGAAACTTTCAAAAACAACAAGATCGGTCGAAACTCAAAGGGGTACCATCACAGAAAATAGTGAATTTTTGCCCAAAAATATGTATTATATTAGCATTAATAAATCAATACAATCGAGTTAGAATGTGAATAAAATTAATTTAACTGAATACAAAGTTCTGAATGATGAGATATTGACAAAACTACGAAATCGGACGAAACATGAGGGTGCCACCAAGGCAAATAGAATTTAACGTCTTATATACAAGTGATAAAAATAAACATTTGATATTATAATTTGAGTAAGAATGTTTGTAATGTATATTTGATCGAGTACGGAATAAAACAAAATTTATTTCATCGCAAATAGAGTTCTGATCCAGGAGAAATTCAAACAACAACAAAATCTGTAAAACTCAAAGGGGTACCATCACGGAAAATAGTGAATTTTGGACCCAAAAATATGTATTATATTAGCATTAATAACTCAATATATATCGAGTTAGAATGTGAATAAAACTAGATTATCTGAAAACGAAGTTATGAAGGATGAGGTATTGACAAAACTACGAAATCAGAGGAAACATTATGGTGCCACCTTGGAAAAACTAATTTAACGTCTTATATACAAGTGATAACAACAACCATTTTAGATAATATTTTGAGTAAGAATGTTTATAATATATATTTGATCGATTACGGAATAAAACAAAATTTATTTCATCGC
Source organism: Chamaenerion angustifolium (assembly GCA_946814005.1). Lineage (NCBI taxonomy): Eukaryota > Viridiplantae > Streptophyta > Magnoliopsida > Myrtales > Onagraceae > Chamaenerion > Chamaenerion angustifolium. Next base: position 880,969 of record OX328279.1, read on the forward strand.
AAATAGAGGCTAGATTGAGGAAAATTTCAAAACAATAAATTCGGTCGAAACTCAAAGGGATAAATAGTGTATTTTTCGCCCCAAAATATGTATTATATTGGAATTAATAACTCAATACAATCGAGTAAGAATGTGAATAAAATTAATTTAACTGTATACAAAGTTCTGAATGATGAAATATTGAAAAAACTACGAAATCGGACGAAACATTATAGTGCCACCTAGGAAAAAATAACTTAACGTCTTATATACAAGTGATAACAACAAACATTTTAGATTATATTTTGAGTAAGAATGTTTATAATATATATTTGATCGAGTACGGAATAAAATAAAATTTATTTCATCGCAAATAGAGGCCGGATTGAGGAAACTTTGAAAAAACAACAAAATCGGTCGAAACTCAAAGGGGTACCATCACGGAAAATAGTGAATTTTGGGCCCAAAAATATATATTATGTTAACATTACTAACTCAATATATATCGAGTTAGAATGTGAAAAAAACTAGATTATCTGAAAACGAAGTTCTGAAGGATGAGGTATTGACAAAACTACGAAATCAGAGGAAACATTATGGTGCCACCTAGGAAAAAATAATTTAACGTCTTATATACAAGTGATAACAACAAACATTTTATATTATATTTTGAGTAAGAATGTTTATAATATATATTTGATCGATTACAGAATAAAACATAAATTATTTCATCGTAAATAGAGGCCAGATTGAGGAAACTTTCAAAAACAACAAGATCGGTCGAAACTCAAAGGGGTACCATCACAGAAAATAGTGAATTTTTGCCCAAAAATATGTATTATATTAGCATTAATAAATCAATACAATCGAGTTAGAATGTGAATAAAATTAATTTAACTGAATACAAAGTTCTGAATGATGAGATATTGACAAAACTACGAAATCGGACGAAACATGAGGGTGCCACCAAGGCAAATAGAATTTAACGTCTTATATACAAGTGATAAAAATAAACATTTGATATTATAATTTGAGTAAGAATGTTTGTAATGTATATTTGATCGAGTACGGAATAAAACAAAATTTATTTCATCGCAAATAGAGTTCTGATCCAGGAGAAATTCAAACAACAACAAAATCTGTAAAACTCAAAGGGGTACCATCACGGAAAATAGTGAATTTTGGACCCAAAAATATGTATTATATTAGCATTAATAACTCAATATATATCGAGTTAGAATGTGAATAAAACTAGATTATCTGAAAACGAAGTTATGAAGGATGAGGTATTGACAAAACTACGAAATCAGAGGAAACATTATGGTGCCACCTTGGAAAAAATAATTTAACGTCTTATATACAAGTGATAACAACAACCATTTTAGATAGTATTTTGAGTAAGAATGTTTATAATATATATTTGATCGATTACGGAATAAAACAAAATTTATTTCATCGCAAATAGAGGCTAGATTGAGGAAAATTTCAAAACAATAAATTCGGTCGAAACTCAAAGGGATAAATAGTGTATTTTTCGCCCCAAAATATGTATTATATTGGCATTAATAACTCAATACAATCGAGTAAGAATGTGAATAAAATTAATTTAACTGTATACAAAGTTCTGAATGATGAGATATTGAAAAAACTACGAAATCGGACGAAACATTATAGTGCCACCTAGGAAAAAATAACTTAACGTCTTATATACAAGTGATAACAACAAACATTTTAGATTATATTTTGAGTAAGAATGTTTATAATATATATTTGATCGAGTACGGAATAAAATAAAATTTATTTCATCGCAAATAGAGGCCGGATTGAGGAAACTTTGAAAAAACAACAAAATCGGTCGAAACTCAAAGGGGTACCATCACGGAAAATAGTGAATTTTGGGCCCAAAAATATATATTATGTTAACATTACTAACTCAATATATATCGAGTTAGAATGTGAAAAAAACTAATTTCACTGAAAACAAAATTGTGAGTGATGAGATATAGACAAAACTACGAAATCGGACGAAACGTGAGGGTGCCACCAAGGCAAATAGAATTTAACGTCTTATATACAAGTGATAACAACAAACATTTTAATTTATATTTTAAGTAAGAATGTTTATAATATATATTTGATCGAGTACATAATAAAACAAAATTTATTTCATCGCAAATAGAGTTCTGATTGAGGAGAAATTCAAACAACAGCAAAATCGGTAAAACTCAAAGGGGTACCATTACGGAAAATAGAGAATTTTGGACCCAAAAATATGTATTATATAGGCATTAATAATTCAATATATATCGAGTTAGAATGTGAATAAAACTAGATTATCTGAAAACGAAGTTTTGAAGGATGAGGTATTGACAAAACTACGAAATGAGACGAAACATTATGGTGCCACCTAGGAAAAAAAATACTTTAACGTCTTATATACAAGTGATAACAACAAACATTTGATATTCTATTTTGAGTAAGAATGTTTATAATGTATATTTGATCGAGTACGGAATAAAACAAAATTTATTTCATCGCAAATAGAGGCCAGATTGAGGAACATTTCAAAAACAACAAAATCGGTCGAAATTCAAAGGGGTACCATCACAGTAAATAGTGAATTTTCGCCCCAAAAATATGTATTATATTGGCATTAATAACTCAATACAATCGAGTAAGAATGTGAATAAAATTAATTTAACTGAATACAAAGTTCTGAATGATGAGATATTGACAAAACTACGAAATCGGACGAAACATTATGGTACCACCTAGGATAACAAGTGAAAACAACAAACATTTTAGATTATATTTTGAGTAAGAATGTTTATAATATATATTTGATCGAGTACGGAATAAAATAAAATTTATTTCATCGCAAATAGAGACCGAATTGAGGAAACTTTGAAAAAACAACAAAATCGGTCGAAACTCAAAGGGGTACGTACCATCACGGAAAATAGTGAATTTTGGGCCCAAAAATATATATTATATTAACATTACTAACTCAATATATATCGAGTTAGAATGTGAATAAAACTAGATTATCTGAAAACGAAGTTCTGAAGGAAGAGGTATTGACAAAACTACGAAATCAGAAGAAACATTATGGTGCCACCTAGGAAAAAATAATTTAACGTCATATATACAAGTGATAACAACAAACATTTTATATTATATTTTGAGTAAGAATGTTTATAATATATATTTGATCGATTACGGAATAAAACATAAATTATTTCATCGTAAATAGAGGCCAGATTGAGGAAACTTTCAAAAACAACAAGATCGGTCGAAACTCAAAGGGGTACCATCACAGAAAATAGTGAATTTTTGCCCAAAAATATGTATTATATTAGCATTAATAAATCAATACAATCGAGTTAGAATGTGAATAAAATTAATTTAACTGAATACAAAGTTCTGAATGATGAGATATTGACAAAACTACGAAATCGGACGAAACATGAGGGTGCCACCAAGGCAAATAGAATTTAACGTCTTATATACAAGTGATAAAAATAAACATTTGATATTATAATTTGAGTAAGAATGTTTGTAATGTATATTTGATCGAGTACGGAATATAACAAAATTTATTTCATCGCAAATAGAGTTCTGATCCAGGAGAAATTCAAACAACAACAAAATCTGTAAAACTCAAAGGGGTACCATCACGGAAAATAGTGAATTTTGGACCCAAAAATATGTATTATATTAGCATTAATAACTCAATATATATCGAGTTAGAATGTGAATAAAACTAGATTATCTGAAAACGAAGTTATGAAGGATGAGGTATTGACAAAACTACGAAATCAGAGGAAACATTATGGTGCCACCTTGGAAAAACTAATTTAACGTCTTATATACAAGTGATAACAACAACCATTTTAGATAATATTTTGAGTAAGAATGTTTATAATATATATTTGATCGATTACGGAATAAAACAAAATTTATTTCATCGCAAATAGAGGCTAGATTGAGGAAAATTTCAAAACAATAAATTCGGTCGAAACTCAAAGGGATAAATAGTGTATTTTTCGCCCCAAAATATGTATTATATTGGCATTAATAACTCAATACAATCGAGTAAGAATGTGAATAAAATTAATTTAACTGTATACAAAGTTCTGAATGATGAGATATTGAAAAAACTACGAAATCGGACGAAACATTATAGTGCCACCTAGGAAAAAATAACTTAACGTCTTATATACAAGTGATAACAACAAACATTTTAGATTATATTTTGAGTAAGAATGTTTATAATATATATTTGATCGAGTACGGAATAAAATAAAATTTATTTCATCGCAAATAGAGGCCGGATTGAGGAAACTTTGAAAAAACAACAAAATCGGTCGAAACTCAAAGGGGTACCATCACGGAAAATAGTGAATTTTGGGCCCAAAAATATATATTATGTTAACATTACTAACTCAATATATATCGAGTTAGAATGTGAAAAAAACTAATTTCACTGAAAACAAAATTGTGAGTGATGAGATATAGACAAAACTACGAAATCGGACGAAACGTGAGGGTGCCACCAAGGCAAATAGAATTTAACGTCTTATATACAAGTGATAACAACAAACATTTTAATTTATATTTTAAGTAAGAATGTTTATAATATATATTTGATCGAGTACATAATAAAACAAAATTTATTTCGTCGCAAATAGAGTTCTGATTGAGGAGAAATTCAAACAACAGCAAAATCGGTAAAACTCAAAGGGGTACCATTACGGAAAATAGAGAATTTTGGACCCAAAAATATGTATTATATAGGCATTAATAATTCAATATATATCGAGTTAGAATGTGAATAAAACTAGATTATCTGAAAACGAAGTTTTGAACGATGAGGTATTGACAAAACTACGAAATGAGACGAAACATTATGGTGCCACCTAGGAAAAAATATACTTTAACGTCTTATATACAAGTGATAACAACAAACATTTGATATTCTATTTTGAGTAAGAATGTTTATAATGTATATTTGATCGAGTACGGAATAAAACAAAATTTATTTCATCGCAAATAGAGGCCAGATTGAGGAACATTTCAAAAACAACAAAATCGGTCGAAATTCAAAGGGGTACCATCACAGTAAATAGTGAATTTTCTCCCCAAAAATATGTATTATATTGGCATTAATAACTCAATACAATCGAGTAAGAATGTGAATAAAATTAATTTAACTGAATACAAAGTTCTGAATGATGAGATATTGACAAAACTACGAAATCGGACGAAACATTATGGTACCACCTAGGATAACAAGTGAAAACAACAAACATTTTAGATTATATTTTGAGTAAGAATGTTTATAATATATATTTGATCGAGTACGGAATAAAATAAAATTTATTTCATCGCAAATAGAGACCGGATTGAGGAAACTTTGAAAAAACAACAAAATCGGTCGAAACTCAAAGGGGTACGTACCATCACGGAAAATAGTGAATTTTGGGCCCAAAAATATATATTATATTAACATTACTAACTCAATATATATCGAGTTAGAATGTGAATAAAACTAGATTATCTGAAAACGAAGTTCTGAAGGAAGAGGTATTGACAAAACTACGAAATCAGAAGAAACATTATGGTGCCACCTAGGAAAAAATAATTTAACGTCATATATACAAGTGATAACAACAAACATTTTATATTATATTTTGAGTAAGAATGTTTATAATATATATTTGATCGATTACGGAATAAAACATAAATTATTTCATCGTAAATAGAGGCCAGATTGAGGAAACTTTCAAAAACAACAAGATCGGTCGAAACTCAAAGGGGTACCATCACAGAAAATAGTGATTTTTTGCCCAAAAATATGTATTATATTAGCATTAATAAATCAATACAATCGAGTTAGAATGTGAATAAAATTAATTTAACTGAATACAAAGTTCTGAATGATGAGATATTGACAAAACTACGAAATCGGACGAAACATGAGGGTGCCACCAAGGCAAATAGAATTTAACGTCTTATATACAAGTGATAAAAATAAACATTTGATATTATAATTTGAGTAAGAATGTTTGTAATGTATATTTGATCGAGTACGGAATAAAACAAAATTTATTTCATCGCAAATAGAGTTCTGATCCAGGAGAAATTCAAACAACAACAAAATCTGTAAAACTCAAAGGGGTACCATCACGGAAAATAGTGAATTTTGGACCCAAAAATATGTATTATATTAGCATTAATAACTCAATATATATCGAGTTAGAATGTGAATAAAACTAGATTATCTGAAAACGAAGTTATGAAGGATGAGGTATTGACAAAACTACGAAATCAGAGGAAACATTATGGTGCCACCTTGGAAAAACTAATTTAACGTCTTATATACAAGTGATAACAACAACCATTTTAGATAATATTTTGAGTAAGAATGTTTATAATATATATTTGATCGATTACGGAATAAAACAAAATTTATTTCATCGCAAATAGAGGCTAGATTGATGAAAATTTCAAAACAATAAATTCGGTCGAAACTCAAAGGGATAAATAGTGTATTTTTCGCCCCAAAATATGTATTATATTGGCATTAATAACTCAATACAATCGAGTAAGAATGTGAATAAAATTAATTTAACTGTATACAAAGTTCTGAATGATGAGATATTGAAAAAACTACGAAATCGGACGAAACATTATAGTGCCACCTAGGAAAAAATAACTTAACGTCTTATATACAAGTGATAACAACAAACATTTGATATTCTATTTTGAGTAAGAATGTTTATAATGTATATTTGATCGAGTACGGAATAAAACAAAATTTATTTCATCGCAAATAGAGGCCAGATTGAGGAACATTTCAAAAACAACAAAATCGGTCGAAATTCAAAGGGGTACCATCACAGTAAATAGTGAATTTTCTCCCCAAAAATATGTATTATATTGGCATTAATAACTCAATACAATCGAGTAAGAATGTGAATAAAATTAATTTAACTGAATACAAAGTTCTGAATGATGAGATATTGACAAAACTACGAAATCGGACGAAACATTATGGTACCACCTAGGATAACAAGTGAAAACAACAAACATTTTAGATTATATTTTGAGTAAGAATGTTTATAATATATATTTGATCGAGTACGGAATAAAACAAAATTTATTTCATCGCAAATAGAGTTCTGATCCAGGAGAAATTCAAACAACAACAAAATCTGTAAAACTCAAAGGGGTACCATCACGGAAAATAGTGAATTTTGGACCCAAAAATATGTATTATATTAGCATTAATAACTCAATATATATCGAGTTAGAATGTGAATAAAACTAGATTATCTGAAAACGAAGTTATGAAGGATGAGGTATTGACAAAACTACGAAATCAGAGGAAACATTATGGTGCCACCTAGGAAAAAATAATTTAACGTCTTATATACAAGTGATAACAACAAACATTTTAGATTATATTTTGAGTAAGAATGTTTATAATATATATTTGATCGAGTACGGAATAAAATAAAATTTATTTCATCGCAAATAGAGGCCGGATTGAGGAAACTTTGAAAAAACAACAAAATCGGTCGAAACTCAAAGGGGTACCATCACGGAAAATAGTGAATTTTGGGCCCAAAAATATATATTATGTTAACATTACTAACTCAATATATATCGAGTTAGAATGTGAAAAAAACTAATTTCACTGAAAACAAAATTGTGAGTGATGAGATATAGACAAAACTACGAAATCGGACGAAACGTGAGGGTGCCACCAAGGCAAATAGAATTTAACGTCTTATATACAAGTGATAACAACAAACATTTTAGATTATATTTTGAGTAAGAATGTTTATAATATATATTTGATCGAGTACAGAATAATACAAAATTTATTTCATCACAAATAGAGTTCTGATTGAGGAGAAATTCAAACAACAGCAAAATCGGTAAAACTCAAAGGGGTACCATTACGGAAAATAGAGAATTTTGGACCCAAAAATATGTATTATATTGGCATTAATAATTCAATATATATCGAGTTAGAATGTGAATAAAACTAGATTATCTGAAAACGAAGTTTTGAAGGATGAGGTATTGACAAAACTACGAAATGAGACGAAACATTATGGTGCCACCTAGGAAAAAAAATACTTTAACGTCTTATATACAAGTGATAACAACAAACATTTGATATTCTATTTTGAGTAAGAATGTTTATAATGTATATTTGATCGAGTACGGAATAAAACAAAATTTATTTCATCGCAAATAGAGGCCAGATTGAGGAACATTTCAAAAACAACAAAATCGGTCGAAATTCAAAGGGGTACCATCACAGTAAATAGTGAATTTTCTCCCCAAAAATATGTATTATATTGGCATTAATAACTCAATACAATCGAGTAAGAATGTGAATAAAATTAATTTAACTGAATACAAAGTTCTGAATGATGAGATATTGACAAAACTACGAAATCGGACGAAACATTATGGTACCACCTAGGATAACAAGTGAAAACAACAAAAATTTTAGATTATATTTTGAGTAAGAATGTTTATAATATATATTTGATCGAGTACGGAATAAAACAAAATTTATTTCATCGCAAATAGAGACCGGATTGAGGAAACTTTGAAAAAACAACAAAATCGGTCGAAACTCAAAGGGGTACCATCACGGAAAATAGTGAATTTTGGGCCCAAAAATATATATTATATTAACATTACTAACTCAATATATATCGAGTTAGAATGTGAATAAAACTAGATTATCTGAAAACGAAGTTCTGAAGGATGAGGTATTGACAAAACTACGAAATCAGAGGAAACATTATGGTGCCACCTAGGAAAAAATAATTTAACGTCTTATATACAAGTGATAACAACAAACATTTTAGATTATATTTTGAGTAAGAATGTTTATAATATATATTTGATCGAGTACGGAATAAAATAAAATTTATTTCATCGCAAATCGAGGCCGGATTGAGGAAACTTTGAAAAAACAACAAAATCGGTCGAAACTCAAAGGGGTACCATCACGGAAAATAGTGAATTTTGGGCCCAAAAATATATATTATGTTAACATTACTAACTCAATATATATCGAGTTAGAATGTGAAAAAAACTAATTTCACTGAAAACAAAATTGTGAGTGATGAGATATAGACAAAACTACGAAATCGGACGAAACGTGAGGGTGCCACCAAGGCAAATAGAATTTAACGTCTTATATACAAGTGATAACAACAAACATTTTAATTTATATTTTAAGTAAGAATGTTTATAATATATATTTGATCGAGTACATAATAAAACAAAATTTATTTCATCGCAAATAGAGTTCTGATTGAGGAGAAATTCAAACAACAGCAAAATCGGTAAAACTCAAAGGGGTACCATTACGGAAAATAGAGAATTTTGGACCCAAAAATATGTATTATATTGGCATTAATAATTCAATATATATCGAGTTAGAATGTGAATAAAACTAGATTATCTGAAAACGAAGTTTTGAAGGATGAGGTATTGACAAAACTACGAAATGAGACGAAACATTATGGTGCCACCTAGGAAAAAAAATACTTTAACGTCTTATATACAAGTGATAACAACAAACATTTGATATTCTATTTTGAGTAAGAATGTTTATAATGTATATTTGATCGAGTACGGAATAAAACAAAATTTATTTCATCGCAAATAGAGGCCAGATTGAGGAACATTTCAAAAACAACAAAATCGGTCGAAATTCAAAGGGGTACCATCACAGTAAATAGTGAATTTTCTCCCCAAAAATATGTATTATATTGGCATTAATAACTCAATACAATCGAGTAAGAATGTGAATAAAATTAATTTAACTGAATACAAAGTTCTGAATGATGAGATATTGACAAAACTACGAAATCGGACGAAACATTATGGTACCACCTAGGATAACAAGTGAAAACAACAAAAATTTTAGATTATATTTTGAGTAAGAATGTTTATAATATATATTTGATCGAGTACGGAATAAAACAAAATTTATTTCATCGCAAATAGAGACCGGATTGAGGAAACTTTGAAAAAACAACAAAATCGGTCGAAACTCAAAGGGGTGCCATCACGGAAAATAGTGAATTTTGGGCCCAAAAATATATATTATATTAACATTACTAACTCAATATATATCGAGTTAGAATGTGAATAAAACTAGATTATCTGAAAACGAAGTTCTGAAGGATGAGGTATTGACAAAACTACGAAATCAGAGGAAACATTATGGTGCCACCTAGGAAAAAATAATTTAACGTCTTATATACAAGTGATAACAACAAACATTTTATATTATATTTTGAGTAAGAATGTTTATAATATATATTTGATCGATTATGGAATAAAACATAAATTATTTCATCGTAAATAGAGGCCAGATTGAGGAAACTTTCAAAAACAACAAGATCGGTCGAAACTCAAAGGGGTACCATCACAGAAAATAGTGAATTTTTGCCCAAAAATATGTATTATATTAGCATTAATAAATCAATACAATCGAGTTAGAATGTGAATAAAATTAATTTAACTGAATACAAAGTTCTGAATGATGAGATATTGACAAAACTACGAAATCGGACGAAACATGAGGGTGCCACCAAGGCAAATAGAATTTAACGTCTTATATACAAGTGATAAAAATAAACATTTGATATTATAATTTGAGTAAGAATGTTTGTAATGTATATTTGATCGAGTACGGAATAAAACAAAATTTATTTCATCGCAAATAGAGTTCTGATCCAGGAGAAATTCAAACAACAACAAAATCTGTAAAACTCAAAGGGGTACCATCACGGAAAATAGTGAATTTTGGACCCAAAAATATGTATTATATTAGCATTAATAACTCAATATATATCGAGTTAGAATGTGAATAAAACTAGATTATCTGAAAACGAAGTTATGAAGGATGAGGTATTGACAAAACTACGAAATCAGAGGAAACATTATGGTGCCACTTTGGAAAAAATAATTTAACGTCTTATATACAAGTGATAACAACAACCATTTTAGATAGTATTTTGAGTAAGAATGTTTATAATATATATTTGATCGATTACGGAATAAAACAAAATTTATTTCATCGCAAATAGAGGCTAGATTGAGGAAAATTTCAAAACAATAAATTCGGTCGAAACTCAAAGGGATAAATAGTGTATTTTTCGCCCCAAAATATGTATTATATTGGCATTAATAACTCAATACAATCGAGTAAGAATGTGAATAAAATTAATTTAACTGTATACAAAGTTCTGAATGATGAGATATTGAAAAAACTACGAAATCGGACGAAACATTATAGTGCCACCTAGGAAAAAATAACTTAACGTCTTATATACAAGTGATAACAACAAACATTTTAGATTATATTTTGAGTAAGAATGTTTATAATATATATTTGATCGAGTACGGAATAAAATAAAATTTATTTCATCGCAAATCGAGGCCGGATTGAGGAAACTTTGAAAAAACAACAAAATCGGTCGAAACTCAAAGGGGTACCATCACGGAAAATAGTGAATTTTGGGCCCAAAAATATATATTATGTTAACATTACTAACTCAATATATATCGAGTTAGAATGTGAAAAAAACTAATTTCACTGAAAACAAAATTGTGAGTGATGAGATATAGACAAAACTACGAAATCGGACGAAACGTGAGGGTGCCACCAAGGCAAATAGAATTTAACGTCTTATATACAAGTGATAACAACAAACATTTTAATTTATATTTTAAGTAAGAATGTTTATAATATATATTTGATCGAGTACATAATAAAACAAAATTTATTTCATCGCAAATAGAGTTCTGATTGAGGAGAAATTCAAACAACAGCAAAATCGGTAAAACTCAAAGGGGTACCATTACGGAAAATAGAGAATTTTGGACCCAAAAATATGTATTATATTGGCATTAATAATTCAATATATATCGAGTTAGAATGTGAATAAAACTAGATTATCTGAAAACGAAGTTTTGAAGGATGAGGTATTGACAAAACTACGAAATGAGACGAAACATTATGGTGCCACCTAGGAAAAAAAATACTTTAACGTCTTATATACAAGTGATAACAACAAACATTTGATATTCTATTTTGAGTAAGAATGTTTATAATGTATATTTGATCGAGTACGGAATAAAACAAAATTTATTTCATCGCAAATAGAGGCCAGATTGAGGAACATTTCAAAAACAACAAAATCGGTCGAAATTCAAAGGGGTACCATCACAGTAAATAGTGAATTTTCTCCCCAAAAATATGTATTATATTGGCATTAATAACTCAATACAATCGAGTAAGAATGTGAATAAAATTAGATTAACTGAATACAAAGTTCTGAATGATGAGATATTGACAAAACTACGAAATCGGACGAAACATTATGGTACCACCTAGGATAACAAGTGAAAACAACAAACATTTTAGATTATATTTTGAGTAAGAATGTTTATAATATATATTTGATCGAGTACGGAATAAAATAAAATTTATTTCATCGCAAATAGAGACCGGATTGAGGAAACTTTGAAAAAACAACAAAATCGGTCGAAACTCAAAGGGGTACCATCACGGAAAATAGTGAATTTTGGGCCCAAAAATATATATTATATTAACATTACTAACTCAATATATATCGAGTTAGAATGTGAATAAAACTAGATTATCTGAAAACGAAGTTCTGAAGGATGAGGTATTGACAAAACTACGAAATCAGAGGAAACATTATGGTGCCACCTAGGAAAAAATAATTTAACGTCTTATATACAAGTGATAACAACAAACATTTTATATTATATTTTGAGTACGAATGTTTATAATATATATTTGATCGATTACGGAATAAAACATAAATTATTTCATCGTAAATAGAGGCCAGATTGAGGAAACTTTCAAAAACAACAAGATCGGTCGAAACTCAAAGGGGTACCATCACAGAAAATAGTGAATTTTTGCCCAAAAATATGTATTATATTAGCATTAATAAATCAATACAATCGAGTTAGAATGTGAATAAAATTAATTTAACTGAATACAAAGTTCTGAATGATGAGATATTGACAAAACTACGAAATCGGACGAAACATGAGGGTGCCACCAAGGCAAATAGAATTTAACGTCTTATATACAAGTGATAAAAATAAACATTTGATATTATAATTTGAGTAAGAATGTTTGTAATGTATATTTGATCGAGTACGGAATAAAACAAAATTTATTTCATCGCAAATAGAGTTCTGATCCAGGAGAAATTCAAACAACAACAAAATCTGTAAAACTCAAAGGGGTACCATCACGGAAAATAGTGAATTTTGGACCCAAAAATATGTATTATATTAGCATTAATAACTCAATATATATCGAGTTAGAATGTGAATAAAACTAGATTATCTGAAAACGAAGTTATGAAGGATGAGGTATTGACAAAACTACGAAATCAGAGGAAACATTATGGTGCCACTTTGGAAAAAATAATTTAACGTCTTATATACAAGTGATAACAACAACCATTTTAGATAGTATTTTGAGTAAGAATGTTTATAATATATATTTGATCGATTACGGAATAAAACAAAATTTATTTCATCGCAAATAGAGGCTAGATTGAGGAAAATTTCAAAACAATAAATTCGGTCGAAACTCAAAGGGATAAATAGTGTATTTTTCGCCCCAAAATATGTATTATATTGGCATTAATAACTCAATACAATCGAGTAAGAATGTGAATAAAATTAATTTAACTGTATACAAAGTTCTGAATGATGAGATATTGAAAAAACTACGAAATCGGACGAAACATTATAGTGCCACCTAGGAAAAAATAACTTAACGTCTTATATACAAGTGATAACAACAAACATTTTAGATTATATTTTGAGTAAGAATGTTTATAATATATATTTGATCGAGTACGGAATAAAATAAAATTTATTTCATCGCAAATAGAGGCCGGATTGAGGAAACTTTGAAAAAACAACAAAATCGGTCGAAACTCAAAGGGGTACCATCACGGAAAATAGTGAATTTTGGGCCCAAAAATATATATTATGTTAACATTACTAACTTAATATATATCGAGTTAGAATGTGAAAAAAACTAATTTCACTGAAAACAAAATTGTGAGTGATGAGATATAGACAAAACTACGAAATCGGACGAAACGTGAGGGTGCCACCAAGGCAAATAGAATTTAACGTCTTATATACAAGTGATAACAACAAACATTTTAATTTATATTTTAAGTAAGAATGTTTATAATATATATTTGATCGAGTACAGAACAAAACAAAATTTATTTCATCGCAAATAGAGTTCTGATTGAGGAGAAATTCAAACAACAGCAAAATCGGTAAAACTCAAAGGGGTACCATTACGGAAAATAGAGAATTTTGGACCCAAAAATATGTATTATATTGGCATTAATAATTCAATATATATCGAGTTAGAATGTGAATAAAACTAGATTATCTGAAAACGAAGTTTTGAAGGATGAGGTATTGACAAAACTACGAAATGAGACGAAACATTGTGGTGCCACCTAGGAAAAAAAATACTTTAACGTCTTATATACAAGTGATAACAACAAACATTTGATATTCTATTTTGAGTAAGAATGTTTATAATGTATATTTGATCGAGTACGGAATAAAACAAAATTTATTTTATCGCAAATAGAGGCCAGATTATGGAACATTTCAAAAACAACAAAATCGGTCGAAATTCAAAGGGGTACCATCACGGTAAATAGTGAATTTTCGCCCAAAAAATATGTATTATATTGGCATTAATAACTCAATACAATTGAGTAAGAATGTGAATAAAATTAATTTAACTGAATACAAAGTTCTGAATGATGAGATATTGACAAAACTACGAAATCGGACGAAACATTATGGTACCACCTAGGATAACAAGTGAAAACAACAAACATTTTAGATTATATTTTGAGTAAGAATGTTTATAATATATATTTGATAGAGTACGGAATAAAATAAAATTTATTTCATCGCAAATAGAGACCGGATTGAGGAAACTTTGAAAAAACAACAAAATCGGTCGAAACTCAAAGGGGTACCATCACGGAAAATAGTGAATTTTGGGCCCAAAAATATATATTATATTAACATTACTAACTCAATATATATCGAGTTAGAATGTGAATAAATCTAGATTATCTGAAAACGAAGTTCTGAAGGATGAGGTATTGACAAAACTACGAAATCAGAGGAAACATTATGGTGCCACCTAGGAAAAAATAATTTAACGTCTTATATACAAGTGATAACAACAAACATTTTATATTATATTTTGAGTAAGAATGTTTATAATATATATTTGATCGATTACATAATAAAACATAAATTATTTCATCGTAAATAGAGGCCAGATTGAGGAAACTTTCAAAAACAACAAGATCGGTCGAAACTCAAAGGGGTACCATCACAGAAAATAGTGAATTTTTGCCCAAAAATATGTATTATATTAGCATTAATAAATCAATACAATCGAGTTAGAATGTTAATAAAATTAATTTAACTGAATACAAAGTTCTGAATGATGAGATATTGACAAAACTACGAAATCGGACGAAACATGAGGGTGCCACCAAGGCAAATAGAATTTAACGTCTTATATACAAGTGATAAAAATAAACATTTGATATTATAATTTGAGTAAGAATGTTTGTAATGTATATTTGATCGAGTACGGAATAAAACAAAATTTATTTCATCGCAAATAGAGTTCTGATCCAGGAGAAATTCAAACAACAACAAAATCTGTAAAACTCAAAGGGGTACCATCACGGAAAATAGTGAATTTTGGACCCAAAAATATGTATTATATTAGCATTAATAACTCAATATATATCGAGTTAGAATGTGAATAAAACTAGATTATCTGAAAACGAAGTTATGAAGGATGAGGTATTGACAAAACTACGAAATCAGAGGAAACATTATGGTGCCACCTAGGAAAAAATAATTTAACGTCTTATATACAAGTGATAACAACAAACATTTTATATTATATTTTGAGTAAGAATGTTTATAATATATATTTGATCGATTACGGAATAAAACATAAATTATTTCATCGTAAATAGAGGCCAGATTGAGGAAACTTTCAAAAACAACAAGATCGGTCGAAACTCAAAGGGGTACCATCACAGAAAATAGTGAATTTTTGCCCAAAAATATGTATTATATTAGCATTAATAATCAATAAAATCGAGTTAGAATGTGAATAAAATTAATTTAACTGAATACAAAGTTCTGAATGATGAGATATTGACAAAACTACGAAATCGGACGAAACATGAGGGTGCCACCAAGGCAAATAGAATTTAACGTCTTATATACAAGTGATAAAAATAAACATTTGATATTATAATTTGAGTAAGAATGTTTAATGTATATTTGATCGAGTACAGAATAAAACAAAATTTATTTCATCGCAAATATAGTTCTGATCAAGGAGAAATTCAAACAACAACAAAATCGGTAAAAACTCAAAGGGGTACCATCACGGAAAATAGTGAATTTTGGACCCAAAAATATGTATTATATTAGCATCAATAACTCAATATATATCGAGTTAGAATGTGAATAAAACTAATTTCACTGAAAACAAAATTGTGAGTGATGAGATATAGACAAAATTACGAAATCGGACGAAACGTGAGGGTGCCACCAAGGCAAATAGAATTTAACGTCTTATATACAAGTGATAACAACAAACATTTTAATTTATATTTTAAGTAAGAATGTTTATAATATATATTTGATCGAGTACATAATAAAACAAAATTTATTTCATCGCAAATAGAGTTCTGATTGAGGAGAAATTCAAACAACAGCAAAATCGGTAAAACTCAAAGGGGTACCATTACGGAAAATAGAGAATTTTGGACCCAAAAATATGTATTATATAGGCATTAATAATTCAATATATATCGAGTTAGAATGTGAATAAAACTAGATTATCTGAAAACGAAGTTTTGAAGGATGAGGTATTGACAAAACTACGAAATGAGACGAAACATTATGGTGCCACCTAGGAAAAAAAATACTTTAACGTCTTATATACAAGTGATAACAACAAACATTTGATATTCTATTTTGAGTAAGAATGTTTATAATGTATATTTGATCGAGTACGGAATAAAACAAAATTTATTTCATCGCAAATAGAGGCCAGATTGAGGAACATTTCAAAAACAACAAAATCGGTCGAAATTCAAAGGGGTACCATCACAGTAAATAGTGAATTTTCGCCCCAAAAATATGTATTATATTGGCATTAATAACTCAATACAATCGAGTAAGAATGTGAATAAAATTAATTTAACTGAATACAAAGTTTTGAATGATGAGATATTGACAAAACTACGAAATCGGACGAAACATTATGGTACCACCTAGGATAACAAGTGAAAACAACAAACATTTTAGATTATATTTTGAGTAAGAATGTTTATAATATATATTTGATCGAGTACGGAATAAAATAAAATTTATTTCATCGCAAATAGAGACCGAATTGAGGAAACTTTGAAAAAACAACAAAATCGGTCGAAACTCAAAGGGGTACGTACCATCACGGAAAATAGTGAATTTTGGGCCCAAAAATATATATTATATTAACATTACTAACTCAATATATATCGAGTTAGAATGTGAATAAAACTAGATTATCTGAAAACGAAGTTCTGAAGGAAGAGGTATTGACAAAACTACGAAATCAGAAGAAACATTATGGTGCCACCTAGGAAAAAATAATTTAACGTCTTATATACAAGTGATAACAACAAACATTTTATATTATATTTTGAGTACGAATGTTTATAATATATATTTGATCGATTACGGAATAAAACATAAATTATTTCATCGTAAATAGAGGCCAGATTGAGGAAACTTTCAAAAACAACAAGATCGGTCGAAACTCAAAGGGGTACCATCACAGAAAATAGTGAATTTTTGCCCAAAAATATGTATTATATTAGCATTAATAAATCAATACAATCGAGTTAGAATGTGAATAAAATTAATTTAACTGAATACAAAGTTCTGAATGATGAGATATTGACAAAACTACGAAATCGGACGAAACATGAGGGTGCCACCAAGGCAAATAGAATTTAACGTCTTATATACAAGTGATAAAAATAAACATTTGATATTATAATTTGAGTAAGAATGTTTGTAATGTATATTTGATCGAGTACGGAATAAAACAAAATTTATTTCATCGCAAATAGAGTTCTGATCCAGGAGAAATTCAAACAACAACAAAATCTGTAAAACTCAAAGGGGTACCATCACGGAAAATAGTGAATTTTGGACCCAAAAATATGTATTATATTAGCATTAATAACTCAATATATATCGAGTTAGAATGTGAATAAAACTAGATTATCTGAAAACGAAGTTATGAAGGATGAGGTATTGACAAAACTACGAAATCAGAGGAAACATTATGGTGCCACCTTGGAAAAAATAATTTAACGTCTTATATACAATGTATAACAACAACCATTTTAGATAATATTTTGAGTAATAATGTTTATAATATATATTTGATCGATTACGGAATAAAACAAAATTTATTTCATCGCAAATAGAGGCTAGATTGAGGAAAATTTCAAAACAATAAATTCGGTCGAAACTCAAAGGGATAAATAGTGTATTTTTCGCCCCAAAATATGTATTATATTGGCATTAATAACTCAATACAATCGAGTAAGAATGTGAATAAAATTAATTTAACTGTATACAAAGTTCTGAATGATGAGATATTGAAAAAACTACGAAATCGGACGAAACATTATAGTGCCACCTAGGAAAAAATAACTTAACGTCTTATATACAAGTGATAACAACAAACATTTGATATTCTATTTTGAGTAAGAATGTTTATAATATATATTTGATCGAGTACGGAATAAAATAAAATTTATTTCATCGCAAATAGAGGCCGGATTGAGGAAACTTTGAAAAAACAACAAAATCGGTCGAAACTCAAAGGGGTACCATCACGGAAAATAGTGAATTTTGGGCCCAAAAATATATATTATGTTAACATTACTAACTCAATATATATCGAGTTAGAATGTGAAAAACTAATTTCACTGAAAACAAAATTGTGAGTGATGAGATATAGACAAAACTACGAAATCGGACGAAACGTGAGGGTGCCACCAAGGCAAATAGAATTTAACGTCTTATATACAAGTGATAACAACAAACATTTTAATTTATATTTTAAGTAAGAATGTTTATAATATATATTTGATCGAGTACATAATAAAACAAAATTTATTTCATCGCAAATAGAGTTCTGATTGAGGAGAAATTCAAACAACAGCAAAATCGGTAAAACTCAAAGGGGTACCATTACGGAAAATAGAGAATTTTGGACCCAAAAATATGTATTATATAGGCAATAATAATTCAATATATATCGAGTTAGAATGTGAATAAAACTAGATTATCTGAAAACGAAGTTTTGAACGATGAGGTATTGACAAAACTACGAAATGAGACGAAACATTATGGTGCCACCTAGGAAAAAATATACTTTAACGTCTTATATACAAGTGATAACAACAAACATTTGATATTCTATTTTGAGTAAGAATGTTTATAATGTATATTTGATCGAGTACGGAATAAAACAAAATTTATTTCATCGCAAATAGAGGCCAGATTGAGGAACATTTCAAAAACAACAAAATCGGTCGAAATTCAAAGGGGTACCATCACAGTAAATAGTGAATTTTCGCCCCAAAAATATGTATTATATTGGCATTAATAACTCAATACAATCGAGTAAGAATGTGAATAAAATTAATTTAACTGAATACAAAGTTCTGAATGATGAGATATTGACAAAACTACGAAATCGGACGAAACATTATGGTACCACCTAGGATAACAAGTGAAAACAACAAACATTTTAGATTATATTTTGAGTAAGAATGTTTATAATATATATTTGATCGAGTACGGAATAAAATAAAATTTATTTCATCTCAAATAGAGACCGGATTGAGGAAACTTTGAAAAAACAACAAAATCGGTCGAAACTCAAAGGGGTACGTACCATCACGGAAAATAGTGAATTTTGGGCCCAAAAATATATATTATATTAACATTACTAACTCAATATATATCGAGTTAGAATGTGAATAAAACTAGATTATCTGAAAACGAAGTTCTGAAGGAAGAGGTATTGACAAAACTACGAAATCAGAAGAAACATTATGGTGCCACCTAGGAAAAAATAATTTAACGTCATATATACAAGTGATAACAACAAACATTTTATATTATATTTTGAGTAAGAATGTTTATAATATATATTTGATCGATTACGGAATAAAACATAAATTATTTCATCGTAAATAGAGGCCAGATTGAGGAAACTTTCAAAAACAACAAGATCGGTCGAAACTCAAAGGGGTACCATCACAGAAAATAGTGAATTTTTGCCCAAAAATATGTATTATATTAGCATTAATAAATCAATACAATCGAGTTAGAATGTGAATAAAATTAATTTAACTGAATACAAAGTTCTGAATGATGAGATATTGACAAAACTACGAAATCGGACGAAACATGAGGGTGCCACCAAGGCAAATAGAATTTAACGTCTTATATACAAGTGATAAAAATAAACATTTGATATTATAATTTGAGTAAGAATGTTTGTAATGTATATTTGATCGAGTACGGAATAAAACAAAATTTATTTCATCGCAAATAGAGTTCTGATCCAGGAGAAATTCAAACAACAACAAAATCTGTAAAACTCAAAGGGGTACCATCACGGAAAATAGTGAATTTTGGACCCAAAAATATGTATTATATTAGCATTAATAACTCAATATATATCGAGTTAGAATGTGAATAAAACTAGATTATCTGAAAACGAAGTTATGAAGGATGAGGTATTGACAAAACTACGAAATCAGAGGAAACATTATGGTGCCACCTTGGAAAAAATAATTTAACGGCTTATATACAAGTGATAACAACAACCATTTTAGATAATATTTTGAGTAAGAATGTTTATAATATATATTTGATCGATTACGGAATAAAACAAAATTTATTTCATCGCAAATAGAGGCTAGATTGAGGAAAATTTCAAAACAATAAATTCGGTCGAAACTCAAAGGGATAAATAGTGTATTTTTCGCCCCAAAATATGTATTATATTGGCATTAATAACTCAATACAATCGAGTAAGAATGTGAATAAAATTAATTTAACTGTATACAAAGTTCTGAATGATGAGATATTGAAAAAACTACGAAATCGGACGAAACATTATAGTGCCACCTAGGAAAAAATAACTTAACGTCTTATATACAAGTGATAACAACAAACATTTTAGATTATATTTTGAGTAAGAATGTTTATAATATATATTTGATCGAGTACGGAATAAAATAAAATTTATTTCATCGCAAATAGAGGCCGGATTGAGGAAACTTTGAAAAAACAACAAAATCGGTCGAAACTCAAAGGGGTACCATCACGGAAAATAGTGAATTTTGGGCCCAAAAATATATATTATGTTAACATTACTAACTTAATATATATCGAGTTAGAATGTGAAAAAAACTAATTTCACTGAAAACAAAATTGTGAGTGATGAGATATAGACAAAACTACGAAATCGGACGAAACGTGAGGGTGCCACCAAGGCAAATAGAATTTAACGTCTTATATACAAGTGATAACAACAAACATTTTAATTTATATTTTAAGTAAGAATGTTTATAATATATATTTGATCGAGTACAGAACAAAACAAAATTTATTTCATCGCAAATAGAGTTCTGATTGAGGAGAAATTCAAACAACAGCAAAATCGGTAAAACTCAAAGGGGTACCATTACGGAAAATAGAGAATTTTGGACCCAAAAATATGTATTATATAGGCATTAATAATTCAATATATATCGAGTTAGAATGTGAATAAAACTAGATTATCTGAAAACGAAGTTTTGAAGGATGAGGTATTGACAAAACTACGAAATGAGACGAAACATTATGGTGCCACCTAGGAAAAAAATACTTTAACGTCTTATATACAAGTGATAACAACAAACATTTGATATTCTATTTTGAGTAAGAATGTTTATAATGTATATTTGATCGAGTACGGAATAAAACAAAATTTATTTCATCGCAAATAGAGGCCAGATTGAGGAACATTTCAAAAACAACAAAATCGGTCGAAATTCAAAGGGGTACCATCACAGTAAATAGTGAATTTTTGTCCCAAAAATATGTATTATATTGGCATTAATAACTCAATACAATCGAGTAAGAATGTGAATAAAATTAATTTAACTGAATACAAAGTTCTGAATGATGAGATATTGACAAAACTACGAAATCGGACGAAACATTATGGTACCACCTAGGATAACAAGTGAAAAAAACAAACATTTTAGATTATATTTTGAGTAAGAATGTTTATAATATATATTTGATCGAGTACGGAATAAAATAAAATTTATTTCATCGCAAATAGAGACCGGATTGAGGAAACTTTGAAAAAACAACAAAATCGGGCGAAACTCAAAGGGGTACCATCACGGAAAATAGTGAATTTTGGGCCCAAAAATATATATTATATTAACATTACTAACTCAATATATATCGAGTTAGAATGTGAATAAAACTAGATTATCTGAAAACGAAGTTCTGAAGGATGAGGTATTGACAAAACTACGAAATCAGAGGAAACATTATGGTGTCACCTAGGAAAAAATAATTTAAAGTCTTATATACAAGTGATAACAACAAACATGTTATATTATATTTTGAGTAAGAATGTTTATAATATATATTTGATCAATTACGGAATAAAACATAAATTATTTCATCGTAAATAGAGGCCAGATTGAGGAAACTTTCAAAAACAACAAGATCGGTCGAAACTCAAAGGGGTACCATCACAGAAAATAGTGAACTTTTGCGCAAAAATATGTATTATATTAGCATTAATAAATCAATACAATCGAGTTAGAATGTGAATAAAATTAATTTAACTGAATACAAAGTTCTGAATGATGAGATATTGACAAAACTACGAAATCGGACGAAACATGATGGTGCCACCAAGGCAAATAGAATTTAACGTCTTATATACAAGTGATAAAAATAAACATTTGATATTATAATTTGAGTAAGAATGTTTATAATGTATATTTGATCGAGTACGGAATAAAACAAAATTTATTTCATCGCAAATAGAGTTCTGATTGAGGAGAAATTCAAACAACAGCAAAATCGGTAAAACTCAAAGGGGTACCATTACGGAAAATAGAGAATTTTGGACCCAAAAATATGTATTATATTGGCATTAATAATTCAATATATATCGAGTTAGAATGTGAATAAAACTAGATTATCTGAAAACGAAGTTTTGAAGGATGAGGTATTGACAAAACTACGAAATGAGACGAAACATTATGGTGCCACCTAGGAAAAAAAATACTTTAACGTCTTATATACAAGTGATAACAACAAACATTTGATATTCTATTTTGAGTAAGAATGTTTATAATGTATATTTGATCGAGTACGGAATAAAACAAAATTTATTTCATCGCAAATAGTGGCCAGATTGAGGAACATTTCAAAAACAACAAAATCGGTCGAAATTCAAAGGGGTACCATCACAGTAAATAGTGAATTTTCGCCCCAAAAATATGTATTATATTGGCATTAATAACTCAATACAATCGAGTAAGAATGTGAATAAAATTAATTTAACTGAATACAAAGTTCTGAATGATGAGATATTGACAAAACTACGAAATCGGACGAAACATTATGGTACCACCTAAAATAACAAGTGAAAACAACAAACATTTTAGATTATATTTTGAGTAATAATGTTTATAATATATATTTGATCGAGTACGGAATAAAACATAAATTATTTCATCGTAAATAGAGGCCAGATTGAGGAAACTTTGAAAAACAACAAGATCGGTCGAAACTCAAAGGGGTACCATCACAGAAAATAGTGAATTTTTGCCCAAAAATATGTATTATATTAGCATTAATAATCAATAAAATCGAGTTAGAATGTGAATAAAATTAATTTAACTGAATACAAAGTTCTGAATGATGAGATATTGACAAAACTACGAAATCGGACGAAACATGAGGGTGCCACCAAGGCAAATAGAATTTAACGTCTTATATACAAGTGATAAAAATAAACATTTGATATTATAATTTGAGTAAGAATATTTATAATGTATATTTGATCGAGTACGGAATAAAACAAAATTTATTTCATCGCAAATAGTAGATTATTTGAAAACGAAGTTCTGAAGGATGAGGTATTGACAAAACGACGAAATCAGAGAAAACATTATGGTGCCAGCTAGGAAAAATTATTTAACGTCTTATATTCAAGTGATAACAACAAACATTTTAGATTACATTTTGAGTAAGAATGTTTATAATGTATATTTGATCGAGTACGGAATAAATCAAAATTTATTTCATCGCAAATAGAGTTCTGATTGAGGAAACTTTGAAAAAACAACAAAATCGGTCGAAACTCAAAGGGGTACCATCACGGAAAATAGTGAATTTTGGGCCCAAAAATATATATTATGTTAACATTACTAACTCAATATATATCGAGTTATAATGTGAAAACAACTAATTTAACTGAAAACAAAGTTGTGAGTCATGAGATATAGACAAAACTACGAAATCGGACGAAACATGAGGGTGCCACCAAGGCAAATAGAATTTAATGTATTATATACAAGTGATAACAACAAACATTTGATATTATATTTTGAGTAAGAATGTTTATAATGTATATTTGATCGAGTACGGAATAAATCAAAATTTATTTCATCGCAAATAGAGTTCTGATTGAGGAGAAATTCAAACAACGGCAAAATCGGTAAAACTCAAAGGGGTACCATCACGGAAAATAGTGAATTTTGGACCCAAAAATATGTATTATATTAGCATTAATAACTCAATACAATCGATTTATAATGTGAATAAAATTAATTTAACTGAATACAAAGTTCTGAATGATGAGATATTGACAAAACTACGAAATCGGACAAAACATTATGGTACCACCTAGGAAAAAATAATTTAACGTTTTACATAAAAGTGATAACAACAAACATTTTAGATTATATTTTGAGTAAGAATGTTTATAATGTATATTTGATCGAGTACAGAATAAAATAAAATTTATTTCATCTCAAATAGAGGCTGGATTGAGGAAACTTTTAAAAATTAACAAAATCGGTCGAAACTCAAAGGGGTGTACCATCACGGAAAATAGTGAATTTGGGCCCAAAAATATATATTATGTTAACATTACTAACTCAATATATATCGAGTTAGAATGTGAAAAAAAATAATTTCACTAAAAACAAAGTTGTGAGTCATGAGATATAGACAAAACTACGAAATCGGACGAAACATGAGGGTGCCACCTAAGAAAAAATAATTTAACGTCTTATATACAAGTGATAACAACAAATATTTTAGATTATATTTTGAGGAAGAATGTTTATAATATATATTTGATCGAGTACGGAATAAAATAAAATTTATTTCATCGCAAATAGAGGCCGGATTGAGGAAACTTTGAAAAAACAACAAAGTCGGTCGAAACTCAAAGGGGTACCATCACGGAAAATAGTGAATTTTGGGCCCAAAAATATATATTATGTTAACATTACTAACTCAATATATATCGATTTAGAATGTGAAAAAAACTAATTTCACTGAAAACAAAATTGTGAGTGATGAGATATAGACAAAACTACGAAATCGGACGAAACGTGAGGGTGCCACCAAGGCAAATAGAATTTAACGTCTTATATACAAGTGATAACAACAAACATTTTAATTTATATTTTAAGTAAGAATGTTTATAATATATATTTGATCGAGTACAAAATAAAACAAAATTTATTTCATCGCAAATAGAGTTCTGATTGAGGAGAAATTCAAATAACAACAAAATCGCTAGAACTCAAATGGAAAATAGTGAATTTTGGACCCAAAAATATGTATTATATTAGCATTAGTAACTCAATATATATCGAGTTACAATGTGAAAAAAAACAACTAATTTCACTGAAAACAAAGTTATGAGTGATGAGATATTGACAAAACTACGAAATCGGAAGAAACATGAAGGTGCCGCCAAGGCAAATAGAATTTAAGGTCTTATATACAAATGATAACAGCAAACATTTAAATTTATATTTGAGTAAGAAAGTTTATAATATACATTTATTGAGTACAGAATAAAACAAAATTTATTTCATCGCAACTAGAGTTCTGATGAAGGAGAAATTCAAAGAACAGCAAAATCGGTAAAACTCAAAGTGGTACCATCACGGAAAATAGTGAATTTTGGACCCAAAAATATGTAGTATATTATAATTAATAACTCAATATATATCGAGTTATAATTTGAATAAAACTAGATTATCTGAAAAGAAGTTCTGAAGGATGAGGTATTGACAAAACTACGAAATCAGACGAAACATTATGGTGCCACCTAGGAAAAAATAATTTAGCATCTTATATACGAGTGATAACAAAAAACATTTTATATTATATTTTGAGTAATAATGATTATAATATATATTTGATCGAGTACGGAATAAAACAAAATTTATTTCATCGCAAATAGAGGTCAGATTGAGGAAAATTTCAAAAACAACAAAATCGGTCGAAACTCAAAGGGGTACCATCACAGAAAATAGTGAATTTTAGCCCCAAAAATATGTATTATATTAGAATTAATAAATCAATACAATCGAGTTAGAATGTGAATAAAATTAATTTAACTGAATACAAAGTTTTGAATGATGAGATATTGACAAAACTGCGAAATCGGACGAAACATTATGGTGCCACCTAGGAAAAAATAATTTAACGTCTTATATACAAGTGATAACAACAAACATTTTAGATTATATTTTGAGTAAGAATGTTTATAATATATATTTTATAGAGTACATAATAAAACAAAATTTATTTCATCGCAAATAGAGTTCTAATTGAGGAGAAATTCAAACAACAGCAAAATCGGTAAAACTCAAAGGGGTACCATCACGGAAAATAGTGAATTTTAGCCCCAAAAATATGTATTATATTAGAATTAATAACTCAATACAATCGATTTAGAATGTGAATAAAATTAATTTAACTGAATACAAAGTTCTGAATGATGAGATATTGACAAAACTGCGAAATCGGACGAAACATTATGGTGCCACCTAGGAAAAAATAATTTAACGTCTTATATACAAGTGATAACAACAAACATTTTAGATTATATTTTGAGTAAGAATGTTTATAATATATATTTGATTGAGTACGGAATAAAATAAAATTTATTTCATCGCAAATAGAGGCGAGATTGAGGAAACTTTTAAAAAACAACAAAATCGGTCGAAATTCAAAGGGGTACCATCACGGAAAATAGTGAATTTTGGGCCCAAAAATATATGGTATGTTAAAATTACTAACTCAATATATATCGAGTTAGAATGTGAAAAAAAAAACTAATTTCACTGAAAACAAAGTTGTGAGTGATGATATATAGACAAAACTATGAAATCGGACGAAACATGAGGGTGCCACCAAGGCAAATAGAATTTTACGTCTTATATACAAGTGATAACAACAAACGTTTAAATTTATATTTTGAGTTAGAATGTTTATAATATATATTTGATCGAGTACAGAATAATACAAAATTTATTTCATCACAAATAGAGTTCTGATTGAGGAGAAATTCAAACAACAACAAAATCGGTAAAACTCAAAGGGAAAATAGTGAATTTTGGACCCAAAAATATGTATTATATTAGCAACTTGAGGCCTGATGATATTTTGATATTATATTTTGAGTAAGAATGTTTATAATATATATTTGATCGAGTACGGAATAAAACAAAATTTATGTCATCGCAACTTGAGGCCTGATTGAGGAGAAATTCAAAGAACTACAAAATCGATCGAAACTCAGAGGGGTACCATCAGAAAAAATAGTGAATTTTCTCCCCAAAAATATTTATTATATTAACATAAATAATTAAGTATAGATCGATTTAGAATTTGAACAAATCTAATTTCACTGAAAAAGAAGTTATGAATGATGAGATATTGACAAAACTACAAAAGCAGACGAAACATTATGGTGCCACCTAGGAAAAAATAATTTAACGTCTTATATACAAGTGATAACAACAAACATTTGATATTCTATTTTGAGTAAGAATGTTTAGAATATATATTTGATCAATTACGGAATTAAACAACATTTATTTCATCGCAAATAGAGGCCCAATTGAGGAAAAATTCAAATAACAACAAAATCGGTCGAAACTCAAAGGGGTACCATCATGGAAAATAGTGAATTTTCGCCCTAAAAATTTGTATTATACTAACATTACTAACTCAATATATATCGAGTTATAATGTGAATAAAACTAATTTCACTGAAAACGAAGTTGTGAGTGATGAGATATTGACAAAACTACGAAATCGGACGAAACATGATGGTGCCACCTAGGAAAACAAATTTTAACGTCTTATATACAAGTGATAACGACAAACGTTTGATTTTATATTTTTAGTAAGAATGTGTAGAATATATATTTGATCGAGTATGGAATAAAACAAAATTTATTTCATCGCAAATAGAGTTATGATTGAGGAGAAATTCCAAAAGCTACAAAATCGGTCGAAATTCAAAGGGGTACCATCACGGAAAATAGTAAATTGTGGCCCCAACAATATGTGTTATATTAACATTAATAACTCAATATATATCGAGTTAGAATGTGAAAATAACTAAATTCACTTAAAACGAAGTTGTAAGTGATGAGATATTGACAAAACTACGAAGTCGGACGAAACATGAAGGTGCCACCTAAGAAAAATGAATTTAACGTCTTATATACAAGTTATGACGACAAACATTTGATTTCATATTTTTAGTAAGAATTTTTAGAATATATATTTGATTGAGTTTGGAATAAAACAAAATTTATTTCTTCGCAAATAGAGTTCTGATTGAGGAGAAATTCAAAGAACAACAAAATCGGTTGACACTCAAAGAGGTACCATACGGAAAATAGTGAATTTTGGACCTAAAAATATGTATTATATTAGCATTAATATCTCAATATATATTTACTTAGAATGTGAATAAAAAAATTTAACTGAAAACGAAGTTCAGAATGATTAGATATTGCAAATCTACGAAATCGGATGAAACATGAAGGTGCCACCTAGGAAAAAAGAATGTAACATCTTATATACAAGTGATAACAACAAACATTTGATATTGTATTTTGAGTAAGAATGTTTAGAATGTATATTTGATCGAGGACGTAATAAAAAAAATTAGTTCATCGCAAATAAAGGTCTCATGGAGAAAAAATTCAAAAAATAACAAAATTAGTCGATTGATCCCAAAAATATGTATTGTATTAACATTACTAACTAAATATATATCGAGTTAGAATGTGAAAAAAATAAACTAATTTCACTGAAAACAAAGTTGTGAGTGATGAGATATTAACAAAACTACGAAATCGGACAAAACATGAGGGTGCTACCTAGGCAAAAAGAATTGAACGTCTTATATACAAGTGATAAGAACAAACATTTGATTTTATATTTTGACTAAGAAAATGTAGAATATATATTTGATCGATAACGGAATAAAACAAAATTTATTTCATCGCAAATAGAGTTCTGATTGAGGAGAAATTCAAAAAACTATAAAATCGGTCGAAACTCAAAGGGTACCATCACTGAAAATAGTGAATTTTGTCCCCGAGAAAATGTATTATATTAAAATTTATAACTTAATATTATCGAGTTAGAATGTGAGTAAAACTAATTTCACCGAAAACGAAGTTCTGAAGATGAGATATTGACAAAACTACAAAAGCATACGAAACTAATAAGGTACCCACTCAGAATAAGGTGTTTAGCATATGATATACGAGTGATCACAACCTTCATTTGATCTTATATATTGTGTCAAACTGTTTACAAAAGATATTTGATTGAGTACGGAAGAGTCCAAATTTATTTCATCGCAAATAGAGTTCCAATTGAGGAAAAATTAAAAAAACTACAAAATCGGTCAAAACTCAAAGGGAAAATAGTTGATTTTAGACCCAAAAATATGTATTATATTAAAATTACGACCTCCATATATATCGAGTTAGAATGTGAATTAAATTAATTTCACTAAAAACGAAGTTCTGAATGATAAGATATTGACAAAATTACGAAAGAAGACGAAACTAATAAGGTATCCACTGAGAAGAAGGTGTTTAACGTCTGATATACACGTGATGACTACGTTGATTTGATCATATATTTTGTGTGAGACTGTTTGCAAAAGATATTTGATCGAGTACGGAAAAATCCAATTTTATTTCATCGCAAATAGAGTTCCAATTGAGGAAAAATTCAAAAAACAACAAAATCGGTCGAAACTTAAAGGGGTAGTACCATCACGGAAAATAGTGAATTTTGGCCCCAAACATATATATTATATTAACATTACTAACTCAGTATATATCGAGCTAAAAGGGGAATAAAACTACTGAAAACAAAGTTGTAAGTGACGAGATATTGACAAAGCTACGAAATCGGACTGATGAAACATGAAGATGGCACCTAGGAAAAAGGAATTTAACGTCTTATATACAAGTGATAACCACAAACATTGGATTTTATATTTTGAGTAAGAATTTTTAAAATATATATTTGATCGAGTACAGAATGAAACAAAATTTATTTCATCGCAAATGGAGTTCTGATTGAGGAGAAATTCCAAAAACAACAAAATCGGTCGAAACTTAAAGGGGTAGTATACCATCACGAAAAATAGTGAATTTTGGCCCCAAACATATGTATTATATTAACATTACTAAATCAATATATATCTAGTTAATTTTACTGAAAACGAAGTTGTGAGTGATGAGATATTGACAAAACTCATAAATCAGACGAAACATGAAGGTGACACCTAGGAAAAAAGAATTTAACGTCTTATCTACAAGTTATAACAACAAACATTTGATTTTATATTTTGAGTACAAATGTTTAGAATATATATTTGATCGACTATGGAATAAAACAAAATTTATTTCATCGCAAATAGAGTTCTAATTGAGGAGAAATTCAAAGAAGTACAAAATCGGTCGAAACTCAAAGGGGTACCATCACGGAAAATAGTGTATTTTTGCCCCAAAAATATGTATAATATTAACATTAATAACTCAATATATATCGAGTTAGAATGTGAATAAAACTAATTTCACGGAAAATGAAGTTCTAAATGATGAGATACCGACAAAACTACGAAAGCAGGCGAAACTAATAAGGTACCCACTCAAAAGAAAGTGTTTAACGTCTTATATACAAGTTATCACAACGTTCAATTGATAATATATTTTGTCTCAGACTGTTACAAATGATATTTTATCGAGTACAGATGAATCCACATTTATTTCATCGCAAATAGAGTTCCAATTGTGGAAAATTCAAAAAAGAACAAAATCAATCAAAACTCAAAGGGGTACCATCACGGAAAATAGTTAATTTTAGACCCAAACATATGTATTATATTAAAATTACTACCTCAATATATATCTAGTTAGAATGTAAATAAAACTAATTTCACTGAAAACGAAGTTCTGAATGATGAGATATTGACAAAACTACGAAATCGGACGAAACATTAAGGTGTCACCTAGGAAACATTTATTTAACGTCTTATATACAAGTGATAAAAACAAACTTTTGATATTATATTTTGAGTAAGAATGTTTAGAATATATATTTGATCGAGTACAGAATAAAACAAAATTTATTTCATCGCAAATAGAGTTCTGATTGAGGAGAAATTCAAACAACAACAAAATCGTTCGAAACTCAAAGGGGTACCATCACGGAAAATAGTGAATTTTGGCCCCAAAAATATGTATTATATTAACATTACTAACTCAATATATTTCGAGTTAGAATGTGAATAAAACTAATTTCACTAAAAACAAAGTTGTGAGTGATGAGATATTGACAAAACTACGAAATCGGACGAAACATGAGGGTGCCACCAAGGCATATAGAATTTAACGTCTTATATACAAATGATAAAAACAAACATTTAAATTTATATTTTTAGTAAGAATGTTTATAATATATATTTGATCGAGTACAGAATAAAACAAAATTTATTTCATCGCAAATAGAGTTCTGATTGAGGAGAAATTCAAACAACAACAAAATCGTTCGAAACTCAAAGGGGTACCAGCACGGAAAATAGTGAATTTTGGCCCCAAAAATATGTATTATATTAACATTACTAACTCAATATATATCGAGTTAGAATGTGAATAAAACTAATTTCACTAAAAACTAAGTTGTGAGTGATGAGATATTGACAAAACTACGAAATCGGACGAAACATGAAGGTGCCACCTAGGAAAAAGGAATTTAACGTCTTATCTACAAGTGATAACAACAAACATTTGATATTATATTTTGGTAAGAATGTTTAGAATATATATTTGATTGAGTACGAAATAAAATAAAATTTATTTCATCGCAAATAGAGTTCTGATTGAGGAGAAATTCAAAGAACTACAAAATCGGTCGAAACTCAAAGAGGTACTATCACGGAAAATAGTGAATTTTCGCCCCAAAAATATGTATTATATTAACATTAATAAGTCAATATATATCGAGTTAGAATGCGAATAAATCTAATTTCACTAAAAATGAAGTTCTATGAGTAAGAATGTTTGTAAAATATATTTGATCGAATACGGAAGCAAACAAAAATTATTTTATCGAAAATAGAGTTTCAATGGAAGAGAAATTCAAAACACTACAAAATCAGTCGAAACTCAAAGGGTACCCATCCCGAAAAATAGTTGATTTGGGTTCCAAAAATATATATTGTATTAACATTACTACTCCAATGCATATCGAGTAAGAATGCGAATAAAACTAATTTCAATGAAAACGAACTTGTGAGTAGTGGGATATTTACAAAACAACAAAATCGGACGAAACTAATAAGGTACCATCACGGAAAAATCTTTAATGTTTGATACACAATATGATCATGGTTCATTTGATTCTATATTTTGAGTAAGAATGTTTGGAAAAGATAATTTGATCGAGTACGAATGAAAACAAAATTTATATAATCGAAAATAGAGTTCCGATTGAGGGGAAATTCAAAACTTTACAAAATCCGTAGAAACTCAAAGAGTTACCATTATAGAAATAGTTGATTTGGGTTCAAAAAATATATATTATACTATTGTTAATTTATGTGCTTTTCACACCTATACCCTTGGTTGCACAAAACAATAGTCCAATCATTTAAACATCATAAAGAGGTCAAAACACCCAAATAAACGGACACTCAAATACCCAAAATCTACAAACTTCGCCAAGTGTTTGAAAGAAGGAAACAAATCAAAAGTGTCACAAAACAAATCATGCAAAATGCATTTGATCTTCTATCTTGCACTTGGAGCCATATGACCCATATCCAACTTCAACGATGTCATATCAAAGGAGCTAGTACTCGCAAGACTGTAGCCCTCATTCCCTTGATTTCTCCTTGAACCCGTTTCCATCGACAGACATTCAACGAGGTCCGACACAACACGATTCATTCCTGGTCTTTGAATAGGAAGCATCTGAACACATTGCATAGCTACTTCTATGGCTTTCCAAGCTGATCCAGCGTTGAATCGACCTTGTATTCTTGAATCCACGATCTTATGTATATCTCCTCCATCGATGAGTGTTGTCGCCCATTTCACAATGTGAGTACTGCTCTGTGAATTCCTCATAATAGCAGGTTTTCCAGTAATCAACTCAAACATTATAATTCCGAAGCTGTAAACGTCACTTTTCTTGTTGAAGCTTCCACTTGAGTTAAATCTGAAATTTGTAAAAAATGCCAATATATCATAAATTCATAGATTTTGAATTCTTACTACTTCTCGATCTTGATCTTACACTGGATCAATGTAACCCGGGGTTCCTGCAGTACGAGTAGATGAAACTTGATTGCCCGTAGAGTCGGTAGCGAAAATCCTAGATAGTCCAAAATCTGCTATCTTGGCTTGCATGTTTTCATCCAATAGAATGTTTGAAGTCTTCATATCTCTATGAATAATGGGTGGCGTACAACCGTTGTGCAAGTAATCCAACCCTGCATTTTAGCACGTCATTTGTAAAACTGAAGTCTGAATGACTAAGCTCGTTGTCTTTACTTAGGACAATAGATAAGTTTTGTCAATTGCTACTCTTTATATATACCTTGTGCAGCATCCACTGCAATCTGCAGTCTCTGACTCCAACTTATGACAGTAACTCCATCACCTACATGCATATATAAGAAACCAAAAATTGATAGTTACTTACCTGCCACTACCCAAACAGATAAAACATTGATAGTTACTTACCTGCCAAATATTTCCTTAGGTCTCCATTAGGCATGTACTCATAAATAAGTGCCATAGTTTCAAAATCTTCACAATAACCCACCAAAGAAACCAAATTCTTATGATGTACCACCATTAGAAGTTGTGCCTGCATTTGGAATTCATGAACATGGTCTACTTAATTACGAGAAAAAAATACCAAAATCGACACTTTTGTTTCTTGTTTAAATGAATATAATGTTACCTCTGCTTGAAATTCCTTGTATCCTTGCTTTGATGATTGAGACAGCACTTTGATAGCAACTTCCTTGCCATCACTGAGAGATCCATGGTAAACATTTCCAAATCCGCCTTGTCCTATAACAACATTGAAGTTACTGGTAATGTTAAAGACTTCTTCTGATGTAAATGGTCGATTCTTTGCAACTATCTTGAGTTGCACATCTCCCGTAGATCCATCATCATAGCTAGATTCAGGAACCTTCTCAGACCAAGACGACACCTTCGGTCCAGAGTTCAACTGATCCTGAATCACGGTTGATTGACTTGCTTTGTTCCTTTTGTTTTTGTTTCTCCAAAGTATGAAAACAGCAAACAAGATAAGTAAAGCCCCGGCAACTGAACCAACAACTGCAGCAACTGTAATGACAGTAGTGTTCTTTTTAGCTGACGGCAAAAGTGGAGTGCAGTTCTGATCTGTCTGGTTTTGACAGATTGGATTACCATGGATACTGCAAAAGAACTTGAAGGGTCAAGTCTATATGGACCATACCATGGTGGTTGCGACAACAAATGTTGATTGAGATTGTAAATAAACCTTAATGTCAATGTCTTGTTATCCACTCTACGTTGGAGGGCTGGTGGAACTGGTCCACTGAGATTGTTGTTACTTAAGTTTCTGGAAAACAGAAAAAGGAGATGGTTAGTAACATTAAATAACCATTGGTGAAAAAATAAGTTTCAGCTGTCATATTTATTCTATAACTTACATGATCTTCAGATTCAACATTTGAGCAAACAAATCTGGTATTTGTCCGTTTAATTGATTGTACGACAAATCCCTGCATTTTGACAGTGAAACTATTGTTACTTAAGAAAAGGGTATGTCTGAAATTGAGTTAATTATGTGACTGGTATGTACAAATACTTACAAAGATGTTAAGGATGTGAGATTGAAGAAAGAGTCTGATATGTTTCCATCTAACCCGCTAGAGGTCAAGTTCCTGTCGATAAAAATGTTCAAACGTCAATTAACCAATGTCGTGATTATGTATAACTCTTCAAATTCGAGTGACTATCCTTACTTGGAGCCAAGAAAATGAGGAAACCCTCCTAATCCAGAATTTTTGGTTTGGGTAGGTGAGTCAGATTTGCAAGTCATATACTTTTCACATACCATTTCGGGCTTGTAGGGTAGAAAACTTGTGTCATCGCGGTTTCGGTTCTGATACCATTTGTAATGATAAAAACCCAAGTGACTTTCATTACTAGCTCAACCCAGTTTAACTGAGTCATTGTTCTCATTTGAGCCCAGATTATGAGGGATTCTTGTTGGACTTGAGTAGTATATCTCTTTTTTATATGAATTCCAAATCACTTTTTTTTTTTCTTTCTGAGTTGTCAATAGAAGTAAAGTTGGAAACTACTTACAAGGAAACTATCCTAGGAAAGGTGTCGTTGCTGCAAGCCAATCCACTCCAGGCATATTTTAGTGGAACACATGGATCACCTTGCCAAGACTCCTTCACCACTCTATATACCCTCTTGATGTGAAACATGGCGTTTGCTATCAACCAGGAAGCAGGTTTCATTACAAGTGTAACAACAGTGTTTTTCATTCCATATACTACTTTGATCAAATAACGTTTCCAACGAAAAGTATTGTCAGTAAAAGGTGATCATTTTTACCATTTCATATGTCGCTAAAACTTTAACGAGGGCTTTCCCTTTTTACCGACAGAAGTTTTTTATTTTGCCGACAGATATATTCCATCGGTAAAGCTAATATTTTCAGTAGATGATATATACAAAAAGCAAAGAAGGAGCTTGTACCATCGTTTAAGTCAGTCGGAAAATTTATAAGATCTACAGTTCTGAAGATCTCAGCGGCATTCATGAACGATGAGACATTAGACTCAGTCGTCGGTGTGACCGAGTAGTTCACCACGTCTCCTGAGAAGGGTTGCGTGGCTACGGTCACAGGCTTTAGGTACTCCGGTGTAACTGTTGTT
Source organism: Chamaenerion angustifolium (assembly GCA_946814005.1). NCBI lineage: Eukaryota > Viridiplantae > Streptophyta > Magnoliopsida > Myrtales > Onagraceae > Chamaenerion > Chamaenerion angustifolium. Next base: position 917,765 of record OX328279.1, read on the forward strand.
ACGGTTGTATCATTATTCACTTCCACAACGAATTGCCTGAACTGCCCAGGTTGAAGTATTTGAAGCTCCACAAAGTGTAAGTACACGTACCAACTATACGTCGAGTTAGACGACCAAAATAGTTTCATACCATACGAGTCGTTACGAGATTGTTGGGCAGTCATTAGAACTTCAAGTGGCACTTTATAAGGATTACTCCTCCGATTTAAGACATCGATATTTGTCGTGTTTGTGATTGTAACCCAGTTGTAAACTCTACCATCCCAAATCCGGTCGTATTCGTCTTGTGGATGCCTACACGAAGAGACATCGACTATGTTAACTCACAACATATATGACTAGGCTGTTAATGGTTAGGGTATGGTACGGGTATGACAAATAACATAATCATATCATTATTTGAAACTATATATCATAACCATAACCATTACAGGGACAATTTCTAATACCATGATCGTATCCATAATTGTGGTTGTTAACCACTGTTTTAGTCGTATACTCATATCCATTACCACATGTGAAAGTAATTATGCAGCACCATGAATGTTAACTTGATAAATACATAAATTTATGTTATAAATAACAAAAATATTCAACACTAACACGAATTAATATTAACTCTAACATCATTCAATTAGAATTTGTTCTAAAATTCTAAATTCGTGAAATTTAAAATGTTAAAATTCTACTTTTATTATTAGTATATACTAATATATTAATATTAAATAATTATTATATTTATATAATGACCATGGTTATAACTATGGGTATGACTAAAATATCATAACCATTACGGATAGAAAATTCATCACTATAACCGCACCACACCATAATGGTACGGTTAAACATATAAAAAATTAACGGTTATAACCATGGTTTTTGGATTTTCACCGTACCATTATCATCCTTATATATGACTTTAATTATCAAACATGTCCAAAGTACTGTTGTTACCTGTAGATTTTATCAGATCCGATGTTGTATCTCCACGACGTCCTCAGTGCTATTGAGGATGGAACATCATACAAGGAATTATCTAGTAACCGTAGCTCAATCGCCGAAATGAAAGGATTTTGCAAGCCGGTATTCACTAGACAAATATGTATATAATCTCTTGTCGGAGTATAAATAATCTCTTCGTACGTATAGTTGTCCGGGTTTATCGTAGCCCATAAGTTAACATCAATGTATAGATCAAATGTAGGGGATTGAAACTTGTTGTCGTAATTACCATAACCAAACGTTGTCCTAATCAAGTATCTGTTGTTGTTGGTTTGTGTCGGAATTGTGTAACAGTTCCTTGTTCCATTGGGAAAGACTCTAATGTTCGATAATTGAGCTAAATCGACACCGAATTGACTGGAATACTTGGGCAAGATTTGCATATTGACTCCGGTTTCGACATATCCTTCATCGGTCGTGTAGTCTATGCCAAGTGTCTCATCGGTGTAACCGTTGGTTGCCCCGCAGTCGATGCTTATGAAACCTGACATCAGAAAAGACATTCTAATTTCTAAGTACTGTGAAAAAAAACACAGACAAGAAATGTCAATGAACCTAAAAACAGACATTACCAGGATTATCTTGTGCTTGGGACAAGATACTAAGAGAAAGACAAGCCAATGCCAGGAGTAACTTCTTCATCTTATTGTTGAATGTACAGTTTCGAAACCTTTCAAGCAGCTTGGGAATGATGATATAGGAAGGGGGGGAATAGATAGAATGGAAGTCCTTTTCTCTTTAGCTAAGCTCCATAGTTTACTAATATTAATGATCTCAAATATAGATTATTATACACAAAACTATGTATATGTATATATTCATCTTCTAATGAAATTTCAGCATCTGATTTATTCTAGCTGTAAAAATGGAGTATTTTTGTCTTTGTGAGCTTGTCAACGTCCTTTGGGCATCGTGTAGTCGACGAAGCAACTTCCCAGAAATTATAATAATTAAAGAGAAATCACTAATGCATAGTGTTTGACTGGGTATCATATAATATGATACCCAGTCAAACACTATGTATTTGTTAATAAAGAATGAAGAATGAAGAATTTGTTAATAAAGTTTGAATGTTCATCAGCATAGATAATTAATTAATTATACAAGTTGGTGAATGATTGACTTTGATAATAAATTATAGTTGTGGACATATTCTTCTCTGTGTATGGTGTAACTGATATCTAATATTCTCTTGATCCATTCACATTATAATTTAATTTAGGTTCAATAACTAAAAAACTGTGTGAGTTTTGTTTATTTTTTAAAAAAATATTCAGATTTTGATTTTTCAAATTTTGTAACCTAAAGAGTTTGAAATAAACTACAACTTTTTATTTTTTTCGTTAAATCTAGATGAAAAATAACGTGACAACATGTAATTGATTCAAACTGTAAAAAGTTATATTATTTTTAAAAATGCATAAAAATGGGGAGAAATCAAAAAAACAAAGTGTACTTTTATTTAATAAATTTAACATGGGAAACTTATTAACACAAACTTCTTCATGAAATTAATTTCCATCTTCAACTTGATCCTTAGTTTTATTACATGTTGTTGGAATTTTTATGAAGACTAGTAACTTAATCAAATAAGAAACACGTCAACAGATGCAGCAGGTATACAGTTTGAATCTGGTGGAGGTCACCATTCACCAACAAACATGTAATTTATAAAGTTAACAATACAACTAACACAATCACATCACCAATTTATAGCTGAAGTTCTGTCAAATATGATAGTTTTAGCGACGGCATTTTAATGTTGGTAAAAGTCTGTAATTTCTAATGTACTGTTCATCTTTGCCTTTGCTTACCAGTTTATCTTGGACTTGGTACGTCGTCTTCGAGTACTCCACCAGATACCGCCTTGTTGGATGGTTCAATAAGCATGTTCTCGTCGTTTCCAGCAGCAGACACCTCTATTTCCCAACACTCCTTCAGCTCAGCTAGTATGGAACTTATGTCGGGTCTCTGAATCCAACTTTGTTTAACACAAGCAACAGCAATGTCTACTACTTTCCTTGCAGTGTTGATGTTGAAATCACCGTTCAACCTGTTATCAACTATGCTTTGTATATCTCCATTCTCAATGAAAGGGAAAACCCACCCGACACTATTTCGATCAGGACCACTTCTGAACGGATGATATCCAGTGACCAACTCAAAGAGAATGATGCCGAAGCTGTAAATATCGCTCTCTTTTTTCAAGCCTCCTGGTGCATGAAACCTGTAAACAAAAGCATTACTTGAATCGCTTTTCATAATCTTCTTTCGGACTAACCAAAAATCTTACTCGGGATCCATGTAGCCATATGTTCCAGCACACTTCGACGTGGTAATATGCGTGTCATGTTCTGTTTTGAAAGCTTTGGACAAGCCAAAGTCTGCAATTTTCGCTTGCATACTTCCATTCAACAGAATGTTTGCAGGTTTCAAGTCTCTGTGGATGATGGGAATCTTGCAACCATTATGTAGATAATCCAACCCTAAGCACCATATCATAATGAAGTTTCTTTATAAACACAAGGCAACTTACCTCAACAGTTACTTATGTTGACACATGTAACTGAATAGTTAAAAGTTGTGTTGACCAGTTACTTATGTTTCAAAATGTGACTGAACAATTACAAAAAAAAAAACATTATGCGAAAAAATGATTGAATAATCATTCCACCGTTTGCATGTTCACACCATGTCCATCTTAATGTTCTTCATCTTGAATCTCTTTTTACTCGATTCAAACCAGAAGTGCAGATCTGGGTTCATTTCGAACCCAAATTTGCATTTCTGGATTTGACCCGAACCTAAATATGCATTTTGGGTTCGATTCAAACGCAGATCTGCATTTCTGGATTCGATTCGAACCCAAATTTGCATTTCTGAGTTTGATTTAAACTCATATTTGCTCAAATCCGATATCGAAATCAGATTTTGGACATGAAGAACGTGAAGAAACATGAAGAACACAAGATAAAATGGAAGGTTAAAATCATAATTTTTATGACCATTAAATCACATTTGCTAAACATATGTGACTGAATATATCAATTTTTTTTTGTTAACACGTTTAACCATAAAATCATTTTTTTTAGTTACCTAATGTCAACATAAGTTATAAGTTATTGTTGAGGTAGTTTACCCTAAACCCAAACCCTAAAAATACCATTCACGTTTAATTACCTTGTGCTATATCTAAGGCGATTCTTACTCTCTGCGTCCATGACAACACATTGGGACCTCTCTCTACAGAACACATACAATGAATCAAATCTCTCGAAAAATTAAGATATACGTGATTGATTGACACTCCATTAGCTAATCCTAAGTAGTATACCTGATGATAAGTGTTGTTTTAAGTCTCCGTTTGTCATGAACTCATAAATCAATACCATCTTTTCGTCCTCGTCGCAGAATCCAACTAAGGAAACCAAGTTCTTGTGGCTAAGACCCATGAGCAGCTCTGCCTGAAAATTTCATGGTGGTCAGCAGAAGATGAATAGGCAATCAAACCCAGTCCATGAATTACAAAAGAAAATTTGTCAGTAAAGGTATGCGATGTTGTGATATCCTGTCCCACATCGGATATGAAGAAGTAATTTGGAACTCATATAAGTAGAGATGTACTACTCAAATACAACAAGAATTTCTCCTTTTGGGGGCCCAAATGAGGACAACGAGCTCAATTAGCTAGTTTGGGCTAGTGAGGACAGTCGTTATGGATGGGGGCGTTACAAATTGTATTAGAGACGACCCGGGACCGTGATCGGGCTTGCAAGATTGAAGACCCGAATCACCTACCCCGGACGTTCCTCCTTTCTTGACCCGGTTGAGGACAATAGGTTCAGTCATGCTGGGTTACTAAGGAATTCCTTCGTTTCTCTGAACCAAGTGAGAATAACGAGCTCAGTCAGGCTGGGTTAGATTAGTGAGGACAATAGTTGGCTTGGGCATTACAGATGTACTAAATTTTGTCACCAAATCGAATAGCATTAGTTGAGACTGTGATTTCTTACTTCTGCTTGGAACAGCTTGGGGGCTTGTTTGGACTTTTCAAAGAGCAATTTGACTGCAACTTCCATGTCGCCATGCTTCCCGTGATAAACCTTTCCGAACCCGCCTTCTCCGATGACGGTCGTCAAGTTATCCGTGATTTTCAATACTTCACTGAAACTGAAACGTCGAGTTCTGAATTCGATCGTCCTTGCGCCTTGTCCTGTGGCGTCTTGTCCTGTTGTGCCTTGTCCTGTTGCGCCTTGTCCTGTTGTGCCTTGTCCTGTTATCATAAAACCACACCATGTTTACCAACGTTTTGTCTAGACAGAGTAAAACAATTGAACACTCCATTTCCTTGATGAATATGTAATGCATAAAGTGGATGAAATAATCCTTTCCTGTTTTACTGCGTCTGATTTTACAGATGATTGCAAGAGCTATAAATAAAAGAACCATGGGACCCACAGAAGCAGTGACGATGATGATCACATGCCGAGCATTACCTGTTTATTCATGAGGTAAAAGGAAATATCAGTGAAGGAGACAGGATAGATGAAATTCTAGCCAAAAAAAACAATACCATCATTTATGAATGTCGATACATCCCGATGCTCAAGAACGGTAAAATACTCGATAGCATTGAGGATCGGTGGATATGGGTTGGTATTATCAGTTGGGTTGATCGACACATCGATCCAAAGCCCAGTAACGATAGGCGAAGCAACTGTCAATGGCTTTAGGTACTCGAGTCTTATAGGGTTCGTCAATGCTGGTTCATTGTTTACGTAAATATTGAATTCTCGCTTCGTGTTGTTCGGCAAGATTTCTACCTCAGTGAAGTGGAACAAAATGTACCATCTTTGGACGTCTGTTAATGACCCCGATAGTATGAGCGATGAATTGCTGTCCACTGCTTTTTGAGCATTCATGAGAACTTCTCCTGGAACTCTGTATTCATTGTTATCGACGAGATTGTTCGAGTTAGACTTGATAGATACCAAGTGATCATAGATTTTTGGTTCCCAAATGCGATCGAATGGATCAGATGGATGCCTGTAAATGCATTTGATATTAGTTTAGATAGGGCAAAGGAAAAATAAAGTATCATCTTTCTACATGTAACACTTAAGTCCGAAGTAGCTGTGAGGTCCTCACTGTTGAGCTCAGAAAATTAGGAATTGTTGTTGGACTTGAATAGTACATCTCTATTTCTGCTTATATAGGTTTCAGATCACTTCTATTTATGTGATGTAGTACAGGGTATCACACTATTACATCTAAATATTACCTGTAATATAGAGAACTTCCAACGTTGAACCTCCATACGAGTATCAAAGATGCATCCCCAAGTCTGTAAATCGAATTATCCAGCATACGTAGTCGAAGGTCTGAAATGAAAGGTGTCCCATTTCCAGTGTTGATGAGACATACTTGTATGCTATCGTTGAGTGATGTGTATTCAATCTCATAATGGTTGTAAGTCGAGTTCACAGCAGTCCAGTAGTTAACCCCAATGTGTAAGTCAAATACAGGAGTCTGATTCTTCCCATCATAATTGCCATAGTAGAACGAAGCTCGGATCAGAAATGTGGTATTCTTTGCATTTGTCGGTTTCAGTGTGTAACAGTTCCTCTTACCATTCGGAAAACTTCTCAAGTTCCTTAATTGTTGGTTGTTGTCCCCCAAACGAGACAGCAGCTGGAGCTGCGGCTGCATATTCTTTCCTGAATCCACGTATTTATCATCTGTCGCATGGTGTAGTTGAAGATTATCATCGTAGTAGTCACTTGCTGCCCCACAATCGATGTTGATGAAACCTTTTTAAGAGGGACAACCCAACAATATATCAGTTTATTAGTGGTATCAGAGTTTATTATTGTCATGGATTTCTAACACTAATATCATTGTCGAAGTTCAGAGAGGAGATAAACACGTGAATCATTCATCTTCCATGGTAGAACTCAATGTCGTCCAATTTGGGTCATCGTTAAATTAGGCATTCAACAGATCTAAAAGTGTGACATTGACAGAGACCTAGAGAGCGGAACTAACCGAGAGAAAGTTGAACGATTTAAAGGTGAAACACTATCTCTTTCAGCCAACTAATCAGTTGATTGCATCTATGTATTGCTGGAAATACTACTCAAAGAATTCCCTAATAGATATTAGCCTTTTCAATGAAAAACAATATATATATATATTAGAGAGAGGGGAAGAGGTACCCGGATCTGTTTCTTGGCCCTGAACATGTATTGCCTGAGAACAACCAAGGAGAACAAAGAATGAACAGACAATTCTTATATTCATGGTTTATGTGTCGCAACAATGTAAGACTGACTGAGAATCTTTAACATATACTACAGACTATGAATTGAAGGACTGTCTCTCTGTCTGTCTAGAGAGAGAGAGAGAGAGATGAACAGAGAGAAGATAAGATCTGTGTGAGACGACGAATATGGACCCCCAGACGTGTTTCACACGCCGAATGTGAACAAATAATACGTCGAGTAATTATGAGGGAGACTCAAGTCTATAAACAACGACTTTGTCTTTGGTCTTTTTGAATATTCCAACTGTTGGAGAAGCCTCAGTTTCTTAGTAGTCAAGTAATAACTACAGGTGAAATCTGTTTATGTTAGAATCCCAAGTTTAGTGGAATTTAATTGAATAAGTCTACTTAGTTGCTAAAACTTAGGAAATTTGTTACATTGCTGTTTTACCTTCTATACGTATTGTCTATTTAAAGACTGATTAATGATGAATAAAAGTGCAGTAGTTTTCCTTACTCCGTTACTGATTAGGTGTTCAGAATTAACCGAACTCAACAACTGGTATCAGAGCCACTACTGAGGGATCTGTGTGATGAAGATCATGGCAAGTGAGAAAAATAGATTACTAAGCATTCCCAAATTTGATGGAGTCTATGAATATTGGGCAATGCTAATGGAGAACCTCCTCAGATCGAAGGAATGGTGGCACCTGATAGAAATTGGCTTCACCGAACCAGCCAAAGGAACAGTCCTGACCGAAACCCAGAAAAATGAATTGGCAGCACTGAAACTCATGTACCTCAAGGTGAAGAATTACCTCTTTGCTGCAATTGACAAATCCATTCTGAAGACAACTCTGCAGAAGAACACGGCCAAGGAGCTCTGGGAGGCCATGAAACGGAAGCAGCAGGGAAACGATCGTGTCAAAAAATCTCAGGCCAACAGACTCCGGAGGGAGTTTGAGATTTTAGAAATGAAGATTGGGGATAATGTGAGTGAATATTTCGCTCGAGCAATGACAGTCGCAAATGATCTAAGGAATCTGGGAGAGGACGTGACAGATACTAAAGTGGTCGAGAAGATTCTTCGAACTTTGACAGAAAAGTTCGACTACATCGTCTGTGCTATTGAAAAATCAAAGGACATCGAAGCACTCACCATTGATGAGCTACAAAGCTCTCTAATGTGCCACGAACATAAGCTCATGCGAAACAAGAACTCTGAAGATCAAGTGCTCAAAGTTGTGGAGGACGGCTACCGAGGTGTAGGTGGCCAAAGGGGACGAGGTTCCCCTAGAGGAAGGGGCAGAGGTGGCGGACGTGGAAGAGGACCTCTGAAGGAAAGGGCATCATCCAACTGAGCATAGGAGGACACGTGCACAACATTGAACAAGTATTGTTTGTTCCTGACATCAGAAACAACCTACTGAGTGTTGGGCAACTCCAGAAAGGAGGACTATCGATAGTGATGAAAAATGAATCATGCAAGGTGTATCACCCAGACAAAGGTTGTCTCTTTGAAACAGAAATGACAGCGAACCGAATGTTCACCCTTTGTACAAATCCATAACGCAAGGAGCCCATTTGCTTGAAGATCACAACCGAGGATGAGTCACAATTATGGCATCGCAGATATGCACACCACAACTTCAAAGGATTGAAACTCCTCGTCGATAAAAGGATGGTAAGAGACCTGCCCCCATTACAGATATCTGAAAAGATCTGCTCGAGCTGTTTGACGAGCAAGCAACATCGTGACTCCATTCCAAAAAGGAGTCAGTGGAGGGAAGTTAGGAAACTGCAATTAGTGCATGCAGACCTCTGTGGACTGATTTCTCCTGCATCCCACATCAATAAGAGGTACATAGCCACCTTTATTGATGATTACAGCAGAAAAATGTGGACATATTTTCTACATGAAAAATATGAAACTCTGGAGGTATTCAGGAATTTCATAGCCCGTGTTCAAAACGAAAGTGGTGAGACTGTTAGCACTTTAAGAACAGATCGGGGAGGGGAATTTTGCTCCAATGAATTCAACCAATTCTGCAACAAACATGGTATATTTAGACAACTCACTGAAGCCTACACTCCTCAACAGAACAGGGTGGTCGAAAGACGCAATCGAAGCATCATGAATTCAGTACGAAGCCTCCTTGCAGAGAAGAAGGTTCCAAATAATTTATGGGCTGAAGCGGTAAGATGGACCACCCACGTATTAAACTGAAGCCCCACGACGTCTGTGATGGAGAAAATACCTGAAGAAGCTTGGAGTGGGTACAAACCATCAGTTGATCACTTCAAGTTATTCGGATGCATTGGCCATGTCCATATCCTCGATCAGAAGAGGCTAAAACTGGATGACAAAAGCATGAAGTGTGTGGTTCTTGGAGTAAGTGAGGGCACCAAAGCCTACAGATTATACAACCCTCTAACATATAAAATTATTGTAAGCAGGGATGTGGTATTTGAAGAGAATAAATGCTGGAATTGAGAGGATTCGAGTGAAGCAGAAACTGTACCAATTTGGTGCATCGAGGAGGAGAAGGAACAAGTAGAAGGAAGTGAAGAAGTTGTCCCAAACAGAGACGCAGAAGAAGAAGTAACACCAACATATACTTCCATCGAATAAAGCAGCTCAAGTCCAACTCAAGGGAGGATAAGGAGACCCCCACGATGGATGGAGGAATATACCACAGGGGAGGGTCTATCTGATGAAGAATCCTCAAATATGGCACTGCAAACAGAATTTGGGGACCCAAGCTCCTATGAAGAAGCCACGATCAGCAGCAAATGGAGGGAAGTCATGGATAATGAAATTCAAGCCATTGAAAGGAATTACACTTGGAACCTGACATCTCGTCCTGAGGGTGCCAAAGCCATCAGAGTTAAGTGGGTTTACAAGACTAAACTGAAGGAGAAAGGAGAAGTAGAAAAACACAAAGCAAGACTCGTTGCAAAAGGCTATTCCCAGAAATATGGCCTGGACTACAAAGAAGTCTTCGCTCCTGTGGCTCGGTGGGACACCATTCGACTAATACTCACTCTAGCTACTCACTCCAGATGTTATGTGCTTCAACTCGATGTCAAGAGTGCATTCCTACATGGAAGGCTAGATGAAGAAGTTTACATAGAGCAACCACAAGGGTATGAAAAATCAGGTGAAGAACATAAGGTGCTTAAATTAAAAAAAGCACTGTATGGTTTAAAGCAGGCTCCGAGATCCTGCTATAGAAGGATTGAATCCTTCTTTCTTGAAGAAGGCTTTGAGAAGTGCCCAAGCGAACACACCTTGTTTATCAAGAACAATGAGAATGGAAGAATACTCAGTGTAAGTATCTATGTAGATGACCTTCTATATACTGAAAATGATGTTGTGATGTGTGAAGAATTCAGGAATCCATGAAACAGACATTCGACATGACAGATTTGGGAAGAATGAAATACTTTCTAGGAGTCAAAGTCATCCAAAATGAAGAGGGCATCTACATTACCCAACGAAAGTATGCAACCGAGCTACTGAAAAGGTTTGGCTTAGACAACTGCAACGAAGTTAAAAATCCCATCGTACCAGGGTCAAGAGTGGGGAAAGAATGAGATGTAAGGAAGACAGGCCCAACTCACTACAAACAGTCCATCGGCAGCTTGATGTACCTCACGGTCACCAGACCAGACTTGACTTATGTGGTGAGCCTTGCAAGCAGGTTTATGGAGAACCCAACTGAGCTTCATCTACAATTAGTCAAGAGAGTGTTGTGCTATGTTAAAGGAACCACAGATCTGGGCATATGCTATAAGAAGAAAGGAGGAGGGGGCTTGACAGCTTTTTCAGACAGTGACTATGCCGGTGATGTCGATGATCGAAGAAGCACTTCATGATATGTGTGTTTACTCAGTTCAGGAGCTGTGTCGTGGAGATCAAAGAAACAAGCAATAGTCAGCCTTTCCACCACTGAAGACGAGTTCATTTCAGTTGCTGCCTGTGCATGTCAAGCAGTGTGGATGCAAAGGATCCTTCAAAGTTTAAACTGGAAGCATAGCAAGTGTACCGTGATTAACTGTGACAATAATTCAACAATCAAGCTGTCCAAGAACCCGGTATTTTATGGAAGGAGTAAGCACATACACATTAGGTATTTTTTCCTAAGAGAACTAAGAGAAGATGGAACGATTGAATTACAGTTTTTCAAGTCTGAAGAACAACTTGCGGACATCGTGACGAAACCCCTCAAACTTGAGACCTTCACCAAGCTGAGGGAACTTCTAGGAGTATGCACAATTCCAGGGAAGTAAACTGAATGCAATGGCCCTCAGCTTAAAGGGAGGATATGTTGGAGTAGCCTCAGTTTCATTAGTAGTCAAGTAATAACTACAGGTGAAATCTGTTTATGTTAGAATCCCAAGTTAAGTGGGATTTAGTTGAATAAGTCTACTTAGTTGCTAAAACTTAGGAAAGTTGTTACATTTATGTTTTACCTTCTCTACGAATTGTCTATTTAAAGACTGGTCAATGATGAAGAAAAGTGCAGTAGTTTTCCTTACTCTGTTACTGATTGTGTGTTCAGAATTAACCGAACTCAGCACCAACACCTTTATTTGTTAAACATTGAATAAAAAAAAATGATTTTGAATTCAGTTAGGCTGCGCGATCAGTAAGTACACTCGTTCAGAATTTACCAAAAAAACAAAAAAGTACACTCGTTTAGGTTTGGAGTTGGATAGAGCTGAATCATAACTAGTATATTTGAGGACCAATAGCTGATAATTTAACTGGAAAACCCATTACTTGGCCTCTTCCATTGGAAGTGGAAGGAAAAGGTGGGGTTATTGTCTAACACTACATGAAAATCTGTCATCCAACCCACAAATCATACATGGCATATGTCTTCGAATCCAGGACCACCAAAGAAGAAATGTAGTACGAGAAGAGTCTTTGTTGTTGGAAATTTTATGAAGACTAGTAACTTAATCCATTAAGCAACACGTCAACTTATGCAGCAGGTATACAGTTTGAATCTGGTGGAGGTCACCATTCACCAACAAACATGTAATTTATAAAGTTAACAATACGACTAACACAATCACATCACCAATTTATAACTCAAGTTCTGTCATAAAAGATAGTTTTAGCGACGACATTTTAATGTTGGTAAGAGTCTGTAATTTCTAATGGACTGTTCATCTTTGCCTTTGCTTACCAGTTTATGTTGGACTCGGTACATCGTCTTCGAGTACTCCACCAGATGCCGCCATGTTGGATGGTTCAATAAGCTTGTTCTCGTTGTTTCCAGCAGCAGACACCTCTATTTCCCAACACTCCTTCAGCTCATCTAGTATTGAACTTATGTCGGGTCTCTGAATCAATCTTTGTTCAACACAAGTAACAGCAATCTCTGCTACTTTCCTTGCAGTGTTGATGTTGAAATCACCGTTCAACCTGTTATCAACTATGCTTTGTATATCTCCATTCTCAATGAAAGGGAAAACCCACCCGACACTATTTCGATCAGGACCACTTCTGAACGGATGATATCCAGTGACCAACTCAAAGAGAATGATGCCGAAGCTGTAAATATCGCTCTCTTTTTTCAAGCCTCCTGGTGCATGAAACCTGTAAACAAAAGCATTACTTGAATCGCTTTTCATAATCTTCTTTTGGACTAACCAAAAATCTTACTCGGGATCCATATAGCCATATGTTCCAGAAAAGTTTGACGTGGTAATATGCGTGTCATGTTCGTTTTTGAAAGCTTTGGACAAGCCAAAGTCCGCAATTTTCGCTTCCATACTTCCATTCAACAGAATGTTTGCAGGTTTCAAGTCTCTGTGGATGATGGGCTTCATGCAACCATTATGTAGATAATGCAACCCTAAGCACCATATCATAATAAAGTTTCTTTATAAACACAAGGTATATTACCTCAACAGTTACTTATGTTAGTTACTTATGTTGGAACATGTAACTCAACAGTTAAAAGTTGTGTTGAACAGTTACTTATGTTTCAAAATGTGACTGAACAATTATAAAAATAAAAAAACATTATGCGAAAAAATGATTGAAATACCATTCCAATGTTCGCATGTTCACATCATGTCCATCTTAATGTTCTTCATCTTCAATCTTTTTTTCCTCGATTCAAACCAGAAGTGAAGATCTGGGTTCATTTCGAACTCAGATTTGCATTTCTGGATTAGAACACAACCTAAATATGCATTTTGGGTTCTTTTCAAATGCAGATCTGCATTTCTGGATTCGATTTGAACTCAAATTTGCATTTCCGAGTTTGATTTAAACTCAGATTTGCACAATTTTGATATCGAAATCAGATTTTGGACATGAAGAACATGAAGAAACATGAAGAACACAAGATAAATGGAAGGTTAAAATCATAATTTTTATGACCATTAAATCACATTTGTTAAACATATGTGACTGAATATATCATTTTTTTTGTTAACACGTTTAACCAAAAAATCACATTTTTTAGTAACACAATGTCAACATAAGTTATTGTTGAGGTGGTTTACCCTAAACCCGAACCCTAAAAATACCATTCACGTTTAATTACCTTGTGCTATATCTAAGGCGATTCTTACTCTCTGCGTCCATGACAACACATTGGGACCTCTCTCTACAGAAAACATACAACGAATCAAAATCTCTCGAAAAATTAAGATATACGTGATTGATTGACACTCCATTAGCTAATCCTAAGTAGTATACCTGATGATAAGTGTTGTTTTAAGTCTCCGTTTGTCATGAACTCATAAATCAATACCATCTTTTCGTCCTCGTCGCAGAATCCAACTAAGGAAACCAAGTTCCTGTGGCTAAGACCCATGAGCAGCTCTGCCTGAAAATTTCATGGAGGTCAGCAGAAGATGAATAGGCAATCAAACCTAGTACATGAATTACAAAAGAAAATTTGTCAGTAAAGTTATGCGATGTTGTGATATCCTGTCCCACATCGGATATGAAGAAGTAATTTGGAACTCATATAAGCAGAGATGTACTACTCATATACAATAAGAATTTCTCCTTTGGGGGGCCCAAATGAGGACAACGAGCTCAATTAGCTGGGTTGGGCTAGTGAGGACAGTCGTTATGGATTGGGGTGTTACAAATTGTATCAGAGACGACCCGGGACCGTGATCGGGCTTGCAAGATTGAAGACCCTAATCACCTACCCCGGACGTTCCTCCTTTCTTGACCCCGTTGAGGACAATAGGTTCAGTCAGGCTGGGTTACTAAGGTTGGGTTGGGTTACTAAGGAATTCCTCCTTTTTTGAACCAAGTGAACACAACGGACTCAGTGAGACTCAGTTAGACTAGTGAAGACAGTTGTTGGCTTGAGCGTTACAGATGTACTAAGTTTTGTCACCAAATCGAATAGCATTAGTTGAGACTGTGATTTCTTACTTCTGCTTGGAACTCCTTGGAGCCTTGTTTGGACGATTCAGAGAGCAATTTGACTGCAACTTCCATGCCGTCATGCTTCCCGTGATAAACCTTTCCGAACCCGCCTTCTCCGATGACTGTCGTCAAGTTATCTGTGATATTCAATACTTCACTGTAACTGAAACGTCGAGTTCTGAATTTGATCATCTTTTCGCCTTGTCCTGTTGCGCCTTGTCCTGTTTTGGCTTGTCCTGTTATCATAAAACCACGCCATGTTTACCAATGTTCCTTGATGAATATGTAATGCATAAAGTGGATGAAACGATAAATTAGTACAGAAATAATCCTTTCCTGTTTTACTGCGTCTGATTTTACAGATGATTGCAAGAGCTATGAATAAAAGAACCATGGAACCCACAGAAGCAGTGACGATGATGATAACATGCCGAGCATTAACTGTTGATTCATGAGGTAAAGGAAATATCAGTGAAGGAGACAGGATAGATGAAATTCTAGCCAAAAAAAAAACAATACCATCATTTATGAATGTCGATACATCCCGATGCTCAAGAACGGTAAAATACTCGATAGCATTGAGGATCGGTGGATATGGGTTGGTATTATCAGTTGGGTTGATCGACACATTGATCCAAAGCCCAGTAACGATAGGCGAAGCAACTGTCAATGGCTTTAGGTACTCGAGTCTTATAGGGTTCGTCAATGCTGGTTCATTGTTTACGTAAATATTGAATTCTCGCTTCGTGTTGTTCGGCAAGATTTCTATCTCAGTGAAGTGGAACAAAATGTACCATCTTTGGACGTCTGTTAATGACCCCGATAATATGAGCGATGAACTGTCCACTGCTTTTTGAGCATTCATGAGAACTTCTCCTGGAACTCTGTATTCATTGTTATCGACGAGATTGTTCGCGTTAGACTTGACAGATACCAAGTGATCATAGATTTTTGGTTCCCAAATGCGATCGAATGGATCAGATGGATGCCTGTAAAAGCATTTGATATTAGTTTAGATAGGGCAAAGGAAAAATAAAGTATCACCTTTCTACTTGTAACACTTAAGGCCGAGCGATTGTCCTCACTAGCCCAACCCAACTCACTGAGCCCGTTATCCTCACTTGGGATCAGAAAATTAGGAATTGTTGTTGGACTTGAATAGTACATCTTTATCTCTGCTTAGATAGGTTTCAGATCACTTCTATTTAGGGGTGGCAAAACCTGACCCAACCCGTGGGTGACCCGTGGGTGACCCGCTCACGGGTCGTGTTTGGGTCAGAGTTTTTGACCATGGGTCATTTTGACCCAACCCGTACATGACCCGTGATACCACGGGTCAGGTTTGGGTATGAAGGTTTGACCCACGGGTCAACCCGTGACCCGTGATATTTTTATATTATATTAAAATAACAGAGGTTTTTGGTATGCATGGGTCGAACGGGTCAGACTGACCCGCGGGTCATAGGGGTCCAATGGGTTAGTCTGGCCCAACCCTTTCATTTCTGACGGGTCAGGTTTGGGTTTGAAAAATTGACCCATACTATTACACGGGTCAGGTTTGGGTCAGGGGTCTCTGACACGACCCAAGGCCGACACGACCCATGGGTCGACCCATGACCCGTTTTCCCACCCCTACTTCTATTTATGTGATGTAGTACAGGGTATCACACTATTACATCTAAATATTACCTGTAATATAGAGAACTTCCAACGTTGAACCTCCATACGAGTATCAAAGATGCATCCCTGAGTCTGTAAATCGAATTATCCAGCATTCGTAGTTGAAGCTCTGAAATGAAAGGTATCCCATTTCCAGTGTTGATGAGACATACTTGTATGTTATCGTTGAGTGATGTGTATTCAATCTCATAATGGTTGTAAGTCGAGTTCACAGTAGTCCAGTAGTTAACCCCAATGTGTAAGTCAAATACAGGAGTCTGATTCTTCCCATCGTAATTTCCATAGTAGAACGAAGCTCGGATCAGAAATGTGGTATTCTTTGCATTTGTCGGTTTCAGTGTGTAACAGTTCCTCTTACCATTCGGAAAACTTCTCAAGTTCCTTAATTGTTGGTTGTTGTCCCCCAAACGAGACAGCAGCTGGAGCTGCGGCTGCATATTCGTTCCTGAATCCACGTATTTATCATCTGTCGCATGGTGTAGTTGAACATTATCATCGTAGTAGTCACTTGCTGCCCCACAATCGATGTTGATGAAACCTTTTTAAGAGGGATAACCCAACAATATATCATTTTATTAGTGGTATCAGAGTTTATTATTGTCATGGATTTCTAACACTAATATCATTGTCGAAGTTCAGAGAGGAGATAAACACGTGAATCATTCATGCTTCGATGATCAATATGATAAAGGTGAATTTCATAGGGGCAAAGGAAATTTTGGGTCATCGTTAAATTAGGCATTTAACAGATCTAAAAGTGTGACATTGACAGAGACCTAGAGAGCGGAACTAACCGAGAGAAAGTTGAACGATTTAAAGGTGAAACACTATCTCTTTCAGCCAACTAATCAGTTGATTGCATCTATGTATTGCTGGAAATACTACTCAAAGAATTCCCTAACATGTATTGCCTGAGAACAACCAAAGAGAGAGGGGAAGAGGTACCCGGATCTGTTTCTTGACCCTGAACATGTATTGCCTGAGAACAACCAAGGAGAACAAAGAATGAACAGACAATTCTTATATTCATGGTTTATGTGTCGCAACAATGTAAGACTGACTGAGAATCTTTAACATATACTACAGAACTATGAATTGAAGGACTGTCTCTCTGTCTGTCTAGAGAGAGAGAGATGAAGAGAGAGAAGATAAGATCTGTGTGACACGACGAATATGGAACCCCACACGTATTTCACACGCCGAATGTGAACAAATGATACGTCGAGAAATTACGAGGGAGACTCAAGTCTATAAACAACGACTTTGTCTTTGGCCTTTTTGAATATTCCAACACCTTTATTTGTTAAACATTGAATAAAAATATGATTTCGAATTCAGTTAGGCTGCGTTGGATCAGTAAGTACACTCGTTCAGAATTTACCAAGAAAACAAAAAAGTACATTCGTTCGGGTTTGGATTTGGATAGAGGTGAATCATAACTAGTATATTTGAGGACCAACAGCTGATCATTTAACTGGAAAACCCATTACTTGGCTTCCAATGGAAGTGGAAGGAAAAGGTGGGGTTATTGTCTAACACTACATGAAAATCTGTCATCCAACCCACAAATCATACATGGTATATGTCTTCGAATCCAGGACCACCAAAGAAGAAATGTAGTCCGAGAAGAGTCTTTGTGTTCTTCACGATGTCCATCTTCAACTTGATCCTTAGTTTTATTACATGTTGTTGGAATATTTATGAAGACTAGTAACTTAATCAAATAAGCAACACGTCAACAGATGCAGCAGGTATACAGTTTGAATCTGGTGGAGGTCACCATTCACCAACAAACATGTAATTTATAAAGTTAACAATACGACTAACACAATCACATCACCAATTTATAGCTGAAGTTCTGTCAAATATGATAGTTTTAGCGACGACATTTTAATGTTGGTAAACGTCTGTAATTTCTAATGGACTGTTCATCTTTGCCTTTGCTTACCAGTTTATCTTGGACTAGGTACGTCGTCTTCGAGTACTCCACCAGATTCCGCCATGATGGATGATTCAATAAGCTTGTTCTCGTTGTTTCCAGAAGAAGACACCTCTATTTCCCAACACTCCTTCAGCTCAGCTAGTATGAAACTTATGTCGGGTCTCTGAATCGATCTTTGTTCAACACAAGTAACAGCAATCTCTACTAATTTCCTTGCAGTGTTGATGCTGAAATCAACGTTCAACCTGTTATCAACTATGCTTTGTATATCTCCACTCTCAATGAAAGGGAACACCCACGGAAGTATCCTGACAATATTTCCATCAGGACCTCTTCTGAACGGAGGATATCCAGTGACCAACTCAAAGAGAATGATGCCGAAGCTGTATATATCGCTCTTTTTTGTCAAGACTCCCAATGAATGAAACCTGCAAACAAAACCATTGCTTGAATCGCTTTTCATAATCTTTTTTGGACTAACCAAAAATCTTACTCGGGATCGAGATAGCCATGTGTTCCAGCAGGGATCGTGGTAATATGAGTGTCATGTTCGGTTTTGAAAGCTTTGGACAAGCCAAAGTCTGCAATTTTCGCTTGCATACTTCCATTCAACAGAATGTTTGCTGGTTTCAAGTCTCTGTGGATGATGGGAATCTTGCAACCATTATGTAGATAATCCAACCCTAAGCACCATATCATAATGAAGTTTCTTTATAAACACAAGGTAAATTACCTAAACAGTTACTTATGTTGGCACATATAACTGAATAGTTAAAAGTTATGTTGAACAATTACTATGTTTCAAAATGTGACTGAACAATTACAAAAAAAAAAACAATATGCGAAAAAATGATTGAAATGCCATTCCAATGTTTGCATGTTCACATCATGTCCATCTTAACGTTCTTCATCTTCAATTTTTTTTCCTCGATTCAAATTCGAAATCTGATTTCGAACTCGAATTTGCACAAATATGCATTTCTGGGTTCAATTCGAACCCAGATTTGCATTTCTGGATTCGAACCGAACTCAAATATGCATTTTAGGTTCAATTCAAAAGCAGATCTGCATTTCAGGATTCGATTCGAACCCAAATTTGCATTTCTACGTTTGATTTGAACTCAGATTTGCGCAAATCTAATATCGAAATCATATTTTGGACATGAAGAATGTGAAGAAACATGAAGAACACAAGATAAAATGGAGGGTTAAAAACATTATTTTTATGACCATTTAATCACATTTGTTAAACATATGTGACTGAATATATCATTTTTCTGGTTAACACGTTTAACCAAAAAATCACATTTTTTAGTTACATAACGTCAACATAAGTTATTGCTGAGGTGGTTTACCCTAATCACAAACCCTAAAAATACCATTAACGTTTAATTACCTTGTGCTATATCTAAGGCAATTCTTATTCTCTGCGTCCATGACAACACATTGGCATCTCTCTCTACAGAACACATACAACGAATCAAAATATCTCGAAAAATCAAGATATACGAGATTGATTGACACTCCATTACCTAATCCTAAGTAGGATACCTGATGATAAGTGTTGTTTTAAGTCTCCGTTTGTCATGAACTCATAAATCAATGCCATCTTTTCGTCCTCGTCGCAGAATCCAACTAAGGAAACCAAGTTCCTGTGGGTAAGACCCATGAGCAGCTCTATCTGAAAATTTCATGGAGGTAAGCAGAAAATGAATAGACAATCAACCCCAGTACATGAATTACAAAAGAAAATTCATCGGTAAAGGTATGCGATGTTGTGATAACCTATTCCACATCGAGTTGGGCTAGCGAGGACAGTCGTTATGGCTTTGGGTGTTACAAATTGTATCAGAGCAGATTCGGGACCATGATCGGGCTTACAAGATTGAAGACCCTAATCACCTAACTCGGGCGTTCCTCCTTTCTGGACCCGATTGATGACAACAGACTCAGTTAGGCTGGGTTGGGTTACTAAGGAATTCCTCCTTATTTTGAACCAAGTGAGGACAATGGGCTCAATCAGGCTGGGTTAGACTAGTGATGACAGTGGTTGGCTTGGGCGTTACAGATGTACTAAGTTTCGTCACCAAATCGAATAGCATTAGTTGAGACTGTGATTTCTTACTTCTGCTAGGAACTCCTTGGAGCCTTGTTTGGACGATTCAGAGAGCAATTTGACTGCAACTTCCATGCCGTCATGCTTCCCGTGATAAACCTTTCCGAACCCGCCTTTTCCAATGACTGTTTTCAAGTTATCCGTGATTTTCAATACTTCACTGTAACTGATACGTCGAGTTCTGAATTTGATCGTCCTTGCGCCTTGTCCTGTTGCGCCTTGTCCTGTTATCATAAAACCACACCATGTTTACCAATGTTTTGCAATTTGCCTAGACAGAGTAAAACACTTGAACACTCCATTTCCTTGATGAATATGTAATGCATAAAGTGGATGAAACGATAAATTAGTACAGAAATAATCCTTTCCTGTTTTACTGCGTCTGATTATACAGATGATTGCAAGAGCTATGAGTAAAAGAGCAGCCATGGAAACCACAGAAGCAGTGACGATGATGATAACATGCCGATCATTGTCCGGCTTGCAAGATACTGCGACACACAGTTCTGGGTTATCAGCTACGCTGCAGCAGGAACATAAAAAAACGAACCTTAATCGACACGGAGCATCTTTCTCCAGTATATTATAGATCGAAGGAAGATGAGCATGCACTTACCTTAAATTCAGTGTGGTTCTTCGTAGACTCTTAGGAATAGAACCAGTAAGATTGTTTCCACTCAAATCACTACAGAAATGAAGATGAATGTCAATTTCGAAAGCTTTTTTTCTCGTAATTATTATTTCCAAGGGAGAAGGTTACTTACAGGACTTTTAGGTTCGGTAACTTCCCGAGAAAATCAGGTACTTCTCCAGTTAACTGATTACGAGATAAATCACTGTAACAAAAAAAAAAAAAAAAAAACATTAAACTTTAATTGAATTTGTTGGAGATGTTGTTCGTTGCGTATATCACTTACAGGATCTCCAATGACAGTAGCTCTGAGAGCGAACTCACCCGTGCTAAGTCTCCACCTAACCTGTTGGAGCTTAAGTTCCTGGCCATGAAAGATCAAATTCCAAATTCCTAAGTAAGGACATGACATCAGAAAAATCTTATTCATTTTCCTGGGAAAGATTTAACTTACAGTGACAAGATTCGTGAAGCATTGCCATAGCTACAGTTGAGACCATCCCAGATGAAATTGTCCGGAACGCATGGATCGCCCTGCCAGCTATCTTTACTTACACCAAACGCTTTCTTGACTTCATAAACAGCATTAACTGTTGATTCATGAGGTAAAAGGAAATATCAGTGAAGGAGACAAGATAGATGAAATTCTAGCCAAAAAAAACAATACCATCATTTATGAATGTCGATACATCCCGATGCTCAAGAACAGTAAAACACTCGATAGCATTGAGGATCGGTGGATATGGGTTGGTATTATCAGTTGGGTTGATCGACACATTGATCCAAAGCCCAGTAACGATAGGCGAAGCAACTGTCAATGGCTTTAGGTACTCGAGTCTTATAGGGTTCGTAAATGCTGGTTCATTGTTTACGTAAATATTGAATTCTCGCTTCGTGTTGTTCGGCAAGATTTCTACCTCAGTGAAGTGGAACAAAATGTACCATCTTTGGACGTCTGTTAATGACTCCCATAATATGAGCGATGAATTGCTGTCCACTGCTTTTTGAGCATTCATGAGAACTTCTCCTGGAACTCTGTATTCATTGTTATCGACGAGATTGTTCGAGTTAGACTCGACAGTTACCAAGTGATCATAGATTTTTGGTTCCCAAATTCGATCGAATGGATCAGTTGGATACCTGTAAATGCATTTGATATTAGTTTAGATAGGGCAAAGGAAAAATAAAGTATCATCTTTCTTCATGTAACACTTAAGTCCGAGTGGTTGTCCTAACTGAGCCCGTTGTCCTCACTTAGGTTCAGAAAAGTAGGAATTCTTGTTGGACTTGAATAGTACATCTCTATCTATGCTTATATAGGTTTAGATCACTTCTATGTATCTAATGTAGTACAGGGTATCACACTATTACATGTAAATATTACCTGTAAGTTCGGTTACTTCCAACGTTGAACCTCCAATCGAGTTTCAAAGATGCATCCCCAAGTCTGTAAATCGAATTATCCAGCATTCGTAGTCGAAGCACTGAAATGAAAGGTGTCCCATTTCCAGTGTTGATGAGACATACTTGTATGTTATCGTTGAGTGATGTGTATTCAATCTCATAATAGTTGTAAGTCGAGTTCACAGTAGTCCAGTAGTTAACCCCAATGTGCAAGTCAAATACAGGAGTCTGATTCTTCCCATCGTAATTGCCATAGTAGAACGAAACTCGGATCAGAAATGTGGTATTCTTTGCATTTGTCGGTTTCAGTGTGTAACAGTTCCTCTTACCATTCGGAAAACTTCTCAAGTTCCTTAATTGTTGGTTGTTGTCCCCCAAACTAGACAGTAGCTGGAGCTGCGGCTGCATATTCTTTCCTGAATCCACGTATTTATCATCTGTCGCATGGTGTAGTTGACGATTATCATCGTAGTAGTCACTTGGTGCCCCACAATCGATGTTGATGAAACCTTTTTAAGAGGGACAACCCACCAATATATCAGTTTATTAGTGGTATCAGAGTTTATTATTGTCATGGATGTCTAACACTAATATCATTGTCGAAGTTCAGAGAGGAGATAAACACGTGAATCATTCATCTTCCATGGTAGAACTCAATGTCGTCCAATTTGTTACTTCTTGCTTCGATGATCAATATGATAAAGGTGAATTTCATAGGGGCAAAGGAAATTTGGTTCATCGTTAAATTAGGCATTCAACAGATCTAAAAGTGTGACATTGACAGAGACCTAGAGAGCGGAACTAACCGAGAGAAAGTTGAACGATTTAAAGGTGAAACACTATCTCTTTCAGCCAACTAATCAGTTGATTGCATCTATGTATTGCTGGAAATACTACTCAAAGAATTCCCAAATAGATATTAGCCTTTTCAGTGAAGAACAATATATATATATATTAGAGAGAGGGGAAGAGGTACCCGGATCTGTTTCTTGGCCCTGAACATGTATTGCCTGAGAACAACCAAGGAGCACAAAGAATGAGCAGACAATTCTTATATTCATGGTTTGTGTGTCGCAACAATGGAAGACTGACTGAGAATGTTAACATATACTACAGAACTATTGAAGCACTGTCTCTCGTTGATGAATATGGAACCCCACACGTATTTCACATGCCGAATGTGAACAAATGATACGGCGAGTAATTAAGAGGGAGACTCAAGACTATAAAGTTATTGTCTTGAGTCTCCCTCTTAATTACTCGCCGTAACATTTGTTCACATTCAATGACTTTGTCGTTGACCTTTTTGAATATTCCAACACCTTTATTTTTTAAATATTGAATAAACAAATGGTTTTGAATTCAGTTAGGCTGTGTTGGATCAGTAAGTACACTCGTTCGGAATTTACCAACAAAAAAAAGAAGTACACTCGTTCGGATTTGGAGTTGGATAGAGCTAAATCATAACTAGTATATTTGAGGACCAACAGCTGATCTATTAACTGGAAAACCCATTACTTGGCTTCCATTGGAAGTGGAAGGACAAGGTGGGGTTATTGTCTAACACTACATGAAAATGTGTCATCCAACCCAAAAAATCATACATGGCATATGTCTGAGAATCCAGGACCACCAAAGAAGAAATGTAGTCCGAGAAGAGTCTTTGTGTTCTTCACGATGTCTATAGCATAGCCCTTATGCTTTGTCACGAACGGCAGAAGCTTGTCGGGATTTTCGAGTCTTACTAAAGTTTGATCTTCAGTATAATAGCCAAGATCACGGGTGAACGACGCTTGCTCGTAACCTCGGCGCGGGAAAAAAACGCTACCCATCTGTGTCTGTGTATGAGATCCAAGAGGATAACTATTGATGACTTCTCCTCCCCAAAATATGAAATCAGTTTTCTTGTTCAGATTGGTAAAGAGCTCATTCGGCCAGTATCCCCAGTGAATTCCAAACGTCTTAGCCCACCAGTGCGCAGTGAATTGGTCCTTATGAAAGTGAAGTAATTAGAAACTCTGTTGCTTGTTCACCAAGAAATTCAACAAAAGTGATGATGATATAGCTAATTTGGTTCCATGGATGGACTCACCTTTACGATAGTGACCTCGTTCTCATATTGTTTACCACCATACCAGGAGACAGGATTCAGTTCGTGTCCCAAACATAGTTTTTGTTGACTTTCACGAAGTCCATTGTTTACACTGCAAGAAATCAACTTTCTTAGCTGGATTTACCTCTATTGTTTTAATGGTGTTCTTCAGCTCGGTTCCTGCACTTACAGAACTCACCAACACTGCCAAGAACATCAATGCCTTGCAATCCTCTTACACTCATATGTCTTCTTCCCATGGCTGTGTTAATTGAAAACTGATGAAGTTGAGGAAAGTGAATGAGAATGGTGAGTTGAAATATGCAGAGCTTGATTGCAAATGTTGGTCAGGCCATTACTTATATACTGTAGATTTCGATATACAAATATGGTAGGAAGTCCCGTTAGAATGGAAAACATAAATACGAGGATACAAGGAAAAAAAGATTAATATATTATTAATTAATTAATACAATATATTGCTAATAAAACTCCATTAACGTTTAATTACCTTGTGCTATATCTAAGGTGATTCTTACTCTCTGCGTCCATGACAACACATTGGGATCTCTCTCTACAGAACACATACAACGAATCAAAATCTCTCGAAAAATCAAGATATACGAGTTTGATTGACACTCCATTAGCTAATCCTAAGTAGTCTACCTGATGATAAGTGTTGTTTTAAGTCTCCCTTTGCCATGAACTCATAAATCAATGCCATTTTTTCGTCACCTGTGGGTATGACCCATGAGCAGCTCTGTCTGAAAATTTCATGGCGGTCAGCAGAAAATGAATAGACAATCAAACCCACTACATGAATTGCAAAAGAAAATTCATCGGTAAAGGTATGCGATGTTGTGATACCCTGTCCCACTTCGTGTTGGGCTAGTGAGGACAGTCGTTATTGCTTGGGACGTTACAAATTGTATTAGAGTTGACCCAGGACCGTGATCGGTCATGCAAGATTGCAGGCCCGAATCACCTAACCCGGATGTTCCTCATTTCTAGACCCGGTTGAGGACAACAGACTCAGTTAGGCTGGGTTGGGTTACTAAGGAATTCCTCCTTTTTTGAACCAAGTGAAGACAACGGACTCAGTGAGACTGAGTTAGACTAGTGAGGACAGTTGTTGGCTTGAGCGTTACAGATGTACTAAGTTTCGTCACCAAATCTAATAGCATTAGTTGAGACTGTGATTTCTTACTTCTGCTTGGAACTCCTTGGAGCCTTGTTTGGACGATTCAGAGAGCAATTTGACTGCAACTTCCATGCCGTCATGCTTCCCGTGATAAACCTTTCCGAACCCGCCTTCTCCGATGACTGTCATTAAGTTATCTGTGATATTCAATACTTCACTGTAACTGAAACGTCGAGTTCTGAATTTGATCATCTTTTCGCCTTGTCCTGTTGCGCCTTGTCCTGTTTTGGCTTGTCCTGTTATCATAAAACCACGCCATGTTTACCAATGTTCCTTGATGAATATGTAATGCATAAAGTGGATGAAACGATAAATTAGTACAGAAATAATCCTTTCCTGTTTTACTGCGTCTGATTATACAGATGATTGCAAGAGCTATGAGTAAAAGAGCAGCCATGGAAACCACACAAGCAGTGACGATGATGATAACAGGCTGATCATTAACTGTTGATTCATGAGGTAAAAGGAAATATCAGTGAAGGAGATAGGATAGATAAAATTCTAGCCAAAAAAAACATTACCATCATTAATGAATGTCGATACATCCCGATGCTCAAGAACAGTAAAATACTCGATAGCATTGAGGATCGGTGGATATGGGTTGGTATTATCAGTTGGGTTGATCGACACATTGATCCAACACCCAGTAACGATAGGCGAAGCAACTGTCAATGGCTTTAGGTACTCGAGTCTTATAGGGTTCGTAAATGCTGGTTCATTGTATGTTCTTTCCTGAATCCACGTATTTATCATCTGTCGCACGGATTAGTTGAAGATTATTATCGTAGTAGTCACTTGGTGCTCCACAATCGATGTTGATGAAACCTTTTTAAGGGGGACAACCCAACAATATATCAGTTTATTAGTGGTATCAGAGTTTATTATTCTCATGGAGTTCTAACACTATTATCATTGTCGAAGTTCAGAGAGGAGATAAACACGTGAATCATTCATCTTCCATGGTAGAACTCAATGTCGTCCAATTTGTTACTTCTTGCTTCGATGATCAATATGATAAAGGAAATTTGGTTCATCGTTAAATTAGGCATTCAACAGATCTAAAAGTCTGACATTGACAGAGACCTAGAGAGCGGAACTAACCGAGAGAAAGTTGAACGATTTAAAGGTGAAACACTATCTCTTTCAGCCAACTAATCAGTTGATTGCATCTATGTATTGCTGGAAATACTACTAAAAGAATTCCCATATAGGTATTAGCCTTTTCAATGAAGAACAATATATATATATATATATTAGAGAGAGGGGAAGAGGTACCCGGATCTGTTTCTTGGCCCTGAACATGTATTGCCGGAGAACAACCAATGTTACGAGCCTTTAGTGAGTCATGGGCCGAGTCAATAAATTGTAATAAGGAGTCCAAGCCCATCTCTACTTTAGTACCGTGTATTCCCTATATCTAAGCATGGAACTGTAGAAGGTGGTATGATATGAAAAATAACAGACTTGATTCCCTCTCTTTTGTCTTCTTCCCCACCTCACTCTCTTTCTCGGTTACTGATTCTTGGCCGTTTCACATTCGGCCATATCATCTGGTATCAGAGCTCAGCTGCCTGCCACCATCACCGCCGCCCGTCGACGTCGCACGACATGGACGCTGCAAAGGAAACTCGCGCGCAGAAGGATGCTCGGTTCGACGCTACTCTGTCTGAACTCAACGAGCAAATCATGTCGACCAACGTCCGCACTCAGAGTATGTTCGATGACCTCAAGTCGATGATGGTTTCCATGTCATCGCAGATCCTGGAGTTACGCCGTGAACCTGGAATACTTGGACCAGGTGTGGGAGCTTCCATGGCTGCCTCGCCTACATCTTCAAGAGTTGTCCACCAGAAGTCGCAGCAACAACAGCAACAGGAGCACCGTGAACCTCATCCTTCCTACTGTTTTGGGAGGATCAACTTTCCTCGATTCTCAGGGAGCAACATCACGAGCTGGCTCTATCAAGTCGAGCATTACTTCGAGATCGACCGAACTCCCGACGAGGCGAAGCTCAAGGTAGCTGTGATACACCTTGAGGGAGAAGCCTTGCAATGGCACCAAGGATATATGAAGATCCAAATGAAGCAAGGGAGGGTGCTGTCCTGGAACGAATACGTCATAGCTCTCCAAGCAAGGTTCGGCGAAGAGATTTTCGGGGATCCCATTCTCGAAATGAAGAATCTACACCAGGAGGGGACATTCGCCGAATACCAGAGCAGGTTTGATGCACTCCTTCATAGAGTGCAGCTCATAGAGAACGTAAGCGAACGAGCAGCGGTTAGCCAGTTTATCGGAGGACTCGAGCTTCAGCTACAAGGTTCGGTGAGGATGCAGCCTCCGCAGAGTCTTCAAATGGCCAAGATGCATGATGCCATTATCAAGGTTCAGTCGAGGCAGCATCCAGGCGTGAAATCTTCATTTCCGTTGGGTAAGCAATCGCCAACTTCAATGGGTACTTTAGCCAATAATGCTGCGGTAGGAAATCATGTTGTTGTAGGTAGTCATACTGCTATGAATAAGATTGGGATTGCTGGAAACAGGAATTATAATGTGAACAGGGGAGGTACTAGGATGACAAATAATAAGGAAATGGAGGCTCGACGTGCTAAAGGGTTATGTTATTGGTGTCCTGAGCGTTACACAATCGGGCACGTATGCAAGAGTAAGCAAGTCTTTATGATCGAAGTAGGGACGAACGAGACAGATGAGATAGAAGTCGAACAGGGTAATGAAAATGAAACGGGGGAGGTACCGAAAATATCAATCCATGCGATTACGGGCACCATGAGATGCTCGACTATGAAGGTAGAAGGGGAAGTTAAGAATAGGAGGTTGCAATTATTGATTGATTCGGGAAGTACGCATAACTTCCTAGACGAGTCCATTGCAGATAAGTTGGGTTGTAGAATGGAGGACATTCGACCACTCAAGGTTCTCGTAGCAAACGGGAGTGAAATGGTTTGCAATAAGGTGTGCAAGGACTTTCAATGGTGTATTCAGGGGGAAACAATTCACGGCCAATGTTTTCATCGTACCATTGGAAAATTACCATATGGTTCTGGGGGTGCAATGGCTCGCGACATTAGATGACATTTTGTGGAACTTCGGAAAACTCACCATGAAGTTCGCGCGTGGTGAGGAGCTATGCGATCTGAAAGGGGACCGAGGTGGATCAGTTCACTTGAATAGCATGGAGAAGATTGACAAACTGATTGCTAAGAGGGTGGATGTAGCCTCAATTCAGTTATGTAGCTTGTCTCTACAACCGGACCGAGACGATCACCCCTTCTTGTTCACAGCCAGCATAGAAGAAGGAGAACATTATGAGGCACAAGTGGCTGAGCTGTTAGAGAAATTTCAGGATGTATTCTTTTAGGAACCAAAAGGACTTACTCCCACTAGAGCGATAGATCATCATATTCCCTTTAAAGAAGGAAGCTCGGCTGTGAGTTCGACCAGGTATCTGACCCTAAACCCTAAACCCAGGTATCTGGCACCTCAGAAAGATGTGATAGAAAAGATGGTTAAGGAGATGATGATGAGTGGAGTGATAAGACCTAGTTCGAGTCCCTTCTCGTCTCCGGTCATGTTAGTGAGGAAAAAATACCAATCATGGAGGATGTGTATCGACTACCGTCGACTTAATGATATTACTATTAAAGACAAGTTTCCGATCCCGTTAGTAGACGAGTTGCTGGATGAGTTACATGGGGCTTCGGTCTTTTCGAAGATTGATCTCAGGTCAGGGTATCATCAAATAAGAATGGATGCGGCAGACGCGTTTAAGACAGCCTTTCGAACACACGAGGGGCACTATGAGTTTCTCGTGATGCCTTTCGGGCTCACTAACGCTCCGGCAACATTTCAGGGGCTCATGAATTCTGTTTTTCGGGATTACTTGCGAAAGTTCGTGCTCGTCTTCTTTGACGACATACGGGTATATAGCCGAGACCTGGATCAACATTTACAACATTTGGAGAAGGTGCTGCAACTTTTGAGGGACAATTCATTAGTAGCCAAGCGATCGAAGTGTAGTTTCGGAGGAAAACAAGTTGAATACCTCGGACACGTTGTATCCGGCACGGGGGTGACCACTGATCCGACTAAGGTGGAGGAAATAAGAAACTGGCCCTTACCGCAGTCAGTTAAACAACTCAGAGGGTTCCTTGGATTAACGGGATACTACCGTAAGTTCGTGCGGGGCTATGGAGCCATAAGCAAGCCTCTTACCGAACTACTCAAAATGGATGCATTCCAGTGGACCGATGAAGCTAAGATCGCCTTTGAGAAGCTTAAAACAACGATGATCACAGCTCATGTACTTGCTTTGCCAAACATGAATGAGCAGTTCACAGTGGAGACCGATGCGTCGAACACCGGAATAGGTGCGGTGCTTATGCAAGGAGGCCATCCCCTAGCCTTCATCAGTAAGGGTTTGTCACCTAGGCAACAAGTACTGTCGGCTTATGAGAAGGAGTTATTAGCCATTTTGCTCGCAATAAAAAAAATGGCATTTCTATTTGATCGATAGGCGTTTCATAATCAAGACCGACCACCGTAGCCTGAAGTTTTTGTTGGAACAACGACTGACGACACCACTCCAGCATACTTAGTTGGCCAAGTTACTTGGCTACGATTACGAGATAGCCTATAAACGAGGAGTATAGAATAAGGCAGACGACGCCTTATCTCGTGTCAGAACACCTGAGCTACTATCCTTAGCCGTTTCTCATGTCTCTTCGGGGTTGTTGGAAAGGGTAAAGAAAAGCTGGACACAAGATCAATATTGTGTAGATTTGAACAGCCTCCTTGAGCAAGGACAGGGACCATCACGATTCACTTGGGAAGAGGGCTTACTCAGAAGGAAGGGAAAGTTAGTAGTCGGGCAAGATGAAGAATTGAGGAAGCATATCCTTTCGGTTTTCCATGATTCGTCGATGGGTGGTCATTCAGGCTCAACCACAACGTTACACCGTGTAGCAACTCTACTCTATTGGAAGGGCTTAAAGAGGTATGTTCGGGAGTTTGTTAGAAATTGTGAGGTGTTCCAACGATACAAGTATGATAGGTCGGCTTCACCCGGATTGTTACAGCCTTTGCCAGTGCCGCAAGCTATCTTCTCGGACGTCTCCATGGATTTTATTACGGGATTACCTAAGTCGAATGGGAAAGAAGTCATATTTGTGGTGATTGACAGACTGTCGAAGTATGGACATTTTTCGGCCTTAAGCCATCCTTTCACGGCGCAGGCAGTTGCACAAGTCTTTGTGGATGAAATATATAGGCTTCATGGCTTACCGACCAATATAGTAAGTGATCGAGATTCCATATTCTTGAGTGATTTTTGGAAGGAGTTGTTTAAACAGCTTGGGGTCTCGTTGTGTATGTCATCCGCGTACCACCCACAAACCGACGGTCAAACAGAAGTGGTAAATCGTGTTAGAAATAGAAATATATGTAATAGGAATGTAACATATATAATCTTCCTTTTAGAGTTATTTCCTTGTAATGTTGTTTCCTATTCTAGCACTAGGGGGCCTATATCTATTGTAACATATACAGAATGAATATACAGAAATAAAAGTATTCTTACAGTAATTCACATCATGGTATCAGAGCGGGAGTTCTTGATCAATTAGGGACCAACCGTTCTCAGCCTCATCATATACCAGATCGAGAATCCGCATTCAGTCATGGCAGAATCCGAAGATGGTAGCGTCAATTCTGGTGAACCCGCTACAACGGAGAACACGTTGGCGGCTCAATTGGCAGCCCTACTCTAGAATCTGTCACAACCTACAAGTAACACACAGAAACATATCTCAGTCCCGACAATCAGCTTGAGTGTTAAACTCAATGAACACAATTACTCCCTGTGGGCACGGTTAATCCGTCTGAAGATCGGCGGACAGGGAAAGCTACATCACATCACGGGAGTTCCGGAGCCACCTGGAATTCAGGACCCGAGTTACACACAGTGGGAACAAGACGATCTAATCGTCTGTTCCTGGATGTTAGACAACATGGAGCCGGAGTTGGTGCACCAATACGCAGAATTCCCGACTGCGAAGGATCTGTGGAAAGGGCTGCATGCTACCTATAGCAAAGGAAGAGATGGTGTCCAGCTATTCGACCTGATTGTCCGAGCAAACAATGGCAAACAGGGATCCGACTCCCTTGAATCGCTGTACAGCAAGATGCAGCAGATTTGGCGAGAGATTGAACTCCGGGATCCTAATCCCATGAAGTGCCCCGAAGACATTACAATTTGGAATCAAAAAAGGTCAGAAACAAAGTTATATCAATTCTTACATGCTGTCAGTGATGAATACGATCAGGAGAAACGAGAATTGCTTCGAGAGAATCCATTACCCGAAGTAAAAGCTGCCTATGCGATGATACGATCGGAAAGAAACAGGCGACAAGTTATGAGCACAACACGAAGGAAATCAGACCCGACAGAAACTCTTACCGACGCCGGAATCGGATCGGGATTCGCGGCCAGACCAAGCTTCCTGACCAGAACCACCCGCCCAGACTTCCGGAATCCTCGCTCGGATGAAGTGGAGCCCAATTCAACCACGAATCACGTCGCCCGGCCACAATCAGCCACAGGGAAGGGGACATCACCTCGCGGCGGCGGCGCTGACCGGAAGAACATACGGTGCAGCCACTGCGGTCGATTTCGTCATCGCAAGGAGGAGTGTTTTCAATTAATCGGCTTTCCCGAAGGCTGGAAAAGCCAACGGAAGGAGGGAACTGGCACGGTGAACCTGGCCATCACGACAGCAGATCGCGGAGTGGCGGCGGCCGAGGAGCAGCTAGAATCGCCCCACACCAGCCATGGAAATCGGGCAGCATCAGCCGATGGAGGAGGCAGCCATGGGAATCCCTCAACATCTGGGACTTCCACGACAGGTATAGGGTGTAAGGGTATTTTACCCTTTTGCCCTCAGCGCCATATTTACAAGTCTGCCCCTACTGTTTTACATATTAGCAATTCAGGGCCTGAAGTTCAGAATAATCAGCATTACGCCCCTAAAGTTTTTGTAGCTCGGGAATTTGAACCTAAAACTAGTAGATGGTTATTTGATTGTGGTGCGACTGACACGATGACCTATGACAGAAATGATTTTATTAGCTGCTCAGAACCAGAAAAGAAAATGATACAGAGCGCGAATGGAGATTTATCACCAGTCCATGGAGCAGGGACTATTGAATTATCCCCAACACTACGGCTACAAAACTGTCTTTATGTGCCTAGTTTATCGTGCAAATTATTGTCTATCAGTCATGTAACAAAGGAGTTGAACTGTATGGTGCTGATATACCCTACCTTCTGTGTGTTACAGGATATTCAGTCGGGGAAAATCATTGGACGTGGTGCTGAGCATCAGGGATTGTACTACGTGGACGAAGTGGCTCAACACGGAACTGCAGCGCTTGCTCACGGGACAGTCACTAGGCAGCAATGGTTGTGGCATCGGCGATTGGGTCATCCATCCACGGGGTATCTTAATAAGTTATTTCCGAGTTTGTTTCCATTAAATAAAAATATTGTATGTGAAACATGCATCCTTGGTAAGAGTCATAAACATTCATATTCTCAGTCAGATTCTAGAGCTAAGACTGTTTTTTCTCTTATTCATTCTGATGTGTGGGGTCCCGCTCCAAACAATGGTATATGCATGTCAGACAATGGGTTTAAATACTTCGTACTCTTTATCGATGACTACTCTCGTATGACTTGGGTTTATTTTCTGAAACACAAGTCAGAAGTCTCGTCTAAGTTTGTAGAATTTCACAACTTAGTTCGCACTCAGTTTAAAACCCAAATACAGGTTCTCCATTCCGATAACAGAGGAGAATTCGTGAACTCTGGCCTGAAACAATTTGTTCAAGAAAAAGGCATCATCCACCAAACTTCATGTCCCCACACACATCAACAGAATGGGGTAGCCGAGCGAAAGAACCGCCACATCCTTGAAATGACGAGGGCAATGATGCTGGAATCAAATGTCCCAACTTCCTTTTGGCCAGAAGCAGTGGCAACATCTGTATATCTCCTTAATCGTCTCCCCACTAAGGTGATAAATTTTCAAACTCCACTTTATATCCTATCAAATCATATGAGTGTTCCCACAGCCTTAACACTCCAACCTCGTATTTTTGGGTGTTCTGTCTTTGTCCATATTCCTAAGAAAGATCGTTCCAAATTTGATCGATGTTCAATCAAGTGTGTCTTTGTGGGGTATGGGATTCATCAGAAAGGCTACCGTTGCTATAACCCTAACAGCCATCGTATGTATACCACGATGGACTGTAACTTCCTTGAAACAGAATTTTATTATTCAACCAAGTCTTCTGGTCAGGGGGAGATTCTTAGTAGCAGCCCATCAGATTGGTTGACCACTCCAGTGTGGCCGGAGATATACCCAAAAGAGCAAGTAGGCGGAACCACCGAGACGTCGAATCCCGTAGTACAAATCTCGGATGCTTCAGACACGTCAACCCCGGCGAATATTCCTGAGGTTAGTAGTCCTTCTATGGTATTCCCTGTACTTAATACCAATGAGACTGATAATGAAGTTGATCCAGAAGTGAGAATAGTACAGGAAGAAGCTCCACCAACACAGGGAAGATATGAGTTACCAGCCAGAAGAACAAGAGGGGTCCCTCCCGTTCGGTATGAACCAGAATATACCCCTAGAGACAGTCGGTATCCAGTGGCTAACTTAGCTATGGCGAGCCTATCACCAGGAGCTAAAGCCTTTGCAGCAGCTGTATATTCTCAGGACATACCAAAAACCGTAGAAGAAGCACTCAACAACCCCGAGTGGAGACATGCAATGGCAGTGGAAATGGGAGCACTAGAGAAGAGTAGAACGTGGGAAAAATGCACTCTTCCCCTGGAAAGAAAACGGTCGGGTGTCGATGGGTGTTCACGGTGAAACATCGAGCAGACGGATCTGTCGAGAGATACAAAGCACGACTAGTTGCCAAAGGCTATACCCAGACCTACGACATCGATTATTCAGAGACCTTCTCTCCAGTCGCGAAAATTGATACTATCAGGGTCTTGTTCTCGATAGCAGCCAATCGTGATTGGCCACTTCATCAATTTGACGTGAAGAATGCTTTCCTGCATGGTGACTTAGAAGAAGAAGTCTATATGGAGCCGCCTCCTGGATTTAGAGACGGCTTTCGCAGGGTAGATGTGTGCAGATTGAAGAAAGCATTATACGGGCTCAAGCAGTCACCTAGAGCCTGGTTCGGGAGGTTTACGGTGGCTATGAAGAAGTATGGATACCACCAGAGCAACTCAGATCATACCCTGTTCCTGAAAAGGAGAGAAAATCGGGTAACATGTCTAATCATTTATGTTGACGATATGATTATTACAGGGGATGATTCTGAAGAAATAGCACAGCTCAAGCAAAGTCTATTCAAGGAATTCGAGATGAAAGACTTAGGAGAGCTAAAATACTTTCTGGGAATCGAAGTACTTCGCTCAAAAACAGGGATCCTGATATCTCAAAGAAAGTATGTCCTAGACCTGCTTGTTGAAACAGGACTACTTGATTGCAAGCCAGCAGAAACACCGATTATGGTGAATCACGGGTTCAGAATAATCGAGGGAGCGGAGCCAGCAGATCGTGTACAATATCAGCACTTGGTGGGGAAGCTGATCTATTTGTCTCACACGAGACCGGATATTGCATATTCAGTAGGAGTCCTGAGCCAGTTCATACATAACCCTCAGATGAGTCATATGGAGGGTGCCATAAGAGTCCTTCGATACTTAAAGGGAACTCCAGGTGTAGGAATCTTATTCAGGAAGAATGGCCACCTGGACTTAGAGGCCTACACTGACGCTGACTGGGCAGGAAATCCGACAGATAGGAGATCGACTTCTGGGTACTTTACCCTAGTTGGAGGAAACCTCGTCACATGGAAGAGTAAGAAGCAAAAGGTTGTAGCGTTGTCAAGTGCCGAGGCAGAATTCAGAGGAGTAGCTCGAGGCCTAACGGAAATCTTATGGTTACAAAAGTTACTGGCTGAAATTTGGGTTTCCCGTAAAAGAACCGAGCAGACTAATGTGTGACAATCGCGCAGCTATTAGTATCTCCGAGAATCCAGTTCAACATGATCGAATAAAACATGTTGAGGTTGATCGACATTTTATCAAGGAGAAACTGGAAAACCGGATTATCACTCTTCCCTTTGTACGGTCTAAAGATCAGCTGGCGGACATCCTTACGAAAGCTGTGAATGGTCGAAGTTTCAAAAGTGTTTTGTGCAAGTTAAATATCGGTGATCCCACTATTCAACTTGAGGGGGAGTGTTAGAAATAGAAATATATGTAATAGGAATGTAACATATATAATCTTCCTTTTAGAGTTATTTCCTTGTAATGCTGTTTCCTATTCTAGCACTAGGGGGCCTATATCTATTGTAACATATACAGAATGAATATACAGAAATAAAAGTATTCTTACAGTAATTCACATCAAATCGTTGCCTAGAGACATACTTGAGGTGCATGGCAGGTGAGAAACCCGCCACGTGGGTTAAATGGTTACCACTAGTGGAGTGGTGGTATAATACCACTTATCACTCGACGATCAAAATGACCCCGTTCGAAGCCTTGTACGGTTACCCACCGCCTTTGCATGTGCCCTACCTACCAAAGGACTCTAACGTGGAATCGGTGGACCTCTTCCTTCGGGATAGGGAGGAGAGTATTAAGTTGCTGAAATTTCACCTGGAACAAGCCAGAAACAGGATGAGCCAAGTAGCAAATAGAAGGAGGACGGATAGGAATTTCGAAATTGGTGATCGGATTTTCCTTAAGCTACACCCATATAGCCAACACTCGATGAAGAAACGGGGCAATCAAAAGTTCCAACCTCGTTATTATGGGCCTTTCACCGTGTTGGACAGGATCGGTAAGGTGGCGTATACACTGGATCTTCCGAGCTCGGCGTTAATCCACCCAACTATTCACGTTTCACAACTCAAGCTAGCTCATGGGGATGTCAGTCATTTCACACCACTACCACCAGGTGTATCCAAGGGAATCCGAAAGATGCCGCAAGCAATCTTGGCGCGGAAGATGGTTCGAAGAGGAAACGTGGCGGCTACGAAACTACTCATTCAATGGGAAGGGTACGACAAGGAAGAAGCATCATGGGAGTTTTTGGACGACATCCAACATAAATATCCGAACTTTGACCTTGAGGACAAGGTCGCAATTTAGGGGGAGTGCGATGTTACGAGCCTTTAGTGAGTCATGGGCCGAACCGGGAATTATGGTTGGGCCGAGTCAATAAATTGTAATAAGGAGTCCAAGCCCATCTCTACTCTAGTACTGTGTATTCCCTATATCTAAGCATGGAACTGTAGAAGGTGGTATGATATGAAAAATAACAGACTTGATTCCCTCTCTTCTGTCTTCTTCCCCACCTCACTCTCTTTCTCGGTTACTGATTCTTGGTCGTTTCACCTTCGGCCATATCAACCAAGGAGCACAAAGAATGAACAGACAATTCTTATATTCATGGTATGTGTGTCGCAACAATGGAAGACTGACTGAGAATCTTTAACATATACTACAGAACTATGAATTGAAGGACCGTCTCTCCGTCTGTCAAGAGAGAGAGACAATTTAGTTAAAACCGTTATCGTAATTTTGTCAATATTTTCTCTCTTTATACTTCATTTTCAGTTAAATTAATTTTATTATTATTCTTACTCGATATACATTGGGTTAAAAATGTTCGTATAATATATATTTTTGGAACCCTAATCAACTATTTTCCGTGATGTTACCCCTTAGAGTTTTGGCCGATTTTGTAGTTTTTTGAATTTCTGCTCAACCAGAACTCTATTTTCGATTAAATAAAATTTATTTGCTTTCGTACTCGATCAAATGTCTTTTCCAAACATTCTTACTGAAAATCTAGGATCAAATGAATATTGTGGTCATCTTGTATATCAAACATTAAAAATCTTTTTCCGTGATGGTACCTTAAAAATCTAATTTCGTGTGATGTCGTTGTTTTGTAAATATCTCATCACTCACAAGTTCGTTTTCAGTGGAATTAGTTTTATTTGCATTCTTACTTGATATATATTGGGGTAGTGATGTTAATACAATATATATTTTTGAAACTCAAATCAACTATTTTCCGTGATGGTACCCCTTTGAGTTTCGACCGATTTTGTAGTGTTTTGAATTTCTACTCTATCAAAACTCTGTTTTCGATGAAATAAATCTTGTTTGCTTCCGTACTCGATCAAATATATTTTAAAACATTCTTAATCAGAATATAGGATCAAATGAGCATTGTGATCAAACTGTAAATCAAACATTAAATACATTTTTCTCTGGTGGTACCTATTTATTTTAAACGACTGTCGTAGTTTACTCAATATCTCCTCACTTAAAACTTCATTTTCAGTGAAATTAGTTTAATTCGCATTCTTACTCGATATACATTGGGTTAAAAATGTTAGTATAATATATATTTTTAGAACTCAAATCAATTATTTTCCGTGATGGTACTCCTTTGAGTTTGGACCGATTTTGTAGTTTTTTGAATTTCTCCTCAATCAGAACTCTATTTTCTTTGAAATAAAACTTGTTTGCTTCCGTACTCAATCAAATGTCTTTTCCAAACATTCTTACTCAAAATGTAGGATCAAATGAATATTGTGATCATCTTGTATATCAAAAATTAAAGATCTTTTTCTGTGATGGAACCTTATTAGTTTCGTCCGATTTCGTTGTTTTGTAAATATCTCATCACTCACAAGTTCGTTTTCAGTCAAATTAGTTATATACTCATTCTTACTCGATATATATTGGGGCAGTAATGTTAATACAATATGTATTTTTGGAACTCAAATCAACTACGTTGGAGGCTTGCAAGATACTGCGACACACAGTTCTGGGTTATCACCTACGCTGCAGCAGGAACATAAAAATAAAATAAAAAAAAAAAAAAAAAAAACTTAATCGACACGGAGCATCTTTCTCCAGTAAATTATAGATCAAAGGACGATGAGCATGCACTTACCTTAAATTCAGTGTGGTTCTTCGTAGACTCTTAGGAATAGAACCAGTAAGATTGTTTCCACTCAAATCACTACAGAAATGAAAATGAATGTCAATATTCGAAAGCTTTTTTTCCTCGTAATTATTATTTCCAAGGGAAAAGTTTACTTACAGGACTTTCAGTTTCGGTAACTTCCCGAGAAAATCAGGTACTTCTCCAGTTAACTGATTACGAGATAAATCGCTGTAACAATAAAAAAAAAAAAAGACATATTAAACTTTAATTGAATTTGTTGGAGATGTTGTTCGTTGCGTATATCACTTACAGGATCTCCAATGACAGTAGCTCTGAGAGCGAACTCACCCATGCTAAATCTCCACCTAACCTGTTGGAGCTCAAGTTCCTGGCCATGAAAGACCAAATTCCAAATTCTTCAGGACATGACATCAGAAAAATCTTGTCGATTTTCCTGGGAAAGATTTAACTTACAGTGACAAGATTCGTGAAGCATTGCCATAGCTACAGTTGAGACCATCCCAGATGAAATTGGCTGGAACGCATGGATCGCCCTGCCAACTTTCTTTACTTACACCAAACGCTTTCTTGACTTCATAAACAGCATTAACTGTTGATTCATGATGTAAAAGGAAATATCAGTGATGGAGACAAGATAGATGAAATTCTAGCCAAAAAAAACATCACCATCATTTATGAATGTCGATACATCCCGATGCTCAAGAACGGTAAAATACTCGATAGCATTGAGGATCGGTGGATATGGGTTGGTATTATCAGTTGGGTTGATCGACACATTGATCCAAAGCCCAGTAACGATAGGCGAAGCAACTGTCAATGGCTTTAGGTACTCGAGTCTTATAGGGTTCGTAAATGCTGGTTCATTGTTTACGTAAATATTGAATTCTCGCTTCGTGTTGTTCGGCAAGATTTCTACCTCAGTGAAGTGGAACAAAATGTACCATCTTTGGACGTCTGTTAATGACCCCGATAATATGAGCGATGAATTGCTGTCCACTGCTTTTTGAGCATTCATGAGAACTTCTACTGGAACTCTGTATTCATTGTTATTGACGAGATTGTTCGAGTTAGACTTGACAGATACCAAGTGATCATAGATTTTTGGTTCCCAAATGCGATCGAATGGATCAGATGGATGCCTGTAAATGCATTTGATATTAGTTTAGATAGGGCAAAGGAAAAATAAAGTATCATCTTTCTACATGTAACACTTAAGTCCGAGTGGTTGTCCCTCACTGAGCATGTTGTCCTCCCTTGGGCTCAGAAAAGTAGGAATTGTTGTTGGAATTGAATAGAACATCTCTATCTCTGCTTATATAGGTTTCAGATCACTTCTATTTCTATCTATCTGATGTAGTACAGGGTATCACACTATTACATGTAAATATTACCTGTAAGTTCGGTTACTTCCAACGTTGAACCTCCATTGGAGTTTCAAAGATGCATCCCCAAGTCTGTAAATCGAATTATCCAGCATTCGTAGTCGAAGCACTGAAATGAAAGGTGTCCCATTTCCAGTGTTGATGAGACATACTTGTATGTTATCGTTGAGTGATGTGTACTCAATCTCATAATAGTTGTAAGAAGAGTTCACAGTAGTCCAGTAGTTAACCCCAATGTGTAAGTCAAATACAGGAGTCTGATTCTTCCCATCGTAATTTCCATAGTAGAACGAAGCTCGGATCAGAAATGTGGTATTCTTTGCATTTGTCGGTTTCAGTGTGTAACAGTTCCTCTTACCATTCGGAAAACTTCTCAAGTTCCTTAATTGTTGGTTGTTGTCCCCCAAACGAGACAGCAGCTGGAGCTGCGGCTGCATATTCTTTCCTGAATCCACGTATTTATCATCTGTCGCATGGTGTAGTTGAAGAATATCATCGTAGTAGTCACTTGCTGCCCCACAATCGATGTTGATGAAACCTTTTTAAGAGGGACAACCCAACAATATATCAGTTTATTAGTGGTATCAGAGTTTATTATTGTCATGGATTTCTAACACTAATATCATTGTCGAAGTTCAGAGAGGAGATAAACACGTGAATCATTCATCTTCCATGGTAGAACTCAATGTCGTCCAATTTGTTACTTCTTGCTTCGATGATCAATATGATAAAGGTGAATTTCATAGGGGCAAAGGAAATTTGGTTCATCGTTAAATTAGGCATTCAACAGATCTAAAAGTGTGACAATGACAGTGACCTAGAGAGCGGAACTAACCGAGGGAAAGTTGAACGATTTAAAGGTGAAACACTATCTCTTTCAGCCAACTAATCAGTTCATTGCATCTATATATTGCTGGAAATACTAATTCCCATATAGATATTAGCCTTTTCAGTGAAGAACAATATATATATATATTAGAGAGAGGGGAAGAGGTACCCGGATCTGTTTCTTGGCCGTGAACATGTATTGCCTGAGAACAACCAAGGAGCACAAAGAATGAACAGACAATTCTTATATTCATGGTTTATGTGTCGCAACAATGTAAGACTGACTTAGAATCTTTAACATATACTACAGAACTATGAATTGAAGGACTGTCTCTCTGTCTGTCTAGAGAGAGAGAGAGAGAGAGATGAACAGAGAGAAGATAAGATCTGTGTGACACGACAAATATGGAACCCCACACGTATTTCACACGCCGAATGTGAACGAATGATACGTTGAGTAATTACGAATATGGACCAACAGCTGATCATTTAACTGGAAAACCCATTACTTGGCTTCCATTGGAAGTGGAAGGAAAAGGTGGGGTTATTGTCTAACACTACATGAAAATCTGTCATCCAACCGACAAATCATACATGGCATATGTCTTCGAATCCAGGACCACCAAAGAAGAAATGTAGTCCGAGAAGAGTCTTTGTGTTCTTCACGATGTCCATCTTCAACTTCATCCTTAGTTTTATTACATGTTGGAATACGTCAACAGATGCAGCAGGTATACAGTTTGAATCTGGTGGAGGTCACCATTCACCAACAAACATGTAATTTATAAAGTTAACAATACGACTAACACAATCACATCACCAATTTATAGCTAAAGTTCTGTCAAAAATGATAATTTTAGCGACGAGATTTTAATGTTGGTAAACGTCTGTAATTTCTAATGGACTGTTCATCTTTGCCTTTGCTTACCAGTTTATCTTGAACTTGGTACTGTTGAAATACAACATTGACTTTCATAGGAAAATGTTTTTAGTTGGGTCTAGAAGAATAAGCTAGTATGATTAAGGGTTTAGTTTGTATCTAGATAATTTTAGGACTAAGTAAATTCTAGGATATTCTAGAATAGTTATTTCTATAGGTTTCTAGAGAGTTTCCGGGGAGTTCTTATTCTAGAGTTTTCTTTGAGTCTAGAGATTTTTTTAGGGTCTTATAAATAGGTGTGGAGTCATTTGTAACCAACATAACAACAAGAACCAACCAACAAGTGTGTTGTACAAGAGAGTCTCCTATCATATTTAGAGTGAGAGTGTTATATATATACAAGTTCTTCTCTTGTTAGTAAAGTACGGTCTTGTGCAAGTGCAATCTAGCACTTCGATTCTTTACATGGTATCAGAGCCACTTTCGTGGTAACACGGAACGAGTCGAGATCGTTGATTGAAGAACTTGAGCACTCTAAATATGGATGCTGGCGGTCGTGTGATTGGAATAGTTATGGAGCTACTCAATTCGTCCAATTACCGAATTTGGAAGTCTTGCATGGAGTCCTATATCATAAGCGAAGACTTGTGGGATGTTGTTGGAGGGAGTGACACTACATCCCTGGAGGAGAACGACGCCAACGGTGGAGAGATCAAGCACTGGAAGCGGAGGAATGCCAAGGCGGAATTTGCCTTGAAGAGGTCGATATCATCAGGGGTGTTTGAGCATATTTCACGATGCACCTCTGCCAGTTCGATCTGGAAGACGCTAGACCAGTTGTACAACAAGAAAAATGAGGCTCGACTACAAATGTTGGAGACCGATCTGGCGAATGCAAAACATGGCGAGTCTTCGATTTCACAGATCTTTTTAAAGGTTAAGAACTTGTGTTCAGAGATTAATTTACTCAACCCGGAGGAGCCAATTTCGGAAGTGCGGATAAAGCGGTGCATTATTCGAGGATTACGTCCCGAATATATACCGTTTGTTACGTCAATTCAAGGTTGGGTTCAACAACCGTCCTTGGAGAAATTTGAGAATCTTCTAGCTTCACAAGAGTCGTTGGCTAAGCAAATGGTCGGGATCAAGCTAGAAGAAGATCAATGTGCGCTCGTGGCTCAAGTGAAGGAGAATGACGCCAGAAAAAAGGTTGGTGGTAATACGGAGTCCTCTTGTAAGAAAGATTTCAACTGTTATCGATGTGGTAAGCCTGGACATTTGAAAAGAAATTGTCGGGCCAAACTTAAGGAGAGTAACATGGTGGGGTCTAAGATTGCAACTGAAGATGATGAATGGGCTAAGTGTTTTATAGCTAAGAGCATTCCTGCTCTTGCGGCCAGAAACTCAAGAAATGAGTGGATTGTAGATTCTGGTTGCGGTCACCATCTCACCGGAGACGAGGATCAATTCTCCAGTATTCACAACCATGGAGGAGAAGAAGTTATAGTTACAGCGGATGACACCATTTACTCCGT
Source organism: Chamaenerion angustifolium (assembly GCA_946814005.1). Lineage (NCBI taxonomy): Eukaryota > Viridiplantae > Streptophyta > Magnoliopsida > Myrtales > Onagraceae > Chamaenerion > Chamaenerion angustifolium. The sequence continues at coordinate 961,231 of OX328279.1, forward strand.
TGAGAAGGAAGGTACTGTTGTAATCAACACTAGAGGTAAGACACCAATCAAGCTTGATAGTGTCTACCATGTTCTCAGAGTAAAGCAAAATCTTCTGTCAGTGGCGAATGCAGTTGATTCAGGTATGTATGTTTTATTTGGTCCGAATGATGTGAAATTTCTTCAAAATGTTGAGATGGTCAAGGCGGATGTCGTTCACATCGGTGCACGAGTAGATGACATGTATGTCATACCGGCTTCACATAAGAAAAACTCTTTAAATGAGTTTCATGGAGAAAGGGGGAGTTTAAATCCTCACAGAGACGTCCATGGAGGAGCCGATGATAAACAAGTGGTGACTCAAGGAACGAAAAAATCGATCATTAAGTCATCTCACTATCGGGATAAGAATATTGGTACAACTTATTCTTGCTTCATTGCAAGGCCGATAGTTGAGGTCAAAGTTTCGTCTCGTAATAAGGACGAAATGGAGAAGAGGAACTTCGAGATGTCTGATAAAGTTGAAACACTGATTCAAAGTTTAAAAGATAAATTCTCAAGGAAAATTAGAGAAAGAGTTCCTAAGGCAGAAAACGCTAATGGAAGAAGATCATATTGGTCTACCAAATGTAGAGATCACAATGTAAGAAGAGTGAAGACTTCGAGAAGAGAATGGTTTAAAAGCACGAAGATCTACCAAAGCAGACAACTCGACCTGAGGAATGAAAGGCTCACCGGAATCAATGACAACAGAAGATGTTATCGAAATGGAAAAGTAAAGTTGAAGAATTCAGAGCAACATCGACCGAAATACAACATTGGCGAGAAGAAATATGGAGGAAAGTCAATGTTGAGGGGGAGTGTTGAAATACAACATTGACTTTCATAGGAAAATGTTTTTAGTTGGGTCTAGAAGAATAAGCTAGTATGATTAAGGGTTTAGTTTGTATCTAGATAATTTTAGGACTATGTAAATTCTAGGATATTCTAGAATAGTTATTTCTATAGGTTTCTAGAGAGTTTCCGGGGAGTTCTTATTCTAGAGTTTTCTTTGAGTCTAGAGATTTTTTTAGGGTCTTATAAATAGGTGTGGAGTCATTTGTAACCAACATAACAACAAGAACCAACCAACAAGTGTGTTGTACAAGAGAGTCTCCTATCATATTTAGAGTGAGAGTGTTATATATATACAAGTTCTTCTCTTGTTAGTAAAGTACGATCTTGTGCAAGTGCAATCTAGCACTTCGATTCTTTACAGGTACGTCGTCTTCGAGTACTCCACCAGATGCCGCCATGTTGGATGGCTCAATAAGCCTGTTCTCGTTGTTTCCAGCATCAGACACTTCTATTTCCCAACACTCCTTCAGCTCAGCTAGTATGGAACTTATGTCGGGTCTCTGAATCCATTTTTGTTCAACACAAGCAACAGCAATGTCTACTACTTTCCTTGCAGTGTTGATGTTGAAATCACCGTTCAACCTGTTATCAACTATGCTTTGTATATCTCCATTCTCAATGAAAGGGAACACCCGCCCGGCACTATTTCCATCAGCACCACTTCTGAACGGATGATATCCAGTGACCAACTCAAAGAGAATGATGCCGAAGCTGTAAATATCGCTCTCTTTTTTCAAGCCTCCTGGTGCATGAAACCTGTAAACAAAAACATTAGTTGAATCGCTTTTCATAATCTTCTTTTGGACTAACCAAAAATCTTACTCGGGATCCATATAGCCATATGTTCCAGCACACTTCGACGTGGTAATATGTGTGTCATGTTCGTTTTTGAAAGCTTTGGACAAGCCAAAGTCTGCAATTTTCGCTTGCATACTTTCATTCAACAGAATGTTTGCAGGTTTCAAGTTTCTGTGGATGATGGGATTCTTGCAACCATTATGTAGATAATCCAACCCTAAGCACCATATCATAATGAAGTTTCTTTATAAACACAATGTATATTACCTCAACAGTTACTTATGTTGGAACATGTAACTCAACAGTTAAAAGTTGTGTTGAACAGTTACTTATCTTTATACCATTCCACTGTTCGCATGTTCACATCATGTCCATCTTAATGTTCTTCATCTTCAATCTTTTTTTCCTCGATTCAAACCAGAAGTGTAGATCTGGGTTCATTCCGAACCCAGATTTGCATTTCTGGATTCGAACCGAAAATAAATATGAATTTCTGGATTCGAACCTAAATTTGCATTTCTGAGTTTGATTTAAACTCAGATTTGCGCAAATCCGATATCGAAATCAGATTTTGGACATGAAGAACGTGAAGAAACATGAAGAACACAATATAAAATGGAAGGTTAAAATCATATTTTTTATGACCATTAAATCACATATGTGACTGAATATATCATTTTTTTTGTTAACACGTTTAACCAAAATATCACATTTTTTAGTTACATAATGTCAACATAAGTTATAAGTTATTGTTGAGGTGGTTTACCCTAAACCCAAACCCTAAAAATACCATTAACGTTTAATTACCTTGTGCTATATCTAAGGCGATTCTTACTCTCTGCGTCCATGACAACACATTGGGACCTCTCTCTACAAAACACATACAACGAATCAAAATTTCTCAAAAAATTAAGATATACATGATTGATTGACACTCCATTAGCTAATCCTAAGTAGTATACCTGATGATAAGTGTTGTTTTAAGTCTCCGTTTGTCATGAACTCATAAATCAATACCATATTTTCGTCCTCGTCGCAGAATCCAACTAAGGAAACCAAGTTCTTGTGGCTAAGACCCATGAGCAGCTCTGCCTAAAAATTTCATGGAGGTCAGCAGAAGATGAATAGGCAATCAAACCCAGTACATGAATTACAAAAGAAAATTTGTCAGTAAAGGTATGCGATGTTGTGATATCCTGTCCCACATCGGATAGGAAGAAGTAATTTGGAACTCATATAAGCAGAGATGTACTACTCAAATACAACAAGAATTTCTCCTTTTGGGGGCCCAAATGAGGACAACGAGCTCAATTAGCTGGGTTGGGCTAGTGAGGACAGTCGTTATGGATTGGGATGTTACAAATTGTATCAGAGACGACCCGGGACCGTGATCGGGCTTGCAAGATTGAAGACCCGAATCACCTACCCCGGACGTTCCTCCTTTCTTGACCCGGTTGAGGACAATAGGTTCAGTCAGGCTGGGTTACTAAGGTTGGGTTGGGTTACTAAGGAATTTCTTCGTTTCTCTGAACCAAGTGAGAATAACGAGCTCAGTCAGGCTAGGTTAGATTAGTGAGGACAATAGTTGGCTTGGGCATTACAGATGTACTAAGTTTCGTCACCAAATCGAATAGCATTAGTTGAGACTGTGATTTCTTACTTCTGCTTGGAACAGCTTGGGGGCTTGTTTCGACTTTTCAAAGAGCAATTTGACTGCAACTTCCATGTCGTCATGCTTCCCGTGATAAACCTTTCCGAACCCGCCTTCTCCGATGACTGTCGTCAAGTTATCCGTGATTTTCAATACTTCACTGTAACTGAAACGTCGAGTTCTGAATTCGATCGTCCCTGCGCCTTGTCCTGTGGCGCCTTTTCCTGTTGTGCCTTGTCCTGTTATCATAAAACCACACCATGTTTACCAACGTTTTGTCTAGACAGAGTAAAACACTTGAACACTCCATTTCCTTGATGAATATGTAATGCATAAAGTGGATGAAATGATAAATTAGTACAGAAATAATCCTTTCCTGTTTTACTGCGTCTGATTTTACAGATGATTGCAAGAGCTATAAATAAAAGAACAACCATGGCACCCACAGAAGCAGTGACGATGATGATAACATGCCGATCATTGTCCGGCCGATCATTGTCCGGCTTGCAAGATACTGCGACACACAGTTCTGGGTTATCAGCTAAGCTGCAGCAGGAACATAAAAAATAAAAAAACTTAATCGACACGAAGCATCTTTCTCAAGTAAATTATAGATCAAAGGATGATGAACATGCACTTACCTTAAATTTAGTGTGGTTCTTCGTAGACTCTTAGGAATAGAACCAGTAAGATTGTTTCCACTCAAATCACTACAGAAATGAAGATGAATGTCAATTTCGAAAGATTTTTTTCTCGTAATTATTATTTCCAAGGGATAATGTTACTTACAGGACTTTTAGGTTCGGTAACTTCCCGAGAAAATCAGGTACTTCTCCAGTTAACTGATTACGAGATAAATCGCTGTAACAATTAAAAAAAAATAGACATATTAAACTTTAATTGAATTTGTTTGAGATGTTGTTCGTTGCGTATATCACTTACAGGATCTCCAATAACAGTAGCTCTGAGAGCGAACTCACCCGTGCTAAGTCTCCACCTAACCTGTTGGAGCTCAAGTTCCTGGCCATGAAAGACCAAATTCCACGTTCTTAAGGACATGACATCAGAAAAATCTTGTTGATTTTCCTGGGAAATATTTAACTTACAGTGACAAGATTCGTGAAGCATTGCCATAGCTACAGTTGAGACCATCCCAGATGAAATTGGCCGGAACGCATGGATCGCCCTGCCAGCTATCTTTACTTACACCAAACGCTTTCTTGACTTCATAAACACCATTAACTGTTGATTCATGAGGTTAATGAAATATCAGTGAAGGAATGAGGTTAATGAAATATCAGTTAATGAAATATCAGTGAAATTCTAGCCAAAAAACATTACCATCATTTATGAATGTCGATACATCCCGATGCTCAAGAACAGTAGTAAAACACTCGATAGCATTGAGGATCGGTGGATATGGGTTGGAATTATCAGTTGCGTTGATCAATATATTGATCTGGCGCCCAGTAACGATAGGCGAAGCAACTGTCAATGGCTTTAGGTACTCGAGTCTTATAGGGTTCGTAAATGTTTTTGTTTTTTTTTTGGCCAAGGGGTTCGTAAATGTTGGTTCATTGTTGAAGTAAATATTGAATTCTCTCTTGGTGTTTTTCGGCAAGATTTTTGCCTCAGTGAAGTGTAAGAAAATGTACCATCTTTGAACGTCTTTTGATGACCACTGTAGTCTGAGCGATGAATTGCTGTCCACTGCTCTTTCAGCATTCATGAGAACTTCTCCTGGAACTTTGTATTCATTGTTGTCGACGAGATTGTTCGAGTTAGACTTGACATATACCACGTGAGGATAGAATTTTGGATCCCAAATGCGATCGAATGGATCAGATGGATGCCTGTAAATGCATTTGATATTAGTTTAGATAGGGCAAAGGAAAAAAAAATCTCAGTTTTCTACTTGTAACACCCCATCCCCAATTCCAACCGACTTTCATCACTAGTCCAACTCAGCCTTACTGAGCCCGTTATCCTTACTTGGGCTCAGAAAATGAGGAATTCCTATTGGACTTTAAGGAATTCATCATTACGGCTCTGTCCAGAATTTTTGCCTCCGTAGGTGATTCGGTCTTGCTAGTCTTATACTCTTCAGATAACCTTGCAAGTCATATCACGATTCTGAGTCAACTCTGATACCATTTGTAACACATCAAGCCCGACCAACTGTGCTCACTAGCCCAACTCACCGTCAATGAGCCCGTTGTCCTCACTTAGGCCCAAAAAAATAGGAATTCCTATAGGATTTGAGTAGTACAAGGTATCTCTTTTTATATGGGTTTCAAATCATTTCTCTTTATCCAATGTAATACAAGGTATCACACTAGTGCATGTAAATCTTACCTGTAAGATAGAGAACTTCCAATGTTGAACCTCGATCGAATTCTCAAAGACGAATCCCTGAGTCTGTAAATCGAATTATCCAGCTTTCGTAGTAGAAGCACTGAAATGAAAGGTGTCCCATTTCCAGTGTTGATGAGACATACTTGTATGTTATTGTTGAGTGATGTGTATATAATCTCATGATACTTGTAAGAAGAAATGTTCACAGTAGTCCAGTAGTTAACCCCAATGTGTAAGTCAAATACAGGAACCTGATTCTTCCCATCGTAATTGCCATAGAAGAACCTAGCTCGGATCAGAAATGTGGTATTCTTTGCATTTGTCGGTTTCAGTGTGTAACAGTTCCTCGTACCAATCGGAAAACTTCTTAAGTTCTTGCCTTGTTGTTGGATACCCTCCATAAGAGACAGCTGCGGCTGCATGTTCATTCCTGAATCCACGTATTTATCATCTGTCGCATAGTTTAGTTTTAAAATATCATCGTAGTAGTCACTTGGTGCCCCACAATCGATGTTGATGAAACCTTTTTAAGAGGGACAACACAACAATGTATCAGTTTATTAGTGGTATCAGAGTTTATTATTGTCATGGATTTCTAACACTAATATCATTGTCGAAGTTCAGAGAGGAGACAAACACGTAAATCATTCATCTTTCATGGCAGAACTCAATGTCGTCCAATTTGTTACTTCTTCCTTCGATGGTCAATATGGGACAACACAACAATGTATCAGTTTATTAGTGGTATCAGAGTTTATTATTGTCATGGATTTCTAACACTAATATCATTGTCGAAGTTCAGAGAGGAGACAAACACGTAAATCATTCATCTTTCATGGCAGAACTCAATGTCGTCCAATTTGTTACTTCTTCCTTCGATGGTCATAAAGGTGAATTTCTTGCAGGCAAATGAAATTTGGTTCGTCGTTAAATTAGGCATTCAATAGATCTAAACGTGTGACGTTGACAGAGACATAGAGAGCGGAACTAGTTGAGTGAAAGTTGAACGATTTAAATGTTAGTGGTAGAATTATGTCTCCACTATAGTAGTGGATGAATTAGGTCTCCATTATAGTAGTGGAAGGTTTCCACTATAGTAGTGGTAAAAATAGTGTAATTGTAAGTCTTATATAAAGCAACTAAGTTTTAATGAAAAATTCAATTAATACAATGTAATCCATCCTGATTTTATTTTGACAGAAACACTATCTCTTTGAGCCAACTAATTGTTCCACATTGGAAACATTTTGTTGTAAAGATAAATTTAGCAACTATGCACCTAACAGTTATACCAAGTTGTCCAAGGAATCTGTTGGTTTTTTTGAATTGGGTCGTCCATTAGTGGGAGTCCATTCTGATAAGTTGAATTACCTTTTAAACAAAGGGTAATATGCTTTTTTGGAGTAATAAAACTACCCAAATACTCGTGTAGAAAGATACATAATAAATGCAAAGAAGAGACATCCTTCACCCAGTAGCGAAGGGTTTGAACCACGATTTCCAAATGGCTGGGATAGGGTTTTAGTACATGTGACACATAATCTAAATGTGTAAATTTGTCCTCTAAAAAAGGAAATATTGAATGAATTGATCGTAAAGTATGAGATTTTGCTATATCTTTATCTTTCCTTTCAAAGGAAGATAAACTCGTAGCGAAAATGGAATTTCCACAATGACTGCAACCCCTTCTGATAGAATTTTCGAATACAAATTCTTATTGTGGCCCCAAAATGGATTTTGAACAGAACCATTAGGATTAGCCGAAATAATTAAATGATTCCGTTGATACATTCGAGTAATTAAGCGTTTCACAATTATTAAACTAGATTTTTTGTCATAAACTGCATTTTCGAACAAAGTAGATCTATTTATATTGAAACCATGATCATGAGCAAGTGCATAAATATACTCCCGAAAAATCAGGGGTATAGGAAGTTGTGTTGTCGAGATCTATCTAGTTCGAAATATCCCGGAAATTCCTCCATTTGAAATTCGATTTGAATCCAAGTTAGGAATTTGTTGGTTATGAAATGATACATAGTGCGATACGGTTACTATTGAATATTGACCCAAACCATTCCTCCAATGTATAGGGAAGCTCATGATTGGAAAATCTAATGATGATGCGTTATTCTCACTCTCGCCTAAAGTATAGAAACTCTGTCACTCTACATTTTAGACTGAGGTAAGTAGTTGTGGAATCCTAGGTCACTGCCCGTTAACCCGTGGCGTGACCTCTTACTCTCGTCTGGGAGACCATGATCCCAACCTCAGGCGCTTCCGCTAAGGCAATCGTTCAAGGAGATAACTTAAATATGTGTTTATGTTGTGCCTAAACGATTGCATATTTCCTGCAAATTTTGTCGAAAAGGGGGAAGAAGACGCTCTTGATGACCGTGCAGAAACGTTGAACATTCAATCTAACTTGAATAAATTCTTTATATTATTTTTACCCTTTCATAACTCTATAAAGTTACTGTTACTGTGAAAAACAAGATTAAACTTTGCAGGTATGTAATAGATAACTCTAAACAAATTACTAGGCAGAAAAACTTCATTTCAACAATCAGTTGATTGCATCTATGTATTGCTGGAAATACTACTCAAAGTATTCCCAAATAGGTATTAGCCCTTTCAATGAAGAATAATATATATATATTAGAGAGAGTGGAAGAGTACCCGGATCTGTTTCTTGTCCCTGAACATGTATTGCCTGAGAACAACCAAGGAGCACAAAGAATGAACAGACAATTCTTATATTCATGGTATTGTGTGTCGTAACAATGGAAGACTGACTGAGAATCTTTAACATATACTACAGAACTATGAATTGAAAGACTGTCTCTCTGTCTGTCTATATATATAGAGAGAGAGATGAATCAGAGAGATAATAAGGTCCGTTCATACGACGAATATGGAACCCGGCCCACACGTATATTTCACACGCCGAATGTGAACAAATGATACGTCGAGTAATTACGAGGGAGACTCAAGACTATAAACAATGACTGTCTTTTACTTTTTTGAATATTCCAACACCTTTATTTGTTAAACATTGGACAAAAAATTGATTTTGAATTCTGTTAGGGCTGTTTTGGATCCGTAAGTGTAAGGAAAATTGCAGCAGCATCGTGTTGTCTGGGAGTCAAGCTTTTGTTTCAAGAAGCTACTAGTGAATACAATTTATTTGATAAGTCATTAATGTTTTTTAAGTATGTTACTTTAGTCCTAAACCATTAATTTAAGAGTCGATTGAAAATTTGTTATTTGGTCAGCTAATTTTTAGGAGTCCAGTAGCTTAGTTGCATAGTGGAAAGTCTGTTGTATTGCTCTGTATTTAAACAGAGTGAATTTTGTTTCAGAAAAAGATCAAGGAAATTCCAGTGTATTATGTAGCTTCTCATTCAATTCCTATCAAAACCAGCCAACTCTGTCTTCATAGGAATTCAACAACAATTGAAATTGCTAACAAGTGGTATCAGAGTCAGGTTCAAGAATTCAGAGTGAAGAATGATGGGAGAAAGCTCAAGACACGTCGCGCCGGAAATTTCATGTTTTGACGAGAATTATGAATATTGGAGCATGTTGATGGAGAACTTCTTACGCTTCAAGGAGTATTAGGACGTGGTTGAAAACGGAGTTAGCAAAGAAGACAGGGGAGACTATGCCGCAAGGAAATTGGTGGACCTCAAGACAAAGAACTACTTGTTTCAGTCCATTGATCGAACGGTCCTTGAGACGATCCTTTGCAAAGACTCGTCTAAGGATATTTGGGACTCGATGAGAAAAAAATTCTATTGATCAGCAAGAGTGAAGCGTGCCTAGTTGCATGCTCTAAGGAAAGAATATGAGCTGCTCCATATGAAGGATGGTGAGAAGGTGATTGCATATTGTTCTCAGACAATGGAAATATACAATAAGATGAGTTTTCATGGTGAAACTATGAACTGCAATAGTCGAAAAGATTCTCCGCACCTTGAGTTTGAAGTTTGATTATGTAGTGTGCGCAATCGAGGAATCGAAAGACGTGGAGAAGCTGACTCTCAATGAGCTAGCTGCAAAGCTCATTTATAGTACATGAACAGAAAATGAACCGCAGTTCATTACCAGAGGAGCATGCCATGAAGACCACCGTTGAACCATCACCCGGAAGAGGTAGTGGAAGATACCACAGAGGTAGAGGACGAGGACGGTTTGGAAGAGGCCACATTCCTGATGCAAACTCTCAGCAGAGAGCAGAGGTGAATGAATTCAAGAGTAACCACTTTAATGGTAGAGGAAGAGGAAACAACCATAAGAGGAAGGGGCCGAGGAAGAAGCTTTGACAAGTCTAATGTTGAATGCTACAGATGTCATCGGTTTGGCCACTACAAGGTGGATTGTTGGGCGAAGATACCAGAAGAAAACAAACAGGAACGGATTGCTAAAAGTAAGGACACTCGTTCACGTTTAGAGTTTGATAGAGCTGAATCATAACTAGTATATATTTGAAAACCAACAGTTGATCATTTAACTGGAAAACCCATTAGTTGGCTTCCATTGGAACTTGGAAGGAAAAGAAGACGAAGACTAGGAGTTTGGTTACTAATTATTTGAGTTGGTCCTTTTCTTAGCTGTCCGACATTGTTTCAACTTGTCCAATAACAGTATTTCATAAAGAAGATAAAGTAGCTCAATCATGGTGGCAAATTTTGGTAGTAAAGCTCATCCAACTACTAAAAGAGACGAAATTTATCATATTTTATGGGTTAATTGTTTAAAAACCCAGGTGAACACTTTACACGGGAAAGTTGAAGACTACAGTTATGTTGGAAAAACTTCAGTTATCTAAAACAAACACATTATGTTATGTACATTCAACAAACTCATATTTTCTCAGTAGCTGCAAAAGGCAACAAAGTATATTCTTTTAGCGACGGAACAAAACAATAATCTGACATAGTCAATTGCAGTGCTTCCATTCCTCAATCCTCTTGTATCGGGTTATGTGGAACCTTATGGTGCAATAGGGTTCGAATTATATGTTCACATATGATATTAAAAAAAATCGACAAGACAATGAATAACATTGCATTTGGAAATGTCGGGTTATTGTCTAACACTACATCATACATGGCATATGTCTGAGAATCCAGGACCACCAAAGAAGAAATGTAGTCCGAGAAGAGTCTTTGTGTTCTTCACAATGTCTATAGCATAGCACTTATGCTTTGTCACGAACGGGGGAAGCTTGTCGGGATTTTCGAGTCTTACTAAAGTTTGATCTTCAGTATAATAGCCAAGATCACGGGTAAACGATGATTGCTCGTAACCTCGGCGCGGGAAAAAATCGCTACCCATCTGTGTCTTTGTATGAGATCCGAGAGGATAACTATTGATGACTTCTCCTTCCCAAAATATGAAGTCAGCTTTCTTGTTCAAAAGGTGTGCTTTTATTTAATAAAATTAACATGGGAAACTTATTAACACAAACTTCTTCATGAAATTTATTTCCATCTTCAACTTGATCCTTAGTTTTATTACAAGTTGTTGGAATTTTTATGAAGACTAGTAACTTAATCAAATAAGCAACACGTCAACAGATGCAGCAGGTATACAGTTTGAATCTGGTGGAGGTCACCATTCACCAACAAACATGTAATTTATAAACTTAACAATACGACTAACAAAATCACATCACCAATTTATAGCTGAAGTTCTGTCAAAAATGATAGGTTTAGCGACGACATTTTAATGTTGGTAAAAGGCTGCAATTTCTAATGGACTGTTCATCTTTGCCTTTGCTTACCAGTTTCTATCTTGGACTTGGTACCTCATCGAGTACTCCACCAGATTCCGCCATGTTGGATGGTTCAATAAGCCTGTTCTCGTTGTTTCCGGCAGCAGACACCTCTATTTCCCAACACTCCTTCAGCTCAGCTAGTATGGAACTTATGTCGGGTCTCTGAATCGATCTTTGTTCAACACAAGTAACAGCAATCTCTACTAATTTCCTTGCAGTGTTGATGTTGAAATCAACGTTCAACCTGTTATCAACTATGCTTTGTATATCTCCATTCTCAATGAAAGGGAACACCCATGGAAGTATCCCGACAATATTTCCATCAGGACCTCTTCTGAACGGAGGATATCCAGTGACCAACTCAAAGAGAATGATGCCGAAGCTGTAAATATCGCTCTTTTTTGTCAAGACTCCTGATGCATGAAACCTGCAAACAAAAACATTACTTGAATCGCTTTTAATAATCTTCTTTTGGGCTAACCAAAAATCTTACTCTGGATCGAGATAGCCGCGTGTGCCAGCAGGGATCGTGGTAATATGCGTGTCATGTTCGGTTTTGAAAGCTTTTGACAAGCCAAAGTCTGCAATTTTCGCTTGCATACTTCCATTCAACAAAATGTTTGCAGGTTTCAAGTCTCTGTGGATGATGGGAATCTTGCAACCATTGTGTAGATAATCCAACCCTAAGCACCATATCATAATGAAGTTTCATTATAAACACAAAGTAAATTACTTATGTTGGCTCATGTAACTGAATAGTTAAAAGATGTGTTGAACAGTTACTTATGTTTCAAAATGTGACTAAACAATTACAAAAAAAAAAAAAAGCATTATGCGAAAAAATGACTAAAATACCATTCCATTGTTCGCATGTTCACATCATGTCCATCTTAATGTTCTTCCTCGATTCAAACCCGAAATCTGATTTCGAACTCAAATTTGCGCAAATCTGTGTTTCTGGGTTCAAATCGAACTCAACCCAGAAGTGCAGATCAGGGTACCCAGATATGCACTTTTGGATTCGATCCGAACTCAAATATGCATTTTGGGTTCGATTCAAACACATATCTGCATTTCTGGATTCGATTCGAACCAAATTTGCATTTCTGAGTTTGATTTGAACCCAGATTTGCGCAAATCTGATATCGAAATCAGATTTTGGACATGAATAACGTGAAGAAATATGAAGAACATAAGATAAAATGGAAGGTTAAAATCATTATTTTTATGATCATGTAATCACATTTATTAAACATATGTGACTGAATATATCATTTATTTGATTTACACGTTTAACCAAAAAATCACTTTTTTTATTTACATAATGTCAACATAAGTTATTGTTGAGGTGGTTTACCCTAAACACAAACCCTAAAAATATCATTAACGTTTAATTACCTTGTGTTATATCTAAGGCGATTCTTACTCTCTGCGTCCATGACAACACATTGGGATCTCTCTCTACAGAACACATAGAACGAATCAAAATCTCTCGAAAAATCAAGATATACGAGATTGATTGACACTCTATTAGCTAATCCTAAGTAGTATACCTGATGATAAGTGTTGTTTTAAGTCTCCCTTTGCCATGAACTCATAAATCAATGCCATCTTTTCGCCCTCCTCGCAGAATCCGACTAAGGAAACCAAGTTCCTGTGGGTAAGACCCATGAGCAGCTCTGTCTGAAAATTTCATGGAGGTCAGCAAAAAATGAATAGACAATTAAACCCAGTACATGAATTACAAAATAAAATTCATCGGTAAAGTTATGTGATGTTGTGATACTCTGTCCCACTTCGTGTTGGGCTAGTGAGGACAATCACTATGGCTTGGGACGTTACAAATTGTATCAGAGCCGACCTGAGACCCTGATCGGGCTTGCAAGATTGCAGACCCGAATCACTTAACCTACGTTCCTCCTTTCTGGATCCGGTTGAGGACAACAAGCTCAGTCGGGCTGGGTTGGGTTACTAAGGAATTCCTTTTCTTTTTTTCAAAATAAGTGAGGACAACGGGCTCAGTAAGACGCTTGGGCGTTACAGATGTACTAAGTTTCGTCACCAAATCGAATAGAATTAGTTGAGACTGTGACTTCTTACTTCTGCGATGTTGAGACACCTTGTCCCACTTCGGGTTGGGCTAGTGTATCAGAGCTTGTGACGTTGCAAATTGTATCATAGCTCACCAAATCGAATAACATTAGTTGAGACTGTGACTTCTTACTTCTGCGATGTTGAGACAGCTTGTCCCACTTCGGGTTGGGCTAGTGTATCAGAGCTTGTGACGTTACAAATTGTATCATAGCTATGATACAATTTGTAATGTCACAAGCTCTGATACACTAGCCCAACCCGAAGTGGGACAAGCTGTCTCAACATCGCAGAAGTAAGAAGTCACAGTCTCAACTAATGCTATTCGATTTGGTGACGAATCTTAGTACATCTGTAACGCCCAAGCGTCTTACTGAGCCCGTTGTCCTCACTTGGTTAAAAAAAAAAAAGGAATTCCTTAGTAACCCAACCCAGCCCGACTGAGCTTGTTGTCCTCAACCGGGTCCAGAAAGGAGGAACGTCCGGGTTAAGTGATTCGGGTCTGCAATCTTGCAAGCCCGATCAGGGTACCGGGTCGGCTCTGATACCCGGGACCGTGATCGGGCTTGCAAGATTACAGGTCTGAATCACCCCCGGACATTCCTCCTTTCTGGACCCGGTTGAGGACAACAAACTCAGTTAGGCTTGGATGGGTTACTAAGGAATTCCTCCTTTTTTGAACCAAGTGAGAACAACGGGTTCAGTCATGCTGAGTTAGACTAGTGAGGACAGTTGTTGCTTGGGCGTTACAGATGTACTAAGTTTCGTCACCAAATCGAATAGCATTAGTAGAGAATGTGATTTCTTACTTCTGCTTGGAACTCCTTGGAGCCTTGTTTGGACGATTCAGAGAGCAATTTGACTGCAACTTCCATGCCGTCATGCTTCCCGTGATAAACCTTTCCGAACCCGCCTTTTCCAATGACTGTCTTCAAGTTCTCCGTGATTTTCAATACTTCACTGTAACTGAAACGTCGAGTTTTGAATTTGATCGTCCTTACGCCTTGTCCTGTTATCATAAAACCACACCATGTTTATCAATGTTTTGTCTAGACAGAGTAAAACACTTGAACACTCCATTTCCTTGATGAATATGTAATGCATAAAGTGGATGAAACGATAAATTAGTACAGAAATAATCCTTTCCTGTTTTACTGCGTCTGATTATACAGATGATTGGAAGAGCTATGAGTAAAAGAGCAGCCATGGAAACCACAGAAGCAGTGACGATGATGATAACATGACGATCATTGTCCGGCTTGCAAGATACTGCGACACACAGTTCTGGGTTATCAGCTACGCTGCAGCAGGAACATAAAAAAACGAACCTTAATCGACACGAAGCATCTTTCTCCAGTAAATTATAGATCAAAGGAAGATGAACATGCAGTTACCTTAAATTCAGTGTGGCTCTTCGTAGACTCTTAGGAATAGAACCAGTAAGATTGTTTCCACTCAAATCACTACAGAAATAAATATTAATGTCAATTTCGAAAGCTTTTTTTTCTCGTAATTATTACTTCCAAGGGAGAAGATTACTTACAGGACTTTC
Organism: Chamaenerion angustifolium; assembly: GCA_946814005.1. Lineage (NCBI taxonomy): Eukaryota > Viridiplantae > Streptophyta > Magnoliopsida > Myrtales > Onagraceae > Chamaenerion > Chamaenerion angustifolium. The sequence goes on from OX328279.1 coordinate 976,336, forward strand.
AGTTTCGGTAACTTTCCGAGAAAATCAGGTACTTCTCCAGTTAACTGATTACGAGATAAATCGCTGTAACAATGAAAAAAGACATATTAAACTTTAATTGAATTTGTTGGAGATGTTGTTCGTTGCGTATATCACTTACAGGATCTCCAATGACAGTAGCTTTGAGAGCGAACTCAGCCGTGCTAAGTCTCCATCTAACCTGTTGGAGCTCAAGTTCCTGGCCATGAAAGACCAAATTCCAAGTTCTTACGGACATGAGCTTAGAAAAATCTTGTCGATTTTCCTGGGAAAGATTTAACTTACAGTGACAAGATCCGTGAAGTATTGCCATAGCTACAGTTGAGACCATCCCAGGCGAAATTGGCCGGAACGCATGGATCGCCCTGCCAGCTATCTTTACTTACACCAAACGCTTTCTTGACTTCATAAACGGCATTAACTGTTGATTCATGCGGTTAAGGAAATATCAGTGAAGGAGGCAGGATAGGTGAAATTCTAGCCAAAAAAACATTACCATCATTTATGAATGTCGATACATTCTGATGCTCAAGAACAAGAAAATACTCGATAGCATTGAGGATCGGTGGATATGGGCTGGTATAATCAGTTGCGTTGATCGACACATTAATCCATTGCCCAGTAACGATAGGCGAAGCAACTGTCAATGGCTGTAGGTACTCGAGTCTTATAGGGTGCGTAAATGCTGGTTCATTGTTTAAGTAAATAATGAATTCTCGCTTCCTGTTGTTCGGCAAGATTTCTACCTCAGTGAAGTGGAAGAAAATGTAGCATTTTTGATAGTATGTTAATAACATCGACATTTCGAGCGATGAATTGCTGCCCACTGATTTTTGAGCATCCATGAGAACTTCTCCTGGAACTTTGTATTCACTGTTGTCGACGAAATTGCTCGAGTTAGACTTGACAGATACGTAGCCATCAATGATTCTTGGTACCCAAATCCGATCGAATTGATCAGATGGATGCCTGTAAATGCATTTGATATTAGTTTAGATAGGGCAAAGGAAAAAAAAGTATTAGCTTTCTACTTGTAACACCCCAAGACCGAGCGACTCTCTTCACTAGTCCAACCTTGTCTCACTGAGCTCGTTGTCCTCACTTGGGCCCAGAAAATGAAGAATTCCTATTGGACTTGAAGGAATTCCTCATCGCGGATCAGTCTAGAATCTTTGACTCGGTAGGTGATTCGGTCTTGCAAGTCCTATACTTTTCGGATACCCCTCAGGGTTTGGGCAACTATTTTCTCCCGTTGGGACGGGCCTTCAACCTTGCAAGTCCGATCACGATCCCGGGTCGACTCTGATACCATTTATAACTTGCAAGTTTTATACTTTTCAGATACCCTTCAAGGCTTAGCCAACTATTTTCTCTCGTTGGGACGGGCCTTCAACCTTGCAAGCCCGATCACGGTCCTGGATCGGCTTTGATACCATTTGTAACACACCAAGTCCAAGCAACTATCCTCACTAGCCCAACCCGTTGTCCTCACTTGGGCCCAGAAAATCAGAAATTTTTGTTGGACTTGAGTAGTACATCTCTGCTTATATGGGTTCCAAATCACTTCTCTCTATCCAATGTAATACAGGGTATCACACTAGTGCATGTAAATCTTACCTGTAAATTTGAGAACTTCCAATGTTGAACCTCCGGAGAAGCATCGAAGATGCATCCCTGAGTCGGTAAATCGAATTATCCAGCTTTCGTAGTTGAAGCACTGAAATTAAAGGTGTCCCATTTCCAGTGTTGATGAGACATACTTGTATGTTATTGTTGAGTGATGTGTATTCAATCTCATAATACGTGTAAGAAGAAGAGTCCACAGTAGTCCAGAAGTTAACCCCAATGTGCAAGTCAAATAAAGGAATCTGATTCTTCCCATCGTAATTGCCATAGAAAAACGAAGCTCGGATCAGAAATGTGGTATTCTCTGCATTTGTCGGTTTCAGTGTGTAACAGTTCCTCGTACCATTCGGAAAACTTCTCAAGTTCTTTCCTTGTTGTTCGATATCCCCCACAAGAGACAGCTGCGGCTGCATGTTCTTTCCTGAATCCACGTATTTATCATCTGTCGCATAGTTTAGTTGAAGAATATCATGGTAGTAGTCACTTGGTGCCCCACAATCGATGTTGATGATACCTTTTTAAGAGGGACAACCCAACAATGTATCAGTTTATTAGTGGTATCAGAGTTTATTATTGTCTACACTAATATCATTGTTAAAGTTCAGAGAGGAGACAAACACGTATATCATTCATCTTTCATGGCAGAATTCAATTTCGCCCAATTCGTTATTTCGTGCTTCGATGGTCAATATGATAATTGGAGTATGATAAAGGTGAATTTCTTGCAGGCAAATGAAATTTGGTTCGTCGTTAAATTAGGCATTCATAAGATCTAAACGTGTGACATTAACAGAGACCTAGAGAGCGGAACTAGTCGAGAGAAAGTTGAACGATTTAAAGGTGAAACACTATCTCTTTCAGCCAACTAATCGTTCCACATTGGAAACATTTTTTTGTTAAGATAAATTTAGCAACTGTGCATCTAACAGTTATACCAAGTTATCCAAGGAATCTGTCGGTTTTGGGGATTGACTCCGTATTAGTGGAAACTCATTCCAATAAGTCAGTATTGTATACTGACTCAAACCATTCCCTCTATGTATAGGGATGTTCTGTATAGAGAAACTCTGTCGCCCTATAGTTTAAACTGTCGTCCTACAGTTTAGACTGAGGTAAGTAGCTGAGGAAACCTAGGTTATTACCCGTTAACCCGTGGCGTGACCTCCCGTCTGGCAGACCGTGACCCCAACCTCAGGCAGATCTGTTTCTGCTTTCGCTAATGCAATCGTTCAATGAGGTAATTTAAATATATGTTTATATTATGCTTAAACGATTACATATTTCATACGTTCTAACTGTTACCGTATACAACATCCACCTAACATCCAACTATTATTAGCTATTAGTGTTAACATACTTTACAACTAAGATCACATCATAACAACATGTTCTTCATACTTTAGGCATGGATTTGCTGTCATTGTTCCTAGTTATACACTATATATACGACGTAGTCGACATGAGTCCAGTTCCACTTCCTCAGTGCCCCCTAACGATCCTGATCCGACGCTTGATCCTGCTTCTGCTCCTGTTCATGCTCCTGCTTCCACCACTCTTCGTCGTTCATCTCGTACTTCTCGACCCCCTGATTGGTATGGTTTCTATTCTCCTGTCTCTTTTGTTGCTACTTTATCCTCTATTTCCATTCCTTCTTGCTACAAACAGGCCATGGAACACGAGTGTTGGCAAAAGGCAATGCAAATAGAACTTCAAGCACTTGAGGAGAATCACACTTGGGATATTGTTCCTTGTCCTCCTACAGTCAAACCTATTGGGAGTAAATGGGTTTTCTCTGTAAAACTTCGCTCTGATGGCTCTTTGGACCGGTACAAAGCTCGCCTTGTAGCTCTAGGTAACAAGCAGGAATATGGAGTTGATTATGAGGAAACATTTGCTCCTGTTGCCAAAATGACCACGGTTCGAACCATCTTAGCTATTGCCGCTTCACAGTCGTGGAAACTGCATCAGATGGATGTGAAGAATGCATTTCTTCATGGTGATCTACAAGAAGATATTTACATGAAGCTCCCCTCTAGTATGACTACTTCTTCTTCTCATGATGTATGTAAGCTACGACGTTCTCTGTATGGGCTCAAGCAGGCGCCACGGGCTTGGTTTGAGAAATTTCGCAGTACAATTCTTTCATTCAGTTTTACACAAAGTCAGTATGATTTTTCTCTATTCTTCCACGTGTCTGCATCTGGAATAGTCATTCTCTTAGTTTATGTGGATGATATTATCATTACTGGCAATGACTGTGGTTTGATTACTAAGATTCAGAAGTTGTTACATGCAACTTTTCATATGAAAGATCTTGGTCAGCTCACATATTTTTTAGGATTGGAAGTTCATCATCAGGACAGTGGTATTTTCGTGAACCAGCATAAGTATATTCAAGATATTATTACTATGGCTGGTTTGGAGGACACTTCTTCTGTTGATACTCCTATGGAAGTCAATGTCAAATACAGGAAAGATGAAGGGGATCTTCTGCATGATCCTACTCTCTATCGGAGCCTGGTTGGGAGTCTTATCTACTTAACCACTACTCGACCTGATATCTCCTATGTTGTTCATCAGGTTAGTCAGTTTATGTCTGCTCCTCGACATCTCCATCTTGCTGCTGTTCGACGCATCATCCGCTATCTTCGAGGTTCACCTACTCGTGGGTTATTCTTTCCTACCGGCTCCTCACTTCAGCTTGTTGCCTACAGTGATGCTGATTGGGCTGGGTGTCCAGATACACGTCGATCTACTACGGGTTGGTGTATGTTTTTAGGTGATGCCTTAATTTCTTGGAGATGCAAGAAGCAAGATCGCGTGTCTAAATCTTCTACTGAGGCAGAGTATCGTGCTATGTCTACTGCTTGTTCGGAAATTGTATGGCTACGCGGTCTTCTTGAGGAACTTGGGTTTCCTCAGACCACTTCTACTCCTCTTCATGCTGATAACACTAGTGCTATTCAGATTGCCACCAATCTCGTTTTCCATGAGCGCACTAAGCACATTGAGGTTGATTGTCATTCTATTCGAGACACCTTGGAAAGTCGGGTGATATCTCTTCCTCACATCTCTTCTGATCTTCAAGTAGCTGATGTCTTCACCAAAGCTATGACTCGACAACGACATCAATTTCTTATTGGCAAATTGTTGCTAGTTGACTTACCAGCATCAATTTGAGGTAACATCCCCCTAACATCCAACTATTATTAGCTATTAGTGTTAACATACTTTACAACTAAGATCACATCATAACAACATGTTCTTCATACTTTAGGCATGGATTTGCTGTCATTGTTCCTAGTTATACACTATATATACGCTATGTAACTGAAGAGGAATTCAATCAATCAATTCATTCAAGTTTATATTTTGTCACTAACATAATCAAATAAAGCAAATTTTGTCGAAAAGAAGACGCTCTTCATGACCGTGCAGAAACGTTGAACATTCAATCGAACTTGAATAAATTCTTTATATTATTTTTACCCTTATATAACTCTATAAAGTTACTGTTCCTGTGAAAAACAAGATTAAACTTTGCTGGTATGTAATAGATAACTCTGAACAAATTAATAGGCAGAAAAACTTCATTTTCAACAATCAGTTGATTGCATCGATGTATTGATGGAAATACTACTCAAAGTATTCCCATATAGGCATTAGCCTTTTCAATGAAGAACAATATATATATATATTAGAGAGAAGGGAAGAGGTACCCGGATCTGTTTCTTGGCCCTGAACATGTATTGCCTGAGAACAACCAAGGAGCACTAAGAATGCACAGACAATTCTTATATTCATGGTTTGTGTGTCGTAAGAATGGAAGACTGACTGAGAAGGAATGTCTCTCTGTCTGTCTATATATAGAGAGAGATATGAATCAGAGAGAAAATATGGAACCCCACACGACGAATATGGAACCCCACACGTATGTTGCACACGCCGAGTAATGAAGAGGGAGACTCAAAACTATAAACAATGACTGTCTTTTACTTTTTTGAATATTCCAACACCTTTATTTGTTAAACATTGGATAAAAAAATGATTTTGAATTCAGTTAGGGCTGTGTTGGATCTGTAAGGACACTCGTTCAGGTTTGGAGTTGGATAGAGATGAATCATAACTAGTACTAGTAAATTTGAGGACCAACAGTTGATTATTTAACTGGAAAACCCATTAGTTGGCTTCCATTGGAAGTGGAAGAAAAAGAAGACGAAGACGAAGACTAGAGTTTGGTTAGTAATTATTTGAATTGACCCTTTTCTTTAGCTGTCCGACATTGTTTCAGCTTGTCCAATAACAGTATTGCATAAAGAAGATAAAGTAGATCAATCATGGTGGCAGAATTTGGTAGTAGCTTCCATCCAAAACTAAAAGAGACGAATTTTATCTTATCTTATTTTATGGGTTAATTGATTAAATCCCAGGTGAAACTTTACACGGGAAAGTTGAAATTGGAAAAACTACAGTTGTCTAAAACAAACATACTATGTACATTCAACAAACTCGTGTTTTCTCAGTAGCTGCAAAGGGCAACAAAGTATATTCTTTTAGCGACGGTACAAATCAATAATCTGACATAGTCAATTGCAGTGCTTCCGTTCCTCATTCCTCTTGTATCGATCGAAAGATCTGAGTGGCTGTCTCCGTGGCGGGTTATGTGGAACAACCTTATTCACCTTTATCCTTCTCGAGGCAGTAGGGTTCGAATTATATGTTCACATATGATATTAAAAAAATTTAAAAAAAACAAATCGACAAGACATCGAATAACATTGCATTTGGAAAGGTCGGGTTATTGTCTAACACTACATCATACATGGCATATGTCTGAGAATCCAGGACCACCAAAGAAGAAATGTAGTCCGAGAAGAGTCTTTGTGTTCTTCACAATGTCTATAGCATAGCACTTATGCTTTGTCACGAACGGGAGAAGCTTGTCGGGATTTTCGAGTCTTACTAAAGTTTGATCTGCAGTATAATAGCCAAGATCACGGGCGAACGACGCTTGCTCGTACCCTCGGCGCGGGAAAAAACCGCTACCCATCTGTGTCTTTGTATGAGATCCGAGAGGATAACTATTGATGACTTCTCCTCCCCAAAATATGAAATCAGCTTTCTTGTTCAGATTGGTAAAGAGCTCATTCGGCCAGTATCCCCAGTGAACTCCAAACGTCTTAACCCACCAGTGCCCAGTAAATTGGTCCTTATGAAAGTGAAGTAATTAGAAACTTTGTTGCTTGTTCACCAAGAAACTCAACAAATGTGATGATGATGATGATGATAGCTAATTTGGTTCCATGGATGGACTCACCTTTACGATGGTGACCTCGATCTCATATTGTTTACCACCATACCAGGAGACAGGATTCAGTTCGTGTCCCAAAACATAATTTTTGTCGACTTTCACGAAACCCGGGCAATCAAGGTTGAAGCAGCCTCTTATCTGTTTCGATCCATGCGCCTGAAGAAATCGAAACCCGTCATTTACACTAAGTTTAACCAACCAATCTCCATTATAATGAGATCAAGAACTCACTGTCCAGTATATATAGAACACTGGTCTGTTCGCAAAAGGTCCGGTTGATGTAACCTGACAGCATAGAGACACAGAAGAGTTTAACTTAATGCAATGAAACTTGGTTTCTTGTACATCAAGGTATTGGATATGGAGACACACCATCCATCCAGCCTCTATCCTATCGACATTATCACCGCCACCGGATGATATGAGCCGTGCCGAAGAGATGCTCATTTCCTTATCTGCGGATACTTTCGGATTCCACAGATTGAGTAATGCGCGTTCTCCGTAGAAGTCACCTTTTTCCAAATAAGTCATGGCAAACTGCAAAATATGCATACTTCAATATAGTGTGAGCAAATTATCCATTTGGAATCGGAACTTACACAAAATCAACATTTAGGGAACCGACACTTAGGAAGGTAGGCTCCGGGTAACAATTTTAATAATAGGGGAGGGTCCGGAAAAAAAATCTTATGAAACTATGTTTTAGGTTCCGATTTCGGTATAGATAACAGGGTACCCTAAGCTAAATCTACCCAGAACCGGTTATAATTTCTAAGTTTCTAACCATAAATTTGTTGTTACTTTACATATTACAAAAAGTTGCAGTTCATTCTCTTCTCTCGCACGACACACACAATCTTGATTCTCCTACGTGTATAATTTTGTGAAAAAATTGTGATATAATTGGTTTCAAACCGATTAGTATATAGCAAGTTTTTCCAAATAGGATACCCAAAACCGTTGGTATAAATAGGTTCGGGGTAGGTTGCAGTTTCAAATGCAACATGGTAGGTTCCAGTTCCAAAATTCAACACTTGTTGCTCACCATTGCTTCACTATCCCAAGTGCACTCTTTATAAATAGTAGAAATAGCTATGCACCTCGTGTGTAGGAGACAGCGGTTGATCATTCATACGACTGCTGCGATTACGGCCTAATATGTCCTGAAGGAAGTCATCCCCAGGAGAGGGCAGACCCTGCGTCGGGCTATTTCTAAGAACCGGAATCGTACCGTCCGGGCATTGTCCAAACTTGGTCCAATCCTGATGAAAAGGCGAATCCTGAGATCTCGTTTCTTCGTCGGAGTGGAAGACTTCCTCAAGATAAAAACTTGGCTTCAACTACAAAATCAGGATGGAAAAAATCAGCTGTCAAAACATGTTTCTGAAACTACTAAAATTTGCATCTTTCCCGACAGAAGTTCTTCGTTGGTAAAAGTCATGTTTCTAGTAGTACAATGAAGAAGAAAATGATGATGGTAGGAGAGGAAATATACTTGTATGGTGTGATTCTTGAGTATCGGGTGATCGAAAGCCGGCTGTTTGTATATGTCGATGCAATCGATCAACACTCCTTCTGCCTATAAACCCGACAGAACACGATTAAATCCATTGTTTACACTGCAAGAAATCAACTTCCTGAGCTGGATTTACCTCTATTGTTTTAATGGTGTTCTTAAGCTCGGTTCCTGCACTTACAGAACTCACCAACATTGCCAAGAACATCAATGGCTGCAATCCTCTAATACTCATGTGTCTTCTTCCCATGGCTGTGTTACTTGAAAACTGATGAAGCTCAGAGGAAAGTGATCAATGAGAATGGTGAGTTGAAATATGCAGAGCTTGACTGCAAATGTTGGTCAGGCCATTGCTTATATACTGTAGATTTCGATATACAAATATGGTAGGAAGTCCCGTTAGAATGGAAGACATAAATACGAGGATACAAGGAAAAAAAGATTAATACAATATTAATTAATTAATGAATACAATATATTGCTAATAAAACTCCCTAGTTATTATATGTTTACCAAAATTAAATGCTTAATAACAGTTAGTAGACCATGAATACCTCAGTACCTAATGAATTGATTAAGCAGAAGGGTTTAGGGTTCTTCTTTTATTTATTTTTTTAACAATATTTAGGGTTCTCCGTAGGGGTGATCAAAAAAGACTGGCGAGACCGAACGGACGGTTTTTTTTTCAAGACCAGGCTCAGGGGTTTTCCCAAAAGCCCGACTAGGACCGGCCTGACTCGACCTTGAAGAAAATCGTAGAAATTCATGGTGTAGCCCTTGAAACACTAGTAATTCATGACCTTGAAGTATTCAACAACCATTGGATCGGTTTCATAAGGAAAATACGACCGAAGACGAGGAGCGATGGGCAGGGACGAAGCCAGGAATTTAAGTCAGTGGGGGCAATAATTAGTAATAATTAGTATAATGACAAATAGTTAAAATAAATAAAATTCAGAAGGGGCAAATATAAGAATTTTTTGGGCTAAATTGACACTAATCCAAAAATTCAGGGTGGAATTAACACAAATCCAAAAGTTGAGGGGGGCAATTGCCCCCCCCCCTCACCCTCACGTGGCTCCGTCCCTGGCGAGGGGGTTCAAGACCAAAACTTCGGTGATTTTTTTGGTCAATCCAAGTTATTTGATCGAGACCGGCCCGAGTCAAGCAAGACCGACTCGGGTGGACTTTTTTGGCCAAAGTCGGTCTCGGTCCTCCAAATGTCAAGACAGAAATTTCGGTCTCGATCCTGCCTTCAAGACAACCCCGGTCCGCCCATTATGAGCCCTAGTTCTTGTCGCTGCTCAAAATATATATACATGTTATTGTTTGGGATGTTGTGCGGAATTTGTGGAAATTTTATTTAAATTAATATACTATATATATAAGTCGTAATACTCTTTTCTTATAATACTTCAACTAATATTGACTTAATAACTCTCTCAAACATTGAAAAATCTGTTCCAACATAATGAAAATTTGACATAGGTTTGTTTATTGCTTAATTCTAAAAGTTTGGTTTGTTGTTTGTCAAAAAAAAATTGATTTGCTGTTTCATTTTTCCTCAAAGTTCGGTTTGTTTTTTTGGTAATTAACCCTATGTTTTTTGGTTTAAATCAATAATTTTTTCTCATCAATCGAATTCTTAAGTGAGTCGAAGAGATTGAGTTAAAACTCCGATCCCCTCAACCTTTTTCGATCGAAGAACTACAACTCTTCTCAACGATATCAATCGATCATTTGCTTCTAAATGTTTTTCGATTCTAGACTATTCGTATCTATATGCATTAGGGTTTCTATTGTGGAAATAGAAACAATGAACTCTCCAACTACATTACAACATCTCGCCCCTTATACACGAGTAAATCTTGATTCAATATTTTTATGTACCGTGAACGACACACTTTCATTATTTATAAATGTGCACAATAGTTGGCTACAGAGTATCAAACGTGACGTTATAGATCGATTTGTCGTGACATGTTAGAAATTGTCAAATTCTCGGGATTCAAGAGTACTATCTACATCTTATTGCGTCCCTCCCTTCATGAACTGCCAAATTTATGAAGCTTCCTTAGTCAATTTTAAATCATTTCAGCTTCACATTCACTACTCTCTCTATATAATTGTATCTATAATGCAACCATATATTATATACATACCCACAACCCCCCCTATCATTGTTTCAATGTTATCTTCTTGAAACAACCATGGACAAGTGTCGGAGGCAACAAGGAATCAAGCACAAAGCTGTTGATTTCGAAGGTATGCATGTTTTTTTTGTTCTACCTATTTTTAGGGTTTCGTTGATTTTGAATCGAATGTGAAAATGATGTTGTTTGGTTTGAATAGAGGTGAGTAGCATTGAATGGAAAGACATAAACATGTCCGAACAAGAAGAGGATCTTGTCTTTAGGATGCACTGGCTTGTCGGAGACAGGTATTTTATTTCTGAATTCCTCCCTATTTGTGTATTCTAGAGAGAATTGATACCCTACTCACATCGGATTTGGAACTCATATAAGTATATTTTCCTCACTTGGACCTAGAAAAGAAAAAATTCATGTTGGTATGGAGTAGTATATCTCTGCATATATTGGTTCCAAATATCTGATTCCTATCCGATGTGGGACATGGTATCACAATCTACCCTCCTTAAAGCGTGCGACGTCCTCGTCGCGACCCAGTCCAGAATCTTTGCCCTCGGTAGGTGACTCATTCTTGCAAGTCCTATACTTTTTAGATATCCTCTAGGGTTTGACCAACTATTTTCTCTCGTTGGCACGAGCCTTCAACCTTGCAAGACCAATCACGGTCTCGGGTCAGCTCTGATACTATTTTTAATGCCCCAAGCCCGAGGAACTGTACTCACTATCCCAACTCAGCTTGACTGAGCCCGTTATCCTCATTTAATCCAAGAAAAGAAGGAATTTATGTTGGACTTGAGTAGTACGTCTCTGATTGTATGAGTTTCAAATCACTTTTTACTATCCGATGTGGGACAGGATATAACGAATATAAATATATTATTTTCTGAACTTCAGATGGGATTTAATAGCGGGAAGAATTCCGGGAAGAACAGATAATGAAGTGGAGAGATTTTGGATAATGAAACATAGACAAAAGAGAAGATTGGAGTTGTCAAATAAGAGAATAAGATCTATTTGATTAGTTGGTATATCGTGGATATTAATTAGTAACATATGTATTGTTGTTAATTTCTCAAGTTTTAAATAAAATATTTTGATTTGATATGTTAGCATATACTTAGGTATAGTGGAAGTTTAAAATCAACTTTAAAACTTTGGAAACAAATTATAATATTTCGTTACGCGATACGAATGACAAATTTTAACTTTAAAACGCATTATCTAATCTAATTCCTTAAATAATATTACAGTATTTTAATATATATATATAGTTTAATGTTATATATATTGGATATCGTAATTAAATGATTCTATTTTTTTCCGATACTTTAATTTATAAAATAAAATTATGTGGAGAGATTTCTAATGATATCTATCTATATTATATATATATTAATTTGACTAGATTGCGTAGAATTGTGACAGTTAATAAAACATAGTGGTTACGTGTCAAAATTCAAATATTTTATTTGTCCACAGTAATGTATATTTTTTCACAATGGCGTGGCACTATCACGTGTGTATCTAAAGTGAGTTGATACTCCTCTAAACAATCACAATCAATCTAAAAAAAATGTTACATTATTTTTAGGTTTCTTCTAACTATTAATGTAAAATGTATTTATTTGTTACTCATTCTAATTGTTTATTTCATTTATTTTTATTGTGTTTTTACAAAATGTGACTTCATAAGATTATATTTAATTTATTGCAAGTAAAAATATAATAAGTTTGATAACATAACAGATTATACAATTCATAGGGTCCGGTCTGGTTCAAGACCCTAGCCTCTTTGATTGTATCGTAACTCAATTGTAACATATAAAAAAGTTTTAAAGAGTTTTGTTGAGACATTTTTTAAATAAAAACTTATTATTTTTACAATTTTCAAAACATGTTTTTTTAAGTTTAGATGAAAAATCTAACGAAATAGGTAAACTTCATTGATGACCAAATATGAAGAACAAAAATTTTGAAAAAAAAAAAATTAAGGGAAAAACTCAATTTTGATCCAAATATTAGAGAACTATGTATAATTAATTTTATAAAAAAAAAGTAAAAACACAAAAAATGCCATACTATACTTTAAAAATTATTTTTTTCAAAACAAAAATCAACCGGTTCGTTAACGGTTAACCTGAAGAGAGCAATTCTTCATAGCTATCTAGCGTAGAGGTGATCTCGAAAGAAGAAGAAAACCTCCGTGCGCCAGGCTGACGAATACAACCCCCTGAAAAAATAAATTTGATTGTTTTGGAACCATTACTTTTATGAATCAGTATACACCCGGTGTAGGCAAATATACTCATCTTTCTCCGCGATTTGTTTTTAGCCTTACGCTAGGCGTTAAAGGCTACGTACACCCGGCTGACTGTCTCCCAGTCTTAAAAAAAGGATTTTCATCGATTTAGAGACATTTTGGAGGGGTTGTGTGAAATTTATTATGATTTTCATTACTTGTATGTTTTGTGCTTTCAATTGAAAAATACTAGTTTTATGCTTAGACTTTACCATTACGTGTCCTTAACTCCTAAATTTCTTCACTTACAGAGTTTGGTCCTTAAAAATTGTTGTAGATGATATATATTTCGAATAATAATAGGAAACATATTGAGCAAATATTAGAATATAGAGTTAAATACCAAGAAGCTACATGAACTTTGGACGTTTTGCAACGAGTTACCTGAACTTTAAAAATTCAAAACGGGCTACCACAACTTGGACGAATGTTCAAATAGCTACATCTGTCCAATTTCTAACGAATTTCTGTTTAATTTCCGACAAATTTTCAACGAAATTATGTCAACAGTTGACGGTGAATTGGACGGATGTAGCTATTTGTACCTTCGTCCAAGTTGAGATAGCCCATTTTGAATTTTTAAAGTTAGGGTAGCTCGTTGCAAAACATCCAAAGTTCAGGTACCTCATTGGTATTTAACCCTTAAATATATATATATAAACTAGTTAAAACTTAAAAGTACACTCATGAATTTGTTTGCATGTTGAATTATAAATGTCATTTTATTTACAAATAAATAATATATTAGTGTAAATACATGCTCTCAAACGAACATATTGCAAATTAATGAACACATGCCATAAAAAAATTAAAAAAAAAACTCTTAATTACAATGATGTAGTAAATTAATAAATTTTAAAAGTCAAATAATTCCCCCTTTTGCAATAATATTTACACTTAACTACCTATTTATTTCTCTTCTATATCCTTGGTCTCCAAGAAACCCTCTTCTGCAAGAAGACGTGTCCCTCACGCTCCATCTTCTTCACCACCTACTCCGACGCCATTCATGAACTCGAGCTCGCCCCACCGAACCGCCCGCTTATCTGTCGAGCATACGCTGCAACCGCCTTAGCCCACCTGATGATCTCCGCCTTGAGCTTGTTCGAGTCGACATCCTTCAACGAACCTGCACCGGCGGGCTCGATCCTGATCTCCCTCGAGAAGCTCAAGCAGTTGACAGTAGATCTCCGTCTCTCCTTCTCGATCTCCTTCAAAGCTTCTTTATCCATGGTGTTCATGGACAGTGTTTTCCTGTAGTTCTTCTTCATCTCTCTCTTGTCAATAGTTGATACATTGTTGAAAGACAGGACCTTCTTGATCGTCGCCAAGGTGGTCGGTTTTCTTTGGACGCGGTTGAAGGAAGGAGATTTCTTGACGGACATGGCTGCAGGTGTGTTTCTAGGGTTTTTCTCTCTCTAGGAAAAGGGAAGAGATGGGGTTATATAAGAGAGAGAAAGGGATGGAAGAGTTCAAAGAGAGGATAACGTGGGAAAGTTACTTGATGTTGACTTTGGACTTTTCAAATTGAGGAAGACGAAGACTTTCTGTTCTAGACGCAAATATATAACATGAGGTATATTGTATTGGCATCACGTTATGTATATACCTTTATAATACATATATAATAAGTATGAATAATTTGCTTGTTAAATTCTTTATATATAAAGTTGTTATCTCCGCCTAATTTATAATTAAAAGTGCGTTAAAAACTTACATTTTAAAATGAAATTAATTCATAAACTTTTTTGGGTATGAAATTTCGCTAGTTCAAAATTAAACTACTATATAAAATTTCATATTGTGTGCCTTAATTTAATAGATTTGAATGTGGGGTATTGTGATGTCCAATTATAGATTGCACGTGTAAAGGAGACTAGCAGATGCACGTTTTTATCATGGTAAAAAGATGCTTTAGACTTTTAGATGGGCTTCTGGAGTTGTCAAGAGAATATTGGGCAACGTTTGTGGCGGTTTCAAAGAGGAGGCATTCAGTAAGGGTGAAAATAAGAGGATTGTCAATACGTATGGTAGCGTGTTAAATATAATAATGAAACTATATTCTATATTTTTAAATTGTATACATTATACCGATAAACGATATAATTTTCTATATAACCATTCATAACTACAATTTTAACCTTAACCCATATTTATTATATTAAAAAAAGGTTTATAATATTATATAGAGAGATTAAGAAAATTGAAAAAATAAGTTTGTACCTTGATTCCCAAAGTATATTTCAGTTTTGAAGGGAATGTAAAAATATCATCATCAATTCAAAGCCACAACTACAAACCCGGATGATATCATCTCATCAAATCTTTACCATATTTTAAAGCAAACCATATAAGAAACTAGAATAACAATCTTTATAAGCAGCAGCTATCATCGAGGTTTAACAAAGATCAACGAGACGAAACAAGGAATCCACAGATTACTATCCAGTAAGATAATAAAATGAAAGAACGAACAAGGGTAAGGCAACAACACCTCGACTAAACCTGAGTAATCGTCTTAATTCCTATGAGACTGTCTGTTCCTCTTCTTGGCACCAGACTTGGATACTTTGAGACTCCTGTGCACAACAGATAATCTTGCTAGGGCAGCAGACTTGAGATCAGGCCTGTAGAAGTTGTCTCCAACCTGAAGTAAGAAAGACAAATAACTATTTTGGTTACAAGGGAGATCAACCACAACGAGAAAAATGCATCTTTTATGTATAAAAAGAACAAAAAAACTTTCCAGAATCATTGATTTGCAATACAGGGTATCTCAGAAGCCAAGCGTTAACAATGATATTGCATTGAAGGAACCACACAAAGTGGCACATTCTTATATGTTAAGGCCTCATCACTGAAATGGACGGATTCCATAAATACCAAAGAAAACTCAAGCGCCAAAAACAGAAACAAGAAAAGTTGATCAAAATATTTATTAAAGATATGTAGGGAAAAACAAGAGACTAGTAGAATTTTATGAAGTGAAATCAATGAAGTTTCAGAAGCCAAGCGTAACAAATACATCGCATTGAAGAAACCACACAAAGTAGCTCCTTCTTACATGTTAACGGCTCATCATCAAAATCGTGACATGAAATAATAACGATATACCAAGAACTATGATATTGGATAATAGATGAAAAATAATAGGGAGTTTACCTGGTTCGCAACAGCCTTAGCCATTCTGGGGAATTCTTTTTTCAGCACCGACCTGTTGAGCAAAGCTGCAGGTTTGTTCTGCTTCTTGGTCTTGGTAGTGGCGAGCAGGACAGATTGATCCTTATTTGGTTGAATGGTGACAGTCTTAGTGTTTGCCAATCCTATCAAAAGATAGACCAGGTAATAAAAAATTAATTCCAGAGCTTATAAATCGCAATAAAAATATATAGAAAGATTAAAAACAAGATGTCCATGGAATGGATCAATCCAGATATTGTTCTAGTTCAATTGAAGAAACATCCTCCTACTAAGATCTTTTCATATCAACTCTTTCTGAGCATAGAGAGAATTAAACATAACATTTGATTGCATTTCGATTTCAATTAAGAACTCAGCTGTCCGAGGTGCAAATTCATCATCAAGAAAAGACCACCGATGATCTGAGTTAAAAACCAACACTCAATATGTCCAAAGATATGATCATGAATCTACATCATCTAACTTCAGCTTCACAGATTAAAAAGCTTAAATAATACAACCGATGACACACCCAAACATCAAGTTATGAATGAATATAAGCTGATACAGAAAGTAACCAATCATTTTATGAGCTCATCCAATATCTACGAAATTAACAAAACCATACCAGAGTGCTTGTAGGAGTTGAGGTTGTAGAGATTTCCAGCTTCTTTGCTGAACCGAACGCCGGCAGAACCATTGCCGAACTCCTTGACCAGAAAGGAGTTATTCCTCTTCACAATTTCCCAAATCAATTGGCCTGGTACTGTGGCCATCTCTGCTCCGCTTCTCCTTCACCTAATTATAATCGAATAGCAACATCAAATCACAACTCTAATGGAAGAGGAAAGACAAACGACTGCTTAAAACAGAGCGGCACTTACCAATAGGTTTTACTCTGATAATGGCGATAGAGACTGCGCGGTGGATGAAGAACTAGCGATCTTATGCACACTTTATAAGCAAACCCTAGCTAGGGTTAGTAGTTAAATATTTTCAATCAACCCTCTAACTTTGTCAAATCTTCACAAATGGACCAATAAACTTTTCAAGATACGAACCACTCCCTAAACTTTGATGGTATTTTGCTGGGCCTCCCTAAAATCGGAACACCCAACACAACAAGAAAGAGGCCCAATAGACACCCAGATAGAAAATGATTCGGAATTTCGGATATAAATTATTTAAAGGGTAAAATATTTGCACCTTAATTTTTTGTCAAATTTCAAAATTTTCCTTTAAAGTTTAAATTATATAAAATAAACTATATATTTGGTCAAAGTGTAAATTTACCCCAACATTCAACTTTTCATCCAAATTTAACTGAATAAATTTTAACAAAATGAAAAAATAACAAAATCTTTTAAAAATGTCACAATTTAACTATTTCAAACTTTTTTAAATGTTACCATTAAATTACAATTCCATTGAGATTATATATTCGGTCAAAGTGCAAATTTACCCAAATATTCAACTTTTTCATCCAAATTTAACTTAATAAATTTTAACAAAATTCAAAAATAACAAAAACTTTTAAAAATATCACAATTTAACTCTTTCAAACTTTTTTAAATATTACAATTAAGTTTCGATTAGATTGCAGCTAAATTGAGCCCCAACCAAGAGTGCAGCTCGAGTCTAGATCAAGACCCTGACATGACCCTACATGGTGATAACGAGAATATCAATCATTTTTCTTGTTTTTTATACATATTTAAGGTTACACGATTAACAATTGATGCATGTAACATAAATAATGCGAACCAATATGAACAAACATTGGGATCCGTCGAAACTAGTTCACTAGTTCAGACAATCTTTTACCCACAGAAATTACGCTCCTCGACCATCCGTTGCCCATTCTAACAACAGTGAAAAGTGAAAAAGGGTCCGTTACACTTACATACACTATGGGATGCCCTGCCCTACAACTTATTCCCTTGTCTAACTAAACTGAGGGTTCTCCGCGGAGGCTCTATCCTCTCACCAACTAACTTGTTTGGACGATGAAAGAATAAAAAGAAGCCAACAATAACCGGCGACTAGCTTCGACGAACCATAGGAGATGAACTGCAATGAATTATATTGAGGCAATGAAATGGTTAATATACACAAATAACACATCACCAACAGAGAGAGGAACACGCAAAGTGGCAAACTTACCCTACAAAATTGGAAACACAGCAGCGTGAATGGGATGGATGGATTCATCTTCTTGAACGGAACACTGCTGCACTTTACAAAACTCGGCCTAGTAGACTCTATTCTTTAGCACCGAGAAGCAATTGCACGATAATTGAATCAACGGTGCGTAAATTTCAATCCTTTGAATTTACTTCTGCGAAATCTGTGATCATCTGCTTAAGGTGCTGAAGAAAAGAAAAATACCCAACTTACAGGCGAATACCAACGAAAATTGAAAGCTTGGCAGGAAGCTTGAGGCTAAAAAGATACCTTCAGCTCTTTATGAAGCACTGTAAATATATTCTTCAACATCTTATGTTTCTGCATCGGAAAAAAAAAAGGATGGGTCAAGATATTGAATCGATCATGAAGGAGCTATGCGGTACAAAGAAATGAACGCACCGGCCCACATTGGCTGAACGAATCCATTATCTGCGATACAATGTTGCTGTATCTCTCCGTGTCTCTTTCTCCTCTTGCAATTTCAAGCTCCCGACCAAGAGTAAGGAAATCTTCTCTGCATTTTTCATTATATTTGTAAACAATACACACATAAACTAAGTTCTTCTCGAATCAAAAAGCACAGATCGTTGTTTTTAAAAAAAAAAAAAAAAGGGTCTATGATATGATACCTGTAGCTCTCGAGAACCTTGTTTAATGAGCAGTAACTATCGTACTTATCGCGATACTCTTGCACATACTCATAGTACCTGCAACACAACAAGAATTAACATAAATTCTGTTTTTACTAGAAAGTTGTAAAAAACAATTTTAGAAGAACTTACTGAGGAAAATCTCTGATTCGTCCTTTAAGCTCAGGCTCGCCCTTCTCATACTTCAAGTACGCACAGCCATTTTCATCAATCGAAGATTCTTTCCTCTTTGGGACGCCATTGGTCGCTACCACATGTGTTCTTGTTTCTTTCTTTGTTCGATGAGGAACTGCTGTTCTGTTATCAATCTTTGGTGGGCCATCCTTGTCAGAAATGATTCCTTGGGCTGCAAGAATTCCGTTCTTTTTAAATTTAACCTCCACACTTTTACTCACTGGGGCAGTCCCATTTGCCCTCAAAGGAATATGCGGCTGCGGTACCGCCATGTCATCAACTCGTTGCTCGAGCGTTCTTTTCCTTGGAAAGTTTTCCGATTTCGGTGGAGGCTTTGGATGGCTATCGTTAAACGAACCTCTCCGTTCAAATGTCTTCTTCGTGGGACCTTCCTCGGGCACCGGCTCACGTAGCTCGCCCAACTCCAAATCCGATACCTCCCGTTGTAGCATAGGACCCCTCCCATTAACGCGCGATGATTCCTTAAAATACGGTCCCGAACCTGGTCCCAAATTCTTGTGCGACTCGAATGGAAGAGAGTGTCTTCCGCTGGGCCCACTACGACTCGGCCCATAACCTTCTGGAGTACCTTTACTGGACCGAACCGATTCGGCATTAAAGCCCTTATCGGAGAACTGACCCACTTGACTTGAACTCTCACCAGGCCCACCATGTTTATTGATTCTCCATGATGAATCGTAGCCCGTCGGCTGCTGACCCGGCAACCTCTGCATCGGTTGCTGCGGCTGCAAATTACTGAACTTCCCAGAAACTGTCTGGTTCAAGGGTATTCTCGGCATTTCACGACATCGATCAGGAGTTGATTCGCAGGGGCTCGAAGAATGGCGACCATGTACGGGTGGGGGGGCTGTCTCGTGCTCCGGTCTCGATCTTTTTACCCACTCGGGCCCCACATCGTCGTTCTTGGAATCCAATCCCCTTTTCGACTTACCTCGCAGCATCGGGTCAGGCCCACCGAAAGCAGATTCGTCTTCATCAAACAAACTTCCAATCTGATTCTGCCTCGACTCAACCTCATCTCGATTTGGCGAACCTCCTTCCCTCGCCAACTCCGCATGTTCCTTGTTCACATTTCCATCAATATCTGATTCATTGCCGTTCGGAATTGTCGGCGAAGATGCCCCGGGCCACGGATTTTGACTAAGCTTCGGTTTATCATCATCACTTGAGATAATATCGACTTCCTCATCGGACCCTTCCTTACTCGATGAATCGTCGCTGTCACTGCTTCCTCCACCATTTCGGACCGGAGTTCGGCTCTTGCTTCGGCTCGGGCTGTCGCTTCCGCTGTCACTGCTTGCACTGTCGCTGTCACTGTCACTTCCACTGTCACTGGAGCTATCTCTAACAGAATCCTTCTTGTCCCCCAATATGTCTGCAGAATGCTGCTCGATATCGAAATTTTCCGAGGTGTCTAATTCGGGGATGTTTAGTTCAGCAAGCCCTAAGTCTTGCCTTACTTCCTTATCGTAGGTAGGTTCTGATGCAGATGTGGGCATTTGGATGTTGTTATCGGCGAACGAACTGGAGAGAGAGCACATGGATCAGAAACATGCACAAACTAATCCAACTAAAAATCAATCAAAATACAACAAAACTTTTGTTTCATTGACCAATTGCAGTTCACCGATAATTTAAACACACCTAGTACTTCCTGGTGATGGACCCTTGGTGCCTTCCGCCTCTGGTCCTCGTTTTAAGAAATACCTTCCAGGAGCTTGATATACTGCAATCTGATCAGAGAAATGAAAAATATTCCAATCAATTTAATTAGGAGTGAAATACAAAATTGCTAAACGAACTTGTGGTCGATGTGCATCTTGCTAGCTGAAACTTTTATTTTTCCTTTTTGCAATTTTTTACTAACTAAACTAATACTGAAGTGCAACTCCACATCTATGTTAATAGTAGACGGAAAAAGCATACATGGAGACTTAACTGGACAAAAAATGTGCACCACTATGCATTTTGCGTCCCGAAGAAAATGAACGGAGCCAGCAAAAATGCACTTATGTATTAGTTTAGCTAGTCAGATGTCCCTTTCTATTTTCTTGGGGGGAAACAATAGAAAATTGGATTATATCACTCACTCTCTTTAGAATAGGCTCAATCATTTTCCCAGAACTTGGAAATGTATCTCCAATCGCTTTCTCCAAGACCTGTACAAATCAAGCAAGGAGTATAAGGGGGGAAGTGTAAAACAGAGGTATAGTGCAGAATATAGACCACTATGAATATAGCCTTCACTTCATCTGTAATCTGTTTTTTTTGTTGTGCTTAAACATACATACCTAACTTAATAGACTAAACTATTAGATGTTGAAAATCCCAGATAACTCATGTTTTACTTTTCTCTTTTGTAATTTTTTAAAAGATTAACAGGTTATTGCTTCAGAAGAAGTCCCAATCGAAGTTCACTAATCTTTTGGTGCCTATCATGAGATTTACAGATACTATCAAACAGAAATAAGTGTAGGAAAAACTAACCTTGAGGCTCATTCCCTTCGGGTTTTCCTTTAATAGACTGGTTATCATAGTCTGCAAATCAGTAGGAGGCTTAGCCCCAAGTTCTAATTTGGCACCCAATTTATCCTGTAATCCACTAGACTTAATCGAGATATCTCTATCAGAATCTTCCTTGTGCAGCTTGGTAGGCACAATAATCTCTTCAGTAGCCTTCAATATATTTAGACCACACGAGGGAGAAGCCGCTGCTTGGAATGGATCCTTAGGAGATGGCAAAGGTGATACTGAATGTGGGCCCTTTCCAACAGTTTTTGAAGATGATGGTGTTGATCCCAACTTCTGTGTTAGCTTAAGAGCTGCTCCAGATGGAATTTCACAGAAAGTATCAGCACTTGTGATGATAAAAAAAACGTTATAAAATGAATATAAATTGAGAAATTGAATTAAATTAGAACAAAAAAAGTACCAAGGGGTGTATCTACTTTTCGCTTTTTAGGAGGGGGCTCTTTCTTCTTAAAACCCGTTCTCCATGAGTTTGCTAGAACACGAAAAATAAAACTTAGATCATAGTTTATTGAATTATACCGCATAACCCACACATGTATGCAAAACAAGATGGAAAAATGACGAATGCAAGTCGGTAAATTCGGATTAGTGACCTTCTGCTGCTGCTATTTGCTTTATCTGATTCTTCATGGAAGGATTACCATGGTCTAAGATAATAGCCCTGCCATCAAAACAAAATTGATCCATCAACCAATTCACATTTTTTTAAGTCAAGTCCATTAATATACGCAATAAAAAGAGGAAGCATAATAAGACAACAAAAGGACAAAAAGATACACCCATAGTCATGGATTAATGATAGTTTTCGTTAATCATATGAAAGTATGAAACTGTTTTTGGTTTGCTCGAATTGATATCTAAGTGTGAAATTTTATTCCTATCATCTTTTCTTACCGGACTTAAATTTTAACTACTCATACCTAGGCCATAAACAAGCTTGGCCATAACAGTTCAACACCGGGCATATTCAAAACCAAACCACATATTTACGAGTCCAACCAGCAAACCAGATTACGTAGAAGGAAACTTTAATGCCAAACAAGTGAAAATGTTGATTCTTTTCCAGAAAGAGGAAAAATTCTACTAGATAAATTATTAAATGGATAAATTCATTTGACAAGCATATTTAACTTCTCTAAGCAGAGAGAAATGCTTACTTCCGTTGTTCTTTCTTGAGCTCAGCCTCAACAGAACGCATCTTGACATGGTTTGTGGTTGACTCGTCCAGGTCACGCTGCACATTCAGCTTGCGCCATGCACTTCCAGATTCAACAAGTAAACCATTGCCATCCTCACCGTTTTGCCTCTCTTCATATATGTCAAAAAGGTCACCAACCTCCTGAGACCACGTGAAGCGGAATTCTTTACCTCCCACATCAATGACCTGCTACAGTGTATCAAAACGAAACATTTCATCAAGTAATGATAAAGGGTATACTGGAAAATTACAATACACTAACACGAAAGAATGACACAATACACAGTAAATGTTAAATTTTCTACCATATTGTAATTAAACCATGTTCAAGAAAATAGATAACAGGAAGGCCTGAAGCTCGTATGCGTATATTCCAATAGTTTTCCACAGAAACTGCAATAAACTAATAAGTTAAAGTGAGTAGTACAGTAAATTTCGCTAAAACAAAAGGACCAATCATGTTGTTCGGTTAACAGATTCCAGATGAATTTTCTAGACAATCCAATATTGTTTACCTCAGATGAGATTTCACAACACAACCATAAAGCAACTGATATATCAAGCCCTTCTTGCCATAACCGTGGCATGCAATATATGCCATCGAAAAATTCTACTATTGAAAAATTATTGGAAAGTGTTTCCTCTCCCACAATGAACTATGATGTCTAATCCATCATTAGGTGCCGGGACGTATATAATGATTGTGTAGAAAGCATAGTACTGTTCCTGAAATTTGGAAATCACAATATGCACTAAATATACCTCAAAATTCATGTCACTTGCAGCTTAATTGCTCTACCACGTGAACGGTGAAGCAAGCAAAGCAATAAAATAGAAATGAAGGACCAAAGTGGCACCACTTCCAATCAGCTAAACCATATTGAAATAGACCATATCTAGCAAAGGACAAGCATAGTGAACAATTCAGGCAATATCATAGAATATCCTAACTTAGTGACACTATTTGAGTTACGAAAAAATCAGGTATTAGCAATTACGGATTCTTGTGCCAATTTGTGGATTTGGCAACAAGCATCTAACTCCCCAGACTCAATTCTTTCTCAAATAACTGGCATTAAAACGTAGTTTCATCCAAAAGTCGAGGAAGAAAAGCAACGCTAAAAGCAATGCAACTTAACAGTAGCTATCCCGTGTTCTATACTCTTCGAGGCTGTCGAGACTGTTTGTTAAAGCATGTGTTTAAGATATGCCACCTTCTAATGACATATAAGCTAACTCGATTCAACATCAAGAGGAAGCAGCTATCTACGATAAAAACTGATCAAATTGTGTTGATTCCTACTAGCAGAGAAACCACGGCTTAGTATCTGACAATCGAAATTCTACCCGATATTCAAGCTACGACTCGATCATGGCAAATCTAATGGACTTACGTTGCCGCTCGAATTGTTCGGAGTGGCATCGAATTTGATCCTGACAGGTCCACCCTGCGCCTCCACGTGCCGGATTTCCTTAATCAAATCCGGGGCGAGCCGAATGATCATAGCGAAGGCAAGAGGATTTTGTCCGGAGATGAGGCTGAAAGTCTCCTCGACCGCCGGCGGAGCCGCCGGAGGGGCAGGGGTTCGGTTACGGGGACCAGGCATGGAGGAGCGTCCAGCTGGAGCGCCGGGAGGTCGGATGGTCTGGGAGATCGCAGGGTAGCGCTTGGGACCTCCGCCGACTCCTCGGCCGGCGCCGCCACCGCGGCCGAGCTTTGATTGGGCCCCAAACATTTGGAAAAGCGGCTATCCAATCGGCCTCTAGACTTGGCTGTGACTGGATTGGTCGTTAAATATGCATAGAGAGACAGATGAGTGTTCGTAGCAGAGAGACGACGCAGACACCGCCGAGCGAGAGAGACGCGGAGGTGAATCGAGCGCGAGAGAGAGAAGGAGGAAGAAGGAGTATAATGATCTGATATTGTCTTCCCCTACTTCTCTCTATTTTTTTTATTCAAATAAAATTAATTCCACTTTCTATTTTCGGCCCAAACCCGTAGAATTTATTTTTCTCATAATTATCTTTCAAAAAAAATATACAAATAAATAAAAGAGCTGTTTCGATTTGATATATAATATAGGTTATTTTTTAAATACGATTATATTAGCATAAATAAGTTGAACTTTTAAAGATTTGTATTTTTAAATTTCATTGAACAAAATATTTATTTATTTATATTAATTTTTATTTATTTATTGTAAAATAAAGCGATACAAAAAATTTAAAAAAATTTAAAAAAAAAATATTATTTTTTTTATAAATAGGTATATGAGATTATTTTTTGACTTTTACGTAAATGATATATTATCAAAATGTTGTTGATTTTGGAGGGAATACAAAAAATTAAGATAAAATACAAATACCACATTAAAATAAAGACAAACTACATATAACAAAAAAAAAATAAAGTGTATATATCAATACAAAGTATGAATACATTAATGTCACACATTTATATCTAAAACGAATGCGTCAAAAAATGGAACAATAATTGATAATTGTAGGTACGCAAAAGTTAAAATAATTCTAAAATACATATTTATAGTAATATAATTTTTTTAAAAATACTTAAAACTACTTTTATTGATTTAAAAAAAAAACTCCAAATCCATATCTACTTATGCATTGCCCTTTTATTTCTTAAAAAAAATACATACTCGAAACTATATTTTGAGTTAGGGTATACCCTGAACGATACACATGCACATTATTTGTTAAATTAATATGTACAAAAATTAAAAATATAATTAAACAATTCAACCTAATACAATAACAAAAAAAACTGTTTGACCTTCAGTCAAAAGGCCTAATAAGCCCAACATTAGGGTAATTGGGCTGTGGCCTAATAATTCGTTTTCCTTAAATAAGCGGCCCATTTATTTCCTTTACCCAATTAATTCATGTATAAGGTCGGCAATGGTGCGGTGAAAAATTCATAATTATAGTTATATACATTACTGTTTAATATAGTTAACTGTACCATTATCGTGTGATATGGTTATGGTGATAAATTTTCTACCTATAATGATTATAATTATGGTATTTGAGTTATACTCATGTAAATACATATCATAAATAACATGATGTTAGATTTATATATTTTTATTGTTAGCAATATAGATTTATTTAATTTTTAAAATAAATTTTTTGATATTTTATTATATTAAATGTATAAAATAAATATAAATATACGGATAAATACATAATAATCATGGTTATTTTAATGGTTACCTCTTTATGCGGGTTTGACCCGTTGCCGACAGCAGCATTCAAGAACCAAGAAGCACATGGGCGATGGTTTGGAACCCACAATAAAGTGCCAACTCATAATTGCTTAAGCACACATTTATACCCACTTTACCCCATAACGAAGTAAAATCAAATAATTGCATCGAGTCGAACTCGAAACGGATAATTAAAAGTGGAGAAGCTCGAATTTGAGCTTCACTCCGCCGCCTCGATCCATAAAGCAATAATCATACCAAAATGCTGAATTCAATCATGAGTATAATTGTGCACGCAGGGTGGAAGATGATTCAAACTCTTCCTTCAAGCAATGAAATTGGGGAATCAATCGATACAAACAATGAAAAATCAGAACACAGGTCACATAGAGCAAGAGAAAACGTCAAATTCAAGACGAAGACGAAGGTCCGAAACGGTGCCCAACTCCAGGCATCAACCCAGCTCCTTCCTCATCGTTGACCAGATCGTCCGCCTTCCTCAGCACTGCGTGCAGCACCACCACGGCGGCGGCGATCAGTAACGCAAACAGTATGTTCGCCGTCGCGCTCGTTAGGAACAGGAACACAAGCGTCAGCACTGATAGCACATTTTTTTAATGTCACACATTTATATCTAAAACGAATGCGTCAAAAAATGGAACAATAATTGATAATTGTAGGTACGCAAAAGTTAAAATAATTCTAAAATACATATTTATAGTAATATAATTTTTTTTAAATACTTAAAACTACTTTTATTGATTTAAAAAAAAAAAACTCCAAATCCATATCTACTTATGCATTGCCCTTTTATTTCTTAAAAAAAATACATACTCGAAACTATATTTTGAGTTAGGGTATACCCTGAACGATACATACGCACATTATTTGTTAAATTAACATGTACAAAAATTAAAAATATAATTAAACAATTCAACCTAATACAATAACAAAAAAAAACTGTTTGACCTTCAGTCAAAAGGCCTAATAAGCCCAACATTAGGGTAATTGGGCTGTGGCCTAATAATTCGTTTTCATTAAATAAGCGGCCCATTTATTTCCTTTACCCAATTAATTCATGTATAAGGTCGGCAATGGTGCTATGAAAAATCCATAATTATGGTTATAACCATTATTGTTTAATATACTTAAATGTACCATTATTGTGTGATATGGTTATGGTGATGAATTTTCTACCTATAATGATTATGATTATGGTATTTGATTTATACTCATGTAAATACACATCATAAATAACATGATGTTAGATTTATATATTTTTATTACTAGCAATATAGATTTATGTAGTTTTTAAAATAAATTTTTTGATATTTTATTATATCAAATGTATAAAATAAATATACGGATAAAATCATAATAATTATGGTTATTTTAATGATTACTCTCTTTATTCGGGTTTGACCCGTATACACGTGACTGCCGACAGCAGCATTCCAGAAGCACATGGGCGATGGTTTGGAACCCACAATAAAGTGCCAACTCATAATTGCTTAAGCACACATTTATACCCACTTTACCCCACAACGAAGTAAAATCAAATAAGTGCATCGAGTCGAACTCGAAACGGATAATTAAAAGTGGAGAAGCTCGAATTTGAGCTTCACTCCGCCGCCTCGATCCATAAAGCAATAATCATACCAAAATGTTGAATTCAATCATGAGTATAATTGTGCACGCAGGTGGAAGATGATTCAAACTCTTCCTTCAAGCAATGAAATTGGGGAATCAATCGATACACACAATGAAAAATCAGAACACAGGTCACATAGAGCAAGAGAAAACGTCAAATTCAAGACGAAGACGAAGCTCCGAAACGGTGCCCAACTCCAGGCATCAACCCAGCTCATTCCTCATCGTTGACCAGATCGTCCGTCTTCCTCAGCACTGCGTGCAGCACCACCACGGCGGCGGCGATCAGTAACGCAAACAGTATGTTCGCCGTCGCGCTCGTTAGGAACAGGAACACAAGCGTCAGCACTGATAGCACGATCAGCACGATGCGATCGTCAATAGTGCGGCCGAAGACGGCGAGTGGCTCGTCCCTCAGAAAGTAGAGGAACACCCAAAGCAGCGTCATGACGGTGAACACGATGAGGGAGATCGGGTGAAAGAGGAGGCTGGAGTAGATGATTAAGAGGAAAACAATGGCGTAGTTCACGCGGAAGAAGCCTATGTTAGTCCGGAACCTCCCTACGGCGTCGGAGAAGCTCGACGGGAGCCTGATCGAGTGGATGTCGATCATCTGCTTCCATGGTCGCCGCTCAGCAAAGCTGGACAAGATCCTCTCCTTTGAGCGGGAGATATGCGATAGATGCGACGGCTCCGAAGATGTCGGGATGGTGCCGTACTTTGTCATATCCGGCGAGGTTATGACTTTCCGGCGGAGAAGGAAGAGGAAGTATTTGAGACGAGGGAGTAGAACAAATGACCACTCGCGCCTTCTCTCTGAAGATATCGTTGACGTGACGTTTGGACTATTGGGGGGTTATATGCGACGTGGCATTATTTAGAGGGTCCTTTTGTATGAATAAAATATTCAGTATTTCAACAAATAGGTTCTTCTATTCTTCATGATTACAAATTATCTCATTTGACCCCTTTTTTTTCGTATTTATCCCTGAACTCTTTAAACTTTACATATTAAACTAATACTTAATAATATTGTACCTAATCCGATTTTTTTTTTCAAACTATAACTCATTTCAAAATTAATTACCAAAATATCACTTTTTAAAATTTAGGGTTAAATACGACATTGCCCCCTAAAGTTTACGTCGATTTTAAAATTTTTCCAAATGTTTGAAAATGATGAAAAATCTCCCCTAAAATAGCATTTGTTAGGGGGTATTTTTCATCATTTCCAAACATTACGGGGACTTTAAAGTTTAAGGGAGAATTTTAAAATCAGCGTAAATTTTAGGGGACAATGTCGTATTTTACCCTAAAATTTATTTATCAAAGTATACCAACTTGTGACTGTAAATAGTAATTCGCAAGGTTTTTTTCTCTACTCATGATTGTCAGTTGCTCTACTTAGGGGTAAAAAATCTATTCATGACTCAACCACTATGTGAAGGTCCATATTTTCTTTTTTTGCTAATTGTTAAATTAAATATACTTAGGTATAATTACTATTTAGAATGCATAATTATTAAAAATTGAAGAATTGTTATGTGTTTTGATTAAATTATAATTCATTATTTGGAAATTGTAAAACTTTAAACTTTTTAAATTTAGGACTAATTGTTAAATTGGAAAGTGTGCACCATATAAATTTTTCCACTAAATGTAAAGGAAGATGAGTCCATACAGAATGCTGGTGGTGGTGGCACCTTTCCCAGACACAAAAGCTCCGATCAGAGGGCAACAATCTAGGGTTCCGCCCTCGATTATCACTACATAGAAAAGATTGGCAAGTTGCAAAAAATTAGTAAAATTGCAAAAATCTTCAATCCCAACAAGATAAGCAATCAAAATATCAAAACATTCTTAAGTCTAGATTGCACTATCTGTTATATATTTTAGTATAATTGGATTGACTAGTTGACCAATGGCATCATAGTATCTCATTAAACAAGTTAGGAGGGTGCGGAGTGCACGCTTGTTTAAGTATATTATGATTCACTGTATCGGAGATTCATCAGTTAATTAGAGACGAGTCAATGTGGGTCAAAGGGGGCAACGCCCCCTTTGTCGGGGTCCAAGGGGCAGCGCCCCTGGCTGGGGTCATTGCTAGGGGCCGAACCATTGCTAGGGGCCGAACTATTGCTAGTGTCTTCCTAAAGTGTCCCTTTGATTTTGGAGCCAAAATTTGAATCAAAGGGGTATGTCATGGCCGAAATGTTGCATACATTGGCCAAGGGATGTTGTATCTCTTCCCAGGGTCAAAGTGTCTCCTCCAAAGGGTGTGGCAAACACTATAAATTGGGCATAAGTGAGATCCAAAAATTCATCTAAAACATTCTCAATCTTTCTCAAGTTCTAGTTCAATATTCTGATTTTATCCGATTGAAAGTTTGGGTGCCTCCAAATAGTTTCAATCTGAAAGTGTCGTCACGACTTCAGAATAATCCAAGCATACAATTCAATAGTTCAACCACCATCCATTCGACAGTTCTCCAACACTATCCTGACTTAAGTCGGTGAATAATGCTACAACAATGACATCGAATACCATATCCAGATTTTTGATATGTTTGTGTTATAAAGATCAGTACCTGATATTCTCTAGGCAGCTTGTGCATAGTAGAAACCCAGGTTTCCCAAAACACCTGACCAGATGTGAAACAAAGCAAATTAGACCAAATCAGCAAAGCATTTGCAGAGCATATCAATCAATCTCTATGGTTATGTTGTAAAAGTGGATATATGCAGTAAGAACCTAACTCAACAGCAAATTGCATTTGCAATCAAACCCAGAAAAGATGCATTTTACATGATTCATAGTGGTATGTGTCAATGAACGTCTCCAGATTCATATGTTTCTATGTACTTGGCAGCTTGTCTTTGATAGAGTATTGCATGTGTTTATACAGTTCCACCATTTTCCATATAATCTAAAGGGCAAGAACTACAGAGCAGACAGTAAGAGTGACTAATGATCAACATATAGAGGATTTCTTCTCTGCAAAACCATATGAGTAAGCATTTTATTAGGGGTGAGGAAAAAAGACTGGCTGGACAGAAATCCCGAAGAGACCGGCCCGAGATTGGCCCGACTAGGACCGAGACCGAGCGGGTGGGTTTTTTCCTTCAAGATCGGGCTCGGGTTTTTTCCCCCGAAAGTCCGTTTAGGACCGGACCGAGTTTAGTTAAAACCTAGCATTTACATTTTATATCGCCCTTCTCCTTTTCTCTCAAACCTAGCATTTTGTATCCTCTTCCAATTTGTGCAAAAAATGTTAGTCGATGACTTTACCATTGAAATTTGGTTCCAATTTGGGATGGCTCTTCAAAGACGTTACCCACAAATCGGAGCCTTGTGTATCACCGAACAAATTTTTTTTTGTTTTTTTTTTTGGACTGAAAATTTCGGTCCAAGACTGAGACCGGCCCGAATCAAGCAAGACCGACTCGGGCGGGTTTTTTAGATCGAAATCGGTTTCGGGTTCGGTCCTCCACATGTGAGGACCGAAATTTTGGGCTCGGTCTTGCCCAAAAGACCGGACCGCCCAAGCTCACCCCTACATTTTGTGCAACGTATGAAGCTGCAGACCTGCATCCATCGCACAGACCATGAAATGCCAATATGGGGGTAGCTTGAAATAGAGAGCAATGTAATGTAACTTCACGGACTCCAGGTAACATCTTCTCATTCTTGATACAGTAATCGAAGCAGCTCTAGAGTCAAACAGAAACTAAGCACAGACCACAATTATTCTGCAGCATTATGTGGGAATAATGGTGGTTTAAGCTTTTCCTACACATACTAAGGCAAAAGGTTGTAACACCTAGAAATTAAAGGATCTTAACATATTTTTTCAGCACATGGAGACTAAAACTAGCAAAACACAATTAAAAGCTAAAATCTTATATAACCAAAGAAGTAATCAATAGAATAGAATGTATGTTGGGCGGGATCATACCAAAATATGGACTATAATTTGGCCAAAAGAATTGCTATATGTACAGGTGAATCTACAAGCAGAGATAAAAGTACTTGCCTATCAGCTGCAGACAAGAAGCCATACCCGGTGTTGTCTCTGCTGCCTGATGCTCGTAGATTTAGTTCTATGAAAGTGGATTGGATTGTCAAAGCAGCTAAAAAACTTCAGAATATAGAGTAAGGATCTGTGGAGGTTGGTGAATACGGGTTGCAGATTCTATCTAAAGTTCCTTTGGGTAGGAAGCTCCAAATTGGTTTACTTTCAGCCCGACCTAATAAGTGTGTTAAATTTAATATCGGGGCCGAGCCACACCCAAATAGCAACCACATTATACAACTTGGGTTCCATCCTAAAACCAATTGGTGATGGGAGGAGGTAGTTTTGTTGTATATATGGTGTCTATTTTTGTGTATACTAACCAGTGTGGTATTTTAGTCACAGTGGACTTCAACAAAGTGAAACATAAACTTAGCCAATACTGGATGTCAATGCATCAATGCTATCACTTAGAAAGAACCACCCATGTCTTCTTCAAGTGGAGCATCTGTTGTTTCCCTACCTCATCAACTGACGGTTAGTCAACTGTAACAAGAATTCTAATACCCGTGTATTCACCGGAAGGTCTCCTAAATTCAAATTGGTTATTTTCTCTCCTCTCTTTCAGCAAGTCAAGCTTCGGCCTCACTACTAATCTCCTCAGAGATTTGGGCACTTACGGCTCACCCCCCCAAAAAAATATTGAGGATGATGTGTCTAAGGTGTTAAGTGGAAGGAACTTCTTCTGGCGCTCCTCAGTCTTGCCAACCTCTTTGTGCATTATGTAAAGAGTAAACATGGATCTAAGATGACAAGGCTCAAGATTGGGGGAAAAGTGTTACTGAAAGAGACTAAAAAAGTAAGAGCTGCAAACGTATATTAAATATTCATACAAGAGGATAACATTAAGAACGCAGTATCTCTAGGAAATATAGCATGCAATATTATATGCTACACGGAAGTTAAAGAGACTGACTGCATTCTGAAAGAAGACTTCATGTGGCGCCAGACACATTGATGATCCACCAGTCAGCAGGTTCCTTCCTATTCAACAGGACAAATAGTAGACCTCTAGGTCAACGCCGACCATAGCGGTTCTTCTCAAATCCTCCATGCAAAGCAGAACTTGAGCCATATAAAGGACCATTGCTAGCTGGACCCTGGAAACAGAACGTGAATAATTGGAACTAAAATATAAGATATTGCCTAAATGAAGCTCATATGAGCAGCAACTAAAAAGGGAACATGCACTAAACATATATATAACTGGAAATAGTATACCAGATGAGCACCATAACCATCTCCATATGTAGCCGGGAAACCACTTCCTGTGTTGTGATAAGCCATTCCATATTGTCCACCTGAGGCATCAAGGTAACATAAAGCATGCACAAATCAAGAGCCTTTTAGTAATTTTAATTTTATTTTTTTTTTTATAAAATAGCCCAAAGAGTACGTTATAAAGGGATTACCAGAACCCCAAGCTCTAGCATCCCCAGCAGACATTTCTGCACGCAGTTTTTCGACTTCCCTGGCCATGGAAACCATTTTTTTCTCCATTAACTGCCTCTGCTCCATCAACTCGATATTATCCTTCTTCTCATACTCAATAGCATTTCTGCAAACAAATGTGCCAAGATAGATAAGAAACTTGGGCAAATACAACCCATTTGTGAACTAGAATAGTGGAAACAGGAGAGGGGTAATCAAGGAACGGACCTAGTATGCACAAGCTCGTTTTTCAGGCCATCGATTTCTGCCCTTAAAAGCGTATTTTGCTGGTTCTCAGACTTTAATCTAGTAACATCTTGAGTAAGAGTCTGAACTTGCACCCCAAGATCTTGTCTCATTTTATTCAGCTTCTGCATCTCACCATGGAGCTGCACAGCCTCCTTCTTCAATGGTTCAGTGGCACGAAGATCAGACTCAAGCTTCCTGTTCCTTTCAAGAAGGTCCCTCAAGTGAATCTCCTGTTCAGCGCGAATGTCGCCAATAATCAGATTAATACGGTGAATTTCCTCCTTTGCAGCAGAGAGCTCTCGCTGCAGAGCGATCCGATCTTCAAGTAATTGGCGGTTATCTGCCAATATCCGCCGCATCTCAGCATGCTGCACCTCAAACTCTTGCTCCAACAAACCAGGAGGAGGAGGTGCTCGAGAAAAAGGAGGCCCACGAGCGTATGGACCTGCAGAAGGGTAGCCATGTCGACTGTGAACTATTTCACGGTGTACATGATTCCTCCCTGACATTTCAACCTGAATAGTTTCAAAGACAATGCAGTTGTAAGAATAAGTTGTAGGACCACCTTCTTATAAATAAATAAAATTCTGGTATTGATACCATTTGATTCTTCTAAGAAATAAACAAGTTAATCAAACAGTTCCTGACAAGGAAAATTGAAACCCTAGTCCCCAGTAGACTTAAGCTGCAGCTTGATCTAGCAGCTCACCACATAAACAAACTAAACCCAGTTCAGCGTCCTAAACTATAATTCAACAAAAAAGATAAATCCCCAATATTTTTCTTGGTAACCAAAATAAGAAAAAAATCGCTATGAATGTCTATCTCCCATCTATACGAACAGAGAAGTTGCGTATAGAGTAGATATGGCCAGAAAATTCAAACTTTGGAGCATTCTGAACACGCAGAGAAGAAATCAAAACGCGCGAAATTGACATCGATTACCTTGAGCTGATTTCGCGCCAAGTATCTCTCTCTTTGTCCAATAGATTGGAGTCTTCTGTATTTTTCTCAATAATGAACGCTATATAGCTCTGTTGTTGGTGAATTGAGGAGGATGAAGATGAAATCGACGTCGTCGTTTTAGCAAGCGTCACACTTTGCAACTGTAATTATAATGTGAAGATTAAACCATAAGCATTTTCACGTTGTTTAATTGAGTCCTAATGTTTATGTTTGAATAAATCTAACCTATAATTAATTATTTGCAGTCCTCAAACTTGATGAAGATTGAATAAAAGTAGGACTCACAAGTGACAATAGTGTGGCCATTGCTATAAAAAAAAAAATTATAAGCGTTAATAATCACATTGCTATCCCAATGTTGGGTATTTTATAAGTTGATACATGAACTTTACTTTTTCAAAAATTGTTACCTAAACTATGACACTTAGAGCAAATTGCTACTCACTTAAGTTTTCCGTTAAATATAAACGGAAAATGACGTGACAGCATATAATTGGTCCATAATTTAAAAAACTATATTATATTTAAAAAATACTATTTTATTTATAGGTTCTCCGGAGCGGCCATCTATGGTCCACTGAATAGGAGATCCTGAACATATGGTTCTTGGAGAGGAACGAAGTGCAAACTGTAAACGATGGAGAAGAATGTGAAAACTGAACACTCTCGCTGCTTCAGTCTCTCATCAGTATGATCCTGGCGTATGAACCCGCAGGCATATATTATGCGGTGCCTACTCTAGAACGACATACGCCTGGTGTTTCTATGGTGCTTGTATTTGGAGGAGCTTTTTCCCGGGTGCAGAAACGGTGGTACTAATGGGCCGAATTTCGAGAAGGCCCAATATTAGTAGGCTTGTTTCGGTAATTAAGTTCACATATAAAATTAGAATGGGCCTAAGCCCAAAATATTATATACATATATATATATATAATCGGTTCTGGATTAAAAACAGGGTACCTATTACTAAGGGGACTGGCTGAACCGAATTCCCGATAAGACCGGCTCGACTAGGACCGAGACCGACTAGGACCAAGATCACGCGGATTTTTTTCTTGAAGGTCGGACTCAGGCTTTTTCCCAATAGCCCGACTACGATCGGACTGGGCCGGCCTTGAAGAAAACCCTAGAAATTCATGGTGTAACCCTTGAAACACTAGTAATTTATGACCTTCAAACATTCAATAACCATTGGATCGGTTCCATAAGGGAAGTACGACAGAAGACGAGAAGCGAGCGGGTTCAATACCAAAACTTCGGTAATTTTTTTTTGTCAATCCAGCTGATTTTTGTTTTTTAAACAAAAAGTTCAGCCCGACCGAGACCGGTCTAAGTCAAGCAAAACCGACTCGGTGGGCTTTTTTGGCCAAAGTTGGTCTCAGTCTCGATCTCGGACCTCCATATGTCAAGACCGAAATTTCGATCTCGGTCCTGCCTCCAATACCGGTCGGATCCACCCATTATAGCCCTACCTATTATCTGGAGCGGAATCAAAAGTACAATTTTTTTAAAAAAAGGACCCTACCCTATTATTAAAATGGTTACCTGAAACCTACCTTAAGTCTCGTTTTGAGTAGGTTCCGATTTCAAATGGGTCATTTACTCACCTCTAGTTTTTGCATATAATTTTTTTCTACTTCATCCTTATATATATTTATTTTATTTTTTAAACCTCATCCTAGTACAATACTATGTTATCATGTTGGGGCACAATATAGTAAGTTCTCATATTACCTTACCCTACCACGAATTAAATTATGTATAATCCTTTTAATATACCATAAATATATTTTTATTATTATAGTTGAATGAAATTACAATGCATATCCATCTCTACACATAAGTCTTATCCAATAACTAGGATTGAAATGTTGAGAGGTCTTATCTATTATCAATGCTTTAGGTTAAGGGTATGTCATTAATAGCACACTAAGTTTGGAGTTATTGTACATTACATGACATGGAACTATAGAGACCAACAAATCAACATGTCTTGTTGGGAAAATAGTGATCATTCAACATCAATTATTATTATTATTATTTGTCAAGCAGATAGTGATCTTATATTGATCATTCAACATCAATAAATAAAAATTTTTCATTAAGATAAATATATATTTTTTTTTTTTGTCAAGCAGATGGTCCTAACTTTATTTGGGTTTAAATCTTATTAAGAGGTTAAAGGTGAAATCAGCTCGATCAGACCATTTTTTTACTATTTTTAGTTGGGTATCTACACTTTCGATTCAAGTTTTTATTTTTTAACACAAATACCTGACCAAAAGACTATACAAGGAAAAATATTCACGCATTTATATTATAGGGTTTCGTCCCGAAAAAACAGAATTACACATTCAAAACAAAAATGATCATTACAATTCAATTGGATAGTGTTTATATATATATATATATATTTATTTAAATGAACAACCAAATTAATATTATTTTGAATCGAATTAGACCAAAAATTTGAACCAAAGTATAAAAAAAGATTGAAACCGAACTGTCTATTTTGGCCCCACCAGCATCCTAGTATAGTCGAGAGGCCGGCCCGTTAGGGACATGTCGCAATACTTTCCTAAGCCTAGTATAGTGATTTGAATGATTAATGAAGCTTTGATTTGAAGTTTAGACGTGTTTCTTTTAAGTGGGCTCCTGTTAATAATAAACAAATGCCCTTGCTTAAAAGGAACGTCTTCTATCCTATCCTATGCCACCTAACCTAACTAATTTTAGTTATCGAAATGATTTACGAATCTGTATGAAAAAAATTATATTTGTGAAAAAATATTATAAATTAATTTTGGTATCACAATTAAATTTATATATTAGAACATGTCGCCCGTAATAAATTAGATATATAAGTTTGAATTTTTAGTAATTTTTGTATACAAGTCTTGTTTAAATGAATAATATATAAAACTCTATTTAATTGATTATTTGTTTGAATTAATAATTTCTATGTTTAAGAATTCATTATTTTTTTCTGAACAATTTATTATTTTTATATATTTGTATATATAAATTTCGCATGTAAATGTATAACTGATTAACTTAACCTAACATGATATGAACACAAGTTATGTGATGTGTTATAAATATTGGACTGAGCTATGATTAACATTTGACTCAATAAGCATTTTGGACTTCATCTCTTCAAAGCATGTCTATATAAAGGCGTTGTCTATATCATACATGGTAAAGGCGTCGCCCTTGAGGTTTAGACTCGTTAAGGCGTCGCCTTAACAGGATGCGCCAAAGGGGAATTTGATCCAGTTTCAGTGGATGACACCGCATTCACTGACCACCTTAAATGGTGCGCCTGCACCCCTATGACTTAGGCCAGTTGCTTTTAGCACGCCTAGGATTAAACAAATCCAAAGGATA
The DNA here is from genome assembly GCA_946814005.1 of Chamaenerion angustifolium. Taxonomy (NCBI): domain Eukaryota; kingdom Viridiplantae; phylum Streptophyta; class Magnoliopsida; order Myrtales; family Onagraceae; genus Chamaenerion; species Chamaenerion angustifolium. The sequence goes on from OX328279.1 coordinate 1,014,181, forward strand.
GTCTACAGTGGAGTAGACACTGAAAACGAATATTCGGTAAAGTAACTATGGTCAGCTCGCCTGAGGACAGCTAAGATGACCAGGGTAAGCTCTGACTCAACTATGGTTACATGTATGAAATGTTATAAATAGTTCAGTACTACCTTCATTAGAAAGTAAGTATTCTCTGATACATATCATTACATTCAAACAATATAAACGAACCTCCGACTTACTTTGTCATCGGAGGGGAAACAACGGGACATCCCAGACTTTCCTTTGTGCAGGTATACGGAGCAAACATCTTGAATGAGAATACGGTGTATGTGATCCAACATTATGTATTATATTCATATTAATAAAGATACACGATAATTTTATCATATTTACTATTTAGTAAGTAAAACACGAACATGGAAAATATATGGAGTATGCAAGACCGACTACACCATTTGGGCCCGCTCTATCCAAACCATGTTGGCTAAACCTCAAAGAAATGTGGAGTAATGTGGCAAACTCATCCATTGCTATTTATGTAGCATCTCACGTTATCACTACCTATAAATAAAATATATAAACACATTTATATATACACATATACGATAAATAAAGTAAAATTATATATATATATATATATATATATGTTGTATTAATTTAAATATTGGATTTTTATTTATATAGGATCTAATAACTCATAATTAGAGTTGACAATGGTTAAAGTATGATACATGTATGCCAAATACCATAACCATATTTTTAAATTGTATATCATAACCATAATCATTATGAGTACAATTTTCAATACCATAACCACAATTTTAACCGTATACCCATATTTATTACCATAATGTGAAATGTATTGAAACATTACAAATATTATTTTAATAAGTACATAAATTTATTTACATCATTCAATTATAGTTCACTTGAGAATTATAGATTCGTGAAATCTAAAAGTGAAAATCTTACTTCATTATTAATATATTAATATTAAATTATTAGTATATTTACATAATAATCATGAATATGACTAATATATCATAAACATTACGTGTAGAAAATTTATTAACATAACCACACCATAATTGTACAGTTAACCATGTAAAAAAATAACGATTATAACCATGATTTTGGATTTTTTACCGTACCATTGTTTGTCATATTGATAATCTTACATACATGTCATCCTAATCTACAAAGCCGTCTCAGTCAGCTGCCACGTCAAAAGGAGTCCCCATGCTAAGTTGTCCTTGAACATGACAAATGACAATGGGGACATATCACATATGTAGCAAGGAATAAGGATTGTTGAGATCCCACTGTTCTTCTTAAAGAAATGCAGCAATTAGATTGTTATTATTAATAATTATATTACTTTATATATAATATCATAAGAAATATACGAGTTTCTGGATAACATATTCGAAAAAAGCAATCTTTTATGGATGAAATGAAAGCAATCCATAGTCTATAGTAGAGTTGTAGTATGTGAGCCTGAGAGCAAGAAATGGGCCCCCAAAGGCCCCTCCTTTCTCTTTCAAACTTGAAGCCTCCTCCATCGCTGCTGTGTTTATAACCAGCTGCAAATCCAACTTCCAAAGCAGACTAATCCTCCCACTCTTTCCACTCACCAGTCACCACCATTTATTACAAAGAAAGAAACCTTCTCTTCTCACCACTCTGCTGGTTAAGGCGTTTCCTTGGCTACGCCATTAACTTCTTTGCTTCAAAGAAGAATAGAATAAAGTGCTACAAAGGATAAAGAGCAGGAAAGGACGTGGTACATTGTTGCTTTTGATAGCTTTTGATTGGAGGGTTTGCTTGGTTCGTTGGGCAGTGTCATGGGTCTTGCTGCAATGTGGAAACTGCTTGTGATTGTGTTGGGTTTGTGGGTTTTCTCTGCAACAGCCTCTGTTTCTTATGATTCAAAAGCTATCACCATCAATGGCCGTAGAAGGGTTCTCATTTCTGGGTCCATTCATTACCCGAGAAGCACCCCTGAGGTAAACCTGCCCTTTAAAGGATAATGTGGCTCATTTCCTTCTCCATTTTAGCATTAATGTGGCTAATTTCCTTCTCCTCCTGTTTTACCTTCAATTAGGTTCCTGTCTCTTTCTAGCTTTTAAATGTTCAGCTTTTTAAAAAACTGTAAACTTTGATGGATTCTGTCAGCATTTTCCCCATTTTTTCTCAGCTTTGTTAAGTTTCTTACCCTCCTCTTTTTGTTGCTTTTCTACAGATGTGGCCTGATCTTATTCAGAAGGCAAAAGAAGGTGGTTTGGATGTAATTCAGACTTATGTATTTTGGAATGGTCATGAACCTTCACCTGGAAAAGTAATTATTTACCAAAAAAATCTTCATGCATATTATGTTTCTTTATTTTGCTGTATTAATCTCATATTAATCTTGTTTTGATGCAGTACTATTTTGAGGGTAACTATGATTTGGTAAAATTTGTCAAGCTGGTGAAACAAGCAGGCCTCTATGTTAACCTTAGGATTGGCCCTTATGTCTGTGCAGAATGGAATTTTGGGTAATTCTCTAGAGAAAAAATTTGTCTTTTTATTATTATTATTAGACATTTATTGTATTTTCCTGTTCTAATTATATTTTTTGTGACAAAATTTCAGTGGATTCCCAGTTTGGCTAAAGTATATTCATGGAATTAGCTTCAGAACCGATAATGGACCATTTAAGGTTATATACCTTCCATTGATTTCCATTATTTGACTCTATTTCTTTCAATGGCCTAACCATTTTGATTGGTTTTCAATTTTCAAGTATCATATGCAAAAGTTCACGACTAAGATTGTCAACATGATGAAAGCCGAAGGATTGTTTGAGTCTCAGGGCGGTCCCATAATTCTTTCGCAGGTAATTCAAACATTACAAGTAGTTACTTGAACCTCAGATGTTTTGCAACGAGCTACCCAAACTTTGAAAATTCAAAACAGACTACCTCAACTTTGAAAAAGGTGCAAATAGCTACTTCCGTCCAATTTCAGATGAATTTCCGATGAATTTCCGTCAACAGTTGACGGAAAATTGGACGAAGGTAGCTATTTGCACCTTTTTCAAAGTTTAGGTAGCCCATTTTGAATTTTCAAAATTCGGGTAGCTCGTTGCAAAACGTCCAAAATTCAGGTAGCTCCTTGGTATTTAACTCTTGTTTCCACTTTCGACTATAGCATGTCATTAGTGTCGAAAATGAGCATCTTCCCCTTTCACTGTCTATAGATTGAGAATGAATATGGACCATTGGAGTATGAGCTTGGTTCTTCGGGCAAAGCTTACACAAACTGGGCAGCCAAAATGGCGGTTGGCCTCGAGACTGGTGTACCATGGATTATGTGCAAGCAAGACGATGCTCCAGATCCCATTGTAAGTTACAATTCACTTGCTTTGGTGATCTAAGCCAACAAAAATTCCAAAAATTGTTAAGTTTAGTAAGCATGGTATATAGAAAATGTCTTTATTGAGACAAAGTCGAAGTAAAATCGACATTTTCATAGTCAACTGCTACGAGACAGATCATTATTGGATGTTATATAGCATTTCTTGGTGAGGTTGTTGCTTGAAAGCATTCTTTGTTGGTCATAATTGCTTTGAACAACTACACATGGGTATCTATTTTTTTATTGGCTTTTCTAATGCTAACCTTAGTAGGGGTGAGCTTGGGCGGGGGGCCGGTCTTTTTTGCAAGACCGAGCCCAAAATTTCGGTAAACCCAAAATCGACTTGGATCTAAAAAGCCTGCTTGAGTCGGGGTTGCTTGACTCGGGCTGGTCTCGGTCTTGAACCGAAATTTTCATTAAAAAGAAAAAATTGTCTGAAATTTGCTGTAATTTTTTTTTTGTCTGAATCACTACATCACTGCAGTCATTGATTCAAGTCCAAACATCACTACATCAGTACAAACCGAATATTAAACAGTCAAATATTTAAAGTGAAAGTCATTTCCCAAAGCCAAAGACACTGAATATTTAACGTAAGTATTGTTAGGTTTTAATACAACTTGATCCGGGCCGGTCCTAATCGGGCTTTTCGGGAAAAAAGACCGAGACCGACCTTAGAGGGAAAAACCTGCCCGCTCGGTCTTAGTCGGACCGGTCTCGTGCTAGTTTTGTCGGAATTTCGGTCCAACCAGTCTTTTTTTCTCACCCTTAAACCTTAGGACCATTCTTCTTAGCTATATCAACTACATCTACAATGTTGTGTTTTTAGAAAATCACTTGCTTTCTGTTTTGCTTCCATAAAAACAAAGTTGTCACCTTTCCGAAGTTTGATATTATCCACGTTCTTTGTTTTCCTGTCATTTTTTTTTGTGTTAAAAAAAGATCAACACCTGCAACGGTTTCTACTGTGATTACTTCTCTCCAAACAAAGCTTACAAACCGAAGATGTGGACGGAAGCATGGACAGGATGGTAATTTTACATTGTTCATTGAAAGTTTTTTCCTTCTAACCATGAACTTCCATTTAACACCATCTTTTGCTTTACTTTTCTTCTACTTCCATGAAGGTTTACTGAATTTGGGGGACCCGTCCCTAACCGACCTGCAGAAGACTTGGCATTTTCTGTTGCAAGGTTCATACAAAAGGGAGGATCATTCATCAACTACTATATGGTATTACTTGTTAGGTTCAGTTAATCAATTTTAGAGGATTTAAAACATTCATTTGATTGGTTATTGATGTTCTCAGTATCATGGTGGGACAAATTTCGGTAGAACTGCTGGAGGCCCTTTTATTGCGACTAGCTACGACTATGATGCCCCAATTGATGAATATGGTATGCATACTAAGCTATCATATTATTTAACCGCATGGATACGTTTTATTTTTTTTGAGTAAATTTCTATTACCAAAAGTTAGTTTGCTTTAGGGCTGATCATGGGCAGGCCGGTCCGGTCTTGGAGGCAAGGCCAAGACCGAAATTCCGGTCTTGACATATGGAGGACCGAGACCGATTTTGGCAAAAAAAAAACCGAGTCGGTCTTGCTTGACTCGGGCCGGTCTCGGTCTTGGACCGAATGTTTTGGTAAAAAACAAAATTCAACTGGATTGACAAAAAAAAATCACTAAGTTTTGGTCTTGAACCCGCTCGCTTCTCGGCTTCCGTCACACTTTCCTTATGGAACCAATCCAAGAGTTGTTGAATGCTTTAAGGTCATGAATTACTAGTGTTTCAAGAGTTACACATGAATTTCTAGTTTTTTTTTTAAGGTCGGACCGATACGGTCCTAGTCGGGCTTTTGGGAAAAAAGCTCGAAACCAAGACCGATATTGAAGAAAAAACCCGTCCGGTCGGCCTTGGTCCTAGTCGGGCCAGTCTTGTCGTGAATTCGGTCCAACCAGTCTTTTTTTATGACCCATAGTTCTTTTTTGTTAACAGAACACTATATGTCTCCTCTTTTTACAAGACAATGGACAAAAAAAAATATTTATTTATTTTTCTTGAGCTGAAATAAGAATGACCTTTTTTTAGGGTTAAATAACAAGGAGCTACCTGAACTTTGGACGTTTTGCAACGAGCTACCCGAACTTTGAAAATTCTAAACGGACTACCTCAAATTTGAAGAAGGTGCAAATAGCTACCTCCGTCCAATTTCCGACGACTTTCCAACGAGTTTCCGTCAACAGTTGACGGAAAATTGGACGGAGATAGCTATTTGCACCTTCTTCAAAGTTGAGGTAGCCCGTTTAGAATTTTCAAAGTTCGGTTAGCTCGTTGCAAAACGTCCAAAGTTCAGGTAGCTCCTTGGTATTTAACCTTTTTTTTATTTTTTGTACAGCTAAATTCAGGAAGGTATCATTTGTTTTGGTAATTTTTAGGACTTGTGAGGCAGCCTAAATGGGGCCATCTCAAGGATCTGCACCGAGCTATAAAGCTATGCGAGCCTGCTTTGGTTTCTGCTAATCCAACTGTCATGGCACTTGGAAACTATGAGCAGGTTTCTTTTGAAATTCTTGCAAACTATTCTATTTTTTAGTTAAAAAAAGTATAAAAGATTCTTACTTTGTGTTACTGTTTCCATGCAGGCTCATGTGTTCAAGTCAAAAGGGGCCTGTGCTGCATTTCTCGCAAATTATAACCCGAATTCTTTTGCCAAAGTTTCATTTGGAAACATGCATTACAATCTTCCTCCTTGGTCCATCAGCATTCTCCCTGACTGCAAGAACACTGTTTATAACACAGCTAGGGTAAGAAACCCGCAAATTTTATCATCTTTCACAATTTCCGGTTTCCCTTCATTTCCCATGCTTTGATTGTGTTTACTTGGTTCTCAAGTTAATGATTTTGTGGCAAACAAATGACAGTTGATGAAATTTCTAGATGTAATTTGAATCTTTTTTTTTGTATAGGTGGGCGCGCAGAGCGCGACTATGAAGATGACTCCGGTTCCTTTTCACGGAGGATTCTCATGGCAAGTATACAACGAGGAGACTGCTGCTTTTGAGGACAGTTCATTTACTACAAAGGGTCTGCTCGAGCAGGTCAATGCTACAAGAGACGCTTCCGACTATCTGTGGTACATGACAGAGTGAGTAAACTCGTAACTTCACACTTATTTTTCGTTAAAGAATAACACATCAAATAAAAGGATGATCATGGGCGGTCCGGTCCGGTTCTGAAGGCAAGACCGAGATCGAGACCGAAATTTCGATCTTGCCTTCTGGAGGACTGAGTCCGAGTCAATCTTTCTTGACTTGGGCCGGTCTCGGTCCTGGACTGAATCTGCACACAAAAAAAACACTATGAGCTCATGGTATTCTTCTTGAATCTTCATTTTTTTCATATGCGAATGCAAAACTTCTCATTTTGGAGAGTGCAGTGTTTATATCAACCCGAAAGAAGGATTCTTAAGGAGCGGACATGACCCACTTCTTACCGTTGTCTCAGCCGGTCATGCCTTGCATGTTTTTGTTAACGGTCAACACTCAGGTCAGTCTCACTTTCTGGGTTTCAAATTTTGTGAATATTTATGGATTGTCTCGGCAAAGCAAAGTACGGGTTTAGCAAGCAAAATATCGTTTTTTTCACGCATTTTGAAGCTTTATCGCCAAAGTACGTCGTACGTGTATTTTTTCTGTAACATAGAAAGACATTGCAAAGTACAAAGTATTGTTCTTTATGCATTTTAGGTAGGGATGACAATTTCTGACACGACACGATTAAACGATCTGTAATTTACACGTTTAGACACGACACAATTACTAAGCGTGTCTAAACAACTCTTATACGTTTAGACACGATTAATAATCGTTTCTAAACACATCTAACATGCAAATACACGACAAACACACGTTTAATTAATTGTGTCTTGTAAGGTAATTTCTATAAATCCTTAATGTTGAAATATTGAAATACCCACTTACTTTTTAATATTGAACTTTGAAGACCTTACTTTGTATATATGAATTTGTGTATATATCTGCTTTAAAGCGTATATTGGTTTAATCTTAACGGATCTCGTGTCTAAACAACTGTATACGTTTAGACACGAGGCATGTTTAGACACGTTTAAGATTTATACGTTTAGACACGAGATATGTTTAGACACAACACGATTAATGACACGACACGATTGCCTCCCCTAATTTTAGGCTACTTTTTTGCCAAAAAAATCCATACAAAATTAGGTGACTTCGTTTGATAGACTCTTTACTAGTGTCTCTACTATATAATCTTTGGAATTCTTTTGTTTTTCCAGGAAGTGCCTACGGAAGTTTAGAGTTTCCGAAGCTTAGTTTCAATGAAGGTGTAATGCTTCGACCCGGAGTCAACAAAATCTCGCTTCTAAGTATCGCAGTCGGGCTTCCGGTACTTAACTACTCTTGTTTTCAATATACACCAAGTGCCAAACATCAACGTATCTAAATTGATGAAGTTCACAATTTTTTGGCATATTTTCTCAGAATGTTGGGCCACATTTTGAGAGGTGGAATGCAGGGGTTCTCGGTCCCGTGATACTAAGTGGTCTAAATGAAGGGAAGAGAGACTTATCGTGGCAGAAGTGGTCTTACAAGGTCGATATCTATACCGTGCCTTCATCTTTTGTTAGAGTAATTCAGACTTGTGGGTTAGATATGAGCCTGAATGGCTTCTTTCTTATTGCAGGTTGGTTTGAAAGGAGAAGCATTGAGTCTTCATTCTCTAAGCGGAAGCTCATCAGTCGAATGGGCAGCCGGGTCTCTTGTGGCAAGAAGGCAGCCATTGATGTGGTTCAAAGTAAGTGACTTTGCAGGGCAATAGGCATAACTAGGGTTGATCATGGCCGGGCCGGTCCTAAAGGCAAGACCGATACCGAAATTTCGGTCTTGCCTTTTGGGGGATCGAGACCGACCTCGGCCAAAAAAGTCCGCCTGAGTCGGTCTTTCTTGACTCGGGCCGGTCTCGGTCCTGGACCGAAACTGCACCCCTAAAAAAAAGTATGAGCTCACAATATTCTTTAGTAAAATGCGAAAGAATAGTTCGCTATGAGCTCATCGCATGACTGCGTGGTTTGTAAATTTATCAGGATGCAGCTTTTATAGAGATAGAAAACCTCCTAAATACACATTCATTCGGTGTGGTATTATGAAAATCTCAAATCCACATTCCTTCGGTCCGGGCCGGTCCTAAACGGGCTTTCGTGAAAAAAGCCTGAGACCGACCTTGAAGAAAAAAAATCGTTCGCTTGGTCTCGGGCCGGTCTTGTCGAGAATTCGGTCCAACCGTCTATTTTTATCAGCCCTAGGCATAACCTATATAGTTCTATACTACTATAACTCTGTTTATTGCAGACGATCTTCAATGCTCCGGCCGGAAATGCTCCCTTAGCTTTGGACATGAGAAGCATGAGCAAGGGTCAAGTTTGGATAAACGGGCAGAGCATTGGACGGTATTGGCCTGCGTATAAGGCTGTCGGGAGTTGCGGCGAGTGTAGTTACGTGGGAACGTATCACGAGAAGAAATGCTTAAGCAACTGTGGAGAAGCTTCACAAAGATGGTAAGTTAGCATTCCGGTTATTACAGAAAGCTCGAATTTTTTCGGTCAGATGGTTAAAATTAAGGGTGTCGCCGGGTCAAGTAGGGGTTGTGTCAAAATATGTTCAACTCAAACACGATCCATGATTAATGATGAATCAATTTTCAAGACCCAAACATGACCCGCGGGTTCACAAAATTCAACCCGTATGACCCGTGGACCAGTGTCATTTCAATTTGTACAATATGAATTTTGCGGGTCTACCTATCGACCCGCCTGACCCACTGATTCATGCAACCCACGTGACATGTGTGACTCATAAACTTTAATATACTTTATTAGAATATATATTTAATTATACGGGTCGATTGGTACGGCCTAAACTCGAACCCACTTTTCATGCGGGTTGGACGAATCGTCTCAAAAGGGCCCACGGATCCAAATGGTTCGACCCAAACACAACCCATAAACGGGTCAGTCACCTATGGATCGTGTTCAAAATTGACACCCCTAGTTAAAATGTAAGGACATTATTAGTGGATGATACAAATTGTAGGTGTAGCTAAAAAAATATTATTCTTAAAATTTTTCTTATGTTACAAATAAGTCCAGTCTATTAGTCTATTAGTCTATTAATGGAAGTAGCAAAAGCACTTACCTGAGCATTAAAAACACTAAGATGCAATTGCCTCTAAACTTTTAAAAATGGTTCAAAAAGACCTCAGAAATGCCAGATTGTTCTTTTTTAGCCCTCTGAATTTTGAGATTAAATGTTGATTTGCCCCTTTCATTTATAAAACAGAAAGCATTGCCCCCTAACTTCTTGGTCAAACTGTCACTAATATGCATTATTCTCAAAACTCCTAGGTACCATGTCCCTCGTTCTTGGCTAAACCCGACCGGAAATTTACTCGTCGTATTTGAGGAATCGGGCGGTGATCCGAACGGGATCTCATTGGTTCGGAGAGATGTGGACTCTGTTTGTGCCGATATCAACGAGTGGCAACCGACCTTGATGAACTACGAAATGCAAGCCTCAGGCAAAGCCAACAAACCCTTGAGGCCGAAAGCACATTTATCATGCTCGACAGGGCAAAAGATCTCATCCGTTAAATTTGCTAGCTTCGGAACTCCTCAAGGAGCCTGCGGGAGCTACCGTCAGGGAGGCTGCCATGCTTTCCACTCGTACGATGTTTTCCAAAAGGTACGATTTAGGACCCACTTGTGGTATTACGATGTTGGTGATAATTATCAAGGGATAAATACCAAGTAGCTACGTGAATTTTGGACGTTTTGCAACGAGCTACCCGAACTTTGAAAATTCAAAACGGGCTACCTCAACTTTGAAGAATGTGCAAATAGCTACTTTCGTCCAATTTTCCGTCAACTGTCGTCGGAAATTCGTCAAAAATTGGACAAATTGGACGGAGATAGCTATTTGCACCTTCTTCAAAGTTGAGGTAGCCCGTTTTGAATTTTCATAATTCGGGTAGCTCGTTACAAAACGTCCAAAGTTCAGGTAGCTACTTGATATTTAACCCAATTATCAACGAAAATGCTACGAGTCATGAAACTTTGTCGGAAAAAATATGATCTTTATCCGTTTTTGGCGAAATGTTTCCACTTTTCATGCAGTCTCATGTGTTATAGCAATGCTCAGGTATCAGTACTAGGATTTATCTGAAAAAGATTTATTTTCTTGCAGACTTGTGTTGGGCAAAATTCGTGCACTGTCCCCGTGACCCCGGAGATTTTTGGAGGAGACCCGTGCCCGAACATTATGAAGAAACTGTCTGTAGAAGTTATTTGCAGCTAATCTTCATCGTTTCTGCTCGGTATAGTTTCTAATCCCACGGTTCGGCTTTTGCAAGGTGAAGTTGTACAAATACACGACACACCCTTCTGCTAGAAGCTGCAGATTTCCAAAGAAGATTATGTTATATGCTTATGTAAGAACAATGCATGTTCATAGATTAATGTAAGTTCTGCCATCGATTGAGGCGGTTGGATTGGAAGCACAGCTAGATAAGTTATTAGTCTGTGTGCTGCTTTCGGGTATGATTTTGCAGAAACAAAGTACGAGGAAGCCTCTTGATTCCTCGAAAAGTTGCATGTATTTTACAGTTTGAATGTTTTGATTCTTGTAAGGATGTTCTGAAATGGAATCAATGGTTTTGAATTGCATTTCAGGCTCTTGGTTTTGAAATGGAATCAATGGTTATAAGGAGAGTCATAGATATTTAAAGAAAAAAAAAAAGAATTTAGGTTTAATACTTATTTTTTTGTGTTAAATTTACATATTTTTCACATATATATATATATATTGTTAAATTAACCTTTTAAATATTTTTCTATTTTTTTAAACTTAAATCTATCATGTTAGTGGCGTCACAATGGTTGTTTCGTTAATCAAATTTGACGGTTAACAGTAATTTAAACAAAATATCACGTTATGAATAAAAGTACATTAAACAACATAAGAATATACTGATGTTAAATTTGATACTATTCGATATTAAATTTGTAGGTGTATCTAACCTATTTATCTTTATTTTTAGGATAAAATACGAACATTATCCTCTAAAATTGTAAAAATTATAGAAAAATGTCACAATTATACCTTCCAAACTTTTTAAAATAGTACAATTGAGTCTCGATTAAATTTGGAATCAGTTTGAGTCAATACCCAGACTCGAGCCTTATCGATTGAGGTTCAATCAAACTCCAATTGAATCAAGACTCAATTGTAATGTTTGAAAAATATTGAAATTTTGGGAGAGATATACTATTTCACCAATCGATTTTTTTTTTTTTTTGTAATATTTTAAAAAGTTTTTAATTATGATATTTTAAAAAGTTTACTGTTATTTTAAAACTTATTATGTTAGATTTGGATAAAAAAATGGACAGTTGATGCAATCTTTAACCAAATATAAAGAAAAGAAAATTTTACAATTTAAATTTGAGAGAATTTAAAATTTGATCAAATATGAAAGAATAATGTTAAATTTTATCCTTTTATCTTTATTTATAATTAGCAATTTTGAGAAGCCAAAATCCAACCCAAGAAACGCCATGGACGGCATGTGGATTGTGGGCCAACTAAAGTTGGTCTGGTCGGTGTATAAAGTCGGCACAACAGAATTAGTATTTTTGTTTTTAGTTGGAGCCGACTTTACTTTTCTAAAACAAAATTAATTAAATAGTAATTATTCTGGGGAAGGAAAATGTATCACTGGGAAATAATTACTTTTTTTTTTTAATATAAAGTAATAAGTTTTTATAAAAAAAACTTAAAAATCAGGTAAAAGCTAAAGTGAAAAACATTTAAATTTTAAGAGGTAAAACTGTAAAAGACCTGTGCCGCCGTAGAAATAGTAAAGACCCTATTCTTACTGCTTCCCTTCGTCCATCCACCTTCGTGTGACGCCATGGAAGCAGCAGCAGACCAGTCAAGCCGCACTTTTAAAGCAGCTCAAGAACATTTCCCGTAAAGCCTCTGTCTCGATTCGATCTTTCCTCCACCGCCTTCTCTGTTTTGTGGTCGTCAGCCTCATCTATCGTTCGTTGAGTCATTCGATCGAGCTCCAATGGGTACGTGCTGAAACTTTTTCCAGTCCGATATGTTTTCAGCTCGATGTTTTGTTCATTCATTTCTAGTTTGGTTGTTGGATTTGTTGCTTAGCTAATGCAATCAATCACTGTCTGGTTTGTTGCGATCTGTTTTTTTTCTCTTCCTGTTTTAACTTTTGCTGCTGATCTAAACGATGTCTCAGCTGCTTTTAAGGTTGGCTCGAGGTGAATCAACTGTATATTACTTTGGATTTGCTAGATTTGACAGAAGTTTGAGGAAATTAGCAGTGTCAGCTGAATCTGGTCGGAATTGAACTTGTTTGGTCCGATCGGTTTCTGTAGAATCAATAAATGCTGTAAAGTTAAAATGTTTGATCTGTTATAGCTGAGTAAAAATCAGTTTCTCGTCACCTGCTGTTAGATTCTGCTGGGGTAAAATAACATGAATCTCCAGTAAAGACTGAATCGTCGTTCTAATGTTGATAAGAGATGTTGAGATCATGTTTAACATATCAGTTGTTTCTTCGGCATTGATTTGCAGTGCAGGATACCCGTTGAATGAACTGTTTCACTAGAAAGTTTTTTTGGGTTAAATTTTATGTGGTCCTTATTTATCATTTCAATTGTTGGAATAACATGCAGTATTTGAAAAGATCGAATGTGCTAGTTTCTATTTTCACGTTAAGTTTAATTTTCTCAGATAAAAACGAAAGTTGTTCTACACAACTCATTGATGGAGATGGTACGTTCAATGTTAGCGGACTTGAGAATTTCATGAAGGAGGTCAAATTGGGGTCATGTGGCCTTTCTTACGCCGTAGTCTCCATCATGGGTCCACAAAGTAGTGGTATGTAAAATTTCAATGAGCTAATAGTCTTATTATTATTTTTCATCTTCATATGCGCACTTGATTATAGATGGGTTCGTACTACTAAGGATATATTCTTTTCTCTTATGATTTACTCATCAGGGAAGAGTACTCTATTAAATAATCTCTTCCGTACAAACTTTAGAGAGATGGACGCTTACAGAGGAAGGTATATCTAATGTCAACGTCTTACTCAGTGAAGCTAATATGGGTGTGGAGACTAGTGTTCAGCAAAATTCTTTGTTTGTAGGTCTCAAACCACCAAAGGTATCTGGATGGCAAGAGCTGCGAGTATTGAACCATGTACTGTTGTAATGGACTTGGAGGGCTCTGATGGAAGAGAACGTGGAGAGGTGCATTTTCCATCTACTGATTTTTATAAATATATACACTCAAAATGGCCGAACTTATAACTTTGTGAATTTTAAAGAGAGATGTTAATGGTTTTCTGTGTTCATATGATTTAGATGAATTATGAGCATTTGCTTAGGAGAGTACTTATAGCCGGTTGTTTGTCTTTGCTTCAGGATGATACAGCATTTGAAAAGCAGAGTGCACTTTTTGCCCTAGCTGTCTCAGATATAGTTCTGATTAATATGTGAGTCAACCACAGCTGTTGTTCAGTGCTACTCAATGTTTTGCAATTCATAAGAACGAACATTTCCTGATTTTTAACCAACTTATAGGTGGTGTCATGATATTGGCCGTGAACAAGCTGCAAATAAGCCCCTTCTAAAAACTGTGTTTCAGGTAACTGTTTTCCTTGTTGGTAGGTATCAAAATTTTTGAAGTTATGATTGTGTCTTGATCATTTGTTTTTCAGGTTATGATGAGATTATTCAGTCCTCGCAAAACAACTTTGTTGTTTGTCATTCGAGATAAATCTAGGGTATGTATGTACATTGAATTTTCCTGGTACTGTCATTTGAGATATTTCATGTATTCATTTAAACACTCTGTATTAGCTTTGTGATTGGCTATTGTTGTTTTGCCATTAGACCCCTCTTGAAAATTTGGAACCAATATTGAGGGAAGATGTTCAAAAGGTATCATTTCGGAGATTCCTCATTAGCATACCTTGTTTACAGTTTGCCATTTTGTTGAACTATTAATTTTCTTATTTCTTCTTTTTCTCAGATTTGGGACAATATTTCAAAGCCACAAGCACACAAGCATACTCCTCTGAGTGAATTCTTTAATGTAATAATCCTCGTTTATGATATTGGGTAACACCTTGCTGTACAAGGCAAGCAACTGAGTATTCATTTTAATTTTCTGATTGAATACCAGGTCGAAGTTGTTGGTCTTTCGAGTTATGAAGAGAAGGAAGAGCAATTCAAAGAGCAGGTTGACACTACTTAAGAATGGACGGCTTTTACGCCATTATTCACTATTTCTAATTGATTTCATATTTTCTAATGTAAAGGTGGCAGACCTAAGGCAACGTTTTTTTCATTCAATTGCACCTGGTGGCCTTGCCGGAGATAGAAGGGGTGTTGTTCCAGCATCTGGGTTTTCCTTCAGTGCTCAACAAATATGGGAAGTGATTAAAGAGAATAAGGACCTTGATTTGCCAGCTCACAAGGTAATATCTAATTTTGTTATCACTTTTTTTTTGTCATGGTTAACTGCCTAAATTTTGCATCAAAATTCTCAGTTATGTTATTATCTTGACTTTTAGGTCATGGTGGCCACGGTACGATGTGAAGAAATTGCTCATGAACAATATTCCTCTTTCACTTCAAATAAGGTGAATTTTTATCCGAATATTGTCGTTTTTTTTCTTCCAATGTCACTGATCTATAGGCTATAGCTATTCTAAATACTCAAACTATTCTGTTGCTAGGAATGGTGCCAAATTGAAGAGGCTGTACAATCTGAACTAGTTCCTGGATTTGGAAAGAAGCTTAGTTCAATTCTTGATGGATGTTTTGACGGGTAATTGATCTCTTCACTTCTGATAGCCCTTTGCCTGCATTGTTGATTTTTTTTTTATATAAATTTTAAAGCTTGGGTTGTGGAATATTAGTATGTATATTTTCTATACTCTAGGCTGATATAATTAAGGGTATATTTATGGCTTTTTTCTTGAGTATGCAGTTACGACGCAGAGGCTACATATTTTGAAGAAGGTGTAAGATCAGCAAAACGAAAGCAGCTTGAAGAAAAGTTGCTTCTGGTAAGAAACAAAAGGAGCATCTCATTTTAAAATTCAATGTCAAAGTGAGAAACTTTTCCGATGGTATATATCTCTTGCTTAAAGGCCTTTTTGCTCGTGCCAGCTTGTACAACCAGCTTTTCATTCCGTTTTGGGTCATATAAGATCTGGAACTCTAGAGAAGTTCAAGGATGCTTTTGAGAAAGCTTTAAAGGGAGGAGAAGCATTTGCTGCAGCTGCTCATTATTGCACTCAGTTATGTATAAGCTATTTTGATGAGCGATGTGCAGGTAAATTTCAAGTTGATTCGTTACTTTAAGAGATGGAAAAGATATATTTAAAAGAGACGCTGCTATTATGGTTGGAACAGATGCTGCTATTAAACAAGTAAAATGGGACACGAGTAAAGTGAGAGAAAAACTTCAGAGAGATATTGACACGCATGTAGCTGAAGTCCAAGCAGCTAAACTCTCTGAGATTACAAAAGCATACGAGGTATTACTATAAAAGAGATTGTCTCTTCTAGTATTTGGTTCCTTTGGTATATGTACATTTTCCTAACAGTAGAATGTGAATTGCAGACCAAGTTAACTGAGGCTTTATCAGGACCTGTGGAATCTCTTTTGGATGAAGCTAATAATGAAACATGGCCTGCAATAAGAAAACTTCTGCACCGTGAAACTGAATCTGCAGTTTCCGGGTTCACTGATGCACTCTCTGGATTTAATATCGATGAACAAGAAAAGGAGAAACTAGTGAATAGTTTACGAGATTATGCAAGAGGTGTAGTTGAAACAAAATCCAAGGAGGAAGCAGGGCGGGTCCTGATGCGCATGAAAGATCGGTTGGGAAATCTTCTCATGAACGCTTTTTGCTTCCTCTTTCTTATGACCAGTTTTGGCTAAAATTTTGTTACTTTTTTTTGGTACAGCTTTTCAAATCTCTTTAGCCGTGATCATGACTCAATGCCGAGAGTCTGGACAGGGAAGGAGGATATCCGAGCAATCACCAAAACTGCTCGATCTGCAGTATGTCCTACTTATTGTCCACTTCTAAAATCTTTCTTCACTTTTGTATTTTTTGCTAAAACCTGTTTTATTGTGGAATGTGGATCTTTTCAGTCCTTGAAGTTGTTGTCTGTGGTAACTGTTGTTCGCTTGGACGATGAGAAAGACAAAATCGAGAATGCATTATCTGTTGCTTTATTGAATCCCAAGAACCCTTCTGGTGTTACTGATCGTGGCATTACAACATTGGATCCACTAGCTTCCAGCACCTGGGAAGAGGTAAAATTCCCTTTTTAATCAATCTTTCAATTTATTTTATTTTGTTTTTTGCTCGAATCTTGTAAAAGTATTCTAAAAGAAGCAGTAACATTTGTTTGACACTGTATGCTATCGGTTTTTATACATGTTGGTTTTCTCATCTGCATATTGATCTAATCTTCTTACATGTTTCCTATGAACCACTAATTACTTTACTGTCTAATTCAGGTCCATCCTTCAAAAACATTGATTACACCCATCCAATGCAAAAATATATGGAGACAATTCAAGGCCGAAACGGAGTACAGCGTCACACAAGCTATGTCTGCTCAGGCATGAAACTGCTCATTTCTTATGATCTCTATTTCGTTTTCTTTATTTTATTCATAAAAAAACTTTATGTTCTGAAAGTGTGAAAGTTAATTTGAATGCTCTGCTGAAGTTGATATGAATCGGTTTTAAAATTTTCAGGAAGCTGCCAAGCGAGCCAACAATTGGCTACCACCACCTTGGGCACTGGCTGCAATGTTTGTTCTTGGCTTCAATGAATTCATGATGCTTCTAAGGTTTATTCCGGTTCCTTTTAAAGTTCTTAAATATTTATATTTTATAAGGGTGCATTATTTTCTTACACGCATATATATATATATATTCTGGTGCAGAAACCCTCTTTACATTGGTTTCGTTTTCGTGGGTTATCTGATCGTCAAAGCCATATGGGTACAACATATCTCAGGCGAATTTCGTAACGGCGCTGTAAGTCATTGTTTTCGTAATTGGATTTCCTTCGTGTATATTCTTGACATAATGTTACAAGTCAAATGGAAGAGCCCAACCCAATAAACTCAATAAACTAGTCTATTAGGTGAGAGAACTCATTTAGCTTATAAACACCACAATAGTTGCTCATACAACCAATGTGGTACAAGTTTCATACCTTGCAATGGGTATAGACCATAACATTCGTCCCACCTTAAGGAGACCAACGTCCTCATTGGTCACGGTCACGGCTAGCTTTTCTAGGCCACCACTCCGTGAGCCACCACTCCGAGCCCTTGTTGGTCACGGCTGACTTATTTCCAGGCCACCACTCCAAGGCCTGACTCTGATACCAATTGTTACAAGTTAAATGGAAGAGTCCAGCCCAATAAACTAGTCTATTGGGTGGGAGAACTCATTTAGCTTATAAATACCACAATAGTTGCCTATACAAACAATGTGGTACAAGTTTCATATCTTGCAATGGGTATAGACCATAACACATAAAATTTGAACTGAAGCTATCATAATTTCTTAATCTTGACTACTAAAAGCAGCATGTCTATTTCCAAAAATTTGAAAAAACAATCTTTTCAGTTTCACTACACGCAGCTAATGAAGATTCCTAAATTGATGTTGGAATCTTTGTTCTTTGCAGATTCCCGGGCTGTTGTCTTTATCGAACAAGATTCTCCCGACCATAATGAACTTCCTCAAGAAACTAGCAGAGGCAGGCGAGGCTCGTGTGATGAACACCAATACCCACAACCCAAATCCTCCCTCTGTCGCATCCCAGACCTTCGGAAACAGCAGTAATTCAAGTGGATTATCATCTGTCGGTCCATCTGAAGATGATATTGGAACTGCATATTCATCAAGTCAATCAAAAGAAGACTAATTTCAGACTCTTTGTTGCTTCCACATTCATAATGATTGAGTTGGTCCACTCTAGAGAAGAATACGGAGTTTGTAAGCTCTCGAAAATGTTTTTTTGTTGCCGAGAATACGAAGGCGCGATTTTTTGAAGTCGGGTGGCGGAATAAGCGAGGTTGGTGTCTTGTGGAGTAAACAACAACACTGTGTATGATCCTTAGTTGGTTTTGGTTCTGTTGTATGATTATGTTTATGGATTGCCATTTAGGGTGGCATATCGTGTGTATCAATACATTTATCGTGAAACACTTATTAAACACGAACACGCACGATAAATTTATCGTGTCATGTTCCTTAATACGAACACGATATGCAATTTTTTGTGCGTGTTCATATCATGTTGTCTTAAGTTAGTCAGATATATCTTCATATGCTAGAGTTATAAAGAAATATCAAAATAGCGAATTATTCATACTAAGAATTAACAATTCAAACATCATATTTTACGAGTGTTTAATATAAAACCGATATATTTTAAAAATTAAAATTCTAAATAGACTTTTGAATATTATTAAAATAGTTTTTCTTAGAAAAGTATTAAAAAAATACTTTCAAGTCTAATTTTATCGTGTTATCGTGTTCTGATGCCTAAATACAAACACGACACGAAAATATTTTCGTAATATCGTTCTTTCATATGTTTTCATGAACACAATTTTTGTCTCGTATATGTTCGTGTCATGTTATCCTGTTTTATAGGAAAACATTTTGGTAAAAATAATTTATAATATATATATGTAATATATAAATAAAACCCGCATATTTTCTGAGTAAAAAGTAAATTCTCTGAAATTTATATCATCAGATTTGGTCAGTGTACTTTTTAAACGCGAAATTTTTTCATTAATTTCTCATCAGAGCTGGCTATCCAAACGTGAGAATTTCTCATTAGAGTCAGTGGCAGGTGGGCCCGTCCTTATTCCCACGTGTGCACACAACATTTGGAAAGATATATATATTTTTATTAAAAATAGATAAGTTTTCAACTTTTTGCTAAAAATAGTTTTTTTTTTAAATAATTAGGCAAATGAAAGAAAAAAACTTTAACAATAATAACATTATGTACATTAGGCGAAGTAATTTAGGACCTTAGTTAAATTATTAAACTTTTTATTAATTTACTTTGTAGTAAATATCTCTAAAAATAGCTAATATCTCTCGCACAAAAAAATGATTATCTAGAAAAAAATTAAATATCATTTATTAATCTTTTCGTGCATAACAAATTAACAACTTTTTTTTTTTTTGGCCAACAACAACAAATTAACAACTGACCTGCAAAAAATATGACCTTTATTATAGAACAATATTAATTATTATAATCAAAATGTAATAATTTATTATTATTATATTATTTTCAGATTCTAATATCTTCCTCTACAACCTATCTCTTTCTCTCAGTCCCCACCTTCCATCATTATCTCTAACAATGGATGGCAAAGTGACCTCTTCTTCTAAACCCGCCGCTAACGGCGGCCCTCCAGCCTTTCCTGCCACCAAGTCCCAGCTATACGGCGCTACCACCCGAAACTACCGCCCCCAGCCCACCCGCCGTCGCCACGGCCGACGATGCTGCTGGTCCTGCTGTCTCTGGACTACCATCGCCATCCTCGTCATCCTCCTCCTGGCTATCGTGACAGGAGTCATTTTTTACGTCATCTACAGCCCCCACCGCCCATCCTTCACCGTCACCTCCCTAAACCTCAGCTACCTCAACGCCACATCCTCCACCGTCAGCTCCAAGCTCAACCTCACCCTCACCGCCAGAAACCCTAACAAGAAACTCGTCTACGTTTACACTCCTTCCTCCATCACCGTCCTCACCAACGGTGTCGACATCGGTGACGGAACTTTCCCGGAGTTCGTCCACCGCACCAGAAACACCACCGTCCTAAGATCCACCATCGCAAGCAAATCTCAGACGTTGGAGAACGAAGAGGTGGATAAATTGAAATCTGCGTTGAAAATCAAGACTGGCGTGCCGCTGAAGGTGAGGCTCGACACGAAGGTGAGAGTGAAAGTCGGCGGCGTGAAGACGCCAAGAATTGGGATCAGAGTCACCTGCGACGGGATCAGAGTGACGGTTCCGGCGAAGGGGAAGTCGGCGGTGGCGTCGACGGGGAAGGCCAAGTGTAAGGTGGAAACGAGGATCAAGATCTGGAGATGGACGGTTTAGAAAATTCAATTTTTTTTCTCTCTAAATTTTAATATTTGTATAAATTAGATTTTTTCCAGCATATAAAAATAAAAACCTTTATTTATTATTATTTGTGTCAATTTCTCCCTCTTTTATAATTCTATATTTCTTTTAATTTTTGTGAAATTTTTAGTAAGGACTGTTACATTAGCTTTAGGTTACTATTTTCATTACTTAAATTATAGGGTTAAATACCAAGTAACTACCTGAACTTTGGACGTTTTGCAACGAGTTACCCGAACTTTGAAAATTCAAAATGGTCTACCTCAACTTTGAAGAATGTTCAAATAGCTACTTCCGTCCAATTTTCCGTCGGAAAGTCGTTGGAAAATCGTTTGAGAGTCGTCGGAAAATCGTTGGAAAGTCGTTAGAAATTGGACGGAGGTAGCTATTTGCACATTCTTCAAAATTGAGGTAGCTCGTTTTGAATTTTCAAAGTTCGGGTAGCTCGTTACAAAACGTCCAAAATTCAGGTTGCTACTTGATATTTAACCCTAAATTATAATAAAAATCAACATTTTAAAATTGATGAAATAATAAGAACATGCAAATGACTTACTAGTCCGCACGATGATCTGTCTCATTAATTATTGTTGACTAGGATTTTGGCCAAAAAAAAAAAATTGTTGACTAGGAAAACGTCGTCTGTCAGTCAACTCAACTTGGGCCTCGGCCAGGCCCAACGGTAGATTTTATTTACAATATCTTTTATTTCATAATATTTTGGTATTATTAATACAAGTAACTATCGATTTGTTAATTAAATTTTGAGATTTTAAATAATTTATAATTTTGGGCAAACAATAATTTTTAGTTGAATTACTTTTTTAATAAATGATTAGCTTACATTACATAAAATTGTATTTGTTAATTTCGTATTTATTGTTAAATAATGATAAAAAAAATTATATTTATTTATTATATTATTCTATTTTTATGCAATTTATTAGTTGAACTATTGAGAAATATAAAATTTACTAGCTGAAATTTATCGATAAATTGCAATTTAATAGTTGACGTATACATATTTAATTATTTATACTATTATTAGGGTTAAATACCAAGTAGCTACCTGAACTTTGAACGTTTTGGAACGAGCTACCCGAACTTTGAAAATTCAAAACGGACTACCTCAACTTTGAAGAATGTGCAAATAGCTACCTCTGTTCAATTTCTGACGACTTTTCAACGAATTTCCGACACTTTCCAACGGAAAATTGGACGGAGGTAGCTATTTGCATCTTCTTCAAAATTGAGGTAGCACGTTTTGAATTTTCAAAGTTCGGGTAACTCGTTGCAAAACGTCCAAAATTCGGGTAGCTATTTGGTATTTAAACTTTATTATTATTATTTTTAATGGTAATTTTACATTTTCGCCGTTAAATTCGGTCTATTTCTTCTTGTCCTTCCACCCTATCCACCGTCTCTTTCTGTTTCTTCCATCAACTCTCCTTTTTCCTCTCTACTCCATTGAAGCTCTCTCTCCCTCTTTCTCTCTCTGCATTTAGGTTCCGAACCCACAGACCAAACTCAACTGTTTGCAAGAAAAATTGCATCATTTCAATCTACTGCCATAATGACATCCAACCCACTGCCACCTGGTCTAGTCTCCAATCTACAGGAGGTCCTGTCCAGCAGAAAAGGAGACGGGGTAGAGCAGCGGGCAGCTCCCGTCGCTGAATCTCAGCAGCCGTCCACCTCCGACGAAGACGATTCCGACGGGAAGCCCATTATCCTAGTCACCAATGGCGATGGGATTGAATCCACCGGCCTCACGTGCCTCGTCGAAGCTCTGGTCCGCGGCGGGCATTATAGTGTCCATGTCTGTGCTCCTCAATCGTGGGTTTTCCTTCCCTTGCTCAATTTTATTCTCTTGCTGCTCTGATCTAACAAGTTCCGTACTCTTTCTTTACCCTGAATCTGATGACATCGTGTTTTATGGTGGTCGATTGAAACTAACAACTTGCTGATCTTCAGAAGCTTAGTTGCTTCTACATATCAATCAATTTGGAGCATATAACTTGAAATTGGTAGTGTTGATTTTGAGCTTGGGAGCTGCCACTAAATGTTGCTGATTTTGGAATATTTCTGTGGTTAATCTTTGATATTGATCTGGGATTTGGTTTGAGGTAGTGATTTTTGTTTAGGGTTAGTAGTGACAAAACGTATGAGCTCGTCCCTAATCTTTCATTTTGATGACTAATAATTCTCAATTAAGTGATGAGAAAGATGATCTTCTAAATTTGTATGCTTTTGAACGTTCAGATTCATGAATTGATCAGTTTGTTCAATGTAATGCTTTTCTTTCCCCCTATATTCAAAGCTGTTTATTGCATTGTTCAGGGACAAATCATGGTCAGGTCACTGCGTCACTCTTGGAGAAACAGTGGCTGTGACTTCTGTTGCAATAGACGGCGCTACAGCTTATGAAGTATCAGGTATGAAGAAAGAGTATTTGTGATCTTTCGTGACTATCTCGGTTTCTGCATAATCTTATATTAATGGTAACAAGATTCATGATTGAGATAGTCGTTAAAAAAAGAAAAAACTGCCCTCATCACTTGCGATGATATAGAATCACAATCTTTAATCTATCCAATGTAATCTTCATGTATGATAACCGCCATATCACTGTTCTGGTAGTTATTATAAGCACATTTACTTCTCAGGCACGCCCGTGGATTGTGTCTCGATAGCATTATCTGGTGCGCTCTTTTCTTGGTCAAAGCCTCTGCTGGTTAGAACCGAACCTGTGTGCTTTTAGTTTTTTGGATCAAACTGTTGTTTTGCCATGAAAATGTTTGTTTCTTAATTCATTTATATACTTTACAGGTTATTAGTGGAATTAATCGGGGTTCAAGTTGTGGACATGACATGTAATTCACATGCTTTCTTAAGAATCAGTTTTTTAAGAAAATGATATAATGTTGTGTATGCCATTTATCTAACTTGAGAACCCTCCAGGTTCTATTCAGGTGCTGTGGCTGGAGCAAGAGAAGCCTTATTATGCGGTGTACCATCTTTATCGATATCACTGAACTGGTGAATACTGGATCAATGCTAATTAACTCGCCCCCTCCCTCTCCACTCCGACTTAGTTTGTGACCTGTGGTTACTTATTGCAGGAAGAAGGATGAGAGCCAAGAAAGTGATTATAAGGATGCAGTCGACATCTGCTTGCCACTAATAAATGCAGCTATCAAAGATATCGAGAAAGGCGAGTTTCCAAGAAATTGCTCCTTCAAAGTAGAAATCCCTACTTCACCTTCAAGAAACAAGGTCTGATTTTCGCTAATACTCAATAGAGGCATCAATTCTATGGTTAAGGGCAACTATATTGAAAGTTGATATCTGAAGCAACACCGTATATAAAGTTAAATAACAATATGCTTACTGAACTTTTATTATGAACGATTTGCTAGATGGACTAACAACATATATAAAGTTAAATAAGAATATGCTAACTGAACCTTTTTTTAGGGTTAAATACCAAGTAGCTACCTGAACTTTGGACGTTTTGCAACGAGCTACCCGAACTTTGAAAATTCAAAACGGGCTATCTCAACTTTGAAGAAGGTGCAAATAACTACCTCTGTCCAATTTCTGACGACTTTCTTACGAAAGTTGACGGAAAATTGGACGGAGGTAGCTATTTGCACATTCTTCAAAGTTGAGGTAGCCCGTTTTGAATTTTCAAAGTTCGGGTAGCTCGTTGCAAAATGGTCAAAGTTCAGGTAGCTACTTGGTATTTAACCCTTTTTTTTATGAACGATTTGCTAGATATGGTAGCTCCGTCCAACTCTCAGTTGATTTCAGATGGAAAAGTGCATCTACACACCAACTAAGATCTAATTTCGCACTTTCAACCCAAATTTTTTAAATGACTACTTTCTAACTGAACTTTTATGTTATGGCCAATTACATAACTGAGCGTTTGGGGTACAAAGTAGTCACATGCATTTGGAGAAGTTTTGGAGTGAGGACAATATGCTAGCTAAATTTAATTTTTGGTTAAATACCAAGTAGCTACCTGAACTTGGGACGGTTTGCTACGAGCTACCCGAACTTTGAAAATTCAAAACGGGCTACCTCAACTTTGAAGAAGGTGCAAATAGCTACCTCCGACAAAAGTTGACGGAAAATTGGACGGAGGTAGCTATTTGCACATTCTTCAAAGTTGAGGTAGCCCGTTTTGAATTTTCAAAGTTTGGGTAGCTCGTTGCAAAACGTCCAAAGTTCAGGTAGCTAGTTGGTATTTAACCCTTTAATTTTTGAAGATGCGAATTAGGTCTCATGCATTTATGTGTCTAAAATTAATGGAGTTAGTAATTTGTACGTTTGTTTTAGTCAAGCTAGGTACCAAATTGTCTCTGCCTGTCACTCATGATACGTTTTTTTGGTATCAATGAAGTTGGTTGGCCTGTTGATATATTTTTGGATGACTGATAGGGCTTCAAGCTTACGAAACAAAGTCCATGGAGATCAAATCCTACCTGGCTAGCTGTTTCAGCAAATAGGCATCCTTCAGCTGGATTTATGTCCAACCAACAGAGCTTGGGCATTCAACTCGCAGCACTCAGTAGAGACGCTTCTGCTGCCGTGAGTCTCTCTTGCTGCATATTATCTTATCATTTCTTATTGCTACACATTTCATAGAGTGTTTGTTCTTACTTTACCAGGGTGCAGCTCGACGGATTACCACACAAAGGAAAAATGTAGAGATCGAATCGATTGGAGCTGCGAACAAATCTGACATGAATAGGCAGAAGAAATTCTTCAGGCTCGAGGTAACCTTGATGATCGGTTGCCAAAAAACTTACATTTTTTAGAAGAACAAATGCAGTCGGGCTAGATAATTTAGAATAGGCTTGTTCAATTTAACCAGTTCAGATGAACTGGTCTAGTTATGGTTTGGTTCGAACCCGTTCGGCCGAACTAGTTCCAAAACCAAACCAGTTTTTTAGATTTCAAATAGACCAGTTCAAAATAGTACCAAAAGTCCAGTTCGAATCGACTCGTTTTTTGATACTGGTTTATACTTAAATTTAAATCAAACCACTTTAAACCTATATAATTTTAGAATCGGTTTGAAGCAAAATCAACTAAACCGTTCTGAAATTAAACCAAACCTAGATATGTCTTCAATAAACCAAACCTAGAGATATATTGGACTCTCGTATGTTGATGTTGGACAGGATTTTAGTCGGTTGTGGAAGAGATTTTCAATCGATTCAGTGTATTTTTCAGTCGGTTCAGTGTATTTTTCAGTCTGTTCAGTGTGTTTTTCAGTTGGTTCAGTATTTTTTCAGTCGGTTCAGTGTTGGACAGGATTTTCAGCCTGTTTAGTTTCGGTTTAAACCGGATTATTCCCAAACCAAAATTGTTATTAAAAAAAACAGTCAGAACAGGTCAAACCGGTTCATGAACAAGCCTAATTTAGAATTTCTTGAAATAGTAAAGGTAAAGGAGAGTCTGCCATGAACTACTTGGTTCAAGATCGATGATTTCCGCTGCAAGCTTTTTCCTTTCAACAACCCTGCAATTGCTGTCTTGCTTATATTTGTTCTGACTGCAGCTAACACACAAAGAGCAGGAAGATCTAGACGAAGATTTGGACATAAAAGCACTACAAAATGGATTTGTAAGTCCTTGTATCCCTCCTCCTATCTATCCAATCATCACCTCTATTTTCTAATCAAGGATTTGTTCAACAGGTTGCAGTTTCACCCATATCCATTTCTTCGGATGGCCAAGTGGCGGCAGGCGATTGGTTTTCTGCTTTTCTTAAGGACCAATGAGCACATCTTCTGGTTTGGCTTTTGTTTTTACACGTCTGTAGCTGTCATATTATTCGACAAGTCGAGTGTTTATGGTTGTTGGGGATCATATTGCAGTCTGAATCTGTTGTCTGTCTTAAGTTATAAAGATACTGGGGATGATATTCCATTGTAGTGGAGACGGGTCGGTCGGGTCAGAATGCCACGACACTGATTCCTCAAAAGAGTTTGATCAACAATTTTGTTCTAATCAGATCTGATTTGTGCACTCTTCATTGTATATGATTTGAAATTTGTAAAAATAACATATTTTTTTTGTACTGAAATTGAAACCTAAACCAATAAAACTAAGCGCTAAATAGTAAATACTAAGGAGCTGCCTGAACTTTGGATGTTTGACAACGAGCTACCCGAACTTTGGAAATTCAAAACGGGTCACCTCAACTTGGACCAGGGACGAAGCCATAATTTTTTTTTAAATGGGGGCAAATATTAGAGTAATGGAAAATAGTTGAACTAAAATAAAATTAGTAGGGGTAAATGTACAATTTAAAATGGCTAAATTAAAAATTATTGTTTTTTTAGGGTCAAATTTACACTAAATTAAAAGTTGAGGGGGCAATTGCCAGATTGCATCCTCTCACCTCTTGGCAACTTCGTCACTGATTTGGACGAAGGTGCAAATGAATACCTCTGTCCAATTTATCGTCAACTGTTGACAGAAATTCATCGAAAATTCGTAAGAAATTGGACGGAGGTAGCTATTTGCACCTTCGTCCAAGTTGAGGTAGCCCGTTTTGAATTTTTAAAGTTCGGGTAGCTTATTGCAAAACGTCAAAAGTTCAGGTAGCTCCTTGATATTTAACTCTAAAACCAATTAAGATAGGTATTGGTCTGATCGTTAATAAGTATATACATTTTTATATTATATTAATTACTATAATTAATCAATCAATACAAAGTAATATTTTGATTGTTTAATTGGTTTTAGTAAAAAAAAATATATTAATATTGTTAGTTATTTAGTTTGGTTTTAAATGTGAATTTTTGGTTTAAATCGAAAAAATCGGTCCAAAAATCTGTAATACGAACGGATGGTTTATTTCTTCTTACACGGAATTTTGATCGGGTATTTTTATGAAGAAAATTTGGTTCGAAAATATAGATAAACGACCTAAGCGATTTATCCTTAAACCGCTGGTGCAGACTCGATCGGTCTTTTCAATAAGTGCTAAACCGTTTTCGGTCTTGTATTGGTCTAACCGTCTAACCGATCTACTTGGTTAGATTTTCAACTGGTCAATCACCCATGTTTGAGCTGAGGTGGCAATTTGTTGTTCTTGACAAAGCTTCACCGACCCGACAGAGAGGTTGATCTTGATCCTCGAAGAAATTCCGATGTCGGAACCAAAATCCCACCAAGCAGATACTTATGGTAATCTTCTCTTACGCCCACTTCGTGATTTCAATTCTTGATTCAGACCCACTCTTGATTATGCAGTTTTAGATTGAAAATTTCCGATTTTGTTTGATGATATTTAGGGTTCTTGATTGCAACGTTCAGATTTTTGGCATCTGGGTCCTGTGTTATTTCAATTGCTGCTAGAAATTTGATTTCAATTTCTCTACGGTCAAGCTGAAATTGCATTAATTCAATTGGGATATATTTGTTGGATCAGATTGCTTGGCTTACAGAACAAAAACCATATCTTTGTCAAAAGTTTTCACTTTCATAACTCAAACTTCATCGTTTCTGCTGTGGTTTTGTTTGTTGATGCAATGAAAAGATGCAAAAGCTTCAAATGTGCTTGAAAGAATCAAGGACGAGACCGTAAAGTCTCTGAACCATGACAATCATAGCAAAGAAACTCATGGAACAAGTGATGACATTGATGAAAACACCCCTGTAGACGAGGTCAAAGGCCCCGGGATTCTCCACCGCGTAAAAGAGGAGCTCGAAGCTGTGGTCGAAGCTTTTCTTCCCAAGAAGGATTCAGATGATCACCATTGATGTTGCTTTGGAGTTTTTGCTGCAAATGAGGTTCAAAAAACTTTGCTTTTTGCTCATAAACAGAACAAAACAGTAGCATATCTATGTCTCTTTGATGTGGATTTTAAAGGGTGTATGTACAATAAGTGTGTTGATGGAAATGAATCTTGAACCTATATATTATTCAAGATTATGAGGTTGAAATTTTAATTTTAATTTATTCTTGAACCAATAAGTCATGTTCTTTATTTTTGCCAAGTTTTAAGAGTCATGTTTGCTCAATTAAGCGTAAAATACGAAATTGTCTCCTAATGAATTGAAACTGTTTAAATAATGTAATACCTTTTTTAGCTCGATCAAAAAAGTTTGAAAATAAAATAATTGTTCTGGTTTAAACTAGTTCTGAATCGGTTCTAACTGAATTGTTTTTTTTTTTCAAATTATAAAATTATGTTTTTGATTTTATATGACTTAGTTTGTTCATGATTGAGAAAGTGGTGGAGTTAAAGAGAGAAAAGTATTATGGACTTGTAATACCCAATTCACTTATGGTTATTAACTAGGTATTTAGGTTGCACTTTGTGCAGTAATTAGGAAACTTAATTTATTATTTTTTATAATACATAGTATAAAAATATTTCAATTATTTTGTAAGTGAATATAGATTTTAATTTTTTGGTATATATAAATTTTGAAAAGTGCATAAAAAATAAATATATACATTAGTTATTAAAATTTAAATAAAAATTGTTTTTGTGTAAATTTTATTAAAAATAAAGATCATACCAAAATTTTATATAATTTTTATTATATATAATAAAATGATATAAACATTTACTAATATAAGTTAATGCATTGCCTTGAACTTAGTTGTTATTATCTTTATTAGGTTAATTACCTTTGTGGTCATTTATGTTTGACCATGTGTTATTTATATGTTTCACAATGTGATTAATGATTATAATGATTTTTTATGAGATGAAATGTCAAAAATATCCTTACTCTTAATCTAGTAATTTGAATGTGTAATCAAATATATTAACTAAATATAATGCAGGACAAACTCGATCTAATTGGTAATTTAAAATAGAGTTAAATACCAAATAGTTACCCGAAATTTGACCATTTTACAAATAACGACCTTGACTTAAATTTTTAAAAACGGCTACATAAACTTTGACACTTTGGACAAATAGCTATCTCAGTTAAGTTTTTCGCTAAATATGAACGGAAAATGATGTAACAACACATAATTGGTCTCTGATTTAAAAAATTAAATAATTTTGTAAAAATACCAAAAAAAAATATGAGTAATAAGAGTTTTTAATATAATACTTTTATTTCAAATATGAAACAAAATAAAAGACTAACTATATTAAAAGTATTATATGTAGCCATTTGGTATTTAACCATTTAAAATATTATTATTATTATAATTTAAAAATAAAAATCAAATATAATGGAATGGAATGGTTGAAACTTGGTATAACAGTTATCATGGTCCATTAAACTAAAATTAATGCAATACAACCGTTTCGCGGTCGCTCTCTTTGTTCCTCCGACGTGTGTCGAGATCATGCCAAGGATTCCGTCAAGAAATCATTATTATTTTAATTTGAACCGACGAATTTGTAGATATTCAATTAATAATCATAATAATTTTGAAACAATTTCAGAGAGGAGAGGAGTAGTTGAGAGGAGAAGAAGAAGGAGAAGCAGCGAGCAGCTCCGGAAATTACTGCCATTGGTTGATGGAGACAGAGAGTGCCCGACATTGTTTCTCTCCCCTCATAAGCTTTCTCTATCCTCCATCATTCAAACCTTGATCCCTCTTGAATTGGGTCTCCGTAGTTCTGGAATGAAGAAGGAGCATCTTCGTTCCGACCAGGTACCATGTTTACTCATCCTGTTCTTACTGAATTGAATTTCTGGGTTTCGTTATTACGCTGATTGTGTATGATTTCAAGCTTCGTGGATGTCAATGTGGGATCCGATAAGGGTTACGAGCTTCGTTGTTTGTGGGTTATCGCATATTTCGAGAACATAATTCATTGTTTGTGATTTGTTTGAAGAACAATTATCATGCTGACTAGGTTGTCTGTTTATGGAACAATACCTTATGATTCTGTCATTGTTAATTTAGAACTGCTGTTGATTACGATTTCATGTTTGATTAATTAGGGTTTGGAGGATCATGAGGAAGAACATAGTTGATTAGATATGTGGGAGACAGAATCAAGAGGAGGTGTGGTTTTTTGTATATGATTTGAGATTGAGATTCATTCAATGGCTAAGAACAAAATAAAGGCTAAGATCAAGAGGAGCAGCCTCTACACCTTTGCATGTGCTAGACACAACAACAAGAAGAATCAACCACATTCGGTCGATGGGCCCGGTTTCTCCCGAATCGTGCACTGCAATGACCCTGATATGCACCGTAAACACCCCCTCAAGTATCGGAAAAATTACATCTCGACTACCCGTTACAATGTAATTACTTTTGTCCCGAAAGCTTTTTTCGAGCAGTTCAGACGGGTGGCGAACATTTACTTCCTTGTAGCCGCGCTTTGCTCATTATTTTCGATTTCGCCATTCTCTCCGGTCAGCATGATTGCTCCACTGGCGTTTGTTCTCGGTGTCAGTATGGCAAAAGAAGCCATTGAGGATTGGAACAGGTTTGTTTTTGTGATGAATTAGAATCTGGGTTTAAATACCAAATTACTAATGTGGCTGATCTGCTGGTTGCTAGCTCGGTCCATTTTTTTGTTATGTTTCAAACAGAATATCCACAACTGTTGTGCAGTTAGGGAGTAGGTATGTCAAAACGGGTCATGGGTCGTGTCGGTCTTGGGTTGACCTGCGGGTTGGTGGGTCAACCTGCGGGTTAGAATGACCCGTCAGGAATGGTAAGAGTTAGGTCAGATTGATTCGTTCGACCTCCATAACCCGTGGGTCAGTCTGACCCGTGGGTCCCACCATTTCAATAAAAATCATAAAAAGACTGAAATATATAAATGGAACGGGTCACGGGTTGACTGTGGGTCAAGACTTCTGACTCGAACCTAACCCCATATTTTCATGGGTCATCCATGGGTCGTGTCAAAATGACCTATGGGTCAAAAACTCTGACCTAAACACGACCCGTGGGCGGATCACCACGGGTTTGGGTCAGATTTTGATACCCAGGAGGTACATGTGTATTTTTCGATCAAGATTTGCAGAAAAAAATGAAATTTGCAGAAAAAAATGAACTGAGCTAGCAAATTGCATTTCAGTATTAGTTAAGTTTCTCGAATTGTGCTTGCATATGGGCCAAGCTAATCTTCGTGGGACGACTGGAACAGGTTTTACCAGGACATGAAGGTGAATTCGAGGAAAGCGAGTGTTCATAATGGTGGTGGGGTTTTCGGAAACAAGCAGTGGAGGGAGATTCAAGTAGGTGACATTTTGAGAGTTGAGAAAGATAGTTTCTTTCCGGCTGATTTGCTGCTTCTATCGACGAGCTACGAGGATGGACTCTGTTATGTCGAGACAATGAATTTGGACGGGGAAACGAATCTCAAGGTGAAGCGATCATTGGAGGCAACGGTGAGTTTGGATAACGATGAAAGTTTCAAGGATTTCGCGGGGATGATCAAATGCGAAGACCCGAATCCGAGTCTCTACACGTTTGTCGGGAACCTTGATTATGAACGGCAGACCTACGCATTGGACCCGAGCCAGATTTTGTTGAGAGACTCGAAGCTGAGGAACACTGCTTTTGTGTATGGAGTTGTCATTTTCACCGGGCATGACAGTAAAGTGATGCAGAATTCGACAGAGCCGCCGTCGAAGAGGAGCGGGATCGAGCGGAAGATGGATAGCATCATCTATCTTCTCCTTGGTCTCCTCCTCGTGATATCTGTGATTAGCTCGCTCGGTTTCTACATCCAAACCAAATTCCAGATGCCGAGCTGGTGGTACTTACGACCACAGGTATGGTAGATCCAAAAGTTATGAAATGGGGGTGCATTATCAAAAAACAAACCGAACTTTGATGAAAAATCAAACAGCAAACCAAATTTTTTTTTGTTGACAAACAACAAATCAAACTTTTGGAATTGATCAATCAATAAACGTACCTCAAATTTTCATTATGTTTGAACTGATTTTTCAATGTTTGAGGAAGTTATTAAGTCTTAATACTTTTTCCTTAGAATACTTCAACTAATGTTTACTTATAACTCTCTCAAACATTGAAAAATCCATTCAAACATAATGAAAATTTGAGATACGTTTGTTGATTGTTCAATTCCAAAAGTTTAGTTTGCTGTTTGGTTTTTCCTAAAAGTTCGGTTTGTTTTTTGATTATTAACCCTTATTATTATTATTTTTTAAAATAAATAAATTTTATGCAGGTGCCTGAAACTTGCTATGATCCAGCCGAGGCGGCTGCATCTGGTCTCTGCCATTTTGTCACCGCTCTTATGCTCTACGGATACTTAATCCCGATATCGTTATATGTTTCGATCGAGATGGTGAAGTTCTTGCAAGCAATTTTCATCAACCAAGACATTTACATGTTCGATGAGGACAGCGGGGTCCCGGCTGAAGCACGAACCTCGAATCTTAACGAGGAGTTGGGTCAGGTTGACACAATACTGTCGGATAAAACTGGGACATTGACTTGCAACCAGATGGACTTTCTCAAGTGTTCTATCGCAGGGACCGCGTATGGGGTCAAATCTAGCGAGGTCGAGGTCGCTGCAGTGAAACAGATGGCTATGGAATTTGATGAAGGTGGATTTTTTTTCTTCTATTTGTACCATATTTTACTGATCTCACCAGTTTGACTTAATATCCCGATTTTGATAACCTTAGGCGACGATTACTCTCAAGGGTCAGTCACAAAAGGGTCATCTGAAATCGAGCTGGAGAGAGTGGTTACTTCTGGGAATGTTAAAGATGAGAAAGTTCACATAAAGTACTTTAGCTTCGAGGATAGCAGATTAATGGGTGGGAATTGGATGAAGGAGCCAAATAAGGACGAATTACTGTTGTTCTTTAGGATTTTGGCATTGTGCCATACTGCGATTCCTGAGATGAATGAGCAGACTGGAGAAATGACTTACGAGGCAGAATCACCCGATGAACAGGCGTTTCTTGTTGCTGCAAGAGAGTTCGGGTTCGAGTTCTGTAAAAGAACACAATCAAGTGTGTTTCTTCGTGAGAGATATCCTTCTTATGATTCTCCAGTTGAAAGGTAAGGAAGGATCAAACCAAATACCAATGAGCTACCTGAACTTTGGACGTTTTGGAACGAGCTACCCGAACTTTAAAAAATCAAAACGGGTTACCTCATCTTTAGACGAAGGTGCAACGAGCTACCTCCGACGGATTGACGGATTTCTGTGAACAGTTGATGGTAATTTGGATGGAGGTAGCTCGTTTCAATTTCGCCAAAGTTGAGGTAGCCCGTTCTGATTTTTTAAAGTTTGGGTAGCTCGTTGCAAAACGTCCAAAGTTCAGGTAGCTTCTTGGTATTTTATTTAACCCTTTTTTTAACAACAATTTTGCCTCCCATGCGATTCAAAAATCTGAACTTTAATGCAATATATATCTTTTTATTGCTGAATGTTTCAGGGAATACAAAATCTTGAATTTGCTGGATTTCACTAGCAAAAGAAAGCGGATGTCTGTGATTATGCAGGGTGAAGATGGACAGATTTTTCATCTTTGCAAGGGCGCTGACAGGTAATTGTTTTTTTCTTGGACAAAGCTCATAGGTAGAAAAAACAGCAATGCTTCTGAAAAATGTGGAAAAAACTGTGGAAGCGCGGGTCTTACAGCTTACCGTGTTTCAGTTATCTCATTATGCACAATTAGGGCTGATCATGGGCGGTCCGGTCCGGTCCTGAAGGCAAGACCGAGACCAAAATTTCGGTCTTGCCTTCTGGAGGACCGAGACCGACCTCGGCCAAAAAAGCTCGCCCGAGTCGGTCTCGGTCCTGGACCGAATCTACACCAAAAAACAACAACTATGAGTTCACGGTATTCTTTAGTAAAAGGCGAAGAAATAGTTCACCTCTCAAAGAAACACTATGAACTCTCTATATTCTTTAGTAAATTTATCAAGATGCACCTTTTATAGAGATAGAAAACCTCCAAAATTCACATTTTTTTCGGCGTGGTATTATGAAAATGTCAAATACACATACATTCGGGCCGGTCCTAAACGGGCTTTCGTGAAAAAAGCCCAAGACCGACCTTGAAGAAAAAAAACCGCCCGTTCGGTCTCGGTCCTAGTCGGGCCGGTCTCGGGCCGGTCTTGTCGGGAATTCGGTCCTACAGTCTTTTTTGATCACCCCTATGCACAATTTAACTGTAGATTTCTCGGTCCTACATCTTACTCTGTTTCAAGTTATGTTCTTGGGCTTCAAATTACTCATTTTCCTTTTTTTTTTATCCCAGCTGATCAGAATATTAATTAAACTGTGGAAATGTGGATCCTGCTTTTTACATTGTTACGGCTATTTCAATTTATTTCCAGTACCTTGTGCTTCAAGTTACCCATTTCCTTTACTGGGTGTCTTTGGTCACCCGTGTATTTGCTATACGCAGCATTATATTTGATAGATTATCCAATGAAGGAAGATATCACCAAGAAATTACCAGTAAACACTTGAATGACTATGGAGATGCCGGGTTGCGGACACTTGCCCTTTCTTACAAAAAGCTTGATCAGGAAGAATACAATGCTTGGAATGAGGAGTTTGTTAAGGCAAAAACTTCGATTGGTGCCAATCGAGAGATTCTGCTTGAAAAGGCTTCTGATTTGATGGAGAAAGATTTGATTCTTGTTGGTGCTACAGCTGTGGAGGACAAACTGCAGAAAGGGGTAACTTTTTGATAGAAATATTAATTACTGCGATTTTATTCGTTTGTTTTTATATTGAATTTTGAATATGTTCTGTTTCTCTTTAGGTTCCTCAGTGTATTGATAAACTTGCGCAAGCTGGACTCAAGATCTGGGTTTTGACTGGAGATAAGATGGAAACCGCCATCAATATTGGGTAAGAATTTCACAAAATCAATCACAAACTTACCCTTTTCTTGATTCTGCTTGTCAGTTTTCAATTCAGCTAAAGTTTTTTTTTTTATGTTCTTCCAAAAATTGGCCAAAATTCACTTCTTTTTTTTCTAATAAAACTTTTGTGCCAAAATCTTTCAATGCAGCTTTGCGTGTAGTTTGCTCCGTCAGGGTATGAAGCAGGTCCTCATTACAGCATTGACTACGGATTCGATAGAAAAAGACATGAGAATGGTAAAAAAAAAAACATGCTTTGAGAAAGTTAAAATCTTGTTCGGATTCATTTTTTTCTGGGTTAGATTTGACGTTTTTCTTGCTCTGCAAAGGCTGTGAAGAACAACATTGAGAGCCAAATTATGAATGCCACCCAAACGATCAAGATAGATCGGGACCCGCATGCTGCATTCGCGTTGATCATCGATGGGAAAACCCTAACCTATGCTTTGGAGGAAGATATGAAACACAAGTTTCTTGAATTAGCGGTGGAATGTGCATCTGTCATATGTTGTCGTGTCTCACCTAAGCAAAAGGCACTGGTATGTCCCCGATTCTTGAACCGATCCCGTTCCGGAGAAGTTATTCAATGAACTTCATATATCCATCTGCCAAATTGTCTTGGTGTATAACAATGAGTAAATCTTTTACACAAAATCAAAAGTGTAGGACCTACATTTCGATCATAAAAATTCCATTTTTGCGTCGAGTGAGGAAGACCGACAAGTAGCGCTAGCTTGGGATCTACTTTGAGACATTGAAAGGACTATGGTTTTAGCTAGGGGGGTAATTTCTAACACGACACGATTAAACGATCTGCAATTTACACGTTTAGACACGACACGATTACTAAACGTGTCTAAACAACTCTTATACGTTTAGACACGATTAATAATCGTGTCTAAACATATCTAACATGTAAATACATGACAAACACACGTTTAGACACGATTAATTAATCGTGTCTAATCGTGTTGTGTAAGGTAATTTATATAAATACTCAATATTGAAATACCCACTTACTTTTTAATATTGAACTTTGAACACTTTACTTTGTATATATGAATTTGTGTATATATCTGCTTTAAAGCGTATATGAGATTGACCTTAACGGATTCCGTGTCTAAACAACTCTATACGTTTAGACACGATTAGCGACTTATACGTTTAGACACGAGATATGTTTCAACACGATTAGACACGACACGATTGCCACCCCTAGTTTAGCCCTCTTCTGCAATAAGTGCCCGAGTGAGGAAAATGGGTTTGGGTCAGACTTTGAACTGAATCTCGTGTTTTGTTTTTGACAGGTGACGAGGTTAGTGAAGGAAGGAACTGGAAAGACGACTTTGGCGATCGGCGATGGTGCAAACGATGTTGGGATGATTCAGGAAGCTGACATAGGTGTCGGGATTAGTGGGGTAGAAGGTATGCAGGTTAGTGACTCTCATTTGAACAAAAAAAAAAAGAATTTTCTACCTCACAATCATCATTAACACCAAATTGAAGCTCACAATTATTGAAAAATCGAATTTTGCAGGCCGTGATGGCGAGTGATTTTTCAATCGCACAGTTTCGGTTTCTGGAAAGACTCTTGGTTGTTCATGGTCACTGGTGTTACAAAAGAATAGCTCAAATGGTAAAAAAAACATCATCACTATCTTTGTTCTTTAGGAAGAGGAACAAGTTCTAAGGAACTGAACTCCCTTTCATGTCTGTCTATATTTTTTCTGTCTTGTTGATTAATGCAAAGTGATTCACTCTTTCTTAGGATGATGTTCTTTTCTTGTTGTATTTTCCAGATATGTTACTTCTTCTACAAGAACATTGCTTTCGGGCTGACCTTCTTCTACTTTGAGGCAGTAACGGGCTTCTCAGGCCAATCGATCTACGATGATTGGTACATGATTCTGTTCAATGTGTTTGTCACCTCAATGCCCGTCATCGCGCTCGGAGTTTTCGAACAAGACGTCTCTTCCGATATCTGCTTACAGGTAAGGAACTGAACTATGCCTAATCCAAGTAGAGGTTTCCCGGCTCGTGTATCCCGCCTAGCCCGTGAGGCCTGTACACCAATTAAGCGGGCCTTGGACAAAATATATACTCAATTAGACATGATTGGTGTATACATATCGAACTCGTATATTTATCCGTCTTGAACAAGTATTGAAACCTGACCCGACTAGGGGTGTCAATTTTGAACACGACCCATGAGTGACCCGTGAGTGACCCGCCTATAGGTTGGGTTTGGATCAAAGATTTTGGACTCGCGGGTCATTTTGACACAACCCGTTCAACTCATATGAAAAATGGATTTGAGTTTTGATTGGACCTATCGACCCGTGGTCAACTCGTGGATCCATATAACTAAATATATATTATAATAAAGGGTTAAATACGACATTGTTCCTTAAAGTTTACGCCGATTTTAAAATTCTCTCTTAAAGTTTAAAGTCCCACCTAATGTTTAGAATTGATGAAAAATCCCCCTGAAAGAGAATTTCAGAGAGAATTTTTCATCATTTTCAAACATTAGGAAACTTTAAACTTTAAGGAAAAAATTTAAAATCGGCATAAACTTTAGGGGACAATGTCGTATTTTACCCTATAATAAATTATATAAAAGTTAATGGGTCACACGGGTCGTGTGGGTTATATGGGTCACGTGAGTCGCATGAATCACTTGCATGGATCACTTGGGTTGTATGAGTCACGTGGGTTGCATGAATCAGTGGTTATATGGATCAGCGGGTCAACCCCAAATTCATATTGTACAAATTAAAATGACACAGGTTCACGGGTCATACAGGTGGACCCCGTATCGTATTTTGACACGATCCACGTTTGACCTGTTGACGTGAATTGACATCCATGGATCCGACTAGCCCGATTATGATAAAGAGCTAGTACTTAGACTTTTAATACCGTTTCTTCCTTTTCACTCAAAAACCTTTGTTTTACTGTTGTAGTTTCCCGCATTGTATCAGCAAGGCCCGAGAAACCTGTTCTTCAATTGGTACCGGATCCTCGGGTGGATGGCGAACGGGCTTATTGCCTCCTTGATCATCTACTCTTTCAACATCATCTACTTCTTCCGTCCTGCTTTCCGAAAAGGCGGCCAAACGGCAGACCTGGCAGCCATGGGAACCGCGATGTTCACCTGCATCGTCTGGGTTGTGAACTGCCAGATCGCATTAACGATGAGCCACTTCACGTGGATCCAACACTTCTTTATATCAGGTAGCATCGTATTTTGGTACGTATTCCTATACGTATACGGCATGGTGTCTCCTGTATATACCGAGGATGTGTACCGTATCCTTGTTGAGGTCCTAGCTCCTGCACCGAGCTACTGGCTCATGACCCTGCTCGTGACCGTGGCCTGCAACGTGTTCTATTTCTCGCATTTAGCGATTCAGAGCAGCTTTAACCCGATGGACCACCATGTGATCCAAGAGATTAAGTACTATAAGAAAGATGTTGAAGATAAGCAGCTGTGGAGAAGGGAGCGGTCCAAGGCCCGACAAAAGACCAAGATCGGGTTCACGGCCCGGGTCGAGGCCAAGATTCGGCACCTCAAAGGGAGGTTGCATAAGAAGCAGTCTAGTAGCAATGGGAGTCAGACTCCAATGCTATCATCAGCTTCATCAAGGGAGAAAAATATATAGGATTTTTGGAAGCTATTTAGATATTCAAATTTTGTTGATTATTTATCTCATATATATATATATATATATATATGATTTATTTTTTTACAAAAGAGTAGGGTTAAAATGATTGTAATGTAATGTAATTGTTCTAATGAAATGGGGAAAAAACGTGCAATTTTTTAGATATGCATTCTAACTCAGCAAATCAGTTCTTACGGCACTGCCCTCTAAAGTTTACAATGATTTTGAAATTCACCCTTAAACTTTAAAGTATTCCATAATGTTTGGAAATGATAAAAAAAATTCTCTTATCAGGTGCTTTTTCAGGGGAATTTTTTATTATTTTTAAACATTAGGAAATTTTAAAATTTAAGGTGAAATTTTAAAATCAGCGTAAATTTTATAAGGCAATTTCGTATTTAACCCTTCGCATATATATAATTGTAGTAACAGTTAAACCACTATAGCATGATTTTTCATGATGGTGTACCTTTTTTATTTTATCTATTTTTTTTGACACGTTAATATCTCTTTACTCAAAACTTTATTTTAAATTAAATTATTATTTTTTTACATTTTTACTTACATGATTATAATAACGTTAAAATTATATATATATTTTTTTATTATGGAGCGTGGGCTGCAGTTATAGGTGGGTCTGGGGCTTTGCACATCGGCGATGGTTATGACTGGGACGTGAGCGGTGGTTGGGGCGCGTGGGCTGCTGGGAAGGTAAGGGCATTTTGGTCTTTCCACTTTAAAAAAGTAATCGCGGTTAGTGAGACTCGTAATTTTATCTCCGTCTCTGCCGATACAACATCTTCACTCTGATTAACCTTTCTCTCTACTGCCTTTTCGTCGACTCGATTGCCAGTGACTTGGTCAACTCTTCAATGGCCGCTCTTCCGACTCCAATTGCGTAGCAGCTACTCCCACCTTGGAGGTTTTCGATCTCTGAGTTTCCGATTCGATGGAGCCTCGAATTGGAAACAAGTTCCGGCTCGGCCGCAAGATCGGAAGTGGCTCGTTCGGGGAAATTTACCTTGGTACGCTTAACTTCACTTCGTAGTTTTGATTTATGCTTCCGTGTTATTGCTTCAATGAGATTCGGTTCTCGTTCCCTCACTACTTCAACAAATTCGTCATTCTGCTGCAGGTACCAATATCCAGAACAATGAGGAAGTTGCTATCAAGCTCGTGAGTCGATTTTTTCTCAGTTTTGGTGGTGTTTTTCTGTGATTCTTCTTTTCTGGAATTGCTGGAAGTGACCGAACATAATTAGGGTTTATGAGCTATCTGCCTTCCTATTTTTGGCCTCCCTTTTCCGTGGCTCTGAAGCATATCAAGTGATTTTACCTTATTTGTCAAATTTGGGTTCTGACAGTTGAACTACTGAGTCAAACTAAGACATGTTGGTAGACGTTGGCATTCCCAATGATGGATTTCGTGTTTTGCTTGAATCATCATTCTGATTTTGATTCTGTCCTCAAGTTTGTGCTGTGCTTGACCGATCAAAGAATTTGCTCAGAATATTTATTAGACTTGACAGTTTCTCTCATGAAGTTATGCTCTCACTTGTCTTCAAATGCCCAGAGATTAATCTGTTTCTAGAATGTTTATGTCTAAATTCTAATGTCTATAATTAGTATGTTCATTTTTATTTTTTATGTTTTTTCCATGAGTTCCAGGTTTTCTGAAAAGTCTCGGCTTAATATTCTTAGCATAGTTCTATTCTATTACCTTGGCAGGAAAATGTCAAGACAAAGCATCCCCAACTATATTACGAATCAAGGCTTTATAAAATTCTTCAAGGAGGAAGTATGATTTTGCTTTGTTTCTGTTTGTTCACTGGTTTAATTTCCTTCTCACGCACAGAATTTTACATGTTTTTTTTTGTCTTTTGGCAGCTGGAATTCCAAATGTTAAGTGGTTTGGGATTGAAGGAGACTATAATGTACTTGTGATAGATTTGCTGGGTCCTAGTCTTGAAGATTTGTTCAACTTCTGCAGTAGAAAGCTTTCTCTCAAGACTGTACTCATGCTTGCAGATCAAATGGTTTGACTTCGTAATTTATTTTAATTTACCGAACTTAGATCCTTTGCTATTGATCAGCTAATATGACTATCACTATTTTTCAGATTAATCGAGTTGAGTATGTTCACACTAAGTCATTTCTTCATCGAGATATAAAACCAGACAATTTCTTAATGGGTTTGGGGCGACGTGCAAACCAGGTTTGTGCTATATTTACATTCTTTATAATACTTAGTAATGCAGGTTCCCTTTTTACTCTTTGTATGTCTTCACATTAGCCTATTTATAGGTGTACATAATTGATTTTGGGCTTGCAAAGAAGTACAGGGATACTTCAACTCAACAACATATTCCTTACAGGTAAGCTATCTTATTTGTTCTCACGGGTAATTTGTTTTTGATGTGCATTAAGAAATTATGTTTTTGTGCTTCATGTAGAAAAATACTTCATAATTGTGCTAAGTTATTATTCGTAGTTGATCTGCTCTCATGTGTTTCATCGAGTGATAAAAAGAAAGATCCCACTGGATATATTTCGCTATCTTTCACCTTATAATGTTTAACAAAGTTATAAACTATGTCCAGACATTTATGTAAACAGATGGACAGAACAGATTGATTTACTACGTACATCTTCATCTGTATACTTTATTGGTGGCACACACACAAAAAACAATCTCGTATTTTTAGTCTGTTTTGGCCTCATGATCCCCCTTCTGTGCAGAGAAAATAAGAACTTGACTGGAACTGCAAGGTATGCAAGCATGAATACTCACCTTGGAATCGGTATGTGATACCATGTCAAGTCTTCATAATTGTTTCTTTATCCATAAAATATGAATTTCTGAATACAAAACAAAACGTATGCCCGCTCTTCTTGTTCTTGAACTACGTAGAACAAAGCCGCAGGGATGATCTAGAATCGCTTGGATATGTTCTGATGTACTTCTTAAGAGGAAGGTAAGGGAGAAACTCTCACAACTTTACTTTCTCTTATTTTCCGATGTTTAATTAGTTACTTAAAAGGGTAAAATCAATCTATTTTTAAGCCTTCCATGGCAAGGACTGAAGGCTGGTACAAAGAAGCAAAAGTACGAAAAGATTAGTGAAAAGAAAGTTTCAACGTCTATTGAGGTAAAGTTCTGTATTGATTAGAAAAGTTACATACAAGTATTTACTGAACTTGCCTCCATGATACTATTTATGATCTTTTATTTTTTTTTCAGGCCTTATGTCGGGGCTATCCTTCAGAATTTGCATCATATTTTCATTATTGCCGATCATTAAGGTTTGATGCTCGACCCGATTATGCCTATCTTAAGAGACTCTTCCGTGAACTTTTCATTCGTGAAGGTTTGAATTATCACAGATTAATTTTATCAATTTTCTGAACCTCATGGGACCTTTTGGTTGATAAATTGCACATTTACTTATGCAGGATTTCAATTTGACTATGTATTTGATTGGACCATATTGAAATATCAGCAATCACAAATTACCTCTCCAGCTCGTCCTCTGGTAAATAGTTAATTATGATAAATATATAATAAAAAAAATGAGTGGCCATAAAATAAATTACAGAGTTGAATGAAATTTACGCAGGGAGGTGGTGCTGGACCAAGTTTTGCCATGCCACATGCGATAGCCAATGCTGATGGGCAATCAGGTAGGTTTTCAGTAATATGACACTTTTAAGGTCTAGTTTTTCCAATCGGTAGAGTAAACCATTTTTTTTTCTTATATAGGTGGTGAAGATGGAAGGCCGAGTTTATGGTCTCCAGCTGATCAATCGCATAGAAGGAATTCTGGACCAATTGTCACAGCAGGCAACATGCTAAAACAGAAAGGTCCAGCAGCTGCTGCATTCGATTCCTCTGGTTCCAAGGATGCTATGGTAACTTCCTTTTTTTCTTCTTCTTTGAAATATGCATATTTAGTGGGGATAATAACCCAATTGCATGCCAAACTTTGGAGGAATTGCAAAAAAAGAAGAAAAAAAAATATTGATTTTTTCTGGGCAATTAGCAAACTGAACTTAACCCAATTAAGCAAACATTGTACTCACTTTTTGCATCAAATTTGACGAATTTTGTTTAAAGAGAGAGAACCCTTGGTTAAAAAAACAAAAAATTGAAAGAAAAATAAGAAATCAATGTCCATTCTTCATTCTTGAATCCTCATTATTTTCTTGTTTTTTCTTGGTACTCTTAAAAATAGTTGTACTTCTGTCTTTCTTACTGAATTCATCAAATTGAATGGAAAAGTGACAGAGTATGGTGTTTGCAGATGTGCATAAGTTCAGTTTGTTATTTGTAGAAAAAATAAAGTTCTGTATGCTCCTTTACCATTCGTCCAAATTTTGGTATGCAATTCAGTAATCAACTCTTCTTTTGTTGATAAAATGCATTTTCCCCCTTAAGTTGACATATTTGTTTGATGTGTTATACTCAGTTTTCTAGCCTTAATTCCCTGAGGCCAATCGGATCATCAAGAAGGTCTCCCCTACCAAACCCTCAAGAAGCAGTCAATTCCGACGCTGACCCCGAGCCCCCCCTCCACGGCAAAATAGACATGGGTCCTGGGACAAGCACCAAATTCTCAGTTGGGCAAAGAAGCTCACCAGTTGTGTCCTCCGGAGATCTGAAGCGCCATTCGTCAGGTAAGGTCACCTCCCAAATCAAGAACTTTGAATCTGCCCTCAAAGGAATGGATAGCTTGAACATAAACAACACTGCTAAAAACAACGGTGATGAGAGATTGCCACACTAAGTAGAACTCCCTTATCTGTAAATTCTACATTCA
The DNA here is from genome assembly GCA_946814005.1 of Chamaenerion angustifolium. Taxonomy (NCBI): domain Eukaryota; kingdom Viridiplantae; phylum Streptophyta; class Magnoliopsida; order Myrtales; family Onagraceae; genus Chamaenerion; species Chamaenerion angustifolium. Next base: position 1,058,203 of record OX328279.1, read on the forward strand.
CAAGAAAATAGCCGTGGAGATTGGAAAGTTAATAGATTTGCACAATAATAGCTGCTGATTTATGGATGATCTTCATGCTCCTCGGCTTCCAGATTTGAAATTTCATGAATTGTGGCTTTACTCTGCTAAATTGATGATTAGGGTTTGGTTGTATAAACCCGTTCTGAGCTTAAACTCGGTGTAGTCCAAATGTTATGTCGTCCTGTGGTTTATCATTTACGTTGTGTTGTGTATCGGTGCAAGGTGAAGAGTTGAGTTGTATTTTCATCCAAGAGAATATTTGTTTGGTGATATAGTTTTATATTTAACTATGGATTATTGTTATGCACAAATTTGTAACTTTTACTGATTATTTTTTTCACTTTCAACGGTAAATTTTTGTAGTATTTTTAATTTATTGGTTTTGGAGTGTTCCAATTCAAAGTAAAGTTTGTGCATGTTTGGTGGTGCTGAGTAAGCAATTGACCAAACAATCCAAAAGGTTTCATTGATGTTGTCAATTCAGTCCAAAGTAAAAATAAATTCAATGAAATTTAATATCAAATTTTCTTTTACTGGTTGAACTCGATCTCGGAAAACGTCTTTTTTAAGTTAAAATTTGCTCCTTAACTATCTGTATTAGGATGTGTTAATGATTTTTTATTAACAAAAATTTGGTAATTTTTCATTAATGACGAGACGAATTCTTACAAAAGAGGTAAAATGTAAATAGGTCTTTAATCAGTTGACTAACAAATCCTTATCAAGTGCGGCAAGATCAGTAATCGTAACTGGAGATAGTATTAAAATGGCTATATATGGATGCACCGGGTGTGCAAACAAGTCCTCCAAAATGACCTTAAAAGTTAAAACAGTCAAAATGATATTTCTAAGGCTGCGCGCCAATACGCCGGGTATACTGAACTTGAGGCCTGAAATGGAAGCAGTGAATAAAATTTGTGAAGAAAGAACTAGATTTCTGGATGCACCGGGTGTTCGTAAAAGTCCCCCAAAATGGCCTTAAAACAGTCGAAATCATTTTTTTGAGGCTGCATATTAATGGTCCCGGTGTACCCATCTGTTGACCTAAACCAATATAGGAAAGAAATTTGTGAAGAGAAAATCCTCTTTTCTGGATGCACCAGGTGTACAAAGAAGTCCCCCAAAATAGGCTTAAAACAGTAAAATTAACACTTTTTAGGCTGCGTGTTAATGAGCCCGGTGCAGGTAACTTTGACGGAACTAATAACGGAAAACGGGAAAAGAAACTTCTGATGAAAAATAAGTCTTTCTCTAGGTACACCCGGTGTACAATTAGCCATTCAAAATAGCTCCAAAACAACAAAAATAATTTTTTTCGAGGGGATGTTACGTCAACCGGGTGTACGCAATTTTCTCCAACTTACCAACAAAGCTACTACTTTAATTATTTTTCCACGTTAAGGAGTTTCTTATATAATGCTTAGTTTTAAATTTTAATTAGAGTAATTTATATTTCCGAATTTATTTTTATTTAGCGTTTACATTTTAAACACAACTTTCATAATTCAAAATAGTGTTAATTATCAAAAAGTACCCAAATTTTATTTATTTTATTAAAAAACAATCATTAAAAAATGTGAGGGTAAATATAATTTTCTAATATAATAATTTCATTAAAAATATAATATACAAAAACACTTTTTAATTATTATAGTTTGTTAAATTATGAACTAATCACATTATTATCACATAAATTTTAATTAAGATTTTTCAAGAATAACCTTTTTAGGAATTAACAGTTTCAGGTAACTTTTTAGTAATTAACCCTTCAAAATAATTATGTGTTCTCACTGATTCAATTTTTGATTGACAAAATTTTCCTTTTTCCAAACCACAGTAAACGTAATGCTCCTTTTTATTGCTCAATTTATTTCAATAAGCTGAAATATAGTTAGTTCATAAAATCTTAATTTGTTGGACACTTTGCATTGCTAGATGAAGCATTAAATAACCCCCCCCTGCAAAAATAAATACCATATCAACAAGATTCTATAGAAATCCATTCGACGAAAGCTACTGATTTATATAAATAGCCTAAGAGATGTTTCTGAAAAGATGAGAACACAATATGAAGGCGTGCCATTACAAAACCCATTCCACTGGATAAGCAGGCAGGCAGAGGCAGGCAGAGAGACAGTTTTGATAACCATAAACAAAAACCTAAAACACCAACAAGAAGGGGAGAAGACGAACCAAAACTTGAATCCAATCATCTTCCATTACTTACCATCACATCATCATCCGCAATTAGAGGAGATCGGCAACATTGGCCGGCAGCTCCTCGATCATGACATTGTAAAACCTCTGAATATCAAACAGCATCCTCTCATCGTCCTTGGTTACGAAGTTGATAGCAACACCCTTTCGACCAAACCTTCCACTTCTACCAATTCTGTGGAGGTAGTTCTCAGGCTGAGTTGGCAAGTCATAGTTGATGACAAGGGAAACCTGCTGGACATCAATTCCACGGGCCAAAAGATCAGTTGTGATCAAAACTCGAGACGAACCGGAACGGAACTCACGCATGATGATGTCACGGGTGTTCTGGTCCATGTCTCCATGGGTGGCAGACACAGTGTGGTCCCTGCTCCTCATCTTGTCTGTCAGCCAATCTACCTTTCGCCGGGTGTTCACAAAGATGACGCTCTGGGTGATGGCTAAGGTTTCGTAGAGGTCACAGAGGGTTTCAAGTTTCCAGTCTTCCTGGTCGATATTGACATGGAATTGTTTGATACCTTCGAGGGTCAGCTCATCTCGCTTCACGAGAATTCGGACTGGCTTGTTCATGAATTTACGGGTGATTTCGAGGGCTTCGGGTGGCATGGTAGCAGAGAAGACACCTACTTGGATCTTAGGTGGGAGGAGCTGGAAAATGTCATAGATCTGAGGGGGGAAAAGAGAGAAACTACTAGTTAGTGTATAAAGTCGAATCAAGTAATTTTACACAGATACCCATATGAATAATCAATCATGATGATAAATCAAGAAATTTATTCCATATTACAAGCCAAAAAATACTCAGATGAAAAATACATCCATGATGAATCAAGATTTTTTAACCCATCATAGCAAAGAAAAAATAAATAAAAAAATTACAAGTTCGGGAAGAAGAAAACAATACCAAGACGAAATATATACAATCATAAAGATGAGAAGAATATTTCATGAATTTAAACCTCACAGATTGTATCCACAATAGATGGCAATAATCACATTCTAACATTAAGGGTTTAAAAACAGGCAAGAACTTAGTACAATGTCTAATCCTTGCATTTGCAGTGTGAAAAACATGTAGAGTTTCATGATTAAACAAAGATCAGCATTAGAAATTGGGTGCACAAGTTAGAAAAGCATACCTGGTCCTTGAAACCTCGGGAAAGCATCTCATCAGCCTCATCCAAGACAAACATCTTAATATAATCAGGGCGGAGAGATTGCCTCCTCAGCATGTCAAAGACACGGCCAGGAGTCCCCACAACAACATGAACACCGCTCTGGAGAATCCTCTGGTCCTCACGAACGCTTGTTCCACCAACACAAGCATGAACCTTCACGCCTAAGTAATCACCCAAAGCCCTCATGACCTTCTCGATTTGCTGCGCAAGTTCCCTGGTGGGGGCCAGAACCAGAGCTTGACACTGAACTACATTGTAGTCAAGTTGCTGCAGAATTCCAGAGCAGAAAGTTGCAGTTTTTCCAGTTCCGGATTGAGCCTGTTGGATCACATCGAGTCCCTTGCAGAACGGAACAATTCCTCTTTGCTGAATTGCAGAGGGCTTCTCAAAACCTTCAAATTAAGATTCAAAAAAGTTGCATTAGAGTTTAGACATACACATATCATGATACAACAGAGATAAGATTTGGAGATGCATACGTTCTGACTTGGATTATTTTGAAATTAGGGAGAAAATGCTGTTCACATACATTGTACATAAAACTTTATGTATTAGAAAATAGAAACACAATTTTGATTGCCAAAACAAAGAAACATGATTGCTTTTTGGCCTAAGAGGCTCTTGAATGACCAATATATAAGTTAAGAAACAATCAAGTAAAGAAGATGCAATACCATAAATGATACTTCAACTTTCACAAATTCAAATAATTTACCAACTCACAATTTTTTTTATAATAAAATAAACAAATTTGTGAACGGAAGGTAGGTACTTACCATAAGCATAGATACCCCTGAGGAGATTCTCTTGCAGACCCATGGCATCAAAACTGTCATGAACCTCATCATAAGAGGTAAAGAACTCAGTTGACTCGGTGTCACTGCAAATATTAAAAATAACAATTTGTTAAATTTAGCCAAAGAAGGCGAGAGAGTTTATGATTGTTGTCTCAAGCCTAACCAAACAACAAATACATATTTGGACTTACAGTTCAGACATTTTTGAGTCATAATGACGCGGGTCAAACTGAGAGCCTTCTGGTGCCAGACCTGCCATGACTGCATGAAAATAGAGACTTCATAAACTAAATGGAAAAAAATCAGTCAAGAAAATTCAATAATCGAGGTGTTGATTAATATATCAGAATATGTGTAAATAATAATTTGCTAACAGGAATCATACCAAGTTTCTGTATTGAAAATTCAAAAATGACAAACAATTTCCAATCTAACTTTATGATCCAACTTCCACTTACACTGAAGGAGCAGAACTACAACAATTAACGTATCATGAACCTCAGGGAACGATTTAAATCTCTTTCGGAACTCTAAACCAAATATTTGAATTCGCATGTATACGACAGATTTATTAATCATTACGATATTGGATATTACAAAATATATGTCAGCATCTGCAACTTCTTCAATCTACGTACACACGCATAAAATGAATCTAATGCTCGATTAGTAGTATATTCTGCTATCAAAACACACTGAAATTACGACCAAAGCAGCAAACAGCAGGATCTAATAACCTAAATTCACAAATTTCAGCAGTAAGATCTGAAAAACAGACTTCGATGAGAGAACAACAAATAAGCACAAACACAGACCCAAATCCAGATCAAACCTACCCGACCAAGAAACAAACTCACAAATAGAAGAATCGCAAAGAGTGGGTAAGCGAGCGGAACCTGCAAACTGTGTCGCGATTGAGAGAGAGGAGAAGCGGTCCTTGAGACAAAATGGAATCGAAAGTGAGAAGAGAACGGTAATTTAAGGGAGAGGAGAAGAACAGTCTCCCCCAAACTACTCGGATCTGCGGCGTCTAAGGATTGAACAGAACAGTGAATGGAGGGATTTGAAGCTCTCTACACTTATTATATAGTGCTTCCCTCTTTCCACTGCTTTTAGGTTTTCTGTAGGATATAGAGATACGTGCATATTTTATTTTCCATAATTACCCTTGTGTATAATGACTTTTTGCATTATGTACCCTTGGGCTTGAACTTGTTTGGGCCTAGTAAATATGATGCCATTTGGGCTTATATTTAGGAACTTGTTTATTCGGTTTCGGCCCACATATTACGGTACCCTACACCTACACGAAAAAAAATATATATATATGAACAAGTATAACTTATACAGCAAATTTCGGGGATTTGTTTTAACTTAAAATTTCGATCCAATATCGAAACGAAACCGACCCGAATCAAGCAATACCGACTCGGACATGCTTTTTATACATAAATCGGTATCAGTCCTTCATATGTGAGGACTTAAATTTCGGTCTCGAACTTGCCAAAAAGATCGAACTAGACCGCCCAAGCTCACCCCTAAGTATAAGTAAACTAAGGTACGACACTTTAAATTAATCTACTTTTTATTCTAACTTTCAGAATTACTCACTTCACTGCTACACCGATCAGTTCAAGTAATTTTCTCTTTATGTCAAGTAATCTGATTTCGAGAGAGAACGACTTGAGCGCTGTCACAATTCGCATAGTGTCATTTTTTCGTTATTCTCTATTTCGTAGTCGTTTGATTCCGTTTTTATTGTTATTTTGCCTAATGTCCGAAAGTTTAACTTTACAATTTTTGTGACACTGAACTCTTAGTCATTTTTTGTTGTATATATTTGTTGATTATTATTTGATCATGTTATGAAAAAAATAGGGTTCAATTCAATTATTATAAAGATTCAAACAAAAAAATGAACACAAGTGTATACTATGGTGCCCAAAATCGTTGGTATAAACATGCTTCATGTAGGTTTTAGTTCCAAAATGGTAAGTTTCGATTCCAAATTCAAATATCTTGTATGTCCTGCCTAGGTTATGAGAGACTAAAAAACTACATGATATTCGAAATCACTCACCCCTAAAGGGCAATAAGGTGACAAATAAGTCTATCGAGATGTGCAAGATCATGATGATAAGACTGAAAGTGCCTGAGAATGTAAGAACTGCAGTGTAACATAGTTTGCAATACGAGAAAATGCAGCATTTGTGGAAATGTGTCATTCAGTTTGAATTTGGATGTATTTGGTACTTTGTAGTTTGTACTGATGGGCTTCGGTTTGAAAATGTGTCATTTATGGAAAGTAGTTGTAGATGTACTTTGTAGTTTGTACTGATTTTGGATTTGTACTGATCCGACATATATATTTTTTTTACTGAAAATTTTGATCCAAGACCGAGTCCGGTCCGAGTCAAGCAAGACCGACTCGGGCGGGTGTTTTAGATTGAAATCGGTCTCGGTTCTCCAAAGGTGAGGACCAAAATTTCGAATTCGGTATTGACAAAAAGACCAGCCCGGCCCGCCCAAGTTTACCCCTATCCGTTATAATTATTTTACTTATATATATATATATATATATATATAAAATCCAAAAGGATACCGACGCAAAACGACGCCGTGACAACGTTTACCTCCTCCAATTCAATTCCACAGTGGGTCAGGGTTCTTCAAAATTTCTACTTTCCTTCGAGGGAGGGACAAGGAAGAGGGGAGACCCTCCACTGCTCCTTTCATAATTGCTATCTTGATTGTTTCTGAGGGTGGATTTGGTAGCAGTGATCGTTACGATATCTTATCTTTCTCCCCACGCATGGCTGTTCCTTCGCTTCTCCGATAGCAGTTTCCCTTTCTCTCTCTTTCCTCTATCTTCTTCTCTTGCGAGAATTTCCAGGTAAGCTTCTAGGAATTGCTCTCATTTCGAAAATATATGTTTCCAGCACGATTTGAATTGAAATTACTATCTGGATTTTGATACTCGACTGTAAATTCCTTGTATGCGTCAACAATAATCAGGGTTATCCATTAATAATCGAGTTCTGCTGTTGTTTCTGCGTAAAAAATGGATTTTATTGTGCTTGTAGTGATATACTTTGATTAGCAGGCTGCTGTTGTGAGAAGGAGGATTAAGGATTCATCAATTAATCAACGCCGTTGGATTGATTATGGTCGTTTGCCTTGCTTCACTGGTAGATTAATGTTCAATTTGCCATAGGAACAATTAACAGGTAGATTTTTCTTTATGATCCTCTTTTTATAGCAATTCTTAGCAGATAGAAGCAAAATTTAATGATAGAACTGGAAAGATAGCTGAAATTTTTTAAATGTGTTCCGAAAATTGCTTTTCTATCAACAAGCTCGAAATTTCCTACAGTATCATCTTAGTTGATTTCATTTTTTTCCAAATGTTTTTGTTCGATATGTCTTAATTTCTTCAACAGGTTCTTTGGAGGCGAAGTGATCAGGATCCTGCAGGCTATTGACTTCGATAGCACAATCTCCGAATATGGACCAAAGTACTAATTCTAGTTATCAATTTCCCATCATTTTCCTCTTATAGATCTCCCAAATATTGATAGTTTTACTCATATTAGTTGATCGTGATGATGCCCGGTATTTGCACCTTTCCAATTTGAGGTATCTGCAATCTGTATTGTAGTCATTTAGTGTAATTAGAGTGCATACCTTGTTTAGTTTAAATGGTGATGAAGCTCATCTTACTAAGATTGAAGAACTGAAGATTTATGGTGTGCCATAACATAAAGTTTGATGCTTATTGCAAATTATCTTCTTTTGACTGTTGAAGAGCAACCGGAAGAGATGAAGAAAGGAAAGTATACCCTCATCAATGATTCAGAGGACCCTCAATTGGGGATTTACGATAAACCTCTTCCTTGCTTCGGTTGTGGAATTGGGTGGTTTTCGTAAGTTTGATTTTCGATTGTCCTTATTCTCATTCTGCTTTTGACATTGTGTTGTACTGTTGTATGTATCACTTAGATAGGAATTTTTTGCAGTCTTCTTATCGGTTTCGTGTTCCCTCTGATGTGGTACTTTGCGACGATCCTATACTTCTGCAACTATTATCAGAGGGATCCCAGAGAGCGAGCCGGACTTGCTGCTTCTGCAATAGCTGTAAGTACGAAAAACCATATGTTTTATGCCTTAATTCTGTTTTATTGAGACTGCCTTTTCATGATGTTTTGCTGTGAAGTTGGAACCTGATTTCTAGGGCTGATCATGGGCGGTCCGGTCCGGTCCTGAGGGCAAGACCGTGACCGATACCGGAATTTCGGTCTTGCCTTCCGGAGGACCGAGACCGACTTCGGCCAAAAAAGCCCGCCCGAGTCGGTCTTTCTTGACTCGAGCCGGTTTCGGTCCTGGACCGAATCTGCACCCAAAATAAAAATAAAAAACTATGAGCTCACGGTATTCTTTAGTAAAAGGCGAAAGAATAGTTCGCTATGAGCTCACCGCATGGCTGCGTGGTTTGTAAATTTATCAAGATACAACTTTTATAGAGATAGAAAACCTCCCAAATCTACATTAAATTCGGTGTGGTTTTATGAAAATTCCAAATTCACATTCCTTCGGTCCGGACCGGTCCTAAACGGGTTTTTGGGAAAAAAGACCGAGACCAACCTTGAAGAAAAAAAAACGCCCGCTCGGTCTCGGGCTGATCTTGTTGGGAATTCGGTCCAACAGTCTTTTTCCATGTTTGTTTTCAGGCAATGATATGCACGATCGCACTTGTGATCACGCTTGTTGTAATCCTGTTGCGATGAAGGAAACAGAGTCTGGTCTCTACGGTATATATTGTCCAGCTGCAGATGAAGAAAAAGTTATAGCAATTAGGGTATATGATTGGATTGGATCTCCAGAGATGGTGTTATGCGGAAATTTCATTGAGTCGAGGATTTCGGTTCACGTGTATAGGGTTTGGGTTTAGGGTTTAGAAACCGTTGTGGTATAAGAATATAAGAAAAAATTTGAAAATGTAGAAATATATTTGCAGAAAGTGGTAATTTGATCGTACCAATATGATAAATGCATCTTTCGTTAAACTGTCTTTTGAGAAATACTGAGCTAAGATCGAGTCTCTTCTTAAGTCTTATTGAGCTTCGTTACCAACAATTAGGGCTGACAAATTCTTACGAAACACGATAACATGATACGGAAACGTACGAAAAAATTCGTATTCGTGGAAGCATATAACAAAACGATAAAATTCTTACGCATATATTTTCGTGTTTAGGCACCAGAACACAACACACATTATGAAATTGGACTTAAAAGTATTTTTGAGTGAAGTCTTCTACACTATAGTCTATACTCATGGACCTGTCCATGTTATGCAGTAAATAGGGTTCGAGTTGGGCGGGGTTGATGGTGTGGATATAGTGAGTTGGGCCGGTCCAGGTTAAATATTATTTTATCCTTTAATATTTAGATAAAAATTTAAATTTTATTTTAGTGTTTATTTTTTTTTAAACAATACCTAATATTTAATTAGATGTTTTTTTTCCATTCAAATTTAATAAAATGTAAATTAAAAAACAACACATAATAATAATAATTAAAAAGTTAAATCATATATATATATATATACATATTGCGTGTGATCTATTTATTATATGTATGTCGTTGTTTTATATTTTGTATTTTGAAATATATCTACTATATATCTATTTACATACATAACCCTACATTCATCTTTTATTCAATATATTTATTATTTCCTATCTGTTTTAATAAATATTAGTGGTATTTGCTTCTCTAATCCGCAACATGTACCTGTAATTAACATTTCAAGCACGGAACCTTCCCGACCAAACCAATATCACACGGAACCTTCCAACTGCCATATAACGGTCGGTCGGTAATTTATCAATTGACAAAAAAAAACGTCTCAACAAACAAAAATACTATTTACAATAACGTAGGAGTAATTAATATGATAGTTATATAATATTTTATTTGTCACTTATTATATATATTTTTTAAAATACACTACTTGTCCTGTCATAAAAAATAAGGTGTAATATTGATCATGGAGAGTTAATAATAAATCTTCAAAGGGTTAATTATCTTTTTTATTTTTGGCCAACAAGGGTTAATTATCTAACATGCACCTAAATTTAACACAGATTGACAAGTAGATACCTGATTATTTTTTTTTGTTGCAAATAGATTGTCTGATTTTTATATGTAAGCAAATTAATACTTTTGTCTTATTTTCCGTTTATTATCGACGAAAAAAATCATGTGAGGATCACGTGAGGTATCTATTTGTCAATCAATGTCAAGTACATGTTTGATAATTAACTCTTAATTATAATTAATATTATTCACTTATTGTCGATTTGTTTCTTTCCGTTATAGGATTGTTCTAGAAACTTACTTTTACTTATGAAGGACGCACAACAACAAGGCGAAGCTGACGACAATTAGGAAGAAATTGTCATGATATGCATTCTTTCACCACTTGCTCGATAGTAGTCCTGGCGTACATGAACCTTTCATGGCTATGGGACTAAACACGCCTGATGTACAATAAATTGAATTGCATTGAAAATCCACAAAAAAATAATGAAAAATAATTTACTTTGAATAGCAAATTGTAATGCATTGCTTTAAAATAAGGTCAATTATAATAAATGTTTGATATTTATAATAATAGTTAATTATTAAATAGGTAGCTGAATTTGATATGAATTAACAAATAGATACATCACGTGATTTTTTTTCATCAATAATAAATGGAAAATAAGACGGAGATAATAATTTGTTTATATATAAAAGTGAAACAACTTATTTGCAGGAAAAAAAAATTCAGATATCCATGTACCTATTTACTAATTAACTAATCTTCAAAATTTGAAATATTCCCTACTTAGCCAATAATGACGTCTATTGTTCATTCTCTCTCTCTCCCTCCTCCGCTTTGAATTTTTGTTGCAGAGCTAGAGAGAGAACAGGTTTCGTGTGTCCTGTGGGAGTCCACAACTGTCCCCGCCTTCCTCCTCTCGCACCATACTCAACCAAGAGCACAACAACTTCGGAGGATTCCATACCCTAAGATCCAGACAACTCCGAGGAACACAGAAGGAGTTTACGCAATCCAACTTCTGGAAGCCGTTCTGCTGACGGAGAGAAGAAGCAATTTCAAAAGTTTAAAAAAGGGTCGATAAGGCTCACTGGTTGAAGCTCAAAGCACTCTTCGTGGAGCTTTGACTGCTAGAGGACTTCGAATTGAATTGATTTCGATTGGATTGGATTGATTGGTCTCCTGCAGTTTGAAGCGTGCAGTTCTGCATTTGATGAGCTGAAGAATGGTAATTAGAAATCCATTCTTTCTATTTTTTCAGTATTTTGAGCATTTCATTCATCACGCTGTATATAAATAGGAACAAAGAGAGTGCGCTCTTCTTCGATTTGGTCGAATAAGGATGTATTTGCTAACGTAATCAACCTCCTATCACTTCTCGGAAACACGAAAGAGTAGAAAAAAAATAATAATCCGAAAGCTCTTTTCTGTGGTTATAATGCCAAAATTTCAAGTAAGCTCTGTTGATCGTTCCAGGAAGCTCTGTTGATCGTTCCAGGCCTCTTGAATTTTCTATATTTGGCAATGCAATGTACTGTTCGAGCTTGGCTTTATCCATTGCTTTAGTCTGGGGGATACTGTACTCTGTAGGCTTGGCTAGGTTGCGGAATTTATGAATTAACCGAGCTTGTAAATATTTGCACTAGTCAGATTCTTCTCAGTAAGATAAGAGTTATTGATGACTAAAGCAACAGATTGGGATCGAATGAGGTCAGGTTTTATTTGATTGATCAAGCATGTCTAATTTTGGCTAATGTCCTTATCATATGGTTTGTGTTTTGTAGGCCGAGCCGGTGCAGATAATTGTGGGTTCCCATGTTTGGGTTGAAGATCGAAACCTTGCTTGGATTGATGGGGAAGTTACTTCCATCAATGGACATGAAGTTCATGTCATCACAAGCAATGGAAAGAGAGTAAGTTCTTTGCCTGTAATTAGTTCTTGGTGCTTTAGTAATGACATATATCATTCAAAAGAGAGAATTTATTTTTTCTAAAGTGGAGTCATGGCCTTACTCAGGTTACTGCAAATATATCGAAAGTGTACCCAAAAGACACTGAAGCTTTGCCCGGAGGTGTGGATGACATGACAAAGCTTTCTTACTTGCACGAGCCTGAAGTTCTACAAAATTTGGCTACACGCTATCAACTCAATGAAATATATGTAAGTTATATGTCTATTACATCTTTGCAATGGAGTTTACAAATGGGTCTCACTTATAGATTTCATTTTTCAGACATATACAGGAAACATATTGATTGCTGTCAACCCCTTCCAGAGATTGCCTCATTTGTATGATACTCACATGATGGAGCAGTATAAAGGCGCTCCATTAGGGGAACTAAGTCCTCATGTTTTTGCAGTTGGTGATGCTGCATACAGGTGAAATAAGGTTCTTCAGACATGATCAGTGAAATTGCTGGTTAGAGTTTCTCATTGACATACTATGGATGCTACAAATGCAGGGCCATGATAAATGAAGGAAAAAACAATTCGATATTGGTTAGTGGGGAGAGTGGTGCTGGTAAAACAGAGACAACAAAGATGCTTATGAGATATCTTGCACACTTGGGAGGACGATCTGGAGTAGAAGGGAGAACTGTAGAACAACAAGTTCTCGAGGTAGGATGGATTAGTTGTCTTTTTTTTACCCAAAATTTCAAAATTTAACAGTTTCTATTGCATGTGACTTGATATTGCAGTCCAATCCAGTTCTCGAAGCATTTGGAAATGCAAAAACTGTGAGGAATAACAATTCAAGGTGGCCTGCTTTATTCTTTCTGACTGCATGCATGCATATGCAAAATATCAGTTAATGTTTGTCCCGATCCAGTTACGATCATTTATCTGTTTTTTTTTTCAATTTTTCTTTTTAATGTAGTCGGTTTGGTAAATTCGTTGAAATCCAATTCGATAAAAATGGGAGAATCTCTGGAGCTGCTATCAGAACCTATCTGCTTGAAAGATCACGTGTATGCCAAATCTCTAACCCAGAAAGAAACTACCACTGCTTTTACCTTCTTTGTGCTGCTCCACCTGAGGTATTACGACGAAACATCTTATTCTGATTCAATGGTAACATTCTTTTATCAGTATAAGGTAATTTAGGTTTCGATACTTTCTTACTTTTGCAGGATATTGAGCGATATAAGCTCGGAAGTCCTAAATCTTTCCATTACCTAAATCAATCAAGTTGCTATGAATTGGATGGTGTAAATGACGCTCAAGAGTACCTTGAGACGAGAAGGGCTATGGAGATAGTTGGGATCAGTGAACAAGAACAGGTCAGACTTTATAAGGCTACGTTTTTTTTTCTGGGTATGCAACTATATTCTAAATATAAAGGGATCTATCAGGAGGCGATCTTCAAGGTTGTGGCTGCAATTCTTCACATTGGAAATATCAATTTTGCCAAGGGGCAAGAAATTGATTCGTCCGTGGTTAAGGATGAAAAGTCCAGATTTCATCTCAGTACAGCAGCAGAACTTCTTAGGTAGTTTTTACTTTTTTTTTTCTATTTAATTTTTTCTAAGTGAACCTATCTTAGTGTTCATCATTGTAATTGGTTAGGTGTGATGCTCAAAACTTGGAAGATGCCCTAATAAAGCGTGTAATGGTTACCCCAGAAGAAGTGATCACAAAAACCCTAGACCCCATTAATGCACTTGGTAGTCGGGATGCCTTTGCAAAGACACTGTATTCTCGCTTATTTGACTGGTATTATGATCATGAAATTTGTATTATCGCCCATTTTGCCTCTAATTTTCATTTTCTTTGGCTATAACTTGCTATGCTTTATACAGGCTTGTGGAAAAGATTAATCGTTCGATAGGACAAGATCCGACATCCAAGCATCTCATAGGTGTTCTTGATATCTATGGTTTTGAAAGCTTCAAATCCAATAGGTAAAAGTCGGGTTATGAGATTATACCGTTATCCAAATCCAAATTCTTTGAGAATGATTTTGGATTAACTGTTAGCCAAAAAGAAGGATTACAAGCTATGCATCAATTATCATTGGCAATCACACTTATTTATTATTTTTCCTTTTGATTGACAGTTTTGAGCAGTTTTGCATCAATTTTACGAACGAGAAACTTCAACAACATTTCAATCAGGTTGATATCTACCTTTGTCTTTCTTAGTTCTATCTTCTCCAGTACATACTGATTTTTTTATATTTTTTTTGGTAGCATGTTTTCAAGATGGAGCAGGAAGAGTACAGTAGGGAACAGATAAACTGGAGCTACATTGAGTTTGTTGACAATCAAGATGTATTAGATCTAATTGAAAAAGTAAGAAACTCGGTTTTATATATTCCCGTGCTTCTATTTCCTTGAATTTCTATGTAAATTTTTTAAACCCATCTCTGACTTCCTCTTGCTTGGAACTGATGTTCATTATGTTTATGATCCTCCCTAGAAACCAGGAGGCATTATATCACTTCTGGATGAAGCCTGGTACACAATTATACTTATTTTTAGTTATCTTAGTTATTTTTTATTTTTATTTTTTTATGTTACTGCTTTTTTTTTTCTTGCAGTATGTTCCCCAAATCTACCCATGAAACATTTGCGCAAAAATTGTACCAGACTTTTAAAAATCACAAACGTTTCATCAAACCAAAGCTCTCTCGTACTGATTTCAGTATAATGCACTATGCGGGAGAGGTCAGTACTGTTAGTAAGTATTATTTGATGAATTATTTGGGATTTTGATTTTATATGATTGTGAGGTCCTTATTTTTGAAAGGTTACATACCAAGCCGATCTATTTCTGGATAAAAACAAGGATTACGTGGTCACCGAACATCAAGAGTTGATGACTGCTTCGAAGTGTGAATTTGTAGCAGGACTGTTTCCTCCACCTCCACAAGAATCATCAAAGTCGTCCAAATTCTCTTCAATTGGAGCAAGGTTCAAGGTAATTTACACTCACATCTGTTGGAAAAAGACTGACGCCTTAGCCGACTTTTCCATAAACACGAACTTGTGGTTGAAGGCCTTCAACATACTTCAACAGAATCTTTTAAAATCTTCTTGATAAGGTATTTGTTTGCTCGCATATGTTTGCGCCCATGTATGGAAATTCCCCCGTTTAAGCTTTTTGCTAATTATACCTCCATATGTTTTCTGAAATTAACCCTTAAACTTCCTCTGTCCGATTTCCTGTGAAAATTTCTAAATATCACAATAGTCTTCTTATTTTTTTTCTTCAAATTAACCATAAAAAAAATAATCTGGTGAGCCCCAAAGGGATCACCTAATCTGGTCCGCTTGAGGAACCACCAGAGACCTGACCTGGTTTATTAATGTTAACTCGAGCCCCAATAGGTTAGGGCTCCATTGTTCCCCACCTGAATCCTATCCTTTTAAAAAGCAATTGACAATTATTTTGATATTGTTGAAAAGCTATAATGAAAAAAGTTTAAGGGGTTTAAAATTTTGTTGAAACATATGGAGATATGTTTGAGCAGAAAACATAAACGGGGTCATTCACCACATTGGCGCAAACCTATGGGGGGCGCAAAATTCCATTTTGTTTTCCTTTCCCTTTACTAAAAATCTTCTTGAAATGATAGATGCAACTTCAATCTCTCATGGAGACATTGAGTGCAACGGAGCCTCACTACATCCGATGTGTGAAGCCGAATAATGTTCTAAAACCTGCTGTTTTCGAGAATTTCAATGTCATCCAACAGCTGCGGTGTGGTGTGAGTATCCGCTTCCTGATGAATCTTTATGTTCAATTTTCCTTTGATTTAAAATTGTTTAAATTTGTACATTTGAGCCTACTTACAGGGTGTCCTTGAGGCAATTCGGATAAGCTGTGCTGGATACCCAACAAGACGTACCTTCTACGAGTTCCTCAATCGGTTCGCAGTCCTTGCTCCAGAAGTTCTAGAAGGAAAGTAAGTAGTGTATAATCACATCGCTGATAATTTGCCATCAAATGAATCCTCTTATATACTCTTTTTCTTTGCAGCTTTAATGAAAAAGTCGCTTGCCAAATGATTCTCGATAAAAAAGGATTGAAAGGATACCAGGTATGTCTTCTTTGTTCACTGTTCTCTGTCTTACAACAACTAAAGAACGCTCCGAAGCCACTTCAGCATATTGGGTTTAAATTTTAAATATGTGTATATATATGTTATTGAGTACATATATATATTAAGAATATATAGGATTAACTGTATATGTATCATTTTAAGAGTGACAGATGAAAAAGTGACAGAGATTTAGTTGATAGAACCGGCATTTTTCATATTGAAGACCCAATCACCCTTGATGAACCTGGCGGGTTGCTGTGAAGCGTTTTTTTAAACATTCCAGTGGGGGCATTATTGTCCAACAAAAATTTGACACTACTATCCCCAAGCATGGTTAATAAATATTAAATAGTATAGAAGTGTAGATGCTAAAAAGTAAAAAGTGTGTGACTTTGAGTAAAAATTGAACTTTTTGTCACTCAAATCACTTTTATTTTGTTTCTTAGTGAAAATCTATTTATTTTTCACTTTTTCACTTTCTCAGTAACTCAGTAAGTTTCATTATAAGTTTTACACTTACTTGAAAAGCAAGTTTCTTTTTAATGCTTAAGGTGTTTATGTTAAATGGTAGATTGGGAGGACAAAGATGTTTTTGAGAGCTGGACAGATGGCAGAGTTAGACGCTAGGAGGGCCGAGGTGCTCGCCAATGCAGCCAAAAGGATTCAGTGGCGTATCCGAACTTACATTGCAAGGAAACGGTTCGTTTCTTTGCGGGAGGCTTCTATAAAGCTGCAATCTTTCTCTCGAGGTACCGCAAATTTTGATGTGAATATCTCTATGCTTTTCCTTAGGCAGTGTAATTATTTACAATGAGTGAATAATATCATATGCAGGAAAAATGGGCCGTAAATTATTTGAGCAGCTGAGAGAACAAGCTGCAGTGTTGAAGATTCAAACGCATTTCCGTGCCTTTATTGCTAGAAGATCGTATATGAAAAGTAAATCATCTGCAATCATCTTGCAAACGGGTCTTCGTGCAATGGCTGCCAGGAATGAATTTTGGTTCAGAAAGCAAATTAAAGCTGCCATCGTTATCCAAGTACAGTTAGATTTTTCTGATAAATCTAATTTATTTGTTCCGAGAATATATATATATATATTTTCAAATGGATTTAAATTTTGATATGATGTTCTTGTTCTGGGTATTCTATAGTCTCATTGGCGTTGCCACCAAGCACGGTCTTATTACAAGAGGCTTCAGAAGGCAGCTATCGCTTCTCAATGTGGTTGGAGATGCAGAGTGGCAAGAAGAGAGCTCAGGATGCTTAAAATGGTTAGCTAATTAATATTTTTTTAGGGTTAAATACCATATAGCTACCTGAACTTTGGACGTTTTGCAACGAGCTACCCGAACTTTGAAAATTCAAAATGGGCTATCTCAACTTTGAAGAAGGTGCAAATAGCTACCTCCGTCCAATTTTTGACGACTTTCCAACGACTTTCCGACGACAATTGACGGAAAATTGGACAGAGGTAGCTATTTGCAGCTTCTTCAAAGTTGAGGTAGCCCGTTTTGAATTTTCAAAGTTCGGGTAGTCGTTGCAAAACGTCCAAAGTTCAGGTAGCTACTTGGTATTTAACCCATTTTTTTATTTATGTTTATTTTTTTTTAATTTATGGTTTCTTTTTTAAAAATGCTTTCTTTAGGCTGCAAGGGAGACCGGTGCTTTGAAAGAAGCAAAGGATAAATTAGAAAAACGCGTTGAGGAGCTTACATGGCGTCTGCAGTTAGAGAAGCGATTAAGGGTAAAAATTTATTCTAGTAAAAAAACACTAATAAAAAAACATTTTTTGTGGGGTTTGTTAAACTGTATTGTACATTTTGTGCAGAATGATCTTGAGGAAGCAAAAGCTCAAGAAATTGCCAAGTTGCAAGATGCCTTAAAATCTACGCAATTAGAGGTACAAGAAGCGAAATCAGTGATTATAAAAGAACGAGAGGCATCTCGAAAGGCTATTGAAGAAGCACCCCCAGTCACTAAGGAAACTACCGTCATTGTTCAAGATACGCAAAAAATTGATTCGTTAACAGCTGTGATCGATAAATTAAAAGTAGGGCGGTTTTTAAAATTTGATCTTTCATACTATAATATTATGAATTTTGAAAAATTTCAGTAATCAATCTTCAATTTTCATTGCTCATCAGGCTTTGCTGCAATCAGAGAGTCAAAGAGCAGAAGTGGCAGAACAGACATGCTCCGTTACCCAATCACGAAATGATGAATTAATCAAAAAGCTTGGTGATGCAGAGAAGAAAGTTGAACAATTTAAAGATGTCGTGCAGAGGTTCGTAAAAAAAATCTCTTTTACTTCCTTTCTGCACTTCACTAAATTTTTCTTTTTTGGGATTTAGGCTTGAAGATAAGCTCTCAAATATGGAATCAGAGAATCAGGTGCTACGGCAACAAGCACTCCCTATGTCACCAACTAAATCTCTATCATCAAAACCAAAGACAGATATTATTCAGGTAAAATTGATAAAAGAAAATTTATTTGCTGCTTCTAAAATCGACTAATTTTTCACAAATAATTATGATCTCTATTTCAACCTTCCAGAGAACTCCGGAAAAAGGACGCGTTCTCAATGGAGAAATTATAAAATCTCCGGTAAAAGCTATTTTTTTTGTTACATAATGTTCTCTATTTTGTACTGGAATGGAGACAAATACAAACACTAACTTCAATACACTTATTGTCTATTATCCTAGGATTCACTGTTCCCTCCAAGTCCACCCCAACCGCAAGAACCTGAATCCGAGCAAAAGCCAACTAGATCTCTAATTGAGGGCACACCTCAGAGATTCCTAAATGAGAAGCAACAGGTTCGTTTTTTTCTGAAAAAAAATATAATTAAGCTTTATTCGTTCCAATTGTTATGGGGGAGCGAGAAGACCACGAAGACCGAGACCAAACCGAGACCGACCGAGACCAAACCAAAAAGACCGAACCGTTTGTGGACCGAGACCAATGGTCTTGACTTATGGTATTTTTCGGTCTTGGTCTTATTTCGGTCCTAGACCATGGGGACCATTACCTATTTTTTAGTGAATTTATTAGAAATGTCTTATTTCGATAGAATTAACTATAAAAGAACGCACGAGTAAAAATATAATATAATTTGAATGAAAAAAGTTTAGATCAATAATAAATTATATTATATACTATCATGTTATAGTAATTTATATAATTCTATATTATGATATTAAATTATATTGGATAGTATAGTTATTTTGATTTTGAAATGATTTTTAAAAGTCGGTCTAATCGGTTGATTTCAATTTAGAACGAAATTATATCAATTTTATGTCAATTGAATAAAATATTATTTTGATATATTACATATTTTATAAAGAAGTAATAAAATTAATTTTTTATATTGTGTTTTTGTATAGCGATATACATACATAATATAAAAATATATAAAATATTATGTCTAACGGTCCAAACGGTCCAAATGGTCTAGACCGAACCAAAACCGAAAAAACCAAGACCATATAAACGGTCCAAACGGTTTTGGTTTCGGTCTAAAGACCGAAATTTTCGGTCTCGGTCTCAAGACCGGACCAGACCGAACCAAACCGCATTTTGCTCACCCCTACCAATTGTACTTTATTTTCAGCATATAGTATTAATAATCTTCATCAGGATAAGATTTTACTGTCATGTATGCTTATATTTTTTTGTTGTGATGCAGGAAAATCATGATCTCTTGATAAAATGTATATCCGAAGACATTGGATTCTCTGGGGGTCGACCAATGGCAGCCTGTCTTATATTCAAATGTCTGCTGCACTGGAGATCATTTGAGGTTGAGAGAACCGCTATCTTTGATCGCATCATTCAAACAATCAGCACCGCAATTGAAGTATGAAACATAACCTCCACCTCTTCCATTGATTGAGATTTTTGAAATTATTTATACACTCTTATGCATATGAAATTCTACGTTTAGGTCCAAGAAAACATCGATCTCTTGTCCTACTGGTTATCAAATGCTTGCACATTGTTATTACTGTTACAACGAACACTGAAAGCAAGTGGTGCAGCAAGCATGACTCCACAGAGGCGAAGGGCTTCTGCTTCTCTCTTAGGGAGGGCATATCAAGTACAGCTTATTGATTCATTATGCAATATCTCTCTATTCTTGTGATTCACTTAAAAATAAAAAAATAAAATTTCTAGATGGGAATTTTTAGGGGCTTCGAGGGTCTCCACAAAGTGTTGGTTTTTCGTTCTTGAATAGTCGGGTGCTCGGTGGAGCAGATGATGTGCGACAGGTCGAAGCCAAGTACCCAGCTTTGCTTTTTAAGCAGCAACTCACTGCTTTCTTGGAGAAGATATATGGAATGATCAGAGATAATTTGAAGAAAGAGATTTCTCCATTGATAGCATTATGTATCCAGGTAATAAAACATAATAATTTTCTTTTTAAAAAACTTTTTTTTGGCCTAATATTATCCACAAAATCGACCATTTTCAACTTCAGGCGCCAAGAACGACCCGTGCAATGGTGAAAGGACGGTCTCAAGCTAATGCTGTAGCTCAACAAGCTTTGAACTCTCACTGGAAAAGCATCGTCGCGAGCCTAAACAACTGCTTGAAGACTATGAGAGCCAATTATGTGAGCAAGCCTTCTCCTTTTTTTCGCCATTTTTTCTCATTTTCTATTTTTAGACATTTTTGCTCATAATGTTCTCTCAATAGGTACCTCCTTTCGTAGTTCGCAAGATCTTCACTCAAATTTTCTCCTTCACAAATGTTCAATTATTCAATAGGTAGGTATAAATACGCGCTATATTACTACAAGCCCGTAAATTTATTTATTTTACGGATTGTAATTTTTTTGATTTGCAGTCTCCTTTTGAGGCGTGAATGTTGCTCCTTCAGCAACGGGGAGTATGTGAAGGCTGGACTTGCCGAGTTGGAGCAGTGGTGTGTCGATGCAACGGAAGAGGTAATTTCTTGAGACACAAGACATCCCGTTTTTGTTTATTGTTGCAGTGTAGTAACTAACTTTCTCTATTATTGCAATTTATTACCTTCGAAGCTAGTTACTGAATTGCAACAATAAAAAAAGTATGGGATATTTATTACAACTATTTAAAAGTTGGTGCAATAAATGAATAATTTCTCATATGTGAGTAGGGGTGTCAAAATATGACCCAACCCGTGGGTGACCCGCCCACGGGTCGTGTTTGGGTCAGAGTTTTTGACCCATGAGTCATTTTGACACGACCTATGGATGACCCGCGAAAACACAGGCCAGGTTTGGGTCAGAAGCCTTGATGCACGGGTCAACCCATGACCCGTCCCATTTATATATTTAAGTCAGTTTTTGGTTTTTATTGAAATGGTGGGTCGAACGGGTCAAGCTGACCCGCGGGTCAAGCTGACCCGCGGGTCATGGAGGTCGAACAAGTCAGTCTGGCCCAACCCTTACCATTCCTGACGGGTCATTCTGACCCGCGGATTGACCCACCAACCTGCGGGTCAAGTTTGTGTTTCAAAAATTGACCCATACTATTACGTGGGTCGTGTTTGGGTCAGAGGGTCCCTGACACGACCCAAGGTCGACACTATCCATGAGTCGACGACCCATGACCCGTTTTGACACCCGAGGTAATGCAAGACTTTTATCCATAACCTTTGTGAATACTTCTGTTTCAGTTTGTTGGTTCTGCTCTGGATGAATTGAAGCATATCAGACAAGCAGTCGGGTTCTTGGTTCGTTCGGTTCATTTTCTTTATCGTTATCCCGTTTATTTACTGTTATTATACGTTTCGAAACCCGATATCTTCTCCACCCTTATCAGGTAATTCACCAGAAACCGAAGAAGAGCTTGAAGGAGATAACAAACGATTTGTGCCCGGTAACCGACTTTTACTGACTCGTTTTAACGCAAATCAGTAACCATCTCTGTTATTTCTCTCGATTGTCGATAAATTTCTAAACTTTGCTTCATTCAGGGACTTAGCATTCAACAATTGTATAGAATTAGCACGATGTATTGGGACGACAAATACGGTACCCACACCGTCTCCACCGAGGTAAATAAACGATTAAACATCCTCCCTATAAGAAGATCATATCAAATCTATTCTCTAATTATCTGTAATAGATAGAGCTGATCATGGGCGGGCCGGTCCAGAAGGCAAGACCGAGACCGAAATTTCGGTCTTGCCTTCTGGAGGACCGAGACCGATCTCGGCCAAAAAAGCCTGCCCGAGTCGGTCTTTCTTGACTCGGGCCGATCTCGGTCCTGGACCGAATCTGCACAAAAAAAAACTATGAGCTCACGGTATTCTTTAGTAAAAGCCGAAAGAATAGTTCGCTATAACCTCACTTCATGGCTGCGTGGTTTGTAAATTTATCAGGATGCAGCTTTTATAGAGATAGAAAACCTCCCAAATCCACATTCCTTCGGTGTGGTATTATGAAAATCTCAAATCCACATTCCTTCGGTCCGGGTCGGTCCTAAACGGGCTTTCGGGAAGAAAAAAACCCGAGCCCGAGCCCGACCTTGAAGAAAAAAAACCGTCCGCTTGGTCTCGGTCCTAGTCGGGCCGGTCTTGTCGGGAATTCGGTCCAACAGTCTTTTTTGATCACCCATAGTAATAGATAAGTATCTCCAACAATCCCGACGTAAGTGAAATTGAATATTGCAGGTGATTGCTACCATGAGAATGATGATGACAGAGGATTCGAACAATGCAGTTAGCACGTCGTTCCTACTGGATGACGACTCGAGGTACCGACTTCTTTGAATCGTGACTATATTTACTGCAGGTAATTTATGTATGGTCTACCATTTACTTCTGTTGCAGCATTCCTTTCACGCTAGAAGATATCTCCAACTCAGTGAAACAGATTGAAGTTCCTGAAATCGATCCTCCACCGTTGGTTCGTGAGAACTCCGGTTTTTCGTTCTTGCTACAACGATCGGAATGATGTAGAAACCGAAGCTCGGTTAAGGCTCCCAAATGTAAATATAACACTGGTACAGTTCGTTATTCTTGCTCGTTTTTTCGCAATTCTTTTATGGCTCGGGTTTGCGATTTTTTCATTGTTGTATTCTTACGGATGCATTTTATAGGTGGTTGGGTTTCCTTGTACATTGTAGAAGGTGTTCTTTTATTGATTAATTTATATATAAAAAGATCCATATACCACATATGCAGGTTCATAGGTCCATGGGTAGCACGAGTTTTATGCATTATATATGTTCTAATGACATATTATCCATCACTAATCGTGATTATTACATCTAATCAAACACATATATCTACATATATGTGAAGAGTTAGGGCTCATCATGGGCAGACCGGGCCGATCTTGGAGGCAAGATCGAGATCGAAATTCTGGTCTTGACTTTTGGATGACTGTGACCGACTTCGGAGGAAAAAAAATCCGTCTGACTGGTCTT
This sequence comes from Chamaenerion angustifolium, assembly GCA_946814005.1. Classification (NCBI taxonomy): domain Eukaryota; kingdom Viridiplantae; phylum Streptophyta; class Magnoliopsida; order Myrtales; family Onagraceae; genus Chamaenerion; species Chamaenerion angustifolium. Next base: position 1,081,994 of record OX328279.1, read on the forward strand.
GCTTGACTCGGGCCGGTCTCAGTCTTGTACATAAGTTTTTGGTAAAAAAAACGAATCTAGCCCAACTCAAACTCTTCAATACTCAAATAGTGTGACAATCATGAAGAAAACATCATCAAAATGGATTGTAATATGGAGAAACGACTTTACACTATCTTCAATTTCACAAATAACTTAACTTGAACGAAGCACGTTGAGTGAAAGCATCAGCAAAGAGAACTCACCTTAAATCGCTGACAGATAGGGCTGGCAATGGTGCGGTGAAAAACCCATAACCACGGTTATAACCATTACTATTTAATATGGTTAACCGTACCATTATGGTGCGGTGCGGTTATGGTGATGAATTCTTTACCCATAATGGTTATGGTTATGGTTATGGTATTTGAGTTATACCCATGGTTATAACCATGGTTATTTTATAAATATAATAATTATTTATTATTAATAAACTAATATATATATTATACTAAATATAAATTACAGCATAAAAGTGAAATCAATTGATGATATTGAGGAATATGATGATTGATAGAAACAAATACGACAAGTGTGAAATGGTTGAGGTGTTGAATCATTACTCGTTATGAGTGTTTGTTGAATGTTAATGTTGAATCATATGTTGAATGATGTTAGTGTTAATGTTGAATGATGTTAGTGTTATATACTTTTATTGTTGGTAATATAGATAGATGTATTTTTTAAAATTAAATTTTCGGTCTTTTATTATATTACATGTGGAATAAATATGGTTATACGGTTAAAACCATGGTTAATAACCACGGTTATTTTGATGGTTATGGTATTGAAAATTGTACCCATAATGGTTATGGTTATGGTTATGGTATGTGGTTTAAAAATATGGTATGGTTATGGTATTTGGCATACCCTGACCATACCCTAACCATTGCCAGCCCTACTGACAGAGGAATGTCACCGTTCTCGGCCCCCCCCCCCCCCCCAACAAAGACCTCTTTCAGCCGCTCTCCTCTCTCTCCAAGCGACCTCACTCCAAGCTCTCATTCTTCCTGCCCCGATTTCTCCTTCCTTCGATGACCACCGCTTGCTCTTCACGATCACCGCCATGCGTGACCACTCTCCATAGAGTGGAAGACGAGACACAAAGAATGCAGAGTGAGCTCATCCTCAGGAAGGATAATGCAATGAATTTGTACAGAATTTTTGGTAAGTGAGAATTTGACTGTGCAGAAGAATGGAAGAAGGGGACTATGAGGACAGAAGAACGACACGACAAAAGAACTAAAATTATTTTCATTGAAGTCGGACTGGTTCGGTCCTAGTCGGACTTTTGGGAAAAAAGTCAGAGATCGATACCAATTTTGAAGAAAAAAATCAGTATACTCGATCTCGGTTCTAGTCAGAAATTTGGTTTAGTCAGTAATTTTTTATTACCTAGGAATAGGTAGCTCACAAAGTGGAACAAAAGTTCAAAATGCTAGCTAGACTTAGTTGGAAAACCACTTAGAGGTCAACATAAAATTTAAAACTACATAAAAGATTATAGGTATTAAACGCATAAAATTTAAAAATATTATAAATTACGTAAAAGTTAAGTAAAAAGTAAAATAAAAATGAAAAGAAGAAAAAGAAAAGTCCACGTGGTTAATAAAGTTAAGTGTTTTAATATCTGCATGCAGAGAGGGCATCCCCTCCCTCCCTTCCTCCCTGACTGTCCCCTGCTTTCTCCGTCTTCTCAGTTCTCTGTATCCAAATCTCACAAACGGACCTGCATTTACTTCGAGACACAGTCTTCTGCTCCACATCTCTCTATTCACACGTTCGAATCTCTCTCGATGAACTTCCACTAGAGAATGACAGCTGATTCACTGACCATTCCGTAACCAATCCACTGATTCAACAATTGCTGTCCATTTCCTCACTATTTGCCTGAACCCGCTGCCCTAACTCCGCCATTAACGCTCACCTCTGACTCTGCCTCTGCTTTTCTCGCCAACCCACATTTAATTCCTCTGTCACGCGTCAAACAGTCTGACCACACCGATTCGAACACCTCTGTGTAAGTGTGAGGCGTCATCGTGCTGCATTATTGATTGGCTTTCCTGACGGATTGATTGATTGATTGATTCGTGGTGGCGTGTGTACAGAACCGGAAAGATGTTGACTTGCATAGCGTGTTCGAAGCAGCAACAGCAGCCAGGGAAGCTCAGAGATGGATCTCTACGCCCTCTGGAGGAAGAAGAAGATGATGCTGAGACTCCTAGAACGAAGCAAGCCATCAAAACCCTCACTTCTCAGGTAAATTGTTTGCGTTACAACACAGATTTCAAATTTATTAGATGTTCAGATTTCCGGTTTACTGATTATGACCTAGCATACATTTCTGTCACTGATTGAAGATCTACCAGCTGTAAGATGTAATTTTCTGTATTCGACAGATCAAAGACATGGCTTTGAAGGCTTCAGGAGCCTACAAGAACTGCAAACCCTGTTCAAAATCAAACAATAACCAAAACTATGCAGATTCAGAAACAGCATCCGATTCAGCTCGATACCACAATTCCTACGGAAGGGCAGGAGCTGCTCTTTCTACCCCGAAGATTTGGGGGAAAGAAATGGAGTCAAGGCTGAAGGGTCTATCGAGTGGGGATACCACACCCGCATCAATGAGCGGACGAACTGAATCTGTTGTTTTCATGGAGGAAGATGAACCCAAGGAATGGGTTGCTCAGGTGGAACCCGGCGTGCTTATCACTTTCATTTCGTTGCCTGAGGGAGGAAACGAATTGAAGCGGATCCGTTTCAGGTACTTCAACTTAGAAACTGAAGTTCTTGTTTGCCTGCATATATTTGGATGCTTCTTACATTGCTGGGATGAAGCCAATCTTGACTGTGTTCTTAAATTTAATAGAAAATTCTACACAACGTGAAACTTAAACTGAAAATTGTCAACTTTAATCAGACAAATCAGTGATTGAGTAAGATAAGATAGTCACAACTTCCTGACATGGAAGAACTTACCCATTTGTTCATTCAAACGTTGCTGTCATTTGAATTATAACTGGAGCATTACCCATTCATGTGTTTGACATTGAAGTGGTCCCCTTTAAAGATGTTCAAGTGATTCTTTCTATAATCAAACCAAAATGTGTTATGAACTGTGGCACCTGAGTAGATTTGGCTATGTTTTCTATGATCCCATTCAGTATACTCTAAATTTACAAGCCTAGCATAGTTTCTATAATCAATGATTAGCCATGATCACGGGACCGTTCCAATATTGCATTTTTGTTGAATGTTCGGGCCATCATATGGAATTATAGGCATCAACATGGTACTTCAAACTAGGGGTGTCAAAATTTGACTCAACCCGTGGGTGACCCATGGTTGACCCGTCCACGGGTCGGGTTTGAGTGAGAGTTTTTGACCCATGGGTCATTTTGACACGACCCATGGATGACCCGTGAAAACACAGGTCAGGTTTGGGTCAGAAGCCTTGACCCACGGGTCAATCCATGACCCGTTCCATTTATATATTTTAGCCTATTTTTGTTTTTTATTGAAATAATTGGTCGAACGGGTCAGATTGACCCGCGGGTCATGGAGGTCGAACGAATCAGTCTGACCCAATCCTTACCATTATTGACAGGTCAGGTTTGGGTTTAAAAAACTGACCCATACTATTACACGGGTTGTGTTTGGGTCAGAGGGTCCCTGACACGACCCAAGGTCGACACGACCCATGACTCGTTTTGACACCCCTACTTCAAACATTATAGGTGTATATTTCTTCATGGCTATATAGTTAAGAATGACATGATCCTTCTTGGACTTGATTTTATCAGTCGAGAAATGTTCAACAAATGGCAAGCACAAAAATGGTGGACAGAAAACTATGACAAGGTGATGGAGCTATACAATGTTCAACACTTCAATCGCCGGTCGGTCCCTCCTTCAACACCAGGATCCGAACACGAGGCAAGTTTATAGTGAATTATAGTTAGACCATATTAGAAATCTATTTTTGCAGGGATAAATACCAAAGGGAAAACTACCAAACTGGTACCCGAACTTGTGGGTGATTAGGAAGTAGGTATCTAAACTTTTTTTTGTAGCAAATAGGTTACTGAACTTTCTTAAATAAGCAAATAGGTACCTACTGTTAATTTCCGTTAAGAATAAACGGAAAATATCACGTGAGGAGCAAACCGTTACCTGAACTTACACGAATGAGCAAGTAGGTACATGAACCGGTTCAAAAATCGGTTCAGAACCGGTTCAGTCAAACCATTTTAATTTTTTTTTAATAAAAAGTAGGGTTTATATAACAAACACATGCATGACTCAACTACAAACGTTTTCGGTGCATCAAGAAACACTCTGATAATGTCTGGATTTGAGTCATGCATGTGTTTGGTATATAAACTCTACTTTAAAAAAATATGGTTCGACCGAACCGGTTCTGAACCGGTCCAGGTAACTACTTGCTCATTCGTGTAAGTTCAGGTACCTGTTTGCTCCTCACGTGATATTTTCCGTTCATTCTTAACGGAAATTAATGATAGATACCCATTTGCTAATTTTCATAAGTTCGGCTACTTAGTTGCTACAAAAAAAAGTTTAGGTACCTACTTGCTAATCACCCACAGGTTCGGGTATCAGTTTGGTAGTTTTCCCAATACCAAATTGCTAGCTGAACACGAGTGTGCACGTTGCTAGTTGATTTTTTTTAGGAGTAAATTGCTAGCTGAACTTTATGTATTATACAAAAAAGCTATCTCTGTCAAATTTTCCGTTAAACTTAACAAAAAATTACTAAAAATACCGTAATATTTTACTATGATTCTAAAATAACCTCAGATACACAGACAATTTGCTCCAAAACTGTTAAGAAATTACACAGTTGTGTAAAGTTCAGCTAGTAATTCGCGGTATTTAACATTTTTTTAAAAATTGTTGTGTAAAAAAAACTCATTTTTGCCTCTTTTTTTTGTGTTTAGATCTTAAAGGATGAATCGGCCAAGGCGAGCCCTGCCACACCACCACTGGGCAAAGAACGCATTCCTCATAACTACTCTTCATCAGGTTCATTTGTGCAATCACATCACTGTTATGACCCTTGTGTTCTTGCTTCAACGCCAAAACTTTCCTCCACTAGTGCTGCAAAAACAGAGACTTCTTCCATAGATGGCTCTGTTTCTTCTTCAAGAGATCACTCCGGGGAACTTTCGGCTAGCAATGCAAGTGATATGGAAACCGAATGGATCGAACAAGACGACCCTGGAGTTTACATCACTATCCGAGCATTACCGGGTGGCATACGGGAACTCAGACGCGTTCGTTTCAGGTATCTATTTCTTGAATATCTGCCTAGTTGGAAACTCCAAGAATCATCAGCATGTTAGGCTTGTTCATTTAAACCGTTTTGGCCGAACTGGTTTCAAAACCAAACCAGTTTTTTAGACTTCAAGTAGACCAGTTCAAAGTAGTACCAAAAATTCAGTTCGAATCAGTTCGAATCGACTCGTCTTTTGATAGTGGTTTATACTTAAATTTAAATCAAAACACTTTAAACCTATATAATTTTAGAACCGATTTGAAGCAAAATAAACCAAGCCGGTCTGAAATTTAACCAAACCTAGAGATGTTTTCAATAAACCAAACCTAGAGATGTATATGTTGATGTTGGACAAGATTTCAGTTGGTTGCAAAATTACAAAGTACAAATCAAAGTAACAAATCACCCAAGTAACAAACATATGAAGTTCTAAACAAAGTTCATTTTCTCCCATAGTTCCAAACATACATCATTGGTTTTTAGGGTTTGTATAGTAATTCGGTTTGGGCTTGGTCCTAATCGGGCTTTCGGGAAAAAAGCCCGAGCCCGAGCCCGACCTTGATAAAAAAACTCGCCCACTCGGTCTCGGTCTTAGTCGGTCTCGGTTCTAGTCGGGCCGGTCTTGTCAGGAATTTGGTCCAACAGTCTTTTTTTTATCACCACAACTTGTGGAGTAGATTTTCAGTCGGTTCAATGTGTTTTTCAGTCGGTTCAGTGTGTTTTTCAGCCGGTTCAGTGTTTTTTCAGTCAGTTCAGTGTGTTTTCAGTTGATTCAGTGTTTTTTGTTCCGGTTCAGTGTGTTGGACAAGATTTTCAATTGGTTCAGTTTCGGTTTGAACCAGATTATTTCCTAACCAAAATTGTTATTTAAAAAACCAAGCCAGACCAGTTTTTTTAGAACCGGTGCTGAGCATGTTGGATTCTGGATTGGCAAAAATACCGATATTTTTGCAGATTAGCTTGTTATTGAAATCTTGTAGTGTTAATTACCAGATTGCAAGTTTGGATAAACTGCAAAAGCATACAAATGATGAACTGAATTTAAGCAAATTTGCAAACACCATCTGTTCTTGAATCCACTTTATAATCTTTCCAATTGCTTCATCTGTTTTTTGGGTAAAAAAAACACGAACTTTGAATCTGATTCGTGTACATTCTGTGCAGCCGAGAACATTTTGGAGAAGTGCAGGCGAGATTATGGTGGGAGGAGAACCGAGCAAGGATACAAGAACAATACTTGTGACGATCCCGACTTAATATCTATGCTGTTGAGAGATTTCTGCTTCTACAAATTAGCAAATCAGTGACACCCTCTTCTTCTCTTTACTATATATTTGAAGTTTCAATTCCATGAAACTGATTGACCCATAATTTGGTTAACTTGATGTGCATGAACTTTCGGTTTTCGAAACTCTGTTCATGCTATGTTCACTAATTTGTTCTCACTAGAAATGTTGAAATAAGAGTCTTTTGGGGTTCTCCGGTGGGGTTTGATTTACTGATTCATGCAATTTATGTGATCCATGCAAACCAAATGACATGTGACTAACTTTTATATAATTTATTATAATGGATTTAGTTATACGGATCAAAACTGATTGATCCACGGGTCGATAGGTAGGATCAAAACTGATTGATCCGTGGGTTGGACGAGTCGTATCAAAATGACTTGTTTGTTCAAAATGTTTTACCCATATGCGACCCGTGAGCGGGTCATTCATGGATCGTATTCAAAATTGATACCTCTAGTTTGAACGTATTGCAACTCACTTTTAGGGGTGTTAAAAATTGACCCAACCCGTGGGTGACCCGCCCACGGGTCGTGTTTGGGTTAAACTTTTTGACCCACGAGACATTTTGACACAACTCATGGATGATCCGTGAAAATATTAGTCAAATTTGGATCAGTAGTCTTGACCCATGACCCGTTCCGAATTATATACTATATTAAATATATATATTTCTGACTCATGGGTTAATCTGTTTCTAATTTTTTATGTACTAGTGGGTCGAACAGGTCATGGAGGTCGAACAGGTCAATCTGACTCAAGTCTTACTATTCTTGATGGGTCATTCTGACCCGCGGGTTGACCCACCAACCCGCAGGTCAGGTTTGAGTTTCAAAAATTGGCCCATACGAGTACACAAGTCGTGTTTGGGTCATACGGTTCCTGACACGACCCAAGGCTAACACGACCCATGGTCGACCCATGACACGTTTTTTATGGGGTTTATAAGAGACACCTTATTTAATAACTATTTATCACTGACATTCTAAATAAAATCAAGAATATGCTATCCACCAAAGGCATCGCCCATAGTGCCAGAGAGGCGTCGCCTCCAGATGTCCACATTAAATGGGGTTCAGACAACATTAAATGAGGATCAGACATCTCTGATATTTATGGATATGATCCTTGTCTCATCCGAATGACAGTTTAACTTCAGTTAAAAGACTATCCATGGTAAAAAAGTAACAATATTCATCGAGTTAAGTCAATGCTATAATTACAGACATTCATTGTCATTTATTACATTCAGAAATTTTATCATACACACATAAAATTTCTTCAAAAGTCCAGACTGACTTAAGTTTCAGAGTGAATAAAACGGGTCAACTCGATGTTGTTCATCTGTGCAGGTCCGACCTGAGGAGAACAACGCCTGAGTATGATAAAGATTCATATGATCCAACAGTTTTGACATCCGTACTCACTTTATCCGTTGGTCCAACCGATCTTGAGTTGAATATGTAATAGTTGTAATTTATTATGAATTTTTACTGTAATGATGATAGGTTTACTCAATTCAAAGGGGTTCACCATGTTAGTCCAAAAAAAATGGTTTTGTTTATTGAAATTGAATATTTTGTTAACTAATGAATTAGACACGTGTCTAATTCATTTATATGCTAAGCTACAAACCATGTAATGCAATTAATTAATTAATTAATTTTCTTTTCTAATGATATCAATCACTCTATCGTATCATATCAAATCCATTAATCCAATCTTCGAAGTGACCGGTTTCCATTAAGTGAGTAGACATCTATATGCACTACACAAGGTGAGGATTTATCAACCAATCAGATCACTTCTAGAATCCTTAAAGTGAGTATATCATAATAAAATCCACCATAAAAAATCTTAAATCTAACCTGCTCGGTCTGCTTAAGACAATTTTCTTCCCCTCTTTACCCCATGTTCGTACTCGAGAGTTAATGAGACGATCATTTTTCAAGATAAAACAGTGTCATCAGATAGAAACTATGACAAAATTTCTCTTGCCCAAACTGAACAACGCATGAACTCAAACAGATTGACTAACTGAACACAACAGTCAACGCGAAAGAAAGTTCAAGCACGAAGACCGAAAATACTCAGATAAATGTAAACACAATAGTTGGAGGAGCAGAAATATAACTATAGAAGAAATTCTCATTTTCAGGATTTTCTCATTTTTCTTAGATTTTGAAGGTCAGTTATCTGTTTATAAGGTAAAAAACTTGATGAGATTTGTGAAACTACTCCTTATGATACAATTTCCATTCACCTTAGGGTTGTGTGCAAGTTTGACTTAATTACAAAACTAACCCAAACTTACAAAATTTTCCTACGTACCTCTCTAACGTGCAATATAAATCTTGACAAACTTAATTCACGAGTATTACTTAAATTAAGTAAATAGAGCGTTTTACCAAACCCTAAAGAATAATTAATCAAAAAATGAACACACCATCGTTATTTAAAGTCTCTTTATTTTAAGAAAAGTATTTTTAAAAAATTATGATAAGTTAACTATAAAATCATAAAAAAGTCGTATGTAAATAATTCCTTCATTGATGGAGATTAACTCAACTTTCATCACGTACGTCCATTCTTATCAAAACTTGATGGGTAAAATACAATATTGCCCCCTAACGTTTACGCCGATTTTAAAATTTCCCATAATATTTGGACATGATGAAAAATCTACCCTTACTGAATGACTGACATATACTCTTTTAAGGGGAATTTTTCATCATGTTCAAACATTAGGGGAGACTTTATAAACTTGAAGGGAAAATTTTAAAATTAGCGTAAACTTTAGGGGCAATGTCGTATTTTACCCAAACTTGATTATACTTAACATTGACATGACCTAAACATGTTATGTTTCTTAGGTACATGTTGGATTAAGGTAACAACTAATGGAAATGGACAACATTATTCTTATTAGGTTTAGGGTTTGTCGATCTTTTTTTTACATTACTTGTCTGATTTTGTGTCCCCAAATTGGCCAATCCATTCACGATTGGAATGGAATCTTTGGGATCGTGAATTTCCATAAATCGAATCTTCATATTTGTCGTGGGGTTATTCCAACGTGTCATCATGGCACAAAGACATTAATGAAATTGCAATATGAATATGTTAACAAATATCTGTTAAGTGAATATATGTAAAATTCACATGCTTTCACCAATTTACAAATGGTATAGTAAATTGCAAAAACAGTAGATCGGTTCAGACGAATGACTTGAACCATATCTTACCACATTTTAGGTAAGGTATAATTTTTGAATCGGATCAGTCTCGAATCGGTTTATGCCCACCACCACCATATAAGTTTGGTTGAGGAAGAGTTACGGGTTGTAAAACATTTTTTTTTTTAAATTTCAAGCCATAATCCCTTCGAATGTAACTAAACCAAACCTCACTTGTAGGAGTTAGAGTATTGATCTTAACTTAAATAGGGTTGATCATGGGCGGGGCGGTCCTGGAGGCAGGGCCGATATCGAAATTTCAGTCTTGACATCTGGAGGACCGAGACCGACTTTGGTAAAAAAAGTCCGTCCGAGTCGGTCTTTCTTGACTCAAGTTGGTCTCGATCTTGGATTTATTTTTTTGGTAAAAACAAATCCGTTGGATTTGGCCAAAAAAATACCGAAGTTTTGGTCTTGAACCCGCTCGCTTCTCGTCTTCCGTTGCACTTCCCTTATAAAATCGATCCAAGAGTTGTTGAATGCTTTAAGGTTATGAATTACTAATGTTTCAAGGGTTACACCATGAAGTTTTAAGATTTTCTTCAAGATAGGGTTGATTCGGTTCTAGTCGGGCTTTTGAGAAAAAAGCCCGAGACCGAGCCCGACCTTGAAGAAAAAAGCTCACCCGCTCGGTATCGATCATAATCGGACCGATCTCAGAACGGTCTTATCGGGAATTCGATCAAACCAATCTTTTTTTACCACCCGTAAACTTAAACCAGCCATCACCCATGTACTAACTTGTTTGTATCAAGACTCAGCTCCTACCTCCTTAGATCGATTTTGTTTCTAATCAAATCATAACTCAATTAAATGATTAAATTGTGATTTTTTTAATAAATATTCTGTTTTATTTACTATTTTTAAACTATATGTTATTAAGTTTTAAGAAAAAGAATATGGGACTAATAAACTGATTTTGACAAAATTATGCCTATATATATTATTATATGAAGTTCACGCCCGATATGATGATCCCTAGTGAAACAACCAAACAGTACTTAATAGCTAGGGACTAGCTAGAAGAAGAGAGAACATACCCTAGTCGCACACGTGGACCCACATAAATCCAACGACAGCATTCACAGCAATGATAAACGTGCCACGTCACCATATGCCAGTCTGGCAGCAAGTCCAGCTAGGATTCTCATGATCTCCCTTCATTTTTTAAAATAAAAAAGAAAGAGCTAATACCTAACTACCGAACAAATTTCAGGCATTCATGTTCGAACACAAACATATCACAAGAAGCTGAATAAAATAGTAAATAATCCTTCCATCATTATGATATAATATTAAAAAAATAAAAATTGGGTTTTGAAATATATTTTTTATAAATAAATTAAGAGTAAATGCTAAAAATGGGAGACAGAAGGTTTTTTTTCCCAAATAAAAAAGAATGGGTTAGTAGTAGCGACCAATACCCACTCCGCTACGTAATGTTCAGACTTTTGTATTATGCGGTTGATGTAGACCCCTGAACAACCAGCACATGCACTGACCCAGTCAACGTAACTCCACCAGCAGCCTGCGATTGAGAGGTCGACCCGTTAGGGCCAAGTCGTAATCCTTAAACGTGACACAGAGTCAAACCACTTAAGAGTCAGCGCTTTCAACCACTAGACGACCACAGAGCCTGTGGTTGAGACTGAAGTTAAAGCCGGAGGAATAATGTAGCTTAAATTATAATCTCAAATATGGATATTTATTTAATATTTTGAAAAATATTCATATCTAAATCTCTAATTTAAACCCACAAAAAATAAATTTTAATATTTTTTATCGTACTAATTTAACTCTAAAAAAATTAATATATTTTTTTAATATAGATACTCTTCCCTAATTTCCTAAATTAGTTAGTAGACTAACCTCAAAAATTAATATTTTAAGTTTTTCAATACTAACGTTTGAAGAGTGTCGCGGTCTAAGATTATGATTCCTTCTTCTTCCTATTATAAGGTGGAAAAAGATGGGCACTCCTATTCCTATTCCTTCTCTCAGAGCGTGGCTTTTCCTCTCTCTCTCTCTCTCTCTCTCTCTTCTGTACATTAATGAGTGCAGAGTCTTCACTTTTGTTTGTCTCTCTCAATTTGCATTCACATGGTGATAGATGAAAGGAAAACACTCGACTGTTCATCTATGAGAGACTCACAACTCATCTCTCTCCCTATCCTATCTCTCTGTAAGATTTGCAGGTGTGTATAAGTTGAGCAGCCATGGAACCAGAGAGATCAAAACGTCACCACCATAGCCCATCCTTCTCTTCCACTCTCCTCGACGCCATTTACAGATCCATCGATGAAGGAACTCATCCACAACAACAAACACAACAACCTATGATCTCCCACCAAAAAACCCTCAAACGAGGTATCTATATCTATATCTATATCTATATCTATATATACATATACATATACAGTGTTTATATATAATACGTACATGTAAATAGTAGTAGTTTATGTTAAAAGTATAAGTAATCAAACTTTTTTAAAAGTTAGTTAAGTGATATATCTATAAACTTCACATGGTATCCAAGGCAAAGTCCTTAAACAGTAAAACCATCCTTTCATTGATTAACTCCAGTATTTATGAGAGTGGGTGAAGATTGTCTGTTCATAATCTTTACAGATACGAATCTTTGCAATGTCAAGCTAAACTGTGCTTTCACTATTCTGTCTAAAACTCGATTTTCACCTATGATTTCGATTTTTATGGAATAATTGAAAAAAAAAAAAACAGAAAAAAAAACAAACTTTACTATTCTTGGAGTGTCTTTATTCTTTAACTTAAATGTTGTTATGTTGCCCTTATTTTTTGCTTCATTAGGTGTGGTGTTGAAAGAGCAAGATGGAAGCTCCGATTATAGGAGAGACTGCATGATTGAGAATTGGATGGAGAAGAAGGGAAGCAGAAAGGTTGAGATTCCAAGAAGTTACCGGAATTCGAGTTCGAGCTCTTCGGATTCGAGTTCTAAAGGCGGGTTTTCTTCCTCTGAATCGGAACACTCAACCCCGAACAAGTTAAGGTACTCCACTTCATGTTACTCCATCAAGAAGCTCAGACCCATTCGAACTGAGACCGTCTCGAGGCCTCAAACCATTGAGAAATATCGTGCCGAGAACGAAGCTCAAGCAAACCCTAGCTGCTACAGCAAACCCCAAATGAAAGCATTGAAGATTTATGGCAGCAACCGTGACTCGATCTCACCTGGTGCAAAGCTTGCAGGCTTCTTGAACTCCCTTTTCAATAATGCAAAGAAGACGAAGGGCGAGAACTTCCCCAAGTCAGGTCACTCATCGACTTGTTCATCAGCTTCTTCCTTCTCTAGGTCGTGCTTAAGCAAGAAGAACTCTTCAAATTCCAAGGGGAAGAATAAGCATGGAGACACAAGGTCTGTCCGGTTTTGCCCTAACGTTAGTGAGGTGTTGGTGAGTGGGAACAAGCTGGATCATGTTCTTAAGGGACATAAGCAAGAACCCTTGTCGAGAAGGAGGGAAGAAGTAGAAAACATGGTGAGGAACTATCAGAAGAAGAGATCAGACATCAATGGTGAAGACGAAGATGATGATGATGATGGAGTGAGTTGTGCAAGTTCAGATCTTTTCGAGTTAGACCATCTTTCTGGTGTAGGGATTGGTGGAGACTGTAGATTCGATGAGGAACTGCCGTTGTACGAGACAACAAATCTAAACATGAAGAAAACTGCTAACAGTTTCAGAATGTAATGTGTGGGTTTTTTTGGGTGTTTTTTTTGGGAGAAAGGGGGTGTTAATTGGTGATGGTATAGTCTAATTAATGGTAATTGGGGAGGGAGGGGGGGGGAGGGGGGACATGAGAATAAGGGTAATATTTAGAGGGTTTTATGTGTTCTTTATGCTTAATGTGTTTATGAAAGTATGCATGGTGTATATTTATTAGAATGGTAATTATATTTGAGGGTGATTAAGTAAAAAATAAATGATAAAAAAATATGAATAATACAAATTTAAATAAAAAAAAAAGATCATAATATATTAAAAATTTAGAGACTTTCATATTTTTTTTACAAATAGTAAAAAGTGTATATTATATATGGAAAAAGTGTAGTAATAATATTTGAAGATTCCCTATTGATTTCACACAAGAAAGAATGAGAAAATAGTACACAGGATAAATAAAGTGAAGGGGCCATAGCCATGCATATAATACATGAGAGAACACAAGAGGATGAGGTTAAAAAAGCAAAGGTAGATCCTCCACTACACTCCTATACTCTCATTGTTTATGGAAAGTTAAAACCTTTTTCTTTCCTAACCAAATATATATATATTTACCTCTATTAGGGTAAAATTAGTTTATTTAATGTATATTAATTAGAAAATTATAATATTTTTTATTATCAATTTATCTCAGTATACTATTCATAACTGTAAACTAATATATTGACAGAAGAAATGTGTATAACAGTTAGTTGTTATTTGCTTATTATTTAAAATATATTGACATAAATTCAATTGAATAACATTATATATTCTAATCTAATCAAAAAATAAATAAAATTTAATCAAATATGTTGTCTTAATAAATGATATAAACATAACATACATACAATATGTAAAAATTGTCTAATGATGTTAGCTTACACATTCCTCCATATTTGACACTTCCCACCCACAATCCAATTTAAAAAGCTTTCTTTAAATTTCATATAAGTACTAAAGTTCTCTATAGACTATAAGGCATACATATATTATGTAGGTCTACTTTTGCATTGATTGTTAATTTGTTATTAGGAATAAGAGTTTCATTTATTTATATAATCTTTGTTGTCCTAATTTAATTTAGCAATTAATCTTATATGTTACTAACCGTGGTTATTAACCATAATTTAGCAATACCATAACCATATTCATAACCGTGGTTATTAACCACAGTTTTACCCGTATACACATACTCATTACCACATGTGAAAGTAATATTACATAATTTATGTTATAAACAATAAAAATATTCAACACCATAAAAATATTCAACATTAACACTCATTACCACAGTTTTAATGCAACATCATAAATGTTATCTTAATAAATATATAATTTATGTTATAAACAATAAAATTATTCAACATTAACACCATTCAATTAAAGTTCGTTATAAAATCTTAAATTCGTAAAATTTAAAAAGTAAAAATTCCTTTTCTATTATTATAAGTATATACTAATATGTTAATAATAAATAATTATATTTATATAATAACCATGAGTATGACTAAAATACCATAACTATTACCGGTAGAAAATTCATCACCATAGCTGCACCACACCATAATTGTACGACTAACCATATAAAAAATGACGGTTACAACTATGGTTTTTGGATTTTCACCGTACCATTGTCAGCCCTAACTATGAGATATGTCCTTTAGTTTTTTATAAGATTTTAATTTTGGGGCATACATAACATAATGACAAGTTGATCGATGAGTCAATTACGATAAAAAAAGACGTGAAATTAACTATTTCAAAATTTTAAGATATTAGTTAACGATTTGATCATTATATTTACTATCCAATATGTTAAACTTAAAGCGTGTATAATGTATATTCAGTTGTGATTCTCCTCGTATTATGTCCTTACAAATTAGGAGTCGTGAAAATTGAATTTCACATTTACAAATGTTCTTTTACCATAATCTAAAATCAACGCGTTACATTAATTACTTAAGATTCAGTTAATATTTTGTTAGGTTGTGGAGCATGATTAATATGTAATGTACGTTCTTTTATATATTAATGTTCACGCGTGTCGCGGTTCAGGGGAAGCGCTTCAAACCACAGTTTTAGGTTGTACTGTAGTTGTGGACGGTGCCTCATGGACGGCTGAACGATGGTCAATACGGGTGGCTGGACGGTGCAATCTGGAAAACGTGTTGTGCAAGAAAACGTGTTCAAGTTAAAGTTTTGCACTTAGTCATATTTTTGTCTATATATACATTTCTCCATTCATGTATTTTATAACATTGAGAGTTGAACAATCATCAATACATATTGAAACCGCCGTATAAGTTACCTTGAAGAGGTGTTACCACGTAAAATAACTCTCAATTCCTACATTTCTTCATCAGTTTCTGCGTGTCTTGCTAAATTTATCCTAACAAATATTTTATTATCCAACGAAAAAGACATAATCTATGATCATTCCTTTAACAAATTATTTAAAGATAAACCTTTAAATAATTCCATTTTCGAGCTTTCCTTATCTCAGGCCAGGTTTCATCAAAATGCTATTCAATTGATTGAGAACTCTAAACCTTCTAGATCTATTGATGTTAGATGGCTCCCTCCAGAGCAAGGGTGGGTGAAAATCAACACAGATGGAGCATCTAGGGGTAATATGAACCAGGCGGGATCAGGAGGAGTGATAAGAGATAATATGGGTCAATGGATAGCTGGTTTCTCTAGGAAACTAGGATGCTCCAACAGTCTCGTAGCAGAATGTTGGGCTATCAGAGATGGATTAATACTAGCAAAAGATCTCGGTTTTAAATCAATTCACTTAGAAACTGATGCTCAGTCAGCCCATAAGCTCATCTCTGATGAAAATTCTTCAAATATTAAA
The DNA here is from genome assembly GCA_946814005.1 of Chamaenerion angustifolium. Classification (NCBI taxonomy): domain Eukaryota; kingdom Viridiplantae; phylum Streptophyta; class Magnoliopsida; order Myrtales; family Onagraceae; genus Chamaenerion; species Chamaenerion angustifolium. The sequence continues at coordinate 1,098,433 of OX328279.1, forward strand.
CTAATGCCCATCATTACAGATTGTAGGAAACTCATGCTGCAGTTTGACAGAATGAAGTTCAGACATATCTATCGAGAAACAAATGCGGTTGCTGACATCATGGCAGCTATGGGGATTAACCAGAGACAAATCTATACTATCCATGAAACTCCACCGACGGAAACAATAAAGGCTATCCAAAAGGATGATGTGGGTTTTGTCTACTCGAGGACAATAAAGTTTAGCTAATTATTATGTTGTATTAAGAATTAGGGTGCGAGTTTTTCGTTACCCAGCTTATTTTAAGTTTACCTTATTTATCAAAAAAAAAAAAAAAAAAAACAAATTAGTATAGATTAAGGTGTTTAGAAGCTTTTTTCCTATGTATAGGTTTAGGGATAGGACCACCAATCATAGCAATTTGATCTTCTAATTAATTTTTATCATAAAGTTAGTCCTTGATTGTTGTTAAAATATAGTTAGGGCATTATGGGGCTAAATTTTAATTGTGGGAAATAAATAAATAAATAAGCTATATGTATATCTAGTGTAAAAAAAGTGCTGTAGGCTTTCATTAAATACGCTTATTGAACAATATAAGCAATATTATTATATTTAAAAAGCTTGTAAGAACATGCAAGGAAGGTATTAAATCTTCCAAAGGCAATTTGTAATGATCATCTTGGAAAAGAGTGGCTTTGCGTAGGGGTTAGATCTACTGGCATGGGAGCTAGTTGGTTCAATAATTTGAAGAAAAAAAATGTGTGCAGAATTTAGTTTGTTTGTTTTAAATTCTTTTTATTAAACTACTATAAAGAATTTTTAAAAAACCAAATATATAAAAGCAATCTCATAATAAATATCAAAAAAATTATTATATGTATAGTTCGGTTTATGGTATGAGCCGAAAAAACTGGTCTGAAAATGTACGGTTCATTCGTTTTTTTCCTCTTTGAAACGGTTATTAGACCGTTCGATCTATAAATCTAAAAGATCGTGGAGTCCGGTCCGACCGTTTTTACATATATAATTTTATATATTATATTAATTAATATAAATAATCCATGAATACAAACAAATAATAATTATTTTAGTTGTTTAATCGGTTTAGTATGAAAGTTATGTAAACATTGTTAAATTGAGTTATTTTGTTGTTTAATTTAATTTTGAATACTTATTTTTGTTTTGAATGTGTATTTTGTTTTGTTTTTTTGGTTTAAACCGAAAATCCGAATGAACGATTTATTTTTTCTTTGAAGAAAAACGGTCCAAAAATATAGGCACCCGACCAAAATAGTAAAAAATCCGATCCGTCCGGTTCGGTTTCACCCCTAATTACATGTTTGCTTCTAATACAAACATATTATAATAATAACTATTTTATTTTAAAAAAATGTTTATGACAAAGGATGGTAGTATATGTTAGACTTATGAAATATAGTATATCTTTTTTTTTAAAAAAAAACTTAATTTTAAATAAAAAAAATTCAAAATACCATAAAATTGCTGTATTACTCTACCCTACGATGAGTAGATTATTTGCCTTCAATGCGATGCCCTTTGTCCTTGTCGTCCTTTATCATCCATTACAACAAGGGACATCATAAACGTGTGGAATGTGACTCATTTGGCCACCTCTGTCATCTCCATTTATAGGGAGAATCCATACAGATCAGCTCTCTCAAACCCTAGCTAGAACGTGTACGTGCGTATTATCGTATGTAGCAATACGTTTGTTGTGCTAAATATATCAAAAACGAACATACATGGTAAGTTTATCGTGTCATGTTCACAAATACAATCACGACACATAATTTTCCGTGTTCATATCGTGTTATGTTAAATTGATCTGTTATACGTCTGTTCACTTGCAAAATTTGTAAAAAAAAATAGGGTTAAATATCAAGGAGCTACCTGAATTTTGAACGTTTTGCAACGAGCTACCGAAACTTTAAAAATTCAACATGGGCTACCTCAACTTGAACAAATGTACAAATAGCTACCTCTGCCCAATTTACCGTCAATTGTTGACAGAATTTCGTCAGAAATTGGACGGAGGTAGCTATTTGCACCTTCGTCCAAATTTAGGTAGCCCGTTTTGAATTTTTAAAGTTCGGGTAGCTCGTTGCAAAACTTCCAAAGTTCAGGTACCTCCTTGGTATTTAACCCTATATCAAAACAATGAACTTCTCATAAGTTCTTAATGCACTATACTTGTCAAACTCTAAAATTTAAACGATTAATTGCAATTTTAAAAGTAATTAAATTAAACAAAACTTGTTCAGAAAAAGTATTAAAAAAACAGACTTACCAACCCAAGTTTTCCGTGTTATCGTGCATGTCGCGCTGTAATATCTAAACAAGTACACGCCACTAAAATTACCTTATACTTTCATGTTTGTTCTATCTTATTATCGTTATACCATATACTTTCATATATGTTCATGTTGTATTATGATGTTACCTAAAACATTATCAACCTTAGATGTCATGTCTCTCACCCACTATGAACGCATCACTGGCACATGCTGCTCTGACTTAGCTAGAAACCCTAACCTTAATCCATTTCCCAGTTGTGGTTGTAGGACCCTTTTCTTTTAGGGTCACATAAATCCAACTTTGGCTCAATACTCTTTAATGCATTTTCTCTTATTGGGGTGCAGCTTGGGTCACGGATATTGCTAAATCTGTTTAGAGTTATACCAATCAGAGAGGGCCACTAAACTTGTATAATATTATAGTATAAGGCATATGCGTATTATCGTACGTATTAGTTAGTTTATTTTAGTTAGTTTATTGTGTTAAACTTACGATATATATATATACGAACCACACAATAAAATTATCAAGTCAAACTAACACGAAACACAATTTTTATGTGTGTTCATATCGTGTTGTGTTATATATTGATGATTAGTTACATGTCTATGTGCGAAGAGATGTAATAAAATATCAAAATAAAGGACTGCTCATAGTGTAAGAAGTATTAACTCAAAAATTAAATTTTATAAGTTCTTAGAATTAAATGAGTAAACTCTAAAAATTAAGCAAAATTAGTTGGAGATTTAAAAGTTATTATATATTTTTTTTTTCAAAAAAAAAATACTCCTACCATCAAAACTTTATCATGATGGTCAAAGCGAGCCTTTTCATTCGGAATTCTTTCATGCGGGATGAATCAAATCTCCCCAAGTAGGATTCAAAGTTGATATTCATAAAAATGATCTATTCAATTACGAGAGGTAAGAAATTCCGCATATTTTGACCAATTTCAGGGTAAAAAGGGAAATTGTTCCCTCGACAATACTCAAATAAGAGGAATTTAAACCCCCGACACCATGGTTCGTAGCCACGCGATCAAATCCTCTGAGTTACAGTCTCTGCTCCGTCTTCACTGGATCTGTTTCCGGAAGTATCGAACATATGCTGATCTGATACTTAAATACAAATACAACAAAATTATCCCGGCTTATCATATACTTTCCCAAATACAATTTAATCTTTTGTGTCCATGGAATCGATCTTGTCTATATTGTTTTGAAGTGAATATCTTATCTATCCATCTGTCTCGATTAAGAGCCTTTCGTCGGTTTTGTGATGATAATTTGTGTCGGGGTGTATTAGTTTTGTTGCCTCCTCATCTATTCAATTATTTGGAAAGAAACCAAATGAAAATGAACATGATAAACCGGACCCAAGGGCTTACACACACATGTCGGATAACATTATATATATATATAATAAAAATAACGATATACTTTAATTTTAGTGTACGTGCATGATATGTCCATGTACACTTGGGACCCCGGTGGTTAGGATTTCCATTTGAAACTTACGATATTTATTGAAAAAACTGATTTTGATTTTACATAATTTTAATCGTGTATGATTTTACAGATCACAATTAGGGATGAGAATGATAGGTGTGACAAATAACATAATTTTTACGGGTACAACTTTTGATATCAAATCGTATTTACAATAATAGTAATTAATCATAATTTTACGTGTATATCCATATTCGAATTACTCATATTTTATTATTTTCATTGTAAAGTAAATTTTAAAATTGTGAGTTAGTAAAAGATTATTTAATCCACATTCAATAAAAATAATAAAATTTATTTATATAATTATATATATATATGCATATATATGACCACGATTATGAATCAAATATCATAACTGTGTAATACATAAAAACATTTATTACCATCACCACACTAAACCTTAATTGTAAATTTCGTGTCGTGTTGTGTCACGTTGTGATATTTCATTTAGTGTGATATGACTTTTGTCATGTATATATAAAGTTTTTTGTTCAAAAAGTTAATCGTATGTATCACGTGTGATACATTTAATAATTGTGTGCGTTTCTATTTAGAGTTTGGAGACACGTCTAAAACCTATCATTTTACGTACGACACAATTAGTAATATAATACAATTAGTAACATAATACTATTAGTTATGATATGACACGAATTGTCACACCCAGTGGCGGATCTGGTTAACAAAAAGTGGGGTCCCAGGACCCCACTTATTTTTTTTATCTATTTTATTTTTCGCATTTTTTATTAAATACCCACTAAATTATGTAGATGGACCCCACTTGAGGACTCCATTTGGAATAAGGACTCTAGTAAACCGAGCTGCTTTGGAATGGTAACACACTTGTTTGGGTTCCCAGATCCGCCGCTGGACTTACACCCTAAATTGTATATATATTTACCTAATATAAATTGTATCATATATGTTTACCTAATAAACAATGATTTATATTTATTAATGTTTATAATAAAATTGATTATTCACAATTAACTTTGTATTCTAAATCAATTTTGTATATTTTGTTTTATAAAAACGTATAATTGTTAATCCGTTTTTCTAATAATAAACTTGCATGGGACGCGCCCGTGAAAATGTCTGTCGCGCATGCACACGTGTGTTCTGTTCCTCTCTACTCTCCACTCCGTGTGATCCGCTGCCTTTTACTTTTACCAGGCATCATCATTTTTGCTGCCTCACTCACCACCAATCATCGTCCGACACCTGTCTCTATCCACTATCCCACGTGCAATCTCCCGCAGCTTTTTTTTTTTCTTTCTTTCTCTTTAGTATTTTAAATAAATTGAAGGCTACAGCCTACAAGTCAAGATAAATACATATGAATGGAATCAAGTTGGCTAGAAAATATGATTGGAAGATTATATCTTATAAAAGTTATTTAAGGTTGGTTGAATCAATTGAAAAAAATTTGTTATAACTTAATGATGGAGTAAGCTTTCAAATGCCATTTTTTTTTAATATTAATATTGATAATCTAAAATTGTGAAAATAATTTTGTATTAAAAAAAACTCTAATAAAATGACTATATAGAATAAGGATAAATAATTGGACTAAAATAAATGTTGTGAGAGTAAATATAAGTCCTTAAATAGCTAAATTAAAATTAATTACATCTTTTTATGTTTAAAATTACACATTGCAAAAAGTTGAGCCCTTCGTATCAACATGACTTCGTGTTGAAAATCAGACACGAAGACCTAGAGGGACGAGGGGGGCAATTGCCCCATAAATTTTTGGATTTGTGTCAATTTTGTCCTAAAAAATATATTTATTTTTAATTTAGCACTTTAAATTCTTACATTTGCCCATCTGATTTTTTTTTATTTAACTATTTATCCTTAGACTAATTATTGCCCCAGTGACCTAAATTTCTGACTTCGTCCATGTTTGCAATGGTGGAAAAGTTAACGGGGCAAGGTAGTCTCTAATGAGGGATAAAACTCTTTCTTATCTTTTTACATTGTGTAATTTTGATTATTTCAAATATATATTAGACTGAACCCTTTTAAGTCATATATTTACCCTTATGCTTTACCGTGATCGAATTTAAGACAGTGGTAAAAACTCATTTACACCAAGGGCAATGATGGAAAATAAAAAAAGTAGCAAGATAGGTTTAAGATAAAGGTTTATACTTTAGAAAAAGAGATGAGAATTATACACAAAAGAAAAAGTGTTTTCCATTTTCATTTTTTGTGATCCCAATGAGAAGAATGTACTGTCTCAATGCAGTAAACCCTTGCAGCTTTACATCCCTCTCTAGTCTTCGTCATCTCTATAAAGAAAAAGAGAATGAAGAAGATATTGATGTGAAATTGGGAAGAAGGATCTGTCTTCTTTGCTTGCTTTATTCCATCCCTTAGGGCTTTCAAAAGATGGAGTCTTTTGGGTGTTTGTGAATTGCATGGCAATGGTAAACATGCATGAACAACTTTGATAGGGACCTCTTCATTCATCTTTTATCAAATTTAATGTTCAAATCTAAGGTATATATTAGGGTAAGAATTTAAACTCAGTTGGATCGATTGGTAACACTACGGGAGAACCCTTATTTAATGGCTCATTTCCACGGCTCAAGTATGATTGAGCCGTCGCAAAATTAACATACTGAATATTCAAGAACGAATAAAGTTTGAATCCTACTGAAAACGTCATTTTTATAAGGATTTTAAGATTATATTTACATCCATATAGAGATAGGTATTTTTAACCTAATTCAACATTAAAATATTTAATTACAAACAATAAGGGCATTTCAAAAAATTGAGATACTTATATATATGTTAAATGCATGTGTATAACTTAAAATAGGTAGCATTTATTTGTGCATAATTCAAATTTCATGTTTCCATGTTGGAAATACCAATTTGGTCTTAAAAATCATATTAACCTTGATTTTTTTTAAAAAAAATTTGTCATTAAGGTAGTTAGAATCATTAGTTAGTGTACTTTTTTCTTATTATTCTCCGGGGTATGGACCCCGAAACATTCATCATACTGGTGTAACATTTATACCCTAGTTGGTACAAAGTACTGTGATCAATTGTGAAACTCGTCAAGAGTTAATTCTGATTACCGGAGATTGATCATAACTGTTGTTAATTGATCACAATACTCGTGAAAGGGGGCGAGTGGACGTGTTCCTCTTTGATACTTAAATTAGTATGTGTATATAGAGATAATATTAATTGAATAAAGAGCAAAGGTAGAACCTATTTGTACAAAAGAAAACCCTAGTGGGGATTCTATTGTTGGTAGCTTACCATCTTGATATTTTCCATGTATCTCGTCCAATAATCGAGTATCAGGCAAGATTTTATCCCTTGATAATAAGGTATATCTTATGATCCATGATTCCATCTTTAATAAAGAGATTATGCGGGAAGTCATTACTCAATACTCTGAATACGAGATTAGGGAAGGATCTGAGTACTTTTAGCGCTAAAACTCTATTGAGTTGATATTCTTTATAGCTTTAGTTAACTATATGATCTAGAAATCTAAACTTTTTGATGTTTTGTTTTGTGAGGTTCTTGAATTATTGAAAATTACATGTGTTAACTTGTCAACCCGTCGGATTGTGTTCAGGCCAAAAATGCCAACCGGTTGACCCGACCCGTGTGGATTAACACATTTGTTTGTTATCCATGCATTCAGAGACGAAACCATGTGAGGTCTAGGGGAGACAATTGCCCCCCTCAACTTTTAATTATGTGTAAATTTGAACCTAAAAAATACTATAATTTTCAATTTAGCAATTTTAAATCATATATTTGCCCCTACTGATTTTTTTAGTTCAATTATTTATCTTAACTCTAATATTTGTCACCACTCGATAATTTTTCTGGCTTTGATTCCATGCATGAATCACTCTAATTAAGGTAAGTTTTTCCCATCTCTATTACCCTCCCAATGAAAAAGTACAAAGTTGCATGTGGAATGTCTGGTCGCCAAAATAAATAAAGATACCTTCGTTAAAGTAAAAAGGCAACGATCATAGGGTGTGACGGGACGGGTAACTTAGGGTTTGGTAAATTTAGGTAATTCTGGGTTTCGTGTGTGAATATATGAACGTACTATTGATCATTAACCTTACAAAATGCATTTCATAAGGATGATAAATCGTGAATATACGTGTAAATAAAGTTATGGTATCATATTTACAAATATGAATATTACATATTTTTTTGTGCATATTCATATAGATTCAAAAGGTCTTCTAATCCTGGTACGGAAGAGTGGTAGTGTTATTTCGCATCAATGAGTTTGAAAAATATTTGAGGACACCTCTTATCACCAAATGATTTTAGAATGAAGTGTCACTTTATTATAGTATTGTTCATGTTCTGTATTGATGTATGAATATAAAACACAACACGAAAACTATTTCGTATTGTCGTTCAGTGACATACATGAACAAACACATTTTTTATCGTATATACTCATATTTTTTAGCATGAAAAAAAAATTGAAAAAGAAACTCAAATTACTCCCAAATATTATGAGATAAAGTTGCATTTTACCAATATGTATATATACATAAACTATATGGTATTCACATTGTCCCTAAAGTAGGTATGGGTTTCAAAATCGACCCAACCCGTGGGTGACCCGCCCAGGGGTCATTTTTGGGTCAGATATTTTGACTCACGAGTCATTTTGAGATTTTGACACGACCCGTGAAAAAACGGATTAGATTTGGGTCAGAAGTGTTGACCCATGGGTCAACCCGTGACCCATGGGAATTATATAATTTTCATCCTTTTAAGTTTAGATAGATGGATTGTTCATTTGAATCTAATTTGTGATGCATCAATATGTTCTCATATCTTTTATTGGTATAACAATCTCTTTGCTCTAACATTTATGATAATTATAAATTCAGATAATCTGCTGCTTACGGCAAATCATAGATTTGCAAAGTCTTGCAAGAAAAGAAACCGTAACTGAAATTATGACTGCAGAAATTGGGACATAACGCTGGATGACTCTCGATCGAGGTTTGTTTAGTCTGTTATGGATAAATTCTTAATTTTCTGCAAAAATGGATACATTCTTTATTACTTTTGCAGCAACACACACCGAACCTTCCAGAGGACATATCTCTTGACCTTGCATTCATTGTACATTCATGTTGGGTGGAGGATCCGAACATGAGGCCGAGCTTCAGCCAAGTCATCTGCATGCTTAATACATATGTATTCACCCTCTCGCCACCCTAACAACTACACAACCCAGGTCAGGTAGGTTGGAACGGGTCAAGGAGGTCTAACGGGTCAGTTTGACCCATGTCTTTTTCAGTACTATTATTGACGGATCAGCCTCACCCGCGGATTGACCAACCGACTCGTAAGTCAGGTTTGTGTTACAAAATTTAACCCATATAAATATATGATTCAAGTTTGGGTCACACGATCCGTGACTGACACGACCACGAGTCGACCCAACCCACAAATTGACACCCCTAAAAGTAGGTGAGCCATAAGATAATGGAATAGAAAGCGACTCAACAATATGGCATTGGAAGATCGGAGGAAGCCAATATTAATGGAAGGATGGAGAAGTATTTAATTGCAGGAGAGAGATCAGGAGGAGATGATGACGACTTTGAAAAAGACATCAAAATCAACAGTGACTCCTTTACACAATATTCAAATTAATTTTAGCGGGTTAAATTAATCGATAAAATGAGTTATAATTTTAAAGACGACTCAATTTGAATTTTCCTAAATATACCACCTTACAAAATCAACAATTAAACATAGAGGAAGTTATTTTTTTAAAGATAAACTATATCTATTACCACTTTTTAACTAAGGGCAAATTTCGTGTTGGGTGACAATTTCTGACACGACACAATTAAACAATCTGTAACGATCTGTATTTTACACGATAATGACACGACACGATTAATAACCGTGTTTAAACAACTCTTATCCGTTTTGACACGATTAATAACTGTGTCTAAACACATCTAACATGTAAATACACGATTAAGTATATTTATCTAATATTTTAATTTATTTTTTAATCACTTGTGAATTTTAAAATTTAATTATCAAATTAAATTATAGAATTTGTTAATTTCACATTGTATTAATTCTTTCGTATCATTTCTTATTATGTGACACGGTTTGTTTTGTGTATATACAATTTTTTTTTTGTTCAAAAAATTAATCGTGTTTTAACATTTGCTCCGCGAGTGATTTATTTAATACTTTATATGTTTAAACACGACATCCATTTATACACGACACGATCAGATACGACATACACGAATTACCACCCTTACCTTCGAGTCCCAATCGGTTTATACTTTATACCCACATCTACACGTCAACATTGCTTACTTGGTATTTGGTAATACGTTGACTCTTCCATGGTTTCTATTTCTCTTTTTCGTTTCGGGACTCATACCGAAATATATAATAAGATATAAAAAGCCCATAAGAATTTTAATTTGGGCTACTTAGGCCCATTTATGTTCGGCTCAGTGAGACACAATTAATTTGGGCCCTACATTCAGACCATGTATCTATTTACTTAGTTATTTTTTAGATAGTATTTTATTTATTAAAAAACACTTAATTAAGACAAAAAAAACAGATAGTAACCAATCCAATTTAAGGATAGATAACACGTTTATAGAAAGATATGTTAGTATAACAAAATTTGTTCCAAATTGACTATATTCTTATGTGTGTCAAGGTAGATCCATGGATCGTGTCTGAGACACTGATCCAAACACGACCCGTGTAATAGTATGGGTTAATTTTTGAAATTTAAACTTGACCCGTTAAAAATAGTAAGGGATGAGTCAGACTGACTCATTCGACCTTCATGACCCACGAGTCAGTCTGACCGTTTCGACCCACCATGACCTATCAAGTGAGCAACTTCAACTTGCTAGGGTTACCTTCGGCTTCTTGATGCTTGACAACTGTAATGATTTAATATAATATATAAATGAGACGGGTTACGAGTTGACCCGTAGGTCAAGACTTCTGACCCAAACTTGACCCGTATTTTCACGGGTCATCATGAATCGTGTCAAAATGATCATGAGTCAAAATTCCTGACCCAAACACGACCCGTGGACGGGTCACCCACAGGTCGAGTCATATTTTAACACCCCTATATATTCTTAAGCTGATCTATTTGTTTCTCAAAACACGTATCAATCCGTTCATACCGTTATTATTTTTCGGAACACATGTCAATCTATATTATGATTGAAGTGTTCGTGCATTATTTCGAAATACTTACCTAAGAAGTTTTATAATTATCAATAAAATCCAACTCTAGAATTTCAGTTTACCGACCTAATTTTTTTTTTTTTTTTTTACTTTAATGAAAGAAATGTACGAAAGGATAATTAAAAATTAATTTGAAGATATTAAAGATTTCGATACCGTTACCATTTGCGCCATTGCTTTGCTTCACCTGCGTGAGACGAAAGCACCGCACAGAGTAAAGTAGAGCTCTGAGGAAGACGCAGATTCATCTCCAACCACGATGAGTTTCCTCTTCGGGTCCAGGAAAACTCCCGCAGGTTAATAGCTTCCCTCATCTTTCACCCATGATATTGCTTCTTCTGATTCGGGATTTTGTATCTAGTGAATTTTAATTTTCTCTGATCCGTCAATCCAATTGCTGCTAAAAAAGGATCGTTGATTGCGTTCCCTAGACTGGATTTCCTCATATTGATAGGAGAAAAACTTTCAGAATTGATTCTGCTGTTATTTGTAGGTTTAATTTTCGATACTCAGAAATTTATGTCAATTCGTTTATCATTGCTGAGCAAAGTAGTAGATTCAATGAGCTTTAAGGTATCAGTATTATTGAAAGTGTTGATTTCGTTATCAAGATGGGAACTCCAAATCATAAGATAATCTTTTTAGCTTTAGTGAGTAGGGTATCGCGTTTGATCTGATCCAAGAAGATATAATGAGGAATTGATGACAGTCCAATGCGCAATTGAAGTCCCTAAGTTGTTAATATTGTTCTTAAATTTGGATTCTTATTCATCTTAAGATCAGATGGCATGTCTGGAGTCTCTAGTGCTTCTGAATCTTATAAGAAGATTCTGCAGTGCCTAAGTTTACTACTCATATTGTAGATAGTTTATGTTATTTTGTTGAAATCTTATTCATGAAGAGCTCTCTTGGTGCAGAGCTTCTGCGGGAAAACAAGAGGATGATAGACAAATCCATTCGGGAACTAGAAAGGGAAAGGCAAGGTCTTCAAGCTCAAGAAAAGAAACTTATTGTGGAAATCAAGAAGAATGCCAAACAAGGACAGATGGTAGGCTGCAGATCATGTTCATCGTTAAGCTCTTGCTAACTTCTTGAGTGTTTTGGTCTATCCATGTTAATTTCAAGTAGACACATTAGCATTATTTAAGCTTTTACTCTTATCATTAAACTGGTATTTACCCACTGTTTTCGGGTATAAGCACTAAGGAGGAATCATTGAAACTTGACCTTATCATGAAGCATGAATAATCAACATCATGTTAATCCTCCTGAGCATGTTCTGAAACCCAGTGTTGTTTCAGGGGGCCGTGAGAGTCATGGCTAAGGATCTAATTAGAACACGACATCAGATTGAGAAGTTCTACAAGCTCAAATCACAACTTCAAGGAGTTTCTCTGAGAATACAAGTATCTATCCATCTGTATAAATGCTTTGCAGTAATTTTCTATATGGTTCTATGAATATCTCATATCTTGTCGTGTTCTTTTTTTCTTTGTAGACTTTAAAATCCACTCAAGCAATGGGTGAGGCCATGAAAGGTGTGACAAAGGCCATGGGTCAGATGAACCGGCAGCTCAACTTGCCCTCCTTGCAGAAGATCATGCAAGACTTTGAGAGACAGAACGAGAGGATGGAATTGACGAGCGAGGTCATGGGAGACGCCATAGACGATGCCCTGGAAGGTGATGAAGAAGAGGAAGAAACCGAAGAGCTAGTGAGCCAAGTCCTCGATGAAATCGGAATCGATATGAATCAAGAGGTGGTCTCAACTCACAATCCTATTTTACTCTCAAACCACCGGCAAAAAAGCAATAAATTTGATTTTAACTTTCTGATTGCAGCTCGTGAATGCGCCATCCGGAGGTGTGGCTGCACCAGCAATGATGAACAAAGTTGCCCAACCTGAATCTGCAGCTGCTTCCACAGGAACAGGAGACAGTGGCATTGATGATGATCTGCAAGCAAGGTTAGATAATCTGAGAAGAATGTGAATCCTCTTCGAGACAGGTAAAATCGAGTCATCGAACATTTTACATTGTTGAAACCCGAGTTTTAACCAAATATATAGTTTGGAAATTTGTGGAAATTCTTGTGTGTACAAACTGCTGTTGATGCCTCCTATAAGTGCTGCTTATTTATAGCGCTGCAATAAATCCAGATTGATACTTTCTTATTAATAATTTAAAGACTTTTAAGTCTAAAATATTCAAGATCATGCACGGTTGAGTCCAAAGATTGTAGCTAATTGTTAGGACCGACCCGGACCAAACCGAGACCATTGGCTTGAAATTAGAGTCTCAGCTCGGTCTTCAACCATGGCACCGGGACTGGACCCAAATTAGCGCCCAACCCCTTCTCCTAAAGTTTAGTGGAGGAATGGTTTATACCCAAAACCTTTGGACTGTTTGTAAAAAAATTATAAAATATTTTTTTTCTTAATAAAACACAACTTCTTCAATTTACATAAAGTTGAAATACCATTAGGGCCGGCCATGGTGCAATGAAAAATTCAAAATCATGGTTATAATCGTTTTTTATATGGTTAACCGTAGCATTATGGTGCGGTTATGTTGATAATTTTCTATCTGTAATGGTTAGGGTAATTTTGTCACTAAATATGGTTATAATCATAATTATTATATATTTATATAATAATTTAATAATAATAAATACTAATAACAAAATGAAGATTTTTATAAAAGATTTTACGAACCTACAATTTCAGGACGAACTATAATTGAATGATGTAAATGTTATATGATAATTTTGAATGGTGTTAATGTTGAATATTTTTGTTGCTTGTGACATAGCTTTATATATTTATTAAAATAACATTTATAATGTTTCATTACATTTCACATGTGTTATTAAATATGAGTATACGGTTAAAACCGTGGTTAATAACCACAGTTATGAATATGATTATGGTATTAAAAATTATACCCGTAATGATTATAATTATGATATGCAATTTAAAAATATAGTATGGTTATGATATTTAACGTATCCGTACCATACCCTAAACATTGTCAGACGTAACCATTGTTAGATTTTATTTATAATAAGTGACAAAAAGGTCCTTGAATGTAAATAAAGTGACAAAAAATGCCCTTGAGTGTCGATTCCAATCTCCGATGTCCACGAATTTTTGTCCCGACGGCTGTCTCTACTCTGCTTCATGACGCCAACAATCGGGCATTCCATCCTCAGACATTACCTGTTCATAAGTTCTTCGCTAAAACAGCTGAAAGAAATCCATGCCTTCCTCCATAAGACATCAACTGAACCCATCGAACATCAAAGCTACCTCAGTTCCTTATTCGTCAAGCTTCTGCAAATTCCAGGTGACAACCTCAGCTATGCCCACAACCTGTTCGACAGAATTCCCCAAAGAAAGAACCGTTTTCTCTGGACATCCTTCCTCCGCTCCCACGTTGCCCTCGATCGCCTCAACGAAGCTGTATCCCTGTATGCTGAAATGCACAAGGCGGGGGTCCCGCAATGCGGGTTCGCCTTCTCATTGGTCCTGAGTTCGTGTGCTCGCCTAACGATTCTTCTCGAAGGAAAGCAAGTCCATGCTAGGGTTTGGCAGTCGGGTTTCTTGAGCAACAATATTGTCACGACTTCGCTTCTCGACATGTACGGAAAAAACGGGAACATTCTTGAGGCACGGCTCGTGTTCGATGAGATTGAGGAAAAGGACATTGTCGCACAAACAGCGATGATCAGAGCGTATTCTAAGTTGGGTTTCATGGTTGATGCACAGAAGCTGTTCGACATAATGGAAGAGAGGAACATCGTCTCGTGGACTACCATGGTTGCCGGGTACACCAACCAGGGCGACATGGGGCGTGCAGAGGAGCTCTATAGGAAGATTCCAAAGAAAAATGCGGTGACTCGGGTTGCTATGATAGCAGGGTATGGGAAAGTCGGTGAGGTGGCTAAAGCCAGAGAAATCTTCGATGATGGGGACTTGAAGGACGCGACCTGTGGGGCCGCCATGGTGGCTTGCTACGCGCAGAACGGCCATGCGAGGGAAGCTCTGGACACGTACATAGAAATGAGGAAGCGAGGAGCTGCGATCACCGAAGTGGCAATCGTCGGGGCTGTTTCCGCCTGTACGCAACTTGCGGATATCGCGATGGCAGAGGAATTGGCTGAGCATGTCAATCAAGGCAAATGTGGTTAGTTCTTCCTCTACCACGAAACACGATCGTTCGACCTGATATTATTAGGGTTACTAGTGGCAAATCGTACGTATGTGTTATCGTCGTATCAATATGTTTATCGTGTGATACTTAACAAACACGAAGATGCACGATAAACTTATCGTGTTATGTTCTTCAACACGACCACGACACATAATTTTTCGTGTGTGTTCATATCTTGTTGTCTTAAGTTAGTCAGTTATATCTTCACATGTGAAAATTATAAGGAAATATCAAAATAGCGAATAGTTCACAATAATAATTAACGATTCAAATATCAAAGTTCTTAACACGTACAAAATAGACTTTTAAAAGTTCTTAAAATAATATTGTTTAAAAAAATAAACTTTAAAGTCCAAGTTTAGTGTATTATCGTGCGTATCGTGTTCTGATACCTAAATACAAATATGATATGAAAATATTTTTCGTGTTATCGTGTTATCGTTCTGTCATATACTTCCATGAACTTGACTTTTTTCATGCGTGTTCGTATTGTGTTATCGTGTTACGTAAGAATTTGTCAGCCCTAATTAGGGTTTAGCTGAAAATGTATTAACACTGATCTGTGTTCACTCGAAAATGTCGGCAATTTGATTTTGGTCGGATTGGTGATGTTTTCTTGTTCCTTTAGGTCGGAGGAGTGTGTTCATATCGAACGCTTTGATCCATATGCACTCGAAGTGTGGAAACATCGATCAGGCCCGTAAGGAGTTCGACACGATGAAGAACCGAGACGTGGTGTCTTATAGTTCGATGATCGGGGCCCACACCGACCATGGAAACCCTACTGAAGCGATCGACCTCTTCCATACCATGCTACAGAAAGGTATACACCCGAATGCAATCACCTTTGTGACTATCCTCGGCCTATGCAGCCACGAAGGGTTAGTTGACGAGGCATGTCTCTACTTCAATATGATGTTCCGGGTGTACAAAATTAAACCGTCGGTTGAGCATTATACGAGCTTGGTTGATCTGCTTGGTAGAGCAGGACAACTCGAGAGGGCATACCGTATCTTGTCACGTCGTTCGGAGTTGTGTGAGGCGGGTGCACTAGGGGCTCTCCTTGGAGCTTGTAGGACCTATGAGAATGTTGAGTTAGGGGAGGTTGTTGCGACGAAGCTGTTTAAGATCGAACCCGAGAATACAGGTAATTATACCATCTTAGCAAATTTACATAAATCAGTATGTCGTTGGGAGGATGCAGAAAGAATAAGGAAGCTCATGAGATCAAGGGGGATGAGAAAATCCCCAGGAATTAGTTCCATCTAGCAAGACTGGAACGAGGGCCGAGGGGTGGTGAACAGAAAAATTGTTGGACCAAATTTTCTAAAAAATCGGTTTGAGGCCGTCCCGAATAGTCTGTTCCGAGTTTAAGACTGAATCAATACAGATGAGTTTTTTTTCCTATAAGCCGGGCTCAGACTCAGACTCGATTTTTAAGGTCAAATTCTCGAATGACCTGGCCCGACTTGAGTATTATGAAAGCCTAAACGCAGCATTTCACTAAGCAGTAGTACTTCACATTTCACAACCCTAATGCAGGGACATTTCTCAAGCAACAACAACAACACTTCACTACTACAGCAGTCAAGACAGTAGTTCCTTCTGCAGCAGTCAAGTAGCACTTCACAACCCTAATTAGACACATTTCTCATTTCTCGCTGTAGTAGTTCTTTCCGCAGCAGCAGTAGTAGTTCGTTGCGAAGTCCAATTCCTTATGCAGCAGATTAATTCCTTCTCGCCGCATTAGATCAGATTAGTTCGTGTATGATTTAAATTTGATTTTATGCTGATATGGTAGTTCATGCTATATTATGGTAGTTCATGTTGTATTATGATATGGTGTTTCATGTTGTATCATGCTCGTATTTTACATTTTACTAACACATTTAAGACTTATCACAACACAATATGCAATAGGGGTGATAAAAAAAGACTGGTTGGACAAAATTATCGACAAGACCGATCCGACTAGGTCAGGCTTGGTCTCGAACTTTCCCCCCAAAGCCCGACTAGGACCGGACCGACCCGACCTTGAAGAAACCCCTAGAAATTCATGGTGTAACCCTTGAAACACTAATAATTCATAATCTTGAAGCATTCAACCCTTGGATCAGTTCCATAAGGAAAGTGCGATGTAAGACGAGAAACGCGAAAGTTCAAAACCAAAACTTAGATGATTATTTTGGCCAATTCAGTTGATTTATTTTTACCAAAAATTTCGGTCCAAGACCGAGATCGGCCTGAGTCAAGCAAGACCGAGTCGACAGATTTTTTTGGCTAAAATCGGCCTCGGTCCTCCAAATGTCAAGACCGAAATTTTGGTCTTAGTCTCGGTCCTAATCCAAGACCGCCCCGCCCATGATCCTACCTAATATGCAAGAATGGTTGAAAGTTGAAACACAATAATCTGTTAATTCTACCATTTTACGTCAAAACTTTGCAAAAATAGAAATATTCTCCTTCTGTAATGCAACAAACAACACCATAACCATTTCTTCTTCGCAATAACAGTGCAAAGACCAATCTTTTACTGCGAAAGGGTCTCTTTTATATGGATGCATTACAATGGATTCAGTCCTCGAGTAACCTTCACAGAACGAACCGCATCACGGCGAGATAATTTTATGTCTTCAAAGGAGCCTTCTTTACACGATCCGATATCCGAGCCGGGTCAGTCGAATGAGATTTGAATCTTCCTCTACCTTCCCCTTCCGTGTCCTGCAACTCAGAATAACAACAGTTTAACTGCAGATCGATGAACAATAACTTGAAAGTGTTTGGATTCGGATTAATTTACCTTCTTCTTCACGATCTGAACGACATCCTCGTCCTGAAGAACGTGAGAGAGACCACAATGCTGCGGGTAGTGCCTTGAACTAACACCCCACACAAGAACATACTTCACATCCTTCACCAAACTCCGATGAATGTGGTTGCAGAAATCTTCTACTGTACACCCACCTCGATCCTATATATTCCGGTCGATATAGATGAAAAAGTAAGTGATTCTGATTTATTTTATGATTTTGAGGGTAAAATACGACACATACAGCAGAAAGGACAACTGGGTCGGTAAAATCGGGCTGCTGTCCTTGCGGCTTTGTGTAGACTCTGACGAGTCCCATTGCCTCCCACATCTTTGCAAGTAGTCTATCTAGATTCAGCTGTTGCAAGAAAAAATATATATAGATTTTTTAGATTTTTTTTTAATACTAAAATTTAGGTCTGATCATGGGCGGTCCGGTCCGGTCCTGAAGGCAAGACCGAGACCGACCTCGGTAAAAAAAGTCTGTCCGAGTCGGTCTTTCTTGACTCGGGCCGGTCTCGGTCCTGGACCGAATCTGCACCTAAAAAAAAACCTATGAGCTCAAGGTATTTTTTAGTAAAAGGCGAAAGAATAGTTCGCTACGAGCTCACCGCATGGCTGCGTGGTTTGTAAATTTATCAGGATGCAACTTTTATAGAGATAGAAAACCTTCCAAATCCACGTTCCTTCGGTCCGGGCTGGTCCTAAACGGGCTTTCGGGAAAAAAGCCCTAGACCGAGACCGACCTTGAAGAAAAAAAACCGCCCGCTCGGTCTCAGTCCTAGTCGGGCCGGTCTTGTCGGGAATTCGGTCCAACAGTCTTTTTTGATCACCCCTACTAAAATTCATGCATTGGTTTATTATAAGTGATTTTAGAACTTGCCTTAAGGTTGCAGCTGATAACAACGGAATTTGGTTGGCGAGCCAATTTGTCAACATCATCAATACCAACGACATCTATCTTGTTGTAGACGTAAATGCATTTCATGTACTTTCGGTTTCCTTCTATAACATCAATGAGATCATCCACAGTGGCATCCTCCCGAAAGAGTAGCTGCAACAAATTTTACTTTATCGGCTAAGCCTTCAATTCAAATCAACATGCTGGATACTATTTTAGAAAACAAAAGCTCGGGTACCTCAGCATTATGAATTTTGTACTCATGGAGAATCTGGTAGCAGAGCTTTTCATCGATATGAGTCAACTGAATAGTGCTGTTGAAAGAAATGCCACCCGTCTTTTTCCTTTTAAAGTAGATCTACATTGAATGAACAAGAAGGAATGTAAGAAGTTGTTAAGCACAAGAATGCATATGAAGACATGAAGGTATCATAAGTGAATCAAACTACCTGAGGTGGTCTTTTGTTCAACCGCAAACCCACAGCCTCTAATTCCTTGGTTAAAATTTGTCGATGACCCTCACTCTATGATTAACATGCAGTGAATCAACACCGTATCGTCAAGAATTTAATAAAAAGATTGCAGAGGGTTTTGCTAATGTAGAGAATACTTACTTTTGAACCATCTAGAACCATCAAGACAATGTCCGAGGATTTGGAGACTGCAATGACCTGACAGAAGAAGACACCTTTTTAACCGGTCTACTCAATTAATTCATTATCCATACATAATTTGCTCATGATCCTCCATTTTAGGACCCTCAAGAAAACACACACATCAGATATGAGAAAATGATGATAATATGTATACCTGCCTCCCACGCCCCTTTCCTTCAGAAGCACCTTCAATAATTCCAGGAAGATCCAACAATTGGATTTTAGTGTCATTATAATGAATGATTCCGGGAATACAGGTAAGTGTTGTGAATTCATAGGAAGCAGCTTCTGAACGGGTGCCCGTTAACATAGTCAGAAGAGTTGATTTTCCCACACTAGCAAACAAAATAATCACGAGTCATTTAGATGATTATCGAAGAACAATAAGTCAGAGCAGCAAGTGCAGATGACACTAAAACCTGTGAGCTGTATCGTAAAATATCATAAATCACACGTTTTTCTCATGGTTGTGCATCAAACAAACAAAAACACAGGGATTTAGACATAACATGATTAATATATTTTGGTCAGGATATCTGCTATTGTAAACCAACTCTATTGAGGTAAGATCTGACCTAAAGCAGAAGGAAAATGCTCATTATTATTATGAAAATGTAAAAAGCTATTATTTATTAGGTATCATCTCATGTGTCTTTACAGTGAGCTTCACATCACAGTATTAGAAACAAGATTTGATGCAGTTGTAAGCATCATATGACCCTGTCTTCTAAGTTCTATATGGAGACATTATTATGAACTACTTACTGCAAATTGTTCTCTAGTATACGACCGCAGCACCAGCCATCCTATATCAAAACAATTTTCTTTCTCAACTAACAAGTTCTCACTGGCGTGCTCTAGTTCTTTTTTTCTGGGTTTTATCTTATGAACAAATAACACGATGCAATATTGACAGATGAGAAAGTAATAGTACATTACTGATGCAACTTAATAAATATAGATATAGATAACTGGAAATTCTGTTTTTTTTTTTAATAGCTAAGCTTTCCCTTCTTATAATCTATCTTATTCTATCCAAGTAGCAGCTCAAAGAACAAGTAAGTTAGAGATCAAAGACCTTGGAAACCCAATTAGTGCAACACGTCCATGGCCAAATTTTGTAACCTCAAATCCTTCTCCAGCTCCACTAGACCCCTGCAGAAGTCACACCATAAACGTAAGCTAGATGCGATATTGTGAAGCTCAACCCAAATAAGAAAAAGAGACTGAATCACAAGTCATCTCAAGCTGAAAGCTCATGACATACTTTCGGAGGCTCCAACAGTTGCGTTCGTAGCTTCGCTATCTTTGCCTTGAGCTGACCAAGATGATACTCTACACAGTGGAACGAAATCCGAAAATTCAGCAACAAGTCGAATCATAATGACCGTTAAATCCAAATCTGATTCCGTGAAGTGGAAACATCCACTGATGAGATGCAACATCCAGATGAAATATCAAACTCAAAATAAAAAATTCGAGGCAAGAAAGGAAGTCCAGACCTGTGGCTTTGTTCTTCTGAGTCCGAGCCATCTCGGCTTCAATTTCTTTAATCTTTTCGATGATACCCATCTTCAAAAGTTAGTGTTGCCTTCTTGAATATGGAGCTGATTGAAGGATAAGGAGATGGATGGTGATTTGATTAGAGGGATTGAAGTGGGGAAGAAGACGAAGCACAGAAGCTATGGAGACGAACCAGAGGAATGGAGAAACAATAGATCATAGAGAGGAGAGATTCTCATTCAGATGAATAATGCACAAAACCTAAGACTAAATCCAACAAGCCGGATTTGGCCCAAAAAAAACCACTTTTTCACAGCCCGGCCCAAAGCCCATCTCTCTCTCTTTTATTTTCGAATTAAATACGACATTACCCCCTTAAGTTTATGCTGATTTTAAATACCGCCTTAAGATTTTTCATCATTTTCAAACATTAGGGGAGACTTTAAACTTTAAGGCGAAATTTTAAAATTAGCGTAAACTTCAGGGGGTAATGTCGTATTTTAAAAATATCACATTGCCCTAATGTTTGAGCAGATTTTTAATTTTCCGTTTAAAGATGAAATCATAAAATTTGATTCTCTCATGTTTGGTCAAAGTGAAAGTTTGCCTCATCCGTCAACTTTTTTATCCAAATTGAACAGAATTAGTTTAAAAAATTGCAAAAATAAACATAAAATTTTAAAAAATGTCACAATTTAACCCTTTAAACCTTTTCAAATGTTACAATTGAGTACTGATTCGATCGACACTCAATTGAACCCCAATCGAGTCCTAATTCGATCGGGACTCAATCTAACCTCAATCGAGGGGGCTTGAATTTCTTTGCTTCCGTACTTAATCAAATATCTTTTCTACACATTCTTATTCAAAATATATGATCAAATGAATGTTGTGATCATATTCTATATCATACGTTACAAACTTTTTTTCGAGATGAAACTGTTTTAGTTTCGACCAATTTCGTAGTTTTCTCAATATCTCATATACAAGTAATAACATCAAACATTTGAGCTTATATTTTGAGTAAGAATGTTTAAAATATATATTTGATCGATTACTGAAGAATACAAAATTTATTTAATCGAAAATACAGTTCTAATTGAGGAGTAATTCAAAAAACAATAAAATTAGTCGAAACTCAAAGGGGTACCATCACGGAAAATAGTTGATTTTTGTCTAAAATATATGTATTATATTAACATTACTACCTCAATTTATATCGAGTTTGACTGCGAATAAAACTAATTTCACTGGAAACGAAGTTGTGATTGATAAGATATTGACAAAACTACGAAACTGGACGAAACAATAAGGTACCACCTAGGAAAACCGTATTTAACGTCTTATATACAAGTGATAACAGAAAACATTTGATCTTATATTTTGAGTAATAATGTTTAAAATGTATATTCGATCGAGTACGAAAGAATACAAAATTTATTTCATCGAAAATAGAGTTCCGATTGGCGAGTAATTCAAAAAACAACAAAATCAGTCGAAACTCAAAGGGGTACCATCACGGAAAATAGTTAATTTTGGTCCCAAAAATATGTACTGTATTAACATTACTACCTCAATATATATCGAGTTAGAATGCGAATAAAACTAATTTCACTAAAAACGAAGTTGGGAGTGATGAGATATTTACAAAACTACGAAATGACACGAAACTAATACGGTGCCACCTAGGTAAAACGTATTTAACGTCTTATATACAAGTGATAAAAGAAAACATTTGATCTTATATATTGGTTAATAATGTTTAAAATGTATATTCGATCGAGTACGGAAGAATACAAAATTTATTTCTTCGAAAATAGAGTTCCGATTGTCGAGTAATTCAAGAAACAACAAAATAAGTCGAAACTCAAAGGGGTACCATCACGGAAAATAGTTGATTTTGGTCCCAAAAATATGTACTGTATTAACATTACTACCTCAATATATATCGAGTTAGAATGCGAATAAAACTAATTTCACTGAAAACGAAGTTGAGAGTGATGAGATATTTACAAAACTACGAAATGGGACGATACTAATAAGGTACCACCTAGGAAAAACGTATTTAACGTCTTATATACAAGTGATAATAGAAAACATTTGATCTTATATATTGGTTAAGAATGTTTACAATGTATATTTGATTGCGTATAGAAGAATACAAAATTTATTTGATCGAAAATACAGTTCCGATTGAGGAGTAATTCAAAAAACAACAAAATCAGTCAAAACACAAAGGGACCATCACGGAAAATAGTTGATTTTGGTCTAAAAAATATGTACTCTATTAACATTAATACCTCAATATATATCGAGTTAGAATGCGAATAAAACTAATTTCACTGAAAACGAAGTTGAGAGTGATGAGATATTGACCAAACTACGAAATCAGACGAAACAATAAGGTGCCACCTAAGAATAACGTATTTACGTCTTATATACAAGTGATAACAGAAAACATTTGATGTTATATTTTGAGTAATAATGTTTACAATATATATTTGATCGAGTACGGAAGAATACAAAATTTATTTCATCGAAAATAGAGTTCCGATTGAGGAGTAATTCAAAAAACAACAAAATCAGTCGAAACTCAAAGGGGTACCATCACGGAAAATAGTTGATTTTTGTCTAAAATATATGTATTATATTAACATTACTACATCAATTTATATCGAGTTTGACTGCGAATAAAACTAATTTCACTGGAAACGAAGTTGTGATTGATAAGATATTGACAAAACTACGAAACTGGACGAAACAATAAGGTACCACCTAGGAAAACCGTATTTAACGTCTTATATACAAGTGATAACAGAAAACATTTGATCTTATATTTTGAGTAATAATGTTTAAAATGTATATTCGATCGAGTACGAAAGAATACAAAATTTATTTCATCGAAAATAGAGTTCCGATTGGCGAGTAATTCAAAAAACAACAAAATCAGTCGAAACTCAAAGGGGTACCATCACGGAAAATAGTTAATTTTGGTCCCAAAAATATGTACTGTATTAACATTACTACCTCAATATATATCGAGTTAGAATGCGAATAAAACTAATTTCACTAAAAACGAAGTTGGGAGTGATGAGATATTTACAAAACTACGAAATGACACGAAACTAATACGGTGCCACCTAGGTAAAACGTATTTAACGTCTTATATACAAGTGATAAAAGAAAACATTTGATCTTATATATTGGTTAATAATGTTTAAAATGTATATTCGATCGAGTACGGAAGAATACAAAATTTATTTCTTCGAAAATAGAGTTCCGATTGTCGAGTAATTCAAGAAACAACAAAATAAGTCGAAACTCAAAGGGGTACCATCACGGAAAATAGTTGATTTTGGTCCCAAAAATATGTACTGTATTAACATTACTACCTCAATATATATCGAGTTAGAATGCGAATAAAACTAATTTCACTGAAAACGAAGTTGAGAGTGATGAGATATTTACAAAACTACGAAATGGGACGATACTAATAAGGTACCACCTAGGAAAAACGTATTTAACGTCTTATATACAAGTGATAACAGAAAACATTTGATCTTATATATTGGTTAAGAATGTTTACAATGTATATTTGATTGCGTATAGAAGAATACAAAATTTATTTGATCGAAAATACAGTTCCGATTGAGGAGTAATTCAAAAAACAACAAAATCAGTCAAAACACAAAGGGGTACCATCACGGAAAATAGTTGATTTTGGTCTAAAAAATATGTACTCTATTAACATTAATACCTCAATATATATCGAGTTAGAATGCGAATAAAACTAATTTCACTGAAAACGAAGTTGGGAGTGATGAGATATTTACAAAACTACGAAATGGGACGATACTAATACGGTGCCACCTAGGAAAAACGTATTTAACGTCTTATATACAAGTGATAACAGAAAATTATATATTGGTTAAGAATTTTTACAATGTATATTTGATTGCGTATAGAAGAATACAAAATTTATTTGATCGAAAATACAGTTCCGATTGAAGAGTAATTCAAAAAACAACAAAATCAGTCGAAACACAAAGGGGTACCATCACGGTAAATAGTTAATTTTGGTCTAAAAAATATGTACTCTATTAACATTAATACCCCAATATATATCGAGTTAGAATGCGAATAAAACTAATTTCACTGAAAACGAAGTTGAGAGTGATGAAATATTGACCAAACTACGAAATCAGACGAAACAATAAGGTGCCACCTAAGAATAACGTATTTACGTCTTATATACAAGTGATAACAGAAAACATTTGATGTTATATTTTGAGTAATAATGTTTACAATATATATTTGATCGAGTACGGAAGAATACAAAATTTATTTCATCGAAAATAGAATTTCGATTGAGGAGTAATTCAAAAAACTACAAAATCAGTCGAAACTCAAAGGGGTACCATCACGGAAAATAGTTGCTTTTGGTCCCAAAAATATGTACTGTATTAACATTACTACCTCAATATATATCGAGTTAGAATGCTAATAAAACTAATTTCACTGAAAACGAAGTTTTGAGTGATGAGATATTGACAAAACTACGAAAGTCGACGAAACATTAAGGTACCAGCTAAGAAAAATGTATTTAACGTCTTATATACAAGTAATAACAGCAAACATTTGACCTTATATTTTGAGTAAGAATGTTTAAAATATATATTTGATCGATTACGGAAGAATACAAAATTTATTTCATTGAAAATTGAGTTCCGATTGACGAGTAATTCAAAAAACAACAAAATCAGTCGAAACTCAAAGGGGTACCATCACAGAAAATAGTTGATTTTGGTCCCAAAAATATGTACTGTATTAACATTACTACCTCAATATATATCGATTTAGAATGCAAATAAAACTAATTTAACTGAAAACGAAGTTGTGAGTGATGAGAAGATGACAAAACTACGAAACTCGACGAAACAATAAGGTACCACCTAGGAAAAATGTATTTAACGTCTTATATACATGTGATAACAAAAACTATTTGATGTTATATTTTGAATAATAATGTTTACAATATGTATTTTATCGAGTATCGAAGAATACAAAATTTATTTCATCGAAAATAGAGTTCCGATTGAGGAGTAATTCAAAAATCAACAAAATAAGTCGAAACTCAAAGGGGTACCATCACAGAAAATAGTTGATTTTGGTCCCAAAAATATGTACTGTATTAACATGACTACCTCAATATATATCGAGTTAGAATGCGAATTAAACTAATTTCACTGAAAACGAAGTTGGGAGTGATGAGATATTTACAAAACTACGAAATGGGACGATACTAATAAGGTACCACCTAGGAAAAACGTATTTAACGTCTTATATACAAGTGATAACATAAAACATTTGATCTTATATATTGGTTAAGAATGTTTACAATGTATATTTGATTGCGTATAGAAGAATACAAAATTTATTTGATCGAAAATACAGTTCCGATTGAGGATCAGTTCAAAAAAAAACAAAATCAGTCGAAACACAAAGGGGTACCGTCACGGATAATAGTTGATTTTGGTCTAAAAAATATGTACTCTATTAACATTAATACCTCAATATATATCGAGTTAGAATGCGAATAAAACTAATTTCACTGAAAACGAAGTTGGGAGTGATGAGATATTTACAAAACTACGAAATGGGACGATACTAATACGGTGCCACCTAGGAAAAACGTATTTAACGTCTTATATACAAGTGATAACAGAAAATTATATATTGGTTAAGAATGTTTACAATGTATATTTGATTGCGTATAGAAGAATACAAAATTTATTTGATCGAAAATACAGTTCCGATTGAAGAGTAATTCAAAAAACAACAAAATCAGTCGAAACACAAAGGGGTACCATCACGGTAAATAGTTGATTTTGGTCTAAAAAATATGTACTCTATTAACATTAATACCTCAATATATATCGAGTTAGAATGCGAATAAAACTAATTTCACTAAAAACGAAGTTGGGAGTGATGAGATATTTACAAAACTACGAAATGAGACGAAACTAATACGGTGCCACCTAGGTAAAACGTATTTAACGTCTTATATACAAGTGATAAAAGAAAACATTTGATGTTATATTTTGAATAAAAATGTTTACAATATATATTTAATCGATTACAGAAAAATACAAAATTTATTTCATCGAAAATAGAGTTCCGATTGAGGAGTAATTCAAAAAACAACAAAATAAGTCGAAACTCAAAGGGGTACCATCACAGAAAATAGTTGATTTTGGTCCCAAAATTATGTACTGTATTAACATTACTACCTCAATATATATCGATTTAGAATGCGAATAAAACTAATTTCACTGAAAACGAAGTTGGGAGTGATGAGATATTTACAAAACTACGAAATGGGACGATACTAATACGGTGCCACCTAGGAAAAACGTATTTAACGTCTTATATACAAGTGATAACAGAAAATTATATATTGGTTAAGAATGTTTACAATGTATATTTGATTGCGTATAGAAGAATACAAAATTTATTTGATCGAAAATACAGTTCCGATTGAAGAGTAATTCAAAAAACAACAAAATCAGTCGAAACACAAAGGGGTACCATCACGGTAAATAGTTGATTTTGGTCTAAAAAATATGTACTCTATTAACATTAATACCTCAATATATATCGAGTTAGAATGCGAATAAAACTAATTTCACTGAAAACGAAGTTGAGAGTGATGAGATATTGACGAAACTACGAAATCAGACGAAACAATAAGGTGCCACCTAAGAAAAACGTATTTAACGTCTTATATACAAGTGATAACAGAAAACATTTGATGTTATATTTTGAATAAAAATGTTTACAATATATATTTAATCGATTACAGAAAAATACAAAATTTATTTCATCGAAAATAGAGTTCCGATTGAGGAGTAATTCAAAAAACAACAAAATAAGTCGAAACTCAAAGGGGTACCATCACAGAAAATAGTTGATTTTGGTCCCAAAATTATGTACTGTATTAACATTACTACCTCAATATATATCGATTTAGAATGCGAATAAAACTAATTTAACTGAAAACGAAGTTGTGAGTGATGAGAAGATGACAAAACTACGAAACTCGACGAAACAATAAGGTACCACCTAGGAAAAATGTATTTAACGTCTTATATACATGTGATAACAAAAACTATTTGATGTTATATTTTGAATAATAATGTTTACAATATATATTTGATCGAGTATGGAAGAATACAAAATTTATTTCATCGAAAATAGAGTTCCGATTGAGCAGTAATTCAAAAAACAACATAATCAGTCGAAACTCAAAGAGGTACCATCACGGAAAATAGGTGCTTTTGGTCCCAAAAATATGTACTTTATTCACATAACAACCTCAATATATATCGAGTTAGAATGCGAATAAAACTAATTTAACTGAAAACGAAGTTTTGAGTGATGAGATATTGACAAAACTACGAAAGTCGACGAAACATTAAGGTACCACCTAGGAAAAATGTATTTAACGTCTCATATACAAGTAATAACAGCAAACATTTGACCTTATATTTTGAGTAAGAATGTTTAAAATATATATTTGATCGATTACGGAAGAATACAAAATTTATTTCATTGAAAATAGAGTTCCGATTGTCGAGTAATTCAAAAAACAACAAAATCAGTCGAATAGTTGATTTTGGTCCCAAAAATATGTATTGTATTAATATTGCTACCTCAATATATATCGAGTTAGAATCCGAATAAAACTAATTTCACTGAAAACGAAGTTGAGAGTGATGAGATATTGACAAAACTACGAAATTGGACGAAACAATAAGTTGCCACCTAAGAAAAACTTATTTAAAGTCTTATATACAAGTGATAATAGAAAACATTTAATGTTATATTTTGAGTAATAATGTTTACAATATATATTTTATCGAGTACCGAAGAATACAAAATTTATTTCATCGAAAATAGAGTTCCGATTGAGGAGTAATTCAAAAAACAACAAAATCAGTCGAAACTCAAAGGGGTACCATCACGGAAAATAGTTGATTTTTGTCTAAAATATATGTATTATATTAACATTACTACATCAATTTATATCGAGTTTGACTGCGAATAAAACTAATTTCACTGGAAACGAAGTTGTGATTGATAAGATATTGACAAAACTACGAAACTGGACGAAACAATAAGGTACCACCTAGGAAAACCGTATTTAACGTCTTATATACAAGTGATAACAGAAAACATTTGATCTTATATTTTGAGTAATAATGTTTAAAATGTATATTCGATCGAGTACGAAAGAATACAAAATTTATTTCATCGAAAATAGAGTTCCGATTGGCGAGTAATTCAAAAAACAACAAAATCAGTCGAAACTCAAAGGGGTACCATCACGGAAAATAGTTAATTTTGGTCCCAAAAATATGTACTGTATTAACATTACTACCTCAATATATATCGAGTTAGAATGCGAATAAAACTAATTTCACTAAAAACGAAGTTGGGAGTGATGAGATATTTACAAAACTACGAAATGAGACGAAACTAATACGGTGCCACCTAGGTAAAACGTATTTAACGTCTTATATACAAGTGATAAAAGAAAACATTTGATCTTATATATTGGTTAATAATGTTTAAAATGTATATTCGATCGAGTACGGAAGAATACAAAATTTATTTCTTCGAAAATAGAGTTCCGATTGTCGAGTAATTCAAAAAACAACAAAATAAGTCGAAACTCAAAGGGGTACCATCACAGAAAATAGTTGATTTTGGTCCCAAAATTATGTACTGTATTAACATTACTACCTCAATATATATCGATTTAGAATGCGAATAAAACTAATTTCACTGAAAACGAAGTTGGGAGTGATGAGATATTTACAAAACTACGAAATGGGACGATACTAATACGGTGCCACCTAGGAAAAACGTATTTAACGTCTTATATACAAGTGATAACAGAAAATTATATATTGGTTAAGAATGTTTACAATGTATATTTGATTGCGTATAGAAGAATACAAAATTTATTTGATCGAAAATACAGTTCCGATTGAAGAGTAATTCAAAAAACAACAAAATCAGTCGAAACACAAAGGGGTACCATCACGGTAAATAGTTGATTTTGGTCTAAAAAATATGTACTCTATTAACATTAATACCTCAATATATATCGAGTTAGAATGCGAATAAAACTAATTTCACTGAAAACGAAGTTGAGAGTGATGAGATATTGACGAAACTACGAAATCAGACGAAACAATAAGGTGCCACCTAAGAAAAACGTATTTAACGTCTTATATACAAGTGATAACAGAAAACATTTGATGTTATATTTTGAATAAAAATGTTTACAATATATATTTAATCGATTACAGAAAAATACAAAATTTATTTCATCGAAAATAGAGTTCCGATTGAGGAGTAATTCAAAAAACAACAAAATAAGTCGAAACTCAAAGGGGTACCATCACAGAAAATAGTTGATTTTGGTCCCAAAATTATGTACTGTATTAACATTACTACCTCAATATATATCGATTTAGAATGCGAATAAAACTAATTTAACTGAAAACGAAGTTGTGAGTGATGAGAAGATGACAAAACTACGAAACTCGACGAAACAATAAGGTACCACCTAGGAAAAATGTATTTAACGTCTTATATACATGTGATAACAAAAACTATTTGATGTTATATTTTGAATAATAATGTTTACAATATATATTTGATCGAGTATGGAAGAATACAAAATTTATTTCATCGAAAATAGAGTTCCGATTGAGCAGTAATTCAAAAAACAACATAATCAGTCGAAACTCAAAGAGGTACCATCACGGAAAATAGGTGCTTTTGGTCCCAAAAATATGTACTTTATTCACATAACAACCTCAATATATATCGAGTTAGAATGCGAATAAAACTAATTTAACTGAAAACGAAGTTTTGAGTGATGAGATATTGACAAAACTACGAAAGTCGACGAAACATTAAGGTACCACCTAGGAAAAATGTATTTAACGTCTCATATACAAGTAATAACAGCAAACATTTGACCTTATATTTTGAGTAAGAATGTTTAAAATATATATTTGATCGATTACGGAAGAATACAAAATTTATTTCATTGAAAATAGAGTTCCGATTGTCGAGTAATTCAAAAAACAACAAAATCAGTCGAATAGTTGATTTTGGTCCCAAAAATATGTATTGTATTAATATTGCTACCTCAATATATATCGAGTTAGAATCCGAATAAAACTAATTTCACTGTAAACGAAGTTGAGAGTGATGAGATATTGACAAAACTACGAAATTGGACGAAACAATAAGTTGCCACCTAAGAAAAACTTATTTAAAGTCTTATATACAAGTGATAATAGAAAACATTTAATGTTATATTTTGAGTAATAATGTTTACAATATATATTTTATCGAGTACCGAAGAATACAAAATTTATTTCATCGAAAATAGAGTTCCGATTGAGGAGTAATTCAAAAAACAACAAAATCAGTCGAAACTCAAAGGGGTACCATCACGGAAAATAGTTGATTTTTGTCTAAAATATATGTATTATATTAACATTACTACATCAATTTATATCGAGTTTGACTGCGAATAAAACTAATTTCACTGGAAACGAAGTTGTGATTGATAAGATATTGACAAAACTACGAAACTGGACGAAACAATAAGGTACCACCTAGGAAAACCGTATTTAACGTCTTATATACAAGTGATAACAGAAAACATTTGATCTTATATTTTGAGTAATAATGTTTAAAATGTATATTCGATCGAGTACGAAAGAATACAAAATTTATTTCATCGAAAATAGAGTTCCGATTGGCGAGTAATTCAAAAAACAACAAAATCAGTCGAAACTCAAAGGGGTACCATCACGGAAAATAGTTAATTTTGGTCCCAAAAATTTGTACTGTATTAACATTACTACCTCAATATATATCGAGTTAGAATGCGAATAAAACTAATTTCACTAAAAACGAAGTTGGGAGTGATGAGATATTTACAAAACTACGAAATGAGACGAAACTAATACGGTGCCACCTAGGTAAAACGTATTTAACGTCTTATATACAAGTGATAAAAGAAAACATTTGATCTTATATATTGGTTAATAATGTTTAAAATGTATATTCGATCGAGTACGGAAGAATACAAAATTTATTTCTTCGAAAATAGAGTTCCGATTGTCGAGTAATTCAAGAAACAACAAAATAAGTCGAAACTCAAAGGGGTACCATCACGGAAAATAGTTGATTTTGGTCCCAAAAATATGTACTGTATTAACATTACTACCTCAATATATATCGAGTTAGAATGCGAATAAAACTAATTTCACTGAAAACGAAGTTGAGAGTGATGAGATATTTACAAAACTACGAAATGGGACGATACTAATAAGGTACCACCTAGGAAAAACGTATTTAACGTCTTATATACAAGTGATAACAGAAAACATTTGATCTTATATATTGGTTAAGAATGTTTACAATGTATATTTGATTGCGTATAGAAGAATACAAAATTTATTTGATCGAAAATACAGTTCCGATTGAGGAGTAATTCAAAAAACAACAAAATCAGTCAAAACACAAAGGGGTACCATCACGGAAAATAGTTGATTTTGGTCTAAAAAATATGTACTCTATTAACATTAATACCTCAATATATATCGAGTTAGAATGCGAATAAAACTAATTTCACTGAAAACGAAGTTGAGAGTGATGAGATATTGACCAAACTACGAAATCAGACGAAACAATAAGGTGCCACCTAAGAATAACGTATTTACGTCTTATATACAAGTGATAACAGAAAACATTTGATGTTATATTTTGAGTAATAATGTTTACAATATATATTTGATCGAGTACGGAAGAATACAAAATTTATTTCATCGAAAATAGAATTTCGATTGAGGAGTAATTCAAAAAACTACAAAATCAGTCGAAACTCAAAGGGGTACCATCACGGAAAATAGTTGCTTTTGGTCCCAAAAATATGTACTGTATTAACATTACTACCTCAATATATATCGAGTTAGAATGCGAATAAAACTAATTTCACTGAAACCGAAGTTTTGAGTGATGAGATATTGACAAAACTACGAAAGTCGACGAAACATTAAGGTACCAGCTAAGAAAAATGTATTTAACGTCTTATATACAAGTAATAACAGCAAACATTTGACCTTATATTTTGAGTAAGAATGTTTAAAATATATATTTGATCGATTACGGAAGAATACAAAATTTATTTCATTGAAAATTGAGTTCCGATTGACGAGTAATTCAAAAAACAACAAAATCAGTCGAAACTCAAAGGGGTACCATCACAGAAAATAGTTGATTTTGGTCCCAAAAATATGTACTGTATTAACATTACTACCTCAATATATATCGATTTAGAATGCAAATAAAACTAATTTAACTGAAAACGAAGTTGTGAGTGATGAGAAGATGACAAAACTACGAAACTCGACGAAACAATAAGGTACCACCTAGGAAAAATGTATTTAACGTCTTATATACATGTGATAACAAAAACTATTTGATGTTATATTTTGAATAATAATGTTTACAATATGTATTTTATCGAGTATCGAAGAATACAAAATTTATTTCATCGAAAATAGAGTTCCGATTGAGGAGTAATTCAAAAATCAACAAAATAAGTCGAAACTCAAAGGGGTACCATCACAGAAAATAGTTGATTTTGGTCCCAAAAATATGTACTGTATTAACATGACTACCTCAATATATATCGAGTTAGAATGCGAATTAAACTAATTTCACTGAAAACGAAGTTGGGAGTGATGAGATATTTACAAAACTACGAAATGGGACGATACTAATAAGGTACCACCTAGGAAAAACGTATTTAACGTCTTATATACAAGTGATAACAGAAAACATTTGATCTTATATATTGGTTAAGAATGTTTACAATGTATATTTGATTGCGTATAGAAGAATACAAAATTTATTTGATCGAAAATACAGTTCCGATTGAGGATCAGTTCAAAAAAAAACAAAATCAGTCGAAACACAAAGGGGTACCATCACGGATAATAGTTGATTTTGGTCTAAAAAATATGTACTCTATTAACATTAATACCTCAATATATATCGAGTTAGAATGCGAATAAAACTAATTTCACTGAAAACGAAGTTGGGAGTGATGAGATATTTACAAAACTACGAAATGGGACGATACTAATACGGTGCCACCTAGGAAAAACGTATTTAACGTCTTATATACAAGTGATAACAGAAAATTATATATTGGTTAAGAATGTTTACAATGTATATTTGATTGCGTATAGAAGAATACAAAATTTATTTGATCGAAAATACAGTTCCGATTGAAGAGTAATTCAAAAAACAACAAAATCAGTCCAAACACAAAGGGGTACCATCACGGTAAATAGTTGATTTTGGTCTAAAAAATATGTACTCTATTAACATTAATACCTCAATATATATCGAGTTAGAATGCGAATAAAACTAATTTCACTTAAAACGAAGTTGAGAGTGAAGAGATATTGACCAAACTACGAAATCAGACGAAACAATAAGGTGCCACCTAAGAAAAACGTATTTAACGTCTTATATACAAGTGATAACAGAAAACATTTGATGTTATATTTTGAATAAAAATGTTTACAATATATATTTAATCGATTACAGAAAAATACAAAATTTATTTCATCGAAAATAGAGTTCCGATTGAGGAGTAATTCAAAAAACAACAAAATAAGTCGAAACTCAAAGGGGTACCATCACAGAAAATAGTTGATTTTGGTCCCAAAATTATGTACTGTATTAACATTACTACCTCAATATATATCGATTTAGAATGCGAATAAAACTAATTTCACTGAAAACGAAGTTGGGAGTGATGAGATATTTACAAAACTACGAAATGGGACGATACTAATACGGTGCCACCTAGGAAAAACGTATTTAACGTCTTATATACAAGTGATAACAGAAAATTATATATTGGTTAAGAATGTTTACAATGTATATTTGATTGCGTATAGAAGAATACAAAATTTATTTGATCGAAAATACAGTTCCGATTGAAGAGTAATTCAAAAAACAACAAAATCAGTCGAAACACAAAGGGGTACCATCACGGTAAATAGTTGATTTTGGTCTAAAAAATATGTACTCTATTAACATTAATACCTCAATATATATCGAGTTAGAATGCGAATAAAACTAATTTCACTGAAAACGAAGTTGAGAGTGATGAGATATTGACGAAACTACGAAATCAGACGAAACAATAAGGTGCCACCTAAGAAAAACGTATTTAACGTCTTATATACAAGTGATAACAGAAAACATTTGATGTTATATTTTGAATAAAAATGTTTACAATATATATTTAATCGATTACAGAAAAATACAAAATTTATTTCATCGAAAATAGAGTTCCGATTGAGGAGTAATTCAAAAAACAACAAAATAAGTCGAAACTCAAAGGGGTACCATCACAGAAAATAGTTGATTTTGGTCCCAAAATTATGTACTGTATTAACATTACTACCTCAATATATATCGATTTAGAATGCGAATAAAACTAATTTAACTGAAAACGAAGTTGTGAGTGATGAGAAGATGACAAAACTACGAAACTCGACGAAACAATAAGGTACCACCTAGGAAAAATGTATTTAACGTCTTATATACATGTGATAACAAAAACTATTTGATGTTATATTTTGAATAATAATGTTTACAATATATATTTGATCGAGTATGGAAGAATACAAAATTTATTTCATCGAAAATAGAGTTCTGATTGAGCAGTAATTCAAAAAACAACATAATCAGTCGAAACTCAAAGAGGTACCATCACGGAAAATAGGTGCTTTTGGTCCCAAAAATATGTACTTTATTCACATAACAACCTCAATATATATCGAGTTAGAATGCGAATAAAACTAATTTAACTGAAAACGAAGTTTTGAGTGATGAGATATTGACAAAACTACGAAAGTCGACGAAACATTAAGGTACCACCTAGGAAAAATGTATTTAACGTCTCATATACAAGTAATAACAGCAAACATTTGACCTTATATTTTGAGTAAGAATGTTTAAAATATATATTTGATCGATTACGGAAGAATACAAAATTTATTTCATTGAAAATAGAGTTCCGATTGTCGAGTAATTCAAAAAACAACAAAATCAGTCGAATAGTTGATTTTGGTCCCAAAAATATGTATTGTATTAACATTGCTACCTCAATATATATCGAGTTAGAATCCGAATAAAACTAATTTCACTGAAAACGAAGTTGAGAGTGATGAGATATTGACAAAACTACGAAATTGGACGAAACAATAAGTTGCCACCTAAGAAAAACTTATTCAAAGTCTTATATACAAGTGATAATAGAAAACATTTAATGTTATATTTTGAGTAATAATGTTTACAATATATATTTTATCGAGTACCGAAGAATACAAAATTTATTTCATCGAAAATAGAGTTCCGATTGAGGAGTAATTCAAAAAACAACAAAATCAGTCGAAACTCAAAGGGGTACCATCACGGAAAATAGTTGATTTTTGTCTAAAATATATGTATTATATTAACATTACTACATCAATTTATATCGAGTTTGACTGCGAATAAAACTAATTTCACTGGAAACGAAGTTGTGATTGATAAGATATTGACAAAACTACGAAACTGGACGAAACAATAAGGTACCACCTAGGAAAACCGTATTTAACGTCTTATATACAAGTCATAACAGAAAACATTTGATCTTATATTTTGAGTAATAATGTTTAAAATGTATATTCGATCGAGTACGAAAGAATACAAAATTTATTTCATCGAAAATAGAGTTCCGATTGGCGAGTAATTCAAAAAACAACAAAATCAGTCGAAACTCAAAGGGGTACCATCACGGAAAATAGTTAATTTTGGTCCCAAAAATATGTACTGTATTAACATTACTACCTCAATATATATCGAGTTAGAATGCGAATAAAACTAATTTCACTAAAAACGAAGTTGGGAGTGATGAGATATTTACAAAACTACGAAATGAGACGAAACTAATACGGTGCCACCTAGGTAAAACGTATTTAACGTCTTATATACAAGTGATAAAAGAAAACATTTGATCTTATATATTGGTTAATAATGTTTAAAATGTATATTCGATCGAGTACGGAAGAATACAAAATTTATTTCTTCGAAAATAGAGTTCCGATTGTCGAGTAATTCAAGAAACAACAAAATAAGTCGAAACTCAAAGGGGTACCATCACGGAAAATAGTTGATTTTGGTCCCAAAAATATGTACTGTATTAACATTACTACCTCAATATATATCGAGTTAGAATGCGAATAAAACTAATTTCACTGAAAACGAAGTTGAGAGTGATGAGATATTTACAAAACTACGAAATGGGACGATACTAATAAGGTACCACCTAGGAAAAACGTATTTAACGTCTTATATACAAGTGATAACAGAAAACATTTGATCTTATATATTGGTTAAGAATGTTTACAATGTATATTTGATTGCGTATAGAAGAATACAAAATTTATTTGATCGAAAATACAGTTCCGATTGAGGAGTAATTCAAAAAACAACAAAATCAGTCAAAACACAAAGGGGTACCATCACGGAAAATAGTTGATTTTGGTCTAAAAAATATGTACTCTATTAACATTAATACCTCAATATATATCGAGTTAGAATGCGAATAAAACTAATTTCACTGAAAACGAAGTTGAGAGTGATGAGATATTGACCAAACTACGAAATCAGACGAAACAATAAGGTGCCACCTAAGAATAACGTATTTACGTCTTATATACAAGTGATAACAGAAAACATTTGATGTTATATTTTGAGTAATAATGTTTACAATATATATTTGATCGAGTACGGAAGAATACAAAATTTATTTCATCGAAAATAGAATTTCGATTGAGGAGTAATTCAAAAAACTACAAAATCAGTCGAAACTCAAAGGGGTACCATCACGGAAAATAGTTGCTTTTGGTCTCAAAAATATGTACTGTATTAACATTACTACCTCAATATATATCGAGTTAGAATGCGAATAAAACTAATTTCACTGAAAACGAAGTTTTGAGTGATGAGATATTGACAAAACTACGAAAGTCGACGAAACATTAAGGTACCAGCTAAGAAAAATGTATTTAACGTCTTATATACAAGTAATAACAGCAAACATTTGACCTTATATTTTGAGTAAGAATGTTTAAAATATATATTTGATCGATTACGGAAGAATACAAAATTTATTTCATTGAAAATTGAGTTCCGATTGACGAGTAATTCAAAAAACAACAAAATCAGTCGAAACTCAAAGGGGTACCATCACAGAAAATAGTTGATTTTGGTCCCAAAAATATGTACTGTATTAACATTACTACCTCAATATATATCGATTTAGAATGCAAATAAAACTAATTTAACTGAAAACGAAGTTGTGAGTGATGAGAAGATGACAAAACTACGAAACTCGACGAAACAATAAGGTACCACCTAGGAAAAATGTATTTAACGTCTTATATACATGTGATAACAAAAACTATTTGATGTTATATTTTGAATAATAATGTTTACAATATGTATTTTATCGAGTATCGAAGAATACAAAATTTATTTCATCGAAAATAGAGTTCCGATTGAGGAGTAATTCAAAAATCAACAAAATAAGTCGAAACTCAAAGGGGTACCATCACAGAAAATAGTTGATTTTGGTCCCAAAAATATGTACTGTATTAACATGACTACCTCAATATATATCGAGTTAGAATGCGAATTAAACTAATTTCACTGAAAACGAAGTTGGGAGTGATGAGATATTTACAAAACTACGAAATGGGACGATACTAATAAGGTACCACCTAGGAAAAACGTATTTAACGTCTTATATACAAGTGATAACAGAAAACATTTGATCTTATATATTGGTTAAGAATGTTTACAATGTATATTTGATTGCGTATAGAAGAATACAAAATTTATTTGATCGAAAATACAGTTCCGATTGAGGATCAGTTCAAAAAAAAACAAAATCAGTCGAAACACAAAGGGGTACCATCACGGATAATAGTTGATTTTGGTCTAAAAAATATGTACTCTATTAACATTAATACCTCAATATATATCGAGTTAGAATGCGAATAAAACTAATTTCACTGAAAACGAAGTTGGGAGTGATGAGATATTTACAAAACTACGAAATGGGACGATACTAATACGGTGCCACCTAGGAAAAACGTATTTAACGTCTTATATACAAGTGATAACAGAAAATTATATATTGGTTAAGAATGTTTACAATGTATATTTGATTGCGTATAGAAGAATACAAAATTTATTTGATCGAAAATACAGTTCCGATTGAAGAGTAATTCAAAAAACAACAAAATCAGTCGAAACACAAAGGGGTACCATCACGGTAAATAGTTGATTTTGGTCTAAAAAATATGTACTGTATTAACATTACTACCTCAATATATATCGAGTTAGAATGCGAATAAAACTAATTTCACTTAAAACGAAGTTGAGAGTGAAGAGATATTGACCAAACTACGAAATCAGACGAAACAATAAGGTGCCACCTAAGAAAAACGTATTTAACGTCTTATATACAAGTGATAACAGAAAACATTTGATGTTATATTTTGAATAAAAATGTTTACAATATATATTTAATCGATTACAGAAAAATACAAAATTTATTTCATCGAAAATAGAGTTCCGATTGAGGAGTAATTCAAAAAACAACAAAATAAGTCGAAACTCAAAGGGGTACCATCACAGAAAATAGTTGATTTTGGTCCCAAAATTATGTACTGTATTAACATTACTACCTCAATATATATCGATTTAGAATGCGAATAAAACTAATTTCACTGAAAACGAAGTTGGGAGTGATGAGATATTTACAAAACTACGAAATGGGACGATACTAATACGGTGCCACCTAGGAAAAACGTATTTAACGTCTTATATACAAGTGATAACAGAAAATTATATATTGGTTAAGAATGTTTACAATGTATATTTGATTGCGTATAGAAGAATACAAAATTTATTTGATCGAAAATACAGTTCCGATTGAAGAGTAATTCAAAAAACAACAAAATCAGTCGAAACACAAAGGGGTACCATCACGGTAAATAGTTGATTTTGGTCTAAAAAATATGTACTCTATTAACATTAATACCTCAATATATATCGAGTTAGAATGCGAATAAAACTAATTTCACTGAAAACGAAGTTGAGAGTGATGAGATATTGACCAAACTACGAAATCAGACGAAACAATAAGGTGCCACCTAAGAAAAACGTATTTAACGTCTTATATACAAGTGATAAAAGAAAAAATTTGATGTTATATTTTGAATAAAAATGTTTACAATATATATTTAATCGATTACAGAAAAATACAAAATTTATTTCATCGAAAATAGAGTTCCGATTGAGGAGTAATTCAAAAAACAACAAAATAAGTTGAAACTCAAAGGGGTACCATCACATAAAATAGTTGATTTTGGTCCCAAAATTATGTACTGTATTAACATTACTACCTCAATATATATCGATTTAGAATGCGAATAAAACTAATTTAACTGAAAACGAAGTTGTGAGTGATGAGAAGATGACAAAACTACGAAACTCGACGAAACAATAAGGTACCACCTAGGAAAAATGTATTTAACGTCTTATATACATGTGATAACAAAAACTATTTGATGTTATATTTTGAATAATAATGTTTACAATATATATTTGATCGAGTATGGAAGAATACAAAATTTATTTCATCGAAAATAGAGTTCTGATTGAGCAGTAATTCAAAAAACAACATAATCAGTCGAAACTCAAAGAGGTACCATCACGGAAAATAGGTGCTTTTGGTCCCAAAAATATGTACTTTATTCACATAACAACCTCAATATATATCGAGTTAGAATGCGAATAAAACTAATTTAACTGAAAACGAAGTTTTGAGTGATGAGATATTGACAAAACTACGAAACTCGACGAAACATTAAGGTACCACCTAGGAAAAATGTATTTAACGTCTCATATACAAGTAATAACAGCAAACATTTGACCTTATATTTTGAGTAAGAATGTTTAAAATATATATTTGATCGATTACGGAAGAATACAAAATTTATTTCATTGAAAATAGAGTTCCGATTGTCGAGTAATTCAAAAAACAACAAAATCAGTCGAATAGTTGATTTTGGTCCCAAAAATATGTATTGTATTAACATTTCTACCTCAATATATATCGAGTTAGAATCCGAATAAAACTAATTTCACTGAAAACGAAGTTGAGAGTGATGAGATATTGACAAAACTACGAAATTGGACGAAACAATAAGTTGCCACCTAAGAAAAACTTATTTAAAATCTTATATACAAGTGATAATAGAAAACATTTAATGTTATATTTTGAGTAATAATGTTTACAATATATATTTTATCGAGTACCGAAGAATACAAAATTTATTTCATCGAAAATAGAGTTCCGATTGAGGAGTAATTCAAAAAACAACAAAATCAGTCGAAACTCACAGGGGTACCATCACGGAAAATAGTTGATTTCGGTCCCACAAATATGTACTTTATTAACATTACTACCTCAATATATATCGAGTTAGAATGCGGATAAAACTAATTTAACTGAAAACGAAGTTTTGAGTGATGAGATATTGACAAAACTACGAAACTCGACGAAACAATAAGTACCACCTAGGAAAAATGTATTTAACGTATTATATACAAGTAATAACAGCAAACATTTGACCTTATATTTTGTGTAAGAATGTTTAAAATATATATTTGATCGATTACGGAAGAATGCAAAATTTATTTCATGAAAATAGAGTTCCGATTGACGAGTAATTCAAAAAATAACAAAATCAGTCGAAACTCAAAGGGGTACCATCACGGAAAATAGTTGACTTTGGTCCCAAAAATATGTATTATATTAACATTACTACCTCAATATATATCGAGTTAGAATCCGAATAAAACTAATTTCACTGAAAACGAAGTTTTGAGTGATGAGATATTGACAAAACTACGAAACTCGACGAAACAATAAGGTACCACCTAGGAAAAATATATTTAACATCTTATATACAAGTAATAACAGCAAACATTTGAGGTTATATTTTGAGTAAGAATGTTTAAAATATATATTTGATCGATTACTGATGAATACAAAATTTATTTAATCGAAAATAGAGTTCCGATTGAGGAGTAATTCAAAAAACAACAAAATCAGTCGAAACTCAAAGGGGTACCATTACGGAAAATAGTTGCTTTTGGTCCCAAAAATATGTACTGTATTAACATTACTACCTCAATATATATCGAGTTAGAATGCGAATAAAACTAATTTCACTGAAAACGAAGTTTTGAGTGATGAGATATTTACAAAACTACGAAACTCAACGAAACAATAAGGTACCACCTAGGAAAAACGTATTTAACGTCTTATATACAAGTGATAAAAGAAAACATTTGAATTTATATTTTGAGTAATAATGTTTACAATAGATATTTGATCGAGTACGGAAGTATACAAAATTTATTTCATCGAAAATAGAGTTCCGATTGAGGAGTAATTTAAAAAACAACAAAATCAGTCGAAACTCAAAGAGGTACCATCACGGAAAATAGGTGCTTTTGGTCCAAAAAATATGTTCTTTATTAACATAACAACCTCAATATATATCGAGTTAGAATGCGCATAAAACTAATTTCACTGAAAAGGAATTTGGGAGTGATGAGATATTTACAAAACTACGAAATGGGACGATACTAATAAGGTACCACCTAGGAAAAACGTATTTAACGTCTTATATACAAGTGATAACAGAAAACATTTGATCTTATATATTGGTTAAGAATGTTTACAATGTATATTTGATTGCGTATAGAAGAATACAAAATTTATTTGATCGAAAATACAGTTCCGATTGAGGAGTAATTCAAGCTAATTTCACTAAAATAGAAGTTGTGTGTGATGAAATATTGACAAAACTACGAAATCAGACGAAACACTAAGTTGCCACCTAGGAAAAAGGTATTTAACGTCTTATATACAAGTTATAACAGTTACATTTTATCTTGCATTTTGAGTAAGAATATTTAGAATATATATTTGATCGAGTACGGAAGAGAACAAAATTTATTTCATAAAAAATAGGGTTCCGAATTGCGAGAAATTCAAAAAACAACAAAATCAGTCGAAACACAAAGGGGTACCATCACGGAAAATAGTTGATTTTGGTCTAAAAAATATGTACTCTATTAACATTAATACCTCAATATATATCGAGTTAGAATGCGAATAAAACTAATTTCACTGAAAACGAAGTTGAGAGTGATGAGATATTGACCAAACTACGAAATCAGACGAAACAATAAGGTGCCACCTAAGAAAAACGTATTTAACGTCTTATATACAAGTGATAACAGAAAACATTTGGTGTTATATTTTGAGTAAAAATGTTTACAATATATATTTGATCGATTACAGAAAAATAAAAAATTTATTTCATCGAAAATAGAGTTCCGATTGAGGAGTAATTCAAAAAACAACAAAATAAGTCGAAACTCAAAGGGGTACCATCACAGAAAATAGTTGATTTTGGTCCCAAAAATATGTACTGTATTAACATTACTACCTCAATATATATCAATTTAGAATGCGAATAAAACTAATTTAACTGAAAACGAAGTTGTGAGTGATGAGATATTGACAAAACTACGAAACTCGACGAAACAATAGGGTACCACCTAGGGAAAATGTATTTAACGTCTTATATACAAGTGATAACAAAAACTATTTGATGTTATATTTTGAATAATAATGTTTACAATATATATTTGATCGAGTACGGAAGAATACAAAATTTATTTCATCGGAAATAGAGTTCCGATTGAGGAGTAATTCAAAAAACAACAAAATCAGTCGAACTCAAAGAGGTACCATCACGGAAAATAGGTGCTTTTGGTCCCAAAAATATGTACTTTATTAACATAACAACCTCAATATATATCGAGTTAGAATGCGAATAAAACTAATTTAACTGAAAACGAAGTTTTGAGTGATGAGATATTGACAAAACTACGAAAGTCGACGAAACATTAAGGTACCACCTAGGAAAAAGGTATTTAGCGTCTTATATACAAGTAATAACAGCAAACATTTGACCTTATATTTTTAGTAAGAATGTTTAAAATATATATTTGATCGATTACGGAAGAATGCAAAATTTATTTCATGAAAATAGAGTTCCGATTGACGAGTAATTCAAAAACAACAAAATCAGTCGAACTCAAAGAGGTACCATCACGGAAAATAGGTGCTTCTGGTCCCAAAAATATGTACTTTATTAACATAACAACCTCAATATATATCGAGTTAGAATGCGA
Organism: Chamaenerion angustifolium; assembly: GCA_946814005.1. Classification (NCBI taxonomy): domain Eukaryota; kingdom Viridiplantae; phylum Streptophyta; class Magnoliopsida; order Myrtales; family Onagraceae; genus Chamaenerion; species Chamaenerion angustifolium. The sequence goes on from OX328279.1 coordinate 1,143,108, forward strand.
ATAAAACTAATTTAACTGAAAACGAAGTTTTGAGTGATGAGATATTGACAAAACTACGAAACTCGACGAAACATTAAGGTACCACCTAGGAAAAATGTATTTAACGTCTTATATACAAGTAATAACAGCAAACATTTGACCTTATATTTTGAGTAAGAATGTTTAAAATATATATTTGATTGATTACGGAAGAATGCAAAATTTATTTCATGAAAATAGAGTTCCGATTGACGAGTAATTCAAAAACAACAAAATCAGTCGAAACTCAAAGGGGTACCATCACGGAAAATAGTTGATTTTGGTCCCAAAAATATGTATTATATTAACATTACTACCTCAATATATATCGAGTTAGAATCCGAATAAAAATAATTTAACTGAAAACGAAGTTTTGAGTGATGAGATATTGACAAAACTACGAAACCCGACGAAACAATAAGGTACCACCTAGGAAAAAAGTATTTGACGTCTTATATACAAGTAATAACAGCAAACATTTGAGGTTATATTTTGAATAAGAATGTTTAAAATATATATTTGATCGATTACTGATGAATACAAAATTTATTTAATCGAAAATAGAGTTCCGATTGAGGAGTAATTCAAAAAACAACAAAATCAGTCGAAACTCAAAGGGGTACCATCACGGAAAATAGTTGATTTTGGTCCCAAAATTATGTACTGTATTAACATTACTACCTCAATATATATCGAGTTAGAATGCGATTAAAACTAATTTCACTGAAAACGAAGTTGGGAGTGATGAGATATTTACAAAACTACGAAATGGGACGATACTAATAAGGTACCACCTAGGAAAAACGTATTTAACGTCTTATATACAAGTGATAAAAGAAAACATTTGAATTTATATTTTGAGTAATAATGTTTACAATATATATTTGATCAAGTACGGAAGAATACAAATTTTATTTCATCGAAAATAGAGTTCCGATTGAGGAGTAATTCAAAAAATAACAAAATCAGTCGAAACTCAAAGATGTACCATCACGGAAAATAGGTACTTTTGGTCCCAAAAATATGTACTTTATTAACATAACAACCTCAATATATATCGAGTTAGAATGCGAATAAAACTAATTTAACTGAAAACGAAGTTTTGAGTGATGAGATATTGACAAAACTACGAAACTCGACGAAACATTAAGGTTCCACCTAGGAAAAATGTATTTAACGTCTTATATACAAGTTATAACAGTAAACGTTTGAAATTATATTTTGAGTAATAATGTTTAAAATATATATTTGATCAATTACGGAAGAATACAAAATTTATTTCTTTGAAAATAGAGTTCCGATTGACGAGTAATTCAAAAAACAACAAAAAGTCGAAACTCAAAGGGGTACCATCGCGGAAAATAGTTGATTTTGGTCCCAAAAATATGTATTATATTAACATTACTACCTCAATATATATCGAGTTAGAATACGAATAAAACTAATTTCACTGAAAACGAACTTGAGAGTGATGAGATATTGACAAAACTACGAAATTAGACGAAACAATAAGTTGCTACCTAAGAAAAACTTATTTAACGTCTTATATACAAGTGATAATAGAAAACATTTGATGTTATATTTTGAGTAATAATGTTTACAATATATATTTGATCGAGTACCGAAGAATACAAAATTTATTTCATCGAAAATAGAGTTCCGATTGAGGAGTAATTCAAAAAACAACAAAATCAGTCGAAACTCAAAGGGGTACCATCACGGAAAATAGTTGCTTTTGGTCCCAAAAAAATGTACTTTATTAACATTACTACCTCAAGATATATCGAGTTAGAATGCGAATAAAACTAATTTAACTGAAAACGATGTTGTGAGTGATGAGATATTGACAAAACTACGAAACTCGACGAAACAATAAGGTATTTAACGTCTTATATACAAGTGATAACAGAAAACATTTGATATTATATATTGGTTAAGAATGTTTACAATGTATATTTGATTGCGTATAGAAGAATACAAAATTTATTTGATCGAAAATACAGTTCCGATTGAGGAGTAATTCAAAAAACAACAAAATCAGTCGAAACACAAAGGGGTACCATCACGGAAAATAGTTGATTTTGGTCTAAAAAATATGTACTCTATTAACATTAATACCTCAATATATATCGAGTTAGAATGCGAATATAACTAATTTAACTGAAAACGAAGTTTTGAGTGATGAGATATTGACAAAACTACGAAACTCGACGAAACAATAAGGTACCACCTAGGAAAAAAGTATTTGACGTCTTATATACAAGTAATAACAGCAAAAATTTGACCTTATATTTTGTGTAAGAATGTTTAAAATATATATTTGATCGATTACGGAAGAATAAAAAATTTATTTCATCGAAAATAGAGTTCCGATTGACGAGTAATTCAAAAAACAACAAAATCAGTCGAAACTCAAAGGGGTACCATCACGGAAAATAGTTGATTTTGGTCCCAAAATTATGTACTGTATTAACATTACTACCTCAAGATATATCGAGTTAGAATGCGAATAAAACTAATTTAACTGAAAACGATGTTGTGAGTGATGAGATATTGACAAAACTACGAAACTCGACGAAACAATAAGGTACCACCTAGGAAAAACGTATTTAACATCTTATATACAAGTGATAACAAAAACCATTTGATGTTATATTTTGAATAATAATGTTTACAATATATATTTGATTGCGTATAGAAGAATTCAAAATTTATTTGATCAACAATACAGTTCCGATTGGCGAGTAATTCAAAAAATAACAAAATAAGTCGAAACTCAAAAGGGTACCATTACGGAAAATAGTTGATTTTGGTCCCAAAAATATGTACTGTATTAACATTACTACCTCAATATATATCGAGATAGAATGCGAATAAAACTAATTTCACTGAAAACGAAGTTGGGAGTGATGAGATATTTACAAAACTACGAAATGGGACGAAACTAATACGGTGCCACCTAGGTAAAACGTATTTAACGTCTTATATACAAGTGATAAAAGAAAACATTTGAATTTATATTTTGAATAATAATGTTTACAATAGATATTTGATCGAGTACGGAAGAATACAAAATTTATTTCATCGAAAATAGAGTTCCGATTGAGGAGTAATTTAAAAAACAACAAAATCAGTCGAAACTCAAAGAGGTACCATCACGGAAAATAGGTGCTTTTGGTCCAAAAAATATGTACTTTATTAACATAACAACCTCAATATATATCGAGTTAGAATGCGCATAAAACTAATTTCACTGAAAAGGAATTTGGGAGTGATGAGATATTTACAAAACTACGAAATGGGACGATACTAATAAGGTACCACCTAGGAAAAACGTATTTAACGTCTTATATACAAGTGATAACAGAAAACATTTGATCTTATATATTGGTTAAGGATGTTTACAATGTATATTTTATTGCGTATAGAAGAATACAAAATTTATTTGATCGAAAATACAGTTCCGATTGAAGAGTAATTCAAAAAACAACAAAATCAGTCGAAACACAAAGGGGTACCATCACGGTAAATAGTTGATTTTGGTCTAAACAATATGTACTCTATTAACATTAATACCTCAATATATATCGAGTTAGAATGCGAATAAAACTAATTTAACTGAAAACGAAGTTGAGAGTGATGAGATATTGACCAAACTACGAAATCAGACGAAACAATAAGGTGCCACCTAAGAATAACGTATTTACGTCTTATATACAAGTGATAACAGAAAACATTTGATGTTATATTTTGAGTAAAAATGTTTACAATATATATTTGATCGAGTACAGAAGAATACAAAATTAATTACATCGAAAATAGAATTTCGATTGAGGAGTAATTCAAAAAACTACAAAATCAGTCGAAACTCAAAGGGGTACCATCACGGAAAATAGTTGCTTTTGGTCCCAAAAATATGTACTGTATTAACATTACTACCTCAATATATATCGAGTTAGAATGCGAATAAAACTAATTTCACTGAAAACGAAGTTTTGAGTGATGAGATATTGACAAAACTACGAAACTCAACGAAACAATAAGGTACCACCTAGGAAAAATGTATTTAACGTCTTATATACAAGTAATAACAGCAAACATTTGACCTTATATTTTGTGTAAGAATGTTTAAAATATATATTTGAACGATTACGGAAGAATACAAAATTTATTTCATCGAAAATAGAGTTTCGATTGAGGAGTAATTCAAAAAACAACAAAATCAGTCGAAACTCAAAGAGGTACCATCACGGAAAATAAGTGCTTTTGGTCCCAAAAATATGTACTTTATTATCATAACAACCTCAATTATATCGAGTTAGAATGCGAATAAAACTAATTTAACTGAAAACGAAGTTTTGAGTGATGAGATATTGAATAAACTACGAAACTCGACGAAACATTAAGGTACCACCTAGGAAAAATGTATTTAACGTCTTATATACAAGTAATAACAGCAAACATTTGACCTTATATTTTGAGTAAGAATGTTTAAAATATATATTTGATCGAGTACGGAAGAATACAAAATTTATTTCATCGAAAATAGAGTTCTGATTGAGGAGTAATTCAAAAAACAACAAAATCAGTCGAAACTCAAAGAGGTACCATCACGGAAAATAGGTGCTTTTGGTCCCAAAAATATGTACTTTATTAACACAATAACCTCAATATATATCGAGTTAGAATGCGAATAAAACTAATTTAACTGAAAACGAAGTTTTGAGTGATGAGATATTGACAAAACTACGAAACTCGACAAAACATTAAGGTTCCACCTAGGAAAAATGTATTTAACGTCTTATATACAAGTAATAACAGCAAACATTTGACCTTATATTTTGAGTAATAATGTTTAAAATATATATTTGATCGATTACGGAAGAATACAAAATTTATTTCATTGAAAATAGAGTTCTGATTGACGAGTAATTCAAAAAACAACAAAATCATTCGAAACTCAAAGGGGTACCATCACGGAAAATAGTTGATTTTGGTCCCAAAAATATGTATTATATTAACATTACTACCTCAATATATATCGAGTTAGAATCTGAATAAAACTAATTTCATTGAAAACGAAGTTGAGAGTGATGAGATATTGACAAAACTACGAAATTAGACGAAACAATAAGTTGCCACCAAAGAAAAACTTATTTAACGTCTTATATACAAGTGATAATAGAAAACATTTGATGTTATATTTTGAGTAATAATGTTTAAAATATATATTTGATCGAGTACGGAAGAATACAAAATTTATTTCATCGAAAATAGAGTTCCGATTGAGGAGTAATTCAAAAAACAACATTATTAGTCGAAACTTAAAGGGGTAGCATCACGGAAAATAGTTGATTTTGGTCCCAAAAATATGTATTATATTAACATTACTACCTCAATATATATCGAGTTATAATCCGAATAAAACTAATTTCACTGAAAACGAAGTTTTGAGTGATGAGATATTGACAAAACTACTAAACTCGACGAAACAATAAGGTACCACCTAGGAAAAATATATTTAACATCTTATATACAAGTAATAACAGCAAACATTTGAGGTTATATTTTGAGTAAGAATGTTTAAAATATATATTTGATCGATTACTGATGAATACAAAATTTATTTAATCGAAAATAGAGTTCCGATTGAGGAGTAATTCAAAAAACAACAAAATTAGTCGAAACTCAAAGGGGTACCATCACGAAAAATAGTTGATTTTGGTCCCAAATATATGTAGTGTATTAACATTACTACCTCAATATATATCGAGTTAGAATGCGAATAAAACAAATTTAACTGAAAACGAAGTTGTGAGTGATGAGATATTGATAAAACTACGAAACTCGACGAAACAATAAGGTACCACCTAAGAAAATCGTATTTAACGTCTTATATACAAGTGATAACAGAAAACATTTGATCTTATATATTGGTTAAGAATGTTTACAATAATTATTTGATTGCGTATAGAAGAATACAAAGTTTATTTGATCGAAAATACAGTTCCGGTTGAGGAGTAATTCAAAAAACAACAAAATCAGTCGAAACTCAAAGGGGTACCATCACGGAAAATAGTTGATTTTGGTCTAAAAAATATGTATTATATTAACATTACTACCTCAATATATATCGAGTTAGAATGCCAGTAAAACTAGTTTTACTGAAAACGAAGTTGGGAGTGATGAGATATTTACAAAACTACGAAATGGACGAAACTAATACGGTGCCACCTAGGAAAAACGTATATAACGTCTTATATACAAGTGATAACAGAAAACATTTGATCTTATATATTGGTTAAGAATGATTACATTAATTATTTGATTGCGTATAGAAGAATACAAAATTTATTTGATCGAAAATACAGTTGCGATTGAAGAGTAATTCGAAAAACAACAAAATCAGTCGAAACTCAAAGGGGTACCATCACGGAAAATAGTTGATTTTGGTCTAAAAAATATGTATTATATTAACATTACTACCTCAATATATATCGAGTTAGAATGTGAACAAAACTAATTTCACTGAAAACGAAGTTGAGAGTGGTGAGATATTGACAAAACTACGAAATTAGACGAAACAATAAGTTGCCACCTAGGAAAAACGTATTTAAAGTCTTATATACAAGTGATAACAGAAAACATTTGATGTTATATTTTGATTATAATGTTAACAATATATATTTGATCGAGTACGGAAGAATACAAAATTTATTTCATCTAAAATAGAGTTCCTAATGAGGAGTAATTCAAAAAACAACAAAATCAGTCGAAACTCAAAGGGGTACCATCACGGAAAATAGTTGATTTTGGTCCCAAAAATATATAATGTATTAACATTACTACCTCAATATATATCGAGTTAGAATGCGAATAAAACTAAATTCATTGAAAACGAAGTTGTGAGTGATGAGATATTGCCAAAACTACGAAATCGGACGAAACTAATCAGTGTCACCTAGGAAAAACATATTTAATGTGTTATGTACAAGTGATAACAGCAAACATTTGATCTTATATTTTGAGTGAGTACATTTCGAATATATGTTTGATCGAGGATGGAAGAAAACAAAATTTATTTCATCGAAAATGGAGTTCTGATAGAGTACTAATTCAAAAAACCACAAAATCAGTCGAAACTCAAAGGGGTACCATCACGGAAAATAGTTGCTTTTGGTCCCAAAAATATGTACTGTATTAACATTACTACCTCAATATATATCGAGTTAGAATGCGAATAAAACTAATTTAACTGAAAACGAAATTTTGAGTGATGAGATATGGACAAAACTACGAAACACGACGAAACAATAAGGTACCACATAGGAAAAACGTATGTATCGTCTTATATACAAGTGATAACAGAAAACATTTGATGTTATATTTTGAGTAATAATGTTAACAATATATATTTGATCGAGTACGGAAGAATACAAAATTTATTTCATCGAAAATAGAGTTCCTATTTAGGAGTAATTCAAAAAACAACAAAATTAGTTGAAACTCGAAGGGTTACCATCACGGAAAATAGTTGATTTTTGCCCCAAAATTATGTATTGTATTAACACTACTACCTCAATATATATCGAGTTAGAATCCGAATAAAACTAATTTCACTGAAAACGAAGTTGAGAGTGATGAGATATTGACCAAACTACGAAATCAGACGAAACAATAAGGTGCCACCTAAGAATAACGTATTTACGTCTTATATACAAGTGATAACAGAAAACATTTGATGTTATATTTTGAGTAATAATGTTTACAATATATATTTGATCGAGTACGGAAGAATACAAAATTTATTTCATCGAAAATAGAATTTCGATTGAGGAGTAATTCAAAAAACTACAAAATCAGTCGAAACTCAAAGGGGTACCATCACGGAAAATAGTTGCTTTTGGTCCCAAAAAGATGTACTGTATTAACATTACTACCTCAATATATATCGAGTTAGAATGCGAATAAAACTAATTTCACTGAAAACGAAGTTTTGAGTGTTGAGATATTAACAAAACTACGAAACTCAACGAAACATTAAGGCTCCACCTAGGAAAAATGTATTTAACGTCTTATATACAAGTAATAACAGCAAACATTTGACCTTATATTTTGAGTAATAATGTTTAAAATATATATTTGATCGATTACGGAAGAATACAAAATTTATTTCATTGAAAATAGAGTTCTGATTGACGAGTAATTCAAATAACAACAAAATCATTCGAAACTCAAAGGGGTACCATCACGGAAAATAGTTGATTTTGGCCCCAAAAATATGTATTATATTAACATTACTACCTCAATATATATCGAGTTAGAATGCCAGTAAAACGGTGCCACCTAGGAAAAACGTATATAACGTCTTATATACAAGTGATAACAGAAAACATTTGATCTTATATATTGGTTAAGAATGTTTACAATAATTATTTGATTGCGTATAGAAGAATACAAAATTTATTTGATCGAAAATACAGTTGCGATTGAAGAGTAATTCGAAAAACAACAAAATCAGTCGAAACTCAAAGGGGTACCATCACGGAAAATAGTTGATTTTGGTCTAAAAAATATGTATTATATTAACATTACTACCTCAATATATATCGAGTTAGAATGTGAACAAAACTAATTTCACTGAAAACGAAGTTGAGAGTGGTGAGATATTGGGCTGGCAATGGTGCGGTGAAAAACCCATAACCACGGTTATAACCGTTACTGTTTAATATGGTTAACCGTACCATTATGGTGCGGTGCGGTTATGGTGATGAATTCTCTACCCATAATGGTTATGGTTATGGTTATGGTATTTGAGTTATACCCATGGTTATAACCATGGTTATTTTATAAATATAATAATTATTTATTATTAATAAACTAATATATATATATATATATTATACTAAATTTAAATTACAGCATAAAAGTGAAATCAATTGATGATATTGAGGAAGATGATGATTGATAGAAACAAATACGACAAGTGTGAAATGGTTAGGGGTGTTGAATCATTACTCGTTATGGGTGTTTGTTGAATTTTAATGTTAATTCAGTGGTGTGAATGTTAATGTTGAATCATATGAATGTTGAATGATGTTAGTGTTAATGTTGAATGATGTTAGTGCTATATATTTTTATTGTTGGTAATATAGATAGATGTATTTTTTAAAATTAAATTTTCGGTCTTTTATTATATTACATGTGGAATAAATATGGTTATACGGTTAAAACCATGGTTAATAACCACGGTTATTTTGATGGTTATGGTATTGAAAATTGTACCCATAATGGTTATGGTTATGGTTATGGTATGTGGTTTAAAAATATGGTATGGTTATGGTATTTGGCATACCCTGACCATACCCTAACCATTGCCAGCCTTAGATATTGACAAAACTACGAAATTAGACGAAACAATAAGTTGCCACCTAGGAAAAACGTATTTAAAGTCTTATATACAAGTGATAACAGAAAACATTTGATGTTATATTTTGATTATAATGTTAACAATATATATTTGATCGAGTACGGAAGAATACAAAATTTATTTCATCGAAAATAGAGTTCCGATTGAGGAGTAATTCAAAAAACAACAAAATCAGTCGAAACTCAAAGGGGTACCATCACGGAAAATAGTTGCTTTTGGTCCCAAAAAGATGTACTGTATTAACATTACTACCTCAATATATATCGAGTTAGAATGCGAATAAAACTAATTTCACTGAAAACGAAGTTTTGAGTGATGAGATATTGACAAAACTACGAAACTCAACGAAACAATAAGGTACCACCTAGGAAAAATGTATTTAACGTCTTATATACAAGTGATAACAAAAACTATTTGATGTTATATTTTGAGTAAAAATGTTTACAATATATATTTGATCGAGTACAGAAGAATACAAAATTAATTACATCGAAAATAGAGTTCCAATTGGCGAGTAATTCAAAAAACAACAAAATCAATCAAAACTCAAAGGGGTACCATCACGGAAAATAGTTGATTTTGGTCCCAAAAATATGTAATGTATTAACATTACTACCTCAATATATATCGAGTTAGAATGCGAAAAAAACTAAATTCATTGAAAACGAAGTTGTGAGTGATGAGATATTGACAAAACTACGAAATCGGACGAAACAATAAGGTGCCACCTAAGAAAAACGTATTTACGTCTTATATACAAGTGATAACAGAAAACATTTGATGTTATATTTTGAGTAAAAATGTTTACAATATATATTTGATCGAGTACAGAAGAATACAAAATTAATTACATCGAAAATAGAGTTCCAATTGGCGAGTAATTCAAAAAACAACAAAATCAATCAAAACTCAAAGGGGTACCATCACGGAAAATAGATGATTTTGGTCCCAAAAATATGTAATGTATTAACATTAATACCTCAATATATATCGAGTTAGAATGCGAATAAAACTAAATTCATTGAAAACGAAGTTGGGAGTGATGAGATATTTACAAAACTACGAAATGAGACGAAACTAATACGCTGCCACCTAGGTAAAACGTATTTAACGTCTTATATACAAGTGATAAAAGAAAACATTTGAATTTATATTTTGAGTAATAATGTTTACAATATATATTTGATCGAGTACCGAAGAATACAAAATTTATTTCATCGAAAATAGAGTTCCGATTGAGGAGTAATTCAAAAAACAACAAAATCAGTCGAAACTCAAAGGGGTACCATCACGGAAAATAGTTGATTTTGGTCCCAAAAAAATGTACTTTATTAACATTACTACCTCAAGATATATCGAGTTAGAATGCGAATAAAACTAATTTAGCTGAAAACGATGTTGGAGGGATGAGATATTGACAAAACTACGAAACTCGACGAAACAATAAGGTATTTAACATCTTATATACAAGTGATAACAGAAAACATTTGATCTTATATATTGGTTAAGAATGTTTACAATGTATATTTGATTGCGTATAGAAGAATACAAAATTTATTTGATCGAAAATACAGTTCCGATTGAGGAGTAATTCAAAAAACAACAAAATCAGTCGAAACACAAAGGGGTACCATCACGGAAAATAGTTGATTTTGGTCTAAAAAATATGTACTCTATTAACATTAATACCTCAATATATATCGAGTTAGAATGCAAATAAAACTAATTTAACTGAAAACGAAGTTTTGAGTGATGAGATATTGACAAAACTACGAAACTCGACGAAACAATAAGGTACCACCTAGGAAAAATGTATTTAACGTCTTATATACAAGTAATAACAGCAAACATTTGACCTTATATTTTGTGTAAGAATGTTTAAAATATATATTTGATCGATTACGGAAGAATAAAAAATTTATTTCATCGAAAATAGAGTTCCGATTGACGAGTAATTCAAAAAACAACAAAATCAGTCGAAACTCAAAGGGGTACCATCACGGAAAATAGTTGATTTTGGTCCAAAAATTATGTACTGTATTAACATTACTACCTCAAGATATATCGAGTTAGAATGCGAATAAAACTAATTTAACTGAAAACGATGTTGTGAGTGATGAGATATTGACAAAACTACGAAACTCGACCAAACAATAAGGTACCACCTAGGAAAAACGTATTTAACATCTTATATACAAGTGATAACAAAAACCATTTGATGTTATATTTTGAATAATAATGTTTACAATATATATTTGATTGCGTATAGAAGAATTCAAAATTTATTTGATCAACAATACAGTTCCGATTGGCGAGTAATTCAAAAAATAACAAAATATGTCGAAACTCAAAAGGGTACCATCACGGAAAATAGTTGATTTTGGTCCCAAAAATATGTACTGTATTAACATTACTACCTCAATATATATCGAGTTAGAATGCGAATAAAACTAATTTCACTGAAAACGAAGTTGGGAGTGATGAGATATTTACAAAACTACGAAATGGGACGAAACTAATACGGTGCCACCTAGGTAAAACGTATTTAACGTCTTATATACAAGTGATAAAAGAAAACATTTGAATTTATATTTTGAGTAATAATGTTTACAATAGATATTTGATCGAGTACGGAAGAATACAAAATTTATTTCATCGAAAATAGAGTTCCGATTGAGGAGTAATTTAATAAACAACAAAATCAGTCGAAACTCAAAGAGGTACCATCACGGAAAATAGGTGCTTTTGGTCCAAAAAATATGTACTTTATTAACATAACAACCTCAATATATATCGAGTTAGAATGCGCATAAAACTAATTTCACTGAAAAGGAATTTGGGAGTGATGAGATATTTACAAAACTACGAAATGGGACGATACTAATAAGGTACCACCTAGGAAAAACGTATTTAACGTCTTATATACAAGTGATAACAGAAAACATTTGATCTTATATATTGGTTAAGAATGTTTACAATGTATATTTGATTGCGTATAGAAAAATACAAAATTTATTTGATCGAAAATACAGTTCCGATTGAAGAGTAATTCAAAAAACAACAAAATCAGTCGAAACACAAAGGGGTACCATCACGGTAAATAGTTGATTTTGGTCTAAAAAATATGTACTCTATTAACATTAATACCTCAATATATATCGAGTTAGAATGCGAATAAAACTAATTTAACTGAAAACGAAGTTGAGAGTGATGAGATATTGACCAAACTACGAAATCAGACGAAACAATAAGGTGCCACCTAAGAATAACGTATTTACGTCTTATATACAAGTGATAACAGAAAACATTTGATGTTATATTTTGAGTAATAATGTTTACAATATATATTTGATCGAGTACGGAAGAATACAAAATTTATTTCATCGAAAATAGAATTTCGATTGAGGAGTAATTCAAAAAACTACAAAATCAGTCGAAACTCAAAGGGGTACCATCACGGAAAATAGTTGCTTTTGGTCCCAAAAAGATGTACTGTATTAACATTACTACCTCAATATATATCGAGTTAGAATGCGAATAAAACTAATTTCACTGAAAACGAAGTTTTGAGTGATGAGATATTGACAAAACTACGAAACTCAACGAAACAATAAGGTACCACCTAGGAAAAATGTATTTAACGTCTTATATACAAGTAATAACAGCAAACATTGGCCTTATATTTTGTGTAATAATGTTTAAAATATATATTTGATCGATTACGGAAGAATACAAAATTTATTTCATCGAAAATAGAGTTCTGATTGAGGAGTAATTCAAAAAACAACAAAATCAGTCGAAACTCAAAGAGGTACCATCACGGAAAATAGGTGCTTTTGGTCCCAAAAATATGTACTTTATTAACATAACAACCTCAATTATATCGAGTTAGAATGCGAATAAAACTAATTTAACTGAAAACGAAGTTTTGAGTGATGAGATATTGAATAAACTACGAAACTCGACGAAACATTAAGGTACCACCTAGGAAAAATGTATTTAACGTCTTATATACAAGTAATAACAGCAAACATTTGACCTTATATTTTGAGTAAGAATGTTAAAATATATATTTGATCGAGTACGGAAGAATACAAAATTTATTTCATCGAAAATAGAGTTCTGATTGAGGAGTAATTCAAAAAACAACAAAATCAGTCGAAACTCAAAGAGGTACCATCACGGAAAATAGGTGCTTTTGGTCCCAAAAATATGTACTTTATTAACATAATAACCTCAATATATATCGAGTTAGAATGCGAATAAAACTAATTTAACTGAAAACGAAGTTTTCAGTGATGAGATATTGACAAAACTACGAAACTCGACGAAACATTAAGGTTCCACCTAGGAAAAATGTATTTAACGTCTTATATACAAGTAATAATAGCAAACATTTGACCTTATATTTTGAGTAATAATGTTTAAAATATATATTTGATCGATTACGGAAGAATACAAAATTTATTTCATTGAAAATAGAGTTCTGATTGACGAGTAATTCAAAAAACAACAAAATCATTCGAAACTCAAAGGGGTACCATCACGGAAAATAGTTGATTTTGGTCCCAAAAATATGTATTATATTAACATTACTACCTCAATATATATCGAGTTAGAATCCGAATAAAACTAATTTCATTGAAAACGAAGTTGAGAGTGATGAGATATTGACAAAACTACGAAATTAGACGAAACAATAAGTTGCCACCAAAGAAAAACTTATTTAACGTCTTATATACAAGTGATAATAGAAAACATTTGATGTTATATTTTGAGTAATAATGTTTACAATATATATTTGATCGAGTACGGAAGAATACAAAATTTATTTCATCGAAAATAGAATTTCGATTGAGGAGTAATTCAAAAAACTACAAAATCAGTCGAAACTCAAAGGGGTACCATCACGGAAAATAGTTGCTTTTGGTCCCAAAAAGATGTACTGTATTAACATTACTACCTCAATATATATCGAGTTAGAATGCGAATAAAACTAATTTCACTGAAAACGAAGTTTTGAGTGTTGAGATATTAACAAAACTACGAAACTCAACGAAACATTAAGGCTCCACCTAGGAAAAATGTATTTAACGTCTTATATACAAGTAATAACAGCAAACATTTGACCTTATATTTTGAGTAATAATGTTTAAAATATATATTTGATCGATTACGGAAGAATACAAAATTTATTTCATTGAAAATAGAGTTCTGATTGACGAGTAATTCAAATAACAACAAAATCATTCGAAACTCAAAGGGGTACCATCACGGAAAATAGTTGATTTTGGCCCCAAAAATATGTATTATATTAACATTACTACCTCAATATATATCGAGTTAGAATGCCAGTAAAACGGTGCCACCTAGGAAAAACGTATATAACGTCTTATATACAAGTGATAACAGAAAACATTTGATCTTATATATTGGTTAAGAATGTTTACAATAATTATTTGATTGCGTATAGAAGAATACAAAATTTATTTGATCGAAAATACAGTTGTGATTGAAGAGTAATTCGAAAAACAACAAAATCAGTCGAAACTCAAAGGGGTACCATCACGGAAAATAGTTGATTTTGGTCTAAAAAATATGTATTATATTAACATTACTACCTCAATATATATCGAGTTAGAATGTGAACAAAACTAATTTCACTGAAAACGAAGTTGAGAGTGGTGAGATATTGGGCTGGCAATGGTGCGGTGAAAAACCCATAACCACGGTTATAACCGTTACTGTTTAATATGGTTAACCGTACCATTATGGTGCGGTGCGGTTATGGTGATGAATTCTCTACCCATAATGGTTATGGTTATGGTTATGGTATTTGAGTTATACCCATGGTTATAACCATGGTTATTTTATAAATATAATAATTATTTATTATTAATAAACTAATATATATATATATATATTATACTAAATTTAAATTACAGCATAAAAGTGAAATCAATTGATGATATTGAGGAAGATGATGATTGATAGAAACAAATACGACAAGTGTGAAATGGTTAGGGGTGTTGAATCATTACTCGTTATGGGTGTTTGTTGAATTTTAATGTTAATTCAGTGGTGTGAATGTTAATGTTGAATCATATGAATGTTGAATGATGTTAGTGTTAATGTTGAATGATGTTAGTGCTATATATTTTTATTGTTGGTAATATAGATAGATGTATTTTTTAAAATTAAATTTTCGGTCTTTTATTATATTACATGTGGAATAAATATGGTTATACGGTTAAAACCATGGTTAATAACCACGGTTATTTTGATGGTTATGGTATTGAAAATTGTACCCATAATGGTTATGGTTATGGTTATGGTATGTGGTTTAAAAATATGGTATGGTTATGGTATTTGGCATACCCTGACCATACCCTAACCATTGCCAGCCTTAGATATTGACAAAACTACGAAATTAGACGAAACAATAAGTTGCCACCTAGGAAAAACGTATTTAAAGTCTTATATACAAGTGATAACAGAAAACATTTGATGTTATATTTTGATTATAATGTTAACAATATATATTTGATCGAGTACGGAAGAATACAAAATTTATTTCATCGAAAATAGAGTTCCGATTGAGGAGTAATTCAAAAAACAACAAAATCAGTCGAAACTCAAAGGGGTACCATCACGGAAAATAGTTGCTTTTGGTCCCAAAAAGATGTACTGTATTAACATTACTACCTCAATATATATCGAGTTAGAATGCGAATAAAACTAATTTCACTGAAAACGAAGTTTTGAGTGATGAGATATTGACAAAACTACGAAACTCAACGAAACAATAAGGTACCACCTAGGAAAAATGTATTTAACGTCTTATATACAAGTGATAACAAAAACTATTTGATGTCATATTTTGAGTAAAAATGTTTACAATATATATTTGATCGAGTACAGAAGAATACAAAATTAATTACATCGAAAATAGAGTTCCAATTGGCGAGTAATTCAAAAAACAACAAAATCAATCAAAACTCAAAGGGGTACCATCACGGAAAATAGTTGATTTTGGTCCCAAAAATATGTAATGTATTAACATTACTACCTCAATATATATCGAGTTAGAATGCGAAAAAAACTAAATTCATTGAAAACGAAGTTGTGAGTGATGAGATATTGACAAAACTACGAAATCGGACGAAACAATAAGGTGCAACCTAAGAAAAACGTATTTACGTCTTATATACAAGTGATAACAGAAAACATTTGATGTTATATTTTGAGTAAAAATGTTTACAATATATATTTGATCGAGTACAGAAGAATACAAAATTAATTACATCGAAAATAGAGTTCCAATTGGCGAGTAATTCAAAAAACAACAAAATCAATCAAAACTCAAAGGGGTACCATCACGGAAAATAGATGATTTTGGTCCCAAAAATATGTAATGTATTAACATTAATACCTCAATATATATCGAGTTAGAATGCGAATAAAACTAAATTCATTGAAAACGAAGTTGGGAGTGATGAGATATTTACAAAACTACGAAATGAGACGAAACTAATACGCTGCCACCTAGGTAAAACGTATTTAACGTCTTATATACAAGTGATAAAAGAAAACATTTGAATTTATATTTTGAGTAATAATGTTTACAATATATATTTGATCGAGTACCGAAGAATACAAAATTTATTTCATCGAAAATAGAGTTCCGATTGAGGAGTAATTCAAAAAACAACAAAATCAGTCGAAACTCAAAGGGGTACCATCACGGAAAATAGTTGATTTTGGTCCCAAAAAAATGTACTTTATTAACATTACTACCTCAAGATATATCGAGTTAGAATGCGAATAAAACTAATTTAGCTGAAAACGATGTTGGAGTGATGAGATATTGACAAAACTACGAAACTCGACGAAACAATAAGGTATTTAACATCTTATATACAAGTGATAACAGAAAACATTTGATCTTATATATTGGTTAAGAATGTTTACAATGTATATTTGATTGCGTATAGAAGAATACAAAATTTATTTGATCGAAAATACAGTTCCGATTGAGGATCAGTTCAAAAAAAAACAAAATCAGTCGAAACACAAAGGGGTACCATCACGGATAATAGTTGATTTTGGTCTAAAAAATATGTACTCTATTAACATTAATACCTCAATATATATCGAGTTAGAATGCAAATAAAACTAATTTAACTGAAAACGAAGTTTTGAGTGATGAGATATTGACAAAACTACGAAACTCGACGAAACAATAAGGTACCACCTAGGAAAAATGTATTTAACGTCTTATATACAAGTAATAACAGCAAACATTTGACCTTATATTTTGTGTAAGAATGTTTAAAATATATATTTGATCGATTACGGAAGAATAAAAAATTTATTTCATCGAAAATAGAGTTCCGATTGACGAGTAATTCAAAAAACAACAAAATCAGTCGAAACTCAAAGGGGTACCATCACGGAAAATAGTTGATTTTGGTCCCAAAATTATGTACTGTATTAACATTACTACCTCAAGATATATCGAGTTAGAATGCGAATAAAACTAATTTAACTGAAAACGATGTTGTGAGTGATGAGATATTGACAAAACTACGAAACTCGACCAAACAATAAGGTACCACCTAGGAAAAACGTATTTAACATCTTATATACAAGTGATAACAAAAACCATTTGATGTTATATTTTGAATAATAATGTTTACAATATATATTTGATTGCGTATAGAAGAATTCAAAATTTATTTGATCAACAATACAGTTCCGATTGGCGAGTAATTCAAAAAATAACAAAATATGTCGAAACTCAAAAGGGTACCATCACGGAAAATAGTTGATTTTGGTCCCAAAAATATGTACTGTATTAACATTACTACCTCAATATATATCGAGTTAGAATGCGAATAAAACTAATTTCACTGAAAACGAAGTTGGGAGTGATGAGATATTTACAAAACTACGAAATGGGACGAAACTAATACGGTGCCACCTAGGTAAAACGTATTTAACGTCTTATATACAAGTGATAAAAGAAAACATTTGAATTTATATTTTGAGTAATAATGTTTACAATAGATATTTGATCGAGTACGGAAGAATACAAAATTTATTTCATCGAAAATAGAGTTCCGATTGAGGAGTAATTTAAAAAACAACAAAATCAGTCGAAACTCAAAGAGGTACCATCACGGAAAATAGGTGCTTTTGGTCCAAAAAATATGTACTTTATTAACATAACAATCTCAATATATATCGAGTTAGAATGCGCATAAAACTAATTTCACTGAAAAGGAATTTGGGAGTGATGAGATATTTACAAAACTACGAAATGGGACGATACTAATAAGGTACCACCTAGGAAAAACGTATTTAACGTCTTATATACAAGTGATAACAGAAAACATTTGATCTTATATATTGGTTAAGAATGTTTACAATGTATATTTGATTGCGTATAGAAGAATACAAAATTTATTTGATCGAAAATACAGTTCCGATTGAAGAGTAATTCAAAAAACAACAAAATCAGTCGAAACACAAAGGGGTACCATCACGGTAAATAGTTGATTTTGGTCTAAAAAATATGTACTCTATTAACATTAATACCTCAATATATATCGAGTTAGAATGCGAATAAAACTAATTTAACTGAAAACGAAGTTGAGAGTGATGAGATATTGACCAAACTACGAAATCAGACGAAACAATAAGGTGCCACCTAAGAATAACGTATTTACGTCTTATATACAAGTGATAACAGAAAACATTTGATGTTATATTTTGAGTAATAATGTTTACAATATATATTTGATCGAGTACGGAAGAATACAAAATTTATTTCATCGAAAATAGAATTTCGATTGAGGAGTAATTCAAAAAACTACAAAATCAGTCGAAACTCAAAGGGGTACCATCACGGAAAATAGTTGCTTTTGGTCCCAAAATGATGTACTGTATTAACATTACTACCTCAATATATATCGAGTTAGAATGCGAATAAAACTAATTTCACTGAAAACGAAGTTTTGAGTGATGAGATATTGACAAAACTACGAAACTCAACGAAACAATAAGGTACCACCTAGGAAAAATGTATTTAACGTCTTATATACAAGTAATAACAGCAAACATTTGACCTTATATTTTGTGTAAGAATGTTTAAAATATATATTTGATCGATTACGGAAGAATACAAAATTTATTTCATCGAAAATAGAGTTCTGATTGAGGAGTAATTCAAAAAACAACAAAATCAGTCGAAACTCAAAGAGGTACCATCACGGAAAATAGGTGCTTTTGGTCCCAAAAATATGTACTTTATTAACATAACAACCTCAATTATATCGAGTTAGAATGCGAATAAAACTAATTTAACTGAAAACGAAGTTTTGAGTGATGAGATATTGAATAAACTACGAAACTCGACGAAACATTAAGGTACCACCTAGGAAAAATGTATTTAACGTCTTATATACAAGTAATAACAGCAAACATTTGACCTTATATTTTGAGTAAGAATGTTAAAATATATATTTGATCGAGTACGGAAGAATACAAAATTTATTTCATCGAAAATAGAGTTCTGATTGAGGAGTAATTCAAAAAACAACAAAATCAGTCGAAACTCAAAGAGGTACCATCACGGAAAATAGGTGCTTTTGGTCCCAAAAATATGTACTTTATTAACATAATAACCTCAATATATATCGAGTTAGAATGCGAATAAAACTAATTTAACTGAAAACGAAGTTTTGAGTGATGAGATATTGACAAAACTACGAAACTCGACGAAACATTAAGGTTCCACTTAGGAAAAATGTATTTAACGTCTTATATACAAGTAATAATAGCAAACATTTGACCTTATATTTTGAGTAATAATGTTTAAAATATATATTTGATCGATTACGGAAGAATACAAAATTTATTTCATTGAAAATAGAGTTCTGATTGACGAGTAATTCAAAAAACAACAAAATCATTCGAAACTCAAAGGGGTACCATCACGGAAAATAGTTGATTTTGGTCCCAAAAATATGTAATGTATTAACATTAATACCTCAATATATATCGAGTTAGAATGCGAATAAAACTAAATTCATTGAAAACGAAGTTGGGAGTGATGAGATATTTACAAAACTACGAAATGAGACGAAACTAATACGCTGCCACCTAGGTAAAACGTATTTAACGTCTTATATACAAGTGATAAAAGAAAACATTTGAATTTATATTTTGAGTAATAATGTTTACAATATATATTTGATCGAGTACCGAAGAATACAAAATTTATTTCATCGAAAATAGAGTTCCGATTGAGGAGTAATTCAAAAAACAACAAAATCAGTCGAAACTCAAAGGGGTACCATCACGGAAAATAGTTGATTTTGGTCCCAAAAAAATGTACTTTATTAACATTACTACCTCAAGATATATCGAGTTAGAATGCGAATAAAACTAATTTAGCTGAAAACGATGTTGGAGTGATGAGATATTGACAAAACTACGAAACTCGACGAAACAATAAGGTATTTAACATCTTATATACAAGTGATAACAGAAAACATTTGATCTTATATATTGGTTAAGAATGTTTACAATGTATATTTGATTGCGTATAGAAGAATACAAAATTTATTTGATCGAAAATACAGTTCCGATTGAGGATCAGTTCAAAAAAAAACAAAATCAGTCGAAACACAAAGGGGTACCATCACGGATAATAGTTGATTTTGGTCTAAAAAATATGTACTCTATTAACATTAATACCTCAATATATATCGAGTTAGAATGCAAATAAAACTAATTTAACTGAAAACGAAGTTTTGAGTGATGAGATATTGACAAAACTACGAAACTCGACGAAACAATAAGGTACCACCTAGGAAAAATATATTTAACGTCTTATATACAAATAATAACAGCAAACATTTGACCTTATATTTTGTGTAAGAATGTTTAAAATATATATTTGATCGATTACGGAAGAATAAAAAATTTATTTCATCGAAAATAGAGTTCCGATTGACGAGTAATTCAAAAAACAACAAAATCAGTCGAAACTCAAAGGGGTACCATCACGGAAAATAGTTGATTTTGGTCCCAAAATTATGTACTGTATTAACATTACTACCTCAAGATATATCGAGTTAGAATGCGAATAAAACTAATTTAACTGAAAACGATGTTGTGAGTGATGAGATATTGACAAAACTACGAAACTCGACCAAACAATAAGGTACCACCTAGGAAAAACGTATTTAACATCTTATATACAAGTGATAACAAAAACCATTTGATGTTATATTTTGAATAATAATGTTTACAATATATATTTGATTGCGTATAGAAGAATTCAAAATTTATTTGATCAACAATACAGTTCCGATTGGCGAGTAATTCAAAAAATAACAAAATATGTCGAAACTCAAAAGGGTACCATCACGGAAAATAGTTGATTTTGGTCCCAAAAATATGTACTGTATTAACATTACTACCTCAATATATATCGAGTTAGAATGCGAATAAAACTAATTTCACTGAAAACGAAGTTGGGAGTGATGAGATATTTACAAAACTACGAAATGGGACGAAACTAATACGGTGCCACCTAGGTAAAACGTATTTAACGTCTTATATACAAGTGATAAAAGAAAACATTTGAATTTATATTTTGAGTAATAATGTTTACAATATATATTTGATCGAGTACCGAAGAATACAAAATTTATTTCATCGAAAATAGAGTTCCGATTGAGGAGTAATTCAAAAAACAACAAAATCAGTCGAAACTCAAAGGGGTACCATCACGGAAAATAGTTGATTTTGGTCCCAAAAAAATGTACTTTATTAACATTACTACCTCAAGATATATCGAGTTAGAATGCGAATAAAACTAATTTAGCTGAAAACGATGTTGGAGTGATGAGATATTGACAAAACTACGAAACTCGACGAAACAATAAGGTATTTAACATCTTATATACAAGTGATAACAGAAAACATTTGATCTTATATATTGGTTAAGAATGTTTACAATGTATATTTGATTGCGTATAGAAGAATACAAAATTTATTTGATCGAAAATACAGTTCCGATTGAGGATCAGTTCAAAAAAAAACAAAATCAGTCGAAACACAAAGGGGTACCATCACGGATAATAGTTGATTTTGGTCTAAAAAATATGTACTCTATTAACATTAATACCTCAATATATATCGAGTTAGAATGCAAATAAAACTAATTTAACTGAAAACGAAGTTTTGAGTGATGAGATATTGACAAAACTACGAAACTCGACGAAACAATAAGGTACCACCTAGGAAAAATATATTTAACGTCTTATATACAAATAATAACAGCAAACATTTGACCTTATATTTTGTGTAAGAATGTTTAAAATATATATTTGATCGATTACGGAAGAATAAAAAATTTATTTCATCGAAAATAGAGTTCCGATTGACGAGTAATTCAAAAAACAACAAAATCAGTCGAAACTCAAAGGGGTACCATCACGGAAAATAGTTGATTTTGGTCCCAAAATTATGTACTGTATTAACATTACTACCTCAAGATATATCGAGTTAGAATGCGAATAAAACTAATTTAACTGAAAACGATGTTGTGAGTGATGAGATATTGACAAAACTACGAAACTCGACCAAACAATAAGGTACCACCTAGGAAAAACGTATTTAACATCTTATATACAAGTGATAACAAAAACCATTTGATGTTATATTTTGAATAATAATGTTTACAATATATATTTGATTGCGTATAGAAGAATTCAAAATTTATTTGATCAACAATACAGTTCCGATTGGCGAGTAATTCAAAAAATAACAAAATATGTCGAAACTCAAAAGGGTACCATCACGGAAAATAGTTGATTTTGGTCCCAAAAATATGTACTGTATTAACATTACTACCTCAATATATATCGAGTTAGAATGCGAATAAAACTAATTTCACTGAAAACGAAGTTGGGAGTGATGAGATATTTACAAAACTACGAAATGGGACGAAACTAATACGGTGCCACCTAGGTAAAACGTATTTAACGTCTTATATACAAGTGATAAAAGAAAACATTTGAATTTATATTTTGAGTAATAATGTTTACAATAGATATTTGATCGAGTACGGAAGAATACAAAATTTATTTCATCGAAAATAGAGTTCCGATTTAGGAGTAATTTAAAAAACAACAAAATCAGTCGAAACTCAAAGAGGTACCATCACGGAAAATAGGTGCTTTTGGTCCAAAAAATATGTACTTTATTAACATAACAATCTCAATATATATCGAGTTAGAATGCGCATAAAACTAATTTCACTGAAAAGGAATTTGGGAGTGATGAGATATTTACAAAACTACGAAATGGGACGATACTAATAAGGTACCACCTAGGAAAAACGTATTTAACGTCTTATATACAAGTGATAACAGAAAACATTTGATCTTATATATTGGTTAAGAATGTTTACAATGTATATTTGATTGCGTATAGAAGAATACAAAATTTATTTGATCGAAAATACAGTTCCGATTGAAGAGTAATTCAAAAAACAACAAAATCAGTCGAAACACAAAGGGGTACCATCACGGTAAATAGTTGATTTTGGTCTAAAAAATATGTACTCTATTAACATTAATACCTCAATATATATCGAGTTAGAATGCGAATAAAACTAATTTAACTGAAAACGAAGTTGAGAGTGATGAGATATTGACCAAACTACGAAATCAGACGAAACAATAAGGTGCCACCTAAGAATAACGTATTTACGTCTTATATACAAGTGATAACAGAAAACATTTGATGTTATATTTTGAGTAATAATGTTTACAATATATATTTGATCGAGTACGGAAGAATACAAAATTTATTTCATCGAAAATAGAATTTCGATTGAGGAGTAATTCAAAAAACTACAAAATCAGTCGAAACTCAAAGGGGTACCATCACGGAAAATAGTTGCTTTTGGTCCCAAAAATATGTACTGTATTAACATTACTACCTCAATATATATCGAGTTAGAATGCGAATAAAACTAATTTCACTGAAAACGAAGTTTTGAGTGATGAGATATTGACCAAACTACGAAACTCAACGAAACAATAAGGTACCACCTAGGAAAAATGTATTTAACGTCTTATATACAAGTAATAACAGCAAACATTTGACCTTATATTTTGTGTAAGAATGTTTATAATAAATATCTGATCGATTTCGGAAGAATGCAAAATTTATTTGATCGGAAATAGAGTTCTGATTGAGGAGTAATTCAAAAAACAACAAAATCAGTCGAAACTCAAGGGGTACCATCACGGAAAATAGGTGCTTTTGGTCCCAAAAATATGTACTTTATTAACATAACAACCTCAATTATATCGAGTTAGAATGCGAATAAAACTAATTTAACTGAAAACGAAGTTTTGAGTGATGAGATATTGAATAAACTACGAAACTCGACGAAACATTAAGGTACCACCTAGGAAAAATGTATTTAACGTCTTATATACAAGTAATAACAGCAAACATTTGACCTTATATTTTGAGTAAGAATGTTAAAATATATATTTGATCGAGTACGGAAGAATACAAAATTTATTTCATCGAAAATAGAGTTCTGATTGAGGAGTAATTCAAAAAACAACAAAATCAGTCGAAACTCAAAGAGGTACCATCACGGAAAATAGGTGCTTTTGGTCCCAAAAATATGTACTTTATTAACATAATAACCTCAATATATATCGAGTTAGAATGCGAATAAAACTAATTTAACTGAAAACGAAGTTTTGAGTGATGAGATATTGACAAAACTACGAAACTCGACGAAACATTAAGGTTCCACCTAGGAAAAATGTATTTAACGTCTTATATACAAGTAATAATAGCAAACATTTGACCTTATATTTTGAGTAATAATGTTTAAAATATATATTTGATCGATTACGGAAGAATACACAATTTATTTCATTGAAAATAGAGTTCTGATTGACGAGTAATTCAAAAAACAACAAAATCATTCGAAACTCAAAGGGGTACCATCACGGAAAATAGTTGATTTTGGTCCCAAAAATATGTATTATATTAACATTACTACCTCAATATATATCGAGTTAGAATCCGAATAAAACTAATTTCATTGAAAACGAAGTTGAGAGTGATGAGATATTGACAAAACTACGAAATTAGACGAAACAATAAGTTGCCACCAAAGAAAAACTTATTTAACGTCTTATATACAAGTGATAATAGAAAACATTTGATGTTATATTTTGAGTAAGAAGGTTTATAATATATATTTGATCGAGTACGGAAGAATACAAAATTTATTTATTCGAAAATAGAGTTCCGATTGAGGAGTAATTCAAAAAACAACAAAATCGGTCGAAGTTTAAAGGGGTACCATCACGGAAAATAGTTGATTTTGGTCCCAAAAATATTTATTATATTAACATTACTGCCTCAATATATATCGAGTTATAATGCGAATAAAACAAATTTCAATGAAAACGAAGTTTTAGGTGATGAGATATTGACAAAACTACTAAACTCGACGAAACAATAAGGTACCACCTAGGAAAAATATTTAACATCTTATATACAAGTAATAACAGCAAACATTTGAGGTTATATTTTGAGTAAGAATGTTTAAAATATATATTTGATCGATTACTGATGAATACAAAATTTATTTAATCGAAAATAGAGTTCCGATTGAGGAGTAATTCAAAAAACAACAAAATTAGTCGAAACTCAAAGGGGTACCATCACGAAAAATAGTT
Organism: Chamaenerion angustifolium; assembly: GCA_946814005.1. Lineage (NCBI taxonomy): Eukaryota > Viridiplantae > Streptophyta > Magnoliopsida > Myrtales > Onagraceae > Chamaenerion > Chamaenerion angustifolium. The sequence continues at coordinate 1,169,352 of OX328279.1, forward strand.
GATTTTGGTCCCAAATATATGTAGTGTATTAACATTACTACCTCAATATATATCGAGTTAGAATGCGAATAAAACTAATTGAACTGAAAACGAAGTTTTGAGTGATGAGATATTGACAAAACTACGAAACTCGACGAAACAATAAGGTACCACCTAGGAAAAATATATTTAACATCTTATATACAAGTAATAACAGCAAACATTTGAGGTTATATTTTGAGTAAGAATGTTTAAAATATATATTTGATCGATTACTGATGAATACAAAATTTATTTAATCGAAAATAGAGTTCCGATTGAGGAGTAATTCAAAAAACAACAAAATTAGTCGAAACTCAAAGGGGTACCATCACGAAAAATAGTTGATTTTGGTCCCAAATATATGTAGTGTATTAACATTACTACCTCAATATATATCGAGTTAGAATGCGAATAAAACAAATTTAACTGAAAACGTAGTTGTGAGTGATGAGATATTGATAAAACTACGAAACTCGACGAAACAATAAGGTACCACCTAAGAAAATCGTATTTAACGTCTTATATACAAGTGATAAAAGAAAACATTTGAATTTATATTTTGAGTAATAATGTTTACAATGTATATTTGATCGAGTACGGAAGAATACAAAATGTATTTGATCGAAAATACAGTTCCGGTTGAGGAGTAATTCAAAAAACAACAAAATCAGTCGAAACTCAAAGGGGTACCATCACGGAAAATAGTTGATTTTGGTCCCAAAAATATGTACTGTATTAACATTACTACCTCAATATATATCGAGTTAGAATGCGAATAAAACTAATTTCACTGAAAACGAAGTTGGGAGTGATGAGATATTTACAAAACTACGAAATGGGACGAAACTAATACGGTGCCACCTAGGTAAAACGTATTTAACGTCTTATATACAAGTGATAAAAGAAAACATTTGAATTTATATTTTGAGTAATAATGTTTACAATAGATATTTGATCGAGTACGGAAGAATACAAAATTTATTTCATCGAAAATAGAGTTCCGATTTAGGAGTAATTTAAAAAACAACAAAATCAGTCGAAACTCAAAGAGGTACCATCACGGAAAATAGGTGCTTTTGGTCCAAAAAATATGTACTTTATTAACATAACAATCTCAATATATATCGAGTTAGAATGCGCATAAAACTAATTTCACTGAAAAGGAATTTGGGAGTGATGAGATATTTACAAAACTACGAAATGGGACGATACTAATAAGGTACCACCTAGGAAAAACGTATTTAACGTCTTATATACAAGTGATAACAGAAAACATTTGATCTTATATATTGGTTAAGAATGTTTACAATGTATATTTGATTGCGTATAGAAGAATACAAAATTTATTTGATCGAAAATACAGTTCCGATTGAAGAGTAATTCAAAAAACAACAAAATCAGTCGAAACACAAAGGGGTACCATCACGGTAAATAGTTGATTTTGGTCTAAAAAATATGTACTCTATTAACATTAATACCTCAATATATATCGAGTTAGAATGCGAATAAAACTAATTTAACTGAAAACGAAGTTGAGAGTGATGAGATATTGACAAAACTACGAAATCAGACGAAACAATAAGGTGCCACCTAAGAATAACGTATTTACGTCTTATATACAAGTGATAACAGAAAACATTTGATGTTATATTTTGAGTAATAATGTTTACAATATATATTTGATCGAGTACGGAAGAATACAAAATTTATTTCATCGAAAATAGAATTTCGATTGAGGAGTAATTCAAAAAACTACAAAATCAGTCGAAACTCAAAGGGGTACCATCACGGAAAATAGTTGCTTTTGGTCCCAAAAATATGTACTGTATTAACATTACTACCTCAATATATATCGAGTTAGAATGCGAATAAAACTAATTTCACTGAAAACGAAGTTTTGAGTGATGAGATATTGACAAAACTACGAAACTCAACGAAACAATAAGGTACCACCTAGGAAAAATGTATTTAACGTCTTATATACAAGTAATAACAGCAAACATTTGACCTTATATTTTGTGTAAGAATGTTTAAAATATATATTTGATCGATTACGGAAGAATACAAAATTTATTTCATCGAAAATAGAGTTCTGATTGAGGAGTAATTCAAAAAACAACAAAATCAGTCGAAACTCAAAGAGGTACCATCACGGAAAATAGGTGCTTTTGGTCCCAAAAATATGTACTTTATTAACATAACAACCTCAATTATATCGAGTTAGAATGCGAATAAAACTAATTTAACTGAAAACGAAGTTTTGAGTGATGAGATATTGAATAAACTACGAAACTCGACGAAACATTAAGGTACCACCTAGGAAAAATGTATTTAACGTCTTATATACAAGTAATAACAGCAAACATTTGACCTTATATTTTGAGTAAGAATGTTAAAATATATATTTGATCGAGTACGGAAGAATACAAAATTTATTTCATCGAAAATAGAGTTCTGATTGAGGAGTAATTCAAAAAACAACAAAATCAGTCGAAACTCAAAGAGGTACCATCACGGAAAATAGGTGCTTTTGGTCCCAAAAATATGTACTTTATTAACATAATAACCTCAATATATATCGAGTTAGAATGCGAATAAAACTAATTTAACTGAAAACGAAGTTTTGAGTGATGAGATATTGACAAAACTACGAAACTCGACGAAACATTAAGGTTCCACCTAGGAAAAATGTATTTAACGTCTTATATACAAGTAATAATAGCAAACATTTGACCTTATATTTTGAGTAATAATGTTTAAAATATATATTTGATCGATTACGGAAGAATACACAATTTATTTCATTGAAAATAGAGTTCTGATTGACGAGTAATTCAAAAAACAACAAAATCATTCGAAACTCAAAGGGGTACCATCACGGAAAATAGTTGATTTTGGTCCCAAAAATATGTATTATATTAACATTACTACCTCAATATATATCGAGTTAGAATCCGAATAAAACTAATTTCATTGAAAACGAAGTTGAGAGTGATGAGATATTGACAAAACTACGAAATTAGACGAAACAATAAGTTGCCACCAAAGAAAAACTTATTTAACGTCTTATATACAAGTGATAATAGAAAACATTTGATGTTATATTTTGAGTAATAATGTTTATAATATATATTTGATCGAGTACGGAAGAATACAAAATTTATTTATTCGAAAATAGAGTTCCGATTGAGGAGTAATTCAAAAAACAACAAAATCGGTCGAAGTTTAAAGGGGTACCATCACGGAAAATAGTTGATTTTGGTCCCAAAAATATTTATTATATTAACATTACTGCCTCAATATATATCGAGTTAGAATCCGAATAAAACTAATTTCAATGAAAACGAAGTTTTAGGTGATGAGATATTGACAAAACTACTAAACTCGACGAAACAATAAGGTACCACCTAGGAAAAATATTTAACATCTTATATACAAGTAATAACAGCAAACATTTGAGGTTATATTTTGAGTAAGAATGTTTAAAATATATATTTGATCGATTACTGATGAATACAAAATTTATTTAATCGAAAATAGAGTTCCGATTGAGGAGTAATTCAAAAAACAACAAAATTAGTCGAAACTCAAAGGGGTACCATCACGAAAAATAGTTGATTTTGGTCCCAAATATATGTAGTGTATTAACATTACTACCTCAATATATATCGAGTTAGAATGCGAATAAAACTAATTGAACTGAAAACGAAGTTTTGAGTGATGAGATATTGACAAAACTACGAAACTCGACGAAACAATAAGGTACCACCTAGGAAAAATATATTTAACATCTTATATACAAGTAATAACAGCAAACATTTGAGGTTATATTTTGAGTAAGAATGTTTAAAATATATATTTGATCGATTACTGATGAATACAAAATTTATTTAATCGAAAATAGAGTTCCGATTGAGGAGTAATTCAAAAAACAACAAAATTAGTCGAAACTCAAAGGGGTACCATCACGAAAAATAGTTGATTTTGGTCCCAAATATATGTAGTGTATTAACATTACTACCTCAATATATATCGAGTTAGAATGCGAATAAAACAAATTTAACTGAAAACGTAGTTGTGAGTGATGAGATATTGATAAAACTACGAAACTCGACGAAACAATAAGGTACCACCTAAGAAAATCGTATTTAACGTCTTATATACAAGTGATAAAAGAAAACATTTGAATTTATATTTTGAGTAATAATGTTTACAATGTATATTTGATCGAGTACGGAAGAATACAAAATGTATTTGATCGAAAATACAGTTCCGGTTGAGGAGTAATTCAAAAAACAACAAAATCAGTCGAAACTCAAAGGGGTACCATCACGGAAAATAGTTGATTTTGGTCCCAAAAATATGTACTGTATTAACATTACTACCTCAATATATATCGAGTTAGAATGCGAATAAAACTAATTTCACTGAAAACGAAGTTGGGAGTGATGAGATATTTACAAAACTACGAAATGGGACGAAACTAATACGGTGCCACCTAGGTAAAACGTATTTAACGTCTTATATACAAGTGATAAAAGAAAACATTTGAATTTATATTTTGAGTAATAATGTTTACAATAGATATTTGATCGAGTACGGAAGAATACAAAATTTATTTCATCGAAAATAGAGTTCCGATTTAGGAGTAATTTAAAAAACAACAAAATCAGTCGAAACTCAAAGAGGTACCATCACGGAAAATAGGTGCTTTTGGTCCAAAAAATATGTACTTTATTAACATAACAATCTCAATATATATCGAGTTAGAATGCGCATAAAACTAATTTCACTGAAAAGGAATTTGGGAGTGATGAGATATTTACAAAACTACGAAATGGGACGATACTAATAAGGTACCACCTAGGAAAAACGTATTTAACGTCTTATATACAAGTGATAACAGAAAACATTTGATCTTATATATTGGTTAAGAATGTTTACAATGTATATTTGATTGCGTATAGAAGAATACAAAATTTATTTGATCGAAAATACAGTTCCGATTGAAGAGTAATTCAAAAAACAACAAAATCAGTCGAAACACAAAGGGGTACCATCACGGTAAATAGTTGATTTTGGTCTAAAAAATATGTACTCTATTAACATTAATACCTCAATATATATCGAGTTAGAATGCGAATAAAACTAATTTAACTGAAAACGAAGTTGAGAGTGATGAGATATTGACCAAACTACGAAATCAGACGAAACAATAAGGTGCCACCTAAGAATAACGTATTTACGTCTTATATACAAGTGATAACAGAAAACATTTGATGTTATATTTTGAGTAATAATGTTTACAATATATATTTGATCGAGTACGGAAGAATACAAAATTTATTTCATCGAAAATAGAATTTCGATTGAGGAGTAATTCAAAAAACTACAAAATCAGTCGAAACTCAAAGGGGTACCATCACGGAAAATAGTTGCTTTTGGTCCCAAAAATATGTACTGTATTAACATTACTACCTCAATATATATCGAGTTAGAATGCGAATAAAACTAATTTCACTGAAAACGAAGTTTTGAGTGATGAGATATTGACAAAACTACGAAACTCAACGAAACAATAAGGTACCACCTAGGAAAAATGTATTTAACGTCTTATATACAAGTAATAACAGCAAACATTTGACCTTATATTTTGTGTAAGAATGTTTAAAATATATATTTGATCGATTACGGAAGAATACAAAATTTATTTCATCGAAAATAGAGTTCTGATTGAGGAGTAATTCAAAAAACAACAAAATCAGTCGAAACTCAAAGAGGTACCATCACGGAAAATAGGTGCTTTTGGTCCCAAAAATATGTACTTTATTAACATAACAACCTCAATTATATCGAGTTAGAATGCGAATAAAACTAATTTAACTGAAAACGAAGTTTTGAGTGATGAGATATTGAATAAACTACGAAACTCGACGAAACATTAAGGTACCACCTAGGAAAAATGTATTTAACGTCTTATATACAAGTAATAACAGCAAACATTTGACCTTATATTTTGAGTAAGAATGTTAAAATATATATTTGATCGAGTACGGAAGAATACAAAATTTATTTCATCGAAAATAGAGTTCTGATTGAGGAGTAATTCAAAAAACAACAAAATCAGTCGAAACTCAAAGAGGTACCATCACGGAAAATAGGTGCTTTTGGTCCCAAAAATATGTACTTTATTAACATAATAACCTCAATATATATCGAGTTAGAATGCGAATAAAACTAATTTAACTGAAAACGAAGTTTTGAGTGATGAGATATTGACAAAACTACGAAACTCGACGAAACATTAAGGTTCCACCTAGGAAAAATGTATTTAACGTCTTATATACAAGTAATAATAGCAAACATTTGACCTTATATTTTGAGTAATAATGTTTAAAATATATATTTGATCGATTACGGAAGAATACAAAATTTATTTCATTGAAAATAGAGTTCTGATTGACGAGTAATTCAAAAAACAACAAAATCATTCGAAACTCAAAGGGGTACCATCACGGAAAATAGTTGATTTTGGTCCCAAAAATATGTATTATATTAACATTACTACCTCAATATATATCGAGTTAGAATCCGAATAAAACTAATTTCATTGAAAACGAAGTTGAGAGTGATGAGATATTGACAAAACTACGAAATTAGACGAAACAATAAGTTGCCACCAAAGAAAAACTTATTTAACGTCTTATATACAAGTGATAATAGAAAACATTTGATGTTATATTTTGAGTAATAATGTTTACAATATATATTTGATCGAGTACGGAAGAATACAAAATTTATTTCATCGAAAATAGAGTTCCGATTGAGGAGTAATTCAAAAAACAACAAAATTAGTCGAAACTTAAAGGGGTACCATCACGGAAAATATTTGATTTTGGTCCCAAAAATATGTATTATGTTAACATTACTACCTCAATATATATCGAGTTAGAATCCGAATAAAACTAATTTCAATGAAAACGAAGTTTTAGGTGATGAGATATTGACAAAACTACTAAACTCGACGAAACAATAAGGTACCACCTAGGAAAAATATTTAACATCTTATATACAAGTAATAACAGCAAACATTTGAGGTTATATTTTGAGTAAGAATGTTTAAAATATATATTTGATCGATTACTGATGAATACAAAATTTATTTAATCGAAAATAGAGTTCCGATTGAGGAGTAATTCAAAAAACAACAAAATTAGTCGAAACTCAAAGGGGTACCATCACGAAAAATAGTTGATTTTGGTCCCAAATATATGTAGTGTATTAACATTACTACCTCAATATATATCGAGTTAGAATGCGAATAAAACTAATTGAACTGAAAACGAAGTTTTGAGTGATGAGATATTGACAAAACTACGAAACTCGACGAAACAATAAGGTACCACCTAGGAAAAATATATTTAACATCTTATATACAAGTAATAACAGCAAACATTTGAGGTTATATTTTGAGTAAGAATGTTTAAAATATATATTTGATCGATTACTGATGAATACAAAATTTATTTAATCGAAAATAGAGTTCCGATTGAGGAGTAATTCAAAAAACAACAAAATTAGTCGAAACTCAAAGGGGTACCATCACGAAAAATAGTTGATTTTGGTCCCAAATATATGTAGTGTATTAACATTACTACCTCAATATATATCGAGTTAGAATGCGAATAAAACAAATTTAACTGAAAACGTAGTTGTGAGTGATGAGATATTGATAAAACTACGAAACTCGACGAAACAATAAGGTACCACCTAAGAAAATCGTATTTAACGTCTTATATACAAGTGATAAAAGAAAACATTTGAATTTATATTTTGAGTAATAATGTTTACAATGTATATTTGATCGAGTACGGAAGAATACAAAATGTATTTGATCGAAAATACAGTTCCGGTTGAGGAGTAATTCAAAAAACAACAAAATCAGTCGAAACTCAAAGGGGTACCATCACGGAAAATAGTTGATTTTGGTCTAAAAAATATGTATTATATTAACATTACTACCTCAATATATATCGAGTTAGAATGCCAGTAAAACTAGTTTCACTGAAAACGAAGTTGGGAGTGATGAGATATTTACAAAACTACGAAATGGACGAAACTAATACGGTGCCACCTAGGAAAAACGTATATAACGTCTTATATACAAGTGATAACAGAAAACATTTGATCTTATATATTGGTTAAGAATGTTTACAATAATTATTTGATTGCGTATAGAAGAATACAAAATTTATTTGATCGAAAATACAGTTGCGATTGAAGAGTAATTCGAAAAACAACAAAATCAGTCGAAACTCAAAGGGGTACCATCACGGAAAATAGTTGATTTTGGTCTAAAAAATATGTATTATATTAACATTACTACCTCAATATATATCGAGTTAGAATGTGAACAAAACTAATTTCACTGAAAACGAAGTTGAGAGTGGTGAGATATTGACAAGACTACGAAATTAGACGAAACAATAAGTTGCCACCTAGGAAAAACGTATTTAAAGTCTTATATACAAGTGATAACAGAAAACATTTGATGGTATATTTTGATTATAATGTTAACAATATATATTTGATCGAGTACGGAAGAATACAAAATTTATTTCATCTAAAATAGAGTTCCTAATGAGGAGTAATTCAAAAAACAACAAAATCAGTCGAAACTCAAAGGGGTACCATCACGGAAAATAGTTGATTTTGGTCCCAAAAATATATAATGTATTAACATTACTACCTCAATATATATCGAGTTAGAATGCGAATAAAACTAAATTCATTGAAAACGAAGTTGTGAGTGATGAGATATTGACAAAACTACGAAATCGGACGAAACTAAAACAGTGTCACCTAGGAAAAACATATTTAATGTGTTATGTACAAGTGATAACAGCAAACATTTGATCTTATATTTTGAGTGAGTACGTTTCGAATATATGTTCGATCGAGGATGGAAGAAAACAAAATTTATTTCATCGAAAATGGAGTTCTGATAGAGTACTAATTCAAAAAACCACAAAATCAGTCGAAACTCAAAGGGGTACCATCACGGAAAATAGTTGCTTTTGGTCCCAAAAATATGTACTGTATTAACATTACTACCTCAATATATATCGAGTTAGAATGCGAATAAAACTAATTTAACTGAAAACGAAATTTTGAGTGATGAGATATGGACAAAACTACGAAACACGACGAAACAATAAGGTACCACCTAGGAAAAACGTATGTAACGTCTTATATACAAGTGATAACAGAAAACATTTGATGTTATATTTTGAGTAATAATGTTAACAATATATATTTGATCGAGTACAGAAGAATACAAAATTTATTTCATCGAAAATAGAGTTCCTATTTAGGAGTAATTCAAAAAACAACAAAATTAGTTGAAACTCGAAGGGTACATCACGGAAGATAGTTGATTTTTGCCCCAAAATTATGTATTGTATTAACACTACTACCTCAATATATATCGAGTTAGAATCCGAATAAAACTAATTTCACTGAAAACAAAGTTGAGAGTGATGAGATATTGACCAAACTACGTAATCAGACGAAACAATAAGGTGCCACCTAAGAATAACGTATTTACGTCTTATATACAAGTGATAACAGAAAACATTTGATGTTATATTTTGAGTAATAATGTTTACAATATATATTTGATCGAGTACGGAAGAATACAAAATTAATTACATCGAAAATAGAGTTCCAATTGGCGAGTAATTCAAAAAACAACAAAATCAATCAAAACTCAAAGGGGTACCATCATGGAAAATAGTTGATTTTGGTCCCAAAAATATGTAATGTATTAACATTACTACCTCAATATATATCGAGTTAGAATGCGAATAAAACTAATTTCACTGAAAACGAAGTTGTGAGTGATGAGATATTGACAAAACTACGAAATCGGACGAAACTAAAACAGTGTCACCTAGGAAAAACATATTTAATGTGTTATGTACAAGTGATAACAGCAAACATTTGATCTTATATTTTGAGTGAGTGTGTTTAGAATATATGTTTGATCGAGGATGGAAGAATACAAAATTTATTTCATCGAAAATGGAGTTCTGATAGAGTACTAATTCAAAAAACCACAAAATCAGTCGAAACTCAAAGGGGTACCATCACGGAAAATAGTTGCTTTTGGTCCCAAAAATATGTACTGTATTAACATTACTACCTCAATATATATCGAGTTAGAATGCGAATAAAACTAATTGAACTGAAAACGAAGTTTTGAGTGATGAGATATTGACAAAACTACGAAACTCGACGAAACAATAAGGTACCACCTAGGAAAAATATATTTAACATCTTATATACAAGTAATAACAGCAAACATTTGAGGTTATATTTTGAGTAAGAATGTTTAAAATATATATTTGATCGATTACTGATGAATACAAAATTTATTTAATCGAAAATAGAGTTCCGATTGAGGAGTAATTCAAAAAACAACAAAATTAGTCGAAACTCAAAGGGGTACCATCACGAAAAATAGTTGATTTTGGTCCCAAATATATGTAGTGTATTAACATTACTACCTCAATATATATCGAGTTAGAATGCGAATAAAACAAATTTAACTGAAAACGTAGTTGTGAGTGATGAGATATTGATAAAACTACGAAACTCGACGAAACAATAAGGTACCACCTAAGAAAATCGTATTTAACGTCTTATATACAAGTGATAAAAGAAAACATTTGAATTTATATTTTGAGTAATAATGTTTACAATGTATATTTGATCGAGTACGGAAGAATACAAAATTTATTTGATCGAAAATACAGTTCCGGTTGAGGAGTAATTCAAAAAACAACAAAATCAGTCGAAACTCAAAGGGGTACCATCACGGAAAATAGTTGATTTTGGTCTAAAAAATATGTATTATATTAACATTACTACCTCAATATATATCGAGTTAGAATGCCAGTAAAACTAGTTTCACTGAAAACGAAGTTGGGAGTGATGAGATATTTACAAAACTACGAAATGGACGAAACTAATACGGTGCCACCTAGGAAAAACGTATATAACGTCTTATATACAAGTGATAACAGAAAACATTTGATCTTATATATTGGTTAAGAATGTTTACAATAATTATTTGATTGCGTATAGAAGAATACAAAATTTATTTGATCGAAAATACAGTTGCGATTGAAGAGTAATTCGAAAAACAACAAAATCAGTCGAAACTCAAAGGGGTACCATCACGGAAAATAGTTGATTTTGGTCTAAAAAATATGTATTATATTAACATTACTACCTCAATATATATCGAGTTAGAATGTGAACAAAACTAATTTCACTGAAAACGAAGTTGAGAGTGGTGAGATATTGACAAGACTACGAAATTAGACGAAACAATAAGTTGCCACCTAGGAAAAACGTATTTAAAGTCTTATATACAAGTGATAACAGAAAACATTTGATGTTATATTTTGATTATAATGTTAACAATATATATTTGATCGAGTACGGAAGAATACAAAATTTATTTCATCTAAAATAGAGTTCCTAATGAGGAGTAATTCAAAAAACAACAAAATCAGTCGAAACTCAAAGGGGTACCATCACGGAAAATAGTTGATTTTGGTCCCAAAAATATATAATGTATTAACATTACTACCTCAATATATATCGAGTTAGAATGCGAATAAAACTAAATTCATTGAAAACGAAGTTGTGAGTGATGAGATATTGACAAAACTACGAAATCGGACGAAACTAAAACAGTGTCACCTAAGAAAAACATATTTAATGTGTTATGTACAAGTGATAACAGCAAACATTTGATCTTATATTTTGAGTGAGTACGTTTCGAATATATGTTCGATCGAGGATGGAAGAAAACAAAATTTATTTCATCGAAAATGGAGTTCTGATAGAGTACTAATTCAAAAAACCACAAAATCAGTCGAAACTCAAAGGGGTACCATCACGGAAAATAGTTGCTTTTGGTCCCAAAAATATGTACTGTATTAACATTACTACCTCAATATATATCGAGTTAGAATGCGAATAAAACTAATTTAACTGAAAACGAAATTTTGAGTGATGAGATATGGACAAAACTACGAAACACGACGAAACAATAAGGTACCACCTAGGAAAAACGTATGTAACGTCTTATATACAAGTGATAACAGAAAACATTTGATGTTATATTTTGAGTAATAATATTAACAATATATATTTGATCGAGTACAGAAGAATACAAAATTTATTTCATCGAAAATAGAGTTCCTATTTAGGAGTAATTCAAAAAACAACAAAATTAGTTGAAACTCGAAGGGTACATCACGGAAAATAGTTGATTTTTGCCCCAAAATTATGTATTGTATTAACACTACTACCTCAATATATATCGAGTTAGAATCCGAATAAAACTAATTTCACTGAAAACAAAGTTGAGAGTGATGAGATATTGACCAAACTACGTAATCAGACGAAACAATAAGGTGCCACCTAAGAATAACGTATTTACGTCTTATATACAAGTGATAACAGAAAACATTTGATGTTATATTTTGAGTAATAATGTTTACAATATATATTTGATCGAGTACGGAAGAATACAAAATTAATTACATCGAAAATAGAGTTCCAATTGGCGAGTAATTCAAAAAACAACAAAATCAATCAAAACTCAAAGGGGTACCATCATGGAAAATAGTTGATTTTGGTCCCAAAAATATGTAATGTATTAACATTACTACCTCAATATATATCGAGTTAGAATGCGAATAAAACTAATTTCACTGAAAACGAAGTTGTGAGTGATGAGATATTGACAAAACTACGAAATCGGACGAAACTAAAACAGTGTCACCTAGGAAAAACATATTTAATGTGTTATGTACAAGTGATAACAGCAAACATTTGATCTTATATTTTGAGTGAGTGTGTTTAGAATATATGTTTGATCGAGGATGGAAGAATACAATATTTATTTCATCGAAAATGGAGTTCTGATAGAGTACTAATTCAAAAAACCACAAAATCAGTCGAAACTCAAAGGGGTACCATCACGGAAAATAGTTGCTTTTGGTCCCAAAAATATGTACTGTATTAACATTACTACCTCAATATATATCGAGTTAGAATGCGAATAAAACTAATTGAACTGAAAACGAAGTTTTGAGTGATGAGATATTGGCAAAACTACGAAACTCGACGAAACAATAAGGTACCACCTAGGAAAAATATATTTAACATCTTATATACAAGTAATAACAGCAAACATTTGAGGTTATATTTTGAGTAAGAATGTTTAAAATATATATTTGATCGATTACTGATGAATACAAAATTTATTTAATCGAAAATAGAGTTCCGATTGAGGAGTAATTCAAAAAACAACAAAATTAGTCGAAACTCAAAGGGGTACCATCACGAAAAATAGTTGATTTTGGTCCCAAATATATGTAGTGTATTAACATTACTACCTCAATATATATCGAGTTAGAATGCGAATAAAACAAATTTAACTGAAAACGTAGTTGTGAGTGATGAGATATTGATAAAACTACGAAACTCGACGAAACAATAAGGTACCACCTAAGAAAATCGTATTTAACGTCTTATATACAAGTGATAAAAGAAAACATTTGAATTTATATTTTGAGTAATAATGTTTACAATATATATTTGATCGAGTACGGAAGAATACAAAATTTATTTGATCAAAAATACAGTTCCGGTTGAGGAGTAATTCAAAAAACAACAAAATCAGTCGAAACTCAAAGGGGTACCATCACGGAAAATAGTTGATTTTGGTCTAAAAAATATGTATTATATTAACATTACTACCTCAATATATATCGGGTTAGAATGCCAGTAAAACTAGTTTCACTGAAAACGAAGTTGGAAGTGATGAGATATTTACAAAACTACGAAATGGACGAAACTAATACGGTGCCACCTAGGAAAAACGTATATAACGTCTTATATACAAGTGATAACAGAAAACATTTGATCTTATATATTGGTTAAGAATGTTTACAATAATTATTTGATTGCGTATGGAAGAATACAAAATTTATTTGATCGAAAATACAGTTCCGATTGAAGAGTAATTCGAAAAACAACAAAATCAGTCGAAACTCAAAGGGGTACCATCACGGAAAATAGTTGATTTTGGTCTAAAAAATATGTATTATATTAACATTACTACCTCAATATATATCGAGTTAGAATGTGAACAAAACTAATTTCACTGAAAACGAAGTTGAGAGTGGTGAGATATTGACAAGACTACGAAATTAGACGAAACAATAAGTTGCCACCTAGGAAAAACGTATTTAAAGTCTTATATACAAGTGATAACAGAAAACATTTGATGTTATATTTTGATTATAATGTTAAAAATATATATTTGATCGAGTACGGAAGAATACAAAATTTATTTCATCTAAAATAGAGTTCCTAATGAGGAGTAATTCAAAAAACAACAAAATCAGTCGAAACTCAAAGGGGTACCATCACGGAAAATAGTTGATTTTGGTCCCAAAAATATATAATGTATTAACATTACTACCTCAATATATATCGAGTTAGAATGCGAATAAAACTAAATTCATTGAAAACGAAGTTGTGAGTGATGAGATATTGACAAAACTACGAAATCGGACGAAACTAAAACAGTGTCACCTAAGAAAAACATATTTAATGTGTTATGTACAAGTGATAACAGCAAACATTTGATCTTATATTTTGAGTGAGTACGTTTCGAATATATGTTCGATCGAGGATGGAAGAAAACAAAATTTATTTCATCGAAAATGGAGTTCTGATAGAGTACTAATTCAAAAAACCACAAAATCAGTCGAAACTCAAAGGGGTACCATCACGGAAAATAGTTGCTTTTGGTCCCAAAAATATGTACTGTATTAACATTACTACCTCAATATATATCGAGTTAGAATGCGAATAAAACTAATTTAACTGAAAACGAAATTTTGAGTGATGAGATATGGACAAAACTACGAAACACGACGAAACAATAAGGTACCACCTAGGAAAAACGTATGTAACGTCTTATATACAAGTGATAACAGAAAACATTTGATGTTATATTTTGAGTAATAATATTAACAATATATATTTGATCGAGTACAGAAGAATACAAAATTTATTTCATCGAAAATAGAGTTCCTATTTAGGAGTAATTCAAAAAACAACAAAATTAGTTGAAACTCGAAGGGTACATCACGGAAAATAGTTGATTTTTGCCCCAAAATTATGTATTGTATTAACACTACTACCTCAATATATATCGAGTTAGAATCCGAATAAAACTAATTTCACTGAAAACAAAGTTGAGAGTGATGAGATATTGACCAAACTACGTAATCAGACGAAACAATAAGGTGCCACCTAAGAATAACGTATTTACGTCTTATATACAAGTGATAACAGAAAACATTTGATGTTATATTTTGAGTAATAATGTTTACAATATATATTTGATCGAGTACGGAAGAATACAAAATTAATTACATCGAAAATAGAGTTCCAATTGGCGAGTAATTCAAAAAACAACAAAATCAATCAAAACTCAAAGGGGTACCATCATGGAAAATAGTTGATTTTGGTCCCAAAAATATGTAATGTATTAACATTACTACCTCAATATATATCGAGTTAGAATGCGAATAAAACTAATTTCACTGAAAACGAAGTTGTGAGTGATGAGATATTGACAAAACTACGAAATCGGACGAAACTAAAACAGTGTCACCTAGGAAAAACATATTTAATGTGTTATGTACAAGTGATAACAGCAAACATTTGATCTTATATTTTGAGTGAGTGTGTTTAGAATATATGTTTGATCGAGGATGGAAGAATACAATATTTATTTCATCGAAAATGGAGTTCTGATAGAGTACTAATTCAAAAAACCACAAAATCAGTCGAAACTCAAAGGGGTACCATCACGGAAAATAGTTGCTTTTGGTCCCAAAAATATGTACTGTATTAACATTACTACCTCAATATATATCGAGTTAGAATGCGAATAAAACTAATTGAACTGAAAACGAAGTTTTGAGTGATGAGATATTGGCAAAACTACGAAACTCGACGAAACAATAAGGTACCACCTAGGAAAAATATATTTAACATCTTATATACAAGTAATAACAGCAAACATTTGAGGTTATATTTTGAGTAAGAATGTTTAAAATATATATTTGATCGATTACTGATGAATACAAAATTTATTTAATCGAAAATAGAGTTCCGATTGAGGAGTAATTCAAAAAACAACAAAATTAGTCGAAACTCAAAGGGGTACCATCACGAAAAATAGTTGATTTTGGTCCCAAATATATGTAGTGTATTAACATTACTACCTCAATATATATCGAGTTAGAATGCGAATAAAACAAATTTAACTGAAAACGTAGTTGTGAGTGATGAGATATTGATAAAACTACGAAACTCGACGAAACAATAAGGTACCACCTAAGAAAATCGTATTTAACGTCTTATATACAAGTGATAAAAGAAAACATTTGAATTTATATTTTGAGTAATAATGTTTACAATATATATTTGATCGAGTACGGAAGAATACAAAATTTATTTGATCAAAAATACAGTTCCGGTTGAGGAGTAATTCAAAAAACAACAAAATCAGTCGAAACTCAAAGGGGTACCATCACGGAAAATAGTTGATTTTGGTCTAAAAAATATGTATTATATTAACATTACTACCTCAATATATATCGGGTTAGAATGCCAGTAAAACTAGTTTCACTGAAAACGAAGTTGGAAGTGATGAGATATTTACAAAACTACGAAATGGACGAAACTAATACGGTGCCACCTAGGAAAAACGTATATAACGTCTTATATACAAGTGATAACAGAAAACATTTGATCTTATATATTGGTTAAGAATGTTTACAATAATTATTTGATTGCGTATGGAAGAATACAAAATTTATTTGATCGAAAATACAGTTGCGATTGAAGAGTAATTCGAAAAACAACAAAATCAGTCGAAACTCAAAGGGGTACCATCACGGAAAATAGTTGATTTTGGTCTAAAAAATATGTATTATATTAACATTACTACCTCAATATATATCGAGTTAGAATGTGAACAAAACTAATTTCACTGAAAACGAAGTTGAGAGTGGTGAGATATTGACAAGACTACGAAATTAGACGAAACAATAAGTTGCCACCTAGGAAAAACGTATTTAAAGTCTTATATACAAGTGATAACAGAAAACATTTGATGTTATATTTTGATTATAATGTTAAAAATATATATTTGATCGAGTACGGAAGAATACAAAATTTATTTCATCTAAAATAGAGTTCCTAATGAGGAGTAATTCAAAAAACAACAAAATCAGTCGAAACTCAAAGGGGTACCATCACGGAAAATAGTTGATTTTGGTCCCAAAAATATATAATGTATTAACATTACTACCTCAATATATATCGAGTTAGAATGCGAATAAAACTAAATTCATTGAAAACGAAGTTGTGAGTGATGAGATATTGACAAAACTACGAAATCGGACGAAACTAAAACAGTGTCACCTAAGAAAAACATATTTAATGTGTTATGTACAAGTGATAACAGCAAACATTTGATCTTATATTTTGAGTGAGTACGTTTCGAATATATGTTCGATCGAGGATGGAAGAAAACAAAATTTATTTCATCGAAAATGGAGTTCTGATAGAGTACTAATTCAAAAAACCACAAAATCAGTCGAAACTCAAAGGGGTACCATCACGGAAAATAGTTGCTTTTGGTCCCAAAAATATGTACTGTATTAACATTACTACCTCAATATATATCGAGTTAGAATGCGAATAAAACTAATTTAACTGAAAACGAAATTTTGAGTGATGAGATATGGACAAAACTACGAAACACGACGAAACAATAAGGTACCACCTAGGAAAAACGTATGTAACGTCTTATATACAAGTGATAACAGAAAACATTTGATGTTATATTTTGAGTAATAATATTAACAATATATATTTGATCGAGTACAGAAGAATACAAAATTTATTTCATCGAAAATAGAGTTCCTATTTAGGAGTAATTCAAAAAACAACAAAATTAGTTGAAACTCGAAGGGTACATCACGGAAAATAGTTGATTTTTGCCCCAAAATTATGTATTGTATTAACACTACTACCTCAATATATATCGAGTTAGAATCCGAATAAAACTAATTTCACTGAAAACAAAGTTGAGAGTGATGAGATATTGACCAAACTACGTAATCAGACGAAACAATAAGGTGCCACCTAAGAATAACGTATTTACGTCTTATATACAAGTGATAACAGAAAACATTTGATGTTATATTTTGAGTAATAATGTTTACAATATATATTTGATCGAGTACGGAAGAATACAAAATTAATTACATCGAAAATAGAGTTCCAATTGGCGAGTAATTCAAAAAACAACAAAATCAATCAAAACTCAAAGGGGTACCATCATGGAAAATAGTTGATTTTGGTCCCAAAAATATGTAATGTATTAACATTACTACCTCAATATATATCGAGTTAGAATGCGAATAAAACTAATTTCACTGAAAACGAAGTTGTGAGTGATGAGATATTGACAAAACTACGAAATCGGACGAAACTAAAACAGTGTCACCTAGGAAAAACATATTTAATGTGTTATGTACAAGTGATAACAGCAAACATTTGATCTTATATTTTGAGTGAGTGTGTTTAGAATATATGTTTGATCGAGGATGGAAGAATACAATATTTATTTCATCGAAAATGGAGTTCTGATAGAGTACTAATTCAAAAAACCACAAAATCAGTCGAAACTCAAAGGGGTACCATCACGGAAAATAGTTGCTTTTGGTCCCAAAAATATGTACTGTATTAACATTACTACCTCAATATATATCGAGTTAGAATGCGAATAAAACTAATTGAACTGAAAACGAAGTTTTGAGTGATGAGATATTGGCAAAACTACGAAACTCGACGAAACAATAAGGTACCACCTAGGAAAAATATATTTAACATCTTATATACAAGTAATAACAGCAAACATTTGAGGTTATATTTTGAGTAAGAATGTTTAAAATATATATTTGATCGATTACTGATGAATACAAAATTTATTTAATCGAAAATAGAGTTCCGATTGAGGAGTAATTCAAAAAACAACAAAATTAGTCGAAACTCAAAGGGGTACCATCACGAAAAATAGTTGATTTTGGTCCCAAATATATGTAGTGTATTAACATTACTACCTCAATATATATCGAGTTAGAATGCGAATAAAACAAATTTAACTGAAAACGTAGTTGTGA
Organism: Chamaenerion angustifolium; assembly: GCA_946814005.1. Lineage (NCBI taxonomy): Eukaryota > Viridiplantae > Streptophyta > Magnoliopsida > Myrtales > Onagraceae > Chamaenerion > Chamaenerion angustifolium. The sequence goes on from OX328279.1 coordinate 1,188,731, forward strand.
GTGATGAGATATTGATAAAACTACGAAACTCGACGAAACAATAAGGTACCACCTAAGAAAATCGTATTTAACGTCTTATATACAAGTGATAAAAGAAAACATTTGAATTTATATTTTGAGTAATAATGTTTACAATATATATTTGATCGAGTACGGAAGAATACAAAATTTATTTGATCAAAAATACAGTTCCGGTTGAGGAGTAATTCAAAAAACAACAAAATCAGTCGAAACTCAAAGGGGTACCATCACGGAAAATAGTTGATTTTGGTCTAAAAAATATGTATTATATTAACATTACTACCTCAATATATATCGGGTTAGAATGCCAGTAAAACTAGTTTCACTGAAAACGAAGTTGGAAGTGATGAGATATTTACAAAACTACGAAATGGACGAAACTAATACGGTGCCACCTAGGAAAAACGTATATAACGTCTTATATACAAGTGATAACAGAAAACATTTGATCTTATATATTGGTTAAGAATGTTTACAATAATTATTTGATTGCGTATGGAAGAATACAAAATTTATTTGATCGAAAATACAGTTCCGATTGAAGAGTAATTCGAAAAACAACAAAATCAGTCGAAACTCAAAGGGGTACCATCACGGAAAATAGTTGATTTTGGTCTAAAAAATATGTATTATATTAACATTACTACCTCAATATATATCGAGTTAGAATGTGAACAAAACTAATTTCACTGAAAACGAAGTTGAGAGTGGTGAGATATTGACAAGACTACGAAATTAGACGAAACAATAAGTTGCCACCTAGGAAAAACGTATTTAAAGTCTTATATACAAGTGATAACAGAAAACATTTGATGTTATATTTTGATTATAATGTTAAAAATATATATTTGATCGAGTACGGAAGAATACAAAATTTATTTCATCTAAAATAGAGTTCCTAATGAGGAGTAATTCAAAAAACAACAAAATCAGTCGAAACTCAAAGGGGTACCATCACGGAAAATAGTTGATTTTGGTCCCAAAAATATATAATGTATTAACATTACTACCTCAATATATATCGAGTTAGAATGCGAATAAAACTAAATTCATTGAAAACGAAGTTGTGAGTGATGAGATATTGACAAAACTACGAAATCGGACGAAACTAAAACAGTGTCACCTAAGAAAAACATATTTAATGTGTTATGTACAAGTGATAACAGCAAACATTTGATCTTATATTTTGAGTGAGTACGTTTCGAATATATGTTCGATCGAGGATGGAAGAAAACAAAATTTATTTCATCGAAAATGGAGTTCTGATAGAGTACTAATTCAAAAAACCACAAAATCAGTCGAAACTCAAAGGGGTACCATCACGGAAAATAGTTGCTTTTGGTCCCAAAAATATGTACTGTATTAACATTACTACCTCAATATATATCGAGTTAGAATGCGAATAAAACTAATTTAACTGAAAACGAAATTTTGAGTGATGAGATATGGACAAAACTACGAAACACGACGAAACAATAAGGTACCACCTAGGAAAAACGTATGTAACGTCTTATATACAAGTGATAACAGAAAACATTTGATGTTATATTTTGAGTAATAATATTAACAATATATATTTGATCGAGTACAGAAGAATACAAAATTTATTTCATCGAAAATAGAGTTCCTATTTAGGAGTAATTCAAAAAACAACAAAATTAGTTGAAACTCGAAGGGTACATCACGGAAAATAGTTGATTTTTGCCCCAAAATTATGTATTGTATTAACACTACTACCTCAATATATATCGAGTTAGAATCCGAATAAAACTAATTTCACTGAAAACAAAGTTGAGAGTGATGAGATATTGACCAAACTACGTAATCAGACGAAACAATAAGGTGCCACCTAAGAATAACGTATTTACGTCTTATATACAAGTGATAACAGAAAACATTTGATGTTATATTTTGAGTAATAATGTTTACAATATATATTTGATCGAGTACGGAAGAATACAAAATTAATTACATCGAAAATAGAGTTCCAATTGGCGAGTAATTCAAAAAACAACAAAATCAATCAAAACTCAAAGGGGTACCATCATGGAAAATAGTTGATTTTGGTCCCAAAAATATGTAATGTATTAACATTACTACCTCAATATATATCGAGTTAGAATGCGAATAAAACTAATTTCACTGAAAACGAAGTTGTGAGTGATGAGATATTGACAAAACTACGAAATCGGACGAAACTAAAACAGTGTCACCTAGGAAAAACATATTTAATGTGTTATGTACAAGTGATAACAGCAAACATTTGATCTTATATTTTGAGTGAGTGTGTTTAGAATATATGTTTGATCGAGGATGGAAGAATACAATATTTATTTCATCGAAAATGGAGTTCTGATAGAGTACTAATTCAAAAAACCACAAAATCAGTCGAAACTCAAAGGGGTACCATCACGGAAAATAGTTGCTTTTGGTCCCAAAAATATGTACTGTATTAACATTACTACCTCAATATATATCGAGTTAGAATGCGAATAAAACTAATTGAACTGAAAACGAAGTTTTGAGTGATGAGATATTGGCAAAACTACGAAACTCGACGAAACAATAAGGTACCACCTAGGAAAAATATATTTAACATCTTATATACAAGTAATAACAGCAAACATTTGAGGTTATATTTTGAGTAAGAATGTTTAAAATATATATTTGATCGATTACTGATGAATACAAAATTTATTTAATCGAAAATAGAGTTCCGATTGAGGAGTAATTCAAAAAACAACAAAATTAGTCGAAACTCAAAGGGGTACCATCACGAAAAATAGTTGATTTTGGTCCCAAATATATGTAGTGTATTAACATTACTACCTCAATATATATCGAGTTAGAATGCGAATAAAACAAATTTAACTGAAAACGTAGTTGTGAGTGATGAGATATTGATAAAACTACGAAACTCGACGAAACAATAAGGTACCACCTAAGAAAATCGTATTTAACGTCTTATATACAAGTGATAAAAGAAAACATTTGAATTTATATTTTGAGTAATAATGTTTACAATATATATTTGATCGAGTACGGAAGAATACAAAATTTATTTGATCAAAAATACAGTTCCGGTTGAGGAGTAATTCAAAAAACAACAAAATCAGTCGAAACTCAAAGGGGTACCATCACGGAAAATAGTTGATTTTGGTCTAAAAAATATGTATTATATTAACATTACTACCTCAATATATATCGGGTTAGAATGCCAGTAAAACTAGTTTCACTGAAAACGAAGTTGGAAGTGATGAGATATTTACAAAACTACGAAATGGACGAAACTAATACGGTGCCACCTAGGAAAAACGTATATAACGTCTTATATACAAGTGATAACAGAAAACATTTGATCTTATATATTGGTTAAGAATGTTTACAATAATTATTTGATTGCGTATGGAAGAATACAAAATTTATTTGATCGAAAATACAGTTCCGATTGAAGAGTAATTCGAAAAACAACAAAATCAGTCGAAACTCAAAGGGGTACCATCACGGAAAATAGTTGATTTTGGTCTAAAAAATATGTATTATATTAACATTACTACCTCAATATATATCGAGTTAGAATGTGAACAAAACTAATTTCACTGAAAACGAAGTTGAGAGTGGTGAGATATTGACAAGACTACGAAATTAGACGAAACAATAAGTTGCCACCTAGGAAAAACGTATTTAAAGTCTTATATACAAGTGATAACAGAAAACATTTGATGTTATATTTTGATTATAATGTTAAAAATATATATTTGATCGAGTACGGAAGAATACAAAATTTATTTCATCTAAAATAGAGTTCCTAATGAGGAGTAATTCAAAAAACAACAAAATCAGTCGAAACTCAAAGGGGTACCATCACGGAAAATAGTTGATTTTGGTCCCAAAAATATATAATGTATTAACATTACTACCTCAATATATATCGAGTTAGAATGCGAATAAAACTAAATTCATTGAAAACGAAGTTGAGAGTGATGAGATATTGACAAAATTACGAAATCGGACGAAACTAAAACAGTGTCACCTAGGAAAAACATATTTAATGTGTTATGTACAAGTGATAACAGCAAACATTTGATCTTATATTTTGAGTGAGTACGTTTCGAATATATGTTCGATCGAGGATGGAAGAAAACAAAATTTATTTCATCGAAAATGGAGTTCTGATAGAGTACTAATTCAAAAAACCACAAAATCAGTCGAAACTCAAAGGGGTACCATCACGGAAAATAGTTGCTTTTGGTCCCAAAAATATGTACTGTATTAACATTACTACCTCAATATATATCGAGTTAGAATGCGAATAAAACTAATTTAACTGAAAACGAAATTTTGAGTGATGAGATATGGACAAAACTACGAAACACGACGAAACAATAAGGTACCACCTAGGAAAAACGTATGTAACGTCTTATATACAAGTAATAACAGCAAACATTTGAGGTTATATTTTGAGTAAGAATGTTTAAAATATATATTTGATCGATTACGGAAGAATACAAAATTTATTTAATCGAAAATAGAGTTCCGATTGACGAGTAATTCAAAAAACAACAAAATTAGTCGAAACTCAAAGGGGTACCATCACGAAAAATAGTTGATTTTGGTCCCAAATATATGTAGTGTATTAACATTACTACCTCAATATATATCGAGTTAGAATGCGAATAAAACAAATTTAACTGAAAACGAAGTTGTGAGTGATGAGATATTGATAAAACTACGAAACTCGACGAAACAATAAGGTACCACCTAAGAAAATCGTATTTAACGTCTTATATACAAGTGATAAAAGAAAACATTTGAATTTATATTTTGAGTAATAATGTTTACAATATATATTTGATCGAGTACGGAAGAATACAAAATTTATTTGATCAAAAATACAGTTCCGGTTGAGGAGTAATTCAAAAAACAACAAAATCAGTCGAAACTCAAAGGGGTACCATCACGGAAAATAGTTGATTTTGGTCTAAAAAATATGTATTATATTAACATTACTACCTCAATATATATCGGGTTAGAATGCCAGTAAAACTAGTTTCACTGAAAACGAAGTTGGGAGTGATGAGATATTTACAAAACTACGAAATGGACGAAACTAATACGGTGCCACCTAGGAAAAACGTATATAACGTCTTATATACAAGTGATAACAGAAAACATTTGATCTTATATATTGGTTAAGAATGTTTACAATAATTATTTGATTGCGTATAGAAGAATACAAAATTTATTTGATCGAAAATACAGTTGCGATTGAAGAGTAATTCGAAAAACAACAAAATCAGTCGAAACTCAAAGGGGTACCATCACGGAAAATAGTTGATTTTGGTCTAAAAAATATGTATTATATTAACATTACTACCTCAATATATATCGAGTTAGAATGTGAACAAAACTAATTTCACTGAAAACGAAGTTGAGAGTGGTGAGATATTGACAAGACTACGAAATTAGACGAAACAATAAGTTGCCACCTAGGAAAAACGTATTTAATGTCTTATATACAAGTGATAACAGAAAACATTTGATGTTATATTTTGATTATAATGTTAACAATATATATTTGATCGAGTACGGAAGAATACAAAATTTATTTCATCTAAAATAGAGTTCCTAATGAGGAGTAATTCAAAAAACAACAAAATCAGTCGAAACTCAAAGGGGTACCATCACGGAAAATAGTTGATTTTGGTCCCAAAAATATATAATGTATTAACATTACTACCTCAATATATATCGAGTTAGAATGCGAATAAAACTAAATTCATTGAAAACGAAGTTGTGAGTGATGAGATATTGACAAAACTACGAAATCGGACGAAACTAAAACAGTGTCACCTAGGAAAAACATATTTAATGTGTTATGTACAAGTGATAACAGCAAACATTTGATCTTATATTTTGAGTGAGTACGTTTCGAATATATGTTCGATCGAGGATGGAAGAAAACAAAATTTATTTCATCGAAAATGGAGTTCTGATAGAGTACTAATTCAAAAAACCACAAAATCAGTCGAAACTCAAAGGGGTACCATCACGGAAAATAGTTGCTTTTGGTCCCAAAAATATGTACTGTATTAACATTACTACCTCAATATATATCGAGTTAGAATGCGAATAAAACTAATTTAACTGAAAAGGAAATTTTGAGTGATGAGATATGGACAAAACTACGAAACACGACGAAACAATAAGGTACCACCTAGGAAAAACGTATGTAACGTCTTATATACAAGTGATAACAGAAAACATTTGATGTTATATTTTGAGTAATAATGTTAACAATATATATTTGATCGAGTACAGAAGAATACAAAATTTATTTCATCGAAAATAGAGTTCCTATTTAGGAGTAATTCAAAAAACAACAAAATTAGTTGAAACTCGAAGGGTTACCATCACGGAAAATAGTTGATTTTTGCCCCAAAATTATGTATTGTATTAACACTACTACCTCAATATATATCGAGTTAGAATCCGAATAAAACTAATTTCACTGAAAACAAAGTTGAGAGTGATGAGATATTGACCAAACTACGTAATCAGACGAAACAATAAGGTGCCACCTAAGAATAACGTATTTACGTCTTATATACAAGTGATAACAGAAAACATTTGATGTTATATTTTGAGTAATAATGTTTACAATATATATTTGATCGAGTACAGAAGAATACAAAATTAATTACATCGAAAATAGAGTTCCAATTGGCGAGTAATTCAAAAAACAACAAAATCAATCAAAACTCAAAGGGGTACCATCACGGAAAATAGTTGATTTTGGTCCCAAAAATATGTAATGTATTAACATTACTACCTCAATATATAACGAGTTAGAATGCGAATAAAACTAAATTCATTGAAAACGAAGTTGTGAGTGATGAGATATTGACAAAACTACGAAATCGGACGAAACTAAAACAGTGTCACCTAGGAAAAACATATTTAATGTGTTATGTACAAGTGATAACAGCAAACATTTGATCTTATATTTTGAGTGAGTATGTTTAGAATATATGTTTGATCGAGGATGGAAGAATACAAAATATATTTCATCGAAAATGGAGTTCTGATAGAGTACTAATTCAAAAAACCACAAAATCAGTCGAAACTCAAAGGGGTACCATCACGGAAAATAGTTGCTTTTGGTCCCAAAAATATATACTGTATTAACATTACTACCTCAATATATATCGAGTTAGAATGCGAATAAAACTAATTTAACTGAAAACGAAGTTTTGAGTGATGAGATATTGACAAAACTACGAAACTCGACGAAACAATAAGGTACCACCTAGGAAAAACGTATGTAACGTCTTATATACAAGTGATAACAGAAAACATTTGATGTTATATTTTCAGTAATAATGTTAACAATATATATTTCATCGAGTACGGAAGAATACAAAATTTATTTCATCGAAAATAGAGTTCCTATAGAGGAGTAATTCAAAAAACAACAAAATCAGTTGAAACTCGAAGGGGTACCATCACGGAAAATAGTTGCTTTTTGCCCCAAAATTATGTATTGTATTAACACTACTACCTCAATATATATCGAGTTAGAATCCGAATAAAACTAATTTCACTGAAAACGAAGTTGAGAGTGATGAGATATTGACCAAACTACGAAATCAGACGCAACAATAAGGTGCCACCTAAGAAAAACGTATTTACGTCTTATATACAAATGATAACAGAAAACATTTAATGTTATATTTTGAGTAATAATGTTTAGAATATATATTTGATCGAGTACGGAAGAATACAAAATTTATTTCATCGAAAATAGAGTTTCGGTTGATGAGTAATTCAAAAAACTACAAAATCAGTCGAAACTCAAAGGGGTACCATCACGGAAAATAGTTGCTTTTGGTCCCAAAAATATGTACTGTATTAACATTACTACCTCAATATATATCGAGTTAGAATGCGAATAAAACTAATTTCACTGAAAACGAAGTTTTGAGTGATGAGATATTGACCAAACTACGAAACTCAACGAAACAATAAGGTACCACCTAGGAAAAATGTATTTAACGTCTTATATACAAGTAATAACAGCAAACATTTGACCTTATATTTTGTGTAAGAATGTTTAAAATATATATTTGATCGATTACGGAAGAATACAAAATTTATTTCATCGAAAATAGAGTTCTGATTGAGGAGTAATTCAAAAAACAACAAAATCAGTCGAAACTCAAAGAGGTACCATCACGGAAAATAGGTGCTTTTGGTCCCAAAAATATGTACTTTATTAACATAACAACCTCAATTATATCGAGTTAGAATGCGAATAAAACTAATTTAACTGAAAACGAAGTTTTGAGTGATGAGATATTGAATAAACTACGAAACTCGACGAAACATTAAGGTACCACCTAGGAAAAATGTATTTAACGTCTTATATACAAGTAATAACAGCAAACATTTGACCTTATATTTTGAGTAAGAATGTTAAAATATATATTTGATCGAGTACGGAAGAATACAAAATTTATTTCATCGAAAATAGAGTTCTGATTGAGGAGTAATTCAAAAAACAACAAAATCAGTCGAAACTCAAAGAGGTACCATCACGGAAAATAGGTGCTTTTGGTCCCAAAAATATGTACTTTATTAACATAATAACCTCAATATATATCGAGTTAGAATGCGAATAAAACTAATTTAACTGAAAACGAAGTTTTGAGTGATGAGATATTGACAAAACTACGAAACTCGACGAAACATTAAGGTTCCACCTAGGAAAAATGTATTTAACGTCTTATATACAAGTAATAATAGCAAACATTTGACCTTATATTTTGAGTAATAATGTTTAAAATATATATTTGATCGATTACGGAAGAATACAAAATTTATTTCATTGAAAATAGAGTTCTGATTGACGAGTAATTCAAAAAACAACAAAATCATTCGAAACTCAAAGGGGTACCATCACGGAAAATAGTTGATTTTGGTCCCAAAAATATGTATTATATTAACATTACTACCTCAATATATATCGAGTTAGAATCCGAATAAAACTAATTTCATTGAAAACGAAGTTGAGAGTGATGAGATATTGACAAAACTACGAAATTAGACGAAACAATAAGTTGCCACCAAAGAAAAACTTATTTAACGTCTTATATACAAGTGATAATAGAAAACATTTGATGTTATATTTTGAGTAATAATGTTTACAATATATATTTGATCGAGTACGGAAGAATACAAAATTTATTTCATCGAAAATAGAGTTCCGATTGAGGAGTAATTCAAAAAACAACAAAATTAGTCGAAACTTAAAGGGGTACCATCACGGAAAATATTTGATTTTGGTCCCAAAAATATGTATTATATTAACATTACTACCTCAATATATATCGAGTTAGAATCCGAATAAAACTAATTTCAATGAAAACGAAGTTTTAGGTGATGAGATATTGACAAAACTACTAAACTCGACGAAACAATAAGGTACCACCTAGGAAAAATATTTAACATCTTATATACAAGTAATAACAGCAAACATTTGAGGTTATATTTTGAGTAAGAATGTTTAAAATATATATTTGATCGATTACTGATGAATACAAAATTTATTTAATCGAAAATAGAGTTCCGATTGAGGAGTAATTCAAAAAACAACAAAATTAGTCGAAACTCAAAGGGGTACCATCACGAAAAATAGTTGATTTTGGTCCCAAATATATGTAGTGTATTAACATTACTACCTCAATATATATCGAGTTAGAATGCGAATAAAACTAATTGAACTGAAAACGAAGTTTTGAGTGATGAGATATTGACAAAACTACGAAACTCGACGAAACAATAAGGTACCACCTAGGAAAAATATATTTAACATCTTATATACAAGTAATAACAGCAAACATTTGAGGTTATATTTTGAGTAAGAATGTTTAAAATATATATTTGATCGATTACTGATGAATACAAAATTTATTTAATCGAAAATAGAGTTCCGATTGAGGAGTAATTCAAAAAACAACAAAATTAGTCGAAACTCAAAGGGGTACCATCACGAAAAATAGTTGATTTTGGTCCCAAATATATGTAGTGTATTAACATTACTACCTCAATATATATCGAGTTAGAATGCGAATAAAACAAATTTAACTGAAAACGTAGTTGTGAGTGATGAGATATTGATAAAACTACGAAACTCGACGAAACAATAAGGTACCACCTAAGAAAATCGTATTTAACGTCTTATATACAAGTGATAAAAGAAAACATTTGAATTTATATTTTGAGTAATAATGTTTACAATGTATATTTGATCGAGTACGGAAGAATACAAAATGTATTTGATCGAAAATACAGTTCCGGTTGAGGAGTAATTCAAAAAACAACAAAATCAGTCGAAACTCAAAGGGGTACCATCACGGAAAATAGTTGATTTTGGTCTAAAAAATATGTATTATATTAACATTACTACCTCAATATATATCGAGTTAGAATGCCAGTAAAACTAGTTTCACTGAAAACGAAGTTGGGAGTGATGAGATATTTACAAAACTACGAAATGGACGAAACTAATACGGTGCCACCTAGGAAAAACGTATATAACGTCTTATATACAAGTGATAACAGAAAACATTTGATCTTATATATTGGTTAAGAATGTTTACAATAATTATTTGATTGCGTATAGAAGAATACAAAATTTATTTGATCGAAAATACAGTTGCGATTGAAGAGTAATTCGAAAAACAACAAAATCAGTCGAAACTCAAAGGGGTACCATCACGGAAAATAGTTGATTTTGGTCTAAAAAATATGTATTATATTAACATTACTACCTCAATATATATCGAGTTAGAATGTGAACAAAACTAATTTCACTGAAAACGAAGTTGAGAGTGGTGAGATATTGACAAGACTACGAAATTAGACGAAACAATAAGTTGCCACCTAGGAAAAACGTATTTAAAGTCTTATATACAAGTGATAACAGAAAACATTTGATGGTATATTTTGATTATAATGTTAACAATATATATTTGATCGAGTACGGAAGAATACAAAATTTATTTCATCTAAAATAGAGTTCCTAATGAGGAGTAATTCAAAAAACAACAAAATCAGTCGAAACTCAAAGGGGTACCATCACGGAAAATAGTTGATTTTGGTCCCAAAAATATATAATGTATTAACATTACTACCTCAATATATATCGAGTTAGAATGCGAATAAAACTAAATTCATTGAAAACGAAGTTGTGAGTGATGAGATATTGACAAAACTACGAAATCGGACGAAACTAAAACAGTGTCACCTAGGAAAAACATATTTAATGTGTTATGTACAAGTGATAACAGCAAACATTTGATCTTATATTTTGAGTGAGTACGTTTCGAATATATGTTCGATCGAGGATGGAAGAAAACAAAATTTATTTCATCGAAAATGGAGTTCTGATAGAGTACTAATTCAAAAAACCACAAAATCAGTCGAAACTCAAAGGGGTACCATCACGGAAAATAGTTGCTTTTGGTCCCAAAAATATGTACTGTATTAACATTACTACCTCAATATATATCGAGTTAGAATGCGAATAAAACTAATTTAACTGAAAAGGAAATTTTGAGTGATGAGATATGGACAAAACTACGAAACACGACGAAACAATAAGGTACCACCTAGGAAAAACGTATGTAACGTCTTATATACAAGTGATAACAGAAAACATTTGATGTTATATTTTGAGTAATAATGTTAACAATATATATTTGATCGAGTACAGAAGAATACAAAATTTATTTCATCGAAAATAGAGTTCCTATTTAGGAGTAATTCAAAAAACAACAAAATTAGTTGAAACTCGAAGGGTTACCATCACGGAAAATAGTTGATTTTTGCCCCAAAATTATGTATTGTATTAACACTACTACCTCAATATATATCGAGTTAGAATCCGAATAAAACTAATTTCACTGAAAACAAAGTTGAGAGTGATGAGATATTGACCAAACTACGTAATCAGACGAAACAATAAGGTGCCACCTAAGAATAACGTATTTACGTCTTATATACAAGTGATAACAGAAAACATTTGATGTTATATTTTGAGTAATAATGTTTACAATATATATTTGATCGAGTACAGAAGAATACAAAATTAATTACATCGAAAATAGAGTTCCAATTGGCGAGTAATTCAAAAAACAACAAAATCAATCAAAACTCAAAGGGGTACCATCACGGAAAATAGTTGATTTTGGTCCCAAAAATATGTAATGTATTAACATTACTACCTCAATATATAACGAGTTAGAATGCGAATAAAACTAAATTCATTGAAAACGAAGTTGTGAGTGATGAGATATTGACAAAACTACGAAATCGGACGAAACTAAAACAGTGTCACCTAGGAAAAACATATTTAATGTGTTATGTACAAGTGATAACAGCAAACATTTGATCTTATATTTTGAGTGAGTATGTTTAGAATATATGTTTGATCGAGGATGGAAGAATACAAAATATATTTCATCGAAAATGGAGTTCTGATAGAGTACTAATTCAAAAAACCACAAAATCAGTCGAAACTCAAAGGGGTACCATCACGGAAAATAGTTGCTTTTGGTCCCAAAAATATATACTGTATTAACATTACTACCTCAATATATATCGAGTTAGAATGCGAATAAAACTAATTTAACTGAAAACGAAGTTTTGAGTGATGAGATATTGACAAAACTACGAAACTCGACGAAACAATAAGGTACCACCTAGGAAAAACGTATGTAACGTCTTATATACAAGTGATAACAGAAAACATTTGATGTTATATTTTCAGTAATAATGTTAACAATATATATTTCATCGAGTACGGAAGAATACAAAATTTATTTCATCGAAAATAGAGTTCCTATAGAGGAGTAATTCAAAAAACAACAAAATCAGTTGAAACTCGAAGGGGTACCATCACGGAAAATAGTTGCTTTTTGCCCCAAAATTATGTATTGTATTAACACTACTACCTCAATATATATCGAGTTAGAATCCGAATAAAACTAATTTCACTGAAAACGAAGTTGAGAGTGATGAGATATTGACCAAACTACGAAATCAGACGCAACAATAAGGTGCCACCTAAGAAAAACGTATTTACGTCTTATATACAAATGATAACAGAAAACATTTAATGTTATATTTTGAGTAATAATGTTTAGAATATATATTTGATCGAGTACGGAAGAATACAAAATTTATTTCATCGAAAATAGAGTTTCGGTTGATGAGTAATTCAAAAAACTACAAAATCAGTCGAAACTCAAAGGGGTACCATCACGGAAAATAGTTGCTTTTGGTCCCAAAAATATGTACTGTATTAACATTACTACCTCAATATATATCGAGTTAGAATGCGAATAAAACTAATTTCACTGAAAACGAAGTTTTGAGTGATGAGATATTGACCAAACTACGAAACTCAACGAAACAATAAGGTACCACCTAGGAAAAATGTATTTAACGTCTTATATACAAGTAATAACAGCAAACATTTGACCTTATATTTTGTGTAAGAATGTTTATAATAAATATCTGATCGATTTCGGAAGAATGCAAAATTTATTTGATCGGAAATAGAGTTCTGATTGAGGAGTAATTCAAAAAACAACAAAATCAGTCGAAACTCAAGGGGTACCATCACGGAAAATAGGTGCTTTTGGTCCCAAAAATATGTACTTTATTAACATAACAACCTCAATTATATCGAGTTAGAATGCGAATAAAACTAATTTAACTGAAAACGAAGTTTTGAGTGATGAGATATTGAATAAACTACGAAACTCGACGAAACATTAAGGTACCACCTAGGAAAAATGTATTTAACGTCTTATATACAAGTAATAACAGCAAACATTTGACCTTATATTTTGAGTAAGAATGTTAAAATATATATTTGATCGAGTACGGAAGAATACAAAATTTATTTCATCGAAAATAGAGTTCTGATTGAGGAGTAATTCAAAAAACAACAAAATCAGTCGAAACTCAAAGAGGTACCATCACGGAAAATAGGTGCTTTTGGTCCCAAAAATATGTACTTTATTAACATAATAACCTCAATATATATCGAGTTAGAATGCGAATAAAACTAATTTAACTGAAAACGAAGTTTTGAGTGATGAGATATTGACAAAACTACGAAACTCGACGAAACATTAAGGTTCCACCTAGGAAAAATGTATTTAACGTCTTATATACAAGTAATAATAGCAAACATTTGACCTTATATTTTGAGTAATAATGTTTAAAATATATATTTGATCGATTACGGAAGAATACAAAATTTATTTCATTGAAAATAGAGTTCTGATTGACGAGTAATTCAAAAAACAACAAAATCATTCGAAACTCAAAGGGGTACCATCACGGAAAATAGTTGATTTTGGTCCCAAAAATATGTATTATATTAACATTACTACCTCAATATATATCGAGTTAGAATCCGAATAAAACTAATTTCATTGAAAACGAAGTTGAGAGTGATGAGATATTGACAAAACTACGAAATTAGACGAAACAATAAGTTGCCACCAAAGAAAAACTTATTTAACGTCTTATATACAAGTGATAATAGAAAACATTTGATGTTATATTTTGAGTAATAATGTTTACAATATATATTTGATCGAGTACGGAAGAATACAAAATTTATTTCATCGAAAATAGAGTTCCGATTGAGGAGTAATTCAAAAAACAACAAAATTAGTCGAAACTTAAAGGGGTACCATCACGGAAAATATTTGATTTTGGTCCCAAAAATATGTATTATATTAACATTACTACCTCAATATATATCGAGTTAGAATCCGAATAAAACTAATTTCAATGAAAACGAAGTTTTAGGTGATGAGATATTGACAAAACTACTAAACTCGACGAAACAATAAGGTACCACCTAGGAAAAATATTTAACATCTTATATACAAGTAATAACAGCAAACATTTGAGGTTATATTTTGAGTAAGAATGTTTAAAATATATATTTGATCGATTACTGATGAATACAAAATTTATTTAATCGAAAATAGAGTTCCGATTGAGGAGTAATTCAAAAAACAACAAAATTAGTCGAAACTCAAAGGGGTACCATCACGAAAAATAGTTGATTTTGGTCCCAAATATATGTAGTGTATTAACATTACTACGTCAATATATATCGAGTTAGAATGCGAATAAAACTAATTGAACTGAAAACGAAGTTTTGAGTGATGAGATATTGACAAAACTACGAAACTCGACGAAACAATAAGGTACCACCTAGGAAAAATATATTTAACATCTTATATACAAGTAATAACAGCAAACATTTGAGGTTATATTTTGAGTAAGAATGTTTAAAATATATATTTGATCGATTACTGATGAATACAAAATTTATTTAATCGAAAATAGAGTTCCGATTGAGGAGTAATTCAAAAAACAACAAAATTAGTCGAAACTCAAAGGGGTACCATCACGAAAAATAGTTGATTTTGGTCCCAAATATATGTAGTGTATTAACATTACTACCTCAATATATATCGAGTTAGAATGCGAATAAAACAAATTTAACTGAAAACGTAGTTGTGAGTGATGAGATATTGATAAAACTACGAAACTCGACGAAACAATAAGGTACCACCTAAGAAAATCGTATTTAACGTCTTATATACAAGTGATAAAAGAAAACATTTGAATTTATATTTTGAGTAATAATGTTTACAATGTATATTTGATCGAGTACGGAAGAATACAAAATGTATTTGATCGAAAATACAGTTCCGGTTGAGGAGTAATTCAAAAAACAACAAAATCAGTCGAAACTCAAAGGGGTACCATCACGGAAAATAGTTGATTTTGGTCTAAAAAATATGTATTATATTAACATTACTACCTCAATATATATCGAGTTAGAATGCCAGTAAAACTAGTTTCACTGAAAACGAAGTTGGGAGTGATGAGATATTTACAAAACTACGAAATGGACGAAACTAATACGGTGCCACCTAGGAAAAACGTATATAACGTCTTATATACAAGTGATAACAGAAAACATTTGATCTTATATATTGGTTAAGAATGTTTACAATAATTATTTGATTGCGTATAGAAGAATACAAAATTTATTTGATCGAAAATACAGTTGCGATTGAAGAGTAATTCGAAAAACAACAAAATCAGTCGAAACTCAAAGGGGTACCATCACGGAAAATAGTTGATTTTGGTCTAAAAAATATGTATTATATTAACATTACTACCTCAATATATATCGAGTTAGAATGTGAACAAAACTAATTTCACTGAAAACGAAGTTGAGAGTGGTGAGATATTGACAAGACTACGAAATTAGACGAAACAATAAGTTGCCACCTAGGAAAAACGTATTTAAAGTCTTATATACAAGTGATAACAGAAAACATTTGATGTTATATTTTGATTATAATGTTAACAATATATATTTGATCGAGTACGGAAGAATACAAAATTTATTTCATCTAAAATAGAGTTCCTAATGAGGAGTAATTCAAAAAACAACAAAATCAGTCGAAACTCAAAGGGGTACCATCACGGAAAATAGTTGATTTTGGTCCCAAAAATATATAATGTATTAACATTACTACCTCAATATATATCGAGTTAGAATGCGAATAAAACTAAATTCATTGAAAACGAAGTTGTGAGTGATGAGATATTGACAAAACTACGAAATCGGACGAAACTAAAACAGTGTCACCTAGGAAAAACATATTTAATGTGTTATGTACAAGTGATAACAGCAAACATTTGATCTTATATTTTGAGTGAGTACGTTTCGAATATATGTTCGATCGAGGATGGAAGAAAACAAAATTTATTTCATCGAAAATGGAGTTCTGATAGAGTACTAATTCAAAAAACCACAAAATCAGTCGAAACTCAAAGGGGTACCATCACGGAAAATAGTTGCTTTTGGTCCCAAAAATATGTACTGTATTAACATTACTACCTCAATATATATCGAGTTAGAATGCGAATAAAACTAATTTAACTGAAAAGGAAATTTTGAGTGATGAGATATGGACAAAACTACGAAACACGACGAAACAATAAGGTACCACCTAGGAAAAACGTATGTAACGTCTTATATACAAGTGATAACAGAAAACATTTGATGTTATATTTTGAGTAATAATGTTAACAATATATATTTGATCGAGTACAGAAGAATACAAAATTTATTTCATCGAAAATAGAGTTCCTATTTAGGAGTAATTCAAAAAACAACAAAATTAGTTGAAACTCGAAGGGTTACCATCACGGAAAATAGTTGATTTTTGCCCCAAAATTATGTATTGTATTAACACTACTACCTCAATATATATCGAGTTAGAATCCGAATAAAACTAATTTCACTGAAAACAAAGTTGAGAGTGATGAGATATTGACCAAACTACGTAATCAGACGAAACAATAAGGTGCCACCTAAGAATAACGTATTTACGTCTTATATACAAGTGATAACAGAAAACATTTGATGTTATATTTTGAGTAATAATGTTTACAATATATATTTGATCGAGTACAGAAGAATACAAAATTAATTACATCGAAAATAGAGTTCCAATTGGCGAGTAATTCAAAAAACAACAAAATCAATCAAAACTCAAAGGGGTACCATCACGGAAAATAGTTGATTTTGGTCCCAAAAATATGTAATGTATTAACATTACTACCTCAATATATAACGAGTTAGAATGCGAATAAAACTAAATTCATTGAAAACGAAGTTGTGAGTGATGAGATATTGACAAAACTACGAAATCGGACGAAACTAAAACAGTGTCACCTAGGAAAAACATATTTAATGTGTTATGTACAAGTGATAACAGCAAACATTTGATCTTATATTTTGAGTGAGTATGTTTAGAATATATGTTTGATCGAGGATGGAAGAATACAAAATATATTTCATCGAAAATGGAGTTCTGATAGAGTACTAATTCAAAAAACCACAAAATCAGTCGAAACTCAAAGGGGTACCATCACGGAAAATAGTTGCTTTTGGTCCCAAAAATATATACTGTATTAACATTACTACCTCAATATATATCGAGTTAGAATGCGAATAAAACTAATTTAACTGAAAACGAAGTTTTGAGTGATGAGATATTGACAAAACTACGAAACTCGACGAAACAATAAGGTACCACCTAGGAAAAACGTATGTAACGTCTTATATACAAGTGATAACAGAAAACATTTGATGTTATATTTTGAGTAATAATGTTAACAATATATATTTGATCGAGTACAGAAGAATACAAAATTTATTTCATCGAAAATAGAGTTCCTATTTAGGAGTAATTCAAAAAACAACAAAATTAGTTGAAACTCGAAGGGTTACCATCACGGAAAATAGTTGATTTTTGCCCCAAAATTATGTATTGTATTAACACTACTACCTCAATATATATCGAGTTAGAATCCGAATAAAACTAATTTCACTGAAAACGAAGTTGAGAGTGATGAGATATTGACCAAACTACGAAATCAGACGCAACAATAAGGTGCCACCTAAGAAAAACGTATTTACGTCTTATATACAAATGATAACAGAAAACATTTAATGTTATATTTTGAGTAATAATGTTTAGAATATATATTTGATCGAGTACGGAAGAATACAAAATTTATTTCATCGAAAATAGAGTTTCGGTTGATGAGTAATTCAAAAAACTACAAAATCAGTCGAAACTCAAAGGGGTACCATCACGGAAGATAGTTGCTTTTGGTCCCAAAAATATGTAATGTATTAACATTACTACCTCAATATATATCGAGTTAGAATGCGAATAAAACTAAATTCATTGAAAACGAAGTTGTGAGTGATGAGATATTGACAAAACTACGAAATCGGACGAAACTAAAACAGTGTCACCTAGGAAAAACATATTTAATGTGTTATGTACAAGTGATAACAGCAAACATTTGATCTTATATTTTGAGTGAGTATGTTTAGAATATATGTTTGATCGAGGATGGAAGAATACAAAATATATTTCATCGAAAATGGAGTTCTGATAGAGTACTAATTCAAAAAACCACAAAATCAGTCGAAACTCAAAGGGGTACCATCACGGAAAATAGTTGCTTTTGGTCCCAAAAATATATACTGTATTAACATTACTACCTCAATATATATCGAGTTAGAATGCGAATAAAACTAATTTAACTGAAAACGAAGTTTTGAGTGATGAGATATTGACAAAACTACGAAACTCGACGAAACAATAAGGTACCACCTAGGAAAAACGTATGTAACGTCTTATATACAAGTGATAACAGAAAACATTTGATGTTATATTTTCAGTAATAATGTTAACAATATATATTTCATCGAGTACGGAAGAATACAAAATTTATTTCATCGAAAATAGAGTTCCTATAGAGGAGTAATTCAAAAAACAACAAAATCAGTTGAAACTCGAAGGGGTACCATCACGGAAAATAGTTGCTTTTTGCCCCAAAATTATGTATTGTATTAACACTACTACCTCAATATATATCGAGTTAGAATCCGAATAAAACTAATTTCACTGAAAACGAAGTTGAGAGTGATGAGATATTGACCAAACTACGAAATCAGACGCAACAATAAGGTGCCACCTAAGAAAAACGTATTTACGTCTTATATACAAATGATAACAGAAAACATTTAATGTTATATTTTGAGTAATAATGTTTAGAATATATATTTGATCGAGTACGGAAGAATACAAAATTTATTTCATCGAAAATAGAGTTTCGGTTGATGAGTAATTCAAAAAACTACAAAATCAGTCGAAACTCAAAGGGGTACCATCACGGAAGATAGTTGCTTTTGGTCCCAAAAATATGTAATGTATTAACATTACTACCTCAATATATATCGAGTTAGAATGCGAATAAAACTAAATTCATTGAAAACGAAGTTGTGAGTGATGAGATATTGACAAAACTACGAAATCGGACGAAACTAAAACAGTGTCACCTAGGAAAAACATATTTAATGTGTTATGTACAAGTGATAACAGCAAACATTTGATCTTATATTTTGAGTGAGTATGTTTAGAATATATGTTTGATCGAGGATGGAAGAATACAAAATATATTTCATCGAAAATGGAGTTCTGATAGAGTACTAATTCAAAAAACCACAAAATCAGTCGAAACTCAAAGGGGTACCATCACGGAAAATAGTTGCTTTTGGTCCCAAAAATATATACTGTATTAACATTACTACCTCAATATATATCGAGTTAGAATGCGAATAAAACTAATTTAACTGAAAACGAAGTTTTGAGTGATGAGATATTGACAAAACTACGAAACTCGACGAAACAATAAGGTACCACCTAGGAAAAACGTATGTAACGTCTTATATACAAGTGATAACAGAAAACATTTGATGTTATATTTTGAGTAATAATGTTAACAATATATATTTGATCGAGTACAGAAGAATACAAAATTTATTTCATCGAAAATAGAGTTCCTATTTAGGAGTAATTCAAAAAACAACAAAATTAGTTGAAACTCGAAGGGTTACCATCACGGAAAATAGTTGATTTTTGCCCCAAAATTATGTATTGTATTAACACTACTACCTCAATATATATCGAGTTAGAATCCGAATAAAACTAATTTCACTGAAAACGAAGTTGAGAGTGATGAGATATTGACCAAACTACGTAATCAGACGAAACAATAAGGTGCCACCTAAGAATAACGTATTTACGTCTTATATACAAGTGATAACAGAAAACATTTGATGTTATATTTTGAGTAATAATGTTTACAATATATATTTGATCGAGTACGGAAGAATACAAAATTTATTTCATCGAAAATAGAATTTTGATTGAGGAGTAATTCAAAAAACTACAAAATCAGTCGAAACTCAAAGGGGTACCATCACGGAAAATAGTTGCTTTTGGTCCCAAAAAGATGTACTGTATTAACATTACTACCTCAATATATATCGAGTTAGAATGCGAATAAAACTAATTTCACTGAAAACGAAGTTTTGAGTGATTAGATATTGACAAAACTACGAAACTCAACGAAACAATAAGGTACCACCTAGGAAAAATGTATTTAACTTCTTATATACAAGTGATAACAAAAACTATTTGATGTTATATTTTGAGTAAAAATGTTTACAATATATATTTGATCGAGTACAGGAGAATACAAAATTAATTACATCGAAAATAGAGTTCCAATTGGCGAGTAATTCAAAAAACAACAAAATCAATCAAAACTCAAAGGGGTACCATCACGGAAAATAGTTGATTTTGGTCCCAAAAATATGTAATGTATTAACATTACTACCTCAATATATATCGAGTTAGAATGCGAATAAAACTAAATTCATTGAAAACGAAGTTGTGAGTGATGAGATATTGACAAAACTACGAAATCGGACGAAACTAAAACAGTGTCACCTTATATAAAACTAAAAGGGGTACCATCACGGAAAATAGTTGATTTTGGTCCCAAAAATATGTATTATATTAACATTACTACCTCAATATATATCGAGTTAGAATCCGAATAAAACTAATTTCACTGAAAACGAAGTTGAGAGTGATGAGATATTGACCAATCTACGAAATCAGACAAAACAATAAGGTGCCACCTAAGAAAAACGTATTTACTTCTTATATACAAGTGATAACAGAAAACATTTAATGTTATATTTTGAGTAATAATGTTTAGAATATATATTTGATCGAGTACGGAAGAATACAAAATTTATTTCATCGAAAATAGAGTTTCGGTTGATGAGTAATTCAAAAAACTACAAAATCAGTCGAAACTCAAAGGGGTACCATCACGGAAGATAGTTGCTTTTGGTCCCAAAAATATGTACTGTATTAACATTACTACCTCAATATATATAGAGTTAGAATGCGAATAAAACTAATTGAACTGAAAACGAAGTTTTGAGTGATGAGATATTGACAAAACTACGAAACTCGACGAAACAATAAGGTACCACCTAGGAAAAATATATTTAACATCTTATATACAAGTAATAACAGCAAACATTTGACCTTATATTTTGTGTAAGAATGTTTAAAATATATATTTGATCGATTACGGAAGAATACAAAATTTATTTCATCGAAAATAGAGGTCCGATTGACGAGTAATTCAAAAAACAACAAAATCAGTCGAAACTCAAAGGGGTACCATCACGGAAAATGGTTGATTTTGGTCCCAAAAATATGTATTATATTAACATTACTACCTCAATATATATCGAGTTAGAATCCGAATAAAACTAATTTCACTGAAAACGAAGTTGAGAGTGATGAGATATTGACCAATCTACGAAATCAGACAAAACAATAAGGTGCCACCTAAGAAAAACGTATTTACGTCTTATATACAAGTGATAACAGAAAACATTTAATGTTATATTTTGAGTAATAATGTTTAGAATATATATTTGATCGAGTACGGAAGAATACAAAATTTATTTCATCGAAAATAGAGTTTCGGTTGATGAGTAATTCAAAAAACTACAAAATCAGTCGAAACTCAAAGGGGTACCATCACGGAAAATAGTTGCTTTTGGTCCCAAAAATATGTACTATATTAACATTACTACCTCAATATATATCGAGTTAGAATGCGAATCAAACTAATTTAACTGAAAACGAAGTTTTGAGTGATGAGATATTGACAAAACTACGAAACACGACGAAACAATAAGGTACCACCTAGGAAAAACGTATGTAACGTCTTATATACAAGTGATAACAGAAAACATTTGATGTTATATTTTCAGTAATAATGTTAACAATATATATTTCATCGAGTACGGAAGAATACAAAATTTATTTCATCGAAAATAGAGTTCCTATAGAGGAGTAATTCAAAAAACAACAAAATCAGTTGAAACTCGATGGGGTACCATCACGGAAAATAGTTGCTTTTTGCCCCAAAATTATGTATTGTATTAACACTACTACCTCAATATATATCGAGTTAGAATCCGAATAAAACTAATTTCACTGAAAACGAAGTTGAGAGTGATGAGATATTGACCAAACTACGAAATCAGACGCAACAATAAGGTGCCACCTAAGAAAAACGTATTTACGTCTTATATACAAATGATAACAGAAAACATTTAATGTTATATTTTGAGTAATAATGTTTAGAATATATATTTGATCGAGTACGGAAGAATACAAAATTTATTTCATCGAAAATAGAGTTTCGGTTGATGAGTAATTCAAAAAACTACAAAATCAGTCGAAACTCAAAGGGGTACCATCACGGAAGATAGTTGCTTTTGGTCCCAAAAATATGTAATGTATTAACATTACTACCTCAATATATATCGAGTTAGAATGCGAATAAAACTAAATTCATTGAAAACGAAGTTGTGAGTGATGAGATATTGACAAAACTACGAAATCGGACGAAACTAAAACAGTGTCACCTAGGAAAAACATATTTAATGTGTTATGTACAAGTGATAACAGCAAACATTTGATCTTATATTTTGAGTGAGTATGTTTAGAATATATGTTTGATCGAGGATGGAAGAATACAAAATTTATTTCATCGAAAATGGAGTTCTGATAGAGTACTAATTCAAAAAACCACAAAATCAGTCGAAACTCAAAGGGGTACCATCACGGAAAATAGTTGCTTTTGGTCCCAAAAATATGTACTGTATTAACATTACTACCTCAATATATATAGAGTTAGAATGCGAATAAAACTAATTGAACTGAAAACGAAGTTTTGAGTGATGAGATATTGACAAAACTACGAAACTCGACGAAACAATAAGGTACCACCTAGGAAAAATATATTTAACATCTTATATACAAGTAATAACAGCAAAAATTTGACCTTATATTTTGTGTAAGAATGTTTAAAATATATATTTGATCGATTACGGAAGAATACAAAATTTATTTCATCGAAAATAGAGTTCTGATTGACGAATAATTCAAAAAACAACAAAATCAGTCGAAACTCAAAGGGGTACCATCACGGAAAATAGTTGATTTTGGTCCCAAAAATATGTATTATATTAACATTACTACCTCAATATATATCGAGTTAGAATCCGAATAAAACTAATTTCACTGAAAACGAAGTTGAGAGTGATGAGATATTGACCAATCTACGAAATCAGACAAAACAATAAGGTGCCACCTAAGAAAAACGTATTTACGTCTTATATACAAGTGATAACAGAAAACATTTAATGTTATATTTTGAGTAATAATGTTTAGAATATATATTTGATCGAGTACGGAAGAATACAAAATTTATTTCATCGAAAATAGAGTTTCGGTTGATGAGTAATTCAAAAAACTACAAAATCAGTCGAAACTCAAAGGGGTACCATCACGGAAGATAGTTGCTTTTGGTCCCAAAAATATGTACTGTATTAACATTACTACCTCAATATATATAGAGTTAGAATGCGAATAAAACTAATTTCACTGAAAACGAAGTTTTGAGTGATGACATATTGACAAAACTACGAAACACGACGAAACAATAAGGTACCACCTAGGAAAAACGTATGTAACGTCTTATATACAAGTGATAACAGAAAACATTTGATGTTATATTTTCAGTAATAATGTTAACAATATATATTTCATCGAGTACGGAAGAATAGAAAATTTATTTCATCGAAAATAGAGTTCCTATAGAGGAGTAATTCAAAAAACAACAAAATCAGTTGAAACTCGAAGGGGTACCATCACGGAAAATAGTTGCTTTTTGCCCCAAAATTATGTATTGTATTAACACTACTACCTCAATATATATCGAGTTAGAATCCGAATAAAACTAATTTCACTGAAAACGAAGTTTTGAGTGATGAGATATTGACCAAACTACGAAATCAGACGAAACAATAAGGTGCCACCTAAGAAAAACGTATTTACGTCTTATATACAAGTGATAACAGAAAACATTTGATGTTATATTTTGAGTAAAAATGTTTACAATATATATTTGATCGAGTACAGAAGAATACAAAATTAATTACATCGAAAATAGAGTTCCAATTGGCGAGTAATTCAAAAAACAACAAAATCAATCAAAACTCAAAGGGGTACCATCACGGAAAATAGTTGATTTTGGTCCCAAAAATATGTACTGTATTAACATTACTACCTCAATATATATAGAGTTAGAATGCGAATAAAACTAATTGAACTGAAAACGAAGTTTTGAGTGATGAGATATTGACAAAACTACGACACTCGACGAAACAATAAGGTACCACCTAGGAAAAATATATTTAACATCTTATATACAAGTAATAACAGCAAACATTTGACCTTATATTTTGTGTAAGAATGTTTAAAATATATATTTGATCGATTACGGAAGAATACAAAATTTATTTCATCGAAAATAGAGGTCCGATTGACGAGTAATTCAAAAAACAACAAAATCAGTCGAAACTCAAAGGGGTACCATCACGGAAAATGGTTGATTTTGGTCCCAAAAATATGTATTATATTAACATTACTACCTCAATATATATCGAGTTAGAATCCGAATAAAACTAATTTCACTGAAAACGAAGTTGAGAGTGATGAGATATTGACCAATCTACGAAATCAGACAAAACAATAAGGTGCCACCTAAGAAAAACGTATTTACGTCTTATATACAAGTGATAACAGAAAACATTTAATGTTATATTTTGAGTAATAATGTTTAGAATATATATTTGATCGAGTACGGAAGAATACAAAATTTATTTCATCGAAAATAGAGTTTCGGTTGATGAGTAATTCAAAAAACTACAAAATCAGTCGAAACTCAAAGGGGTACCATCACGGAAAATAGTTGCTTTTGGTCCCAAAAATATGTACTATATTAACATTACTACCTCAATATATATCGAGTTAGAATGCGAATCAAACTAATTTAACTGAAAACGAAGTTTTGAGTGATGAGATATTGACAAAACTACGAAACACGACGAAACAATAAGGTACCACCTAGGAAAAACGTATGTAACGTCTTATATACAAGTGATAACAGAAAACATTTGATGTTATATTTTCAGTAATAATGTTAACAATATATATTTCATCGAGTACGGAAGAATACAAAATTTATTTCATCGAAAATAGAGTTCCTATAGAGGAGTAATTCAAAAAACAACAAAATCAGTTGAAACTCGATGGGGTACCATCACGGAAAATAGTTGCTTTTTGCCCCAAAATTATGTATTGTATTAACACTACTACCTCAATATATATCGAGTTAGAATCCGAATAAAACTAATTTCACTGAAAACGAAGTTGAGAGTGATGAGATATTGACCAAACTACGAAATCAGACGCAACAATAAGGTGCCACCTAAGAAAAACGTATTTACGTCTTATATACAAATGATAACAGAAAACATTTAATGTTATATTTTGAGTAATAATGTTTAGAATATATATTTGATCGAGTACGGAAGAATACAAAATTTATTTCATCGAAAATAGAGTTTCGGTTGATGAGTAATTCAAAAAACTACAAAATCAGTCGAAACTCAAAGGGGTACCATCACGGAAGATAGTTGCTTTTGGTCCCAAAAATATGTAATGTATTAACATTACTACCTCAATATATATCGAGTTAGAATGCGAATAAAACTAAATTCATTGAAAACGAAGTTGTGAGTGATGAGATATTGACAAAACTACGAAATCGGACGAAACTAAAACAGTGTCACCTAGGAAAAACATATTTAATGTGTTATGTACAAGTGATAACAGCAAACATTTGATCTTATATTTTGAGTGAGTATGTTTAGAATATATGTTTGATCGAGGATGGAAGAATACAAAATTTATTTCATCGAAAATGGAGTTCTGATAGAGTACTAATTCAAAAAACCACAAAATCAGTCGAAACTCAAAGGGGTACCATCACGGAAAATAGTTGCTTTTGGTCCCAAAAATATGTACTGTATTAACATTACTACCTCAATATATATAGAGTTAGAATGCGAATAAAACTAATTGAACTGAAAACGAAGTTTTGAGTGATGAGATATTGACAAAACTACGAAACTCGACGAAACAATAAGGTACCACCTAGGAAAAATATATTTAACATCTTATATACAAGTAATAACAGCAAAAATTTGACCTTATATTTTGTGTAAGAATGTTTAAAATATATATTTGATCGATTACGGAAGAATACAAAATTTATTTCATCGAAAATAGAGTTCTGATTGACGAATAATTCAAAAAACAACAAAATCAGTCGAAACTCAAAGGGGTACCATCACGGAAAATAGTTGATTTTGGTCCCAAAAATATGTATTATATTAACATTACTACCTCAATATATATCGAGTTAGAATCCGAATAAAACTAATTTCACTGAAAACGAAGTTGAGAGTGATGAGATATTGACCAATCTACGAAATCAGACAAAACAATAAGGTGCCACCTAAGAAAAACGTATTTACGTCTTATATACAAGTGATAACAGAAAACATTTAATGTTATATTTTGAGTAATAATGTTTAGAATATATATTTGATCGAGTACGGAAGAATACAAAATTTATTTCATCGAAAATAGAGTTTCGGTTGATGAGTAATTCAAAAAACTACAAAATCAGTCGAAACTCAAAGGGGTACCATCACGGAAGATAGTTGCTTTTGGTCCCAAAAATATGTACTGTATTAACATTACTACCTCAATATATATAGAGTTAGAATGCGAATAAAACTAATTTCATTGAAAACGAAGTTTTGAGTGATGACATATTGACAAAACTACGAAACACGACGAAACAATAAGGTACCACCTAGGAAAAACGTATGTAACGTCTTATATACAAGTGATAACAGAAAACATTTGATGTTATATTTTCAGTAATAATGTTAACAATATATATTTCATCGAGTACGGAAGAATAGAAAATTTATTTCATCGAAAATAGAGTTCCTATAGAGGAGTAATTCAAAAAACAACAAAATCAGTTGAAACTCGAAGGGGTACCATCACGGAAAATAGTTGCTTTTTGCCCCAAAATTATGTATTGTATTAACACTACTACCTCAATATATATCGAGTTAGAATCCGAATAAAACTAATTTCACTGAAAACGAAGTTGAGAGTGATGAGATATTGACCAAACTACGAAATCAGACGAAACAATAAGGTGCCACCTAAGAAAAACGTATTTACGTCTTATATACAAGTGATAACAGAAAACATTTGATGTTATATTTTGAGTAAAAATGTTTACAATATATATTTGATCGAGTACAGAAGAATACAAAATTAATTACATCGAAAATAGAGTTCCAATTGGCGAGTAATTCAAAAAACAACAAAATCAATCAAAACTCAAAGGGGTACCATCACGGAAAATAGTTGATTTTGGTCCCAAAAATATGTAATGTATTAACATTACTACCTCAATATATATCGAGTTAGAATGCGAATAAAACTAAATTCATTGAAAACGAAGTTGTGAGTGATGAGATATTGACAAAACTACGAAATCGGACGAAACTAAAACAGTGTCACCTAGGAAAAACATATTTAATGTGTTATGTACAAGTGATAACAGCAAACATTTGATCTTATATTTTGAGTGAGTATGTTTAGAATATATGTTTGATCGAGGATGGAAGAATACAAAATTTATTTCATCGAAAATGGAGTTCTGATAGAGTACTAATTCAAAAAACCACAAAATCAGTCGAAACTCAAAGGGGTACCATCACGGAAAATAGTTGCTTTTGGTCCCAAAAATATGTACTGTATTAACATTACTACCTCAATATATATAGAGTTAGAATGCGAATAAAACTAATTGAACTGAAAACGAAGTTTTGAGTGATGAGATATTGACAAAACTACGAAACTCGACGAAACAATAAGGTACCACCTAGGAAAAATATATTTAACATCTTATATACAAGTAATAACAGCAAACATTTGACCTTATATTTTGTGTAAGAATGTTTAAAATATATATTTGATCGATTACGGAAGAATACAAAATTTATTTCATCGAAAATAGAGTTCTGATTGACGAGTAATTCAAAAAACAACAAAATCGGTCGAAGCTCAAAGGGGTACCATCACGGAAAATAGTTGATTTTGGTCCCAAAAATATGTATTATATTAACATTACTACCTCAATATATATCGAGTTAGAATCCGAATAAAACTAATTTCACTGAAAACGAAGTTGAGAGTGATGAGATATTGACCAATCTACGAAATCAGACAAAACAATAAGGTGCCACCTAAGAAAAACGTATTTACGTCTTATATACAAGTGATAACAGAAAACATTTAATGTTATATTTTGAGTAATAATGTTTAGAATATATATTTGATCGAGTACGGAAGAATACAAAATTTATTTCATCGAAAATAGAGTTTCGGTTGATGAGTAATTCAAAAAACTACAAAATCAGTCGAAACTCAAAGGGGTACCATCACGGAAGATAGTTGCTTTTGGTCCCAAAAATATGTACTGTATTAACATTACTACCTCAATATATATAGAGTTAGAATGCGAATAAAACTAATTGAACTGAAAACGAAGTTTTGAGTGATGAGATATTGACAAAACTACGAAACTCGACGAAACAATAAGGTACCACCTAGGAAAAATATATTTAACATCTTATATACAAGTAATAACAGCAAACATTTGACCTTATATTTTGTGTAAGAATGTTTAAAATATATATTTGATCGATTACGGAAGAATACAAAATTTATTTCATCGAAAATAGAGGTCCGATTGACGAGTAATTCAAAAAACAACAAAATCAGTCGAAACTCAAAGGGGTACCATCACGGAAAATGGTTGATTTTGGTCCCAAAAATATGTATTATATTAACATTACTACCTCAATATATATCGAGTTAGAATCCGAATAAAACTAATTTCACTGAAAACGAAGTTGAGAGTGATGAGATATTGACCAATCTACGAAATCAGACAAAACAATAAGGTGCCACCTAAGAAAAACGTATTTACGTCTTATATACAAGTGATAACAGAAAACATTTAATGTTATATTTTGAGTAATAATGTTTAGAATATATATTTGATCGAGTACGGAAGAATACAAAATTTATTTCATCGAAAATAGAGTTTCGGTTGATGAGTAATTCAAAAAACTACAAAATCAGTCGAAACTCAAAGGGGTACCATCACGGAAAATAGTTGCTTTTGGTCCCAAAAATATGTACTATATTAACATTACTACCTCAATATATATCGAGTTAGAATGCGAATAAAACTAATTTAACTGAACACGAAGTTTTGAGTGATAAGATATTGACAAAACTACGAAACACGACGAAACAATAAGGTACCACCTAGGAAAAACGTATGTAACGTCTTATATACAAGTGATAACAGAAAACATTTGATGTTATATTTTCAGTAATAATGTTAACAATATATATTTCATCGAGTACGGAAGAATACAAAATTTATTTCATCGAAAATAGAGTTCCTATAGAGGAGTAATTCAAAAAACAACAAAATCAGTTGAAACTCGAAGGGGTACCATCACGGAAAATAGTTGCTTTTTGCCCCAAAATTATGTATTGTATTAACACTACTACCTCAATATATATCGAGTTAGAATCCGAATAAAACTAATTTCACTGAAAACGAAGTTGAGAGTGATGAGATATTGACCAAACTACGAAATCAGACGCAACAATAAGGTGCCACCTAAGAAAAACGTATTTACGTCTTATATACAAATGATAACAGAAAACATTTAATGTTATATTTTGAGTAATAATGTTTAGAATATATATTTGATCGAGTACGGAAGAATACAAAATTTATTTCATCGAAAATAGAGTTTCGGTTGATGAGTAATTCAAAAAACTACAAAATCAGTCGAAACTCAAAGGGGTACCATCACGGAAGATAGTTGCTTTTGGTCCCAAAAATATGTAATGTATTAACATTACTACCTCAATATATATCGAGTTAGAATGCGAATAAAACTAAATTCATTGAAAACGAAGTTGTGAGTGATGAGATATTGACAAAACTACGAAATCGGACGAAACTAAAACAGTGTCACCTAGGAAAAACATATTTAATGTGTTATGTACAAGTGATAACAGCAAACATTTGATCTTATATTTTGAGTGAGTATGTTTAGAATATATGTTTGATCGAGGATGGAAGAATACAAAATTTATTTCATCGAAAATGGAGTTCTGATAGAGTACTAATTCAAAAAACCACAAAATCAGTCGAAACTCAAAGGGGTACCATCACGGAAAATAGTTGCTTTTGGTCCCAAAAATATGTACTGTATTAACATTACTACCTCAATATATATAGAGTTAGAATGCGAATAAAACTAATTGAACTGAAAACGAAGTTTTGAGTGATGAGATATTGACAAAACTACGAAACTCGACGAAACAATAAGGTACCACCTAGGAAAAATATATTTAACATCTTATATACAAGTAATAACAGCAAACATTTGACCTTATATTTTGTGTAAGAATGTTTAAAATATATATTTGATCGATTACGGAAGAATACAAAATTTATTTCATCGAAAATAGAGTTCTGATTGACGAGTAATTCAAAAAACAACAAAATCAGTCGAAACTCAAAGGGGTACCATCACGGAAAATAGTTGATTTTGGTCCCAAAAATATGTATTATATTAACATTACTACCTCAATATATATCGAGTTAGAATCCGAATAAAACTAATTTCACTGAAAACGAAGTTGAGAGTGATGAGATATGACCAATCTACGAAATCAGACAAAACAATAAGGTGCCACCTAAGAAAAACGTATTTACGTCTTATATACAAGTGATAACAGAAAACATTTAATGTTATATTTTGAGTAATAATGTTTAGAATATATATTTGATCGAGTACGGAAGAATACAAAATTTATTTCATCGAAAATAGAGTTTCGGTTGATGAGTAATTCAAAAAACTACAAAATCAGTCGAAACTCAAAGGGGTACCATCACGGAAGATAGTTGCTTTTGGTCCCAAAAATATGTACTGTATTAACATTACTACCTCAATATATATAGAGTTAGAATGCGAATAAAACTAATTTCACTGAAAACGAAGTTTTGAGTGATGACATATTGACAAAACTACGAAACACGACGAAACAATAAGGTACCACCTAGGAAAAACGTATGTAACGTCTTATATACAAGTGATAACAGAAAACATTTGATGTTATATTTTCAGTAATAATGTTAACAATATATATTTCATCGAGTACGGAAGAATACAAAATTTATTTCATCGAAAATAGAGTTCCTATAGAGGAGTAATTCAAAAAACAACAAAATCAGTTGAAACTCGAAGGGGTACCATCACGGAAAATAGTTGCTTTTTGCCCCAAAATTATGTATTGTATTAACACTACTACCTCAATATATATCGAGTTAGAATCCGAATAAAACTAATTTCACTGAAAACGAAGTTGAGAGTGATGAGATATTGACCAAACTACGAAATCAGACGAAACAATAAGGTGCCACCTAAGAAAAACGTATTTACGTCTTATATACAAGTGATAACAGAAAACATTTGATGTTATATTTTGAGTAAAAATGTTTACAATATATATTTGATCGAGTACAGAAGAATACAAAATTAATTACATCGAAAATAGAGTTCCAATTGGCGAGTAATTCAAAAAACAACAAAATCAATCAAAACTCAAAGGGGTACCATCACGGAAAATAGTTGATTTTGGTCCCAAAAATATGTAATGTATTAACATTACTACCTCAATATATATCGAGTTAGAATGCGAATAAAACTAAATTCATTGAAAACGAAGTTGTGAGTGATGAGATATTGACAAAACTACGAAATCGGACGAAACTAAAACAGTGTCACCTAGGAAAAACATATTTAATGTGTTATGTACAAGTGATAACAGCAAACATTTGATCTTATATTTTGAGTGAGTATGTTTAGAATATATGTTTGATCGAGGATGGAAGAATACAAAATTTATTTCATCGAAAATGGAGTTCTGATAGAGTACTAATTCAAAAAACCACAAAATCAGTCGAAACTCAAAGGGGTACCATCACGGAAAATAGTTGCTTTTGGTCCCAAAAATATGTACTGTATTAACATTACTACCTCAATATATATAGAGTTAGAATGCGAATAAAACTAATTGAACTGAAAACGAAGTTTTGAGTGATGAGATATTGACAAAACTACGAAACTCGACGAAACAATAAGGTACCACCTAGGAAAAATATATTTAACATCTTATATACAAGTAATAACAGCAAACATTTGACCTTATATTTTGTGTAAGAATGTTTAAAATATATATTTGATCGATTACGGAAGAATACAAAATTTATTTCATCGAAAATAGAGTTCTGATTGACGAGTAATTCAAAAAACAACAAAATCAGTCGAAACTCAAAGGGGTACCATCACGGAAAATAGTTGATTTTGGTCCCAAAAATATGTATTATATTAACATTACTACCTCAATATATATCGAGTTAGAATCCGAATAAAACTAATTTCACTGAAAACGAAGTTGAGAGTGATGAGATATTGACCAATCTACGAAATCAGACAAAACAATAAGGTGCCACCTAAGAAAAACGTATTTACGTCTTATATACAAGTGATAACAGAAAACATTTAATGTTATATTTTGAGTAATAATGTTTAGAATATATATTTGATCGAGTACGGAAGAATACAAAATTTATTTCATCGAAAATAGAGTTTCGGTTGATGAGTAATTCAAAAAACTACAAAATCAGTCGAAACTCAAAGGGGTACCATCACGGAAGATAGTTGCTTTTGGTCCCAAAAATATGTACTGTATTAACATTACTACCTCAATATATATAGAGTTAGAATGCGAATAAAACTAATTGAACTGAAAACGAAGTTTTGAGTGATGAGATATTGACAAAACTACGAAACTCGACGAAACAATAAGGTACCACCTAGGAAAAATATATTTAACATCTTATATACAAGTAATAACAGCAAACATTTGACCTTATATTTTGTGTAAGAATGTTTAAAATATATATTTGATCGATTACGGAAGAATACAAAATTTATTTCATCGAAAATAGAGGTCCGATTGACGAGTAATTCAAAAAACAACAAAATCAGTCGAAACTCAAAGGGGTACCATCACGGAAAATGGTTGATTTTGGTCCCAAAAATATGTATTATATTAACATTACTACCTCAATATATATCGAGTTAGAATCCGAATAAAACTAATTTCACTGAAAACGAAGTTGAGAGTGATGAGATATTGACCAATCTACGAAATCAGACAAAACAATAAGGTGCCACCTAAGAAAAACGTATTTACGTCTTATATACAAGTGATAACAGAAAACATTTAATGTTATATTTTGAGTAATAATGTTTAGAATATATATTTGATCGAGTACGGAAGAATACAAAATTTATTTCATCGAAAATAGAGTTTCGGTTGATGAGTAATTCAAAAAACTACAAAATCAGTCGAAACTCAAAGGGGTACCATCACGGAAAATAGTTGCTTTTGGTCCCAAAAATATGTACTATATTAACATTACTACCTCAATATATATCGAGTTAGAATGCGAATAAAACTAATTTAACTGAACACGAAGTTTTGAGTGATAAGATATTGACAAAACTACGAAACACGACGAAACAATAAGGTACCACCTAGGAAAAACGTATGTAACGTCTTATATACAAGTGATAACAGAAAACATTTGATGTTATATTTTCAGTAATAATGTTAACAATATATATTTCATCGAGTACGGAAGAATACAAAATTTATTTCATCGAAAATAGAGTTCCTATAGAGGAGTAATTCAAAAAACAACAAAATCAGTTGAAACTCGAAGGGGTACCATCACGGAAAATAGTTGCTTTTTGCCCCAAAATTATGTATTGTATTAACACTACTACCTCAATATATATCGAGTTAGAATCCGAATAAAACTAATTTCACTGAAAACGAAGTTGAGAGTGATGAGATATTGACCAAACTACGAAATCAGACGCAACAATAAGGTGCCACCTAAGAAAAACGTATTTACGTCTTATATACAAATGATAACAGAAAACATTTAATGTTATATTTTGAGTAATAATGTTTAGAATATATATTTGATCGAGTACGGAAGAATACAAAATTTATTTCATCGAAAATAGAGTTTCGGTTGATGAGTAATTCAAAAAACTACAAAATCAGTCGAAACTCAAAGGGGTACCATCACGGAAGATAGTTGCTTTTGGTCCCAAAAATATGTAATGTATTAACATTACTACCTCAATATATATCGAGTTAGAATGCGAATAAAACTAAATTCATTGAAAACGAAGTTGTGAGTGATGAGATATTGACAAAACTACGAAATCGGACGAAACTAAAACAGTGTCACCTAGGAAAAACATATTTAATGTGTTATGTACAAGTGATAACAGCAAACATTTGATCTTATATTTTGAGTGAGTATGTTTATAATATATGTTTGATCGAGGATGGAAGAATACAAAATTTATTTCATCGAAAATGGAGTTCTGATAGAGTACTAATTCAAAAAACCACAAAATCAGTCGAAACTCAAAGGGGTACCATCACGGAAAATAGTTGCTTTTGGTCCCAAAAATATGTACTGTATTAACATTACTACCTCAATATATATAGAGTTAGAATGCGAATAAAACTAATTGAACTGAAAACGAAGTTTTGAGTGATGAGATATTGACAAAACTACGAAACTCGACGAAACAATAAGGTACCACCTAGGAAAAATATATTTAACATCTTATATACAAGTAATAACAGCAAACATTTGACCTTATATTTTGTGTAAGAATGTTTAAAATATATATTTGATCGATTACGGAAGAATACAAAATTTATTTCATCGAAAATAGAGGTCCGATTGACGAGTAATTCAAAAAACAACAAAATCAGTCGAAACTCAAAGGGGTACCATCACGGAAAATGGTTGATTTTGGTCCCAAAAATATGTATTATATTAACATTACTACCTCAATATATATCGAGTTAGAATCCGAATAAAACTAATTTCACTGAAAACGAAGTTGAGAGTGATGAGATATTGACCAATCTACGAAATCAGACAAAACAATAAGGTGCCACCTAAGAAAAACGTATTTACGTCTTATATACAAGTGATAACAGAAAACATTTAATGTTATATTTTGAGTAATAATGTTTAGAATATATATTTGATCGAGTACGGAAGAATACAAAATTTATTTCATCGAAAATAGAGTTTCGGTTGATGAGTAATTCAAAAAACTACAAAATCAGTCGAAACTCAAAGGGGTACCATCACGGAAAATAGTTGCTTTTGGTCCCAAAAATATGTACTATATTAACATTACTACCTCAATATATATCGAGTTAGAATGCGAATAAAACTAATTTAACTGAAAACGAAGTTTTGAGTGATAAGATATTGACAAAACTACGAAACACGACGAAACAATAAGGTACCACCTAGGAAAAACGTATGTAACGTCTTATATACAAGTGATAACAGAAAACATTTGATGTTATATTTTCAGTAATAATGTTAACAATATATATTTCATCGAGTACGGAAGAATACAAAATTTATTTCATCGAAAATAGAGTTCCTATAGAGGAGTAATTCAAAAAACAACAAAATCAGTTGAAACTCGAAGGGGTACCATCACGGAAAATAGTTGCTTTTTGCCCCAAAATTATGTATTGTATTAACACTACTACCTCAATATATATCGAGTTAGAATCCGAATAAAACTAATTTCACTGAAAACGAAGTTGAGAGTGATGAGATATTGACCAAACTACGAAATCAGACGCAACAATAAGGTGCCACCTAAGAAAAACGTATTTACGTCTTATATACAAATGATAACAGAAAACATTTAATGTTATATTTTGAGTAATAATGTTTAGAATATATATTTGATCGAGTACGGAAGAATACAAAATTTATTTCATCGAAAATAGAGTTTCGGTTGATGAGTAATTCAAAAAACTACAAAATCAGTCGAAACTCAAAGGGGTACCATCACGGAAGATAGTTGCTTTTGGTCCCAAAAATATGTAATGTATTAACATTACTACCTCAATATATATCGAGTTAGAATGCGAATAAAACTAAATTCATTGAAAACGAAGTTGTGAGTGATGAGATATTGACAAAACTACGAAATCGGACGAAACTAAAACAGTGTCACCTAGGAAAAACATATTTAATGTGTTATGTACAAGTGATAACAGCAAACATTTGATCTTATATTTTGAGTGAGTATGTTTAGAATATATGTTTGATCGAGGATGGAAGAATACAAAATTTATTTCATCGAAAATGGAGTTCTGATAGAGTACTAATTCAAAAAACCACAAAATCAGTCGAAACTCAAAGGGGTACCATCACGGAAAATAGTTGCTTTTGGTCCCAAAAATATGTACTGTATTAACATTACTACCTCAATATATATAGAGTTAGAATGCGAATAAAACTAATTGAACTGAAAACGAAGTTTTGAGTGATGAGATATTGACAAAACTACGAAACTCGACGAAACAATAAGGTACCACCTAGGAAAAATATATTTAACATCTTATATACAAGTAATAACAGCAAACATTTGACCTTATATTTTGTGTAAGAATGTTTAAAATATATATTTGATCGATTACGGAAGAATACAAAATTTATTTCATCGAAAATAGAGTTCTGATTGACGAGTAATTCAAAAAACAACAAAATCAGTCGAAACTCAAAGGGGTACCATCACGGAAAATAGTTGATTTTGGTCCCAAAAATATGTATTATATTAACATTACTACCTCAATATATATCGAGTTAGAATCCGAATAAAACTAATTTCACTGAAAACGAAGTTGAGAGTGATGAGATATGACCAATCTACGAAATCAGACAAAACAATAAGGTGCCACCTAAGAAAAACGTATTTACGTCTTATATACAAGTGATAACAGAAAACATTTAATGTTATATTTTGAGTAATAATGTTTAGAATATATATTTGATCGAGTACGGAAGAATACAAAATTTATTTCATCGAAAATAGAGTTTCGGTTGATGAGTAATTCAAAAAACTACAAAATCAGTCGAAACTCAAAGGGGTACCATCACGGAAGATAGTTGCTTTTGGTCCCAAAAATATGTACTGTATTAACATTACTACCTCAATATATATAGAGTTAGAATGCGAATAAAACTAATTTCACTGAAAACGAAGTTTTGAGTGATGACATATTGACAAAACTACGAAACACGACGAAACAATAAGGTACCACCTAGGAAAAACGTATGTAACGTCTTATATACAAGTGATAACAGAAAACATTTGATGTTATATTTTCAGTAATAATGTTAACAATATATATTTCATCGAGTACGGAAGAATACAAAATTTATTTCATCGAAAATAGAGTTCCTATAGAGGAGTAATTCAAAAAACAACAAAATCAGTTGAAACTCGAAGGGGTACCATCACGGAAAATAGTTGCTTTTTGCCCCAAAATTATGTATTGTATTAACACTACTACCTCAATATATATCGAGTTAGAATCCGAATAAAACTAATTTCACTGAAAACGAAGTTGAGAGTGATGAGATATTGACCAAACTACGAAATCAGACGAAACAATAAGGTGCCACCTAAGAAAAACGTATTTACGTCTTATATACAAGTGATAACAGAAAACATTTGATGTTATATTTTGAGTAAAAATGTTTACAATATATATTTGATCGAGTACAGAAGAATACAAAATTAATTACATCGAAAATAGAGTTCCAATTGGCGAGTAATTCAAAAAACAACAAAATCAATCAAAACTCAAAGGGGTACCATCACGGAAAATAGTTGATTTTGGTCCCAAAAATATGTAATGTATTAACATTACTACCTCAATATATATCGAGTTAGAATGCGAATAAAACTAAATTCATTGAAAACGAAGTTGTGAGTGATGAGATATTGACAAAACTACGAAATCGGACGAAACTAAAACAGTGTCACCTAGGAAAAACATATTTAATGTGTTATGTACAAGTGATAACAGCAAACATTTGATCTTATATTTTGAGTGAGTATGTTTAGAATATATGTTTGATCGAGGATGGAAGAATACAAAATTTATTTCATCGAAAATGGAGTTCTGATAGAGTACTAATTCAAAAAACCACAAAATCAGTCGAAACTCAAAGGGGTACCATCACGGAAAATAGTTGCTTTTGGTCCCAAAAATATGTACTGTATTAACATTACTACCTCAATATATATAGAGTTAGAATGCGAATAAAACTAATTGAACTGAAAACGAAGTTTTGAGTGATGAGATATTGACAAAACTACGAAACTCGACGAAACAATAAGGTACCACCTAGGAAAAATATATTTAACATCTTATATACAAGTAATAACAGCAAACATTTGACCTTATATTTTGTGTAAGAATGTTTAAAATATATATTTGATCGATTACGGAAGAATACAAAATTTATTTCATCGAAAATAGAGTTCTGATTGACGAGTAATTCAAAAAACAACAAAATCAGTCGAAACTCAAAGGGGTACCATCACGGAAAATAGTTGATTTTGGTCCCAAAAATATGTATTATATTAACATTACTACCTCAATATATATCGAGTTAGAATCCGAATAAAACTAATTTCACTGAAAACGAAGTTGAGAGTGATGAGATATTGACCAATCTACGAAATCAGACAAAACAATAAGGTGCCACCTAAGAAAAACGTATTTACGTCTTATATACAAGTGATAACAGAAAACATTTAATGTTATATTTTGAGTAATAATGTTTAGAATATATATTTGATCGAGTACGGAAGAATACAAAATTTATTTCATCGAAAATAGAGTTTCGGTTGATGAGTAATTCAAAAAACTACAAAATCAGTCGAAACTCAAAGGGGTACCATCACGGAAGATAGTTGCTTTTGGTCCCAAAAATATGTACTGTATTAACATTACTACCTCAATATATATAGAGTTAGAATGCGAATAAAACTAATTTCACTGAAAACGAAGTTTTGAGTGATGACATATTGACAAAACTACGAAACACGACGAAACAATAAGGTACCACCTAGGAAAAACGTATGTAACGTCTTATATACAAGTGATAACAGAAAACATTTGATGTTATATTTTCAGTAATAATGTTAACAATATATATTTCATCGAGTACGGAAGAATACAAAATTTATTTCATCGAAAATAGAGTTCCTATAGAGGAGTAATTCAAAAAACAACAAAATCAGTTGAAACTCGAAGGGGTACCATCACGGAAAATAGTTGCTTTTTGCCCCAAAATTATGTATTGTATTAACACTACTACCTCAATATATATCGAGTTAGAATCCGAATAAAACTAATTTCACTGAAAACGAAGTTGAGAGTGATGAGATATTGACCAAACTACGAAATCAGACGCAACAATAAGGTGCCACCTAAGAAAAACGTATTTACGTCTTATATACAAGTGATAACAGAAAACATTTGATGTTATATTTTGAGTAAAAATGTTTACAATATATATTTGATCGAGTACAGAAGAATACAAAATTAATTACATCGAAAATAGAGTTCCAATTGGCGAGTAATTCAAAAAACAACAAAATCAATCAAAACTCAAAGGGGTACCATCACGGAAAATAGTTGATTTTGGTCCCAAAAATATGTAATGTATTAACATTACTACCTCAATATATATCGAGTTAGAATGCGAATAAAACTAAATTCATTGAAAACGAAGTTGTGAGTGATGAGATATTGACAAAACTACGAAATCGGACGAAACTAAAACAGTGTCACCTAGGAAAAACATATTTAATGTGTTATGTACAAGTGATAACAGCAAACATTTGATCTTATATTTTGAGTGAGTATGTTTAGAATATATGTTTGATCGAGGATGGAAGAATACAAAATTTATTTCATCGAAAATGGAGTTCTGATAGAGTACTAATTCAAAAAACCACAAAATCAGTCGAAACTCAAAGGGGTACCATCACGGAAAATAGTTGCTTTTGGTCCCAAAAATATGTACTGTATTAACATTACTACCTCAATATATATAGAGTTAGAATGCGAATAAAACTAATTGAACTGAAAACGAAGTTTTGAGTGATGAGATATTGACAAAACTACGAAACTCGACGAAACAATAAGGTACCACCTAGGAAAAATATATTTAACATCTTATATACAAGTAATAACAGCAAACATTTGACCTTATATTTTGTGTAAGAATGTTTAAAATATATATTTGATCGATTACGGAAGAATACAAAATTTATTTCATCGAAAATAGAGGTCCGATTGACGAGTAATTCAAAAAACAACAAAATCAGTCGAAACTCAAAGGGGTACCATCACGGAAAATGGTTGATTTTGGTCCCAAAAATATGTATTATATTAACATTACTACCTCAATATATATCGAGTTAGAATCCGAATAAAACTAATTTCACTGAAAACGAAGTTGAGAGTGATGAGATATTGACCAATCTACGAAATCAGACAAAACAATAAGGTGCCACCTAAGAAAAACGTATTTACGTCTTATATACAAGTGATAACAGAAAACATTTAATGTTATATTTTGAGTAATAATGTTTAAAATATATATTTGATCGAGTACGGAAGAATACAAAATTTATTTCATCGAAAATAGAGTTTCGGTTGATGAGTAATTCAAAAAACTACAAAATCAGTCGAAACTCAAAGGGGTACCATCACGGAAAATAGTTGCTTTTGGTCCCAAAAATATGTACTATATTAACATTACTACCTCAATATATATCGAGTTAGAATGCGAATAAAACTAATTTAACTGAAAACGAAGTTTTGAGTGATAAGATATTGACAAAACTACGAAACACGACGAAACAATAAGGTACCACCTAGGAAAAACGTATGTAACGTCTTATATACAAGTGATAACAGAAAACATTTGATGTTATATTTTCAGTAATAATGTTAACAATATATATTTCATCGAGTACGGAAGAATACAAAATTTATTTCATCGAAAATAGAGTTCCTATAGAGGAGTAATTCAAAAAACAACAAAATCAGTTGAAACTCGAAGGGGTACCATCACGGAAAATAGTTGCTTTTTGCCCCAAAATTATGTATTGTATTAACACTACTACCTCAATATATATCGAGTTAGAATCCGAATAAAACTAATTTCACTGAAAACGAAGTTGAGAGTGATGAGATATTGACCAAACTACGAAATCAGACGCAACAATAAGGTGCCACCTAAGAAAAACGTATTTACGTCTTATATACAAATGATAACAGAAAACATTTAATGTTATATTTTGAGTAATAATGTTTAGAATATATATTTGATCGAGTACGGAAGAATACAAAATTTATTTCATCGAAAATAGAGTTTCGGTTGATGAGTAATTCAAAAAACTACAAAATCAGTCGAAACTCAAAGGGGTACCATCACGGAAGATAGTTGCTTTTGGTCCCAAAAATATGTAATGTATTAACATTACTACCTCAATATATATCGAGTTAGAATGCGAATAAAACTAAATTCATTGAAAACGAAGTTGTGAGTGATGAGATATTGACAAAACTACGAAATCGGACGAAACTAAAACAGTGTCACCTAGGAAAAACATATTTAATGTGTTATGTACAAGTGATAACAGCAAACATTTGATCTTATATTTTGAGTGAGTATGTTTAGAATATATGTTTGATCGAGGATGGAAGAATACAAAATTTATTTCATCGAAAATGGAGTTCTGATAGAGTACTAATTCAAAAAACCACAAAATCAGTCGAAACTCAAAGGGGTACCATCACGGAAAATAGTTGCTTTTGGTCCCAAAAATATGTACTGTATTAACATTACTACCTCAATATATATAGAGTTAGAATGCGAATAAAACTAATTGAACTGAAAACGAAGTTTTGAGTGATGAGATATTGACAAAACTACGAAACTCGACGAAACAATAAGGTACCACCTAGGAAAAATATATTTAACATCTTATATACAAGTAATAACAGCAAACATTTGACCTTATATTTTGTGTAAGAATGTTTAAAATATATATTTGATCGATTACGGAAGAATACAAAATTTATTTCATCGAAAATAGAGGTCCGATTGACGAGTAATTCAAAAAACAACAAAATCAGTCGAAACTCAAAGGGGTACCATCACGGAAAATGGTTGATTTTTGTCCCAAAAATATGTATTATATTAACATTACTACCTCAATATATATCGAGTTAGAATCCTAATAAAATTAATTTCACTGAAAACGAAGTTGAAAGTGATGAAATATTGACCAATCTACGAAATCAGGCGAAACAATAAGGTGCCACCAAAGAAAAACGTATTTACGTCTTATATACAAGTGATAACAGAAAATATTTGATGTTATATTTTGAGTAATAATGTTTACAATATATATTTGATCGAGTACGGAAAAATACAAAATTTATTTCATCGAAAATAGAGTTTCGATTGATGAGTAATTCAAAAAACTACAAAATCAGTCGAAACTCAAAGGGGTACCATCACGGAAAATAGTTGCTTTTGGTCCCAAAAATATGTACTATATTAACATTACTACCTCAATATATATCGAGTTAGAATGCGAATAAAACTAATTTAACTGAAAACGAAGTTTTGAGTGATGAGATATTGACAAAACTACGAAACACGACGAAACAATAAGGTACCACCTAGGAAAAACGTATGTAACGTCTTATATACAAGTGATAACAGAAAACATTTTATGTTATATTTTCAGTAATAATGTTAACAATATATATTTCATCGAGTACGGAAGAATACAAAATTTATTTCATCGAAAATAGAGTTCCTATAGAGGAGTAATTCAAAAAACAACAAAATCAGTTGAAACTCGAAGGGGTACCATCACGGAAAATAGTTGCTTTTTGCCCCAAAATTATGTATTGTATTAACACTACTACCTCAATATATATCGAGTTA
This sequence comes from Chamaenerion angustifolium, assembly GCA_946814005.1. Taxonomy (NCBI): domain Eukaryota; kingdom Viridiplantae; phylum Streptophyta; class Magnoliopsida; order Myrtales; family Onagraceae; genus Chamaenerion; species Chamaenerion angustifolium. Next base: position 1,232,897 of record OX328279.1, read on the forward strand.
GAATCCGAATAAAACTAATTTCACTGAAAACGAAGTTGAGAGTGATGAGATATTGACCAATCTACGAAATCAGACGAAACAATAAGGTGCCACCTAAGAAAAACGTATTTACGTCTTATATACAAATGATAACAGAAAACATTTAATGTTATATTTTGAGTAATAATGTTTAGAATATATATTTGATCGAGTACGGAAGAATACAAAATTTATTTCATCGAAAATAGAGTTTCGGTTGATGAGTAATTCAAAAAACTACAAAATCAGTCGAAACTCAAAGGGGTACCATCACGGAAGATAGTTGCTTTTGGTCCCAAAAATATGTAATGTATTAACATTACTACCTCAATATATATCGAGTTAGAATGCGAATAAAACTAAATTCATTGAAAACGAAGTTGTGAGTGATGAGATATTGACAAAACTACGAAATCGGACGAAACTAAAACAGTGTCACCTAGGAAAAACATATTTAATGTGTTATGTACAAGTGATAACAGCAAACATTTGATCTTATATTTTGAGTGAGTATGTTTAGAATATATGTTTGATCGAGGATGGAAGAATACAAAATTTATTTCATCGAAAATGGAGTTCTGATAGAGTACTAATTCAAAAAACCACAAAATCAGTCGAAACTCAAAGGGGTACCATCACGGAAAATAGTTGCTTTTGGTCCCAAAAATATGTACTGTATTAACATTACTACCTCAATATATATAGAGTTAGAATGCGAATAAAACTAATTGAACTGAAAACGAAGTTTTGAGTGATGAGATATTGACAAAACTACGAAACTCGACGAAACAATAAGGTACCACCTAGGAAAAATATATTTAACATCTTATATACAAGTAATAACAGCAAACATTTGACCTTATATTTTGTGTAAGAATGTTTAAAATATATATTTGATCGATTACGGAAGAATACAAAATTTATTTCATCGAAAATAGAGTTCTGATTGACGAATAATTCAAAAAACAACAAAATCAGTCGAAACTCAAAGGGGTACCATCACGGAAAATAGTTGATTTTGGTCCCAAAAATATGTATTATATTAACATTACTACCTCAATATATATCGAGTTAGAATCCGAATAAAACTAATTTCACTGAAAACGAAGTTGAGAGTGATGAGATATTGACCAATCTACGAAATCAGACAAAACAATAAGGTGCCACCTAAGAAAAACGTATTTACGTCTTATATACAAGTGATAACAGAAAACATTTAATGTTATATTTTGAGTAATAATGTTTAGAATATATATTTGATCGAGTACGGAAGAATACAAAATTTATTTCATCGAAAATAGAGTTTCGGTTGATGAGTAATTCAAAAATCTACAAAATCAGTCGAAACTCAAAGGGGTACCATCACGGAAGATAGTTGCTTTTGGTCCCAAAAATATGTACTGTATTAACATTACTACCTCAATATATATAGAGTTAGAATGCGAATAAAACTAATTTCACTGAAAACGAAGTTTTGAGTGATGACATATTGACAAAACTACGAAACACGACGAAACAATAAGGTACCACCTAGGAAAAACGTATGTAACGTCTTATATACAAGTGATAACAGAAAACATTTGATGTTATATTTTCAGTAATAATGTTAACAATATATATTTCATCGAGTACGGAAGAATACAAAATTTATTTCATCGAAAATAGAGTTCCTATAGAGGAGTAATTCAAAAAACAACAAAATCAGTTGAAACTCGAAGGGGTACCATCACGGAAAATAGTTGCTTTTTGCCCCAAAATTATGTATTGTATTAACACTACTACCTCAATATATATCGAGTTAGAATCCGAATAAAACTAATTTCACTGAAAACGAAGTTGAGAGTGATGAGATATTGACCAAACTACGAAATCAGACGAAACAATAAGGTGCCACCTAAGAAAAACGTATTTACGTCTTATATACAAGTGATAACAGAAAACATTTGATGTTATATTTTGAGTAAAAATGTTTACAATATATATTTGATCGAGTACAGAAGAATACAAAATTAATTACATCGAAAATAGAGTTCCAATTGGCGAGTAATTCAAAAAACAACAAAATCAATCAAAACTCAAAGGGGTACGTACCATCACGGAAAATAGTTGATTTTGGTCCCAAAAATATGTAATGTATTAACATTACTACCTCAATATATATCGAGTTAGAATGCGAATAAAACTAAATTCATTGAAAACGAAGTTGTGAGTGATGAGATATTGACAAAACTACGAAATCGGACGAAACTAAAACAGTGTCACCTAGGAAAAACATATTTAATGTGTTATGTACAAGTGATAACAGCAAACATTTGATCTTATATTTTGAGTGAGTATGTTTAGAATATATGTTTGATCGAGGATGGAAGAATACAAAATTTATTTCATCGAAAATGGAGTTCTGATAGAGTACTAATTCAAAAAACCACAAAATCAGTCGAAACTCAAAGGGGTACCATCACGGAAAATAGTTGCTTTTGGTCCCAAAAATATGTACTGTATTAACATTACTACCTCAATATATATAGAGTTAGAATGCGAATAAAACTAATTGAACTGAAAACGAAGTTTTGAGTGATGAGATATTGACAAAACTACGAAACTCGACGAAACAATAAGGTACCACCTAGGAAAAATATATTTAACATCTTATATACAAGTAATAACAGCAAACATTTGACCTTATATTTTGTGTAAGAATGTTTAAAATATATATTTGATCGATTACGGAAGAATACAAAATTTATTTCATCGAAAATAGAGGTCCGATTGACGAGTAATTCAAAAAACAACAAAATCAGTCGAAACTCAAAGGGGTACCATCACGGAAAATGGTTGATTTTGGTCCCAAAAATATGTATTATATTAACATTACTACCTCAATATATATCGAGTTAGAATCCTAATAAAATTAATTTCACTGAAAACGAAGTTGAGAGTGATGAAATATTGACCAATCTACGAAATCAGGCGAAACAATAAGGTGCCACCAAAGAAAAACGTATTTACGTCTTATATACAAGTGATAACAGAAAATATTTGATGTTATATTTTGAGTAATAATGTTTACAATATATATTTGATCGAGTACGGAAAAATACAAAATTTATTTCATCGAAAATAGAGTTTCGATTGATGAGTAATTCAAAAAACTACAAAATCAGTCGAAACTCAAAGGGGTACCATCACGGAAGATAGTTGCTTTTGGTCCCAAAAATATGTACTGTATTAACATTACTACCTCAATATATATAGAGTTAGAATGCGAATAAAACTAATTTCACTGAAAACGAAGTTTTGAGTGATGACATATTGACAAAACTACGAAACACGACGAAACAATAAGGTACCACCTAGGAAAAACGTATGTAACGTCTTATATACAAGTGATAACAGAAAACATTTGATGTTATATTTTCAGTAATAATGTTAACAATATATATTTCATCGAGTACGGAAGAATACAAAATTTATTTCATCGAAAATAGAGTTCCTATAGAGGAGTAATTCAAAAAACAACAAAATCAGTTGAAACTCGAAGGGGTACCATCACGGAAAATAGTTGCTTTTTGCCCCAAAATTATGTATTGTATTAACACTACTACCTCAATATATATCGAGTTAGAATCCGAATAAAACTAATTTCACTGAAAACGAAGTTGAGAGTGATGAGATATTGACCAAACTACGAAATCAGACGAAACAATAAGGTGCCACCTAAGAAAAACGTATTTACGTCTTATATACAAGTGATAACAGAAAACATTTGATGTTATATTTTGAGTAAAAATGTTTACAATATATATTTGATCGAGTACAGAAGAATACAAAATTAATTACATCGAAAATAGAGTTCCAATTGGCGAGTAATTCAAAAAACAACAAAATCAATCAAAACTCAAAGGGGTACGTACCATCACGGAAAATAGTTGATTTTGGTCCCAAAAATATGTAATGTATTAACATTACTACCTCAATATATATCGAGTTAGAATGCGAATAAAACTAAATTCATTGAAAACGAAGTTGTGAGTGATGAGATATTGACAAAACTACGAAATCGGACGAAACTAAAACAGTGTCACCTAGGAAAAACATATTTAATGTGTTATGTACAAGTGATAACAGCAAACATTTGATCTTATATTTTGAGTGAGTATGTTTAGAATATATGTTTGATCGAGGATGGAAGAATACAAAATTTATTTCATCGAAAATGGAGTTCTGATAGAGTACTAATTCAAAAAACCACAAAATCAGTCGAAACTCAAAGGGGTACCATCACGGAAAATAGTTGCTTTTGGTCCCAAAAATATGTACTGTATTAACATTACTACCTCAATATATATAGAGTTAGAATGCGAATAAAACTAATTGAACTGAAAACGAAGTTTTGAGTGATGAGATATTGACAAAACTACGAAACTCGACGAAACAATAAGGTACCACCTAGGAAAAATATATTTAACATCTTATATACAAGTAATAACAGCAAACATTTGACCTTATATTTTGTGTAAGAATGTTTAAAATATATATTTGATCGATTACGGAAGAATACAAAATTTATTTCATCGAAAATAGAGGTCCGATTGACGAGTAATTCAAAAAACAACAAAATCAGTCGAAACTCAAAGGGGTACCATCACGGAAAATGGTTGATTTTGGTCCCAAAAATATGTATTATATTAACATTACTACCTCAATATATATCGAGTTAGAATCCTAATAAAATTAATTTCACTGAAAACGAAGTTGAGAGTGATGAAATATTGACCAATCTACGAAATCAGGCGAAACAATAAGGTGCCACCAAAGAAAAACGTATTTACGTCTTATATACAAGTGATAACAGAAAATATTTGACCTTATATTTTGAGTAATAATGTTTACAATATATATTTGATCGAGTACGGAAAAATACAAAATTTATTTCATCGAAAATAGAGTTTCGATTGATGAGTAATTCAAAAAACTACAAAATCAGTCGAAACTCAAAGGGGTACCATCACGGAAAATAGTTGCTTTTGGTCCCAAAAATATGTACTATATTAACATTACTACCTCAATATATATCGAGTTAGAATGCGAATAAAACTAATTTAACTGAAAACGAAGTTGAGAGTGATGAAATATTGACCAATCTACGAAATCAGGCGAAACAATAAGGTGCCACCAAAGAAAAACGTATTTACGTCTTATATACAAGTGATAACAGAAAATATTTGATGTTATATTTTGAGTAATAATGTTTACAATATATATTTGATCGAGTACGGAAAAATACAAAATTTATTTCATCGAAAATAGAGTTTCGATTGATGAGTAATTCAAAAAACTACAAAATCAGTCGAAACTCAAAGGGGTACCATCACGGAAGATAGTTGCTTTTGGTCCCAAAAATATGTACTGTATTAACATTACTACCTCAATATATATAGAGTTAGAATGCGAATAAAACTAATTTCACTGAAAACGAAGTTTTGAGTGATGACATATTGACAAAACTACGAAACACGACGAAACAATAAGGTACCACCTAGGAAAAACGTATGTAACGTCTTATATACAAGTGATAACAGAAAACATTTGATGTTATATTTTCAGTAATAATGTTAACAATATATATTTCATCGAGTACGGAAGAATACAAAATTTATTTCATCGAAAATAGAGTTCCTATAGAGGAGTAATTCAAAAAACAACAAAATCAGTTGAAACTCGAAGGGGTACCATCACGGAAAATAGTTGCTTTTTGCCCCAAAATTATGTATTGTATTAACACTACTACCTCAATATATATCGAGTTAGAATCCGAATAAAACTAATTTCACTGAAAACGAAGTTGAGAGTGATGAGATATTGACCAATCTACGAAATCAGACGAAACAATAAGGTGCCACCTAAGAAAAACGTATTTACGTCTTATATACAAATGATAACAGAAAACATTTAATGTTATATTTTGAGTAATAATGTTTAGAATATATATTTGATCGAGTACGGAAGAATACAAAATTTATTTCATCGAAAATAGAGTTTCGGTTGATGAGTAATTCAAAAAACTACAAAATCAGTCGAAACTCAAAGGGGTACCATCACGGAAGATAGTTGATTTTGGTCCCAAAAATATGTAATGTATTAACATTACTACCTCAATATATATCGAGCTAGAATGCGAATAAAACTAAATTCATTGAAAACGAAGTTGTGAGTGATGAGATATTGACAAAACTACGAAATCGGACGAAACTAAAACAGTGTCACCTAGGAAAAACATATTTAATGTGTTATGTACAAGTGATAACAGCAAACATTTGATCTTATATTTTGAGTGAGTATGTTTAGAATATATGTTTGATCGAGGATGGAAGAATACAAAATTTATTTCATCGAAAATGGAGTTCTGATAGAGTACTAATTCAAAAAACCACAAAATCAGTCGAAACTCAAAGGGGTACCATCACGGAAAATAGTTGCTTTTGGTCCCAAAAATATGTACTGTATTAACATTACTACCTCAATATATATAGAGTTAGAATGCGAATAAAACTAATTGAACTGAAAACGAAGTTTTGAGTGATGAGATATTGACAAAACTACGAAACTCGACGAAACAATAAGGTACCACCTAGGAAAAATATATTTAACATCTTATATACAAGTAATAACAGCAAACATTTGACCTTATATTTTGTGTAAGAATGTTTAAAATATATATTTGATCGATTACGGAAGAATACAAAATTTATTTCATCGAAAATAGAGGTCCGATTGACGAGTAATTCAAAAAACAACAAAATCAGTCGAAACTCAAAGGGGTACCATCACGGAAAATGGTTGATTTTGGTCCCAAAAATATGTATTATATTAACATTACTACCTCAATATATATCGAGTTAGAATCCTAATAAAATTAATTTCACTGAAAACGAAGTTGAGAGTGATGAAATATTGACCAATCTACGAAATCAGGCGAAACAATAAGGTGCCACCAAAGAAAAACGTATTTACGTCTTATATACAAGTGATAACAGAAAATATTTGATGTTATATTTTGAGTAATAATGTTTACAATATATATTTGATCGAGTACGGAAAAATACAAAATTTATTTCATCGAAAATAGAGTTTCGATTGATGAGTAATTCAAAAAACTACAAAATCAGTCGAAACTCAAAGGGGTACCATCACGGAAAATAGTTGCTTTTGGTCCCAAAAATATGTACTATATTAACATTACTACCTCAATATATATCGAGTTAGAATGCGAATAAAACTAATTTAACTGAAAACGAAGTTTTGAGTGATGAGATATTGACAAAACTACGAAACACGACGAAACAATAAGGTACCACCTAGGAAAAACGTATGTAACGTCTTATATACAAGTGATAACAGAAAACATTTGATGTTATATTTTCAGTAATAATGTTAACAATATATATTTCATCGAGTACGGAAGAATACAAAATTTATTTCATCGAAAATAGAGTTCCTATAGAGGAGTAATTCAAAAAACAACAAAATCAGTTGAAACTCGAAGGGGTACCATCACGGAAAATAGTTGCTTTTTGCCCCAAAATTATGTATTGTATTAACACTACTACCTCAATATATATCGAGTTAGAATCCGAATAAAACTAATTTCACTGAAAACGAAGTTGAGAGTGATGAGATATTGACCAATCTACGAAATCAGACGAAACAATAAGGTGCCACCTAAGAAAAACGTATTTACGTCTTATATACAAATGATAACAGAAAACATTTAATGTTATATTTTGAGTAATAATGTTTAGAATATATATTTGATCGAGTACGGAAGAATACAAAATTTATTTCATCGAAAATAGAGTTTCGGTTGATGAGTAATTCAAAAAACTACAAAATCAGTCGAAACTCAAAGGGGTACCATCACGGAAGATAGTTGATTTTGGTCCCAAAAATATGTAATGTATTAACATTACTACCTCAATATATATCGAGTTAGAATGCGAATAAAACTAAATTCATTGAAAACGAAGTTGTGAGTGATGAGATATTGACAAAACTACGAAATCGGACGAAACTAAAACAGTGTCACCTAGGAAAAACATATTTAATGTGTTATGTACAAGTGATAACAGCAAACATTTGATCTTATATTTTGAGTGAGTATGTTTAGAATATATGTTTGATCGAGGATGGAAGAATACAAAATTTATTTCATCGAAAATGGAGTTCTGATAGAGTACTAATTCAAAAAACCACAAAATCAGTCGAAACTCAAAGGGGTACCATCACGGAAAATAGTTGCTTTTGGTCCCAAAAATATGTACTGTATTAACATTACTACCTCAATATATATAGAGTTAGAATGCGAATAAAACTAATTGAACTGAAAACGAAGTTTTGAGTGATGAGATATTGACAAAACTACGAAACTCGACGAAACAATAAGGTACCACCTAGGAAAAATATATTTAACATCTTATATACAAGTAATAACAGCAAACATTTGACCTTATATTTTGTGTAAGAATGTTTAAAATATATATTTGATCGATTACGGAAGAATACAAAATTTATTTCATCGAAAATAGAGGTCCGATTGACGAGTAATTCAAAAAACAACAAAATCAGTCGAAACTCAAAGGGGTACCATCACGGAAAATGGTTGATTTTGGTCCCAAAAATATGTATTATATTAACATTACTACCTCAATATATATCGAGTTAGAATCCTAATAAAATTAATTTCACTGAAAACGAAGTTGAGAGTGATGAAATATTGACCAATCTACGAAATCAGGCGAAACAATAAGGTGCCACCAAAGAAAAACGTATTTACGTCTTATATACAAGTGATAACAGAAAATATTTGATGTTATATTTTGAGTAATAATGTTTACAATATATATTTGATCGAGTACGGAAAAATACAAAATTTATTTCATCGAAAATAGAGTTTCGATTGATGAGTAATTCAAAAAACTACAAAATCAGTCGAAACTCAAAGGGGTACCATCACGGAAAATAGTTGCTTTTGGTCCCAAAAATATGTACTATATTAACATTACTACCTCAATATATATCGAGTTAGAATGCGAATAAAACTAATTTAACTGAAAACGAAGTTTTGAGTGATGAGATATTGACAAAACTACGAAACACGACGAAACAATAAGGTACCACCTAGGAAAAACGTATGTAACGTCTTATATACAAGTGATAACAGAAAACATTTGATGTTATATTTTCAGTAATAATGTTAACAATATATATTTCATCGAGTACGGAAGAATACAAAATTTATTTCATCGAAAATAGAGTTCCTATAGAGGAGTAATTCAAAAAACAACAAAATCAGTTGAAACTCGAAGGGGTACCATCACGGAAAATAGTTGCTTTTTGCCCCAAAATTATGTATTGTATTAACACTACTACCTCAATATATATCGAGTTAGAATCCGAATAAAACTAATTTCACTGAAAACGAAGTTGAGAGTGATGAGATATTGACCAATCTACGAAATCAGACGAAACAATAAGGTGCCACCTAAGAAAAACGTATTTACGTCTTATATACAAATGATAACAGAAAACATTTAATGTTATATTTTGAGTAATAATGTTTAGAATATATATTTGATCGAGTACGGAAGAATACAAAATTTATTTCATCGAAAATAGAGTTTCGGTTGATGAGTAATTCAAAAAACTACAAAATCAGTCGAAACTCAAAGGGGTACCATCACGGAAGATAGTTGATTTTGGTCCCAAAAATATGTAATGTATTAACATTACTACCTCAATATATATCGAGTTAGAATGCGAATAAAACTAAATTCATTGAAAACGAAGTTGTGAGTGATGAGATATTGACAAAACTACGAAATCGGACGAAACTAAAACAGTGTCACCTAGGAAAAACATATTTAATGTGTTATGTACAAGTGATAACAGCAAACATTTGATCTTATATTTTGAGTGAGTATGTTTAGAATATATGTTTGATCGAGGATGGAAGAATACAAAATTTATTTCATCGAAAATGGAGTTCTGATAGAGTACTAATTCAAAAAACCACAAAATCAGTCGAAACTCAAAGGGGTACCATCACGGAAAATAGTTGCTTTTGGTCCCAAAAATATGTACTGTATTAACATTACTACCTCAATATATATAGAGTTAGAATGCGAATAAAACTAATTGAACTGAAAACGAAGTTTTGAGTGATGAGATATTGACAAAACTACGAAACTCGACGAAACAATAAGGTACCACCTAGGAAAAATATATTTAACATCTTATATACAAGTAATAACAGCAAACATTTGACCTTATATTTTGTGTAAGAATGTTTAAAATATATATTTGATCGATTACGGAAGAATACAAAATTTATTTCATCGAAAATAGAGGTCCGATTGACGAGTAATTCAAAAAACAACAAAATCAGTCGAAACTCAAAGGGGTACCATCACGGAAAATGGTTGATTTTGGTCCCAAAAATATGTATTATATTAACATTACTACCTCAATATATATCGAGTTAGAATCCTAATAAAATTAATTTCACTGAAAACGAAGTTGAGAGTGATGAAATATTGACCAATCTACGAAATCAGGCGAAACAATAAGGTGCCACCAAAGAAAAACGTATTTACGTCTTATATACAAGTGATAACAGAAAATATTTGATGTTATATTTTGAGTAATAATGTTTACAATATATATTTGATCGAGTACGGAAAAATACAAAATTTATTTCATCGAAAATAGAGTTTCGATTGATGAGTAATTCAAAAAACTACAAAATCAGTCGAAACTCAAAGGGGTACCATCACGGAAAATAGTTGCTTTTGGTCCCAAAAATATGTACTATATTAACATTACTACCTCAATATATATCGAGTTAGAATGCGAATAAAACTAATTTAACTGAAAACGAAGTTTTGAGTGATGAGATATTGACAAAACTACGAAACACGACGAAACAATAAGGTACCACCTAGGAAAAACGTATGTAACGTCTTATATACAAGTGATAACAGAAAACATTTGATGTTATATTTTCAGTAATAATGTTAACAATATATATTTCATCGAGTACGGAAGAATACAAAATTTATTTCATCGAAAATAGAGTTCCTATAGAGGAGTAATTCAAAAAACAACAAAATCAGTTGAAACTCGAAGGGGTACCATCACGGAAAATAGTTGCTTTTTGCCCCAAAATTATGTATTGTATTAACACTACTACCTCAATATATATCGAGTTAGAATCCGAATAAAACTAATTTCACTGAAAACGAAGTTGAGAGTGATGAGATATTGACCAATCTACGAAATCAGACGAAACAATAAGGTGCCACCTAAGAAAAACGTATTTACGTCTTATATACAAATGATAACAGAAAACATTTAATGTTATATTTTGAGTAATAATGTTTAGAATATATATTTGATCGAGTACGGAAGAATACAAAATTTATTTCATCGAAAATAGAGTTTCGGTTGATGAGTAATTCAAAAAACTACAAAATCAGTCGAAACTCAAAGGGGTACCATCACGGAAGATAGTTGCTTTTGGTCCCAAAAATATGTAATGTATTAACATTACTACCTCAATATATATCGAGTTAGAATGCGAATAAAACTAAATTCATTGAAAACGAAGTTGTGAGTGATGAGATATTGACAAAACTACGAAATCGGACGAAACTAAAACAGTGTCACCTAGGAAAAACATATTTAATGTGTTATGTACAAGTGATAACAGCAAACATTTGATCTTATATTTTGAGTGAGTATGTTTAGAATATATGTTTGATCGAGGATGGAAGAATACAAAATTTATTTCATCGAAAATGGAGTTCTGATAGAGTACTAATTCAAAAAACCACAAAATCAGTCGAAACTCAAAGGGGTACCATCACGGAAAATAGTTGCTTTTGGTCCCAAAAATATGTACTGTATTAACATTACTACCTCAATATATATAGAGTTAGAATGCGAATAAAACTAATTGAACTGAAAACGAAGTTTTGAGTGATGAGATATTGACAAAACTACGAAACTCGACGAAACAATAAGGTACCACCTAGGAAAAATATATTTAACATCTTATATACAAGTAATAACAGCAAACATTTGACCTTATATTTTGTGTAAGAATGTTTAAAATATATATTTGATCGATTACGGAAGAATACAAAATTTATTTCATCGAAAATAGAGGTCCGATTGACGAGTAATTCAAAAAACAACAAAATCAGTCGAAACTCAAAGGGGTACCATCACGGAAAATGGTTGATTTTGGTCCCAAAAATATGTATTATATTAACATTACTACCTCAATATATATCGAGTTAGAATCCTAATAAAATTAATTTCACTGAAAACGAAGTTGAGAGTGATGAAATATTGACCAATCTACGAAATCAGGCGAAACAATAAGGTGCCACCAAAGAAAAACGTATTTACGTCTTATATACAAGTGATAACAGAAAATATTTGATGTTATATTTTGAGTAATAATGTTTACAATATATATTTGATCGAGTACGGAAAAATACAAAATTTATTTCATCGAAAATAGAGTTTCGATTGATGAGTAATTCAAAAAACTACAAAATCAGTCGAAACTCAAAGGGGTACCATCACGGAAAATAGTTGCTTTTGGTCCCAAAAATATGTACTATATTAACATTACTACCTCAATATATATCGAGTTAGAATGCGAATAAAACTAATTTAACTGAAAACGAAGTTTTGAGTGATGAGATATTGACAAAACTACGAAACACGACGAAACAATAAGGTACCACCTAGGAAAAACGTATGTAACGTCTTATATACAAGTGATAACAGAAAACATTTGATGTTATATTTTCAGTAATAATGTTAACAATATATATTTCATCGAGTACGGAAGAATACAAAATTTATTTCATCGAAAATAGAGTTCCTATAGAGGAGTAATTCAAAAAACAACAAAATCAGTTGAAACTCGAAGGGGTACCATCACGGAAAATAGTTGCTTTTTGCCCCAAAATTATGTATTGTATTAACACTACTACCTCAATATATATCGAGTTAGAATCCGAATAAAACTAATTTCACTGAAAACGAAGTTGAGAGTGATGAGATATTGACCAATCTACGAAATCAGACGAAACAATAAGGTGCCACCTAAGAAAAACGTATTTACGTCTTATATACAAATGATAACAGAAAACATTTAATGTTATATTTTGAGTAATAATGTTTAGAATATATATTTGATCGAGTACGGAAGAATACAAAATTTATTTCATCGAAAATAGAGTTTCGGTTGATGAGTAATTCAAAAAACTACAAAATCAGTCGAAACTCAAAGGGGTACCATCACGGAAGATAGTTGCTTTTGGTCCCAAAAATATGTAATGTATTAACATTACTACCTCAATATATATCGAGTTAGAATGCGAATAAAACTAAATTCATTGAAAACGAAGTTGTGAGTGATGAGATATTGACAAAACTACGAAATCGGACGAAACTAAAACAGTGTCACCTAGGAAAAACATATTTAATGTGTTATGTACAAGTGATAACAGCAAACATTTGATCTTATATTTTGAGTGAGTATGTTTAGAATATATGTTTGATCGAGGATGGAAGAATACAAAATTTATTTCATCGAAAATGGAGTTCTGATAGAGTACTAATTCAAAAAACCACAAAATCAGTCGAAACTCAAAGGGGTACCATCACGGAAAATAGTTGCTTTTGGTCCCAAAAATATGTACTGTATTAACATTACTACCTCAATATATATAGAGTTAGAATGCGAATAAAACTAATTGAACTGAAAACGAAGTTTTGAGTGATGAGATATTGACAAAACTACGAAACTCGACGAAACAATAAGGTACCACCTAGGAAAAATATATTTAACATCTTATATACAAGTAATAACAGCAAACATTTGACCTTATATTTTGTGTAAGAATGTTTAAAATATATATTTGATCGATTACGGAAGAATACAAAATTTATTTCATCGAAAATAGAGGTCCGATTGACGAGTAATTCAAAAAACAACAAAATCAGTCGAAACTCAAAGGGGTACCATCACGGAAAATGGTTGATTTTGGTCCCAAAAATATGTATTATATTAACATTACTACCTCAATATATATCGAGTTAGAATCCTAATAAAATTAATTTCACTGAAAACGAAGTTGAGAGTGATGAAATATTGACCAATCTACGAAATCAGGCGAAACAATAAGGTGCCACCAAAGAAAAACGTATTTACGTCTTATATACAAGTGATAACAGAAAATATTTGATGTTATATTTTGAGTAATAATGTTTACAATATATATTTGATCGAGTACGGAAAAATACAAAATTTATTTCATCGAAAATAGAGTTTCGATTGATGAGTAATTCAAAAAACTACAAAATCAGTCGAAACTCAAAGGGGTACCATCACGGAAAATAGTTGCTTTTGGTCCCAAAAATATGTACTATATTAACATTACTACCTCAATATATATCGAGTTAGAATGCGAATAAAACTAATTTAACTGAAAACGAAGTTTTGAGTGATGAGATATTGACAAAACTACGAAACACGACGAAACAATAAGGTACCACCTAGGAAAAACGTATGTAACGTCTTATATACAAGTGATAACAGAAAACATTTGATGTTATATTTTCAGTAATAATGTTAACAATATATATTTCATCGAGTACGGAAGAATACAAAATTTATTTCATCGAAAATAGAGTTCCTATAGAGGAGTAATTCAAAAAACAACAAAATCAGTTGAAACTCGAAGGGGTACCATCACGGAAAATAGTTGCTTTTTGCCCCAAAATTATGTATTGTATTAACACTACTACCTCAATATATATCGAGTTAGAATCCGAATAAAACTAATTTCACTGAAAACGAAGTTGAGAGTGATGAGATATTGACCAATCTACGAAATCAGACGAAACAATAAGGTGCCACCTAAGAAAAACGTATTTACGTCTTATATACAAATGATAACAGAAAACATTTAATGTTATATTTTGAGTAATAATGTTTAGAATATATATTTGATCGAGTACGGAAGAATACAAAATTTATTTCATCGAAAATAGAGTTTCGGTTGATGAGTAATTCAAAAAACTACAAAATCAGTCGAAACTCAAAGGGGTACCATCACGGAAGATAGTTGCTTTTGGTCCCAAAAATATGTAATGTATTAACATTACTACCTCAATATATATCGAGTTAGAATGCGAATAAAACTAAATTCATTGAAAACGAAGTTGTGAGTGATGAGATATTGACAAAACTACGAAATCGGACGAAACTAAAACAGTGTCACCTAGGAAAAACATATTTAATGTGTTATGTACAAGTGATAACAGCAAACATTTGATCTTATATTTTGAGTGAGTATGTTTAGAATATATGTTTGATCGAGGATGGAAGAATACAAAATTTATTTCATCGAAAATGGAGTTCTGATAGAGTACTAATTCAAAAAACCACAAAATCAGTCGAAACTCAAAGGGGTACCATCACGGAAAATAGTTGCTTTTGGTCCCAAAAATATGTACTGTATTAACATTACTACCTCAATATATATAGAGTTAGAATGCGAATAAAACTAATTGAACTGAAAACGAAGTTTTGAGTGATGAGATATTGACAAAACTACGAAACTCGACGAAACAATAAGGTACCACCTAGGAAAAATATATTTAACATCTTATATACAAGTAATAACAGCAAACATTTGACCTTATATTTTGTGTAAGAATGTTTAAAATATATATTTGATCGATTACGGAAGAATACAAAATTTATTTCATCGAAAATAGAGGTCCGATTGACGAGTAATTCAAAAAACAACAAAATCAGTCGAAACTCAAAGGGGTACCATCACGGAAAATGGTTGATTTTGGTCCCAAAAATATGTATTATATTAACATTACTACCTCAATATATATCGAGTTAGAATCCTAATAAAATTAATTTCACTGAAAACGAAGTTGAGAGTGATGAAATATTGACCAATCTACGAAATCAGGCGAAACAATAAGGTGCCACCAAAGAAAAACGTATTTACGTCTTATATACAAGTGATAACAGAAAATATTTGATGTTATATTTTGAGTAATAATGTTTACAATATATATTTGATCGAGTACGGAAGAATACAAAATTTATTTCATCGAAAATAGAGGTCCTATTGAGGTGTAATTCAAAAAACAACAAAATCAATCAAAACTCAAAGGGACCATCACGGAAAATAGTTGATTTTTGCCCCAAATTTATGTATTGTATTAACATTACTACCTCAATATATATCGAGTTAGAATGCGAATAAAACTAATTTCACTGAAAACGAAGTTGAGAGTGATGAGATATTGACAAAACTACGAAATCGGACGAAACTAAAACAGTGTCACCTAGGAAAAACGTATTTAACGTCTTATATACAAGTGATAACAGAAAACATTTGATCTTATATATTGGTTAAGAATGTTTACAATAATTATTTGATTGCGTATAGAAGAATAAAAAATTTATTTGATCGAAAATACAGTTCTGATTGAGGAGTAATTCAAAAAACAACAAAATCAGTCGAAACAATAGTTGATTTTGGTCGAAACAATATGTATTATATTAACATTACTACCTCAATATATATCTAGTTAGAATGTGAATAAAACTAATTTCACTGAAAACGAAGTTGAGAGTGGTGAGATATTGACAAAACTACGAAACTCGACGAAACAATAAGGTACCACCTAGGAAAAATATATTTAACATCTTATATACAAGTAATAACAGAAAAAATTTGAGCTTATATTTTGAGTAAGAATGTTTAAAATATATATTTGATCGATTACTGAAGAATACAAAATTTATTTCATTGAAAATAGAGTTTTGATTGACGAGTAAATCAAAAAACAACAAAATCGGTCGAAACTCAAAGGGTTACCATCACGGAAAATAGTTGATTTTGGTCCCAAAAATATGTATTATATTAACATTACTACCTCAATATATATCGAGTTAGAATCCGAATAAAACTAATTTCACTAAAATTGAAGTTGAGAGTGATGAGATATTGACAAAACTACGAAATCAGACGAAACAATAAGGTGCCACCTAAGAAAAACGTATATACGCCGTATATACAAGTGATAACAGAAAACATTTGATGTTATATTTTGAGTAATAATATCGTCCAGATTCGTAGTTTTGTCAATATCTTATCAATCACAACTTCGTTTCCAGTGAAATTAGTTTTATTCGCATTCTAACTTGATATATATTGAGTTAGTAATGTTAATATAATACATATTTTTTAGACCAAAATCTACTATTTTCCGTGATGGTACCACTTTGAGTTTCAACTGATGTTGTTTTTTGAATTACTCCTCAATCGGAACTGTATTTTCGATCAAATAAATTTTGTATTCTTCTATACGCAATTAAATATATATTGTAAACATTATTACCTAATATATAACATCAAATTTGTTCTGTTATCACTTGTATAGAAGATGTTAAATATGTTTTTCCTAGATGGTACCTTATTGTTTCGTCGAGTTTCTTAGTTTTGTCAATATCTTATCACTCACAACTTCGTTTTCAGTGAAACTAGTTTTATTCACATTCTAAGTGGATATATATTATGGTAGAAATGTTAATATGATACATAGTTTTGGGACCAAAATCAACTATTTTCCGTGATGGTACCCTTTTGAGTTTCGACTTATTTTTTTTTTTTTTGAATTACTCGCCAATCGGAACTCTATTTTCGATGAAATAAATTTTGCATTCTTCCGTACTCGATCGAATATATATTTTAAACATTATTACTCAAAATATAAGATGAAATGTTTTCTGTTATCACTTGTATATAAGACGTTAAATACGTTTTTCCTAGGAGGTACCTTATTGTTTCATCGAGTTTCGTAGTTTTGTCAATATCTCATCACTCACTACTTCGTTTTCAGTTCACTTAGTTTTATTCGCATTCTAACTCGATATATATTGAGGTAGTAATGTCAATACAATACATATTTTTGGGACTAAAATCAACTATTTTATGTGATGGTACCCCTTTGAGTTTCGACTTATTTTGTTGTTTTTTGAATTACTCGCCAATCGGAACTCTATTTTCGATGAAATAAATTTTGCATTCTTCCATACTCGATCGAATATATATTTTAAACATTATTAATCAAAATATAAGATGAAATGTTTTCTGCTATTACTTGTATATACGACGTTAATTACGGTTTTCCTAGGTGGCACGTTATTGCTTCGTCTAATTTCGTAGTTTTGTCAATATCTCATCACTCGCAACATCGTTTTCAGTTAAATTAGTTTTATTCGCATTCTAACTCGATATATATTGAGGTAGTAATGTCAATACAATACATATTTTTGGGACCAAAATCAACTATTTTCCATGATCGTACCCCTTTGAGTTTTGACTTATTTTGTTGTTTTTTGAATTACTCGCCAATCGGAACTCTATTTTCGATTAAATAAATTTTGTATTCTTCCGTACTCGATCGAATATATATTTTAATCATTATTACTCAAAATATAAGATCAAATGTTTTCTGCTATTACTTGTATATAAGACGTTAAATACGGTTTTCCTAGGTGGCACCTTATTGTTTTGTCCAGTTTCGTAGTTTTGTCAATATCTCATCACTCTCAACTTCGTTTTCAGTGAAATAAGTTTTATTCGCATTCTAACTCGATATATATTGAGGTAGTAATGTTAATACAATATATATTTTTGGGACAAAAATCACCTATTTTCCGTGATGGTACGTACCCCTTTGAGTTTCGACTGATTTTGTTGTTTTTTGATTTACTCGCCAATCGGAATTCTATTTTCGATGAAATAAATTTTGTATTCTTCCGTACTCGATCAAATATATATTGTAAACATTATTACTCAAAATATAGCATCAAATGTTTTCTGTTATCACTTGTATATAAGACGTAAATACGTTTTTCTTAGGTGGTACCTTATTGTTTCGTCTGATTTCGTAGTTTTGTCAATATCTCATCAATCACAACTTCATTTCCAGTGAAATTAGTTTTATTCGCATTCTAACTTGATATATATTGAGGTAGTAATGTTAATATAATACATATTGTTTCGACCAAAATCAACTATTTTCCGTGATGGTACCCCTTTGAGTTTCGACTGATTTTGTTGTTTTTTGAATTACTCCTCAATCGGTTGATCTTATATTTTGAGCAAAATTTATTTCATCGAAAATAGAGTTCCGATTGGCGAGTAATTCAAAAAACAACAAAATAAGTCGAAATTCAAAGGGGTACCATCACGGAAAATAGTTGATTTTAGTCCCAAAAATATGTATTGTATTGACATTACTACCTCAATATATATCGAGTTAGAATGCGAATAAAACTAAGTTAACTGAAAACAAAGTTGCGAGTTATGAGCTATTGACAAAACTACGAAACTCGACGAAACAATAAGGTGCCACCTAGGAAAACCGTATTTAACGTCTTATATACAAGTAATAGCAGAAAACATTTGATGTTTTCTGCTATTAACATGATGTTATTTAACGTCTTATATACAAGTGATAACTGAAAACATTTGATGTTATATTTTGAGTAATAATGTTTACAATATATATTTGATTGAGTACGGAAGAATACAAAATTTATTTCATCGAAAATAGAGTTCCGATTGAGGAGTAATTCAAAAAACTACAAAATCAGTCGAAACTCAAAGGGATACCATCACGGAAAATAGTTGATTTTAGTCCCAAAAATATGTGTTGTATTAACATTACTACCTCAATATATATCGAGTTAGAATCCGAATTAAACAAAATTCACTAAAAACGAAGTTGAGAGTAAACGTATTTAACGTCTTATATACAAGTAATAACAGAAAACATTTGATCTTATATTTTGATTAAGAGTGTTTAAAATATATATTTGATCGAGTACGGAAGAATACAAAATTTATTTCATCGAAAATAGAGTTCCGATTGAGACGTTAAGACCTTTTTCGGAGATGGTACCTAATTAATACCGTCGGATTTCGTAGTTTTGTTAATATCTCATCACTCGCAACTTCGTTTTCAGTGAAATTAGGTTCATTCACATTCTTACTTGATATAAATTGAAATAGCTATGCTAATATAATACATATTTTTGGACTGAAATTAACTATTTTCTGTGATGGTACCCCTTTGTGTTTCATCCGATTTTGTAGTTTTTTGAATTTTTCCTCAATCGGAATTCTGTTTTTTATTAAATAAATTTTATTTTCTTCGATACTCGATCAAATATATCTTTTACACATTCTTACTCAAAATATAGGATCAAACGAACCTTGTGATCATCTTGCATATCAGACGTTAACACCTTTTTCGGAGATGGTACCTAATTAATACCGTCGGATTTCGTAGTTTTGTTAATTTCTCATCACTCGCAACTTCGTTTTCAATGAAATTAGCTTCATTCACATTCTTACTTTATATATATTGAAATTTCTATGGTATTATAATATATATTTTTGGAACTCAAATCAACTATTTTCTGTGATGGTACCCCTTTGAGTTTCGTCCGATTTTGTAGTTTTTTGAATTTTTCCTCAATCGGAACTCTGTTTTTTATTAAATAAATTTTATTTTCTTCCATACTCGATCAAATATATCTTTTACACATTCTTACTCAAAATATAGGATCAAACGAACCTTGTGATCATCTTGCATATCAGACGTTAAGACCTTTTTCGGAGATGGTACCTAATTAATACTCTCGGATTTTGTAATTTTGTTAATATCTCATCACTCGCAACTTCGTTTTCAATGAAATTAGCTTCATTCACATTCTTACTTTATATATATTGAAATTTCTATGGTATTATAATATATATTTTTGGAACTCAAATCAACTATTTTCTGTGATGGTACCCCTTTGAGTTTCGTGTGATTTCGTAGTTTTGTCAATATCTCCTCACTCGCAACTTCGTTTTCAGTGAAATTAGGTTTATTCGCATTCTTATTCGATATATATTGAGTTAGTTATGCTAATATAATAAATAATTTTGGACCCCAAATCAACTATTTTCCGTGAAGGTACCCCTTTGAGTTTCGATCGATTTTGTAGTTTTTTGAATTTCTCCTTACTCGGAACTCTGTTTTTTATTAAATCAAATTGATTTTCTTCCATACTCGATCAAATATATTTTATTCACATTCTTACTCAAAATATAGGATCAAACGAACCTTGTGATCATCTTGCTTATAAGATGTTAAGACCTTTTTCGGAGATGGTACCTAATTAATACCGTCGGATTTCGTAGTTTTGTTAATATCTCATCACTCACAACTTCGTTTTCGGTGAAATTAGGTTCATTCACATTCTTACTTGATATATATTGAAATATCTATGCTAATATAAAATATATTTTTGGAACTGAAATCAACTATTTTCTGTGATGTACCCCTTTGAGTTTCGTCCGATTTCGTAGTTTTGTCAATATCTCATCACTCGCAACTTCGTTTTCAGTGAAATTAGGTTTATTCACATTCTTACTTGATATATACTGAGGTATTTATGCTAATATAATATATAATTTTGTACCCCAAATCAACTATTTACCGTGAAGGTACCACTTTGAGTTTTGCTTAATTTTGTAGTTTTTTGAATTTCTCCTCAATCGGAACTCTGTTTTTTATTAAATCAATTTGATTTTCTTCCATACTCGATCAAATATATTTAATACACATTCTTTACTCAAAATATAAGATCAAACTAACCTTGTGATCATCATGCATATCAGACGTTAAGACTTTTTTCGGAGATGGTACCTAATTAATACCGTTGGATTTCGTAGTTTTGTTAATATCTCATCACTCGCAACTTCGTTTTCAATTAAATTAGGTTCATTCATATTCTTACTTGATATACATTGAAATAGCTATGCTAATATAATACATATTTTTTGAACTGAAATCAACTATTTTCTGTGATGGTACCCCTTTGAGTTTCGTCCGATTTCGTAGTTTTGTCAATATCTCATCACTTTTAACTTCGTTTTCAGTGAAATTAGGTTTATTCGCATTCTTACTTTGATATATACTAACCGCAATGTGATCATTTATCGAATAATAATGCAAACAAAACGTATTTGGTCGCAATTGAAATATCAAGTGAGGAGATGCTGTAAAATAAATATGAACTCTATTGATATTTAAATGGGTACCATTATTAGAAAAAATTGTTTCGGGATTCAAAATTAGATACTATTTAAAATTTATCACGATTTAGTATATATATATAATATGAATAAGACTTATTTTGTCATAATCAGAATATTGAGTGAGGAGATTGTCGAAACTAATCAATCAACTAAAACTCAAAAGGAAAAAAAAAAAAAAAAAATTGGTTCCAAATTAAGAAATATTCAACATTTATTATAATCATTTATGTTGAGTAAAAATGCGAATAAAACTAATTTTGTAACAATCGGAACCAGGAACGAAAAATATCAGAAAAAAAAAATTGAAATTAATGGAAACTTAAGTTGTAGGGTTAAATAGCAAGTAGCTACCTGAACTTTGGACGTTTTGCGATGAGTTACCCGAACTTTGAAAATTCAAAACGAGCTACCTCAACTTTGAAAAAGATGCAAATAGCTACCTCCGTCCAATTTCTGACGATTTTTCAACGATTTTTCGACGACTTTCCAACGATTTTCCGACGGAAAATTGGACTGAGGTAGCTATTTGCACCTTCTTCAAAGTTGAGGTAGCCCGTTTTGAATTTTCAAAGTTCGGGTAGCTCGTTGCAAAACGTGCAAAATTCAGGTAGCTACTTGGTATTTAAACCTAAGTTGTATTATCATGGAAAAAAAAATGAACTCCTTCGATCAGAAGAGAACGAGGAAACTTTATCCTCTGACCCTTCCTATATGCTGCTGTTTTATTCTCTACTTTGTAAGAACAACAATAACCTAACCTTACAGCATTCCCTTGATCGAATCCCGGCAACTCTCTCAAGTAGCCTTCTTCAGATCCCGAACAGCGGTAAGATGATCCTGCACAAAACACCGTACTTAGTCGATTCAGAATCGATCGGGTGACAATTTTTGCAATTTTAAGAACTTACTGCAATGAAATCGAATGCCTGAGTTTCCTCTTGCTGGTGGTGATTACAGGAATTGCCCGTATTGCTGTAATTCACGGCCGGTGACACGAACTTCGGGTTGAACATCGTTGTGTTGGATACTTCACCATTAGTAAATGTGCCATTTGCAAATTCTTGGGAGCCAACCAAGCTGATTAAATCCCCATTGATGGATAATCCTGACATGAGCTTTTGAATGTCGTCTAGGTTAGGTATTTCTCGACCAGCGGTCTCGGGTTGTTCTGTGTTAAACGAGACATCGGAGAAAGGGTCGACGTCGGTCTTGAGTTGTTGAGATTCGATGTTTGAGATAATGTCGTCTCCTAATAAATCATCAAAAGGATTGGCTGTTTTGAGGTAACTATCAGTAATCTCAGTGTCTATAAGGTTAGGAATCTGGGCAGAATCTTTTGATACATTCGCAGGTTTAGTAGATTCGCCTTCTAGAAGACATAAGACCTGTCGGATCATAACAATGATGTTGAAGTGCAACATGAGTCCCAAGATGTATAAGTGTTTGTTCATTAGATTTTGGCTCGACACAATATAAAATTTAACATGGAATCAGAGTCGGGTTCCGATTAACGGTGTTGAAAGGTTAGTTTCACGTTATGGTATCCGATGTGGGTTTGTTATTTCCAGTTAACTTCACGTACGAGAGTATGGGTCAGACTTGGACGTAAGAGGGAATTTGTTAAATATTAAGCACCAATCCGTCTAGATTAAAAGTGTCGTGCCTTTAAAAAAAATATATTTACTGGCGAGACATCTCCGCCAGTAAAAATAAACATTTACCGGTGAGATATCTCGCCAGTAAAAATAAATATTTAGTGGCGAAATATCTCACCGGTGAAAATAAACATTTATGGGCGAGATATCTTGCCGGTAAAAAAAACATTTTGTAGCGCGATATCTCGCCGGTAAATGGGTGTTTTTGTCATTCACCATAAATCTATATAAACTTTTATCGATGAGTTACTTCGCCAGTAAAAGTGTTATTTTTTTTACGGCGAACTCTATCTCGCCGATAAAATTTTTACCAATCGCGTTTCAACGGCGACTTTTACCGACAAATAACATCGTCGACGGGACTTTTACTGACGACTAAACTTCGCTGGTAAAAACAGTACTTCTAGTAGTGTAATAAAAGTTCTCATGGTGTGAGGGGTTGTTGAATTGCACCATAACTATATTTCACATAACAAATTAGTCATTGTATATACAACTTAGTTATCTTATCTTATAGTCAATTGATTATAGGAAGTAACCTAAGTTATATAATTATTTGTTCTTTATTTATCCATTAAATTTTGACTCGACCCATTATAGAATTTAAAGGAACCAAATTAATTAAGAAAATAAAAATAAACGAGAAGAAAATGTAACGAAATACATACCCTTTTAGCCTTTTCCTGCAAAGAAGCTTGTGGAAACCCTAAACATGACACCAAAGCATCTTTCTTGTCAACAAAGTAAGAGGCTACAATGGAGAATGCTTCTTCTTCTTCTTCACTCTTTTTACGTATAATCGAGTCCAAAACACAGACCGCTCTCAATCGAACCTGTCAAAACCCGTAATTAATTAACCGAATTACGTTCGCAAACTTTCAACCAGGGATGGCAATTCGTGTGTGTCAACTGTCATGTCTAATTGTGTCGTGTCATTAGACGTGTCGTGTATAAACAGATGTCGTGTGTAAACAGATAAATCTTAAACGTGTATCGTGTTTAAACAGATTACGCGCGAAACACATTAAAACACGATTAACTTTTTTAACAAATAAAAAATTCATATATACACGAAACAAACTGTGTCACATGATAAGAAATGACACGAAAAAAATAATATGATATGAAAATCACAAATTCTATTATTTAATTTCATAATCAAGTTTTAAAATCTAAGTTATTAAAAAATAAGTTCAAAAATAAATTGAAATATTAGATAAATATACTTAATCGTGTTTAATCTTGTATTTGCATGTTAGATGTGATTAGACGTGGTTATTAATCGTGTCAAAACGGATCAGAGTTGTTTAGACACGGTTATTAATCATGTCGTGTTATTATCGTGTAAAATGCAGATCATTACAGATCGTTTAATCGTGTCGTTTCAGAAATTGTCACCCCTACCTATTGACAAAAAAAAAACTATTAACTTGTGATTAACCTTGAAACTTACCTGCCACTGTGAAGATCGAATCTTGGATTCAAGAACTCGACCAAGACCGACCCCGTCGAGTTTCGCAGCTTCGGTAAGGAAAACCCTAACGTTATCCCTCGTCGGTTGCAGCCGAACGCCACCCGATGTCACGATAGCTTCTATCAACTTCTCTTCTCGAGTCTTACTTTCGTGAAACATCGAGTCGGGCTCGCCGGAATCGAACCCTGTTCGATCCCCTCGACATATCGAATCCAAATCTCCGTTGTTTCCCTTCCTCGGAGGGCTGAAACCGAAGCTTCCATTACTTTCTTTAGGGCTTTCAACTTCCACATACTTATCAGGGTAATCAATCTCCACTGTCAGAGACCTCCATAGATTCCTACCCTTCGAATTAGGGTTTCCGTGTTGTATAAACGAGCGGCCTCGAGCCAGACTATTGAGTCCCTGCTTAATGGAGGCGGTTCCGAAACCGACCATTCCGCTGAGGAACGACCTTTTGTCCCCGTGCGTTGGATGAAAGTTTGTGTTTCCAAATCCTTCGATTCTACGGTTGAGATTCTCGGCCGGCGGTGTTGTCGATGTAATGGTTTCGTGTTCGGTGAAGATGGCGGTCATGGCTTCCTGGGCTGAGTCTCGAACCGCCTTGTTGAGGGCGTCGCCTTTGAGCGGATCGGGGTGGCCTTTGTAGTGAAGTAGCTGACGGAGCACGGCGGAGTTTCTTTGCATTTCCCTTTGAAACTCCATGATTGATTTTCCGGCGACGTACTTGATTAATCTAAGAACCTGCAGAAGCGTCTCAAACTTCAGTAGCATCTTTGTATAGATTATATGGGGGAAGGGAGATGATGAAAAAGCATCATTATGTAAGAAAAACATATTCAATTAAAATAAGAACAAAATTACACAACACGAATATTGAATATTGTAGTTGCTATTTGGGCGTGGCTCGGTCTCGATAATAAAATTTAACATGATATCAGAGTCCGCTTCCGTTTGACGGTGTTGGGTTTGTTGTGTCCCGTTTACTCCGCGTACCAGAGTTCGGATCGGACTAGTGAATTTGTTGAGTCTCACTCCGTCTGGATTTCACAGTGTGGAGAGTGTTGAAGTACACTGTGACTAAAATACCATACCGGGTATACACAAAAATATGCATCATGTATACAACAATGTTCCTATCACCAATTGGTTTTAGGATGGAACCCAAGTTTTATATTGTGGTTGCTCTTTGGGTATGACTTGGACTCGATAATAAAATTTAACAACGAAAAATTATCGTCGAAACTCAAAATCATGCACATTATTGATATTTTTCTTTATATAATAATTGCAGTTTAAATCTTCAACCCGATTATATTCCGTACCTTCTGTTTCACCACAGGATCCTTGTGATCGAGCCGTTTCAAGATCGACTCCGACACCTCCCTGGCAATGCTGACGTCAGAGCTCCTCAAAACCTCGGCAACCTCGTCCAGTTTATACACAGGCGTGATCTTGCCGTCGCTGGAGGTGGCCGAATCGACAATCCGCGATCTCCTGTACGACTCCACTGCTCTCCGCCCTGAATCCATCGATCCGACCAATGAGAATGGCGGCTCTGTCGGAGTTTAGGTGGATCTGAGATTGATGATGAGAGAAAGGACAGGTGTGGGAGTGGGGAATGAAGAACAGTGGTTTCCGAGGTTGATGGTTCGTTGGTCTTTATGTGTGAGAAGGACAAGGGGGGACAAAAACCGAAGCTTCGTAACCGGGCCCGGTTGCTTCGTCGGCAAGTTATCAATAACTGTATTTCTGGACCGGTACGGACGTTAACGGTAATCTGGAAAAGCAACAGACCGTGCGAATGGAGAAAGGTTTTGTGATACGTACGACACGTAATGGTAGATTACATGACAATTGTCATGTGAATATGTATAGTAACCACATTTCAATGAACATTCCAATCTAAATTTAATTAAATAAATAAATGTTTTATTTATTAAAAAAAATTAGTAATTTGAAGTTTCAAATTATTTTTAGTTTTGGTTTAAATTTATGATCTTTCGCAGTAAAAACTAGGGGTGGCAATTTGTGTGTCGTGTATAATCGTGTTGTATCACTAATCGTTGCATGTCATTAATTGTGGTCGTGTATAAACTGATAAGTCTAAAAATATTTACAAATATTTACAAACTTCAAACACAACACGATTAATAAATAGATCACACGCGATATGTATAATTAACTTTTTTAACAAAAAAACAAGTCATATATATGACACAAGTCGTGTAACACGAAACAACACAACGTGAAATTCATAAATTTTATAATTTAATTTTACAATCAAATTTTAAAATTTACAAGTGATTTAAAAATAAGTACATAAACAAATTCAAAGATTATAGAAGTATATTTAATCGTGTTTGTGTGTATATTTCTATATCAGAAGCGTTTAGACACATTTATTAATCGTATTTAACCTTATAAAAATTATTTATACATAGAACATGTTAATGTCAAATTCATATACGTATAGCTGTAATTTATTATAAATTTTGTCGCGACAAAAGTTGTTTGTAACATAAAACTTCATGTCATTAAAAATTATTCATTAGAAGAAAATATAGTACATTAATTTAAATAAAAATCCATATAAAAACTCAAATTTATAACTAAATATAATATAAAAAAATTAAGTAAAAAATCACATAATATGCGGGTGCCAGATTCCTAATTTTTAAGAACTTGGGGTCCATTTTGTAATTTTTCAAACTATTTCTCCCTAAAAAATGGAGGGGGGGTCAATAATTTGCCTCTAGCTTATTATTCCATTCCTCTTGCATAGATGCTTCAAGCTCCATCTTTTCACGTAGAAGACTCTAAAAAGCAGGGCCGATCATAGGCGGGGCAGCCTATCCTGAAGGCAAAACCGAAACTGAGACTGGAATTTCGATCTTGCCTTCTGGAGGACTGAGACCAACCTTGGCCAAAAAAAACACCTGAGTCATTCTTTCTTGATTCGGATCAGTCTCGGTCCTAGACCGAATCTGCATCCCAAAAAAAAACTATGAACTCACGGTATTCTTTAATAAAATACAAAAGAATAATTCGCTCTGAGCTCACTGCATGACTGCGTGGTTTGTAAATTTATCAGGATACAGCTTTTATAAATATAGAAAACCTCTCAAATCCACATTATTTCTGTCTGGTCCGATCCTAAACGGGTTTTCGGGAAAAAAGTCCAAGACCAAGACCGACCTTAAAGAAGAAGAAAAAAACACTCGGTCTCGGTCTTAGTCGGGCCGGTCTTGTCGGGAATTCGGACCAACAGTCTTTTTTTATCTAACCTATTAAAAAGTGTCCCACCATTAATTCAGCAATAATACAATTTTCAATGTCAATCCACACCCCAATCATCCACCATGTTCCGCTCCATCATCCGATTCATCAATAACCATCTCGTTCTTGAACAAAAGTTTCAAGTAAGGAAGAACCCTTGGAAGGACATGAAGATCGGCTATGTTCACGCTCATCAAATCGAACGCGATGCATGTTTTGTGCATGTGTTGGTCATCGAAGACAGGAATCTTTGGGTACCGTTGGCTGAAGTGGGTGAGGATGATTCTGTATACACCTGCAGCTGCCCCCACTTGGATTGCTTCTTCTGTAGTGCTATGGTTCCTTGCGATTGCTTCGTCCACCATTCCATCTTCAAACGTAGCCTGCAAAAAATTGCATTATTAACCAAATAACGTATGAAGAAAGCACATATTGAAAATGGGAAGAAGAGAAAAGATGAATTATCGAGTAAAATCAAATTATTAGGTGAAGCTAGAGGTGAGCAAATTACTCATTTGAAACCGAAACCTACCCGGAACTGGCACTTAGCACTTAGAGTAGGTTTTGAGTAGCAGTTTTAATAATAGGGTAGGGTTTGGGTAATTTTTTTAAGAACCTGTATTTTCGGTTTCGATTCAAGTAACAAAGTACCCTGAATCTATCCAGAATTGATTATATATATAAAGAAAAAAAGATAAGTTGTCGTTCTATTCTAATTTCTAAGATTTTAATCCTAAATCTACATAGTACAATCTGTCAGAGTTCAATTTCTCAATTTTCTCTCACGGTTCTCTTCTTTCGCACGGCGCACACAATCTTGGTTCTGTTACGTAGATGATTGTATAAACAGTTGGTATAAACAGATTTTGGGTAAGTTCCAGTTCCAAATGCAACAGGGTATGTTCCAGTTCCAAAATTCAATACTTTAGGTGTAGCTAATAAGTAAAATCAAATCAGGTTTCGGGTTTGTATCATTGACATGGACAAAAGATGTTTGATGAATCATTAATCATTGGTTTGTGTCTTTGTGATGTTCAGTATAAACTCTATAGACACAGCAATTCATAGGAAACGTTAACATCAAGTGTAAAGAACTTACCTCGTGTATAAGCACTGTTGCGCCCCGAGAAGCTTCTGTCAGTTCAGGACACGGTCTCGTATCTCCAGAATAAACAACCTTCCAACCCTCGATCGCCTTCCCGACACTATTAACTCTTTCCGATGCCTTCAGAAGAACACCAAAAGCCTGTGGGCAGTGCACCACCGGGAAACTAACCAAAGCTTCCAAACCCGATTCACTAAGCATCTTGTTCAAACTCTGAAGACTCGGAATAGCCACATTCATATCAGTTGGAACACCAGGCCTCTTCAAAATGCTCTGCATTGGTGCTCCTCCAGTGAAGAGACTGGACCCATTTGACGAAATTGCAGCAGACCCAGATTGGGATAGTTCTTCAAAAGTTTTTAATGAAGTTTCGGTGGTGTGTCTACAGTCTAGGAAGAGCATTTCGAGGTCTTCTAATCTTTGGTAGGCATCGAGGTATCGCTTGAGCTGCCTGGGTCCCACGACAAGTATTGGCTCGTGAGGGTTGCTTTTCAATAGGTCACGCCTCTGGGTTAGAATTCTGGCTAGGCCAGCGTGGTGGTCTGCGTGGATGTGAGAGATCCAAATGCATCGGAGTCTTCTTATGGCATCATCTGCACCCTCTACTCCATATCTAAATACAAAAATAGGAAGGTTTAACCATTAGTGCAGTGCGTTTATAAGTACAAGACATTTAAGGGCTAATGATCTAGACTAGGTAAGACAAATCGTGTGTACATATGTAGTAATAAGTTTATTGTGTTAGACTATAGTATCATGCTCACAAACACTCATGCATGGCCATATTGTATCATTGTGTTGTCTTAATATAAGTTAGTTGTATGTGTGTATGCGAAATCAAAATAATGAGTTTTTCATAGTAAGAACTATAAATTCACTTAATATAGAATTGATAGATTCTCAAAATTATACAATTAGTTGGAGACTTGGGAGTTTCAAATGTTATAAAGCAGGACTTGATCAAATAAGTACTCAAGAATCATATTTATCAGTTCAACTTTATCGTATTATTGTGTGTATTCTGGTGTGATACCTAAACATGAACGTGATATGGAAATTACATTGCATTATTGTGTTTGTGTTATCGTTCTCTTGTCTGGTTGCAAGCATGGAGATATTAAAGAACGAGGGGGCTTGCCTCCCTCAACTTTTGATTTTGTGTAAATTTGATCCTAAAAAATGTAATAATTTTCAATTTAACCATTTTAAATTATACATTTGCCCCCACTGGGTTTTTTTTAGTTCAACTATTTGTCATTACTCTAATAATTGCCCCCACTGAAAAGAAATCTTGGCTTCGTCTCTGTCTGGTTGTACGAACACATTTTTTTCATACGTGTTTGTGTTGTGTAAGAAATGATCAGTCCTAATCTAGCTTTGTCTTAAATGTTCACATGCAAATATGAATCTCGAACTAGAACAAGCACATGAAACAAGAACTAGTTCCAACTGAAGCATGTCGATATGTGAAACTAGAAATACGTACCGTCTTTTCATCTGGCCGAGAGTTCCTTCCCCACAGTCAAGCAACAACCCACCCTTATCAAAGAGGTTGATATAAATTGAAGTGACGTTCCGATATTTTGATGGCTGAGAAGAACCAGTTCCCAGAAGAACAATCTCCAAGTCGTCTCTCCTTACATTTTCCAAACAACTAGGAACTCTGTTCTCACTCAACCACGGTTCCTCTTGCATGAAGTCATTCTCCCCTTCAGTGCAATCCCATAATTGCCGTATATCATCTGCTGCCTCTACTATTTCTGGAATTTCAGAGAGTAAATCGTCGAGTACTATAGAGGGAGTCATGAGGTTAGGGACGAGCTGTCTGTCGAATCCGATCTTGTCTCTTGGACGCAATGTGAACTGCCATTATTAAATCGTAATAAAAGTTACATAATTACCCGAGATTTTCAGCACAAAAGCATTTGACCATGTCTTGGTCAAAAGAAAAACGCACCTTGAGTAGATTTTCAGCGGAAATTCTTTCTGCTATCTCCAAAGACGTGTTCTATTGCAGAAATATCAAGAATTAGCTTTATGAAGACAGCAAATCTTAGATAACCAAATCCTAGGGAGAAATTCTTCATCATTTCTAGATCTTTTTTGCCATTTAGTTAAACAAAAGTATTTCAGTCATTTTAACAAAATTAGCAGAAAAAGTGACTTGGTTTGGTGTTTGAAAGTTGCTAAAATTTAGTTCGTTATTTGGAAAGGAAAAAAAAAATCAGTATGTTTGTTGCAATTCGTACAAAGTTCGGTATTCAATTTGCAAGTTATCCCATTTTGAAAAAGAAAATCAAATCAAACACTACACTTACACTAGTGGAGGCAGGATCTGGTAAAGCAGATTGCTCAAGAGACCAAAAGCCTGGAGCAGGGAAATATTGAGGACACAAGTAATTGAGTCGTGCAGAAATTCGAGCACTGGCACGAAGAATCGGAATCTCTATGTTTTTCCTGCATAATTCACAAAGTTAAGAATAAGTAGCCACTTACAAAGTTGACCTGTTTCTCATTTCACACAAAGAACAACCAAATGTAGATTTACTTACATCTCATGTCCAGCAATAACATGTTGTGCTGATCCAAATCTCTTCATCCATTTTTGGTAATCGTTGTTGCTTATGACCGAGCTTGGACTTAAGTGAATAACCAACGTAACAACTTTTGGAGCCTCTTCACCAGAGTAATCAACATAGTAACTGCTAAGTGAATCTGACGACAGCAATTTTTGGAAATGGGAAAGAGTGGGGCAGTCAACAAGGAGCACAACTGGACCAGGAGTTGACGGATCCATTACTTCATTGGGCTCAATCTATAGAATTGCAAAATAAATCAGCACAACAAGATTATTAATGAAAATTCGAATAGAGATGTACGTCATTTAAATCTCACCATTCTTTTAAGTTTATTTGAGAAAACTGGAGTCCCGAGTTGCAACTCACGGTATGCTGGTCCAGGTCTTATACCATATTTGTCCTTGGCTTTCTCAGGTCGAAATTTTCCCTTGAGTTCAGGCAACTCACAAACATAGACCACAGATATGTCACCAAGCTTCCTTTTAGACCCAGTTGTGATTTTTTCACCAAGTGTTTCTGAGAACTCATCGTCATCTTCCTCTGAGGCCCTTTGTATAGAAGGATCTTCGTTGGCATTTTCTGGCCAGAGAAGGATCGCTGATATCTTAACAACATCGTCTTCAACAAGGACAATAGGGGCTTTAAATAGATCTAACTCGGGCAAAGTAGTCTTAGAGCTTTGAGACGGGCCAAAGCTCTTGGAATGAACCATAGCAGCATTAGGAATGAAGGACTTCATTGCATCAACCAAGTATTTGAGATCTGATGGACCCCAAACGTTGACCTTCACAAAAAAAAAAAAAAAAGTTTAATCATCAACCTGTTAGCTAAACTTTGGAGGTTGAACAATTTACTAGTTTGGCCACAAAAAGAAATTACTAGTTGAACTTATACAAAGTTACAATACACTAGACCCATTTAACTTGTTAATAGTGACGTAAACTTTAACATTGTTTGTTATCTTGCTAAACTTATATTTGTTTTTGTGTGGCTTTTTGAGCAGATTGCTAGCTGAATTTTGAGAAAATTTGTGGTTTGCTTGCTGACTTTTGATGGCAAGTAATGGACACATGCAAACTTCCATCTCAATGTAAGCAGATTTTGCATATGGTACAAGGATATATTATGATACTATACTTACAGACTGTCCTTCATCACCCATACCCGCTAAAGTTAGCAGCAGTCCTGAAGTGGTTTAAGAACAAAAACAAAATCTACACAAGATTAGGTTGGTGCAAATATCGATGAAAGAGAATACATATACTTCAAAATTGATGATTATAAGAGAATGGGTTGTGCACCTGGAAGTCCACCAGAAGTCTCTGAGCATACGCGAGATAGGAATATGTGGTCTATCTGAAGAAGAGTCAGAACATCAATACTCCAGTTGCAGTAACGAATCTTTATAAAGAATCCAAAGACTAAGAAAGAGCAGGTAAATGTAATGCCTCAAATTCAGCATACCTTTGATAGCCTAATCCTATGCTCTGTACAGAACCTCTGCAATCCCTGTAAAAAGAAATTACTAAAGCAACATTAAGAGAGAAATATGCTGTTCTAGTAAGCATCAAGGCTGCACTAAATGTAGCATAAAGAAGTAGTTGTGCAGAAGCAATTTGACTTACCTCCCCAGCATTAAAAATAAATCTCTGGTGGTCAAAAAATAGCAGGACTGAAGGTGATGTGTCCTGAGTATCCATACCAGTGCCTAGTATCTGCAATAAAAATGTTCTCTAATATTACCAACATGGCAACATGAAATCTCCAAAGAAACACAAGAATCGGCAAGACTAAGTAACAATATCATTCAGTCAGCAAGATACAGCATGAACCACATTGATCTACTTTTGGCTCTTATATTCAGACTATTCAAAGACCAAACAATCACTGTTGAAGCAGAGAACTGTCAACATAGCATAGGATGAGGCAGGCAGGGTAACATGGCATACAAAGGCCTTAAAAGAGATTAAGGAAGACAAATACAGCAGAATTTGTTGATTTCCCTTTCAATTAGCTAACAACAGTGATTGATCTCCGTAATTACGTATATGGAACTTCTATATGCATCAAACTTCTATATGGAACTTCAACATTGTAGTACACTACAGTCGACGAATTCAAAACGAAGCTAAACGAGGCACCAATGAAGAAACCCACCACGACAGACGTAATATAGACTTCTAGTAACTAATGAAACAACAGCAAAACTCTCCATTTCCAAATATAATGGACAATTACCTGCACAAACGATATGGTGCTGGTGGGATTGGCCCTGGGCCTCTTCTTCAGCTGCAACTCCTTCTTAGGGAAATCGTTCTTGTCTCTACCCTCAGCTCTCTTCTTATTGAAATTAGAGTTAGAGTTGGACTCTTCCATGACTGAATCGTCCTTATCTCTGTACGTGTAGCTCCGGTTCTTACGGATGAAGTTTGGAGGTGACTGTTGGCCGCCGGGACGGCGGCGGTCGGTGGATAAGAGGACGGTGGAGACGGAACGAGAGCGGAGGGAGGCTCTAAGGAGAGAAGTGGCAAGGGGAAGAGAGGGTCTCAAAGGAGAGAGAAAGGAGGAAGAAGTAGAAGAGAATAGGAGGCGGAAGGGCATGGCCTTGTTCTTATTAAACCCCTCGGCCTTGGCGCCTCGTTTTCGAAGGGTTGTGGGAAGGAGACGGCGGTGGTGGAATGAGATAAAAACGGCACGACCAACTGCTATATTGTTAATAAAGAGGGTTAACTACCAAGAAACTAACCGAACTTTGAATGTTTTGTAACGAGTTATCCGAACTTTAAAAAATTAAAACGGGCTACCTCAATTTTGGTAAGGAGCAACTAGCTACCTCTGTCCAAATTACCGTCAACTGTTGACAGAAATTGGTGAGAAATTCGTCGGAAATTCGTTAGAAATTGGACGGAAGTAGCTCGTTGCACCTTCGTTTTAAGTTGAGGTAGTCCGTTTTGATTTTTTAAGTTTGGGTAGCTCGTTGCAAAACGTTCAAAGTTCAGGTATCTCTTTGTTATTTAATCATTTTAGTAATTGGATTATCATTTTACTTTTATTTTTCAAAAAATGATTAATTAAATTCAAATTTAATAAGTTCTTACTTTAAGGTCACAAATTAAACTATTAGTTTTTTTATGATGAAAATAATTTAAAATGTGGTCATTTCTTTGATTATGAGAGTGATTTAATTTAGATCTCAAATGGAATTCAGTATCATTTCCAAATTGTCAAATCACTTTCATTAGTATACTTGGTAAAATAGATACAACTATCTCTTTTAATATTTGACCAAAATCGAACTTCAATTTCAAAAATAATTGTTCTTTTTTATGTTTGATTATCATTCGAGTTTGCCCCTTTCATTTAAATTTAACCTAATATGTTTTGAAAATTAAAAAACAAACAAAAAGAAAGAATACTTGTAATAATGTAACAACTTATCCGTTCAAAATTTTGTATACATTACAATTAAGTGTTGATTCGATTGAAATTCGACTAACTCCAAATCGAGGGGACTAGAGGCTAGGTCTTCACCAGACTATCTAGTCCATGGGTGAGGGTTGGTCTGGGTAAACACTTAACTCATAGCGCTCTCAGTTGAGTTTCAGTCAAATCAAGACTAAATTATATTATAGGATAAAATACAACATTATGGGTCATTTATGTCTCAATCATTTGACTCAAACACGACATGTCTACTTCTATGGGTCAATTATTGTAACTCAGACACGACCCACGAGTCGATGGGGTCAACCCGTGTAACTCGTTGACCCATGACAAAACATTACCCACAACTCGACCCGCGTAACCCCTAACTCATCACATCATTAAAAAAAATTGAGATTACAACTTTTAGATATATTTTTTATATAATATAAATTATTCAATGTCAAATATTCTGACTCAAACACAACTCGTTTATTAGACAGATCATACGGGTCGCAAAATGACCCATGGGTCAAAAAAAATCTGACTCAAACACACCCCCGTGCATGAGTCACCCACGGGTCATTCACGGGTTGGGTCGAAAGTTGTCACCGCTAATGTTAAAGGTACCGCTCTCCTGATGAACCGGACACAAATCAAATGGTAAAAAACTACATAAATGCATTTCATTTTAGGCGTTTTTTTTAAAATATTATATTTTTACTTCTATTTCCTCCTAAACTGAATATACCATGCTTGAATTTGAAGCGAAAGCAATCAAACAGTTCTCTTCTATCTCATCAAGGCAACTCAATATATATATATATATAGTGCAAATTCCTTCTATATGTTTGGTTCGAAACTAGTACATTATGTGAAGAACAGGTTATGCTAGCTAGTAATGGTCTGTTTGGGAGTCGTCTTCGGATGCAATCACCATCGTTCAGTTACAGATTATGTCGTATCGGCTGTGATTATTGTAAGCATCGCTATCGGGATTCGATTTCTTTGCAAATTATGCATATATCTGGCAATAAAGAGGAGACAAACTCGATACAACAGCTCCAATCGTGCCCCAATCGAGATGCAACCTCTATGAACAATCCATGGTAAGGTTTTCCCCAAACCAATCCTTTTACTTGTTTGATAAGTTATTACAATAAACTTGTTGTATAAATAATGAGATCGAGATTAGTTCGGGGTCAATTGAGGACAGTAATAAAAATTCAGGGATTATATTTTCATATCTTATGAATACAAGGGCAGATTAGCATTTTAATGAGTCTCACTCTCATTCGGTGTTATCATAACCGGATCGACCCTCGAACCAGCGGGGGGTCGGTTCCCGGTTCGGCCGGTCAATCCGATCAGACCCGGTTTGACGTACGGTTCACTTTTCACAAGAAATAAATAAACTGAAAATACAATTACAAACTACATAGTCTCAAACACATACATAATTACCTCAAATTAAATAGTCTCAAACACACACAAACTACATAGTCTTAAACATGCACATTACTCTCAAACACAACATAATTACCTTAAACTTTAAACATATATAACACAATAGTCTCAAAATCAAACACAATATGTCTAAACTTTAAACATAACTTCTAAACCAAAAAAGTTACTCGGTCGAACCGAAGAAATCGGTTTAAAATGAAGAGAACCACCCAAAAAATTTAAACCACCCCAAAAAACTAGAACGAAAACCGATCATTTTTTAAAAATCGATCGGTCCAACCTGGTTTAAACAATGTTCATATGCATTTCGATCTTTTAGCTGAATCAAATCGGACAGGGGTCCGGTCCCCGATCGGATCCATTCGGACCGCCGATCCGGTCTGGTTCTGATAACACTGCTCTCATCTTAAACCTATGGACGAAATTGATTTTTTCTTGACTTTTGAAGGGTCCTTTTAATCATTTATAAAAGTCCAGGGGCAATGGTACATTTTTTCGCTGTACACTAAGTGTAATTAGATCCTCGTGATACTAATTTTCAAAGTTCAAAGTAATCTTTCCCACTCCTTGTCGCACCATGGCTTCCGCCGTCCATCGTGCTAGCCACGCGCCACTGCTTCAGAGCCCCATCAAGGCTCCCCGTGAAAACGGTGCAGCCACGATCGGACCCATCCTCACCCTCACCATGTTCCGAGTAGGCCACGACGCTCCTCACGGGCCCTCTATGAGTCACCATCACCGCCACGCACTCATGCCCAAAATGCAACTTCTTTGACCAGATCCTGACCGTTGAATCTGCTGACCCACTGACCAGATAATCGCCTGCATGCGCCATGCAAAGCACCGCGTGCTCGTGGCCCTGCAGGGCTCCGCCGTACTGCAGTTGGCAGGCGAACGTGAACCCCTTCGCTCTGACCCAGTAGTGAATGTAACCGTCGGTGCAACCGCCGTACAGGGCGTCACCTGACGGTGTTAAGGTCAGGGTTTTGACGGGGGAGTTCTTTGCAGGGAGGGTTAGGGCAAGCGAGTGGCCGCTCGTGGAGGAGTGGCAGTGCCAGACACGGACGGTGGCGTCGTCAGAGGCGGTGTAGAGGATGCCGTCTGAGGCAGCAACGAGGGCGTTGACTGGCTCTTGATGGGCTTTGAAGGTCTCGACGCAACGCAGGTCGGAGATGCGCCAGACCTTGACGGTGGTGTCGACGGAGGCTGAGTAGAGAATGTCTCCGGCGATGTCGATGGACATCGATGTTATGGGACCCATATGCTTCGTTTGCTGAATGTATATGCAGACATTATTAATTAGGAAAAAATATATAACGATCTTTTTAAGAAATATAAAATCAAACTTAAATTAAGTACACATAAATACCTTATTCAAAAATAAAAATAGAAAAATAATAAATCATTTTCAATTCACCACTTTAGTTTCTCATTCCAAAATCTATATTTTTACAAATAAAAACAATTACTACCCCTCCCCTTTTTAGCAATTCATTATTAATTTGGTATGCAATTCGTTAAACCCTCAATTAAATTAGAAAATTGAAATTTTATGTGATTAGGGGTGAGCTTGGGCGGGCCGGGTCGATTTTTTTGGCATGATCGAGTCCAAACTCGAAAATCTGGTCTTCACCTGTGGAGGACGGAAACCGAGACCGAATTCGGTCTAAAAAGTCCGCTCAAGTCGGTCTTGCTTGATTCGAACCGGTCTCTATCTTAGACCGAAATTTTCAATAAAAAAAAATTGTCCAAAATTTCCAGTAAAAAAAATGTATGACTACATCACTACAGTATAATTTTTTTTGTCTCAATCCTGATTCAGGATGGTTGTTGGGATGGACGAGAAGACCAATATAAATGATTAAATGTTAGATTTTAATAAAATTCGGTATGAGTCAGTCTTAATTGGGCTTTTCGGAAAAAAGCATGAGCCCGACCTCAGAGGGAAAAATTTGTCCGCTCGGTCTCGGTCCTAGTCGGGACGATCTTGAGCCGGTTTTGTCGGAATTTCTGTCCAGACAGTCTTTTTTGCTCACCCCTATATTTGATATTTCAAAAGTTTTTTTTAAAAAAAACTTACTTCCTACCAAGGAACTACCTACACAAACTTCTACTAAATAGAGTAGATGTAGCCATAAATGTGTTATAGACCAAAAAACTTGATGCCATATCTAACCTTACCTACCGTCCTATCTTTTCCGGCAATGTAGCTCCGAATGTAGCCGGAATTCTTGGGCACGGTCGCAACCCTAACATGTTTCACAACACCGTCCAATGTTCTTCGCCAAACCCGAATGTTGTTGTCTAAATAAGCCGCATAGACATAGTTAGACGAACTCGGTGCTAGTAAGGCTACAACCCTAGATGTCTTGGTCTTCAAGCGATCACATTCAATAAGCTCCGGAGACTTATATACCCGAATCGTGTTGCTCTCGCTTCCGACATACACAAAATTGTTCGATAACGCCATCGATAAGATCTAAATAAACGTGAAAGAAATTAGCAAATTACAGTTCAGTAAGCAATTAATCTTATAGTATAGGATAAAAACTTTGATAGATAGACAACTTATGTCTCTAATTCTTGATTGCATAAAATTGCTTTTAAATCTCAAGAAGTTCAAAATTCGGCATGTGTTTCGAAAAGCAAATGGAGTAGCGGATGCTATGACAAATGAAGCAGTCATCTTGAAAAAACCTTTCCAAAAGTTCTTTTGAACCCCATCGAATGTGTTAAATTTCTTTTATTTGATGGAGCTAGACACACAATTAATAGAGTTGTTTAGAATCGTATAAATTAATCATTTGTAGTTATTATTTTTTATTTAAACTTACCAAAAAAAATACATTTCAATATTAGTTTAATTAATAAAACCCGCAATTTAATATATATATTTTTTTATTATCAAAATAATCTTGGAACATATGAATGAGTTGCTCCGAAGCCGGGGCGATACCCGAATCAGTGTTGGTTTTAATATTTAGCATAATACTTTCTCTAATAATTTATGGTCAAGTGAGGATAACCCTTACAACCAAAAAACAGACGATTACCTGACCATCTTTCTTAAGAACTGAGGAGATAAACCGATAGCTGCAGCCGCCATTAAAGCCGTTGCCGAGCTTCTGAGTGGCGGCAGTACTGGTGGTCAGGTAGGAGTTGACCGGAGAGGCAAGGTGGTTCTGTACATGTGAGAAGCTCAACCGAGGTAGATCGACAACCTCAGCAGCTGTCGGGAAATCCGAGGTGGTTGATTCTTTGTGGGAGATGCTTCTGCTGAACTGAAACCTACTGCTGCGGCCGGTCGATTCAAGGACTCGAAAAGACAGGTTCGGAGGAGAAGGAGATGAGGTGACGGAGTTGGTATCGTCTTCATCTTCCGCCATTGATGAGTAAGAAAGGAGCTAGCTGCAGTTTTTCTAGGGTTTCTTTTCCTTCTTTTGTATGTGTTGTTCCTGGTTAAGATGGGACAGGACAGGGATTTATTGTCCGTAGAAGGGTCGGTCTTTGACTCTTTGTCGATAAACAATATTGTTCGTAGTTAATGATGCTTAGATATTTAAATTAATTAAAAAGAACTAATTAATAATCCAAAATATATACATATACGTCATTGAATTTGTATGCACTTATACGCCCGACACCCAAAGAGGCCGCCCGACGCCCAAAGAGACCATCGACGCCCAAACATATAACTTTTGGCCAGATTACCTTTGATCAAATCGTCTTTGGATGACTCACCTTTGGTCAGAACACCTTTGACCAGATCGCCTTCGGCCGGATTGCATTCGACCGGATCGCATTTGGTCGGATCGCATTTGGACGGATCACATTTGGTCAGATCGCCTTTGGTCGGTCGCCTTTGGTCAATTCGCTTTCTGTCGGATGCTCAAACAGCTCGCATCCCTATCAGTTAGTGAGCGATGCCTCAAATCGACTAAAGGACAGAAATGACAGATCATATTGATTGTACTGACCCGGAAAATTCAGATGAAAATGACTGTGTCAGGATAAAAAGTTATCACGAAATATATTGTCAGTCTCACAAAGGACTGACTATAGTAAGGAACTGACCATGGACTCAGGTTAAGTATCTCATTAAATACTCAATTTCTACCTCATTTGAAGATAACTGATTTTTTAGATGTCTTTATGCATTCCAAAATGAACATCTGACTGACTTGATAGTCGGAAGAAAACCACGTACCAAACCATGAGTTTCTTTATTGCAGTCACCGGAGCATGGGTAGAAATTAGGATCCAACATACATGATTGTCTAATGACGTATTTGTCGGTACTGAAGAGAGTTAATTTGGCAACAGCCCCATCTACTAACTGACCATCTATAATAAATTAATAATGACAACAATAAATTATTTTTGTAGGAAAAAGGAGTAAACTAAAAGTCTAAAACTATAATAAGTATCGATTTACCATGGGAAAATTTAACCATAAATCTTACTTCGCTAACACTCATAATATTTTTAAAAGTAAAAAATTTGAACTTTTCAGAGAAACATATGTGATAAAACTAAATTGTTGGTGAACCGCAATCCTAGTTATGAGGTCGGTAACTGAGTTTACTTTTCTATAAACATGTTTAGTTTTGTATCTCTTAAACCCGAGTAACCAATTTTTGTAATTTAATATAATAGGCCTCTAAGTTTGAAATTAATGGAAGAACTATCCGAAAAACAAATATTGTGCAATCTAGGGGTGACAATTTATGACACGACACGATCTGTTTTAAAGTGTATATGAGTTTGACCTTAACGGATCCTGTGTCTAAACAACTCTTATACGTTTAGACACGATTAATAATCATGTCTAAACAACTCAGATCTGCGGTTATCTGTATAAACACGATAAAACATGATTAACTAATCGTGTAATGTATACCTGTGACACGAATAAAGACACACCTAACTAATCGTGTCTAATCGTGACACGTTCAGAAAAATATATAAAATTAATGTTTTTCGTGTTAATTGTGTCGTGTAACGTGTCGTTTCGTGTTTAATCGTGTAAATTCGTATCAATCATGTCGTTCTTAATCGTGTCATATCGTGTCGCGTCTATCTGTTATGTTTTTCGATTTTTAATTTCCAAGAAAGTTAATCGTGTCCTGCTACTTAATCGTGTCGTGTTCGTGTCTGATGTTTTGAGACACGTTTAGAAATTATCCGTTTAGACACGAAACTTGTTAAGACACAACACGATTAATAACACGATACGATTAGACACGACAGAATGACACTCCTGTTACCGTCATTGTATCTATTTGAACATATAACAAATCAAAGTGTACTTTTCAAAGTGTTGCTCTATTTTTATTAATTGAGGGAACAGTGAATCTATGGCTAGGATGTACTCACTAGTCACTGATGAGGAAGAGCGACTAGGGGTCCACGTGTACGCCTGATGATCACATAGCTACGGTCCATAGTCAATAAATACTGAGATCTGCAAACT
This sequence comes from Chamaenerion angustifolium, assembly GCA_946814005.1. Lineage (NCBI taxonomy): Eukaryota > Viridiplantae > Streptophyta > Magnoliopsida > Myrtales > Onagraceae > Chamaenerion > Chamaenerion angustifolium. The sequence goes on from OX328279.1 coordinate 1,275,641, forward strand.
GCAATTGGCTAAAGAGGTAGAAAAGGAATTTGGTAGAATTATGAGGACCACATCGGAAATATCAAAAATTGAGACATTGTAAGGTGAAAATGACAAAATTATAAAACATTAGCGTTCCCAATTGGATTTTGTATCATAACTCTTTATTTCCGAATTTCTTCTGCATGATTATGAATGGGTGCATAAAGAAACCTACAGTAGCTTCCTACTACAATGAGGTTTGGCAATGAAACAATTATTCCTTTAAAAGAAAAAATATGGGTTAATTTAAAAAAAAATAAACCGAACTTTTAAGAAAAATCAAACCGCAAGCCAATTTTATTTTTTGACAAATCAAACTTTTGAAATTAAGAAATCAACAAACCTACCGCTGTACCTCAAATATTCATTATATTTGGACGAATTTTTCAATGTTTGAAAGAGTTATTAAGTCAGTATTAGTTGAAGTATTCTAAGAAAAATGTATTACGACTTAATAACTCCCTCAAACATTGAAAAATTTGTTCAAACATAATAAAAATTTGAGATGGGTTTGTTGATTCCTCAATTCTGAAAGTTTGGTTTGTTGTTTGTCAAAAAAAAAGTTTTGTTTGCTCTTTAATTTTTTCTCAAAGTTCAGCTTGTTTTTTTTTGTATTTAACCCATATTTTAATGTAAACCTTGATCGGTGATCACCAAGACTAGGTGATGCGGGTTCAGGGGAAGATCATTTCTTGGAGGTCGAGTTTGCAGTCGAATCTATATGCCGCTGCATAGCAACAATGGGTTGGGTGCATCTAGAGCAGCGGAATGAAGGCGTCCCCGAGCATCGGGTTCGAAGACAGTAATAGCAATACCTGAATCATGGAGAAAAATAACAAAAGTTTCTTAAAATAATAAAAATATGGTTAGAGAATGTTACAAGACGTACGATTTAATCAACTTTCTCGTATTAACGAAGGCTGAGGTGGTCGGATACTACAAAAAGTTGATTTCTAACATTTTCTAGAAATAGTCAAAATGCTACTTTCTATTATGAATTCAAATAGTAAAAGTGATTTCACCAATTTACTTCCCATTATGATTTCAAGAGTTTGTGACTTCAATAGCATTGCTTCTTGAAATAGTAAAAGAACTTCACTCTTTTTATTCAAGAACTATCAAATCTTCCAAAATGAGAATTTTTGACCAATATATACCTTATAAAATAAATAAATACAAAAATATTCTCAATTTTTTTTTTAAAATACGAAAGTATACGTATCCCCATTCGCAGGTAGAAGTTTATTTTTTACCACCCGTGAATAGAATTTGTGAGTGAATATATAAGTTGTACCTGCTAACACCATTAGCAGGTGGAGAGAGAGAAAGTGACTGTGCCGAGACAATATAACACCGAATCAGATTCGCGGGTGATTTTTTACGTTCACATTCGCGGGTAGGTATACTTTCGTATTTTTTTAAAAACAGAAGATATTTCCGTATTTATTTATTTTTTGAGGTATATGTTGGTCAAAAATTCCCAAAATGATATATTGGAGAGGCATTAAAATGCAAAAAAAAAAAAAAAAAAAAAAAATCATATACCTGTGCTGACAAGGGAGAGCAAGAAACGGAATGCTTGGATCAGTTTGACAAATCGGACAAATGGAGTCATCTACTGCTGCATTGGCGTTCTTGTCTTTTGAAAATGGACTAAGAAGGTTTTTCACAGATGACGAATTGAGAAGAGGAAGAAGTAACAACAGCATTTCCTGAAAAGTGTATCTTTTAGCAATTTGATGATTTGAATTCAATTAGAGATAAGGGTATTACCGAAAACTCGTTCCAGACCAACTGACGATTCATGTACTCGAAGCTTACAGCTCGGTTCATGTGAGGGCTTCCATATACCAACCTTGCTTTTACAGCTCTCTCAATGAGATTTCTATACCTGTGATTGCATTAGGAAAAGGTTAATTATCAAAGCTATACGTAAATACAAAGGTAAGCATGGACTAAATTTTTCTTGAAGCTGAAATAATTGTTTTCCTGTTTAAACATAGAAACCGAGCGAATTACAATCAAGTGATTCAACATTTACAATATATCATTTGAATATGCTTCATTTAAGGAAAATGGATTCACTAAGGGTTAGTGAGCAAAGGAAAATCGACTAATTTATCATTATAATAACGGACGTGATAAAAAGAACATGATATAACCGTAATTTTACCATGCCTACATCTTGCTCTACCTCCAAATCCTTCCAATTTAAACGATGCACAAATAATGGATAAACTCCTGTATTTATGAAGTAAATGCATAATTCAGCTTCGCATCTACATAGTCAATGACTTATATCCATCAGGGTCGAGTAACATAATATAGATTTATACAAATGCAATATGAGAGATTTCAATAATCAACCATACCTTCCAGTTAAAAGAAATACGAGCAGGTTGCCAAAGGAAGCAGCTTTATACAATCCTTCTATTCGCCGCACAAATATCCAAAGCCATCGAACAATTGATCTCTGCAAATATCAAAACATCAGTAATTCTCCCTTGCTAGAACATAGCTATTTTTTTAAAACTAGCATCTTCACCTGCTCAGAATCGCCCCATCTACGAAAAGCCGAAAACGACTGTAAGCGGGCCAAGAAGTATTGGCCACCAACAGTGGCGGCGCAATACCAGAGTTTCTGAGAAACAGTCAGTCCAGGTCCTTCCAACCCTATTCTCACTGCAATTTATGGAAGGACAAAACAGTTTTTTTACAACATAACTAAGCAATAAGGTCTTTAGCCAAAAAAATCTCTAAGAAATAAAAGAACATTCATATGAAAATGGGAAGATGCTTAAAAACAGCAGATTTTTATTTTCTTGAGATTGGTTAAGCAGTACAAAAATTGTTGGACAAGACAATGATGAGCACAGGCAAGAGAAGCTACTAATATTGCAATGATTGCTGAAAATTTTGGTAAATGAATAGAAATATTAAGTATCATGTCTGACTTCACTATTTCTGGTTAGATGGATCATAGAAAAGGCCTTACATTTCCTTCTATCTTCGGATGCACGTTCATCACGATACCTCAGATTCATCAAACCGATTCCAGGAGTAGGCTTATCGACCCAAATGGAAAATCTCCAAATGAGGAATTCAAGAAATGCATCGAGTTCTGGTTCATACTGAAATAGCATTCCTGGCTAATCCCAAAAAACAAAATAAAAATTAGAGGATAAATACAAAGATTTCGAACTTTACTAAAACTTGCATCGCTTCCTAAAAGAACTGCAGTGTGTACCTTCATTAAAGAGAAGACCTTCACCAACTGTTCTTTTAACATGGCAGACATTTCAATATCCAATCTACCAGCATCAAATTGATTGACTCTCGAAATCGAAATTGGGATCAACATCTGCAGCAATACAATCGGCTTAGTTTCAGCTCAAATAACAAAATCGTCATCCACTCCATATCCTAACTACAGATAGTACAAAAAGGCAACCTAAGCATAGGCAATTAGGGTTCCTAAACCCTAAGAAGCTTCTAATTCCGCTTTAAATACAACAAACGAACTCCAAATGCTTAAAAAGACGAATACACAGTGAAGAATTAAGAAGAAGAACCTGATGAGATTGGGTGTGGGATTTCCATTGAGGTTGTAATCTCCGATAAGCTTCAATCCAAGCATCCTCCGATGGCAGAGAACTGTTAGTGCTGCTACTGCTACTCATTAGATGCTTCCTGGAGAAACTGTCGCTAGGGTTTCTCCCTTCTGCCGATTCTTGATCTCCAGTGACCCGAGAGCTGATACAGAGAGAGATTAGTGAGCTCAGCCTCGGTGGAGAAGGAGCAGGCACAGCAGCAGACTTGAGGTTGAGGAGGAGGAGGAGGAGGAGAAGCTCTCTTTAAGCGGTAAAGTTGTGCGGTTGGGAGTTTAGACCCGAGAAGCATTATGAGTTAACTGTCGGTTGTTAAACACGCTTCAAATTACCAATTTGTAGACGTTTTAAAAATTGAGTAGTTTTCGGTAATAAAAAATTGAGAACCTATTTATTCGGTTTCCGGTTATCTTATCTGGGTATATCTTATCTGGGTACCCTAAAGTAACCGAAACTGATTCTATATATGTATATATATATATATATTAAAAAACAAAATAGAGACAAATCTTAAAGCTTTCTCTCGACTTCATATTCATGACAAACAAGGTATTTAATATTCATTTGTGCGCAAAGAAATTTCGTTCCGGAAAAAAATAAGGTTCCGGATATTAATCTCTTCCCCAATGAACAAACAAGGTATTGAATATTTTAACCCTAAATCGGAACCGAATCGGTGACGAAAGAGAAACAGGTTCCGGGTAGGTTCTCGTTCCAAAATTAAACGAGTAGGTTCCGGTTCTAAAATTACATACCCTATATTAAACTGGATAGGTTCTGAGAACCCTTAAATTTACAGGGTACCCAGAACTGCTCATCCCTAATCACACTATCCCATATTATTTTGTGTATTTAAATATTTTAGAGTGGTGTTATTTATAACATTATTACTATTTCGTTAATTTTTTTCTGTTAAAACATTGAAATAACAATTTTGTTATCTCGTTCATCAACAACACTAAATCAAACTCAAAATGAAGATTAAAATTTAAAATCAAATCACCCAAACCAGAACAACATTTCTTGGTTTGAAATAAATTCAGAAAAACATTTTTGGATTTGGAATCAACCCAAAAATATAATTCAAAACAATATTTTTGGGTTAATTTCGAACCTAAAAATGTTGTTTTGAGCTAATTTCGAACCACTGAAAATGCATTTTGTGATTCGAATTCATAGTCAACTCTATTTCTTACATTTGATTCATGATTTTCAGATTCTGTATTGAAGATAAATATGATGGTAAAATTGTCATTTTGGTAGAAAACAGTAGTATTTAAAGAAAACAATTGACGAAACACTAACCGTGGTGCATTTATCAACAATAAGCAAACGTTTTTATGCACAAAATAACACATTTAAACATGTTAATGCAATTATCAATAACAAAAACTCTTTATTTATCGATCGATTAAATACCCATATCCATGATTTACTAAACAGGGTTAACATAACTTGCCATCATCCTATGATTCAACAAGAAAACACAAACTGATACGAAGAAAACCCGAAATGCATGATCATCCACCTCAATGCGATGCTTGATTAGCTTAGGGTTCTTCACAAGACAGTTTTTTCTTCAAATCCTTTTTGTTAACCTATAAACAACCTCAAATTAATCGTCTTTAATCGAATTGAGATACCCCAATAATATAGTTAAGAAGAAAAAAATGTGATGAACAAGTCTATATGCTTAAACCTTTCCCATTGCGTTACGAGGAATCGTGTCCCAGATCAGCAGTCTAGTTGGTATCTAGTTCAAGCAGAATAACCGCATTGGCAAGAAATCTAACAATGGTATTATTGATAGGTAAGAGTAAATGCTGAAGGACATGAACTTCAAACCTTGTAAGGTGCGAGTTTTTCCTTTGCATGAGTGCAGAGTTCTTTCAATGTAATAGCAGGCTTCAACTCCTCGGCTCGTTTTCTCTTTGCTTCTTCATTGGGCACGACAATGGCACACACGGCTTCTCCATAGTCCTTGTCGGGTAAACCCAGAACACAACATTCTGCAATGATAGGATTCTGACCAAATCGAAAGCTTTTACAATTAATTCTAGGGTTAATAATCAAATAACAAATCAAACTTTGATGAAAAAACAAACAACGAACTGAACTTTTTTTTGTTGACAAACAACAAACCAAACTTTAGAAATTTAGCAAACAACAAACTTACCTCAAATTTTCATTATGTTTGAACGAAATTTTAAATGTTTGAAGGAGTTATTAAGTCGTAATAATCTTTCCTTAAAATACTTCAACTAATGTTGACTTAATAACTCCCTCAAACATAATGAAAATTTGAGGTACGTTTGTTGATTGCTCAATTCCAAAAGTTTGGTTTGTTGTTTGTCAACAAAAAAAGTTCAGTTTGCTATTTGGTTTTTCCTCAAAGTTCGGTTTATTTTTTGGTTATTAACCCTTAATGAATGATGTTGCAAGTAATGTTTTTTGAATGTGTTTAAGACTAAGAACTTGCCTCTAGAAGAACAGCTTCGATTTCTAGAGCTGACAGTTTATATCCTCCGACCTTGATGATATCTGCATTGGTGCCTGTTTGGAGAAAAACCAACGCAGTAAAAATACTTGATCGATGTTAATTTTGGACACTGATGAAAAATTACTGCGGAAAAAGAAGATGATTTTTTACGTACGGCCCATGATGATGTAATATCCATCTTTATCGACTTTGACAGCATCACCGGTTTTAAAAAATCCATTGTCAATGAAGGATTCTTTCGTTACCTAGATAGCAATAACAAGTGTTTTCTATCAAAATCTAAGAAATTTCTTGAAGCATGATAAAGGGTATCTTATTCTCTTTTTTGAAAAAGTATAAGAAGTTACCTCAGGGAGCTTCCAGTAACCCTTGAACAACGAAGGGCTTCGGATGCATAGCTCACCTTCGTTTCCATTTCCATCTGAAAGAATCTTGGCCTGGCATGGATGAAGAAATGTGGGAAGATAGAGAAGGATTCTTCAGCAAGTTCATATAATTATATATATGTTTCTTTTCTACTTCAGGAAACTGTTTCACACAATCATTAATTTTCCTAAAATGTAACTTTTCACATTCTTATGTATTATATATATATATATATATATAGGGTACAATCTAATCAGAAGTTGATTATACTTAATGGCTTTAATTATCTTTGCTTACCTCAACACCAGGTAGTGGTTTACCCACAGTGCCTCCCCTCCTTTCAGCTTTCAAAGGGTTCGATAATGCCATTACAAACTGCATAATCCAGTTACTACTGTATTTAATTTAAAACAAATACATATCTTCATCGGGTAAAAACTATCTATGGTGCAGAAAGAAAACAAATAATAGGATCAGATAAAAGATGAAACTTTGGCTAATTACCTCGGTCATGCCATACCGCTCCAAAAGGCGATGACCTGTTAAGGCTTCCCATCTTTGCATAATAGGATGTGGCAACGCAGATGAGCCACACATCTGAAAAGACAAAATAAAAGAGTTCAATCATGATGTTCGTATTTGGGTCCTGCAAAGGGATTTTGTAGTTGTTACCATAAGACGCAAATTCCGAGCAGCAGAAACAGAAGTAGCTTGTAAATCTGGATCCATAGCTTCATAACCTTGTATCAACCGGGTATACATTGTTGGAACCTGCTTGCCCAAATAGAGTAGGTATTCGTATGAACATCATTGTCATGGCGGCATATATGTGACAAAGCAATGCTATGAAGTATGAAACTTAAAGAGATTTTTTTTTATTTTTTTCAGTTCAGGAAACTGTTGATTATCCCATTCAACGACTTTATTCCTACAAACTCATCTTTTTCACTTTCACTCTGAGTTTCATGCTAAATTCCACACTTGTAGGATTTTCCTATGAGAAAAAGCAATGTAAGAAAGTGTGAGTGTACTTACTCCAGTAAAAACAGTAATAGCCTCATCAGAGTGACTTCCTTCTGGATAAGATTCACGAAATCTCTGCCAAATTCCCCGTACACTGAATTTTGGCAGAAACTCAACCTTCAGATGTAAGAGTATAATCAGTTGATTTAGAAGAAAAAAAAATAATAACACCTCATTAATCCTCTGATATACACTTACTGTGGCTCCAGCATAAATAGGGGCTAGCAACGCATTGAATAGCCCATGAACATGTATGCTTTCAGTTAAGGTAAAGCTCGAAGAAAGTAGAAACTCGAAAAGATTTTTCTTCCCCATAAAAACACACTTGTCTAAATGTGACTACTTATATAAAAAGTATTCACAGGATATGATGTAAGGGTAGGCAATGCAGAAATTGATCTGCAGATGTGTACTCCCAAGCCTTTGCCAAAGTTTGCACCTGAAAATTGAGATAAATTGATTGATAAGCAATCCTTCTGTCGAGAAACTTGTTCTCCAAGAAAGTGTATCAATGCTAAACTCCAAGGAAAAGAAATGACCTGTGCACTGATACTTTTATGTGTGTGAACAGCTCCCTTTGGTTTTCCTGTTGTACCGCTTGTATACACGATCAATGCCGGATCTTGATCTGGTCAACAGAAAGTAGATTAATAGAGAGAAACTTGATCAAACAAAAAATACAACAATATATCAAGCTTAGATGGTAATGGCACCTTCTTCAAGATATTTTTGGAAATTTTCCAATAATATTTTATCAGCTTGTGTCCCTCCACTTACAGAAGGGATAAGAGAACATTTTGCAGAAGATTTAGCAGCAACATTCTGCATTATCTCGTGATGATCTTCAGTACTCAGAATCACAGAGACATCCTAGAAACAAAGTTAGCAGATCTGACGATCAAGAGACTGCAGAAATTCATTTAACTAAATAATTTGAGATTCACAATGAGGGTATGGCAATTTTCTCTATACCGGAAAAAATAACTCTATCCCCTGCAATACCAGGTAAAGTCCGTCCAAATTCTTTTTCTTGAAGATAAGGAATGATGTAATACTTATTGCAATAATATCATGCCAATTTCGAGGACAAGTTCCTCTGATAATAATACACCAAAATGATTTAAAAATTGTAAATACTTTAGTACTTCATTTTAAAATGTAAGAGAAGATAAATAAAATAAGGTAGGACAGCTTGAACTAAATAAACTTATCATAATAAAATTAAATTCTGGAATTAGAGACTTTCGGAACAAACCGAATCATTTAAAACATGTAACAGCTCTGCCTCGGGGTAGCTGAGTGCAAGTGGAACAGCTACACCTCCACTGATCCAAGTCCCTAACACTCCAGCAACAAACTCCACTGAAGGTTTTGCCACAATCCCTATTCGTGCACCATTGAGGTGACCATTTCCTGCAGCCTATTTGAAAGATTCACTATTCAGTTATTAATTACATAAAAAATGTAAAGCTTCATAAGTAAAGAAGATCAATGCTCAAAGTTTAAATTACCTCACTAGACAACAACTTAGAAACATCTAAAGCAGATGAGATGAGTTGTTGGTAACTGTAACTCTTCTGATCAGCCCTAATAGCTATGCTTCCACAAGCTGCAGAACCTTGCAGTGCAGCTACTTTTACCACCTCCATAAATGTAAGTGACTGTAATGCTGCAGGTAATACACATTTGTAAGACACAAAACTCTGCGTAAAGTAAAAAAAAAAATGATCTATTTAGATTAGACATGCTAGTATATCCTTTTTAACAGGTTTTATTTATCCTGAGGTTCAGAAATAGATGTCGATTGTTACGAGTCTTTATCTATGTAAGTTCAGCAGTCAGTTAGTAGCAATGTAGCATTAAATCCTCCTCTACTCTACTTCGCATAATAATCTTCATGGCGTTGCTTTTTAATGCTTAATTAACGAGACTTGTCTAACTGACCTAATTGACAAATAGAAATCGACTAAAAACAGGCAAACAATGAGCAGGATCAATGAAAATAAAGGAGCTTAATCTAGTCGTGATATCAAAATTCCCGCCATTTCTCGTGCCTAACTACATTGGAATGAAAAAATGGCCTTTTTTCGATCATGCAAAACTAGTTGACGCATTTGATCAAACATTTTAGCTGCACCCACAGACCAATATCTTAACCACGCTCCATCGTAGCTAATAAAACCCAGTGCTATCAGCAACCCGATCACCCAACACAAAATTCAAGCAAGAAGAGAACTTACACGAAAAAAGGCGAGATTGACAGACCAGGCGATGACTGATGCTTGTGGATAAAACTTCTCTGAAACATGAAGGCTGTGGAGAGGTATACAAACGGAGGTAGTAAATGAGGTAGTTGAAGCTCTTATTAAATACGGCGCTCATTTAGTTGGAGTATGGTCGAGTATTAATGGGGTCCCTCAAGAAATCAGAATTCTTGAGCTGTTCTTGAACCAGTCATTCAACGTAGGTAGGTGACCCAACTGCAATCATCGGTGTGAGCCATGGTAATGTAGAAAGACGGTGGATTGCTTTTGCTGAGTCGGACTTTGGATCAGCCTTCCTCGTGCTTTGTTCGATGAACACGAAACTGATCGCTCTTTTTGGTTTTGGATTGATATGCTATGAATGACGTTGGTCGGGAATGGAATAGAACAGCACGTGCTATTTTTCAGGAGGAGGATTTTTTTTTTTATAAATATTTTCGATCTAAAAGCTTCAAAGATTGGATCGCCAGCTAATATTAATATTAGTAAATTTGAGTGACCAAACTGTGGCGACAAGAAATCGCTCTAAACATGACAGCGAATTTGGTTGTGTAGGATCTGCACGTTGAAGTTGACGAACAGAAAATAATTAACTTGATAATTGGGATCCAGGTTTAAATAAACCACTAATGCATCTCTTTTTGAATTGCAGTAATGTTGTTTTGAATTTTAACAAATTAAAAATTCGACACTAGTAGGGTGGTGGATTCTTTGGTTAAGAAACTGTTAATCTGGAGGAGACTTTTCATATACTAACTAATCCTCCTTAGATATTTTGAAGCTCCTGATATTTGATAGTCAATGGAAATTCACGACTCGAATAGTTAAATACAATTAGTTTTGTTTTTCATTTAAAAATATATATAGTAAATCATCGCAATATAATTTCAATATCAAATATCCGTGTAAAATAGAAGGAAAAAAAAGTCAATCAGTCCAAATCCCTGTTTCAGGGCCCATCATTTTACGGAAAAAAGCTTTACCGACTGAACAAAGTTTCGTCGCTAAATCATTTTTTATAGGTGAGCTTTACAAGTAAATGACAAAAACAAAAGACAAAAGTATCGGCTTTTAGCGACGAATTGGAATATATTTTTATCGACAAAATCTTTATAACCGTCGCCTTTACGACACAATAATTTACCGACAATTTTTTGTTGGTAAAGTGTAAATTTTTACTAACCATATGAACAAATCTAATTCTAATCTTTCAACTTGGCACTAAATAAACACAATACTAATTAAGACATATATCCTCATATCCTGAGTTTAGTTTATCTTCTGATAGTGAAATTGAATATGTAAATCCATCGTTAGATTATCGAATAACTCCAATTTACGACAACTCCTGACCTGATTAGTGTCGTGATGTCGGGCTGTTTAATCCACCTAGAGTTTCTAAGTACGAACCGGCCTTCTTGTTCGTCCCGATGTTCGGGAGTTTGATTGCTTGATCTCCAAGTTTCACGAATTCTTGTTCGCTACTCCACCCCATGAAATCTAACAATGTCATGGAGTTCAGCATCTTAGAGGAGTTTATCTTCAGTATCTCTTCTTCAAAGCTCTGGAACTTTCTAGATAATTCCATGGAAGGCGATCGTTGAATCGGGTTTCTTCTAAACGAAGCATCGGATGGATTACGTGCAATGTGATCTGCGTAAAGAACATCTTCGATCCTGGACATAATCGTGAAGGCTAAGCTCTCGATGATCCTGGAATAGCTCTCTAGAATAGCATGTCCTACATCCTTAATGAACAACGAGAAAACAACTTAGGGTTTATGTATATTCCTACAAAACTATTGATTAAAATTTAAGAAGAAGAATGTTTCTTACTGCGTTATATTGAATTTTGCTTATATCCAGTGCAGATTGACAAATCCCTGGGTATCGTTGCTTGAGGAAGAGCAAGATAGTTTGCGCCCTATCTTCGAAGATCTCCCTCTTCTCTAAGCTTATTCCAGAGCTCCAACCCGATTTCATGTCCTTATTGTTCAATTTCCGCTTCCAAATCACGATCGACGCTTCGATTCGATTCTTCAAGTCCAGAATCTTGTGCTCCGTCGTTAAATCCGTCGTCGACAGAAGGTTCTCAGGATCGAAGTGATCGTCTGTTATCCCCTTGTATATCGATTCTCCAAGGCTTGATTTTCCATTCTGCCGACAAGAAGAGTACTAATCTTAGACCTCAATTAGAATTTAGAACTGCAGGTTAAGTGGCTTGTTCTTCAATTATTTTTTTTTATATATAAAGTGCGAAAATTCAAAGCGCTAACTTAAGTTATATTTTATTAAAAAATAATAATAATTTAGTGGTTAGGTACCATAATTTCTGATATGATATGATTTAATAAATTCATACGTAAACAATTTTTATAAATTTAAACACGATTAATATACAAATATAAACTTATGCACATAAGAATAAATATAAATAATTATATGCAAATATTTTTTTATGAAAAAAGTTTCTTTCATATTTTTAAAATCTCAAATTTAACCTCTTAATTTTCTAGTCTCTCCCTTATATTTTTTTTGGTCATTACTCTCTCCCTTATTTTAATGTACTCTTTTATTTTTTTTCAAAAAAATATAGTCTTTTATAATTTATACCAATCACATTTTTTTTTTTGCCATATCTTGCCACATTATCCGAATTTAATGTAAAAAATAAATAAAGGTAAATTTTTGTCCTAACTCTAAAAGTACATGTATTAAAATTTTAAAAAAATCAGTATCTTTTTAGTAAAATAAGCAAAATTCATGTAGTTTTTGTGGATTATTAACCCAAGAGTTAATTACGTTATCATGTGTGTTGTTTGCAATCTGTTTATGAATCATGTCATGTTTTGAGTTTGTAAACACGTGTATAAAACCTTACATAATTAATAACATGTAGGGGCGAAGGCAAGAAGGGACTAGGGGGACATTGTCCCCCCTCAACTTTTAACTTGGTGTAATTTTGACCATAAAAAATGCAATAATTTTCAATTTAGGTCTTTTGAATCATACATTTGCCCCCGTTTATTTTTTTTAGTTCAACTATTTGGTTTTACTCTAATACTTATCCCTACTGACCAAGTTTTCAGGCTTCGTTCCTAATAACATGCAAGATGCATGAATTAGTGACACAACACACACGAATTGTCACATTTACGAGTAACAGAATTTTCAAAGTGTTTTCTACCTTTGGAAGAGACTCCATGTAACTCTCAGGGATCTCCATTTCTGATAGAACTTGAGCATTTATAGCCATGGCTGCTTTATGCACCTGACTAACAGAATCCTTTTGAAATTTCAACCAATTTCGAGTCATCTCCGGCAGTCCTTTCGCCGGAACTCGGCAAGTCGGAAGCCACCATTTACTGTCCTTCCTCTTCTTGTCTGAGGTTTCATCATTTCCGACATAGCAGAATTCTTTCTGGTCTTTGAAGTTGTCCAAACATTCCTTATAGATATAAATAAAACCATGAAAAATACGTAATTTTTCAAAGTTATGAATAACCCGAAAATTTTCATATGAAAACTTACAATTAGCATTGTGTCGAGCTTCCTTAAGGCGGGAATATTCATATGCAGATCGCTTCGTTGCTTGGTTGTCATTATCTAAAATTCAATAAAATCTAGGGGTAAGCAAAAAAGACTAGTCCACTGAAAAATCGAAAAAAAAAAACTGTCCTGAAATCATACTGAATAGTCTGTCCCGAATTTAAGTCTGAATCAAAACAGATTTTTTTTTAAATCTCAAACTCGGACTCAATTGTTTTACCCAAAAGACCGAATAAATTGACCTGAACCAAGTATGGATTGAATCAACAGTGTTTTTTTAATTAGTTTATTGTGTGTTTAGGGTTGCATTTGGAAGTTAAATTTTTATATTAGATATTTGATATGATATTTGTATTGAACACTTGGTATAATGTTTGCATTGTATTTTGTATTTCAAAGATTTGAATATATTTTTTCATTGTTTAGAGTAAAAGTCGGTCCAGGACTGAGACCGGTCCGATTCAAGCAAGACTGACTCTGATGGGCTCAGGTTCAGTCCTCCAAGCATGAATCTCGGAATTTCAGGCTCAGGCTTTTTTTGAAAAAAAACTGTCCCCCATCCCGAGCTCACCCCTAATAAAATCAGCAATGAATCGAGTAACTTGCAATCCAAGAAAGTTATTCAATTCAAGCAAGACTGACTTTGGCGGGCTCAGATTCGGTCCTCCAAGCATGAGTCCCGAAATTTCGGATTCATACGTTTTTTGAAAAAAAAATTGTCCCGACCGTCCCGAGCTCACCCCTAATAAAATCAGCAACGAATCGGGTAACTTGCAATCCAAGAAAGTTGTATCTTCTGCAAAAAAAAAAAAAAAAAAAATTGTTACCTCCATATTGACTCCATTAGTATTCTGTTGAGAAGGAGCAAACTCAACAATGTGATCGGTGACGGATAACAGCCAATCGATTTCCTTTCTCCACTTCGATTTTCGGTTGCTTGACATGGGTTCAAGACGCTTCAGCTCCTCGAACACAGAGGCTGCATTTTCATTATTAAACAAAAAAAAATGATACTTTTAAAACTTTCTGCAGAAAATGATGAATGTAAAAGTTTAATCTTCAGCAGAACTGGGCTTTCATGTCAAGAAAAAAAAATTTGTTTTTCTTGACAGCAGAGTAAATGTACTACAGTGACACAATCAGTTGCTTTTCGAGCAAGAAACCCAGGAAAATGTGAATCTTGAGTGCAAAATGAATGAAAAAATTTGTTTTTTTCTTTTCTTTTTTCAGAATTGAGTTTTTATATCAAAACTTTTTCATAACCATGAAATTTGCAGTAGACCAAATGTACTGCGGTGGCACAATCCATTACTTTTCGAGCAAGAAACCTCTGAAAAATGAAAATTTGAGTGCAAAATTATAATTTTTTTTTCAGCCAAGTAGATAGCTAAGAACAATACCTGCAAGATTTGTGATTGCATTTGATAAAGCCAATGCCGAAGAAACGCCTTTCCCTCCACCCGACATGTCCTCGCCAAGAAGCAACTTTGCAAACTTTTCCTTCATCATCTCTATATCTAAATCCCCACAAAACATGTTTTTTCAGACATTAATGGACACAAGTATAACATGTTAGGTATTGTAGTCTGATTAATATGTAATGGTAGATTATGTATTAATGTACGTGTCTCGCGGTATACATATACCATAGGCTATATTGTATTGTACTGTATTTCTCAATGTATACGTATTTTGTAACAGTAACCATCATTAATACAAATGACCCAAACCGCGTGGAGGTTACCCTATTGGGTGTTACCACGAAAAACAGTTTTCTTCTTCTCTTCCTTTCCTCTCTGGAAAACTGAGTTGCTTCTCAATTTCTTCATCAAATTGAGTGTTCGATCCCAACATAACATTTATTATAAGATCTCTTATAACAAACCTGAAGGTGCCTTCTCTCTTGAATCGGGATCATCAACTTCAGGCAAATTCCTTAGGGTCGAGCTCCTAACATGGTTCCGGCCCATAGTTCCATTCATTCCTTTGAAATGGGAGAGCCGTGATCGATAACTGCTTTGTTCTTGATCGAGCTCATGAACCATCCTGAGGAATTCAAGAACACTACTTGTTTGATTGATTTTGGGACAAGAACTGATGTTGTTGTGTTCTTCTGCTAGTTTGGTTGGTGGGGTTTGGTTTGGGCAGGGAAAATGGAAACTTTTTTTTTTCTTCCCAATGTATCTCTAAATGTTTTTTTTTTAATAATTAATTTGAAATGATTTAGGATTTTGTTGACTTTTTTGTTGAAGGGATTGGGTTTGTGGGGTGCATGTTGTAGAAATGCGGTGGATTTGGATGTTATTTTTGGTTGAAAGTTTCTTCTGTTAATTAAGTTATTTTGATGTTGTTACAAATCTCAATTTTAGGCTATAATAAAGGAAATGAAAATAATCATTGCATATACAATTGACTCTTGTATTTGAAATTAGTAAACTACATACTAGGACCGAGACCGAGAAGACGGTTTTTTTTCTTCAAAGTCAGTCTTGATCTCATACTTTTTTCCAAAAGCCCGACTAGGATCGGCCCGAGCTTGAAGAAAATCCTCCTAGAAATTATGGTTTAACCCTTGAAACACTAGTAATTCATGACCTCAAAACATTCAACAACCTTTGAATCGGTTCCATAAGGGAAGTGTGACGGAAGACGAGAAGCGAGAGAGTTCAATACCAAAACTTCAGTGATTTTTTTTTTTCAATACAACTATTTTTTTTATCAAAACTTCGGTCCAAGACTGATGGCATGTTCTTTTCACGGAATGAAAAAGGAATTCGGCTTACGAATTCCGTAAGAAGTTGTTCTTTTCGCGGAATTGCAAAAATTTGGCTTACGGATTCCGGGCGGGGTAGGCTTAGACATTCTGTGTGAAAAGCTCGGAATTCCTAAGCCGGGCGCGTTAGGAATGAGGAATAGGAGGCGAAATGACCGAAATGCCCTTACTTTAAAATTTATATTAATTCAACAATTTTATCTTAATTAATAATTAATTAAATAAGTTATTTTATTTTTTTAATTATTAATTAATTATATTATAAGTTTTTATTATTCTTAATTTTAAAATTAATTAATACAAATTACATATATTATATACTATACATATACAAGGAGGGGCAAATATGTCATTTTACCACATTTCATTCCCTTTCCGTATACAATTCCACCAAAGAAACAACAGAATTCCTTATTCTATTCCATTTCATTCCACCAAAGAAACAACTTCATATTCTTATCTCATATTCCATATTCCTATTCCCTATTCCGTATTCCTTATTCCGAATTCCATGAAAGAAACGCCCCGTGAGACCGATCTGAGTCAAACAATACCGATTCGGGCAACTTTTTTGGCCAAAGTCGGTCTCGGTCCTTCAGATGTCAAGACCGAAATTTCGGTCTCAGTCCTGCCTCCAAGGCCGGCTCAATCCGCCCATGATCAACCCTGATCAACCCTAGTAAACTTAGTCCTTATACTTATAACATTGCGAAATTAATCTCCCACAGCCGTCCATGATTTTCAGTTCTGGGGAAGGTATAGTTTCTAAACATATTTTATTTTTATAACTTAATTTATTTACTAATCTAACTGTAATTTATTGATAGATAAAGATATATAATACCCAAAGGCTCTAGAAAAATCATCATCATTTATTGAGTAAATTCATACAACTCCTTCGACTAGAATAGCCTCCTCCTCGTCTCCTTCTTCTACTTCCATTTCACCACCGCCGCCGCCATTTCTCTCCTTTGCTCCGACGTCCAACCCCTGCAAAGCATCCACGCATGCTTTCTTCCCAGGCGCTACCACCACATCCGCCGCGCCACCACAGTTCTCTCCGGGAACAACCACGTCCCCGACGCCATCCACCTCTACCCTTCCTCCTTTTTCAGTAGCACAAGCCCCAGGTGGGTCTTTCTCGGGGATGATTCCGATGACAGCATCAGCCTCACCTCCGGAGGCGGGACGGGGGTCGTTTATGCAGTCTCCGCCGGACAAGATTGAGTCTGCGCATGATTTCACGACGGTAGCGGCTTTGAGAACGGCCGCCGTGAGGGTTTCTGCTGGGGTGGTAGATGGCTCCATTTGCTTACTTGTCTCCATGGATATCGAACACAGTAGACGAGAGTGTGTTCCAGAGCTTTCAAGAGTCGGTCTGAATTTATTACCCTAAAGGAAGGAGAGAGTCGGTTTGACTTTATGGACACGTGTCAAGTGTAAAGAGATGCACGTAGAAATGAAGGACACGTGTAACTAAGATATCTTCCATAAGCTAAACATTTTCGGGACCGACAGTACGTGGTTGTGACTTAACGGGTTATAAAAAAAGTTGAGAATTTTAAATAGTTTGGTGATTGAACTGTGTGGAATTAGAGATGACTTAGCTTTGACCATTAGTACTCAGATCAACGATATTCACGTAAAATTGAATGTCAAATAGATATGATAGTAGAAGAAGTGGTCAATGATAGACCTTTTAATGCCGCTAATTTTCGATTGCAGGAAACTGTTGTTGCAATTTAAAAGATTCAAAATCAGACTAGCAGACCATTTTGCCAAGGTAACGGTTAGACTTGAAGAATATTTTTTGATCTAAAATGTTTCTCCGCCAGGAATGTTATCGATTATTAAATCAGACATATTTGACTTGGCCAAAACAAGACTTGTATACCCTAATCCTAGCTAAGTGTGTTTTTGTTTTGTAATATTATTATCTTTTCTAAAAAAAACAAAACTAACTAACTACACAATTAGATTTGGGAATTATGTTACATATCATATTATCTGGTTTTATATGTAAATAGTAAGAATTATTCTTCAATTCTTAAACCCACTACAGTCTATATTAAAAATATCAACCTTTTAAATCATATAAAAATGTTATATATAACTATATAAGTCGATTTTCAGGATGATTTGTATGTCTATAAA
The DNA here is from genome assembly GCA_946814005.1 of Chamaenerion angustifolium. Classification (NCBI taxonomy): domain Eukaryota; kingdom Viridiplantae; phylum Streptophyta; class Magnoliopsida; order Myrtales; family Onagraceae; genus Chamaenerion; species Chamaenerion angustifolium. The sequence goes on from OX328279.1 coordinate 1,293,898, forward strand.
AATTAAATTCTGAACATTTAATTCAAATCGACCGGTCTAATCATGACTGAACACATTGAACCAAACCAAAATGAGTCCGCCCGGCTACACCGGTTTGGGATTCATCAACACATAAATGCATCAAATAAAACCGATACCAAAAGCAAACATTCATGGGTCCTCTTTGAATTGTGTTCCATGAGTAACAAATAATACATGAGAGGTGCAACTCCAATCCGAAATTAGAAAGAAACAAAAAACAGCAACAAGTTCATCACTTTCGTCTCCTCTTAATAATACAGTTGGGAAATTAAATCTTCAACAGCAAATCCTAAGAACGAAACAAAGAAAATCGAGACACGGTAATCATACCATATATCATATGATTTGTAGCGTTAACGAGCATTGTGAGAAGCTTTTTCTCTCTAGCATTCACAGCCACTGGCAGACCTTTGCTGTCTTCCTCCACCCGCTACATCGATGGTCTCAGGAAGATAGCTGCATAAAAAAGACAGATTCAGTCTGAGCAAGTAAGTTCTTCAGCATTATAGAGTTTGTAGAAAATTTTCCATCTATGGCAGATATGTCATTTTCATCAAACTCGAAGCAGAAGATAGTGAATGAAATGTGTGGAAAATACTTACATTTCCTCTTCAGGTTCGTTCTTCAGTGCATTTCTGGCTATACACTCGAAAGCAGCTTCCACATTAAACCCTTCCTTTGCTGAGGTCTCAAAGTAAGGAATGTTGCCCTTGGAAGCACACCAAGCCTTTGCTTTCTTTTCAGAAACCTAAAAAAGAATGAAATGAAACACAAACTAACTTATCAAATAAAATGCCAACATTTGACTACGTACCATATTACTTCTAAAAAAAATTGCTTTCTGTATCACAGGGAAACTATATGGGAGGAAGGATAAATTACCACACGGCTGTTACCGCCATCAACATCTATCTTGTTCCCCAAAACGACGAATGGAAAGTTTTCAGGATCAGATGGACTAGCCTGAAAATCAACATAAGAAATATTATTTTTCATAAAAGGGAATCAGATCTACGAACACCACCACAGGATTTGATCGGTGATCACCTGAATCAAGAACTCCTCTCTCCAGTTGTTAAGATTATCAAAGGACTTCATCACATTCACATCATACACAAGAACGCAGCAGTCAGCACCTCGGTAAAAAGCTACACCAAGACTCTGAAATCTTTCCTGGCCTGCAGTGTCCCATATCTGCATGCAAAAATTACACCGTGATAATTTCCACTAAGAATACAATCAAAAGGAGCTGAATCAATTCTGAATACACCAATTAGCTAGTTTAGTGTTCCATATGAAATATACTAGGTTTCATATTAATTATACTCCAATTCAGTGACCAAGATAAAGATCACTAATAGAATGCAAATGTGTTGTTTGCTTTACAAAATTTACATCTCTTTTGGTCATGATATCATCGTAACTTGTATTTTTTTAATCCTAATTAACTTTAATCAAAGTATGATCAATCAGAGATTGGTGCAGATATTCTATCCCTCACAAAGTTAACCAGACAACGAAACCAAACTGCATAGAGTATAAATACATATATGTGAATAGAAGGTAAAGAAGATACAATTCCTCAGCTTGTATTACCTGTAAAGTGAACAACCTATCATCAACCTGGACTTCCTTGGTCAAGAAATCAGCTCCAATCGTAGCTTTGTACTGATTGCTAAACTTCCGATTCACATATCTGAAACCAACCGTATCAATCTCAATTACAGACTACATAAACATTCCATTTCAAAAATAAAAGATCTGGGTTCAGAATCGTACTGATTCATCAGAGATGTCTTCCCCACCCTGAAACATCAGCATCAAGCAATATCATCACCAGATAGAGGAAGAAAACAAAATCTCAACCTAACCACAAACCAGTTCCCTAATACTCCAACCAAAACTTACTCAGGACAATCGCTTTCAATGCGCAGCGATCGCAATAAATATGCATTCTGAATACTAATGGAAATTCACATACAAATACATCACAGAAATCGCGGAAAACGTAGGAGACAGAGTATAATTTCTGGAAGATAAGGAAGAGAGATCACGAATCAGATGAAGATAGAAATGGAAGCATCACCCGCTGTCGCCGAGAATGATGACCTTCAACAGCATGCGCCGACGAGAAGCCATGACAAAGGATTTTGGCCGCTTATCAGAGATTCAGAGAGTCTGATCAGAGAACTAGGGTTCCGATTGCGGAGAGAAATCGTTTAAGGAGAGAAATCCGAGGAAGATGCAATGTTTATGCGCTGTGATTTGGTGTTCTTCACTTACGCCAGTCGGGCGTAGCAAACTGACGAAGGAATTGCCAGTCTTAATTGCCCTGTTGTCTTTTAATATTCCCGAAATACCCCTGACGAAATATATTATGGACGGATATTCTCTTACTTAGCAAGGACCAAACATTTTATTAATGGTAAAATATGAAATTGTCTCGTAAAATTTATGCCGATTTTAAAAAAAATTCTTAAAATTTAAATTCTTCCATAATTTTTGGAAATGATGAAAAATTCCCCCTAAAAAAACATATATTTAGGAAATATTTTTTATCATTTTCAAACATTAGGGGAAAATTAAAAATTTAAGAGGAAATTTTAAAATCGGCGTAAACTTTAGTGAACAATGTCGTATTTAACTATTTTATTAATAAATTAAAGGGTTAATTAGGTAATTGCCAGTTAAATATTAAACGTTTGAATAATTTGTTAATTAATTTCATAAAAAGATACAATAAAACATGTTTATACGATTTAGCTAGTAAATTACATTTTCTTTTCAAATTTTAACTAATAAATTGCATATTTTATAAAATTCAATTATCAAATTACATCTTTTCGCAAACTTTCAAATTTTAATAGCAATTTTCACAAAAATATACTGAAATTCTAAATAAAAAATGTTGACCAAATTTTTTTTAATAAATAAATTGCAAATTTTTCACTTTTTAAGAAGGAAACTAGCAATATATATTTTTGTAAGTAAGCTAGTATCTCGTTTCAAATAAAAATTCAGCTACTAAATTATTCGACACACTCAAAATTATGCTAATAAGATTGTATTAAACCTTTCATTAAATTTATAAATATATTATAGAATGTGTATAATTTATTTGCAACCATATGAAATTGAAAATCAATAGAATATTTCAAATTTAACGGGCTTCACTGCCACGCCCAGTGGCATATATATAGAGAGAAAATTCTTGCTTCATTTTTTAGTATTTATAATTAATTTCTAAAAATTATTTATGAACAAAAATATATCTCAAGCTTCATTTTGTTTTAAAAAGTAATAAAAACTCTATCAAATATTATTAATAAGGGTTAAATACCAAATAGCTACCCGAATTTTGAACGTTTTACAAATAGCTTTATGAACTTTGAATTTTCAATAACGACTACCTAGACTTTGGACGAAAGTGCAAATAGCTACATCAACTTTGCCACATGGGGCAAATCGATACCTCCGTTAAATATGGACGGAAAATGACGTGTCAACACATGATTGATCCATAATTTTAAAAACTATATTATTATTTTAAAATACTAAAAAAATCAGAAAAAATCTTTAAAACACTAGAAAATTGAAAATTAATAGAAAAAAAATAAGAGTTTGTAATATAATTTTTGTATTGAAAAATATGAAACAAAATTTAAAAAAACTAATCATTTATTTTTATTTTTATTTCATAATTTTAATAAAAATATTATATTTAAAACTCTTATTTTTTCTATTAATTTTTAAATTTTTTAAAGATTTTTTCTAGTTTTTTTAGTATTTTAAAAAAATAATATAATTTTTAATATTATAAACCAATCATGTGTTGGCACATCATTTTCCTTCTATATTTAACATAAAATTTAACAGAGGTGACTATTTGACTCATATGGCAAAGTTTAGGTAGCCATTTTTGAAACTTTGCCACATGGGGCAAATCGATATCTCCGTTAAATATGGACGGAAAATGACGTGTCAACACATGATTGATCCATAATTTTAAAAACTATATTATTATTTTAAAATACTAAAAAAATCAGAAAAAATCTTTAAAACACTAGAAAATTGAAAATTAATAGAAAAAAATAAGAGTTTGTAATATAATTTTTGTATTGAAAAATATGAAACAAAATTTAAAAAAACTAATCATTTATTTTTATTTTTATTTCATAATTTTAATAAAAATATTATATTTAAAACTCTTATTTTTTCTATTAATTTTTAAATTTTTTAAAGATTTTTTCTAGTTTTTTTAGTATTTTAAAAAAATAATATAATTTTTAATATTATAAACCAATCATGTGTTGGCACATCATTTTCCTTCTATATTTAACAGAAAATTTAACAGAGGTGACTATTTGACTCATATGGCAAAGTTTAGGTAGCCATTTTTGAAAATTTAAAGTTCGGGTAGCTTTCAAAGTTCGGGTAGCTATTTGTAAAACGTCCAAAGTTGGGTAACTATTTGGTATTTAAAAAAAACTGTAAAAAACCCTCCAAAATGTCACACCTGTCTATATTTGTATTACCTGATGGAGTGAAGGTATTTACTGCCCGCCCGCAAAGAATACTCTGCTGAGGGCTTGGATTGGAATCTGGACACACATTATTTATTATAATAAGAGAAAATGCAACATTTAAAAAACATTTTATAATAATAATAATAAAATAATCTTATTCTACAAGTAAAAGCTGAATAATTGAAGTGAAACTTGAGGAGACCAACAGCTTCATCACCAAGTTGACTCAAAGAAAAGAGTATGAAACACAGAAAGTTGCAGCTTCCACCATTAAAGTACTATACACAAGGAAGAACATGGAGCTTCTTCAATATGGCTTGGCAGCTGAAAATCGACCATAAAAATGTTGATTCATCGATAGACAAAGGGTTAACAACAATTGAACAATTATAACGTCTCGATCCAAACCTGCTAAAGGCTAAACTCTCCATATATAGCTCGAAAAAACACCTATGATCCAAATGAACTACTTACTGATTCTGGGTATTGTTCTTTACATTACCTGACTTGACATCTTGGGTCCCACGGAGGTCCTCGCTGCTGGATGTTGACGGTAGCACGCCGAGGTCACTGAACTCGCTCGTGGTGGTCAGTTCTTGGGTTTCTAGAGCCAATTTCTTGAAATTTTTCAGGTCTTCTTGGTATTGTATGGTGTCGTAATCAGTGCTTCCAAAGGGACTCGATCTTCTCATGTGTGAGGGGAGAATACCTTCGTAGGGAAAGAGGCCCTCGTTTAGTTCACTGAGCGAGAGGTTTCCCTCCAAAGCTCGAACAATCTGCTCGGAAATGATTGAAAATTTAAAATATAGATTAATTACTGCCAAAAAGTAGAACGGATGCCAGATAACTGATAACCTCATGCTCTAAAACCACTAAGATTCTCATTCTTTCGTCTAGGCATAGTTCATATAGTCCATTTGTTTTGTTTGATATAAGAGAGACAAATATAAACAAGAACACTACAAAGTGTAAAACTTAGGGAAAAGATGAAATTTTTGCCATTTTAGGAAATTAATGACTATCGCTATCGTGCTAAATCACTTTTTCCACTGAAAATATAACTATTTTTTTTTACTTCCCCTTACTATGAGTTTCACGCTTAGTAAAATTATCCTGAATCTGAATCTCATTTGTGGAAAAATTGAAAAAGTACCTGACTCATTTTGGGTCGATGTCGTGCTGAATGACGGATAGAGGCAGCAGCACAAGCAATCATTCGAGACATTTCCCCAGAATCATACTCATTATTCAGCCTTGGGTCAGCAATATCTTCAAAGTTGTTGTCCTCCAATGCTTGAGACAGCAAAGGCCTTGCCTGAATAAATAAACATAACAGTCCTTAAGGGGAAAAAAAAGGCTTCAAATTTTCCAATTTTTTACCCAGAAACGTGATTACGGAGTTGGAAACATTAGAAAATTACTGACCCAATCAACCATGCTATCTTCAGCAAAGGGATTAGCTTTATCAATAGGGCGGCGTCCAGTGATCAACTCCAAAAGCACAACCCCGAAGGAGAAGACATCCGATTTCTCAGTCAGCTTCCCACTTGAAGCATACTCGGGAGCCAAGTATCTGATCCAAATGTTTTATAAAAGTGTCAAATGAAAATGACAATTTAAATCTGAATTTTTTTTACAAAATAGATACAATGAAGTACTACTTGCCCGAATGTGCCCATTACGCGGGTGGATACATGAGTATCTGTGTCTTCAGCAAGCTTTGCAAGGCCAAAATCTGCAACCTGGAATTCAATAATTTGGTTGGCAAAAAATAATATAAGAGTTAGATAACTTGTACAAAATCTAAAAAAAATATAACCTACCTGATTTCGCGAGACATGAATATTGATGATACTACACTTACCTTAGCCTCAAAGTTGAAATCGATAAGAATATTAGAAGCCTTAATATCACGATGAATGATCTTTGGTTTACCTGAAAAATCAGAAGATAACGAAGAATCTAAATCTCCAAAAGAACACAGATAAAGTTAGTTTTCATCTAATGTTGGGAAAATAGGAAAAATTAAACTCACAGTCCTCATGCAGATAAGCTAATCCTCTTGCTGAACCCAAAGCAATCTTTATCCTTGTGGGCCAAGTCAAAGTTGGTCCTTCCTTTCCTGTAAAAGTTATTTTCCTTCAAATTTTAGCGATGAGTATAATCCAAAACCAAAATCAAAACCACTTCACTAATAGAAGGTGAAAACTTCACTCAAATCACGATATTTGTAGTTAATCCTAAGTTCCCTACTAAATCCATTTACTAACCATGAAGTCCCTGACACTTTTTTCTTTTTACTATATCGCACCTCAAGGCTCCATCAGCAATAACTGTGAACTTTCCAATGAAAAAAGAGAGAGAAAGAGACAAACTGCAATTTAATTCTTTAACTTAGATCACAATAGCAAAGGAAGACCTTTACCCAAGTAATTTGTGCACCAAGGAAGGTTAAAGAAAACTGTCTAGTCCTATAGCACCAACAAACGTATTAAAATTTGTACAATAAAATAAAAATACTCACCATGCAAATGAAATTCCATGGTGTTGTTCGGAATGAACTCATAGACAAGACTTCTCTGAGCACCAGAAATGCAATAACCAAAGAGGGAAACAAGATGCCTATGATGAATGTGACCGATAATCTCAACCTCAGCTCGAAACTCACGCTCTCCTTGTCCACTTCCAGCTTTTAATTGCTTTACTGCAACCACTTTACCATTCGAAAGGACTCCTTTATGAACATAACCATAACCTCCTTGACCGAGGAGGTTGGAACTGGAGAAATTGTTTGTAGCGTTTGCTAACTCCTCGTATGAAAATGAGCTCAGTGAATGGCCTAAAGCAAAGCTAGGTGAAGTTGGTATCTTTTGAGTAGTTGGAGGTTCGACTACTGGCAGAGGAACAGGAGAGACTATGTGTGGAGAAGTGGGTGTCGGCCAATTTGATACTTTATCTTTAGATAAGGCAGTAGAAGAAGGATCTGCAGAAGAACACAGATTTAGCCGCTCTTCACCATATGCATATACTGATGATATTGATAAGCATGTAGCAATTACTATTTGCAAATGATTGGAAGAAACAAAATTCTCCAGAAATTTATGTTTAGGGTTTAGCCACCTAAAACCTAACGAGCTTCAGCAGAAATTTATCTTTTCTGAAATTCAATCAATTAAGCAACCTTAGACCATCAAGTTCAACTACTTCTCATCCCTTCAAAGTTCAGGCAACTAAAAATCCAAAATCTACCTCGTAAGCTGAGTGTCTATAGTCCATTCAAAGTATGTACAGACTGACACCTTTGTCATACAAGACAATCTCTCCACAACCACTAGACCACCGAATCATACTAAGTAAGAGTCCACCCAAACTCCAAAAGCCTTGTTGACTGAAATCACAGCAATTTGAGCCATAACAACAGAGAACTAAGTATCTCATCTATCAATCGAATTACTACCTTCACAATTCCAAAAAACAAAAAAAGAAGTGCAGAAGCAACAGTTCATAATCTCAAGTTGGAGAAATCAAGGGTCACCAACTGCAACAGTTCATAATCTCAGTCGCTACATCACAATTTCTACTCTAAGCTTCTTGAATAAGTATAATCTGATTAGCTAATATCTACTGGGTAAAAATAAGTACAGAAACAAACCAGTTAGAGATAATCTCAACCTTTAGGTCCTTTGGGAGGATCTCCATGGTGACCACTCTCCAACTCAGCCTTCTTCCTCTTCCTCCTGTAGAAAACCACAAACACGCAGACCATACACAGTACTAAAGAACCCCCAATTCCAATCCCGACGACCAGACCTGCGATAGCCCCCGGTGGCAGTCCACTAGATACTGAAGGAAATGGCGGAAAGGTATTGTTAGCCGGCGGAGGGGGAGGGGTAGTAGTAGTAGTAGTAGAAGGAGAAGGAGGAGGGGGAGATTCCGGTGCCGACGACATTGATAACTTCGATGAGGGGTTAAATTAGGGAAAGAATAAAGTGACGCATTGGAATACTTTGGAGAATTTTTAGTGTGGCAGTGAGAGAGACGGTGTAAGTCAAGAAGAAAGTAAGAACTCGCAGACTACACGGTTTGCCATTTTTGTTCCAACAACCAGAGAAATTCGTACGTATTTTGATTTTTTTAGCAACTAAAAAAAAAAACTATATACCAAACACGTATATAACTCAACTCCAGACGTTCTCGTAGTGTTTCTTGATGAACCGAAAACGTTTAGAGTTGAGTTATGCATGCGATTGATATATAAATTTTATATTTTTTTTATAAAAATAAAGTAGTTTGGCCGAACCAGATAAAATACATACTTACTAATTCGTGTAAGTTCATGTACATGTTTGTTCCTTACGTGCTCTTCACGTGATATTTTATGTTTATTCTTAACGGAAATTAACGGTAAATACCTATTTGATTATTTAAGAAAGTTCAGCCAGTACAATGTTTATAGTTTTGCACGTACAATGTTTATAGTTTTATACTGCAAAATTTAAAATGATGAGAATACTAACGGAGTCATGATTAAAGAAGAAGAACATGTGTATAATTAATAATTACTATACAAATGAAAAGTTCATTGATAATAATATATATATGGCTTAGGGAGCATGAAAGCGGTCTCACGCGTGGTTGTGGACCTCCTACTCCTAATCTTGGGCAATGCAAAAGACGCATGCTATAATGCCTCCATTGAGGCTAGTATTGCAAAAAGGCGTAATCTCATTTATGAATATAATTTAATATATAATCTCTATCCATTAATCATTTATTCTTAATCAAAGATTTTAATAATAATAATTTATTCTTAATAAGAGAATCCGAATTTAAAATTTTAGTCTACAAATCAAACAAATCCCTATCAATCTCAATTCATGTGTCCAAAGTTGACAATGATGTAATGTGAACGACGCCTTGCTTGGAGGGCTCCACCACACCACTCATTCAATGCATTTCATGCGAAAATAAGAACATCCAGAATGAAGTGTCTAGAATTAGGCAAAATCAGAAACGTGTCCAAATAACCAGCTAACAGCTCAAATTCATATATAATGAAATCCCGGCACAAAAATCCAAGACAAAGGAGACGTACAATCATCCAGCAATGTCTTAACGAAACTTTTGTCCACACCAAAATCAAAATCAACTAAAGCTTAATAGGTTTTCGGGTACCAACTTAAGATGATGCAGCAGCAACTTTCTTCCTTGGTGCAGCCTCAGTACCTGGAAACCAATTGACAAATCAATCAAAAATAACCATGATGTACATTGATGCTTCGGAGGATTAATTAAGAAGTTACCTTCTCTGAAACCGCTCTTGAATCTGCGAGGAACGTTGCGGAGATACCTCATCCTTCCGGTTCCAGTTGTCTTTCTTCGGATTGCCTTCACACTCCAATTATCTATAACAAATGAGAAAACCAATTAAGCACTATGTTTCACCATCTAAGCATTGTGTTAGGTTATTTTAATAATTATCAATCCCTTGAATACAAAAATTTCAATAATTCTCATGAACAATTCAGAGTAGACCAAAGTTATATGGATTGCTGACTTATTGGGTGAATAGCCTTGTATGCAGGGCATACAGGCTTAGGTGCATAAATCACAATACTACTACGAAAACCTTAATAAGTAATATCATGCATTGATCAAGCTGAAACTTATAATATCATGCATTGATCAAGCCTAATAATTTGTTGATTGAGATTGTATAAGCATTGAGTATCACAATTGCTAATAGTAGCTTCTTTTAGTTCTACGAAAAATTGCTACCGAGCCAACTTGAGTAAGTAAAAATCAGCATGCTAACAAAGGTTCTACTATGCTATGTAGCACAAAATAACATTATTTATCTATGCTAAACAAAGTCAGATAAAATCACTATAGGTACATTACATGGACTGATGAACATTTCCCTGTGCTTAGAAGAAGTGTTTTAAAACATTGAGTCGCAAAGGCCAAATATTGCAACGTGATGTGGTGCCAAAAGCACGTGCCTCACGCCACAACTTGAGAGACAAGCCTTGCTGGAGGGTCTGCGCCTCCACAAGCTTGTGAGCTTCGCCTCAGCACCTTTTAAGACACTGGGGCTTAGCATAAGACATCAAATGGGAAATTTCCAATCACTCAAACTTTGTCCCACTGAAGCGCCATACATACAATTAGGGAAAGTCCCGATCATAGCTACCATGCCCAACTACTTCATTCATTATTATTAAGTTAAGAAATCTGCAGACAGTAACTATATGAAGACCATGGTTTAAACTATTCACTAGTGTTCGACTATTGCAGGACCTGATCATTAGATCTACTTTAGCAATTCAACAATGCAATATACTTGATTTCATTTAAAATTGAGAAACCAATAACTAGTATAAGCATTTGATTATTAGGTGGAGCTCAATTTCTTCAAGGCTCAAGCTCAAGCTCAATTTCTTCCTACTCACTACTGCTAGGTTATTATAGGAGCTTTAAAACTATCAGATTTACTTATCACAATTCGACAACGCATTCTATTAGCAATCTTTGGTATCTACTATCTAAATCGAGGAATGAAATCCTAGCATAGTATTTCAGATCGAGGACTACGAAGACTGGGGGATTCTTCATGAAGCAGCGAGAGAACTGACAGCAGATTCTTACATGTCCTCTTGCGAGCAGACGGGAAGGCGCAGGCAGAGCAGCGGCTCTTCTGTAGGTGGAAACTGCGTCGGCCACACCTCACGCAGAGCGTGTGGGTCTTGTTCCTTCTCTTACCGAAACTACCCGTTCCCTTACCCTGAAATGACAGTCACAAACCATACAGAGATCAAATTCAGCTCAAGCATAGACCGAAATCAGTTTTAAGATATCCATGAACAGCACAGACAGAGAAAGAAGGGGAACAGGGCTCACCATTGTTGCGCAGATGCAGCGGAAACCCTAACTGAGGAGCTCCAGCGGCAGGAAAGAGACTATTTATACTGCTCCTCTGTGAAGACGAAACTTGTAAATAATTGTAGATTGCTTTCTACTGAGCTGGGCCGATTCGGGCCAACATTTCTGTTGAATAGAGAACCTACTCTTATTTACACTTTACTTTCGACCCATTTTATGAAGAGGCTCAACCTTCCCTTATAATCCTTCTTAGTACACAGCACAAGGCTCAAGACCAGACAGAAGGTAATGGGGATGCAGACACGAGGGAAAAAGACCCAGAAAACATGAAACACACGCACTCGGCGTGGGGCACAGGCACATAACACAAGGGCACTATGCACAAGACCAGACATCACAAAACTCAAGACATAACCATGGTCACTTAACTAGGTGACACCTGAGATGACCATGATCAGGATTAACTCCGTCCAAGTTAGGGATGAGGGTTATAAATACTCTCACCCATCTCCATTCTAAAACTAATGGTAAAATTGCATACCTTGACCTGTTTCACTTTCTCTGCTCTTATAAACAAATTTCTGACTGACTTAATAATTGGAGAAGAAACAACGAGAATTCTTAATCTTTCATTCTGTGCAGGTTTGGAGCAACAGGAATACCGATCCGGAACGATCCAAATAGAGTTCTACCGGAAAACGTGATCATATGAGCCCATTGGATTGGTCATCTGCAATAAATTTGGAACAAGCTATATGTCAGAATTTATACAGGGCCATGTTATAGCAGTTAGCATATATGGTCCCCAGTGGATTTAGCTCTTCTGCCCTCAGGTACACTCCTCTAATTTAGTAACCAAGTTTATTTATTAACTGAGTAATGTCAAAATCAAACATGTTATATGATTGGTAGCCTTTATCTCTGCTCATAAGCTTAATACTAGGACTAATCATGGGCGGTCCGGTTCTAAAGGCAAGACCGAGACCGATATCGAAATTTCGATTTTGCCTTATGGAGGACCGAGACCGACCTCGGCCAAAAAAGACCGTCTGAGTCGGTCTTTCTTGACTCGGACATGTCTCGGTCCTGGACCGAATCTGCACCCCAAAAACAAAACAAAAAACTATGAGTTCACGGTATTCTTTAGTAAAATGCGAAAGAATAGTTTACCTCTCAAAAAAACACTATGAACTCACTATATTATTTAGCAAACTTATCAGGATGTAGATTTTATAAAGATAGAAAACCTCCAAAATCCACATTCTTTTCGGTGTGGTATTATGAAAATCTCAAATCCACATTCATTCGATCCGGGCCGGTCCTAAACGGGTTTTCGGGAAAAAAAAGCATGAGACCGAAACTGACCTTGAAGAAGAAAAAAAACGTATGCTCGGTCTCGGTCCTAGTCGGGTCGGTCTCAGACTGATCTTGTCGGAAATTCTTAGGCTTGTTCATGAACCGGTTCGACCCCGAACCGGTTCTGAACTGAACTGGTTTGGTTTGAAAAAAACCAGTACATTTTTCTGTTTCTAAAAAAACTGGTCTGGTTTAAGGAAAAAAGAACTGGTCTGGTTCGAACCGGTTCGAACTGTTCTGGTCTGTTTTTTTTAATATCAATTTTGGTTCGGAAATATTCCAGTTCAAACCGAACCTAAACCGGATGAAAATTCTGTTCAACACACTGAACCGTCTTAAAAAATACTGAACCGGCTGAAAAAACACTGAACCGGCTGAAAAAACACTGAACCGACTGAAAAATACATTGAACCGACTGAAAAACACACTGAACCGATTGAAAATCTGTTTCACAACCGACTAAAATCTTGTCCAACATCAACATACGAGAGTCCAATATATCTCTAGGTTTGGTTTATTAAAAACATATCTAGGTTTGATTTACTTTTGCTTCAAACCGGTTCTAAAATTATATAGGTTTAAAGTGGTTTGATTGAAATTTAAGTATAAACCAGTATCAAAAACGAGTCGAGTCGAACCGGTTCGAACTGGATTTTTGGTACTATTTTGAACTGTTCTATTTGAAGGCAAAAAACACTGGTCTGGTTTTGGAACTAGTTCGGCCGAACCGGTTCGAACCAAACCAGTTCCAGACCAGACCAGACCAGACCAGTTCGCCCGAACCGGTTTATTTGGCCAAGCCTAGAAATTCTATCCTACAGTCTTTTTTTTATCACCCCTACTTAATACTATATAAAAAAGGTGATAATGGCGGTGGTGGAGTCTTTCTGCACGACTATATTTATTCATTAGAAATCGTTTTTAGAGGTAAAAAATCTTTACTTGGGACGATATAACCAAAGTTTAGGGGAGATAGTTGAGGTGAAATAACTTTCTTGGCTGTGTAGCTAGAAGGCTAATAAATGGTGGGGTGGGGGGTATAAATTGGTGCACGTAAAAAGCTGTTTCGTGGCAGTGAATTTTCTTCTCAGAAAAGGCTACTAATTCCAGAAACTGTTCCAATAGCTTTATGCTTTTCATGCATATTGCGCTACTGAAAATTGGAAATTCATTAACTATTAAAAAATAAAATGTATAGTTGTACTATATATAATAATAATACTCATTAAAAAATACTAAATCTCCCAATATGCAAACTTCTAATTTCTACAAATGTATCTAGGTTGAGATTTGAGATAAAAATTCTTCTTTAATCTTAAATTCTTAATCCCATAATCATAACTATCATGGTACAATTATAATTAAGGTTGATAATGGGCGGGCGGGGCCAATCTTAGAGGTAAGACCGAGACCGAAATTTCGGTCTTGACATTTGGAAGACCGAGATCGACTTTGGCCAAAAAAATCCGCATGAGACGGTCTTGCTTGACTCGGTCCGGTCTCGGTCTTGGATCGAAATTTTTATTAAAAAAACCCAACTGAATTGGCAAAAAAATTCACCGAAATTTTGGGCTTGAAAAATTCGCTCACTTTTCGTCTTCCATTACACTTCCCTTATGGAACCGATCCAAGGGTTGTTGAATGCCTCAACGTAATGAATTATTAGTGTTTCAAGAGTTACATTATGAATTTCTAGGGTTTTCTTCAAAATCGGACCGGTTCGGTCCTAGTTGGACTTTTTGAAAAAAGCTCGAGACCGCAGGGACGAAGCCATAAATTTAGGTGAGTGAGGGCAAAATTAGTCTAAGGGTAAATAGTGAAAGCAAAAAAAGTTTAGAGGGGGCAAATGTAAAAATTTAAAGGGTTAAATTGAAAATAAATATATTTTTTAGGGTATAATTAACACAAATCTAAAAGTTGAGAGGGGGCAATCCTAATGTGGCTTCGTGCATGCGAGACCGACATTGAAGGGAAAAAAAAATTGTTCACTCGATTTCGGTTCTAGTCGGGCCAGTCTCGAGCAGAAAAATCCGCTCACTTTTCGTCTTCCATTACACTTTCCTTATAGAACCGATCCAAGGGTTGTTGAATGCCTCAATGTAATGAATTATTAGTGTTTCAAGAGTTACATTATGAATTTCTAGGGTTTTCTTCAAAGTCGGACCGATCCGGTCCTAGTTGGACTTTTTGAAGAAAAAAAACTCAAGACCGCAGGGACGAAGCCAGAAATTTAGGTGAGTGTGGGCAAAATTAGTCTAATGGTAAATAGTGAAAGCAAAAAAAGTTTAGAGGGGGCAAATGTAAAAATTTAAAGGGTTAAATTGAAAATAAATATATTTTTTAGGGTATAATTAACAGAAATCTAAAAGTTGAGAGGGGGCAATCCTAATGTGGCTTCGTGCCTACGAGACCGAGACCGACATTGAAGGGGAAAAAAACTTTTCACTCGATCTCGGTTCTAGTCGAACCAGTCTCGAGCCAATCTTGTCGTGAATTTGGTATAATCAGTATTTTTTTTATCACTCCTACAGCTTATATATATATATATATATAGGGATAAATACCAAGTAGCTACCTGAACTTTAGACGTTTTGCAACGAGCTACCCGAACTTTGAAAATTCAAAACGGGCAACCTCAACTTTGAAGAAGATGCAAATAGCTACCTCCGTCCGATTTTCCGTCGGAAAATCGTTGGAAAGTCGTCGGAAAGTCGTTGAAAATTGGACGGAGATAGCTATTTGCACTTTTTTCAAAGTTGAGGTAGGTCAATTTAAATTTTCAAAATTTGGGTAGCTCGTTACAAAATGTACAAAGTTCAGGTAGCTACCTACTATTTAACTCATATATATATATATATATATATTATATATACACAGTCTAATTAATTGTTGAAGACGACAATTCAACAGCCCAGGGTCCCCTCCTTCTTCCTGAATTTACTCAAAGTATGTAATTTAAATTTGCTTAACTAATTAAACTTTTGCACCAACCACACCCTTTTTGGCTTTGGAGCTTTGCAGCTTCAAATCAATGAATGCCACTTCACTTGACACAACCAGCAGTCAAACAAAACAAAAGGCCTTCCCCACTTTCTTCTCTTCCTTGGAGTCGTAGTCTCGTAGAATAAAATCATTAATTGCTTTCTTTTTTCTTTCTAAGAAAACGAAAATAGATTGCCTTGTCCTCTGTGCCTACATTAAATGAAAGCAAGATGCTATTGGTTTATGAATTTTTCCATCTTTATAATTTTAATCAGCGGTTGCTTATACGAAATGGATAGCATCTTTTTGTAATTAATTAATAAGATGCTGCTACTGATATTGGGTTGGGAAATTCCATTGATTGATAGAAGCATCCTATGATGTTTGTATAGTATACTATAGAGGAAGGGGAGGGAAACCGGTTCAGTTCCTTACCTTTTTTATACAGTGTTGATTAATGCTAAAAATTGTGTAAATGATATATATATTTTTTCTAGAGGTGTTAATTATCAGTTGAGGTCTAGTGGTTGAGAGCGCTGACTCCCAAGTGGTTTAACTCCAGGGTCACGAGTTCGAATCCCTCCAAGTGTTCTTAGGAAATGGTCAACTTGTGACTGAAGGGCCGGCCTCTCAGCGGGATGGTTTAACAGGAAAGCCCGGACATTATGTAGCGGGATGGGCCTAGGATCGCCACTACTAGCTCATTCTTTTTTTATGACCAAACATTAGGGTGTCATTCTTTCATTTAAAATTAGGGTGTCAACTTTTGACCTAACGTGTGGATGACTCATTCATGGGTCGTGTTTGGATCATACATTTTGATCCAAACACGCCCCATGAATGACCCTTAAAAAAACGAATCGTGTTTAGGTCAGAGGTTTTGACTCATTGGTCAACCTGTGACCCGTTGAAATTATATATTATTGGTTGTCGGGCTCTGCAAATTATGTGAGGAGGCCACAAGGAATTCAACAATTTGTATCGTCTTCCTCTTCCACACAGATCAAGGACGTCTGACAAACACGCACCCATTAGAACCAACACAGTAAAGGAATCGTATTCTTCTACAAGAAACGACTATCGTGGTGTCAAAATGGCCACCAAGAAAGTTCTAACTCTCTCTTTGAGAGATACCCCGTACCTGAAACTCTCTTATAACTTCCATGATTATGACTTCATCTTCAACTGAGTACTATTACTTACGTGTTAGTCTGACCCGCGAGTCAAATTTAGGTTACTAAATTTGACAGTCTTGGCCCATACAAATAGACGGGTCTTGTTTGGTCACACTAAGTTCTAACTCTCTCTTTGAGAGATACCCAGAACTTGAAACTCTTTTACGACCTCTATGACTATGGCTTCATCTTCAACTGAGTACTCTTACTTACGGGTCAGTCTGACCCGCAAGTCAAATTTAGGTTACTAAATTTGACAGTCTTGACCCATACAAATAGATGGGTCTTCTTTGACCACACTATCTACCAATAAATACGAAATGACACCCCCAATTTAAAATATGACATTTCCCATCTAAAATTCATACTTTATAATAATTTAGATGCACGGAAAAATTCATAATGTTATGATGATGATAGTTGAATGATATCATGACTGCTGCATGATGTTTATCTCGAGCCAAAAAAACAAACAAACAAATCTCCCTTTAAAGCCCTATCTATCTATCTATCTATCTATCTATCTATATTCTATATAATCCACCTGTTCTCCTTTGTACTTCCCCTTCATTCAACCGTCGTCGTCTCTCTCTCTCTCTCTCTTGCAGACATCATTAAAACAGACAGGGCTCTTGTCTTGCTCTTGTAGGTAGGTCAATACACAGCAGGAGAAGAGGCAAAAAAATGCAGCTAAGAGACTCCATTAACAAGACCAAGACCTTCTTCCGTAGAAGCCTTACGACCTTCAAGCGGTTCCTCCATTCCCCAGGCTACCAGAAGCTTCCTAAGCCTCCTTCCTTCTACCCATTCTTCTCCTGTGGCCGAGGCCGAGACTTTCATGGAATCAACGAAATCTTCCCTCATCATGAATGGCAGATGAAGAAGAAAGAGACACAGAGAGGTAACGGAGAAGAAGAAGAAGAAGGAGATGGACGACTGGAGCAGCAGCAGGTACAAACAGAGGTATGACTATGAGTATTGAGTATGGTTGCTCTAGTGCTCCATGGTTATTTATTTACTGGCTAAAAAAAATATTCAAGTTCACAAGATTGTTTAAAAGACACCTTAAAATCATCCTAAAGTTGTTTTAATTTTTCAAAACTGAAAAAGAAGAAGGTTAGGCGTTTGATTGGAACTCATTGGAACAACCAATTTAATTTTTATACCTCACGTAAAATATCAGGTGAGCATCAAATAAATATTTGAATTTACACGAAAACAAATAGGTACATGAACCGGTTTAGTCAAATTATTTTATTTTTTTATAAAAAAAGTCAGATTTATATACCAAACACATATATGACTCAATTCTGTTCGGTGTATCAAGAAATACTCTGTTTGGAATTTAGTCATACATGTGTTTGATATATAAATCTGACTTTTTTTAAAAATAAAATGGTTTGGCCAAACCGATTTTGAATCGGTCCAATTATCTACTTGTTCATTCGTCTAAGTTCAGGTACATATTTGATCTGACGTGATAATTAACGGTAGGTACATAAGTTCGGCTAATTAGTTGCTACAAAATAAATTAGGTACCTACTTACTAATCACCACAACTTCGGGTACTTAGATAGTTTTCCTTTTATAAATTAATTTTTTGTATAGTAAACCGAAAGAAAAAAATTCATAAACAAGACATACAAGGTTAAAACAGTATTTTTTTAACAAAAAAATAAACCTTTAAACATTATATTTTTACCTTTTAAACTAATCTGGCTTCAATAATTCTTATTTTTCAAAACAAAATCTTGCCTTCGTTTCCTAATCGCAGACGAGCGGAGTCTCGAAGGAGGTAACTTTTTTCAGTTTCAATGGTGAAGAAGAGAAGACGAAAATGTCGGTTTCCGGTTCGTGTTCGAGGAAAGGAAACAGATTAGGATTGGCGAGGAAGATGAAGGAGATGGAGATGGTGGATGTCGGCGACGTTGACCATGTCCTTGACGTAGAAGAGGCTCTTCACTACTATTCCCGGCTGACGAGCCCGGTTTACGTGGGAATTGTCGACCGGTTCTTCATGGACATGTATACTGACTTCTCCGATGCCCCGCCTCAGCACCGGGTTTCAGGGCCGGTTCTCAGACCCGGGTCGGGTCGGGTTAGGCGGAGCCACCGTGGCCATAGCAAATGGTAAGTTCTGAATAGAATGGCTTTTGTCTTATCTGGATGTCTTGTTTTGAAGCACTGGAGAATGTCTTGATAGATGAAAGCATAGTAAAGAGCTTGTTCCCATACTACTTACCATATCCACTTCATATCAATATATATTGGTTGCGAAATGATTATATAAATATATATATATAAAGATTGTATGTAATTAATAAGAACGCAACTAGCTATCCAAACTTTTAAAATTCAAAACAGGTTAACTTAACTTTGCAAAAAAATGTAAATAGCTATCTTCGTTCACTTTTCCGTCTAACTGTTGACAGAAAATCATTGGGAAGTCATCGAAAATTCGTTAGAAATTGGACTGAGGTAGCTATTTGCACCTTTTTCAAAGTTAAGGTAGCCCGTTTTGAATTTTCAAAGTTCGGATAACTCGTTTCAAAACGTTCAAAGTTCAGTTAGCTACTTGGTATTTAATTCATTAATTAATTATAGTAAGGACTAACAATAGAAGATCAAAGTGTATAATTACTCATGAGTTGGGATGAAGTTGTTAAGGTTGAAATGTTATTTTGGTCGAATACCTTTGTTTTCAGTAGGATTTTTCTCTATAAAAATAATCGATTAAAATAATTTCTTGTTCATATTAAAGATATTATGTCAAATTTGAAAATTGATCATTTAAATTCATATTAAACAAAAAAATAAGACAATTAAATAATATTTTGTATCAATTGATATTATATTAATTAATATAATATATATTAACATATATTAATATATAAGTATTAATATTTAATTTTATCTCCATAATTTTAAAAACTTTTGAACCAAACTTGATCGAAAGTCCAATCCAAACTAAATGAAAACCATTGTAAACTAAACCAATTTGTCCTTTCACCCTATTCTTAAGCTATTTTATGTCCTACATAGCATTGAAGTTTATTAAAGGTCGTATTGAGTCCCTCACTTTGTTGTCTCATTATTGCGTATGAGGAACGGAGCCAATTGAGACATATTTGTCTCTTTTCACATTGTAATTTTAAATCTTTTCAGGTTGTAATTTTAAAATTTCAATCGCAGTCCCGTCTCCCGACTATTCTATGTCCAACACTACAGCATTGACATTCTTTCGATTACATATTTGATTAATAAGCGAGTTTCACGTCCCGAATGGCAAATTCTATAAATTCAACCACCTTGTCAAATGAGGTATAAAAAGCCTTTATGAACATCATAATTTTTGTAATAAATACAAATTTTGTTGTCTTGAATTATTTTGATTAAAAAGGAAGATCTGATGAACCATCATAACGTACCTAACCCACCACATGAACAGCTGAAATTTTGCCAGAAATAGAGGACACAAAGGGAAGTCTAACTCAAACCCATTTATGCCTCTATATTCTTTTAGTAATAACTACAGCGGACCACAGCAGCGACAGATAACTACACCTTAATTGCAAAGTAGTGCTTACTAAATTTAGTATATACTTAATTAACACTTCATATACCAAACTAAAATATGAATTCTGCAACAATTTTGATGAACAAGAAAAAGTACAAGGAGATGAAAAAAATGATCTCACATTTTCAATCCAGGACGAGAAGATAATAATAAATAGTAATAAAAAAACGAGTAACGAAAGCCAATTCGAGATTATCGGAATTGTAAAACGAAAAATCGTTTAGAAACCGATCCAACCATACGTGTATCGGGTTAAGGAGAGTTACTGCTTTTACAGTTTTTTCTTACCTCGTGAATTTAGTAGCCTGAAGAGACCAAGACGTTGTGGTCCTTTAACCGCTTCTGGAAGTGAACCAACTGGGATTGTAGTTGGCGGATTCCGGCAGCTTTTTGAGCGAGGATCGTGTTCAATCTGGTGACATAATCGTCTAGTTGGTTCCCGGGTTGATCTGCTTCGACTAGTAAGTCCATTTCCTGCATCAGTAAATCGTATCAACGGTAAATAACATTGCGCTTTTTATCGTATTATGAATGATTGATTTGTGTACCTCTCGAACAATGTTCATAGTATCCTCCACTTGCTTCCTATGAGCATTGACAAGGTCTTCTTCTTCCTGAAAAACATATTATACATATAAGGATTTATGTCCCATTATTTATATTTTTGGGGAAAGATTTATCTTTTGAAGTATTTAGAGTATCACAGTACCTGCAAAAGTGCATCCAGATCATCACCAGACTGCATGCCACTAGCATTACTAGTTTTCTGTTGGTCCTTCCATTTTGGTTGAAGATTCGGCTTAGCTGACTTCTCTGGCTGTGGAGGTAAGAAAGATTCTACCCTTCCATTGTTCTTCTTCATCACTGGTTTCTCTTGCTCGTACGATTCTTCAGACATATCATAGTCGTCTCCTCCATTCTCCTCGGGCCATGAATTGGTCAAATCCTCCTCAAAATTGGATACATTTGATACAGTAGACGACAAGGGCACCGTAGTTGATTCCTTTAAGTTTGTGGTTGAGGAGAAGACGTCCTTCTTTGCAATGTTTCCTTTGGAAAGACTTTTTACCCTGTAAAGGTAAAAGCAACAAAGAGAATCTTTTTTAAAATCTGAACAAGTGAACTAAAATAATAATTATTAGCAAATAAAATAATTCTAGTCTTGAGTATAGATTCTCCCACCTGTCAGCATATCTCAAGGTATTGAGAGTATGTTCACAAGAACCCGAACTTGGAGAAATGCACGATATCATCACCGTACGCGAATTTCCCATAAAGGAATCACGTAAAACTTCGGTTAATTTACTGCCTCTGAATGGAATATGACCCTGATCATTATCCAGAGCCCTAATGCATTCCTTTAGTGCAAGTAAGCTCTTGTTGATTTCTGCACCTTCCATTCTGCAGCCAAATCCACAACAGTACCATAATTATTATTATACTATCGGATTAGAGAGAGTTTGTTGCGAAAAATCACTTAAACATGTATAAAAGGGTTACTAAATTCAACTGAAATGCGTGTTACTTTATTTTACAGCATAAGTTTCCTAACCACCGCACAATTATCATTGCAGAGTGCCAACTATCAAGTGTAATTTGCTTGTATTTGGTAACCCCTTCTTTTAGGAAGGGCTAAAATGAGGCCTGCCTTATCAACCATTGAATTCGAAAATGGAAAACGTGCAGGAAAACGTTTTCTAACATGATATTAAGAAGATTAATTGTTGGAACTTATAACGATAGCCATAGCTTACCTTGTCAGCTTATCATTATCAGTAGTATCAGCTCCACGTTCACTTCCAGCAAGATCGATGAAGGAGAGCTTGCCAACAACACGGGAAGGCTTCGATTCACTGCCATCAACTGACCTTTTGATAGCAAGCTGAAGTATGGCATGTGATCTAGAAGATTCCTCATTGGCACCAGTTGTTCCAGTACTTCTCGAGCCATTTCCTCTTTCAATAAGATCTTTAATGGTCTCCACATCTGATACTCTATACTCCTGCAGCCCCACAATGCAAACTTGCTGCTTTCCATCCTCTCTCATGCAAAGTTTCCTATGATAATGGTGCTTTTAGCGTTATAATAAGGTATAAAGCCTAAAGTTCTACAGTTGAAACGGAGCGAAATTGCAACTTCCTTACTTTCTTTCATTCAAAAGATCATAGAGCTTTCCTCCATAGATTTCAAAGAAGCTAACATGCAGTTGAAATCCTTGATTTCGGTATGTGTGGAGCATCAACCTCAAGATGTCTCTTGATGCTCTGAGGGGCAGCGGTTTCATAGTGAAAGTTTTACCACTACCTGAAGATGACCATTATCATGAGCTTGAACATCGCTAATATATCCATGAAGGATAATGCACAGTGACAAATTCCTATCTAAACAATGGGACTGGAAGCAATTATCATGTCATTTAATTTATCTTATATACATGTACTTCAAGGAGCTAGTGTTTACCTGTTTGTCCATATGCAAAACAAGTTGCTTTAGTTCGCTGGAAAATAATTGGAACTATGGGCTCCACGGTCTCGCGATAAACCTGAAAGACAAAAATAGAGGCTCAAGAGAAGTTGATAATTATGGATGTATTTTTTAAAGCTCATAATAATTTAAAAAATTGTCAACTCACTTCATCATTGGAAACCTCCTCGTTCAGTACTGCATCAAAAACAAATTCATGCTTCTCTACATACTCAGTCAAATCAACCTGCAGAGCAAGAAGAAACACGATTGGAGCATGTAGTAGTATATAGAAAATTTTGACTACAGAGTTACAAGAAAAAAGGCCAAAAACCTATTAAATACGTAAGTGATGGCTACCTTAAGTTTTGTCTCATAGACAGTAAGAGAATTAGCATGTGTTTCAATGATATCTTCCTCATTCTTAGCTAGTTCTTTTTTGTTAAGTGGCCTCTTACGCACCTGTTAAGAACAAAACAAGCAGAAAAGATAGTGTTAGACGTAGAATTCATAGTATTTGGTATAAGATACCAACTAAAAGAAATAAGCAATTCCAAGATAAAATAGCATTAGAGCAGAAAAAAGATACAATCCGATACATATACAGCAATATATTAGCTAATGTCTTTGTACATTACATACGACAGAGTCAAATTTAACGTAAGCACATGCATACCACAACTTTAATCTTGGCAACAGAATTAGCTCTATCTTTGTCAACAGCAATACTTTTCGTAAGGCTATTATCTGGTGGACCACGAACTCTTCCAGGCTGCTTGCCGTTTGCAATATACGGCTCTGCATCATCTAAGCTTCTTCCATGAATCGAATGATTCATATAGTTGTCAAAAAGACTGGATGTTGACATCTGTTCAGAAAGTGTATTCATAATCAATAAAATAAATAAAAAGAATGATTGTAATCTTTTCACAATGATTGGCCAGTTGAGTCTTGAAAATAGATTAGGTTTGATGTTCTTTATGCATGCTGAAACCCACCTCAGGGATAAGCTCAGTATCAAAGGAATGAAGATCCAGAAGGCCCGGACTGAACTCAGTGGGCGAGTCTTCCTCTCCATTCCTCCTCTGGTTAGATGCCTTAGAATTTGTCGGAGGTGTTGAAGGCTCCATGTAGAATTCATTACCACCATTGTAGCCCCTCTGCATGTTCCGAAACGTTCTTGTTCCCTGCCCTCCTCCACCAGCGTAGAAATTATAGTCCTGCTTATATGAGAACAGAAATGTAACTAAGATCGAGAACCTCATGAGGCATAAAATAGACACGGTGCATAAAGATTGACATGCTTCACAAAATTTACCACAAATAACATCATTCATCACTACAAATAAGAAACATTCCTCATTTTGCAAGCAATCAAAATTCCAGAACTATCAAACTTTAGCTTTTCATTCATACAGATGCAATTCTCAAATTTGTCTTAAAGAATCTTATGTCAGTTAAAAAAAACTATTATCTCTTAGGTTGCAATTAAATCCCCTTTAGGTCAACCACTTGCTGATAGCATTCATGAAACTTTTACCAATCAAAGATCAGAAGGACGACAGACGAATTAGAATTGAAGTTATGAGCTAGCATTGCCGTGAATAGCATGTCAAAACCAGAATCATAATCCGATCTGTACAAATCCTAATACAATAACAAGCGACTTTTCCTCACCTAACACGGTAAGAAACTAAGAATAATTTCCAAATCTAAAGAACGCAAATCTGAGCTACATTTTCCTCAATTTTGGTACAATGAACAGAAAAACAGACCAGAATCGATCAAATTCCATCGGATTAGCACCTGAAGCGGGGGGAGGGAAGCATTCGAGGACTGTAGGTGCTGGAGACCAGCAGACTGAAGCCATCTTCCATTGGAAGAGCTCTCCAGTAAGTTGTCCGAGTGCTGCCGCTGGTGATGCACCGCCGGAGCTCCAGATCTCTGCCCCTGCCTTCCCATTGTACTCATTACCCGACCAAAATCGATCCGCAACACTACGATAAGCTACTCTTTCTTCTCTCTACCTCTAAACCTGCTCCTAAACTTCCGATCGCCTCTAAATCCGTGCCAAAAGCTTAAATCCTCTGATGTCGATGAATCGTCGCCGGAGACCAAATTTCCGGAGGGAGATTAAGGTGAAGCGTGATGCAGATGGCACTGGAAGAGACTTTACTTGGACGGAAGCTGCATTTTGAAGTTACTTTCACCAAGAGCAATCAGTCCACACAGTAATGGGCCAATGGCAATGGTGGAGGGGAGGGGAGAGGGAGAGGGAGAGGGAGAGAGTAGGGACGACGACTTGCTTAGTTCGGCCTATTTGAAGAGCTTTGAAATTTGATTTTTGAACGAGAACCGAATGTAGTCGAGGTCCCGCACGTGGTTTCTGCGCTGCGCGCGTGTGAGTGTCTGATTTACTTTTACTTTCATCTATTCACTTCTCAGTAACTAGAGTTAATGGATTCTGGTGCAGTTCATCTATCCATAATAGAGTTAATGGTTTGTTTGTTTTTGTCAAAATGTATTATGGTATGAGTTTGGTAAAATTATTTGTGATTTAACATTATACTGCGGGTTCGCACTATTATGGATACATATAATTTTATAAAAAATCATAAATTATTTTATTTTAATACAAATATTATGGATTAATATAATATATATATATATATATATATATAATTGTATCATAGTGAATTAAAATATTAGAGTATTTGAAATTCAAGTCCCAATAATTTTAACATTTATACTAGCATAAGAATGTGTCAAATCACATACACTTGAGTAATCTACCCAAATCCTTTGACCTACTCCAAGTAACCTACAAACGGTAAAAGAGATAAATTCTGAATTGAGTCACGATAATCTCTACATCATATTAATGAGATTATTACATTATATTTAGGTTTGGACGATACTGTTGAATCACGAAAATTGAAGTTCCTTCGGTTTGAATGCTACTAGAAACTCTGATGATTTGCACGGAAGGAAAACTCGTGGAGTTCTCGTTGTGTTTCCCTTCGATGATAAAGTCAGTCGGAGGTTCATTTTGGACGATCAGAGTAAATTCAAAGCAACGGGGGTATATAGGAGAGTAAATGAGCAATTAATTTACAAATGAGGTTGTTGGATGAGTATTTATAGTCCTCCTTATCTGAACCATGATAAGAGCAGATCCTAACATGGTAATCCTAGCTCTGACTAAGGCGAGCGAACCACGGTTACCAGGGGTGATAATTACGTGTAGGACAGCTACTCTATAGTAGGTTATCATTTTTGTCAATATTGTCATAAATGGTCGAACTAGGCCTCAATGGGTGCCGACGTATAGGTTAGGGTACTCATTGGACGTTCTGACATGCATTTAATCATCGTACTTTCATCTATGATGCTCAGGAGTAGATGAATGGCGTTTGACGTATCTTCTAGTGGCGACACCCACCCATGTTCCATAAAGGGGGCGACAACAATGTAGTAGAGACAAAAACGACGTCTTTTGCCCTTAGCAGGTCAAGATCCGACTGAGCTTGGACCAAATACGAAAAGACCAAGGTCCATAAGCCATCACTTTATTCAAAATAGACTTACTCGGTAAGGTTCAAGTAGATAATTAATATTAGTGTGTAAGTCTTCAAAAATGGGTTAAAACGGTTGTGCTTCCTAATTCCTATACTCTTATTCCAATAAGAAAAAAAATATGTATATATTATTTTATTAATTACTTGATTTATTATTATTTTATATAGTTAATTTTATTTTTAGATATTATAATGAAAAGACTCCCAATAAATAAAATAAAATGGTCACAAGAGTCAAGACTCCCGATAACAAGCAATAATGACGTGGTGGGACAAAAAACGACAGGCCGTTTCGATCGTTTTTATTATATATTCAATGGCTCCACCAATTTTCGCGCGGTCTGCCATTTTTCGCAATTAATAATTAATAAAATACATTAATTTAATTTTTCTATCCTTTTGTTTTGTGTTTGTAATTTGTATGGCTTCGGCGCCTTTCATTCAAAATATCATTATCTAGAGGCAGTTGGTCGCACTTCCACGTGTCTATTATAGAGTCCCGTTATTTTACGAAAAAGTATAAGTTGTAAATTTTATATTTTAAGGCATGTTTCTTAATTGAAAATGTTCCATAATAGCTAGTTTACCAATCATTTTCTATATTTTTTTAAAAGAATATATTAAAGGGTTAAAAGAATATAGTTTACCTGAATTTTAAACGTTTTATATCCAGACTTTAAAAAATCAAAAAGGGTTACTTCAACTTGAACGAAGATGCAAATAGCTACCTCCGTCCAATTTACCGTCAACTGTTGACAAAATTTCGTTATAAAGTTTACAGGAATTCGTCAACAATTCGTCATAAATTGGACGGAGATAGATATTTGCACATTCGTCCAAATTGAGGTATCCCATTTTGAATTTTTAAAATTCGGGTAGCTCATTGCAAAACGTCTAAAGTTCAGGTAGCTCTTTGGTATTTAACTCTATATCAAATATTGCAATAATTATTTATATATTACTAATACTAAAGTATAAGATATATCTGTAAAAATAAATAAAAATATTACAATGAGTGGGCTTGAATACAACTCACTAGTTCAGTGTACTGAAACTTCTAGACTTCGGCCCATCATCTACCAATCTCCACTTTGAAACCCTGCCCTCTCATGGCTCACCCGTCAAAGAGGCGGCCTAGCGCAGAGACGAGCCGCAGATAAGGTCTCCGTTCCTTGATTCCTTAGCCTCGATGGCATCGCCGTCGCTTCTCCAGCTCTCGCTGCCGTCGTCCCTCTCGTTTCCTCCAAAGATTCCTTTGAGCGCCACCAATTCCACCATTCAGACGCCGAATCTTATCTGTAATTCGTTCTCTCCGGTGTGTTCTAGGTTTTTCCGGATGCCTCTACTGGCCGGTGTTGACAGATTGAGGCGGCGGAGCCAGATTGTGCGGATGGCTCCCGAAGAAGAAAAGATGGTTCGCCGCTCTCCTCTCGATTTTCCTGTCGTAAGTACTCCTTTTTCACTGATTCAAAAAGTATTTCCTTGTTCCTTCTGAAAAGTATAATGTTGGAAATCACTGATTCACTGATTTCCTTATGTCATCGGACTTGATTGGAAATACTTGTTTATGATATAGGAATGGGAAAAGCCCAGGCCTGGAAGAAGACCAGAAATAACGCCACAGTTCAGTCCGATGAAAACACCGCTACCACCACCATTGCCTATAGATCCTCCTCTAGAGGAAGAAGAAGAGGAGGAAGAAGAACAACAACAGGAAGAACCAGAAAAGGAAGGCGATGATTCAGAAGAACCTCAAGAGTAGCAAGGCTATTTCCTATGCATAAAGCTTAAGCTTGGTTGAAGCTGCCTATGAGTTATTGATCATGTTCGAAAATTTTGATTTGCTCCATGGATCATGTAGTAGCTCTAAATGATAATTCCAGTTACATTTTAATGAGTTTGGTCTCGTTGTTTTTTAATAATTTCAGAAGATTTTTTTTTTTTTGAAAATTTAAATTAATTTCATAAATCATTGGTAACAAACCTTTAGTAAAATTTTAAAATGAATTCTCAAAACATAATTATTTTAAAATTTAGAATTGTTTGTTACGGGAATCAAAAAAAGACTGTTTGAACCGAATTCTCGACAAGGTCGGCTCCACTAGGACCAAGATCGAGCGGACAAGTTTTTTTCTTCAAGGTCAGGTTCACTCTCGTTTTTTTTTCTTCAAAAGCCTGACTAGGACATGACTGACCCGACCTTGAAGAAAACCCTAAAAATTCATGATTTAAATTTTGAAACACTAGTAATTCATGACATTTGAAGCATTCAACAACCTCTGAATCATTTTCATAAGAGAAGTGCGACGGAAGATTAGAAGCAAGCGGGTTCAAAACCAAAACTTCGGTGATTTTTTTTTTGTCAATCCAACTGCTTTTTTTAAATCAAAAAATGCGGTTCAAGACCGAAATCGGCCTGAGTCAAGCAGGACCGACTCAGGCAGACTTTTTGGTCAAACTTGATCTCGATCCTCCAGATGTCAAAATTGAAATTTCGGTGTCGGTCTCGGTCATGACTCCAAGACCGATTCGGCCGTCCATGATCAACCCTATTGTTTGTTATGCAACATGACAAAATATCGAAGTTTTAGATTTGTAAAATCTAAAATTAATATTAAATTGACCTATTATTATTTTATTTATCAAACAAAATATATTGCTTTAGATAAATAGATAAATTAATTAAAAGTAGGAATAAAGCAAGTGGAACCCAAGTAAAGATGAAGACCGCTCGCAGTGGACTTAGGCCCGATTGGGCCTTACTTTACTTCTTCGCCGTTCATAGTGCTTCCTTATTTGAATTTGATGTGGTTCGACCTTAAGTTGACTAAATAGATGATTGCTCTAATGGCCCGTTCGTTTCAATGAATGGCCACGGATTTGGGCTTACGGATTCCGTAAGCCCATGTTCGTTTGGTGGAATTGGCAATTCCTTGGAAATGGATTCCGTGCGGTCCGGGCTTAGGGAATCCGGGTAAAAACCTCGAATTTTCTAAGCCCACACGGGTCGGAATCTGGAATCAGCTGCCAAATGACCGAATTACCCTCGCCATTTTGGAGAATTTACGAGCGTGCCATCGTTCAATTTACGAGCGTGCCATCGTCACACTTCCAGCTCCATCGTCACACTTCCAGCTCCTGAGCTTCTCCATCCGACTCGCCTGCTCTGCTCCAGCGCCTGCTTGCTCCATTTGTAAGACTTCAATAAATTGTCCCTATGTTCTTAAAGTTTTCTGCGTGTTCAATTTTAGGACTTATTAGGTCTTGTATTGAGTTATTTCAAGTGTTGCAGGACTTTGGGGATGAATGCTCTTCTGATTCGGAGGATGAAAATGCTGAATGTTCAGAGGATAGTGCCTCTGGCTCAGAGGCAGAGGACGATAATGATGTAAGTAACGGAGAAGAATGGACGGGCAGTGGTGAGGCTAGATCTGATTGTAGTGATGCTGAAGTTGATGTGCAGGCAACCGCAGAAGCAGCCCTTAAGAAACTTATCCCATGTAACCTTGAAGAATTTGAGAAGGTGTGTGTTGCTTTTGGAATTAGTAATTAACACGAATAGCTGGATTTCTCTCTAATTTTAGGTACTTGCAAAATTAAGGATTTTTCTCCTTTATCTTGAAATCTAATGATAAAGATTTTATACAAGTTCGTTTTACGTTGCACATCAATGTACTTTGTTTGAATACATTAGGTTTATTTCCCGAATTAAATTTCTTTTCTGCAGAATGTGTTAGCTTTTCCCCATATTCACCTTGATCATCAATCAAACAATAAAGGAAAGAGATTTTGGTGGTGGTTGGGGTGTGTACTGATGATTAAGTTTAGCTTATAAATTTGTTTTGCAATTCATGCAATAGTATGTACTTCTGGAACCTAGTTACTACTGAGCAGATCTGCTGGATTTTGTTTTTAATATCTAAACATTTTTTCTGAAGGTAGATTTTGTATGAATTCAGTTTGCCCAATCTATAACTTTCTGCAGAAAGTTTACTTCACTACTTATCTATATAATTCATAGATAGTAGGAAGCTGTAGTTTCTAAAGAATCTGCAATTTTTTCACAGAGAAAACTAACATTTTACTGCTTATTTTCATCAGCATACTTGCCCAATCTGCTTGACCAAGATGAAGCAAGGTGGAGGACATGCGATCTTCACTGCAGAATGCTCTCACGAAGTCTTCATCTTCATGAAGTCTCACTGCAGAATCAAGAATTTTGGGAAATTTAAAAGTCAACTATCCAAAAATAATTGTTTTTCTTGTCGATGGTCTCAGAATCATGCCTGTTTTCTTAATCTTTTTGGACATTTGTGGGTAATGTTTTGCATTGAACAGGTTATTACCAAAGTATCAGAATGGGTTATTATCCAGATTATGGAATGTAGAATCTGCCAAGAAGAAGATAGCATTAAGCATTTAGAAAGTCCTTGTGCTTGCAGTGGCAGCTTGAAGGTATGAATTTTTCAAACCTCGCCTCCACCTGCATATATCTTCATAGTTTAGATGAATATAGTGCAAATAAGTTTAGAATTGACAATGGCAACCCTTGTTTCTTTTTCTTGTTTTTTTAGTGTGCACATCGGAAATGTGTTCAACGATGGTGTAATGAGAAAGGTGTAATGAAGTTTTACTAGCATGCTTATTAAGTATTGTAATTCTGTTTTTGTGATGTTTAGTTGTGTTTGTGATGTTTATGCAGATTTCATCGTGATGTAATTGTTGTCTTAGGTTTCAAGAAGCACCTCGTTCGTGTAGTTTGTTCGTCACATTGGTAATAATGTGGTTGTGATGGTTTGTTTGTGTGCTATCGGATAATTTGAAGTGTTAATAATGTTGTTTAGGGGTAGTGTTTAGTTTGTTGTAATGTGTGGCAGGTACGGTTAAGTCCATAGTTTGTTGTAGTGTGTGGATGTTATTTGATTATTTTTTGGATCAATATTGAGCATTGGGAGTAGAAAGATTCTTGAGAAATCGATCGGGTTGATATTGTAAAGATTCTTGAGAAATCGATTACGGTTATGAAGATTCGATATATTGTGGATTATTAGAATTTATGGAGATACAAATAATTGTTCTTTAAAATGAATTAAATAATAATTATTATTATTATTAATTAATTGTATTTAAATTTTTATTATTATTAATTTTTAAAATTAATTAATACAAATTATATGAATTATATACTATACATATACAAAGAGGGGCAAATATGTCATTTTACCACATTCCTTTTCCATACACAATTCCACCAAAGAAACAACAGAATTCCTTATTCCGTTCTATTCAATTCCACCAAAAAAACAACTTCATATTCTTAACTTCTATTCCCAATTCCCAATTCCTATTCCGTATTCCGTATTCCGAATTCCGTCAAACAAACGCACCGTAAGTGTTTTAAATTTTAATAACCCTGTTTTTGAATTTTGATTGCTCCAAGTTGACCTTAAATTGATGCCTCTAATTTTGTATTGCAAGAAATTTCTGTTGGAACTCAAAATATTCAAAATCTGACATATTTTTTGGTTGGACTCAAATATATGTCCTTTTTTTTTTTTAATTGTTCTAAAGATGTTTGGAAGTTGATCTACTTTTAGTAATTTTAGAAAAAACACTAGTTAAACTAGTGAGAGACTGAATTTAAATGCAGGGAGACAAAATTATAATAACCACAAATAAAAAAAATTGAGGGTAAATATTATATTCAAAAAAACTAAATCGAATATATATATATATATATTTAGAATTAAAATTACACATCACTTAGTTAAGAGACTTAGTTAAGAGGTGCCGTTAGCCTTCATTTTTTAATGGGTTAAATACCAAGTAACTACCTGAAATTTGGACGTTTTGCAACGAGCTACCCGAACTTAAAAATTTCAAAACGGGCTACCTCAACTTTGAAAAAGGTGCAAATAGCTACCTCCGTTCAATTTTTAAAGACTTTCCAATGAATTCCCATCAACTTTCCGACGGAAAATTGAACGGAGGTAGCTATTTGCACATTCTTCAAAGTTGATATAGTCCGTTTTGAATTTTCAAAGTTCGGGTAGCTCGTTGCAAAACGTCCAAAGTTCAGGTAGTTGCTTGGTATTTAACCATTTTTTATTTGTTTCCTCAAAATTAGTTGGACAAACCGTTACACCAACAATATTTTACAATAATAATTAGACTTCGCCACGCGTTACAGGTGTGCACATTGTCGTCGTTTGTCTTGCGTAGAGTGCTAGGATGACATGATCGATCCGACTCCTAAAATAGTACAAGAATCAAACATTTAATTAAAAATATTATTTGAATCGACTTAATTTAAATTACATAATATAATATTTTAAATATTTTTAATAAATTGTTTGTCATTACATCCGAGAGTAAGAACATTACTAGTATACTACTAATAATAACTGCGTTGACCGCCTCTACACTATATAAGTTAGCTTGAGGTATCGAAACGTGAGAGAAGAACAGTAGTTGTGAAGAACAGCTGAAGATTGGTAGGTAGAATCTCACACACAGTCTCTATACCTCTCTCGATCGAAATCTGTAAATCATAACTTCAATCATAATCATTCCCAATATCATTCATCCTCATTCCTAATCATGGTATGTTAAACTTTACTGCATGCTCTCCTCTCTTACTCTTTCTTTATTCCGTACGTAATTCATGTTGGTTGGACCCATGCAGTTGATGCCATTGATGCTGAGATCACTTGTGAGACTAATGTCAGGGCTGGTGAGAAACCCGACCCTCACCGTGACCACGATACTGTTCTACAGTGACCTTCTTCCCCGACACCTTAACCTCGAGCGGTTGGTACGACACGAGCTGTTGGATCGAGACAACTATATGTTCCATCTACTTGTCAACATCCTAAGATGTCTCTGGTACGTCTATGTATGTCACGAACATTGTGAATTATCGAATAGAATCATTACTAGAAGTACTGCTTTTATCGGCGCAGCTTAGTCGCCGGTAAAAAACTTTTTTCGCCGGTAAAACTCTTATCGACGATGTTATTCGCTGGTAAAAGTCGTCGCCATAACACGATCGGTAAAACTTTTACCGGTGAAATGAGTCTTCGCCGGTAAAAAACTTACGTTTTAACGACGAGATATTTCGCCGTTATAGAACCCATTTCGGTGTTGATAGTAGGGGTGACCCGCCCACGGGTTGTGTTTGGGTCAGACTTTTTGACCCACGAGTAATTTTTACATGACTCATGTATGACCCGTGAAAACACGGGTAAAGTTTGGGTCAGTAGTCTTGACTCATTGGTCAACCCATGACCCATCCTGAATTGTATATTATATTAAATATATATAATTCTGACTCATGAGTCATTAGTCTTAACTCACGGGTCGCTAATCTTGACCCATGTGTCAGTTTATGTTTCTGGGTTTTTGTGTATTGGTGGGTCGAACGGGTCATGGAGGTTGAATGGGTCAGTCTGACCCAAACTTTACTATTTCTGACAGGTCAGGTTTGAGTTTCAAAAACTCACTCATACTATTACACGAGTCAGGTTTGGATCAAAGAGTCCCTGATACGACTCATGACCCGTTTTGACACCATAGTTGATAGTATATTATTGGCGAGGTAAGAAACCGGTAAAGATATTTACTTTTACTAGCGACATTACGTCGTCGTAAAATATACAAACAATTATCGACGAAATATCTCGTCAGTAAAAATATATATTATTACCGTCTACTTACTTTGCGGGTAATTGTATACTTTTTCTGCCAACTTACCTCGCCATTATTTTTCCCACATTAATGTGGGGAAAATATGGATCTTCTTATACTTCTTGATCTTGTATGTTGTTTGCAGAATATCCCGGGTTTAATCGCAGCGCGTTTTGCAGTGGACGCGTCGTTCTTTGAGGAGTTTTTTGCAAATTTGAGAGTCTTCACATTCTTCAGCTAGTAGTTGTATTTTTACTAATAAAGAGTCAGATAGATCATGAAGATTTCTTTGTTAAAATCCAGTTGTGTTTGGATAACAACAGTTGAAAGAGCTAGAGGGATGTAAAATGTAAGTAATGCTAACTTTGGGGGTTCAATCAGAAATTCTTAATTTGCATATTAGTGCCTAGATCAAGGGATGGATAAAAGATGACATTGCTTATTAGGGGGTGTTTGATTGTATATATTATTTAATACACGTATTAAGTAATACAATTATTAGATAATACACATATTAATTAATACACGTATTGGTTAATATTATGTTTGAATGAGATATGTATTAAGATATACTTATACATGCATAATCTAGTACTGTGTTTGATTCAGTATATAATTATACGTAAAGTTGCAAAAAGACTTAAACACCCTTAAATTTATTTTGTAATGTAATAAGTTATACATATGAATTGATTTACTTTTTTAAAATAAATATATCCAAATTCAAAAAAAAAAATCACAAACACACACAAAAAAAAAGGATTGTATCCCCTTTGAATCATAATCGTCTTAATCAAACATTGTATTAAATAATACATGTATTAGTTAATACTAATACATGATTAATATCTCAATCAAACACTCCCTTAATGTTTTAGCCAAATTTTTTGTTTTCCCCGTGAAGTTAAAGTTTAAATTGTAAAATTTATGTCCCTCATGTTTGGTCAAAGTGCAAGTTTGTCCCCTCTTTTAGCTTTTTCATCCAAATTTAACACAAGAAGTTTTGAAAATTGAAAAAATAATAGAAAACTTTAAAAAAATATCACAATTTAACCATCTAAAATCTTTTCAAATGTTACAATTAAGTCTCGATTCGATTGAGACTCGATTGAACCCCAATCGAGAGGGCTCAGGTCTGGGTCAAGCCAGATTGTTCAATGCTTGGACGAACCAACCCCCAATTCAATTGGACGAACCAACCCCTAATTCAATTGGGGATCGGGTTAAGACTCATACCTGACCTCCCTCGATTGGGGCTCAATCGAGTCCCGATTCGATCGGGACTCAATTGTAACATTTGAAAAAGTTTGGGATGGTTGAATTGTGATGTTTTTTATTTTGTTATTTTTTCAATTTTCAAAATCCATTATTTTAAATTTGGATGGAAAAATTGACGAAGGGGGTAAACTTGCACTTTGGGCAAACATGAAGGACAATTTTTACAATTTAAACTTTAGGGGGCAAACTGAAAATTCGATCAAACATAATGTGCTATTTTACCGTATGATTGTATGAGTCATTGACTCATTGTTCTTTCATTACAACAACAAAAAAAAAAAAGAGAGAGAGAGAGAGAGAGAGAGAAAGAAAGAAAGTGGGATATTATATCAACTTCGTTTAGGTTTGGGTACTCTTTGTGCCACTAATAAGTTCAGGGATCCAACTATAAGTTTTCTACAACTTTAGTCTGGTCCAAAACCCTCGTCTCTTCCATTGTGCTGCTCCGCTGAGATTGAGTCGTGAGTCCTGACTGATCATTAATGGCGGACGAATCTGAATGTTCATATTCTCCGATCGAGGGAGAAGAACACGTGATGAGTGAAGTACATATTGGCTGTCCTCCAGGTCGTTCTGGACCTCACATTTCCCGCTTCGCCGTCTCCATTCCAACTGGTAATCCACCCTAACTGTATGTGCTTGAACGAATAGGAGAGATTGAATTGGTTATTCTGTGCATAATTTCAATGATTCGTCTAAATTCGCGCTTAATCTGGGGAAATTAATATTTGAAATGAACTGGTCGATTTCAAGGGTATGGTGAAGATGACGATGACGGTATATAGCTGCCAATTCATTTTGACGGTATATAGCGTGTCATCAATGTTCTTGTTCATACATTGCTTTCCCTTTAAGCATAAGCTTTACACGATACTCAGAGCAGTTGACATGGTTAAACAAAATGGCTACAGGATCTTGGTTAAATTTAGCATGAAGCAAGTTTGACCTAAATGCAAGCTCTATGTAGTAGTTTATCCTTGATTGTGCTGTTTTCTCATGCTATTCATTTCAATCCATTTTGTTTCCTATTGTAATTTTCCCGTCAAATCAATAATAGAAATTTCTCTTAATTTGTGTGGACAAATTTAACAGGCTGTGCTGACATGTTTGGAGGTGAACCCTTGAAACACCATATCGAAGTGGATGAAGATGGTGATCTTATCGTTACAAGACGCAGCCGTGAGTTTTCATCTTTTATTTACCATTTCATTGTGTCGAAACTGTTCCATGGAAATTGAGAAAGAACACAATTTATCACCATCAATGCTTTGTTGCTTTCTGGATTTTCTTATTCCTTTACTTCTATGTGAGGACCGGAGAACAAATGACTGATTTGTTTATAAAAGTATTAAGTGGGCCTCAAGTTGAATACCTCTGTAACAAGTTGAGCATGATTGACATCTAGACTCTAACTTGAGGGGGATTGTTAAAGAATATACTTATGACCATATATGGTGAAGTGCATATACCTAAGTAATAATTCCTTGATCTATCTGATAAATTATAAAGTGTAAGCTTCAGATTGGAATCTGCAGCATCTAGATTTCGTAACGTGTAAGTTATTGGAAGCAGTTATGCAGTTGTATATATGACATCATGTTTCTCAGTTTGCAGATTTTTTTCATGCTCAATCTAGTTGTGCATTTTTAATATAGGTCTGGGAAATGGTTGATATATTTAGAAGTCATCTGTTGAACTCATTGAAGTTTTCCCACTGTGAACTAAAAGCACAAAAAATTTCTGACAAAAATGCAGAAAAACCAAACAAATCTCCTATGGTGACCATACAACATAACATCACTTCATCTATTCCAGATGTTGGTTTACAGGTAATTCGCTTGTGTTGTTTTTCTTTCTTTCACATATTCTACATGTTGATACTACTACTTCTTTCTCAGGTTTGGAAAGCAGAACTAGCATTGTCTGATCTTTTGTTGCATATGATGTCCTCTTCATCCTTTCTAGATGGAATTATTTCAATTGAACTTGGTGCTGGAACAGGTATTCTTACTGGTTGTCAAGTTTGTTGTGCCCTTAAGCTAATTTTGCCTCACATCACTGTACTGCATAAATAACAATAAATAAAATTACTAAAAGAGTGGAACCCTGAAATATACAATCTAGCAAAATTATAGACTCTAGTTCCATGAGTAATTCTTCAATCTCGAAGAATGAAAATAAGACGAAAAATCTGTTGTTTCTCTGTCAGGAAATATCATAGTTAGATTGAAAAACTATTCTTCCATTATTTGGTCATTTGGACCAAGTTTGATTATAACAACTACTGAAAGAGGAAAAGTTCTACTAACTGAAATACATTTAAAGAAGATGACTGAAAAGAAAAGGTAGTCTCCCTCCACCAAGCTGGAGATCTTTCAATTACTGTCTTGATTACATTGACAGTCTTTGCTTTTGGCAAATAGATATATCGACCCTTTTATGGTTTTATAATTTTTATTGCTATGCGTCAGGTTTGGTTGGTTTATTACTGGCTCGTGTTGCTCAAACAGTTTTTCTCACGGGTAATGCTCATTTAACTTCTTCAAATAGTTAGCCTTTTCTTTGTCCAACTTCTCTGCAACATTATTTTCCAGATCGAGGAGATGAAATCCTTGATAATTGCATGAAGAATGTCCATCTGAATAGCGAGGTCCTAAATTATAAAGCTTGTATTCACGTAAGGGAACTTGATTGGCTAAAGACCTGGCCTCCTGAAGTAGCATCCGGGAACTCTGGATCAACAGAACGGTGCTTCCCTGTTTTCAATTCGTTAACTCTTTACGTCAATATTGCATTTTAATGGTAAAATTCCCGTAGGATTAAAAGACCTTGTATTTGTCAGTTACTCCTGGTCTGTTTCAGAAGTTGAAGAAGCCGACAGGAGCTGTTTACTTTTAGCTGCAGATGTTATTTACAGTGATGACCTGACCGATGCATTATTCAGTACCTTGAACCGAATAATGTCCAGGGGGTCAGAAAAGGTATAATGTTATTCAATACTGTTATTCGCATAATGTCTTCTATTAAGGTATCAAAATATTCTCTTTGGGCGTCGTGTGGAATGAATAAATTTGCTTCTTCATTATGTTATTTTCATGATTTTCAGTTATTATACCTAGCTCTGGAAAAACGATACAACTTCAGTCTGGACGATCGAGATGTTGTTGCGAATGGGTACTCCCGTTTCCGTCATTATGTGAAAAAGGAGGAAGGTGAGTCTTCAAGCAGTTATGATCTCTCTTAATACCTATATCGTCTCTGATGTATTTTTTTTCTTTAATTTCCCGCGATGGCAGAATACAACGTCCATGATTTGGTAGAAGGTTTTATGGGTAAATGCATCGATCTTACTCAAATTCCACAGTATGTCTCACCATATGATAGAGGAAACGATGTCGAGATTTGGGAGATTAAGTATATCCGAAAGAACTCTTCATCTTGAAACAGAGTCTGCTAAGTTTCTTATATGCTCTCATCTTTTGTCCCCGAATTCACACGGAGACGGGAGAAGGGAAAATATATCCCAAATCAGTGATTCCACGATATGAAGGTATGTATGTTTAATTTCTACACACTCTGATTCTAAGTGTTGATTTGATTCCAGTATTTAACTGTAGCTAGATCTTTAGTAAGTCTGAAAGAACATGATTCTGGACAAAAACCATTATGGAAAGTAGGAAGCTAGAAAAAGAGACCTAAAGCATACTTGTTGTCTTTGTTATGCACCCATTTGATAAAATTACCCAATCTATGCATATGTCTGGTAGTTCCAGATAATTTTTGCTTAATAATGTGACTTCCCCTTCTAATCGCTCAGTTTCTACTACTCTATCGAGTTGTTTTAACAGGGGCAGGGGCGGACTCAAGTGAGGGCGAGGGAGACAATCAAACACTAAGCTCACAGGTGGCTCTCGTTTTGGCTATGATACCACTTGGTGGTTTTCAGGACTTTGATATACTCACAGGTGATAATTCAATACTTTCATTCAACATGTATGCTTTGCTTTTATACAACCGATAGAATGAGAAAACATAAATAAATAACAAGCCTTGATCAATTGTAGGATCAAGGCAGGATACTAACTAAAATTCTAAAACATAGGGATTTACTAACAGATTAGCTCTGAGCTAATTCTATTCAAAACTTGATGCCTACTTCAGTTAGTTGCAACAGGTGCAACCACCTATGCCACCGTCATTTGCTACAGTGGTAGAGAATGGGGTTGTTAAGAGCATGAAGAAGGGGAAGGCGGGACCTACTGGGTCAGAGGAGAAGCGGGGTTATAAAAATGTGAATTTGGCACAGATTTTTGTGGAGCTTGATGATAATTTTTTGAAAGCCTCACAGAGTACCCATGAGGGCCACTAAGTATCAAAGTTGCTTGAATCTATCCGGTTGCATTATCACTCAAATTTTGATGACAAATGAGGTAAAAGATGATCTATCTCTTGCCATTGGATTCAATATTTAAAATAAAGTTGTTGAATTTGAATGTGCTAGTTATAAATGTGAATTTTTAGCTGCGAAGAGCTGTTGACTGAGATTTACTGTGCTTGCCTTTGTGTAGAATTATGGTTTCTCAATAGATATCCTGTTAAAAAAAATAGTGTTTGGCTCAGTTTTAGATACTTGCTTCCGTCTTGATATCATGAAACACATTGCACTCTCATTTCCATAGTGAGGTACGCTTAATTTGAAAATGTTAAGTGTTAATATGGATTTTTAGCTGCAAAAGTGGTCTGTTGAGATTTTTTTTTCATCTTCTGTAGAATAATGAATCTTTGGATAGAAATCGTGTTAAAATATTAAAATTTGCTAAGATACTAGTTTCCTTCTTACATTGCTTTATTGACGTTACACTTTTGCAGCACATATTGATCACTCAGCAAGAGTTATCAAGTTATTACATGGAACGGATCGTTTGGAGGATTACAGAACGATGTGCCGAAGGATGATTTTGATTCTGAGGAAATGAAACTCACGCCACTGTTTTGGATAGTTGCTAGCATGGGAGAAGAAGCTTTAAGATGAAGTAATGGTATGTTCTGTAAACTGTATCCACGGGTTTGGAATTGGGGCTTCATGAGTTAAATTTAGGAAACCTAGTAAATGTTATCATTTTCTTTCGAATGGTAAATTATGAGATAGATTTATTACTGTCTGTTGGTTAATGATGGATAGCCATTTTCATGATAGGCAGGTGAAATCTTGAAATACGACTATCAACAGAAGGTAGCTGCACTTAACAAGCGAAACCCCAACTCAGAATCAATCTCATGAGAATATCAAAGGAGCTGTAAGTCATTTGCATACAAGATACACTGTCGATATGCAGTCCATGGATTCAATTATTCTTGAAATAAATCGTCCGCGGGATGAACAGCTTTACCCAAAGTTCGTTCAGCTAGTTGAAGCGTAAGTTTGTTCTTTTGCAGAAATATATGCTTGTGATTCCATTTCTGATGATAGCTTAGTGATAAGATTAGAGGTGGAAACAAACTCGGACTGGGTTTGGAATTTGTCGAATAGAATTCAAATATTAACAGAATCGATCTCAGATGGTTCATGTATGCCCTAGTCGGGTCGATTCTGTTTCAGTTAATATTTGATTTCGATTTGACAAATTCCAAACGAGTCAAGTTTGAACCGATTCGAGGCAAAAAATCATACTAATGCTCAGCTGAACCCTGCCTGACAAGACGCATATTGAAGGCAATGTCCGTTCAGTCGAGAAAATCCCTGCGAGTTTTAAGAATCGAATGCCCGAGCTGTTCAAGGCGATGCTCGATTTCTCCGGATATTGTGCCGAGATGTATGATAGCATGAGATCGGTGTCCATTCATCGAAGGTGAATGTCTGAGGTCTGTGTTTGTTGTATAGTTTTAGATTTTTCTTCTTATATATACGTAGATACTAGATCTACATTATATGTATGCAATTGCACAAATATCTACACGATTAAAGGAGTGTATTTTTTTTATTCTGGACTAACTTGATTTAGGGTTGGTCGAGAGGAGTTGTATTTTTGATGGATAGCTATCGGAAGAGATTTATTCATTGAATATTTTGATGGCGTTGGATATCTATTTTTTCTGGTTTTATTTTGATTAATATTTTTGTTTGAGGCGTTTAAATATCGCAGATCGACTATTTCCCTGGGATCCGGTGAACCAAACCATGTGTATATGTAGAATTGTTGATTTACGTGACTTCAAAATGATATTTTATAATGAGATGAATAAGAGAAATTTAGTATATTGGTCAATAATGATATTTTGTAATGAATCGATGAGAAAAATCATAGAGAAATTTAGTATATTAGTCATTAATCGAATTAGTAAATCATTTAAGAACAAATTAAATCATGTCATGTGGGTAGACTCAAGTAATTAATTGATTAGGGATAAATAAATAGCCATATTTGGGTGCACCGGGCTTTCAAACAAACCCCCCAAAACGGCCCTAAAACGATAAAAATAATTTTTTCAGGCCTGTGTTTTTGTGCGCCGGGTGTAGGCAAATATAGCACGAATCAGGATAAAGTATTAAAATCTAGGACAAATCACTCAGTATTTGTGTGCACCCGGCTTACAACGAATGGCATAAAATTAGCTAAAAAACAATAAAAATAATTTTTTCAGGCCTGCATTGTTGTGGGCCGGGTGTAGGCATATATAGCACGAATCAGAAAAAAGTATTAAAATCTAGGACGAAACACTCTATATTTGTGTGCACCCGGCTTACAACGACTAGCATAAAATTAGCTAAAAAACAACAAAATTAATTTTTTCAGGTCTGCATTTTTGTGGGCCGGGTGCATGCAATTTTTTAAATTTTAATTACATGGCAAATCCCGGAATCTTTTAATATCAACGATTTTTCTTAGATAATAATAAATGAATAATGTGAATTTTTAAGTTCTTTATTCTTCCACCATCATTCGTTATTACTAATATATTTTTTAAATTGAATTTTCAAAAGAGAGGTGGTAAATCTTTATTTCTATCTGCCTCACTCAAATCTGATATGTTTCCAATAGTAAAAAATTTTACCTTGAAAGAATTTTATTATTATTATACTTTTTATATCCATCCGTCATTTTTCAAATTAAAATCCATCCCTCTACATGGATACATAGTAAATACAACAATCCTAAACAGACAAAACTTGAATATCGTGATGATACTGAGTGAAATGGTAACTTTTTCACCAAACAACCCAAAGAAACTACAGTATCTTTAATTTACATATACATAATGAAAAAGAAATTTATTCTGTAATCAGAGGAACAGAGCTCATCAAAGAACCGCTTTCACAATCTTTCCATTTACATCTTCTCTTCTCAGTGTTAGGATGCATCGGGTGGGATTCTGCAGACCACAGAAGATGTTTTTTCTTAAGTATATAATTCAAATATAGAGATAAAGAACGTAAATTTGACAAACCAACTGTTATACCAAATTAAAAATCATGTATTTTATATTAGTGGGAAAATTACCTTCTTGTCACCAGATTGTTGGGT
Source organism: Chamaenerion angustifolium (assembly GCA_946814005.1). NCBI lineage: Eukaryota > Viridiplantae > Streptophyta > Magnoliopsida > Myrtales > Onagraceae > Chamaenerion > Chamaenerion angustifolium. The sequence continues at coordinate 1,336,945 of OX328279.1, forward strand.
AAACATTCAATTCAGAAAGTCCTTCATAGGATCATCGTGGTGTACTTTCTTCATCCTATATGCTTCCATATCCTCAGCAGTGACCTCATCATTCCACTTGACGTTATATTTGCGCTTCCTATCATCTTTCTCCACCCTTTTCCTTTCCTCCTCCTGTTGTAGGATTCAAAATCTCATATCAGATTCAAAATAGTAAAATATATAGAATAGGAAGAAGGATAAAAAAAACGGATATGAAGTTACAATTTTAGGGAGAGTTGTACCGTACCTTCTTTAGAGACTCGGCAAGCAACTTCTCGTCAAGAACCAAGTCATCGGGTACCTCTGTACCCCATGTTGCTAGTTTTTTCTCTTCAACTGGAGCAGGAGCCTCTGCAGCATCAGAGATTAGACATTTTTGTCACAATCTTAACACATTAAGATTATAGGAATATTGATGATCATAAATAAAAAGTTTTGAATAAATACTGACCATCATTTGCTGCTTTACGAGCTATGTTTGCCTTCATCAGATCTGCTATTGCTTCAGCAGCCTCGATTCCAGCAGTGCCCGTACAGTAGCTATTGCGCATTGTCTGCTTACAGCACTTGTAACCCCACTGGTGATCCTTCCACCAAGAACCCCATACGCTAGTATGGTTATTGATGTAGACATCTTCTTCATATTTGCTTTTTGGAAGAGCTTTCTCCTACACAAATTCAAGGGGAAAATAATAATGATTAGATACTGTAAAAGATTGTAAATATGCAGATTATCTTACTTGGTCAGTATCACCAACATGACATCATGATATTATTATCTTTCAGGGCAATGCTAATTTAGAAAAAAGTAACCATTTTTCAATTTTCTATCCCTTCCTGTTCAGCTCTATCTTATTTTAGCACTCCTACTACTTTCCTTTGATATTTGTTGGTATAACGTCCAAAACAGAGATCATATACACACAACTACATGAGATAGTGCAGTCCACTTAATTGAGTTGATAGAAACCGAAAAGAAGGATTTCATCACATACCATGCCTCTGATGAGCCTTCCAGCACGGTCATATTCCACTTGCCTCTCGCTTTGGCCCAAAAGAAGTTCCATTGGCATTTCTTCTCCACTCGCAGCATTCCCATATCTCTCCATGATTGTGTCTTTTGTTTTTGTTTCCAGCTTCTCCTTAATGACCTTAAAATTCTTATATAGCAGCCCAGCTTGGGTAGGAGCAGATTGTAAATGGATGTCTTGTCCCTTGTCAAATGCCTCCCAAGCATGTAAGTTAAGTTGCTTGAATTCCATTGCTTGCCCACTCATTCGGTACTGATTATCACCCTATAAGAGATTGATTCAATATCAGTAGAAGTCTTTATGAAAAAGATGACGACCTTCACTTTAAAGATAATAAGATAGTAAGTAGTAACTAGTGAAAGCATCTTACCAAATAGAATTTCTCATTCGGGTCAGCATCTGGAAGAGGATCCTCACGCATGGACCGAGTTTTGGGATCATAATATGCAGAATTAACATCAAGATTCAGTAGATACTTAGCAGTGTCCTCCCGAATACGAAGATTTCTGCATGAAGAAGTGTCAGTTAAAACCACATTCAAATAAAAATTAGAAACAGCATCCCAAAATTCATTAACATTCGAGTACCTGACGGTTCCTGTACTTCCACCACCAGTAGTACGAACACGTTTTTCTACCTTTGCAAAATCCATCTGCTTGCTTTCATCGACTTTAGCCTCATCAACCTTCAAATCATCATCCTCGTCCTCATCCTCGTCTTCTTCATCAGGCACGTCACCACCTTCACCATTCGGGTTACTATTTTTCTCCTCCAACTTTTTAAGCCGTTGTTCTTTCAGATACTTACTCCTTGCTTCATCTCTTGCTTCATACCTCTCAATAACACGAGCATAAGTAGTTGCATCATATCCATTCCAGCGATCTCGTTTGCCATCATAATCGAGTTCAAAGGTCTCTATTTTCTCATCAGGTGCAATGTGCATATTTGTCCATTTTGCTCCCTTCTGTCGAGGCCTATCCATGCAAGCTTTTGCATTATGTGTCATTGCACCACAGCTGTAATTTTACATTGACAGATTAGAATTCATTCAGTTAGTATTGGTCAATGAAGACACAAATTCCTACAATTTTAAAATGTGAGCACTAGAAGGATAATGGTTATTAAAAATTCTCAATCCACTAAGTACAGTTTCTTCATCAATCATTGAGGTTCAGAAGAACTGACAATTATGACAAAATCAAGCAGTACCAGTGTACCACTAATATTAAGAGAGGATAACTCCACCTACTTTTGACAAGCCCCCTTTCTGTACTTGTCAGCTTGGAAATTTTTTGCCCCTCGATCATACCACGATTTTGTGTAATTGGGATCAGATTTCCATTTCCTTTGATGTTTCAAACTCTGAACAGCAAAAAATAATAATAATGAGAACCAGTTCAAATGATTTTATAAAAGGCCAAAGGATGTAATAAGAAGGAATATACAATCTTACCGGCCTCTCAGCATTAAGATACCAAGGTGCAGAGGACATATACTGAGGAATGTGAGGGTTAATTTCTTTCCCATCTTCATCAACCTCAGCTGGTGCAAGTCCAGCTTTTCGTGCTTCCTCTAATTCCAGTTGCTTACGATGGTCCTCCCTGGATTTGAAAGCCGCTGCACCAAACATACATAATATAAATTTTAAGAAACGTCTGTTAGTGAAATGAAGTCCAACTAGAAAAACTAGGTCAGATGAAGAATAGAATGTTTCTATCACAAATTTTTAACAGACGGAAGCATATATGAACCCTAATTATGAAGATGCTACTTTATTCTAGGCTGAAAACATACACGTCCGCGAATTTAAAAGATTCTATCTGTTTCTATGGAGCTATTTCTCAAGCACCAGTCAGATCTACTGTCTTCTTCATGAGCATCACATCCAACCTTCTCCTATGCACATAGCACTATCACTGTTGTTTGCTAACCAAGATCGCAAATAATATCAAACACAAAAACGGCGCTTCTGAATTTCATAACTACCCAAGTCGCCATAAAATTTGCACCAAATCACGGACTAATGATCTATCAAGGGTCTAACGCATTCTACTAAGCCAATACGATCAATCAAACAACACGAAGCTTAAACGAATTGAATCGGTGTACAGATGTTAAACTTCTAGAACATACTGAAAATTTGTGGATGAAGGATCGTAAAACTAAAACCTACCTGACGCAGTCGCCATGGCGAATGAAGATCAAACCACGCAAATAAAGGACCGTTCCGAACTGAGGGATGGTGCTCCCAGTTCCAAGTTGCAGCACGGCGAGCGATTCCGGGACGATTTTTCACCGGAAACGACGACGAGTAGCTGCAGAGGAAACCCTAATCAATCGGAGGAGAGAGACTCGATCACGAATTTGGCTCAAATAGACCCGGAAGCAACGACCCGACACGTATTAATATTATGTCGGCTTGGACTTTGGCGGTTCTTTTTTGGGTCGACCTTGGCGGTTCGATAGAGAACTTGTGATTGGTATAGGCACAATGGTTAGGGTATGATATAGAAATATCAAATATCATAAACATACCTTATTTTTAAATTACATACCATAATTATCATCATTACGAGTATAATTTTCAATACCATAACCATGGTTATTAACAACGATTTTAACCGTATACTCATATTTATTACCACCATGTGAAATGTATAAAACATTATAAATGTTATTTTAATAAATATATAAAGTTATGTCACAAACAATAAAAATATTCAATATTAACATCATTCAAAATTAACATTAATATCATTTTAACATTTACACCATTCAATAACAGTTCGTCCTGGAATTATAGATTTGTAAAATCTAAAAGTAAAAATTCTACTTATGTCATTAGTATTTATTAATATATTCTTATTATATTTATATAATAACCATGAGTACGACTAAAATACCATAACCATTACAAATAGAAAATTAATCAATATAACCTCACTGCACCATTATGGTACGGTTAACCATATAAAAAATAATTATAACCATGGTTATAGATTTTTCACTGCATCATTGTCGCCCCTAGATTGGTCTTTATAAGACCAGACTCAAAGGGTCGGTTTGCTGAACCATAAATGGTTCACTCATCAATAAATATGAAAAAGTACAAAACTGGTAGCTCAACTATAAAAATGTATATTTTAGCAACCCTAACTTTTTTTGTTACTCTTACTACCTCAATTGTTATAAGTGTTGATATATGTACTCCATACATACCCAACATTTAAAGGTAATATACTATTTAATACTATATATACCGCTTTCTAAACTCTGACTGACTTTATCATCGAACAGGTTTCAGAGCAGCACTCAAATCCAAAACCTCAGTCAACGAAATCCAACACAATCTAAACTTGATCGTAACCTACATAATCAGGTCCTGACTCTCGAGTTCATGATCAACCCTGATGACTAGGTCAATTGAGTCGAAACCCGCATAGAGATGAAGTGAGATAAACTATATACCATATTGTCCAAATCTATTACAAGCTCTTCACAACAATAGATAAGTGTATTCCTTCACCATCCTTTAACACCATCCACTCAATGACATAACTTTGTAGCCCACACAAAAAAACTTGATGCCAATTTGCCAATCCACTCTTCTACAACATGCCAAGAAATCTCCATCTCTTCAAATAAACAGGAATTTAAAACTACAAAAAATCGAATATTCTAAGAAAAATTAAAGGAAAAACACTCATATACTATAGAAAACTCTTATAAATAATATCATTTTTTAGAGATGAATTATTTCAACCCATAAATTCTAAGAATTTTCTCTATAAATTATGAGCTCCAACAGCTCTTTCCTCAAGAAGCAAGACAAATGTGCTACCCAAGTTTACCTGCAGAAGACTGCCAAAGGCAGCAACTTAGGAGAAACCTGAGGCCTAACCGTCCTGACCCAGATCCTGAGACCCGAACCACAACCTCCGAGCCCAACCCAGCACCAATCAGAGGACAAGACTCAACCCAATGGTGCTTGTGCTCTCCAACAAACCATCCTGGTTCGTTCAGGTGCAGATATCATCATTCAGAGTACAGGTGGACGAACCGAGCCTGACCCAAGGATCAGTTTGATGTTTTCTTTCCAATCTTATATGCATAACTTCATATAGTGAAAGACATGTATGGAACACTGATGAAACATCAGTGAGATGCATTATACATTCCTGAGAAACCTCAATTGTATGTTGTTTTCTGTGTTTGCATTATTTACAAGATGATAACATATTCATATGAAGAACTAATACTGTCAATCAAATCAATGCAGCACTGCAGATAGGTGTGGTTTTACTTCGCTAAATTCAAATCCCGACTTCTTTGATTCACATACACAGAAGGTTCTCCAAGAATTGAGTCGTTGGATCATCACTGACAAAGAAAAAATTGAACTTTAATCTTCAAACTGAAAAACCAGTCACAAAAATGTGATTCAAACAAGGTAAATGATGAAAAGAAATAATGATACTAACCGCAGGGAAACAGTGCTGTCTAGCAAGTGTTTGATTCATCGTATCTACCAAAACCTCACATGCTACTTTTGTCTGTAAAAGAACAATTCCAAGAAGCAGAATCAAAAGAGAACTTGTGTGATTCTCTTAATGCAGATAAATCATTTCTTTACTGTCTCTGTGAAATAAGACCGACCAGTTACTCAACTATCTCATAAGTTTCGTTCTTCTTTGTGAATTTTCAGAATTCAGAAACAAAAAGAACAATTTGCTTACAACATATACCAACGTCTAAAGATGGAACAGTGGCACATGATCTAAATCTATTACATTGCTAAGAATGTCGTCAAATTTGAAGCAAATTAAACATTTTTTTATATGATATTTTCTTTTTCTGGTTTATTTTGGTTAAGAACACTCCACAGCCACAGACTTGTTTGCGATGAAGGATTAAGCATTTTCTCAGCTCCACATACTCAACAAATACGCACTGTCCACAACTCCATTATCAAAGAATCTAGTCATTTTGTCCTTTTAGTCTATAGTGGAATCTATAGTCCATATGAACACAATTTATTGAAAGAGATTGAAGATATTTCTTCACATTAAAATTTAAAAAACCATCTTTTTTATGGTCCAAACTGGAAAAATGTTGTAATTTTCTAAGGGTTCTTGAATTTCGATTCAACTGTTCATACTTAAGAAAAAAAATCATATTTTTTGCAAAATTCATACGTTTTTTTTACCTTTAAGGGGAACCCAAAGAACAGCAGCCCAAGCTGTCCTCGTACATCCGTAACAGTGTCGAACGGAACCAATCCTTTGGTGAGGTCCTCCAGCAAGTACACGACATCGGTCAGCAGGTCAACGCCCGAGAGTTCCAATTCAGCGTCGACGTAGGACGATCCGAGGGCCCTCACGTGGCCACGTTCCGACAGTACGTGCCCCAGCTCCTTCCCCCTGTACCCGACCGAGACGTCAAGGCTCCGGTAGTCCAGGGAGTAGATATCGGAGTTGCGGACCTTCAATGTGAGGGACAGCGACGCGTCGATGAGGAGGTGCGGGACCTTTGTGAAATGGATCTTGTTCAGGCGCAGCCGTACGATTTTGATGGCCGGATCCGACGGCCAGAGGAAGTAGGCCAGGAGGGCAGCGAGGAGGAGGAACGACGCCGTTGATAGTGTGCGGCGGAGTATTCCGGAGGGGCGGCGGTAGAAGGGGAGGACGATGTAGTTAGGTTCCTGGATCTGGGACGGTATGGGAGTGTAGTAGAAGGCCGTCGCCGGCGGTGAGTGCGGCAGGAGTTTGGCGTGTGCCATGGCGGGAGGTGGTTGGTGGGGCGGAACAGAGAATCAGAATGGATTGACCATTGATTATTTGATTTGATTGATTGCACTTCTGTTTGATGGGCCATGGGGTTGCTTAAAAAATCCGTTGCTTTGTTTTGGGGGTTTGGTGATTGGTGTAAAGCAGTCAAAATCTGACACAAGTTATAGGGGATTGGGTCATATTAAAAATACGATTTTCACGGATTAGGTGTGTCCTAAGTTTTGACCCACGGGTCAACTCACGACCCGTCACATTTATATATTTCAGTATGTTTGGGGTTTTTATTGAAACTGTGTGTCGGACGGATACTAACTCGTGGATCATGGAGGTCAAATGAGTCAGTCTACCCAACCTTTACCATCCTGACGGGTCATTCGGTCTCACAAATTGACCCAACAACCCGCGGGTCAGGCTTGAGTTTCAAAAACTGACTCACACTATTATAAGAATCGTGTTTGGATCAAAGGATCTCTAACACGACTCATGACCCATTTTGACATTATAGTGTAAAGTGCAATTTATGATTTATAGCTTAAGATTAAAACTGACTTTTTATAAAATACATAAAATTTACTATTAATTTCCTAAAAAATAAAATTCAGTTAATAAATTGCACATTTATATAAAATTCAGACACTAATTTAATATTTAACTCTTATTTATTTTGTATGAGAACAATGTATATTAATATAGGGTTAATGGTCAAAGTACCCCTAAAGTTTGGCCAAAATTTAAGAATCCTGCTTAAAGTTTAAAATTCTCCCTAATGTTAAGAAAATGATGAAAAATTCCCCCTAAAAAAGCATATGACAATGAGAGATTTTTCATTATTTTCAAACATTAAGGGACACTTTAAACTTTAAGGGGATTCTTAAATTTCGGTCAAACTTTAGGGGGCACTTTGACCATTTACCCATTAATATATTAATATCTACTCTATCTCAGTTATTGATGATTGTAGCGACAACGACAAGAGCCGAGATACGGCATTGCAACTCCACTTTCTAAAGCAAGACAAATTTTCAAGAACACTGTTGTCGACTTACCTTCACCATCAAGATTTAGACGAAGCTAAAGTCTTTGATCGATACGCGTATTGAAGTCGGTGGATCAGCGTATAGTCAACGCAGCACCAACTACCATTCGTTGGATGTTTCTTCCTCCGCTCTTCTTCTTCTTCCTTTTAGCTGGTCATCTTCTTTAATGACAATCGCAGAGCTACAAAGATTTCTTTCCCAGAGCTCCATATTCTGTCCTTATCCGAAAACTCTGTCGGGTTCTTGATTTGATCATGATGGCAAGGCCTGGAAACAAGATTATACAATCGAAACTGGTAAAATTTGCTCCTCTCAGGTTCCACGCTGCTGTTTGTTCTATGTTGCCCGTTTTACTGATCAAAGCAAGATTATACAATCGACACTTATGACCAACTCATATTGCATCTTACCTGTTCGACGAAGTGCCGCTTTAAGCGATTCTTCGACATTAGTAGATCATATGATGTTTGATATAACATCACCTGCAGGTGGTTCTTGGAGACATGGGAACCGGAAAAACAAGCTTGGTTCTTCGTTTTGTGAAGGGTCAATTCTTTGATCACCAGGTTCGTGATTTCATAACCAACCCAAATTATTATTGCTCTCGATTCTGTACATTCCGATTAATGAGACCAATTTTTCGAAACATCTATATTTGTCTAATTTAGGAACCAACAGTGGGTGCAGCTTTCTTCACTCAAATTCTGTCATTAAATGAAGCAACTGTGAAATTCGATATATGGGACACAGCGGGACAAGAACGGTACCATAGTTTAGCTCCAATGTACTACCGCGGTGCAGCTGCTGCAGTTGTTGTTTATGACATCTCAAGCACGGTATAATCTAAATTCACAAACTGTTTTTTTTATAAAAAAGAAATCGTGTGCTTTTACTACTCATGGATCTCAATATCATTCTGTTTCAGGAAACATTTGATCGTGCCAAAAAATGGGTTCAAGAAGTTCAAAGACAAGGTAAAACAATCATATCAAATGCGACATGAGACATTACAGCAATATATTTTCCTAATCTTTGTTACTTCTTTTGATTTTTGCTGTAAACATGAACTTTTTGTCCATCTTTATGGGTAACTTAAAGTCTGAATCAGTGTGTTCTACAGTAGAATAGCATCATATAAAGTGTAATATCGTTCATTGAGGATCCTATTTTTGTAATGCTGTCTTCTACATGTTAATTAATCTGCTTCAGGAACAAGAAATATGGTGATGGCATTGGTAGCAAACAAATGTGATTTAGAAGAGCAGATACAAGTGCCAAATGAGGTACAATTTCAAAATCTCTTTCATTTTTATCCTCGTAATGCACTTCTAATGCGATAATTGATGATGGTTTTTGTTCTTCTTTTCGTATTTGATAGGATGGAGAGCAATTTGCTCAAGAAAACGGAATGTTCTTCATGGAAACATCTGCAAAAACAGCGCAAAACATCAATGAACTTTTCTATGAGATTGGTAAGACCTGAATACACTGGCAATTCACAAAGACACTTAAAAGTTCTTAATGAAGTTTAGGATTCACTGTTACCTTCGGTTTTGTGTTACAGCAAAGAGATTAGTGAAAGCAAATCAATCGAAACCAAGCGGTATTACCTTAAACAGCGAGCAGAAAGAAAAAAGGAGAAGCTTTTGCTGCTTAGGATGATACACAGTGACAAAATCTCTCATTTTTCTGCAGCAGTGTATATACTGTTAATGAGTTTTTATTTGCCTTGAACAAGATCACTAATCTCCTGTCATATATATGTTCTTACTATATTAAAAAACTGTGTTTCATGTAAGCTCAACAGATAAAAAAAAATTATGTACCTGAAACTTTGAATATCCTATATCTATGAAATCTATCTATTATTGCAATTTAGTAGTTAACTTATTTTATTGTTGTACTTTTTTACTGTTAGTAGCCATCTGTAAGAAAAGTGAGTTACTTGTTACAAAAATAAAAAAGTTGAATGATTAATACAAACATCTAAAAAAAATTGCAACAATAAGCAAATGTTAAGTATTTGAAAAAATAAATAAATTAGGAACCAGTTGTAAAAATGTGAAATTTCAATTACCTTTTTTTTTAATCCATGTAACTTAATAGTCGTAGTTCATGAATACGCATGAAAAAAAAATAATGTAGGTGAATGCATATGACAGAACAATAATATGAAATAAATTGCTTACCAAACCATTGCAACAACTTGATAATCAAGTAAACCATTCATAGCAAGGAACAAAGGAGGTAGAAAGTTAAAAAAACAGCAAAGATCATTCATAGTTGTTCATGGTAAATGGTAAATGGTCCTCCCTATTACAACTCATCTGCCTATAACATCAAATACATAACATACCTGACAAGAATCATGCATCAAGTCACAATAGCATTACAGAATCTAAGCCATAAATATAAACAAAACCTAATCTTACAAACACAGCATCAAATGTTTGTTGCTTAGCTATTAAGTTAGCCACTTCCATTCTCACCTGAATGGTCATGTTCTTCTTCTTCACCTTGTCTAATTTGTGTGATCTCAGCCTGCGCTCTCTCCATGATCTGCCGCCTCTGAAAATCCAAATCCCGATGAAAATCCATCCTCATCTTCTCCAACTCTGCTATCTGCTGCCTCTTACTGAGCTCAATCTTCTCATAAATGTCACTGAATTTCTGAATCGAATCTGCAAGAATCTTGAACGAAGAGCCGTCAATGGATTCCCTCTTAGATTTCCTTTTCTTGGGCGGCAAGCCATCCGACTCATCGTCATCCTTGTTTGAAAACTCTGAATTTTCAGGACTATCCCTCATCTCATCCATTCCATTAGCTCGGTTCAAGTAAACCCTAGGGTTCATAAACACATACTCCCCTGAGTCCAACCCACAAGAAAGACCCGATTGCTTGGGAGGAGACACCATTAAAGCATCCATTTTTTTGAAGTAAACCCATTTGTTCGAATTGATGGGGGGCCCACCTGACTTCATCTTCTCCTTTTTATACTTCTTTTTTAGAGTATCCAATCGGTTCCTACATTGGGTGTCTGATCTCTCAATCTTGGAAACCTCTGAGACTTTCTCTGCAACTTCTTGCCATTCATCAGACCGGAGACTCTTCCTTCCCCGTTGAAGGAACCGGTCCCCCCAGGCATCAAGCAAGACAAAGGTTTCATGCTCGGTCCAGTCGGTTAGAGGGTTTCGGCCACCTAGAGGAAGTTTAGGGGCCGGAGGGGCCACTTCTGAAGGTGGAGGGACCCGGGGTGCAAATTCATAGCTAGAGACCAAACTCTTCATCTTCCTCTTCTTCGCACGCCTCTCCGTATCACCACCACCATTGCTTCCTCCATCAGTATCTTCATCATCATCGTCGGAGAAATCATCCAAGTCATCGTCATCATCAATGTCATTACCCACTATAATGGAGCCGTTGCTTTGATTCCTTTCTATATTTTCTTCTTCTAACACTTCTTCCTCATCCTCCTCTTCCTCATCATCATCATTGGAAGGTCTGGAAAACTGAGGATTTTGAATGGGAAGTTTCTGGGAACTCGAAGACCCGTATCCCTGCTGGTGATTACCTACCCGAGTATTAACAGCATAATCCTCAGCATCATCCATTTAAATCCAGTAATAAAGCCTTAATCCCAGCTAAAAAATAGCTGATCTTCCAATTTCAAGAAGTTAGACCACAGCAAGACAGCTGAAGTAGCATCTTCAAAGAAACACCAGAAAGGTAGTCGATTTACGTTACGAAAGAACTATTTCTACATCGAGATCCACTGATCTGCAATTTCTAATCAATTGCAGAATACGAAACAGCAAAAGGGCAGATTACCCAAATCACTCATCAGCCTCAAGGGAGTAATCGCATAGCTTCCACTGACCTAGAGAGAGTTCATAGTCAGTAGTACAACAAGTAAACCAACAACGTCACGGAAATTGACTGAAGGAGGTTTCAATTTCTTAGCTGGAACAAAAATGCGAGCAAGAAGAAGACCTAATTACCTCAAGAAAGTTCAATTCGACGCCAAGGGTGCGAACTTTTCCCGGGAACAAACCCTAATTGAATTTCTGAAGCAAACTCGGCAGATAACTCGTCAAGAAGATGAAGAAATCGATGAATATACTGCGGGGATAAATATCGGACATCGAGACGGAGGAGCTGTTGGAAGGTTGGAGAGTTGGCTGCTATTTTACGCCGAGTGTTGTATTTTCGTACAATTTTCACGGAGGCCGAACTGGATATGGGCCCAAGTCAGCCCAAATATTCATCTTTTGCAAAAAATAAATTGCACCCCAAACTTTAAACTAGAGTACACTTTACACCAATAATTTATGTAAACTACATGATCCTTTCATTTTCACAACAAAACTTGGAAGTATAAAACAAGAATTTGTTTCCCACTAAAGTTTAAGTCGAATTTAAGATTTTCCCTTAATGTTTGAAATTTTAAATTTCAGTCCTAATGTTTGTCTCGGATGAAAAATCTTTCATTGTCATCACTTAGCCGTTTGTTCTTGACGGAAACCTAGTCATGTGCGTGGCATGTGCTATTTTAGTGACCAAATTGCCCTTCTTCATCCAGTCTTTTTCATCCTCTCCATTCTTGACCGAGCTTCTTCATCTCTCCAAGCTTAATGTATGGTCTCCCGGCTACAAGTGGGTCGTTGGGTGAGGATACGGTTGTGAAAAATTTAAAATTTTAAACATTATGATTAAAATTTAAAATTTTAAACATTAAGGAAAATCTTAAATTCGGTTCAAACTTAAAACTGTCTTATTTTTACCGTTTTTAATACAAAGTGGGTAGTATTACAGAATTTCAATCTGGAGTCCAACAAAATCGAACTTTTAATCCATTTATCCTTCCCAAATCTGAATTGCTTCCTGGATTTCGTTCCGATCTGCATCATCGCCACCTGTCGCGCTGATTTGAATTTCTGCTACCGTGGTTCTACCACTTCTTCCACTATTTCAAGAATCGTAATTTATCGTCTACTCTATTCTTGATTTGGGTATTAAGATTAGCGTCATCTTGGTTTCGGATCAACTGAGATTGTATAGGTTGCTGTAGCTGTTAGAATATTGTATTTCTGGTGCTTTGTTGATTGAGGCGCTTAGGGTTGTAGTCTATTGTATGCAGTGATGTTTTACGGTGCAGAAGTATGGGATCCATGTCTAATCGTTGCCCAAATTGTCACTCTTCAGTGCCTTCATTACCTCACTCTTGGAGTGTTCTTGTCACTTCTAGTTGGCACTCGAGTTTCTCGAATGAGCCTAGTGTATTTCTTTGACTTCGCTACCATTAGCATTGCCACGGTTACTGGATGGTGTGTGATTTCTTCGCTTCTGCTCAGTGCAATTGCAGGGTAAGAATAAAGTTCATTCTTTGTCTTATGTATGCTGCATTGCTGCTGATGACTTTTTTGGAACTTGGCTTTAGCCTTGTATAGAACTGTCATTGATCCTATCTTGTTATAAGTCGTGCTCTTTGTTCTGTTTGATGCTCAAATATTTACGTATGTTGTTGAATTTTATTAAGTGTAACAAAACTTGATCTATAGTAAGCTGTATTCCTCAATTTGTTCTATGAGCTCCAATGAATTCAGCGACTAGCAATTGACACATTTGGAAGTGATGAAACTGTGGCAATTGATGGTTCAGAGTATTAGTATGCAGTTGTGAAAAAAAACTATGAAGTATTCATTTTTATTACGAGGTCATGGCTACTTCTCCATGAGCATTTAACCCATCATCCATGCTTGTAAGATAAGTTAGAGGTTTGACTATATGAGTAGGGGTGATAAAAAATGACTGTTGGACCGAATTCTCGACAAGACCAGTCCGAGACCTAGCGGGTGTTTTTTTTTCTTCAAGGTCGGTCTCGGTTTCAGGCTTTTTTTCCCGAAAGCCCGTTTAGGACCGGCCCGGACCGAATGAATGTGGATTTGAGATTTTCATAATAACACACCGAAAAGAATGTGGATTTTAGAGGTTTTCTATCTTTATAAAAGCTGCATCCTGATAAATTTACTAAAGAATATCGTGAGCTCATAGTATTTTTTTGAGAGGTGGACTATTATTTCGCATTTTACTAAAAAAAAACGTGAACTCCTAGTTTGTTCTTTTTGGTGCAGATTCAGTCCAGGACCGAGACCGGCCCGAGTCAATAAAGAATGACTAATGCGGGCTTTTTTGGCCGAGGTCGGTCTCGATCTCGGTCCTCCAGAAGGCAAGACCGAATTTTTTCTAAAAAAATATATTTTCTTCAGTTTCACTCTAACTTTCACATTTTGTAGAATTTTCCTTCCCGATATATATGTTATTGAGGCCTTCTATGTTGGCTTCTTGTTTTCAGTACCTACTTCTAATTGACCTGAGCGTTCTCATCAGTGAATCATATAAAGCAGTTAATATTCTTCTTTGGTCCATTCTCAATATCCGTAGGTTAAACTGATATATGTTATACCTTCTAATAGAGTACCTTCTTTTTTACCTACTACTAATAAGCTATCCTAGATCCGTATGGTGAAATAGACTGAGTTTTGGACCAATTTGATAGGATCCAAGTCCTTCAGTTTACTCTTTAATTTTCTCTTTGTGTTAGAACTACAAAAAATATCAAATATAACTATTTTCTGTTGATATGTGCTCCTCTTATGCAGAGCTTTCTACATGCTTTACTTGATTGAAAGGTCCAGAAGGTGCCTCGATTTTTCAGCAACCCTGTTCATAATCCATCTCGTCTTTTGTATCCTTTATGGAGGTTGGCCTTCCTCAGTGACATGGTGGATTGTGAATGGAACTGGATTGGCAGTAATGGCTTCGCTAGGTATTCATATGTGCAGCAGACGAGAACAAATTCCAATTCCGCGGTATCATCACGCAAGTAATCCCCTCTTGACCCAGTATCTCATCATCATCACCTTGTAGTTTTCTTGTAAATAGTGTGTGAATGGCAAGAAATTAGATTAAATGCAGAAATCTGGCATGCGTATGAAAGCTTTACCTTGTAGCATTTAGTTTTGCTTAGAGGTGATAAAAAAGACTATTGGATCGAATTCCCGACAAGACCGGGCCGAGATCGAGCGGGCAGATTTTTTTCTTCAAGGCCGATCTCGGCCTCGGGCTTTTTCCCCGAGAGCCCGTTTAGGACCGGCCTGGACTGAAGGAATGTGGATTTGAGAGATTTTCTATCTCTATAAAAGCTGCATCCTGATAAATTTACAAACCACGCAGCCATGTGTTAAGCTCATAGCGAACTATTCTTTTGCCTTTTACTAAAGAATACCGTGAGCTCATAGTTGTTTCTTTTTGTGCAGATTCGGTCCAGGACTGAGATCGGCCTGAGTCAAGAAAGACCGACTCGGACGGGCTTTTTTGGCCGAGGTCGGTCTCGGTCATCCAGAAGGCAAGACCGAAATTTCGGTCTCGGTTTTGCTTTCAGGACCGGACCGGCCTGCCCATGATCATCCCTAGCTTTTGCTAATGAAATTCTCGGTGTGGCCTGAATGAAGTGTGAGGAGATCATATTCCATCTGATTTAATCTAAATTCCTATTTTGAGGATCTGTGCAGGTGCGGATAATGGTAGTAGTGACGACGATCTTGGGTTTGAAGAACATGATGAACCGAGGAAGGATTTGGCGAGTTCCAAACAAGAGATATAGGTGAATGGATTGCAGAGTTAAGCAGTTAGTGATTCGATTTGGCTTAAGTTGTTGACAATGAAATATGCTTATTATGATCATTAATTCATGTTTGGTCTCTCCAGTTTAAGGCCGACAATGGTGCGGTGAAAAACTCATAACCATGGTTATAACTGTTATTGTTTAATATGGTTAACTGTACCATTATAGTGCGGTACGGTTATGGTAATTAAATTTTTACCCATAATGGTTATAATTATGGTTATGTTATTTGAGTTATACACATGGTTAATTGGTTATTATATAAATATAATAATGATTTATTATTAATAAACTAATATATACTAAATAATGAAAGTTAATGTACGTACAAGTAATAAATAACCATGATGTTAGTTTTATATATTTTTATTGTTGACAATATAGATTTATATCTTTTTTAAAATAAATTTTTTGGTCTTTTATTATATTATATGTGTGAAATAAATATGGATATACGGGTAAAATAATGGTTAATAATCACTGTTATTTTAATGTTTATGGTATTTAAAATTGTACTCGTGGTTATGATTAATGGTTATGATATGTGGTTTAAAAATATGGTATGGTTATGGTATTTATCCGACCTGAACAAGATTGTGTAACGAACAAAAGCATGATTTATTGCGTCATTATATCCTATCATTCGTGTCATATTGTTTGAAAATACATTTTAGATAAATAAATATAATATGGATCTTATTAGAGAAAAAATCATAAAATAAGTATAATATATAGTTTTGTTAAGAGAAAAATATTTGTTTATAAAATAAAAACTTTAAGATTTGTATTTCATTTTTCGGTAATAAAAATTATATTTTGTAATAAATTTATATTTACATAAAAAGTAAAATAATATATTTAATAACAAAATGAGATTATTTTATTACTAGAAAACTGATTCGCGCTTTGCGCAATATAATAATTATTTTAGTTTATAAATTAATAATATGTTTTAAATAAATATAAATATGTATTTATAACATGATTATTTACACTTTGTCAAAGTACATTTAATTAATATTAATTCAATTATACAACATACAATTTAATTGTATTTATGAAAAAATGTTAAATTTATTTTTATTTTTATGATATTATACAATATAAAAATTATTTATAATTTATAAAAATATTTGAAAATAAATGAGTAGATAATAAAAACAAATGTAACCAATTATGAATATGATGCTAATTAATAATTTTAAAATTTATTTTATGACATCTATTATTTTCATATACTTTTAAATAAATACAAACTATTAGAATATATATGCATATTAGTTATAGTAATTATAAATTATTTTTAAATTTTGCCATAGATGTTGATTCTAATAGAATATAATAATGATATCTTATAAAAATAGTTATAACAAAAGTATGAAGAAATTATATGAAAAATATTATTATAATTTGTTCATACCCTAAATTTGATGTTATAATTATAAATATCTACATAAAATTAACATGTAATTATTATTTTCATAAAATTGATATATAATATCCATAATAATTCTTAATTTCATCTTAAATTATACTGTAATAAAAAAGTTTTAATTTATATATATTCTTGATTTTCATAAAATATAAAATTTAGTAAATAAGATAAACTTAAGAAAAATCATAAATGCACATAGAAAATAAGAAGATATTAATAAAATTTTGTAACTTATTGATATAATGAATGAGATATTTTAGATTTTAAACTAAGCTACATGGCATGCCACGTATGAGTGAAAATTATATGTTTGACATGAACCAATTAGAAGTTATAAAATTGACATTAGAAATGAAAAAATATCTTAAAAAACTTACTAGTAAGATATACCTTACAAACTGAATATATAGATAGATATATTAGATCGTGGGTCTTTGAATTTCCCTTTTATTTTCTTACCATTTGTCGTTGAATTCTGCATATCGTCGTCTCTACAAAACTGAAGCCTTATATCGCTCTCTCGTTTGCTCGGAGTTTTCTCCATATGATACAGAACTAGCACAATCATATCTGCACCGCGTCCCTCAAATTCGTCTTCTGTCAACGAGAGGACCTCAGCTCTCTTCTCCATTTGCTGGATCGCGGTGGTAGCTGAATCTCTGAGTCTCAAAAGCACTGATCTCGATCCACCATGGTACTTGCTTCTCCTGACATGATTATGAATCCTAATTGATTTTCTGTTCTAGCATATCTAAGATCTGTCTCCATTTGGCCTTGATTTGATGTGGATGCTTCGTTATGCTCGCAATGCTGCTAGTTTTGGTTTATACGGAATTGGATGGTAATGTGGGGGATTGGATCAGAATCCATATGCTTGTTGGTGCCTAAGAGATTTAACTGGAGTTTGTTTAAGAGAAATTCAATCTTGGAATGGAATGTGGTTAATTCCATCAGTAGATTGGATAGTTATAAGATAACTGTTTGTGTTCAAGTTCATTTCAGTTGAATTTGATATGGTAACTGATTACTGCTTGTTGTGGTGCTTTTTGCAGCCTCTCAGACTCGAAATCAAGGTAAGCTGATTTAGACCTTGTCAGTTCCAGATCTTCCTATCTTTACTATCTATGGATTGGTTCACGAAGTGTTTGTTGTTATTCATTCTTGTAACAGAGAAAACTCGCTCAACGATCAGAAAGAGTCAAGTCTGTAGATCTGCATCCAACCGAACCATGGTAAGCAGCTGTTGCAATTCCACCTTTGGCATGTGATCAGTATGTTGATGAGATCCTTTTTTGTCGGCAATGCTATAATTCATAACCAAATGCCAACACCAAGCTTCTGAAGAATTAGACATATTGCTGATGCAATCATTTGCTTCTTGCAGGATCCTAGCGAGCTTGTATTCTGGAACAGTTTGTATTTGGAACTACCAGACACAAGTAGGGGAATGCGAGGATAAATAGATATGAACTGCAATCTATAAGAAATATTTAAGAACTTACATACTAACTAATTTCTTCGTTGTTACTGTAGATCATGGTGAAGTCATTTGAAGTTACTGAGCTTCCAGGTATTACGAGTTCATTCATTCATTCTGGAAAATAATTTTTGTTGTTGTTGCATTTTTCTCTTCTCTGAGCTGATCTGTCACTAGTATCCAACTTATATCTTTGCAGTAAGGTCAGCAAAGTTCATATCCCGAAAGCAGTGGGTTGTGGCAGGAGCAGATGATATGTTTATCCGTGTTTACAATTACAACACAATGGACAAGGTCAAAGTATTTGAAGCACATACAGACTACATTAGATGCGTGGCTGTTCATCCAACACTTCCATATGTGCTGTCATCATCTGATGATATGCTGATCAAGCTTTGGGACTGGGAGAAGGGCTGGGTCTGTACTCAAATATTTGAGGGGCATTCTCATTATGTGATGCAAGTTACATTTAACCCAAAGGATACCAATACATTTGCTAGTGCATCACTTGATCGGACAATAAAGGTACTGATGGTTTTTTCTGCACGGTATCATTTGATTTGGGTATCTGATACTTCACTGCAGCTGTCCTAATCATTCCATGCTGTTCTTGACTAGATCTGGAATCTGGGATCCCCTGATCCGAATTTTACTCTGGATGCTCATCAGAAAGGAGTAAATTGTGTGGATTACTTCACGGGTGGTGATAAACCGTATCTTATTACTGGCTCCGATGATCACACTGCTAAGGTAAGTCATGCAAATTGATGCAGAACAAAAATGATGCTTGGAGCTTTTTCTGATTCAGCCATTTGAAATCAGGTATGGGATTATCAAACAAAAAGTTGTGTCCAGACACTTGAAGGCCACACACACAATGTTTCTGCTGTCTGTTTTCATCCCGATCTTCCTATAATAATTACTGGTTCTGAGGATGGTACAGTTCGCATTTGGCATTCTACCACATACAGGTGAGTCAACGTGGGAAATCTTTCATTTTGGTTCAGTTTCTGAAAAAGTTTTATCAATTTTTTGTTTCTTTGTCTATTGCTACTGCAAGTGGCATATTCAGTGCATAATACTTTTTTCTTTCCAAATTCTAAGGCCAGTTTGTTACTTTGTCTAAATTCTTTGAGAGGATTACATTTGAAGCATGGTTTTGTTAGTTGTAGATATACAACTAGGCATAGTTTATTTGGACGGTTTTGTACCATGGGATGAATCAGATCAAAATTTTCAAATCCACTGACTGGGTGAAATACACTATCTTGCAGGCTCGAGAACACATTGAATTATGGTCTTGAGAGGGTATGGGCAATTGGGTATATGAAGAGCTCTCGAAGGTAAGATATTAAAAAGTATTTATAGTTTCTTGTAGTTGGATGTGTTTACCTGCTGGCTGCTGCTGACTTTCTTGTAGTGTTTATTTTTTGGGGGGCCTGCCTCATGCAAGCATATATAAATTAAGCACAACTGTGAACAAGAACTGGTGGTGTTCGTGCTTAGTGCTATCTCTTCTTGAAGCATCCATGCGAGTCATATGTTTCTTGTCACTGGAAAAATAGAAGCTTAATAAACTTTATCCTCTTCACAGGGTTGTGATTGGTTATGATGAAGGTACCATTATGGTAAAGATTGGTCGTGAAGTACCTGTAGCAAGTATGGACAACAGTGGCAAGATCATTTGGACTAAACATAATGAAATTCAAACTGTGAATATTAAGAGTGTCGGAGCAGATTTTGAGGTTTGAAATAGACATTATTATGTATTCATTCATTCATTACACTTGGTTTTGGGAGGTTGTTTAGGGTGTTATCGTTTCTTTCAGGTTACTGATGGTGAAAGATTACCTTTGCCTGTTAAGGAATTGGGAACCTGTGATCTTTATCCTCAGGTGAGTCAGTAACCTGGTAGCATCCTTATGCAAATGCATGTGCTCACTAGGCATGCATGTTGTTGTATGAGCATGCAATAAACATGGCACAATTACATCTCTATGGTTTCAATTCTTACCACGTGCTGAATTCTCCTCGAGATGATTACTCTTCGTACATAATTCTTTTTTTGTTTGTTTGTTTAAGCTCTTTCCAATGTATTTTCAATTTTCTTTCTTGCAGTGTCTTGTGCCTTCGTGCTATGTTGTTGTCTTGTTAACGAAGTTCTCACCCTTAGGCTTTAATATATTCTCTTCTCTTAATTGGTAAATGTCTTTATTATTCTGTGTCTGAATGAGATGCTAGTTATATTTGGTTTGTTAATCAATTAGGATAAGCAATCTCTGTGATAATTCACGCATAGGAATGATTCTGTCTTTTGCAATGATTATGCCTTATATTGATTGATTTTTTTCCCAGAGCTTAAGGCACAATCCGAATGGGAGGTTTGTTGTAGTTTGTGGAGATGGTGAGTACATCATTTATACTGCCCTAGCATGGAGGAACCGGTCATTTGGTTCAGCATTGGAATTTGCTTGGTCTACTGATGGAGAATACGCTGTGAAAGAAAGTACCTCAAAAATCAAAATATTCAGTAAAAATTTCCAGGTTTGTATTTCTAAATGTTTCTATTCAGAATGGTGAATACATGCTATGCTGTCGTGATAACTGGTTATTTTTTTCGCGGCTCAATTTTTCATGTTTCTATGAGTAGACAAAGGCAAGTCACAGGATTTTGATTTTACTGTATGAGCTCTAATGGAGTAAAGCCTTTTTTCAGGAGAAGCGAAGTGTGCGCCCAACCTTCTCAGCCGAACGTATTTATGGTGGAAATTTACTAGCAATGTGCTCAAATGACTTCATCTGCTTCTATGATTGGGCAGAGTGCAGGTTAATTAGAAGAATCGATGTTACTGTAAAAGTAAGCATGAAAGCATCTCTAGACTTTGGTCACCCCTTTAGATTTAAGTTGTGTTGTAACTTGTATTATAACATAAGGTTTATCTCTGTGTATCAGAATGTGTATTGGGCTGATAGCGGTGACCTTGTCACGATTGCCAGTGATACATCTTTCTACATCCTGAAGTACAATGTATGTAAAGTCTCTCTCATCTCTGTGTATGGATTTTTCCCCTCTATTTCTTTAACACTGTAGGGAATATGTACGTAGCATTATCATTAACCTTAGATCTTGGTTTGCTAAAATGTATGTGATGGTGGTTTACTGAGTTGAGAATTTGTCAATTGCAGCGGGATGTAGTTTCTACATATTTAGATAGTGGGAGACCTGTAGATGATCAGGGAGTTGAGGATGCTTTTGAACTTCTCCATGAAGTCAATGAACGTGTGAGGACAGGAATCTGGGTTGGTGATTGTTTCATTTACAATAACTCTTCCTGGAGGCTTAATTACTGTGTTGGTGGAGAGGTATAGTGCATTGATCCTGCTGTTAAATTTCCTTAATATCGTGTTTAATCAAAGATTCTTCTCATGATTTTGAGAGGGGTCATGTTACATATTTTATTGTTGAGGGCATTATAGCATCACTATTTCAGGTTACAACAATGTTCCATTTGGACCGACCCATGTACTTATTGGGATACCTTGCAAATCAAAGTCGGGTGTACCTAATTGATAAAGAATTCAAGTGAGTGCTTGTCTTAAAAGTTCCATAGTTTACAGGGTTTTAGGTATCTTAGATCAATTTCGAGCTTAATCTCTTTCTACTTTTCCCGTTCAGTGTTATGGGATACACATTACTTCTCAGTCTGATTGAGTACAAGACACTTGTGATGCGTGGGGATCTGGAAAGGGCCAACACAATATTACCGTCAATTCCCAAAGAGCACTATAACAGGTAAGGCATATGGAGTATCTGATTTTTATATTGTGTAGTAATAGTATTCTGCATTACATGGGAAATTTATTTGAGAAACTTGTATTGGTTGTCAGTGTGGCACGCTTCTTGGAGTCACGTGGTATGATTGAGGATGCACTCGAAGTTGCCACCGATCCTGACTATAGGTTCGAACTAGCTATACAACTTGGCAGACTAGAGATTGCAAAGGTGGGTCTTAAGGAGCTTCTCCCTAAGGGAAATGAAAACGTAGTTTTTAAGATTTTCGTTTCTCTTCTTTCTGTGTGCATAATGTTTAATATTATCTGAATCTTGTTTTCATTTGACTGCAGAATATTGCAGTTGAAGCACAGAGCGAGTCTAAGTGGAAGCAGTTGGGTGAGTTAGCTATGTCTACTGGAAAGGTACATCAGCAAAACTATCACTTTATTAATCAGGGCTAGGAAGAAAAGCTGTAACAAAATACTCGTCAAGTAGAAAATGTTTTCTTTGTCGTTTCAATTTTTTTTGGTGTGTGTAAGTTGATGCTGGAAATGAATTCTACATCTGGAATACAAAACACTATTTTTCATTTGCTAGGTTCAGTATGCCTATGCATGATTCCCTGTACTTTCATGGCTCTAGAGGATTCAAGTAATATATATCAAATGACAATATTTGTTTTTATTCTGTGAAAAAATCTTAATTAAAAATGATTTGTAGTTGCAATTGGCCGAGGAATGTATGAAGTATGCAATGGACTTGAGCGGTCTGTTACTGCTTTATTCTTCGCTGGGAGATGCTGAAGGGATATCAAATCTTGCATCACTTGCAAAAAAGCAAGGGAAGAACAATGTTGCATTTCTTTGTTTGTTCATGCTGGGAAAAGTAGAAGACTGTCTCCAGCTGCTGGTGGAAAGGTAAACTTTTTTTTATTTAATTACTCCTTTTTTATGTTATGAACACTGATATTTAAGCTTTTTATCCCTTGAAGCAACCGGATACCTGAGGCAGCTTTGATGGCAAGATCTTATCTTCCAAGTAAAGTATCGGAAATTGTTGCAATTTGGAGGAAGGACCTTAACAAGGTAACTTGCCGTTTCCTAGCTTCATTTTGTAGTAAACATCTTTAGAGTTTGGCAATTCATTTTTCTCTAGCCCTCTCAGGTTGATTTCATTCTTATCAATTTACATTAAATACCATTGCAGGTTAATCCCAAAGCTGCCGAGTCTTTGGCTGATCCTGAAGAGTACCCGAATCTCTTCGATGATTGGCAGGTGTCTCTCTCTGTTGAATCTCGAGATGCTGAGACAAGGTAATTAAAGTTTTCTATTCAGCTCAATGTAAGTGAAATAAATTTCCCAGCTTCAGGGACAATGTAATTAATCTTTTGTATTCAGCTAAGAAGATGGAGTTAATATCCTTTTGTGTGTTCTTTAGAGGTGCATATCCTCCTGCAAGCGATTACATTAACTACGCCAACAGATTAACAGTACCTCTTGTCGAAGCTTTCAAAAATATGCAAGTGGAGGAAGAAGAGGATGTTCCAGTGGAAGAAGAAGACGCGCCTCTTGAAAATGGTGAAACGTATGAGGTATAAGTAACTATTGTCTTGATTCTTTTAGCGTTTTTTCTGCCTTTTATTAGAGTGTAGGGAAATAACGCTTATTGAACTGCCTAATTGAATAGGATGTTGACGAGATTGGAATGGAAGAGAGCCAGGAAGAGGCGGAGGTGGTAGATGCTGATTCTACGGATGGGGCAATACTCGTTAATGGTAATGAGTCGGAAGAACAGTGGGGTACGAACCATGAAGGAACCCCATCGGCCTAAAAGGCAATTGGTTGGGCCAGTGTCAAAATCCATTTTTTGTCTCTGGTGATCAAATATATTCTGTAGTTGCCCTCTCTAGAACTCTCATTTCCAATAGATGCTGCCTGCCTATTCATGCTTACACAATTTAGTGGCTCTACATTTCCCACTTTTGCTAATTAATAAAGCATATTTAAACAAATTGGTTACAAAAATCGTTAACATGACTGAACAAAATGGATTGCTTTACACATAATGTCGTATAGTGAAACTGTTTAAGGGCTCTGTTTAGCTACTCTTATGTTTGCTTGGTAGACTTTATAGGTTACTCATGACACCTTATTTCCAGTTCTTGCTATGTTTTCCCAAACATACGTGTGCCTAAATAAATCACGTTTTGGTATTTCGTGACTCTGATTATGCTATTTCTTGACTGTGTATTAATATTTTTATGGGCTGATCGTTTTTGCAGTTCTTACTCAACATGACTAGGTTTGCCTCAAGCGAACCGGTTCCAACTTGTTCATTCTTTTAAGGTGAGACAACTTATATCTAATGATAGTGTTTCTCTATGCATTGAAGTCTCAATTCATATTTACCGGTAAGTAGTAGCTGGAGAACCGAGAAGTTACTATACTAGTTTCGTAATATACCACATCCCTACTAATGTAATACTCTGATGCCCTGAATTGTTCCATATTTTTAGTAATTTGGACTCTTTATAAATACTACTCGAGCCCATCAATATTTTTTCATTTTCTAAGCCCAAGTGAAAAAAACTAATTTAATCCGGTTGGGTTAGGTTAGTTAGGATAGTAACTCGAGTTTGGAGTAGGGCTGATCATGGACAGGTCGGGCCGGTCTTGGGAGGCAGGTCCGAGACTGAAATTTTGGTCTTGACATTTGGAAGACCGAGATCGACTTTGGTCAAAAAAGCCCGCCCGAGTCGGTCTTGCTTGACTCGGTCCGGTCTCGGTCTTGGACCAAATTTTTTGGTAAAAACAACAAATCACTTGGATTGACCAAAAAAAATCACCGAAATTTTGTTCTTGAACTCGCTCGCTCATCGTCTTCCGTCGCATTTTCCTTATGGAACCGATCCAAGGGTTGTTGAATACTTCAAGGTCATGAATTACTAGTGTTTCAAGGGTTATACCATGAATTTCTACGGTTTTCTTCAAGATCGGGCCGATTCGGTCCTAGTCGGGCTTTTGGGGGGGAAACCCGAGATCGAGCCCGACTTTAAAGGAAAAAGAACGTCCGTTCGGTTTCGGTCTTAGTCAGGTCGGTCTTGTCGGGAATTCAGTACAACCATTCTTTTTTTATCAAGAGTTTGTAGTGTTACTTATACACAACAAAATGTGTAATTTTGATGACTAATCAATCAGTATCCGGTTTTGTTTTTTTGCCAGATTTTTCTGAGGATTATTAGCCGCGAAGATGGTGCTTTTCACTTATGAGTTTTATCCTAGTGGTGTGTTTCTTGTAGTGTCATTGATATTGGGATCCCATAGTATAGTACAAAAAAGGAGTTGATTTAGCTTTCTTAGCCACCATCCCCGGCCAGCCTGCTCTGTCCTTTACATTATCACCATTGTTATATGTTTCTTTGATCCCATAGATTTGACTTCTCTGTATTTGTTATGTGATGGAATGGGACGTTGATGATGAAAGAGATCGAGACTTATGAGTCATATCATTTAAAAATTTCGAATTCGGGTCACCGTGAAGGTTTTGTTTTATACAAGTACGAAAACAGTCCAATATTTTTATAAAATTTTATTCACGATGGTAAATTGCTCAACGCATTTGAAAATAATAGTAATGCATACTTATGGTATACTATTCTTTCTACCATCAATTTTATTTTTTGTAATTTAAAAAGTATTTAATAATAAATTAATATAAATATCAATTAGGATATTCAAGAACCTTTCAAAATAATTTAGATTAAAAAGTCATTTTTATAAACATATTAAATCGTTTTTAGGTAACACCTACACCTACCCTAATGAATGATTCTTATAGTTAAGGAATAAAAATGATAATAAATTCATATTTAACGGTTTCTAATACTTCTTCCTTCCATGGTATCATTTCAACAAAATCACCGTAGCCAGAAAGACGCTATAATATCAAGAGGGTGGTCTCTCTCTCTCTCTCTCTCTCTCTCACTAGGGTTTATTCGCCTGAGCAGGAGCTAAAGCTGAACTCTTCTTCGAACTCCAAGTAAGTCTCCCTCTCAGTCAGTGTTCTTCATCTAGTTTCTTAATTCAAGTGATGCTGCAAATTGTTTCCAAGGAATTTCGATTGTATTTCGCATGATTTCTGTTGCCGCATGTCAACCTAATTAGATTGATTTATAATGGGTTTACGTTGTTCGTCATGGAGAAATTTGTTCTTCCTCAGTGTGATACTTCAAATTAAACCATAATAATCATGACGCAAATGTGTTATTGGAATAGATTCTTTCTCCTTCACATGCTCACTGTTTCTTCTGTTTAGTAATTATTATTAGTTTCTGCTTCGTAGTTCGCGGAACCACTTGATTCTGTTCCTTTCATGACTTTCCTGTATGATAGTGGCCGTCTAGCTGCGCTTTTCTCCCTTGCTCAGTAGTATGTTCAATATACAAATTTTGTTCTTCTCCAATTAAAAGTACTGTAAGTGAAACAAATTTGGGTGGTTATACCAAATTGATGTCTCAACTTGTGTCTGATGAGGTTGTTGCTAGCTTAGCTTTTTTGTGCAACTTGCTAGCTCTTTCCATTTTCCTGTTAACCTCAGAAGAAAATGTGCACATGACACTTTAACTGGACAGCACGTATGCTCTATTTTTTCCTATAAGTTGGTATCAAGTCAGAAAACTCTATATCTATATCATGTTATCCATCCCAAAAGGGTTAATTAGGCGTTATAGCCCTTCAAAAAGATAAGGCATCTCCGGACGGTTTCTTATTCCTTTCCCTTTCTGGAGGTCGAAGAAAGGGTCACGTACATATACCTAGCTCAATCGCTCTTTTTTTGCGAGATTGAAAAAGCCTTTTGTGATATGGCAGGGAAGGCAAAGTGACTAGAGCAAGGGCTTTTGTTTTGATATCTTGGGTAGTATGGTCATAAGGAATGAGAGATCCAGATTAGAAGTCTTCCTCTCGGTCGATCATTCTTTCTAAGGAGTAATGGTCTGAGCTAAGTAGCTAACAAACTGCACTAACCGATTAGTTTTAGCAAAAATAAATAAAAAAAAATAAAAATTTAGCTAGCAACCAATGCATCGGCCACAAGTTCAGCTAGCAATTTGTTTTGTTTACTTTTGGTTAAACAATTTGGCATTTAGCCCAACCCATAAATATGATTTTTGTACATATGTAGTAGTTTCTGGTGTGCATGATATATACATACAAAATCTCTCATCTTTGGTCAATTCCTTCAGTAGTATATACATATCGAAAAAATCTTTCTAAATGGGGGGAAGTGAAGACAGTCTTCAACCTTCCAAGAAAAGGGCTGCTGGAAGGGAACTGAACCGTGACAGACCCGAACTTGATGATGAAGAAGAAGACAACTCTGAAGTAGGAGGGTCCTTTAAGAAGGCAAGTGAGGAAGTTCTTGCAACAAGGAGAATAGTCAAAGTCCGCCGAAACCAAACTGCTTCTGCTCCTGCTTCTAATCCTTTTGCAGGGATTCGATTAGTTCCTCCAACTGCTGATTCCGCTGCCAAACTTGAAGAAGTGAAAGAGACTGAAACTGTAGAGACTGATCGATCAGAAAGTAAATCTGAAGAAGCAGAATCGAAGTCAGTTGAAGGTAATGGTGATCAAGGTTAGTAAATCCGAAAATTGTGTTTTTATGATCTGAATTTGGATGTTACTTTAAAATTTTACTAAAATTTGCATCATTCAAGGTATTTAAGATTGTAATATCGTGTATCGTAATAGGGATTTTAAATTTTAATAACCTTTGTTGCAGAAGGAAATGAAAGTCACAAATATTCCGACAATGGAGACAATCAACAACCTGAAAGCAAAGATGAAGCTGGAGAAACTGAATCTGCTGAGCAGAAACATGATTCTTTAGATAAAAAGGTGAATTATGCAGTAAATTCCGATGTAGTGGATGAAAGCACTGCAGATGAAATCAAGAAAGATATTGAAGCTTCTGATTTAGCTGCTGAGGGTTCTTCTTTCAGCTCGTTCCAGCAGCTCTCAAGCAGTAAAAATGCATTTACGGCTTTCACTGGAACGGGGTTTGCGGGTTTTAGTGGGACCGGATTTTCAAGTTCCACATTCTCACTTGGGATTCCAAAGGACGGATTGTCTAGTTTCGGGCTCCCAACTAATGGGAATTCCTCCATCTTTGGTGGGTCCGGTCCCTCCAAAGGTGAGGTCAGTTCCTCCATCCCTCCAATGCAAGAAGTTACAGTTGAAACAGGTGAGGAAAAGGAGAAAGTAGTTTTTACTGCAGATTCAATACTATTTGAATTTGCCAACGGAAGCTGGAAAGAGCGAGGTAAAGGTGAAATCAAGGTGAACGTTGCTGAAAAGGCAAGGCTAGTGATGAGGGCAAAGGGAAATTTCAGGTTAATCTTGAATGCAAGTCTTTACCCGGAAATGAAGCTGACGAATATGGACAAGAAAGGTGTCACCTTTGCTTGCATAAACAGTGTCGCTGAAGAAGAAGCTAATAAGGACAGCAGACTCACCACATTTGCTGTCAAATTCAAAGACCCTTCAACAGTGACGATGTTTCGCGAGGCCGTATCTGCACACAAGTGCGGTCATGAGACTGAACCACTCAAGATTCCAGAAAACTCACCAAAGGCTTCAGAAGGTGATTATGTCTAATGCATAAGGTTAGTTACACTATCCTAACTCGTTGATAGCTATGTAGCACAGTTAAGGAGTGTTATTTGTTACATTACAACATCTGTGTCTGGTCTTATTTGCTGACAAGCCAATATTGATGAAATTGCTCTTATATAGAGTTGATATTATCATATCATTGGGTGATTCTCATCTTTGAAACAGTAATAAAATAGAGTTTTTAACCAAACTCCTTATTCTTTCTTCTTCATACATTTATTGTCAAAACCCAAGTTGAGACTATCTTCCACTTCATCAACACCTGCATGCAACATTGATGATTCAGAATAGAATTCTTCATTGATAAATCAAGATTGAGTTTACGAAACTTTAGTGTGTACCGGATGAAGGCATCAAAGTAGACCAAGAAAGGTCTATCGATGTCGGTGGAGTCCCCATGCATTCCTTTATGCAGTTAGCGCATATTGGTGATCTCTTTATTAAGCACTCCTTCATGCAATGCAATGCGCAGTTCTTGTTAGGCTCCATTTTTGCTTTAGCGACGGTTGCTCCATACACCAAAGTCACCATGGCTATCACCATCACAAGCTTCCTAACCTCACCTGATGATCTCTTCATGGCTATAGCTTCTTCTTCTTCCTCTTCTCTTCAATATTGTTTTTTTTGCAGTTGCAGGTGAAAATGGAGAAGACGAGTATAGATTTGTATGAGGAAGCAGAAACGCATAGTTGCTTTCATTACATTAATTAATACATTTCCATAGATTTTCTTTCTTTCTTTCCTCTTTAATGTTTTGTTGATAAAGACAATAAGCATTTGACTTGTTGTTAAAAAGAGTCAAACTTTGGGTCTCAAACATGATACAGTGGATGGGGTGGGTAGGTCTAAGATAAAGCGGAAGTTATCTCCCTTATATAATAATAATAATAATAATAATAATAGAGTGTTAAATAGGAAAGAGCTACATGAAATTTGAACATTTTGCAATTAGCTATCTGAACTTTAAGAAAACAAAACGGGTTATCTCAACTTTGGACGAAGGTGCAACGAACTACCTCCGTCCAAATTACCGTAAACTGTTGACATAAATTCGTTGGAAGTTCGTCGGAAATTTGTCAGAAATTGGACGGAGGTACCTCATTGCAGTTTCGTCCAAAGTTGATGTAGTATGTTTTGTTTTTTTAAAGTTAAGGTAGCTCGTTGCAAAACGTTCAAAGTTAAGGTAGCTCATTGATATTTAACCCAATGGAATTTCAACATTAATTTACAAATTTTATAAGGTGTTAAGTGCACTAATTTTTTATTTTTTTTTTTATAATAATATACTTACATTTGGCAAAAAAAAAAAATATACTTACATTTTTTTAATACAGTGGGTTTCAATAACGCACTAATTTTTTTTAGTGAAACTTGATATTAACCATCATAAAACTTTAAAAGATTGAATTAATAATTTTAATATAAATTAAACTTGTTCCATATTTAAAAAAATTAGTTTCCCCTCTGATATATATTTTCATATTTGATGTGAAAAAATTTGTTACTTTCAAATACCTCATAAATTATAAATGCATATGCTTTAATATTTCGGTCATGTACCCGTCACGTATGTAGTATTTTGTTCCATTAAGGTAACTCTATTTTATTTTACTCTTACTTTTAAGTATCTCTACGTTATTTCACGGTAACAATCGAATATATTTACTTTGTCATTATTGAATTATGCTTTATTTATTTTTTACTTTCAGGTACCAATTAAAATACATTTATAACTTTTAAGGTATTCGAAAATAACAATTTTTTTTTTCTGAGTCACCTATCTGTAAAAATGTGACTTTTGATGTACTTAAATAACTTTTATCCCTTATTTATTTTAGCGGAAGCTATCTCGTGGACTTCCATTGTTTATCTATTTTTCTTTTATCACAAGTGATTAATATGGAATATATATAATAATAATAATAATAAACTTCTTGTCTAGCTATATTCTTATTTCTCGACAAATAATGTTTGTATCTTTCAAACATAACACGCCTACATACTCAACAAGAACTTCCTATTTCGTCCGAACAAGAATTAACACGAGCTTCCACTTTGCCAAAATCTGCAATAATTATATATATAAAAAACCAATACGCGCGAATTTCTCGAAATTATTCATTCATATAAATATAAATATAAATATAATTAGTAATTCAATTATGTATACCTGGTGCTGGCTCTGGTTCATCACCTTCTGAAAAAATTATATTTATATATAAAAAAATATTAACACAAAATTTATGAAATAATTTGTATAGATAAATCAACTATAATATGCATACCTGGTGGTGGTTCAGGCTCCTCACCTTCTGTAAAAATTATGAATATATATATATATATATTAACACAAATTATATGAATTAATTCATTGATAAATCACTATATATAAAATTTATTTTAAAAAAAAATGTGTACCTTCTGGAGGTGGCGCTATAGAACCTCCACATTTAGATTCAACACATTCCACAACGCAAGTAGCTGGATTCTCACTATTAGCGACGGTAGTGAGGCTTATGGCGACACTTTCTGAATCTGCAGGAACCACTAAACACTTCCCTAGACACTTGGCAATGCAAAGAGCTGCACGAAAAAGACATTTCTTGCTGAAGTTTTGTTGAGCTTCTGCGACGACTGATCCGTACAGCAAAGCCACCATAGCCACCATAATCATGAGCTTCTTTGCTCCACCTGCTGATTTTTCCATGGTTACGTTAGCTTCTCTCTGTAGATTATCTTCCTTGTACTGTTTTTGTTGAAGGAAAATGGAGATGATGAGTGTAAATTTAAAGGAGCTTGAAGAAGAGTTGGTAGATGGATTGATGTCACTAATTGTGGTTGTTTTATTATTATTATTATTATACGTTGCTAAAGACAATTAGGGTTTATGTTTGTTTTTGCAATAGTCAACTTTTGTTATAGATCATGAAACGGTTAAACGAGAACATTATAACTGATGGGTTATGGGTCTTGGGCCCGAGTATTTTCGTATCCGGACCAAGCCCAGTCGGGTTTTGAACCATAAAAATTTAAGGTTGTCGCTCATGTGGGATGCGGCGAACGTCATTCGTCTCCTCCTAAGCATCATACATGAAAGTACGATGATTAAATACATGTCAGAACGATCAATAAGTACCCTAACCTATGCGACGGTGCCCCTAGGGGTCTAGTTCGTTCATTTATGGCAAAATATTGACAATGCTTACAGAAAAGACATTCTACTATAGAGTAATTGTCCTACACATAATCATCGCACCGGGTAACCGTGGTTCGCTCGGCTCAGTCACAACTCGAATTACCATGGTAGTCTATGGTTCAGGTAAGGATAGCTATAAATACTCATCCACCAACCTCATTTGAAATTAATTGCACATTTACTCTCCTATCTGTCTTTGTTGCTCTGCATTTACTCTAATAGCCCAAACAAACTTCCGACTGACTTTATCATCAGAGGGGAGGCAACGGGAAATCCCCGATATTTCCTTATGTGTATATCACCGGAGCTGCTAGGAGCATTCAAACATAAGGAACTTCAATTCTCGTGATCCAACAATAACCATGTTTTTTTGTTGGTTTTGGGAATTAGGTCGTCCATTAGTGGAATCCATTCTAATAAGATTAGTATTGGATACTGCCCCAAACCATTCACTCTATGTATAGAGATGTTTAGAGTTGGAAAACTTGATGATGAGCTTGACGTTATTCTCACTCGCCCAGAGTAGAGAAACATTGACATCCTACAATTTAGACTGAGGTAAGTAGTTGTGGAAACTTAAGTCACTCCTCATTAACTCGTGACGTGTTCTCCCGTCCGGCAGACCGTGATCCCAACCTCAGACAGATCCGCTTCCACTAAGTCAATCGTTCAAATGAGGTAACTTAAATATATGATTATGTTGTGTCCTAAACTATGGCATATTTAGTAGATTCCAACATTTTTCAAATATTTTAGTACAGTTAAATATTTTTAACTGAAGTAACATATTTGACGATAGTATCAAATTCGAACCGTTGATTTCTCACCAGGTCCCACAAAAATCAAAGGCTATTATTACTTTAGTTTCCTCAAAAGAGAATGGGCCCCACTCCCCCCACTCTCAACGGATCATTTTGAGCCCTTTAACGTCTCATAGGCCCACCTATCAAAAAGAGGCCCAAAAGTCTTACCCAAAATCGTTAATATCTCGACTGTTTGGGGGTAAAGTCGTCTTTCAGTTATCTTCTCCCTCCAGCTAGTCGGCCGTTTAAACGTCGCCTGAGGTGTGTGAGCTCTGTAGATCGCAACGAATTGTGATGGCGGCGACGGCTCTTGGCGGATTGCAAGATCATTTGAAGCTAGCAAGGGAGTATGCACTTGAAGGCCTTTACGAAACCTCCGTCATTTTCTTTGATGGCGCCCTTGCTCAAATCAACAAGTAAGCGTCTCTTCCGTTCTCCTACATTTCTCCGATCGGTTAGTGAGATGCTGCTAAAGGATGCAATTTATGCTGCTAGTTGATGTATTTTAATGCAATTAAATTTGGTTTCCATGTTGAACCCTAGTTTGCTAGATTTTCTTGTGGGCATTTAATCTTTTTGAAAGGGGAGCTCCCAAGTTTCACCATTGTGGCGTAGCTCTAGGATTTTTTATTAGGAAGGCAAGAAGTTGGAGCTGAGCTCAGAAATATCTCAGCTCAACGTGAAATTAGTACGAACGAAGCATCATTATTATACAACAACTGAAATGCTAGCCTAGAGATTTGGATTTTCAGCTCACCCAAACACTAATTACATGAAAACTTGGATCTGCTTCCCGAAAAATGTTTTTTTAGGATGTATGGAATAGATCGCGTTTGCAGACACTAGAAAGTTGAAACCGTGGGTTCTTTTCTATGTGGTCATACTTAACGTTTCATCAAGAATATGTCTTTTAGTGCTCATTCTGTCAAGTTCTGATCGACCTTAAATTTCAGGCACTTAGGAACAATTGACGATCCTTTGCTTCGTACAAAGTGGCTGAATGTGAAGAAATCCTTGGCAGAAGAAACAGAAGTGGTGAAGCAACTAGATGCTGAGCGAAGATCATTTAAGGAAATTCCTAGTGGGAGGCGGCCCTCCTCACCTCCAATTAATGTAAAATCCAACTTCGTATTCCAACCACTTGATGAGTATCCTACTTCCTCTGGTGCTTCCATGGATGATCCTGATGTGTGGAGGCCACCGACTCGGGATACTGGAAACAGAAGACCCACAAGATCTGGTCAAGTGGGCATGAGGAAGTCTCCACAAGATGGGGCTTGGGCTCGGGGTTCGACCACAAGAACAACTAACACCACTCGTGGCGCAAAGTCTAGTGCAAGTAGGGGGAATACAGCAGTTCGATCATCTACTGTTGGAAAGAAAGGAGCTGGTTCCGGAAAATCTGGCAAGTCAGATTCAGTGGTAAGCCTCCAAAGAAGTCAATTCCCTGCTTTTCTTTTGTTTAGTCTCTGTAGTTTTCTAGTGAAGTCATAGTCCCCCACTTGTTGTTTTGAGTATGAGTTTTCGTTTCCTTAAATTTTGAGTGTTAAATTCGTTATCATAATGCAATCATCTCTAATTTCCTGCACATTTTTATTAATTTAATTCCAGCTATTATCACATTTGATATATCTTTTGGTGTTCTCTTGTTACATGCAATGTTGAAGATACTGTCTATCCTTTTTCTAATGCTTCAATTGTCACATAAAGATGGTGCATCATCTATGATTCCAGCCTAATGTGATTGTGATAGCAGATCTTACAGAAAGTTTGTTTCAGTGATTTAGTCCCCACTTGTTTACAACATCCTGCCTGTAATTGTTTTCATTTGAACTTCTTTTTGGTGGGTAAACCAAGTGTCTGAACGTAGTATGTTCAAAGTAGTCTATTTTAACCATAATTGTCCTGCAACTTTTCAGAACGGTGATGGTGAAGATGGGAAGTCAAAGAAGGGACAGTATGAGGGACCTGATCAGGACTTAGCAGACATGCTAGAGCGTGATGTCTTGGAGACCACTCCTGGAGTGAGATGGGATGATGTCGCTGGGCTCAGTGAAGCAAAGCGGCTTTTAGAGGAAGCAGTTGTCCTTCCTTTGTGGATGCCTGAATATTTTCAGGTATTATTAACAATTGATTGATTATCTCTTCAGTATATGTTTCTTGCCTCATATAAACATGTCCATGGATATAATTATGTATCACTTTTTTACAGGGTATTAGGAGACCATGGAAGGGAGTTCTCATGTTTGGACCTCCCGGAACTGGGAAAACACTACTGGCAAAGGCTGTTGCTACTGAATGTGGCACAACATTTTTCAATGTCTCATCTGCAACTTTGGCTTCTAAATGGCGAGGAGAAAGTGAGCGAATGGTTCGGTGCTTGTTCGATCTTGCCAGAGCTTATGCTCCCAGTACAATTTTCATTGATGAGATCGACTCACTCTGCAATTCTCGTGGGTAAGATTCTTTTTCTTTTCTTAGTCCAGTTTGTAAACTCAACTGATTTTGTAGTAACTCTTTCCATTTACCTCTTCCAGTGCTTCAGGGGAGCATGAATCCTCCAGAAGAGTGAAATCCGAACTTCTTGTTCAAATAGACGGTGTCAATGCTAGCTCCACCAATGAAGATGGTAGCCGTAAAATAGTGATGGTACTAGCTGCCACTAACTTCCCATGGGACATTGACGAGGCTCTCAGGTTTATTTCCCGTATTTCTTTTACGACGTTCATTGATTTATCCATCTACCTATTCATTTGTTGGTTAAATTTTAATTAATTGTTGTAACTATGAAAGGCGGAGGCTGGAGAAGAGAATTTACATCCCCCTTCCGAGCTTTGAGAGTCGTAAGGAACTTATCAAGATCAATCTGAAGACAGTGGAGGTACAAGTTCTAAAGATATGTGTACACATAGTATATATATTTACCGTTTTGGCTTCTTGATTCAAATGTGTGATCAGACTACTTTATGCATTCTGTTTTCTTGGGTTGAAAAAACTAGGGCTGATCATGGGCGGGCCTGAAGGCGAGACCGAAATTTCGGTCTTGCCTTCTGGAGGACCGAGACTGACCTCGGCCAAAAAAGCCTGCCCGAGTTGGTCTTTCTTTACTCGGGCCGGTCTCGGTCTTGGATCGAATCTGCACCAAAAAAAATAAAAAACTATGAGTTCATGGTATTCTTTAGTAAAAGGCGAAAAAATAATTCATCTCTCAAAAAAACACTATGAACTCACGATATTCTTTAGTAAATTTATCAGGATGTAGCTTTTATAGAGATAGAAAACCTCCAAAATCCACATTCCTTTCGGTGTGGTATTATGAAAATCTCAAATCCACATTCATTCGGTCTGGGCCGGTCTTAAACGGGATTTCGGGGAAAAAGTCCGAGACTGAGACCGACCTTGAAGGAAAAAAAACGTCCGCTCGGTCCTAGTCGGACCGGTCTTGCCGGAAATTCGGTCCAACCGTCCTTTTTTATCACCCGTAGAAAAAACTAATTTGTGTATGGTTCACTAGGTTGCTACAGATGTAGATATTGATGAAGTAGCAAGGAAAACTGATGGATACAGTGGAGACGATCTGACAAATGTTTGCCGTGATGCTTCCATGAACGGAATGAGGCGTAAAATAGCAGGCAAGACCCGGGACGAGATCAAGAACATGTCCAAAG
The DNA here is from genome assembly GCA_946814005.1 of Chamaenerion angustifolium. Classification (NCBI taxonomy): domain Eukaryota; kingdom Viridiplantae; phylum Streptophyta; class Magnoliopsida; order Myrtales; family Onagraceae; genus Chamaenerion; species Chamaenerion angustifolium. The sequence continues at coordinate 1,373,534 of OX328279.1, forward strand.
ACGAGATCTCCAAGGATCCTGTTGCCATGTGTGATTTCGATGAAGCTCTGGTGAAGGTACAGAGGAGTGTTTCTCAAACAGACATTGAAAAGCATGAGAAATGGTTCTCTGAGTTTGGTTCTGCATAGAATTATGGCTGTTTCTCCTATAAATTGCATACCAGGGATCTCTTTTCATACAATCGTCTGTGTTTCTCATTGTTTTTGTTGTTGATTGTTCATGTGTATGTACGGTTACTACACGAGAACTGGACTCCATGTACATAGGCTGTAATGTCTTAATCTCTGTTGCTAGTTGGGATGCTTTATTTTGGATGAGTAATGTCAAAATTAACGACGAAACTTAATTCGTCGCTGTTTAGTGACCTATTTTTCTCGTCATTTTAGCAACAATTTCTTCCATTTGAGGTCCTTATATATGCTGAGTAAAAGTGAGACTAAAAGACAGATTTCCAAGTGGGGAGATATACAAACAAAATTACGAAAATGATTGAAAATTATAGGCTTACAATCACGGATAAGAGTTCAATGGAGTTGTATATGTTGAGTAATCATGTGTATTAATTGAGTTTATCGATGGAGTTTATTGAGTTGAAAAAAATTCTAAGTTATAAGATATTGAAAAACTACGAAATTACTCAAAACTCACATGAGTATCCTACCATGATGGAAAAAGATGTTTTCAAGTCGAAAAACATATATGTTCTTAATGATATTATGTGCTCATAAATAATGTAAATAAAATAGATTTTATTAAAAATATTTCATCAGAATGGTGTTTTAGTCATTTTTTCGTATAAATATTTTTTGTAATTGTTCAGTGACATTTTGAAATATAAGTAACTGTTCAGCATAAGTTTCAACTGTTCGGTTGACCGTCCCAACATAAGTGACTAATGAGGTAATTTACCATTTTTATTAAAAGAATCATCTCATAATTAAGCCTAGACATAATGTTACAAGCCAACTCTCTACATATGGTTCATATATCATATATAGAGAGAGAGAATATAAGCATGCCATTCGACACCCTGAAACATAGAGGATAACATAAGATCATGAGCTCCAGCAATGAACCATCTGAAGTGACAGCTTAGTACTCCTTCAAGCACCGCAGTAAGCTTTTAATGCATATTCATTCTCCACTTTCTGTCCTTCCTCCGAATAGAAGAACTTCATAAACTGGTTATGATCGAAGGGCTTAAACAATGGTGGATGTTCATCATCAACCAACTCTTCCGGCGCTTTGATGATGTACCCAGGTTTTGGTACAGAAAACAGTCCAAACGAGTATCTTGTTTCATTCCCACTCATCATAACACGATGATATGCAGGATGAAGACCCCCATTCAGCCATGCCTACACAATCAAAATACACACACACCAAGTTAATTATGTCAACAAAGCATATAAAATGTCAACAAAGTGACATTCTTTACCGGTCAAAAGGAGCAGAAAGGTGCAGCAGTAGAGTACCAGATTGTCAAATGTAATAATTAGTAGTTACAGTAGAAAGTTATTCTAATCTCTATAATAGACAATGTACTGGAATGAAATATTACAAGTGAAAGAATTTTATCCAAAGATCAGTGTTTCTATTGTTCTATTCTCTATTCAACATGGTATTATAGGGCGCAGGTTCAAATCCTAGCGACGTTGAAAATATTGATACACTCCCATTAAAGGCCGAGGTCGGGCACTAAGCCCATGGGTAAACCGATGTTCATAAACATCAGTTTAAGGAAGGATGTTAAGATAACTTAAGAGTATACCGGTCCTTCACTCATAAGTTCGGGCTTTTGAGACAGTTGGTTAAGACGTTCGTCTTAAGTCTCACAAATTATGTTGTGGATGGAAATGCATATATATATATACATACATAGAGTGAATCTCCAACGATCACGACGAAGGATTCAGGCGATGGGTTAAAGTTGATCCACTCGCCACCCTTTGTCTGGACTTCAAGACCCGCGACCTGATTCTGATGCAGTATTGTTAGAACAGCCTTGTCGGTATGAGCATCCAGTCCGATTTGCGCATCGATTGTGTCGTCTGGACCCGTATACTTCATTAATAGGAATAGATAATTTGTGGAGTCGAGGTGTTTTGCGACATACTTTTCGACCCCGAGACTCTCGAAGATCATCCTTCGAACGATTTTATCCAGACCTGATATTCTTTCCGTGTATGAATGGAGGGTTTTGCTGCCAAGGAGAAGGAAGTAGTGAGGTTTCCAGCGACGGTACTAAACCGTCGGTAAAAGTTAAAAAGTTCATGCAGAACATGCACATATAGTGGTGACAATTTCTGATACGACACGATTAAACGATCTGCAATTTACACGTTTAGACACGACACGATTACTAAGCGTGTCTAAACAACTCTTATACGTTTAGACACGATTAATAATCGTGTCTAAACATATCTAACCTGCAAATACACGACAAACACACGTTTAGACACGATTAATAATCTATATCAAGTATGAACAAGCATGAACAAGTATTATATACTATATATACTAAAATAGATAATATTATATTTGATGGATAATAAGTATGAACATATAAATATTTGTAATTAAAAATTAAATATATTAATTAAGTATAAATATAGATTATGGGAGTGTATAAACATTTTTTAGAGTGTATCAACTTTGAAGACCGTACTTTGTATATATGTATTTGTGTATATATCTGCTTTAAAGCATATATGAGTTTGACCTTAACGGATCCTGTGTCTAAACAACTCTATACGTTTAGACACGATTAACGACTTATACGTTTAGACACGTTTAAGATTTATCCGTTTAGACACGGGAAATGTTTAGACACGACACGATTAATGACACGACACGATTGCCACCCCTATGCAGATACATATACCTGAAATGAGGATGGCCTTCTGGCCATAGAGTCTGAGCAAGACCATCCAGTTTTTCAATCTCATCCCCATCATCGATCCCCATGCTCTCAATCAATGGCATTGATGGTGAAGGCCCGATGTAACCGTAGGGTGGAAATGGCTTTGTCGAAACGAACCGCTGCTTCGTCTGCAGCGGCAGCTTGAACAGCTCCTTAAGGGTTCCAACCACCCCTTTTCGCAGCTCCAGTGGGACTCCGTCGAACCGAGCTTCAAAGCAGCCGAACTCCGTCACTGCCTTCCTCACATTTGCACGTGCATCTGCCCATGCAGCTGTTCCTGGATCTGTGGCTCCAGAGAGGTCTATCAATGGGAGTTTGATCTCAGCAATGGAACCCATTTTGGATATTTTCTTCTTCTATCTTCTTGGATGAGATATGTAGTTGAGTATGTGAATTTTGTGACCAACGAAGGGCTAATTTATATATGACAGATTTCTCCTTTTTATGGTAAGTTATATATTATTGAGTTAAAAAAACTATGGCAAGTAATATTCAGCACATGCTTCACATGGTGTATTATGCTTGAGTATGAAAATTATACCAAAAAAAAAAAAAATGCTTGAGGATGAAATTGACATGTAGGTGGAGCGTAAAGTTTACATATATATATATGGTTAATGGTCAAAGTGCCCCTAAAGTTTGGCCGAAATTTAAGAATCCTCCTTAAAGTTTAAAATCCTCATTAATGTTAAGAAATGATAAAAAATTCTCCCTAAAAGAGCATCTGACAATGGAGGATTTTTCATCATTTTCAAACACTAAGGGACATTTTAAACTTTAAGGAGGATTCTTACATTTCGGTCAAACTTTAGGGGGCACTTTGACCATTAATCCTATATATATATATGAGTCACTTATTTATGTGAAATATTGTGAAGAGTTACGAGGTAATGGTTATTAGTCTGCAAACTTTATTTATTTTTAAAATGGATATACTACAACAACATGTTTCTTTTATTCCTTATTAATAAATTATAAATTGACAATATCATTAAAAAGTTTTCATATTTAATATCGTAAAAGATATATATAATCAAAGTAGAGTAGAAAAGGTTAAATTCTTTAGAATTTTTAAAATTAGAAAATACTATAATAATGAATAAAATTAATTATATATATATATATATATTAAAATAATATTGTAATACAAAATGAAATGAGATGGATTTTTAATTTAATGATTAAAATTATGGCTTGTGCTAAAATTCGTCAAATAGGCTATAAAACTCTAGAACTGATTTTCAATTTCAAGACATCTATAAAACCCTAAACCCTAAACATTTATTAAAATATTTGCATTACTACTATTACTATTAGGTTAAAAATGTGACTTTTAATATATTGTTTGGGAACATTTTCAACTTCTTAATGTTTGGTTTTTGTAAATTTTCATTTTTTATGTTTGGACAAATTTTTTATTTTCTCATTCTATCAAATTTTCATCCAGATTTAATAGAAAATACAAAAATAACATAATATTTTAAGCATGTCAAAACTAAACCGTTTAAAACTTTTACATATGCTACGACTGAGTGAGTCCATATCGATGGGGTTTGACCTAAACCATCTCGCCCATAGGTGAGGGCAGATATGTGTCAATGTCCATTTCCTGGTCATGTGGGTAGGCACGGAGCCATGTGAGAATTATGAGGGGCAATTTCTCTCCCTGAACTTTTAATTATGTATAAATTTGACTCTAAAAATGTAATAATTTTTAATTTAACTCTTTTAAATCATATATTTGCCATCATTGAATTTTGTTTAGTTCAACTATTTGCCCTTACTCTAATAAACGATATTACTGCTTAATTTCATTAAATTATTTCACTTATTTAAAAGTATTGTTATTTTTAGGTTTCGAGTCCCTTCATTATTCATGAATCCATGGTTAGCTATTCACGTGTAACCATTCTCCATTGTTGATAACCCTACTCGGAGATAAAAGCCCACTAGCCCCACTTTTGGCTGACAGCGCCATAAATTGGCCACGGATGGGGCCGTCCGTCTCTTGTAGCCGTTACCCACGAATCCACCGTTTGCCACCGTGGGGCTGCACTCTTTTCAAAAAATACTAATTTTGAAACCAATTCGACCGTTGGATCCACCTCTCCACTCAAAAAAACAAGAACCGAGTTTCATCGCCATCGTCACAGACACAACAATGGCGGCAAGTGATTATGGTTTCACAGAAGAAGATATGGTGGTCGACAAGACACTCGGGTACCCTAAAGCTTTCGAGAAGCTCGTCAGAAGCCGCAATGTCGGCCCCTACTCCCTTGGCCCTCCCTTCACCTTCACACCTTACTCTCTGCAGCAAGATGAGGTTCGTGTACTTCTCGATCAGCTGGAAATGCCTGTAAATCGAGAGAATTGAGAAGTTGGGGATTCAAGATATGTTCTTTTAGTAGAAACGATTAGCTCGAAATGACCGTTGATTAGGAAATTTGAGAAAATCTGAAGTTTTGACAGAATCTTTGTTGGGGTTTGTCTTTTTTCTTGTTCTTGATGTTTATGTTGTGTTCTTAGTCTCTTCATGCGGAGGAACTAGAGTTGATGTTTCCAATCATTGATCCGGAAGCGAAACCAACAGCGAAACTGAAAATCTTTGTCGGGTTTCTGTGGAAGCAGCTTAACCACCTGGGGTATGTTTATGAACCTGAGCTTCATCTTCAATTTTTGAGTGAATCATTGTACCTGGTTGGAGTTTGGTGTATGGAAATGTCGTAAAAATTTGATCTTTTGTTTGATGAATTCGTGTCTTTCCGATGTAGAAATGCTGGATTCGATCCTGCTGTGATCAGAGTAGACCCATATGGGAATGTTCTGTATTATCATGCTGATTCAGCTTCTCCTCTTGCTTGGCATATCGATCATTGGTTTCCTTGCTCAAGTAAATCTCTCTCTCTTTCTCTCTCTCTTGTTAGGTATTGAAGTCTGATTAAGTACGGGTCTCGTATCTGGGCAAAAAAAAAAGTACGGGTCTCGCGTTTCAACCAGTAAATTGTATTGTACTATACTATATTTATCCATGTATACGTATTTTGTAACAGTATCCATCATTAATAAAATGTAAAACCGCGTGGAGGTTACCCAATTGGGTGTTACCACAAAAAACAGAGTTGCTTTCATTTCCTCTCTGGAAATCTGAGGGTTTCTTTCTCAATTGTTATCAACTTCTTCATCCGATTTGAGTGTTTATAGAGAATCGATCCCAACATCTCTCTCTCTTCTTGATTGCTCTCAAATTGCAGGAAGAGGATTGACAGTACCAAGCAACCTGAGGATACTCCAATGGCAAGCATGCAACAGAAAGCACAACAAGCTAGAGTTCCTCATTCCATGGTGGGACTTTCAATTGGGAATCTCAGTAAATCAGTTCTTATCGATCTTTGCTTCCTCGAATTCGGACTTTCGGTAAGTCAATTTCCGCAAAAAGACAATCTTTAACTTCAAAACCCGATTTTTTGTTCTAAAAATCATATTTTTCATACAAAATCAGACACAGGGCTTTCTCATTTTTGTTCCCCGAGGCCGAAAACGAAGAAATCAACCCTCAGCAAACAGTCGGCTCCCATTCATTTCCATACCACTTTATCGAAGCGATGGAGAAATCCGGGCTCGCGCCGGCCGCGATTGTGGTTTCCAAGCGGGAGTCTCGGGACAATAGCTCGGTGTTACGATCATTGGACTGCAATAGACAGCAAAGTAAGTCTATAACAAATATTGACACTTTTTAAATTAACTGAAAATTCATAGATTTTAGGGAAGTTTGATTGTTTATGATGTTGGTTAATTATGTGGTTACTTAGCTGCCAAGAAAGAGAAGCTGCTGAAAGAGAATGCGGATCCCAATCAGGGTTCAAGTGTGTACCAAGCTATCGTCATGGCCAGGGATTCGTTGAAGCACAAGGAAGAATCGGTGAAGATGAAATCTGAGCTTCAGGAGCTTGATAATGAAGTGAGTCAGTTGAGGCGGAAGAACGAAGATGACAAACTTGCGATCCAAGATTTGGAGCTGACTCTGATAAAACGAAGGAGAAGGGCGGAGAACTGCAGAAGGCTAGCTGAGTCTCAGTCCTCATACCGAATAATGCTCGAGAAGATGATCCGAGACGCTATGCACCAGTGAGTGATTTCAGTGTGTTTCTTGTTGCACAGGGCATCCAATTTGAGTTTTTTGCTCCAAATTTGCAGGAGTGTTATTTACAAGGAGCAGGTGAGGCTGAATCAGGCTGCGGCTAATGCCCTCATGGCAAGACTGGAAGCACAAAAGGCAATCTGCGATGCTTCCGAGAAAGATCTGCACAAAATCCACAAGCAAAAGGAAGAAATCGAGAGAGAAATCCGACCCGAGCGCAATCAAATGAGGAAAAGGACGAGGATCGCTGATGATTTACTGCTCGACGAGCAACAGGATCCAAAATCGATGATCTATTTGCCTTCAAACAGTGAATTGGGAGCATCGAGAGAGGAAGAACCTCAAGAATCATCCAAACCTCCCAACCCAGACCAGGTTGAGGAAGAATTAGGAGGAGATAGCAGGAAGCAAAGAGGTCAACAAAACGTCGAGAAATGGCTGCAGATGTTGCTCGAGGACGACTCCTCCCCAGACGAACTTCTAGAAACTTCCGACGAGATCGTCAATAGAATGAACCTCAAGTACCCTCACAAAGAAGAAGAGGAGAGGAAATCATCTGATCTGATCGAAAAGCATGAAATTGTCCAGACAGTTGAAGCTGCTGAACCACCTAAGTTGTCTTTCGAGAAGAAAGGAAAGGGTTTGGTGAGATCGGAGAGTGCCAGAATTTTACGGCGAATCCCGTCTTCTCCGTCCATCCTACTGAAAAAAGGAGTTAACTTCATTCGGAAAAAGAAGCCGGCGGTTTTTTCCGACGATGAAGGAAATAGCAACAGATTATTCCGATCACCATTCAAGACCACCAAGAAAACTGCAAAAATATTGTAGAATTTTCGTCCCTCTATTTTTTTTTTAAATATTTATTATTCTTATATTGTAGTTTTTTTTTAAAACCAATTGGATTCATTTGTGATATAGCAATAACAGCTTGTTGTTATTAAAAATTGGTTATGATTTATTTTTGGTCTAACAAAAAAGAAATAGGTTACTAGTGGTGACTAGAGGTGTAAACATGGGTCATGAGTCGACTAATGGGTCAAATCGTGTTAGGAAATATCTGACTCAAACACGACCCATACGACCCGTGTAATAGTATGGTTTAGTTTTTGAAACTCAAATCTGACCCGCGGGTCAGAATGACCCGTCAGAAATGGTAAGGGTTAGGTCAGACTGATTCGTTCGATCTCCATGACACGCGGATCAGTCTGACTCGTTCGATCCACCATTTCAATAAAAACAAAAAATAGACTGAAATATATAAATGTGACAGTCATGGGTTGACCAGTGGGTCAAGGCTTCTGACCCAAACCCGATTTGTGTTTTCACGAGTCATCCATAGATCGTGTCAAAATGACGCATGAGTCAAAACTCTGACCTAAATCCGACCCGTGGACGGGTCACCCACGAGTTGGGTAAGATTTTGACACTCCTATTGACGACCCTAGACTCATCCCGCTACGTAATGTTTGAACTTTTCGTGTCTCAGTCTTCGAACTTCTCGACAACCAGCGTTTTACACTGACCCCGTCGACATAGCCCCACCAGCAACATGTAATTGAGTAGTCGACCCGTTAGACTCAAGTCGTAATTATTTTTTTTTCTTGCGCTCGTGGAATTTGATCTGACCCCGAGCAAACCACGGAGGACGTAGGAGTATCAGAGAGAGTAGTTATCATTTATTTACCTAGCTATTTTCTCTCTCTCATTAGCACGATTACGTAAACTTCAGTGCACTTTCCTTTCGTTGATATTATTATTATTATTATTATTATCATACCAGAATCGTTTATTCATTATTTGATTCTTTACCCTCACAAACCGACCAAAATGATCCGATAATCTGCGCAAAGGAATAGTTTTTTCCGATTGTTTGCTTGACTGATCTGCATGATTAACTGCACATGCATGGCCATCCAAATATACGTAACCTCGCGCGGTCGTATCTGAAGATAACACCATACACTCCATCATAATTAAATATATAATTAATCTCACACTCAATACAATTAATCTACATGATTCTTAACTTATATGGTTCATCAGGTTGGTCGAATACCATTCCCATATCACAGGGTAAATCTGACGATCTATCATAATCCACTAGGGGTGTCAAAAATTGACCCAACCCTTGGCTGACTCGCTCACGGGTCGTGTTTGCGTCAGACTTTTTGACCCATGGATCATTTTGACACGACACATTAATGACCCGTGAAAACACGAGTCAGTTTTAGGTCAGTAGTCTTGACTCATGGGTCAATCCACGACTCGTCCCAAATTGTATATTATATTAAATATATATAATTATGACTCATGAGTCAGTTTGTTTCTGATTTTTTATGTATTGATTGGTCGAACGGATCAGACTGAACCGCGGGTCATGTAGGTCGAGCGGGTCAGTCTGACACAAACCTTACTATTACTGACATGTCATTCTGACATACGGATCAAGTTTGAGCTTAAAAAACTGACTTAAAAGAGTACATGGATCGTGTTTGGGTCAGACGGTCCCTGACACGATTCAATGTTGATACAACCAATGAGTCAACTTATGACCCGTTTTGACATCCCAATAATTCAGGAACACTCTTCAGATTCAAATCTATTTTTAATGTATTTATATTAAAATAAATATTTAATTTTTTTATTTGTTTTAAAAGCATATTGTGACTATAGTGCGTGTGGAGGATCATGCATTGGCTATGGAAGTCAGAAGAAACATGTTGAGGAACGGTGAGCTGCCACAAAGGAGCATGTGCTCATAAATTGTCTTGTCTTTACCTACCTACCTCAGAACAATCTATTCAGATACAACATTAGACATTATAATTAAATATTAATTCACCTATTGTATTATAATATTAGTTTTTAATTTGTATTTTACACTGTAATTTATTTTAAAACAATATATATTTTTAGTTACGGGTGATTTAGAGAACTGATAGTAGCTATTATTGTTGATGCATTCAGGGATATATATATATATATATATATATATATATAAGTCTCGATAGTTTCACCATACTCATTTCTTATCATTATAAGTGTTGGTTTTTGGAGATTGGGTCGCCTATTAGTTAAAGTCTATTATAATAAACTCAGTATTTGATACTGCTCAAACAATTTCCTTTATACATAGGAATGTTCAGGGTTGGAAAACCTGATGACGATAATACTTTGTCACCCTACAGTTTACTAGTTTAGATTGAGCTAAGTAGCTGTGGAAATTCGAGTCACTGCCCGTTAACCCGTGACGTGTCCTCCCGTCCGGTAGATCGTGATCCCAACCTCAGACAGATCCGGTTCCACTAAGACAATCGTTCAAGAAGGTAACTTAAATATAAGCTATTTGTGCCATAAACAATTGCATGTTTTGTACATTCTAACACTAAGTTTTATAAAATATTACATATCATTACAAATTATATATATATGTTTTATATAGGAAAATAGTTTATAAATTTATATATCATACAAAATAAAACGTGAATATCTTATGTTACAATATCTTCCATTTCTAGTTCTTCATTCCCATATGCGATCATAGTGGCATTAGAATATCATTTCATTTCAAGTTTCGTAACCAAACAAAACTGAATATATATGTATATATATAAACCCAACCCTTCCCCTTCTTCCATACACCCATCTCTCTCTCTCTCAACAATGGAGAAGGTATTGTTGTTGCTGTTGCTATGCTCTTCATGTCACCATGTCCTTTCCTTCACTGATGGTAAGAAAATAAAACCCTAATTGATTCACCAATATTGACTCTTTTTGTATCTAACTTTTCACGTACTTCGTCCAAACAAACCCTAGGTTTGTTACCTAACGGGAACTTCGAGTCGGGCCCGAAAAAATCAAGCCTAAAGGGCACGGTAGTGACGACCCGAACCGCGATACCCGAATGGGAGATCTCGGGCTACATAGAGTACATAAAGTCGGGCCAGAAGCAACACGACATGTTACTAGTTGTACCCGAAGGAGACTACGCGGTAAGGCTAGGGAACAACGGGGTGATCAAGCAAAAGGTCACGAAACTCGTAACGGGCAACTTCTACTCAATTACATTTAGCGGAGCCCGAACATGCGCGCAGGATGAGAAACTAAACGTGTCGGTTTCGCCGAATGTGGAGCCGAACGATTGGGGGGTCCTGCCGATGCAGACGATTTATAGTAGTTATGGTTGGGACTCGTATTCGTGGGCTTTCCGAGCCGATGCACCCGACGTTGAAATCTCGATCCATAACCCGGGCGTTGGGGAGGACCCCGCATGCGGTCCGTTAATAGATGCCGTGGCTATGAAGGCATTAAAATTACCGAAACGGACAAGAGGTAACATGTTTGGTAACGTTAGATCTAATTTATAATATTTTAAAGGGTTAATAAACAAATTGCTACTCTAACTTTGTATATTTTACAAATCACTAAACTTTAAATTTTCAAAAAGTGGTACATAAACTTTGACAAATGGGTCAAATTGCTACATGCGTTAAGTTTTTCGTTAAATATGAACGAAAAAGGAGGTGGCAGTATATGAGATCTCTAATTTTAAAAATTATAATATTTGTTAAAAATACTAAAAAAAATCAAAATAGTTGTAACAAAACTGGAAAATTAATAGGAAAAATAAGAGTTTTAAATGTAATATTTTTATTAAAAATATAAAATAAATGATTAGTGTTTTTTAAGTTTTGTTTCGTATTTTTCAATAAAAAAATTATATTAAATTTTTTTATTTTTCTATTTAAGTTTTTTATTTAGTTTTCTAAATTATGAATCAATCATATGCTATCACGTCATTTTTCGTCCATATCTAATAGAAAAATTAACGGATGGAACAATTTACGCTAAGTATGATATACATATATCAAAATTTGAAAAACAAAATTCAGGTAACAATTTATAAAATGCACAAAGTTGGGGTATCAATTTGATTATTAACCCCCTTTTAAATGTATAATTTTAACTTTATAAATAATTTGATTAAAAATATTATTTATTTATCTGTAATATTTCATCAGACAATGTTTTGAGGAACGCCGATTTCGAAGAAGGCCCGTACGTGTTCCCGAACTCATCTTGGGGAGTCATCGTGCCACCAAACATCGAGGACGACCACAGCCCGATCCCCGCGTGGTTCATCGAGTCACTGAAGGCGGTGAAGTACATCGACTCTGTGCATTTCGCAGTCCCGTCGGGCAGTCGGGCTGTGGAGCTCGTCGCCGGCAAAGAGAGCGCCGTGTCCCAAATAGCCGTCACTATCCCCGACAAAGTCTACGTAATCACCTTCTCGGTCGGCGATGCCAGGGACTCCTGTGTTGGGTCCATGGCAGTGGAAGCTTATGCGGGGAATGAATCCGTAAGGGTTACGTACGAGTCGAAAGGGAAAGGCGGTTTTGTGCGTGGAAAATTGAGGTTCACGGCAGTGTCAACTCGAACCCGGGTCATGTTATTGAGCTCGTTTTACGGTATGACGGTCGATGGCTCGCTCTGCGGACCGGTGATAGATGATATGAAGATGATTAGTGTTCGTTCTTAATCGATCAAAGAGATGTCATGTTGATTTGTTTGTTTATTTATTTATTTTCATCTTTCGGTTCATGTAGTTGATTTTCTTATACTACTTTATGTCAAAATTTAAAAGTTTAGGGTGTCAAATGCTATCTCTACTCAAATCAAAGTGCAAAATCCTGATACCAAATTAGCATTTTTAATTAATTATCAAATTAGATAAATTTCAAATGAATTGGAAATAATATATTAAATTATTTTTTTGGGTTAAGTACTTAATTGGTTACACATGTTTCCCCATTGTGCATAATGGTTACACATGTTTCAAAATGTGATTAATTGGTTTTGCTATGTTACTAATTGATTACACATGTGTTTTCCCAATGTGATTAATTGATTATTCTGTTAGTAAACCGTTAATTTTACCGTTACTTATTATTTTTGACATATTATTGAATAGTGAAATGACTATTATGCCCTTACACCCTAAACCCTTGAAGAAACGAATTTCTCGGTTCTTCAATTCAATTCGTTGATGAAGAACACAAATTGGTTGATGAAAGGGGTAAATATGTCATTTTATGTATATAAATAGTGACTTAACTGTGATTTCTAACGGTGAACAATAAAAAAACCAATTAGTCACATATCAAAACCAATTAATCACATTTTGAAACATGTGTAACCATTCTGCACAATGGTGAAACATGTGTAACCAATTAAGTAATTAACCCTATTCTTTTCATTAGTTACCGAACATTTTTGTTTTGCAAATACTGTACTCAATAAATTTAATACCACACGTGTAGTGGTTGATAGCGTTAACTTCCATGTGGTTTGACTCCGGGATCATGAGATCGAATCCCCCAAGTGTAAGAAGAAGCTCTCCCCTTTGGGGAAAAGATTACGACTTGAGCCTAATATCTCAATCACATGCTGCTGGTGGGGCTACGTTGACGGGTCAATGCTAATTGTCGGTAAGTCCGAAGACCGAGATACAAAAAAATTGAACACTTGGGTCTAACAGGCCAGTCTCTCAATCACAGACGGCCGGTGAAGCTACGTTGACGAGGTCAATACAAAATGCTGGTGGGGCTACGCTGCCACTACTAACCCATTATTTTTGTTGTCCCCCAACAAATAAATTTAATGAATATTGTTGAAAAAGTCAACACTGGCCTTATTTTTTAAATAAACATAGAAAGCAATGAGAAATTATCTTCAATTTTTCATTCTATATTATTTTTATTTGTTTTTAATATTTGTAGTTATTAAGAGGAGTAATTTTTTTACATAATAAAATCTGTTGAATTTAATGAAAAAATGAAAGAGTATGCTGTTTATAAATTTATTTAAATTCAATGTATTATCATCACAGATATAATTCATTTATTTTTTTTGCGATTGGTTCAAATTTCAAAGTTGGGTGTCCAATTTGTAATTATCCGCAATATTTATGATAGTTTGTTCACTTTCGTGCCCATAAGACGTGTCGCCTCTTACACCAATCATCATGGCCTCGTGTCTCTAAACGACGCCAAAGACGCGCGGCGTATCTTAGCTTCATTTCTGAGAAGAAGTCTGCCACGTCGCTACAATTTCCAGCGCACGTTAGAGCAAGTATAAAATGCGCGAAATAAATTCACGTTCATTTTCGAACTCCCGCGCTCCACACTGTTATGCGACTCTCGATGTCTCCAACCTCGTCGATGGTGACTACGTCGTCTTCGCTCATGTGGTTCCGGAAGGGCCTCCGCCTCCACGACAACCCGGCTCTCCACCATGCAGCGTCGTCTGGTGTCCTCTATCCGGTGTTCGTAATCGATCCTCACTACATGAAACCGGATCTGAACGCATTTACTCCCGGATCCTCCATGTCGGGGCTGAATCGGATTCAGTTCCTGCTTGAGAGCCTTGGGGACCTTGATTCCAGCCTCAAGAAGCTTGGCTCGAGGCTGTTGATCCTCAAGGGAGAGCCTAGCGAGGTCCTAATTCGATGTCTGAAAGAGGTGAACCATCTGACCTCCTTTCTGTAGCTTCGAAACAATCCGAGGCACTGCTAACGGTATTTCTTGTACATGGTGATTATTGCAGTGGAAGGTTAATAAGCTCTGTTTTGAGTACGACTCGGAACCATACTATCAATCATTGGATGAGAAAGTGAAGGTGAAAAATCTCTTTCCTATTTCAGAATGATGAGAATTCTCTGAAGGTGAAAAAACTATTTCCTATTTCAGAATGATGAGAATTCTCTGCTTATAGATTGCAATAGCTAATCAGATGATAACATCTTGAGACAGTGGCTTTGCGTTTCACAGCATTGAGCAGTACATAAAGAGTAGATCTCGAGTTCATTTCCACTGTTTTATTGGGTTAAATGCCTCAAATAACTTGACGTATAGCTCTGTAGTCAAATCACGAATGAGTTGTGTTGGGATATTAGACGCTGGTAATTTCTGCCTTGCAGGATACTCAAACAAACAATATGTATTGCTCACACTCTAAAATACTCACTTCGTATTTTTTACTCACAACACTATTTTTCTCCCGCAAACTCAAAACTCCAACAACCGTTTCTTATGCTTCTCTCTTTTGTGCTTCTTTTCCTTTAGACATTGTTGGCTTCTTATATTTGTCAAAAGATGACAATCTTCAGTGACTTGACCACTTTGCTAATTGCCTTGACCACCCTGGTTAGTGGCTTGCTCACTTTCGTGAGTGGCTTGCCTACTTGGTGAGTGACTTGTCCATTGTCTAACAAGTTGTGTTACTGGGTGGTACCAAGTACCAACCACATTTATTAGACCTCCTAAGGTGTCTTGGATTCATGATTGATGCTGTCCTTTAGAAGTTAATAAAAAACCCAGAACAAATACTGTCTTGCAGTTGGTAACACAAGCTTCTTTTTGTGGACAGAGCTTTGCATCCACGGCTGGAATTGAGATATTCTCTCCTGTGAGCCATACCCTATTCAATCCAGCAGAAATTATCAAAAAAGTAAGTTACAACTGTTATCTGTAGGAAGCTTTTGCATGTCTGCCTGAAGAACTTGCTGAGATTGTTCTCATTCCCTATAATGTTTTGTGTTAGTCCTCTGAATATTCATGTTTCATGACTTTCGTTGAAGAATGGAGGAAGTCCGCCTTTGAGTTTCCAGTCGTTTGTGAAGGTTGCTGGAAAGCCATCATGGGACTCATCACCTCTTCCAGCAACACTTTCCTCGCTCCCTCCGGTTGGGAACGTTGGAGCTTGTGAGATATTTGATGTCCCAGCCGCAAAGGATCTTGGTTATGGAGATGCTCAACTGGTTAGCTCTTGAGTGTGCTAACGTTCTAATTTCAGTAGTCAATAATAGTAGTACTGAAAGTTGCAGTTATTTGCAGGATCAGAGGACTCCTTTCAGTGGTGGTGAAACTGAAGCGCTAATGAGATTGAAGGAGGCGCTTAAGGATAAGGTAGTGCATTTTATCTAGGAAAATAATTGATGTAATCATCCTTAATCAAGCTCAGTAGATGGTTCTCTGGCAAATGACCAGTGATCAATAATATCTAGAGGAAGTCACATATGATGAACAGATAGATTCATTTCATGCTTCTGCAAATAACTTAATGTTCCACTATTTGTAACTGTAATTCATGCTCTCCTGCCATTACCTGTCTCAGATTAGTGTTCTGTTGATTGTAGACTTGGGTGGCAAGTTTTGAGAAACCAAAGGGTGATCCATCTGCATTTCATAAACCAGCAACGACAGTACTATCACCATACTTGAAAGTAAGTTCTAGTTGAAAAGAACATCATGGTGATGTTGCAAACACGTAGACTGGTACAGATCCTAATACTGCAAAGATAGTATCAGATGTGTACTTGTCTCTTTGATATTATCTTAGCCGGTTACATGTCCTTGGTTATTATACTTTTTTTTATAATGCTTCTTGCAGTTTGGTTGTCTTTCTTCTAGATACTTCTACCAATGTATAAATGATATCTATAGAAACGTTAAAAAGCACACAGTCCCACCTGTTTCTCTTGTTGGACAGGTCAGCTTATTTCCTGTTCTTATTGGTACTAACTAGTCAGTACGGTCATTATAAATTCTGATCCTCTCCCTTGGTTCATTTTTTTCTGAAGTTATTATGGAGGGATTTCTTCTATACAGTGGCATTCGGCACTCCTAACTTTGACCAGATGAAAGGGAACAGAATATGCAAGCAGGTGAGTACATTGGCCAATGCTTAATAAGTTGGATAGAAGCTTAGTCATCTTCTGATATTGATCTTTCCTAAACGGAGCTCTAAAGTTTATTCTGGAGTACATATTAACTAGTTCTGACCTCATTTTAAGATACTTGCACACATAAGAATGCGGCCTTAGTAAAATGTCTACAATTGTAAAAGTGCAGTTCATTAAGTAATTGAATAAGATGCTTGTAATGTAGATCCCTTGGAATGACAATGAAGAACTCTTTACTGCGTGGAGGGAAGCTAGAACTGGCTACCCATGGATTGATGCGATCATGGTTCAGGTTAGTATCTTGTGGCTCCATTATCTTCTTAGTTCATTTATTTCATCTGATGGCTATACTTTCATACACAAACTGATTATCTTGTCTAATATAGCTCCACAAATGGGGATGGATGCACCATCTTGCTCGACATTGTGTGGCCTGTTTCTTGACACGTGGAGATTTGGTATGTTACATTAGCATCCCTAGCACTTTTGATAAGTTCCCTCTTTCATTACAGTGGTGATATGGTTCTTCTGATGATAGTTTATTCACTGGGAAAAAGGGCGAGATGTATTCGAGAGGCTCTTAATTGATTCTGATTGGCCACTTAACAATGCAAATTGGCTTTGGCTGTCATGCTCTTCATTCTTTTACCAGGTTACTGAGTCTCGTAAAGCAAGCCACCTTTCTTTCTCCACTTTGAATTGTTTGAAGTGGACTAAATGTTTTGGCTCAGTCATATGATTCAAATAAGCAAATTCATACGAAATTGTTAACAGTTTCTTAATTATTGCTGACCAGTATAATCGCATCTACTCTCCAATCTCTTTTGGGAAGAAATACGACCCGAATGGAAACTATATCCGCCATTTCCTCCCTGTGCTAAAGGGTATACTTTGAGCTCAATTTACTGCACTTTTCTTCCCTTATCTGGATATGATCTTGTGTTTTTAATATGCTTCATATTTGGGCAGACATGCCAAAGGAATTTATATACGAGCCATGGAAAGCTCCGCTAAGCATACAAACTAAAGCAAAGTGCATAGTCGGAAGAGATTATCCTAAACCAGGTTAATGTCTTGAATCTCAATGAGTGAGAACGTTCATTATCCGATAATTTTAGCTTTGTGGCTAAGTTCTCAGTATTTTTAACTGATTTTTTTGTCGAATCGCATCTTTCAGTGGTACCCCATGATTCAGCTAGCAAAGACTGCAAGAGAAAGATGGCTGAAGCTTATGCATTGAACCAAAGACTCAATGGCTCCGTAAGCAACGAAGATCTAAAGAACTTGAGAAGGAAGCTCAAGGATGATCAGGCCCAAGACAGCAATGACAGAAAACCAAAGCGAAGGCTGTGAACTATGTGGCTATAAGTTATTAGTTATTAGAGTGGTTGCTTTCGGGTAAAGGTATGCTTAGGAGTAGCTAACCACTAGAATTGTATGTAGCTGCTTATATTACAGATGCCGATAACTCGAGCTGAGTTGAATCTTTATTTTAATTCTTAGCACCTTTGAACTTGAAAGAAGTGCTTTTCTATGGTTTGGAAAAAGTTCAATGTATAAACAGTAATGTAACATATAGATGCGTCCACAATTTGCAGCTGACCTTCACGATGATATTCGTCAGAAGATTAAGTTTATGAGTTGCAGTTAAATGATGGATAATGGAGAGGGAAGATCTGATGATGCATTTTTTCTTAATTACGATGATACCAATGTATAATATTAATTCTGTCATATAGCTGTGGAGTAGGTTGGAGATGTTGCTGTGCGTGCAACTTGGACATGAGAGAGAGGAGCAAGAAGCTGAACTTGAGGTGATTCTATTTATATTTAAGTAGCCTTTGTCTAATTGATCAGAAAAAATCAATGATATTGAGCAAAATATGTATCAGAATGTCTTCACTAACTCGAGCTTGAATTCCTTTTCTTCTTTTGTAAACAGGGCAGGAAGATTTCCCATTCAGTTCTTTAGGTGCAAAGGTTAGTCTTAAAGAACTCACTGGTACTTTCACATATGTGTATAGAACTGAGCTGCACTCTATTCTCTGACCTTTTCTTAAAAGTTAAACCCTTATTCATGATAAACTTCCAATCCCTATAACTCTCTCGGATTTTCCTCAATGATCGAATAAGCTTAATCACATGATCATGGTGACTAGCAATGAGATCATTAACATCTAATTATCGTAAATCAACTACCATCCTTTATGCTCAACCTCCTAACTAAACAGTAGTTACAGATTGGGGAATTATGTAGAGTTATCATCTACCTTAATGTATTGTATCTGACAGCTTACGGCTAGGCTAGAGTATTCCTTGGGAAGGAATGACATGCTATAGATTGAATGTGACATGATCCATCATTTTTTCCCTTCTTCTAACTACTTTGGAATCTGCAAAGTTGACAGCAGATTCTTTAGGCCACACCAAGAATGTTCCATTTCTTTTCATTAATGATTGCCAGCTCGAAGTTGTGGGACCTGGAGGGCATGGAATTGGAGACAATGCACATCGTTATCACTGATTCCAATTTCCAGTTTTGCTCCTGTGGAATAAAACTGGCGAGGTGATGAATAAAGGTATGTTCTTCTGCACTGCTAAGAATTGAGAAAAGTCAAAACACTTTTTTTTTTCTTTTTAAAATTTTCTTGGTGGGAATTCATTGGCAATATTTTTGGCTTATATGAACACAAATCGGTAGCTTTTGATCGTTCTTTGCCTCTATCGTGACATTGCATAAGATTTAGAGGTTCCCTACTGATTCTGTAGATCATAGTATTGATGGCTCCTATTTCTCTCAGTACCAAATCAAGAACACTTGCATTGGTGCATGTGCTTTGCTCAATAGACTTTTGACATCTGTTGTTTCTGAAAAAAGGTTGACAATATTCTTCATCGATTCGTTTTTCTGGTTTAGCTGGATCGAGGAAGCATCGGACAACAGTTTGTGCAGTAAAAGTATTTTAAAAACATACGAGTTTTAGTGAGAAAAATAACATCATGACTTATTTTAAATTTTTTGTATTCCTAAAGATGCATGTTTTTTCCCCTCAAAAGAATGCTTCCTCTGCTAAATTCTGCAATTTTGTTGTATAAAAACGACTAAATTGAGTTTAGTTTTTAAAATAAATGAATTAGGAAATAAAGTTGTATTTCCAAATTCATGTATTCAATGACTAAACTCAGTTATGCTCATGTTGAAACATACTTAAAACAAGGAATCCACTTTACCTTGTTTTATTCCACTTTTCCATGTTTCCATGTATTCATCCACCTTCCATGTTTTCATCCATGTTTCCATGTCCACCTTCCATGTTTTCATCCACTATCTATTGTCTTAGTATAGAACAAATGGGTAGCATAATTGAGTAGAGATAATATATCTATAAATGTAATGCATCTATGAATGAAGGAAGTAGTTGAATGCATACAAGTTCAATATACACATACAAGTTCAATATACTACATTTCCGCTATAATTATCAACATGGTATCAGAGTCGGATTGTTCGATCAGACTGATCGATTGAACCTTTCTCGGCATCATCATTTACCGGAGGTATCCGACATACCTGGATCATGGCAGAGTCTGAAGGGGACAGCACCCACACCACCGAGACTACCCCAACGGGCGGTGACCCGTTTGCAGCTCAGTGGGCGGCAATGTTCTCAAACCTGCCACAAACCAACACCGTTCATAAAACCGTCAGCTTATCCAATATTAGCTTAAACACTAAGCTAAATGAAGGTAACTACTCCCTGTGGGCACGCTTAATACGAATGAAGATAGGCAGCCAAGGAAAACTTCACCATCTTTTGGGTGTTCCGGCACCACCCAAAATGACCGAACCAGCATACTTACAGTGGGAGCAAGACGACCTCGTAGTGTGCTCATGGATGCTCGACAACATGGAACCCGTATTGGTCAACCAATATGCCGAGTTCCCCACGGCAAAGGACCTATGGAACGGACTAGCTGAAACGTACGGTAAAGCCCAAGACGGAGTCCAGCTATTTGATCTCATATGCCGAACCAGCAACACAAAACAAGGAACGGATTCGTTAGAATCCTTGTATACCAAAATGCAAGGATTATGGCGGGAAATTGAACAACGAGATCCTAATCCAATGGAAGACCCGAAATCAATCCAAACATGGAACACCAAACGGGCTGAATCGAAGTTGTATCAATTTCTAAACGCAGTAAGTAATGAATTCGATAATGAAAAACGTGATTTGCTTCGAATTGTACCGTTACCAGGAGTCGAAAAGGCGTATTCCACGATCCGATCGGAACGGGATAGGCGGGTTGTTATGGGATCGCAA
Organism: Chamaenerion angustifolium; assembly: GCA_946814005.1. Taxonomy (NCBI): domain Eukaryota; kingdom Viridiplantae; phylum Streptophyta; class Magnoliopsida; order Myrtales; family Onagraceae; genus Chamaenerion; species Chamaenerion angustifolium. Next base: position 1,394,662 of record OX328279.1, read on the forward strand.
CAATCAGCTGAAGGTCACGGCAATGGGATTGGAACGGGACTAGCAACACGGTCATTTCCAGAGATCAACACAGGAGGTTTCGGCCCGGGCCATAACCTCCGACCACAACAGCTCGCCGGAAAGAGCAAGCCTAGCCGGATCGGAGGAGTTGAACGGAAGTTTCTCCGATGCACACATTGCGGTAAACAAAGGCACGATAAAACCGAATGTTACCTGCTTGTAGGATATCCCGAAGGATGGAGAGGCCCGAAAGGAGGCGGCGCCGGCACCAGAAATCCTAACGCCACGGTGGCGATCAGCCGCGACAGGTGGGGACAACCAGGCCAAGGCAACCACCCCACCTTCGGCCATCAGGGACAACCAAGCGAAGGCATGGCGGCCGTGGCAAGAGCTCCGACCAACGGATGGAACGGCTGGAACAATGGTTGGTTCGAGAGGTCCGGCGACCCCCCTTACTCATGGAACACCATAGAAGAGACGAAGAGAGCCTCCTTCGCGGACGGAGTCCCTGGCCACGGCAACCAGCACGGCGGCGGCGGAGCTAGGGTTCCGAACCCTAGAGAGGATTTCACACTTGCGGCGGGACAATCAGAAGGAGTAGGGTTTGGGGTAAATCCAACATTTACCCCAAACACATCTGCACAAGGAATGGATGGGCTGGGCTACTCCTCTCCTCAAACCGGGCTAGGTAAAATGCAAGGAGAATTGGGCCGATCGGCTGGACTGGGTCGAATGACAGATGGTCCGAATTTGGGCCAGCACCAAGGCTTAAGTTCGGGCCAAATTGACAGATTTGGGCTCTCGGGATCTATAAATTCTGAAAATGATATAAAAATTGCTAGAACCTTTTTTGCTCAAAAAGATATACCGGGAAAATGTGGAAAATGGCTTCTTGATTGTGGGGCCACGGATAGTATGAGTTACGACATGAGTGATTTTTTAAGTCATTCAAAGCCAAGACGGGAAATGATACAGACAGCTAATGGAGAGTTGGTACCGGTTCATGGAGCAGGAACCGTTAATATTTCCTCAAATATTAAATTGGAGAATTGTCTTTATGTGCCTAACTTAGCATGCAAGTTACTCTCAATAAGTCATGTCACGAGAGAGTTGAATTGTGTGGTGCTAATATACCCTGATTTGTGTTTACTACAGGATATTCCGTCGGGGGAAATCATCGGACGTGGAATTGAACATCAAGGCCTGTATTATATGGAGGAAATGACTCAACACGGAACTGCAATGCTTGCCCACGGAACAGTCACGAGGCAACAATGGTTGTGGCACAGGAGGTTGGGTCATCCATCTGGAGGGTATCTTCATAAATTATTTCCTAGTTTATTTCCGTCAAGTCAAGAAATCGTATGTGAAACCTGTATTCGTGCTAAAAGCCATAAAAACTCGTACCACATATCTGAATCTAGAGCCAAATCGATTTTCTCTCTTATACATTCTGATGTTTGGGGGCCAGCTCCAAATAGTAGTTCGTGTAATGGCTTTAGATATTTCGTGCTTTTTATTGATGATTATTCTCGTATGACCTGGGTATACTTTCTAAAAAACAAATCAGAAGTCATCACTAAGTTTGTAGAATTTCATAACTTAGTCAAAACCCAGTATAATACAAATATTCAAGTTCTTCGATCAGATAATGGTGGAGAGTTTGTTAATTCCGCTCTCCAACAATTTCTGAAAAATAAAGGCATCATTCATCAAACCTCTTGTCCACATACACCTCAACAAAATGGAGTTGCAGAACGAAAAAATAGACATATACTAGAAATGACTAGAGCATTAATGCTAGAGTCAAATGTTCCAACTTCATTTTGGCCAGAAGCTGTTGCCACATCTGTCTATCTTATGAATCATCTTCCCACGACTGTGATTCAGTTTCAAACACCTATCCAGGTATTATCAAGTCATATGAGTGTCTCCACAGCCTTGACACTACAACCATATGTCTTTGGATGCTCTGTTTTTGTTCATATTCCTAAAACAGATCGTTCTAAATTTGATCCATGTTCTGTCAAATGTGTCTTTGTGGGATATGGAATTAATCAAAAAGGCTACCGGTGTTTTAATCCCAAAAATAATCGCATGTACACCACCATGGATTGTACATTTCTTGAAACAGAATTCTACTATATCACCCAATCTTCTGTCCAGGGGGAGATTTTTGATCATACTCCATTAGATTGGTTGATACAGACTACTGTGACCACTCCAGTGTTTCCTCAGATAGTTCCAATAGGGCAAGTTGGTGGAACCACCGAGACATTATCTCCCATCGTACAGGTCCCAGATGCTTCAACCCCGTCAACCCCGACGAATATTCCGGAGGTTAGTAATACTAATTGGGGTAATTCTGGTTCCATTATGTCTCAAAATATTGGCTTGGAAGAAACACCTGTACAGGAACGATATGTACTACCTGCTCGGAGAAATAGAGGAGTTCCTCCTGTCAGATACGAACCAGAATACAGTCCAAGGAAAAGCCGTTATCCAGTAGCAAACTTGGCAAGGGGGAGTCTGACACATGCTGCTCAAGCATTTGCTACTGCAGTATACACTCAATCCATACCCAACAATGTTGAGTCAGCCTTGCAAAGTAAGGAGTGGAGACAGGCCATGCAAGTAGAGATGGAGGCTCTGGAGAAAAGCCAAACTTGGGAGAAGTGTGAACTGCCTCATGGAAAAAGAGCAGTTGGTTGCCGATGAGTGTTTACTGTAAAACACAGGGCTGATGGATCCATAGAGAGATACAAAGCTAGATTGGTGGCCAAAGGATATACTCAAACCTATGGTATTGATTATTCTGAAACTTTTTCTCCTGTTGCTCGGATTGATACTATTCGAGTCCTGTTTTCTATAGTTGCAAACAAAAATTGGTCGCTACACCAGTTTGATGTCAAGAATGCCTTTCTACATGGGGATTTAGAAGAAGAAGTATATATGGAACCACCACCAGGTTTCAATACAGGGTTTCGACAGACAGATGTATGCAGATTGAAAAAGGCGCTCTATGGGCTCAAACAAGCACCAAGGGCATGGTTTGGAAGATTCACAGTAGCCATGAAGAAATATGGCTATCGACAAAGTAACTCTGATCATACCTTGTTCATAAAAAGAAGGGAAGATCGAGTAACTTGTTTAATTGTATATGTAGATGATATGATCATTACAGGAGACGATAAAGAAGAAATTGTTCAGCTCAGGAAAAATCTATTCCAGGAGTTTGAGATGAAGGATTTGGGAGAACTCAAATATTTCTTGGGGATTGAAGTACTACGGTCTGAAACAGGTATTTTCATTTCACAAAGAAAATACATTTTAGATCTGCTAGTAGAAACTGGATTGATGGACTGTAAACCAGCTGAGACACCAATGATGTTGAATCATGGGTTGAGGATAGTAGAAGGAGCTGAATTAATAGATCAAGCTAGATATCAACATCTAGTTGGGAAATTGATCTATCTCTCACATACCAGACCAGATATTGCATATGCGGTGGGTGTGGTAAGTCAGTTCATGCACAAGCCGCAAGCAGATCACATGGAAGCTGCTCTTAGAATCCTTCGATATTTAAAGGGTTCACCAGGGAGTGGAGTGCTGTTCCAGAAGAATGGTCATCTCAGAATAGAGACATACACAGATGCGAATTGGGCAGGAAATCCGATTGATAGAAGATCAACTTCAGGTTACTTTGCTATGGTGGGAGGAAACTTGGTGACTTGGAAGAGTAAAAAACAGAAAGTGGTGGCACTATCGAGTGCTGAGGCAGAGTTTAGAGGAATTGCTCGAGGTCTCACAGAAGTACTATGGCTGAACAAGTTATTAACAGAGATTGGTTTTCCTATTCAGGAACCGTGTAAGATAATGTGTGATAATCGTGCAGCTATAAGTATCTCTGAGAATCCAGTTCAACATGATCGTACCAAACATGTTGAAATTGATCGGCACTTTATAAAGGAGAAGTTAGAGAACAAGACTATTGTAATTCCGTTTGTTCGTTCTGAAGATCAACTGGCAGATATACTCACCAAGGCAGTAAATGGGAGAAGTTTCAGAAGTGTGTTATGCAAGTTAAATATCGGAGACCCTACTATTCAACTTGAGGGGGAGTGTTGAAACATACTTAAAACAAGGAATCCACTTTACCTTGTTTTATTCCACTTTTCCATGTTTCCATGTATTCATCCACCTTCCATGTTTTCATCCATGTTTCCATGTCCAACTTCCATGTTTTCATCCACTATCTATTGTCTTAGTATAGAACAAATGGGTAGCATAATTGAGTAGAGATAATATATCTATAAATGTAATGCATCTATGAATGAAGGAAGTAGTTGAATGCATACAAGTTCAATATACACATACAAGTTCAATATAGTACATTTCCGGTATAATTATCAACAGCTCAGTCCTCATATTAGCAAAACTCTTATAGAAATGCTTGCTTTTTACCTGTACTAGATAGAAAGAAAGGTCTCTCTAACTTGTGGAAGGGACTCAACGATGAACGGCTCTCTTCCTTGTGGAGACGACGCGTGGAATCATCGAAAAAGGTGATTCTATTAAAAAAGTAGCAATTGATTATTATTATTGATTTTTATTAATATTACGTGTACTGGTTTGGATTCCCACCTAGATTAGATAGCCCAAAAGGTGAAACTCATCAATTTGGGCTTAATCAATATATATATGTAGTAAAATCATGTCGCCTAATGAAGAGGAGCTGATATGATGGGTACTTAATCACTAAGAAGTGCTAGACATTCTATTATAGTATTGCTTTTTTCGATGTATGAACGCGTCGTCGCCAAATAGTGTAGTGTCCTAGTGCCCATTGGAAGAGAGCCCTTTATCGTCAGTCCCTTTCATGGAGATAGATTCTTCATTAATGTGGAGTGTTGAAAATGTTGCATTTTTGTTTTTAAAAATTGACGGTGTTTTTTCTTGTCACCCCAAAAGCCATAAATAAAGAAGGGCAGCCTGAGAGTGTGCAAGGAACATGAGGTAGAATCAAATCCTAAGAATTGATTCAAAGCACTTCCCTTCACTCCTTCCACATCAATCACCATCATTCCTATCATGGGAAGGAATGAACGAACATTATGAGAGAAGAAACGAAATAGAAAATATTTTCCTAACTATTTCTAGATTTTTAAATTTAGTAAGTTTTCATTTTACGTGTCGAAACCCGATCGTCGGTATTGAATGTCAATAGTTTTCTTTTCTTTTTGGTATGGAATCTCAAAATTCTTTCTTTGGTTTAGGGTAGTCCGTATAATAAATTATGCTCCAAGGGTTGAAGATGCTTCAATTTAGGGTGGAGAAAAAATCAACTTGGTTAGAATATATATGTTCATATAGTTCATTGCATATATTCAAATTACCATTACAAAAGCACATTATAAAATTTCTACATAGTAATTCAGTAGTTTAATTTTATCATGTTTATATACATTTTTTTTATCATATACTTTATTTATTTTTAAATTTATGTATATTTTGTGATATTTAAATTTACCTAATAATACAAAAATATTCAGTCTATACTATGCAGGGACGAAACCAAAAAAATTATCGAGTGGGGGCAAATATTAGAGTAATGACAAATAGTTGAACTAAAAAATATTTAGTGAGGGCAAATAAATATATGATTCAAAGGGTCTAAATTGAAAATTATTTAGGGTCAAATTTATAGATATTAAAAGTTGAGGGAAGGGGCAATTGCCCCCTTAGGCCCCATGTAGGTCCGTCCCCTGATACTAAGTCTGTCTCGAGTCAAACAAATTCAATTAAACATTTTTTTGTAGTAACATCAATCTCAATCCTGAGAAGTGAGAACACTAATCTCAAAATTTCGAACTCGACTCTATTTGGAAAAAAAAAGGGCCATCTAGATAGATTTAAAGTCACCTGTACTAGTCAAGCTTTTTCTGTGCAATTGTAAGTTTAAGTTCCCTCCTTTTTCTTTTCCTTATAAGATTCTTCCATACATTCACTCAACCTTTTTGTAAGCATTGAACTTGCAATTTGTTCACATTCGCTCTTTATCTCATATGAATCCTAATTTTCTTCTCCAAAGTTGACATTCTCCCAAATTATTATTATGTTGCTTCCATGTAGATAGATAGAACATGGGGTTGGAATAATCATACTCCCATTTTCACATTATATGTTTCATATTGATAAATCATGATTTTTATTTTAAAGAAATTGAGAATTCCAATGATTATTTATTTATAAAATAATAAAATGTATTTAATAAATAAAAAATGTAGTTGACAACTTTTTTTTTTTGGCCAATAAAACTTCATATATCATTCAACATATGAATAAGAGTTCGAGTACATAATGTTATCCGCTACAATACATCGAAGTAAAGGGATTGGTAGTGAAGACACCCAATCCATAGGACACAACCCCGCTAAATAGCACAAATAAGGGGTTGGTGGTGTTGACAACTGATTAGTACATGAAATACACAAATAGCAATGACAAAGAGCATAGCATATGTTTTGATAATGATAAAATGAAAACAAAGTGGGGGTATATTTAGAGTAATGGTAATGGAGGAGTGGACTAAAATTACCATTTTATCTCTTCTTTGTAGAATTACATGAACCACATCAGTAAATATGTTATATAATTTTTTTTAAATACATTTTTGAGATAATTAAGATAAAATTATTATTATAAGACCATAAAAATTGATGAGAAATGACTTACCATGAAGGCAATTAGGTAACACCACCTATGCTTTCTTAAGTACTTATGGATTATTTGCCTTTTCCTAAGAATTATTAAATAATTTTGAAATGTTTTGGCTATGACAATGGTTTTATCATTAGTTCTTCTTATTTATAAAAATAAACAAAAAGGATCAAAGAATGAATACTAAACATAATAAATCATTATCGTAAAAAAATATTCACACTAAAAAGTATTTCAGATTTACAATCCTTATCGACCCACTTAATTTGAATTTTATATGTTAGCTCTTACACATAAATATACTTGTAAATGTTCAAGAAAGACTAATTTAATTAACTATACTATAATTCATAAATTAATACAATATAATAAAAAAATTTGGTTTACCACAGACTGTTTAGACTTTATCTGAAGGGTGACATTCGACATTTTTAGTATGCTTGCGCTTCACACCTAACCAGTCCAAAATGTTAATGTTCATCATCTCGTAGTAAATATTCTTGTTGATATGTATATAACACAAACTGTTGCAGATTAAGGAAAGATTGTGAAATTTACAAAACGAATTTTGTATATATATAGTAAATAAATATATAAAATATATTGTAAAATATTCTAACAATATTTTATATTATATGTTGTATATTTCCTATTTTATATTAGAAAACCTTTGAAGATCTAACAATATAAATAAATTATATTATTTTCTTAAAATCCGAATTGAGTGATTTAGATTAGATATTAGACATTTAGACGATTAGTTTAGTTTGCCATAGATTTGGGGATATTTCGGTCGTAAAGAAAGTACAGATATTTGCAATGACCGCTGCTATTACAAACAACAAAGCCAACAGTGGCAAGAATGCCAGAAAGACCACTAAAGCAACAGAAGCTCAACCCCCCCAAAAAAAACTACAAAAAAAAAAAAAAAAACAGAAGCTCGGGGTCTTTTTCTTCATCACCGCCAAAAATTCCAGGTAATACCTTCGTTGTTCATAAAAAAAAAAAAAAGAAGAAAAAAGAAATTGTAAAAATCAAAATTTTATGGCGAATTCATCTTCTACTAAGCTGGATTTACTATTTGCATTCATCTTCTTCTTTACTCATTCTTCTGGTAGGGAGCCTTCTCTGTAATGGGTATCCATCAATCACCGCCAAATTCATAAACTAATGATTAAAGGAAGGATTTTTATTATTTTTCAGAAATAGGCTTATTCTTTATTTCTTATTTTGAGCAATATTCTTCGGGTTGTCGTTGTGTTGGTTCTGGGTATTGTTATTTTCCCACATAGAATCTCTTTTCTTGAAAATCTGCAGCTGGCGCGGTAAAACAGTGGGTTGCTTTGATGCTCAAAAGATCTCATGCTTTTTCCCTTTCCCTTTTCATGGATGCCTTCTTTTTGTTCTTTTTTAATTTTATTGCAAAGGGAGTTGCAGTGTGAAGTGTACCTGAGCTGTGGTAGATACTATTTACTGAATTACTTGCATATTTCCATCTACATTTCTCCATTTGGGTATAAATACAGACCATTATCACTTGATTTTGTTCATTGCAGTTCACCATTTCCTCAGTAATTGCCTCAAGACTCTTATTTGCTTTACTCTCTGAAGAACACAACCACCAAGATGAGCTATTACCATCAGCAGCACACAACTAGTAGCTCTGGTCTGTGTTTCTTCCATTCCAAGCTCTGGTTTTCATGATTTTTCATGTTACAATAGGAAACCAATATATCAGTATAAACTCATGCCATTTGGGTTTCGTCTAGCTTCCATACTGTTGATGGTTTTTCTGAACCTCAGCCCTTCACGGCCTTTGCCATGCTCAAATTTAAACCTTGCCATTTGGGTTTCTCCTTCTAGTTTCTACATATCATGTTTTTTATGTTCAAAATGTAAACTTGCTATTAGGGTTTCCTTCTAGTTTGAAAATTGTTGATGACTTTCAAGAACTAATCTAATTCATGATTTTCTTGGTCCATTGTGAAATCTTTATAATTGGACATGTTTAAAAAAAAAAAACATTTTCAGGTAGTAGAACTGCTAGAAGGAGCTTTGAGTTTGGAAGAACACATGTGGTGAGGCCAAAAGGGAAACATCAAGCCACCATTGTTTGGCTTCATGGCCTTGGCGACAATGGATCAAGGTATTCAAACGTCATTTCCCATTTTTTGAAATTTTAGGACAATAATTGAATCAATTTCTTGGATGTATTGTCTGGGTTGGTGTTGTGTGATCTATATGATGTGAACATCAACTTTTTCTTTTTTGTTTCAATTGTGAACTTGATCCATTCTTTTTAATAAAAAAAGCATAAGTGCATTAAACAAACATATTATTTGGTTCTCTTTGTTTTGGCTCATTTGGAGCTAAGCTTAATTTTAGAAACAGCAGATGTTATCTTGATTGATTAGGGACCACCAATTTATACCTCAAAAGGGCATCTTTATCTTGTAAAAAGAAACAAGTTTCTTCAAATTAATTTTATTAATAATTCAATTAGATTGCAGTTCATTCCTCCATGATATATCTATTGTTGCTGATATGTTCTGTTACCTTTTGTATTTTTCTCTATTGACAGTGCATCTCAGCTCCTGGAATCCCTTCCTCTTCCAAATGTAAGAATAAATCCCGAATCTTAAATGCACTTCACTTTCTTTTGCATTTAATGATTTTTCAACTTGATTACATATACTTTATGGTAAAATTGATGGCACAGATAAAATGGATCTGCCCTACTGCTCCAACTCGTCCTGTTGCATTACTTGGTGGATTTCCTTGCACTGCTTGTAAGATTTTCAAAAGCCTCCACTTCTCCATTTCAAAAACTGTTAGAAATGTGCATATTACTGCATTTGTGTATGTCATGATAATTGTATCGATACAGGGTTTGATGTTGGAGAGCTCTCGGAAGAAGGTCCCGATGACTTGGAGGGATTGGATGCTTCAGCTGCACATATTGCAAACCTTTTATCCACTGAACCCGCTGATGGTATTTAAGATCCTGAATCAATTTTTAAAAATATTTTTCTTTCTTCTTTTCCGATCCTGACGATTGTAAAAGTTTCATCCAAAAAGACTAGCTTTTGAACACAAATGACTTGATTTTATTTTGACAGTTAAAGTTGGCATTGGTGGCTTCAGTATGGGAGCTGCAACTGCTCTTTATTCTGCAACTTGCTTTGCTCAGGGGAAATACGGAAATGGCCATCCATACACTGTCAACCTCAGGGCTGTGATCGGCCTCAGCGGTTGGCTCCCTGCTTCAAGGTAATTTTTCGATAAAATTTCTTGACATTTTTACCCTCCACCCCTGATTTTCCTTCCATTCAAGCCCTTCTACAAATATAGATAGGTAAAGAAACTGGAAAATATACTGAAGAAAAAAAAAGGAAAAGAAACATTTTATGAACAGTTCCTGATTCCTAGTATGTGACTGTTTTGCTGCAACAAATTCGTCTTAGCTAAATTTCTATCTCCTGATGCGGTACAGGAGCTTGAGGAACAAGATAGAGGGGTCCCATGAAGCTGCAAGGAGGGCTGCATCTCTCCCAATTTTGCTTTGCCATGGGAACTGTAAGATTTTCTCAATTCCTTCCAATCAATATGTTTTAAGGATGCCTTGCCTTATACAATTCTGTTTCTGCTGTTTCAGGTGATGAAGTGGTCCCATATGTCTACGGGGAGAAATCGTCCCGCTGCTTGAGTTCTTCTGGATTTCGTTACCTTACTTTCAAATCCTTTGATGGGTAATCATCGAAGTTACCAAGTATTCGAGTCTCTCATTATTGTTCTTCAAGTCGTGACATTTTTACTGCAATTGCAGGCTTGGCCATTTCACGGTTCCTAGAGAGATGAACGAGGTCTGCAGTTGGGTTTCTGGGAGGCTCGGGCTTGACGGGTCACGCTCATGAATTTGCAGTGCCTTCTGACTGAAGTTATGATTACTTCACGGCTAAGAAACACGAGAAAAATAAGATCTGAATCGGAGTAATATGAAGGATGAGTAGTATGTTATGAGAGAGTTGATGGGGTTGGTATATGGTATAGCTGAGATATCTGTCATAAGTATCATTACCTATTATTGTGTTTCTTGCTTATGCAGTAGAAATAGAGGTTTTGTTTCTGATATTTTGGTATTGGTGTATTCTTTTGACAATAAAAATTTCATCTTGGGTGGTTTGCTATTACAATATCAAGATCTCGACTTTATTACGCGGTCGCAACTTAGTTTTACGTAAAAATGCAAGCATTTCATCGGGTTGTCATTGATCGATGAGTTAGGGTTTACAAGATCACAATCTCGACTTTATTACACGTTTGATGATCTAGGGTTTAGCTTCATTGGTATCTCTCTACAAAAACATGATCAAAATCTCAACTTTATAACACCATCGCCTTCGGCGAAATCCACTTTTTATTAAAATGGATACTTTTCATATGGGTGTCATCGATCGATGAGCTAGGGTTACTGATCGATGAAGGTTAGTTAACGCACGAAGGAGCATGCAATCTAGTACCCATCAACATACGAGTTATTCTGCATGGAAGAATTATGGATATTTCAGTTATAGTACTTATGCTTGTGAATTTTGCTATGTAGATCCACTTTATTTGCCAAGTTTGTATAAGAAACCCTTCCGCGCGCATCTATTTTAGGCTCGTACATAGGGGTGTCAAAATGGGTCATGGGTTGACTCATGAGTCGTGTCAGAGATCCTCTGACCCCAACACAATTCGTGTAATAGTATGAGTTAGTTTTTGAAACTCAAGTCTGACCCGTGGGCTGGTGGGTCAACCCGCGGGTCAGGTCAGTCTGACCCGTTCGACCCACCATTTCAATAGAAACAAAAACTAGACTGAAATATATAAATGGGACGGGTGACCTATGAGTCAAGACTTTTGATCCAAACATGACTCGTGTTTTCACGGGTCATCATCCATGAGTCGTGTCAAAATGACTCATGAGTCAAAAACTCTGACCCAAACACGACCCGTGAGTGAGTCACCCACGGGTTGAGTCAGATTTTGACACCCCTACTCGTACATGATCCTAGTTGCAGATGTAGACTAGGATGTTCTTTCTTGTAGCCATTGTTTAGACCATAGTCCATGGACCTAATCATCGTTGACAGTAACTAGCGGTCTAGGCTGCAAAAAATGAAATATTATGGAATGAGTTCAATGTTCTGAAACTGTAGGGGTCTTAGTTGCTTCAAGGGAAGTTTAGGGGGTAATTTGGATTGGGAAACTTATAGGTTTAGAACTGCCATCAGGTTTGGGCTCTGCATTAGCCATTAAGCCCTAGCAAACTCTAAAACCTTTTCAACGAAAAACCATGAACTTCAGGTTCCAGAACCTCCTCGGAGCTCCATACCGCGGCGGCAACGCCGTCATCGTCAAGAACACGCAGCTAATCTCTCCAGTTGGCAACCGCATTACCGTTACCGACCTCCTCAAGTCCCAGACTGTAACCTTACCCGTCCAGGCGTCCTCCAACATACGCCGCATAGCTGCCTCGCCCGACGGCGTTTTTATCCTAGCCGTAGACGAGAACAACCGAGGCCTCTTCATCAACCTCCCGCGCAGAACTGTACTGCACCGTATCAAATTCAAGCACAACGTCCACGCCCTTAAATTCTCTCCCGACGGCAATTACATCGCGGTAGGAACCGGAAAGTTGGTGCAAATTTGGCGGTCTCCGGCTTTTAGGAAGGAATTTTTCCCGTTCGAGCTGATTAGAACTTTTCCTGATTGTAATGACAATGTTACCTCGATTGAATGGAGTCCTGATTCGAAGTATTTGTTGGTTGGATCGAAGGACTTGACTGCTAGGTTGTTTTATGTGAAGAAGTTGAAAGGAGTTTACTTTAAGCCTTTTCTGTTCTTGGGTCATAGAGAACAGATCGTAGGCGGCTTCTTTGGTGTCGATAAGAAGACGAATAGGATCAATAAAATTTACACTATTGCACGAGATTCTTATATTTTCACCTGGGGATTCAGCAGTAATGAGGATGGTGGGGATGAGGAGATGTCGGAACCGCCTTCGCCTGGTACACCCGAAAGAAATGGTGAAGGAATGATTGTGGAAGCTAACACAAAGAAAAGGAAAGAATTCGATACTAAAGATGAAAATTTGGATGAAGAAGGGAAGTATGTGAAAGGGAAGTGGGAATTGCTTAGGAAAGATGGATTTGTGCAAGCTTCAGCTCGGGTGGCAGCTTGTGATTATCACCAGGGACTTGACCTTGTGGCTGTGGGGTTTAGAAATGGAGTATTTGGTTTGTACCAAATGCCCGATTTTGTTTGCATTCATTTGATGTCTCTTTCAAAGGAGAAGCTTACAACTGCAGTTTTTAATCAGCTTGGGAATTGGTTGACGTTTGGGTCAGCGAAGCTCGGGCAGTTGCTTGTGTGGGAGTGGAAATCTGAGAGTTATATTTTGAAACAACAGGGACATTACTTTGATGTGAATTCTGTTGCATTTTCACCCGACTCACAACTGTTAGCCACTGGTGCCGATGATAACAAAGTGAAGGTTAGCTATTATTTGAACTCTACTATAAGTTTTGACTTTTGAGTTTATAATTAACATTGGGTTCACTACTGGCTCATTATCTTTAAGAAACATGGTGCCTGGTAGTGTTAATATGATGCCTCTGATCATGATAAGAGGTCCTTTCAAGCTACTTTCACTATAACGTCTACATTTTGCCACTCTGCATTAGTAGAAGATTTACTATGTGTGTATGTTTGTTATAGGTTTGGACCGTGTCTTCTGGCTTCTGCTTTGTAACTTTCTCCGAGCACACAAATGCTGTGACCGCCCTTCATTTTATGGCTAATAACAATTGTCTTCTAAGTGCATCTCTTGATGGGACAGTTCGTGCCTGGGATTTAATCCGGTACCGCAATTTTAGAACGTTTACCACGCCATCTTCTAGACAGTTTGTTTCTCTGGCTGCTGATCAGAGTGGTGAAGTAATATGTGCAGGAACCCTCGATTCATTTGAGGTTTTCTAATACTACCCTTTTCTTTTTGGCCTAGTTCTATCATAATACCATTGATTGCTTACTCATCTAAACTTTATGTGCAGATATTTGTATGGTCAATGAAGACAGGCCGATTATTAGACATACTTAGTGGCCATGAAGGTCCTGTTCATGGGTTAATGTTTTCTCCTACTGATGTAAGTAACTTCTTTGTTTAGCTTTTACTTGTTGTCCTGATAAGTTTCATCTATCCTTTTCTTGCTAAAAAACGTTACTTTGTCTTCTACTTTTTGTTTAGTTTAAGCAGTTGATTAGAAAATAAAAATAAGTAGTGGAAATAATGCTGTAGTTCCTTGGTTGAATTTCTATTTTAGCATCATGAATGTAGATTGCTGAAGGACATTGAAGTAGGGCAGACAATTTCTGACACGACACGATTAAACGACACGATCTGCTTTAAAGCGTATATGGGTTTGACCTTAATGGATCCCGTGTCTAAACAACTCTTATACGTTTAGACACGATTATTAATCGTGTCTAAACAACTCAGATCTGCGGATATCTGTATAAACACGATTAAACACGATTAACTATTCGTGTCTAATCGTGTTGTGTATACATGTGACACGTTTAGACACATTTAAGTATAATAATAATAATAAAATATTAAAATACTCACTTACTTTTTAATATTGAACTATGAAGACCTTACTTTGTATATTTGAATTTGTGTATATATGTATTTGTGTATATATCTGCTTTAAAGCGTATATGAGTTTGACATTAACGGATCCCGTGTCTAAACAACTCTATACGTTTAGACACGATTAAACGGCTTATACGGATTAAACAGCTTATACGTTTAGACACGATTAAACGGCTTATACGTTTAGACACGAGACATGTTTAGACACGTTTAAAATTTATCCGTTTAGACACGTTTAAAATTTATCCGTTTAGACACGAGACATGTTTAGACACAACACGATTATGACACGACACGAGCCCTACATTGAAGTAACTATTTGATTTTGTGATAACCTTATTTGGCTTTGTGAAATTATTCAACTTCTTCATGTTTGCAGGCCATATTAACATCATCCTCATGGGATAAATCTGTCAGATTGTGGGATGTTTTTGAAGGAAAAGGAGCGGTTGAAACATTCCTGCACACACACGATGTTCTTACAGTTGTCTACCGCCCCGACGGAAAACAAATAGCTAGTAGTACACTTGATGGACAGATCCATTTCTGGGATCCAATTGATGGGGTTTTGATGTACACTATTGAAGGCCGCAGAGACATTGCTGGAGGGCGTCTTATGACCGATCGTAGATCTGCAGCTAACTCAAGCTCGGGAAAATGCTTCACAACTTTATGTTTTTCTGCTGATGGGAGCTATATTCTTGCCGGTGGCAGCAGCAAATACATTTGCTTATATGATGTAGCTGATCAGGTTACATATATATATATATATATTGATTAGGGATGATAAAAAAAGTCTGTAGGACCGAATTCCCGACAAGACCGGCTCGACTAGGACCGAGACCGAGCGGGTGTTTTTTCCATTCAAGGTCGGTCTCGGTCTCGAGCTTTTTTCCCAAAAGCCTGTTTAGGACCGGCCCGGTCCGAAGAAATGTGGATTTGAGATTTTCATAATACCACACCGAAAGGAATGTGGATTTTGAGGTTTTCTATCTCTATAAAAGCTACAGCCTGACAAATTTACTAAAGAATACCATGAGTTCATAGTTTTTTTTAGAGATGAACTATTCTTTCGTCTTTTACTAAAGAATACCGTGAGCTCAATAGTTTTTTTTGGGGTGCAGATTCGATCCAGGATTGAGACTGGCCCGAGTCAAGAAAGACCGACTCGGACGGGCTTTTTTGGCAGAGGTCGGTCTCTGTCCTCCAGAAGGCAAGACCGAAATTTTGGTCTCGGTCTTGCCTTCAGGATCGGCCCAGCCCGCCCATGATCAGCCCTACTATTGATGCTTTTTGGAAATTTAATTTGATTAGATAATTGTATCTGTTGATAATTTATTCCATTTTTATCTACTTTTGCAGGTATTGCTTCGTCGTTTCCAGATAACTCAAAATCTGTCATTAGATGGAGTTCTTGATTTTCTGAACTCAAAGAAAATGACAGAGTCTGGTCCCATGGATTTGATTGATGACGATAATAGTGATTTAGAAGAAGGTGTTGAGAAGCAAACTCGAGCCAGTTTAGGATATGATTTGCCTGGGTCCATGCCGAATCATGGAAGACCAATTGTTCAAACAAAATGTCTCAGAATCGCCCCCACTGGAAGAAGCTTTGCTGCTGCTACCACTGAAGGAGTTATGATTTACTCAACTGATGATTCTTTTATCTTTGATCCCACTGATCTCGACATTGATGTCACACCAGAGGTACTTACTTTTCTTACATGAAGAATTCAACACGTGAAACTCAAAAAACTTAACTTTTTAGGGGGGAGGGGAGTGATTGGGTGTGATATAGAGTTCACAGCTTTTTAAAACGGAAAAGATTTCATTTTTATGCTAAAGTTTCACAGTTTGTCAATGTTCAAACTCAAGAGTGAGTGAAAAAAGTTCAATTTAATGGAACAAGTAGACTTAGAAAGTGAATAAAATAGAACATTTTTACGCTAAATTTCACACCTTTTAGCATTGCTCTACTTATAGTATGTTTTAACTAACAGTATCTCAAAACCATGTTTCGGTGAAGACAATTTTAGATTTTTTTAACCTTGTTTTTTGATTAACCAGGCAGTAAATACAGCACTGAGTGAAGATCAACTGAAGAGAGCCATCGTTCTTAGCCTCCGACTGAACGAAGATTCTTTGATTAAAAAATGTGTCTTTGCGGTTCCATCTGCAGATATACCTTCCATTGCTTCGTCCATCCCTTTCCGATACTTGCAGAGGTTAATAGAGGCTTTTGCTGATCTTCTTGAAAGTTGCCCACATCTCGAGTTCTTACTTCAATGGTGTCAGGTAAGTAGCTTTTAAAACTTTCGACACTCTCTTCCCCCCACCCAACTTGTTTTAGTATATAAGATTGTGATGATGCTGGGTTTGTGGTTTGGTAGGAAATCTGCAAGGCGCACGGAATCTCCATCCAGCAGAATTCAAGAACACTGCTTCCGGCATTGAAATCGTGGCAAAAGGGGGTTACACGAATGCACCAGGATCTTGCAGATACGTGTTCTTCAAACGAGTATCTGCTGCGGTATTTATGTTCAGATGATGATGGGACAAAGAGATGTAACCTAAGCGGCAGAGTGGAGTGAGGAGATGAAAAAGGCTCCTTGATTTATTGTGGTGTAAGGATTGGTCCTTGAATTATTTATACAGTCAGTTGCGTCCTCAATCTCTTCACCAATGATATGCATAGTAGGGCTGATCATGGGCGGGCCGGTCCGGTCCTGAAGGCAAGACCGAGACCGAGATTTCGGTCTTGCCTTCTGGAGGACCGAGACCGACCTCTTCCAAAAAAGCCCGCCCGAGTCGGTCTTTCTTGACTCGGGTCGGTCTCGGTCCTGGACCGAATCTAAAAAAAACAACTATGAGTTCACGGTATTCTTTAGTAAAAGGCGAAGGAATAGTTCATCTCTCAAAGAAACACTATGAATTATCTATATTTTTTAGTAAATTTATCAAGATGTACATTTTTTATAGAGATAGAAAACCTCCAAAATTCACATTTTTTTCGGTGTGGTATTATGAAAATCTCAAATACACATACATTCGGTCTGGACCGGTCCTAAACGGGCTTTCGGGAAAAAAGCCTGAGCCCGAGACCAACCTTGAAGAAAAAATCCGCCCGCCCGTTCGGTCTCGGGCCAGTCTCGGGACGGTCTTGTCGGGAATTCGGTCATGCAGTCTTTTTTTATCACCCCTAATGCATAGCCTTCCTTCCGGCACAATAATTGGGGTGTTACGTTGCGAATATATTTTATAAGATATATTCTGGTGATATTTATCTCTGGATTATGTGTAGACCAGTTGCCTTGAGGATAAGGTTTATGCACCGGAGGAGGGACCTGAGCACTTTTGAACTGAAGCTTGAGCTACGCAAGGATTTAAATTCGTTACCTGAGCATAAAAGACTGACTGGACTGAATTCCTGACAAAATCGACGCGAGTTTAAAACCGAGACCGAACGAGTGATTTTTTTTCCTATAGGTCGGGCGCGGGCTTGTTTTTTTCCTTCCTAAAAGTCCGATTGGACCAGCTCAGCCCGACCGCATAAAACCCCCTATTACTTAATGAATCATTACTCCAATCAATAAACGAAGAGGTGGAGATCAGCGGAGAAACCCTAGACTAGCAAAATCGCCAATGACAACAACACAGATAGGCTTCATAGGCTTCATAGAGTGATCCGAGAGATACATATAAGGTTGAGCGGTTCCGGGTACCCTGTAAATTTAACATATAAGGATTCCCGAAACCTACCAATATGTAACAGGGTATGTAACATGGTATTTCTTTAGAATTTTTTTTTTTTTTTTATAAATAATATATACTAGACTCCGGCACGTTGTCGTCGTTTGTCTTGCGTGAGGTGTTAGTAGGACATGCTCCGCCCGTTGACTAATATAGCAGGCCGGTTTTCTATATATATAGAACCGATTCCGATTAGTTTAGAGTACACAGATAAGGGAATCGGAACCAGAACTGAATAAATAAATTCTTAAATATTTTTTTTTTCCGGAATCTACCCTATTTCTAAAACTATTATCCGAAACCTATCCAAAGTGTCGGTTTCGGGGCCAAATGGGTAGTTTGCTTACCCTTAGATACATATACATACATCGCTGTCGGAGACAATGCGGCAGTACTCGTGGAGGACGGAGGGGGAGAGCCAGACTTCATTCTAAATCTTTTATAGTTGGAGTTGTTGGCATAGCGAAGCTTTCCGTCAGGGTGGAACTCAAACTCGAGGAACTCGTGGCCAAACTTGTCCTTGTGCCTACGTAGTACCTAAGGACCTTAGGTTAAGGTAGAAGTCCTCGCTGTCGTCCTCCAGCTGCGCCATTTTCATATATGCCTTTTTTTCTTTTTCACAGTAACGATTTTTTCCCCAAAACATTCGGGCCAAGACTGAAACCGATCTGAGTCAAGCAAGACTGACTTAGACGTTTTTTTTAAGAAGAAATCAGTTTCGGTCTCGGTCTCGTTCCTCCAGTAGTAAGACCCAAAATTTCGGTCTCAATCTCAGTCTTTCCTAAAAACCCAACCCGCCTGAGCTCACCCCTATTACGCAATGCCTTCTGAGTGCTTGTCAATATTTCTCGAAGTTAGTGATAGGGCACCAACAACTATTACCCAAAAATGACTCATTGTTTGTGCACATTGAACATATTGTGATTCAATAATTTTTAAACTAAAGAACAAATCACTCACAAGTCACAACTAGAGATATCAACATCGAGTCGAGTTAATGCCAAATCAGGTCATGAAAGTATCAACTTAAACCTGAACACTATACGAAGCGACCCAGTCAGTCAGAACCCGACTTGACGGATCAACCCGTTTTTTTAAAACAAATATATCCACTTTTTAAGGAAATTCATTATCAATTAAATTACTTAACCTGCAATTAAGTGTCTAATTTTACACAAAAAAATTCTTAAATAAATCTGTGGAACAAAACTACGAAAGTACTGCTGGGCCCAGCCAATCCATTCCACCAAGCTGCTGACTAACAGTCTTTCTCTATCCCGCAACTTCGTTTACTAGCATGAAATCATGGAGGCCGTAGCTGCAGTCTTGTAGGTTTTGGGGAATTTTGGATTTTCGAATCACTCCGATACACTACACTGCCGTCGCTTATTGGGCTCCGAAACAACCCTTTCAGCATCAACGCTATCGATGGCTTCCTGTGAGTCTCGCTCTCCTTCGTCAAGTTGAAATATTTCTTGCTCATCAAGATTTTTCTCGTTCTGGGTTTGCTTCACAATTTTGTCTTTAAATCTATGATGATAATTATCGGAACTCTGTTTATATATTCTCAAATTTGGAATGGGACAGTTTTGTTGAATTTCGTTGAGCCAAGGTGGTCGATTACCCCATTGTGGCTTCTTGGTTCAATCTCCACCATAAGAGTAGTTTAGCTTGTTGATGTGATGCTACCCAAAGTTTAGCTTTTGCTCTTTTCAAATTGTAAATAGACAGATGGAGAGCATTTGTATGATTTTTGAAGAATTTGGGGAAATTCTTAGATGGAAGAAGTTCGAATCTTGAAGCAGAAAAAGGATTTTCAGAGGAATAAGACGGTGTACCTTTCTTATACATGCCATTCCTATTGAAATGAGAGAATGAAAATATATTTGTTACCTCATAATGGTCGATTTCCAATATTCATATAAAAAATGCATAAATCTAGAAGAATGTGGGAAAAATTCAATCTTTTAGCAGAAGTTTGTCACACTATCAAGACACATTCCTATTGAAATGAGAGAATTAAAATTTATTTGTTAGCTCCGTAAAGGGTTATTCCATCGAGACGATTGCAGTTCTTTGGATATGCTTTATCTCACATTGGACAGAGAATATTAGGATCCTTGTGAAGTTTTGATTTGATTTTGACGACTTCAATTCCCTGCTACTGTAAATTTGGGTGTAAATTTTGTTGAAGCTTCAAAATTTATCTGTAATCTGTTCAGGTAACTTAGGAACACTGAAAATTAGTAGCATAAATCTTAGGACTGCAAGAAATAGTGAGTCACCTGACTGGAACAGAACAAGAACATTGGCAGCATGGAATGTGCCACGATTTGCAGGATTGAGGATGTTCCTGCAATCAGAACGGCTAAGTCCTCTCAATTGTACTGCAGAAGGAATTGTCGGTAATTATCTTTTTATACAATTCTTTCTTCTCTACGCATCTTCCATGGATGATATCTTGTTGTTCAAGTCTTGTCATCTCCAAATTATCGCTTTTCTAAAGGACTTCTGTTAAAGCAGCTGATACAAAGGCCACCTATGGTGTTGAAGAGACGAAGCCCAATGCTGCAACAAGTCAACTCATACCAAATGCATCCGAGGTTGAATATTTTCGTAATTCAGTTTCATTTTTTTTAGGGTTAAATAACAAGTAGCTACCTGAACTTTGGACGTTTTGCTTACCCGAACTTTGAAAATTAAAAACGGGCTGCCTCAACTTTGAAGAATGTGCAAATAGTTACCTCCGTCCAATTTTCCGTCAACTATCATCGACAAGTCGTTGGAAAGTCGTCGGAAATTCGTCAGAAATTCGACGGAGGTAGCTATTTGCTCCTTCTTCAAAGTTGAGGTAGCCCATTTTGAATTTTCAAAGTTCGGGTAGCTCGTTGCAAAACGTCCAAAGTTCAGATAGTTACTTGGTATTTAACCTTTTTTTTTTATTTGTCACAAGAACACGAAGAGGGTGATGTGTTGTATCATTGGTACTCTTTCCATTCATTTTGACATATTTGCATTTTCTTCTTGTGCTTGAAGTTCAAATTATTTGCTCACGGCAGTATTACTTCCAGGTGCAATCTTTGGTTGAAGATTTATGTGATACAACCTCCATTGCCGAATTTGAGTTAAAGGTAACACCTTTTTCCTTAAATACCAAGTAGCTACCTGAACTTTGGACGTTTTGCAACGAGTTACCCGAACTTTGAAAATTCAAAACGGGCTACCTCAACTTTGAAGAAGATGCAAATAGATACCTCTGTCCAATTTTCCGTCATCTGTCGTCGGAAAGTCGTCAGAAATTGGACAGAGGTAGCTGTTTGCACCTTCTTCAAAGTTGAGGTAGCACGTTTTGAATTTTCAAAGTTCGGGTAGCTCATTGCAAAATGTCTAAAGTTCAGGTAGCTGCTTGGTATTTAACCATTTTCCATGTCAAGTTTTGGAGAGCGATGTTATCTTATAAAATAAAAGCATAATCAACTGCATTTGTTGTGTTAAGCTCAATGGCTTTCGGCTTTACGTGGTGAGGGATTTGAATGGACACAATACACCTCCAACTCCAACTCCACCTTCTCCATCTCCTACATCAGCCATCTCTGTTGATACAGAACTGGAGGCACCCAGTGGAAATGGATCAGTTTCAGTTTCATCACTATCCATCTCGAAGCTTCAGCCCTCGACAGTAGTAGGTGTCCCAACTTTGCTTGATAGAGCTGCTGATGAAGGACTTGTGATTCTCAAATCTCCACGGGTGATCATCTAATCCTTAAAATCAGTGTTCCAAGATGTGAGAAAAGAGAAATCTGCAAGAAAGTATCATTTTTTACTATTCCAAAAACTAGGAATTATATTTTAAATAATCATTTCTCCCCTGAAAAGTTCAAATTTCTTATTGTTTACCCAGTTTTTCATAAAGTTTTACACTTCATATACTTACACTATCTCAAATTTGATTTGAATCAGGTGGGGTTCTTCAGGAGGTGTCTAACCATAAAGGGGAAGAAACGACCACCTGCATGTGAAGAGGTGAGTTTGAGTTTCTGTGTCCCCCCACCCCACCCACCCACCAAAAAAACAACTTTGATTTGAACCATTTTCAGTGTACAATTCTTCAGTTCAATTGGAATTTGAGGTTTCTATTTACTTGTAATAATAGCCAAAGCTTCTTCATCATTACTTAACTGTTAACGATAGTGAAACCTTCAACAGAAGCAACTAGTGAAGGAGGGGCAAGTTCTCTGCTACATTGAACAGCTCAGTGGAGAGATCCCAGTTGAGGTTTAATTCTCCTCCCCGTTTATACAACATAGAACATAATCTTCTCCTTTTGCTTAATTTAAGGCTTTCAAATGTTTAAAGTTTCAATCTTTCTTTATCAGTCTGATATATCAGGAGAAATTGTCAAGATCCTTCGGGAAGAAGGCGGTATGTTGTGTCCTGTTCTGACATTGCTGTCTATGTTTTTCTTTTCCGAGTTCTTCATATATCTCATTCTGTAGTGGCTTTAATCTACAGAGACTGTTGGATATGGCGATGCTCTCATTGCGATTCTTCCCTCGTTTCCTGGAATCAAGAAGCTACAATAGAGGAATCAAACTTCAAGGCTTGTTATAATTTCTACTATATATGGCTTAGTCATTTTTACAGTCTTGTAACACATAATTCCCCTACCTCCCCAGGTAAACTTATTGTGAAAAAAATGCTATCTTTGTTCTGTTCAATTGGATGTCACAAGGAATGGAATAAACTTCTTTGGTTTAGATCAATTGTTCAGGATCGGCAATGGTGCAGTGAAAAATCCATAACCATGGTTATAACCGTTACTGTTTAATATGGTTAATCGTACCATTATGGTGCGGTACAGTTATGGTGATGAATTTCCTACTCATAATGGTTATGGTATTTGAGTTATACCCATGGATATCATATAAATATAATAATTATTTATTATTAATAAACTAATATATATTAAATAATAGAAATTATTGTACATACATGTAATAAATAACCATGCTGTTAGTTTTATATATTTCTATCGTTGACCATATAAATTTATGTATTTTTTAAAATAATTTTTTTGATCTTTTATTATATTACATGTGTAAAATAAATATGGGTATACGAATAAAACCATGGTTACTTTAATGGTTATGGTATTGAAAATTGTACCCGTAATGGTTATGATATCTGGTTTAAAAATATGGTATGGTTATGGTATTTGTCATACCCGTACCATACTCTAACCATTGACAACCCTATTCTTCGGGTTATCGAGCTGTTTCAGAAAATTTTCTGATAGAACAAGAAACAGAACACCAATTATCAGATAGGTAGATTCCATTTTCTAATAGAGAATACCAACCAACCAAAGATACAAATTTACAGCTTTCTGGTGTGTTCTTCAATAGTCTTTTGCAGCAGCAGATTTGGCCCACTTTACGGTCGATCTAGCCAATGCATCCATCGGGTCTATGCACTTTTTCAGAAGAGGATCATCCCGAGGCAGCAAATCCCGCATGTCTTCTGAGGCGAGAATGACGGTATTCACTGCCCTTACAAGGAGAACCTGAAGGGCTATCCTGAGAAGATTCCGTGCCCCTTCCATGTCGTTCCGGTCAGAAGCTTCTATTGCAGGAACTATGGCGTGTTCCATGGTTGCCTTGTCGGGCAAGACAACCTCAAAGCCCTGTGAAAACAACACAATGTCTCATAAGTCATAACCAATAGACAATATGACTTGATTTTCATTCAAACACCAAATGCAATTTTTAGATTCTTTACCTCATTCTGTAGTTTCTCTTGGTAAAAAGGATTTTCAGAGGAATAAGACGGTGTACCTTTCTTATACATGCCATTCCTATTGAAATGAGAGAATGAAAATATATTTGTTACCTCATAATGGTCGATTTCCAATATTCATATAAAAAATGCATAAATCTAGAAGAATGTGGGAAAAATTCAATCTTTTAGCAGAAGTTTGTCACACTATCAAGACACATTCCTATTGAAATGAGAGAATTAAAATTTATTTGTTAGCTCCGTAAAGGGTTATTCCATCGAGACGATTGCAGTTCTTTGGATATGCTTTATCTCACATTGGACATAGAATATTAGGATCCTTGTGAAGTTTTGATTTGACGACTTCAATTCCCTGCTACTGTAAATTTGGGTGTAAATTTTGTTGAATCTTCAAAATTTATCTGTAATCTGTTCAGGTAACTTAGGAACACTGAAAATTAGTAGCATAAATCTTAGGACTGCAAGAAATAGTGAGTCACCTGACTGGAACAGAACAAGAACATTGGCAGCATGGAATGTGCCACGATTTGCAGGATTGAGGATGTTCCTGCAATCAGAACGGCTAAGTCCTCTCAATTGTACTGCAGAAGGAATTGTCGGTAATTATCTTTTTATACAATTCTTTCTTCTCTACGCATCTTCCATGGATGATATCTTGTTGTTCAAGTCTTGTCATCTCCAAATTATCGCTTTTCTAAAGGACTTCTGTTAAAGCAGCTGATACAAAGGCCACCAATGGTGTTGAAGAGACGAAGCCCAATGCTGCAACAAGTCAACTCATACCAAATGCATCCGAGGTTGAATATTTTCGTAATTCAGTTTCATTTTTTTTAGGGTTAAATAACAAGTAGCTACCTGAACTTTGGACGTTTTGCTTACCCGAACTTTGAAAATTAAAAACGGTCTGCCTCAACTTTGAAGAATGTGCAAATAGTTACCTCCGTCCAATTTTCCGTCAACTATCATCGACAAGTCGTTGGAAAGTCGTCGGAAATTCGTCAGAAATTGGACGGAGGTAGCTATTTGCTTCTTCTTCAAAGTTGAGGTAGCCCATTTTGAATTTTCAAAGTTCGGGTAGCTCGTTGCAAAACGTCCAAAATTCAGATAGTTACTTGGTATTTAACCCTTTTTTTTATTTGTCACAAGAACACGAAGAGGGTGATGTGTTGTATCATTGGTACTCTTTCCATTCATTTTGACATATTTGCATTTTCTTCTTGTGCTTGAAGTTCAAATTATTTGCTCACGGCAGTATTACTTCCAGGTGCAATCTTTGGTTGAAGATTTATGTGATACAACCTCCATTGCCGAATTTGAGTTAAAGGTAACACCTTTTTCCTTAAATACCAAGTAGCTACATGAACTTTGGACGTTTTGCAATGAGCTACCCGAACTTTGAAAATTCAAAACGAGCTACCTCAACTTTGAAGAAGATGCAAATAGATACCTCTGTCCAATTTTCCGTCATCTGTCGTCGGAAAGTCGTCAGAAATTGGACAGAGGTAGCTGTTTGCACATTCTTCAAAGTTGAGGTAGCACGTTTTGAATTTTCAAAGTTAGGGTAGCTCGTTGCAAAATGTCTAAAGTTCAGGTAGCTGCTTGATATTTAACCATTTTCCATGTCAAGTTTTGGAGAGCGATGTTATCTTATAAAATAAAAGCATAATCAACTGCATTTGTTGTGTTAAGCTCAATGGCTTTCGGCTTTACGTGGTGAGGGATTTGAATGGACACAATACACCTCCAACTACAACTCCACCTTCTCCATCTCCTACATCAGCCATCTCTGTTGATACAGAACTGGATGCACCCAGTGGAAATGGATCAGTTTCAGTTTCATCACTATCCATCTCGAAGCTTCAGCCCTCGACAGTAGTAGGTGTCCCAACTTTGCTTGATAGAGCTGCTGATGAAGGACTTGTGATTCTCAAATCTCCACGGGTGATCATCTAATCCTTAAAATCAGTGTTCCAAGATGTGAGAAATGAGAAATCTGCAAGAAAGTATCATTTTTTACTATTCCAAAAACTAGGAATTATATTTTAAAAAATCATTTCTCCCCTGAAAAGTTCAAATTTCTTGTTGTTTACCCAGTTTTTCATAAAGTTTTACACTTCATATACTTACACTATCTCAAATTTGATTTGAATCAGGTGGGGTTCTTCAGGAGGTGTCTAACCATAAAGGGGAAGAAACGACCACCTGCATGTGAAGAGGTGAGTTTCTGTGTCTCCCCCACCCCACCCACCCACCAAAATAAAATTAAAATTAAAAACAACAACTTTGATTTGAACCATTTTCAGTGTACAATTCTTCAGTTCAATTGGAATTTGAGGTTTCTATTTACTTGTAATAATAGCCAAAGCTTCTTCATCATTACTTAACTGTTAATGATAGTGAAACCTTCAACAGAAGCAACTAGTGAAGGAGGGGCAAGTTCTCTGCTACATTGAACAGCTCAGTGGAGAGATCCCAGTTGAGGTTTAATTCTCCTCCCCGTTTATACAACATTATGGGATGCAAACATAGAACATAATCTTCTCCTTTTGCTTAATTTAAGGCTTTCAAATGTTTAAAGTTTCAATCTTTCTTTATCAGTCTGATATATCCGGAGAAATTGTCAAGATCCTTCGGGAAGAAGGCGGTATGTTGTGTCCTGTTCTGACATTGCTGTCTATGTTTTTCTTTTCCGAGTTCTTCATTTATCTCATTCTGTAGTGGCTTTAATCTACAGAGACTGTTGGATATGGCGATGCTCTCATTGCGATTCTTCCCTCGTTTCCTGGAATCAAGAAGCTACAATAGAGGAATCAAACTTCAAGGCTTGTTATAATTTCTACTATATATGGCTTAGTCATTTTTACAGTCTTGTAACACATAATTCCCCTCCCTCCCCAGGTAAACCTTTGTTCTGTTCAATTGGATGTCACAAGGAATGGAATAAACTTCTTTGGTTTAGATCAATTGTTCAGGGTCGGCAATGGTGCGGTGAAAAATTCATAACCATGGTTATAACCGTTACTGTTTAATATGGTTAACCGTACCATTATGATGCTGTACAGTTATGGTGATGAATTTCCTACTTATAATGGTTATGGTATTTGAGTTATACATATGGATATCATATAAATATAATAATTATTTATTATTAATAAACTAATATATATTAAATAATGAAAGTTATTGTACATGTATGTAATAAATAACCATGCTGTTAGTTTTATATATTTCTATTGTTGAAAATATAAATTTATGTATTTTTTAAAATATTTTTTTTGGTCTTTTATTATGATACATGTGTGAAATAAATATGGGTATACGGGTAAAACCATGGTTAATAACCATGGTTACTTTAATGGTTATGGTATTGAAAATTGTACCTGTAATGGTTATGATATCTGTTTTAAAAATATGGTATGATTATGGTATTTGTCATACCCGTACCATACTCTAACCATTGACAGCCCTATTCTTCGGGTTATCGAGCTGTTTCAGAAAATTTTCTGATAGAACAAGAAACAGAACACCAATTATCAGATAGGTAGATTCCATTTTCTAATAGAGAATACCAACCAACCAAAGATACAAATTTACAGCTTTCTGGTGTGTTCTTCAATAGTCTTTTGCTGCAGCAGATTTGGCCCACTTTACGGTCGATCTAGCCAATGCATCCATCGGGTCTATGCACTTTTTCAGAAGAGGATCATCCCGAGGCAGCAAATCCCGCATGTCTTCTGAGGCGAGAATGACGGTATTCACTGCCCTTACAAGGAGAACCTGAAGGGCTATCCTGAGAAGATTCCGTGCCCCTTCCATGTCGTTCCGGTCAGAAGCTTCTATTGCAGGAACTATGGCGTGTTCCATGGTTGCCTTGTCGGGCAAGACAACCTCAAAGCCCTGTGAAAACAACACAATGTCTCATAACCAATAGACAATATGACTTGATTTTCATTCAAACACCAAATGCAATTTTTAGATTCTTTACCTCATTCTGTAGTTTCTCTTGGTAAAAACCCGACTCCAGAATCGCATTAGAGGCAAGGACCCCAATCCTTAGAGGGCTTCCAGCTTCTAGAGGCTTCAACTTTGCATTCTTGAGCTCCTTAGCCACACACTCACCCATGTGAAGAAACAAAACAGGGCATCCATCAGCAACTTCGTTGTGCCAAGAATGTGAAATATGGCAAGGCATCACGATGCATCGAGCTCCCGAGCTTTCAAGAAACATCCTTTTTTGCCTCAAATTCTCCAAAATCATCTTGGAATCGATTTCCACACTTTCGGTTTTCCCACTGATGGAAGGGAGGGAGTTTCTCTCATGGCCCGAGAGCTTGTTGTTTAGATCAGGGTCAGAGCAGAGTATAAAGGGGAGGTGAAATTTCTCTTCTTTGGAGCTCAATTTCACAAGATTTTTCACAAAATTCAGTGTTGAATCAGCAGAAACCCCTCCTATAATGCCAATTGTATTCGATTGACTAAGCAATGACCTAGCCGATTCTCGATTCACTGATGATGATTTGGAATTGTGACCCTTTTTCAAATCTGGTAAATTATCACTCTCATCAGTTTGTAATAGAACCGAAGTGGGAGGTATTGCTGAAACCCGATTCACCCTATAGCATGTTCGATGAGGATTGAAGAATCCGAACTTTGGAATTGGACAGTTGGGAGTAGAGAAGGGGATAGCCAACCTTCCATCAAACATCTCCTTGCTCTAATAAGCTCCTAAATCAACTACAAGCCCTAAAAGCTATAATTTTTAGCTTCTTGAAGCAAAATCTTGCATCTCACGGCCTCCTTTAACAGAGATTCATCAAAAGGTCACAGCTTTCTATTCATTTTTCAATCTCTCACTAAGAAATGATCGTTTTCACTCTCACAATCAAAACCCACTCGCAGAATAATCAATTGTCTTCAGCATACATATTAACCACCTGAAGTAGAGCTTGGGGTAGCAGGAAACTCACCTTCAAAAGTTGGAACTTTTTCTTGATGGGTCGGTGATTCCGAGCTCAAGATTCTATCTTTTCTCGATGGATGAGTTCTTTCGAGCACAAAACCCAGATCCTAAACCCCGTAGTGCTCAAGTAAGCGGAATGAAATTATTATTTTGCAAGGAACATTCTGAGGTCCAAGGAATATCTAGGGCTTGCCCTTGTTCTCTCTTCCACTGATTTTAGAGATGAAAAAGCGCAAGAACAGACATAAAGAGGGACCTACTCACCGTGGAAGTGGTCAGGGAATCTTTTCTACCAGTACCAATACATTAGGGGTGAAATTAAAATCCGGTTGGTCCGAAAAACCGATAAGAACCGGTCCGAACCGGACCAAAAAAACCGATCCGAAAATACATGGTTCGGTTTATGGACGGTTTTTTCTCTTTGTTTCGGATTTTCGGTCTGATTCGGTCTTCGGATTTTATCTATTGAATACATAGATATCTCTTCATATTCGTTGCACCTGTAATCAATTCACATTAGATCCATCATATTTCCAGACTAAAGTATAAACTGGTAGGCTACGATCGATCTGGCATTTGGGTAATAGGCCCAAGAGTTAGGTCCATCTATTATTGGTGCACCATTCGAACTCAAGGACATACCTCAGTCACTGCACAACTTAGTGCTAAGTGCTCCGATTAGGGTTGGTAATTTCTGACACGACACGATCTACTTTAAAGCGTATATGATTTTGATCTTAATGGATCCCGTGTCTAAACAATGCTTATACGTTTATACACGATTATCGTGTCTAAACAGCTCAGATCTGCAGATATCTGTATAAACACAATTAACTATTCATGTCTAATATAATCGTGTTGTGTATACATGTGACACGTTTACACATTTAAGTATAATAATAATAATAAAATATTAAAATACTCACTTACTTTTTAATATTGAACTATGAAGACCTTACTTTGTATATTTGAATTTGTGTATATACCTGCTTTAAAGTGTATTTGAGTTTGACATTAACGGATTTCATGTCTAAACAACTATATACGTCTAGACACGATTAACGACTTATACGTTTAGACAACATGTTTAGACACGTTTAAGATTTATCCGTTTAGACACGAGACATGTTTAGACACAATTAATGACACGACACGATTGCCACCCCTAGCTCCGATGCCACCATTAAAGGGCGCGTCAAGAGCATAAAAGCGCGTCACTGGGGAACGTTCTCCCCTAGATTCATTTTCTGCAACACAAGACTTGAGGTCCGACAGGAGGGAATAAGACACTAAAGCGCCAGACGTGGAATAGAGGCACGGGGCACAATGCCACTATGCGCGGGACACCAGGTAGCACATAACTCGAGACAACTCCGGTCTCTTAATCGGGCGCCACCTAGGACAACCGTGATATAAAGTAACTCAAATCATGTTAGGAGTGAGGGTATATACCCTCACCTATCTCCACTCTAAAACTAATGTGATAACATGCACTTTACCTTACATATACTCTCTGCAAAACACAACCTCAGACTAACTTATGCATCAGAAGGGAAACGACGGGAACATCCGGGATTTCCTTCCCTACAGGTTTGTGGAGCATCATCCAACACGAGATTCCGGAGAACGAAGTGGTGACTTCGAGGTCCAACCGGCTAGATTTAGAGAAGAACCTCGATAGACCCAAATATTTGCTATAAGCTCGATGCCAACCTTAAGTTTACCTAAGTAAAGAAACTCTGATGGCCAAAAAAAATAAATAAAGAAACTAGACTTTTCACTCATGGCCAAAAGGTACACATTTTAAGATATAAGAAATTATTCATTTATTTCTTAATCAAAGATTTCAGATTCGAGTTATGAAAATAATTTTTTTAGGACAAAATTGATAAGTTGCAAAAAATTAAACGTATTAAACGAGATTTGTTCATAAAAGTAAAAAAAAAAATCAAATTTACCAATACAACTTTATTGTATTATGATGTTATATCATATTATCATATTTATACTATTATTGTATTATATTTTTCATGCACATTTTGTTTTTCTTTTTATATATTCATATTGTGTTATTTAGTTTTACAAGTATGCATAACGAATTCCTCACAATGCTCTCAAAACTTTCGGTATGAACATCTCTGTTGTCCCTTCATCTTGTTTGGTTCCCACATCAGGTCCCTCCATGGGACTCAACCACCGTGGGAACTCCTCCTCTGCAATCCAAGACTCTATGGAGACTGAAGATACTTCGGCGATGGAGTATTCTCAACCGAAATTATCCTACAAATCCAAACTTACAGGTATTATTCCAGGGGCTTTTGAAAGAGCATTCTACTTTGATCAACTTCTCTTCGAAGATGTTGAAGAGGAAGTGGATGAATTTCCGGAAATGAATTGCATAAAAATCTTCTCTTCACGAGAAGAAAAGAGGAATATGAGGCAAAAACATGCTTTAGACATAATTATCAAACTCTTTGGCAAATCGGTGGAGTACCTGTTCCTCTGTCGAAAGCTGAGGTCTCTGTGGAAGACGACAGGGAGTTTTGAAATTATGGATCTTGGTTACGGATTCTTCAAAATCGCATTTCAGACTAAGGAAGATCTGGACTTGGTCTTGAGGGATGGCCCTTGGTTCATTAACGCAACATTCCTCACCATGAGGATGTGGGAACCAAAGTTCCAACCTGCAAAAGCCAAATTAACTGCAGCCGCTATATGGATGAGAATTTCATTGCTCCCCTCTGAATATTATGAACCGACTTATCTGAGAAAGATAGGTAATCACCTGGGGACTCTCCTGAAAATCGATTTCGCAACAGTTAATGGGGAGAGGGGGAAATTTGCACGACTTTGTGTACAAGTTAACTTAATGGAACCCTTACCTGTGTTTCTCAAGATCGACAATTTGCACCTGGAGCTGGTCTACGAAGGGATTACCTCTCTATGCTACGGTTGCGGAATGGTGGGCCATCGGGAAATTGCTTGTGGGAAAAAGATGGAACAAAAATTGGATGAACAATCAGTCCATCCAATCGAAAATATTGGGGAAGGGGGGGGGCAATTGATGTTACTAAGGAACAAGAACAGAGCCAATCAAACCTTGTTAGGGAAGATCGTAACTTGAATCACCGATTGGAAGCTCCTAGATCGGAATCTGACAGTCAAGACCGGAGTGTGGACGAAATCCGTGGCTACGGACCATGGATGGTAGTGACCCATCGGAAAATGTTTCCGAAAAAACAGTATGTTCACCGGAGCTCTCCTCCCAAGGCTGTCGCCGGCGCTGCCTCGAAATTTGAAGCTTGCAACGGGAAGATTCAAACGATTTCTCACACAGGGGTGAACTCAAGTGCAATTAACGGGAAGAAAGAAAAATCTCAGTTGGGGAATAGGGTTCATCAATTAGGAGATGACAAGCTGGCTTCGGTTCAACAATTAGGAGATGACAAGCTGACTTCGGTTCGGTCTGCAGCTGTAATTCGGGTCCCGACCGCAAAGGAAACTCAGCCCAACAAACAATCTAATGAAGTTGGCCCACTTATCAAAATATCGGATGAAGCCCACAAAGTCTTTAAATTTCCTAAATTGCAAGCTGTAGGTGACAAAAGGCTGATAGAAGGAACAAAAGTTGTTACACCATGCGGCAAGTTGAAGAACAAGATAACTTCTCACCATGGTAAAGTTGATAGTAAAGACACGATGACTTCTCAATTTGAGGAAGAAGACTCAAATATGGAAGAAGATCTGGTTCCTCTTTTGGGGGAAGTGATTCGAACGGAGATTCAAAGTACAAATAAAGGTACGATGGAATCGGGCAAGTCAGGAGAAAATAGAATCCAAGGTCAGTCGAAGAGGCAAAGTCTGGGAGAGCAAAGGTTAAATATCCAAAGATCAAGAAGGATGGAGATGGAAGTGCACGAAGAAAATCGGGGAAGGCAAAGGAGTCGATCGCCTTCTCGTGTATCTGATTCGTCAGTCTTCCAATCTCAGGAATGAGGGCAGTAATTTCTCATCTATTTTGTTCATCTTTTTACTCAATTGTTTCCATGATTAGTACAACTAATATAAATTTAAGGGATGCTAGGAGTAGGACGGTTAGTGTTAATTTGCATTCTGAACCTGCGAAGATGAATATGAATATTTTCATTTGGAATTGTAGGGGGCTAGGTAGTAGTCTAGCCATAAACTGTGTTAACGACTGTATTCGCAGATTCAAACCGGAATTGGTTATTCTTACTGAGACCATGCTCAGTGGAGATAAAATTATTGCGCAAGCAAAAAAACTGAACTTGGACCAGTTTAAAGCGGTCGATGCTAGGGGTCTGAGTGGGGGGATCCTTATCATGTGGAACTCTAATTATATGGATCTTCAAATTCTAGGAACATCGGAGCAGGAAATTCATGCGATCATTAAGGTATCTCTGACTAATTTTTCTTGGGTCTTGTCTGCCATTTATGCTAGTGTTGACATTGCTGAAAGATTAGTGCTCTGGCAGAATTTGAAAAATGTAGCTGATAACATGAATTTGCCTTGGGTTGTCATGGGAGATTTTAACGACATTGCCAGTCATTTAGATAAGAAGGGGGGAACAAAAATTAACATGAATAGGGTTAATAATTTTAAAAACATGTTGGATTATTGCTCCCTCGCCGACTTGGAATTTTCTGGTTCGAGGTTTACTTGGGCTAAGATGTGTAAAGGTGGTCATTTTGTCCAGCAAAGATTGGATAGGGTTGTTGCCAACCCAGATTGGTTCATTAAATTCCCTGAGGCCAAAGTTGTTCACCTGCCTAGAACTAAGTCTGACCACTGCCCTATCCTTTTGTCCCTATCGGGAAAAAATGTAGTGGCTTCTGAGAGACCTTTTAGACTTGAAACTATGTGGTTAGATCACCCAGATTTTGAAAACTTGGTGAATCATACTTGGTCGTATGCTTTGAACAATCATGAGTTTGCTACCTCTATTTTCCCTGATAGGGCAAGAGAGTGGAACAAGCACACTTTTGGTAACATTTTCATAAGAAAGAAAAATATTATTGCCCAGCTTGATGGAGTTCAAAAGAATCTTGGCCAAAATCCTAATTTGCTCTTGATTGAGCGTGAGGAGATTTTAAGAAATGATTATCTTGATATTTTGCAGCAAGAAGAAAAATTTTGGGCGATGAAATCTAGAACTAAATGGATTTCGGATGGGGATAGAAACACCAAGTATTATCATGCCACCACCATCATTAGGAGAAACCAATCGAAAATTTGTAGGATTAAAGATAGGGAGGGGTCTTGGGTTTCTGATCATAATCTGATCAAAATTGAATTTCAAGATTTCTTTTCTAAGCTTTTTTCCTCCGAGAAAATTCAGGTTCCTCTGTTGTCTGACTGGTCTATCAACCAGGTCAATGTTCTCTCACCCCAAATGATAAGATCTCTGGAGCGGTGTGTCTCTATTAGGGAAGTTAAAAAGGCCCTCGATTCTCTTAGCCCTTTTAAAGCTCCAGGCCCGGATGGTTTGCACCCTATTTTTTACCAAAAACATTGGGAGATTGTGGGAAGTTCTGTCTATAACACCATCTCCACCATTTTTCAGGGTGAACCGATCCCTAAGGGTCTGAACGACACTATTATTTGTTTGATACCCAAGTTTAATAACCCCTCTTTGGTTAACCAATTCCGTCCCATCAGCCTTTGCAACACAGTTTATAAAATAATTTCCAAAGTGATTGTTAATAGGATGAGACCCGTCATGGAGCATCTTATATCTCCTTTTCAAGGGAGTTTTATCCCTGGTAGAAGAGCGATTGATAATGTGGTTATTCTTAGAGAAGTTCTGGAGTCTCTTAAGACTAAAAAAGGAAAATCTTTTTTGATGGTTTTAAAACTGGACTTGGAAAAAGCTTATGATAGGCTTGAATGGGATTTTATCTATAAAACTTTGGTTCATTTCAAATTTCCTGCATCTTTGACAAAAGTTATCATGGAATGTGTCTCTTCTACCAATGTTTCGATTCTTCTAAATGGGGGAAAATTGGAGAAGTTCTCTCCATCTCGTGGCATTCGTCAGGGAGATCCTTTATCTCTTTATCTTTTCATCTTGTGCATTGAATATCTGAGCTTCCTCATTGAGGAAGAAACTACCAAGGGTAGGTGGATTCCCTTAAAGTTGGGTAGGGGATCAGTTTCTTTATCACATCTCCTTTTTGCAGATGATCTGATTTTTTTAGGCACTGCATCAATTCAGAATTGTGAGACTATGAAAAGAACTTTGGAAAATTTTTGTTCTATCTCGGGCCAAAAAGTTAATTTTGATAAATCTCAAGTTGTATTTTCAAAAAATTTGGATGATGCATCGGCTCTGGTTCTTTCTAAAATGTTGAGCTTAAAAAAAGTGGACAAACTGGATTCTTACTTGGGTTTTTCAATGAACTTGTCGAACAAAAGAGTTAGCTCTTTTAATTTCATTTTGGACAGAATCAGGAATAAACTTTCAGGATGGAGGTCTAAACTGTTATCTATGGCCGGCAGAAATGTCCTCATAAATTCAGTCATGGCCACTATTCCATCTTATATAATGCAATGCACGGCTCTTCCGATTGGGATTTGTAAGGGGTTGGACAAGTTAAATAGAGATTTCTTGTGGGGATCTACAGATGATAAAAGGAAGTTCCATGCTTTAAATTGGAATTCTGTTACGCTCCCAAAAGAGTTTGGAGGTTTGAATATTCCTATTACAAGAGAAAGAAATCTAGCTTTACTTGCCAATTTCTCATGGAGATGTCAGAATAATACCAGCCCTTGGGCTAAAATTCTGAAGTTCAAATATTTGAATCCAAATCGGAAATTCACAAGATTGAGGTCCATGAATGGAAAAGCATTGGTTCAGGGAAGTCGAACCCTGGACAAAGGAATGGGTTGGGTTATTGGCGAGGGAGATAAAGTTAATGTTTGGTCTGACTCGTGGATGGGACAAACAAATCTTAGATCGATCATTAGTGGCCCCCTGAATCGCAATGAGGAAAAGTTTCTTGTAAAAGATTTAATGAGGGAATCGGGGGAATGGGATTTCTCTCATTTTTCCTTCCATCTTCCTCATGAAGTCAAAGAGAAAATTTGGGCAAGTCCGAGAGGTTCTTCGGTTGTTATTCAGGATAGGTTAGTTTGGATGGGAGACCCGAAAGGTATCCCGTCTGTGTCTTCTGTCCATCATTTCATAAAGCAGGAGAGAATCAAGAATCTAGAGTTGGTTTCAGGAAACTGGGAATGGATCTGGAAGTGTGATACCATCCCGCGCATAAAATCCTTCTTATGGTTGTGTAACCATAATAAGATTTCAACGGCGCAACTGCTTCACAAAAGGGGCATGAACATTAACCCTATTTGCCAGGTTTGTAGTATCCACGAGGAAAACATTATTCACATCCTTCGGGATTGCATGGTTGCGAGGAAAATTTGGAATGATATTGGTATTCCTTATGGTTTAAATGATTTCTATTTATCTAATCTCTCACCTTGGCTTGAGTTGAATTGTAGGTTCAAACATTTTCATGCGAAAGGACTTGAATGGAGATTTATCTTCACATCGACCATTTGGTTCCTTTGGAAGAACAGAAATTCTTATGTTTTCAATAACCCTCCTATTTCAGTTGATGTCTCTACTTTAAGTTTGATTCAGGCTAAGAGCATCTCAGACAAATTCAAGAGGGAAAAGAATCATCAGAGAAGAAAGACCATCCGGGTGGGTTGGACGCCTCCGGAACATGGATGGGTTAAACTTAACACGGATGGCTCAGTAATGGGGAACCCAGGCCCGGCAGGAGGAGCGGGGGTAATGCGAAATGAATGGGGAGGTTGGATAAAAGGCTTTCAAAGGCATATTGGAATTACCAATAGTCTCGTGGCAGAATTGTGGGCTATAAGAGACGGTCTAACCATGGCAGCGAATTTGGGAGTGAAGGATTTTCACGTCGAAGCAGACGCACAAGAAGCAATTAACTTGATAATTGATGAGCCAGATGTAGATAGACCACTAATGCCTCTCATTTTGGATTGCAGGAAACTTATTTTGAATTTTAACAAATTCAAAATCAGACACGTGTTCCGGGAAGCAAATGGGGTGGCGGATGCTTTGGCTAAGGAAGTTGTAAATCTGGTTGAGCCCTTTCACACTCTAACGAATCCTCCCTCAGACATTTTGAAACTCCTGATGTTTGATAGTGAAGGAAAATCCACTTCTAGAATAGTTAAAAACAATTAGTATTTAGTTTGGGTTGTTTGTATTTTTGTTTTACCAAAAAAAAAAAAAAAAAAGTTTTACAAGTTACTGTTGGCCTGTTGGGTGAGTGGAGGCCAATAGGACGTCATTAAAATTTAAATAATGCAGACATCGTTATAATTGAAACTTAGAAAAGTCAGCAGAGTTTTTTCTTAATATAAATATATAAATTCATTTTATTTATTTATGATGGCCAATAGGAAATGATATCATGGGAACATATTGATGTGTTCAAATTGACTTAGTTGCCATTTGAGACCTTTTCCTCTTTGTCTCCATTCTATTCACTTGTGCGTATTTATAAGCAAAGGAATCTCTTCCCTTCTATGCTCTCACCTAATTTCTCCATTAAAACATCTTCTTCTACCTCAGAGAAGCATCTGCAGAAGAAAGGAAGTCATGGAAGGGTTGCAGAGATCAGACATGTCGTTCAGAAGACAAGGATCCTCGGGGCTCGTTTGGGATGATAAGCTCTTGACAAGGGAAATGAACAGACTCAACGAGAAAGAACAGGAAGCCGGCGACGACAAAGGCAAGCCAATCAACCTTGAACGAAGCCAGTCCAAAGGCGACGGACGAGGATACAGGACCACACAGGTGGCGCCGGCGGTGGAGCCGCCGTCTCCGAGGGTGTCTGCATGTGGGTTCTGCGGTGCGTTCAAGAAGTCGACGGCTGGTAACAAGAACCGTAGAGCTACTAAGCAAGGGAAGAAGGCATCAAGGTAGGGTTATCTGTTGCTGAAAGAAAGAACGAAGCTAGAGAGACGATGAGTGTATTTTTTTTACTTTCGTTTAATGAAAAGATCCGACTCTTAAAATACGAAAAAAAATCCGAAATACTCACACTCGTATAGAAATTAGAAGGGTTGATTTATTCTTCCTCGTCTTCTCGTATCGGCAGATTATTCGGTCTCTAAATCATTTCTATTTTTTAATAATTTTTTTAGTATATCTAAATTATAATACGTATTATAAAACGTCTATATGTAAATTGTGTGTTCGATCCACATAGCAGTTTATTACATGTGTGAGTTGAAGTTGTGGATTATATGCCTATTCTCTTTTTTTTTGTGGTTAAATTTGCTTAATTTATTTAAATATAATGACAAAGAACAAATACATACATCTATAGACACATAAGTTATTATTATGAGTTTAAAATGATGAACCATAATGTATCAAGTATTACATATGATATATATTATATATGATCCCACTTAGTAAGTCAATTGTAAATTTACAATTCACTTATATTTTCTAGCCAAATTTAAAAAATAAATTACCAACAAAATCGTCCATATCAAACTCATAATCATTCATATCATTATTCTCAAAATCGTTATATATATAAATTTATAAGAGGGTTAGGTCCTTTTTTTGTTGGCCATGTTACATAATGTTCGAGCATGGAAACTAGCGTTTTGACCCATCAACGTAACCTCACCCCACTGTCACATGGGCTTAACTTAGGGATAATTTTTTCACCTAAGTAAGGACCTGCTGGCGTGATTGTACGACCAATCAACTGCCCGAACAGAAACGCAACACACTTTGGAGTTTGGATCACTCCGCACACAAGATCAACACAAAGATGGATGTCAGACACTTGTCTTTATTAATTCGTAAAAGCTAGAAACCGATTCGTTAGACCCAAGTCGTAATCATTTCTCAAAGCCAGAGCTTTTTCTTGCACTTGAGAGATTCAAACTTGTGACTCTGAAATCAAACCACATAGGAGTCAGTGTTATTAACCACTAGACCACGAATCGAGCATTTTGAAAAGTAAAAAAAAATGTCCAACTTTTACATTTAAGTTGAGTTCATTATACAATTCAATTTTATAAGCGAACCGAACCACCATTATGGCCGATTCTCGATCCAACTTCCGGTTCGATTCTGATAATACTTAACCTTTATAGAGAGAGAAATAATATTTGCTAAGATACTTGAATATTTGCCACTATATACTCATCATGATGTAAATCACACCGAAAGGAGAATGGAATAAAACCAAAAAGAGAAGATACACTAATTATTATTCATTTAATATTAAATGAAGCAACTATAGAATATTGGAAAGCTTTATATAATATTATATTCCATAAATATTAATTTTGTGAAATAAAATTAAAGACATACCTACTCCAATGTATACTTGCATGTGTTAGGAGGGACTTATGGCGTTGATTAGGACTTTATCACTATCCATACCAAATATGCCATGACATCAAAGCCTATCTGGTCCCTAAAAACGAAATACAAAACAACTCATCATTTTACTTTATACTTATTAGGGAGAGGTAAATTCGGGTTAAGGAGAGGTAAATTCGGGTTAGCGAGTTATATGGTTAATAACTAAATCGCTACCCAAACTTTGAGTACTTTATAAATTGCTAAATGAACTTTATTTTTTCAAATTTTTTTACCTATACTTTCGGAGTTGGGGCAAATTGCTAACTCAGTTAACTTTTCCGTTAAATATGGACGGAAAATAACGTGACGACACATGATTGGTCCATAATTTAGAAAACTAAATAATTTTTTAAAAATACCAAAAAAATCTAAAAATGAATAGAGAAAATAAGAGTTTTTAATGCAATATTTTTATTAAAAATATTATATTAAAAACTCATATCTTCCTTTTTAATTTTCTAGATTTTTTATAAAAAAAATTTATTAGGTACTTTTAAAATTTAGTTTTTAAATCAGTGCCCAATCATGTATTGCCATGTCATTTTTTGTTCATATTTAACGGAAAACTTAACAGAGTTAACAATTTGCCCCAAGTGTCAAAATTTAGGTAGCATTTTTTGAAAAAGTAATGTTAATGTAGCAATTTATAAAGTGCCCAAAGTTGAAGTAGCAATTTGGTTATTAACCCTTTAAAAAGTGTTCAATCTAAACCTAACATATAATTATTGATGAATTGATTTTTAAAATTTAAACACAACTCGTAACCCGTGTTCATTTCAATTTGCACGATATGAATTTTGTCAACCCATTGACCTGCGCAATCCATAAACCAATACATTTCACGAACTCATACGATTGATGCATGAACCCACACAATCCGTGTAACTCATAGACTTTTATAATATATATATATATATATATATATATTATATTTAATTGTACAGACCAACAAATTGATTCATGGTTCGAGTGGTACAAACCAAATACGACTCATTTTTCATAAGGGTTAGACGAGCATATCATAAATTCCAATACAAACATGACAACGAGTTACCCACACGTTACTCATGAGTCATGTCCAAAATTAATACCCCTAATATAATATAATTGTTTTTGTATACAAAATTCTTCTCACAATTTCAAACCTAAAATGTAATATAAATATTAAAACTCTTCCTAATGTAATATCTCACTTTATGAGTTGATTTAAAGATATTTAAAGTATTGTAATAATATAGTTAAATAAATACTTAGTAAGGATCATTTTTCTTTTTTCAGTAAGATGCCACTTCACTTCTGTCGTGTAATTTCCAGCCGAACAAATTGGAACCGCCAAATTGGATAGTCAAAGAATACCTCTTTGACCGTTAATCTTATTCTTCGCCACCTGTCAATCAGATTTGACTAGCAGCTTCTCATTGATTGGTATATATATATTATATTTGGCCAAAAAAAGGTATATATATTATTAAAGTATAAATAAAGAATGATAAATGTGTTAAGTAACGCGTGATTTTTTAGCAATCTTGATTTTTATTAGGTCCAGAGCCTCTCTATCCGTGTAATAGTATGAGACAGTTTTTAAAATCCAAATTTGACCCGCGGGTTGTTGGGTTAACCCGCGGGGCAGAATAATTCCTCATGAATGGTAAAAGTTGTGTTAGTCTGACTCGTTCGATCTCTATGATCAGCGGGTCAGTCTGACCCGTTCGACCCACCATTTCAATAAAAACAAAAACAAACTAAAATATATAAATGGAACAGGTCATGGATTAATCCGTGGGTCAAGACTTCTGATCCAAACCTGACCCTTATTTTCACGAGTCATCCATGAGTCGTGTCAAAATGACCCATGTATCAAAAATTCTGACCCAAACACGACCCGTGAACGAGTCATAATCACACATGGGTTGAGTC
The DNA here is from genome assembly GCA_946814005.1 of Chamaenerion angustifolium. Taxonomy (NCBI): domain Eukaryota; kingdom Viridiplantae; phylum Streptophyta; class Magnoliopsida; order Myrtales; family Onagraceae; genus Chamaenerion; species Chamaenerion angustifolium. The sequence goes on from OX328279.1 coordinate 1,435,964, forward strand.
AGATTTTGAGACTCCTAGTTTTTATTCAACATATACGAAACGTGTGTTAGGCATACAAAATACAATAAAAAAGGCGAGGGTGCAACTTCTCTAGAATTCAAAGTTGAGAGTGTAAATATGCATTATTTCCTACTTTCAGATGGTGACCGACCACCGCGTTTGGTACTCTTTATTTGTTTTTGTGGAATCCCATGCGGAAACTTCATATTCGCAGAAACTACAAAGAACCGCTGGCTACGTGGTCCCTACTTGGGCAGAGATCCGTCCGTACGCCTCCATGGAAACATCACCATGCATTTCTTGATGCTTCCACGATTTATCTATCCGAGAAAGAAACAAACAAGAATTCAGCGCAGATCATTACATAAGTCTGAATCAGAACCGTAGTGTCTCTTTATCGGAAAAAATTCTCACAAAAGCTGCTATTTTTGCTCCTTCCTTCAGTTCCCTGTTTCGGCTAGACGTTTTCTGAGAGGATTCTTCGGGTGGATAATCATGGTGCAGTGGGGGAATGACACTGATGGTTATACTGAGGTAGAGGTGAGACCTTTCTTCTGACATTGGTTTTATTTTTCATTACAGAAAGATTTTGATGCCATGGTTGATGGTTCTTGTTGAAAATACAAATGCAGGCTGATTAATGTTTAGCCCATTATCCGTCATTGGCCCAATCTTCTATCCGCAGCCCAGCATATGCAGCTGCTTAGCCCACGTGTGCAGCTGCTTGGCCCAACAGTTCGTCAAGCCTCACCCATATTCCAGAAGCTTCCTGCAGATGGCGTCCATTCGTTTCTCTTCGTCTTCAATTCTGTTCTAGGGTTTTATTATTTTCTTGACAGACTTCTCTCTCGTTTCGTTTCCGTTGCGTCGTTCCGTTTTCTTTCTCTTTCATTTTGTAGTGTAAATGAACTCTAGATCTAGGTATTTAAGGATGAGAGGTTGCCAAGTGAAGGAACCAACCTCGATGATTCCCAATTGCTGAGTTCATGTTCGTAATATCTGTTCTGTGATCGTTTATTTTGCACAAAACCGTTCGCATTTTATCATGGTATCAAAGCCGAGAGGCTGAAAGAACGGCCTATTCTTCGATTCAGGTGTTTTCTATCCAAGTTATCTTGGATTTGTATTCTCTCTGTGTGTTTCTGTTCATATATGAATCGGTTTTTTTAGTTAACCGTTTCCTTGTTCATATTCTATAGTTTGTGTAGTTTTCTGGTTTTTTTTTCCAGATCTGTATTTCCTTGTTTCTGGCATATGATTCTTTCTGTCCAGATCTTTATTTCCTTGGAATCTTTACTAGGTTGTGATTCAGATCTGCTTTTTTTGCTGATATTACGTTGCATATTGATCTTGTTTCTTATTATCGTGGTTCTTTAGTATCTGTTCTTGTGGCTGATTGTTGTTTTCGTCTTTTGGTATATCTGATTACTGTTGCCTTTTTTCTTTTTCTTGAGATTCTGGTTTTCTCTTGTCATCATGGCAGAAGATAAACCTGTTAATGAAGGAAAAAGAAAAATTAATCCTGATGAGCATGATATATTAGCTTCTGTGGATTTTCATCATCCTTTGTTTTTACATGCTAGTGATAATCCGGGTACTAATATGATATCTGTTACTCTTACTGGTCCTGAAAATTATATCATGTGGTGTAGAGCTATCCGATTCATGCTGCTAGGTAGAAACAAATTAGGATTTGTTGATGGAACTTGCATGCGTGATGACTTTGATCCTGCCTTGCACCATTTATGGGATAGATGTAATGCTGTAGTTATAGGGTGGCTTACCAACTCTATCTCTAAGGATCTTTCCAGCGGGATGATGTATACTGAAAATGCATTCCTCGTTTGGAAAGAACTTAAAGAAAGGTTCCATAAGGTAAGTGGTCCTAGAGCATATCAATTACATCTTGAAATTATCATGTGTCGACAAGGTTTGGATTCCATATCAACTTTTTTCTCTAGATTGAAAGGTCTTTGGGCTCAATATGATACTGCTTGTGCTCTTCCTTTTATAGAAGGTGACGATTTTAAAAAGCATATAGAGCATAAGGAGAACCAAAGGCTCTTTCAATTTTTGACTGGATTGAATGAAAATTATGCCAATATTAGAAGTCATTTGTTACTTTGGTCTCCTTTGCCTTCGGTTAATCAAGCTTACAATTTATTAACTCAAGAGGAGACTCAAAGGGGTGTTTCTTGTACTTTGAATGCATCTTACAACCCTTCTTCTGCAAATATGTCTCTAAGTCTGGATAAGCCGAAAGGAAATCCAAACTTAGAGTGCACGTTTTGCAAGAAAAAGGGTCATACTGTGGACAGATGTTTTTCAAAGGGGTGTGACTTTTGTAAGAAAAAAGGTCATGCCAAAGATAATTGCTTCAAGTACAAGGAACAATTAAAACAAAAGGGCTTAAATCCTAAAGTCAATGTTACCTCCATTAGGAGTAGTGACGTTGACTCTGTTGCTTTAAACTCTACTAATGATGTTAATCTGAGTGGTGGAGTACAGGGAGGGATCACCTTCTCTCATGATCAGTTCGAAAGGTTCTTACAAACCTTTAAAGGTGTAGGAGGCATTGCGGGTGGAGCAAGTGCAGCCACACCCTCTGACCCACATGCAAACACGGCTGGTATATCTCTTAATTCAATTTCTTTGTATGAAAAAGATAACTGGATCCTTGATACAGGAGCAACCAATCACATGACCAACAGAAATGATTGGTTGTGTGATGTTAAGGCTGCTCCTGATATCAAAGTTCAGTTACCTAATGGTGGATATTCTAAGGTTGAACAAATTGGAAGTGTTTTTACTGATTCAGGAAAAAAGTTGCAGAACGTTTTATATATCCCTGATTTCAGATATAACCTTCTTTCAGTGTCTAAACTTACAAACGATTTAAAATGCTCTGCAATTTTTTATCCTGACCTTGCAATCCTGCAGGACCTCTCAAATGGGAAGGTCTTGGGGACTGGTGAGGAAAGATTTGGATTATACTTCATTCGATTGTCTGCAAGCCGTGCTGGATCTGTTGTTAGTAATTCTGTTGTGAATAGTGGAACATTATGGCATTTGCGATTTGGGCATGCCTCTTTGAAGGCTTTGGAAAAGGTTGATGGTTTGAATATTGTAAAGCATGATGAGTTGAATATACATGATTGTGCTATTTGTCCCAAGGCAAAAATTGTTAGATATCCTTTTCCTGTTTCGGATACTAAGTCTGATGCCATTTTTGATCTTGTGCATGCTGATGTTTGGGGACCATATCATAGTCCCACTCATGATAATAAGCGTTTCTTCTTGACATTGGTGGATGATTTTTCTAGAGTAACTTGGATTCACTTAATGCAGTTCAAATCTGATGTTTTCATTGTGCTAAAGGGGTTTATTGCTATGATTGAGACTCAATTCAAGAAAAGGATAAAATGTCTTAGGACTGATAATGGTAGGGAGTTTTTCAATGAGCATTTGAATAATATGTTGCATGATAAAGGGATCATTCATCAAAGTAGCTGTCCCTACACTCCTCAGCAGAATGGTAAAGCTGAGAGAAAGCATAGACACCTCTTGGAGGTGGCTAGGGCTTTAAAACTGCAAGGATCAATCCCAAATATTTTTTGGGGGGATTGTATCCTTACAGCATGTTATCTGATCAATCGTATGCCTTCTAAGCTGTTACAAGGGAAATCTCCCTTAGAGATGTTGTATAAAAAGAAACCTGCATTCAGTCACCTTAGGGTTTTTGGCTGTTTGTGTTATGCCAAAAATATGTCGGTTACTGACAAGTTGGCTTCCAGAGCTATCCCTTCTGTCTTTATGGGATACTCTGAGACTCAAAAGGGATACAAACTCTATGATTTAATTGATAAAAAATTCTTTATTAGCAGAGATGTTCGTTTTAATGAGAGTGTGTTTCCCTTTGAGAATGGTAAACTTGATCAGCAACCCATATTTTTTGAGCATTATGATGATGACTCCAATGATGGTAATCCCAGAAATGGGAATACTGAGGAGACTGTTGGAGAATATGATGCAGGTAATCCAAATGATGAAGATCAGCCTGATCCTGATGAAATGGAACCAGATGAAGGTTCAAATGCTGATTCTGATGGAAATATTCAACTCACTGAAGAATCTGAAAATCATCCTGTCAGCAGATCAGGAAGAACAATCAGACCTCCTATTTGGATGAAGGATTATCAGGTGTCGAATGTTTCTTGTCCTTATTCAATCAAAAAATATATATCCTATGATGGGTTATCAAATGAATATCAATGCTATTTGACATCGATTTCTAAGATGATTGAGCCAGATACCTTCAGTGAGGCGATAAAAAATGAGTCCTGGATTGAAGCCATGCAGGAAGAAATAAGGGCTCTAGAAGAAAACGATACATGGGATTTAGTTCCTGTCCCAAAAGGTAAGTCCATTATTGGGAGTAAATGGGTTTACAAATTGAAATATAAATCTGATGGTACCTTGGCTAGATATAAGGCTAGATTGGTTGCTAAAGGGTATAATCAAAAACATGGGATCGATTATTTTGAAACTTTCTCTCCTGTGGTAAAGATGAATACTGTTAGAACCATTCTAAGCTTAGCTGCTATTCGTGTTTGGCCTCTTTACCAAATGGATGTGCATAATGCTTTTTTGCAAGGTGATCTTAATGAGGACGTTTATATGCATGTTCCTGATGGTTTCAATAGTGAAAATTCTGGCTTGGTATGCAAATTAAAAAAATCACTTTATGGTCTGAAACAAGCAAGTAGACAATGGAATTTGAAATTGTGTGATTCTCTTATCAAAGCTGGTTATGTCCAATCGAAACTTGACTATTCGTTGTTTACTAAGTCTGATGGTGCAAATATTGTTGTTCTGTTGATATATGTCGATGATCTTCTTATTACTGGAAATAGTTCCAGATTGGTTGATGAATTGAAGCATGTGCTTGAAATGAATTTTAAAATGAAGGACTTGGGTGAGCTGAAATATTTTTTGGGTATTGAGATAGCAAGGTCTGAAAAAGGCCTGGTTTTATCGCAAAGGAAATATGCTCTTGAGTTGATTTCTGATGTTGGATTGTCTGGTGCCAAAATTGCTAAAACCCCTATGGAGCAGAATCTGAAATTGACTAGTAGGGAATATGATAGACATCTGGGTATCAATAAGGATGATAAGGGCCTAGATGATGTCAGCCTATATAGGAGACTGATAGGAAAGTTATTATACTTGAGCATTACCCGTCCAGATATAACGTTTGCTGTGCAGAATTTAAGTCAATATATGCAGGACCCGAAAGAATCACATTTGAATGCAGCCTTACGGATTGTGAGGTATGTAAAGCATGAACCAGGTAAAGGTATTCTTTTATCTAGTAGTTCAGATCCTAACCTAATCGGATTCTGTGACTCCGATTGGGCTGGATGCATTGAATCAAGAAGGTCTGTTACTGGTTTCTGCATTTTTCTTGGAAAATCTTTAATCTCTTGGAAAGTAAAAAAGCAGAACACTGTTTCTAGATCTTCAGCTGAATCTGAATATAGGAGTATGGGTTCGACCTTATCGGAAATTATTTGGCTTAGAAATTTATTGAATGAATTGGGTTTTAAACAAAATAAGCCATGTATTCTTCATTGTGATAATAAGGCTGCAATCCAAATTGCAAATAATCCTGTTTTCCATGAAAGAACAAAGCATATTGAAATTGATTGCCATTATATTAGAGAAAGGTTGTTGGATAACATTTTGCAATTAAGACATGTTAAGACAGGCAGTCAGATAGCTGACATCTTTACAAAAGCTCTTGGAAGTCCACAACATCATCTTCTTTGCAATCAGCTTGGTATGTGGAATCTCTTTGATAGACAGGGGGAGATGACTTGAAGATTGGTCCAGATATTATCAGCCTGAGGGGGAGTGTTGAAAATACAAATGCAGGCTGATTAATGTTTAGCCCATTATCCGTCATTGGCCCAATCTTCTATCCGCAGCCCAGCATATGCAGCTGCTTAGCCCACGTGTGCAGCTGCTTGGCCCAACAGTTCGTCAAGCCTCACCCATATTCCAGAAGCTTCCTGCAGATGGCGTCCATTCGTTTCTCTTCGTCTTCAATTCTGTTCTAGGGTTTTATTATTTTCTTGACAGACTTCTCTCTCGTTTCGTTTCCGTTGCGTCGTTCCGTTTTCTTTCTCTTTCATTTTGTAGTGTAAATGAACTCTAGATCTAGGTATTTAAGGATGAGAGGTTGCCAAGTGAAGGAACCAACCTCGATGATTCCCAATTGCTGAGTTCATGTTCGTAATATCTGTTCTGTGATCGTTTATTTTGCACAAAACCGTTCGCATTTTATCAGTTCTGACATATGAGCTCTACCCATTACTGTAAACTGCTATTCTTCATGAAAATACATGAAAAGGTGGAGACTTTGACAACAGTGCTGCTGGATCATAAAGACTGGCAAGTGAGAGTAGATTGTAGTTGATTTTGTTGGGCCATGTATGAACTGAGATATGTAACTTGATCCTCATTTGGGGCATTGGGTAATGAAGAGAGTACTTCATCATAAAAGTTAGTCATTCAGATCGATTTCTTGAATGCTTCAATTTATTAAACAGAAATTGAATGGAGTTTCAACTTTCAGTTCAAGTTTTGTTCCATTATCAAGATCCACAATTGTAATTCTGTTGACGATGAACACTCTTTTTAGGAGATGACTGCATTTCGATCGTCAGCAACTCTTCGTGGATCAGGGGTGGCAAACATCGTTTTGCAGGCCTGATCAAGCATTAGGTAATGAACCAAACCAAGCAACTCTTGTCTTCTTTGAATATAAGAGGAGCATTGATTGAGAAAGTTGATTTCTGTTGGTTAGTAGCATTGGAAGTTGATTTCTTTTGGTTTATGGAGGAATCCCGAATTTGATCTGTTGGAAAGCTTATGGCTCGACCTTGGGGTTCATCTATCCGCTTTCTTTCCTGACCAAATTGAGGATGCCTTCATTAGCAAGAAAACTGACACTGAAAGTGACAAGACTGTTGGGATATTAGCGGCCTAATTTCCATCTTGCAGGACCTTGTGACTCGATGAATTAAGAGAAATGCAAACGACACAAGAATTTACGTGGTTCACCAATTTGGCTATGTCCACGGCTCACACCCACACTTTCACCATACACAAATAGTTTTACAAATTGTATCACACAATATGTATCGCTCGCACTCTAAAATACTCACTCCGTATTTTTGGTTCACAATACAACACTATTTTCTCCCACACTCAAGACACCAACAACCGTTTCTTTTCTTCTCTCTTTCTTGTGGTTTGTGGTTATACTTTCCTTCAACATTGTTGGCTTCTTATATACCAAAAAAGATGGCAATATTCAGTGGCTTGACAACTTTACTGAGTGGCTTGCCTAATGTGGTCAGTGGCTTGCCCACTTTCGTGAGTGACCCACCTTGGTGAGTGGCTTGCCCACCAGAAGAGTGACTTCTCCACTTCAGTAAGTGGTTTCTCCACTTCAGTAAGTGGTGGTGGTGAAAGTCTCCATTGTATAACACAAACTTGATTCGATCGAGTTAGTGTAAATTGTGATGTTGTACATTGATTATGTTTTACAGATTTGAGCAATGAAAATGCAGATCTTCTGAGCTTGCTTATATTGGTTTGTTTGAAGGGATGTTGTTCTTATATGAACTTCAACTTTGTGTCTTGTGTCTTGCTAAACTTAAATTTGTTGTGTTATATTTTTCGTGCAAATTACTAATTGAATTTTGATGCTACGTTCTGTCTCTATTAACCCGCAAATTCGAGAGAGTTAACATACTATTACTTTGAATAAGCTTAACCAATAGTTTTACCCTAATATATAACCAAGGTGAAGTAAACTCTTGCGTGTTGGACAAAAGAAAAACAAGTAAACTCTTGTTTACTATCATTCTATGCATAAAGAAATGGTTGAAAATGGAGGTAAAAAATGACCCTTTGTTGAACTTAGTGAGCAATCGACAAAATAGGTGATTTGATTTGACGTTTGCAGGAGGCGATGAGAGCATCCAAAACTAAGTCAGCGGATAGAGTTGAGTAGCAAGAATAATGTTCCAATATTATCAAAGTCGTAGGAAACTTCATTAGCAATAAAACATGTCCCCATTTTCAAGATACTACTCCAAAACGACCCTAAAGCATGTCGGAGATTCTGTCGTTTCCTCGAGTTACTTGTTGAAGCTCCACCCTTACCTCCTGAAGAATAAGGAGGAGATTTTCTTTGTATTTGCTGCATTCCACGAAGGTTCACGAAATCTTGAATCCGAAGACCAGAAAAGGAGCAAGCTTGATTGAGTGTCGTCTGAGCTAAAGAACATAGACCATCTGGGTCCAATATAAGTATGCACCAAACTTCTTCCTCCTAGTACCAAAACAAAATCCCAGATTTTCTTTGGTTGCCTTGTCCCTCTCCCTCTCTCCTCCTCACGATGACAAACCAAAGTTTTTGTCTTTCTTCTCTTCTTTGCGCGTATGTTGTGTTTTCTGCATTTTCAAGAATTGCTCTTTCGGAGGATCTTGATTCTGCACCAGAACTCCCTCCAGCTGCTGAGACAAATGCAAGTGTGTTAATTCCAGAAACTGTATTCCATCTTGTTGATCATGGCGGTATTGGGAATGGAACTTGTGATGATACTGAGGTAAATATCAAAACTTTATGCATGGACTGATCTGGGTTTCATAATTGGAAGTTGAAATTTCGATACTGCATTTCCAAAAATTCGTAAAATGTGTTCAAACATCTGAAGTTCCTTATTCTTCTTGTTTCAGGCCTTCCTTCGTGTGTGGCAGCTAGCTTGTGCCACGTCTGCACCAACTCGAATCATAGTTCCCTCCAAAAAGACATTTTTAGTTCGTCCCCTCAATTTTTCAGGGACCTGTCGATCGAAGGTCACACTACAGGTACTTGGATTTCTTTAGGGAATTCCTTCTTTTCATATGATGAAATCCAAACCCTTGTAGTTACTCGACTTAAGCATCATTTTTGGTAGATTTCTGGAAAGCTCATTGCCCCCGAAGATCCCAATGCTTGGAACGGTTTGAACCCGAACCATTGGCTCTACTTCAGCGGCATCAAACATCTTTACATAGAAGGGAGAGGCCGAGTCAATGGAATGGGACATAAATGGTGGTCAAGAGCTTGCAGTAAGAACTCATCATATGTATGTGTCGCAACATAATCCTCTTTGTTACTAAAACAATGTTTATACTGCTCTATATGTTCTATCTAACACTGCAATTTTCTCTGTTTTTGCAGCCAATTTGCCGTTACGCTCCATCGGTTAGTGTTCCTTTAGTACAATGTCGTTGATACATATTCTCGAAACTTGTCTTTCGAGTTTTAATTCTGCTTGTTTTTTCAATTATGTCAGGCCCTAACGTTCGACAGATGCAAGAACTTGAGGATACAGAATTTGATGATTATGGATAGTCAGAAAAAACACATTACTATTACAAATTGTGTGAGGGCAAAAATTTCCAATGTGAGGATTATTGCACCGTCCGGGAGTCCGAAGACCGACGGAATCCACATCACTGGGACTCGGGCTGTTCGGATCCAAGACACGATCATTAGAACAGGTTCATGTTTTGTTATTTTCACCCGTAGTTTTTACATGTAATGTAAGATCCTGAATTGACAGTTCAATTTTGTAGGAGGAGATTGCATCTCGATCGGCGCCAATTCTTCGCAGATCAAGATTAGGAACATTGTTTGTGGGCCAGGACAGGGTATTAGGTAACAATTACTACTAACTATCATCATTAATCTGACCGTAAATCCTCGAAAACAATGCTGATGAAGATTCGGTCTCAGTGTCGGGAGCTTGGGAGAGGGGAATTCGGAAGGGGATGTCAATGGCGTGCTTGTCGAAAGAGCTTTCTTGTCCAACACGGAATATGGATTGAGGGTTAAGACATGGCAGGTAAAAATCTTAATCTTTGCTAAGTTGTCTCTTGAAAACAACATAGTAATCCTCACAGACTATCAAATCTTGTCTTCTCAGGGAGGTCGGGGATCCGTCACCAATGTCATCTTCCGTAACGTGTGGATGGAAAATGTATCAAACCCTATCATTATCGACCAATATTATTGTGATACTCCTCAACCTTGTGCGAATCAGGTTTGAGTTCTTATCCAAACCTATTTTTTCCTTACTTAGCTCGCAAGTAAACTCCTGACCCACGTCACCGGGTTTCTTTCTTCATGGCTCAGACTCAGGCAGTTCGAGTGGAGAACATACAATACATGCAAATCAGAGGGACATCGATGACCAAAGAAGCCATCACATTCCACTGCAGCGACAAACATCCATGCACCGGACTTTACTTGGAAGACATTCAACTTGTTTCGGCTCAGGGAGGAGACATAACATCGGTTTGTTGGAGAGCTTACGGGACCAACAATGGTCATGTTATTCCTCAACCGTGTTACAAATACGTAAGCCCCAAGGAGGAGAAGCTAGTGCTCGGTTACGACAATTCATCTGCACTTTCTTTTTGATGATGCCGAAGCAGAAACTGAACACATCTACCTATATTTGTCGTGTATATAGGAAATATACGCTCGATGTTCTTTATTTTTCAATTGGCAATGTGCTAATTTTCTATATTCTTTTGGGTATAGATATGGTGTATTGTCAACAGGGATATGTCTCTCTAATAATGAGGTCAGGGTTTGGGAGTTGTATGTTCCTCAAATCTTGTTTATACAATGCCAACATTGTCATATATATGAAAAAAGGAAGATGGTTTGAAGCTAAATTTAAATCCATAAGCATATGCCCAATAAATGTTTACAAACGGATACACACATAATCGATCTGAACCTAAAACCATGAGAGTTCGAGGTATATGATAATGAGCTCGAAACCCTAAACCCTAAACCCCATTAATTCGTTTGATCCCTATATACATTAATTACTTGCTACACAAGTTGTTTGAAAAGGAGCAAGACCGAGCTTATGTGCTCCTTCACCCACCTTCATGGATTTCTCCTTCATCCACCTTCAATCTTATGTGCTCGATTGCCATTTCCTTCAGCTTCTTCTCCACCGTACCACCATGCTCTAACAGTACACGATTCAAAGACACGAGCTTTGTAACTTATGAAACAAGTTATCGATGATTGGTATGTGTCTTGTTGTCAAAGTTATCTGTTGAAGCACTCAAGATTGATACATAAATTCGGGATCATCTGATAATACATTCGGCAATAAGAAGAGAAGGCTCGTGATGAAACCAGCAGGGACTGAAAAGTGAAAAGACAAGAATAGTAATGCTTACATAACTGAAGCGTGAGACAGGGTGGGGGTAAAGTCGGAAATCTACATTTTGGTATCAGCTCTCTTAAGTCTTAAGCCTCTATTGTTTTAAGGGTGAGACAAGGAATTACTAGTCCTTTAAGATTAGAGAAGTTGTCAAAGTTCCTCGTCTTCGAAATTTAAAAAAAAACAAGTATACGTATACTCCATTAAAACAAGGGTTAAATACCAAGGAGCTACCTGGACTTTGGACGTTTTGCAAAATGGCTACCTCAACTTTGAAGAAGGTGCAAATAGCTACCTCCGTCCAATTTCCGTCAACTGTTGACGGAAATTCGTTGGAAATTGTACGGAGGTAGCTATTTGCACCTTCTTCAAAATTGAGGTAGGCCATTTTGAATTTTCAAAGTTCGGGTAGCTCGTTGCAAAATGTTCAAAGTTCAGGTAACTCCTTAGTATTTAACCCTTGTTTTAATGGAGTATACGTATACTTGTTTTTTTTTTAAAATTTCGAAGACGAGGAACATTGACAACTTCTTTAATCTTAAAGGACTAGTAATTCATACAGCATAAAGAATCAAAATCTCTGCAACTAAAAGTAATATCAATCCATATAGTATGCATATCTGTAGCTATATTGAAAGGTTATGTCATGTACTACATATAAAACACTAAACATTGTACATCAATGTCAGTTGAACCGCGTTTGATTTTAGGACAACTCTTGAGCATCTAGTTCCTCGCGTTTCAACTACTTCGAACGTGAAAACAATGTCCTCCCAAACAGAAACTAGAGCTGCAAGAAACATGAGGAAGTACACATTGTTTAAATCTGCATTATATGTTAACAATTTCATCAGTAACAACATAAGGAAAAACAAGTACCTTCTACTTCATGAAGATCTAGCATTTGTAAGAACAATGGATTTCAGGTTTACATCCACCTTATATAGATATATCCTCAACCTTTCGAACAACTAACAGCTCTCCCAATCCAGAAGCAAATCTGCAATATTGAAGAAGGTACTATAAAAATAGTAGAAATTGCAGGAACGAGATTGATACAACCTCAGTGAATGTCTTACCCAGCAACAATTAGAACAAGAGCCATAATCCATAAGCAAGATTGGTAGCACTGGTACTTAGACTTCCGTCGCTTCATATCGTATCCGGCTGGGATATATCTCCGGCTTACATATCCGTATTGAGGTCGGATCAAGAGAATAAAACCGAGGAGGAATCCGGCAATGAACCCTCCAACGTGAGCAGAATTATCAACATGAGGTATAAGTATTCCCATGGCTAAATTGAGGACCACAACAACGATGAGCGTAGAAAGGGCTGTGCACTGAACGAACCCACAAATGCTATGATAAGTACCATGAAAATGTTACTATTTTTTGCACCATGATGAAACTATAGAAGTTACCATATGGTTTATAAGTCTATGCATTATCAAGTACTGTCATACCATCAACAAGCTAGCTAGCTAGATCTTAGGGTTAATTAATATAATTACCAAAAAACAAACCGAACTTTGAGGAAAAATCAAACAGCAAACCAATATTTTTTTGTTGACAAACAACAAACCAAACTTTTGGAATTGAGCAATCAACAAACCTACCTCAAATTTTCATTATGTTTGAATGAATTTTTCAATGTTTGAGGGAGTTATTAAGTCAACATTAGTTGAAATATTTTAAGGAAAGATTATTACGACTTAATAACTCCCTCAAACATTGAAAATTTCGTTCAAACATAATGAAAATTTGAGGTAAGTTTGTTGTTTGCTAAATTTCTAAAGTTTGGTTTATTTGTTGTTTGTCAGTAAAAAAAGTTCAGTTTGCTGTTTGTTTTTTCTTCAAAGTTCGGTTTGTTATTTGGGTATTAACCCTAGATCTTCCATAAACTTACTTGATGAAGTTAAAATGATAACGATTATAGCAAAAAGTTTTAACCTTGTTTACGTAAATCGTCCAATTCGTGATAAGCTCGGAGAGCATTCCCCCCAATAGACCGAACAACGAACCCGATGCTCCAACCGATATCTTTGTTTCGGTATCATCCATAATAGCAGATAGCAAACTTCCCCCAACCCCGGACACAACATACAAAACTCCAATTTTAACTGCAAGAATATGATTAGGGGTTAGTTAAAAGCTAAATCTGTTCTGGTTTTAATGTTGTTATCGCGATTTATTGTTCTTACAAAACCCAAATTCTTGCTCAAGACCGATCCCTATGACTAAGAGGCTCAACATATTAGCACCCAGATGAAGGACTCCTGCATGAAGCCATATACATGTAATAATACGCCATGATTCACCGTTCTCCACCACAAGCATTTTTTCAAGACCTCCAAGCTGCTCGAGCCTGAAAATTTCCAAACAAAATTGCATATAATCAATGATCGTGCATAGTAACATATAAAATGTGTCCCTGACCCTGACCCAACTAGAATGACCTACTTTTTATGGGTCTAATAACAACGATACAGTATATTCTTACGTGGTAACGGTAGGGCCAAGAAGAGGGTTGGCCTCGAACGGCTCGAAAGAGAACCTTCCAAGGTCATGATAGAAAGTGCAGTTCTCTCCCTCCCTCGAAGGGCAGTCGTTGCGATACATGGTGTAGATGAAGAGGCCAACATCTACGAAGAAGATAATGGGGATGAGCCACGGGAACCATGGCTGAGGTGGCGGTTGCCGAGGCGGTGGAAGTGGGATGTTGTGGTGGTGGTGGGAAGATTGGGCCCGCTTCGAGCCCTTCTCGATGTCCGGTGGCAATGGCGTCCCCTTCCCCATTGTGGAGGAGGAAAAGGAAGCGCCGAAGTTTTGGAGGAGAAAGGGAGAGAGATCAGAGGGAAAGGGAAGTGGACGGTGAAGAACAACAATCGTCTCTCTGTCTAGGCGGAGGGTGGATAGCAAAGTTCGGTGTTTTTGCAGCTAAACAAATAAGTGCTTAGATATGTCCAACAAACGAGATCTAGTCAACTCCAACCAGTCATCCCTATATTAGATTGTTATGCGATGGCAAATATTAGATTTTGTTTTTGGTCAAATTAGATAGTGTTAGATCACCCCAAAAAAAGGGAGTAACAAAAAATGTAATTCACATTTGTGATGAAATATCGAAAAATTAAAATATTTAAACGTTATCATTATATATTGAGTGAGTGATAATACATTGACAAAACTACGAAATCGAACGAAACTAATAAGGTACTATCTCAAAAAAAGGTCTTTAACGTTTGATATACAAGTGATAACAACGTTCATTTGATCCTATATTTTGAGTGAGAATGTGTAGAAAAGATATTTGATTGAGTATGTAAGCAAACAAAATTTATTTCATCGAAACTAAAGTTCTGAGTGAAGAGAAATTAACAAAATTACAAAATCGGTCGAAATTCAAAGGGGGTACCATCACGAAAAACAGTGGATTTGAGTTCCAAAAGTATATATTATATTCACATTGCTATGCTTATATTTATTGAGTAAGAATGCAAATAAATCCAATTTCACTAAACACCAAGTTGTGAGTGATGAGATATTGACAAAACTACGAAATCAGACGAAACTAAGAAGGTACCATCTCAGAAAAAGGTCTTTAACGTCCTATATACAAGTGATCACCATGTTCATTTGATCCTATATTTATAGTAAGAATGTGTAGAAAAGATATTTGATCAAGTACAGAAGAAAACCAAATTTATTTTATCGAAAACAGAGTTCTGATTGAGAAGAAATTCAAAAAACTATAAAATTGGTTGAAACTCAAAGGGGTTCCACCACGAAAACAGTAGATTTGGGTTCCAAAAATATATATTATATAAACATTAATACCCTAATATATATCGAGTAAGTATGCGAATACAACCGATTTCACTAAAAACGAAGTTGTGAATTATGAGATATTGACAAAACTACGAAATCAGACGAAACTAACAAGGTACCATTTCGAGAAAAGGTCATTAACTTCCTATACACAAATGATCACAACGTTAATTTGAACTTATTTTTCTAGTAAGAATGTGTATAAATGATATTTCATCAAATACAGAAGCAAACAAAAATTATATCATGGAAAAAGAGTTCTGATTGAGGAGAAATTCAAAAAACAACAAAATCGGTCGAAATCCAAAGGGGTACCATCATGAAAAATAGTAGATTTGGGTTCCAAAAATATATATTATATTAACATTACTAAATCAATATATATCGAGTAAGAATATAAATAAAACTAAGTTTACTGAAAACGAAGTTGCGAGTAAGAAGATATTGACAAAACTACGAAATCAGACGAAACTAAAAAGGTACTATATCAGAAAAAGGTCTTTGATGTTTGGAAGACAAATTGATCACAATATTAAATTGATACTATATTTCTAGTAAGAATATGTAGAAATTATATTCTATCGAGTATGGAAGCAAATTTTTTTATTTCATCGAACATAGAGTTGTGATAGAGGAGAAATTCAAAAAATTACATAATCGGTCGAAACTCAAAAGGTACCATCAAGGAAAATAGTTGATTTCACTTCCAAATATATGTATTATATTAACATTACTACCTCAATATACATTGAGTAAGAATGCCAATAAAACTAATTTCACTGAAAACGAAGTAGTGAGTGATGAGATATTGACAAAACTACGAAGTCGAACGAAATTGATAAGTTACCATCTCGAAAAAGAGAATTTAACGCCATTTATACAAGTGACAACAACAAATATTTGATCTTATATTTTGAGTGAGAATGTTTAGAATATATATTTGATTGAGTACGGAAAAAAAATAAAAATTTATTTCATCGAAAATGGAGTTCTGAATGAGGAGTAACTTAAAAAACTACAAAATCGGTCGAAACTCAAAAGGGTACCATCACGGAAAATAGTTGATATCGGTCCCAAAAATACGTATTATATGAACACGACTACCTCAATATCTATCAAGTTAGAATGCGAATAAAACTAATTTCACTGAAAACGGAGTTGTGAGTGATGAGATATTAATAAAACTACGAAATCAGTCGAAATAGTTAGGTGATGCCTAGGAAAAAAGTATTTAACGTCTTATATACAGATGATAACAGCAAACATTTGATCTTATATTTTGAGGAATAATGTTTAGAATATATATTTGATCGAGTATGGAAGAAAACAAAATTTATTTCATAGAAAATAGAGTTCTGAATGGCAAGTAATTCAAAAAACTACAAAATCGATCGAAACTCAAAGGGGTATACCATCACGGAAAATAGTTGATTTCGGTCCCAAAAATAAGTATTATATTTACATTACTACGTCAATATATATTGAGTTAGAATGCGAATAAAACTAATTTCACTGAAAACGAAGTTGTGAGTGATGAGATATTGACAAAACTACGAAATCGGACGAAACACTAAGTTGCCACCTAGGAAAGTATTTAACGACTTATATACAAGTGATAGCAGAAAACATTTGTTCTTATATTTTTAATGAGAGTGTTTGGAATATATATTTGATCGGGTATGGAAGAAAACAAAATTTATTTCATCGAAAATTGAGTTCCGAATGAGGAGTAATTCAAAAAACTACAAAATCGGTCGAAACCCAAAGGGGTATACCATCACGGAAAATAGTTGATTTTGGTCCCAAAAATATGAATTATGTTAACATTACTACATCAATATATATCGAGTTAGAAAGCGAATAAAACTAATTTGACTAAAAACGAAGTTGTGTGTGATGAGATATTGACAAAACTACGAAATCGGACGAAACAATAAGGTGCCACTTAAGAAAGTATTTAAAGACTTATATACAAGTGATAACAGCAAACATTTGATCTTTTATTTTGAGTTAGAATGTTTAGAATATATGTTTGATCGAGTACGGAAGAAAACATAACTTATTTCATAGAAAATGGAGTTCCGAATGAGGAGTAATACAAACAATTAAAAAATTGGTCGAAACACAAAGGGGTACCATCACGGAAAATAGTTGATTTCGGTACCAAAAATTTGTATTATTTTAACATTACTACGTCAATATATATCGAGTTAGAATGCGAATAAAACTAATTTGACTGAAAACGAAAATGTGTATGATGAGATATTGACAAAACTATGAAATCGAACGAAAAATAGTAGATTTCGGTCCAAAAAATATGTATTATTTGAACATTACTACGTCAATATATATCGAGTTAGAGTGCGAATAAAACCAATTTCACTGAAAACGAAGTTCTGAGTAATGAGATATTGACTAAACTACAAAATCGGACGAAACACTAAGTTGCCACCTAGGAAATAAGTATTTAACGTTATATATACAAGTGATAACATTTACATTTGATCTTATATTTTGATTAACAATGTTTAGAATATATATTTGATCGAGTACGGAAGAAAACAAAATATATTTCATCGAAAATAGAGTTCCGAATGAGGAGTAATTAAGAAAACTACAAAATCAGTCGAAACCCAAAGGGGTACCATTACAGAAAATAGTTGATTTCGGTCCCAAAAATATGTATTATATGAACACAACTACGTCAATATATATCAAGTTAGAATGCGAATTAAACTAATTTGACTGAAAACGAAGTTGTGTGTGATGAGATATTGACAAAACTACGAAATCGGACGAAACAATAAGGTGCCACCTAGGAAAGTATTTAACGACTTATATACAAGTGATAGAAGCAAACATTTGATCTTATATTTTGATAGATAATGTTTAGAATATATATTTGATCGAGGACATAAGAAAACAACATTTATTTCATAGAAAATAGAGTTCCGAATGAGGAGTAATTCAAAAAACTATAAAATCGGTCGAAACTCAAAGGGCATCACGGAAAATAGTCAATTTCGGTCCCAAAAATATGTATTATTTTAACATTACTATGTCAATATATATCGAGTTAGAATGCTAATAAAACTAATTTCACTGAAAACAAAGATCTGAGTAATGAGATATTGACTAAACTACGAAATCGGACGAAACATTAAGTTACAACCTAGGAAAAAAGTATTTAACGTCTTATATACAAGTGATAACAGTTACATTTGATATTTTATTTTGAGTAAGAATGTTTATAATATATATTTGATCGAGTATGGAAGAAAACAAAATTTATTTTATAGAAAATAGAGTTCCGAATGGCAAGTAATTCAAAAAACTACAAAATCGGTCGAAACTCAAGGGGGTACCATCACGGAAAATAGTTGATTTCGGTGCCAAAAATTTGTATTATATTAACATGACTACGTCAATATATATCGAGTTAGAATGCGAATAAAACTATTTTCACTGAAAACGAAGTTGTGAGTAATGAGATATTCACAAAACTACGAAATCGGACGAAACACTAAGTTGCCACCTAGGAAAAATGAATTTAACGCCATTTATACAAGTGACCACAACAAATATTTGATATTATATTTTGAGTGAGAATGTTTAGAATATATATTTGATTGATTACGAAAAAAAAAATAACTTATTTCATAGAAAATGGAGTTCCGAATGAGGAGTAATTCAAAAAACTACAAAATTGGTCGAAACCCAAAGGGGTACCATCACGGAAAATAGTTGATTTCGGTACCAAAAATTTGTATTATTTTAACATTACTACGTCAATATATATTGAGTTAGACTGCGAATAAAACTAATTTGACTGAAAACGAAATTGTGTGTGATGAGATATTGACAAAACTACGAAATCGGACGAAACAATGTACCACCTAGGAAAGTATTCAACGACTTATATACAAGTGATAGTAGAAAACATTTGATCTTATATTTTGAGTGAGAATGTTTAGAATATATATTTGATCAGGTACGTAAGAAAACAAAATTTATTTCATCGAAAATAGAGTTCTGAATGAGGAGTAATTCAGAAAATTACAAAATCAGTCGAAACCCAAATGGGTACCATTACAGGAAATAGTTGATTTCGGTCCCAAAAATATGTATTATATGAAGACAACTACGTCAATATATATCAAGTTAGAATGCGAATACAACTAATTTGACTGAAAACGAAGTTGTGTGTGATGAGATATTGACAAAACTACGAAATCGGACGAAACAATAAGGTGCCACCTAGGAAAGTATTTAACGACTTATATACAAGTGATAAAAGAAAACATTTGATCTTATATTTTGAGAGATAATGTTTAGAATATATATTTGATCGAGGACAGAAGAAAACAACATTTATTTCATAGAAAATAGAGTTCCGAATGAGGAGTAATTCAAAAAACTACAAAATCGGTTGAAACTCAAAGGGGTACCATCACGAAAAATAGTCAATTTTGGTCCCAAAAATATGTATTATTTGAACATTACTACGTCAATATATATTGAGTTAGAGTGGGAATAAAAGCAATTTCACTGAAAATGAAGTTCTAAGTAATGAGATATTGAGTAAACTACAAAATCAGACGAAACACTAAGTTACCACCTAGGAAAAAAGTATTTAACGTCTTATATACAAGTGATAGCAGTTACATTTGATCTTTTATTTTGTGTAAGAATGATTAGAATATATATTTGATCGAGTATGGAAGAAAACAAAATTTATTTTATAGAAAATAGAGTTCCGAATGGCAAGTAATTCAAAATACTACAAAATCGGTCGAAACTCAAAGGGGTACCATCACGGAAAATAGTTGATTTCGGTGCCTAAAATTTGTATTATATTAACATGACTACGTCAATATATATCGAGATAGAATGCGAATAAAACTAATTTAACTAAAAACAAAGTTGTGAGTAATGAGATATTCACAAAACTACGAAATGGGACGAAACACTAAGTTGGCACCTAGGAAAAATGAATTTAACGCCATTTATACAAGTGACAACAACAAATATTTGATGTTATATTTTGAGTGAGAATGTTTATAATATATATTTGATTGATTACGGAAAAAAACATAACTTATTTCATAGAAAATGGAGTTCCGAATGAGGAGTAATTCAAAAAACTACAAAATTGGTCGAAACCCAAAGGGGTACCATCACGGAAAATAGTTCATTTCGGTACCCAAAATTTGTATTATTTTAACATTACTACGTCAATATATATCGAGTTAGAATGCGAATAAAACTAATTTGACTGAAAAAGAAATTGTGTGTGATGATATATTGACAAAACTACGAAATCGGACGAAACAATGTACCACCTAGGAAAGTATTCAACGACTTATATACAAGTGATAGCAGAAAACATTTGATCTTATATTTTGAGTGAGAATGTTTAGAATATATATTTGATTGAGTACGTAAGAAAACAACATTTATTTCATCGAAAATAGAGTTCCGAATGAGGAGTAATTCAAAAAACTACAAAATCGGTTGAAACTCAAAGGGGTACCATCACGAAAAATAGTCAATTTCGGTCCCAAAAATATGTATTATTTGAACACAACTACGTCAATATATATCAAGTTAGAATGCGAATAAAACTAATTTGACTGAAAACGAAGTTGTGTGTGATGAGTTATTGACAAAACTACGAAATCGGACGAAACAATAAGGTGCCACCTAGGAAAGTATTTAACGACTTATATACAAGTGATAAAAGCAAAAATTTGATCTTATATTTTGAGAGATAATGTTTAGAATATATATTTGACCGAGGACGGAAGAAAACAAAATTTATTTCATCGAAAATAGAGTTCCGAATGAGGAGTAATTCAAAAAACTTCAAAATCGGTTGAAACTCAAAGGGGTACCATCACGAAAAATAGTCAATTTTGGTCCCAAAAATATGTATTATTTGAACATTACTACGTCAATATATATCGAGTTAGAGTGCGAATAAAAGCAATTTCACTGAAAACGAAGTTCTAAGTAATGAGATATTGAGTAAACTACAAAATCAGACGAAACACTAAGTTACCACCTAGGAAAAAAGTATTTAACGTCTTATATACAAGTGATAGCAGTTACATTTGATCTTTTATTTTGTGTAAGAATGATTAGAATATATATTTGATCGAGTATGGAAGAAAACAAAATTTATTTTATAGAAAATAGAGTTCCGAATGGCAAGTAATTCAAAATACTACAAAATCGGTCGAAACACAAAGGGGTACCATCACGGAAAATAGTCGATTTCGGTGCCTAAAATTTGTATTATATTAACATGACTACGTCAATATATATCGAGATAGAATGCGAATAAAACTAATTTAACTAAAAACAAAGTTGTGAGTAATGAGATATTCACAAAACTACGAAATGGGACGAAACACTAAGTTGGCACCTAGGAAAAATGAATTTAACGCCATTTATACAAGTGACAACAACAAATATTTGATGTTATATTTTGAGTGAGAATGTTTAGAATATATATTTGATTGATTACGGAAAAAAACATAACTTATTTCATAGAAAATGGAGTTCCGAATGAGGAGTAATTCAAAAAACTACAAAATTGGTCGAAACCCAAAGGAGTACCATCACGGAAAATAGTTCATTTCGGTACCCAAAATTTGTATTATTTTAACATTACTACGTCAATATATATCGAGTTAGAATGCGAATAAAACTAATTTGACTGAAAAAGAAATTGTGTGTGATGATATATTGACAAAACTACGAAATCGGACGAAACAATGTACCACCTAGGAAAGTATTCAACGACTTATATACAAGTGATAGCAGAAAACATTTGATCTTATATTTTGAGTGAGAATGTTTAGAATATATATTTGATTGAGTACGTAAGAAAACAAAATTTATTTCATCGAAAATAGAGTTCCGAATGAGGAGTAATTCAGAAAATTACAAAATCAGTCGAAACCCAAATGGGTACCATTATAGAAAATAGTTGATTTCGGTCCCAAAAATATGTATTATATGAAGACAACTACGTCAATATATATCAAGTTAGAATGCGAATAAAACTAATTTGACTGAAAACGAAGTTGTGTGTGATGAGTTATTGACAAAACTACGAAATCGGACGAAACAATAAGGTGCCACCTAGGAAAGTATTTAACGACTTATATACAAGTGATAAAAGCAAAAATTTGATTTTATATTTTGAGAGATAATGTTTAGAATATATATTTGACCGAGGACGGAAGAAAACAAAATTTATTTCATCGAAAATAGAGTTCCGAATGAGGAGTAATTCAAAAAACTACAAAATCGGTTGAAACTCAAAGGGGTACGTACCATCACGAAAAATAGTCAATTTTGGTCCCAAAAATATGTATTATTTGAACATTACTACGTCAATATATATCGAGTTAGAGTGCGAATAAAAGCAATTTCACTGAAAACGAAGTTCTAAGTAATGAGATATTGAGTAAACTACAAAATCAGACGAAACACTAAGTTGCCACAAAGGAAATAAGTATTTTACGTCTTATATACAAGTGATAACATTTAAATTTGATCTTATATTTTGAGTAACAATGTTTAGAATATATATTTGATCTAGTACGGAAGAAAACAAAATTTATTTCATAGAAAATACAGTTTCGAATGGCAAGAAAATTCAAAAAACTATAAAATCGGTCGAAACTCAAAGGGTACCATCACGGAAAATAGTCGATTTCGGTCCCAAAAATATGTATTATTTTAACATTACTATGTCAATATATATCGAGTTAGAATGCTAATAAAACTAATTTCACTGAAAACAAAGTTCTGAGTAATGAGATATTGACTAAACTACGAAATCGGACGAAACATTAAGTTACAACCTAGGAAAAATGTATTTAACGTCTTATATACAAGTGATAACAGTTACATTTGATATTTTGTTTTGAGTAAGAATGTTTAGAATATATATTTGATCGAGTATGGAAGAAGACAAAATTTATTTGATAGAAAATAGAGTTCCGAATGGCAAGTAATTCAAAAAACTACAAAATCGGTCGAAACTCAAAGGGGTACGTCACGGAAATTAGTTGATTTCGGTGCCAAAAATTTGTATTATATTAACATGACTACGTCGATATATATCAAGTTAGAATGCAAATAAAACTAATTTCACTGAAAACGAAGTTGTGAGTAATGAGATATTCACAAAACTACGAAATCGGACGAAACACTAAGTTGCCACATAGGAAAAATGAATTTAACGCCATTTATACAAGTGACCACAACAAATATTTGATATTATATTTTGAGTGAGAATGTTTAGAATATATATTTGATTGATTACGGAAAAAAAAATAACTTATTTCATAGAAAATGGAGTTCCGAATGAGGAGTAATTCAAAAAACTACAAAATTGGTTGAAACCCAAAGGGGTACCATCACGGAAAATAGTTGATTTCGGTACCAAAAATTTGTATTATTTTAACATTACTACGTCAATATATATCGAGTTAGAATGCGAATAAAACTAATTTCACTGAAAACGAAATTGTGTGTGATGAGATATTGACAAAACTACGAAATCGGACGAAACAATGTACCACCTAGGAAAGTATTCAACGACTTATATACAATGATAGCAGAAAATATTTGATCTTATATTTTGAGTGAGAATGTTTAGAATATATATTTGATCGACTACGTAAGAAAACAAAATTTATTTCATCGAAAATAGAGTTCCGAATGAGGAGTAATTCAGAAAACTACAAAATCAGTCGAAACCCAAAGGGGTACCATCACAGAAAATAGTTGATATCGGCCCCAAAAATATGTATTATTTGAACACAACTACGTCAATATATATCAAGGTATAATGCGAATAAAACTAATTTGACTGAAAACGAAGTTGTGTGTGATGAGAATTGACAAAACTACGAAATAGGAAGAAACAATAAGGTGCCACCAACGAAAGTATTTAACGACTTATATGCAAGTGATAAAAGAAAACATTTGATCTTATATTTTGAGAGATAATGTTTAGAATATATATTTGATCGAGGACGGAAGAAAACATAATTTATTTCATCGAAAATAGAGTTCCGAATGAGGAGTAATTCAAAAAACTACAAAATCGGTTGAAACTCAAAGGGGTACCATCACGAAAAATAGTCAATTTCGGTCCCAAAAATATGTATTATTTGAACATTACTACGTCAATATTTATGGAGTTAGAGTGCGAATAAAACCAATTTCACCGAAAACGAAGTTTTGAGTAATGATATATTGACTAAACTACAAAATCGGACGAAACACTAAGTTGCCACCTAGGAAATAAGTATTTAACGTCTTATATACAAGTGATAACATTTACATTTGATCTTATATTTTGATTAACAATGTTTAGAATATATATTTGATCGAGTACGGAAGAAAACAAAATATATTTCATCGAAAATAGAGTTCCGAATGAGGAGTAATTAAGAAAACTACAAAATCAGTCGAAACCCAAAGGGGTACCATCACAGAAAATAGTTGATTTCGGTCCCAAAAATATGTATTATATGAACACAACTACGTCAATATATATCAAGTTAGAATGTGAATAAAACTAATTTGACTGAAAACAAAGTTGTGTGTGATGAGATATTGACAAAACTACGAAATCGGACGAAACAAGAAGGTGCCACCTAGGAAAGTATTTAACGACTTATATACAAGTGATAAAAGCAAACATTTGATCTTATATTTTGAGAGATAATGTTTAGAATATATATTTGATCGAGGACAGAAGAAAACAACATTTATTTCATAGAAAATAGAGTTCCGAATGAGGAGTAATTCAAAAAACTACAAAATCGGTTGAAACTCAAAGGGGTACCATCACGAAAAATAGTCAATTTTGGTCCCAAAAGTATGTATTATTTGAACATTACTACGTCAATATATATCGAGTTAGAGTGCGAATAAAAGCAATTTCACTGAAAATGAAGTTCTAAGTAATGAGATATTGAGTAAACTACAAAATCAGACGAAACACTAAGTTACCACCTAGGAAAAAAGTATTTAACGTCTTATATACAAGTGATAGCAGTTACATTTGATCTTTTATTTTGTGTAAGAATGATTAGAATATATATTTGATCGAGTATGGAAGAAAACAAAATTTATTTTATAGAAAATAGAGTTCCGAATGGCAAGTAATTCAAAATACTACAAAATCGGTCGAAACTCAAAGGGGTACCATCACGGAAAATAGTTGATTTCGGTGCCTAAAATTTGTATTATATTAACATGACTACGTCAATATATATCGAGATAGAATGCGAATAAAACTAATTTAACTAAAAACAAAGTTGTGAGTAATGAGATATTCACAAAACTACGAAATGGGACGAAACACTAAGTTGGCACCTAGGAAAAATGAATTTAACGCCATTTATACAAGTGACAACAACAAATATTTGATGTTATATTTTGAGTGAGAATGTTTAGAATATATATTTGATTGATTACGGAAAAAAACATAACTTATTTGATAGAAAATGGAGTTCCGAATGAGGAGTAATTCAAAAAACTACAAAATTGGTCGAAACCCAAAGGGGTACCATCACGGAAAATATTTCATTTCGGTACCAAAAATTTGTATTATTTTAACATTACTACGTCAATATATATCGAGTTAGAATGCGAATAAAACTAATTTGACTGAAAAAGAAATTGTGTGTGATGATATATTGACAAAACTACGAAATCGGACGAAACAATGTACCACCTAGGAAAGTATTCAACGACTTATATACAAGTGATAGCAGAAAACATTTGATCTTATATTTTGAGTGAGAATGTTTAGAATATATATTTGATTGAGTACGTAAGAAAACAAAATTTATTTCATCGAAAATAGAGTTCCGAATGAGGAGTAATTCAGAAAATTACAAAATCAGTCGAAACCCAAATGGGTACCATTATAGAAAATAGTTGATTTCGGTCCCAAAAATATGTATTATATGAAGACAACTACGTCAATATATATCAAGTTAGAATGCGAATAAAACTAATTTGACTGAAAACGAAGTTGTGTTTGATGAGTTATTGACAAAACTACGAAATCGGACGAAACAATAAGGTGCCACCTAGGAAAGTATTTAACGACTTATATACAAGTGATAAAAGCAAAAATTTGATCTTATATTTTGAGAGATAATGTTTAGAATATATATTTGACCGAGGACGGAAGAAAACAAAATTTATTTCATCGAAAATAGAGTTCCGAATGAGGAGTAATTCAAAAAACTACAAAATCGGTTGAAACTCAAAGGGGTACCATCACGAAAAATAGTCAATTTTGGTCCCAAAAATATGTATTATTTGAACATTACTACGTCAATATATATCGAGTTAGAGTGCGAATAAAAGCAATTTCACTGAAAACGAAGTTCTAAGTAATGAGATATTGAGTAAACTACAAAATCAGACGAAACACTAAGTTGCCACAAAGGAAATAAGTATTTTACGTCTTATATACAAGTGATAACATTTAAATTTGATCTTATAGTTTGAGTAACAATGTTTAGAATATATATTTGATCTAGTACGGAAGAAAACAAAATTTATTTCATAGAAAATACAGTTTCGAATGGCAAGAAAATTCAAAAAACTATAAAATCGGTCGAAACTCAAAGGGGTACCATCACGGAAAATAGTCGATTTCGGTCCCAAAAATATGTATTATTTTAACATTACTATGTCAATATATATCGAGTTAGAATGCTAATAAAACTAATTTCACTGAAAACAAAGTTCTGAGTAATGAGATATTGACTAAACTACGAAATCGGACGAAACATTAAGTTACAACCTAGGAAAAAAGTATTTAACGTCTTATATACAAGTGATAACAGTTACATTTGATATTTTGTTTTGAGTAAGAATGTTTAGAATATATATTTGATCGAGTATGGAAGAAGACAAAATTTATTTGATAGAAAATAGAGTTCCGAATGGCAAGTAATTCAAAAAACTACAAAATCGGTCGAAACTCAAAGGGGTACGTCACGGAAATTAGTTGATTTCGGTGCCAAAAATTTGTATTATATTAACATGACTACGTCGATATATATCAAGTTAGAATGCAAATAAAACTAATTTCACTGAAAACGAAGTTGTGAGTAATGAGATATTCACAAAACTACGAAATCGGACGAAACACTAAGTTGCCACATAGGAAAAATGAATTTAACGCCATTTATACAAGTGACCACAACAAATATTTGATATTATATTTTGAGTGAGAATGTTTAGAATATATATTTGATTGATTACGGAAAAAAAAATAACTTATTTCATAGAAAATGGAGTTCCGAATGAGGAGTAATTCAAAAAACTACAAAATTGGTTGAAACCCAAAGGGGTACCATCACGGAAAATAGTTGATTTCGGTACCAAAAATTTGTATTATTTTAACATTACTACGTCAATATATATCGAGTTAGAATGCGAATAAAACTAATTTCACTGAAAACGAAATTGTGTGTGATGAGATATTGACAAAACTACGAAATCGGACGAAACAATGTACCACCTAGGAAAGTATTCAACGACTTATATACAATGATAGCAGAAAATATTTGATCTTATATTTTGAGTGAGAATGTTTAGAATATATATTTGATCGACTACGTAAGAAAACAAAATTTATTTCATCGAAAATAGAGTTCCGAATGAGGAGTAATTCAGAAAACTACAAAATCAGTCGAAACCCAAAGGGGTACCATCACAGAAAATAGTTGATATCGGCCCCAAAAATATGTATTATTTGAACACAACTACGTCAATATATATCAAGGTATAATGCGAATAAAACTAATTTGACTGAAAACGAAGTTGTGTGTGATGAGATATTGACAAAACTACGAAATAGGAAGAAACAATAAGGTGCCACCAACGAAAGTATTTAACGACTTATATGCAAGTGATAAAAGAAAACATTTGATCTTATATTTTGAGAGATAATGTTTAGAATATATATTTGATCGAGGACGGAAGAAAACATAATTTATTTCATCGAAAATAGAGTTCCGAATGAGGAGTAATTCAAAAAACTACAAAATCGGTTGAAACTCAAAGGGGTACCATCACGAAAAATAGTCAATTTCGGTCCCAAAAATATGTATTATTTGAACATTACTACGTCAATATTTATGGAGTTAGAGTGCGAATAAAACCAATTTCACCGAAAACGAAGTTTTGAGTAATGATATATTGACTAAACTACAAAATCGGACGAAACACTAAGTTGCCACCTAGGAAATAAGTATTTAACGTCTTATATACAAGTGATAACATTTACATTTGATCTTATATTTTGATTAACAATGTTTAGAATATATATTTGATCGAGTACGGAAGAAAACAAAATATATTTCATCGAAAATAGAGTTCCGAATGAGGAGTAATTAAGAAAACTACAAAATCAGTCGAAACCCAAAGGGGTACCATCACAGAAAATAGTTGATTTCGGTCCCAAAAATATGTATTATATGAACACAACTACGTCAATATATATCAAGTTAGAATTTGAATAAAACTAATTTGACTGAAAACAAAGTTGTGTGTGATGAGATATTGACAAAACTACGAAATCGGACGAAACAAGAAGGTGCCACCTAGGAAAGTATTTAACGACTTATATACAAGTGATAAAAGCAAACATTTGATCTTATATTTTGAGAGATAATGTTTAGAATATATATTTGATCGAGGACAGAAGAAAACAACATTTATTTCATAGAAAATAGAGTTCCGAATGAGGAGTAATTCAAAAAACTACAAAATCGGTTGAAACTCAAAGGGGTACCATCACGAAAAATATTCAATTTTGGTCCCAAAAATATGTATTATTTGAAAATTACTACGTCAATATATATCGAGTTAGAGTGCGAATAAAAGCAATTTCACTGAAAATGAAGTTCTAAGTAATGAGATATTGAGTAAACTACAAAATCAGACGAAACACTAAGTTACCACCTAGGAAAAAAGTATTTAACGTCTTATATACAAGTGATAGCAGTTACATTTGATCTTTTATTTATGTAAGAATGATTAGAATATATATTTGATCGAGTATGGAAGAAAACAAAATTTATTTTATAGAAAATAGAGTTCCGAATGGCAAGTAATTCAAAATACTACAAAATCGGTCGAAACTCAAAGGGGTACCATCACGGAAAATAGTTGATTTCGGTGCCTAAAATTTGTATTATATTAACATGACTACGTCAATATATATCGAGATAGAATGCGAATAAAACTAATTTAACTAAAAACAAAGTTGTGAGTAATGAGATATTCACAAAACTACGAAATGGGACGAAACACTAAGTTGGCACCTAGGAAAAATGAATTTAACGCCATTTATACAAGTGACAACAACAAATATTTGATGTTATATTTTGAGTGAGAATGTTTAGAATATATATTTGATTGATTACGGAAAAAAACATAACTTATTTGATAGAAAATGGAGTTCCGAATGAGGAGTAATTCAAAAAACTACAAAATTGGTCGAAACCCAAAGGGGTACCATCACGGAAAATAGTTCATTTCGGTACCAAAAATTTGTATTATTTTAACATTACTACGTCAATATATATCGAGTTAGAATGCGAATAAAACTAATTTGACTGAAAAAGAAATTGTGTGTGATGATATATTGACAAAACTACGAAATCGGACGAAACAATGTACCACCTAGGAAAGTATTCAACGACTTATATACAAGTGATAGCAGAAAACATTTGATCTTATATTTTGAGTGAGAATGTTTAGAATATATATTTGATTGAGTACGTAAGAAAACAAAATTTATTTCATCGAAAATAGAGTTCCGAATGAGGAGTAATTCAGAAAATTACAATATCAGTCGAAACCCAAATGGGTACCATCACAGAAAATAGTTGATTTCGGTCCCAAAAATATGTATTATATGAAGACAACTACGTCAATATATATCAAGTTAGAATGCGAATAAAACTAATTTGACTGAAAACGAAGTTGTGTGTGATGAGTTATTGACAAAACTACGAAATCGGACGAAACAATAAGGTGCCACCTAGGAAAGTATTTAACGACTTATATACAAGTGATAAAAGCAAAAATTTGATCTTATATTTTGAGAGATAATGTTTAGAATATATATTTGACCGAGTACGGAAGAAAACAAAATTTATTTCATCGAAAATAGAGTTCCGAATGAGGAGTAATTCAAAAAACTACAAAATCGGTTGAAACTCAAAGGGGTACCATCACGAAAAATAGTCAATTTTGGTCCCAAAAATATGTATTATTTGAACATTACTACGTCAATATATATCGAGTTAGAGTGCGAATAAAAGCAATTTCACTGAAAACGAAGTTCTAAGTAATGAGATATTGAGTAAACTACAAAATCATACGAAACACTAAGTTGCCACAAAGGAAATAAGTATTTTACGTCTTATATACAAGTGATAACATTTAAATTTGATCTTATATTTTGAGTAACAATGTTTAGAATATATATTTGATCTAGTACGGAAGAAAACAAAATTTATTTCATAGAAAATACATTTCGAATGGCAAGAAAATTCAAAAAACTATAAAATCGGTCGAAACTCAAAGGGGTACCATCACGGAAAATAGTCGATTTCGGTCCCAAAAATATGTATTATTTTAACATTACTATGTCAATATATATCGAGTTAGAATGCTAATAAAACTAATTTCACTGAAAACAAAGTTCTGAGTAATGAGATATTGACTAAACTACGAAATCGGACGAAACACTAAGTTACAACCTAGGAAAAAAGTATTTAACGTCTTATATACAAGTGATAACAGTTACATTTGATATTTTGTTTTGAGTAAGAATGTTTAGAATATATATTTGATCGAGTATGGAAGAAGACAAAATTTATTTGATAGAAAATAGAGTTCCGAATGGCAAGTAATTCAAAAAACTACAAAATCGGTCGAAACTCAAAGGGGTACGTCACGGAAAATAGTTGATTTCGGTGCCAAAAATTTGTATTATATTAACATGACTACGTCAATATATATCAAGTTAGAATGCAAATAAAACTAATTTCACTGAAAACGAAGTTGTGAGTAATGAGATATTCACAAAACTACGAAATCGGACGAAACACTAAGTTGCCACATAGGAAAAATGAATTTAACGCCATTTATACAAGTGACCACAACAAATATTTGATATTATATTTTTAGTGAGAATGTTTAGAATATATATTTGATTGATTACGGAAAAAAAAATAACTTATTTCATAGAAAATGGAGTTCCGAATGAGGAGTAATTCAAAAAACTACAAAATTGGTCGAAACCCAAAGGGGTACCATCACGGAAAATAGTTGATTTCGGTACCAAAAATTTGTATTATTTTAATATTACTACGTCAATATATATCGAGGTAGAATGCGAATAAAACTAATTTGACTGAAAACGAAGTTGTGTGTGATGAGATATTGATAAAACTACGAAATAGGAAGAAACAATAAGGTGCCACCTACGAAAGTATTTAACGACTTATATGCAAGTGATAAAAGAAAACATTTGATCTTATATTTTGAGAGATAATGTTTAGAATATATATTTGATCGAGGACGGAAGAAAACAAAATTTATTTCATCGAAAATAGAGTTCCGAATGAGGAGTATTTCAAAATACTACAAAATCGGTTGAAACTCAAAGGGGTACCATCACGAAAAATAGTCAATTTCGGTCCCAAAAATATGTATTATTTGAACATTACTACGTCAATATATATCGAGTTAGAGTGCGAATAAAACCAATTTCACTGAAAACAAAGTTCTGAGTAATGATATATTGACTAAACTACAAAATCGGACGAAACACAAAATTGCCACCTAGGAAATAAGTATTTAACGTCTTATATACAAGTGATAACATTTACATTTGATCTTATATTTTGATTAACAATGTTTAGAATATATATTTGATCGAGTACGGAAGAAAACAAAATATATTTCATCGATAATAGAATTCCGAATGAGGAGTAATTAAGAAAACTACAAAATCAGTCGAAACCCAAAGGGGTACCATCACAGAAAATAGTTGATTTCGGTCCCAAAAATATGTATTATATGAACACAACTACGTCAATATATATCAAGTTAGAATGCGAATAAAACTAATTTGACTGAAAACAAAGTTGTGTGTGATGAGATATTGACAAAACTACGAAATCGGACGAAACAAGAAGGTGCCACCTAGGAAAGTATTTAACGACTTATATACAAGTGATAAAAGCAAACATTTGATCTTATATTTTGAGAGATAATGTTTAGAATATATATTTGATCGAGGACAGAAGAAAACAACATTTATTTTATAGAAAATAGAGTTCCGAATGAGGAGTAATTAAAAAAACTACAAAATCGGTTGAAACTCAAAGGGGTACCATCACGAAAAATAGTCAATTTTGGTCCCAAAAATATGTATTATTTGAACATTACTACGTCAATATATATCGAGTTAGAGTGCGAATAAAAGCAATTTCACTGAAAACGAAGTTCTAAGTAATGAGATATTGAGTAAACTACAAAATCAGACGAAACACTAAGTTACCACCTAGGAAAAAAGTATTTAACGTCTTATATACAAGTGATAGCAGTTACATTTGATCTTTTATTTTGAGTAAGAATGATTAGAATATATATTTGATCGAGTATGGAAGAAAACAAAATTTATTTTATAGAAAATAAGAGTTCCGAATGGCAAGTAATTCAAAATACTACAAAATCGGTCGAACCTCAAAGGGGTACCATCACGGAAAATAGTTGATTTCAGTCCCTAAAATTTGTATTATATTAACATGACTACGTCAATATATATCGAGTTAGAATGCGAATAAAACTAATTTAACTAAAAACGAAGTTGTGACTAATGAGATATTCACAAAACTACGAAATCGAACGAAACACTAAGTTGGCACCTAGGAAAAATGAATTTAACGCCATTTATACAAGTGACAACAACAAATATTTGATCTTATATTTTCAGTGAGAATGTTTAGAATATATATTCGATTGATTACGGAAAAAAATAAAATTTATTTCATCGAAAATGGAGTTCTGAATGAGGAGTAATTCAGAAAACTACAAAATTAGTCGAAACCCAAACGGGTACCATCACAGAAAATAGTTGATTTCGGTCCCAAAAATATGTATTATATGAACACAACTACGTCAATATATATCGAGTTAGAATGTGAATAAAACTAATTTGACTGAAAAAGAAATTGTGTGTGATGAGATATTGACAAAACTACGAAATCGGACGAAACAATGTACCACCTAGGAAAGTATTCAACGAATTATATACAAGTGATAGCAGAAAACATTTGATCTTATATTTTGAGTGAGAATGTTTAGAATATATATTTGATCGAGTACGTAAGAAAACAAAATTTATTTCATCGAAAATAGAGTTCCGAATGAGGAGTAATTCAGAAAACTACAAAAACAGTCGAAACCCAAAGGGGTACCATCACAGAAAATAGTTGATTTCGGCCCCAAAAATATGTATTATATGAACACAACTACGTCAATATATATCAAGGTAGAATGCGAATAAAACTAATTTGACTGAAAACGAAGTTGTGTGTGATGAGATATTGACAAAACTACGAAATAGGAAGAAACAATAAGGTGCCACCTACGAAAGTATTTAACGACTTATATGCAAGTGATAAAAGAAAACATTTGATATTATGTTTTGAGAGATAATGTTTAGAATATATATTTGATCGAGGACGGAAGAAAACAAAAATTATTTCATCGAAAATAGAGTTCCGAATGAGGAGTAATTCAAAAAACTATAAAATCGGTTGAAACTCAAAGGGGTTCCATCACGAAAAATAGTCAATTTCGGTCCCAAAAATATGTATTATTTGAACATTACTACATCAATATATATCGAGTTAGAGTGCGAATAAAACCAATTTCACTTAAAACGAAGTTCTGAGTAATGAGATATTGACTAAACTACGAAATCGGACGAAACTCTAAGTTACCACCTAGGAAAAAAGTATTTAACGCCTTATATACAAGTGATAACAGTTACATTTGATCTTTTATTTTGAGTAAGAATTCTTAGAATATATATTTGATCGAGTACGGAAGAAAACAAAATTTATTTCATAGAAAATAGAGTTCCGATTGGCAAGTAATTCAAAAAACTACAAAATCGGTAGAAACTCAAAGGGTTTCCATCACGGAAAATAGTTGATTTCGGTCCCAAAAATAAGTATTATATTTACATTAGTACGTCAATATATATTGAGTTAGAATGCGAATAAAACTAATTTCACTGAAAACGGAGTTCTGAGTGATGATATATTAATAAAACTACGAAATCAGTCGAAACAGTTAGGTGATACCTAGGAAAAAATATTTAACGTCTTATATACAAGTGATAACAGCAAACATTTGATCTTATATTTTGAGTGAGAATGTTTAGAATACTTATTTGATCGAGGACGGAAAAAAACAAAATTTATTTCATCGAAAATAGAGTTCCGAATGAGGAGTAATTCAAAAAACTACAAAATCGGTTGAAACTCAAAGGGGTACCATCACGAAAAATAGTCGATTTCGGTCCCAAAAATATGTATTATTTGAACATTAATACGTCGATATATATCGAGTTAGAATGCGAATAAAACCAATTTCACTCAAAACGAAGTTCTGAGTAATGAGATATTCACTAAACTACAAAATCGGACGAAACACTAAGTTGCCACCTAGGAAATAAGTATTTAACGTCTTATATACAAGTGATAACATTTACATTTGATCTTATATTTTGATTAACAATGTTTAGAATATATTTTTGATCGAGTACGGAAGAAAACAAAATATATTTCATCGAAAATAGAGTTCCGAATGAGGAGTAATTAAGAAAACTACAAAATCAGTCGAAACCCAAAGGGGCACCATCACAGAAAATAGTTGATTTCGGTCCCAAAAATATGTATTATATGAACACAACTACGTCAATATATATCAAGTTAGAATGCGAATAAAACTAATATGACTGAAAACGAAGTTGTGTGTGATGAGATATTGACAAAACTACGAAATCGGACGAAACAAGAAGGTGCCACCTAGGAAAGTATTTAACGACTTATATACAAGTGATAAAAGCAAACATTTGATCTTATATTTTGAGAGATAATGTTTAGAATATATATTTGATCGAGGACAGAAGAAAACAACATTTATTTTATAGAAAATAGAGTTCCGAATGAGGAGTAATTCAAAAAACTACAAAATCGGTTGAAACTCAAAGGGGTACCATCACGAAAAATAGTCAATTTTGGTCCCAAAAATATGTATTATTTGAACATTACTACGTCAATATATATCGAGTTAGAGTGCGAATAAAACCAATTTCACTTAAAACGAAGTTCTGAGTAATGAGATATTGACTAAACTACGAAATCGGACGAAACTCTAAGTTACCACCTAGGAAAAAAGTATTTAAAGCCTTATATACAAGTGATAACAGTTACATTTGATCTTTTTATTTTGAGTAAGAATGCGTAGAATATATATTTGATCGAGTACGGAAGAAAACAAAATTTATTTCATAGAAAATAGAATTCCGAATGGCAAGTAATTCAAAAAACTACAAAATCGGTCGAAACTCAAAGGGGTACCATCACGGAAAATAGTTGATTTCGGTCCCAAAAATAAGTATTATATTTACATTAGTACGTCAATATATATCGAGTTAGAATGCGAATAAAACTAATTTCACTGAAAACGGAGTTCTGAGTGATGATATATCAATAAAACTACGAAATCAGTCGAAACAGTTAGGTGATACCTAGGAAAAAAATATTTAACGTCTTATATACAAGTGATAACAGCAAACATTTGATCTTATATTTTGAGTGAGAATGTTTAGAATACTTATTTGATCGAGGACGGAAAAAAACAAAATTTATTTCATCGAAAATAGAGTTCCGAATGAGGAGTAATTCAAAAAACTACAAAATCGGTTGAAACTCAAAGGGGTACCATCACGAAAAATAGTCGATTTCGGTCCCAAAAATATGTATTATTTGAAAATTAATACGTCAATATATATCGAGTTAGAATGCGAATAAAACTAATTTCACTCAAAACGAAGTTCTGAGTAATGAGATATTGACTAAACTACAAAATCGGACGAAACACTAAGTTGCCACCTAGGAAATAAGTATTTAACGTCTTATATACAAGTGATAACATTTACATTTGATCTTATATTTTAATTAACAATGTTTAGAATATATTTTTGATCGAGTACGGAAGAAAACAAAATATATTTCATCGAAAATAGAGTTCCGAATGAGGAGTAATTAAGAAAACTACAAAATCAGTCGAAACCCAAAGGGGCACCATCACAGAAAATAGTTGATTTCGGTCCCAAAAAT
This sequence comes from Chamaenerion angustifolium, assembly GCA_946814005.1. Taxonomy (NCBI): domain Eukaryota; kingdom Viridiplantae; phylum Streptophyta; class Magnoliopsida; order Myrtales; family Onagraceae; genus Chamaenerion; species Chamaenerion angustifolium. Next base: position 1,472,597 of record OX328279.1, read on the forward strand.
ATGTATTATATGAACACAACTACGTCAATATATATCAAGTTAGAATGCGAATAAAACTAATATGACTGAAAACGAAGTTGTGTATGATGAGATATTGACAAAACTATGAAATCGGACGAAACAATAAGGTGCCACCTAGGAAAGTATTTAACGACTTATATACAAGTGATAAAAGCAAACATTTGATCTTATATTTTGAGAGATAATGTTTAGAATATATATTTGATCGAGGACATAAGAAAACAACATTTATTTTTATAGACAATAGAGTTCCGAATGAGGAGTAATTCAAAAAACTACAAAATCGGTTGAAACTCAAAGGGGTACCATCACGGAAAATAGTCAATTTTGGTCCCAAAAATATGTATTATTTGAACATTACTACGTCAATATATATCGAGTTAGAGTGCGAATAAAACCAATTTCACTTAAAACGAAGTTCTGAGTAATGAGATATTGACTAAACTACGAAATCGGACGAAACTCTAAGTTACCACCTAGGAAAAAAGTATTTAAAGCCTTATATACAAGTGATAACAGTTACATTTGATCTTTTATTTTGAGTAAGAATGCTTAGAATATATATTTGATCGAGTACGGAAGAAAACAAAATTTATTTCATAGAAAATAGAGTTCCGAATGGCAAGTAATTCAAAAAACTACAAAATCAGTCGAAACTCAAAGGGGTACCATCACGGAAAATAGTTGATTTCGGTCCCAAAAATAAGTATTATATTTACATTAGTACGTCAATATATATCGAGTTAGAATGCGAATAAAACCAATTTCACTCAAAACGAAGTTCTGAGTAATGAGATATTGACTAAACTACAAAATCGGACGAAACACTAAGTTGCCACCTAGGAAATAAGTATTTAACGTCTTATATACAAGTGATATCATTTCCATTTGATCTTATATTTTGATTAACAATGTTTAGAATGTATTTTTGATCGAGTACGGAAGAAAACAAAATATATTTCATCGAAAATAGAGTTCCGAATGAGGAGTAATTAAGAAAACTACAAAATCAGTCGAAACCCAAAGGGGCACCATCACAGAAAATAGTTGATTTCGGTCCCAAAAATATGTATTATATGAACACAACTACGTCAATATATATCAAGTTAGAATGCGAATAAAACAAATTTGACTGAAAACGAAGTTGTGTGTGTTGAGATATTGACAAAACTACGAAATCAGTCGAAACAGTTAGGTGATACCTAGGAAAAAAATATTTAACGTCTTACATACAAGTGATAACAGCAAACATTTGATCTTATATTTTGAGTGAGAATGTTTAGAATACTTATTTGATCGAGGATGGAAAAAAACAAAATTTATTTTATCGAAAATAGAGTTCCGAATGAGGAGTAATTCAAAAAACTACAAAATCGGTTGAAACTCAAAGGGCTACCATCACGAAAAATAGTCGATTTCGGTCCCAAAAATATGTGATATTTGAACATTAATACGTCGATATATATCGAGTTAGAATGCGAATAAAACCAATTTCACTCAAAACGAAGTTCTGAGTAATGAGATATTGACTAAACTACAAAATCGGACGAAACACTAAGTTGCCACCTAGGAAATAAGTATTTAACGTCTTATATACAAGTGATAACATTTACATTTGATCTTATATTTTGATTAACAATGTTTAGAATATATTTTTGATCGAGTACGGAAGAAGACAAAATATATTTCATCGAAAATAGAGTTCCGAATGAGGAGTAATTAAGAAAACTACAAAATCAGTCGAAACCCAAAGGGGTACCATCATAGAAAATAGTTGATTTCGGTCCCAAAAATATGTATTATATGAACACAACTACGTCAATATATATCAAGTTAGAATGCGAATAAAACTAATTTGACTGAAAACGAAGTTGTGTGTGTTGAAATATTGACAAAACTACGAAATCGGACGAAACAATAAGGTGCCACCTAGGAAAGTATTTAACGACTTATATACAAGTGATAAAAGCAAACATTTGATCTTATATTTTGAGAGATAATGTTTAGAATATATATTTGATCGAGGACAGAAGAAAACAACATTTATTTTATAGAAAATAGAGTTCCGAATGAGGAGTAATTCAAAAAACTACAAAATCGGTTGAAACTCAAAGGGGTACCATCACGAAAAATAGTCAATTTTGGTCCCAAAAATATGTATTATTTTAACATTACTACGTCAATATATATCGAGTTAGAGTGCGAATAAAAGCAATTTCACTGAAAACGAAGTTCTAAGTAATGAGATATTGAGTAAACTACAAAATCAGACGAAACACTAAGTTACAACCTAGGAAAAAAGTATTTAACGTCTTATATACAAGTGATAGCAGTTACATTTGATCTTTTATTTTGATTAAGAATGATTAGAATATATATTTGATCGAGTATGGAAGAAAACAAAATTTATTTTATAGAAAATAGATTTCCGAATGGCAAGTAATTCAAAATACTACAAATTCGGTCGAAACTCAAAGGGGTACCATCACGGAAAATAGTTGATTTCGGTGCCTAAACTTTGTATTATATTAACATGACTACGTCAACATATATCGAGTTAGAATGCGAATAAAACTAATTTAACTAAAAACAAAGTTGTGAGTAATGAGATATTCACAAAACTACGAAATCGGACGAAACACTAAGTTGGCACCTAGGAAAAATGAATTTACCGCCATTTATACAAGTGACAACAACAAATATTTGATGTTATATTTTGAGTGAGAATGTTTAGAATATATATTTGATTGATTACGGAAAAAAACATAACTTATTTCATAGAAAATGGAGTTCCGAATGAGGAGTAATTCAAAAAACTACAAAATTGGTCGAAACCCAAAGGGGTACCATCACGGAAAATAGTTCATTTCGGTACCAAAAATTTGTATTATTTTAACATTACTACGTCAATATATATCGAGTTAGAATGCGAATAAAACTAATTTGACTAAAAAAGAAATTGTGTGTGATGAGATATTGACAAAACTACGAAATCGGACGAAACAATGTACCACCTAGGAAAGTATTCAACGACTTATATACAAGTGATAGCAGAAAACATTTGATCTTATATTTTGAGTGAGAATGTTTAGAATATATATTTGATCGAGTACGTAAGAAAACAAAATTTATTTCATCGAAAATAGAGTTCTGAATGAGGAGTAATTCAGAAAATTACAAAATCAATCGAAACCCAAAGGGGTACCATCACAGAAAATAGTTGATTTCGGTCCCAAAAATATGTATTATATGAAGACAACTATGTCAATATATATCAAGTTAGAATGCGAATAAAACTAATTTGACTGAAAACGAAGTTGTGTGTGATGAGTTATTGACAAAACTACGAAATCGGACGAAACAATAAGGTGCCACCTAGGAAAGTATTTAACGACTTATATATAACTGATAAAAGCAAAAATTTGATCTTATATTTTGAGAGATAATGTTTAGTATATATATTTGATCGAGGACGGAAGAAAACAAAATTTATTTCATCGAAAATAGAGTTCCGAATGAGGAGTAATTCAAAAAACTACAAAATCGGTTGAAACTCAAAGGGGTACCATCACGAAAAATAGTCAATTTCGGTCCCAAAAATATGTATTATTTGAACATTACTACGTCAATATTTATGGAGTTAGAGTGCGAATAAAACCAATTTCACTGAAAACGAAGTTCTGAGTAATGAGATATTGACTAAACTACAAAATCGGACGAAACACTAAGTTGCCACCTAGGCAATAAGTATTTTACGTCTTATATACATGTGATAACATTTAAATTTGATCTTATATTTTGAGTAACAATGTTTAGAATATATATTTGATCTAGTACGGAAGAAAACAAAATTTATTTCATAGAAAATACAGTTTCGAATGGCAAGTAATTAAAAAAACTATAAAATCGGTCGAAACTCAAAGGGGTACCATCACGGAAAATAGTCGATTTCGGTCCCAAAAATATGTATTATTTTAACATTACTATGTCAATATATATCGAGTTAGAATGCTAATAAAACTAATTTCACTGAAAACGAAGTTCTAAGTAATAAGATATTGAGTAAACTACAAAATCAGACGAAACAGTAAGTTACCACCTAGGAAAAAAGTATTTAACGTCTTATATACAAGTGATAGCAGTTACATTTGATCTTTTATTTTGAGTAAGAATGATTAGAATATATATTTGATCGAGTATGTAAGAAGACAATATTTATTTTATAGAAAATAGAGTTCCGAATGAGGAGTAATTTAGAAAACTACAAAATCAGTCGAAACCCAAAGGGGTACCATCACAGAAAATAGTTGATTTCGGTCCAAAAAATATGTATTATATGAACACAACTACGTCAATATATATCGAGTTAGAATGCGAATAAAACTAATTTGACTGAAAAAGAAATTATGTGTGATGAGATATTGACAAAACTACGAAATCGGACGAAACAATGTACCACCTAGGAAAGTATTCAACGAATTATATACAAGTGATAGCAGAAAACATTTGATCTTATATTTTGAGTGAGAATGTTTAGAATATATATTTGATCGAGTACGTAAGAAAACAAAATTTATTTCATCGAAAATAGAGTTCGAATGAGGAGTAATTCAGAAAACTACAAAATCAGTCGAAACCCAAAGGGGTACCATCACGAAAAATAGTCAATTTCGGTCCCAAAAATATGTATGATTTGAACATTACTACGTCAATATATATCGAGTTAGAATGCGAATAAAACTAATTTGACTGAAAACGAAATTGTGTGTGATGAGATATTGACAAAACTACGAAATCGGACGAATAAATGTACCACCTAGGAAAGTATTCAACGAATTATATACAAGTGATAGCAGAAAACATTTGATCTTATATTTTGAGAGATAATGTTTAGAATATATATTTGATCGAGGACGGAAGAAAACAAAATTTATTTCATCGAAAATAGAGTTCCGAATGAGGAGTAATTCAAAAAACTACAAAATCGGTTGAAACTCAAAGGGGTACCATCACGAAAAATAGTCAATTTCGGTCCCAAAAATATGTATTATTTGAACATTACTACGTCAATATATATCGAGTTAGAATGCGAATAAAACTAATTTGACTGAAAACGAAGTTGTGTGTGATGAGATATTGACAAAACTACGAAATCAGACGAAACAATAAGGTGCCACCTAGGAAAGTATTTGACGACTTATATACAAGTGATAAAAGCAAACATTTGATCTTATATTTTGAGAGATAATGTTTAGAATATATATTTGATCGAGGACAGAAGAATTTATTTCATAGAAAATAGAGTTCCGAATGAGGAGTAATTCAAAAAACTATAAAATCGGTTGAAACTCAAAAGGGTACCATCACGAAAAATAGTCAATTTCGGTCCCAAAAATATGTATTATTTGAACATTAATACGTCAATATATATCGAGTTAGAATGCGAATAAAACCAATTTCATTCAAAACGAAGTTCTGAGTAATGAGATATTGACTAAACTACAAAATTGGACGAAACACTAAGTTGCCACCTAGGAAATAAGTATTTAACGTCTTATATACAAGTGATAACATTTACATTTGATCTTATATTTTGATTATCAATGTTTACAATATATATTTGATCGAGTACGGAAGAAAACAAAATATATTTCATCGAAAATAGAGTTCTGAATGAGGAGTAATTAAGAAAACTACAAAATCAGTCGAAACCCAAAGGGGTACCATCACAGAAAATAGTTGATTTTGGTCCCAAAAATATGTATTATATGAACACAACTACGTCAATATATATCAAGTTAGAATGCGAGTAAAACTAATTTGACTAAAAACGAAGTTGTGTGTGATAAGATATTGACAAAACTACGAAATCGGACGAAACAATAAGGTGCCACCTAGGAAAGTATTTAACGACTTATATACAAGTAATAATAGCAAACATTTGATCTTATATTTTGAGAGATAATGTTTAGAATATATATTTGATCGAGGACAGAAGAAAACAACATTTATTTTATAGCAAATAGAGTTCCGAATGAGGAGTAATTCAAAAAACTACAAAATCGGTTGAAACTCAAAGGGGTACCATCACGGAAAATAGTCAATTTTGGTCCCAAAAATATGTATTATTTTAACATTACTACGTCAATATATATCGAGTTAGAATGCGAATAAAACTAATTTGACTGAAAACGAAATTGTTTGTGATGGGATATTGACAAAACTACGAAATCGGACGAAACAATGTACCACCTAGGAAAGTATTCAACGAATTATATACAAGTGATAGCAGAAAACATTTGATCTTATATTTTGAGTGAGAATGTTTAGAATATATATTTGATCGAGTACGTAAGAAAACAAAATTTATTTCATCGAAAATAGAGTTCCGAATGAGGAGTAATTAAGAAAACTACAAAATCAGTCGAAACCCAAAGGGGCACCATCACAGAAAATAGTTGATTTCGGCCCCAAATATATGTATTATATGAACACAACTACGTCAATATATATCAAGTTAGAATGCGAGTAAAACTAATTTGACTGAAAACGAAGTTGTGTGTGATGAGATATTGACAAAACTACGAAATCGGAAGATACAATAAGGTGCCACCTAGCAAAGTATTTAACGACTTATATACAAGTGATAAAAGAAAACATTTGATCTTATATTTTGAGAGATACTGTTTAGAATATATATTTGATCGAGGACGGAAGAAAACAAAATTTATTTCATAGAAAATAGAGTCGAATGGCAAGTAATTCAAAAAACTCCAAAATCGGTTGAAACTCAAAGGGGTACCATCACGAAAAATAGTAGATTTCGGTCCCAAAAATATGTATTATTTGAACATTACTACGTCAATATATATCGAGTTAGAGTGCGAATAAAACTAATTTCACTGAAAACGAAGTTCTGAGTAATGAGATTTTGACTAAACTACGAAATCGGACGAAACACTAAGTTGCCACCTAGGAAATAAGTATTTAACGTCTTATATACAAGTGATACCATTTACACTTGATCTTATATTTTGAATGAGAATGTTTAGAATACTTATTTGATCGATGACGGAAGAAAACAAAATTTATTTCATCGAAAATAGAGTTTCGAATGGCAAGTAATTCTAAAAACTACAAAATCGGTCAAAACTCAAAGGGGTACCATCACGGAAAATAGTTGATTTCGGTCCCAAAAATTTGTATTATATTAACATGACTACGTCAATATATATCGAGTTAGAATGCAAAATTTTGATCTTATATTTTGAGAGATAATGTTTAGAATATATATTTGATCGAGGACGGAAGAAAACAAAATTTATTTCATCGAAAATAGAGTTCCGAATGAGGAGTAATTCAAAAAACTACAAAATCGGTTGAAACTCAAAGGGGTACCATCACTAAAAATAGTCAATTTCGGTCCCATAAATATGTATTATTTGAACATTACTACATCAATATATATAGAGTTAGAGTGCGAATAAAACCAATTTCACTGAAAACGAAGTTCTGAGTAATGAGATATTGACTAAACTACAAAATCGGACGAAACACTAAGTTGCCTCCTAGGAAATAAGTATTTAACGTCTTATATACAAGTGTTAACATTTACATTTGATCTTATATTTTGAGTAACAATGTTTATAATATATATTTGATCGAGTATGGAAGAAAACAAAATTTATTTCATCGAAAATAGACTTCCGAATGAGGAGTAATTCAGAAAACTACAAAATCAGTTGAAACCCAAAGGGGAACCATCACAGAAAATAGTTGATTTCGGTCCCAAAAATATGTATTATATGAACACAACTACATCAATATATATCAAGTTAGAATGCGAATAAAACTAATTTGACTGAAAACGAAGTTGTGTGTGATGAGATATTGACAAAACTACGAAATCGGACGAAACAATAAGGTGCCACCTAGGAAATTATTTAACGACTTATATACAAGTGATAAAACCAAACATTTGGTCTTATATTTGGAGAGATAATGTTTAGAATATATATTTGATTGAGGATGGAAGAAAACAAAATTTCTTTCATCGAAAATAGAGTTCCGAATGAGGAGTAATTCAAAAAACTAGAAAATCGGTTGAAACTCAAAGGGGTACCATCACGAAAAATAGTCAATTTCGGTCCCAAAAATATGTATTATTTTAACATTACTACGTCAATATATATCGAGTTAGAGTGCGAATAAAACCAATTTCACTGAAAACGAAGTTCTGAGTAATGAGATATTGACTAAATTACAAAATTGGACGAAACACTAAGTTGCCACCTAGGAAATAAGAATTTAACGTCGTATATACAAGTGATAACATTTACATTTGATCTTATATTTTGAGTAACAATGTTTAGAACATATATTTGATCGAGTACGGAAGAAAACAAAATTTATTTCATCGAAAATAGAGTTCTGAATGAGGAGTAATTCAGAAAACAACAAAATCAGTCGAAACCCAAAGGGGTACCATCACAGAAAATAGTTGATTTCGGTCCCAAAAATATGTATTATATGAACACAACTACGTCAATATATATCGAGTTAGAATGCGAATAAAACTAATTTGTCTGGAAAAAAAATTGTGTGTGATGAGATATTGACAAAACTACGTAATCGGACGAAACAATGTACCACCTAGGAAAGTATTCAACGAATTATATACAAGTGATAGCAGAAAACATTTGATCTTATATTTTGAGTGAGAATGTTTAGAAAATATATTTGATCGAGTACGTAAGAAAACAAAATTTATTTCATCGAAAATAGAGTTCCGAATGAGGAGTAAATCAGAAAACTAGAAAATCAATCGAAACCCAAAGGGGTACCATCACAGAAAATAGTTGATTTCGGCCCCAAAAATATGTATTATATGAACACAACTACGTCAATTTATATCAAGTTAGAATGCGAATAAAACTAATTTGACTGAAAACGAAGTTGTGTGTGATGAGATATTGACAAAACTACGAAATCGGAAGATACAATAAGGTGCCACCTAGCAAAGTATTTAACGACTTATATACAAGTGATAAAAGAAAACATTTGATCTTATATTTTGAGAGATACTGTTTAGAATATATATTTGATCGAGGACGGAAGAAAACAAAATTTATTTCATAGAAAATAGAGTTTCGAATGGCAAGTAATTCAAAAAACTACAAAATCGGTTGAAACTCAAAGGGGTACCATCACGAAAAATAGTAGATTTCGGTCCCAAAAATATGTATTATTTGACCATTACTACATCAATATATATAGAGTTAGAGTGCGAATAAAACCAATTTCACTGAAAACGAAGTTCTGAGTAATGAGATATTGACTAAACTACAAAATCGGACGAAACACTAAGTTGCCTCCTAGGAAATAAGTATTTAACGTCTTATATACAAGTGTTAACATTTACATTTGATCTTATATTTTGAGTAACAATGTTTAGAATATATATTTGATCGAGTATGGAAGAAAACAAAATTTATTTCATCGAAAATAGACTTCCGAATGAGGAGTAATTCAGAAAACTACAAAATCAGTTGAAACCCAAAGGGGAACCATCACAGAAAATAGTTGATTTCGGTCCCAAAAATATGTATTATATGAACACAACTACATCAATATATATCAAGTTAGAATGCGAATAAAACTAATTTGACTGAAAACGAAGTTGTGTGTGATGAGATATTGACAAAACTACGAAATCGGTCGAAACAATAAGGTGCCACCTAGGAAATTATTTAACGACTTATATACAAGTGATAAAACCAAACATTTGGTCTTATATTTGGAGAGATAATGTTTAGAATATATATTTGATTGAGGATGGAAGAAAACAAAATTTCTTTCATCGAAAATAGAGTTCCGAATGAGGAGTAATTCAAAAAACTAGAAAATCGGTTGAAACTCAAAGGGGTACCATCACGAAAAATAGTCAATTTCGGTCCCAAAAATATGTATTATTTTAACATTACTACGTCAATATATATCGAGTTAGAGTGCGAATGAAACCAATTTCACTGAAAACGAAGTTCTGAGTAATGAGATATTGACTAAATTACAAAATTGGACGAAACACTAAGTTGCCACCTAGGAAATAAGAATTTAACATCGTATATACAAGTGATAACATTTACATTTGATCTTATATTTTGAGTAACAATGTTTAGAACATATATTTGATCGAGTACGGAAGAAAACAAAATTTATTTCATCGAAAATAGAGTTCTGAATGAGGAGTAATTCAGAAAACAACAAAATCAGTCGAAACCCAAAGGGGTACCATCACAGAAAATAGTTGATTTCGGTCCCAAAAATATGTATTATATGAACACAACTACGTCAATATATATCGAGTTAGAATGCGAATAAAACTAATTTGTCTGGAAAAAAAATTGTGTGTGATGAGATATTGACAAAACTACGTAATCGGACGAAACAATGTACCACCTAGGAAAGTATTCAACGAATTATATACAAGTGATAGCAGAAAACATTTGATCTTATATTTTGAGTGAGAATGTTTAGAAAATATATTTGATCGAGTACGTAAGAAAACAAAATTTATTTCATCGAAAATAGAGTTCCGAATGAGGAGTAAATCAGAAAACTAGAAAATCAATCGAAACCCAAAGGGGTACCATCACAGAAAATAGTTGATTTCGGCCCCAAAAATATGTATTATATGAACACAACTACGTCAATTTATATCAAGTTAGAATGCGAATAAAACTAATTTGACTGAAAACGAAGTTGTGTGTGATGAGATATTGACAAAACTACGAAATCGGAAGATACAATAAGGTGCCACCTAGCAAAGTATTTAACGACTTATATACAAGTGATAAAAGAAAACATTTGATCTTATATTTTGAGAGATACTGTTTAGAATATATATTTGATCGAGGACGGAAGAAAACAAAATTTATTTCATAGAAAATAGAGTTTCGAATGGCAAGTAATTCAAAAAACTACAAAATCGGTTGAAACTCAAAGGGGTACCATCACGAAAAATAGTAGATTTCGGTCCCAAAAATATGTATTATTTGACCATTACTACATCAATATATATAGAGTTAGAGTGCGAATAAAACCAATTTCACTGAAAACGAAGTTCTGAGTAATGAGATATTGACTAAACTACAAAATCGGACGAAACACTAAGTTGCCTCCTAGGAAATAAGTATTTAACGTCTTATATACAAGTGTTAACATTTACATTTGATCTTATATTTTGAGTAACAATGTTTAGAATATATATTTGATCGAGTATGGAAGAAAACAAAATTTATTTCATCGAAAATAGACTTCCGAATGAGGAGTAATTCAGAAAACTACAAAATCAGTTGAAACCCAAAGGGGAACCATCACAGAAAATAGTTGATTTCGGTCCCAAAAATATGTATTATATGAACACAACTACATCAATATATATCAAGTTAGAATGCGAATAAAACTAATTTGACTGAAAACGAAGTTGTGTGTGATGAGATATTGACAAAACTACGAAATCGGTCGAAACAATAAGGTGCCACCTAGGAAATTATTTAACGACTTATATACAAGTGATAAAACCAAACATTTGGTCTTATATTTGGAGAGATAATGTTTAGAATATATATTTGATTGAGGATGGAAGAAAACAAAATTTCTTTCATCGAAAATAGAGTTCCGAATGAGGAGTAATTCAAAAAACTAGAAAATCGGTTGAAACTCAAAGGGGTACCATCACGAAAAATAGTCAATTTCGGTCCCAAAAATATGTATTATTTTAACATTACTACGTCAATATATATCGAGTTAGAGTGCGAATGAAACCAATTTCACTGAAAACGAAGTTCTGAGTAATGAGATATTGACTAAATTACAAAATTGGACGAAACACTAAGTTGCCACCTAGGAAATAAGAATTTAACATCGTATATACAAGTGATAACATTTACATTTGATCTTATATTTTGAGTAACAATGTTTAGAACATATATTTGATCGAGTACGGAAGAAAACAAAATTTATTTCATCGAAAATAGAGTTCTGAATGAGGAGTAATTCAGAAAACAACAAAATCAGTCGAAACCCAAAGGGGTACCATCACAGAAAATAGTTGATTTCGGTCCCAAAAATATGTATTATATGAACACAACTACGTCAATATATATCGAGTTAGAATGCGAATAAAACTAATTTGTCTGGAAAAAAAATTGTGTGTGATGAGATATTGACAAAACTACGTAATCGGACGAAACAATGTACCACCTAGGAAAGTATTCAACGAATTATATACAAGTGATAGCAGAAAACATTTGATCTTATATTTTGAGTGAGAATGTTTAGAAAATATATTTGATCGAGTACGAAAGAAAACAAAATTTATTTCATCGAAAATAGAGTTCCGAATGAGGAGTTAATCAGAAAACTAGAAAATCAATCGAAACCCAAAGGGGTACCATCACAGAAAATAGTTGATTTCGGCCCCAAAAATATGTATTATATGAACACAACTACGTCAATTTATATCAAGTTCGAATGCGAATAAAACTAATTTGACTGAAAACGAAGTTGTGTGTGATGAGATATTGACAAAACTACGAAATCGGAAGATACAATAAGGTGCCACCTAGCAAAGTATTTAACGACTTATATACAAGTGATAAAAGAAAACATTTGATCTTATATTTTGAGAGATACTATTTAGAATATATATTTGATCGAGGACGGAAGAAAACAAAATTTATTTCATAGAAAATAGAGTTTCGAATGGCAAGTAATTCAAAAAACTACAAAATCGGTTGAAACTCAAAGGGGTACCATCACGAAAAATAGTAGATTTCGGTCCCAAAAATATGTATTATTTGACCATTACTACATCAATATATATAGAGTTAGAGTGCGAATAAAACCAATTTCACTGAAAACGAAGTTCTGAGTAATGAGATATTGACTAAACTACAAAATCGGACGAAACACTAAGTTGCCTCCTAGGAAATAAGTATTTAACGTCTTATATACAAGTGATACCATTTACACTTGATCTTATATTTTGAATGAGAATGTTTAGAATACTTATTTGATCGATGACGGAAGAAAACAAAATTTATTTCATCGAAAATAGAGTTTCGAATGGCAAGTAATTCTAAAAACTACAAAATCGGTCAAAACTCAAAGGGGTACCATCACGGAAAATAGTTGATTTCGGTCCCAAAAATTTGTATTATATTAACATGACTACGTCAATATATATCGAGTTAGAATGCAAAATTTTGATCTTATATTTTGAGAGATAATGTTTAGAATATATATTTGATCGAGGACGGAAGAAAACAAAATTTATTTCATCGAAAATAGAGTTCCGAATGAGGAGTAATTCAAAAAACTACAAAATCGGTTGAAACTCAAAGGGGTACCATCACTAAAAATAGTCAATTTCGGTCCCAAAAATATGTATTATTTGAACATTACTACATCAATATATATAGAGTTAGAGTGCGAATAAAACCAATTTCACTGAAAACGAAGTTCTGAGTAATGAGATATTGACTAAACTACAAAATCGGACGAAACACTAAGTTGCCTCCTAAGAAATAAGTATTTAACGTCTTATATACAAGTGTTAACATTTACATTTGATCTTATATTTTGAGTAACAATGTTTAGAATATATATTTGATCGAGTATGGAAGAAAACAAAATTTATTTCATCGAAAATAGACTTCCGAATGAGGAGTAATTCAGAAAACTACAAAATCAGTTGAAACCCAAAGGGGAACCATCACAGAAAATAGTTGATTTCGGTCCCAAAAATATGTATTATATGAACACAACTACATCAATATATATCAAGTTAGAATGCGAATAAAACTAATTTGACTGAAAACGAAGTTGTGTGTGATGAGATATTGACAAAACTACGAAATCGGACGAAACAATAAGGTGCCACCTAGGAAATTATTTAATGACTTATATACAAGTGATAAAACCAAACATTTGGTCTTATATTTTGAGAGATAATGTTTAGAATATATATTTGATTGAGGATGGAAGAAAACAAAATTTCTTTCATCGAAAATAGAGTTCCGAATGAGGAGTAATTCAAAAAACTAGAACATCGGTTGAAACTCAAAGGGGTACCATCACGAAAAATAGTCAATTTCGGTCCCAAAAATATGTATTATTTTAACATTACTACGTCAATATATATCGAGTTAGAGTGCGAATAAAACCAATTTCACTGAAAACGAAGTTCTGAGTAATGAGATATTGACTAAATTACAAAATTGGACGAAACACTAAGTTGCCACCTAGGAAATAAGAATTTAACGTCGTATATACAAGTGATAACATTTACATTTGATCTTATATTTTGAGTAACAATGTTTAGAACATATATTTGATCGAGTACGGAAGAAAACAAAATTTATTTCATCGAAAATAGAGTTCTGAATGAGGAGTTATTCAGAAAACAACAAAATCAGTCGAAACCCAAAGGGGTACCATCACAGAAAATAGTTGATTTCGGTCCCAAAAATATGTATTATATGAACACAACTACGTCAATATATATCGAGTTAGAATGCGAATAAAACTAATTTGACTGGAAAAAAAATTGTGTGTGATGAGATATTGACAAAACTACGTAATCGGACGAAACAATGTACCACCTAGGAAAGTATTCAACGAATTATATACAAGTGATAGCAGAAAACATTTGATCTTATATTTTGAGTGAGAATGTTTAGAAAATATATTTGATCGAGTACGTAAGAAAACAAAATTTATTTCATCGAAAATAGAGTTCCGAATGAGGAGTAATTCAGAAAACTAGAAAATCAATCGAAACCCAAAGGGGTACCATCACAGAAAATAGTTGATTTCGGCCCCAAAAATATGTATTATATGAACACAACTACGTCAATTTATATCAAGTTAGAATGCGAATAAAACTAATTTGACTGAAAACGAAGTTGTGTGTGATGAGATATTGACAAAACTACGAAATCGGAAGATACAATAAGGTGCCACCTAGCAAAGTATTTAACGACTTATATACAAGTGATAAAAGAAAACATTTGATCTTATATTTTGAGAGATACTGTTTAGAATATATATTTGATCGAGGACGGAAGAAAACAAAATTTATTTCATAGAAAATAGAGTTTCGAATGGCAAGTAATTCAAAAAACTACAAAATCGGTTGAAACTCAAAGGGGTACCATCACGAAAAATAGTAGATTTCGGTACCAAAAATATGTATTATTTTAACATTACTACGTCAATATATATCGAGTTAGAGTGCGAATAAAACTAATTTCACTGAAAACGAAGTTCTGAGTAATGAGATTTTGACTAAACTACGAAATCGGACGAAACACTAAGTTGCCACCTAGGAAATAAGTAGTTAACGTCTTATATACAAGTGATACCATTTACACTTGATCTTATATTTTGAATGAGAATGTTTAGAATACTTATTTGATCGATGACGGAAGAAAACAAAATTTATTTCATCGAAAATAGAGTTTCGAATGGCAAGTAATTCTAAAAACTACAAAATCGGTCAAAACTCAAAGGGGTACCATCACGGAAAATAGTTGATTTCGGTCCCAAAATTTTGTATTATATGAACACAACTACATCAATATATATCAGGTTAGAATGCGAATAAAACTAATTTGACTGAAAACGAAGTTGTGTGTGATGACATATTGACAAAACTACGAAATCGGACGAAACAATAAGGTGCCACCTAGGAAAGTATTTAACGACTTATATACAAGTGATAAAACCAAACATTTGGTCTTATATTTTGAGAGATAATGTTTAGAATATATATTTGATTGAGGATGGAAGAAAACAAAATTTCTTTCATCGAAAATAGAGTTCCGAATGAGGAGTAATTCAAAAAACTACAATATCGGTTGAAACTCAAAGGGGTACCATCACGAAAAATAGTCAATTTCGGTCCCAAAAATATATATTATTTGAACATTACTACGTCAATATATATCGAGTTAGAGTGCGAATAAAACCAATGTCACTGAAAACGAAGTTCTGAGTAATGAGATATTGAGTAAACTACAAAATCGGACGAAACACTAAGTTGCCAACTAGGAAATAAGTATTTAACGTCTTATATACAAGTGATAGTAGTTACATTTGATCTTTTATTTTGAGTAAGAATGTTTAGAATATATATTTGATCGAGTATGGAAGAAAACAAAATATATTTTTATAGAAAATAGAGTTCTGAATGGCAAGTAATTCAAAAAACTACAAAATCGGTTGAAACTAAAAGGGGTACCATCACGGAAAAAAGTTGATTTCGGTGCCAAAAATTTGTATTATATTAACATGACTACGTCAATATATATCGAGTTAGAATGCGAATAAAACTAATTTGACTGGAAAAAAAATTGTGTGTGATGAGATATTGACAAAACTACGTAATCGGACGAAACAATGTACCACCTAGGAAAGTATTCAACGAATTATATACAAGTGATAGCAGAAAACATTTGATCTTATATTTTGAGTGAGAATGTTTAGAAAATATATTTGATCGAGTACGTAAGAAAACAAAATTTATTTCATCGAAAATAGAGTTCCGAATGAGGAGTAATTCAGAAAACTAGAAAATCAATCGAAACCCAAAGGGGTACCATCACAGAAAATAGTTGATTTCGGCCCCAAAAATATGTATTATATGAACACAACTACGTCAATTTATATCAAGTTAGAATGCGAATAAAACTAATTTGACTGAAAACGAAGTTGTGTGTGATGAGATATTGACAAAACTACGAAATCGGAAGAAACAATAAGGTGCCACCTAGCAAAGTATTTAACGACTTATATACAAGTGATAAAAGAAAACATTTGATCTTATATTTTGAGAGATACTGTTTAGAATATATATTTGATCGAGGACGGAAGAAAACAAAATTTATTTCATAGAAAATAGAGTTTCGAATGGCAAGTAATTCAAAAAACTACAAAATCGGTTGAAACTCAAAGGGGTACCATCACGAAAAATAGTAGATTTCGGTCCCAAAAATATGTATTATTTGAACATTACTACGTCAATATATATCGAGTTAGAGTGCGAATAAAACTAATTTCACTGAAAACGAAGTTCTGAGTAATGAGATTTTGACTAAACTACGAAATCGGACGAAACACTAAGTTGCCACCTAGGAAATAAGTATTTAACGTCTTATATACAAGTGATACCATTTACATTTGATCTTATATTTTGAGTGAGAATGTTTAGAATACTTATTTGATCGATGACGGAAGAAAACAAAATTTATTTCATAGAAAATAGAGTTTCGAATGGCAAGTAATTCTAAAAACTACAAAATCGGTCAAAACTCAAAGGGGTACCATCACGGAAAATAGTTGATTTCGGTCCCAAAAATTTGTATTATATTAACATGACTACGTCAATATATATCGAGTTAGAATGCAAAATTTTGATCTTATATTTTGAGAGATAATGTTTAGAATATATATTTGATCGAGGACGGAAGAAAACAAAATTTATTTCATCGAAAATAGAGTTCCGAATGAGGAGTAATTCAAAAAACTACAAAATCGGTTGAAACTCAAAGGGGTACCATCACTAAAAATAGTCAATTTCGGTCCCAAAAATATGTATTATTTGAACATTACTACATCAATATATATAGAGTTAGAGTGCGAATAAAACCAATTTCACTGAAAACGAAGTTCTGAGTAATGAGATATTGACTAAACTACAAAATCGGACGAAACACTAAGTTGCCTCCTAGGAAATAAGTATTTAACGTCTTATATACAAGTGTTAACATTTACATTTGATCTTATATTTTGAGTAACAATGTTTAGAATATATATTTGATCGAGTATGGAAGAAAACAAAATTTATTTCATCGAAAATAGACTTCCGAATGAGGAGTAATTCAGAAAACTACAAAATCAGTTGAAACCCAAAGGGGAACCATCACAGAAAATAGTTGATTTCGGTCCCAAAAATATGTATTATATGAACACAACTACATCAATATATATCAAGTTAGAATGCGAATAAAACTAATTTGACTGAAAACGAAGTTGTGTGTGATGAAATATTGACAAAACTACGAAATCGGACGAAACAATAAGGTGCCACCTAGGAAAGTATTTAACGACTTATATACAAGTGATAAAACCAAACATTTGGTCTTATATTTTGAGAGATAATGTTTAGAATATATATTTGATTGAGGATGGAAGAAAACAAAATTTCTTTCATCGAAAATAGAGTTCCGAATGAGGAGTAATTCAAAAAACTACAATATCGGTTGAAACTCAAAGGGGTACCATCACGAAAAATAGTCAATTTCGGTCCCAAAAATATGTATTATTTGAACATTACTACGTCAATATATATCGAGTTAGAGTGCGAATAATACCAATTTCACTGAAAACGAAGTTCTGAGTAATGAGATATTGAGTAAACTACAAAATCGGACGAAACACTAAGTTGCCAACTAGGAAATAAGTATTTAACGTCTTATATACAAGTGATAGCAGTTACATTTGATCTTTTATTTTGAGTAAGAATGTTTAGAATATATATTTGATCGAGAATGGAAGAAATAAAAATATATTTTTATAGAAAATAGAGTTCCGAATGGCAAGTAATTCAAAAAACTACAAAATCGGTCGAAACTAAAAGGGGTACCATCACGGAAAAAAGTTGATTTCGGTGCCAAAAATTTGTATTATATTAACATGACTACGTCAATATATATCGAGTTAGAATGCGAATAAAACTAATTTCACTGAAAACGAAGTTGTGAGTAATGAGATATTCACAAAACTACGAAATCGGACGAAACACTAAGTTGCCACCTAGGAAACATTTGATCTTATATTTTGAGTGAGAATGTTTAGAATATATATTTGATCGAGTACGTAAGAAACAAAATTTATTTCATCGAAAATAGAGTTCCGAATGAGGAGTAATTCAGAAAACTACAAAATCATTCGAAACCCAAAGGGGTACCATTACAGAAAAGAGTTGATTTCGGTCCCAAAAATATGTATTATATGAACACAACTACGTCAATATATATCAAGTTAGAATGCGAATAAAACTAATTTGACTGAAAACGAAGTTGTGTGTGATGAGATATTGACAAAACTACGAAATCGGACGAAACAATAAGGTGCCACCTAGGAAAGTATTTAACGACTTATATACAAGTGATAAAAGCAAACATTTGATCTTATATTTTGAGGGATAATGTTTAGAATATATATTTGATCGAGGACGGAAGAAAACAAAAATTATTTCATCGAAAATAGAGTTCCGAATGAGGAGTAATTCAAAAAACTATAAAATCGGTTGAAACTCAAAGGGGTACCATCACGAAAAATAGTCAATTTCGGTCCCAAAAATATGTATTATTTGAACATTACTACATCAATATATATAGAGTTAGAGTGCGAATAAAACCAATTTCACTGAAAACGAAGTTCTGAGTAATGAGATATTGACTAAACTACAAAATCGGACGAAACACTAAGTTGCCTCCTAGGAAATAAGTATTTAACGTCTTATATACAAGTGTTAACATTTATATTTGATCTTATATTTTGAGTAACAATGTTTAGAATATATATTTGATCGAGTATGGAAGAAAACAAAATTTATTTCATCAAAAATAGACTTCCGAATGGGGAGTAATTCAGAAAACTACAAAATCAGTTGAAACCCAAAGGGGAACCATCACAGAAAATAGTTGATTTCGGTCCCAAAAATATGTATTATATGAACACAACTACATCAATATATATCAAGTTAGAATGCGAATAAAACTAATTTGACTGAAAACGAAGTTGTGTGTGATGAAATATTGACAAAACTACGAAATCGGACGAAACAATAAGGTGCCACCTAGGAAAGTATTTAACGACTTATATACAAGTGATAAAACCAAACATTTGGTCTTATATTTTGAGAGATAATGTTTAGAATATATATTTGATTGAGGATGGAAGAAAACAAAATTTCTTTCATCGAAAATAGAGTTCCGAATGAGGAGTAATTCAAAAAACTACAATATCGGTTGAAACTCAAAGGGGTACCATCACGAAAAATAGTCAATTTCGGTCCCAAAAATATGTATTATTTGAACATTACTACGTCAATATATATCGAGTTAGAGTGCGAATAAAACCAATTTCACTGAAAACGAAGTTCTGAGTAATGAGATATTGAGTAAACTACAAAATCGGACGAAACACTAAGTTGCCAACTAGGAAATAAGTATTTAACGTCTTATATACAAGTGATAGCAGTTACATTTGATCTTTTATTTTGAGTAAGAATGTTTAGAATATATATTTGATCGAGTATGGAAGAAATAAAAATATATTTTTATAGAAAATAGAGTTCCGAATGGCAAGTAATTCAAAAAACTACAAAATCGGTCGAAACTAAAAGGGGTACCATCACGGAAAAAAGTTGATTTCGGTGCCAAAAATTTGTATTATATTAACATGACTACGTCAATATATATCGAGTTAGAATGCGAATAAAACTAATTTCACTGAAAACGAAGTTGTGAGTAATGAGATATTCACAAAACTACGAAATCGGACGAAACACTAAGTTGCCACCTAGGAAACATTTGATCTTATATTTTGAGTGAGAATGTTTAGAATATATATTTGATCGAGTACGTAAGAAACAAAATTTATTTCATCGAAAATAGAGTTCCGAATGAGGAGTAATTCAGAAAACTACAAAATCATTCGAAACCCAAAGGGGTACCATTACAGAAAAGAGTTGATTTCGGTCCCAAAAATATGTATTATATGAACACAACTACGTCAATATATATCAAGTTAGAATGCGAATAAAACTAATTTGAATGAAAACGAAGTTGTGTGTGATGAGATATTGACAAAACTACGAAATCGGACGAAACAATAAGGTGCCACCTAGGAAAGTATTTAACGACTTATATACAAGTGATAAAAGCAAACATTTGATCTTATATTTTGAGAGATAATGTTTAGAATATATATTTGATCGAGGACGGAAGAAAACAAAAATTATTTCATCGAAAATAGAGTTCCGAATGAGGAGTAATTCAAAAAACTATAAAATCGGTTGAAACTCAAAGGGGTACCATCACGAAAAATAGTCAATTTCGGTCCCAAAAATATGTATTATTTGAACATTACTACATCAATATATATAGAGTTAGAGTGCGAATAAAACCAATTTCACTGAAAACAAAGTTCTGAGTAATGAGATATTGACTAAACTACAAAATCGGACGAAACACTAAGTTGCCTCCTAGGAAATAAGTATTTAACGTCTTATATACAAGTGTTAACATTTATATTTGATCTTATATTTTGAGTAACAATGTTTAGAATATATATTTGATCGAGTATGGAAGAAAACAAAATTTATTTCATCAAAAATAGACTTCCGAATGGGGAGTAATTCAGAAAACTACAAAATCAGTTGAAACCCAAAGGGGAACCATCACAGAAAATAGTTGATTTCGGTCCCAAAAATATGTATTATATGAACACAACTACATCAATATATATCAAGTTAGAATGCGAATAAAACTAATTTGACTGAAAACGAAGTTGTGTGTGATGAAATATTGACAAAACTACGAAATCGGACGAAACAATAAGGTGCCACCTAGGAAAGTATTTAACGACTTATATACAAGTGATAAAACCAAACATTTGGTCTTATATTTTGAGAGATAATGTTTAGAATATATATTTGATTGAGGATGGAAGAAAACAAAATTTCTTTCATCGAAAATAGAGTTCCGAATGAGGAGTAATTCAAAAAACTACAATATCGGTTGAAACTCAAAGGGGTACCATCACGAAAAATAGTCAATTTCGGTCCCAAAAATATGTATTATTTGAACATTACTACGTCAATATATATCGAGTTAGAGTGCGAATAAAACCAATTTCACTGAAAACGAAGTTCTGAGTAATGAGATATTGAGTAAACTACAAAATCGGACGAAACACTAAGTTGCCAACTAGGAAATAAGTATTTAACGTCTTATATACAAGTGATAGCAGTTACATTTGATCTTTTATTTTGAGTAAGAATGTTTAGAATATATATTTGATCGAGTATGGAAGAAATAAAAATATATTTTTATAGAAAATAGAGTTCCGAATGGCAAGTAATTCAAAAAACTACAAAATCGGTCGAAACTAAAAGGGGTACCATCACGGAAAAAAGTTGATTTCGGTGCCAAAAATTTGTATTATATTAACATGACTACGTCAATATATATCGAGTTAGAATGCGAATAAAACTAATTTCACTGAAAACGAAGTTGTGAGTAATGAGATATTCACAAAACTACGAAATCGGACGAAACACTAAGTTGCCACCTAGGAAACATTTGATCTTATATTTTGAGTGAGAATGTTTAGAATATATATTTGATCGAGTACGTAAGAAACAAAATTTATTTCATCGAAAATAGAGTTCCGAATGAGGAGTAATTCAGAAAACTACAAAATCATTCGAAACCCAAAGGGGTACCATTACAGAAAAGAGTTGATTTCGGTCCCAAAAATATGTATTATATGAACACAACTACGTCAATATATATCAAGTTAGAATGCGAATAAAACTAATTTGACTGAAAACGAAGTTGTGTGTGATGAGATATTGACAAAACTACGAAATCGGACGAAACAATAAGGTGCCACCTAGGAAAGTATTTAACGACTTATATACAAGTGATAAAAGCAAACATTTGATCTTATATTTTGAGGGATAATGTTTAGAATATATATTTGATCGAGGACGGAAGAAAACAAAAATTATTTCATCGAAAATAGAGTTCCGAATGAGGAGTAATTCAAAAAACTATAAAATCGGTTGAAACTCAAAGGGGTACCATCACGAAAAATAGTCAATTTCGGTCCCAAAAATATGTATTATTTGAACATTACTACATCAATATATATAGAGTTAGAGTGCGAATAAAACCAATTTCACTGAAAACGAAGTTCTGAGTAATGAGATATTGACTAAACTACAAAATCGGACGAAACACTAAGTTGCCTCCTAGGAAATAAGTATTTAACGTCTTATATACAAGTGTTAACATTTATATTTGATCTTATATTTTGAGTAACAATGTTTAGAATATATATTTGATCGAGTATGGAAGAAAACAAAATTTATTTCATCGAAAATAGACTTCCGAATGGGGAGTAATTCAGAAAACTACAAAATCAGTTGAAACCCAAAGGGGAACCATCACAGAAAATAGTTGATTTCGGTCCCAAAAATATGTATTATATGAACACAACTACATCAATATATATCAAGTTAGAATGCGAATAAAACTAATTTGACTGAAAACGAAGTTGTGTGTGATGAAATATTGACAAAACTACGAAATCGGACGAAACAATAAGGTGCCACCTAGGAAAGTATTTAACGACTTATATACAAGTGATAAAACCAAACATTTGGTCTTATATTTTGAGAGATAATGTTTAGAATATATATTTGATTGAGGATGGAAGAAAACAAAATTTCTTTCATTGAAAATAGAGTTCCGAATGAGGAGTAATTCAAAAAACTACAATATCGGTTGAAACTCAAAGGGGTACCATCACGAAAAATAGTCAATTTCGGTCCCAAAAATATGTATTATTTGAACATTACTACGTCAATATATATCGAGTTAGAGTGCGAATAAAACCAATTTCACTGAAAACGAAGTTCTGAGTAATGAGATATTGAGTAAACTACAAAATCGGACGAAACACTAAGTTGCCAACTAGGAAATAAGTATTTAACGTCTTATATACAAGTGATAGCAGTTACATTTGATCTTTTATTTTGAGTAAGAATGTTTAGAATATATATTTGATCGAGTATGGAAGAAATAAAAATATATTTTTATAGAAAATAGAGTTCCGAATGGCAAGTAATTCAAAAAACTACAAAATCGGTCGAAACTAAAAGGGGTACCATCACGGAAAAAAGTTGATTTCGGTGCCAAAAATTTGTATTATATTAACATGACTACGTCAATATATATCGAGTTAGAATGCGAATAAAACTAATTTCACTGAAAACGAAGTTGTGAGTAATGAGATATTCACAAAACTACGAAATCGGACGAAACACTAAGTTGCCACCTAGGAAACATTTGATCTTATATTTTGAGTGAGAATGTTTAGAATATATATTTGATCGAGTACGTAAGAAACAAAATTTATTTCATCGAAAATAGAGTTCCGAATGAGGAGTAATTCAGAAAACTACAAAATCATTCGAAACCCAAAGGGGTACCATTACAGAAAAGAGTTGATTTCGGTCCCAAAAATATGTATTATATGAACACAACTACGTCAATATATATCAAGTTAGAATGCGAATAAAACTAATTTGACTGAAAACGAAGTTGTGTGTGATGAGATATTGACAAAACTACGAAATCGGACGAAACAATAAGGTGCCACCTAGGAAAGTATTTAACGACTTATATACAAGTGATAAAAGCAAACATTTGATCTTATATTTTGAGGGATAATGTTTAGAATATATATTTGATCGAGGACGGAAGAAAACAAAAATTATTTCATCGAAAATAGAGTTCCGAATGAGGAGTAATTCAAAAAACTATAAAATCGGTTGAAACTCAAAGGGGTACCATCACGAAAAATAGTCAATTTCGGTCCCAAAAATATGTATTATTTGAACATTACTACATCAATATATATAGAGTTAGAGTGCGAATAAAACCAATTTCACTGAAAACGAAGTTCTGAGTAATGAGATATTGACTAAACTACAAAATCGGACGAAACACTAAGTTGCCTCCTAGGAAATAAGTATTTAACGTCTTATATACAAGTGTTAACATTTATATTTGATCTTATATTTTGAGTAACAATGTTTAGAATATATATTTGATCGAGTATGGAAGAAAACAAAATTTATTTCATCAAAAATAGACTTCCGAATGGGGAGTAATTCAGAAAACTACAAAATCAGTTGAAACCCAAAGGGGAACCATCACAGAAAATAGTTGATTTCGGTCCCAAAAATATGTATTATATGAACACAACTACATCAATATATATCAAGTTAGAATGCGAATAAAACTAATTTGACTGAAAACGAAGTTGTGTGTGATGAAATATTGACAAAACTACGAAATCGGACGAAACAATAAGGTGCCACCTAGGAAAGTATTTAACGACTTATATACAAGTGATAAAACCAAACATTTGGTCTTATATTTTGAGAGATAATGTTTAGAATATATATTTGATTGAGGATGGAAGAAAACAAAATTTCTTTCATCGAAAATAGAGTTCCGAATGAGGAGTAATTCAAAAAACTACAATATCGGTTGAAACTCAAAGGGGTACCATCACGAAAAATAGTCAATTTCGGTCCCAAAAATATGTATTATTTGAACATTACTACGTCAATATATATCGAGTTAGAGTGCGAATAAAACCAATTTCACTGAAAACGAAGTTCTGAGTAATGAGATATTGAGTAAACTACAAAATCGGACGAAACACTAAGTTGCCAACTAGGAAATAAGTATTTAACGTCTTATATACAAGTGATAGCAGTTACATTTGATCTTTTATTTTGAGTAAGAATGTTTAGAATATATATTTGATCGAGTATGGAAGAAATAAAAATATATTTTTATAGAAAATAGAGTTCCGAATGGCAAGTAATTCAAAAAACTACAAAATCGGTCGAAACTAAAAGGGGTACCATCACGGAAAAAAGTTGATTTCGGTGCCAAAAATTTGTATTATATTAACATGACTACGCCAATATATATCGAGTTAGAATGCGAATAAAACTAATTTCACTGAAAACGAAGTTGTGAGTAATGAGATATTCACAAAACTACGAAATCGGACGAAACACTAAGTTGCCACCTAGGAAACATTTGATCTTATATTTTGAGTGAGAATGTTTAGAATATATATTTGATCGAGTACGTAAGAAACAAAATTTATTTCATCGAAAATAGAGTTCCGAATGAGGAGTAATTCAGAAAACTACAAAATCATTCGAAACCCAAAGGGGTACCATTACAGAAAAGAGTTGATTTCGGTCCCAAAAATATGTATTATATGAACACAACTACGTCAATATATATCAAGTTAGAATGCGAATAAAACTAATTTGACTGAAAACGAAGTTGTGTGTGATGAGATATTGACAAAACTACGAAATCGGACGAAACAATAAGGTGCCACCTAGGAAAGTATTTAACGACTTATATACAAGTGATAAAAGCAAACATTTGATCTTATATTTTGAGGGATAATGTTTAGAATATATATTTGATCGAGGACGGAAGAAAACAAAAATTATTTCATCGAAAATAGAGTTCCGAATGAGGAGTAATTCAAAAAACTATAAAATCGGTTGAAACTCAAAGGGGTACCATCACGAAAAATAGTCAATTTCGGTCCCAAAAATATGTATTATTTGAACATTACTACATCAATATATATAGAGTTAGAGTGCGAATAAAACCAATTTCACTGAAAACGAAGTTCTGAGTAATGAGATATTGACTAAACTACAAAATCGGACGAAACACTAAGTTGCCTCCTAGGAAATAAGTATTTAACGTCTTATATACAAGTGTTAACATTTATATTTGATCTTATATTTTGAGTAACAATGTTTAGAATATATATTTGATCGAGTATGGAAGAAAACAAAATTTATTTCATCGAAAATAGACTTCCGAATGGGGAGTAATTCAGAAAACTACAAAATCAGTTGAAACCCAAAGGGGAACCATCACAGAAAATAGTTGATTTCGGTCCCAAAAATATGTATTATATGAACACAACTACATCAATATATATCAAGTTAGAATGCGAATAAAACTAATTTGACTGAAAACGAAGTTGTGTGTGATGAAATATTGACAAAACTACGAAATCGGACGAAACAATAAGGTGCCACCTAGGAAAGTATTTAACGACTTATATACAAGTGATAAAACCAAACATTTGGTCTTATATTTTGAGAGATAATGTTTAGAATATATATTTGATTGAGGATGGAAGAAAACAAAATTTCTTTCATCGAAAATAGAGTTCCGAATGAGGAGTAATTCAAAAAACTACAATATCGGTTGAAACTCAAAGGGGTACCATCACGAAAAATAGTCAATTTCGGTCCCAAAAATATGTATTATTTGAACATTACTACGTCAATATATATCGAGTTAGAGTGCGAATAAAACCAATTTCACTGAAAACGAAGTTCTGAGTAATGAGATATTGAGTAAACTACAAAATCGGACGAAACACTAAGTTGCCAACTAGGAAATAAGTATTTAACGTCTTATATACAAGTGATAGCAGTTACATTTGATCTTTTATTTTGAGTAAGAATGTTTAGAATATATATTTGATCGAGTATGGAAGAAATAAAAATATATTTTTATAGAAAATAGAGTTCCGAATGGCAAGTAATTCAAAAAACTACAAAATCGGTCGAAACTAAAAGGGGTACCATCACGGAAAAAAGTTGATTTCGGTGCCAAAAATTTGTATTATATTAACATGACTACGTCAATATATATCGAGTTAGAATGCGAATAAAACTAATTTCACTGAAAACGAAGTTGTGAGTAATGAGATATTCACAAAACTACGAAATCGGACGAAACACTAAGTTGCCACCTAGGAAACATTTGATCTTATATTTTGAGTGAGAATGTTTAGAATATATATTTGATCGAGTACGTAAGAAACAAAATTTATTTCATCGAAAATAGAGTTCCGAATGAGGAGTAATTCAGAAAACTACAAAATCATTCGAAACCCAAAGGGGTACCATTACAGAAAAGAGTTGATTTCGATCCCAAAAATATGTATTATATGAACACAACTACGTCAATATATATCAAGTTAGAATGCGAATAAAACTAATTTGACTGAAAACGAAGTTGTGTGTGATGAGATATTGACAAAACTACGAAATCGGACGAAACAATAAGGTGCCACCTAGGAAAGTATTTAACGACTTATATACAAGTGATAAAAGCAAACATTTGATCTTATATTTTGAGAGATAATGTTTAGAATATATATTTGATCGAGGACGGAAGAAAACAAAAATTATTTCATCGAAAATAGAGTTCCGAATGAGGAGTAATTCAAAAAACTATAAAATCGGTTGAAACTCAAAGGGGTACCATCACGAAAAATAGTCAATTTCGGTCCCAAAAATATGTATTATTTGAACATTACTACATCAATATATATAGAGTTAGAGTGCGAATAAAACCAATTTCACTGAAAACGAAGTTCTGAGTAATGAGATATTGACTAAACTACAAAATCGGACGAAACACTAAGTTGCCTCCTAGGAAATAAGTATTTAACGTCTTATATACAAGTGTTAACATTTACATTTGATCTTATATTTTGAGTAACAATGTTTAGAATATATATTTGATCGAGTATGGAAGAAAACAAAATTTATTTCATCGAAAATAGACTTCCGAATGGGGAGTAATTCAGAAAACTACAAAATCAGTTAAAACCCAAAGGGGAACCATCACAGAAAATAGTTGATTTCGGTCCCAAAAATATGTATTATATGAACACAACTACATCAATATATATCAAGTTAGAATGCGAATAAAACTAATTTGACTGAAAACGAAGTTGTGTGTGATGAAATATTGACAAAACTACGAAATCGGACGAAACAGTAAGGTGCCACCTAGGAAAGTATTTAACGACTTATATACAAGTGATAAAACCAAACATTTGGTCTTATATTTTGAGAGATAATGTTTAGAATATATATTTGATTGAGGATGGAAGAAAACAAAATTTCTTTCATCGAAAATAGAGTTCCGAATGAGGAGTAATTCAAAAAACTACAATATCGGTTGAAACTCAAAGGGGTACCATCACGAAAAATAGTCAATTTCGGTCCCAAAAATATGTATTATTTGAACATTACTACGTCAATATATATCGAGTTAGAGTGCGAATAAAACCAATTTCACTGAAAACGAAGTTCTGAGTAATGAGATATTGAGTAAACTACAAAATCGGACGAAACACTAAGTTGCCAACTAGGAAATAAGTATTTAACGTCTTATATACAAGTGATAGCAGTTACATTTGATCTTTTATTTTGAGTAAGAATGTTTAGAATATATATTTGATCGAGTATGGAAGAAATAAAAATATATTTTTATAGAAAATAGAGTTCCGAATGGCAAGTAATTCAAAAAACTACAAAATCGGTCGAAACTAAAAGGGGTACCATCACGGAAAAAAGTTGATTTCGGTGCCAAAAATTTGTATTATATTAACATGACTACGTCAATATATATCGAGTTAGAATGCGAATAAAACTAATTTCACTGAAAACGAAGTTGTGAGTAATGAGATATTCACAAAACTACGAAATCGGACGAAACACTAAGTTGCCACCTAGGAAACATTTGATCTTATATTTTGAGTGAGAATGTTTAGAATATATATTTGATCGAGTATGTAAGAAACAAAATTTATTTCATCGAAAATAGAGTTCCGAATGAGGAGTAATTCAGAAAACTACAAAATCATTCGAAACCCAAAGGGGTCCCATTACAGAAAAGAGTTGATTTCGGTCCCAAAAATATGTATTATATGAACACAACTACGTCAATATATATCAAGTTAGAATGCGAATAAAACTAATTTGACTAAAAACGAAGTTGTGTGTGATGAGATATTGACAAAACTACGAAATCGGACGAAACAATAAGGTGCCACCTAGGAAAGTATTTAACGACTTATATACAAGTGATAAAAGCAAACATTTGATCTTATATTTTGAGAGATAATGTTTAGAATATATATTTGATCGAGGACGGAAGAAAACAAAAATTATTTCATCGAAAATAGAGTTCCGAATGAGGAGTAATTCAAAAAACTATAAAATCGGTTGAAACTCAAAGGGGTACCATCACGAAAAATAGTCAATTTCGGTCCCAAAAATATGTATTATTTGAACATTACTACATCAATATATATAGAGTTAGAGTGCGAATAAAACCAATTTCACTGAAAACGAAGTTCTGAGTAATGAGATATTGACTAAACTACAAAATCGGACGAAACACTAAGTTGCCTCCTAGGAAATAAGTATTTAACGTCTTATATACAAGTGTTAACATTTACATTTGATCTTATATTTTGAGTAACAATGTTTAGAATATATATTTGATCGAGTATGGAAGAAAACAAAATTTATTTCATCGAAAATAGACTTCCGAATGAAGAGTAATTCAGAAAACTACAAAATCAGTTGAAACCCAAAGGGGAACCATCACAGAAAATAGTTGATTTCGGTCCCAAAAATATGTATTATATGAACACAACTACATCAATATATATCAAGTTAGAATGCGAATAAAACTAATTTGACTGAAAACGAAGTTGTGTGTGATGAAATATTGACAAAACTACGAAATCGGACGAAACAATAAGGTGCCACCTAGGAAAGTATTTAACGACTTATATACAAGTGATAAAACCAAACATTTGGTCTTATATTTTGAGAGATAATGTTTAGAATATATATTTGATTGAGGATGGAAGAAAACAAAATTTCTTTCATCGAAAATAGAGTTCCGAATGAGGAGTAATTCAAAAAACTACAATATCGGTTGAAACTCAAAGGGGTACCATCACGAAAAATAGTCAATTTCGGTCCCAAAAATATGTATTATTTGAACATTACTACGTCAATATATATCGAGTTAGAGTGCGAATAAAACCAATTTCACTGAAAACGAAGTTCTGAGTAATGAGATATTGAGTAAACTACAAAATCGGACGAAACACTAAGTTGCCAACTAGGAAATAAGTATTTAACGTCTTATATACAAGTGATAGCAGTTACATTTGATCTTTTATTTTGAGTAAGAATGTTTAGAATATATATTTGATCGAGTATGGAAGAAATAAAAATATATTTTTATAGAAAATAGAGTTCCGAATGGCAAGTAATTCAAAAAACTACAAAATCGGTCGAAACTAAAAGGGGTACCATCACGGAAAAAAGTTGATTTCGGTGCCAAAAATTTGTATTATATTAACATGACTACGTCAATATATATCGAGTTAGAATGCGAATAAAACTAATTTCACTGAAAACGAAGTTGTGAGTAATGAGATATTCACAAAACTACGAAATCGGACGAAACACTAAGTTGCCACCTAGGAAACATTTGATCTTATATTTTGAGTGAGAATGTTTAGAATATATATTTGATCGAGTACGTAAGAAACAAAATTTATTTCATCGAAAATAGAGTTCCGAATGAGGAGTAATTCAGAAAACTACAAAATCATTCGAAACCCAAAGGGGTACCATTACAGAAAAGAGTTGATTTCGGTCCCAAAAATATGTATTATATGAACACAACTACGTCAATATATATCAAGTTAGAATGCGAATAAAACTAATTTGACTGAAAACGAAGTTGTGTGTGATGAGATATTGACAAAACTACGAAATCGGACGAAACAATAAGGTGCCACCTAGGAAAGTATTTAACGACTTATATACAAGTGATAAAAGCAAACATTTGATCTTATATTTTGAGAGATAATGTTTAGAATATATATTTGATCGAGGACGGAAGAAAACAAAAATTATTTCATCGAAAATAGAGTTCCGAATGAGGAGTAATTCAAAAAACTATAAAATCGGTTGAAACTCAAAGGGGTACCATCACGAAAAATAGTCAATTTCGGTCCCAAAAATATGTATTATTTGAACATTACTACATCAATATATATAGAGTTAGAGTGCGAATAAAACCAATTTCACTGAAAACGAAGTTCTGAGTAATGAGATATTGACTAAACTACAAAATCGGACGAAACACTAAGTTGCCTCCTAGGAAATAAGTATTTAACGTCTTATATACAAGTGTTAACATTTACATTTGATCTTATATTTTGAGTAACAATGTTTAGAATATATATTTGATCGAGTATGGAAGAAAACAAAATTTATTTCATCGAAAATAGACTTCCGAATGAGGAGTAATTCAGAAAACTACAAAATCAGTTGAAACCCAATGGGGAACCATCACAGAAAATAGTTGATTTCGGTCCCAAAAATATGTATTATATGAACACAACTACATCAATATATATCAAGTTAGAATGCGAATAAAACTAATTTGACTGAAAACGAAGTTGTGTGTGATGAAATATTGACAAAACTACGAAATCGGACGAAACAGTAAGGTGCCACCTAGGAAAGTATTTAACGACTTATATACAAGTGATAAAAGCAAACATTTGATCTTATATTTTGAGAGATAATGTTTAGAATATATATTTGATCGAGGACGGAAGAAAACAAAAATTATTTCATCGAAAATAGAGTTCCGAATGAGGAGTAATTCAAAAAACTATAAAATCGGTTGAAACTCAAAGGGGTACCATCACGAAAAATAGTCAATTTCGGTCCCAAAAATATGTATTATTTGAACATTACTACATCAATATATATAGAGTTAGAGTGCGAATAAAACCAATTTCACTGAAAACGAAGTTCTGAGTAATGAGATATTGACTAAACTACAAAATCGGACGAAACACTAAGTTGCCTCCTAGGAAATAAGTATTTAACGTCTTATATACAAGTGTTAACATTTACATTTGATCTTATATTTTGAGTAACAATGTTTAGAATATATATTTGATCGAGTATGGAAGAAAACAAAATTTATTTCATCGAAAATAGACTTCCGAATGAGGAGTAATTCAGAAAACTACAAAATCAGTTGAAACCCAAAGGGGAACCATCACAGAAAATAGTTGATTTCGGTCCCAAAAATATGTATTATATGAACACAACTACATCAATATATATCAAGTTAGAATGCGAATAAAACTAATTTGACTGAAAACGAAGTTGTGTGTGATGAAATATTGACAAAACTACGAAATCGGACGAAACAATAAGGTGCCACCTAGGAAAGTATTTAACGACTTATATACAAGTGATAAAACCAAACATTTGGTCTTATATTTTGAGAGATAATGTTTAGAATATATATTTGATTGAGGATGGAAGAAAACAAAATTTCTTTCATCGAAAATAGAGTTCCGAATGAGGAGTAATTCAAAAAACTACAATATCGGTTGAAACTCAAAGGGGTACCATCACGAAAAATAGTCAATTTCGGTCCCAAAAATATGTATTATTTGAACATTACTACGTCAATATATATCGAGTTAGAGTGCGAATAAAACCAATTTCACTGAAAACGAAGTTCTGAGTAATGAGATATTGAGTAAACTACAAAATCGGACGAAACACTAAGTTGCCAACTAGGAAATAAGTATTTAACGTCTTATATACAAGTGATAGCAGTTACATTTGATCTTTTATTTTGAGTAAGAATGTTTAGAATATATATTTGATCGAGTATGGAAGAAATAAAAATATATTTTTATAGAAAATAGAGTTCCGAATGGCAAGTAATTCAAAAAACTACAAAATCGGTCGAAACTAAAAGGGGTACCATCACGGAAAAAAGTTGATTTCGGTGCCAAAAATTTGTATTATATTAACATGACTACGTCAATATATATCGAGTTAGAATGCGAATAAAACTAATTTCACTGAAAACGAAGTTGTGAGTAATGAGATATTCACAAAACTACGAAATCGGACGAAACACTAAGTTGCCACCTAGGAAACATTTGATCTTATATTTTGAGTGAGAATGTTTAGAATATATATTTGATCGAGTACGTAAGAAACAAAATTTATTTCATCGAAAATAGAGTTCCGAATGAGGAGTAATTCAGAAAACTACAAAATCATTCGAAACCCAAAGGGGTACCATTACAGAAAAGAGTTGATTTCGGTCCCAAAAATATGTATTATATGAACACAACTACGTCAATATATATCAAGTTAGAATGCGAATAAAACTAATTTGACTGAAAACGAAGTTG
Organism: Chamaenerion angustifolium; assembly: GCA_946814005.1. Taxonomy (NCBI): domain Eukaryota; kingdom Viridiplantae; phylum Streptophyta; class Magnoliopsida; order Myrtales; family Onagraceae; genus Chamaenerion; species Chamaenerion angustifolium. The sequence goes on from OX328279.1 coordinate 1,506,674, forward strand.
TGTGTGATGAGATATTGACAAAACTACGAAATCGGACGAAACAATAAGGTGCCACCTAGGAAAGTATTTAACGACTTATATACAAGTGATAAAAGCAAACATTTGATCTTATATTTTGAGAGATAATGTTTAGAATATATATTTGATCGAGGACGGAAGAAAACAAAAATTATTTCATCGAAAATAGAGTTCCGAATGAGGAGTAATTCAAAAAACTATAAAATCGGTTGAAACTCAAAGGGGTACCATCACGAAAAATAGTCAATTTCGGTCCCAAAAATATGTATTATTTGAACATTACTACATCAATATATATAGAGTTAGAGTGCGAATAAAACCAATTTCACTGAAAACGAAGTTCTGAGTAATGAGATATTGACTAAACTACAAAATCGGACGAAACACTAAGTTGCCTCCTAGGAAATAAGTATTTAACGTCTTATATACAAGTGTTAACATTTACATTTGATCTTATATTTTGAGTAACAATGTTTAGAATATATATTTGATCGAGTATGGAAGAAAACAAAATTTATTTCATCGAAAATAGACTTCCGAATGAGGAGTAATTCAGAAAACTACAAAATCAGTTGAAACCCAATGGGGAACCATCACAGAAAATAGTTGATTTCGGTCCCAAAAATATGTATTATATGAACACAACTACATCAATATATATCAAGTTAGAATGCGAATAAAACTAATTTGACTGAAAACGAAGTTGTGTGTGATGAAATATTGACAAAACTACGAAATCGGACGAAACAGTAAGGTGCCACCTAGGAAAGTATTTAACGACTTATATACAAGTGATAAAAGCAAACATTTGATCTTATATTTTGAGAGATAATGTTTAGAATATATATTTGATCGAGGACGGAAGAAAACAAAAATTATTTCATCGAAAATAGAGTTCCGAATGAGGAGTAATTCAAAAAACTATAAAATCGGTTGAAACTCAAAGGGGTACCATCACGAAAAATAGTCAATTTCGGTCCCAAAAATATGTATTATTTGAACATTACTACATCAATATATATAGAGTTAGAGTGCGAATAAAACCAATTTCACTGAAAACGAAGTTCTGAGTAATGAGATATTGACTAAACTACAAAATCGGACGAAACACTAAGTTGCCTCCTAGGAAATAAGTATTTAACGTCTTATATACAAGTGTTAACATTTACATTTGATCTTATATTTTGAGTAACAATGTTTAGAATATATATTTGATCGAGTATGGAAGAAAACAAAATTTATTTCATCGAAAATAGACTTCCGAATGAGGAGTAATTCAGAAAACTACAAAATCAGTTGAAACCCAAAGGGGAACCATCACAGAAAATAGTTGATTTCGGTCCCAAAAATATGTATTATATGAACACAACTACATCAATATATATCAAGTTAGAATGCGAATAAAACTAATTTGACTGAAAACGAAGTTGTGTGTGATGAAATATTGACAAAACTACGAAATCGGACGAAACAATAAGGTGCCACCTAGGAAAGTATTTAACGACTTATATACAAGTGATAAAACCAAACATTTGGTCTTATATTTTGAGAGATAATGTTTAGAATATATATTTGATTGAGGATGGAAGAAAACAAAATTTCTTTCATCGAAAATAGAGTTCCGAATGAGGAGTAATTCAAAAAACTACAATATCGGTTGAAACTCAAAGGGGTACCATCACGAAAAATAGTCAATTTCGGTCCCAAAAATATGTATTATTTGAACATTACTACGTCAATATATATCGAGTTAGAGTGCGAATAAAACCAATTTCACTGAAAACGAAGTTCTGAGTAATGAGATATTGAGTAAACTACAAAATCGGACGAAACACTAAGTTGCCAACTAGGAAATAAGTATTTAACGTCTTATATACAAGTGATAGCAGTTACATTTGATCTTTTATTTTGAGTAAGAATGTTTAGAATATATATTTGATCGAGTATGGAAGAAATAAAAATATATTTTTATAGAAAATAGAGTTCCGAATGGCAAGTAATTCAAAAAACTACAAAATCGGTCGAAACTAAAAGGGGTACCATCACGGAAAAAAGTTGATTTCGGTGCCAAAAATTTGTATTATATTAACATGACTACGTCAATATATATCGAGTTAGAATGCGAATAAAACTAATTTCACTGAAAACGAAGTTATGAGTAATGAGATATTCACAAAACTACGAAATCGGACGAAACACTAAGTTGCCACCTAGGAAACATTTGATCTTATATTTTGAGTGAGAATGTTTAGAATATATATTTGATCGAGTACGTAAGAAACAAAATTTATTTCATCGAAAATAGAGTTCCGAATGAGGAGTAATTCAGAAAACTACAAAATCATTCGAAACCCAAAGGGGTCCCATTACAGAAAAGAGTTGATTTCGGTCCCAAAAATATGTATTATATGAACACAACTACGTCAATATATATCAAGTTAGAATGCGAATAAAACTAATTTGACTGAAAACGAAGTTGTGTGTGATGAGATATTGACAAAACTACGAAATCGGACGAAACAATAAGGTGCCACCTAGGAAAGTATTTAACGACTTATATACAAGTGATAAAAGCAAACATTTGATCTTATATTTTGAGAGATAATGTTTAGAATATATATTTGATCGAGGACGGAAGAAAACAAAAATTATTTCATCGAAAATAGAGTTCCGAATGAGGAGTAATTCAAAAAACTATAAAATCGGTTGAAACTCAAAGGGGTACCATCACGAAAAATAGTCAATTTCGGTCCCAAAAATATGTATTATTTGAACATTACTACATCAATATATATAGAGTTAGAGTGCGAATAAAACCAATTTAACTGAAAACGAAGTTCTGAGTAATGAGATATTGACTAAACTACAAAATCGGACGAAACACTAAGTTGCCTCCTAGGAAATAAGTATTTAACGTCTTATATACAAGTGTTAACATTTACATTTGATCTTATATTTTGAGTAACAATGTTTAGAATATATATTTGATCGAGTATGGAAGAAAACAAAATTTATTTCATCGAAAATAGACTTCCGAATGAGGAGTAATTCAGAAAACTACAAAATCAGTTGAAACCCAATGGGGAACCATCACAGAAAATAGTTGATTTCGGTCCCAAAAATATGTATTATATGAACACAACTACATCAATATATATCAAGTTAGAATGCGAATAAAACTAATTTGACTGAAAACGAAGTTGTGTGTGATGAAATATTGACAAAACTACGAAATCGGACGAAACAGTAAGGTGCCACCTAGGAAAGTATTTAACGACTTATATACAAGTGATAAAACCAAACATTTGGTCTTATATTTTGAGAGATAATGTTTAGAATATATATTTGATTGAGGATGGAAGAAAACAAAATTTCTTTCATCGAAAATAGAGTTCCGAATGAGGAGTAATTCAAAAAACTACAATATCGGTTGAAACTCAAAGGGGTACCATCACGAAAAATAGTCAATTTCGGTCCCAAAAATATGTATTATTTGAACATTACTACGTCAATATATATCGAGTTAGAGTGCGAATAAAACAAATTTCACTGAAAACGAAGTTCTGAGTAATGAGATATTGAGTAAACTACAAAATCGGACGAAACACTAAGTTGCCAACTAGGAAATAAGTATTTAACGTCTTATATACAAGTGATATCAGTTACATTTGATCTTTTATTTTGAGTAAGAATGTTTAGAATATATATTTGATCGAGTATGGAAGAAATAAAAATATATTTTTATAGAAAATAGAGTTCCGAATGGCAAGTAATTCAAAAAACTACAAAATCGGTCGAAACTAAAAGGGGTACCATCACGGAAAAAAGTTGATTTCGGTGCCAAAAATTTGTATTATATTAACATGACTACGTCAATATATATCGAGTTAGAATGCGAATAAAACTAATTTCACTGAAAACGAAGTTGTGAGTAATGAGATATTCACAAAACTACGAAATCGGACGAAACACTAAGTTGCCACCTAGGAAACATTTGATCTTATATTTTGAGTGAGAATGTTTAGAATATATATTTGTACGAGTACGTAAGAAACAAAATTTATTTCATCGAAAATAGAGTTCCGAATGAGGAGTAATTCAGAAAACTACAAAATCATTCGAAACCCAAAGGGGTACCATTACAGAAAAGAGTTGATTTCGGTCCCAAAAATATGTATTATATGAACACAACTACGTCAATATATATCAAGTTAGAATGCGAATAAAACTAATTTGACTGAAAACGAAGTTGTGTGTGATGAGATATTGACAAAACTACGAAATCGGACGAAACAATAAGGTGCCACCTAGGAAAGTATTTAACGACTTATATACAAGTGATAAAAGCAAACATTTGATCTTATATTTTGAGAGATAATGTTTAGAATATATATTTGATCGAGGACGGAAGAAAACAAAAATTATTTCATCGAAAATAGAGTTCCGAATGAGGAGTAATTCAAAAAACTATAAAATCGGTTGAAACTCAAAGGGGTACCATCACGAAAAATAGTCAATTTCGGTCCCAAAAATATGTATTATTTGAACATTACTACATCAATATATATCAAGTTAGAATGCGAATAAAACTAATTTCACTGAAAACGAAGTTGTGAGTAATGAGATATTCACAAAACTACGAAATCGGACGAAACACTAAGTTGCCACCTAGGAAACATTTGATCTTATATTTTGAGTGAGAATGTTTAGAATATATATTTGATCGAGTACGTAAGAAACAAAATTTATTTCATCGAAAATAGAGTTCCGAATGAGGAGTAATTCAGAAAACTACAAAATCATTCGAAACCCAAAGGGGTACCATTACAGAAAAGAGTTGATTTCGGTCCCAAAAATATGTATTATATGAACACAACTACGTCAATATATATCAAGTTAGAATGCGAATAAAACTAATTTGACTGAAAACGAAGTTGTGTGTGATGAGATATTGACAAAACTACGAAATCGGACGAAACAATAAGTGCCACCTAGGAAAGTATTTAACGACTTATATACAAGTGATAAAACCAAACATTTGGTCTTATATTTTGAGAGATAATGTTTAGAATATATATTTGATTGAGGATGGAAGAAAACAAAATTTCTTTCATCGAAAATAGAGTTCCGAATGAGGAGTAATTCAAAAAACTACAATATCGGTTGAAACTCAAAGGGGTACCATCACGAAAAATAGTCAATTTCGGTCACAAAAATATGTATTATTTGAACATTACTACGTCAATATATATCGAGTTAGAGTGCGAATAAAACCAATTTCACTGAAAACGAAGTTCTGAGTAATGAGATATTGAGTAAACTACAAAATCGGACGAAACACTAAGTTGCCAACTAGGAAATAAGTATTTAACGTCTTATATACAAGTGATAGCAGTTACATTTGATCTTTTATTTTGAGTAAGAATGTTTAGAATATATATTTGATCGAGTATGGAAGAAATAAAAATATATTTTTATAGAAAATAGAGTTCTGAATGGCAAGTAATTCAAAAAACTACAAAATCGGTCGAAACTAAAAGGGGTACCATCACGGAAAAAAGTTGATTTCGGTGCCAAAAATTTGTATTATATTAACATGACTACGTCAATATATATCAAGTTAGAATGCGAATAAAACTAATTTCACTGAAAACGAAGTTGTGAGTAATGAGATATTCACAAAACTACGAAATCGGACGAAACACTAAGTTGCCACCTAGGAAACATTTGATCTTATATTTTGAGTGAGAATGTTTAGAATATATATTTGATCGAGTACGTAAGAAACAAAATTTATTTCATCGAAAATAGAGTTCCGAATGAGGAGTAATTCAGAAAACTACAAAATCATTCGAAACCCAAAGGGGTACCATTACAGAAAAGAGTTGATTTCGGTCCCAAAAATATGTATTATATGAACACAACTACGTCAATATATATCAAGTTAGAATGCGAATAAAACTAATTTGACTGAAAACGAAGTTGTGTGTGATGAGATATTGACAAAACTACGAAATCGGACGAAACAATAAGGTGCCACCTAGGAAAGTATTTAACGACTTATATACAAGTGATAAAAGCAAACATTTGATCTTATATTTTGAGATATAATGTTTAGAATATATATTTGATCGAGGACGGAAGAAAACAAAAATTATTTCATCGAAAATAGAGTTCCGAATGAGGAGTAATTCAAAAAACTATAAAATCGGTTGAAACTCAAAGGGGTACCATCACGAAAAATAGTCAATTTCGGTCCCAAAAATATGTATTATTTGAACATTACTACATCAATATATATAGAGTTAGAGTGCGAATAAAACCAATTTCACTGAAAACGAAGTTCTGAGTAATGAGATATTGACTAAACTACAAAATCGGACGAAATACTAAGTTGCCTCCTAGGAATAAGTATTTAACGTCTTATATACAAGTGTTAACATTTACATTTGATCTTATATTTTGAGTAACAATGTTTAGAATATATATTTGATCGAGTATGGAAGAAAACAAAATTTATTTCATCGAAAATAGACTTCCGAATGAGGAGTAATTCAGAAAACTACAAAATCAATTGAAACCCAAAGGGGAACCATCACAGAAAATAGTTGATTTCGGTCCCAAAAATATGTATTATATGAACACAACTACATCAATATATATCAAGTTAGAATGCGAATAAAACTAATTTGACTGAAAACGAAGTTGTGTGTGATGAGATATTGACAAAACTACGAAATCGGACGAAACAATAAGGTGCCACCTAGGAAAGTATTTAACGACTTATATACAAGTGATAAAACCAAACATTTGATCTTATATTTTGAGAGATAATGTTTAGAATATATATTTGATCGAGGACGGAAGAAAACAAAAATTATTTCATCGAAAATAGAGTTCCGAATGAGGAGTAATTCAAAAAACTATAAAATCGGTTGAAACTCAAAGGGGTACCATCACGAAAAATAGTCAATTTCGGTCCCAAAAATATGTATTATTTGAACATTACTACATCAATATATATAGAGTTAGAGTGCGAATAAAACCAATTTCACTGAAAACGAAGTTCTGAGTAATGAGATATTGACTAAACTACAAAATCGGACGAAACACTAAGTTGCCTCCTAGGAAATAAGTATTTAACGTCTTATATACAAGTGTTAACATTTACATTTGATCTTATATTTTGAGTAACAATGTTTAGAATATATATTTGATCGAGTATGGAAGAAAACAAAATTTATTTCATCGAAAATAGACTTCCGAATGAGGAGTAATTCAGAAAACTACAAAATCAGTTGAAACCCAAAGGGGAACCATCACAGAAAATAGTTGATTTCGGTCCCAAAAATATGTATTATATGAACACAACTACATCAATATATATCAAGTTAGAATGCGAATAAAACTAATTTGACTGAAAACGAAGTTGTGTGTGATGAAATATTGACAAAACTACGAAATCGGACGAAACAGTAAGGTGCCACCTAGGAAAGTATTTAACGACTTATATACAAGTGATAAAACCAAACATTTGGTCTTATATTTTGAGAGATAATGTTTAGAATATATATTTGATTGAGGATGGAAGAAAACAAAATTTCTTTCATCGAAAATAGAGTTCCGAATGAGGAGTAATTCAAAAAACTACAATATCGGTTGAAACTCAAAGGGGTACCATCACGAAAAATAGTCAATTTCGGTCCTAAAAATATGTATTATTTGAACATTACTACGTTAATATATATCGAGTTAGAGTGCGAATAAAACCAATTTCACTGAAAACGAAGTTCTGAGTAATGAGATATTGAGTAAACTACAAAATCGGACGAAACACTAAGTTGCCAACTAGGAAATAAGTATTTAACGTCTTATATACAAGTGATAGCAGTTACATTTGATCTTTTATTTTGAGTAAGAATGTTTAGAATATATATTTGATCGAGTATGGAAGAAAACAAAATATATTTTTATAGAAAATAGAGTTCTGAATGGCAAGTAATTCAAAAAACTACAAAATCGGTCGAAACTAAAAGGGGTACCATCACGGAAAAAAGTTGATTTCGGTGCCAAAAATTTGTATTATATTAACATGACTACGTCAATATATATCAAGTTAGAATGCGAATAAAACTAATTTCACTGAAAACGAAGTTGTGAGTAATGAGATATTCACAAAACTACGAAATCGGACGAAACACTAAGTTGCCACCTAGGAAACATTTGATCTTATATTTTGAGTGAGAATGTTTAGAATATATATTTGATCGAGTACGTAAGAAACAAAATTTATTTCATCGAAAATAGAGTTCCGAATGAGGAGTAATTCAGAAAACTACAAAATCATTCGAAACCCAAAGGGGTACCATTACAGAAAAGAGTTGATTTCGGTCCCAAAAATATGTATTATATGAACACAACTACGTCAATATATATCAAGTTAGAATGCGAATAAAACTAATTTGACTGAAAACGAAGTTGTGTGTGATGAGATATTGACAAAACTACGAAATCGGACGAAACAATAAGGTGCCACCTAGGAAAGTATTTAACGACTTATATACAAGTGATAAAAGCAAACATTTGATCTTATATTTTGAGAGATAATGTTTAGAATATATATTTGATCGAGGACGGAAGAAAACAAAAATTATTTCATCGAAAATAGAGTTCCGAATGAGGAGTAATTCAAAAAACTATAAAATCGGTTGAAACTCAAAGGGGTACCATCACGAAAAATAGTCAATTTCTGTCCCAAAAATATGTATTATTTGAACATTACTACATCAATATATATAGAGTTAGAGTGCGAATAAAACCAATTTCACTGAAAACGAAGTTCTGAGTAATGAGATATTGACTAAACTACAAAATCGGACGAAATACTAAGTTGCCTCCTAGGAATAAGTATTTAACGTCTTATATACAAGTGTTAACATTTACATTTGATCTTATATTTTGAGTAACAATATTTAGAATATATATTTGATCGAGTATGGAAGAAAACAAAATTTATTTCATCGAAAATAGACTTCCGAATGAGGAGTAATTCAGAAAACTACAAAATCAATTGAAACCCAAAGGGGAACCATCACAGAAAATAGTTGATTTCGGTCCCAAAAATATGTATTATATGAACACAACTACATCAATATATATCAAGTTAGAATGCGAATAAAACTAATTTGACTGAAAACGAAGTTGTGTGTGATGAAATATTGACAAAACTACGAAATCGGACGAAACAATAAGGTGCCACCTAGGAAAGTATTTAACGACTTATATACAAGTGATAAAACCAAACATTTGGTCTTATATTTTGAGAGATATTGTTTAGAATATATATTTGATTGAGGATGGAAGAAAACAAAATTTCTTTCATCGAAAATAGAGTTCCGAATGAGGAGTAATTCAAAAAACTACAATATCGGTTGAAACTCAAAGGGGTACCATCACGAAAAATAGTCAATTTCGGTCCCAAAAATATGTATTATTTGAACATTACTACGTCAATATATATCGAGTTAGAGTGCGAATAAAACCAATTTCACTGAAAACGAAGTTCTGAGTAATGAGATATTGAGTAAACTACAAAATCGGACGAAACACTAAGTTGCCAACTAGGAAATAAGTATTTAACGTCTTATATACAAGTGATAGCAGTTACATTTGATCTTTTATTTTGAGTAAGAATGTTTAGAATATATATTTGATCGAGTATGGAAGAAATAAAAATATATTTTTATAGAAAATAGAGTTCCGAATGGCAAGTAATTCAAAAAACTACAAAATCGGTCGAAACTAAAAGGGGTACCATCACGGAAAAAAGTTGATTTCGGTGCCAAAAATTTGTATTATATTAACATGACTACGTCAATATATATCGAGTTAGAATGCGAATAAAACTAATTTCACTGAAAACGAAGTTGTGAGTAATGAGATATTCACAAAACTACGAAATCGGACGAAACACTAAGTTGCCACCTAGGAAACATTTGATCTTATATTTTGAGTGAGAATGTTTAGAATATATATTTGATCGAGTACGTAAGAAACAAAATTTATTTCATCGAAAATAGAGTTCCGAATGAGGAGTAATTCAGAAAACTACAAAATCATTCGAAACCCAAAGGGGTACCATTACAGAAAAGAGTTGATTTCGGTCCCAAAAATATGTATTATATGAACACAACTACGTCAATATATATCAAGTTAGAATGCGAATAAAACTAATTTGACTGAAAACGAAGTTGTGTGTGATGAGATATTGACAAAACTACGAAATCGGACGAAACAATAAGGTGCCACCTAGGAAAGTATTTAACGACTTATATACAAGTGATAAAAGCAAACATTTGATCTTATATTTTGAGAGATAATGTTTAGAATATATATTTGATCGAGGACGGAAGAAAACAAAAATTATTTCATCGAAAATAGAGTTCCGAATGAGGAGTAATTCAAAAAACTATAAAATCGGTTGAAACTCAAAGGGGTACCATCACGAAAAATAGTCAATTTCTGTCCCAAAAATATGTATTATTTGAACATTACTACATCAATATATATAGAGTTAGAGTGCGAATAAAACCAATTTCACTGAAAACGAAGTTCTGAGTAATGAGATATTGACTAAACTACAAAATCGGACGAAATACTAAGTTGCCTCCTAGGAATAAGTATTTAACGTCTTATATACAAGTGTTAACATTTACATTTGATCTTATATTTTGAGTAACAATATTTAGAATATATATTTGATCGAGTATGGAAGAAAACAAAATTTATTTCATCGAAAATAGACTTCCGAATGAGGAGTAATTCAGAAAACTACAAAATCAATTGAAACCCAAAGGGGAACCATCACAGAAAATAGTTGATTTCGGTCCCAAAAATATGTATTATATGAACACAACTACATCAATATATATCAAGTTAGAATGCGAATAAAACTAATTTGACTGAAAACGAAGTTGTGTGTGATGAAATATTGACAAAACTACGAAATCGGACGAAACAATAAGGTGCCACCTAGGAAAGTATTTAACGACTTATATACAAGTGATAAAACCAAACATTTGGTCTTATATTTTGAGAGATATTGTTTAGAATATATATTTGATTGAGGATGGAAGAAAACAAAATTTCTTTCATCGAAAATAGAGTTCCGAATGAGGAGTAATTCAAAAAACTACAATATCGGTTGAAACTCAAAGGGGTACCATCACGAAAAATAGTCAATTTCGGTCCCAAAAATATGTATTATTTGAACATTACTACGTCAATATATATCGAGTTAGAGTGCGAATAAAACCAATTTCACTGAAAACGAAATTCTGAGTAATGAGATATTGAGTAAACTACAAAATCGGACGAAACACTAAGTTGCCAACTAGGAAATAAGTATTTAACGTCTTATATACAAGTGATAGCAGTTACATTTGATCTTTTATTTTGAGTAAGAATGTTTAGAATATATATTTGATCGAGTATGGAAGAAATAAAAATATATTTTTATAGAAAATAGAGTTCCGAATGGCAAGTAATTCAAAAAACTACAAAATCGGTCGAAACTAAAAGGGGTACCATCACGGAAAAAAGTTGATTTCGGTGCCAAAAATTTGTATTATATTAACATGACTACGTCAATATATATCGAGTTAGAATGCGAATAAAACTAATTTCACTGAAAACGAAGTTGTGAGTAATGAGATATTCACAAAACTACGAAATCGGACGAAACACTAAGTTGCCACCTAGGAAACATTTGATCTTATATTTTGAGTGAGAATGTTTAGAATATATATTTGATCGAGTACGTAAGAAACAAAATTTATTTCATCGAAAATAGAGTTCCGAATGAGGAGTAATTCAGAAAACTACAAAATCATTCGAAACCCAAAGGGGTACCATTACAGAAAAGAGTTGATTTCGGTCCCAAAAATATGTATTATATGAACACAACTACGTCAATATATATCAAGTTAGAATGCGAATAAAACTAATTTGACTGAAAACGAAGTTGTGTGTGATGAGATATTGACAAAACTACGAAATCGGACGAAACAATAAGGTGCCACCTAGGAAAGTATTTAACGACTTATATACAAGTGATAAAAGCAAACATTTGATCTTATATTTTGAGAGATAATGTTTAGAATATATATTTGATCGAGGACGGAAGAAAACAAAAATTATTTCATCGAAAATAGAGTTCCGAATGAGGAGTAATTCAAAAAACTATAAAATCGGTTGAAACTCAAAGGGGTACCATCACGAAAAATAGTCAATTTCTGTCCCAAAAATATGTATTATTTGAACATTACTACATCAATATATATAGAGTTAGAGTGCGAATAAAACCAATTTCACTGAAAACGAAGTTCTGAGTAATGAGATATTGACTAAACTACAAAATCGGACGAAATACTAAGTTGCCTCCTAGGAATAAGTATTTAACGTCTTATATACAAGTGTTAACATTTACATTTGATCTTATATTTTGAGTAACAATATTTAGAATATATATTTGATCGAGTATGGAAGAAAACAAAATTTATTTCATCGAAAATAGACTTCCGAATGAGGAGTAATTCAGAAAACTACAAAATCAATTGAAACCCAAAGGGGAACCATCACAGAAAATAGTTGATTTCGGTCCCAAAAATATGTATTATATGAACACAACTACATCAATATATATCAAGTTAGAATGCGAATAAAACTAATTTGACTGAAAACGAAGTTGTGTGTGATGAAATATTGACAAAACTACGAAATCGGACGAAACAATAAGGTGCCACCTAGGAAAGTATTTAACGACTTATATACAAGTGATAAAACCAAACATTTGGTCTTATATTTTGAGAGATATTGTTTAGAATATATATTTGATTGAGGATGGAAGAAAACAAAATTTCTTTCATCGAAAATAGAGTTCCGAATGAGGAGTAATTCAAAAAACTACAATATCGGTTGAAACTCAAAGGGGTACCATCACGAAAAATAGTCAATTTCGGTCCCAAAAATATGTATTATTTGAACATTACTACGTCAATATATATCGAGTTAGAGTGCGAATAAAACCAATTTCACTGAAAACGAAGTTCTGAGTAATGAGATATTGAGTAAACTACAAAATCGGACGAAACACTAAGTTGCCAACTAGGAAATAAGTATTTAACGTCTTATATACAAGTGATAGCAGTTACATTTGATCTTTTATTTTGAGTAAGAATGTTTAGAATATATATTTGATCGAGTATGGAAGAAATAAAAATATATTTTTATAGAAAATAGAGTTCCGAATGGCAAGTAATTCAAAAAACTACAAAATCGGTCGAAACTAAAAGGGGTACCATCACGGAAAAAAGTTGATTTCGGTGCCAAAAATTTGTATTATATTAACATGACTACGTCAATATATATCGAGTTAGAATGCGAATAAAACTAATTTCACTGAAAACGAAGTTGTGAGTAATGAGATATTCACAAAACTACGAAATCGGACGAAACACTAAGTTGCCACCTAGGAAACATTTGATCTTATATTTTGAGTGAGAATGTTTAGAATATATATTTGATCGAGTACGTAAGAAACAAAATTTATTTCATCGAAAATAGAGTTCCGAATGAGGAGTAATTCAGAAAACTACAAAATCATTCGAAACCCAAAGGGGTACCATTACAGAAAAGAGTTGATTTCGGTCCCAAAAATATGTATTATATGAACACAACTACGTCAATATATATCAAGTTAGAATGCGAATAAAACTAATTTGACTGAAAACGAAGTTGTGTGTGATGAGATATTGACAAAACTACGAAATCGGACGAAACAATAAGGTGCCACCTAGGAAAGTATTTAACGACTTATATACAAGTGATAAAAGCAAACATTTGATCTTATATTTTGAGAGATAATGTTTAGAATATATATTTGATCGAGGACGGAAGAAAACAAAAATTATTTCATCGAAAATAGAGTTCCGAATGAGGAGTAATTCAAAAAACTATAAAATCGGTTGAAACTCAAAGGGGTACCATCACGAAAAATAGTCAATTTCGGTCCCAAAAATATGTATTATTTGAACATTACTACATCAATATATATAGAGTTAGAGTGCGAATAAAACCAATTTCACTGAAAACGAAGTTCTGAGTAATGAGATATTGACTAAACTACAAAATCGGACGAAATACTAAGTTGCCTCCTAGGAATAAGTATTTAACGTCTTATATACAAGTGTTAACATTTACATTTGATCTTATATTTTGAGTAACAATATTTAGAATATATATTTGATCGAGTATGGAAGAAAACAAAATTTATTTCATCGAAAATAGACTTCCGAATGAGGAGTAATTCAGAAAACTACAAAATCAATTGAAACCCAAAGGGGAACCATCACAGAAAATAGTTGATTTCGGTCCCAAAAATATGTATTATATGAACACAACTACATCAATATATATCAAGTTAGAATGCGAATAAAACTAATTTGACTGAAAACGAAGTTGTGTGTGATGAAATATTGACAAAACTACGAAATCGGACGAAACAATAAGGTGCCACCTAGGAAAGTATTTAACGACTTATATACAAGTGATAAAACCAAACATTTGGTCTTATATTTTGAGAGATATTGTTTAGAATATATATTTGATTGAGGATGGAAGAAAACAAAATTTCTTTCATCGAAAATAGAGTTCCGAATGAGGAGTAATTCAAAAAACTACAATATCGGTTGAAACTCAAAGGGGTACCATCACGAAAAATAGTCAATTTCGGTCACAAAAATATGTATTATTTGAACATTACTACGTCAATATATATCGAGTTAGAGTGCGAATAAAACCAATTTCACTGAAAACGAAGTTCTGAGTAATGAGATATTGAGTAAACTACAAAATCGGACGAAACACTAAGTTGCCAACTAGGAAATAAGTATTTAACGTCTTATATACAAGTGATAGCAGTTACATTTGATCTTTTATTTTGAGTAAGAATGTTTAGAATATATATTTGATCGAGTATGGAAGAAATAAAAATATATTTTTATAGAAAATAGAGTTCCGAATGGCAAGTAATTCAAAAAACTACAAAATCGGTCGAAACTAAAAGGGGTACCATCACGGAAAAAAGTTGATTTCGGTGCCAAAAATTTGTATTATATTAACATGACTACGTCAATATATATCGAGTTAGAATGCGAATAAAACTAATTTCACTGAAAACGAAGTTGTGAGTAATGAGATATTCACAAAACTACGAAATCGGACGAAACACTAAGTTGCCACCTAGGAAACATTTGATCTTATATTTTGAGTGAGAATGTTTAGAATATATATTTGATCGAGTACGTAAGAAACAAAATTTATTTCATCGAAAATAGAGTTCCGAATGAGGAGTAATTCAGAAAACTACAAAATCATTCGAAACCCAAAGGGGTACCATTACAGAAAAGAGTTGATTTCGGTCCCAAAAATATGTATTATATGAACACAACTACGTCAATATATATCAAGTTAGAATGCGAATAAAACTAATTTGACTGAAAACGAAGTTGTGTGTGATGAGATATTGACAAAACTACGAAATCGGACGAAACAATAAGGTGCCACCTAGGAAAGTATTTAACGACTTATATACAAGTGATAAAAGCAAACATTTGATCTTATATTTTGAGAGATAATGTTTAGAATATATATTTGATCGAGGACGGAAGAAAACAAAAATTATTTCATCGAAAATAGAGTTCCGAATGAGGAGTAATTCAAAAAACTATAAAATCGGTTGAAACTCAAAGGGGTACCATCACGAAAAATAGTCAATTTCGGTCCCAAAAATATGTATTATTTGAACATTACTACATCAATATATATAGAGTTAGAGTGCGAATAAAACCAATTTCACTGAAAACGAAGTTCTGAGTAATGAGATATTGACTAAACTACAAAATCGGACGAAATACTAAGTTGCCTCCTAGGAATAAGT
Source organism: Chamaenerion angustifolium (assembly GCA_946814005.1). Classification (NCBI taxonomy): domain Eukaryota; kingdom Viridiplantae; phylum Streptophyta; class Magnoliopsida; order Myrtales; family Onagraceae; genus Chamaenerion; species Chamaenerion angustifolium. The sequence goes on from OX328279.1 coordinate 1,522,689, forward strand.
ATTTAACGTCTTATATACAAGTGTTAACATTTACATTTGATCTTATATTTTGAGTAACAATATTTAGAATATATATTTGATCGAGTATGGAAGAAAACAAAATTTATTTCATCGAAAATAGACTTCCGAATGAGGAGTAATTCAGAAAACTACAAAATCAATTGAAACCCAAAGGGGAACCATCACAGAAAATAGTTGATTTCGGTCCCAAAAATATGTATTATATGAACACAACTACATCAATATATATCAAGTTAGAATGCGAATAAAACTAATTTGACTGAAAACGAAGTTGTGTGTGATGAAATATTGACAAAACTACGAAATCGGACGAAACAATAAGGTGCCACCTAGGAAAGTATTTAACGACTTATATACAAGTGATAAAACCAAACATTTGGTCTTATATTTTGAGAGATATTGTTTAGAATATATATTTGATTGAGGATGGAAGAAAACAAAATTTCTTTCATCGAAAATAGAGTTCCGAATGAGGAGTAATTCAAAAAACTACAATATCGGTTGAAACTCAAAGGGGTACCATCACGAAAAATAGTCAATTTCGGTCCCAAAAATATGTATTATTTGAACATTACTACGTCAATATATATCGAGTTAGAGTGCGAATAAAACCAATTTCACTGAAAACGAAGTTCTGAGTAATGAGATATTGAGTAAACTACAAAATCGGACGAAACACTAAGTTGCCAACTAGGAAATAAGTATTTAACGTCTTATATACAAGTGATAGCAGTTACATTTGATCTTTTATTTTGAGTAAGAATGTTTAGAATATATATTTGATCGAGTATGGAAGAAATAAAAATATATTTTTATAGAAAATAGAGTTCCGAATGGCAAGTAATTCAAAAAACTACAAAATCGGTCGAAACTAAAAGGGGTACCATCACGGCAAAAAGTTGATTTCGGTGCCAAAAATTTGTATTATATTAACATGACTACGTCAATATATATCGAGTTAGAATGCGAATAAAACTAATTTCACTGAAAACGAAGTTGTGAGTAATGAGATATTCACAAAACTACGAAATCGGACGAAACACTAAGTTGCCACCTAGGAAACATTTGATCTTATATTTTGAGTGAGAATGTTTAGAATATATATTTGATCGAGTACGTAAGAAACAAAATTTATTTCATCGAAAATAGAGTTCCGAATGAGGAGTAATTCAGAAAACTACAAAATCATTCGAAACCCAAAGGGGTACCATTACAGAAAAGAGTTGATTTCGGTCCCAAAAATATGTATTATATGAACACAACTACATCAATATATATCAAGTTAGAATGCGAATAAAACTAATTTGACTGAAAACGAAGTTGTGTGTGATGAGATATTGACAAAACTACGAAATCGGACGAAACAATAAGGTGCCACCTAGGAAAGTATTTAACGACTTATATACAAGTGATAAAAGCAAACATTTGATCTTATATTTTGAGAGATAATGTTTAGAATATATATTTGATCGAGGACGGAAGAAAACAAAAATTATTTCATCGAAAATAGAGTTCCGAATGAGGAGTAATTCAAAAAACTATAAAATCGGTTGAAACTCAAAGGGGTACCATCACGAAAAATAGTCAATTTCGGTCCCAAAAATATGTATTATTTGAACATTACTACATCAATATATATAGAGTTAGAGTGCGAATAAAACCAATTTCACTGAAAACGAAGTTCTGAGTAATGAGATATTGACTAAACTACAAAATCGGACGAAACACTAAGTTGCCTCCTAGGAAATAAGTATTTAACGTCTTATATACAAGTGTTAACATTTATATTTGATCTTATATTTTGAGTAACAATGTTTAGAATATATATTTGATCGAGTATGGAAGAAAACAAAATTTATTTCATCGAAAATAGACTTCCGAATGGGGAGTAATTCAGAAAACTACAAAATCAGTTGAAACCCAAAGGGGAACCATCACAGAAAATAGTTGATTTCGGTCCCAAAAATATGTATTATATGAACACAACTACATCAATATATATCAAGTTAGAATGCGAATAAAACTAATTTGACTGAAAACGAAGTTGTGTGTGATGAAATAATGACAAAACTACGAAATCGGACGAAACAGTAAGGTGCCACCTAGGAAAGTATTTAACGACTTATATACAAGTGATAAAACCAAACATTTGGTCTTATATTTTGAGAGATAATGTTTAGAATATATATTTGATTGAGGATGGAAGAAAACAAAATTTCTTTCATCGAAAATAGAGTTCCGAATGAGGAGTAATTCAAAAAACTACAATATCGGTTGAAACTCAAAGGGGTACCATCACGAAAAATAGTCAATTTCGGTCCCAAAAATATGTATTATTTGAACATTACTACGTCAATATATATCGAGTTAGAGTGCGAATAAAACCAATTTCACTGAAAACGAAGTTCTGAGTAATGAGATATTGAGTAAACTACAAAATCGGACGAAACACTAAGTTGCCAACTAGGAAATAAGTATTTAACGTCTTATATACAAGTGATAGCAGTTACATTTGATCTTTTATTTTGAGTAAGAATGTTTAGAATATATATTTGATCGAGTATGGAAGAAATAAAAATATATTTTTATAGAAAATAGAGTTCCGAATGGCAAGTAATTCAAAAAACTACAAAATCGGTCGAAACTAAAAGGGGTACCATCACGGAAAAAAGTTGATTTCGGTGCCAAAAATTTGTATTATATTAACATGACTACGTCAATATATATCGAGTTAGAATGCGAATAAAACTAATTTCACTGAAAACGAAGTTGTGAGTAATGAGATATTCACAAAACTACGAAATCGGACGAAACACTAAGTTGCCACCTAGGAAACATTTGATCTTATATTTTGAGTGAGAATGTTTAGAATATATATTTGATCGAGTACGTAAGAAACAAAATTTATTTCATCGAAAATAGAGTTCCGAATGAGGAGTAATTCAGAAAACTACAAAATCATTCGAAACCCAAAGGGGTACCATTACAGAAAAGAGTTGATTTCGGTCCCAAAAATATGTATTATATGAACACAACTACGTCAATATATATCAAGTTAGAATGCGAATAAAACTAATTTGACTGAAAACGAAGTTGTGTGTGATGAGATATTGACAAAACTACGAAATCGGACGAAACAATAAGGTGCCACCTAGGAAAGTATTTAACGACTTATATACAAGTGATAAAAGCAAACATTTGATCTTATATTTTGAGAGATAATGTTTAGAATATATATTTGATCGAGGACGGAAGAAAACAAAAATTATTTCATCGAAAATAGAGTTCCGAATGAGGAGTAATTCAAAAAACTATAAAATCGGTTGAAACTCAAAGGGGTACCATCACGAAAAATAGTCAATTTCGATCCCAAAAATATGTATTATTTGAACATTACTACATCAATATATATAGAGTTAGAGTGCGAATAAAACCAATTTCACTGAAAACGAAGTTCTGAGTAATGAGATATTGACTAAACTACAAAATCGGACGAAATACTAAGTTGCCTCCTAGGAATAAGTATTTAACGTCTTATATACAAGTGTTAACATTTACATTTGATCTTATATTTTGAGTAACAATGTTTAGAATATATATTTGATCGAGTATGGAAGAAAACAAAATTTATTTCATCGAAAATAGACTTCCGAATGAGGAGTAATTCAGAAAACTACAAAATCAATTGAAACCCAAAGGGGAACCATCACAGAAAATAGTTGATTTCGGTCCCAAAAATATGTATTATATGAACACAACTACATCAATATATATCAAGTTAGAATGCGAATAAAACTAATTTGACTGAAAACGAAGTTGTGTGTGATGAAATATTGACAAAACTACGAAATCGGACGAAACAATAAGGTGCCACCTAGGAAAGTATTTAACGACTTATATACAAGTGATAAAACCAAACATTTGGTCTTATATTTTGAGAGATATTGTTTAGAATATATATTTGATTGAGGATGGAAGAAAACAAAATTTCTTTCATCGAAAATAGAGTTCCGAATGAGGAGTAATTCAAAAAACTACAATATCGGTTGAAACTCAAAGGGGTACCATCACGAAAAATAGTCAATTTCGGTCACAAAAATATGTATTATTTGAACATTACTACGTCAATATATATCGAGTTAGAGTGCGAATAAAACCAATTTCACTGAAAACGAAGTTCTGAGTAATGAGATATTGAGTAAACTACAAAATCGGACGAAACACTAAGTTGCCAACTAGGAAATAAGTATTTAACGTCTTATATACAAGTGATAGCAGTTACATTTGATCTTTTATTTTGAGTAAGAATGTTTAGAATATATATTTGATCGAGTATGGAAGAAATAAAAATATATTTTTATAGAAAATAGAGTTCCGAATGGCAAGTAATTCAAAAAACTACAAAATCGGTCGAAACTAAAAGGGGTACCATCACGGAAAAAAGTTGATTTCGGTGCCAAAAATTTGTATTATATTAACATGACTACGTCAATATATATCGAGTTAGAATGCGAATAAAACTAATTTCACTGAAAACGAAGTTGTGAGTAATGAGATATTCACAAAACTACGAAATCGGACGAAACACTAAGTTGCCACCTAGGAAACATTTGATCTTATATTTTGAGTGAGAATGTTTAGAATATATATTTGATCGAGTACGTAAGAAACAAAATTTATTTCATCGAAAATAGAGTTCCGAATGAGGAGTAATTCAGAAAACTACAAAATCATTCGAAACCCAAAGGGGTACCATTACAGAAAAGAGTTGATTTCGGTCCCAAAAATATGTATTATATGAACACAACTACGTCAATATATATCAAGTTAGAATGCGAATAAAACTAATTTGACTGAAAACGAAGTTGTGTGTGATGAGATATTGACAAAACTACGAAATCGGACGAAACAATAAGGTGCCACCTAGGAAAGTATTTAACGACTTATATACAAGTGATAAAAGCAAACATTTGATCTTATATTTTGAGAGATAATGTTTAGAATATATATTTGATCGAGGACGGAAGAAAACAAAAATTATTTCATCGAAAATAGAGTTCCGAATGAGGAGTAATTCAAAAAACTATAAAATCGGTTGAAACTCAAAGGGGTACCATCACGAAAAATAGTCAATTTCGGTCCCAAAAATATGTATTATTTGAACATTACTACATCAATATATATAGAGTTAGAGTGCGAATAAAACCAATTTCACTGAAAACGAAGTTCTGAGTAATGAGATATTGACTAAACTACAAAATCGGACGAAATACTAAGTTGCCTCCTAGGAATAAGTATTTAACGTCTTATATACAAGTGTTAACATTTACATTTGATCTTATATTTTGAGTAACAATGTTTAGAATATATATTTGATCGAGTATGGAAGAAAACAAAATTTATTTCATCGAAAATAGACTTCCGAATGAGGAGTAATTCAGAAAACTACAAAATCAATTGAAACCCAAAGGGGAACCATCACAGAAAATAGTTGATTTCGGTCCCAAAAATATGTATTATATGAACACAACTACATCAATATATATCAAGTTAGAATGCGAATAAAACTAATTTGACTGAAAACGAAGTTGTGTGTGATGAAATATTGACAAAACTACGAAATCGGACGAAACAATAAGGTGCCACCTAGGAAAGTATTTAACGACTTATATACAAGTGATAAAACCAAACATTTGGTCTTATATTTTGAGAGATATTGTTTAGAATATATATTTGATTGAGGATGGAAGAAAACAAAATTTCTTTCATCGAAAATAGAGTTCCGAATGAGGAGTAATTCAAAAAACTACAATATCGGTTGAAACTCAAAGGGGTACCATCACGAAAAATAGTCAATTTCGGTCCCAAAAATATGTATTATTTGAACATTACTACGTCAATATATATCGAGTTAGAGTGCGAATAAAACCAATTTCACTGAAAACGAAGTTCTGAGTAATGAGATATTGAGTAAACTACAAAATCGGACGAAACACTAAGTTGCCAACTAGGAAATAAGTATTTAACGTCTTATATACAAGTGATAGCAGTTACATTTGATCTTTTATTTTGAGTAAGAATGTTTAGAATATATATTTGATCGAGTATGGAAGAAATAAAAATATATTTTTATAGAAAATAGAGTTCCGAATGGCAAGTAATTCAAAAAACTACAAAATCGGTCGAAACTAAAAGGGGTACCATCACGGAAAAAAGTTGATTTCGGTGCCAAAAATTTGTATTATATTAACATGACTACGTCAATATATATCGAGTTAGAATGCGAATAAAACTAATTTCACTGAAAACGAAGTTGTGAGTAATGAGATATTCACAAAACTACGAAATCGGACGAAACACTAAGTTGCCACCTAGGAAACATTTGATCTTATATTTTGAGTGAGAATGTTTAGAATATATATTTGATCGAGTACGTAAGAAACAAAATTTATTTCATCGAAAATAGAGTTCCGAATGAGGAGTAATTCAGAAAACTACAAAATCATTCGAAACCCAAAGGGGTACCATTACAGAAAAGAGTTGATTTCGGTCCCAAAAATATGTATTATATGAACACAACTACGTCAATATATATCAAGTTAGAATGCGAATAAAACTAATTTGACTGAAAACGAAGTTGTGTGTGATGAGATATTGACAAAACTACGAAATCGGACGAAACAATAAGGTGCCACCTAGGAAAGTATTTAACGACTTATATACAAGTGATAAAAGCAAACATTTGATCTTATATTTTGAGAGATAATGTTTAGAATATATATTTGATCGAGGACGGAAGAAAACAAAAATTATTTCATCGAAAATAGAGTTCCGAATGAGGAGTAATTCAAAAAACTATAAAATCGGTTGAAACTCAAAGGGGTACCATCACGAAAAATAGTCAATTTCGGTCCCAAAAATATGTATTATTTGAACATTACCACATCAATATATATAGAGTTAGAGTGCGAATAAAACCAATTTCACTGAAAACGAAGTTCTGAGTAATGAGATATTGACTAAACTACAAAATCGGACGAAACACTAAGTTGCCTCCTAGGAAATAAGTATTTAACGTCTTATATACAAGTGTTAACATTTATATTTGATCTTATATTTTGAGTAACAATGTTTAGAATATATATTTGATCGAGTATGGAAGAAAACAAAATTTATTTCATCGAAAATAGACTTCCGAATGGGGAGTAATTCAGAAAACTACAAAATCAGTTGAAACCCAAAGGGGAACCATCACAGAAAATAGTTGATTTCGGTCCCAAAAATATGTATTATATGAACACAACTACATCAATATATATCAAGTTAGAATGCGAATAAAACTAATTTGACTGAAAACGAAGTTGTGTGTGATGAAATATTGACAAAACTACGAAATCGGACGAAACAATAAGGTGCCACCTAGGAAAGTATTTAACGACTTATATACAAGTGATAAAACCAAACATTTGGTCTTATATTTTGAGAGATATTGTTTAGAATATATATTTGATTGAGGATGGAAGAAAACAAAATTTCTTTCATCGAAAATAGAGTTCCGAATGAGGAGTAATTCAAAAAACTACAATATCGGTTGAAACTCAAAGGGGTACCATCACGAAAAATAGTCAATTTCGGTCCCAAAAATATGTATTATTTGAACATTACTACGTCAATATATATCGAGTTAGAGTGCGAATAAAACCAATTTCACTGAAAACGAAGTTCTGAGTAATGAGATATTGAGTAAACTACAAAATCGGACGAAACACTAAGTTGCCAACTAGGAAATAAGTATTTAACGTCTTATATACAAGTGATAGCAGTTACATTTGATCTTTTATTTTGAGTAAGAATGTTTAGAATATATATTTGATCGAGTATGGAAGAAATAAAAATATATTTTTATAGAAAATAGAGTTCCGAATGGCAAGTAATTCAAAAAACTACAAAATCGGTCGAAACTAAAAGGGGTACCATCACGGCAAAAAGTTGATTTCGGTGCCAAAAATTTGTATTATATTAACATGACTACGTCAATATATATCGAGTTAGAATGCGAATAAAACTAATTTCACTGAAAACGAAGTTGTGAGTAATGAGATATTCACAAAACTACGAAATCGGACGAAACACTAAGTTGCCACCTAGGAAACATTTGATCTTATATTTTGAGTGAGAATGTTTAGAATATATATTTGATCGAGTACGTAAGAAACAAAATTTATTTCATCGAAAATAGAGTTCCGAATGAGGAGTAATTCAGAAAACTACAAAATCATTCGAAACCCAAAGGGGTACCATTACAGAAAAGAGTTGATTTCGGTCCCAAAAATATGTATTATATGAACACAACTACGTCAATATATATCAAGTTAGAATGCGAATAAAACTAATTTGACTGAAAACGAAGTTGTGTGTGATGAGATATTGACAAAACTACGAAATCGGACGAAACAATAAGGTGCCACCTAGGAAAGTATTTAACGACTTATATACAAGTGATAAAAGCAAACATTTGATCTTATATTTTGAGAGATAATGTTTAGAATATATATTTGATCGAGGACGGAAGAAAACAAAAATTATTTCATCGAAAATAGAGTTCCGAATGAGGAGTAATTCAAAAAACTATAAAATCGGTTGAAACTCAAAGGGGTACCATCACGAAAAATAGTCAATTTCGATCCCAAAAATATGTATTATTTGAACATTACTACATCAATATATATAGAGTTAGAGTGCGAATAAAACCAATTTCACTGAAAACGAAGTTCTGAGTAATGAGATATTGACTAAACTACAAAATCGGACGAAATACTAAGTTGCCTCCTAGGAATAAGTATTTAACGTCTTATATACAAGTGTTAACATTTACATTTGATCTTATATTTTGAGTAACAATGTTTAGAATATATATTTGATCGAGTATGGAAGAAAACAAAATTTATTTCATCGAAAATAGACTTCCGAATGAGGAGTAATTCAGAAAACTACAAAATCAATTGAAACCCAAAGGGGAACCATCACAGAAAATAGTTGATTTCGGTCCCAAAAATATGTATTATATGAACACAACTACATCAATATATATCAAGTTAGAATGCGAATAAAACTAATTTGACTGAAAACGAAGTTGTGTGTGATGAAATATTGACAAAACTACGAAATCGGACGAAACAATAAGGTGCCACCTAGGAAAGTATTTAACGACTTATATACAAGTGATAAAACCAAACATTTGGTCTTATATTTTGAGAGATATTGTTTAGAATATATATTTGATTGAGGATGGAAGAAAACAAAATTTCTTTCATCGAAAATAGAGTTCCGAATGAGGAGTAATTCAAAAAACTACAATATCGGTTGAAACTCAAAGGGGTACCATCACGAAAAATAGTCAATTTCGGTCCCAAAAATATGTATTATTTGAACATTACTACGTCAATATATATAGAGTTAGAGTGCGAATAAAACCAATTTCACTGAAAACGAAGTTCTGAGTAATGAGATATTGACTAAACTACAAAATCGGACGAAATACTAAGTTGCCTCCTAGGAATAAGTATTTAACGTCTTATATACAAGTGTTAACATTTACATTTGATCTTATATTTTGAGTAACAATGTTTAGAATATATATTTGATCGAGTATGGAAGAAAACAAAATTTATTTCATCGAAAATAGACTTCCGAATGAGGAGTAATTCAGAAAACTACAAAATCAATTGAAACCCAAAGGGGAACCATCACAGAAAATAGTTGATTTCGGTCCCAAAAATATGTATTATATGAACACAACTACATCAATATATATCAAGTTAGAATGCGAATAAAACTAATTTGACTGAAAACGAAGTTGTGTGTGATGAAATATTGACAAAACTACGAAATCGGACGAAACAATAAGGTGCCACCTAGGAAAGTATTTAACGACTTATATACAAGTGATAAAACCAAACATTTGGTCTTATATTTTGAGAGATATTGTTTAGAATATATATTTGATTGAGGATGGAAGAAAACAAAATTTCTTTCATCGAAAATAGAGTTCCGAATGAGGAGTAATTCAAAAAACTACAATATCGGTTGAAACTCAAAGGGGTACCATCACGAAAAATAGTCAATTTCGGTCCCAAAAATATGTATTATTTGAACATTACTACGTCAATATATATCGAGTTAGAGTGCGAATAAAACCAATTTCACTGAAAACGAAGTTCTGAGTAATGAGATATTGAGTAAACTACAAAATCGGACGAAACACTAAGTTGCCAACTAGGAAATAAGTATTTAACGTCTTATATACAAGTGATAGCAGTTACATTTGATCTTTTATTTTGAGTAAGAATGTTTAGAATATATATTTGATCGAGTATGGAAGAAATAAAAATATATTTTTATAGAAAATAGAGTTCCGAATGGCAAGTAATTCAAAAAACTACAAAATCGGTCGAAACTAAAAGGGGTACCATCACGGAAAAAAGTTGATTTCGGTGCCAAAAATTTGTATTATATTAACATGACTACGTCAATATATATCGAGTTAGAATGCGAATAAAACTAATTTCACTGAAAACGAAGTTGTGAGTAATGAGATATTCACAAAACTACGAAATCGGACGAAACACTAAGTTGCCACCTAGGAAACATTTGATCTTATATTTTGAGTGAGAATGTTTAGAATATATATTTGATCGAGTACGTAAGAAACAAAATTTATTTCATCGAAAATAGAGTTCCGAATGAGGAGTAATTCAGAAAACTACAAAATCATTCGAAACCCAAAGGGGTACCATTACAGAAAAGAGTTGATTTCGGTCCCAAAAATATGTATTATATGAACACAACTACGTCAATATATATCAAGTTAGAATGCGAATAAAACTAATTTGACTGAAAACGAAGTTGTGTGTGATGAGATATTGACAAAACTACGAAATCGGACGAAACAATAAGGTGCCACCTAGGAAAGTATTTAACGACTTATATACAAGTGATAAAAGCAAACATTTGATCTTATATTTTGAGAGATAATGTTTAGAATATATATTTGATCGAGGACGGAAGAAAACAAAAATTATTTCATCGAAAATAGAGTTCCGAATGAGGAGTAATTCAAAAAACTATAAAATCGGTTGAAACTCAAAGGGGTACCATCACGAAAAATAGTCAATTTCGGTCCCAAAAATATGTATTATTTGAACATTACTACGTCAATATATATAGAGTTAGAGTGCGAATAAAACCAATTTCACTGAAAACGAAGTTCTGAGTAATGAGATATTGACTAAACTACAAAATCGGACGAAACACTAAGTTGCCTCCTAGGAAATAAGTATTTAACGTCTTATATACAAGTGTTAACATTTATATTTGATCTTATATTTTGAGTAACAATGTTTAGAATATATATTTGATCGAGTATGGAAGAAAACAAAATGTATTTCATCGAAAATAGACTTCCGAATGGGGAGTAATTCAGAAAACTACAAAATCAGTTGAAACCCAAAGGGGAACCATCACAGAAAATAGTTGATTTCGGTCCCAAAAATATGTATTATATGAACACAACTACATCAATATATATCAAGTTAGAATGCGAATAAAACTAATTTGACTGAAAACGAAGTTGTGTGTGATGAAATAATGACAAAACTACGAAATCGGACGAAACAGTAAGGTGCCACCTAGGAAAGTATTTAACGACTTATATACAAGTGATAAAACCAAACATTTGGTCTTATATTTTGAGAGATAATGTTTAGAATATATATTTGATTGAGGATGGAAGAAAACAAAATTTCTTTCATCGAAAATAGAGTTCCGAATGAGGAGTAATTCAAAAAACTACAATATCGGTTGAAACTCAAAGGGGTACCATCACGAAAAATAGTCAATTTCGGTCCCAAAAATATGTATTATTTGAACATTACTACGTCAATATATATCGAGTTAGAGTGCGAATAAAACCAATTTCACTGAAAACGAAGTTCTGAGTAATGAGATATTGAGTAAACTACAAAATCGGACGAAACACTAAGTTGCCAACTAGGAAATAAGTATTTAACGTCTTATATACAAGTGATAGCAGTTACATTTGATCTTTTATTTTGATTAAGAATGTTTAGAATATATATTTGATCGAGTATGGAAGAAATAAAAATATATTTTTATAGAAAATAGAGTTCTGAATGGCAAGTAATTCAAAAAACTACAAAATCGGTCGAAACTAAAAGGGGTACCATCACGGAAAAAAGTTGATTTCGGTGCCAAAAATTTGTATTATATTAACATGACTACGTCAATATATATCGAGTTAGAATGCGAATAAAACTAATTTCACTGAAAACGAAGTTGTGAGTAATGAGATATTCACAAAACTACGAAATCGGACGAAACACTAAGTTGCCACCTAAGAAACATTTGATCTTATATTTTGAGTGAGAATGTTTAGAATATATATTTGATCGAGTACGTAAGAAACAAAATTTATTTCATCGAAAATAGAGTTCCGAATGAGGAGTAATTCAGAAAACTACAAAATCATTCGAAACCCAAAGGGGTACCATTACAGAAAAGAGTTGATTTCGGTCCCAAAAATATGTATTATATGAACACAACTACGTCAATATATATCAAGTTAGAATGCGAATAAAACTAATTTGACTGAAAACGAAGTTGTGTGTGATGAGATATTGACAAAACTACGAAATCGGACGAAACAATAAGGTGCCACCTAGGAAAGTATTTAACGACTTATATACAAGTGATAAAAGCAAACATTTGATCTTATATTTTGAGAGATAATGTTTAGAATATATATTTGATCGAGGACGGAAGAAAACAAAAATTATTTCATCGAAAATAGAGTTCCGAATGAGGAGTAATTCAAAAAACTATAAAATCGGTTGAAACTCAAAGGGGTACCATCACGAAAAATAGTCAATTTCGGTCCCAAAAATATGTATTATTTGAACATTACTACATCAATATATATAGAGTTAGAGTGCGAATAAAACCAATTTCACTGAAAACGAAGTTCTGAGTAATGAGATATTGACTAAACTACAAAATCGGACGAAATACTAAGTTGCCTCCTAGGAATAAGTATTTAACGTCTTATATACAAGTGTTAACATTTACATTTGATCTTATATTTTGAGTAACAATGTTTAGAATATATATTTGATCGAGTATGGAAGAAAACAAAATTTATTTCATCGAAAATAGACTTCCGAATGAGGAGTAATTCAGAAAACTACAAAATCAATTGAAACCCAAAGGGGAACCATCACAGAAAATAGTTGATTTCGGTCCCAAAAATATGTATTATATGAACACAACTACATCAATATATATCAAGTTAGAATGCGAATAAAACTAATTTGACTGAAAACGAAGTTGTGTGTGATGAAATATTGACAAAACTACGAAATCGGACGAAACAATAAGGTGCCACCTAGGAAAGTATTTAACGACTTATATACAAGTGATAAAACCAAACATTTGGTCTTATATTTTGAGAGATATTGTTTAGAATATATATTTGATTGAGGATGGAAGAAAACAAAATTTCTTTCATCGAAAATAGAGTTCCGAATGAGGAGTAATTCAAAAAACTACAATATCGGTTGAAACTCAAAGGGGTACCATCACGAAAAATAGTCAATTTCGGTCCCAAAAATATGTATTATTTGAACATTACTACGTCAATATATATCGAGTTAGAGTGCGAATAAAACCAATTTCACTGAAAACGAAGTTCTGAGTAATGAGATATTGAGTAAACTACAAAATCGGACGAAACACTAAGTTGCCAACTAGGAAATAAGTATTTAACGTCTTATATACAAGTGATAGCAGTTACATTTGATCTTTTATTTTGAGTAAGAATGTTTAGAATATATATTTGATCGAGTATGGAAGAAATAAAAATATATTTTTATAGAAAATAGAGTTCCGAATGGCAAGTAATTCAAAAAACTACAAAATCGGTCGAAACTAAAAGGGGTACCATCACGGAAAAAAGTTGATTTCGGTGCCAAAAATTTGTATTATATTAACATGACTACGTCAATATATATCGAGTTAGAATGCGAATAAAACTAATTTCACTGAAAACGAAGTTGTGAGTAATGAGATATTCACAAAACTACGAAATCGGACGAAACACTAAGTTGCCACCTAGGAAACATTTGATCTTATATTTTGAGTGAGAATGTTTAGAATATATATTTGATCGAGTACGTAAGAAACAAAATTTATTTCATCGAAAATAGAGTTCCGAATGAGGAGTAATTCAGAAAACTACAAAATCATTCGAAACCCAAAGGGGTACCATTACAGAAAAGAGTTGATTTCGGTCCCAAAAATATGTATTATATGAACACAACTACGTCAATATATATCAAGTTAGAATGCGAATAAAACTAATTTGACTGAAAACGAAGTTGTGTGTGATGAGATATTGACAAAACTACGAAATCGGACGAAACAATAAGGTGCCACCTAGGAAAGTATTTAACGACTTATATACAAGTGATAAAAGCAAACATTTGATCTTATATTTTGAGAGATAATGTTTAGAATATATATTTGATCGAGGACGGAAGAAAACAAAAATTATTTCATCGAAAATAGAGTTCCGAATGAGGAGTAATTCAAAAAACTATAAAATCGGTTGAAACTCAAAGGGGTACCATCACGAAAAATAGTCAATTTCGGTCCCAAAAATATGTATTATTTGAACATTACTACATCAATATATATAGAGTTAGAGTGCGAATAAAACCAATTTCACTGAAAACGAAGTTCTGAGTAATGAGATATTGACTAAACTACAAAATCGGACGAAACACTAAGTTGCCTCCTAGGAAATAAGTATTTAACGTCTTATATACAAGTGTTAACATTTATATTTGATCTTATATTTTGAGTAACAATGTTTAGAATATATATTTGATCGAGTATGGAAGAAAACAAAATGTATTTCATCGAAAATAGACTTCCGAATGGCAAGTAATTCAAAAAACTACAAAATCGGTCGAAACTCAAAGGGGTACCATCACGGAAAATAGTTGATTTCGGTCCCAAAAATATGTATTATATGAACACAACTACATCAATATATATCAAGTTAGAATGCGAATAAAACTAATTTGACTGAAAACGAAGTTGTGTGTGATGAAATAATGACAAAACTACGAAATCGGACGAAACAGTAAGGTGCCACCTAGGAAAGTATTTAACGACTTATATACAAGTGATAAAACCAAACATTTGGTCTTATATTTTGAGAGATAATGTTTAGAATATATATTTGATTGAGGATGGAAGAAAACAAAATTTCTTTCATCGAAAATAGAGTTCCGAATGAGGAGTAATTCAAAAAACTACAATATCGGTTGAAACTCAAAGGGGTACCATCACGAAAAATAGTCAATTTCGGTCCCAAAAATATGTATTATTTGAACATTACTACGTCAATATATATCGAGTTAGAGTGCGAATAAAACCAATTTCACTGAAAACGAAGTTCTGAGTAATGAGATATTGAGTAAACTACAAAATCGGACGAAACACTAAGTTGCCAACTAGGAAATAAGTATTTAACGTCTTATATACAAGTGATAGCAGTTACATTTGATCTTTTATTTTGATTAAGAATGTTTAGAATATATATTTGATCGAGTATGGAAGAAATAAAAATATATTTTTATAGAAAATAGAGTTCCGAATGGCAAGTAATTCAAAAAACTACAAAATCGGTCGAAACTAAAAGGGGTACCATCACGGAAAAAAGTTGATTTCGGTGCCAAAAATTTGTATTATATTAACATGACTACGTCAATATATATCGAGTTAGAATGCGAATAAAACTAATTTCACTGAAAACGAAGTTGTGAGTAATGAGATATTCACAAAACTACGAAATCGGACGAAACACTAAGTTGCCACCTAGGAAACATTTGATCTTATATTTTGAGTGAGAATGTTTAGAATATATATTTGATCGAGTACGTAAGAAACAAAATTTATTTCATCGAAAATAGAGTTCCGAATGAGGAGTAATTCAGAAAACTACAAAATCATTCGAAACCCAAAGGGGTACCATTACAGAAAAGAGTTGATTTCGGTCCCAAAAATATGTATTATATGAACACAACTACGTCAATATATATCAAGTTAGAATGCGAATAAAACTAATTTGACTGAAAACGAAGTTGTGTGTGATGAGATATTGACAAAACTACGAAATCGGACGAAACAATAAGGTGCCACCTAGGAAAGTATTTAACGACTTATATACAAGTGATAAAAGCAAACATTTGATCTTATATTTTGAGAGATAATGTTTAGAATATATATTTGATCGAGGACGGAAGAAAACAAAAATTATTTCATCGAAAATAGAGTTCCGAATGAGGAGTAATTCAAAAAACTATAAAATCGGTTGAAACTCAAAGGGGTACCATCACGAAAAATAGTCAATTTCGGTCCCAAAAATATGTATTATTTGAACATTACTACATCAATATATATAGAGTTAGAGTGCGAATAAAACCAATTTCACTGAAAACGAAGTTCTGAGTAATGAGATATTGACTAAACTACAAAATCGGACGAAATACTAAGTTGCCTCCTAGGAATAAGTATTTAACGTCTTATATACAAGTGTTAACATTTACATTTGATCTTATATTTTGAGTAACAATGTTTAGAATATATATTTGATCGAGTATGGAAGAAAACAAAATTTATTTCATCGAAAATAGACTTCCGAATGAGGAGTAATTCAGAAAACTACAAAATCAGTTGAAACCCAAAGGGGAACCATCACAGAAAATAGTTGATTTCGGTCCCAAAAATATGTATTATATGAACACAACTACATCAATATATATCAAGTTAGAATGCGAATAAAACTAATTTGACTGAAAACGAAGTTGTGTGTGATGAAATATTGACAAAACTACGAAATCGGACGAAACAATAAGGTGCCACCTAGGAAAGTATTTAACGACTTATATACAAGTGATAAAACCAAACATTTGGTCTTATATTTTGAGAGATATTGTTTAGAATATATATTTGATTGAGGATGGAAGAAAACAAAATTTCTTTCATCGAAAATAGAGTTCCGAATGAGGAGTAATTCAAAAAACTACAATATCGGTTGAAACTCAAAGGGGTACCATCACGAAAAATAGTCAATTTCGGTCCCAAAAATATGTATTATTTGAACATTACTACGTCAATATATATCGAGTTAGAGTGCGAATAAAACCAATTTCACTGAAAACGAAGTTCTGAGTAATGAGATATTGAGTAAACTACAAAATCGGACGAAACACTAAGTTGCCAACTAGGAAATAAGTATTTAACGTCTTATATACAAGTGATAGCAGTTACATTTGATCTTTTATTTTGAGTAAGAATGTTTAGAATATATATTTGATCGAGTATGGAAGAAATAAAAATATATTTTTATAGAAAATAGAGTTCCGAATGGCAAGTAATTCAAAAAACTACAAAATCGGTCGAAACTAAAAGGGGTACCATCACGGAAAAAAGTTGATTTCGGTGCCAAAAATTTGTATTATATTAACATGACTACGTCAATATATATCGAGTTAGAATGCGAATAAAACTAATTTCACTGAAAACGAAGTTGTGAGTAATGAGATATTCACAAAACTACGAAATCGGACGAAACACTAAGTTGCCACCTAGGAAACATTTGATCTTATATTTTGAGTGAGAATGTTTAGAATATATATTTGATCGAGTACGTAAGAAACAAAATTTATTTCATCGAAAATAGAGTTCCGAATGAGGAGTAATTCAGAAAACTACAAAATCATTCGAAACCCAAAGGGGTACCATTACAGAAAAGAGTTGATTTCGGTCCCAAAAATATGTATTATATGAACACAACTACGTCAATATATATCAAGTTAGAATGCGAATAAAACTAATTTGACTGAAAACGAAGTTGTGTGTGATGAGATATTGACAAAACTACGAAATCGGACGAAACAATAAGGTGCCACCTAGGAAAGTATTTAACGACTTATATACAAGTGATAAAAGCAAACATTTGATCTTATATTTTGAGAGATAATGTTTAGAATATATATTTGATCGAGGACGGAAGAAAACAAAAATTATTTCATCGAAAATAGAGTTCCGAATGAGGAGTAATTCAAAAAACTATAAAATCGGTTGAAACTCAAAGGGGTTCCATCACGAAAAATAGACAATTTCGGTCCCAGAAATATGTATTATTTGAACATTACTACATCAATATATATCGAGTTAGAGTGCGAATAAAACCAATTTCACTTAAAACGAAGTTCTGAGTAATGAGATATTGACTAAACTACGAAATCAGACGAAACACTAAGTTACCACCTAGGAAAAAAGTATTTAACGTCTTATATACAAGTGATAACAATTACATTTTATCTTTTATTTTGAGTAAGAATGTTTAGAATATAAATTTGATCGAGTATGGAAGAAAACAAAATTTATTTCATAGAAAATAGACTTCCGAATGGCAAGTAATTCAAAAAACTACCAAATCGGTCGAAACTCAAAGGGGTACCATCACGGAAAATAGTTGATTTCGGTCCCAAAAATAAGTATTATATTTACAATACTACGTCAATATATATATAGTCAGAATGCGAATAAAACTAATTTCACTGAAAACGGAGTTGTGAGTGATGAGATATTAATAAAATTACCAAATCAGTCGAAACAGTTAGGTGATACCTAGGAAAAAAGTATTTAACGTCTTATATACAAGTGATAACAGCAAACATTTGATCCTACATTTTGAGTAAGAATGCTTAGAATATATATTTGATCGAGTACGGAAGAAAAAAAAAATTATTTCATGGAAAATGGAGTTCTGAATGAGGAGTAATTCAAAAAACTATAAAATCGGTTGAAACTCAAAGGGGTACCATCACGAAAAATAGTCGATTTCGGTCCCAAAAATATGTATTATTTGAACATTAATACGTCAATATATATCGAGTTAGAATGCGAATAAAACTAATTTCACTGAAAACGAAGTTATGAGTAATTAGATATTGACAAAACTACGAAATCGGACGAAACACTAAGTTGTCACCTAGGAAAAAAGAATTTAACGCCATTTATACAAGTGACAACAACAAATATTTGATCTCATATTTTGAGTGAGAATGTTTAGAATATATATTTGATTGAGTACGGAAAAAAAACAAAATTTATTTCATAGAAAATGGAGTTCTGAATGAAGAGTAATTCAAAAAACTACAAAATCGGACGAAACTCAAAAGGGTACCATCACGGAAAATAGTTGATATCGGTCCCAAAAATACATATTATATGAACACTACTATATCAATACCTATCAAGTTAGAATGCGAATAAAACTAAATTCACTGAAAACGGAGTTGTGAGTGATGAGATATTAATAAAACTACGAAATCAGTCGAAACAGTTAGGTGATACCTAGGAAAAAAGTATTTAACGTCTTATATACAAGTGATAACAGCAAACATTTGATCTTATATTTTGAGTTAGAATGTTTAGAATACTTATTTGATCGAGGACGGAAAAAACAAAATTTATTTTATCAAAAATAGAGTTCCGAATGAGGAGTAATTCAAAAAACTACAAAATCGGTTGAAACTCAAAGGGGTACCATCACGATAAATAGTCGATTTCGGTCCCAAAAATATGTATTATTTGAACATTAATACGTCAATATATATCGAGTTAGAGTGCGAATAAAACTAATTTCACTGAAAACAAAGTTCTGAGTAATGAGATATTGACTAAACTACGAAATCAGACGAAACACTAAGTTACCACCTACGAAAAAAGTATTTAACGTCTTATATACAAGTGATAACAATTACATTTTATCTTTTATTTTGAGTAAGAATGTTTAGAATATAAATTTGATCGAGTATGGAAGAAAACAAAATTTATTTCATAGAAAATAGAGTTCCGAATGGCAAGTAATTCAAAAAACTACCAAATCGGTCGAAACTCAATGGGGTACCATCACGGAAAATAGTTGATTTCGGTCCCAAAAATAAGTATTATATTTACAATACTACGTCAATATATATATAGTCAGAATGCGAATAAAACTAATTTCACTGAAAACGGAGTTGTGAGTGATGAGATATTAATAAAACTACGAAATGAGTCGAAACAGTTAGGTGATACCTAGGAAAAAAGTATTTAACGTCTTATATACAAGTGATAACAGCAAACATTTGATCCTACATTTTGAGTGAGAATGTTTAGAATACTTATTTGATCGAGGACGCAAGAAAACAAAATTTATTTTATAGAAAACAGAGTTCCGAATGAGGAGTAATTCAAAAAACTACAAAATCGGTTGAAACTCAAAGGGGTACCATCACGAAAAATAGTCGATTTCGGTCCCAAAAATATGTATTATTTGAACATTAATACGTCAATATATATCGAGTTAGAATGCGAATAAAACTAATTTCACTGAAAACGAAGTTCTGAGTAATGAGATATTGACTAAACTACAAAATCGGACGAAATACTAAGTTGCCTCCTAGGAATAAGTATTTAACGTCTTATATACAAGTGTTAACATTTACATTTGATCTTATATTTTGAGTAACAATGTTTAGAATATATATTTGATCGAGTATGGAAGAAAACAAAATTTATTTCATCGAAAATAGACTTCCGAATGAGGAGTAATTCAGAAAACTACAAAATCAGTTGAAACCCAAAGGGGAACCATCACAGAAAATAGTTGATTTCGGTCCCAAAAATATGTATTATATGAACACAACTACATCAATATATATCAAGTTAGAATGCGAATAAAACTAATTTGACTGAAAACGAAGTTGTGTGTGATGAAATATTGACAAAACTACGAAATCGGACGAAACAATAAGGTGCCACCTAGGAAAGTATTTAACGACTTATATACAAGTGATAAAACCAAACATTTGGTCTTATATTTTGAGAGATATTGTTTAGAATATATATTTGATTGAGGATGGAAGAAAACAAAATTTCTTTCATCGAAAATAGAGTTCCGAATGAGGAGTAATTCAAAAAACTACAATATCGGTTGAAACTCAAAGGGGTACCATCACGAAAAATAGTCAATTTCGGTCCCAAAAATATGTATTATTTGAACATTACTACGTCAATATATATCGAGTTAGAGTGCGAATAAAACCAATTTCACTGAAAACGAAGTTCTGAGTAATGAGATATTGAGTAAACTACAAAATCGGACGAAACACTAAGTTGCCAACTAGGAAATAAGTATTTAACGTCTTATATACAAGTGATAGCAGTTACATTTGATCTTTTATTTTGAGTAAGAATGTTTAGAATATATATTTGATCGAGTATGGAAGAAATAAAAATATATTTTTATAGAAAATAGAGTTCCGAATGGCAAGTAATTCAAAAAACTACAAAATCGGTCGAAACTAAAAGGGGTACCATCACGGAAAAAAGTTGATTTCGGTGCCAAAAATTTGTATTATATTAACATGACTACGTCAATATATATCGAGTTAGAATGCGAATAAAACTAATTTCACTGAAAACGAAGTTGTGAGTAATGAGATATTCACAAAACTACGAAATCGGACGAAACACTAAGTTGCCACCTAGGAAACATTTGATCTTATATTTTGAGTGAGAATGTTTAGAATATATATTTGATCGAGTACGTAAGAAACAAAATTTATTTCATCGAAAATAGAGTTCCGAATGAGGAGTAATTCAGAAAACTACAAAATCATTCGAAACCCAAAGGGGTACCATTACAGAAAAGAGTTGATTTCGGTCCCAAAAATATGTATTATATGAACACAACTACGTCAATATATATCAAGTTAGAATGCGAATAAAACTAATTTGACTGAAAACGAAGTTGTGTGTGATGAGATATTGACAAAACTACGAAATCGGACGAAACAATAAGGTGCCACCTAGGAAAGTATTTAACGACTTATATACAAGTGATAAAAGCAAACATTTGATCTTATATTTTGAGAGATAATGTTTAGAATATATATTTGATCGAGGACGGAAGAAAACAAAAATTATTTCATCGAAAATAGAGTTCCGAATGAGGAGTAATTCAAAAAACTATAAAATCGGTTGAAACTCAAAGGGGTTCCATCACGAAAAATAGACAATTTCGGTCCCAGAAATATGTATTATTTGAACATTACTACATCAATATATATCGAGTTAGAGTGCGAATAAAACCAATTTCACTTAAAACGAAGTTCTGAGTAATGAGATATTGACTAAACTACGAAATCAGACGAAACACTAAGTTACCACCTAGGAAAAAAGTATTTAACGTCTTATATACAAGTGATAACAATTACATTTTATCTTTTATTTTGAGTAAGAATGTTTAGAATATAAATTTGATCGAGTATGGAAGAAAACAAAATTTATTTCATAGAAAATAGACTTCCGAATGGCAAGTAATTCAAAAAACTACCAAATCGGTCGAAACTCAAAGGGGTACCATCACGGAAAATAGTTGATTTCGGTCCCAAAAATAAGTATTATATTTACAATACTACGTCAATATATATATAGTCAGAATGCGAATAAAACTAATTTCACTGAAAACGGAGTTGTGAGTGATGAGATATTAATAAAATTACCAAATCAGTCGAAACAGTTAGGTGATACCTAGGAAAAAAGTATTTAACGTCTTATATACAAGTGATAACAGCAAACATTTGATCCTACATTTTGAGTAAGAATGCTTAGAATATATATTTGATCGAGTACGGAAGAAAAAAAAAATTATTTCATGGAAAATGGAGTTCTGAATGAGGAGTAATTCAAAAAACTATAAAATCGGTTGAAACTCAAAGGGGTACCATCACGAAAAATAGTCGATTTCGGTCCCAAAAATATGTATTATTTGAACATTAATACGTCAATATATATCGAGTTAGAATGCGAATAAAACTAATTTCACTGAAAACGAAGTTATGAGTAATTAGATATTGACAAAACTACGAAATCGGACGAAACACTAAGTTGTCACCTAGGAAAAAAGAATTTAACGCCATTTATACAAGTGACAACAACAAATATTTGATCTCATATTTTGAGTGAGAATGTTTAGAATATATATTTGATTGAGTACGGAAAAAAAACAAAATTTATTTCATAGAAAATGGAGTTCTGAATGAAGAGTAATTCAAAAAACTACAAAATCGGTCGAAACTAAAAGGGGTACCATCACGGAAAAAAGTTGATTTCGGTGCCAAAAATTTGTATTATATTAACATGACTACGTCAATATATATCGAGTTAGAATGCGAATAAAACTAATTTCACTGAAAACGAAGTTGTGAGTAATGAGATATTCACAAAACTACGAAATCGGACGAAACACTAAGTTGCCACCTAGGAAACATTTGATCTTATATTTTGAGTGAGAATGTTTAGAATATATATTTGATCGAGTACGTAAGAAACAAAATTTATTTCATCGAAAATAGAGTTCCGAATGAGGAGTAATTCAGAAAACTACAAAATCATTCGAAACCCAAAGGGGTACCATTACAGAAAAGAGTTGATTTCGGTCCCAAAAATATGTATTATATGAACACAACTACGTCAATATATATCAAGTTAGAATGCGAATAAAACTAATTTGACTGAAAACGAAGTTGTGTGTGATGAGATATTGACAAAACTACGAAATCGGACGAAACAATAAGGTGCCACCTAGGAAAGTATTTAACGACTTATATACAAGTGATAAAAGCAAACATTTGATCTTATATTTTGAGAGATAATGTTTAGAATATATATTTGATCGAGGACGGAAGAAAACAAAAATTATTTCATCGAAAATAGAGTTCCGAATGAGGAGTAATTCAAAAAACTATAAAATCGGTTGAAACTCAAAGGGGTTCCATCACGAAAAATAGACAATTTCGGTCCCAGAAATATGTATTATTTGAACATTACTACATCAATATATATCGAGTTAGAGTGCGAATAAAACCAATTTCACTTAAAACGAAGTTCTGAGTAATGAGATATTGACTAAACTACGAAATCAGACGAAACACTAAGTTACCACCTAGGAAAAAAGTATTTAACGTCTTATATACAAGTGATAACAATTACATTTTATCTTTTATTTTGAGTAAGAATGTTTAGAATATAAATTTGATCGAGTATGGAAGAAAACAAAATTTATTTCATAGAAAATAGACTTCCGAATGGCAAGTAATTCAAAAAACTACCAAATCGGTCGAAACTCAAAGGGGTACCATCACGGAAAATAGTTGATTTCGGTCCCAAAAATAAGTATTATATTTACAATACTACGTCAATATATATATAGTCAGAATGCGAATAAAACTAATTTCACTGAAAACGGAGTTGTGAGTGATGAGATATTAATAAAATTACCAAATCAGTCGAAACAGTTAGGTGATACCTAGGAAAAAAGTATTTAACGTCTTATATACAAGTGATAACAGCAAACATTTGATCCTACATTTTGAGTAAGAATGCTTAGAATATATATTTGATCGAGTACGGAAGAAAAAAAAAATTATTTCATGGAAAATGGAGTTCTGAATGAGGAGTAATTCAAAAAACTATAAAATCGGTTGAAACTCAAAGGGGTACCATCACGAAAAATAGTCGATTTCGGTCCCAAAAATATGTATTATTTGAACATTAATACGTCAATATATATCGAGTTAGAATGCGAATAAAACTAATTTCACTGAAAACGAAGTTATGAGTAATTAGATATTGACAAAACTACGAAATCGGACGAAACACTAAGTTGTCACGTAGGAAAAAAGAATTTAACGCCATTTATACAAGTGACAACAACAAATATTTGATCTCATATTTTGAGTGAGAATGTTTAGAATATATATTTGATTGAGTACGGAAAAAAAACAAAATTTATTTCATAGAAAATGGAGTTCTGAATGAAGAGTAATTCAAAAAACTACAAAATCGGACGAAACTCAAAAGGGTACCATCACGGAAAATAGTTGATATCGGTCCCAAAAATACATATTATATGAACACTACTATATCAATACCTATCAAGTTAGAATGCGAATAAAACTAAATTCACTGAAAACGGAGTTGTGAGTGATGAGATATTAATAAAACTACGAAATCAGTCGAAACAGTTAGGTGATACCTAGGAAAAAAGTATTTAACGTCTTATATACAAGTGATAACAGCAAACATTTGATCTTATATTTTGAGTTAGAATGTTTAGAATACTTATTTGATCGAGGACGGAAAAAACAAAATTTATTTTATCAAAAATAGAGTTCCGAATGAGGAGTAATTCAAAAAACTACAAAATCGGTTGAAACTCAAAGGGGTACCATCACGATAAATAGTCGATTTCGGTCCCAAAAATATGTATTATTTGAACATTAATACGTCAATATATATCGAGTTAGAGTGCGAATAAAACTAATTTCACTGAAAACAAAGTTCTGAGTAATGAGATATTGACTAAACTACGAAATCAGACGAAACACTAAGTTACCACCTACGAAAAAAGTATTTAACGTCTTATATACAAGTGATAACAATTACATTTTATCTTTTATTTTGAGTAAGAATGTTTAGAATATAAATTTGATCGAGTATGGAAGAAAACAAAATTTATTTCATAGAAAATAGAGTTCCGAATGGCAAGTAATTCAAAAAACTACCAAATCGGTCGAAACTCAATGGGGTACCATCACGGAAAATAGTTGATTTCGGTCCCAAAAATAAGTATTATATTTACAATACTACGTCAATATATATATAGTCAGAATGCGAATAAAACTAATTTCACTGAAAACGGAGTTGTGAGTGATGAGATATTAATAAAACTACGAAATGAGTCGAAACAGTTAGGTGATACCTAGGAAAAAAGTATTTAACGTCTTATATACAAGTGATAACAGCAAACATTTGATCCTACATTTTGAGTGAGAATGTTTAGAATACTTATTTGATCGAGGACGCAAGAAAACAAAATTTATTTTATAGAAAACAGAGTTCCGAATGAGGAGTAATTCAAAAAACTACAAAATCGGTTGAAACTCAAAGGGGTACCATCACGAAAAATAGTCGATTTCGGTCCCAAAAATATGTATTATTTGAACATTAATACGTCAATATATATCGAGTTAGAATGCGAATAAAACTAATTTCACTGAAAACGGAGTTGTGAGTGATGAGATATTAATAAAACTACGAAATCAGTCGAAACAGTTAGGTGATACCTAGGAAAAAAGTATTTAACGTCTTATATACAAGTGGTAACAGCAAACATTTGATCTTATATTTTGAGTGAGAATGTTTAGAATATATATTTGATTGAGTACGGAAAAAAAAAAATATTTTGTAGAAAATGGATTTCTGAATGAGGAGTAATTCAATAAACTACGAAATCAGTCGAAACTCAAAAGGGTACCATCACGGAAAATAGTTGATATCGGTCCCAAAAATACATATTATATGAACACTACTATCTCAATACCTATCAAGTTAGAATGCGAATAAAACTAAATTCACTGAAAATGGAGTTGTGAGTGATGAGATATTAATAAAACTACGAAATCAGTCGAAACAGTTAGGTGATACCTAGGAAAAAAGTATTTAACGTCTTATATACAAGTGATAACAGCAAACATTTGATCTTATATTTTGAGTTAGAATGTTTAGAATACCTATTTGATCGAGGACGGAAAAAAACAAAATTTATTTTATCGAAAATAGAGTTCCGAATGAGGAGTAATTCTAAAAACTACAAAATCGGTCGAAACTCAAAGGGGTACCATCACGAAAAATAGTCGATTTCGGTCCCAAAAATATGTATTATTTGAACATTACTATGTCAGTATATATCGAGTTAGAATGCGAACAAAACTAATTTCATTGAAAACGAAGTTGGGGGTGATGAGAAATTGACAAAACTACGAAATCGGACGAAACACTAAGTTGCCTCCTAGGAAATAAGTATTTAACGTCTTATATACAAGTGTTAACATTTACATTTGATCTTATATTTTGAGTAACAATGTTTAGAATATATATTTGATCGAGTATGGAAGAAAACAAAATTTATTTCATCGAAAATAGACTTCCGAATGAGGAGTAATTCAGAAAACTACAAAATCAGTTGAAACCCAAAGGGGAACCATCACAGAAAATAGTTGATTTCGGTCCCAAAAATATGTATTATATGAACACAACTACATCAATATATATCAAGTTAGAATGCGAATAAAACTAATTTGACTGAAAACGAAGTTGTGTGTGATGAGATATTGACAAAACTACGAAATCGGACGAAACAATAAGGTGCCACCTAGGAAAGTATTTAACGACTTATATACAAGTGATAAAACCAAACATTTGGTCTTATATTTTGAGAGATAATGTTTAGAATATATATTTGATTGAGGATGGAAGAAAACAAAATTTCTTTCATCGAAAATAGAGTTCCGAATGAGGATTAATTCAAAAAACTAGAAAATCGGTTGAAACTCAAAGGGGTACCATCACGAAAAATAGTCAATTTCGGTCCCAAAAATATGTATTATTTGAACATTACTACGTCAATATATATCGAGTTAGAGTGCGAATAAAACTAATTTTACTGAAAACGAAGTTCTGAGTAATGAGATTTTGACTAAACTACGAAATCGGACGAAACACTAAGTTGCCACCTAGGAAATAAGTATTTAACGTCTTATATACAAGTGATACCATTTACACTTGATCTTATATTTTGAGTGAGAATGTTTAGAATACTTATTTGATCGATGACGGAAGAAAACAAAATTTATTTCATAGAAAATAGAGTTTCGAATGGCAAGTAATTCAAAAAACTACCAAATCGGTCGAAACTCAAAGGGGTACCATCACGGAAAATAGTTGATTTCGGTCCCAAAAATTTGTATTATATTAACATTACTACGTCAATATATATCGAGTTAGAATGCTAATAAAACTAATTTCACTTAAAACGAAGTTCTGAGTAATGAGATATTGACTAAACTACGAAATCGGACGAAACTCTAAGTTACCACCTAGGAAAAAGGTATTTAACGCCTTATATACAAGAGATAACAGTTACATTTGATATTTTATTTTGAGTAAGAATGTTTAGAATATATATTTGATCGAGTCCGTAAGAAAATAAAATTTATTTCATAGAAAATAGAGTTTCGAATGGCAAGTAATTCAAAAAACTACAAAATCGGTCAAAACTCAAAGGGGTACCATCACGGAAAATAGTTGATTTCGTTCCCAAAAATAAGTATTATATTTACATTACTATGTCAATATATATCGAGTTAGAATGTGAAAAAACTAATTTCACTGAAAACGAAGTTGGGGGTGATGAGATATTTACAAAACTACGAAATCGGACGAAACACAAAGTTGCCACCTAGGAAAAAAGTATTTAACGTCTTATATACAAGTGATAACAGCAAACATTTGATCTTATATTTTGAGTAACAATGTTTAGAATATATATTTGATCGAGTATGGAAGAAAACAAAATTTATTTCATCGAAAATAGACTTCCGAATGAGGAGTAATTCAGAAAACTACAAAATCAGTTGAAACCCAAAGGGGAACCATCACAGAAAATAGTTGATTTCGGTCCCAAAAATATGTATTATATGAACACAACTACATCAATATATATCAAGTTAGAATGCGAATAAAACTAATTTGACTGAAAACGAAGTTGTGTGTGATGAGATATTGACAAAACTACGAAATCGGACGAAACAATAAGGTGCCACCTAGGAAAGTATTTAACGACTTATATACAAGTGATAAAACCAAACATTTGGTCTTATATTTTGAGAGATAATGTTTAGAATATATATTTGATTGAGGATGGAAGAAAACAAAATTTCTTTCATCGAAAATAGAGTTCCGAATGAGGATTAATTCAAAAAACTAGAAAATCGGTTGAAACTCAAAGGGGTACCATCACGAAAAATAGTCAATTTCGGTCCCAAAAATATGTATTATTTGAACATTACTACGTCAATATATATCGAGTTAGAGTGCGAATAAAACTAATTTTACTGAAAACGAAGTTCTGAGTAATGAGATTTTGACTAAACTACGAAATCGGACGAAACACTAAGTTGCCACCTAGGAAATAAGTATTTAACGTCTTATATACAAGTGATACCATTTACACTTGATCTTATATTTTGAGTGAGAATGTTTAGAATACTTATTTGATCGATGACGGAAGAAAACAAAATTTATTTCATAGAAAATAGAGTTTCGAATGGCAAGTAATTCAAAAAACTACCAAATCGGTCGAAACTCAAAGGGGTACCATCACGGAAAATAGTTGATTTCGGTCCCAAAAATTTGTATTATATTAACATTACTACGTCAATATATATCGAGTTAGAATGCTAATAAAACTAATTTCACTTAAAACGAAGTTCTGAGTAATGAGATATTGACTAAACTACGAAATCGGACGAAACTCTAAGTTACCACCTAGGAAAAAGGTATTTAACGCCTTATATACAAGAGATAACAGTTACATTTGATATTTTATTTTGAGTAAGAATGTTTAGAATATATATTTGATCGAGTCCGTAAGAAAATAAAATTTATTTCATAGAAAATAGAGTTTCGAATGGCAAGTAATTCAAAAAACTACAAAATCGGTCAAAACTCAAAAGGGTACCATCACGGAAAATAGTTGATTTCGTTCCCAAAAATAAGTATTATATTTACATTACTATGTCAATATATATCGAGTTAGAATGTGAAAAAACTAATTTCACTGAAAACGAAGTTGGGGGTGATGAGATATTTACAAAACTACGAAATCGGACGAAACACAAAGTTGCCACCTAGGAAAAAAGTATTTAACGTCTTATATACAAGTGATAACAGCAAACATTTGATATTATATTTTGAGAGATAATGTTTAGAATATATATTTGATCGAGGATGGAAGAAAACAAAATTTATTTCATCAAAAATAGAGTTCCGAATAAGGAGTAATTCAAAAAATTACAAAATCGGTTGAAACTCAAAGGGGTACCATCACGAAAAATAGTCGATTTCGGTCCCAAAAATATGTATTATTTGAACATTACTACGTCAATATATATCGAGTTAGAATGCTAATAAAACTAGTTTCACTGAAAACGAAGTTCTAAGTTATGAGATATTGACTAAACTACGAAATCGGACGAAACATTAAGTTACCACCTAGGAAAAAAGTATTTAAGGTCTTATATACAAGTGATAACAGTTACATTTGATATTTTATTTTCAGTAAGAATGTTTAGAATATATATTTGATCGAGTACGGAAGAAAACAAAATTTATTTCATAGAAAATAGAGTTTCGAATGGCAAGTAATTCAAAAAACTACAAAATCGGTCAAAACACAAAGGGGTACCATCACGAAAAATAGTAGATTTCGGTCCCAAAAATATGTATTATTTGAACATTACTACGTCAATATATATCGATTTAGAGTGCGAATAAAACTAATTTCACTGAAAACGAAGTTCTGAGTAATGAGATTTTGACTAAACTACGAAATCGGACGAAACACTAAGTTGCCACCTAGGAAATAAGTATTTAACGTCTTATATACAAGTGATACCATTTACACTTGATCTTATATTTTGAGTGAGAATGTTTAGAATACTTATTTGATCGATGACGGAAGAAAACAAAATTTATTTCATAGAAAATAGAGTTTCGAATGGTAAGTAATTCTAAAAACTACAAAATCGGTCGAAACTCAAAGGGGTACCATCACGGAAAGTAGTTGATTTCAGTCCCAAAAATTTGTATTATATTAACATGACTACGTCAATATATATCGAGTTAGAATGCTAATAAAACTAATTTCACTTAAAACGAAGTTCTGAGTAATGAGATACTGACTAAACTACGAAATCGAACGAAACTCTAAGTTACCACCTAGGAAAAAGGTATTTAACGCCTTATATACAAGAGATAACAGTTACATTTGATCTTTTATTTTGAGTAAGAATGTTTAGAATATATATTTGATCGATTTCGTAAGAAAACAAAATTTATTTCATAGAAAATAGAGTTTCGAATGGGAAGTAATTCAAAAAACTACATAATCGGTCAAAACTCAAAGGGGTACCATCACGGAAAATAGTTGATTTCGGTCCCAAAAATAAGTATTATATTTACATTACTATGTCAATATATATCGAGTTAGAATGTGAACAAAACTAATTTTACTGAAAACGAAGTTGGGGGTGATGAGATATTGACAAAACTACGAAATCGGACGAAACACAAAGTTGTCACCTAGGAAAAAGGTATTTAACGTCTTATATACAAGTGATAACAGCAAACATTTGATCTTATATTTTGAGAGATAATGTTTAGAATATATATTTGATCGAGGATGGAAGAAAACAAAATTTATTTCATCAAAAATAGAGTTCCGAATAAGGAGTAATTCAAATAATTACAAAATCGGTTGAAACTCAAAGGGGTACCATCACGAAAAATAGTCGATTTCGGTCCCAAAAATATATATTATTTGAACATTACTACGTCAATATATATCGAGTTAGAATGCTAATAAAACTAGTTTCACTGAAAACGAAGTTCTAAGTTATGAGATATTGACTAAACTACGAAATCGAACGAAACACTAAGTTACCACCTAGGAAAAAAGTATTTAAGGTCTTATATACAAGTGATAACAGTTACATTTGATATTTTATTTTCAGTAAGAATGTTTAGAATATATATTTGATCGAGTACGGAAGAAAACAAAATTTATTTCATAGAAAATAGAGTTTCGAATGGCAAGTAATTCAAAAAACTACAAAATCGGTTGAAACTCAAAGGGGTACCATCACGAAAAATAGTAGATTTCGGTCCCAAAAATATGTATTATTTGAACATTACTACGTCAATATATATCGAGTTAGAGTGCGAATAAAACTAATTTCACTGAAAACGAAGTTCTGAGTAATGAGATTTTGACTAAACTACGAAATCGGACGAAACACTAAGTTGCCACCTAGGAAATAAGTATTTAACGTCTTATATACAAGTGATAACATTTACACTTGATCTTTTATTTTGAGTAAGAATGTTTAGAATATATATTTGATCGAGTACAGAAGAAAACAAAATTTATTTCATAGAAAATAGAGTTTCGAATGGCAAGTAATTCTAAAAACTACAAAATCGGTCGAAACTCAAAGGGGTACCATCACGAAAAATAGTCGATTTCGGTCCCAAAAATATGTATTATTTGAACATTACTACGTCAATATATATCGAGTTAGAGTGCGAATAAAACTAATTTCACTGAAAACGAAGTTTTGAGTAATGAGATATTGACTAAACTACGAAATCGGACGAAACACTAAGTTGCCACCTAGGAAATAAGTATTTAACGTCTTATATACAAGTGATAACATTTACACTTGATCTTTTATTTTGAGTAAGAATGTTTAGAATATATATTTGATCGAGTACGTAAGAAAACAAAATTTATTTCATAGAAAATAGAGTTTCGAATGGCAAGTAATTCTAAAAACTACAAAATCGGTCGAAACTCAAAGGGGTACGTACCATCACGAAAAATAGTCGATTTCGGTCCCAAAAATATGTATTATTTGAACATTACTACGTCAATATATATCGAGTTAGAGTGCGAATAAAACTAATTTCACTGAAAAATAAGTTCTGAGTAATGAGATATTAGTTAAACTACGAAATCGGACGAAACACTCAAAAGAGAATTTAACGCCATTTTACAAGTGACAACAACAAATATTTGATCTTATATTTTGAGTGAGAATGTTTAGAATATATATTTGATTGAGTACGGAAAAAAACTAAATTTATTTCATCGAAAATGGAGTTCTGTATTATGAGTAATTCAAAAAACTACAAAATCGGTTGAAACTCAAAGGGGTACCATCACGAAAAATAGTCGATTGCTATCCCAAAAATATGTATTATTTGAACATTACTACGTCAATATATATCGAGTTAGAGTGCGAATAAAACTAATTTCACTGAAAACGAAGTTATGAGTTATGAGATATTGACTAAACTACGAAATCGGACGAAACACTAAGTTGCCACCTAGGAAATAAGTATTTAACGTCTTATATACAAGTGATAACAGTTACATTTGATATTTTATTTTCAGTAAGAATGTTTAGAATATATATATGATCGCGTACGGAAGAAAACAAAATTTATTTCATAGAAAATAGAGTTTCGAATTGCAAGTAATTCAAAAAACTATAAAATCGATCAAAACTAAAGAGGTACAATCACGGAAAAGAGTTGATTTCGGTCCCAAAAATTTGTATTATATTAACATTACTACGTCAATATATATCGAGTTAGAATGCTAATAAAACTAGTTTCACTGAAAACGAAGTTCTAAGTAATGAGATATTGAAAAACTACGAAATCGGACGAAACACTAAGTTACCACCTAGGAAAAAAGTATTTAACGTCTTATATACAAGTGATAACAGTTACACTTGATCTTTTATTTTGAGTAAGAATGTTTAGAATATATATTTGATTGAGTACGTAAGAAAACAAAATTTATTTCATAGAAAATAGAGTTTCGAATGGCAAGTAATTCAAAAATCTACAAAATCGGCCGAAACTCAAAGGGGTACCATCACGAAAAATAGTAGATTTCGGTCCCAAAAATATGTATTATTTGAACATTACTACGTCAATATATATCGAGTTAGAGTGCAAATAAAACTAATTTCACTGAAAACGAAGTTCTGAGTAATGAGATTTTGACTAAACTACGAAATCGGACGAAACACTAAGTTGCCACCTAGGAAATAAGTATTTAACGTCTTATATACAAGTGATAACATTTACACTTGATCTTTTATTTTGAGTAAGAATGTTTAGAATATATATTTGATCGAGTACGTAAGAAAACAAAATTTATTTCATAGAAAATAGAGTTTCGAATGGCAAGTAATTCTAAAAACTACAAAATCGGTCGAAACTCAAAGGGGTACGTACCATCACGAAAAATAGTCGATTTCGGTCCCAAAAATATATATTATTTGAACATTACTACGTCAATATATATCGAGTTAGAATGCTAATAAAACTAGTTTCACTGAAAACGAAGTTCTAAGTTATGAGATATTGACTAAACTACGAAATCGAACGAAACACTAAGTTACCACCTAGGAAAAAAGTATTTAAGGTCTTATATACAAGTGATAACAGTTACATTTGATATTTTATTTTCAGTAAGAATGTTTAGAATATATATTTGATCGAGTACGGAAGAAAACAAAATTTATTTCATAGAAAATAGAGTTTCGAATGGCAAGTAATTCAAAAAACTACAAAATCGGTTGAAACTCAAAGGGGTACCATCACGAAAAATAGTAGATTTCGGTCCCAAAAATATGTATTATTTGAACATTACTACGTCAATATATATCGAGTTAGAGTGCGAATAAAACTAATTTCACTGAAAACGAAGTTCTGAGTAATGAGATTTTGACTAAACTACGAAATCGGACGAAACACTAAGTTGCCACCTAGGAAATAAGTATTTAACGTCTTATATACAAGTGATAACATTTACACTTGATCTTTTATTTTGAGTAAGAATGTTTAGAATATATATTTGATCGAGTACAGAAGAAAACAAAATTTATTTCATAGAAAATAGAGTTTCGAATGGCAAGTAATTCTAAAAACTACAAAATCGGTCGAAACTCAAAGGGGTACCATCACGAAAAATAGTCGATTTCGGTCCCAAAAATATGTATTATTTGAACATTACTACGTCAATATATATCGAGTTAGAGTGCGAATAAAACTAATTTCACTGAAAACGAAGTTTTGAGTA
Source organism: Chamaenerion angustifolium (assembly GCA_946814005.1). Classification (NCBI taxonomy): domain Eukaryota; kingdom Viridiplantae; phylum Streptophyta; class Magnoliopsida; order Myrtales; family Onagraceae; genus Chamaenerion; species Chamaenerion angustifolium. The sequence continues at coordinate 1,557,688 of OX328279.1, forward strand.
ATGAGATATTGACTAAACTACGAAATCGGACGAAACACTAAGTTGCCACCTAGGAAATAAGTATTTAACGTCTTATATACAAGTGATAACATTTACACTTGATCTTTTATTTTGAGTAAGAATGTTTAGAATATATATTTGATCGAGTACGTAAGAAAACAAAATTTATTTCATAGAAAATAGAGTTTCGAATGGCAAGTAATTCTAAAAACTACAAAATCGGTCGAAACTCAAAGAGGTACGTACCATCACGAAAAATAGTCGATTTCGGTCCCAAAAATATGTATTATTTGAACATTACTACGTCAATATATATCGAGTTAGAGTGCGAATAAAACTAATTTCACTGAAAAATAAGTTCTGAGTAATGAGATATTAGTTAAACTACGAAATCGGACGAAACACTCAAAAGAGAATTTAACGCCATTTTACAAGTGACAACAACAAATATTTGATCTTATATTTTGAGTGAGAATGTTTAGAATATATATTTGATTGAGTACGGAAAAAAACTAAATTTATTTCATCGAAAATGGAGTTCTGTATTATGAGTAATTCAAAAAACTACAAAATCGGTTGAAACTCAAAGGGGTACCATCACGAAAAATAGTCGATTGCTATCCCAAAAATATGTATTATTTGAACATTACTACGTCAATATATATCGAGTTAGAGTGCGAATAAAACTAATTTCACTGAAAACGAAGTTATGAGTTATGAGATATTGACTAAACTACGAAATCGGACGAAACACTAAGTTGCCACCTAGGAAATAAGTATTTAACGTCTTATATACAAGTGATAACAGTTACATTTGATATTTTATTTTCAGTAAGAATGTTTAGAATATATATATGATCGCGTACGGAAGAAAACAAAATTTATTTCATAGAAAATAGAGTTTCGAATTGCAAGTAATTCAAAAAACTATAAAATCGATCAAAACTAAAGAGGTACAATCACGGAAAAGAGTTGATTTCGGTCCCAAAAATTTGTATTATATTAACATTACTACGTCAATATATATCGAGTTAGAATGCTAATAAAACTAGTTTCACTGAAAACGAAGTTCTAAGTAATGAGATATTGAAAAACTACGAAATCGGACGAAACACTAAGTTACCACCTAGGAAAAAAGTATTTAACGTCTTATATACAAGTGATAACAGTTACATTTGATCTTTTATTTTCAGTAAGAATGTTTAGAATATATATTTGATTGAGTACGGAAGAAAACAAAATTTATTTCATAGAAAATAGAGTTTCGAATGGCAAGTAATTCAAAAATCTACAAAATCGGCCGAAACTCAAAGGGGTACCATCACGAAAAATAGTAGATTTCGGTCCCAAAAATATGTATTATTTGAACATTACTACGTCAATATATATCGAGTTAGAGTGCAAATAAAACTAATTTCACTGAAAACGAAGTTCTGAGTAATGAGATTTTGACTAAACTACGAAATCGGACGAAACACTAAGTTGCCACCTAGGAAATAAGTATTTAACGTCTTATATACAAGTGATAACATTTACACTTGATCTTTTATTTTGAGTAAGAATGTTTAGAATATATATTTGATCGAGTACGTAAGAAAACAAAATTTATTTCATAGAAAATAGAGTTTCGAATGGCAAGTAATTCTAAAAACTACAAAATCGGTCGAAACTCAAAGGGGTACGTACCATCACGAAAAATAGTCGATTTCGGTCCCAAAAATATGTATTATTTGAACATTACTACGTCAATATATATCGAGTTAGAGTGCGAATAAAACTAATTTCACTGAAAAAGAAGTTCTGAGTAATGAGATATTGACTAAACTATGAAATCGGACGAAACACTCAAAAGAGAATTTAACGCCATTTTACAAGTGACAACAACAAATATTTGATCTTATATTTTGAGTGAGAATGTTTAGAATATATATTTGATTGAGTACGGAAAAAAACTAAATTTATTTCATCGAAAATGGAGTTCTGTATTATGAGTAATTCAAAAAACTACAAAATCGGTTGAAACTCAAAGGGGTACCATCACGAAAAATAGTCGATTTCTGTCCCAAAAATATGTATTATTTGAACATTACTACGTCAATATATATCGAGTTAGAGTGCGAATAAAACTAATTTCACTGAAAACGAAGTTATGAGTTATGAGATATTGACTAAACTACGAAATCGGACGAAACACTAAGTTGCCACCTAGGAAATAAGTATTTAACGTCTTATATACAAGTGATAACATTTACACTTGATCTTTTATTTTGAGTAAGAATGTTTAGAATATATATTTGATCGAGTACAGAAGAAAACAAAATTTATTTCATAGAAAATAGAGTTTCGAATGGCAAGTAATTCTAAAAACTACAAAATCGGTCGAAACTCAAAGGGGTACCATCACGAAAAATAGTCGATTTCGGTCCCAAAAATATGTATTATTTGAACATTACTACGTCAATATATATCGAGTTAGAGTGCGAATAAAACTAATTTCACTGAAAACGAAGTTTTGAGTAATGAGATATTGACTAAACTACGAAATCGGACGAAACACTAAGTTGCCACCTAGGAAATAAGTATTTAACGTCTTATATACAAGTGATAACATTTACACTTGATCTTTTATTTTGAGTAAGAATGTTTAGAATATATATTTGATCGAGTACGTAAGAAAACAAAATTTATTTCATAGAAAATAGAGTTTCGAATGGCAAGTAATTCTAAAAACTACAAAATCGGTCGAAACTCAAAGGGGTACGTACCATCACGAAAAATAGTCGATTTCGGTCCCAAAAATATGTATTATTTGAACATTACTACGTCAATATATATCGAGTTAGAGTGCGAATAAAACTAATTTCACTGAAAAATAAGTTCTGAGTAATGAGATATTAGTTAAACTACGAAATCGGACGAAACACTCAAAAGAGAATTTAACGCCATTTTACAAGTGACAACAACAAATATTTGATCTTATATTTTGAGTGAGAATGTTTAGAATATATATTTGATTGAGTACGGAAAAAAACTAAATTTATTTCATCGAAAATGGAGTTCTGTATTATGAGTAATTCAAAAAACTACAAAATCGGTTGAAACTCAAAGGGGTACCATCACGAAAAATAGTCGATTGCTGTCCCAAAAATATGTATTATTTGAACATTACTACGTCAATATATATCGAGTTAGAGTGCGAATAAAACTAATTTCACTGAAAACGAAGTTATGAGTTATGAGATATTGACTAAACTACGAAATCGGACGAAACACTAAGTTGCCACCTAGGAAATAAGTATTTAACGTCTTATATACAAGTGATAACATTTACACTTGATCTTTTATTTTGAGTAAGAATGTTTAGAATATATATTTGATCGAGTACAGAAGAAAACAAAATTTATTTCATAGAAAATAGAGTTTCGAATGGCAAGTAATTCTAAAATCTACAAAATCGGTCGAAACTCAAAGGGGTACCATCACGAAAAATAGTCGATTTCGGTCCCAAAAATATGTATTATTTGAACATTACTACGTCAATATATATCGAGTTAGAGTGTGAATAAAACTAATTTCACTGAAAACGAAGTTCTGAGTAATGAGATATTGACTAAACTACGAAATCGGACGAAACACTAAGTTGCCACCTAGGAAAAAAGTATTTAACGTCTTATATACAAGTGATAACAGTTACATTTGATATTTTATTTTCAGTAAGAATGTTTAGAATATATATATGATCGCGTACGGAAGAAAACAAAATTTATTTCATAGAAAATAGAGTTTCGAATTGCAAGTAATTCAAAAAACTATAAAATCGATCAAAACTAAAGAGGTACAATCACGGAAAAGAGTTGATTTCGGTCCCAAAAATTTGTATTATATTAACATTACTACGTCAATATATATCGAGTTAGAATGCTAATAAAACTAGTTTCACTGAAAACGAAGTTCTAAGTAATGAGATATTGAAAAACTACGAAATCGGACGAAACACTAAGTTACCACCTAGGAAAAAAGTATTTAACGTCTTATATACAAGTGATAACAGTTACATTTGATCTTTTATTTTCAGTAAGAATGTTTAGAATATATATTTGATCGAGTACGTAAGAAAACAAAATTTATTTCATAGAAAATAGAGTTTCGAATGGCAAGTAATTCTAAAAACTACAAAATCGGTCGAAACTCAAAGGGGTACGTACCATCACGAAAAATAGTCGATTTTGGTCCCAAAAATATGTATTATTTGAACATTACTACGTCAATATATATCGAGTTAGAGTGCGAATAAAACTAATTTCACTGAAAAATAAGTTCTGAGTAATGAGATATTAGTTAAACTACGAAATCGGACGAAACACTCAAAAGAGAATTTAACGCTATTTTACAAGTGACAACAACAAATATTTGATCTTATATTTTGAGTGAGAATGTTTAGAATATATATTTGATTGAGTACGGAAAAAAAACTAAATTTATTTCATCGAAAATGGAGTTCTGTATTATGAGTAATTCAAAAAACTACAAAATCGGTTGAAACTCAAAGGGGTACCATCACGAAAAATAGTCGATTTCTGTCCCAAAAATATGTATTATTTGAACATTACTACGTCAATATATATCGAGTTAGAGTGCGAATAAAACTAATTTCACTGAAAACGAAGTTATGAGTTATGAGATATTGACTAAACTACGAAATCGGACGAAACACTAAGTTGCCACCTAGGAAATAAGTATTTAACGTCTTATATACAAGTGATAACATTTACACTTGATCTTTTATTTTGAGTAAGAATGTTTAGAATATATATTTGATCGAGTACAGAAGAAAACAAAATTTATTTCATAGAAAATAGAGTTTCGAATGGCAAGTAATTCTAAAAACTACAAAATCGGTCGAAACTCAAAGGGGTACCATCACGAAAAATAGTCGATTTCGGTCCCAAAAATATGTATTATTTGAACATTACTACGTCAATATATATCGAGTTAGAGTGCGAATAAAACTAATTTCACTGAAAACGAAGTTCTGAGTAATGAGATATTGACTAAACTACGAAATCGGACGAAACACTAAGTTGCCACCTAGGAAAAAAGTATTTAACGTCTTATATACAAGTGATAACAGTTACATTTGATATTTTATTTTCAGTAAGAATGTTTAGAATATATATATGATCGCGTACGGAAGAAAACAAAATTTATTTCATAGAAAATAGAGTTTCGAATTGCAAGTAATTCAAAAAACTATAAAATCGATCAAAACTAAAGAGGTACAATCACGGAAAAGAGTTGATTTCGGTCCCAAAAATTTGTATTATATTAACATTACTACGTCAATATATATCGAGTTAGAATGCTAATAAAACTAGTTTCACTGAAAACGAAGTTCTAAGTAATGAGATATTGAAAAACTACGAAATCGGACGAAACACTAAGTTACCACCTAGGAAAAAAGTATTTAACGTCTTATATACAAGTGATAACAGTTACATTTGATATTTTATTTTCAGTAAGAATGTTTAGAATATATATTTGATTGAGTACGGAAGAAAACAAAATTTATTTCATAGAAAATAGAGTTTCGAATGGCAAGTAATTCAAAAATCTACAAAATCGGCCGAAACTCAAAGGGGTACCATCACGAAAAATAGTAGATTTCGGTCCCAAAAATATGTATTATTTGAACATTACTACGTCAATATATATCGAGTTAGAGTGCAAATAAAACTAATTTCACTGAAAACGAAGTTCTGAGTAATGAGATTTTGACTAAACTACGAAATCGGACGAAACACTAAGTTGCCACCTAGGAAATAAGTATTTAACGTCTTATATACAAGTGATAACATTTACACTTGATCTTTTATTTTGAGTAAGAATGTTTAGAATATATATTTGATCGAGTACGTAAGAAAACAAAATTTATTTCATAGAAAATAAAGTTTCGAATGGCAAGTAATTCTAAAAACTACAAAATCGGTCGAAACTCAAAGGGGTACGTACCATCACGAAAAATAGTCGATTTCGGTCCCAAAAATATGTATTATTTGAACATTACTACGTCAATATATATCGAGTTAGAGTGCGAATAAAACTAATTTCACTGAAAAAGAAGTTCTGAGTAATGAGATATTGACTAAACTATGAAATCGGACGAAACACTCAAAAGAGAATTTAACGCCATTTTACAAGTGACAACAACAAATATTTGATCTTATATTTTGAGTGAGAATGTTTAGAATATATATTTGATTGAGTACGGAAAAAAACTAAATTTATTTCATCGAAAATGGAGTTCTGTATTATGAGTAATTCAAAAAACTACAAAATCGGGTGAAACTCAAAGGGGTACCATCACGAAAAATAGTCGATTTCTGTCCCAAAAATATGTATTATTTGAACATTACTACGTCAATATATATCGAGTTAGAGTGCGAATAAAACTAATTTCACTGAAAACGAAGTTATGAGTTATGAGATATTGACTAAACTACGAAATCGGACGAAACACTAAGTTGCCACCTAGGAAATAAGTATTTAACGTCTTATATACAAGTGATAACATTTACACTTGATCTTTTATTTTGAGTAAGAATGTTTAGAATATATATTTGATCGAGTACAGAAGAAAACAAAATTTATTTCATAGAAAATAGAGTTTCGAATGGCAAGTAATTCTAAAAACTACAAAATCGGTCGAAACTCAAAGGGGTACCATCACGAAAAATAGTCGATTTCGGTCCCAAAAATATGTATTATTTGAACATTACTACGTCAATATATATCGAGTTAGAGTGCGAATAAAACTAATTTCACTGAAAACGAAGTTTTGAGTAATGAGATATTGACTAAACTACGAAATCGGACGAAACACTAAGTTGCCACCTAGGAAATAAGTATTTAACGTCTTATATACAAGTGATAACATTTACACTTGATCTTTTATTTTGAGTAAGAATGTTTAGAATATATATTTGATCGAGTACGTAAGAAAACAAAATTTATTTCATAGAAAATAGAGTTTCGAATGGCAAGTAATTCTAAAAACTACAAAATCGGTCGAAACTCAAAGGGGTACGTACCATCACGAAAAATAGTCGATTTCGGTCCCAAAAATATGTATTATTTGAACATTACTACGTCAATATATATCGAGTTAGAGTGCGAATAAAACTAATTTCACTGAAAAATAAGTTCTGAGTAATGAGATATTAGTTAAACTACGAAATCGGACGAAACACTCAAAAGAGAATTTAACGCTATTTTACAAGTGACAACAACAAATATTTGATCTTATATTTTGAGTGAGAATGTTTAGAATATATATTTGATTGAGTACGGAAAAAAAACTAAATTTATTTCATCGAAAATGGAGTTCTGTATTATGAGTAATTCAAAAAACTACAAAATCGGTTGAAACTCAAAGGGGTACCATCACGAAAAATAGTCGATTTCTGTCCCAAAAATATGTATTATTTGAACATTACTACGTCAATATATATCGAGTTAGAGTGCGAATAAAACTAATTTCACTGAAAACGAAGTTATGAGTTATGAGATATTGACTAAACTACGAAATCGGACGAAACACTAAGTTGCCACCTAGGAAATAAGTATTTAACGTCTTATATACAAGTGATAACATTTACACTTGATCTTTTATTTTGAGTAAGAATGTTTAGAATATATATTTGATCGAGTACAGAAGAAAACAAAATTTATTTCATAGAAAATAGAGTTTCGAATGGCAAGTAATTCTAAAAACTACAAAATCGGTCGAAACTCAAAGGGGTACCATCACGAAAAATAGTCGATTTCGGTCCCAAAAATATGTATTATTTGAACATTACTACGTCAATATATATCGAGTTAGAGTGCGAATAAAACTAATTTCACTGAAAACGAAGTTCTGAGTAATGAGATATTGACTAAACTACGAAATCGGACGAAACACTAAGTTGCCACCTAGGAAAAAAGTATTTAACGTCTTATATACAAGTGATAACAGTTACATTTGATATTTTATTTTCAGTAAGAATGTTTAGAATATATATATGATCGCGTACGGAAGAAAACAAAATTTATTTCATAGAAAATAGAGTTTCGAATTGCAAGTAATTCAAAAAACTATAAAATCGATCAAAATTAAAGAGGTACAATCACGGAAAAGAGTTGATTTCGGTCCCAAAAATTTGTATTATATTAACATTACTACGTCAATATATATCGAGTTAGAATGCTAATAAAACTAGTTTCACTGAAAACGAAGTTCTAAGTAATGAGATATTGAAAAACTACGAAATCGGACGAAACACTAAGTTACCACCTAGGAAAAAAGTATTTAACGTCTTATATACAAGTGATAACAGTTACATTTGATATTTTATTTTCAGTAAGAATGTTTAGAATATATATTTGATTGAGTACGGAAGAAAACAAAATTTATTTCATAGAAAATAGAGTTTCGAATGGCAAGTAATTCAAAAATCTACAAAATCGGCCGAAACTCAAAGGGGTACCATCACGAAAAATAGTAGATTTCGGTCCCAAAAATATGTATTATTTGAACATTACTACGTCAATATATATCGAGTTAGAGTGCAAATAAAACTAATTTCACTGAAAACGAAGTTCTGAGTAATGAGATTTTGACTAAACTACGAAATCGGACGAAACACTAAGTTGCCACCTAGGAAATAAGTATTTAACGTCTTATATACAAGTGATAACATTTACACTTGATCTTTTATTTTGAGTAAGAATGTTTAGAATATATATTTGATCGAGTACGTAAGAAAACAAAATTTATTTCATAGAAAATAAAGTTTCGAATGGCAAGTAATTCTAAAAACTACAAAATCGGTCGAAACTCAAAGGGGTACGTACCATCACGAAAAATAGTCGATTTCGGTCCCAAAAATATGTATTATTTGAACATTACTACGTCAATATATATCGAGTTAGAGTGCGAATAAAACTAATTTCACTGAAAAAGAAGTTCTGAGTAATGAGATATTGACTAAACTATGAAATCGGACGAAACACTCAAAAGAGAATTTAACGCCATTTTACAAGTGACAACAACAAATATTTGATCTTATATTTTGAGTGAGAATGTTTAGAATATATATTTGATTGAGTACGGAAAAAAACTAAATTTATTTCATCGAAAATGGAGTTCTGTATTATGAGTAATTCAAAAAACTACAAAATCGGTTGAAACTCAAAGGGGTACCATCACGAAAAATAGTCGATTTCTGTCCCAAAAATATGTATTATTTGAACATTACTACGTCAATATATATCGAGTTAGAGTGCGAATAAAACTAATTTCACTGAAAACGAAGTTATGAGTTATGAGATATTGACTAAACTACGAAATCGGACGAAACACTAAGTTGCCACCTAGGAAATAAGTATTTAACGTCTTATATACAAGTGATAACATTTACACTTGATCTTTTATTTTGAGTAAGAATGTTTAGAATATATATTTGATCGAGTACAGAAGAAAACAAAATTTATTTCATAGAAAATAGAGTTTCGAATGGCAAGTAATTCTAAAAACTACAAAATCGGTCGAAACTCAAAGGGGTACCATCACGAAAAATAGTCGATTTCGGTCCCAAAAATATGTATTATTTGAACATTACTACGTCAATATATATCGAGTTAGAGTGCGAATAAAACTAATTTCACTGAAAACGAAGTTTTGAGTAATGAGATATTGACTAAACTACGAAATCGGACGAAACACTAAGTTGCCACCTAGGAAATAAGTATTTAACGTCTTATATACAAGTGATAACATTTACACTTGATCTTTTATTTTGAGTAAGAATGTTTAGAATATATATTTGATCGAGTACGTAAGAAAACAAAATTTATTTCATAGAAAATAGAGTTTCGAATGGCAAGTAATTCTAAAAACTACAAAATCGGTCGAAACTCAAAGGGGTACGTACCATCACGAAAAATAGTCGATTTCGGTCCCAAAAATATGTATTATTTGAACATTACTACGTCAATATATATCGAGTTAGAGTGCGAATAAAACTAATTTCACTGAAAAATAAGTTCTGAGTAATGAGATATTAGTTAAACTACGAAATCGGACGAAACACTCAAAAGAGAATTTAACGCCATTTTACAAGTGACAACAACAAATATTTGATCTTATATTTTGAGTGAGAATGTTTAGAATATATATTTGATTGAGTACGGAAAAAAACTAAATTTATTTCATCGAAAATGGAGTTCTGTATTATGAGTAATTCAAAAAACTACAAAATCGGTTGAAACTCAAAGGGGTACCATCACGAAAAATAGTCGATTGCTGTCCCAAAAATATGTATTATTTGAACATTACTACGTCAATATATATCGAGTTAGAGTGCGAATAAAACTAATTTCACTGAAAACGAAGTTATGAGTTATGAGATATTGACTAAACTACGAAATCGGACGAAACACTAAGTTGCCACCTAGGAAATAAGTATTTAACGTCTTATATACAAGTGATAACATTTACACTTGATCTTTTATTTTGAGTAAGAATGTTTAGAATATATATTTGATCGAGTACAGAAGAAAACAAAATTTATTTCATAGAAAATAGAGTTTCGAATGGCAAGTAATTCTAAAAACTACAAAATCGGTCGAAACTCAAAGGGGTACCATCACGAAAAATAGTCGATTTCGGTCCCAAAAATATGTATTATTTGAACATTACTACGTCAATATATATCGAGTTAGAGTGCGAATAAAACTAATTTCACTGAAAACGAAGTTCTGAGTAATGAGATATTGACTAAACTACGAAATCGGACGAAACACTAAGTTGCCACCTAGGAAAAAAGTATTTAACGTCTTATATACAAGTGATAACAGTTACATTTGATATTTTATTTTCAGTAAGAATGTTTAGAATATATATATGATCGCGTACGGAAGAAAACAAAATTTATTTCATAGAAAATAGAGTTTCGAATTGCAAGTAATTCAAAAAACTATAAAATCGATCAAAATTAAAGAGGTACAATCACGGAAAAGAGTTGATTTCGGTCCCAAAAATTTGTATTATATTAACATTACTACGTCAATATATATCGAGTTAGAATGCTAATAAAACTAGTTTCACTGAAAACGAAGTTCTAAGTAATGAGATATTGAAAAACTACGAAATCGGACGAAACACTAAGTTACCACCTAGGAAAAAAGTATTTAACGTCTTATATACAAGTGATAACAGTTACATTTGATATTTTATTTTCAGTAAGAATGTTTAGAATATATATTTGATTGAGTACGGAAGAAAACAAAATTTATTTCATAGAAAATAGAGTTTCGAATGGCAAGTAATTCAAAAATCTACAAAATCGGCCGAAACTCAAAGGGGTACCATCACGAAAAATAGTAGATTTCGGTCCCAAAAATATGTATTATTTGAACATTACTACGTCAATATATATCGAGTTAGAGTGCAAATAAAACTAATTTCACTGAAAACGAAGTTCTGAGTAATGAGATTTTGACTAAACTACGAAATCGGACGAAACACTAAGTTGCCACCTAGGAAATAAGTATTTAACGTCTTATATACAAGTGATAACATTTACACTTGATCTTTTATTTTGAGTAAGAATGTTTAGAATATATATTTGATCGAGTACGTAAGAAAACAAAATTTATTTCATAGAAAATAAAGTTTCGAATGGCAAGTAATTCTAAAAACTACAAAATCGGTCGAAACTCAAAGGGGTACGTACCATCACGAAAAATAGTCGATTTCGGTCCCAAAAATATGTATTATTTGAACATTACTACGTCAATATATATCGAGTTAGAGTGCGAATAAAACTAATTTCACTGAAAAAGAAGTTCTGAGTAATGAGATATTGACTAAACTATGAAATCGGACGAAACACTCAAAAGAGAATTTAACGCCATTTTACAAGTGACAACAACAAATATTTGATCTTATATTTTGAGTGAGAATGTTTAGAATATATATTTGATTGAGTACGGAAAAAAACTAAATTTATTTCATCGAAAATGGAGTTCTGTATTATGAGTAATTCAAAAAACTACAAAATCGGTTGAAACTCAAAGGGGTACCATCACGAAAAATAGTCGATTTCTGTCCCAAAAATATGTATTATTTGAACATTACTACGTCAATATATATCGAGTTAGAGTGCGAATAAAACTAATTTCACTGAAAACGAAGTTATGAGTTATGAGATATTGACTAAACTACGAAATCGGACGAAACACTAAGTTGCCACCTAGGAAATAAGTATTTAACGTCTTATATACAAGTGATAACATTTACACTTGATCTTTTATTTTGAGTAAGAATGTTTAGAATATATATTTGATCGAGTACAGAAGAAAACAAAATTTATTTCATAGAAAATAGAGTTTCGAATGGCAAGTAATTCTAAAAACTACAAAATCGGTCGAAACTCAAAGGGGTACCATCACGAAAAATAGTCGATTTCGGTCCCAAAAATATGTATTATTTGAACATTACTACGTCAATATATATCGAGTTAGAGTGCGAATAAAACTAATTTCACTGAAAACGAAGTTTTGAGTAATGAGATATTGACTAAACTACGAAATCGGACGAAACACTAAGTTGCCACCTAGGAAATAAGTATTTAACGTCTTATATACAAGTGATAACATTTACACTTGATCTTTTATTTTGAGTAAGAATGTTTAGAATATATATTTGATCGAGTACGTAAGAAAACAAAATTTATTTCATAGAAAATAGAGTTTCGAATGGCAAGTAATTCTAAAAACTACAAAATCGGTCGAAACTCAAAGGGGTACGTACCATCACGAAAAATAGTCGATTTCGGTCCCAAAAATATGTATTATTTGAACATTACTACGTCAATATATATCGAGTTAGAGTGCGAATAAAACTAATTTCACTGAAAAATAAGTTCTGAGTAATGAGATATTAGTTAAACTACGAAATCGGACGAAACACTCAAAAGAGAATTTAACGCCATTTTACAAGTGACAACAACAAATATTTGATCTTATATTTTGAGTGAGAATGTTTAGAATATATATTTGATTGAGTACGGAAAAAAACTAAATTTATTTCATCGAAAATGGAGTTCTGTATTATGAGTAATTCAAAAAACTACAAAATCGGTTGAAACTCAAAGGGGTACCATCACGAAAAATAGTCGATTGCTGTCCCAAAAATATGTATTATTTGAACATTACTACGTCAATATATATCGAGTTAGAGTGCGAATAAAACTAATTTCACTGAAAACGAAGTTATGAGTTATGAGATATTGACTAAACTACGAAATCGGACGAAACACTAAGTTGCCACCTAGGAAATAAGTATTTAACGTCTTATATACAAGTGATAACATTTACACTTGATCTTTTATTTTGAGTAAGAATGTTTAGAATATATATTTGATCGAGTACAGAAGAAAACAAAATTTATTTCATAGAAAATAGAGTTTCGAATGGCAAGTAATTCTAAAATCTACAAAATCGGTCGAAACTCAAAGGGGTACCATCACGAAAAATAGTCGATTTCGGTCCCAAAAATATGTATTATTTGAACATTACTACGTCAATATATATCGAGTTAGAGTGTGAATAAAACTAATTTCACTGAAAACGAAGTTCTGAGTAATGAGATATTGACTAAACTACGAAATCGGACGAAACACTAAGTTGCCACCTAGGAAAAAAGTATTTAACGTCTTATATACAAGTGATAACAGTTACATTTGATATTTTATTTTCAGTAAGAATGTTTAGAATATATATATGATCGCGTACGGAAGAAAACAAAATTTATTTCATAGAAAATAGAGTTTCGAATTGCAAGTAATTCAAAAAACTATAAAATCGATCAAAACTAAAGAGGTACAATCACGGAAAAGAGTTGATTTCGGTCCCAAAAATTTGTATTATATTAACATTACTACGTCAATATATATCGAGTTAGAATGCTAACAAAACTAGTTTCACTGAAAACGAAGTTCTAAGTAATGAGATATTGAAAAACTACGAAATCGGACGAAACACTAAGTTACCACCTAGGAAAAAAGTATTTAACGTCTTATATACAAGTGATAACAGTTACATTTGATATTTTATTTTCAGTAAGAATGTTTAGAATATATATTTGATTGAGTACGGAAGAAAACAAAATTTATTTCATAGAAAATAGAGTTTCGAATGGCAAGTAATTCAAAAATCTACAAAATCGGCCGAAACTCAAAGGGGTACCATCACGAAAAATAGTAGATTTCGGTCCCAAAAATATGTATTATTTGAACATTACTACGTCAATATATATCGAGTTAGAGTGCAAATAAAACTAATTTCACTGAAAACGAAGTTCTGAGTAATGAGATTTTGACTAAACTACGAAATCGGACGAAACACTAAGTTGCCACCTAGGAAATAAGTATTTAACGTCTTATATACAAGTGATAACATTTACACTTGATCTTTTATTTTGAGTAAGAATGTTTAGAATATATATTTGATCGAGTACGTAAGAAAACAAAATTTATTTCATAGAAAATAAAGTTTCGAATGGCAAGTAATTCTAAAAACTACAAAATCGGTCGAAACTCAAAGGGGTACGTACCATCACGAAAAATAGTCGATTTCGGTCCCAAAAATATGTATTATTTGAACATTACTACGTCAATATATATCGAGTTAGAGTGCGAATAAAACTAATTTCACTGAAAAAGAAGTTCTGAGTAATGAGATATTGACTAAACTATGAAATCGGACGAAACACTCAAAAGAGAATTTAACGCCATTTTACAAGTGACAACAACAAATATTTGATCTTATATTTTGAGTGAGAATGTTTAGAATATATATTTGATTGAGTACGGAAAAAAACTAAATTTATTTCATCGAAAATGGAGTTCTGTATTATGAGTAATTCAAAAAACTACAAAATCGGTTGAAACTCAAAGGGGTACCATCACGAAAAATAGTCGATTTCTGTCCCAAAAATATGTATTATTTGAACATTACTACGTCAATATATATCGAGTTAGAGTGCGAATAAAACTAATTTCACTGAAAACGAAGTTATGAGTTATGAGATATTGACTAAACTACGAAATCGGACGAAACACTAAGTTGCCACCTAGGAAATAAGTATTTAACGTCTTATATACAAGTGATAACATTTACACTTGATCTTTTATTTTGAGTAAGAATGTTTAGAATATATATTTGATCGAGTACAGAAGAAAACAAAATTTATTTCATAGAAAATAGAGTTTCGAATGGCAAGTAATTCTAAAAACTACAAAATCGGTCGAAACTCAAAGGGGTACCATCACGAAAAATAGTCGATTTCGGTCCCAAAAATATGTATTATTTGAACATTACTACGTCAATATATATCGAGTTAGAGTGCGAATAAAACTAATTTCACTGAAAACGAAGTTTTGAGTAATGAGATATTGACTAAACTACGAAATCGGACGAAACACTAAGTTGCCACCTAGGAAATAAGTATTTAACGTCTTATATACAAGTGATAACATTTACACTTGATCTTTTATTTTGAGTAAGAATGTTTAGAATATATATTTGATCGAGTACGTAAGAAAACAAAATTTATTTCATAGAAAATAGAGTTTCGAATGGCAAGTAATTCTAAAAACTACAAAATCGGTCGAAACTCAAAGGGGTACGTACCATCACGAAAAATAGTCGATTTTGGTCCCAAAAATATGTATTATTTGAACATTACTACGTCAATATATATCGAGTTAGAGTGCGAATAAAACTAATTTCACTGAAAAATAAGTTCTGAGTAATGAGATATTAGTTAAACTACGAAATCGGACGAAACACTCAAAAGAGAATTTAACGCTATTTTACAAGTGACAACAACAAATATTTGATCTTATATTTTGAGTGAGAATGTTTAGAATATATATTTGATTGAGTACGGAAAAAAAACTAAATTTATTTCATCGAAAATGGAGTTCTGTATTATGAGGAATTCAAAAAACTACAAAATCGGTTGAAACTCAAAGGGGTACCATCACGAAAAATAGTCGATTTCTGTCCCAAAAATATGTATTATTTGAACATTACTACGTCAATATATATCGAGTTAGAGTGCGAATAAAACTAATTTCACTGAAAACGAAGTTATGAGTTATGAGATATTGACTAAACTACGAAATCGGACGAAACACTAAGTTGCCACCTAGGAAATAAGTATTTAACGTCTTATATACAAGTGATAACATTTACACTTGATCTTTTATTTTGAGTAAGAATGTTTAGAATATATATTTGATCGAGTACAGAAGAAAACAAAATTTATTTCATAGAAAATAGAGTTTCGAATGGCAAGTAATTCTAAAATCTACAAAATCGGTCGAAACTCAAAGGGGTACCATCACGAAAAATAGTCGATTTCGGTCCCAAAAATATGTATTATTTGAACATTACTACGTCAATATATATCGAGTTAGAGTGTGAATAAAACTAATTTCACTGAAAACGAAGTTCTGAGTAATGAGATATTGACTAAACTACGAAATCGGACGAAACACTAAGTTGCCACCTAGGAAAAAAGTATTTAACGTCTTATATACAAGTGATAACAGTTACATTTGATATTTTATTTTCAGTAAGAATGTTTAGAATATATATATGATCGCGTACGGAAGAAAACAAAATTTATTTCATAGAAAATAGAGTTTCGAATTGCAAGTAATTCAAAAAACTATAAAATCGATCAAAACTAAAGAGGTACAATCACGGAAAAGAGTTGATTTCGGTCCCAAAAATTTGTATTATATTAACATTACTACGTCAATATATATCGAGTTAGAATGCTAATAAAACTAGTTTCACTGAAAACGAAGTTCTAAGTAATGAGATATTGAAAAACTACGAAATCGGACGAAACACTAAGTTACCACCTAGGAAAAAAGTATTTAACGTCTTATATACAAGTGATAACAGTTACATTTGATATTTTATTTTCAGTAAGAATGTTTAGAATATATATTTGATTGAGTACGGAAGAAAACAAAATTTATTTCATAGAAAATAGAGTTTCGAATGGCAAGTAATTCAAAAATCTACAAAATCGGCCGAAACTCAAAGGGGTACCATCACGAAAAATAGTAGATTTCGGTCCCAAAAATATGTATTATTTGAACATTACTACGTCAATATATATCGAGTTAGAGTGCAAATAAAACTAATTTCACTGAAAACGAAGTTCTGAGTAATGAGATTTTGACTAAACTACGAAATCGGACGAAACACTAAGTTGCCACCTAGGAAATAAGTATTTAACGTCTTATATACAAGTGATAACATTTACACTTGATCTTTTATTTTGAGTAAGAATGTTTAGAATATATATTTGATCGAGTACGTAAGAAAACAAAATTTATTTCATAGAAAATAAAGTTTCGAATGGCAAGTAATTCTAAAAACTACAAAATCGGTCGAAACTCAAAGGGGTACGTACCATCACGAAAAATAGTCGATTTCGGTCCCAAAAATATGTATTATTTGAACATTACTACGTCAATATATATCGAGTTAGAGTGCGAATAAAACTAATTTCACTGAAAAAGAAGTTCTGAGTAATGAGATATTGACTAAACTATGAAATCGGACGAAACACTCAAAAGAGAATTTAACGCCATTTTACAAGTGACAACAACAAATATTTGATCTTATATTTTGAGTGAGAATGTTTAGAATATATATTTGATTGAGTACGGAAAAAAACTAAATTTATTTCATCGAAAATGGAGTTCTGTATTATGAGTAATTCAAAAAACTACAAAATCGGTTGAAACTCAAAGGGGTACCATCACGAAAAATAGTCGATTTCTGTCCCAAAAATATGTATTATTTGAACATTACTACGTCAATATATATCGAGTTAGAGTGCGAATAAAACTAATTTCACTGAAAACGAAGTTATGAGTTATGAGATATTGACTAAACTACGAAATCGGACGAAACACTAAGTTGCCACCTAGGAAATAAGTATTTAACGTCTTATATACAAGTGATAACATTTACACTTGATCTTTTATTTTGAGTAAGAATGTTTAGAATATATATTTGATCGAGTACAGAAGAAAACAAAATTTATTTCATAGAAAATAGAGTTTCGAATGGCAAGTTATTCTAAAAACTACAAAATCGGTCGAAACTCAAAGGGGTACCATCACGAAAAATAGTCGATTTCGGTCCCAAAAATATGTATTATTTGAACATTACTACGTCAATATATATCGAGTTAGAGTGCGAATAAAACTAATTTCACTGAAAACGAAGTTTTGAGTAATGAGATTTTGACTAAACTACGAAATCGGACGAAACACTAAGTTGCCACCTAGGAAATAAGTATTTAACGTCTTATATACAAGTGATAACATTTACACTTGATCTTTTATTTTGAGTAAGAATGTTTAGAATATATATTTGATCGAGTACGTAAGAAAACAAAATTTATTTCATAGAAAATAGAGTTTCGAATGGCAAGTAATTCTAAAAACTACAAAATCGGTCGAAACTCAAAGGGGTACGTACCATCACGAAAAATAGTCGATTTTGGTCCCAAAAATATGTATTATTTGAACATTACTACGTCAATATATATCGAGTTAGAGTGCGAATAAAACTAATTTCACTGAAAAATAAGTTCTGAGTAATGAGATATTAGTTAAACTACGAAATCGGACGAAACACTCAAAAGAGAATTTAACGCTATTTTACAAGTGACAACAACAAATATTTGATCTTATATTTTGAGTGAGAATGTTTAGAATATATATTTGATTGAGTACGGAAAAAAAACTAAATTTATTTCATCGAAAATGGAGTTCTGTATTATGAGGAATTCAAAAAACTACAAAATCGGTTGAAACTCAAAGGGGTACCATCACGAAAAATAGTCGATTTCTGTCCCAAAAATATGTATTATTTGAACATTACTACGTCAATATATATCGAGTTAGAGTGCGAATAAAACTAATTTCACTGAAAACGAAGTTATGAGTTATGAGATATTGACTAAACTACGAAATCGGACGAAACACTAAGTTGCCACCTAGGAAATAAGTATTTAACGTCTTATATACAAGTGATAACATTTACACTTGATCTTTTATTTTGAGTAAGAATGTTTAGAATATATATTTGATCGAGTACAGAAAAAAACAAAATTTATTTCATAGAAAATAGAGTTTCGAATGGCAAGTAATTCTAAAAACTACAAAATCGGTCGAAACTCAAAGGGGTACCATCACGAAAAATAGTCGATTTCGGTCCCAAAAATATGTATTATTTGAACATTACTACGTCAATATATATCGAGTTAGAGTGCGAATAAAACTAATTTCACTGAAAACGAAGTTCTGAGTAATGAGATATTGACTAAACTACGAAATCGGACGAAACACTAAGTTGCCACCTAGGAAAAAAGTATTTAACGTCTTATATACAAGTGATAACAGTTACATTTGATATTTTATTTTCAGTAAGAATGTTTAGAATATATATATGATCGCGTACGGAAGAAAACAAAATTTATTTCATAGAAAATAGAGTTTCGAATTGCAAGTAATTCAAAAAACTATAAAATCGATCAAAACTAAAGAGGTACAATCACGGAAAAGAGTTGATTTCGGTCCCAAAAATTTGTATTATATTAACATTACTACGTCAATATATATCGAGTTAGAATGCTAATAAAACTAGTTTCACTGAAAACGAAGTTCTAAGTAATGAGATATTGAAAAACTACGAAATCGGACGAAACACTAAGTTACCACCTAGGAAAAAAGTATTTAACGTCTTATATACAAGTGATAACAGTTACATTTGATATTTTATTTTCAGTAAGAATGTTTAGAATATATATTTGATTGAGTACGGAAGAAAACAAAATTTATTTCATAGAAAATAGAGTTTCGAATGGCAAGTAATTCAAAAATCTACAAAATCGGCCGAAACTCAAAGGGGTACCATCACGAAAAATAGTAGATTTCGGTCCCAAAAATATGTATTATTTGAACATTACTACGTCAATATATATCGAGTTAGAGTGCAAATAAAACTAATTTCACTGAAAACGAAGTTCTGAGTAATGAGATTTTGACTAAACTACGAAATAGAACGAAACACTAAGTTGCCACCTAGGAAATAAGTATTTAACGTCTTATATACAAGTGATAACATTTACACTTGATTTTATATTTTGAGTGAGAATGTTTAGAATACTTATTTGATCGATGACGGAAGAAAACAAAATTTATTTCATAGAAAATTGAGTTTCGAATGGCAAGTAATTCTAAAAACTACAAAATAGGTCCAAACTCAAAGGGGTACCATCACGGAAAATAGTTGATTTCGGTCCCAAAAATTTGTATTATATTAACATGACTACGTCAATATATATCGAGTTAGAATGCTAATAAAACTAGTTTCACTGAAAACGAAGTTCTAAGTAATGAGATATTGAAAAACTACGAAATCGGACGAAACACTAAGTTACCACCTAGGAAAAAAGTATTTAACGTCTTATATACAAGTGATAACAGTTACATTTGATATTTTATTTTCAGTAAGAATGTTTAGAATATATATTTGATTGAGTACGGAAGAAAACAAAATTTATTTCATAGAAAATAGAGTTTCGAATGGCAAGTAATTCAAAAATCTACAAAATCGGCCGAAACTCAAAGGGGTACCATCACGAAAAATAGTAGATTTCGGTCCCAAAAATATGTATTATTTGAACATTACTACGTCAATATATATCGAGTTAGAGTGCAAATAAAACTAATTTCACTGAAAACGAAGTTCTGAGTAATGAGATTTTGACTAAACTACGAAATAGAACGAAACACTAAGTTGCCACCTAGGAAATAAGTATTTAACGTCTTATATACAAGTGATAACATTTACACTTGATTTTATATTTTGAGTGAGAATGTTTAGAATACTTATTTGATCGATGACGGAAGAAAACAAAATTTATTTCATAGAAAATTGAGTTTCGAATGGCAAGTAATTCTAAAAACTACAAAATAGGTCCAAACTCAAAGGGGTACCATCACGGAAAATAGTTGATTTCGGTCCCAAAAATTTGTATTATATTAACATGACTACGTCAATATATATCGAGTTAGAATGCTAATAAAACTAATTTCACTAAAACGATGTTCTGAGTAATGAGATATTGACTACGAAATCGGACGAAACTCTAAGTTACCACCTAGGAAAAAAGTATTTAACACCTTATATACAAGTGATAACAGTTACATTTGATCTTTTATTTTGAGTAAGAATGTTTAGAATATATATTTGATCAAGTACGTAAGAAAACAAAATTTATTTCATAGAAAATAGAGTTTCGAATGGCAAGTAATTCAAAAAACTACAAAATCGGTCGAAACTCAAAGGGGTACCATCACGTAAAATAGTTGATTTCGGTCCCAAAAATAAGTATTATATTTACATTACTATGTCAATATATATCTAGTTAGAATGCGAACAAAACTAATTTCACTGAAAACGAAGTTGGGGGTGATGAGATATTGACAAAACTACGAAATCGGACGAAACACTAAGTTGCCACCTAGGAAATAAGTATTTAACGTCTTATATACAAGTGATAACATTTACACTTGATCTTTTATTTTGAGTAAGAATGTTTAGAATATATATTTGATCGAGTACGTAAGAAAACAAAATTTATTTCATAGAAAATAAAGTTTCGAATGGCAAGTAATTCTAAAAACTACAAAATCGGTCGAAACTCAAAGGGGTACGTACCATCACGAAAAATAGTCGATTTCGGTCCCAAAAATATGTATTATTTGAACATTACTACGTCAATATATATCGAGTTAGAGTGCGAATAAAACTAATTTCACTGAAAAAGAAGTTCTGAGTAATGAGATATTGACTAAACTATGAAATCGGACGAAACACTCAAAAGAGAATTTAACGCCATTTTACAAGTGACAACAACAAATATTTGATCTTATATTTTGAGTGAGAATGTTTAGAATATATATTTGATTGAGTACGGAAAAAAACTAAATTTATTTCATCGAAAATGGAGTTCTGTATTATGAGTAATTCAAAAAACTACAAAATCGGTTGAAACTCAAAGGGGTACCATCACGAAAAATAGTCGATTTCTGTCCCAAAAATATGTATTATTTGAACATTACTACGTCAATATATATCGAGTTAGAGTGCGAATAAAACTAATTTCACTGAAAACGAAGTTATGAGTTATGAGATATTGACTAAACTACGAAATCGGACGAAACACTAAGTTGCCACCTAGGAAATAAGTATTTAACGTCTTATATACAAGTGATAACATTTACACTTGATCTTTTATTTTGAGTAAGAATGTTTAGAATATATATTTGATCGAGTACAGAAGAAAACAAAATTTATTTCATAGAAAATAGAGTTTCGAATGGCAAGTAATTCTAAAAACTACAAAATCGGTCGAAACTCAAAGGGGTACCATCACGAAAAATAGTCGATTTCGGTCCCAAAAATATGTATTATTTGAACATTACTACGTCAATATATATCGAGTTAGAGTGCGAATAAAACTAATTTCACTGAAAACGAAGTTCTGAGTAATGAGATATTGACTAAACTACGAAATCGGACGAAACACTAAGTTGCCACCTAGGAAAAAAGTATTTAACGTCTTATATACAAGTGATAACAGTTACATTTGATATTTTATTTTCAGTAAGAATGTTTAGAATATATATATGATGGCGTACGGAAGAAAACAAAATTTATTTCATAGAAAATAGAGTTTCGAATTGCAAGTAATTCAAAAAACTATAAAATCGATCAAAACTAAAGAGGTACAATCACGGAAAAGAGTTGATTTCGGTCCCAAAAATTTGTATTATATTAACATTACTACGTCAATATATATCGAGTTAGAATGCTAATAAAACTAGTTTCACTGAAAACGAAGTTCTAAGTAATGAGATATTGAAAAACTACGAAATCGGACGAAACACTAAGTTACCACCTAGGAAAAAAGTATTTAACGTCTTATATACAAGTGATAACAGTTACATTTGATATTTTATTTTCAGTAAGAATGTTTAGAATATATATTTGATTGAGTACGGAAGAAAACAAAATTTATTTCATAGAAAATAGAGTTTCGAATGGCAAGTAATTCAAAAATCTACAAAATCGGCTGAAACTCAAAGGGGTACCATCACGAAAAATAGTAGATTTCGGTCCCAAAAATATGTATTATTTGAACATTACTACGTCAATATATATCGAGTTAGAGTGCAAATAAAACTAATTTCACTGAAAACGAAGTTCTGAGTAATGAGATTTTGACTAAACTACGAAATCGGACGAAACACTAAGTTGCCACCTAGGAAATAAGTATTTAACGTCTTATATACAAGTGATAACATTTACACTTGATCTTTTATTTTGAGTAAGAATGTTTAGAATATATATTTGATCGAGTACGTAAGAAAACAAAATTTATTTCATAGAAAATAAAGTTTCGAATGGCAAGTAATTCTAAAAACTACAAAATCGGTCGAAACTCAAAGGGGTACGTACCATCACGAAAAATAGTCGATTTCGGTCCCAAAAATATGTATTATTTGAACATTACTACGTCAATATATATCGAGTTAGAGTGCGAATAAAACTAATTTCACTGAAAAAGAAGTTCTGAGTAATGAGATATTGACTAAACTATGAAATCGGACGAAACACTCAAAAGAGAATTTAACGCCATTTTACAAGTGACAACAACAAATATTTGATCTTATATTTTGAGTGAGAATGTTTAGAATATATATTTGATTGAGTACGGAAAAAAACTAAATTTATTTCATCGAAAATGGAGTTCTGTATTATGAGTAATTCAAAAAACTACAAAATCGGTTGAAACTCAAAGGGGTACCATCACGAAAAATAGTCGATTTCTGTCCCAAAAATATGTATTATTTGAACATTACTACGTCAATATATATCGAGTTAGAGTGCGAATAAAACTAATTTCACTGAAAACGAAGTTATGAGTTATGAGATATTGACTAAACTACGAAATCGGACGAAACACTAAGTTGCCACCTAGGAAATAAGTATTTAACGTCTTATATACAAGTGATAACATTTACACTTGATCTTTTATTTTGAGTAATAATGTTTAGAATATATATTTGATCGAGTACAGAAGAAAACAAAATTTATTTCATAGAAAATAGAGTTTCGAATGGCAAGTAATTCTAAAAACTACAAAATCGGTCGAAACTCAAAGGGGTACCATCACGAAAAATAGTCGATTTCGGTCCCAAAAATATGTATTATTTGAACATTACTACGTCAATATATATCGAGTTAGAGTGCGAATAAAACTAATTTCACTGAAAACGAAGTTTTGAGTAATGAGATTTTGACTAAACTACGAAATCGGACGAAACACTAAGTTGCCACCTAGGAAATAAGTATTTAACGTCTTATATACAAGTGATAACATTTACACTTGATCTTTTATTTTGAGTAAGAATGTTTAGAATATATATTTGATCGAGTACGTAAGAAAACAAAATTTATTTCATAGAAAATAGAGTTTCGAATGGCAAGTAATTCTAAAAACTACAAAATCGGTCGAAACTCAAAGGGGTACGTACCATCACGAAAAATAGTCGATTTTGGTCCCAAAAATATGTATTATTTGAACATTACTACGTCAATATATATCGAGTTAGAGTGCGAATAAAACTAATTTCACTGAAAAATAAGTTCTGAGTAATGAGATATTAGTTAAACTACGAAATCGGACGAAACACTCAAAAGAGAATTTAACGCTATTTTACAAGTGACAACAACAAATATTTGATCTTATATTTTGAGTGAGAATGTTTAGAATATATATTTGATTGAGTACGGAAAAAAAACTAAATTTATTTCATCGAAAATGGAGTTCTGTATTATGAGTAATTCAAAAAACTACAAAATCGGTTGAAACTCAAAGGGGTACCATCACGAAAAATAGTCGATTTCTGTCCCAAAAATATGTATTATTTGAACATTACTACGTCAATATATATCGAGTTAGAGTGCGAATAAAACTAATTTCACTGAAAACGAAGTTATGAGTTATGAGATATTGACTAAACTACGAAATCGGACGAAACACTAAGTTGCCACCTAGGAAATAAGTATTTAACGTCTTATATACAAGTGATAACAT
Organism: Chamaenerion angustifolium; assembly: GCA_946814005.1. Taxonomy (NCBI): domain Eukaryota; kingdom Viridiplantae; phylum Streptophyta; class Magnoliopsida; order Myrtales; family Onagraceae; genus Chamaenerion; species Chamaenerion angustifolium. The sequence goes on from OX328279.1 coordinate 1,583,000, forward strand.
TTACACTTGATCTTTTATTTTGAGTAAGAATGTTTAGAATATATATTTGATCGAGTACAGAAGAAAACAAAATTTATTTCATAGAAAATAGAGTTTCGAATGGCAAGTAATTCTAAAAACTACAAAATCGGTTGAAACTCAAAGGGGTACCATCACGAAAAATAGTCGATTTCTGTCCCAAAAATATGTATTATTTGAACATTACTACGTCAATATATATCGAGTTAGAGTGCGAATAAAACTAATTTCACTGAAAACGAAGTTCTGAGTAATGAGATATTGACTAAACTACGAAATCGGACGAAACACTAAGTTGCCACCTAGGAAAAAAGTATTTAACGTCTTATATACAAGTGATAACAGTTACATTTGATATTTTATTTTCAGTAAGAATGTTTAGAATATATATATGATGGCGTACGGAAGAAAACAAAATTTATTTCATAGAAAATAGAGTTTCGAATTGCAAGTAATTCAAAAAACTATAAAATCGATCAAAACTAAAGAGGTACAATCACGGAAAAGAGTTGATTTCGGTCCCAAAAATTTGTATTATATTAACATTACTACGTCAATATATATCGAGTTAGAATGCTAATAAAACTAGTTTCACTGAAAACGAAGTTCTAAGTAATGAGATATTGAAAAACTACGAAATCGGACGAAACACTAAGTTACCACCTAGGAAAAAAGTATTTAACGTCTTATATACAAGTGATAACAGTTACATTTGATATTTTATTTTCAGTAAGAATGTTTAGAATATATATTTGATTGAGTACGGAAGAAAACAAAATTTATTTCATAGAAAATAGAGTTTCGAATGGCAAGTAATTCAAAAATCTACAAAATCGGCCGAAACTCAAAGGGGTACCATCACGAAAAATAGTAGATTTCGGTCCCAAAAATATGTATTATTTGAACATTACTACGTCAATATATATCGAGTTAGAGTGCAAATAAAACTAATTTCACTGAAAACGAAGTTCTGAGTAATGAGATTTTGACTAAACTACGAAATAGAACGAAACACTAAGTTGCCACCTAGGAAATAAGTATTTAACGTCTTATATACAAGTGATAACATTTACACTTGATTTATATTTTGAGTGAGAATGTTTAGAATACTTATTTGATCGATGACGGAAGAAAACAAAATTTATTTCATAGAAAATTGAGTTTCGAATGGCAAGTAATTCTAAAAACTACAAAATAGGTCCAAACTCAAAGGGGTACGTACCATCACGAAAAATAGTCGATTTCGGTCCCAAAAATATGTATTATTTGAACATTACTACGTCAATATATATCGAGTTAGAGTGCGAATAAAACTAATTTCACTGAAAAAGAAGTTCTGAGTAATGAGATATTGACTAAACTATGAAATCGGACGAAACACTCAAAAGAGAATTTAACGCCATTTTACAAGTGACAACAACAAATATTTGATCTTATATTTTGAGTGAGAATGTTTAGAATATATATTTGATTGAGTACGGAAAAAAACTAAATTTATTTCATCGAAAATGGAGTTCTGTATTATGAGTAATTCAAAAAACTACAAAATCGGTTGAAACTCAAAGGGGTACCATCACGAAAAATAGTCAATTTCTGTCCCAAAAATATGTATTATTTGAACATTACTACGTCAATATATATCGAGTTAGAGTGCGAATAAAACTAATTTCACTGAAAACGAAGTTATGAGTTATTAGATATTGACTAAACTACGAAATCGGACGAAACACTAAGTTGCCACCTAGGAAATAAGTATTTAACGTCTTATATACAAGTGATAACATTTACACTTGATCTTTTATTTTGAGTAAGAATGTTTAGAATATATATTTGATCGAGTACAGAAGAAAACAAAATTTATTTCATAGAAAATAGAGTTTCGAATGGCAAGTAATTCTAAAAACTACAAAATCGGTCGAAACTCAAAGGGGTACCATCACGAAAAATAGTCGATTTCGGTCCCAAAAATATGTATTATTTGAACATTACTACGTCAATATATATCGAGTTAGAGTGCGAATAAAACTAATTTCACTGAAAATGAAGTTTTGAGTAATGAGATATTGACTAAACTACGAAATCGGACGAAACACTAAGTTGCCACCTAGGAAATTAGTATTTAACGTCTTATATACAAGTGATAACATTTACACTTGATCTTTTATTTTGAGTAAGAATGTTTAGAATATATATTTGATCGAGTACGTAAGAAAACAAAATTTATTTCATAGAAAATAGAGTTTCGAATGGCAAGTAATTCTAAAAACTACAAAATCGGTCGAAACTCAAAGGGGTACGTACCATCACGAAAAATAGTCGATTTTGGTCCCAAAAATATGTATTATTTGAACATTACTACGTCAATATATATCGAGTTAGAGTGCGAATAAAACTAATTTCACTGAAAAATAAGTTCTGAGTAATGAGATATTAGTTAAACTACGAAATCGGACGAAACACTCAAAAGAGAATTTAACGCTATTTTACAAGTGACAACAACAAATATTTGATCTTATATTTTGAGTGAGAATGTTTAGAATATATATTTGATTGAGTACGGAAAAAAAACTAAATTTATTTCATCGAAAATGGAGTTCTGTATTATGAGTAATTCAAAAAACTACAAAATCGGTTGAAACTCAAAGGGGTACCATCACGAAAAATAGTCGATTTCTGTCCCAAAAATATGTATTATTTGAACATTACTACGTCAATATATATCGAGTTAGAGTGCGAATAAAACTAATTTCACTGAAAACGAAGTTATGAGTTATGAGATATTGACTAAACTACGAAATCGGACGAAACACTAAGTTGCCACCTAGGAAATAAGTATTTAACGTCTTATATACAAATGATAACATTTACACTTGATCTTTTATTTTGAGTAAGAATGTTTAGAATATATATTTGATCGAGTACAGAAGAAAACAAAATTTATTTCATAGAAAATAGAGTTTCGAATGGCAAGTAATTCTAAAAACTACAAAATCGGTCGAAACTCAAAGGGGTACCATCACGAAAAATAGTCGATTTCGGTCCCAAAAATATGTATTATTTGAACATTACTACGTCAATATATATCGAGTTAGAGTGCGAATAAAACTAATTTCACTGAAAACGAAGTTCTGAGTAATGAGATATTGACTAAACTACGAAATCGGACGAAACACTAAGTTGCCACCTAGGAAAAAAGTATTTAACGTCTTATATACAAGTGATAACAGTTACATTTGATATTTTATTTTCAGTAAGAATGTTTAGAATATATATATGATCGCGTACGGAAGAAAACAAAATTTATTTCATAGAAAATAGAGTTTCGAATTGCAAGTAATTCAAAAAACTATAAAATCGATCAAAACTAAAGAGGTACAATCACGGAAAAGAGTTGATTTCGGTCCCAAAAATTTGTATTATATTAACATTACTACGTCAATATATATCGAGTTAGAATGCTAATAAAACTAGTTTCACTGAAAACGAAGTTCTAAGTAATGAGATATTGAAAAACTACGAAATCGGACGAAACACTAAGTTACCACCTAGGAAAAAAGTATTTAACGTCTTATATACAAGTGATAACAGTTACATTTGATATTTTATTTTCAGTAAGAATGTTTAGAATATATATTTGATTGAGTACGGAAGAAAACAAAATTTATTTCATAGAAAATAGAGTTTCGAATGGCAAGTAATTCAAAAATCTACAAAATCGGCCGAAACTCAAAGGGGTACCATCACGAAAAATAGTAGATTTCGGTCCCAAAAATATGTATTATTTGAACATTACTACGTCAATATATATCGAGTTAGAGTGCAAATAAAACTAATTTCACTGAAAACGAAGTTCTGAGTAATGAGATTTTGACTAAACTACGAAATAGAACGAAACACTAAGTTGCCACCTAGGAAATAAGTATTTAACGTCTTATATACAAGTGATAACATTTACACTTGATTTTATATTTTGAGTGAGAATGTTTAGAATACTTATTTGATCGATGACGGAAGAAAACAAAATTTATTTCATAGAAAATTGAGTTTCGAATGGCAAGTAATTCTAAAAACTACAAAATAGGTCCAAACTCAAAGGGGTACCATCACGGAAAATAGTTGATTTCGGTCCCAAAAATTTGTATTATATTAACATGACTACGTCAATATATATCGAGTTAGAATGCTAATAAAACTAATTTCACTAAAACGATGTTCTGAGTAATGAGATATTGACTACGAAATCGGACGAAACTCTAAGTTACCACCTAGGAAAAAAGTATTTAACACCTTATATACAAGTGATAACAGTTACATTTGATCTTTTATTTTGAGTAAGAATGTTTAGAATATATATTTGATCAAGTACGTAAGAAAACAAAATTTATTTCATAGAAAATAGAGTTTCGAATGGCAAGTAATTCAAAAAACTACAAAATCGGTCGAAACTCAAAGGGGTACCATCACGTAAAATAGTTGATTTCGGTCCCAAAAATAAGTATTATATTTACATTACTATGTCAATATATATCTAGTTAGAATGCGAACAAAACTAATTTCACTGAAAACGAAGTTGGGGGTGATGAGATATTGACAAAACTACGAAATCGGACGAAACACTAAGTTGCCACCTAGGAAATAAGTATTTAACGTCTTATATACAAGTGATAACATTTACACTTGATCTTTTATTTTGAGTAAGAATGTTTAGAATATATATTTGATCGAGTACGTAAGAAAACAAAATTTATTTCATAGAAAATAAAGTTTTGAATGGCAAGTAATTCTAAAAACTACAAAATCGGTCGAAACTCAAAGGGGTACGTACCATCACGAAAAATAGTCGATTTCTGTCCCAAAAATATGTATTATTTGAACATTACTACGTCAATATATATCGAGTTAGAGTGCGAATAAAACTAATTTCACTGAAAACGAAGTTTTGAGTAATGAGATATTGACTAAACTACGAAATCGGACGAAACACTAAGTTGCCACCTAGGAAATAAGTATTTAACGTCTTATATACAAGTGATAACATTTACACTTGATCTTTTATTTTGAGTAAGAATGTTTAGAATATATATTTGATCGAGTACAGAAGAAAACAAAATTTATTTCATAGAAAATAGAGTTTCGAATGGCAAGTAATTCAAAAAACTACAAAATCGGTTGAAACTCAAAGGGGTACCATCACGAAAAATAGTCGATTTCGGTCCCAGAAATTTGTATTATATTAACATGACTACGTCAATATATATCGAGTTAGAATGCTAATAAAACTAGTTTCACTGAAAACGAAGTTCTAAGTTCTGAGATATTGACTAAACTACGAAATCGGACGAAACACTAAGTTACCACCTAGGAAAAAAGTATTTAAGGCCTTATATACAAGTGATAACAGTTACATTTGATATTTTATTTTCAGTAAGAATGTTTAGAATATATATTTGATCGAGTACGGAAGAAAACAAAATTTATTTCATAGAAAATAGAGTTTCGAATGGCAAGTAATTCTAAAACTACAAAATCGGTTGAAACTCAAAGGGGTACCATTACGGAAAATAGTTGATTTCGGTCCCAAAAATTTGTATTATATTAACATGACTACGTCAATATATATCGAGTTAGAATGCTAATAAAACTAATTTCACTAAAAACGAAGTTCTGAATAATGTTTGATCGAGTGATAATGTTTAGAATATATATTTGGGACCAACATTTGATATTATATTTTGAGTGATAATGTTTAGAATATATATTAGATCGAGTACGGAAGAAACAAAATTTATTTCATCGAAAATAGAGTTCTAATAGAAGAGTCATTCAAAAAACTACAAAATCGGTCGAAACTTAAAGGGGTACCATCACGGAAAATATTTGATTTTGGTCCCAAAAATATGTATTATATTCACATTACTTCCTCAATATATATCGAGTTAGAATTCGAATAAAACTAATTTCACTGAAAACGAAGTTCTGAGTCTTGAGATATTGACAAAACTAAGAAATCGCACGAAACAATAACGTGCCACCTAGAAAAAAAGTATTTAACGTCTTATATACAAGTGATAACATATAACATTTGATCTTATATTTTGAGTGAGAATGTTTATAATATATATTTGATCGAGTACGGAAGAAACAAAATTTATTTCATCGAAAATAGAGTTCCAATATATGAGTAATTCAAAAAACTACAAAATCGGTGGAAACTCAAAGGGGTAACATCACGGAAAATAGTTGATTTTGGTCCCAAAAATATGTATTATATTAACATAAATACATCAATATATATCGAGTTAGAATGCGAATAAAACTAATTTCACTAAAAACGAAGTTCTCAGTGATGAGATATTGACAAAACTACGAAATCGGACGAAACAATAACGTGCCACCTAGGAAACATGTATTTAACGTCTTATATACAAGTTATAACAACAAACATTTGATATTATATTTTGAATGAATGTTCAGAATATATATTTGATCGAGTACGGAAGAAAACAAAATTATTTCATTGAAAATAGTTCCGATGGAGGAATAATTCAAAAAACAACAAATTCGGTCGAAACTTAAAGGGGTACCATCAAGGAAAATAGTTAATTTCGGTCCCAAAAATATGTATTATATCCACATTACTTCCTCAATATATATCGAGTTAGAATTCGAATACAACTAATTTCACTGAAAACGAAGTTCTGAGTCTTGAGATATTGAGAAAACTACGAAATTGGATGAAACAATAACGTGTCGCCTAGGAAAAATGTATTTAACGTCTTATATACAAATGATAACAACTAACATTTGATCTTATAATTTGATTGAGAATGTTTACAATATATATTTGATCGAGTACGGAAGAAAACAAAATTATTTCATTGAAAATAGAGTTCAGATGGAGGAGTCGTAAATCAAAAAACAACAAATTCGGTCGAAATTTAAAGGAGTACCATCACGAAAAATAGTTGATTTGGGGCCCAAAAATATGTATTATATTCACATTACTTCCTCAATATATATCGAGTTAGAATTCGAATAAAATTAATTTGACTAAAAACGAAGTTCTGAGTCTTGAGATATTGACAAAATTACGAAATCGGATGAAAAAATAACGTGTCGCCTAGGAAAAATGTATTTAACGTCTTATATACAAGTGATAACTACTAACATTTGATCTTATATTTTGAGTGATAATATTTAGAATATATAGTTGATCGAGTACGGAAGAAACAAAATTTATTTCATCGAAAATAGAGTTTTGATATAAGAGTAATTCAAAAAACTACAAAATCGGTCGAAACTCAAAGGGGTACCATCACGATAAATAGTTGATTTCGGTCCCAAAAATATGTATTATATTAACATTAATACCTCAATATATATCGAGTTAGAATGCGAATAAAACTAATTTCACTGAAAACGAAGTTCTGAGTGATGAGATATTGACAAAACTACGAAGTCGCACGAAACCAATAACGTGTCGCCTAGGAAAAATGTATTTAACGTATTATATACAAGTGATAACAACAAACATTTGATCTTATATTTTGAGTGAGAATGTTCAGAATGTATATTTGATCGAGTATGGAAGAAAACAAAAATATTTCGTTGAAAATAGAGTTCCAATATAGGAATAATTCAAAAAACAACAAAATCGGTCTAAACTTAAAGGGGGTACCATCACGAAAAATAGTTGATTTTGGTCCAAAAAATGTATTATATTCACATTACTTTCTAAATATATATCGAGTTAGAATTTAAATAAAATTAATTTCACTGAAAACGAAGTTCTGAGTGTTGAGATATTGACAAAACTACGAAATCGCACGAAACAATAACGTGCCACCTAGGAAAAATGTATTTAACGTATTATATACAAGTGATAACAACCAACATTTGATCTTATATTTTGAGTGAGAATGTTTAGAATATATATTTGATCGAATACGGAAGAAAACAAAATTATTTCATTGAAAATAGAGTTCCGATAGAGGAGTAATTCAAAAAACTACAAAATCGGTCGAAACTTAAAGGGGTATCATCACGGAAAATAGTTGGTTTTGGTCCCTAAAATATGTATTGTATTCACGTTACTTCCTCAATATATATCGAGTTAGAATGTGAATAAAACTAATTTCACTGAAAACGATGTTCTGAGTGATGGGATATTGACAAAACTACGAAATCGCACGAAACAATAGCGTGTCACCTAGGAAAAAAGAGTTTAACGTCTTATATACTAGTGATAACAACCAACATTTGATCTTATATTTTGAGTGAGTAAGTTTAGAATATATATCTGATCGAGTACGAAAGAAACAAAATTTATTTCATCGAAAATAGAGTTCTAATATAGGAGTAATTCAAAAAACTACAAAATCGGTCGAAACTCAAAGGGGTACCATCACGGAAAATAGTTGATTTCGGTCCCAAAAATATGTATTATATTAACATAAATACCTCAATATATATCGAGTTAGAGTGCGAATAAAACTAATTTCACTGAAAACGAAGTTCTCAGTGATGAGATATTGACAAAACTACGAAATCAGACGAAACAATAACGTGTCAACCTAGGAAAAATGTGGTTAACGTCTTATATACAAGTTATAACAACAAACAGTTGATATTATATTTTGAGTGAATGTTCAGAATATATATTTGATCGAGTACGGAAGAAAACAAAATTATTTCATTGCGAGACCGGACTAGGTTCGGGCCCCACTTACATGTGTGTTGGGCCAGGCTCAGTGTTGTAAGATAGACTAGACGAGCAACAATCGGACCTAACTCGTAGTAAAAGCGCCAGACTAAAATTTAAAAAAAAAAAAAAAAAAAAAAACTGGTTCTCAAAAGAATTGGGCCGAACAAGAACTGGCCCTAACTTGTTTTAAATTTTGTTGGACCTGATTTTTATGTACGACGAATGAACTGTTATGGGCCGATCTCGTACAAACAAAGTTGGGACGAACTCGTACTAACAAGTCCTCAATTTACAATATTTGGGCCGAAATTTTTACAAATGGGCCGGACTCAAATACGCAACAGGTGGGCCGAACTCAAATTTAAAACAGTTGGGAAGAAACTCAAATTTAACACAGCTGGGCCGAACTCAAATAAACAGTAATTGGGCCGGACTAAAATTTTAGAGTTGGGCTGGAATCAAACTAGAGTTGGGCTGGCCCAAAATTTCAAACAATTGGGCCGAGGTCATTATTCAACAAATGGGCCAGACTGAAATTTACAACAAATTTGCCTGTCTAAATTTTACAACTGATGGGCCGGGCTTATATTTATCAGTTGGACCGGACTGAAATTTACAACAATATGGAACTTACTCAAATTTCCAGTAGATGAGCCGTAAAATAAATGGGACGCAGTTAAATTTACAACAGATGGGTCGGATTCAAATTTACAACAGTTGGGTCGGATTCAAATTTACAACAGTTGGATCGGATTCAAATTTACAACAGTTGGGCCAGAATCATATTTACAATAGTGGAGTGTTGGGCCGAATTCCGATTTACTATATTTGGGCCGAATTCCGATTTACTATATTTGGGCCAAATTCCGATTTACTATATTTGGGCCAAAGTCGTACTAACGTCCTACTCAAAATTTACAACAGTTGGGCTGAACTCAAAGTTATAAAGGATGGGCCGTCATTATATTTACAACAATTGGGCCGGACTCAAATTTAATTCAGATGGGCCGTAATCAAATATACTATTGGGCCATACTTAAATTTACAACAGATGGGCCGTGCTCAAATTCACAACAGGGGCCGGACTCAAATTTACAACTTTTCGGCCGATCTCGTGCAAACACATTAAAATGGGCCCAACTCAAACTTCCAAGGCGTTAAATTAAAAACATTGCGTCGTACGTTTACTTGTAACAATTGGGACGGACTCAAATTTACCAAAATTGGGCGGACTGTTACAAAAAATTGGGCCGAACTTGTTCTAAAAAAATAGGTCGGATTCAAATTACTACAATACGGCAAAATTTGTACTAACAAAAATTGGTCCATACTCAAATTTACTAACAGTTGTGACTCAAAAATCGAAATTCAAACTTCAAATTACTGGATCAATCAATATTAGTTATCCATGATTAATTTCTATGAATCCATACCAATGCAATATAAATAGAGCCTTCTAAGTTCTAACTGACTGCAGTTTCCTGCTGTATATAAATAAAAGGATGGAGAGTGTAAACCTTGTATCATCTTCATCGCACAAGTCTGAAGATGTGAAAAATGGCTGATTCAAAGTTTAGGCTTTATCTTCTTGGATAGTCAATCACTCTTGCCTTGCTGAGATCCAATCTCCTGGAGGTAATGCTCTGCATCTAAAGCAGCCATGCATCCTAACAAGACAATAGAGGAAACAAAAAACAGTACATTTAACAAATGATCTATGGAATGTTTTTAAATGGGATATGATATGACTGCTGAGACACAACTCTTCACCACTTTCCATTATAAGATCAGAGAAGTCACCTGAGCATTTCGAAAAACACATGTTGAATATCAGCCATAAAACCCTTTTTCTAGTAAAAGAGAGTGAATGGCTGTGGTGTATGGGTCATTGGTCAATTACTAAAAAGGAAATCGCTAGTGGCAATGGCCTTTTAATATGCTCAAATAAAAAAAGACCAGCAACCTATCTAACTGCAATCCATATATAATAAACCCCATCTGACCCCGCCAACGATAGGGGCAGGAAAGGACGTGTCTTTTAGGACACTATCATTTGAGGATGCATATTTGCTTTTACTATTTTTCATTTTTTCTTAGTTTTTGTTTGGCGGTTTAAACTACTTCTTATTCTGTCACAGTCTCTTTTTATCTGCACGTACTTGCACTTCTAAGGTAACATTTGGTACTTTGGTATATGGTATGAGAATAGAATGGAATCAGTATACAATTTAAACTAACTTGCCTTATAGTCCAACCCTAAACCCTAAACTAACTTGACTTATAGTCCATTCCATGTCCCTAAACAATAGTCCAACTCACCAAGCATGAGGTAATCAGATATTGCCAAGTGGAATTAAATTCTTTATCTATTATAGAACAATCAAACCCTACATCACTACAAGAAACATAGAGACCCTGTCTACTTTTCATGAGTTGAGGACTTAAACTTTATACTTCATCTAAAACAGTCTACACATGAACATATTAAAGTCAAACTCTTTTCATCACTTTGGTTCCTTGTCCAAATTAATATTAATTAGATTAACGGAGAGTAGTTTAGGTGGCATTTGTATCCTAATTACACTTAATTGGGTGAATTTATTTTTGGCCAATGACTTAATTGGGTGATTCATAGACTACTTTCTGTAAAGAAATGTGCAAAGCACATCATGATCGGTATTTTAATACCTATATGATCGATCTGCTCTCCAACGACAAGGAAACTGAAGCTATCACATAATGCAGTACAAGTTAAAACACAGAACAAGCATGTAAGAATCCATACTACTCATCATAGCTCAGATTATATGTCATCCCAATCTAAGTTAAAAAGGCTACTATAAGATGCCTTAGGAGTTAGGACCGTAAATAACTCACCAGTGCCAGCAGCAGTAATTGCCTGCCTGTACTTCTTATCCTGAACATCTCCAGCAGCAAAAACTCCCCGAACGCTGGTTTTTGTTGTTCCAGACTTCGTCACCACATACCCATCTTCATCAAGCTCCAACTGTCCTTCCAGAAACTTAGTTGCAGGTTCATGCCCAATTGCAAAGAACAACCCTGAGACCTTCAAGTCGGAAACCTCCCCATTTACCACATTCCTCACCTTCAACCCTCCCAAGATCCCCTTATCTCCTTCCCCGTAAGCTTCCACCACCGTAGAGTTCCACAAGACTTCGATTTTAGGGTTATCCATTGCCCTACTCTGCATAATCTTCGAAGCCCTAAAAGTGTCTCTTCTATGGATGATGTACACTTTGGAGCCATACTTGGTCAGGAAATTGGCTTCCTCCATAGCCGAATCGCCACCTCCAATCACAGCCAGTGGCTTGTTGCGGAAGATCGGAGCAGCTCCATCACAGACAGCGCACGCTGATATGCCTCGGTTCCAGAACCCGTTCGCCCCTTCCCCCGACCCAGGGAAGGTCAGCCTCTTGGCGACAGCGCCGGTCGCGACGACTACCGCGTCCGCGAGCACGGCTTTGCCGTCAGCGAAGATTTTGAACGGATTAGTGGAGAAATCAACCTTCGTGACCGTCTCCGTGAAGATCTCCGTCCCGAATCGAACGGATTGCGCGCGGAACTTATCAGTTAGGTCGAGGCCGATGATGCCCTCTGGGAAGCCAGGGAAGTTCTCAACGTCAGTCGTTGTGGTGAGCTGGCCTCCTGGGGCGATATCGTTGGCCATCCATCCCTCAAAGAGGATGGGCTTCAGCTCGGCCCGCGCAGCGTATATAGCCGCGGTGTGCGCAGCGGGGCCACTTCCGATGATGCAGAGACGGGTCTTAAGAGTCTTAAGGTCGTCCATGGTGGCAGAGTTGGAGTAGGAGGCGGCAAGGCCGGGCTTGGAGAGGGAGGCAGCAGCGGTTGCTGTGGTGGCGATTCCGATGCAGTGTCGGACCTTTCTGAAGAGAGCTGTAACCTTAGTGCTGAAATGCATCACGTTTCGACGACCAAGCCAGCGCGTTTCGTTCTCCAGCTATCACTTTTACGCGCAAAAACGCGTCCACTATATTAAATGTGCCGATAGCGAAACGGAACTGTGTGAACTCACACGTTAAGTCCTTCAACTTTATAACAATTAACTATTTTGACCAAAAGTATAACTTTGATAGTTTTGTGCGCAAGAAAGGTATTTATCTTTGCCCCTCTGGTTAGAGGTCAAGAAATGTATCATAGCTATACTTGTGAAAGAAATTAAGTACATTTATTATTACACATGAAATAGATTCGCATTATTATTTTATACAATGGGTAAACATCTTATTTGGGCTCGGGGTCAAAATACTGTACGTGAGGATCTGAGCCCAGAAAAATTGAGACGAAGAAAAAAACAAAAACAAATAAATAAACCCTAAACCCAAAATCTCAAACCCTAAACCTTAAACCTCAAACCTCAATCAAAACCATAAACCCCAAATCTCAAACTGTAAACCCTAAACATAAACCTTAACCTTAAACCCCCAAACTCTAAACCTTAACCTTAAACTCAAAACCCTAGACTCTAAAAAAAAACTAAACCCTAAACCAAACCTTAAATCATAAACCCATAAAATCTAAACCTCAAAACCACGGCCACATACCCACCATGCCATCCATTTTCGACCAAAACCCCTTTCATGACACAAATCACTCTCAATTGCTACATAAACCCAAAATCTCAAACCCTAAACCTTAAACTCCAAACCCCAAACAAAACCTCAAACCATAAACCTTAAACCACAATCCCTAAACTTGAAACCTCAAACCATAAACCTTAACCTTAAACCCAAAATTCTAAACCCTAGACCCTAAAAAAACTATAAACTCTAAACCCTAAACCCCAAAACTACGGCCACAAACCCACTATGCCATACATTTTCGACTGAAACCCCTTTCATGACACAAATCACTCTCAATTTGCCACCTTTCACCAAAGTTTCCCACCTTTCACCAAAGTCTCCACCTTTCACTAAAGCATGTCTCCCACCCAAACAAACCAAAAAAGACAAAGGAGAATGAGATCTATAAGGAAAGCCACGGCAATGAAGGGACGGGGATGAAAAAACCAAAGGAAGCTTGGAAGAAAAGCCTTGTCGTAAGATTCAGCAAAGAAGAGAGAAGAAAAAGAGAGAAAATAGGGGAAAAGCAGAAGAAGAGAAGGCCTCAACAAAGTGAGGATTTGAGTGATAGTGGAAAAAAAATAGAGAGAAATTGAGTGAAGAAAAATCGATGATTATCAGTCTCGGTCCCTCGTACTGTATCTAAATTCTGAATGACTTGGGTATATCCCTCTGGTATTCAATATTATATGTATTTGTCCTAATGTGAATAAATTTTGTGTTATTGATATTAGGTGTTTATAGGTATATTTCATATAAAAATCGTACTCGATTTTAAGTTCGGTAGAACTTTGGGGTCATTTTAGGCATTTGTGAAAGTTATGGGGGGTTTCAGTTAAAAAAAATATTTTCAAAACTTATTTGGGTCATTCCTGAACTTTGATGAAAGTTATAACTCAGTCCTTGGACTTTCGGGTCATTCTGGGATTTTACCGAATGTTATAAATCAAACCAGAAACGTTTTGGGTCATTTCTGCAATTTTTGAAATATCTTTCCTATTCAGCTTGAATTTTAAATAATTGCATCTTGATCCCTAAACTTTTAGGGACATCTCATTACTTCTCAAGGTGTCACAAATTAGTCCAATGTACTTCGTATTTTCAAAATCATTCGTGTATGTTTGACACGTTTAAAATGACCCCAAAGTTAAACATTTTTTTAGCACGATTAACTTTATTCTCATCTTGTTTATTTATTTTAATTTAACTCAAAAAAATAAAAAAAATAAAATGCTTGTATATTATTAATTTAAAATGTGCATGTAATCTTTTGGTCAAGCATGATCAAAACGGGTAATTCGGGCAAGTTGAAAAAAATATAAATTCAAAAGCAAACTAAAGTGCCGAAAGGGTGGATCATGGGCTAGCGAGCCCTTAAGACGTAATCAAACCCCCGAACTCAATTTTCTGGACGTAGACTTTTCCAAGCCCTATGATGTTAACACCATGTACCATCGGCAAACTTTAGGATTCCAATTAGCCTTTAATTAATCGGCGGTGACTCTTTCATTTTTCGGTTTGGTTGATGACCCCGCTTGACCGGACCCGTCGCTCGCCAAGACCCAACATTTTTCGAGCGAAAATTAAAATATTTAAAAAAAAATTGAGAAAAGTCGGATCCGACGTCCGACATAATATAATGTTGCTTCAATAATTTTCAATCGGACAAATAAATGTTAAAACTCTTTCAGAATTGGGTATCATCTCTTATAATAAAAGTTAACCTTTCTAAAATGAAAAATGAAAAATCTTCTCTTAAAAACTCGTACTTCTCCATGAAAAATGTCACTATGAACAATCATATCGTATAAAAAAGATGGTCGAAAGATGGTTATCAGATTCGCAACTACATTTATTTCTCGATAAACATGTCTAAACTTGAATTTGTGGAACTAGGGATGGAGCTACTTGAGAATGAGGGTTGAGAATGAGGGGGACAATTGCTCATCCTCAAATTGTAGATTTTTGTGTAAATTATACCTAAAAATGTCATTATTTTCAAGTTAACCCTATAAAAAAATTATATTCATCCCTGTTTTTTTGTTTAATTGTTTGTCGCTACTTTAAGTTACACCCACTGAAATAAATTTCTAGTTTCATCCATACCTGGACCGATACATAAGGTCACTAATTTTAAATTAGAGATATTACCACCAAAAATGAACCGATGGATGGATAAACGATACATATATTTTCAGGTGCATGACAATTGAGAATGAATTCATGTTGAAATTTACGAAACATGCAATCATATATGGCACAACATAACACATATTTAAGTTACTTCATTGAATGATTGTCTTAGCGGAAGCGAATATGCCTGAGTTTGGGATCACGGTCTGCCGGACGGGAGATCACGCCACAGGTTAACGGGCAGTGACTTAGGTTTCCACAGTTACTTACCTCAGTTTAAACTGTAGGGCGACAGAGCATCATCGTTATCAGGTTTTCCAACCATGAACATCTTATACATAAAGAGAATGGTTTGGGTCAGTATTCAATATTGTACTTATTAGAATGGGCTCCCTAGGTGACTCAATCCTCAAAACCAACAATTCATTACAAATTGCCCAATATTCTACAATAAAACTATTAATATTTTCCAATTTATTATAAAATCCAAAAATTCATTAACCCATGTGATAATAATAATAATAATAATAATAATAATAATAATAATGTCGATCTTCTGGTTCAGGGCTCTCATGATCTGTTGGTGGCCATTCTTCTTTTGTTTCTTTCTCCATGATTCATGAATGCTATTTGTTTTCTACTCCATTAAACCATTCATTTCTTTAACAATACAAAACTAATTTTTAACAACTTAATAGTGTGTTTCATTAATTCTGTTAGATACGAACATGACAAGATTAACTACCCGATCACTCGCGTCACAATACACAAACACAAATAAAACTAATACAAGACTAAATAACACGAATTCACTAATTTCATACTAATTTTATTAATATACTTAAATATATCACAAGTATACACGCAGTTAGATATGATTAATTAATCGTTTTTATGCAAATATCTATAGACTAAAAGTGTTTAGATTAATCGTGTATAAACGTATAAGAATTATTAGACAAATGTAAGTTAAAATCAAACTCATATACGCAAAATTCAGATCGTTACAGATTATTTAATGATGTTCAGAAAAATTATACACATCTTTGTCGATCATTTTTTTCTTCAGAAAGATTCCATTTTGCTACTGTTTTTTTAATGGCAAGAAAATAACAATAAATTGTCGTTTAATATCTGCATAAAATATACGAATATCATTCATTTCTGCTACCATTTGACTTGCAAGTTCTTCACATACTCTCAAGGGGTGCAAGTTGAAGAATTCACAGAGCAACAATGGTGTTTCTGGATCTCTTCATCGCGGCTTCGATCCCGGTCTTGAAAGTGCTTCTAATAACTGCACTCGGTCTCTATCTCGCTCTTGATCGGATCGATATCATGGGCGAGATCACGAGAAAGAAGCTGAATGAAGTGAGTTCTTCGCATTTACAATTTATCAATTCGAAAAATCGTAAATTCTTGGTTTGATGATGATGATGAAGAAGGTATCTGCAGGTTGTGTTCTTTGTTTTCAACCCTGCACTCTTTGGAAGCAGCTTGGCAAGAACAATCAATTCTAATAACATTCTTCTCATGTGAGTAAAATACACATTTTCTAATGAATTTTGGAAATTTTAATCAATTACCCATGTAAAAAAATAAACTTTTTACGGAAGTTTAACTAACAATTTATGAATTACAGTAAATTATTTCCATCTAATTTGTTGTTAAATAAGGATGCGAATTTATACACAAGGATAAAGTTAAGAATATATTTCAATGGAAACAAAAATTAGGGTAAAAGTAAATACATTTTAGGTGGAAAATATAAGGTTTTCATAAGGTTAATCGAAATTAATTACATTTTTGGGTGGTAAAACTGTATAATGTCAAAAATCCAGGGGCATTTGCCCACTAGATCCTCTTTGGCTTCGTCCCTATTTATACATGTCATCAAAATTCATCTAGTAAAAACAAACAAAAAATCGTCAAATTTTAAGTTTTCGTTACCATTTATCAGTACAACAGATAAAGTGTTAGGATCGATTAACAACAATTGATGATGAAGAAGAACCAATTCTAGAGAGATTAGAGAGAGAGGTAGAGAGAGAGAGTTGATTTCCGTGGTAACACCCAATTAGGGTAACCTACACGCGGTTTGGTTCATTTGTATTGATGATGATTACTGTTACAAAATACGTATACATTGAGAAATACAGTACAGTACAGCATAGTCTATGGGTATTAATACATAATCTACCATTACAGTATAACTCATTTGAACCGCGAGACGCATACATTAATACATAATCTACCATTACATATTAATCAGACTACAATACCTAACATAAAGTTAGGGTATTACACTTTTGTGTAAGTTCAGTTAGCAATTTATAAAATATATATATATATCCCAGTCTTCAAAGATCAGCTAATAATCGATTGTTAATTAATTTTTTTACGAAGGTGGTTCATGCCGATCAACATCCTTTTAACATTTATCGTCGGCTCGGTTTTGGGATGGATACTCGTGAAAATCACTCGAACTCCTCAGCATCTAAAAGGACTGATCTTGGGATGTTGTGCTGCAGGTAAACAGATCCTTTCAATCTCTTCACAATTAGCTTCGATTTCTTGGTTTCTTGCAGTGCAAGAAACTTATTGTTCTTATTGGATTTGAATAGGAAATCTCGGATATTTGCCTATAATCATCCTCCCCGCGGTGTGCAAGGAAAAAGGAAGTCCATTTGGGGAACCCGACTCGTGCCAATCGTATGGATTGGCTTACGCTTCGTTAACCATGGCGGTAAATTTACGCTACCATTTCCAATCAACGCGAAATGTTGGAGATTTACGGTGTTTTTTGTGACTCTTTATCAGATCGGAGCGGTCTACTTGTGGTCCTATGTTTACAACATTCTGCGCATTTCCTCTGTCAAGGTCGATGAAACGAATGAGGAATCGAGTGATTGCGTGAAATCCGATGCAGAAAATCACAAATTTATTCATGATTACAATGAATCGCTTCTCCTTTCATCGATGGCTCGGGAATCCTTATGGAGGAAAATGAAGCAATATCTTGCAACCTTCGCGATCAACCTCAAACCATTGTTAGTACCGTCGATGATGGGAGCGGTAAGTTCATGTTTCCACCGTCTTTCGAAAGATTAAGGAATTCTCTTACATTTATTGCTCATGAATTGCAGGTTGTCGGGTTTCTAATCGGGGTTGTACCGTTTCTTCGAAATCTAATGATCGGCGCCACTGCCCCTCTTCGTGTCATTGAGGACACTACATCTTTACTAGGGTACTGCTTTCTTGGATAACAAGTTTGTATTCCTTGTGTCCCAAGTCTCTTTGTTTGACAAATTTTCGTTTCCGAACTTTCTACAGCGACGCGGCCATCCCGGCATGTACCTTGATAATGGGAGGCAACCTTCTTGAAGGTACGATATTACACGACCTACATTAACAAGTCTATTGTTGAACGACTAATGAAACAAGGGGTGACAAATCGTGCGTACGTGCGTGTTATCGTGCATATCAATACGTTTATCGTGTAACACTTACCAAACACGCACAATAAGCTTATCGTGTCATGTTCTTCAACACGAACACGACACACAATCTTTTGTGCATGTTCATGTTGTGTTATCGTATTGTCTTAAGTTAGTCAGTTATATCTTCACGTGTGAGAATTATTAGAAAATATCTGAATAACAAATTGTTCATACTTCATAGTAAGAATTAACAATTCAAATATCATATTTCACGAGTTTTTAATGTAGAATTGATAATCTCTAAAAATTAAGTATCTAAATGGACTTTTAAAATCTATTACATAAGGTTTGTTTTAAAAAGTATTAAAAAATAGACTTTCAAGTCCAATTTTAAAGTTTACAAAAACAAAAGTCCAATTTTATCGTTTTATTGTGCGTATCGTGTTTTAATACCTAAACATGAACACAACATGAAAATATTTTCGTGTTATCATGTTTGTGCTATTGTGTTATCGTTCTGTCATATCTTTCCACGAACCCAATTTTTTTTTCATGTGGGGTCGTGTCGTGTACGAAATTGTCAGCATTAATATTAAACGTTATTGATTTATCATTGGTGTTTTTCGTATCAGGATTGAAAGGATCACAAGTTAAGTTGTCGCTGATTTTCGGAGTGGTAGTAATCCGTTACATTTTTCTGCCAATCATCGGGATTGTGATCGTGAAATGCGCCCTACATTTAGGGTTGATCCATGCAGATCCACTCTATATGTTTACGTTGCTGCTACATTATGCGCTTCCTCCCGCTATGAACATAGGTAAGAATAAGCTTTTCGATAATAACCGAACTAGAAAGCGTGTCATTTGGGTTGAGCTGATCTGAACCTGGCTCGTAGCTCGGTTGATAAAATCAGTTGAGGCGAGCCTCAAACCTTTGATTGTGCAACGGGCTTACTTCAGCTCGAGCTAGCGGCAAGCCTACTGAAACCAGAATTTGATTGTTGTGTTTTGTAAATTGAACAGGGACGATGACTCAATTGTTCGGAGCGGGGGAGAGCGAATGCTCGGTCCTTATGCTATGGACATACGCATTGGCGTCCATCGCATTAACTCTATGGTGCACCGTCTTTATGTGGCTAGTATCATGACTAGAGCCGGCAATAGTGCAGTGAAAAACTCATAACAATGGTTATAACTGTTACTGTTTAATATGGTTAACCGTACCATTATGATACAGTATGGTTATGGTGATGAATTTTCTACCAATAATGGTTATGGTATTTGAGTCATACCCATGGTTGTAACTATGATTATTATATAAATATAATAATTAATTCTTATTAATAAACTAATATATACAAAATAATGGAAGTTACTGGACATACATGTAATAAATAACCATGAAATTAGTTTTATATATTTTTATTGTTGGCAATATGAATATACGGGTAAAAACATGGTTAATAACCACAGTTATTTTAATGGTTATGGTATTGAAAATTGTACCCGTAATGATTATGGTATGTGGTTTAAAAATATGGTATAGTTATGATATTTGTCATACTCGTACCATACCCTAACCATCGTCAGCCCTAATCATGACTCCCTAATCAGGACTTTGCCATGACCAATGTATCAAAATTCATAAATTTTATTGATTGTATCATGTAAATGAATCAAACATCGATATAATGTCCCAACAACCGTTTCGATCAAACCGGAGATACATACGGTTTTATTTCATCAAACATTTAAATAGCATATCCATTGCTATTTATAACAGAAGCTAAGGATATATATTGAGATATATTTAAAATTTTACTTATAAGCGTAGACTTATTAGGATGCACAAATTCAAAATTTAGAAACACAGTAAAAACCGGGGAAAATCCCTTGAGAAGGTATTTTGAAGGAGAAGATTTAATTGTAACACTGTGAAGCAGGTTTAATTTGATTGGGTTACACTTAACAAAATTTAAAAATAAAATAATTAATTATATATTCAAAAATTATTAAATAAAAGTTACTACAAAATTAGGTTTATCGTTAAATTTAGGGTTAATTACCTCAACCGTTACCTATGTTTGACAATGTGACTGAACCGTTCAAACTTGAGCTCAACCGTTACTTAAGTTGACACATGTGACTGAACTGTTACTATCACCTAACTGCCGTTATTTCTTCCCGTTAAGTACCACCATGTGCTTGTCACGTGATTAACTTGTAAGGTGAAGTTCCCAAACTACCCCCAACATACTGTTCACTTAACAGCAACTGATTCTTAGAATCAAGGAATAGGAGAAGGAGTTTGCGCGCGAAGAACCTCCAGAATCGAAGAACCGAAGATCTCCAGCCATGAAGTCTGATGAATGCTGTCATATGGGTTCTGAGAACCGTAGAAAGGTTAGATCTCGGTCCATCTCTTCTGCGTCTGCGAATGTCAACCACGGAGCTTCGCGTCTCCGTGAAATCAGCTGGTACGTGGCAGAATTTCTCGCGCCGATTCCATGGTTGCCCCAATTTTGAGGTAATTTGACAGTGGGTAACCCTAATTTGCAACCCTAATTCGTTTTGCTGCAGTAATTTGAAAGAACAATTGGAATTTGAAAGAACAATTGCAGTAATTGGAGCTGTGTCTGTAACTGAACTGTGTCTGTAACTGAAACTGAAGGATGAAGAACAATGTGTATTTTGCGAAGGTGGTGACTTATCTTTTCTGAACTGTGATTAAAAGGTGACTTAAGTTTGTGAATTGTGATTAAAAGGTTACTTAAGTTTGGACATTTTATTACCCAACCGTTACTAAAATACAGAATACATCAGAAAACACAGAATCCATAATAATCCATCAAAATCCAGAATTCAGAATACATCCCAAAACATGGTCCATCCTATAATCCCAAAATAGGTTACGTTAATGAATTGTCAAAGAATTCAACACAAATACATTCCACGGTGGTGTGTTCTTGACAGAACTTGCGAAACTGTTCCCTTGGTGGTGTGTTCTTGACAGACAACTCAATGATTGACCGACAAGTTCCAGTTGGGGAGGCTGGGTCAAGCCATCTTCACGTAACATGGGCACCGTTGAAGCATGACCATTCGTGTTTTCTTGCCCTTCGTATCAAAACAAAACAAAAATATTCAAGCAAATGTTGCAATACTTCGATGAAACAAAATCAAGTCACTTAGAACAATCCATGTATCTATGTATCTAACAATTACTCAATATGAATGATTAGGAGCACAAAACATGTAATTATGCAGCAATTTACAGCAATTATGCAGCAATTTATAACAATTATGCAGTAATTTACAACAATTATTGAATACACACCCAAATACGAACATATTATGCAGCAATTTCATCATTTCGTACCGCAAACCAACATCAAAGCCCTAATCTTCAATCGAATCGAAGATTAACGAAGTGAAACAGGGTAGAAGAACACAAACCCAAGTCCGAAAACAGAAAGAATGCGAAAAGCCACACAAACTGAAGTTCAATCGAAGCAAAAACACAAACTTACTTCCAGTTGCAGTTCCGAAATGCAATGTCACCGAGGAGGTTCCTTCCGTGCTGAAAATCAACACTATCGAGGCGGAAGGAGGTCTGCAAGTTTCAGTTGGAGGGAAATGGGAGTTGGATAGGAAGTTGGAGTGTGTAGATGGTTATCAAACGAGGGGAAACGTTGCAAAGTGACAAGAGGGCATTATTGTCCTTTCAAATCGTTTTAATTAGGTCATGTGCTGTGCACGTGACACTTTGACAGTCAGATTTGACGGAAAGTTCACGGAGTAACCTTTCAGTCACATCTTCAAACTTAAGTAACGTTTCAGCTACACAAAAAAAGATGAGTAACCTTTTAATCACATGGGCCAAACATAAGTAACGGTTGAGGTAATTAACCCTTAAATTTATCATATTAAGACAGCATTGCAATTGCAAGACACCGACATGGAGACTGAGCGGAGGACAACGAACCAGAAAATGAAGGAGGAGGTGATGGGAGAAGGCGTTTGGCCAGAGTGGCTCTCAGCTGAAGACAGAAGGCCGTTACAATCTTCAACGGTGACACCAAATGTGGTGGTGGCGGGAGATGGCAACGACAAGACAGCGTCGCCTGCAGTAGCAGCAGCACCCGAGAAGAGCAAGGAGGTCCCGAGAGGTTGTGCAAGGCAGGGATGGGACCGAGCGGCACCGGAGCTCTCCCCCAGGCAAGGATGATGACCCGTAGGGAGGGTCTTGAACTTGTCCACGCTGGACTTTGTAACCGAGGAGGAGATATGAGAAGATGTCTTGTTCTATCTGCAGCCTCCACCGATCGGAACATTCCTCAGAGCTCCTCCTTTTGTCCAGTAACGGCGGTATGTCTTGCAGAAGTGACGTGGCTGAGTGAGGTTGTAGTTGTTGTAGTAGCAGAACTTGGTGTTGGAGGAGTCGAACCTCGGACACCTCAGATTCTGTCGTGTTAACAGGTGCAGTTGTTGCAGTCGTTAGAGATACAGCCACCGAGCGTGTGGAGGAAGAAGACGGAGAGGCAGCTGAAGAAGGAGAAGTAGAGGCGACCGGAGCTCCGTGGAGTCTGATACCTCCACGGCCGGCGATTGATCTTGCTTCCACTTCAGTCCCCTGGGCCCATCCAAAGAGCTCTCTCAGTGGAACTTGGTAGACTTTCTTTCTCCGTGCAGAATGACTACAGTTTCACCTTCAAACAACAAAAGGTAAAAGGAAAAGTAAAATGAAATAATAATAATGATTTTGGAATATATTGGCAGCGAAAAAGAGAAGCTTTATTCTTGATGGAGCTCAGTGTACAAAGCTCAAGGAAGGATATGCTCCACCGCCCCATTATTCTTAATGGAGGATTACATAGTGGGCACTATTTAAGGACAATGAAGAGTGGTGGGTCCATAACTCACAACCTAAACGAAGAGTGACGGACGACGAAGGATGGTGTGGTGGACGACGAAGAATATTGAACGCAACGAAGCGTGGAAAAAAAATAGTGAGATAGTTGGTCTCGCCAGAGATAATTGGGATGTGGCTGTTTGTGGTCGGGCATTTGGAGATGATTTATCGTTTTAATCGAGTTGTAAAAAAAATGAAAAAAAAAGGTAAACGTAAATAAATGATGTCCGTTTTTCTTCCTAAGAACGGAGGAGAGGTCGGTCGTTGAAAAAAAAATGGCACTCCTTGAGCACTGAATGTTGTGCAAGTTGAGCATTGAATATCTCACTGCTCAACTTGAGGGGGAGTGTCAGAATATTGTTTATTTAAAATAATTATAATAAAAAGAACGGCACTTCTTGAGCACTGAATGTTATTCAAGTTGAGCATTGAAGATCCACTACTCAACTTGAGGGGGAGTGTCCAACAAAAGCAGAGTCGTCGCCCTAGCTCCGATGGGGTCAAACAGAAGCAGAGTCGCCCTAGCTCCGATAGGGTCAAACAAAAAGCAGAGCCGCACTAGCTCTGGTAGGGTCAAACAGAAGCAGAGTCGCCCTAGCTCCGATAGGGTCAAACAGAAGAAGAGTCGCCCTAGCTCCGATAGGGTCAAACAGATGCAGAGCCGCCCTAGCTCCGATAGGGTCAAACAGATGCAGAGTCGCACTAACTCTGATAGGGTCAAACAATTCAGAGTCGCCCTAACTCTGATAGGGTACAACAACAGAGCTGCCATGACTCTGATAGGGTCCCAAATCAATCAGTACAAAGAGTATTTCCAGGAATGAGATATTCTAACAAAGTAGAGCCGATATTTGACACAGTACTGTGCAAGTTGAGCATTGAAGACATCACCGCTCAACTTGAGGGGGAGTGTCGAAGAGAAAGAGGATAGTGACGATGACATGGGGTTCTCCTTGTTCAAGTTGAGCATTGAAGACCTCAACACTCAACTTGAGGGGGAGTGTCGAATAAAAGTTGGAGGAGAACTCGATCGAAGAGGAAAGAGCATGGTCGAAAAGAAACCACAAGATGACATTCGACACGATTGGGGGAGAGCTCAGCCCAATGGCAGGACCAACAAACCAAATGCAGTCAACGAAAGGTTTTTCAACAATATTCTTGGTAAGTTAAACATTGAAAATCTCACTGTTTAACTTGAGGGAGAGTATTAACATGACTAAGTCAACAAGTCAATGAGTCAACAAAAATAAGAGTAAATTTGTCAAAAGTGAAATAGTAATGTTGAAATTAGAGAGACAAATGTAATGATTATGTAGCTAAACAAAGTAGTATTAGTACATGTAATTGTGGTTGAGTTGAGTGTATCAATTCATTCAAATAAATACAATATTCTCTTTAATAAAATCTTTTAAGTTTAATTCCAACAGTAATATGAAAAAGCATTTCTTAATGACGGTTTAAAAAAAAAAATCACGTTAAATCAACTTGAAAATTAAAATAAAATTGATAAGCTGTCAACCATAATTTGGTCGGATAAGAATCATAAGATGCAATGTGAAAACGAAGTGGTTGGATGAGGGAAAAAAGTCTACCAACTATAACATGTGACTATTTAAACTATATTAAATTATTAATACTAGAAAACTGATGCTATATAGTATATACTAATTATTAGAGTTTATAAATTAATAATATTTTTTAAAATAAATATAAATATATATTTATAATATGATTATTTACACTTTATTAAAATACATTTAATTAATATTAATTCAATTACACAACATAAAAATTAATTATATTTATAAAAAAATGTTAAACTTATTTTTATTTTTATAATATTATACAATGTAACGATTATTTATATTTTGTAAAAATATTTGAAAATAAATGAGTAGATAATAAAAATAAATGTAACCAATTATGAATATGATACTAATTAATAATTTTAAAATTCATTTTATGACATCTATTATTTTCATATATTGTTAAATAAATACAAACTATTAGAATATATATATATATATATATATATGTGTGTGTGTGTATGTATGTATGTATATTAGTTATAATAATTATAACTTAAATAAATTATTTTTAAAATTTGTAATATATGTTGATTCTAATAAAATATAACAATAATATTTTATAAAAATAGTTCTAAGAAAAGTATGAAGAAATTATATTATAATTATTATTATAATTTTTTCATACCCAAAATTTTATGTCATAATTATAAATATCTACATCAAATTAACATGTGATTATTATTTTCATAAATTTGATATATAATATACATAATAATCATTAATCTCAACTTAAATTATATTGTAATAAAAAGATTTAATTTATACATCTTCTTGTTTTTCATAAAGAACACAAATGACCCGGGCAAGTATTTGGGGCTACCAACAATATGGGGAAGATCGAGGAAGGAGACAATGAGGAACCTAAAAAATAAGATACGTGAGAAACTAGCGGGTTGGAGACCAAATACACTAAACCAGGGCGGGAAGGAAGTGTTGATAAAGGCAGTGATAACGCCACATACGTCATGAGCATATTCAATCTACCCAAGATGTGGTGCTCGAAGATCAACTTACTAATTGCAAACTTTAGGTGGGGCACGACCACGAATAGGAGAAGGACACATTGGAAAAGATGGGATGCACTAACGACATCTAAGAGTACGGGGGGCTTGGATTCCGAGAACTCCAAACTTTCAATAAGGCCCTCTTGACAAAGATGGCAGCGAGGGTTATGGAGGAGCCAACATCGATGTGGGTTTGATTATTGAAGGACTTGTACTTCCTGCAGTAGCTTTCTCGAAGCAAGGAGAGGTGGGAGAGCATCATGGGGTTGGAGTAGCATCATAGTCAGAAGGGATGTACTCAAAGAGGAGGGGTTGTGGGCTCTGGGATCGGGCGAGAATATCTGACTATACTCAGACCCATGGGTTGCTCAAAAGCGTGGGTACAGACTGGATGTCGAACCAACTGAGGCACCACGGCAAGAACCCACAATTAGCGAGCTGATCAGGCGAGATGGGAGATGGAACGAGTGAAAGGTTAGGGAACTGGCTTCCAGAAACGATGTTGAGCTCATTCTAACCATATTGATCCCCTACAACCGGACGAACGACAAGTTCATATGGCCACATTCGAAGGACGGTAACCCCCCAGCACGATCAGTTTATCACCGTTTACACGAAGTCCAAGCCGGCAGTTTGAAGATCAACTGAACCAACAGCATGAGGCCATGCCTATGGAATGCAATATGGGGAGCCAAAGTTGTACCCAAGGCAAAGAACTATGTATGGAGGCTAGCGATGAATGGTTTGGCGGTGAAGATGAACCTCATACGACGGGGCATGATAGTCGCCCCGGGATGCCCAGTGTGCGGAGAGAACGAGACACGTGAACATATGGTGACGGGGTGCAAATGGACTGAGCCGGTGTGGACAACGTTGATGGGCACAAGACGAGATGACACACCTCTACCGGACGTGGCCCTATGTCTCGACGAACAAAGGCAGGTCCGAGCTGATACAAGGACTAACCAAGGGAAGAGCTGAGAAATATGTATGCTAACAACCTGGCACATTTGGAAATCAAGATGCAAAGCCGAGTTTGAAGGTGTCCAGCCGAACCCAGCTCACGTGGTGACCGAGATCCTCCGAGCAATGCAAGAGCAAAGGGGAACGGGACAAGTCAACGACGACCAACCAGCTCGACCGAACCAGCGATGGAAAAACCAAACAACGAGGCTACTAAGATAAACTGTGACGCGTCGTGGTGCCCAAGAACAAACGCGGCATGGATCGGGGTGGTGGCTCAGAACGGACAAGGCAAGGTCATCGGAGGTGTAAACCGGAAACTACGGAGCGACAACATAACGACAATGGAGGTTATGGCCCTACATGAAGGCATACGACTAGCGAAGGAGAACGGTTGGAACAACGTCATCCTAGAGTCGGACTCACAGGTGGTGATAAAACAACTCCGAGAAGGAGTCACAGAATGGAGAACAACAACGATAATCTCCAATACGAGAGCACTAGCGAGCGACATCGAACAAGTGCAATGTTAAGCTGTTCCGTGGTTGGTGAATGAAAGCGCAAACTGTATCGCAAAGCAAGCTAAAATAGGAGTGTGTCTAGACGATTGAGTCTCCCGACCCCACTCTCATTTTTATGTTTATTAGTTAATGATTGTAACAATGAACTTCCGTGAACCGGTGTTACGCCGTTTTATTTAATCAAATGAAACGAGTATTTTAAAAAAAAATGAAGGTATAATAAAACAGAAAGAATTCAAAGTCATTATTGCATTGAGATAATAATAATAATAATTAAATTAAGCATGTGCATCAAAAACAAAGTTAGAGGGGTAATAACGTAATTTCAGGAGGCCCAAGCCGCCCAACCACTTCCTAGTTCCTAGCACTTTCTTTTAGAAGGTTCTAAGCAATACGGAAGAAATATTATAATATATATATATATATATATATGTATGTATATGTCGTATATATCTTATCTTCTTCCTCTATTTCAAACAAAGCTAAGAAGAGAACAGTTTCATTCTAGAGAGAGAGAGAGAGACGCCATTGAAGCTATGTCTGAAGGTTCTAGGGTTTTCATCATCATTCCCTTCGTTTTGCTTCTTTTCCCTTCCATTTCTACTGCTAAACCTCAACTCTATATGTTTGGCCCTTTTAACCCTAAATTGCCCCATGATCAAAATTTAGTTATACTGGGTGAAGCCGACATCAACAGTGCTCTGCAACTAACCCCCGATTCACTTAACGATCATCAAGTCAAACTGATCAACCAATCCGGCCGAGTTATGATGAAGAACCGGTTCAAGCTATGGGAAGGAGATCAAGCCACGTCATCGGACCACACCATCAGGTTAGGCAACAAGGTTGCCTCCTTCAACACATCCTTCTTGATCAACATTTACCCGATCAACAACTCACTGCCCGGCGAGGGTTTAGCCTTCGTCATCGCACCCGATCTTCTTCACCCACCCTCGAGCCATGGTCAGTACCTGGGTCTGACCAATGCAACCACGGATGGAAACACTACAAACCGGTTCATAGCTATCGAGTTCGACACCTTCAGGCAGGACTTTGACCCAGATGCGAACCACATCGGGTTAGACATCAATGGGGTCCGGTCCAATAAGACCGTATCGTTATCCGAGTTAGGGTTCCAACTATCCCAAAACGTGACTGTATATTTCATGGTATGGATAGACTACGATGGTGCGAATAAGGTTCTTAGAGTATTCATGGTGGATCAAGATAGTGATAACATAACCAAGACCAAGCCCGACGGTCCAATCATGACCGTCGATGGACTCGATATTAGAGACACGGTTAACCAATACTCGTATTTCGGGTTCGCCGCCTCAACGGGGTCCGCTATCGAATTGAATTGTGTCCTACGGTGGAACCTAACGGTCGATGAGATTCTAGATGATTCCGGACTAAGCAAAGAGTTAAAAATCACGATCGGGGTCGGGGTTTCTTTCGTCGTTCTTTTGACGTGCATCGGTGTCGGGTGTTATTACTATTATTATTACTTTCGCAAGGCATCGAATGACCCGAACATAGTCGGAACCCTAAAGCACCTACCGGGGACTCCTAAGGAGTATAAGTTTCGCGACCTTAAGAAGGCGACCAACAACTTCGACGAGGAGATGAAGCTCGGGAAAGGAGGGTTCGGCGAAGTGTATAAGGGTGTGATGCCGAAGGAGAAGGTAGAGATCGCCGTGAAGAAATTTTCGCGCGATAATACGAAGAGGAAAGACGATTTTCTGGCCGAGCTTACGATCATTAATCGGCTTCGACATAAGCATCTCGTTTCGTTGAGTGGTAAGTCGTAATGACTCTTAATTTTTTCATTTATCGTAGATAGAATAATGTACCCTAGACAATTTCACTCACGACACGATAACACGATAAGAACACGCACGAAAAAGTTGTGTTCGTGTTTGCCTTTGATGGTACGATAACACGATAATACGAACACGATAACACGATTGTTTTTTCGTGTCGTGTTAGTGTTTAAGTCTCAAAAGACGATAACACGATTGTTTGCATTTAAGGGGACGTGTTTATGTTATTTAGGCCGTGTTATCGTGCGAACGTGAACCGTGTTACCGTGTTATTTTCGTGAAAACGTGAAATCGTGTTACCGTGTTATTTTCGTGAAAACGTGAAATCATGTTTCGTGTTACCGTGTTATTTTCGTGAAAACGTGAAATCGTGTTATCGTGTTACGACTTTCCACGAATATTTTCGTGTTATCGTGTTCGTGTCGTGTTGATACAATAAATTCTGTGTCGTGTGTCCGTGATACGATTACATTTTCGTGTGATTCGTGTTGGACTATCGTGCGTGTCGTGTCGTGTCCTGGTGCACGATAGCACGCATGCACGCACGAATTGTCGGCCCTACGAAATACACCGTTTTTTAATATATTATTTTTAAAATCTTAAAAATAAGAAATTAGAAAACATGCGTTTGTGCGCTGTCCCATGTTCCAAGAAGTCTCCTATTCTTATCCTTAAAATTTAAAAACATCGATGAATGTTCCGTACAAACTTCCATGGTAGGTTATTCAAAGTTTCAAACTGTAATACTTGTCCAATACGTGTTGTTTTGTTCTAAGATATGAATAAATCAAAGTGTTAATTAAAAAAAAATAAGATTCTTCTATAAATTTATCCAAAATTTGTTTTTGTTTTTAAATTTTTAAATTTATATTTAACTTCATTTAGTTTTTCGTTAAATATTAATAACAATATTAAGATGAAAACCAAAAATTTCAATATAATATTTATATTAAAAATATGAAATAATAATAATTAGTAAGTTTTTATTTTAATAAAATATTATATTAAAAACTTTATATATATATATATATATAATATGGGTTAATCACGTGTTGCCATGTTAGTTTTTATCTATATTTGACGGAAAAACAAATAGAGATAGCCCTTTGTAAATACAAATACTAAAATTTGCAAAATCAAAGTTTATATAATTTTCAGTAGAGATTAAAATTCGGGTAACTTTTTTTATAATCTGACATAATGGACCACGACCCTGACCCTAATGGACGCATTTGACATGTTCCTAGGATGGTGCTACACCAACGGAATGTTGCTCCTCGTCTACGATTACATGCCGAATGGCAGCCTCGACACCCACATCTTCACCAACGGGACGAGCCCTCTCAGATGGAGCCTCCGATGCAAGATCCTATCGGGGGTTGCTTCGGCCCTACACTACCTTCACAACGAGTACGACCAAACTGTGGTCCACCGAGATCTCAAACCAAGCAACATCATGCTTGACACCCACTTCAATGCCCGACTCGGTGATTTTGGCCTGGCTCGAGCCATCGAGCAAGGGAAAACATCGTATGCCGAGCTCAATAGTCTCGGCGTCCCTGGCACGATAGGGTACATTGCCCCCGAGTGCCTCCACACAGGGAAGGCGACTCGAGAGTCTGATATATATGCTTTTGGGGCAGTGATTTTGGAAGTCGTGTGTGGTCAACGACCTTGGGAGATGATCGGGGGGTTCAGGTGCTTGGTGGATTGGGTATGGTCGTGCCACCGCGAAGGTCGGGTCTTGGAGACCGTCGATGAGAGATTAAGAGTCGAGGGGGAGGATTGCCTTTTAGTGGAAGAGGCCGAACGGTTGTTACTCCTCGGTCTGGCTTGCTCCAACCCTACGGCATCAGACAGGCCGAAGACAGAGGATGTGGTGCAGATTCTATCGGGGTCGATGGCGAGCCCATTTGTCCCGCCGTTCCGTCCCGCTTTCGTGTGGAGCTCATCGGGTGGCGAAAATGCAGACACGGCGGTAATTGTGGTATCATCCGGAGACGATATTAGTAGTGACAACTCTATAATATGATTTTTACAGACGGATGACTCGATCGATTAACTAGATGTTGTACAAGATTAATTATATGTTTGTCGTCTATATATATATATATATATATATCGTGTAAGATTACAAAATTAATAGATGTTATTGTTAAGGCAATATGCCATCTATGGTACTAAAAGCCATTAAATATGATGACAAACTAAGGGTGAGCAAATTACCCATTTGAACCCGGAACTTGTCCGGAACTGATATTTTGGGTAGGTTCCGGTCGGGTAGAACTTTTAAAAATATGGTAGGTTCTAGAAGAAAAAAAATTAATAAGTATTTATTCGATTATCTTATTTGGGTACCATAAACTAACCGGAACCGGTTATATATATATATATATTAAAAAATAAACTAAAGAAATAGATGGTTTAGGGTTTCTCAACACATCAATTTCTTTTAAACTAAAGAAATAGGGTTTCTCATACTGGACCTGCAATTTCTTTTAATTTCTCAACATGATGCTGGTGAATCTTGACGTCTTTTGTTACAATTCTTGTTGCTGTTCAGATTTCATTAACATCTGCTTTAGTCAGAACCAAACCCGAACCGTTTCTTTTTTTGAAAAAAAAATCAGGTTTCTACTAGGGTATCAGGAACCGTTTGTACAAATAGGTTTCGGTTAGGTTCCGGTTCCAAAATTAAACGGATAGGTTCCGACTCCAAATTTAAATACTCTATTACATATTGAGTAGATTCCGGGAACGTCTAAATTTACAGGATACTCTAAACCACTTACCCTTTGAGTGAATAATCTCAATTGCGGTCCTAATCTTAAACAAACCATTGCGTCAACATCATCTCGATACACATTAATAAATCTTGTCATTATGCATGGCTTATGATTTTCCTGTGTCCCTTCAAACTTCAACTTTTATTGATGTAATTGTTTCTTTCTCCAACCCCTTTTATTATTCTGTATAGTATATATAGTATAATGTTGGAAGGTATAGTAGTCCCTCACCAATCCATGAAAGCAAGGTTGCACCCTCAACTTCCAGAGACACGTAAGTTAACCCTATTCTTATTGTCACAATTACAATATAACATCTTCTTAATTAAGATTGAGCACGTAACAGAGAAAGGGCTTCCCCGCTATGCATCTTGTTGGTGGTTCGAAGAGTCATGTACTCCCCATATCGGACAGGCACGTACAGCCGCGGGTGCAGTTCATCCACAAGCTCGTTAGGAGCCTCGACAGTCGAGTCGCCTAGTGGACCCCCCATGAAAGACCCGATCGAAACACGAACCGACACTTCCTTGCCATGTACGCCGTGCTTCACGCTAGTGAATCGACCGTTGCTCCATGCCACGGCCAGGTCTCCGAGATTCACCACAAAGTTGCCAGGTGAGGATGAAACTGTAACGAGATTGCCATATTGATCGGCAACTTCGAGTCCCCCCACAACCTCGTCGTCTTGAAGCACGGTTAGGAAACCGGGGTCCGTATGTGGGTTCACCCCATAGGACCCTACTGTTTCGGAAGTGAAGTTATACTTGTTCATCCTGATGTTCCAGGGCCAGTCCTCGAACAAGTCCTTCCCCGATAACCCTACGCACTTGGAGATCTTGTCCAATACGTTATCGACTAGGTCGTTAATGGCTCGACCGTATTTCTCGAGCACCTCTCTATGTACACGTACCAAACCAATTGAAGAAACAAGTTACTAAGCCTAAAATATAACAATTGTAACACTCAAAATTTGAGCAACTGTCCTCAGTAGCCCAACTCAGTCTGACTGAGCCCGTTGTCCTCACTTGGGCCCAGAAAATGAGAAATTTCTCCGCCTGACTGAGTTCATTGTCCTCACTTGGACCCAGAAAATGAGAAATTTCACGGTCTGACTGAATCCATTGTCCTCACTTGGGTTCAGAAAAGGAGGAATTCATGTTGGACTTGAGTATTACATCTCTACTTATATGAGTTTCAAATCACTTTGTATCATAACAATCTGGGTCTAAAAGTTGTGATATATATACCGTACCTTTGGTTCGATGACGCATCGAGTTGGGAACAAAAGGTGTCCAAGGCTCCCGGTCGGCTAGGGTGCATAAAGCCCAGTGACTCGTAGATCGAGTTCACCGAGCCCAACGGTATGTAGCCTCTTCCTACTGTGTACGTGTTTCGGTTCTTGACCTCCATAGGAAGATCGAGCATAGACCTCGACACGGTTTTCATCTCCATCATCGTCGCTGTCGGGACATTGTGGTTCACAATCCTAAAGCAGCCCCATTTCTCACAAGCTTCTCTTAACTTTGCATATGGAAATGGACATTCTTGCAGGTCTATCGTTGGAATTACACCTCCTTCTTTCCCCATTCCGATTAATAATTTTGTGGAACTTCTTTAGGGTTTTGTTTTGTGTTCGTTGTAGTACGTTAGATCTGTATATATTATATATATAACCCGAGTGAGCCGAATGTCGAACCTTGGAGATGATCGATCGACAAGACATCGGAAACATTGATGTTTTTGTTTTGGATTATGTTTGTGTCTGAATTTATATGATACGAAACGGCAGTTGAACATTTTGTTAAATGTTTGGAATCTATTGCCGTCTTAAACAACTGTGTGTCAGTTCATGTCGACATCTATTTTAATGGTTACCGACATATTTTTTTTTTCCATGAAATTCGGAATAATGAATACGAAGTAGGACAATAGGAATAGAGAATAATTAACGGAAGATAATAATATGAAATTGTTTGGTTGGTGAATTTGAATGAAATGGAATAAGGAATTTCAATGT
Organism: Chamaenerion angustifolium; assembly: GCA_946814005.1. Classification (NCBI taxonomy): domain Eukaryota; kingdom Viridiplantae; phylum Streptophyta; class Magnoliopsida; order Myrtales; family Onagraceae; genus Chamaenerion; species Chamaenerion angustifolium. The sequence goes on from OX328279.1 coordinate 1,617,511, forward strand.
TTGTTTGGTGGAATGGTATATGAAAATGGAATAAAATATGATAAAACGACATATATGTCAAAACTTTCATATGCATAGTATATAATATAAATAACTTGAATTAATTCATTAATATTTTAATAATACAATAGGTAGGATAGTTTCGTCATTTTATCTCCTATTCCGTATTCCTAACTCCCTCCATACGCAATCCGATTTTTTTGGGATGGAATTCGTATCAAAACTTTCATATGCATAGTATATAATATAAATAACTTGAATTAATTCATTAATATTTTAATAATACAATAGGTGAGGATAGTTTCGTCTTTTTATCTCCTATTCTGTATTTTTAGCGCCCTACATACGCAATCCAATTTTTTTGGATGGAATTCATATTATCAACCCTCTATCATTCTGTATTTCGAAGTTTTTCAATTCCGTGGAAGAAACAAGTTCATACAGAATTCGTATCACATATTCCGTCTCTATTCCGTGAAAGAAACATAGTTGAAATGACTAATTCAATGACCGACCAAAACATGATCGATGGACAGATCAGAAGGAGACCAATTTGCAGACAGACACGGTTTATTTCATTCATGGCAAGCTGTTCTTAGGAAAAAGCATGGACAATGGACATGGAAAGTCAAACCTTTGTGCCCTCTAAATTAGGGTGCTTAGTGTCGGTCACAAATATATACATTTCCCTTATATATATATATATATATTGATGGATGGATAATATATATTTTTAGTTTCTTCTTTATCTTGATTATATAAAAATATTTATTACCTAGATCAACCTAATTATGTAATAATGTAGAGATTCAACGCTTCATTCCTTAATTAAAAAAAAAATTGGGTTCGAGAGATCGATATCAATATAAAAATATATGGTGAAATATCAATTAGCTACCCGAACTTTGTACGTTTTACAAATAGCTACCTGAACTTTGAATTTTAAAAAATGGCTACCTAAACTTTGGACGAAGGTGCAAATAGCTACCTCAACTTTGACACATAGGGCAAATAGCTACCTCCGTTAAATATGAACGGAAAATGACGTGACAGCACATGATTGATCCATAATTTTAAAAACTATATTATTTTTTAAAATACTAAAAAAATCAGATTTTTTTTAAAAACTGAAAAATTAATATAAAAAATAAGGTTTTTTAATATAATTATTCTATTAAAAAATCTAATAATTTATTTTTATTTCATTTTTTTAATAAAAATATTATATTTAAAACTCTTATTATATTATATTTGCCCCATGTGTCAAGGTTGAGGTATTCGTTTTTTAAAATTCAAAATTCGGGTAGCTATTTGTAAAACGTTCAAAGTTTGAATAATTATTTGGTAATTAACCCTAAATAAAAATTAAAAAACTATATTTATGAGTCAACACGCTTTTATCCAGCTATGTCAAAACACAGCTCCAATTTCGTGCACATACTAAATCTAAGGTTGGTGAATTTATATTAATCTAAATATAAAAACAAACCCTTATAAAAATTCAACGAATCCTTCATATAGAGAGATTTTAAAATGAATACGATTTTATTTTTTTTTTAAAAATATCAGTTTAATCAATACAATACAAACATAATATAATTAATATTGAGTTAGTAAAATCGGATTAGACTCAATCCAAATAGTAACGGAATTGAATGACTAAAGTCCGTCCTAATTATATATATATATAAAAAAAAGGGTTAATAACAAAATTGATATCCCAACTTTGAGCACTTTACAAATTGATACATGAACTTTACTTTTTTAAAAAATGCTACCTAAATTTTGACACTTGAGGCAAATTGTTATGTCAGTTAACTTTTTCGTTAAATATGAACGGAAAATGACGTGACAACATATGATTGGTCATTGATTTAAAAAATTAAATGATTTTTAAAAAAAAACTGTTTTTTTAATAGAAAATTAAAAAGAAAAAATATGAATTTTTAATATAATACTTTTATTGTCTCGTGTGAAATAAAAAATAATTATTTTTTTATTATTTTCAATAAAAATATTATATTACAAACTTTTATTTTCTCTATTAATTTTCTAATTTTTTGGTATTTTTTGATTTTTTTGGTATTACAATCATATGATGTCACATCATTTTTCATCCATATTTAACTGAAAAGTTAACTAAAGTATCAATTTGTCTCAACTGAAAGTATTATAATAAAATTTGAAAAAACAAAGTTCAGGTAGTTATTTGTAAAGTGCTCAAAGTTGAACTTAGAAAGCCATTTAGAACACTTTAGATTTTTATTTTATTTTTTTAATTTTCGGTCTACTAAACTTTTATCCTCCTCATAAGTCAAAGTAGCAAGCAAAACTCACATGCAAGGATGCATCCAACACACATGTGAAAGAGTGAAGTGAAAGAATAGGTATCTCAAATTATACCTTGCAAATGCACATATGAATCGAACCGGTTTTGAACCGATTTTTGAATCGGTTCAGGTACCTACTTGTTCATTCGTGTAAGTTCAGATACATATTTGTTTCTCACGTGATATTTTCTGTTTATTCTTAACGGAAATTAACGGTACGTACCTATTTGCTTATTTAAGAAAGTTCAGAAACCTATTTACTACAAAAAAAAATTAGGTACCTACCTGTTAATCAATCACATATTCGGGAAGGAGATTGATAATTTTTCCTATATTAAATGTCATATCTGTCACTGACATTGACTTCAATTACAATGTTAGAGTAGAATTCAATTATACTGTCCCCATAACACGACATCTTGAGGGGTTTGTATTGTATAACATCCTATGAATGATAGTTTACGGCTGTTGCAGACATAGTAGTGTTGCAATCAATTCCAATATCTGTCGGAAAAGAAAATACAATAGCTAAATTATGATTAAAAACATATCTATACGTGCAAATATCTTACAAATTTTATACACTAATACACATTAAATACGAACTTTGTCAATTATTGAGCTACCCCATGTACGCTTGTTAAAAAAAATCGGTTCGGCCGAACTGAACCAAAGTTGGTTTGTTTTAGACTGATTTGAACTGGTTCGGTCGAACTAGTTCCAAAACTAAATCAGTTTGTAAGGTTAAAGTAAGCCAATTCAAAACAGTTGATTCAATTTAGTTCGAACATGTTCAAATCGACACGTTTTTTGTATTAGTTTAGACTAAAAATTCAAATCAAAACGGTTTAAACTTACATAATTTTTGAACCAGCCAAAACAAAACAAACAAAACCTAATTGATTAAATAGTACAGAAGAGTATTTTTTGTGTGTATTCTACGCAGTTTAATGTTCAAGGGCATCAATTTATTGGGATGGTTCTGTTTTTAGATCGATCCGAATCTATTTTTGACTAAATCATAACTATTTTTAACTGAACCAAAACTGAATTTTATTTTTTTATGAAAAAATAAGACTAAACTAGTTCGAACCGGTTCTAACCAGACAAGTTTTTTATGGGTAAAATAAGTCAATTTTTTTAGTGAGCCAAAAAAATACTAATTTACTTTAAAGAGTTCTAGTTCAGTTCAAAACTTATTCGAAATCGAACCGGTTCATGAATAAGCCTAATTCTATGCCACACCCTCTTCTAATATCTTCCATATAATCTATCCTTGCTTCCCTAGGAAAGCTACAGATACCTTACCCAAGTAAATAGCAAAGATCAGTGCTTAGTCTATGAAGAACAGTTCTTATTAAACGTGTAATCCTATTGAAAGCGATATCTACTTGCTTTGATGACTTCATTTTTGTTTAATTTAATCAAGATTAGAGTCAGAAATCAGAATATAATCACAAACATTATGTCTCAACAGTAACCAAACAATGTCGACCCACCAACTAAAAAATCTACGTTTTTATTTTTCATTTTCTCTCTCCTCTGATTTTGTTTAGCTTTGAAAATCAAGAAACCTACTGATTTGGAAAAAGAAAGGTTGAATATTTCCACTCTACAATTATTAAAATTGGAGCTTTATACGGTTCGGTGTCTGTGGCCTTGGATTCTTTTAAGTTTTTAGCAGTTCGTGCCTACCAGCTTTTCCTTGGCACGGTCTATGAGGAAAGTATAAAAATTTAGAGGAAGGAATTGCTAGATAAAATTTAAAACGGCTGATTTCAGCCTGTTTGTTCTCTTAGTGTCAAATTCTGAAGAGCGAGACTGAGGTAGGAGAAGATCATGGAGGGGGCGATGAGGAAGAAGCGGATGGCGGCGGTGCTGCTGAGTCTTTGCATTCTGAGCTGCTCACTCACTTCCATTAATGGCACCACAGATCCAGCAGATGGTCAGCATTTTGACTCTCTTTGCATTAGCTGCTTCTTTCCCATATCTGCCTCTTTGATGACGCTTTTAGATTTGTTGCTGCTTGGATGAGAAAAGTGTTATCAATTTGGATCAGATTTATAAAAAACTGCAGCTCCATTTTAAATTTATGGTTGATTTTGATAACACTGCATACATCTGGATATGGGTTTTCTGTTCTTGCTCTTGCTCCCGCCGACAGTTTTTTCTGGCGCAATCTTTAGTGGTTTAGGTGTCTTTTCTTGATGAATTTGGTGGTTTTATATACTTAGGACTGAGATTTCATTTCTTGATGTTGATTCTATGATGGAGAAAAACCTGGAAAAACATTTACCGAAGTGGAAGCCTCAGCTACTTTTAGTCCTTCTTGATGAAGATTTGATGTTCTGTTGCTGGGAAGTAAATCTAATCTGCAACTCGTTTTCTAAATTATTATCAGTAAATTTTCAGTTTCGGTATTTTCGATGGAATTACAGTTGAAGTAACGCGTGTTAAAAGGAATTGGAACATGGGATTAATCAAAATGAACATTATATTGTCAAAATTGGAAGGAAAAAAAAAATTGAATTTCTTGATGTTTCAATGAACAGCTTCTGCTATAAGGAGCATGTTCCAGAGTATGAATTATCCTGGTCAGCTAACTGGGTGGACTGCAAATGGTGGCAACCCGTGTGATGAATCTTGGAAAGGCATCACCTGCTCAAAATCCCGAGTAACACAAATGTAATGTTGAGTTATCCCGAGTAAGATACAAAATATGATTGTATTTCTTGGTATTTTCTCATGTGTTTTCTTGCTTTAAGCAGTAAGCTTTCGGGGCTTCAACTTTCTGGCAGTATCGGTTATGAACTCGGGAGCTTAACTGAGCTGACAGAACTGTAAGTACATAGATTTATGTAATACTTGCTCTTTATTTCCATGGAGTATGCATTAACCATTTAACCACGTTTTTTTCTTTCTTCAGAGATGTGAGCAACAATAATCTGAATGGGCAGATTCCATATTCACTCCCTCCCAAAGTGCAAAAACTGTACGATATTGCTTTCGTTTGATCTGTATTTGTGCTCTTCTCTACTTATTTAGATGCTATTTGCTGATATTAGTCTTTTTTGCAGTAATCTTGCCAATAACAACTTCAATGGAGAAATCCCTTACATTATTCATGATCTGACTTCTCTTAAATATCTGTGAGTTTATTTTTTTAATTAAATTATCGCGACTATGAAATGTTTCACTTTCCGAGGGGTTTAATTTTCCTTTTTTTCCGGGTAATGATGTAGAAACCTTGGGCATAATCAGCTCCAAACGGCCCAGCTGAACGATGTGATGTTTGGGCAGCTCTCTTCACTCACTACACTGTGAGATCTATGGTCCTTAGACCATTCCTTCCATAATCAAAAATTAAAAACTTTTTAAAAGAGATTTAAGGATCATTGTGTTTTGTTTCAGGGATCTCTCTTTCAATGTTCTGGCGGGTAAGCTTCCGCAGAGTTTTAGCTCTCTCTCAAGTGTAACAACAATGTAAGTTCAAAGTAAAATAAGAAAATAAAATAAAGTAACGATTTTAACCGTTGCTTACTTATTCATCTCGATGCAGGTACTTGCAAAATAATCAATTTACTGGAGACATCAATTATCTTGCCAATCTCCCCCTTGAGACTCTGTGGGTGACAGTAAAAATCATCACTTGAACATCTATTCTTTATCCAAGGGCGTGCCTTTGATTCGGGATTTGACAAGTTTGTGTTTTTTAATTCCAGGGATATCTCAAATAACCGTTTCACTGGATGGGTTCCTGATCAGCTGAAGAACATTAATTTGCAGTAATCATTTCATAACTTACCCACATTTCACTTAAATTTTCTTCTTAAAGTAATACACTTCATCACATTCTGTGAGTTTTTTTTCAAACAGGAAAGGTGGCAACTCATTTAGCTCGGGTCCCGCACCTCCGCCTCCACCCGGTACCCCTCCAGCAACCAAATCGAACCGCGATCACAAAAGTGGAAGTGATAGTTCCTCGGGCAATTCTAGTGGTAGCAGTAAAAAATCTGGAGTAAGTGGAGGAGCAGTGGCTGGAATTGTAATTTCTATCTTAGTAGTGGCGGCGATTGTTGTGTTCTTCCTTGTGAAGAAGAAAAGATCTAGAAAGAGGTCACGGGATGTAGAGAAGTTTGACAATCAGCCCCTTGCTCCTCTCTGTTCCAACAATATGCAAGGTATCATTTATTTCTTTGCATTTCATTAGTTGGATATAAAGTCGTTTAATTTCAGTTCTTTGTGCTATAAATTGAAACTTTTTTGCTAAAATTTTAATAAATAAATTGCAGAGTTGAAGTCTGTGCAAACAGCTCCCGCAGTCAACACGAAAACATATGATACATCTGCATCGATAGTTCTCAAGCCTCCGCCTATTGAACACCACAAATCATTTGATCAAGAGGATGTTACAGTGAAGCCTATTGTAGTTAAGAAAAAGAAAAATGTGGTAATAAACGCCACATCATATTCAGTTGCAGACTTGCAAGTTGCTACCGGAAGCTTCAATGTTGATAACCTTCTTGGAGAAGGAACCTTTGGACGTGTGTTTCGGGCTCAATTTGATGATGGAAAGGTATTGCTATTTTCATGCACCAACAAGAACATCCTCAAAGTACCTTACATTAATGTTTTCTGGCCAAATGTATTTTTAAGTTCTTGGTTTTGATCAAATATGCCTTAAAGTCTTCCTTTTTTGGCCAAATGCACGTTAAATTCCTGTTTTTTTTTTTGTCGTTAAAGGCATCTTTTTGGAGGTTGATAGTACCTTAAAGTCATGTGTTTTGGCCAACCGAACCTTAAAGGGTTAAATACCAAGTAGCTACCTGAACTTTGGATGTTTTGCAACGAGCTATCCGAACTTTGAAAATTCAAAACGGACTACCTCAACTTTGAAGAAAAAGAAAGTGCAAACCGACTTTCTGACGACAGTTGACTGAAAATTGGATGGACTAGCTATTTGCACATTCTTCAAAGTTGAGGTAGCCCGTTTTGAATTTTCAAAGTTCGGGTAGCTTGTTGCAAAACGTCCAAAGTTCAGGTAGCTACTTGGTATTTAACCCAACCTTAAATTCTTGGTTTTTTAAGCTTAATGTGCCTTACCAAATGTACCTTAAATTGCTTTTTTTTTTGCCAAATGCACCTTAAAAATACTTGACTTACTTCTGTCTTTCATTACTGTAGGTGGTTGCGGTGAAGAAATTGGATTCTACTGCCATCCCCCACGAATTATCCGATGAATTCCCAGAAATAGTTTCCAACATCTCTCAACTCCACAACCCTAACGTGACCGAGTTAGTGGGTTACTGTGCAGAGCATGGGCAACACCTGTTGGTATATGAGTTCCATAAGAATGGATCTCTGCATGATTTCTTGCACTTATCTGATGATTCCAGCAAGCCATTGACTTGGAATACCCGTGTAAAGATTGCTTTGGGAACCGCACGTGCTCTAGAGTAAGTTATTGATTCTTGGTTAAAAATAACAAATCTTGAAGATCATGGCTTGATTATCGACTTGTGTGGTGATGATGAATGGAATTTCCAGGTACCTGCATGAGGTTTGTGCCCCCTCAGTTGTTCACATGAATGTCAAGTCAGCAAACATTTTATTAGATTTGGAATTGAATCCTCATCTTTCGGATTGTGGATTGGCGAGCCACCTTCCCAACTCAGAGCAGGTGATTTTTTAACCTTTAATATAGAAAAAAATGAATTTTGAAAAAAAAAAACATTACTGTTTCAGGGAAAAAAAATGTTATCACCCGGAATCTCATTCTAAGTTACATATTTTGTAGCATTTTGTGGAAAAAAAATAAAACTTTGATCTTTGTGGAATACGAAATTAGATAGAAAAAGAGAACAATTGCAGGATGTAAGTATCAGGGTTCTACCCACCTAGGCAGCTAGGCTTGTTCATTTAAACCGGTTCGGTTGAATTTGTCTAGTTTGAACCGATTCGGGCGAACTAGTTTCAAAACCAGAACCGTTTTTTAGGCTTCAAGTAGACCAATTCAAAATAGTAGTTTCAATTCATTTCGAATCGACTCGTTTTTTTATACTGAATTATACTTAAATTTAAATCAAATCACTTTAAACCTATATAATTTTAGAACCGATTTGAAGTAAAATAAACCAAACTGATCTGAAATTAAACCAAACCTATAGTTGTCTTCAATAGACCAAACCTAGAAATGTATTGGACTCTCGTATCTTGATGTTGGACAGTATTTCAGTTGGAACCGATTTGAAGTAAAATAAACCAAACTGGTCTGAAATTAAACCAAACCTAGAGATGTTTTCAATAGACCAAACCTAGAGATGTATTGGACTCTCGTATTTTGATGTTGGACAGTATTTCAGTTGGTTGTGAAACAGATTTTCAGTCGGTTCAGTGTGTTGGACAAGATTTTTAGTTTCGGTTTGAACTGGATTACTTATTAACCAAAATTGTTATAAAAAAAACGAGACTAGTTCGAACCAGACCAAGTTTTTTAGAAACAGAAAAAAGTACTGTTTTTTTATAAACCAATTCAGTTTTGAACAAGCCTTAGGTATAACTCCAAATCTCATATAAAGTCCAATATGTAATGACATTGTCAGAAACTTGACAAAATGTTGTTATGTAGTCGCTTAGCCAAAACGCGGGATTGGGATACAGTGCTCCTGAGGTCACTATGTCGGGTCAATACTCTCTGAAGAGCGATGTCTACAGCTTCGGAGTTGTCATGTTAGAGCTTCTTACCGGTCGTAAACCCTTGGATAGGTGTGTGTCCTTGAAAAAAACTATTGTATTGTAGAAGAAAAGATGTTTCGTTTCTTATCCGGAATTCTATTTCTTGTAGCGCAAGGGAAAGACAAGAGCAGTCTTTGGTTCGATGGGCAACACCTCAACTTCATGATATCGATGCACTTTCTAAGATGGTCGATCCTGCGCTGAAGGGGCTCTACCCTGTGAAATCCCTGTCTCGGTTCGCGGATGTGATCGCTCTCTGTGTCCAGGTAAACTCAAATGCTTTACCACTGAGCTAGCTATATGGACAGACTCTTGATGAAGCTTATCTAATCTAAACTAAAGAAAAGTTATTATATTATTCCAGGGTTAATAACTAATTGCTACTTAAACTTTGATCACTTTACAAATTACTATCCGAAAGTTTAATTTTTCAAAAAGTGTTACCTAAATTTTGATATTTGGGTCAAATTGCTCTCTCAGTTAAATATGAATGGAAAATTACATAACACATGATTGATCTATAATTTTAAAAACTATATTTTTTTTAAAAAAAATATTACAGAAATCAGAAAAAATCTTAAAAAAAACAAAAAAATTAATAGAAAATAAGTCTTTTTATATCTTTTTTAGAAAATAAATTTTTGTAATAGAAAAATTAATATGAATGGAAAAAAATAATAATAAATGATTAGTTTTTTTATATTTCTTTTTCATATTTTTCAATAATATTATATTAAAAACTCTCATTTTTTTAGAAATTTTATATATTTTTTTAAAAAAATATTTAGTTGTCTAAATTATAAACCAATCATGTGTTGACACATTATTTTCCGTCCATATTTATTGGAAAACTTAACAGAGGTAGCAATTTACCTTATGTCTCGAAGTACAGGTAGCAAAATTCAAGTAGCAATTTGTATAGTGTTCAAAGTTGGGATAGCAATTTGACAATTAATCCTATTAATCCAAAACTTAGAGAGTTAATTGATTTATCATTTTTGCTGTTTTGGGACAGGCCGAGCCAGAATTCCGACCACCAATGTCTGAGGTTGTCCAAGCATTGGTTCGGTTGGTTCAACGAGCCAACATGAGCAAGAGAACATTTGGAAATGAACAGAGAGCATCACAGCCGTCCAATGATCTCGACTCGTAAACCGACATATCAGATTCCTTCTCAAATGGCTTCATTTTTATCTACTTCCAAGTTTTTTTGTTCAAACTCTGCCGTGACTGTATGATGATATACCACTGCTTTGTTAATATTCACAGTGGTGAGCTTAGTTACTCTGAATTCCTTACATTGTAAGCTAATTTATACTCTGTCAATCAATTCAATAATGTGTAATACCAGCAGACAATCAATACTTTGTTATGCACAGAATATGAATCGATACATTACTCGTTATCAGCTATGAAGTTTGGATCTTCACCATTGCAGAGATATTCATCACAAGCAGAAGCAGATCCCCAGTCTTTTCTAAGACGCAGTATATCTTCTGTGAAGGTCGAGCCTGATGAACCGATGAACACAGTGGACATGGCACATATTGTCTTGTCTAGCATTGCTTCAACCTTCAACAACAATGAGATGAATTTATCATTTAATTGACATTTTCCCTTCATAAGTTCAAGGGTTAAATACCAAGTAGCTACCTGAATTTTGAACGTTATGCAACGAGCTACCCAAACTTTGAAAATTCAAAATGGGCTATCTCAACTTTGAAGAAGGTGCAAATAACTAATTTCTGACGAATTTTCGACGACTTTCCAACGACAATTGATGGAAAATTGGACGGAGGTAGCTATTTGCACCTTCTTCAAAGTTCGGGTAGCTCGTTGCAAAACGTCTGAAGTTCAGGTAGCTACTTGGTAATTTATCCCTAAGTTCAAATCATAAGCACAAAACCATGAATCTAGTACCTGGGGATCTCCCTCTAGGCCATGTCTGTATAGCAAAGCATCCCATTTTTCTGCAAAATTACGAACAGGACGCTTCACCAGAGGTATAACCTTCCCATTTACAACAAGTAATGACTGCAGTAACCCAGTTTCACTTTCGGCTGCATCGGTTGAAAGATAGATGACTGGGGTGTTGGCTGCCTCAACCACCTTGCTTATGCAGTCAGAAGCTTGAGGAATCGGGTAAAAACAACTCTGCTTCTTAACATTGCTGTAAAAGAAGATGAGCACAGCTTTATTAATAGCATCATGCATGAATAGCTTAAACGTTAGTCTGGACATGAAAAGGTAATTAATTTCTCAAATTTAAGATTACTTTTGTATATAATTCAATAACTTAAAAATAAGGGTTAAATAACAAGTAGCTACCTGAACTTTGGACGTTTTGCAACGAGTTACCCGAACTTTGAAAATTCAAAACGGGCTATCTCAACTTTGAAAAAGGTGCAAATAGCTATCTCCGTCCAATTTCTGACGACTTTCCAACGATTTTCCGACGACAATTGACTGAAAATTAGACGGAGGTAACTATTTGCACCTTCTTCAAAGTTGAGGTAGCTCGTTTTGAATTTTCAAAGTTCGGATAGCTCGTTTCAAAATGTCCAAAGTTCAGGTAGTTACTTGGTATTTAACCCTAAAAATAATAAATTTGTTAGTTCTATAGGAAAGCCAAGATATCAGCACAATGAAATTTACAAAAAAGAAAAAAAATACTAGAATGTTGAAAAGATCAATCTTGGGTTGATCTTCAATGAAGGGTTTACCAATGTACGAAGAAAGTTCTAATATATAAACCAATCCTTTCAGAATATTGAAAAATCTCATCTTTAGTTGAAAATCTGCAGATAAACCTGCTTATAACTATAGATGAATATGATGTCCTGCTAAACTAATTTGTTAATGAAGCGAGAAAGAGTGATAACACACCAGAACTTCAGGAAACCGTGCCTTCGAAAATGAAGAGCAGCAAAGTTCTTCCCCAAGAACGTCTGGATGAATCTTTGTGCAGTTAGCATAATAAGTCGACTCGGTTCAATCAAAGTTTTGCACTTATGAGCAATTGGACCGCCCGGCTGCATGACCATTTGCTGCTCCACATTAGCGAAGAAAACATCTCCGATTGCAATGACATCATCATTAGATGAGAATTTTGCCTCAATGTCCTGTATGGACCTCTTGCTTGGTTTCTTAACATCCTCAAGCCAAGGGGACTCTAGCTTCCCCATTGAAATCCCTAAACCCTTCAACTTCTTCACATGTTCTTCATCCACAAAACAGTTTTGGGGCGAGGAGAAATAGCAAATGAATCTATCGATGTGAAAGTGGTTCTTCTTTGCCTCTGCAAATTCATCGAATTGCATAACAATTTTCCGGCCGAGGCATTGATTGATGTGATCAATATCCAATACTCTATTGAACTGGAAGTCCACCTTTGAGCTGGGAATAACCAAAACCCGATTAAGCATAGCTGCAAAGAACATATGCTTCTCTAAGCAAATCAAATGGTTCGACATCTGTCCTGATACACAAACTGCAAGCAAATATTTATCTGATTTCGGCTTCCATTCAATAGTCTTCCTGTCAGGCCATCTCTGATCTGCCTTTCCACACCTATCAAATCCAGAAACCCCAATATTTGGAACCCTAACATTGCTATCAGTAGACAGATTCCCAGACTGATATGGCAACAAAAGAACATCCTGAATCTCCTTGTTCAACGAAATCTGCTTCAAGACAGAAGATTTAAAATCCTCGAGTACTTGATCATTGATTACACTCGAATTCGAACTATCCAAACTAGAATTTCGATCAGTGGAACCCAATGCACGATTCCACATAGCGAAAAGCCCTAGTTGCTGCTGCTTCAACAAGTACATCGCCCGCAGCTCAGATTCCCTCATCCGATCATCAACTGAGCTAAACCTAATCGAGGAGATGCTGGAACTGAAAATGCTTCCGGTGGAGAAGTAGAGAATTACGACGATAAGAGGGAGAATAACTGCGAACAGGTACCTCCGATTGAACCGGCGGCTGCGAATCTGAGACCGGAAGTCTTCCACGTCAAACGCGGAATTCATTCGACGCTCGGCTGGGGACATGGGTTTGGTGTCGTTCTGGAGTATTAGGTTTGATCGATCGTCTTCCTCGTCGGAGGATGAATCCCTCTCCATTATGAAACTGTATTGAATGCTTCCCCTTCGGATTCCGCCTCTTCTGCCGAGATATGGAGATGCTTTGAGATGAATAGAGAGAGGTAAGGTCGGGTCTGTGATCAGTGTAAGAACAACTCCACCTGCAGTGGAGTAAGAAGGAAGTGAGATCTGGTGAAGGAAGACGACGATGGCTGATGGCTGATGACTGTTGGCTGGAGAAGGTGTCGGTGGTTGAACTGAAAGTGACGGCATTAACAAGCAAGACATCGTGGGTAACGGACACGTGTATTGCCGTTTGTTTTCCGTCCAAGCCTCCCACGCAATAATGCTTATGCTTATTGACTCCGTTAAATATATTTTTTTTTTGTCACTTTCTCCCATCTGTTTTCGACATTTATAAATACTAAGGAAAAACTTTTAAACTGGTATCCGAACTTGTGGGTGATTAGTAAGTACGTACCTAAACTTTTTTTTGTAGTAACTAAGTAGTCGAACTTATGAAAATTAGTAAATAGGTACCTACCGTTAATTTCCATTGCAAATAGGCGAACTTATCACGTGAGGAGCAAATAGGTACCTAAATTTACATGAATGAGCAAGTACGTACCTAAATCGGTTCAAAACTGGTTCAGTTGAACCACTTTTATTTTTTTAAAATATGATTTATATACCAAACACATGCATGACTCAACTCCAGATGTTCTCGGAGTGTTTCTTGATGCACCGAGAACATGTGGAGTTGAGTCATACATGCGTTTGGTATATAAACTTTACTTAAAAAAAAAAGTGTTTTGACCGAACCGATTAAAACAGGTTCAGGTACCTACTTGTTCATTCGTGTAAGTTCAGATACCTGTTTGCTCATCGCATGATATTTTTCGTTTATTCTTAATGAAAATTAACGGTTTAAGAAAGTTTAGCAACCTATTTGCTAAAAAAAAAAAAGTTTAGCTACCTACTTGTTAATCACTCACAAGTTCGGGTACCCATTTGGTAGTTTTCCCTAAATATTAAAATATTTCAACTTTAACTTGAGTAATTATTTTCATTTTAAAAAAATATAGAAAATTACTATTTTAATTTAACCTTATTCAGTTTGTTCATCCTTCAATACTAATCTAAATAACACCATCAACTCAAATGAAGAATTTCCCTCCTAATTCTCCTCTGTCACGTCCACGAGCCGTCCCCGAACCCATTTCTTCGTTACAGCAACTTCCTTGGAACCCAAGTCATCCTCGACAACAAGAACATCTGAATGGATCTTCGTCAAAGCAGCTTCCTTGGAACCCAAGGCATCTTCAACAGCAAGAACATCTGCTTTGGTTCCATTCAGACGAGGGTTTTCTTCCGAAGTAACAGAAACTCCTTCCTTCATCAGACTCTCCAAATCAGAAGGGGAGAAGCCGAATTTATCGGTATCTCCAATAGCATGAACTGGACTTCCATTGATAATCTTTCCTCCTTCTGGGTTTGCCAAATCAACTAAAGAATCGTTAAATGATTGAGGTTCGGGTGTTACAGACTCAATAAATTGAATGGCTTCAGCAATCATCTTCCTGGTCTCCATTAACGAAGCTCTAGCCATGGAACTGCTAGCCGCAGCAATCTCCAGTGCTTGAGCTGCCTTCTCAGCTTCAGCAATCAATAGCCTTCAAAAAAACGATAATGCAATAAGTTCTGGGTTTAGCAATTACCAAATTGCATTGCATGATTGTAAAAAAAGGCAAATTTGTATGAATAAAGTTTGTTATTTCTAAAACAAAAATTGAATCTTTCGAACTATTCAATCAACAAACCTTGCTCGCTCGATGGCTTCCGTTCCATTAGTTTCAGCAGCTGCTCTCTGGGCTCTGATGTTCTTAATCATCTCCAGCTTCGAGCTAGCCAGAGGATCCTTAAACAATGGAGTTTTGCTTCTTTTCAATTTCATTTTCTGAATCGGGTCGATCTTAGGTTTAGGATCCGCATCACGGGCTTTTCTCTTAGATGAACTACGTGGTTTTGTCTCTGTACTGGTCGATGGTCTTCTCCTCGGCTTTCTTTCACCTCCAACTGGAACTCCATGGAACTTGGCTATTCCAGAAACAACCCGATCCCGATAGGTCTGCATAAAAAATGAAGTTAGAACTCAAACAATGATTCGAAAAGGTCTAAAAATTGGGTTTTGATTCTTTTAGAATCCAATCAATAAGAAGCGTTACTTACAGGATCCGCCCACTTGGCAGCTATTGCTTCTGCAATTTTTCTCCTTTGCTCGGGTGACTTGGGTGCTCGTTTATTACCTTTCTGTCTCCGCTTGGCTTTGCGTTCTTCCACACTTCCCACCCATTCTTGCTCAAGTTGTTCATTCTGCAGATCATATGAATCCCATTGAAGCTCATCTTCATCCATCGAACCGTTTCTTGAAGCTTCAGCAATCAAATTCTGCCACTCAAAGTAGCAACTTTCTTGCAGCATCAGCCTTTCACGGCGCCTTTGCCACCCGATTCGCACTCCAACTGCAATTTTCACCTTGGTTTCCTCACTGGTAAAAATTAAAGCCGTAAAAGGATGCAGCTTAATGATAAAAAAATGTCATTTTAGACGATATAAGAGTGAAGAACACACCTTTGCGCATGCCCGAGGTTAACTAACTTCATTTTGACCTGCAAAGACAGTAATTTTGGAGAATTCAAATTTAGTTTAGATTATATGAATAAAACCATTTACTGTTTATAATCGTAGATGTAGATCGTACCCATAAAAAGATATACCAAATCTCTTCACCCTCATCAAACCCAACAACTAATTCATAATCAGCAGATCTTCACTTGATCAACAAATTTTAAAGAAATTATAACATAAATGGAGACCAAAGGGCTAGAACAAGTGGAACAGTTTTATAATCAGCAAAATTTAACTGATAATAATTGCATAAAAGTTATAGAATGAATAGGAAAGAGGTAAACTTTGAGACAATTTGAAGAATAAATATCACTTACCATCATGTTTTCTCAAACTAGGCCTACAATTGGTGCAAGATTAATTGGTTCACCTTGTTGAATATTCATGTATTGGCCAATTTTATCATATTTCAATTGTACAGCTAACTTGTTGGTTTTGGGGGATTGGGTCGCCCATTAGTGGGAGCTCATTCTAATAAGCCCAGTATTGAATACTGGCCCAAACCATTCCCTCTATATGTATAGGGATGCTCAAGGTTGGAAAACCTAACAACGATGACAGTGATGCCCTGCCGCCCTACAGTTTAGACTGAGGTAAGTAGCTGTGGAAACCTAGGTCACTGCCCGTTAACCCGTGACGTGAGTCCGGCAGAGCGTGATCCCAACCTCAGGCAGATCCGCTTCCGCTAAGTCGATCGTTCAAGGTGGTAACTTAATTATGTTTAATGTTGTGCCCTAAACGATTGCATGTTTCGTACATATTCCAACATAACTGAATTAGCAATTCAAGCATTAACTGCAAAATCACAACAATATCATTCTTACATGACATCACCTTAGGACTCTGCATTGCCAACCTCGTTCTTTCTTTGATCCGTTGAAGAGTCTCTGCACATTATATGACGGTAAGTAAACTCACCCTAGTGTAAAACTAGTGATTTATTATCAAATCTCAATGATCTATCCTTACCAGGACTGTGTTTCCTGCCTTTGTTCCATGGAGTGTTCCCTTTATTTGCTTTAGAAATCCGCATCCGTCTCAGCCTTTCACTTTCACTCAAATCTTCATCCGAAGATTCCACCTCCGATGCAGGTGAGGTTGAATTTGAACCGAGAGTGTCTTGAGGCGAAATTCCATCTTTGTTCAAAGCTAAAGTCTTGTGTTCAATGGTGGCAACTGCCTTAACTACAAGTCTAGCCCTTCCTGTCTCAAACCGCCTATTTCCATGAAGATTCAAGGATTTTCTCAACACCAAGTCATTCCCAAAGGCAAATGCACTAGACAACAGCTTAGTGTGGTTCTGGAAGTTTGGCTGTGCAGTAGCAATTTCTGTTTGAAAGAATAATGCATAAACTTTTTAGAATGCAGCGTTCAAGATACAATTTTTCATCTTGAAAATTCAGAAAGAATGTCATTCTTCTTGAAAAATTTAAAAGTTCATAACTTGCAATCTACATTAGTTTACGTTCTTCTGCAATTCAAGAGCACTCAGATTATACTGAAAATACAAACCAATTAGACACTGTAAACTGAATTCATAACAGACATTCTAGCTAATCTGTCAGAGTAAAAGACTAATTAGATGGCAAAACAACAAATTTCGAAGGAACCCGTGATTGAGATTCATGCAAAGCTTTAAATTTGAGGCGGATTTTAGATAAAGAGAGCACAATGAGGACAACCCATGAAAGTACTTACCTAATAAAGGCATGGATGGGTGCTCATTCAGACCATCGACTACTCTCTGACTCTGCCGCTTCGAGAAGGTAAAAAGATGAGAGCTTGGTAGCTGAAGCTGAGAAGAGAGGTGGGGGTGCCTGCAAATGAATACCGCTGTGGGCAGCAACGAGACAGTGAAGCGCTTCAGTGAGTAGCGGGAGCCATACGAAGCCACACAAACAGAGTAGCCGATAAACAACTGTTGGTTTGGTTTGGATAACAAGAAGAGAATGCTGCCGAGTGCCTCCTCCCAACTGAATCGCATCCGTTGATTGTTAGCTTGATGATTTTCCTATTCCGTCCTCATACTTAAGACATTTACGGCAAACATGATTGGTTAAACATAATAAAAATAGGAAATATAAAATTGTTTTAGATGTCTAAACATTTTATATAAAAAAAAGTATAATTTTTAATATACAATATAATTTATTATATGCTTTAGGATAAGTTAAATTATTAAGAAAATAACTAAATTAATTTATTATAAATTTTAGAATAAATTAAATTAAATTTATATATAATTTATTAAATACTTTAGAATAAATTAAATTATAAAAATATTAATTAAATTATATATATTATTAAAAAAATTAGAATAAATTAAATATAAAGATATTAATTAAATTATTATAGAAATATATTTAATTTATACATTTTTATAATTAATTAATATAATTACGTCTCTTTTCTCTTTTCATTTCTATTCCATTTTCGGGAGTATCACTAATTCTCTATTATTTGGCCAAAAAATAAATTCTCTATAATTAAAATGTGGTTTGACTATCATATAATTCTTGACACCACCTTGCTAGCTCATTGGTGATTATTATTTGGTTGACTTTCCTTACCTTTCTCACATAAGTTCGAAAATCATGATTTTTTACTATTATTATAAGAGTTACATAACTTTGTAAATTACAAAGTTTTTGAAATTTAAATATTTATATTTCTAACATAAATATCAACTGTACGGAGTAGGTAAATCAGTAAAGTGAATATCTGTGTCTTATCTAATCGTGTCTTGTGTAAACAGATAAATATTAAATGTGCATAAACGTGTGTCAGGTTTAAACAGATAGAATTTTAAACAGATCACATGCGGAACGTATGTTAAGACACGATTAATTTTTTGAACAAATAAAAAATTGATATACACGAGACAAACTCTTAGAAAACTCTTAGATGGCAAGAAATGACACACAATAAATAATACAATATGAAATTCATAAATTCAATCATTTAATAATTTAATTTCATAATCAAGTTTTAAAATGCATAAGTTATTAAAAAAATAAATTGAAATATTAGATAAATATATGTAATCATGTATTTGCATGTTAGATGTGTTTAGACACAGTTATTAATCGTGTCAAAATAAATAAGAGTTGTTTAGACACGATTATTAATCGTGTCGTGTCATTATCGTATAAAATGCAGATCGTTACAGAACATTTAATCGCGTCGTGTTAGAAATTGTCACCCCTAAATAAAGAGGTGTAATTTTTTTCACAAACGGTTCAGTCTTTTTTATTCGTTATTAGTTGGTTATGGTTCGGTCGTGATCTAAATAATTTTGTTGTTCACCTACACGTTAACAAGACTCACAAAATTCATGCAATATTTTTTACCAAAAGTATAAATAGCATCCAGCTTTATTACGAAAATACATAGTACAACGTAAGATTACAACATAAAACGGAGGAGATGAAGCTAATAAAGCCCGATCACACAAGCACTCACTTTTTCCGACACCATTATCGTTGTCGATTAGGGTTTCCTAGGATTCCACACGATACAGCGACAGAGCTTCCCCGTTGGAATATCGTACGTTGTTGGAAGACCGGACCTCTGCATACTGTTTAAAATAGATAGGGTTATAGAGACGTGGTGAATCCGACAGAAACTCTTCAGGAGCTTCCACAGCAGACTGTAATGGCCCCTTAAAGAAAGACCCCATGGAAACCCTAATCGAAGCCTCATTGCACCGAACTCTGTGCTTCGCATTGGTTAACCTCCTATTGCTCCAAACCCTAGCCATGTCTCCCATGATGACGAACAAGTTTCCAGGCGAGGTTTCAACTGGGAGGAAAGACCCAGAATGTTTGTCTGCAACCTCAAGACCCCCGACAACTTCATCGTCTTGAAGAACTGTCAAGAATCCAGAGTCTGTGTGGGAACCGACTGATTCAGGAGTGAAGCTGTACTTCATCAGCCTCACATGGCAGAACCAGTCCTTGAAAAAAGATCCCTCTCACACACTGATGATAGTCCCAAGCTTGTGGCAATCTTGTTAGCTAAGTCGTCGATTAGCTCTCGAATTAGTCGATTGTATGCCTCAATCGTCGCCCTAATGTTTAATAATGTTAGAGAGAGCATTTACAATACATTTGTCACATATTTTGAAGTACATAACATGTTTGAAAGTGTGTTGATATGCATTACACTATTAAGTTATAAAAAATTATTAAATGCATTAACGGTTAATTATTTATTCACTTTTGTCGTTAAATATAACAAAATAATAATATTACCAGCTTGTTTTTCCTCGTATTATGTTCAACACTAAATCCAACTTCAAAATGCAGATTTGAGTTCGAATTCTACCCAAAACTACATTTTGGAATTGAATTAAAACTCAAATTTGCATTTTTTGGGTTTGAATTCAATCTCAAAATGAATTTTTAGATTGAATTAGTGTTAGGCATTCCAGGCAAAAAGCTCGGATTTCCTGAGTCTGGCACACCCGAAATCAGGAATAGAAAGTCAAATGACAAAATTGCCCTCATTGACTTTTCATATTGACTGAACTATTTTCAGTTGCTCTTCATCTCGGGGCGAAGCTCCCTTGCTCCTTCATTACTATTCTCCTTCCCACATCTAATCCTTTCCACCGAGATTTCCTTCGACTTCTCGATTCGACTTCCCACAACCAATCATTTCCATCGATTCTGGGTTCATCACGAGCCTAGAATCACGAATGCAGAGTCACAAAACCTGAATCGATTCATGTTGTTCTTCGTTCTTCTGGTTATGGTTGTTCTTCTGGTGAGGTAAAAATCATGTTGTTCTTCTGCAGTTTTTATTTTTAATTAAACATCGAGTCGTCGTTATTGAAATTTTAAAAAAAATATAGGGGGGAATAGACGCCACCCGGGGGTGCGCGTATTTCCAATACGCGTTACCCGGGGTGCGCGTATACTTATTTTTCGAAATATTTTTTTTTGTATACTTACTTTTCTAAAAAAAACAAATGCTTACTTTTTAAAAAAAATCATTTTTTTATGAATTGTTTGTAATGTATATAATTATATTCATATGCATATTCTAAGTGTCACCTTAAAACAATTGTATCTTTTCATTTACTTCAGTTCAAAATAGTTACATCCATTTTAAACTATATACACATATTTTGGTATTATTTATAATATTTTTAAACCTTTACTTATTATATATTAATATTTAAAAAACTCGATTTTATTTATA
The DNA here is from genome assembly GCA_946814005.1 of Chamaenerion angustifolium. Classification (NCBI taxonomy): domain Eukaryota; kingdom Viridiplantae; phylum Streptophyta; class Magnoliopsida; order Myrtales; family Onagraceae; genus Chamaenerion; species Chamaenerion angustifolium. The sequence goes on from OX328279.1 coordinate 1,638,560, forward strand.
AATATATCTTTACTCTTAATTATGACTTCTAATAATACAAAATATTAAAATCCAACAGAAAAGATAGTATAATTTTGGGTTTCAATCGAGTTCTAATAAAATTAATATTCAATTTAACATATATATGTAAGTAATAATTAGGAGAATTAAATAATAATTTTCGAAATTAAAACTACATGAAATTATTGAATGACATTCAAATTGACGAAATGACAAAATTGTCCAAAAAAATTGGATTTTGCAGAAAATTACTGAGTCCCGTATCAAAACGGTCTCCTTAAGTCAATTTCGCTCCCCTCACCGTAAATGGTTCGTGTAAGAGGAAAATTATGACGATTACCTCCCAGGATAAAATAGTGTCGTCAAGGCGAAACAAACACGGTGTTTCCCTTAACCGAACTGAACAATACCTGAACTCGGATTTCGACAGAAATTCGAACACAACTGGAAACTCGGATCTGACTTAACTCTTGAGCAATATATCTGTTGGTAATTTTCTGGAATGTATTAGATTGTTTTTAATTGAGAAGAACCAACCCTATTTATAGGGTTTATGGTACTCCTTGAAATAAAAAATATCAACAAATATATTACAATATGAAACACTCCATTAGAAAATATATTATTATGAAATATATTATTAGGAAATATTTCATTAGGAAATATATTATTAGGAAATATATTAATGATATTCTCTTGATATAAAAAAGATAGTAACAATATTCCACGTATATTTTGCAATATTGTGAAGAATATTAAGAAAATATTTCCTGATATATTATATCAACAATAATATTTCCTAATATATTATACCAACAATCATATTTGCTAATATATTACTTCCTTCCTCATTTACCATTCATAAGAAAATTGGGTCGGTTTAATCCTAAACCGACCCAGGTTGAAACAGACTGGTCCAAGGGCTTGGCCACAACCAACAATATTCTTTTATTTTTCAAATTTTAAAAAAATAAGAGAAATTTTAAAATGCGTCCAGAAAAAAAAGGGTAATGTAGCCTATATTATATTAGAAAAATGTTTTTTAATGAATAAATAAATGTGTTGAATAAGGGACTTTGATTGGGTCTCTCAGCTCTCTTATGGTCTAAGCTTGGGCTAGAAAAGCCTCATTAAGGATTTCACTTAGGCCTAACAAAAGTTTAGGGTGTAATTTGCTATTCTCAAAGCTAAGGGTTCATATTATTTCGATAACTCGGCCCAGGCGACTCACTTGTCTTATGTAAATCCGATTTGTCTTCTCTATCCCCCTCTCTCTGCTCTGCGCTAGGATTGGGGTGGTTGTTGCTGCCGAGTTTCAGTTTTCCACGCCCCCAGCTCTCTTCTCCGCCATGAAATTCATCTGAAGGGTCCAACTTTTCGATACTCAGTTGATCAAGTTCTTCAGAAATGTCTCACGCTGTCTTCCACACTGCACAATTTATGCCCATCAACACCAAGACCCGAATTCCCATTATACCCGGGTCTTTACCGTCTCTTCCGTCGCCGGGGAAGCTCCATCGTCGGAGCTACGCGGTGGTAAGGTCTTCTGCCTCACCCGCTGCTCCTGCGCCGATGGTGGATGACGGCGGCGGAGGCGGTGGAGACGAGTCTGTTCAGTTCTTGGAGAGGTGCTTTCAGGCTCCCTGCAGTTCGTCTGGTTCCAGCGGGACAGTTATGAAGGGGAAGTTTGGGTCAGTTGGTGCCGTCACTTTGGAGAAGGGTAAGCTTGATCTGTCCTCGAAGCAGCAGACCAAGTCCAGCCCGGAGGTTTGTGATTCAATTTCTGATTTTGCCTCGATTTCTCAAAGTTTAAGTGATTTTTACACTTAATAACTTGATGGGGTTTTGATTGAGCTAAGAGATGGAACAAATGGAAGCAGTTCTAGGTCAATTGCCAATCACAAGGAAAAATGTTGTAATGGAATAATGGATTGCATAGATACCATCAGTCTGTTAATTCCTCGAATTTGGGATAAAAATAATGCGTAGAAGGCTTTTTTGTCAGTAGTTTAAGTGAATATCAATTAGTCCAATAAATTTGGGGTCATTCAGTTAAATTTTCACTGGAGTCCTGGACTGGACTGGACTATTGCCCGTTTGATATTAAGTAACTATAAGTATAACTATGTTTACAGCTTGCAACTGGAGGAGGTGGTGGAGATATGGGAAAGAGTGTAAGTTTTGGTGGTGGTGATGGAGGTGATGATGACGGTGATGATGATGACTACTTTGATGACTTTGATGATGGTGATGAAGGAGAGGAGGGCGGTCTATTCAGGAGAAGGATGTTTCTTGAAGAGGTATGGAATCTATGGATGAATTCACAAATTAGTAATTTGTTGCTAACTGTCTCAAATCTTAGTTTCTGGCATTCTCATGCTAATTTGATTGAAATTTGATTCCTTCCAGCTCTTTGACCGCAAGTTTATAGATGCCATTTTGAATGAATGGCAAAGAACAATGCTGGATTTGCCTGCTGGGTTTAGACAAGCTTGCGAGATGGTCTGAATTTGTTATCTCTCACTTTCTCGATTTATTTGTTCATGAAAAATGAGAGAGCTTTTGCGTTCAGGGATTGGTAAGCTCTGCACAAATGGTAAAATTCCTTGCAATCAATGCCAGACCGACTACTGAGCGGCTCATTTCCAGATCACTTCCTGAATCCGTGTCCAGAGCTTTTATTGGCAGGTAAATTTGAAAGAAAGAAAAAAAAAGTTGATTTCATAGTGGATTCGAGATTTGTTTTGGACAAAAAAGGTTACTCATTTCTAGGGCCGTCGATGGTTATGGTATGGTCAGGGTATGACAAATACCATAACCATACCATATTTTTAAACCACATACCATAACCATTATGGATATAATTTTCAATACCATAACCATTAAAATAACCGTGGTTATTAACCATGGTTTTACCCGTATACCCATATTCATTCCACACATGTAATATAATAAAAGATCAAAATTTTTATTTTAAAAATACATCAATCTATATTACCATTGTTGGACTTTGGCGCCTTCAATCTTCAACAATTTCAAATTTTCAATTATATAATTTATATTTAGTATATTATATAAATTAGTTCATTAATAATAAATAAATATTATATTTATATAATAACCATGGTAATAACTCAAATACCATAACCATTATGGGTAGAAAATTCATCACCATAACCGCACCATAATGGTCCGGTTAACCATATTAAACAATATCGTTTATAACCATGGTTATGGGTTTTTCACCGCACCATTGCCGTCCCTACTCATTTCCTTCACTGGGTTCCTGATTTTCTTTCTTAACAACATGCCTTTTCAGACTGATTGCAGATCCTGCATTCCTATATCGCCTTCTTTTGGAGCAAGTTGTAACCATCGGATTTTCTGCATCCTGGGAACTTAAGAACCGTGGAGAGCGGTACTATATATATATAATTTGCTCTGTTAATAGCATTTCCTGCTCTTTCTAGGTAAAATTATTTTATTTATTTTCTCGTAGGATAAAGAAAGAGTGGGATCTTGCACTCGTGAATGTGCTTACTGCATCTGCATGCAATGCTTTAGTTGTTTGGTCCCTTGCTCCTTGTCGTTCTTACGGCAACACCTTCCGGTTCGACCTGCAAAACACTTTGCAGAAACTTCCGAACAATGTATTTGAAAAGAGTTACCCATTTAGAGAGTTCGATCTACAGAAGAGGATCCAATCGTTCTGTTATAAAGCAGCTGAATTGTGCATGGTTGGATTAACTGCTGGTGCGGTCCAAGGCTCTTTGTCCAATTTCCTTGCTAGTAAAAAGACAGACAGGTTTGTTTTTCTTTTAAAAGATATATGACATTTCCACATAGTATGAAACTTGGTAAGGAAAAACTATTTGGCTAAGATAATAACATTAACAGTTTGCTGAAATAGTAAAAATGATATTTTTTTTTCACAGTATGTAACTTGGTAAGTGGAAAAAAAAAACTTTTTTAGGAGAAAACCATTTGGATGAGATAATAATCATCTGTTTCCTGAAATAGTAAAAAACACTACTTTTTTCCAATAGTTTCTTGCTAAGTTTCACCTATTTTAGCATTTCTCTAAAATAATTATCTTCTCAATCAGTGGGTTAAAATATGTTATTTTTCTTACGATGAACACTGAAATTTACAGAGTTTCTGTGACAATCCCGACTATAAGCACGAGTGCACTCGCCAATGGCGCCTTCCTCGGGATATATGCAAACCTAAGTTACCAACTCTTGTGTGGATCTGATCGTTTAATGACCAACCATTTCGATGTTATTGGAGTGGCTCTGTTTCTGGGTACAGCTTTGAGGTAAAATTTACTTTCATTTAAAGTCACAATTTGAGTTTGCACTGAAGAAATGGAGATGTTTAGGCTAAAAGTCAAAACTTGATTCCAGTCCCAACAGGAAAACTCATTTTTTTACTGCTTTTTACGTAAAAACTCGCCATTGATTGATGTAAATAATTTGGTTTTGACTGCTTAGTTAAGTAAAAAAAAACAAAAACGATTTTGACTGCTTATTATGTTTCTGATATTGCAGGGTAATGAATGTCAATATGGGGGAGAAGCTCAGACACGCATGGCTTGGAATGGAAGCAGATCCATTATCTCAGTCCGATGAGCTTCTAAAGGCTTACACTAGACCAACTGAACCGGGTTCGGCATCCTCAAAATGGTTCATATCAAAGAACCCTATCGTGTCTGGCCTGCTCGGTTTCACACAACAAAATGGTGATACCACTACAGGTGAATCTCCTGCCCCAAAGGCAAAAAGGAAGAGGATTGTCAGAAAGAAGGTAACAGCAAGTTCATCGTAGTTTCTTCTTCGCCTCTCAGGATCCAGTTTTGCTGCCTGATGAATGCGGTAGTAGTGGAGTCGTTGCTTGTATGCCAAGGAAGTTTTCAGTAGATTCGAGGTTTTGTTACTTGGAATGGAAGAAAAGTCTCATGGTTCATTCATCAAATGTGTTTTTGGATAGAATTGTTTTAGATGTTGCAGTTCTTTGAAACATCTGAGACTGATATGTTGAGCCTTGTGAGAGTTTAACTGCCAAAGATGATTCAGTTCTTGTCTTAGTAATAAAGTTACAACATTTAAGGCATATTGGTTGTTTATTGAACCATAGTTATTGTGGGTATAATTTTTAATACTGTAATTGTATTCATAATTACAGTTATTAATCACGATTTTATCTGTATAACTATATTTTAAATTAACAAAAAGATTAATTCAATTATTAAAAAAATTCAACATTATTCAAATGTGAAATTAAAATAATATAATGTAATTAACACAAGAATTTTTGAATCTAAACCATAATTCTATCAATATTTATTATATGTAAGGTTAAATACTAAGGAGCTACCTGAACTTTGGAGGTTTTGCAACGAGCTACCCGAACTTTAAAAAAGCAAAACGGGCTACCTCAACTTTGGACGAAGTGCAACGAGCTACTCTAATTTGGGCGGAGGTAACTCGTTGCACCTTCGCCAAAGTTCCGTCTTGATTTTTTAAAGTTCGGGTAACTCATTGCAAAACGTACAAAGTTCAGGTAACTCCTTGGTATTTAACCCTTATATATATTAATAAATATTTTTATAATAATATATAATAAGTTATTATAACCGCAGTATATCATAATAATAATATAAAAAATAACTGTTATACCATTTTTTTTTAAAACTTTTACCGGACCACCATTATCCGGTTTATGTATAGACCGAACAATCTATAGCCTTGGGAAATGTCCTATTATCCTCTGTCTCTATCCCTCTATCTACTCTCCCCCATCTCTGACTTCACAGGCGACAGAAACAACGCCGATTAGTCACCAAAACATGGACGGCGGCGGCGGCAGCGGCAGCGGCGGCGGAGTAGTGACGGCGACAGTTCAATACTGGCTGGTGAACCACCCACTTATCCAAAACTTCACCTGGATCCCCGGCCGGAACTTCGCCTCTACGCCTCTCTTCCTCACCGTTACCGTCCTCACCTACCTAACCCTCACCCTCCTCCTTCCCCACGCGCCGCTTTCTCTCTCCCGACTTAGCCCTAGCATCCTCCGCCCGGTGGCCTTCCTCCACAACCTGACCCTCACACTCCTCTCCCTCGCCATGGCGGCCGGTTGCACACTCTCCGCCGCCTCCCAAGCCCCCAATCGCCGCTGGATCTTCTGCTTTCCGCCGTCCACGCCACCGCGCGGCCCCGTCTTCTTCTGGGCCTACGTGTTCTACCTCTCCAAGATCCTCGAATTCATGGACACACTCCTGATAATCCTCAGCGGCTCCCTCCAGCGGCTCACGTTCCTCCACGTTTACCACCACTCAACCGTCCTCGTGATGTGCTACCTCTGGCTGCAGACGTCGCAGTCTCTATTCCCGGTCGCTCTCATCACCAACGCCTCCGTTCACGTGGTGATGTACGGGTACTACCTGCTGTCTGGTATGGGTCTCCGGCCGCCATGGAAGAAGATGGTGACTAACTGCCAGATCGTGCAGTTCGTGTTCAGTTTCTTGGTATCGGTTCTGATGCTCCGTTACCACTTTTCGGGTCCGGGTTGCTCCGGCATCTGGGGGTGGTGCTTCAATGCTGTGTTCAATGCTTCGTTGTTGGCACTGTTCGTTAATTTCCATGTCAAGAGCTACGCGATGAAGAAGAAGAAGAAGAAGGGTGATGATGATAAGTTTGACTAGTCGATTGAAATGGAGGGTAGAGAGTTTTGATTTTGTTAACTATTGAGTATTGATCAATAAATGGCCAAAAAAGTATTGATCAATAAATTGTGATTTTATATATATTTTTAAATGGTAATAGAGACATGCCGTAACATGTCATTTACAAAGTTATAAAAAAAGTAATTAGTAAACTACAAATTAAAAAACGAAGCTCTGATCCGTTTCTCTCCGGAAATCGCCGTGGGAGATATCGTCGCCGCCCTGAACGCCGCTCGTCTCCGGTGTTGGTCCAAGTTCCAGGTAATAAGAGTATTACCATGAGGCCGCAAGGCTAGGTCTACAGGTTACGATTGCACTCACTCCATCCGCAAAATCGCCCAACCCCAATCCAAGCCCTAGCTCCTGCAATCACGGTCGCCCACCAAATTCCGGTAAGGGAGGGGAGAGGAACCACCATACAAATCATCTACGGCACCGTCTGAGGGGAGAGGGGCGACCGTCCGAGCTCAATTAAGTCAGCAGAACCAACCTTCATACTCTGTAAGTATAACGATCGCCTAGCTTGTCTGGTTTGATTCAATTGCAGGGAATACCATGAAGAAAACGCCCCCGAGACACTGTCCCATTGATGACGATGATAGCATACCCCCCGGATCCTGTGTGGTCATCCCAGCGAGCAACGAAGTGCAGACGGGCAACCTATGTCTAGGCAAAGTTCTGGGCAGCAGACCAACCAAAAAATCAGCAGTTCACAGTGTTCTTCAACATGCTTGGAACCGCTATGAGGAAGTCCGAATTCAGGAAATGACAGGTGACACCATTCTCTTTGATTTCTCGAATGAGCAGGACCAACTCGATGCCTTGGATTGAAGCCCGTGGGCAATCCAAGGGCAATGCTTGTCCCTCAAGAAATGGGATCAAGGAATCCGAATTGCAGAAGTGCAGTTCCATTTAGTCTGCTTTTGGGTTCAAATACACGATCTAGAAGTGGACACCTTTAGCATACCTAATGCCAGGAAACTAGGTGAGTGCATAGGGGAGGTTAAACAGATTGATGATATCCTCGGACCGATGGGTTTAGACAGAGATTACCTGCGAATCAGAGTCGAGATAGATACCACACGGCCACTCCTTGCAGGGATCAACTACACCAGAATGAATGGCACAACAGGGAGGGCGGAAGTGAAGTATGAGCGCCTACCAGATTTTTGTTTTGGATGCGGTCTAATCGGGCACAGTGAGAGGATATGTAGGGCACCTATAGTGATGAATGACAATGGAGACGAAGGGCCTATGTATGGCCCTTGGATCAAGGGGGAGAGACCGAGGAAACGTGGGAAAAATTGTAAGATCATAAGCTCCCCACCAGGGCCACACACTACAGATCCGAAAAGGAAAACGTGGAAAGAGGTTATGAAGGAGAAGGAGGACCGGGAAAAAGAACGGAAATCAGGCACATATATGTTCAAGGGTGAACCAAAAGGAAGCACGAGCTGGAGAAAACCAATGGAAGGAAGTGGCATGACAGAAGGCATGGCCTCACACGACATGAGCAATGAAAAAGGAAACGTAACCCAGGAAACCAGAAATAGCAAGGACACTGGGAAGCCCCTCACCGACAAAGGCACTGCTGATCACTCCCAAGGGGGGCAACTCACAACTGACCTCGGCATGGAAGAACCCACCACTGACGAAAATCTCCAACTTGTAGTGGCACCTCAGGACCAGATGCAGATGGTGGGATGGTCTCAAATTGCCACACCACAATCAAAGGGCAAGGCGCCAGTGATAGTACGGGATGAAGGAAGCCAACCAACAAGTCCGTATTTTTCAAGCAAACACCCAAACCTGAGCAGAATCCTTGAAAGAAGGCAAGCTGGCCACTCACAGCTTTACCTCCCCGCAGTAGAAATATGGAGATGGGAACAAACCCGAACACAGAAGAAAAACAAAACTGGCAGATCATGGAGATCCCGCTCGACCAAGGCAACCCAAGGAGCCCCCATGTTCGTCAGCAGCCCACAATGAACAGACCAAAGCACACCCCTCCCAAGAGGCGTGTTTACTATCTGGTTGAGTCACCCGACGGCTCACCCGAGCGTGACAGAATAGCTGCCACAAACCCGACAGGCCTCAGTCCAATGCTGTGAGTGATGAGATATTGACAAAACTACGAAATCAGACAAAATTAAAATGGTGTCACCTAGGAAAAACGTATTTAACATCTTATTTACAAGTTATAACAACAAACATTTGATTTTATATATTGAGTGGGAATGTTTAGAATATATCTTTGATCGAGGATGGAAGAAAACAAAATTTATTTCATCGAAAATGGAGTTCCGATAGAGTAGTAATTCAAAAAATTATAAAATCGGTCGAAACTCAAAGGGCTACCATCACGGAAAATAGTTGATTTTGGTCCCAAAAATATGTATTTTATTAACAACACTACGTCAATATATATCGTGTTAGAATGCAAATAAAACTAATTTCACTAAAAACGAAGTAGTGAGTGATAAGATATTGACAAAACTGCGAAATCGGACGAAACTAAAATGGTGCTACCTAGGAAAAACGTATTTCACGTCTTATATACAAGGGATAACAACAAACATTTGGTCTTATATTTTAAGTGAGAATGTTTACAATATATATTTGATCGAGTATGGAAGAAAACAATTTTTTTTTCATCGAAAATGGATTTCTGAATTAGGAGTAATCAAAAAACTACAAAATCGGTCGAAACTCAAAGGGGTACCATCACGGAAAATAGTTGATTTCGGTCCCAAAAATATGTATTGTATTAACATTAGTACCTCAATATATATTGAGTTAGAATGCGAATAAGACTAATTTCACTGAAAACGAAGTAGTGAGTGATGAGATATTGACAAAATCACGAAATCAGACGAAACTAAAATGGTGCCACCTATGAAAAACGTATTTAACGTCTTATAACAAGCGATAACAACAAATATTTGATCTTATATTTTGAGTGAGAATGTTTAGAATGTATCTTTTATCGAGGAAGGAAGAAAACAAAATTTATTTCATCGAAAATGGAGTTCGATAGAGTAGGAATTCAAAAAACTACAAAATCGGTCGAAAGTCAAAGGGGTACCATCACGGAAAATAGTTGATTTCGGTCCCAAAAATATGTATTATATTAACATTAGTACCTCAATATATATCGAGTTAGAATGCAAATAAAACTAATTTCACTGAAAATGAAGTAGTGAGTGATGTGATATTGACAAAAGTACGAAATCGGACAAAACTAAAATGGTGTCACCTAGGAAAAATGTATTTAACGACTTATATACAGGCGATAACAACAAATACTTTATCTGATATTTTGAGTAAGAACGTTTAGAAATTATATTTGATCGAGTATGGAAGAAAACAACGATTATTTCATCGAAAATGGAGTTCCGAATTAGGAGTAATTCAAAAAACTACAAAATCGGTTGAAACTCAAAGGGGTACCATTACGGAAAATAGTTGATTTCGGTCCCAAAAATATGTATTTTATTAACATTAGTACCTCAATATATATCGAGTTAGAATGCAAATAAAACTAATTTAACTGAAAATGAAGTGGTCAATGATGAGATATTGACAAAACTACGAAATCGGACGAAACTAAAACGGTGTCACCTAGGAAAAACGTATTTAACGTCTTATATACAAGCGATAACACCAAATATTTGATCTTATATTTTAAGTGAGAATGATTAGAATATATATTTGATCGAGTATGGAAGAAAACAAAATTTATTTCATCGAAAATGAGGTTCCGAATTAGGAGTAATTCAAAAGACTACAAAATCGGTCGAATCTCAAAGGGTTACCATCACGGAAAATAGTTGATTTCGGTCCCAAAAATATGTATTGTATTAACATTAGTACCTCAATATATATCGAGTTAGACTGCGAATAAAACTAGTATCACTGAAAATGAAGTTGCGAGTGATGAGATATTGACAAAACTACGAAATTGGACAAAATTAAAATGGTGCACCTAGAAAAAACGTATTTAACATCTTATGTACAAGTGATAACAACAAACATTTGATATTATATTTTGAGTGAGAAGGTTTAGAATATATCTTTGATCGAGGATGGAAGAAAACAAAATTTATTTCATCGAAAATGGAGTTCCGATAGAGTAGTAATTCAAAAAACTATAAAATCGGTCGAAACTCAAAGGGGTACCATCACGGAAAATAGTTGATTTTGGTCCCAAAAATATGTATTTTATTAACAACACTATGTCAATATATATCGTGTTAGAATGCAAATAAAACTAATTTCACTGAAAACGAAGTAGTGAGTGATAAGATATTGACAAAACTGCGAAATCGGACGAAACTAAAACGGTGCCACCTAGGAAAAACGTATTTAACGTCTTATATACAAGCGATAACAACAAATATTTGATCTTATATTTTAAGTGAGAATGTTTAGATTATATATTTGATCGAGTATGGAAGAAAACAAAATTTATTTCATCGAAAATGGAGTTCCGAATTAGGAATAATTCAAAAAACTAATAAATCAATCGAAACTCAAAGGGGTACCATTACGGAAAATAGTTGATTTCGTTCCAAAAATATATATTTTATTAACAACACTACCTCAATATATATCGATTTATAATGCAAATAAAACTAATTTCACTGAAAACGATGTAGTGAGTGATGGGATATTGACAAAACTATGAAATCGGACGAAACTAAAACGGTGTCACCTAGGAAAAACGTATTTAACGTGTTATGTACAAGTGATAACAGCAAAAATTTGATGTTATATTTTGAGTGAGAATGTTTAAAATATATGTTTGATAGAGGGTGGAAGAAAAGAAAATTTATTTCATCGAAAATGGAGTTCCGATAGAGTAGTAATTCAAAAAACTATAAAATCGGTCGAAACTCAAAGGGGTACCATCACGGAAAATAGTTGATTTCTGTCCCAAAAATATGTATTTTATTAACAACACTACCTCAATATATATCGAGTTAGAATGCAAATAAAACTAATTTCACTGAAAACGATGTGCTGAGTGATGATATTGACAAAACTAGGAAATCGGGCGAAACTAAAATGGTGCCACTTAGGAAAAAAGTATTTAACGTCTTATATACAAGCGATAACAACAAATATTTGATCTTATATTTTAAGTGAGAATGTTTAGAATATATATTTGATCGAGTATGGAAGAAAATAAAATTTATTTCATCGAAAATGGAGTTCCGAATTAGGAGTAATTCAAAAAACTAATAAATCAATCGAAACTCAAAGGGGTACGTACCATTACATAAAATAGTTGATTTCAGTCCCAAAAATATGTATTATATTAACATTAGTACGTCAATATATATCGAGTTATAATGCGAATAAAACTAATTTCATTGAAAACGATTTTGTGAGTGATGAGATATAGACAAAACTCCAAAATCGGACGAAACTAAAATGGTGCCACCAAGCTAGGAAAACCGTATTTAACGTCTTTTATACAAGCGATAACAACAAATATTTGATCTTATATTTTAAGTGAGAATATTTAGAATATATCTTTGATAGACTATGGAAGAAAACAAAATTTATTTCATCAAAAATGGAGTTCCGAATTAGGAGAAATCAAAAAAACTACAAATTCGGTCGACACTCAAAGGGGTACCATAACGGAAAATAGTTGATTTCAGTCCCAAAAATATGTATTATATTAACATTAGTATGTCAATATATATCGAGTTACAATGCGAACAAAACTAATTTAATTGAAAACGAAGTTGTGAGTGATGAGATATTGACAAAACTACGAAATCAGACAAAACTAAAACGGTGTCACCTAGGAAAAACGTATTTAACGTGTTATGTACAAGTGATAAAAGCAAACATTTGATCTTATATTTTGAGTGAGAATATTTAGAATATATGTTTGATCGAGGATGGAAGAAATCAAAACTTATTTCATCGAAAATGGAGTTCTGAATTAGGAATAATTCAAAAAACTAATAAATCAATCGAAACTCAAAGGGGTACCATCACGGAAAATAGTTCATTAGGGTCCCTAAAATATGTATTATATTAACAACACTGCCTCAATATATGTCGAGTCAGAATGCGAATAAAACTAATTTCACGGAAAACGAAGTTGTGAGTGATGAGATATTGACAAAACTACGAAATCGGGCGAAACTAAAATGGTGCCACCTAGCTAGGAAAAACGTATTTAACATCTTTTATAGAAGCGATAACACAAATATTTGATCTTATATTTTAAGTGAGAATATTTAGAATATATCTTTGATCGACTATGGAAGAAAACAAAATTTATTTCATCGAAAATGGAGTTCCGAATTAGGAGTAATCCAAAAACCAACAAATTCGGTCGACACTCAAAGGGGTACCATCACGGAAAATAGTTGATTTCAGTCCCAAAAATATGTATTATATTAACATTAGTACGCCAATATATATCGATTTACAATGCGAATAAAACTAATTTCATTGAAAACGAAGTTGTGAGTGATGAGATATTGACAAAACTACGAAATCAGACAAAACTAAAACGGTGTCACCTAGGAAAAACATATTTAACGTGTTATGTACAAGTGAAAACATCAAACATTTGATGTTATATTTTGAGTTAGAATGTTTAGAATATATGTTTGATCGAGGATGGAAGAAAACAAAATTTATTTCATCGAAAATGGAGTTCCGATAGAGTAGTAATTCAAAAAACTACAAAATCGGTCGAAACTCAAAGGGGGACCATCACGGAAAATAGTTCATTAGGGTCCCAAAAATATGTATTATATTAACAACACTGCCTCAATATATATCGAGTCAGAATGCGAATAAAACTAATTTCACGGAAAACGAAGTTGTGAGTGATGAGATATTGACAAAACTACGAAATGGGGCGAAACTAAAATGTTGCCACTAGCTAGGAAAAACGTATTTAACGTCTTTTATAGAAGCGATAACACAAATTTTTGATCTTATATTTTAAGTGAGAATATTTAGAATATATCTTTGATCGACTATGGAAGAAAACAAAATTTATTTCATCGAAAATGGAGTTCCGAATTATGAGTAATCCAAAAAACTACAAATTCGGTCGAAACTCAAAGGGGTACCATCACGGAAAATAGTTGAATGCAGTCCCAAAAATATGTATTATATTAACATTAGTACGTCAATATATATCGAGTTATAATGCAAATAAAACTAACTTCACTGAAAACGAAGTAGGGAGTGATGAGATAATGACAAAACTACGAAATCGGACGAAACTAAAATGGTGCCACATAGGAAAAACGTATTTAACGTCTTATATACAAGCGATAACAACAAATATTTGATCTTACATTTTAAGTGAGAACGTTTAGAAATTATATTTGATCGAGTATGGAAGAAAACAACGATTATTTCATCGAAAATGGAGTACCGAATTAGGAGTAATTCAAAAAACTACAAAATCGGTCGAAACTCAAAGGGGTACCATCACGGAAAATAGTTGATTTCAGTCCCAAAAATATGTATTTTATTAACATTAGTACCTCAATATATATCGAGTTAGAATGCGAATAAAACTAATTTCACTGAAAATGAAGTGGTCAATGATGAGATATTGACAAAACTACGAAATCGGACGAAACTTAAACGGTGTCACCTAGGAAAAACGTATTTAACGTCTTATATATAAGCGATAACAACAAATATTTGATCTTATATTTTAAGTGAGAATGTTTAGAATATATATTTGATCGAGTATGGAAGAAAACAAAATTTATTTCATCGAAAATGGAGTTCCGAATTAGGAGTAATTCAAAAAACTACAAAATAGGTCGAAACTCAAAGGGGTACCATCACGGAAAATAGTTGATTTTGGTACTATAAATATGTATTGTATTAACATTAGTACCTCAATATATATCGAGTTAGAATGCGAATAAAACTAATTTCACTGAAAATGAAGTGGTCAATGATGAGATATTGACAAAACAACGAAATCGGACAAAACTAAAATGGTGTCACCTAGGAAAAATGTATTTAACGACTTATATACAGGCGATAACAACAAATACTTTATCTGATATTTTGAGTAAGAACGTTTAGAAATTATATTTGATCGAGTATGGAAGAAAACAACGATTATTTCATCGAAAATGGAGTTCCGAATTAGGAGTAATTCAAAAAACTACAAAATCGGTTGAAACTCAAAGGGGTACCATTACGGAAAATAGTTGATTTCGGTCCCAAAAATATGTATTTTATTAACATTAGTACCTCAATATATATCGAGTTAGAATGCAAATAAAACTAATTTAACTGAAAATGAAGTGGTCAATGATGAGATATTGACAAAACTACGAAATCGGACGAAACTAAAACGGTGTCACCTAGGAAAAACGTATTTAACGTCTTATATACAAGCGATAACACCAAATATTTGATCTTATATTTTAAGTGAGAATGATTAGAATATATATTTGATCGAGTATGGAAGAAAACAAAATTTATTTCATCGAAAATGAGGTTCCGAATTAGGAGTAATTCAAAAGACTACAAAATCGGTCGAATCTCAAAGGGTTACCATCACGGAAAATAGTTGATTTCGGTCCCAAAAATATGTATTGTATTAACATTAGTACCTCAATATATATCGAGTTAGACTGCGAATAAAACTAGTATCACTGAAAATGAAGTTGCGAGTGATGAGATATTGACAAAACTACGAAATTGGACAAAATTAAAATGGTGCACCTAGAAAAAACGTATTTAACATCTTATGTACAAGTGATAACAACAAACATTTGATATTATATTTTGAGTGAGAAGGTTTAGAATATATCTTTGATCGAGGATGGAAGAAAACAAAATTTATTTCATCGAAAATGGAGTTCCGATAGAGTAGTAATTCAAAAAACTATAAAATCGGTCGAAACTCAAAGGGGTACCATCACGGAAAATAGTTGATTTTGGTCCCAAAAATATGTATTTTATTAACAACACTATGTCAATATATATCGTGTTAGAATGCAAATAAAACTAATTTCACTGAAAACGAAGTAGTGAGTGATAAGATATTGACAAAACTGCGAAATCGGACGAAACTAAAACGGTGCCACCTAGGAAAAACGTATTTAACGTCTTATATACAAGCGATAACAACAAATATTTGATCTTATATTTTAAGTGAGAATGTTTAGATTATATATTTGATCGAGTATGGAAGAAAACAAAATTTATTTCATCGAAAATGGAGTTCCGAATTAGGAATAATTCAAAAAACTAATAAATCAATCGAAACTCAAAGGGGTACCATTACGGAAAATAGTTGATTTCGTTCCAAAAATATATATTTTATTAACAACACTACCTCAATATATATCGATTTATAATGCAAATAAAACTAATTTCACTGAAAACGATGTAGTGAGTGATGGGATATTGACAAAACTATGAAATCGGACGAAACTAAAACGGTGTCACCTAGGAAAAACGTATTTAACGTGTTATGTACAAGTGATAACAGCAAAAATTTGATGTTATATTTTGAGTGAGAATGTTTAAAATATATGTTTGATAGAGGGTGGAAGAAAAGAAAATTTATTTCATCGAAAATGGAGTTCCGATAGAGTAGTAATTCAAAAAACTATAAAATCGGTCGAAACTCAAAGGGGTACCATCACGGAAAATAGTTGATTTCTGTCCCAAAAATATGTATTTTATTAACAACACTACCTCAATATATATCGAGTTAGAATGCAAATAAAACTAATTTCACTGAAAACGATGTGCTGAGTGATGATATTGACAAAACTAGGAAATCGGGCGAAACTAAAATGGTGCCACTTAGGAAAAAAGTATTTAACGTCTTATATACAAGCGATAACAACAAATATTTGATCTTATATTTTAAGTGAGAATGTTTAGAATATATATTTGATCGAGTATGGAAGAAAATAAAATTTATTTCATCGAAAATGGAGTTCCGAATTAGGAGTAATTCAAAAAACTAATAAATCAATCGAAACTCAAAGGGGTACGTACCATTACATAAAATAGTTGATTTCAGTCCCAAAAATATGTATTATATTAACATTAGTACGTCAATATATATCGAGTTATAATGCGAATAAAACTAATTTCATTGAAAACGATTTTGTGAGTGATGAGATATAGACAAAACTCCAAAATCGGACGAAACTAAAATGGTGCCACCAAGCTAGGAAAACCGTATTTAACGTCTTTTATACAAGCGATAACAACAAATATTTGATCTTATATTTTAAGTGAGAATATTTAGAATATATCTTTGATAGACTATGGAAGAAAACAAAATTTATTTCATCAAAAATGGAGTTCCGAATTAGGAGAAATCAAAAAAACTACAAATTCGGTCGACACTCAAAGGGGTACCATAACGGAAAATAGTTGATTTCAGTCCCAAAAATATGTATTATATTAACATTAGTATGTCAATATATATCGAGTTACAATGCGAACAAAACTAATTTAATTGAAAACGAAGTTGTGAGTGATGAGATATTGACAAAACTACGAAATCAGACAAAACTAAAACGGTGTCACCTAGGAAAAACGTATTTAACGTGTTATGTACAAGTGATAAAAGCAAACATTTGATCTTATATTTTGAGTGAGAATATTTAGAATATATGTTTGATCGAGGATGGAAGAAATCAAAACTTATTTCATCGAAAATGGAGTTCTGAATTAGGAATAATTCAAAAAACTAATAAATCAATCGAAACTCAAAGGGGTACCATCACGGAAAATAGTTCATTAGGGTCCCTAAAATATGTATTATATTAACAACACTGCCTCAATATATGTCGAGTCAGAATGCGAATAAAACTAATTTCACGGAAAACGAAGTTGTGAGTGATGAGATATTGACAAAACTACGAAATCGGGCGAAACTAAAATGGTGCCACCTAGCTAGGAAAAACGTATTTAACATCTTTTATAGAAGCGATAACACAAATATTTGATCTTATATTTTAAGTGAGAATATTTAGAATATATCTTTGATCGACTATGGAAGAAAACAAAATTTATTTCATCGAAAATGGAGTTCCGAATTAGGAGTAATCCAAAAACCAACAAATTCGGTCGACACTCAAAGGGGTACCATCACGGAAAATAGTTGATTTCAGTCCCAAAAATATGTATTATATTAACATTAGTACGCCAATATATATCGATTTACAATGCGAATAAAACTAATTTCATTGAAAACGAAGTTGTGAGTGATGAGATATTGACAAAACTACGAAATCAGACAAAACTAAAACGGTGTCACCTAGGAAAAACATATTTAACGTGTTATGTACAAGTGAAAACATCAAACATTTGATGTTATATTTTGAGTTAGAATGTTTAGAATATATGTTTGATCGAGGATGGAAGAAAACAAAATTTATTTCATCGAAAATGGAGTTCCGATAGAGTAGTAATTCAAAAAACTACAAAATCGGTCGAAACTCAAAGGGGGACCATCACGGAAAATAGTTCATTAGGGTCCCAAAAATATGTATTATATTAACAACACTGCCTCAATATATATCGAGTCAGAATGCGAATAAAACTAATTTCACGGAAAACGAAGTTGTGAGTGATGAGATATTGACAAAACTACGAAATGGGGCGAAACTAAAATGTTGCCACTAGCTAGGAAAAACGTATTTAACGTCTTTTATAGAAGCGATAACACAAATTTTTGATCTTATATTTTAAGTGAGAATATTTAGAATATATCTTTGATCGACTATGGAAGAAAACAAAATTTATTTCATCGAAAATGGAGTTCCGAATTATGAGTAATCCAAAAAACTACAAATTCGGTCGAAACTCAAAGGGGTACCATCACGGAAAATAGTTGAATGCAGTCCCAAAAATATGTATTATATTAACATTAGTACGTCAATATATATCGAGTTATAATGCAAATAAAACTAACTTCACTGAAAACGAAGTAGGGAGTGATGAGATAATGACAAAACTACGAAATCGGACGAAACTAAAATGGTGCCACATAGGAAAAACGTATTTAACGTCTTATATACAAGCGATAACAACAAATATTTGATCTTACATTTTAAGTGAGAACGTTTAGAAATTATATTTGATCGAGTATGGAAGAAAACAACGATTATTTCATCGAAAATGGAGTACCGAATTAGGAGTAATTCAAAAAACTACAAAATCGGTCGAAACTCAAAGGGGTACCATCACGGAAAATAGTTGATTTCAGTCCCAAAAATATGTATTTTATTAACATTAGTACCTCAATATATATCGAGTTAGAATGCGAATAAAACTAATTTCACTGAAAATGAAGTGGTCAATGATGAGATATTGACAAAACTACGAAATCGGACGAAACTTAAACGGTGTCACCTAGGAAAAACGTATTTAACGTCTTATATATAAGCGATAACAACAAATATTTGATCTTATATTTTAAGTGAGAATGTTTAGAATATATATTTGATCGAGTATGGAAGAAAACAAAATTTATTTCATCGAAATGGAGTTCCGAATTAGGAGTAATTCAAAAAACTACAAAATAGGTCGAAACTCAAAGGGGTACCATCACGGAAAATAGTTGATTTTGGTACTATAAATATGTATTGTATTAACATTAGTACCTCAATATATATCGAGTTAGAATGCGAATAAAACTAATTTCACTGAAAATGAAGTGGTCAATGATGAGATATTGACAAAACAACGAAATCGTACGAAAGAATTAGGTGATACTTAGGAAAAGAGCATTTAACGTCTTATATACAAGTGATAACATCAAACATTTGATCTTATATTTTGAGTGAGAATATTTAGAATTTATATTTGATTGAGGATGGAAGAAACCAAAATTTATTTCTTCGAAAATGCTGTTCCGATAGAGTAGTAATTCAAAAAACTACAAAATCGGTCGAAACTCAAAGGGGTACCATCACGGAAAATAGTTCATTAGGGTCCCAAAAATATGTATTATATTAACAACACTGCCTCAATATATATCGAGTCAGAATGCGAATAAAACTAATTTCACGGAAAACGAAGTTGTGAGTGATTAGATATTGACAAAACTACGAAATCGGAGGTAACTAAAATGGTACCACCTAGGAAAAACGTATTTAACGTCTTATATACAAGCGATAACAGCAAACATTTGATCTTATATTTTGAGTGAGAACTTTTAGAATATATCTTTGATCTATTATGGAAGAAAACAAAATTTATTTCATCGAAAATGGAGTTCCGAATTATGAGTAATCCAAAAAACTACAAATTCGGTCGAAACTCGAAGGGGTACCATCACGGAAAATAGTTGATTTCAGTCCCAAAAATATGTATTATATTAACATTAGTACGTCAATGTTTATCGAGTTATAATGCAAATAAAACTAACTTCACTGAAAACGAAGTAGGGAGTGTTGAGATAATGACAAAACTACAAAATCGGACGAAACTAAAATGGTGCCACATAGGAAAAACGTATTTAACGTCTTATATACAGGCGATAACAACAAATATTTGATCTTACACTTTAAGTGAGAACATTTAGAAATTATATTTGATCGAGTATGGAAGAAAACAACGATTATTTCATCGAAAATGGAGTACCGAATTAGGAGTAATTCAAAAAACTACAAAATCGGTCGAAACTCAAAGGCGTACCATCACGGAAAATAGTTGATTTCGGTCCCAAAAATATGTATTTTATTAACATTAGTACCTCAATATATATCGAGTTAGAATGCGAATAAAACTAATTTCACTGAAAATGAAGTGGTCAATGATGAGATATTGACAAAACTTCGAAATCGGACGAAACTAAAACGGTGTCACCTAGGAAAAACGTATTTAACGTCTTATATACAAGCGATAACAACAAATATTTGATCTTATATTTTAAGTGAGAATGTTTAGAATATATATTTGATCGAGTATGGAAGAAAACAAAATTTTTTTCATCGAAAATTTGATCTTATATTTTGAGTGAGAATGTTTAGAATTTATATTTGATTGAGGATGGAAGAAACCAAAATTTATTTCTTCGAAAATGCTGTTCCGATAGAGTAATAATTCAAAAAACTACAAAATTGGTCGAAACTCAAAGGGGTACCATCACGGAAAATAGTTCATTAGGGTCCCACAAATATGTATTTTATTAACAACACTGCCTCAATATATATCGAGTCAGAATGCGAATAAAACTAATTTCACGGAAAACAAAGTTGTGAGTGATGAGATACTGACAAAACTACGAAATCGGACGTAACTAAAATGGTCCCACATAGGAAAAACGTATTTAACGTCTTATATAAAGGCGACAACAACAAATATTTATCTTATATTTTAATTGAGAATGTTTAGAATATATGTTTGATAGAGGATGGAAGAAAACAAAATTTATTTCATCGAAAATGAAGTTCCGATAGAGTAGTAATTCAAAAAACTACAAAATCTGTCGAAACTCAAAGGGATACCATCACGGAAAATAGTTGATTTCTGTCCCAAAAATATGTATTATATTAACATTAGTACGTCAATATATATCGAGTTAGAATGCAAATAAAACTAATTTCACTGAAAACGAAGTAGTGCGTGATGGCATATTGACAAAACTCCGAATCGGATGAAACTAAAATGGTGTCACATAGGAAAAACGTATTTAACGTCTTATATACAAGCGATAACAACAAATATTTGATCTTATATTTTGAGTGAGAATGTTTAGAATTTATATTTGATTGAGGATGGAAGAAACCAAAATTTATTTCTTCGAAAATGCTGTTCCGATAGAGTAATAATTCAAAAAACTACAAAATTGGTCGAAACTCAAAGGGGTACCATCACGGAAAATAGTTCATTAGGGTCCCACAAATATGTATTTTATTAACAACACTGCCTCAATATATATCGAGTCAGAATGCGAATAAAACTAATTTCACGGAAAACAAAGTTGTGAGTGATGAGATACTACTACGAAATCGGACGTAACTAAAATGGTCCCACCTAGGAAAAACGTATTTAACGTCTTATATAAAGGCGACAACAACAAATATTTATCTTATATTTTAATTGAGAATGTTTAGAATATATGTTTGATAGAGGATGGAAGAAAACAAAATTTATTTCATCGAAAATGAAGTTCTGATAGAGTAGTAATTCAAAAAACTACAAAATCTGTCGAAACTCAAAGAGATACCATCACGGAAAATAGTTGATTTCTGTCCCAAAAATATGTATTATATTAACATTAGTACGTCAATATATATCGAGTTAGAATGCAAATAAAACTAATTTCACTGAAAACGAAGTAGTGCGTGATGGCATATTGACAAAACTCCGAATCGGATGAAACTAAAATGGTCTCACATAGGAAAAACGTATTTAACGTCTTATATACAAGCGATAACAACAAATATTTGATCATCCATTTTAAGTGAGAACGTTTAGAAATTATATTTGATCGAGTATGGAAGAAAACAACGATTATTTCATCGAAAATGGAGTACCGAATTAGGAGTAATTCAAAAAAGTACAAAATCGGTTGAAACTCAAAGGGGTACCATCACGAAAAATAGTTGATTTCGGTTCCAAAAATATGTATTTTATTAACATTAGCACCTCAATATATATCGAGTTAGAATGCGAATAAAACTAATTTAACTAAAAATGAAGTGGTCAATGATGAGATATTGACAAAACTACGAAATCGGACGAAACTAAAACGGTGTCACCTAGGAAAAACGTATTTAACGTCTTATATACAAGCGATAACAACAAATATTTGATCTTATATTTTAAGTGAGAATGTTTAGAATATATATTTGATCGAGTATGGAAGAAAACAAAATTTATTTCATCGAAAATGGAGTTCCGATAGAGTAGTAATTCAAAAAACTACAAAATCGGTCGAAACTCAAAGGGGTACCATCACGGAAAATAGTTGATTTTGGTACTATAAATATGTATTGTATTAACATTAGTACCTCAATATATATCGAGTTAGAATGCGAATAAAACTAATTTCACTGAAAATGAAGTGGTCAATGATGAGATATTGACAAAACTACGAAATCGGACGAAACAAAAACGGTGTCACCTAGGAAAAACGTATTTAACGTCTTATATACAAGTGATAACAACAAATATTTGATCTTATATTTTGAGTGAGAATGTTTAGAATTTATATTTGATTGAGGATGGAAGAAACCAAAATTTATTTCTTCGAAAATGCTGTTACGATAGAGTAGTAATTCAAAAAACTACAAAATTGGTCGAAACTCAAAGGGGTACCATCACGGAAAATAGTTGATTTCTGTCCCAAAAATATGTATTATATTAACATTAGTACGTCAATATATATCGAGTTAGAATGCAAATAAAACTAATTTCACTGAAAACGAAGTAGTGCGTGATGGCATATTGACAAAACTCCGAATCGGATGAAACTAAAATGGTGTCACATAGGAAAAACGTATTTAACGTCTTATATACAAGCGATAACAACAAATATTTGATCATACATTTTAAGTGAGAACGTTTAGAAATTATATTTGATCGAGTATGGAAGAAAACAACGATTATTTCATCGAAAATGAAGTACCGAATTAGGAGTAATTCAAAAAAGTACAAAATCGGTTGAAACTCAAAGGGGTACCATCACGGAAAATAGTTGATTTCGGTTCCAAAAATATGTATTTTATTAACATTAGCACCTCAATATATATCGAGTTAGAATGCGAATAAAACTAATTTAACTAAAAATGAAGTGGTCAATGATGAGATATTGACAAAACTACGAAATCGGACGAAACTAAAACGGTGTCACCTAGGAAAAACGTATTTAACGTCTTATATACAAGCGATAACAACAAATATTTGATCTTATATTTTAAGTGAGAATGTTTAGAATATATATTTGATCGAGTATGGAAGAAAACAAAATTTATTTCATCGAAAATGGAGTTCCGATAGAGTAGTAATTCAAAAAACTACAAAATCGGTCGAAACTCAAAGGGGTACCATCACGGAAAATAGTTGATTTTGGTACTATAAATATGTATTGTATTAACATTAGTACCTCAATATATATCGAGTTAGAATGCGAATAAAACTAATTTCACTGAAAATGAAGTGGTCAATGATGAGATATTGACAAAACTACGAAATCGGACGAAACAAAAACGGTGTCACCTAGGAAAAACGTATTTAACGTCTTATATACAAGTGATAACAACAAATATTTGATCTTATATTTTGAGTGAGAATGTTTAGAATTTATATTTGATTGAGGATGGAAGAAACCAAAATTTATTTCTTCGAAAATGCTGTTACGATAGAGTAGTAATTCAAAAAACTACAAAATTGGTCGAAACTCAAAGGGGTACCATCACGGAAAATAGTTGATTTCTGTCCCAAAAATATGTATTATATTAACATTAGTACGTCAATATATATCGAGTTAGAATGCAAATAAAACTAATTTCACTGAAAACGAAGTAGTGCGTGATGGCATATTGACAAAACTCCGAATCGGATGAAACTAAAATGGTGTCACATAGGAAAAACGTATTTAACGTCTTATATACAAGCGATAACAACAAATATTTGATCATACATTTTAAGTGAGAACGTTTAGAAATTATATTTGATCGAGTATGGAAGAAAACAACGATTATTTCATCGAAAATGGAGTACCGAATTAGGAGTAATTCAAAAAAGTACAAAATCGGTTGAAACTCAAAGGGGTACCATCACGGAAAATAGTTGATTTCGGTTCCAAAAATATGTATTTTATTAACATTAGCACCTCAATATATATCGAGTTAGAATGCGAATAAAACTAATTTAACTAAAAATGAAGTGGTCAATGATGAGATATTGACAAAACTACGAAATCGGACGAAACTAAAACGGTGTCACCTAGGAAAAACGTATTTAACGTCTTATATACAAGCGATAACAACAAATATTTGATCTTATATTTTAAGTGAGAATGTTTAGAATATATATTTGATCGAGTATGGAAGAAAACAAAATTTATTTCATCGAAAATGGAGTTCCGATAGAGTAGTAATTCAAAAAACTACAAAATCGGTCGAAACTCAAAGGGGTACCATCACGGAAAATAGTTGATTTTGGTACTATAAATATGTATTGTATTAACATTAGTACCTCAATATATATCGAGTTAGAATGCGAATAAAACTAATTTCACTGAAAATGAAGTGGTCAATGATGAGATATTGACAAAACTACGAAATCGGACGAAACAAAAACGGTGTCACCTAGGAAAAACGTATTTAACGTCTTATATACAAGTGATAACAACAAATATTTGATCTTATATTTTGAGTGAGAATGTTTAGAATTTATATTTGATTGAGGATGGAAGAAACCAAAATTTATTTCTTCGAAAATGCTGTTACGATAGAGTAGTAATTCAAAAAACTACAAAATTGGTCGAAACTCAAAGGGGTACCATCACGGAAAATAGTTCATTAGGGTCCCACAAATATGTATTTTATTAACAACACTGCCTCAATATATATCGAGTCAGAATGCGAATAAAACTAATTTCACGAAAAACGAAGTTGTGAGTGATGAGATACTGACAAAACTACGAAATCGGACGTAACTAAAATGGTCCCACCTAGGAAAAACGTATTTAACGTCTTATATAAAGGCGACAACAACAAATATTTATCTTATATTTTAATTGAGAATGTTTAGAATATATGTTTGATAGAGGATGGAAGAAAACAAAATTTATTTCATCGAAAATGGAGTTCCGATAGAGTAGAAATTCAAAAAACTACAAAATCTGTCGAAACTCAAAGAGATACCATCACGGAAAATAGTTGATTTCTGTCCCAAAAATATGTATTATATTAACATTAGTACGTCAATATATATCGAGTTAGAATGCAAATAAAACTAATTTCACTGAAAACGAAGTAGTGCGTGATGGCATATTGACAAAACTCCGAATCGGATGAAACTAAAATGGTGTCACATAGGAAAAACGTATTTAACATCTTATATACAAGCGATAACAACAAATATTTGATCATACATTTTAAGTGAGAACGTTTAGAAATTATATTTGATCGAGTATGGAAGAAAACAACGATTATTTCATCGAAAATGGAGTACCGAATTAGGAGTAATTCAAAAAAGTACAAAATCGGTTGAAACTCAAAGGGGTACCATCACGGAAAATAGTTGATTTCGGTTCCAAAAATATGTATTTTATTAACATTAGCACCTCAATATATATCGAGTTAGAATGCGAATAAAACTAATTTAACTAAAAATGAAGTGGTCAATGATGAGATATTGACAAAACTACGAAATCGGACGAAACAATTAGGTGATACCTAGGAAAAAAGTATTTAACGTCTTATATACAAGTGATAACATCAAAAATTTGATCTTATATTTTGAGTGAGAATGTTTAGAATTTATCTTTGATTGAGGATGGAAGAAAACAAAATTTATTTCTTCGAAAATGCAGTCACAATAGAGTAGTAATTCAAAAAACTACAACATCGGTTGAAACTCAAAGGGGTACCATCACGGAAAATGGTTGATTAGGGTCCAAAAATTATGTATTATATTAACAAACTGCCTCAATATATATTGAGTCAGAATGCGAATAAAACTAATTTCACGGAAAACGAAGTTGTGAGTGATGAGATATTGACAAAACTACGAAATCGGCCGTAACTAAAATGGTGCCACCTAGGAAAAACGTATTTAACGTCTTATATACAAGCGATAACAACAAATATTTGATCTTATATTTTAAGTGAGAATGTTTAGAATATATATTTGATCAAGTATGGAAGAAAACAAAATTTATTTCATCAAAAATGGAGTTCCGAATTAGGAGTAATTCAAAAAACTAATAAATCAATCGAAACTCAAAGGGGTACCATCACGGAAAATAGTTGATTTCTGTCCCAAAAATATGTATTTTATTAACAACACTACCTTAATATATATCGAGTTATAATGCAAATAAAACTAATTTAACTGAAAATGAAGTTGTGAGTGGTGAGATATTAACAAAACTACGAAATCGAACGAAACTAAAATGGTGCCACCTAACTAGGAAAAACGTATTTAACGTCTTTTATGCAAGCGATAACACAAATATTTGATCTTATATTTTAAGTGAGAATGTAGAGAATATATATTTGATTGAGTATGGAAGAAAACAAAATTTATTTCATCGAAAATGGAGTTCCAAATTAGGAGTAATTCAAAAAACTAATAAATCGGTCGAAACTCAAAGGGGTACCATCACGGAAAATAGTTGATTTGGGTCCCAAAAATATGAAGTTTTTTAACAAAACTACCTTATTATATATTTAGTTGGAATGCAAATAAAACTAATTCCACTGAAACGATGTAGTGAGTGATGAGATATTGACAAAACTACGAAATCGGACAAAACTAAAATGGTGCTACCTAGGAAAAAAGTATTGAACGTCTTATATACAAGCGATAACAACAAATATTTGATCTTATATTTTAAGTGAGAATGTTTAGAATATATCTTTGATCGAGTATGGAAGAAAACAAAATTTATTTCATCGAAAATGGAGTTCCGAATTAGGAGTAATCCAAAAAACTACAAATCGGTCGAAACTCAAAGGGGTACCATCACAGAAAATAGTTGATTTCAGACCCAAAAATATGTATTATATTAACATTAGTACCTCAATATATATCGAGTTAGAATGCGAATAAAACTAATTTCATTGAAAACGAAGTTGTGAGTGATGAGATATTGACAAAACTACGAAATCGGACGAACCTTAAACGGTGTCACCTAGGAAAATCGTATTTAACGTGTTATGTACAAGTGATAACAGCAAACATTTGATCTTATATTTTGAGTGAGAATGTTTAGAATATATATTTGATCGAGGATGGAAGAACACAAAATTTATTTCATTAAAAATGGAGTTCCGAATTAGGAGTAATTCAAAAAACTAATAAATCAATCGAAACTCAAAGGGGTACCATTACGGAAAATAGTTGATTTCGGTCCCAAAAATATGTATTTTATTAACAACACTACCTCAATATATATCGAGTTATAATGCAACTAAAACTAATTTCACTGAAAACGATGTAGTGAGTGATGAGATATTGACAAAACTACGAAATCGGACGAAACTAAAATGGCGCCACCTTATATTTTAAGTGAGAATGTTTAGAATATATCTTTGATCGAGGATGGAAGAAAACAAAATTTATTTCATCGAAAATGGAGTTCCGAATTAGGAGTAATCCAAAAAACTACAAAATCGATCGAAACTCAAAAGGGTACCATCATGGAAAATAGTTGATTTCAGTCCCAAAAATATGTATTATATTAACATTAGTACGTCAATATATATCGAGTTACAATGCGAATAAACTAATTTCATTGAAAACGAAGTTGTGAGTGATGAGATATTGACAAAACTACGAAATCGGACGAAACTAAAACGGTGTCACCTAGGAAAAATGTATTTAACGTGTTATGTACAAGTGATAACAGCAAACATTTGATCTTATATTTTGAGTGAGAATGTTTAGAATATATTTTTGATCGAGGATGGAAGAAAACAAAACTTATTTCATCGAAAGTGGAGTTCCGATAGAGTAGTAATTCAAAAAACTACAAAATCGGTCGAAACTCAAAGGGGTACCATCACGGAAAATAGTTGATTTATGTCCCAAAAATATGTATTATATTAACAACACTACCTCAATATATATCGAGTAAGAATGCAACTAAAACTAATTTAACTGAAAACGAAGTTGTGAGTGATGAGATATTGACAAAACTACGAAATCGGACGAAACTAAAATGGTGCCACCTAACTAGGAAAAACGTATTTAACGTCTTTTATACAAGCGATAACACAAATATTTGATCTTATATTTTAAGTGAGAATGTAGAGAATATATATTTGATTGAGTATGGAAGAAAACAAAATTTATTTCATCGAAAATGGAGTTCCAAATTAGGAGTAATTCAAAAAACTACTAAATCGGTCGAAACTCAAAGGGGTACCATCACGGAAAATAGTTGATTTCGTTCCCAAAAATATGAAATTTATTAACAAAACTACCTTATTATATATTGAGTTAGAATGCAAATAAAACTAATTTCACTGAAAACGATGTAGTGAGTGATGAGATATTGACAAAACTACGAAATCGGACGAAACTAAAATGGTGCCACCTAGGAAAAAATTATTTAACGTCTTTTATACAAGCGATAACACAAATATTTGATCTTATATTTTAAGTGAGAATGTTTAGAATATATATTTGATCGAGTATGGAAGAAAAAAAAATATTTCATCGAAAATGGAGTTCCGAATTAGGAGTAATTCAAAAAACTAATAAATCAATCGAAACTCAAAGGGGGACCATTACGGAAAATAGTTTATTTTGGAGTTATACTGCAAATAAAACTAATTTCACTGAAAACGGTGTAGTGAGTGATGAGATATTGACAAAACTACTAAATCGGACGAAACTAAAATGGTGCCACATAGGAAAAAAGTATTTAACGTCTTATATACAAGCGATAACAACAAATATTTGATCTTATATTTTAAGTGAGAATGTTTAGAATATATCTTTGATCGAGTATGGAAGAAAAAAAAAATCCTCTTAAATGGAGTTCTGAATTAGGAGTAATCCAAAAAACTACAAAATCGGTCGAAACTCAAAGGGGGTACCATCACGGAAAATAGTTGATTTCTGTTCCAAAAATATGTATTTTATTAACAACACTACCTCAATATATATCGAGTTAGAATGCAAATAAAAGTAATTTCACTGAAAACGAAGTAGTGAGTGATGAGATATTGACAAAACTACGAAATTGGACTAAACTAAAATGGTGCCACCTAGGAAAAAAGTATTTAACGTCTTATATACAAGCGATAACAACAAATATTTGATCTTATATTTTAAGTGAGAATATTTAGAATATTTCTTTGATCGAGTATGGAAGAAAACAAAATTTATTTCATCGAAAATGGAGTTTCGAATTAGGAGTAATCCAAAAAACTACAAAATCGGTCGAAACTCAAAGGGGTACCATCACGGAAAATAGTTAATTTCAGTCCCAAAAATATGTATTATATTAACATTAGTACCTCAATATATATCGAGTTAGAATGCGAATAAAACTAATTTCATTGAAAATGAAGTTGCGACTGATGAGATATTGACAAAACTACGAAATCGGACGAAACTAAAACGGTGTCACCTAGAAAAATCGTATTTAATGTGTTATGTACAAGTGATAACAGCAAACATTTGATCTTATATTTTGAGTGAGAATGTTTAGAATATATATTTGATCGAGGATGGAAGAAAACAAAATTTATTTCATCGAAAATGGAGTTCCGATAGAGGAGTAATTCAAAAAACTACAAAATCGGTCGAAACTCAAAGGGGTACCATCACGGAAAATAGTTGATTTCGGTCCCAAAAATATGTATTATATTAACAACACTACCTCAATATATATCGAGTTAGAATGCAAATAAAACTAATTTCACTGAAAACGAAGTTGTGAGTGATGAGATATTGACAAAACTACGAAATCGGACGAAACTAAAATGGTGCCACCTAGCTAGGAAAAACGTAATTAACGTATTTTATACAAACGATAACAACAAATATTTGATCTTATATTTTAAGTAAGAATGTAGAGAATATATATTTGATCGAGTTTGGAAGAAAACAAAATTTATTCCTTCGAAAATGGAGTTCCGAATTAGATGTAATTCAAAAAACTAGTAAATCGGTCGAAACTCAAAGGGGTCTCAAAAAATAATTAATTTCGGTCCCAAAAATATGTATTATCTTAACATTAGTAACTCAATATAAATCGAGTTAGCATGCAAAGAAAACTAATTTAAGTGAAAACGAAGTTGCGAGGTATTTTCTAAAGTTAACAAATTACCCATAACGATGTATTATACAAAAATCTATTTTTTTTAAAAAAAATTGTATAGCAAGTATAAATTTAATATTTTATAAAACTCTAATAATTCTCTTTAAATTATAGCAATTTGGTCCCAATTTAGGCCATCCACTCCTTTCTTCCTATCCTTGATTGTCAATAGTTCAGATCTTTCTAAGCTCCGACAAGACCTGTGGACCGTTGTGGACTATCTTCTTCCTTTTTGACCTTTTTCTTTGAACTGAAGATTCAAGAATTTTTGAATGCGATATACCCAGCTCTTGTTCATGCTGATTCTTGAGTTTTCGTGAGTTGAGAATAAAAAATTCCAATTTTGAGCTGTCGGGGGGTGAATCTTGCTGCTAGTTCAAGAACCCAGATAATGGGGGAGAACTCGCCGGCGATGAGCAGCGGGCGGCCGTTGGACGACGACGCGCCGGTGGAGTTGGCGGCTAAGATCTTGATGACTGCAGCCATTTTCCTCTTCATCGTGGTCATCTTCGTTCTCTCCCTTCATTTATACGCCAAATGGTTCTGGTCTCGGGTCGAGGATCAAACACCGACAACCGCGCCCCAACAGGTCTCCATCGACCGCCGTCATCACCGACGTCGCCACCGTACCGTCACCCTCGACCCGTCCCTCAAGGGTCTCGACCCGGCCATCCTCAGTGCCGTTCCAGTCGTCGTATTCCAGCCCGAGGAGTTCCCCGGCGGGCTGAAGTGCGCCGTTTGTCTGTCGGATCTTCTTCTCGGAGAGAAAACAAGATTCCTCCCAAAATGCAGCCACGGTTTCCACGTGAACTGCATCGATACGTGGTTCAAGTCCCACTCTACCTGCCCTATTTGCAGAAACCCTATCGACGGCGGCTCACCAAACTCGATCCTCACCAGCGAAACTATTCCGACCGATGACGAGAGCAGTAACGAGAGCAGTAACGAGATGGAAGAACAGAGCTTCAATGTCGGTAATCAATCCTCGGAATTTCCAAGTTTTCCAACGAACATCTTGTTCTGGGGAAATGAGACCCAAGTCATCTCAAGAAATGCTGCTTCTTTAGAAGAAACCTCATCATCTTCTTCTTCTTCCTCACCAGCAGCAGTAGCAGATTCATTACTGATCAATATTCCAAGGCCAGTCGACGGCGTAAGCTCGGCGCTTACGCCGAGAAGGGAAGAACTGAAATCTCAGGTGACGACAAGATTAAGGTCATTGAAGAGGCTATTGAGTAGAGAGAGAAGGGTGACCCCTTGTGGCCCTAGTTCCAGTGATGTTGAGCAACATTGAAACGGATTACCAACGGAAATACCATCTGTTATAGTTAGTTTCTGCAGAACCACCATAGAAGAGCTGTAAATGACACTCTTCTAGCTTCTGCTGTTGCAAAAATGTTAACTTTTGGTCTTTCATGGAAGATGGGATGAATTTCGAAGGAGATAATGAAGCTTTCAGTGTCAATTTCATCATTCTTTAAAGGAAATGTGCTCATCTTCTTCTGCAAAAGTTGCCATTTTTATGATTCTGGAGATCAATACATTTGCAGGTACCGTTATCGTTCGAAAAAAACAATGTTTTGCGGAATAATGTATTGAGACAACTCAAGGCCGAGGCTTTGTATACACCATAATAAACAGAACACTCTGTTTGAACCAAAAGAACAGAACTTTTCTTCCAAATCGAAAATGGATTAGAACTACAAGCTATTCAAGAGTTACATGACCAAATTGAGATGGTTTGGCACAAAAAATGTCGAAGTTAAGAGGTAAACATGGTGGAAGGGTTTATTGCAGATTTGATGCCATCTTTATATTTATTATTTTGGTCAAGAATATGTACATAATATATAGGGTTAAATAACAAGTAACTACCTGAATTTTAGACGTTTTACAATGAGCTACCCGAACTTTGAAAATTCAAAACGGACTACCTCAATTTGGACGAATGTGCAAATAGCTACCTCTGACAAAATTATGTCACCAGTTGACGGTAAATTGGACAGAGGTAGCTATCAAGTTGAGGTAGCCCGTTTTGAATTTTTAAAATTTAAGTAAAAACGCAAAGTTTGACAATTAACTCTAATATATATTTAAGCTTAATAAATTATATAATCCAAGAAAAGGGAAATTGATTCCAATTTGTGGCGCATGTTTAGGAGCTTTTCCCACTTTTGAAAGGAACATATTTTATTTCATTAATTTCTTCTAAATAAATAAACAAAGTCAAACAATTTTGAAATTTGTCTACCGTTTTTGACTCATATCTAAATAAAAAAAGGTTATATTTTTAAGTAAGATAATAATTAGACCCCCCCCCCAAATGGAGGAACTAATTCATGTGGATGAACAGAGAAAGAAGAAGACCACTGAAATCTCTTAAACACTCTTCATGCAATGCTTTTTTTTGCTTACATTTCAATATATCCGACCCGCATCAACCCAACCCGCTTCACGGTAACACGAACCACCATTGTAAGATTGTATTGCTGCTAGAGATTTACAGAAGATGCAGAATTGATCCTAGAAAACATGTCTTTTTTTAAGTGTTTCCCCAACTAGTGATGGAGAAGTCAGAGTTGAAGCAGAGGAAGTGTCATCACCAGTCCAAAGATGGAGATGAGCAGCAGCATCACCCATGTCGGTATTGTTTGCTTCTTGTTCTTTATCTTCATCCTCACCTCCTCTGCATTTACTCCGTTTGGATCTATTTCTTCATAGCTATTAGGGTTTGGACCTGAATTGTTACCTTTGCGTCGCTCTGATATGGCTTGTTCAGGCACAATCTGTTCAGACATCTGCTGTTCGTTGTACTTTTCAACGTATTCTGGGAATAATTTTCTGAATGTTGGGCTGTCAAAAGAAAAATGAAACAATGTTACGATGAACACGATTCTTTGGCCAAGAACAAAATTTGAAATTTATGGAAGTATTGAGGAAACTGAGGATCTGAAACGAACTTCTTGCAGTTGAAAGCAAGAGAAGACGTTGCTAGACGTTGCTTCTCTTCCACGGTTGTGTTTACACTGCCCGTTGTTGGGCTAGTATCCATCTGCAAGAATTTTTAAAAATAATTAAAAACATCTTCTTTTTAAAAAAAAAATATTAAAATAAAACATTTTTATGGCAAAAATAGAAATTAGGGTTAAATAACAAGTAGCTACCTGAACTTTGGACGTTTTGCAACGAGCTACCCGAACTTTGAAAATTCAAAACGGGCTACCTCAACTTTGAAGAAGGTGCAAATAGCTACCTCCGTCCAATTTTCCGTCAACTGTCGTTGGAAAGTCGTCGGAAAGTCGTCGGAAAGTGGATGGAGGTAGCTATTTGCACCTTTTTCAAAGTTGAGGTAGACCGTTTTGAATTTTCAAAGTTTGGGTAGATCGTTGCAAAACGTCCAAAATTCAGGTAGCTACTTGGTATTTAACCCTAGAAATTAATATACCGAACTAATGAACTCACCATAAACGAAAGAAGCCCGGTCAGAATGCTGTGTTCATCAAATCAAAACATGAGATTAGGGTACTATTTCTTAGTGCCGGTCCAAGCTATAGCAAAAACATTAGTAATAATACATGTAGAAGAGTTTCCAATACACAAATATGAGGGGGAGAATTTTGATTTTCTTTGGTACCTTGATACTGACCACATCGGGTTCCAACTTTCAGGATGAACTGAAATCGGGACAAGAGTCGTGGTTTAAATGGTCGTCATAATATAGAATTAACATTTTACATACACGGGTTTACTTACAATCGCTCATTGATAAACATATTTTCTTTTGTGTCATAAAACGTCCATTTGGAGTGGTCATGCTGCAGAAATCGCCAATACAAGAAATTATGAAGAGATAAAAACACGGAAATGATTATCCGAGAGGAAATTACGTGATTCCAGGAGGTTTATATGGATACTCTGGAGGGAACTTAATCTTGCCATAATAGTATCCACCTGAAAAAGATTTTTCAAGTGATTGAACAATTTATTTGTAGCATGGCAGAGAAAATACAATACAAAAATCAGTGATTGATTAAAAAAAAAGGTACCTGCAAATGGTGTTCCTGCACTGCCCTCCAAAACATAATCTAGAAAGATGATTGGGTTAATGAGTTTAAAAAATAGCAAAATACATATATTTAAAAAATGGTTAAATACCAAGGAGCTACCTGAACTTTGGACGTTTTGCAACAAGCTACCCGAACTTTGAAAATTCAAAACGAGCTAACTCAACTTTGAAAAAGGTGCAAATAGCTACCTCCGTCCAATTTTCCGTTAACTGTTGACGGAAATTTGTTGGAAATTGGACAGATGTAGCTATTTGCAGCTTTTTCAAAGTTGAGATAGCCCGTTTTGTGTTTTCAAAATTCGGGTAGCTCAATGCAAAACGTCCAAAGTTCAGGTAGCTCCTTGGTATTTAACCCTTTAAAAAATGGGTTTCAGTAATTTAGGTGGTAAAAATGCACTATATATATGTTAAGACGGTAGGATTGTGATTCCAATGAGGTTGTAGTTTGCTATATGTTATGAAATAGTAAACGTTCAGACGGTTAGAAGATGAACTTACGCCACTCAAGAATGTCAACAGGGGAAGGACGAGCCACGACATTAGAAACAGGCTCCTGCTTGTCAAACGTATGATGGAAACAAATGAAATGGTTGATCAATAAAGAATGAGCTAGCATCATGTTACTCATTCAGTTGGACATCAAACAATTTATCTCATGGTGTGAGTATTAGGGGTGGCAATCGTGTCGTGTCTTAACATGTTTCGTGTCTAAACGGATAATTTCTAAACGTGTCTCAAAACATCAGGCACGAACACGACACGATTAAGTAGCAGATCACACAGGACAGGACACGACACGATTAACTTTCTTGAAAATTAAAAATCGAAAAACATAACGGATAGACACGACACAACACGATACGACCTGATTGATACGGATCCCTAAACGACACGTTACACGACACGAAAAACATTAATTTTATATATTTTTCTGAATGTGTCACGATTAGTTAACCGTGTCTTTATTCGTGTCACAGGTATACACAACACGATTAGTTAATCGTGTTTTATCGTGTTTATACAGATATCCGCAGATCTGAGTTGTTTAGACACGATTATTAATCGTGTCTAAACGTATAAGAATTGTTTAGACACGAGATCCGTTAAGGTCAAACTCATATACGCTTTAAAGCAGATCGTGTCGTGTCAGAAATTGTCACCCCTAGTGAGTATCAACTATGTCAATCGTTTAAATAATCATATAATAAAATGATACTCAATTCGAAACAGTGGCTACCAGCTTAATTATGTAAACATGGTGAAAAGTTCCATTCGAGTTTCAACTGAACATGTTTGTACCATTGTACTGCAACTAAGAACTGGCATGTTTCATAGATTGGTTAACATGATTAGTAGGGGGAATGAAGCTTAGAAGAGCAACGTACTTTACAAAGTGCTCGGAATTCCTTTTGAAGACGTTTCACGCATGCCTTCTCTGCCATCTCGAAGCTTTTAAAACCTGCCAACCGGATAAAGTCAATGATCATCTTTCCAGTTCCCACAAAGATCAGCATAAACTGAACTCCAGTTAGTCCACCAGCAAAAGCTTCTAAAGTGCATAGTTATTCAGAAATTTCTACTGGAAAAATGATGCATGCACAGAAAGCACGGTACTAAGTATTTTTGAGCTTCTACTAAGTTGAATATTGAGGTACTATAGAACTGCAGAGACAAATTCCTAATTTCCAAAGAGACCATCGTGAACACGAATTACTCCAATAATCCTTTGAGAAACTAGCAAAAACATTAGCAAGATCATTTTGGCAATCAATTTATTTTCATCTGTTCCTCCTAAACCAGCAAGGTTCAGCCATATATGAGCTTATATAACCCATAAGAAACGATGAATCGTATCCACTGAAATCAAATCGTCTTAATTGCATACAAACGATGAGCTATATAATCAAGTCGGACGCAGAATCAGCTATAAATGCAAAAATTATACACACACAAGATCTAGTATACATCGAAGAGCATGACCCAGATCGATCCTCTACCAGGAGCGGCTACAGATTCAAAATCAACAAAAAAAAGGAAGACAATTGAGATGAGACGGTACCTGGAATCACTAAAAAGAAAGAGTAGATCAAGAACTGATTGACTTTTCAGAGGAAACCAGTATTCATTTGGGCATTTGGCATGGAGATTGAAGAAGAAGAAGACGAAGAAGAAGAGTGTTTCCGACGGGCGTCGATGCCCCCACTGGTCCCAAGTGTTCGACCGAACCCAACCCCCTTTTCCCAATTCCGAGTTTGACAGATAGAAAATGACGGAGAAAATGTGTCGACTTTCGAGTGGACATACTCAATCTCATGCCCCTAATGTTTCACATAGTTGCAACCAATACCCCTATTCGTGTCTCGACCAAAATTTCGTCAAAAATCATTAATTTATGCAGATGATAAATGTTACATATTGCAAGTCCAATTCGACCATGTTAAAATTACAAAGCCACATTAAAGGTACGTTTATACAATGCAAATCTCGTCTGATCATAAGATCGAATGAAGAAAATAACAGACCTTACTTACCAGTGTCATATAAAGAAAATGGAGGTAAAAAGGTCTGAATATGCTTTAAAAAGTTCAACATGAAGGAATCCTGCTCACTTAAGGAAACCTTGTTGAAGAACATGGCAACAACTGTGGTCGTAGAAACAACCACGTTATCTGTTGCTTTTTACAAAAGCAAATTTTGTCACTTATGCAAGATTTGATTCTCCGAGGCTCCAATCTCAATGATTTGTACTGCAATTAGCATTTGATGATCTCAGGAATTTATACATTTATAATCAATAAGTCACGTGATACTGCAAAAAAACAGACTTTGCTTTGAATATTCACATTTTACCTGCTCAACCAAGAAATCTCCGGAAACTACTGAAATAAACTCCAAATTATATAAAAAGCTCCAATTTTTAAACTTAAATGTGTAAAAAAATACTTTTTTTTACATCCCCGAGCTAGAAATTGGAATGTATATGATGTAGAGCTTATTTCAGTAGCTACAGCAAGGAGTGAAGTAAAACCCTAATTGCTTGCGGATATCAAAAACTTTTTATTTTCAATTTCATGGCAATTGCCTTTCCAGATCAGATAAAGATATATTTTTTGGCACAATCAAGTAATTAATTCTGACAAGACATACCTAAGGAGTTATAAACAGAGCAAATTGATTTGTTTCCAGATCCCTGTTGGATCCAATGTTCTTTAGTCACACAAAGTTCAAACTGCATTTTCAGTAACATTATTAAATAAAACCATCAGTTAATTGCCCAGGAACAGTGGCTATATAATATCATAACCACTTGACTTGTCACATGACCAAACCCCTCTCCTAAGCTAACTTCTTTTAAAATTTTAAAAAAATCCAGAAAAACAGTGGCCACCCAAGTCAGAACTGCAAATTGAATAGTCAAAGAAGAGCACATGATCTCACCTGTCATCAGATCTTGATTTTTATCAATTAGGAAAAGTTAAAGTTAAACCACTGATTGATGAAAAAAACATAATTTTGGTATAAATATGAAGCAAGGATCCAAAGCAACGTAATCAATTACCATTTCAAAAACTCTAACTCGGCAACAATTCTTGGAGATTTAGAGGGAACATACCTTGGTATGAACAGATGAAGTCCTTCTCTAGGGTATTAGCTGCTATCACTGCATTTCTGCTGATCATCTCCTCTTGGCCTCACAAACATAGAGCAGAGGCTCGAGTTCTAGCACACAGAGAGACTGCTGCCGAATCACCAACCAAGGATCCAGCTATTCAGAACATGAACACAAACAAAGAGAGCTCTTTCAAGAAGGTGAAATCAAGTTTCAGAAGGATACCTCGAAGCGGGTCAAACCCAATTCAGAACAAGTAATCTTCTTGCAACTGCAGATTCATGTTTCCAGATTACACCATCCATGAGGCAGATGAGAGGGATGAAGATAGGACAACCGCAGGAACTCCACAATTTTCACTCTTTTTTGGAATTAGTTAGAGCAATCTAGACAGTAGTATAGATTTCAGCTCAAGAAACATGTACTGAACTTTATAATGAGTTATATACTGCTGAAGAGTACTCCTTTTCGCAGTAAATGTATATATCCCATTTTGAATATAACTCAAGATAATACAGCTGCTGTTAATTGCAGCAAGGTTCCACAACAAAGTAGAAAAGAAACAAAAGTTGAGGGAGTGACTGCAAAATTTTCTTTCTTACTCAGAGGCTAGTGTACATAACAATATGCATTAGCAACAGTAAAACGTAAACTTGACACAAAATAAAAACATTGGTAAAGTATGCCATGCTTCTGAATTCCTCTTTCGGAACATTTTGTAGATGAGAGGCTCTGATTCTTCATCGGCAAGCTTAACCTGACCTTTTATTGCCATATTTGCTGCGTTTGTTGCTCTGATCTTCCATGCTAACTCGATCCCGCTTCAAACTTTGCTTTTGGTTATACGGTGTTGTTGAAGTAAACATTTGGTCAATCTCTTTCCTCATTTGCTTTACATCTGTGGGTAG
Source organism: Chamaenerion angustifolium (assembly GCA_946814005.1). Classification (NCBI taxonomy): domain Eukaryota; kingdom Viridiplantae; phylum Streptophyta; class Magnoliopsida; order Myrtales; family Onagraceae; genus Chamaenerion; species Chamaenerion angustifolium. Next base: position 1,677,869 of record OX328279.1, read on the forward strand.
TGGTGCTTTCTTGGAGATATCAACAAAAAAGCTATTGCCTTTCTGTGGTCTGGAATCATCGGAACCAAATAGAGCACGGAATTCATCGTAAGTTGATTGTTTGGATTCTTGTCTTTTCATCCACTGATTCGGTCGAGCACCATACCTGAGGAAGCAACACCACAAATTTACAAGTTCAAAAAAAATACAAGCCAAAACAGAGAAACATATGAAACTTGGAGTAAAAATTTTCTTTTTACTGTTAAAGAAATTGCTCACCCATCAACATCAAGTCTCCTTATGATATGAGGACCGTGTTTTGTCTTCGAAAGCTCATTTCTCACGGCTAATAGCTCAGATACTATGGACTTCTTCAGTGAAGCATTACTTGCATTAAAACACTTCTCAATAATAAAAGAACCTGATGACTGCATTGACATCTCTCCAAAATGCCCTAACAACCTTCACAATAGTCAAGGAGCATAAATAAGTATAGCAGAAAATATCCAACACAAATTAGCCAGCCAAAAAAAATCAAGTCAAACTCGGTGCAAAAACAAGGAACATACTTTGTAATTAGTTTCCTTTTTAGCTTCCAAGCAGCATCTGAAATCACAAAAGCTTCAATAACATGCGTGCCTCTTGGATCTTTAGCAGCTTCGAGTACATGGTTGACTTCCAAAGATGTGATACTTGTAATAAAAGGTTGTGTAAACTCCTGTGCAGAAGATATTACAATATCATGAAACATGCAGAAGGCAAAAATAGCGTTTACTATGATAAAGTACTGAAAGTATGAGAAAGTAAGCGTACACTTCGAAATTTGAATATTGTTTGAAGAATCAAAGAACCCAAGACATGCATCCTTCCACGGCTTGGCCACTCCCAACTGGACTTATCCTCACAACTAATGAAACTATCAAGAAATAGCAGTCGAGGAACAATGGTTGTTGGAGGGCCATCAGTTGAAGCTACTGCAGCTGCAAGTGCGTGGCAACACTGCAGAAGGCAAAGAGGTGTTCTTTCATCAGCAAAATTATGAGGGAAAATTATCTATTCATGTGTCAAAACTAAGATTTTACTATTAAGATCGACATGGACATGGGTGTGTAATGAATTTTCAATACCTCAGCCCCCAAACTTGTGACCATTGATTTTTTTTGGCCATGAACTTGTGACCAGTGATTAAAGACCGCATTTTTTGAGGACATAAGATGTATTAATTGACATTGGGAGGGGAAAAATGCACCTACTTACCTTATGCTCATGTAAGGATAGCTTATGGCTTGACGCAATAAGTGAAGCGATTACTCCAGATCTTCCCATTACCAAAAGATCCCTAAACTTCGTGCCAAGTTCCTCCCATATCATTTCGAACTGACGAAAGGCCATAAATAAACATCTATAAGTACACAAATTCAATTAATACAATGAAAGAGATCATATTATTGATAGAATAAACTATAATTATGACAGAAATGAGAGATAGGGAGGGAAAATTTAAGCCATAACATATAATCAAGAATAGTTTGCATACTTGGTTTTGGTTTCTTGCATGGGAGAGTAATGCTTGAACAACAAAGCTTCCCGATTGGTCTGATGACAACTCAAATAATGAGTTCTTAAAGATATTGTTGAGCATTTCGTTATAGAGGTCTGTTGGAGCCACTTCTAGAATGACCTGGAAGATTAGCAAATGACAAGAGGAGTCTGCAGCTTAGTAGGGACTAACGAATATTTGTCGAAGAACTAAATAATATGAAGAAAACTGTAAAAGGAGCACTGCCGATTCAGAAATATAGGGGCATCCATCAAATGCGTAAAAATAAATCTAACAGTAAAAAACTTACCTCCATTAAATGGCTATATGAATTTTCTTTCAATAAATTTAGTACATTCTCTCGAGAACCACTTCCAGCCAAAATCCCTTTCTGAATGTCTTCCTTATGACAGCCAAGAAGATTCGGTATGATCTGCACCAAGTCTTCATCTCCAGCCAACAACTTCAAAGCAGTCTTTGAAAGGAAGAAAGAATCAATCAGATTTACAGACAGATTCAAAATAAATTGCTCCAATTGGTAATATAAGATTCACAAAAAAAGGATGGTAAGGAAAACCTGCCTGGAGGACCAAAGGACCGAACTGATTGACTAGCAAGTTTCTAATGTTTGCACTGCTATGTTTCACCAACTCCGACACAACAAACTTTAATAAATCTGGGAATCCAACCCCAAGACTCTGAAAATTGTTTGTGTCTGACTGAGATGCTACAAGATTCAAGCGTTGAGCAAGACCGGTTGATGATTTCCCATGAAAGTCTAGAGAATCCAATGATACTCCTTTGCAAAGACAAAGAAGTCTTCTAAGAACATGAGACCCATGGCAGTTACACATTATGTCCATTGGATTTTCAACAACCCTCTAGAAAGCAATAACAAAAAAATAAGAGTTTTCGTTATGTTACGCATGACAATGTATTCAACTTCAAGAGCAAAATACAATCAAATGAAGACAATACTACTCTTACTAAAAAACTAAGAGGCAAATTCCCATAACCATTGGATACGCACCTCGCATAAGATGGTCAATGTCTCTTTGATAGTAGAATATACTTCTTGGTCTTGAAGATGCGTAGCCAAAGACTTGAGAGCTGTCTCTGCCACATGTGAACCTGATCTATCCATTGCAATGGAGGTGAATACAGATGCAGAGCTTCGCAAGAACCCACACAGATTGTCCAGATCACATCCCTCAAGAAGAGTTTGCAGGAAGTGGCTGATGATGTAATCGGTGGCAAGCTCATATTCTTTCCCTTTAGTCTCTGCAATAGCATTACCACATACTAAAGATCGTTCCTCCAAGTCAACTCCATTTCTTTCAAACAGATTAGCTATTTCTGTGAAGTATTTTACCGTTTCCGGATCCACTTGTTTCCTGCAGGGATTTTCCAAGTCAAGGGAGAAATTCTTGGCAAGCCGCAAAATCAAATGTTCAGCATAAAAGTCTGAACTCATAAGATATATAATAATTTACCTGACAATAGATGAATGTGACATGGATTCATCTTGATGTTTGAAAGATCTCTGAGATTTGCCTCCTTTCTCAGCAACATTTTTCTGTGAAGTAGTCTGTTTTTCTTGAAAGCCTTGATCTCTGTTCTTCCTGTTAAAGCCTTTTCTCGGCTTTCCATGCTTATACGATTTTCCTTCCCTCCCCATTTAATTATCTTCTGCAAATTCTTTAATTCTCTGGTTTTCGATAGTGAATCCTAAGGCCACGCAGCGATACTAAAAGACCTTTGATGTATAGTGGTTGCTGAAAGTAAGTGATTTCATATAATTATAACAGTTGAGGAAACTAAACCCAGCCACACTTGCACAAGACAAATCAAATCCAAACATACACTGAAAGAACTTACAAGAAAACGTAGGATAATAATAAACACTGAAATATGCAAACAATTATTATTTATAAGTTATTATGAAGTACCATAGCATAAACCCTCCATGCAACATCAAGAGCTTACTCTAAAAGCTTCTTTATCCTTTTTATATTAACTCCAGTTACACACTTAGGAAGCAGATATACTCCATACACTTCTAAGCGTATTGCACTTGCAGAAAAGTGACAAACAACTCCGACAAGAACTTACCTCATCTCTAAAAATTTGACTATACCCAAATAATCGTTACTTATAGTGGCTTGTACTTGTGATCTGATTTATCGAATTGTTAGCCATGAACTTCGTATGCTTGTTTGAGGGTAAGAATCAAAAGCTCAAATTTATCTTAACAATGATACAAACAGAGTGGTCGTTCTATGATCAAATTTGTTTGCTACTAACTATCCACGCTACTAACCTTTAGAAAACGACTGAGGTCGTGGAGCCGGAGGAGGAGGAGGAGCCGGAGGAAGGAAGAACGAGTAGGAGGATACGCAATGGACTGGAATGTGGAGGGAACGGTTGGAGCTGCCAAAGTCGGGGCTTTGACCTAAATTTAAGACTAGGCCATAATGGTATTGGGCTGCAATCTTAGTAGAGTTTCTGATCCAATTTTATTTTATTTATACAAATTATCTCTATTGTTTTCTCTTTTAATAATTTAAAAAAGAAGATAGTCAGTTTGTAAATTTAATTTTTTTTTGGAATTTATTGATTTTCGAATTAGATTCTAGCATGTTAATAGTAAAATTGAAATCTTTTGGTATCAACAGGTCTTGAGTAGGGGTGAAATCGGATGGTCGGCCCGGTTTTTATTATTCAGACGGGTACCTATGTTTTCAGACCGGATTTTCTAAATAAAAAAAAATCTGAGTTTTGACAAAAGACTGTATAAGAAAAATAAACTGTTCATTCGGATTTTCGGTTTAAACCGGAAAAAAAATTACACATTCAAAACCAAAATAAGTTATCAAAATCAAATTGAACAACAAAATAACTCGATTTAACAATGTTTACATAATTTTCTACTAAAATAACTATTAAATAACAAAATTATTATTTATTTATTCATTGATTAACTATATTAATTAATATAATATATAAAATTATATATGTATTAACGGTCGGATCAGACTCCCTGATCTTTTAGATTCGTAGACCGAACGGGCTAAAAAACATTCTAAGCAAAAAAATATGTCCCTAAACCGAACCGTATATTTTCAGACTGGTTTTTTCAGTTTGGTCCGGTTCGATTTTCACCTGAATTTCGAACCACACGATTTTTGCTTTCACCCCTAATCTTGAGTACCATATTAAACCCAATACAATTATTATTTTGCTAAAAGGACTGGTAGACCGAAAAAAAATTGTTTTTGAATCGCTCATTGTGAATCTAAACCGAGATCAAACAAACGGATTTTTGTTTGAAGACCATCTTGGGCTTAGTTTTGCCAACTCAATACCAGAATGCACCCATTCGACCTATGATTTTTTATATAATTTATTGTAATATGTATTTAGTTATACAGGTCACAGATGACACACAGATAAATAGGTACAACTCAAATCTGAATCTATTTTCATGCGGGTTGGGCGAGTCGTATCAAAAGAACTCACGGATCCAAAATATTAATACAAACACGGGTCACCCACGTCACCCACTCAAGGGCTAATCTGAAAAGTTTTCGGTCTTTTAATTGAACCAAACCGTTTAGGGTGCCGGTTTGCGGTCGGACATGCGGTCCAGTCCGGTTCTGATTACTATGCTGAAAACGTAGGGGTCTTTTCTTAATCCTGCTTTCTGGAATATTTGCTGTTGTGTTCTTCATTCTTCGTTTGATCAAACATCATCGAAGTCGTAATCTAATCTGTCTTCCAAAACTTCCCTCCAGTTATACTCAGACTTCCTTTAAGAATCGAATCAAATTCGTTCTTGGAATCCATAGATGTGGCGCAGAACAGCTTCCTTCGTACTCGACAAGAGGAATGAAGCTGCCTTGAAATCCGATCTCCATTCCGGATTGTCTCCTCCCCAAACCCCACCATCCTCCATGGCCGACACCCTCCTGAACCCTAACCCTAAGATCTCCGGTTACTATCAGACCCGCGCCGAGCACCACGGCGTCGTAACCAGCGATTGGCTAGCCCAGGCGCAGGCTGCTATCGGGCCATATACCCTTGAGAACGAACCCAGGTTGTCGTCGGCTGCGGATTACAGCTCTTGCAAGCCCTTCAGCGTGATCGATGAGTTCAATAATTGGAGGAAGCAGCCAGATTTGGCGGAGGCTGTGGCTGCCATAAAGGCTCTTGCAGCGGTGATTAGGTCCAGTGAGGCTACCACCATGATGGAGCTCGAAATTGAGCTCAAAAGAGCATCCGACAGTCTTAAGGTGTGTTCTTCAGTTATAATTTCTCCTGGGTACAGCTCAATTCTTGAATTTCTGCATCTCAACTCATAAAGCTCTGCTATTTAGAGTTTAAGTGGAACATTGATCTTAGCAGTAATTGGATTGAATTTGTTCATGATGATCAAAGCATTAGTTAATCCATAACACTAGAGGAACGAACCTCTTTCTGTGTCATTTCGAAGTCTTGTCTGCCACATTATGCTTATGAAGTGCCTTATTATAAACTACCACAGCTACACTATCCAGAAGCCTGAGGAATTGCTAGTGCTCTGTTCATTACCTCACAGGGCCACATTTTATGAAGAGTTTTACTCAAAGTCCAAACTTGTATATAGTAGTTATAAGGTTCTTTTAGTCAGCTTCTTGAAGATATTACTTCTTAGAGGGTAAAAGGGCTTAAAAGCTAGTTGATGACCTTCCATTTATTCATTAAGCCTACAAGTTAAAAAGTAATAAGGAGAGGTGAATGAGACATATAGATGTATCTCGAATACTCTTTGTTGTCTGTGTTTCCTTTCTACTATTTTGAGACAATTCATGAGTTTCATTTTGTGCTTACAGTCATGGGACACAACCTCTATATCTTTGACAGCAGGCTGTGATTTGTTCATGCGGTATGTAACTCGAACCTCAGCCCTAGAATACGAGGATTTCAATTCAGCTAAGTCACGACTTATTGAACGTGCTGAAAAGTTTGGAGAAATATCTCATAAGGTACATATACCTATTGTGTACCCTTAGTGTTTCCAATTGACTACCATCATGATCAACAAATATACTTAATTTGGTTTAAATTTCTAATCTAGGCACGGAAGATCATTGCAATGCTTTGCCAGGATTTCATATTTGATGGATGTACTATTTTAGTCCACGGCTTTTCTAGAGTTGTTTTTGAAGTACTGAAGACCGCAGCACTAAACAAGAAGCTTTTCCGCGTATTTTGCACCGGTACTTACTTTTTCGACTTTTAATCATCTGTTATTTGGTATCTACCTGTAATATGAGAAAAAAAAAATCTAAATTAGAAATCCTTTTGCTATCTGTCGATAAACCTTTAAAAAATACACTGAATCTTTAGCTGTTCTTGCATCTTCAAGCAAAGATAATATACTGTTGAGTTTAACAGAACCTTTGGATGCATTCTATCATCTGAACTCTTGACCCTTCTACTTTCAGAGGGTAGACCAGACAGGACAGGGCTCCGATTATCCAACGAATTGGCCAAACTTGACGTCCCTGTGAAGCTTCTGATAGATTCAGCTGTAGCTTACACCATGGATGAGGTTGATATGGTGTTTGTCGGTGCTGACGGAGTAGTAGAAAGCGGCGGTATCATAAACATGATGGGAACATACCAGATTGCTCTGGTTGCACATAGCATGAACAAACCGGTATATGTGGCTGCTGAAAGCTACAAGGTTAGGCATCCTTAATCTTTGTCTCTTTGAACTTAATTATCGAAAATGTAAGAATCACACCCACATATGTATTTCCTATGCCTTTATGAACATTGCATAGCTGGAGTTAAGTGATCTGAATTTTTTAAATAAATATAATACCCTTATGAACATTTGGTTTAAAACTTTTGTTTTAAATATTGTGCAGTTTGCGCGGCTTTATCCATTGGATCAGAAAGACATGGAACCTGCACTACGACCCATAGACTTTGGGGTGCCGATTCCATCAAAAGTGGAGGTTGAGACATCAGCTAGGGACTATACTCCGCCTCAGTACCTGACCCTCCTATTCACTGATCTTGGAGTCCTTACACCATCCGTAGTGAGTGATGAGCTTATTCAGCTTTACTTGTAGTTGACTCTTGTTGAAGCAATTTTGGCCTTCCAAATTCTCTTCTTATTGCAGTCCAATGGCATTTTTTCACAAACAGAGCTCTACTTGCAGGTCATGTCTTCATTTCTATTTTCAAAATTCAAAATTTTGCTGAAATCTGTAATATTGTTGACTGGGTAATTCTGTTGCTGTCTTAGCTTTGCAATAAATTGCGGTTCATGATTTATTTTTATTTGTAGAAATTAAATGGATAATGTGAAGGGTAATGGTATAGAATGTCATTGTCTTGAAGAGGATGGTAGTAGTGGGGTCTATCTGTGGTAGAAGAAAGTTTAAGGCGGAGAAAAAAATTTGCTAGACCGAAAAATAGAAAAAGTTGATTCTATACTGCTTCGATGGCGAATAAGAATCAAACATTTTTTTTTTCATAAAACATATTGGATTAAATATTTTTCAGACCCAAAACTAAGTTACCTCTTTAAGTTTTGTCAATTTTCTATTTTTTTAACATCTTTTCACTGGAGCCGTGTTTTAAAAAATTCAGTTCTTGTAATCATTTTTACTCAATGAAACAAGTGTTAGATCAAATCTTTTTTCGGTTTCAAAAACCGTATTTTTTATGATGATAACCTTTATAATGTTGATCGATTTCAATATCTTTATCACTCGGAACTCCATTTTTTATGAAATCAGATTTATCGTTACTTTCATACGCATTGTTATTCGATATATATAACTGTATTAATGTTTAATCATTACTTATTTTGTACCCCAAAAGTACCTTTTTACGTAATGGTACCCCTCGAGTATGATTTTTACGGCCAGTTAAGGGTAGAATTTAAATTCACTTCCACACGCGGCTGACAGTCATGAGTTGGTATAGTTATTACTTATTTCGTAACCCAAAAGTACCTTTTTATGTAATGGTACCCCTCGAGTATGATTTTTACTACCAGCTGATGGTAGGATTTAAATTCATTTTCACCCGCGACTAACAGTTACGAGTTAGTATAGTTTATAGCTTAGTAAATAGTTTTCAAAAGTTTCTACTTTGGTATTTGGTTTTGGAATGGAGTATAGTTTTAAAAGAAGAAAATATCATTTCTGGTCCAGTTTTATTTCAAACGTTGTTTTTGTTAGAAACAATGTATACATAGGGAAAGGAAGCATGCTGTGGAAAAGGTAAGTGCAGTGAATTGTTCAGCTGTGGAGGGAAGAGGCTAGTGAGGAGTATCAACTCTGTGTAGGGCTGACAATGGTTAGGGTATGGTACGGGTATGACAAATACCATAACCATATCATATTTTTAAACCACATACCATAACCATTACGGGTACAATTTTCAATACCCCAGCAGTTACATATTCTGGCACTCTTATCATCTCACAGAGAGAGCTTCCAACCAATTAGCAGACGACATGTGGAGTCCGAAAACATGAATTGATAGATTCACCCTCAGATGTCTCTTTCAAGTTTCAAGGACATTGAATAACATACTGTTTGTAGTGTAAGCCTATTCATTTTGTATGTTTCAAGGACATTGAATAACATACTGTTTGTAGTGTAAGCCTATTCATTTTGTATGATTTACATTGGAAAAATTGATTAATAAAGTCACGTTAGGAAAAAACTTTACACTGATCATGAACAAAAGTTGTTGATACAATATAAATATCGAGTTCCTGATCTAATCACTTAATGCTAATGATCAAGTACTATAGCAAATGCTAACACTATGTCTCAAATGGAAACAAAAAGGCAAGGGAAATGGAATACTTAACTGGGTTAAAACTTCATTCTTTTAGCAGGTCCTTGATCAATTATTGGATCGACAGAAGGGACTGTTTCTCCTGCTTGCTGGGTCTCACCTTCCTTCTCCTTTTCGGGTTCTGTGGTTGGAGGGGTGTAGCCCTCAGGGAATGGTGGTGGTGGAGGAGCTGGTTGGAGCTGCATCAGGAAGAACCATAAATGTTTTTCAAATCAAAAAATTATATCGCCTGTCGGTCAAACTTATACGGTTGTATCGAAACTTATCAATAACCCAAATGCAACATCAGATACTACCTTGCGCTGCAAGGAAGCTAGAATGTGATCGATCCGCTTCACTTCCTTGAAGTCAATTGTCTCCTTGGTGGGCTTGGTTTCTAATGCTGAACTCTCATCTTCGGCATCAACTACATGAAAAAGGAGCAATAACACAAATTACATGCCTTTTTATTCAGAAAATAAAATCAATTATTTCAACAGGCTAACTCAAATAGGAGTCCAGCAGTATGATAGCAAACAGTGCATGCAGAATTTGACAAACATTTAGCAGAGTTAGTTAGTTTCATACAGATTTACCTCCCATTAAATATTTTCTACCAAAAGTTCAATATTAAAAAAAAAAAATGCAAATGAGGCTTTAAGTACCATGGCCAATCTTTTCCAACTTTGATGCAGCTGTTCCAAAAGCCTTTGCTATGTAATAAAGAGCCCTCCCCTGCAAATAGATCCAAACAATCGTCAATCAAATTGATCCCTTTCTTATTTTAGCAAGACCAAAGCATCTTACAGAACTATTTGGCACCCTAAACAATCCAAAGACCATTCTTTAGGGGGCAAATGCAGGGTAGACACTGCAGCTACCCTAATAGTTTGGGGTTTAATAAAGCATTTAGCTGATTAGCTCTTCCTTTTTTAAAACTAAATAAATTTCAGAATAATACTTGCATCCAGATGAAATATTTCAAACATTACAGAATTCAGCAGCCAATAAACGATATTACAGCACAAGCTGTAACTGTGGAAGAGAGAAGGAAAGAAACACAAGTCTCGTAATACATCAAACGGAATGATTGGCATTTGGCACATGCCCATTAACTTAAGCTTGCTATGTAACTGCAACATTCTAAATATGAAACACAACATATAAGGTACACGGAAAGGCAGGAACAACTTACAACTCGAGCAGCAAACACATTGCAAAGCTGTGGTGCTTGGTAGATGGACCCGTCCAGAATATAATAAGTGAGCATATGTGTTGTTTTATCAGGAGAGTCCCTTTTTTGCTTACGGATAACAAAATAGTTAGGTTCCATTACTTCACTTAGCACATACTCAACACCCGTCATCGTCCTGTAAAAAGTAAATCATATTGAAACCACATGAACTACTTCATCAGTTCATCTTACTCTAGGAAAGATTAGATTCTATCACAAATTCACATGCAGAGCAAAATGAAGACAACCTTACTTACAAACTATAAAGAATCACATAGTTATCCATCTCCGATCGAACTACCCAGGGTTGCATTTCTTTATATACAATGTTGACCATACAGTATATAGCTAATAACTCAAAACCATGGTAAAGGATTACCTAACTACAACATGTGACGAAATCAAAGCTCAAATTCGCTGAAGAGTAAAAGAAATGATCCTTTTAGTGATAGATATTAGATACGTTAAAGGCTCAATTTTCACTTCTTCAAAAGACTGTCATTTTCAATTTTTCTCCAGCAACTAAATCTTTATCCTCCACTGAACATAACGCAGACATTTTATGATTCTAGAGCATAAACTATATTTGAATGAGCTTGAACCTCAATCAATTCAATTCAGTCCAATTGAATCAATGCAAAATTAAACATGAATCGGAAAAACGACTGGGAGCACTGAAACAACTTACGAGAGTTGAGACATGTCCAAGGGATGAATCGAGCGCATCCTGAGCTGTTCATTACTGCAAGTGTAATCATAGAAAGGAGAAAGGGCAAAGTAATCGAAGACTAGGTTTCGGTCGAGAGGATACGTGTTGAGCCACAATTGATCCCTGAAGCATATTCCGGTCATGTCAGTGGCAGGCAGCGGTGGCGGCTCCATGGCTCCCGCCTGCATCGCCATTCGAAGCTGAATCAAGCTCCGGCAAATCAATCAATCGCTAAAGACGGACAGAGAGAAGAAATAAACTAGATTCTGTCCGGTTTGAAGCGGCCCGAAAGCCCAAGCGCCGGAGTCCAATTGGACCAGAAGCTTGAAGCAGACCGTACCGTCTTCGGCTTATTGAAAAATATGTTATTGCTAATATGCCCCTTGAAAATGTCAATCTATAATTTTTAGTACACAATTAAGTGTTACTCTCAAAATAGCCCAGTTCTAATGGTTCATCTAGCATTGAACAATCTATCAAATAAAAAAGTGAAAAGTATGAAAAATATTAATATGTTTGACAAATGTTGTCAAAGCAACACATTTGTAGTTTTTAATGCAACATGTTTGTTGTTGTAGGTATTTGATGCAGTCATTATATTTCCGTCCAAAATAGCTGTTAAGTATGCACATGCCTTGCACGTGATGTTGTAGAGTGAAAGTCCTGAAATGCCCTTGTCTTCTTCATATAGCAGTTATAACACTCATTCGGTGAAACCCTGTCTTCTCCAATCTTCACCATTGAGAAGTCAAAACCTTCGTCCTGCTCAACTAAAATGATGTAACCGCATTACTCCATCTCTAAAAAAAACCTTAAAAAGATCACTTGGAGTTGGAATACTTGTTTTTCTTCTTATCAGTTTTCTGTTCTTTAATCTTCTTGTCTTTTTTAAATTTCTTCAATTTTGGACCATCATCATCATCATCACCATCATTCATCAAGTGCTTGAATTCTTCAAGGCTTGCAAATGGTGACGCCCCAGATTTTCGTTTCTTTGGTTTCTTCAAGCTATCTTCCTCCTCGTCATCACCATCATCAACATCACCAATAGCCATGTCGTCGTCATCATCATCATCAATCTTCTCCACATCATCATCATCAATCGTCTCCACATCATCAGCTACATCAAAATCAATGTCTTCCCCATCATCTGAAGGACCATCCATGTCCACATCACTTGCATCACCGACCAAGTCATCATCATCATCAAGTCCGACCCTGTCCAAGTCATCATAATCGTACTCACCTTCCTCTTTGTCAGAAAGATCAGCTTCGTCCAGAATATTTGATATCTCCTCATTATCGCTCTCGTCTCCTCCATCTACCTCGAACAGATCCTCTGCATCTTCATCGTCTCTTCCCTTCTTTTTCTTCTTCTGCTTCTTCGTGGTGTTCATCTTGTTCAAGTAGAACTTGTGGAACGCCACGTCCTCAGGAGGCACATCGGTTTCTGCTAGCGAGAGAAGCTCCGGCCCGATCAAATGGTTGTTCATTTCAAGCTGCAAAATTGTAAAAAAAATTCACAGACTTTAAATCTCATCTTAAAGTGTTAAAAATGCAGTTTTTCAAGAACTTGAAAATCAGAAACCAAGATCAAATCAATACCCACGATTCAAATTTTGAGAAAAAAATGATTTTTTTATAGATTTGTGAAATTTGAAAATGATAAAAACGTAAACTTTCAACAACTTCAAAATCTGAAACCAAGAACAAATCAATAACCATGATTCTTTACCTTTTTAGCAGGTTCGATTTGAGAACCACCGTGCCACATGGCTTGCTTCGGTTTCTTTTCCATCAACTTCTCCAAAAACGCGGTAAGAGTGAGATCGTTTAGTGGGTTCCCATTGTAGACAATGTTGGCTCCTGATAGAAGAGTCCTAGCCATGGTAGCAACTGATGGGTGTACATGGGAAGCAAGAACCGTCAGCTCCCACCAACAAACTCGGTGTGCGTTGCTGCTCGATCATTACAAAAAAAAAAATCATTAATGAATGATTGAACCGAAGCAGCAAAAAGTGATAGCCCACATTTTCTACAGGTTACATACCTATACAAGGGTTCTCTGTGTCTGGGATCGTACCCACCAGGAAGCAATTCCCGAGTAGAATCCCGTTTAGGTTGTTTCGGGATGTCATTGGTGTCTTCACCGTTCTCTGAAACATCCTTAATAAACAACTCATCATCTTCATTTGGAACATCATCATCATCGTTATCTGAGCTAGAGATCGGAGCCTCATCATCCTCGTCTTCTAACGAACTGTCTTCCTTATTGTTATCTCCAATGGTACTGTTTTGTTGTTTGTTTGGCTCAGTCTCGAGTTCAGTGTCACCTTCTTCCTTGATATCTTCAAAATGTTCGACCTCATCATCAACTGCCTCGCTCTGCTGCACCATGTTCCTGCATGATCGCAAAGTCACCATTTTTCATTTTGGGTTTTTGAAAATAAGTTTTTTTTTTTACTTTTTTAACCAAATACGTCAAAATTAATGGAAAAAGTAACCGAGCAGGGAGTTTACAGATTTGTTAAAGTTCAGCTTGATATTTGCTGTAAAAAAAAGTTCAGTAGGGCTGATCATGGGCGAGGCGGGCCAATCCTGAAGGCAAAACCGAGACCGAGACCGAAATTTCGGCCTTGCTTTCTGGAGGACCGAGACCGACCTTGGCCAAAAAAGTCTGCCCGAGTCGGTCTTTCTTGACTCGGGCCAGTCTCGGTCCTGGACCGAATCTGCACCCAAAAATAAAAAAACTATGAGCTCACGGTATTCTTTAGTAAAAGGCGAAAGAATAGTTCACCTCTCAAAAAAACACTATGAGCTCATGGTATTGTTTAGTAAATTTATCAGGATGCAGTTTTTATAGAGAATTAGAGATAGAAAAGCTCCAAAATCTACATTCATTTCGGTGTGGTATTATGAAAATCTCAAATCCACATTCATTCGGTCTGGGCCGGTCCTAAACGGGCTTTCGGGAAAAAAGCCTGAGACCAACCTTGAAGGAAAAAAACACCCGCTCGGTCTCGGGCCGGTCTTGTCGGGAATTCGATCCAACTGTCTTTTTTGATCACCCCTAAAGTTCAGAATGGTTTTTGCAATTCATCCAAAATTTGGTATGCAAGCTGGTAATTAACCCATTTAGGAAAGGTTTAAAATTTAGAAGAACGGGTAAAAAGTGAAAGGCGGGTCTTGCTTACCATAAAGGCGGTCTCGCTTTAAGTAGCTCAGAGAGGAGAAAGAGATAACCACAAGCATAGTTTGGTGGCAGCTGCAAAGCCACCTGTTGAAGATACAAGAAAGAGTTACTATACTTCTACCTTGTCCAACAAGCAATTCTTTACGAACCTGCAATAGGCGCTTTGAAAAGGCAGCTACACGATTTAAATTTACGTCGTTTTTCATTGCCCTTAGAAGAAGTCCAATGAACATTTCCGCCTGAATTGTCAGAAATATTGCAAAATTAACACCAGTGGAGATCAATTGTTTTAAGGGCTAAATACTAAGGAGCTACCTGAACTTTGGACATTTTGCAACGAGCTACCCGAACTTTGAAAATTCAAAACGGACTACCTCAACTTTGAAAAAGATGCAAATAGCTACCTCCGTCCAATTTTCCGTCAATTGTTGACGGAAATTCATCGAAAATTCATCGAAAATTCATCGGAAAATCGTCGGAAATTGGACGGAGATAGTTATTTGCACCTTCTTCAAAGTTGAGATAGTTTGTTTTGAATTTTTAAAGTTCGGGTAGCTCATTGCAAAACATGCAAAATTCAGGTATCTTCTTAGTATTTAACCCTTGTTTTAATGTCTTGAGAAAAACAAGAACAGATGTGACTTGCCTTGGAAGAATGCATGGCAGATGGGAGTAGAAGCTTGGAGTACAAGGCACGGTAAAATCGGTCACTAACAATCTGATTTTTGGAGGAGATTTTATCGAGAAGCATTAGAGCTTGAATTCCCACATTAAAATTCTTTGAATGCACCTGCATGGATAAATTAAAGTTTTATTTACCTCCAATGGCACAAAAATCAACAAACACATCAAAAAAATCCTTATTTTCCCAAAATTACACCAACACAGAAAAAAAAAAAAAAAACTTTTGAACTTACCAGCTTGAATAGCAAAGGAGTTTGCACCTCAACAATGTCATCAGCCTCGCTGCTCGAGACAAATGGAAATGCTCTATTTACACCCTGTAAAATATGAGGAAAAAAAATAACTTTACACCCAAGAAATCTTAATAATAAATAAAGTGGGGTACTTACGGTCAAAAGGGCAGATAAAATACGTGAATCCAATTCTATATGAGATTCCGATTCATTTGTTTGCTGCTCTTCAGTAGTAGAAACCTTTTTACCGTGCTTTTTACTGCTCCATTCTTTTGTTTTTTTACTTGCACCTGCCTCAGTAATCAGCACCTGAATTTTACAGTCAAATCAATTGTTTTGCCAGTAATAAATAATGGGTTAAATACCAAGGAGCTACCTGAACTTTGGACGTTTTGCAACGAGCTACTCGAACTTTGAAAATTCAAAACGGACTACCTCAACTTGAAGAAGGTGCAAATAGCTACCTCCGTCCAATTTCTGACGAATTTCCGTCAACAGTTTACGGAAAATTGGACGGAGGTAGCTATTTGCATCTTTTTCAAAGTTGAGTTAGTCCGTTTTGAATTTTCAAAGTTCGAATAGCTCGTTGCAAAACGTCCAAAGTTCAGGTAGCTCCTTGGTATTTAACCCATAAATAATTGTACTCGAATAAATTTTAGAAATGATCATGTAAAGGAGATATGAATCGGAACTTACCTTAAACAATGCGAAATAGACATCTATTAGCCGTTTTGCCACCTTTGGTCCATCTCCTTTATGACCAAGACGAATTTGACTGAGGAAATTAACCTGAATATATCACAAGTTGCAAGGGCTTTCAAAAAGTCGTAATTTTTTGGGTCTAACCGAATAACCCAATAACATGAAAGGCTTTAACGTGATCAAGAAGCAAAAGCATCCATACTTCGCACATTTAAAAAAAAAAAAAAAAATGTATCAAATACGTACAGCATGGTATTTTGCTCGTATTCCCAAGTGCGGACGAAAAAGAAAAGAATCCACCTCATCAATCACAACAGACTGCAAGAAAACATGTTTGGTTTCATGTCAAATAAAAAGAGACCAGACATAAACTGTAATAGAGCAACTATTTGAAATACAAAATGATACCTTCATGTTGGGATGCTCGGATAAAAGGTTAGACAGGTGAAAGTCAGCATTGGATGCACCCTTGTTTTGAGGATCCCCGAGCTGCAATTGTGGGAAGCAGAGAGAGTAAATAACAATTATAGGGGACTGATATTAGGGTTGATCATGGGCGGGCCGGTCCGGTCCTGAAGGCAAGACCGAGTCCGAAATTTCGGTCTTGCCTTCTGGAGGACCGAGACCGACCTCGGCCAAAAAAGCTCGCCCGAGTCGGTCTTTTTTGACTCGGGCCGGTCTCGGTCCTAGACCGAATTTGCACCCAAAAAAAAACTATTGAGCTCACGGTATTCTTTAGTAAAAGGCGAAAGAGTAATTCACCTCTAAAAAAAACACTATGAACTCATGGTAAATTTATCAGGATGTAGCTTTTATAGAGATAGAAAACCTCCAAAATCCACATTCCTTTCGGTGTGGTATTATGAAAATCTCAAATCCACCTTGCTTCGGTCCGGGCCGGTCCTAAACGGGCTTTCGGGAAAAAAGTTCGAGACCGAGACCGACCTTGAAGAAAAAAAAACGCCCATTCGGTCTCGGTCCTAGTCGGGAATTCAGTCCAAGAGTCTTTTTTTATCACCCCTAACTGATATTAACTTTATATAAAAGACAGAGAGCTGCAGATGATCTACAAACTTACTTTGTTAACTAATGCAGCCAACAATCTCCGCTCCTGCTCTGATTTGCTTTTAAGTAATTGATATATAGTCTGCAAGAGAAAGATGATATATTTTGAGAATATTTACAGCAATGGAGGGTGCCAAAATGAAAGTACTACACAAACTTAAATACGAGCTCTCCATAAAAAACAACCTTCAAGGACTTGTCTTTTAGAACTGGTAACATGTCCCTTGATGCTTCCTCAAGGGAAAATATAAACCTCTCATATCTGAAAATTGCACAACAGCATTTCAGAATCGAGATGGGATTCCCTCGTCTTTTAAGAAAAATTTTGGATGAAGTATTCCCAAAAACAAAAAGGGTAAAGGCCCACACACCTCTGCTTTAAGCAATCCTCCCAATACCAGAAGAGTAAAAGAGAGTAACCATCCTTGTTTTCAGGAAGATGATTCAAGGGCCTTTGCATGAGGGTCTTCAGCTTCCGATCAGGTATTAAACTATTGAAGAAAACAAAAAATACTTATTAGCATACTGAATCAGGTTTCAATCACAGGTTTGAGAAGAAAAAATCAAACTTTCTAACCAAAAGGATATCTAAGAAATTGACAAAATTTGTACTTTTTTTGCGTAGAGAAAGAGAGGACCTTGAAACAAACAGTTCTTTCAATACTTCAAAGCCAGTTAAAGCATGGCGCTTTCCAACTTTCGATGCCACAAGGCCTGCAAAGAAAATTCAAATGTTAGGTATAATTGGTGTTCCAGTCTCTAGATTTCGGGATACGTTAAATACACAAGTAAGTTCAGATTGGAACAGCGTGACAAAAATGCAAAAAGATAAAGCATATATGAGTTACGATTATCTAAAACTTGATCATAGCAGTTTATAAGCAATATTGTGAGTTTATAAAACAAAATCGAACATACCCACAAGACCATCAAGCGCACGAATATTGGCAATCGGATTATCACCAACCATAACAGAGAAAGCCGACACCTTATCGGCTGCTGTCCCTGACCTCTGTGTAGCAATAAGCATCTTAATATCCCCACTCTGCCCTCTCGACCCCTCATAATCCTGAGCATACTGCCACATCAATCGCTCCCCGAGCTCCCTCTTCTTCTCCACAAGAGCTTTCCACTCCTCAACATTATTTATGCCCAGCTTCTTTCCTTCTCCAATTACCTTTTCTTCCAACTGTTGCGCATTCTCGTACCAAACTCCCAAAGTACTCGCCTTCACCAGCGGCAACCTCGGTAAATTTTTAAACTTGGCAGCACCTTTCGCGCTGTTTCCGTCATTGCTATCGTCAATTGAAAGCACCGGAGGCTTCGGCTTTGGCCTTCGCTTATCATCTGCCGTCAAATTCTCTTTCTTTCCCTCGGCAAGGACGTCATCCCTGGTGGTTCCCGTCTTCTGCTTGTTCGAAGGCTTCTGGGGCTTCTTAAGCGGACCTTTCTTGCGAAAGTCTGAATCATCGAAACCTGAAGAAGGGACAGAGGAGGCAAAGCCGAGAGAAGAAGCGAGGGACGCAACCTCGGTCTGTAGAAGCTCAAAGTCTTCTGGGTTGCTGGTGGTTTTGTCTTTCTTGCTAGATTTCTTGGGTTTTGAGGGCTGCGCCACCATGTTTGCACAACTGAGCTGCCGTTGAGGGTTTTGTACGCAAGTTTATGTCTTAGAAGAGAAGGAGAGCTCAAGAGTTGCGAGTTGCGAAGAGCGGTCCCGGGGAGGTATTGTCCACCAGACCGGTCTGCATTGTCCGGTCCGGCTGATTGAAAGAGTTGTCCTTCCCAACCTAACAGAAAAAAGACATGAATGACTGTTATAATTATTATTTTTTATACGGTAAACCGTATTATTATGGTGCGGTTATGAGATAAATTTCATACTCATAATGATTATACATTTTAGTTATAACTATGTTTATTATATAAATATAATATTTATTTAATATTAGTATATACTAACAACATAAATAAAAATTTTACTTTTACATTTTAAAAATTCATAATTTCCGAAAAACTGTAATCGAATAATATTAATATTGAAAGATACTAATGTTGAATGACGTTAATGTTGAATATTTTTATTGCTTGATATAAATTTATTCATTTATATATTTATTAAGATGACATTCATATTATTCTATTACATTTCACACGTGTTAATAAGTATATGGATATCTCAACGATTATGGTTATGATATTAAAAATAATTAGGATATAAAGAAAGTACAATCTAATTTCAGGTTGCCCGTCTAGCTCAGTTGGTAGAGTGCAAGGCTCTTAACCTTGTGGTCGTGGGTTCGAGCCCCACGGTGGGCGCTTTTTTAGTTATTTATTCTTTAAACACCACCAAAAGCTCACATAGCAGTTCTACAAAAGTATTCTTCCCCATTTGACTTTTTGAATGACCATATATACATATAGATGCATCTTCTCTTCTTTCACCTTCTAAACCTGAGTTTCCTTTCTTCTTCAACGATCCAAGGCACTAATGACAATCCTTGAAGTCACCAAAACACTTAACAATGTCACATATCATTGGACATGAAGTAACAATGCCTTGTTGGTTGAGCTTCTCAAAGCTATGGTTTTAATGTAGAAATAGGAAGTTCATAATTCTCAACAAACCCATTTAGCTCAGTTGGGATATTGCAAGGCTCTTAATTTTGTGGTAAGGTGGGACTTACATTACACTCTTTTTAATATCTAGATTAGTTCCTGATAATACCAACAACTCACTTATTTGTTTCCTTGAATCTTGAAAATCCATTTTTGCTATTCCATGAAAGATCAAAGGCAATGTAATCTCAATCCTAAAATTATTAGAGATGAATAGAAATATATCTGAACTGACCAGTCATAAACAGTCGGATTTCTAGGCTCTGCTCGTCCCGATACTTGATCGGATGATGCTTTCCTCCTCACTGACTTACCAAAATCCATACTTGCAATCTCTGTCGAATTTTCAAAGATTCATTCACCATTAGACATTGATTGGGAGTATAATATAGTCTATGGTTTACTTCAAAAGTAGTAACAAAAAAGTAGGGTTGATCATGGGCGGGTCGGGTCAGTTCTGAAGGCAAGACCGAGACCGAAATTTCGGTCTTGCCTTCTGGAGGACCGAGACCGACCTCGGCCAGAAAAGCCTACACGAGTCGGTATTTCTTGACTCGGCCCGGTCTCAGTCCTGGACCGAATCTTACACACACAAAAAAAAAAACTGAATTTGTCCAAATACAAACATCATTGGAATCAAAGTAACAAAATTACAAAGTACAAATCAATGTAACAAATCAACCAAGTAGCAAACACACAAAATTCTAAACAAAGTTCATTTTCTTCCATAGTTCTAAACATACATCATTGATTTTTAGGGGTTGTATAGGAAGGAACTTCAGGCCGGTCCTAAACGAGTTTTGGGGGGAAAAGCCCGAGGCCGAGACCGAGACCGACCTTAAAGAAAAAAACTCGCCCGCTCAATCTCGGTTCTAGTCGGGCCGGTCTTGTCGGAAATTCGGTCCTACAATCTTTTTTGATCACCTAACAAAAAGCTACATTTTTTATAAAGATTACCTGGGAAGCTAAACAGTTCTTGAGAGATGTGTTCATGAATTTCTAAAACACTTACCTAAAAATCAAGTATATTACTAAGGAAATCCAATCTCTACCTACAACAGAATGCTACTTTTATCGATGTTATCATTACGATCGTACTGGAAAAATCGATAAGATCTCCAGATACTACCTAAATCTTCAATCTTCATGCTAGTTAGAGCTGATCATTCATATACAGAGAGTCAGTAATGAGGCTTTCTTTATCTAGCATCTAATAGAACATCAGATTCCAAAACAACAACTTCCTTCCTAATCAGACACCCCTTCCATCGAAAACCCAGCAATTAGCAGTTATCAATATCATGAGAGAACACAAATTTGAATCAGTACTATATCAATGTGGACGTAGAAATCAGATCGCACCAGCTGGAGCATGGGATTCTGCGATTCTGCGAAGCAAGGTCGATCTTGTGCTTGTACTGGTGATGGTGATGCTCCGAGTCACGGCGACGTATCGATGAGATGACGTAGGGTTTTCTGTGGGGAAATTCAGCTTACGGAGGCTTCCGAGGCCGGAATCGGGGACGGGACCTGCCATGGTTTCGTCCCAGAGTGCGTGAAGGAAACCCATTTGTTGATTGTAGTTGCGATGGGAGACCTCATTGAGAAGAGAATTCATTGAGACGTTGAGTATGGTACGATTTGGGGTTGAAAATAGGTCTTTTGCAAGGATCTGACCAACTTGCAGGTTAAAGACAAACATTGTCTCTTCTATTGAATTGATGAACGAAGAGAGAAAAAAAATGGATAAATAACAATAGGTGCGAACTTCGGACATTTTGCAACGACTTACTGAACTTTTAAAAGTTAAAACGGGTTACCTCAACTTTAGCGAAAATACAACGAGCTACCTCAATTTTCGACGAATTTCTGTCAACAGTTGACGGGGTAGCTCGTTGCACTTTCGCAAAAATTGAAGTAGTCCATTTTAATTTTTTTTAAATTCGGGTAATTGTTACAAAATGTCAAAAGTTCATGTAGCTTCTTAGTATTTAACCAAATAAAAAAGTTGATCATCATATTTTAGTATATTATTGTTATAATAATTTAAATAAATGTGCTCAAAAGTCAAAATATTTAATTATATTATTACTTATACTATTTAATATTGATATTGATATTTACTTTATTAAATGAACTTTTAAAATTTTCGATTATGACCTCAGCCATCGTTATCTCATTTCAACTATCTTCCATCTCTTTGGTAAAAAAAAATAACTATCTTCCATTATAAAACTATTAAAAAAATCATATTCAAACTAAAAATTTAATAAATGAATTCAGATTCGAATTTGGAATTAAATTTTCAGGTTGGAATATATATATTTATTAAAATAAAAAATTGAATATGAAAATGAAAATTATACAAAAATGAAGTTGAGAATGAAAAATGCAAGTAGTCTGTTTTATTAATTAATCTAATTGATAAAATGAGTTACGAACTATGAATAAAAATTATAGATTTTTACTTTAATATTTTCGACCCCAAATCACAAATGCTTACCCACAAAAATACTGTCATGATTTCGGAATTATTTGCACTTATAATTCGCAAGTTGAAGATCAAATTAGTAGTTATGATAATACTTAATTTGTCGTTATCAATTTTTTCAACTTCTATTAATAGTCCTTAATTCTTCCCCGATTCGGACTTTGCTTGGCCATTAAGTAAAGAGTAGACAACCAATTAACGAGTAGACAACCAATTAACAATATCGCCTTGCTTGGATGCAAGAGGTCTCATGCAAGAGGTCTCATGATCAATTCTCAGCATGTACCAAGATTATTCCTTGTAGGGTTGATCATGGGCAAGGCGGGGCGGTCCGGTCTTGGAGGCAAGACCGAGACCGACATTGGCCAAAAAAAATCGCCCAAGTCGGTATTGCTTGACTCGGACTGGTCTTGGACCGAAATTTTTTGAAAACAAAAAAAATCACTTGGATTGACAAAAAAAAATCCCTGATGTTTTGGTCTTGAACTCGCTCGCTCCTCGTCTTCCGTAGACGACCTTGAAGGAAAAACTCGTCCGTTCAGGCTCGGTCCTAGTCGGTCCGGTCTTGTCGGGAGTTTGGTCCAGCCAGTCTTTTTTTATCACACCTAATTCTTGGATGACCCAAAAAAAAGACAACCAATTGGTGTCGGTCCAATGACTCCAATCCATATATCTATCTAATTTACAATCTCTCATCAATAAACACTGAATTTATGATACGAAAATGAGACACGATCCAATTATCGTAATAACCACGCCTCACCCGTTTATACACACAAAATGAATCGAAAAAGATGGCAACGGCTACCATAACAAGATCATCACGATGAAAAGGAGAATCTTGAAAAGAGGGAGGAACCAGAGGATTCGGCTGCAGCCCGGGTTTGTGCGATTTCTGTGGAGGCGTTGTATGCTTGCTGGCATTTTTGTATCTGCATTGAGAATTTTGCAGTTGTTTCAGTTTCAGCAAACATAACATGTATTGGAAAACGATGGATCGAAGAGTTTAAGGGAGAACTCAGAAGTTTTACCTCCTCGGGACTGAACTGCAGAAGCATTCCGACCACGGGCAGCAAGGCTTCTACCTCGCCTGTTTTCAGCGATGAATTGTGATCATTGACAAAAATCATAAAATCAAGGTAAAATACGACATTGTCTCCTAATGATTGGGCAAATTTTTAGTTTCCCCTAGAGATTAAATTGTAAAATTTCTTTATCTCATGTTTGGTCAAAGTGCAAATGATCAGACCTGATTCTCCTCGATGGGGGCTCAATCGAGCCCCGATCGATTCGGGACTCAATCGTAACATTTGAAATTGTTAAATTGTGACATTTTTAAAAATTCTGTTATTTTTGCAATTTTCGAAACTAATTTTGTTAAATTTGGATAGAAAAGTTGACCGAGTGGGCAAACTTGCACTTTGATCAAATATGAGGAAAGAAATTTTACGATTTAAACTTTACGGGAAAACTGAAAATCTACCCACATTTTATAGGGCAACGTGATATTTTACCCTAAAATGAAATACGAATGTTTGCTATATTATTTACCTGTTTCGAGAAGCTTTAGGATTACATTTTTGAGATATGTCATATCGACCCCTTCTCTCTTCTCTGACCTCTCCATGCTGCGCAGTTCAGTCTTCAGCATTGCTTCCTGCAATCATTTTCATACATTTTTTATGACAAATATGTTTCAAATAGGATAAAATGAAGTGATTTTCCTACCTGTTGAGCATGGAGGCGATTTTCCCGTTCAAGCTCTTCAATCTCCTCCTGAAATAAAGAAAAAAACAAAAACATATTTTAAGATATAACCAGAAACGAAGAACGGATCTTAATGTCTGCAAAGGCCAATGCATACTTGAAGTGCCAAGATATGGCGCTGTGATTGAGCTAGTTCTTCCTCTCTTTGTGCCTGTTGCCTCGCCAAAATCTGTACATTGATATCAGAATAGTAAAAATTATCGAAGAGATTTTATCCAAGTTAATTCCAACTCATAAGCAATTTACTAAGCTTATCTGAATTTTTTTTTTTTTTGACATTTTGTGACTGTTAATGGGTACTAAATTGACCCATAAGAAAGTTCCAAAACAAAGTTTACAGATACCAGAATTTGCTGATCGGCTGCAGAGGTAATTGAAAGCGAGGATTCCTGCTTCTGCAATGCTGATGAAAGATGTGAAAATATAGTTTGTCAGTGATTTTTATTTATGCGGAAGTAAAATGAGCAAATTTACAAGTTATACCTTTACTGAAATCATCAAATTGGCCGTCCTGGGTTTTATTCGCACAAGTTAGTGAAGAAACATAGAGGTCAAAAATATCACGGAGTGGTAGGGGAATTTTTCAAAGGACATACTTGTGGTCTTGATTCGAGAGATCGATGCAGATGTTTATTTTCATCATAAAGTCTAGAGATTTCGTTATCCTTCTCTTCAATCATTCTATCGGCAAGATCACGAAGTGAATCATGTTCGTCCTAAAAAGAAAACATCCATTAATTATAAAACGATTATGAGTTTGAAAATGGGATCAAGGCAGAAAAGAAGTTACCTTCAATCTCTTGTAACGCAGTTTGAGCTCGACTAGTTCGTTTTTCAGATCCTGTCCAGAAGCTGCTACTGCTTCAGCCTTTAGGGACTCACATCTAACTGTAAATGTAATTTGTTGAAGTAAAAAGTTATTAACACATGAGAAAGGCGTTATATGATATGAACTTCAAATATAGATACTTACTTCGCCATGTTTCTTCCAGATTTCGTAGATCTAACTCCCATGATTCTTTCTCTTTCTGGTGGGAGAAAATAGCAGAGTCGAGCTTCATCTCCATTGTCTTGATTTGCTGTTTGACATTGACGAGAGCAGCATCTCTGCAATTAATGGAACTTCCATGTTAACATTCTAAAAATAAAGTCTATATCCATACATGAAACAAAAACCGCTACAGCGTTTGTTTTTTGAGAAAAAGAGAAGCTGTTTCATGGAATCTCATCCATTCTCTTATCTACCAACATCAGTTATATGTAACAGAATCTGACATCACTACGGGAACTGTAACAAATTATAACATGACTAATTGTTTTGTGTTTAGGGTTTTTATTTGCAGATCTGATCATAAATCTCATAAAATGAATCTTATAGAAATGTATTATGATTACCTTTCTGCAAGTGCTTTCTCATGGTTGGATAGAGCAGCCTGTAGATCTTGAAGGGCTTCATCTCTTTCTGCAGACGCCAGCGATGCTTCTCTTTCAACCTCCTACATGAGCAAATGAACCAGAGTTGAAAAAACACTGTACGGCAAAGACTCTCAGTCTCTCAAGTAAGCCCCACACACCCACTCCAATTGCCATGCTTATTACAGGCAACAGTACGAATTAAGTGCCTTGGAATTGAGAGAGGGAAGATAACAGAAAGAGCATGTACCTTCAGAGCTTCCTCAAGCATTTTAACTTGTTCAGAGTCCTTAGCTGCAGCTAGCTCTGCGTCCTTTTTCTGGAGAAGTGCATGAGCACGACTCTTATACGAAGAAAACTCACTTTGCAGACGATTGATCTGTAAGCAATATAAGAAAACATTACTTATATATATATATATATGTGTGTGTGTGTGTGTGTATTCATTTATTTACTAATTGAAAAGGTCTTTTCAACATTTAAATTCATTTTCTAAGTAAACTTAGCCAAAAATACATCCTATAAGTGTGAGGAGACAGAATAACTTCAAAGCTTTGTCTAGATCAAGGCAGCTGAAAAATATTACTGCCCCATGTCACAAGCCATAAATGAGTCTTTTCAATTAACATTTTCCCTAATTGAACCACTCTCTTTAAATCCAATACTATACGATTCAACACTTCAAGATAAGAAAAGGGAGACAAAGGAACTTGGTACCTCTTCCTTTGCAGTTGCTAGTTCTGTATCTCTATTATTTAGCATCTGAGCTTGTGAAGAAACTTCCATTTCCAATTGACCTGCAACCGCTCACAGTTATATAGACGATATACCAATAAACACCTTGGAACATGATTTAGAGAAAAATCACCCGAAATTTATACTTCTTAGTTTAGCCACTTCTACTTCAGCACGGATGCAACTAGTTTCAGCCATCTCGAGTTTTACTTTAAGTGCCCGATGAGCATCTTCCCAGTTTTCCTTCTCTTTCTCCTGAAAATGATATGCTTAAGTTAATGAACAAGCAGAACCGAATTAAAAGAAGAAGAAAAAATGAAAATAAAAAAAAGAGTAAAGATAACAACATTAGGAATATTTACCCAAGAAGCTATAGAAAGTTCAAATTATTTAGAGTTTAGGTGCAGTCATGCCATCAATATCTCTAGTTTGAAATTAATTTAAAAATAGATCAGGATTATCATGCATATCAACAGTTGAAGACGAAACAAAACTATTTGCTTTAATAATAAATGGTTCATACATGCTCACGTTTTAAGTGGGAGACCTCTCCTTTAACAGATTCAGCAACAGCTCTTAGCCTTGCCGCTTCACCAGTAGAGGCCGCATCAATTTCTGCAATCTTTGATTCTTTCTCTGCTACTAGTGCCTGTTTAAAACAAACACAATTGACGATCAATTCGTCTTAAAGCTTCTAAAGCAGGTCCACAAAGAATACCGAGACTTTTTGCATGAAACAGAAGTGACATTTATACATAAACTATTGGCTATCCATTTATCTCTTCAAGATATATGACACTTAGCCCCAGAATGTACACAAAACCACAGAAGGGCATGGTTATCGTCAACAGAATGATGGTCAGAAATAAAATGAGAATATGTGACGAAAACACTACAGATTTTAAGTTATTCCACTCAGCATTTTAACATCTATTGTGGAAATAAAGTAAACTAAATTGAATGAAAGGGATACGATTCACCTGCAGGGAAGATATAACGGCAGCTGCTTTGCTCCTCTCAGACATTGCATCAGCAAGTTGGAATTCCAAATTTTCTACATTCTGTTAAAGAAATGTTCATACAAGAGAAGAATGAGAACATACAGAGAAGTGCACAAAGTTTCAAGAACAATGTTAGTATATCAATGCAGATTTACCTTCTGATTTCTAGAAGCAAGCTCGGCTAAAGCAGCTTGCCGTTTTTCCTCCGCAAGTTTTAGCAACCCCTGTAGATCTTCCAGCATCTACATTTGTAAACCAACTAAAGATAGTTATTTCCATATACTAACGATTTATTTAGTAGACTGATTCGATGGAGAGTCTAGATAGTCTTGCCATGTGGTCTCTTTAACCTGAGTGCCTTTGCAAAACCCTTGACTCCTCTAATAAGAACATACCTTAACAACTATTTACAAATATAGCAGATGCACATCTCACTGAATATGGATATGTATAATCACAAAATTCTGTTCAAGCAACAGACGGAACCAAATACTTGGCAACACTCTTCCAAACCTAACTTATATTTGAATTCTATATAGAATTCACTGAGCAAATCATCTATGATTTCAATAGCATAATAACAGTATGAAGAGAGGTATAACACGACACCAAGAAAAGACTTCGTCGAGAGATGTATATAATACAGTCACCACAATAAGATGCTTAATACCTGTTCTTTATCCAGAAGTGACTGCTGCAATGACTCAAGGGCGAGCTCCTTAGGTTGTATCGAACGGCGCAGTTCCTCATTATCATCTCGAAGTCTGCATAACAATGTACTTCTATTCAGTTACGGTGATATGGAAGTATAAATGAGCTTAGAATCATACCATATGAAAGTCCATTATTTGCAATAAAGTTGATCATTAAATACTTCGAAGAAAAATCAATAATTACTTCCATTTCCAGTGAGGACTTTGAAGGAAAGATATAACCAGCATAGGAAAAGAAAGATATTTGAGGTGTAAAAGATTAAATTCTACAACTAGATGACCAAAAAAAAGTAGAGAATTTTGCTATTAATCGATTTATGCAAGTATAGAGATGAATTTCTGCCCAGCTGAGTGCTAGTGAAAAGACTGATGTCGTTACCCCCTACTCAGAACTAATAGAAAATACATTCTCTTATCAAAAGAAATCTTACAAAATATTTATGTAATTACTAGACTTAGAAAGAAGAGCTAAAAGATTTTACTTGTTGCAAGTACTTCGTAACTGCTGTCTTTCAGCATCCATTGCTTTTAATGCTTCATTTGCTTGCTGCCGTGTCCTTTCTACCTCTTGCTGCAAAGCTAATTGTTGTGATGATGCTTGCTCTGCTTTTTCACTTACTTCACGGAAACGAGACTCAAGTTCATCCTTCTCCTGAGTTGATATATTGAAGATAAAAATAAAAATCTCAGGTCACTAAATGATAAAAGTGACTGAATATATTAGTGAAAATACCCTGTTGGTTTTCCATGATATTCCTGGGCAGATTTTGTTTCGTTAATACATCAAAATATTCATGAGAGGAACATTTTTATTATATGAGAACAAACATTTCGGGGATGGAATTCATCAAAACAACTTACCTTTTGAACCTCTTGAATACGTTGTTTGGCTCTCTTATGAAGTTTGCTAAACTTGGAGTCGAGTTCTGTGTACTTCTTGTCACGTTCTTTTATTTCCTGATCCATCTTCTGTTGGGCTACACGAACAAAACTAGACTACTTAATGTGCACACAAGAAAATCTAGAATTCCATGCAATAACTGCAAGAAGCATTACGCCTTGCTGCTTCTGTTATCAATATTGTGCAACAGATAATTCAGAAACCTACATAACAACTAGCCAAAAATATGCCAAGGAAATATTATAGCTGACGAAAGCGGCCTTCAAGCTTAGCTACCCTATATGAGACTTTCTTATTCAAAAGAGGGTTCACCGTGTTAATACAACACTGAAGGTCCAAACACCATATTAAGTAATTATTACAATGCAGAGACAAAGTCTGACCTTCGGAAAGTTTGGTGGAGAGCTCTTGAGAGCGAGCATCAGACTCCATGTAGACTGCTCTGAGATGTTTCAGCGCTTCCTCTGCTGCAAACCGTGTTTGCCTTTCTTCCAAGAGATCGTTATTCAAGGAATCTAACTTCTCTTGAAGTTGTTTGACACTGTCATCATCAGACCCATCTGCTCTTGCTTGTTCAATAGAAAAAATACGTTCATTCTTCACCTCCTCTAACTGAGATTTCAGGAACTCGTTCTCAAGCTTGAGCTCAGTAACCATTCGGACAAATTCATCATATGTATCAGTAGGGTGGATATTGCTTTCACAGGATCCATTCTCCTTAGCAGCAACTCCATTGCTTCCAAGTTCACCTTCAGCTATCTGTTCTTCCATCTCCAAAGCCCTTTCAGCATAACTTTCTTGAATTACAGCAGGTTCTACGCCCTCCGACGACATTTCAATTTTTCGAATCAAACACTGACCTTCACCAACGCGATTCAATTACTTCACCAACACTGCTCGAAACTAACTCAACCAAAATTCACTACTCACATACA
Organism: Chamaenerion angustifolium; assembly: GCA_946814005.1. NCBI lineage: Eukaryota > Viridiplantae > Streptophyta > Magnoliopsida > Myrtales > Onagraceae > Chamaenerion > Chamaenerion angustifolium. The sequence goes on from OX328279.1 coordinate 1,707,628, forward strand.
AAACTGACTGCAGGCTCAAATTTTAGCACCAAGACATCATAAAGCTCACGATGCAGAAAACCAACGCCAATAAAACCTATTAAATACTTTCTACATTCAATCCGAAGCTCGGTTGGCCTCTACCGACAAAAGCATGATCTGGTCACCGCAAATGAAGCAATCAATTGAAATTTGAAAGAATGGAACTCGCTGACCCGAAACAGAGCACAGAGACCTTCTTCCACAATCATATAATCAGTGGAACCGATTCAGCGAGGTGAAGGATTTGGATCTGGATGGAATCCAGTTCTCCTTCAACGTGGATCCTGAGGAGTCGCGCTATTTAGTTCGCTGCTATTTTTTGGGGATTATTTTTTATATAATTGCACTGATCCGCCACAAACTATACCTTATTGAACTTTGAATTTAATCTTTATTTTAAAGCAACATGCAGTATGCACCCTCTGAAAGTAACTTTTGCAACATTTTTACCCCACGCATATTTTATATTGGATTGGATTTGCTCCTACAAGATATCTAAATTCTTTTACGGTAAAACCAACTCTTACTTCTTAAAATTTGAACAAATTTTAAAAATACTATTTATTTGTTATTTAAAATTAATTCCGTTTTGTTTGTTGCAACCACTACATCTTTTGACTATTTTCCGTACTGATTACAAAAAAAAGAAGAAGTAAAACACGACATTATCATCTAATATTTGATTAGATTTTCAATTTTTCACTTGAAGTTTAAATGTAAAATTACTATAAAATAAAACACGATATTGTCATCTAATATTTGATCAGATTTTTTATTTTTCACTTAAAGTTTAAATGTAAAATTTAGTTCCTTCATGTTTGGCCAAAATAATACTTTATCCCAACCGTCAATTTTTTCATCCAAATTTAACAGAATAAGATTTAGAAATTGCAAAAATAACAGAAACTTTTAAAAATGTCATAATTTAACCATCCCAAACTTTTTAAAATGTTACAATTGAATCTCGATTCGATCGGAGCTCGATTGAGTCTCAATCAAACGCCAACCAAATTGGGAGTTGATTCGACCTCGATTCGACTGGAGCTCAATCGAACCCCAATCGAGGAGACTCGGTTTTGGGTCTTGACCCAGACTGACCCCCCATGGGTAGGGTACCGGGTATGGGTCAAGAGTCAGACCCGAGTCTTTTTGATTGGGGTTTAATCGAGCCCCAATCGAATCGGGACTCAATTGTAACATTTAAAAAAAAAATAAAAAAATAATGTTGTGATATGTTTAAAAGTTTATGTTATTTTTACAGTTTTCAAAGCTTATTTTGTTAAATTTGATAAGCTCAAGAGCAACATAGCAAGCTCGGTGGAACAACGTAAATGCCAATAACAAATCGAACTTTCCAATACAAAATGAATGTTCCAATCATATAGTTCAACAATTGCAGTGATGACAATATCACTTCTAAGCTGCTACATTTGAAAGCAAGCAAGCAATAACATTCTATCACGGATTTTCCGACATAAACCGGGCATTACAGGTAGACGATGCCGGACTGGTTAGAAGAGCGTGAAGGTCTTTAGCTGTTCCTTTTCAGGATGGATGATCATCTGGTATAATTTTTCATTGTTTAGCCCTACGATCCAAATGAAAGACAATGATCGAGTATTCGAGTGTTAAGATAATATGTCACCTGGACATTTTCCTTCTCGAAATTGTAGAGCTACATGTCGAAAGAAATCTCTTGAAGCATCTGCACAATCAGAAATTGCAAACAAATATACGATGCTTGATTTGCAAGTCACATTGGAACACTACTAGAAGCATAGTTTTTACTTTTTACCAACGAAAGTATTCTGTCGGTAAAAGTTTTACCAACGTAACTCGTACCATGATTCATCGTTAAAGACGGGTCCTGCTCATTGATGTATCCAATTATTTTTGCAGGCACTCCAGCAACCATGCTTCAATAGGCAAACCATTAGACATCAATGAATAGAGATCAACCAATGGATTATAAAGAAAATGGTAAATACCAAGGAGCTAACTGAACTTTGTACGTTTTGTAACGAGGTACCCGAATTTTAAAAATTCAAAACGGGCTAGCTCAACTTGGACGAAGGTGCAAATAGCTACCTCCGTCCAATTTACTGTCAACAGTTGTCGGTAAATTGGACGGAGTTAGCTATTTGCACATTCGTTCAAGTTGAGGTAGCCCGTTTTGAATTTTTTAAGTTCGGGTAGCTCGTTGCAAAGCGTAAAAAATTCAGCTATTTTTTTAGTATTTAACCCTTGAGAAAATGTACCTGTGAGATGGAGTATCTTGGAGCACAAGGGAACCAGCAGCGATCATAGCTCCTTTCCCGATATTAATGTTGCCGAGGATCGTAACACTGGCTCCAATAAGTGCACCTTCACCGACCTTTGGGTGGCGATCCCCTATCTCCTTACCTGTTCCTCCTAGAGTCACTCCCTGTCATTGATGTTCTGGTTGAGGACTTGCCCTAATAGCAGCTCTAAGCTGTTCAATCAATACATGATCCTATCACCCACATCAATCCAACAATAAGGTATCACTTAATTAAGGTTGTCTTATTGGTAAAGGGGGCAAAACATTTGTGTGTAAAAGATTCGATTTTTTTTATGTCGGGTAAGAGCAATTGCTTGCCAAAGTCAAGTTTCTGTTACAAGTGTTGAAGTCACCACCGTGAAATCCCACATCGGTGGGATTAAGAAAATATAGGCACCATATATACAACAAGGCCACCTCCTCCTATCACCAATTGGTTTTAGGATGGAACCCAAATTGTATAATGTGGTTGGTGTATGTGTGTGACTCAGCCCCGATATTAAATTTGACATGGTATCAAAGCCCGATTCCGATTGACGCTGTTGGGTTGTCTTAGAGCTTTCATGGTGGCGGGTGAATGTTAAAGTCACCACCATGAAATCCGTGAGATTAAGAAAATATAGGCACCATATATACAACAACGCTATCTCCTCCTATCACCAATTGGTTTTAGGATGGAATCCAAGTTGTATAATGTAGTTGCTGTTTGGGTGTGGCTCGGCCTCGATGTTAAATTTGACAACAAGAAAAAAAAAATAGAAAATTCATCCTAAATCATGTAAGCAACAAGTCTTGTAATTGCAGGTGGCTATTAAGGCATTAACATTGTCTTCTTTAACTACATGAAGAAATTAGGGTTCAATTGCCTGACCTGCATCAGAGAAACTCGGTCCCCAATAACAGCAGTCTCACCGATAACAACACCAGTTCCGTGATCAAGTAATATCCCTTCTCCAATTTTAGCAGCTGTATCATACCATATCTAAATCAGAAACCTGACAATTTCCTAAAATCTAATTAAAAAAATGTGAAATTTTGCATCTGGGATGCATCTTGAAGCAAAAAAAATGATGAAAACATACCAGGATGTATATCAACTCCAAAGACCTGGGCAAGGATATATAGAAACAAAAACAAAACTTGTTAAACACAGTAGAAAAAATGGGTTTTGAAATATTTATAGGATCGTGGATTGAAAAAAAAGCATGCCTCGCTAATACGGCTTTGAAGTGCAAGAGCTAGAAGTTTTCGTCCTTGCTTCCACAGTGAATGAGCTACTCGATACGACTGCAGAGAATGGTAACCCTAGAGTGGAAGCTACTCGTGTCAATGCAAAATCTAAATCAACAAAATTCCAGTTCTAGATGAATATATAATTTTGTAACAAACCAAGAATTAGGGGTGATAAAAAAAGACTGTTGGACGGAATTCCCGACAAGACCGGCTCGAGACCGGTCCGACTAGGATCGAAACTGAGCAGACGTTTTTTTTCTTCTTCAAAGTCGGTCTCGGTCTCGGGCTTTTTTCCCTGAAAGCCCAATTAGAACCGGCCCAGACCGAATTTATTATACAAACCCTAAAAATCAATGATGCATGTTTGGAACTATGAGAGAAAATGAACTTTGTATGTTTGTTACTTGGTTGATTTGTACTTTGTAATTTTGTTACTTTAATTCCAATGATGTTTGTATTTGGACAAATTCAGTTGTTTTTTTTTGGGCCAGATTCGGTCCAGGACCGAGACTGGCCCGAGTCAAGAAAGACCGACTCGGGCGTTTTTTTTTGTCCGAGGCCGGTCTCGGTCCTCCATAAGGCAAGACCGAAATTTCGGTCTCAGTCTTGCATTCAGGACCGGACCGACCCGCCCATGATCAGCCCTACCAAGAATGATGAAATAGTAAATGCGTAAACGAAGAATGATGAAATAGTACTGAAATCAAGAATGAATAGTAACAAAACAACATATTTGAACGCAAAATGAATGGTAAATAGATGAAGAGTAAATGCGTAATAACAGAGAATGATGATCCAAGAAAAGGTTTACCTTAAGATACAACAGAGCTGAGCAATAAGAAAGACACGCTGGATCTCGTTCCTTAAATGCCTATCGAAAAAGATTCTATACGAAATGATGATTCAATTCAAGTGATGATCGAATTATAGAAAAAATTGCATCTCTATATAGCTGGTTACCTGCAAATCTAATCGAACGGATCGTTTAATACCTTCATCATCGATTATCACATTGTTGAATATGTCAACGAGCTGTGTTGCTAATAAGGTTGGATTTTGGAGTCTATTGGCTAAAACAAACCCCAATGCTTTCTCCAAACAGTCATGAGTTAAGACACTGGCATATAAGAAGCTACTCAAAATCGGCTCCCTTTCTGCCTGCCATAGCAGAAATTTTTGTAATCTCAGCAAACAAGAACTTGATTCTGTATCTAAAAACTTGAAAATAATGCAATGTTACAATGATTAAGACACCGTGTTTGCCAGAAAATGATGAACATCATGGAAAATCAAAGGTAAATAACAGCTAATCGTAATCAAGACGCCAGATTTTCCAGAAATGATGTGATGATTTGAGTAGAGCAATGTCATGAATATCTATTTAGTCTAGATCAAATATTTTGAGGGGAAAATGTTTCTTTTTCCAGTATTATGATAAAGGGGGCTGAATATGGAACAGACTGTTAGGATCAAACACTCAATCTGATGAAGAAAACACTAAGAATTGATAAAAAAACACTTAAGTTTTCAGAGAGGAAAGGAAGAGAAGAAGAACTTTGATTTCTTGTGGTACCACCAAGTGGGCAACCTCCACACGGTTTAGAAGATATATTCATGACGGTTACTATTACAAAATACGTATACATGGAGAAATACAGTACAGTATAGTCTATAGGTACATTAATACATAATCGACCATTACATATCAATCAGACTACAATACCTAACACAGACAACTGAATTGGAACAAAATTACACCAACCACTGAGCAATGATTATCATCTTCAAATTATAACTAAATAGGTCAAGTCCAGGTTGAAATAAGTTATAAAAAATATTCCTCATCAGTGCAAAATTTGATTTTTTTTGCCAAAAACAGTTATAACCAAGCAAGACTACTTAAAAAAATGTCCAAATAAGTGGAATTGCAGAACTCAATCAACCCTAAGGTGAATTTTGTAACTAGCTACACTGAGAATTCAATGGAACAGAACTGAGAAGGGTCAAACCTCAACCCGAGCCTCGTCTCTCACGGCGTCCCATATTGGATCACTCGAATTCGACACCTGAGCGGCCACCTCTACCTCCGGCTGCAAAATGCCCATCGCGTACACCGGAAAAACCCTCTCCGCCGACTTTAACCCATAGAAGAGGCCGCCGTTGCTGCTTCCACTCTGCTTCTCGGTCTCTTGGATCGACAACCGCCGCGAAATCATCTCCGGCAGCACGGAAGAAGCCGGGTTCTTGTCGCTCAAGCAAGTCATGGCGGTTAGTGATTCCCGATAAAGGTCACGTTTTCCGAGCAACGAGGGGTAAAGAAGAGAGACGAGTGACACTGGGTCGCCTTGTACAGTGTTGGGCCTTCAATACTCACACATCAATCGTTTTGGGCATTACACCATTCCCGTGGACAAGCACGAGGGGCGGCGTCTTTTGGCGGTTGTGACAAAAAGGGGTGATCGGTGATGAAGATTAGAGGGAAAGAGAAAGTAGTGGAGCCGCAGGCAGCAGACAGCAGTAGACGCTATGAGTGGCTCAAGATTGGATTTTTGTGGGCCAACATATGATTATGATATGGTTGACAGTAACAGAGACAGAGACATTAACATTCAATTAAATTAATCATCTGATGATTATGTCGTGGAGGTGTATTAACCCATAATTATGGGTTGATGCATATATGTTCCTCAACTTTTATGTAAACAAAAGAAAGCCTTTTAACTCTACAAATTTTATCATTATGGTTAGGCATGACAATTTCTGACACGGCACGATTAAACGACACGACATAATCTGTTTTAAAGCGCATATGAGTTTGACTTTAGCAGATTTTGTGTTTAAACAACTCTTATACGTGTCTAAACACCTCAGATATGTGTATATCTGTCTAACCACGATAAAACACCTAATCGTGTTTAATTGTGTCATGTGTCGTGTCTCGTGTGACCTGCTACTTAATCGTGTTGTGTTTGTGTCTGATGTTTTGAGACACGTTTATGACATATCTGTTTAGACATGAAACATGTTAAGACACGACACAATTAATAACACGATACAATTAGACACTGCATAATTGTCACCCCTAATTCTCGTCGAATTTCAACTCATAAATTCAATTAAATCCAACAATTTTTAACATAATACGGTTTATCAACTTATTGTTGTAATATCTTTTAGATGTTTATATTAAGCACCACTTTTGTTTACTAAAATAATTAATATATCTAGCAACAAAGTTAGCTCATTTAGCAGTATTTTTCTGTATATTTAGTGTCCATTATTATTATTATCTACCAAATACTACCTAACATAATAATTCACTAAACCTGAAATGAAAAAGAATACTAAACAGAAACAGAAATAATAATAAAAAATGAAGAATTTTTTTTTTATATAGAATGAAATAAATTTTATTTTGTAACATTATGCATCCAATAATTATTGTTACAACAATTAATGTTTCAATTCTATAATTCTATTGAATCAAAACCTAATAATTGATGGGTGTGTAATTTGTTTTTTTAATAATAATTTATATAAAAACAAAAAGTCTTCTTCTTCAACCAACAGACTCTGCAACTCCTTACCAAACCAAAGAGCAACTCCAGAAGTTGCCGAACCCTAATCCTCGAATCCATCTTCCCCATGCCGGTCACGTTAAGGTCGATTAGTATCTGTACTTAATCTGTCATTATTTTGTCAAAGAATCATTAACAATGGTTGGTCTTATCTTTGTTCTGCTCTTCTGACGTCATCTCCAACAGAAACGCCGCCGGTTCACATCTCGCAGTAAACCCAAACTTGGACGAGCAGTACTTCCGGTGAACTCCGGTGACTTTTCCGGTGGCCGCTTTCTGATGCAATCCGACAATCAATCTCGAGCACTCCTCGAGCTGTTCCTGCGAGTAGCGGCTGTGCCACTGACACGTCTTGCTCCATTGTCGGAAACCGTAGACCGTGCACTGAGCGGTGAAGATAGCCGCCGCCGCTAGCAGAGACGGCGGGTACCTAAGCATGTCGTACTCCACAAGGGTCAGCTCCATCAAGAAGAACGCCACCGTCTCGAGCTGTTCAACGACAGAAGCTGACGTCACAATAGAAAACTTTTCAAAATCGAACCTTTTTAGCGACGATGTTTCCGACGGACTCACCTTTTGGTCGCTCTCCGCCGCCTTCAAGAAACGCTTCATGAACACGTACGGCGTCGGTACCGACATGTTGAATTGCAGACAGTTGAGCATCACAGTCTCCTGCAAATTAAGGGACATCATTCTCGACGTCGTTGTTCTGAACAATGTGCTGGAATTTTTTGAAAAGATCGAATCTTGAATTTACATACCATTTGAAGAACATCGTCTCTGGTGTAGGCTCTGTCGGAGATAAGAATCAGATCGCCGACGATAGGGACGGAGACTTCCTCGTACTTGCATGCTAAAAGCATGGCGACCAATCCGACCAACTGCAGTTTCTTCCTGACAACAGATTGTTGAGCCAAGAACCTGTCGATGATGTTAACGGTGAGGAACAGTGTCTCCGGCATCAGATCAAACTTGTCATGAACCTGCAAATTGAGTAAAAAATGAAATCATTGGACGAAGAAGAAACACAGAATTCAATATTTCATAGTTAAACTTAAACCTATTTGAAGAAACACAGAATTCAATACCTCGATGAGCCAATCGATGAGAATCGCCCTCATTTTCTCATTGATGTCGAATTGATTCGACATGTAATCTGGCGAAACGCAGCTCGAATTCTGCAACAAAAAAACATTTTTTCCTCTTCTTCAAATGCTGTATTATTTTCGATTTTTGTGGCAGCAATTTAGATAGAATTTGATATACCTCTGCGTTCCTGTAGTAAGCATAAATGTCTTCAATGTAATCAACAACGGCAAGCGGGTTCTTCGTATCCCTGCCGTCGATATCAATTACGTGTTCTTCCTCCACCAGTATATCTTCTTCCTGACAAATTTCAATAATCAAAATCAGTTACAGAATCTGAGAACTTCCATTGAATAAAATGTGTGGGAATCTGTATATACCATATGATCATCGTTCAAACTGATTTTGTGAATCTCTTCCTGGTCTTGAAGATCGAAGAACATCGGCTCCTGGTGGTTTTCTTCTTCTGGGTGTTCTTCGACATCTACGAATATGCAGTCTCCGAACACGTTCCGGTCCGACAGCGAAGTTGTCTTGGCCTTCTTCCGTTCTTTGGAGCGTGGTTGCTGTGAGCTCGATAAATGAGCTGCCAATTTCCTGGAAAGCGGGAGTAAAAGTTGGAATCTTTGGCAATCTAATGCGCTAAACTCGAATACCCAGATCTAAAATTCGAATTTTGAATCACAATTGTCGTGTTTCTTGGCAATAAACAGGACATTTCGTGGTCTGTCGGAGAATAATAATAATATTTCTTTACATGACATAAAGTAAGAGCTAGCTAGCTGTTCTTGAATTAGATCATGATATTCGGCAATCTAATCTAACAACCCAGATTCAATTTTTCAGATTTCGAACTAAATTTACATTCTTTTTGGTAGAAAACACGACAGCATCATGATCTTGTCATTTGTCAACAAGAGCTGTTCTTGAATTTAGGTTATTAACCTTGTGACTGGTCTCTGAACTTGATCATCCTCTACCCTCTTCTCCCCACGAATCGCTTCCTTTCTGCATTTCAGAAACCACGTTAATTAACAAAACCGCCAGCATTGAAGATGGAAGCTCAATTTCCTGAAGAGAGAAACTACATACTCTGATAAACCTCTCTTGTTGACTGTAACACATGGATACATCGGAGCAGCAGCAGCTAAACTCCGATTGATATCACTCAGAGCTCGCCGGATCGGTCGAATCTCCTGACCAAATTTCCGACCCATCTCTAATAACCCACCTTTCGTTCCAATCCAAAGAACAACAACGAAGAACAGTCATGTCGGATTTGTGGATACATGTTTCTGCAGAAAGTTGAATAAAAGGTTGTACCTTGATTAGAGTTAGATGGTTTCTTCAAGACGGTGGTGTTCTCGTCGTTACAAGAATTGTTGTTTGATCTTGTAGTTGTCGACATTTAATGTTTCTTGTTCTTGTCAGACAACAATTACTGCTGCTTGAAACCGCCACAGTCACTGGCCCTCATCAAAGGAAGACAGAAGAAGAAGAAGTAGAGGCCCTGGAATCAATCTAGAGAGCGTCTATGGAGGGCTTTTTGATGTTTCAAACGCAACGGTCTGCAAAATACGACCGTTAGATCCAGTGGAAGAGAGAGAGTAAGAGAGAGAGAGAGATTAGTTGCTTTCTTTCTTTAAATGAAAAATATCTTCTTTATTTGGATTGGATTCACCTGTGCTGGCAATGCATGCGGCGTGCCGCACCTGATAACTTTCAAATTATTGGGAGATTGATTATTACTTAATTTTGGATTGGTCCCTGAACTTTGGCTTACCATTTAAGTTATACCCTTGATTCATTTTCTCCATTTTGGTCATATTCAAATATTTTTGGGTTGAATCGAAATCAAAATTGCATCTTTAGGTTGAATTTGAACTCATAACTGCATTTTTAGGTTGAATTCGAATTCAAAACTGCATTTTTGGATTAAAATTATTTTGAGTTAAATTTAAAGTCAGAAATGCAGTTTGGGGTTGAATTCAACAAAAAAAAATGGTATTTCTAGATTGAATTCAATCCAAAATTTATATTTTTGGGTTGAATTTGAACATAGCATTTTCAGAGTTTTAATTTAGTGTTTAAGAAAATATGAAGATAAAAATATCATTTTTTCATATTTTATTTAAAAAAATAATAATATTATATTGCAAGTAAGTAGTAACTATATAAATAGCATAAATAATAATATGAGTAAATATATGAATATATTGTATTTACTTCTTTTTTTGGGTAGAAACATCAGATTTACTTATTCGAAAATTTGTAGTATTGTTATCAATAATGTACATCTTTGTTTGGAGTGTTGTTGCTTTATTACTGAAACGTCAATTCTACTCAACTTTAGGAGATAGGAAAATACGGCAGAAAACAAGGACTCCGTTGTCTGGAAGGAAAAACAATTGGGGGGCAATGTGGAATTATCTGCAAGTAAATATGCAAAAAAACTGGGAGCCTCTGCAAAAATTCAAATTAAGAGCTCCCATTGGAATGTAGCTTGCATGTCTGAACAGAGCTCTTGAGATTTACTTTTACTTTTTTATTATTATTATTATATTCACAAATATTATAAAATAAACCCTTGTTTTGGATATAATAGAATCAAATTGTTACATTACATTTCAGATTGTATTAAGCGATGTGATATAAAAGTCATTTATGTACCTCAAAAATTATGTTTTTACAAATAGGTAACTCATACAAAATTTGTTCATTTCAGGTACTTCAAAAGTCATAAATGATAAATATATATATTTTAATTGAGTACCCGAAAATAACAAAAAAAAAATCAATAAAGACAAAATAAATATATTTGATTGCTACAATAAATATATTTGATTGCTACAATAAATATATTTGATTGCTATAATAAAATAGATACATTTATGAATAAAGTAGATACATTTATGATTCGAAATTAACAAATTTTTTATAAGGTACCTATTTGTAAAAAACTGACTTCTAAAATACATAAATGACTCTGATCCTGTGATTAGGGGGTGTCAAAATCTAATCCAACCCGTGGGTGACTCGCCCATGAGTTGTGTTTAGGTCATATTTTTTTGACCCGTGAGTCATTTTGACACGATCCATGAATGACCCATGAAAACATGAGTCAGGTTTTGGTTAGAAGCCTTAACCGGCGGGTCAAACCATGACTCGTCCCATTTATATATTTTAATTTATTTTTTATTTTTATTGAAATGGTGAGTCGAACGGGTCATACTGACCAGCGGGTCATGGAGGTCGAACGAGTCAGTCTAACCCAACCCTTACCATTCCTGACGGGTCATTATGACACGTGGGTTGACCCACCAACCCGCGAGTCAGGTTTAAGTTTCAAAAACGGATCCATACTATTACACAGGTTGTGTTTGGGTCAGAGGGTCCCTAACACGACCCAAAGTCGACACGACCCATGGATCGACCTATGACTCATTTTGACAATATAATCCAAATTTAATATGCATCGTTTAGAAAGAAAGAAAAAATCAATAAAAGTCACCACAACATCACAGTATAGCAAAATTTCAACCCAATGGATCACAGTCTTCTCCTTTACAATAGAAAGCTTTTGTGGACAGCAAATCCAGGGACATAATTATAACAATTACAAATGTCAGGTCCTTGATTTGCTTTCTGAAACAATTTACTGCACAAGAAGTTTGGTATCTCTGACTGTAAGAAAGGAAGGACATTCACAAGACCTCCTTCTCAAGCTTCAACACCGCCATGAAAGCTTCTTGAGGCACATCGACTTTCCCGATCGACTTCATCCTCTTCTTCCCTTCCGCCTGTTTCTTCAGCAACTTCTTCTTCCTCGTGATATCGCCACCTATATATTGGAACTCATTTAAAGGCCAGATTCAAAAACCATATCAAAGACCACCTATAATTTGCACATTATGGATATAGAAACCACATTGTTTGTTTACCATAGCATTTGGCTAAGACATCTTTCCGAATTGCAGACAAAGCTTCACTTGCTATTACTTTCGAGCCTATGCATGCCTACACAAAATATACATCATTTCAAAGCATATCATCATGGCTACTCGATACAGCCAATCATCCAATAATCATTCAATGCATAAAACATGAGGTCACCGAATAATCTATACTTCTATGCTGTTTATAAAGGATGCACACATGGCCTCGATATTTATTTTCAATTTTGCCCCGACAAAATGTTTAAATTCAATAGAAAATGATAAATTTAGTCATGACCTCTCGATTCATAAGTGAAATATCAACCACTTGGCTAAGTTAACTTTAATATCTAGATATGTCATGGCTCTTTTGTGTTGTTTGATGCCTGAGATAAATGAGAAAGAGGTGGCTTACTTGAATGGGGACTTTGAACATTTGTCTGGGTATAAGCTCCTTTAGCTTTTGAGTCAAAGCCCTTCCAACTGAATATGCCTGAAATGCAAGCGTAGGTTATATCGATCGTTAAAGGATTATCAAACTTCCAAAAATTGCAGGGTTTTTTGTGAGAATTTTCAAATGCTGATGATTGATTACCTTATCCTTGTGAACGATAGTTGCGAGGGGCTCTACTTTATCCCCGTTTATCATGATATCGAGCTTTATCAAGTCATTTTCCTTGTACCTGAAAGTGAGAATGGAAAGCATGCCATGGTTCATAGCAGTTTGGAATCCCGAACCACCAGTAGAACTGTACAATCCACTTTATATTTGACATCACACCCAAGATCCCAGTGAACTCCATGAAAATTTTAAACAAAGGCTTACCCGATGACATTGTATTCCATGCTGGCATAACCCTTACTTCTAGACTTCAGCTGATCAAAGAAATCACCTACCATCTGATAGATTCACCAACTATGAGAATGCACAAAACTTCTACTCTCGACAAAAACAAGGTAGAAGATGAAGAGTAACCTCAGCTAATGGTAATTCATATATGATCGAAGCTCGATTTTCGGTGATATATTTTAGCTCTTTGAATTCACCTCGTCGTTCTTGAGCCAACTCCATGAGTGAACCAATGTAGTCCTTCGGCGTAAGCATCTCAATCTGCATTTGTTAATTCTTAAAAGTAAGAACCGCAATAAAAGTAATGAAATTGGAGAAATCTCGTAAATATCACATTTCACGCGATCGGTCTAGTGAAAAAGAATGTCGATCCAGAAATTAAAGGACTGACCTTCACGAATGGCTCGTCGATTGATCTTCTGCTTCCAGGTTCAGGAAGTAATGATGGATTTGAGCATTCAACCTTCAGTTAAGTTCCAGTAAAATGACATTGGCACCGGGTGTTTTTTGGTCATCGACATCAAAATTGACATTAGTATACGCAAAAGAAATTACCGTTTCACCATTCACACAGTTCACTCTATACACCACACTTGGAGCAGTAGTGATTAGGCTCAGATTATACTCCCTCTCAAGCCTTTCCTGTATAGAATAATATTTTTTTGCGACGCCATCTTAAAATCGTCGCTATAGAAAGAATTTGATTGAAGAACAAAGCAAAATTCAACTCCAAAGAGAAAACCTGAACAATTTCCATGTGCAGAAGCCCCAAGAACCCACATCTAAAGCCAAAACCCATGGCATTCGATGTCTCAGGCTCGAACTGCAGATAATACACTTCAAAATATGACTACCTTATGAGTAAAATATATTATTCCATCATCTGTTAGTGTTATACGAAAGCTACTTCTTTTATCCACCTAGCACACCTTCAATGCAGCATCGTTGAGCTGCAGTTTTTCCAAAGCATCACGTAACTCTGGAAATCTAAAAATAAAAATTGGGATCATGTTAGAAACATCAATTTATTGTTTTCAGCAAGAAAAAACATAGATAGAAGAAAATACTGGTCTGCATCGACAGGAAAAAGGCCACAGAACACCATCGGAGTAGCTTCTTCATATCCAGGTAATGATTCATCAGCTTTCCTAGCAAAGTGAGTGATTGTATCACCCACACGAGCATCTGCTACAGAACGGATAGAAGCTGAGAGGTAACCCACCTGACAAAGTTAAAAACAAAAAAAAAATGTGTATAGCTCATTTTATTGGCTAAGCTAAAACCATATGTGGGTATGCTACATATGGAATTGTGCAAATAAAGTAGGTACTGATTGTATTTAGAATATCAGAAATACTAATGAAAGGATCAAATAAGATCCACCGAGTGTACGGCAAAAAAAATTCTAGTTGATAGTGATACTACCTCGCCTGCATATAATTCTCCAACTTGCAATTGATTTGGAGATAGAACACCTATTTCATCAGCAAAATAATCCTGAAAAATCAAGCAAAAGTCAACTATCTCATATGAAAATCATAAAACTAAGCTGCAATTAAAATCATGCATGAGAACAAGGCACCGAAGATACAGAAGATGGAAATAGTTGCTTCGTATTCAAAGATTACTCACCTTCTTACTCGCCATGAAATAAACTCGGTCACCTTTCTTTATGGTCCCATCAACAACTCGGAAATAAACTACAACACCTCGATATGGATCATAGTAACTGAAAAAAAAAATAGCAAAACCATTAATCACTGACAAAGTTCCGGTTACAGGTTGATATTTAAGATAACTCCCCATCCCAATGTCAATGATTTTTCTTCCCATATTCAACCTCCAAGAATATATTATATACAAGAAAAAGAAGCGTTCAAGAGCAATCATCATTTTATTGAACATTCCCAAGACAGATATAAACCTGTCGAATATGAGAGCTCTTAGAGGTCTCCGAGCAGTATCATTCGGTGGTGGAATCCGTTGAACTATAGCATCCAGGATTTCAGTTATACCAATGCCTTCCTAAAAAACAACAGCAGCATAAAAGGCATGCAGAGCAATTACGTTTCTTTATTAAGTAAGGGACCATATTTCTATTTCCTCTTGCTTTCTATGGTCAAGAATTATATATCATTGGAGCACAAGGAAGTTTAGATTTTTGGAGAAAGCAGTCAATAGTATAGGGGTCCATATGATAGATAAGTTGAAAAGATAGACTAACCTTTGCTGAGCATAGTATGGCCTTGCTGCAATCCAACCCAATCACCTATATTCAAATGAACTTAGTGTGAAGAGTGTCTTACAAGTCTTTCACTCAATTCATTTACTCAGTCTTTAAAGTTCATAAGGAGCAGGATAAATTAAGATGTGATGATATTAGTCAAGCGATAAGTTTGAAACGTATAATCTATAATAACTCACCTCTTCAATCTCCTTGAGAACACGATCAGGTTCAGCCCCAGGGAGATCTATTTTGTTTAATACCTGAGAAGATATAATTGATTTTCAGGTATCAGCTTAAGTTTTTGATTTGGATATCTGTACATCTTATTGTGGCAGCCTATTATTAATAACTTGTCATTGTACGTAAGTTCTTAGTATGGACACTATCAGCAATTCAGCAGTTAAAATATTACCATCTCAAATAAGAAACTTCTACCAAAATAGTAAGGAATGTGATGGCTGTTGAACATGATATGAGTGTAAAGAAATGGCAATGAACTCACAGGAATTATTTCCAGGTTGTTTTCCAACGCCAAGTAAACATTCGCCAAAGTTTGTGCTTCCACTCCCTAAACGAGAGAGTAAATTTAACAAGTAATGTGTAAAAAGTTACTTATGTTTTAGAATAAAAGTCTTAATCCTAACTGTCTTTAAAGCAAAAAAAAGAATGACCTGAGAAGCATCTACAATCAGGAGGGCACCTTCACATGCAGCGAGAGAACGAGAAACCTAACCATTAAGACAAGAGAAACAACTTTAAAGTCAGTTCCAGAATATTATTTGTAGAATTCAATCTATTTGAACCAGAATAAATAAATAAATGTCATTATATTTATTTTACTGATTGATCACTTAAGGTGTTTTTCTTAACAGCACAGTACCTCATAAGAGAAGTCAACATGCCCTGGTGTATCAATTAGATTTAGGCAGTATGGTTCATTTTGAAACTTGTAACGCATTCGAGCTGCCTGCAAGAGAAATCACCATAGGAGAAAACTTAGAATTTACAACAGATGAGTGGCAACTGGCACCAATATGATCGGCAGTTTGGCACCGCCTATCAAAGTAGCAATGTAACTCAAGTTGAAGATTGAACAAAACCTGTAATTTGATTGTGATGCCTCTTTCTCTCTCTAGATCCATGTTATCAAGAAACTGTTCTTTCATATCTCGCTTCTCCACTGTTCCTGTCACTTGAAGCAACTTATCGGCGAGAGTTGATTTCCCATGATCAATGTGAGCAATGATGGAGAAGTTTCTGATATTTGATATAGGCACCTGCACTGAGCAAAGCTCATGCATGAAGGGAAACGTCCACGAATCGAGAAACAAGCACAGCAAATCAAGTGATCAAGTAGGACACTGAGTATAACGAAACAACGACTCCACAAACCAAAATGATTACATTTCTACTCAATTATCTTTTGACAGACATTTAGAAGCTCGAGTTCATAGATTACATGAATGGAGGTCCTCTGTTCAACTGAATGAAAGCCAAGTAGTTCATTTCTCTGGCAATTGATTACTGTTTTAGATACAGAGGAGAATTCATATATTCTAGCTACAAGCTACAGCTAAGCAGAAACATGAACAAGACCACCAGAAATTCTACGCTATAATTCTTAAAGGTTATTTCCATTTCTACAAAAAAATCAAATAACCCAGACAGAAGTACCTTGAGGAGACGATCTTGCCCAGCACCGGCGGCGAAATCAACGCCGGAGGCAACCTTAGCTGCCTGACACACAACCCCCAATCTGCGATAAACCCTGATGTTCTTCGAGCGTCGAGAATAAAAGGGAGAGAAGTTAGGGAGATGAAGAATTGCCGTGGATGACGACAGTTGGAGCTTTGAAGCAGGAATCATGGAGTACTTGCCACCTGAAGGTGCGAGTTCTGCAACTGTGATGCCCATTCCCTCTGTGACGTGATTACAGGTATGGGAGCTCAAGCACAGATGCACAGGGCCATCACCACCGTTAGCCGCAGAACAGCAGAAGACAAGAGGCTGTTATTGCTTAGACTTGGAGCTCTCTGCAACTGAATGCTCCCTCCTTTCCTTCTCCCTCCCTATCCGAAATTACTGATGCAGTGATGCTCTATTAATTGTAAACTTACCCCAAAGTTTATTATACTTGTGGTTTTACCCCTGTACTTTGTGTTAAGCAGTCTCAGCAAAAATATATGTCAAAAGTACATTATTTTCAAAATGCAAAAATATATGAAATATAATTTATAGCCCAACAATGTCAAAAGTAAAATTATAAAAATCATTCTTTAATAAGACTACCAAACTCAAATTTTCTATAAATTATTTAAATATCATTTTTTAGTTATACATAAAATAAATAAATAAATATCTTTTTTGTTTTTGTTTTTATATATATCTTGATGTTATTTTATCATTACATCAAAATTTTAGTGTGTTTCTATTAATTTTTTAAAGTAATTTCATCCAATTAATAAAAACAAATTGATGGAGTTAACTTTTTATACAATAACAAAAGTGTAACTGATAATTTTTGTAAAAAAAATCAGTTGATAAATTGCACATCCATCTAAAGTTTAATTAATAATTTAATATTTAAGTCTTTATCTATCTATATCATAAATATTAATTTGACTAAAATTGATATAATTAAGACAGATAAGTTTTTATCATGCTTAGTTGTCAAAAATAAATATTTTGATTGGTTGGTGGATTATTTGTCTAACCGCCGTTGATGTGGCTTCGCCATGTATACGTTCAAAACTTATAGAATTATTCAAAAATTTCTAATCCATTCTCTAAGTACGATGTTTTTCTAACTTTCTCATTTATTGTATTAACTAGAAAATTGATTCGCGCTTTTCGCAATATAATAATTATTTTAGTTTATAAATCAATAATATTTTTTTTATAAATATAAATATATATTTATACATGATTATTTACACTTTATTAAAGTACATTTAATTAATATTAATTCAATTACACACCATACAAATTAATTATATTTATAAAAAAATGTTAAACTTATTTTTATTTTGATAATATTATATAATATAAGAATAATTTATATTTTATAAAACAGATTTGAAAATAATTGAGTAGATAATAAAAACAAATGTAATCAATTGTGAACTCATTAATAATTTCAAAATTCATTTTATGACATCTATTATTTTCATATATTTTTAAATAAATATTAACTAATACAATATATATATATATATATGCATATCAGTTATAGTAATTATAAATTATTTTTAAATTTTGTAATATATGTTGATTCTAATATAATATAACAATGATATTTTATAAAAATAGTTCTAAGAAAATCATAAATAACTTATATAATAATAATAATAATAATTATTATTATTATTTCATACCCTAAATTTTATGTCATAATTATAAATATCTACATAAAATTAATATGTGATTATTAGGTTCATAAAATTGATATATAATATACATAATAATCCTTATTTTCATCTAAAATTATGTTGTAATAAATTTTTTTAATTTATACATCTTCTTGGTTTTCATAAAAATATAAAATTTAGTAAATAGAATAAACTTAAGAAAAATCATAAATGCACATAGAAAATAAGAAGATATTAATGAAATTTTGTAATTTATTGGAAGAATGAATGAGAGGGTTTGAAAAATGTTAAACTATGTTACAAGGCATGCCACATATGAGTGAGAATTATATGTTTGATATGGACCAATTAGCAGTTATGAAATTGACATTATAAACGAGAAAATGTCTTAAGAAGATTACTTGTCACAATTCTACATAACTTATCCAAATTAATATATATAGAGAGAGATTTTATATCAAAATGTTACTATTTATTGCCATACAAAAGTATTATATTTTGCATATTATTTTTTCAATATTGTATAATTTTATAGCTGAATCAACATTTAACTAAACATTTTTGATTAATTAAATTATAGTATATATTAAATAAATATTCATTTTCATTAACATGTCAGTATAAAACTTTAAAAGTATGTATAATTATAATAAAAATATTTAAAGTAAATGAATTGACAAACATTTGTATAGATAAATATCCATCTAGTTACACCCTACAATATGAATAATAACTTCAATTTGTTTTTAATTAAATTAACAAATATCGGGTGAATCAAACATCTAGTTAATAATAATAATAGAACCCTAATTTTGAGGTGCTAATTTGGTCGTTTAATTTTGTAATAATAAATGGAGAAATATTATACTAATAAGTAATAAATCATGTAATAAATTGTTGATTTAGTAAATAATAAACGTATTTCCTCAATGTTATCTTTTTTATGGGGCCTACGTTGTCAAATAATTCCTGAACACCAATCGTAGAAGAAAAGATAAGACATGAAGTCATGAACTCATACTCACCACACCACAATTATTAGCGACAGTTTATTCGTGTCGCTAAAACATTTCAGAATTAATCCCATAAATTTTCATTGTGCGTCTCCTTCCACACGTTTGGTAACTGTCCTAAGTCCTAACGCTTCCCTTTCCCTTCCCTCAAATTTTTATCCTCATTATTATTATTATTTTAATCACCACAGAGTATCCGCCATTGCTGCACTCCTCAGTCCTCCCAAGCTCTGCTTCAGTCCACTGAGAGGTTGAGGGAGAGTAGTGCAGTTACAGTCACAGTCACAGTCACAGGAATCGATGAATTTCCAAGTAATGAAGACTGCTCCATCTTCGTCTTCCTCCGCCGCGTGCCACAAGAGCCTTAGTTTATCGCTGTAAGTAGTCTCGAGTTTGGTTGAGCTGCACTGATGATAGTACACAGTATGATACAAATTATCGCGTCTTTTCCCATAGCAGGTCGCCGCCGCACTCCAGCTCCCATGTCCTACTTCCTAAGAATTTGGTGGTTGGTAGAGGCAGATTAAGATGTCTGGAAACGCCGTTAAGCTTGTCGAAGCAGCACATCAAGCATTCGTTCCGGTCGGAGGCGATGGTCAGTTCAGGAGCTCAAGGCGCGTCGTCCACCTCAATTGAGAGCGAAGATAAGATCGGAGTGTTGCTACTTAATCTTGGAGGCCCTGAAACGCTTGACGATGTGCAGCCTTTTCTGTTCAATCTTTTTGCTGATCCAGTAAGCTTTTGCACCTCCTTGTCTGTTCTTAAGTCTTATCGAGTGTAATTTTCAGGAATCACTTTGTCCGAGTAATCGATTCCTCCTTTGATGTATGTTTGATTAACTATCATGCCAAGACAAGCACCATAGGATTCAATGTCTTATACTAGTAACCTTCATAAAGGGGTATAATCAACCTATTTTAACTTGGGCAGTTCCAGTGAGGTTTTTAAGTTATATCCTATAGTGATTAGTACACAAAAATTTACAGTATATCAAGTAAATCAGATATTTATTCCACAATTGTGGAAGTATCACACCTTATTAACGAATATGTGGTCTCAATGAAGGTTCGGCTTAATCTTTTCTGCTTCTTTGATATGTATTTGTGGGTTATTTGGGTTACAATATGAAGTTTATACTTCATAGGGGTTACCGTTAGACTTTGTTCAGTGAATACTTTTTGGTTTTATTGTAGCCATTGACTTAGTGCTTTGTATACAGGATATTATTCGCTTGCCAAGGTTGTTTCAGTTTCTTCAAAAGCCTTTGGCACAGTTCATTTCTGTTGCCCGAGCACCAAAGAGCAAAGAAGGCTATGCATCCATTGGTGGTGGATCTCCCCTTCGAAAGATGACCGATGCCCAGGCACGTTCTTTTTGTTTTGGTAAACAAAAAATGCTATGTTAGAAATTTAGAATAACACGTGATGAAATGCAAGGCAATTGTTTTTGTTGTTGATGAATGTCAATATTCTTATGAACTTGGAATTGTGTTTTACTTTTGAAGTGGAAGGTGAAAGGCAATGAGAAGCTACTGCCATAAGCGTGACATGTAAAATAACTAGATATTTATGAGGGTTGATCTTTGATGGATGTATGGGTGTGTGATCCGTATAGTGAGGTTATAGATATGATTCACAATTAAGCCAAACAGTAACAATTTAAAATGCATCGTGTTGTGAATAATTTTACTATTAGGTATAAGGAATGTAAGAAAGCGCATGTGATGTATAGAAATACTCCAGAAACATATTATCATGCTCTTAGAATGAATAATATTACTATTAGAATGAATAATAATCTTTTTATTTGCTTGACCCCTTTTTCAGGCGGAAGAGTTGAGAAAATCCCTACAGGATAAGAACACTCCAGCCAAGGTATATGTTGGCATGCGATATTGGCACCCATTCACCGAAGAAGCCATTGAGGAGGTATTCTTCGGCCTTTTTATTTTGTGTGTTTCTGTATCTCTGATAGCACATGATTGGGCTTGGAATGACAGCATGGTAGAGTCAAGTTAAAAATCATTTCAGTGGGTTCGATTCTCTAGCATTCTTACCTCATAGAACTAGAAAGGGATAGAAAATGAAAACTTTTAGTCTATAAGTAAGAAGGTATGCATGGCTATCGTTTCAGGTTTTGGGTTGGATTGTCTTACCATGTACAATCCAGCTTACAAATAGAATTTCAGTTGAGTAAACAAATGATTTAAGATGCATTGTTTTTGTAACTGATGGTTATCATGATACTTAATGATCAAAGTTCAGCTTTATGCCCTTTTGTGAAGGGTTGGAGTGGGTTCTATTAACATCTCCACTGTCTTAATCTATGTTCTGGTTCTTTCTATCTATCTGTGTGGTTATTCATTAAAAAATTTAGTTGATACTTCTCTTCTGCATGAAATGATCTGTCACTTCATTGCCTGATAGTGACTAACTTATCACATATATTTCCTCTTATGAAGATAAAAAGGGATAAAATATCGAAGCTTGTTGTACTTCCACTTTATCCCCAATTTTCCATATCAACCAGTGGCTCAAGCCTCCGGCTCTTGGAAAGCATATTCAGGTATGAAACACATGAATATGGTTTATGGATCCAAAAAATCTTGTGACATTGATTTGAAGAACAAACTCATTGATGCATCAGGGAAGATGAATATCTAGTAAACATGCAGCATACAGTTATACCATCCTGGTACCAACGTGAGGGATACATAAAGGCCATGTCAGATTTAATAGAAAAGGAGCTGAAAAGTTTTGACAACCCTGAAAAGGTACCAGATACTTCATGTGGGTATGCATGGTTGTCTGTCATTGCTTCTTTTCTCTTCAAAACTATATGCACCAAAGTCTTTTTTTAGTTGTCCTTGTTGTTTCTAGAACTCCCAACTCCCAATATTCGGCATAGCAAAATCAATTTATCTTAGTTAATATATGTCACCATTTCCCATTAGAGTGAGGAAACATAATTGCTTTGAAACCTAGAGTGCTGCTTAATTAACCTTCAAAGTCTAGATTACCTACAATTTTAGGTACTTTCATAATGTTGTTATATTGATTGCTATATCAATAAATAGACATGCAAATGTGGATTGACATGCAGATAACAGAAGTACTGACAAGAAAGTTTTAGATCTATATGAGGAGCTAAGAGAACCTACTAACTATAGAAGCCCACAACCCCATGCCATGCCAAGAAAAAAAACTCACTCTTAATCGTCTCTTAGCAATTACTACACCATATGTATTAACTAGAAATCTGTGAAGTAGGCTGTGATATTCTTCAGTGCACATGGGGTGCCTGTTGCATATGTGGAAGAGGCTGGTGATCCATACAAGGCAGAAATGGAAGAATGCGTGGATCTTATAATGGAAGAGTTAGAAAGGCGGGGGATAAATAACGACTATACTCTTGCCTACCAGGTATATTTATGTGCTTTTACTATTTATTTATTAGTCCAGTTATAGTGAAAAACTTAATCTATTCTAGAAATTGAAAGTTTCTTGGTTATTTCTTGTGAAATGCACTCTGTCTAATGAATTCCTTAAATCTTCTTCTGTAGATTTTTTTGCTTATTTTGTCCCCTCTTTTGTAAATGAGTAGTACCGTCGTGGTGCTTTAGCGATGATGATATGTTGATCTTAACATTCAAATAAATTAAACTGAAAAATTGATTTCTCTTGCTTGTAATATATACTGCATATATTCACTAGTACGCTCCTTCAATAAATCATAAAGATTATTGGACTAGTGAATTGGTTAATATGTTGTTGACTTGTGCCTTAAAATATTTCACTAGTTCCAACTAAAGCGAATTATCATTAGTTGTTGGTAACATTATAGCTGTCTTACAGAGTCGAGTTGGTCCTGTGGAATGGCTTAAACCTTATACAGATGAGACAATTATCGATCTAGGGCAAAAAGGGGTGAAGAACCTTTTAGCTGTTCCAATCAGGTATGCCCGTCACTTTTGGCAATGATATAAAAAAATTCACATTGGGTAATTACTGTTCAACTGTTAAATATTTGTTGGATCCTCAGCTTTGTAAGTGAGCATATTGAAACGCTTGAAGAAATTGATGTGGAGTACAAAGAGTTAGCTTTGGAGTCTGGGATAGAGAATTGGGGTCGTGTTCCTGCTCTTGGATGTGAACCAACATTCATCTCAGATTTGGCTGATGCTGTAATTGAAAGTCTTCCCTATGTTGGTGCCATGGCTGTCTCAAACCTTGAAGCTCGACAGGTAATGCTGATTTAGTTAAAACTGAAAATTTAAGAGCGTTATGTTTCTATAAGTTCTATTCTTATAGCATATCTTTTGACTCTGCTGCTTCATGAAGAATTGCTATATCCCGATAGTTTGCCTATCAAGTTGGGTCTTATGTCTACTGTCATCAAAGGAGTGTTTGTAAACCTTCATGAAGATGGGCATAACTCATCACTTAAATATATATATATTTAAAATCAACTTTATTTCAAGTATAACAGGGAATCAACATGGACATACTGTAAGTGGAACAATGGTGAATAGTCAAGTGGATGGAGGTAGGACGTAGGAATACCAAATTTGGTAGAAAATTTAGGTAGTGCGAGTGTATGAATATCCAATTCAATACAGGGCAAATTTCAAAATTAACTTTTTTTTTCTTTTAAACATTTTATTTATCATCCACCCCCACATTGAGAAGGAAGTTAACTTCTTGAGAGTTGAGATTCACCTTCATGTTCTATTTTTTTTTTCCAGGCCTTCTATGTGTCATACATTATAACAAGGTTGTGTTGCACTAAACCCTTTTTGTCTTAATTGTAATAAGCAAATAATCTCTGATTAATTGAAGATATATATAGATTTTTATTTGAAAGAAAAATAAAAGGAAGCAAACTTGATAAATTGTGGCTGTAGTATAGGGGTAAGAATTCCACGTTGTCGCTTCGGGGATCTAGGTTCAAATTCTAGCAGACACATTTTAAGGTTGAGATTATTTTCTAAGCTCTTTGATTGTTTTTTTTCCCAGTCATTGGTACCAGGTGGCAGTGTTGAAAAATTGTTGGCGACTTATGATTCAAAACGTAGGGAGCTCCCACCACCTGTGACAGTATGGGAATGGGGCTGGACAAAGAGTGCCGAAACATGGAACGGTAGAGTAGCTATGTTAGCATTTCTCATGTTACTTGCCCTAGAAGTCACCTCAGGGGAAGGAATTTTGCATAAGTTGGGTTTGTTATCTTAGTTCTGGTGAACGAAGTCCTTTCTCTCTTCATCGATGATTCCAACTATGTCGCTAATTGTATATTAATCTTAAAATCCCCATATATGTCTTCGTTGGAACTTCACTAGGTATCAAGGTATGTCCCTACTAGAGCTTGAATTTCTTTTTGATGTCTGTTTTTCGGACTTACTGTATACAGGCTTTTGCGGTATCTTATATGGTAGAGTTGTATCTGTTGTGTCAGAGCTTACCCTTAATCTGGACAATACATGAAGGAATAAACTTTATTTTGTTCTCTTCATTTAATTCATGTGCTCAGTTCTGGGAGTGGAGAACGTAATAATTGAAGCTTTGGACAAGACGCTGTTTTATTGCTTCATTCCTCATTCCAGAGTTGGGAGTTCACTTGGAACTCTTTTGTGTGGATATTTCCTCCTGGAAAAGAATTGGTTATTATGGTTGATTGCAGATGAATATAAAATTACTTCTAGAGGATTTATGATCTTTCCTATGGTGTAGATGAACCCATTTGCTTTAAATGGTTTGACTAAGAACCAGTAGATAAAGTTTACTTTCATACAATAATGACTGGAAGAGGATTCTTTTTATTATTATTATTATTATTATCAAGAAATCCTTTGCAGAGAGAGGTTGGTTCAATATCACGATTCTTGACCTTTATTATGCAGATTATATATTCTCATAAATTCTATTTGTTATGCATTAACGATGATGTTGGATAGATGTATGGTACTTTCAACAGATCAGGTCCCAACCGAGCTCCAAGCTACATATCAATCGGCCTCCTCAAATTGTGAAAAGAATGAGAAATTCCTATGCCAAGTTTCTACTGGTATGTCCCTGTTATCCATATAAGTTTCTGTCCTTTCAAGTCCGCTGTAATTTGTAGAATTCACTGTAACCCATAAAGTTAAAATCTTATTGCTAGTTAAACATGACAACAACTTGGTAGGGTTGGAATTGGTCGAACTTTGAAGTAACAATGTGGTGTGTTGATTATTTTTATCGGTGATTATCCATGACAACTTACATACACTGGTCAAGTTATTGATTTATCTGATGTGGTAAATTCGACTGGAAGGAAATGATAGGTAAGAGAGATCCATGGTTGGAGGTAGAAATTTTAAGGAATTTAAGTAGAAATGTGACACCAGATTGGTCCTTAAAGAACAATAATCGAACAAAACAAATCACAGGAGACTAGCTTAAGTTATAAACAAGAACATATGATCAAGCCAAATTCATAGTCATATTTCTGTTACACTCCAATTTTTTTTTGACATTTACCATTGTTCCATTATTTAATATAGACTTGAAAATTTGACTCTGGATATCTTCAACTGATCTGAAACTCTCCACTTGCACGGATCTCATTGACTTGTTTATCATACTCATCTTCCTCATCATCTTCTTCTACCTCTGCATCCAGGTCTCCACTGCCAAACTCATCTTCGTCCACTTCCCAGCCAAATCCCTTCACTTTCTTCGGCAGTGGTGGTGGATTTCTCGCCTCGGCCACGATCTTCATGATGTCTTCCACACTCTGTGGTGAAAAGTTTTGACTTGCACCCTGATGCAACGCAGCTTGTGCTGTTTCGGACAGCTCCCGAGGCAAGTTTTTCAGAAACCACGGGTGTTTCTTGATCTCCTTGATTGTTATCCTCTGCATATAAGTTCATGAAAACATTTATATCAATTTAATGGTGAAAAGTGATTTGTGTCCATATCCAACTTAAAAATTTAAGCTAATAGGTGGGTAGACCTTCCATACTTATATAGAACACACATTCTTTATGAAAAAAAAATCTAATCAATTTGATATTCCAACACCCAGTCTATGTAAGTGGTGTTTGGTCTGGTTCCAATACCATGTTAAATATAATAGTGAAATTTTTCTGTTATTTGGGCCAATATCCAAACCTAAAAGCTTAAACTGATATGCAAGTGGATCTTTCTTTCTTCAATATTTTCACCGTTCTCAAATCAATTTGGTATTCCAACAGAGTCCATCTTTGAAACAAGGCAAACCCAATACATGAAGATTTCCCGTATCTGAAAGAACTTACTCGAGCTGGATTTGCAACGAATATACATGACAATAGGTTCTTGCAATCTTGTGATATATGCACATAATCAGGAATTTTGTACTGAACAGCCATGATTTTCTGCAGAAAAAGGGACAGTGAGATTGCAGTAAGGATCAGATCTGCAACATAGACAGGTTAGTTATTGGTTTTAATTCAGTTACCTGAATTGTCTTCCTGAAGTTCTTAGGGTCTTTTTGGTCTTCAAAAGGGTAGCCTCCCACCAACATCACATACAAGGTTACTCCACAGGACCATACATCTGCTAACTGCAGTATAAACATTATGTAAGTAATTTTTCAATGTGAAGTGGTGGTCCCAAATACGGGCTTAGTCTATTTTCATGATCATGATTTAATTTTGGAATAATTATTGATCGAGACTATATCATCAATATTTTTGGTGGAGGGTATTGCCTGTTTTGATGTAGGTGGCAGAATCTTATCTATTTCTCAAATCCAGAATTAAATTCTGACCATGATTAGACTTAGTCCATCTGAAGCCAAATGAAGAGGATACAAATCCATACAATTCGTTTGTTTTTTCTGTTTAAATATGGACTTCCCTTAGTCTACAAAAACATGTTCAAGAACCTGATGGCTATTTCATACTAGACCAAACAAAGTTTACCTTGCCATCATATTCTCGTCGAGAAAGAACTTCAGGTCCAATATATGCTGGAGTCCCGACTGTAGACTTGGGTCTGGAGTGCAACAAAGACGACTAGACAAAGATTTGCAGAAAATTAATCAGTTTTTCCACCCATCATGTCTATCAGATAATTAGCAGGAAGACTTCAACAACCTTAGAGTAACCAAAGTCACAGATTTTAAGTCGTGGTGCAGGGCTTCCATCGAGCAAGGTATTCTCTAGCTTCAGATCTCTGTGGCATATTTGCTGCATTTCATTTTTTGTTTTTTAAAATATTAGATAGATCTATTACAGTCTACAGATGAGATGACTATATCTATTGATGCAGGTCTGGGCCCTTACCATGGAGTGACAGTAATTGACACCTGAGATTAGCTGCTGGAAGAAATACCTCGCCTGTACACCAAAATTCAAACGCCAAGCACTGTGACTCAATAACATATTTACTGGAACAAAGGTAGGACGATTTTTTATATAATTTTATACCAAAAAGTTTAAAAAGAAGGAAGAACCTCATCTTCACTGAACCGACCCGCATTGCAGATCCGATCAAAGAGCTCCCCTCCAGCTGCATACTCCATCACTATCGCCAAATGAGTTGGTGTCAGAACCACCTGCAGAATCCACAGAAGACTGAAGCAACTCAGAATCCTACAACTATAAGCAGACAGAGTCTGGTACGTGATTTTTACTCTTTTTTCTTGCTTGGGATATGGAATTATCACTTGCCTCCTTGAATCGGATTATGTTGGGGTGTCTAAGGGATCTGTGGTTGATGATCTCTCTGGCTACATTCTCATCAATCTGCAGTTTCAGTTGAAATTACCTCCAACAAACAAACATACCAGAAAGAACAAAAAAACATAAACCAAAACACAGAGGAAGCATTTGTTTTCGTCGATAAAGTTTGATACCTTGAGTCCACGTTCTATGTACTTCATGGCAACAAGGTCCTGGGTCTCCTTGTTTCGCATAAGCCTAGCCACCCCGAAGTTTCCAGCTCCTAAATCCTTCACCACCTCGTATTTGTCCATCTTGCTGCTGTTTCTCTGTTAGGTCTTGCTCTCAAGCTCAACAAGTCAAACCAAGCCAATGGATGGAGGCTGATATTGTTGGATTTATACTAGTTATTAACTATGATTGGAGTAGTGTCTGAAAGGGAAAGGTGATGGGTTGGATTCGATGAGAACCACTTCCTTTCTTTATTATTGTTTGATTGAACCGGTTCTCGGTTGGTTAAACAACCGGTTCTTAGGTTGGGGTCAGTGTTGACTGTTGAGTTAGAGCAATAATGGACCGCTCTACCTTAAAAGAAATAAATCTGTGTCAAATGTCAATCCCTACCTCAAAAGCTAGTTTAGATCACACGAAAGGAAGTCAATGGCTAGAGATTTATATGAGAACCATCTTTCTTTGGTTATTGGTTTATGAGTAAACCCGTTTTCGTATGGTTACATAATCGGGTTTGAGGCTAGGGTCAGGTTGAGGTTTTTTGGACAATGAAAAAGATTGGACTAGTAGTAGCAACCGTCGCCCCACCCGCTACGTAATGTTCGAGTTTTTAGCTCTCCTGTAGTACTTCAGAGAACTAGTGCTTTGCACTTACCCGTCAACAGCAACCTGTGGTTGAGAGGCCATCCCGTTAGTCAGATAACGCGGTAGTCAGCGTTCTCAACCAATAGACTACCACTACTGGTGGTGCCGAGTTGAGTTAGAGCAGGCACAGAGGTATTAAGGGACGAGGGTCAGGGGTAATTTGCCCCCCTCAACTTTTGATTTTGTGTAAATTTGACCCTAAAAAATATAATAATTTTCAATTTAACCATTTTAAATTATACATTTGCCCCCACTGTTTTTTTTAGTTCAACTATTTGCTCTTACTCAAATATTTACCCCCACTATTGGTTGATATACACATGTGTTTGAGTTTAATAGATTCTGTGTTTGAACAATTTTCATTCATTTTGATACGATTAATAATAGTGTCTAAATAATTATGATTCATTTAAATCTGATATAATATTTAGATTTTCTTTACATGTTTTTGAATTTGATTATTAAATTGAATTAGAAAATTTGTTAATTTTGAGTCGATTCAAGTCATGTCATGTATATATGAAATGTTTTTCTAGTTTGTTTAAAAAGTTAATTATGCGTGTTGCATGTCATTTGTTTTTTTAATTGTGTTCGTATTTTAAGTTTTGAGTCACATTTAAATTTATCTATATACACAAGATATGATTAACAACACATAACGATCCGTAACATAATACGATAATGACACTACATGATTAGATTCAATAAACACAAATTGTGGATCTTAATGTGTATGAGTTATGCTAGGAAATTGGAAGAATATGGTTCAAACATTGTTGAACCGAAAAATTAGCCAGAACCGGTTTATTCTTGTTGGAATGATCGAACCAGCCCAGAGTACTTACTGTAGACCGTGTGTGGTGGGATCTTCAAAAACGGCGTTGAGAAAGGAAGGAGAACGAGGGCCTTGACTTTTGAGAAACGGAGTCGGTACCGTTTTGATTAACTTGCTGTGTCGGCAGTCTTGGCACAGTTAATACCGTTGCTTATTAAATTATATATATACATAGTAAATTGTCATTTTTTAAGAAAATTATCCGCCCAGTTTTTTTTTATAATCCTGATTTATCTCTTAAAGCTTATTCCTAAATTTTCCAGACTTTACTATTATTAAGTGGGATTAAAGTAATTTTAAATTTTGAAAGTCACCTTTAAACTTTTCTTTCTAAATATAAAATTTTAATTTAGAGTAAATTTAATTTACAATGACAAATGTTTTTTTGGTTAAATTTGTGTTATTTAATTATTTATATTTACAAATGTTAATAAAAATCATGATTAAATACTAAGGAGCTACATGAATTTTGAACGTTTTGCAACGAACTACCCGAACTTTAAAAATTCAAAATGGACTACCTCATTTTGGACGAAGGTGCAAATAGCTATCTCTATCCAATTTATTGTGAACTGTTGACAGGATTTTAGCAGAAATTCGTCAGAAATTGAACGGAGGTAGCTATTTATACCTTCGTCCAAGTTGAGATAGCCCGTTTTAAAATTTTAAAGTATGGGTAGCTCGTTGCAAAACGTTCAAAGTTCAAGCAACTCATTGATATTTAACCCTAGAAAACACAATATGTCATTAGTGTTTTTTTTCGTGATAGTTCAACATGTGTTTTGATGTGATTATATATGAGTTTAAGTACTTCGAAAAGAACAGCGAAAAAAATATATAAGTAATCAAAATGTAATATCTAGTAAATATAAGTGATCAAATAATTAATTATCTTACTATTGTTCCGGTTAGGTTTGTTGAATTAAGTCCCAACTCAACCATCATCATTTCAGACCAGGACGAAGGCAATAAGGGATTAGTGAAAATTCCCCCTCAACTTTTAATTTTGACCCTAAAAAATGTAATAATTTTTAATTTAACTCTTTTAAATCATACATTTACTCTAGCAGAATTTGTTTTAGTTTAACTATTTGTTTTTATTCTAATATTTACTTTAACTGAATAAGTTTTCTAAGAGAGTTATGTCAAATTGTAGAAGAGACAGGTGGACGTGGTTGATTATGGCATGCCATGCCTCATCTTGTGGGACAAGACATTAAGGTTGTAAATATAAATATAGGTGCAACGAATGAATATACTAAAGTGTGCTTTGGTGGAAGGTTCCTAACCCCCCATCAATAGTGCAGAATGCAAATGCCATACTAAATATATATTTAATTATATTATAAGTTAATTACTTATAATTTGCGTAAAATAGTATGTGATTTTTGTAATTAATTTATTCCAATAATGTAATTAAAATAGAGAGATATGATATGTTATTAGAATGTTGTTTACACCTGCTTTTCATATGAAACATTTTTTTTTATCAACTAATAGGAATGGGCTAGTAGTGGTGACCCTAGGCCCATCCCGCTACATAATATCTGGGATTTCCTGTTAACATCTGTGAGTTCTATCTTTGCACTGACCCCGTCAACGTAGCCCCACCGACAACCTAGAGTTGAGAGGCCGGCCCTTCGGTCACAAGTTGACCATTTCCCAAGAACACTTGGAGGGATTCAAACTCGTGACCCTGAAGCCAAACCACTTGGGAGTCAGCGCTCTCAACCACTAGACCACAACTGCAGGTGGTTCATATGAAACATAGATAAGAAATTATGGTTCATTGATTATGAAATTCGAAAATATTATATTAGATAGAGATAAATAAATATATTTATAGCTATTAATTACATCTTTATAGCTATTAATTAAAAAAAATAGAATTAAGCTAAACTTTATAATCACCACTCGGACTTGCCTATTGTGCTATGTATAGTGAAATGTTAAAGATTTAAACTTTATAATTGTCAATTTCATCAAATATTTTTGTTTGGTTTAATTAAATATAAATATATCTATTTAGAAAATAGGGTAAATGGTCAAAGTGCCCCCTAAAGTTTGGCCGAAATTTAAGAATCCTCCTTAAAGTTTAAAATGCCCCTTAATGTTTGAAAATGATGAAAAATCCCTCATGTCAGATGCTCTTTTAGTGAGAATTTTTTATCATTTCTTAACATTAGGGAGAATTTTAAACTTTAAGGAGAATTTTTAAATTTCGGCTAAACTTTAGGGGGTACTTTAACTATTAACTCTAAAAAATATGTATCGTATAGATGATGAGGGAGAGCGGGAAAGGTAACGTAGTATTGCAAGTCGCAGGTTTACATTATCAGTTTATCACATGGGGCAGGGCTGCACATGCATGCACGTACGCGTGGGCGGCAATTTTAATTTTTAATACATATATATATAATATAACTATCCTTATTTTTAATTATTTATATATTGTATGTATTTATGACCAAATATATATATATATATTTATATTGTATGTATAGTCTTTACTAGTCCAATCGTGCATTTTTTTTTTCAATTTATATGTTGTAGCTTCAGTCTACACATTCCTTGTGAGACAATTCATGGGAGGATATTACAACTACTTGGAAGAGTTAATATATATATATAGGGTAAAATATTATGTTTAGATAAAAATTGAATTATCTCCTAATGTTTAAAATTGAAAATTTCGGTCCTTAATGTTTGACAATCTACCAAGTTTTCTCTTTCTGTTAATTTTTTCGTCAAAACTTAAAACAAAATATGTTTTGAAAATTGCAGAGTTAATATAATGTTTTTAAAATTATTACAATTGAACTCTTTCAAACTTTTTTAAATATTACAATTGAGTCCCGATTCGACCGAGACTCAATTGAGCCCCCAATCAAAGGGGCTCGAGTTTGAATTAAACTGTAATATTTAAAAATGTTTAGAAGAGTTAATTTGTAACATTTTAAAAGTATTTTGTTATTTTGCAATTTTCAAAACATACTCCGTTCAATTTATGCAACAAAAAATATTTGAGCATAACAATTGCATATTTGCCATTGCTAGTTATTATTTTCTAGACATTCTTTAATTTTAAATATCGTTTTTTTATATATAATTTGTAATAGTGTTGTTCTATGTAGCTCCACATTTGGTTGGCATCACTGTAAAGTATACCCAAAAGACAATATCCAGGGATGAAGGTAGTGCTGTAAAGGGTGGTAGGACACCCAATCTTGATACTTTAGGGTGCAAGTTATCAATATAATAATCTCAGGGCGAAACTAACGAGATCCAATAATGGAGCCTTCAACCTGGGAAAATTGATGGATTGGGCCCAAAGTCTACAAGGAAACTCCATAATTAATATGAAAATGTAGAGATGAAGCTATTCTCAATTTTTTGTTTTGTGTAAATTTTACTCTAAAAAATGTATTTGTTTTCGTTTTAGCCATTTAAATTCATATATTTGCTAGGCTTGTTCATGAATCGGTTCGACTCTGAACCGATTCAGAACTAAACTGGTCTGGTTTGTAAAAAACTAGTATTTTTTTGTTTATAGAAAAATGGTATGGTTCGAACCGATTCAAAACTGGTTCAAACTGATCTGATTTGATTTTTTTTAAAAAAAAATTGGTTAGGAAATAGTATAGTTCAAAGCAAAACTGAACCGAATTAAAATCATATCCAACATACTGAACTGACTAAAAAAACACTGAACCAACTGAAAAACACACTGAACCGACTGAAAAAATACAGAGCGACTGAAAAATACACTGAACCGACTGAAAGTCTGTTCCACATCCAACTAAAATCCTGTCCAACATCCAACTAAAATCATGTCCAACATCAACATACGAGAGTCCAATACATCTCTAGGTTTGGTTTATTGAAGACATCTCTAGGTTTGGTTTAATTTGAGATCGGTTTGGTTTATTTTGCTTCAAAATGGTTCTAAATTTATATAGGTTTAAAGTGGTTTGATTTAAATTTAAGTATAAACCGATATAAAAAAATGAGTTGATTCAAAACGATTCGAACTAAATTGAAACTACTATTTTGAACTGGTCTACTTGAAACTTAAAAAAATGGTTTGGTTTTGAAACTAGTTCTTCCGAATCAGTTCAAACCAGATCAGTTCAGCCGATCCAGTTAAATTGAACAAGCCTAATATTTGCCTCATATTAAAAAATGTAGTCAACTATTTACCCTTAAACTAGTTCTTGCCCCCACTGAATTAAATTTTTGGCTTCATCCCTGGGTCGATGGTAAGAACAAGACGATTATGTGAATAAGAATCTTCATTGTTAGGGTTTATAGTTAGCTTGGGAATCTTTATTTACAAGCCCCCCCCCCCCCCCCCCACCCCCCCCCCCCCCCCCCCCCACCCACACAAAGAATAGGGTTTCAATTGTGGTCAGATTTACTAAAATGAAAAATATTTGAATTGTGGTGAAAGTTACTCATTGTCTTCTATAATGCTACTAAGTTGAGGGTGCATTACACATATTGTGGTACAACGTCTTAGAAAATATAGGGAGTAATAAAAAGGAAAACTATCAAACTGGTACTCGAACTTGACAATGATTAGCAAGTAGATACCTATACTTTTTTTTTTGTAGCAACGAAGTAGACGGACTTATTAAAATAAGCAAATAGACACCTACCGTTAATTTTCATTAAGAATAAATGGAAAATATCACGTGAGAAGCAAATATGTACCTGAACTTACACAAATGAGCAAGTAAGTACCAGAACATGTTCAAAAATCGATTCAGAACTGCTTCGGTCGAAGCACTTTCATTTTTTATAAAAATATGTTTTATATACCAAACATATGTATAACTCAACTCCAGACGTTTTCGGAGTGTTACCTGCTAATTAGTGTAAGTTCAAGTACCTATTTACTCCTCACGTGATATTTTTCGTTTACTCATAACAGAAATTAATGGTAGATACTTATTTAAGAAAGTTAGACAACCTATTTGCTAAATCTTTTTTTTTTAAGGTACATACTTACTAATCAGTGTCAACTCTAGTACTTGTTTGGTAGTTTTCCCTTATTAAAATCAAGGAGGCATTTACCTACCCTCAAGTAATACTTGCGTTCAAGGTGTGTGTGCTTCCGAAAACTATAAATTTAGAATTTTTGAATTCCAATTATTGTATTTGAAGTTTTGAACCCTATTAAAATTAGTTCTATTTTTTTATACAAAATTCAAAAAAAAAACTTTTTTATATAAAGAGAGCCATTCAATACTTAACTATGGATCAAATATATAATGATTTGGTGTTTGAAAGGACAAAGAACGAATCAATCTTTTTACCAAATTTTGCTTTTTGTAAAGAAAGATGTAGGTATGACTTCTAGAAGGTAGTGGGGCCCAAGGGTTAGGTACATCATGTATCATGAAAACACAAACATCACCAGAGTCAGAGTTGATAGGAACAACATAGGTTTGTTTAACATTAAATTTTTGTTTTTAAAAAAAAATTGACATCATTCCATCCTACCATGTTTTGGCTAGAAAACGACATTTCTTGATTGCAAATTCTCCCTTAGGTTTAAATATAAATCTTTAAATAATTCTATTTTCGAGTTTTCATTATCTTATATCAAGGTTTCACCAAAATGTTATTCAATTGATTGTGAACTTTAAGAGGGTGAGTAAAAATTAACACAGATGGAACGTTTAAAATAAATCTGGATTATGCAAGGTTCGGGAGGAGTGATAAGAGATAATATGGGTCAATGGAGAGATGTCTTCTCTAGGAAACTGGGATGCTCCAACAGTGTCGTTGCGAAATGTTGGGTTATCCAAGATAGACTTATTCTGGCAAAACAACTCGATTTCAAATCAATTCACTTAGAAACAGATGTTAACTCAAACCATAAGTGTATCTCTAATTAATGACAATACTTCAAATTATAAACTAATGTTCATCATTACGGATTGTAGGAAACTCATGCTGTAGTTCGACAGAATGAAGTTCCGATATATCTTCTTAGAAACAAATGTGGTTGCTGACATCATAGCGAGTATAACGATTAACCAAAATCAAATCTACATTATTCATTAAATTTGACCGACGGAAACAACGATCACTATAAAAAAAAAAGAAAGCCGTGAGTTTTGTCTAGGAGAATAAAATTTAGATAATTATTATGTTGTAGGAAGTAGCGGTGCTTTTCCTTTGCTTTTCCAGACATGGCTCGCGATTACATTCATCTTCATCAGTAATCGGAACATCGAACAAAAACACAGTATTTTCAAGATCATCTACCACGTTTTTGTTTCAAGAAGGTGTGTGAAATCTAAAAACATGATCTGACAATACAGATTTACAACTACAGATTGGGTTGTTTTGAGAACCTAGACTGTAACACAGACAGACAACAGCTCCTCCTGCTGTCTGCTCTTCTGGTTTTACGCAAGATACTGAGTCAATCGGGTTCACGGTGTGGCAATGAGGAGGCTGATGAAGTGGCAGTCCGATGGACAGCTCGAGGCTGAGCTCCGGGCAGAGTTCCTCCGTGGTCAGTCCACTGCTGCTGTTCGATTCTTCGCCGGAGTCACTTCCTATGACCTTCGTGTTCTTGCTGCCTTCGGTTTCTTGGGGAGCAAGAATGGTCCATGAATCCAGTCGTCCGGTGGTGGTGGGGGTGGTGGTGGTGGTGGTGTCGGTCGTGGTGGTTGAGTTGAGGGGACGGTGCGTATGAGGATCGATCCCACGGCTGTAAAGCTTCCTCTTGATGTGCGTGTTCCAGTAGTTCTTGATCTCATTGTCTGTTCTTCCAGGGAGTCGAGCAGCAATGAGCGACCATCTGGGAAAAAAATAAGTTCAAGAAACCCTAAATAAGCTTAAAATAAAACTAAAATAAGTTCAAGAAACCCTAAAATAAGCTCAATAGGGTATTATAATCATTTTATTTTTAAAAAAATCAACTTTTTTAAGGGTTAAATATAACGAGTTAACTGAACTTTGGACGTTTTACAACGAGCTACCCAAATTTTAAAAATTCAAAACGTGATATCTCAACTTCAACGAAGGTGCAAATAACTATCTTCGTCCAGTTTCTGACGAATTTTCGACGAAATTCTGTCAAAGTTGACAGGAAATTGGACGGAGGTAGCTATTTGCACCTCCGTCCAAGTTGAGATAGCCAGTTTTGAATTTTTAAAGCTCGGGTAGCTCGTTGCAAATGTCTAAAGTTCATATAGCTCCTTGTGATTTAATTTTTTTTTTTTTAATATTGGAAGTGAGAACAAAGAGAAGATCAAGAACTTTTTAATTACTTGTTTCCCAAGAGACTATGGAGATTAATGATGAGCTCGTCTTCCTCCTCAGTGAAGTTTCCGCGCTTCAGATCAGGTCTTAAGTAGTTAATCCACCTTAATCTGCAACTCTTTCCACATCGAAGTAGACCTGCATAACATAAACAACACGATAATACAACTAAACATACAAAAAAAAACATTCTTTTTTATTGTTTAGAACAACAAACATCATATGAAAGATCAAATAAATACCTGCAGCTTTTGGGAGCGATCTCCATGAACAAGGACCGTGTCGCATGATATATCGAACAAGCTTCTCGTCTTCCTCTTTTGTCCACGCACCTTTGTTGGTATGTTCCTTTTCGCAACACGGGGATCGACCCATGATTTCTAGGGTTACCTATTTCCTTGTTGTGTTGTGCTTTTGCTGTAAAGTTGCAGAGGAATTGAAGGGAGAATGATATAAAAGAGAGTGAAGGAGGAGGGTGAGTTAGCCTGCACTTGACTCGGAGCTTTGTGTTGTATATTAATGGTGAGTTTTGACCGAGTTGGTGACACCAGACGAGTGGTTGCAAATTGAAGTTAGTGAGTGATTTGGTAGGTAGCTCAACTTTCCCTCTTTATTGTTTCTACTTTTTCCCTAAATATTTAGTCTTTCACACATCAAGCTATCTTTTAGGGAGGGGGGAAAGAAAAAACCCAATGAAAACTTGACCAAAAATATATAGTTCGGTTTATGGTCAGTAAAGTACGACATTACCCTCTAAAATTTACGTCGCTTTTAAAATTCTCCCTTAAAATTTAAAGTTTCACCAAATGTTTGGACATGATAAAAAAAAACTTACCGAATGACTGACAAATACTCTTTCAAGGGAGGATTTTTCATAATGTCAAAACATTAGGGGAGATTTTAAAGTTTAAGGGAGAATTTTAAAAGCGACGTAAATTTTAGGAGGCAATATCGTATTTTACCGTTTTTTTCTATTTTGATTCATGTTTTTTTTGCCTGGTTTAGTCTAGAATTTTAAAAATTATAGTGATAGACGGTTAATACTTATATATATATATATATATATTATTAATTAGTATTAATTATTATAATTAATTAATACAAAATAATATTAATTTAGTTGTTTATTCTGTATTTTAATTATTCAATCATTTTTATTAAAATATTATGAAAACATTGTTCAATCGATTTGTTTGTTCTTTATTGTGGTCTTATGTGTATTTTTCTATTTAAATCGAAAAATCGGTCCAAAAATCTATAATATGAAAGATAGTATTTTTGTCGAGTATTTTTATGGAGGAAATTCGAATCAGAAAGTATAGATACTCAATCGAAATAGTAAAAAAAATCTTATAATCGAATCAGTTTCACCCCTACTATATATTTCAATATGTATCTGGATTTTTTTGGGTCTAACCGTTAAAATGAAATAAAATATAAATATTACAATGTTTAATTTAAGAGTAGACATTCTAATAATAATATGACTAAAAATAACCATGAAAAAATATATATTCTATTAGCTTAGAAATTTGCATTAATTAACCATTAACTACCACTATACTTCCTCTCTTACAAGGGGTAAATAACTAATTGTATTATAGGGTGTTAATTTGTATTAACGATTATTAATCGTATCAAAATATATTCAAACGCGCGATTCAAACATTTTAGTTGGTTAATTTGCTTAACTCAAATCTAATACAGAATTATATGAATTGACCCACTTGACCCACAGTTTTAGGTGAAAACTAAATAAAATAAATTTTGTAATTTTTAATTTTAAGTTAACATGTTCTCTCTTTATGCAATGAATAAAATAAGATAGAGAGTTGAATACTTATGTTATACATTTTGTGACTTTTATTAGAGAAAAATTAATAATGAGTCAAATAAATATATTATACTAGCAAATATATTATTACGTCATGAGCCAACAAAATGAGACCTAAATTCAATTTAATATTTTTATACGGATTAAACAAACCATATCAAAACGGCCTCTTTCTTTATCAACTTTTGAAGTTGTATGAATTTAAATTTACAAAATATAATTATTTTTAAGAAAAAAGTCTGAAAATGGTCAACTATGTTTGCACAAAATGGTTTTCGGTATTACTTGTTTTTTTTGTAATGGTTAATGGTTCAATACGTTTGAAAATGATGGTAATTGGTACCTCCGTTACTTTTCTGTTAAAAAATTCAGTTAAATATTTTTAATATTTGCAAAATTAACCAAATATTTTTCTAAATGTTACAATTTAACCATACAAACTTACACTAATCCTTCAGACAAGCTGACTCGATTGAGTCCCAATCGATGATCATATGGTCTGGGTCCTAGCCCAGACCAGGTCTCCAGGGTTGGGTGAACTGGTCTGGGTTCGGACCCTGGCTAGGGGACCCCCGGCGTGGCTCGAATCGAGTCAAAACTTGTTTGAACATTAGTGTAAGTTTGTATGGTTAAATTGTAACATTTAAAAAAATATTTGGTTAATTTTGCAAATATGAAAAATATTTAACGAAATTTTTTAATAGAAAATTAACGGAGGTACCAATTATATCATTTTCAAACATGTTGGACAAAAAACAATTGTTTAGATTGGAAAATCATTTTCGTCAAACATGTTATACCATTTTCAGACTTTTCCCTATTTTTAATTTAGTCATTTCAACGTGTTACATTTGACCCGTAATGTTTTTAGTGTAATTATTTGTCCTTACTTTAATATTATTTTATTTACATAAATTTTTAACTTTTGTTTCTACCTTTTAAAAATCAACATTTAACAAAGAAGCTTCTATAATTTTATTTTTAAAATTTTAAAATCACTCTCAATCTCTTTTTTTTATTCACACCTTCTCTCTATATTTCAAAGTCAAATCGACTGAAAAAGAAAAACCATCGTGCTGGTCAGAGGAATTTTTTCAAGTCATTTTAGTCCAAAACAAGATACCTATGAAGCTTCCTTTTAGGCTATACCCTCTACCATTACAACACATAATTAACATGTTTAGAAAATAATCAACAACTCTAACATACAAAATATTATTATATAAGCAAGCACGAAGACAAAATTTAAATTTCAAAGACAAGAATTATAGTAAAATTTACAATTTTTTTTGTTCAGAAGTAAATAAAAGATTTGCAAGGACTAAATTGAGAATATATACATTTTTAGAATTAATATTGCATAATACGAAAAGTTAAAAAGACAATTATCTTCTTCATTCTTTGGTAGCTCTATCTGTGAGTATAAGTATAAAAAAAAATCGAATTTTTGACCCAAATATACTCGGAATAATAAATAAATACAGAAATATCCTAATTTCTTTTTAAAATTACAAAAGTATACCTAAGAATCTCATTCGCAGGTGGAGCTTCACCCAAAAAAGTGAAGCTGCTTCACTTTGGGAGGAAATAGACAATACACTGGGTGGAGAGTGAGAAAAAAAAAAAAGTAAAATAATTTTTCATTTTCACTTGCGAATGACATTCACATATGTGATTCTTTTTATATCCACCCGCGAATACCATTCAAGGTGATGCTTTTTAAACCCACTCGTGAAACCCATTAAAAAACTGAAGATATTTCAGTATTTTTTTTATACTTACTACGAGTAGATATACTTTGATATTTTATTTTTCAAAACTTATGATATTTTAATATTTATTTTTATTTTGAGCTATATTTCAGTTAAAAATTCAAAAAACTCTAATGAGAGTCATTCGTATTTTTAAGTTGAATATGAATATTCTTTACTTATATGCTAATTATGCTCTAATTTTTAACATGTTACAATAAATAATTAATTACACAATTTTGACACTCAACTATACAATAAAAAATATTACTATTTATTTATAAAAACACGATTTGTGACTTATTTTAAATGACACCACACATTAATTAACAAAAATAAAAGATTTATGGGAACTCGATTAAACCAAATGCAAGTTTGAATAAAGTAATTGCGAATGTAGAGTATATTCTATGGTTTGTATTGATTAAATTTGGCTCTCGATATATTAATTTAATTTTTTAATAAGAAGCAAATTTATGTTATATTAAAAAAAAAGTAATTTTTATTATTATTGGGTTACATTACATATATATATATGCATTCAATATATCTATTTTTATATAGATTTTAATTTTAAAAATTATCCAACATATGAATCCTCCAAGAAATATGGTTTGTCTATATACATTTTTGATCTGTTACATTTCAGGCTAATTTTATTATTGGTTAATGGTTATTTCTATTTTTAATCTTATTTTATATGTAAAAATAATATTTATAATAAATATTTGAAACCCTGTGATAAGGTAGAATAAACTTCCATTTTGTCTTGCGACCAAATAGACGACACTTGGTCGGTTTTGGACCTTTGGTCAATGTGAATATGTCAAAAAGTTATTTTAATTTGACATTTAAAAAATTCTCTCGAACTTAAAATAATAATTAAAAATATATTTGCGTAAAAATATTTTAAATTAATATAAAATATTTATATTTCGTTTTTATTAATTAATTTATACAAGAGTAAAATACGAATTTATCATTTAATATTATTTAATATTTGAGAACAATAATTACCTTTATTTTTTTTTTGAAAAACTAGTTCATTAATGTTTGACCATATGTCGATATCACTTATTTCGTCAAATTTTGCATCCAAAATTAATAGAATACTTTTACGAATGATACAATTTAACCCTTTGAAATATTAGATATTACAATTAAGTTATGAATTGGTCAAGATCGTAAACCCTAAACCAAGTGAATTAGGGTTTCAAGACCCTAATCCATTTAATTGGAGAATTAAGTCCCGATTAAATCATAATTCAGTTATAACACACATAGTAATTTTTTAACAATTTAATTGTAATATTCTTTAAAAGTACGTATGTTGCTATTTTTTGCAATTTTCAAAATATATAACCTGTTAAGTTTGGATGAAAAATTTAACAGAAGAGTGAAACTCAAAACACTCTTAAACATTAATGAACAAAATTTTAAAAAAATAAACATCAATTAAAATTCTCAAAATATTTACACTTAAATGTTAGAATTAACATCCTATTTTACCCTTTAATACAATACATGCTATGCAAGTAATAGTATACACATCTCATGAAGTTTATTCTTTTACTTTCTTTTATTACAAACTATTAAAACCCTAACATAAATAAATAGATTAAGAAAATCTCCGATATATTTCAATTTATATGATAATATAATTTTGGTAAAAAAAAAAGATAATATAATTAAATATTATATTTATTATTATAAGGTTGGCAAAGGACGTAAAAGGAGTTATTATCATGGCTTGCTGCCTAACTCCCCCAACCTTCCAACCAACTGCATTCTATCAATCAATGCTTATGTATTGTATCACGTGTAATTCGAACAAGACCGCGGTAAAAAAAATAAATAACTTTTGACCGAATATAAATTAAAACCCGTAAATTGTTAAAAAAATAAATATAAAAATTTATTTGCGAAGAAAAATATATTTTAAATATTTATTTTACATATATATAATATTATTGTCTCACAAGGGATAAATGTTTTTTCATGTATCTGAATTTCATTTTATTATATTTTTAGGGATCTAACATTTGTTTGTTATTATAATATCTTGTAGATATTTATATTGAATAGCTCACTTTTGTGTTTGTTGCAATTTGGTAACTCTTCTTTGTTACTGAGGGTCACTAACATTAAAAAAGTGCCAAAATAAAAGTTGTCACTAACTAGATAAAAAAATAAAAAATGGGATATTAATATCAATATCTAAAAGATATTGCAACAACAAACAAATGTTAGGTACTTAAAAGTAAAAAATAAAAGTATAAAAAAAAT
Source organism: Chamaenerion angustifolium (assembly GCA_946814005.1). Classification (NCBI taxonomy): domain Eukaryota; kingdom Viridiplantae; phylum Streptophyta; class Magnoliopsida; order Myrtales; family Onagraceae; genus Chamaenerion; species Chamaenerion angustifolium. The sequence continues at coordinate 1,750,790 of OX328279.1, forward strand.
TCAAGTACCTAATTATCAAAACGTGAAATCTCATGTATTAAAAGATAATCAGGGATCTCTTCACGTGTATGTTGATAAAATTTGAATATCGTCACGTGAAAATTTAATTAAAAAAAGGTTTATAAAAAAATGAAATTCGAATTTACGTATTCTGATACTATAAGAAAAAATATTTTTTTTTTACCTCACTCAACACTAAGACTAGTAATTATTATAGTTGGTAGTTCTTCCTCTAATATAATGTTCAGTGATATGGATTTTCCTAAACTATATAATAGAGAAAATTATGGATCAATAATGGAAGTTCTAATTAGGGGTGTCAATTTGCGGGTTGGGTCGACCCGTGAGTCGTATGACCCAAACACGACCCATCTATGGGCACGAGTTAATTTTTGTAATCCAAACACGATCCACGGATTGATAGGTCAACCCGCGAGTTCGGCTGACCCGTTTGACCCGCTCGAAACCCAAACTCCTTAGGTTGAAACTTTCAACTGAGATTCACATTAGAACTGTGTCGTGGAAGGTGACGGTAAATGTGTCATGGGTAGCAGTTGAACATCAAGCAAGCAACATAACAAAATTGAACAAGTTGAGTTGCAACAAATTTCAATAAACGTGGGTTCAATAACAAGCAGTGTTGACAGTAACATAGTTGAAAATCGTTCTTCAACTGTGTCGTGTTGTTGCAACACCCATCATCCGTGGATAACAGTTGAACATGCAAAAACATAACAAAACCCATCTCCTTAGCAAGCAAAGAACATAAACAATTGAAGTTTTTTGGTAAATGGGTCACGGTTTGATCCATGAGTCAAACTTTCTGACACAAACACGACCCGCGATTTTACGGGTCATCCATGGATCGTGTCAAAACGACCCGTGAGTTAAAAACTCGAATTCAAACACGACTCGTGCACGGATCACCCACGGGTTGAGTCGAAAGTTGATACCCCTTGTTCTAATGGGTATATATTAGATACATGTGTGTGTCACTTTGTGTTGGTGTAATGATTCTGCTTGGCATATATCATTATCACATATGTAGTATAGTAGGTAGGGTAAATTCAAGTCCTTTTCCTCCACATAACTAAACCCAACCACTTTCTTAATTACAAATTTGGATAAGGCAATATATACATATAAAATTTAGTTATCATGGGTAGAGGTATGTGTAATTATCTCAAAAGTTCACTTAGTTAATGATTTCGATTTAACTAAATTGTTAGTTTAATTAGTACAAATCTATAATATGCTAACTACATTTTTTAAATTTTGACATTATACAATTTTAGTTTTGAATTTTGTATTTATTTTTTGATTTATCAATTAAAAGTCTTATATTATTTCTATATATTTTTTTCATTTTATCTTTCTGACTCTTTTCTAATTCTGACTTTTTTTTTTAATTAAATCATTAATATTTTCCAATCAATATTTGATGTCACCTGAAAATGATACATTCTATATTATCTTAATCCAACCCCTTTCAAGTATATATACCCAATTAGGTGCCGATAATAAAAACAACTATACCCACTTAATTAGGTGAGTGTCAACCAATTAAAAACTGTAAAATGGACATTTTATACATTTTAAATTAAATAATAAATATAAAAATATGATATAAAGAAAATTTAATTTTATGTAAAATTTGACGGTTTAAAAAGGAAAAAAAAATAGTTCACTGATTAGTACTTCTCTACATAAAATATATAATTAAATAAGATACTTAATAAGGAAAGTATATAAAAATCATCAATTAATTAGAAGTAGTAGGAGCAATGGTTGGTCACCTATAACCTAAACGATTCTCCTCCGTTTTTTTAAGAAATTACTTAAATATAGAGAAGTGACAATTGGTGTGACTAATTTAATCATGTCGTGTTATTAATTATTGTGTGTAAAAATATATGTTTTAACCGTATCTCCAAACTTTAAACATGAATACAACACGATTAATAAACAGATCATACACGATTAACTTTTTGAATAAACAATTTTTTTTATATATAAATTGTGTTACACGACATGACACGAAATTAACAAATTTAATTTAATTTCATAATAAAATTGTAAATTTCATAAGTGATTCAAAAATAAGTATAAGCGCAAATCTAAATATATATATATATATACTTAATTGTATTCAATCAAGTTTATCCGTATATTTGCAAATCATAAGGTAATTATAAACGGTTATTAATTATGTTTATATATATATATATCTATATATTTATATATATATAGATAAGTTATTTAAATAAGAAATATGTTAACTTCAAATCCATCTATAAATAAATGCACATTATCTCATATCGTTCAATCGCATCCTTATAAATTATCAGCTCTAAAATATACAAATATATTATGTATTTATATATAGCTTCATTTCATTAGCAACCCAATAAAACGTGATTAGTGCCTTATTAGGGTTCCCATATCCTTCTATCCATATCTAATTTATTAACGTGACTTGCAAAATTAGATGAATTAAAAACATTTATTTATTTATTTGCAATAAATCGATATCATTTCAAAAGTACAAACGTAACCTTTATCGAGCATATACTAATAAATTAAACACGATTTTACAATAATCTTATTTTTTAGTGGCAAGCAGATATGAAGTATTATGTTACACATAGTATAAATTTTTAAATTTTACGGGTAATTTCATATCAGTTTACATTTTTTTTTGTAGATTTTAAAATCCAGAAATGAATTATTTTGCTTCCTTTTAATCATAGATTTATCTTAAATTTTTAAATATGGAAAATTGAAATTATTTCCACCACCAAACTCCATTATTTCTTGTATCAAGGCCTACAACAACGGATTCATCCTATGGGTCCTATGGGTGAGAAAACGGGTCATGGGTCGATTCATGGGTCGTGTCAGGGACTCTCTGTCCCAAACACGACCCATATAATAGTATGAGTCAATTTTTCAAACTCAAACCTGACCTGCGGATTGATGGGTCAACCCGTGGGTCAGAATAACCCGTCATGAATGAAAGGGTTGAGTCAGATTGACCCGTTGGACTCTTATGACCCGCGGGTCAATTTGACCCATTCGACTCGTGCATACAAAAAAAACCAGTTATTTTAATATAATATAAAAATGTCACGGGTCACGGGTTGACCCGTGAGTCAAACCTTCATATCCAAACCTGACCTGTGGTATCACAGGTCATCTACGGGTTGGGTCAAAATAACCCATGAGTCAAAAATCCCAACCCAAACACGACTCGTGGGTGAGTCACTCACGAGCATACACGGGTTGAGTCAGGTTTTGCCACCCCTAACTGATCACCCATGTAGATAGATGACTAAGCAACGTAGAAGAGCACGTGATTCACACATAGCATGTGCATGCAGTGCATGGCTATAAATAACCATTGATTTGCAGCTGCAAAGAGATCAATGCAAATGCAAAAAAGTTGTACTATTAAGCAAAATAGGTGTTTAGAGGTTTGAAATAACATGTGATCTTAAGATACTATACTAAGATTATATATGTTGAGTTAGAATACAAAAGAAATTGATTTAAAAAAGAACGAATGTGGATAAAGCCTATTTTGTCTATATAATAGAGCTGTGAGTGAAATATATTGAAAAATTACTATTTTTTTAAAATTAAAGAGTTACCATCATAGAAAAATGATTATTCGGGGTCCGAAATTGTAAAAAATGGAGTGAGTGGGAAAATATTGAAAAGTTACAAAATCGGTCGAAAATCAAATGTGTATATACCATCACGTAAAAGGTGTTTTGAGGTCCTAAAGAACATATGATCTTAACGTTACCACGATTATATATATCGATTCAGAATGCCAAAGAAACTGGTTTCATTGAGAAATAATATGGATAAACCTAATTTCGTTTACAACAAAGTTTAGAGTGAAAAAATATTGAAATATTATGAAATCGATTAAAACTCAAGGAGTTACTATCTAATAAAAAAAATTGTGATTTGGGGTTCGAAATAAGTTATGATCTTAATGTTACCACAATCATATATGTCGATTAAGAATTCAAATAAAATTAATTTATATGAATCAGTGTTCCGAGTTAGAAAATTGAAAAATTATGAATTTCATCTAAAATCAAAGGTGTATCATCACGAAAAATTGTGTTTTGGGGGTCTGAAAGAATATATAATCTTAACGTCACTACGATCATACATATCAAGTTAGAACTTTTTTATTTTTATTTCATCAAGAAAGAATGTGGATAAAATAAACTTCGTCTACAGAGTTCCAAGTGAGGAGATATTAGTATATTACGAAATCAATAGAAATTCATAGGTGTACATTCATGCATTGTATTTTGTCTACAATACAGCTCCGAGTGAGGAGATACTGAAATTACGAATTCGGTTGAAACTTAAAGGGTTACTCACATGAAAAAATGATTATTTGGGTCTCAAAAGAATATATGAATAAACCATCAATATGAAGAAAAAAAAAACGTAGTTCCGAATAAGTTTATACTGAAAAACTATAAAATTAGTAAATAGTGAATTCTCTAAAATATATCTTCACAAAAAAAGGTAATTTGTATTACTAAATAAGAAATTATCATACCGTACTTTATATATATTTAGTGAAAATACGAATAAAACCGTTTTTTTAAAATGGATTATAAATCGTTCTTTTTAAGCAAGCGCTTTTACTCCGCACTAAGAACTCTTGAAGTATAGGGAATTTATTATACGCATTAGAAGTTAAGGGACTTGAAAAGCGTAAAAGAAAAAGGTAAAAAGTTCGAGAATAGTTAAACAGAACACTACAGAGGAATAGGAAGGAACGTCGCCCGACTGCTGAGTTCGCAGAAATATAAGATCAGTTAAAACTGAGGAAAGGTGTCTTCTTCCTCCTTCCAACACCTTGATTTCGATTGATCTAGGGTTCTTGATATTTTCAATTCCTCTCAGGTATCTCTGTTTCACTGTATGTCTATGCGTATGTAGCGATAACATGCTCATGATTTCAGCTAGACCTTTTGCTTATATGTGTGATGAGGTGGCGGTGGCATTGGGTTTATGATTTTTCATTAGCCTAGGTTTCCAATCGACTCTAATTTCGATTCGAAGTTTCTGAGGCTTCAGCTTCGTTGGTGCATTAGTTTAGCTGTATTGTTGCTTCCAAGAGTCGTGGATATCCGCGTGTCAGTGATTTTGCTCGAATGTTATCTTCTTCTGTCTAGTAGTTGCTCGCAATGATAGGAAGTAGCCATAAATGTAAATAGTTGAATTGAAATGTAGTTCTGATTTCTTTTGGGGGGTTTATGTGATTGTTGGTAGGAGCTGAGATGACTAGATTTCTTGTGGGGGGCAAAGTTGTGAATGAAGTTGATCTACTGAGGAAGAAGCACTGGGCGTGGCGCTTGTATTCGTGGCCCTTTGCCATTATCTATGCCTTCTGGGCTGTTGCTGTTGTTCCGAGCATTGACTTTGGAGATGCTACTATTGTATTTGGCGGGCTTGTAGCGTTCCATATATTAGTCTGCCTTTTCACAGCTTGGTCCGTGGATTTCAACTGCTTTGCCACATATAGTAAGGTATATCTACATCCATAGGTTTTTTCTTCCTTCCTTGATCTTTCTGAATGTTTTATTATAAGCTGTCTGGTCAGTCTGATCTTTGTTCAAGTATAACCCACCTTTGTCCGTGAAAAAATAATTGTATGCAGGTTAATGATATTCACCATGCTGATGCCTGTAAGATTATTCCAGCAAAATTTTCCGGTTCTAAGGAAATCGTGCCTCTTCATTTTCGAAAATTAGTAAGTATCATATCCATTTCTTTAGTAACTTTAATTTTAGAAGGTCAATAGCCACAATTTGTTATAATGCATCTCATTTACCACAGTGTTATTCACGTGATTCGTATTTAATGCACGGTGAAGATGATTTTATCAATGCTTGCGTTGTAACACATCTGTAGGTGTCTGTTAGGTTAGATCTTTTGTTGCTTTTCTGTTTTGCTTGTTATCTCTAGTATACTCTTTTTTCAGGTTTTCTTTTTCTTTTTTCTGATTAACTTCTAGTTGTTACTTTTCCTAGGACTAAATTTGATGATCGTACTTCCACAGGCAACAGGTTCTTCATCATCCTCGGACGTGGAAGAAATATATTTTGATTTTAGAAAGCAGCGATTCATATATTCTACTGAAAAGAATACGTTTGGCAAACTTCCTTATCCTACAAAGGAAAATTTTGGTCATTATATTAAGTGTACTGGCCATGGAACTGAACTCAAAGTTAATGTAGCCACTGAAAATTGGGGACGGAATGTGTGAGTTACCTTTCTGGATTTTCATCCTAGTTTTGCTGTTTTGTCATGAATGCAATGGTCTGTTGTTTTATTTCATTTTTATGATATTGTTCTCGGCAACAGTATGGCCATTACTGGCAGTGTACAAAAAAGTTCTTTTTTTGGATTGTGCATCGGAGTATCATGTTCTTCTTGCTATTGATCTAACTTGCAATGTTGACGAGCATAATAATAAGTATTTGTTGATATTTATTTCTCCCTTTGCTCCATGCACTTGGTTATATTTACTTCCAGGAAAGAGCCAAAAATTGTGGTTCTCTGCAGAGCATTCTGTCTGCTTACCAGACTTACCATTGAAGCTCCAACTATTTGTGCTTCACATTCATCCCATAGAGTTCTTCAGCCTATATATCTGCTGCATGAGTTAATAACGTTCTTATATTCTTCCAGATTTGACTATCCACAACCTACATTTCAGAAGTTGATGAAAGAGAACTGCATGGAGCCATTTTTTGTTTTCCAGGTTTGTCCGGATGGTCTCTTATCTTTCTATTCTACCGTCAGTATTCTTAATGGATCAATTGGTATCTGCTGTGAATCTAGATGAAGTTCCCCTGGGAGCCTGTATGTGCTTTGATGCCGCCCTTGTATGTGCTTCAATGAAATTTTCATTGTTATACTTACTGGAATTATATTGTTCGTGACGACAGGTTTTCTGTGTGGGTCTGTGGTGTTTGGATGAGTACTGGTACTACAGTTTGTTCACTCTCTTCATGCTGTTCATGTTTGAGTCTACAATGGCAAAAAGTCGCTTGAAGACTTTGACTGAGTTAAGGCGTGTTAGAATTGATAGCCAGACAGTCATGGTGTATCGATGTGGGAAGTAAGTCAGACAAATTATATGAATAAGATTCCCTTTCAGCCATTTTTTGGAAGCTAATCTTTGAATATATAGATGGGTGAAACTCTCTGGTACGGAGCTCTTGCCTGGTGATGTTATCTCTATTGGACGTTCTACAGACCAGAATGGTGAAGACAGATCCGTTCCAGCCGATATGCTTATACTAGCTGGTAGTGCTATAGTTAATGAAGCCATTCTCACTGGCGAGTCTACACCTCAATGGAAGGTTAATAATTTTGCTCTTAATCTACTGTTAGCTTACATATCTGTCTTTATAGACCATTTTCATATGATATAGGGTCCTTTTATACTGTAACTGATTAGATGAGTAGATTCTACCCTCTATATCTTCCATCCATATTTGGACGTTGTAGTCATATCACATTGATGTGCTCTTAAGTTCAGAGTTACACTGCTGATGGATGATTTCGGATGTGGTATATTTTCAGTTTCATAGTTACATATACTGGCGGTTTGATCGAGCAGGTGTCTGTCACGGCTAGGGGAACCGAGGAGAAGCTGTCTGTGAAGAGAGATAAAGCACATGTCTTATTTGGTGGGACAAAGATACTGCAGCATACTTCGGATAAGGTTAGTTGCTATAAAAAATAGACTTTGAAGCTCAGATATGCTTGCAAATAGTAAATATATGCTTATACAGTGCTGTCTTTCATATCTTATATGGTGCCAGAGTTTTCCTTTAAGGACTCCTGATGGTGGCTGCTTGGCTGTTGTTCTGAGGACTGGTTTTGAAACTAGTCAGGGGAAGTTGATGAGAACTATCCTGTTCTCCACAGAAAGGGTATTTATTTTGTTTTTGTAATTCTTTCTTTATGTCGAATAATTGGTAATTTGGTATTGAACATCTTCTTGTTGTTAATATGGATGTGTAGGTTACTGCCAACAGCTGGGAAAGTGGTCTATTCATATTATTTTTGGTTGTATTTGCAGTGATAGCAGCTGGTTATGTACTTAAAAAGGTGATAAACAATACTAGTTCACTCACATACTTAAGTATGCTAAACGTTAACCTTACTGTTTTCTGAAACATCTTCAAAATTTCAATCAGGGTCTGGAGGATCCAACAAGAAGCAAGTACAAACTTCTTTTAAGCTGCTCACTTATTGTAACTTCTGTAATTCCTCCTGAGTTGCCAATGGAGCTATCAATTGCTGTTAATACATCTTTGATTGCATTAGCACGGCGTGGCATATATTGCACTGAACCATTTCGGATTCCTTTTGCTGGGAAGGTAACTGAGACCTAGTAATGTTTATTGTTGTATGTGGGTGCCATTCACCATTATGGTTTCCTTTTAGTTTTCTAAAGAACCCTCCAAATGATATGAAATTTGCAGTTCCTTTATGAAACTGTCATTTAATTACATCAATTGTACAATTTTTTTTCTTGCTGAGCTAATAAGTTGTGTGGATTTATCCTTCGGGGGTAATTAAAATGACATTTGCATTAACCAAAACCTGAAATTTTCTTTCGGCAGATGTTTGGTTCCCAATTGCAGAGACTTGCTGCACTAATGATCCACTTGTTTTGTTTTCAGGTTGATATTTGCTGTTTTGACAAAACTGGGACACTTACATCTGATGATATGGTACATGCATTCAAACTCAGTTTATTTCATGGGATGATGTTTCCTGTTTCTGTTTTCATCTTCTTATGTTAATATTTCAGGAATTCAGAGGGGTCAGCGGACTGTCTGGTAATACGGATCTGGAATCCGATATGTCTAAAGTACCATCTCGGGCACTTGAAATTTTGGCCTCCTGCCATGCTTTGGTTTTTGTCGATAACAAGCTGGTACGCTAAAGTAATTTATGATAAATCCACGCTGTTATCTGTTTCCAAGCTGGAAATTTGATGTTCTTAATCCAGTGCTTTGTTTGGTGTTCTTGGTCCTGTTTTGCTTACTTTTGTGGTGTTCAAGAAAGGTTGGTGATCCTCTCGAGAAGGCTGCTTTAAAAGGAATTGATTGGAGTTACAAAGTGGATGAAAAAGCCATGCCAAAGAAGTAGGCTTCATTCTTTCTTATATATATGTATACATGTATTCACTGTTCTTTCAGGGGGTTCCCTGCTCTATTTCAAAGAGATTAATGCAATAGGTTATCAGCCTATACAACACCACTTTCTTGCCATTTGGATATTGGTTGAAGCTAGCTGCATAGTTGCTTAAAACATGTTAGATATGTCAATGTTTTTTCATTCTTTTGGCTCCTTAAGACATCCTTGTGTGCTCTTTAAACGTTGATGTAATTTACTTGTAGTATATGGGATCCTATGGTGTTGCTGAAATTAATGGGTTGTCAGCTTTAGTGTGCTCCATATTGATTTTACAGAACTTTACCACTTGTCACATCAAATGCAGGGGAAGCGGTAATCCTGTTCAGATTGTTCAGAGACACCACTTTGCTTCCCACTTGAAGCGAATGTCTGTTGTTGTTCGTGTGCAAGAAGAGTTTTTTGCTTTTGTTAAGGTTCGATATGCTTGTTTTTAAATGGTTTTTTCTTCCTTGTTAAAGTCAGTGAAACAATTTTATTAGTCTTGTTTCCGTTCTCTTACCTTATAGGGTGCACCTGAAACAATCCAAGATAGACTTGATGACTTGCCATTATCTTATGTGGATACCTACAAGAAGTTTACACGTCAGGGTTCTCGTGTGCTTGCCCTTGCTTTCAAGTCTCTTCCTGATATGACAGTAAGTGGTTTTCTGTTTATGCTTTGTTAATTTCTTAAACATTCATTTCAACAAAGTTTAGCAGCGTAATTTAATAATCTTCCATGGTAAGTCATTTGCGATATGGAAATCTATCTTGATGAAGAACCATTGTTTACTTGTCTCTTAAAGCATTTGCGAAAGCATAAAAGTTCATTCACTAATGGACTCGAGACAAACACTCGCTGTCTCTACTTAAAGTTTGAATTCCAAAAGCTTAGTATGTTCGTAATCATGTGAAGGTTAGCGAAGCTCGAAGCTTGGACAGGGATGTTGTGGAGAGTGGCCTTACTTTTGCTGGTTTTGCTGTGAGTAACCTTTAATTCCTTAACATCAGATTAATCGTACATTATTTCTATATTGCTTTGCTTGTTTTACTGACCTTGTTCTTCCAATGTAATAATAGGTATTTAACTGTCCTATCCGAGCAGATTCAGCTTCAGTTTTGCTTGAACTGAAAGGATCATCACATGACTTGGTTAGAAATGTTCTTCTTGTAATAATGATCACTATTTGTTAAAGGATAATTATGATTATTAATAACTGTTTCACCTTCAGGCTATGATTACGGGTGACCAAGCACTGACTGCATGCTACGTGGCAAGCCAAGTTTATATCATCTCAAAACCTGCATTGATTCTGTCTCCAACTGATGGTGGGGTTTATGAATGGGTTTCGCCTGATGAGGCAGAGAGGCTACCGTACAGGTGTCGTATCCTATTGATAGTTAGATAGCATTTCCAGAAGTCATGGATTATTTACAATGCTAGTTGAATAAGTTTAATTCCATAGAAGCCATTTCTCTTAGATCAAGTGTAGTGTCAATCCTAAACCTATTTAAGAAAGAATTTAATGTAAATTCAAGATTTTTTTTTTCTTTCCACTCTGACCGAAAACAAATTGTTTGCAGTGATAAAGAAGTTGAAACTTTATCGGAAACCCACGATCTATGCATTGGAGGTGATAGCATCGAGATGTTGCAACGCACAAATGGAGTTTTACGAGTCATTCCGTACATCAAGGTGCCATTTATTTCCCGTCTGCAATTCAGCACATTTCTTTGCACATGGAAATGAATTCAAGTATATTTTCCAATGTTCTTCAGGTATTTGCAAGAGTTGCTCCCCAACAAAAAGAACTCATTTTGACTACTTTTAAATTGGTTGGTAGAATGACACTGATGTGCGGTGATGGAACCAATGATGTTGGAGCTCTGAAACAGGTTTATTATTACAATCTACTTTCTGATTAGGGTTTCCCAATTATGAATTTCTCTAAATTAAATTTATTCTCTGTTTCTGCAGGCTCATGTTGGAGTTGCTCTTTTGAACGCGGTTCCTCCAACATCACCTAATGATCCATCTAAAGATGAAGCTTCAAAGAAAACAAAGAAATCCAAGCCCTTGACTGTGAACGGAGAAGGTTCAAGACCCAAAGCAGTGTCAAAATTATCAGAATCATCACCTGCAAATCGACATTTAAATGCTGCAGAGTTGCAGAGGCAGAAACTGAAGAAGATGATGGATGAGTTGAATGAGGAAGGCGATAGCCGTGCAGCTCCTGTGGTCAAGCTGGGAGATGCTTCCATGGCTTCGCCGTTCACAGCTAAACACGCATCGGTGGCCCCCACCACCGATATAATTCGTCAGGGACGGAGCACCCTCGTCACCACTCTACAGATGTTCAAGATTCTCGGGTTGAATTGTCTCGCGACTGCTTATGTGCTCAGTGTGATGTATTTGGATGGAGTCAAGCTTGGAGATATCCAGGTAAGGCATTAATTTTATAGAGCAAAAAGGGTTATTCTCTAAATAAGATGCCAATGCAATATTTTACTATTTTATAAAATAAGGGTATTTATGTTTTTTAACAAAATCCATCAAACTCAACAGAAAAGTGACTTCACAGATTTGCTTAAGTTCAGTTAGTTATTTGCAAAACAGACATAAGTTCGTCCAGAATTCAGTATAAAGTCTGGTAACCATCCCAGCAAATATATGTCTTTTGCATACTGGAATTTCATAAGTTCTCACATAATTTGCAGGCGACAATCAGTGGAGTCTTCACAGCTGCCTTCTTCCTCTTCATCTCCCACGCAAGGCCACTCCCCACCCTCTCCGCCACGCGGCCCCACCCCAACATATTCTGCTGCTATGTCCTCCTCTCCCTCCTCGGCCAGTTCGCCCTCCATATCCTCTTCCTCATCTCCTCCGTCAAGGCTGCCGAGCAATACATGCCTGAGGAATGCATCGAGCCTGACTCTGAATTCCACCCCAACCTAGTCAACACAGTCTCCTACATGGTCAACATGATGATCCAGGTCGCTACCTTTGCAGTCAACTACATGGGCCACCCCTTCAACCAAAGCATCCCTGAGAACAAACCCTTTTTATATGCTCTTTTAGCTGCGGTATGTTTCTTCACCGCGATTACTTCCGATCTTTTCCGAGGCCTCAATGATTGGCTCAAGCTCGTGCCTCTGCCTTCGGGTCTGAGAGATAGGCTGCTTCTGTGGGCCTTTCTCATGTTCTTGGCTTGCTATTCGTGGGAGAGGTTGCTAAGGTGGACGTTTCCGGGGAAGGTCCCTGCTTGGAGGAAAAAGCAAAGGCAGGTTGCTGCTAGCTTAGACAGAAAGAAGGAGCTGTAAAAGGTATGATTCAACGATCCACTGACTCGGAAATTTTAGGCCATCGATACGAAATCGATTTAGAGAGCAACAGAGATTGTCTGATTTGCAAATTGAGGTAATTTTGCTAAGTTAAAGTTTCAATGTTCCTAGTATCACTAACTTGCAGCATGTAATAGAGTAAAGGATATTAATTGGATTTGGTCAATATGGTCATCGTGGTTGGGTTTTATTTTTGAAATAATTAAAACATTAATGTATGATGAGTGCGAATGAATTATATTTTATCATAAACAGAGACTAATTACCATTCCACAATGAATACTGCATTTACTGAATAAAGAGTGGAGGTTCATTTCATTGCAGTAGCTCTTCAACTCCATCGATCAGCCATCTAAAGCTTGGTACTGTTGTGGAAGCAGACAGACACGACGAAGCTAGAAAACTTGTTCAGTGGGGGCAAGTATTATAGTAAACACAAATAGTTGAATCAAAAGCGGGGTAAATGTATGATTTAAAAAAGCTAAATTAAAAATTATTGCATTTTTTAAGATCAAAATTACACTAAGTTAAAAGTTAAGGGCCCCTAGTCCTTTGCCTTCGTCCCCGCAGACAACTATGTAGTACTTGGTGTGGTGGCCCTGAGTTCCCGGGGCTCTTCCTCCCGAACTCCACCACGGTTACAGCAACCATGACACCAACCATTTTCGTTATGTCTCCTATATGCAAACAGATATCACCATTCTGTACGAGACGAACGAATTAGGTGCTAAGAAACCTTGAACCGAATTAAGTGCTAAGAAACCTCGGACCCGGTAAAGCCAAAACGAAGCAACTCTGAATATAATTCTTGAATTACCACTAATCTAGGAACAACCACTAATCTAGGAACAACCGATGCGGCCTAGTTCGAGGATGGAGGATTGAGATCTCGCATCACTATTTTCGGGATGAAAGCAACATTCGCATTTTGATTCCGCATTTTGCAACTAGGTTTGTACAGAATTAACCATCCTGATCTTGCAGTTCATCGTGATCCAGATCCTCTCCATTGTCTTTGCTTTGGGGTCTACCATATTGGTCAGCCTCCTTAGCATTAGTAGGAAAATTAGTATCAAAGGGGTACCATCACGAAAAATAGGTCATTTCGGTCCAAAAAATATGTATTCTATTAACATTACTACGCCAATATATATCGAGTTAGAATGCGAATACAACTATATTCACTGAAAAGGGAGTTGTGACTGATGAGATATTGACAAAACAACGAAATCAGACGAAACAGTTAGATGATTCCTAGGAAAAACGTATTTAACGTCTTATATACAAGTGATAACAGTCACATTTGATCTTATATTTTGAGTAAAAATGTTTAGAATATATATTTGATCGAGTACGGAAGAAAACATATTTGGTTTATCGAAAATGGAGTTCAGAATGAATAGTAATTCAAAAAACTCCAAAATCGATCAAAACTCAGAGGGGTACCATCACGGAAAATAGTTGATTTCAGTCCCAAAAATATGTATTCTATTAACATTACTACGTCAATAGATATCAAGTTAGAATACGAATAAAACTAATTTAACTGAAAACGGAGTTGTAAGTGGTGAGATATTGATAAAACTACGAAATTTGACGAAACAGTTAGGTGATACCTAGGAAAAACGTATTTAACATCTTATATACAAGTAATAACAGTTATATTTGATCTTATATATTGATTTATAATGTTTAGAATATATATTTGATCGAGTACAGAAGAAAACAAAATTTATTTCATCGAAAATGGAGTTCCGATTGAGGAGTAATTCAAAAATTTACAAAATCGGTTAAAACTCAAAGGGTACGTACAATCACGGAAAATATTTGATTTTTGTCCCAAAAATATTTATTATATTAACATTAATACCTCAATATATATCGAGTTAGAATGCGAATTAAACTAATTTCACTGGAAACGAAGATATGAGTGATGAGATATTGACGAAACTACGAAATCGGACGAAACAGTTAGGTGATTCCTAGGAAAAACGTATTTAACGTCTTATATACATGTGATAATAGTCACATTTGGTCTTTTATTTTGAGTAAGAATGTTTAGAATATATATTTGATCGAGGACGGAAGAAACCAAAATTTATTTTATTGAAAATGGAGTTCCGAATGAGGATTAATTTAAAAAACTACAAAATCGGTCAAAACTCAAAGGGGTACCATCACGGAAAATAGTTGATTTCGGTCCCAAAAATATGTATTCTATTAACATCAATAGGTCAATATATATTGAGTTAGAATGCGAATAAAACTATATTCACTGAAAAGGGAGTTGTGAGTGATGAGATATTGACAAAACTACGAAATCAGACGAAACAGTTAGGTGATTCCTAGGAAAAACGTACTTAACGACTTATATACAAGTGATAACAGTCACATTTGATCTTATATTTTGAGTAAGAATGTTTAGAATATATATTTTATCGAGGACGGAAGATTTATTTTTATCGAAAATGGAGTTCCGAATTAGGAGTATTTCAAAAAACTTCAAAATGAGTCGAAACTCAAAGGGGTACCATCACGAAAAATAGGTGATTTCGGTCCCAAAAATATGTATTCTATTAACATTACTACGTCAATATATATCGAGTTAGAATGCGAATAAAACTAATTTAAATGTAAATGGAGTTGTGAGGGATGAGATATTGGCAAAAGTACGAAATCGAACGAAACAGTTAGGTGATTCCTAAGAAAAACGTATTTAACGTCTTATATACAAGTGATAACAGTCACATTTGATCTTATATTTTAAGTAAGAATATTTAGAATATATATTTGATCGAAGACGGAAGAAACCAAAATTTATTTTATCGAAAATGGAGTTCCAAATGAGGAGTAATTTAAAAAACTACAAAATCGGTCGAAACTCAAAGGGGTACCATCACGGAAAATAGTTGATTTCGGTCCCAAAAATATGAATTCTATTAACATTAATCCGTCAATATATATCGAGTTAGCATGCGAATAAAACTATATTCACTGAAAAGGGAGTTGTGAGTGATGAAATATTGTCAGAAGTACGAAATCGAACGAAACAATTAGGTGATTCCTAAGAAAAACATATTTAACGTCTTATATACAAGTGATAACAGTCACATTTGATCATATATTTTGAGTAAGAATATTTAGAATATATATTTGATCGAGGAAGGAAGAAAACAAAATTTATTTTATTGAAAATGGAGTTCCGAATGAGGAGTAATTTAAAAAACTACAAAATCGGTTGAAACTCAAATGGGTACCATCACGGAAAATAGTTGATTTCGGTCCCAAAAATATGTACACTATTAACATTAATCCGTCAATATATATCAAGTTAGAATGCGAATAAAACTATATTCACTGAAAAGGGAGTTGTGAGTGATGAAATATTGACAAAACTACGAAATCGGACGAAACATTTAGGTGATTCCTAGGAAAAACGTATTTAACGTCTTATATACAAGTGATAACAGTCACATTTGATTTATATTTTGAGTAAGAATATTTAGAATATATATTTGTTCGAGGACGGAATAAAACAAAATTTAATTTATCGAAAATGGAGTTCCGAATGAGGAGTAATTTAAAAAACTACAAAATCGGTCGAAACTCAAAGGGGTACCATCACGGAAAATAGTTGATTTCGGTCCCAAAAAATTGTGTTATATTAACATTAATACGTCAATATATATTGAGTTAGAATGCGAATAAAACTATTTTGACTGAAAACGGAGTTGTGAGTGATGAGATATTGACAAAACTACGAAATTTGACGAAACAGTTCGGTGATACCTAGGAAAAACGTATTTAACGTCTTATATACAAGTAATAACAGTTATATTTGATCTTAAAATTTGAGTGAGAATGTTTAGAATATATATTTCATTGAGGACGGAAGAAAACAAAATTCATTTCATCGAAAATGGAGTTCCGAATGAGGAGTAATTCAAAAATTTACAAAATCGGTTAAAACTCAAAGGGTACCATCACAGAAAATAGTTGATTTCGGTCCCAAAAATATGTACTCTATTAACATTAATACGTCAATATATATCGAGTTAGAATTCGAATAAAACTAATTTCACTGAAAAAGGAGTCGTGAGTGCTGAAATATTGACAAAACTACGAAATCTGACGAAACAGTTAGGTGATACCTAGGAAAAACGTATTTAACGTCTTATATACAAGTGATAACAGTTATATTTGATCTTATATTTAGAGTGAGAATGTTTATAATATATATTTGATTGAGGACGGAAGAAAAAAATTTATTTCATCGAAAATGGAGTTCCGAATTAGGAGTAATTCAAAAAACTACAAAATTGGTCGAAACTCAAAGGGGTACTATCACAGAAAATAGTTTATTTGGGTCCCAAAAATATGTATTCTATTAATATTACTATGTCAATATATATCGAGTTAGAATGCGAAATAAAGTAATTTCACTGAAAACGAAGATGTGAGTGATTAGATATTGACCAAACAACCAAATCGGACGAAACAGTTAAGTGCTACCTAGGAAAAACGTATTTAATTTATTATATACAAGTGATAACAGTTATATTTGTTATTATATTTTGAGTGAGAATGTTTAGAATATATATTTGATCAAGGACGGAATAAAACAAAATTTATTTGATCGAAAATGGAGTTCCGAATGAGGAGTAATTTAAAAAACTACAAACTCGGTCGAAACTCAAAGGGTACCATCACGGAAAATAGTTGATTTCGGTCCCAAAAATATGTATTATATTAACTTTAATACGTCAATATATATTGAGTTAGAATGCGAATAAAACTAATTTGACTGAAAACAGAGTTGTGAGTGATGAGATATTGACAAAACTACGAAATCTGACGAAACAGTTAGGTGATACCTAGGAAAAACGTATTTAACGTCTTATATACAAGTGATAACAGTTATATTTGATCTTATATTTTGAGTGAGAATGTTTAGAATATATATTAGATCGAGTACGGAAGAAAACAAAATTTATTTCATCGAAAATGGAGTTCCGATTGATCAGTCATTCAAAAATTTACAAAATCAGTTAAAACTCAAAGGGTACCATCACGGAAAATGGTTTATTTCGGTCCCAAAAATATGTATTATATTAACATTAATACCTCAATATGTATCGAGTTAGAATGCGAATTAAACTAATTTCATTGAAAACGAAGATGTGAGTGATGAAATATTGACCAAACTACGAAATCGGACTAAACAGTTAAGTGATACCTAGGAAAAACATATTTAATTTATTATATACAAGTGATAACAGTTATATTTGATCTTATATTTTGAGTGAGAATGTTTAGAATATATATTTGATCGAGGACGGAAGAAAACAAAATTTATTTCATCGAAAATGGAGTTCTGAATGAGGAGTACTTCAAAAAACTTAAAAATGAGTTCAAACTCAAAGGGGTACCATCACGAAAAATAGGTGATTTCGGTCCCAAAAATATGTATTCTATTAACATTACTACGTCAATATATATCGAGTTAGAATGCGAATAAAACTATATTCACTGAAAACAGTTAGGTGATTCCTAAGAAAAACGAATTTAGCGTCTTATATACAAGTGATAACAATTATATTTGATCTTAAATTTTGAGTGAGAATGATTAGAATATATATTTGATTGAGGACAGAAGAAAATAAAATTTATTTCATCGAAAATGGAGTTCCGAATTAGGAGTAATTCAAAAAACTACAAAATTGGTCGAAACTCAAAGGGGTACCATCACGGAAAATCGTTGATTTCGGTCCCAAAAATATGTATTCTATTAAAATTACTACGTCAATATATATCAAGGTAGAATGCGAATAAAACTAATTTCAATGTAAACTGAGTTGTGAGTGATGATATATTGACAGAACTACTAAATCGGACGAAACAGTTAGGTGATTCCTAGGAAAAACGTACTTAACGTCTTATATACAAGTGATAACAGTCACATTTGATCTTATATTTTGAGTAAGAATGTTTAGAATATATATTTGATCGAGTCCGGAAGAAAACATAATTTGTTTTATCGAAAATGGAGTTCCGAATGAAGAGTAATTCAAAAAACTCCAAAATCGGTCAAAACTCAAAGGGGTACCATCACGGAAAATAGTTGATTTCGGTCCCAAAAATATGTATTCTATTAAAATTACTACGTCAATATATATCAAGGTAGAATGCGAATAAAACTAATTTCAATGTAAACTGAGTTGTGAGTGATGATATATTGACAAAACTACTAAATCGGACGAAACGGTTAGGTGATTCCTAGGAAAAACGTACTTAACGTCTTATATACAAGTGATAACAGTCACATTTGATCTTATATTTTGAGTAAGAATGTTTAGAATATATATTTGATCGAGTCCGGAAGAAAACATAATTTGTTTTATCGAAAATGGAGTTCCGAATGAAGAGTAATTCAAAAAACTCCAAAATCGGTCAAAACTCAAATAGGTACCATCACGGAAAATAGTTGATTTCGGTCCCAAATATATGTATTCTATTAAAATTACTACGTCAATATATATCAAGTTAGAATACGAATAAAACTAATTTCACTGAAAACGAAGTTGTGGGTGATGAGATATTGACAAAACTACGAAATCTGACGAAACAGTTAGGTGATACCTAGGAAAAACGTATTTAACGTCTTATATACAAGTGATAATAGTTATATTTGATCTTATATATTGATTTATAAAGTTTAGATTATATATTTGATCGAGTACGGAAGAAAATAAAATTTATTTCATCGAAAATGGAGTTCCGATTGAGGAGTAATTCTAAAATTTACAAACTGAGTTAAAACTCAAAGGGTACCATCACGGAAAATAGTTTATTTCGGTCCCAAAAATATGTATTGTATTAACATTACTACGTCAATATATATCGAGTTAGAATGCGGTTATAACTAATTTCAATGTAAACGGAGTTGTGAGGGATGAGATATTGACAAAAGTACGAAATCAAACGAAACAGTTAGGTGATTCCTAGGAAAAAAACGTATTTAACGTCTTATATACAAGAGATAACAGTCACATTTGATCTTATATTTTGAGTAAGAATATTTAGAATATATATTTGATCGAGGACGGAAGAAAACAAAATTGATTTTATCGAAAATGGAGTTCTGAATGAGGAATAATTTAAAAAACTACAAAATCGGTCGAAACTCAAAGGGGTACCCATCAAGAAAAATAGGTGATTTCGGTCCCAAAAATATGTATTCTATCAACATTACTACGTCAATATATATCGAGTTAGAATGAGAATAAAACTATATTCACTGAAGAGGGAGTTGTGAGTGATGAAATATTGACAAAACAACGAAATCGACCGTTACAGTTAGGCGATTCCTAGGAAAAATGTATTTAACGTCTTATATACAAGTGATAACAGTCACATTTGATCTTATATTTTGAGTAGGAATGTTTAGAATATATATTTGATCGAGTACGGAAGAAAATATAATTTGTTTTATCGAAAATGGAGTTCCGAATGAGGAGTAATTAAAAAAACTCCAAAATCGGTCAAAACTCAAATGGGTACCATCACGGAAAATAGTTGATTTCGGTCCCAAAAATATGTCTTCTATTAACATTACTACGTCAATATATATCAAGTTAGAATACGAATAAAACTAATTTCACTGCAAACGGAGTTGTGAGTGATGAGATATTGACAAAACTACGAAATGTGACGAAACAGTTAGGTGATACCTAAGAAAAACGTATTTAACGTCTTATATACTAGTGATAATAGTCACATTTGATCTTATATTTTGAGTAGGAATGTTTAGAATATATATTTGATCGAGTACGGAAGAAAACATAATTTGTTTTATCGAAAATGGAGTTCCGAATGAAGAGTAATTAAAAAAACTCCAAAATCGGTCAAAACTTAAATGGGTACCATCACGGAAAATAGTTGATTTCGGTCCCAAAAATATGTATTCTATTAACATTACTACGTCAATATATATCAAGTTAGAATACGAATAAAACTAATTTCACTGAAAACGGAGTTGTGAGTGATGAGATATTGACAAAACTACGAAATCTGACGAAATAGTTAGGTGATACCTAGGAAAAACGTATTTAACGTCTTATATACAAGTGATAACAGTTATATTTGATCTTATATTTAGAGTGAGAATGTTTATAATATATATTTGATTGAGGACGGAAGAAAACGAAATTTATTTCATCGAAAATGGAGTTCCGAATTAGGAGTAATTCGAAAAACTACAAAATTGGTCGAAATTCAAAGGGGTACCATCACATAAAATAGTTTATTTGGGTCCCAAAAATAAGTATTCTATTAACATTACTACGTCAATATATATCGAGTTAGAATGCGAAATAAACTAATTTCACTGAAAACGAAGATGTGAGTGATTAGATATTTACCAAACAACGAAATCGGACGAAGCAGTTAAGTGTTAGTTAGGAAAAACGTATTTAATTTATTATATACAAGTGATAACAGTTATATTTGTTCTTATATTTTAAGTGAGAATGTTTAGAATATATATTTGATCAAGGACGGAATAAAACAAAATTTATTTTATCGAAAATGGAGTTCCGAATGAGGAGTAATTTAAAAAACTATAAAATCGGTCGAAACTCAAAGGGTACCATCACGGAAAATAGTTGATTTCGGTCCCAAAAATATGTATTATATTAACTTGAATACGTCAATATATATTAAGTTAGAATGCGAATAAAACTAATTTGACTGAAAACGGAGTTGTGAGTGATGAGATATTTTCAAAACTACGAAATCTGACGAAACAGTTAGGTGATACCTAGGAAAAACGTATTTAACGTCTTATATACAAGTGATAACAGTTATATTTGATCTTATATTTTGAGTGAGAATGTTTAGAATATATATTTGATTGAGGACGGAAGAAAACAAAATTTATTTCATCGAAAATGGAGTTCCGAATTAGGAGTAATTCAAAAAACTACAAAATTGGCAAAACTCAAAGGGGTACCATCACAGAAAATAGTTGATTTCGGTCCCAAAAATATGTACTCTATTAACATCAATCCGTCAATATATATCGAGATAGAATGCGAATAAAACTATATTCACTGAAAAGGGAGTCGTGAGTGATGAAATATTGACAAAACAACGAAATCAGCCGAAACAGTTAGGTGATTCCTAGGAAAAATGTATTTAACGTCTTATATACAAGTGCTAACAGTCACATTTGATCTTATATTTTGAGTTAGAATGTTTAGAATATATATTTGATCGAGTACGGAAGAAGACATAATTTGTTTTATCGAAAATGGAGTTCCGAATGAGGAGTAATTCAAAAATTTCCAAAATCGGTCAAAACTCAAAGGGGTACCATCACGGAAAATAGTTGATTTCGGTCCCAAAAGTATGTATTCTATTAACATTACTACGTCAATATATATATTGAGTTAAAATGCGAATAAAACTAATTTCACTGAAAACGGAGTTGTGAGTGATGAGATATTGACAAAACTACGAAATCGGCCGAAACAGTTAGGTGATACCTAGGAAAAACGTATTTAACGTCTTATATACAAGTGATAACAGTTATATTTGATCTTATATTTTGATTTATTAAGTTTAGAATATATATTTGATCGAGTATGGAAGAAAACAAAATTTATTTCATCGAAAATGGAGTTCCGATTGAGGAGTAATTCTAATATTTACAAAATCAGTTAAAACTCAAAGGGTACCATCACGAAAAATAGGTGATTTCGGTCCCAAAAATATGTATTCTATCAACATTACTACGTCAATATATATCGAGTTAGAATGAGAATAAAACTATATTCACTGAAGAGGGAGTTGTGAGTGCTGAAATATTGACAAAACAACGAAATCGGACGAAACAGTTAGGTGATTCCTAGGAAAAATGTACTTAACGTCTTATATACATGTGATAACAGTCACATTTGATCTTATATTTTGAGTAAGAATCTTTAGAATATATATTTGATCGAGGACGGAAGAAAACAAAATTTATTTTATCGAAAATGGAGTTCTAAATGAGGAGTAACTTAAAAAACTACAAAATCGGTCGAAACTCAAAGGGGTACCCATCATGAAAAATAGGTGATTTCGGTCCAAAAAATATGTATTCTATTAACATTACTACGGTAATATATATCGAGTTAGAATGCGAATAAAACAATATTAACTAAAAAGTGAGTTGTGACTGCTGAGATATTGACAAAACCACGAAATCGGACGAAACAGTTAGGCGATTCCTAGGAAAAACGTATTTAACGTCTTATATATAAGTGATAACAGTCACATTTGATCTTATATTTTGAGTAAGAATGTTTAGAATATATATTTGATCGAGGACGGAAGAAAACATAATTTGTTTTATCGAAAATGGAGTTCTGAATGAAGAGTAATTCAAAAAACTCCAAAATCGGTCAAAACTCAAAGGGGTACCATCACGGAAAATAGTTGATTTCGGTCCCAAAAATATGTATTCTATTAACATTACTACGTCAATATATATCAAGTTAGAATGCGAATAAAACTAATTTCAATGTAAACTGAGTTGTGAGGAATGAGATACTGACAAAAGTACGAAATCGAACGAAACAGTTAGGTGATACATATGAAAAACGTATTTAACGTCTTATATACAAGTGATAACAGTTATATTTGATCTTATATTTTGAGTGAGAATGTTTAGAATATATATTTGATTGAGGACGGAAGAAAACAAAATTTATTTCATCGAAAATGGAGTTCCGATTGAGGAGTAATTCTAAAATTTACAAACTGAGTTAAAACTCAAAGGGTACCATCACGGAAAATAGTTTATTTCGGTCCCAAAAATATGTATTCTATTAACATTGCTGCGTAAATATATATCGAGTTAGAATGCGAATATAACTAATTTCAATGTAAACGGAGTTCTGAGGGATGAGATATTGACAAAAGTACGAAATCAAACGAAACAGTTAGGTGATTCCTAGGAAAAAAACGTATTTAACGTCTTATATACAAGAGATAACAGTCACATTTGATCTTATATTTTGAGTAAGAATATTTAGAATATATATTTGATCGAGGACGGAAGAAAACAAAATTGATTTTATCGAAAATGGAGTTCTGAATGAGTAGTAATTTAAAAACTACAAAATCGGTCGAAACTCAAAGGGGTACCCATCAAGAAAAATAGGTGATTTCGGTCCCAAAAATATGTATTCTATCAACATTACTACGTCAATATATATCGAGTTAGAATGAGAATAAAACTATATTCACTGAAGAGGGAGTTGTGAGTGATGAAATATTGACAAAACAACGAAATCGGACGAAACAGTTAGGTGATTCCTAGGAAAAATGTATTTAACGTCTTATATACAAGTGATAACAGTCACATTTGATCTTATATTTTGAGTAGGAATGTTTAGAATATATATTTGATCGAGTACGGAAGAAAACATAATTTGTTTTATCGAAAATGGAGTTCCGAATGAAGAGTAATTCAAAAAACTCCAAAATCGGTCAAAACTCAAAGGGGTACCATCACAGAAAATAGTTGATTTCGGTACCAAAAATATGTATTCTATTAAAAATATTATGTCAATATATATCAAGTTAGAATACGAATAAAACTAATTTCACTGAAAACGAAGTTGTGGGTGATGAGATATTGACAAAACTACGAAATCTGACGAAACAGTTAGGTGATACCTAGGAAAAACGTATTTAACGTCTTATATACAAGTGATAATAGTTATATTTGATCTTATATATTGATTTATAAAATTTAGATTATATATTTGATCGAGTACGGAAGAAAACAAAATTTATTTCATCGAAAATGGAGTTCCGATTGAGGAGTAATTCTAATATTTACAAAATCAGTTAAAACTCAAAGGGTACCATCACGAAAAATAGGTGATTTCGGTCCCAAAAATATGTATTCTATTAACAATACTACGTCAATATATATCGAGTTAGAATGAGAATAAAACTATATTCACTGAAGAGGGAGTTGTGAGTGATGAAATATTGACAAAACAACGAAATCGGCCGAAAATGTTAGGTGATTCCTAGGAAAAATGTAATTAACGCCTTATATACAAGTGATAATAGTCACATTTTATCTTATATTTTGAGTAAGAATGTTTAGAATATATATTTGATCGAGTACGGAAGAAAATATAATTTATTTTATCGAAAATGGAGTTCCGAATGAGGAGTAATTCCAAAAACTCCAAAATCGGTTAAAACTCAAAGGGTACCATCACGAAAAATAGGTGATTTCGGTCCCAAAAATATGTATTCTATTAACATTACTACGCCAATATATATCGAGTTAGAATGAGAATAAAACTATATTCACTGAAAAGGGAGTTGTGAGTGATGAAATATTGACAAAACAACGAAATCGGCCGAAACAGTTAGGTGATACCTAGGAAAAACGTATTTGACGTCTTATATACAAGTGATAACAGTTATATTTGATCTTATATATTGATTTATAAAGTTTAGATTATATATTTGATCGAGTACGGAAGAAAATAAAATTTATTTCATCGAAAATGGAGTTCCGATTGAGGAGTAATTCTAAAATTTACAAAATCAGTTAAAACTCAAAGGGTACCATCACGGAAAATAGTGTATTTCGGTCCCAAAAATATGTATTCTATTAACATTACTACGTCAATATATATCGAGTTAGAATTAGAATAAAACTATATTCACTGAAAAGGGAGTCGTGAGTGATTAAGTATTGACAAAACAACGAAATCGGACGAAACAGTTAGGTGATTCCTAGGAAAAACGTACTTAACGTCTTATATACAAGTGATAATAGTCACATTTGATCTTATATTTTGAGTAAGAATCTTTAGAATATATATTTGATCGAGGACGGAAGAAAACAAAATTTATTTTATCGAAAATGGAGTTCTAAATGAGGAGTAACTTAAAAAAGTACAAAATCGGTCGAAACTCAAAGGGGTACCCATCATGAAAAATAGGTGATTTCGGTCCCAAAAATATGTATTCTATTAACATTACTACGGTAATATATATCGAGTTAGAATGCGAATAAAACAATATTAACTAAAAAGTGAGTTGTGACTGATGAGATATTGACAAAACAACGAAATCGGACGAAACAGTTAGGCGATTCCTAGGAAAAACGTATTTAACGTCTTATATACAAGTGATAACAGTCACATTTGATCTTATATTTTGAGTAAGAATGTTTAGAATATATATTTGATCGAGTCCGGAAGAAAACATAATTTGTTTTATCGAAAATGGAGTTCAGAATGAAGAGTAATTCAAAAAACTCCAAAATCGGTCAAAACTCAAAGGGGTACCATCACGGAACATAGTTGATTTCGGTCCCAAAAATATGTATTCTATTAAAATTACTACGTCAATATATATCAAGTTAGAATGCGAATAAAACTAATTTCAATGTAAACTGAGTTGTGAGGAATGAGATACTGACAAAAGTACGAAATCGAACGAAACAGTTAGGTGATTCCTAGGAAAAACGTATTTAACGTCGTATATACAAGTGATAACAGTCACATTTGATCTTATATTTTAAGTAAGAATATTTAGAATATATATTTGATCGAGGACGGAATAAAACAAAATTTATTTATCGAAAATGGAGTTCTGAATGAGAAGTAATTTAAAAACTTACAAAATCGGTCGAAACTCAAAGGGGTACCATCACGAAAAATAGGTGATATCGGTCCCAAAAATATGTATTCTATTAACATTACTACGTAAATATATATCGAGTTAGAATGAGAATAAAACTATATTCACTGAAGAGGGAGTTGTGAGTGATGAAATATTGACAAAACAACGAAATCGGCCGAAACAGTTAGGTGATTCCTAGGAAAAATGTATTTAACGTCTTATATACAAGTGATAATAGTCACATTTGATCTTATATTTTGAGTAATAATGTTTAGAATATATATTTGATCGAGTACGGAAGAAAATATAATTTGTTTTATCGAAAATGGAGTTCCGAATAAGGAGTAATTCCAAAAACTCCAAAATCGGTTAAAACTCAAAGGGGTACCATCACGGTAAATAGTTGATTTCGGTCCCAAAAATATGTATTCTATTAACATTACTACGTCAATATATATCCAGTTAGAATGAAAATAAAACTATATTCACTGAAAAGGGAGTTGTGAGTGATGAAATATTGACAAAACAACGAAATCAGCCGAAACAGTTAGGTGATTCCTAGGAAAAATGTATTTAACGTCTTATATACAAGTGCTAACAGTCACATTTGATCTTATATTTTGAGTTAGAATGTTTAGAATATATATTTGATCGAGTACGGAAGAAGACATAATTTGTTTTATCGAAAATGGAGTTCCGAATGAGGAGTAATTCAAAAATTTCCAAAATCGGTCAAAACTCAAAGGGGTACCATCACGGAAAATAGTTGATTTCGGTCCCAAAAGTATGTATTCTATTAACATTACTACGTCAATATATATTGAGTTAAAATGCGAATAAAACTAATTTCACTGAAAACGGAGTTGTGAGTGATGAGATATTGACAAAACTACGAAATCGGCCGAAACAGTTAGGTGATACCTAGGAAAAACGTATTTAACGTCTTATATACAAGTGATAACAGTTATATTTGATCTTATATTTTGATTTATTAAGTTTAGAATATATATTTGATCGAGTATGGAAGAAAACAAAATTTATTTCATCGAAAATGGAGTTCCGATTGAGGAGTAATTCTAATATTTACAAAATCAGTTAAAACTCAAAGGGTACCATCACGAAAAATAGGTGATTTCGGTCCCAAAAATATGTATTCTATTAACAATACTACGTCAATATATATCGAGTTAGAATGAGAATAATACTATATTCACTGAAGAGGGAGTTGTGAGTGATGAAATATTGACAAAACAACGAAATCGGCCGAAAATGTTAGGTGATTCCTAGGAAAAATGTAATTAACGCCTTATATTCAAGTGATAATAGTAACATTTTATCTTATATTTTGAGTAAGAATGTTTAGAATATATATTTGATCGAGTACGGAAGAAAATATAATTTATTTTATCGAAAATGGAGTTCCGAATGAGGAGTAATTCCAAAAACTCCAAAATCGGTTAAAACTCAAAGGGTACCATCACGAAAAATAGGTGATTTCGGTCCCAAAAATATGTATTCGATTAACATTACTACGCCAATATATATCGAGTTAGAATGAGAATAAAACTATATTCACTGAAAAGGGAGTTGTGAGTGATGAAATATTGACAAAACAACGAAATCGGCCGAAACAGTTAGGTGATACCTAGGAAAAACGTATTTGACGTCTTATATACAAGTGATAACAGTTATATTTGATCTTATATATTGATTTATAAAGTTTAGATTATATATTTGATCGAGTACGGAAGAAAATAAAATTTATTTCATCGAAAATGGAGTTCCGATTGAGGAGTAATTCTAAAATTTACAAAATCAGTTAAAACTCAAAGGGTACCATCACGGAAAATAGTGTATTTCGGTCCCAAAAATATGTATTCTATTAACATTACTACGTCAATATATATCGAGTTAGAATTAGAATAAAACTATATTCACTGAAAAGGGAGTCGTGAGTGATTAAGTATTGACAAAACAACGAAATCGGACGAAACAGTTAGGTGATTCCTAGGAAAAACGTACTTAACGTCTTATATACAAGTGATAATAGTCACATTTGATCTTATATTTTGAGTAAGAATCTTTAGAATATATATTTGATCGAGGACGGAAGAAAACAAAATTTATTTTATCGAAAATGGAGTTCTAAATGAGGAGTAACTTAAAAAAGTACAAAATCGGTCGAAACTCAAAGGGGTACCCATCATGAAAAATAGGTGATTTCGGTCCCAAAAATATGTATTCTATTAACATTACTACGGTAATATATATCGAGTTAGAATGCGAATAAAACAATATTAACTAAAAAGTGAGTTGTGACTGATGAGATATTGACAAAACAACGAAATCGGACGAAACAGTTAGGCGATTCCTAGGAAAAACGTATTTAACGTCTTATATACAAGTGATAACAGTCACATTTGATCTTATATTTTGAGTAAGAATGTTTAGAATATATATTTGATCGAGTCCGGAAGAAAACATAATTTGTTTTATCGAAAATGGAGTTCAGAATGAAGAGTAATTCAAAAAACTCCAAAATCGGTCAAATCTCAAAGGGGTACCATCACGGAACATAGTTGATTTCGGTCCCAAAAATATGTATTCTATTAAAATTACTACGTCAATATATATCAAGTTAGAATGCGAATAAAACTAATTTCAATGTAAACTGAGTTGTGAGGAATGAGATACTGACAAAAGTACGAAATCGAACGAAACAGTTAGGTGATTCCTAGGAAAAACGTATTTAACGTCGTATATACAAGTGATAACAGTCACATTTGATCTTATATTTTAAGTAAGAATATTTAGAATATATATTTGATCGAGGACGGAATAAAACAAAATTTATTTATCGAAAATGGAGTTCTGAATGAGAAGTAATTTAAAAACTTACAAAATCGGTCGAAACTCAAAGGGGTACCATCACGAAAAATAGGTGATATCGGTCCCAAAAATATGTATTCTATTAACATTACTACGTAAATATATATCGAGTTAGAATGAGAATAAAACTATATTCACTGAAGAGGGAGTTGTGAGTGATGAAATATTGACAAAACAACGAAATCGGCCGAAACAGTTAGGTGATTCCTAGGAAAAATGTATTTAACGTCTTATATACAAGTGATAATAGTCACATTTGATCTTATATTTTGAGTAATAATGTTTAGAATATATATTTGATCGAGTACGGAAGAAAATATAATTTGTTTTATCGAAAATGGAGTTCCGAATAAGGAGTAATTCCAAAAACTCCAAAATCGGTTAAAACTCAAAGGGGTACCATCACGGTAAATAGTTGATTTCGGTCCCAAAAATATGTATTCTATTAACATTACTACGTCAATATATATCCAGTTAGAATGAAAATAAAACTATATTCACTGAAAAGGGAGTTGTGAGTGATGAAATATTGACAAAACAACGAAATCAGCCGAAACAGTTAGGTGATTCCTAGGAAAAATGTATTTAACGTCTTATATACAAGTGCTAACAGTCACATTTGATCTTATATTTTGAGTTAGAATGTTTAGAATATATATTTGATCGAGTACGGAAGAAGACATAATTTGTTTTATCGAAAATGGAGTTCCGAATGAGGAGTAATTCAAAAATTTCCAAAATCGGTCAAAACTCAAAGGGGTACCATCACGGAAAATAGTTGATTTCGGTCCCAAAAGTATGTATTCTATTAACATTACTACGTCAATATATATTGAGTTAAAATGCGAATAAAACTAATTTCACTGAAAACGGAGTTGTGAGTGATGAGATATTGACAAAACTACGAAATCGGCCGAAACAGTTAGGTGATACCTAGGAAAAACGTATTTAACGTCTTATATACAAGTGATAACAGTTATATTTGATCTTATATTTTGATTTATTAAGTTTAGAATATATATTTGATCGAGTATGGAAGAAAACAAAATTTATTTCATCGAAAATGGAGTTCCGATTGAGGAGTAATTCTAATATTTACAAAATCAGTTAAAACTCAAAGGGTACCATCACGAAAAATAGGTGATTTCGGTCCCAAAAATATGTATTCTATTAACAATACTACGTCAATATATATCGAGTTAGAATGAGAATAATACTATATTCACTGAAGAGGGAGTTGTGAGTGATGAAATATTGACAAAACAACGAAATCGGCCGAAAATGTTAGGTGATTCCTAGGAAAAATGTAATTAACGCTTTATATTCAAGTGATAATAGTAACATTTTATCTTATATTTTGAGTAAGAATGTTTAGAATATATATTTGATCGAGTACGGAAGAAAATATAATTTATTTTATCGAAAATGGAGTTCCGAATGAGGAGTAATTCCAAAAACTCCAAAATCGGTTAAAACTCAAAGGGTACCATCACGAAAAATAGGTGATTTCGGTCCCAAAAATATGTATTCGATTAACATTACTACGCCAATATATATCGAGTTAGAATGAGAATAAAACTATATTCACTGAAAAGGGAGTTGTGAGTGATGAAATATTGACAAAACAACGAAATCGGCCGAAACAGTTAGGTGATACCTAGGAAAAACGTATTTGACGTCTTATATACAAGTGATAACAGTTATATTTGATCTTATATATTGATTTATAAAGTTTAGATTATATATTTGATCGAGTACGGAAGAAAATAAAATTTATTTCATCGAAAATGGAGTTCCGATTGAGGAGTAATTCTAAAATTTACAAAATCAGTTAAAACTCAAAGGGTACCATCACGGAAAATAGTGTATTTCGGTCCCAAAAATATGTATTCTATTAACATTACTACGTCAATATATATCGAGTTAGAATTAGAATAAAACTATATTCACTGAAAAGGGAGTCGTGAGTGATTAAGTATTGACAAAACAACGAAATCGGACGAAACAGTTAGGTGATTCCTAGGAAAAACGTACTTAACGTCTTATATACAAGTGATAATAGTCACATTTGATCTTATATTTTGAGTAAGAATCTTTAGAATATATATTTGATCGAGGACGGAAGAAAACAAAATTTATTTTATCGAAAATGGAGTTCTAAATGAGGAGTAACTTAAAAAAGTACAAAATCGGTCGAAACTCAAAGGGGTACCCATCATGAAAAATAGGTGATTTCGGTCCCAAAAATATGTATTCTATTAACATTACTACGGTAATATATATCGAGTTAGAATGCGAATAAAACAATATTAACTAAAAAGTGAGTTGTGACTGATGAGATATTGACAAAACAACGAAATCGGACGAAACAGTTAGGCGATTCCTAGGAAAAACGTATTTAACGTCTTATATACAAGTGATAACAGTCACATTTGATCTTATATTTTGAGTAAGAATGTTTAGAATATATATTTGATCGAGTCCGGAAGAAAACATAATTTGTTTTATCGAAAATGGAGTTCAGAATGAAGAGTAATTCAAAAAACTCCAAAATCGGTCAAATCTCAAAGGGGTACCATCACGGAACATAGTTGATTTCGGTCCCAAAAATATGTATTCTATTAAAATTACTACGTCAATATATATCAAGTTAGAATGCGAATAAAACTAATTTCAATGTAAACTGAGTTGTGAGGAATGAGATACTGACAAAAGTACGAAATCGAACGAAACAGTTAGGTGATTCCTAGGAAAAACGTATTTAACGTCGTATATACAAGTGATAACAGTCACATTTGATCTTATATTTTAAGTAAGAATATTTAGAATATATATTTGATCGAGGACGGAATAAAACAAAATTTATTTATCGAAAATGGAGTTCTGAATGAGAAATAATTTAAAAACTTACAAAATCGGTCGAAACTCAAAGGGGTACCATCACGAAAAATAGGTGATTTCGGTCCCAAAAATATGTATTCTATTAACATTACTACGTAAATATATATCAAGTTAGAATGATAATAAAACTATATTCACTGAAGAGGGAGTTGTGAGTGATGAAATATTGACAAAACAACGAAATCAGCCGAAACAGTTAGGTGATTCCTAGGAAAAATGTATTTAACGTCTTATATACAACTGATAATAGTCACATTTGATCTTATATTTTGAGTAATAATGTTTAGAATATATATTTGATCGAGTACGGAAGAAAATATAATTTGTTTTATCGAAAATGGAGTTCCGAATAAGGAGTAATTCCAAAAACTCCAAAATCGGTTAAAACTCAAAGGGGTACCATCACGGTAAATAGTTGATTTCGGTCCCAAAAATATGTATTCTATTAACATTACTACGTCAATATATATCCAGTTAGAATGAAAATAAAACTATATTCACTGAAAAGGGAGTTGTGAGTGATGAAATATTGACAAAACAACGAAATCAGCCGAAACAGTTAGGTGATTCCTAGGAAAAATGGATTTAACGTCTTATATACAAGTGCTAACAGTCACATTTGATCTTATATTTTGAGTTAGAATGTTTAGAATATATATTTGATCGAGTACGGAAGAAGACATAATTTGTTTTATCGAAAATGGAGTTCCGAATGAGGAGTAATTCAAAAATTTCCATAATCGGTCAAAACTCAAAGGGGTACCATCACGGAAAATAGTTGATTTCGGTCCCAAAAGTATGTATTCTATTAACATTACTACGCCAATATATATTGAGTTAAAATGCGAATAAAACTAATTTC
This sequence comes from Chamaenerion angustifolium, assembly GCA_946814005.1. Lineage (NCBI taxonomy): Eukaryota > Viridiplantae > Streptophyta > Magnoliopsida > Myrtales > Onagraceae > Chamaenerion > Chamaenerion angustifolium. The sequence continues at coordinate 1,783,725 of OX328279.1, forward strand.
ACTGAAAACGGAGTTGTGAGTGATGAGATATTGACAAAACTACGAAATCTGACGAAACAGTTAGGTGATACCTAGGAAAAACGTATTTAACGTCTTATATACAAGTGATAACAGTTATATTTGATCTTATATTTTGATTTATAAAGTTTAGAATATATATTTGATCGAGTATGGAAGAAAACAAAATTTATTTCATCGAAAATGGAGTTCCGATTGAGGAGTAATTCTAATATTTACAAAATCAGTTAAAACTCAAAGGGTACCATCACGAAAAATAGGTGATTTCGGTCCCAAAAATATGTATTCTATTAACAATACTACGTCAATATATATCGAGTTAGAATGAGAATAAAACTATATTCACTGAAGAGGGAGTTGTGAGTGATGAAATATTGACAAAACAACGAAATCGGCCGAAAATGTTAGGTGATTCCTAGGAAAAATGTAATTAACGCCTTATATACAAGTGATAATAGTCACATTTTATCTTATATTTTGAGTAAGAATGTTTAGAATATATATTTGATCGAGTACGGAAGAAAATATAATTTATTTTATCGAAAATGGAGTTCCGAATGAGGAGTAATTCCAAAAATTCCAAAATCGGTCAAAACTCAAAGGGGTACCATCACGGAAAATAGTTGATTTCGGTCCCAAAAATATGTATTCTATTAACATTACTACATCAATATATATCAAGTTAGAATGCGAAAAAACTAATTTCACTGAAAACGGAGTTGTGAGTGATGAGATATTGACAAAACTACGAAATCTGACGAAACAGTTAGGTGATACCTAGGAAAAACGTATTTGACGTCTTATATACAAGTGATAACAGTTATATTTGATCTTATATTTTGATTTATAAAGTTTAGAATATATATTTGATCGAGTACGGAAGAAAATATAATTTATTTTATCGAAAATGGAGTTTCGAATGAGGAGTAATTCCAAAAACTCCAAAATCGGTCAAAACTCAAAGGGTACCATCACGAAAAATAGGTGATTTCGGTCCCAAAAATATGTATTCTATTAACATTACTACGTCAATATATATCGAGTTAGAATGAGAATAAAACTATATTCACTGAAGAGGAAGTTGTGAGTGATGAAATATTGACAAAACAACGAAATCGGCCTAAACAGTTAGGTGATACCTAGGAAAAACGTATTTGACGTCTTATATACAAGTGATAACAGTTATATTTGATCTTATATATTGATTTATAAAGTTTAGATTATATATTTGATCGAGTACGGAAGAAAATAAAATTTATTTCATCGAAAATGGAGTTCCGATTGAGGAGTAATTCTAAAGTTTACAAAACCAGTTAAAACTCAAAGGGTACCATCACGGAAAATAGGTGATTTCGGTCCCAAAAATATGTATTCTATTAACATTACTACGTCAATATATATCGAGTTAGAATGCGAATAAAACTAATTTCACTGCAAACGGAGTTGTGAGTGATGAGATATTGACAAAACTACGAAATCGAACGAAACAGTTAGGTGATTCCTAGGAAAAATGTATTTAACGTCTTATATACAAGTGATAACAGTCACATTTGATCATATATTTTGAGTAAGATTATTTAGAATATATATTTGATCGAGGATGGAATAATACAAAATTTATTTTATCGAAAATGGAGTTCCGAATGAGGAGTAATTTAAAAAACTACAAAATCAGTTGAAACTCAAAGGGGCCATCACGGAAAATAGTTGCTTTCGGTCCCCAAAATATGTACTCTATTAACATTAATCCGTCAATATATATTGAGTTAGAATGCGAATAAACTAATTTGACTGAAAACGGAGTTGTGAGGGATAAGATATTGACAAAACTTGAAATCGGACAAAACAGTTAGGTGATACCTAGGAAAAACGTATTTAACGTCTTAAATACAAGTGATAACAGTTATATTTGATCTTATATTTAGAGTGAGAATGTTTAGAATATATATTTGATTGAGGACGGACGAAGACAAAATTTATTTTATCGAAAATGGAGTTCCGAATTAGGAGTACCATCACGGAAAATAGTTAATTTCGGTCCCCAAAATATATATTATATTAACATGACTACGTCAATATATATCGAATTAGAATAAGAATAAAACTAATTTCACTGAAAACGGAGTTGTGAGTGATGAGATATTGACAAAACTACGAAATCTAACGAAACAGTTAGGTGATACCTAGGAAAAACGTATTTAACGTCTTATATACAAGTAATAACAGTTATATTTGATCGTATATACTGATTTATAATGTTTAGAATATATATTTCATCGAGTACGAAAGAAAAAAAAAATTATTTCATCGAAAATGGAGTTCCGATTGAGGAGTAATTCAAAAATTTACCATATTCGTTAAAACTCAAAGGGTACCATCATGGAAAATAGTTGATTTCGGTCCAAAAAATATGTATTATAATAACATTAATACCTCAATATATATCGAGTTAGAATGCGAATTAAACTAATTTCACTAAAAACGAAGATGTGAGTAATGAGATATTGACCAAACTACGAAATCGGACGAAACTGTTAAGTGATACCTAGGAAAAACGTATTTAATTTATTATATACAAGTGATAACAGTTATATTTGATCTTATATTTTGAGTGAGAATGTTTAGAATATATATTTGATCGAGGACGGAAGAAAACAAAATTTATTTCATCGAAAATGGAGTTCTGAATGAGGAGTACTTCAAAAAACTTAAAAATGAGTCGAAACTCAAAGGGGTACCATCACGAAAAATAGGTGATTTCGGTCCCAAAATTATGTATTCTTAACATTACTACGTCAATATATATCAAGTTAGCATACGAATAAAACTAATTTGACTGAAAACGGAGTTGTGAGTGATGAGATATTGACAAAACTACGAAATCGGACGAAACAGTTAGGTGATTCCTAGGAAAAACGAATTTAACGTCTTATATACAAGTGATAACAGTTATATTTGATCTTATATATTGATTTTATAATGTTTTTAATATATATTTGATCGAGTATGGAAGAAAACAAAATCTATTTCATCATAAATGGAGTTCCGATTGAGGAGTAATTCAAAAATTTACAAATCGGTTAAAACTCAAATGGTACCATCACGGAAAATAGTTTATTTTGGTCCCAAAAATATGTATTCTATTAACATTACTACGTCAATATATATCGAGTTAGAATGCGAATAAAAATAATTTCAATGTAAACGGAGTTGTGAGGGATGAGATATTGACAAAAGTACGAAATCGGACGAAACAGTTAGGTGATTCCTAGGAAAAACGTATTTAACGTCTTATATACAAGTGATAAAAGTCACATTTGATCTTATATTTTGAGTAGTAATATTTAGAATATATATTTGATCGAGGACGGAATAAAAAAAAATTTATTTTTATCGAAAATGGAGTAACGAATGAGGAGTAATTTAAAAAACTACAAAATCAGTCGAAACTCAAAGGGGTAGCATCACGGAAAATAGTTGATTTCGGTCACAAAAATATGTACTCTATTAACATTAATCCGTTAATATATATCGAGTTAGAATGTGAATAAAACTATATTCACTGAAAAGGGAGTTGTGAGTGATGATATATTGACAAAACTACTAAATCGGACGAAACAGTTAGGTGATTCCTAGGAAAAACGTATTTAACGTCTTATATACAAGTGATAACAGTTATATTTGATCTTATATATTGATTTATAATGTTTTTAATATATATTTGATCGAGTATGGAAGAAAACAAAATTTATTTCATCATAAATGGAGTTCCGATTGAGGAGTAATTCAAATATTTACAAATCGGTTAAAACTCAAAGGGTACCATCACGGAAAATAGTTTATTTGGGTCCCAAAAATAAGTATTCTATTAACATTACTACATCAATATATATCAAGTTAGAATGCGAAAAAAACTAATTTGACTGAAAACGGAGTTGTGAGTGATGAGATATTGACAAAACAACGAAATCGGACGAAACAGTTAGGTGATTCCTAGGAAAAACGAATTTAACGTCTTATATACAAGTGATAACAGTTATATTTGATCTTATATATTGATTTATAATGTTTTTAATATATATTTGATCGAGTATGGAAGAAAACAAAATCTATTTCATCATAAATGGAGTTCCGATTGAGGAGTAATTCAAAAATTTACAAATCGGTTAAAACTCAAATGGTACCATCACGGAAAATAGTTTATTTTGGTCCCAAAAATATGTATTCTATTAACATTACTACGTCAATATATATCGAGTTAGAATGCGAATAAAAATAATTTCAATGTAAACGGAGTTGTGAGGGATGAGATATTGACAAAAGTACGAAATCGGACGAAACAGATAGGTGATTCCTAGGAAAAATGTATTTAACGTCTTATATACAAGTGATAAAAGTCACATTTGATCTTATATTTTGAGTAGGAATATTTAGAATATATATTTGATCGAGGACGGAATAAAACAAAATTTATTTTATCGAAAATGGAGTTTCGAATGAGGAGTAATTTAAAAACTACAAAATCAGTCGAAACTCAAAGGGGTACCATCACGGAAAATATTTGATTTCGGTCACAAAAATATGTACTCTATTAACATTAATCCGTCAATATATATCGAGTTAGAATGTGAATAAAACTATATTCACTGAAAAGGGAGTTGTGAGTGATGATATATTGACAAAACTACTAAATCGGCCGAAACAGTTAGGTGATTCCTAGGAAAAACGTACTTAACGTCTTATATACAAGTGATAACAGTCACATTTGATCTTATATTTTGAGTAAGAATGTTTAGAATATATATTTGATCGAGTACGTAAGAAAACATAATTTGTTTTATCGAAAATGGAGTTCCGAATGAGGAGTAATTCAAAAAACTCCAAAATCGGTCAAAACTCAAAGGGATACCATCACGGAAAATAGTTGATTTCGGTCCCAAAAATATGTATTGTATTAACATTACTATGTCAATATATATCAAGTTAGAATGCGAATATACTAATTTCACTGAAAACGGAGTTGAGTGATGAGATATTGACAAAACTATGAAATCTGACGAAACAGTTAGGTGATACCTAGGAAAAACGTATTTAACGTCTTATGTACAAGTGATAACAGTTATATTTGATCTTGCATATTGATTTATAATGTTTAGAATATATATTTGATGGAGTACGGAAGAAAAAAAAAATCATTTCATCAAAAATGGAGTTCCGATTGAGGAGTAATTGATAATTTTACAAAATCGATTAAAACTCAAAGGGTACCATCACGGAAAATAGTTGATTTCGGTCCCAAAAATATGTATTCTATTAACATTAATACGTCAATATATATTGAGTTAGAATGCGAATAAAACTAATTTGACTGAAAACGGAGTTGTGAGTGATGAGATATTGACAAAACTAAGAAATCTGACGAAACAGTTAGGTGATACCTAGGAAAAACGTATTTAACGTCTTATATACAAGTGATAACAGTTATATTTGATCCTCTATATTGATTTATAATGTTTAGAATATAAATTTGATCGAGTACGGAAGAAAACAAAATATATTTCATCGAAAATGGAGTTCCGATTGAGGAGTAATTCAAAAATTTACAAAATCGGTTCAAAATCAAAGGGTACCATCACGGAAAATAGTTTATTTCGGTCCCAAAAATATGAATTATATTAACATTAATACCTCAATATATATCAAGTTAGAATGCGAATTAAACTAATTTAACTGAAAACGAAGATGTGAGTGATGAAATATTGACCAAACTACGAAATCGGACGAAACAGTTAAGTGATACCTAGGAAAAACGTATTTAATTTATTATATACAAGTGATAACAGTTATATTTGTTCTTATATTTTGAGTGAGAATGTTTAGAATATATATTTGATCAAGGACGGAATAAAACAAAATTTATTTGATCGAAAATGGAGTTCCGAATGAGGAGTAATTTAAAAAACTACCAAATTGGTCAAAACTCAAAGGGGTACCATCACGGAAAATAGTTGATTTGGTCCCAAAAATATGTATTGTATTAACATTACTACGGCAATATATATCAAGTTAGAATACGAATAAAACTAATTTCACTGAAAACAGAGTTGTGAGTGATGAGATATTGACAAAACTAAGAAATCTGACGAAACAGTTAGGTGATACCTAGGAAAAACGTATTTAACGTCTTATATACAAGTGATAACAGTTATATTTGATCCTCTATATTGATTTATAATGTTTAGAATATAAATTTGATCGAGTACGGAAGAAAACAAAATTTATTTCATCGAAAATGGAGTTCCGATTGAGGAGTAATTCAAAAATTTACAAAATCGGTTCAAACTCAAAGGGTACCATCACGGAAAATAGTTTATTTCGGTCCCAAAAATATGAATTATATTAACATTAATACCTCAATATATATCAAGTTAGAATGCGAATTAAACTAATTTCACTTAAAACGAAGATGTGAGTGATGAAATATTGACCAAACTACGAAATCGGACGAAACAGTTAAATGATACCTAGGAAAAACGTATTTAATTTATTATATACAAGTGATAACAGTTATATTTGTTCTTATATTTTGAGTGAGAATGTTTAGAATATATATTTGATCAAGGACGGAATAAAACAAAATTTATTTGATCGAAAATGGAGTTCCGAATGAGGAGTAATTTAAAAAACTACAAAATTGGTCGAAACTCAAAGGGGTACCATCACGGAAAATAGTTGATTTGGTCCCAAAAATATGTATTATATTAACATTAATACGTCAATATATATCGAGTTAGAATGAGAATAAAACTATATTCACTGAAAAGGGAGTTGTGAGTGATGAAATATTGACAAAACAACGAAATCGGCCAAAACAGTTAGGTGATACCTAGGAAAAACGTATTTAACGTCTTATATACAAGTGATAACAGTTTTATTTGATCTTAAATTTTGAGTGAGAATGTTTAGAATATATATTTGATTGAGGACGGAAGAAAATAAAATTTATTTCATCGAAAATGGAGTTCCGAATTAGGAGTTATTCAAAAAACTACAAAATTGGTTGAAACTCAAAGGGGTACCATCACAGAAAATAGTTGATTTCGGTCCCAAAAGTATGTACTCTATTAACATTAATCCGTCAATATATATCGAGTTAGAAATCAAATAAAACTAATTTCACTGAAAACGGAGTTGTGAGTGATGAGATATTGACAAAACTAAGAAATCTGACGAAACAGTTAGGTGATACCTAGGAAAAACGTATTTAACGTCTTATATACAAGTGATAACAGTTATATTTGATCCGATATATTATTTATAATGTTTAGAATATATATTTGATCGAGTACGGAAGAAAACAAAATTTATTTCATCGAAAATGGAGTTCCGATTGAGGAGTAATTCTAAAATTTACAAAATCAGTTAAAACTCAAAGGGTACCATCACGAAAAATAGGTGATTTCGGTCCCAAAAATATGTATTCTATTAACATTACTACGTCAATATATATCGAGTTAGAATGAGAATAAAACTATATTCACTGAAGAGGGAGTTGTGAGTGATGAATTATTGACAAAACAACGAAATCGGCCGAAAATGTTAGGTGATTCCTAGGAAAAATGTAATTAACGCCTTATATACAAGTGATAATAGTCACATTTGATCTTATATTTTGAGTAAGAATGTTTAGAATATATATTTGATCGAGTACGGAAGAAAATAAAATTTATTTCATCGAAAATGGTGTTCCGATTGAGGAGTAACTCTAAAGTTTACAAAATCAGTTAAAACTCAAAGGGTACCATCACAGAAAATAGTTTATTTCGGTCCCAAAAATATGTATTCTATTAACATTACTACATCAATATATATCGAGTTAGAATGCGAATAAAAATAATTTCAATGTAAACGGAGTTGTGAGGGATGAGATATTGACAAAAGTACGAAATCGAACGAAACATTTAGGTGATTCCTAGGAAAAATGTATTTAACGTCTTATATACAAGTGATAACAGTCACATTTGATCATATATTTTGAGTAAGATTATTTAGAATATATATTTGTTCGAGGATGGAATAATACAAAATTTATTTTATCGAAAATGGAGTTCCGAATGAGGAGTAATTTAAAAAACTACAAAATCAGTCAAAACTCAAAGGGGCCATCACGGAAAATAGTTGATTTCGGTCCCAAAAATATGTACTCTATTAACATTAATCCGCCAATATATATTGAGTTAGAATGCGAATAAAACTAATTTGACTGAAAACGGAGTTGTGAGGGATAAGATATTGACAAAACTTGAAATCGGACAAAACAGTTAGGTGATACCTAGGAAGAACGTATTTAACGTCTTAAATACAAGTGATAACAGTTATATTTGATCTTATATTTAGAGTGAGAACGTTTAGAATATATATTTGATTGAGGACGGACGAAAACAAAATTTATTTTATCGAAAATGGAGTTCCGAATTAGGAGTAATTCAAAAAACTACAAAATTGGTCGAAAAGGGGTACCATCACGGAAAATAGTTGATTTCGGTCCCCAAAATATATATTATATTAACATGACTACGTCAATATATATCGAATTAGAATAAGAATAAAACTAATTTCACTGAAAACGGAGTTGTGAGTGATGAGATATTGACAAAACTACGAAATCTAACGAAATAGTTAGGTGATACCTAGGAAAAACGTATTTAACGTCTTATATACAAGTAATAACAGTTATATTTGATCGTATATACTGATTTATAATGTTTAGAATATATATTTCATCGAGTACGAAAGAAAAAATAAATTATTTCATCGAAAATGGAGTTCCGATTGAGGAGTAATTCAAAAATTTACAAAATTCGTTAAAACTCAAAGGGTACCATCATGGAAAATAGTTGATTTCGGTCCCAAAAATATGTATTATAATAACATTAATACCTCAATATATATCGAGTTAGAATGCGAATTAAACTAATTTAACTGAAAACGAAGATGTGAGTAATGAGATATTGACCAAACTACGAAATCGGACGAAACTGTTAAGTGATACCTAGGAAAAACGTATTTAATTTATTATATACAAGTGATAACAGTTATATTTGATCTTATATTTTGAGTGAGAATGTTTAGAATATATATTTGATCAAGGACGGAATAAAACAAAATTTATTTGATCGAAAATGGAGTTCCGAATGAGGAGTAATTTAAAAAACTACAAAATTGGTCGAAACTCAAAGGGGTACCATCACGGAAAATAGTTGATTTGGTCCCAAAAATATGTATTATATTAACATTAATACGTCAATATATATCGAGTTAGAATGAGAATAAAACTATATTCACTGAAAAGGGAGTTGTGAGTGATGAAATATTGACAAAACAACGAAATCGGCCAAAACAGTTAGGTGATACCTAGGAAAAACGAATTTAACGTCTTATATACAAGTGATAACAGTTATATTTGATCTTATATATTGATTTATAATGTTTTTAATATATATTTGATCGAGTATGGAAGAAAACAAAATCTATTTCATCATAAATGGAGTTCCGATTGAGGAGTAATTCAAAAATTTACAAATCGGTTAAAACTCAAATGGTACCATCACGGAAAATAGTTTATTTTGGTGCCAAAAATATCTATTCTATTAACATTACTAAGTCAATATATATCGAGTTAGAATGCGAATAAAAATAATTTCAATGTAAACGGAGTTGTGAGGGATGAGATATTGACAAAAGTACGAAATCGGACGAAACAGTTAGGTGATTCCTAGGAAAAACGTATTTAACGTCTTATATACAAGTGATAAAAGTCACATTTGATCTTATTTTTGAGTAAGAATATTTAGAATATATATTTGATCGAGGACGGAATAAAACAACATTTATTTTATCGAAAATGGAGTTCCGAATGAGGAGTAATTTAAAAAACTACAAAATCAGCCGAAACTCAAAGGGGTACCATCACGGAAAATAGTTGATTTCGGTCACAAAAATATGTACTCTATTAACATTAATCCGTCAATATATATTGAGTTAGAATGCGAATAAAACTAATTTGACTGAAAACGGAGTTGTGAGGGATAAGATATTGACAAAACTTGAAATCGGACAAAACAATTAGGTGATACCTAGGAAAAACGTATTTAACGTCTTAAATACAAGTGATAACAGTTATATTTGATCTTATATTTAGAGTGAGAATGTTTAGAATATATATTTGATTGAGGACGGACGAAAACAAAATTTATTTTATCGAAAATGGAGTTCTGAATTAGGAGTAATTCAAAAAACTACAAAATTGGTCGAAACTCAAAGGGGTACCATCACGGAAAATAGTTGATTTCGGTCTCCAAAATATATATTATATTAACATGACTACGTCAATATATATCGAATTATAATAAGAATAAAACTAATTTCACTGAAAACGGAGTTGTGAGTGATGAGATATTGACAAAACTACGAAATCTAACGAAACAGTTAGGTGATACCTAGGAAAAACGTATTTAACGTCTTATATACAAGTAATAACAGTTATATTTGATCGTATATACTGATTTATAATGTTTAGAATATATATTTCATCGAGTACGAAAGAAAAAAAAAATTATTTCATCGAAAATGGAGTTCCGATTGAGGAGTAATTCAAAAATTTACAAAATTCGTTAAAACTCAAAGGGTACCATCATGGAAAATAGTTGATTTCGGTCCCAAAAATATGTATTATAATAACATTAATACCTCAATATATATCGAGTTAGAATGCGAATTAAACTAATTTCACTGAAAACGAAGATGTGAGTAATGAGATATTGACCAAACTACGAAATCGGACGAAACTGTTAAGTGATACCTAGGAAAAACGTATTTAATTAATTATATACAAGTGATAAAAGTTATATTTGATCTTATATTTTGAGTGAGAATGTTTAGAATATATATTTGATCGAGGACGGAAGAAAACAAAATTTATTTCATCGAAAATGGAGTTCTGAATGAGGAGTACTTCAAAAAACTTAAAAATGAGTCGAAACTCAAAGGGGTACCATCACGAAAAATAGGTGATTTCGGTCCCAAAATTATGTATTCTTAACATTACTACGTCAATATATATCAAATTAGAATACGAATAAAACTAATTTCACTGAAAACGGAGTTGTGAGTGATGAGATATTGATAAAACAACGAAATCAGACGAAACAGTTAGGTGATTCCTAGGAAAAACGAATTTAACGTCTTATATACAAGTGGTAACAGTTATATTTGATCTTATATATTGATTTATAATGTTTTTAATATATATTTGATCGAGTATGGAAGAAAACAAAATCTTTTTCATCATAAATGGAGTTCCGATTGAGGAGTAATTCAAAAATTTACAAATCGGTTAAAACTCAAATGGTACCATCACGGAAAATAGTTTATTTTGGTGCCAAAAATATCTATTCTATTAACATTACTAAGTCAATATATATCGAGTTAGAATGCGAATAAAAATAATTTCAATGTAAACGGAGTTGTGAGGGATGAGATATTGACAAAAGTACGAAATCGGATGAAACAGTTAGGTGATTCCTAGGAAAAACGTATTTAACGTCTTATATACAAGTGATAAAAGTCACATTTGATCTTATTTTTGAGTAAGAATATTTAGAATATATATTTGATCGAGGACGGAATAAAACAACATTTATTTTATCGAAAATGGAGTTCCGAATGAGGAGTAATTTAAAAAACTACAAAATCAGTCGAAACTCAAAGGGGTAGCATCACGGAAAATAGTTGATTTCGGTCACAAAAATATGTACTCTATTAACATTAATCCGTCAATATATATCGAGTTAGAATGTGAATAAAACTATATTCACTGAAAAGGGAGTTGTGAGTGATGATATATTGACAAAACTACTAAATCGGACGAAACAGTTAGGTGATTCCTAGGAAAAAGGTATTTAACGTCTTATATACAAGTGATAACAGTTATATTTGATCTTATATATTGATTTATAATGTTTTTAATATATATTTGATCGAGTATGGAAGAAAACAAAATTTATTTCATCATAAATGGAGTTCCGATTGAGGAGTAATTCAAATATTTACAAATCGGTTAAAACTCAAAGGGTACCATCACGGAAAATAGTTTATTTGGGTCCCAAAAATAAGTATTCTATTAACATTACTACATCAATATATATCAAGTTAGAATGCGAATAAAACTAATTTGACTGAAAACTGAGTTGTGAGTGATGAGATATTGACAAAACAACGAAATCGGACGAAACAGTTAGGTGATTCCTAGGAAAAACGAATTTAACGTCTTATATACAAGTGATAACAGTTATATTTGATCTTATATATTGATTTATAATGTTTTTAATATATATTTGATCGAGTATGGAAGAAAACAAAATCTATTTCATCATAAATGGAGTTCCGATTGAGGAGTAATTCAAAAATTTACAAATCGGTTAAAACTCAAATGGTACCATCACGGAAAATAGTTTATTTTGGTCCCAAAAATATGTATTCTATTAACATTACTACGTCAATATATATCGAGTTAGAATGCGAATAAAAATAATTTCAATGTAAACGGAGTTGTGAGGGATGAGATATTGACAAAAGTACGAAATCGGACGAAACAGTTAGGTGATTCCTAGGAAAAACGTATTTAACGTCTTATATACAAGTGATAAAAGTCACATTTGATCTTATATTTTAAGTAAGAATATTTAGAATATATATTTGATCGAGGACGGAATAAAAAAAAATTTATTTTATCGAAAATGGAGTAACGAATGAGGAGTAATTTAAAAAACTACAAAATCAGTCGAAACTCAAAGTGGTACCATCACGGAAAATAGTTGATTTCGGTCACAAAAATATGTACTCTATTAACATTAATCCGTCAATATATATCGAGTTAGAATGTGAATAAAACTATATTCACTGAAAAGGGAGTTGTGAGTGATGATATATTGCCAAAACTACTAAATCGGACGAAACAGTTAGGTGATTCCTAGGAAAAACGTATTTAACGTCTTATATAAAAGTGATAACAGTTATATTTGATCTTATATATTGATTTATAATGTTTTTAATATATATTTGATCGAGTATGGAAGAAAACAAAATTTATTTCATCATAAATGGAGTTCCGATTGAGGAGTAATTCAAATATTTACAAATCGGTTAAAACTCAAAGGGTACCATCACGGAAAATAGTTTATTTGGGTCCCAAAAATAAGTATTCTATTAACATTACTACGTCAATATATATCGAGTTAGAATGCGAATAAAACTAATTTGACTAAAAACGGAGTTGTGAGGGATGAGATATTGACAAAAGTACGAAATCGAACGAAACAGTTAGGTAATTCATAGGAAAAACGTACTTAACGTCTTATATACAAGTGATAACAGTCACATTTGATCTTATATTTTGAGTAAGAATCTTTAGAATATATATTTGATCGAGGACAGAACAAAACAAAATTTATTTTATCGAAAATGGAGTTCTGAATGAGGAGTACCTCAAAAAGGGGCCATCACAGAAAATAGTTGATTTCGGTCCCAAAAATATGTACTCTATTAACATTAATCCGTCAATATATATTGAGTTAGAATGCGAATAAAACTAATTTGACTGAAAACGGAGTTGTGAGGGATAAGATATTGACAAAACTTGAAATCGGACAAAACAGTTAGGTGATACCTAGGAAAAACGTATTTAACGTCTTAAATACAAGTGATAACAGTTATATTTGATCTTATATTTAGAGTGAGAACGTTTAGAATATATATTTGATTGAGGACGGACGAAAACAAAATTTATTTTATCGAAAATGGAGTTCCGAATTAGGAGTAATTCAAAAAACTACAAAATTGGTCGAAAAGGGGTACCATCACGGAAAATAGTTGATTTCGGTCCCCAAAATATATATTATATTAACATGACTACGTCAATATATATCGAATTAGAATAAGAATAAAACTAATTTCACTGAAAACGGAGTTGTGAGTGATGAGATATTGACAAAACTACGAAATCTAACGAAACAGTTAGGTGATACCTAGGAAAAACGTATTTAACGTCTTATATACAAGTAATAACAGTTATATTTGATCGTATATACTGATTTATAATGTTTAGAATATATATTTCATCGAGTACGAAAGAAAAAAAAATTATTTCATCGAAAATGGAGTTCCGATTGAGGAGTAATTCAAAAATTTACCATATTCGTTAAAACTCAAAGGGTACCATCATGGAAAATAGTTGATTTCGGTCCCAAAAATATGTATTATAATAACATTAATACCTCAATATATATCGAGTTAGAATGCGAATTAAACTAATTTCACTGAAAACGAAGATGTGAGTAATGAGATATTGACCAAACTACGAAATCGGACGAAACTGTTAAGTGATACCTAGGAAAAACGTATTTAATTTATTATATACAAGTGATAACAGTTATATTTGATCTTATATTTTGAGTGAGAATGTTTAGAATATATATTTGATCGAGGACGGAAGAAAACAAAATTTATTTCATCGAAAATGGAGTTCTGAATGAGGAGTACTTCAAAAAACTTAAAAATGAGTCGAAACTCAAAGGGGTACCATCACGAAAAATAGGTGATTTCGGTCCCAAAATTATGTATTCTTAACATTACTACGTCAATATATATCAAATTAGAATACGAATAAAACTAATTTGACTGAAAACGGAGTTGTGAGTGATGAGATATTGACAAAACAACGAAATCGGACGAAACAGTTAGGTGATTCCTAGGAAAAACGAATTTAACGTCTTATATACAAGTGATAACAGTTATATTTGATCTTATATATTGATTTATAATGTTTTTAATATATATTTGATCGAGTATGGAAGAAAACAAAATCTATTTCATCATAAATGGAGTTCCGATTGAGGAGTAATTCAAAAATTTACAAATCGGTTAAAACTCAAATGCTACCATCACGGAAAATAGTTTATTTTGGTCCCAAAAATATGTATTCTATTAACATTACTACGTCAATATATATCGAGTTAGAATGCGAATAAAATAATTTCAATGTAAACGGAGTTGTGAGGGATGAGATATTGACAAAAGTACGAAATCGGACGAAACAGTTAGGTGATTCCTAGGAAAAACGTATTTAACGTCTTATATACAAGTGATAAAAGTCACATTTGATCTTATATTTTGAGTAGGAATATTTAGAATATATATTTGATCGAGGACGGAATAAAACAAAATTTATTTTATCGAAAATGGAGTTTCGAATGAGGAGTAATTTAAAAAACTACAAAATCAGTCGAAACTCAAAGGGGTACCATCACAGAAAATATTTGATTTCGGTCACAAAAATATGTACTCTATTAACATTAATCCGTCAATATATATCGAGTTAGAATGTGAATAAAACTATATTCACTGAAAAGGGAGTTGTGAGTGATGATATATTGACAAAACTACTAAATCGGACGAAACAGTTAGGTGATTCCTAGGAAAAACGTACTTAACGTCTTATATACAAGTGATAACAGTCACATTTGATCTTATATTTTGAGTAAGAATGTTTAGAATATATATTTGATCGAGTACGTAAGAAAACATAATTTGTTTTATCGAAAATGGAGTTCCGAATGAGGAGTAATTCAAAAAACTCCAAAATCGGTCAAAACTCAAAGGGATACCATCACGGAAAATAGTTGATTTCGGTCCCAAAAATATGTATTCTATTAACAATACTACGTCAATATATATCAAGTTAGAATGCGAATATACTAATTTCACTGAAAACGGAGTTGAGTGATGAGATATTGACAAAACTATGAAATCTGACGAAACAGTTAGGTGATACCTAGGAAAAACGTATTTAACGTCTTATATACAAGTGATAACAGTTATATTTGATCCTCTATATTGATTTATAATGTTTAGAATATAAATTTGATCGAGTACGGAAGAAAACAAAATTTATTTCATCGAAAATGGAGTTCTGATTGAGGAGTAATTCAAAAATTTACAAAATCGGTTCAAACTCAAAGGGTACCATCACCGAAACTAGTTTATTTCGGTCCCAAAAAAATGAATTATATTACCATTAATACCTCAATATATATCAAGTTAGAATGCGAATTACACTAATTTCACTGAAAACGAAGATGTGAGTGATGAAATATTGACCAAACTACGAAATCGGACGAAACAGTTAAGTGATACCTAGGAAAAACGTATTTAATTTATTATATACAAGTGATAACAGTTATATTTGTTCTTATATTTTGAGTGAGAATGTTTAGAATATATATTTGATCAAGGACGGAATAAAATAAAATTTATTTGATCGAAAATGGAGTTCCGAATGAGGAGTAATTTAAAAAACTACAAAATTGGTCGAAACTCAAAGGGGTACCATCACGGAAAATAGTTGATTTGGTCCCAAAAATATGTATTATATTAACATTAATACGTCAATATATATCGAGTTAGAATGAGAATAAAACTATATTCACTGAAAAGGGAGTTGTGAGTGATGAAATATTGACAAAACAACGAAATCGGCCAAAACAGTTAGGTGATACCTAGGATAAACGTATTTAACGTCTTATATACAAGTGATAACAGTTTTATTTGATCTTAAATTTTGAGTGAGAATGTTTAGAATATATATTTGATTGAGGACGGAAGAAAATAAAATTTATTTCATCGAAAATGGAGTTCCGAATTAGGAGTAATTCAAAAAACTACAAAATTAGTTGAAACTCAAAGGGGTACCATCACAGAAAATAGTTGATTTCGGTCCCAAAAGTATGTACTCTATTAACATTAATCCGTCAATATATATCGAGTTAGAAATCAAATCAAACTAATTTCACTGAAAACGGAGTTGTGAGTGATGAGATATTGACAAAACTAAGAAATCTAACGAAACAGTTAGGTGATACCTAGGAAAAACGTATTTAACGTCTTATATACAAGTGATAACAGTTATATTTGATCCTCTATATTGATTTATGATGTTTAGAATATATATTTGATCGAGTACGGAAGAAAACAAAATTTATTTCATCGAAAATGGAGTTCCGATTGAGGAGTAATTCTAATATTTACAAAATCAGTTAGAACTCAAAGGGTACCATCACGAAAAATAGGTGATTTCGGTCCCAAAAAAATGTATTCTATTAACATTACTACGTCAATATATATCGAGTTAGAATGAGAATAAAACTATATTCACTGAAGAGGGAGTTGTGAGTGATGAAATATTGACAAAACAACGAAATCGGCCGAAAATGTTAGGTGATTCCTAGGAAAAATGTAATTAACGTCTTATATACAAGTGATAATAGTCACATTTGATCTTATATTTTATGTAAGAATGTTTAGAATATATATTTGATCGAGTACGGAAGAAAATATAATTTATTTTATCGAAAATGGAGTTCCGAATGAGGAGTAATTCCAAAAACTCCATAATCGGTCAAAACTCAAAGGGGTACCATCACGGAAAATAGTTGATTTCGGTCCCAAAAATATGTATTCTATTACCATTACTACATCAATATATATCAAGTTAGAATGCGAATAAAACTAATTTCACTGAAAACGGAGTTGTGAGTGATGAGATATTGACAAAACTACGAAATCTGACGAAACAGTTAGGTGATACCTAGGAAAAACGTATTTAACGTCTTATATACAAGTGATAACAGTTATATTTGATCTTATATTTTGATTTATAAAGTTTAGAATATATATTTGATCGAGTATGGAAGAAAACAAAATTTATTTCATCGAAAATGGAGTTCCGATTGAGGAGTAATTATAATATTTACAAAATCAGTTAAAACTCAAAGGGTACCATCACGAAAAATAGGTGATTTCGGTCCCAAAAATATGTATTCTATTAACATTAGTACGTCAATATATATCGAGTTAGAATGAGAATAAAACTATATTCACTGAAAAGGGAGTTGTGAGTGATGAAATATTGACAAAACAACGAAATCGGCCGAAACAGTTAGGTGATACCTAGGAAAAACGTATTTGACGTCTTATATACAAGTGATAACAGTTATATTTGATCTTATATATTGATTTATAAAGTTTAGATTATATATTTGATCGAGTACGAAAGAAAATAAAATTTATTTCATCGAAAATGGAGTTCCGATTGAGGAGTAATTCTAATATTTACAAAATCAGTTAGAACTCAAAGGGTACCATCACGAAAAATAGGTGATTTCGGTCCCAAAAAAATGTATTCTATTAACATTACTACGTCAATATATATCGAGTTAGAATGAGAATAAAACTATATTCACTGAAGAGGGAGTTGTGAGTGATGAAATATTGACAAAACAACGAAATCGGCCGAAAATGTTAGGTGATTCCTAGGAAAAATGTAATTAACGTCTTATATACAAGTGATAATAGTCACATTTGATCTTATATTTTGAGTAAGAATGTTTAGAATATATATTTGATCGAGTACGGAAGAAAATATAATTTATTTTATCGAAAATGGAGTTCCGAATGAGGAGTAATTCCAAAAACTCCATAATCGGTCAAAACTCAAAGGGGTACCATCACGGAAAATAGTTGATTTCGGTCCCAAAAATATGTATTCTATTACCATTACTACATCAATATATATCAAGTTAGAATGCGAATATAACTAATTTCACTGAAAACGGAGTTGTGAGTGATGAGATATTGACAAAACTACGAAATCTGACGAAACAGTTAGGTGATACCTAGGAAAAACGTATTTAACGTCTTATATACAAGTGATAACAGTTATATTTGATCTTATATTTTGATTTATAAAGTTTAGAATATATATTTGATCGAGTATGGAAGAAAACAAAATTTATTTCATCGAAAATGGAGTTCCGATTGAGGAGTAATTCTAATATTTACAAAATCAGTTAAAACTCAAAGGGTACCATCACGAAAAATAGGTGATTTCGGTCCCAAAAATATGTATTCTATTAACATTAGTACGTCAATATATATCGAGTTAGAATGAGAATAAAACTATATTCACTGAAAAGGGAGTTGTGAGTGATGAAATATTGACAAAACAACGAAATCAGCCGAAACAGTTAGGTGATACCTAGGAAAAACATATTTGACGTCTTATATACAAGTGATAACAGTTATATTTGATCTTATATATTGATTTATAAAGTTTAGATTATATATTTGATCGAGTACGAAAGAAAATAAAATTTATTTCATCGAAAATGGAGTTCCGATTGAGGAGTAATTCTAAAATTTACAAAATCAGTTAAAACTCAAAGGGTACCATCACGGAAAATAGTTTATTTCGGTCCCAAAAATATGTATTCTATTAACATTACTACATCAATATATATCGAGTTAGAATGCGAATAAAAATAATTTCAATGTAAACGGAGTTGTGAGGGATGAGATATTGACAAAAGTACGAAATCGAACGAAACAGTTAGGTGATTCCTAGGAAAAATGTATTTAACGTCTTATATACAAGTGATAACAGTCACATTTGATCATATATTTTGAGTAAGATTATTTAGAATATATATTTGATCGAGGATGGAATAATACAAAATTTATTTTATCGAAAATGGAGTTCCGAATGAGGAGTAATTTAAAAAACTACAAAATCAGTCGAAACTCAAAGGGGCCATCACGGAAAATGGTTGATTTCGGTCCCAAAAATATGTACTCTATTAACATTAATCCGTCAATATATATTGAGTTAGAATGCGAATAAAACTAATTTGACTGAAAACGGAGTTGTGAGGGATAAGATATTGACAAAACTTGAAATCAGACAAAACAATTAGGTGATACCTAGGAAAAACGTATTTAACGTCTTAAATACAAGTGATAACAGTTATATTTGATCTTATATTTAGAGTGAGAATGTTTAGAATATATATTTGATTGAGGACGGACGAAAACAAAATTTATTTTATCGAAAATGGAGTTCTGAATTAGGAGTAATTCAAAAAACTACAAAATTGGTCGAAACTCAAAGGGGTACCATCACGGAAAATAGTTGATTTCGGTCCCCAAAATATATATTATATTAACATGACTACGTCAATATATATCGAATTATAATAAGAATAAAACTAATTTCACTGAAAACGGAGTTGTGAGTGATGAGATATTGACAAAACTACGAAATCTAACGAAACAGTTAGGTGATACCTAGGAAAAACGTATTTAACGTCTTATATACAAGTAATAACAGTTATATTTGATCGTATATACTGATTTATAATGTTTAGAATATATATTTCATCGAGTACGAAAGAAAAAAAAAATTATTTCATCGAAAATGGAGTTCCGATTGAGGAGTAATTCAAAAATTTACAAAATTCGTTAAAACTCAAAGGGTACCATCATGGAAAATAGTTGATTTCGGTCCCAAAAATATGTATTATAATAACATTAATACCTCAATATATATCGAGTTAGAATGCGAATTAAACTAATTTCACTGAAAACGAAGATGTGAGTAATGAGATATTGACCAAACTACGAAATCGGACGAAACTGTTAAGTGATACCTAGGAAAAACGTATTTAATTTATTATATACAAGTGATAACAGTTATATTTGATCTTATATTTTGAGTGAGAATGCTTAGAATATATATTTGATCGAGGACGGAAGAAAACAAAATTTATTTCATCAAAAATGGAGTTCTGAATGAGGAGTACTTCAAAAAACTTAAAAATGAGTCGAAACTCAAAGGGGTACCATCACGAAAAATAGGTGATTTCGGTCCCAAAATTATGTATTCTTAACATTACTACGTCAATATATATTAACTTAGAATACGAATAAAACTAATTTCACTGAAAACGGAGTTGTGAGTGATGAGATATTGACAAAACAACGAAATCGGACGAAACAGTTAGGTGATTCCTAGGAAAAACGAATTTAACGTCTTATATACAAGTGATAACAGTTATATTTGATCTTATATATTGATTTATAATGTTTTTAATATATATTTGATCGAGTATGGAAGAAAACAAAATTTATTTCATCATAAATGGAGTTCCGATTGAGGAGTAATTCAAATATTTACAAATCGGTTAAAACTCAAAGGGTACCATCACGGAAAATAGTTTATTTGGGTCCCAAAAATAAGTATTCTATTAACATTACTACGTCAATATATATCGAGTTAGAATGCGAATAAAACTAATTTGACTGAAAACGGAGTTGTGAGGGATGAGATATTGACAAAAGTACGAAATCGAACGAAACAGTTAGGTAATTCATAGGAAAAACGTACTTAACGTCTTATATACAAGTGATAACAGTCACATTTGATCTTATATTTTGAGTAAGAATCTTTAGAATATATATTTGATCGAGGACGGAACAAAACAAAATTTATTTCATCAAAAATGGAGTTCTGAATGAGGAGTACTTCAAAAAACTTAAAAATGAGTCGAAACTCAAAGGGGTACCATCACGAAAAATAGGTGATTTCGGTCCCAAAATTATGTATTCTTAACATTACTACGTCAATATATATTCACTTAGAATACGAATAAAACTAATTTCACTGAAAACGGAGTTGTGAGTGATGAGATATTGACAAAACAACGAAATCGGACGAAACAGTTAGGTGATTCCTAGGAAAAACGAATTTAACGTCTTATATACAAGTGATAACTGTTATATTTGATCTTATATATTGATTTATAATGTTTTTAATATATATTTGATCGAGTATGGAAGAAAACAAAATTTATTTCATCATAAATGGAGTTCCGATTGAGGAGTAATTCAAATATTTACAAATCGGTTAAAACTCAAAGGGTACCATCACGGAAAATAGTTTATTTGGGTCCCAAAAATAAGTATTCTATTAACATTACTACGTCAATATATATCGAGTTAGAATGCGAATAAAACTAATTTGACTGAAAACGGAGTTGTGAGGGATGAGATATTGACAAAAGTACGAAATCGAACGAAACAGTTAGGTAATTCATAGGAAAAACGTACTTAACGTCTTATATACAAGTGATAACAGTCACATTTGATCTTATATTTTGAGTAAGAATCTTTAGAATATATATTTGATCGAGGACGGAACAAAACAAAATTTATTTTATCGAAAATGGAGTTCTGAATGAGGAGTACCTCAAAAAACTTCAAAATTAGTCGAAACTCAAAGGAACCATCACGAACAATAGGTGATTTCGGTCAAAAACAATGTATTCTATTAACATTACTACGTCAATATATCGAATTAGAATGCGAATAAAACTAATTTCACTGAAAACAGAGTTGTGAGTGATGAGATATTGACAAAACAACGAAATCGGTCGAAACAGTTAGGTGATTCCTAGGAAAAACATATTTAACGTCTTATATACAAGTGATAACAGTCACATTTGATCTTATATTTTGATTAAGAATGTTTAGAATATATATTTGATCGAGTACGGAAGAAAACATAATTTGTTTTATCGAAAATGGAGTTCCGAATGAGGAGTAATTCAAAAAACTCCAAAATCGGTCAAAACACAAAGGGGTACCATCACGGAAAATAGTTGATTTCGGTCCCAAAAATATGTATTCTATTAACATTACTACGTCAATATATATCAAGTTAGAATGCGAATATACTAATTTCACTGAAAACCGAGTTGAGTGATGAGATATTGACAAAACTACGAAATCTAACGAAACAGTTAGGTGATACCTAGGAAAAACGTATTTAACGTCTTATGTACAAGTGATAACAGTTATATTTGATCTTGCATATTGATTTATAATGTTTAGAATATATATTTGATGGAGTACGGAAGAAAAAAAAATTCATTTCATCGAAAATGGAGTTCCGATTGAGGAGTAATTGAAAATTTTACAAAATCGATTAAAACTCAAAGGGTACCATCACGGAAAATAGTTGATTTCGGTCGCAAAAATATGTATTCTATTAACATTAATACGTCAATATATATTGAGTTAGAATGCGAATAAAACTAATTTGACTGAAAACGGAGTTGTGAGTGATGAGATATTGACAAAACTAAGAAATCTGACGAAACAGTTAGGTGATACCTAGGAAAAACGTATTTAACGTCTTATATACAAGTGATAAGAGTTATATTTGATCCTCTATATTGATTTATAATGAGTAGAATATAAATTTGATCGAGTACGGAAGAAAACAAAATTTATTTCATCGAAAATGGAGTTCCGATTGAGGAGTAATTCAAAAATTTACAAAATCGGTTCAAACTCAAAGGGTACCATCACGGAAAATAGTTTATTTCGGTCCCAAAAATATGAATTATATTAACATTAATACCTCAATATATATCAAGTTAGAATGCGAATTACACTAATTTCACTGAAAACGAAGATGTGAGTGATGAAATATTGACCAAACTACGAAATCGGACGAAACAGTTAAGTGATACCTAGGAAAAACGTATTTAATTTATTATATACAAGTGATAACAGTTATATTTGTTCTTATATTTTGAGTGAGAATGTTTAGAATATATATTTGATCAAGGACGGAATAAAACAAAATTTATTTGATCGAAAATGGAGTTCCGAATGAGGAGTAATTTAAAAAACTACAAAATTGGTCGAAACTCAAAGGGGTACCATCACGGAAAATAGTTGATTTGGTCCCAAAAATATGTATTATATTAACATTAATACGTCAATATATATCGAGTTAGAATGAGAATAAAACTATATTCACTGAAAAGGGAGTTGTGAGTGATGAAATAGTGACAAAACAACGAAATCGGCCAAAACAGTTAGGTGATACCTAGGAAAAACGTATTTAACGTCTTATATACAAGTGATAACAGTTTTATTTGATCTTAAATTTTGAGTGAGAATGTTTAGAATATATATTTGATTGAGGACGGAAGAAAATAAAATTTATTTCATCGAAAATGGAGTTCCGAATTAGGAGTAATTCAAAAAACTACAAAATTAGTTGAAACTCAAAGGGGTACCATCACAGAAAATAGTTGATTTCGGTCCCAAAAGTATGTACTCTATTAACATTAATCCGTCAATATATATCGAGTTAGAAATCAAATCAAACTAATTTCACTGAAAACGGAGTTGTGAGTGATGAGATATTGACAAAACTAAGAAATCTAACGAAACAGTTAGGTGATACCTAGGAAAAACGTATTTAACGTCTTATATACAAGTGATAACAGTTATATTTGATCCTCTATATTGATTTATGATGTTTAGAATATATATTTGATCGAGTACGGAAGAAAACAAAATTTATTTCATCGAAAATGGAGTTCCGATTGAGGAGTAATTCTAATATTTACAAAATCAGTTAGAACTCAAAGGGTACCATCACGAAAAATAGGTGATTTCGGTCCCAAAAAAATGTATTCTATTAACATTACTACGTCAATATATATCGAGTTAGAATGAGAATAAAACTATATTCACTGAAGAGGGAGTTGTGAGTGATGAAATATTGACAAAACAACGAAATCGGCCGAAAATGTTAGGTGATTCCTAGGAAAAATGTAATTAACGTCTTATATACAAGTGATAATAGTCACATTTGATCTTATATTTTGAGTAAGAATGTTTAGAATATATATTTGATCGAGTACGGAAGAAAATATAATTTATTTTATCGAAAATGGAGTTCCGAATGAGGAGTAATTCCAAAAACTCCAAAATCGGTCGAAACTCAAAGGGGTACCATCACGGAAAATAGTTGATTTCGGTCCCCAAAATATATATTATATTAACATGACTACGTCAATATATATCGAATTATAATAAGAATAAAACTAATTTCACTGAAAACGGAGTTGTGAGTGATAAGATATTGACAAAACTACGAAATCTAACGAAACAGTTAGGTGATACCTAGGAAAAACGTATTTAACGTCTTATATACAAGTAATAACAGTTATATTTGATCGTATATACTGATTTATAATGTTTAGAATATATATTTCATCGAGTACGAAAGAAAAAAATATTATTTCATCGAAAATGGAGTTCCGATTGAGGAGTAATTCAAAAATTTACAAAATTCGTTAAAACTCAAAGGGTACCATCATGGAAAATAGTTGATTTCGGTCCCAAAAATATGTATTATAATAACATTAATACCTCAATATATATCGAGTTAGAATGCGAATTAAACTAATTTCACTGAAAACGAAGATGTGAGTAATGAGATATTGACCAAACTACGAAATCGGACGAAACTGTTAAGTGATACCTAGGAAAAACGTATTTAATTTATTATATACAAGTGATAACAGTTATATTTGATCTTATATTTTGAGTGAGAATGCTTAGAATATATATTTGATCGAGGACGGAAGAAAACAAAATTTATTTCATCAAAAATGGAGTTCTGAATGAGGAGTACTTCAAAAAACTTAAAAATGAGTCGAAACTCAAAGGGGTACCATCACGAAAAATAGGTGATTTCGGTCCCAAAATTATGTATTCTTAACATTACTACGTCAATATATATTAACTTAGAATACGAATAAAACTAATTTCACTGAAAACGGAGTTGTGAGTGATGAGATATTGACAAAACAACGAAATCGGACGAAACAGTTAGGTGATTCCTAGGAAAAACGAATTTAACGTCTTATATACAAGTGATAACAGTTATATTTGATCTTATATATTGATTTATAATGTTTTTAATATATATTTGATCGAGTATGGAAGAAAACAAAATTTATTTCATCATAAATGGAGTTCCGATTGAGGAGTAATTCAAATATTTACAAATCGGTTAAAACTCAAAGGGTACCATCACGGAAAATAGTTTATTTGGGTCCCAAAAATAAGTATTCTATTAACATTACTACGTCAATATATATCGAGTTAGAATGCGAATAAAAATAATTTCAATGTAAACGGAGTTGTGAGGGATGAGATATTGACAAAAGTACGAAATCGGACGAAACAGTTAGGTGATTCCTAGTAAAAACGTATTTAACGTCTTATATACAAGTGATAAAAGTCACATTTGATCTTATATTTTGAGTAAGAATATTTAGAATATATATTTGATCGAGGACGGAATAAAACAACATTTATTTTATCGAAAATGGAGATCCGAATGAGGAGTAATTTAAAAAACTACAAAATCAGTCGAAACTCAAAGGGGTACCATCACGGAAAATAGTTGATTTCGGTCACAAAAATATGTACTCTATTAACATTAATCCGTCAATATATATCGAGTTAGAATGTGAATAAAACTATATTCACTGAAAAGGGAGTTGTGAGTGATGATATATTGACAAAACTACTAAATCGGACGAAACAGTTAGGTGATTCCTAGGAAAAACGTATTTAACGTCTTATATACAAGTGATAACAGTTATATTTGATCTTATATATTGATTTATAATGTTTTTAATATATATTTGATCGAGTATGGAAGAAAACAAAATTTATTTCATCATAAATAGAGTTCCGATTGAGGAGTAATTCAAATATTTACAAAATCAGTTAGAACTCAAAGGGTACCATCACGAAAAATAGGTGATTTCGGTCCCAAAAATATGTATTCTATTAACATTAGTACGTCAATATATATCGAGTTAGAATGAGAATAAAACTATATTCACTGAAAAGGGAGTTGTGAGTGATGAAATATTGACAAAACAACGAAATCAGCCGAAACAGTTAGGTGATACCTAGGAAAAACATATTTGACGTCTTATATACAAGTGATAACAGTTATATTTGATCTTATATATTGATTTATAAAGTTTAGATTATATATTTGATCGAGTACGAAAGAAAATAAAATTTATTTCATCGAAAATGGAGTTCCGATTGAGGAGTAATTCTAAAATTTACAAAATCAGTTAAAACTCAAAGGGTACCATCACGGAAAATAGTTTATTTCGGTCCCAAAAATATGTATTCTATTAACATTACTACATCAATATATATCGAGTTAGAATGCGAATAAAAATAATTTCAATGTAAACGGAGTTGTGAGGGATGAGATATTGACAAAAGTACGAAATCGAACGAAACAGTTAGGTGATTCCTAGGAAAAATGTATTTAACGTCTTATATACAAGTGATAACAGTCACATTTGATCATATATTTTGAGTAAGATTATTTAGAATATATATTTGATCGAGGATGGAATAATACAAAATTTATTTTATCGAAAATGGAGTTCCGAATGAGGAGTAATTTAAAAAACTACAAAATCAGTGGAAACTCAAAGGGGCCATCACGGAAAATGGTTGATTTCGGTCCCAAAAATATGTACTCTATTAACATTAATCCGTCAATATATATTGAGTTAGAATGCGAATAAAACTAATTTGACTGAAAACGGAGTTGTGAGGGATAAGATATTGACAAAACTTGAAATCAGACAAAACAATTAGGTGATACCTAGGAAAAACGTATTTAACGTCTTAAATACAAGTGATAACAGTTATATTTGATCTTATATTTAGAGTGAGAATGTTTAGAATATATATTTGATTGAGGACGGACGAAAACAAAATTTATTTTATCGAAAATGGAGTTCTGAATTAGGAGTAATTCAAAAAACTACAAAATTGGTCGAAACTCAAAGGGGTACCATCACGGAAAATAGTTGATTTCGGTCCCCAAAATATATATTATATTAACATGACTACGTCAATATATATCGAATTATAATAAGAATAAAACTAATTTCACTGAAAACGGAGTTGTGAGTGATGAGATATTGACAAAACTACGAAATCTAACGAAACAGTTAGGTGATACCTAGGAAAAACGTATTTAACGTCTTATATACAAGTAATAACAGTTATATTTGATCGTATATACTGATTTATAATGTTTAGAATATATATTTCATCGAGTACGAAAGAAAAAAAAAATTATTTCATCGAAAATGGAGTTCCGATTGAGGAGTAATTCAAAAATTTACAAAATTCGTTAAAACTCAAAGGGTACCATCATGGAAAATAGTTGATTTCGGTCCCAAAAATATGTATTATAATAACATTAATACCTCAATATATATCGAGTTAGAATGCGAATTAAACTAATTTCACTGAAAACGAAGATGTGAGTAATGAGATATTGACCAAACTACGAAATCGGACGAAACTGTTAAGTGATACCTAGGAAAAACGTATTTAATTTATTATATACAAGTGATAACAGTTATATTTGATCTTATATTTTGAGTGAGAATGCTTAGAATATATATTTGATCGAGGACGGAAGAAAACAAAATTTATTTCATCAAAAATGGAGTTCTGAATGAGGAGTACTTCAAAAAACTTAAAAATGAGTCGAAACTCAAAGGGGTACCATCACGAAAAATAGGTGATTTCGGTCCCAAAATTATGTATTCTTAACATTACTACGTCAATATATATTAACTTAGAATACGAATAAAACTAATTTCACTGAAAACGGAGTTGTGAGTGATGAGATATTGACAAAACAACGAAATCGGACGAAACAGTTAGGTGATTCCTAGGAAAAACGAATTTAACGTCTTATATACAAGTGATAACAGTTATATTTGATCTTATATATTGATTTATAATGTTTTTAATATATATTTGATCGAGTATGGAAGAAAACAAAATTTATTTCATCATAAATGGAGTTCCGATTGAGGAGTAATTCAAATATTTACAAATCGGTTAAAACTCAAAGGGTACCATCACGGAAAATAGTTTATTTGGGTCCCAAAAATAAGTATTCTATTAACATTACTACGTCAATATATATCGAGTTAGAATGCGAATAAAACTAATTTGACTGAAAACGGAGTTGTGAGGGATGAGATATTGACAAAAGTACGAAATCGAACGAAACAGTTAGGTAATTCATAGGAAAAACGTACTTAACGTCTTATATACAAGTGATAACAGTCACATTTGATCTTATATTTTGAGTAAGAATCTTTAGAATATATATTTGATCGAGGACGGAACAAAACAAAATTTATTTCATCAAAAATGGAGTTCTGAATGAGGAGTACTTCAAAAAACTTAAAAATGAGTCGAAACTCAAAGGGGTACCATCACGAAAAATAGGTGATTTCGGTCCCAAAATTATGTATTCTTAACATTACTACGTCAATATATATTCACTTAGAATACGAATAAAACTAATTTCACTGAAAACGGAGTTGTGAGTGATGAGATATTGACAAAACAACGAAATCGGACGAAACAGTTAGGTGATTCCTAGGAAAAACGAATTTAACGTCTTATATACAAGTGATAACTGTTATATTTGATCTTATATATTGATTTATAATGTTTTTAATATATATTTGATCGAGTATGGAAGAAAACAAAATTTATTTCATCATAAATGGAGTTCCGATTGAGGAGTAATTCAAATATTTACAAATCGGTTAAAACTCAAAGGGTACCATCACGGAAAATAGTTTATTTGGGTCCCAAAAATAAGTATTCTATTAACATTACTACGTCAATATATATCGAGTTAGAATGCGAATAAAACTAATTTGACTGAAAACGGAGTTGTGAGGGATGAGATATTGACAAAAGTACGAAATCGAACGAAACAGTTAGGTAATTCATAGGAAAAACGTACTTAACGTCTTATATACAAGTGATAACAGTCACATTTGATCTTATATTTTGAGTAAGAATCTTTAGAATATATATTTGATCGAGGACGGAACAAAACAAAATTTATTTTATCGAAAATGGAGTTCTGAATGAGGAGTACCTCAAAAAACTTCAAAATTAGTCGAAACTCAAAGGAACCATCACGAACAATAGGTGATTTCGGTCAAAAACAATGTATTCTATTAACATTACTACGTCAATATATCGAATTAGAATGCGAATAAAACTAATTTCACTGAAAACAGAGTTGTGAGTGATGAGATATTGACAAAACAACGAAATCGGTCGAAACAGTTAGGTGATTCCTAGGAAAAACATATTTAACGTCTTATATACAAGTGATAACAGTCACATTTGATCTTATATTTTGATTAAGAATGTTTAGAATATATATTTGATCGAGTACGGAAGAAAACATAATTTGTTTTATCGAAAATGGAGTTCCGAATGAGGAGTAATTCAAAAAACTCCAAAATCGGTCAAAACACAAAGGGGTACCATCACGGAAAATAGTTGATTTCGGTCCCAAAAATATGTATTCTATTAACATTACTACGTCAATATATATCAAGTTAGAATGCGAATATACTAATTTCACTGAAAACCGAGTTGAGTGATGAGATATTGACAAAACTACGAAATCTAACGAAACAGTTAGGTGATACCTAGGAAAAACGTATTTAACGTCTTATGTACAAGTGATAACAGTTATATTTGATCTTGCATATTGATTTATAATGTTTAGAATATATATTTGATGGAGTACGGAAGAAAAAAAAATTCATTTCATCGAAAATGGAGTTCCGATTGAGGAGTAATTGAAAATTTTACAAAATCGATTAAAACTCAAAGGGTACCATCACGGAAAATAGTTGATTTCGGTCGCAAAAATATGTATTCTATTAACATTAATACGTCAATATATATTGAGTTAGAATGCGAATAAAACTAATTTGACTGAAAACGGAGTTGTGAGTGATGAGATATTGACAAAACTAAGAAATCTGACGAAACAGTTAGGTGATACCTAGGAAAAACGTATTTAACGTCTTATATACAAGTGATAAGAGTTATATTTGATCCTCTATATTGATTTATAATGAGTAGAATATAAATTTGATCGAGTACGGAAGAAAACAAAATTTATTTCATCGAAAATGGAGTTCCGATTGAGGAGTAATTCAAAAATTTACAAAATCGGTTCAAACTCAAAGGGTACCATCACGGAAAATAGTTTATTTCGGTCCCAAAAATATGAATTATATTAACATTAATACCTCAATATATATCAAGTTAGAATGCGAATTACACTAATTTCACTGAAAACGAAGATGTGAGTGATGAAATATTGACCAAACTACGAAATCGGACGAAACAGTTAAGTGATACCTAGGAAAAACGTATTTAATTTATTATATACAAGTGATAACAGTTATATTTGTTCTTATATTTTGAGTGAGAATGTTTAGAATATATATTTGATCAAGGACGGAATAAAACAAAATTTATTTGATCGAAAATGGAGTTCCGAATGAGGAGTAATTTAAAAAACTACAAAATTGGTCGAAACTCAAAGGGGTACCATCACGGAAAATAGTTGATTTGGTCCCAAAAATATGTATTATATTAACATTAATACGTCAATATATATCGAGTTAGAATGAGAATAAAACTATATTCACTGAAAAGGGAGTTGTGAGTGATGAAATAGTGACAAAACAACGAAATCGGCCAAAACAGTTAGGTGATACCTAGGAAAAACGTATTTAACGTCTTATATACAAGTGATAACAGTTTTATTTGATCTTAAATTTTGAGTGAGAATGTTTAGAATATATATTTGATTGAGGACGGAAGAAAATAAAATTTATTTCATCGAAAATGGAGTTCCGAATTAGGAGTAATTCAAAAAACTACAAAATTAGTTGAAACTCAAAGGGGTACCATCACAGAAAATAGTTGATTTCGGTCCCAAAAGTATGTACTCTATTAACATTAATCCGTCAATATATATCGAGTTAGAAATCAAATCAAACTAATTTCACTGAAAACGGAGTTGTGAGTGATGAGATATTGACAAAACTAAGAAATCTAACGAAACAGTTAGGTGATACCTAGGAAAAACGTATTTAACGTCTTATATACAAGTGATAACAGTTATATTTGATCCTCTATATTGATTTATGATGTTTAGAATATATATTTGATCGAGTACGGAAGAAAACAAAATTTATTTCATCGAAAATGGAGTTCCGATTGAGGAGTAATTCTAATATTTACAAAATCAGTTAGAACTCAAAGGGTACCATCACGAAAAATAGGTGATTTCGGTCCCAAAAAAATGTATTCTATTAACATTACTACGTCAATATATATCGAGTTAGAATGAGAATAAAACTATATTCACTGAAGAGGGAGTTGTGAGTGATGAAATATTGACAAAACAACGAAATCGGCCGAAAATGTTAGGTGATTCCTAGGAAAAATGTAATTAACGTCTTATATACAAGTGATAATAGTCACATTTGATCTTATATTTTGAGTAAGAATGTTTAGAATATATATTTGATCGAGTACGGAAGAAAATATAATTTATTTTATCGAAAATGGAGTTCCGAATGAGGAGTAATTCCAAAAACTCCAAAATCGGTCGAAACTCAAAGGGGTACCATCACGGAAAATAGTTGATTTCGGTCCCCAAAATATATATTATATTAACATGACTACGTCAATATATATCGAATTATAATAAGAATAAAACTAATTTCACTGAAAACGGAGTTGTGAGTGATAAGATATTGACAAAACTACGAAATCTAACGAAACAGTTAGGTGATACCTAGGAAAAACGTATTTAACGTCTTATATACAAGTAATAACAGTTATATTTGATCGTATATACTGATTTATAATGTTTAGAATATATATTTCATCGAGTACGAAAGAAAAAAATATTATTTCATCGAAAATGGAGTTCCGATTGAGGAGTAATTCAAAAATTTACAAAATTCGTTAAAACTCAAAGGGTACCATCATGGAAAATAGTTGATTTCGGTCCCAAAAATATGTATTATAATAACATTAATACCTCAATATATATCGAGTTAGAATGCGAATTAAACTAATTTCACTGAAAACGAAGATGTGAGTAATGAGATATTGACCAAACTACGAAATCGGACGAAACTGTTAAGTGATACCTAGGAAAAACGTATTTAATTTATTATATACAAGTGATAACAGTTATATTTGATCTTATATTTTGAGTGAGAATGCTTAGAATATATATTTGATCGAGGACGGAAGAAAACAAAATTTATTTCATCAAAAATGGAGTTCTGAATGAGGAGTACTTCAAAAAACTTAAAAATGAGTCGAAACTCAAAGGGGTACCATCACGAAAAATAGGTGATTTCGGTCCCAAAATTATGTATTCTTAACATTACTACGTCAATATATATTAACTTAGAATACGAATAAAACTAATTTCACTGAAAACGGAGTTGTGAGTGATGAGATATTGACAAAACAACGAAATCGGACGAAACAGTTAGGTGATTCCTAGGAAAAACGAATTTAACGTCTTATATACAAGTGATAACAGTTATATTTGATCTTATATATTGATTTATAATGTTTTTAATATATATTTGATCGAGTATGGAAGAAAACAAAATTTATTTCATCATAAATGGAGTTCCGATTGAGGAGTAATTCAAATATTTACAAATCGGTTAAAACTCAAAGGGTACCATCACGGAAAATAGTTTATTTGGGTCCCAAAAATAAGTATTCTATTAACATTACTACGTCAATATATATCGAGTTAGAATGCGAATAAAAATAATTTCAATGTAAACGGAGTTGTGAGGGATGAGATATTGACAAAAGTACGAAATCGGACGAAACAGTTAGGTGATTCCTAGTAAAAACGTATTTAACGTCTTATATACAAGTGATAAAAGTCACATTTGATCTTATATTTTGAGTAAGAATATTTAGAATATATATTTGATCGAGGACGGAATAAAACAACATTTATTTTATCGAAAATGGAGATCCGAATGAGGAGTAATTTAAAAAACTACAAAATCAGTCGAAACTCAAAGGGGTACCATCACGGAAAATAGTTGATTTCGGTCACAAAAATATGTACTCTATTAACATTAATCCGTCAATATATATCGAGTTAGAATGTGAATAAAACTATATTCACTGAAAAGGGAGTTGTGAGTGATGATATATTGACAAAACTACTAAATCGGACGAAACAGTTAGGTGATTCCTAGGAAAAACGTATTTAACGTCTTATATACAAGTGATAACAGTTATATTTGATCTTATATATTGATTTATAATGTTTTTAATATATATTTGATCGAGTATGGAAGAAAACAAAATTTATTTCATCATAAATAGAGTTCCGATTGAGGAGTAATTCAAATATTTACAAATCGGTTAAAACTCAAAGGGTACCATCACGGAAAATAGTTTATTTGGGTCCCAAAAATAAGTATTCTATTAACATTACTACGTCAATATATATCGAGTTAGAATGCGAATAAAACTAATTTGACTGAAAACGGAGTTGTGAGGGATGAGATATTGACAAAAGTACGAAATCGAACGAAACAGTTAGGTAATTCATAGGAAAATCGTACTTAACGTCTTATATACAAGTGATAACAGTCACATTTGATCTTATATTTTGAGTAAGAATCTTTAGAATATATATTTGATCAAGGACGGAACAAAACAAAATTTATCTTATCGAAAATGGAGTTCTGAATGAGGAATACCTCAAAAAACTTCAAAATTAGTCGAAACTCAAAGGAACCATCACGAACAATAGGTGATTTCGGTCAAAAACAATGTATTCTATTAACATTACTACGTCAATATATCGAATTAGAATGCGAATAAAACTAATTTCACTGAAAACAGAGTTGTGAGTGATGAGATATTGACAAAACAACGAAATCGGTCGAAACAGTTAGGTGATTCCTAGGAAAAACATATTTAACGTCTTATATACAAGTGATAACAGTCACATTTGATCTTATATTTTGATTAAGAATGTTTAGAATATATATTTGATCGAGTACGGAAGAAAACATAATTTGTTTTATCGAAAATGGAGTTCCGAATGAGGAGTAATTCAAAAAACTCCAAAATCGGTCAAAACTCAAAGGGGTACCATCACGGAAAATAGTTGATTTCGGTCCCAAAAATATGTATTCTATTAAAATTACTACGTCAATATATATCAAGTTAGAATGCGAATATACTAATTTCACTGAAAACCGAGTTGAGTGATGAGATATTGACAAAACTACGAAATCTAACGAAACAGTTAGGTGATACCTAGGAAAAACGTATTTAACGTCTTATGTACAAGTGATAACAGTTATATTTGATCTTGCATATTGATTTATAATGTTTAGAATATATATTTAATGGAGTACGGAAGTAAAAAAAAATTCATTTCATCGAAAATGGAGTTCCGATTGAGGAGTAATTGAAAATTTTACAAAATCGATTAAAACTCAAAGGGTACCATCACGGAAAATAGTTGATTTCGGTCGCAAAAATATGTATTCTATTAACATTAATACGTCAATATATATTGAGTTAGAATGCGAATAAAACTAATTTGACTGAAAACGGAGTTGTGAGTGGTGAGATATTGACAAAACTAAGAAATCTGACGAAACAGTTAGGTGATACCTAGGAAAAACGTATTTAACGTCTTATATACAAGTGATAACAGTTATATTTGATCCTCTATATTGATTTATAATGTTTAGAATATAAATTTGATCGAGTACGGAAGAAAACAAAATTTATTTCATCGAAAATGGAGTTCCGATTGAGGAGTAATTCAAAAATTTACAAAATCGGTTCAAACTCAAAGGGTACCATCACGGAAAATAGTTGATTTCGGTCCCAAAAATATGTATTCTATTAACATTACTACGTCAATATATATCAAGTTAGAATGCGAATAAAAATAATTTCAATGTAAACGGAGTTGTGAGGGATGAGATATTGACAAAAGTACGAAATCGAACGAAACAGTTAGGTGATTCCTAGGAAAAATGTATTTAACGTCTTATATACAAGTGATAACAGTCACATTTGATCATATATTTTGAGTAAGATTATTTAGAATATATATTTGATCGAGGATGGAATAATACAAAATTTATTTTATCGAAAATGGAGTTCTGAATGAGGAGTAATTTAAAAAACTACAAAATCAGTCGAAACTCAAAGGGGCCATCACGGAAAATAGTTGATTTCGGTCCCAAAAATATGTACTCTATTAACATTAATCCGTCAATATATATTGAGTTAGAATGCGAATAAAACTAATTTGACTGAAAACGGAGTTGTGAGGGATAAGATATTGACAAAACTTGAAATCAGACAAAACAATTAGGTGATACCTAGGAAAAACGTATTTAACGTCTTAAATACAAGTGATAACAGTTATATTTGATCTTATATTTAGAGTGAGAATGTTTAGAATATATATTTGATTGAGGACGGACGAAAACAAAATTTATTTTATCGAAAATGGAGTTCTGAATTAGGAGTAATTCAAAAAACTACAAAATTGGTCGAAACTCAAAGGGGTACCATCACGGAAAATAGTTGATTTCGGTCCCCAAAATATATATTATATTAACATGACTACGTCAATATATATCGAATTATAATAAGAATAAAACTAATTTCACTGAAAACGGAGTTGTGAGTGATGAGATATTGACAAAACTACGAAATCTAACGAAACAGTTAGGTGATACCTAGGAAAAACGTATTTAACGTCTTATATACAAGTAATAACAGTTATATTTGATCGTATATACTGATTTATAATGTTTAGAATATATATTTCATCGAGTACGAAAGAAAAAAAAAATTATTTCATCGAAAATGGAGTTCCGATTGAGGAGTAATTCAAAAATTTACAAAATTCGTTAAAACTCAAAGGGTACCATCATGGAAAATAGTTGATTTCGGTCCCAAAAATATGTATTATAATAACATTAATACCTCAATATATATCGAGTTAGAATGCGAATTAAACTAATTTCACTGAAAACGAAGATGTGAGTAATGAGATATTGACCAAACTACGAAATCGGACGAAACTGTTAAGTGATACCTAGGAAAAACGTATTTAATTTATTATATACAAGTGATAACAGTTATATTTGATCTTATATTTTGAGTGAGAATGTTTAGAATATATATTTGATCGAGGACGGAAGAAAACAAAATTTATTTCATCAAAAATGGAGTTCTGAATGAGGAGTACTTCAAAAAACTTAAAAATGAGTCGAAACTCAAAAGGGTACCATCACGAAAAATAGGTGATTTCGGTCCCAAAATTATGTATTCTTAACATTACTACGTCAATATATATTAACTTAGAATACGAATAAAACTAATTTCACTGAAAACGGAGTTGTGAGTGATGAGATATTGACAAAACAACGAAATCGGACGAAACAGTTAGGTGATTCCTAGGAAAAACGAATTTAACGTCTTATATACAAGTGATAACAGTTATATTTGATCTTATATATTGATTTATAATGTTTTTAATATATATTTGATCTAGTATGGAAGAAAACAAAATTTATTTCATCATAAATGGAGTTCCGATTGAGGAGTAATTCAAATATTTACAAATCGGTTAAAACTCAAAGGGTACCATCACGGAAAATAGTTTATTTGGGTCCCAAAAATAAGTATTCTATTAACATTACTACGTCAATATATATCGAGTTAGAATGCGAATAAAACTAATTTGACTAAAAACGGAGTTGTGAGGGATGAGATATTGACAAAAGTACGAAATCGAACGAAACAGTTAGGTAATTCATAGGAAAAACGTACTTAACGTCTTATATACAAGTGATAACAGTCACATTTGATCTTATATTTTGAGTAAGAATCTTTAGAATATATATTTGATCGAGGACGGAACAAAACAAAATTTATTTGATCGAAAATGGAGTTCTGAATGAGGAGTACCTCAAAAAACTTCAAAATTAGTCGAAACTCAAAGGAACCATCACGAACAATAGGTGATTTCGGTCAAAACAATGTATTCTATTAACATTACTACGTCAATATATCGAATTAGAATGCGAATAAAACTAATTTCACTGAAAACAGAGTTGTGAGTGATGAGATATTGACAAAACAACGAAATCGGTCGAAACAGTTAGGTGATTCCTAGGAAAAACATATTTAACGTCTTATATACAAGTGATAACAGTCACATTTGATCTTATATTTTGATTAAGAATGTTTAGAATATATATTTGATCGAGTACGGAAGAAAACATAATTTGTTTTATCGAAAATGGAGTTCCGAATGAGGAGTAATTCAAAAAACTCCAAAATCGGTCAAAACTCAAAGGGGTACCATCACGGAAAATAGTTGATTTCGGTCCCAAAAATATGTATTCTATTAACATTACTACGTCAATATATATCAAGTTAGAATGCGAATATACTAATTTCACTGAAAACCGAGTTGAGTGATGAGATATTGACAAAACTACGAAATCTAACAAAACAGTTCGGTGATACCTAGGAAAAACGTATTTAACGTCTTATGTACAAGTGATAACAGTTATATTTGATCTTGCATATTGATTTATAATGTTTAGAATATATATTTGATGGAGTACGGAAGAAAAAAAAATTCATTTCATCGAAAATGGAGTTCCGATTGAGGAGTAATTGAAAATTTTACAAAATCGATTAAAACTCAAAGGGTACCATCACGGAAAATAGTTGATTTCGGTCCCAAAAATATGTATTCTATTAACATTAATACGTCAATATATATTGAGTTAGAATGCGAATAAAACTAATTTGACTGAAAACGGAGTTGTGAGTGATGAGATATTGACAAAACTAAGAAATCTGACGAAACAGTTAGGTGATACCTAGGAAAAACGTATTTAACGTCTTATATACAAGTGATAACAGTTATATTTGATCCTCTATATTGATTTATAATGTTTAGAATATAAATTTGATCGAGTACGGAAGAAAACAAAATTTATTTCATCGAAAATGGAGTTCCGATTGAGGAGTAATTCAAAAATTTACAAAATCGGTTCAAACTCAAAGGGTACCATCACGGAAAATAGTTTATTTCGGTCCCAAAAATATGAATTATATTAACATTAATACCTCAATATATATCAAGTTAGAATGCGAATTACACTAATTTCACTGAAAACGAAGATGTGAGTGATGAAATATTGACCAAACTACGAAATCGGACGAAACAGTTAAGTGATACCTAGGAAAAACGTATTTAATTTATTATATACAAGTGATAACAGTTATATTTGTTCTTATATTTTGAGTGAGAATGTTTAGAATATATATTTGATCAAGGACGGAATAAAACAAAATTTATTTGATCGAAAATGGAGTTCCGAATGAGGAGTAATTTAAAAAACTACAAAATTGGTCGAAACTCAAAGGGGTACCATCACGGAAAATAGTTGATTTGGTCCCAAAAATATGTATTATATTAACATTAATACGTCAATATATATCGAGTTAGAATGAGAATAAAACTATATTCACTGAAAAGGGAGTTGTGAGTGATGAAATAGTGACAAAACAACGAAATCGGCCAAAACAGTTAGGTGATACCTAGGAAAAACGTATTTAACGTCTTATATACAAGTGATAACAGTTTTATTTGATCTTAAATTTTGAGTGAGAATGTTTAGAATATATATTTGATTGAGGACGGAAGAAAATAAAATTTATTTCATCGAAAATGGAGTTCTGAATTAGGAGTAATTCAAAAAACTACAAAATTAGTTGAAACTCAAAGGGGCACCATCACAGAAAATAGTTGATTTCGGTCCCAAAAGTATGTACTCTATTAACATTAATCCGTCAATATATATCGAGTTAGAAATCAAATCAAACTAATTTCACTGAAAACGGAGTTGTGAGTGATGAGATATTGACAAAACTAAGAAATCTAACGAAACAGTTAGGTGATACCTAGGAAAAACGTATTTAACGTCTTATATACAAGTGATAACAGTTATATTTGATCCTCTATATTGATTTATAATGTTTAGAATATATATTTGATCGAGTACGGAAGAAAACAAAATTTATTTCATCGAAAATGGAGTTCCGATTGAGGAGTAATTCTAATATTTACAAAATCATTTAGAACTCAAAGGGTACCATCACGAAAAATAGGTGATTTCGGTCCCAAAAAAATGTATTCTATTAACATTACTACGTCAATATATATCGAGTTAGAATGAGAATAAAACTATATTCACTGAAGAGGGAGTTGTGAGTGATGAAATATTGACAAAACAACGAAATCGGCCGAAAATGTTAGGTGATTCCTAGGAAAAATGTAATTAACGTCTTATATACAAGTGATAATAGTCACATTTGATCTTATATTTTGAGTAAGAATGTTTAGAATATATATTTGATCGAGTACGGAAGAAAATATAATTTATTTTATCGAAAATGGAGTTCCGAATGAGGAGTAATTCCAAAAACTCCAAAATCGGTCGAAACTCAAAGGGGTACCATCACGGAAAATAGTTGATTTCGGTCCCCAAAATATATATTATATTAACATGACTACGTCAATATATATCGAATTATAATAAGAATAAAACTAATTTCACTGAAAACGGAGTTGTGAGTGATAAGATATTGACAAAACTACGAAATCTAACGAAACAGTTAGGTGATACCTAGGAAAAACGTATTTAACGTCTTATATACAAGTAATAACAGTTATATTTGATCGTATATACTGATTTATAATGTTTAGAATATATATTTCATCGAGTACGAAAGAAAAAAATATTATTTCATCGAAAATGGAGTTCCGATTGAGGAGTAATTCAAAAATTTACAAAATTCGTTAAAACTCAAAGGGTACCATCATGGAAAATAGTTGATTTCGGTCCCAAAAATAAGTATTATAATAACATTAATACCTCAATATATATCGAGTTAGAATGCGAATTAAACTAATTTCACTGAAAACGAAGATGTGAGTAATGAGATATTGACCAAACTACGAAATCGGACGAAACTGTTAAGTGATACCTAGGAAAAACGTATTTAATTTATTATATACAAGTGATAATAGTTATATTTGATCTTATATTTTGAGTGAGAATGTTTAGAATATATATTTGATCGAGGACGGAAGAAAACAAAATTTATTTCATCAAAAATGGAGTTCTGAATGAGGAGTACTTCAAAAAACTTAAAAATGAGTCGAAACTCAAAGGGGTACCATCACGAAAAATAGGTGATTTCGGTCCCAAAATTATGTATTCTTAACATTACTACGTCAATATATATTAACTTAGAATACGAATAAAACTAATTTCACTGAAAACGGAGTTGTGAGTGATGAGATATTGACAAAACAACGAAATCGGACGAAACAGTTAGGTGATTCCTAGGAAAAACGAATTTAACGTCTTATATACAAGTGATAACAGTTATATTTGATCTTATATATTGATTTATAATGTTTTTAATATATATTTGATCGAGTATGGAAGAAAACAAAATCTATTTCATCATAAATGGAGTTCCGATTGAGGAGTAATTCAAAAATTTACAAATCGGTTAAAACTCAAATGGTACCATCACGGAAAATAGTTTATTTTGGTGCCAAAAATATGTATTCTATTAACATTACTACGTCAATATATATCGAGTTAGAATGCGAATAAAAATAATTTCAATGTAAACGGAGTTGTGAGGGATGAGATATTGACAAAAGTACGAAATCGGACGAAACAGTTAGGTGATTCCTAGGAAAAACGTATTTAACGTCTTATATACAAGTGATAAAAGTCACATTTGATCTTATATTTTGAGTAAGAATATTTAGAATATATATTTGATCGAGGACGGAATAAAACAACATTTATTTTATCGAAAATGGAGATCCGAATGAGGAGTAATTTAAAAAACTACAAAATCAGTCGAAACTCAAAGGGGTACCATCACGGAAAATAGTTGATTTCGGTCACAAAAATATGTACTCTATTAACATTAATCCGTCAATATATATCGAGTTAGAATGTGAATAAAACTATATTCACTGAAAAGGGAGTTGTGAGTGATGATATATTGACAAAACTACTAAATCGGACGAAACAGTTAGGTGATTCCTAGGAAAAACGTATTTAACGTCTTATATACAAGTGATAACAGTTATATTTGATCTTATATATTGATTTATAATGTTTTTAATATATATTTGATCGAGTATGGAAGAAAACAAAATTTATTTCATCATAAATAGAGTTCCGATTGAGGAGTAATTCAAATATTTACAAATCGGTTAAAACTCAAAGGGTACCATCACGGAAAATAGTTTATTTGGGTCCCAAAAATAAGTATTCTATTAACATTACTACGTCAATATATATCGAGTTAGAATGCGAATAAAACTAATTTGACTGAAAACGGAGTTGTGAGGGATGAGATATTGACAAAAGTACGAAATCGAACGAAACAGTTAGGTAATTCATAGGAAAATCGTACTTAACGTCTTATATACAAGTGATAACAGTCACATTTGATCTTATATTTTGAGTAAGAATCTTTAGAATATATATTTGATCAAGGACGGAACAAAACAAAATTTATCTTATCGAAAATGGAGTTCTGAATGAGGAATACCTCAAAAAACTTCAAAATTAGTCGAAACTCAAAGGAACCATCACGAACAATAGGTGATTTCGGTCAAAAACAATGTATTCTATTAACATTACTACGTCAATATATCGAATTAGAATGCGAATAAAACTAATTTCACTGAAAACAGAGTTGTGAGTGATGAGATATTGACAAAACAACGAAATCGGTCGAAACAGTTAGGTGATTCCTAGGAAAAACATATTTAACGTCTTATATACAAGTGATAACAGTCACATTTGATCTTATATTTTGATTAAGAATGTTTAGAATATATATTTGATCGAGTACGGAAGAAAACATAATTTGTTTTATCGAAAATGGAGTTCCGAATGAGGAGTAATTCAAAAAACTCCAAAATCGGTCAAAACTCAAAGGGGTACCATCACGGAAAATAGTTGATTTCGGTCCCAAAAATATGTATTCTATTAACATTACTACGTCAATATATATCAAGTTAGAATGCGAATATACTAATTTCACTGAAAACCGAGTTGAGTGATGAGATATTGACAAAACTACGAAATCTAACGAAACAGTTAGGTGATACCTAGGAAAAACGTATTTAACGTCTTATGTACAAGTGATAACAGTTATATTTGATCTTGCATATTGATTTATAATGTTTAGAATATATATTTAATGGAGTACGGAAGTAAAAAAAAATTCATTTCATCGAAAATGGAGTTCCGATTGAGGAGTAATTGAAAATTTTACAAAATCGATTAAAACTCAAAGGGTACCATCACGGAAAATAGTTGATTTCGGTCGCAAAAATATGTATTCTATTAACATTAATACGTCAATATATATTGAGTTAGAATGCGAATAAAACTAATTTGACTGAAAACGGAGTTGTGAGTGGTGAGATATTAACAAAACTAAGAAATCTGACGAAACAGTTAGGTGATACCTAGGAAAAACGTATTTAACGTCTTATATACAAGTGATAACAGTTATATTTGATCCTCTATATTGATTTATAATGTTTAGAATATAAATTTGATCGAGTACGGAAGAAAACAAAATTTATTTCATCGAAAATGGAGTTCCGATTGAGGAGTAATTCAAAAATTTACAAAATCGGTTCAAACTCAAAGGGTACCATCACGGAAAATAATTTATTTCGGTCCCAAAAATATGAATTATATTAACATTAATACCTCAATATATATCAAGTTAGAATGCGAATTACACTAATTTCACTGAAAACGAAGATGTGAGTGATGAAATATTGACCAAACTACGAAATCGGACGAAACAGTTAAGTGATACCTAGGAAAAACGTATTTAATTTATTATATACAAGTGATAACAGTTATATTTGTTCTTATATTTTGAGTGAGAATGTTTAGAATATATATTTGATCAAGGACGGAATAAAACAAAATTTATTTGATCGAAAATGGAGTTCCGAATGAGGAGTAATTTAAAAAACTACAAAATTGGTCGAAACTCAAAGGGGTACCATCACGGAAAATAGTTGATTTGGTCCCAAAAATATGTATTATATTAACATTAATACGTCAATATATATCGAGTTAGAATGAGAATAAAACTATATTCACTGAAAAGGGAGTTGTGAGTGATGAAATATTGACAAAACAACGAAATCGGCCAAAACAGTTAGGTGATACCTAGGAAAAACGTATTTAACGTCTTATATACAAGTGATAACAGTTTTATTTGATCTTAAATTTTGAGTGAGAATGTTTAGAATATACATTTGATTGAGGACGGAAGAAAATAAAATTTATTTCATCGAAAATGGAGTTCCGAATTAGGAGTAATTCAAAAAACTACAAAATTAGTTGAAACTCAAAGGGGTACCATCACAGAAAATAGTTGATTTCGGTCCCAAAAGTATGTACTCTATTAACATTAATCCGTCAATATATATCGAGTTAGAAATCAAATCAAACTAATTTCACTGAAAACGGAGTTGTGAGTGATGAGATATTGACAAAACTAAGAAATCTAACGAAACAGTTAGGTGATACCTAGGAAAAACGTATTTAACGTCTTATATACAAGTGATAACAGTTATATTTGATCCTCTATATTGATTTATAATGTTTAGAATATATATTTGATCGAGTACGGAAGAAAACAAAATTTATTTCATCGAAAATGGAGTTCCGATTGAGGAGTAATTCTAATATTTACAAAATCAGTTAGAACTCAAAGGGTACCATCACGAAAAATAGGTGATTTCGGTCCCAAAAAAATGTATTCTATTAACATTACTACGTCAATATATATCGAGTTAGAATGAGAATAAAACTATATTCACTGAAGAGAGAGTTGTGAGTGATGAAATATTGACAAAACAACGAAATCGGCCGAAAATGTTAGGTGATTCCTAGGAAAAATGTAATTAACGTCTTATATACAAGTGATAATAGTCACATTTGATCTTATATTTTGAGTAAGAATGTTTAGAATATATATTTGATCGAGTACGGA
This sequence comes from Chamaenerion angustifolium, assembly GCA_946814005.1. Lineage (NCBI taxonomy): Eukaryota > Viridiplantae > Streptophyta > Magnoliopsida > Myrtales > Onagraceae > Chamaenerion > Chamaenerion angustifolium. Next base: position 1,828,656 of record OX328279.1, read on the forward strand.
AGAAAATATAATTTATTTTATCGAAAATGGAGTTCCGAATGAGTAGTAATTCCAAAAACTCCATAATCGGTCAAAACTCAAAGGGGTACCATCATGGAAAATAGTTGATTTCGGTCCCAAAAATATGTATTCTATTAACATTACTACATCAATATATATCAAGTTAGAATGCGAATAAAACTAATTTCACTGAAAACGGAGTTGTGAGTGATGAGATATTGACAAAACTACGAAATCTAACGAAACAGTTAGGTGATACCTAGGAAAAACGTATTTAACGTCTTATATACAAGTGATAACAGTTATATTTGATCTTATATTTTGATTTATAAAGTTTAGAATATATATTTGATCGAGTATGGAAGAAAACAAAATTTATTTCATCGAAAATGGAGTTCCGATTGAGGAGTAATTCTAATATTTACAAAATCAGTTAAAACTCAAAGGGTACCATCACGAAAAATAGGTGATTTCGGTCCCAAAAATATGTATTCTATTAACATTAGTACGTCAATATATATCGAGTTAGAATGAGAATTAAACTATATTCACTGAAAAGGGAGTTGTGAGTGATGAAATATTGACAAAACAACGAAATCGGCCGAAACAGTTAGGTGATACCTAGGAAAAACGTATTTGACGTCTTATATACAAGTGATAACAGTTATATTTGATCTTATATATTGATTTATAAAGTTTAGATTATATATTTGATCGAGTACGGAAGAAAATAAAATTTATTTCATCGAAAATGGAGTTCCGATTGAGGAGTAATTCTAAAATTTACAAAATCAGTTAAAACTCAAAGGGTACCATCACGGAAAATAGTTTATTTCGGTCCCAAAAATATGTATTCTATTAACATTACTACATCAATATATATCGAGTTAGAATGCGAATAAAAATAATTTCAATGTAAACGGAGTTGTGAGGGATGAGATATTGACAAAAGTACGAAATCGAACGAAACAGTTAGGTGATTCCTAGGAAAAATGTATTTAACGTCTTATATACAAGTGATAACAGTCACATTTGATCATATATTTTGAGTAAGATTATTTAGAATATATATTTGATCGAGGATGGAATAATACAAAATTTATTTTATCGAAAATGGAGTTCTGAATGAGGAGTAATTTAAAAAACTACAAAATCAGTCGAAACTCAAAGGGGCCATCACGGAAAATAGTTGATTTCGGTCCCAAAAATATGTACTCTATTAACATTAATCCGTCAATATATATTGAGTTAGAATGCGAATAAAACTAATTTGACTGAAAACGGAGTTGTGAGGGATAAGATATTGACAAAACTTGAAATCAGACAAAACAATTAGGTGATACCTAGGAAAAACGTATTTAACGTCTTAAATACAAGTGATAACAGTTATATTTGATCTTATATTTAGAGTGAGAATGTTTAGAATATATATTTGATTGAGGACGGACGAAAACAAAATTTATTTTATCGAAAATGGAGTTCTGAATTAGGAGTAATTCAAAAAACTACAAAATTGGTCGAAACTCAAAGGGGTACCATCACGGAAAATAGTTGATTTCGGTCCCCAAAATATATATTATATTAACATGACTACGTCAATATATATCGAATTATAATAAGAATAAAACTAATTTCACTGAAAACGGAGTTGTGAGTGATGAGATATTGACAAAACTACGAAATCTAACGAAACAGTTAGGTGATACCTAGGAAAAACGTATTTAACGTCTTATATACAAGTAATAACAGTTATATTTGATCGTATATACTGATTTATAATGTTTAGAATATATATTTCATCGAGTACGAAAGAAAAAAAAAATTATTTCATCGAAAATGGAGTTCCGATTGAGGAGTAATTCAAAAATTTACAAAATTCGTTAAAACTCAAAGGGTACCATCATGGAAAATAGTTGATTTCGGTCCCAAAAATATGTATTATAATAACATTAATACCTCAATATATATCGAGTTAGAATGCGAATTAAACTAATTTCACTGAAAACGAAGATGTGAGTAATGAGATATTGACCAAACTACGAAATCGGACGAAACTGTTAAGTGATACCTAGGAAAAACGTATTTAATTTATTATATACAAGTGATAACAGTTATATTTGATCTTATATTTTGAGTGAGAATGTTTAGAATATATATTTGATCGAGGACGGAAGAAAACAAAATTTATTTCATCAAAAATGGAGTTCTGAATGAGGAGTACTTCAAAAAACTTAAAAATGAGTCGAAACTCAAAAGGGTACCATCACGAAAAATAGGTGATTTCGGTCCCAAAATTATGTATTCTTAACATTACTACGTCAATATATATTAACTTAGAATACGAATAAAACTAATTTCACTGAAAACGGAGTTGTGAGTGATGAGATATTGACAAAACAACGAAATCGGACGAAACAGTTAGGTGATTCCTAGGAAAAACGAATTTAACGTCTTATATACAAGTGATAACAGTTATATTTGATCTTATATATTGTTTTATAATGTTTTTAATATATATTTGATCTAGTATGGAAGAAAACAAAATTTATTTCATCATAAATGGAGTTCCGATTGAGGAGTAATTCAAATATTTACAAATCGGTTAAAACTCAAAGGGTACCATCACGGAAAATAGTTTATTTGGGTCCCAAAAATAAGTATTCTATTAACATTACTACGTCAATATATATCGAGTTAGAATGCGAATAAAACTAATTTGACTAAAAACGGAGTTGTGAGGGATGAGATATTGACAAAAGTACGAAATCGAACGAAACAGTTAGGTAATTCATAGGAAAAACGTACTTAACGTCTTATATACAAGTGATAACAGTCACATTTGATCTTATATTTTGAGTAAGAATCTTTAGAATATATATTTGATCGAGGACGGAACAAAACAAAATTTATTTGATCGAAAATGGAGTTCTGAATGAGGAGTACCTCAAAAAACTTCAAAATTAGTCGAAACTCAAAGGAACCATCACGAACAATAGGTGATTTCGGTCAAAACAATGTATTCTATTAACATTACTACGTCAATATATCGAATTAGAATGCGAATAAAACTAATTTCACTGAAAACAGAGTTGTGAGTGATGAGATATTGACAAAACAACGAAATCGGTCGAAACAGTTAGGTGATTCCTAGGAAAAACATATTTAACGTCTTATATACAAGTGATAACAGTCACATTTGATCTTATATTTTGATTAAGAATGTTTAGAATATATATTTGATCGAGTACGGAAGAAAACATAATTTGTTTTATCGAAAATGGAGTTCCGAATGAGGAGTAATTCAAAAAACTCCAAAATCGGTCAAAACTCAAAGGGGTACCATCACGGAAAATAGTTGATTTCGGTCCCAAAAATATGTATTCTATTAACATTACTACGTCAATATATATCAAGTTAGAATGCGAATATACTAATTTCACTGAAAACCGAGTTGAGTGATGAGATATTGACAAAACTACGAAATCTAACAAAACAGTTCGGTGATACCTAGGAAAAACGTATTTAACGTCTTATGTACAAGTGATAACAGTTATATTTGATCTTGCATATTGATTTATAATGTTTAGAATATATATTTGATGGAGTACGGAAGAAAAAAAAAATTCATTTCATCGAAAATGGAGTTCCGATTGAGGAGTAATTGAAAATTTTACAAAATCGATTAAAACTCAAAGGGTACCATCACGGAAAATAGTTGATTTCGGTCCCAAAAATATGTATTCTATTAACATTAATACGTCAATATATATTGAGTTAGAATGCGAATAAAACTAATTTGACTGAAAACGGAGTTGTGAGTGATGAGATATTGACAAAACTAAGAAATCTGACGAAACAGTTAGGTGATACCTAGGAAAAACGTATTTAACGTCTTATATACAAGTGATAAGAGTTATATTTGATCCTCTATATTGATTTATAATGTTTAGAATATAAATTTGATCGAGTACGGAAGAAAACAAAATTTATTTCATCGAAAATGGAGTTCCGATTGAGGAGTAATTCAAAAATTTACAAAATCGGTTCAAACTCAAAGGGTACCATCACGGAAAATAGTTTATTTCGGTCCCAAAAATATGAATTATATTAACATTAATACCTCAATATATATCAAGTTAGAATGCGAATTACACTAATTTCACTGAAAACGAAGATGTGAGTGATGAAATATTGACCAAACTACGAAATCGGACGAAACAGTTAAGTGATACCTAGGAAAAACGTATTTAATTTATTATATACAAGTGATAACAGTTATATTTGTTCTTATATTTTGAGTGAGAATGTTTAGAATATATATTTGATCAAGGACGGAATAAAACAAAATTTATTTGATCGAAAATGGAGTTCCGAATGAGGAGTAATTTAAAAAACTACAAAATTGGTCGAAACTCAAAGGGGTACCATCACGGAAAATAGTTGATTTGGTCCCAAAAATATGTATTATATTAACATTAATACGTCAATATATATCGAGTTAGAATGAGAATAAAACTATATTCACTGAAAAGGGAGTTGTGAGTGATGAAATAGTGACAAAACAACGAAATCGGCCAAAACAGTTAGGTGATACCTAGGAAAAACGTATTTAACGTCTTATATACAAGTGATAACAGTTTTATTTGATCTTAAATTTTGAGTGAGAATGTTTAGAATATATATTTGATTGAGGACGGAAGAAAATAAAATTTATTTCATCGAAAATGGAGTTCCGAATTAGGAGTAATTCAAAAAACTACAAAATTAGTTGAAACTCAAAGGGGTACCATCACAGAAAATAGTTGATTTCGGTCCCAAAAGTATGTACTCTATTAACATTAATCCGTCAATATATATCGAGTTAGAAATCAAATCAAACTAATTTCACTGAAAACGGAGTTGTGAGTGATGAGATATTGACAAAACTAAGAAATCTAACGAAACAGTTAGGTGATACCTAGGAAAAACGTATTTAACGTCTTATATACAAGTGATAACAGTTATATTTGATCCTCTATATTGATTTATAATGTTTAGAATATATATTTGATCGAGTACGGAAGAAAACAAAATTTATTTCATCGAAAATGGAGTTCCGATTGAGGAGTAATTCTAATATTTACAAAATCAGTTAGAACTCAAAGGGTACCATCACGAAAAATAGGTGATTTCGGTCCCAAAAAAATGTATTCTATTAACATTACTACGTCAATATATATCGAGTTAGAATGAGAATAAAACTATATTCACTGAAGAGGGAGTTGTGAGTGATGAAATATTGACAAAACAACGAAATCGGCCGAAAATGTTAGGTGATTCCTAGGAAAAATGTAATTAACGTCTTATATACAAGTGATAATAGTCACATTTGATCTTATATTTTGAGTAAGAATGTTTAGAATATATATTTGATCGAGTACGGAAGAAAATATAATTTATTTTATCGAAAATGGAGTTCCGAATGAGGAGTAATTCCAAAAACTCCAAAATCGGTCAAAACTCAAAGGGGTACCATCACGGAAAATAGTTGATTTCGGTCCCAAAAATATGTATTCTATTAACATTACTACATCAATATATATCAAGTTAGAATGCGAATAAAACTAATTTCACTGAAAACGGAGTTGTGAGTGATGAGATATTGACAAAACTACGAAATTTGACGAAACAGTTAGGTGATACCTAGGAAAAACGTATTTAACGTCTTATATACAAGTGATAACAGTTATATTTGATCTTATATTTTGATTTATAAAGTTTAGAATATATATTTGATCGAGTATGGAAGAAAACAAAATTTATTTCATCGAAAATGGAGTTCCGATTGAGGAGTAATTCTAATATTTACAAAATCAGTTAAAACTCAAAGGGTACCATCACGAAAAATAGGTGATTTCGGTCCCAAAAATATGTATTCTATTAACATTAGTACGTCAATATATATCGAGTTAGAATGAGAATAAAACTATATTCACTGAAAAGGGAGTTGTGAGTGATGAAATATTGACAAAACAACGAAATCGGCCGAAACAGTTAGGTGATACCTAGGAAAAACGTATTTGACGTCTTATATACAAGTGATAACAGTTATATTTGATCTTATATATTGATTTATAAAGTTTAGATTATATATTTGATCGAGTACGGAAGAAAATAAAATTTATTTCATCGAAAATGGAGTTCCGATTGAGGAGTAATTCTAAAATTTACAAAATCAGTTAAAACTCAAAGGGTACCATCACGGAAAATAGTTTATTTCGGTCCCAAAAATATGTATTCTATTAATATTACTACATCAATATATATCGAGTTAGAATGCGAATAAAAATAATTTCAATGTAAACGGAGTTGTGAGGGATGAGATATTGACAAAAGTACGAAATCGAACGAAACAGTTAGGTGATTCCTAGGATAAATGTATTTAACGTCTTATATACAAGTGATAACAGTCACATTTGATCATATATTTTGAGTAAGATTATTTAGAATATATATTTGATCGAGGATGGAATAATACAAAATTTATTTTATCGAAAATGGAGTTCCGAATGAGGAGTAATTTAAAAAACTACAAAATCAGTCGAAACTCAAAGGGGCCATCACGGAAAATAGTTGATTTCGGTCCCAAAAATATGTACTCTATTAACATTAATCCGTCAATATATATTGAGTTAGAATGCGAATAAAACTAATTTGACTGAAAACGGAGTTGTGAGGGATAAGATATTGACAAAACTTGAAATCGGACAAAACAATTAGGTGATACCTAGGAAAAAAGTATTTAACGTCTTAAATACAAGTGATAACAGTTATATTTGATCTTATATTTAGAGTGAGAATGTTTAGAATATTATTTGATTGAGGACGGACGAAAACAAAATAAATTTTATCGAAAATGGAGTTCTGAATTAGGAGTAATTCAAAAAACTACAAAATTGGTCGAAACTCAAAGGGGTACCATCACGGAAAATAGTTGATTTCGGTCCCCAAAATATATATTATATTAACATGACTACGTCAATATATATCGAATTATAATAAGAATAAAACTAATTTCACTGAAAACGGAGTTGTGAGTGATGAGATATTGACAAAACTACGAAATCTAACGAAACAGTTAGGTGATACCTAGGAAAAACGTATTTAACGTCTTATATACAAGTAATAACAGTTATATTTGATCGTATATACTGATTTATAATGTTTAGAATATATATTTCATCGAGTACGAAAGAAAAAAAAAATTATTTCATCGAAAATGGAGTTCCGATTGAGGAGTAATTCAAAAATTTACAAAATTCGTTAAAACTCAAAGGGTACCATCATGGAAAATAGTTGATTTCGGTCCCAAAAATATGTATTATAATAACATTAATACCTCAATATATATCGAGTTAGAATGCGAATTAAACTAATTTCACTGAAAATGAAGATGTGAGTAATGAGATATTGACCAAACTACGAAATCGGACGAAACTGTTAAGTGATACCTAGGAAAAACGTATTTAATTTATTATATACAAGTGATAACAGTTATATTTGATCTTATATTTTGAGTGAGAATGTTTAGAATATATATTTGATCGAGGACGGAAGAAAACAAAATTTATTTCATCAAAAATGGAGTTCTGAATGAGGAGTACTTCAAAAAACTTAAAAATGAGTCGAAACTCAAAGGGGTACCATCACGAAAAATAGGTGATTTCGGTCCCAAAATTATGTATTCTTAACATTACTACGTCAATATATATTAACTTAGAATACGAATAAAACTAATTTCACTGAAAACGAAGTTGTGAGTGATGAGATATTGACAAAACAACGAAATCGGCCGAAACAGTTAGGTGATACCTAGGAAAAACGTATTTGACGTCTTATATACAAGTGATAACAGTTATATTTGATCTTATATATTGATTTATAAAGTTTAGATTATATATTTGATCGAGTACGGAAGAAAATAAAATTTATTTCATCGAAAATGGAGTTCCGATTGAGGAGTAATTCTAAAATTTACAAAATCAGTTAAAACTCAAAGGGTACCATCACGGAAAATAGTTTATTTCGGTCCCAAAAATATGTATTCTATTAATATTACTACATCAATATATATCGAGTTAGAATGCGAATAAAAATAATTTCAATGTAAACGGAGTTGTGAGGGATGAGATATTGACAAAAGTACGAAATCGAACGAAACAGTTAGGTGATTCCTAGGATAAATGTATTTAACGTCTTATATACAAGTGATAACAGTCACATTTGATCATATATTTTGAGTAAGATTATTTAGAATATATATTTGATCGAGGATGGAATAATACAAAATTTATTTTATCGAAAATGGAGTTCCGAATGAGGAGTAATTTAAAAAACTACAAAATCAGTCGAAACTCAAAGGGGCCATCACGGAAAATAGTTGATTTCGGTCCCAAAAATATGTACTCTATTAACATTAATCCGTCAATATATATTGAGTTAGAATGCGAATAAAACTAATTTGACTGAAAACGGAGTTGTGAGGGATAAGATATTGACAAAACTTGAAATCGGACAAAACAATTAGGTGATACCTAGGAAAAAAGTATTTAACGTCTTAAATACAAGTGATAACAGTTATATTTGATCTTATATTTAGAGTGAGAATGTTTAGAATATTATTTGATTGAGGACGGACGAAAACAAAATAAATTTTATCGAAAATGGAGTTCTGAATTAGGAGTAATTCAAAAAACTACAAAATTGGTCGAAACTCAAAGGGGTACCATCACGGAAAATAGTTGATTTCGGTCCCCAAAATATATATTATATTAACATGACTACGTCAATATATATCGAATTATAATAAGAATAAAACTAATTTCACTGAAAACGGAGTTGTGAGTGATGAGATATTGACAAAACTACGAAATCTAACGAAACAGTTAGGTGATACCTAGGAAAAACGTATTTAACGTCTTATATACAAGTAATAACAGTTATATTTGATCGTATATACTGATTTATAATGTTTAGAATATATATTTCATCGAGTACGAAAGAAAAAAAAAATTATTTCATCGAAAATGGAGTTCCGATTGAGGAGTAATTCAAAAATTTACAAAATTCGTTAAAACTCAAAGGGTACCATCATGGAAAATAGTTGATTTCGGTCCCAAAAATATGTATTATAATAACATTAATACCTCAATATATATCGAGTTAGAATGCGAATTAAACTAATTTCACTGAAAACGAAGATGTGAGTAATGAGATATTGACCAAACTACGAAATCGGACGAAACTGTTAAGTGATACCTAGGAAAAACGTATTTAATTTATTATATACAAGTGATAACAGTTATATTTGATCTTATATTTTGAGTGAGAATGTTTAGAATATATATTTGATCGAGGACGGAAGAAAACAAAATTTATTTCATCAAAAATGGAGTTCTGAATGAGGAGTACTTCAAAAAACTTAAAAATGAGTCGAAACTCAAAGGGGTACCATCACGAAAAATAGGTGATTTCGGTCCCAAAATTATGTATTCTTAACATTACTACGTCAATATATATTAACTTAGAATACGAATAAAACTAATTTCACTGAAAACGGAGTTGTGAGTGATGAGATATTGACAAAACAACGAAATCGGCCGAAACAGTTAGGTGATACCTAGGAAAAACGTATTTGACGTCTTATATACAAGTGATAACAGTTATATTTGATCTTATATATTGATTTATAAAGTTTAGATTATATATTTGATCGAGTACGGAAGAAAATAAAATTTATTTCATCGAAAATGGAGTTCCGATTGAGGAGTAATTCTAAAATTTACAAAATCAGTTAAAACTCAAAGGGTACCATCACGGAAAATAGTTTATTTCGGTCCCAAAAATATGTATTCTATTAACATTACTACATCAATATATATCGAGTTAGAATGCGAATAAAAATAATTTCAATGTAAACGGAGTTGTGAGGGATGAGATATTGACAAAAGTACGAAATCGAACGAAACAGTTAGGTGATTCCTAGGATAAATGTATTTAACGTCTTATATACAAGTGATAACAGTCACATTTGATCATATATTTTGAGTAAGATTATTTAGAATATATATTTGATCGAGGATGGAATAATACAAAATTTATTTTATCGAAAATGGAGTTCCGAATGAGGAGTAATTTAAAAAACTACAAAATCAGTCGAAACTCAAAGGGGCCATCACGGAAAATAGTTGATTTCGGTCCCAAAAATATGTACTCTATTAACATTAATCCGTCAATATATATTGAGTTAGAATGCGAATAAAACTAATTTGACTGAAAACGGAGTTGTGAGGGATAAGATATTGACAAAACTTGAAATCGGACAAAACAATTAGGTGATACCTAGGAAAAAAGTATTTAACGTCTTAAATACAAGTGATAACAGTTATATTTGATCTTATATTTAGAGTGAGAATGTTTAGAATATTATTTGATTGAGGACGGACGAAAACAAAATAAATTTTATCGAAAATGGAGTTCTGAATTAGGAGTAATTCAAAAAACTACAAAATTGGTCGAAACTCAAAGGGGTACCATCACGGAAAATAGTTGATTTCGGTCCCCAAAATATATATTATATTAACATGACTACGTCAATATATATCGAATTATAATAAGAATAAAACTAATTTCACTGAAAACGGAGTTGTGAGTGATGAGATATTGACAAAACTACGAAATCTAACGAAACAGTTAGGTGATACCTAGGAAAAACGTATTTAACGTCTTATATACAAGTAATAACAGTTATATTTGATCGTATATACTGATTTATAATGTTTAGAATATATATTTCATCGAGTACGAAAGAAAAAAAAAATTATTTCATCGAAAATGGAGTTCCGATTGAGGAGTAATTCAAAAATTTACAAAATTCGTTAAAACTCAAAGGGTACCATCATGGAAAATAGTTGATTTCGGTCCCAAAAATATGTATTATAATAACATTAATACCTCAATATATATCGAGTTAGAATGCGAATTAAACTAATTTCACTGAAAACGAAGATGTGAGTAATGAGATATTGACCAAACTACGAAATCGGACGAAACTGTTAAGTGATACCTAGGAAAAACGTATTTAATTTATTATATACAAGTGATAACAGTTATATTTGATCTTATATTTTGAGTGAGAATGTTTAGAATATATATTTGATCGAGGACGGAAGAAAACAAAATTTATTTCATCAAAAATGGAGTTCTGAATGAGGAGTACTTCAAAAAACTTAAAAATGAGTCGAAACTCAAAGGGGTACCATCACGAAAAATAGGTGATTTCGGTCCCAAAATTATGTATTCTTAACATTACTACGTCAATATATATTAACTTAGAATACGAATAAAACTAATTTCACTGAAAACGGAGTTGTGAGTGATGAGATATTGACAAAACAACGAAATCGGCCGAAACAGTTAGGTGATACCTAGGAAAAACGTATTTGACGTCTTATATACAAGTGATAACAGTTATATTTGATCTTATATATTGATTTATAAAGTTTAGATTATATATTTGATCGAGTACGGAAGAAAATAAAATTTATTTCATCGAAAATGGAGTTCTGATTGAGGAGTAATTCTAAAATTTACAAAATCAGTTAAAACTCAAAGGGTACCATCACGGAAAATAGTTTATTTCGGTCCCAAAAATATGTATTCTATTAACATTACTACATCAATATATATCGAGTTAGAATGCGAATAAAAATAATTTCAATGTAAACGGAGTTGTGAGGGATGAGATATTGACAAAAGTACGAAATCGAACGAAACAGTTAGGTGATTCCTAGGAAAAATGTATTTAACGTCTTATATACAAGTGATAACAGTCACATTTGATCATATATTTTGAGTAAGATTATTTAGAATATATATTTGATCGAGGATGGAATAATACAAAATTTATTTTATCGAAAATGGAGTTCCGAATGAGGAGTAATTTAAAAAACTACAAAATCAGTCGAAACTCAAAGGGGCCATCACGGAAAATAGTTGATTTCGGTCCCAAAAATATGTACTCTATTAACATTAATCCGTCAATATATATTGAGTTAGAATGCGAATAAAACTAATTTGACTGAAAACGGAGTTGTGAGGGATAAGATATTGACAAAACTTGAAATCGGACAAAACAATTAGGTGATACCTAGGAAAAAAGTATTTAACGTCTTAAATACAAGTGATAACAGTTATATTTGATCTTATATTTAGAGTGAGAATGTTTAGAATATTATTTGATTGAGGACGGACGAAAACAAAATAAATTTTATCGAAAATGGAGTTCTGAATTAGGAGTAATTCAAAAAACTACAAAATTGGTCGAAACTCAAAGGGGTACCATCACGGAAAATAGTTGATTTCGGTCCCCAAAATATATATTATATTAACATGACTACGTCAATATATATCGAATTATAATAAGAATAAAACTAATTTCACTGAAAACGGAGTTGTGAGTGATGAGATATTGACAAAACTACGAAATCTAACGAAACAGTTAGGTGATACCTAGGAAAAACGTATTTAACGTCTTATATACAAGTAATAACAGTTATATTTGATCGTATATACTGATTTATAATGTTTAGAATATATATTTCATCGAGTACGAAAGAAAAAAAAAATTATTTCATCGAAAATGGAGTTCCGATTGAGGAGTAATTCAAAAATTTACAAAATTCGTTAAAACTCAAAGGGTACCATCATGGAAAATAGTTGATTTCGGTCCCAAAAATATGTATTATAATAACATTAATACCTCAATATATATCGAGTTAGAATGCGAATTAAACTAATTTCACTGAAAACGAAGATGTGAGTAATGAGATATTGACCAAACTACGAAATCGGACGAAACTGTTAAGTGATACCTAGGAAAAACGTATTTAATTTATTATATACAAGTGATAACAGTTATATTTGATCTTATATTTTGAGTGAGAATGTTTAGAATATATATTTGATCGAGGACGGAAGAAAACAAAATTTATTTCATCAAAAATGGAGTTCTGAATGAGGAGTACTTCAAAAAACTTAAAAATGAGTCGAAACTCAAAGGGGTACCATCACGAAAAATAGGTGATTTCGGTCCCAAAATTATGTATTCTTAACATTACTACGTCAATATATATTAACTTAGAATACGAATAAAACTAATTTCACTGAAAACGGAGTTGTGAGTGATGAGATATTGACAAAACAACGAAATCGGCCGAAACAGTTAGGTGATACCTAGGAAAAACGTATTTGACGTCTTATATACAAGTGATAACAGTTATATTTGATCTTATATATTGATTTATAAAGTTTAGATTATATATTTGATCGAGTACGGAAGAAAATAAAATTTATTTCATCGAAAATGGAGTTCCGATTGAGGAGTAATTCTAAAATTTACAAAATCAGTTAAAACTCAAAGGGTACCATCACGGAAAATAGTTTATTTCGGTCCCAAAAATATGTATTCTATTAACATTACTACATCAATATATATCGAGTTAGAATGCGAATAAAAATAATTTCAATGTAAACGGAGTTGTGAGGGATGAGATATTGACAAAAGTACGAAATCGAACGAAACAGTTAGGTGATTCCTAGGATAAATGTATTTAACGTCTTATATACAAGTGATAACAGTCACATTTGATCATATATTTTGAGTAAGATTATTTAGAATATATATTTGATCGAGGATGGAATAATACAAAATTTATTTTATCGAAAATGGAGTTCCGAATGAGGAGTAATTTAAAAAACTACAAAATCAGTCGAAACTCAAAGGGGCCATCACGGAAAATAGTTGATTTCGGTCCCAAAAATATGTACTCTATTAACATTAATCCGTCAATATATATTGAGTTAGAATGCGAATAAAACTAATTTGACTGAAAACGGAGTTGTGAGGGATAAGATATTGACAAAACTTGAAATCGGACAAAACAATTAGGTGATACCTAGGAAAAAAGTATTTAACGTCTTAAATACAAGTGATAACAGTTATATTTGATCTTATATTTAGAGTGAGAATGTTTAGAATATTATTTGATTGAGGACGGACGAAAACAAAATAAATTTTATCGAAAATGGAGTTCTGAATTAGGAGTAATTCAAAAAACTACAAAATTGGTCGAAACTCAAAGGGGTACCATCACGGAAAATAGTTGATTTCGGTCCCCAAAATATATATTATATTAACATGACTACGTCAATATATATCGAATTATAATAAGAATAAAACTAATTTCACTGAAAACGGAGTTGTGAGTGATGAGATATTGACAAAACTACGAAATCTAACGAAACAGTTAGGTGATACCTAGGAAAAACGTATTTAACGTCTTATATACAAGTAATAACAGTTATATTTGATCGTATATACTGATTTATAATGTTTAGAATATATATTTCATCGAGTACGAAAGAAAAAAAAAATTATTTCATCGAAAATGGAGTTCCGATTGAGGAGTAATTCAAAAATTTACAAAATTCGTTAAAACTCAAAGGGTACCATCATGGAAAATAGTTGATTTCGGTCCCAAAAATATGTATTATAATAACATTAATACCTCAATATATATCGAGTTAGAATGCGAATTAAACTAATTTCACTGAAAACGAAGATGTGAGTAATGAGATTTTGACCAAACTACGAAATCGGACGAAACTGTTAAGTGATACCTAGGAAAAACGTATTTAATTTATTATATACAAGTGATAACAGTTATATTTGATCTTATATTTTGAGTGAGAATGTTTAGAATATATATTTGATCGAGGACGGAAGAAAACAAAATTTATTTCATCAAAAATGGAGTTCTGAATGAGGAGTACTTCAAAAAACTTAAAAATGAGTCGAAACTCAAAGGGGTACCATCACGAAAAATAGGTGATTTCGGTCCCAAAATTATGTATTCTTAACATTACTACGTCAATATATATTAACTTAGAATACGAATAAAACTAATTTCACTGAAAACGGAGTTGTGAGTGATGAGATATTGACAAAACAACGAAATCGGCCGAAACAGTTAGGTGATACCTAGGAAAAACGTATTTGACGTCTTATATACAAGTGATAACAGTTATATTTGATCTTATATATTGATTTATAAAGTTTAGATTATATATTTGATCGAGTACGGAAGAAAATAAAATTTATTTCATCGAAAATGGAGTTCCGATTGAGGAGTAATTCTAAAATTTACAAAATCAGTTAAAACTCAAAGGGTACCATCACGGAAAATAGTTTATTTCGGTCCCAAAAATATGTATTCTATTAACATTACTACATCAATATATATCGAGTTAGAATGCGAATAAAAATAATTTCAATGTAAACGGAGTTGTGAGGGATGAGATATTGACAAAAGTACGAAATCGAACGAAACAGTTAGGTGATTCCTAGGAAAAATGTATTTAACGTCTTATATACAAGTGATAACAGTCACATTTGATCATATATTTTGAGTAAGATTATTTAGAATATATATTTGATCGAGGATGGAATAATACAAAATTTATTTTATCGAAAATGGAGTTCCGAATGAGGAGTAATTTAAAAAACTACAAAATCAGTCGAAACTCAAAGGGGCCATCACGGAAAATAGTTGATTTCGGTCCCAAAAATATGTACTCTATTAACATTAATCCGTCAATATATATTGAGTTAGAATGCGAATAAAACTAATTTGACTGAAAACGGAGTTGTGAGGGATAAGATATTGACAAAACTTGAAATCGGACAAAACAATTAGGTGATACCTAGGAAAAAAGTATTTAACGTCTTAAATACAAGTGATAACAGTTATATTTGATCTTATATTTAGAGTGAGAATGTTTAGAATATTATTTGATTGAGGACGGACGAAAACAAAATAAATTTTATCGAAAATGGAGTTCTGAATTAGGAGTAATTCAAAAAACTACAAAATTGGTCGAAACTCAAAGGGGTACCATCACGGAAAATAGTTGATTTCGGTCCCCAAAATATATATTATATTAACATGACTACGTCAATATATATCGAATTATAATAAGAATAAAACTAATTTCACTGAAAACGGAGTTGTGAGTGATGAGATATTGACAAAACTACGAAATCTAACGAAACAGTTAGGTGATACCTAGGAAAAACGTATTTAACGTCTTATATACAAGTAATAACAGTTATATTTGATCGTATATACTGATTTATAATGTTTAGAATATATATTTCATCGAGTACGAAAGAAAAAAAAAATTATTTCATCGAAAATGGAGTTCCGATTGAGGAGTAATTCAAAAATTTACAAAATTCGTTAAAACTCAAAGGGTACCATCATGGAAAATAGTTGATTTCGGTCCCAAAAATATGTATTATAATAACATTAATACCTCAATATATATCGAGTTAGAATGCGAATTAAACTAATTTCACTGAAAACGAAGATGTGAGTAATGAGATATTGACCAAACTACGAAATCGGACGAAACTGTTAAGTGATACCTAGGAAAAACGTATTTAATTTATTATATACAAGTGATAACAGTTATATTTGATCTTATATTTTGAGTGAGAATGTTTAGAATATATATTTGATCGAGGACGGAAGAAAACAAAATTTATTTCATCAAAAATGGAGTTCTGAATGAGGAGTACTTCAAAAAACTTAAAAATGAGTCGAAACTCAAAGGGGTACCATCACGAAAAATAGGTGATTTCGGTCCCAAAATTATGTATTCTTAACATTACTACGTCAATATATATTAACTTAGAATACGAATAAAACTAATTTCACTGAAAACGGAGTTGTGAGTGATGAGATATTGACAAAACAACGAAATCGGCCGAAACAGTTAGGTGATACCTAGGAAAAACGTATTTGACGTCTTATATACAAGTGATAACAGTTATATTTGATCTTATATATTGATTTATAAAGTTTAGATTATATATTTGATCGAGTACGGAAGAAAATAAAATTTATTTCATCGAAAATGGAGTTCCGATTGAGGAGTAATTCTAAAATTTACAAAATCAGTTAAAACTCAAAGGGTACCATCACGGAAAATAGTTTATTTCGGTCCCAAAAATATGTATTCTATTAACATTACTACATCAATATATATCGAGTTAGAATGCGAATAAAAATAATTTCAATGTAAACGGAGTTGTGAGGGATGAGATATTGACAAAAGTACGAAATCGAACGAAACAGTTAGGTGATTCCTAGGAAAAATGTATTTAACGTCTTATATACAAGTGATAACAGTCACATTTGATCATATATTTTGAGTAAGATTATTTAGAATATATATTTGATCGAGGATGGAATAATACAAAATTTATTTTATCGAAAATGGAGTTCCGAATGAGGAGTAATTTAAAAAACTACAAAATCAGTCGAAACTCAAAGGGGCCATCACGGAAAATAGTTGATTTCGGTCCCAAAAATATGTACTCTATTAACATTAATCCGTCAATATATATTGAGTTAGAATGCGAATAAAACTAATTTGACTGAAAACGGAGTTGTGAGGGATAAGATATTGACAAAACTTGAAATCGGACAAAACAATTAGGTGATACCTAGGAAAAAAGTATTTAACGTCTTAAATACAAGTGATAACAGTTATATTTGATCTTATATTTAGAGTGAGAATGTTTAGAATATTATTTGATTGAGGACGGACGAAAACAAAATTTATTTTATCGAAAATGGAGTTCTGAATTAGGAGTAATTCAAAAAACTACAAAATTGGTCGAAACTCAAAGGGGTACCATCACGGAAAATAGTTGATTTCGGTCCCCAAAATATATATTATATTAACATGACTACGTCAATATATATCGAATTATAATAAGAATAAAACTAATTTCACTGAAAACGGAGTTGTGAGTGATGAGATATTGACAAAACTACGAAATCTAACGAAACAGTTAGGTGATACCTAGGAAAAACGTATTTAACGTCTTATATACAAGTAATAACAGTTATATTTGATCGTATATACTGATTTATAATGTTTAGAATATATATTTCATCGAGTACGAAAGAAAAAAAAAATTATTTCATCGAAAATGGAATTCCGATTGAGGAGTAATTCAAAAATTTACAAAATTCGTTAAAACTCAAAGGGTACCATCATGGAAAATAGTTGATTTCGGTCCCAAAAATATGTATTATAATAACATTAATACCTCAATATATATCGAGTTAGAATGCGAATAAAACTAATTTGACTAAAAACGGAGTTGTGAGGGATGAGATATTGACAAAAGTACGAAATCGAACGAAACAGTTAGGTAATTCATAGGAAAAACGTACTTAACGTCTTATATACAAGTGATAACAGTCACATTTGATCTTATATTTTGAGTAAGAATCTTTAGAATATATATTTGATCGAGGACGGAACAAAACAAAATTTATTTGATCGAAAATGGAGTTCTGAATGAGGAGTACCTCAAAAAACTTCAAAATTAGTCGAAACTCAAAGGAACCATCACGAACAATAGGTGATTTCGGTCAAAACAATGTATTCTATTAACATTACTACGTCAATATATCGAATTAGAATGCGAATAAAACTAATTTCACTGAAAACAGAGTTGTGAGTGATGAGATATTGACAAAACAACGAAATCGGTCGAAACAGTTAGGTGATTCCTAGGAAAAACATATTTAACGTCTTATATACAAGTGATAACAGTCACATTTGATCTTATATTTTGATTAAGAATGTTTAGAATATATATTTGATCGAGTACGGAAGAAAACATAATTTGTTTTATCGAAAATGGAGTTCCGAATGAGGAGTAATTCAAAAAACTCCAAAATCGGTCAAAACTCAAAGGGGTACCATCACGGAAAATAGTTGATTTCGGTCCCAAAAATATGTATTCTATTAACATTACTACGTCAATATATATCAAGTTAGAATGCGAATATACTAATTTCACTGAAAACCGAGTTGAGTGATGAGATATTGACAAAACTACGAAATCTAACAAAACAGTTAGGTGATACCTAGGAAAAACGTATTTAACGTCTTATGTACAAGTGATAACAGTTATATTTGATCTTGCATATTGATTTATAATGTTTAGAATATATATTTGATGGAGTACGGAAGAAAAAAAAATTCATTTCATCGAAAATGAAGTTCCGATTGAGGAGTAATTGAAAATTTTACAAAATCGATTAAAACTCAAAGGGTACCATCACGGAAAATAGTTGATTTCGGTCCCAAAAATATGTATTCTATTAACATTAATACGTCAATATATATTGAGTTAGAATGCGAATAAAACTAATTTGACTGAAAACGGAGTTGTGAGTGATGAGATATTGACAAAACTAAGAAATCTGACGAAACAGTTAGGTGATACCTAGGAAAAACGTATTTAACGTCTTATATACAAGTGATAAGAGTTATATTTGATCCTCTATATTGATTTATAATGTTTAGAATATAAATTTGATCGAGTACGGAAGAAAACAAAATTTATTTCATCGAAAATGGAGTTCCGATTGAGGAGTAATTCAAAAATTTACAAAATCGGTTCAAACTCAAAGGGTACCATCACGGAAAATAGTTTATTTCGGTCCCAAAAATATGAATTATATTAACATTAATACCTCAATATATATCAAGTTAGAATGCGAATTACACTAATTTCACTGAAAACGAAGATGTGAGTGATGAAATATTGACCAAACTACGAAATCGGACGAAACAGTTAAGTGATACCTAGGAAAAACGTATTTAATTTATTATATACAAGTGATAACAGTTATATTTGTTCTTATATTTTGAGTGAGAATGTTTAGAATATATATTTGATCAAGGACGGAATAAAACAAAATTTATTTGATCGAAAATGGAGTTCCGAATGAGGAGTAATTTAAAAAACTACAAAATTGGTCGAAACTCAAAGGGGTACCATCACGGAAAATAGTTGATTTGGTCCCAAAAATATGTATTATATTAACATTAATACGTCAATATATATCGAGTTAGAATGAGAATAAAACTATATTCACTGAAAAGGGAGTTGTGAGTGATGAAATAGTGACAAAACAACGAAATCGGCCAAAACAGTTAGGTGATACCTAGGAAAAACGTATTTAACGTCTTATATACAAGTGATAACAGTTTTATTTGATCTTAAATTTTGAGTGAGAATGTTTAGAATATATATTTGATTGAGGACGGAAGAAAATAAAATTTATTTCATCGAAAATGGAGTTCCGAATTAGGAGTAATTCAAAAAACTACAAAATTAGTTGAAACTCAAAGGGGTACCATCACAGAAAATAGTTGATTTCGGTCCCAAAAGTATGTACTCTATTAACATTAATCCGTCAATATATATCGAGTTAGAAATCAAATCAAACTAATTTCACTGAAAACGGAGTTGTGAGTGATGAGATATTGACAAAACTAAGAAATCTAACGAAACAGTTAGGTGATACCTAGGAAAAACGTATTTAACGTCTTATATACAAGTGATAACAGTTATATTTGATCCTCTATATTGATTTATAATGTTTAGAATATATATTTGATCGAGTACGGAAGAAAACAAAATTTATTTCATCGAAAATGGAGTTCCGATTGAGGAGTAATTCTAATATTTACAAAATCAGTTAGAACTCAAAGGGTACCATCACGAAAAATAGGTGATTTCGGTCCCAAAAAAATGTATTCTATTAACATTACTACGTCAATATATATCGAGTTAGAATGAGAATAAAACTATATTCACTGAAGAGGGAGTTGTGAGTGATGAAATATTGACAAAACAACGAAATCGGCCGAAAATGTTAGGTGATTACTAGGAAAAATGTAATTAACGTCTTATATACAAGTGATAATAGTCACATTTGATCTTATATTTTGAGTAAGAATGTTTAGAATATATATTTGATCGAGTACGGAAGAAAATATAATTTATTTTATCGAAAATGGAGTTCCGAATGAGGAGTAATTCCAAAAACTCCAAAATCGGTCAAAACTCAAAGGGGTACCATCACGGAAAATAGTTGATTTCGGTCCCAAAAATATGTATTCTATTAACATTACTACATCAATATATATCAAGTTAGAATGCGAATAAAACTAATTTCACTGAAAACGGAGTTGTGAGTGATGAGATATTGACAAAACTACGAAATCTGACGAAACAGTTAGGTGATACCTAGGAAAAACGTATTTAACGTCTTATATACAAGTGATAACAGTTATATTTGATCTTATATTTTGATTTATAAAGTTTAGAATATATATTTGATCGAGTATGGAAGAAAACAAAATTTATTTCATCGAAAATGGAGTTCCGATTGAGGAGTAATTCTAATATTTACAAAATCAGTTAAAACTCAAAGGGTACCATCACGAAAAATAGGTGATTTCGGTCCCAAAAATATGTATTCTATTAACATTAGTACGTCAATATATATCGAGTTAGAATGAGAATAAAACTATATTCACTGAAAAGGGAGTTGTGAGTGATGAAATATTGACAAAACAACGAAATCGGCCGAAACAGTTAGGTGATACCTAGGAAAAACGTATTTGACGTCTTATATACAAGTGATAACAGTTATATTTGATCTTATATATTGATTTATAAAGTTTAGATTATATATTTGATCGAGTACGGAAGAAAATAAAATTTATTTCATCGAAAATGGAGTTCCGATTGAGGAGTAATTCTAAAATTTACAAAATCAGTTAAAACTCAAAGGGTACCATCACGGAAAATAGTTTATTTCGGTCCCAAAAATATGTATTCTATTAATATTACTACATCAATATATATCGAGTTAGAATGCGAATAAAAATAATTTCAATGTAAACGGAGTTGTGAGGGATGAGATATTGACAAAAGTACGAAATCGAACGAAACAGTTAGGTGATTCCTAGGATAAATGTATTTAACGTCTTATATACAAGTGATAACAGTCACATTTGATCATATATTTTGAGTAAGATTATTTAGAATATATATTTGATCGAGGATGGAATAATACAAAATTTATTTTATCGAAAATGGAGTTCCGAATGAGGAGTAATTTAAAAAACTACAAAATCAGTCGAAACTCAAAGGGGCCATCACGGAAAATAGTTGATTTCGGTCCCAAAAATATGTACTCTATTAACATTAATCCGTCAATATATATTGAGTTAGAATGCGAATAAAACTAATTTGACTGAAAACGGAGTTGTGAGGGATAAGATATTGACAAAACTTGAAATCGGACAAAACAATTAGGTGATACCTAGGAAAAAAGTATTTAACGTCTTAAATACAAGTGATAACAGTTATATTTGATCTTATATTTAGAGTGAGAATGTTTAGAATATTATTTGATTGAGGACGGACGAAAACAAAATAAATTTTATCGAAAATGGAGTTCTGAATTAGGAGTAATTCAAAAAACTACAAAATTGGTCGAAACTCAAAGGGGTACCATCACGGAAAATAGTTGATTTCGGTCCCCAAAATATATATTATATTAACATGACTACGTCAATATATATCGAATTATAATAAGAATAAAACTAATTTCACTGAAAACGGAGTTGTGAGTGATGAGATATTGACAAAACTACGAAATCTAACGAAACAGTTAGGTGATACCTAGGAAAAACGTATTTAACGTCTTATATACAAGTAATAACAGTTATATTTGATCGTATATACTGATTTATAATGTTTAGAATATATATTTCATCGAGTACGAAAGAAAAAAAAAATTATTTCATCGAAAATGGAGTTCCGATTGAGGAGTAATTCAAAAATTTACAAAATTCGTTAAAACTCAAAGGGTACCATCATGGAAAATAGTTGATTTCGGTCCCAAAAATATGTATTATAATAACATTAATACCTCAATATATATCGAGTTAGAATGCGAATTAAACTAATTTCACTGAAAACGAAGATGTGAGTAATGAGATATTGACCAAACTACGAAATAGGACGAAACTGTTAAGTGATACCTAGGAAAAACGTATTTAATTTATTATATACAAGTGATAACAGTTATATTTGATCTTATATTTTGAGTGAGAATGTTTAGAATATATATTTGATCGAGGACGGAAGAAAACAAAATTTATTTCATCAAAAATGGAGTTCTGAATGAGGAGTACTTCAAAAAACTTAAAAATGAGTCGAAACTCAAAGGGGTACCATCACGAAAAATAGGTGATTTCGGTCCCAAAATTATGTGTTCTTAACATTACTACGTCAATATATATTAACTTAGAATACGAATAAAACTAATTTCACTGAAAACGGAGTTGTGAGTGATGAGATATTGACAAAACAACGAAATCGGCCGAAACAGTTAGGTGATACCTAGGAAAAACGTATTTGACGTCTTCTATACAAGTGATAACAGTTATATTTGATCTTATATATTGATTTATAAAGTTTAGATTATATATTTGATCGAGTACGGAAGAAAATAAAATTTATTTCATCGAAAATGGAGTTCCGATTGAGGAGTAATTCTAAAATTTACAAAATCAGTTAAAACTCAAAGGGTACCATCACGGAAAATAGTTTATTTCGGTCCCAAAAATATGTATTCTATTAACATTACTACATCAATATATATCGAGTTAGAATGCGAATAAAAATAATTTCAATGTAAACGGAGTTGTGAGGGATGAGATATTGACAAAAGTACGAAATCGAACGAAACAGTTAGGTGATTCCTAGGAAAAATGTATTTAACGTCTTATATACAAGTGATAACAGTCACATTTGATCATATATTTTGAGTAAGATTATTTAGAATATATATTTGATCGAGGATGGAATAATACAAAATTTATTTTATCGAAAATGGAGTTCCGAATGAGGAGTAATTTAAAAAACTACAAAATCAGTCGAAACTCAAAGGGGCCATCACGGAAAATAGTTGATTTCGGTCCCAAAAATATGTACTCTATTAACATTAATCCGTCAATATATATTGAGTTAGAATGCGAATAAAACTAATTTGACTGAAAACGGAGTTGTGAGGGATAAGATATTGACAAAACTTGAAATCGGACAAAACAATTAGGTGATACCTAGGAAAAACGTATTTAACGTCTTAAATACAAGTGATAACAGTTATATTTGATCTTATATTTAGAGTGAGAATGTTTAGAATATATATTTGATTGAGGACGGACGAAAACAAAATTTATTTTATCGAAAATGGAGTTCTGAATTAGGAGTAATTCAAAAAACTACAAAATTGGTCGAAACTCAAAGGGGTACCATCACGGAAAATAGTTGATTTCGGTCCCCAAAATATATATTATATTAACATGACTACGTCAATATATATCGAATTATAATAAGAATAAAACTAATTTCACTGAAAACGGAGTTGTGAGTGATGAGATATTGACAAAACTACGAAATCTAACGAAACAGTTAGGTGATACCTAGGAAAAACGTATTTAACGTCTTATATACAAGTAATAACAGTTATATTTGATCGTATATACTGATTTATAATGTTTAGAATATATATTTCATCGAGTACGAAAGAAAAAAAAAATTATTTCATCGAAAATGGAGTTCCGATTGAGGAGTAATTCAAAAATTTACAAAATTCGTTAAAACTCAAAGGGTACCATCATGGAAAATAGTTGATTTCGGTCCCAAAAATATGTATTATAATAACATTAATACCTCAATATATATCGAGTTAGAATGCGAATTAAACTAATTTCACTGAAAACGAAGATGTGAGTAATGAGATATTGACCAAACTACGAAATCGGACGAAACTGTTAAGTGATACCTAGGAAAAACGTATTTAATTTATTATATACAAGTGATAACAGTTATATTTGATCTTATATTTTGAGTGAGAATGTTTAGAATATATATTTGATCGAGGACGGAAGAAAACAAAATTTATTTCATCAAAAATGGAGTTCTGAATGAGGAGTACTTCAAAAAACTTAAAAATGAGTCGAAACTCAAAGGGGTACCATCACGAAAAATAGGTGATTTCGGTCCCAAAATTATGTATTCTTAACATTACTACGTCAATATATATTAACTTAGAATACGAATAAAACTAATTTCACTGAAAACGGAGTTGTGAGTGATGAGATATTGACAAAACAACGAAATCGGACGAAACAGTTAGGTGATTCCTAGGAAAAACGAATTTAACGTCTTATATACAAGTGATAACAGTTATATTTGATCTTATATATTGATTTATAATGTTTTTAATATATATTTGATCGAGTATGGAAGAAAACAAAATCTATTTCATCATAAATGGAGTTCCGATTGAGGAGTAATTCAAAAATTTACAAATCGGTTAAAACTCAAATGGTACCATCACGGAAAATAGTTTATTTTGGTGCCAAAAATATCTATTCTATTAACATTACTAAGTCAATATATATCGAGTTAGAATGCGAATATAAATAATTTCAATGTAAACGGAGTTGTGAGGGATGAGATATTGACAAAAGTACGAAATCGGACGAAACAGTTAGGTGATTCCTAGGAAAAACGTATTTAACGTCTTATATACAAGTGATAAAAGTCACATTTGATCTTATTTTTGAGTAAGAATATTTAGAATATATATTTGATCGAGGACGGAATAAAACAACATTTATTTTATCGAAAATGGAGTTCCGAATGAGGAGTAATTTAAAAAACTACAAAATCAGTCGAAACTCAAAGGGGTACCATCACGGAAAATAGTTGATTTCGGTCACAAAAATATGTACTCTATTAACATTAATCCGTCAATATATATTGAGTTAGAATGCGAATAAAACTAATTTGACTGAAAACGGAGTTGTGAGGGATAAGATATTGACAAAACTTGAAATCGGACAAAACAATTAGGTGATACCTAGGAAAAACGTATTTAACGTCTTAAATACAAGTGATAACAGTTATATTTGATCTT
This sequence comes from Chamaenerion angustifolium, assembly GCA_946814005.1. Classification (NCBI taxonomy): domain Eukaryota; kingdom Viridiplantae; phylum Streptophyta; class Magnoliopsida; order Myrtales; family Onagraceae; genus Chamaenerion; species Chamaenerion angustifolium. The sequence continues at coordinate 1,854,635 of OX328279.1, forward strand.
ATATTTAGAGTGAGAATGTTTAGAATATATATTGGATTGAGGACGGACGAAAACAAAATTTATTTTATCGAAAATGGAGTTCTGAATTAGGAGTAATTCAAAAAACTACAAAATTGGTCGAAACTCAAAGGGGTACCATCACGGAAAATAGTTGATTTCGGTCCCCAAAATATATATTATATTAACATGACTACGTCAATATATATCGAATTATAATAAGAATAAAACTAATTTCACTGAAAACGGAGTTGTGAGTGATGAGATATTGACAAAACTACGAAATCTAACGAAACAGTTAGGTGATACCTAGGAAAAACGTATTTAACGTCTTATATACAAGTAATAACAGTTATATTTGATCGTATATACTGATTTATAATGTTTAGAATATATATTTCATCGAGTACGAAAGAAAAAAAAATTTATTTCATCGAAAATGGAGTTCCGATTGAGGAGTAATTCAAAAATTTACAAAATTCGTTAAAACTCAAAGGGTACCATCATGGAAAATAGTTGATTTCGGTCCCAAAAATATGTATTATAATAACATTAATACCTCAATATATATCGAGTTAGAATGCGAATTAAACTAATTTCACTGAAAACGAAGATGTGAGTAATGAGATATTGACCAAACTACGAAATCGGACGAAACTGTTAAGTGATACCTAGGAAAAACGTATTTAATTTATTATATACAAGTGATAACAGTTATATTTGATCTTATATTTTGAGTGAGAATGTTTAGAATATATATTTGATCGAGGACGGAAGAAAACAAAATTTATTTCATCAAAAATGGAGTTCTGAATGAGGAGTACTTCAAAAAACTTAAAAATGAGTCGAAACTCAAAGGGGTACCATCACGAAAAATAGGTGATTTCGGTCCCAAAATTATGTATTCTTAACATTACTACGTCAATATATATTAACTTAGAATACGAATAAAACTAATTTCACTGAAAACGGAGTTGTGAGTGATGAGATATTGACAAAACAACGAAATCGGACGAAACAGTTAGGTGATTCCTAGGAAAAACGAATTTAACGTCTTATATACAAGTGATAACAGTTATATTTGATCTTATATATTGATTTATAATGTTTTTAATATATATTTGATCGAGTATGGAAGAAAACAAAATCTATTTCATCATAAATGGAGTTCCGATTGAGGAGTAATTCAAAAATTTACAAATCGGTTAAAACTCAAATGGTACCATCACGGAAAATAGTTTATTTTGGTGCCAAAAATATCTATTCTATTAACATTACTAAGTCAATATATATCGAGTTAGAATGCGAATATAAATAATTTCAATGTAAACGGAGTTGTGAGGGATGAGATATTGACAAAAGTACGAAATCGGACGAAACAGTTAGGTGATTCCTAGGAAAAACGTATTTAACGTCTTATATACAAGTGATAAAAGTCACATTTGATCTTATTTTTGAGTAAGAATATTTAGAATATATATTTGATCGAGGACGGAATAAAACAACATTGATTTTATCGAAAATGGAGTTCCGAATGAGGAGTAATTTAAAAAACTACAAAATCAGTCGAAACTCAAAGGGGTACCATCACGGAAAATAGTTGATTTCGGTCACAAAAATATGTACTCTATTAACATTAATCCGTCAATATATATTGAGTTAGAATGCGAATAAAACTAATTTGACTGAAAACGGAGTTGTGAGGGATAAGATATTGACAAAACTTGAAATCGGACAAAACAATTAGGTGATACCTAGGAAAAACGTATTTAACGTCTTAAATACAAGTGATAACAGTTATATTTGATCTTATATTTAGAGTGAGAATGTTTAGAATATATATTGGATTGAGGACGGACGAAAACAAAATTTATTTTATCGAAAATGGAGTTCTGAATTAGGAGTAATTCAAAAAACTACAAAATTGGTCGAAACTCAAAGGGGTACCATCACGGAAAATAGTTGATTTCGGTCACAAAAATATGTACTCTATTAACATTAATCCGTCAATATATATTGAGTTAGAATGCGAATAAAACTAATTTGACTGAAAACGGAGTTGTGAGGGATAAGATATTGACAAAACTTGAAATCGGACAAAACAATTAGGTGATACCTAGGAAAAACGTATTTAACGTCTTAAATACAAGTGATAACAGTTATATTTGATCTTATATTTAGAGTGAGAATGTTTAGAATATATATTGGATTGAGGACGGACGAAAACAAAATTTATTTTATCGAAAATGGAGTTCTGAATTAGGAGTAATTCAAAAAACTACAAAATTGGTCGAAACTCAAAGGGGTACCATCACGGAAAATAGTTGATTTCGGTCCCCAAAATATATATTATATTAACATGACTACGTCAATATATATCGAATTATAATAAGAATAAAACTAATTTCACTGAAAACGGAGTTGTGAGTGATGAGATATTGACAAAACTACGAAATCTAACGAAACAGTTAGGTGATACCTAGGAAAAACGTATTTAACGTCTTATATACAAGTAATAACAGTTATATTTGATCGTATATACTGATTTATAATGTTTAGAATATATATTTCATCGAGTACGAAAGAAAAAAAAATTTATTTCATCGAAAATGGAGTTCCGATTGAGGAGTAATTCAAAAATTTACAAAATTCGTTAAAACTCAAAGGGTACCATCATGGAAAATAGTTGATTTCGGTCCCAAAAATATGTATTATAATAACATTAATACCTCAATATATATCGAGTTAGAATGCGAATTAAACTAATTTCACTGAAAACGAAGATGTGAGTAATGAGATATTGACCAAACTACGAAATCGGACGAAACTGTTAAGTGATACCTAGGAAAAACGTATTTAATTTATTATATACAAGTGATAACAGTTATATTTGATCTTATATTTTGAGTGAGAATGTTTAGAATATATATTTGATCGAGGACGGAAGAAAACAAAATTTATTTCATCAAAAATGGAGTTCTGAATGAGGAGTACTTCAAAAAACTTAAAAATGAGTCGAAACTCAAAGGGGTACCATCACGAAAAATAGGTGATTTCGGTCCCAAAATTATGTATTCTTAACATTACTACGTCAATATATATTAACTTAGAATACGAATAAAACTAATTTCACTGAAAACGGAGTTGTGAGTGATGAGATATTGACAAAACAACGAAATCGGACGAAACAGTTAGGTGATTCCTAGGAAAAACGAATTTAACGTCTTATATACAAGTGATAACAGTTATATTTGATCTTATATATTGATTTATAATGTTTTTAATATATATTTGATCGAGTATGGAAGAAAACAAAATCTATTTCATCATAAATGGAGTTCCGATTGAGGAGTAATTCAAAAATTTACAAATCGGTTAAAACTCAAATGGTACCATCACGGAAAATAGTTTATTTTGGTGCCAAAAATATCTATTCTATTAACATTACTAAGTCAATATATATCGAGTTAGAATGCGAATATAAATAATTTCAATGTAAACGGAGTTGTGAGGGATGAGATATTGACAAAAGTACGAAATCGGACGAAACAGTTAGGTGATTCCTAGGAAAAACGTATTTAACGTCTTATATACAAGTGATAAAAGTCACATTTGATCTTATTTTTGAGTAAGAATATTTAGAATATATATTTGATCGAGGACGGAATAAAACAACATTGATTTTATCGAAAATGGAGTTCCGAATGAGGAGTAATTTAAAAAACTACAAAATCAGTCGAAACTCAAAGGGGTACCATCACGGAAAATAGTTGATTTCGGTCACAAAAATATGTACTCTATTAACATTAATCCGTCAATATATATTGAGTTAGAATGCGAATAAAACTAATTTGACTGAAAACGGAGTTGTGAGGGATAAGATATTGACAAAACTTGAAATCGGACAAAACAATTAGGTGATACCTAGGAAAAACGTATTTAACGTCTTAAATACAAGTGATAACAGTTATATTTGATCTTATATTTAGAGTGAGAATGTTTAGAATATATATTGGATTGAGGACGGACGAAAACAAAATTTATTTTATCGAAAATGGAGTTCTGAATTAGGAGTAATTCAAAAAACTACAAAATTGGTCGAAACTCAAAGGGGTACCATCACGGAAAATAGTTGATTTCGGTCCCCAAAATATATATTATATTAACATGACTACGTCAATATATATCGAATTATAATAAGAATAAAACTAATTTCACTGAAAACGGAGTTGTGAGTGATGAGATATTGACAAAACTACGAAATCTAACGAAACAGTTAGGTGATACCTAGGAAAAACGTATTTAACGTCTTATATACAAGTAATAACAGTTATATTTGATCGTATATACTGATTTATAATGTTTAGAATATATATTTCATCGAGTACGAAAGAAAAAAAAATTTATTTCATCGAAAATGGAGTTCCGATTGAGGAGTAATTCAAAAATTTACAAAATTCGTTAAAACTCAAAGGGTACCATCATGGAAAATAGTTGATTTCGGTCCCAAAAATATGTATTATAATAACATTAATACCTCAATATATATCGAGTTAGAATGCGAATTAAACTAATTTCACTGAAAACGAAGATGTGAGTAATGAGATATTGACCAAACTACGAAATCGGACGAAACTGTTAAGTGATACCTAGGAAAAACGTATTTAATTTATTATATACAAGTGATAACAGTTATATTTGATCTTATATTTTGAGTGAGAATGTTTAGAATATATATTTGATCGAGGACGGAAGAAAACAAAATTTATTTCATCAAAAATGGAGTTCTGAATGAGGAGTACTTCAAAAAACTTAAAAATGAGTCGAAACTCAAAGGGGTACCATCACGAAAAATAGGTGATTTCGGTCCCAAAATTATGTATTCTTAACATTACTACGTCAATATATATTAACTTAGAATACGAATAAAACTAATTTCACTGAAAACGGAGTTGTGAGTGATGAGATATTGACAAAACAACGAAATCGGACGAAACAGTTAGGTGATTCCTAGGAAAAACGAATTTAACGTCTTATATACAAGTGATAACAGTTATATTTGATCTTATATATTGATTTATAATGTTTTTAATATATATTTGATCGAGTATGGAAGAAAACAAAATCTATTTCATCATAAATGGAGTTCCGATTGAGGAGTAATTCAAAAATTTACAAATCGGTTAAAACTCAAATGGTACCATCACGGAAAATAGTTTATTTTGGTGCCAAAAATATCTATTCTATTAACATTACTAAGTCAATATATATCGAGTTAGAATGCGAATATAAATAATTTCAATGTAAACGGAGTTGTGAGGGATGAGATATTGACAAAAGTACGAAATCGGACGAAACAGTTAGGTGATTCCTAGGAAAAACGTATTTAACGTCTTATATACAAGTGATAAAAGTCACATTTGATCTTATTTTTGAGTAAGAATATTTAGAATATATATTTGATCGAGGACGGAATAAAACAACATTGATTTTATCGAAAATGGAGTTCCGAATGAGGAGTAATTTAAAAAACTACAAAATCAGTCGAAACTCAAAGGGGTACCATCACGGAAAATAGTTGATTTCGGTCACAAAAATATGTACTCTATTAACATTAATCCGTCAATATATATTGAGTTAGAATGCGAATAAAACTAATTTGACTGAAAACGGAGTTGTGAGGGATAAGATATTGACAAAACTTGAAATCGGACAAAACAATTAGGTGATACCTAGGAAAAACGTATTTAACGTCTTAAATACAAGTGATAACAGTTATATTTGATCTTATATTTAGAGTGAGAATGTTTAGAATATATATTGGATTGAGGACGGACGAAAACAAAATTTATTTTATCGAAAATGGAGTTCTGAATTAGGAGTAATTCAAAAAACTACAAAATTGGTCGAAACTCAAAGGGGTACCATCACGGAAAATAGTTGATTTCGGTCCCCAAAATATATATTATATTAACATGACTACGTCAATATATATCGAATTATAATAAGAATAAAACTAATTTCACTGAAAACGGAGTTGTGAGTGATGAGATATTGACAAAACTACGAAATCTAACGAAACAGTTAGGTGATACCTAGGAAAAACGTATTTAACGTGTTATATACAAGTAATAACAGTTATATTTGATCGTATATACTGATTTATAATGTTTAGAATATATATTTCATCGAGTACGAAAGAAAAAAAAAATTATTTCATCGAAAATGGAGTTCCGATTGAGGAGTAATTCAAAAATTTACAAAATTCGTTAAAACTCAAAGGGTACCATCATGGAAAATAGTTGATTTCGGTCCCAAAAATATGTATTATAATAACATTAATACCTCAATATATATCGAGTTAGAATGCGAATTAAACTAATTTCACTGAAAACGAAGATGTGAGTAATGAGATATTGACCAAACTACGAAATCGGACGAAACTGTTAAGTGATACCTAGGAAAAACGTATTTAATTTATTATATACAAGTGATAACAGTTATATTTGATCTTATATTTTGAGTGAGAATGTTTAGAATATATATTTGATCGAGGACGGAAGAAAACAAAATTTATTTCATCAAAAATGGAGTTCTGAATGAGGAGTACTTCAAAAAACTTAAAAATGAGTCGAAACTCAAAGGGGTACCATCACGAAACATAGGTGATTTCGGTCCCAAAATTATGTATTCTTAACATTACTACGTCAATATATATTAACTTAGAATACGAATAAAACTAATTTCACTGAAAACGGAGTTGTGAGTGATGAGATATTGACAAAACAACGAAATCGGACGAAACAGTTAGGTGATTCCTAGGAAAAACGTATTTAACGTCTTATATACAAGTGATAAAAGTCACATTTGATCTTATTTTTGAGTAAGAATATTTAGAATATATATTTGATCGAGGACGGAATAAAACAACATTGATTTTATCGAAAATGGAGTTCCGAATGAGGAGTAATTTAAAAAACTACAAAATCAGTCGAAACTCAAAGGGGTACCATCACGGAAAATAGTTGATTTCGGTCACAAAAATATGTACTCTATTAACATTAATCCGTCAATATATATCGAGTTAGAATGTGAATAAAACTATATTCACTGAAAAGGGAGTTGTGAGTGATGATATATTGACAAAACTACTAAATCGGACGAAACAGTTAGCTGATTCCTAGGAAAAACGTATTTAACGTCTTATATACAAGTGATAACAGTTATATTTGATCTTATATATTGATTTATAATGTTTTTAATATATATTTGATCGAGTATGGAAGAAAACAAAATTTATTTCATCATAAATAGAGTTCTGATTGAGGAGTAATTCAAATATTTACAAATCGGTTAAAACTCAAAGGGTACCATCACGGAAAATAGTTTATTTGGGTCCCAAAAATAAGTATTCTATTAACATTACTACGTCAATATATATCGAGTTAGAATGCGAATAAAACTAATTTGACTGAAAACGGAGTTGTGAGGGATGAGATATTGACAAAAGTACGAAATCGAACGAAACAGTTAGGTAATTCATAGGAAAATCGTACTTAACGTCTTATATACAAGTGATAACAGTCACATTTGATCTTATATTTTGAGTAAGAATCTTTAGAATATATATTTGATCAAGGACGGAACAAAACAAAATTTATTTTATCGAAAATGGAGTTCTGAATGAGGAATACCTCAAAAAACTTCAAAATTAGTCGAAACTCAAAGGAACCATCACGAACAATAGGTGATTTAGGTCAAAAACAATGTATTCTATTAACATTACTACGTCAATATATCGAATTAGAATGCGAATAAAACTAATTTCACTGAAAACAGAGTTGTGAGTGATGAGATATTGAGAAAACAACGAAATCGGTCGAAACAGTTAGGTGATTCCTAGGAAAAACATATTTAACGTCTTATATACAAGTGATAACAGTCACATTTGATCTTATATTTTGATTAAGAATGTTTATAATATATATTTGATCGAGTACGGAAGAAAACATAATTTGTTTTATCGAAAATGGAGTTCCGAATGAGGAGTAATTCAAAAAACTCCTAAATCGGTCAAAACTCAAAGGGGTACCATCACGGAAAATAGTTGATTTCGGTCCCAAAAATATGTATTCTATTAACATTACTACGTCAATATATATCAAGTTAGAATGTGAATATACTAATTTCACTGAAAACCGAGTTGAGTGATGAGATATTGACAAAACTACGAAATCTAACGAAACAGTTAGGTGATACCTAGGAAAAACGTATTTAACGTCTTATGTACAAGTGATAACAGTTATATTTGATCTTGCATATTGATTTATAATGTTTAGAATATATATTTGATGGAGTACGGAAGAAAAAAAAAAATTCATTTCATCGAAAATGGAGTTCCGATTGAGGAGTAATTGAAAATTTTACAAAATCGATTAAAACTCAAAGGGTACCATCACGGAAAATAGTTGATTTCGGTCCCAAAAATATGTATTCTATTAACATTAATACGTCAATATATATTGAGTTAGAATGCGAATAAAACTAATTTAACTGAAAACGGAGTTGTGAGTGATGAGATATTGACAAAACTAAGAAATCTGACGAAACAGTTAGGTGATACCTAGGAAAAACGTATTTAACGTCTTATATACAAGTGATAAGAGTTATATTTGATCCTCTATATTGATTTATAATGTTTAGAATATAAATTTGATCGAGTACGGAAGAAAACAAAATTTATTTCATCGAAAATGGAGTTCCGATTGAGGAGTAATTCAAAAATTTACAAAATCGGTTCAAACTCAAAGGGTACCATCACGGAAAATAGTTTATTTCGGTCCCAAAAATATGAATTATATTAACATTAATACCTCAATATATATCAAGTTAGAATGCGAATTACACTAATTTCACTGAAAACGAAGATGTGAGTGATGAAATATTGACCAAACTACGAAATCGGACGAAACAGTTAAGTGATACCTAGGAAAAACGTATTTAATTTATTATATACAAGTGATAACAGTTATATTTGTTCTTATATTTTGAGTGAGAATGTTTAGAATATATATTTGATCAAGGACGGAATAAAACAAAATTTATTTGATCGAAAATGGAGTTCCGAATGAGGAGTAATTTAAAAATCTACAAAATTGGTCGAAACTCAAAGGGGTACCATCACGGAAAATAGTTGATTTGGTCCCAAAAATATGTATTATATTAACATTAATACGTCAATATATATCGAGTTAGAATGAGAATAAAACTATATTCACTGAAAAGGGAGTTGTGAGTGATGAAATATTGACAAAACAACGAAATCGGCCAAAACAGTTAGGTGATACCTAGGAAAAAGTATTTAACGTCTTATATACAAGTGATAACAGTTTTATTTGATCTTAAATTTTGAGTGAGAATGTTTAGAATATATATTTGATTGAGGATGGAAGAAAATAAAATTTATTTCATCGAAAATGGAGTTCCGAATTAGGAGTAATTCAAAAAACTACAAAATTAGTTGAAACTCAAAGGGGTACCATCACAGAAAATAGTTGATTTCGGTCCCAAAAGTATGTACTCTATTAACATTAATCCGTCAATATATATCGAGTTAGAAATCAAATCAAACTAATTTCACTGAAAACGGAGTTGTGAGTGATGAGATATTGACAAAACTAAGAAATCTAACGAAACAGTTAGGTGATACCTAGGAAAAACGTATTTAACGTCTTATATACAAGTGATAACAGTTATATTTGATCCTCTATATTGATTTATAATGTTTAGAATATATATTTGATCGAGTACGGAAGAAAACATAATTTATTTCATCGAAAATGGAGTTCCGATTGAGGAGTAATTCTAATATTTACAAAATCAGTTAGAACTCAAAGGGTACCATCACGAAAAATAGGTGATTTCGGTCCCAAAAAAATGTATTCTATTAACATTACTACGTCAATATATATCGAGTTAGAATGAGAATAAAACTATATTCACTGAAGAGGGAGTTGTGAGTGATGAAATATTGACAAAACAACGAAATCGGCCGAAAATGTTAGGTGATTCCTAGGAAAAATGTAATTAACGTCTTATATACAAGTGATAATAGTCACATTTGATCTTATATTTTGAGTAAGAATGTTTAGAATATATATTTGATCGAGTACGGAAGAAAATATAATTTATTTTATCGAAAATGGAGTTCCGAATGAGGAGTAATTCCAAAAACTCCAAAATCGGTCAAAACTCAAAGGGGTACCATCACGGAAAATAGTTGATTTCGGTCCCAAAAATATGTATTCTATTAACATTACTACATCAATATATATCAAGTTAGAATGCGAATAAAACTAATTTCACTGAAAACGGAGTTGTGAGTGATGAGATATTGACAAAACTACGAAATCTGACGAAACAGTTAGGTGATACCTAGGAAAAACGTATTTAACGTCTTATATACAAGTGATAACAGTTATATTTGATCTTATATTTTGATTTATAAAGTTTAGAATATATATTTGATCGAGTATGGAAGAAAACAAAATTTATTTCATCGAAAATGGAGTTCCGATTGAGGAGTAATTCTAATATTTACAAAATCAGTTAAAACTCAAAGGGTACCATCACGAAAAATAGGTGATTTCGGTCCCAAAAATATGTATTCTATTAACATTAGTACGTCAATATATATCGAGTTAGAATGAGAATAAAACTATATTCACTGAAAAGGGAGTTGTGAGTGATGAAATATTGACAAAACAACGAAATCGGCCGAAACAGTTAGGTGATACCTAGGAAAAACGTATTTGACGTCTTATATACAAGTGATAACAGTTATATTTGATCTTATATATTGATTTATAAAGTTTAGATTATATATTTGATCGAGTACGGAAGAAAATAAAATTTATTTCATCGAAAATGGAGTTCCGATTGAGGAGTAATTCTAAAATTTACAAAATCAGTTAAAACTCAAAGGGTACCATCACGGAAAATAGTTTATTTCGGTCCCAAAAATATGTATTCTATTAACATTACTACATCAATATATATCGAGTTAGAATGCGAATAAAAATAATTTCAATGTAAACGGAGTTGTGAGGGATGAGATATTGACAAAAGTACGAAATCGAACGAAACAGTTAGGTGATTCCTAGGAAAAATGTATTTAACGTCTTATATACAAGTGATAACAGTCACATTTGATCATATATTTTGAGTAAGATTATTTAGAATATATATTTGATCGAGGATGGAATAATACAAAATTTATTTTATCGAAAATGGAGTTCCGAATGAGGAGTAATTTAAAAAACTACAAAATCAGTCGAAACTCAAAGGGGCCATCACGGAAAATAGTTGATTTCGGTCCCAAAAATATGTACTCTATTAACATTAATCCGTCAATATATATTGAGTTAGAATGCGAATAAAACTAATTTGACTGAAAACGGAGTTGTGAGGGATAAGATATTGACAAAACTTGAAATCGGACAAAACAATTAGGTGATACCTAGGAAAAACGTATTTAACGTCTTAAATACAAGTGATAACAGTTATATTTGATCTTATATTTAGAGTGAGAATGTTTAGAATATATATTTGATTGAGGACGGACGAAAACAAAATTTATTTTATCGAAAATGGAGTTCTGAATTAGGAGTAATTCAAAAAACTACAAAATTGGTCGAAACTCAAAGGGGTACCATCACGGAAAATAGTTGATTTCGGTCCCCAAAATATATATTATATTAACATGACTACGTCAATATATATCGAATTATAATAAGAATAAAACTAATTTCACTGAAAACGGAGTTGTGAGTGATGAGATATTGACAAAATTACGAAATCTAACGAAACAGTTAGGTGATACCTAGGAAAAACGTATTTAACGTCTTATATACAAGTAATAACAGTTATATTTGATCGTATATACTGATTTATAATGTTTAGAATATATATTTCATCGAGTACGAAAGAAAAAAAAAATTATTTCATCGAAAATGGAGTTCCGATTGAGGAGTAATTCAAAAATTTACAAAATTCGTTAAAACTCAAAGGGTACCATCATGGAAAATAGTTGATTTCGGTCCCAAAAATATGTATTATAATAACATTAATACCTCAATATATATCGAGTTAGAATGCGAATTAAACTAATTTCACTGAAAACGAAGATGTGAGTAATGAGATATTGACCAAACTACGAAATCGGACGAAACTGTTAAGTGATACCTAGGAAAAACGTATTTCATTTATTATATACAAGTGATAACAGTTATATTTGATCTTATATTTTGAGTGAGAATGTTTAGAATATATATTTGATCGAGGACGGAAGAAAACAAAATTTATTTCATCAAAAATGGAGTTCTGAATGAGGAGTACTTCAAAAAACTTAAAAATGAGTCGAAACTCAAAGGGGTACCATCACGAAAAATAGGTGATTTCGGTCCCAAAATTATGTATTCTTAACATTACTACGTCAATATATATTAACTTAGAATACGAATAAAACTAATTTCACTGAAAACGGAGTTGTGAGTGATGAGATATTGACAAAACAACGAAATCGGACGAAACAGTTAGGTGATTCCTAGGAAAAACGAATTTAACGTCTTATATACAAGTGATAACAGTTATATTTGATCTTATATATTGATTTATAATGTTTTTAATATATATTTGATCGAGTATGGAAGAAAACAAAATCTATTTCATCATAAATGGAGTTCCGATTGAGGAGTAATTCAAAAATTTACAAATCGGTTAAAACTCAAATGGTACCATCACGGAAAATAGTTTATTTTGGTGCCAAAAATATCTATTCTATTAACATTACTAAGTCAATATATATCGAGTTAGAATGCGAATATAAATAATTTCAATGTAAACGGAGTTGTGAGGGATGAGATATTGACAAAAGTACGAAATCGGACGAAACAGTTAGGTGATTCCTAGGAAAAACGTATTTAACGTCTTATATACAAGTGATAAAAGTCACATTTGATCTTATTTTTGAGTAAGAATATTTAGAATATATATTTGATCGAGGACGGAATAAAACAACATTTATTTTATCGAAAATGGAGTTCCGAATGAGGAGTAATTTAAAAAACTACAAAATCAGTCGAAACTCAAAGGGGTACCATCACGGAAAATAGTTGATTTCGGTCACAAAAATATGTACTCTATTAACATTAATCCGTCAATATATATTGAGTTAGAATGCGAATAAAACTAATTTGACTGAAAACGGAGTTGTGAGGGATAAGATATTGACAAAACTTGAAATCGGACAAAACAATTAGGTGATACCTAGGAAAAACGTATTTAACGTCTTAAATACAAGTGATAACAGTTATATTTGATCTTATATTTAGAGTGAGAATGTTTAGAATATATATTTGATTGAGGACGGACGAAAACAAAATTTATTTTATCGAAAATGGATTCTGAATTAGGAGTAATTCAAAAAACTACAAAATTGGTCGAAACTCAAAGGGGTACCATCACGGAAAATAGTTGATTTCGGTCCCCAAAATATATATTATATTAACATGACTACGTCAATATATATCGAATTATAATAAGAATAAAACTAATTTCACTGAAAACGGAGTTGTGAGTGATGAGATATTGACAAAACTACGAAATCTAACGAAACAGTTAGGTGATACCTAGGAAAAACGTATTTAACGTCTTATATACAAGTAATAACAGTTATATTTGATCGTATATACTGATTTATAATGTTTAGAATATATATTTCATCGAGTACGAAAGAAAAAAAAAATTATTTCATCGAAAATGGAGTTCCGATTGAGGAGTAATTCAAAAATTTACAAAATTCGTTAAAACTCAAAGGGTACCATCATGGAAAATAGTTGATTTCGGTCCCAAAAATATGTATTATAATAACATTAATACCTCAATATATATCGAGTTAGAATGCGAATTAAACTAATTTCACTGAAAACGAAGATGTGAGTAATGAGATATTGACCAAACTACGAAATCGGACGAAACTGTTAAGTGATACCTAGGAAAAACGTATTTAATTTATTATATACAAGTGATAACAGTTATATTTGATCTTATATTTTGAGTGAGAATGTTTAGAATATATATTTGATCGAGGACGGAAGAAAACAAAATTTATTTCATCAAAAATGGAGTTCTGAATGAGGAGTACTTCAAAAAACTTAAAAATGAGTCGAAACTCAAAGGGGTACCATCACGAAACATAGGTGATTTCGGTCCCAAAATTATGTATTCTTAACATTACTACGTCAATATATATTAACTTAGAATACGAATAAAACTAATTTCACTGAAAACGGAGTTGTGAGTGATGAGATATTGACAAAACAACGAAATCGGACGAAACAGTTAGGTGATTCCTAGGAAAAACGAATTTAACGTCTTATATACAAGTGATAACAGTTATATTTGATCTTATATATTGATTTATAATGTTTTTAATATATATTTGATCGAGTATGGAAGAAAACAAAATCTATTTCATCATAAATGGAGTTCCGATTGAGGAGTAATTCAAAAATTTACAAATCGGTTAAAACTCAAATGGTACCATCACGGAAAATAGTTTATTTTGGTGCCAAAAATATGTATTCTATTAACATTACTACGTCAATATATATCGAGTTAGAATGCGAATAAAAATAATTTCAATGTAAACGGAGTTGTGAGGGATGAGATATTGACAAAAGTACGAAATCGGACGAAACAGTTAGGTGATTCCTAGGAAAAACGTATTTAACGTCTTATATACAAGTGATAAAAGTCACATTTGATCTTATATTTTGAGTAAGAATATTTAGAATATATATTTGATCGAGGACGGAATAAAACAACATTTATATTATCGAAAATGGAGTTCCGAATGAGGAGTAATTTAAAAAACTACAAAATCAGTCGAAACTCAAAGGGGTACCATCACGGAAAATAGTTGATTTCGGTCACAAAAATATGTACTCTATTAACATTAATCCGTCAATATATATCGAGTTAGAATGTGAATAAAACTATATTCACTGAAAAGGGAGTTGTGAGTGATGATATATTGACAAAACTACTAAATCGGACGAAACAGTTAGCTGATTCCTAGGAAAAACGTATTTAACGTCTTATATACAAGTGATAACAGTTATATTTGATCTTATATATTGATTTATAATGTTTTTAATATATATTTGATCGAGTATGGAAGAAAACAAAATTTATTTCATCATAAATAGAGTTCTGATTGAGGAGTAATTCAAATATTTACAAATCGGTTAAAACTCAAAGGGTACCATCACGGAAAATAGTTTATTTGGGTCCCAAAAATAAGTATTCTATTAACATTACTACGTCAATATATATCGAGTTAGAATGCGAATAAAACTAATTTGACTGAAAACGGAGTTGTGAGGGATGAGATATTGACAAAAGTACGAAATCGAACGAAACAGTTAGGTAATTCATAGGAAAATCGTACTTAACGTCTTATATACAAGTGATAACAGTCACATTTGATCTTATATTTTGAGTAAGAATCTTTAGAATATATATTTGATCAAGGACGGAACAAAACAAAATTTATTTTATCGAAAATGGAGTTCTGAATGAGGAATACCTCAAAAAACTTCAAAATTAGTCGAAACTCAAAGGAACCATCACGAACAATAGGTGATTTAGGTCAAAAACAATGTATTCTATTAACATTACTACGTCAATATATCGAATTAGAATGCGAATAAAACTAATTCACTGAAAACAGAGTTGTGAGTGATGAGATATTGAGAAAACAACGAAATCGGTCGAAACAGTTAGGTGATTCCTAGGAAAAACATATTTAACGTCTTATATACAAGTGATAACAGTCACATTTGATCTTATATTTTGATTAAGAATGTTTATAATATATATTTGATCGAGTACGGAAGAAAACATAATTTGTTTTATCGAAAATGGAGTTCCGAATGAGGAGTAATTCAAAAAACTCCTAAATCGGTCAAAACTCAAAGGGGTACCATCACGGAAAATAGTTGATTTCGGTCCCAAAAATATGTATTCTATTAACATTACTACGTCAATATATATCAAGTTAGAATGTGAATATACTAATTTCACTGAAAACCGAGTTGAGTGATGAGATATTGACAAAACTACGAAATCTAACGAAACAGTTAGGTGATACCTAGGAAAAACGTATTTAACGTCTTATGTACAAGTGATAACAGTTATATTTGATCTTGCATATTGATTTATAATGTTTAGAATATATATTTGATGGAGTACGGAAGAAAAAAAAAATCATTTCATCGAAAATGGAGTTCCGATTGAGGAGTAATTGAAAATTTTACAAAATCGATTAAAACTCAAAGGGTACCATCACGGAAAATAGTTGATTTCGGTCCCAAAAATATGTATTCTATTAACATTAATACGTCAATATATATTGAGTTAGAATGCGAATAAAACTAATTTAACTGAAAACGGAGTTGTGAGTGATGAGATATTGACAAAACTAAGAAATCTGACGAAACAGTTAGGTGATACCTAGGAAAAACGTATTTAACGTCTTATATACAAGTGATAAGAGTTATATTTGATCCTCTATATTGATTTATAATGTTTAGAATATAAATTTGATCGAGTACGGAAGAAAACAAAATTTATTTCATCGAAAATGGAGTTCCGATTGAGGAGTAATTCAAAAATTTACAAAATCGGTTCAAACTCAAAGGGTACCATCACGGAAAATAGTTTATTTCGGTCCCAAAAATATGAATTATATTAACATTAATACCTCAATATATATCAAGTTAGAATGCGAATTACACTAATTTCACTGAAAACGAAGATGTGAGTGATGAAATATTGACCAAACTACGAAATCGGACGAAACAGTTAAGTGATACCTAGGAAAAACGTATTTAATTTATTATATACAAGTGATAACAGTTATATTTGTTCTTATATTTTGAGTGAGAATGTTTAGAATATATATTTGATCAAGGACGGAATAAAACAAAATTTATTTGATCGAAAATGGAGTTCCGAATGAGGAGTAATTTAAAAATCTACAAAATTGGTCGAAACTCAAAGGGGTACCATCACGGAAAATAGTTGATTTGGTCCCAAAAATATGTATTATATTAACATTAATACGTCAATATATATCGAGTTAGAATGAGAATAAAACTATATTCACTGAAAAGGGAGTTGTGAGTGATGAAATATTGACAAAACAACGAAATCGGCCAAAACAGTTAGGTGATACCTAGGAAAAAGTATTTAACGTCTTATATACAAGTGATAACAGTTTTATTTGATCTTAAATTTTGAGTGAGAATGTTTAGAATATATATTTGATTGAGGATGGAAGAAAATAAAATTTATTTCATCGAAAATGGAGTTCCGAATTAGGAGTAATTCAAAAAACTACAAAATTAGTTGAAACTCAAAGGGGTACCATCACAGAAAATAGTTGATTTCGGTCCCAAAAGTATGTACTCTATTAACATTAATCCGTCAATATATATCGAGTTAGAAATCAAATCAAACTAATTTCACTGAAAACGGAGTTGTGAGTGATGAGATATTGACAAAACTAAGAAATCTAACGAAACAGTTAGGTGATACCTAGGAAAAACGTATTTAACGTCTTATATACAAGTGATAACAGTTATATTTGATCCTCTATATTGATTTATAATGTTTAGAATATATATTTGATCGAGTACGGAAGAAAACATAATTTATTTCATCGAAAATGGAGTTCCGATTGAGGAGTAATTCTAATATTTACAAAATCAGTTAGAACTCAAAGGGTACCATCACGAAAAATAGGTGATTTCGGTCCCAAAAAAATGTATTCTATTAACATTACTACGTCAATATATATCGAGTTAGAATGAGAATAAAACTATATTCACTGAAGAGGGAGTTGTGAGTGATGAAATATTGACAAAACAACGAAATCGGCCGAAAATGTTAGGTGATTCCTAGGAAAAATGTAATTAACGTCTTATATACAAGTGATAATAGTCACATTTGATCTTATATTTTGAGTAAGAATGTTTAGAATATATATTTGATCGAGTACGGAAGAAAATATAATTTATTTTATCGAAAATGGAGTTCCGAATGAGGAGTAATTCCAAAAACTCCAAAATCGGTCAAAACTCAAAGGGGGTACCATCACGGAAAATAGTTGATTTCGGTCCCAAAAATATGTATTCTATTAACATTACTACATCAATATATATCAAGTTAGAATGCGAATAAAACTAATTTCACTGAAAACGGAGTTGTGAGTGATGAGATATTGACAAAACTACGAAATCTGACGAAACAGTTAGGTGATACCTAGGAAAAACGTATTTAACGTCTTATATACAAGTGATAACAGTTATATTTGATCTTATATTTTGATTTATAAAGTTTAGAATATATATTTGATCGAGTATGGAAGAAAACAAAATTTATTTCATCGAAAATGGAGTTCCGATTGAGGAGTAATTCTAATATTTACAAAATCAGTTAAAACTCAAAGGGTACCATCACGAAAAATAGGTGATTTCGGTCCCAAAAATATGTATTCTATTAACATTAGTACGTCAATATATATCGAGTTAGAATGAGAATAAAACTATATTCACTGAAAAGGGAGTTGTGAGTGATGAAATATTGACAAAACAACGAAATCGGCCGAAACAGTTAGGTGATACCTAGGAAAAACGTATTTGACGTCTTATATACAAGTGATAACAGTTATATTTGATCTTATATATTGATTTATAAAGTTTAGATTATATATTTGATCGAGTACGGAAGAAAATAAAATTTATTTCATCGAAAATGGAGTTCCGATTGAGGAGTAATTCTAAAATTTACAAAATCAGTTAAAACTCAAAGGGTACCATCACGGAAAATAGTTTATTTCGGTCCCAAAAATATGTATTCTATTAACATTACTACATCAATATATATCGAGTTAGAATGCGAATAAAAATAATTTCAATGTAAACGGAGTTGTGAGGGATGAGATATTGACAAAAGTACGAAATCGAACGAAACAGTTAGGTGATTCCTAGGAAAAATGTATTTAACGTCTTATATACAAGTGATAACAGTCACATTTGATCATATATTTTGAGTAAGATTATTTAGAATATATATTTGATCGAGGATGGAATAATACAAAATTTATTTTATCGAAAATGGAGTTCCGAATGAGGAGTAATTTAAAAAACTACAAAATCAGTCGAAACTCAAAGGGGCCATCACGGAAAATAGTTGATTTCGGTCCCAAAAATATGTACTCTATTAACATTAATCCGTCAATATATATTGAGTTAGAATGCGAATAAAACTAATTTGACTGAAAACGGAGTTGTGAGGGATAAGATATTGACAAAACTTGAAATCGGACAAAACAATTAGGTGATACCTAGGAAAAACGTATTTAACGTCTTAAATACAAGTGATAACAGTTATATTTGATCTTATATTTAGAGTGAGAATGTTTAGAATATATATTTGATTGAGGACGGACGAAAACAAAATTTATTTTATCGAAAATGGAGTTCTGAATTAGGAGTAATTCAAAAAACTACAAAATTGGTCGAAACTCAAAGGGGTACCATCACGGAAAATAGTTGATTTCGGTCCCCAAAATATATATTATATTAACATGACTACGTCAATATATATCGAATTATAATAAGAATAAAACTAATTTCACTGAAAACGGAGTTGTGAGTGATGAGATATTGACAAAACTACGAAATCTAACGAAACAGTTAGGTGATACCTAGGAAAAACGTATTTAACGTCTTATATACAAGTAATAACAGTTATATTTGATCGTATATACTGATTTATAATGTTTAGAATATATATTTCATCGAGTACGAAAGAAAAAAAAAATTATTTCATCGAAAATGGAGTTCCGATTGAGGAGTAATTCAAAAATTTACAAAATTCGTTAAAACTCAAAGGGTACCATCATGGAAAATAGTTGATTTCGGTCCCAAAAATATGTATTATAATAACATTAATACCTCAATATATATCGAGTTAGAATGCGAATTAAACTAATTTCACTGAAAACGAAGATGTGAGTAATGAGATATTGACCAAACTACGAAATCGGACGAAACTGTTAAGTGATACCTAGGAAAAACGTATTTAATTTATTATATACAAGTGATAACAGTTATATTTGATCTTATATTTTGAGTGAGAATGTTTAGAATATATATTTGATCGAGGACGGAAGAAAACAAAATTTATTTCATCAAAAATGGAGTTCTGAATGAGGAGTACTTCAAAAAACTTAAAAATGAGTCGAAACTCAAAGGGGTACCATCACGAAAAATAGGTGATTTCGGTCCCAAAATTATGTATTCTTAACATTACTACGTCAATATATATTAACTTAGAATACGAATAAAACTAATTTCACTGAAAACGGAGTTGTGAGTGATGAGATATTGACAAAACAACGAAATCGGACGAAACAGTTAGGTGATTCCTAGGAAAAACGAATTTAACGTCTTATATACAAGTGATAACAGTTATATTTGATCTTATATATTGATTTATAATGTTTTTAATATATATTTGATCGAGTATGGAAGAAAACAAAATCTATTTCATCATAAATGGAGTTCCGATTGAGGAGTAATTCAAAAATTTACAAATCGGTTAAAACTCAAATGGTACCATCACGGAAAATAGTTTATTTTGGTGCCAAAAATATCTATTCTATTAACATTACTACGTCAATATATATCGAGTTAGAATGCGAATAAAATAATTTCAATGTAAACGGAGTTGTGAGGGATGAGATATTGACAAAAGTACGAAATCGGACGAAACAGTTAGGTGATTCCTAGGAAAAACGTATTTAACGTCTTATATACAAGTGATAAAAGTCACATTTGATCTTATATTTTGAGTAAGAATATTTAGAATATATATTTGATCGAGGACGGAATAAAACAACATTTATTTTATCGAAAATGGAGTTCCGAATGAGGAGTAATTTAAAAAACTACAAAATCAGTCGAAACTCAAAGGGGTACCATCACGGAAAATAGTTGATTTCGGTCACAAAAATATGTACTCTATTAACATTAATCCGTCAATATATATCGAGTTAGAATGTGAATAAAACTATATTCACTGAAAAGGGAGTTGTGAGTGATGATATATTGACAAAACTACTAAATCGGACGAAACAGTTAGGTGATTCCTAGGAAAAACGTATTTAACGTCTTATATACAAGTGATAACAGTTATATTTGATCTTATATATTGATTTATAATGTTTTTAATATATATTTGATCGAGTATGGAAGAAAACAAAATTTATTTCATCATAAATAGAGTTCTGATTGAGGAGTAATTCAAATATTTACAAATCGGTTAAAACTCAAAGGGTACCATCACGGAAAATAGTTTATTTGGGTCCCAAAAATAAGTATTCTATTAACATTACTACGTCAATATATATCGAGTTAGAATGCGAATAAAACTAATTTGACTGAAAACGGAGTTGTGAGGGATGAGATATTGACAAAAGTACGAAATCGAACGAAACAGTTAGGTAATTCATAGGAAAATCGTACTTAATGTCTTATATACAAGTGATAACAGTCACATTTGATCTTATATTTTGAGTAAGAATCTTTAGAATATATATTTGATCAAGGACGGAACAAAACAAAATTTATTTTATCGAAAATGGAGTTCTGAATGAGGAATACCTCAAAAAACTTCAAAATTAGTCGAAACTCAAAGGAACCATCACGAACAATAGGTGATTTAGTTCAAAAACAATGTATTCTATTAACATTACTACGTCAATATATCGAATTAGAATGCGAATAAAACTAATTTCACTGAAAACAGAGTTGTGAGTGATGAGATATTGACAAAACAACGAAATCGGTCGAAACAGTTAGGTGATTCCTAGGAAAAACATATTTAACGTCTTATATACAAGTGATAACAGTCACATTTGATCTTATATTTTGATTAAGAATGTTTATAATATATATTTGATCGAGTACGGAAGAAAACATAATTTGTTTTATCGAAAATGGAGTTCCGAATGAGGAGTAATTCAAAAAACTCCAAAATCGGTCAAAACTCAAAGGGGTACCATCACGGAAAATAGTTGATTTCGGTCCCAAAAATATGTATTCTATTAACATTACTACGTCAATATATATCAAGTTAGAATGTGAATATACTAATTTCACTGAAAACCGAGTTGAGTGATGAGATATTGACAAAACTACGAAATCTAACGAAACAGTTAGGTGATACCTAGGAAAAACGTATTTAACGTCTTATGTACAAGTGATAACAGTTATATTTGATCTTGCATATTGATTTATAATGTTTAGAATATATATTTGATGGAGTACGGAAGAAAAAAAAAATTCATTTCATCGAAAATGGAGTTCCGATTGAGGAGTAATTGAAAATTTTACAAAATCGATTAAAACTCAAAGGGTACCATCACGGAAAATAGTTGATTTCGGTCCCAAAAATATGTATTCTATTAACATTAATACGTCAATATATATTGAGTTAGAATGCGAATAAAACTAATTTGACTGAAAACGGAGTTGTGAGTGATGAGATATTGACAAAACTAAGAAATCTGACGAAACAGTTAGGTGATACCTAGGAAAAACGTATTTAACGTCTTATATACAAGTGATAAGAGTTATATTTGATCCTCTATATTGATTTATAATGTTTAGAATATAAATTTGATCGAGTACGGAAGAAAACAAAATTTATTTCATCGAAAATGGAGTTCCGATTGAGGAGTAATTCAAAAATTTACAAAATCGGTTCAAACTCAAAGGGTACCATCACCGAAAATAGTTTATTTCGGTCCCAAAAATATGAATTATATTAACATTAATACCTCAATATATATCAAGTTAGAATGCGAATTACACTAATTTCACTGAAAACGAAGATGTGAGTGATGAAATATTGACCAAACTACGAAATCGGACGAAACAGTTAAGTGATACCTAGGAAAAACGTATTTAATTTATTATATACAAGTGATAACAGTTATATTTGTTCTTATATTTTGAGTGAGAATGTTTAGAATATATATTTGATCAAGGACGGAATAAAACAAAATTTATTTGATCGAAAATGGAGTTCCGAATGAGGAGTAATTTAAAAAACTACAAAATTGGTCGAAACTCAAAGGGGTACCATCACGGAAAATAGTTGATTTGGTCCCAAAAATATGTATTATATTAACATTAATACGTCAATATATATCGAGTTAGAATGAGAATAAAACTATATTCACTGAAAAGGGAGTTGTGAGTGATGAAATATTGACAAAACAACGAAATCGGCCAAAACAGTTAGGTGATACCTAGGAAAAACGTATTTAACGTCTTATATACAAGTGATAACAGTTTTATTTGATCTTAAATTTTGAGTGAGAATGTTTAGAATATATATTTGATTGAGGACGGAAGAAAATAAAATTTATTTCATCGAAAATGGAGTTCCGAATTAGGAGTAATTCAAAAAACTACAAAATTAGTTGAAACTCAAAGGGGTACCATCACAGAAAATAGTTGATTTCGGTCCCAAAAGTATGTACTCTATTAACATTAATCCGTCAATATATATCGAGTTAGAAATCAAATCAAACTAATTTCACTGAAAACGGAGTTGTGAGTGATGAGATATTGACAAAACTAAGAAATCTGACGAAACAGTTAGGTGATACCTAGGAAAAACGTATTTAACGTCTTATATACAAGTGATAACAGTTATATTTGATCCTCTATATTGATTTATAATGTTTAGAATATATATTTGATCGAGTACGGAAGAAAACAAAATTTATTTCATCGAAAATGGAGTTCCGATTGAGGAGTAATTCTAATATTTACAAAATCAGTTAGAACTCAAAGGGTACCATCACGAAAAATAGGTGATTTCGGTCCCAAAAAAATGTATTCTATTAACATTACTACGTCAATATATATCGAGTTAGAATGAGAATAAAACTATATTCACTGAAGAGGGAGTTGTGAGTGATGAAATATTGACAAAACAACGAAATCGGCCGAAAATGTTAGGTGATTCCTAGGAAAAATGTAATTAACGTCTTATATACAAGTGATAATAGTCACATTTGATCTTATATTTTGAGTAAGAATGTTTAGAATATATATTTGATCGAGTACGGAAGAAAATATAATTTATTTTATCGAAAATGGAGTTCCGAATGAGGAGTAATTCCAAAAACTCCAAAATCGGTCAAAACTCAAAGGGGTACCATCACGGAAAATAGTTGATTTCGGTCCCAAAAATATGTATTCTATTAACATTACTACATCAATATATATCAAGTTAGAATGCGAATAAAACTAATTTCACTGAAAACGGAGTTGTGAGTGATGAGATATTGACAAAACTACGAAATCTGACGAAACAGTTAGGTGATACCTAGGAAAAACGTATTTAACGTCTTATATACAAGTGATAACAGTTATATTTGATCTTATATTTTGATTTATAAAGTTTAGAATATATATTTGATCGAGTATGGAAGAAAACAAAATTTATTTCATCGAAAATGGAGTTCCGATTGAGGAGTAATTCTAATATTTACAAAATCAGTTAAAACTCAAAGGGTACCATCACGAAAAATAGGTGATTTCGGTCCCAAAAATATGTATTCTATTAACATTAGTACGTCAATATATATCGAGTTAGAATGAGAATAAAACTATATTCACTGAAAAGGGAGTTGTGAGTGATGAAATATTGACAAAACAACGAAATCGGCCGAAACAGTTAGGTGATACCTAGGAAAAACGTATTTGACGTCTTATATACAAGTGATAACAGTTATATTTGATCTTATATATTGATTTATAAAGTTTAGATTATATATTTGATCGAGTACGGAAGAAAATAAAATTTATTTCATCGAAAATGGAGTTCCGATTGAGGAGTAATTCTAAAATTTACAAAATCAGTTAAAACTCAAAGGGTACCATCACGGAAAATAGTTTATTTCGGTCCCAAAAATATGTATTCTATTAACATTACTACATCAATATATATCGAGTTAGAATGCGAATAAAAATAATTTCAATGTAAACGGAGTTGTGAGGGATGAGATATTGACAAAAGTACGAAATCGAACGAAACAGTTAGGTGATTCCTAGGAAAAATGTATTTAACGTCTTATATACAAGTGATAACAGTCACATTTGATCATATATTTTGAGTAAGATTATTTAGAATATATATTTGATCGAGGATGGAATAATACAAAATTTATTTTATCGAAAATGGAGTTCCGAATGAGGAGTAATTTAAAAAACTACAAAATCAGTCGAAACTCAAAGGGGCCATCACGGAAAATAGTTGATTTCGGTCCCAAAAATATGTACTCTATTAACATTAATCCGTCAATATATATTGAGTTAGAATGCGAATAAAACTAATTTGACTGAAAACGGAGTTGTGAGGGATAAGATATTGACAAAACTTGAAATCGGACAAAACAATTAGGTGATACCTAGGAAAAACGTATTTAACGTCTTAAATACAAGTGATAACAGTTATATTTGATCTTATATTTAGAGTGAGAATGTTTAGAATATATATTTGATTGAGGACGGACGAAAACAAAATTTATTTTATCGAAAATGGAGTTCTGAATTAGGAGTAATTCAAAAAACTACAAAATTGGTCGAAACTCAAAGGGGTACCATCACGGAAAATAGTTGATTTCGGTCCCCAAAATATATATTATATTAACATGACTACTTCAATATATATCGAATTATAATAAGAATAAAACTAATTTCACTGAAAACGGAGTTGTGAGTGATGAGATATTGACAAAACTACGAAATCTAACGAAACAGTTAGGTGATACCTAGGAAAAACGTATTTAACGTCTTATATACAAGTAATAACAGTTATATTTGATCGTATATACTGATTTATAATGTTTAGAATATATATTTCATCGAGTACGAAAGAAAAAAAAAATTATTTCATCGAAAATGGAGTTCCGATTGAGGAGTAATTCAAAAATTTACAAAATTCGTTAAAACTCAAAGGGTACCATCATGGAAAATAGTTGATTTCGGTCCCAAAAATATGTATTATAATAACATTAATACCTCAATATATATCGAGTTAGAATGCGAATTAAACTAATTTCACTGAAAACGAAGATGTGAGTAATGAGATATTGACCAAACTACGAAATCGGACGAAACTGTTAAGTGATACCTAGGAAAAACGTATTTAATTTATTATATACAAGTGATAACAGTTATATTTGATCTTATATTTTGAGTGAGAATGTTTAGAATATATATTTGATCGAGGACGGAAGAAAACAAAATTTATTTCATCAAAAATGGAGTTCTGAATGAGGAGTACTTCAAAAAACTTAAAAATGAGTCGAAACTCAAAGGGGTACCATCACGAAAAATAGGTGATTTCGGTCCCAAAATTATGTATTCTTAACATTACTACGTCAATATATATTAACTTAGAATACGAATAAAACTAATTTCACTGAAAACGGAGTTGTGAGTGATGAGATATTGACAAAACAACGAAATCGGACGAAACAGTTAGGTGATTCCTAGGAAAAACGAATTTAACGTCTTATATACAAGTGATAACAGTTATATTTGATCTTATATATTGATTTATAATGTTTTTAATATATATTTGATCGAGTATGGAAGAAAACAAAATCTATTTCATCATAAATGGAGTTCCGATTGAGGAGTAATTCAAAAATTTACAAATCGGTTAAAACTCAAATGGTACCATCACGGAAAATAGTTTATTTTGGTGCCAAAAATATGTATTCTATTAACATTACTACGTCAATATATATCGAGTTAGAATGCGAATAAAATAATTTCAATGTAAACGGAGTTGTGAGGGATGAGATATTGACAAAAGTACGAAATCGGACGAAACAGTTAGGTGATTCCTAGGAAAAACGTATTTAACGTCTTATATACAAGTGATAAAAGTCACATTTGATCTTATATTTTGAGTAAGAATATTTAGAATATATATTTGATCGAGGACGGAATAAAACAACATTTATTTTATCGAAAATGGAGTTCCGAATGAGGAGTAATTTAAAAAACTACAAAATCAGTCGAAACTCAAAGGGGTACCATCACGGAAAATAGTTGATTTCGGTCACAAAAATATGTACTCTATTAACATTAATCCGTCAATATATATCGAGTTAGAATGTGAATAAAACTATATTCACTGAAAAGGGAGTTGTGAGTGATGATATATTGACAAAACTACTAAATCGGACGAAACAGTTAGGTGATTCCTAGGAAAAACGTATTTAACGTCTTATATACAAGTGATAACAGTTATATTTGATCTTATATATTGATTTATAATGTTTTTAATATATATTTGATCGAGTATGGAAGAAAACAAAATTTATTT
The DNA here is from genome assembly GCA_946814005.1 of Chamaenerion angustifolium. NCBI lineage: Eukaryota > Viridiplantae > Streptophyta > Magnoliopsida > Myrtales > Onagraceae > Chamaenerion > Chamaenerion angustifolium. The sequence goes on from OX328279.1 coordinate 1,882,181, forward strand.
CATCATAAATAGAGTTCTGATTGAGGAGTAATTCAAATATTTACAAATCGGTTAAAACTCAAAGGGTACCATCACGGAAAATAGTTTATTTGGGTCCCAAAAATAAGTATTCTATTAACATTACTACGTCAATATATATCGAGTTAGAATGCGAATAAAACTAATTTGACTGAAAACGGAGTTGTGAGGGATGAGATATTGACAAAAGTACGAAATCGAACGAAACAGTTAGGTAATTCATAGGAAAATCGTACTTAATGTCTTATATACAAGTGATAACAGTCACATTTGATCTTATATTTTGAGTAAGAATCTTTAGAATATATATCTGATCAAGGACGGAACAAAACAAAATTTATTTTATCGAAAATGGAGTTCTGAATGAGGAATACCTCAAAAAACTTCAAAATTAGTCGAAACTCAAAGGAACCATCACGAACAATAGGTGATTTAGGTCAAAAACAATGTATTCTATTAACATTACTACGTCAATATATCGAATTAGAATGCGAATAAAACTAATTTCACTGAAAACAGAGTTGTGAGTGATGAGATATTGACAAAACAACGAAATCGGTCGAAACAGTTAGGTGATTCCTAGGAAAAACATATTTAACGTCTTATATACAAGTGATAACAGTCACATTTGATCTTATATTTTGATTAAGAATGTTTATAATATATATTTGATCGAGTACGGAAGAAAACATAATTTGTTTTATCGAAAATGGAGTTCCGAATGAGGAGTAATTCAAAAAACTCCAAAATCGGTCAAAACTCAAAGGGGGTACCATCACGGAAAATAGTTGATTTCGGTCCCAAAAATATGTATTCTATTAACATTACTACGTCAATATATATCAAGTTAGAATGTGAATATACTAATTTCACTGAAAACGGAGTTGTGAGTGATGAGATATTGACAAAACTACGAAATCTGACGAAACAGTTAGGTGATACCTAGGAAAAACGTATTTAACGTCTTATATACAAGTGATAACAGTTATATTTGATCCTATATATTGATTTATAATGTTTAGAATATAAATTTGATCGAGTACGGAAGAAAACAAAATTTATTTCATCTAAAATGGAGTTCCGATTGAGGAGTAATTCAAAAATTTACAAAATCGGTTAAAACTCAAAGGGTACCATCACGAAAAATAGGTGATTTCGGTCCCAAAAATATGTATTCTATTAACATTACTACGTCAATATATATCGAGTTAGAATGAGAATAAAACTATATTCACTGAAGAGGGAGTTGTGAGTGATGAAATATTGACAAAACAACGAAATCGGCCGAAAATGTTAGGTGATTCCTAGGAAAAATGTAATTAACGCCTTATATACAAGTGATAATAGTCACATTTGATCTTATATTTTGAGTAAGAATGTTTAGAATATATATTTGATCGAGTACGGAAGAAAATATAATTTATTTTATCGAAAATGGAGTTCCGAATGAGGAGTAATTCAAAAAACTCCAAAATCGGTCAAAACTCAAAGGGGTACCATCACGGAAAATAGTTGATTTCGGTCCCAAAAATATGTATTCTATTAACATTACTACGTCAATATATATCAAGTTAGAATGCGAATATACTAATTTCACTGAAAACCGAGTTGAGTGATGAGATATTAACAAAACTACGAAATCTAACGAAACAGTTAGGTGATACCTAGGAAAAACGTATTTAACGTCTTATGTACAAGTGATAACAGTTATATTTGATCTTGCATATTGATTTATAATGTTTAGAATATATATTTGATGGAGTACGGAAGAAAAAAAATTTCATTTCATCGAAAATGGAGTTCCGATTGAGGAGTAATTGAAAATTTTACAAAATCGATTAAAACTCAAAGGGTACCATCAGGGAAAATAGTTGATTTCGGTCCCAAAAATATGTATTCTATTAACATTAATACGTCAATATATATTGAGTTAGAATGCGAATAAAACTAATTTGACTGAAAACGGAGTTGTGAGTGATGAGATATTGACAAAACTAAGAAATCTGACGAAACAGTTAGGTGATACCTAGGAAAAACGTATTTAACGTCTTATATACAAGTGATAAGAGTTATATTTGATCCTATATATTGATTTATAATGTTTAGAATATAAATTTGATAGAGTACGGAAGAAAACAAAATTTATTTCATCGAAAATGGAGTTCCGATTGAGGAGTAATTCAAAAATTTACAATATCGGTTAAAACTCAAAGGGTACCATCACGGAAAATAGTTTATTTCGGTCCCAAAAATATGAATTATATTAACATTAATACCTCAATATATATCAAGTTAGAATGCGAATTAAACTAATTTCACTGAAAACGAAGATGTGAGTGACGAAATATTGACCAAACTACGAAATCGGACGAAACAGTTAAGTGATACCTAGGAAAAACGTATTTAATTTATTATATACAAGTGATAACAGTTATATTTGTTCTTATATTTTTAGTGAGAATGTTTAGAATATATATTTGATCAAGGACGGAATAAAAAAAAAATTATTTGATCGAAAATGGAGTTCCGAATGAGGAGTAATTTAAAAAACTACAAAATTGGTCAAAACTCAAAGGGGTACCATCACGGAAAATAGTTGATTTGGTCCCAAAAATATGTATTGTATTAACATTACTACGTCAATATATATCAAGTTAGAATACGAATAAAACTAATTTCACTGAAAACGGAGTTGTGAGTGATGAGATATTGACAAAACTAAGAAATCTGACGAAACAGTTAGGTGATACCTAGGAAAAACGTATTTAACATCTTATATACAAGTGATAACAGTTATATTTGATCCTCTATATTGATTTATAATGTTTAGAATATATATTTGATCGAGTACGGAAGAAAACAAAATTTATTTCATCGAAAATGGAGTTCCGATTGAGGAGTAATTCTAATATTTACAAAATCAGTTAGAACTCAAAGGGTACCATCACGAAAAATAGGTGATTTCGGTCCCAAAAAAATGTATTCTATTAACATTACTACGTCAATATATATCGAGTTAGAATGAGAATAAAACTATATTCACTGAAGAGGGAGTTGTGAGTGATGAAATATTGACAAAACAACGAAATCGGCCGAAAATGTTAGGTGATTCCTACGAAAAATGTAATTAACGCCTTATATACAAGTGATAATAGTCACATTTGATCTTATATTTTGAGTAAGAATGTTTAGAATATATATTTCATCGAGTACGGAAGAAAATATAATTTATTTTATCGAAAATGGAGTTCCGAATGAGGAGTAATTCCAAAAACTCCAAAATCGGTCAAAACTCAAAGGGGTACCATCACGGAAAATAGTTGATTTCAGTCCCAAAAATATGTATTCTATTAACATTACTACATCAATATATATCAAGTTAGAATGCGAATTAAACTAATTTCACTGAAAACGAAGATGCGAGTGATGAAATATTGACCAAACTACGAAATCGGACGAAACAGTTAAGTGATACCTAGGAAAAACGTATTTAAATTATTATATACAAGTGATAACAGTTATATTTGTTCTTATATTTTGAGTGAGAATGTTTAGAATATATATTTGATCAAGGACGGAATAAAACAAAATTTATTTGATCGAAAATGAAGTTCCGAATGAGGAGTAATTTAAAAAACTACCAGATTGGTCAAAACTCAAAGGGGTACCATCACGGAAAATAGTTGATTTGGTCCCAAAAATATGTATTGTATTAACATTACTACGTCAATATATATCAAGTTAGAATACGAATAAAACTAATTTCACTGAAAACGGAGTTGTGAGTGATGAGATATTGACAAAACTAAGAAATCTGACGAAACAGTTAGGTGATACCTAGGAAAAACGTATTTAACGTCTTATATACAAGTGATAACAGTTATATTTGATCCTATATATTGATTTATAATGTTTAGAATATAAATTTGATCGAGTACGGAAGAAAACAAAATTTATTTCATCTAAAATGGAGTTCCGATTGAGGAGTAATTCAAAAATTTACAAAATCGGTTAAAACTCAAAGGGTACCATCACGAAAAATAGATGATTTCGGTCCCAAAAATATGTATTCTATTAACATTACTACGTCAATATATATCGAGTTAGAATGAGAATAAAACTATATTCACTGAAGAGGGAGTTGTGAGTGATGAAATATTGACAAAACAACGAAATCGGCCGAAAATGTTAGGTGATTCCTAGGAAAAATGTAATTAACGCCTTATATAAAAGTGATAATAGTCACATTTGAGTTAGAATGCGAATAAAACTAATATGACTGAAAACGGAGTTCTGAGGGATAAGATATTGACAAACTACGAAATCTGACAAAACAGTTAGGTGATACCTAAGAAAAACGTATTTAACGTCTTAAATACAAGTGATAAAAGTTATATTTGATCTTATATTTAGAGTGAGAATGTTTAGAATATATATTTGATTGAGGACGGACGAAAACAAAATTTATTTCATCGAAAATGGAGTTCCGAATTAGCAGTAATTCAAAAAACTACAAAATTGGTCAAAACTCAAAGGGGTACCATCACGAAAAATAGTTGATTTCGGTCCCAAAAATATGTATTCTATTAACATGACTACGTCAATATATATCGAATTAGAATACGAATAAAACTATATTCACTGAAAAATAAGTTGTGACTGATGAGATATTGATAAAACAACGAAATCGGACGAAACAGTTAGGTGATATCTAGGAAAAACGTATTTAACGTCTTATATACAAGTGATAAGAGTTATATTTGATCCTATATATTGATTTATAATGTTTAGAATATAAATTTGATCGAGTACGGAAGAAAACAAAATTTATTTCATCGAAAATGGAGTTCCGATTGAGGAGTAATTCAAAAATTTACAAAATCGGTTAAAACTCAAAGGGTACCATCACGGAAAATAGTTTATTTCGGTCCCAAAAATATGAATTATATTAACATTAATACCTCAATATATATCAAGTTAGAATGCGAATTAAACTAATTTCACTGAAAACGAAGATGTGAGTGATGAAATATTGACCAAACTACGAAATCGGACGAAACAGTTAAGTGATACATAGGAAAAACGTATTTAATTTATTATATACAAGTGATAACAGTTATATTTGTTCTTATATTTTGAGTGGGAATGTTTAGAATATATATTTGATCAAGGACGGAATAAAACAAAATTTATTTGATCGAAAATGGAGTTCCGAATGAGGAGTACTTTAAAAAACCACAAAATTGGTCGAAACTCAAAGGGGTACCATCACGAAAAATAGGTGATTTCGGTCCCAAAAATATGTATTCTATTAACATTACTACGTCAATATATATCTAGTTAGAATGCGAATAAAACTATATTCACTGAAAACGGAGTTGTGACTAATGAGATATTGACAAAACAACGAAATCGGAAGAAACAGTTAGGTGATTCCTAGGAAAAACGAATTTAACGTCTTATATACAAGTGATAACAGTTATATTTGATCTTAAATTTTGAGTGAGAATGATTAGAATATATATTTGATTGAGGACGGAAGAAAATAAAATTTATTTGATCGAAAATGGAGTTCCGAATTAGGAGTAATTCAAAAAACTACAAAATTGGTCGAAACTCAAAGGGGTACCATCACGGAAAATAGTTGATTTCGGTCCCAAAAATATGTATTATATTAACATGACTACATCAATATATATCGAATTAGAATACGAATAAAACTAATTTCACTTAAAACGGAGTTGTGAGTGATGAGATATTGACAAAACTACGAAATCTGACGAAACAGTTAGGTGATACCTAGGAAAAACGTATTTAACGTCTTATATACAAGTGATAACAGTTATATTTGATCCTCTATATTGATTTATAATGTTTAGAATATATATTTGATCGAGTACGGAAGAAAACAAAATTTATTTCATCGAAAATGGAGTTCCGATTGAGGAGTAATTCAAAAAATTACAAAACCAGTTAAAACTCAAAGGGTACCATCACGGAAAATAGTTGATTTCGGTCCAAAAAATATGTATTATATTAACATTAATACCTCAGTATATATCGACTTAGAATGCGAATTAAACAAATTTCACTGAAAACGAATATGTGAGTGATGAGATATTGATCAAACTACGAAATTGGACGAAACAATTAGGTGATACCTACGAAAAAACGTATTTAATGTATTATATACAAATGATAACAGTTATATTTGATCTTATATTTTGAGTGAGAATGTTTAGAATATCTATTCGATCGAGTACGTAAAAAAACAAAATTTATTTCATCGAAAATGGAGTTCTAAATTAGGAGTAATTCAAAACACTACAAAATCGGTCGAAACTCAAAGGGGTACCATCACGAAAAATAGGTGATTTCGGTCCCAAAAATATGTATTCTATTAACATTACTACGTCAATATATATCGAGTTAGAATGCAAATAAAACTAATTTCACTAAAAACGGAGTTGTGAGTGATGAGAAATTGACAAAACTACGTAATCAGACGAACTAGTTAGGCGATACCTAGGAAAAACGTATTTAACGTCTTATATACAAGTGATAACAGTTATATTTGATCTTATATTTTGAGTGAGAATGTTCAGAATATATATTTGATCGAGGACGGAAGAAAACAAAATTTATTTCATCGAAAATGGAGTTCCGAATGAGGTGTAATTTAAAAAACTACAAAATCGGTCGAAACTCAAAGGGGTACCGTCACGGAAAATAGTTGATTTCGGTCCCAAAAATATGTATTATATTAACATTAATACGTCAATATATATCGACTTAGAATACGAATAAAACTATATTCACTGAAAAGTGAGTTGTGACTGATGACATATTGACAAAACAACGAAATCGGACGAAACAGTTAGGTGATTTTTAGGAAAAACGTATTTAACGTCTTATATACAAATGATAACAGTCACATTTGATCTTATATTTTGAGTAAGAATGTTTAGAATATATATTTGATCGAGTCCGGAAGAAAACATAATTTGTTTTATCGAAAATGGAGTTCAGAATGAAGACTAATTCAAAAAAACTCCTAAATCGGTCAAAACTCAAAGGTGTACCATCACGGAAAATAGTTGATTTGGTCCCAAAAATATGTATTGTATTAACATTACTACGTCAATATATATCAAGTTAGAATACGAATAAAACTAATTTCATTGAAAACGAAGATGTGAGTGATGAAATATTGACCAAACTACGAAATCGGACTAAACAGTTAAGTGATACCTAGGAAAAACATATTTAATTTATTATATACAAGTGATAACAGTTATATTTGATCTTATATTTTGAGTGAGAATGTTTAGAATATATATTTGATCGAGGACGGAAGAAAACAAAATTTATTTCATCGAAAATGGAGTTCTGAATGAGGAGTACTTCAAAAAACTTAAAAATGAGTTCAAACTCAAAGGGGTACCATTACGAAAAATAGGTGATTTCGGTCCCAAAAATATGTATTCTATTAACATTACTACGTCAATATATATCGAGTTAGAATGCGAATAAAACTATATTCACTGAAAAGTGAGTTGTGACTAATGAGATATTGACAAAACAACGAAATCGGAAGAAACAGTTAGGTGATTCCTAGGAAAAACGAATTTAGCGTCTTATATACAAGTGATAACAGTTATATTTGATCTTAAATTTTGAGTGAGAATGATTAGAATATATATTTGATTGAGGACGGAAGAAAATAAAATTTATTTCATCGAAAATGGAGTTCCGAATTAGGAGTAATTCAAAAAACTACAAAATTGGTCGAAACTCAAAGGGGTACCATCACGGAAAATAGTTGATTTCGGTCCCAAAAATATGTATTATATTAACATGACTACATCAATATATATCGAATTAGAATACGAATAAAACTAATTTCACTGAAAACAGAGTTGTGAGTGATGAGATATTGACAAAACTACGAAATCTGACGAAACAGTTAGGTGATACCTATGAAAAACGTATTTAACGTCTTATATACAAGTGATAACAGTTATATTTGATCCTATATATTGATTTATAATGTTTAGAATATATATTTGATCGAGTACGGAAGAAAACAAAATTTATTTCATCGAAAATGGAGTTCCGATTGAGGAGTAATTCAAAAATTTACAAAATCAGTTAAAACTCAAAGGGTACCATCACGGAAAATAGTTGATTTCGGTCCAAAAAATATGTATTATATTAACATTAATACCTCAGTATATATCGAGTTAGAATGCGAATTAAACTAATTTCACTGAAAACGAATATATGAGTGATGAGATATTGACCAAACTACGAAATTGGACGAAACAATTAGGTGATACCTACGAAAAACGTATTTAATGTATTATATACAAGTGATAACAGTTATATTTGATCTTATATTTTGAGTGAGAATGTTTAGAATATCTATTTGATCGAGTACGTAAAAAGACAAAATTTATTTCATCGAAAATGGAGTTCTGAATTAGGAGTAATTCAAAACACTACAAAATCGGTCGAAACTCAAAGGGGTACCATCACGAAAATTAGGTGATTTCGGTCCCAAAAATATGTATTCTATTAACATTACTACGTCAATATATTTCGAGTTAGAATGCAAATAAAACTAATTTCACTGAAAACGGAGTTGTGAGTGATGAGAAATTGACAAAACTACGAAATCAGACGAACTAGTAAGGCGATACCTAGGAAAAACGTATTTAACGTCTTATATACAAGTGATAACAGTCAGATTTGTTCTTTTATTTTGAGTATGAATGTTTAGAATATATATTTGATCGAGGGCGGAATAAAACAAAATTTATTTTATCGAAAATGGAGTTCCTAATGAGGAGTAATTCAAAAAACTACAAAATCAGTCAAATCTCAAAGGGGTACCATCACGGAAAATAATTAATATCGGTCCCAAAAATATGTATTATATTAACATTAATACCTCAATATAGAGTCAGAATGCGAATTAAACTAATTTCACTGAAAACGGAGTTGTGAGTGATGAGATATTGACAAAATTACGAAATTAGACGAAACAGTTAGGTGATACCTAGGAAAAACGTATTTAACGTCTTATATACAAGTGATAACAGTTATATTTGATCTTATATATTGATTTATAATGTTTTTAATATATATTTGATCGAGTATGGAAGAAAACAAAATTTATTTCTTCATAAATGGAGTTCCTATTGAGGAGTAATTCAAATATTTACAAATCGGTTAGAACTCAAAGGGAGTTTATTTGGGTGCCAAAAATATGTATTCTATTAACATTACTACGTCAATATATATCGAGTTAGAATGTGAATAAAACTAATTTGACTGAAAATGGAGTTGCGAGGGATAAGATATTGACAAAACTACGAAATCGGACAAAACAGTTAGGTGATACCTAGGAAAAACGTATTTAACGTCTTAAATACAAGTGATAAAAGTTATATTTGATCTTATATTTAGAGTGAGAATGTTTAGAATATATATTTGATTGAGGACGGATGAAAACAAAATTTATTTCATCGAAAATGGAGTTCCGAATTAGGAGTAATTCAAAAAACTACAAAAATGGTCGAAACTCAAAGGGGTACCATCACGAAAAATAGTTGATTTCGGTCCCAAAATTATGTATTATATTAACATGACTACGTCAATATATATCGAATTAGAATACGAATAAAACTAATTTCACTGAAAACAGAGTTGTGAGTGATGAGATATTGACAAATCGATGAAATAGGACGAAACAGTTAGGTGATTCCTAGGAAAAACGTATTTAACGTCTTATATACAAGTGATAACAGTCACATTTGATCTTATATTTTGAGTAAGAATGTTTAGAATATATATTTGATCGAGGACGGAAGAAAACATAATTTGTTTTATCGAAAATGGAGTTCCGAATGAGGAGTAATTCAAAAACTCCAAAATCGGTCAAAACTCAAAGGGGTCATCACGGAAAATAGTTGATTTCGGTCCCAAAAATATGTATTCTATTAACATTACTACGTCAATATATATCAAGTTAGAATGCGAATAAAACTAATTTCACTGAAAACGGAGTTGTGAGTGATGAGATATTGACAAAACTACGAAATCTGACGAAACAGTTAGGTGATACCTAGGAAAAACGTATTTAACGTCTTATATACAAGTGATGACAGTTATATTTGATCTTGCATATTGATTTATAATGTTTAGAATATATATTTGATCGAGTACGGAAGAAAACAAAATTTATTTCATCGAAAATGGAGTTCCGATTGAGGAGTAATTGAAAATTTTACAAAATCGATTAAAACTCAAAGGGTACCATCACGGAAAATAGTTGATTTCGGTCCAAAAAATATGTATTCTATTAACATTAATACGTCAATATATATTGATTTAGAATGCGAATAAAACTAATTTGACTGAAAACGAAGTTGTGAGGGATAAGATATTGACAAAACTACGAAATCGGACAAAACAGTTAGGTGATACCTAGGAAAAACGTATTTAACGTCTTAAATACAAGTGATAAAAGTTATATTTGATCTTATATTTAGAGTGAGAATGTTTAGAATATATATTTGATTGAGGACGGACAAAAACAAAATTTATTTCATCGAAAATGGAGTTCCGAATTAGGAGTAATTCAAAACACTACAAAATTGGTCGAAACTCAAAGGGGTACCATCACGGAAAATAGTTGATTTCGGTCCCAAAAATATGTATTATATTAACATGACTACGTCAATATATATCGAATTAGAATACGAATAAAATTAATTTCACTGAAAACGGAGTTGTGAGTGATGAGATATTGACAAAACTATGAAATCGGACGAAACAATTAGGTGATTCCTAGGAAAAACGTATTTAACGTCTTATATACAAGTGATAACATTCACATTTGATCTTATATTTTGAGTAAGAATGTTTAGAATATATATTTGATCGAGGACAGAAGAAAACAAAATTTATTTTATCGAAAATGGAGTTCTGAATGAGGAGTACTTCAAAAAACTTCAAAATCAGTCGAAACTCAAAGGGGTACCATCACGGAAAATAGTTGATTTCGGTACCAAAAATATGTATTCTATTAACATTACTACGTCAATATATATCGAGTTAGAATGCGAATAAAACTAATTTCACTGAAAACTGAGTTGTGAGTGATGAGATATTGACAAAACAACGAAATCGAACGAAATAGTTAGGTGATACCTAGGAAAAACGTATTTAACGTTTTATATACAAGTGATAACAGTTGTATTTGATCTTATATTTTGAGTGATAATTTTAATATAATGCATATTTTTGGAAGTGAAATCAACTATTTTCCGTGATGGTACCCCTTTGAGTTTCGATCGATTTTGTAGTTTTTTGAATTTCTCCTCAATCGGAACTCTATTTTCGATTAAATAAATTTTGTTTGCTTCTGTACTCGATCAAATATATTTTCTAAACATTAGTACTCAAAATACAAGTTCAAATGAACGTTGTAATCCTCTTTGAGTTTCGACCGATTTTGTAGTTTTTTGAATTTCTCCTCAATCGAAACTCTATTTTTTATGACATAAATTTTTCTTGCCTTCGTACTCAATCAAATATATTTTCGAACCATTATTACTCAAAATAGAAGATCAAATCAATGTTGTGATCCCTTGTATATCATACATTAAACACCTTTTTCTGAGATGGTAACATTTCAGTTTCGTCTGAATACGTAGTTTTGTCAATATGTCATCACTCACAACTTCGCTTTCAGTGAAATTCGTTTTATTCGCATTCTTACTCGATGTATATTGAGGTACCAATGTTAATACAACACATATTTTTGGAAGTGAAATCAACTATTTTTTGTGATGGTACACCCCTTTGAGTTTCGACTGATTTTGTGGTAGTTGAAATTTCTCCTCAATCGGAACTCTATTTTCGATGACATAAATTTTGTTTCCTTCCGTACTCGATCAAATATCTTTTATAACCATTATTACTCAAAATACAATTTCAAATTAATGTTGTATATATGACGTTAAATACCTTCTTTTCGAGAATGTAACTTGTCAGTTTCGTACAAATTCGTAGTTTTGTCAATATCTCATCACTCACATTTTTGTTTTAAGTGAAATTAGTTTTATTTGCATTCTTACTCGATGTATATTGAGGTAGTAATTTTAATATAATACATATTTTTGGAAGTGAAATCAACTATTTTCCGTGATGACCCCTTTGAGTTTCGACCGATTTTGTGCTTTATTGAATTTCTCTTCAATCAGAACTCTATTTTCGATGAAATAAACGTTGGTTGCTTCCACACTCGATCAAATATATCTTCTAACCATTATTACTCAAAGTATATGATCAATGAACTTTTGATCCCTTGTATATCATACGTTAAACACCTTTTTTTGAGATGGTAACATATCAGTTTAGTATGATTTCGTAGTTTTGTCAATTTCTCATCATTTACTACTTCGTTTTCAGTGAAATTAATTTTATTAGCATTTTTAATCGATATATATTGAGGTAGTAATGTTCATAAAATACATATTTTGGGAACTAAAATCAACTATTTTCCGTGATGGTACTACCCCTTTGAGTTTCGAAAGATTTTGTTGTTTTTTCAATTTCTCCTCAATCAGAACTCTATTTTCGATGAAATCAATTTTGTTTGCTTCCGTACTCGATCAAATATATTTTCTAAACATTAGTACTCAAATTATAAGTTCAAATGAACGTTGTGATCCTTGTATATAAGACGTTAAACACCTTTTTTGAGATGGTAACTTATCAATTTCGTTTGATTTCGTAGTTTTGTCAATACATCATCACTCACAACATCGTTTTTAGTGACAGTAGTTTTATTCGCATTCTTACTCGATGTATATTTAGGTAGTAATGTTAATATAATACATATTTTTGGAGTTGAAATAATCTATTTTCCATGATGGTACCTCTTTGAGTTTCGAAAGATTTTGTTGTTTTTTGAATTTCTCCTCAATTAGAACTCTATTTTCCATTAAATCAATTTTGTTTGTTTCCGTACTCGGTCAAATATCCTTTCTAAACATTAGTACTTAAATTAACGTTGTGATCTCTTGTACATATGACGTTAAAAACCTTTTTTCGAGATGGTAACTTATCAGTTTCGTCCAATTTCGTAGTTTTGTCAATATCTCATCACCCACAACTTCGTTTTCAGTTAAATTAGTCTTATTCGCATTATTACTCGATGTATATCGAGGTAGTAATGTTAATGCAATACATATTTTTGGAAGTGGAATCAACTATTTTCCGTGATGGTACCCCTTTGAGTTTCGGCCGATTTTGTGGTTTTTTGAATTTCTCTTCAATCGGAACTTTATTTTCAATGAAATAAAACCATTATTACTCAAAATATAAGATCAAATAAATGTTGTGATTCATTGGTTATCAAATGGTAAACATCTTTTTTAGATATGGTAACTTATCAGCTTCGTTCGATTTCCTAATTTTGTCAATATATCATCACTCACAACTTCGTTTTAAGTGAAATTAGTTAATTTGCATTCTTAGTATATGTATATTGAGGTAGTAATTTTAATATAATATGTATTTTTGGAAATGAAAACAACTATTTTCCGTGATGGTGCCCCTTTGAATTTCAACCGATTTTGTGATTTTTTGAATTTCTCCTCAATCGAAACTCTATTTTCGATGAAATAAATGTTGTTTGCTTCCGTACTCGATCAAATATATCTTCTAACTATTATTACTCAAAATATATGATCAAATGAACGTTGTGATCCCTTATATATCATACATTAAACACCTTTTTCCGAGATGGTAACATATCAGTTTCGTCTGATTTCGTAGTTTTGGCAATATTTCATTACTTACAACTTCGTTTTCAGTGAAATTAATTTTATTAGCATTTTTAATCGATATATATTGAGGTAGTAATGTTCATAGAATACATATTTTTTGAACTGAAATCACCTATTTCTTGTTTGTAATCATTTTATATATTAATATTATCTTTTTTGTATATTAATATTATTTCGTCCTCAAATTCTAACTTTTCTCTACTTTGGTCCTCAAACGCTACCCATTTAGTGATTTTATCCTGACAAAATCATTTTTCTCCAATTTGGTCCTCGGTCCCACCCAGTTGTTAGTTCTGTCGACATTAAAATGTAATTTGGTCCTCAAATTCTACCCAATTGCCACACTTCTTAACTGCTTGGAATGGAATTCATTAACGATACAAATAGATAAATAAAAATAGTTTACAACATAGCAATGCTTTTTGTTGACATATATAATAAAAAGCTTTTATATATATATATATATATATATATTTCATAACCATTCACACGTGGATTCTCATTGGGGGCAGCATCCGAGTACTTTTTTTTGGCCAATTTTTTTTTATATAGATGATTGACGCCCAGGCAGGCGTGCCCTCAGCCAAATGGCTTAGGGCGCAACTTGCGTTCAAAGACTCGATGGTTCACGGGATTCTGCATCCGAGTACTTGGCCATGAACTCAGCGAGGGCAGTGTTATATTCCTTCTCCAGTTCAACTTCCTCCTCCCCGTGCCTCTTCTTCATTGCAGCCATTTTCTCATCCTGTTCTTTGATCAGCTTCTCCCTCTCTTCCTCAAATTGCTCTCTTTCCTTGTCCTGCAGTTTAATTACCTTCTCCGACCTACACCAACAACCTCAAGGATATTTAAGCTTTGAATATCGAATCAATGTCTTTCATTTCCAGTTGCAAGTATCAAAATTTAATAGATACCATTTTCATCATTCAGCAGTATCAGATCTTTCTCCAATACCAAAACAAAAAATAAATAACAGTACCTGAGTGTGGTTTCTTCAGCACTGGTCTGTCTCTTCTCCTCCTGCTGCTTCTCAAAGTACTCTTCTTTGGCATCACGGTCCTTTATTATCATCTGTATTTGATCCTCGAAGAACTTTGCTTGAGATTCTAGCTGGTAAACACAAAAAAGGTACCAAGTTAAAACCCTGGAAGAGGTTTTTAAACAAGAATATACTTTCAAAAAAATAATTTGATGAATTATGTCATGATTAATTACTACCTCTTCCTTGTTCTGTTCGTGATGAGTTTTACTTCTCTGCCTCACAATGATGTTTTCCTCCAAGGTTTTCTTATGTTTCTGTTCAAGTTGGCCAAACGATACTTCCAGAGCTTTTGAATGCATCTGCTCCTTGGCAGCCTTGTTCTTATACCACAGAAGTCGTTGGTTATCTTCACTCATTTGCTTGATTTGGCTCACCACCATCTCTTGGTATGATCTCAGTTCAAACCTCTGCTTAGCTTTACCTGATACCATGCAGCAAAAACAAAACAAAATTTTATTGATGGTACAGAAATTAGGGCTTCCATAATCAAAATCAAGACAGAAACAGACCATGCAAATGTTGGTTAAAATTATCAAGATCCTCTTTCATTGCCATGTAACCATAAAGTTGGCGCTTCCCACCACCACTGTAATGGAATAATTTAGGCTGGCGGTCCCAAGCATCTCTATCCCTTCCTTCTTCCAGAAAATGCCTGTGAAGACGCTCAGCCTCCAAGTAACCTTTCGCTGACTTCTCAAAAATCAGAAGGCTCATGCCACGGTGACCCTTTGGACCATAAGAATGGCGTGGTTTGGCAACTTCATATGACCTAAAGTACTCCAATAGCTCTTGGTTGCCCATGCCAACCCACTGTCAATGCAGCATTCATATATATCCAAGCCAAGCATTATTAGAAATAAAAAAAAAAATCAAGAGAAAACAGTAAAACCAAGCAAATGCGAAGCGTGAATTTCTAAAGAGTGAAATCTTTACCTTGTCACACTCATCTTGATCTAGCTGTGTGTTCATGATAATGACCATTGGAGGCCAAACAATTTCATAGTCTTTCTCCTCAGACACTAGACCTTTCCATTTACCAAACATTCCACCAGAAGGAATGACCGCTGCCCCCCTCAATGAGAACTCCTCACTCAACACTTCAGCAAACTTCCTGTGAAGTTTAACCCTAGTTGCACCTACTGTCTTTGCGTGTGTAATCAATGGTTGTATGCCCACAAACCAGTCAATAGCACCAGATCCACCTTGACAAGCAGGGCAGTGCCATTGCCTCTGAGGTTCATTAATCTTATCAAGACTCAAGCTTTCCAGCAACTCAAAGAAGCTCTTAAACCATTTGTTCGCCTTTCTCGTGCTATGGCTATTCTTACTTGCACCAGAGTCATACTCATCATCACTAAACAGCTCATCCTCTGAATCATCAAACATATCATCATCATCATCGTCATCTTCCTCGCTGTGCACATTGTTAATGTCTCGATCATCCGTTTGGTCAGCCTCTGGAAGTATCGCTGGTGCATTGTGATACGGCTTCTGCTTAAACCCTCTATTATATGCTTGAGGTCTCGAGTTTCCCCTACCCACTGGACTCCTAGAATCAGTAGTTTGTGTGAATTTTTTGCTATCATAACCCCCTCCACCATATGCATTTCCAGAACCTCTTCCACACTGCCCACTGTAGTTCCTAGATCCTGTCTTCTGCACAACTTCAGGCTGTCCCCATGCTCTAGAGTTGAAATTTTGAGGAGCAGACGGCTTTGAAGCAGCTACACCTTTGTTTTTGGACTTCTTAGCAAAAACCTCCCATCCACCACCATCATTCTGCTCAGAACCCAGGTTCATTTCTGACACACCGACACTTATTTGGTCTGCTTTGTC
Organism: Chamaenerion angustifolium; assembly: GCA_946814005.1. Classification (NCBI taxonomy): domain Eukaryota; kingdom Viridiplantae; phylum Streptophyta; class Magnoliopsida; order Myrtales; family Onagraceae; genus Chamaenerion; species Chamaenerion angustifolium. The sequence continues at coordinate 1,898,939 of OX328279.1, forward strand.
AGATTCGGATACACTTTTTCCCTTGGAAGCGAAGTCTTCATTCCCTCTTATGTTACTCATCTTCGGACAAAGTTCGTACAAGAATATATACTTCTTTCAGAACACAAGTTAACAACTAAAAGTACAAAAGAGATTGAAGATTTACATGCAAAAAGAGAAGAAAGGGTGTGAGCATGAAACTAATATAACGATCCAAGCTTACATGACAAAAGTGAGAAGAATTAAGAGAAATGAACCAACAAGCCAAACCTAACCAAGATCATGCACAACAAAGTGGTCTGCCATCGATTTTTTTACCTAGGATTGTTAAAAAGCAGACAAGCACATGCAACCGAAAAAAGGCACAACTAATTCCCATCAAGAGCAAGAAATCCATCCATGAACTGACCAAAATCACCAATGTACTCACTACTCAAAACATTAAAATGAAAAACACATACTATTATAATACAAACAAGGGAAAAGTCTGAAAATAGTACAACATGTTTGACGAAAATGGTTTTCCAACCCAAACGATTGTATTTGGTCCAACATGTTTGAAAATTATGGTAATTGGTACCTCCGTTACTAAACTGTTAAAACTTTCCGTTAAATATTTTTTATATTTGCAAAATTAACCAAATATTTTTCTAAATGTTACAATTACACCCTACAAACTTACACAATGTTTCAAACAAGTCCCGACTCGATTCGAGCCACACCAGCGGTCCCCTAGCCAGGGTCCGAACCCATACTAGGTCACCCAACCCTGAGGACCTGGTCTGAGTTCGAACCCAGACCACAGGACCCCCGATTTGGGCTCAATTGGAGCCCCAATCGTTTGAACCGAAACCAGACAGGTTCGGTCCAAACCGAATGGAGCTCCAATTGAGCCCAAATCGGGGGTCCTATGGTCTGGGTACGAACCCATACCATGTACCCATGGTTGGGCGACCAGGTCTGGGTTCGGACTCAGACCATAGGACCCCTGATTGGGGCTCAATTGGAGCCCCAATCGTTTGAACCGAAACCAGCCAGGTTCAGTCCAAACCAATTGAGGCTCCAATTGAGCCCCAATCGGGGGTCCTATGGCCTGGGTCCGAACCCAGACCATGTACCCATGGTTGGGGTACCAGGTCTGGGTTCGGACCCAGACCATAGGACCCCCGATTGGGGCTCAATTGGAGACTCAATCTTTTGAACCGAAACCAGACAGGTTCGGTCCAAACCGATTGGGGCTCAAATTGAGCCCCAATCGGGGGTCCTATGGTCTGGGTTCAGACCCAGACCATGTACCCATGGTTTGTAGGCCTGGTCTAGGTTCGGACCCAGACCATAGGACCCCGATTGGGGCTCAATTGGAGCCTCAATCGTTTGAACCAAAACCAACCAGGTTCGGTCCAAACCAATTGGGGCTCCAATTGAGCCTCAATCGGGGGTCCTATGGTCTGGGTCCGAGCCCAGACCAGGTCCCCAAGGTTGGGTGACCTGGTCGGGGTTTGGGCCTTGACAAGGGGACCCCGGTGTGGCTCGAATCGAGTCGGGACTTGTTTGAAACATTAGTATAAGTTTGTAGGGTGTAATAGTAACATTTATAAAAATATTTGGTTAATTTTACAAATATGAAAAATATTTAACGGAATTTTTTAACAGTAAAGTAACGGAGTACCAATTACCATCATTTTCAAACATATTGAAACATTTAACATCCCTAAAAAAAAAAGTCCCTAAAAAAAAAAGTTGCATCGAAAATCATTTTATGCAAACATAATAGACCATTTTAAGACTTTTCCCTACAAACAAATGTCATTTCGTGTGCGCTTGCCGCAATCAACTATCACAATATAGCACCAATATATACCAAATTTCCGAAACAACATCATCCCAACCTTACATTTATAGTGTGATAAACGAAATGAAGGAAAAGACAAGTAGAAGCGAGGCGAGGGTTAAGCGACGAATATGGCAAGCAGACAGTAAGATCAGTACAGAAACTCAAGAAGAAACAGTTTGTACGTGGTGACAGAGCTTACCGGTGAGCGGCAAAAGTCCAGAGCCGGGGATTGGATGAGATGCAACGGCGAGCCCAAATGAAGCACTGAAGCAGAGTACTAGACTGGTACTGTGGAAAATGAAATATGGTCCGAATGCCGATTTGCAGGACTTCATATTTCCCTGTTTATATAGGATTTGAAAATATATTCGTGTCCAACAATTAATTTCAACGGAGGACTCTTCATTTGATATATGGTTACTTGCACTCCCAACTTATTATTTATGCAAATTTTACCCAAATTAAATTTGCTCCAAGAGTCCATCAAACCACTGAAATATGGAATACTTCATTCATTTTGGGATAAGAGTAGACTTCTTAGTCATATAAAGAGATCACCTAGATAAATACACTGTCCATTCAAATTTAAAATAAATTAAATGTATTTGTTTTTCTTGCCAACAATATAGTTTGGGATGCAACTATAATCCCCTAAAATTAAGAGGTATAGGAATGCAATTTACCTTTAATTTCCTTTCCTTCTGCCTTCTTGCGGAAGGTTTTTTTGGGGTAGAATGCCTTCTTGAGGATTTTTGGTTTTGGTAGAATGGCTTCTTGATGAAGTTGTTATTGGAAGTTGGAGCATACCGTTGGCCCCACATGTTATAAAGGCACCAATTATCAAGCATCTATATATATATATTAATTTGATTAAATTACATAAAAAGTTTGACAAAAAAGTTTGTTATGTTATTTTCTCGCTCATAATGTTAAATTAATATTTTCTAATTGGTTCATGTCAATCATAAAATTCTATTCATAGGTGACATGTCATGTAAATCACTTTAAATTCATTCAAAGTCTTTCATTCATTCTCACTATAAGATACAAAGTCTTTATTTCACATTATAATTATGATTTTTTTCTTAAATATATTTTATAAAGTGAAATTTATATAATAATAAAATACATAATATTATATTTTATGAATATCAAGTATGCATATAATACTCTTATTAAAATAAGACATATGACACATAAACATCACCTACTTCATGATAATAATATCAAAATAAATTTTAACAATGTCAAAAAGTTAAATGTTATATATATTATTTATAAACTCAATATAATTTACAATTGACAAAATAGAATATGCATACTAAAACATTAGAGATTGTTACTATTGTTATAATAAATTAATAATACTAATGTGTTTTATATGAACATTGATAGAAGTAATAAATCATAAAAGTTAAGTTAAGAGTATTATATGGACATTAACTAACTTTTTACAGTTTTATGAAAATATTTTTTATATATTTATAACTCAAAAAAAATTGAATTAAAAATATAACATATTATTACTATTACTAAAATAAATAAATATATTATTAATTATTTTAATAGTCTTTTATAAATATATGCACAAATATAAGTCATAAAACTATATAAAAATATTTAACTTAAAAGTATTACTTATTATTTTATTATTATTTGTTAATATTAATTTTAATTATTGACTCATGTATTTTTTTTAACTAATTTTATGAAAAATACACTTAATATAATTTATAATAACTTATTTGTATAAAGAATTATTTCATGCATTTTTTTAAATAAACAATTCAAACTTGCAATATTATTATAGTGTATATTCACTTAAAAAAATATATTTATAACAGTAAACTTATTATTATTATTTTGAAAATGAATTTAGTTTATATTCATTTAAGAATAATTTAAATGAGTGTTATACAGTTATACTATGTACTGTAAAAAATAACTTATATTATATATAGAAAATAAAAATATGTAGAAATAAAATATACTACTGCGCAAAACACAAACCAAATATATAGTATAATATGATTTAATTCGATACTTAAAGAAATTAGAATGAGTAAGAAAAGATTTTTTTGTTAAAAGTAACAATATTAGTTTTTTTATTTAAAAAAATAAGTATACAATTTTGTTTTTAGAAAAATAGCTATACGCGCACCCCGGGGTCGCGCCTATTCATGGGCGCCACTTAGAAGTGGCGCCCATGGGGCAGCAACTCTACTTTTTTTTTTTAAAATAATTTTGTTCGAAAATGATGACTCGATGTTTAATTAAAAATAAAATTATGTATCTATTAAAAAAAAATTAAAATTTTTTAGTAAGTAGATATTTTAATTGCGATTCAAATGATGCAAAAAATATTAAATTTGGATTTACGGATTGACTGTACGGCATGCCCTAAGTTGAGATATGAAATTGTACTTAAAAAATTATAACTTGGACCATGTAAGTCCAAACTCAACACGGTTAACGTCATTTAGGTCGTAAATCAATTATCTACGTAGGATAATTTTTTTGATTAAAAATACAGTGATTTTGTAACCTAACATCGTTTACACCCAAATTTGACCGAAATAAGTAAATGCATTACTCAAAAAAAATCAAAAAATTTACGGTGCGTAGATAATTTAATTACGAATTAAATGACGCTAACTATGCGTTAATTGTTTACTTTTAGACTGACTGTATTATACGGTACGTAAAAAACTCTACATACGATACAAAAACTTTCAAATAGTGTTTTGCACAGTAAAATTACTGTTTACACAATGGGGTGCGCCTATGTCCAATAGGCGCGACCCCGGGGTGCGCGTATAGCTATTTTTCTAAAAAAAAAAATTGTACACTTATTTTTTTAAATAAAAAAACTAATATGGTTACTTTTTAAAAAAAATCGTAAGAAAAGAGAAAAGGTGTTTATCATTTTTAATTATTTTTCTATAATTAATCTAATTTATTGTGGGTGGGTGGGTGGGGTGGGTGGGTGGGGGTGGGGTGGGGTGGGGTGGGGGGGGGGGGGGGCCTGAACCTGTACAGTTCAGAAAAAGTAAGGTTTCATGTTAAGTTAAATTTGAATTATTTAAATTATTATATATTTTTAATTCACGTATACTAGTATAACAAATGTATATGTTATTTTATTTATTAAATAAATAAATAAACTAATTTACAAGGATGAAATGGAACCTACATGAGGAAGATTTAAAATCATAATTTAAAAAATAAAACTAGAAATATCAATCTCTATAGTTACCGATCTGCATTTACAATCTTCGCCTTCGTTATGTGTTCTGAAGGACAAAGCTTTGGCAAGTCACCTTGGTTCCTCCATTCATGTGAGTTACTTCCACCATCAAAGCCCCTGCTATTCATCAATCAAAGAAGAAAAAGGGCATTCCTTTTTTGCAGGAGCCTAATGAGGAAGCAAAATTGGATGACCAATTAGAAATATTATTCAAGGCACTAGAATGGTGCATATGAGATGGGATGAGATCAGAATCAGAAACAAATGCTAGCAATAATGTAACAGAATCTTAAAAACTTTGTCCATGGAAGGAAGTTAAATCACTCCTTCCATATAGTATACCTAAGATTCCATAACTTTTGCAGGTGTCCGCTTGAGGGGTGCTATTTGTTTCTGTGTACTCTTTTGAGGTTGCAGATAAGGATTCATCAGATATACAACTTGCTTTGTTCAATCTTCTTCATAAAATGGCACACCAGAAGGATTACAATATGCAAAATTTCCAACTAAATAAAATGAAAAAATAATGTTCCTAAGTATGAAACTATTGGTGTTTCAAGTGAAAACGAATGGAGATGTGTCTGTCTATCCAGTCACATTCTAGTGTAGAAATACTAAAAGCAAAATTTAGGATCATTTCAACAGAGCAATGCTATAACATATGAAAGTTAGTGAGATTTTTTTTTTGAAGAAAGTGTTAATTATCTTATAAAAACACTTTTCTTCAAAACAAAAATGTGGGTTTCTCACTAGATTTCACAGTTTGAGAAAAAAAAATCCTCTCAATAACAGGTTCAAAAATCTCAATAAAGAAGACAACCTACTATCATTGAAGCAACAATGAAAGCCAGTAGACTACCAAAAACACGGAAGCTAGAAGTTGCATGCAAGCCTATTGGATTGTAAGAAAACATAAACTTATATCATCAACAAATATCATACCATTCAATTAGAAGGACAACTGCACTTGCGCTGCAACCACATTAACCTCTTGTCAGGTTTAAGAGAAACGAAGGTTTCTCGGGCATTTGAGCTCTCGAATAAATCAAGTGCAGAGAAGTAAACTCTTTGGTCAACACCCTGCATCTCATCAAGAAGCTTTATGCATTTGCTAATGGAGAATCGTTCCTCCGACTTCATTATAGCACTCGCCCTCATCCTTGAAGCAGCGGCTATTTCAAGCATGGCATCAACAATGGCATCACCAGTGGCTTTCCTGCCCCTCTTTGCACGACCAGAAGAGGCTGTTGTTGCTCCCGATCGGTGCTTGTTGTTTCCATCCAACATGTTTGTCTCGTCCCTTGATCCTGATGAGGCATCCTCTTCCACGTAATTCATTGCTGCTACGGAATCAACAAATGGTTACAGTTACCATTAGGATAATGTACATTGTAGAGATTAAGCAACGAGATTGATCATTTGGTCAGTGAAGCTCCACCGGAGTTGAAAGACGCACATTTTAGAACCCTAAAGCTAAGAACGTTAGACATCAATTAGTTCCAAATTGGGACCACGAAATGCATCAAGAACCAACCAAGGGTCTGCGATAGAAATACAATACAATGGAATAGGATCGAAACAGCAGCATTCGAATTACAAGGTTACCGGATCATTTTCTATTCAAAAAAATTAAACGATGAAAAAGAAGCAAAATTGAGTCGAAAACTTCTGCAGCTACCGCAATCCAAATGGCTACCGGTTCTATGAAATTCCAAATGAAAAACAGAGTAGAAACGCACCGAAGATGCAGTTCCTACTAGAGATACGAAGTTTCCTTCACTTGCATATACACGATCATCAATAACAGAAAGAAGAACCCATTGGGTAGCACTTACCACGAATTTAGCTTCTTGGTCTGACCTGCTGTCAGAGCCGTAAAAGGCTAAACCTGAGCGTTGTTAGGGTTTTAGCGTACCGTCGAGGAGGGAAATTCAAGAACTTGATTGCTCGGACTTTACAGAGATGCAGACAAGGCAGAGCTAATCGCTCAGTAAATGGGCCTATGTTTGCAGTATGGGCCTAAGGAAGGAACATGACTTTCCTTTTCTTAGCTCATATTACACCCTAAACTATGGGAGAGATGAAATATTGCCTCTGAAGTCATTCTTATGAACTATTGCACCCTATACTATCCAAAATGACTTGTTAGCTCATTGGAATGTGTATAATGTTATGCCTAATCACCCAAAACTTACTAGTTAATGATAAAGCTTGTGGATAAAGGTACAACCTTGAGTACCAAGGTGTGCTTAAAATTATAAAATTATGGTTTTTACATATGGATAAATGCATTATGGTAAGATACAAAAATGGTAATAAATTTATACCAAGTTATGATATTTAATCAATAATTATATATCATATAGGGGGAATCTGAAAATGGTCCAATATATTTGCACAAAATAATTTTCCGTCCAACTTAATTTTTTGTAATGGTTCAATATGTTTGAAAATAATGGTAATTGATATCTCTATTACTTTTCTGTTAAAAAATTCCAATAAATATTTGCAAAACTAATCAAATATTTTTCTAAATGTTACAATTAAACCATACAAACTTACATTAATGTTTCAAACAAGTTGCGACTCGAGCCACACCAGGGGTCCCTTGGACATGGTCTGAACCCAAACCAGGTCGTCCAACCATGGGTGCCAATTGGGGTTCCAATTGAGCCTCAATCGGGGGTCCTATGGTCTGGGTCTGAGCCCAGATCAGGTCCCTAGGGTTGGATGACATGGTTTGGGCTCGAACCCTGGCTAGGGGACCCTTGGTGTGACAAGAATCGAGTAGAAACTTGTTTGTAACATTAGTGTAAGTTTGTAAAGTTTAGTTGTAACATTTATAAAAATATTTAGTTAATTTTGCAAATATGAAAAATATTTAACGAAAAATTTCAACAGAAAAGTAACTGAGGTACCAATTACCATCATTTTTAAACATGTAGACCAAAAACAATCGTTTGAGTTGAAAAACCATTTTCGTCAAACATGTTGCACCATTTTCAGATTTTTCCCTAATATGTATATATAAGAACATATCATGTAATAAAATTTAATGTATTTCAAATCTACATTAATCTCAACTGTGTTGATTTAGTGTAGTAAGCTAAATTTTTAGGACAAAAATCTCCAAAATTTAATTTACAAAAACTAGAGAAAAAAATGATACTTGAAATATGGGTATATGGATAAAACAATAATTAATAAATATGTATGGGATCAACCTGAGCTAGGGTCTGAACGGCCTGAGCTTAGGTTTGACTCAATTAGAGATTTGGTCTCCTCCTGACTACCTCCGTAGTACTCGGTTTGGCACAACTGAGGTTCGTGGTGGCTCGAGATGACCTCTGAAACCAACCCCGACTGATTTTTAAGTCAACACTTCAATTGGATCATCTCCATTAGTCTTTAAGTGGACACGGATTTAAGACAGAGTATGATGAACTTGTCAAATTCGACCACATCATCAATGCCTGCATATATTCCCAACAATGCATCAACAAGAGGACTTGGTTCCTTTCTACCACATTCATCAATTTCTTTCAAATGTTTAGAATGAAGGGGTAGAATCAAAACTAGTGGACAGTCCAGTTAAGTTAAATAATCCCTTTTGTAAATAGATTCAGAAGTGCAGTGGATTTCTCTTAAGGCAATATACTCAAACTAATAAAGCTGCAGCTATACAAATACATAATGGATTGATTACCTCAGTGAAGCTATCATCTGGAAAGCAAGGAAATCTGAATATTAGCCGTGGAACATGGAGAAGAACATCATCAGTACCTGATAAGTTCAATATGAGAATCTGTACAATCTTCATATGTTGCCTCATTGTATAAAATACAAATGTGATGTTCCCTTAAGCTTCTGGTGATAACATATAAGCAGTAAGAAAAATTGCAGACAAAAATTTCTATGAAATGTAGCATATATTTCTTTAGATTCGTATCTGAATTGGCATGATTGATGTTTCTTCACATGGAACAATGCATATTGGTCACTGAAGAAACTAAAAGAAGTGGTCAGAATTTTCTCCAATTTCATATCAGGCCCGGCCAGACATAGAGGAGTCCAAGTTAATCTGATTGTCATATTATAAGTCTCCTATATTCCTCATGAGGCAAACAGAGAATAATTGACAAAAATATCTAATACTTAAAGAGAGAATCTGTAATTCGAGAGCACATAACAGACACAAGGGGAAGAACACTGTACTAAAGCTTACCACCAGCGGTTAATTCCAATTCACTAATGGAGCATCAACTGAAGCTCAAAAAAAATACCTCATCACATCACTTACCTATCAAGAGTCCTAGATCAATTAATATATATATTATTTTAAAAAATAAAATGCATGAGGGTTCCAACCACCTAATATTGATCTTTATCTGAATGCTCCAGACAGTTTCCACAAAAGTAGAAAAAAATAAAATATTGCATTACACATACATGTGAGGATTCCACTGACCTATCAATTTTGGGTTGGAAACGAATCTTTCACTAGAAAATCCAATCTTTTGTGCAAAGTGAGAACCTTTACACTTTCCCTCATGAACAATATCTGAGTAGCTTCTTCTGCTCAATAATTCCTTCAGCATCAACTATTCTCCCTAAGTTTATAACCAATAACATATAAAGTATTTTTACAGGGAGTAAACTGCCTCTTGGTCATCTCCTCCACTACTCTCTTTGCCCTCATCTGATACGACTTTTTTGACTTACTATCTATCTCTTCTTTCTTCGACAGCTTCCACCATCCACAGACCAAGATATCATAAGTCGACGAATTAGGATCAACCCCAAGACCCTGCATCTTTCTCACAAAATTTTCAGCTTTGCTCATCTTCTGTTTCCTACAAAGATATCTGATATAAACATTACACGTCCTAATCTGTGGCACGAAGCCCTTTTCCATCATTTCAAACATATAACTCTCTGCTGAGTCTTCTCTTCCGATATTACTGTGTCCAGAAGCCATGATATTGTAGGTATTAGCATCGGGGACTAATCCACTGTTCTTCATGTCGCTGAAAAGTTTATCTGCATTCTTCATCGATCCGTCAGAAGTAGAGAACTTCAAAAGAATATTGTAAGTTTCGACGTTTAAGGAAATGTGTTGGGTTGACAAAGTAAGGAGAAGAGAATTAACTTTCTTTTTATGGCGGCTGAGGCAATACCCATGCAGAAGCGAATTATAAGTATCGATATTTGCATAAATGCCTCTTTGCTGCATATTATGTAATACGGAATTTGCCCTTTTGGTCATCCCAAATTTGCAGAGTGTATGAATAAGATAATTGTAAACCTTTTGATTGAGATCGAGACCCATGGAGACAAGTTTCTCATGCATCTGCAGAATTGGTTCTGCTCTTCTTAACTTTGAGAATGCATCAAGAACAGACCGATAAATAGCAAGGGTCGGGTGAAAAGACGATTCTGCCATTTGATCCAATACAAGAACTACTCTGTCTACCAAATCTGCTTCAGCGAGACCTTTTAACAGCACTGTAAATGTAGCTAAACTTGGTTTCACTCCACATAAACCCATTTCATCCCACAATCTGAAAGCAGAATCTAAGTTTTTTTCCTTGCAATATGCACCGAGCATTACATTATATGTATAGCAATCAGGAGCTAAGCCTAAGCTACTCATTTCAGCAAGCACAGATTCGTGATCCAATTTCTCAAGCTTTAATCGACCATTAAGCAAGACATTATATGCAACAACATCAAACCCAGATTCTTTCTCTGACAATGCCAGGGCCATTTTACTAGCAGCTTCGGGATTTTCCACTTTAAAGAATCCATCCATTAGGGAAGTGTAATTTACACGATCAAGTAACAGACCATTTGATACCTTATCTTGAACAAACTCTTCGGCTTCCTCCATTTTGCCATTCCTTTTGAAATCATTCACAATATGGTCTACCAAAAACGGGTTTTCTTTGGTTTCTCCTAATCTGATTTTATTATACAGACCATAGGCAAAACGCCTACTACCCCCTTTTAGCAGCCCATCAACGAGGGCTGCATAAATGTGAATATTTGGTGATATACCTTTTTCAGCCATTCTCAGCACTACATTCCCAGCTTCTACAAGCATCCCTTTCTTCACATAGCCATTTATGATAGAAGAATAGGTAACAACATTTGGTGTAACGTATTCCTCCTCCATTTTATGTAATATACTGTCTGCAGCTTCCATATCTCCCAACTTGCACCGACTGCTAATCAATGCTGAATAAGTGAAGGCATTGGGATTTATATTATCAATTAACAGAGTCTTGAACATTTTCTCCCCTTCATTAACCTTTCCCAACTTCAACATACCATCAATTATAGCAGTATATACAACCACATTAAACATTATGCCACGAACTACGATATGGTTCATAAGAGCAAGACAATCCATGTATCTCCCAATTTTTAAATACGAATCGACAAGAATTGAGTATACGAAATGATTTCGATTGACACCCATCTTGTCCATGTCATCTAAGAGGTCCCATGCCTCCTTCAATCTGCCTATTTTACAGAGCACATTTAGCATGCAACTATAAGTAACTACATCCGGGAAGAAGTCATTCCTTTGCATATCCTTGTATAAAGATATTGCTTCATCAACCTTTAGATATCTGCAATATCCACTCAGGAGTGATGTGTATGTTACAAGGTTTGGCTCCAAAGTTCTAGAATTTTCATCATCATCGGTATCAACAGTACTTGATATCTCCTTAATAAGGCTGATTGCAGTATTAAAATCACCACTAATGCAAAACCCATTAATCAAAGTATTGTAAGTGACAACATCAGGGGACAGGCCGTGTCTTTTTGACTCTTCCATCAATTCAATTGCACGGTTCATATCACCTGATCTGAGATATCCATCGATCAATGTGTTAAAAGCCATAATATCTATTACCACCCCTCCATTGACCAAATTCTCCATCACCAACTCTGCATACGATAACAACCCAACTTGGCACAACCCCTTAATCAGTATATTACATGTGAAAGTATCAAAGTTGAAACCTTTCTTGACCATTAAAGAGCAAAGACCAAATCCATAATCAGGCAACCCAAGCTTACAAAATCCCCAGACCATGGTATTATAAGTCACTAAATCAGCGTTTTCAGGGTTATCCGAAACTAAATCCATTGCCAAATTGAGGTTGCCCGCTTTGCATAAAGAATGAACAGCTATGTTAATAGTAAATGTGTTGGGTGAAATTCCACAGTGACCCATCTGTGTGTAGAGTAGTCCTACCTGAGAAACCAAACCAGCAGCATTGAAGCTGTACAAGAGACGGTTCCAGCCAAACAGGGTAGGGATGAGACCGTAATTTCTCATTGAGTAGAATGCATCCATGGCATTAGATATCCGATCACAATTCAAGTAGATGTGAATGAGGCTGCAAAAGAATGTGGTATAAAGATGGGACTTTGAAGGAGGAAGCGGGGGTGGTTCGGTCTTGGTAATACTGGAGACTAAATCTGTACAGGAACATGAGCATAAACCATCGATATGGAGTTTGGGAAAAAATGAGGGAGCAAAGCTTGGAGGAGTAACAAAGAGGGTTCTTGCTTGTTTCGTCAACAAGTGTCTCAAAACCATAGCAAACTCCAGTCCTTTTCAGTTCTACAGAGTTATTGGAATCCTGAAAGAACCGCAAACCATTTCGAATCACTTCAAGAGGAGGTAGAAAATACTCTGAAAATGAGAAGAAAAAAAACTTTTGATGGCAAACTTTTGTTAACCCTAATCAAGAATTTGACTCCGCAACTACTTCACTGTGGTTACAAGTTAGCTCTTCACAAATTCAACGCAAGACCCCATAAGCACTGCATGAATCGTTGCTTGTTGATAATATTCCATTTCCACCTCAACTACCCAAAAAATTCTCCAAAATCTAGGACAACTATTGGAGGGAGCAAATTCCTATGAAAAACAGGGAAATAGAACGAAGTTATCCACCCACATTTCAGCCAATGCACATGCACCTCCTAGGTATTATCATAGCAAAACATGAACTAAAACCGAAGAACTCCGCAGTTAGAACGTGAACAGAGAAACGTCAATTGCAACCGAGAGCACATAACAGACACAAGGGAAGAACATGCAATTCACCGTACTAAAGCTTACCACCAGCGGTTCCAATTCACTAACGGAGCAGCAATTGAAGCTCAACGAAGCTTCCCCCAGAAACTGCGACAGCGAGGCATCTTCTTCCACTTCTAACACTTCTTTTTTTTTTGGCCAAAGCACTTCTAACACTTAGCTGCTGAGAAAATCGCTGGCAACTGAGGAAAGAATGAGGATTGAGGAGAGGTTGGAGAAGAAGAAACAACGATTAGAGCTCACACCTTATACCACACTATGTTTTCGTCAATATTTTATTATTATTATTATTATTATTTTGGATAAATATGACTATTAATAATACTAATGAACTAATATAGTCTTTTAAAAATTTAGGGACAGTTTGCCCTCATCATCAAAAAATATATATTTGATCACATTTAGGGTTTAGAGAGTATTTTCTCAAGTGTGAAAGTGTTCTTCTTGATTGACCTAGCAACTCCGTTTGTCTCTTGATAAATATGTCTGATCTTGAGTCACCTGAATTTCCGCATGATTATTCTGCAGTTATAAATAAGGGGCATTAGTGGACGATCAACATTTTATTATTATACTTAAATGTGTTTAAACATGTAACATATATACACGATACAAATAGACACGATAGTTAATCGTGTTTATACAGATATCTATAGATCTGATGTGTTTAGACATAAGACTTGTTTAGACACGGGATCCGAAAAATGTCAAACTCATACACTTTAAAGCAGATCATGTCGTGTCGTTTAATCGTTTCGTGTCAAAAATTGTGAGCCCAAATACTGGGTATTGTAATGGTAACTTCCTGATTAGGCCTTTGCGGTATCTTTCCGATTGAGCCCTCTAATGGGAAGAGTATTGGACCATATGTTGGGCCACACATTGGGTCATTTGTTGGGCCATATTGAGCTAAATATTGGGCCATATTGAGCTAAATATTGGGCCACGTATTGGGGTAGGTTGGATTCGTATTGGGCCATATTTCTTGTTCATCTCCTCCACTAACCTCTTCGCCCTCCAGTGACAAATTTCTTTGGTTATTCCCTCCTCCGTATTCATATTTTGTCAGCCAAAGATGTCGTAAGACCTGCATCCTTCTCACAAACTTTTGTTACATACTTTCTTCGTCAATCCGTCAGATATATAGAATTTAGTTGACATAGCAGAAGATAATTAACTCTCTTTATGGTGGCTGAGGCAATACCCATGCAGAAGCGAATTATAAGTACCTATGTTTGTAGAAATGACTCTTTGCTGCAGAATGTGTAATACAGATTTTGTTCTTTTGGTCATCCCGAATTTGCAGAGTGTATGAATCGGATAATTACAAATACGAACTATTGATTCAACAAATGAATCTACAATGGTAGCAATCTCCAACCTACTTCAACAAGATTGTTTCGATAGATGAAAGAGATGTAAAGAGAGATCGTTTTCTTGTTTCTTTGGGGTGTAAAAGCAAGGTGGGTAGAGACACATCGAGTTAAATCCGCATCTTATACAGTGTTTAGCACCTCAGCTGCAACCCTCTTCAAGGACTCAGAAGCCTTGGCAAGATCATCCTCTGTATGGCCCGCAGAGACATGCAATCTCAGCCCGACGGGCAAACGGCACTTATCTAGGGTAGAACGCTTCGAAGTCACAACTAGTAACGATTCTTCCTTCAATGCCTACATATATTCCAAACAATGCATCAAAAAGAAGGCTTGGTCCATTTTACAGCCACATCTGGCACAATCAATGGATGAAATTTTGCCTACATCATCAACTTGTTTCAAAATGTTTAGAATGAACGGGTAGAATCAACCATCAACTCTACTAAATCCATTTGAAGTCAAATAGAGAGGATTCACTTTTGAGTAAGGACAGTGGCTGATATTCTGCCAGCTCCTTCTAATTCTAACGTAAAAAATCGATGATGTGGCAGAATTCTATTCATTATTGTAGTAGCTAAACAAGAACTGATTGTAGTAATTACTTACCCGGTCGGCAATTTCTTCAAGAAGGGACAGATCATCTTTTGCAGACCCAGTTGACTTTTCCAGTTTCAGAAAAACAACAGGTGATTCTGGATTGCTTACTAACGTCAGTCCTGGTATCTCGGACAATCCTAAGGACAACAAATAGACAAGAACTTCAGTGATTAGAAAACTAAGGTTGAGTTTCTTGGACAGCAAGATATAGTGACAATGATTGTACCTCTCCACAGTAGGGTTACGTTATTTTTCAGCTTTGTTAAGAGTTGAGGGTTTTCCTTGAGAATATCAATAGCAGTGATTGCAGCAGTGGCAAGATATGGAGGTAAAGAAGCAGAGAAGACATACCCTGAGCTGCTCAGTCGCTATTCATACATATATCAAACATACCAAGGGTCAACTGTTAATGTCATAGATAGTAAGGACTGTGGAAAGAAGTGAATGGTTAGTAACTGGTGTACTAAGTCACCTGGTGATCAATAACTCGGGCACTCCCTGTGCAGAATCCTCCTTCCGTGGCTAATGCATGACCCATAGCTGCTGTTATGATATCAATTTTTTCAACCTGCAGAGAAGATCATACCACGATAACAAGTTGCATTATTGAAACACTGATGAGACGGCTTGAGCAATGGAACATACTGGAACACCATAATGCTCTGTTAGACCTCTTCCAGTACTGCCAAGGACACCAACTGAGTTGCTCTCATCGACCAAGATACGGAAAAGATATTTCTCCTTCAATTTGATTATCTCATCTAATGGCGCTATTTGTCCAGAGTTCTGAAAAGACAGATACCATAAGCAAGAATTTTTCCATTTAAAGAAAAGCTACTGCAAATAAGAATTTTTATGCAAACAAAGCATGCACGTCATTTACAAAATGCAACATGGATTGGTTAGCATCGATCACATCTTTCTCTTTTTTCCATCCTAAATCAGCAAACAAGTGCAGAAGCCATTCAGATTGATATAATATTTTTCCTTAATGCCTATTGCCATGCAAGAACAGTAAAGATTAAACCATTGATCTATTTCTTGATCACCGTTCAGTTTCCTACATCCTGGTAAAAAGTATCTGCCAGTTTATCCAAGAACATGTAAGACCACTTTAAGAATAACTAATTTAAAAAAGAATGCACCAAACATAGAATCATTAGAATCTGAGAAGATTTTTATATAAATACCTGGTATATAGCTTCAACAACAATATACCGCCTCAATTTCTTCGCCCTCTTATTCTCAGCTGTAACCTTTTCCAACACACTTCGTAAAGATTCCATGTCATTGTGCTTGAAGTTTACTATTGTACTTCTAGATAGTTGCAATCCATTCTGTATCCCCCAGTGAACTCCTTCATCCCTATAAATTTTAAAAAATCCATATGAATAAGAAAAAATCCTTGGATGTTAGCAATCAGTGTAAGAACTTTGTAATTCACAGGCATAGCTTGTCACTCATCCTTCGGTTTTAAGAAATTAAACAGATGGAAAGTACGTTCTAGCATCAGGTCTATCCAACTGTATTACGCTTGGATTTTCAATGCAGACCAAATCAATTATTAACAACACAGGGTTGCCAGTCTATAAAAATGAATGTGCCTTATGCGCAATCATTAAAGTACTTTTTTCAAGACCATACATGACTTGACCATGTACACCTAACAATAACTGTACTCGAAAGCTGAACATACTGAATGGTTAGTCATACCTATAAGAACAGTTCATAGGAGCAATAGCAATATAACCACAATTATAGTAATATAGCAAAAAAAGGGGAAAACAATATTATCATCAATGCTCAGATCAGTTACAAAATGGCCAACATCTATCAGCTGGAAGGATAACGAGAGGACATCCGAAAAGATGAGATTTTCATAAATAATGAGTAAAAAATAGAGCATCATATGACTGTAGTCCAGTTGAGAAATGCTTACACAACAATTACATCCCCCTTCTTACAGAAAGCAGGAATTGCACTAAACATGGTAGAGAGTCCATAAGAGTAGAGAATTGAATCAGGTGTTCCAAGAAAATTGGCTATTTTGGCCTCACAATCGAGATGAACATCTGTAAGGAGAAAACAACATTAATGAATTTCAGGAGGCAGAAAATATAGAAGAACAACTGTAGTGCTTATTCACTTTTAATTTGGTTCTCAATTCTCACCGATAGTCCCATAGAATCCCCGAGGGCCACAAGAACCAACACCATATTTCTCCAAGGCAGACGTACATGACTCCTGAAGAAATAGTGATGTAAGTGCCCCATATGAGTGCAAATGTTTAGATAATGAATTAGTTATAAGGGAAGTTGGTCCTACAAGTAATTTCTCGTGGCCAATCAACCCAAGATAATCAGCAGAAGCAAAGTTGATAACATCTTTTCCGTTGACTATTGCATGAGGACCTGCAGCACTGAGCAATATAAAAATTGTTAATGAATTGCTACATGCATCCATAGAGGCAGAGAGAGATCAACGACAGTAATCTTACTCGGAAATCAAAAGCATGAAAAATAACCATTTTCTTAGGCGACAGCAATAAATGAATGAAGATCGTCATCCAAACAAGATATAATGAGGTAACAAAGAAAATAATGAAGTAAAGTTTTATCAGTGCTTAAGAAAGGGGGGACAAAACAGATTCCTTCCTCAAATCGGAAACAACAGATTTGAGGACACAGACAAATTGAATAAACTGTAACTTTCACCTTTCTAAAACAGGTGGTTCATACTTCATCTTTTCCTCCAGTTGAGGGATCAGAGCATCTGGAACCCATTCATCGCATAGATCATCTATTTCCTACAGGCAAGCAAGCATAGAGTTTTGAGCTTCTCCAAAAAATTAAAACAGAACAAATAACGTAAGTAAAGATCATGCTGCTCAAAGGCATCGATGGACTATAAGAGAAGATTCATCTTGAGAATAATAAATTACCAATGTATGTATGGAGTTACAAGTAGCTTACGGTATCGATGATTGCTTAATAGACTAGCTTGTATCGGAAAATACGCACGACTTGAATATTTTCATTACTGTAACTATCTAAACTTGTTTAAATTGAAAAATCGTGCACCGCGAAGAATAAATGAAGTGGTGTATTCCGAAGATTAACAATAGATCAGGCTCCTCAAGAATCCATTAACATGCATAAGTAATGCTCATTGAAAGACTAAGAGAATCAGACAAAGGCTAAATCCTTGCTAACCTTCTCCGCCAGCGGTCGCTTAGGAGGCTTGTAACTCTTCTGAGAAAGCAGGAACAAGATGACCACCGCAAGCAGCACCTCGACGAATAGATGCCCTATGCAAGGCGTACAGCAAATCTGTGAACTTCAAGACGAGGATCACAGAGAAAGAGAACTCCAACGATTTGGTAGTACGTACCTCCGATGTGAACACCGAACACCACAGCTCGAGCAGAAGGAGCATCTAGCGCTTTGGTTACCCAATCCAAAGCATCGTTCACAATGTTCAGCACCGCGGATGCCATCTAGAAGAAGAGTTGAAGGATTTGGAATCGAAATTCTGAAGCGTTGATCTGGCTCGGTTCATCCACGTGTTCCTTCACCGGATTGGATTCGATTGAGGAAAAAAGGTCTCTGATTCAGGGAGAGAACGGAGGGGGGAGAAGGAACAGTCGTCGACGGGATGGCCATGCTGACTGATAATATGAACTTTTAGCTTTCGTTGGACGGAAGCGCCTAAGTTTGAATTTCCAACTATACCCCCATTCAATGTACGAAAATTGCACTTTTGAAATTGTCTATTTATATATTATCCGCATACCTTTCCCATATTCATCATGGGCGGGTCGGGCCGGTCCTGAAGGCAAGACGAGACCGAAATTTTGGTCTTGCCTTCTGGAGGACCGAGACCAACTTCGGCCAAAAAATCTCGTCTGAGTCGATTTTTCTTGATTCGGGTCGATTTCGGTCCTGAACTGAATCTACCCCTAAAAAAACTGAATTTATTCAAATACAAACATTATTGTAATCAAATAGGGGTGAGCAAAAAATACTGGTTGGCCCGAGACCGGTTCGAGGCCGACCCAAGACCGGCTCGAGACCGGCCGACTAAGACCGAGACCGACTAGGACCGAGACCGAGCGGGCGGATTTTTTCCTCTAAAATCGGGCTCGGGTTTGTTTTTTTTTTCCAAAATTTCCGATTCGGACCGGCCCGAGTTGCCTAAAAACCTAATACATAATACTATATATACTATACAAGTATAGTAGTATACAACAACTCACAAAGTCTCCATGTGTGTTTGGATTGTATGTTCTATATTTATAATGTGTGTTTGGATTGTATGTTTGATACTTGATTTATTGTGTTTGTATGTTCTAAATTTGGTGAAAATTCGGACATTTTTTTTTTATTTGGACTGAAAATTTCGGTAATGGACCGAGACCGGCCCGAGTCAAGCAAGACCGACTCGGGTGGGCTTTTTATACCGAAGTCGGTCTCAGTTCTCCAAAGGTAAAAACCAAAATTTTGGGCTCGGGCTCGGTCTTGTCTAAAAAACCGGCTCGCCCCGCCCAAGCTCACCCCTAGAATCAAAGTAACAAACATACAAAGTACAAATCAAAGTAACAAATCAACCAAGTAACAAATATACAAAGTTCTAAACAAAATTCATTTTCTCCCAACAATACAATATACATTGGTTTTTACAGTTTGCATAATAAATTCAGTTTGGGCCGGTCCTAATCGGGCTTTCAAGGAAAAAGCCCGAGACCGACCTTGAAGAGAAAAAAAACACTCGCTCGGTCTTAGTCGGACCGGTCTTATCGAGAATTCAGTCCAACAATCTTTTTTTATCACCCTTACATTTAAGAGTAACTTTCAATTAAGTATGATCAAACCGTGTTACCAAATAAGATCCACTTAAAACAGAAGTAGAAATTAGAAAACCTTATGATCAGTAAGTACAAATGATGCGTCTTTTATATAGGAAAACGAAGAACCGCCTTAGAAAGATGCGATTTTCTACTTCTTTGATGACAACAACACATTTATTCACCATTGAATTCATTCTTCATGCTCAGCAGATACTCTTCCTACAAAACCTTGAGCATTACAATGTTCTGCTCTGTGGGTTTCGCAGAGAAAAAACACTGCTTACGGCTCGCTCTTAACCTTAACATCACCATTCGGTATCATATTTTGTGATTGTGCCAGCCTTTTTGATTCCTGAAACAACAATCAAGGTCATTTCAGCAAATAAATCAACTGAAAGTGTAATTTCCTAATACCAGACATGCTTTGCTAAAAGCTAATGCACATATATCATACCTCCAAAGTTTGTCTCTGTTTCAGAGTGTTAATATATTTTGCAGAAACAAAGCTATTTGCAAAATTCATACAACTTTGCATTTTGTGATTGTCCTGTTAAAATGTTTCATAGGAAGATGGTTGTTAGGTATTAGAGTCTGATTAATGTATGTGTCTCGCGGTTCAACCCGTAGACTGTACTGTATTTCTCCATGTATACGTATTTTGTAACAGTAATCATCATTAATATATTTTGTCAATCCGTGTGGAGGTTACCCAATTGGGTGTTACCACGGAAAAATTGATTTCTCCTTCTCTTCCTTTCCTCTCTGAAAAGTTGTGTGTTCCTTTCTCAATTTGATCAATTTCTTCATCCGATTTGAGAGTTGTTGAGAATCGATCCTAACAATGTCCCCGGCTAGCTAGCGTAGAGTATATGTGCTTAAAGTAAGATTATTTAACAAAAATTTTTTTGGACAAGATCAATTATAAACATTCACTTGACCTAAACCTATTTCTCTGAGATTGATAAGTATCCAAGATAAACCATAAATGATGCAAAGCAAACACTAAAATCAGTGAGTAGGCCTAAAAAGAGTGCAACTTACAGCTGCGGAGGCTGCTCTTATTTCTCTAAAGGTTTCAACTTCATCTGGAAATGTCTGTTCAAGCTCCTCCAGAAGATGCTTGCGAAAACCCTACAAGTGACAGAAAGCACCAGAAACACGGACAAAATGAATACCATTTGATATCGAAATGATCATTAAATACCATTATGAGAGAAAGCCACCTTAAAGGCGTCACTTTTCCCTTTTGTCATCTGATTCTTAGCGATGCAACTGTTCAGAACTTCCTTGGTAAACTCATCCGGATTCTTACCATCATCAATTAAGCTTCATATGTGAGATAAAATGAATGAATTCACAGTCAGATTCAGTCTATCTATTCAGGAAAGAACGAGAGCTAAGGCAAAAGAATCACTCACTTAAGGACCTCCATAGGAACCTGAATGCTGCACTTCTCTGACAGTTTCACCATATTATCAAGCTCCGAAACGAGAGAGTTTCTAGAAAGAAGAAAAAAAAAACTAAATTGATCAGTCAAACTGTGTCAAGCAAGCGCCACAACTGATGCAACTGGGGAAGGAAAGATACATGCGCTCTAAGAGAGGAAGTTGAAGAGCAGGATTGAAGGAAGAGACGGTGAGATAGAGCTGGTGAAGAAGGCCCAGGGTCTTCTGGATCGAACTGATCACCTGGCTCAGGTTCTGCTTCGGATCGTCTGCTGAAGGAACTTCGCTTTTCGGCGGATTTATAGTCCCGTTGCCGCCACTACCCCCGGTACCTCCTGCAAGTGCATTCTGAGATAAATCCATTCTTGTCGTCGTCTGAAACCCAACAACTGCAATTCGTTAGGAGGAAGTGAGGACCACCGGTCAAGAATATCCTATTCTTTCCAATTGAATATAGGAATCACGGGGACCAAATTCGAATTCGGCCCTGATACGGGTCTCCACAACGAAGAAACCGAGAAGGTTGTAATCCGAGTACTGAAGAAGGAGGGAAACTTGGTGTCGGCGGGAGGCTTCGTGCAGGGACTGTGAGGAAGGAGAAGATGAAGAGATGAAGCAGCGACCCAAGGGAAGAGAAGGGAAGACCACGCTCGCTGCTCAATCGAAGAAAAGAGCAGATGAGCTCAAATGTAATATCGCGTTTAAAATCAATCCCTAATTATAATTATGTATGCAATCAAATGCTAATATATTTTTTGGTTAATTGGTTACACATGTTTGACCAATGTTCAGAATGGTTACACATGTTTCAAAATGTGATTAATTGGTTTTAAAATGTGGCTATTTGGTTTTTTTACTGTTCACCGTTAGAAATCATAGTTAAGTCACTATTTAGATACGTAAAATGACGTAATTACCCCTAGAATCATCTTAAAAACACATCATCATCTTCAAGAACAAGAATCGAAGAACCCAGAAATGCTGTTTCTGGGTTCTCAAGAACATCGAATCGAAATTGATTCGATTCTGGGTTCTCAAGAACATCGAATCGAATTTGATTCGATTCTGTTTTTTCAAAACGATTATGTGTTCTTCAATACAACTAAGTGCATAATAGTCATTTCACAATTCAATAATATGTTAAAAAAATTAATTAACGTTAAAATTAACGGTTTACTAACGGAATAACCAATTAATCATATTGGCCTATTGGGGAAAACATGTGTAACCAATTAGTCACATAGCAAAACCAATTAATCACATTTTGAAACATGTGTAACCGTTTTGAACATTGGTCAAATATGTGTAACCAATTAAGTAATTAACCCTTATAATAAAAAAAACAGCTATCGGAAGGCTAAAACAGATTTCTAATATGAGTTCTATTTTAACAGAAATAAATATTTTATCCTAACATTTAGAATGAACTTGCAAACAAAAATAAAGCTTGTGTTTGGGGTTAAATTTGTCAAAAGAAATCTTTGGGTACCAAAAATGGTACCTCCCTAAGTATAGGTGCCCAATAATAATTATCAACTATAAAATAATAAAATATTCCCGCTTGGGGATATATTCGTAAATTAACAGGTTGCTACCCTTGAATTTCCTGCGGTTGAGGTTTGCAGACATCTGCGCGACAGAAGAAGCTTCCGCCCCTCTCTTCCTCTTCTTCTCCTTCTCTTCCATTCTCTTTCTTGGGAAAACTTCTACTTTGATTGATTCCTCTTCTCCGCCTCTGTAATTTTCTCCGGCGGCTTCCGATCCCCTCAATTGTAGAAGAATCAAGCAGCTTTATGGATATGAGAAGCAATGCGATCTCCATCTTCGAGCCTATTGTTCCCGCGATATTGTTGAAGCAATTTCAGCCTTTCGATCTGATACTGAGGATTCGATTCACGCCTTGGCTTCTCTACCTCCAGCTCAGTCGTCCTGTTCAGGATTAAAAGGTAGCTCAAGTTCCTTTATAAGTTTTTTTTTTAATTTTTGTTCTGTTTTGCATAATTTTGGATTTGACATTCATGAAGCAATCCTTCCTCATTTGTGGATATAATAATTTTTTGAAGTACTGTCAAGGGTATAGCTTTACTGTTTAAGATTAGAAGTGACAATAAATTATCATACTTCAGGAACTGTCAGATATAGTATAGCTCTTACAAGAGCATTTAGCTTCTGGTTTCTATCGTTGAACTTGAACATATTTTAGAGACTTAATCCTGATTTTGAATCAAGACTGAGGTATTTAACGGGTTTAAGCAGTCTAGGTTCTGACTGAGTGTATGCTTTTTGTCGCTAGTGAGCCTCAGATGAAGTACCATGAGACACTTATCAGTTGTAGAAAAAATTGGTAGGCTTGCTCGGTAAAGTCGGTTAATTAGGAAAAAAAAGTCTATCCCTTAAGAATCATAAGATTCACTTTCCTCCCACAAAAACAATTCAATGATCATCATCTATGGATTATGGCATTTATATATGTTTTCATTACATCTATTTGCTCATGTGCTTTTGCCACATATTTGAATAGGATTCTGTTACTTTGCAGTTGCCGAGATATAGCCGAGGCACAATATTTGAAGCTTGCTGTAAATTGGGAGGTTTCTGTTTGAAACAATCTATAGAGTAAGAACTGTGGTGCATGAAGCAAATTTCAGTTAAATGAAGCCACTACAAGCCCAGAGAAAAGCTTCTGGCTGGGCTGCATTTGGTCTTCAGCAGCGACAAAAGCAACATCTTGGATCTGAAACTGAAGAGGATCCCTTCCCGCCAATTACAACCGCACAGAGCCCCTCACAGACATGCAGAAACATTAATAGATTTAATGACTTTCCAAGGAAGCCTTTCTCGTCAACTCTTGGACCTTCTGGTGATTTTCCTGTCTTAGCCAATAAGATGGAGACAGGATCTAAGAGTCAACTTCACGTTGGTGATTCCAGCAAATCGCAATCTCAACTTAGTAAAGCGTCATTAGACACCAAAAATGCCATCAGATTTGAAAAACTCAAAGAAGTTCACAAGTGGGCTGATGATGGCTTGATTAAGGATATAATGGAAGCTGTAGATAACGATATCGACAAGGCTTCAAATTTGCTCGAAGGAATGGCATTGAATAGTATGTTTAGAGCAGTGGAAGGACAACATAATGCTTATGGGCACTCTCTGAATGATACTTTCAGAAAAGATGTATACTTTGCTTCCAGGAAGAATGCAGTCCTCAATGAACCATCTAAGACTGGGGATTACAAAAACTTCGCTTCCGATGATTCTGCAGAAGCAAAATTAATTTTGGGAGACCAAAAATTTGTACCTTTCGAGACTGAGTGGGAGGAAGATAATGATGTTTATGCAATACACCGCAAAGATGCAATAAGAATGATGAGGTATGCCGTATGTGTATTTAGAGTTTATTCTGTTAGTACAAATTTATTAGTGTGTGCAATCGTGTTTGTGCTTATTTATTTGGTATGATTGTGAATATACAGAGTAATGTTTTCCACTATTTTACATTCTGATTAGGTATTTGGCTATGAACATTTGAAATTCTGACAGATGCTCCATTTAGATGCACTAATTAGATCTAATTGGTCATTTACCCACTGAAAGAAGCTCTTTTAATATCCTTAAACTAATTGATTCATCGAGTATTAGAACCCTAAAAAGGATTGATATTCATTTATCATGTCTATTTGGCTTTAATTCTTGTTGCATAATTGATTGGTCTTCTGTATTACAGATCAGCATCACACCACTCCAGGACAGCACAAAATGCCTTTCTCAGAGGTGACCATTTTTCTGCACAGCAGTTTTCTCTCAAGGCCCGTGAAGAATGGTCTGCTGCGGAAAAACTTAATGCTGAGTCTGCAAAGCAAATTTTACAAATCAGGAATTGCGAAAATGATCTATGGAAGTTGGATTTGCACGGTCTGCATGCGACAGAAGCTACTCAGGCCTTGAGAGAGCATCTGCAGGAAATCGAAACTCATATATCTGTTAACCAGACGGTCTTTCCATATGGAACTAATAAACTTCATCAGAAGGATGGTGCTGTTTCGTCCCTTGAGTCTTTGAATGGAACTGTTACACAGAACCTGGACCGACCTCAAGCCCCTAGACAAAGGCCATTAGCTTTGCAAGTCATAACAGGTACTTTCATTTATGAGTCAAATGACCCAAATACTCAAATTTGTATATACTCCACTTTGTTAGAGTGATATGTTAAAATACATTCTTGAAATAGGAAAAAGATTCACTTTTTTACTCAATTTCACCATAAATTTGACATAGTGTAGCATTGCTCTTTCAGAAATTACCTATGATATGTACTGCAATTACCTTGAATTCTGGATGGTTTATACGATCATGTTATTAACTTCAGGTGTAGGGAATCACAGTAAGGGACAAGCTGCCCTCCCAATAGCCATAAGAAGTTTTCTCTACGACAATGGGTGAGATACTGATAAATTTCTTCTTCTTCTTCTTCTTCATTCAATCAATAATTGGGACCATCATCCATATTAACCTCTTGTATGTATCAACTTCTGCCATTTTTCTTAGGTACCATTATGACGAGATACATCCAGGTGTCATAACTGTGAGGCCCAAATTTCGACGCAGGTGAATGATCTTATGTATATGTATGAAGATTACAGATTACAAGATTATTGTGTGCTCCATTGGCATTATCAGTATGATTGTGGCAGCATCACTAGAAAGTTAGAAACCCAATGTATCGAATGCATTTTTTATTTGTTTTTGTTGCTTTGTACTGTGAAGAAGTAAGTCTTATCAGTTTTTTTTTTTACTGTTACAGTAACTTATGATGGAGTTAAGCAGTCTGATTTCATTTGGTGCTCTCTTCTTTGGTGGAATAATCGATTTGTGAAGTTTCTCATATTGCATACTGCAAAATAACTGCACTTGAGCAATTTTTTTGGGGGTTGGGGATTCTGTTGTAACATTCTGCAAAGATAGGTTGAAGTGATGATATAAAATAAACTTGCTCCAAAGGACCAAAAGCATAAGAAACACTCGGTGTGAGGATATATTTGCAAAATTCAAACTCATAGAAAGTCTATATTATAGAAATATAACCTTATTTATAATAACAATGTAAAATGTTTAGGAATAAACATGTTGATAAATATTTTAAATAAATTTAATAATATATATATATATATATTATATTTGGATATTTCGTACTCTTAGATATGTGACATTATTTATTGTGTAATATATTTTAGACGTTTATATTAAAGATGTCATATTTATGTAAACAATCTATAAATTTATTTTTGTTTAGTAAAGGTAACAACTAACAAGTGTTATCGTAAAAAAATATTCACTATATTTTAATTCTAAACAAATATTAAATAATTAATATAAATATTTAAAAGATGATATAATAATAAATAAATAAATATTAGGTGTTTACAAATTTAAAGAAAAACACAAATTATTATAAATGTGAAAATTTGATATACATAATTTAAAGGGTTAATTACTTAATTGGTTACACATGTTTGATCAATGTTCAGAATGGTTACACATGTTTCAAAATGTGATTAATTGGTTTTGAAATGTGACTATTTGTTTTTTTTCACTATTCACCGTTAAAATCACAGTTAAGTCATTATTTAGATACGTAAAATGACGAAATTACCCCTAGAATCATTTTCAAGAACACATCATCATCTTCAAGAACAATAATTGAAGAAACCAGAAATCTGATTTCTGGTTTCTCAAGAACCCAGAAATCAGATTTCTGGGTCTTGAAGAACCCAGAAATGCTGTTTCTGGGTCTTGAAGAACCCAGAAATGTTGTTTCTTGGTTCTTCAAGAATCCAGAAATGCTGTTTCTGGGTTCTTCAAGAACCCAGAATCGCAATTTTGGGTTCTTGAAGTTCTGTATTGCAGTATATGTTATCACCAAATGTGATTAAATGGTCATACATGTTTATCTATAATGTGATTAAAATGTCATACATGTTTATCTATAATGTGATTAAAAGGTCATACATGTTTCTCTATAATGTGATTAAATGGCTACTGTTGTTTGAAATGATGTGATTAAAATGTTCGACATGTTACCCACATTGTGAAGAACCCAGAAATGTTGTTTCTTGAGGACATAGAAATCAGATTTCTGGGTTCTCAAGAACATCAAATCGAATTTGATTCGATTTTGGTTCTCAAGAACATCAAATCGAATTTGATTCGATTTTGGTTCTTCAATCCTTCCAATCTGTTCTTCAATACAACTAAGGGCATAATAATCCTTTCATAATTCAATAATATGTTAAAAAAATGAATTAACGTTAAAATTAACGGTTTACTAACGGAATAACCAATTAATCACATTTTGAAACATGTGTAACCATTCTGCACAATGGTGAAATATGTGTAACCAATTAAGTAATTAACCCTAATTTAAAAGGTTAAATACCAAGAAACTAAAGAACTTTGGACGTTTTGTAACGAGCTACCTGAACTTTGAAAATTCAAAACAGACTACCTCAACTTGGACGAATGTGCAAATAGCTTTCTTTGTCTAATTTACCGCCAACTGTTGATAGAATTTCGTCAGAAATTCATAAAAAATTCATCAGAAATTAGACGGAGATAGTTATTTGAACTTTCGTCCAAAATTAAGTTATTACGTCCAAAAGTTCAGTAGGGTATTTAAAGAAAAAACGCAGAACACAGAGAAAGTGACGAAACGTCTCTCTGCTTCTTTCGATTGCCGAAGAAACTCTCTTCTGTTAGTTTACTCGAGGATTCAGGGAGGAGAACGTAACGTACGTTCTTGAAGATTCCATAGCTGTGGTTTCTCACCTTTTTAACTCTTCTTCTGAAGAGTTCTTTTCCTTCAATGGGCAAAGCTTGAATTCTGAAGAAGAAGCATTATTGAACTCGTTTCCTGGACAAATTCGGCAACTTTCTGCTTGTGCAGTGATTATTTCAACTCTATCTCTGCGCTATGCAGAGACCCGCTAGGGTTTTTCTTCAAAGAGAATTTTTTTATTATTCTTTGCTGCTTGTACTCGGGTGGCTGGTCATTTCTCCGTACTCTGTAGGTAAGCACTTACCATTAGTTCAAGTTCACCTGCAGTTTAACTTACTCCATTGAATTGCTTTACTGTCCTTGTGGTCTTCGTTATGAGTGATCAGGTCATGTGAAAGTCCCATCTTGATTTTGGAAATAGAAATTATTTGTGGTTTTTCCATCTGAGCTGTTTAGCTTCTAATGTTAAACAATGGCAGCAGATTCCTGTTAGGGGTGGATTGGAGTAACACAGTGAGCAGCAAACATTTGCTGCAGAAGATTCTTCATAGATTAGAAAACTTGACAAATTCAGCTCATGCTCATGATTGAAGGATCATTTTTGGTGGAAGAAGAACTTCCAGATAACCTGTTTGATGATCTTTGGATGCCATGTTAATTGTTATTATCAACTCTCCATCTTTCTCTTGTGTATATGCAGTAGCAGGATCTTCTACCAATGATATCTGCTTCCATGAAGATGGAAGGATTCAGTATTTCCCTGTGTCAAAGTCGGGCCGTGATGTTTGTCCAAGGTTTCCTGAAATGATTTCAATATTTGCTGATACGGGAGCAAGTTCCAATGAACGATCTGAGCAATCGACTCTTGAAGAAAGAAAAGGAAGGGATTTACTGAAGAACAACAAAATCCATGACCGACCCCCCAAATTCGATGAGTTTAAACACAAAGCACTTACACCTCGAGAGAAGTCTGCATCTGGGCTAGCAGGAAACATCATGCATAGACTCGAACCAACGGGAGTTGAATACAATTATGCATCTGCCTCAAAGGGTGCTAAAGTCTTGGCTTCTAACAGAGAAGCCAAAGGCAATAGGGGTGATCAAAAAAGACTGTAGGACCGAATTTCCGAAATGACCGGCCCGAGACCGGCCCGACTAGGACCGAGACTGAACGGGCGGTTTTTTTTCTTCAAGGTCGGTCTCGGTCTCGGTCTTTTTTCCCAAAAGCCCGTTTAGGACCGGCCCGGACCGAATGTATGTGTATTTGAGATTTTCATAATACCACACCGAAAATAATGTGGATTTTGGAGGTTTTCTATCTCTATAAAAGGTGCATCTTGATAAATTTACTAAAGAATATAGAGAGTTCATAGTGTTTCTTTGAGAGGTGAACTATTCCTTCGCCTTTTACTAAAGAATACCGTGAATTCATAGTTTTTTTTATTTTTTTGGTGTAGATTCGGTCCAGGACCGAGACCGGCCCGAGTCAAGAAAGACCGACTCGGGCGGGCTTTTTTGGCCGAGGTCGGTCTCGGTCTCGGTCCTCCAAAAGGCAAGACCGAAATTTCGGTCTCGGTCTTGCCTTCAGGACCGGACCGGCCCGGCCCGCCCATGATCAGCCCTAAAAGGCACATCCAACATTCTGGGTAAGGACATGGACAAGTACCTTATGAATCCATGTGCTGCTGAGGAAAAGTTTGTCATTATCGAGCTCTCTGAAGAAACCCTAGTCCGCGTGATCGAAGTAGCAAACTTTGAGCACCATTCGTCGAATCTGAAGGAATTCGAGGTACAAGGCAGTCTGGTTTATCCAACTGAGAACTGGGTCAAGCTCGGGCGGATCACTGCCAAGAATGTGAAACAGTCTCAAAGATTCAACATTGACGAACCAAAATGGGTGAGGTATTTGAAGTTGGTGTTTTTGAGCCATTATGGCTCAGAGTTCTATTGCACACTGAACACGGTAAAAGTTTATGGGATTGATGCTGTTGAGCAGATGTTAGAGGATATGGTTTTTGAACAAGATAGCAAATTAGCAGAATCTGCAGATAGTAGTGGTTATCGGTCTCATGAAGACATTGAAGTGGAAGGTCATTCAGAACTAATTTTTGAAGACCCGAAAGCAAAACATGAGTTAAAAGGACGCGTTTTTGGAGACAGTGTCCTAAAAATACTGATGCAAAAAGTTCGGTCTCTTGACCTTAATTTGTCGGTTCTTGAACGATATATAGAAGAGTTAAACAGCAGGTATGGGAATAGTTTCAAAGAAACAGATGAAGAAATGGCAGAAAAGACTGCTCTTTTGGAGAAGATAAGACTCGACCTGACGAGTCTTCTTGATAATCAAGAGAAACTTGTATGTAACTACATCACAGCTAAAGTTTATGCTGATATATATCTGAATTTTGTCTTGATAAAATTTGTAATTTTGTCGGGTTTTGCAGGTGAAAGATGTTTCAGATTTGGTTTTGTGGAAAACATTTGTTTCATTGCACATCGATGCTTTGAAGAGGGACACTGCAGTTCTCAGGTAGCTTTTCTATTCAATGCAAACACTTGCTCTTTCTGCAAACTCATCTATGGTTTACACTTTTGATTGAATTTTGAAACGATTATGTAGTGCTGGCAATCGTGTCGTGTCATAATCGTGTCGTATCTAAACAAATAAATTTTAAACGTGTCTAAACATGTCTCGTGTCTAAACGTATAAGTCGTTTAATCGTGTTTAAACGTATAGAGTTGTTTAGACACGGGATCCGTTAATGTCAAACTCATATACATTTAAAGCAGATATATACACAAATACATATATACACAAATTCAAATATACAAAGTAAGGTCTTCATAGTTCAATATTAAAAAGTAAGTAAGTATTTTAATATTTTATTATTATTATTATACTTAAATGTGTCTAAACGTGTCACATGTATACACAACACGATTAGACACGAATAGTTAATCGTGTTTATACAGATATCCGCAGATCTGAGTTGTTTAGACATGATTAATAATCGTGTCTAAACGTATAAGAGTTGTTTAGACACTGGATCCATTAAGGTCAAACCCATATACGCTTTAAAGCAGATCGTGTCGTGTTGTTTAATCGTGTCGTGTCAGAAATTGCCAGCCCTACGATTATGGATCGTTACAAAGCCGCTCTCTCTGTTTCAAATCAATTTTTAAAGTTGAAAATTCCATTAAATGTGGATAAAAACAATCATATTGATCAACTGTGTGTGTGTGTGTTTTCTTCAGATCGGAAATGGTGAGTATTGTGGATTCTCAGTCACACTCTGAGAACAAGAGCCTTGTTGTGCTACTTTTCACCTTCTTCTTCGGTCTATTATCTGCAATTAAGCTAACTGCGGGTTTTACTGTAAATATTCTCACTGGGGAACAGAAACAAGAGGAGTTCTGCAAGTCAAACATTGGTTGGATTATGTTCTTGTTCAACTGTTTCATTGTTGGATTCATTCTTTTGCTGTAAGTAGGAGGGGAATTTATCCAGCTTGTTATAGTAATTTATGTCATTTTTATGTTTTATAATAAGACTATTTATATTTATTTTTTAACAGAATTTAACGAAACAAGTAATGAGTGTTAAATAAAAATTCAGTTACTGTAAATACGATTCTAAAAAAGAAATTATCTTCAGCTCTAAAAAATAGGAGTTTTTACTTTTTGAAAATAGGAATAACCCATCAAATCATATCTTATCTTTTTAGTATTTTTTTTGAGTTTTTCAAAAAGTAACTACTTTCGAAATTTTTTTTGAAAAAATGTATATTGAAAAAAAATATTTAGAAAAGTATGTATAGGCGCATCCCTAGGGTGCGCCTATTCAATAGGGCGCATCCCTAGGGTGCGCCTATTGAACATATATATATATTTTTTTTTAAAATAAATTTTTAATCATATGTTAAAGTGGTATTATTTTTTTTTCTTCTTAAGTGGTTATTTTAGAGGCGTTTAGATCTTAAATTAGAATATTATATGATTTACAACAATAAATATGCATTTAACACTCACCCCTAGACCTTGGTATTGAATAAAGTGGGTTGAATTTGAACTTCTCGATGAAGAAAAGTAAAAGGCTTGCTTCCCACCGTCAGAATAATTTACTAATATACTCGACTTCCAATACGGATGTGTGTTACCGCTTCGTTTTATATTTTAGTGAATAAATAAATATTCTTTTGTAGAATAGAGAATGACGAGAAAAGTGATTCCAATTAAAGAAATGAGATATTGACCAAAAATAATTAAAGAAAGGAGATTGAATGGTGTACACGCATGCATGCGTGTTAATTATTTTCCTTTTAATAATTAAATTTATATATTGTATGCAATTAATTAGGGTTTCGTTAAGGTAAACCCCAACCGTCACATGCATGCCCAACTTGATTACGTTGCAATTAATTAAAAAATGATATAAGTATGTATTCAAGAAAGAAAGTCGACCAGTGAGTAGGAAAGAAGAAAGAAAGACTTTTTTAAAGTGGGAAGCAAGCCTTTTACTTTTTTGCATCGAGCAGTTCAGATTCAACCCACTTATATTCAATACTAATGTCTATGAGTGAGTGTTAAATGCATATTTGTGGGTGTTAAATGCATATTTATTGTTGTAAATCATATAATATTCTAATTTAAGATCTAAACGCCTCTAAAATAACCACTTAAGAAGAAAAAAAAATAATACCACTTTAACATATGATTAAAAATTTATTTAAAAAAAAAAAAATATGTTCAATAGGCGCACCCTAGGGATGCGCCCTATTGAATAGGCGCATCCCTAGGGTGCGCCTATTCAATAGGCGCGACGCACGTATACATACTTTTCTAAATATATTTTTTCGATATACATTTTTTCAAAAAAAAATTCGAAAGTAGTTACTTTTTGAAAAAACTCATTTTTTTTTCTAAATAACAGTGTTTTTATGAAAAGAAGAGTAATCTATTTCATATTTTGAAGATAAGAGTAATTCATTATCTTACATTTTTTTAATGGCATTTGTTTCTTTCTTTAACAAAAAAAATCCATCAAAATAGTTTTTTTTTTTAACGAAAAAAAAGAATTAATTACGTAATTGGTTACATATGTTTCACCATTGTGCAGAATGGTTACACATGTTTCAAAATGTGATTAATTGATTTTGCTATGTGACTAATTGGTTACACATGTTTTTCCCAATGTGATTAATTGATTATTCTATTAGTAAACCGTTAATTTTACCGTTAATTAATATTTTTAACATATTTTTGAATTATCAAATGACTATTATGACTTTAGTGGTATAATACCCTTACTGAAGAAACTGGTAGCTGCTCAGACAGGAACCAGAGTTGAGAAGACGCCTCTTTTGTTTACGCTTGGTGCTGGTTGAATTAGAGTTTGAATTTGGTTTGCTTCTTCATCTACTGCTCTAAGAAACACATTTATGGGTTTGTGATAAACCCAGAAATAGAGGTGTGGTTACTAGAGAAGGCGATTTCTGGGTTCGTGATGAACCAGAAACGCAATTAAGAATAGCTCCGTGGATTAAGAATCGTGATTCTGGATTAATAGATGAAGAACACAACTCGGTGGATGAAAATGGTAATTACGTCATTTTATGTATCTAAATAGTGTCTTAACTGTGATTTTTTACGATGAACAGTAGAAAAATTAATTAGTCACATCAAAACCAATTAATCACATTTTGAAACATGTGTAACCATTATGAACAATGGTCAAACATGTGTAACCAATTAAGTAATTAACCAAAAAAAAAATCAACATTCACTTTGCAAATTTGCTATAAGTTCAGTGTATTATTTATCAGAAAAACAATTCAATAATTCTATTATAATTCCTTCAGAATTTGGTATTTAATCTTTTAACTAACCCCACTTCAAAAGAAATGTACACTACATAGTAATGGCAAGAACAATGCTTCAGAAACACCCTTTTCCCTAAACTTTTCTATCTGCATTCAGGTAGGACTTCACCAGTTTATATAGCAAGGGAACATCACTCATTTGATACTTACAGCTTGGAAATCTACGCTTGCTGAGGTGAGATGAAGCCACTTCAAATGAACCCGAATTGTGATCTACATGCACTAAATAATCGCCTAAAACCCGACTCTACAGTTAATTACCGAAAACATGGCGAAGAACATCCGTCAGAAGCACAGACTGTACTGGGTTCTGACCAATCATCCATACCCTAAAATCTGGCAAAAAGTAATGTTCATCACGCCATTGTTTCAGTAATTCCAGTGAAAAGGGGCCTTGAGTGTGCCCATGAGGATCCATGTAGTACCACATCGAAGTTTTGACATTGAGGACTGGATTAGGAGTCAAGTTTTGAGTCTTTTGACCTGACGGAGTCGGGTTTTGAGTGGTTTGACTTGTAGGAGGCTGAATTGTTTCTTCTTCATCATCATCACTAATCAGATCAATCACCTGAGAAGGAACAGGAGCAGGAGCACGTTTCTTCTCCACTGTTGGTGGATTGTTCTTCACCAAGTCTAAGCTTGAATTCCTCAGTAATGGCTGCTTATGCTGTTCTTGAGCTTGGGCACCTGAAATGAAGGTGGGTTGTAATGTACAGAGTTTAATTTCCTATGACTTCTTGCTGAACTCTTTGTATCCAATAAACAAAAAGAGACGTCCTCAAGCTAAAGTCCCCCAATTAATAACAATAGAATCTACTGAAGCATAATCAATTGGAATTGGGACTCAACCAAACCCTAACCTATTGGGGCTTTCACCCAGATCAGGTGGACCTGGTCCAACTGAACTCTAGCTAGCTTGTTTTTCTTGGCAATTTTGAAAGAAGAAAATTTTGAGGACTATTTTGTTATTTTTTTATTAAAAAACATGTTAAAAGAAGCGGACTTCGAAAAATTGCAGAAACGTTTAGCTTTAGGGATGTTTTTAGCAAAAAAATAAAACAAAAGGGGCAATCCCCACAAAGGCACAAATATATTAAACACCATTTTTCTTGGGAAAAAACTGTTCCATTGTTTGGCCTCAAACCCAAACAGACCTTAATTTGTTGTAAGTTAAGTAGATAGATGCCAATATGAGAATAAGTGATCTGCTAAGGCAAGAGAATTACCCGCGTAACTGGTTCTGGGAGATAACCCAGTTGATGGAGCAAAATTCGATGCAGCGCTGAATCGGGCGATTTCTTGCTCGATGCAGTTGAAATTAATTAGCTGGGGTGTCTTGGTTATACCTTTATTTGTTACTACTTTAGCAAGAGGATTTGATGTGGCTAATTGAGATGAAACACTGCTGAAAGTCATCATTTGGGGTTTCTTAACTGTACTGTCCAGTTGTGAGACCCTCTTCAAGTCCATAATATCGTGGTGATCTCTGCTGATCTGATTTCTTCCTTTCTGCTGCTTCCGGTGTTCTTCAATCTCAGTACCCCAACAATGCACTGCAAAGACATGAATAGTTAATCAGCAAAAAAAGATCAGAGGATCTCAAAGTTTACCATATTTTCATAGATTTGATCAAAAATAATAATTACTGCTCAAATTGGTGAAGCAAAAATCGATTGTTTGAGATCTCTTACTCGATTGGTCCACTTTTTTTTGTTCCACTTGAACAGTTGCAGGTCTGTCTCTACTATGATCTTTCTTTATAGGTTCAGTTTTGTCCTCAGCGTGATGGCTGTTCCATTGCTCTGCAGTGAGAAGAAATCAAGAAATATCGGATAACATTGAGATTCAAAGTTTTAAATCAATATGTAATTTAGAATCAGAATCCACTTTCAGCAGGGATGAGACACCAAGGCCGCATTTGACGAAGCCAACATTTTTCAGATTTTCAGTTGAATTTTCTTTAAGCCATGATATATAAATACAATGTGCACTTGAATTGCTGAAACTGTAATTACCTGCAGATTTAGTTCCGCTATTCCATGCAGATCCATTTGGTTCCGGTCTAACTGTTTCGAGGTTGCTTCCTTCTGGTGAGCTGAGGTAATCATAGAACTCGTCATCAGAGGGACTGTTAATCTCTGCAGGATTATTCACTGCTGCTCTGGTAATTACTTGATTTTCTTGAGGGGTTTGCTCTGGCGAACTAAGGCTATCATCATCAATTTTATCATCCAAATAACCCTTCATAACTGAATCAAATTTTACTTGTTCAGCTATGACTTTTGGAATCTCGCGCAAGAGACGTTCTTTCTCAGTCTCACTTTGAAGCATCCTCCTTCTCTCCAAGTATTCAGCTAATGTAAAGTCTGAATCAGGTCAAGGAACCTCAAATTCTATCATTTTTGGGTAATACAGATGAACTAATCTATAGAAGATAAAAGATGGATTTTGTTTTTACAATTACAGAGGCAAGAAAGAATAGACAAATATAAGGATATTCTTTGCGCCAACCCTTCTCATTGGCACGCTCAATGCGACCATTTAGCAACTCAATTTCTCTGGAAATCCACTAGAAAAAGAAATGCAATTAAACTTAAATGCTTTTAAAAAAAATACATTGAAAAGAATACCTGAAGAATGAATAACTTAGCAATACTTACATGCTTAGTGACATCCTCGTGTAATACTCTAGCTTTCTCTTCTAACTCGATCTATAAGAATGGACAATTGAAGGATAATAAGATTTGGGGCCTAACTTTTCTTTCCGTCATTAAAGAGAAAAGTGGCAGCAGCTAAAAGATAAAGCAGTAAATAATACACAGAGCAAGAAGAGATATAAAGTCCATTTTATTATTTATAAAATTAACTGAAACCATTTAATCACGAAAATATTGGTAAAAATAATAATCTACACCCATATAATATAAAACATCAAGGTATTCATAATCAGCCATCAAGATGGAGATATGAAACTTTAATGTAAAGAGAACTTACAATAGTCATCTTTTTGTGTAGTCCATCTTTTACTTTCTGGCACAAATCCTCACATTCTTCCTACACAAAATTCAAGTTGACAAAGTATAACTATCCACAAAAAAATAGTAAACAACAGAGGGGAACAAAGTCAGCATATTATTACAGCTCATTCTTCAAAATTAGTGGAGATCCCAGTTAGGTTAAATAATCCCTATTGTAGATAGATTTGGAGGTGCAGTGGATCTCTCTTAAAGCAAACATCGATACTCAAACTAATAAAGCTGCAGAATAGGTTGTAATTAATTGACAGTTCAAGTTATACATATACATAATGGATTACCTCAGTGAAGCTATCATCTGAAAGCAAGGAAATCTGAATATTTCTTGCAGGAACTTGGAGGAGAACATCATCAGTATCTGAGACCCTTTTGACACCTGAAAAGTTAAATATAAGAATCTGTACAATCTTCATATGCTGCCTCATTGTATAAAATACAAATCTTATTTCATTTCCCTTTTGTCCATGATCAGATACGATGCATCAATTCAGTTAGTAAGATATTCCTTTAAGCTTCTGATAATAACAAATAAGCAGTAAGAAAAAGTGCAGCCAAAATTCTTCTTTAACATTCTTCTCTACCTCCAAGCACATGAAAATGTAGCTGAAAAATTGATAATGATGTGTTGCATATATTTTTTTAGCTTCGTAACTGAATTGACATGATTGATGTTTCTTCACAAGGAACAATGCATATTGGTCACTCAAGAAACTAAAAGAAGGAAACTGAATACAATATAAAATGAGAGAAAAAAAACACATCACCTGTAACTTGAACGAGCTGGTAAGGGAGTTTCTGGAGGTAATCATTGGGATCGGACTTGATCCTCACAAAGCTTCCAACTACTTTATGTTCAAAAGAAGCAAAGTCCTTCACAAGTTTCTGAATTAGACTTTTCTTCAAATACACTAATTTGACATTTTCAGGAATTACTGCTGCAAAAGAGCTCTTTAGGATTTCCACTGCATTTTTCTTCGGCAGTTTTTTAGGTGCAAGAGGGCGGCTGACTTTAACTGGTGCAGCATCCTCACCCGAACTCCCAAATTCCTCATCTGAAGACTCTTGATTT
Source organism: Chamaenerion angustifolium (assembly GCA_946814005.1). Lineage (NCBI taxonomy): Eukaryota > Viridiplantae > Streptophyta > Magnoliopsida > Myrtales > Onagraceae > Chamaenerion > Chamaenerion angustifolium. The sequence continues at coordinate 1,937,140 of OX328279.1, forward strand.
TCTGCATAGTGTACTGACAGCAACTCGTTGATTTTAAGCCTACTTATTGTTTTCCTCCCAAATAGAAATTGAAGTTTTTCATCACAAACTACTCTCTTCTTCTTCGTAGGATGATTTAGTTTGTTATCATTGATATACCGCGCTATAATTGCTCCAACATCTTGCTGAGAGATCTGATCATGCGTCTCTCTACCAACCGATTTGAGAAACTCGATAAGATTACTTGATCCCCACCCAACAAATTCCTTTTTCCTTGATTGATACTTCCTTTTTAGTTGTGAAGGAGGGTAAAATTCCCCATTCTGCTCCTCCACCCACTGAAAATCCATTTACACTATAGTACTATCACAGAACTAAACCAGATGGACAAGGATAAGTTAACTGCATGAATAAGAAAACCGAAGAAGTCACGTTAATTCAAGATAAGTCATTATTTGATGTTAAAATTTGTAGGTGTTTATGAGACCCTAATCAAGAATTTGACTCCGCAACTACTTCACTGTGGTTCCAAGTTACTCCTTCACAAATTCAACCCAACACCCAACAAACACTGCATGAATCGTTGCTTGTGAATAATTTTCCATTTCTACCTCAATTACCCTGAATCCTCCAAAATCTTAAACAACTATTGGACGGCGCAAATTACTATGGAAAAAAACAGGGCCACAGAACGGAGTTATCCACCTACATTTCAGCCGATGCACCTCCAAGGAATTACGACACCAAAACATGAAGTAAAATCGAAAATAATCGCATAAATATCCAAGAACGCGACAAGATAAACGTCAATTGCAACCGAGAGCACATAATAGACAGGAGGAAAGAACATGCAATTCGCCGTACGAAACCTTACCACCAGCGGTTACAACTCACTAACGGAACAGTAGTTGAAGCTCAACAAAGCTTCCGCTAAATGCGACAGCGAGGCGTCTTCTTCCGCTTTTAACAAAATCGCTGGAAACTGATGAAGAAGAGGAGAGGATGGAGATGGAGAAACAACGCAAAGGGAGGGAGACGACAGTGAGAGAATAATCTAGTGGGGTCTACCTATTAAATATTACCACCTTAAATTAAACCATAGAAAGGGCTTTCTCGTCATTTAGCTGCATTGCGGAGTGCTGGGTGTTGATACTTTTAAACTGGGCCATTACGATATCTTCCTGATCAGGCCATGTATTGGGCCACATATTGAGATATTTTCCCTAAGATGATAGTGTGGTTAATTATATATATACCGATATTTAGTAGAAAGCTATACTGATTGGGCCACAATGGCACGACTCATATCATGTTGCAGTAGGGGTAAGCAAAAAAGATTGGCTGAACCGAAATCTCGACAAAATCGGTTATAGATTGACCCGATTAAGACCGAGACCGACTAGGACTGAGACCAAGCAGACGATTTTTTTTCCTCTAAGGTCGGTCTCGATTTTTTTCTACGAAAAGTCTGATTAGGACCGGACCGAGTTGTATTAAAACCTAACATTACTTGTTAAATATTCAGGGTCTTTGGTTTTGGGAAGTGACTTTCCCTTTGAATATTTGACTGTTTAATATTCGGTTTGTACTGATTTAGTGATATTTGGATTTGTAATGATGTTTGAACTTGAATCGACGACTGTAGTGATGTACTGATTCAAACAATTTTTTTTAAAGCAAATTTCAGACAATTTTTTTTAATGAAAATTTTGGTCCAAGACCGAGACCGGCCCGAGTCAAGCAAGACTGACTCGGATATGCTTTTTAGACCCAAGTCGGTCTCGGTCCTCCACATGTGATGACCGGAAATTCGAGCTCAGAATCAGTCTTGCCAAAAAGTCTGGACCGGCCCGCCCAAGCTCACCCCTATGTTGTAGTATTCAATTTCATATACAAAAGTCTAGAGTTAGTTAAATGGACTAGGAGTTGAAACCAAGGAAATCGATATATTAGGGATGTAATTGCTAATTAAAAATATGTATGCTCGAAACACATATATTCAAAAGTATGAGGACTGAAATTATATTTTACTTGGGCTGTATTGCTTTTCTTCGATAGGGCCTGAAGCCTCCAAACAGAAATCAAAATGGGTCGAAGCATATCGCGGTCTCCGTCGCACCGGAGAAGGCGTTCTCCGTCGCCCGTCAGTCACCGCCACAGCCGGCTGGAGCGTAGCCGGTATCCTCATTCCAGGTATTCCCCTAATGTTTCCGTCTCATATTTTGCTTCGGAGCTTATGACTGTTGTTGTTAGTTGTCTACTCGAAGCTTTATCTCGATCACAAGTGTGGAGAATCGAAGTAATTGTTACTGTATGTTTAGCAGCAGTTACCACAGTTTCTCGGTTGAAACTCTTCGTTTGTATGTCTTTAAGAAGTATTTACAGTTTCAGCTCCTGTCCATTCTAATGATATGCAGTTTGTAGCTCCATTAGAATGAGAAGGGATGAGCGTTTCTAATTCGATTGCATACTCATTCCTTTCTATTGTAGCAGGATTGACAAAGTTTTACTTTTATATTGGTCATGCTGAAGCAAATGTCTATGTCCTGCTACTGCCTTATCGGTTGATTTCTTGAATAAAAGTGAGAAAGTTAATTGAATCCCTCATTGTTTAATCGGAGAACAAGCAGTCATGTGATGTGAAGTAGTAGCCGAAACTCATGGAGTGGTTTAGGATAATGGAGTTCCAAAAACATTGTTTGCTCGCTCTGATACATGGAAGGAGGGAAATTGGCGATAACTTGAACACTTGCAGCTTGAAAATTGCAACTGCAATTTGTTTGGAAGGTTAATAGATCTATGGTGGGTGTTAATGAATGGAAACTATATGAGTAATATAGAGAAGAATGCCTATGATTTTTTTTCTAGAGGTTACTAATCGACTTAATGCTTGTTGATATAGGTAAAATAATTCTCTCTTCTTATTTTAGGCTTGACCAAAATATTTGACCCTTGCGGCTTAATCCACCTAGCTCCCCTGGCGCAAACCTAATCAAGTTACCTAGAAAAATGAGTTAGTTGATAGAGAGAGATCATGAGACTATAAGAGAATTGCATTGGATACCAAGTAAAAGAACTACTTAAACTGTTGAAGTAAAGGAGAAGTTAATTACTCCTTAGTGATTCTGATTTAATATTCTCAAGTTTCTGTCGTTTTGTCTCTCTATTCCATTACTGCTAATTAATTTTTTAGTAGTTAAGTTACGGTTTTTCCACAGTCCCTTAGGCTTATGGTTCAAACTCGGATGTCGTTGGTAGTTATTTGGAAATTGATGCATCCCACCTTTCTGGTTTTGAGCTTATAAGATTAATAGTAAATGAAAAAAATGTTATGCAGGCGAAGAAGCCGCTCTACTACTCCACTTCGCCGTAGAAGCCGTTCTCCATCACATAGGCGCCACAGAAGTCGAACTCGGTCTCCAACACCTAGGCGCCAGAAAAAACAAAGAAATCCTAGCAGCTCACTGTCTCCTGTACCAAAAGCCCAGAGTCCAGCTCGTGCATCAGTCGAACGCAAATTAGCTGTTGAAAAGATCAAGAAAGAGGAAGAAGAAAAGAAAAGGTCTTGCTGATTTCATTACTTCTTTACAGAAAAAAAATAATCTCAAATGCTCTCTTCCTTCTGGTTCCTACTGTGACTATTTGGTTAAGAAGCTTGAAAGTGCCTTATTTGTCCTTGTTTCTTCACATAACTTTACTCTAGAGATGAGAGTCAATAGACAACCAACCGATCAATTTTCCCTCAAAATATAGACACGCTGCAATTAGGCAGTTAGGATTCTCATAGTCGTTTTCCCTTCATGTCTAGCAATTGAACGCTCCTTATTTTCATACTTCTTTTCTGCACTGTCCAGAAATAAAAGAAAATGGATAATTCATAATTGTGCTCTAATTTCCAGGAATTAGTAACAATAGTTTAATTATCTTATCGTACATTAGTAAGCATGTTCGCTTGTTTGGCGTTCTTGTTGAACTTCTTCTCAGGCTCCAACATGAAGCGGAATTAAAACTTCTGGAGGAAGAGACTGCAAAGAGATTGGAGGAAGCAATCCGGAAAAATGTAGAGGAGAGATTGAGATCTGAGGAAGTCAAGTTAGAAACCGCAAGAAGAATCGACGAAGGCCACAAGAAATTGTTTGCTGATGTGGTAGCTCAGCTCGAAAAAGAAAAGGAAGCTGCTCTAACAGAAGCTAGACAAAAAGAGGTACCGGTTTCAATGTATTTTTTACTTGCAGCCATTGATCCCTTAATAGTCAATCTCTGATCCTGATTTAGCTCTAACTATGACCCCTCCTAATATATATATATATATATTTGCCAAACACCCCTCCTAATAATTAACTATAGAAGAAAGAAAAATAGTGTTTTTGCACTGATATGCTTGTGCCAATGTGGTGATTGCCCCCGTTTTTGTATTTTTGCTAAAAACACTCCCAAAATGTTTCTGAAGTCAGCCCATTTTAACATTTTCTTTCAATTATATTAAAACAATCCAGTTTTTTTCTTCTTCAAAATTAACCGAAGTGATTTTTTTTAAAAGAACAAGTTAGAGCTTGGTGTATAAGATCAATAACTAACTGCATACCCAAGGCTAATATACTAACTAAAAGGTTCAGTTTTTGCATAGCTTATTTGCATCTCAATTTCCCTGCAGGAGCAAGTGAGAAAAGAGAGAGAAGAACTCGACAAAATGCTCGAAGAGAACAAAAGGAGAGTGGAAGAGTCTCAGAGAAGAGAAGCTCTTGAGCAAGCCCTGAAAGAAGATGAGAGGCACAGAGAGTTGGAGCTCATTCAGAGACAGAAGGAAGATTCGACTTGGAGGAAGAAGTTGGAAGAAGAAGAGTTGAGCATATCGGCTAAAACCAAATCTCGCTCCCAAATGCCCTTCACCCTTTGAATGAACAAGTTTTACCTGGTACCGTAAAATGCTCTACATTTGTGAAGTTGTTTCACTCATTGCAGTATAACTATTACTGAAAGATTCTATTACCCCATGATTGCAGTTGGAAGTTCTTCACTCTTTGAATGTAGGTCTGTAAAAAGAGCTGATCAGGTAAGATATTACACAATATCTTGAACCAGTCCTATCTTTAACTTTCTGAGGTGGGATTTGTTTAGGTCCAAAGAAAGTGGTGAGTGGAAGGAGTGGTCGGTCGAATCTGATATTGGCTGGTAAGGTAGTTTCTTACTTTCCAACCAAACATTGACCAAATTCCTCAATTGGTGGTTCTTGTTTTTAGTTTTAATTAAAAAGGAATGGAAAAGAAAAAGATAAATATTTGGTGTTCTTGATGGAATGAGTGTAGATATCTTTGCTTTCTGCTGCTGTCTTTGCATTCTGAACCGAAAGTACAACTGACAGGTACAAAGATTCCCCACACGTTTGTAGGTTCCTTTTTGTACGACATGACAACTATTTTCTTTGTGTCGTCCCACACGGCCGAATCCATTACCTTCTTCGTTATTTTATTAGGTTAAATATTAAATTGTGTTAAGAACTTAGAACTTTTTGTGGAATAAATTGATAACTGAACTTTTTATGTAATAAAAAGGGTTAATTTCGTTGATTTTTCTATTAAACTTAATGTAAAATATTTTAAAATTATATTAAAAATATTTATATAAAACTATTTTTAATAATTTTTAAAATAATCTTAATTTTTATATAAAAATAAATAAAAATCTTAAAATTCACAATTTTAGATTTATTTTTAAATTTCTATCATAAAATTTTAAAATAGATCATTTAAATTTATGTTTTACAATTTTTAAAAAATATTTTAAAATAGAAAAAAAATGAGAACCATACAATGATGAGACAATGACAACGAGACTCTTTCTCCTTCCACCACGGCTCTGGCCACGAATCCCCTCCTCCTCCCGTCTTCTTCCTCTTCCTCCTCCTTTTACAATTCCGGTCATGGAAAAATGTGGCGGCGGAGTGAAGACGATGCAAAAGAATACATACATAGGCAATTATTTTAGATTTTCAGAGTTGATTTAGGATTGGAGAACTCCGTTCTTCAAAAAACTGGTTGATTCTTCAAAAATCGATCGGTTCTTTAAAAAAATAATCAGTTTACATTGAGTAATACTATGTGGTTTGACATAATGACCTTTCAACTATGTCGAGCTACCAGGTTCGATTCAGATAACAGTGTCTGTATGAGTGTGGTTCAACAAAATGCCTTTTTAACTCATCTTGATGTTAAAATTCTCTTCTTAACTACTTTTTTTTAAGGTTGTTATTATTGGTGTCACTCCCACATACATGTGTGTTGACTCTTTGGAAACTTAAAGGATCAAAGTTGACTTATCGTAATAGCTAAATAATAATAATATGGTCCACGTCCTAGATAGTAGATAGTGGGTTGGGTGTTGACTTTCTCTTCTCAATTATTCGGAGAGACGCACATGTTGGGACCTTCCAAGTTCCAACACTAGGTAGTGTATCCACGGTCCAACGTGGACATTATTCTATTTAATGTACGGCCCGCGGTCAATTTTTTATTTCATTTTTCAATAAAAATTAATGGACTAGTAGTAACTATCAATATTCACTCTTATCACGTAGACCATGAACAACCAACACAAACACTGATCTCGTCACCGTAGCTCCACCTGCAACATGCGGTTGAGAGACTGGCCCGTTAAGCCCAAATCGTAATCATTTTCCCTCTTTTTTCGTGGGGGATTCGAACTCATGACCCCAGAGTTAAATCACGTGAGAGTCACCACTCTAAACCACTAGACCACCACTGTCGGTGGATTCGAAAATTATGATTTTTCTCACTATATTGTTACGTGGTTAACCACACACCATTATATTGCATTACGATTATGATTTAGTTATAATTACGGTTATGACATTTGATTCATAATCGTATGTATATATATATATATATATATATATAAAAGAACTTATCATGTAAATAGATTTCGTTGTGTTAGTTGAATTTAGATTAAATCGATTGTGTTGAAATTTAGTGTATGAATATACAAGTAAAATCGTAATTAATAATCAGAATACAAGTATGCTATTAATTTTTTTTTTACTTACAACTGTTATAGGTATATGATTAAAAAATATACTACAATTATTATATTTTCGAATCTAATTGTATGCTACAATATTCTACACTAACCCTAACGACTACCGTACCCATATCTTATACTATTTATATTTATATTAATTATAATAATATTTTTTGTTATCAAACCGAATTGACTATGAAAAATATGTAAAATGTTTATATATCCTTTAATAAAATAAAATATTTATTCATCTTTCAGATTTATTCAATTTAATCTGATTATATATCACCTTTTTTTAATATATATATATATATATATAGAATCAAGAATAATATTATTTTGGTTGGATGGAATGGGGTGGGGGAAGGTTCTTTAAAACATCACATCGACTCTCAAATTATTCGCACTTAGTAGATTGTCCTTTCAAAAATTTCAAAATGTTAAATTGTGATACTTTTAAGAGTATATTGTGATTTTTGCAATTTTAAAAACTAATTCTATAAAATTTGAATGAAAAAATAACGAAATAGTAAAACTCGACAAATAATTAAGGAGCAAATTTTTTTAAAACAAACATTAAATGAAAATTCAATTCTTAGTTTTTTTTTGTCATCCAATAAATAATCTTGGGACATACCGAGAATCAATCTCAATACATTTTACATACAAGCAATAGCGAAACTGTTATACCAAAAGTCGTTTGTAAAATTCAATTCTTAACGAAATAATGTTAGAGGTAAAGTTGTAATATATCGATGTATTAATTTATTTATTTAACACCAAAAGAATGAGTCAACCCACTAAGCTCACAAACCCTACATTGATTCTATCTTGATGTTGTAGTCTTGTAGATGGAAGTGCGCCACTACCGACCAATGAAACAAAACCACAGCTAAACTGCGCCTCTCTCTAGAATCAACTTGTGTCATGTCTCATTTACATATGGTCCATATATATATATAGTGTTGGATGTATATATAAAAATAAGAGATTTTCATCCTCTATTTTGAATAAGATTTTGTGAAAAAAATTATATATCAAATCTTTATGTTGTTTAAAAAAAAACTTAACTTAACCAAACATACTAATTCATTATTCATAAACTTAAATAATATAATTCATTACAAATTTCCTAAATTTATATATATATATATATATTTATATTACTTTTAAGTATTTTCTTTATATGCAATCTATGCAATCTTATGTTGACAATGACACCAACCTATTCGAGTTTATTGTATCTCCCATACCTTCTTCCTTTGTTTTCTTGAAGAGAGATACTTAGAGATTCATATTTTGTATCATTAAAATTAGTAGGAAAAAGATTATACTTGATATATCTATATATCAATTAAAAGCGCAATATCCTTATTATTGATCAAATATAAAGTAATAAATATGTCAATATTGATTAATTTATTAGATGAAAATATGGAAAGGTAAAAAGATATTTACTTTTTGCCGTCTTTTGCTATATTTACACACTACTCATATTTATTGACAATCACAGTCACAAACCATCAAATATTTTTTCATCTCCACTCATTTGGAGTTAGTGCTACATATATTGGTATACATTCCACAAATATGCAAGTCATTGTATACAAATCATTAACTATCTTAATATAATGTAGTGGTTTAATATTTGTAGACCAAGCATTAATAATTGTAATTTTTTTTCTATATTTTTTATTTAATTTTTCTATTCACATTTTGATAAGTAGATTTTTTTTTTACACTTTTAAATACCTAACATTTGTTTATTGTTATAGTATATTTTATATGTTTGTCTTTTTTTTTTGGCCAAAACTAACTTCGTATATTACTCACAAAATTGGGGAACCGGAGGGTTCCCAATACAACCGGACTCAATCGACAATAACTGTAAGAGGGGGGTTGGGGGTCGAGAGACCCAATCACTAGGACACATCCCACCTAATGCCAATTTGGCAACCCAATCCGCACAAAGATTTGCGGATCTAGGTATTCTAACCCAAGACAGATTTACAACCGACTCTGCCAAGAATAAACTATTTTGTAAAATAGTCTCTAACTCCCAAAAATGGACTAACCCGAGAATATGGTTTATCACAACCTCCGAATCCGACTCAATAACAACCGAACTCCAACCAAAACAACGAGCAAGATTGACACCCATCAAAACTGCCCTCGCCTCCAAAATGTCGATAGAATGCGACATTTCGGAGGCGTGGGCTCCGGCGATAATCTTACCCGTATGGTCCCTAGCAATGACGCCGATCCCGCCTTTGCCCTCGCTTCTCGACCACGCAGCATACATTTTTATTTATATTGCAATCGAGTAACAACTTCTTTATTGTTGCATTTTTTTTTTATTGTTAGTGACTCTCATACAAACAAAAGTGAAATATATGATACACAAATATATAAAAGTATCACAACAATAAATAAATATTAGGTACAATGAAAGTAAAAAAAAAATATTTATCAAAATGTAAAATTTTATGTACTTAAAAAATGTCTATTCCATTGTAGGAACGTAAATGTTTGAATTTGAATTCCTCAATTAATTAACAACTTAATTAAATAATTATTATTTAAGAATTTTATTAAGACAATAGTCAACCTCTTTTGGTACATTGTATAGGAGAAAATGTATAAATAGATATTAATTAACAATAAATAATAATAATAATAAAATGAATAATTAATAAAGAAATGAATAATTAATGATAATGGTTAATGTGGTAATGTATTTCAGTGGTTGCCAAAGGACAACCGTACTGCGAGGATGACAAGGAAATAAAATTTGACCTATTTTTTTATTTGACCAATAGCTGTTATATTTCCATAACAAATATTGATAACCGTTTTTTTTTTTTTACATGATAATTAAATTAATTACAACTTGCTTGATCTTACCCTATGATATCAACGTAACGTTATATATAAAATAATATATTTTTCTATTATACATAAATTACCTCTTTGTCGGAAAGACAATATATAAAATTAAATAGTAATGAACTACTTGAACTTTGAACGTTTTGTAACGAGCTACCCGAACTTTAAAAAATAAAAATTGGTTGCCTCAACTTGGACGAAGGTGCAAATAACTATCTCCGTTCAATTTCTGACGAATTTCCGTTGAATTTTCGACGAAATACTGTTAACAGTTGACAGTAAATTGGATGAAGGTAGTTATTTGCACATTCGTCCAAATTGATGTAACCCATTTTTAAAGTTCAGGTAACTTATTACAATCGTTCAAATCTGCCTAGTATCTTCCTAAACAAATACATACACATATATAATACATCTATTTGTAATTAAAAATAGAAAAAGATATACCTTCCCAAAAGTAACCCTAATTTAAAAATAAAATAAAAAATGATTCCGTACATGCAATACAATACGAATAAGAAGAAATCCTCTTCCTATATATACATCGATATATTCCTCCACCCTTTACCTCACCTCAACCCAATCTCTCATTCTGTAAACTCTTGTTTTCCTGCAATAATCCCTGCAGTAAACCTGTCTGCAGATCGATCCTCATCATGAACACCAAGGTGAAGAAGGGTTTCTTGGTGGTTCAAGTGGGTTTAGAAGAAGAAGATGGAGATATGCGAAGATTTGTGATTCCTATTTCATATCTCTACCACCCTCTATTCAAGAACCTGTTAGATAAAGCTCACGAGACCTTCGGCTACCACGTTAAGGGCCCGCTTCGGCTCCCGTGCTCGGTCGACGACTTCCTCCATCTACGGTGGAGGATCGAGAGAGAGTCATCGGGGTCGAACCAGAACCATCAGCAGAGGCACCTTTACCACCCTCATCTAGCAGCTTCCTTGTCCTTTCATTGTTAGAAGATGTAACATGAATGGATTGTGTAGAGATGAGCTTATTTTAATTTCTTCCCTTTTTGTGAGGGTTTCAAATACATATATATATAAAGCTATATTGAATCATGGGTAGGGTTTTACATATTTTGTTCATTGAGATCTAGGGAGGGTAGAGTTTCGTAAAACTTCTGTTGCTCCTTCCCTGCAGGAGCAAAGAACTCCTCGTTGTCTCTATTGTGCTATCGAAGATCTTGGAGTGAGTTTACTGCTTAGATACATTCAGTTATCCGGTTGAAAGTATAAATGGTAAATCATTACATGACACTCTAATTTCTCCACACTGAAATGAAGCAAAAGAAAAAGGTGTTTACGCCATAGATGTGTATTACTAAAATTCATCAAAAGTACTTTTTTTTTTATTTTATAAAGGGTTGTATTTGACTAACAAAACCTCAAGAAAACCATGTTCAACATATAGAGACACTAAAAGAGATGACAGTAATGGTCAAATGTTTCAAAGACCTAGAGAGGGCGAACACAGATGCATGCAGAGGTTTGGGTTACCTTGCAGCTACATTCGGGAGATTAAGAAAAAGGGCCCACATACCCTCTCGAATCCGCCATGCGGTTGGTAAAGGGTCACCAAAGGGAAGTACTGCCCAGAGAATGGAGGTTGGTAAAGGGTCACCAAAGGGAAGTACTGCCCAGAGAATGGAATTTTCGAAGAAGTACCCATTGCGGAGCCCCGAGTCAGAACCCTCTTCCGAGCCCAGCTCCCCTGGAGGGATTGGAAGTGGCATGATCGGTCGAGGGAGCATTAACCTACCAAGTGAGAATAACGGTTTCAGTCAAGTTGGGTTAACTCATTAAGAATGATAGCTCATATTAGAACATTACCGTTTAACTCGTGATTCAACTAAATTTCAAAATTCATAATTAGGGATAAGAGCATTGGCTTCTATTATTGATTACAAAAACCCTAGATAGAAAGATTACTACCCTAATTCCCATCTCAAAGTGGTGGACATTGTTAATGGATATACACTATCACCATATCATAAAGAAGATTTAAAGGAGAAGAGAAATTAATTGAAAGATGTAAGGTGTGGTTCACCTATTATCTGGCAAAAAGGAAGATGCTGCTGCAATGATTGATGGAGTGACAGTCACAACTCCACCATTTCTTTTTGGTTGACACTTGTGAAAAAGGGAAAGTATTCAACTTTTCACTTTTTTATTTTTATTTTTTTAAAAAAGGAATATAAATCATAAATATATATATACAATAAACAACAAGGAGTTACCTGAACTTTAGATGTTTTGTAACGAGCTATCTGAATTTTAAAAATTCAAAACGGGCTACCTCAACTTTGGACGAAGGTGCAACGAGCTACTTCCATCCAAATTACCGTCAACTGTTGACAGAATTCGTCGAAAGTTCGTCGGAAATACGTTAGAAATTGGACAGAGGTAGCTCGTTGCACATTCGTCCAAAGTTGAGGTAGCCCGTTTTGATTTTTTAAAATTCAGGTAGCTCGTTGCAAAACGCCCAAAGTTCAGGTAACTACTTGGTATTTAACCCTTATTGTTATTTGAACTTGTAAACTCATACTTCATTTTTGAAACATTCAAAATAATAATAATAATAAATTGATAATTCAACTAATAAATCATTTTACTTTAAACATTGTATTTCTATTTCCATCCTCAACTTCTTTGTTATTAAAATTTACATCATTTGTTAATCATTTGTTTTAAAAAATAGATTTTGTTAGTGGATAAAGAGTTTATCCCACCGTTCAACGGTGACAGTGTTGATCTCCTACCGGTCAACGGTGTCTTCTTCGGTCGGGCTCGATCGCCGACAACCCCTGCTTTCAATCTTGTGGAGCTGAGGCGACGTCGTTTGTGGTTAGAACATTGCAGTTGGGAATAGTCCACCTAGGTGAGCAGAATTTGGGCACAGAAGTTGCAGAGCGAACAAACGCGGGCCGGGCCGAAATTACCGAACATAATTTGTTCGGCCCGATTTTTGAACAGCTTTTTATTTTGAGCCGTCTAACTGAAAACGGTAAGAGCTGAACCGAACGAGTCTAATTACATATAATATGTATTATATTAGTTGATATTAATCAATAAATTTCATTAATTAGTATATTTAAATTGTTAAATCGACGTTTATGACTATTTTTCTTCTTGCTTTTTTTGGATATTTAATTTATTTAATGATTTTTATTTGGTGTGGTTCAGAAATTATTTAAATATCAATAGGTATTTTTCAGTATTTTTATTTAAACTCAAAATTCGTATTATAAATAAGTAGTTTTTGTTTGCACATATATATTAGTAAAGAGTATAGCATAAAAGGTTATTCACAAATATTGATATAAAATGTGTCAAAAAAAATTACTCATAAATTTGAAATTACTGGATGTCATATATTAAGTTAATGACATGTTTGGTAAGAAGAATAGGAATAGAATAGGAATAAAAAATAATAATTATTGACGTCAAAATATATAAAATTCTTTGATAACGGTTGAGTATGTGATTCCCAGATGCTGATTGGGTGTTGATTCAGTAGTTATTTAGAAGGTGATTGGTTGATGACCGTAAATTTTCGTCGGAGCTCCGATGAACCTGCAAGAAGGGAAACAGAACAGAGAGGGTTCCTCTATGTCACATTCTGATATTTAAATTAGTATACTGTTTTGTATGAACTCAGAATGTAACGTAACATATGTAAATCAGAAGTATTTATAGGGATGGAAGACCAAACCGTTTTTGGTAACCGAATATATCTGTAAATATTATGTTGTTGCAGATATTACTGCTATCACGTAATATTGCAGTTGTCTTATGTGATCTTTGTAAAATATGTGACCGAGATATGCAGGACATCGTGACTGTATATTCGGTGTCGGTTGTGAGACCAGAGTTGATGCGTTTGACTCTCTTGACGATCACTCCTATGAAGAGCACTGAGAGACTTTGACCTTGGTCTTTGACGACCACCTTGATTCCGGGTTGAACACTGAACCACTTTATGGGTTACAACTTACCCTTAATGTGAGACGATCCAGTCTTAAATGGTTTAGGTTTTACACCTCTGAAATTTTATTGGGCCTCAGAAATCTGATGAACTTTGTTTCGTATTTGACCGTCACTATCGAATCATCTATAGCCAACAATAACTAAACAAGATAAATAATGAAGAACAGTAATAAAACATAAAATGACGAAATTATCGTAGTTTTTTATGGCTGTGTTGCTATCTCAATCAGCAATGCCATGTCATCCCTCTCTTTCTCTCCCTTCCTCCATCATTAACATATAATTGCTGCTATCTTATCTGTGGAACCCACTGAGCCAGACAATCAGTAAATCCACGTCAGCAACTCAACCCAAACATTTAACCTTCACAGTGCAATGCTAAAGCAATTCCTTAACGGTGATTATATATTAACAAAATAGATTAATTACAAATAATTTACGTGAAATTTAAGTTCTTAAATTTTATTATTTGTAATGGTAGATGTGGTGGTTTTAGTGGTATTACCCTCAAAATATTTCGATTTGAAAAAATATTTACAAGTGACGAATGAAGCCAAAAAAATTATTACCGGAATAAAAATTAGAGTAAATGCAAATAACTGAATTATAAAAAAAACACAGAGAAAATGTAAGACTTTAAATGAAAAATTATTAAATTTTTAGGGTTAAATATACGCAACAACAAAAGTTGAGGGAACAATTGTTCCTCTCACCCCTTCAAATCTTCATCGTTTCTGAACACACATGACAACTCCCGGAATGGTCCAATAGATGAATGTATAATGTTGTTCTACTTACATAAATACAAATCACAAAAACTTAAAAAACAAATTTTGAGTAAATTTTGTTTTTCTTGAGATGATACGTAATCAAATTTTGGATAGATTTGTTACAAAAACAATATTCCAAATCGTAAGCTATCCACGTTTGGACAAAAGAATCCATATTTCCTAAGTACTGGGCCATCTTCATAAATAAAAAATATATAATAAATTGACTAGTTGAGTTTTTCCCGACTAGCCGTAGGACCCACGCTCCCTCATCGCCAGTGAGGTGCATTAAATTCGATCACGTGGCAGCGTACGGCGAGCAGAGAATCTGAGCCGTCCATTACTTTTGACTTTGACAATTCCGCCACGTCATCCCGATTTTAATTGTTTTAAAGAAAAATAGTTCAACCTTCTGACAAACGTCTTTGTGGCTGCTGGCCTCCTCGTTAGTCGGGCAACGTTTCCTCGGTCCCCAATCCTACGCTCCCGCTGACACCGACTTGTCTTGTTCTACGACCGGAACGTTCTGACCGTTGGATCAGATGCATGGACGGTTCAGATCTTTACCTGCCTTAAACGCCGTCTTTGCCATGACGTGTTTCACGGACGACACTGTTCCGAACAATCTGCCATGTCTCAAAATGTCCATGTATCTATTACTAGTATCTATATCTATTACTTGTCGTTACATAGGACAATATATTTGAATAGGCTATTAATTGTATTTTATGTTAAAATATGTTGAATACAAGTATGACTTATGATTATTGATCGGTTAATTTTTAAGATTTAAACAAGACTCGCGGGTACATAAGTCACATTCAGATGATTCGTGCACATGTGTCTAATTTAATTTTGTGGTATGAATTTTCTGGATGTTCGACATTGATATGCGCAACTCATAAACTCATTTGACTCGTGGCCCCACATAACCCATACATTCGTATTATCCATAGAATATAATTATTGTGTATTTATTATACGGGTACATGGATTGACCCATGAGTCAAAAGTTACGACATAAACACGTTGTGTGAAAATTATCCAAAGGTAAGATATGTTCAACCTAAAGGTCCTAACCACGACTTATGAACGAATCACACACGGGTTGGAAAAAAAATTGACACCCCTAAGCAGGCACAGAGGTATTAAGGAACTAGGGGGCACTCAACTTTTGATTTTGTGTAAATTTGACCCTACAAAATGTAATAATTTTCAATTTAACCATTTTCAATTATACATTTGCCCCCACTATTTTTTTTAGTTCAACTATTTGTCATTACTCTACTAATTGCACCAACTGGAAAAAAATCTTGGCTTCGTCCATGTTCATAAGGGTATTTTTGGGGGTGTTTCAGCTTGAAAATGATTGAACAATTCGAGACAAAGTGATAATTTACTTATTTAAATGTACTAAATAGTAAATACAATAACAAAATATACTATTTTATATCGGAGATTACCTATTTTTAGAAACATTTCACATCTATTTAAACGTTAATATCACATTATATTTTCAAATTAAATTAAATAGCTCAAATATTCACATTCAACCCTTTATTTATATATAATATATATTTTGGTTATGTAATTATAGTTGACCGGTCCAAGTAGATCATTTACAGATTAGACCTAAGCTAGGGTTTAATTTCCACAGTCAAATCAAACTAACATTCATCCTCGAAAACTTAAGAAATTATTATTATTATTATTATTATAATGGAATGTTATGAAAACCACAAGTAATCTTCAAACAACAAAACAAGTGCATGCATGAGGGTGGACCTTTGCATTAAAATGTCTGGTGAAGAAATTTAAGACAATATTATTATATTAATGTCAATAAAACAACTAACTAATCGATGAAAAAGAAGCTTTTA
This sequence comes from Chamaenerion angustifolium, assembly GCA_946814005.1. NCBI lineage: Eukaryota > Viridiplantae > Streptophyta > Magnoliopsida > Myrtales > Onagraceae > Chamaenerion > Chamaenerion angustifolium. The sequence goes on from OX328279.1 coordinate 1,953,685, forward strand.
ATAATTTGAAAAAAAATATTAATATTATACAAAATGTTTAAATATTTAATTTTTAGATGATATTTTTCTGGGAAGATATTAAATAATGAACGTAAAACTATTCATTTTTAATAGGAATCGTCATATTGAGAATGTTATGGTCGACTAAAAAATCAAAACTACACCATATGTTTCATACTTTCATCACAATTATAATTTAATTATTTATATACTTTAATTTTTCAAATTTTAGTAGATATAATTAAAACAATAAATATTCTCAATATGAGTATTTTGATAGTTAAAAAAAATACTAAATTTAGAACACTATTTATTTTTCAATCATCTTTAACAAAAAGACATCAGTAAGTAGATACTTATTAGAATTATAATTAAAATACGACGTTGAATTAAAATTAAAATTACCGAACTGTAATAATACATAAAATAAAATAATCGATTCAAATTTTGATTCTCTACTAGAACAATTTTTTTTTACTGTACCCGCGAACGACATTACGTTTAGTTTTTACAAACACGAGGTTATTAGTATTTAATTAGGAGTCAAATTTAAAGAAAAAAAATACTAGCATTTCGTTTATTCTATTGTCATGAAGCTCATTATTAAATAGTAACTAAATAAAATATTTGTTTTTTCTTCCTATTTTAATCTGTGAGGGAAAAGTCCAGGTTTGAGAGGACCACTGACCGTGCCACGTATTGAGGGACACAAGACAATGATACATAAATCAAAGTTAAACTTATAATAAGGTAATGATGAATAAGAATCGCATTTAAGGAGATGTGTTGTCTCTCTCAATGTCTAGGGTGTTATTATTATTATTATGTTTTTTTTTTTAAAATATATTTATTGATTAAAAATAATATAAAACACAACCAAATATTTGTCTTGTTCGAATGGTTTGACTAGGAAATTAATTTTATTGGCATGCCATAAATATTGTTTTTTCTCGGGTGTAGTAAGGGACAACTCATTCGGAGTTTAATACGAGCTTAACATGTTCGTTCATACCTAAAATTTTCAAAAATTGAACGTAAGATCTCTGGTTAATGGACAAAACGTTAAACCGCTACATTATCTTGTAAATAGTTAAGTCATAATTAGGTTAGAAGATGCAATTAGAGAGCATTAAGTTATATTAACTAATTTATTTTATATTTATCTTTTGATTTCACCCACTAATTGTGAAATAATGAATGATTCTATTTCTGATGGAGTGGTTGACCGGCAGCAGCAGGTGTTTTTGTGGGCTTTGTTTAGGGCAAGTAGAAAGCTACATAGAATGACAAAACATCACCCACCATCAAACACTTTGGAAATTAAAGAAAAATTCATTGATTTTTAGTTTTAATAAGTTATTTTATTTTGGTTAACGGTGTAGGTTAACCCGTGACGCGTCATTCGACCGACAAATTGTGATTTCAACTTTAGACACACTATGGAAGAGAGACATGATAATGACTGAAAAAAATCATTTTTAACGTCTCAATACAAATGGAGCCGCAATGGAAAGTGTCGCAGGACTGATCATGACTCGAATTTGGTAGAGCTGTGAAAATTAACGACTCAAATAAAAAGTGTCGCCAAAATAATTATGGAGCACTTATAATGAACCACAGACAATACTTTTATTTTTACATGAATAATTAACTAAATTATTTTTTCACGGTTTAATAATGTTTGGGTCGTCTCGTTGAACCTTTAACTTCGATCCTTCCCATAGTGACAGATCCACTTTTATTTCCGTCAAATCAGTCGTCAGACGAGCGTCTGATAATTAACTTAAATATGCGTATTTATATCGCGCCATATAAGATTGCATATTTATATTCCAACAATAACCTAAGCAACTCCTCTTTATAAAGAAGCATAGCCCTTTGAGTTCTATGTATATCCCCAACTCTCTCTCTCTCTCTCTCTCTCTATGAGTGAGTGAAGCACACACTAGGGTTTTTGAGGGGAATGTTGGCTGGCTCGAGGCTTCCATGGATGAATTAAACTTCTGAGCTATGCAAGGTTTCGGACCAGGCTTCGTTCCCCTCAAATCTCGAAATTCTGCAGATTTTCAGCGTTGAAGAAGATGAAGATAAATGGGTTTGCTGTGAGAGGGATGGTTGTCTGGCTCGAGGCCATGGAGGGTTCAAAATCAACTGATATAACAAACCCTAGATGGCTCTCGGACCAGGCTTCGTTCCTCCCACTCGACAGTTTGAAATATCTTTGCTCGATTCGAACCATTGCAGAGGCCAAATTCTCCGACAACCTCAGGAAATTAAGTTACTAAGCTGTGTTCATCGTCTCTCTCTCTCTCTATTTCTGTCGTCATGAACATAATGTCATGTCATCTTCAACCTCTAAACCCTAGAAGAAGATTAAATTTTCTTCTTCTTTTTGAGTGATTAGGGTTTCAAATACATGGTGATTAATTAGCAGTAATTACTTAGTGTTTATACATATGGTTACGTGTGGTTCTCTTGGTATTCATCAGTTGATTCTGTGTTGTTTCCATCAATCTGACTTAATATGGCTTCTGTAAACCCTAGAGCTGCAGCTCTATGAGCAAGTGAAATTCCTCTTTAGCTACTAGCTATGGCTATGGCTTAGGTCATTTCTCTGTACATATTTCTAGGGTTTCGAGAAATATTTCAAATCAATTTTTGAATATATTTTTTTGTCTCTGTAAAATAATATATTCAAATCAACCTTTATAAAACCTTGTTTTCTATAACGGGTAAAACGAAATCTTGTATAGAGTGAGATCATTCATCATTTCTATGCATACGAAAAATCTAAAATCAATCATTTATGTTTCATTGCTCTAGCTGTTCCCTTGGTTGTATCAGATGATTATATTTCTAAACCTATATATATATATATATATATACACATATATATACGAGTTAAATACAAAATTGTTTCCATAGTGTCCAATTTGCTAACTGAACTTTTTGTATTGTATAAAAAGTTAGCTTCATCAAAATTTGGACTAAATTTGTTGTTTATGGGGGGCTCGACTCCGAAATTAAATTTAACAAAATTTGATTGAAAATTGCAAAAATACTATAAAATTTAATATATTGATAAAATGATCTAAAATTTTAAATATTCTTATTTTGTTTGTTTTTTATTATAAAAATTGAGATTATTTTAGAATCATAGTAATTTTGTTTTGTTTTCTATAGTAGTTTTCGTCAGAGCTAGTTTTTCTTATACAATACAAAAAACTCAACTAGCAATTCGCGCTGAAAAAAAGTTTAACTTATAAATTGCACACTAGTGTAAATTTTAATTAACAATTTGTTTAAACCTATGTATAATTATAAAGTAGTAATTTCTTCTGATTAAGTATATATGTAATTTTTGTTGGTTACAAAAACAACGAACCGAGAGACCTGCGAAGACGGTGAGACCTGCGAAGAAGCTCGATCGTGGTCGTGGTCCTAACGTTGTTCATGCTATGCTCTAGTAGAAAATAATAAAACATGAATTCTTGTGTATAGTTTGGAAATGAGTAGAATGCGTTATGTAACTTTAATACTTGCTGCATTTTTCTGTAATTATTTTTTTCGGTTATTTGGAAATTACTACAATTCACCATGTAATTTTACCTTTTTATGAAACAAAAATACATAAAATATTTGTTTTTATAAGTTTAAAAATGTAAGTAGATGCATGACTTCAATATTAAAATAGGATTGTTTTTTATTTACATCGTAACCCAATTGATCAAATAAATGATTATCATGATTTATTGCATGGATTGATAAGGTAAAAATAGCAAATATAAGCAAATTTCTCATGATGGATGGATCAATCAATAAATGACATGTTTGTGTTACGGGTATGAAGGTTATGAAGCGTTCGACGAAACTGGTCCGCGCAGTATCCATTTCTTTGAGGCTGGATCAGTCGTCTCTATGCACAAGACCGTTCTCGATAACCCACACTTGTCATTCAAGTGTGCAAATCAATATAGACCGTCAGCTGGTTTTCGGCCTGCCTTGGCCATCATCAGGGAAGCGACATAAACTTCCAAATTAGCAAAGTCTTGAAGGAACTGTTACACCTTAACTGATGACGTCACAACTTGCCCGTACAGAAAAACCATTCAAATCTAATAGTCGACACCCTCCAAGGATGGTCATCGCGTTCCGAGGGACGGAAATCCCTGGGCCATGACATTTTCATATGCTCGTAAGAGAAGAGATACGATTGACATCGAACGAAAACTGAGTCAATCATGCAGAAGATTCGTAGATGGTTGCGAAGCTCCATCATCGTGAATCGACCTTCAAAACCGAATGTTACGGTTTGTCATGGATCCCTAACCAATACTTAAATGTGTGAATATCATTTTTTTTTTTTACCATCGAATGTATATTTTGTTTCGGTAATCTTAATGCTACCGATTCAAAATTGCGATTCATTTTTGTATTTTAATTTTCTTAATACTAATACTAACCATATAAATGTGTGGGTATTTTCTTAGTACTATAAAAGGACCCAATTAAGATTAATGCTCAAGGGACAAATTAAGAGGTGGTGGAAATTAGTGTAGAATAGTAAGAAAAATTGGAATTTAGTAAGAACAGACAAAGTCAGATGACTCAGATGTCAAACATTGGAAAATGTTTTTTTATTTGTCTGTAAATAAAGAGATATTTATAATTTAATTATATATTTATTTTTGTTAGTTTTTTTTCTTCTTCTTATGAGAAGCCAACATCAAACAGAAAATTGAGCAGTGAAGGAGTAAATGACGACTCCATATATCTGACTGACCTTGGGAAATGAGACACAACCCTTCACATCTTGTCTCTTCTCTTCCAGACATATACATACATATATATATATATATATATATATATTATATATTTTATATAGTTTAATTAATACATTTTATGACTAAAATATATATATATTATTGGACACCAACAGGAATGTCTTTCCATCAATGCCATTTTATTTGCTTCTATTTTCATGTATATTATCTTATCATATGTGTCTATCCATCAATTCAAAGAGACTAGTTCATTAAACTTAGACCATATATATATATATATATTGGATCACGTTTTCCATTGGATATCATTTCGGGTCGGTCTCCTTGCTGCTCCGATAATCTGCACAGAAAAAAAGTCTGAGAGTTCCCGTTGTTTTCACTCCGATTAGGCTTGTCCAAATGAACCGGTTCAGCCGAACTGGTCTGGTCTGAAACTGGTTTGGTTCTAACCGGTTCAGCCGAACTAGTTCCAAAACCAGACCAGTGTTTTTAGCCTTCAAATAGAACAGTTCAAAATAGTACCAAAAATTCAGTTCGAATCGGTTCGACTCGACTCGTTTTTTGATACTGGTTTATACTTAAATTTAAATTAAACCACTTTAAACCTATATAATTTTAGAACCGGTTTGAATCAAAATCAACTAAAACGGTCTGAAATTAAACCAAACCTAGATATATATTGGACTCTCGTATGTTGATATTGGACAAGATTTTAGTCGGTTGTGGAACAGATTTTCAATCGGTTCAGTGTGTTTTTCAGTCGGTTCAGTGTATTTTTCAGTCGGTTCAGTGTTTTTTCAGCCGGTTCAGTGTTTTTCAGTTGGTTCAATATTTTTTAAGACGGTTCAGTGTGTTGGACAAGATTTTCAGTCGGTTTAGGTTCGGTTTGAACCGGAATATTTCCGAACCAAAATTGACATTTAAAAAAACAGACTAGAACAGTTCGAACCGGTTCTGAATCGGTTCAAACCAGACCAATTTTTTTTCCTTAAACCAAATCAGTTTTTTTAGAAACAGAAAAATGTACTGTTTTTTTCAAACCAGACAGTTCAGTTCAGAATCGGTTCGACCCCGAACCGGTTCATGAACAAGCCTAACTCCAATGATTAAGTCAGTCGGACGTTCGTTTATAGGATATGTGCAATGTTACGTTAATTTTAGAATGAAAATGAGTGAGTATTTATTGTTGATGATGGAGAATATCCCAACATTTATAACATTCATCCCTAAGTCAGGTATTTCTCACTTTATTTTTAAATTTAATTGTTTTTTTTTAATGTATTTCTTTTCCCAAATGAAATAAATATTTGATTTGGACTCTGATTAGGATTCTGCGTATTCCAATAAGCAATCCATGAGTGCAAGTAATATCACATTAGCATTAGCATCCACAGATGAGTTAAAATCAAAACATGTTTTGTTTTTCTTCTTATTTTTTAGTGTTTATAACAAATCGACTAGACAAGCGCAGTGTGAATGGAACAGAAAGTTCGGTTGCTTGAAACACACGTAGATGTGTTGTTCTCTTGTCTTATTTGTTCGAAACGTACGGCTCTCTTCGCCTCTCTCTCCAAACTCTAATTAAATTAGTAAATTTAGATGTTTTTCAAAAAAAAAAAAAAATTATAATAAACAAAATTTAGAAAAATAAATATACCAAAAAAATATTTTCAAACATTTATAGAAAAATTCAATTATTTACCTATTCTAATTTTTTATTAGATATATATTTAATTTTTTAACTTAACATTGTTTTTAAAATATATATCTAATTAAAAAAATTCAAAAAAATTAGAGTATGTAGATAATTGAATTCCGCCATAAATGTCTTTAACCGTGTTGAGTTTGGATTTACATGGTCTGAGTTATATTTTTTTAAGTCAAATTTTCATATCTCAACTTAGGGCAGAGCGTATAATCAATCCGTATGTCCAAATTTAATATTTGTTTTTGCATAATTTGAATCGCAATTAAAATATCTATTTACTACAATTTTTTTTAATACATACATAATTTAATTTTTAATTAAATATCGAGTCGTCGAAAAAAAAAAAACTTAACTTCCCCCTAGTGTGTTGTGCCACGCTATACCGAGTAGCGCGTCGCTCTCCTGGGGTAAGTCGCACTCCGGGTAGTGCGTATCTCATATTTTGAACTATTTTGTTGTATATTTATTTGTTTAAATATTTTTTATATTATAATTACTTTTTGAAAAACATCCTAAATCTATCCTTTTTCTTTGTACTTACATCCAAGCTGTATCTTACATATATATATATATATATATATGTAGTTTTCTTTATTTTTGATAATATATAAAGTGAGGAATCTCTACTACATTTGAAAGGAGAACTCACTACTTAAAGTTATGTATAATGAGTTAAAATTTTGAAATAAATAAAGTGGTTTTTGGGTCTTTGTAAGATGATATGTGACTGGCTCGAGAGTATGGTATAAGTGAATATTTGCGATAAAAAATGAATTTTAATTTTAGAATTACCATAATATTTTTTTAAGTACATCTATTGGTAAGAAGACAAAATTAATGTCGGATATTTAAGGACAAATTTTAAACAAAAACAAGAGTTTATGATGTATTTTTCACCTTAGTTGTCATTACCTACATAAACACTTCCATATGCATAGATGAAGCCACATTGGGATGAACCCCTCAACTTTGGTATCGTGCAAAATTTACCCTAAAAATATATATACTATCAATTTAACCATTTTATATTTACCACCAATAGAAAATATTTTCTTTATTTGCACTTATTTTAACTCCCGGCCTTACTCAGAGCAAACTGGTTTGAATCAAGCCCAATCCTATTCCAGTCAATTGTAAAATACACAAAAGATAAGAATAGTTTAACTATGGCATTTGAAAATGTATTTTATTATTTTTGCATTTTTTTTAAATATTATATTAATTTTGGATTAATTTTTTTTTGAATGATAGGAGAAAGCTCAAAATTTAAAATCTAGCAGTTTCACCTTTTTTTTGTTCGAGATTAGATTATACCCTAAATTCTGTTTTAGTTTACTTTGGAATTTCTACATCCACCACTACCTTTGTAACTTTGAGGACGTATCTGCTTTGAATAATAGTCTAAGGACCAAACTGTATATTCATGTAACGAAATTCAGCAACGTAACATAAGGACTCCACTTGAATTATATATATATATTATCTAGTTATACTTCTAGTGTAATTTTAATAATTTTTAGGACACTCTTAAATATTTATTAAGTACACCACTTAACATAAAATATTGTGTCGTTTGTGGAAAGACACACAACTCTTATTCAAAAAGACAGTGATTCAATTTCCTTGCAAGACGTATACTTTACCTACTCCGTAACTTAGTGAATTACTAATTAATTGACTCTGTATATATACTAAGTTATATATGACACATAATATTTTTAATTTTCCTACGTGAAAGAGAGATTTCATAAATGGGTTTGAGTGTGTACATAGAGCTCTGTTAACTACCGTTGTTATTTTACAAGTTTAATATTCTTCAATATGAATTTTATAGGTTTTCTTAAAAAACTTTTCAAGAGAAAATCAGTCATGATAAATTTAGACGACAATCCTTTATTGCAGTTAAAAATTTCAATATATTGTACTTGATTTTATTTAAATATTATTGCATCATTTCGTATTATGATGCATTTTTTTTTCATTTCCTTCGAATCTATTATGTATTTATATTAGAAACATCGTAATTAAAATTATACTTTTTTATTCCAACCAGAATTAATACTGATGTTTTTCGTTACTAATAAATACGTATGTTTTTTTTAACAAGGAACCTACTTAGCATGGTTCCTAGATCCGCCGTTGACCATAGCAACAAGCATCAGACCGACTACCTTAACACAACACGACATGATGGCTACAACCAACCAGTTGTGTCGTATGATTTATTTCCAATAGAAGAGAAGGGGAGAGATTTTTACAGTTTCTTGCGTTTCAAGTAAACCATGAAGCCGATGCTTGTGACAGCAACTGCCCCGACAACAACACTCATTAACAGGTAACTGCGATCCTTCTTCGTTTCCATTGTCGTATGCACTGAAGCCGAACTTGATTTCAGTTGATGACGATGCACTGAGTTGGAGAAGTCAAGGTGTAGCTTCAACAACTGGGAGAGAGATATCAAAAGGATACAACTTTGTGTCATAATCCATCAATTTCTGGGTCAATTTTCCTTTCTTGCAAGGTTGGGTATGCAATTTGAACAAACAGAAAAAGTTGAAGCTGATTCGATTCGGACAAACCTCTGTTCCTGCAGATTGAGCTTGGTTCACAGCAGCAAGAAGATCACTATCAGTGGTGAGTAGAACTTTATCGCCTTCCTTATCCTCATACTGCCAAAAGATCGAAAATTTATAAAAACGTATATTGTAATGTTCTTTGTGTGAAATTTAATATTTTTTGAAGTCACCGTGATTGAAATACCACACACGTGGTTTCTCCAAAATTAGGCACCATATATACAATAAGGCTACCTCATCCTATTACTAATTGGTTTTAGGGTGAAACTCAAGTTGTATAATGTAATTGCTATTTGGGTGTGACTCGACCCTGATATTAAATTTAACATGGTATCAAAGTACGGTTCCGTTTGATGGTGTCAGGTTGTTTACTCTGCGTACCAGAGTTCGGGTCGAACCTGAACCTGAGAGAGAATTTGTTGAGTCCCAACCCGTCTGGATTAAATGTGTTGGTGCTGTGCTTTAATCGAGTTATTACAGTGCGAGAGAGTGTTGAAGTCACTATGATTGAAATACCACACCGGTGGTTTCTCCAAAATTAGACACCATATATACAACAACAACAAGACTATCTCCTCCTATTACCAATTGGTTTTAGGATGAAATCCAAGTTGTATGATGCGTTTGGTATTTGAATGTGGCTCAGCTCCGATATTAAATTTAACACCCTATATTTTCTAGATTTCCAAGTTATAATAACATGATAGAAAAGTGTAAGATCGAACCCACCAAAAGCTGTGGTCGATCATCGTTCTCTAACCCAATTCTTTGCACCACAGTTGATACAAGTTCTTCAATGTTCTCTGTGCCTAGAAGAAGTCAAACGGCAAGAAACAATCAATTTCAACATATGAAGTAGCCAAGAACTGCATATTACCGAATCGGGTTTGAATAAAATGCATAAAGTTGCATTTTTGACACACTGGATTTAAAAAGATATAAAATTTTAAATTGAAGTTTGGTGGGTTCTTATTGAAATTTGTCCAATGCTAAAAAACTCAACTTTATATACACCCTAATGAGTTATGATCACCACCCTAATGAGTTATGACTCCCAATTAGTTTAACTTCAGGGTCACGAGTTTGAATTCCCCGAGTGTTTTTGGGAAATGGTCAACTTGTGTTCGAAGGGCCGACCTCTCAACTCTCGGTTGTCAGTGCGGCTACGTTGACGGGGTCAGTGCAAAACGCTGTTGTTATCAGATGTGGTAGATGACTATAGAAGTCACAGATGACAACAGGAAAACCCGAACATTATATAGCGGGATGGACCTAAGGTCGCCACTACTATCCCATTTTTTTTTATTGACAAGAAAAAGAGTTATGATCCAAGAACCAAGATGACGTACCACAATTAACTCTGTGAACACGGCCTTTAAGGTCCTCGAATTTGAAGGCAAATGTTATTGTCCTCCTGAGATCACGAGGAGGCCGATACGGTCCAAATTCACAAACTGAATCCACAGCAGGGCCTTCGTACATTTCACTGAGACATTTCTCCGATTAATTTCATACGTGATGGAAAGAAAAGCGAAAAAAATTGGGTAGACAACAACCAGTGTGAATGGAGCAGAAAGTTGGGTTGCTTGAAACACACGTAGATGTGTTGTTCTCTGGTCTTATTTGTTCGAAACGTACGGCTCTCTTTACCTCTCTGTCTCTGTCTCTGCAATGTCCAAACCCTAACTCTATCCTTTTTCTTTCTGCTTACATCCAATCTATGTCTAACATATATATATACACATATATATATGTATATATAGGTTGCTTGAAACAGTAGATGTGTTGTTCTCTTGTCTTATTTGTTCGAAACGTACGACTCTCTTTGTCTCTCTCCAAACCCTAAATCTATCCTTTTCTTTCTACTTACATCCAATCTATGTCGAACATATATATATATGTCGAATATATATATATATATGGGTTAAATACCAAGTAGCTACCTGAACTTTGGACGTTTTGCAACGAGCTACCCGAACTTTAAAAATTCAAAACGGGCTACCTCAACTTTGAAGAATGTGCAAAGAGCTACCTCCGTCCAATTTTCCGTCAGAAAGTCGTCGGAAAATCGTTGAAAAGTCGTCGAAAAATCGTCGAAAAGTCGTCGAAAAGTCGTTGGAAATTCGTTAGAAATTGGACGGAGGTAGCTATTTGCACCTTCTTCAAAGTTGAGGTAGCTCATTTTGAATTTTCAAAGTTCAGGTAGCTCGTTGCAAAACGTCCAAAGTTCAAGGAGTTACTTGCTATTTAACCCTATATATATAGGTTGCTTGAAACACACGTAGATGTGTTATTCTCTTGTCTTATTTGTTCGAAACGTACGACTCTCTTTGCCTCTCTTTCTCTCCAAACCCTAACGGTAGTTTGGTTGGTGGAATACGAAGGAAGAAATACATAATACTGAATACAAATAGGGAATAAAACAATAGGAGATAATAATATGATGTTTTCTGGTTGATGGATTGAAATAGAATGAAATATAAAATTTCAGTGTTTGGTTGGTGGAATAATATATGAAAATGATATTGAATCAAGTAAAATGACACATATACTCTTTGCTTCAATATGTATAATATATAATACAATTATCTTAATTATCTTAATTATATTAATTAATTTTGGAAGCTTAAGAATTAAGATTAATTAAATTAAAAATATATTTTATTAACAAATTTAATTTAATTTTAAAAATAATTAAATTAAATTGTAACGAATTAATTAAATTAAATTGTAACGAATTAATTAAATTAAATTGAAAACGTATTCTATTATTTTTCTATTTTTTTAAAATATTATATTAAATTTAGATAAAAATAAATAAATTGAATGATAGGAGAGAGCTCAAAATTTAAAATCTAGCAGTTTCACCCTTTTTTGTTCAAGCTTAGATTGTATCCTAAAATTTGTTTTACTCTACTTTAAAATTTCTAGATCCACCACTACCTGTACAACTTTGAGGACGTATCTGCTTTGAATAATAGTCTAAGGACCAAACTGTATTTTCATGTAACGATCGAGAGCCAATTGAGCAGCGTAACATAACAAAGCAACAAGCAACAGCTCTGGAGTTGAGAGCAGCCTTAAGCTCGGCCGTAGTTCATCCGCCTTTTCAAATACGCCATTACCGAACAAAAGACGAGAAGGAGAGAATTTTACAGTTTCGTGCGCTTCAAGTAAACCATGAACCCGATGCTTGTGAGAGCGACTGCCACAGCAACAACACTCATTGACAGGTAACTGTGATCCTTCTTCGTTTCCATAGTCGTATGCCCTGAAGATGAACCTGGTTTTAGTTGATGACGATGTACTGAGTCGGAGAAGTCGAGGTGTAGCTTCAAGACCTGGGAGAGATAGCAAAAGGATAGAATTTTGTGTCATAATCCATCAATTTCAACAATTTTTGTTGGGTCAATTTGATGTACTTTGATAGTTCAGCATGCATTTTGGTGCAAAGTTGGGTATGCAATTTGAACAAACAAAAGAAACATTTTTTGTTGAAAAAGTGAAGCTGATTCGATTTGGACAGACCTTTGTTCCTGCAGATTTAGCTTGGCTCACAGCAGTAAGAAGATCACTATCAGTGGTGAGTAGAACTTTATCGCCTTCCTCATCCTTATACTGCCAAAAGATTGAAAATTTATAATAACGACTATCGTATATTGTAATGTTCTTTGTAGTTTCTAATTTTCAAGTTTAATAACATGATAGAAAAGTGTAAGATCGAACCCACCAAAAGCTGTGGTCGATCTTCGTTCTCTAACCCAATTCTTTGTACCACAGTTGATACAAGTTCTTCAATGTTCTCTGTGCCTAGAAGAAGTCGAACGGCAAGAAACAATCAATTTCAACAAGGAGTAGCCAAGAACTGCATATTACCGAATCGGGTTTGACTAAAATAAGGTAGAGTGTACATAAAGTTGCGTTTTTGACACAATGGATTTGAAAAGATATAATTTTTTTTTAAAATTTTAAATGGAAGTTTGGTGGGTTCCTATTGAAATTTGCCTAATGGCTAAAAAAACTCAACTTTATATACACCCTAACGAGTAATGATCCAAGAACCAAGATGACATACCACAATTAACTCTATGAACACGGCCTTTAAGGTCCTCGAATTTGAAGGCAAATGTTGTCCCGAGACCAAGAGGAGGATACGATGATCTTCCACCTTCAGGGAACTCTGAAGGCATGACTACGGACAATTCACTGAGAGATGTCCCCGATTAGTTTCATACGTGATGGAAAGAAAAGCAAAAAAGAAGAAGCAAAATAAGAACTACCTGTGAGTGTCATAATCATCATCAACTGGGTCAAGAGCAAGAGCGGAATCCCAGAACTTTTGCATCATCGTGTTGGCCATATCATTTACAGTTCCTGAACTGTTCTCAACCTTGAGAAATAAGACAGAAAGATAAACCGAGTCAATGCTTAAGAAAATATTCTTAGGCAGCTAAGTAGAATTTGTATTATCTTTTAGGACGGAAATGGATAATTATTTTCAAATATAATGGCGTTTATAATAAGGGAAATAATCTATCAAAGACTAGATGTATTGAGAAACTTCTTATCTTCACTACACAAACTCGTATCGAAAAAGTTACCATAGATATTGCTGCATGAGTTATCTGCAGAACATCTAAGCACGCAGCAATACATCCATCTGCAGAGGGGGAAAAAGAGGATAATTCAATTTTCCCGTAATTAGATTTATCGAGTAAAGACTCTATTTTTACATTCATAATTACCCTTGTCAACAACGGGAAGGTGCAAGAACTTTCCATCGCGCATTAAGTGTAATGCATCAAGGATTGTTGTCTCTAATGTAGCAGATTCTGGGTTTTGGGTCATTACCTGGAGAATTCAATGAACAAATTCAAGAAACGCTCAACAATGTAATTGCCAACTTGATACTTGGACTGACCTTTTCAACTAGTGTCAATTCAGGGGAAAGATTTTGAGCAACTACTCGCATAAGCATATCCTTCGATCTGATCCAACAAACAAACCAGAAACAAGCAGCAAAATCAGCAACTTTTCCACATTTTTTTAAAGCCAGGAAAAGAATTTAAAAGCCATATTTTAAGTTAGGAATCATACGTTAGTATTCCTTGGATCTTGCTTCCAGTCAAGACAATTACTGAGTTCACCCGGAGCTCTCGCATCTTTTTAGCAGCAACATAAACTGGGTCTGACGGTGACACGATAGCAACCCTAAGAACATAATAAGGTTATCAATGTTGGTAATATTGCACTCAGAATTCATTTTAAAAAAATGGTAAGGAGACGGTGTATTTTACTTTGTGTTCTCAGTTATAATAGTTGATAAGGAAGGCTTAAACATTCGTTCCCTTAGAGTTTCGATAAACGCGTAAGGAGCTGCAATTATCAATAGACAAGGAAATTAGTTCAAGTAAAAAGCAATGGAGTTAGCTAAGAGATAAAAGAAGCAATGTTTGTTGCGCCAAAACAATAACGTTACTGAAAATCCGAAAGAAATAATTTTCTACGTTTTGAATTTCCCCCTAAAAGAAAAGAATCAACAAACCGGAAAAGTTGCCTCCCCATTGGCGCTCAACTCCTTCAACAGCAGCAGCAATTGCACTTCCTTGTTCAGCAGCCTTTTCCATTCTAGAAATCGCATCGTATAGGCACTTTGTAATATCTAATATAGCTATAACTTCACCCTTTTCCACAACAGGAAGATGTCTAAATTTACCTGTTGCAGGAAACAAAGATGTATTTTAAAAAAATAAAAGATGAGAGTAAAACGGAAAAAATCTAGAAAATAGGACAAATTTAGGAAAAAATCCAGTAATCATGATTATGCAGGTTAAAAAGTAGTTCAATTATGATGTTGAACAAACTTAGAACTCTTGATTCAAATTCATTTTTTTCTTGAGATCATACAATTCTAGCACGAACAAGCTATTATTGGTCACAATCACCATTATCAACACCATTCCTAAGTCCTAAAGATATGCAGAAGAGAGTCCTACAATGGAGATTGATGTATGAAAAGCACAAAATAATCATATGTTCTAGCATGCTTTATAGTTCTGAAGAGCTTTAATACATACCCTGGACCATCTTTTGAAGCGCTTCAATGGCTAAAGTATCAGAAGTGACAAATATAGGATTCCTTGTCATGATCTTGGAAACTACCGTCTGCTCTGGTCGCAGCCCTTCAGCAATAACACGAGCACTGATATCCTGACAGAAACATTTACACAATTAAAACATTTCTAATCATCATATCAAAGACAATAAAAATCCATACCTTATCAGTAACGATTCCTGAAAGCAAAGCATTTGTATCTGTTAACAAAACAGCATTAACACGGCGAGCAGCCATGCGACGGCATGCATCTGAGACAGATGTTCCTTCAGGAATTGTAAGTGCTTTTGATAACCGCAGTTTCTTCACTGTTCTTTCTCCTCTATTTTAGTCAAAAGTGAACAAAGTTAAACTGGTACAGAATATTCATGTAAACATAAAAAATATATATATCACATGTAAAAGTAAATCCCATCTATATCCCCACCATGCCAGAAATGCAGTGTCCCAAGTCGAAGTTCACAAGGGCAGCAGCTACCTCACTATCCATTATTGGATCATCACTATCCGGTAAATACTAATTTCCAACATGAGTATACAGCCTTTTACAACTATTCGGTATTTCACTTTCTGCTGATGATAAGTCTTGCCACACTGAATAAAGAGAACAAGTATATCTCCTTTCGTATTTATTCATCAACAAAGTCTTCACCTTTACGTTACTTATCACATAAAATCCGAAAGTCATGCCCCAAATGACGCTGCACAAATTGCAAATCCACTAGGGATTCTCTTGAATTCTAAAAATTCAGTCAAAATCCCTCTGTTTTCGAAATAAGAATTTATAGATAACATTAAGAAGACTCACGGTTGAGCAGGTGGAGAAGGAGGTTTAGGGGTTATGTTCCCGTTCGACAAAGCTCCGTTGCTATTCTCCGCATGGAGTGACTTCCTGGGAGCATCTGGAGCTCTCTTATGCTGGAAACTTGTCCGTCTCGGCCCGGATGGAGCTCCGACCTGGCCGCTCATCGTGAAATCGAATCAAGCTAGGGTTCTATAGCTCGACGATGAAGATACCAAACAAAGCAGAGAGCTGACACAATCTGGCTCCAATAGATGGAAAGAGATCTAGATACGGAGAGAGGTGAAGGGTATCGATTCGGCCCTGAGGTGACGGCCTTATCAACCGTTCTTCTTCTTCTTCACTTTCCTTCGGCGGGTGGGAAATGAGCGAGTTCAAACAAATGAATGACAGTTATTTTAATTAAAGACAAAATTTGACCTTTATCCTTTTTATTTAAATTTTTATATTTTGGATTTATAATTTATTTCTCAAAAAAAAACACGAACTTCAAGTGTTCAGTAAAAAAATATCAAATTATTTATCTGATAAATTGCAAATTTTTATTTTTTTTTGAATTATTATATCAAATTATTGATGGGTGTAGAACCTTCACAAAAGCTCAAACATTGCCTAACAGAAATTAATCAGATTTCTTTCTTTCCTTTATATATTCAGCAAATTCTGTAACACCAATGAAGCAATCTGAGGAATCAAATCAAAACAGTCAACTTTCTACTTCTTGATCTGCAAAAATCCACAAAATTTGCTTCCCAGATATGAAAAACACAAACTTTACACAAACCGCCGATGATTCATCCATCAAAGGACATCATCTTCTTCATGCAAGGTAAAAAACATCATCTGTAATTAAAACAATGTACTGCAGAATCCTCAACGGTGCGTTCCTGAAGTCCAGCGGTGGCAGTCGAAGTTCCCTGACTCTACACTCCTCGGTACAACCCTCACGCCGGATTTTGACCCGGTTTGAATCAACCTTCTTGAAGAGATACACGGCATTGCCCCTCCCGACACGGGTCTGACGCGGATCTGAATCTGTATCTTTTCGGGTCTTGAACAACGTCCACCCTTTCCCGGCCAACGCCCGACAGAACCCGTCCATGGACTCGATCCTGAACCCGTTGATTCTCGAAACAAGCGAAACGGAGCAGCAGTTCCAGTTTCTTGAGCCGTCAGTTTCGCCGCAGATTTGTGCAGACTTGGCGAAGACGAGCTTGAACAGGCCCTTGGAGACGGCGGCGAAGGAGCGGAGGTTGGAGATCGAGGCGGAGGAGAGAGACGGGAAGGGGAGGGGGACGGCGTCACTGGGGAGCAGCAACGAGGAGGAGGAAGACGGGAAGGAAGACGGCGGCGACGTCGACGAGGACGTGGACGGTGATGGCGCTGGTGACGCCGGTGGGTATGTGAAGATGATGTGAGAGAGCGACGGCGTGGGGTGCAAATCCATGCCTATGTCTCTGGCGATGGTGGCCAATCTGTAAGTGTCGGAGACGAGCTCTCTCGTCGGAAGAAAGAGCAAGAACGGCGTTCGGACGCCGGTGTCGGCATTATCCTCGTCGGAGTCGGAGATTTGTTGGGATTTGAGAGGAGGGTTGATGGATTCTTTTAGAACGAGAGATCGGACAAGTTTCAAAGGAAGCATTTTTCAAGAAAAATAAGAACAAGAAAGAGAGTGGGTGTTGGTTTGTTTGGTTCACTGTTCTTGGGGACGTTGTCTTTTTGGGCCGACGTGTTGGTCGGTTGCTTGAACGGAGGATGATTCGACGGCGGAGGGATTACGACCGTCCATTTCTCTCCACCCTAGTCCCTCCCTATATTGGTTGGACGTAGATCACCACGTCAGCTTTTAACTGAGCCAATAACAATCTAACACGTCACCTACAATGACCCCACATATTGGATTTACTAACCGAGTTAATGGGTCTTCTTAAGTTTTAACTTATTTTCAATTGGGTGTCAAAATTTGATCCAAAGATTGGGTGACATATTTGTGATCCACCTAACATATTTGTGATCCACCTACTGTTCGTGTTTGGGTAATGTGTTTTGACTCATGAGTCATTTTGACACGACCCATGGATGATCCGTGATATGAGTTAAAAGTCTTGACACACGGGTCACCGTGACCCGTTCTATTTATATATTTCAGTTTTTTTTTTATTGAAATGGTGGGTCGGACGGGTCAGACTGACCCGCGGGGCATGGAGGTCGAACGAGTCAGTCTGACCCAACCCTTACCATTCATGACGGGACATTCTGACCTGCGGGTTGACCCACCAACCCGCGGGTCATGTTTGAGTTTCAAAAACTGACTCATAGTATTACACATTCGTGTTTGGGTCAGAGAGTCCATGATACAACCAAAGGTTGACACGACCCATTGGTCGACCCATGACCCGTTTTTGACACCCCTAATTTTCAATTAGTATACTAGTGTTACTCTCTGCATGGGATTTCTTAAAAACTTTCAATTATTATTTATTCTCTTTAAAAATATTAAAAAATTGTTCTTAACAAAAATATATATGATTTTTGGGATTTTTTAATATATATAGTTGTACTTCAATTTGGTTTAATCAAACCAATATAAAAACATATCAGTTTTATAGTTTTATGTTTCTTTTTTTAAAATCATGGATTTTGTGTTTAAATCCTACGAATAGTTTTTCTTTCTTCTTGAACTGGACAACATCTAGCGAGTAGTACAAAATATAACACAATCGACAACCATTTATCAAAATTGATATAATTATAAAACATCATAGTAGAGTTCGTACATGTTTAGTCATTTGTTTTAACGTCAATATAAATGACTATTGAAAAGTTGTTTTAACATTTGTTTTGCCTTCATAAAACACGTTGTTCGATGCTAAGTAATAAGAAATAATTTTAACGTTACAAAATTCATAAAAGTTGTGTAATAATACAAATAAAACTATTTTTTAAGAAACAAAGTTCGAATTTTAAAGAGGTATTAAAAAATCATAAAAGTGGTTGAAATTTATAGGGGTACCATATGATTTATTATTATTATTATGAAATAAGAATTGATTACAAACGTTATTATGATCATTATATATATCGAGTAGGAATGTGAATAAAACTTATTTAATTAATAACGGTGTTGCCAATGAGGAGATGTTAAAAAAAATTAATCGAAAATCAAATAGTTACCATCACAAAAAGGTGCTCCGTGGAACAGACTAAGAAACAATCTAAACGTTACTAGGATCATACGTATCAAGTAAGAAATAAAATTTATTGAATCACACCAATTGTATAAGTTAAATGGGCCACAAAGGTTATTAAATATCAAATATATAATAATGATATTTCACATACTTTATGAAAATTCATATGTCACACAGATTGTATAAGTCATATGGGTTACACAAGTTCATGGATCACAAGATTAATAAGTTGCATGAGTTCATACATCAAATGAGTGTACATGTTGACCCACATAATTCACCCAACAAAAATCGAATTGGGACGGATTCACGGGTCATGCAAGTTAACCCGTGGACCCGTCGTGTCATGTTTAAGTCCTGTAAATTGATCTGTTACGAGTCAGGTTTGAATTTAACATATTTTGACATAATCTGTTTCTAATATAACACACGGTTGATCCATCAAGACGAATTGAGTTGCTTATTACCGGTGCTTTCTTTCCTTTTCTGCATTATATTCTTGAATAATAAGCAGTCCATTACAATCCTACCTCACATAACTTAATCACTAAAAGGAAACCAATAAGTATATTTAGGAGGTTACAAGTTACTTGACTTGCAAGAAAGTCGTCCAAACCTAATAATATAAGCTAGGGTTAAATACGATATTGCCCTCTAAAGTTTACGCCGATTTTAAAATTTTACCTTAAAGTTTAAAGTCTTCTCTAATGTTGGAAAATGATGAAAAATACTCCCTTAACGATGATTGACAGATATTCTTTCAGGTGAATTTTTTCATCATTTCCAAACAGAGACTTTAAACTTTAAGGAAATTTTTTAAAATTGTCGTAAACTTTTTTCATAATATCGTATTTAACCCTATAAAGTATATATAGCTCAAATGTATGACCAGACTTAAGCTTGTAGATACGTCATCAACCCGGACCTCAGATAACGTTATAGCCCGGTCCCACCACCCATGTCCCTCTTCTTCCCCCACTCGTGAAGTCTCAGGTGCAACTCAGCAGCCGCGATCAGGAAATGGACTGCTTGGATTGGAGTCAAGATATTGACGATGGCCTTGAGTGTGCCTATTCGGAGGTCATCTGCCCTCTTGAGGATGTCGGCAAGTCCTTCTTCTTTACTAACTAGGGTTTCTTCGACTTGATGTTCGATCCCTTCTCGGACGTTGTCGGCGGCAGAATCTCCATTGTCGTGGAGCATCTCCGTCACCACGTGGGAGAGCTCTACCATGGATGTGTCCGCAATGGTTTCCTGATGCTTTGCCATCTTTTCCGTGATGTCTTTCTCCTCTCTTATTGTCTTCTTCTGCAACTCATCTACCTGTGATTGGTTTCAAGTTCCAACATAGGAGAGACAGTTGTATATATATATATATATACATATATATGACAAGAAATTACAGCGGCATGTCAGCTGGAATATGATGGGAAAAAAAATAGTATGGGATTCATCGATTTTTTTAATTAATGGAATTTACTCTAAATATTAACGCGGAGAAAAAAAAATTGATAGATTGAAAAACTCAGCCTAAAATTATTCCAAAAATTCAATTTTTTTAAGATTGAGATTGATTGGGCATTTTTTTATGTTTGGTTTTGAGCTTTACTAATAACTAGACTCCGGCACGCGCTACGTGCGTGCACGTTGTCGTCGTTGGTCGTGCGTGAAGTCTTACGAGAACATGATCAACTCGACTCCTAGGATAATACAAGAATTGATCATTTCATAAAAATATTATTAATGTAAAACTAAACTTAATTTGCATAAGATAATGAAATAATAAAATTTTAAAACTCTTAAATATTTTTAAAAAATTGCTCGAGCGACCGGGATTCCTTTTGATAGTGTTATATTTAGTTAATATCTTTAGTTACACCTATTTAAATTACTATGATCACATTGTAAAAATTTTATATAGTAATTCAGTAGTTTAATAAAATGTTTTTATCATAAATATATTCGTTTTCTGTAGTATAATTTATTTTGGATATATATATTTTTTTAAATTTCAGTTTGTGTATATTTTGGTTTATTGATTCAATAATTAAAAAAAAAATCAGACAAAACCACTTAGGAGTTGAAGATATATACAATTAGTTTATTATCTTTCAAAAACCACATCACCTGCGACATCTGGACGGACGAGAGGTCGGCGAGGTCGCCGGTGCACAAACCCTGAACGAGAGCCGCCAGCTGCGCCTCCACCTGCAACCCCGACTTTGAGTACAGCAAGTGGAACGCCATGCTCGGCCGCCATCCTCCGATCCATACAAACGCATCCTCAAGTGAACTCCTCCACGTCGGAGAGAGCATCGGAAGGACGTCAAGCTCTGCGCAGTGGGCCTTATACCGGTAATACTCATCGTAATGGCGGAGTACACGGCTAACGAGAGGCTGTAGTGTACTGCTTGAGTGGTTCTTAGAGGCGGAGATGAGTTCCTGGAGGTCGCGACTCTGGTCGACGATCCATGACTCGAAGAACTTATGGAAGGCTTCTCTGATCGGAGTTGGATTCCTTGCGGCGGCAGTGGGAAGCATGAACATGGCTTATATGGCGGAGTCGAGGAAGATGGCTAATTTGACCTATAAATAGTCTGAAATTGCAGAGTGTGGATGAGAAGAAAACCGTTTTAGAGAAGTCAAGATACTGTGGATCTGATAAAGTGGTTTTGGTTTTGGTTTTCCTAGTATTCCTGTAAATCGTGTCATGTCTAAACATATCTCGTATCTAAACAGATAAATATTAAATATTTTCAAACATGTCTCGTGTCTAAATGTATAAGTTGTTACTCGTGTCTAAACGTATAGAGCTGTTTAGACACGTGATCCGTTAAAGTCAAACTCATATACAATTTAAAGCGTATATATACACAAATTCATATATACAAAGTAAGGTTTTCAAAGTTTAATATTAAAAAGTAAATGGATATTTCAACATTGCTCAGTATTTATAGAACTGACCTTATTTGGAAAATGATTAATTACAAAAAAGTAGTACTCAAATTTTGGTTATTTTATTGAATATTTAACATGAAATTATAAATAATAATAAATTAAAAGTTATAAGTAGACGAAAATTTGAGTATTTTTTTAATTATCAATTCTAATTAGAACTAGTAGATTAATTGATCGTGTCTAAACGTGTGTTTGTCGTGTATTTGCATGTTAGATGTGTTTATACATGATTATTAATCGTGTCTAACGTATAAGAGTTGTTTAGACACGCTTAGTAATCGTGTTGTGTCTAAACGTGTAAATTACAAATCGTTTAATCGTGTAGTGTCAGAAATTGACACCCCTACATACACGTCGATTTGTTTTTTTTTTCTACAAGACAAACTTGTTATTTTGCCCTAATATATATATCAATATCAATTTAAAGAAAAAAAAATATAGATTGTTATATTAATGTTCTGAAGTATATTTATGAATAACTTGACAAAAAAGAAGAAGAAATATTTTGATAAATTAAATTTGTAAGAGATGATATAAACAAATATGATAAAATAAATCTATTTTTAAGATTTATTGTGGTGTCTGAAACTATTTTAAAATGTTTACATATATAAATATATTGATGCAATTATAATAACAAACAAATATTTTAGTGTATTAAAATGATTTATTCTACTTTTAAATATCACAAATCACATATTAATTAATTAATTATTAATAGATATATTTATATATATGATATGATGGAAGGATCCATAAAGGGTCCCAAGTTGCAGCCGTAAAGTCAGGAAATCAATAAATGAAGAACTCGCATGATCCATTTCATGTACCCACAATAATAATAATAATATTTTAAAAAATATATAAATGGTTAAAGTTGATATCTGTGTTGATTATATGAATTTCGGCATCCGGGCCCCACCTAATTCCGACAAAATGAAAGTCATCTTATCCCATCCTAAACTTTTGCATGAAAGTTTGTATCTTATAACAGAAAAAGAACTCAACTTAACAAGTTTGTAAAGATAGAATCAGTGTTATCACACCCCGGACCGACTCTTGAACCGGTGAGGAGATCGGTTTTTGGTTCGGACGATTCAACTCGATCGGACTTGGTTCGACGTGTGGTTCACAAGGAAAAAATTAATCGATCTACAAAAACGAAAAATCGATTGGTCTGAAAAAAATTAGCTTAAAAAGTGATTTGTAAACTAACTGATTTTTTAAAAATCGGTCGATTTTGCAAAAACTATCCAGTTCACTCCGGTTCAAATACTGTTCAATTTCAAAACAGTATTTTATATGAATCAAACTAGACAGAGATCCGATTCCCGGTCGAATCCGATCGACTCGTTGGTCCGGTCCAATTCTAATAACACTGGATAGAAGATAGTCAAATTATGAGTGATGTAGCTGTTAGTTTCTTAATTAGAGGAATATGAGTTTTGAGTTATCAGAATAAAAATATATTTATAATTAGTATTTTCTTTATTACGATTTGACTACCGTGCGAATGAAAATTATTCTAAATGTGAAGGAATTATGTTAATGATATTACTGATCTTATGATGAACCCTGCCCTTCTAGAGCATCCATGCCAAACAAAAAAAATTTAGAAGTAAACAATATATTATTTATTGGAAAAAAATTTATTATTTTAATGTGAAAAAACATATTTAATAATGTTAATTTTCTAAGAAACTATGTGAGAATCTTTCAAAAAAAGTTGAGTCAACACTAACATTAACAAACTAACATAGCTAGGAGTGATAAAAAAAAGACTGGTTGAATTGAATTTACG
This sequence comes from Chamaenerion angustifolium, assembly GCA_946814005.1. Lineage (NCBI taxonomy): Eukaryota > Viridiplantae > Streptophyta > Magnoliopsida > Myrtales > Onagraceae > Chamaenerion > Chamaenerion angustifolium. The sequence goes on from OX328279.1 coordinate 1,977,620, forward strand.
AAATAACCGGTCCGACTAGGATCGAAATCGATTAGGACCGAGCGAGCATATTTTTTTCTTCAAGGTCGGTCTCGGGCTTTCCCCCCAGAATCCCGACTAGGACCAGACTAACCCGACCTTGAAAAAAACCTTAGAAATTCATGGCGTAACCCTTGAAACACTAGTAATTCATGACCTTGAAGCATCCAACAACCCTTGGATCAGTTCCATAAGGGAAGTGCAACGGAAGACGAGAAGCGAGCGGGTTCAAGACCAAAACTTCAGTGATTTTTTAAATCAAAAATTTCGGTTCAAGACCGAGACTGGTCCGAGTCAAGCAAGACCGACTCAGGTGGGCTTTTATGGCCAAAATTGGTCTCGCTCTCGGTTCTCCAGATGTCAAGACCGAAATTTCGGTCTTGGTCCTATCTCCAAGACCAGCCTGACCCGCCCATGATCATCCCTAAACATAGCCATTCAACACTTCTATACCTTTAATTATGTCTTAGGTTTAAATCTTAAAAATGAATTTTTTTTATAGCGATTCAGCGTTTCTAAAAGGGATTTGGCAAATAATATTAAGTTATTGTTATTGCACTTATCAATGGATTGTACAGCAGTATATATATATACAAAGAGATTACAACTGAACATAGAAAACAACTAAAGATAGAAAACCCTAAAAGTTAGGCACTAGATATATTACAATAAAGAACATTCTAAACAAAGGATAATCTGATTAAAACGTTTCCTTATTCCTATTATTCCTTATAACGTTTTCTTAATTATATTATTCCTTATACGCCCCCTGAAGTAGGACGCACCATCGAGGAGTCCTAGCTTCTGTCGAAGTAGAAGAAAACGCCCCCTGGGGAGTGGCTTGGTAAGGACATCGGCCGGTTGATCGACGGTGGAGATCTTGAATACCCGAACAAGGCCACGTTGAACATGATCACGAACAAAATGATAAGCCACCGCGATGTGTTTCATGCGAGAATGGAAGACAGGGTTGGCACTGAGTTGAGTAGCACCAACATTGTCGCAGAAAAGAGACGGTGGTGAGGGAAGAGTAACGCCAAGATCACGAAGTAACGTTTGGAGCCATGCAGCTTCGGCAGCAGCATCAGCAAGAGCATAGTATTCCGATTCCGTTGAGGAACGAGAAACCGAGCGTTGACGATGAGAACTCCATGAGACAACGCTCGTGCCAAGATAAGCGACATAGGCAGTAGTCGAGGAGAAATTCGCCGAAGCAGGAGCCCAATCAGCATCGGAGAAAACAAGCAGGCGCAGAGCCGATTGAGCACGGAAGAGAATACCATGATGAATGGTACCCTTGAGATAGCGAAGCAGACGCTTGACAGCAGCCCAGTGAAGCTCGGTGGGACGATGCATGAACTGTGAGAGCTTATTAACCGCATAGCAAATGTCCGGTCGAGTAAACGAGAGATACTGGAGAGCGCCAATAACCTGACGATAGGAGGTCGCGGACGTAGCGGCGGAGCCATCAGTGAGCATCAAGAGAGGGGAAGTGGCCATAGGACTCGCAACGTCCTTGGCGCCATCCATATGAGTACGCTCAAGTAATTCACGAGTGTACTTGGCTTGAGACAGGAAAACGCCATCATCTGTGCGGTGTACCTCAACACCGAGGAAATAACTCAGAGGTCCAAGATCTTTTAGTGAGAAACGACGAGATAAATCCGCAATAAACTGACGAATAAGCGTAGGAGAGCTTCCGGTAATCACAATATCATCCACGTAGACAAGTAGAAACATACGAACATCATCACGATTAAAGATGAACAAGGAAGAATCAGCGACTGAGTTGACAAATCCATACCGAGTGAGATACGAGCTAAGCTCAACGAACCAGGCACGAGGAGCTTGCTTCAGGCCATAGATTGCCTTGCGAAGGCGACAAACAGCCGTGGGAGAGTCCTTGTCGACAAAGCCTTGTGGTTGCGTCATGTAGACCTCGTCACCGAGCGTACCTTGAAGAAAGGCATTATTGACGTCGAGTTGTCGAAGAGGCCAGCCATATGAAGCAGCAAGAGCAAGGACAACACGCACAGTGGTCGGTTTGATAACGGGGCTGAACGTCTGCTTGTAGTCGAGGCCGGGACGTTGGTGAAATCCCTTCGCCACAAGACGAGCTTTGTAACGATCAACGGATCCGTCGGGGTTGCGTTTAATGCGAAAGACCCATTTGTTGCCAACAATATTCATAGCGGGCTGAGGCTGAACAAGCTCCCAAGTGCCATTTCGAACAAGAGCATTGAATTCGTCAGCCATGGCAGCACGCCAAAGCGGATCTTGGTTAGCTTGTCCGAACGACGATGGTTCCACCGAAGAAGGTAAAGGATGTTTCGTGGCTGCAAAGATATGTTTGGGCTTGAAAATATTATTTTGAGCCCGCGTCGTCATAGAATGTGTGCGAAGAGGAGCGGTCGGGTCAGCCGGGGGTGCTGTTGGGACCGGGACAGGCGTCGGTGCTGCTGCAGCTGAGAGAGGAGCAGCTGGCGGGGCAGGAGGTGCGAGCGACGGGGCAACAGGAATATGCTGAATTGGCGGATCGAGTACAGGGTCCCATTGAGGAAGAAGTGACTGCACCGGTGGGACGGCTGTCGACGGTGCTGTCGCGGCAAACGGGAACGTATCCTCGACGAAGGTTACATGTCTCGAAGTAAAGATGGTATTCGAGGACAAATCAAGACATCGGTACGCACTTTGTTGGAGAGCATAACCAATGAAAACACATGGACGAGATTTGGGGGCCAGTTTGTGCGGCGAGTACGGCTTGAGCCACGGATAACAAAGGCACCCGAAGACGCGCAGCTTGTCATAGTTCGGTATCTCATTAAAGAGACGTTCATACGGAGAGCAATTGTTCAGAACGGGAGTCGGTAACCGGTTCACCAAATACGTGGCCGTTTGGAATGCATGAGACCACATATTGAGAGGCGCATGAGCATGATGTAGTAGAGTAAGACCGGTTTCGACAAGATGGCGATGTCGCCGTTCAGCCATACCGTTGTGTTGAGGGGTATGTGGTGGAGTGAGGAGATGAGAAATCCCGTGATCCCTAAGAAAGGGTTTCAAGGCCGTGAATTCTCCACCACCATCGGTGTACAAACACTTAATAGAGGTGCTAAAAAACTTCTCAACAATCTTCTTGTATTCCGGAAAAAGAGTAGCAACATCCGACTTAAATTTCAACGGATAAAACCAGATATACCGTGTGAAATGATCCACAAAGATAATGTAGTAACGAAACCCATCAAGAGATTGAATCGGTGCAGGACCCCAAACATCGGAGTAAATAAGTTCAAGAGGACGAGAACTCTTAAGCGATGATGTATAAAAAGGCAGTCGATGGCTTTTATTGCAAGAACAAGCATTACAGGGGCCCTTATTAATAATGTTTCCTACCGGAATAAAACGACGAAATAAAAGGTCTAGGGTTTTAGAAGCCGGATGACCTAGACGATGATGCCAATGGCTAGTCTTGTTGGAAGTAGCCACCATTGCCTGCGGGATTGATGGGGTGAGTTCATAGACGCCGTCCTTATTCGTTCCGCGGTGAAGTGACGCCCCTGAGTGAAGATCCTTCACAACAAAATACGAAGGGAAAAATTCAATCGATGCATTGTTAGTCTTGCAAAACTGAGAGACCGAAATCAAGTTCCGTTTGATAGCCGGCACACATAGCACATTAGATAGTAAAAAGGAACCAGAAGGAGTTGAGAGCGAGGCTTGACCAGAATGGGTGACGGGAAGACCATCACCGTTGCCAACAATGACATTGTCGAGCCCTTCATAATCCGAGTATATAGATAGGTTCTGCAGATCAGAAGTTATGTGATGAGAAGCACCGGAGTCAACTAGCCATGAATCTGACGGGGTCGAGCTGCTGGTCGCTGCGTGAGCAGTTATGGCAGAATTGGCAACTGGCTGGCGGGTGGTAGCGGATCAGCAGGTTTTGGCTGAATGACCGGGACGATCACAGAGCTGACAGATGACACGAGGGGCTCTGTTATCCCGATAATTGCTACGAGAGGAGAACTGGTTCCGCTGCTCTGCGTGCTGAAGCTGCTGATTCTGCGGACGGGAGAAATTATTGTTTGAGGCCTGATTCTTGTTTCCACGGTAATTGTTACCGTTCCTGCGATTCTGAGACTGCTGAGCATAATTGGCGGTGACCACTGCTGAATCTGAAGAGCCGTCATCACGTTGAAGAAGGCGTTCATGTTCTTGGAGTTTGTCGAAGAGATCCTCAAACGAGATAGAAGACTCACGAGCACGAACCGCAGCGGATATCTCCTTGTAGTCTTGACCTAATCCGTTGAGAGTGTGGATTACTAGGTCAAGATCATCAAGAGGGGAGCCGATAATGGTCAGTTCGTCAGAGATGGACTTGATCTTGCTCATGTAATCGGTCACCGATTGAGTGCCTTTGGTGAGCCGTGAAAGTTGTTCCTTTAATGACATGAGACGAGAACGTGACCTGTTTGCATAAGCAGCGCTGAGTTTTGTCCAAGCTTCTTCTGAGGTCTTGGCAAGGCTGATCAGGGAGATGACGGACTCGGTGACGGAAGCGATGATGGCATGAAGGATCAGCTGATCCTGTCGAACCCACAGCTGGTATTTTGGATTGGGAACGTTTACGGTTCCCTCGAGAATTTCCTTGGGAGGGCACTTGTTGGTGCCATCGATGTAGCCAACAAGGTTACAGCCGACCATGAGAGGGAGGAATTGAGCTCGCCATGACGTGTAGTTTTTCGATGTCAGCTTCAAGGGGAGTTGAGCTGCTGCGTTGATGGTGATGAGACCGGCTGCAGCAAGGCTGTCGTGTGCCATGGCTAGGGTTGGGGTATGCCACAGAGATCAAGAGCTGCTCGTTGGAGCAATATGCTCTGATACCATAAAAGGGATTTGGCAAATAATATTAAGTTATTGTTATTGCACTTATCAATGGATTGTACAGCAGTATATATATATACAAAGAGATTACAACTGAACATAGAAAACAACTAAAGATAGAAAACCCTAAAAGTTAGGCACTAGATATATTACAATAAAGAACATTCTAAACAAAGGATAATCTGATTAAAACGTTTCCTTATTCCTATTATTCCTTATAACGTTTTCTTAATTATATTATTCCTTATAGTTTCATCCCTTTAATTATGTCTTAGGTTTGAGTCTTGAAAATGAAAAGTCTTTATGGCTAGTGCTTGCTACTTATATTCTAACCCAATACGAGTGAGAATTATTGTAAGCGTTGAAAAAATATACTTAGCAGTGCCCAAACACTCCAAGATTATTTTAGGTATTATTCTAGACCTAAAAAAAATAAATATAATTAACAATACTACCCTCATTAAACTTAAAGATATTAAGGGCTTCTTGACATTTAAATAATTTTAGAACTTAAACAATTTTTAGAAAACTCTTGAAAGTTTCTAATGATATTTTACAGTAATTATTTTAATAGTGTTAGAGAATTTATAAACTATATTTTTTCTAATTTAGTATAAATAGAAGTTGAGTGATTTCTATAATTGCATCCGTGAAAAAAGTCTAAAAGAATAGTATACAAAGTAAAAATATTATATATATATAGTGTAAATTACGATTTTTGATAAGTGTAATTACGAACCTGCTAACAAAAAAAAATAGAACATTTATTTCATATACAAACAAATAAGTAAACCTATGTTCTTTTACTTTATGGCTAAGAAACAAATTCAGCTACAAGCCTCCATGTCCATGGATTCATGAAACTATGGTGGCACACAGTAGTTCAGCCCATGGATTCAATCGATTTCATAATTTTACCAGTATCTTCTCTCTCGCAACTTAATTTTCAGTAAAATTAATTTAATTCAACTTCCGACTCGATATATATTGGAGTAGTAACATTAATATAATATATATTTTTGTAACCTAAATCAACGATTTTCCGTGATGAAAAAGGATACCCCTTTTAGTTTCGTGTGATTTTGAAGTTTCTTGTATTTCAACTCAATCAGAACTCTATTTTCGATAAAATAAATTTGATTTTTTTCCGCACTCGTTCAACTATCTTTTTTTTACATATTCTTACTCAAATTATATGATCAAATGATCTTTGTGGTCATCTTATATATAAGACGTTAAAGACATTTTTCTATGATGCTACATTTTTAGTTTCAAACGATTTCATAGTTTTGTCAATATCTCATCACTCACAACTTTGTTTTCAGTGAAATTAGTTTAATTCATCCCTTGACTCGATATATATTGGGGTAGTAACATTAATATAATATATATATTTGGAACCCAAATCAACGATTTTCCATAATGGTACCCATTTGAATTTGGTGCTATTTTGTAGTTTCTTGTATTTCTACTCAATCTAAACTCGATTTTCAATGAATTGTTTTTTGTTTACTTCCATACTCGATCAAATACCCTTTAGACACATTCTTACTCATAATATATGATCAATTGAACGTTGTGATCATCTTATATATAAGACGTTAAAGACCTCTTTCTGAGATGGAACCTTTTTAGTTTCGATCGTTTTCGTAGTTCTGTCAATACTCGCAACTTCGTTTTTAGTGAAATCAGTTTAATTCACCTTCTGAATCTTATATATCAAGTTAGAATGAGAATAAAACTAATTTCACTGAAAACGAAGTTGTGAGTGATGAGATATTGACAAAACTACGAAATCGGACGAAACATGATGGTGCCACCTAGGAAAAACGAATTTAACGTCTTATATACAAGTGATAACAACAAACATTTTATATTATAATTTGAGCAAGAATGTTTAGAATATATATTTGATCGAGTACGGAATAAAATAAAATTTAATTCATCGCAAATAGAGGCCCGATTGAGGAAAAATTCTAAAAACAACCAAATCGGTCGAAACTCAAAGGGGTACCATCATGCAAAATAGTGAATTTTGGCCCAAAAAATATGTATTATATTAGCATTAATAACTCAATATATATCGAGTTAGAATGTGAATAAAACTAATTTCACTGAAAACGAAGTTGTGAGTGATGAAATATCAACAAAATTACGAAATCAGACGACACATTATGGTGCCACCTAGGAAAAAATTTAACGTCTTATATACAAGTGATAACCACAAAAATTTGATTTATATTTTGAGTAAGAATGTTTAGAATATATATTTGATCTAGTACGGAATAAAACAAAATTTAATTCACTGCAAATAGAGGCCCGATTGAGGAAAAATTCAAACAACAACAAAATCGGTCGAAACTCAAAGGGGTAACATCACAGAAAATAGTGAATTTTGGCCCCAAAAATATGTATTATATTAAAATTATTAACTCAATATATATCGAGTTAGAATGTGAATAAAACTAATTTCACTGAAAACGAAGTTGTAAGTGATGATATATGGACAAAACTACGAAATCAGACGAAACATTATGGTGCCACCTAGGAAAAACAATTTAAAGTCTTATATACAAGTGATAACAACAAACATTTGATTTTACATTTTTAGTAAGACTGTTTAGAATATATATTTGATCGAGTCTGGAATAAAACAAATTTAATTCATCGCAAATAGAGTTTTGATTGGGGAGAAATTCAAAGAACAACAAAATCGGTCGAAATTCAAAGGGGTACCTTCACGAAAAATAGTGAATTTTGGCCCCAAACAATATGTATTATATGAAAATTACCAACTCAATATATATCGAGTTAGAATGTGAATAAAACTAATTTCACTGAAAACATGAAGGTGCCACATAGGAATAAAGAATTTAACGTCTTATATACAAATGATAACAACAAACATTTGATTCTATCTTTTGAGTAAGAATGTTTAGAATATATATTTGATCGAGTATGGAATAAAACAAAATTTAATTCATCACAAATAGAGTTTTGATTGAGGCAAAATTCAAAGAACAACAAAATCGGTCGAAATTCAGAGGGGTACCTTCACGGAAAATAGTGAATTTTGTCCCCAAACAATATGTATTACATTAAAATTACCAACTCAATATATATCTAGTTAGAATGTAAATAAATCTAATTTCACTGAAAATGAAGTTGTGAGTGATGAGATACTGACAAAACTACGAAATCAGACGAAACATGACTGTGCCACCTAGGAAAAAACAATTTAACGTCTTATATACAAGTGATAATATAAAACATTTGATTTTATATTTTGAGTAAGAATGTTTAGAATATATATTTGATCGAGTTTGGAATAAAACAAAATTTATTTCATCGCAAATAAAGTTTTGATTGAGGAGAAATTCAAAGAACAACCAAATCGGTCGAAACTCAACGGGGTACCATCACGGAAAATAGTGAATTTTGGCCCAAAAAATATGTATTATATTAGCATTAATAACTCAATATGTATCGAGTTAGAATGTGAATAAAATTATTTTCACTGAAAACGAAGTTGTGAGTGATGAGATATTGACAAAACTACGAAATCAGACGAAACATGAAGGTGCCACCTAGGAAAAAACAATTTAGCGTCTTATATACAAGTGATACCAACAAATTTTGTTTTTTATATAATTTGAGTAAGAATGGTTAGAATATATATTTGATCTAGTACGTAATAAAACAAAACTTAATTCATCGCAAATAGAGGCCCGATTGAGGAAAAATTCAATAAACAACAAAATCGATCGAAACTCAAAGGGGTACCATCACAGAAAATAGTGAATTTTGGCCCCAATAATATGTATTATATTAGCATTAATAACTCAAAATATATCGATTTAGAATGTGAATAAAACTAATTTAACTGAAAACGAAGTTGTGGGTGAAGAGATATTGACAAAACTACGAAATCGGACGAAACATGAAGGTGCCACCTTGGAAAAAACAACTTAACGTCTTATATACAAGTGATAACAACAAACATTTAATTTTATATTTTGAGTAAGAATGTTTAGAATATATATTTGATCGAGTCTGGAATAAAACAAATTTAATTCATCGCAAATAGAGTTTTGATTGAGGAGAAATTCAAAGAACAACAAAATCGGTCGAAATTCAAAGGGGTACCTTCACGGAAAATAGTGAATTTTGGTCCCAAACAATATGTATTATATTAAAATTACCAACTCAATATATATCGAGTTAGAATGTGAATAAAACTAATTTCACTGAAAACATGAAGGTGCCACCTAGGAATAAAGAATTTAACGTCTTATATACAAGTGATAACAACAAATAATTGATTTTATTTTTTTAGTAAGAATGTTTAGAATATATATTTGATCGAGTTTGGAATAAAACAATATTTATTTCATCGCAAATAGAGTTCTGATTGAGGAGAAATTCTAAGAACAGCCAAATCGGTCGAAACTCAAAGAGGTACCATCACGGAAAATAGTGAATTTTGGCCCCAAAAATATGTATTATATTAGCATTAATAACTCAATATATATCGAGTTAGAATGTGAATAGAACTAATTTCACTAAAAACGAAGTTGTGAGTGATGAGATATTGACAAAACTACGAAATCGGACGAAACATGAAGGTGCCACCTAGGAAAAAACAACTTAACATTCTATATACAAGTGATAACAACAAACATTTGATTTTACATTTTGAGTAAGAATGTTTAGATTATATATTTCATCGAGTATGGAATAAAACAAAATTTATTTCATCACAACATAATCTGTCGAAACTAAAAGAACAACATAATCGGTCGAAACTCAAAGGGGTATCATCACGGAAAATAGTGAATTTTGGCCCCAAAAATATGTAGTATATTAAAATTACCAATTCAATATATATTGAGTTAGAGTGTGAATAAAACTAATTTCACTAAAAACGAAGGTGTGAGTGATGAGATATTGACAAAACTACGAAATCGGACGAAACATGAAGGTGACACCTTGGAAAAAATAACTTAACGTCTTATACACAAGTGATAACAGAAACATTTTATTTGACATTTTGAGTAAGAATGTTTAGAATATATATTTGATCGAGTCTGGAATAAAACAAATTTAATTCATCGCAAATAGAGTTTTGATTGAGGAGAAATTCAAAGAACAACAAAATCGGTCGAAATTCAAAGGGGTAACTTCACGGAAAATAGTGAATTTTGGCCCCAAACAATATTTATTATATTAAAATTACCAACTCAATATATATCGAGTTAGAATGTGAATAAAACTAATTTCACTAAAAACATGAAGGTGCCACCTAGTAATAAAGAATTTAACGTCTTATATACAAGTGATAACAACAAATATTTGATTTTATTTTTTTAGTAAGAATGTTTAGAATATATATTTGATCGAGTTTGGAATAAAACAAAATTTATTTCATGGCAAATTGAGTTATTTTTAAGGAGAAATTCTAAGAACAGCCAAATCGGTCGAAACTCAAAAGGGTACCATCACGGAAAATAGTGAATTTTGGCTCCAAAAATATGTATTATATTAGCATTAATAACTCAATATATATCGATATAGAATGTGAATAGAACTAATTTCACTAAAAACGAAGTTGTGAGTGATGAGATATTGACAAAACTACGTAATCGGACGAAACATGAAGGTGCCACCTAGGAAAAAACAACATAACATTCTATATACAAGTGATAACAACAAACATTTGATTTTACATTTTGAGTAAGAATGTTTAGAATATATATTTCATCGAGTATGGAATAAAACAAAATTTATTTCATCGCAACATAATCTGTCGAAACTCAGAGAACAACATAATCGGTCGAAATTCAAAGGGGTACCATCACGGAAAATAGTGAATTTTGGCCCCAAAAATATGTAGTATATTAAAATTACCAACTCAATATATATTGAGTTAGAGTGTGAATAAAACTAATTTCACTGAAAACGAAGTTGTGAGTGATGAGATATTGACAAAACTACGAAATCGGGCGAAACCTTAAGGTACCACCTAGGAAAAAACAATTTAACGTCTTATATGGAAGTGATAACAACAAATATTTAATTTATAATTTGAGTAAGAATGTTTAGAATATATATTTGATCGAGTACGGAATAAAAAAATATTTAATTTATCGCAAATAGAGTTTTGATTGAGGAGAAATTCAAAGAACAACAAAATCGGTCGAAATTCAAAGGGGTACCTTCATGGAAAATAGTGAATTTTGGCCCCAAACAATATGTATTATATTAAAATTACCAACTCAATATATATCGAGTTATAATGTAAATAAAACTAATTTCACTGAAAACGAAGTTGGGAGTGATGAGATATTGACAAAACTACGAAATCGGAACAAACATTATTGTGTCACCTAGGAATAAAGAATTTAACGTCTTATATACAAGTTATAACAACAAACATTTGATTTTATATTTTGAGTAATAATGGTTAGAATATATATTTGATCGATTTTGGAATAAAACAAAATTTATTTCTTCGCAAATAGAGTTCTGATTGAGGAGAGGTTCAAAGAACAACAAAATCGGTCGAAACTGAAAAGGGTACCATCACAGAAAATAATGAATTTTGGCCCCAAAAATAAGTATTATATTACCTTTAATAACTCAATATATATTGAGCTAGATTGTGAATAAAACTAATTTCACTGAAAACGAAGTTGGGAGTGATGAGATATTGACAAAACTACGAAATCGGACGTCACTTTATGGTCCCACCTATGAAAAAGGAATTTAACGTCTTATATACAAGTGATAACCACAAAAATTTGGTTTTATATTTTGATTAAGAATGTTTATAATATATATTTGATCGAGTATGGAAGAAAACAAAATTTAATTCATCGCAAATAGAGGCCCGATTGAAGAAACATTCAATAAACAACAAAATCGGTCGAAACTCAAAGGGGTACTATCACGGAAAATAGTGAATTTTGGCCCCAAAAATATGTATTATATTAAAATTATTAACTCAATATATATCGAGTTAGAATGTGAATAAAACTAATTTCACTGACAACGAAGTTCTGAATGATGAGATATTGACAAAACTACTAAATCGGACGAAACATGAAGGTGCCACCTAGGAAAACACTATTTAACGTCTTATATACAAGTGATAACATCAAACATTTGATTTTAGATTTTTAGTAAGAATATTTAGAATATATATTTGATCGGGTTTGGAATAAAACAAAATTTATTTCATCGCAAATACAGTTTTGATTGAGGAGAAATTTAAAGAACAACCACATCGGTCGAAACTCAAAGGGGTACCATCACGGAAAATAGTGAATTTTGGCCCAAAAAATATGTATTATATTAGCATTAATAACTAAATATATATCGAGTTAGAATGTGAATAAAACTAATTTAACTGAAAACGAAGTTGTGAGTGATGAGATATTGACAAAACTACTAAATCAGACGAAACATGAAGGTGCCACCTAGGAAAAAACAACTTAACATCTTATATACAAGTGATAACATCAAACATTTGATTTGATTTTTTTAGTAAGAATGTTTATAATATATATTTGATCGAGTATGGAATAAAACAAAATTTATTTCATCGCAAATAGAGTTCCGTTTAAGAAGAAATTCGAAGAACAAGCAAATCGGTCGAAACTCAAAGGGGTACCATCACAAAAAATAGTGAATTTTGGCCCCAAAAATATGTATTATATTAAAATTATTAACTCAATATATATCTAGTTAGAATGTGAATAAAATTAATTTCACTGAAAACGAAGTTGTGAGTGATGAGATACTGACAAAACTACGAAATCAGACGAAACATGAAGGTGCAACTTAGGAAAAAACAACTTAACATCTTATATACAAGTGATAACAACAAACATTTGATTTTACATTTTGATTAAGAATGTTTAGTCTATATATTTAATCGAGTATGTAATAAAACAAAATTTATTTCATCGCAAATAGAGTTCCGTTTGAGAAGAAATTCGAAGAACAACCAAATCGGTCGAAACTCAAAGGGGTACCATCACGGAAAATAGTGAATTTTGGCCCCAAAAATATGTATTCTATTAAAATTATTAACTCAATATATATCGAGTTAGAATGTGAATAAAACTAATTTCACTTAAAACGAAGTTGTGAGTGATGAGATATTGACAAAACTACGAAATCAAACGAAACATGAAGGTGCAACTTAGGAAAAAACAACTTAACATCTTATATACAAGTGATAACATCAAACATTTGATTTTATATTTTTAGTAAGAATGTTTAGAATATATATTTGATCGAGTATGGAATAAAACAAAATTTATTTCATCTCAAATAGAGTTCTGTTTGAGAAGAAATTCGAAGAACAAGCAAATCGGTCGAAACTCAAAGGGGTACCATCACAAAAAATAGTGAATTTTGGCCCCAAAAATATGTATTATATTAAAATTATTAACTCAATATATATTGAGTTAGAATGTGAATAAAATTAATTTCACTGAAAACGAAGTTGTGAGTGATGAGATATTGACAAAACTACGAAATCAGACGAAACATGAAGGTGCAACTTAGGAAAAAACAACTTAACATCTTATATACAAGTGATAACAACAAACATTTGATTTTACATTTTGATTAAGAATGTTTAGTATATATATTTGATCGAGTATGGAATAAAACAAAATTTATTTCATCGCAAATAGAGTTCCGATTGAGAAGAAATTCGAAGAACAAGCAAATCGGTCGAAACTCAAAGGGGTACACCATCACAAAAAATAGTGAATTTTGGCCCCAAAAATATGTATTATATTAAAATTATTAACTCAATATATATCTAGTTAGAATGTGAATAAAATTAATTTCACTGAAAACGAAGTTGTGAGTGATGAGATATTGACAAAACTACTAAATCGGACGAAACATGAAGGTGCCACCTAGGAAAAAACAACTTAACATCTTATATACAAGTGATAACATCAAACATTTGATTTGATTTTTTTAGTAAGAATGTTTATAATATATATTTGATCGAGTATGGAATAAAACAAAATTTATTTCATCGCAAATAGAGTTCCGTTTAAGAAGAAATTCGAAGAACAAGCAAATCGGTCGAAACTCAAAGGGGTACCATCACAAAAAATAGTGAATTTTGGACCCAAAAATATGTATTATATTAAAATTATTAACTCAATATATATCTAGTTAGAATGTGAATAAAATTAATTTCACTGAAAACGAAGTTGTGAGTGATGAGATACTGACAAAACTACGAAATCAGACGAAACATGAAGGTGCAACTTAGGAAAAAACAACTTAACATCTTATATACAAGTGATAACAACAAACATTTGATTTTACATTTTGATTAAGAATGTTTAGTCTATATATTTAATCGAGTATGGAATAAAACAAAATTTATTTCATCGCAAATAGAGTTCCGTTTGAGAAGAAATTCGAAGAACAACCAAATCGGTCGAAACTCAAAGGGGTACCATCACGGAAAATAGTGAATTTTGGCCCCAAAAATATGTATTCTATTAAAATTATTAACTCAATATATATCGAGTTAGAATGTGAATAAAACTAATTTCACTTAAAACGAAGTTGTGAGTGATGAGATATTGACAAAACTACGAAATCAAACGAAACATGAAGGTGCAACTTAGGAAAAAACAACTTAACATCTTATATACAAGTGATAACATCAAACATTTGATTTTATATTTTTAGTAAGAATGTTTAGAATATATATTTGATCGAGTATGGAATAAAACAAAATTTATTTCATCTCAAATAGAGTTCTGTTTGAGAAGAAATTCGAAGAACAAGCAAATCGGTCGAAACTCAAAGGGGTACCATCACAAAAAATAGTGAATTTTGGCCCCAAAAATATGTATTACATTAAAATTATTAACTCAATATATATTGAGTTAGAATGTGAATAAAATTAATTTCACTGAAAACGAAGTTGTGAGTGATGAGATATTGACAAAACTACGAAATCAGACGAAACATGAAGGTGCAACTTAGGAAAAAACAACTTAACATCTTATATACAAGTGATAACAACAAACATTTGATTTTACATTTTGATTAAGAATGTTTAGTATATATATTTGATCGAGTATGGAATAAAACAAAATTTATTTCATCGCAAATAGAGTTCCGATTGAGAAGAAATTCGAAGAACAAGCAAATCGGTCGAAACTCAAAGGGGTACACCATCACAAAAAATAGTGAATTTTGGCCCCAAAAATATGTATTATATTAAAATTATTAACTCAATATATATCTAGTTAGAATGTGAATAAAATTAATTTCACTGAAAACGAAGTTGTGAGTGATGAGATATTGACAAAACTACTAAATCGGACGAAACATGAAGGTGCCACCTAGGAAAAAACAACTTAACATCTTATATACAAGTGATAACATCAAACATTTGATTTGATTTTTTTAGTAAGAATGTTTATAATATATATTTGATCGAGTATGGAATAAAACAAAATTTATTTCATCGCAAATAGAGTTCCGTTTAAGAAGAAATTCGAAGAACAAGCAAATCGGTCGAAACTCAAAGGGGTACCATCACAAAAAATAGTGAATTTTGGCCCCAAAAATATGTATTATATTAAAATTATTAACTCAATATATATCTAGTTAGAATGTGAATAAAATTAATTTCACTGAAAACGAAGTTGTGAGTGATGAGATACTGACAAAACTACGAAATCAGACGAAACATGAAGGTGCAACTTAGGAAAAAACAACTTAACATCTTATATACAAGTGATAACAACAAACATTTGATTTTACATTTTGATTAAGAATGTTTAGTATATATATTTAATCGAGTATGGAATAAAACAAAATTTATTTCATCGCAAATAGAGTTCCGTTTGAGAAGAAATTCGAAGAACAACCAAATCGGTCGAAACTCAAAGGGGTACCATCACGGAAAATAGTGAATTTTGGACCCAAAAATATGTATTATATTAAAATTATTAACTCAACATATATCGAGTTAGAATGTGAATAAAACTAATTTCACTTAAAACGAAGTTGTGAGTGATGAGATATTGACAAAACTACGAAATCAAACGAAACATGAAGGTGCAACTTAGGAAAAAACAACTTAACATCTTATATACAAGTGATAACATCAAACATTTGATTTTATATTTTTAGTAAGAATGTTTAGAATATATATTTGATCGAGTATGGAATAAAACAAAATTTATTTCATCTCAAATAGAGTTCCGTTTGAGAAGAAATTTGAAGAACAAGCAAATCGGTCGAAACTCAAAGGGGTACCATCACAAAAAATAGTGAATTTTGGCCCCAAAAATATGTATTATATTAAAATTATTAACTCAATATATATTGAGTTAGAATGTGAATAAAATTAATTTCACTGAAAACGAAGTTGTGAGTGATGAGATATTGACAAAACTACGAAATCAGACGAAACATGAAGGTGCAACTTAGGAAAAAACAACTTAACATCTTATATACAAGTGATAACAACAAACATTTGATTTTAAATTTTGATTAAGAATGTTTAGTATATATATTTGATCGAGTATGGAATAAAACAAAATTTATTTCATCGCAAATAGAGTTCCGATTGAGAAGAAATTCGAAGAACAAGCAAATCGGTCGAAACTCAAAGGGGTACACCATCACAAAAAATAGTGAATTTTGGCCCCAAAAATATGTATTATATTAAAATTATTAACTCAATATATATCTAGTTAGAATGTGAATAAAATTAATTTCACTGAAAACGAAGTTGTGAGTGATGAGATATTGACAAAACTACGAAATCAGACGAAACATGAAGGTGCAACTTAGGAAAAAACAACTTAACATCTTATATACAAGTGATAACAACAAACATTTGATTTTACATTTTGATTAAGAATGTTTAGTATATATATTTAATCGAGTATGGAATAAAACAAAATTTATTTCATCGCAAATAGAGTTCCGTTTGAGAAGAAATTCGAAGAACAACCAAATCGGTCGAAACTCAAAGGGGTACCATCACGGAAAATAGTGAATTTTGGACCCAAAAATATGTATTATATTAAAATTATTAACTCAATATATATCTAGTTAGAATGTGAATAAAATTAATTTCACTGAAAACGAAGTTGTGAGTGATGAGATACTGACAAAACTACGAAATCAGACGAAACATGAAGGTGCAACTTAGGAAAAAACAACTTAACATCTTATATACAAGTGATAACAACAAACATTTGATTTTACATTTTGATTAAGAATGTTTAGTGTATATATTTAATCGAGTATGGAATATAACAAAATTTATTTCATCGCAAATAGAGTTCCGTTTGAGAAGAAATTCGAAGAACAACCAAATCGGTCGAAACTCAAAGGGGTACCATCACGGAAAATAGTGAATTTTGGACCCAAAAATATGTATTATATTAAAATTATTAACTCAATATATATCTAGTTAGAATGTGAATAAAATTAATTTCACTGAAAACGAAGTTGTGAGTGATGAGATACTGACAAAACTACGAAATCAGACGAAACATGAAGGTGCAACTTAGGAAAAAACAACTTAACATCTTATATACAAGTGATAACAACAAACATTTGATTTTACATTTTGATTAAGAATGTTTAGTATATATATTTAATCGAGTATGGAATAAAACAAAATTTATTTCATCGCAAATAGAGTTCCGTTTGAGAAGAAATTCGAAGAACAACCAAATCGGTCGAAACTCAAAGGGGTACCATCACGGAAAATAGTGAATTTTGGACCCAAAAATATGTATTATATTAAAATTATTAACTCAACATATATCGAGTTAGAATGTGAATAAAACTAATTTCACTTAAAACGAAGTTGTGAGTGATGAGATATTGACAAAACTACGAAATCAAACGATACATGAAGGTGCAACTTAGGAAAAAACAACTTAACATCTTATATACAAGTGATAACATCAAACATTTGATTTTATATTTTTAGTAAGAATGTTTAGAATATATATTTGATCGAGTATGGAATAAAACAAAATTTATTTCATCGCAAATAGAGTTCCGATTGAGAAGAAATTCGAAGAACAAGCAAATCGGTCGAAACTCAAAGGGGTACACCATCACAAAAAATAGTGAATTTTGGCCCCAAAAATATGTATTATATTAAAATTATTAACTCAATATATATCTACTTAGAATGTGAATAAAATTAATTTCACTGAAAACGAAGTTGTGAGTGATGAGACATTGACAAAACTACGAAATCAGACGAAACATGAAGGTGCAACTTAGGAAAAAACCACTTAACATCTTATATACAAGTGATAACAACAAACATTTGATTTTACATTTTGATTAAGAATGTTTAGTATATATATTTAATCGAGTATGGAATAAAACAAAATTTATTTCATCGCAAATAGAGTTCCGTTTGAGAAGAAATTCGAAGAACAACCAAATCGGTCGAAACTCAAAGGGGTACCATCACGGAAAATAGTGAATTTTGGACCCAAAAATATGTATTATATTAAAATTATTAACTCAATATATATCTAGTTAGAATGTGAATAAAATTAATTTCACTGAAAACGAAGTTGTGAGTGATGAGATACTGACAAAACTACGAAATCAGACGAAACATGAAGGTGCAACTTAGGAAAAAACAACTTAACATCTTATATACAAGTGATAACAACAAACATTTGATTTTACATTTTGATTAAGAATGTTTAGTATATATATTTAATCGAGTATGGAATAAAACAAAATTTATTTCATCGCAAATAGAGTTCCGTTTGAGAAGAAATTCGAAGAACAACCAAATCGGTCGAAACTCAAAGGGGTACCATCACGGAAAATAGTGAATTTTGGACCCAAAAATATGTATTATATTAAAATTATTAACTCAATATATATCTAGTTAGAATGTGAATAAAATTAATTTCACTGAAAACGAAGTTGTGAGTGATGAGATACTGACAAAACTACGAAATCAGACGAAACATGAAGGTGCAACTTAGGAAAAAACAACTTAACATCTTATATACAAGTGATAACAACAAACATTTGATTTTACATTTTGATTAAGAATGTTTAGTATATATATTTAATCGAGTATGGAATAAAACAAAATTTATTTCATCGCAAATAGAGTTCCGTTTGAGAAGAAATTCGAAGAACAACCAAATCGGTCGAAACTCAAAGGGGTACCATCACGGAAAATAGTGAATTTTGGACCCAAAAATATGTATTATATTAAAATTATTAACTCAACATATATCGAGTTAGAATGTGAATAAAACTAATTTCACTTAAAACGAAGTTGTGAGTGATGAGATATTGACAAAACTACGAAATCAAACGAAACATGAAGGTGCAACTTAGGAAAAAACAACATAACATCTTATATACAAGTGATAACATCAAACATTTGATTTTATATTTTTAGTAAGAATGTTTAGAATATATATTTGATCGAGTATGGAATAAAACAAAATTTATTTCATCGCAAATAGAGTTCCGATTGAGAAGAAATTCGAAGAACAAGCAAATCGGTCGAAACTCAAAGGGGTACACCATCACAAAAAATAGTGAATTTTGGCCCCAAAAATATGTATTATATTAAAATTATTAACTCAATATATATCTACTTAGAATGTGAATAAAATTAATTTCACTGAAAACGAAGTTGTGAGTGATGAGACATTGACAAAACTACGAAATCAGACGAAACATGAAGGTGCAACTTAGGAAAAAACCACTTAACATCTTATATACAAGTGATAACAACAAACATTTGATTTTACATTTTGATTAAGAATGTTTAGTATATATATTTAATCGAGTATGGAATAAAACAAAATTTATTTCATCGCAAATAGAGTTCCGTTTGAGAAGAAATTCGAAGAACAACCAAATCGGTCGAAACTCAAAGGGGTACCATCACGGAAAATAGTGAATTTTGGACCCAAAAATATGTATTATATTAAAATTATTAACTCAATATATATCTAGTTAGAATGTGAATAAAATTAATTTCACTGAAAACGAAGTTGTGAGTGATGAGATACTGACAAAACTACGAAATCAGACGAAACATGAAAGTGCAACTTAGGAAAAAACAACTTAACATCTTATATACAAGTGATAACAACAAACATTTGATTTTACATTTTGATTAAGAATGTTTAGTATATATATTTAATCGAGTATGGAATAAAACAAAATTTATTTCATCGCAAATAGAGTTCCGTTTGAGAAGAAATTCGAAGAACAACCAAATCGGTCGAAACTCAAAGGGGTACCATCACGGAAAATAGTGAATTTTGGACCCAAAAATATGTATTATATTAAAATTATTAACTCAATATATATCTAGTTAGAATGTGAATAAAATTAATTTCACTGAAAACGAAGTTGTGAGTGATGAGATACTGACAAAACTACGAAATCAGACGAAACATGAAGGTGCAACTTAGGAAAAAACAACTTAACATCTTATATACAAGTGATAACAACAAACATTTGATTTTACATTTTGATTAAGAATGTTTAGTATATATATTTAATCGAGTATGGAATAAAACAAAATTTATTTCATCGCAAATAGAGTTCCGTTTGAGAAGAAATTCGAAGAACAACCAAATCGGTCGAAACTCAAAGGGGTACCATCACGGAAAATAGTGAATTTTGGACCCAAAAATATGTATTATATTAAAATTATTAACTCAACATATATCGAGTTAGAATGTGAATAAAACTAATTTCACTTAAAACGAAGTTGTGAGTGATGAGATATTGACAAAACTACGAAATCAAACGAAACATGAAGGTGCAACTTAGGAAAAAACAACTTAACATCTTATATACAAGTGATAACATCAAACATTTGATTTTATATTTTTAGTAAGAATGTTTAGAATATATATTTGATCGAGTATGGAATAAAACAAAATTTATTTCATCGCAAATAGAGTTCCGATTGAGAAGAAATTCGAAGAACAAGCAAATCGGTCGAAACTCAAAGGGGTACACCATCACAAAAAATAGTGAATTTTGGCCCCAAAAATATGTATTATATTAAAATTATTAACTCAATATATATCTACTTAGAATGTGAATAAAATTAATTTCACTGAAAACGAAGTTGTGAGTGATGAGACATTGACAAAACTACGAAATCAGACGAAACATGAAGGTGCAACTTAGGAAAAAACCACTTAACATCTTATATACAAGTGATAACAACAAACATTTGATTTTACATTTTGATTAAGAATGTTTAGTATATATATTTAATCGAGTATGGAATAAAACAAAATTTATTTCATCGCAAATAGAGTTCCGTTTGAGAAGAAATTCGAAGAACAACCAAATCGGTCGAAACTCAAAGGGGTACCATCACGGAAAATAGTGAATTTTGGACCCAAAAATATGTATTATATTAAAATTATTAACTCAATATATATCTAGTTAGAATGTGAATAAAATTAATTTCACTGAAAACGAAGTTGTGAGTGATGAGATACTGACAAAACTACGAAATCAGACGAAACATGAAGGTGCAACTTAGGAAAAAACAACTTAACATCTTATATACAAGTGATAACAACAAACATTTGATTTTACATTTTGATTAAGAATGTTTAGTATATATATTTAATCGAGTATGGAATAAAACAAAATTTATTTCATCGCAAATAGAGTTCCGTTTGAGAAGAAATTCGAAGAACAACCAAATCGGTCGAAACTCAAAGGGGTACCATCACGGAAAATAGTGAATTTTGGACCCAAAAATATGTATTATATTAAAATTATTAACTCAATATATATCTAGTTAGAATGTGAATAAAATTAATTTCACTGAAAACGAAGTTGTGAGTGATGAGATACTGACAAAACTACGAAATCAGACGAAACATGAAGGTGCAACTTAGGAAAAAACAACTTAACATCTTATATACAAGTGATAACAACAAACATTTGATTTTACATTTTGATTAAGAATGTTTAGTATATATATTTAATCGAGTATGGAATAAAACAAAATTTATTTCATCGCAAATAGAGTTCCGTTTGAGAAGAAATTCGAAGAACAACCAAATCGGTCGAAACTCAAAGGGGTACCATCACGGAAAATAGTGAATTTTGGACCCAAAAATATGTATTATATTAAAATTATTAACTCAACATATATCGAGTTAGAATGTGAATAAAACTAATTTCACTTAAAACGAAGTTGTGAGTGATGAGATATTGACAAAACTACGAAATCAAACGAAACATGAAGGTGCAACTTAGGAAAAAACAACTTAACATCTTATATACAAGTGATAACATCAAACATTTGATTTTATATTTTTAGTAAGAATGTTTAGAATATATATTTGATCGAGTATGGAATAAAACAAAATTTATTTCATCGCAAATAGAGTTCCGATTGAGAAGAAATTCGAAGAACAAGCAAATCGGTCGAAACTCAAAGGGGTACACCATCACAAAAAATAGTGAATTTTGGCCCCAAAAATATGTATTATATTAAAATTATTAACTCAATATATATCTAGTTAGAATGTGAATAAAATTAATTTCACTGAAAACGAAGTTGTGAGTGATGAGACATTGACAAAACTACGAAATCAGACGAAACATGAAGGTGCAACTTAGGAAAAAACAACTTAACATCTTATATACAAGTGATAACAACAAACATTTGATTTTACATTTTTATTAAGAATGTTTAGTATATATATTTAATCGAGTATGGAATAAAACAAAATTTATTTCATCGCAAATAGAGTTCCGTTTGAGAAGAAATTCGAAGAACAACCAAATCGGTCGAAACTCAAAGGGGTACCATCACGGAAAATAGTGAATTTTGGACCCAAAAATATGTATTATATTAAAATTATTAACTCAATATATATCTAGTTAGAATGTGAATAAAATTAATTTCACTGAAAACGAAGTTGTGAGTGATGAGATACTGACAAAACTACGAAATCAGACGAAACATGAAGGTGCAACTTAGGAAAAAACAACTTAACATCTTATATACAAGTGATAACAACAAACATTTGATTTTACATTTTGATTAAGAATGTTTAGTATATATATTTAATCGAGTATGGAATAAAACAAAATTTATTTCATCGCAAATAGAGTTCCGTTTGAGAAGAAATTCGAAGAACAACCAAATCGGTCGAAACTCAAAGGGGTACCATCACGGAAAATAGTGAATTTTGGACCCAAAAATATGTATTATATTAAAATTATTAACTCAACATATATCGAGTTAGAATGTGAATAAAACTAATTTCACTTAAAACGAAGTTGTGAGTGATGAGATATTGACAAAACTACGAAATCAAACGAAACATGAAGGTGCAACTTAGGAAAAAACAACTTAACATCTTATATACAAGTGATAACATCAAACATTTGATTTTATATTTTTAGTAAGAATGTTTAGAATATATATTTGATCGAGTATGGAATAAAACAAAATTTATTTCATCGCAAATAGAGTTCCGATTGAGAAGAAATTCGAAGAACAAGCAAATCGGTCGAAACTCAAAGGGGTACACCATCACAAAAAATAGTGAATTTTGGCCCCAAAAATATGTATTATATTAAAATTATTAACTCAATATATATCTAGTTAGAATGTGAATAAAATTAATTTCACTGAAAACGAAGTTGTGAGTGATGAGACATTGACAAAACTACGAAATCAGACGAAACATGAAGGTGCAACTTAGGAAAAAACAACTTAACATCTTATATACAAGTGATAACAACAAACATTTGATTTTACATTTTGATTAAGAATGTTTAGTATATATATTTAATCGAGTATGGAATAAAACAAAATTTATTTCATCGCAAATAGAGTTCCGTTTGAGAAGAAATTCGAAGAACAACCAAATCGGTCGAAACTCAAAGGGGTACCATCACGGAAAATAGTGAATTTTGGACCCAAAAATATGTATTATATTAAAATTATTAACTCAATATATATCTAGTTAGAATGTGAATAAAATTAATTTCACTGAAAACGAAGTTGTGAGTGATGAGATACTGACAAAACTACGAAATCAGACGAAACATGAAGGTGCAACTTAGGAAAAAACAACTTAACATCTTATATACAAGTGATAACAACAAACATTTGATTTTACATTTTGATTAAGAATGTTTAGTATATATATTTAATCGAGTATGGAATAAAACAAAATTTATTTCATCGCAAATAGAGTTCCGTTTGAGAAGAAATTCGAAGAACAACCAAATCGGTCGAAACTCAAAGGGGTACCATCACGGAAAATAGTGAATTTTGGACCCAAAAATATGTATTATATTAAAATTATTAACTCAACATATATCGAGTTAGAATGTGAATAAAACTAATTTCACTTAAAACGAAGTTGTGAGTGATGAGATATTGACAAAACTACGAAATCAAACGAAACATGAAGGTGCAACTTAGGAAAAAACAACTTAACATCTTATATACAAGTGATAACATCAAACATTTGATTTTATATTTTTAGTAAGAATGTTTAGAATATATATTTGATCGAGTATGGAATAAAACAAAATTTATTTCATCGCAAATAGAGTTCCGATTGAGAAGAAATTCGAAGAACAAGCAAATCGGTCGAAACTCAAAGGGGTACACCATCACAAAAAATAGTGAATTTTGGCCCCAAAAATATGTATTATATTAAAATTATTAACTCAATATATATCTAGTTAGAATGTGAATAAAATTAATTTCACTGAAAACGAAGTTGTGAGTGATGAGACATTGACAAAACTACGAAATCAGACGAAACATGAAGGTGCAACTTAGGAAAAAACAACTTAACATCTTATATACAAGTGATAACAACAAACATTTGATTTTACATTTTGATTAAGAATGTTTAGTATATATATTTAATCGAGTATGGAATAAAACAAAATTTATTTCATCGCAAATAGAGTTCCGTTTGAGAAGAAATTCGAAGAACAACCAAATCGGTCGAAACTCAAAGGGGTACCATCACGGAAAATAGTGAATTTTGGACCCAAAAATATGTATTATATTAAAATTATTAACTCAATATATATCTAGTTAGAATGTGAATAAAATTAATTTCACTGAAAACGAAGTTGTGAGTGATGAGATACTGACAAAACTACGAAATCAGACGAAACATGAAGGTGCAACTTAGGAAAAAACAACTTAACATCTTATATACAAGTGATAACAACAAACATTTGATTTTACATTTTGATTAAGAATGTTTAGTATATATATTTAATCGAGTATGGAATAAAACAAAATTTATTTCATCGCAAATAGAGTTCCGTTTGAGAAGAAATTCGAAGAACAACCAAATCGGTCGAAACTCAAAGGGGTACCATCACGGAAAATAGTGAATTTTGGACCCAAAAATATGTATTATATTAAAATTATTAACTCAACATATATCGAGTTAGAATGTGAATAAAACTAATTTCACTTAAAACGAAGTTGTGAGTGATGAGATATTGACAAAACTACGAAATCAAACGAAACATGAAGGTGCAACTTAGGAAAAAACAACTTAACATCTTATATACAAGTGATAACATCAAACATTTGATTTTATATTTTTAGTAAGAATGTTTAGAATATATATTTGATCGAGTATGGAATAAAACAAAATTTATTTCATCGCAAATAGAGTTCCGATTGAGAAGAAATTCGAAGAACAAGCAAATCGGTCGAAACTCAAAGGGGTACACCATCACAAAAAATAGTGAATTTTGGCCCCAAAAATATGTATTATATTAAAATTATTAACTCAATATATATCTAGTTAGAATGTGAATAAAATTAATTTCACTGAAAACGAAGTTGTGAGTGATGAGACATTGACAAAACTACGAAATCAGACGAAACATGAAGGTGCAACTTAGGAAAAAACAACTTAACATCTTATATACAAGTGATAACAACAAACATTTGATTTTACATTTTGATTAAGAATGTTTAGTATATATATTTAATCGAGTATGGAATAAAACAAAATTTATTTCATCGCAAATAGAGTTCCGTTTGAGAAGAAATTCGAAGAACAACCAAATCGGTCGAAACTCAAAGGGGTACCATCACGGAAAATAGTGAATTTTGGACCCAAAAATATGTATTATATTAAAATTATTAACTCAATATATATCTAGTTAGAATGTGAATAAAATTAATTTCACTGAAAACGAAGTTGTGAGTGATGAGATACTGACAAAACTACGAAATCAGACGAAACATGAAGGTGCAACTTAGGAAAAAACAACTTAACATCTTATATACAAGTGATAACAACAAACATTTGATTTTACATTTTGATTAAGAATGTTTAGTATATATATTTAATCGAGTATGGAATAAAACAAAATTTATTTCATCGCAAATAGAGTTCCGTTTGAGAAGAAATTCGAAGAACAACCAAATCGGTCGAAACTCAAAGGGGTACCATCACGGAAAATAGTGAATTTTGGACCCAAAAATATGTATTATATTAAAATTATTAACTCAACATATATCGAGTTAGAATGTGAATAAAACTAATTTCACTTAAAACGAAGTTGTGAGTGATGAGATATTGACAAAACTACGAAATCAAACGAAACATGAAGGTGCAACTTAGGAAAAAACAACTTAACATCTTATATACAAGTGATAACATCAAACATTTGATTTTATATTTTTAGTAAGAATGTTTAGAATATATATTTGATCGAGTATGGAATAAAACAAAATTTATTTCATCGCAAATAGAGTTCCGATTGAGAAGAAATTCGAAGAACAAGCAAATCGGTCGAAACTCAAAGGGGTACACCATCACAAAAAATAGTGAATTTTGGCCCCAAAAATATGTATTATATTAAAATTATTAACTCAATATATATCTAGTTAGAATGTGAATAAAATTAATTTCACTGAAAACGAAGTTGTGAGTGATGAGACATTGACAAAACTACGAAATCAGACGAAACATGAAGGTGCAAGTTAGGAAAAAACAACTTAACATCTTATATACAAGTGATAACAACAAACATTTGATTTTACATTTTGATTAAAAATGTTTAGTATATATATTTAATCGAGTATGGAATAAAACAAAATTTATTTCATCGCAAATAGAGTTCCGTTTGAGAAGAAATTCGAAGAACAACCAAATCGGTCGAAACTCAAAGGGGTACCATCACGGAAAATAGTGAATTTTGGACCCAAAAATATGTATTATATTAAAATTATTAACTCAATATATATCGAGTTAGAATGTGAATAAAACTAATTTCACTTAAAACGAAGTTGTGAGTGATGAGATATTGACAAAACTACGAAATCAAACGAAACATGAAGGTGCAACTTAGGAAAAAACAACTTAACATCTTATATACAAGTGATAACATCAAACATTTGATTTTATATTTTTAGTAAGAATGTTTAGAATATATATTTGATCGAGTATGGAATAAAACAAAATTTATTTCATCTCAAATAGAGTTCCGTTTGAGAAGAAATTCGAAGAACAAGCAAATCGGTCGAAACTCAAAGGGGTACCATCACAAAAAATAGTGAATTTTGGCCCCAAAAATATGTATTATATTAAAATTATTAACTCAATATATATTGAGTTAGAATGTGAATAAAATTAATTTCACTGAAAACGAAGTTGTGAGTGATGAGATATTGACAAAACTACGAAATCAGACGAAACATGAAGGTGCAACTTAGGAAAAAACAACTTAACATCTTATATACAAGTGATAACAACAAACATTTGATTTTAAATTTTGATTAAGAATGTTTAGTATATATATTTGATCGAGTATGGAATAAAACAAAATTTATTTCATCGCAAATAGAGTTCCGATTGAGAAGAAATTCGAAGAACAAGCAAATCGGTCGAAACTCAAAGGGGTACACCATCACAAAAAATAGTGAATTTTGGCCCCAAAAATATGTATTATATTAAAATTATTAACTCAATATATATCTAGTTAGAATGTGAATAAAATTAATTTCACTGAAAACGAAGTTGTGAGTGATGAGATACTGACAAAACTACGAAATCAGACGAAACATGAAGGTGCAACTTAGGAAAAAACAACTTAACATCTTATATACAAGTGATAACAACAAACATTTGATTTTACATTTTGATTAAGAATGTTTAGTATATATATTTAATCGAGTATGGAATAAAACAAAATTTATTTCATCGCAAATAGAGTTCCGTTTGAGAAGAAATTCGAAGAACAACCAAATCGGTCGAAACTCAAAGGGGTACCATCACGGAAAATAGTGAATTTTGGACCCAAAAATATGTATTATATTAAAATTATTAACTCAACATATATCGAGTTAGAATGTGAATAAAACTAATTTCACTTAAAACGAAGTTGTGAGTGATGAGATATTGACAAAACTACGAAATCAAACGAAACATGAAGGTGCAACTTAGGAAAAAACAACTTAACATCTTATATACAAGTGATAACATCAAACATTTGATTTTATATTTTTAGTAAGAATGTTTAGAATATATATTTGATCGAGTATGGAATAAAACAAAATTTATTTCATCGCAAATAGAGTTCCGATTGAGAAGAAATTCGAAGAACAAGCAAATCGGTCGAAACTCAAAGGGGTACACCATCACAAAAAATAGTGAATTTTGGCCCCAAAAATATGTATTATATTAAAATTATTAACTCAATATATATCTAGTTAGAATGTGAATAAAATTAATTTCACTGAAAACGAAGTTGTGAGTGATGAGACATTGACAAAACTACGAAATCAGACGAAACATGAAGGTGCAACTTAGGAAAAAACAACTTAACATCTTATATACAAGTGATAACAACAAACATTTGATTTTACATTTTGATTAAGAATGTTTAGTATATATATTTAATCGAGTATGGAATAAAACAAAATTTATTTCATCGCAAATAGAGTTCCGTTTGAGAAGAAATTCGAAGAACAACCAAATCGGTCGAAACTCAAAGGGGTACCATCACGGAAAATAGTGAATTTTGGACCCAAAAATATGTATTATATTAAAATTATTAACTCAATATATATCTAGTTAGAATGTGAATAAAATTAATTTCACTGAAAACGAAGTTGTGAGTGATGAGATACTGACAAAACTACGAAATCAGACGAAACATGAAGGTGCAACTTAGGAAAAAACAACTTAACATCTTATATACAAGTGATAACAACAAACATTTGATTTTACATTTTGATTAAGAATGTTTAGTATATATATTTAATCGAGTATGGAATAAAACAAAATTTATTTCATCGCAAATAGAGTTCCGTTTGAGAAGAAATTCGAAGAACAACCAAATCGGTCGAAACTCAAAGGGGTACCATCACGGAAAATAGTGAATTTTGGACCCAAAAATATGTATTATATTAAAATTATTAACTCAACATATATCGAGTTAGAATGTGAATAAAACTAATTTCACTGAAAACGAAGTTGTGAGTGATGAGATATTGACAAAACTACGAAATCAAACGAAACATGAAGGTGCAACTTAGGAAAAAACAACTTAACATCTTATATACAAGTGATAACATCAAACATTTGATTTTATATTTTTAGTAAGAATGTTTAGAATATATATTTGATCGAGTATGGAATAAAACAAAATTTATTTCATCGCAAATAGAGTTCCGATTGAGAAGAAATTCGAAGAACAAGCAAATCGGTCGAAACTCAAAGGGGTACACCATCACAAAAAATAGTGAATTTTGGCCCCAAAAATATGTATTATATTAAAATTATTAACTCAATATATATCTAGTTAGAATGTGAATAAAATTAATTTCACTGAAAACGAAGTTGTGAGTGATGAGACATTGACAAAACTACGAAATCAGACGAAACATGAAGGTGCAACTTAGGAAAAAACAACTTAACATCTTATATACAAGTGATAACAACAAACATTTGATTTTACATTTTGATTAAGAATGTTTAGTATATATATTTAATCGAGTATGGAATAAAACAAAATTTATTTCATCGCAAATAGAGTTCCGTTTGAGAAGAAATTCGAAGAACAACCAAATCGGTCGAAACTCAAAGGGGTACCATCACGGAAAATAGTGAATTTTGGACCCAAAAATATGTATTATATTAAAATTATTAACTCAATATATATCTAGTTAGAATGTGAATAAAATTAATTTCACTGAAAACGAAGTTGTGAGTGATGAGATACTGACAAAACTACGAAATCAGACGAAACATGAAGGTGCAACTTAGGAAAAAACAACTTAACATCTTATATACAAGTGATAACAACAAACATTTGATTTTACATTTTGATTAAGAATGTTTAGTATATATATTTAATCGAGTATGGAATAAAACAAAATTTATTTCATCGCAAATAGAGTTCCGTTTGAGAAGAAATTCGAAGAACAACCAAATCGGTCGAAACTCAAAGGGGTACCATCACGGAAAATAGTGAATTTTGGACCCAAAAATATGTATTATATTAAAATTATTAACTCAACATATATCGAGTTAGAATGTGAATAAAACTAATTTCACTTAAAACGAAGTTGTGAGTGATGAGATATTGACAAAACTACGAAATCAAACGAAACATGAAGGTGCAACTTAGGAAAAAACAACTTAACATCTTATATACAAGTGATAACATCAAACATTTGATTTTATATTTTTAGTAAGAATGTTTAGAATATATATTTGATCGAGTATGGAATAAAACAAAATTTATTTCATCGCAAATAGAGTTCCGATTGAGAAGAAATTCGAAGAACAAGCAAATCGGTCGAAACTCAAAGGGGTACACCATCACAAAAAATAGTGAATTTTGGCCCCAAAAATATGTATTATATTAAAATTATTAACTCAATATATATCTAGTTAGAATGTGAATAAAATTAATTTCACTGAAAACGAAGTTGTGAGTGATGAGACATTGACAAAACTACGAAATCAGACGAAACATGAAGGTGCAACTTAGGAAAAAACAACTTAACATCTTATATACAAGTGATAACAACAAACATTTGATTTTACATTTTGATTAAAAATGTTTAGTATATATATTTAATCGAGTATGGAATAAAACAAAATTTATTTCATCGCAAATAGAGTTCCGTTTGAGAAGAAATTCGAAGAACAACCAAATCGGTCGAAACTCAAAGGGGTACCATCACGGAAAATAGTGAATTTTGGCCCCAAAAATATGTATTATATTAAAATTATTAACTCAATATATATCGAGTTAGAATGTGAATAAAACTAATTTCACTTAAAACGAAGTTGTGAGTGATGAGATATTGACAAAACTACGAAATCAAACGAAACATGAAGGTGCAACTTAGGAAAAAACAACTTAACATCTTATATACAAGTGATAACATCAAACATTTGATTTTATATTTTTAGTAAGAATGTTTAGAATATATATTTGATTGAGTATGGAATAAAACAAAATTTATTTCATCTCAAATAGAGTTTCGTTTGAGAAGAAATTCGAAGAACAAGCAAATCGGTCGAAACTCAAAGGGGTACCATCACAAAAAATAGTGAATTTTGGCCCCAAAAATATGTATTATATTAAAATTATTAACTCAATATATATTGAGTTAGAATGTGAATAAAATTAATTTCACTGAAAACGAAGTTGTGAGTGATGAGATATTGACAAAACTACGAAATCAGACGAAACATGAAGGTGCAACTTAGGAAAAAACAACTTAACATCTTATATACAAGTGATAACAACAAACATTTGATTTTAAATTTTGATTAAGAATGTTTAGTATATATATTTGATCGAGTATGGAATAAAACAAAATTTATTTCATCGCAAATAGAGTTCCGATTGAGAAGAAATTCGAAGAACAAGCAAATCGGTCGAAACTCAAAGGGGTACACCATCACAAAAAATAGTGAATTTTGGCCCCAAAAATATGTATTATATTAAAATTATTAACTCAATATATATCTAGTTAGAATGTGAATAAAATTAATTTCACTGAAAACGAAGTTGTGAGTGATGAGATACTGACAAAACTACGAAATCAGACGAAACATGAAGGTGCAACTTAGGAAAAAACAACTTAACATCTTATATACAAGTGATAACAACAAACATTTGATTTTACATTTTGATTAAGAATGTTTAGTATATATATTTAATCGAGTATGGAATAAAACAAAATTTATTTCATCGCAAATAGAGTTCCGTTTGAGAAGAAATTCGAAGAACAACCAAATCGGTCGAAACTCAAAGGGGTACCATCACGGAAAATAGTGAATTTTGGACCCAAAAATATGTATTATATTAAAATTATTAACTCAATATATATCGAGTTAGAATGTGAATAAAACTAATTTCACTTAAAACGAAGTTGTGAGTGATGAGATATTGACAAAACTACGAAATCAAACGAAACATGAAGGTGCAACTTAGGAAAAAACAACTTAACATCTTATATACAAGTGATAACATCAAACATTTGATTTTATATTTTTAGTAAGAATGTTTAGAATATATATTTGATCGAGTATGGAATAAAACAAAATTTATTTCATCGCAAATAGAGTTCCGTTTGAGAAGAAATTCGAAGAACAAGCAAATCGGTCGAAACTCAAAGGGGTACCATCACAAAAAATAGTGAATTTTGGCCCCAAAAATATGTATTATATTAAAATTATTAACTCAATATATATTGAGTTAGAATGTGAATAAAATTAATTTCACTGAAAACGAAGTTGTGAGTGATGAGATATTGACAAAACTACGAAATCAGACGAAACATGAAGGTGCAACTTAGGAAAAAACAACTTAACATCTTATATACAAGTGATAACAACAAACATTTGATTTTACATTTTGATTAAGAATGTTTAGTATATATATTTGATCGAGTATGGAATAAAACAAAATTTATTTCATCGCAAATAGAGTTCCGATTGAGAAGAAATTCGAAGAACAAGCAAATCGGTCGAAACTCAAAGGGGTACACCATCACAAAAAATAGTGAATTTTGGCCCCAAAAATATGTATTATATTAAAATTATTAACTCAATATATATCTAGTTAGAATGTGAATAAAATTAATTTCACTAAAAACGAAGTTGTGAGTGATGAGATATTGACAAAACTACGAAATCAGACGAAACATGAAGGTGCAACTTAGGAAAAAACAACTTAACATCTTATATACAAGTGATAACAACAAACATTTGATTTTACATTTTGATTAAGAATGTTTAGTATATATATTTAATCGAGTATGGAATAAAACAAAATTTATTTCATCGCAAATGGAGTTCCGTTTGAGAAGAAA
Source organism: Chamaenerion angustifolium (assembly GCA_946814005.1). Taxonomy (NCBI): domain Eukaryota; kingdom Viridiplantae; phylum Streptophyta; class Magnoliopsida; order Myrtales; family Onagraceae; genus Chamaenerion; species Chamaenerion angustifolium. The sequence continues at coordinate 2,010,936 of OX328279.1, forward strand.
TTCGAAGAACAACCAAATCGGTCGAAACTCAAAGGGGTACCATCACGGAAAATAGTGAATTTTGGACCCAAAAATATGTATTATATTAAAATTATTAACTCAATATATATCGAGTTAGAATGTGAATAAAACTAATTTCACTTAAAACGAAGTTGTGAGTGATGAGATATTGACAAAACTACGAAATCAAACGAAACATGAAGGTGCAACTTAGGAAAAAACAACTTAACATCTTATATACAAGTGATAACATCAAACATTTGATTTTATATTTTTAGTAAGAATGTTTAGAATATATATTTGATCGAGTATGGAATAAAACAAAATTTATTTCATCTCAAATAGAGTTCCGTTTGAGAAGAAATTCGAAGAACAAGCAAATCGGTCGAAACTCAAAGGGGTACCATCACAAAAAATAGTGAATTTTGGCCCCAAAAATATGTATAATATTAAAATTATTAACTCAATATATATTGAGTTAGAATGTGAATAAAATTAATTTCACTGAAAACGAAGTTGTGAGTGATGAGATATTGACAAAACTACGAAATCAGACGAAACATGAAGGTGCAACTTAGGAAAAAACAACTTAACATCTTATATACAAGTGATAACAACAAACATTTGATTTTACATTTTGATTAAGAATGTTTAGTATATATATTTGATCGAGTATGGAATAAAACAAAATTTATTTCATCGCAAATAGAGTTCCGATTGAGAAGAAATTCGAAGAACAAGCAAATCGGTCGAAACTCAAAGGGGTACACCATCACAAAAAATAGTGAATTTTGGCACCAAAAATATGTATTATATTAAAATTATTAACTCAATATATATCTAGTTAGAATGTGAATAAAATTAATTTCACTAAAAACGAAGTTGTGAGTGATGAGATATTGACAAAACTACGAAATCAGACGAAACATGAAGGTGCAACTTAGGAAAAAACAACTTAACATCTTATATACAAGTGATAACAACAAACATTTGATTTTACATTTTGATTAAGAATGTTTAGTATATATATTTAATCGAGTATGGAATAAAACAAAATTTATTTCATCGCAAATGGTGTTCCGTTTGAGAAGAAATTCGAAGAACAACCAAATCGGTCGAAACTCAAAGGGGTACCATCACGGAAAATAGTGAATTTTGGACCCAAAAATATGTATTATATTAAAATTATTAACTCAATATATATCGAGTTAGAATGTGAATAAAACTAATTTCACTTAAAACGAAGTTGTGAGTGATGAGATATAGACAAAACTACGAAATCAAACGAAACATGAAGGTGCAACTTAGGAAAAAACAACTTAACATCTTATATACAAGTGATAACATCAAACATTTGATTTTATATTTTTAGTAAGAATGTTTAGAATATATATTTGATCGAGTATGGAATAAAACAAAATTTATTTCATCTCAAATAGAGTTCTGTTTGAGAAGAAATTCGAAGAACAAGCAAATCGGTCGAAACTCAAAGGGGTACCATCACAAAAAATAGTGAATTTTGGCCCCAAAAATATGTATTATATTAAAATTATTAACTCAATATATATTGAGTTAGAATGTGAATAAAATTAATTTCACTGAAAACGAAGTTGTGAGTGATGAGATATTGACAAAACTACGAAATCAGACGAAACATGAAGGTGCAACTTAGGAAAAAACAACTTAACATCTTATATACAAGTGATAACAACAAACATTTGATTTTAAATTTTGATTAAGAATGTTTAGTATATATATTTGATCGAGTATGGAATAAAACAAAATTTATTTCATCGCAAATAGAGTTCCGATTGAGAAGAAATTCGAAGAATAAGCAAATCGGTCGAAACTCAAAGGGGTACACCATCACAAAAAATAGTGAATTTTGGCCCCAAAAATATGTATTATATTAAAATTATTAACTCAATATATATCTAGTTAGAATGTGAATAAAATTAATTTCACTGAAAACGAAGTTGTGAGTGATGAGATATTGACAAAACTACGAAATCAGACGAAACATGAAGGTGCAACTTAGGAAAAAACAACTTAACATCTTATATACAAGTGATAACAACAAACATTTGATTTTACATTTTGATTAAGAATGTTTAGTATATATATTTAATCGAGTATGGAATAAAACAAAATTTATTTCATCGCAAATAGAGTTCCGTTTGAGAAGAAATTCGAAGAACAACCAAATCGGTCGAAACTCAAAGGGGTACCATCACGGAAAATAGTGAATTTTGGACCCAAAAATATGTTTTATATTAAAATTATTAACTCAATATATATCGAGTTAGAATGTGAATAAAACTAATTTCACTTAAAACGAAGTTGTGAGTGATGAGATATTGACAAAACTACGAAATCAAACGAAACATGAAGGTGCAACTTAGGAAAAAACAAATTAACATCTTATATACAAGTGATAACATCAAACATTTGATTTTATATTTTTAGTAAGAATGTTTAGAATATATATTTGATCGAGTATGGAATAAAACAAAATTTATTTCATCGCAAATAGAGTTCCGTTTGAGAAGAAATTCGAAGAACAACCAAATCGGTCGAAACTCAAAGGGGTACCATCACGGAAAATAGTGAATTTTGGACCCAAAAATATGTATTATATTAAAATTATTAACTCAATATATATCTAGTTAGAATGTGAATAAAATTAATTTCACTGAAAACGAAGTTGTGAGAGATGAGATACTGACAAAACTACGAAATCAGACGAAACATGAAGGTGCAACTTAGGAAAAAACAACTTAACATCTTATATACAAGTGATAACAACAAACATTTGATTTTACATTTTGATTAAGAATGTTTAGTATATATATTTAATCGAGTATGGAATAAAACAAAATTTATTTCATCGCAAATAGAGTTCCGTTTGAGAAGAAATTCGAAGAACAACCAAATCGGTCGAAACTCAAAGGGGTACCATCACGGAAAATAGTGAATTTTGGCCCCAAAAATATGTATTATATTAAAATTATTAACTCAACATATATCGAGTTAGAATGTGAATAAAACTAATTTCACTTAAAACGAAGTTGTGAGTGATGAGATATTGACAAAACTACGAAATCAAACGAAACATGAAGGTGCAACTTAGGAAAAAACAACTTAACATCTTATATACAAGTGATAACATCAAACATTTGATTTTATATTTTTAGTAAGAATGTTTAGAATATATATTTGATCGAGTATGGAATAAAACAAAATTTATTTCATCTCAAATAGAGTTCCGTTTGAGAAGAAATTTGAAGAACAAGCAAATCGGTCGAAACTCAAAGGGGTACCATCACAAAAAATAGTGAATTTTGGCCCCAAAAATATGTATTATATTAAAATTATTAACTCAATATATATCTAGTTAGAATGTGAATAAAATTAATTTCACTGAAAACGAAGTTGTGAGTGATGAGATATTGACAAAACTACGAAATCAGACGAAACATGAAGGTGCAACTTAGGAAAAAACAACTTAACATCTTATATACAAGTGATAACAACAAACATTTGATTTTACATTTTGATTAAGAATGTTTAGTATATATATTTAATCGAGTATGGAATAAAACAAAATTTATTTCATCGCAAATAGAGTTCCGTTTGAGAAGAAATTCGAAGAACAACCAAATCGGTCGAAACTCAAAGGGGTACCATCACGGAAAATAGTGAATTTTGGCCCCAAAAATATGTATTATATTAAAATTATTAACTCAACATATATGGAGTTAGAATGTGAATAAAACTAATTTCACTTAAAACGAAGTTGTGAGTGATGAGATATTGACAAAACTACGAAATCAAACGAAACATGAAGGTGCAACTTAGGAAAAAACAACTTAACATCTTATATACAAGTGATAACATCAAACATTTGATTTTATATTTTTAGTAAGAATGTTTAGAATATATATTTGATCGAGTATGGAATAAAACAAAATTTATTTCATCTCAAATAGAGTTCTGTTTGAGAAGAAATTCGAAGAACAAGCAAATCGGTCGAAACTCAAAGGGGTACCATCACAAAAAATAGTGAATTTTGGCCCCAAAAATATGTATTATATTAAAATTATTAACTCAATATATATTGAGTTAGAATGTGAATAAAATTAATTTCAATGAAAACGAAGTTGTGAGTGATGAGATATTGACAAAACTACGAAATCAGACGAAACATGAAGGTGCAACTTAGGAAAAAACAACTTAACATCTTATATACAAGTGATAACAACAAACATTTGATTTTACATTTTGATTAAGAATGTTTAGTATATATATTTGATCGAGTATGGAATAAAACAAAATTTATTTCATCGCAAATAGAGTTCCGATTGAGAAGAAATTCGAAGAACAAGCAAATCAGTCGAAACTCAAAGGGGTACACCATCACAAAAAATAGTGAATTTTGGCCCCAAAAATATGTATTATATTAAAATTATTAACTCAATATATATCTAGTTAGAATGTGAATAAAATTAATTTCACTGAAAACGAAGTTGTGAGTGATGAGATATTGACAAAACTACGAAATCAGACGAAACATGAAGGTGCAACTTAGGAAAAAACAACTTAACATCTTATATACAAGTGATAACAACAAACATTTGATTTTACATTTTGATTAAGAATGTTTAGTATATATATTTAATCGAGTATGGAATAAAACAAAATTTATTTCATCGCAAATAGAGTTCCGTTTGAGAAGAAATTCGAAGAACAACCAAATCGGTCGAAACTCAAAGGGGTACCATCACGGAAAATAGTGAATTTTGGCCCCAAAAATATGTATTATATTAAAATTATTAACTCAACATATATGGAGTTAGAATGTGAATAAAACTAATTTCACTTAAAACGAAGTTGTGAGTGATGAGATATTGACAAAACTACGAAATCAAACGAAACATGAAGGTGCAACTTAGGAAAAAACAACTTAACATCTTATATACAAGTGATAACATCAAACATTTGATTTTATATTTTTAGTAAGAATGTTTAGAATATATATTTGATCGAGTATGGAATAAAACAAAATTTATTTCATCTCAAATAGAGTTCCGTTTGAGAAGAAATTTGAAGAACAAGCAAATCGGTCGAAACTCAAAGGGGTACCATCACAAAAAATAGTGAATTTTGGCCCCAAAAATATGTATTATATTAAAATTATTAACTCAATATATATCTAGTTAGAATGTGAATAAAATTAATTTCACTGAAAACGAAGTTGTGAGTGATGAGATACTGACAAAACTACGAAATCAGACGAAACATGAAGGTGCAACTTAGGAAAAAACAACTTAACATCTTATATACAAGTGATAACAACAAACATTTGATTTTACATTTTGATTAAGAATGTTTAGTATATATATTTAATCGAGTATGGAATAAAACAAAATTTATTTCATCGCAAATAGAGTTCCGTTTGAGAAGAAATTCGAAGAACAACCAAATCGGTCGAAACTCAAAGGACCATCACGGAAAATAGTGAATTTTGGACCCAAAAATATGTATTATATTAAAATTATTAACTCAATATATATTGAGTTAGAATGTGAATAAAACTAATTTCACTTAAAACGAAGTTGTGAGTGATGAGATATTGACAAAACTACGAAATCAAACGAAACATGAAGGTGCAACTTAGGAAAAAACAACTTAACATCTTATATACAAGTGATAACATCAAACATTTGATTTTATATTTTTAGTAAGAATGTTTAGAATATATATTTGATCGAGTATGGAATAAAACAAAATTTATTTCATCTCAAATAGAGTTCTGTTTGAGAAGAAATTCGAAGAACAAGCAAATCGGTCGAAACTCAAAGGGGTACCATCACAAAAAATAGTGAATTTTGGCCCCAAAAATATGTATTATATTAAAATTATTAACTCAATATATATTGAGTTAGAATGTGAATAAAATTAATTTCAATGAAAACGAAGTTGTGAGTGATGAGATATTGACAAAACTACGAAATCAGACGAAACATGAAGGTGCAACTTAGGAAAAAACAACTTAACATCTTATATACAAGTGATAACAACAAACATTTGATTTTACATTTTGATTAAGAATGTTTAGTATATATATTTGATCGAGTATGGAATAAAACAAAATTTATTTCATCGCAAATAGAGTTCCGATTGAGAAGAAATTCGAAGAACAAGCAAATCAGTCGAAACTCAAAGGGGTACACCATCACAAAAAATAGTGAATTTTGGCCCCAAAAATATGTATTATATTAAAATTATTAACTCAATATATATCTAGTTAGAATGTGAATAAAATTAATTTCACTGAAAACGAAGTTGTGAGTGATGAGATATTGACAAAACTACGAAATCAGACGAAACATGAAGGTGCAACTTAGGAAAAAACAACTTAACATCTTATATACAAGTGATAACAACAAACATTTGATTTTACATTTTGATTAAGAATGTTTAGTATATATATTTAATCGAGTATGGAATAAAACAAAATTTATTTCATCGCAAATAGAGTTCCGTTTGAGAAGAAATTCGAAGAACAACCAAATCGGTCGAAACTCAAAGGGGTACCATCACGGAAAATAGTGAATTTTGGACCCAAAAATATGTATTATATTAAAATTATTAACTCAATATATATCTAGTTAGAATGTGAATAAAATTAATTTCACTGAAAACGAAGTTGTGAGTGATGAGATACTGACAAAACTACGAAATCAGACGAAACATGAAGGTGCAACTTAGGAAAAAACAACTTAACATCTTATATACAAGTGATAACAACAAACATTTGATTTTACATTTTGATTAAGAATGTTTAGTATATATATTTAATCGAGTATGGAATAAAACAAAATTTATTTCATCGCAAATAGAGTTCCGTTTGAGAAGAAATTCGAAGAACAACCAAATCGGTCGAAACTCAAAGGGGTACCATCACGGAAAATAGTGAATTTTGGACCCAAAAATATGTATTATATTAAAATTATTAACTCAATATATATCTAGTTAGAATGTGAAAAAAATTAATTTCACTGAAAACGAAGTTGTGAGTGATGAGATACTGACAAAACTACGAAATCAGACGAAACATGAAGGTGCAACTTAGGAAAAAACAACTTAACATCTTATATACAAGTGATAACAACAAACATTTGATTTTACATTTTGATTAAGAATGTTTAGTATATATATTTAATCGAGTATGGAATAAAACAAAATTTATTTCATCGCAAATAGAGTTCCGTTTGAGAAGAAATTCGAAGAACAACCAAATCGGTCGAAACTCAAAGGGGTACCATCACGGAAAATAGTGAATTTTGGCCCCAAAAATATGTATTATATTAAAATTATTAACTCAATATATATCGAGTTAGAATGTGAATAAAACTAATTTCACTTAAAACGAAGTTGTGAGTGATGAGATATTGACAAAACTACGAAATCAAACGAAACATGAAGGTGCAACTTAGGAAAAAACAACTTAACATCTTATATACAAGTGATAACATCAAACATTTGATTTTATATTTTTAGTAAGAATGTTTAGAATATATATTTGATCGAGTATGGAATAAAACAAAATTTATTTCATCTCAAATAGAGTTTCGTTTGAGAAGAAATTCGAAGAACAAGCAAATCGGTCGAAACTCAAAGGGGTACGTACCATCACAAAAAATAGTGAATTTTGGCCCCAAAAATATGTATTATATTAAAATTATTAACTCAATATATATTGAGTTAGAATGTGAATAAAATTAATTTCACTGAAAACGAAGTTGTGAGTGATGAGATATTGACAAAACTACGAAATCAGACGAAACATGAAGGTGCAACTTAGGAAAAAACAACTTAACATCTTATATACAAGTGATAACAACAAACATTTGATTTTATATTTTTAGTAAGAATGTTTAGAATATATATTTGATCGAGTATGGAATAAAACAAAATTTATTTCATCGCAAATAGAGTTCCGTTTGAGAAGAAATTCGTTGAACAACCAAATCGGTCGAAACTCAAAGGGGTACCATCACGGAAAATAGTGAATTTTGGACCCAAAAATATGTATTATATTAAAATTATTAACTCAATATATATCTAGTTAGAATGTGAATAAAATTAATTTCACTGAAAACGAAGTTGTGAGTGATGAGATACTGACAAAACTACGAAATCAGACGAAACATGAAGGTGCAACTTAGGAAAAAACAACTTAACATCTTATATACAAGTGATAACATCAAACATTTGATTTTATATTTTTAGTAAGAATGTTTAGAATATATATTTGATCGAGTATGGAATAAAACAAAATTTATTTCATCTCAAATAGAGTTTCGTTTGAGAAGAAATTCGAAGAACAAGCAAATCGGTCGAAACTCAAAGGGGTACCATCACAAAAAATAGTGAATTTTGGCCCCAAAAATATGTATTATATTAAAATTATTAACTCAATATATATTGAGTTAGAATGTGAATAAAATTAATTTCACTGAAAACGAAGTTGTGAGTGATGAGATATTGACAAAACTACGAAATCAGACGAAACATGAAGGTGCAACTTAGGAAAAAACAACTTAACATCTTATATACAAGTGATAACAACAAACATTTGATTTTACATTTTGATTAAGAATGTTTAGTATATATATTTGATCGAGTATGGAATAAAACAAAATTTATTTCATCGCAAATAGAGTTCCGTTTGAGAAGAAATTCGAAGAACAACCAAATCGGTCGAAACTCAAAGGGGTACCATCACGGAAAATAGTGAATTTTGGACCCCAAAATATGTATTATATTAAAATTATTAACTCAATATATATCGAGTTAGAATGTGAATAAAACTAATTTCACTTAAAACGAAGTTGTGAGTGATGAGATATTGACAAAACTACGAAATCAAACGAAACATGAAGGTGCAACTTAGGAAAAAACAACTTAACATCTTATATACAAGTGATAACATCAAACATTTGATTTTATATTTTTAGTAAGAATGTTTAGAATATATATTTGATCGAGTATGGAATAAAACAAAATTTATTTCATCTCAAATAGAGTTCCGTTTGAGAAGAAATTCGAAGAACAAGCAAATCGGTCGAAACTCAAAGGGGTACCATCACGGAAAATAGTGAATTTTGGACCCAAAAATATGTATTATATTAAAATTATTAACTCAATATATATCTAGTTAGAATGTGAATAAAATTAATTTCACTGAAAACGAAGTTGTGAGTGATGAGATATTGACAAAACTACGAAATCAAACGAAACATGAAGGTGCAACTTAGGAAAAAACAACTTAACATCTTATATACAAGTGATAACAACAAACATTTGATTTTACATTTTGATTAAGAATATTTAGTATATATATTTAATCGAGTATGGAATAAAACAAAATTTATTTCATCGCAAATAGAGTTCCGTTTGAGAAGAAATTCGAAGAACAACCAAATCGGTCGAAACTCAAAGGGGTACCATCACGGAAAATAGTGAATTTTGGACCCAAAAATATGTATTATATTAAAATTATTAACTCAATATATATTGAGTTAGAATGTGAATAAAACTAATTTCACTTAAAACGAAGTTGTGAGTGATGAGATATTGACAAAACTACGAAATCAAACGAAACATGAAGGTGCAACTTAGGAAAAAACAACTTAACATCTTATATACAAGTGATAACATCAAACATTTGATTTTATATTTTTAGTAAGAATGTTTAGAATATATATTTGATCGAGTATGGAATAAAACAAAATTTATTTCATCTCAAATAGAGTTCTGTTTGAGAAGAAATTCGAAGAACAAGCAAATCGGTCGAAACTCAAAGGGGTACCATCACAAAAAATAGTGAATTTTGGCCCCAAAAATATGTATTATATTAAAATTATTAACTCAATATATATTGAGTTAGAATGTGAATAAAATTAATTTCAATGAAAACGAAGTTGTGAGTGATGAGATATTGACAAAACTACGAAATCAGACGAAACATGAAGGTGCAACTTAGGAAAAAACAACTTAACATCTTATATACAAGTGATAACAACAAACATTTGATTTTACATTTTGATTAAGAATGTTTAGTATATATATTTGATCGAGTATGGAATAAAACAAAATTTATTTCATCGCAAATAGAGTTCCGATTGAGAAGAAATTCGAAGAACAAGCAAATCAGTCGAAACTCAAAGGGGTACACCATCACAAAAAATAGTGAATTTTGGCCCCAAAAATATGTATTATATTAAAATTATTAACTCAATATATATCTAGTTAGAATGTGAATAAAATTAATTTCACTGAAAACGAAGTTGTGAGTGATGAGATATTGACAAAACTACGAAATCAGACGAAACATGAAGGTGCAACTTAGGAAAAAACAACTTAACATCTTATATACAAGTGATAACAACAAACATTTGATTTTACATTTTGATTAAGAATGTTTAGTATATATATTTAATCGAGTATGGAATAAAACAAAATTTATTTCATCGCAAATAGAGTTCCGTTTGAGAAGAAATTCGAAGAACAACCAAATCGGTCGAAACTCAAAGGGGTACCATCACGGAAAATAGTGAATTTTGGCCCCAAAAATATGTATTATATTAAAATTATTAACTCAACATATATGGAGTTAGAATGTGAATAAAACTAATTTCACTTAAAACGAAGTTGTGAGTGATGAGATATTGACAAAACTACGAAATCAAACGAAACATGAAGGTGCAACTTAGGAAAAAACAACTTAACATCTTATATACAAGTGATAACATCAAACATTTGATTTTATATTTTTAGTAAGAATGTTTAGAATATATATTTGATCGAGTATGGAATAAAACAAAATTTATTTCATCTCAAATAGAGTTCCGTTTGAGAAGAAATTTGAAGAACAAGCAAATCGGTCGAAACTCAAAGGGGTACCATCACAAAAAATAGTGAATTTTGGCCCCAAAAATATGTATTATATTAAAATTATTAACTCAATATATATCTAGTTAGAATGTGAATAAAATTAATTTCACTGAAAACGAAGTTGTGAGTGATGAGATACTGACAAAACTACGAAATCAGACGAAACATGAAGGTGCAACTTAGGAAAAAACAACTTAACATCTTATATACAAGTGATAACAACAAACATTTGATTTTACATTTTGATTAAGAATGTTTAGTATATATATTTAATCGAGTATGGAATAAAACAAAATTTATTTCATCGCAAATAGAGTTCCGTTTGAGAAGAAATTCGAAGAACAACCAAATCGGTCGAAACTCAAAGGACCATCACGGAAAATAGTGAATTTTGGACCCAAAAATATGTATTATATTAAAATTATTAACTCAATATATATTGAGTTAGAATGTGAATAAAACTAATTTCACTTAAAACGAAGTTGTGAGTGATGAGATATTGACAAAACTACGAAATCAAACGAAACATGAAGGTGCAACTTAGGAAAAAACAACTTAACATCTTATATACAAGTGATAACATCAAACATTTGATTTTATATTTTTAGTAAGAATGTTTAGAATATATATTTGATCGAGTATGGAATAAAACAAAATTTATTTCATCTCAAATAGAGTTCTGTTTGAGAAGAAATTCGAAGAACAAGCAAATCGGTCGAAACTCAAAGGGGTACCATCACAAAAAATAGTGAATTTTGGCCCCAAAAATATGTATTATATTAAAATTATTAACTCAATATATATTGAGTTAGAATGTGAATAAAATTAATTTCAATGAAAACGAAGTTGTGAGTGATGAGATATTGACAAAACTACGAAATCAGACGAAACATGAAGGTGCAACTTAGGAAAAAACAACTTAACATCTTATATACAAGTGATAACAACAAACATTTGATTTTACATTTTGATTAAGAATGTTTAGTATATATATTTAATCGAGTATGGAATAAAACAAAATTTATTTCATCGCAAATAGAGTTCCGTTTGAGAAGAAATTCGAAGAACAACCAAATCGGTCGAAACTCAAAGGACCATCACGGAAAATAGTGAATTTTGGACCCAAAAATATGTATTATATTAAAATTATTAACTCAATATATATTGAGTTAGAATGTGAATAAAACTAATTTCACTTAAAACGAAGTTGTGAGTGATGAGATATTGACAAAACTACGAAATCAAACGAAACATGAAGGTGCAACTTAGGAAAAAACAACTTAACATCTTATATACAAGTGATAACATCAAACATTTGATTTTATATTTTTAGTAAGAATGTTTAGAATATATATTTGATCGAGTATGGAATAAAACAAAATTTATTTCATCTCAAATAGAGTTCTGTTTGAGAAGAAATTCGAAGAACAAGCAAATCGGTCGAAACTCAAAGGGGTACCATCACAAAAAATAGTGAATTTTGGCCCCAAAAATATGTATTATATTAAAATTATTAACTCAATATATATTGAGTTAGAATGTGAATAAAATTAATTTCAATGAAAACGAAGTTGTGAGTGATGAGATATTGACAAAACTACGAAATCAGACGAAACATGAAGGTGCAACTTAGGAAAAAACAACTTAACATCTTATATACAAGTGATAACAACAAACATTTGATTTTACATTTTGATTAAGAATGTTTAGTATATATATTTGATCGAGTATGGAATAAAACAAAATTTATTTCATCGCAAATAGAGTTCCGATTGAGAAGAAATTCGAAGAACAAGCAAATCAGTCGAAACTCAAAGGGGTACACCATCACAAAAAATAGTGAATTTTGGCCCCAAAAATATGTATTATATTAAAATTATTAACTCAATATATATCTAGTTAGAATGTGAATAAAATTAATTTCACTGAAAACGAAGTTGTGAGTGATGAGATATTGACAAAACTACGAAATCAGACGAAACATGAAGGTGCAACTTAGGAAAAAACAACTTAACATCTTATATACAAGTGATAACAACAAACATTTGATTTTACATTTTGATTAAGAATGTTTAGTATATATATTTAATCGAGTATGGAATAAAACAAAATTTATTTCATCGCAAATAGAGTTCCGTTTGAGAAGAAATTCGAAGAACAACCAAATCGGTCGAAACTCAAAGGGGTACCATCACGGAAAATAGTGAATTTTGGACCCAAAAATATGTATTATATTAAAATTATTAACTCAATATATATCTAGTTAGAATGTGAATAAAATTAATTTCACTGAAAACGAAGTTGTGAGTGATGAGATACTGACAAAACTACGAAATCAGACGAAACATGAAGGTGCAACTTAGGAAAAAACAACTTAACATCTTATATACAAGTGATAACAACAAACATTTGATTTTACATTTTGATTAAGAATGTTTAGTATATATATTTAATCGAGTATGGAATAAAACAAAATTTATTTCATCGCAAATAGAGTTCCGTTTGAGAAGAAATTCGAAGAACAACCAAATCGGTCGAAACTCAAAGGGGTACCATCACGGAAAATAGTGAATTTTGGACCCAAAAATATGTATTATATTAAAATTATTAACTCAATATATATCTAGTTAGAATGTGAAAAAAATTAATTTCACTGAAAACGAAGTTGTGAGTGATGAGATACTGACAAAACTACGAAATCAGACGAAACATGAAGGTGCAACTTAGGAAAAAACAACTTAACATCTTATATACAAGTGATAACAACAAACATTTGATTTTACATTTTGATTAAGAATGTTTAGTATATATATTTAATCGAGTATGGAATAAAACAAAATTTATTTCATCGCAAATAGAGTTCCGTTTGAGAAGAAATTCGAAGAACAACCAAATCGGTCGAAACTCAAAGGGGTACCATCACGGAAAATAGTGAATTTTGGCCCCAAAAATATGTATTATATTAAAATTATTAACTCAATATATATCGAGTTAGAATGTGAATAAAACTAATTTCACTTAAAACGAAGTTGTGAGTGATGAGATATTGACAAAACTACGAAATCAAACGAAACATGAAGGTGCAACTTAGGAAAAAACAACTTAACATCTTATATACAAGTGATAACATCAAACATTTGATTTTATATTTTTAGTAAGAATGTTTAGAATATATATTTGATCGAGTATGGAATAAAACAAAATTTATTTCATCTCAAATAGAGTTTCGTTTGAGAAGAAATTCGAAGAACAAGCAAATCGGTCGAAACTCAAAGGGGTACCATCACAAAAAATAGTGAATTTTGGCCCCAAAAATATGTATTATATTAAAATTATTAACTCAATATATATTGAGTTAGAATGTGAATAAAATTAATTTCACTGAAAACGAAGTTGTGAGTGATGAGATATTGACAAAACTACGAAATCAGACGAAACATGAAGGTGCAACTTAGGAAAAAACAACTTAACATCTTATATACAAGTGATAACAACAAACATTTGATTTTATATTTTTAGTAAGAATGTTTAGAATATATATTTGATCGAGTATGGAATAAAACAAAATTTATTTCATCGCAAATAGAGTTCCGTTTGAGAAGAAATTCGTAGAACAACCAAATCGGTCGAAACTCAAAGGGGTACCATCACGGAAAATAGTGAATTTTGGACCCAAAAATATGTATTATATTAAAATTATTAACTCAATATATATCTAGTTAGAATGTGAATAAAATTAATTTCACTGAAAACGAAGTTGTGAGTGATGAGATATTGACAAAACTACGAAATCAGACGAAACATGAAGGTGCAACTTAGGAAAAAACAACTTAACATCTTATATACAAGTGATAACATCAAACATTTGATTTTATATTTTTAGTAAGAATGTTTAGAATATATATTTGATCGAGTATGGAATAAAACAAAATTTATTTCATCTCAAATAGAGTTTCGTTTGAGAAGAAATTCGAAGAACAAGCAAATCGGTCGAAACTCAAAGGGGTACCATCACAAAAAATAGTGAATTTTGGCCCCAAAAATATGTATTATATTAAAATTATTAACTCAATATATATTGAGTTAGAATGTGAATAAAATTAATTTCACTGAAAACGAAGTTGTGAGTGATGAGATATTGACAAAACTACGAAATCAGACGAAACATGAAGGTGCAACTTAGGAAAAAACAACTTAACATCTTATATACAAGTGATAACAACAAACATTTGATTTTACATTTTGATTAAGAATGTTTAGTATATATATTTGATCGAGTATGGAATAAAACAAAATTTATTTCATCGCAAATAGAGTTCCGTTTGAGAAGAAATTCGAAGAACAACCAAATCGGTCGAAACTCAAAGGGGTACCATCACGGAAAATAGTGAATTTTGGACCCAAAAATATGTATTATATTAAAATTATTAACTCAATATATATCGAGTTAGAATGTGAATAAAACTAATTTCACTTAAAACGAAGTTGTGAGTGATGAGATATTGACAAAACTACGAAATCAAACGAAACATGAAGGTGCAACTTAGGAAAAAACAACTTAACATCTTATATACAAGTGATAACATCAAACATTTGATTTTATATTTTTAGTAAGAATGTTTAGAATATATATTTGATCGAGTATGGAATAAAACAAAATTTATTTCATCTCAAATAGAGTTCCGTTTGAGAAGAAATTTGAAGAACAAGCAAATCGGTCGAAACTCAAAGGGGTACCATCACGGAAAATAGTGAATTTTGGACCCAAAAATATGTATTATATTAAAATTATTAACTCAATATATATCTAGTTAGAATGTGAATAAAATTAATTTCACTGAAAACGAAGTTGTGAGTGATGAGATATTGACAAAACTACGAAATCAGACGAAACATGAAGGTGCAACTTAGGAAAAAACAACTTAACATCTTATATACAAGTGATAACAACAAACATTTGATTTTACATTTTGATTAAGAATATTTAGTATATATATTTAATCGAGTATGGAATAAAACAAAATTTATTTCATCGCAAATAGAGTTCCGTTTGAGAAGAAATTCGAAGAACAACCAAATCGGTCGAAACTCAAAGGGGTACCATCACGGAAAATAGTGAATTTTGGACCCAAAAATATGTATTATATTAAAATTATTAACTCAATATATATCGAGTTAGAATGTGAATAAAACTAATTTCACTTAAAACGAAGTTGTGAGTGATGAGATATTGACAAAACTACGAAATCAAACGAAACATGAAGGTGCAACTTAGGAAAAAACAACTTAACATCTTATATACAAGTGATAACATCAAACATTTGATTTTATATTTTTAGTAAGAATGTTTAGAATATATATTTGATCGAGTATGGAATAAAACAAAATTTATTTCATCGCAAATAGAGTTCCGTTTGAGAAGAAATTCGTAGAACAACCAAATCGGTCGAAACTCAAAGGGGTACCATCACGGAAAATAGTGAATTTTGGACCCAAAAATATGTATTATATTAAAATTATTAACTCAATATATATCTAGTTAGAATGTGAATAAAATTAATTTCACTGAAAACGAAGTTGTGAGTGATGAGATACTGACAAAAC
The DNA here is from genome assembly GCA_946814005.1 of Chamaenerion angustifolium. Lineage (NCBI taxonomy): Eukaryota > Viridiplantae > Streptophyta > Magnoliopsida > Myrtales > Onagraceae > Chamaenerion > Chamaenerion angustifolium. The sequence continues at coordinate 2,027,502 of OX328279.1, forward strand.
TACGAAATCAGACGAAACATGAAGGTGCAACTTAGGAAAAAACAACTTAACATCTTATATACAAGTGATAACATCAAACATTTGATTTTATATTTTTAGTAAGAATGTTTAGAATATATATTTGATCGAGTATGGAATAAAACAAAATTTATTTCATCTCAAATAGAGTTTCGTTTGAGAAGAAATTCGAAGAACAAGCAAATCGGTCGAAACTCAAAGGGGTACCATCACAAAAAATAGTGAATTTTGGCCCCAAAAATATGTATTATATTAAAATTATTAACTCAATATATATTGAGTTAGAATGTGAATAAAATTAATTTCACTGAAAACGAAGTTGTGAGTGATGAGATATTGACAAAACTACGAAATCAGACGAAACATGAAGGTGCAACTTAGGAAAAAACAACTTAACATCTTATATACAAGTGATAACAACAAACATTTGATTTTACATTTTGATTAAGAATGTTTAGTATATATATTTGATCGAGTATGGAATAAAACAAAATTTATTTCATCGCAAATAGAGTTCCGTTTGAGAAGAAATTCGAAGAACAACCAAATCGGTCGAAACTCAAAGGGGTACCATCACGGAAAATAGTGAATTTTGGACCCAAAAATATGTATTATATTAAAATTATTAACTCAATATATATCGAGTTAGAATGTGAATAAAACTAATTTCACTTAAAACGAAGTTGTGAGTGATGAGATATTGACAAAACTACGAAATCAAACGAAACATGAAGGTGCAACTTAGGAAAAAACAACTTAACATCTTATATACAAGTGATAACATCAAACATTTGATTTTATATTTTTAGTAAGAATGTTTAGAATATATATTTGATCGAGTATGGAATAAAACAAAATTTATTTCATCTCAAATAGAGTTCCGTTTGAGAAGAAATTCGGAGAACAACCAAATCGGTCGAAACTCAAAGGGGTACCATCACAAAAAATAGTGAATTTTGGCCCCAAAAATATGTATTATATTAAAATTATTAACTCAATATATATCTAGTTAGAATGTGAATAAAATTAATTTCACTGAAAACGAAGTTGTGAGTGATGAGATATTGACAAAACTACGAAATCAGACGAAACATGAAGGTGCAACTTAGGAAAAAACAACTTAACATCTTATATACAAGTGATAACAACAAACATTTGATTTTACATTTTGATTAAGAATGTTTAGTATATATATTTAATCGAGTATGGAATAAAACAAAATTTATTTCATCGCAAATAGAGTTCCGTTTGAGAAGAAATTCGGAGAACAACCAAATCGGTCGAAACTCAAAGGGGTACCATCACGGAAAATAGTGAATTTTGGACCCAAAAATATGTATTATATTAAAATTATTAACTCAATATATATCGAGTTAGAATGTGAATAAAACTAATTTCACTTAAAACGAAGTTGTGAGTGATGAGATATTGACAAAACTACGAAATCAAACGAAACATGAAGGTGCAACTTAGGAAAAAACAACTTAACATCTTATATACAAGTGATAACATCAAACATTTGATTTTATATTTTTAGTAAGAATGTTTAGAATATATATTTGATCGAGTATGGAATAAAACAAAATTTATTTCATCGCAAATAGAGTTCCGTTTGAGAAGAAATTCGTAGAACAACCAAATCGGTCGAAACTCAAAGGGGTACCATCACGGAAAATAGTGAATTTTGGACCCAAAAATATGTATTATATTAAAATTATTAACTCAATATATATCTAGTTAGAATGTGAATAAAATTAATTTCACTGAAAACGAAGTTGTGAGTGATGAGATACTGACAAAACTACGAAATCAGACGAAACATGAAGGTGCAACTTAGGAAAAAACAACTTAACATCTTATATACAAGTGATAACAACAAACATTTGATTTTACATTTTGATTAAGAATGTTTAGTATATATATTTAATCGAGTATGGAATAAAACAAAATTTATTTCATCGCAAATAGAGTTCCGTTTGAGAAGAAATTCGAAGAACAACCATATCGGTCGAAACTCAAAGGGGTACCATCACGGAAAATAGTGAATTTTGGCCCCAAAAATATGTATTATATTAAAATTATTAACTCAACATATATGGAGTTAGAATGTGAATAAAACTAATTTCACTTAAAACGAAGTTGTGAGTGATGAGATATTGACAAAACTACGAAATCAAACGAAACATGAAGGTGCAACTTAGGAAAAAACAACTTAACATCTTATATACAAGTGATAACATCAAACATTTGATTTTATATTTTTAGTAAGAATGTTTAGAATATATATTTGATCGAGTATGGAATAAAACAAAATTTATTTCATCTCAAATAGAGTTCCGTTTGAGAAGAAATTTGAAGAACAAGCAAATCGGTCGAAACTCAAAGGGGTACCATCACAAAAAATAGTGAATTTTGGCCCCAAAAATATGTATTATATTAAAATTATTAACTCAATATATATTGAGTTAGAATGTGAATAAAATTAATTTCACTGAAAACGAAGTTGTGAGTGATGAGATATTGACAAAACTACGAAATCAGACGAAACATGAAGGTGCAACTTAGGAAAAAACAACTTAACATCTTATATACAAGTGATAACAACAAACATTTGATTTTACATTTTGATTAAGAATGTTTAGTATATATATTTAATCGAGTATGGAATAAAACAAAATTTATTTCATCGCAAATAGAGTTCCGTTTGAGAAGAAATTCGAAGAACAACCAAATCGGTCGAAACTCAAAGGACCATCACGGAAAATAGTGAATTTTGGACCCAAAAATATGTATTATATTAAAATTATTAACTCAATATATATCGAGTTAGAATGTGAATAAAACTAATTTCACTTAAAACGAAGTTGTGAGTGATGAGATATTGACAAAACTACGAAATCAAACGAAACATGAAGGTGCAACTTAGGAAAAAACAACTTAACATCTTATATACAAGTGATAACATCAAACATTTGATTTTATATTTTTAGTAAGAATGTTTAGAATATATATTTGATCGAGTATGGAATAAAACAAAATTTATTTCATCTCAAATAGAGTTCTGTTTGAGAAGAAATTCGAAGAACAAGCAAATCGGTCGAAACTCAAAGGGGTACCATCACAAAAAATAGTGAATTTTGGCCCCAAAAATATGTATTATATTAAAATTATTAACTCAATATATATTGAGTTAGAATGTGAATAAAATTAATTTCAATGAAAACGAAGTTGTGAGTGATGAGATATTGACAAAACTACGAAATCAGACGAAACATGAAGGTGCAACTTAGGAAAAAACAACTTAACATCTTATATACAAGTGATAACAACAAACATTTGATTTTACATTTTGATTAAGAATGTTTAGTATATATATTTGATCGAGTATGGAATAAAACAAAATTTATTTCATCGCAAATAGAGTTCCGATTGAGAAGAAATTCGAAGAACAAGCAAATCAGTCGAAACTCAAAGGGGTACACCATCACAAAAAATAGTGAATTTTGGCCCCAAAAATATGTATTATATTAAAATTATTAACTCAATATATATCTAGTTAGAATGTGAATAAAATTAATTTCACTGAAAACGAAGTTGTGAGTGATGAGATATTGACAAAACTACGAAATCAAACGAAACATGAAGGTGCAACTTAGGAAAAAACAACTTAACATCTTATATACAAGTGATAACATCAAACATTTGATTTTATATTTTTAGTAAGAATGTTTAGAATATATATTTGATCGAGTATGGAATAAAACAAAATTTATTTCATCTCAAATAGAGTTCCGTTTGAGAAGAAATTCGGAGAACAACCAAATCGGTCGAAACTCAAAGGGGTACCATCACAAAAAATAGTGAATTTTGGCCCCAAAAATATGTATTATATTAAAATTATTAACTCAATATATATCTAGTTAGAATGTGAATAAAATTAATTTCACTGAAAACGAAGTTGTGAGTGATGAGATATTGACAAAACTACGAAATCAGACGAAACATGAAGGTGCAACTTAGGAAAAAACAACTTAACATCTTATATACAAGTGATAACAACAAACATTTGATTTTATATTTTTATTAAGAATGTTTAGTATATATATTTAATCGAGTATGGAATAAAACAAAATTTATTTCATCGCAAATAGAGTTCCGTTTGAGAAGAAATTCGGAGAACAACCAAATCGGTCGAAACTCAAAGGGGTACCATCACGGAAAATAGTGAATTTTGGACCCAAAAATATGTATTATATTAAAATTATTAACTCAATATATATCGAGTTAGAATGTGAATAAAACTAATTTCACTTAAAACGAAGTTGTGAGTGATGAGATATTGACAAAACTACGAAATCAAACGAAACATGAAGGTGCAACTTAGGAAAAAACAACTTAACATCTTATATACAAGTGATAACATCAAACATTTGATTTTATATTTTTAGTAAGAATGTTTAGAATATATATTTGATCGAGTATGGAATAAAACAAAATTTATTTCATCGCAAATAGAGTTCCGTTTGAAAAGAAATTCGTAGAACAACCAAATCGGTCGAAACTCAAAGGGGTACCATCACGGAAAATAGTGAATTTTGGACCCAAAAATATGTATTATATTAAAATTATTAACTCAATATATATCTAGTTAGAATGTGAATAAAATTAATTTCACTGAAAACGAAGTTGTGAGTGATGAGATACTGACAAAACTACGAAATCAGACGAAACATGAAGGTGCAACTTAGGAAAAAACAACTTAACATCTTATATACAAGTGATAACAACAAACATTTGATTTTACATTTTGATTAAGAATGTTTAGTATATATATTTAATCGAGTATGGAATAAAACAAAATTTATTTCATCGCAAATAGAGTTCCGTTTGAGAAGAAATTCGAAGAACAACCATATCGGTCGAAACTCAAAGGGGTACCATCACGGAAAATAGTGAATTTTGGCCCCAAAAATATGTATTATATTAAAATTATTAACTCAACATATATGGAGTTAGAATGTGAATAAAACTAATTTCACTTAAAACGAAGTTGTGAGTGATGAGATATTGACAAAACTACGAAATCAAACGAAACATGAAGGTGCAACTTAGGAAAAAACAACTTAACATCTTATATACAAGTGATAACATCAAACATTTGATTTTATATTTTTAGTAAGAATGTTTAGAATATATATTTGATCGAGTATGGAATAAAACAAAATTTATTTCATCTCAAATAGAGTTCCGTTTGAGAAGAAATTTGAAGAACAAGCAAATCGGTCGAAACTCAAAGGGGTACCATCACAAAAAATAGTGAATTTTGGCCCCAAAAATATGTATTATATTAAAATTATTAACTCAATATATATTGAGTTAGAATGTGAATAAAATTAATTTCACTGAAAACGAAGTTGTGAGTGATGAGATATTGACAAAACTACGAAATCAGACGAAACATGAAGGTGCAACTTAGGAAAAAACAACTTAACATCTTATATACAAGTGATAACAACAAACATTTGATTTTACATTTTGATTAAGAATGTTTAGTATATATATTTAATCGAGTATGGAATAAAACAAAATTTATTTCATCGCAAATAGAGTTCCGTTTGAGAAGAAATTCGAAGAACAACCAAATCGGTCGAAACTCAAAGGACCATCACGGAAAATAGTGAATTTTGGACCCAAAAATATGTATTATATTAAAATTATTAACTCAATATATATCGAGTTAGAATGTGAATAAAACTAATTTCACTTAAAACGAAGTTGTGAGTGATGAGATATTGACAAAACTACGAAATCAAACGAAACATGAAGGTGCAACTTAGGAAAAAACAACTTAACATCTTATATACAAGTGATAACATCAAACATTTGATTTTATATTTTTAGTAAGAATGTTTAGAATATATATTTGATCGAGTATGGAATAAAACAAAATTTATTTCATCTCAAATAGAGTTCTGTTTGAGAAGAAATTCGAAGAACAAGCAAATCGGTCGAAACTCAAAGGGGTACCATCACAAAAAATAGTGAATTTTGGCCCCAAAAATATGTATTATATTAAAATTATTAACTCAATATATATTGAGTTAGAATGTGAATAAAATTAATTTCAATGAAAACGAAGTTGTGAGTGATGAGATATTGACAAAACTACGAAATCAGACGAAACATGAAGGTGCAACTTAGGAAAAAACAACTTAACATCTTATATACAAGTGATAACAACAAACATTTGATTTTACATTTTGATTAAGAATGTTTAGTATATATATTTGATCGAGTATGGAATAAAACAAAATTTATTTCATCGCAAATAGAGTTCCGATTGAGAAGAAATTCGAAGAACAAGCAAATCAGTCGAAACTCAAAGGGGTACACCATCACAAAAAATAGTGAATTTTGGCCCCAAAAATATGTATTATATTAAAATTATTAACTCAATATATATCTAGTTAGAATGTGAATAAAATTAATTTCACTGAAAACGAAGTTGTGAGTGATGAGATATTGACAAAACTACGAAATCAGACGAAACATGAAGGTGCAACTTAGGAAAAAACAACTTAACATCTTATATACAAGTGATAACAACAAACATTTGATTTTACATTTTGATTAAGAATGTTTAGTATATATATTTAATCGAGTATGGAATAAAACAAAATTTATTTCATCGCAAATAGAGTTCCGTTTGAGAAGAAATTCGAAGAACAACCAAATCGGTCGAAACTCAAAGGGGTACCATCACGGAAAATAGTGAATTTTGGACCCAAAAATATGTATTATATTAAAATTATTAACTCAATATATATCTAGTTAGAATGTGAATAAAATTAATTTCACTGAAAACGAAGTTGTGAGTGATGAGATACTGACAAAACTACGAAATCAGACGAAACATGAAGGTGCAACTTAGGAAAAAACAACTTAACATCTTATATACAAGTGATAACAACAAACATTTGATTTTACATTTTGATTAAGAATGTTTAGTATATATATTTAATCGAGTATGGAATAAAACAAAATTTATTTCATCGCAAATAGAGTTCCGTTTGAGAAGAAATTCGAAGAACAACCAAATCGGTCGAAACTCAAAGGGGTACCATCACGGAAAATAGTGAATTTTGGCCCCAAAAATATGTATTATATTAAAATTATTAACTCAATATATATCTAGTTAGAATGTGAATAAAATTAATTTCACTGAAAACGAAGTTGTGAGTGATGAGATACTGACAAAACTACGAAATCAGACGAAACATGAAGGTGCAACTTAGGAAAAAACAACTTAACATCTTATATACAAGTGATAACAACAAACATTTGATTTTACATTTTGATTAAGAATGTTTAGTATATATATTTAATCGAGTATGGAATAAAACAAAATTTATTTCATCGCAAATAGAGTTCCGTTTGAGAAGAAATTCGAAGAACAACCAAATCGGTCGAAACTCAAAGGGGTACCATCACGGAAAATAGTGAATTTTGGCCCCAAAAATATGTATTATATTAAAATTATTAACTCAATATATATCGAGTTAGAATGTGAATAAAACTAATTTCACTTAAAACGAAGTTGTGAGTGATGAGATATTGACAAAACTACGAAATCAAACGAAACATGAAGGTGCAACTTAGGAAAAAACAACTTAACATCTTATATACAAGTGATAACATCAAACATTTGATTTTATATTTTTAGTAAGAATGTTTAGAATATATATTTGATCGAGTATGGAATAAAACAAAATTTATTTCATCTCAAATAGAGTTTCGTTTGAGAAGAAATTCGAAGAACAAGCAAATCGGTCGAAACTCAAAGGGGTACCATCACAAAAAATAGTGAATTTTGGCCCCAAAAATATGTATTATATTAAAATTATTAACTCAATATATATTGAGTTAGAATGTGAATAAAATTAATTTCACTGAAAACGAAGTTGTGAGTGATGAGATATTGACAAAACTACGAAATCAGACGAAACATGAAGGTGCAACTTAGGAAAAAACAACTTAACATCTTATATACAAGTGATAACAACAAACATTTGATTTTACATTTTGATTAAGAATGTTTAGTATATATATTTGATCGAGTATGGAATAAAACAAAATTTATTTCATCGCAAATAGAGTTCCGTTTGAGAAGAAATTCGAAGAACAACCAAATCGGTCGAAACTCAAAGGGGTACCATCACGGAAAATAGTGAATTTTGGACCCAAAAATATGTATTATATTAAAATTATTAACTCAATATATATCGAGTTAGAATGTGAATAAAACTAATTTCACTTAAAACGAAGGTGTGAGTGATGAGATATTGACAAAACTACGAAATCAAACGAAACATGAAGGTGCAACTTAGGAAAAAACAACTTAACATCTTATATACAAGTGATAACATCAAACATTTGATTTTATATTTTTAGTAAGAATGTTTAGAATATATATTTGATCGAGTATGGAATAAAACAAAATTTATTTCATCTCAAATAGAGTTCCGTTTGAGAAGAAATTCGAAGAACAAGCAAATCGGTCGAAACTCAAAGGGGTACCATCACAAAAAATAGTGAATTTTGGCCCCAAAAATATGTATTATATTAAAATTATTAACTCAATATATATTGAGTTAGAATGTGAATAAAATTAATTTCACTGAAAACGAAGTTGTGAGCGATGAGATATTGACAAAACTACGAAATCAGACGAAACATGAAGGTGCAACTTAGGAAAAAACAACTTAACATCTTATATACAAGTGATAACAACAAACATTTGATTTTACATTTTGATTAAGAATGTTTAGTATATATATTTGATCGAGTATGGAATAAAACAAAATTTATTTCATCGCAAATAGAGTTCCGATTCAGAAGAAATTCGAAGAACAAGCAAATCGGTCGAAACTCAAAGGGGTACACCATCACAAAAAATAGTGAATTTTGGCCCCAAAAATATGTATTATATTAAAATTATTAACTCAATATATTTCTAGTTAGAATGTGAATAAAATTAATTTCACTGAAAACGAAGTTGTGAGTGATGAGATATTGACAAAACTACGAAATCAGACGAAACATGAAGGTGCAACTTAGGAAAAAACAACTTAACATCTTATATACAAGTGATAACAACAAACATTTGATTTTACATTTTGATTAAGAATGTTTAGTATATATATTTAATTGAGTATGGAATAAAACAAAATTTATTTCATCGCAAATAGAGTTCCGTTTGAGAAGAAATTCGAAGAACAACCAAATCGGTCGAAACTCAAAGGGGTACCATCACGGAAAATAGTGAATTTTGGACCCAAAAATATGTATTATATTAAAATTATTAACTCAATATATATCGAGTTAGAATGTGAATAAAACTAATTTCACTTAAAACGAAGTTGTGAGTGATGAGATATTGACAAAACTACGAAATCAAACGAAACATGAAGGTGCAACTTAGGAAAAAACAACTTAACATCTTATATACAAGTGATAACATCAAATATTTGATTTTATATTTTTAGTAAGAATGTTTAGAATATATATTTGATCGAGTATGGAATAAAACAAAATTTATTTCATCTCAAATAGAGTTCCGTTTGAGAAGAAATTCGAAGAACAAGCAAATCAGTCGAAACTCAAAGGGGTACCATCACAAAAAATAGTGAATTTTGGCCCCAAAAATATGTATTATATTAAAATTATTAACTCAATATATATTGAGTTAGAATGTGAATAAAATTAATTTCACTGAAAACGAAGTTGTGAGTGATGAGATATTGACAAAACTACGAAATCAGACGAAACATGAAGGTGCAACTTAGGAAAAAACAACTTAACATCTTATATACAAGTGATAACAACAAACATTTGATTTTACATTTTGATTAAGAATGTTTAGTATATATATTTGATCGAGTATGGAATAAAACAAAATTTATTTCATCGCAAATAGAGTTCCGATTGAGAAGAAATTCGAAGAACAAGCAAATCGGTCGAAACTCAAATGGGTACACCATCACAAAAAATAGTGAATTTTGGCCCCAAAAATATGTATTATATTAAAATTATTAACTCAATATATATCTAGTTAGAATGTGAATAAAATTAATTTCACTGAAAACGAAGTTGTGAGTGATGAGATATTGACAAAACTACGAAATCAGACGAAACATGAAGGTGCAACTTAGGAAAAAACAACTTAACATCTTATATACAAGTGATAACAACAAACATTTGATTTTACATTTTGATTAAGAATGTTTAGTATATATATTTAATCGAGTATGGAATAAAACAAAATTTATTTCATCGCAAATAGAGTTCCGTTTGAGAAGAAATTCGAAGAACAACCAAATCGGTCGAAACTCAAAGGGGTACCATCACGGAAAATAGTGAATTTTGGCCCCAAAAATATGTATTATATTAAAATTATTAACTCAATATATATCGAGTTAGAATGTGAATAAAACTAATTTCACTTAAAACGAAGTTGTGAGTGATGAGATATTGACAAAACTACGAAATCAAACGAAACATGAAGGTGCAACTTAGGAAAAAACAACTTAACATCTTATATACAAGTGATAACATCAAACATTTGATTTTATATTTTTAGTAAGAATGTTTAGAATATATATTTGATCGAGTATGGAATAAAACAAAATTTATTTCATCTCAAATAGAGTTTCGTTTGAGAAGAAATTCGAAGAACAAGCAAATCGGTCGAAACTCAAAGGGGTACCATCACAAAAAATAGTGAATTTTGGCCCCAAAAATATGTATTATATTAAAATTATTAACTCAATATATATTGAGTTAGAATGTGAATAAAATTAATTTCACTTAAAACGAAGTTGTGAGTGATGAGATATTGACAAAACTACGAAATCAGACGAAACATGAAGGTGCAACTTAGGAAAAAACAACTTAACATCTTATATACAAGTGATAACAACAAACATTTGATTTTACATTTTGATTAAGAATGTTTAGTATATATATTTGATCGAGTATGGAATAAAACAAAATTTATTTCATCGCAAATAGAGTTCCGTTTGAGAAGAAATTCGAAGAACAACCAAATCGGTCGAAACTCAAAGGGGTACCATCACGGAAAATAGTGAATTTTGGACCCAAAAATATGTATTATATTAAAATTATTAACTCAATATATATCGAGTTAGAATGTGAATAAAACTAATTTCACTTAAAACGAAGTTGTGAGTGATGAGATATTGACAAAACTACGAAATCAAACGAAACATGAAGGTGCAACTTAGGAAAAAACAACTTAACATCTTATATACAAGTGATAACATCAAACATTTGATTTTATATTTTTAGTAAGAATGTTTAGAATATATATTTGATCGAGTATGGAATAAAACAAAATTTATTTCATCTCAAATAGAGTTCCGTTTGAGAAGAAATTCGAAGAACAAGCAAATCGGTCGAAACTCAAAGGGGTACCATCACAAAAAATAGTGAATTTTGGCCCCAAAAATATGTATTATATTAAAATTATTAACTCAATATATATTGAGTTAGAATGTGAATAAAATTAATTTCACTGAAAACGAAGTTGTGAGTGATGAGATATTGACAAAACTACGAAATCAGACGAAACATGAAGGTGCAACTTAGGAAAAAACAACTTAACATCTTATATACAAGTGATAACAACAAACATTTGATTTTACATTTTGATTAAGAATGTTTAGTATATATATTTGATCGAGTATGGAATAAAACAAAATTTATTTCATCGCAAATAGAGTTCCGATTCAGAAGAAATTCGAAGAACAAGCAAATCGGTCGAAACTCAAAGGGGTACACCATCACAAAAAATAGTGAATTTTGGCCCCAAAAATATGTATTATATTAAAATTATTAACTCAATATATTTCTAGTTAGAATGTGAATAAAATTAATTTCACTGAAAACGAAGTTGTGAGTGATGAGATATTGACAAAACTACGAAATCAGACGAAACATGAAGGTGCAACTTAGGAAAAAACAACTTAACATCTTATATACAAGTGATAACAACAAACATTTGATTTTACATTTTGATTAAGAATGTTTAGTATATATATTTAATTGAGTATGGAATAAAACAAAATTTATTTCATCGCAAATAGAGTTCCGTTTGAGAAGAAATTCGAAGAACAACCAAATCGGTCGAAACTCAAAGGGGTACCATCACGGAAAATAGTGAATTTTGGACCCAAAAATATGTATTATATTAAAATTATTAACTCAATATATATCGAGTTAGAATGTGAATAAAACTAATTTCACTTAAAACGAAGTTGTGAGTGATGAGATATTGACAAAACTACGAAATCAAACGAAACATGAAGGTGCAACTTAGGAAAAAACAACATAACATCTTATATACAAGTGATAACATCAAATATTTGATTTTATATTTTTAGTAAGAATGTTTAGAATATATATTTGATCGAGTATGGAATAAAACAAAATTTATTTCATCTCAAATAGAGTTCCGTTTGAGAAGAAATTCGAAGAACAAGCAAATCGGTCGAAACTCAAAGGGGTACCATCACAAAAAATAGTGAATTTTGGCCCCAAAAATATGTATTATATTAAAATTATTAACTCAATATATATTGAGTTAGAATGTGAATAAAATTAATTTCACTGAAAACGAAGTTGTGAGTGATGAGATATTGACAAAACTACGAAATCAGACGAAACATGAAGGTGCAACTTAGGAAAAAACAACTTAACATCTTATATACAAGTGATAACAACAAACATTTGATTTTACATTTTGATTAAGAATGTTTAGTATATATATTTGATCGAGTATGGAATAAAACAAAATTTATTTCATCGCAAATAGAGTTCCGATTGAGAAGAAATTCGAAGAACAAGCAAATCGGTCGAAACTCAAATGGGTACACCATCACAAAAAATAGTGAATTTTGGCCCCAAAAATATGTATTATATTAAAATTATTAACTCAATATATATCTAGTTAGAATGTGAATAAAATTAATTTCACTGAAAACGAAGTTGTGAGTGATGAGATATTGACAAAACTACGAAATCAGACGAAACATGAAGGTGCAACTTAGGAAAAAACAACTTAACATCTTATATACAAGTGATAACAACAAACATTTGATTTTACATTTTGATTAAGAATGTTTAGTATATATATTTAATCGAGTATGGAATAAAACAAAATTTATTTCATCGCAAATAGAGTTCCGTTTGAGAAGAAATTCGAAGAACAACCAAATCGGTCGAAACTCAAAGGGGTACCATCACGGAAAATAGTGAATTTTGGCCCCAAAAATATGTATTATATTAAAATTATTAACTCAATATATATCGAGTTAGAATGTGAATAAAACTAATTTCACTTAAAACGAAGTTGTGAGTGATGAGATATTGACAAAACTACGAAATCAAACGAAACATGAAGGTGCAACTTAGGAAAAAACAACTTAACATCTTATATACAAGTGATAACATCAAACATTTGATTTTATATTTTTAGTAAGAATGTTTAGAATATATATTTGATCGAGTATGGAATAAAACAAAATTTATTTCATCTCAAATAGAGTTTCGTTTGAGAAGAAATTCGAAGAACAAGCAAATCGGTCGAAACTCAAAGGGGTACCATCACAAAAAATAGTGAATTTTGGCCCCAAAAATATGTATTATATTAAAATTATTAACTCAATATATATTGAGTTAGAATGTGAATAAAATTAATTTCACTGAAAACGAAGTTGTGAGTGATGAGATATTGACAAAACTACGAAATCAGACGAAACATGAAGGTGCAACTTAGGAAAAAACAACTTAACATCTTATATACAAGTGATAACAACAAACATTTGATTTTACATTTTGATTAAGAATGTTTAGTATATATATTTGATCGAGTATGGAATAAAACAAAATTTATTTCATCGCAAATAGAGTTCCGTTTGAGAAGAAATTCGAAGAACAACCAAATCGGTCGAAACTCAAAGGGGTACCATCACGGAAAATAGTGAATTTTGGACCCAAAAATATGTATTATATTAAAATTATTAACTCAATATATATCGAGTTAGAATGTGAATAAAACTAATTTCACTTAAAACGAAGTTGTGAGTGATGAGATATTGACAAAACTACGAAATCAAACGAAACATGAAGGTGCAACTTAGGAAAAAACAACTTAACATCTTATATACAAGTGATAACATCAAATATTTGATTTTATATTTTTAGTAAGAATGTTTAGAATATATATTTGATCGAGTATGGAATAAAACAAAATTTATTTCATCTCAAATAGAGTTCCGTTTGAGAAGAAATTCGAAGAACAAGCAAATCGGTCGAAACTCAAAGGGGTACCATCACAAAAAATAGTGAATTTTGGCCCCAAAAATATGTATTATATTAAAATTATTAACTCAATATATATTGAGTTAGAATGTGAATAAAATTAATTTCACTGAAAACGAAGTTGTGAGTGATGAGATATTGACAAAACTACGAAATCAGACGAAACATGAAGGTGCAACTTAGGAAAAAACAACTTAACATCTTATATACAAGTGATAACAACAAACATTTGATTTTACATTTTGATTAAGAATGTTTAGTATATATATTTGATCGAGTATGGAATAAAACAAAATTTATTTCATCGCAAATAGAGTTCCGATTCAGAAGAAATTCGAAGAACAAGCAAATCGGTCGAAACTCAAAGGGGTACACCATCACAAAAAATAGTGAATTTTGGCCCCAAAAATATGTATTATATTAAAATTATTAACTCAATATATTTCTAGTTAGAATGTGAATAAAATTAATTTCACTGAAAACGAAGTTGTGAGTGATGAGATATTGACAAAACTACGAAATCAGACGAAACATGAAGGTGCAACTTAGGAAAAAACAACTTAACATCTTATATACAAGTGATAACAACAAACATTTGATTTTACATTTTGATTAAGAATGTTTAGTATATATATTTAATTGAGTATGGAATAAAACAAAATTTATTTCATCGCAAATAGAGTTCCGTTTGAGAAGAAATTCGAAGAACAACCAAATCGGTCGAAACTCAAAGGGGTACCATCACGGAAAATAGTGAATTTTGGACCCAAAAATATGTATTATATTAAAATTATTAACTCAATATATATCGAGTTAGAATGTGAATAAAACTAATTTCACTTAAAACGAAGTTGTGAGTGATGAGATATTGACAAAACTACGAAATCAAACGAAACATGAAGGTGCAACTTAGGAAAAAACAACTTAACATCTTATATACAAGTGATAACATCAAATATTTGATTTTATATTTTTAGTAAGAATGTTTAGAATATATATTTGATCGAGTATGGAATAAAACAAAATTTATTTCATCTCAAATAGAGTTCCGTTTGAGAAGAAATTCGAAGAACAAGCAAATCGGTCGAAACTCAAAGGGGTACCATCACAAAAAATAGTGAATTTTGGCCCCAAAAATATGTATTATATTAAAATTATTAACTCAATATATATTGAGTTAGAATGTGAATAAAATTAATTTCACTGAAAACGAAGTTGTGAGTGATGAGATATTGACAAAACTACGAAATCAGACGAAACATGAAGGTGCAACTTAGGAAAAAACAACTTAACATCTTATATACAAGTGATAACAACAAACATTTGATTTTACATTTTGATTAAGAATGTTTAGTATATATATTTGATCGAGTATGGAATAAAACAAAATTTATTTCATCGCAAATAGAGTTCCGATTGAGAAGAAATTCGAAGAACAAGCAAATCGGTCGAAACTCAAATGGGTACACCATCACAAAAAATAGTGAATTTTGGCCCCAAAAATATGTATTATATTAAAATTATTAACTCAATATATATCTAGTTAGAATGTGAATAAAATTAATTTCACTGAAAACGAAGTTGTGAGTGATGAGATATTGACAAAACTACGAAATCAGACGAAACATGAAGGTGCAACTTAGGAAAAAACAACTTAACATCTTATATACAAGTGATAACAACAAACATTTGATTTTACATTTTGATTAAGAATGTTTAGTATATATATTTAATCGAGTATGGAATAAAACAATATTTATTTTATCGCAAATAGAGTTCCGTTTGAGAAGAAATTCGAAGAACAACCAAATCGGTCGAAACTCAAAGGGGTACCATCACGGAAAATAGTGAATTTTGGACCCAAAAATATGTATTATATTAAAATTATTAACTCAATATATATCTAGTTAGAATATGAATAAAATTAATTTCACTGAAAACGAAGTTGTGAGTGATGAGATACTGACAAAACTACGAAATCAGACGAAACATGAAGGTGCAACTTAGGAAAAAACAACTTAACATCTTATATACAAGTGATAACAACAAACATTTGATTTTACATTTTGATTAAGAATGTTTAGTATATATATTTGATCGAGTATGGAATAAAACAAAATTTATTTCATCGCAAATAGAGTTCCGTTTGAGAAGAAATTCGAAGAACAAGCAAATCGGTCGAAACTCAAAGGGGTACCATCACGGAAAATAGTGAATTTTGGACCCAAAAATATGTATTATATTAAAATTATTAACTCGATATATATTGAGTTAGAATGTGAATAAAACTAATTTCACTTAAAACGAAGTTGTGAGTGATGAGATATTGACAAAACTACGAAATCAAACGAAACATGAAGGTGCAACTTAGGAAAAAACAACTTAACATCTTATATACAAGTGATAACATCAAATATTTGATTTTATATTTTTAGTAAGAATGTTTAGAATATATATTTGATCGAGTATGGAATAAAACAAAATTTATTTCATCTCAAATAGAGTTCCGTTTGAGAAGAAATTCGAAGAACAAGCAAATCGGTCGAAACTCAAAGGGGTACCATCACAAAAAATAGTGAATTTTGGCCCCAAAAATATGTATTATATTAAAATTATTAACTCAATATATATTGAGTTAGAATGTGAATAAAATTAATTTCACTGAAAACGAAGTTGTGAGTGATGAGATATTGACAAAACTACGAAATCAGACGAAACATGAAGGTGCAACTTAGGAAAAAACAACTTAACATCTTATATACAAGTGATAACAACAAACATTTGATTTTACATTTTGATTAAGAATGTTTAGTATATATATTTGATCGAGTATGGAATAAAACAAAATTTATTTCATCGCAAATAGAGTTCCGATTGAGAAGAAATTCGAAGAACAAGCAAATCGGTCGAAACTCAAAGGGGTACACCATCACAAAAAATAGTGAATTTTGGCCCCAAAAATATGTATTATATTAAAATTATTAACTCAATATATATCTAGTTAGAATGTGAATAAAATTAATTTCACTGAAAACGAAGTTGTGAGTGATGAGATATTGACAAAACTACGAAATCAGACGAAACATGAAGGTGCAACTTAGGAAAAAACAACTTAACATCTTATATACAAGTGATAACAACAAACATTTGATTTTACATTTTGATTAAGAATGTTTAGTATATATATTTAATCGAGTATGGAATAAAACAATATTTATTTTATCGCAAATAGAGTTCCGTTTGAGAAGAAATTCGAAGAACAACCAAATCGGTCGAAACTCAAAGGGGTACCATCACGGAAAATAGTGAATTTTGGACCCAAAAATATGTATTATATTAAAATTATTAACTCAATATATATCTAGTTAGAATATGAATAAAATTAATTTCACTGAAAACGAAGTTGTGAGTGATGAGATACTGACAAAACTACGAAATCAGACGAAACATGAAGGTGCAACTTAGGAAAAAACAACTTAACATCTTATATACAAGTGATAACAACAAACATTTGATTTTACATTTTGATTAAGAATGTTTAGTATATATATTTAATCGAGTATGGAATAAAACAATATTTATTTTATCGCAAATAGAGTTCCGTTTGAGAAGAAATTCGAAGAACAACCAAATCGGTCGAAACTCAAAGGGGTACCATCACGGAAAATAGTGAATTTTGGACCCAAAAATATGTATTATATTAAAATTATTAACTCAATATATATCTAGTTAGAATATGAATAAAATTAATTTCACTGAAAACGAAGTTGTGAGTGATGAGATACTGACAAAACTACGAAATCAGACGAAACATGAAGGTGCAACTTAGGAAAAAACAACTTAACATCTTATATACAAGTGATAACAACAAACATTTGATTTTACATTTTGATTAAGAATGTTTAGTATATATATTTGATCGAGTATGGAATAAAACAAAATTTATTTCATCGCAAATAGAGTTCCGTTTGAGAAGAAATTCGAAGAACAACCAAATCGGTCGAAACTCAAAGGGGTACCATCACGGAAAATAGTGAATTTTGGACCCAAAAATATGTATTATATTAAAATTATTAACTCAATATATATCGAGTTAGAATGTGAATAAAACTAATTTCACTTAAAACGAAGTTGTGAGTGATGAGATATTGACAAAACTACGAAATCAAACGAAACATGAAGGTGCAACTTAGGAAAAAACAACTTAACATCTTATATACAAGTGATAACATCAAATATTTGATTTTATATTTTTAGTAAGAATGTTTAGAATATATATTTGATCGAGTATGGAATAAAACAAAATTTATTTCATCTCAAATAGAGTTCCGTTTGAGAAGAAATTCGAAGAACAAGCAAATCGGTCGAAACTCAAAGGGGTACCATCACAAAAAATAGTGAATTTTGGCCCCAAAAATATGTATTATATTAAAATTATTAACTCAATATATATTGAGTTAGAATGTGAATAAAATTAATTTCACTGAAAACGAAGTTGTGAGTGATGAGATATTGACAAAACTACGAAATCAGACGAAACATGAAGGTGCAACTTAGGAAAAAACAACTTAACATCTTATATACAAGTGATAACAACAAACATTTGATTTTACATTTTGATTAAGAATGTTTAGTATATATATTTGATCGAGTATGGAATAAAACAAAATTTATTTCATCGCAAATAGAGTTCCGATTGAGAAGAAATTCGAAGAACAAGCAAATCGGTCGAAACTCAAAGGGGTACACCATCACAAAAAATAGTGAATTTTGGCCCCAAAAATATGTATTATATTAAAATTATTAACTCAATATATATCTAGTTAGAATGTGAATAAAATTAATTTCACTGAAAACGAAGTTGTGAGTGATGAGATATTGACAAAACTACGAAATCAGACGAAACATGAAGGTGCAACTTAGGAAAAAACAACTTAACATCTTATATACAAGTGATAACAACAAACATTTGATTTTACATTTTGATTAAGAATGTTTAGTATATATATTTAATCGAGTATGGAATAAAACAATATTTATTTTATCGCAAATAGAGTTCCGTTTGAGAAGAAATTCGAAGAACAACCAAATCGGTCGAAACTCAAAGGGGTACCATCACGGAAAATAGTGAATTTTGGACCCAAAAATATGTATTATATTAAAATTATTAACTCAATATATATCTAGTTAGAATATGAATAAAATTAATTTCACTGAAAACGAAGTTGTGAGTGATGAGATACTGACAAAACTACGAAATCAGACGAAACATGAAGGTGCAACTTAGGAAAAAACAACTTAACATCTTATATACAAGTGATAACAACAAACATTTGATTTTACATTTTGATTAAGAATGTTTAGTATATATATTTAATCGAGTATGGAATAAAACAAAATTTATTTCATCGCAAATAGAGTTCCGTTTGAGAAGAAATTCGAAGAACAACCAAATCGGTCGAAACTCAAAGGGGTACCATCACGGAAAATAGTGAATTTTGGACCCAAAAATATGTATTATATTAAAATTATTAACTCAATATATATCGAGTTAGAATGTGAATAAAACTAATTTCACTTAAAACGAAGTTGTGAGTGATGAGATATTGACAAAACTACGAAATCAAACGAAACATGAAGGTGCAACTTAGGAAAAAACAACTTAACATCTTATATACAAGTGATAACATCAAACATTTGATTTTATATTTTTAGTAAGAATGTTTAGAATATATATTTGATCGAGTATGGAATAAAACAAAATTTATTTCATCTCAAATAGAGTTCCGTTTGAGAAGAAATTCGAAGAACAAGCAAATCGGTCGAAACTCAAAGGGGTACCATCACAAAAAATAGTGAATTTTGGCCCCAAAAATATGTATTATATTAAAATTATTAACTCAATATATATTGAGTTAGAATGTGAATAAAATTAATTTCACTGAAAACGAAGTTGTGAGTGATGAGATATTGACAAAACTACGAAATCAGACGAAACATGAAGGTGCAACTTAGGAAAAAACAACTTAACATCTTATATACAAGTGATAACAACAAACATTTGATTTTAAATTTTGATTAAGAATGTTTAGTATATATATTTGATCGAGTATGGAATAAAACAAAATTTATTTCATCGCAAATAGAGTTCCGATTGAGAAGAAATTCGAAGAACAAGCAAATCGGTCGAAACTCAAAGGGGTACACCATCACAAAAAATAGTGAATTTTGGCCCCAAAAATATGTATTATATTAAAATTATTAACTCAATATATATCTAGTTAGAATGTGAATAAAATTAATTTCACTGAAAACGAAGTTGTGAGTGATGAGATATTGACAAAACTACGAAATCAGACGAAACATGAAGGTGCAACTTAGGAAAAAACAACTTAACATCTTATATACAAGTGATAACAACAAACATTTGATTTTACATTTTGATTAAGAATGTTTAGTATATATATTTAATCGAGTATGGAATAAAACAAAATTTATTTCATCGCAAATAGAGTTCCGTTTGAGAAGAAATTCGAAGAACAACCAAATCGGTCGAAACTCAAAGGGGTACCATCACGGAAAATAGTGAATTTTGGACCCAAAAATATGTATTATATTAAAATTATTAACTCAATATATATCGAGTTAGAATGTGAATAAAACTAATTTCACTTAAAACGAAGTTGTGAGTGATGAGATATTGACAAAACTACGAAATCAAACGAAACATGAAGGTGCAACTTAGGAAAAAACAACTTAACATCTTATATACAAGTGATAACATCAAACATTTGATTTTATATTTTTAGTAAGAATGTTTAGAATATATATTTGATCGAGTATGGAATAAAACAAAATTTATTTCATCTCAAATAGAGTTCCGTTTGAGAAGAAATTCGAAGAACAAGCAAATCGGTCGAAACTCAAAGGGGTACCATCACAAAAAATAGTGAATTTTGGCCCCAAAAATATGTATTATATTAAAATTATTAACTCAATATATATTGAGTTAGAATGTGAATAAAATTAATTTCACTGAAAACGAAGTTGTGAGTGATGAGATATTGACAAAACTACGAAATCAGACGAAACATGAAGGTGCAACTTAGGAAAAAACAACTTAACATCTTATATACAAGTGATAACAACAAACATTTGATTTTACATTTTGATTAAGAATGTTTAGTATATATATTTGATCGAGTATGGAATAAAACAAAATTTATTTCATCGCAAATAGAGTTCCGATTGAGAAGAAATTCGAAGAACAAGCAAATCGGTCGAAACTCAAAGGGGTACACCATCACAAAAAATAGTGAATTTTGGCCCCAAAAATATGTATTATATTAAAATTATTAACTCAATATATATCTAGTTAGAATGTGAATAAAATTAGTTTCACTGAAAACGAAGTTGTGAGTGATGAGATATTGACAAAACTACGAAATCAGACGAAACATGAAGGTGCAACTTAGGAAAAAACAACTTAACATCTTATATACAAGTGATAACAACAAACATTTGATTTTACATTTTGATTAAGAATATTTAGTATATATATTTAATCGAGTATGGAATAAAACAAAATTTATTTCATCGCAAATAGAGTTCCGTTTGAGAAGAAATTCGAAGAACAACCAAATCGGTCGAAACTCAAAGGGGTACCATCACGGAAAATAGTGAATTTTGGACCCAAAAATATGTATTATATTAAAATTATTAACTCAATATATATCGAGTTAGAATGTGAATAAAACTAATTTCACTTAAAACGAAGTTGTGAGTGATGAGATATTGACAAAACTACGAAATCAAACGAAACATGAAGGTGCAACTTAGGAAAAAACAACTTAACATCTTATATACAAGTGATAACATCAAACATTTGATTTTATATTTTTAGTAAGAATGTTTAGAATATATATTTGATCGAGTATGGAATAAAACAAAATTTATTTCATCTCAAATAGAGTTCCGTTTGAGAAGAAATTCGAAGAACAAGCAAATCGGTCGAAACTCAAAGGGGTACCATCACAAAAAATAGTGAATTTTGGCCCCAAAAATATGTATTATATTAAAATTATTAACTCAATATATATTGAGTTAGAATGTGAATAAAATTAATTTCACTGAAAACGAAGTTGTGAGTGATGAGATATTGACAAAACTACGAAATCAGACGAAACATGAAGGTGCAACTTAGGAAAAAACAACTTAACATCTTATATACAAGTGATAACAACAAACATTTGATTTTACATTTTGATTAAGAATGTTTAGTATATATATTTGATCGAGTATGGAATAAAACAAAATTTATTTCATCGCAAATAGAGTTCCGATTGAGAAGAAATTCGAAGAACAAGCAAATCGGTCGAAACTCAAAGGGGTACACCATCACAAAAAATAGTGAATTTTGGCCCCAAAAATATGTATTATATTAAAATTATTAACTCAATATATATCTAGTTAGAATGTGAATAAAATTAATTTCACTGAAAACGAAGTTGTGAGTGATGAGATATTGACAAAACTACGAAATCAGACGAAACATGAAGGTGCAACTTAGGAAAAATTAACTTAACATCTTATATACAAGTGATAACAACAAACATTTGATTTTACATTTTGATTAAGAATGTTTAGTATATATATTTAATCGAGTATGGAATAAAACAATATTTATTTTATCGCAAATAGAGTTCCGTTTGAGAAGAAATTCGAAGAACAACCAAATCGGTCGAAACTCAAAGGGGTACCATCACGGAAAATAGTGAATTTTGGACCCAAAAATATGTATTATATTAAAATTATTAACTCAATATATATCTAGTTAGAATATGAATAAAATTAATTTCACTGAAAACGAAGTTGTGAGTGATGAGATACTGACAAAACTACGAAATCAGACGAAACATGAAGGTGCAACTTAGGAAAAAACAACTTAACATCTTATATACAAGTGATAACAACAAACATTTGATTTTACATTTTGATTAAGAATGTTTAGTATATATATTTAATCGAGTATGGAATAAAACAAAATTTATTTCATCGCAAATAGAGTTCCGTTTGAGAAGAAATTCGAAGAACAACCAAATCGGTCGAAACTCAAAGGGGTACCATCACGGAAAATAGTGAATTTTGGACCCAAAAATATGTATTATATTAAAATTATTAACTCAATATATATCTAGTTAGAATGTGAATAAAACTAATTTCACTTAAAACGAAGTTGTGAGTGATGAGATATTGACAAAACTACGAAATCAAACGAAACATGAAGGTGCAACTTAGGAAAAAACAACTTAACATCTTATATACAAGTGATAACATCAAACATTTGATTTTATATTTTTAGTAAGAATGTTTAGAATATATATTTGATCGAGTATGCAATAAAACAAAATTTATTTCATCTCAAATAGAGTTCCGTTTGAGAAGAAATTCGAAGAACAAGCAAATCGGTCGAAACTCAAAGGGGTACCATCACAAAAAATAGTGAATTTTGGCCCCAAAAATATGTATTATATTAAAATTATTAACTCAATATATATTGAGTTAGAATGTGAATAAAATTAATTTCACTGAAAACGAAGTTGTGAGTGATGAGATATTGACAAAACTACGAAATCAGACGAAACATGAAGGTGCAACTTAGGAAAAAACAACTTAACATCTTATATACAAGTGATAACAACAAACATTTGATTTTAAATTTTGATTAAGAATGTTTAGTATATATATTTGATCGAGTATGGAATAAAACAAAATTTATTTCATCGCAAATAGAGTTCCGATTGAGAAGAAATTCGAAGAACAAGCAAATCGGTCGAAACTCAAAGGGGTACACCATCACAAAAAATAGTGAATTTTGGCCCCAAAAATATGTATTATATTAAAATTATTAACTCAATATATATCTAGTTAGAATGTGAATAAAATTAATTTCACTGAAAACGAAGTTGTGAGTGATGAGATATTGACAAAACTACGAAATCAGACGAAACATGAAGGTGCAACTTAGGAAAAAACAACTTAACATCTTATATACAAGTGATAACAACAAACATTTGATTTTACATTTTGATTAAGAATGTTTAGTATATATATTTAATCGAGTATGGAATAAAACAAAATTTATTTCATCGCAAATAGAGTTCCGTTTGAGAAGAAATTCGAAGAACAACCAAATCGGTCGAAACTCAAAGGGGTACCATCACGGAAAATAGTGAATTTTGGACCCAAAAATATGTATTATATTAAAATTATTAACTCAATATATATCGAGTTAGAATGTGAATAAAACTAATTTCACTTAAAACGAAGTTGTGAGTGATGAGATATTGACAAAACTACGAAATCAAACGAAACATGAAGGTGCAACTTAGGAAAAAACAACTTAACATCTTATATACAAGTGATAACATCAAACATTTGATTTTATATTTTTAGTAAGAATGTTTAGAATATATATTTGATCGAGTATGGAATAAAACAAAATTTATTTCATCTCAAATAGAGTTCCGTTTGAGAAGAAATTCGAAGAACAAGCAAATCGGTCGAAACTCAAAGGGGTACCATCACAAAAAATAGTGAATTTTGGCCCCAAAAATATGTATTATATTAAAATTATTAACTCAATATATATTGAGTTAGAATGTGAATAAAATTAATTTCACTGAAAACGAAGTTGTGAGTGATGAGATATTGACAAAACTACGAAATCAGACGAAACATGAAGGTGCAACTTAGGAAAAAACAACTTAACATCTTATATACAAGTGATAACAACAAACATTTGATTTTACATTTTGATTAAGAATGTTTAGTATATATATTTGATCGAGTATGGAATAAAACAAAATTTATTTCATCGCAAATAGAGTTCCGATTGAGAAGAAATTCGAAGAACAAGCAAATCGGTCGAAACTCAAAGGGGTACACCATCACAAAAAATAGTGAATTTTGGCCCCAAAAATATGTATTATATTAAAATTATTAACTCAATATATATCTAGTTAGAATGTGAATAAAATTAGTTTCACTGAAAACGAAGTTGTGAGTGATGAGATATTGACAAAACTACGAAATCAGACGAAACATGAAGGTGCAACTTAGGAAAAAACAACTTAACATCTTATATACAAGTGATAACAACAAACATTTGATTTTACATTTTGATTAAGAATATTTAGTATATATATTTAATCGAGTATGGAATAAAACAAAATTTATTTCATCGCAAATAGAGTTCCGTTTGAGAAGAAATTCGAAGAACAACCAAATCGGTCGAAACTCAAAGGGGTACCATCACGGAAAATAGTGAATTTTGGACCCAAAAATATGTATTATATTAAAATTATTAACTCAATATATATCGAGTTAGAATGTGAATAAAACTAATTTCACTTAAAACGAAGTTGTGAGTGATGAGATATTGACAAAACTACGAAATCAAACGAAACATGAAGGTGCAACTTAGGAAAAAACAACTTAACATCTTATATACAAGTGATAACATCAAACATTTGATTTTATATTTTTAGTAAGAATGTTTAGAATATATATTTGATCGAGTATGGAATAAAACAAAATTTATTTCATCTCAAATAGAGTTCCGTTTGAGAAGAAATTCGAAGAACAAGCAAATCGGTCGAAACTCAAAGGGGTACCATCACAAAAAATAGTGAATTTTGGCCCCAAAAATATGTATTATATTAAAATTATTAACTCAATATATATTGAGTTAGAATGTGAATAAAATTAATTTCACTGAAAACGAAGTTGTGAGTGATGAGATATTGACAAAACTACGAAATCAGACGAAACATGAAGGTGCAACTTAGGAAAAAACAACTTAACATCTTATATACAAGTGATAACAACAAACATTTGATTTTACATTTTGATTAAGAATGTTTAGTATATATATTTGATCGAGTATGGAATAAAACAAAATTTATTTCATCGCAAATAGAGTTCCGATTGAGAAGAAATTCGAAGAACAAGCAAATCGGTCGAAACTCAAAGGGGTACACCATCACAAAAAATAGTGAATTTTGGCCCCAAAAATATGTATTATATTAAAATTATTAACTCAATATATATCTAGTTAGAATGTGAATAAAATTAATTTCACTGAAAACGAAGTTGTGAGTGATGAGATATTGACAAAACTACGAAATCAGACGAAACATGAAGGTGCAACTTAGGAAAAAACAACTTAACATCTTATATACAAGTGATAACAACAAACATTTGATTTTACATTTTGATTAAGAATGTTTAGTATATATATTTAATCGAGTATGGAATAAAACAATATTTATTTTATCGCAAATAGAGTTCCGTTTGAGAAGAAATTCGAAGAACAACCAAATCGGTCGAAACTCAAAGGGGTACCATCACGGAAAATAGTGAATTTTGGACCCAAAAATATGTATTATATTAAAATTATTAACTCAATATATATCTAGTTAGAATATGAATAAAATTAATTTCACTGAAAACGAAGTTGTGAGTGATGAGATACTGACAAAACTACGAAATCAGACGAAACATGAAGGTGCAACTTAGGAAAAAACAACTTAACATCTTATATACAAGTGATAACAACAAACATTTGATTTTACATTTTGATTAAGAATGTTTAGTATATATATTTAATCGAGTATGGAATAAAACAAAATTTATTTCATCGCAAATAGAGTTCCGTTTGAGAAGAAATTCGAAGAACAACCAAATCGGTCGAAACTCAAAGGGGTACCATCACGGAAAATAGTGAATTTTGGACCCAAAAATATGTATTATATTAAAATTATTAACTCAATATATATCGAGTTAGAATGTGAATAAAACTAATTTCACTTAAAACGAAGTTGTGAGTGATGAGATATTGACAAAACTACGAAATCAAACGAAACATGAAGGTGCAACTTAGGAAAAAACAACTTAACATCTTATATACAAGTGATAACATCAAACATTTGATTTTATATTTTTAGTAAGAATGTTTAGAATATATATTTGATCGAGTATGGAATAAAACAAAATTTATTTCATCTCAAATAGAGTTCCGTTTGAGAAGAAATTCGAAGAACAAGCAAATCGGTCGAAACTCAAAGGGGTACCATCACAAAAAATAGTGAATTTTGGCCCCAAAAATATGTATTATATTAAAATTATTAACTCAATATATATTGAGTTAGAATGTGAATAAAATTAATTTCACTGAAAACGAAGTTGTGAGTGATGAGATATTGACAAAACTACGAAATCAGACGAAACATGAAGGTGCAACTTAGGAAAAAACAACTTAACATCTTATATACAAGTGATAACAACAAACATTTGATTTTAAATTTTGATTAAGAATGTTTAGTATATATATTTGATCGAGTATGGAATAAAACAAAATTTATTTCATCGCAAATAGAGTTCCGATTGAGAAGAAATTCGAAGAACAAGCAAATCGGTCGAAACTCAAAGGGGTACACCATCACAAAAAATAGTGAATTTTGGCCCCAAAAATATGTATTATATTAAAATTATTAACTCAATATATATCTAGTTAGAATGTGAATAAAATTAATTTCACTGAAAACGAAGTTGTGAGTGATGAGATATTGACAAAACTACGAAATCAGACGAAACATGAAGGTGCAACTTAGGAAAAAACAACTTAACATCTTATATACAAGTGATAACAACAAACATTTGATTTTACATTTTGATTAAGAATGTTTAGTATATATATTTAATCGAGTATGGAATAAAACAAAATTTATTTCTTCTCAAATAGAGTTTCGTTTGAGAAGAAATTCGAAGAACAAGCAAATCGGTCGAAACTCAAAGGGGTACCATCACAAAAAATAGTGAATTTTGGCCCCAAAAATATGTATTATATTAAAATTATTAACTCAATATATATTGAGTTAGAATGTGAATAAAATTAATTTCACTGAAAACGAAGTTGTGAGTGATGAGATATTGACAAAACTACGAAATCAGACGAAACATGAAGGTGCAACTTAGGAAAAAACAACTTAACATCTTATATACAAGTGATAACAACAAACATTTGATTTTACATTTTGATTAAGAATGTTTAGTATATATATTTGATCGAGTATGGAATAAAACAAAATTTATTTCATCGCAAATAGAGTTCCGATTGAGAAGAAATTCGAAGAACAAGCAAATCGGTCGAAACTCAAAGGGGTACACCATCACAAAAAATAGTGAATTTTGGCCTCAAAAATATGTATTATATTAAAATTATTAACTCAATATATATCTAGTTAGAATGTGAATAAAATTAATTTCACTGAAAACGAAGTTGTGAGTGATGAGATATTGACAAAACTACGAAATCAGACGAAACATGAAGGTGCAACTTAGGAAAAAACAACTTAACATCTTATATACAAGTGATAACAACAAACATTTGATTTTACATTTTGATTAAGAATGTTTAGTACATATATTTAATCGAGTATGGAATAAAACAAAATTTATTTCATCGCAAATAGAGTTCCGTTTGAGAAGAAATTCGAAGAACAAGCAAATCGGTCGAAACTCAAAGGGGTACCATCACGGAAAATAGTGAATTTTGGACCCAAAAATATGTATTATATTAAAATTATTAAATCAATATATATCTAGTTAGAATGTGAATAAAACTAATTTCACTTAAAACGAAGTTGTGAGTGATGAGATATTGACAAAACTACGAAATCAAACGAAACATGAAGGTGCAACTTAGGAAAAAACAACTTAACATCTTATATACAAGTGATAACATCAAACATTTGATTTTATATTTTTAGTAAGAATGTTTAGAATATATATTTGATCGAGTATGGAATAAAACAAAATTTATTTCATCTCAAATAGAGTTCCGTTTGAGAAGAAATTCGAAGAACAAGCAAATCGGTCGAAACTCAAAGGGGTACCATCACAAAAAATAGTGAATTTTGGCCCCAAAAATATGTATTATATTAAAATTATTAACTCAATATATATCGAGTTAGAATGTGAATAAAACTAATTTCACTTAAAACGAAGTTGTGAGTGATGAGATATTGACAAAACTACGAAATCAAACGAAACATGAAGGTGCAACTTAGGAAAAAACAACTTAACATCTTATATACAAGTGATAACATCAAACATTTGATTTTATATTTTTAGTAAGAATGTTTAGAATATATATTTGATCGAGTATGGAATAAAACAAAATTTATTTCATCTCAAATAGAGTTCCGTTTGAGAAGAAATTCGAAGAACAAGCAAATCGGTCGAAACTCAAAGGGGTACCATCACAAAAAATAGTGAATTTTGGCCCCAAAAATATGTATTATATTAAAATTATTAACTCAATATATATTGAGTTAGAATGTGAATAAAATTAATTTCACTGAAAACGAAGTTGTGAGTGATGAGATATTGACAAAACTACGAAATCAGACGAAACATGAAGGTGCAACTTAGGAAAAAACAACTTAACATCTTATATACAAGTGATAACAACAAACATTTGATTTTAAATT
Source organism: Chamaenerion angustifolium (assembly GCA_946814005.1). Classification (NCBI taxonomy): domain Eukaryota; kingdom Viridiplantae; phylum Streptophyta; class Magnoliopsida; order Myrtales; family Onagraceae; genus Chamaenerion; species Chamaenerion angustifolium. The sequence goes on from OX328279.1 coordinate 2,057,474, forward strand.
TTGATTAAGAATGTTTAGTATATATATTTGATCGAGTATGGAATAAAACAAAATTTATTTCATCGCAAATAGAGTTCCGATTCAGAAGAAATTCGAAGAACAAGCAAATCGGTCGAAACTCAAAGGGGTACACCATCACAAAAAATAGTGAATTTTGGCCCCAAAAATATGTATTATATTAAAATTATTAACTCAATATATATCTAGTTAGAATGTGAATAAAATTAATTTCACTGAAAACGAAGTTGTGAGTGATGAGATATTGACAAAACTACGAAATCAGACGAAACATGAAGGTGCAACTTAGGAAAAAACAACTTAACATCTTATATACAAGTGATAACAACAAACATTTGATTTTACATTTTGATTAAGAATGTTTAGTACATATATTTAATCGAGTATGGAATAAAACAAAATTTATTTCATCGCAAATAGAGTTCCGTTTGAGAAGAAATTCGAAGAACAAGCAAATCGGTCGAAACTCAAAGGGGTACCATCACGGAAAATAGTGAATTTTGGACCCAAAAATATGTATTATATTAAAATTATTAACTCAATATATATCTAGTTAGAATGTGAATAAAACTAATTTCACTTAAAACGAAGTTGTGAGTGATGAGATATTGACAAAACTACGAAATCAAACGAAACATGAAGGTGCAACTTAGGAAAAAACAACTTAACATCTTATATACAAGTGATAACATCAAACATTTGATTTTATATTTTTAGTAAGAATGTTTAGAATATATATTTGATCGAGTATGGAATAAAACAAAATTTATTTCATCTCAAATAGAGTTCCGTTTGAGAAGAAATTCGAAGAACAAGCAAATCGGTCGAAACTCAAAGGGGTACCATCACAAAAAATAGTGAATTTTGGCCCCAAAAATATGTATTATATTAAAATTATTAACTCAATATATATCGAGTTAGAATGTGAATAAAACTAATTTCACTTAAAACGAAGTTGTGAGTGATGAGATATTGACAAAACTACGAAATCAAACGAAACATGAAGGTGCAACTTAGGAAAAAACAACTTAACATCTTATATACAAGTGATAACATCAAACATTTGATTTTATATTTTTAGTAAGAATGTTTAGAATATATATTTGATCGAGTATGGAATAAAACAAAATTTATTTCATCTCAAATAGAGTTCCGTTTGAGAAGAAATTCGAAGAACAAGCAAATCGGTCGAAACTCAAAGGGGTACCATCACAAAAAATAGTGAATTTTGGCCCCAAAAATATGTATTATATTAAAATTATTAACTCAATATATATTGAGTTAGAATGTGAATAAAATTAATTTCACTGAAAACGAAGTTGTGAGTGATGAGATATTGACAAAACTACGAAATCAGACGAAACATGAAGGTGCAACTTAGGAAAAAACAACTTAACATCTTATATACAAGTGATAACAACAAACATTTGATTTTAAATTTTGATTAAGAATGTTTAGTATATATATTTGATCGAGTATGGAATAAAACAAAATTTATTTCATCGCAAATAGAGTTCCGATTCAGAAGAAATTCGAAGAACAAGCAAATCGGTCGAAACTCAAAGGGGTACACCATCACAAAAAATAGTGAATTTTGGCCCCAAAAATATGTATTATATTAAAATTATTAACTCAATATATATCTAGTTAGAATGTGAATAAAATTAATTTCACTGAAAACGAAGTTGTGAGTGATGAGATATTGACAAAACTACGAAATCAGACGAAACATGAAGGTGCAACTTAGGAAAAAACAACTTAACATCTTATATACAAGTGATAACAACAAACATTTGATTTTACATTTTGATTAAGAATGTTTAGTATATATATTTAATCGAGTATGGAATAAAACAATATTTATTTCATCGCAAATAGAGTTCCGTTTGAGAAGAAATTCGAAGAACAACCAAATCGGTCGAAACTCAAAGGGGTACCATCACGGAAAATAGTGAATTTTGGACCCAAAAATATGTATTATATTAAAATTATTAACTCAATATATATCTAGTTAGAATATGAATAAAATTAATTTCACTGAAAACGAAGTTGTGAGTGATGAGATACTGACAAAACTACGAAATCAGACGAAACATGAAGGTGCAACTTAGGAAAAAACAACTTAACCTCTTATATACAAGTGATAACAACAAACATTTGATTTTACATTTTGATTAAGAATGTTTAGTATATATATTTAATCGAGTATGGAATAAAACAAAATTTATTTCATCGCAAATAGAGTTCCGTTTGAGAAGAAATTCGAAGAACAACCAAATCGGTCGAAACTCAAAGGGGTACCATCACGGAAAATAGTGAATTTTGGACCCAAAAATATGTATTATATTAAAATTATTAACTCAATATATATCGAGTTAGAATGTGAATAAAACTAATTTCACTTAAAACGAAGTTGTGAGTGATGAGATATTGACAAAACTACGAAATCAAACGAAACATGAAGGTGCAACTTAGGAAAAAACAACTTAACATCTTATATACAAGTGATAACATCAAACATTTGATTTTATATTTTTAGTAAGAATGTTTAGAATATATATTTGATCGAGTATGGAATAAAACAAAATTTATTTCATCTCAAATAGAGTTCCGTTTGAGAAGAAATTCGAAGAACAAGCAAATCGGTCGAAACTCAAAGGGGTACCATCACAAAAAATAGTGAATTTTGGCCCCAAAAATATGTATTATATTAAAATTATTAACTCAATATATATTGAGTTAGAATGTGAATAAAATTAATTTCACTGAAAACGAAGTTGTGAGTGATGAGATATTGACAAAACTACGAAATCAGACGAAACATGAAGGTGCAACTTAGGAAAAAACAACTTAACATCTTATATACAAGTGATAACAACAAACATTTGATTTTAAATTTTGATTAAGAATGTTTAGTATATATATTTGATCGAGTATGGAATAAAACAAAATTTATTTCATCGCAAATAGAGTTCCGATTGAGAAGAAATTCGAAGAACAAGCAAATCGGTCGAAACTCAAAGGGGTACACCATCACAAAAAATAGTGAATTTTGGCCCCAAAAATATGTATTATATTAAAATTATTAACTCAATATATATCTAGTTAGAATGTGAATAAAATTAATTTCACTGAAAACGAAGTTGTGAGTGATGAGATATTGACAAAACTACGAAATCAGACGAAACATGAAGGTGCAACTTAGGAAAAAACAACTTAACATCTTATATACAAGTGATAACAACAAACATTTGATTTTACATTTTGATTAAGAATGTTTAGTATATATATTTAATCGAGTATGGAATAAAACAAAATTTATTTCATCTCAAATAGAGTTTCGTTTGAGAAGAAATTCGAAGAACAAGCAAATCGGTCGAAACTCAAAGGGGTACCATCACAAAAAATAGTGAATTTTGGCCCCAAAAATATGTATTATATTAAAATTATTAACTCAATATATATTGAGTTAGAATGTGAATAAAATTAATTTCACTGAAAACGAAGTTGTGAGTGATGAGATATTGACAAAACTACGAAATCAGACGAAACATGAAGGTGCAACTTAGGAAAAAACAACTTAACATCTTATATACAAGTGATAACAACAAACATTTGATTTTACATTTTGATTAAGAATGTTTAGTATATATATTTGATCGAGTATGGAATAAAACAAAATTTATTTCATCGCAAATAGAGTTCCGATTGAGAAGAAATTCGAAGAACAAGCAAATCGGTCGAAACTCAAAGGGGTACACCATCACAAAAAATAGTGAATTTTGGCCTCAAAAATATGTATTATATTAAAATTATTAACTCAATATATATCTAGTTAGAATGTGAATAAAATTAATTTCACTGAAAACGAAGTTGTGAGTGATGAGATATTGACAAAACTACGAAATCAGACGAAACATGAAGGTGCAACTTAGGAAAAAACAACTTAACATCTTATATACAAGTGATAACAACAAACATTTGATTTTACATTTTGATTAAGAATGTTTAGTACATATATTTAATCGAGTATGGAATAAAACAAAATTTATTTCATCGCAAATAGAGTTCCGTTTGAGAAGAAATTCGAAGAACAAGCAAATCGGTCGAAACTCAAAGGGGTACCATCACGGAAAATAGTGAATTTTGGACCCAAAAATATGTATTATATTAAAATTATTAACTCAATATATATCTAGTTAGAATGTGAATAAAACTAATTTCACTTAAAACGAAGTTGTGAGTGATGAGATATTGACAAAACTACGAAATCAAACGAAACATGAAGGTGCAACTTAGGAAAAAACAACTTAACATCTTATATACAAGTGATAACATCAAACATTTGATTTTATATTTTTAGTAAGAATGTTTAGAATATATATTTGATCGAGTATGGAATAAAACAAAATTTATTTCATCTCAAATAGAGTTCCGTTTGAGAAGAAATTCGAAGAACAAGCAAATCGGTCGAAACTCAAAGGGGTACCATCACAAAAAATAGTGAATTTTGGCCCCAAAAATATGTATTATATTAAAATTATTAACTCAATATATATTGAGTTAGAATGTGAATAAAATTAATTTCACTGAAAACGAAGTTGTGAGTGATGAGATATTGACAAAACTACGAAATCAGACGAAACATGAAGGTGCAACTTAGGAAAAAACAACTTAACATCTTATATACAAGTGATAACAACAAACATTTGATTTTAAATTTTGATTAAGAATGTTTAGTATATATATTTGATCGAGTATGGAATAAAACAAAATTTATTTCATCGCAAATAGAGTTCCGATTGAGAAGAAATTCGAAGAACAAGCAAATCGGTCGAAACTCAAAGGGGTACACCATCACAAAAAATAGTGAATTTTGGCCCCAAAAATATGTATTATATTAAAATTATTAACTCAATATATATCTAGTTAGAATGTGAATAAAATTAATTTCACTGAAAACGAAGTTGTGAGTGATGAGATATTGACAAAACTACGAAATCAGACGAAACATGAAGGTGCAACTTAGGAAAAAACAACTTAACATCTTATATACAAGTGATAACAACAAACATTTGATTTTACATTTTGATTAAGAATGTTTAGTATATATATTTAATCGAGTATGGAATAAAACAAAATTTATTTCATCTCAAATAGAGTTTCGTTTGAGAAGAAATTCGAAGAACAAGCAAATCGGTCGAAACTCAAAGGGGTACCATCACAAAAAATAGTGAATTTTGGCCCCAAAAATATGTATTATATTAAAATTATTAACTCAATATATATTGAGTTAGAATGTGAATAAAATTAATTTCACTGAAAACGAAGTTGTGAGTGATGAGATATTGACAAAACTACGAAATCAGACGAAACATGAAGGTGCAACTTAGGAAAAAACAACTTAACATCTTATATACAAGTGATAACAACAAACATTTGATTTTACATTTTGATTAAGAATGTTTAGTATATATATTTGATCGAGTATGGAATAAAACAAAATTTATTTCATCGCAAATAGAGTTCCGATTGAGAAGAAATTCGAAGAACAAGCAAATCGGTCGAAACTCAAAGGGGTACACCATCACAAAAAATAGTGAATTTTGGCCTCAAAAATATGTATTATATTAAAATTATTAACTCAATATATATCTAGTTAGAATGTGAATAAAATTAATTTCACTGAAAACGAAGTTGTGAGTGATGAGATATTGACAAAACTACGAAATCAGACGAAACATGAAGGTGCAACTTAGGAAAAAACAACTTAACATCTTATATACAAGTGATAACAACAAACATTTGATTTTACATTTTGATTAAGAATGTTTAGTACATATATTTAATCGAGTATGGAATAAAACAAAATTTATTTCATCGCAAATAGAGTTCCGTTTGAGAAGAAATTCGAAGAACAAGCAAATCGGTCGAAACTCAAAGGGGTACCATCACGGAAAATAGTGAATTTTGGACCCAAAAATATGTATTATATTAAAATTATTAACTCAATATATATCTAGTTAGAATGTGAATAAAACTAATTTCACTTAAAACGAAGTTGTGAGTGATGAGATATTGACAAAACTACGAAATCAAACGAAACATGAAGGTGCAACTTAGGAAAAAACAACTTAACATCTTATATACAAGTGATAACATCAAACATTTGATTTTATATTTTTAGTAAGAATGTTTAGAATATATATTTGATCGAGTATGGAATAAAACAAAATTTATTTCATCTCAAATAGAGTTCCGTTTGAGAAGAAATTCGAAGAACAAGCAAATCGGTCGAAACTCAAAGGGGTACCATCACAAAAAATAGTGAATTTTGGCCCCAAAAATATGTATTATATAAAAATTTATAACTCAATATATATTGAGTTAGAATGTGAATAAAATTAATTTCACTGAAAACGAAGTTGTGAGTGATGAGATATTGACAAAACTACGAAATCAGACGAAACATGAAGGTGCAACTTAGGAAAAAACAACTTAACATCTTATATACAAGTGATAACAACAAACAGTTGATTTTACATTTTGATTAAGAATGTTTAGTATATATATTTGATCGAGTATGGAATAAAACAAAATTTATTTCATCGCAAATAGAGTTCCGATTGAGAAGAAATTCGAAGAACAAGCAAATCGGTCGAAACTCAAAGGGGTACACCATCACAAAAAATAGTGAATTTTGGCCCCAAAAATATGTATTATATTAAAATTATTAACTCAATATATATCTAGTTAGAATGTGAATAAAATTAATTTCACTGAAAACGAAGTTGTGAGTGATGAGATATTGACAAAACTACGAAATCAGACGAAACATGAAGGTGCAACTTAGGAAAAAACAACTTAACATCTTATATACAAGTGATAACAACAAACATTTGATTTTACATTTTGATTAAGAATGTTTAGTATATATATTTAATCGAGTATGGAATAAAACAAAATTTATTTCATCGCAAATAGAGTTCCGTTTGAGAAGAAATTCGAAGAACAACCAAATCGGTCGAAACTCAAAGGGGTACCATCACGGAAAATAGTGAATTTTGGACCCAAAAATATGTATTATATTAAAATTATTAACTCAATATATATCGAGTTAGAATGTGAATAAAACTAATTTCACTTAAAACGAAGTTGTGAGTGATGAGATATTGACAAAACTACGAAATCAAACGAAACATGAAGGTGCAACTTAGGAAAAAACAACTTAACATCTTATATACAAGTGATAACATCAAACATTTGATTTTATATTTTTAGTAAGAATGTTTAGAATATATATTTGATCGAGTATGGAATAAAACAAAATTTATTTCATCTCAAATAGAGTTCCGTTTGAGAAGAAATTCGAAGAACAAGCAAATCGGTCGAAACTCAAAGGGGTACCATCACAAAAAATAGTGAATTTTGGCCCCAAAAATATGTATTATATTAAAATTATTAACTCAATATATATTGAGTTAGAATGTGAATAAAATTAATTTCACTGAAAACGAAGTTGTGAGTGATGAGATATTGACAAAACTACGAAATCAGACGAAACATGAAGGTGCAACTTAGGAAAAAACAACTTAACATCTTATATACAAGTGATAACAACAAACATTTGATTTTAAATTTTGATTAAGAATGTTTAGTATATATATTTGATCGAGTATGGAATAAAACAAAATTTATTTCATCGCAAATAGAGTTCCGATTGAGAAGAAATTCGAAGAACAAGCAAATCGGTCGAAACTCAAAGGGGTACACCATCACAAAAAATAGTGAATTTTGGCCCCAAAAATATGTATTATATTAAAATTATTAACTCAATATATATCTAGTTAGAATGTGAATAAAATTAATTTCACTGAAAACGAAGTTGTGAGTGATGAGATATTGACAAAACTACGAAATCAGACGAAACATGAAGGTGCAACTTAGGAAAAAACAACTTAACATCTTATATACAAGTGATAACAACAAACATTTGATTTTACATTTTGATTAAGAATGTTTAGTATATATATTTAATCGAGTATGGAATAAAACAAAATTTATTTCATCGCAAATAGAGTTCCGTTTGAGAAGAAATTCAAAGAACAACCAAATCGGTCGAAACTCAAAGGGGTACCATCACGGAAAATAGTGAATTTTGGACCCAAAAATATGTATTATATTAAAATTATTAACTCAATATATATCGAGTTAGAATGTGAATAAAACTAATTTCACTTAAAACGAAGTTGTGAGTGATGAGATATTGACAAAACTACGAAATCAAACGAAACATGAAGGTGCAACTTAGGAAAAAACAACTTAACATCTTATATACAAGTGATAACATCAAACATTTGATTTTATATTTTTAGTAAGAATGTTTAGAATATATATTTGATCGAGTATGGAATAAAACAAAACTTATTTCATCTCAAATAGAGTTCCGTTTGAGAAGAAATTCGAAGAACAAGCAAATCGGTCGAAACTCAAAGGGGTAATCACAAAAAATAGTGAATTTTGGCCCCAAAAATATGTATTATATTAAAATTATTAACTCAATATATATTGAGTTAGAATGTGAATAAAATTAATTTCACTGAAAACGAAGTTGTGAGTGATGAGATATTGACAAAACTACGAAATCAGACGAAACATGAAGGTGCAACTTAGGAAAAAACAACTTAACATCTTATATACAAGTGATAACAACAAACATTTGATTTTACATTTTGATTAAGAATGTTTAGTATATATATTTAATCGAGTATGGAATAAAACAAAATTTATTTCATCGCAAATAGAGTTCCGTTTGAGAAGAAATTCGAAGAACAACCAAATCGGTCGAAACTCAAAGGGGTACCATCACGGAAAATAGTGAATTTTGGACCCAAAAATATGTATTATATTAAAATTATTAACTCAATATATATCGAGTTAGAATGTGAATAAAACTAATTTCACTTAAAACGAAGTTGTGAGTGATGAGATATTTACAAAACTACGAAATCAAACGAAACATGAAGGTGCAACTTAGGAAAAAACAACTTAACATCTTATATACAAGTGATAACATCAAACATTTGATTTTATATTTTTAGTAAGAATGTTTAGAATATATATTTGATCGAGTATGGAATAAAACAAAATTTATTTCATCTCAAATAGAGTTCCGTTTGAGAAGAAATTCGAAGAACAAGCAAATCGGTCGAAACTCAAAGGGGTACCATCACAAAAAATAGTGAATTTTGGCCCCAAAAATATGTATTATATTAAAATTATTAACTCAATATATATTGAGTTAGAATGTGAATAAAATTAATTTCACTGAAAACGAAGTTGTGAGTGATGAGATATTGACAAAACTACGAAATCAGACGAAACATGAAGGTGCAACTTAGGAAAAAACAACTTAACATCTTATATACAAGTGATAACAACAAACATTTGATTTTAAATTTTGATTAAGAATGTTTAGTATATATATTTGATCGAGTATGGAATAAAACAAAATTTATTTCATCGCAAATAGAGTTCCGATTGAGAAGAAATTCGAAGAACAAGCAAATCGGTCGAAACTCAAAGGGGTACACCATCACAAAAAATAGTGAATTTTGGCCCCAAAAATATGTATTATATTAAAATTATTAACTCAATATATATCTAGTTAGAATGTGAATAAAATTAATTTCACTGAAAACGAAGTTGTGAGTGATGAGATATTGACAAAACTAAGAAATCCGACGAAACATGAAGGTGCAACTTAGGAAAAAACAACTTAACATCTTATATACAAGTGATAACAACAAACATTTGATTTTAAATTTTGATTAATAATGTTTAGTATATATATTTGATCGAGTATGGAATAAAACAAAATTTATTTCATCGCAAATAGAGTTCCGATTGAGAAGAAATTCGAAGAACAAGCAAATCGGTCGAAACTCAAAGGGGTACCATCACAAAAAATAGTGAATTTTGGCCCCAAAAATATGTATTATATTAAAATTATTAACTCAATATATATTGAGTTAGAATGTGAATAAAATTAATTTCACTGAAAACGAAGTTGTGAGTGATGAGATATTGACAAAACTACGAAATCAGACGAAACATGAAGGTGCAACTTAGGAAAAAACAACTTAACATCTTATATACAAGTGATAACAACAAACATTTGATTTTAAATTTTAATTAAGAATGTTTAGTATATATATTTGATCGAGTATGGAATAAAACAAAATTTATTTCATCGCAAATAGAGTTCCGATTGAGAAGAAATTCGAAGAACAAGCAAATCGGTCGAAACTCAAAGGGGTACACCATCACAAAAAATAGTGAATTTTGGCCCCAAAAATATGTATTATATTAAAATTATTAACTCAATATATATCTAGTTAGAATGTGAATAAAATTAATTTCACTGAAAACGAAGTTGTGAGTGATGAGATATTGACAAAACTACGAAATCAGACGAAACATGAAGGTGCAACTTAGGAAAAAACAACTTAACATCTTATATACAAGTGATAACAACAAACATTTGATTTTACATTTTGATTAAGAATGTTTAGTATATATATTTAATCGAGTATGGAATAAAACAAAATTTATTTCATCGCAAATAGAGTTCCGTTTGAGAAGAAATTCGAAGAACAACCAAATCGGTCGAAACTCAAAGGGGTACCATCACGGAAAATAGTGAATTTTGGACCCAAAAATATGTATTATATTAAAATTATTAACTCAATATATATCGAGTTAGAATGTGAATAAAACTAATTTCACTTAAAACGAAGTTGTGAGTGATGAGATATTGACAAAACTACGAAATCAAACGAAACATGAAGGTGCAACTTAGGAAAAAACAACTTAACATCTTATATACAAGTGATAACATCAAACATTTGATTTTATATTTTTAGTAAGAATGTTTAGAATATATATTTGATCGAGTATGGAATAAAACAAAATTTATTTCATCTCAAATAGAGTTCCGTTTGAGAAGAAATTCGAAGAACAAGCAAATCGGTCGAAACTCAAAGGGGTACCATCACAAAAAATAGTGAATTTTGGCCCCAAAAATATGTATTATATTAAAATTATTAACTCAATATATATTGAGTTAGAATGTGAATAAAATTAATTTCACTGAAAACGAAGTTGTGAGTGATGAGATATTGACAAAACTACGAAATCAGACGAAACATGAAGGTGCAACTTAGGAAAAAACAACTTAACATCTTATATACAAGTGATAACAACAAACATTTGATTTTAAATTTTGATTAAGAATGTTTAGTATATATATTTGATCGAGTATGGAATAAAACAAAATTTATTTCATCGCAAATAGAGTTCCGATTGAGAAGAAATTCGAAGAACAAGCAAATCGGTCGAAACTCAAAGGGGTACACCATCACAAAAAATAGTGAATTTTGGCCCCAAAAATATGTATTATATTAAAATTATTAACTCAATATATATCTAGTTAGAATGTGAATAAAATTAATTTCACTGAAAACGAAGTTGTGAGTGATGAGATATTGACAAAACTACGAAATCAGACGAAACATGAAGGTGCAACTTAGGAAAAAACAACTTAACATCTTATATACAAGTGATAACAACAAACATTTGATTTTACATTTTGATTAAGAATGTTTAGTATATATATTTAATCGAGTATGGAATAAAACAAAATTTATTTCATCGCAAATAGAGTTCCGTTTGAGAAGAAATTCGAAGAACAACCAAATCGGTCGAAACTCAAAGGGGTACCATCACGGAAAATAGTGAATTTTGGACCCAAAAATATGTATTATATTAAAATTATTAACTCAATATATATCGAGTTAGAATGTGAATAAAACTAATTTCACTTAAAACGAAGTTGTGAGTGATGAGATATTTACAAAACTACGAAATCAAACGAAACATGAAGGTGCAACTTAGGAAAAAACAACTTAACATCTTATATACAAGTGATAACATCAAACATTTGATTTTATATTTTTAGTAAGAATGTTTAGAATATATATTTGATCGAGTATGGAATAAAACAAAATTTATTTCATCTCAAATAGAGTTCCGTTTGAGAAGAAATTCGAAGAACAAGCAAATCGGTCGAAACTCAAAGGGGTACCATCACAAAAAATAGTGAATTTTGGCCCCAAAAATATGTATTATATTAAAATTATTACCTCAATATATATTGAGTTAGAATGTGAATAAAATTAATTTCACTGAAAACGAAGTTGTGAGTGATGAGATATTGACAAAACTACGAAATCAGACGAAACATGAAGGTGCAACTTAGGAAAAAACAACTTAACATCTTATATACAAGTGATAACAACAAACATTTGATTTTAAATTTTGATTAAGAATGTTTAGTATATATATTTGATCGAGTATGGAATAAAACAAAATTTATTTCATCGCAAATAGAGTTCCGATTGAGAAGAAATTCGAAGAACAAGCAAATCGGTCGAAACTCAAAGGGGTACACCATCACAAAAAATAGTGAATTTTGGCCCCAAAAATATGTATTATATTAAAATTATTAACTCAATATATATCTAGTTAGAATGTGAATAAAATTAATTTCACTGAAAACGAAGTTGTGAGTGATGAGATATTGACAAAACTAAGAAATCCGACGAAACATGAAGGTGCAACTTAGGAAAAAACAACTTAACATCTTATATACAAGTGATAACAACAAACATTTGATTTTAAATTTTGATTAATAATGTTTAGTATATATATTTGATCGAGTATGGAATAAAACAAAATTTATTTCATCGCAAATAGAGTTCCGATTGAGAAGAAATTCGAAGAACAAGCAAATCGGTCGAAACTCAAAGGGGTACCATCACAAAAAATAGTGAATTTTGGCCCCAAAAATATGTATTATATTAAAATTATTAACTCAATATATATTGAGTTAGAATGTGAATAAAATTAATTTCACTGAAAACGAAGTTGTGAGTGATGAGATATTGACAAAACTACGAAATCAGACGAAACATGAAGGTGCAACTTAGGAAAAAACAACTTAACATCTTATATACAAGTGATAACAACAAACATTTGATTTTAAATTTTAATTAAGAATGTTTAGTATATATATTTGATCGAGTATGGAATAAAACAAAATTTATTTCATCGCAAATAGAGTTCCGATTGAGAAGAAATTCGAAGAACAAGCAAATCGGTCGAAACTCAAAGGGGTACACCATCACAAAAAATAGTGAATTTTGGCCCCAAAAATATGTATTATATTAAAATTATTAACTCAATATATATCTAGTTAGAATGTGAATAAAATTAATTTCACTGAAAACGAAGTTGTGAGTGATGAGATATTGACAAAACTACGAAATCAGACGAAACATGAAGGTGCAACTTAGGAAAAAACAACTTAACATCTTATATACAAGTGATAACAACAAACATTTGATTTTACATTTTGATTAAGAATGTTTAGTATATATATTTAATCGAGTATGGAATAAAACAAAATTTATTTCATCGCAAATAGAGTTCCGTTTGAGAAGAAATTCGAAGAACAACCAAATCGGTCGAAACTCAAAGGGGTACCATCACGGAAAATAGTGAATTTTGGACCCAAAAATATGTATTATATTAAAATTATTAACTCAATATATATCGAGTTAGAATGTGAATAAAACTAATTTCACTTAAAACGAAGTTGTGAGTGATGAGATATTGACAAAACTACGAAATCAAACGAAACATGAAGGTGCAACTTAGGAAAAAACAACTTAACATCTTATATACAAGTGATAACATCAAACATTTGATTTTATATTTTTAGTAAGAATGTTTAGAATATATATTTGATCGAGTATGGAATAAAACAAAATTTATTTCATCTCAAATAGAGTTCCGTTTGAGAAGAAATTCGAAGAACAAGCAAATCGGTCGAAACTCAAAGGGGTACCATCACAAAAAATAGTGAATTTTGGCCCCAAAAATATGTATTATATTAAAATTATTAACTCAATATATATTGAGTTAGAATGTGAATAAAATTAATTTCACTGAAAACGAAGTTGTGAGTGATGAGATATTGACAAAACTACGAAATCAGACGAAACATGAAGGTGCAACTTAGGAAAAAACAACTTAACATCTTATATACAAGTGATAACAACAAACATTTGATTTTAAATTTTGATTAAGAATGTTTAGTATATATATTTGATCGAGTATGGAATAAAACAAAATTTATTTCATCGCAAATAGAGTTCCGATTGAGAAGAAATTCGAAGAACAAGCAAATCGGTCGAAACTCAAAGGGGTACACCATCACAAAAAATAGTGAATTTTGGCCCCAAAAATATGTATTATATTAAAATTATTAACTCAATATATATCTAGTTAGAATGTGAATAAAATTAATTTCACTGAAAACGAAGTTGTGAGTGATGAGATATTGACAAAACTACGAAATCAGACGAAACATGAAGGTGCAACTTAGGAAAAAACAACTTAACATCTTATATACAAGTGATAACAACAAACATTTGATTTTACATTTTGATTAAGAATGTTTAGTATATATATTTAATCGAGTATGGAATAAAACAAAATTTATTTCATCGCAAATAGAGTTCCGTTTGAGAAGAAATTCGAAGAACAACCAAATCGGTCGAAACTCAAAGGGGTACCATCACGGAAAATAGTGAATTTTGGACCCAAAAATATGTATTATATTAAAATTATTAACTCAATATATATCGAGTTAGAATGTGAATAAAACTAATTTCACTTAAAACGAAGTTGTGAGTGATGAGATATTTACAAAACTACGAAATCAAACGAAACATGAAGGTGCAACTTAGGAAAAAACAACTTAACATCTTATATACAAGTGATAACATCAAACATTTGATTTTATATTTTTAGTAAGAATGTTTAGAATATATATTTGATCGAGTATGGAATAAAACAAAATTTATTTCATCTCAAATAGAGTTCCGTTTGAGAAGAAATTCGAAGAACAAGCAAATCGGTCGAAACTCAAAGGGGTACCATCACAAAAAATAGTGAATTTTGGCCCCAAAAATATGTATTATATTAAAATTATTACCTCAATATATATTGAGTTAGAATGTGAATAAAATTAATTTCACTGAAAACGAAGTTGTGAGTGATGAGATATTGACAAAACTACGAAATCAGACGAAACATGAAGGTGCAACTTAGGAAAAAACAACTTAACATCTTATATACAAGTGATAACAACAAACATTTGATTTTAAATTTTGATTAAGAATGTTTAGTATATATATTTGATCGAGTATGGAATAAAACAAAATTTATTTCATCGCAAATAGAGTTCCGATTGAGAAGAAATTCGAAGAACAAGCAAATCGGTCGAAACTCAAAGGGGTACACCATCACAAAAAATAGTGAATTTTGGCCCCAAAAATATGTATTATATTAAAATTATTAACTCAATATATATCTAGTTAGAATTTGAATAAAATTAATTTCACTGAAAACGAAGTTGTGAGTGATGAGATATTGACAAAACTACGAAATCAGACGAAACATGAAGGTGCAACTTAGGAAAAAACAACTTAACATCTTATATACAAGTGATAACAACAAACATTTGATTTTACATTTTGATTAAGAATGTTTAGTATATATATTTAATCGAGTATGGAATAAAACAAAATTTATTTCATCGCAAATAGAGTTCCGTTTGAGAAGAAATTCGAAGAACAACCAAATCGGTCGAAACTCAAAGGGGTACCATCACGGAAAATAGTGAATTTTGGACCCAAAAATATGTATTATATTAAAATTATTAACTCAATGTATATCGAGTTAGAATGTGAATAAAACTAATTTCACTTAAAACGAAGTTGTGAGTGATGAGATATTGACAAAACTACGAAATCAAACGAAACATGAAGGTGCAACTTAGGAAAAAACAACTTAACATCTTATATACAAGTGATAACATCAAACATTTGATTTTATATTTTTAGTAAGAATGTTTAGAATATATATTTGATCGAGTATGGAATAAAACAAAATTTATTTCATCTCAAATAGAGTTCCGTTTGAGAAGAAATTCGAAGAACAAGCAAATCGGTCGAAACTCAAAGGGGTACCATCACAAAAAATAGTGAATTTTGGCCCCAAAAATATGTATTATATTAAAATTATTAACTCAATATATATTGAGTTAGAATGTGAATAAAATTAATTTCACTGAAAACGAAGTTGTGAGTGATGAGATATTGACAAAACTACGAAATCAGACGAAACATGAAGGTGCAACTTAGGAAAAAACAACTTAACATCTTATATACAAGTGATAACAACAAACATTTGATTTTACATTTTGATTAATAATGTTTAGTATATATATTTGATCGAGTATGGAATAAAACAAAATTTATTTCATCGCAAATAGAGTTCCGATTGAGAAGAAATTCGAAGAACAAGCAAATCGGTCGAAACTCAAAGGGGTACACCATCACAAAAAATAGTGAATTTTGGCCCCAAAAATATGTATTATATTAAAATTATTAACTCAATATATATCTAGTTAGAATGTGAATAAAATTAATTTCACTGAAAACGAAGTTGTGAGTGATGAGATATTGACAAAACTACGAAATCAGACGAAACATGAAGGTGCAACTTAGGAAAAAACAACTTAACATCTTATATACAAGTGATAACAACAAACATTTGATTTTAAATTTTGATTAATAATGTTTAGTATATATATTTGATCGAGTATGGAATAAAACAAAATTTATTTCATCGCAAATAGACTTCCGATTGAGAAGAAATTCGAAGAACAAGCAAATCGGTCGAAACTCAAAGGGGTACCATCACAAAAAATAGTGAATTTTGGCCCCAAAAATATGTATTATATTAAAATTATTAACTCAATATATATTGAGTTAGAATGTGAATAAAATTAATTTCACTGAAAACGAAGTTGTGAGTGATGAGATATTGACAAAACTACGAAATCAGACGAAACATGAAGGTGCAACTTAGGAAAAAACAACTTAACATCTTATATACAAGTGATAACAACAAACATTTGATTTTAAATTTTGATTAAGAATGTTTAGTATATATATTTGATCGAGTATGGAATAAAACAAAATTTATTTCATCGCAAATAGAGTTCCGATTGAGAAGAAATTCGAAGAACAAGCAAATCGGTCGAAACTCAAAGGGGTACACCATCACAAAAAATAGTGAATTTTGGCCCCAAAAATATGTATTATATTAAAATTATTAACTCAATATATATCTAGTTAGAATGTGAATAAAATTAATTTCACTGAAAACGAAGTTGTGAGTGATGAGATATTGACAAAACTACGAAATCAGACGAAACATGAAGGTGCAACTTAGGAAAAAACAACTTAACATCTTATATACAAGTGATAACAACAAACATTTGATTTTACATTTTGATTAAGAATGTTTAGTATATATATTTAATCGAGTATGGAATAAAACAAAATTTATTTCATCGCAAATAGAGTTCCGTTTGAGAAGAAATTCGAAGAACAACCAAATCGGTCGAAACTCAAAGGGGTACCATCACGGAAAATAGTGAATTTTGGACCCAAAAATATGTATTATATTAAAATTATTAACTCAATATATATCGAGTTAGAATGTGAATAAAACTAATTTCACTTAAAACGAAGTTGTGAGTGATGAGATATTGACAAAACTACGAAATCAAACGAAACATGAAGGTGCAACTTAGGAAAAAACAACTTAACATCTTATATACAAGTGATAACATCAAACATTTGATTTTATATTTTTAGTAAGAATGTTTAGAATATATATTTGATCGAGTATGGAATAAAACAAAATTTATTTCATCTCAAATAGAGTTCCGTTTGAGAAGAAATTCGAAGAACAAGCAAATCGGTCGAAACTCAAAGGGGTACCATCACAAAAAATAGTGAATTTTGGCCCCAAAAATATGTATTATATTAAAATTATTAACTCAATATATATTGAGTTAGAATGTGAATAAAATTAATTTCATTGAAAACGAAGTTGTGAGTGATGAGATATTGACAAAACTACGAAATCAGACGAAACATGAAGGTGCAACTTAGGAAAAAACAACTTAACATCTTATATACAAGTGATAACAACAAACATTTGATTTTAAATTTTGATTAAGAATGTTTAGTATATATATTTGATCGAGTATGGAATAAAACAAAATTTATTTCATCGCAAATAGAGTTCCGATTGAGAAGAAATTCGAAGAACAAGCAAATCGGTCGAAACTCAAAGGGGTACACCATCACAAAAAATAGTGAATTTTGGCCCCAAAAATATGTATTATATTAAAATTATTAACTCAATATATATCTAGTTAGAATGTGAATAAAATTAATTTCACTGAAAACGAAGTTGTGAGTGATGAGATATTGACAAAACTACGAAATCAGACGAAACATGAAGGTGCAACTTAGGAAAAAACAACTTAGCATCTTATATACAAGTGATAACAACAAACATTTTATTTTACATTTTGATTAAGAATGTTTAGTATATATATTTAATCGAGTATGGAATAAAACAAAATTTATTTCATCGCAAATAGAGTTCCGTTTGAGAAGAAATTCGAAGAACAACCAAATTGGTCGAAACTCAAAGGGGTACCATCACGGAAAATAGTGAATTTTGGACCCAAAAATATGTATTATATTAAAATTATTAACTCAATATATATCGAGTTAGAATGTGAATAAAACTAATTTCACTTAAAACGAAGTTGTGAGTGATGAGATATTTACAAAACTACGAAATCAAACGAAACATGAAGGTGCAACTTAGGAAAAAACAACTTAACATCTTATATACAAGTGATAACATCAAACATTTGATTTTATATTTTTAGTAAGAATGTTTAGAATATATATTTGATCGAGTATGGAATAAAACAAAATTTATTTCATCTCAAATAGAGTTCCGTTTGAGAAGAAATTCGAAGAACAAGCAAATCGGTCGAAACTCAAAGGGGTACCATCACAAAAAATAGTGAATTTTGGCCCCAAAAATATGTATTATATTAAAATTATTAACTCAATATATATTGAGTTAGAATGTGAATAAAATTAATTTCACTGAAAACGAAGTCGTGAGTGATGAGATATTGACAAAACTATGAAATCAGACGAAACATGAAGGTGCAACTTAGGAAAAAACAACTTAACATCTTATATACAAGTGATAACAACAAACATTTGATTTTACATTTTGATTAAGAATGTTTAGTATATATATTTGATCGAGTATGGAATAAAACAAAATTTATTTCATCGCAAATAGAGTTCCGATTGAGAAGAAATTCAAAGAACAACCAAATCGGTCGAAACTCAAAGGGGTACCATCACGGAAAATAGTGAATTTTGGATCCAAAATTATGTATTATATTAAAATTATTAACTCAATATATATCGAGTTAGAATGTGAATAAAACTAATTTCACTTAAAACGAAGTGGTGAGTGATGAGATATTGACAAAACTACGAAATCAGACAAAACATGAAAGTGCCACCTAGGAAAAAACAACTTAACCTCTTATATTCAAGTGATAACAACATAAATTTGATTTTACATTTTGAGTAAGAATGTTTAGAATATATATTTGATCGAGTATGGAATAAAACAAAATTTATTTCATCGCAAATAGAGTTCTCATTGAGGAGAAATTCAAAGAAAAACAAAATCTGTCGACACTCAAAGGGGTACCATCAAGGAAAATAGTGAATTTTGGCCCCAAAAATATGTATTATATTAAAATTATTAACTCAATATATATTGAGTTAGAATGTGAATAAAATTAATTTCACTGAAAACGAAGTCGTGAGTGATGAGATATTGACAAAACTATGAAATCAGACGAAACATGAAGGTGCAACTTAGGAAAAAACAACTTAACATCTTATATACAAGTGATAACAACAAACATTTGATTTTACATTTTGATTAAGAATGTTTAGTATATATATTTGATCGAGTATGGAATAAAACAAAATTTATTTCATCGCAAATAGAGTTCCGATTGAGAAGAAATTCAAAGAACAACCAAATCGGTCGAAACTCAAAGGGGTACCATCACGGAAAATAGTGAATTTTGGATCCAAAATTATGTATTATATTAAAATTATTAACTCAATATATATCGAGTTAGAATGTGAATAAAACTAATTTCACTTAAAACGAAGTGGTGAGTGATGAGATATTGACAAAACTACGAAATCAGACAAAACATGAAAGTGCCACCTAGGAAAAAACAACTTAACCTCTTATATTCAAGTGATAACAACATAAATTTGATTTTACATTTTGAGTAAGAATGTTTAGAATATATATTTGATCGAGTATGGAATAAAACAAAATTTATTTCATCGCAAATAGAGTTCTCATTGAGGAGAAATTCAAAGAAAAACAAAATCTGTCGACACTCAAAGGGGTACCATCAAGGAAAATAGTGAATTTTGGCCCCAAAAATATGTAGTATATTAAAATTACCAACTCAATAAATATTTAGTTAGAGTGTGAATAATACTAATTTCACTGAAAACGAAATTATGTGTGATGATATATTGACAAAACTACGTAATTGGACGAAACGTGAAGGTGCCACCTAGGAAAAAACTATTTAATGTCTTATATACAAGTGATAACATCAAACATTTGATTTTATATTTTTAGTAAGAATGTTTAGAATATATATTTGATCGAGTATGGAATAAAACAAAATTTATTTCATCGCAAATAGAGTTCCGTTTAAGAAGAAATTCAAATAACAACCAAATCGGTCGAAACTCAAAGGGGTACCATCACGGAAAATAGTGAATTTTGGACCCAAAAATATGTATTATATTAACATAAATAACTCAATATATATCGATTTAGAATGTGTATAAAACTAATTTAACTGAAAACGAAGTTTTGAATGATGAGATATTGAGAAAACTACGAAATCGGACGAAACACGAAGGTGCCACCTAGGAAAAAACAACTTAACATCTTATATATATGTGATAACAACAAACATTTGATTTTACATTTTGATTAAGAATGTTTAGAATATATATTTGATCGAGTATGGAATAAAACAAAATTTATTTAATCGTAAATAGAGTTCCGTTTAGAATGTATTATATTAACATCAATAACTCAATATATATCGATTAAGAATGTGAATAAAACTAATTTCACTGAAAACGAAGTTATGAATGATGAGATATTGACAAAACTACGAAATCGGACGAAACATGAAGGTGCCACCTAGGAAAAAACAATTTAAGGTCTTATATACAAGTTATAACATCAAACATTTGATTTTATATTTTTAGTAAGAATGTTTAAAATATTATTTGATCGAATTTGGAACAAAACAAAACTTAATTCATGGCAAATAGAGGCCCGATTGAGGTAAAATTTAATAAACAACAAAATTGATCGAAACTCAAAGGCCCCAAAAATATGTATTATATTAAAATTATTAACTCAATATATATCGAGTTAAAATGTGAATAAAACTAATTTCACTGAAAACAAAGTTGTGAATGATGAGATATTGACAAAACTACGAAATTGGACGAAACATGAAGGTGCCACCTAGGAAAAAACAACTTAACCTCTTATATACAAGTGATAACGACAAATATTTGATGTTACAATTTGAGTAAGAGTGTTTAGAATATATATTTGATCGAGTATGGAATAAAACAAAACTTAATTCATCGCAAATAGAGTTCCGATTGAGAAGAAATTCAAAGAACAACCAAATCGGCCGAAACTCAAAGGGGTACCATCACGGAAAATAGTGAATTTTGGACCTAAAAATATGTATTATATTAAAATTATTAACTCAATATATATCGAGTTAGAATGTGAATAAAACTAATTTCACTGAAAACGAAGTTGTAAGTGATGAGATATTGACAAAACTACGAAATCGGACGAAACATGAAAGTGCCACCTAGGAAAAAACAACTTAACCTCTTATATTCAAGTGATAACAACAAAAATTTGATTTTACATTTTGAGTAAGAATGTTTAGAATATATATTTGATCGAGTATGGAATAAAACAAAATTTATTTCATCGCAAATAGAGTTCTCATTGAGGAGAAATTCAAAGAAAAACAAAATCTGTCGACACTCAAAGGGAAAGGGGTACCATCACGGAAAATAGTGAATTTTGGCCCCAAAAATATGTATTATATTAAAATTACCAACTCAATAAATATTTAGTTAGAGTGTGAATAAAACTAATTTCACTGAAAACGAAGTTGTGAAAGATGAGATATAGACAAAACTACGTAATTGGACGAAACATGAAGGTGTCACCTAGGAAAAAACTATTTAATGTCTTATATACAAGTGATAACATCAAACATTTGATTTTATATTTTTAGTAAGAATGTTTAAAATATTTATTTGATCGAGTTTGGAATAAAACAAAACTTAATTCATCGCAAATAGAGGCCCGATTGAGGAATAATTCAATAAACAACAAAATCGATCGAAACTGAAAACATCACGGAAAGTAGTGAATTTTGGCCCCAAAAAAATGTATTATATTAAAATTATTAATTCAATATATATCGAGTTAGAATGTGAATAAAACTAATTTCACTGAAAACGAAGTCGTGAGTGATGAGATATTGACAAAACTACGAAATCGGACGAAACATGAAAGTGCCACCTAGGAAAAAGCAACTTAACCTTTTATATTCAAGTGATAATAAAAAACATTTGATTTTACATTTTGAGTAAGAATGTTTAGAATATATATTTGATCGAGTATGGAATAAAACAAAATTTATTTCATCGCAAATAAAGTTCTCATTGAGGAGAAAGTCAAAGAACAACAAAATCGATCGAAACTCAAAGGGTACCATCACAGAAAATAGTGAATTTTGGCCTAAAAAATAAGTATTATATTAGCATTAATAACTCAATATATGTCGAGCTAAAATGTGAATAAAACTAATTTCACTGAAAACGAAGTTGGGAGTGATGAGATATTGACAAAACTACGAAATCGGACGACACATTTTGGCGCCACCTATGAAAAAAGAATTTAACGTCTTATATACAAGTGATAACTACAAAAATTTTAAAAATGTTTAGAATATATATTTGATCGAGTACGGAAGAAAACAAAATTTAATTCATCGAAAATAGAGGCCCGATTGAGGAAATATTCAATAAACAACAAAATCGGTCGAAACTCAAAGGGGTACCATCACGGAAAATAGTGAATTTGGCCCCAAAAATATGTATTATATTAAAATTATTAACTCAATATATATCGAGTTAGAATGTGAATAAAACTAATTTCACTGAAAACGAAGTTGTGAGTGATGAGATATTGACAAAACTACGAAATCGGACGAAACATGAAAGTGGCACCTAGGAAAAAACAACTTAACCTCTTATATTCAAGTGATAACAACAAAAAATTGATTTTACATTTTGATTAAGAATGTTTAGAATATATATTTGTTCTAGTATGGAATAAAACAAAATTTATTTCATCGCAAATAGAGTTCTCATTGAGGAGAAATTAAAAGAACAACAAAATATGTCGTAACTGAAAGGGGTACCATCACGAAAAATAGTGAATTTTGGCCCCCAAAATATGTAGTATATTAAAATTACCAACTCAATAAATATTTAGTTAGAGTGTGAACAAAACTAATTTCACTGAAAACGAAGTTGTGAGTGATGAGATATTGACAAAACTACGAAATTGGACGAAACATGAAGGTGCTACAAATGAAAAAACAATTTAACGTCTTATATACAAGTGATAACAACTAACATTTGATTTTATATTTTGAGTGAGAATGTTTATAATATATATTTGATCGAGTATGGAATATAACAAAATTTATTTCATCGCAAATAGAGGCACAATTGCTAAAAAATTCAAAAAACAACAAATCGGTCGAAAATCAAAGGGGTAGTACCATCACAGAAAATAGTTAATTTTGGCCCCAAAAATATGTATTATATTAGCATTAATAACTCAATATATATCTAGTTAGAATATGAATAAAACTATTTTAACTGAAAACGAAGTTGTGAGTGATGAGATATTGACAAAACTACGAAATCGAACGAAACCTGAAGGTGCCACCTAGGAAAAAACAATTTACCGTATTATATACAAGTGATACCAACAAAAATTTTATTTTATAATTTGAGTAAGAATGGTTAGAATATATATCTGATCGAGTACAGAATGAAACAAAATTTTACTGAAAGAACATCATAATCGGTTGAAACTCAAAGGGGTACCATCACGGAAAATAGTGAATTTTTGCCCCAAAAATATGTAGTATATTAAAATTACCAACTCCATATATATCGAATTAGAGTGTGAATAAAACTAATTTTACTGAAAACGAAGTTGTGAGTGATGAGATATTGACAAAACTACGAAATTGTCGAAACGTGAAGGTGCCACCAAGGAAAAAACAACTTAACCTCTTATATACAAGTGATAACAACAAACATTTGATTTTACATTTTTAGTAAGAATGTTTAGAATATATATTTGATCGGGTATGGAATAAAACAAAATTTATTTCATCGCAAACAGAGTTCTCATTGAGGAGAAATTCAGAGAACAACAAAATCGGTCGAAACTCAAAGGGTACCATCACAGAAAATAGTGAATTTTGGCCTAAAAAATATGTATTATATTAGCATTAATAACTCAATATATGTCGATCTAGAATGTGAATAAAACTAATTTAACTGAAAACGAAGTTGAGAGTGATGAGATATTGACAAAACTACGAAATCGAACGACACATTTTGGTGCCACCTATGAAAAAAGAATTTAACGTCTTATATACAAGTGATAACCACAAAAATTTGGTTTTATATTTTGATTAAGAATGTTTAGAATATATATTTGATCGAGTACGGAAGAAAACAAAATTTAATTCATTGAAAATAGAGGCCCGATTGAGGAAAAATTCAATAAACAACAAAATCGGTCGAAACTCAAAGGGGTACCATCACGGAAAATAGTGAATTTTGGCCCCAAAAATATGTATTATATTAACATTAATAACTAAATATATATTGAGTTTTAATGTGCATAAAACTAATTTCACTGAAAACGAAGTTGTGAGTGATGAGATATTGACAAAACTACGAAATCGGACGAAACATGAAGGTGCCACCTAGGAAAAATTAACTTTACATTTTATATACAAGTGATAACAACAAACATTTGATTTTACATTTTGAGTTAGAATTTTTAGAATATATATTTGATCGAGAGTGGAATAAAACAAAATTTATTTCATCGCAAATAGAGTTCTAATTGCTGAGAAATTCAAAGAACAACATAATCAGTCGAAACTCAAAGGGGTACCATCACGGAAAATAGTGAATTTTGGCCCCAAAAATATGTATTATATTAGCATTAATAACTCAATATATATTGAGTTAGAATGTGAATAAAACTAATTTCACTGAAATCGAAGTAGTGAGTGATGAGATATTGACAAAACTTTGAAATCGGACGAAACATGAAGGTGCCACCTAGGAAAAAACAACTTAACCTCTTATATACAAGTGATAACAACAAACATTTGATTTTACATTTTGAGTAAGAATGTTTATAATATATATTTGATCGAGTATGGAATAAAACAAAATTTATTTCAACGCAAATAGAGTTCTCATTGAGGAAAAATTCAAAGAACAACATAATCGGTCGAAACTCAAAGGGGTACCATCACGGAAAATAGTGAATTTTGGCCCCAAAAATATGTACTATATTAGCATTAATAACTCAATATATATCGAGTTAGAATGTGAATAAAACTAATTTCACTGAAAACGAAGTTGTGAGAGATGAGATATTGACAAAACTACGAAATCTAACGAAACATGAAGGTGCCACCTAGGAAATAATTATTTAAATTCTTATATACAAGTGATAACATCAAAAATTTGATTTTATATTTTTAGTAAGAACGTTTAGAATATATATTTGATAAAGTTTGGAATAAAACAAAATTTATTTCATCGCAAATAGAATTCTGATTGAGGAGAAATTCAAAGAACAACATAATCGGTCGAAACTCAAAGGGGTACCATCACGAAAAATAGTGAATTTTGGCCCCAAAAATATGTAGTATATTAAAATTACAACCTCAATATATATTGAGTTAGAGTGTGAATAAAACTAATTTCACTGAAAAGGAAGGTGTGAGTGATGAGATATTGACAAAACTACGATATTGGACGAAACATGAAGGTGCCACCTAGGAAAAAAGAATTTAACGTCTTATATACAAGTGATAACAACTAACATTTGATTTTATATTTTGAGTGAGAATGTTTATAATATATATTTGATCGAGTATGGAATAAAACAAAATTTATTTCATCGCAAATAGAGGCCAAATTGCTGAAAATTTCAAAAAACAACAAAATCGGTCGAAACTTAAAGGGGTACCATCATAGAAAATAGTGAATATTGGCCCCAAAAATATGTATTATATTATCATTAATAACTCAATATATATCGAGTTAGAATGTGAACAAAACTATTTTCACTGAAAACGAAGTTGTGAGTGATGAGATATTGACGAAACTACGAAATCGGACGAAACTACGAAATCGGATGAAACCTGAAGATGCCACCTAGGAAAAAACAATTTAACGTCTTATATACTAGTGATACCAACAAAAATTTTATTTTATAATTTGAGTAAGAATGGTTAGAATATATATTTGATCGAGTACATAATAAAACAAAATTTAATTCATCGCAAATAGAGGCATGATTGAGGAAAAATTCATTAAACAACCAAATCGATCGAAACTTAAAGGGGTACCATCACGGAAAATAATGAATTTTGGCCCCAAAAATATGTATTATATTAAAATTATTAACTCAATATATATCGAGTTAGAATGTGCATAAAACTAAATTCACTGAAAACGAAGTTGTGAGTGATTAGATATTGACAAAACTACGAAACCGGACGAAACATGAAGGTGCCACCTAGGGAGAAACGATTTAACGTCTTATATACAAGTGATAACATCAAATATTTGATTTTATATTTTTAGTAAGAATGTTTAGAATATAAATTTGATCGAGTTTGGAATAAAACAAAATTTATTTCATCGCAAATAGAGTTCTGATTGAGGAGAAATTCAAAGAACAACATAATCAGTCGAAACTCAAAGGGGTACCATCACGGAAAATAGTGAATTTTGGCCCCAAAAATATGTATTATATTAGCATTAATAACTCAATATATATTGAGTTAGAATGTGAATAAAACTAATTTCACTGAAATCGAAGTAGTGAGTGATGAGATATTACCAAAACTTTGAAATCGGACGAAACATGAAGGTGCCACCTAGGAAAAAACAACTTAACCTCTTATATACAAGTGATAACAACAAACATTTGATTTTACATTTTGAGTAAGAATGTTTATAATATATATTTGATCGAGTATGGAATAAAACAAAATTTATTTCAACGCAAATAGAGTTCTTATTGAGGAAAAATTCAAAGAACAACATAATCGGTCGAAACTCAAAGGGGTACCATCACGGAAAATAGTGAATTTTGGCCCCAAAAATATGTATTATATTAGCATTAATAACTCAATATATATCGAGTTAGAATGTGAATAAAACTAATTTCACTGAAAACGAAGTTGTGAGAGATGAGATATTGACAAAACTACGAAATCTAACGAAACATGAAGGTGCCACCTAGGAAATAATTATTTAACGTCTTATATACAAGTGATAACATCAAATATTTGATTTTATATTTTTAGTAAGAACGTTTAGAATATATATTTGATAAAGTTTGGAATAAAACAAAATTTATTTCATCGCAAATAGAATTCTGATTGAGGAGAAATTCAAAGAACAACATAATCGGTGGAAACTCAAAGGGGTACCATCACGAAAAATAGTGAATTTTGGCCCCAAAAATATTTAGTATATTAAAATTACAACCTCAATATATATTGAGTTAGAGTGTGAATAAAACTAATTTCACTGAAAAGGAAGGTGTGAGTGATGAGATATTGACAAAACTACGAAATTGGACGAAACATGAAGGTGCCACCTAGGAAAAAAGAATTTAACGTCTTATATACAAGTGATAACAACTAACATTTGATTTTATATTTTGAGTGAGAATGTTTATAATATATATTTGATCGAGTATGGAATAAAACAAAATTTATTTCATCGCAAATAGAGGCCAAATTGCTGAAAATTTCAAAAAACAACAAAATCGGTCGAAACTTAAAGGGGTACCATCATAGAAAATAGTGAATATTGGCCCCAAAAATATGTATTATATTATCATTAATAACTCAATATATATAGAGTTAGAGTGTGAACAAAACTATTTTCACTGAAAACGAAGTTGTGAGTGATGAGATATTGACGAAACTACGAAATCGGACGAAACCTAAAGATGCCACCTAGGAAAAAACAATTTAACGTCTTATATACTAGTGATACCAACAAAAATTTTATTTTATAATTTGAGTAAGAATGGTTAGAATATATATTTGATCGAGTACATAATAAAACAAAATTTAATTCATCGTAAATAGAGGCCTGATTGAGGAAAAATTCATTAAACAACCAAATCGATCGAAACTTAAAGGGGTACCATCACGGAAAATAATGAATTTGGCCCCAAAAATATGTATTATATTAAAATTATTAACTCAATATATATCGAGTTAGAATTTGCATAAAACTAAATTCACTGAAAACGAAGTTGTGAGTGATTAGATATTGACAAAACTACGAAACCGGACGAAACATGAAGGTGCCACCTAGGGAGAAACGATTTAACGTCTTATATACAAGTGATAACATCAAACATTTGATTTTATATTTTTAGTAAGAATGTTTAGAATATAAATTTGATCGAGTTTGGAATAAAACAAAATTTATTTCATCGCAAATAGAGTTCTGATTGAGGAGAAATTGAAAGACCAACATAATCAGTCGAAACTCAAAGGGGTACCATCACGGAAAATAGTGAATTTTGGCCCCAAAAATATGTATTATATTAGCATTAATAACTCAATATATATCGAGTTAGAATGTGAATAAAACTAATTTCACTGAAAACGAAGTTGTGAGTGATGAGATATTGACAAAACTACGAAATCGGACGAAACATGAAGGTGCCACCTAGGAAACATTAACTTTACATTTTATATACAAGTGATAAAAACAAACATTTGATTTTACATTTTGAGTAAGAATGTTTAGAATATATATTTGATCGAGTATGGAGTAAAACAAAATTTATTTCATCGCAAATAGAGTTCTCATTGAGGAGAAATTCAAAGAAAAACAAAATCTGTCGACACTCAAAGGGGTACCATCACGGAAAATAGTGAATTTTGGCCCCAAAAATATGTATTATATTAGCATTAATAACTCAATATATATCGAGTTAGAATGTGAATAAAACTAATTTAACTGAAAACGAAGTTGTGAGTGATGAGATATTGACAAAACTAAGAAATCGGACGAAACATGAAGGTGCCACCTAGGAAAAAATAACTTAACCTCTTATATACAAGTGATAACAACAAACATATGATTTTAAATTTTGAGTAAGAATGTTTATAATATATATTTGATCGAGTATGGAATAAAACAAAATTTATTTCAACGCAAATAGAGTTCTCATTGAGGAAAAAATCAAAGAACAACATAATCGGTCGAAACTCAAAGGGGTACCATCACGAAAAATAGTGAATTTTGGCCCCAAAAATATGTAGTATATTAAAATTACAACCTCAATATATATTGAGTTAGAGTGTGAATAAAACTAATTTCACTGAAAAGGAAGGTGTGAGTGATGAGATATTGACAAAACTACGATATTGGACGAAACATGAAGGTGCCACCTAGGAAAAAAGAATTTAACGTCTTATATACAAGTGATAACAACTAACATTTGATTTTATATTTTGAGTGAGAATGTTTATAATATATATTTGATCGAGTATGGAATAAAACAAAATTTATTTCATCGCAAATAGAGGCCAAATTGCTGAAAATTTCAAAAAACAACAAAATCGGTCGAAACTTAAAGGGGTACCATCATAGAAAATAGTGAATTTTGGCCCCAAAAATATGTATTATATTATCATTAATAACTCAATATATATCGAGTTAGAATGTGAACAAAACTATTTTCACTAAAAACGAAGTTGTGAGTGATGAGATATTGACGAAACTACGAAATCGGACGAAACTACGAAATCGGATGAAACCTGAAGATGCCACCTAGGAAAAAACAATTTAACGTCTTATATACTAGTGATACCAACAAAAATTTTATTTTATAATTTGAGTAAGAATGGTTAGAATATATATTTGATCGAGTACATAATAAAACAAAATTTAATTCATCGCAAATAGAGGCATGATTGAGGAAAAATTCATTAAACAACCAAATCGATCGAAACTTAAAGGGGTACCATCACGGAAAATAATGAATTTTGGCCCCAAAAATATGTATTATATTAAAATTATTAACTCAATATATATCGAGTTAGAATGTGCATAAAACTAAATTCACTGAAAACGAAGTTGTGAGTGATTAGATATTGACAAAACTACGAAACCGGACGAAACATGAAGGTGCCACCTAGGGAGAAACGATTTAACGTCTTATATACAAGTGATAACATCAAATATTTGATTTTATATTTTTAGTAAGAATGTTTAGAATATAAATTTGATCGAGTTTGGAATAAAACAAAATTTATTTCATCGCAAATAGAGTTCTGATTGAGGAGAAATTCAAAGAACAACATAATCAGTCGAAACTCAAAGGGGTACCATCACGGAAAATAGTGAATTTTGGCCCCAAAAATATGTATTATATTAGCATTAATAACTCAATATATATTGAGTTAGAATGTGAATAAAACTAATTTCACTGAAATCGAAGTAGTGAGTGATGAGATATTACCAAAACTTTGAAATCGGACGAAACATGAAGGTGCCACCTAGGAAAAAACAACTTAACCTCTTATATACAAGTGATAACAACAAACATTTGATTTTACATTTTGAGTAAGAATGTTTATAATATATATTTGATCGAGTATGGAATAAAACAAAATTTATTTCAACGCAAATAGAGTTCTTATTGAGGAAAAATTCAAAGAACAACATAATCGGTCGAAACTCAAAGGGGTACCATCACGGAAAATAGTGAATTTTGGCCCCAAAAATATGTATTATATTAGCATTAATAACTCAATATATATCGAGTTAGAATGTGAATAAAACTAATTTCACTGAAAACGAAGTTGTGAGAGATGAGATATTGACAAAACTACGAAATCTAACGAAACATGAAGGTGCCACCTAGGAAATAATTATTTAACGTCTTATATACAAGTGATAACATCAAATATTTGATTTTATATTTTTAGTAAGAACGTTTAGAATATATATTTGATAAAGTTTGGAATAAAACAAAATTTATTTCATCGCAAATAGAATTCTGATTGAGGAGAAATTCAAAGAACAACATAATCGGTGGAAACTCAAAGGGGTACCATCACGAAAAATAGTGAATTTTGGCCCCAAAAATATTTAGTATATTAAAATTACAACCTCAATATATATTGAGTTAGAGTGTGAATAAAACTAATTTCACTGAAAAGGAAGGTGTGAGTGATGAGATATTGACAAAACTACGAAATTGGACGAAACATGAAGGTGCCACCTAGGAAAAAAGAATTTAACGTCTTATATACAAGTGATAACAACTAACATTTGATTTTATATTTTGAGTGAGAATGTTTATAATATATATTTGATCGAGTATGGAATAAAACAAAATTTATTTCATCGCAAATAGAGGCCAAATTGCTGAAAATTTCAAAAAACAACAAAATCGGTCGAAACTTAAAGGGGTACCATCATAGAAAATAGTGAATATTGGCCCCAAAAATATGTATTATATTATCATTAATAACTCAATATATATAGAGTTAGAGTGTGAACAAAACTATTTTCACTGAAAACGAAGTTGTGAGTGATGAGATATTGACGAAACTACGAAATCGGACGAAACCTAAAGATGCCACCTAGGAAAAAACAATTTAACGTCTTATATACTAGTGATACCAACAAAAATTTTATTTTATAATTTGAGTAAGAATGGTTAGAATATATATTTGATCGAGTACATAATAAAACAAAATTTAATTCATCGTAAATAGAGGCCTGATTGAGGAAAAATTCATTAAACAACCAAATCGATCGAAACTTAAAGGGGTACCATCACGGAAAATAATGAATTTGGCCCCAAAAATATGTATTATATTAAAATTATTAACTCAATATATATCGAGTTAGAATTTGCATAAAACTAAATTCACTGAAAACGAAGTTGTGAGTGATTAGATATTGACAAAACTACGAAACCGGACGAAACATGAAGGTGCCACCTAGGGAGAAACGATTTAACGTCTTATATACAAGTGATAACATCAAACATTTGATTTTATATTTTTAGTAAGAATGTTTAGAATATAAATTTGATCGAGTTTGGAATAAAACAAAATTTATTTCATCGCAAATAGAGTTCTGATTGAGGAGAAATTTAAAGACCAACATAATCAGTCGAAACTCAAAGGGGTACCATCACGGAAAATAGTGAATTTTGGCCCCAAAAATATGTATTATATTAGCATTAATAACTCAATATATATCGAGTTAGAATGTGAATAAAACTAATTTCACTGAAAACGAAGTTGTGAGTGATGAGATATTGACAAAACTACGAAATCGGACGAAACATGAAGGTGCCACCTAGGAAACATTAACTTTACATTTTATATACAAGTGATAAAAACAAACATTTGATTTTACATTTTAAGTAAGAATGTTTAGAATATATATTTGATCGAGTATGGAGTAAAACAAAATTTATTTCATCGCAAATAGAGTTCTCATTGAGGAGAAATTCAAAGAAAAACAAAATCTGTCGACACTCAAAGGGGTACCATCACGGAAAATAGTGAATTTTGGCCCCAAAAATATGTATTATATTAGCATTAATAACTCAATATATATCGAGTTAGAATGTGAATAAAACTAATTTAACTGAAAACGAAGTTGTGAGTGATGAGATATTGACAAAACTAAGAAATCGGACGAAACATGAAGGTGCCACCTAGGAAAAAATAACTTAACCTCTTATATACAAGTGATAACAACAAACATATGATTTTAAATTTTGAGTAAGAATGTTTATAATATATATTTGATCGAGTATGGAATAAAACAAAATTTATTTCAACGCAAATAGAGTTCTCATTGAGGAAAAAATCAAAGAACAACATAATCGGTCGAAACTCAAAGGGGTACCATCACGGAAAATAGTGAATTTTGGCCCCAAAAATATGTATTATATTAGCATTAATAACTCAATATATATCGAGTTAGAATGTGAATAAAACTAATTTCACTGAAAACGAAGTTGGGAGTGATGAGATATTGATAAAACTACGAAATTGGACGAAACATGAAGGTGCCACCTAGGAAAAAAGAATTTAACGTCATAACAACTAAAATTTGATTTTATATTTTGAGTGAGAATGTTTAAATATATATTTGACTGAGTATGGAATAAAACAAAATTTATTTCAACACAAATAGAGTTCTCATTGAGGAGAAATTCAAAGAACAGCATAATCGGTCGAAACTCAAAGGGGTACCAGCACGGAAAATAGTGAATTTTGGCCCCAAAAATATGTATTATATTAGCATTAATAACTCAATATATAACGAGTAAAAGTGTGAATAAAACTATTTTCACTGAAAACGAAGTTGTGAGTGATGAGATATTGACAAACCTACGAAATCGGACGAAACCTGAAGGTGCCACCTAGGAAAAAACAATTTAACGTCTTATATACAAGTGATACCAACAAAAATTTTATTTTATAATTTGAGTAAGAATGGTTAGAATATATATTTGATCGAGTACATAATAAAAGAAAATTAAATTCATCGCAAATAGAGGCCCGATTGACGAACAATTCAATAAACAACAAAATCGATCGAAACTCAAAGGGGTACCATCACGGAAAAGAGTGATTTTTGGCTCCAAAAATATGTATTATATTAAAATTATTAACTCAATATATATCGAGTTAGAATGTGAATAAAACTAATTTCACTGAAAACGAAGTTGTGAGTGATGAGATATTGACAAAACTACGAAATCGGACGAAACATGAAGGTGCCACCTAGGAAAAAATAACTTAACCTCTTATATACAAGTGATAACAACAAACATTTGATTTTAAATTTTGAGTAAGAATGTTTATAATATATATTTGATCGAGTATGGAATAAAACAAAATTTATTTCAACGCAAATAGAGTTCTCATTGAGGAAAAAATCAAAGAACAACATAATCGGTCGAAACTCAAAGGGGTACCATCACGGAAAATAGTGAATTTTGGCCCCAAAAATATGTATTATATTAGCATTAATAACTCAATATATATCGAGTTAGAATGTGAATAAAACTAAGTTACTGAAAACGAAGTTGGGAGTGATGAGATATTGATAAAACTACGAAATTGGACGAAACATGAAGGTGCCACCTAGGAAAAAAGAATTTAACGTCATAACAACTAAAATTTGATTTTATATTTTGAGTGAGAATGTTTAAATATATATTTGACTGAGTATGGAATAAAACAAAATTTATTTCAACACAAATAGAGTTCTCATTGAGGAGAAATTCAAAGAACAGCATAATCGGTCGAAACTCAAAGGGGTACCAGCACGGAAAATAGTGAATTTTGGCCCCAAAAATATGTATTATATTAGCATTAATAACTCAATATATATTGAGTTAAAGTGTGAATAAAACTATTTTCACTGAAAACGAAGTTGTGAGTGATGAGATATTGACAAACCTACGAAATCGGACGAAACCTGAAGGTGCCACCTAGGAAAAAACAATTTAACGTCTTATATACAAGTGATACCAACAAAAATTTTATTTTATAATTTGAGTAAGAATGGTTAGAATATATATTTGATCGAGTACATAATAAAAGAAAATTAAATTCATCGCAAATAGAGGCCCGATTGACGAACAATTCAATAAACAACAAAATCGATCGAAACTCAAAGGGGTACCATCACGGAAAAGAGTGATTTTTGGCTCCAAAAATATGTATTATATTAAAATTATTAACTCAATATATATCGAGTTAGAATGTGAATAAAACTAATTTCACTGAAAACGAAGTTGTGAGTGATGAGATATTGACAAAACTACGAAATCGGACGAAACATGAAGGTGCCACCTAGGAAAAAATAACTTAACCTCTTATATACAAGTGATAACAACAAACATTTGATTTTAAATTTTGAGTAAGAATGTTTATAATATATATTTGATCGAGTATGGAATAAAACAAAATTTATTTCAACGCAAATAGAGTTCTCATTGAGGAAAAAATCAAAGAACAACATAATCGGTCGAAACTCAAAGGGGTACCATCACGGAAAATAGTGAATTTTGGCCCCAAAAATATGTATTATATTAGCATTAATAACTCAATATATATCGAGTTAGAATGTGAATAAAACTAAGTTACTGAAAACGAAGTTGGGAGTGATGAGATATTGATAAAACTACGAAATTGGACGAAACATGAAGGTGCCACCTAGGAAAAAAGAATTTAACGTCATAACAACTAAAATTTGATTTTATATTTTGAGTGAGAATGTTTAAATATATATTTGACTGAGTATGGAATAAAACAAAATTTATTTCAACACAAATAGAGTTCTCATTGAGGAGAAATTCAAAGAACAACATAATCGGTCGAAACTCAAAGGGGTACCATCACGGAAAATAGTGAATTTTGGCCCCAAAAATATGTATTATATTAGCATTAATAACTCAATATATATTGAGTTAGAATGTGAATAGAACTAATTTCACTGAAATTGAAGTTGTGAGTGATGAGATACTGACAAAACTTCGAAATCGGACGAAACATGAAAGTGCCACCTAGGAAAAAACAACTTAACCTCTTATGTACAAGTGATAAAAACAAACATTTTATTTTACATTTTGATTAAGAATGTTTAGAATATATATTTGATCGAGTATGGAATAATACAAAATTTATTTCAACGCAAATAGAGTTCTCATTGAGGAGAAATTCAAAGAACAACATAATCGGTCGAAACTCAAAGGGGTAACATCACGGAAAATAGTGAATTTTTGACCCAAAAAAATGTATTATATTAGCATTAATAACTCAATATATATCGAGTTAGAATGTGAATAAAACTAATTTCACTGAAAACGAAGTTGTGAGTGATGAATTATTAACAAAACTACGAAATCTGACGAAACATGAAGGTGCCACCTAGGAAAATACTATTTAACGTCTTATATACAAGTGATAACATCAAACATTTGATTTTATATTTTTAGTAATAACGTTTAGAATATATATTTGATCAAGTTTGGAATAAAACAAAATTTATTTCTACGCAAATAAAATTCTGATTGAGGAGAAATTCAAAGAACAACATAATCGGTCGAAACTCAAAGGGGTACCATCACGAAAAATAGTGAATTTTGGCCCCAAAAATATGTAGTATATTAAAATTACCACCTCAATATATATTGAGTTAGAGTGTGAATAAAACTAATTTCACTGAAAAGGAAGGTGTGAGTGATGAGATATTGACAAAACTACGAAATTGGACGAAACATGAAGGTGCCACCTAGGAAAAAAGAATTTAACGTCTTATATACAAGTGATAAAAACTAACATTTGATTTTATATTTTGAGTGAGAATGTTTATAATATATATTTGATCGAGTTTGGAATAAAACATAATTTATTTCATCGCAAATAGAGGCCCAATTGCTGAAAAATTAAAAAAAAAAACAAAATCGGTCGAAACTTAAAGGGGTACCATCATAGAAAATAGTGAATTTTGGCCACAAAAATATGTATTATATTATCATTAATAACTCAATATATATCGAGTTAGAATGTGAACAAAACTGTTTTCCTGAAAACGAAGTTGTGAGTGATGAGATATTGACAAAACTTCGAAATCGGACGAAACCTAAAGATACAACCTAGGAAAAAACAATTTAACGTCTAATATACAAGTGATACCAACAAAAATTTTATTTTATAATTTGAGTAAGAATGGTTAGAATATATATTTGATCGAGTACATAATAAAAGAAAATTAAATTCATCGCAAATAGAGGCCCGATTGAGGAAAAAATCAATAAACAACAAAATCGATCGAAACTCAAAGGGGTGCCATCACGGAAAATAGTGGATTTTGGCCCCAAAAATATAATTATATTAAAATTATTAACTCAATATATATCGAGTTAGAATGTGAATAAAACTAATTTCACTGAAAACGAAGTTGTGAGTGATGAGATATTGACAAAACTTCGAAATCGAACGAAACATGAAGGTGCCACCTAGGAAAAAACAACTTAACCTCTTATATACAAGTGATAACAATAAACATTTGATTTTACATTTTGAGTAAGAATGTTTAGAATATATATTTGATCGAGTATGGAATAAAACAAAATTTATTTCAACGCAAATTGAGTTCTCATTGAGGAAAAATTCAAAGAACAACATAATCGGTTGAAACTCAAAGGGGTACCATCACGGAAAATAGTGAATTTTGGCCCCAAAAATATGTATTATATTAGCATTAATAACTCAATATATATCGAGTTAGAATGTGAATAAAACTAATTTCACTGAAAACGAAGTTGTGAGTGATGAGATATTGACAAAACTACGAAATTGGACGAAACATGAAGGTGCCACCTAGGAAAAAAGAATTTAACGTCTTATATACAAGTGATAACAACTAACATTTGATTTTACATTTTGAGTAAGAATGTTTAGAATATATATTTGATCGAGTATGGAATAAAACAAAATTTATTTCATCGCAAATAGAGTTCTCATTGAGAGGAAATTCAAAGAACAACATAATCGGTCGACAAAAAGGGGTACCATCACGGAAAATAGTGAATTTTGGCCCCAAAAATATGTAATATTTTAGCATTAATAAGTCAATATATATTGAGTTAGAATGTGCATAAAACTAATTTCACTGAAAACGAAGTTGTGAGTGATGAGATATTGACAAAACTACGAAATCGGACGAAACCTGAAGGTGCCACCTAAGAAAAAACAATTTAACGTTTTATATACAAGTGATACCAACAAAAAAATTATTTCATAATTTGAGTAAGAATGGTTAGAATATATATTTGATCGAGTACAGAATTAAACAAAATTAAATTCATCACAAATAGAGGCCCGATTGAGGAAAAAATCAATAAACAACCAAATCGATCGAAACTCAAAGGGGTACGTACCATCACGGAAAATAGTGGATTTTGGCCCCAAAAATATGAATTATATTAAAATTATTAACTCAATACATATCGAGTTAGAATGTGAATAAAAATAATTTCACTGAAAACGAAGTTGTGAGTGATGAGATATTGACAAAACTACGAAATCGGACGAAACATGAAGGTGCCACCTAGGAAAGAATTATTTAACGTCTTATATACAAGTGAT
Organism: Chamaenerion angustifolium; assembly: GCA_946814005.1. Taxonomy (NCBI): domain Eukaryota; kingdom Viridiplantae; phylum Streptophyta; class Magnoliopsida; order Myrtales; family Onagraceae; genus Chamaenerion; species Chamaenerion angustifolium. The sequence continues at coordinate 2,096,259 of OX328279.1, forward strand.
AACATCAAACATTTGATTTTATATTTTTAGTAAGAACGTTTAGAATATATATTTGATCGAGTTTGGAATAAAACAAAATTTATTTCATCGCAAAAAGAGTTCTGATTGAGGAGAAATTCAAAGAACAACATAATCGGTCGAAACTCAAAGGGGTTCCCATCACGGAAAATAGTGAATTTTGGCCCCAAAAATATGTAGTATATTAAAATTACCACCTCAATATATATTGAGTTTTAATGTGCATAAAACTAATTTCACTGAAAACGAAGTTGTGAGTGATGAGATATTGACAAAACTACAAAATCGGACGAAACATGAAGGTGCCACCTAGGAAAAAATAACTTAACCTCTTATATACAAGTGATAACAACAAACATTTGATTTTACATTTTGAGTAAGAATGTTTAGAATATATATTTGATCGAGTATGGAATAAAACAAAATTTATTTCATCGCAAATAGAGTTCTCATTGAGGGGAAATTCAAAGAACAACATAATCGGTCGACTCAAAGGGGTACCATCACAGAAAATAGTGAATTTTGGCCCCAAAAATATGTAATATTTTAGCATTAATAAGTCAATATATATTGAGTTAGAATGTGCATAAAACTAATTTCACTGAAAACGAAGTTGTGAGTGATGAGATATTGACAAAACTACGAAATCGGACGAAACCTGAAGGTGCCACCTAGGAAAAAACAATTTAACGTCTTATATACAAGTGATACGAACAAAAAAATTATTTCATAATTTGAGTAATAATGGTTAGAATATATATTTGATCGAGTACATAATAAAAGAAAATTAAATTCATCGCAAATAGAGACCCGATTGACGAAAAATTCAATAAACAACAAAATCGATCGAAACTCAAAGGGGTACCATCACGGAAAATAGTGATTTTTGGCTCCAAAAATATGTATTATGTTAAAATTATTAACTCAATATATATCGAGTTAGAATGTGAATAAAATTAATTTCACTGAAAACGAAGTTGTGAGTGATGAGATATTGACAAAACTACGAAATCGGACGAAACATGAAGGTGCCACCTAGGAAAAAACAACTTAACCTCTTATATACAAGTAATAACAACAAACATTTGATTTAACATTTTGAGTAAGAATGTTTAGAATATATATTTGATTGAGTACGGTATAAAACAAAGTTTATTTCATCGCAAATAGAGTTCCGATTGAGGAGAAATTCAAAGAACAACATAATCGGTCGAAACTCAAAGGGTTACCATCACGGAAAATAGTGAATTTTGGCCCCAAAAAATATGTATTATATTAGAATTAATAACTCAATATATATTGAGTTAGAATGTAAATAAAACTAATTTCACTGAAATTGAAGTTGTGAGTGATGAGATATTGACAAAACTTCGAAATCGGACGAAACATGAAGGTGCCACCTAGGAAAAAACAACTTAACCTCTTATGTACAAGTGATAAAAACAAACATTTTATTTTACATTTTGATTAAGAATGTTTAGAATATATATTTGATCGAGTATGGAATAATACAAAATTTATTTCAACGCAAATAGAGTTCTCATTGAGGAGAAATTCAAAGAACAACATAATCGGTCGAAACTCAAAGGGGTACCATCACGGAAAATAGTGAATTTTGGACCCAAAAAAATGTATTATATTAGCATTAATAACTCAATATATATCGAGTTAGAATGTGAATAAAACTAATTTCACTGAAAACGAAGTTGTGAGTGATGAATTATTAACAAAACTACGAAATCTGACGAAACATGAAGGTGCCACCTAGGAAAATACTATTTAACGTCTTATATACAAGTGATAACATCAAACATTTGATTTTATATTTTTAGTAAGAACGTTTAGAATATATATTTGATCGAGTTTGGAATAAAATAAAATTTATTTCATCGCAAATAGAGTTCTGATTGAGGAGAAATTCAAAGAACAACATAATCGGTCGAAACTCAAAGGGGTACCATCACGGAAAATAGTGAATTTTGGCCCCAAAAATATGTAGTATATTAAAATTACCACCTCAATATATATTGAGTTAGAATGTGAATAAAACTAATTTCGCTAAAAACGAAGTTGTGAGTGATGAGATATTGACAAAACTACGAAATTGGACGAAACATGAAGGTGCCACCTAGGAAAAAAGAATTTAACGTCTTATATACAAGTGATAACAACTAACATTTGATTTTATATTTTGAGTGAGAATGTTTATAATATATATTTGATCGAGTATGGAATAAAACAAAATTTATTTCATCGCAAATAGAGGCTCAATTGCTGAATATTTCAAAAAACAACAAAATCGGTCGAAACTTAAAGGGGTACCATCATAGAAAATAGTGAATTTTGGCCCCAAAAATATGTATTATATTATCATTAATAACTCAATATATATCGAGTTAGAATGTGAACAAAACTATTTTCACTGAAAACGAAGTTGTGAGTGATGAGAAATTCACAAAACTACGAAATCAGACGAAACCTGAAGATGCCACCTAGGAAAAAAGAATTTAACGTCATAACAACTAGAGTTCTCATTGAGGGGAAATTCAAAGAACAACATAATCGGTCGACTCAAAGGGGTACCATCACGGAAAAGAGTGATTTTTGGCTCCAAAAATATGTATTATATTAAAATTATTAACTCAATATATATCGAGTTAGAATGTGAATAAAACTAATTTCACTGAAAACGAAGTTGTGAGTGATGAGATATTGACAAAACTACGAAATTGGACGAAACATGAAGGTGCCACCTAGGAAAGAATAACTTAACCTCTTATATACAAGTGATAACAACAAACATTTGATTTTAAATTTTTAGTGAGAATGTTTATAATATATATTTGATCGAGTATGGAATAAAACAAAATTTATTTCAACGCAAATAGAGTTCTCATTGAGGAAAAATTCAAAGAACAACATAATCGGTCGAAACTCAAAGGGGTACCATCACGGAAAATAGTGAATTTTGGCCCCAAAAATATGTATTATATTAGCATTAATAAATCAATATATATCGAGTTAGAATGTGAATAAAACTAATTTCACTGAAAACGAAGTTGTGAGTGATGAGATATTGACAAAACTACGAAATCTAATGAAACATGAAGGTGCCACCTAGGAAATAATTATTTAACGTCTTATATACAAGTGATAACATCAAACATTTGATTTTATATTTTTAGTAAGAACATTTAGAATATATATTTGATCAAGTTTGGAATAAAACAAAATTTATTTCATCGCAAATAGAATTCTGATTGAGGAGAAATTCAAAGAACAACATAATCGGTCGAAACTCAAAGGGGTACCATCACGAAAAATAGTGAATTTTGGCCCCAAAAATATGTAGTATATTGAGTTAGAGTGTGAATAAAACTAATTTCACTGAAAAGGAAGGTGTGAGTGATGAGATATTGACAAAACTACGAAATTGGACGAAACATGGAGGTGCCACCTAGGAAAAAAGAATTTAACGTCTTATATACAAGTGATAATAACTAACATTTGATTTTATATTTTGAGTGAGAATGTTTATAATATATATTTGACCGAGTATGGAATAAAACAAAATTTATTTCATCGCAAATAGAGGCCAAATTGCTGAAAATTTCAAAAAACAACAAAATCGGTCGAAACTTAAAGGGGTACCATCATAGAAAATAGTGAATTTTGGCCCCAAAAATATGTATTATATTATCATTAATAACTCAATATATATCGAGTTAGAATGTGAACAAAACTATTTTCACTGAAAACGAAGTTGTGAGTGATGAGATATTGACAAAACTACGAAATCGGACGAAACCTGAAGATGCCACCTAGGAAAAAACAATTTAACGTCTTATATACTAGTGATACCAACAAAAACTTATTTTATAATTTGAGTAAGAATGGTTAGAATATATATATGATCGAGTACATAATAAAAAAAAAATTAATTCATCGGAAATAGAGGCCTGATTGAGGAAAAATTCAATAAACAACCAAATCGATCGAAACTTAAAGGGGTAACATCACGGAAAATAGTGAATTTTGGCCCCAAAAATATGTATTATATTAGCATTAATAACTCAATATATATTGACTTTTAATGTGCATAAAACTAATTTCACTGAAAACGAAGTTGTGAGTGATGAGATATTGACAAAACTACGAAATCGGACGAAACATGAAGGTGCCACTTAGGAAAAATTAAGTTTACATTTTATATGAAAGTGATAACAACAAACATTTGATTTTACATTTTGAGTAATAATGTTTAGAATATATATTTGATCGAGTATGGAATAAAACAAAATTTATTTCATCGCAAATAGAGTTCTCATTGAGGGGAAATTCAAAGAACAACATAATCAGTCGACTCAAAGGGGTACCATCACGGAAAATAGTGAATTTTGGCCCCAAAAATATGTAATATTTTAGCATTAATAAGTCAATATATATTGAGTTAGAATGTGCATAAAACTAATTTCACTGAAGACGATGTTGTGAGTGATGAGATATTGACAAAACTACGAAATCGGACGAAACCTGAAGGTGCCACCTAGGAAAAAACAATTTAACGTCTTATATACAAGTGATACCAACAAAAAAATTATTTCATAATTTGAGTAAGAATGGTTAGAATATATATTTGATCGAGTACAGAATTAAACAAAATTAAATTCATCGCAAATAGAGGCCTGATTGAGGAAAAATTCAATAAACAACAAAATCGATCGAAACTCAAAGGGGTACCATCACGGAAAATAGTTGATTTTGACCCCAAAAATATGAATTATATTAAAATTATTAACTCAATATATATCGAGTTAGAATGTGAATAAAAATAATTTCACTGAAAACGAAGTTGTGAGTGATGAGATATTGACAAAACTACAAAATCGGACGAAACATGAAGGTGCCACCTAGGAAAGAACAACTTAACCTCTTATATACAAGTGATAACAACATACATTTGATTTATACATTTTGAGTAAGAATGTTTAGAATATATATTTGATCGAGTATGGAATAAAACAAAATTTATTTCAATGCAAATAGAGTTCCGATTGAGGAGAAATTCAAATAACAACATAATCGGTCGAAACTCAAAGGGTTACCATCACGGAAAATAGTGAATTTTGGCCCCAAAAAATATGTATTATATTAGCATTAATAACTCAATATATATTGAGTTAGAATGTGAATAAAACTAATTTCACTGAAATTGATGTTGTGAGTGATGAGATATTGACAAAACTTCGAAATCGGACGAAACATGAAGGTGCCACCTAGGAAAAAACAACTTAACCTCTTATGTACAAGTGATAACAACAAACATTTTATTTTACATTTTGATTAAGAATGTTTAGAATATATATTTGATCGAGTATGGAATAATACAAAACTTATTTCAACGCAAATAGAGTTCTCATTGAGGAGAAATTCATAGAACAACATAATAGGTCGAAACTCAAAGGGGTAACATCACGGAAAATAGTGAATTTTGGCCCCAAAAATATGTATTTTATTAGCATTAATAACTCAATATATATCGAGTTAGAATGTGAATAAAACTAATTTCACTGAAAACGAAGTTGTGAGTGATGAGATATTAACAAAACTACGAAATCTGACGAAACATGAAGGTGCCACCTAGGAAAATACTATTTAACGTCTTATATACAAGTGATAACATCAAACATTTGATTTATATTTTTAGTAAGAACGTTTAGAATATATATTTGATCGAGTTTGGAATAAAACAAAATTTATTTCATCGCAAATAGAGTTCTGATTGAGGAGAAATTCAAAGAACAACATAATCGGTCGAAACTCAAAGGGGTACCATCACGGAAAATAGTGAATTTTGGCCCCAAAAATATGTAGTATATTAAAATTACCACCTCAATATATATTGAGTTAGAATGTGAATAAAACTAATATCACTGAAAACGAAGTTGTGAGTGATGAGATATTGACAAAACTACGAAATCGGACGAAACATGAAGGTGCCACCTAGGAAAAAAGAATTTAACGTCTTATATACAAGTGATAACAACTAACATTTGATTTTATATTTTGAGTGAGAATGTTTATAATATATATTTGATCGAGTATGGAATAAAACAAAATTTATTTCATCGCAACTAGAGGCCCAATTGCTGAAAATTTCAAAAAACAACAAAATCGGTCGAAACTTAAAGGGGTACCATCATAGAAAATAGTGAATTTTGGACCCAAAAATATGTATTATATTATCATTAATAACTCAATATATATCAAGTTAGAATGTGAACAAAACTATTTTCACTGAAAACGAAGTTGTGAGTGATGAGATATTGACAAAACTACGAAATCGGACGAAACCTGAAGATGGCACCTAGGAAAAAATAACTTAACCTCTTATATACAAGTGATAACAACAAACATTTGATTTTACATTTTGAGTAAGAATGTTTAGAATATATATTTGATCGAGTATGGAATAAAACAAAATTTATTTCATCGCAAATAGAGTTCTCATTGAGAGGAAATTCAAAGAACAACATAATCGGTCGACTCAAAGGGGTACCATCACGGAAAATAGTGAATTTTGGCCCCAAAAATATGTATTATATTAAAATTATTACCTCAATATATATCGATTTAGAATTTGAATAAAACTAATTTCACTGAAAACGAAATTGTGAGTGATGAGATATTAACAAAACTACAAAATCGGACGAAACATGAAGGTGCCACCTAGGAAAAAATAACTTAACCTTTTATATACAAGTGATAACAACAAACATTTGATTTTACATTTTGAGTAAGAATGTTTAGAATATATATTTGATCGAGTATGGAATAAAACAAAATTTATTTCATCGCAAATAGAGTTCTCATTGAGGGGAAATTCAAAGAACAACATAATCGGTCGACTCAAAGGGGTACTACAATCACGGAAAATAGTGAATTTTGGCCCCAAAAATATGTAATATTTTAGCATTAATAAGTCAATATATATTGAGTTAGAATGTAAATAAAACTAATTTCACTGAAATTGAAGTTGTGAGTGATGAGATATTGACAAAACTTCGAAATCGGACGAAACATGAAGGTGCCACATAGGAAAAAACAACTTAACCTCTTATGTACAAGTGATAACAACAAAAAATTTATTTTACATTTTGATTAAGAATGTTTAGAATATATATTTGATCGAGTATGGAATAATACAAAATTTATTTCAACGGAAATAGAGTTCTCATTGAGGAGAAATTCAAAGAACAACATAATCGGTCAAAACTCAAAGGGGTAAACATCACGGAAAATAGTGAATTTTGGCCCCAAAAATATGTATTATATTAGCATTATTAACTAAATATATATCGAGTTAGAATGTGAATAAAACTAATCTCACTGAAAACGAAGTTGTGAGTGATGAGATATTGACAAAACTACGAAATCGGACGAAACCTGAAGGTGCCACCTAGGAAAAAACAATCTAACGTCTTATATACAAGTGATACCAACAAAAAATTTATTTCATAATTTGAGTAAGAATGGTTAGAATATATATTTGATCGAGTACAGAATTAAACAAAATTAAATTCATCGCAAATAGAGGCCCGATTGAGGAAAAAATCAATAAACAACCATATCGATCGAAACTCAAAGGGGTACCATTATGGAAAATAGTGGATTTTGGCCCCAAAAATATGAATTATATTAAAATTATTAACTCAATATATATCGAGTTAGAATGTGAATAAAAATAATTTCACTGAAAACGAAGTTGTGAGTGATTAGATATTGACAAAACTACGAAATCGGACGAAACATGAAGGTGCCACCTAGGAAAAATTAACTTTACATTTTATATACAAGTGATAACAACAAACATTTGATTTTACATTTTGAGTAAGAATGTTTAGAATATATATTTGATCGAGTGTGGAATAAAACAAAATTTATTTCATCGCAAATAGAGTTCTAATTGAGGAGAAATTCAGAGAAGAACCAAATCGGTCCAAACTCAAAGGGGGTACCATCACGGAAAATGGTGAATTTTGGCCCCAAAAATATGTATTATATTAGCATTAATAACTCAAAATATATCGAGTTAGAATGTGAATAAAACTAATTTCACTGAAAACGAAGTTGTGAGTGATGAGATATTGACAAAACTACGAAATCGGACGAAACATGATGGTGTCACCTAGGAAAAAACTATTTAACGTCTTATATACAAGTTATAACATCAAGCATTTGATTTTATATTTTTCATAAGAATGTTTAGAATATATATTTGATCGAGTTTGGAATAAAACAAAATTTATTTCATCGCAAATAGAGTTCTGATTGAGGAGAAATTCAAAGAACAACATAATCGGTCGAAACTCAAAGGGGTACCATAACGAAAAATAGTGAATTTTTGCCCCAAAAATATGTAGTATATTAGAATTACCACCTCAATACATATTGAGTTAAATTGTGAATAAACTAATTTAACTGAAAACGAAGTTGTGAGTGATGAGATATTGATAAAACTACGAAATTGGACGAAACATGAAGGTGCCACCTAGGAAAAACGAATTTAAACGTCTTATATACAAGTGATAACAACTAAAATTTGATTTTATATTTTGAGTGAGAATGTTTATAATATATATTTGATCGAGTATGGAATAAAACAAAATTTATTTCAACACAAATAGAGTTCTCATTGAGGAGAAATTCAAAGAATAGCATAATCGATCGAAACTCAAAGGGGTACCATCACGGAAAATAGTGAATTTTGGCCCCAAAAATATGTATTATATTAGCATTAATAACTCAATATATATTGAGTTAAAGTGTGAATAAAACTATTTTCACCGAAAACGAAGTTGTGAGTGATGAGATATTGACAAACCTACGAAATCGGACGAAACCTGAAGGTGCCACCTAGGAAAAAACAATTTAACGTCATATATACAAGTGATACCAACAAATATTTTATTTTATAATTTGAGTAAGAATAGTTAGAATATTTATTTGATCGGGTACATAATAAAAGAAAATTAAATTCATCGCAAATAGAGGCCCGATTGACGAAAAATTCAATAAACAGCAAAATCGATCGAAACTCAAAGGGGTACCATCACGGAAAATAGTGATTTTTGGCTCCAAAAATATGTATTATATTAAAATTATTAACTAAATATATATCGAGTTAGAATGTGAATAAAACTAATTTCACTGAAAACGAAGTTGTGAGTGATGAGATATTGACAAAACTACGAAATCGGACGAAACATGAAGGTGCCACCTAGGAAAAAACAACTTAATCTCTTATATACAAGTGATAACAACAAACATTTGATTTAACATTTTGAGTAAGAATGTTTAGAATATATATTTGATTGAGTACGGTATAAAACAAAGTTTATTTCATCGCAAATAGAGTTCCAATTGAGGAGAAATTCAAAGAACAACATAATCGGTCGAAACTCAAAGGGTTACCATCACGGAAAATAGTGAATTTTGGCCCCAAAAATATGTAGTATATTAAAATTACCACCTCAATATATATTGAGTTAGAGTGTGAATAAAACTAATTTCACTGAAAAGGAAGTTGTGAGTGATTAGATATTGACAAAACTACGAAATCGGACGAAACATGAAGGTGCCACCTAGGAAGAAATTATTTAACGTCTTATATACAAGTTATAACATCAAGCATTTGATTTTATATTTTTCGTAAGAATGTTTAGAATATATATTTGATCGAGTTTGGAATAAAACAAAATTTATTTCATCGCAAATAGAGTTCTGATTGAGGAGAAATTCAAAGAACAACATAATCGGTCGAAACTCAAAGGGGTACCATCACGGAAAATAGTGAATTTTGGCCCCAAAAATATGTATTATATTAGCATTAATAACTCAATATATATTGAGTTTTAATGTGCATAAAGCTAATTTCACTGAAAACGAAGTTGTGAGTGATGAGATATTGACAAAACTACGAAATCGGACGAAACATGAAGGTGCCACCTAGGAAAAATTAACTTTACATTTTATATACAAGTGATAACAACAAACATTTGATTTTACATTTTGAGTAAGAATGTTTAGAATATATATTTGATCGAGTGTGGAATAAAACAAAATTTATTTCATCGCAAATAGAGTTCTAATTGAGGAGAAATTCAAAGAAGAACCAAATCGGTCCAAACTCAAAGGGGGTACCATCACGGAAAATGGTGAATTTTGGCCCCAAAAATATGTATTATATTAGCATTAATAACTCAATATATATCGAGTTAGAATGTGAATAAAACTAATTTCACTGAAAACGAAGTTGTAAGTGATGAGATATTAGCAAAACTACGAAATCGGACGAAACATGAAGGTGTCACCTAGGAAAAAACTATTTAACGTCTTATATACAAGTTATAACATCAAGCATTTGATTTTATATTTTTCGTAAGAATGTTTAGAATATATATTTGATCGAGTTTGGAATAAAACAAAATTTATTTCATCGCAAATAGAGTTCTGATTGAGGAGAAATTCAAAGAACAACATAATCGGTCGAAACTCAAAGGGGTACCATAACGAAAAATAGTGAATTTTTGCCCCAAAAATATGTAGTATATTAGAATTACCACCTCAATACATATTGAGTTAAATTGTGAATAAACTAATTTAACTGAAAACGAAGTTGTGAGTGATGAGATATTGATAAAACTACGAAATTGGACGAAACATGAAGGTGCCACCTAGGAAAAAAGAATTTAACGTCTTATATACAAGTGATAACAACTAAAAGGGGTACCATCATAGAAAATAGTGAAATTTGGACCCAAAAATATGTATTATATTATCATTAATAACTCAATATATATCAAGTTAGAATGTGAACAAAACTATTTTCACTGAAAACGAAGTTGTGAGTGATGAGATATTGACAAAACTACGAAATCGGACGAAACCTGAAGATGCCACCTAGGAAAAAATAACTTAAACTCTTATATACAAGTGATAACAACAAACATTTGATTTTACATTTTGAGTAAGAATGTTTAGAATATATATTTGATCGAGTATGGAATAAAACAAAATTTATTTCATCGCAAATAGAGTTCTCATTCTGAGGAAATTCAAAGAACAACATAATCGGTCGACTCAAAGGGGTACCATCACGGAAAATAGTGAATTTTGGCCCCAAAAATATGTATTATATTAAAATTATTACCTCAATATATATCGATTTAGAATTTGAATAAAACTAATTTCACTGAAAACGAAATTGTGAGTGATGAGATATTAACAAAACTACAAAATCGGACGAAACATGAAGGTGCCACCTAGGAAAAAATAACTTAACCTTTTATATACAAGTGATAACAACAAACATTTGATTTTACATTTTGAGTAAGAATGTTTAGAATATATATTTGATCGAGTATGGAATAAAACAAAATTTATTTCATCGCAAATAGAGTTCTCATTGAGGGGAAATTCAAAGAACAACATAATCGGTCGACTCAAAGGGGTACCATCACGGAAAATAGTGAATTTTGGCCCCAAAAATATGTAATATTTTAGAATTAATAAGTCAATATATATTGAGTTAGAATGTAAATAAAACTAATTTATCTGAAATTGAAGTTGTGAGTGATGAGATATTGACAAAACTTCAAAATCGGACGAAACATGAAGGTGCCACCTAGGAAAAAACAATTTAACGTCTTATATACAAGTGATACCAACAAAAAAATTATTTCATAATTTGAGTAAGAATGGTTAGAATATATATTTGATCGAGTACAGAATTAAACAAAATTAAATTCATCGCAAATAGAGGCCCGATTGAGGAAAAAATCAATAAACAACCAAATCGATCGAAACTCAAAGGGGTACCATCACGGAAAATAGTGGATTTTGGCCCCAAAAATATGAATTATATTAAAATTATTAACTCAATATATATCGAGTTAGAATGTGAATAAAAATAATTTCACTGAAAACGAAGTTGTGAGTGATTAGATATTGACAAAACTACGAAATCGGACGAAACATGAAGGTGCCACCTAGGAAGAAACTATTTAACGTCTTATATACAAGTTATAACATCAAGCATTTGATTTTATATTTTTCGTAAGAATGTTTAGAATATATATTTGATCGAGTTTGGAATAAAACAAAATTTATTTCATCGCAAATAGAGTTCTGATTGAGGAGAAATTCAAAGAACAACATAATCGGTCGAATCTCAAAGGGGTACCATCACGGAAAATAGTGAATTTTGGCCCCAAAAATATGTATTATATTAGCATTAATAACTCAATATATATTTAGTTTTAATGTGCATAAAACTAATTTCACTGAAAACGAAGTTGTGAGTGATGAGATATTGACAAAACTACGAAATCGGACGAAACATGAAGGTGCCACCTAGGAAAAATTAACTTTACATTTTATATACATGTGATAACAACAAACATTTGATTTTACATTTTGAGTAAGAATGTTTAGAATATATATTTGATCGAGTATGGAATAAAACAAAATTTATTTCATCGCAAATAAAGTACTCATTGAGGGGAAATTCAAAGAACAACAAAATCTGTCGAAACTCAAAGGGGTATCATCACGGAAAATAGTGAATTTTGGCGCCAAAAATATGTATATATTAAATTTACCAACCCAATAAATATTTATTTAGAGTGTGAATAAAACTAATTTCACTGAAAACGAAGTTGTGAGTGATGAGATATTGACAAAACTACGAATCGGACGAAACTTGAAGGTACAACCTAGGAAAAAACAATTTAACGTCTTATATACAAGTGATACCAACAAAAAATTTATTTTATAATTTGAGTAAGAATGGTTAGAATATATATTTGATCGAATACATAATAAAACAAAATTTAATTCATCGCAAATAGAGGCCCGATTGAGGAAAAATTCAATAAACAACAAAATCGATCGAAACTCAAAGGGGTACCATCACGGAAAATAGTGAATTTTGGCCCCAAAATATGAATTATATTAAAATTATTTACTCAATATATATCGAGTTAGAATGTGAATAAAACTAATTTCACTGAAAACGAAGTTGTGAGTGATGAGATATTGACAAAACTACGAAATCGGACGAAACACGAAGGTGCCACCTAGGAAAAAACAACTTAACCTCTAATATACAAGTGATAACAACACACATTTGATTTTAAATTTTGAGTAAGAATGTTTAGAATATATATTTGATCGAGTATGGAATAAAACAAAATTTATTTCAATGCAAATAGAGTTCTGATTGATGAGAAATTTAAAGAACGACCAAATTGGTCGAAGCTCAAAGGGGTACCATCACGGAAAATAGTGAATTTTGGCCCCAAAAATATGTATTATATAAGCATTAATAACTCAATATATATTGAGTTAGAATGTGCATAATACTAATTTCACTGAAAACGAAGTTGTGAGTGATGAGATATTGACAAAACTACGAAATCGGACGAAACATGAAGGTGCCACCTAGGAAGAAATAACTTTACATTTTATATACAAGTGATAACAACAAACATTTGATTTTAAATTTTGAGTAAGAACGTTTAGAATATATATTTGATCGAGTATGGAATAAAACAAAATTTATTTCATCGAAAATAGAGTTCTAATTGAGGGAAATTCAAAGAACAACCAAATCGGTCGAAACTCAAAGGGGTACCATCACGGAAAATAGTGAATTTTGGCCCCAAAAATATGTATTATATTTGCATTAATAACTCAATATATATTTAGTTAGAATGTTTATAAGACTAATTTCACTGAAAACGAAGTTGTGAGTGATGAGATATTGACAAAACTAAGAAATCGGACGAAATATGAAGGTGACACCTAGGAAAAATCAACTTAACCTCTAATATACAAGTGATAAAAACACATATTTGATTTTAAATTTTGAGTAAGAACGTTTAGAATATATATTTGATCGAGTATGGAATAAAAAAAAAATATTTCATCGCAAATAGAGTTCTCATTGAGGAGAAATTCAAAGAACAACAAAATCGGTCGAAACTCAAAGGGGTATCATCACGGAAAATAGTGAATTTTGGCCCCAAAAATATGTATATATTAAAATTACCAACCCAATAAATATTTATTTAGAGTGTGAATAAAACTAATTTCACTGAAAACGTAATTCTGAGTGATGAGATATTGACAAAACTACGAAATCGGACGAAACATGAAGGTACAACCTAGAAATAAAGAATTTAACGTCTTATATACAAGTGATAACAACAAACATTTGATTTTAAATTTTGAGTAAGAATGTTTAGAATATATATTTGATCGAGTTTGGAATAAAACAAAATTTATTTCAACGCAAATAGAGTTCTGATTGAGGAGAAAATTAAAGAACAACCAAATCGCTCGAAACTCAAAGAGGTACCATCACGGAAAATAGTGAATTTTGGCACCAAAAATAAGTATTATATTAGAATTAATAAATAAATATATATCGAGTTAGAATGTGAATAAAACTAATTTCACTGAAAACGAAGTTGTGAGTGATGAGATATTGACAAAACTACGAAATCGGACGAAACCTGAAGGTGCCACCTAGGAAAAAACAACTTAACCTCTTATATACAAGTGATAACAACAAAAAAATTATTTCATAATTTGAGTAAGAATGGTTAGAATATATATTTGATCGATTACAGAATTAAACAAAATTAAATTCATCGCAAATAGAGGCCCGATTGAGGAAAAAATAAATAAACAACCAAATCGATCGAAACTCAAAGGGGTACCATCACGGAAAATAGTGGATTTTGGCCCCAAAAATATGAATTATATTAAAATTATTAACTCAATATATATCGAGTTAGAATGTGAATAAAAATAATTTCACTGAAAACGAAGTTGTGAGTGATTAGATATTGACAAAACTACGAAATCGGACGAAACATGAAGGTGCCACCTAGGAAGAAACTATTTAACGTCTTATATACAAGTTATAACATCAAGCATTTGATTTTATATTTTTCGTAAGAATGTTTAGAATATATATTTGATCGAGTTTGGAATAAAACAAAATTTATTTCATCGCAAATAGAGTTCTGATTGAGGAGAAATTCAAAGAACAACATAATCGGTCGAAACTCAAAGGGGTACCATCACGGAAAATAGTGAATTTTGGCCCCAAAAATATGTATTATATTAGCATTAATAACTCAATATATATTGAGTTTTAATGTGCATAAAACTAATTTCACTGAAAACGAAGTTGTGAGTGATGAGATATTGACAAAACTACGAAATCGGACGAAACATGAAGGTGACACCTAGGAAAAATTAACTTTACATTTTATATACATGTGATAACAACAAACATTTGATTTTACATTTTGAGTAAGAATGTTTAGAATATATATTTGATCGAGTATGGAATAAAACAAAATTTATTTCATCGCAAATAAAGTACTCATTGAGGAGAAATTCAAAGAACAACAAAATCTGCCGAAACTCAAAGGGGTATCATCACGGAAAATAGTGAATTTTGGCCCCAAAAATATGTATATATTAAATTTACCAACCCAATAAATATTTATTTAGAGTGTGAATAAAACTAATTTCACTGAAAACGAAGTTGTGAGTGATGAGATATTGACAAAACTACGAATCGGACGAAACTTGAAGGTACAACCTAGGAAAAAACAATTTAACGTCTTATATACAAGTGATACCAACAAAAAATTTATTTTATAATTTGAGTAAGAATGGTTAGAATATATATTTGATCGAATACAGAATAAAACAAAATTTAATTCATCGCAAATAGAGGCCCGATTGAGGAAAAATTCAATAAACAACAAAATCGATCGAAACTCAAAGGGGTACCATCACGGAAAATAGTGAATTTTGGCCCCAAAAATATGTATTATATTTGCATTAATAACTCAATATATATTTAGTTAGAATGTGAACAAAACTATTTTCACTGAAAACGAAGTTGTGAGTAATGAGATATTGATAAAACTACGAAATCGGACGAAACACGAAGGTGCCACCTAGGAAAAAACAACTTAACCTCTTATATACAAGTGATAACAACACACATTTGATTTTAAATTTTGAGTAAGAATGTTTAGAATATATATTTGATCGAGTATGGAATAAAACAAAATTTATTTCAATGCAAATAGAGTTCTGATTGATGAGAAATTTAAAGAACAGCCAAATTGGTCGAAGCTCAAAGGGGTACCATCACGGAAAATAGTGAATTTTGGCCCCAAAAATATGTATTACATTAGCATTAATAACTCAATATATATTGAGTTAGAATGTGCATAAAACTAATTTCACTGAAAACGAAGTTGTGAGTGATGAGATATTGATAAAAGTACGAAATCGGACGAAATATGAAGGTGACACCCAGGAAAAAAACAACTTAACCTCTTATATACAAGTGATAACAACAAACATTTGATTTTACATTTTGAGTAAGAATGTTTAGAATATATATTTGATCGATTGTGGAATAAAAGAAAATTTATTTCATCGCAAATAGAGTTCTGATTGAGGAGAAATTCAAAGAACAACATAATCGGTCGAAACTTAAAGGGGTACTATCACGGAAAATAGTGAATTTTGGCCCCAAAAGTATGTAGTATATTAAAATTACCACTTCAATATATATTGAGTTATAGTGTTTATAAAACTAATTTCACTGAAAACGAAGTTGTGAGTGATGAGATATTGACAAAACTACGAAATTGGACGAAACATGAAGGTGCCACCTAGGAAAAAAGAATTTAACGTCTTATATACAAGTGATAACAACAAACATTTGATTTTATATTTTGAGTAACAATGTTTAGAATATATATTCGATCGAGTTTAGAATAAAACAAAATTTATTTCATCGCAAATAGAGTTCTGATTGAGGAGAAATTTAAAGAACAACCAAATCGGTTGAAACTCAAAGGGGTACCATCACATAAAATAGTGAATTTTGGCCCCAAAAATATGTATTATATTAGCATTAATAACTCAATATATATCGAGTTAGAATGTGAACAAAACTATTTTCACTGAAAACGAAGTTGTGAGTAATGAGATATTGATAAAACTACGAAATTGAATAAACAACAAAATCGATCAAAACTCAAAGGGATACCGTCACGGAAAATAGTGAATTTTGGCCCCAAAAATATGTATTATATTAAAATTATTAACTCAATATATATCGAGTTAGAATGTGAATAAAACTAATTTGACTGAAAACGAGGTTGTGAGTGATGAGATATTGACAAAACTACGAAATCGGACGAAACCTGAAGGTGCCACCTAGGAAAAAACAACTTAACCTCTTATGTACAAGTGATAACAACAATCATTTGATTTTACATTTTGAGTAAGAATGTTTAGAATATATATTTGATCGAGTATGGAATAAAACAAAATATATTTCATCGCAAATAGAGTTCTCATTGAGTAGAAATTCAAAGAACAACAAAATCTGTCGAAACTCAAAGGGTTACCATCACGGAAAATAGTGAATTTTGGCCCCAAAAATATGTAGTATATTAAAACTAATTTCACTGAAAACGAAGTTCTGAGTGATGAGATATTGACAAAACTACGAAATCTGACGAAACATGAAGGTGCCACCTTGGAATAAAGAATTTAACGTCTTATATACAAGTGATAACAACAAACATTTGATTTTAAATTTTGGGTAATAATGTTTAGAATATATATTTGATCGAGTTTGGAATAAAACAAAATTTATTTCATCGCAAATAGAGTTCTGATTGAGGAAAAATTTAAAGAACAGCCAAATCGGTCGAAACTCAAAGGGGTACCATCACAGAAAACAGTGAATTTGGGCCCCAAAAATATGTATTATATTAGCATTAATAACTCAATATATATCGAGTTATAATGTGAATAAAACTAATTTCACTGAAAACGAAGTTGTGAATGATGAGATATTGACAAAACTACAGAATCATACGAAACATGAAGGTGCCACCTAGGAAAAAAGAATTTAACAACTTATACACAAGTGATAACAACAAAAATTTTATTTAATATTTTGAGTAAGAATGTTTAGAATATATATTTGATTGAGTTTGGAATAAAACAAAATTTATTTAAACGCAAATAGAGTTCCGATTGAGAAGAAATTCAAAGAACAACCAAATCGGTCGAAACTCAAAGGGGTACCATCACGGAAAATAGTGAATTTTGGACCCTAATATATATCGAGTATAATATATATTTTCCGAACCCATATCCCACTATTTTCCGTGATGGTACCCTTTTACGTTTTGGCATGTTATTTTGTTATTTGAATTTCTTTTCAATTGGAACTCTATTGTGGATGAAATAAACTATGTTTGCTTCCTTACTTAATCAAATATATTTTTTACACATTCTTACTCAAAATATAGGATCTAATAGACATTTTGATCATATTTTATATAAGATGTTAAAGACATTTTCTGAGATGGCACCTCTTTAGTTTGCACCGATGTCGTAGTTTTGTCAATATCTCCTCACTCGCAACTTCGTTCTCAATGAAATTAGTTTTATTTGCATTCTTACTTGATATATATTAGGGTTGTAATTTTAATTCAATATATATTTTTGGAACCCAAATCCACAATTTTATGTGATGGTACCCCTTTGAGTTTTTGCCGATTTGTAGTGTTTTGAATTTCTCCTCAATCGGAACCCTATTTTCGAGGAAATAAATTTTGATTGCCTCCATACTCGATCTAATATATTTTCTAGACATTATTACTCAAAATGTAGGACCAAATGAGCATTGTGATCATCTTGTATATTAGACATTAAATACCTTTTTCCGTGATGGTACCTCTTTAGTTCCGACCGATTTCGTAGTTTTCAAAACATCTCCTCACTCGCAAATTCATTTTAGTGAAATTAGTTTGATTCGCATTCTTACTTGATATATATTTGAGTACTAAAGTTAAAATAATATATATTTTATGAACCCATATCCGCTTATTTCCGTGATGGTACCCCTTTAAGTTATAACTAATTATGTTGTTATTTGAATTTCTACTCAATCGGAACTCTGTTTTCGATTAAATAAATTCTTATTGCTTAAGTACTCCATCAAATATATTTTCTATACATGCTTAATCAAAATGTAGTATCAAATGAACATTGTGTTCATCTTGTATATTAGACATGAAAGACCTTATTTCGTCATGGTACTTCTTGTGTTTCGACCGATTTCGTTGTGTTCTCAATATCTCCTCACTCACAAATTCATTTTCAGCTAAATAAGTTTTATTCATATTATTACTCAATGTATATTGGGGTATTAACGTTAATATAATATATATTTTCCGAACTCATATCCACTATTTTTCGTGATGGTACCCATTTACGTTTCGACTAATTATTTCGTTATTTGAATTTATGTTCAATCGGAACTCTATTTGGGTTGAAATAAACTTTGTTTGCTTCCGCACTCAATCAAATATATTTTCTACACATTCTTACTCAAAATATAGGATCTAATGGACGTTGTGATCATCTTGTATATAAGACGTTAAAGATCTTTTCTGAGATGGCACCTTTTTAGTTTGCATCGATTTCGTAGTTTTGTCAATATCTCCTCACTCGTAACTTTGTTCTCAATGAAATTAGTTTAATTTGCATTCTTACTTGATATATATTAGGGTCGTAATTTTAAATCCATATATATTTTTGAAACCGAAATCCACTATTTTCCGTGATGGTACCCCTTTGAGTTTTTACCGATTTTGTAGTCTTTTGAATTTCTCCTCAATCGGAACTCTATTTTCCAGCAAATAAATTTTGATTGCCTCCATACTCGATATAATATATTTTCTACACATTATTACTCAAAATGTAGGACCAAATGAACATTGTGATCATTTTGTATATTAGACATTAAATACCTTTTTCCCGTGATGGTACCTCTTTAGTTTCGACCGATTTCGTAGTTTTTAAAATATCTCCCACTCGCAAATTCATTTTTAGTTAAATTAGTTTTATACGCATTCTTACTCGATATATATTTGAGTAGTAATGTTAAAATAATATATATTTTCTGATGGTACCCCTTTACGTTTCAACTGGCTTTGTTGTTATTTGAATTTCTACTTAATCGAAACTCTGGTTTGGATTAAATAAATTTTGTTTGCTTACGTACTCCATCAAATATCTTTTCTATACATTCTTACTCAAAATGTAGGATCAAATGAACATTGTGTTCATCTTGTATATTAGACATGAAAGACTTTTTTCGTGATGGTACTTTTTGTGTTTCGACCGATTTCGTAGTGTTCTCAATAGGGGTGGCAATCATGTCGTGTCTAATCGTGTCGTGTCATTAATCGTGTCGTGTCTAAACATTTCTCGTGTCTAAACGGATAAATCTTAAACGTGTCTAAACATGTCTCGTGTCTAAACGTATAAGTCGTTAATCGTGTCTAAACGTATAGAGTTGTTTAGACACGGGATCCGTTAAGGCCAAACTCATATATGCTTTAAAGCGGATATATACACAAATACATATATACAAAGTACGGTCTTCAAAGTAGATACACTCCCAAACATGTTTATACACTCCAATAATCTATATTTATACTTAATTAATATTTTTAATTTTTAATTATAAATATTTATATGTTCATACTTATTATCCATCAAATATAATATTATCTATTTTAGTATATATTGTATATAATACTTGTTCATGCTTGTTCATACTTGATATAGATTGCTAATCGTGTCTAAACGTGTGTTTGTCGTGTATTTGCAGGTTAGATGTGTTTAGACACGATTATTAATCGTGTCTAAACGTATAAGAGTTGTTTAGACACGCTTAGTAATTGTGTCGTGTCTAAACGTGTAAATTGCAGATCGTTTGCAGATCGTTTAATCGTGTCGTGTCAGAAATTGCCACCCCTAGTTCTCAATATCTCCTAACTCGCAAATTCATTTTCAGTTAAATAAGTTTTATTCGTATTGTTACTCGATATATATTGGGGTATTAACGTTAATATAATATATATTGTCCGAACCCATATCCACAATTTTTCGTGATGGTACCCCTTTACGTTTCGACTTATTATTTTGTTATTTGAATTTATGTTCAATCGGAACTCTATTTTGGTTTAAATAAACTTTGTTTGCTTCCGCACTCAATCAAATATATTTTCTACACATTCTTACTCAAAATATAGGATCTAATGGACGTTGTGATCATCTTGTATATAAGACGTTAGACCTTTTCTGATATGGAACCTTTTTAGTTTGCACTGATTTCGTAGTTTTGTCAATATCTCCTCACTCGCAACTTCGTTCTCAATTAAATAAATTTTATTTGCATTCTTACTTGACATATATTAGGATCATAATTTTAATTCAATATATATTTTTGGAACTCAAATCCACTATTTTCCGTGATGGCATCCCTTTGAGTTTTTTCCTATTTTGTAGTGTTTTGAATTTCTCCTCAATCGGATCCCTATTTTCGAGCAAATAAATTTTGATTGCCTCCATACTCGATCTAATATATTTTCTACACATTATTACTCAAAATGTAGGACCAAATGAACATTGTGATCATCTTGTATATTAGACATTAAATACCTTTTTCCGTGATGGTACCTCTTTAGTTTCGACCGATTTTGTAGTTTTTAAAATATCTCCTCACTCGCAAATTCATTTTCAGTTAAATTAGTTTGATTCGCATTCTTACTCGATATATATTGGAGTAGTAATGTTAAAATTATATATATTTTATGAACCCATATCCACTTATTTCAGTGATGGTACCCCTTTACGTTTCAACTGATTTGGTTGCTATTTGAATTTCTACTCAATCGAAACTCTGTTTTGGATGAAATAAATTCTCATTGCTTACGTACTCCATCAAATATCTTTTCTATTCATTCTTACTCAAAATGTAGGATCAAATGAACATTGTGTTCATTTTGTATATTAGACATGAATGACCTTTTTCGTGATGGTACTTGTGTTTCGATCGATTTCGTAGTGTTCTCACTTTTCCGACCATTTTGTATTTTCGTGATTTCGTAGTTTTTCGTATTGGTATCCCTTTGAGTTTCGACCGATTTTGTAGTTTTTGAACTTCTCCTCAATCGGAACTCTATTTTCGAGCAAATAAATTTTGATTGGTTTTGTACTCGATTAGATATCTTTTATACACATTCTTACTCAAAATGTAGGATCAAATGAATATTTTGATTGTCTTGTCTATTAGACATTAAAAAAAAAAATATGTGATGGTACCTCTTTAATTTTGACCAATTTCGTAGTTTTCTCAATATCTCCTAAGTCGCAAATTCATTTTCAGTGAAATTAGTTGTATTCACACTAATACTCGATCTATATTGGGGTAGTAACGTTAATATAATATATGTTTTCTGAACTCATATCCACTATTTTCCGTGATGGTACCCTTTTATGTTTCAACTGATTTTGTTGTTATTTGAATTTCTACTTAATTGAAACTCTGTTTTGGATTAAATAAATTATGTTTTTCTTCCGTACTAAATCATATATATTTTCTACACATTCTTACTCAAAATATAGGATCAAATGAACGTTGTGATCATCTTATATATAAGACGTTAAAGACCTTTTCTGAGATGGTACCTTTTTGGTTTCCACCGATTTCGTATTTTTGTCAATATCTCCGCACTCGCAACTTCGTTTTCAGTGAAATTAGTTTTATTCGCATTCTTATTGGGCATATATTGCAGCAGTAGTAATGTTAAGATCAGTATATTGTACCCCCAATGTAAGTATTTGCAATGATGGTGCTACCCCTTTCAATTTGGATCGGTTTTGTAGTTTTTCAATTTCTTGTCACTCAAAAATTTTATTTCGTCACAATTAAGTTTGTCTGCATTCTAATTCGTATGTAGAACTTTAATACATATAGGAGCATATAAGCATTAAGTTTATATCTTATTTCAAAGTTCGAACATTTATTTCTGCAATGGTACCCCTTTAATGATACCCCTTTAAGTTTAGGTGGATTTCTTAGTTTACTTCATCTCCTCCTTCAAAACTCCATTTTTGACGAAATCTTTTTTCATTTACATAGTCTATCATTTTATATGATGGTAGTAACCTTAAGATTATTTCTTAACATCGTTTTCAGCAAAATAACTAGAAACACCTTTTTCGTAATGGTTGAGTCGATATCATATTTTTTTCAATATATGTATTTTTTTTAATATATGCTAACTTGGAACTCCAATTTTTACTAAATCTATTTTATTTATATTTTTACTCAATATATATAATCATTGTAGAGTTAAAATCATTTTTTATTTCGGATACAAAAACTCTTTTTTTTTCTATGACAGTACTTATCTGAATTTCAACCGACTTTGTATCTTTCGATATTTATTCTCTCGAAACTTTATTTTAAATTGGCTTTATTCTTTTGGCAAATAAGGCCCAAAAACAGACTTTAAACATAAATTAAACATGGATGGGTTAAACTTAACACCGATGGCTCAGCAATAGGGAATTCAGGCCCGGCAGAAGGAGCGGGGTAATGCGAAATGGATGGGGAGGCTGGCTAAAAGGATTCCAAAGGCGTATCGGAATCACCAATACTCTTGTGACAGAACTGTGGGCTATAAGAAACGGACTAACCATGGCAGTGAATATGGGTGTACATAATCTGCACGTCGAAGCTGACACACAGGAAGCAATTAATTTGATAATTGAGGATCCAGATGCAAATAGACCACTAATGCCTCTCATTTTGGATTGCAGGAAGCTTGTTTTGAATTTTAACAAATTCAAAATCAGACACGTGTTCCGGAAAGCAAATGGAATGGCAGATGCTTTGGCTAAGGGAGCTGTTAATCTGGAAGAGACTTTCCATACACTAACGATTTCTCCCTCGGATATTTTAAAGTTCTTGATGTTTGATAGTCGATGAAAATCCACAATTAGAATAGTTAAATAAATTAAACAGCTATTTTGGCCCCAATAAAAACTCAATTATTGGTTTCTACAATATCATAAATTAATTCTTTAAAAAAAGAACTTGTTCAGTAAAAGATATTAATTAATGGGTATACAGTATATCAAATTTACCCTATTCTTCTTCAATTACTGCTAATGACAGTATCTGTGATGTATAATCAATACCCAGAGACATTCCCAAGCTAAGTATGAACTTCATTTCATCCACCCAAACATCTTGACCAGCAAAAGACTCGAGACACTCTCCTCGGCAATGAGTAATCTTCAAGCAAAGACGGATCGTTTGCCAAATCATCTGACCTTGACCACTTATAGACCCCTCGTTCTTCTTTCTTGCCGGGGACCGAGTTATCCAATATGAACGCAACCAGAAGAGTCACCACCATGTTCATCGACATTAACCCATTGATTGCAAAATCAAGCTGCAACATTCATTTGTAGTTCCAGAAACAAATGGCAAACTCAGAGAAGCGAAAGCAAAAAAATTCCCATTTCAGAAAACTGTTACTTACTTGACGGCTACCAGTTGAGACAGGTCCATCAGATGCAGCGGCATAAGGAATCAAGTAACTTGGAAGCATGAACAATGTCTGAGGTTGATACTGTTGGAAGTAGGCGGGGATCGACAAACCTAGGAAGAGTGAGACACCAACAATTGTCATGTTCCTAAAACTTGCTGTCTGATTCTGACCGTATTGCAGATTTGACAGACCGAGTGCCACAATCAGGGCCCAGATGAAGCACAACATGGAGGCTGCCAAAGCTAAAGGTATAGAAGCAAGAATTGCTCCTACTTTTCCTGCCAGAAAAAAAAAAACTGAACTTGAATTTTCCTTCCATGACAATGGAGATTCTGACACATGGTAATGGAAAGATCAAGAATGAAATTTAGTGTACTGTACCTATGAAGGAGAAGAAGATCAAGAAAAGTGCACCAACTTCAAGTGCCCTTCTATTGGCTACCCTTGTGGCCCTTATGGTGTGTATGTTTTCTGTTAGAGTTGTTGAGCCTGTGCCCGAGCCCCAAAGTCCAGCCAATATGCCGCAGAAACCTTCCACTGCGATTCCTCTGCTTACAATTGCAGGTGTTGGGGGATGAGAGCTAACCAACATTGCTGTTGAGTGGTAGGTCCCTACCTGCTTAAATTGAACATGTTTAAAAGAGAAGAAGAACATACAGTCATGATTTAGATATGTGCTTGATCAATGGATGTGATTCTGTCACATAATCATGAAAAGATTCAATTTTTATGGAAAAATTTTATGTGCTTGATCAATGGATGCTTGAACAATTATTTCAAATGGAAAAAATTCAATTTTTATGCATGGTAAAGACTGACCGAAGCAACGGAAGCAACCAACGACACAAAGATCATGATAAGGGAAGTTCTTAGATGGAAGACAGGAATTCCCCACTGCAACGGATATGGAATTCTGACCCAAGCTGCAGTTTTCCATGCATTCGAGACATCAGTTCTGCAGCTCCTCATTGTATTCACATGTCTTCTACACGAATCAAACAGGATATTCGAGGTGGGAATATCAGGACTGCACCCTTTATAATTATACGCACCACCAGCAGTGAGAAAGAATGCATATGCCCATATGATCACAATACTTAGTGGGACCTGCAATGTTCTTGATCTTTAGAAATGAACAGATTGGAGTAACATTATCTACCAAATGGAAAACTATTGACATTGAAGATAATCTAATATACTGGGGAAGAGTTAGAAGATAAATGACAGTAGCCGTCTGATAGGATCGATTCTCTACTAATACTCAATCGAATGAAGAATTTACTTAGGATTTTAGAAGGAACACATAGTTTTTCTAGAGAGGAAAAGGAAGAAGAGAAACTCAGATTTTCTGTGGTAACACCCAGGTGGGTAACTTCCACACGGTTTTATCAAGATATTATTAATGACGGTTACTGTTACAAAATACGTATACATGGAGAAATACAGTACAGCACATATAGCCTATGGGTTCGGGGCGCTGCCCCGAACCCCGCCCCCCACACATCCCCGCAACCTCACCGCGGAGGTTGAACCGCGAGACGCGTACATTAATACATAATCTAACATTACATATTAATCAGACTACAATACCTAACCCCGTCCATAGGCCGAACCACACAATAGAAAATTTATTATTGACTCATCTTATGAAATCAAAATATATTAAAAAAAAAAAAGACTCCTCCATTAATATAAAAACAAATCTAACAATAATATCAAATTTAATCTAATCTCTAAAGTAAAATAGTATCTACAATAAATAATTATCTCTAACATAAAATATTAACTCCAAAAGATAATTAATCTCCAACAAAAATTGTGAACTAGTGAAGTGTATGCAACAAATGTTTATGCTTACCGCGTAAATTCGAAATATTCTATGTCCAAAGATGGAAATGCCCCGAAGATACTGGAAGTGGAGACAAAATCAGTAAATAATTAGCAATATTTCGATATAACATTTGGGCGCCAAAAAGAGTTTATTGCAGGAAGGAAGACTCTTACCAAAGCAAAAATAAGAACCAACAGTATTAAAGGAATGCTGATTTCAACACATTGACCAGCCTGGGGAAATCCATAGGTGAAAAATGCTAAACCTACTGCAGCAATGCATGGTGCAACCACGACAGGATTTATCAACCTGAAAATATTACAATGATTTTTCAATTAATATTCCTTTTATCTTCCAAATATGCTGAAAATTTATGGAGTATTCCAAATTAAAAGAAGGCCGTGAATGTAAAGGAATGTCACAGACAAAAAATTTATATGAAGAAGATAATCATTTAAGAGTATTACCTAAGAAAGAGAGACATCAATCCAGTCAATCCCAAAATACATTGGAAAATTGAACCGATGATTATTGCGCCTTGCAATTCTCTCATTATATGCCTGAACTTCTGCAATTGTGCAGTGCAAAATACTTGATGTGAAGAGGAAATCACGGAAATGAGGAAACATAAAGGGTTAATTGCCAAAAAACAAACTGAACTTTGAGGAAAAACCAAACAGCAAACCGAACTTTTTTTGTTGACAAACAACAAACCTAACTTTTGGAATTGAACAAACAACAAACCTACCTCAAATTTTCATTATGTTTGAACAAATTTTTCAATGTTTGAGAGAGTTAATAAGTCAACATTAGTTAAAGTATTCTACGTAAAGTGTATTACGACTTAATAACTCTCTCAAACATTGAAAAATCCATTCAAACATAATGAAAATTTGAGTTCGGTTTGTTGTTTGCTCAATTCCAAAAGTTTGATTTGTTTTTTGTCAACAAAAAAAGTTCGGTTTGCTGTTTGGTTTTTCCTTAAAGTTCGGTTTGTTTTTTGATAATTAACCCAAACATAAATATTGCAGGAAACTCATCAGAGAATGAAATGTTATCTTATGATAGGCAAGCAGAATTTACATGTTCTGAGAGATTGCGGAAGTCTCGTGAATTCATGACTACTAAAGCTGGAGCCAAGTATACGAACGAGCTCCCTTGAACTAATGGAAGTCGGACTCCAAAGAAGGAGTTGAGTAATGTAGTAATGCCCGTTACCATAAACATAGTAGAAATTACAGTGGCAACATCCTTCTGCACAAACATAGTTGGACAAGAAAATGGATAATGAAAATCAAATTTTTTTACTAAAAATTTTCCATATGACAAATTATAAAAATAGCAAGTGTTGTGACAGAAAGCAAGCTTACATCAGACCCTCCCATGGTCGGCACAATAATCAATGGGATAAATATCAATGAACCAGACAATGATAAGTAGTGCTGCAAGCCGTAATAAATAGCCGGGGCTGCATTTTAAGCAATAGACAGAGGTTATTGCACGAAAGCATACATTAAACCAATCGGACCTAACAATTACCAAAATAAATCATAGCATATCTTTAATACGTAGAAACCTTTTGCAAGTAAATGCTGTTTTTGGATACATAAAGATTGAAGTACATTGCAGCTTGGCAGTGGAAAATATTTTCTAAGCTTAGTTTTTCTCATGAAACCATCAATGTCACATTCACCATTCATTCCTTTCTTTAGTTTTAACCAAACAAATGGATTATTGTTGGTCTATTAATCTTAATCTAGGTCTATGAACCATTAAGGCAAGAAAAATGACTTCCCAAATTTCACGGGTGACCGAATTTCACTCCGTATCATGATCATTTTGCATCTTAATGCTCATTATAGGCAATCAAGTAAGTCATGCATCATCAGTTATTGACTAGTAATATAACCACAAGAGATACCAGAAGCACTAGAGGAAGAACACAAATAATCATCGAACTCCTTGAATATGCAAGAATTACTAACCAACACCAGGTTTATCTCTGAGCCCACATCTCAACTCCAATCTAGTATTCGGCCATCCAAGATCTGGTGAAGGCTCTTTACTATATGGGTAACCATACATCTCTGGACCTCCTTCACCAGCACTTCCATCATCATTTTTTAGTGTCTCCACACCCAAAGGCTGCACTTTTCCACCCTCAGTGCCATTAACACTTGAGTTCTCTTTAGCATCTCCTACATTCCCATTTGCAGGACCATTACGATATAATCCATCTTTCTTCTCCTTCTCTTGATACCTCAGATTTGCCTCATCCACAATTCTGCTATTTTGGTTATCATTTCTTATATTTAATCCCATTTCGTTTTCACTCTTGTTACCACTGCCCAGAACTGGTTCTATTTCACCCACTCTTCTCTGCTTGGTTCTGCCATGAATCGGGTCGATTTCAATTTTAGGCGAGGACGACCCTCTTCTTTGATCAGCATCTTTCTCCAGATCAAACCTAGATGCATCAATTCTGTCACTGGAACTATCGTTCCTTTCCAGGGAGAATGTAGTTGAGACATAACCAGTTCTCTTCGCCCAAGACCTGAAGGTATCAGTGTACAGTTCTTAGCTACTTTGAGATAATTTGTAATTAAAATCCCCCAAATTCCATGAATAAACCCTTTTAAGAAGAATAAAATTTCATGAATAATCCCTTCCACGAAAATGGGTCATCACCTCTTATACCAAGCACATGGAGTAATCAGTCAACAACAATAACAGCGGAGGACAGCATTAGAACGTGTTGTAACAACCGTACCTGAGCTCTACTGGGTTATGCTCGGTTCTTGGCACAAAGGGCTCGATGTTTTGTAGCATGGAGCCGAGCCTCTTCCCCGTCCGTACCGATTCGGGCTTTTTGGGAGGTCCTGAGCTCGACCCAGGTTCCATGGCAACTCCTTTGGCAATGGGTCTCGCTGAAGAAACGCAAATAAGATGAATGAGCGTCAGTCAATTCGTACACTCTTTCAATTCTAGCTCTCTTGCTACTACAAGTAATAATATTAATAATGACAGAAAGTGAAGGAAGAGAAATGGAAGCTACAGAGGTAAGAGAAAAGATATAATTGAAAATTTGAAACGCAAGCAAAGAGATTGTTGCTCTGTCATTTCAAAAGTGGGGACTTTACTGGCAGCAGGAGCTGATCGATGATGAGATGAGTAGTGAAAATGGGTTTCTTACCATTGCAGGAATTTTAAAATCGCAGGTTTAATCTCATAAACAAGCTATTTAAGAAACTAAACCGATTCCCAAACGAAAACTAGTGAACTAACTATAAGAAAAAAAATTAGTGTAAATTGTTCTTATAGTAACTAGAATTATTTTAAAATAAAACAATTTCCTAAATGTCAAAAAAAAATATAAAACTAACACTACATAGTACATACCATAGTTATAACTTATAACTTATAAGGATCGGATCGCCGGTCTGACCGGGTCCGATTGTAAATCGGTTCTCTAAACAATTTTGTTTAATTAAAATATCAAAATGCATAATGAATTCGGTTGAACCGGTGTAAACTCATTGATTTTTGTAATACGTACATTTTTTTTAAAAAAAAAATATTATTTGGAATGTATGTTATTTCTACTTGTACAGAATTTTTGATACTTTGTATTTAAAAAAAAAATGTATTCCAGTAATATTCTCTGTTAAATTCTACTATTTTTATTTTTGTAAATGCAATGTTTAAAGGAATTAACAAAAAAATACATACATTTTTTTATTTTTTAAAAATATATGGTATTGAAAATTCCATAAGTAATCTGTAATTAAAAATTATTCTCACACTAACGTGATCCACATGTTGAATTAGACATTTAGACCTGCATGTAGGGTTAATTTTGTAATTGTGATTTTATATGACATTTTAAAAAATGTTTTATTTTAAAATGTTATTTTCAAAAATAATTATCAATTTGAGTCCTTGTGTAGTTGTGTTCAATGAGATTTAATGGAAACTCATTCGGGAATCAATTTTATAACATATAAAAATTACGCATTTAATTGTGATATTTAAAAATATTATGTTACTTTTTCAATTTTAATATCCATTATTATATTTAGATGGTAAAATAAAATATTTGTGAGAATTTTGAATAGGGTTAAATAGCAAATAGCTACCTGAACTTTGGACATTTTGCAACGAGATATTCAAACTTTGAAAATTCAAAATGAGCTACCTCAACTTTGAAAAATGTGCAAATAACTACCTCCGTCCAATTTCCAACGATTTTCCGAAGGAAAATTGAACGGAGGTAGCTATTTGCACCTTCTTCAAAGTTGAGGTAGTCCATTTTGAATTTTCAAAGTTCGAGTAGCTCGTTGCAAAACGTCCAAAGTTCAGTAGCTACTTGCTATTTATCACTTTTGAATATTCAAAAAAAAAAAAAAAAAGAAGGTTTTCACTTTTCAGTCGTGGTTCAACGGGACACTTTGATGACGAGCATTCAATAACAACGATCATGGCGGGCTTTAATTACTAGAACTGTGATCCCTACCAAAGAATCCATGGATTCTCTTCTCTATGAATCCATGCTACGATCTCCCTCCAACATTCATGGTGATTCTTCAAACGGAGGCTTTCTTCTTCTCTACTGGTAAAAGAGGAAGGATTTGTGTATCGTCATCATCATCAATGGGAAAATGGAAAAACCTCAAAAAAACTGAAACTTGCTGCAGATGCATCAACAACGAATCATGAGGAGAATAATTAACAATTTGGAAACACAGAAGAAGGAATACATGGAGGCATCAGGGCGAGCAATTGGAAAGGATGGATCAAGCAACGGTCATCAACATAGAGCTTGAGCACGCTGCAGAAAATCCCAGAACAATAACCCAGATTCTGAATTTGACTATGTATGAAAAATCCAACTTATCATAACATCATGCAATACCCAATACATACGAAACAACAAGAATCCAGATGACGGATGCCATTTTGAGCAGATTCTAGCTACCAAGAACGAACACCTTCTCGACCAAATTAGGGATTCCTCGCGCAGATTCGGAAGGAAGGATCGACCAGCAGGATTTCCTAACCACGGCAAGAGACACCTAATCTCGAGCTGACAACAGAGTGGATATGCGATCGGCGTGCTGTTGCTGCTGTTCGCGGAACCGACGCTTGAGGTAGGTGTCGAGGATCTCCATGACGGAGACGAAGCGCTTCATCTCGGCTAGGCGACGGGTGAGCTCCGCTTCCCGGGCCCTGGCTCGGGCGATCCGAGCTTCAGTCTCGGCCAGACGCAGCCTCAGATTGTCTACCTCCACGTTGGGGGCTGGAGGGAGCCGCCGGGGTGGGCCCAGTTGACCCCTGGAGGAGAATGGCCTTTCCTGACCGTAGCACATGACGATTGGAAGTTGGAACTGAGAGACAGAGAGAGGCTGACGATTTGTGTAAAAGTATGGGTTAAGTCTAATATTGTCCTCCAACTCCTTCCAATTATCTGATTTGGTCCTTCAACTTACACATGGGTAACTACAGGTCCCTCAAAATGTAGAGGGTTCGAACCACTGGATACAAAGGCTCAGGGCCTAAACCAGGGTTCCTGATCTAGGTCCATTAAGACACTATACATGGAGCCCTCCTCTAGCCAAGCGGATGGACGCCTTCGGTTCCTTATTCATAGCATGTGTGTAGGAGCTCATGAAGTGTATTTCTCATCTTCTTCTTCTACAACACTCTCCTCTTCAGATTCATCGAACAAGACTTCTTCTAACACTAGAAAATCACCGAGAAACACCCCGGACCAGGAACATACTAGATATGTGATATTGATTCTACAAAATAGTCCACACCATTGATAAACTTATATATAAAAGAATCTTAACCGGCCATGTTGTATCACGTTCTTTGGTGGGACTCGGTGCGGTGCGGTCCGGATCGGTCATCTTGCTGCTCCGGTAATCTGCACGGAAGGAAAGTCCGGGGTGTTCTCGTTGTTTCCTCTCTGAAGATTAAGTCGGTTGAAGCTTCGTTTAAAGAGGAGTAAATTCAGAGAATATGGAGGGTCAGAGTAGTAAAGGTGACATTAAAACTCATAAGAAAGGTAAAGGGTATTTATAACCCTCACCTCTAACCTTGGTCGGGTCAGCCCTTACCATGGTCATCTCAAGTGTCATCTGGTTAAGTGATCATGATTGGATGTTCAGTAATGTTCTGAGTGGACAAGTGATTTTGGTAGGTTGTCACATCAGTCTTTTTTGTCAGGTTTGTTTGTGTCATCCTTAAATGATCGTAAGTAGGTCATTGGGCGTCGTATTGGGGGTTGTAGACACTCAATTGTTCATCTGACACGCATTGTACTTTGTGTCATCTTGTCTCATGTACAAAAGGGACCAAGGATGGAAAAGGTGTCCCAACTGGTGGCGCACCCATGAGGAAGGCGCGCCTCCCTGGCGTATGCCAGGGGTGTGCGATCGTAACGTGGTGTTCCAAAGGAGCCCTAGTGCTATCTCACCTTAGTGTTCGTGAAGCTTAGAATGGCATGGTACGCAAGTGGCGCGCCATATGCCCAAGGGTCATGGGCATAGTAGCGCTATGGTCATCTTCAAGGGTCATCTCTAGACTAGGGTCTGAAACTGAATGGCGCGCCAAAAGGTCTTGTACGACTGTAACGGTGCTTCTAACTCCTTCGTCTCAAATCGGTTCTCGGTGTTAAGATGATTTAAGAGTATATCAGTTGTCTTCACTCACAAATTCGGACTTTTGAGACAGTTGGTTAAAGCGTACGTATTAAGTCTCACATGGTATCAGAGCGCGCAGGTTCAAATCCTGACGACGCCGAAAATATTGATACACTCTCATTAAAGTCTGAGGCCGAACACTAAGCCCATGGATAAAACGATGTTCATAAACATCAATTTAAGACGGGATGTTAAGATGATTTAAGAGTATACCAGTTGCTTTTATAATAAAATACTTACTAACCTGTTCTCTGTAATTTCAGTTCCTCTATAACTTGATACGTTGTGGACAAATGCCTGCATGGGATTTGCTATATCACCCAGATTGAAATCGTCATTGGCAGATCTGGAAGGACCAGTACTTGATACTTCTTTAGACTTGTCTTTCCTTTGATGCTTTGACTCATAAAGGTCCATTTCCATTTGTCGCTCTTGAAGACCAGAATTCAATTCATCCTCTCTATTGTCGCCAAGAATCATCATCAGGGCAAGGTGAGAATCTCATGGATACATCTAATAGGAGCACCCAATGCTTCATTGAGTAGAAGGGATCGACGTCGAGACTCGGTGATGGGGTGGTCGGACTTCAGAGGGAGCTGGAGACAGTTCGTTAGTTCTGACGGGAACCGCCGTGGCGACGGGAGGATCAAGATGTTACCACTTACCAGAAGGGTCAATTTTCGGGGCCGAGTCTCCATGAACCATTGGGCCATAAGGAATAACTTACCCAACATTTATTAATGTCGAATAAGGTTCTAATTTTTGTCTAATATTAATTAGTGATGCCTCGAATTGATACCCAATTAAGTGCTCTAAGCATTTATATGCACTATGTTGCATCGATTGATTACGACGTTGACAACTAGGGAATGACATGGCGGAGGTGGATGAGTCACCAAAGTAAAAATATATATATATATATTAAAGAGTTAATCACTCGTCATTTACTTAAACTTTTGACGTTTTGCAACGAGCTAACTAAACTTTAAAAATTCAAAACGGACTACCTCAACTTGGACAAAGGAGCAAATAGCTATCTCCGTCCAATTTTTGATGAATTTCCGACGAAATTCTGTCAACCGTCGACGGTAAATTGAACGGAGGTAGCTATTTGCACATTCGTCCAAGTTGAGATAGACCATTTTGAATTTTTAAAGATCGAATAGCTCGTTGCAAAACGTCCAAAGTTCGTATAGTTCATTCTATTTAATCCTATATAAATTAAAATAGTAATTTACCAAAATGAAATTAAATAACTGAAAGACTTTATTACCCCCCGTTCAACAGTATCCAATTTGATGAAAATAAACTGGAATCCAAGAAAATCCATACGATAATGGTGAAACTGTCGAAAAACAGAGTACAGACAGAAGAAGAATAGTTGAAGGCAAAAGCAAAGGCCCCATTGCTTCTGATTGTGACACGTTCTCTGGCACAATCAATGCACTACAAAGCGTACAGTTGTCATGTGAATTGATGAATTTAACTCAGACCACCTCTCCCTCCATCAGCTTTGCAGACTGATTGCTGAATAGAAAAATCAAGAAAGGAACGAAAAGCGAAGAAAACAACAAGAAAGAAGGTACACTCCACACAGGCCAACAACGCTACACGGTTCCGTTTTGGCTGCTTTTTCTGAAGCGGTGATTATTGCCTCTGCATCGCTTCTCCTTCAGTTTCGTGGTTCTGGCATTTGGGTGGAAAATAGATCTGGGTTGTGGGTTTTGAGTGATGAAGCGTTGTAGTGGATCAGTAGCTTTACTCCTCCGACTCTTGGGCATTGTGTTCTTGGTGGGTTCGTTCTCCGCTACAACCGTCGAGTCTTCTGCTCCCAGTTCCTCGGTATGGATTTACTTATTGATCATTCTTTCTTTTGAGGGATGGAAAGCTGAAATTGCTGAGAAGGGTAATAGAAATTGATCGTTATCTTTTTATATCTGGAATAAGCAAATTGCTGTTCTGGGGAATTCCAGTATCTTGTATTAATTATATTTTTTGATTCACATGGCGTAGTTTTTGTAATTGGAGAGCTAAAAAGGCAATAAAATGGATTCACCATATATTGATTTTTGAATTGCTTCAAAACTCTGTGACAAAGTCGGCAAGGTTTTCTAGTTGTAAGAAAATGTTGAATCCCAGTTTGTTTTTCTAAAAAATGTGACCTTCAGTCTTGTTTGGGACTTGGATCTCATACTTACATATTCATTGCTTCGTCTTAACTACTTGTTAAAATCTCATTCTGCAGGAGAATGTTATGAAACCTAGACACACACGTCTTTTCAAGAGCGCGTTGCAACGCAAATCTGTAAGTTCAAGTTGAATATCGTTAGAAACTCATCTTATAGATTTTCTTTTCACCTAAGAAATCTGTTATGTTATGGTCTCTACCCATTGCAAGGTATGAGACTTGTACCACATTGGTTGTATGGGCAACCATTGTGGTGTTTATAAGCTAAATGGGCTCTCCCACCTAATAGACTAGTTTATTGGGCTGAGCTCTTCATTTGGCTTGTAACAATTGGTATCAGAGCCAGACCTTGTAGTGTTGGCCCACGTGGCCCACAGAGTGGTGGCCTGGAAAAAGCCCGCCGTGACCAACGTGGGCGTGACCAACAAGGGCTCGGAGTGGTGGCTCACGGAGTAGTGGCCTAGAAAAGCTAGTCGCGACCAACGTGACCGTGACCAATGAGGACGTTGGTCTCCTTAAGGGGGGCGAATGTTATGGTCTATACTCATTGCAAGGTATGAGACTTGTACCACATTGGTTGTATGGGCAACCATTGTGGTGTTTATAAGCTAAATGGGTTCTCCCACTTAATATACTAGTTTATTGGGCTGGGCTCTTCCATTTGGCTTGTAACATGTTATGGCTCTGTTTGTTTAGAGATGTCAAAGTTTAAACAGATTCCGTTGTTTGTGTAGTCATCATACGAGCAATTTGAACTGTGGAGTCCCTTGCCTCAACAAAAATGGAGACAATGTGCTCGTCCTCTCAGTAAACCTTGTAAGTATTGTTGCAGGTTGTTAATAAACTTAGATGAAATTGTGGAATTGGTTTCTTCTTCTTTCTAATAAACAAACCTCGAATACCGATTTATAGCTTTACCTGAGCAGTCAGAAGGATATCTTCAAGTGTTCCTCGATGGAGGTCTAAACCAACAAAGAATGGGGGTAAGTACCTTCACTTAAATCAAGATTCCTGACCATGTTCTTGCTTAAAACAATGTTCGGTCGTTCGAAATTTAAGAATCTCCCTTAAAGTTTAAAGTGTCCATTAATGTTTGAAAATGATGAAAAATCCCACGAGATGCTCTTTTAGGAGGAATTTTTCATCATTTTCTTAACATTAGGGGGCATTTTAAACTTTAAGGAGGATTCTTAAATTTTGGCCAAATTTTAGGGGGCGACCATTAACCCTTGTTCTTATTTAATGAATCCATAGATATGTGATGCAGTAGCAGTTGCCAAAATACTAAACGCCACACTAGTTCTTCCTTACCTTGAAGTAAACCCGGTTTGGCAAGATTCGAGGTAATTTATTAGAAAAAAAATTAACTTTTGCCTTTTTGGATTTAGGTTTAACATGAATGAAATTGCAAATATTTGATTGCAGCTCCTTCGGGGATATCTTTGACGTTGATCACTTCATTAACGTGTTAGAAGATGATATCTCGATAGTTAGAGAACTTCCTAATGATTTCTCTTGGAGCACAAGAGAGTATTATTCTACAGCAATCCGACTGACCAGAATTAAGACCGCACCTGTTCATGCTACCGCCCACTGGTATCTGAACAATGTCTTACCCGTGCTTCAAGGGTAAGTAATAGTAATTAGTAATTACCATGCTTAGGGCCGGCAATGGTGCGGTGAAAAACTCATAACCATGGTTATAACCGTCACTGTTTAATATGGTTAACCGTACCATTATGGTGTGGTACGGTTATGGTGATGAATTTTCTACCCATAATGGTTATGGTTATGGTATGTGGTTTAAAAATATGGTATGGTTATGGTATTTGTCATACCCGTACCATACCCTAACCATCGCCATCCTTAACCATGCTTACACCTTTACATGATTTTTAGGTGAAGAAGAAAGAAACAATTTTTTTACCTTATCAAGAATGTAAAAATTTATTTACTTTTTACAGCTATGGAATTGCAGCGATTGCTCCATTCTCTCATCGTCTCACATTCGACAATGTCCCGATGGAAATCCAACGGTTACGCTGCAAAGTTAACTTTGAAGCCTTGGTGTTTGTTCCCCACATTAGAGCTCTTGGAGATGCTCTTGTGAATAGGCTACGGTATGGTCCCGATGTAGAATCATCCAATTACATTAAGCAAGTCACTGATTCACGACCAGGAAAATTTGTTGCTCTGCATTTACGGTTCGATAAGGTAAGACCCATCCTAACCCAACTGTTTCTCTTTGGAAACTGAATGATTTCTTATCTACGCATGAATTGAATGTTTCCAGGACATGGCTGCTCATTCTGCATGTGATTTTGGTGGAGGCAAAGCCGAAAAGCTGTCTCTAGCAAGATACCGCCAAAGAATATGGCAAGGAAGGGTTCTGAATTCTCAGTTCACAGATGAGGAGCTGAGAAGCCAAGGAAGGTGCCCGATGACTCCAGAGGAGATTGGTTTATTGCTTGCTGCACTGGGATTCAATAACAGCACCCGGTTATATCTCGCCTCCCATAAGGTTGTGATTTACTCGATTTTGTTTTTTCCTTCTTTTTATTCTAAAGGGTTAACAAACCGAACTTTGAAGAAAAACCAAACAGCAAACCAATTTTGTTTTTTTTCAATGTTTGAGCGAGTGTTATTAAGTTATAATACTCTTTCCTTAGAATACTTCAACTAATATTGACTTAATAACTCCTTCAAACATTGAAAAATTCGTTCAAACATAATAAAAATTTGAGATAGGTTTGTTGATTGCTCAATTCCAAAAGTTTGGTTTGTTGTTTGTCAACAAAAAAAAAGTTTGGTTTGCTGTTTGGTTTTTCCTCAAAGTTCGTTTTTTTTTTTTATTATTAAGTTTTTCCTCAAAATTTGGTTTGTTATTAAGTTATAATACTCTTTCCTTATAATACTTCAACTAATATTGACTTAATAACTCCCTCAAACATTGAAAAATTCGTTCAAACATAATAAAAATTTGAGATAGTTTTGTTGATTGCTCAATTCCAAAAGTTTGGTTTGTTGTTTGTTAACAAAAAAAGTTCGGTTTGCTGTTTGGTTTTTCCTCAAAGTTTGGTTAACCCTATTCTAAATCATACAACTTTCTTTCATTTTTTCTCAGGTCTATGGTGGGGAAGCCAGGGTTTCAGCATTGAGAAATTTGTTTCCTCAAATGCAGGGCAAGAACAGTCTTGCTTCATCAGAAGAACGAGCCCTGATTAAAGGGAAGGCCTCTCTTCTAGCTGCAGTTGATTATTACATAGCCATGCAGAGCGACGTCTTCATCTCAGCTTCTCCTGGAAACATGCACAATGCCTTGGTGAGGAGCTTGATCAACAAATGGGTGAGTATAGAGTACTAGAAATTACTTACTTGCTATTTGGTTTTTACAGTTGGGGCACCGAACATACGAGAATTTAAAGACGATAAGACCGAACATGCCATTGATCGGGCAACTCTTCCTCAATAAAAGCATGAGTTGGTTGGATTTCCGTGAAGCTATCATCGAAGGGCATGAGGATCGACAAGGGGAGTTGCAGTTAAGGAAGACGAAGAAGTCCATATATACGTACCCTGCACCCGACTGCATGTGCAGTCGGTATTAGGGTTTTCTATATCGGTGTGGCTTGTAAAATTTGGTGAATAAAAGGGAGATGCTTGAATTGATTTGGTGTCTGTATACTTAGCAGCGTGTAGTGTAGTGTAGTGCAGTGCTATAGAGAGGAGATTGTTGTAAGATTGGATTTTGAGTGTACGAGAGTTGAGGACAAGTGGAAGAAGTTAATAGGCCTTTTTAATGATGTAGAAACTCAGACCTAAAAAAATGAGGTAAAAGAAAATCCGACTATTCGTTTTCATGTTTCAGCTTATTTTCGATCTGGTTCGGTCTTTTTTTTTAAGTTGGGAGGATTAAAAGTCAGTTAGGTACATCAGAATACATACATATTTTAAAAAAAATATATTTTTGAGTATCTCAAAAGTCATAAATGTATTTATTTTAATTGGGTATTAACAATAAATATAAATAATAATTTAATAAAGGAAAAATAAATATATTTAACTGTAACAATAAAATAATTTAGAGATATATTGAAAGTAATAATAAAATAAAGTTACATTAATTGAGTAAAATACTACACGTGATAGACAAATAACTGTAATATTAAAATATACATTTATGATTTATAATGTACTCAAAAATAACAAAACTTTTAAAAATATATACATATATATTTATAAAAGGGTTAAATACCAAGACACTACTTGAACTTTGAACGTTTTGTAACGAGTTACCTGAACTTTAAAAATTCAAAATGGGCTAGCTCAACTTGTTGACAGAATTTCGTCAAAAATTCGTCGAAAATGGACGGAGGTAGCTATTTGTACCTTTGTCCAAGTTAAGCTAGCTCATTTTGAATTTTTAAAGTTCAGATAGCTCGTTGCAAAACGTTCAAAGTTCAAGTAACTTATCTATATTTAACCCTTTATAAAAATGTGACTTCTAAAGTATCTTAATAACTTTTATCCCAAGTTGGGATATATCTTCTATTTTTATTGGCCAACAAAGTTGGGGTATATTTGTATCTCAAAACGATAAAACTTATTCAATTATATTTAAGAAAATAAATAAATCATGTTTCCCTTATTGTTTTGATTAAATTGGGAAATTGATGACCAAGAAAAATAAATGAGTGTGGAAAGCTAGGAAAGGGAAGTTGGTAATTAGCAAGGATGGAAAAACAAGGGAAAAAGCGGTCAGCCGCTATCTATCTGCCACGTTGATTTTGTCCAGAAAAGTGGTCCTCGTTGAAAAGGACAAGAATCGGATTCCACTATTTTTCACAGGTCAACACGTGTCGAAACATTATTGACTCTCCCATGACCATAAATTCTGACAAACGTAAGGTATCTTCGCGTCGACAGATAAATAGTGCATAGTGAAAAATATGTTCAATTTAAACCTTATTAATGATTAATTTTTAGGTTAATTACTTAATTGGTTACACATGTATATTAATGTTCAGAATGGTTACACATGTTTCAAAATGTGATTAAATGGTTACACATATTTTTCCAAATGTGATTAATTGATTATTCCGTTAGTAAACCGTTAATTATTTTTTTTTTAACATATTATTGAATTGTGAAATGACTATTATGTCATTAGTTGTATTGAAAAACACATGGAAGGATTGAAGAATCAGAATCGAATCAAATTCGATGTTCTTGAGAACCCAGAATCGCAATTCTGGATTCTTCGATTCTTGTTCTTGAAGATGATTCTAGGGGTAATTACGTCATTTTACATATCTAAATAGTGACTTAACAGTGATTTCTAACGGTGAACAGTAAAAAAAACAAATAGTCACATTTCAAAACCAATTAATCACATTTTGAAATATGTGTAACCATTATGAACATCGGTCAAACATGCGTAACCAATTAAGTAATTAACCCTTAATTTTTTAAATTTTGCATGTAAGCTTATTAATATGCACAATTCTTATATCTCTATAATTCACAAACGCATTAAAATTAGAATAAATATAGCACTTTATTACTTAAAGAAGTATCAACAATTAAATTTTATATTGATGAAATGCTAATTAAATTAGTATAAATCTAAATTTGTTTGTTTCATATAATTTTGATTATTTCTAAATAGAAAATTGTAAGTACACATCATATATCATATGAATCCTAATTTTCACAAATTATTTAATGGTTAAATAAAAATATGATACCAAAGTTTTCAAATTTCAATAATTGATCTAAAAAAATATAAAATTAAACTTTAAAAGACTAAATATTAGTATTTCTTACTCAAATTACTTAAAGAAAATATCACAAAAATGATTATGGCAAAATTAAATTTTATTCTATATCACAATGATTTCTCTTCCTATCATTCTTTATAGGGTTAAATATCAAGTAGCTACTTTGGACGTTTTGCAACGAGCTATCCAAACTTTGAAAATTCAAAACGGGCTACTTCATCTTTGAAGAATGTGCAAATAGCTACCTCCGTCCAATTTCTGACGAATTTCCGGCAAAAGTTGACAAAAAAATTGGCCGGAGGTAGCTATTTGCACATTCATCAAAGTTGAGGTAGCCCATTTTGAATTTTCAAAGTTCGGGTAGCTCGTTACATGTAGCTACTTAGTATTTAACCTTCTTTATATATTGGGTATTGAATGGGTTGATAAATCATAAACCCTAACCAATCTACCAACTTGAAGTACTTCCAACATCAGTAGAACAAAAAGAAGGATAAAGAGATGATGATAATCACTCAACCAAGTACTTCCATCCACACCAGTCAATTACTTCCATTCCATCTGATCTTCATGAAAGGAAACAGAAACACTATTTACAGCATGCATATTGATTTGATCCATTACAGACAGGAAAGATGAGTCCATTGATAGATGTGAATCCAGAATTCAACTGATTTATTCATCCATCTTCTATTCTTCTACTGGAGGATTGGGAAGATGTGTTTTTTTAACAGTTGTGAAGAGAAGAAAGCCACTGTTGTACGTAATTGTTGTCTGCA
The DNA here is from genome assembly GCA_946814005.1 of Chamaenerion angustifolium. Classification (NCBI taxonomy): domain Eukaryota; kingdom Viridiplantae; phylum Streptophyta; class Magnoliopsida; order Myrtales; family Onagraceae; genus Chamaenerion; species Chamaenerion angustifolium. Next base: position 2,138,101 of record OX328279.1, read on the forward strand.
TCTGATTTGTAAGCAAAAGATTCAAATTCAATAAGTAGAGCATTTGGTAGTTGAGTAAGTATGAGATGAAGAACAGGGGAAGGAAGCAAAGGAAAAAAGGAAAAATTCAAAAGCACAATTTTGGTTAACAGATAGTGTTCATCTCAAACTAGATTATTCAATGGTTGAGATCAGATATCCAACTGCAGATTAAGGAATTTGAGAGTAAAAAAAGGAAATAAATTTCAACAACAAACTTCACTTAAAGTATATAAGATGCTTGTTTCTGAATCTTCATCATGGATAGAAGCAGCTGAACAGAAAGAACAGACCAATCCAACAGAAAATCTGGAAAATGACAATCTTAAAAATGGTTCTTTCATATAGAAAGACAAAGGATTGCTGAGAGAACAAGGTCTTACCAGAAGAGAACAGATGATGTTGGAGCTTCTCAAACACATTCAAGAAATGGAGATTAGGATCCTCATTCATCTCTTTGCTTTTCGGACGGTAGCAGGGAACAAGCACAGCAAAGCTGTTATCTGCCTCCACCTCCTCCTTTGCTTCTTCTTCTTCTTTGTCTTCATCATCATCAGATTGAAAGTTCGGGCCATGAGGTTCGAGCCACCCAATAGACCAATCTGAGTCATCTGAGTCAGATTCCGACAGGCAGACTCCATCTGAAGGAACCAACACGACATCGAATTCCTTATCGATCCTCTGCTCTCGATTTCGCCATTTCTGCCTTGCCTTTCTGGACGAGGAAGCAATCTTCTTCTTCTTTCTCTCGTTTAGAAAAGGGAATTTCAGGAGATCAGTGGATAAGGAGGACCCAATTGGTAAAGAAGGCTCCTTTTCTTTGCTACTCCATGCCCATAGAGAGAAACGAGGCAAAGCAACAGCCATTTTCAAGATTTTTCCGTTGAGATGGGAATGAATTGATAAATTTTGAAGCTTTGATGTTCTAACCACTAAAGATGGAAACTTTGAGCGACACGGAATGTAAAAATTAATAGAAATGAAACATGGAAAGAATTGAATTGAATACGACGAACAGATGCATCTAGTAAGTCATGAATCAGTCAATGATTTGCAATAAAAAGGGACTTTTCATCGACTAGTGCGCTGATTTTGCTCACTTGGATAAAGATTTGAGTTTTACAGAAGCATTTCAGTTGAAGAAAGACCCAAAGGATCAAAACCAGATCCCAAACGAACAAAATCAGATCCCAAAAATAGTAGGAGACGAATATAACAACGAAAAATCCCACGAATCAAGATTTTGTTGCTCAGATATCAGAATTCATCACAGGAAGTCCACATATGGAGGGATTCGACAACAAAAATCGCAACTTTTTCGCCCGACGAGACAGAAATCGGTGGCTGTCGAGGCTACTGTCCAAGAAGAAGACCCTCAGACACAATTGAGACCATCCCTTCTTTCTCAACCTTTGTCACTCGCACTCCATATCCAAGTCTTCAGTTTAAAAGGAAGAGGAAACCGAGTTGAATTCTGTGTCCAGTGCTGGGACTATATAGAGCGGCAGATGGTCCTTTGGACTCTACAATGCAGTCGCAGTGAACGGTTGAGATGTGCCGGTCGCAGATGGCTAATATTTCTGACGACTTCTTTTAAGGACATAATTAAATCGTGTATTATGTGAAATTTCATTAAAACACAAATTTATATATTAATTTATTAATCTGTATTTGCATTTATTTATTTATTTTTAAAATTAATTTATAAAAGAATGTATATACTTTTTATTCTTCATTAATTTATTATGGTTTACAGTTATGTATGTAAATTTAAAATATATATAATATTATATAGGGTTAAATACCATGTAGCTACCTGAACTTTGAACGTTTTGCAACGAGCTACGCGAATTTTAAAAATTCAAAACAGACTATTTCAACTTTGAAGAATGTGCAAATAGCTACCTCCGTCGAATTTTCCGTCAATTGTCGTTGGAAAGTTATCGAAAATTCGTCAGAAATTGGACGGAGGTAGCTATTTGCACCTTCTTCAAAGTTGAGGTAACCCGTTTTGAATTTTTAAAGTTCGCGTAGCTCGTTACAAAACTTTCAAAGTTCAGGTAGCTGCTTGGTATTTAACCCTATTACATATTATTTTAAAAAATAATATCTATTTTCACATTAAAAATAGCATGTACCTATTTTCAATCAAAAATAATTAGAACCGGAAATCGATCGATCCGGTTCAGTTATGATAACACTGAAATATATAGACTCATCCGATCCATCGAGCCGTTTCTACCGCGTCGATTTTTTGCGCGTGCACATCTAATCATTTTCTCAATTTATTGTTTTCCATTTTTAACCCTTTCCTACTTTATTATTTACTGTTTTCAATTCTCCCCCACTATAAATCTCCAGGAAGATGAACCCTAGCTCTAACTGGTGCATCTGAGAAGTCTCTATCTTTATCTCGATTCTGCAAAAATGGGTGTCAAGGGGTTCGTCGAGGGAGGCATTGCGTCGATCGTCGCCGGCTGCTCCACACACCCCCTTGATCTAATCAAGGTCCGGATGCAGCTACAGGGAGAGAATAGCGCCTCGAACCCCAACGTCCAGAAGACCACCACACAGGCGGCGCGTGCCGTTCCTGCCACGCCTCCGGCGCGCATCGGTCCGGTTACCATGGGTGTCCGCATCATTCAGCAGGATGGCGTCAAGGGCCTCTTCAACGGCGTGTCTGCCACTGTCCTCCGCCAGACGCTCTACTCCACCACGCGCATGGGTCTTTACGATATCCTCAAGCAGAAATGGACCGACCCCACCACCGGAAACATGCCCCTGATGCGGAAGATCGGCGCCGGACTTATTGCAGGAGGTATCGGAGCGGCGGTCGGGAATCCCGCTGATGTAGCCATGGTGCGGATGCAGGCCGACGGGAGACTTCCTATTGCAGATCGGCGCAACTACCGGAGTGTGCTGGATGCCATCAAGCGGATGGCGCGTGACGAAGGGGTTACCAGTCTGTGGCGCGGTTCCGCTATGACGATTAACCGTGCCATGCTCGTGACAGCGTCGCAGCTCGCGTCTTACGATCAGATCAAGGAGACAATCTTGGAGAAGGGTGTAATGGCCGACGGTCTCGGGACACACGTTACTGCAAGCTTTGCGGCGGGGTTCGTGGCGTCGGTGGCGTCAAATCCGGTGGATGTTATCAAGACGCGTGTGATGAACATGAAGGTGGAGAAGGGCCAGGCGCCGCCGTACTCGGGGGCCATGGACTGCGCAATCAAGACGATTGGGGCGGAAGGTCCGTTGGCACTTTACAAAGGGTTTATACCGACGATTTCGAGGCAGGGGCCGTTCACGGTCGTGCTGTTCGTGACGCTGGAGCAGGTCAGGAAGTTGCTCAAGGATTTCTAAAGACGACGACGATCATTTGAATAGTAGTTTAATAAGGAAATTTATTGTAATTTTGTTCTTCCGCGAGTGTTGGACAGAAGCCAATTGTCACCACATGCAGGGAGGGTTTAGGGCTCCACACGCCTCGCATCTTTATTATCGAGTAATATCTTGCCAACAAAAGGACTATTTAGTAATAAATATTAAATTTTTAGGTACTTAAATACAATACTTTCTTTTTTTACCAAATGATCATGCTAGATTAATGCAAAACCAAACTTGAGTTCAAGTACAATATATTATCCGCAACAATTAACCTAAGAAGCGGGTGAGAACACCCAATCCATAGGACACGATCCCGATAACGCATGTTTAGCAATCCAGTCCGCGCAGAAATTTGCGGATCTGGGGATATGAACCCACGCGATTTGCTCTATCGAAGACGATAAAGTAATCACGTTCGACAAAATGGGAGCTATCCTCCATGCAAAATCCTTCCGAAGAAGGTGATTAACGACGCTTAACGCGTCGGATTCGATGATGACTCTCGATCACCCACTGTCGATCGCGAGCTGTACCGACGAGAGGATAGCTTCGGCCTCCATCTCTTCGACCGATGTCGCTGCCTTAGATGCAATTCTACATCCCCGCACTTCGCCCGTGCAACTTCTCGCAATGACTCTGATCCCTTCCCGCTTTGTATGCCCACACCAAGAGGCGTCGCAGTTAATCTTGACCACATCCTCCGGGGGTCGACTCTATGTCGCGATCGTGGGCTGCTGTCTAGGCATCCGATTGGGCGGAAGCATCTCCTGGCAAAGCTTGTTGATTTCCTGCAATATAGACTCAACCAAGGGGCATCTACCTTCGAACACAAGTTTACATCTCGATTTCCAGATTACCCAACAAACAATCATCATCTGAGGCCAAGAGTTCGCAGCATCCTTGATCCGGACATGGGTCCCGATCACAACCCATGTCAACCAGTCTTCAATAGAGTTCCGACCGAGGTCCAGCCCGACTGCAGTATTGTGTCTCCGCCAGACCTGCTGCACCCATGGACACCCAAACAACACGTGCTCCCTCGACTCCTCCACTTGTCATATCGGGCAAAGGCTCGATAGTGGCACACCCCTTCTAGCTAGTGACTCGTGGGTCGGCAAAGAGTTGGTGGTCACTTTCCACAATAATGCTTTGATCTTGGGCCACACTTCGGCCTTCCAGATCGCCGGCCACACCTCCGGAAGATCAGCTTGGGGTTGCCGGTTGAGATTGACCTCTTGTCTCGACTATCTGTTATGGATGCAGTAGTATGCCGACCGAACCGATATCACTCCGCTCCGGGTATGGGGCCACCTCAGAATGTCTGGCTCTTGCGCAATCGGGATTGTGATGTCGAGAACGGAGGCCACGTCTTCTGAGTGAACATCATCCAAAACCACATGTTCTTGCCAAGATCGATCACCTGGATTCAGCCACTGAGCCACATGAAGGTGATCGTGATCAGCTGACTCCACTCTCGGCCGCACCCTGAAATTCGCACGGAGAGGTACCCACGGATCATGGAATGGCCTTATTGTTTGGCCATCCCCTAGAACCCAGACCCCCTCCGTTTGGATCACCGAACGCCCCTCCAACAAACTAGCCCACGCCCAAGACGGTCTGCTCCCCAATGATGCATGCAAGAAGGAGCTATTCGGGAAATACACATCTTTAATTACACAGACCCATAAAGCATTCGACTCCGACAAGATCCGCAACTCCATGTTTGCGAGGATGGCCCTATTGAACGCTTGCATCTTCCTGAAACCATAACCTCCGCTCGCCTTCGCAGTAGTCATTGCCCCCCAGTTTTTCCAGTGGATCTTCCTAGCCCCCTCGCGCGAGCCCCACCAAAACCGGAATATGAGTCCATTGATCTCTTTGCAGCATGTCGTCGGAAGTTTGAATACGTGCATCACATAGGTTGGGATCGCGTTAAGAACGCCTTTGATCAATACCTCTTTACCCCGCGTGGTTGAGCATGCGATTCCGCCAACTCTGAATCTTGTGTCGAACTCTTTCTTTGAGATAGTTCAAAGCATCCTTCCTCTATCTGCCCCAAACCGTAGGAAGCTCCAGGTAGAAACCCGGGTCCACAGTCTGCTCCACCCTGAATAGCGCCGAAATGTCCCTTTTGAACTCCTCATCCGCTCCCGAGTTGAAGAATAGACAAGACTTGGAGTAGCTGACCTTCTGACCCGAGTCTCAGCAATATCGATCTAGTGTCCTCTTAAGATTTCAAGCACGGATAATTACACTTATACTATGAACAAACTTCGACTTTTTATAATAATAAATTAATAGGTGAACTTTTTATCATTAATATCAACAGAATATGATAGTAAAAAATTGCCAAAAATGTCATAAAGCTGTATTTTGATGATAAATATACTTCAATTTTATACAAATCACATAAAATTCACAAATTGTATATAAAATAGTATGTGTTATAAAAGTATTAAAATAAATCAACTATAAACTAGAATTTCTTGGGTTGGCTCTGAACCGCCATCTCTGGTTAGTGAATTGGACTCATACAATAGTTGGATTGAGAATTAACTTAGACCTAGGTCCTAGACCGAGCCATGGTGTGGGTACACACTAGACCCTGATGGTCTACTTGACCAAGTTGAAATGACCATGCACAAAGATCAGCTCGGAGTCCATAACCACATGCTCTCCGGAGGAAGCACAGGACATTACAAAGAACACAAATAATTCAATCTTCCTTCTATTCCAAGTTTGTCAAATCATACCCGGATCGATCGACAACAGGTAAGATTTTATCATATATTCAAACAAATGAAAGAATAGCATCCATGATGCACGCATGGTAACTATAACTACTGATGAATGAAGCTGCTGCATAATTTCCGTAGGGGATAAAATAATAGTAAGAAAATATTACTGTCAACACCTCACCTGTAATGCAGTTCTACAACGGGCAATGGAGAACGAGGGTGTTCAAGGAGATGGTGCAGTATAGGATGGAAGAACTTCTTGAAGGCAAATAAGGGCGCCAGTGTAGTTTAAGAAGCCCATGAACCAGAATTCATGGGTGTCCAGAGATATTACCTGTATGTATTTCTCGGACGGGTTGGATTGGCTTGCTGAGGGATTCACTGCCTTCAGCTGATGCAATGGAACCACGACCTGATATGCATAATTCATATTCTAAGTGAACAAGGTAAACCGAAAGATCTTTATAGAAGATAATTCCAAAGATACACCTTGTAATAACTCCATGCAGTTTGGTTGCCAGATTTGTAGGATAGAGGGCTGTCGCTGCAAAAGGCTAGTTTTGCAGTAGAGACGTACAAAGTTCCCATGACTGGACCTGCTGAGGTGGATAAGTAACAAGCGTAGGAGTTCTGCAGTTGCTCTTCTGGAATAGTCTCAAATGTTTGCCGAAACACCTTCTCGTAGCCTCCCTCAGCAAAGACTTTGGTCCCCTGAGCAATCCGCCCCATGGCAGCATCACCAAAACTTGGACTTGTTTTCACTGGATTAGACGGAAAAAAAAAAAGAAGTTTTAATTTATTTTTAAGATAGTATCAAACACCATAGAGAGACATGAACTGAATTTCTAGACAGGGTTGGGGTGTTCATCATTTAGTATATATCAGAAAATCCTATACAGCCTTCAATCCCAAATGATGTATGTTCAATCTCAAACATCTAAAAGGACATACATACAGCAAAAGCAACAGAAACAAGGCATTTAAAGATATTCGTCTGATGAATTCTAATCTCCAGCATGGTCCTTAAGCAATTCATGTTATTTCATAACTGTTGAAAAGATTATCTTTTATATGTTCTCTGAAATCTATATATGTCTGGTGAGACCAGAAAATAACAAGATTTCAACAACTTTGTCATATAGCTAGCCTGTCGAAGGCAGTGAGGATATCTAAAAACAATGGGAGCAGTGTAAATCAATCATTTCAGGTGCGACTCGTTTGCTGTAAGTAGTCCTAATAGTCTATCCAATCATACGGTTTGCACAAGGGTAATAAAAGAAATCCAAATTGCAGCTACACTTCTAGCCTTCTACCGATAACTAGCTGTGCATATTAGAAAGTGGGAATTGAAATGTTTGAGCTTACTGAATGGAAACTAAAAATCTGGTAAAAGATACCATGCATAGCAAGATTTGTTTTTCACGTAAATATCTTGGAACTACAGAAATCTCAATCCAATTTTTGAGGCATTGTAATATAACTCCAATCATTCTAGCTAACAGTACTGCTGAATCTTGTATCAGAATTCATCAAAGTACTAGTTCACACACATGATGAGCACGTGAAAACACTGCATCCGTATGTACCAGCCAGTCAAGAAGCATTAGCAAATGATCTATCTCAGCGCAAGGAATCAAATCATACGGGGCAAAATCATATGAAATTGAGTATAATGAAAATGAACTCACAGTGCTGCCACGTATTTCCAGCCAACTCCTCAGCCTTCTTCGTTGCTTCAGCGACCTTCCTACCCCACCTTCCGAGCACATCCTTCACCGTAACCATCGACTCTGATCACAAGAAAGTTCCACCTCAGGTACGGACCGGAACACTTCAACTACGCAATCAATGCAATCATCCACTACCTTTGAATGAGAAGGAATTAGCGAGGCTTCCCTGCGCTGGCCGATTCGAACCATCAGGCGTAGTCCTTGAGGTGTAACTAGGAGACGGCGGCTGACGAGATTCAGATACCAGTTTAGGGCTCCAGCTGACGGATTTCCTCAAAACGGCGCGAGCAGCTACAGTATTGGATCCAATCCCCGAACTCTCATTGGTGGCATGATCGCTGTTGGCGACAGCGGCAGACGTTCCTGTAACCGGATTCGGATCCGAATTCTTAATGGGAGTTTCCTTACCGAGAGATATCTCAGTGTCCGCTTTCGGTTCTGACTCCATCTCCTGCGACGATTTGCTCCCTGAGAAAGTGGCCGTTTGGCTTTTTCCTCCGCAAACAGTTAAACAATATAGGGTACTTTCTTCTTATTCTTACAAAAGCTTAAGCACCACGTGCCCATGTTGTCCTGAATTTTAAATTAGTATTATTTTCTAGGTACATAAGCATGTTAATCAGCACTAGTTTTATTAATGGCCAAAAAAAAAGCACTAGTTTTATTTATGACATCACAGGCAACTGATTAATATATATTATTTCGTAAAAGTAGAACTATTTTAAAAATTAAAATTATAATTCATTACTCCCTAATTACTCCGTTTTGTCCCTTTCGCCTTTTAATATTAATATATCTACTAAGGGCAAAATATGACGTATGACATATGACATTGTTACATGATATTTGATCAAATTTTAGTTTTCATTTTAAAATTCAAATCATAATTTGTTTTTATCATGTTTAGCAAAAATACAAGTTTGCACCAACAGTAAATTTTTATATATAATTTTAACCGAATAAGTTTTGAAAATTACAAAAATAACATAAATTTTAAAAAATAAAGCAAATTAAATCTTTTAAACTTTTTCAAATGTTACAATTGAGTCATGAATCAATTATGGATCGATTGAGACCTAATTGAAGGAGCGCGAGTCTGAATTTTGACCAAGACCGACCACCCATGAGTGGGCTGAGACTCGAGTCCCCTCAATTGAGATTCAATCAAGCCTCAATCGAATTTAAAAATGTTCATATTAAACTTTTAAGAATGTTACAATCAGACTTGATTAAAAGTCAATCGAAAGGGTTGAATCAGTCTCGACCTATACCAACTCCCTATGGATGAGGTTTGTTTAAGTTTAGATCAACACCCAGCTCCAAACCCTTTAATTGAGTCTCAATCGAGTCATGTGAAGAATTGATCTGACTCATAATCTTCTTAATTGAGACTCAATCAAATTGACATTCAACTTATTCCTAGGGAGACTATTAAGAGAACCTCCATCCTTCATAATATTAAGAGAACATTTGTAATAGATATCGCGAACCTCTGTTAGGGTTTGGTAGTCGAGGGACTCAAACATGTTAACTAATTATTAGGATAAATTGGATCGGATTTTACATATGATATGACACCACCATAGTACAAACACATCCTCATCATATATATATATATATAGGGTTAATGATCAAAGTGCCCCCTAAAGTTTGGCTAAAATTTAAGAATTCTTCTTGAAGTTTAAAATCTCTCATAATGTTAAGAAAATGATAAAAAAATTCCCCTAAAAAGTATCTGACAAGGTGGGTTTTTCATCATTTTTAAACATTAAAGGGCACTTTAAACTTTAAGCGAAATTCTCAAATTTCGGTTAAACTTTAGGAGTCACTTTGACCATTTACCCTATATATATATGATTTTCGTGTTATGTGTTTAAGTTTAACTAATGATTGCACGATATGTGACTTCCTTATCATGCCAGCTAAAAAAACATATTTTATTTACTAAAAAGTCCCCACATTCTTTAATCTCACAGAAAATGACCCTCCATCCTTCATGCTCCGGTCACCAGCCAACAAAAGAACAACCCAGTCATAACCTTCCACGTCTCCTTAAACTGTGTCTGTCTTCCTCCCAGACCACCTCGTAGGTGACTGACTCATGTTTTTGGGGTGAAGACTGTAGACATTAGACAACGACATGCATATATAATTCTTTTTTGTTTTCTATTTTGGTCCCATTCGTTGAATTGCACGTTAATGCTAGTTGGTTTCCCATTCATTCCGTCTATGCTTTATTTTGAATACAAATCATCCATGAGAACCAATAAATAAGTCATATATTAATCCTTTAAAATACAATTACATAATTCAAAATTAAATTAAGTTAATGAGAGAATGATATAACACAATATTGTAAATACATTATGACATTAAAAAATGAAGTTAGTGAAATAATTTACAATTTTTAGAATGAGTTCGGTCTAAATCGTTTTTGACTCAAAAAAATATAAAAAATAATTGATTAAGATCAGAACGTAACACGAGACGGGTTTAAAAAGTTTTTAATTCTTTCGATTTTTAATTTTTGTGTTATCCTCTAATCACTGTAGTTTGTGTATCATTTCCAGTTCAAGATCTGATTCTACTATGAAGACTCTTTTAAATAAGCTACAGTGAAATGATTTTTGGATTAAATCTATAAAAAAAGGGTTAAATATCAAGTAGCTACCTGAACTTTGAACATTTTGCAACGAACTACCCGAACTTTAAAAATTCAAAATGGGCTAGCTAAACTTGAATGAAGGTGCAAAAGGCTACCTCCGTTCAATTTATGACGAATTTTCGACGAAATTCTGTCAATAGTTGACAGTAAATTGGACAGAGATAGCTATTTGCATCTTCGTACAAGTTGAGGTAGCCCGTTGTGAATTTACAAAGTTCAGTTAACTCGTTGCAAAACGGTTCAAAGTTCAGGTAGCTTTTTGGTATTTAACCCAAAAATTAATGGTAAAGAAAATGAAATTATTTGTATCGATTGTTGTCTTAATTATATATTTTATTGTTTTTCACCGTCAGTCCTCCTATTATCATACCTTTCATTTTCATCCTTGAAGAGAGAGAATGTGGTCGTTTTGATGTCGGTATGTGATCGTGACCTGGCAGTTCACCTATCCTAATGCCTGCTATGCTATGTCAAACGGTAACGCGGTCGGATTCAGTCCGTAACTGAAAATCCGGGGAGGTGGAAAGAGACGCGTCACTTAACCTCAAGCCACCGACAGCTGCGGATTGGCTGTTGGAACACGTGTCCGATTCCGTTTCCTCCGTAGACTGTACTTTCTGGATGCTGATACGTAAAGAAACAGATTACTTGAATTGGTCAACATATTAACCTTTCGTCCTATTTCTTTTTCTTTTAAATAAGGGTAAATGATCAAAGTATTCTATAAAGTTGGATCGAAATTTAAAAATTCTCATTAAAATTTAAAGTGTCCCTTAATATTTAAAAATAATGAAAAATTTCCACTTGTCATATGCTCTTTTAGATGAAATTTTTCATCATTTCTTAACATTAAGGAGAATTTTAAACTTTAAGGAGAATTCTTAAATTTCGGCCAAACTTTAAGGGGCACTTTGACCATTAACCCTTTAAATAATTACTCTAATTATAATACACTTATTTAAAAATAGTTTAAAAAATAAATAAAATTTTAATCTTGCTAAAAAATATCATTTTTAGAAAAGGGTTTTAAATTTTAATAATTACGGTTCTGAAATTACGTACATTTTCAAGAAAATATGGAAATTTATTTGAACACTACAAAAATGAAGGTGTCGTGTCGTGTTTGACGCATTCTCGAACCGTTCGGTACGACTTCGTGATCATTTTCCGCGTATATCTCTTTCTATGCATTATTATGATTAATGCATGTAATTATTATGATTAATTAAATTAATTATTATTAATATTTATAAGTGGGGTTATTATTATTGAACTATTATTGGCGGTCCGCCAACCTTTTGTCTCTTACTCTTTCGTCTATATATTCTTCCATCCGTTCTCGTTTCTCCTCCACTCTCAACACATCCTCTCTCTCTCTGCTCTGTAAATTTTTAGTGATCAGTTTGCATTTGAAGAGATCAACAATGGCTTCCGCTTCCATTCAAGCGTTCTTCGTCCTTGCTCTGCTGGCCACGTCATGCTTGGCTCAGTCGCCGGCACCATCTCCGACACTTGCGCCACCCTCATCCATCCCATCTCCGGTGTCAACTCCGACTCCCACACCAACCGCGGCGCCGGTATGATACAAGCATGAGAGTTTTAGTTGATTTTATTACTAATTAGCTTTCATAATTTTAGAAATGGTTAAATACCAAAGAGTTAAATGAACTTTGAACGTTTTGCAATAAGTTACTTAAACTTTGAAAATTCAAAACGGTTTATCTCAATTTGGACAAAAATGCAAATAATTATTTCCGTCCAATTTTTGACGAAATTCTTTCAACAGTTACGGTAAATTAGACGGTGATATCTATTTGCACATTCGTCTAAGTTGAGTTAGCCCGTTTTGAATTTTTAAATTTCTAGTAATTCATTGTAAAATGTTAATGGGTGTAGCTTTTGGTAGTTAACTATTTAAGAAATTATAAAAAGAAATACTTCATTACTTATTATTTATTACTACACGTATTTTTTTTTAAGAATAAATATTTCTAGAAAGTGTTTCACAATTTGTTAAAAAAAATTATAAAGTTTACTACTAAGCATAAGAGGCTAATTTAAAATAAAATGCTTAATTCAACGAACCTCGCTTTAAAATATATTTTTAAAATAAAATAAATTTATACGTTTTGAAATCCTATACTTTTTATTAATCAATGCTTTGACTTGGTCTTTGGTATAGGTACCGTCACCGGTGGCAACTCCTTCCCCAACTCCGGCACCGACAGCAACCCCAGAAACATCTCCGTCACCCGCACCTCCTACCTCATCTCCCTCACCATCACCGACAATTGCCTCCCCTCCGGCACCACCCTCCGTGGAGGGCCCAGGCTCTGATGCTCCAACCACAGCCCCTCCTCCCAGCTTCGCTCCGTCCACCGTCGCTAATGCCTTTGTGGCTTTCAGCGCCGTCTTATTCGCCTCCGTCATGATGGCGTAGATTTGGGACTCTGAAGCCATTTTGTGATATACAAGTTGTTTGTTCTTCCTTCCATTGTCTTCGGAATTTATTTATTTTGTTGTGATTTGCATTTTTTGAGGGAGTTTCATATTTTGTGCTTCTGTGTATCCGATTATTTAGTGATTCATTGGTGTCCATGCGTATAGATGAGTCGCTTCATGTACATCCACAGTAGATGAATAAAATATTTTGATTATATTTTTGTAAGTTTTTTTATGGGTTAATGGTCAAATGCCCTCTAAAGTTTGGCCGAAATTTAAGAATTTTTCTTAAAGTTTAAAATCTCCTTAATGTTAAGAAATGATGAAAAATTCCTCCTAAAAGATCATCTGACAATGAGAAATTTTTCTATCATTTTTAAACATTAAGGGACACTTTAAACTATTAAGGGAATTCTTCAATTTCGGTCAAATTTTAGAGGAAATTTGACAATTTACCCTTTTTTATATATTATATTTTCTTTTATATAACTTAAATGGTAATAATTTCATATTGTAAATTTTAACACTTCTGTAATTATATGGAATATAGATCTTACAATTAAATTGGCACCCATAAAACTGCATAATTTTTATTTCATTAGTAGAAATTTAAAATTACTACCTCACTTTTCATTTTAAAATTGTACGACTCTACTATTTAAGTTAAGAAAAATAATATCATGATCCTGCAATTTGAATTAAATAAAAATATTTTTATTATTACAAAGAAGGAATTATTTAGATGTGGCAATCTATGTTTATAAATTTAGAGCGACATTTGTTTTAACGTAATAAATATTATAATTTCATTTTGAAAAGTTCAAAGATAAATGCGCACTTTGACGGTTTCACCATGTCTATAACATTTGCCATATTAGATATTTATATGGCCATTTATAATTGTATTAAAACGTCATTGCGCATAATAAAATGACTACGAGTATCATATAAACACTATATATATATTTTTTTAAAATAGATAACAAATTGCATATATACAAAATAGGGAAAAGTCTCAAAATTGTTCTAACAAGTTTTTACATAATGGTTTTTCGTCCAACATCTTGTGATGATTAATGATTCAATATGTATGTGAAAATGATAATAATTAGTACATAAGTTGTTTTTCTATTAAAAAAATACGTTAAATATTTTTTATATTTTCAAAATTAACTAAATAGTTTTCTAAATGTTACAATTAAACCAATTTACATTAATGTTACAAACAAATCTTGATTCGAGCCACACTGGGGTCCCCTAGCGAGGGACTGAACCCAGACAAGGTCACCCAACCTTGGGGACTTGGTCTGGACTCGGGCCCAAACCATAGAATCTCCGATTGGGGAGCCCCAATTGATTTGGACTGAACATGGCTGAGTTCGATTCAAACGGTTGATCATTCAATTGAGTCTTCAATTGAGCCCCAATCAGTTTAGACCGAACATGACTGAATTCGGTTCAAACGATTGTGACTCAATTCAATCGGGAACCTATGCTCTAGGTCCGAACCCATAAAGTAAATAAAAAATATTTACTTAATCATATTTATATATACATATTTACGGATAAGAAGTATTTAAAATCATTTATTAGTGTATTATACCATAGAAAGTGGCAGACAACTGTCACTCTCGCAAAAAACATTTGGCCAATCAGAAACTCTCGCAATATATAAAAAGTAGGGTTGATTATTCGTGTGTGCGTGTTATCGTGTATCAGTACACGACACGATACGCTTGATAGTCTAACACGACATACACGAAAATGTAATCATGTCACAAACACACGAACACGATACGAAATTTATTGTATCAATACGAACACAATAACACGAAAATATTTGTGGAAAATCGTAAAACGATAACACGATTTCACGTTTTTACGAAAATAACACGGTAACACGATTTCACGTTTTCACGAAAATAACATGGTAACACGGTTCACGTTCGCACGATAACGCGACCTAAATAACATAAACACGTCCCCTTAGTTTTTTATATTTCACGTTTGATCATTATAACTTAAAATGATATGAATATAATATATAAATTATTAGATTGTTTTCGTGTTATCGTGTTTTGAAACCTAAACCCTAACACGACACGCAAAAAATAACCGTGTTATCGCGTTCGTGTTATCGTACCATTAAAGACAAATACGAATACGATTTTTTTCGTACGTGTTCGTATTGTGAGTGAAATTGTCAACCCTAATAAATAAAAAGCAGAGTCTAAGAGGAAAATTAAATATTTCCTCAAATAATTTACTTCAGGTTAATTAAAGAAACAATTAAGATATATTAGGAAACAATAACTTAACGGTAATAATATTGGCCAAAAAAAAAAACAAAAAAAACCGGTAATAATAGATATATATTCGAAAATACGGAAAAAATGAGATATATATAATATTAAATAATCTGATAAAACAGATTAGGAAACAAATTCTCCTCTTTTGGTATTAGGGTTCCATACTCTTCTATATATATATAGACATGTTCTTAGTACAAGCTTCATTCTGTTTCTTTCAGTGTTTCAGTAATGGAAGTCAATTATTGTCTTCCTGATCCAGACCCCCAAAATTATTCAATGTGCGGTGATATTACGGTTCTTTTAGTCGACAACGATCGTGAGAATCTGATGCATCTCAAGTGGATGCTTCAGCAATTCGGATACAAAGACGTGGCGTGTCTGGAAACGGCGGCGGATGCTCTGTGGTTGATTCGGCGGAAGAAGATCGACATTCTAATGTATGAGGCTTATTTGCCGAACATGGACGGATTCCAACTACTGTCTTCTCTCGGAAAAGATTTCACGTCTCTGCAAGTCATCCTCTTCTCCAATCGTGTTGTGGGTCAGCGCGAATTAGGGCACAAGATCGCCATTAGAGCTATGGAACTTGGTGCATGCGCTTTTTACTGGAAGCCGATTCCGATAGAGATGCTGCGGCATATGTGGCAGTACGCGTTTAACGAAAAGATTCAATCTTGCAAAGAAAGTGAATTGATTCTACCGCCACAGCTGAAAAATTCGACAAATTTGCCACCCAAGAGCTGTATTTCTGAAGATGGAGAAGAGGAAGTGAGGAAACAGAAGAAGAGACGACGAGATGATGATGATGAAGAGATGCGTGATCATAATTTAGCCATTGTAAGAGCATTTATCAAGAGAGAGCTTTCGGAACCAAAGAAGCAGCGAATAAGGTGGACGGAGGATCTGGAGAGGAAGTTTGCTGCAGCAGTTGATGAGATCCAACGCACCGATCAGGAAGTTACTCCTTCCAGAATTCTAGGGTTAATGAAAGGCATGGGGGAAGAAGGTCTGAGTGTACCACAAATATCAAGTCACCTGCAACAATACAAAAAGAAGACATCAATCATCATGAAGAAGAAGAAGAATCAGAAATTTTCTACAGCAGACGAAGCAGGACAGCATGAAGAACAGAAACAGAGGATGATCATGAAGCAAGCATCCCCTCAGTCTGAAGCTGGTGATTCCACTCTTGATCAGAACAACACAAGCCCAGAACATCATCAACAACAAGAACAGCATGAGTATGATGGAGTGCCTGCTGTTGACTCAATGGAGGCTTGGAGTGATGCAGATATTGAAGAACTATTGCTGTCATGTTAGCATGTACATTATTAACATTGTTTGATATTCATCCACGATGTATCTTCTCATTGTGAATCCCTAAATTCTTTCCTACTAAAATTTCAAAGAACTAGCCTCTGGTGTCACGGTAATTTGATGAACACCCCCTAGTGATCTCTAAGACTAACGGTGCGTTTGTTTGACGGAATTCGGAATACGGAATACGAAATAGGAATTGGGAATAAGGAATAGGAGTTAAGAATATGAAGTTGTTTTTCTGGTGGAATTGAATAGAACGGAATAAGGAATTCTGTTGTTTCTTTGGTGGAATTGTGTACGGAAAAGGAATGGAATGTGGTAAAATGACATATTTGTCCCTCTTTGTATATGTATAGTATATAATAAAAATAATTTGTATTAATTAATTATAAAACTTTAAAATATTAAAAACGTTTATTAAAAAAATATATTTAAAAACGATTTTTTTTTTAAATTTTTTTAAAAAGACCAATTTATTAATTCTATTTAAAAAAAAATAAAGAATGTAAACATGACCACATACATAATACAAAATGTTGTTAGTCACCACATACATTATACAAAACGTGGGTTTGTCCTTAATCAGTTTAGTAAATCATTATATAAACATTGTTAAATTGAATTGTTTTATTATTTTAATTTAATTTTAAATACTAATTTTGATTTTGATTTTGGTATTTTTTTTTGAATTTTCAGTTTAAATAAAAAAAACACTCAAAACTCTATAGTACAAATTAGGGGTAATAAAAAACACAGTTGTCGATGTGTCCGAGTGGTTAAGGAGACAGACTTGAAATCTGTTGGGCTAAGACCGTGCAGGTTCGAACCCTGCTGTCAACGTTTGGAGATTCTATTTATCAGAATCAGCTGATGGCATGCTCGTAAATTCTGCAAAATGGCGAGGGTAATTTGGTCTTTTTGCAGCTGATTCCGAATTCCGACCCGTGTGGGCTTAGGAAATTCGAGGTTTTTACCCGGATTCCCTAAGCCCGGACCGCCCGGAATCCATTTTCAAGGAATGGCCAATTCCACCAAACGAACATGGGCTTACGGAATCCGTAAGCCCAAATCCATGGCCATTCCTGGAAACGAACGGGCCATGAAACCCATATCAATAATCACAAAATTTAACCTAACGCAGCAACCAAAATCCAAACTTTTTGTACATTACGATCAATAAGAACGCATTGCACTGTAGATTTATCGGAATAAAGTCTGCTGTTGACCGGTCCTTCCCTTCCCAGCCCGGCTGAGAGAACGATTTTGGTGATAAGGAGGTTAGAGGATTTCTCTTATCTGTCTGCGCTTTCCTCTGTTTCAACTTCTCCATGTAAGAAAGAAGAAGCCGGTTCTGCAAGCCTCAATTGGTTTGTGTGCCGTAGGCAGTGGCGGATCCAGCTTGAAGAGAGTGGGGTCACCCCACTTGATTTATATATTTTTTTTCTAAATTATAGGTATATTTTACATATATTAGGACCTGGTTAAATTTTGGTATGAACACCAGTTGACAGTTCAAGATCAGCTCCTTAAGCATTTACATTTTAAGTGTGATATAATGTTCAATAGTGAATTTAAAGTGAAGTAATCTTTATTCTTTTTGTCTCATTTAGAATTCTCAACTTTAAAAAATGTTTTATTTGATTTTTGAATATAATTAGTATTTCAATTTCGTTTGATCTTTAATTAAAAAAAAACTTTTTATGTTTTGTATAAGAGCAATAATAATATTTTTTAGTTTTAGTTTAGGTTATATACTAAATAATGTATATGATTTAATGATTGTTTTTTGGGTTGCAAATCAGACTCTTTATAACACGTTAGTCATGAAAATGAGAATGTATTTGTTTAACATATCAATAATTATTGTATATAGTTTAACTGATATAAATTACTAATACTTATACGAAAAAAAATGAATTATTATATCATTTTATTTTAAACTATTGAATATATATAATTAAAAAATAAATTATTTCGCCAAATGTTTTAATGACTATTTATACAAAATTGTAATAGGACCTACTTATGTGGGTTCCCATATCCGCGCTCCACAGGAGAAGACATTCTTCAGCTCACAACAGTACGATACCAATCTGTATTTGACAACTTATATTTTTATGATATAATAATAATAATATATAACTTATATTTACAACCTTATCTTAATTGGATTATTGACCAAAAAAAAAAAATCTTAATTGGATTAAGTGGTACACATGCGACGACTTACAGATTGTTGAAATAGTCAGTGTTAGAATACATAGTGTTTTTTTTAAGGGTTAAATACCAAGTAGCTGAACTTTGGACGTTTTGTAACGAGCTACCCGAACTTTGAAAATTTAAAACGGGCTACCTCAACTTTGAAAAATGTGCAAATAACTACCTCTGTCCAATTTTCCGTTGACGGTCGTCGGAAATCCATAGGAAAGTCGTTGAAAATTCGTCAAAAATTGGACGGAGGTAGCTATTTGCACATTCTTCAAAGTTAGGTAGTCCATTTTGAATTTTCAAAATTCAGGTAGCTCGTTGCAAAACGTCCCAAGTTTAGGTAGCTACCTCGTATTTATCCTTTTTTTAATTGTTTTTGAATCTGATGATTATCTTAAATATATAGCAAATAGTCATATACTTTTTGAGGTGGAAAAACAGCATCACCAATAATGTCGGTTAGTAACATACGTGAGAAGATAAATACAAGCCCTCCATCTCCTGTGGTCTGTGTTCTTTCCATAAACCAAACAAGTGCAGAGCCAAACACGACCAAATTAACAACATGCCACTCAAAACCACAGACGAGGAAGCCAGATCCTTTCCTCTCCTGAAAGGACGTAGCTCAGTGAGAGAACGACACAGAGACGATGATGTTGGTGAAGAAGAGAGACTGGGAAGAAGGGTACTTATAGAGTCTAAAAAGCTATGGCACATAGTAGGACCCACCATCTTCAGCCGCCTCGCCTCCTACTCGATGTTCGTCATCACTCAGGCCTTCGCCGGCCACCTAGGTGACCTCCAGCTAGCTGCCATCTCCATCGCCAGTAATGTAATAGTCGGCTTCGACTTCGGACTCATGGTAATGTTTCCTTTATAACACACACACATATACATATATATATATGTATATACTATATACTAGAAGTTTTTAAAAAAATAAACACTTACAAAAAAATATTTGAAAAAATATTTGAAAAAGTAAGTATACTGAAAAAATATTTAGCAAAATGTATATAACCGCTACTCGGGTAGCATTTTTCATAAAACGCCACTAGAGGTAGCGTTTTTCATAAAACGCTACTTGGGTAGCGTTTTTATGAATTTTGCTACCCCTAGTGACGTTTTTTTTTACGATTCGATGTTTAATTAAAAATAAATTATGTATTTATTAAAAAAAATTAGTAAGTAGATATTTTAATTGCGATTCAAATGATGCAAAAAATATTAAATTTGGACTTACGGATTGACCATAGGATATGCCGTAAGTTGAGATATGAAAATTTGACTTAAAAAAATATAACTCATACCCTGTAAGTCCAAACTGACCACGGTGAACGTCATTTATGTACGTCGTAATTCAATTATCTACCTAGGGTAATTTTTTTAATTAGAAATACAGTAATTTTGTAACCTAACATCGCTTGTCTTATAATTTGACCGAAATAATTAAATGCATTAGGTGAGAAATTTAATTATGTACTTACTAAAAAAAATCAAAAAAATCAAAGTGCGTAGATAATTTAATTACGAATTAAATGACGCTAACTATACGTTAATTTTTTTATTTTTAGACTGACAGTATAATACGATATTTTTTGCTAAATATTTTTTTAGTATACTTACTTTTTCAAATTTTTTTAGGACAGTGCTTACTTTTTTTAAAAACTCTATATACTACCATTTTTTTTAACCATGTTTAATTGCCTGCAGTTAGGTATGGCGAGTGCCCTAGAGACCCTCTGCGGCCAAGCCTACGGTGCCAAAAAATACTACATGTTAGGCGTTTACATGCAACGATCGTGGATCGTCCTCTTCCTCTGCAGCATCCTCCTCCTCCCTCTCTACACCTTCGCCTCCCCTTTTCTCAAGCTTCTAGGGCAGCCTGACGACGTAGCAGAGCTCTCCGGCTTAGTCGCCCTATGGTTCATTCCTCTCCATTTCAGCTTCGCTTTTCAGTTCCCACTGCAGCGGTTCCTTCAAAGCCAGCTGAAAATGGGGGCTATTGCATGGGTCTCACTAATGGCACTTGCCGTGCATGTGCTGGTCAGTTGGCTGTTCGTATACCGGTTCCAGTTTGGGGTGGTCGGAACTGCCGTGACCCTGAACTTCTCCTGGTGGGTGGTTGTGTTGGGACTCATGGGGTACACCGTCTTCGGTGGGTGCCCGATGACGTGGACAGGGTTCTCCATGGAGGCCTTTGCAGGGCTCTGGGAGTTCACGAAGTTGTCCACGGCTTCAGGTGTCATGCTCTGGTAAGAAGTTCAGACCATAATATGCGCAATTTTTTAATTCTAATTCATATTTTCTAAAGTCAATATTATAAGCTTATAACTAATTAATACATTAAAACGAAAACTCTTTTATATAATTATTAGGGTAAACCACTAATACTATTGTGATTGAATAGTCAATTTTATGTAGTTAAACCATCACATACATATAAGAAATGTGAATTTTTATTAAAATTATTATATTCCGTCAGATATGTTTGTCAAATGTGATTAAATAGATGAAGAACAAGAAGATAAGTATAAGAATATTTCAATCAATTTTTAGTTTTTTTTTAATTGTTCAGTTACATTTTTAAACATAAATAACTGTTCAACACAAATTTAAACTATTCAATCACATATACCAACCTAAGTGTCGTTTGAAGTAATTTATTCTAATTATTAACACCAAATTTTAATCTTTTACTCTAAACCCACATATTTATTATTATAAATATTTATATTTTTGTATAATTTCTTCTGTGATTAGTGAGTTGGTTTTTTACTTACGTATTTATGTTTTTTAAAATGTATATTTCTTGTCTGTCTCTCTCTCTATATATATATAAATGTATGTATATAGCTTAGAGAATTGGTACTACAGAGTTCTGGTGCTGATGACAGGAAACCTGGTGAACGCAGAAATTGCTGTAGATGCTTTGTCGATATGGTACGTAACATTTCATAGCCACCACATGAATGATGCATCCTGATCACACGTTTTATTTATATATATATATATATATATTTGTCTGGGTGCATATTAATACGGTGGCTTAATGAATACAATTCTAACTTGTCATTTTCATATCGACGTCGTTTTGCGTTATGAGGTCTATGTTTACGTATGAATTATTGAACAACATAGTCTATGTCGTTTACGTGCTTCCGTATTTAACATTTCAACCGCTGAGTTTAATTTTAATATATCTTAAATTTAGGTTTAAATAGCATAGAGGTAGCTGAACTTTGAACGTTTTGCAACGAGCTACCCGAACTTTAAAAAATCAAAACGGTCTACCTCAACTTTGGACGAAAATGCAACGAACTACCTCCGTCCAAATTACCGTTAACTGTTGTCAGAAATTGGACGGAGTTAACTCGTTGCATTTTCGTCCAAAATTGTGGCAGCCCATTTTAATTTTTCAAAGTTCGATTAGCTTATTGCAAGACGTCCAAAGTTCAGGTAGAGTATATTTATTTAACCTTAAATTTATAATCATATCTTTCTCAATATTTCTTTATTTACTTGTATTGCAGCATGTCGATGAATGGTTTTGAGATGATGATTCCGCTCTCCTTCTTTGCTGCTGTCGGGTGCGTATCGTCCTCTATCATCTCTTCTTTTCCAATTGATTTGCTTTTGTCTTTTAATTGTCTTACGTGAAGAGAGGAAAGGACAGTAATAAGACACGTGGATTTTGTAAACCAGATTCAAAGACCTAACGAAACACTTAATCGAATATTTTACTTATCTATACCTTATAATTTCACAAAATATTCTCAATTTTTTAACAAATACAAAAGTATACATAATCGCAAATGTCATTCGCGAGTAGAACCTTTAAAAGTTACTCATGAATGGCATTTTTGATTTACCCAATAAAATATGAGATGTGACATTCAACAACTTTTGTTTTTCACCCAAAACATTAATTGCAGCAACTTTTAAGGGCAATATTTGTTCAACATTTCAACCGCTAAACCCTAAATCCTAAACATTAACAGTTTTTGTTCTTCATCCAAGAAAATTTCAAGTCCTTCAACAAATTTTGTTCAATACACTGAGACATTTAACACCAGATGATTCACCCAATAATTTTTTGTATGCCACTCGCGAATGAGATTCAGAGGTGACAAAAAAAATTCTTACTCACGAATGCTAAAAAAGCAAACTCTTATTCGCGAATGAGAGATATACTTTCGTATTTATTAAAAAAATGACAATATTCCCCGTTAAAATTATAGGGTATATAGGTCAAAAATTCCACTTTGTCTCCATTATATACATATATATGACTGGCGGCTACATATATATTTGGTATTATGGTGATGGAATTGATTTATTATTTTAAATTCTAACGATATTCAATTAATCACTTATTAACAGAGTTCGTGTGGCGAATGAGCTTGGGGCAGGTAACGGCCGTGCCGCCAAGTTTGCCACCCAAGTGGCGGTGGCTACATCGGTGGTGATTGGTTTGTTGTTCTGGCTGCTTATCATGTTCTTCCACAACGAGATGGCCCTCATCTTCTCCTCGAGTGAGCTAGTTCTCAATGAAGTCAGCAAATTATCAATACTTCTTGCATTCACCATTTTACTCAACAGTGTCCAACCAGTTCTATCAGGTACATTATCAACAATCACTACGATTAATGGGATAACAGAGCGGCTTTCACTTGCATTAAACCGGTATATATGTCATCAACACCGGTCTAACTAAGACATTAGATAGAAAAAATAAAAAGAAAAAAGTTTGAAAATTGTAAGATGTTTGAAAATGATGGTAATGAGTACTTCCGTTAATTTTCTATTAAAATAATCTGTTAAATATTTTTATATTTGGAAAATTAACTAAATATTTTAAAAATATTATAACTAAACCCTACAAACTTACACTAATGTTGCAAACAAAATTTAACTTGATTCAAGCCACACAGGGGTCATCTGGTCTAGGTTCAAACCCAAATCAGGCCCCCCCCCCCCCCCGCAAGGTCCAGACCGATTGATGTTTCAATTGAGCCCCAATCGGATGTCCTCTGGTCTGGGTCCGAGCCTAGAACAGGTCCCCAAGGTTGGGCGACCTGGTTTGAATTCGGAATCAGACCAGAGGACAACCCGATGTGTCTCGAATCGAGTTAAAATTTGTTTGTAACATTATTGTAAGTTTATAGAGTTTAGTTGTAATATTTTTAAAATATTCAATTAATTTTGCAAATATAAAAATATTTAACATGATTTTTAACAGAGAATTAACGGAAGAATCAATTATCATAGTTTTTAAACTTGTTGAACTATTAATCATCGCAAAAAAAAAAATATTGTTCTAAAATTTTATGCAAACATGTTGAACCATTTTCAAGTTTAGATAGAAAATCGGAAATCATTTTCATACTTCGGTTATCTAAACTCATGTATGTTTGTTTTTTAATTTATTTTAATCATTATTAATTTATTTTATTTTAAAAAAATAGGTGTAGCCGTTGGATCGGGTTGGCAGTCCTACGTGGCGTACATAAACTTGGGTTGCTATTACCTGATTGGCGTTCCATTGGGGTTTTTAATGGGGTGGGGTTTGGGTCTGGGCGTCATGGTATGAAGTTTGTTCAAATATATTATGCATTATTAATTATTTTCGTTATAATTATTTTTTTATAAATTATAATATTTTCATACTTTTTTGGTCGTCACAGGGAATTTGGGGAGGAATGATTTTTGGAGGCACTGCTGTTCAAACTTTAATATTAGCGATTATCACCATACGATGTGATTGGGATAAGGAGGTAATATTGCGGTTATTCAATATATATATATATAAGTTAAATATGAAATAGCTACCTCAACTTTGAACGTTATACAAAAAGCTATCCGAACTTTAAAAATGCAAAATATGGGTTAGCTCAACTTTGAAGAAGGTGCAAATAGCTATCTCCGTCCAATTTTTCGTCAACTGTCGTCTGAAAGTCGTAATAAATTGGACGAAAGTAGTTATTTACATCTTCTTCAAAGTTGAGGTAGCCCGTTTTGAATTTTCAAAGTTCGGGTAGATCGTTGCAAAACGTCCAAAGTTCAGATAGCTACTTGGTATTTAACCATATATATATATATATATATATATATTCTTGATTGTTTGTTTACAATTTTGCTCTCATTTTATCTTTATATCATTTTCAACATTAAATAAAATGTATATCATAGATGTGATTCAAATCTAAAAATGTTCTAGGAATCAATCATATCAACATTTAAGGATTATAATTCAACCCAAAACAATACATATGGGTTGAATTCAAACCAAAATAACATTTACGGGTTTGATTCATACACAAGTCTATACTGACATAGTAACAATGATACAAATTACAATATTCATGAAATATATACATACACTACATGACATGAAAATAAGTTTTGGTGCAAATAATTACATGAGATAAATATATTGATGCTTCAAACTATTTTTTTTTTCTCTATATATTATATCTACATGCATTATCATAGAGCTATCTGGAAGGTTATTTATATGGTCCAAATTTATTCTGTGCTACAGGCAGAAAAAGCGACCATTCACATTAATAAATGGGGAGAAATAAAGTGATGATATATCATCTAAAGACACGACAAGTTCCCAGGTGGTCTCCATTGCCTAATGTATGTACATCATGTTCCATAATTATTTGGAAACTCTAATGTTCTGTAATGAAGTATTCAAAAGACACAGCACTTTTTTTTTTCACATAGTAAGAAACTTTCAATAATAATGAGACATAACATACTGGTCTAACAAAGAAATTAGAGCACATGGTGACTCAATTAACCATACACATCTCTCTTCTAAATTGTCTAGCAATTCAAGTCGCACATCTATTTACTTTACGACTTACCCAACTCAATGAAACACCTTGAATTTGCGAAGCTGTCGACTTTATCGTGGTTATAATGTTCTCCAACCTTCAATCTTGGTCATGTCCCGTTCCATTGAGCTGTTTGATTAGTTGCTCGGAGTTGGACTCAATGATGACCTTCTTCCATTCGTGGTGAGTCGCTAGTTCCATTATTCTGAGAATTGCCCGGATTTTCAACACGAGCAAAAAATATACCATTCGATTTAAGGTTAGTTTTCTCTACTTTGGTTCAGATTTTTTTATTTGGTTCGACTTAAGAGTTTTAAAAATGGAGTAAGACCGGACCACCCCAGTTTTAGGTGTGAGACTTAAGACGTACGTCTTAATTAGTGTCCGGCCTCAGCCTATTTAATGAAAGTATCTTTACTTTCGACATCATAAATAATTAAACTTGCGTGCTCTGATACTATGTGAGACTTAAAGACGTGCGTCTTAACCAACTATCTCAAAAATCAGAACTTATGAATAGAAACATTCTATATACTTTTAAGTTATCTTAACATTACAGACTAGTCACGATTGATAGTAGGTAACTAACTTGAGCATATCCATATTTGCTTTTGAGATGCTGCAAGATGATATTGAAATGAAAATATTTAAAAAAAAATACAAACTGAACAATTTGCTATAGCTGCAGTTTCTTGATCATAAGTACCCGACGTCTCTTCCCTACCCAATTGACCCACAAAGGGTCACTTCCCACAACCTCATACCCTGCATTGGAGTACAGTTTCCGAGCACCAAAATCGTCCTCATAAGCTCGTAGGGCGAGATACCGATAACCCAATCGACCGGAAAGGACGTTGCACGCTTCTAACAACGCCGTCCCTACTTTTTGCCTCCTACATTCAAATAAGAAATGTCAGTCTTAATAACACCTCAAACCCGACTGTCCTCACTAGTCCAACCCAGCCTAACTGAGCTCGTTGTCCTCACTTGAGGACAGAAAATGAGGAATTCCTGTTAGACTTGAGTAGTACATCTCTGCTTATACTTATATGAGTTCCGAATCACTTATTTCTATCCGATATGGGACGGGTATCACAACTAACCTGTAGCATTGAGAGACTGCAATACCGGATATATAGAGGTATTCATCTTCTCCATCCAAATGTTGCACAACATCTCGATTTCTTAAGACCGTAACGTCCACCACCCCGACTAGTTCGACCGGTCGTGTTGAATCTTTTGATGTTGATTCAGCAACTACGCAGGCGTATCTGAAGATTAAGTAAGTCGGGTTTGTGAATAAGTGATTGTCTGGTATTTTATTCCGGAATAAGCAATTGTATGTAAACCTGTCAGGGGGGGAGTTCCTTAGTGTGTACATGAGACCAGATAGGACTTCTGCCTGAGAAAATGATAGTAATTCTATCAATTCTTCATTAAATTAATTAAATAATGTTCTAAATATCATCATTAAATTATATTAATATAATAATCAATCCCTGATTAGGATCAATTTGGGGTTTCTTGTTCGAGTTTCCACAAAGATAAGTAGACTCTAATTGAGGCTTAATTTTAGATCCAAAGCCTGGATCACCACTTAAACAGATTACCACTCTTAGACAAACTCGTTTGAATAGAGAATCAGAATATAAACCCCACATAGTTAGATCACAATCCAATCTTGATTGAATTGCAGATCAATTAGGACACTAATATAAAGAATTAGGGCTTAACTTTAATATTTGAAATATTATAAGTTAATTTTATAAATTTAAAAGTATTTAACAATCATTTTAAGAGTTTTTTTTTTCTTTCAAAATATACCACAAAATAAAAGTAAATATTAAAATATTCTTAATTTTAAAAAAAATCAAAATATATCCACCGCGAATGCCATTCGCGGGTGGACTTGTGCTGAAGAATATTGCAACTTGTGTACATAATTGTTTGATTGGAGATAGAGAAAAAAAATAATTTGCTTTCTTACCAGCAGGTGACATTTATGGATATAATTTATAATTGTGAATGTCATTCATGCGTTATGTTTTTTATATCCACTCGCGAATACCTTCGCGAGTAGGTATATATATATATATTTTTTAAACTGAGAATATTTCGGTAATTACTTTTATTTTAAGATATATTTTGAAAAAAAAAAATCATTTTAACGAACTATTAGTAGTAGTATTATTTTGAAATATTATAATGCATTCACCATCTTATAAATATATTAATTATAAATATATTAATGCAAACATATTAAATTATTTTTTCCAATTTGCCCCTTAAGATTACCATACATTTTATTCTTCCATACTCAATTTCTATTTTTGGCCTCTAAATTTTTCCTGACACTATTTAATTATATAGTAATCCATACATAAAAACTGTAAAATGCGTTATTTTAATTTTAAAAAAATGAACTTTTTACAATAATTATGATGGGATTAAAAAAATTAAAAAATGCTTGTCGGTTTTCACAAATCTGATTCATATTTTTCAAAGAAGGGTTTTATTATAAGGCACCTGGAAGAATTGGAAGAACACATCATCGAAGAGAGCGACGGGTTGATGAAAGGCCTCCGCCTGAATCCGCGCCACTTCCCTTATCATCTCATCACCATCTTCGACCAGACGTCTCACCTCCCAACCGTACGCCCTCACCAGACAGTCGTCGTTAATGTCATTCATCTGTCCGTACGGTCTCTCTCGACCATCCTCATCCACCAATTCCCTTGCGCCGCCTCTCACTTCCGACGGAGAAGACGACGGAGATGGAGAGTAGTTGCAGATACAGCTTGGTCTTGGATGCAGCGTCTTCCTTCTTTGGAGGTAGTGCCGCGAAGGCTGGATGCCGCGGCGGAGGAACCTTGATTTCCGGCTGGGGATGATGACTTGGCTGACGTGGGTGACCATTTGGGCCATTCTTCTTGTTGCTATTTCTTGAACACATTCGTCAATGGAGTCTGTGCTCTGGTTCCATTGTTCAGAGACTGATGTTTGTGAATCACAGAATCTTTTGAGAGGTGAAGAATGGGATATTAAAATGAATGGTCAAGAAGAGAGGGACAAGCCACGTGGATGCTGATGAGCCTGACACTTGGCAACAAGGAGATATCAATTGGACCTACCAACCATGAACAGGCAGACCAAATCTGATGAAGTTCGGTGAATAAGTCAGCGAGTTAAACAATCTCATTTAAATTTTTAAATATGTAAAGTAGTTATATAATTAGAAATACATGTTAAATTTGATTAGTACGTATTTCATTTATAAGACTTTATTTATTTATTTTTCTTTCCATATGGAAAATTTAAAATGTCACAGCTTTCTATTTAAAGTGGGTGAAGTTTTTATTAATATATTTATAGTGTGACATTTACCAAACGTCAACATGCGATATGGACGATACGCTTATCGTGTTATGTTACTCAACACGAATACAACACTCAATTTTTTGTGCATGTTCATGTCGTGTTGTGTTGTGTTAATTTAGCCAATTAAAAACAAATATCAAATTAACGGATTATTTATAGTAAACATCATATTTTAATGTAAAGTTGACAAATTTTAGAAACTAAATATTTAAGTAGTGTTTTAAATTTTATTAAACGAGACTGGTTTAAAACAATATTCAAAAAATAAACTTTCAACTTTAATTTTAATGTATTATTGTGTATGTCGTGTCCTGAAACACGAAAATTCTTTTGTGTTATCATGCTCGTATCGTACTATTGTGTTATCGTTTTGTCATATATTTTCACGAACACGATATTTTTGTAAAAAATATTTTAGTACATTTAATATCGTAAAAATCATATATCAATATTGTTTAAGACATTTTATAAGTATTGTGGTACATTTTAGAAATCATTTACTTTAATAGATATGAAATTCATTGCGACGGGTGACAAAAAACGTGCTGGATATCTGGAAAGATTTGAATCTAATCACACTAGCACAAGAGTCGAGTAAGACCTCTGAAGGCATAGTAAGACCTTAGAAGGCATGACTGTGCAGGTGTGGTAAAGGTAAGAGATCTGAAAGATAAACAGCACGGTCGAAACCCGGAGTACTTGTGAAAGGAAGGTGTAAACTAATCTTAAAATTCTAAGTGTGGCAAATCATTATATATCAAAAAATTAAAACATAATAGAATGAATGCAGAAAGATTTGAAAGATCAATTCAAGAATGGTATGAAAACTCAAGAATAGTAGACCTAGAATATTTAGACCTTGAAACTCCACAACCTAGTAAAAGTGTATCTATAGACGGTTTTACAATTAATTATTACCCAAATCTAAATTATAAACGAAAACCAACTATTTTTTACCGTTCTTAAGTAGGAAAAATCACCCATGTCGTTTCAGAGGTATTTGTAGTTTGATTCCGAGGAAAAGTATGAAGTTAAAAAATATAACGTAGCTCGTGAAAATCCTTTGGGCTTGGGTTATAAAAGAAGACGCCCATTATTAATATTTTGAGCCTTTCAAAGAATCCACATAGTATGTTGTGTATAGACACGTGTTGTTTCTTGTATCTGGATGGGCTCAACCCGACCTGGTCTTATAAATCACATGTTATTTAATTCTGAAAAAAATATATTTTTTAAAATACGTATTGAAATTTTATATTTTACCTTAAGTTTCGAAATTTCTAAAGTTTTATATATTTTGAGCCATCATTTTTGGACGGAGGGTGAATTAATAAGTTAAAATATAAACACATTAAAATACTAAGATAAAATACATATATCAGTTTGTAATAATAACATAGTAAATCGTTGCAACATTTAAAAAGAAAAACACTTAGATACTTAAAACAAATTGTTTATTGGGTTAATGACCAATGTTTAGAATGGTTACACATGTTTCAAAATGTGATTAATTGGTTTTGCTATGTGACTAATTAGTTACACGTGTTTTTCCAAATGTGATTAATTGGTTATTCTGTTAGTAAACCGTTAATTTTAATGTTAAATCATTTTATTAACATATTATTGAATTGTGAAATGACTATTATGCCCTTAGTTGTATTGAAGAACACATGGAAGGATTGAAGAACCAAAATCGAATCAAATTCGATTTGATGTTCTTGAGAACCCAGAATCGCAATTCTGGATTCTTGAAGAACTCAGAAATGATGTTTCTGGGTTCTTGAGAATCCAGAATTGCAATTTCTGGGTTCTAAGAACCCAGAAATGATGTTTCTGGGTTCTTGCATTTCTGGGTTCTTCACATTGTGGGTAACATGTCGAACCTTTTAATCAGATCATTTCAAACAACAGTATCCATTTAATCACATTATAGAGAAATATGTATGACGCTTTAATCACATTACAGAGTACATGTATGACCATTTAATCACATTTTGTGATAACATATACTGCAATACAGAACTTCAGAATTGCGATTCTGGGTTCTTGAGAACCCAGAAACGAGATTCTGGGTTCTTCGATTATTGTTCTTGAAGATGATGATGTGTTCTTGAAGATGATTCTAGGGGTAATTACGTCATTTTACGTATCTAAATAGTGACTTAACTGTAATTTCTAACGGTGAACTGTAAAAAAACAAAATAGTCACATTTCAAAACCAATTAATCACATTTTGAAACATGTCTATTCTGAACATTGGTCAAACATGTGTAACCAATTAAGTAATTAACTCTTGTTTATTTATAAAACATATTTCCCACATACATACGATTGATGATTAAGCACTGTGTAATTAACTATGTAATTAGTTTATTGTCCCATCATTTATGCCGCTTTCTTCGCGTCAATTCAACAAAGGTAAACGACAACGTTTCTTTATTTGGGAAATCGTATATTTTTATGATTAATAATAATAATAAAATCATTACCAAAATAATAATAACAAAATATTCAAAATTTACCCATTTTACTAAAAATTACATGAACTTTCATTAAATTTTCTTACTTCAATTATCTCAATTTATTTTTCCGTTAAATTTGGACGAAAAACAACATGATTAGTCTAAATTGTAAAAATATTTATTTTAAACATATAAATATGGATTAATATCTGAAAAATTATGAAAATAAAATTACTTTTCTAATATAGTATTTTTTTATATAGAAAATATGAAATAAATAAAAAAAAAACATTGTTTCATAGTATTCACATTGTTTGTCATTTTTATGTATTTTTTTATATAATATTTTATTGTACCGTTTGAATATGAATTATGTATTAACATGTCATTTACTATTCGAATTTACTAGCAAATAATTGAAGATAAATTTTTTCCCTCAACTCTCAAAGTGTAGTTATTCATTTTTTTTTTATAAAACATTCATTTTTTTTTTATTAATACTATATTTTAAGCCCTCCAAATTAAGCGTTTTAAAATTCCAACAATTTGGAAGAATGTAATTCTTCTGTCCTTTTTCAATTATCAACTACTCCCACCTTAACTAGCTCCTTAGTTGTCAATGACTTATTTAATGATGTTCGGTAGCGTCCAAATCTTATTGTCTAAATTTATCTTGAAACAGACATAAACAACGACAAGTTTTGGTAGCATTATGTTTTTCTACACTACGAGATCAATTGTCTCAAAAGTCCATGAAAATGTGCTACCAACGCGAACCGAGCAACTACACAGATACACGGGTAACCGGGTACAACAGTTGTACCAATTTTGGTAGTGATTTAATATGATGCGAGTCTAGCCCGACCATAGTTATACCCGTTAGTTTTTATATCGTAAATCATACCATTATAGTGCGGTTATGATGATAAATTTTCTACCCGTAATGATTATGGTTATGATATTTTAGTCATACTCGTGGTTATACCCATGGTTATTATATAAATATAATAATAATAATTTAATCTTGATATATTAATAAATAGTAAATACTAATAAAAGAAGTAAGATCACTTTTAGATTCCACAAATCTATAATTTCAAAGCGAACTGTAATTGAATTATGTAAATGTTAAATGATATTAGTGTTAATTTTGAATGATGTTAATGTTGAATATTTTTATTGCTTGTAACGTTATGTATTTATTAAGATAACATTTATAATGTTCCATTACATTTCACACGGTGGTAATAAATATGAGTATACGGTTAAAACCGTAGTTAATAATTATGATTATGGATATAATTATGATATTGAAAATTGTATACGTAATAGTTATAATAATGGTATGTAATTTAAAAATATAATATGATTATGATATTTAACCTATACTATACCCTAATCATTCACCATTCACGACCGTACATGGTTTGAAGAACCCGTGAGAGTGGATCGTCATGCGTTGATTTGAAATATAAACATGTCACTTTATGTGAGTGAGAAATATAAGATTATGTATAATGAGTAGTGAGAGTTCATACTCAAAGGCATGACCATATCTTAACCCATATCTTCAGCCATTATCTTTCTTTCTTTATATGAGTGTTCATAAAAAAGATTATTAGTTATCACTAGACCCTAGAGTCACTTAAAGTACTAACTTAGGTTACTAGTTATATAAATATGGGTATTGTTTATTACCTCTTATAAAAAGAAATTTACTAGCAGACTCTGATTCTATCTCAGATAAATTCGTTTTTGTTTCCACGTAAGCTTAACCTATATTATGTGTTAAGGTTAAACATATACAAAAAAAAACTTCTTTCACAAGTTCAGCAGACGTAGGAGACATTTGGTTAAAGTGTACGTGTTATGTTTCATATAGTTTCAGAAAATATCATTAAAGCTTACACCATTTACAGTAGGGGTGTCAAAATGGTTCATGGGTCGACAATGGGTCGTGACCTTCTTGAGTGGTGTTAGAGACCCTCTGACCCAAACCTGACCCGTGTAGTATAGATCAGTTTTTGAAATTCAAACCTGACCCACAGGTTGATGGGTCAACCCGCGGGTCAAAATGACCCACATGTTGATGGGTAAACCCGCGGGTCAAAATGACCAGTTAAGAATATGGGTCAGACTGGCCCGTTTGATCCACTAGTACATAAAAAACTCATAAACAAACCGACTGGTGGGTAAAGATTACTGACTTATGAGTCAATACTAATCACACAAGGGTCAGAATTACATATATTTAATATAATATACAATTCAAGACGGTCATGAGTTGACTCATAGATCAAGACTACTTACACAAATCTGACTCGTGTTTTTACGAATTATCCATAAGTCGTATCAAATGACTCATGTGTCAAAAAGTCTGACTCAAACATGACCCGTGTGCGGGTTACCGACGGTTGACCAAATTTTTTACAACCCTAATTGACAGTTTGTTAAGTACTAACGCATTCTGAGTATAATATATACGTGTTTAAAATCATAAAAATAATCATCTACTTAATGATTCCAATTGGCCAAAAAAAAATATGATACTTCCATTATTTAATTAATAACCTTTATCCTACATTAATTAAACTGCAAATTTCAAGATGGAACCAAGCTTGGTGTAACCAATATAAAATACATTGTTTCCAAACGAAGCATGGGTGTCTGTCAGTAAAAGTAAAGATTCTCTTCTTTCTCTCCTTTGCATTGCATACACAAACTTCAGTAAATTCTTTCATGAGAATCAATCCACATGTTAATGAAAAACAAAGAACAGCACAGAGACAGAGAGATCAGTGGGAGAATAGTACAGAAGAAGAAGGATCTTTATCCATTATCTCTCTCTTTTGTCAGATTCAAGCAGATCGATGTTGTGTTTTTCAAAGCTTTGGTCAAAAGTTGTAAATTATATCATGTTGGGTTAATTGTCCTTCAAAGTTACTAAAATTATCTATTTTTTTTCCTTTCAGTATATATTTTTTACCTTACAAATTTGATTTTTGTCCAAAGGACTGTTCTCATTACTTCAATCCAACAAAAAAGAATGTTAAAATAATAATTTATACATTAATTTCACTGCCAATAATTGAGGTGTATTATCATATATATATGTTTTGAGAAGAGGCTCCATGGCCGAACCCTACTTAGATATTGTTGTTTGTTGCTAGGGCCTTACCTCCATTATGAATAGTATTAAAATTTCCTATATCAATAGATTACAGTAACTAGATTAGTAATTTAGTAGTACAATTATGACATTTTATTTATAATAGTTTATTAATGTTGGACGTTGATATTTAGGGTCTTCTCTCTCTCACTCTCACCATAAAAAACAATATCTGTGATTTGGAGATCTAAACTATACATTTATTTATATTTATATTGGAGGAAAGTGATAATTAGAATCTATAGGACTGTCATGTATATAGTACTTACCCTAAACTTTAAACGACCGAAGTATTAAGTTTCGGAGAATGATTAATAGGTAATGATCTTTAATATATTAATGTTCATGCTTTTGCAGTTCAAGAATGGATTGAACGGTGTACATGAGTGATTCAGCTGGACGTTGGTTAACACGAGCGGTTGGACTATCCAAACTGAAAAACGTGTTGCACTTGAAATTTTGTACTATATATACTTCCAGGGACGGAACTACATGAGTGTTAGGGGGTAATTGCCCCCTCAACTTTTAATTTTGTGTAATTTTGACTCTAAAAAATGAAATAATTTTTAATTTGACTCATTTGAATCAACTATTTGCCCCAACTGAACTTTTCAACTATTTGCCCCCGCTCGATAATTTTTCTAGTTTCGTCCCTGTATACTTCTCCATCCATGTATTTCATATAGAGAGTTGAACAATCATCAATGCATATTGAAACCGTCATGGAAGTTACCTCATAAAGGTTTTTTTGGGTCAAAGAGCTTCCAATTCGTTCATCCGATAAGTTTTCTCAAGCAATATAGATACACCGACGAGTTTTTTCCAATCCGGATTAACTTTATTCCAACCATATATACGTGTTTCGAAATGCCTAAATGCTTGATAAAGGTATTTGGATTCGAGACTATAACACTAACCCTGCACATTTCCTCAATCTAAATTATAAACGACAAAACTTACAATTTCTTAAGAAACCTGAAGTGACCGATTGTAATTAGTTGGGCAACGATTATAAATGAAGTAGACTGTGTAATTACAAATTAGGGTTTTGTGTTGAGGACAAAGGGTGAGAAACCCTAGAAAAGCAGTGATAGATACGAAAGAGGAGACAAGAAGGGGACCCACCCATTTTGAAGAGAATGAATGTGAATGTGCATCACATCCATGCATCAATGTCACATCCCATCATCCAGGTCGCTCTTATAAGAAGACCGAATGGGTCTATAGGCACTACCTAGTGCTGGTTATATATATATATATATATATATAATCTCTTTATTATTCCTTTAATAAATGGTTAAATATCACGGAACTAGCTGAAGTTGAAATGTTTTGCAATGAGCTAGTCGAACTTTGAAAATTCAAAATGAGCTACCTTAACTTTGAAGAAGGTGTAAATAGCTACGTCCGTCCAATTTATAACGACTTTCCGTCAAATTTCCGTCAACAGTTGGACGGAGGTAGCTATTTGCATCTTCTTCAAAGTTAAGGTAGTTCGTTTTGAAATTTCAAAGTTCGGGTAGCTCGTTGCAAAACGTTTAAAGTTTATGTAGCTCCTTGATATTTAACAATTTAATCAAATATCTCATTTATCCCCAAACCCACATAAATAAGTAGATAAAAACGATGCAAAGGACTCGTCGATTTCAGTCCCCGGCCGGGCATCATAAGGTGGCGTGTATGTGGAGTGGTCTGGTCTGTAACTGGAAACACATCAGACCGAGGGTGCGGACCGGTCGGCACGCGTGGTCAGGTTAAGTAGGACTTGACATTTTCAAAGAAACCAAAGTGGGCAAAAAGAGATACCACCGTGTTAAATCATTATAACAATTAGAGTTAATATGTAGTATCTCGAGTTTTGTGAATTAAAATATATTTATAATTAAATTTTTACATTTTACGGACTGATTCTTCTATATGGTAATTGTTAAGTAAATATGAGGGAGATGTTACACTTTTCGTGAAAAATCTATATAAAAAAGTTAATGGGTGCTGCTTTTCTATCATATCTTTTTTTTTTTTTTTTGGCCAAATTTCTATCATATCCACTTGCATTCATCTTTCATTGTCATACAAAGTAATTAACCATGAAAATAATATACACACTCTTTATAAGTTTAGCGAATAATTAGGACGAAGGAAGTACATAAGTAGAAAATTAGAGTATTAAGCTATTCTAGTTTTGCAGCTATAGGTGGAAAAATAGAAATTGTATTGTGTTTAATAATAAACTTTTGCATACAAATGTAGGAGAATTAATCTTTTTGCAGGTTAAAGAAGTTAATTTCACCCTAATAAGAAATCCGACCAAACCAAATTGAATACCGGTGGAAAACACATAAAGTGGAGTGGACAAAATTAAATACTGATGAGTCAGATACTCCAAATCTGGAACCGACATGATGTTCACGTGTCATACGAAATCACCTTGGTGGATGACTTAAGGGGTTCCAAATAAAGTTGGGAATTTCAAATAGTTTGGTGGCAAAACTGTGAAGTATTAGAGATGAGTTAGATTTGACCAAAAGTATAGGGATCAACAACATCCACGTGGAATCGGATGTTAAGGAGGCAATATATATAATGGCAGAAGAAGTGGACAATGATAGACATTTAATGCCGCTAATTTCTGATTGCAGAAAATTGTTGTTGGAGTTTAAAATATTCAAAATCAGACACATTTATCGGGAAACAAACAGTGTAGCAGACAATATTGCCAATGCAGCGATCAGACTTCAAAAATATTTTGTGATTTTAAATGATCCTTCGCGAGGAGTGTTATCGATTATTAAATCAGACATATTTTGTTTGACCAAAACAAAATTTGTATATCCTAATTAAGTGTGTTTTTTAGTTTTGTAATATTATTCTATTTTCAAAAAAAAATATATTCTAGTTTTGGATGTATAAGAAAATAACGAATAATCCTAATAAGTTGGGTATATATAGTGGATATTAATAGTTGGTCCATAAATTCTGAAATTTAGTTTTAAAAAAATTATTTGGCTTTTCAGTTCTGAAGTAGCTACTAGGGCTGGCAATGGTTAGGTTATAGTCAGGGTATGCCAAATACCATAACCATACCATATTTTTAAACCACATACCAAAAACATAACCATAACCATTATGGGTACAATTTTCAATACCATAACCATCAAAATAACCGTGGTTATTAACCATGGTTTTAACCGTATAATCATATTTATTCCACATGTAATATAATAAAAGACCGAAAATTTAATTTTAAAAAATACATCTATCTATATTACCAACAATAAAAATATATAACACTAACATCATTCAACATTAACACTAACATCATTCAACATTCATATGATTTAACATTAACATTCACACCACTGAATTAATATTAAAATTCAACAAACACCCATAACGAGTAATGATTCAACACACTTAACCATTTCACACTTGTCGTATTTGTTTCTATCAATCATCATCTTGTTCAATATCATCAATTGATTTCACTTTTATGATGTAATTTATATTTAGTATAATATATATATATATTAGTTTATTAATAACAAATAATTATTATATTTATAAAATAATCATGGTTATAACCATGGGTATAACTCAAATACCATAACCATAACCATAACCATTATGGGTAGAGAATTCATCACCATAACCGCACCGCACCATAATGGTACGGTTAACCATATTAAACAGTAACGGTTATAACTGTGGTTATGGGTTTTTCACCGCACCATTGTCAGCCCTAGTAGCTACGTAGGATTTTAAAAATAAATAATATGTCCATGAGCATTCAAACTCTTATTTAACTGATATTTGTGAATATCAGTTTATACCGAACTTTTCTATCAAGTTTATACCGTGAACTTTGGTCCGGCCACCTTGTCATTTAAGGAACATTTTAAACTTTCAACGAAACCGTTTTCAGAGTTTAATCTTCTGCGCTTTGATATTGTTGAATTTCAGTGATTTCGTTTCGGTATTGAATCCATGCGATGCTCCTTAACCTACACGAAGGAAAACTCATATTTTGTCCGGTCTTTTTCCTCTAATGACTAAGTTAATGTTGGTTTCGGAGAATTGGGTCGCCCATTAGTGGGAGTCCATTCTAATAAGCTCAATATTGGATACTGACTCAAATCATTCCATCTATATGTATAGGGATGTTTAGGGTTGGAAAACCTAATGATGACAGTGATGCTCTGCCGCCCTACAGTTTAGACTGAGGTAAGTAGCTCTGGAAACCTAGGTCACTGCCTGTTAACCTGTGGCGTGACCTCCCGTCCGGCAGACCGTGATCCCAACCTCAGACAGATCCGCTTCCGCTAAGTCAATCGTTCAAAGAGGTAACTTAATTATATTTAATGTTGTGCCCTAAACGATTGCATGTTTCAGAGTCGTTGCCTTCACCTGTTATCGAATGCCCCGAGCATCGAACGGGGTCATTAGGCTAGCGGTCATCAACTCCTAGTCTTCATGCCGCCCACACGTCAGTTATTCATTAGATACAACTTAAGATTTAAAACACACATATATCACTACAATTAATATTAGATATTATTTGCCTTATTTGATTCTTCGTTTCCGACACAATTGATGCGATCGACGTAGGACTAGAACTACCGTGAGAAACATTGTGATTGAGGGTTTGAATCATGGCCTGCAATCGATTTTGTTGGTGCGTTAAATGATGGATTTGGATACATCAATTATTGAGTCGACATATTCGAATTCTGATTCCGACATAACTCTAGGCTAGATAACATATAGTCGTATGTTCTTATGATTGTTTTTCTGACTTGGGCAGGTGAATTAAGATTGTCTTTTTTGGCATATAGTTACAGAAAAATATTTTTTATTATTGCCATGTGTTTCAAAATATATATTAAAAAAATTCATTTTGAAATGCTAGATTTATAAGATTTTTCTTAAATCACGCGTTCAAAAGTGGTATTATACTATTATGTTCAAATTTTGAAAATATTATTAAAAAGGGTTAAATATCACGAAGTTACATATTATTAAAAAGGGTTAAAAAGGTTTTGCAAAGATCTGCTCAAACTTTGAAAATTCAAAACGGGTTACATCAAATTTGAAGAATGCGGAAATAGCAACATCCGTCCAATTTTCAGTCAATTCTTGACAGAAATTCGTTGAAACGTCGTCGGAAAATTGTCGTAAAGTCATTGGAATTCGTCAGAAATTGGGCGGAGGTAGCTATTTGCACATTTTTCAAAGTTGAGGTAGCTCGTTTTGAATTTTCAAAGTTCGGGTAACTAATTGCAAAACTTCCAAAGTTCAGGTAGCTTCTTAATATTTAACCCTATCAAAAAATGATGAAAAATCTTAATAAAAAATTCTGAGAATGTTAAGATAAATATATTTTATAATGTTTTTTTTTTAAAGTATTAACTTCAAAAAATAATAGACATTATTATTTATTAAAAAATTGTGAGTATACGCTCGTCTAATTTTTTTTTTGGCCAATACTCGTCTAGTTGAAATAATTGAAAATTTTATAACAATCTTGTTTTAGGTAGTAAAACTGAAACCCCACATAAAAGCCAACCCCACACCTTGAATTGAAGGCAACGTAGAGTCAAACAAGGTGGAAAATTTTCAATATGCTTTATTATGTCATGATTAAGGAAAATTATTAAATATTTAAATGATTAATAAAATAATTAACCACTAAATTGAATTATTTTCTATGGCAAGCGATAAGATCTTCCCCACATGATATTGTTTTATTTTTCTACAATTTGAAATAGTGATTGATGAATAGCCATTTCACTTCATTACATCTCTATCACAAAAGAAATCAATCTAATCTCACTTAATATATATATTCATTTTCATGGTTTAATTAGGAATAATTAGTTGTATGCAAATATCATTTTTAATAGTATAAATTAGCAATATACCATATTCATATTACCACGTTAGTTTTATATTAATTAATTTTTTAAATCGGCACGATTTTGGCTTCAATAAATCTATGTTTATATATTTATATACAAATATGCACGATTTTGGCTTCAATGATCGAAGATATATTATATGTTTATATATAATAGGTTATAAGAATATGGAAAAGACGATGTAATGTCTTATCAATCATGATAATATGTGTGTAATCAGGACCACGAATTTAGTTCAGTGATATATAAAAATTAGAGGAATAGTAAACAATTGAAAAAAAAAATTGAAGGGACAAATGTAAAAACTTAAAGGATTAAATCGAAAATAAATATATCTTTTAGAGTTAAATTTATATAAAACCAAAAATTGAGGTACAACCCTCGAACCCTAAGTGGCCGTAAATTTTAACTAGTAACGGCTATAACATTATCATTCATTTTACCAGTTAGTCTAATCAACCATTGGTAGGTTAGAAAAACCGACTTATTTAAAGACACTACTAGAAATACTGTTTTTACCGGTGAAACTTAATTGTCGGTAAAATAATTTTTCCAATAGTAAAAGTTTTGTTGTCAATGCTTTTCGTCAGTAAAAGTCGTCGGTATAGCACAATCAACAAAACTTTTACTAGCGAAATGAAGCATTACCGGTACAAAACTGAAGTTTTACCAACAAGTTATTTCGCCGGTAAAGATATTTACTATTACCGACAATTTAATCTCGACGGTAAATGTCTATATTTACCGACGACCTAATCTCGCCGGTAAATGTTACATTTAACTTGATTAACCTTTGATTACCTTTTTTATTCCCTTAGAAAAATAGATTACACTAATTATCTAAGGGCTTAAAATGGTTAATTGAAAAATCATCTAGAATTAACACTTTAACTTGAAAGTCGTATTTTTTTAATTTTAAAAAACATATTTTCTTCCTTGTAAAGACTTATCCCTATAATTCAAGTCCAAAGTCTTCCCATTTGGAATGTTCTTGTCGAAGAAATCTATTTCGATTAATTAAACGCATAATAGTTTGTCCAAAAAAAAAATAAACATATAATAAAGGAGTTAGGAAATGCTATTTTTTAATTGTCTTTTTTTTTTTTTTTTGGCCAATAATTGTCTTTGTTAATTAAGTATCAATTCACACGCCTAATTATCTATTTACCAATATATATATATATATATATATATATATATATATACACACATATATAAGCTTTAATAATGCCATCTCTATGTCGGTCCTATATGATTTATATCATGAAGTGCAGTTAATGGTAATATAGAAGGCTAGTTACCATGATTAGCCTCAAGCTAATGATGAAAATAGAGAACACGTGTACAAACCGACAATAATTATGGTGTATTTATATTAATATAATATATATTTGGGCATGATCCAACAATATGCTGCACACGACGATATCGATATCATATCTAATGAGTGTAAGACGAGAGAGTGATAAGAAGTTTTCCATTTCTAGACACGAGGCTTGACCAAAGGATTAAAAAACAAATTATATTATTTAAAGATTATATTTATTTTAGTTCTTAATCATGACTCAAGAACGAAACTTATATTGAGTTGAGTGGAATTTTAGGATTTTATTCTACTCTTAATAATTGTGAATAGAAGAGTTAATAGTTGGATTAATTGAAAAATAAAATCAAAAAGTTCTAATAAAATAAAATTTAAAGTAGCTGTACACTCATTTTTTAATAGGATAAACTCAAATCTAAACCTCATTAAATAATATTGGGTCAAAATAATACATGTATATTGTATTGGCCAAAAAAATATATATAAAAAATACGTTTAGTAAAAAAACATAATCCAAAATTTCGAGATTAGTATATCAGAGCGAGCCTGAAATCAGTCCAAATTCACTAAATAAAGTTGCCCGAGTCGCACTTGTGTGAACTTTAGACAGGATAGTACTATTATTTTTTAAAAATATATTATTGTGTCAAAATAACCTAAAATATACAAAAAATAATAATTTTTTTAAACTGAAATTGCACATATTTACTCTCTCAAAATTAAAAATAAAATACTATTTGAAGTCTCAAAGTTTAAACATTATCATATAATATATAAATATACACAGTAGTAAACTTCAAACCACACAAAAATTTAATATTTAAATCTTCAAAAGGGACTAAATCAATAAATTCAATACAACAAAAAATCACAAGATATAATTAGTGTTGGGTCCTGATTTTTACACATTTGGCTCCGGATGCTGCTCCGGTGACCTGCAAGAAGGAAAGTCAGGGCATTGCCTGTGGTTTCCCCTCCGATAATAAAGTCAGTCGGAGGTTCGTTTTGGAGAGCACATAATGCATCTCAAAAATCAGTCATCTTCAAATGAAGTAGAAGGGAGGTATTTATAGGATACTTAACCTGAGTGCATGGTCAGTTCCTTACCATAGTCAGACCATTGTAAGGCTGACACCACTAACTGTGGTAACATTTTATCCTGACATGGTCACTGTCATCCTAACACCACAGTTCTTTCTGTCCCTTGTTCGTTTTTCCACTAATTCTAGTATTTAGCTGCCATGGCTTTAGTATGTGGTAAG
Organism: Chamaenerion angustifolium; assembly: GCA_946814005.1. Classification (NCBI taxonomy): domain Eukaryota; kingdom Viridiplantae; phylum Streptophyta; class Magnoliopsida; order Myrtales; family Onagraceae; genus Chamaenerion; species Chamaenerion angustifolium. Next base: position 2,181,279 of record OX328279.1, read on the forward strand.
TGGGTCTTCTTCTTTACACGTATTTCCACGTGATAAGTCCCTTCTACATCTTGGCTGGACCCTGTAATCATTAGTCTTCACACAGTCTTTACCAGGAAAAAGAATATTAGAAACCCTAGTTTCTAACAAGTTTCATTAATTATTGATCGACACAACAAGAAGAAATAAATCGGCATTATTGTGTTTCTCTATACTTTGTTCCCCACTTCTAGCATCAAAACAATCAAACATAGAAATACACTAAAAGAAGGGTCTCGCGTAGCCACATGATATAATTTTATCGAAGAATCCATTAAACCCTAGAACAGGTCAGTGCATGCAATTCATAAAGGTAAATAGTCTTTAATGCACCGGAATATTTGATTAGGTTGATAAATGAACTACATATATTTTTTTTGTATCTGTATATTTTAGAGTATTGTTATTTGCACTACCGTTACTATTCTGTCAATTTTTTGGTTAAATTCGTAAAAATGACAATTTTGTCATTATTTTCATCTTCATAACTAAATCAAACCATAAAATTCTAATTAAATTTTGAAATCAATCCAAAATATTTGTTGGTTGAACTCAACCCAGAAATGTTGTTTTTGGTTAATTTAACGCAAAATAACATTTTTGAGTTGATTTTGAACTAGGAGTGAGCTCGGGATAGTTTATTTTGAGGAAAAAAGCGAGCCAAAAATTTTGGGTCTTATATTTGGAGGACCGAAACCGAATTCGTAAAAAAACAACGTCTGAGTTGGTGTTGCTTGACTCGGGCCGATCTCGGTCTTAGATCAGATTTTAGCTTAAAAAATACATAAACCAAGTATAACAGCATAACAACAATGAGAATTGGTGACGAATTGCTGAACACGAACTAACCCAAATCCAAATCATACAACATAGCACCAAATCCAAATCTACTCATATCTGCATAAAACCAAATCCAAATCATACACGAACTAACCCGATCTGCAGCGAGAAATGCGAGATGTGTCAAATTAGGGTTGCGAAATGGAAGGACGGAGAAATAAGCGAGGGGGAGGGACTGCTGCTTAGTGAAGTGTTGCTGCTATTGCTTGAGAAATGTCGTCGAATTAGGGTTGTGAAGTACTACTGTCTGCTGCTTAGTGAAGTGTTTACATACTCGTGCTAGGCCGGGCCATTTAGGAATTTGGCCTTAAAAACTGGGCCCGAGCCAGACTTATAGGGAAAAAACCCGCCTGTATTGACTCGGTCTTAAACTCAGGACGGACTATTCGGGACGGTCTCGAGACAGTTTTTTCGGGAATTCGATCTGCCAATCTTTTCTGCTCCCCATATTTTGAACCTAGAAGTCTTGTTATGGGTTGATTGCAAACCCAAAAATGCTTTTTGTGGTTAAAATTCATACTCAAATCTATCTACTTGATTTTAATTTGTGATTTTGTGTTGAAGATGACATGAAAATGAACACGATGGCAAAATCTTAATTCTGATAGAAAACAGTAATGTTTAATGAAAAAAATTGACAGAACACTAACAACGGTGCATTTAACAACATCAGGTAAACATTTTGGTGCACATAATAACATTTTCAAACTTGTTGATGCAGTTATCAACCATAGACAAACATCTTTTACGTATTGGAGCTATTTAACCTTTCATAAATGGGTACCAAAATGAATAAGATTTAAAGAGATTGGTTGATAGGTTAGATTCTTTGAACATAATGGAATGGCACTTGTGTAACACGAGATTTTGTGTGTGTAATGATATATTTATATTCTTATTAATTGATATGGTAAAAATGAAAAATCTATTTGTTGGCTTCCCAATACCATGTCTGACAACCCTAATTCCATATCTAAAACCAATAACTTTCAATATCTTATATTATATCTGAGACTGAGAGCTTTTGCAAGATAAAGCCATTCCACAAAGAACTCAAACATACCTTCTTTTCCTTTTCTTTGTTTTTGGATTGTTGTTGGCAGCTGGATAGTGAGTGATTCACAGCAAAGAGAAGGTGAAAAAGGAAAAGAAAAAAGAGAGATGATTCAAGAGTTGTTTGGTGGTGCAGCTTCAGCATTAATAGGAGGAGGGGAAGGTTCAGACAGGAGATCAATCGCCTTCAATAATGGCCGTGGAGGCACCAGACTCCACGGAGCTCCGGCCGCCTCTCCTTCTCCTTCTCCAGCTGCGTCTCCATCTTCTTCCTCCACGAGCTCGGTGGCTGTATCTCTAACGACTGCAACAACTGCAGCTGCTAACACGACAGCTTCCAACCAGGAGACACAGCAGAATCTGAGGTGTCCGAGGTGCGACTCCTCCAACACAAAGTTCTGCTACTACAACAACTACAACCTCACTCAGCCACGTCACTTCTGCAAGACATGCCGCCGTTACTGGACAAAAGGAGGTGCTCTGAGGAATGTTCCGATCGGTGGAGGGTGCAGAAAGAACAAGACATCTTCTCATATCTCCTCCTCGGTTACAAAGTCCAGCGTGGCCAAGTTCAAGACCCTGCCGGAGGATATGGGGATTAGGGCAAGCCACCTCATGGGTGGGTTTGAGGCTCATGAGCTTGCTTCCAGTTCAGTCCCCTGGGCCCATGCACATAGCTCTCAAATCCTTGCCTTGCTCAGAGGAAATCCTATAAACCCTAACCCTAACTCCATGAAGGAGGAGAGCAATATTTTTGGAACCAACATGGCTAGCCACGGAGTTGGGAATAGTCTCGGGCTCGGGCTCGATCCGCTCATTGGTCAATTTCCCTCGACTGGTCTCTGCGGTTCTTTCTGGAGAAACAATGGAAACCACCATCAAATGGCTACCCAACAAAACCAGCACGGTTATGATCAACCTAATGAGTTACAGAACCAATCGGCCATGCAAGCACTGTATCAGAGAATCAAGCTATCAACTATAGACAGCAACACAACAGACCTTAATTCAACTCAGAGCTGCATCAACAAGATGGGTTCTTCTTCCTCAATCATGGAACAACCTCTAATGGCAACAACTACAGCAGATCAGATGGTGTATTGGCAGAACAGCGCTCCCGCATTTTGCTGGTCCGATCTACCAACCACGACATTGAACGGTGCATATCCTTGATCTCCTAGGTTTGTTTTTTCTACGTATCGCAATTTTACTTGGATCTTCATAGCTATATGAATATATATTGTAGCGTAGGATAATGGTGTGGGGTTATGGTATATGAACTGAGTCTAGTGTGATCATTTCAACTTATATACGTATTTAATTTCTGGGTTTGGTGTGATTAACTTAGTGTGCTGTTTCTTACATAAGAAGCTTGCACAAATATGGTAGCTCGAAAGCAAAAGCAATGGTTGAGATGAATATTCAAGTATGTTTGAAGTATTATTTAATCAATTAATGCGAAAAATCGAGTTTTCCTTCCATATATTTTTATTTTTATTTTAGTATATAAGACTGTTTTTGCAGTTTAAGATCTTAAAATTTACATAATATTTTTAACAAAATTCAAATTTTCAATTGATCTACATTTGAATTGCTTTCTACCTTTTGTTAGTTTAGTGACACAAGATTGATTTATTTCCTTTTTGCCAAATTCAAGATCGATTCAGTGGTTAATCACTCTATTTATGCTTATAAAGTGTCCACTATTTATCTCTCTCATAACCTACTTCCACTAATTACACTTAGGTAAAAGAGCCATGCATATATAGCTGATTTAATTGTGCATTATGGACTTATAGTTATGGTATAATATATAAGTTAGATTATTAAATATTGGACAAAACACTTTATAATTCTAGTGCTATCTGCCTAGTTAATTATAAATTATAATAGCTAGAGAATTTACTTTTGTTGGGGTTGACTCTACTTTCTAGGGTTTCGTGATTCAAAAATAATAATTATATATATATATATATATATAGGTGAAGATAGAAATTTTGAAACTCAATATTCGAATAAAATGAGAATATTTGGCTATGACGTGCTATGTATGTATATATTTTGAAGATTTTATGCTAATATTATTTATATTTTCTTAAAAATGTAAGTGCTTTTGATACTCTACCCTATGGATAGATGTTGAAGGTAGGTAATTACTTGGTGTTTGATAAATTGCAATGTGAGATTATAGAAAACTTTGCATCTCAACTTGTTGAATCCTAATATTAAATTGCAACATTTGGTTATGCAATAATTGTAACATATATTTTTTAATATGATATTTAAAAAAATATATTTTTTTCACACAAAATACATGTAACTACCTTTTATAAAACCTAAAATAAAATTTCAGCATGCGAGTGGTGAATGACTACTATATATGTGTATATATTGGTGAAGGAAAGGGTAGGATTCCAATTGCAGCCTTTGGTCACTGTAAAAGCCAGCTCTGGTATATCACTTTACCTTTGAAACACTTCCCTCCACCATGCTCTCTTATTTCTATTACTTTTAGCAGAAAAAGGAAGTATCAAGTTCATTAGGGTTATACATATACATATATTAAGTTCATTAGGGTTATATATATATATATATATATAGTTCGATCTTGAAATGACAGTATAATATTGATGAATCCTTGTTCGTCAGCTAATAGCTAGGGCATAGTAAAGGCTCCACATATGTCTGTGTTCCTTTTGCTGTACCTCCAATGGCGGCATTATATCTTATATTGTTGATAAATAACCAACTTACGAGCAAACATGTACAGTTGATTCATGGTTACACACTTACACGCTTCGTCGATGTACGTTGCTCCTCTTATTCCAAAATACGAATCTAATTTTCCTTATCCGAGCCAACCTCCTTATCTCTAGGGAGCACGAAAGGTACGTACTGAATTTAAGAGTGAACATAATCATATCATATTTTTTCAGAGTTTAAACATATTGGTTTTAGGATAATGGGTCGCTCATAAGTGTGAGTTCATTCATATAAGCCCAGTTGTGTGTGAGCTCATTCATATAAGCTCAGTTGTGTGTCTGACCTTAAAATATATCCATCTGACCTTAAAATATATCCATATGTAAATCAGTATACATAGAGGTGCTCAAGGTTAAAGAAAAATATGATGATAGATAATCATCCTCACTACGGGAGAGGAGGCCATCACCGGCTAAAAACACCATTTGTAACGGCTGGAATATCCAGCCGTCACATTATAACGGCTAGAATATCCAGCCGTCACATTATAACGGCTCAACTGGATTTGAGCCGTTACAGGACGAGTCAGCAGCATTATCACGGCTCAAATCCAGTTGAGCCGTCAATTGTCACGGCTCAACTGAAACGAGCCGCGATAATTAATTTCGCGGCTCGTTTCAGTTGAGCCGTGGTAATTAATTCCGTATATTTTTAAAAAGGTATTATTATTCACGGCTCAATTATTTGAGCCGTCAAATTTATTTTTTTTTTAAAAAAAACAATAATACGACCCATTTTTAGAACCAAATATGTTTTGTTTATTCTTCAACCGCCAGCTCTGTTCTTCATCCCGTCTTCATCCTCTTCAACCCGAGGTCCGTCTTCTTCTTCCTGTCTCCATTGTTCTTCCTGTCTTCTTCTTCCTGCGACTGTCCCCATCTTCATCGTCGTCGTCCACATCATCATCGTCCAAAGCTCTGTCTTCGTCCCGTCGCATCCCGCATCTCGTCACAGCCGACTGCAATCGCTAGGGCTTTCCGACCCGTTCGCCGGATTACAAACATGTCCATCTCGACACCGACGAGGAACAGGAAGTAGAGGAGACCGACGTTCGCCATTGTCTCGAGCACCAAGCTTCGCCAAGCTGCATCCAAGCTTCGTCCAAGCTTCGCGAGTGAAAATATGCAGGAGGCGGGGAGTCTTCTTGGAGGTGAGGCGGGCGACTGGGGGAGGCGAGGCGGGGAGTCTTCTTGGAGGCGAGGCGGGCGACTGGGGGAGGCGAGGCGGGGAGTCTTCTTGGAGGCGTGAGAATACCTGGGCATGGCGTCAACGTCTCTTCCTGCCTTCATGCGTTGGCCAAAAATAAAGAATGCCTTCATGCAGCTGAGCATGAAGGCATTTCAAATATCAGAAGGTATCTCACGCCAACGCTGAGCGTGAAGGCATTTTAAAAAATGCATCTGATTGTCCTTGGTGGGAGGCAGCTCAAATGTGGGTTTAGGGCAGTGGGAGGCAGTTGGGAGTGGGAGACAGCTCACACTGGGCAGTGGGAAGGTAGTGGGAAGCAGCAGCTCACATTGGGCAGTGAAAAATTTAAATATTATCACGGCTCAAATTGATTTGAGCCGTGGTAAATGGGCCGAATAAAAAAATAAATACGCATTATTACGGCTCAATCTCAATTTAAGCCGTGATAAAAGTAACGGCTCGGTGTATTGAGCCGTTAAAATAACGTAATAACGGCTCATTATCATTTGAGCCGTTATACTGAATTTAATTTCATTTATCACGGCTCAATACACATTGAACCGTGATGTTTAGCCGCTATTTTACATCTCTCCCGTAGTGCCTACAGTTTAGACAGATGTCAATAGCTGTGGTATTATAGGTCATTGCTTGCTAAATCGTGGCGTGTTCTTCCGTCCGGCAGACCGTGATCCCAGTCTCACGCAGATCCGCTTTCGCTAAGGCAATCGTTCAAGGAGATAAGTTAAATATGTGTTATGTTGTTCACCAATCGATTGCATGTTTCACAGATTCCAACAAAACCAAGCTCATAACCATAAATAAGGGACTCTACTAATAATTTTAATTTTACTATAATATTTTTAAATTCAACAAAATAAAACATTAACAAAGTTGAGATAACAACTCATGACATTTACATTAGGATTACTCACTAATGCTTGATCAACATTAATAGATTCATCCACTAAAACATGAAGTTCTGGTTTTGTGTATATATTTGAATTGTTATGTACTGTAAAATAAGATTTTAATCTGATCAAATTGATCATACAATCATTAAAAGGTTTCAATTTTTACACTAATCCATTTCGAACTTTGGTAAAATAAGATTCACAGTAAAATAAAATTTCAATCCATCACGTTCCCAACTTCCATCTGAGTTCAATGCACGAATTAATACACAACGTCTAGATGGAAGTTGGGAACGTGATTTCAAGTTTTTCAACTACGCATGTGCAGTCTTTCCTCTTGAATGCGAAGGTTTCGATAGATGCACCTTTTCTAGCTAGTAATAGGAAAAATATAAATTCTATATAATATATATACATATATATATATATATGTATGTATATATGTACGTATACTCAATATTATTTTTATGCCAATTATTCTCTCCAGTGTTATTATACCAATTATACCCCATATACCTCTGCAATTTTCAATCATCATAACTCTATTAGTACTCACATTATAAACTACTTCATACAATTATACCAATTACATCTCTATTATTTTTATGCATCACAACTCTACTAATAGGTGCATCTAAAATAACTTCTTCTTCATGTTCTTTATATTTGGTTTTTCTTGAGCATTTAAACATATTCTTATCTTTTTAACTTTCTCTCGAAAACTCAACCACAAAATAAAAGGATTTTACATAATTTATTACTCTATTTTTTAGAATTCATTAGTAAAGCTACCATATATTATTTTTAAATTTTCACATGTAATCAATTTCTTAATTCATTACATAAATATTAGGTTTTAAAGATTCACCCAACATTTTAGTAGGACAAATGGAAGACTATTGATTTTTGCTACAATTTTTATACTACAATCTTCAATTAATACTATTTAGCTTTAAATTTATTGAACGTGTAATGCAAGTGTCAAATTCAGTAGTATAATAAAATGTAAAAATGTCCTCACTAAAATCATAATCACCTCATTTACATAAAAAAAAAATTGGGTATAATATTTACATATTATTACGATAGTTGTACTTTCTTTTATATGAAGCTATATGTATAGTTGTACTGTTTTAATATGATATTTGTACTTATCTAATTTTTTATATTACGTCCAAAATTAAAGGGTAAAAAAAATACTTTGAAAATTTAGAAAACTTAAAAGTAAATAAAAAAATAATGAAAAAAAAAATACCTACTTTGTTTACACGGAGAGGTGTGCGAGTCCTCCGTCCCTACGGCTCTACCCACCATCCATTGGTGCCCCACAAAACCCGACATCCTCCCAAGTGGTCATATTGTATGTTTTATTTCCCGAGTGGACATCCACATCCTAGGATTTATAAGTTAACGTATGTTTTATTTTCTAATATTGGCATCTTAACGAATATGTAGCTATTATTAATTTTGCTTATATTGGATTATATAAAAGATCATGTTGTGTAAGTGGAAAATATGTCATAAGAAATACAAAAAAGGTGGTTTTATCACCACCCGTTGTAGTTGATTTTTCTTTGGTTAATTGTTCTATCTTACAAACTATTTGACAAATAAATGAAGAGGATTTGTACAACTATTCCAACAAAAACATGCATATATATATATTTGAAAAAGTCAACCCAACAATGCTAATTTTTTTTTTATTTTAAAAAACGAACTTTAAATGAGTGGTAAGTTCGTGTTTTTTTTAGTAATGACGATCCTTATCTATTTTATTTTGGTAGAAATGATCCTTATCTAATTAATCTCATTTTTTTTCGCTTACATTGTCCTCCTTTTTATCATGTCTCACAATTAATTTCATGTATTAATCACATCCTTTTAGGATAGTTAGTTCAATTGTCAACATTTACCAAATAAATTCTATCTCATTAAATTCTTATGATATAAATGAGTTAGGCACAATTTTTGTTTAGATAAATGGTCCAAACACACTAATGTTGGCCGAAATCTTTGGTTTATGGGCCATTTTTATTTTTAATTCAGTCGAGGACCAAATATTGTATAAATCTGACCCGATGTTTATAAATTAAAATGGAAAATTCAGCATATAACTAAAGTAAAAAATCAGTCAAAACTTGCTAATATAATATATTAAGAAATATTCCTTAATATTCTCCATATTATTACACATGGTTACCTAGGATATTTTACTAGGCTTCTTATGTAACTTTATGCATTAGAATATTATGATAATCAAAGGGAATATTTCCTAATAGAATATTTATTTCATAATAGAATGTTTTCCAATATAATATAATTGTTGGTAACTTCAATTTTAACAATTAATTTAGGGTTAAATACCAAGTACCTACCTAAACTTTAGACGTTTTGCAACAAACTACCCAAACTTTGAAAATTCAAAACGAGCTCCCTCAAGAAGGTGCAAATAGCTACCTCCGTCCAATTTCTGACGAATTTCCAACGACTTTCCGACGACATTTGACGGAAAATTGGACGAAGGTAGCTATTTGAACCTTCTTCAAAGTTGAGGTAGCCCATTTTGAATTTTCAAAGTTCGGGTAGCTACTTGGTATTTAACCCATTAATTTATGAATGACCTTTATGACAAAGAATACCATTAACCCTATAAATAAGGTTGGTTCTTCTCATTGGAGAATAATCTCAAAACCCCGAAATATTACCATGAGATATATTATTGATCAAGAGTTAAGTGAGATCCGAGTTCATAATTGTGTTTGAGTTTCTGTCGAAGACCGAGTTCAGGTATTGTTCGGTTAAGGGAAACACTATGTTTGTTTCGCCTTAAAGACACTGTTTTATCCTGAGAGATAATTGTCCCAATTTTCCTCTTACACGAACCATTTACGGAGAGGTAGATGAAATTGCCTTAAGGATACCGTTTTGATACGGGAATCAGTATTTTTCAACAAAATCCATTTTATTTTGTCATTTCATCCATTTGCATGGTATTCAACAATTTTATGCATTTGTGATCCGAAAATTATTATTATATTACAAATTCAATTCTCGTATATTACTAACAACTAAACCCTAACTAAACTATCACAAGTATCTGCTGTCAACTTGACTCTTCACTGCCATACATATATACCTGCAACAAGTTGGCTCCTTCCCCCAACGTATGCCAGTGGGTTCTTCCCATGGTCAGGCCCTATCTAACAAATGGTGGGACCTAGGTTTTATGTAACGCTGATAGACCCAAGTGTCTGCATGGGTGTCATGCATGGTACGTAGAGTAGCCATTTATTTCACGTGCGTGCATCTACCTATGTATGCTCCATTCATAGGTATGGGAACAATTAACGCTACACTTAATGAATACCGTATCTACTTATATAAACAATCTTATCCATTAGATTTATTATCTTATTTTTACTAAAGTTACCTACATTTTTAAGCTATCATCATATGTAGAATGTTTAAAGTTAGGGTAAGGTCCGAGAGAGAAATATATGAATCGATTAAATCGGGATTACCCTATTGGAACCGGAATTGAATACATATTTATATAAATAAATATTAATATCATAAATAATACTTTTTTGATTACTTACCTTTTTTAAGGGGGTACAAAAATAAAAAATTGATTTATATTTAAGTAAGTTTAAGAAATTCGAAAATTTACAGAATACCCGGAATTGCTCATATTCTTAATAGGTGCTAAGGGCGTGTTAGTGAATAAAACGGGAAGGTCATCGGGGGATACAACAGAACTCTCCGGGCGGACAACGCGACAATGATGGAGGCACTTGCCATCCACGAGGGAATCCGACTAGCTAGGGAAAAAGGATGGACAAACATCATCATCGAATCGGATTCACAAGTGGTTATACGACAAATCCGCGAGGAAGCATCTGAATGAAGATTAACAACATGGATTTCCAATATACGAGCACTAGCCGAACACATCGAGCAAGTGCAATGGAGTGCTATTCCGAGATTAGCACATGAATGTGCAAATTGGATAGCTAGGCAAGCGCGTGAGGGATTGCGTCTGAATGATTGGGTCTTACGACCCCCACTTCCTTTTATCTGTTTATTAGCTAATGATTGTAACACTGAACATCCGTGACACGGATCCTGTGTTCACGCCGTTTTATTTCATCAAATGAAACAATTATTTGGTCCAAAAAAAAAAATCATATTTGAACGAGCGCATAAAGTCTTTCCATACAAAACTCTATAAAAGGATCTCCAAACGTGCATGAATTTCACAGCCTAGCCTGCACTGCACTTACACGAGAAAGAGATCTAAAGAATGGCCTTTCTCGGTCTCTTCGCGATTATCCTGAGCTTCATTTTGTTCTTGCTTATCCGCCGCCGTCTGAGCAACAAAAATGGCCTCCCGACGAACTGGCCCGTCGTCGGAATGCTCCCGAACTTACTCCTCAACCTTCACAGCATCAACGAATGGATGACCGATTTGCTTTGTCCTCAAAGCGACGGCACCTTCCTCTTCCAAGGTCCCTGGTTCTCAGAAATGAGCCAAATACTCCTCACCATTCACCCCAAGAACATCCACTACATCATGAGCTCAAACTTCGCCAACTACCCTAAAGGCCCCGAATACCGAAGTATTTTCGACATTTTCGGCGCCGGAATCATCAACACAGACGGCCCTACATGGAAGAACCAGAGAAAGGTTGCGGTGGCCTTAGTAAGTCAGAGAAACTTCTACAACTACATCATACAGACTAGTCAGGACAAGGTCAATCGTTGTCTAATCCCAAGCCTTGGTCGTGTCATGGAGAGCGGTACAGTCGTTGATGTTCAGGATCTTTTCCAACGCTACACGTTTGATTCTACATGTAAGTTGATTACTGGTTTTGACCCGGGTTCTCTCTCCGTCACCCTGCCGGACGTGCCGTTTTCAACGGCGTTGGGAGATTCCATGGAGACCATCTTTTATCGGCATGTTGTTCCACACTCTGTGTGGAAGTTGCAGAGGTGGCTTGGAGTTGGAGAGGAGAAGAAGTTCATGAAAGCATGGAAGACTTTTGACGAAGTGATCGCAGAGTATATCAAGAAGAAGAGAGAAGAGCTTCGAGGAGGGGAATGCTCGTCGGAGAAGGAGGGTGGTACGGATCTGTTAGCGTCGTACTTAGCCATGGAAAAGGATGAGATCTCGGGTTTGGACTTCAATGACGATAAGTACGTATTTATGTAACATAAACAAATTTACAAAAAAAATGTATCCAATTTTTTTTTTTTTTTTTAAATCTTTTAAATCTGATCTATAACCTACTTCCGTTTCCCTGTCAATCTAGATGGAAATTGGGTCAACACATAATTATTTTACAATTATATTATTTTATTTTTTAAAAAAAATACATCAAAATTTGGTAGATTCTTTTTAGTTTTTAAGATAACATTTCTATAGAAATTATACAATAAATTAAAAATACTTAATTTTTAATATAAATATTGGGGTTAAATACCAATTAGCTAGCTGAACTTTGGACGTTTTGCAACAAGCTATCCGAACTTTAAAAAATCAAAATGAGTTACCTCAACTTTGGACGAAGGTGCAACGAATTTCCGACAAACTTCCGACGATTTTAATTTCAACGAATTTATGTCAACAGTTGACGGTAATTGGACGGAGGTACCTCGTTGCACTTTCGTCAATGTTGAGGTAGCCATTTTTTATTTTTTAAAGTTTGGGTAGTTAATTACAAAATATCTAAAGTTCAGGTAGATATTTTATATTTAACCCTAAATATTATATTAAAAACTAATATTCTTCCCTAATTTTCACCACTGTTATGTATTTTTTATTTATTTACATTTTTGACTTTCATATGTATTGATGTTTATAATACTAGGTTTCTACGAGACACCATCCTAAACTTACTCCTTGCTGGGAGAGACACAACCAGTTCGGGTCTTTCCTGGTTCTTCTGGAACCTCTCAAAGCACCCCTCCGTGGAGAAGAAGATCCGAGAAGAGATCAATTCAGTTTCAGCAACAGAAACACCAGTTTCCAACATCATTAACAAGCTGGTTTACTTACACGGGGCGATATGTGAGTCCTTGAGACTCTACCCACCAGCCCATTGGCAACACAAACGATCGATCAAACCAGACATCCTCCCAAGTGGTCATGTCGTGAGTCCTAAGACAAGGATCGTGTTCAACCTCTACGCAATGGGGAGGATGCCAGCGATATGGGGGAAAGATTGCCTTGAATTCAAGCCGGAGAGATGGATTACTGATAAAGGAGGGATTAAGCACGAACCTGCATTCAAATTCCCAGCCTTTGCTGCTGGTCCTAGGAGTTGTATAGGAAAGGAATTGGGATTGACACAGATGAAGATTGTTGCTGCTGCCATAATTCAGAAGTTTCATTTAGAGGCTGTGGATTGCCAGAATGTGACGCCTAGCCATTCCATCATACTTAGCATGAAAAATGGATTGAGAGTTCGAGTTACTGCAGTATGATGATCAACTCGGAAGTTATACATATATGGATTACCAATAAATCGAGTGACTTGATCCGATTAAAGGTCACTGTTTAAAAATACAAGAATGTGTGAATGTGTTTGTAGTCCTTGTGACTTATATCGTTGTGTTTTTGTAGGGTTTTCTGTGGTTAATTGCTGTATTTAATTTGCGAATTATCTTCAAAGTAATTAATTTAGAGGGTTCGTATAGTTGTGGTAATGAAGTATATATATATTATATCCATTGGTGGAGTTGCTCATAAGTTCAGTAAGAATTTAAATTTAACCCTAATTGAATAATTAATTACCAAACTAACTCTCGCATTTTTTAATATACAAAAATAGGACAGAACGCTGACGTGATCATCGTTTTTGAGTTTGAAAAGTTAAAAACGCTAAACCCGTCAACCTTACAGACGTCCGTTAGAATAACATTCTAAACGTTGGCTGCATAACATTTTGAAAAAAAAAGTATTTTGAAAAAAAAAACTAAACGCTGATGGCATCAGTTTTTTTTCCCAAAACGATGATCTCGTCAGCGTTCTGTTCTATTTTCGCATATTCGAATATGCGAGGGTTACTTTGGTAATTAATTATTAAATGAGAGTTAAATTAAAAATAAAACATTACAACAAATAAAAAAGTTACATACATACGTGTTTGCTAACTAGACGTTTGTTTGAAGAAATGACTAATTAACTTTATATAAAATTGCAGTTTACTAACCCTGTCTAACCCTGTCTAAGTTACTAAGTTACTGTTAAATAGTTGCTCTAATTTAGCTTAATTTTATAAAATTTACTTTACTGAGTGAATTGAGAAAATTGCAAATTTTTTACGTAATATACGCGTGCATGTATTTGTTATAATTTAATAATAAATTAAAGTATATATATAAAGGTAATTGCACTCTTACTTATTTTTTACTAGATTAATTTTTGTTGTTATGTACCTTAGGAGAGTCCATGTCCGACCCGAATTCTTGTACACGAAGTAAATAGGACACAAGAAACCCACATCGGGTATCCATAAAGGGAAACAAGACAACACCGTCAAATGAAACCAAACTCTGATACAATGTTGAATTTTATTATCGGGTTCGAGTCAAACTCAAATAACAACCCCATTATAAAATTTGGTTTTTATTCTAAAACGATTTGATGATAAAAGAGGTATATTTATTATATATATATATATGATTTTTTTTGGCCAATCTATATATATATATATATGATAGCCTATTATTTTAGAAACGGACCCGGGATTTTTTGCAGTGAGTTCAACAATCCCTTCATTATAAGTTCGTGTTTTGTTTGAGACGACGCATGTGTTTCAAAGAGAGGGAGAAGAAGAAGATGTTGGGAACATAAGTGGGGTGTTGTCGGAGAAGCTGTCACGAGACCCGAAGCTACGGTGGTTATGAACTTCGTCGTACGTTGTTATAACATAACTCGGGTCGTCTCGATCTCTCTCCACTCTCTTCTTTACTTGGCATCCTCCATTGACGCACTTATAGTAGTTCCTACACGAACAAACAATATTAGGTTACGTCATAGTCAACCATAACTTGTTCGTAGAAACAAGAGCAAGTGGACAAATGAAGACACAATATATATGGACCCCATATATATACATGTATATTGTTAGCATGTAATAAGTGCCACTTGATTTTTTTTTAATATTTATTATCTAGTTAACCTCTATTATAATTTTAATAATATTTTAGTACACCATTCAATATTTATTAAGAATCTCACTTAACATAAAATAAAATATTGTGTATTTGTGAGAAGACATAACTCTCTTTCAAAAGTAAGGTGGAGTGGTTTGATTCTCTTGCAAAACATATACTTTAACTACTCTGTAACTTTTTTATTTTTCACAACTTTTGATTAATGAAGTTTCTATTATTCTCATGCAAACACTCCTCTTAATGCTCTTCAAAGTGTCTAAGTTAAATTTTGAAACTTAATGTTTTTTTATTAGGGTTAAGTATCAAATAGGTACCCCAACTTTACATAATTTGTCAACTAGGTACCTAAACTTTTTTTTGCCGCAAATAGGTTGCCCAACTTTGTGAAATTAGCAAATAGGTACCTACCGTTAATTTACCGTTAAAAATAAACGGACGTGAGGAGGAAAATAGGTACCTGAACTTGACATGGTTTGAAAAATAGGTATCTGAACTTACACTAATTAGCAAGTAGATACCTGAACCGATTCAAAATCTGGTTCGGTCGAACCACTTTTAGGGTTTATATACCAAACACATGCATGACTCAACTCTAGACGTTCTCGGTGCATCTAAATAGGGTTTATGGGGGCTGAACTAAGGAAATATCCGAACGAAATCGGCAACCACGTAAACGAAGTCGAGAGCGGTATTTTCCCGACCGGGGATAATAGGGATCGATGGGGTCGTGATGGTGATGGACCCAAGCGATGAGTTCATGATGCTTCCTTAATGCACCGAGAACGTCTGGAGTTGAGTCATGCATGTGTTTGGTATATTAACCCTACCTTTTAAAAAAAAAAAGTGGTTCGATCGAACCAGATTTTGAACCGGTTCAGGTATCTACTTGCTAATTAGTGTGAGTTCAGGTACCTATTTGCCAAACCATGTCAAGTTCAGGTACTTGTTTGCTCCTCACGTTATTTTCTGTTTATTCTTAACGGTAAATTAACGGTAGGTACCTATTTGCTAATTTCACAAAGTTGGGCAACCTAGTTGCGGTAAAAAAAAGTTTAGGTACCTACTTTCCAAACCATGTAAAGTTGGGGTACCTATTTGGTAATTAACCTTTTTTTTTTACTTTGATTATGTCTTTTTCAAAGTTGCAACCTAAACTATGTATTTATTAGTAACTTAGTTTGTTAGCTCAAACTATCGACAAACATCTCTCTTCCCCCTCCCCCTACCACCACAAAAAAAGAAGTTAATTCCTAATAAACTTGTGTATTTATATATGCTAAGCTATATATCCGACTACATATATATATAACAAAGAATATTTCTACTCGATATTAAATGGTTTTGAGTTTGGACATAGAGGTCTGTTAACTACCGTTTTTGTTTTCAAATTTAATATTCTTCAATATGAATTTTATAGATTTTTCGTATTATGATGCAATTTTTGATCATTTTCTTTGAAACTATTATGTATTTATATTAAAAACATCGATTTTTTTTTCATATTCCCACCCAAATAATAATGATATGTTTTGTTACTAATAAATAAGTAAAAAAATTAACACTTAACGAGGTTAATGCCACTTGATGTGGGGTATTTCAACATTGAAAGATCAGAAAACCACGCGGCTCCACCAAAGGTCAGACTCAGATTGCAATCTATTTTGGCTCTCTTAATGCAAAACAGAACCATTATATATATATATATATATAAACTTTATATATATATTACATGCAACTACATCCTTCACACATATTTAAAGGATGAATATTACGGGTTATTGTCTACCACACATAGTATAGTGTATGTAATAATATAATCATGATTTAGTGTAATGTTTATAAAATTTACTTAAATTAATAAAATCTGATATACGAGAATATACTCGTTCATATATAAGAGAGACAAAAAAAGAGCTAAAGAGATCTTAATGTGTTTTATAGCCAATACATACATGTATATTGTATATATCTCTATGTATGACGACCTTTGTAGACCACTATAGAAAGCATATATCATTTTATGTGTGACGTGCATATAGATAGATATAAAGCTACACAACTATAGACTATGTCTAGCAATTTTCTACTAAACATGATAGCACGATACAAACACACACAAAATAATCACGATAACACGAACACAATAACACGAAAGTATTTCTGTGTCGTATTTGTGTTTAAGTATCATAACACGACAAACACGATAACATTGAACTTTTAATTTGTCAACTATAAATTTTGGACTTGATAATATATTATTTTTTTATACTTATTTAAACAAGTCTCATTTAATAACTTTTGAAAGTTTAATTACTTAGATATTTAATTCCTAAACTTTGTCAATTATACATTAAAGACTCGAAATCTAATATGTGCATGAGTTGATAATTTTTACTATGAATAATTCATTATTTTGATATTTTCTTATAAATCTCGCATTTGAATATATGACTGACTAACTTAACACAACACGATAATACACACGAAAAATTGTGTTTTGTGTTCGTGTTGAGAAACATGACACAATAAATTTATCGGGTTTAATAAGTGTCACACGATACACGCGTTAATACGCACAATATAACATGCACGTACACACGATTTGTCACCCTTAATTATAGTTAATAATATATGCTTCGAACGAATAGTAATAATAAATGAATATAAGAGTTGATTATCAAAATTACGAGGGATTAATTCTTAATAAGTTATTGTGTATATATATATATATATATATTCATCCATACCTTAGGTGTGGACTGTTTTTCACAGATTTCTTGCCATACTTCCTCCATCGGTACCCGTCGTCCATATTATCGTTCTCCGATTGGGTTCTGAACGCTATCCTACGGCTCTTCTCCGCCTTCCCATCCGCCGTAACTCCTCGGAGGCTACTCTTTTTAGCTCTGTTCATCATCAAATGTTATATATAGACAAACATATTATGTAACATGAAGAAGAAGGTTGTCTTATCTGCTTGAGCTACAAGTTGAGGGGACAGACACAGGATCAGTCATGTTCTTGGACGACGATGCCATGATCTCCAACAGAGGGTTGTGCATGAAACTTTCATCTTCAATGAGATAATCGGAAACTTTGAGCTCCGATGGATCCTCCGGTGCGGTGAAATGGGTGTAATTAGGGTTTTGTGGGAACTCCATTGAGAGAGAGAGAGAGAGAGAGAGACAGAGAGAGACGTGGTAAGTCAGGAAAAACAGCAACATACACTTAAGCTCTATTTCATGGATGGAAACCGTACATGAAGGTAAGGCTCTCTTACGTGACACGTGTCTCTAGTGGGGAGTGATGTCACGATGCTTACGTAAGATTATGGTATTTTGGGTCACACCGGCGGCTGACCAAAATATTAGGGCTGCTCATGGGTGGACCGGTCCGATCCTGAAGGCAAGATTGAGACCGAGACCGAAATTTTGGTCTTCCCTTCTGGAGGACCGAGACTGACCCCGATATTGACTCGGCCGATCTCGGTTCTGGACCGAATTTTCACACACAAAAAAAAACTATTGAGCACACGCGGTATTCTTTAGTAAAAGACAAAAAAATAGTTCACCTCTAAATTTTTTTTATGAACTCATGGTATTCTTTAGTAAATTTATCAGGATGTAGCTTTTATAGAGATAGAAAACCTTCAAAATTCACACTCTTTTCGGTGTGGTATTATGAAAATCTCAAATCCACATCGGATCGGACCGGTCCTAAACGGGATTTCGGGAAAAAGCCTGACCGACCTTGAAGAAAAAAACTCGTCCGCTCGGTCTCGATCCTAGTCGGGCCGGTCTTGTCGGGAATTCGGTCCTACAGTCTTTTTTTATCTCTGCTACAAAATATAACATGAGGGATGATGGTGGGAACCAATTCTGACACGATTCGTTTAATTCGTATAAAATTTGAGTCATATCTATTAATATGAATTAATAAATTTAGGGTTAATTACCAAATAGCTACCTGAACTTTGGACGTTTTGCAACGAGCTACCCAAACTTTGAAAATTCAAAACGGTCTACCTGTACTTTGAAGAAGGTGCAAATAGCTACCTCCGTCCAATTTTTCGTCAACGGTTGACGGAAGTTTGTCGGAAATTGGACGAAGGTAGCTATTTGTACCTTCTTCAAAGTTCAGGTAGCTCGTTGCAAAACGTCCAAAGTTCAGGTAGCTCATTAATATTTAACCAATAAATTTATATAATTAAATATATATTTTAATAAATTATATAAAAATAACCTATAAATTTTTATATAAACATATTAATTATTTTGAATAGGTTTGAGCTAAGTATATTTTAATACGACCCCTTTTCGACACTATGGACAAATTGATCTAATTGCTATTTTTATTTATTTTTCTCTAGTAAATAATGAAAAACTGTGGTTGTTGATAAAGAAAAAAAAAGTTCCTCCTGGAGAAATTACACGACCGTTGATCTAAAACACTAATCAATCGAACGGAGCACAGACAAAACGGGGAATCACTCATCCATGGTCTCTCTCCCTCCCCTCTGGTGCGATCTCCTCCTCTTCTATAACTGTAAAGGACGCTAATTCAAGCTTAATCAAACCCTAGGTAAGCGAAAGTTTCCCCCTTTCTGTTTCTCTGGTGAAGACGATCATGGCGTTGGCTTCTCGCATCGCATCCAAGTCCAGACAGGTAATTTTCCGTATTTGACATGCCTTTGCCCTCGTTTATTCGTATCGATGTGTGTGAATTTTGGCTTAGCCACTTGGAGGAAGATTTCGACGTAGATTTCAGCTGGCTTATTGGTATGTATAAGATTTTCAGTTTAGGAAATGAATCGAACTCATCCACCAAGTTTCATTTGATTCGGAAGGTGAAGCAAACATTTTTCTTGGTGTCGAGATTGGCATTTGCAGAAAGTTACATTTTTTAAGGAGCATTTGCCTAGCTCTCAAATTCATATGGGAATCGATGTTGCAAATGATCCGAAATGCATTGTGGCCAATATCGATTCCAAGATGATATTGAAGAGCTAAGCCCAAACGCTCCTTAGAAACTGAAACTTATAGGCTTGTAGCTAGAAGTAGTAGCTAAAAGTTTTTGAACAGCAGAAAACGTAATGATTTATGATCTTGTACGGGCATGGTTTAGTACATGAACATCCTACTTCCTACATTACTGTTAGTTTTGCATTTGCTCTATTTGTTGGCTGGTAACTCTGCTCTTAAAGATTTCCTTTTTATTTTTTCTTCTAATAACTCATTTCTCATGTATTCTTCTTGATTATACTTCCACTTGCACTGTTTTTACGAATTCACTAGCATGGCTATTGTACAGCTCTATGGGAGTGGATTCATCTTGCAGAAGGAATATGCCATTCCTATCCGTTCCTTTGCCAAGGGAGCTAGTCCTGCTTCTCTTAAGGGAGATGGTGAGTTTTTATGGATACTACCTTGAGTTGATGTAGGCTTTGGTCAGATAATAGCAAAGGCTGATCGTCACTCAAGAATAACAGTTCTTTGGAGGGCAGCTACCTTATCTGAGATGCATTCGATTTATTTCAAGATGGCAGATAACTTTCCGCATTGTACAACTCTAAGTATCTTTTTCTTGACATTTATAAAACACGGTGATCCTTGCATATTTTAATACGCGCTAAATTATTTTATTGAAGACAGTAATTCAAATATATATACATATATTTTTTGCCTTTTCAGAGATGTTGAAGAACATCTTTTTGGAGGTCAAGAAGAAATTTGAGACAGCCATGGGAGTTCTAAGAACAGAGAAAATTACTATCGACCCTGATGATCCAGCTGCAGTGGCTCAATATGCCAAGGTTATGAAGACAGTAAGAGAAAAGTAACTCTCTCTTGCTTTTCAATTTAGAGTTGCATAATGTCCATGTTGACTCCGAGGACCAAATGAAAGAGTGTGTTTGTCTTACAGGGCAGACTTATTTTCAGAGTCGCAGCGTATCAAATACACGATTGAGTCCCGTACACAGGATATTCGTGATGCTCGTACATATCTTCTGACATTGAAGGAAATTCGTATCAAGTATGTTAATACTTATTGGGTTTTCTTAACTAAAATGTTTTTTTTTTCTTGCATTTTTTCTGGATAAATGCTTCAATGTTTTTTAAAATATATATACCTTTGTGTTGCTGCAGGAGAGGCCTTATGGATGAACTTGGTGCAGAGAATATGATGATGGATGCATTAGAGAAGGTTGAGAAGGAAATAAA
Source organism: Chamaenerion angustifolium (assembly GCA_946814005.1). NCBI lineage: Eukaryota > Viridiplantae > Streptophyta > Magnoliopsida > Myrtales > Onagraceae > Chamaenerion > Chamaenerion angustifolium. The sequence goes on from OX328279.1 coordinate 2,202,454, forward strand.
GAAGCCGCTCATGAGGAATGACAAGAAAGGGATGGCTCTTCTGCTGGCCCAGTTTGATCAGATCAACAAAAAGTAAGGTCTTTTAATGATTCAGATGTTGATGTTAAACATGGGTTAATACTTAATATAATATGCCAAATGTCACTTTTTTTGTGGTTTATTTCCAAAATCCTAAAGGTGAACCCTAAGGGAATCAGAATTGAAAACACTTGGCGCATTGATTGGTTGGTGTAAAGACCATTCCTACCCAAGAATTTCCTGTAAAAATGACAACTCCATGATTTGTTTATCTCTCAGGCTCGGTATCAAGAAGGAAGATCTGCCAAAATATGAAGACCAACTGGAAAACAAGATTGCCCAAGCTCAGTTAGAGGAGCTGAAAAAAGATGCATTCGAGGCAATGGAGACTCAGATGAAGCGGTATGTATATGCATTTCTAGAACACTTCCTACATTTACATTCACCGACTTATTATTGCCTCAAGTTGAAATTGGCAATGATTTCATCTCCCAGGGAAGAATTCAAGGATGAGGAAATGCCAGAAGTGAAGTCTATTGACATCAGGAACTTCCTCTAATTGGTTGGAAAATACTCTGCATAATGTTGTGCTGTTTTGGATGATGCTGAAAGTTAGCCTGAGTTGATGTCCAAAATGCGAAATAAAATGCCTTCAGACTATTTTGTGGTTCTTTGAATAGAAATTGGAGTTGATTGATAGCCAAGAAACTTGACCTTTCAAATCTTATATTCCAAGCCAACCTTCATTTATTGCAACTTTTAGTGTATTGGAATTTAGAATGCTTATATATTCCCCTCTACATTTAGGGTTGTCGATGGTTAGGGTATGGTACGGGTATGACAAATACCATTACCATACCATATTTTTAAATCACATACCATATTCATAACCATTACAGGTAGAATTTTCAATATCATAACCATGGTTATTAACCATGGTTTTACTTGTATACCTATATTTATTCCACATATGTAACATAATAAAAGACCAAAAATTTTATTTAAAAAAATATATAAACTTATATTGTTAACAATAAAAATATATAAAACTAACATCATGGTTATTTATTATATGTATGTACAGTAATTTCATTATTTAGTATATATTAGTTTATTAATAATAAATAATTTTTATATTTAAATAATAACTATGGGTATAACCATGAGTATTACTCAAATACCATAACTATTATGGGTAGAAAATTCATCACCATAACTGTACCGCACCATCATGGTACGGTTAACCATATTAAACAGTAACGGTAATAACCATGATTATGGTTTTTCACCGTACCATTACCGGCCCTATCTGCATTAACTTGTGGACTTGCTTTGCTAATTTCTTCTTGTGACTGCAGAAAAATTGTGACTTAAGCTCAAAAGTTCCAACTTTAGTTCAAAAGCATTGATTTTATGCTAAGGTCATAATTTATTCATTAGGCAACAAGAAAGTGCATGATGCAGAAAATAGAGTAAAGGAAAAAGGGGGAAATATCGAACTCTTCAGAAACATAAGGGAGGAATATGTGAAGAAACAAACGTTAGGGGAGAATAGTTAAACCATCCAAACATATCGGGAAAAGTGTAATTTTCCGCAGACAGTTCGTTCTTCTACCCGCCAAAAGTTGCTCCCTAAAAGTCTCCTTGCACAGTGACAGGTTCTCCCTCTCCAATGGCGGATATTCCAGAGATTATTACAGAGCATCCACAGTTGTTCTCCGGCCTTGTCCTGCAAGATTCCAAACCATGCCGTCCAAAGCCCGGAGATCACGATTACCATACCCTCCATCCTCTTCTTCCTTCCTCACTGCATCGCACTCTCCGTTACTTCATCTCCCAGAAAATTCTCCGATCTTTCCTAGGGTCTCGATCTACTCTCAATGGGGTGCGTCCAGACGAAGCCTTCCACTTACTCCCCGATCAAAGGTCTCGAGCATCTCAAGTCCCAGTATGGCTACCTGAAAGGCGAAAAGATTCAACATGGAATCGTTCGTAATCAGAAATCTTCGATCGGGGATGATTCTGGAAATGTGGTGAAGCGTCAATCGGAGAGTGGAGCTGTCGATGGACGAGGCAAGGATTTATCCAAGGCTAGTAGGAAGATTGGAGGAGATGATTTGGTTGATGGGTGGCCGAAATGGCTGCTTGACAATGTGGAGAAGGATGCTTTGGTTGGTTTGGTTCCTAAGAGTGCCGATTCATATGAAAAAATTGCTAAGGTGTGTGATTTTCGTGCCTGTTTGGTCAGGTTACTGATCTATGAGTAGGAATAGAAATTGAACTCTCCAATTTATATACAATACTGCATAGTATTCATGGCCTTATACATTGATGATTGTTGTTTCAAGCGATTTTGTTCCTTTGATGCTGGTTTTCTTTGATTTTTCGTGCTGGTGCCGTAGCTGTGTTTTTGCTGATATAATCAATTGTGTTCTTGAAAGACCACCCTTCATTTCTTGAAGAAGTTAAGCAAAACTCATTAAACGTAATGAAATGTTAAAATTTTGATTCTTCATTTATGAAATGGGTGATTTTCAATTTCCCAGGTAGGTCGTGGAACATACAGCAACGTCTATAAAGCACTAGACAGGGATACTGGAAAAACCGTTGCTCTTAAAAAGGTCCGATTCGACACATCAGAGCCAGAGAGTGTGAAATTCATGGCAAGAGAGATTAGGATTCTGCAGCACCTGAATCATCCCAACATTATCAAACTGGAAGGAATCGCCACATCAAGGATGCAATATAGTCTTTACTTGGTTTTCGATTTCATGCAATCAGACTTAACAAAGATTATCAGTTCTCCTGGTCAGCGCCTCACCGAACCACAGGTCAAATGCTATATGAATCAGCTTCTTTTAGGCCTCGAGCACTGCCATGAGAAAGGGATCCTCCATCGAGACATTAAAGCCTCCAACTTGCTGATCGACAAGGATGGTGCATTGAAAATTGCGGACTTTGGTCTGGCAAATTTCTTCAGCCCTGCAGAAAAACGACCGATGACTAGCCGGGTTGTCACCTTGTGGTATAGAGCTCCAGAGCTTCTGTTAGGATCTACAGACTATGGGGTCGGTGTTGATTTGTGGAGCGCAGGATGCTTACTTGCAGAGATGCACCTCGGGAGACCATTTTTGCCAGGGAAAACCGAGGTTAGGTTAAACTCAATAGGTCCTATCCTAATACCATATCAATTACAATTGCCTTTGCTGTGACATTTCTGATACCTCTTTGGACGCAACATAGATATCTTGATAGGAATGAAAGAAGGGAATTTATATGAAACTGTGTAAAATGTAGTGAGAAATGAAAATTTTGCTAGTATGATAATTGTCAAATTGTCTCTCTTGGGCAAGTTCAGGTTGAGCAGCTGCATAAGATCTTCAAACTATGTGGGTCACCCACAGAGGAGTACTGGAAGAAGATGAAACTACCAGCAAGCTTCAGACCACCACAGCACTACCAATCAAGTTACAGAGAAACCTTCAAGGAGTTTCCCGCCTCATCATTCGGTCTCTTGAGCAATCTTCTTGCCCTCGATCCCTCTTATCGTGGGACTGCTAAATTAGCACTACAAAACGAGGTAGGCACAACAAGATCTTCCCTTCTATTATTCTTTCCCCTTGTTATGTTGAAGAAACTCAATGGAAGCAATGAATGTTTTTCTGTGGTTGCAGTTCTTTAGGGCAAGTCCTTTGGCATGTGACCTTAAAGATCTACCTTCACTGCCGAAGGAGGAATCTCGGCCATCCCAATTGAAAAATGCAAAAAAGTAATTGATTTGTTCTTGTAAAAATTACAGTATTTTGCTTTCGAATTGTAAAGTTTGATTTTTGTGAGTCATGGCACAGATTTAAGGCATTAAAAGTAAAGGAGCTGTGTCGACCAAAGCTTGAGGAGAAGGAGAAGAACATGGTTATGGCAGATGCTAAAATAAAATCTAAATCTTTCAAAGAGGTAAGGTTCCAAGTCCTCCTACGATTCTTATATGAGACCCAGGTAATCAAAAAGTGATGAACATATTCAATAGTTTTGGTGTATCCAATAATCCCGAAGCAAATAATGCATTAAAAATGGAAAAGATTCAGTTTTTCTTTTGGCAATTTTTAAGAATAATTTGCTTTTGCAGGAGAAAAACTCGGATTTTAGCAGTTCGATGAGTCTAGAACTGATGATCAAGAACATTCATGATTCCCTTTCCCCATTCCGTCGTTCGATCCACCAACCCGTACCATCTTCTTCTTCGCTAACAGAAGCCCACCCAAATGCACTGAGAAACATACAGAACTATACTCTCCTTCAAGCTTCCATTACAGACATTGTAAATCCTTTGGATGGAGAAAGCAACGCATTGACCCGGTTCCAAAGATCGTTCTCCACACTGGATATGCGCCACCAAGATCTTCGAAAAAGGGAGTAAAGATTAGATTTTGGAAGAACCCCTTGTTCAAAATTTGGAAAGATAGAAGTAAATGCAAAACTCTTGACCTTCGGAAGAAGGAAAATATTGCAAAAGTGAAATTTAGAGTTGACTTCAGTGAGGCAAAAAATAAATTGACTGGGGAGGTCCATGTTTTTTTCTGAATGGATAAAAATTCCATTTTTCCACTGAGTTACACTTTAAGTTTTACACTTTGCATAATCGGTTACTCAATTTCATTCCTTTTAAGTTGTCCTTTGGATCGTGTAAACTTTATTTGGCAATGCATGTTGAACAGTGGGGATCAGTATAATATACAACCCTGTTTCTGAATTTTATCTAATTAACGTCTATATTCTACATATATATATATGAGTGTCAAAATGGGTAATGGATCGACACATGAGTTGTGTCAGAAATCCTCTGACCCAAACCTGACTCGTATAATAGTATGAGTCAGTTTTTTAAACTCAAACCTGGCCCGTCAGGAGTAGTAAGACTTGGGTCAGACTGAGCCGTTTGACCCACCCGTACATAAAAACTCAGAAATAAACTGACTCCTAGGTCAAGACTATTGACACATGAGTCATGTGTCGCGGGTCAAAAAATCTAACTCAAACACGACCCGTGGGCGGTCACCCACGGGTTTGGTCAATTTTTAACACCCCTCTATATATATATATGTTTATATGAAGTGTATTTTTTTTTTTTTTTTTGGACAAAAATATGAAGTGTATTAAAGTGATCATTGTTTTAATAACCCATAAATAAAGTTTAAGGATGGCAAAAAAAAAAACTATTTTTTTAAATAAACTAATGCAGGTGACACCTGCGCACTAAACTTTGAGTTTAGTGTGTTTTTATTTTTTACTATAATGCAATAACGTTATGTTAAAAATAATTCTATATTTATTCAAAGAAATCTTTTAAAAAATCCGAGTAAAAGGATAATTAGAATTTATGACTTCAACATTATAAACATCAATGCTATCCTAAATTAAGATTTAAAAGGTTTGACTAAAACAAATTAACTTGAACTTTATAAGTTAAAATTCAACTTTGTTAAGGTGACATTTCGGTTGTAATTCAATTACGTAATTAGTGGATTGTTACCAACAACTCACTATAATTTTTACAAATATTTATTTTTGTAATATTTAAACAAAATATTATTTTTAGATTATGAAAAATAAGTGTATTAAAGTCCTTGAACTTGTTGGATCTAACGTCCATTTTCAGATGAAACATTTGAAAAACAGGTTTTTGGCTTTGTTCATAACAACCCCTTAAATCTGTCAATCAAGAGTTAATTCTGTTAGACTTGGACATATGTTTTTAACGTGTAATGATAGTTGGAAACATTGAGATTTGTTAGCAGATAAGATATGTCTGAACAACTTGCCAAACACTGTCTAAAAAACAAAACATCTTCGAGCCTTCAGTTCACCGTTGTCTGCATGTTGGTGTTGGAATTGAATACAATAGTTTTACTGAATTTTCTTGTATATATTGTTAGGATCAAACACTCAATCTAATGAAGAAAATACTTAGGATTTGAGAAGGAAAAACTCAGTTTTTCTAGAGAGAAAAGGAAGAGAAGCAAAATCAGATTTCTTGTGGTAACACCCAAGTAGGTAACCTCCACACGGTTTAGAAGATATTATTCATGACGGTTACTGTTACAAAATATGTATACATGAAGAAATACAGTACGTACAGTATAGCATATGGGTTCGGGGCGCTGCCCCGAACCCCGCCTTCGGGTGGGGGGCTCCCGCCCACCACACACCCCGCAACCTCACCGCGGAGGTTGAACCGCGAGACGCGTACATTAATACATAATCTACCATTACATATTAATCAGATTACAATACCTAACATATATTTCAGTTCTATGTTTTACCCATATGTGACTATTACAAGCTAAGAAAGGTAAATACTAAATACTGATTTTGACTATTTTACAATATTTCATTGTCTAGTCTCTCTATTGGGTTTCCTTGTGTTTAAGGTAAATGTTGCTATTTCTGACAGTTGGTGCACTGTTTCTCTAAGGTGCTGCAGAGAAAAAATAATATATTTTTCTTAACCTAATACTTCAAACACGCCAAAAAATGTTTCAGCTATTTGATTTTTAGTGATTCAAAACGTTAAATAATAATAAAAATATATTATTAGCATGAGAATCATCTAAAAAATAATATAGTAGTTTATATAAAAGAAAAGCAACAACTGAAGTGGAAGTACTCTGAACTTTGGACGTTTTGCAACGAGCTACCCGAACTTTAAAAATTCAAAATGAATTACCTTAACTTTGAAGAATGTGCAAATAGTTACCTTTCGTCCAATTTACAACGACTGTCCGACGAATTTCAGTCAACAGTTGGCGGAAAATTAGACATAGGTAGCTATTTGCACATTCTTCAACGTTGAGGTAACCCGTTTGAATTTTCAAAGTTCGGGTAGCTCCTTGGTATTTAACCATTTTTATAACGAATTTCTAAATTTTAATATTTTGAGAAATCTTTCATTAGTGGTTGCAAATGACTATTTTTTTTAAAAAAAATCGACTTGAATCATTTAATTTGATTATGATAGTATTACTTTATGATGGTTATCTTACTACTTTTCTTGTTAAACTTGATTAGTGAATCTAAATTGTGATTAGTATCCCAAAGTCCTTACTATTAGGGTTGATGTGATTGTGATTTTGCGGTCAACTCAAGTCTTGCCTCCCAATTATGGGTGCATTGGAGACCAAGAAAGTCTTTTCAAAGCCGAAGGAAACAAAACCTTGTGTGGCAGTGGCACGTGATGCGTCACGAGACATCCATCCTTATGAACCCAGTTATGCCACGTGACTCTCACTTGACAGCAACTTTCATCGCCATTGACAAACCTTTAATTAATTACAACATTTACTTATCAAACGAGTAGGTTTCAATCGAGATGGGTATTTTGTTCACACATATTAAATCACATGTTTCAAAAGTACAAGATTGTGCATTAACTTTTATCTCCTACCAAACCCTGATGACCAATGGGTAAATACCCATTAATTATGGTGTAGAGGTATGAAACTATGAACACTCCCTTTAGGGACAAAAGAAGGGCCACCAAGTTGATGAAATGATCCAACCCCATGTGATAATTGGTACACACCACAATCAAACCCCCCTCATCAAAATTTGGTTGTAACCCCACAACTTTGTCACTAAGTCCACTATAGTCCCCACTCCTAATTAATGCCCCCCCCCCCCTATGTGACCACCAATCCCGAACCCTAAACAATTCTCGATTCAACTAATGTACTTGTGATACAGTTTGGGCCAATAAATCACATTTCTGATTCATTTTTCGTTTAATTCAATTCATGAATCACTGATCGTATTGATGAGTTTGATAGTAAATTTTGTTATTGTTAGTAGATTAAAAGAAATATTATTTTTCATCAAAATAGTAAATTTCATGACCTAATCAATAGTAAAGTAGCTCATCTTCTCACTAGTTTCACGTGGTATAACATTATTCTATTGTTTCAATAAGTAAATTACAAATTAGTAGTTGTAAAAATGAAGAAGAAGGGTTGGTGGGGCCTACAAATCTTGTGTGCTAAAAGATGTTTGTTATTACAACACAAAACAACCAAACCTATGGGAAGCTCTATTGCTAGAATGTTGTCAAAGTATTATCAATTTTATATTTCTTTAAAAAAAAAAAAAAACTATTGCTAAATAAATGATAAGCTAAAAATATTTTTAAAAAATGTCTATAAGTTCAAACTTTTAAAATAATGGGTTAAATAGTTCGTTTAAAGTTTATGTAGTATCAAAATGTGCATATTCTGAAAATTTTCATTAATAAGTATGACATCAGAAATTCATTTAAGTGGAGGTAATAATTAAATTAAAAAAAAATTAGGAGGAAAATATAAATTTTAAAATTTAAAATAATTATATTTTTTAGATTTAAAATTACACAACCGTAAAAGTTAAAGGGAACAATTACCCCATCATCCTAACATGACTCCGTCCTTGCTCATCAAGAGTGTCGAAGGTGACCCCGCTGAAATCCAAAATATACGGATCTCAGTGGGGAGTTTAGTAAAAGTTTTTTGTTCGTAAATATCAATTTAAAGATCGTGTGTGTTGAAGTATATCAAGATCGCATCGAAAACATTCACTCGTAAGGTTAAAGTTAAAAAAATAATATTTTTTTTGGGTTAATTGTCAAAGTGCCCCCTAAAGTTTGGCCGAAATTTAAAAATTCTCCTTAAAGTTTAAAATCCCCCCTAATGGTAAGAAAATTATGGAAAATTCTCTCTAAAAGAGCATCTGATAAGGGGAGATTTTTCATCATTTTCAAACATTAAGGGACACTTTAAACTTTAAGGGGATTCTTAAATTTCGACCAAACTTTAGGGGTACTTTGACCATTTACCCTATTTTTTTTATAAAAAAAAATACGTTTATTTCATATAATTTAAAGGACCCCCTCCTTTTTGGTCTTATGTTAGGGAGACCAATGACCCCAAACCTTAGACTGCCATTTTCATGCAAAACCAGTAGGAGACATTGATGTTGACTCCACAATAGACCCTCTCCCTCTCGCCATCTCTCTCTTGTATCTCTATCATCATTGCATGTATAAAACTGAATCATAAGAAGAAGAAGAAGATCACACAGAAAAGATTGCAGAAAAGGTCATCACTAGAACCTTTTAGGGTTTAGCTCCATATCCGAAGCTCCAGCAATGGCGAAAACTCCATGCAGATGTCTTGTAACCGTCGTGTTTCTCATCTTTCTCTGCGTCTTCCCTCCCGATTGGAAGGGTAAGTGCAAGTCAAAGCTATACTTTATCTCCATTGATGTATCAAATGGATTTTTAACTCATCAAAGAGTTTGATGCTGCAGTTTGTGAAGCAAGAGTATTGCAAGCAGAAAATGGAAGCTCAAAGATTGTTCATCAAGTGTTCATACCATCGAAAGACGGAGCAAACGAGACAGACGATTTCTCATCCATGGATTACACTCCGGCGAGGAAGAAGCCACCCATTCATAACTGAGAAACACCAGTGAAATGGAGTTTTCTTGCAGGAGTATTGTTGTAAATTCATACACAGTTGTGGACTATACTTAGTTCAGGAGATTTTGAGTGTCTAAGATGTGAGAATAGAAGGGTTATATGTATGTACCACCATATACATATATGTATACCCATCATATATATATGTATATAAATTATAGAAAAACTATATTGTATCAAACAAGATGAACTGCAAAAGAAAAATGCTTTATTTTCCTCAGTTTGGCTTCAGACAAATGAACACTGCAGAATGAATCTGGTTTATAAAAAAAAAATGCAGTTACAAGGCATACATAATGAGTAAAAATCGTGTGATTCTACGAGTTTACTCCACTAGAAATGTCAAATATTGCTTTACTTTCACCTTCAACAATTCTCTCATAGAAGAGCAAGCTAGCTTCTGCAGCAAGAACATCGGTTTCTGAAACACGTGACACCTCGGAATCTGAGATACAAAACCAGTACAGAGGAGCATCGTTTGAGTTTTGGATGTTCCTGTCGGGGGGCTGGGGCTGTTCATGTCGCAGACTTCTAAAAATGGTGTAATGGCCACTTCCTGCTCTTCCGAAATGCTCCACAACCGAAACAAGGCGATATAGATGATGATCCTTCTCCATATGGGATGCCTTCACCTGCAAGTAAATGTCTAAACTAGTGGAAAGGACACCATCCAATTTTTTTATTTTTTATTTTTTGGCCAAGACTCCATCCAATTGGGGCTCAACTAAGGTTCACATTTTACACAAAGTTAATGTGTTACTGGTAGGGCTGACAATTTCTGACACAACACGATCTGCTTTAAAGCGTATATGGGTTTTCTTATACGTTTAGACACGATTATTAATCGTGTCTAAACAACTCAGATCTGCGGATATCTGTATAAACACGATTAAACACGATTAACTATTCGTGTCTAATCGTGTTGTGTATACATGTGACACGTTTAGACACATTTAAGTATAATAATAATAATAAAATATTAAAATACTCACTTACTTTTTAATATTGAACTATGAAGACCTTACTTTGTATATTTGAATTTGTGTATATATCTGCTTTAAAGCGTATATGAGTTTGACATTAACGGATCCCGTGTCTAAACAACTCTATACGTTTAGACACGATTAAACGACTTATACGTTTAGACACGAGACATGTTTAGACACGTTTAAAATTTATCCGTTTAGACACGAGATATGTTTAGACACGACACGATTGCCAACCCTAGTTACTGGGCTCTTTCCAGTGCCAGATCAGCTTCCGTTAGCCACATCAGCAAACTTTACGAAAAACATTGACGGAAGGTCGATACAATATAACCCCCTACCGTATATATTTGACTAACCTCATTTGAGCAACCTTGTTCATTGCCGGGTACTCTTTCTTCGGTATGTCTTGATTCATTAGGCAATGCCTTCATTTTGATGGTTTGTGCTATATCTGGAGGGGGGTGATCAAGGATATTCTTGTAAATCTGCTGCCTTGGATAATCATGATCGGAATTTACTTGTCGGTTTTGTTGGCTCCTTTGCCCTCTTGCAGCATCCTCTTCCACATTCTTCATTCCCAATTCACTTGTAATAAAAGGAGTCAGGTCCAACACCAGAGGAAATGAAATATGACCCTGCAAGTAATGTCAATTTTATTTCTTCTCCAGAAATTTAAAAAAAAAAAAATACACACAATTATATCAATACATTTAAAGTTCACCTTAATTTTGAGTAGATCACCATATCCATTTGGCGTTACCCTCTGCAACTGAATGCATAGAATCTGCACGTATATTCACAGATGTTCAGAGCAATAGCAAATTTCTTTACCGACCCAACTGTAAGAGTAAGAACTATCATTTACACATGAGAGTCAAGAAGCCGTTACGGGTTAACGATCATATTTAAGCGACAATAAAAAGAGTATATTGTAAAAAAAAAAATATGAAGTTAACTTAGCGTACTGGTTCTGGTTTATATATATATCTGTGAATGCGAAGATCATAAGTTCAAGTTTCAAAAATATCATTTTTTATTGAGTTTAAACTGAAAATAATAGTAGCCTACTATCCTTGATAGATCCTTCATAAATAGTAATGGGTAAATGGTCAAAGTACCCCCTAAAGTTTGGCCGAAATTTAAGAATCCCCTTAAAGTTTAAAGTGCCCCTTAATGTTTGAAAATGATGAAAAATCCCCCATTGTCAGATGCTCTTTTAGGGGAATTTTTCATCATTTTTTAACATTAGGGGGGATTTTAAACTTTAAGGAGGATTCTTAAATTTCAGCCAAACTTTAGGGGGCACTTTGACCATTAACCCAATAGTAATAGATAGATAGTAAAAAACTTACTATGGTAAGTAATTTGATTGGTGTGATACCTTGGGTGAACGAGCAATAATTGTTTGCTTGACAGTCCTTGAGAAATCATTCGACCACGGTAAAGTCTCAAGACTTGACAAACTCCTGCATTCGCAGTAATCTTCCATGATACACGATTTAACTTGCTCGGTTTCTTCCTGATAATTATAGATAAAATAACAAATACATAAGAAGTGGATACAGGCCATGTAATTGATCCATTATTGGGATGAAGCAAAGTGCTTCATCTCCCTCTCCTCATTATGCAGCTGAGGCCTGCTCTGAACATATTCAACCATATAGCAAAGTGCAAACTGTGTTGATTTTGTTAAAAAGTGATAGAAATAACACACACGATGCACTTTAACGGAGCATATGTTGATTTGCCTCTCCTACGTCACGTTAAAATGCATCACATGTGCGATTCCAGACACGTTTAATGGAAAAATCATATAGTTTGCACTTTATTATGTTGTTGAAAGATCAATACGTTTTTCAAAGTTTGATTTGTTTTTTTGGTGATTAACCCTAGAAGGGTTAATTAAAACTAAAAGAATCTTCACCTCAAATACGGAGAAATTGATAGGAACAGCTTTGTTCTGTCTAAGAAGAGCAGGCATTTCATTTTTCTACCTCATTTTGTGATATCAGCGACAAGTATTTTACTGCAGCAACGTGCCAACAACGGGAGCAGCAGTAGTTGTTGACTCGTTCGGCAACAGTGAATTGCTTCAAGCAATCCACTAAGGTTGAACCTGGCATCTGTATATATACAATTAACTAGTTAATAAATATGTGAGACAATAGGCATAATAAAATATAACACGAGCCTTTATGAACCTACAATGGTAGTACTGTAGCTGAGAACGGGCGAAAGCACCAAAGTGTGGAAAAACTCAAAAGACAAAGAGATCTGCAAAAATAAAAGAAGTTAAATGTCAGATACATAGCTAAACTTAGTGGCAGTTCAATAGGAAAGATTATATTTTCAGTCTAAGTGTCACATTTTTAGCATTGCTATGCTTGGGGAATATAAATTAAAAAACAATTTTGTAAAGATATCTCTATGGTGGCAATAAACCTGAGATGAACAACTTTGACAAGTTAAGATGCTACCGCTGATCCCATCAAACGGCCCAAGGAAGTGTTTCTGCCATCTTTCTTGTTCGGTTTGAGCTCTTCTCACTTTCCCTGAATGAATCCTACCAGTTGAAGCAGAAGAAAGAACTAATGGACTTCGATTCAGAACAAAAGATTCGGAAGATTCTTCTCTCAATGAGGAGAGAATATGAAGCAATGCCTCAGCTGCATCCTATCATCAGCCAAAATTTAAATAAATAAAATTTGCAAAATAAAATATATACTATTTAAAACACGAATGAGACACGTGATAGCACCTGTTGACTTGTAAGGTTAAAGTTAGGAACATAATAGGCAATTTCGTGCATGACTCGGCGTGGGCTTAATACTATCCTTTGTTCACCAGCTATAGATAATTCTGCAGCAGTATTTATTAACTTCATTCAATATATATATATGGATTTGGTTGGCAATCTGAGTGAATTAAAAAAAATAAAAAAAATTATCTATTACCTTCAAGTAAAGCCTCCAAGGCATCTGTTAGAGGTAAAATATTAGATTTTTCTCCAGTGTCCAATGAATCACATTCCTCCAGAATCCTTCGAAGAAAGTGTTGAAAATGTGAACAGCTTGCTAGACCCTGAAAACATTAATGAGAACAACTCAATTATGAAAACTTCGTTCCAGTTTAAAATCCAGATTCCAAATATTAATGCGTTATATGAATGATTTCTCTTAATGGCAACAAGCACTTAAGTGTAAAGAAGAATCTGGATGGAGAAGTCATTGTACCTGAAGAATTACATTGAGGAAACAGTTGTTGCCAAGATTTTGCAATCCAGGCAAAGAAAACTTTTCCTCTAAGCAACTGTTTTCCTCACTGAACCATGATAAGAAACTCAATCTTCGCATAACACCATCTCTTTGTATCGCTAAGATCAGTCCCGCAATACCCACAAGACCAGCCACAAGTTTGTGGAGTGTTGGAGGTGAGATCCACCCCATTCGAAGTTAAAAACAAAAACTTCACTTGAAATGAACCGTTAATGGCTAAACATGTAATTGTCCTTCAACTCTCAAAGTTTCCGGAATCAAAATCTTTAGCATACTGGTCCTAAGAAGAAAAAATCAAAAGGAACACAACACGTTATCACCTGAACAGTTGGCACATTTTTTCCTGTCTCGTCGATAGTACCATATTCTAATGTTGATATGAAAACGTACTCATTTCTTTGACTAAGAAGCATATCAAAATGTGTAAGCAATAACCAGATCCATCAAGTAGCTCAAATTGTGACAGAATGTTCAATTTATTGCTCATAGATCTAATCTTTGCTTTCAAACTCAGGATATCTAAACCTTAAGATTCTGGGAAGCTGGGGCTTCAATGATTTCTCTAATCATCAAGAACACAGAACGAAGTTTCGTTCTATTTTAAACGAATGAGGAAATCTAGATCAAAAGCGTTGAAAGGATGAAGCTTACCCACTAATCCAGATACCCAGACAGAAGGCCGCACTCTCCGTCAGTTCTCAAGAGTCACGACCCCTTGCGCCGAGCTAGGTGGACTACCAAATCGACTTGAGCTGTCGGAGACGGCGGAAGATCCGGAAAAAACTCCACAGCTACACTTCTGTAATTTTCTTGAAAACTAAGGGTATTCAGAATCTCAAAATCCCAAGCCTTGTCCCATGGGCCGCCCCCGACAGCCGGCCAGGCAGTCTTTGGGTTCGTGGACGATATTATTTGGAAAGCTTGTTAATTGGACTTCAGTTGACGACAGGAGGAAAAATAACATTTTCAAGAATTGAGTGATTCACGCCAAGAGTCGCCAGGCCTTGGCCCTAGCAAAATTCAGTGACCATTTTCGGGTTGAGGGTCAACCAACCTAGCCATGGGCTGAGCCCTAGCCTAGGGGCTAGAGGGACCTACGTCGGTTTTGTCCATATTATGTGACAATTCTAAGATTTTTGTCCCATGTAAATTTTGAAATGCATTATATTGAATATAATGCAGAATGAACGACTATTTTTCGGCTAAACTAACCAAATTAAATATGGTAGTAAAAATTCTCACTCAGAAGATAAGAGTTGAAACATTCTCCACGAAGTGGACGTATTTAGTATCGTACATATCAATATATTTATCATATTAGACTTAGTACATACATAGAATAATATTATCGTGACAACTCCATGCGTGTACGTGTTTAGTATCGTATGTATCAATATGTTTATCATGTTAAACTTAGCAAATACATAGAATCATGTTATCATAACATATTTCTCAACACGAACATGAAACACAATTTTTCATGCGTGTTCAAATCTTGTTATCGTGCTGTACTAAGTTAATCAGTTGTACGTACACATGTAATATTTATAATAAAATATCAAATTAACAAACTGCTCACAATAAGAATTATATATAAAAGCAAACATAAAATTTCATGTAAAATTAACAAACTCTAAAAAGTAAATAATTAAATAGAGTTTTAAAAGTTATAAATATTACTTATTTAGGAATATACTAAAAATATAAATTTATAGTGTCTAACTTTATTGTATTATTATTTTGATATACTTTTATTAATTTTTTTCGTATATATTCGTCACGTATTATTGTAAGAAATTGTCCCCCTACCAATTTAGTTTATTTTTTTTGGCCAAACCTACCAATTTAGTTGACTAGTTAAAGTTTCCTTGTCTAATGTAGACATGGGTTAACTTCGAAGCATGCATAACCTAGAAAGCGGTTGTTTCTACTGTGGTCGTATCATATCGTCATCACCTTATTAGATTTTGCCCACTTTATTTAATAAATAATAATATATGTGAAACTCTTTTTTCAGCTTTCCGTTACAAAAAGATGGAACCAAAGACGCAAAGCACAACTTATCTAGCACGTTATACAAGTTCTATTCACACATACATCTAATTTATTACATATCGATAACATATAAAATACAAGTTTGCCATGGTATAAGTCGGGGTGAAGTCACATTGAGATAATGAATGAGGGTAACTACTTTTCTTAATTTTTCATATGGTATCATTTTAATTTTTAAAAATGAATATATTTTGTATTTTTAAGACTTATTTTTACCCCTAAAATATATGTATATGTATAAAGAAATATGTTATGTACCTCATATTTAAATGATGCGTAAAATACGTCTGTTTCTCTTAATGTTTGAGTAGACTTGTTCATTTAAATCGGTTCGGTCGAATTGATTTGGTTTTTGTTTGGTTTGAATCGGTTCGGCCGAATTAATTTCTCACCATAATATTTTTGTTTGATTCAAGTAGACCCGTTCAAAATAATAGTTTCAATTTAGTTCGGATCGGTTCAGACCGGCTCATTTTTTATACTGATTTATACTTAAATTTAAATCAAATCACTTTAAACCTATATAATTTTAAAACTGATTTGAAGCAAAATAAACCAAACCTAGAGATGTCTTCAATAAACCAAACCTAGAGATGTATTGGACTCTCGTATGTTGATATTGGACAGGATTTCAGTTGGTTGTGGAACAGATTTTCAATCGGTTCAGTGTGTTGTTCAATCGGTTCAGTGTTTTTTCAGTCGGTTCAGTGTATTTTAGTCGGTTCAGTGTATTTTAGTCGGTTCAGTGTGTTTTACAACATTTTCAAACGATTCAGTTTCAGTTTGAACCGGATTATCCAAACGGAATAGATCAACTCCATTGATATCCAAACATAAATACAAAATTTTCATTTTTAAATATTTCTTAATTATGACTCTTTAAATGATCTAATAATACTACAATAGATTCTATTTTTTTATTAAATAATTGGGAGCGGTCAAAGTTTGATTCAGGGGAGTAAAGGAGTTCGTATGGTTAGGGAAGTCAACTTTTTTCTTTTGAGACTTTGAGTGATTCTATTTCTAGCTAGTAACCTTTACTTTCCATGTCATGGATAGAGTTGTAGATGAGATGCAAAGAATGGATGCCCACTTGCAGTCTACTTCATTTAATGAGGGGAATATATATATATATTATATAATATAAATAAAACCCAATAATATGGTTTGTAAATTATATTATTTTAGTTTTTTTTTGTATAAATTCTTTGTTTAATATGGTTAAATAGTGTAACTAATAAGTATGTCAATATTATTCAATGTTGATACTACTACGAAAAAGTATTTTTATTATGTTATGTTATGTTATAAACACTACGGGAGAGATGCCATATAACGGCCAACAGTCACGGCTCAATGTGTGTTGAGCCGTGATAAGTCAAATTTATTTCACTATCACGGCTCAATTGATATTGAGCCGTGGCTGGGCTTATTTGACGGCTCGATTTAATGAGCCGGTCCGATTATCACGGCTCAAATTGGGCTTGAGCCGTGATAAAACGTATTTGTTTGTTCACTCGGCCCACTTATCACGGCTCTTGAGCCGTGCTAAAGTCGTTCAGTCGCTCTGGTAGCTGGTTATCACGGCTCATTTACATTGAGCCGTGATGACTATTGGATTTTAAAAAAAAAAACAATATTTTCGACGGCTCAAATTGCATTGAGCCGTGACAGAAGAATAAGTCGGGTTACAGAAGCCAGACTTCATTCTGCAGCAGACACCCCTCTTCCAGTTCTTCCTCTCCGTGCGGCGCCGAGCTTCCTCTCCACCAGGTAAATTCTTCTCCTCTCTTCAATTAATCGAAGGAAATGTTCGGTCGAACTCTTATATGTGTAGTCCATGTTCGATTTTGCAGTATAATCCACTAAATCGGGCTTCTCCGTTTAAATCGCCACTCCGATTTTAGGTATGTAGTTTTCGAATTTTTCTTCAATTTGTTCATTGAATTGATCTTCCCAAGCCTTATATGTGTTCTACTTGTTAGATTTAGTGTTAGAATTGTATAAATCCGAATTTTTGAACAATCGGCTCAAACCCTAATTTCTCCACATATATCCGAATCTATGAAGTTTTCGAATTTATCTTCAATTCGTTCATTGAATTGATCTTCCCAAGCCTTATATGTGTTCTTCACATTTACCAGTTGCAAATCAAGTAAGTATTACTTTTCACGATGTTTTTACTGTTTTGGATAGTTTAGTTTTGCGTGAGAATTTGGGTTTAGTTTACATCTAGTTAATGTTATGATTTTTGGATGTTTGTATAGAATGATCAAGCAACTCATCAATCAACAGCATCTAATAGTGAACAATCTGCTAGTGGAAGTCAAGAAAACGATGAAGAAGATGAATCGGTTTAGTCAAGGCAGTGTTATGAATGAAGACTTATTATAAGATATTATGTATGTTTTTGAATTAATGAAACGAACGGCTGGATATGTAATGTATGTTGGATATGTAATGTACTGTTTGCAAAAATTATGGTTTTGGTATGTAAGATATTCAGGTTATGGTTATTGTTTTATGATTAGGATTATAATATAAATTATTCTGATTTTTATGATAAATATTGTATATAGCACGGCTCATTCGAATTAGAGCCCTGCAGTCTTTTCAGCACCCTTATTCACGGCTCAAATAGAATTGAGCCGTGAATAATACTGCCTTCAAAATTAAACGGAAATAATTATCGCGGCTCGACTTAAACGAGCCGCGATAATTAATTCCACGGCTCGTTTGAGTCCGAGTCGTGGAATGTCACGGCTCAACTGTATTTGAGCCGTGAAAATGATGCTGACTCTTCCTGTAACGGCTCAAATACAGTTTAGCCGTGAATTACTAACGGCTGCAAATCCCAGCCGTTATAAATTGTTTTTTCGGCCGGTGTTGGCCTCCTCTCCCGTAGTGAAATAATTAAATATTAGGAATAAGATATAATATGTTGTAAAATTTGATTCAATTTATAACCAAATTGTTCACATGTGTAATCTTCTTCTCATCCCCACTTAGTTCCACCATTGAAAAATATAAAGAAAAACTAAACATTTTAAATAAAAATTGTAAGCAATTTTTTAATTAGCTCAAAATACAAGAACATGCATGCACCAATCATAGACCATGGTCTGTTCTACCCAGAGGATGAGCTATAATGGCTGCTCGATTCCGACCAGGGAAAATCCTCACCGTCGATCCAACCACCGCTCGGCCTCGGACCCACGCCGTCTGGACCATGAAACAACGTTGCCTGCTGCGGAATATAAGGCGACGAAGAAGCAAACATTTGGTCGTATAAATTCATGTCATATGCGCCACCTTGGGAGAAGTCAACATTCTGGGTCTGATGAATGGCTCCTGAGCTGCTGGACCCGGTCGAATCAGGAACCCACATAAGGTTACTTTCCGAACCGGGTTGTTGTTGAACCGGAGGAGGCGGTCGGATAGTGACGTTCTCTGGGAAGTTAAGCTTTGCTTTGTTGCCTCTGAATTTGAGGGCGGCTACGTCGTATGCCCGGGCGGCTGCCACGGCGGTGTCGAAGGTGCCCAGCCAAACCCTGGTGGCCTTGAAGGGGTCCCTGATCTCCGCTGCCCAGCGGCCCCACGGCCTCTGCCTCACTCCTCTGTATTTCCTCCTGGGTTGGTTCTCTTCTTCTCCGCCATGGCTGTAAGTGTTGGAATACTCAAAGGTTGTCGCTGTCTCTGTCGCGGTCGTGGTTTGTGGTGTCGGAGCTGCCATGGCTGAAGATAAAGATCTCTATTAGTTAGTTTTAGCTTGTATTTATAGACAACGAGATTAGATGATGAAGGAGCCAACTACCCCACTATTCCATTCTTTTTCTTATATTACAAATGAGAAACAGATAATCTTCTCTCTTTCGAACCGACCAAGTTTCCTTTTTTGATTTTCGTGTTTTTCATATTTATTTAAAATGATTTTTTATGTATAATTAATTACATAAAACTGTCAATTGAAATATATAAAAATAGTATATATATATATATATATGGGTTAATGGTCAAAGTGTCCTTAAAGTTTGGCCGAAATTTAAGAATCCTCCTTAGAATTTAAAATCTCTCCTAATGTTAAAGAAATAATGAAAAATTCCCCCTAAAATAGCATCTGACAAGGGGGAATTTTTTATCATTTTTAAACATTATGGAGCAATTTAAACTTTAAAGAAAATTCTTAAATTTCGGCCAAACTTTATGGTGCAATTTGACCATTTACCCTATATATATATATATATATATGATAAAGGACACTTGATGACTTCTAATAAATCTAGTCATTTTTTTTTTTTGTGTGTGTAGTGACGTTTTTTTATACCATTCCGTACGTAGACTTCTAAGAAACTTAGGTCAATATATCGCATTTTCTATAATAAAAAAAATTGCCCACTTAATTATGTTTGATTACATGACTAATTAGTTTAAACTTGTGTTATTTAATCACTAATGTTTGATAAAAAAAAAATATTACAGTAACTTCTTCTTTCGAACCCATAAATCAGTTTATGGATTCAAAATTAAATCGGAAACATAATTTGATTTCCAAGTTCCTTTTGAACCCAAAATTTTGATCATTTGATTCATTTATTTTGAAGATTTAGGATTGTTAAATCGAAGAAAAAGAAGATGGAGAGAACATGAATTGAAGAAGATGAATGTGGGAAGAAGAATAAGATAAGAAGAATGGTAAAATCGTTATTTTAGTTACTATTTTATAATATTGTTCAAATATAAGTGACTACATAATACAAATTTGAACAAAAAAGTAATATTCTCAAACATAAATGATAGTTTAATAACGTCAAATAATATAAATGACCAAAAATTAATATTGATCCTAGATAAGTGACTAAATAAGTAATTAATCCTAAAAAAATAAATTTTATAAATTAATAATCCAAAACTTGAATAAGTTATAATATATACTTTAGCTTCCACATTTCAATAGAAATAGTAGTTTTTTACTAACGTAAATATATCTTTAGTTTAAGAAACCAAACCTCCTAAAGACGAGGAAGATCCACTTTGCGGTAAGTATCTAATGTCATTAGAAACCGTTGAAACTGACCCACCCCCACCTCCCATCATAAACGACGACGATGTATTCTCTGATTCCGGCCATTGAACCGCTTCTCCGGATACAACACGTGTCAAAGCCGAGACCATAACCGACATCTCTCTATCCCTATCCATCTCGGCAGACTGGTCCGACCACATTACCGACAGTGACGTCTGGTCGGGCCATGCATGGTTCCGATCTCTCGTATCGTTGTCTCTTGAGTTCGCCACCTTTACCAGCGGAAGGCACATATGGTAGCGCAAAGTGTATTTGAAGGGAGAATGAAAATCAGGCAAGTCCTTTATATAGAAGAGAGTGTGTGCAAATGTAAACGTAAGGTGTGGAGAGTTCAAATAATATTCGTCGACCTTATCTTTGTATCTCTTCTCAAGAAATGTATAGATTCATTAAATAAATATTATAAAGTATATGTATATATAGATGACTATAGAATGAATCAATACAAATAAAGATTTTTAAAAAATTCTAATTTTATATAGAATAATTCTTCTTTCACGTCTAGGCTTGGTCATGGAACTGGTTCAACCCCGAACCGATTCAGAACTGAACTTGTCTGGTTTGTAAAAAATATTACTTTTTTCTGTTTCTAAAAAAATTGGTTTGATTCGGACCAATTTAGAACCGGTTCGAATTAGTCTGTTTTTTTTAATAACAATTTTGGTTATGAATTAATCTGGTTCAAACCGAAACTGAACCGACTGAAAATCTTGTCCAACACACTGAATCGACTGAAAATACACTGAACCAACAGAAAAACACACTGAACCGACTGAAAATCTGTTTCACAACCAACCAAAATCATGTTCAATATCAACATACGAGAGTCCAATACATCTTTAAGTTTGATTTATTGAAGACAACTCTAGGTTTTGTTTAATTTCAGACCTGTTTGATTTATATTGTTTCAAATCGGTTCTAAAATTATATAGGTTTAAAATGATTCGATTTAAATTTAATTATAAATCAGTATTAAAAAACGAATAGATTTGAACTAAATTGAAACTACTATTTTAAACTAGTATATTTGAAGCTTAAAAAACTAGTATGGTTTTGAAACTAGTTCGGTCGAACTTGTTCAAACCATACCAAAATCAATCAAGTTCAGTCAAAGCCTATTCACGTCCCATATTTTATTTTTACATATAGATATAAAAATAATATATAAAGAATACGAAATAATAAATAATGATAGGGTTTGACTAAATGTATGGCTGCCTAGTTGGGAGGTGATGTGTGAACATTAGTTGGTGGTCGACATAGTTGGAAGTTTGGAACCGCCACCGCCAGGGTGAAGTCGATGGCGCGATGATGCTCTCTGACTCTCTCTCTTTGTCGGTGATGAACCGATGTGACCGACTTAATAAAAGATTAATGGACTTAAATTTAAAAAGTTGCCACCTAAGAAAAAATAATAAATTTGGACATGTAAAACTAAAAAAAAAAAAAACTTCTCTTTAAAGAAGTTTAATATTTTTTTATCTAATATGTTTGTGCAAAAATTTATTGCCAGTATATATTTTTGTAATTGTGAATAGTCCAACATTTTTAAAAATAATAATAATTGGTATTTATGCCAATTAAAATGTTTCTTAAATCGAACCCAATGAGGGTCCATTCGGTTGGAACCCAGGTCAATGGATTTCGATTGGATTGAATCGAGTCGAAATTTTATTATAACACTAGTATGAATTTATATGATTTAGTCGTAATGTTTAGAAAAGTATTTCAGTTACTTTATAAATTAAAAAAATATTTAACATAATTTGTTAATAAATAACTGTTGGAAGTATATGTTACTATAGTTTTCAAATATGTATTTTAGATTAAAAATAATAATTTTAATAACATATTTATACCATCAAAATTTTCTCTAAAAATAAAATTAATTCATTAGTTTAGATAATGACATCGTGCACAACTAATATTTTTGAATTTTTACAAACAATATTCGAAATTTAGAGTCCACATTTATATTGTTATTTTATCAGACAAAAATGAAAATTTTGAAGATT
This sequence comes from Chamaenerion angustifolium, assembly GCA_946814005.1. Taxonomy (NCBI): domain Eukaryota; kingdom Viridiplantae; phylum Streptophyta; class Magnoliopsida; order Myrtales; family Onagraceae; genus Chamaenerion; species Chamaenerion angustifolium. The sequence continues at coordinate 2,225,391 of OX328279.1, forward strand.
AGAAGCACACGTCAGAAGATTTTGTATTATTAAATAATATTATGTGATTTTTAATATATATATATTATTTTATTTACTGTAGTAATATATTATTTCAATACATACAAACATATTTATTTATTCTATTTACTTTAATGGATAAAACCTGAGTTATTATAAATATATTTGAAATAGATGTTAAATACTAAGATTATATAATTATATTTACCAAATAAAAGAAATATTTATAATTATAAAAAAATTTATGAACATTACCATAACAAATTTATTATTATTATTATTATATATAGTATATTAATTATAATATTTATTAACAGTTTCTAAGGGTTAAAACAAAGATCGCATATGATATTTTATCATGAAAAAATAAAACAAAAATAACTTAAAACTATCCTCTTATAGTGACTTAGATTAAATTAAACCGATTAATTAAGATTAGTCTTTTGGTAAAATTAGTTTGAAAAATAATATTAATTTTAATTCTTAAAAAAGAATTATGAGTTATTGGTATATATATTCCGTACTTTGTCTGCTACTCGACTAGTGGGAGTGTGGTGTTCTTTGGATGTCAGCTCAGCTATTGGCCGGTCTCAGCCGTGATTACTGTGGAATGGTAAGATACTAATATGGTCAACGTTGACTAAAGTCAAAGGAATAAAGCGTTCACGCGCTAATATAGGATTAGGGTAGGAATTTGAGGACTACTTTGTTTTTTCTAGATCTTTGACCCTTACAATACATGTATAGTAATGTTTAATAATTTTCTTATATTAAAACGTTTTATCACTTGATTAGAAGTCTCAAATTCAAGTACTAAGAATATAAAAAAATATTCAGGATCAGTATCTTACTTTGGGGCAACGTTTAGTTGATCGTTACATCCGGACAAACTTTGGGGTAATGTTTAATAATTTTCTTATATTAAAACGTTTTATCACTTGATTAGAAGTCTCAAATTCAAGTACTAAGAATATAAAAAAATATTCATGGTCAGTATCTTACTTTGGGGCAACGTTTAGTTGATCATTACATCCGGACAAACTTTGGGGTAATGTTTAATAATTTTCTTATATTAAAACGTTTTATCACTTGATTAGAAGTCTCTAGGGGTGAGCAAAAAATACTGGTTGGACTGAGACCGGTCCGAGACCGGTCCGACTAAGACCGAGACCGACTAGGATTGAGACCGAGCGGGCGGGTTTTTTCCTCTAAAGTCGGGATTGGGCTCGGGTTCGGGATTTTTCCCGAAATTCCCGATTAGGACCGGCCCGGCCCGAGTTGCCTAAAAACCTAATACATAATACTATATATACTATACAAGTATAGTAGTATACAACAACTCACAAAGTCTCCATGTGTGTTTGGATTGTATGTTCTATATTTATAATGTGTGTTTGGATTGTATGTTTGATACTTGATTTATTGTGTTTGTATGTTCTAAATTTGGTGAAAATTCGGACATTTTTTTTTATTATTTGGATTGGAAATTTCGGTAATGGACCGAGACCGGCCCGAGTCAAGCAAGACCGACTCGGGCGGGCTTTTTATACCGAAGTCGGTCTCGGTCTCGATCTCGGTTCTCCAAAGGTGAAGACCGAAATTTCGGGCTCGGGCTCGGTCTTGCCTAAAAAACCGGCCCGGACCGCCCAAGCTCACTCCTAGAAGTCTCAAATTCAAGTACTAAGAATATAAAAAAATATTCATGGTCAGTATCTTACTTTTGGGCAACGTTTAGTTGATCTTTACAACTCTTTACATTGTAAAATTCGTACGGATGTTCAGTTTATTTCATAAACAATTTTTTAACTTTAAAATTCGACTAATTTTTTTCTTTATATTCTAATTTTATTTTCGATTATCTCTTTTTTCTTCTTTACGACTCTGTATCCTCTTCGGTTCATCATCTTCACACAACTTTATAAATTTCTAGAAACATTTTACCAACACTTTATGAAACTCAATTTATACTAAAGTTTATAAAGTTTCGGTCAAATTCGTGGATCGTTTACTTTGTGCAATTGATCCAATATATGTTATACTTGTGTAGGGATAAGTTTGACCAAGATCGGATTAGGTCAAGTTTCCTTTTTTCTTTATTCTTCCTTCTTATTGATCAATAATAATTCCACTTCACTCATGAATTTTGAAGAATATGAAGTACCCTAGTCGTTCAAAAAAATGCTCTATATGATGTCATCCAATATATATACTAAATCAAGGTTCGTTAATGGTGCAATAAAAATTTGAAAATTATGATTTTTTGTATACTTTTTTTATTTAGTTAACCATATTATGGTACAGTGTAATTATACTAACACTTGTTTACCTATAATTAGTGTTATCAGAACTGGACAGACCCTCGAACCGACGAGAGGGTCGGTACCTGGTTTAGCATGTCCAACCATGTATAAATAAAAAAATCTTAAAATATCTTCCTCTAAGATTTGGAAAGTCTTATGGGGCAAGATCCAATGACGGAAGCTCTCTTTGATTTCTTCATCATGCATCTTACAAGGCAAGATCTAATGGCGGAAAAATACTTGGATCCTCAACTATGGAACGCATGCGTAGGCGGTATGGTCCAAATGTCGCCTCTCAACTCCCAAGTCTTCTACTTCCCTCAGGGCCACGCCGAGCATGCCAAGGGAAAACCGCCAAATCGAGCTTCCTACCGAGATCCTTTCACTCATCCTCTGCAGCGTCTCCTTCATTAAATACATGGTCCACCCAGAAACCGACGATGTCTTCACCAAAATCGACCTCGTCCCTGTAAAAACGACCAACCATGAGCTCGACCTCATCAATAACGACGAAACTCCATTCCTAACTCTAGGAGTCGAATCAAAGGTCGCCTCCTTCGCAAAGATGTTGACTCTGTCTGACACCAACAATCGTGGCCTGAAGTGAAGAACTGAAGGTTGCGACAAAACTGAAGTGAAGAACGAAGGTGAAGAAGTGGAACTTGGATGCGGCTGCTAACCCTAGTGAAGAAGTGAAACCGTCGGCCGGTCAGTTTAAAAAATACCAAAAAAATAGAACTGAAAATCAACCGATTTTAAAAAATTGGATGACTCACGTCGATTCAACCGGGTTCACTATGCATTTCAGTCTTTTTATTGAACTAAACAAGGTAGGGGTCTGATTCCCGATCAGACCAACCAGTTCTGATAACTATGCCTATAATGATTAAGGTTATAATATTTTATCATTCATTGTGATTATAATAATAACATTAATTGTGATTATAATAATAACATTATATATAATAATAACTATGCCTAGGGTTAGAGGAATGAAGGAAATTATCTAATTTTGACTCTAAAAAATATAATAATTTTCTATATAACTCTTTAAAGACTTATATTTGTCCTCACTATTTTTTCTTTTCAGTTCAATTGTTTATCCCAACTTTAACTCTTGCTCCTACTGAAGAGAATTTCTGGCTTCGTCCATATATATATATATATATATATATATAAGAACTTACTATATATATATGTAAGCATGTTTCAATATGTATATCGAACTTGGTTGAAACTATGTAGTAGTTTAATAGTTAAATTAATTTTTTAAGACCAATAGGTATACAAGTAAAACCAATAGTATACCTCTCACCCCTATTATGTTTCACAAAAAATATTACATTTTTTTTTCTAATAGATCTATATGTTTTAAAATAATAATAATTAAAATCTACATTCTCTAACATAATTACCCCTTTTCATAAATTACCCTTAATAGCATAGTTATCAGAACCGGACCGTCCATCGAATCGGCGAGGGGGTCGGTTTACGGTTCGGCCGGTCCAACCCGGTTCAGTGTGCGATTCACTGTTCACAATGGGAAAATTTTGAAAACTTAAAATACACATAGGCTCAAACACAAACATAATTACCTCAAACTACATAGTCTCTCACACACACAAACTACATAGTTTCAATATCAAACACACATTACTCTCAATTCTCAAACACAATATACAATAATAGTGAACCGGTTTAATCAATTGAGGTAAGCCGATTGGTTTGTTAAATATTTTGCTTACAGATATACTAAAATTAACTACCTCTACCTCCAATTTATATAATACTTTAAAATAAATAAATAGATGGATAGATTAGGATTCATTCATGAAGAAAAGAGGCAATATATATATTCCCTAATAAAATTATTAAAAATTTGAGTAATTTTTATTTTTTATGTATGTCATGCATGTGATATTAATGGTTATATATGACTCTCGACTTAAGAAGCTGATAAAATACCCTTACCTTTTCTAATTATAATTTTTAATTTCGTGATCGCATACTTTTCTGAATTTTAAATTTGAATTATGTATCATGTACTTATTCTATTTTTGTTACATATTTATAATTTTAAATCAATTTAATTGTGCCACTATTGTATTTCTCCAATAATAAGATAAGAAAAGCTAGTAGTGTAGACATAAGTGGAATATTAATGGCTTAACTTGAAAGTTTCCTAAACATTGAGGAAGTTGACGTAAAGAATAAGGAGAGCAAGGCCTTTTTATAAATTAATATTAGAACAAATCGGTTTGCACAATTAATTCCCCATTTTAAGCACGTTTTGGATATTTAAAATTGGTTTTCCCAACGCGTAAATTGAGTCATGACATAAAATATAGAAAAGTTTATAGTGATATTTTTGTAATTTTTAATATATATTAAATTAAGTGTGATAAAATTTTTAACAAAAAGAAAAATTCAATATTTCAAATATTAAGAACCGGACCATTTATTTTTAAACAGTAAATTGAAATTCGATTTTAGCTTAATAATATATTTAACTTAGAGAGAGAAAAAAACATAAAAACATGTTTTCTATGATAATAAAATGTAGGGGTGAGCAAAGTACTCATTTGGACCAGCACCTATCCGAAACTGACACTTTGGGAAGGTTCCGGGTAGTAGTTTTAAAAATAGGGTAGCTTCCGGAAAAAAAAAAAAAAAAAACTGATAGGGCGGAAACAAACCACCGTGACTAACACCGACGAGCAAAGTTGTTTTTATAATTAATTAATATTCGATTCACCTAAATTATCCACTTGTGTTGTTTTTGTATTCAATTGGTTAAATGATATAGTATAATTCCAATATTTTTTAAATTTGATTGTAATGTTATTATTAACTAGATGAAATTACATCGTTAAGATTACATTTACTAGCTTCATATTACTTTTACAAGATATCGGAGTTTAATTACCATGGAATTTAGTTTTCGAAGAGTGGTGATTGGTCCCCAAGTATTTATTTCAATACCATAGGATTAAAATTTAAATCTACTAAGTTGGGTTAGTCCATATGTGTATTAAGTATGTGACTTTGGTCAATATAGATAGGAGGCACGATAGCAGTTACTATTGATCAAGGTTTTACAAGTTATTAAATGTGATTTATTTAAAAAAAACAGTAAAATATTATATTACATTGCAATGCAATGTTTGGCAAGATTTTGAATTTTTCCCTTAAATTTTAATTCGTAAAATTTTATTTACTCATGTTTAGCTAAAATGCAAGTTTGCCTCAACCGTGAACTTTTTCATCTAATTTTAACAAAATAAGATTTGAAAATTGAAAAAATAATATAAATACTAAAAATATCCCAATTTAAGCATTTTAAATGTTACTCTTAGAGAATATTTTTTCCATTAAAAAAAGTAAAATAAAATTTTGAGTACCTTTTTTTTTTGTTTTAATCATTTTGAGTTATAAACGCCAATTTTATGAAATTAGTGCCGAATGACCCGGCCTTTGCAAATGGATGGGCTTGTCATTCTTAATATAGGCCTAATAACAGGCCGAAATTAATTAAATCCCACGATATTAATATTGGCTTCACTATAATAAATATTCTGAAATAAAATTTGATTTTTTACATATAAAAAGCTAAGAATAACTAAGGTAATTAAATTAGTTTTGGCGTACGACATTAATTTTGTCGTTAACTTCAATTTTGGAACATCGAAAGGCAAGACAATTGTTAAGAGTAGGAGCAGTAGCTATAAAAAATTGTGGTTATAACTGTTATTTTTTTATACGGTGAATCATATTATTATAGGGTTAAATACCAAGTAGCTACCTGAACTTTGGACGTTTTGCAACGAGCTACCCGAACTTTGAAAATTCAAAACAGACTACCTCAACTTTGAAGAAGGTGCAAATAGCTACCTCCGTCCAATTTATGATGACTTTCCGACGACAGTTGATGGAAAATTGGACGGAAGCAGCTATTTGCACTTTTTCAAAGTTGAGTTAGCTTGCTTTGAATTTTCATAGTACATATTTAGTTTGGCCAAAACATGACTTGTATATCCTAACTAAGTGTGTTCTTGTTTTGTAATATTATTCTCTTTTGTATATCCTAACTAGTGGTTACTATCATAATTATTATAGTCTCAATTTAATATGTATTAAAATTAAACCACATTATTATTTTTCGTTTCACAAAATAATTATGACATGGAATATATTGAAGAGAAAAAATAATTAAAAGTAAACGATAAAAGTTTTAATAAAGTTTTTTTAACAACAATATTTTTTTATAAAAAAAAATAGAGAACTAAGTTCGTAAAGAAAAAATATATGTTAACAATTTTTTTTGGAAGAGAAATAAGTGATAAATTAAGCTAAAACAAAACGATTTTCAAGATTGAATGAAGAATTTTTGAACAATTTGAATATGTCAACCTAAACAAAAATGTGATGTCACACATCTACCTGTAACATATAGTTGCGTTGAACCAATCAAATTGAATGAAAAATCTCAATTTGCTTACTTATTATCATATTATTTCCCTTATCCAAATTAATATATATTGACAAATAGATAGATTAGAATGTAGCATTTAAAATTAATTCAATGTGATGACTTAAGAGTAATGGCGTACTACTCCATTGGACACCATGAAGTTGAACGATGAAGCTCTCTGTCTTCTAAACTAAATAACGATCTTCCTCTTAATTACTGCAATTCATTGAAGAGATTACTTAATGACCTTTCACATACTCTCCTTAAACCCACTCTATAAATACTAATTGCTCTCAAACAAAATCTCATTACAGTGCTAAACCCTAGCATAATCGGTTCAATCATCCTCATTGAATCAAACTCAATACAAACCAATGGCGGCACTGAAGTTCTTCGTCGTGCTGCTCTGTGTTGCAACGGTGGCGGCCAGGGATATCCCATCCTTTAGCCCGAGCTATAATCTGGCGGCGGCGGTGGAGGCTGCAGGAGAAGAAACGATGGTTGAGTGCTGGGAGGCGCTCAAGGAGCTTACGGCGTGCTCGAACGAGATCCTCGTCTTCCTCATCAATGGCGTGGCCAAGCTGGCGCCGCCGTGCTGCGCGGCTGTGGAGACCATCACTCATGGATGCTGGCCAGCTATGCTCACCGCTGCTGGAATCTCCGCTGACGAAGGGAACATCCTACGTGGATACTGCGACAAGGAGGTGGCAGCCGCAGGCCCTGCCACGTCGCCTGTGCAATACACCATAAACCAGTAACCAATAGTTTAAATAATACTTGGCCAAAAAAAAAAAATAGTTTAAATAATACTACATCCGGACAAAGGGTAACAACTTTGTCTAAGTAAAAAAGATAAAGAATAAGACTTAAGCGACTGTTTTCCTATGATGTCTTAGATGTGCAATGACGAGATTACCCTGCCTTACTATTTTGGTAAGTACGGTCCCTATCAAAATATGTTAAAACTTAAACACGCCTGGAGATTAATGATGATTCATGTTTCAAGACTCAAACAGTATCAGTGGGTTTACGGGTCAACCCACATGACTCGTATATCGTGTTATTTCAACTTGTATAATATGAATTTTGTGAATCGACCCACATGACCCGTTGACTCATATAACTCATTGATTCATACAACACATGCGACCCACGTGACTCATGCGATTCATATGACCCATAGGTCCACGAATTGATTTACCGGTCAATATATATAATCCAAACCCGATCATATTTTTCATACAGGATGGATGACCCGCGGGTCCAAAATGTTCGATTTAAACACAAATCAATGGATGAGTCGCTCATGAATCGTGTCTAAAAACTAAATGAGTGCGAGGGGAGGGGACTACAACTATTCTAGATAGGGCTGATCATGGGCGGTCCGGTCCTGAAGGCAAGACCGAGACCGAAATTTCAGTCTTGCCTTCTGGAGGACCGAGACCGACCTTGGCCAAAAAAGCCCGTCCGAGTCGGTCTTTCTTGACTCGGGCCGGTCTCGGTCTTGGACGAATCTACACCCAAAAAAAAAAATGAGTTCACGGTATTCTTTAGTAAAAGGCGAAGAAATAGTTCACCTCTCAAAGAAACACTATGAACTCTCTATATTCTTTAGTAAATTTATCAAGATGCACATTTTATAGAAATAGAAAACCTCCAAAATCCACATTCTTTTCGGTGTGGTATTATAAAAATCTCAAATACACATACATTCGGTCTGGGCCGGTCCTAAACGGGCTTTCGGGAAAAAAGCCTGAGACCGAGACCGATCTTGAAGAAAGAAAAAACGTCTGTTCGGTCTCAGTCCTAATCGGGCCGGTCTCAGGTCGGTCTTGTCGGGAATTCGGTCATACGGTCTTTTTTGATCAACCCTAATTCTAGAAGAGGAAGAAAAAACTCTAAATATTCAAAAATAAATTAAGAGTGTCAAATTCACCAAATACATAATTTAAAAACAAAATGCATAGACTACAAAACAACAGTAAAACTTTAAACATTTGAGCAAATAGATCCAAAACTTGTGAACAACAACATCCGGCAATGTTTGATGAATGAATGCCGGAACCACCTTTTTTTATTATGCTTTCGTTTCTTCTTCTGGTTTCTTTTCTTGTTTCTCGGTGGATTCGTCTGCAACTTCAATGGCTTTCTCCTTTGCCAACTCTGGAGTATCGTCGACCACAACCGCTCCGGCCAATTGAGGCTCATGAGTTGAATCCGGTACGGCGGTCAGAGATTCCTCAGCTACCTCCATTCTCTCAGATTCCAATCCCGTAATCGGAAGTGTCTCGGAGGGTTCTACGTCCTTTGTTGGTGGTTCCGATGATGTCTTGTCGCTCTGTTCAGGGGTCTTCACTTCTTTCTGCTTCACGTGAAAATAATAAAAAGTTCCTTACATGCATGTTTTTGTAAAAAAAAAATAATTCAGGTGAAAAAAAAGGATTAATTACAAAGTGAAAAAAAAAATTAAGTATTCTATTTCTGCCTCAGAAAAAATATCAAACAATTTAAGTTTTAACTTTAAGCAATTATGCAAAAGGTTTAATTACTATGATTTTTTTTAAAAAACTTGTTAACTGAACTTTAAAAAATATATATAATTTGATAACTGAATTTTGCAAGTATAAACAATTTACTAACTGAACTTTGAAAATAATTAAGTTTGTTAGCTAATACATGTCGCACATGTGCATATCTCCGTTAACATTTAACAACAAATTAATTGGAGTTAACAAATTACAATTTTATGTAAAGTCAGCTAACAGTCTAACAATTTTTATTTTTTTTTAAATACTAATAAATGATTCATATAATAAAATGTAAACTATGTTGCTTTTTTTATTTATTAATGAGCTATGAATATTGCACGCATAATAATTATGTAGTGCATTTAAGTATATAAGCAAGGTTAACATAATATTCATAATAATTTTAGTTTTATGAATATTTAACTTAATATTTGTAAATATAAGAAAGTCCAATTACTTTTTGAAAAAAAAAAACTCTATTTCAGTAGATGGAGAATCCCCAAATCCTAACAGATTAGACTTATTATCTACCTCTATTAAATTTTATTTACACCGATCTTTGTATTGTTCTATAATATTACCCATTTTACCCACACAAAAAAAAAACATTGAAAACGGTCCACAGGATAAGTCAAGGTTTGGTTAAAAGGTAAGGCGGATTCTGCATTTTTGTGGGCCCAAACGCAAAACAACAAATAACAAGGACTGATTTGATCGACCTATGAAGATCTCTTAGACTTAAAGAGACCATGATTGATGGTTCCATGCTCCATTTAAAAATGACAGACAAAGTTTTGGACTTTATGAAAAATACAAAAATATTGCATTTAAATTATTAATTTTCCAGATAATTACTCACAAAATAAGAGTTTAGGGGATTTCTTAATCCAATAATGCATAAAATATGTCTTAGCCATCAAATACAAATGATAACCCTTAATTTAAGTATAAAGTAAAATTAATAAAAAAAACTTATAATATTTTTAGTAATTAATAAAATACTTTTATGACATATTAATACTTATTTATTTAGATATGTATATTGCTATTACTATTGAAACCAAAAATCATTTATATATTTCTCTCGTGGAATGATCATAATAAAATCCCTATATATATATATAAGTTAAGGTTAAATACCCATTAACTAACTGGATTTTGAATGTTTTGCAACAAGCTAACCGAACTTTGAAAATTCAAAACGGGCTACCAATAGCTACCTCCGTCCAATTTCCGACGAATTTTCATCAACATTTAACGGAAAATTGGACGGAGGTAGCTATTTGCATATTCTTCAAAGTTGAGTTAGTCCGTTTTAAATTTTTAAAGTTCGGATAGCTTATTGCAAAAACGTACAAAGTTCAAGTAGCTGCTCATATATATATATAATTAAAAAATAATCTAATGCCCTCTAACATATGTCATATGATAATAACCTAAATGTACATATCAAAAACAAGAAAATGGTAGCAATAGATAGATACAAAGAACTGCAGATTTTAGCAAAATAATTTAACTGGAATAATAATGATTTTTTTCCTCTTTAATAAAATGAGATTTTTTATAAAATAACAAAAAATGAAGAAACAAATAATAATCGGAAATGGGGTTTACGTTTACCTCCTTGTTGAACAGGTTGCTCAAGGAAAGCCGTTTGCTTCCGGTGGCATCCTCCGCCGTATTCTCCTCATCGACGACTACCTCCTTCACTTTTTCAACAATCTCTTCTCCTCCATCAACAGTAATCTCCGCCACGACTGCCAGTCCGACCACCACTGGCATCGAGAAATTTTCTCCCTTGGACTCCGTCTCTACCTTAGTCTCTAGTGCTGTCAAATCCAGGTCCCTCGTAGTTGTCTCCTCCTTCTTCTCCGTCACCACGGAAGCGTCCTCTGGCGGAGGAATCGGTGCCTCGGCGTCCTCGCCGGACTTGGATACCTTCGGCCTGGTTGCGCAGTTGCCCATGGTTCTTCGAATGGATGAAAGTTAAGACCAGAGTCTAATGGAAATGAAGAGGCGGAAGGGGAGAGGGAAATTCGTATATATTTATAATGGCAGACAAACGCGGCACAATTTAGGAAGTGGAGTTAAAATTCGTCAAAATTAACGAGAAAAACAATAATCTTTGGATTCATTGAATTACAGTTGTCGATTGACTAAAGGCCTAAGGTTCTGTTTGGCTGTAAAGTTGTGCCCCTTCGTGGAAATAGTAAATTATTATTGTTATACGTAATATACCTACATTATTATTATTATCGGAAAAAAATAAAATGTTGGTAACTCTAATGGCATGTTAGGCTAGTGTTTCCACTTTTGTTATTTTTTTTTTAATAATCCCTATGAAATTCATTGCTCTCGGCAATTCTTTTATTTATTTATATGTTTCCATAATTTATTTTCGTATATTTATATATATATAATCATAAAAATATTTTTTATGTTCGATAAGCCAAATGATGAGTAATCTTATAGGGGTCAATTTTGGACACGAACTATGGGTTGATCCGTTCATGGACCGTATTTGAGTTCAAATTTTTTGACATATGGGTAGGGCTGGCAATGGTGCGGTGAAAAACTCATAACCACGGTTATAACCGTTACTGTTTAATATGGTTAACCATACCATTATGGTGCGGTGCGGTTATGGTGATGAATTCTCTACCCATAATGGTTATGGTTATGGTTATGGTATTTGAGTTATACCCATGGTTATAACCATGGTTATTTTATAAATATAATTATTATTTATTATTAATAAACTAATATATATATATATATTATACTAAATATAAATTACATCATAAAAGTGAAATCAATTGATGATATTGAGGAAGATGATGATTGATAGAAACAAATACGACAAGTGTGAAATAGTTAGGGGTGTTGAATCATTACTCGTTATGGGTGTTTGTTGAATTTTAATGTTAACTCAGTGGTGTGAATGTTAATGTTGAATCATATGAATGTTGAATGATGTTAGTGTTAATGTTGAATGATGTTAGTGCTATATATTTTTATTGTTGGTAATATAGATAGATGTATTTTGATATGTTGCTAACCATTGCCAACCCATATGATATGGGTCATTTTGATACGACTCATATGACTCGTCCAAAAAATGAATCGTGTTTGGGTCGTAATCTTCGATCTACAGGTTAACTCATCAACCCGTTGAATAATTTATAATATATTATTAAATATTATATAAAATAAATATATTATAACCCTAAACCTAAAAGACCGTGCGGATCGTGAGTTGACCAATAAATTTGCAATGTATTTTTTTGATCGCACGGGTTGACCCGTGGATCGTGTTTGAGTCACAATAATTGAACAAAACTTATCGATGATATTTGAGTTTAGAAAATCTTAACACGACCCGCGATTGACCCAACCCACGAAATTGACACTCCCCGCCGTTGAAATATACTGTAATCATATCCTCTACTCGATCTTTTGGTCTCACAAAGTCGTGGCTAATACTTGTTAAGTTGCGCTGTCCAATGACCATTTTATTCACTAATAAATCTAATTAATAATTTAATCCATTAATGAAAATAATTCAACACCATGTTTTATTTAATGAAATATCAATTTTTTTTTTTGGTAAATAATGAAATATCAATTAAAGAAGGTGGCGGTATCCTTATAATTGTGTCCTGTCGGCTGTCGTGTGTCCCATGACATTCCTCCTAAACCCTAGAACGATAAATCCATCATCTCCATATATAAACAAACCACCACCGGCAGTGGTGGTTTAGTGATTGAGAGCGCTGACTCCTAAGTGGTTTGACTTCAGGATCACGAGTTCGAATCCCCCAAGTGTTCTTGAGAAATGGTCAACTTGTGACTGAATGGTCGGTCTCTCAACTCTAGGCTGTCGGTGGGACTACGTTGACGGGGTCAGTGCAAAGCGCTGGTTGTTCTCGGATGTGGTAGAGGACGATAGAACTCACAAATGTCAACAGGAAAGCCCGGACATTATGTAGCGGGATGGGCCTAGGGTCGCCACTACTAGCCCATTTCTTTTTTTGCGACAAAAAAATAAATAATTATATATATATATATATAAACAAACCCTATATATTCTCTAGTGTGCTTTGACAGATTACCATTTTGATTGCGTAAATACTAATTTTGGTTCGTAACTTACTCGGATAAGGCTTATAAATTAGGATTCGGATATGATGTTTAGTATTCAAGAAGATTTTGAAATTTCTTATTTTTTTTTATATAAAAACTATTTAAATTTGTTCAATTTTAATAATAGAATACTCCTATTGAAACTAAAATTGAATATATATATATATATATATATATATATGTTACACTAATATTTTATTAATTACTTCAATTTATTTAGTTTTCTTGTTAATTTTATTTTTAATCATTTATACTTATATGTTTCACTTTTATTGTTATAAAAAACATAATTTTCTAAAAAAATAGTTTAAAATAGAGTTTGCGTACAAAAATCAGGAACCAATTCATGTTAAATAGGTTCCGAAAAACCATAAATTAATTTTTCTTAATAAAGAACCTTCATTAAGCTCAATAATGATCAAAGCAAGAAATATTTATTTTTTTTATAAAAAAAGTCGTTATATTTAGAAAAAGGTTGAGATTAAATGTTGCCATGCAAAATTGTTTTTTTTTTTTTTTAAAGTTGGGTAAAGATTCATTTGTGTAACTTCCTTGCAAGTAAAAATCTCCCTTTTTGTTCTGATTTTTTGAGTAATTCAGTTAGCACACTCATTAACTTAACTCTTATTTTACAGTTGTCCATGAATGTGGTGGAAGTGTTTAACTAAGTAAGTGATATTATCGACAATTAACCCGATTTTCCACATATTTGTTATCGACACCTCTCTATTGACTACTAAGACAAGTGACTTAATTATTAAAAAGTTAGATAATAAAAGTTAAAAAGAAGAATAAAAACAAATATAACTATGAACTATAACAATTGAGTAAATTTTTTTGTGTAATTTACAATAAAAAAAATGCTTAAAATTTTAAAATTTAATAGAGAAAAGTCTAAAATTATTTATATCTTTGTACAAAACTTTCATCGTATAAATGTTTTTTTTTAATAGCAAATGCACCAAAAAGTGTGGATCTAGTTAGCCCTAATGTAGATTAGGGCTTTATTATTTGAGTCCTGGTCGAGAGCCTTCCATGCCTTGGTTACTACTATAACTAGGTCCCAACCCTTGGGAGACATGGTCTAGGTGGGACCCTAATTGAAGCTCAACGGATATCAGTTCAAACCCAACCAATTAGGGTTCCAATTGAGTTTACCCTGGTATAGTTCTTGATACGTACCAAATTTCAACTTTAGAAAATCTAGTATGAATGAGAACCTCTTAATTGAGTCTAGATCGAATCACAATTTAATTATTACATTAATACTTAATTATAACATTAATATACGTTACTATAGTTTAGTTTAGGCTTGTCCAAATGAACCGGTTCAGACGAACTGGTCTGGAACTGATTTGGTTCGAACAGGTTCGGTCGAACTAGTTCCAAAACCAGACCAGTGTTTTTGGCATTTAAATAGAACAGTTCAAAATAGTACCAAAAATATAGTTCGAATCGGTTCAACTCGACTCATTTTTTGATACTGGTTTATACTTAAATTTGAATCAAACCACTTTAAACCTATATAATTTTAGAACCAGTTTGAAGCAAAATCAACTAAACCGATATGAAATTAAACCAAACCTAGAGATGTCTTCAATAAACCAAACCTAGAGATATATTGGACTCTCGTATGTTGATGTTGGACAGGATTTTAGTCGGTTGTGGAACAGATTTTCAATCGGTTCAGTGTGTTTTCAGTCGGTTCAGTGTATTTTTCAGTCGGTTCAGTATTTTTTCAGCCGGTTCAGTGTTTTTCAGTTGGTTCAGTATTTTTTCAGACGGTTCAGTGTGTTGGACAGTATTTTTAGCCGGTTTAGGTTCGATTTGAACCAGATTATTTCCGAACCAAAATTGTTATTAAAAAAATAGACCAGAACAGTCCGAACCGGTTCTGAATCGGTTCGAACCAGAGCAGTTCTTTTTTCCTTAACCAGACCAGTTTTTTTAGAAACATAAAAATGTACTGTTTTTTTTTCAAACCAGACCAGTTCAGTTCAGAACTGGTTCGACCCCGAACCGGTTCATGAACAAGCCTAGTTTAGTTGACATTGTGTATTTTCAATTTTTTTTTAAAAAAAAATAATACTTGTATTTTCAGAAGTAACCCATAATTCTATTCCACCTATTTAACAGTTAAAATAAATAAATTATCATGTGCATCACTTATTAGTGTGATTTTCATACCCAAAAAAACCAAGATTATTTTACAAAAAAAGGGCAAAAACACCTTTGCCACAGTGTAATATTCTTTTGAGAATATATGTAGCTTTTATGAATGAGTGTTGATTAAAAAAATCATGATGACTTCATCCCATGGCGACCAAATCGCCCATTTTACCACTTCTTCAGCCGCCCTTTCACGTCAAGCCTCCCATAATACTATACTACTACTCAGTCATAAACTAATCCATACTTTGCTTTCAATGTCAACATCTTGATTCGGTCTAGATTCAACGGCTAGAAACTCAATTACGTATATCCCACTGACGCGACACAATGGCAATGGATAAGGTAGATGATTTCCCAGGTGAACGCAATTCATCAACAACCCAAAAAACGAGCAGAAGTTTCTCATACAATAATGAAAATCATAAAATAGAATCTTAATCATTTGAAGAAACAATGAAAAGAAGCAACTCACGACTACGCATAAATCTTTTATCCCATGGCAGGTGAACAACTAATGCAGGAGAAAATAACAAACAACAAAGCTGAACTCACATCATGATTCCTTTTTTCTGAACTTAGAAGCACTTCCTGTGGACAATGGATGGGCCAGACTCGTCGTATTCTCCCTTGGAGATCCACATCTGTGGGAACCAACATCAGATATCAGGTTATGGTATGTTTTTTGATATAAAGGTTAGAATTTTATGATGAACAATGAAAAAAAATTAGTATTTTATGGTGTAGGAAACAGATACAGACCTGCTGGAAGGTGCTGAGTGATGCAAGGATGGATCCTCCGATCCAGACACTGTATTTCCTCTCGGGTGGAGCAACAACCTTGATCTTCATGCTGCTTGGGGCAAGAGCAGAGATTTCCTTGCTCATTCTGTCTGCAATACCAGGGAACATAGTGGATCCACCACTGAGGACAATGTTACCATAGAGATCTTTCCTGATATCCACATCACACTTCATGATGGAGTTGTATGTGGTCTCGTGGATTCCAGCAGCTTCCATTCCGATCAGTGATGGCTGGAAAAGGACTTCTGGGCACCTGAATCTCTCTGCACCGATGGTAATCACTTGTCCATCGGGAAGTTCATAGTTCTTCTCAACGGTGGAGCTGCTCTTGGCTGTCTCAAGCTCTTGCTCGTAGTCGAGTGCAACGTATGCAAGCTTCTCCTTCACGTCACGGACAATTTCCCGTTCGGCAGTGGTGGTGAACATGTAACCTCTCTCAGTGAGAATCTTCATCAATGAATCAGTGAGATCACGGCCAGCAAGGTCAAGACGCAAGATCGCATGGGGGAGAGCGTAACCCTCGTAGATGGGTACAGTGTGACTCACACCGTCGCCAGAATCAAGCACAATTCCTACCCAAAATAATTAAAATTTTGAACTCTGCAGCCAAATAATGTAAAATGAAGAACGAGATATGATAGCATTAACATACCAGTTGTACGACCACTGGCATATAGAGAAAGAACGGCTTGGATAGCAACGTACATGGCAGGGACATTGAAAGTCTCAAACATGATTTGGGTCATCTTTTCTCGGTTAGCCTTGGGGTTGAGAGGAGCTTCTGTGAGAAGCACAGGGTGCTCCTCGGGAGCAACACGAAGCTCATTGTAGAAGGTGTGATGCCAGATCTTCTCCATGTCATCCCAATTGCTGACAATACCGTGTTCAATAGGGTATTTCAAGGTCAAGATACCTCTTTTGGATTGGGCCTCATCACCAACATATGCATCTTTCTGCCCCATTCCAACCATGACACCGGTGTGCCTTGGTCTACCAACAATACTTGGGAAGACTGCCCTAGGTGCATCATCACCAGCAAATCCAGCCTAATATATTAAGATATATAAGTTATGCCTTCTTAAGATAGTAGCAGCATGATTTGGTCACTCAAAGAAATCAACTTACCTTCACCATTCCGGTTCCATTGTCACAGACAAGGGGCTGGATATCCTCACCATCTGCCATTTCTGATAATCTGAAATAAATTTCAAACAGAATGAGCTTAAATAGCTCATTTTTTAATAAATTTCAATAAGTTCCCTCAATAACTGAACCGTCTCCGGCAATCCATGCTTGAGGTGGGACAACAAGTATCATTTTATAAGCTTAAAGAGCAACTAATTCTAAGTTCTAACATTACATAAGCACAGTAATAGTGAAAAAGAAACCATAAACATAAAAGGACATGAAATCGATGCTTCAGAACTATCACTCAATTTGTATGAGACAAAAAAATCAGCAGCTGCGAGCTTCAGAGAAGAGAAGAGGTTCTAAGCACGATCTAGAAATGTCAGATTGTGGCCCACGCCAAATTATTACAAGAACTAGATCGATCAGAACCAAAAAGTTGAAATTAGACAGATCAATTTTCATCAGGCCGGAAATAGTTCCAAATCGAAAAGCGATGGACTAAACATAGTGAATATCGAATCGTAGGTGGACATAGTAGCCAAACGAAAAGCTAGATCTCACTGAAAACATCACATGCACAGTTGAAGATGCCAAGAAGACTTCAATTTCTAAGATTCAAGCCAAAGCAGACAACTTGTTCAAAAATTTATGCAGTCTGATCAAGATTAACAACATTTCTCGCTAGAATCCATCTAATTCACATCACTAGATCGATCTACAAGAATCTGAGCAACTTTAAGAACAAAGCAAACTAATTTGACCAGAGATCGAACCTGACTAAAGAAGAAGTATGAAGGAAGTCTCGGACCCAAACTTACCGAGAGAGCTAAATCGAAGGACTTAGCAGCTACTGTGTCTCTTGGACGAATGGAGAATAAATTTAGAAGATTGAAGAATTGTGGTTTAAATAGAGGGAGAGAGAGAGAGGATCAAAGGACGAGAAATGACGCCAAAATTAATTATTAATTTTTTTTAAAATATAATAATGTAATCAATAAAAGAAATCTTTTAGATTTTTAATTCCGTTTGTAAAATTACTAAGACTATACATAATTTGATACTTTATATCCGTTAAAATTCAGGAGTCTTTTTTTTTTTTGAACTTGGGTATTTAAAATTTAAAATTTCTGAGCGAAAACTTTAAAATTCAAAATCCTCTCTCTGGAGTGTGATAGATAGATGATGTGAAGTGTAACTGTGTAAGACATACTCTCATTGCCGAATAGAAGAGGATATTTTTATTTTTTTTAAAAAGTGATTAAAAAATATAGAAAATTATTGGCACAATACGCTATTCTTGATAGACTTGTTCATGAACCAGTTCGGGGTCGAACTAGTTCATAACTAAACTGGTCTGATTTGTAAAAAAACAGTATTTTTTTATGTTTATAAAATAACTGGTTTGCTTTATGGAAAAAAATTGGTCTGGTTCAAACCGTTTCAGAACCTGTTCGAACTGTTCTGGTCTGGTTTTTTAATAACAATTTTGGTTAGAAAATAATTTGGTTCAAACCAACACTAAACGGCTGAAAATCATGTCCAACACATTGAAACGACTGAAAAAAATACTAAACCAACTGAAAACATTTAACCGACTGAAAAATACACTGAACCGACTGAAAAATACATAGAACCAACTGAAAAATACATTGAACCGATTGAAAATTTGTTCCACAACCGACTGAAATCCTGTCCAACATTAACATACGAGAGTTCAATATATCTCTAGGTTTGGTTTATTGAAGACAGCTGTAGGTTTGGTTTAATTTTAGACCGATTTAGTTGATTTTGCTTCAAACCGATTCTAACATTATATAGGTTTAAAGTGGTTTAATTTAAATTTAAGTATAAACCAGTATAAAAAAACGAGTCGAGTCGAACCGATTCAAACGATTTTGGGTACTATTTATTTTGAACTGGTCTATTTGAAGCCTAAAAACACTGGTTTGGTTTTGGAACTAGTTCAGCTGAATCGGTTTGAATCAAACCAGTTTCAGACCAGACCAGTTCATCTGAACCAGTTAATTTGAACAAGCCTAATTTCTGGATGCGACTTTTGTAAAAAAAACAAATAGTGCACTACTTACAGTAGCGCATATTCCCATATTTCAAAATTATTTCTTTTACATATTTACTTTTCTATTTTTTTTTTTAACATAATCACTTTTTGGAAGGAAAAGCTACCCTGGTGCACTTTTTGTAAAAAAAAAAGTAATGCATATTCATAGTAATGTATATGCTCATAGTAACGTATATACTCAAATTTTAAAATATATTTTTTTACATATTTACTTTTCTATTTATTTTTAAAATAATTACTTTTTGGAAAGATTGTCTTGATTTTGTGTCATCACAAAGGGAGGGAAAAGCAATGTATTCATTATTACATGCCTGGCTTGAGGTGGGAGATTGTCCTTTGATTTAGATACTTAAATTAAACTTCCTATTTTTTATTTTAAAAAAAATATCATTTTAACATTAAAATATCTGAGATAATTAACCATAAAGAAAGGAGGAGGCTTATTTATTTATTTTATATGATGACATTTTAATGTAGATCCAATGATGCATTTTTTTTCTCCAACATCCAACTGTGCAATTGGGTGGCAAAAGAAAAACAACAATTTTATATCTTTTTAATTTAATTAATTAATGTACCGTTGAGACGTGGGAATGCTTTCATTTCCAGTTATTATTAGGTACGTAGTGGACCCCCATATTGGTACTCTTCCTTCACAAAGGTTTATTGCTTCATTAGGTTATTATTATTATTTATTTATTTATTTCGTTAATGTTTTTTTTGTTAATAATGAATCGAACCCTAACAATAAATATAAGAAAATTAGATATTTGTATAATCTTGATACATTTTGCATATATATATATATATATATATATATATACAGTTTTTTTTTCTTCCAATTTGCAATTAATTATAACAAGAAAATTTGTTGGGCTTCTCTAACTTGTTAGAAGCATATTTTTTTACCATTTTGATAATATGAGGTCGATTTAGTAACTACAAAAATATGAGGTCGATTTTATAATTAATTTCCTTAAAATTAGTAAGAATAAATATGTAAAAAGCTATTATGGCATTTTAGTATTTCAACAAAAATGGTATGTATATAGTAGTTAATGCTCTGCAAATAGAATCTCCCTTCTATTAAATCATAATGAGCTTAAATGGGCTGGCCCAATATAGCTTTGGATGATTGAATGGGTTTCTTGAAGTAGGGACGGGACGACCGTAGGATCAACCTAACATAACGCTGACGTGTTAAGATCTCGAGCCTTGTCGTCATCAGCCCTTCCGGCGTCCCCTCCGTCCCTCAATTCCTATCGAGCAAGTCTTCTTCCTCTTCTTCGTTGATGGCGTCCATGTAGCGATAAGAACAATCGTCTCTCTATCGCCTTCTACGGACCATTGCTAATCCCTGTAAGTCTGCTACTACGTCTCTCTTTGTCTCGCGCTGCTGATGAAGTTGTATGACTTGATTTTCAACTTCTTCTTTGTAGCATAGGGTTCTGATGATGGTTAGTGAACTCGGTGAAGCATAAGTCGTTTAGTTTCTATATTTCATTGTGTAGATATCGAATTTCCAGTTGTTCGGATTGTGATTTCGTGTGCTGCATCGATCAGGATACTGCAATGGTTAAGCGTATTTAGGAACTAAATTAACCATTAAGGTGTGGTTGCTTACATAGAAATCGAATTTCCAGGTGTTCGAATTAGGAATTCTTGAGCTGCGCCGCTATAATATACATCAATTAGGATAGCTGCAATGGTTAGGCTTTTTTATGAACTAAATTGAATAGTATGCTGTGGCGTGTAGAATAGAGTTCAGTATCTGTAAGTATTAAATGTCGGTTGGTTACTTATTTCATCTTGTAGATGTTTTCTGTGATGTCTGCACAACACTGGCTTTACTAGATGAGTTCCATTGATGATAAATTTCTGGGTTTATGTTTTTAAATCTATATCCTTTTTCATTCTTTTGTATTTCCTGAAGGTGAGAAATGCTTCGGGAATTGAAGTCTAGAATGTAGTATTTTGTAAGGTTTTGGATTGGGGAGCCCTTGAGGATTCTGGTAAAAATGACATCTTCTCATTCAGATTCAGCGAGGATGGAACAGATCATCACTGAATTCTTCGCAAAGAGTCTCCACATAATACTTGAAACGAGGTCTCCGTTTATGTCCTCGCGAAACTTTAGTGGTGAGCAAATCCTGTCATCACCATCTTCATCTTCTTCATCCTCATCAAGCGTGAGACCGAGAGATAAGTGGTTCAATTTGGCACTTAGGGAATGCCCTGAGGCGATGGAGAACCTTGACCTTTGGCGTCAGAGTAATCTTGAACCTATGGTTGTTGATGTGATTTTGGTAAAGAGAGCCCTCAATTGGGAACCCATTAGTTACTCCCCCAAGCCTGAGTTTGTTAAGAAAGATGCATCGAAAAAAGAAGTATGCTGCTTCTCTGATCAGGAGGAGTTGGCTAGTGAGCAAAGGAGTGAAAAGCTTATAGAGAGATGGGTAGTGCAGTACGAGACGAAGAAAATTAAAGACAGTGGCAAAGGTGGGAAAAGGTCCAGCAGCAATGTCTTGTCTGTTTTATATAAGAAGACAATGTTGCTCCTGAGATCCCTATATTTGACCGTGAGGCTTTTACCTGCATATAAAATTTTCCGGGACCTAAATTTGACAGGTCGGATTCACTCATTTTCACTTACTCACCGAGTCTCTTCTTTTGCTGAACCTTTTACTCGGAGAGAAGAGGCAGAGATGCAGAGGTTTGTGTTTACTCCTGTGGATACCCATTGTGGCAGGCTTTGCCTTTCAGTATTGTATCGCTCATCTGTATCTGATATGAGCTCTGGACCATCTACTCCAATGTCTCCGCAGTTTATACCTGATTATGTTGGGAGTCCATTGGCTGACCCTTTGAAGAGATTCCCCTCAGTCCCCACTTCATACGGTTCACCGTCTCTGCCATTTTCAAGGCGCCATAGTTGGAGTTTCGATCATGGCAGAGCCTCACCAACTTCTATCTCTTATTCACCCTCACCTACAAATTCGGAACCTTACGTTCCTGCTTCGAACCCTGCTTTTCGCCATGTACCGCCTGCATGTTTACCATTCCATCTACCTGAATCTCATCCACATAAGGAGAGTCCCTGCTATGATGAATTCTGCCCCTCCCCTGTATTCTGTCCATCCCAATCTCCCTCCCCACCTATCTACACACCTGGGAGTCAATTACCGAATCTACTTCTACGATCTGAAAGTGCTCCAGTGAATATACCCACCAGAAAGCTTCCGAATTCCCCGTCATTGTTGAGGAACCAACACTTGCTCCCCTCTCCTCCTCTTAAAGGATCACGATGCAGCAGTTATAAAAATGTTGTGCCAACCCATATTGGTGCAACTGTGGATAAGGTACTTGAAGCTCAAGTTGTAGTCATTGGAGCCCTTGTATTGATGTAGTGTTTTCATTTGTTAGTTCTCTTTTCTGCTCTGTAGATGATAGCTGCTGGAAAAGACGATAGTAAAAGGTATACAGGGATGAAGATACCATTGGGCAGCTCATTGCAGATTTCGCTTTCCCGAAG
Organism: Chamaenerion angustifolium; assembly: GCA_946814005.1. NCBI lineage: Eukaryota > Viridiplantae > Streptophyta > Magnoliopsida > Myrtales > Onagraceae > Chamaenerion > Chamaenerion angustifolium. The sequence continues at coordinate 2,248,549 of OX328279.1, forward strand.
CTCCAGTCGATCATATGACTACGATGAGACTGAGTTTACTTGTCCTTTTGATGTGGAATACGATGACATCATGGAGCCAGGTTCTAGGTAAGTTTGGGATGTTACACTTGCAAATTCCTCTACCCCAAGAATCTTTATCTTCATATGACTAGTCTAGCATTTCCTTATGTTGATTTTTGCTGCCCTGGGAAATGGAACCCTTATAGCAAGAAACTGCTAAGTAAATTTGGATAAAATAAATGGTCTTTCTTATGTGTTGGTGCTTATTGCTTGTAGAGCCTTTGGGCGTTATCCGACTAATGCTTTTTTTTTTTTTGGTCTTATGCACTGTTATATCTCATGATGTAGTGCTTAGAAGTATGTATTTCCAACCTAACCCGATTAGAAGATATTGCTTGGCAAACTTAGAAAAGCCTTAAATTTGTTTTTCCCTCCCTATCTGAAAACTAAATGCCACCTCAGTTTTGTTTATAATGGACCCTTACATATGGTGCAGGCCGGAGTCATTTGATCAAGGGGAACACGTGCGAGAGCCACTTGAGCCCGGTGCACTGCTCCCGGTCCGGAAATCTCCCGGTGCTGCAGTTGGAACTTTAGTATACATGCTGAACAAAGCTCGTCCGCTCTCTCAACAGTATTCTCAATATATTATACCTGTTTCATTACAACCGTCCATAACCAAAACCGGTTCAGTCCCCGAGGTACCACCACAGCCTTTTCGGGATAGTAATTCATTCACTGCCTCTTCTTCTAGTGTTATAGCCTTGAGGACAACATCAGATGCCTTGGAGGAGCTTAAAGGTTACAGGGACCTAAAGAACATGTTGCTAAAGCGGTCCCCGGCATAAAAGGTCGTTCGAAACTTTTGCTTCTTTCTAGCATTTTTATTTATCCCTCTTTCTCTGCATATAATGTACAGAGTTACAGTTTTGAGGTTGTTGGCTTATCAAGGAAGCCTGATGCATCTATCTATGTACTGCGTCAGGCACGGTGTTTACTAATGTTTTTTTACAGGTTAATTAATAGTTAAGATCTATCTATCTAACATGTAAATACTTCTAGATAGAACTCTCTTTCTCTTACTTGTTCTTCGTATGATGAGTATGCAAAAGTTGTATTTGGGATTGAAGTTAAAATGTAAATTGCGATGCTTCGAATTGATTTTAATTTGAACTTCAAATGTTTCTCCTGCGAAATGGGCTCGAGTGGTCTCCGCAAAACATGACCATCTTCTTTAATAATGGGAAACTGTATGAGACTACGGACGATAATGGTCACGTGTTATTAATCGTTACAAAGAAGTAGGACTAACAATTTCTGACACGATTAGACGACACGACGTGCTTTAAAGCGTATATGAGTTTGACCTTAACGTATTCCGTGTTTAAACAACTCTTATACGTATAGACACAATTAATAATCGTGTCTAATCACATCAGAACTGCAGATATCTGTATAAACATAATTATCTAATCACATGTGACACGTTTAGATACATTTAAGTATAATAATAATAATAAAATATTGAAATAGTCACGTACTTTTTAATATTGAATTTTGAAAATCTTACTTTGTATATATGAATTTATGTATATATCTGCTTTAAATCGTATATGATTTTGGCCTTAACGAATATCGTGTCTAAACAACTCTTATACGATTAGACACGACCGTATTTGAAGTTTTGATTCATTTAAGACTTATTCGTTTAGACACGAAACATGTTTACAAACGACACGGCCCGGTTAGACACGACGCAATTGCAGCTGGGAAGAAGTATATAATGCTTCTTTGTAACTGTGCAAAGTATACGGAAGAATCTTTCCCAATCGACATGTAGTTAAGGAATCTTTTCCAATTCCCGTCCGGCTGCCGAGAAGTCTCGAGCCATGATGCCGGCCAATTATCTCTGCTCCGTCGTCCTTCTACCTCTGTCGCCAATCACCATCGATGCTAAACCAGGATCGAAATCTGCCTCCATCCCAGGTCAGTGATCAACAATCTTAAACTTATGCAATTTTGGATGTTCAAAATCGATTGTAGAGTTCTTCTGCTCGTCTAGCTAATCCTTCAATTTTTATGTAAATAAATCATAAACTAATGTGTATGAGACTCGCTGCAGAACGTATTCTCTCCAGGAGAATGGCAATTAGGGCTTCGCGCAGTTCAAAGACTGCTTTCCTCCTCCGATCTGCAACAAATTAGAGGGCTATCATCAATTAACTGCTGTTGTCCATTTCCCTCAGCTAGAAGATCCTTCTGACGGTGGGGATTTGTTAGTCTCGGACTGAGGAACCCAATTGGCGAGGCAACCTTTCGTCGGTTCAAGCTCGGAATTCTTACCCGATCAACCGTTCGTAGGTTTGGATTTCCCTCAGCTCAGCTTGGGGTTTCACTGCCAGCCTCATCACGCACCGTTTCCAATCAAAATCTCCTCCGATTTGGCGCCCAAGAACCAGGTTCTTTCTCTCCGTGCCCTAATTCTGAAGCTGGAGTTCTTCTCATCAATTGGCCCTGTGTTAATCTTGATCGCCAATTGGTCTTCGGAGCTTCGTCCTAACATCCGTTAGGCTGTCTTGCACGGTCATTTGGGGCAGTCGATCGCAAACTGCCAATTCCAACTGCGGGGGAAGCTTTGTTTCTTTATAGCCACTTCTCTTCTTGCTATTCTTCTGTCTCTTTTCTCTGCGTGCATGTTGGTTACGATTGAAGTGTGCAAGTCTGGTCAAGGTCACGCCAATGGCGAGCTGCTCCAACTCTGGAGGACAACCGCCGCCGGGGATGGCCAAACTGAGCTTGGTTACTTCGGCGAACCTAGGTCTGGAAAAGGCACCGGAAAACAGGGCAATGGGGGTATTAGTCTTGGATAAGCAGCTAAAGAACAATGTTGTCAAGGTGGTCCTAAAGGAAGCTTGGGCTCGGTTTGGGGAGGTTAAGATTGGGGAGGTAAATGACTCCACACTTGTGTTCGATTTTGCAACAGCTAGGGATAGGGATCAGGTATTGGATTTGTCTCCATGGTCCATACATGGACTCTGTCTGAATGTTAAACCTTGCCCTGCTGATAAGTCGCTTGCTGAGTTAGATTTTACGAAGATCTTGATATGGGTTCAGATTCACGATCTTAGTCTGGAAATGATGAATATACCAAATGCACAAGGGATTGGTAACAACATAGGCAGATGTGTTAGGACTGAGGATTACAATGTCATCAACCAAAGAACTTACCTGCGGGTGCAGGTGGAAGTGGACACTCTTTCACCTATCATGCCGAGATTCCAATGGACGGATTTGAAGGGGAATGACAAATGGGCATCGGTAAGGTATGAAAGATTGGCGGATGTTTGCTACGGTTGTGGGATAGTGGGACACTCCTCAAGAACTTGTTCGGAACCTGTTGTCGCCGACCCGGAAAATGGCTTGCCTCTTTACGGACCATGGATCTCTTGTGACCGACCCAAGACGAATAGCCGATGGTTCAGCGTGGGGGGTGGTGCACGGCAGGCCACCTCCAGGGACCATCGGTTTAAGTCCTGGAGTGACGTCATGAAGGAACACGGAGCTGCTTATCACGGACCTAGTTTCTTGGGGAACACTCCAGCTTCTCACCAGCGAGGCTCGTGGAGGAGGCCAGTGGCTGACCATCTCAGCCACTCAGCTAGTAACAGGTCTTGTGGCCAGGGGCAGGCTCAGTCTCATTCGGGGAATGAGGTACATCACGCAGGGGAGAAGGCATCCAACACTGAACCGTCGGCCTCGAAACAGAGTCAGGAACCGAAGCAGCACAAGGTGAACTCAAACACCTCGGCTTGTCAACGTTCTGAGGAGGGGGATGGCATTAACCCGACACCTACGGAACCTCTGGGGGGGACCTGCTGCATCAAGGGTCTCGGAGGGTTCCTCCTTGGCTACCAAGGAAACAGTTGTTTTCGACCTAAATGCTGACCCAGGAGACCATCAAGTGCAGTTTACAGCTCAAGACCAGTGTGACTTGGCTCTCAAGCTTTCGGTTCCTGCTTGTCATGACTCGTCCCAAGCTGTTGAGATAACACCCGAGGAGGGCAGCCAACACATCTCAACCACGGACGACCATCTCGGCCCTCCCTTTGCTGACACGATGCATACAGCAGAATCTCGGGTTGACAACCAGATCGGGGTTATGGTGCGGCCATAACCCACTGCCACACCAGCTAGGGGAGGATCTGATGCTCTAATAAACAGCTTGGATGGTGGTCTAGAGGGGGGTTTGGGCCATGTTGTGGGGAAGAGGCTGGTTCGAACTGATTGTGATAGGGCACCCGCAAAGAAGAGGAAGACGCAGAGTGGCCCGTCGACAATTGGGAGTGGTGGGATGATCTGTTTTGCTAAGGAAAAACAAAAGGAAAACACGGCTGCTGCTTCTTCTAGGGCGGGTGTTAAGAGGAAAGGGGTACGGGTGAACAAGCAAGCTGAAAAATTGAAGGGTTCCGGTGGCTGTCCCAAAACAGCCACGGGTTCTAAATGAATTTCCTCAGTTGGAATTGTCAAGGGTTAGGGTCTCCCTTGACAATTCGTCACCTAAAAGACCTGGTGAAGGGCGCTCGTCCAGCTATCGTCTTCCTAATGGAGACGAAGAAGAACGAGGCCCACTGTGAGAGAATTCGAAGACAGATTGGAATGGACTTGGCAACATACGTGCACCCCGTCGGTTCTAGTGGGGGGTTGGCACTTTGGAAATCTACCGATGTCTCCGTTCAAGTTCATTCGCAGGATAAGAACTTCATTGACACTACGGTATCAGGACCGGAGCTGAGAGGATCGTGTAGGGTCACGTGGGTATACAGTGACTCAAACTACCAAAGAAGATGCATTAACTGGGAGGAGTTGACTAGGATTGGGACGAATAGAACGGAGGCGTGGATGTGCGTGGGAGATTTCAACGATATTTCCCATCACTGGGAAAAGGAGGGTGGAGGTCGAAAGGACCAAAATAAGATTGACGGCTTTAACGAGCTAATGGATAATCTATCCTTGGAGGACATCGGATACAATGGCCCGGTTCACACTTGGACCAATAATAGAAGGGGAGGAGAACGGATAAGGGAGAGACTTGACCGGGCAATTGCAAACCCGGCTTGGCTATCTATGTTTCCAACGATTCAATGCATCCACGAGCTCATCATAGGATCGGACCACGCACCCATTGCCATCCATCTTTCGCATTCGGAACGGAGAGGGAGGAGACACTTCCAGTTCGAGGACATGTGGCTCGAAAAAGAGGAATGCCTCGACGTTATTAAGGGAGCTTGGCTCAGAGGAGGACCGATACGGAGAGTGGAGGAACTGAAACAAAAACTAGACCGATGTAGATCTTCACTCATTGAGTGGAGCTCTAAGGAGTTCAAACACAACGTTGCGGAGATTGCAAAAGCGAAACATAGATTGAGGAACATGCCTTCCTCGACCGATAGTGACGCAACCATGGACGAGGAGAAAGCGCTTAAGTCAAGGATCCATGCTCTTTGGAAGCGGGAGGAGATCTATTGGAAGCAGCGCTCGAGGGTGAAATGGCTGTCCCAAGGGGACATGAATACTAGGTTCTTTCATCAGACAACTCTCTCGAGACGAAGACGCAACAAGATTGTTAGGTTGAAGGATGGCCATGGGGTGTGGCTAGATAGGGAGGCCGATATCAGATCAGAGCTGCAGAGCTTCTATACCAAACTGTTTTCGTCGGAGAGGGGACAGTTCGGCCTAGACTCTATGCCGGGATACATTCTGGGCTGCGTGCCTAATATGGTTTCGGGTGATATGAATAGAGACCTCACTGGGTTGGCTACGATGGAGGAGGTGAGACAGGCCTGTTTTCAGATGGGGGGTTCGAAGGCGCCGGGTCCTGATGGCTTCTCCGGAAAGTTTTTCCAAAAGAGTTGGGGCACGATCGGACCAGACTTGCTCACCTCGGTCAACGCCTTCCTCACGACAGGTATCATGCCACCCACTCTTAATCATACTCATATAACCCTGATTCCTAAGATTGCTAACCCCGTATGTGCTTCAGACTTTAGACCTATCAGCTTGTGCAATTTTGGATATAAAATCATATCTAAGGTTTTGGCAAATAGACTCAAGTCTATTCTGCCAGAACTTATCACCCCGTTCCAAAGTGCTTTCGTTTCAGGAAGGCGCATTCAGGACAGTATTATTATTGCCCATGAGATGTTCCACTTCCTTAAGACAAGAGGCAAGCAAAGAACTCCTTCGAACAGAACAGAGTGTGCACTGAAGATAGACATGCAAAAGGCATATGACCGGATCGAATGGGATTTCCTTATAGAAGGTTTACGAAAGAGAGGCTTCGCCGACAAGTGGATTACATGGATCAAAGCATGCATCTCAACCGTTACTTACAGAGTTACGGTAAACGGGAAACAATCCTCAACCATACTCCCATCCAGAGGGCTCAGACAGGGTGACCCACTATCACCTTATCTGTTTATATTAGTTGCTGATGTCTTGTCTAGATTATTGGAGGACCAGGTTAAACAGGGAAACATCAGGGGGATCCGTCCTAAGAGGGGGTGTCCGGAGATTCAACACCTCTTCTTCGCGGATGACTCGATATTCTTTCTCAAAGGTTCTCTGGCCCTGGCGAAGAATCTGAAGGACTCTCTTCAAGACTATTGTGATTTCTCAGGACAGAAGATCAATTTCTCAAAGTCTTCACTCTACTTCAACTCAGCGGCTAATGAAACGTATAAGCGGGACATATCTCAAATATTTGGTGTCAACCAATCCATTGATCCTGGATTCTACTTGGGCCTCCCGACTGTTTGGGGGAGATCCAAAAGGGAGGCGCTGAATTACTTGAAGGAAAGAGTTCGTGATAAGATACAGTGTTGGAGAAACAAACTACTAAACCATGCGGGTAAGGAGATTTTGATCAAATCTGTGCTAAGTGCAATTCCTACCTATGTTATGCACATTTTCAAGCTTCCGGTCACATGGTGCAATGAGATTAACGGTCTCATGGCACGGTTTTGGTGGGGTGCTCATGATGGTAAGAGAAAGATCCATTGGAGGAAGTGGGAAACAATGACGAATGCTAAGTCGATCGGAGGATATGGATTTAGAGAGATGAATCATTTCAATCGGGCGATTTTGGCGAATATGGCATCTAGAATCCTTTCGGAACCGTCCTCGCTATGGGTAAGATTCTTGAAGGGTTTGTACTTCCCGGGTACATCATTTCTGCAGGCGGGCGCGGGAAGCCGACCTTCGTGGGCTTGGTCTAGCCTCCTTGAAGGCAGGTCAGTTATTCGGGCTGAGGGAACGTGGGCGCTCGGGGATGGGATGGCTATCCATCCGTTCTCGGACGCTTGGGTGACATCGAGAAGGGGCGCACGAGTTAGACCGAGAGAGGACTACCACCAGCTACCCTCCCTTAGGGTCGCCGATTGGGTGCAGCAGGACCGGGCAGCATGGGACGAGCATGCAGTCCGGGATGCGGTACGTGATGATGACGTCGATGCTGTCCTCCAACAACACATTCCGATCGGCCAGCAGCACGATACCCATCGGTGGCCTCACTCCCGCTCGGGCGATCCATCGGTTAGGTCGCTCTACCACTGGATTCACTCGACAGACACGGCCAACCAGTCAGCCTTGGACCTCAACAGAGTACCGGGACCGAACCTCCCTTCGGCATGGCCTGCTATTTGGGGGGCCAACGTGTGGCCGAAGATTAAGGCATTCCTATGGAAACTTGCGAACGACGCTCTACCGACTAGAGCATCTCTCGTGAGACGGGGTGTTATGATTGATTGCCTTTGCCCTTTATGTAATGTTGTTGAGACCCGTGAGCATTTCATGTTTGTATGTCCTTGGGCTAAGCAGGTATGGAGACACTACTTGGATGAGCAGTCAATCACCATAGGGGCGAACTCGATGGACGATTGGCTAACAACGGAAACGGCGAGAGCGAGACCGACAAGGCGGAACAGGGCCGTGAACTGGAGGCGCTATATGGTTGTATGTTGGGTCGTTTGGAAGACTAGGTGCAAGCTCGTGTACGAACAAACTCAACCGGTCGTCTCGTCCGTCCTCCTCGAGATCGACCGCACCTTGCTAGAGCTGGCAACGCCTACGCAAACATCAGGACATGGACAACGACTGATACAAGCTTGGACGAGTCCCCCCCGAGGAGTGATCAAGATTAATTGCGATGGAGCATGGTGTAACACGTCCCTCAAGGGTGGCTTCGGTGTCATTGCAAGGGACGAATCAGGTTCTATTGTCGGAGGCCGAGCGGATGTATTGTGGGCGGGTTCCGTCGACGAGATCGAGGCCCAAGCAGTGTTCCATGCGGTTCAGCTCTCCATCGACAAGAGGTGGCCAAACGTGATTATAGAGACGGACGCCTTGAATATTGTCAACCATATTCATGGGCGTGACTTTGTTTGGAGAATTGGTCCCATTTTGTCTAATGCGATTTCTCTAGCATCCTCGATTAGAGAAGTCGCATGGGAGCATGTTCCACGATCCGCAAATGAATGTGCGGATTGGATAGCAAAGAGTGTGTTAGCAGGGTCGTGTCCCTCGGATTGGGTGTCCTCACCCCCGACCCCTTTACTTCGTTGTATTGTATCGGATAACATTTTGTGTGCGGGTTCAAACCCGGTTGTAGTTTAATGAAGCAGTATTTCTTTGGCCAAAAAAAATAAAAATCATAAACTAATTTACGACCACCAAATGGCCTGGGCTTCAACTTTCAACTTCTACCAGCCCGAATAAACACATGCGGGTCGGGTTAATTTCAAGATCGGATTCATGTTCCACAAGTGGGACTGAAATGACAGTTGTTTACAAGTTAAGGGACCGAAAGGGAATTTCTTCATCTAATTCAAACCACCCGCCATTTTGTTTTTGGCGCTAATTGAAATCGGGAGATTCAGTACGGATAAACCAGAACCGCAATTCCAATTTCCAATCCCTAACCCTAGAATTCCAGAAGCACCAAATCGGAGCACGAAATGCCCCGAGAGGACACAGAATTGGCCGCAGCAAAGCGGTCGTACCGCAGTGCAAAGTCCGAGGGCAACAGACAAGAGGAGGCGCGGTGGGCGAATGTGATCGGAGATATACTGAAGAACAGAGGAGAGTACGTAGAAGCTCTCAAGTGGTTACGAATAGATTACGAAATCTCCTCCAAGTATCTGTCGGAGAAACATCTGTTGCCTACGTGCCAGTCCCTGGGCGAAGTCTATCTTCGACTGCTGCGCTTCAGTGATGCGCTCATTTACCAGGTACTGAACGAATTTCGTGTTGGGTCTTGAGAATTTCTGGAAAATGATAATCTTTTAAGAAGATATAGCTCAGTGTTTTTCTTCTTCTAATTTGGTTATGCAGAAAAAACACTTAGAACTTGCCAAGGATTTGAATGACCTAATTGAGCATCAACGAGCCAGTACTCAGCTCGGCCGAACGTACCATGAAATGTTCTTGAAAAAAGCTGATCATTCTTCAATTCGGAATGCTAAGAAATACTTTAGGTCGGCCATGGATCTTGCTCAAGCTCTGAAGGAGAGCCCGCCTGATAAAAAGTCTTCCTTTGTGAACGAATACATTGATGCACATAACAACATTGGTATGCTCGAACTCGACCTTGATAACTTCGAAGAGGCTGAGAAAGTTCTGATGAAAGGATTAGAGATATGCGACGAGGAGGAGGTTGCTGAAAATGATGGTGGGCGGACCAGACTTCTTAACAATCTTGGAAATGTCTACTTGTCACTGAGGATGTGGGATAAGGCTAAGCACCACATTGAGAAAGATATTATAATCTGTAAGAATATTGGACACCGGCAGGGCGAGGCAAAGGGTTATATAAATCTCGGGCAGCTGCATTATAGCCTGCAGAAGTATGACGATGCCTCTTTGTGCTATCAAAAGGCGCTTAAATTGGCGAAAATGTTGGAGGATGAGGATGCTTTGGTTGAGCAAATTAAAGGCAATATAGACACGTTGAAGGAGGCAATTAAAGTGATACGTGATTTGAAGAGTGAGGAACAAAAATTGAAGAAATTGGCTCGGAACTTGGCGGATGCTAGAGGCACTCATGCTGAAAGGAAGTGTTTGTTGCAGCAGAACGAATCTCTTGATTTCCTCATTGAGAAAGCCGCAATGATATTTGCTTGGACGAAAGTAAGTTCTGGTGTCTTGGATAAATATGTAATCTTCGATAGAGTTGGGAAACTGATTATTAAGCATTTTGTATATTTGATAGCATCTTGAATTTACCAAACAAAAGAAAAGCATTGCCGGTGAGCTTTATGACAAGGAAAAGCTGAGTGAGTCTTACCTTGCTATTGGAGAATCATACCGTATGCTGAGAAACTTTAGCAAAGCACTGAAGTGGTGCAACAAGGGCTTGCAGATGCACAAGTCTACTGGAAATATGGAGGTTAGTCAGATGCAAGTCATTTAATTTTACATAAAGAATTAAAGTTTGTTGATTTTTATAGGAGTACCTCCGATCTTTTTGGAAAATAGTTGATGGGCACGGGTCATGTATAAAGCAGAACAGAAAAGAAACATATTAGAGCATGTTCAGTAGTTCATGGTATTACTATACGATGCTACTGTTTTTAGGGGCAAGCTATGGCAAAGATCAACATTGGCAATGTTCTGGACAGTGATGGAAATTGGGGTGCTGCACTTGAGACTTTCGAAGAAGGCTACAGGTAATGACATGATACATTAGTATTTGTTTCCTAATTCTTCAATTTGAGTTTTCTTTTATTCCCAAATATAGGGCCATCCACAGAATATGATGTGAATGCTTATTCATGGAATAGCTTTTACAGCTGAGTGAACCAATCATAAATATGGTGTGAATGCTTTAGTCTCTTAAATTCAAATCCGATATCTATTGATAATATTTGCATGAGATTGGAGTAGACATGGTTTCTTAAATGCTTTTGAAATTTGTAAATTAGTTTCCTAGTGATTCATTTGACCAATTTCAGGATTGCCCATAAGGCGGGGCTTTCTTCCGTAGAGCTTTCTGCCTTGGAGAACATGCACTACAGCCATATGATGAGATTTGACAACACTGAAGAGGTGAAGTAAGTTGCTTAAACAGTATATGAATATAACAACAGATTTATATAAGGGAAAATTCATGATCATAAGTCCACATCTGTCGTGTAGGCGATTGCAGATTATTATTGATGATTTGAAGAAATGTCTAGAAAAGAAAGAAGCGGAAAATGTGAGAGAAGATTACTGCTCTGAAACAGACACCGAAGGGAACAATGATTTGCCCATCCATAAGTCCGGTGTATGCAGTTCCCCAGCGACAAGTACATCTAATTCTTGCGGCACAAGACATCACAACAATGTGGATGAGTTAAATGATGATTCTCCCTTAATATCATTCGTCCGTTCAAACAAATCATCATCCAAGAAGCTTGATATTCATGTGAAGCATATAACGGCTTCTCCTGAAAATGCATCCAAATCATCTGTCCGTAAACGTGCTCGGTTAGTCCTTTCTGATGATGAGGATGAAATATACCCTACTAGAAATTGCTCGAATGGAAGTCTTTTTGAACACCCTGCTGAAGGATCTGTCCAAAGAAACAAGGTACCTGTTAATCTTGAAGAAAGTACATGTTCTTACAAGAGCAGTATGTCTAATAAAGTATCTCCACAAAGTGGCAAACAAGAAATATCACGCAGTGATGAAGTTGTTGCTTATGGGTCTCTTTTGGGTGGATCAAAATCCAACTTCAGCTCCTTGTATATCAAGACTCCTCACCATTTGGGATGTCAAGCTTCTGATGAGAAGTATGAAGTAAGTCTCAGTTGCATCTCGATTATCTCGAAAGTATTTTGCTGCATAGTTGACATTGAGCGCCAAACTTGGTTACTTCCGTGTTTTATATATATCGACTAGTTTCATCACCTCATAACTTGGAAGCTCAATTGTACTTTTATCAAGCTCTCATGATATTTGTTGGACCTCAATCCAGCTTATTACTACAGCATATTTTTTTTTTTATTTCTGACATGCAATGCTTGTACCATTTTGCAGCAACATGTGACATTTCATTTAGAAAATGAGACTGTATGCATAAAGATTGACTCTAAATTGTTTGCGGGTAAGACCAACATCGAGTATGTGAAGGCTCAGTTGGCATGTTTATACTATCTACAGCTTCCAACAGAGACAAGAGCAAAGGGTAATCACTAGCATCATATATTATGGCCTGGCTATGTGTAATTTTTGGAAATTGAGGCTTAAATTGGAACAAATCTGATTTTATTTTCCTTTTCTGGAATCTTGTAATCGGTTGAGCATGTGTAATAGGTCTACTGCCAATTATTCAACAATTGAAAATTGGTGGACGAGAGCTAGAATGCTCGGAAGATGGTGAAAGCATAGATGATCAATTCGGGAAGGACATACTTGAAGTTTATGTAGGTGGTATGTGCATTAACTGATTTTCCATCATAGTTTTATTGTTTTTTTCTTCTTAATTTATATTTCCTCTTAATAAAAGTGAAACTACTTGTCAGGATGGATTCAGAAGTCCTTAATGAAGCTATACATTGACTTCTGTAAGAACTTGGCAGAGGCACCAAACCTGAAGTTACTCACAAACCTGTACAATTTGGAGGTAGTATCTGAATATAAGTTACATTATTCACTATGGAAATTCTTGTTGATTTGGCCTAAACATGAATAGTTTCTTCATAGGTTTCTGAGGATGAAGTTATTTTGTCTGATTGTGAATTACAAGACGTGTCTATAACTCCACTGCTGAACGCGATGAATGTGCAAGGAACAATTGCGTTGTTAAACCTCTCTCACAACTTATTAGGCAAGTCATTTTATACCTTGAATATCTTTGAAATTAATTATTTTGATACTTATTTGATAATGTGTGTTGGAATCCCAGGAAATGGAACGATGGAGAAGCTTCAACAAATATTTAAATCATCAGGACAGAACTACGGAGATTTGTCTTTGGATTTGCATTGCAATCGATTTGGTCCAACTACACTGTTTCAGGTTCATAAACTAACCATATGCATCTCTGTCCATAAGTATTTTAGTTTATATCACAGTTTTGATATAAGTGCATTCTATTTATTTTTGCAACTGCAGATATGCCAATGTGATGTGCTATATGACCGATTAGTAATGCTTAATATAGCTGGTAACCGTCTCACAGATGCATGCGGATCATATCTTTCAACTATCCTGAAAAACTGCAAAGGTAGAAAAGCTTTCAAATATAGTTGCATGATTTCTATATCACGATGCTAATTAAAGAGTTAATCATTCTTTGTTTTGCAGCACTTTACAGTTTGAACATCGAAAACTGTTCCATCTCTTCTAGAACAATTAACAAGGTCGCTGATTCACTGGACTCTACATCCATGCTTACACAACTTTATATAGGTACAAAAGATATTTCTTTTTATATATTTAACTATTATCAAATCTTAGGTAGATAGATTAGATCTGATGCTTATGTTCTAATGTTCAATAAAACAGGACACAATGATTCTGTTTCTGGAGTAGCCATTGTTAACTTACTGTCCAAACTCGCTACTATGACTCGGTATGTTAGACATTCTTAGCTTGCATTGTTATATTTTCCAGAGAGTTTATAGGCATAATCAACATTGTTTGGCTTCTTTTTGTTAGATTTTCAGATTTAAGTCTCAGTGGCTTGAAATTATTGAAACCCGCAACCAAGAGCCTCTGCAAACTAGCCAAAACCTTATCTTTGTCTGGACTAATGCTCGGTGGAACTGATATCGGAACTGTAAGTACACCATGAACCTTTTAAGTCACTTTTACTTGATGTATTTTGCAGAATCTGAAATTTATATATTGCAGAATGTAATATCAGTATATATTTGATTAATTCAGGAGGGAGCTCTGCAGTTGAGCGAATCATTACTTGGAGAGACTCAAGAACTTGTAAAGTTAGATCTATCGGGTTGTGGATTGTCATCTCATTATTTTTCCAGTCCGAACATCGAACCACCACTCTTTTGTGGAATTCTTGAACTCAACCTTGGAGGAAACACTATCAATCAAGAGGTATCTTCTTCTCCAAGAAACAATAACATGTTTTCTATATATGTTGCAGAATTGAATATTTGGATACTATTTACAGGGAGCCAATTCATTAGCAGCGGTGCTGTCAAATCCCGATTGCTGCATTAGGGTTTTAACGATGAACAAGTGTGATCTTGGTCTTTCAGGAGTTCTTCAAATTCTCCAAGCACTTTCAGGTCCAGTCCTCAACTTCAATTTTGAACTATTTTTCTACAAATAATAATATCTACTTGAAACAAATTTGTAAACAGCATACTCTCACTTTTTCTGTTAAATTTGACGGATTTTGTTATATATTAAATAACCTTATTTCTAAAAGCTGAAAATGCAAAAAATATTGAAAATAAATGTTTTAAGAATGAATTTAAGTGATGAAAATAGTGTTTTCAGAATAAGTTTCCTTGATCTCCTTTCAGAGAACAACACACTAAAGGAGCTCAACCTTTCTGATAACATGAACCTGTGTCGAAGAACCTCCGATCCTCACCACGGTTCGATAGATCCCAAACCGGACCAACCACACCACATGGCATGTGTCTTGAACCGTGAACCGAACAACCTCGAAGTGTCCGACAGTGAAGACGAAAACATGGAGTTAGACCAGGGTTGTGCTAGCTCATGCAAGAAGATCCCGGTTCCTGAATTTGCATTTACCGAAGACATCTTGACCGCAATTGGTTTTGCGAGACGGTTGGAGGTTCTCGATCTGAGTGGCAATGGTTTCTCAGTAGAAGCAGTTGAGACCGTTTATACTGCATGGACTGGTTCAAGAGCAAGTTTGGCAAGGAAACATGTGGATGGAAATACGGTTCACTTCTCGGTTCGGGAAAACCGGTGCTGCCATGCGAAACCGTGCTGCAGGAGGGATTAACTTCACTAGCTGGTTGGAACTACTTGGACTTGTATCGGCTTTGTGCGGTCGACCGGTCTGGTTCGACGGTCGTATACAGTATATATTGATGTACATGATACCAAAACAATATGATAAGGTGCATCTGGCTTGATTTAAATTTTGCATACTAATAAGAAATGTTCAATGAAGTAGGAACTATGAAATGTTCAAAATATTACTACAATGATATGCGTTGAGTAAGAATGTGTATAAAATTTACTTTCTCGAGAAAAAAAATACAATAAAACAGATTCATTGGAACTGGAAGTAAAGCTCGCGGTGAAAAGATGTTGAAAATTTAAGAAATTGGTCGAAATTTAAAGGGGGTACCATCACAGAAAAAAATGTTTTCGAGTTTGAAATTAGATATGTTCTTAACGATACTACGATCATATGTGTTCAGAAAGAATGTGTATAAAACAGATTTTTATAAAAAATAGAGATCCGACTGGAGAGATATTTAAAAAAGTTAAGAAATCGATAGAAAATTAAATGGGTAGCATCATGGAAAACATGTGGGGGTAAGAAAAAAAAATGATCTAGCCATTTATAAGATCATATTAGTTGAGTAGCAATGCGTATAAAACTGATTTCATCGAAAACGGAGTTCTGAGTCAGTAGATATTCAAAGACTACAAAAAAACCTTTGAAACTAAAATGGGTACAATCACGGAAAAAGGTACGTAGCGATCCAAAATCATGTATATTTTTAATATTACTACGATCGTATATGTCGAGTAAAATGCGAATAAAAATAATTTTATCAAAGGTTTAGTTACGGGTGAGAAGATATATAAAAAGTTTACGACATCGTTTTAAAACCAAATGTTTATAATCACGGTACATAGTTTAATGGAGTAGGAAATAAGAAATGTTCCAAATATTATTACGATCATATATGTTGAGTAAGAATGCGTATAAAATTTACCTTATCGAGAAACAATACAAATAAAACAAATTCATCATAAGTAAAGCTCATAGTGCAAAGATACTGAAAACCCACGAAATTGGTCAAAACTCAAAAGACAATATCTCCTCACTCGCAACTTTGTTTTTAGTGAAATTAATTTTATTTGCATTCTTAGTCGATATATATTAGGGTAGTAATGTTAATATAATATATATTTTTGGAACTGAAATCCACTATTTTTCGTGATGGTACTACTTTGACTTTCAACCGATTTTGTAGTTTTTTGAATTTCGTTTCCACTTATTTTGTAGTTTTTTTGAATTTCTTCTCAATCGGAAATCTGTTTTCGATGAAATAAATTTTGTTTTGTTCTGTACTCGATCATTCTATAAATTCTTTTTCAAAATATATGAACAAATGAACATTAAGATCATCTTGTATATCAGACGTTAAAGATTTTTTTTTCTGAGATAATACATTATTAGCTTCGTTCGATTTCGTAGTTTTCTCAATACCTCATCACTCTCAACTTCGTTTTCATTGAAACTAGGTCCATTCGCATTCTTACTCGATATATATTGACGTAGTAATGCTAATATAATATATAGTGTTGGAACCGAAATCCACTATTTTCCGTGATGGTACCCCTTTGAGTGTCGAGCGATTTTGTAGTTTGTTGAATTTCTCGTCAATCGAAACTTTGTTTTCGATGAAATAAATTTTGTCTTCTTCCGTACTCGATAAAATATCTTTACTACTTATTATTAATCAATCTATAGGATTAAATAACGTTAGGATCATCTTTTATATCACTCGTTAAAGACCTATTTCCGAGACGGTACCTTTTTAGTTTCAACCGGTTTTGTAATTTTGTCAATATCTCATCACTCACAACTTCGTTTTCCGTGAAATTAGGTTCATTCCCATTCTTACTCGATATATATTGAGGTAGAAATGCTAATATAATATACATTTATGGAACCCAAATCAACTATTTTCCGTGATGGTACCCCTTTGAATTTAGACCGATTTTGTAATTTTTTAAATTTCTCCTCAATCAGAAATCTGTTTTCGATGAAATAAATTTTGTTTTGTTTCGTCCTCAATCAATTTATAAATTCTTTTTCAGAATATAGGAACAAATGAACGTTAGGATCATCTTGTATATCAAACGTTAAAAATCTTTTTCCGAGATGATACCCTATTGGTTTCTTTCGATTTTGTAGTTTTCTTAATACCCTATCACTCCCAATTTCGTTTTCAGTGAAATTAGGTTCATTCCCATTCTTACACTACATATAATGAATAGTAATGGTAATATAATATATAATTTTGGAACCCAAATTAACTATTTTCCGTGAAGGTACCCCTTAAATTTTCGACCGATTTTGTAGTTTTTTGAATTTCTCCTCACTCGGAACTTTGTTTTCGATGAAATAAATTTTATTCTCTTCCGTACTCAATCAAATTTCCTTTTTACACATTCTTGCTGAAAATATAGGATCAAATAAACGGTGTGATCATCTTGTATGTCAGTTGTTAAAGACCTTTATTCCGAGATGGTACCTTATTAGTTTCGTCAGATTTCGTAATTTTGTCAATATACTATCTTTTTACACATTATTACTCAATATATAGGATTAAATGAATGTTGTAATCATCTTTTTATATCAGACGTTAAAGACCTTTTTCTGAGATTGTATCTTATTAGTTTTGTCAGATTTCGTAGTTTTGTCAATATCTCATCACTCACAACTTCATTTTCAGTGAAATTAGGTTCATTCGATTTCTTATTCAATATATATTGAGGTGGTAATGCTAATATACTATATATTTTTGGAACTGAAATCCACTATTTTCCGTGATGGAACCCTTTGAGTTTCGAGCGATTTTGTAGTTTTTTGAATTTCTCGTCAGTCGGAACTTTCTTTTCGATGGAATAAATTTTGGTTCTCTTCCGTACTCGATCCACAATATTTTCTAAACATTATTACTCAATATGTAGGATTAAATGAACGTTGTGATCATCTTTTATATCAGACGTTAAAGACTTTTTTCTGAGATGGTAGCTTATTAATTTTCTCAGATTTTGTAGTTTTGTCAATATCTCATCACTCGGAACTTCGTTTTAAGTTAAGTTAGGTTCATTCGATTTCTTACTCAATATATATTGAGATAGTAATGCTAATATAATATATATTTTTGGAACCCAAATCAACTATTTTCCGTGATGGTACCCCTTTGAGTTTCGAGCAATTTTGTAGTTTCTTGAATTTGTTGTCAGTTAGAACTTTAATTTCGATAAAATAAATTTTATTTTCTTCCGTACTCGATCAAATATATTTTTACACATTATTACTCAATATATAGGATTAAATGAATGTTGTAATCATCTTTTTATATCAGACGTTAAAAACCTTTTTCCGTGATGGTATCTTATTAGTTTTTCGGATTGAGAATCTTTTTCTGATTTTGTATTTTTTTGAATTACTCCTCAATCGAAACTTTGTTTTCGATGAATTAAATTTTGTTTTCTTCCGTACTCGATTAACAATATTTTCTAAACATTATTACTCAATATATAGGATTAAATCAACGTTTTTATCATCTTTTATATCAGACGTTAAAGACCTTTTTCCGAGATGGTAGCTTATTAGTTTCGTCCAATTTCGTAGTTTTGTCAATATCTCATCAGTCAGAACTTTGTTTTCAGTGAAATTAGATTCATTCAATTTATTACTCGATATATATTGAGGTAGTAATGCTAAGATAATATATATTTTTGGAACCCAAATCAACTCTTTTTCCGTGACAGTACCCCTTTGAGTTTCGAGCGATTTTGTAGTTTCTTGAATTTCTCGTCAAGCGGAACTTTATTTTCAATGAAATAAATTTTGTTTTCTTATGTACTCGATCAACTATCTTTGATACACGTTACTAATCAATATATAGGATTAAATGAACGTTGTAATCATCTTTTATATTAGAGTTAAACACCTTTTTCCGAGATGGTAGCTTAATAGTTTCGTTAGATATCGTAGTTTAGTCAATATCTCATCACTCACAACTTCATTTTCAGTGAAATTAGGTTCATTAGATTTCTTACTCAATATATATTGAGGTAGTAATGATAATATAATATATATATTTGGAACTGAAATCCAATATTTTCCGTGATGGTACACCTTTGAATTTTGAGCGATTTTGTAGTTTTTTGAATTTCTCGTCAATCGAAACTCTGTTTTCGATGAAATAAATTTTGTTTTCTTCTGTACTCGATCAACTATATTTTGTACACATTATTACTCAATATATAGGATCAAATGAACGTTGTAATCATCTGTTATATCAGATGTTAAAGACATTTTTCCGAGATGATAGCTTATTAATTTCCTCAAATTTCGTAGTTTATTTTTTTCCGTACTCGATCAAAGATAAACTCTAAAGATTCTCACTAAATATATAATATCAAATGTTTGTTGTTATCACTTGTATATATATAAGACGTTAAATACATTTTTCTAGGTGGCACCATTTTTGTTTCGTCCGATTTCGTAGTTTTGTCAATATCTCATCACTCACAACTTCGTTTTCAGTGAAATTAGTTTTATTCGCATTCTAACTCGATATAAATTGAGGTACTAGTCTTATTTTAATACATATTTTTGTGAACGAAATCAACTATTTTCCGTGATGGTACCCCTTTGAGTTTCGACTAATTTTGTAGTTTTTTGAATTACGCCTCATTCGGAACTCCATTTTCGATGAAACAATTTTTTTTTTCCTGTATTCGATCAAAGATAAATTCTAAACATTCTAACTCAAAATATAAGTTCAGATGTTTGCTGTTATCACTTGTATATAAGACGTTAAATACATTTTTCCTAGGTGACACCATTTTAGTTTCGTCCGATTTTGTAGCTTTGTCAATATCTCATCACTCACAACTTCGTTTTCAGTGAAATTAGTTTTATTCGCATTCTAACTCGATATAAATTGAGGTACTAGTCTTAATTTAATACATATTTTTGGAAACGAAATCAACTATTTTCCGTGATGGTACCCCTTTTAGTTTTGACCGATTTTGTAGTTTTTTGAATTACTCCTAATTAGGAATTCTATTTTCGATGAAATAAATTTTGTTTTCTTCCATGCTCGATCAAATATATATTCTAAATATTCTCACTCAAAATATAAGATAAAATGTTTGTTGTTATCACTTGTATATAAGACGTTAAATATGTTTTTCCTAGGTATCAACTAATTGTTTCGTCCGATTTCGTAGTTTTCTCAATATCTGATCGCTCACAACTTCGTTTTCAGTAAAATTAGTTTTATTCGCATTCTAACTCGATATATATTGAGGTACTATTGTTAATTTAATACATATTTTGGGTACCGAAATAAACTATTTTCCGTGATGGTACCTCTTTGAGTTTCGACCGATTTTGTATTTTTTTGAATTACTCCTCATTCGGAACTCCATTTTCGATGAAATAAATTTAGTTTTCTTGCATACTCGATCAAAGATATATTCTAAACATTCTCACTCAAAATTTAAGATTATATGTTTGTTGTTATCACTTGTATATAATAAGACGTTAAATACTTTTTTCCTAGGTATCACCTAATTGTTTCGTCCGATTTCGTAGTTTTCTCAATATCTCATCACGGACAACTTCGTTTTCAGTGAAATTTGTTTTATTCGCATTCTAACTCGATATATATTGAGGTAGTGTTGTTAATACAATACATATTTTTGGAACCGAAATCTACTATTTTCCGTGATGGTACCCCTTTGAGTTTCGACCGATCTTGTAGTTTTTTGAATTACTCCTCATTCGGAACTCCATTTTGGATGAAATAAATTTTGTTCTTTTCCGTACTCGATCAAAGATAAATTCTAAACATTCTAACTCAAAATATAAGATCAGATGTTTGCTGTTATCATTTGAATATAAGGCGTTAAATACATTTTTCCTATGTGGCACCATTTTAGTTTCGTCTGATTTCGTAGTTTTGTCAATATCTCATCACTCACAACTTCGTTTTCAGTGAAATTAGTTTTATTCGCATTCTAACTCGATCTAAATTGAGGTACTAGTCTTAATTTAATACATATTTTTGTGAACGAAATCAACTATTTTCCGTGATGGTACCCCTTTGAGTTTTGACCGATTTTGTAGTTTTTTGAATTACTACTCTATCGGAATTTTATTTTAGATGAAATAAATTTTGTTTTCTTCCATGCTCGATAAAATATATATTCTAAACATTCTCACTCAAAATATAAGATAAAATCTTTGTTTTTATCACTTGTATATAAGACGTTAAATACGTTTTTCCTAGGTATCACCTAATTGTTTCGTCCGATTTCGTAGTTTTGTCAATATCTCATCACTCACAACTTCGTTTTCAGTGAAATTAGTTTTATTCGCATTTTAACTCGATATATATTGAGGTACTATTGTTAATTTAATACATATTTTGGGGACCGAAATAAACTATTTTCCGTGATGGTACCTCTTTGAGTTTCGACCGATTTTGTATTTTTTTGAATTACTCCTCATTCGGAACTCCATTTTCGATGAAATAAATTTAGTTTTCTTGCATACTCGATCAAAGATATATTCTAAACATTCTCACTTAAAATTTAAGATTATATGTTTGTTGTTATCACTTGTATATAATAATACGTTAAATACTTTTTTTCCTAGGTATCACCTAATTGTTTCGTCCGATTTCGTAGTTTTCTCAATATCTCATCACGGACAACTTCGTTTTCAGTGAAATTTGTTTTATTCGCATTCTAACTCGATATATATTGAGGTACTAATGTTAATTTAATACATATTTTTGGGACCGAAATCAACTATTTTTCGTGATGGTACCCCTTTGAATTTTGACCGATTTTGTAGTTTTTTGAATTACTCCGCATTCGGAACTCCATTCTCGATGAAATAAATTTGGTTTTTTTCTGCACTCGATCAAAGATAAATTCTAAACATTGTAACTCAAAATATAAGTTCAAATGATTGCTGTTATCACTTGTATATAAGACGTTAAATACATTTTTCCTAAGTGGCACCATTATAGTTTCGTCTTATTTCGTAGTTTTATCAATATGTCACCACTCACAACTTCATTTTCAGTGAAACTAGTTTTATTCGCATTCTAACTCGATATATATTGAGGTACTAATGTTAATTTAATACATATTTTTGGGACCGAAATCAACTATTTTCCGTGATGGTACCCCTTTGAGTTTTGACCGATTTTGTAGTTTTTTGAATTACTCCTCGTTCGGAACTCCATTTTCGATGAAATAAATTTGGTTTTTTTCTGCACTCGATCAAAGATAAATTCTAAACATTCTAACTCAAAATATAAGTTCAGATGTTTGCTGTTATCACTTGTATATAAGACGTTAAATACATTTTTCCTAGGTGGCACCATTTTAGTTTCGTCCGATTTTGTAGTTTTGTCAATATCTCATCACTCGCAACTTCGTTTTCAGTGAAATTAGTTTTATTCGCATTCTAACTCGACATAAATTGAGGTACTAGTCTTAATTTAATACATATTTTTGGGAACGAAATCAACTATTTTCCGTGATGGTACCCCTTTGAGTTTTGACCGATTTTGTAGTGTTTTGAATTACTCCTAATTAGGAATTCTATTTTCGATGAAATAAATTTTGTTTTCTTCCATGCTCGATCAAATAAATTTTATTTTCTTCCATGCTCGATCAAATATATATTCTAAACATTCTCACTTAATATATAAGATAAAATGTTTGCTGTTATCACTTGTATATAAGACGTTAAATATGTTTTTCCTAGGTATCACCTAATTGTTTCGTCCAATTTCGTTGTTTGGTCAATATCTTATCACTCACAACTTCGTTTTTAGTGAAATTAGTTTTATTCGCATTCTAACTCGATATATATTGAGGTACTAATGTTAATTTAATACATATTTTGGGGACCGAAATCAACTATTTTTCGTGATGGTACCCCTTTGAGTTTTGACCGATTCTGTAGTTTTTTGAATTACTCCGCATTCGGAACTCCATTATCGATGAAATAAATTTGGTTTTTTTCTGCACTCGATCAAAGATAAATTCTAAACATTGTAACTCAAAATATAAGTTCAGAAGATTGCTGTTATCACTTGTATATAAGACGTTAAATACATTTTTCCTAAGTGGCACTATTTTAGTTTCGTCTTATTTCGTAGTTTTATCAATATGTCACCACTCACAACTTCATTTTCAGTGAAACTAGTTTTATTCGCATTCTAACTCGATATATATTGAGGTACTAATGTTAATTTAATACATATTTTTGGGACCGAAATCAACTATTTTCCGTGATGGTACCCCTTTGAGTTTCGACTGATTTTGTAGTTTTTTGAATTACTCCTCATTCGGAACTCCATTTTCGATGAAACAAATTTTATTTTTTTTCTGTATTCGATCAAAGATAAATTCTAAACATTCTAACTCAAAATATAAGTTCAGATGTTTGCTGTTATCACTTGTATATAAGACATTAAATACATTTTTCCTAGGTGGCACCAGTTTAGTTTCGTCCGATTTTGTAGTTTTGTCAATATCTCATCACTCACAACTTCGTTTTCAGTGAAATTAGTTTTAATCGCATTCTAACTCCATATAAATTGAGGTACTAGTCTTAATTTAATACATATTTTTGGGAACGAAATCAACTATTTTCCGTGATGGTACCCCTTTTAGTTTTGACCGATTTTGTAG
This sequence comes from Chamaenerion angustifolium, assembly GCA_946814005.1. Classification (NCBI taxonomy): domain Eukaryota; kingdom Viridiplantae; phylum Streptophyta; class Magnoliopsida; order Myrtales; family Onagraceae; genus Chamaenerion; species Chamaenerion angustifolium. The sequence continues at coordinate 2,272,244 of OX328279.1, forward strand.
TTTTTTGAATTACTCCTAATTAGGAATTCTATTTTCGATGAAATAAATTTTGTTTTCTTCCATGCTCGATCAAATATATATTCTAAATATTCTCACTCAAAATATAAGATAAAATGTTTGTTGTTATCACTTGTATATAAGACGTTAAATACGTTTTTCCTAGGTATCAACTAATTGTTTCGTCCGATTTCGTAGTTTTCTCAATATCTGATCACTCACAACTTCGTTTTCAGTGAAATTAGTTTTATTCGCATTCTAACTCGATATATATTGAGGTACTATTGTTAATTTAATACATATTTTGGGGACCGAAATAAACTATTTTCCGTGATGGTACCTCTTTGAGTTTCGACCGATTTTGTAATATTTTGAATTACTCCTCATTCGGAACTCCATTTTCGATGAAATAAATTTAGTTTTCTTGCATACTCGATCAAAGATATATTCTAAACATTCTCACTCAAAATTTAAGATTATATGTTTGTTGTTATCACTTGTATATAATAAGACGTTAAATACTTTTTTCGTAGGTATCACCTAATTATTTCGTCCGATTTCGTAGTTTTCTCAATATCTCATCACGAACAACTTCGTTTTCAGTGAAATTTGTTTTATTCGCATTCTAACTCGATATATATTGAGGTAGTGTTGTTAATACAAAACATATTTTTGGGAACGAAATCAACTATTTTCCGTGATGGTACCCCTTTGAGTTTTGACCGATTTTGTAGTTTTGTGAATTACTCCTCGTTCGGAACTACATTTTCGATGAAATAAATTTGGTTTTTTTCTGCACTCGATCAAAGATAAATTCTAAACATTCTAACTCAAAATATAAGTTCAGATGTTTGCTGTTATCACTTGTATATAAGACGTTAAATACATTTTTCCTAGGCGGCACCATTTTAGTTTCGTCTTATTTCGTAGTTTTGTCAATATCTCATCACTCACAACTTCGTTTTCAGTGAAATTAGTTTTATTCGCATTCTAACTCGATCTAAATTAAAGTATTAATTTAATACATTATTTTGTGAACGAAATTTCTATTTTCCGTGATGGTACCCCTTTGAGTTTCGACCGATCATGTAGTTTTTTGAATTACTCCTCATTCGGAACTCCATTTTGGATGAAATAAATTTTGTTCTTTTCCGTACTCGATCAAAGATAAATTCTAAACAATCTAACTCAAAATATAAGATCAGATGTTTGCTGTTATCACTTGAACATAAGGCGTTAAATACATTTTTCCTAGGTGGCACCATTTTAGTTTCGTCCGATTTTGTAGTTTTGTCAATGTTTCATCACTCACAACTTCGTTTTCAGTGAAATTAGTTTTATTCGCATTCTAACTCGATATAAATTGAGGTACTAGTCTTAATTTAATACATATTTTTGGGAACGAAATCAACTATTTTCCGTGATGGTACCCCTTTGAGTTTTGACCGATTTTGTAGTTTTTTGAATTACTCCTAATTAGGAATTCTATTTTCGATGAAATAAATTTTGTTTTCTTCCATGCTCGATCAAATATATATTCTAAACATTCTCACTTAATATATAAGATAAAATGTTTGTTGTTATCACTTGTATATAAGACGTTAAATATGCTTTTCCTAGGTATCACCTAATTGTTTCGTCCAATTTCGTTGTTTGGTCAATATCTTATCACTCACAACTTCGTTTTTAGAGAAATTAGTTTTATTCGCATTCTAACTCGATATATATTGAGGTACTAATGTTAATTTAATACATATTTTGGGGACCGAAATCAACTATTTTTCGTGATGGTACCCCTTTGAGTTTTGACCGATTCTGTAGTTTTTTGAATTACTCCGCATTCGGAACTCCATTATCGATGAAATAAATTTGGTTTTTTTATGCACTCGATCAAAGATAAATTCTAAACATTCTAACTCAAAATATAAGTTCAGATGATTGCTGTTATCACTTGTATATAAGACGTTAAATACATTTTTCCTAAGTGGCACTATTTTAGTTTCGTCTTATTTCGTAGTTTTATCAATATGTCACCACTCACAACTTCATTTTCAGTGAAACTAGTTTTATTCGCATTCTAACTCGATATATATTGAGGTACTAATGTTAATTTAATACATATTTTTGGGACCGAAATCAACTATTTTCCGTGATGGTACCCCTTTGAGTTTCGACTGATTTTGTAGTTTTTTGAATTACTCCTCATTCGGAACTCCATTTTCGATGAAACAAATTTTTTTTCCTGTATTCGATCAAAGATAAATTCTAAACATTCTAACTCAAAATATAAGTTCAGATGTTTGCTGTTATCACTTGTATATAAGACGTTAAATACATTTTTCCTAGGTGGCACCAGTTTAGTTTCGTCCGATTTTGTAGTTTTGTCAATATCTCATCACTCACAACTTCGTTTTCAGTGAAATTAGTTTTATTCGCATTCTAACTCCATATAAATTGAGGTACTAGTCTTAATTTAATACATATTTTTGGGAACGAAATCAACTATTTTCCGTGATGGTACCCCTTTTAGTTTTGACCGATTTTGTAGTTTTTTGAATTACTCCTAATTAGGAATTCTATTTTCGATGAAATAAATTTTGTTTTCTTCCATGCTCGATCAAATATATATTCTAAATATTCTCACTCAAAATATAAGATAAAATATTTGTTGTTATCACTTGTATATAAGACGTATAAATACGTTTTTCCTAGGTATCAACTAATTGTTTCGTCCGATTTCGTAGTTTTCTCAATATCTGATCACTCACAACTTCGTTTTCAGTGAAATTAGTTTTATTCGCATTCTAACTCGATATATATTGAGGTACTATTGTTAATTTAATACATATTTTGGGGACCGAAATAAACTATTTTCCGTGATGGTACCTCTTTGAGTTTCGACCGATTTTGTATTTTTTTGAATTACTCCTCATTCGGAACTCCATTTTCGATGAAATAAATTTAGTTTTCTTGCATACTCGATCAAAGATATATTCTAAACATTCTCACTTAAAATTTAAGATTATATGTTTGTTGTTATCACTTGTATATAATAATACGTTAAATACTTTTTTTCCTAGGTATCACCTAATTGTTTCGTCCGATATCGTAGTTTTCTCAATATCTCATCACGGACAACTTCGTTTTCAGTGAAATTTGTTTTATTCGCATTCTAACTCGATATATATTGAGGTACTAATGTTAATTTAATACATATTTTTGGGACCAAAATCAACTATTTTTCGTGATGGTACCCCTTTGAATTTTGACCGATTTTGTAGTTTTTTGAATTACTCCGCATTCGGAACTCCATTCTCGATGAAATAAATTTGGTTTTTTTCTGCACTCGATCAAAGATAAATTCTAAACATTGTAACTCAAAATATAAGTTCAAATGATTGCTGTTATCACTTGTATATAAGACGTTAAATACATTTTTCCTAAGTGGCACCATTATAGTTTCGTCTTATTTCGTAGTTTTATCAATATGTCACCACTCACAACTTCATTTTCAGTTAAACTAGTTTTATTCGCATTCTAACTCGATATATATTGAGGTACTAATGTTAATTTAATACATATTTTTGGGACCGAAATCAACTAGTTTCCGTGATGGTACCCCTTTGAGTTTCGACTGATTTTGTAGTTTTTTGAATTACTCCTCATTCGGAACTCCATTTTCGATGAAACAAATTTTTTTTTCCTGTATTCGATCAAAGATAAATTCTAAACATTCTAACTCAAAATATAAGTTCAGATGTTTGCTGTTATCACTTGTATATAAGACGTTAAATACATTTTTCCTAGGTGGCACCAGTTTAGTTTCGTCCGATTTTGTAGTTTTGTCAATATCTCATCACTCACAACTTCGTTTTCAGTGAAATTAGTTTTATTCGCATTCTAACTCCATATAAATTGAGGTACTAGTCTTAATTTAATACATATTTTTGGGAACGAAATCAACTATTTTCCGTGATGGTACCCCTTTTAGTTTTGACCGATTTTGTAGTTTTTTGAATTACTCCTAATTAGGAATTCTATTTTCGATGAAAGAAATTTTGTTTTCTTCCATGCTCGATCAAATATATATTCTAAATATTCTCACTCAAAATATAAGATAAAATGTTTGTTGTTATCACTTGTATATAAGACGTATAAATACGTTTTTCCTAGGTATCAACTAATTGTTTCGTCCGATTTCGTAGTTTTCTCAATATCTGATCACTCACAACTTCGTTTTCAGTGAAATTAGTTTTATTCGCATTCTAACTCGATATATATTGAGGTACTATTGTTAATTTAATACATATTTTGGGGACCGAAATAAACTATTTTCCGTGATGGTACCTCTTTGAGTTTCGACCGATTTTGTATTATTTTGAATTACTCCTCATTCGGAACTCCATTTTCACTGAAATAAATTTAGTTTTCTTGCATACTCGATCAAAGATATATTCTAAACATTCTCACTCAAAATTTAAGATTATATGTTTGTTGTTATCACTTTTATATAATAAGACGTTAAATACTTTTTTCCTAGGTATCACCTAATTGTTTCGTCCGATTTCGTAGTTTTCTCAATATCTCATCACGGACAACTTCGTTTTCAGTGAAATTTGTTTTATTCGCATTCTAACTCGATATATATTGAGGTAGTGTTGTTAATACAATACATATTTTTGGAACCGAAATCTACTATTTTCCGTGATGGTACCCCTTTGAGTTTTGACCGATTTTGTAGTTTTTTAAATTACTACTCTATCGGAATTCTATTTTCGATGAAATAAATTTTGTTTTCTTCCATTCTCGATCAAATATATATTCTAAACATTCTCACTTAATATATAAGATAAAATGTTTGCTATTATCACTTGTATATAAGACGTTAAATACGTTTTTCCTAGGTATCACCTAATTGTTTCGTCCAATTTCGTTGTTTGGTCAATATCTTATCACTCACAACTTCGTTTTTAGTGAAATTAGTTTTATTCGCATTCTAACTCGATATATATTGAGGTACTAATGTTAATTTAATACATATTTGTGAGACTGAAATAAACTATTTTCCGTGATGGTACCCCTTTGAGTTTCGACCGATTTTGTAGTTTTTTAAATTACTACTCTATCGGAATTCTATTTTCGATGAAATAAATTTTGTTTTCTTCCATGCTCGATCAAATATATATTCTAAACATTCTCACTTAATATATAAGATAAAATGTTTGCTATTATCACTTGTATATAAGACGTTAAAAACGTTTTTCCTAGGTATCACCTAATTGTTTCGTCCAATTTCGTTGTTTGGTCAATATCTTATCACTCACAACTTCGTTTTTAGTGAAATTAGTTTTATTCGCATTCTAACTCGATATATATTGAGGTACTCATGTTAATTTAATACATATTTGTGGGACTGAAATCAACTATTTTTCGTGATGGTACCCCTTTGAGTTTTGACCGATTTTGTAGTTTTTTGAATTACTCCGCATTCGGAACTCCATTATCGATGAAATAAATTTGGTTTTTTTCTGCACTCGATCAAAGATAAATTCTAAACATTGTAACTCAAAATATAAGTTCAGATGATTGGTGTTATCACTTTTATATAAGACGTTAAATACATTTTTCCTAAGTGGCACTATTTTAGTTTCGTCTTATTTCGTAGTTTTATCTATATGTCACCACTCACAACTTCGTTTTCAGTGAAATTAGTTTTATTCGCATTCTAACTCGATATATATTGAGGTACTAATGTTAATTAAATACATATTTTTGGGACCGAAATCAACTAATTTCCGTGATGGTACCCCTTTGAGTTTCGACTGATTTTGTAGTGTTTTGAATTACTCCTCATTCGGAACTCCATTTTCGATGAAACAATTTTTTTTTTCTGTATTCGATCAAAGATAAATTCTAAACATTCTAACTCAAAATATAAGTTCAGATGTTTGCTGATATCACTTGTATATAAGACGTTAAATACATTTTTCCTAGGTGGCACCATTTTAGTTTCGTCCGATTTTGTAGTTTTGTCAATATCTCATCACTCACAACTTCGTTTTCAGTGAAATTAGTTTTATTCGCATTCTAACTCAATATAAATTGAGGAACTAGTCTTAATTTAATACATATTTTTGGGAACGAAATCAACTATTTTCCGTGATGGTACCCCTTTGAGTTTTGACCGATTTTGTAGTTTTTTGAATTACTCCTCGTTCGGAACTCCATTTTCGATGAAATAAATTTGGTTTTTTTCTGCACTCGATCAAAGATAAATTCTAAACATTGTAACTCAAAATATTAGTTCAGATGATTGTTGTTATCACTTGTATATAAGACGTTAAATACATTTTTCCTAAGTGGCACAATTTTAGTTTCTTCTTATTTCGTAGTTTTATCAATATGTCACCACTCACAACTTCGTTTTCAGCGAAATTAGTTTATTCGCATTCTAACTCGATATATATTGAGGTACTAATGTTAATTTAATACATATTTTTGGGACCGAAATCAACTATTTTTCGTGATGGTACCCCTTTGAGTTTTGACCGATTTTGTAGTTTTTTGAATTACTCCTCGTTCGGAACTCCATTTTCGATGAAATAAATTTGGTTTTTTTCTGCATTCGATCAAAGATAAATTCTAAACATTGTAACTCAAAATATAAGTTCAGATGATTGCTGTTATCACTTGTATATAAGACGTTAAATACATTTTTCCTAAGTGGCACTATTTTAGTTTCGTCTTATTTCGTAGTTTTGTCAATATCTCATCACTCACAACTTCGTTTTCAGTGAAATTAATTTTATTCGCATTTTAACTCGATATATATTGAGGTACTAATGTTAATATAATACATATTTTTGGGACCGAAATCAACTATATTCCGTGATGGTACCCCTTTGTGTTTCGACCGATTTTGTAGTTTTTTAAATTACTACTCTATCGGAATTCTATTTTCGATGAAATAAATTTTGTTTTCTTCCATGCTCGATCAAATATATATTCTAAACATTCTCACTTAATATATAAGATAAAATGTTTGCTATTATCACTTGTATATAAGACGTTAAATACGTTTTTCCTAGGTATCACCTAATTGTTTCGTCCAATTTCGTTGTTTGGTCAATATCTTTTCACTCACAACTTCGTTTTTTGTGAAATTAGTTTTATTCGCATTCTAACTCGATATATATTGAGGTACTAATGTTAATTTAATACATATTTGTGGGACCGAAATCAACTATTTTCCGTGATGGAACCCCTTTGTGTTTCGACCGATTTTGTAGTTTTTTAAATTACTACTCTATCGGAATTCTATTTTCGATGAAATAAATTTTGTTTTCTTCCATGCTCGATCAAATATATATTCTAAACATTCTCACTTAATATATAAGATAAAATGTCTGCTATTATCACTTGTATATAAGACGTTAAATACGTTTTTCCTAGGTATCACCTAATTGTTTCGTCCAATTTCGTTGTTTGGTCAATATTTTATCACTCACAACTTCGTTTTTAGTGAAATTAGTTTTATTCGCATTCTAACTCGATATATATTGAGGTACTAATGTTAATTTAATACATATTTGTGGGACTGAAATCAACTATTTTCCATGATGGTACCCCTTTGAGTTTCGACCGATTTTGTAGTTTTTTAAATTACTACTCTATCGGAATTCTATTTTCGATGAAATAAATTTTGTTTTCTTCCATGCTCGATCAAATATATATTCTATACATTCTCACTTAATATATAAGATAAAATGTTTGCTATTATCACTTGTATATAAGACGTTAAATACGTTTTTCCTAGGTATCACCTAATTGTTTCGTCCAATTTCGTTGTTTGGTCAATATCTTATCACTCACAACTTCGTTTTTAGTGAAATTAGTTTTATTCGCATTCTAACTCGATATATATTGAGGTACTCATGTTAATTTAATACATATTTGTGGGACTGAAATCAACTATTTTTCGTGATGGTACCCCTTTGAGTTTTGACCGATTTTGTAGTTTTTTGAATTACTCCGCATTCAGAACTCCATTATCGATGAAATAAATTTGGTTTTTTTCTTCACTCGATCAAAGATAAATTCTAAACATTGTAACTCAAAATATAAGTTCAGATGATTGGTGTTATCACTTTTATATAAGACGTTAAATACATTTTTCCTAAGTGGCACTATTTTAGTTTCGTCTTATTTCGTAGTTTTATCAATATGTCACCACTCACAACTTCGTTTTCAGTGAAATTAGTTTTATTCGCATTCTAACTCGATATATATTGAGGTACTAATGTTAATTTAATACATATTTTTGGGACCGAAATCAACTAATTTCCGTGATGGTACCCCTTTGAGTTTCGACTGATTTTGTAGTGTTTTGAATTACTCCTCATTCGGAACTCCATTTTCGATGAAACAATTTTTTTTTTTTCAGTATTCGATCAAAGATAATTCTAAACATTCTAACTCAAAATATAAGTTCAGATGTTTGCTGATATCACTTGTATATAAGACGTTAAATACATTTTTCCTAGGTGGCACCATTTTAGTTTCGTCCGATTTTGTAGTTTTGTCAATATCTCATCACTCACAATTTCGTTTTCAGTGAAATTAGTTTTATTCGCATTCTAACTCGATATAAATTGAGGAACTAGTCTTAATTTAATACATATTTTTGGGAACGAAATCAACTATTTTCCGTGATGGTACCCCTTTGAGTTTTGACCGATTTTGTAGTTTTTTGAATTACTCCTCGTTCGGAACTCCATTTTCGATGAAATTAATTTGGTTTTTTTCTGCACTCGATCAAAGATAAATTCTAAACATTCTAACTCAAAATATAAGTTCAGATGTTTGCTGTTATCACTTGTATATAAGACGTTAAATACATTTTTCCTAGGCGGCACCATTTTAGTTTCGTCTTATTTCGTAGTTTTGTCAATATCTCATCACTCACAACTTCGTTTTCAGTGAAATTAGTTTTATTCGCATTCTAACTCGATATATATTGAGGTACTAATGTTAATTTAATACATATTTTGGGGACCGAAATCAACTATTTTCCGTGATGGTACCCCTTTGAGTTTTGACCGATTTTGTAGTTTTTTGAATTACTCCTCGTTCGGAACTCCATTTTCGATGAAATAAATTTGGTTTTTTTCTGCATTCGATCAAAGATAAATTCTAAACATTGTAACTCAAAATATAAGTTCAGATGATTGCTGTTATCACTTGTATATAAGACGTTAAATACATTTTTCCTAAGTGGCACTATTTTAGTTTCGTCTTATTTCGTAGTTTTGTCAATATCTCATCACTCACAACTTCGTTTTCAGTGAAATTAATTTTATTCGCATTTTAACTCGATATATATTGAGGTACTAATGTTAATATAATACATATTTTTGGGACCGAAATCAACTATATTCCGTGATGGTACCCCTTTGTGTTTCGACCGATTTTGTAGTTTTTTAAATTACTACTCTATCGGAATTCTATTTTCGATGAAATAAATTTTGTTTTCTTCCATGCTCGATCAAATATATATTCTAAACATTCTCACTTAATATATAAGATAAAATGTTTGCTATTATCACTTGTATATAAGACGTTAAATACGTTTTTCCTAGGTATCACCTAATTGTTTCGTCCAATTTCGTTGTTTGGTCAATATCTTTTCACTCACAACTTCGTTTTTTGTGAAATTAGTTTTATTCGCATTCTAACTCGATATATATTGAGGTACTAATGTTAATTTAATACATATTTGTGGGACCGAAATCAACTATTTTCCGTGATGGAACCCCTTTGTGTTTCGACCGATTTTGTAGTTTTTTGAATTACTCCTAATTCGGAATTCTATTTTCGATGAAATAAATTTCGTTTTCTTCCATGCTCGATCAAATATATATTCTAAATATTCTCACTCAAAATATAAGATAAAATCTTTGTTGTTATCACTTGTATATAAGACGTTAAATACGCTTTCCTTAGGTATCACCTAATTGTTTCGTCCGATTTCGTAGTTTTGTCAATATCTCATCACTCACAACTTCGTTTTCAGTGAAATTAATTTTATTCGCATTTTAACTCGATATATATTGAGGTACTAATGTTAATATAATACATATTTTTGGGACCGAAATCAACTATTATCCGTGATGGTACCTCTTTGAGTTTCGACCGATTTTGTAGTTTTTTGAATTACTACTCTATCGGAATTCTATTTTCGATGAAATAAATTTTGTTTTCTTCCATGGTCGATCAAATATATATTCTAAACATTCTCACTAAATATATAAGATAAATTTTTTACTGTTATCACTTTTATATAAGACGTTAAATACGTTTTTCCTAGGTATCACCATATTGTTTCGTCCAATTTCGTTGTTTGGTCAATATCTTATCACTCACAACTTCGTTTTTAGTGAAATTAGTTTTATTCGCATTCTAACTCGATATATATTGAGGTACTAATGTTAATTTAATACATATTTTTGGGACCGAAATCAACTATTTTTCGTGATGGTACCCCTTTGAGTTTTGACCGATTTTGTAGTTTTTTGAATTACTCCGCATTCGGAACTCCATTATCGATGAAATAAATTTGGTTTTTTATGCACTCGATCAAAGATAAATTCTAAACATTGTAACTCAAAATATTAGTTCAGATGATTGCTGTTATCACTTGTATATAAGACGTTAAATACATTTTTCCTAAGTGGCACTATTTTAGTTTCGTCTTATTTCGTAGTTTTATCAATATGTCACCACTCATAACTTCGTTTTCAGTGAAATTAGTTTATTCGCATTCTAACTCGAACTAAATTGAGGTCTTAATTTAATACATATTTTTGTGAACGAAATCTACTATTTTCCGTGATGGTACCCCTTTGAGTTTCGACCGATCTTGAAGTTTTTTGAATTACTCCTCATTCGGAACTCCATTTTGGATGAAATAAATTTTGTTCTTTTCCGTACTCGATCAAAGATAAATTGTAAACATTCTAACTCAAAATATAAGATCAGATGTTTGCTGTTATCACTTGAATATAAGGCGTTAAATACATTTTTCCTAGGTGGCACCATTTTAGTTTCGTCCGATTTCGTAGTTTTGTCAATGTCTCATCACTCACAACTTCGTTTTCAGTTAAATTAGTTTTATTCGCATTCTAACTCGATCTAAATTGAGGTACTAGTCTTAATTTAATACATATTTTTGTGAACGAAATCAACTATTTTCCGTGATGGTACCCCTTTGAGTTTTGACCGATTTTGTAGTTTTTTGAATTACTTCGCATTCGGAACTCCATTTTCGATGAAATAAATTTGGTTTTTTTATGCACTCGATCAAAGATAAATTCTAAACATTCTAACTCAAAATATAAGTTCAGATGATTGCTGTTATCACTTGTATATAAGACGTTAAATACATTTTTCCTAAGTGGCACCATTTTAGTTTCGTCTTTTTTCGTAGTTTTATAAATATGTCATCACTCACAACTTCGTTTTCAGTGAAATTAGTGTTATTCGCATTCTAACTCGATATATATTGAGGTACTAATGTTAATTTAATACATATTTTTGGGACCGAAATCAACTATTTTCCGTGATGGTACCTCCTTTGAGTTTCGACTGATTTTGTAGTTTTTTGAATTACTCCTAATTCGGAATTCTATTTTCGATGAAATAAATTTCGTTTTCTTCCATGCTCGATCAAATATATATTCTAAATATTCTCACTCAAAATATAAGATAAAATCTTTGTTGTTATCACTTGTATATAAGACGTTAAATACGTTTTCCTTAGGTATCACCTAATTGTTTCGTCCGATTTCGTAGTTTTGTCAATATCTCATCACTCACAACTTCGTTTTCAGTGAAATTAATTTTATTCGCATTTTAACTCGATATATATTGAGGTACTAATGTTAATATAATACATATTTTTGGGACCGAAATCAACTATTTTCCGTGATGGTACCCCTTTGAGTTTCGACCGATTTTGTAGTTTTTTGAATTACTACTCTATCGGAATTCTATTTTCGATGAAATAAATTTTATTTTTTTCTGTACTCGATCAAAGATAAATTCTAAACATTCTAACTCAAAATATAAGTTCAGATGTTTGCTGTTATCACTTGTATATAAGACGTTAAATACGTTTTTCCTAGGTATCACCTAATTGTTTCGTCCAATTTCGTTGTTTGGTCAATATCTTATCACTCAAAACTTCGTTTTTACTGAAATTGGTTTTATTCGCATTCTAACTCGATATATATTGAGGTACTAATGTTAATTTAATACATATTTTTGGGACCGAAATCAACTATTTTTCGTGATGGTACCCCTTTGAGTTTTGACCGATTTTGTAGTTTTTTGAATTACTTCGCATTCGGAACTCCATTTTCGATGAAATAAATTTGGTTTTTTTATGCACTCGATCAAAGATAAATTCTAAACATTGTAATTCAAAATATTAGTTCAGATGATTGCTGTTATCACTTGTATATAAGACGTTAAATACATTTTTCCTAAGTGGCACTATTTTAGTTTCGTCTTATTTCGTAGTTTTATCAATATGTCACCACTCACAACTTCATTTTCAGTGAAATTAGTGTTATTCGCATTTTAACTCGATATATATTGAGGTACTAATGTTAATTTAATACATATTTTTGGGACCGAAATCAACTATTTTCCGTGATGGTACCTCCTTTGAGTTTCGACTGATTTTGTAGTTTTTTGAATTACTCCTAATTCGGAATTCTATTTTCGATGAAATAAATTTCGTTTTCTTCCATGCTCGATCAAATATATATTCTAAATATTCTCACTCAAAATATAAGATAAAATCTTTGTTGTTATCACTTGTATATAAGACGTTAAATACGTTTTCCTTAGGTATCACCTAATTGTTTCGTCCGATTTCGTAGTTTTGTCAATATCTCATCACTCACAACTTCGTTTTCAGTGAAATTAATTTTATTCGCATTTTAACTCGATATATATTGAGGTACTAATGTTAATATAATACATATTTTTGGGACCGAAATCAACTATTTTCCGTGATGGTACCCCTTTGAGTTTCGACCGATTTTGTAGTTTTTTGAATTACTACTCTATCGGAATTCTATTTTCGATGAAATAAATTTTATTTTTTTCTGTACTCGATCAAAGATAAATTCTAAACATTCTAACTCAAAATATAAGTTCAGATGTTTGCTGTTATCACTTGTATATAAGACGTTAAATACATTTTTCCTAGGTGGCACCATTTTAGTTTCGTCCGATTTCGTAGTTTTGTCAATGTCTCATCACTCACAACTTCGTTTTCAGTTAAATTAGTTTTATTCGCATTCTAACTCGATCTAAATTGAGGTACTAGTCTTTCTTTAATACATATTTTTGTGAACGAAATCAACTATTTTCCGTGATGGTACCCCTTTGAGTTTTGACCGATTTTGTAGTTTTTTGAATTACTTCGCATTCGGAACTCCATTTTCGATGAAATAAATTTGGTTTTTTTTTGCACTCGATCAAAGATAAATTCTAAACATTCTAACTCAAAATATAAGTTCAGATGATTGCTGTTATCACTTGTATATAAGACGTTAAATACATTTTTCCTAAGTGGCACCATTTTAGTTTCGTCTTTTTTCGTAGTTTTATAAATATGTCATCACTCACAACTTCGTTTTCAGTGAAATTAGTGTTATTCGCATTCTAACTCGATATATATTGAGGTACTAATGTTAATTTAATACATATTTTTGGGACCGAAATCAACTATTTTCCGTGATGGAACCAACCCCCTTTGAGTTTCGACTGATTTTGTAGTTTTTTGAATTACTCCTAATTCGGAATTCTATTTTCGATGAAATAAATTTCGTTTTCTTCCATGCTCGATCAAATATATATTCTAAATATTCTCACTCAAAATATAAGATAAAATCTTTGTTGTTATCACTTGTATATAAGACGTTAAATACGTTTTCCTTAGGTATCACCTAATTGTTTCGTCCGATTTCGTAGTTTTGTCAATATCTCATCACTCACAACTTCGTTTTCAGTGAAATTAATTTTATTCGCATTTTAACTCGATATATATTGAGGTACTAATGTTAATATAATACATATTTTTGGGACCGAAATCAACTATTTTCCGTGATGGTACCCCTTTGAGTTTCGACCGATTTTGTAGTTTTTTGAATTACTACTCTATCGGAATTCTATTTTCGATGAAATAAATTTTATTTTTTTCTGTACTCGATCAAAGATAAATTCTAAACATTCTAACTCAAAATATAAGTTCAGATGTTTGCTGTTATCACTTGTATATAAGACGTTAAATACGTTTTTCCAAGGTATCACCTAATTGTTTCGTCCAATTTCGTTGTTTGGTCAATATCTTATCACTCAGAACTTCGTTTTTACTGAAATTGGTTTTATTCGCATTCTAACTCGATATATATTGAGGTACTAATGTTAATTTAATACATATTTTTGGGACCGAAATCAACTATTTTTCGTGATGGTACCCCTTTGAGTTTTGACCGATTTTGTAGTTTTTTGAATTACTTCGCATTCGGAACTCCATTTTCGATGAAATAAATTTGGTTTTTTTTTGCACTCGATCAAAGATAAATTCTAAACATTCTAACTCAAAATATAAGTTCAGATGATTGCTGTTATCACTTGTATATAAGACGTTAAATACATTTTTCCTAAGTGGCACCATTTTAGTTTCGTCTTTTTTCGTAGTTTTATAAATATGTCATCACTCACAACTTCGTTTTCAGTGAAATTAGTGTTATTCGCATTCTAACTCGATATATATTGAGGTACTAATGTTAATTTAATACATATTTTTGGGACCGAAATCAACTATTTTCCGTGATGGAACCCCCTTTGAGTTTCGACTGATTTTGTAGTTTTTTGAATTACTCCTAATTCGGAATTCTATTTTCGATGAAATAAATTTCGTTTTCTTCCATGCTCGATCAAATAAATATTCTAAATATTCTCACTCAAAATATAAAATAAAATCTTTGTTGTTATCACTTGTATATAAGACGTTAAATACGTTTTCCTTAGGTATCACCTAATTGTTTCGTCCGATTTCGTAGTTTTGTCAATATCTCATCACTCACAACTTCGTTTTCAGTGAAATTAATTTTATTCGCATTTTAACTCGATATATATTGAGGTACTAATGTTAATATAATACATATTTTTGGGACCGAAATCAACTATTTTCCGTGATGGTACCCCTTTGAGTTTCGACCGATTTTGTAGTTTTTTGAATTACTACTCTATCGGAATTCTATTTTCGATGAAATAAATTTTATTTTTTTCTGTACTCGATCAAAGATAAATTCTAAACATTCTAACTCAAAATATAAGTTCAGATGTTTGCTGTTATCACTTGTATATAAGACGTTAAATACGTTTTTCCTAGGTATCACCTAATTGTTTCGTCCAATTTCGTTGTTTGGTCAATATCTTATCACTCAAAACTTCGTTTTTAGTGAAATTGGTTTTATTCGCATTCTAACTCGATATATATTGAGGTACTAATGTTAATTTAATACATATTTTTGGGACCGAAATCAACTATTTTTCGTGATGGTACCCCTTTGAGTTTTGACCGATTTTGTAGTTTTTTGAATTACTCCGCATTCGGAACTCCATTATCGATGAAATAAATTTGGTTTTTTTATGCACTCGGTCAAAGATAAATTCTAAACATTGTAACTCAAAATATAAGTTCAGATGATTGCTGTTATCACTTGTATATAAGACGTTAAATACTTTTTTCCTAAGTGGCACTATTTTAGTTTCGTCTTATTTCGTAGTTTTATCAATATGTCACCACTCACAACTTCGTTTTCAGTGAAATTAATTTTATTCGCATTCTAACTCGATCTAAATTGAGGTACTAGTCTTAATTTAATACATATTTTTGTGAACGAAATCAACTATTTTCCGTGATGGTACCCCTTTGAGTTTTGACCGATTTTGTAGTTTTATGAATTACTACTCTATCGGAATTCTATTTTAGATGAAATAAATTTTGTTTTCTTCCATGCTCGATCAAATATATATTCTAAACATTCTCACTCAAAATATAAAATAAAATCTTTGTTGTTATCACTTGTATTTAAGACGTTAAATACGTTTTTCCTAGGTATCACCTAATTGTTTCGTCCGATTTCGTAGTTTTGTCAATATATCATCACTCACAACTTCGTTTTCAGTGAAATTAGTTTTATTCACATTTTAACTCGATATACATTGAGGTTCTAATGTTAATATAATACATATTTTTGGGACCGAAATCAACTATTTTCCGTGATGTACCCTTTTGAGTTTTGACCGATTTTGTAGTTTTTTGAATTACTACTCTATCGGAATTCTATTTTCGATGAAATAAATCTTGTTTCTTCCATGCTCGATCAAATATATATTCTAAACATTCTCACTTAATATATAAGATAAAATGTTTGCTGTTATGACTTGTATATAAGACGTTAAATACGTTTTTCCTAGGTATCACCTAATTGTTTCGTCCGATTTCGTAGTTTTCTCAATATCTGATCACTCACAACTTCGTTTTCAGTGAAATTAGTTTTATTCGCATTCTAACACGATATATATTAATGTACTATTGTTAATTTAATACATATTTTGGGGACCGAAATAAACTATTTTCCGTGATGGTACCCCTTTGAGTTTCGACCAATTTTGTATTTTTTTTGAATTACTCCTCATTCGGAACTCCATTTTCGATGAAATAAATTTAGTTTTCTTGCATACTCGATCAAAGATATATTCTAAACATTCTCACTCAAAATTTAAGATTATATGCTTGTTGTTATCACTTGTATATAATAAGACGTTAAATACTTTTTTCCTAGGTATCACCTAATTGTTTCGTCCGATTTCGTAGTTTTCTCAATATCTCATCACGGACAACATCGTTTTCAGTGAAATTTGTTTTATTCGCATTCTAACTCGATATATATTGAGGTAGTGTTGTTAATACAATACATATTTTTGGAACCGAAATCTACTATTTTCCTTGATGGTACCCCTTTGAGTTTCGACCGATCTTGTAGTTTTTTGAATTACTCCTCATTCGGAACTCCATTTTGGATTAAATAAATTTTGTTCTTTTCCGTACTCGATCAAAGATAAATTCTAAACATTCTAACTCAAAATATAAGATCAGATGTTTGCTGTTATCACTTGAATATAAGGCGTTAAATACATTTTTCCTAGGTGGCACCATTTTAGTTTCGTCCGATTTCGTAGTTTTGTCAATGTCTCATCACTCACAACTTCGTTTTCAGTTAAATTAGTTTTATTCGCATTCTAACTCGATATATATTGAGGTACTAATGTTAATTTAATACATATTTTTGGGACCGAAATCAACTATTTTCCGTGATGGAACCAACCCCCTTTGAGTTTCGACTGATTTTGTAGTTTTTTGAATTACTCCTAATTCGGAATTCTATTTTCGATGAAATAAATTTCGTTTTCTTCCATGCTCGATCAAATATATATTCTAAACATTCTCACTCAAAATATAAAATAAAATCTTTGTTGTTATCACTTGTATATAAGACTTTAAATACGTTTTCCCTAGGTATCACCTAATTGTTTCGTCCGATTTCGTAGTTTTGTCAATATCTCATCACTCACAACTTCGTTTTCAGTGAAATTAGTTTTATTCGCATTTTAACTCGATATATATTGAGGTACTAATGTTAATATAATACATATTTTTGGGTTCGAAATCAACTATTTTCCGTGATGGTACCCCTTTGAGTTTCAACCGATTTTGTAGTTTTTTGAATTACTACTCTATCGGAATTCTATTTTCGATGAAATAAATTTTGTTTTCTTCCATGCTCGATCAAATATACATTCTAAATATTCTCACTCAAAATATAAGATAAAATGTTTGTTGTTATCACTTGTATATAAGACGTTAAATACGTTTTTCCTAGGTATCACCTAATTGTTTCGTCCGATTTCGTAGTTTTCTCAATATCTGATCACTCACAACTTCGTTTTCAGTGAAATTAGTTTTATTCGCATTCTAACTCGATATATATTAATATACTATTGTTAATTTAATACATATTTTGGGGACCGAAATAAACTATTTTCCGTGATGGTACCCCTTTGAGTTTCGACCGATTTTGTAGTTTTTTGAATTACTACTATATCGGAATTCTATTTTCGATGAAATAAATTTTGTTTTCTTCCATGCTCGATCAAATATATATTCTAAAAATTCTCACTTAATATATAAGATAAAATTTTTGATGATATCACTTTTATATAAGACGTTAAATACGTTTTTCCTAGGTATCACCTAATTGTTTCGTCCCATTTCATTGTTTGGTCAATATCTTATCACTCACAACTTCGTTTTTAGTGAAATTAGTTTTATTCGCATTCTAACTCGATATATATTGAGCTACTAATGTTAATTTAATACATATTTTTGGGACCGAAATCAACTATTTTCCGTGATGGTACCCCTTTGAGTTTCGACCGATTTTGTAGTTTTTTGAATTACTACTCTATCGGAAATCTATTTTCGATGAAATAAATTTTGTTTTCTTCCATGCTCGATCAAATATATATTCTAAACATTCTCACTTAATATATAAGATAAAATGTTTGTTGTTATCACTTTTATATAAGACGTTAAATACGTTTTTCCTAGGTATCACCTAATTGTTTCGTCCCATTTCGTTGTTTGGTCAATATCTTATCACTCACAACTTCGTTTTTAGTGAAATTAATTTTATTCGCATTCTAACTCGATATATATTGAGGTACTAATGTTAATTTAATACATATTTTTGGGACCGAAATCAACTATTTTTCGTGATGGTACCCCTTTGAGTTTTGACCGATTTCGTAGTTTTTTGAATTACTCCGCATTCGGAACTCCATTTTCGATGAAATAAATTTAGTTTTTTTCTGCACTCGATCAAAGATAAATTCTAAACATTGTAACTCAAAATATAAGTTCGGATAATTGTTTTTATCACTTGTATATAAGACGTTAAATACATTTTTCCTAAGTGGCACCATTTTAGTTTCGTCTTATTTCGTAGTTTTATCAATATATCACCACTCACAACTTCGTTTTTAGTGAAATTAGTTTTATTCGCATTCTAACTCGATATATATTGAGGTACTAATGTTAATTTAATACATATTTTTGGGACCGAAATCAACTATTTTTCGTGATGGTACCCCTTTGAGTTTTGACCGATTTTGTAGTTTTTTGAATTTCTCCGCATTCGGAACTCCATTTGCAATGAAATAAGTTTGGTTTTTTTTTCTGCACTCGATCAAAGATAAATTCTAAACATTCTAACTCAAAATATAAGTTCAGATAATTGTTGTTATCACTTGTATATAAGACGTTAAATACATTTTCGTAAGTGGCACCATTTTAGTTTCGTCTTATTTCGTAGTTTTATCAATATGTCACCACTCACAACTTCGTTTTTAGTGAAATTAGTTTTATTCGCATTCTAACTCGATATATATTGAGGTACTAATGTTAATATAATACATATATTTGGGACTGAAATCAACTATTTTCCGTGATGGTACCCCTTTGAGTTTTGACCGATTTTGTAGTTTTTTGAATTACTCCGCATTCAGAACTCCATTTTCGATGAAATAAATTTGGTTTTTTTCTGCACTCGATCAAAGATAAATTCTAAACATTCTAACTCAAAATATAAGTTCAGATGATTGCTGTTATCACTTGTATATAAGACGTTAAATACATTTTTCCTAAGTAGCACCATTTTAGTTTCGTCTTATTTCGTAGTTTTATAAATATGTCATCACTCACAACTTCGTTTTCAGTGAAATTAGATTTATTCGCATTCTAACTCGATATATATTGAGGTACTAATGTTAATTTAATACATATTTTTGGGACCGAAATCAACTATTTTCCGTGATGGTACCCCCTTTGAGTTTCGACTGATTTTGTAGTTTTTTGAATTACTCCTCGTTCGGAACTCCATTTTCGATGAAACAAATTTTGTTTTTTTCTGTACTCGATCAAAGATAAATTCTAAACATTCTAACTCAAAATATAAGTTCAGATGTGTTGGATCGTGATTTCCTGAATGCTGATCTGGCAATGAATTGAATGCCAAGGAGATGGTGATCGCGCGCTTTCGTCTGAGCTCCGATGAACCTGCAAGAAGGGGATCGCAATAGAGGGGGTGCCTCTGGGTCCCTCTCCGATGCTTAAATGAGTATATGTTTGTATATAGCTCAAAACGTATTGAATGTATGTAAATCAAATGTATTTATAGAGTAGGAGATACCAAACCGTATAAGGTAACTGTATATCTTCGTGAATATTGTGTTGTTGAAGATTTAGATAGTAGATATTGCAGTTACGGCGAGATATTGCAATTACCGTATCTAATCTTTAGTGAATATGTGCCCGAGATATGCGGGATATCGTGGCTATATCCTTATTAACGGTTGGTGGGACCAGAGGAGAGAGGCAAAGCTCTCTTCAAGGTGAGCACTCCCATGGCGAGCAGTGGGAGGCTTTGGCCTTGGCCAATGGCGACCTGAAGTGGCACTTTGGCGTCCACTTTAGTTTGGATTCGATACTGGACCACTTTATGAGAACCAGAGTAACCTTACTGTGGGTTGGCCTTGTTTAAATGGTATGGGTTTCACCCCCTGCAAATTTATTGGGCCTTCGAGGCCTTTCCCATATTGGGTCGTCACTATCAATACCCAACAAGATATTTGCTGTTATCACTTGTATATAAGACGTTAAATACATTTTTCCTAGGTGGCACCATTTTAGTTTCGTCCGATTTCCTAAGATGCTCATTCTTCACTCTTTGGGCGAACACTATCGTTGCGAGGGTGTTAGGAGAGGTCTGGTATAGCTTTTGGCAATCACCTTTTTTGTGTAAGATTTCGAACATTTTAATGAATGCACAGTTAGCGAAAGTCGAGAGGACTTTTGAGGCATGTCTGTCTCTTTGTCTTCCGTAACCAATGGGCAGACTTACAGGTTTTTCGTGTCGTTCCAACCTTTTGTCTCCCCGATGTAACCCTTGGAATTCTGACATTACTTCGGTTTTACCCAAAAGGGTGTAATCATTATCTAAGCCGTTTCTTACATGCCCGTTCGGTTTCCTTCGTTTTGGCTAAAAAGGCTGAACTTTAGCATTTAGTCTTTTACGCACTCAATTCATTTGCATTCTAGAGTTCATATCTTCTTTCAGCCCTCTGTTTCAATTTTTCCTTTCTCTCTTTTTATCCTCGAAAAAGCTTTCTCAGCCAGAACGGGATACTCCTTCGAGCTTTGGAGAGCTGTCGGGGAGTGATCGGAACATCATTGATGACTTCTTCCGACATCATAGGCAACCAAACTTCTGTTCAATCCGCTCAGGGGCGGAAACTTCATAGTCGATGCTTGGGCTAGCGGGCATTCATCAGTTCGTCCGATTTCGTAGCTTTGTCAATATCTCATCACTCACAACTTCGTTTTCAGTGAAATTAGTTTTATTCATATTCTAACTCGATCTAAATTGAGGTACTAGTCTTAATTTAATACATATTTTTGGGACCGAAATCAACTATTTTCCGTGATGGTACCCCTTTGAGTTTTGACCGATTTTGTAGTTTTTTGAATTTCTCCGCATTCGGAACTCCATTTGCAATGAAATAAGTTTGGTTTTTTTTTCTGCACTCGATCAAAGATAAATTCTAAACATTCTAACTCAAAATATAAGTTCAGATAATTGTTGTTATCACTTGTATATAAGACGTTAAATACATTTTCGTAAGTGGCACCATTTTAGTTTCGTCTTATTTCGTAGTTTTATCAATATGTCACCACTCACAACTTCGTTTTTAGTGAAATTAGTTTTATTCGCATTCTAACTCGATATATATTGAGGTACTAATGTTAATATAATACATATATTTGGGACTGAAATCAACTATTTTCCGTGATGGTACCCCTTTGAGTTTTGACCGATTTTGTAGTTTTTTGAATTACTCCGCATTCAGAACTCCATTTTCGATGAAATAAATTTGGTTTTTTTCTGCACTCGATCAAAGATAAATTCTAAACATTCTAACTCAAAATATAAGTTCAGATGATTGCTGTTATCACTTGTATATAAGACGTTAAATACATTTTTCCTAAGTAGCACCATTTTAGTTTCGTCTTATTTCGTAGTTTTATAAATATGTCATCACTCACAACTTCGTTTTCAGTGAAATTAGATTTATTCGCATTCTAACTCGATATATATTGAGGTACTAATGTTAATTTAATACATATTTTTGGGACCGAAATCAACTATTTTCCGTGATGGTACCCCCTTTGAGTTTCGACTGATTTTGTAGTTTTTTGAATTACTCCTCGTTCGGAACTCCATTTTCGATGAAACAAATTTTGTTTTTTTCTGTACTCGATCAAAGATAAATTCTAAACATTCTAACTCAAAATATAAGTTCAGATGTGTTGGATCGTGATTTCCTGAATGCTGATCTGGCAATGAATTGAATGCCAAGGAGATGGTGATCGCGCGCTTTCGTCTGAGCTCCGATGAACCTGCAAGAAGGGGATCGCAATAGAGGGGGTGCCTCTGGGTCCCTCTCCGATGCTTAAATGAGTATATGTTTGTATATAGCTCAAAACGTATTGAATGTATGTAAATCAAATGTATTTATAGAGTAGGAGATACCAAACCGTATAAGGTAACTGTATATCTTCGTGAATATTGTGTTGTTGAAGATTTAGATAGTAGATATTGCAGTTACGGCGAGATATTGCAATTACCGTATCTAATCTTTAGTGAATATGTGCCCGAGATATGCGGGATATCGTGGCTATATCCTTATTAACGGTTGGTGGGACCAGAGGAGAGAGGCAAAGCTCTCTTCAAGGTGAGCACTCCCATGGCGAGCAGTGGGAGGCTTTGGCCTTGGCCAATGGCGACCTGAAGTGGCACTTTGGCGTCCACTTTAGTTTGGATTCGATACTGGACCACTTTATGAGAACCAGAGTAACCTTACTGTGGGTTGGCCTTGTTTAAATGGTATGGGTTTCACCCCCTGCAAATTTATTGGGCCTTCGAGGCCTTTCCCATATTGGGTCGTCACTATCAATACCCAACAAGATATTTGCTGTTATCACTTGTATATAAGACGTTAAATACATTTTTCCTAGGTGGCACCATTTTAGTTTCGTCCGATTTCCTAAGATGCTCATTCTTCACTCTTTGGGCGAACACTATCGTTGCGAGGGTGTTAGGAGAGGTCTGGTATAGCTTTTGGCAATCACCTTTTTTGTGTAAGATTTCGAACATTTTAATGAATGCACAGTTAGCGAAAGTCGAGAGGACTTTTGAGGCATGTCTGTCTCTTTGTCTTCCGTAACCAATGGGCAGACTTACAGGTTTTTCGTGTCGTTCCAACCTTTTGTCTCCCCGATGTAACCCTTGGAATTCTGACATTACTTCGGTTTTACCCAAAAGGGTGTAATCATTATCTAAGCCGTTTCTTACATGCCCGTTCGGTTTCCTTCGTTTTGGCTAAAAAGGCTGAACTTTAGCATTTAGTCTTTTACGCACTCAATTCATTTGCATTCTAGAGTTCATATCTTCTTTCAGCCCTCTGTTTCAATTTTTCCTTTCTCTCTTTTTATCCTCGAAAAAGCTTTCTCAGCCAGAACGGGATACTCCTTCGAGCTTTGGAGAGCTGTCGGGGAGTGATCGGAACATCATTGATGACTTCTTCCGACATCATAGGCAACCAAACTTCTGTTCAATCCGCTCAGGGGCGGAAACTTCATAGTCGATGCTTGGGCTAGCGGGCATTCATCAGTTCGTCCGATTTCGTAGCTTTGTCAATATCTCATCACTCACAACTTCGTTTTCAGTGAAATTAGTTTTATTCATATTCTAACTCGATCTAAATTGAGGTACTAGTCTTAATTTAATACATATTTTTGGGAACGAAATCAACTATTTTCCGTGATGGTACCCCTTTGAGTTTTGACCGATTTTGTAGTTTTTTGAATTACTACTCTATCGGAATTCTATTTTAGATGAAATAAATTTTGTTTTCTTCCATGCTCGATCAAATATATATTCTAAACATTCTCACTCAAAATATAAGATAAAATCTTTGTTGTTATCACTTGTATATAAGACGTTAAATACGTTTTCCCTAGGTATCACCTAATTGTTTCGTCCGATTTCGTAGTTTTGTCAATATCTCATCACTCACAACTTCGTTTTCAGTGAAATTAGTTTATTCGCATTTTAACTCGATATATATTGAGGTACTAATGTTAATATAATACATATTTTTGGGACCGAAATCAACTATTTTCTGTGATGGTACCCCTTTGAGTTTTGACCGATTTTGTAGTTTTTTGAATTACTACTCTATCGGAATTCTATTTTCGATGAAATAAATTTTGTTTTCTTCCATGCTCGATCAAATATATATTCTAAACATTCTCACTTAATATATAAGATAAAATGTTTGCTATTATCACTTGTATATAAGACGTTAAATACGTTTTTCCTAGGTATCACCTAATTGTTTCGTCCAATTTCGTAGTTTTCTCAATATCTTATCACTCACAACTTCGTTTTTAGTGAAATTAGTTTTATTCGCATTCTAACTCGATATATATTGAGGTACTAATGTTAATTTAATACATATTTTTGGGACCGAAATCAACTATTTTCCGTGATGGTACCCCTTTGAGTTTTGACCGATTTTGTAGTTTTTTGAATTTCTCCGCATTCGGAACTCCATTTGCAATGAAATAAGTTTGGTTTTTTTTTCTGCACTCGATCAAAGATAAATTCTAAACATTCTAACTCAAAATATAAGTTCAGATGATTGTTGTTATCACTTGTATATAAGACGTTAAATACATTTTTCCTAAGTGGCACCATTTTAGTTTCGTCTTATTTCGTAGTTTTATCAATATGTCTTTACTCACAACTTCGTTTTCAGTGAAATTAGTTTTATTCGCATTCTATCATCACTCACAACTTCGGGGGCTTGGGTATCATAGCTCGGGATCACAACGGCGTCATTTGCGGAGGGCGACATTTTTCACTTTCAGGCAGTTCGGTCGAGGAGCTCGAGGCTCGAGCAATTTTGGTTGGTTTACAGGTAGCGGTGGAGAATGGATGGCAATCCATCATCGTGGAGTCCGATTCGGAGATTGTTGTAAACCATATTTTGGGTTCTTCTTTTTCTTGGAGGGTTGATGCAATTTTGTCTTATGCTCAAACCCTTTTGTCATTTATTCCTAACGTAAGTTGGGTTGCGATTCCGAGATCCGCCAACAAGTGTGCGAATTGTGTAGCGAGGCTGGCTGCTCTTGGGGGGTGTCCTGTGGACTGGGTCGTAAGACCACCACCCAAGCTTTCTCATTTTGTCATGTTCGATGTATCGATGTAACGGATTTTTTCTTGTGAAAGGAATGAAATCCTGTTTAATGGCCAAAAAAAAAAAACAGTAATCAATAATCACTATATATATATATATATAATATTTTACATGACGAAAAAAAATGGGATTATTAATATATGATGGGAAATAAATTTTCCTTACAATCCTTCCCCAACTTTGTTGCTTCATTTTCGCTGCCTTGTCTCCACTTGTACACTTCTTTACGTTATCAGTACCATACTTTATTACGTTATACAGTAAAAAGAAGAAAAGAAAAGTGCACATAAAATATTAATGTTTATTAGAATTTAATTAACAACTTGACTTTAACGATTTATACAATGTGCTAATTAAATATATTTTAAAATAAATAGTTAGTTAAACTTACATAAAATTATAATTTACCAGTCTGATTTGTTATTAAATGATGACTGAAATATTTATGTAATTGTCAGGTGTCTTCAAAATTAGTTAGTAGATTACAATTATTTTAAAAGATTAGTTAGAAATTGCAAGAAAATCAAAATTCAAATTGTGAATTGCAAATTGAAGTTAGTTCGTACGCAGGTTGGAATCTTAAGTAGGGGTGGCAATTCGTGTATGTCTGGATATAATCGTGTCGTGTATAAATCGAAGTCTTGTTTAAATAGATAGATTTTAAACGCGTATAAACGTATGTCGTATTTAAACAAATAATTTTAAACAAATTATAAATATATGTCGTGTTTAAACAGATAAATTTTAAACAAATCACACGTGAAACACATATTAAGAAATATTAACTTTTTAAATAAAGAAAAAATGCATATATACACAATATAAATCATGTCATATGGCAGTATGACACAAAATGGCACAATATAATTGGATATGTTTAGATACATATATTAATTGTGTCTAAACGGATAAGAGTTGTTACAGAGAATCTGTTGTTTAATACATATCATTATCGTATAAAATATAGATCGTTTAATCATATCGTGTCATAAATTATCACCCCAAATCTCCGGTATCTATATCGAAATTAACCTCATTAATTAGTTAAAATATTGCTAGGGCTTTCTCTCTATGACCTGACAAGATCAGAAGATAATATCATTAAGAATTAAGTTCATAAATACACAAAAAAATCATGCAAATACAATCAACCATATAACTTATTTTTCTACTTCATAATTTAAAAAATATATATTATCAGGAAATACATAATTAACTAGATATTATAATAACCCCTCTATAACCATCTATCACACCATAATTTTTGTCATCAAATCCTCAAACATGATTGAATTTCTGCAACCAACTCCATTACATCATCTCATGTATATATATTATATACTAACTACCCACCAACCCTCTCTTGCTTATAATAAATATTAAAAAAAGGGACCCAAAAATAGAGGAAATGAAAGGCATTAATATATATGATGCCAACTTTTGTTAATTTTAAATAATAAAAAAAACATAATTAATTAATATTCAATAATGTTGATCAACCTTGTCATCATCATCAAGGTGATCTCCATGTCTGTAAGCCAATGCCATTGTGCTTTCTTGAAGGACCAGAAGCAGGTATTGGAAACCCTCTGGGCAAGAAACCTAGGAAGTGGCCTGTGTTCTGTCCCCCTGGCCTTCTTTCTGGGTTTGTGTTGAACCTGTTACTCGTTGTCTCAGCTGCAGCAAAAGCATGTAGTCTTGAATACCCTTCACAATGCCCTACTTGAAGAAGAAGAACAATAAGAATGTTCACAGCTAGGTGGAGATTTAGCACTAAACAGGAAGGTTTTCTAGGGTTGATGATTTTTGAAGAACCCATCACTATACAGACAGAAAGAGAGGTAAGGAAGGAAGGAAGGAAGTGTTAATGGAGATTCAAGGTCAGTTCAGATGGACAGAATGAATGTTCAGGGAAGGGAGTTCAGAGAAAGGGAAGGGGATTGTGTGAGACAGGTAGTAGTGGAAGAGATAGAAAGGGGAAAGATGAGAAGCTTGATTGAAGAAGAGGGGTTTGAATTGGTCTAATTGGTTAAGGGTAGAGAAAGGCAGCTAAAGATGATGATGGGGATATGGTGAATGTCCATGGTAATAATATTAATAATTGATTATTCATATTAAAAAGATGAGTGTGACATAAAAAAAAGTTTTATTTTCAATTTAATATATATGTAACATTAATATAATATAGTATATATTGGACCACAATATAAAATAAATTATACATGATCAAATTAATGTCAAAGTAATTTATAAATGTCAAGTGATTTTATTATATTTTATTATTAATATATATATATATATATTGGACCACAATATAAAATAGACACTTTCTTAGATTAAAGTATGTTTTGGACCTCATGGTTAATCTTGCTAATATATTATATAGCCCTAGCAAAATTGGGTCTAATTCCAAAATTTATAATTTTAACTAAAAAGCAATTATTTCATGTATACTACAATTTTGACCAAAATTGGACCTCATGTACACATTTTTATATGTGAAATGTGTGTATATATATACCTAAATACCTCTCACTTTTTGTACTTATCTATATATATGATTCATATATACACAAGTTAGAAAAATTTATGAAAAATAATCTTATGGAACAAAAATATATATATTATTAAAAAAAAGTGGAAGAATAATAATGAAAGCAAATAGGAATTGAAAGTTGATAGGAAGAGAAAGGGCCAACAAAGGTAGTAGGGAAGGGAAGGGACATGTTCTCCAACACTTGTCCGTAGAAGCAATTTATTTTCTTGGTTTGGTGAGTGAAAGACCCCACTTGCCATATTTTAGGACCAACTATGTTAACAAAAATATATTTTAGAAAGAAAAAAAAAATCTTCTTTTTTCCATTATTTTTTATTTTGGAAAACTGTTTCGTAGTTCAAACTTCAAACCATAGTTATCATAACCAGACCGGCCCTCGAACCGACGAGGGGGTTGGTTCTCGGTTCGGCCGGTTGAGACCGGTTCAACGTGTGATTCACTGTTCATAAGCAAAAAAAAATTGAAAATATAATTACAAACTACATAGTCTTAAATACACACATAATTACCTCAAACACACACAAACTACATAGTCTAAAACATACACATTACTCTCAAACACAATATAACACAACATAATTACCTCAAACTTTGAACATACATAACACAATAGTCTCAAAATCATACACAATAGGTCTAGACTTTAAACATAACTTCTAAATCGAATAAGAAGTCGGTTTAAACCGAAGATAACCACCCAAAAAATTTAAACCACCCTCAAAAAAACTAGAACCGGAAACCGGTTGGTTTTCCAAAAAACGATCAGTCCAACCCGGTTCAAACACTATTCATATGCATTTCGATCTTTTAGCTGAACCAAACCGAACAGGGGTCCGATTTCTGGTCGGATCGCCGGTCCGATCTAGTTCTGATAACACTGTTTCAAACTATGAACATATCAACTTTCTACTTAATGCTCTAATTTTCATTTTCTTTAGAGTAAAATTTTAATTTTTTTACAAGTTCATTACACAAATAATTAAAATATTGGGTAAAATGTGATTTTGTCACCTAACATTCGGACAATTTTAATTCGAGTTTCCCCATTAATGTCTTAATGTTTCGTCATGTGTCGAGTTTCCTCTTCGTCATATTTTATATCCAAACTTAACAGAAATAGTTTAAAATTTACAAAAATAACATATAAAAATGTCACAATTAAACACTTTAAAAAAATTTCATATGTTACAATTGAGTTACGATTCAATCAAGACTTGTTTGAGCCTCAATTGAAGGGGCTAGCGTCTTTATTCAAACCAACTTGCATGTCCATGGATGGACGTTGATCCGGGTCAAGACTCTAGCCCCTCAATTAGGGCTAAGTTGAATCTTAATTCGATTTATGCTTGAGTGAGTCCTAGTTGAGGGAATTATGGTATGGGTTTTGACATAGACCAGCTCGTCCATGGATGGGAGTCTAGTCTGATCAAGATCCAGACTCTAACCTATTCGATTGAGGTTCAACCGAGTCCCTTTCAAATTGGAACTCCATTATAATATATAGTAAAGTTTTGAAGGATTGAATTGTTATATTTTTAAAAGTATTATGTTATTTAAGCAATTTTCAAAACCTATTTGGTTAAGGTTGATGAAAAATCTAATGGAATAGAGAATTCGAAAGATAACCAAACATTACTAAACAAAAAATTTAAAAGAAAATACATGAATTGTGTTTAAAACATTATAAGATAAAATCGTATTTTACCCAAAAATATTTCATTAAATATAAATTTTAATTTCTACAAACCTTAAAATGCCCATATTTTTATTGAATTCTTTGCAAATATGATGAAACTACAGCATAGAAAATCAATGTGTACTTTTTGAAGAATTTATGAGTCCAGCAGTAAACTATGTCCTGAAAGTCTTGTTTTTCTTTGATGTAGTCAGATTTTTTTGGTACCATGTACAATAAAAATATAACTCACTGACACACCAACCTCCTATATGTCTACAGTCCATCTATTCCCTTCTTCCCATTTCGTTGCTTGTTTCACTTATTATAGCTAGTTAGTAGCTGCCCTTCAAATTGTGGGATAGGGTAGGGAAGACGACTTCTATTAGGGTTTGAATACTACCCTACAAATTAGGGTTTTAGAGTCACAAATGAAGGGCTTAGTTGCTTGATCCAAAAACACAATTGAGTTGTGGTGAGGTTCAACTATATAATTCTTATAGTCGGAGTCGAGATTCAGATCAACTCGCCAAGGGGAGACTACCATCATGAAGTCAGGAATTTCATTCAGCGGGGGCAAGTAGTAGAGTAAGGTCACATAGTTGAACTAAAAATAATCAGTGGGGGCAAATGTATAATTTAAATTGATTAAATTAAAAATTATTACATTTTTTAGGGTAAAAATTGCACAAACTTAAAAGTTGAGGGGAGACAGCCTTGGTTCCTTAATGGCTCCGTCGAGATTTAGATCAACTCGCTCAAGGGGAGACCTGACATAAGCTCAGGGACGAAGTCAGGAATTTCATTCCGTGGGGGCAAGTATTATAGTAAGGCTACATAGTTGAACTAAAAACAATTAGTGGGGGCAAATGTATAATTTAAATGGATTAAATTGAAAATTATTACATTTTTTAGAATTTCATTCAGTGGGGACAAATATTATAGCAAGGTCACATAGTTGAACTAAAAAAAATCAGTGGGGGCAAATGTATAATTTAAATGGATTAAATTAAAAATCATTGCATTTTTTAGAATAAAAATTGCACAAACTTAAAAGTTGAGGGGGGCAGCCCCTGGTTCATTAATGGCTCCGTCGTTGCCTAAGCCTGACTCGAACCCTAGAATGAGAACCTTGGCCCGACTCGAACCTAGAATGAGAACCACTTAATAAGTGGTTCCAAACCAAATATTTTGTGTCATAAATTAAGCCTACTTTTATAGAAAATAATAAAGATTATTACTAAACTCTAAACACTAAATTCATAGATAAAAAGCTTTATTATTTCATAAATAATTAAAATTTTCTGAGCGAAATAAATTTGATGTGTTTTTCTGTATTTATTTTTTATATTGTAGTATCAGAACTTATTATTAACATTCTATTAGATTTTTTTGTCGAAATAAATAATTATTTAAATTGTTCACGGCCCACCTTACATCTTGTCGTGCAATAAAACACTCAACAAATGGCCGACCGTGTGACATTCAGTCTCAATCATTTAAAACAAACCTTATAACATTAAATATAATGCACTAACATATTTTACGTGCAACGAAGTACTCTTCTATATAACAATATATATATGCTTATATATATTAAAATAAATATCCATATATATCCAACAGAGTTCATTACAACATCTGCTATAACAAACTCATGACATGCTTATCATGTTTTTGGATTGGGCCCGATCCCACGTGTGGTGAGGTCGGAAACAACACACAACGCGACCAAACAACCAAGGCTGACCTGTCTTTCTAATCCACTTAACCTTTATTGCACTCTCTTGGTTGGTTCCCATTACCCGTAGCAAAAACCGACCCAATCTGTGGGTGATTCGGTTCGTGTCTGGGTCAGGATTTTTGACCCATAGGTCATTTTGACTCAACCCGTAGATGATCTGTGATACCACGGATTAGGTTTGGGTATGAAGGTTTGACACACGGGTCAACCCGTGACCCATGATATTTTTATATATTATATTAAAATAACATGTGTCATTCTGAGTTTTTTTGTATGCACAGGTCGAACGGGTCAGACTGACCCGCGGGTCATAGGGGTCCAACGGGTTAGTTTGACCCAACCATAAACCATTTCATTCCTGACGGGTCAGTCTGACCCGTGACCCACCAACCCTCGGGTCAGATTTGGGTTTGAAAAATTGATTAATACTATTACACGAATTGTGTTTGGGTCAGGATCTCTGACACGACCCAAGGCTGATACGACCCATGACCCGTCCCATTGTTTAGAATTAAGTTGAGTAATTCTTTAGTTATATTTGATGTTAAATATTACACTCTAATAGCTTACTACCTCAAATATTATTTTATCTCTATCGCCTTTACTATTATCTAAATAACAATTTACAAAACTTTTTTTAATAATCAGGCCATTCGAAATATCTACACATTAAACAAACTCAAAAAAGTAAACAATTAAATGAATTTTTACAAGTTATAAAAATAGACATGTTTAGAAAATTTTAAAATAAGCATTTGAAATAGTTAAATTGTGACGATATTTTTAAACGTTTTCTATTATTTTTTCAATTTTTAAAATTTAATCTATTAAATTTGGATGAAAATTTTGATAAAAGAGACAAACTGAAAATGAGAGAATAAAATTTTACGATTTAAAATTTAATGAAAAAACTTAAAATTTATCAAAATATTAGGAGCAATTTCGTATTTTACTATATTAACAAAATTGTTAGTTTGCATATCATTGATTGAATCGTTGCATTATTATACACTTTTTTATGATTACATTAACCACCAATACCACGGACATAATTAATTAATGCACCCGTGAGGAGTAATTTGTGCACGCCGAAGTTTATTTGTAATTTTGTATAACCCAAAGTAATTACCTATCATCATTAATGAGACGTAGAGAACAAAAATATCATTGCGTCTAACCTAATAAATATCATATCAACATGAAATTATTAGACGATTTTTTTATTAAGAAAAATAAATTCCTAAACATGGGCTCCTGAATTTCGGTTAAAGAAACTATCGGGCCTTCTGTAGAATCGAAATCGCGTGGATATCCATTATAAATTGAATTAGTGATGGTACTAAAAAAACCTATTTATTATTTATTTTATTTTAAATAAAATATATATGAACAATTTATATTGGTATATAATATCACATATTTACGTGTGTGTTTTTAAATATAGCTAAGATGTAAATTCATTTATGATCCTAAACAAAAAGCAACGCCGCGAATAAAGGTCGGACTGCGCACCTTCGTTTAATAATTAATATAATAATATGTACAACGAAAGTCCATATTTAAATACATAAATATAATAAAGGATTTATTATCAAATATGTACTCAAAATTTACATGGTTTAACAAATACGTAATTAAATATATTTGTTGTTGCAAATAGGTTGTCCAACTTTGTAAAATATCACGTGAGGAGCAAACATGTACCTGAACTTGACAACGTTTGGCAAACAGGTACATGAACTTACAAAAATTAGCAAGTAGATACCTGACCCAATTCAGAATCAGTTCGGCCGAACCACTTTATTTATAAAAAAAAAATAGGGTTTATATATCAAACACATGTATAACTCAACTTCAGACGTTCTCGGTGCATCTAAGTAGGATTTATGGGGTCGTGCGAGTGAACTAAATAATATGTAAAATTTATATCATATAATTTAAATGATAACGGATCGTACGGATTAACCCGTAAACTTACATCTCGTGATCGTGTTGTTGAGTCTTTAAATTTTATAGTATAATTATACATGATAAAACAATCGATATATTGAATATAAAGTTGGGTACCTACTTGCCAAACCATGTAAAGTTAGGGTACATATTTGATAATTAACCGTATAATAAAAAAAAACTTATATTAAAGTAATTATTATATGATTAAATAAATTAAACTATTTATTTCGAAAAAGAAAATGAGAAAATGAAACCAACGGAAGGGAAAGGAAGTCGTAGAAGCAATCTTGACCGACCGATCAACCGAACCTTCCGGTGGTCCCTCACGAAACGACGAACCGCTGTCGTTTATCATATGGGCTACAGTGAACCCTAGCGCATCGTATCTGCGCTCCCATGCTCTTTAATACGTCCTTTGACTGACGACCACCTCTCCTTCACGTGCATGCTCTACTTTTCTGAAATCATCGAGGCCGTTCATTGTGATGGAATGAGATAAGATTACGTTACGGTGCACCTAATCGCATGTGAGCTACTCCCCGATCTGACCGGTTTAGGTAAAGTGAGACCTTTCATTTCATTGACCTCACACAAGGAGGAGCGAGAAAAGAGAGGAATATTTTCGATTAAAGAAAAAGTAACGGCATATTCTGACGTCATAATTCCTTTGACTCTTCTCTTTTCTTTAAACCCCATCCCATCATCTCTCTCCACTCCTCCCTCATCTACCATCTCTCTATACTTCCTGTGTTCACAGTTTGGATGAAAATGGTGAAGGACGATCTCTACACCACCGTACCGAGCTTCTTCCGATGCCCCATATCACTCGACGTTATGAAGTCTCCGGTAAGCCTCTGCACCGGCGTCACCTACGACCGATCCAGCATCCAGCGGTGGCTCGACGGAGGAAACAACACCTGCCCTGCCACCATGCAGGTCCTTCACAACAAGGATCTCGTCCCTAACCGAAATTTGCAGCGGCTCATTGAATTCTGGTCCGCATCCTTCCGTCGTGACGCTCCGGATTCTCCGGCGCCGGAGTCGTCTCTCACGCGGGAGACTGTCCTGTTGCTGGCGGAAACAATCGGAGATTCCGTGTTGCAAGACCGTATGGATGATACTCTGAAGACAATCGCGCGTTTCGGAAGAGAATCGGACGCTAACTGTGAATTCCTCGGGAAGATCGACGGCTTGGCGACTGAGCTGCTCGGTCTGCTCCGCAATGCTGGTGGCGGCGACGGAGCGATGAAAAGATTGGATTCGCTGGAGCATATTGTTAGGGTTTCTGAAATGGTGCTGACCAGGATGGAGAATCGTGAGGATTTTATGATGTCATCGATGAGGCAGAACCTCAATTGCTTGGATTCGATTCTCGCTGTGATTCAACGAGGATCGTTGGAGTCGAAGATTGCCTCTCTCAAACTCATCGAGTTTTTCGCCTTCAACGCCGAATCGAAGCTCTCCATCGCCGGAAAAGACGGATTGCTCCTCCAATTGCTGAACATGCTATCTCCGGAAGAGACCGACGCCAGCGTCATCGATGCAGCCTTATCGTGCCTAATCTCACTCTCAAAGCCGGCGCGCGTGAGGGTCACGCTCGCGGACCTCCAGTCGGTCAAGAAACTCTCGAACCTCCTCGCCGCCACTTCGCAGCCGAGTTCAGCCACGGAGAAGGCGCTACAGCTTCTGGCATCGGTCTCCTCCTGCATCGAGGGACGGAAATCGCTCTGCAGCGACTCGACGTGCGTGGAGCTGGTGCTGCAGAGGGCGTTCAAGGTGTCGAGCACGGCAACGGAGAGGGCTGTTGCCATCCTCTGGAGCGCGTGCTGCGTGTTCAGGGAGGACGGGGCGCGTGAGGTTCTTCTGCGGTGCAACGGGCTGGCGAGAGCTCTGGTGCTGATGCAGAGCAACTGCTCTCCGGCGGTGAAGCAGATGGCCACCGATCTGGTGAAAGTCTTGGGCTTGAGCTCCAGGTGTCGCTTCTCCAGCTACGAAACGAACACCACCCACATCATGCCCTTCTGATAAAAAAAAATCCTAATACAATATTTTACAGATAGGGAAGAGATATTGCAAAATGTAAATTAGGAAATTTTGTTAGTCTATCTGCAAATATTACACGAACCATCCAATTCATTTTCTTTTAATTTCATATTTGTTGTCGTATCAAAACAATTATGATTATATTAAAGAAAATGTCTTAACGACAAGGGTAGTGTTGATTGAGACAATTGATCCATGATGTTATGGGATCCTACGGACAAAGACAAGGTGCCGCAATTGCTGAATTGAAAGCAATGGCCACCTTCAGACTTTGGGGATTAATCTAATACACTTATTTTTCTCTCATTGTTTATTCAATTATTATTATTATTTTGTTGGTTATGTTCAAAGAAGCAAGTGAAAGGGATGGGAATCGGCTTGAAAAAGAAGGGTTGTGGGGGAAAATATTCTTATTTGATTGAAAACATAACGCAAAGAAAAAATATAACACAGATAAAGTTGTGTATGATTTTTTTTTGTCATAAAAAAGGAATGTGCTATTAGTGTCGACCTTAGGCTCATCCCGTTACATAATGTTCGGGCTTTCCTGTTAACATCTGTGAGTTCTATCGTCCTATACCACATCTGAGAACAACCAGCGTTTTGCACTGGCCCCCCGTCAACGTAGCCACACCGACAGCCTAGAGTTGAGAGGTCGGCCATTCAGTCACAAGTTAACCTTTTCCCAAGAACACATGGGGGGATTCGAACTCGTGACCCTGGAGTCAAACCACTTGAGAATCAGCGCTCTTAACCACTAGACCACGACTGCGGTGATAAAAGTTGTGTATGATAAAAACGTTATTTAGGCTTATGCCTTTATGGGCAAAGCATATGCTTTCTTATTGGATATTTTTTCACTTATTATTATTATTTAGAATCATTTAGCAATATGAAATCGTATAATATTGCTTTTTTTTATTATTAAAAAATAATTACCTATTTGAGAGATGGAAAAGTTTAGGCAAAATGTTTTATTAATGGAATTATGAAGAATTTTCTAGAATTATTGGGAATAAACAAAATGTAGTGGTAAAAAAATTAATATGACATTAATTAATAAGGCCCTATTCATAGAAGAAATGGAATCAAATATTTTTAGTAAAAGTCAAGTTTTCTTTCTCTTGAAGTTATTACTTCACATTCATGGAAGAGACTTCATCTTTATCATCAAATCTTACTTTCTATATACATGAAAGAAAAAAGATGCCATTACTTAGTTTAATTAGTGGTTAGGAGTCAAACATGGCGCTTGAAAGTGGAATAGAGTAGCAATAAACCTATTAATTAAGACAAAAATACAAAATTAAATGACACATTTATGTTAATATATAATAATAATAATAATAATAATAATAATAATAATAATAATTTTTGTGATAATTTAATTTAGTAAGAAGAGAGTAACAAGTTTAAAATATATATATATATATATATGCTAGGAGTCTAATTCCTCATGCAAATAGGGACAAAATAAAAAATTTATTTAAGTGGATGAGAGAATAAGAGTAAGAGCACAAATTGAATTAAAAGTATTCTAGAGGAGCAAATGTAAAATTTTAAAGGACTAAATAAAAAATTAATATATTTTTTAGTTTCATACCCCTCATTTTTTCATGGCTCCGTGCGTGCATTCAACAACATTATATCTAATTCATATGCTTATTATACAAACCATTGTAGAAACGAGACTTCAATGATCGTTCACCTTATGACATACAGTGACACAGTGATTCTAGATACAACAAAAAATTATAAAAATTAAGTTTTGTTAAGATTTGATAGCAATTGACAGATGTACAAATTTGTTGTACACGTTTAGATTCATTGTATTAAAGAATTTATTGTTTGTCATATGTATTTTCTGATTCATTGTATCTCCTATCACTTGTATAAAAAGAGTGTCTCACTAATTTCAAGAAAAATACAATAAAAAATGATTTTCTCATCTTGAGTGTTTTTTTATAATATTTTGTATTAGTTAAGTCAAATGCTACTTAAAGACTATAAAGTCGGATGAGTAAGATGATAGTCATCATATTTCTCCAAATCCATGACATTCATGCAGAATTTTTACTTAAAATGATTGAATACATAATCGACCATAGCACATAGTTTTATAAAATCGTACAATTCTATCGTTCTAAATCAAGTAAATTTTACATGAATGAACTTAAGTCCTTAATTATTACCAACGGACACTTGGTCCCACTGTATCGACCTTACTCGAATGTAAGAGGTTCTGAGATCAATTCTCGACATGTCTCAATATTATTTATTGGTAGGCTTGTTCAAATGAACCGGTTCGACCGAAATAGTTCCAAAACCAAACTAGTGTTTTTAGTATTCAAATAGATCAGTTCAAAATAGTACCAAAAATCTAGTTCGAATCGGTTCGACTCGACTCGTTTTTTTATACTGGTTTATACTTAAATTTAAATCAAACCACTTTAAACCTATATAATTTTAGAACCGGTTTGAAGAAAAATCAACTAAACCGGTCTGAAATTAAACCAAACCTAGAGATGTCTTCAATAAACCAAACCTAGAGATATATTGGACTCTCGTATGTTGATGTTGGACAGGATTTTAGTCGGTTGTGGAACAGATTTTCAATCGGTTCAGTGTGTTTTCAGTCGGTTCAGTGTATTTTCAGTCGGTTCAGTGTTTTTTCAGCCGGTTCAGTGTGTTGGACATGATTTTCAACCGGTTTAGGTTCGGTTTGAACCGGATTATTTCCGAACCAAAATTGTTAATAAAAATAACATACCAGAACAGTTCGAACCAGTTCTGAATCGGTTCGAACCAGACCAGTTTTTTTTTTTAAATCAGATCAGTTTTTTTAAAAACAGAAAAAAATACTGATTTTTTTTCAAACCAGACCAATTCAGTTCAGAACCGGTTCGACCCCGAACCGGTTCATGAACAAGCCTATTTATTGGAGGCTTAAAAAATGTCATTAATTATTTAATGATCTCGAAATCAGTGTGAATTAGGTGTCGTGGATGCATTAACCTAAAAATAGGAAGGACATCTTTCCTTTTACCTTTTTGAAGTGCCTTTTTAGTTTTTACCCTATCAAATCAAGTATTGATTTTTGGAAGAAAAGTAAACAAAGGTTAACTTGTTTTAATACTACTTTCCTAATTTTATTTATACTATATTGAAATTTGTAATTATGTGCAAAATAAAGAAACATATATCCCCATAGTTTAACATTATAAGGTAGATTACAACATAATCATGATATGGTAGTAAAAATTTCACATTTTCAATAAGTTTAAAATTTCATTTTCGTTAATCAGAGTTGTAGAATTTGAGTTGTTCGCTTATATACTATGCAGGGGGAAAATAGTGAAAAAAATAATATTTTTTTTTAAAAAAAAGAACGGCTAAAAAAAAGTCGTTAAAAATATATTTTGTTTTATTAAAAAAAAATCAATAAAATTACGGCTCAATAGTGAACGAGCCGTGAAAAATAACGAAAATAATAAAAATTAATTCATTTAAAAAAAACGGCTCAAAAAAGGAGCCGTAAAAAATAACTTTATTTTATTTTGCGGCTTTGACATTTGAGCCGTGAAAAATAATTTTTTATTTTTTTAATAAAATAGCGGCTCAATAGTATTTGAGTCGTTATTTCACCATTTTCCCGTAGTGCTTTTACCTTGTTTTATGGGAATGTTTTTAAGCATTTAATAAACTTAAAAGAAAATAAATAACTTGTCTTGAACTTAAAAGTCTAATTAATTAAAGTAGTGAATTTATAATTTATTTAAGCTTATTTTTTAAAATGTTTTGTCGTGTGAAACTCTTTTTACCCACTTTCAATTTTTTTTATTTTCTAGCATAAATAAAATATCTTTGTAATTTTCATGATTTTAATTTAAAATACTATTGCAAATTGCAGTTTGGAATTTAGTTTAGTGGGCAAAGGTGGCCATATTCTCTTGGATACGATGTTGTCTATACATATGACGTGTCGACATTCCCTGTTGGAAGCTCAAAATGTTTTTTTTTCTTCAAATAATAATAATAGAATCTCAAAATGTTTATGATTTATTCCTCACTTTTCTCTGTTAATTTATTTTTCTAGACCAACAATTTAACCCTTAAATGCACATTTTATTTTTTAAATATAATGATAGTATCCTAAACCCTAAATATGAGAGAGCTAGGAGATAAATAATGGTAACCATGTTTAGCTAGATCACGATCATATTTTAAAAAATAATAAGGGTGTATTTATTTTATATTAGCACGTCTCAAAATTTTAAAATATTTCAA
This sequence comes from Chamaenerion angustifolium, assembly GCA_946814005.1. Lineage (NCBI taxonomy): Eukaryota > Viridiplantae > Streptophyta > Magnoliopsida > Myrtales > Onagraceae > Chamaenerion > Chamaenerion angustifolium. The sequence goes on from OX328279.1 coordinate 2,312,024, forward strand.
AATGTGACGTCTATAATGGAATTTAAACTAGGGTTAATGGTCAAAGTGTCCCCTAAAGTTTGGCCGAAATTTAAGAATTCTCCTTAAAGTTTAATATCCCCCTAATGTTAAGAAAATGATGAAAAATTCCCCCTAAAAGAGCATCTGACAAGGGGAGATTTTTCATCATTTTCAAAATATTTTAAACTTTAATGGAGATTCTTAAATTTCGATCAAATTTTAGGGGGCATTTTGACCATTTACCTTTTAAAGTATGTTCGTTTTTAATGCATTGGATTCCTTTCCTCACCAAGACACATGAGATTAATTAGATAATTGTCTAGTTTAAATTTGTACAATTTTAAATTAAAAACAAAACATTTATTTTAAATTTAATCTTTACTGTCTTATATATTTATTTATTTACTCTAAGTGTGACTCTGCGTACAAATAATTATATAATTGATGCAAATAACAATATAATATAAGTAAATATTTAAATGAATTAAAAGTACTTATTTGCATTTTTAAGCATAATAATTTTAATGTACCACAAAAACATGTTATATTGGTCCCTATCAAGGTCATCGTTTACTATATATTTTCTCCACAAAGCTAGGTTTAAAGTGAATATTTATTTATCTATCCTTTTCATTTCACGTACACCACTGATTTTTTTGTTTTTTTTGGTAGAAACGTACACCACTGAATTTACTGCAGTAATTAATGCATCATATCTATCTTTGAATGCTTACGATTCATGTCAGATGATTATTAACCATTTGTCAGCTAAAAGTAATAAAAAATATTTCACTAGAAATGGAGGACAATAAGTCAAAAGCTATAGGTAGGGTCACATTTTTTTTACACGAAAGGTTAAATGATTTATTTAAACCTGTCTTGTATTTAAATAATTTTTATACGCTTAGATATTTAAACACTTTTATTTAAAAATATTTGAAATTTTGAATAAATATAATTAATTAATTATGTCTAATCATTTATATATTTTCATGTGTGTATAATTGACTAATTGTATATAATAGTATGTGTCGTGACTTATCGTGTCATATATTTTTTATTCATATTATGACCCAATATATTTTCTTTATTTTATTTTTGTATATCAAAGTTAATCGTGTTTGTGTTGAAGTTTCGAGATATATTTAATACCTATCCGTTTAGACACGACATAATCAATAACACGATACGATTATTGACACAACACGATTAAACATGATACAACACAATTATTACGAACTTTTTCAAAAACTATTCACTTTTCAAAAAATATTTGAAAAAGTGTATATCGAATTTTTTTTTTTAGAAAAGTATGCATAGGCGCGTCCTAGGGATGCGCCTATTGCAATAGGCGCAACCCAGGGGTGCGCCTACTGCAATAGGCGCACGCCAGGGGTGCGCCTACTGCCTAAATTTTTTTTTTTTCGCAAAAACACCGGTCTATCAGAAACCACGTTGATTTTAAGTCTGCTTATGGTTTTCCTCCTAAATAGAAATTGAGAGATAGTCTCACGCGTATTCATAGGTCCAAACTACAAATTTTCCAACTTGTTCTGAACAACAATGAAACAAAGTTGTTTATTCACAAGTTTCTGAATGAGACTTTTCTTCAGATACACTAGCTAGTTTGACATTTTCAGGAATTACTCCTGCAAAAGAGCTATTTGGGGTTACTTTAGGTTCCTGTCCTAAATTTTCCAACTTGTTCTGAACAACAATGAAACAAAGTTGTTTATTCACAAGTTTCTGAATCTTCCGAATATCTTGTAAAGCTTTTCCAATGACTATAGCTTTTTATCTGAGTTCAAGTCTGCTTATTGTTTTCCTCCTAAATAGAAATTGAGAGATACTCTCTCCAGTAAAGAAGAAAGGAAGTTCTAAGAAGAAATGGTTTTTTAGCAAACTATGTATACGCGCACCCCGGGGTCGCGCCTAACGGACATAGTTACTTTTTGAAATTTATCTAAAGTAACCCCAAAAGAGTTATTTTGCAGCAGTAATTCCTGAAAATGTCAAACTAGCTAGTGTATTTGAAGAAAAGTCTCATTCAGAAACTTGTGAATGAACAACTTTGTTTCAATGTTTTACCTCGCGGATGTTGTTCAGAACAAGTTGGAAAATCTAGGGCAGGAACCTAAAGTATTTAACTTCTGAGAACTTCCTTTCTTCTTAATTGGAGAGACTATCTCTCAATTTCTATGTAGGAGGGAAACCGTATAAACAGGCTCAAAATCAGATGTTTTTCAAAAAGTAAGCATATAGTAGGAAAAAAAGCATACATGGAGGAATTTGGTGCGCGTAGAGGAATTTGGACTTGTGAATACTGGGATAAAGCAACGCGTGAGACAATCATCTCGGTGGTTTGTTAACAAATTGATTTTCTGTCCTCTTGATCCAAGACCCTTTTGTTAACAAATTGATCTTCTGTCCTCTTGATCCAAGACCCTTCCTAACCATTGGAAGGGGATCAGTTTTCTTCTGTCCTCACCGTACGACAGAAGATATTCGGAAGATTCAGAATCTCGTGAATAAACAACTTTGTTTCATTGTTGTTCAGAACAAGTTGGAAAATTTAGGACAGGAACCTAAAGTAACCCCAAAGAGCTCTTTTGCAGGAGTAATTCCTGAAAATGTCAAACTAGCTAGTGTATCTGAAGAAAAGTCTCATTCAGAAACTTGTGAATAAACAACTTTGTTTCATTGTTGTTCAGAACAAGTTGGAAAATTTAGGACAGGAACCTAAAGTAACCCCAAATAGCTCTTTTGCAGGAGTAATGCCTGATAATGTCAAACTAGCTAGTGTATCTGAAGAAAAGTCTCATTCAGAAACTTGTGAATAAACAACTTTGTTTCATTGTTGTTCAGAACAAGTTGGAAAATTTGTAGTTTGGACCTATGAATACGCGTGAGACTATCTCTCAATTTCTATTTAGGAGGAAAACCATAAGCAGACTTAAAATCAACGTGGTTTCTGATAGACCGGTGTTTTTGCGAAAAAAAAAAAAATTTAGGCAGTAGGCGCACCCCTGGCGTGCGCCTATTGCAGTAGGCGCACCCCTGGGATGCGCCTATTGCAATAGGCGCATCCCTAGGACGCGCCTACTGAATAGGCGCGTCGCGCGTATGCATACTTTTCTAAAAAAAAAATTTCGATATACACTTTTTCAAATATTTTTTGAAAAGTGAATAGTTTTTGAAAAAGATCTAGGACTTTTTCAAATATTTTTTTGAAAAAATCGTGTTTGTGTTGAAGTTTCGAGATATATTTAATACCTATCCGTTTAGACACGACATAATCAATAACACGATACGATTATTGACACAACACGATTAAACATGATACAACACAATTATTACTCCTACCCACAAGGGTATATGCCAAACCCACTATCCAATCAAATTCGATTCACACTTCGAGACAATACGAAATTACTAATCTCTTGTAATTATTAGTGATTAGGGAAATTTTAAGGGTCGAATCTTCAGATTTAGAATATTCTAATTGCAAGAAAATAAATTGACCTACCTTTGTTTGTGGTCAACTCTTCTCAAATTTAGAATTTCGAATAGTTTAACGTTACTTAAAAGGTGGTTCGTGTTGGATCCTGATTTTTAAACCTTTGGCTCCGAACGCCGCTCTGGTGGGCGTTGCCCGTGGTTTTCCCTTCGATAATAAAGTCAGTCGGAGGTTCGTTTTGGAGAGCACATAAGACATGTCTGAAAAATCAGTCCTCTTCAAATGAAGTATAAGAGAGATATTTATAGGGATACTTAACCAGAGTCCATGGTCAGTTCATTACCATAGTCAGACCTTTGTGAGGCTGACACCACTAACCGTGGTAACTTTTTATCCTGACACGGTCACTATCGTCCTGACACGGTCATTTCTGTCCCCTAGTCGTTTTTAGGCGTCGCTCATTAGCTGACAGGGGCGTCACGTAGGGCGGAGCCTCTTTGGGCGTCAACCTTTAAGGGAGATGATGACCTCTTTGGGCGTCGACCTCTTTGGGGTCGGCCTCTTGGGCATTTGCCATGAAAATATTTTGGGTCCATCAGTTGTGTACTGACTTTTAGGATCCTTTAGTTGATCAGACACTACTAAGCCTTTTTGGTGACAGAATTTCAAGATTGTGTTCTGAGATTGAAATGGAAATTTAGTTGACAAATAACGTGTTAGATGATTGAATTCTTATGTATTTATTGTAAGAAGTGGAGGATCAAAATCCAGAAGAAATGAAAAAGCCCAACAAGTTTTTGTTTTTAATCTCTGACAAGATCTAAGCCCAAGATATGATCAAACACTCTGCACACCCACCACCCAGAACAAAGAAAGCAACCCTAGAAAGAATTCAATCTTTGAAATACAAAAAATGGCTAGAAAGAACTCAGTCTCTCACTAAAAATGTCAAGAAAGAAATTTGGTAAGACAAGTGTACAAGGTAATCTCCATGCAGAGGAGGGTCCTCTCATTTCTTCCATTTCTTTCTGGAAATTCGATTTCAAGGCGTTCCTTGTTGTGATTTTGTGCTTCGTTTTTTTTTTCTTTTTAATCTTCAGGTGATGGGTTTTGACTGATCAGAACAATGACACTGCAACTAGCGACATCCGAGGTATTCCAAGATAATGCTTTTAAGGGAATGCTTTCAAAATCAAATTTTTGATGAGGTTTCAGAGGTAGCTTGTGATTACAAATGTCGAAATTATTGGTTTGTGAGCTATAAAGTAAACAATGCAAAATCTTGATTGGAAAATGAAATTTTGAGGCTTCAGTAATGTATATACTGAAAACCATACTATGCTGCTGCATAAAGATTACATTTTTATCATAGAATGTAGAGACTTGACAATAATTATGATGAATTTAGTATGTTTAAGATTGAATGAGAATGATGTTGGATGTTGTGAAGACGATGATAATGGGCCAGCAGCTGTCATCTTCACATCACTGTAAGAAATACAAGTCAATTTCCGAGATTCTTGCTGCTGCCAAGTATGCTGTGGTAGAACGAGAAGATTACAGCGAATTGAGGTGTGAGCAGTGCGGCTCTGGTGATCGAGATGACGAGCTTCTGCTTTGTGATAAATGTGATAAAGGATTCCACATGAAATGCCTGAGGCCGATTGTTGTCAGGGTTCCTATCGGATCGTGGCTCTGCCCCAAGTGTAGTGGACAAAGAAGAGTAAGAAGTAGGGCAAATTTGCACTTTTTTTGCTTCCATTTAACGTTTTTCGAGTTTGCAGGTGATCAAGTTGTTGCTTTGATTAGGATTTTCTCAGAAGAAGATTTTTGACTTTTTCCGGGTCCAGAAATGCTCCAACATAGAAGAAATCTTATGTCCTCGAGGTAACTAACTAACATTCCGACATGTCCAAAACTTATTGACTTCCTGTGTTAGGTATTGTAGTCTGATTAATATGTAATGGTAGATTATGTATTAATGTACGCGTCTCGCGTCTCGCGGTTCAACCCATAGGCTATACTGTACTGTATTTCTCCATGTATACGTATTTTGTAACAGTAACCGTCATGAATAATATCTTCTAAACCGTGTGGAGGTTACCCACTTGGGTATTACCACAAGAAATCTGTTTTTGCTTCCCTTCCTTTCCTCTCTAGAAAAACTGAGTTTTTCCTTCTCAAATCCTAAGTGTATTCTTCATTAGATTGAGTGTTTGATCCTAACATCCTGAACATATGCTGTAAATCCCTTCTTCATTTTTGTTGCATTTGTGATCTCCAGATTCTAGAAAGCGAAGGAGGCGATCGGGTCCACCAGTGTCTCAAAAGAAGCGGAGGAGACTCTTGCCTTTTACTCCATTGGAAGATCCTGATGAGAGGTTGAGGGAAATGACTTCACTTGCTTCTGCCTTGACAGCATTGAAGATGAAGTTCAGCAATGACCTTACCTACGTGCCCGGGTTGGCTCCTCGATCTGCTAATCAGGCCAAGTTTGAAAAAAATGGAATGCAGGTCTGAAACCCGTTACCTATTCACATTCAATCGATCGTTATAGAAAAACCCGTATAGTTAGCTCAGGTTCTTGCTAAGAGGAATTGGCAAATTTTGTACATAAAGATAAGTTGCTTACATTCTACCTTTGATTGCAAATCATCAGGTTCTTGCTAAGGAAGACATAGAGACTTTAGAGCAATGTAGATCACTGTGTAAAAGAGGCATATGTCCTCCCCTTTCCGTAATTTTCGATTCATGTGAAGGGTATTCTTTTCTTACGTGAATCGAGCAAGAGCTGATCATACTTACTATACATCATTTAACCCTTTCCATTTCCCGTGTTTAATTCGGTGCAGATTCACGGTCGAGGCAGATGCCCTGATCAAAGACATGACATTCATTGCAGAATACACAGGTGATGTGGATTTCCTCCAACACAGAGAAAAAGATGATGGGGATAGCATGATGACCCTTCTTTTAGCCGAAGATCCATCGATGAGTCTTGTGATTTGCCCAGATAAACGTGGAAACATTGCCCGGTTTATTAATGGAATTAACAACCACACGGCGTAAGTATTCTTTTATTGCATCTAGTGATTTCCTAGCCTATTGTTCTAAAAGTTTGGTCTTTTATGCTGTGCAGGGATGGTAAAAAGAAGCAGAACTGCAAATGTGTTCGGTACAATATATACGGTGAAACCCGGGTTCTTTTGGTTGCAACTCGTGATATTGCCAAAGGCGAGAGGCTATACTATGATTACAATGGATACGAACACCAATACCCGACTCATCACTTTGTATAAATACAAGATCAGAGGCTTCTGAAAGGTTATAGTTTGAAAGATTAATTATCAGTGCAGAGATTTGTGTTAGATTTTATCAATTTAGCTCTATGCAATGCAAAAGCAAGCTCTTGTTATAGCACAATTGGTAATGTGGGTCAAAAGAAAGGAATATTTTACCTTTTTTAGAGCAATTCTCAATTGAAATCTCTTCATTATTGAATTCTTTTACCTCATCAAACAATTCTACTTTTTACCCTTCTTCTTCTTCTTACATGGAGTGCTCGAGTTTGCAGGTAACCCTAATGGTAAAAGCAAACACTGAGCTATCATTAACTGACAGGCAATAAACTGTTGGCTTCTCTTCTTTTATAGACAGATTCTGGTGTGTTGTTAAGCTTCAGTAATATAAATAAAAAAATATTTTGTAAAGTTTGATGAAAAAAAATAAAATTGTTCAAAGTAAAAACTGAACCTCTAATCAAACATTTAATTATGATTTTTTCAAAAATAAACAAATTCAAATTATGAGGAAAATTGTATTTTATCCTAAATATTACAAAATAAAAAGTTCTGGTAAACACTTTTTTCCTTTAAAATAAAAGAACATAAATTGATAAATTATGTAACATAGTTAAAATATAAGGGTCCATAGCTCAGTGGTAGAGCATTTGACTGCAGATCAAGAGGTCCCCGGTTGGGCCCTCTTTTTATCCTCAAACTGACGAAGCAATCACTTATAAATCAAATTATTTGATAATCACTGATTATTTATTTATTTTTAAGTTTAGCTGAATTTTTTTTATTATTAAAAATCAGTTTTTCAAGAAATTATTTTTAAGGTTAAATACAAAGTAGCTACCTGAACTTTGGACGTTTTGCAACGAGCTACCCGAACTTTGAAAATTCAAAACGGGATATCTCAACTTTGAAAAATGTGCAAATAACTATCCAATTTCTGACGACTTTCTGACAACTTTCCAACGACTTTCCGACAACTTTTCAACGACTTTCCGACAACTTTTCGACGATAGTTAACGGAAAATTGGACTGAGGTATATAATTGCACCTTCTTCAAAGTTGAGGTAACCCGTTTTGAATTTTCAAAGTTCGGGTAGCCCGTTGTAAAACGTCCAAAGTTCAGTTAGATATTTGGTATTTAACTTTTATTTTGAATAAACCAGTAGAACTGCAAACAACAATCAACATCCTCTAAATTCTGGACCTCCGATTTCATTGATGACTTCATCTGTTCTTTCGAGATACATTAAATGGTTAATGGTCAAAATGCCCCCTAAAGTTTGGTCGAAATTTAAGAATCCCCTTAAAATTTAAAATTTAAAATTTTAGTCATAATGTTTGGATGAAATAAAAAATTCTCCCTTTCCGTACTAAGTCCGTTTATTTGAGACGGTAAACTGACATGTGCCTAGCACGTGACTTGACTTAAATTTTAAAGACCAAAATACCCTTATGTCACTGTGCTTCAAATCTAATTCTATGGTTTTTGACCAGTTCCGCGGGTCGCGTCTTTTCCTTCTGGACTCAACCCGAAAGTTAGCAGGGCATTCCGCATTACTGGATTCCCCTTTCACAAAATCATCGACCCTAGCATAAGGTATGAGTGCAATATCATCCCCACCTTGCCGACCTCCTTGTACCTTCACCCAATTTAAATCAGCTGCAGAAAATTCAGCACAAGGTGGGTCTTGTAATGGGAGGTTGAGAATATCCTGCATTCTTGCCATCTGCGAGAGTAAGGCCTCGATGATTAATTTTTGCAGGGTAAGCAGCCACATGGTACATTCAAGATGGCAAGTATTTAAAAATCCCAATACAATAGAATGGACAATATCTTATAAAATATTTAGCAGACCCATATATCGAAATTTAAGGTCTAGTTGCAGCAAATTAGATAGAACAAACTTGAATTTCAAATAAATCAAGTACCCTAGATTTGATTAAGAGGGAGCAACGATAGTCACATCCAAATGTAGTGGGAATAAATCTTACGAAAGCTCAATTAAGCTAGAATTAGAGCCCGACACACGTTAGCAGGACCTGATCGGCCGGAGAAGGATGAACTCCTCGTCGGTGATAGATCAATTAGCCAGGGAAGCAATTAAATCAATTACTATTCTATACAGTGACATAGGGGCATTTTTGTCTTTTCAATTAAGTCTGTGCTAGACACATGTTCGGTTCACCGTCTCAAATAAACGGACTTAGGACGGAAAGGAGGAATTTTTGATTTCGTCCAAACATTAGGACTAAAATTTCAAATTTTAAACTTTAAGGGAAATTCTTAAATTTTGACCAAACGGGGGAATTTTATCATTAACCCTACATTAAATTTACACCAAAAACGAATTGCCAATCAATTTCGATTCAATAGACCCGATCGAAACGAGTCGTTAGACGGAGGAACAATCCAACCATCTCCTTGAATGAAACTATGTATTGAATACGCTGTGACATGCTGTGCCGAAATCCAACTGCTCCACGAGACCCGACCAAATAAATCAGACCCTGCGCCGGAATTCTCAAACTCTCCGTAATAGAGTGTCTTCAACGCGAAATCTCCACTCCACGGCATCCAACCTTGTGGAGAAATGAGGGTTTCGAGGTTACAGTGAATGACTACGGTCCGAGAATACTCCTTCCATGGCCGCCCGAGGAAGTTCTTGTGGACCTTCGGGTTGGCTTTGTACAATGCCATGTATTCCTCGGTCCCGTTGATCAGACAGTTCTGGAAGACGAAGCCTGTGGATTGAGCCGGGTCTGTTCGGCCATGTGCAGTGACTGCATTGGTCTCGCCTTTCTCGGGTGTCAGTTGTCTGGGCCGGACGAGGATTTGGCAGACGTCGAAGAAGGAAGCCGAGTTGCCGAAGATGAAGTCAACGTTTCCCTCGATTCAGCACGACTTGTAGTATTGCCGAAGGGAGTGGGCGTAGAGGGTGTCTTGGTTTCCAAGAAACTCACAGTTCTCGATGACGGAGAGATCGCTGTCAGATCGGAAGGCCACCGCTTGGTGGGCATCGGGCCCCGCCGTGTTCTGGATCGTCAGTGCCGTAGCCATGAACCCGTCACCAAAGACACCTGCGTTGATGGATTATGGGTCGAGTCGGTGATCATCAGTTGGCACATCAAAATGATTTTTTTTTAGTTTTAAATACTAAATAGTTACCTGAATTTTGGACATTTTACAAATAGTTACCTGAACTTTGAATTTTCAATAACGACTACCTAAACTTTGGACGAAGGTGCAAATAGCTACCTCAACTTTGACACATGGAGCAAATCGCTATCTCTGTTAAATTTTTCGTTAAATATGGACAGAAAATGACGTTGCAGTCCATAACTTTAAAAACTATATTATTTTTTTAAAATACTAAAAAAATCTTTAAAAAACTAAAAAATTAATAGAAAAAATAAGAGTTTGTAATATAATTTTTGTATTGAAAAATATGAAATAAAATTTAAAAAAAAACTAATCATTTATTTTTATTTCATAATTTAAATAAAAATATCATATTTAAAATTCTTATTTTTTCTATTAATTTTTCAAATTTATAAAGTTTTTTTCTGATTTTTTTAGTATTTTAAAAAATAATATAATTTTTAAAATTATGAACCAATCATGTGCTGTCACGTCATTTTCCGTTCATATTTAACTAAAAAATTAACAGAGGTAACTATTTGCCCCATATGTCAAAGTTTAGGTAGCCATTTTTGAAAATTTAAAGTTCGGATATCTATTTGTAAAACGTACAAAGTTCATATAGTTATTCGGTATTTAACCATTTTATTTTAACGATTTCGAGATCAGTTGATTACCGACAGTGGCTGTATTGGAAGTGGAAATTCCACCTCCTTGCCCGACATTCAAAGACCCTGAAATGACCGTTTTTCGATAAATTTTAAAAAGTGGCTATGTCAGAAAAAAAATTTGAAAAAGTATGTATGCAAAAAAAAAATTTAGCAAACTATGTATACGCGCACCCCGGGTTCGCGCCTACCGGACATAGGCGCATCCCAGGGGTGCGCATATTGCATAGGCGCACCCCAGGGGTGCGCCATTACCACGAAATTTTTTTTTTTTTTTTTTTTAAAAACCAATTTTTCAATAATGACGACTCGATGTTTAATTAAATATAAAATTATATATCTATTAAAAAAAATTTAAAAAATTTATAGTAAGTAGATATTTTAATTGCGATTCAAATGATGCAAAAATAAATAAATTTGGATTTACGGATTGACTGTACGGCATGCCGTAAGTTGAGATATGAAAATTGTACTTAAAAAATTATAACTCAGACCATGTAAGTCCAAACTCAACACGGTTAACGTCATTTAGGTCGTAAATCAATTATCTACGTAGGATAATTTTTTGGATTAAAAATAAAGTGATTTTGTAACCCCCCATCGTTTACACCCAAATTTGACCGAAATAAGTAAATGCATTAGGTGAGAAATTTAATTATATACTTACTCAAAAAAAATCAAAAAAATTACAGTGCGTAGATAATTTAATTACGAATTAAATGACGCTAACTATGCGTTAATTTTTTACTTTTAGACTGACTGTATAATACGGTACGTAAAAAACTCTACATACGATACAAAAACTTCCAAATAGTGTTTTGTACAGTATTAAAACAGTGATTTTACTGTGCAAAACACTATTTGGAAGTTTTTGTATCGTATGTAGAGTTTTTTACGTACCGTATTATACAGTCAGTCTAAAAGTCAAAAATTAACGCATAGTTAGCGTCATTTAATTCGTAATTAAATTATCTACGCACTGTAATTTTTTTGATTTTTTTTGAGTAAGTATATAATTAAATTTCTCACCTAATGCATTTACTTATTTCGATCAAATTTGGGTGTAAACGATGGGGGGTTACAAAATCACTTTATTTTTAATCCAAAAAATTATCCTACGTAGATAATTGATTTACGACCTAAATGACGTTAACCGTGTTGAGTTTGGACTTACATGGTCTGAGTTATAATTTTTTAAGTACAATTTTCATATCTCAACTTACGGCATGCCGTACAGTCAATCCGTAAATCCAAATTTATTTATTTTTGCATCATTTGAATCGCAATTAAAATATCTACTTACTATAAATTTTTTAAATTTTTTTTAATAGATATATAATTTTATATTTAATTAAACATCGAGTCGTCATTATTGAAAAATTGGTTTTTAAAAAAAAAAAAAAAAATTCGTGGTAATGGCGCACCCCTGGGGTGCGCCTATGGAATATGCGCACCCCTGGGATGCGCCTATGTCCGGTAGGCGCGAACCCGGGGTGCGCGTATACATAGTTTGCTAAAAAAAAAATTTGCATACATACTTTTTCAAATTTTTTTTCTGACATAGCCACTTTTTAAAATTTATCCCGTTTTTCCCATGCCGTCACCGATGAAGACGACGTTCTTCTTCTCCAACGGAACCCTCACAATCTCCTCATACACCCCTTCCTTTATGTGAATCACGAATCGACCTGACCCGTTATTCGGGGCGGCGTTAACGGCTTCCTGCACCGTCGCATAACAACCGGAGCTTCCGCCGTCCTTGCACACCGTTACATCGGGGTTCAGTGTTGACGGGAGGACACCACGGAATGCAGAGACATCGTCGGTGCCCGGTTCCCAGAATCCGTCACGTTCCGTCTGCGGGGGCCGCCACGAGGCGGTGTCTTTTCCGAACAGGTCGTAGGATACCAACATGCTGAGAGCGTTGCTGGTATGCATGGTCAGCGTGTTCAGAAACGCCATCGTCTCGTTCACCTGGAAATGGCCAAACAAACTGAAAACAGAAGGCCAAAATGGCAGAAAATATTGTCGGGATTACGTTTTCATTAATTTCAGTTAAAAATATTATTAATCACAGAATTACATTTTTGTAATTAAAAACAAATATACGAAACTAGGTTCATGGATCATTAAAATTTCCAAAATAAATTAAAAATACTTAACTTTAGTGATAATATTTAAATGGATTAAATACCAAGAGCTACATGAAATTTAAACGTTTTGTAACGAGCTACCCGAACTTTGGAAATTCAAAACATGCTACCTCAATTTGAACAAACGTGCAAATAACTATCTTCGTCAATTTACCGTCAACTGTTGACAAAATTTCGTTAGAAATTGAACGGAAGTTGCTATTTGCACCTTCGTCCAAGTTGAGATAGCCCGATTTGAATTTTTAAAGTTCGGGCAGCTCGTTGCAAAACGTCCAAAATTCAGGTAGCTCTGATTAGTTAACCATATTTAAATAATATACAAATAGTGGTATATTTAAGTAATTATTATTATAATTATAAATAGTGTAAAGATATACAATTACATTAATTTACCCAATTAAAAATACATTAGGTAAATGTAGAAATTCGGACTCTTAAGTCTTTTTTTTTTGTAATTTGTATAATAATTGAAAATAAAATAAAATTATAAGTAGTATAAAATTATAAATTATAAAAAAGTCCTTGAATTTTGTATCGTCACCTTGGCCGTGTCATTGGCGTACTTGAGGCCCGACCAGCAGTCGTATTGGAAGAGCAGCGCGGCGCTGAACCATGCGCGCGCATCCTTGTTTTTTCCACTCGGTACGGCGTCGACGGTGGACTGTGTTCGATACGCCGAGTTCCCTAGCACCTCGAGGCAGTTCTTCGCCGCCGTTGTGCGATTCGGATTCCCCTCCGACGAGTCCAGGATCTCCTTCACCATTTTCTGCCCCATCTGGAGGTTATCGCTGGAAATTCCGATTGCCTCCATAACAATCTTCAAAGGGTCCGCGCCGCGGCCGACGCGTGGGGACTGCGAGAGCGAGGATTGGCAGAGGTCAGGGAATCGCGTGGCTTTGCAGGCTTGTTGAATCTCCGGCGGAATGGACACCATCGACGGCGGAGAAATGCGCCTGGTGCGGTGGCTCCCGATAGAGGAAGCTGGAAGGGAGAGGAAGTGAAAGGCGAGAAAGGAGAGGAAGAAGAGGGAAGCCATGGAAACGATGACAAATAGCTTCGTAGTCGATAGAGGTCGGAGATGGAATGTAGAGTAGTGGTAGTAGTGGTGGGGTTTTATAGAGCGTTTATGAAAGGTAAATGTATTTGTCAGCAATTATTGATAGTAGGGTGGCAATCGTGCCGTGCCGTGTCATAATTGTCATAATCGTGTCGTGTCTAAACGGATAAATTTTAAACGTGTCTAAACATGTCTCGTGTCTAAACGTATAAGTCGTTTATCGTGTCTAAACGTATAGAGTTGTTTAGACACGAGTTCCGTTAATCTCAAACTTATATACGATTTAAATCATATATACAGAAATTTATATATATACAAATCCAAATATACAAAGTAAGGTCTTCATAGTTCAATATTACAAAGTAAGTGAGTATTTTAATATTTTATTATTGTTATTATACTTAATGTGTCTAAACGTGACACATGTATACACAACACGAATAGTTAATTGTGTTTATATAGATATTCGCAGATCTGAGTTGTTTAGACACGATTATTATCGTGTCTAAACGTATAAAAGTTGTTAAAACACGGGATCCGTTAAGGTCAAACTCATATACGCTTTAAAGCAGATCGTGTCGTGTCGTTTAATCGTGTCGTATGAGAAATTGTCAGCCCTAATTGATAGGGATGGTAATGGAAATTTGGAAGGTAGCAAATTTGATTGTGGATCAGAAAATTTCGTTTAATTCGATTGGAATCGGAAAAGGACGAGGCCACTGAGCCTGAGGTCACGGACTCACAGTACGCGTGAAGAACCGAATGGGTGCTCTCTCTAGAGAGGGGATGAGAGAGAAAATGCTATTTAAGGTTTAGGGTTTGAGCATTAATGGCGGAAAGGGGAGATTATGGTCTGTTGCAGAGAAGGAAAGGTAGCTATGGATGAAGGAGGATGACGAGACGAAAAGTAGAATCTATGTGAAATATTTTGCAAATTGCCCTTTAACAGTTGAACTAGTATAATTCGATCCTAAACTTTGCTAAGTAATGATAGCAACATTGTGTATTTCACACCCTAAAGTTTAAAAAAGATAAGCTATAGGATATTGGCGACAAAAAATTTAGAGGATATATTTTATATGTATATATATACAAATTAGAATATATATATAATGTGTATAATTGTTTTTTCATTAATAAAAAAATCTAAGAATATCTTATGTGTTTAGATTTAGATATTTTACCTATGAATATTTTAGAAAATTTTATAAATTGTTTAATACATAACATTGGAGGGAAAATAATCTTATCTAAATAGGAAGGCTATTTAAAAGAACTTTTTAATCCCAAAATAATCAATGAAATTAATTATCTACAACTTTTTCCAAACAATTATTTTGTGTAATAAAATGTAGCAACATCCTTTTTCTTAATCTCTCTTGTTATTTCTGTACAAATTTTAGACTATTCAATATTCATTTCCTAAATGATATTTTTTTACTTCTTAAAAGTCTAATTAATATTTTTATTATTCTTTATTTATGGTTTAATTTTACCTATTAAAGAACGTGTAAGAAAAGTAAAATGTTTACATTTTCAGTAATTCTTTTCACCGTCGTCAATTCAGTTTCAATTAATAACTATTAAATATAGAGTTAATAAGTTAAATGGTACCATATGTTTGAGTTATGTGATTGGATGGTACCCCTATATTTTTTATTGGTACCTTATGTTTTCATAATGTTGTTATTTAATTCAAATTACTGTTGTCGTCAAGTTTAACTAACGAAATGCTGGCATGGCGGATGAAAAATAAAAAAAATATAGGAAAAATCAGGAAAAAGTTTTTAAAATATTTTGAAATTTTCTATATTAATAAAAAATTATTGTTTATAAATTTATTTTGAAATTAATATTCGAAAACAGGAAAAAAAAAACTAGGGTTCAACCCTTGGGTCCAATTGACTCATCCTAGGGTCGCCCCCTAGGCTGGTTGGACCCTGGCTGGGTCAATTGGACCAATTGGGCTAACTACCCAAAATTACCCTTGGGGTCCAATTGACTCAGCCAGGGTCAGACCCAGACCTGGTCGCCCAGATCAGGCGACCTGGTAGGGGTCCTACCCAGCCTAGGGTTCGACCATGGGCTGGGTCAATTGGACATAAGGGTCGACCCCTAGTTTTGATTTTTCAGTTTAATTTTTTGTTTTATTTAAATTAAATATTATATTATATATTTACGCGGCGCTGATGTGGTGTTGACATGGACCATTTAATAGAAAAATCTAACGGTTGATAAATAGAATGACCATACGATAACATCTTCAAACATAACGGATCATTCGACCACAAAAAAAACACATATGGTACCATCCGATCACATGACCCAAAAAATATGGGACCATGGGAACTATTAACCCTTAAATATATCATATTCAGTTTAGGTATTCCTTTGTTTCTCAATTAAATTTTGTAACTTATTGAGACAATAAGAGACTTTGAAATTTTTTAAACATGGCATATATGAGTGAGAATTATATGATTGACATGAATCAATTAGAAGTTATGAAATTGACATTAGGAATGAGAAAATGTCTTAAAAAACTTATTTATCATAATTCTACATAACCTAACCAAATTTATATACATAGATGGATGATATAGAGATATTTTGAACAAAATATAATGATATAGTAGACGAAAATAAAAATTTTATTTTTCATTTTCAAATACCCAAAAATTAAAAGAAGTTAAGGGTATACCATAATAAATATAAAATTTTGGGTACTATTTTAACTTTCCAGAAGTATGAATACGAACATGTAATTAAGCAAGACAGTAAAAGCGAGGCGGAACAAGAGCTTAATTTGACGACGGTTGTCTGCAGCGGCGACAAGCAGCAAGCTCCGAACTGCGAAGTGTTCTTCTCTTTTACTCTCTATTTTCAAGTTCATACGGTGATATGGTGAGCTCCGACACTCTTCTTCTCCAAACTTTTCCTCTCCAGGCTGCAAGTTGATTCCTTTCTAGGGTTTTGGCATCTTCCCTTGTTGTACTGCCGCCAATTCAATGTGAGTTTCTGTTTTTCACTTGCTTACTGTATCATACTCAGTTAGAAACGTTTCTTTTGCTGTTTTGGAACCATTTTACGGCATTCTGAATTCTGGGTTGCTGCTTTTATATTTATACCGAAGAATAGTTTGGATTTTTCACATTCGTATGTTTATCCGGGGTTCCATCTAGGCCTTTACATTTTGTATAGGTGAACTATAACCAGAAGAGATAACTTTTGCAATCTAGATGATGTAGGTTTTTGTGAGTATGTTTGGCACAGTGATATGGTGTAAACTGGACTAACTGCACTTGAAAGGTAGCTACTAGATGAGCAAATCGTGTCAAAATCTCCCTGAAGTGTTCAGTAGAGGTGAACCGACATATATATAGAGAGAATGCTCCTACTATTTCTCATTGGCAAAAATCTAAGCTCTTGAAAAACTAAGTTATTTCATTTTTTTGCCAAGTTTCATGAGCATTTACTAGGTGCGGAGTTGGTGGATGGTGTTTAGGTGGAGGATACTGGCTGTCTTAATCTTGCTCGACATGGGTTGATTTTTGACTCCAATGATTATGGGATTGTCATTCATAGAAAAAAAATTGTTTACCTTTGCTAAATGTTCTTAGTAGACGCCAATGATTATGGGATTTGATAAATTGTTTCCCCTTTATTCACAGATTGCACTGGGTATGTTCAAGAGAAGCTAGTTGCTTGAACTAGGACAGGAATAATGAGTGAAAGGGCCAGAAAGCGATCCTCTAAATGGGATTTGAAGGAAGAGAGTCATCTTTCACCTGATCATCCTCGCACTTCGAGCAGAGAATTCAACAAGACATCATCAACTTGGGATGACGATAGAGGTTATGGGACAAGAATGTCGCCTGGTCTTAATGACTGGAGAAAGCACCGTGGCCATTCCCCAAGAGATAGATGGGATAGGTCTGCAAGGTCAGGAATCAGGATCGTTTCTCAGTATATTTAGGCCGGTCTTAAAAAGATTGGAATTTTTCATCGTTTTCCTGTCATTTTATACTTGATGGTTGAGGTATCAAACTTAAAAGTGTTGCTTTACAAATTCAAGGAAGGGAATTTTCTTGTTCCACAAAATAAGTGAAAAAAAGGTTCAATCTTTGATATCATTTTCAGGAAGAGAAGCCGAACCCGGAGCAGGAGCCGAACCCCAATCCGCACCGTTAGGCAGGATCCAGGAAACCATGATCGGAACAGAAGCAGATCAACAGCACCATGTAAGGACTTCACAGCTGGAAGATGCAGGAGAGGAGATGACTGTTCTTTTCTTCATCAGGGTAGTCGGGAATACGATGAAGGTGGAACACGGAAAGGTGGAGCTTCAAGATACTCCAATACCTATAATGATAGTAGGGAGTATCCTGGGAGATACGTCAGTGACCATGACAGACATTTGAGTATTTGCAAATTTTTTGCTGCTGGAAATTGTCGAAGCGGGAAATTTTGCAGATTTTCTCATAGTATGGCTAGTGAAAGTCCCAATAGGAGATTGGATGAGGAAAAACCATTTTTGAGCCATAACTCAGATATGTCAAGCAAAAATTGGGAAGATCCTAAGTTTGGTGGATTGGGTGCTTCTAGATTTGATGATGGTGAGACAAGAAAAGGTGGTAGATGGGAACCGAGATCAACCGAGAGAGTTCTTGGTGATTCGGAGATGTCTCCTGATTGGAATTACAGAGTGAATTCTTCCAATCAGGTGAAAGATGAACTCAACGAGACAAAACTAGAGCCACCTGGGTTTTCACAGAATTTCTCTGTCAATGTTTTGCATGGACAGAACATTGAACATAAACATCATGGCTTACATAGTATGCCGCTGCCAAACATAAATTCTGTTGGGCACAATGTTGTGTTGAGAGAGGGGAGTCCAATGAGTCCTTTTGCAGAGCGGAAACCAGAACTTAATGCTTGTCAGGCAAATACATCGCAGATAAATAGAATTTCTCCAAATAAGAATTTAATGACCAATGAACAGCTCTCTGTTACTCAACTGACCAATATTTCGGCTTCTTTGGCTCAGATATTGGGAGCGGGAAAGCAGCTTCCCGAGCTTTATGCTGCTCTTAGCGCTTCCACAGATGGACCTCCACCACAAGTTCCATCTAATATGTCAGTTCCTCAGAAATTGTATGATCCACTATGTGATGGTATAGAATTAAAGAAAGCCATTAATGTGGATCATCAATTAGAGGTTTCATCTGTTTCAATTGCAAATGGAGAAAAAGAAGTGCATCCAAGTAATGGTAATTCAGAACCTCATATTTCCAGCAATCAGGCAAAGCAGGCCGAGCCTGGTGGAAGCTCTGATGATGATACAGAGGACTCAAAGGAAGACAGAAACGAGAAGCAGAAGGATGAAGAGAGGAAAAATGGTCGGACAGGGGAAAAGAAAGATGAGAAGAAGAAAAGCAAGGAAGGAAAGGCTTTACGTGCTTTTAAATTTGCACTTGCTGAGAACATAAAGGAGCTTCTGAAACCGTCGTGGAAGGAGGGTCTTGTTGCCAAAGATGCTTACAAAACCATAGTCAAGAAAGTTGTTGACAAGGTGATGGGTACCTTGCAAGGGCCTAGCATCCCTCAGACTCAAGAAAAGATTGATAGTTATCTGAAGCTCTCGAAACCGAAGCTCACTAAGCTTGTACAGGTCAGTGATGACGCATTGATTCATTCAATTCCGAATTGGTTTGAAGTTGTGTCTTATCTTAGCTATGAATTAACCTTTTAAAAAAGCTGACAAACTGCATAATGATAGTGTAATTATTACTGATTGATGGAAGATTTGTGTGTTTCTGGGGTTTAGTGGTTTCAACCTGGATATCCTTAGACTTAACCTTTGAATGAAAAAAACTAATGGATAATCTCGAAAATGTCTTTTTGGAATTTGGATTCTTATCTATTTGGCCACAAGTGTATTTTACTCCATTCAAGACCAGGATTTGATAGTGTCTTTGATCAAAAGATGACATTTTATCACCTTTAGTCATATTTGTCGAGTAAAATGATATAACCCAAAAACTAGAAATATTTCCAGCCTATAAGATGATAAAATTTATCGTTTGATCAAATTTTGTCCGTGAACAATGTATGTCCCTTTGAATCCAAATGAAGGGCCTCCAAATCCATCTTTTGAAAAAGGTATAACATGAATAGAATCGGATCCATGTCAAACTTTTTTTGATTGATTTCATTTTATCATTCTCGTGTTCAGGCGTATGTGGACAAATTTCAAAAATCCAAATAAGGCAAAGGGAACTTGAGAGAAGGGGGAAAATGAAGGCCTATTATTCCAGACTATTAACATCTCCTGTGATTCCATTCCATTCCATTCGGTTTCATTTTCATGCCATCATTGACGATCATCATGATTCATAACCCTTCACGTTAGTCGTTCTCTAAAGTTCCTTCCTGTATTTGTAGGGTCCCTCCTTATTTCTGTATGCATGTATTCTCTGTTTTTTTTTTTGTAATATATAGAAACTTATTTGACTCCTCAGTTACAGATAAAGACACAATGCCTTAGATTATTTTCTGGTCACAGTAAACTGGGATCTGTTTTCTTGATTCTTCCTTTCGTCTCCATAAAGTACATATTTTTATATATAAATTTCCTTCTGCCTTAAGTTGAATGCTTCTGCTTTGTCTCCTCTCAAGATCTTGGTTTGATGAGTACACACTGCATGAAGTTCGGACAGAGTGTAGAAGTTAGAACAGATCACTAAGCTATTCTGTACTGTTCAACAGTTTCTGAAACCTTGTACTGTGGACATGACATTGTGTCTGTTCTGTTGATTGATTATCTATAAAGGGTATCAGTTGGATTCAATTGTTTGGGTACGAGGATGACTTTATTATCGAAACACACCATGGAAACAAGTGCTGTGCAGGTTGTTGTGTATACTGTTTGATTCTCTTTGTACTTTGTGTTGGAGGGGGATCTTGCATTCAGTCGCAATCCAACGTGATTACTTTCGTGGATTTGAAATGGACAAGTTGCTGTTTTTTCACAAGTATCAATAGATTCTGTCGCAACCCCAGAATCACATATTTGGTGGAGGTTAGTCTGTGAGTCCTGTAGTGGCAAAAAGCTTCAAACTTGATTCTAGAATATGATGAAAAATGGCTTTTTGAAGAATAAAAACAAGACAGGAAACTAGGAAAGTGACAAACCAGGATGAATTTCTGGGGAATGTTCAAAGGAAATGGCTGGCTGGCCATAAGAATCGATTGTCGATAAAGCACCCATAAAAGGATCGATTTTCCTTTGGAGTTACCTGTGCTGTGCTATTCGTGGATAGGGATTATATGTCCCAAATTTCCTCAGCAGCGACTTTCCCCTTTCCGAGCAATATATCTGCAAATGTAGAGGCACACTCCTGCTTCGGTCTC
Source organism: Chamaenerion angustifolium (assembly GCA_946814005.1). Lineage (NCBI taxonomy): Eukaryota > Viridiplantae > Streptophyta > Magnoliopsida > Myrtales > Onagraceae > Chamaenerion > Chamaenerion angustifolium. The sequence continues at coordinate 2,333,210 of OX328279.1, forward strand.
ATCACACTCAATCCACGCATACATCCCAACTTTGGAGTTAATTCGACAGATGCATTTTTTAAATTTTTTTTAAGATTCCCTTTTCTGGATCCACCACTTTGAACATATTAACCATATTTTAGAAATTTTAAAGTTAAAAAACTTGAGGGGTATTAAAAATGTTTAGGTTCAATTTATGTATAGCATAAAGTTTGAGGATCAGACAGCAGTCTACTGTACACTTCGCTTGTCGAAGACGCTGTCTAAAATTGGGGGAAGAGCAAAGTCTCCACACTCCACACCATATAAGCTCTCCCACTTCTCAGTTTTCGCTCAGATTCTTGTTCCATACATCATAATAGCATCCTCGAGGTACAAACTCTCTCTCTCTCTATTTTATGTCGATTCTCTGATACCAAACTGGTTCTTGATACGTAATTGGTAAGATTCATTTTGACCCAATATTCTCTTGAATATGCTTTAATCTTCTTTTTGTAAATTTCAGTTTTTTCGGGTCATTTATAGGCCAAAAATCCTCAGCAATCGATCTTTTCCCTTACATTTTAGAACAGTTTTCACCCCTGATAACTGCCTGAGTGTTGTATGTCTTATTTCTCTAATTACACTTACTGGGGCAATCTTGTTTGGCAGCTTTGATTCTCGTTTAGAAGGCTAGAAGGGTTTTATTCGACCGTCTGGATTGTATTGCTTCAATCTCGAATCTGCTCGGCCGCGACAAGAAAATTCGATTTTTTAATGTTTCCTGTCCTATGTATTGTCCCTTGAGATAATTTTTTGGGGGATAATACCCAGTTTCTCTGTGCTTCGATTACATTTTGGCTGCTGTTAGGTGTCGAACTGTTCTTGAACATGCCTTAATTTGGTTCGATAACAGATCCTCTCTCTCATTTTTAGACAATTATGTTGATAGTTTTGGTTTGTCATTTACAAAATTCAATTGAGCAATTTGGATGATGCTGAAGCTAATCATAGGATATAATCAATCGTAAGAGGATGCATTAATTTTAAATTTTGGAACATGAATATGGGACGGTAGAAATTGACTGTTTCTTGTCCCAAAAAAACAGAAAATCTTTGTGCAACAAATGTCTTTGAGCCTCGGTAACATACCTTTTCAGTGGTGGGTTTTGGCTCTCATGATCTGGGGGAAGTGTGCTTCTCGGAAGATATTGTTCCGCCACTGGACCTGACACTACCTCTCAAGCTAGCCTGTATTAGTTAGTTGAAAATTTTCCATTGGATAAAGCTTATTCAGCATTATTTACCGAGATTATACAGTCGAAGATATATAAGGCCTAAGGAACGGAAACCTTTATAGATGGCAAGGAATATGCTTTCTCCTGGATTCCGTTTTCACCCAACCGATGTTGAATTAGTCATGTATTGGCTCAAAAGGAAGATTCTAGGCAAAAAATTGCAACTTGAAGCCATCTCCGAAGTTGATATTTGCGCATATGATCCCGAGGAACTGCCTGGTATATACTAATTATTTCCCCATTTGAAGAACTTTATGCTTCTGCTTGTTCAGAGGAATAAGAATCATATATAAATGAGTGATTTTTGTTGTTTTTTTCATCAGCTAAATCTTTTTTGAAGAATGGGGATCGAGAATGGTTCTTCTTTTGGTCCCTAGAGAAGAAAGGAGACCGAACAAAGCGTTCAACGCCTCATGGGTTCTGGAAGACTTCAGGAAATGACAGACATGTCTATTACCGTGGTGAATCGACAGGGAAGATCCGAACCCTGATTTTTCATGTCCGGAAAAATCCAAAAGCGGAAAGAACGAATTGGGTCATGCATGAGTACAGACTCACTGATCCAAGTTTGTCTGTAAGAGGAATCCAACAGGTAACATTCATGAGTTAATTTTTACAGAATTTGTCAGTTCTTGATTCTCTGATTCAATTTTGGCCAAAAAGAATGATATTTGATCTAAAACCAATTGAGTTCTTGATCCAGTTTGTCAATTCTCAATTTTTTATCCAATCTGAATTGATTTGTTGGACTTTAAACCCTAAAACCATTGGAGTTCTTGATCAGTTTATCAACTCTCAATACTTTAGTCCAATTTGAATTGATTTTTTGGACTTTAAACACTAAAACCAATGGAGTTCTTCATTTGGAATCAAATCTTTGCAGGATGCATGTGTGCTGTGTAAGATTTTTCAAAAGGATGGACTTGGACCTCAGAATGGTGCTCAATATGGAGCTCCATTTAGAGAGGAGGATTGGGATGAGGAAGTCGATGCTAATGCATTGCTTCCAATCACGACCGAGCCAAAGAACCAAAACCCGAATACCTTGGATGAAAATTACACTAGCATGCCTCAAAGCACAACCATCGAAACTCTTTCTGAGGCATGTCCGTCTAGCAGTTTGCAGCAGTTGCCCGATGAGCATCAAGGACTGGGTCACAATGATCCTCTGATGTCTGGTTTCTATTTGGATGAATTCCTCAACCCCACAATCGAAAGGGCAAGAAATGAGGTTTGTAGTTTGAAACCCACCTTCCATAAGCTGTTCTGATTCAATATTTTGACTAAAGTTTTGTATTTTATCAAGCAATTGAAGGTATATTTTCTATTGATCTACCTTCAGGAGCAAGGCAATGCCGTTATGGTTCAAGAAAATGGGATATATGACGGTCTAGAGGATCTTCAAGACGAACTTCATTATACTACCAACGGGTTTGAATGGATGGATGGAATGTACATGGAGCTGTCTGATCTCGACAATCCACTGTATTTTCCTGACCCGATTGCTATCGAGCCTGCTGCATTTGGATCCTTTCAGGTCACATCTCTCTCTCTCTCTCTCTCTATGTATATGCAAATTTCAATTGGTAGATGCATGCTGCCAAATATTAGGGATTGTCATTAGGTCGGGACGGGTCAGGTTTTGTTAATACCATAGTCCATATGTGTCCCATAAATCACTGCAAAACGGGGCGACCTAGGATGGATTTTCACCACAACGAAAATCTTGGGGTACCGCCGCCGCCCCCTTTACCATGCCCCGCGACAGTACCCAGACACCTCCTCTTACCAGAACCACACCATCCATCTTCCGTTGGGCAAACTCTGTGGGGCAAATGGGGCACTGTGGGTTTGCGGGGCAAATGAGGCACTGTGGGTTTGGGGGCAAATGAGGCACTGCGGATTTGCGGGGCAAATGGGTCACTGTGGGTTTGCGGGGGCATTGATGACACCCTACTGTTAGGGCTGTCGATGGTTAGGGTATGACAAATACCATAACCATACCATATTTTTAAACCACATATCATATAACCATTATGTATATAATTTTCAATACCATAATCATTAAAATAACCGTGTTTATTAACCATGGTTACCCGTATACCCATATTCATTCCACACACATGTAACATAATAAAAGATCAAAAATTTATTTTAAAAAATACATCAATCTATATTACCATCGTTGGACTTTGGCACCTTCAATCTTCAACAATTTAAAATTTTCAATTATATAATTTATATTTAGTATATTATATAAATTAGTTTATTAATAATAAATAAATATTATATTTATATAATAACGGTTATAACCATAGATATAACTCAAATACCATAACTATAACCATAATGGGTAGAAAATTCATCACCATAACTGCACCGCAATGGTACGGTTAACCATATTAAACAGTAACGGTTATAACTATGGTTATGGGTTTTTCACTGCATCATTGTCGGCCCTACCTACTATATATGGTTTTGGTTTTGTTATGAACTTTGTTACTGAGCTTCCCTCTTCATGCATTGCAATACTATTGGTATCTGAATTTGTAAACCGTTGCTCAACTGCAGGAAACTGTACCCGACAGCTCTGGATCTGCGTTTGCCTCTTCATCTCCTATTACAGGCAGTGTATCTTCTGTCCCTAATAAGAGACTCAGAGAAGAGAGCAGTACCTTTGGAAGAGCGTCGAAGCTTAAGAGGTAGAAATCATTCATCTTAGAGAATTGGTCTGCAGAATTAATGCAGTTGTTCGATACCAGGTATCGAACAAGGAAGAAGACGATGCTAACGATAACGAGGATGGAGAGTCATTGCCTGTGTTGTGTTGTTTCGACATTGATCTTACGTAAAATATTGTTTTTTTTTTTTCTTTCCCAGTTGAGTATTGCAGTATTTGGTAGTTGAAGTTTGCAAATATGGATTATTTAACGATGATAATGTTGCCTACATGTATTTAGCCTCGGTGTATTTACAAGTTTATCGTGTTTAGTTATTTGTACAAACATTTTTGTGTGCGTGTGATTTAATGAATTTGTGTGTTTGATAAATGTTATTCTGCACCACTGTTAGTTTTTTATTCAATTTTTTATTTAATATTATTTGTTAATATAATGATTTTGTCATTATCTTTGATATAAATCAAATATTTAAAAGGGTGAATTACTTAATTAGTTACACATGTTTTAACATTGTGCAGAATGGTTACACATGTTTCAAAATGTGATTAATAGGTTTTGATATGTGACTAATTGTTTTTTTTACTATTCATATGTAGAAATCACAGTTAAGTCACTATTTAGATATATAAAATGACGTAATTACCTTTTTCATCAACCAAGCTGTGCTCTTCATCACCGAATTAAATTGAAGAACCCAAAATCATCCAGAATTGCGATACTGGGTTATTCAAGAACCCAGAAATGCGTTTCTGGGTTCTTGAAGAACCAAGAAATTCGATTCTTCGATTCTGGTTCTTCAAGACGATTTCTGGTTCTTCAATACCACTAAGGACATAATAGTCATTTCACAATTCAATAATATGTTAAAAAATTAATTAACGGTAAAATTAACGGTTTACTAACAGAATAATCAATTAATCACATTGAGAAAAACACGTGTAACCAATTAGTCACATAGCAAAACCAATTAATCACATTTTGAAACATGTGTAAACATTCTACAAAATGGTAAAACATGTGTAACCAATTAAGTAATTAACCCTATTTAAAATGACCAGTTACAAAGAATTTTTATAAAAAAAGAACTAAAATATTATTTTTCTTATCTTCAAACTCTTACGGGTTGTTTCTTTCATGGAATTCGGAATAAGGAATACAGAATAGGGAATAGGAATAGGGAATAAGGAATATGAGATAAGAATATGAAGTTGTTTCTTTAGTGGAATTGAATGGAATGGAATAAGGATTTCTGTTGTTTATTTGGTGAAATTGTATATGAAAAGGGAATGGAATGTGGTAAAATGACATATTTGCCCCTCCTTGTATATGTATAGTATATAATATATATAATTTGTATTAATTAATTTTAAAATTAAGAATATTAAAAACTTATAATACAATTAATTAATAATTTTAAAAAATAAAATAAAATAACTTATTTAATTAATTATTAATTAAGATAAAATTGTTGAATTAATATAAATTTTAAAGTAAGGGCATTTCGGTCATTTCGCCTCCTATTCCTCATTCCTAGCGCGTCCGGCTTAGGAATTCCGAGTTTTTCACACGGAATGTCTAAGCCTACCCCGCCCGGAATCCGTAAGTCAAAATTTTGCAATTCCGCGAAAAGAACAACTTCTTACGAAATCCGTAAGCCGAATTCCTTTTCCATTCCGTAAAAAGAACATGCCATTAATTTCGGATGTGAGTAGGAAGAACATGAACATAAGAAGAATAAAAAAAAGAAGGGTAAAAGTATTAAATATAAGAAGAGCAAAAGTATTAAATATAATGGAATTATTGATGTGATTTATCCTAATAAAAACTAATTTTTTTAAGATTCCATCCAAATTTTTCTGTTCATTTTTTAATATTTATTTAAGTAGTGAACTAGTCAAATTAAAATGTTCTTTATTTAGTTCCCACTAAGTAAATATTATTTTTTGGATGAAACAAATATATATTCACGTCTGGTAGGAAATGCCACGTCAGACAGTGTACCTTTATCCAACCACCTTCCGTCGTCCCACACAAGTCGTCTTAGCTGTTCATCACTGTAGCCTTTTTGGCCGCTTCCTCTGTCTCTGGAAGGGAAGAAGCCATTTTCATCCATTTTCAAAGCTTCTTCAATTCATCGTCTTCCTCGAACCTTCGTCGTATAAATCACCTCTGTGAGCTCCAGTTTCAATTTTTTTCTCACTTTCACTTCGACCGTCTCTCTATCTCGCTGGAGGAAGATGCCAGCTTGGTGGTCTAAGAAGTCCAGCAAGAGCAGAGAAGAAGCTGCGCCCTCACCCAAAACCACCCACCAACAACAACACAACAGCTTCCCCAAATCTCCCGTCAGAAATTTAAAGGAGACCAAGCCCCACAAGAGCTTTGACGATGTCTTCCTCAGGAAATCGCCCAGGAACAGCAGGGATTTGGGCGTCGGCTCGTCGGGAGGGTTCTCCGGTGACTGTGCAGGGAAGAGGGACGTTCCTCTGCCCCTTCCTACAACCTTGGGAATAGAGAACGGATCGGTGTCTCTGTCGAGCGTGAGCTCTTCTGGGTCATCGGAGGATCACTCTGCCGTTAATGGCCACGGTCAAGTCGGGCCGTACAGGTTGCTAATTTCATTCAATTGTAGTTAGAATTTGAGATTCGGTAGTAGATTGTGCTGGTTTTCTTCATTGAACTAACTTAAGTTCATCATAGTATATGAATTTCTAATTGGTGTTGGCCTATTTTAGGGATCAAGAAAAAAAATAGTTTCAATTCAGAGAGGTATTGGACGATTGAAGGGGGATTACTTTAAAAATTGGAGATTTTAGAAGATCGAAAGTATCAGGAAACGAGGAATCTAAGCTCCTTTCCTTGATGTATCCTGGATGTTCTTCGGTATATTGCTTAAATGTTGGCTTTAGGTTAGTGTTAGTATACTTTTCATGCCGGAGATCAAAATCACATCAACCCTTATAGATTTGATTAGTCACTATAGTGGTTATTGTCGATTATAGTAGACATTTTAAATTTCATATATCTGATATGTATTCAACATTTAACTGATAGAGGACTCAGTGATTCGAAGTTTACTGATCTGCCAAGAAGCCCCGGTCCTAGTTCGAGGGCCCCCACCAGCCCCACATCACCTCTTCACCAGAGATTGGAGTCTCCATCAAGTAGCCAATGTTATCGTCTTCCTCTCCCACCAAGTTCTCCAACAAACCCGTCTTCAAGAACTGTCGAGACCTCGACAGGTTCTTTCTCAAAAGCTAAGAAGGGAAGGCTTCTAGGAAGTGGAACTTTTGGACATGTGTACCTTGGATTTAGGTAATTCACTGTGAAATTAAGGAATTGAGTTGTTTAGGGTTCATGAGTTGTATCAAATATGATTATTTATTTAGTTTGAATTTACCAGTGAAGGGAGAATGTGTGCTATAAAGGAAGTTAAGGTTGCTTCTGATGATCGGACCTTGAGAGAGTGTCTAAGGCAACTTAATCAAGTGAGCACTTGTCAAATTTTTCTTGTGTATTTTTTTTTAGGGTTAAATATCAAGGAGCTACCTGAACTTTGGACGTTTTGCAACGAACTACCCGAATTTTGAAAATTCAAAACGGGCTAACTCAACTTTGAAGAAGGTGCAAATAGCTACCTCCGTCCAATTTTCGACGACTTTTCGTCAACAGTTGACGGAAAATTAGATGGAGGTAGCTATTTGCACATTCTTCAAAGTTGAGGTAGCCCGTTTTGAATTTTCAAAGTTCGGGTAGCTCATTGCAAAACGTCCAAAGTTCAGGTAGCTCCTTGGTATTTAACCCTTTTTTACTGATTTTCCAAATAGAAATCGGTTTCTTATGCGGGTTTCTTTTTTATTTTTGCAGGAAATAAATTTGCTTAGTCACCTTACACATAAAAATATAGTTCGGTACTATGGAAGTGAAATGGTATGTGACTTGAACCATAATGTCAAATTTTCATTTAAACTGTTTCCATTGTGCATATATTGAAGACACAATTTTGCATTATTTGATATTCATAGGGAGAAGAAGCATTGTCAGTTTATCTTGAATACGTCTCTGGTGGTTCGATCCACAAATTACTCCAAGAATACGGTCAATTTGATGAACCTGTGATTCGAAACTACACAAGGCAGATAACTTCTGGCCTCGCCTACCTTCATGGGAGAAATGTTGTACACAGGTATCAACTTTCTTAAAAATGTCTTTTTTTCTTACTAATTTCGTTGTGCTAATAATATTTTAACTGTTATATACATTTAATGGAATGGCAGGGACATCAAAGGTGCAAACATACTAGTTCATCCAAATGGTGAAGTCAAATTGTCCGACTTTGGCATGGCTAAGCATGTAATGTTGTCTTAATGCATATGACTGAGTTGGTAGTTTTTATTCTTGATCATATAGAGTAGAACCCTAAAAAATATATTTTTTTAAAAAGGTTTCCAAGAAAGATGCCATTTTTCAAGAAAGATGCCTAAAAAATATAATTTTTTCAAGAAAGATGCCATTTTTCTTAATGTTTTCATGTGTATTTATTATGTACGGCTTATATTAGAGGCCCGATAGACGCTGATATGATATTTATGTATTCAAATATATGCATTGGAAGCATTTGTGGTGGTTAATGGCATTGCTTAGATTACTATTTTGCAAAGAGTAAACTTGGAAACGAAAATTGAGTCTTCACTCACCCCTATAGTTTGCAGTGACGGAGACACTAAGGAACAAGATACTCCTCAATCTTTGGTGTTATGTATTCTCAGTTCAAAAAATGTATTTTTTTTTCAATTTAGCCCTTTGAAGTTAGTTACCCTTGAGGAAAAATCCCAGCTTCGTCTATAACCTTATGTTTTATAAATAGTATAGATAGATATAGTTGATCCACTGATCTTGATCTGTTCTATATCAGATGAGCTCTGTTTCGTCAATGTTGTCTTTCAAGGGAAGTCCCTACTGGATGGCACCCGAGGTACTCTCTCTTGGAACTCTTTGGTGAGAGACACATAAAAAGATGGCAACTTTTTGGACAAAAAATCCTTTTTATCAAGCTCATCTTTTTTTTATGTGTCTTGGCATTCATGTCTGCCAACTAGCTTTTTGACTCACTTTTCAGATATTTTTGTCATCAGCTTGTGATGAATGGAACTGGGTGCAGTCTATCGGTCGATATATGGAGCCTCGGGTGCACAATTCTTGAAATGGTGACATCAAAGCCGCCATGGAGCCAATACGAAGGAGTCCGTCAATTACTCTTAACTTTGCCATCAAGTTTCAATTTTTCAATAACCCCAAATCTCTTCCTTTATTTTGGATTTGGATTCGATAGGTGGCCGCCATTTTCAAAATAGGGAACAGCAAAGATGTGCCCGAAATTCCGGACCATCTCTCCAGCGATGCAAAGGATTTCATTAGGTTGTGCTTGCAGCGGGATCCGGCTGCCCGACCTTCGGCATCAGACCTTCTTGATCACCGTTTTCTTTGGGACCCAGCTTCTAAGTTTGATGGGACCCGCACACCCGATTCCTTTCCTCCCAAGATTAACGGGACATCTACAGCTGATGCATTCGGTCCTAAGAATGATGGTACACGAACTCCGCCAGTAAGTATATTGAAAGATTCTTGACTGGTTTTACTGCATGAGATTACTTGGCGCTACTGACCAATTACAGTTTGAGATTATGCATGATCGAACTGTGATTGGTAACAGGTAGGGCTGATCATGGACGGGTCGGGCCGGTCCTGAAGGTAAGACCGATACCGAAATTTCGATCTTGTCTTCTGGAGGACCGAGACCGACCTCGGTCAAAAAAGCCCGCCCGAGTCGGTCTTTCTTGACTCGGTCCTGGATCAAATGTGACCCCAAAAAAACGAATTTGTCCAAATACAAACATTATTGGAATCAAAGTACCAAATATACAAAGTAACAAACATACAAAGTTCATTTTCTCCCATAGTTCCAAACATACATCATTGGTTTTTAGGGTTTGCATAATAATTCGGGCCGGGCCGGTCTTAATCGTTTTTTTTTTGGGAAAAGTCCGAGACCGAGATTGAATCCGACCTTGAAGAAAAAAAACCTGTCCGCTCAGTCTCGGTCCTAGTCGGGCCGGTCTTGTCGGGAATTCGGTCCAACAGTCTTTTTTTATCACCCCTAGTAACAGGTGCCAAATCGACTCACATCCTTCTGCTACGTAGTATTACTCGTAGATCATGCAATAATCTCTCATAATACTGATTGCATATAAGTTATAAACTGATGATTATTTATTGAACTTGAGTAGCCTGCTCTGGATCTGCATTCATTTCACCCGAGCACAGCAGTTGAGATGGAATATGTGGTGAGGCCCGTTCGTAGGACCTCTAAAGCTTTGACAAGCCCAAGGTAAGTAACCATACTAATTACTAGTTATGTTGAAACTACGATCTACTGAAATTCAATCTTTGTCGCCTCGGTTCTTCGGTGTAGTACAAATTTGTGAACTTTAAGGTTTTTGTTTCGACAGGGACAACACGAGGATGATAACTTCATTGCCCGTTTCTCCATGTTCTAGCCCGCTCAGGCAGCACGGGCCTGCTTACAGGAGCTGTTACCTTTCCCCTCAGCACCCAAATTTCTCCCCGAGCAGCAGCCATGCCTTGAATAATGACTTCACCATCTACTCCCTCAGACCAAACACGACGACATTCAGTCCTGACGGTTTTCAAAAGCCGCCGCCGAGGATGAGAATTATCTAAGAAGGTGTGGTGGGTGTGGAGCTTTGAAGTAAATGATGAGAGGCTCTTTGCTGCTTTAATGGGTAGAAGAAAGACAATGCTGTAGCTAGCAAGTAGCAACCCTGTTGATAGTGATAATTGGTAAATCAAGGTAAAAAAGAAAGAAAATATATAGTAACTCTGATGTAAAAATATAATTTTTACGCAGTTATTGCAGTAAAAGGATTCGTTTTGCTCGATTTACGAGATGGGTATTTCGATAGGGAGAATTCTATTTGTAATAAATGAGTAAGGGTAATTGGTCAAAGCCCTCCAAAATTAATTTTGGTCGAAATTTAATAATCCTCCTTAAAATTTAAAATTCCCTCTAATGTTAAGAAATGATGAAAAATTCCCCTAAAATAGCATCTGACAATGGAGAATTTTTCATCATTTTCAAACATTAAGGAACATTATTAACTTTAAGGGAATTCTTAAATTTCGGTCAAACTTTAGAGGGCACTTTGACTATTTACCCAAATGAGTAAATAAGCATAAAATAAAGTACTCTCTTAATAAAGTTTGGAAATTCAATTAATTTTTAATCGTAGACAACAAGATATAAAACTTGAAGCAAAATATTCAACAAAAAAGTGAATATAGTGACATTCAAAATACAATTAATTTCATCAAGACCCTTTCTAATTAAGCTTCAATAATATCCAATAATTTCTGTGTTTTTAAAAATGTTTTTTTTTCTATGCCTAACTTGGCATATTTATAAATGCCATGTAAACTGTGAAGTTGCGAAAATGCAAAGTTGGCAACAATTCGGTCCGTAAGTTGACTTCTTGGTCAAACTTGGCTCTTCCCCTCTCTCCCTCAATCTATATCTTCTATAGCATTTGCGTAGCCCAGTTGCAATAATCGATCATCAGAACAAAAAATCCTTCCTTTTCCGCCAACGAATCTCTGCCACTTTCATCATCGTGACTGCGAAGAAGAAGAAGCTTACTCTACCTTCAGTTTTCAGTCTCTACTGTCTCCGGCGAGCTACACTTCATCGCCGGTGAGTGATAGAAGCTGAAACTCCCATCTGTAATAATTTTGTGCTCAATTAACGTTTTCTTCTCCATGGAACACTTTCAATTTAAGATTTGATGAAACGTTGAAATCGTATCACTGGAATGCTGATTTTGCTCTTCGTTAATGGCCTCTGTGGTTTGGTCAAACCTCGGAAGGCACATTTGATCTAATCTTCGTCGTTTAATTTAACTGCAGCATCAATTTGATCAATTAAAATTTGCGGCAGTTACATCGATTTGTTCTCGTGTTTCTGCTTCCGCTACTCCGTCTTCAGTCGGAGGCGTCTGCTGCCGCGGATTTGTAGAGAGAGGTATCTGTCTGGTTCAGTTCTTGAAACTTTGCTGAAATTTCAATGCAAATCACTGAATTTAATGTGTATTGCTTTGTCAATTTCCAGTTTCTCCCAGATGATTATTGAAATGATTGAAAACCAACAGAAGTTATAGCCTAATCTGAAACTATTTTGTTGTTGCTCATTCTGAATGTGTAGGAGATCATCGATGATGAAGTCTTTTGAAAACGGTGAGAATGATCTTGAAGATGGTAGATTATCCAAAGAGAGAGATAAACCTATAAAAGTAGACAAGGTAGCAAGATTGCCGAATCAAGCCCTAATATCAGGGCTTGCATATTGCCTTGCTTCCTGTAGCATGATCCTTGTCAACAAACTTGTGCTCTCCGGTTATGATTTTAATGCTGGGATATCACTGATGCTATACCAGGTACTATCTATCATCTGTAAACTGTAATAGCTAGAATGGGTAGCCTTAGTTGTCTTCATTGTATTGACTAAAAATGCCTTTCTTGATGCAGAACCTTATTTCAGTTATTATTGTCTCTACGTTAAGTTTTCTCGGTGTGGTTTCAACAGAACCATTGACGATGAAATTGATCAAAGTATGGTTACCTGTGAACATAATTTTTGTTGGGATGCTCGTTACAAGCATGTTTAGGTATGTAATGTTCTCTTCTCATATTTAGTTATATTTTCTTGCTATTTCCTTTCAGATGTCTCTTTCTTGTAAAGAGGTCGATAAGCAACAACATTTTTTTTTTTATAATTATGGATTAAAAACCGCTATAGGTGACAATCATTTCACCAAAGTTCAAAACTACAAGACCAAAACTAGCTAACTTTAACGATTCTCGAAACAGAAGAAACAACAGTGTCTTTTCAGAGCGCGTTAGTAGTTTCCTTCGGAGGTGAGCTATGGAGTTCAAAAAATTAACCTGCCATGATATCCGCTACTGCATTGATAAGCAACAGCATTGTTCAATTGTTACACCATTTTGTCTCCTTTTGAAAGGCTAATTAATTCAAAAGTATGAAAAAATAGGATAGAGAAAGATTTAATGAGTTTAACTAGTTTTGCCACTTGCCACTTTTCTACGTTAGGTTCCTTAACAAACATAGAGTTACAAGGTACATACATTCCAGATAATAAGTTGTGATATTACATAGTTTACTTGACTATCTGTTTTCCCGGTAGCTTGAAGTACATCAATGTTGCCATGGTCACAGTCCTGAAGAATGTCACAAATGTGATTACTGCAGTCGGTGAAATGTACCTGTTTAGTAAGCACCACAACGGTAGTGTTTGGGCTGCTCTACTCTTGATGGTAAGCCAATCAATATTCTATACTACAAACTTATCTCATGGGTCAAGTAGAATAGACATCATTATTTTTGTAGATAGTATTTGTGAAGAAATCTTTTACCATACCAAATAAGAACTGCATAAACCATAAACTGGGTACTTTCTCTACATCTAACTACACATCTCCTGCAGATCATTTCAGCTATTTCTGGAGGAATCACGGATCTATCTTTTCATGCCATTGGGTATGCATGGCAGCTTGCTAATTGTTTCTTGACCGCATCATATTCTGTGAGTAGCCTCCTATAGTTACGTAAGGGTTAAGTACCAAGTAGCTACCTGAATTTTGAACGTTTTGCAACGAGCTAACCGAACTTTGAAAATTCAAAACGGGCTACCTCAACTTTGAAGAAGGTGCAAATAGTTAACTACCTCCATCCAATTTCTGACGACTTTCCAACGACAGTTGACGGAAAATTGGACGGAGATAGCTATTTGCACCTTCTTCAAAGTTGAGATAGCCCGTTTTGAATTTTCAAAGTTCGGGAGCTCGTTGCAAAACGTCCAAAGTTCAGTTAGCTACTTGGTATTTAACTCAGTTACGTAATTAACTTATATATATGTATTCCTTAAATGTAAAAATTCACCCGTGAACTAATTTCTGTGATGCAGTTGACACTACGTAGGGTTATGGATACAGCCAAGCAAGTTACAAAATCCGGAAACTTGAATGAATTCTCAATGGTCTTACTGAACAATACACTATCCGTGCCTCTTGGCCTCGTTCTGATTTTTGTTTTCAACGAGGTGGATTATCTCATGACCACGTACGTATTTCTCCTCTTTTTCCTTCTTTTTTGAATGTAGAGTTGCACTGCTGCATTTTTTTTCTGATCATTGCTACGGATTCATCTGCTCAACAGGCCACTGTTACGATTACCAAGTTTCTGGTTGGTCATGACATTTAGTGGCTTTCTAGGCCTTGCAATTAGCTTCACTTCTATGTGGTTTCTTCACCAAACTGGAGCCACAACTTATAGGTTTGAATATTGTTCTGTTAATTCTTCTTCATGGGTAAAAAATTTCAACTTTTTATTGACATACAAATCTGCAGCCTCGTAGGTTCTCTGAACAAGATACCTCTTTCTGTTGCTGGCATTGTCCTATTCCATGTCCCGACTAGCTTGGAGAATGCCACGAGCATCTTCTTTGGTAAACTCTTCTTTTCTCGATTAACTAAACCCGACTCTAAAACGAAGCAGATTATAATTGAGCTAAACTTTGTCAAAATTTATAGGTCTGTTGGCAGGAGTGTTCTTCGCAAGAGCAAAAATGCGTGAGCGATCTTGATTCAATCGGATATTCATAACCAAGTTACTGAAATTGGATAGAAATCGGTCCCCGCTTGACCACCGAGGTTCAACTTCAACGCCATCATCTTCTTGTTGTAATGTTATTTACTATTAAGGTTTGCTGCTATTTATTGCAGAATGGAAAAGAAAAACAGAAACACATATGAATGAAATTTTTGTTCCTATGATACCATTGTATATACTCTGAAGTTTTACATTTTTTTTAGGGTTAATAGGTTCAATGGTACCATATGTTTGGGTCATATTATCGGATAGTACCCCTATGTTGTTTTTTGGTACCTTATGTTTTCAGAATGTTATTATTTAGGCCAAATTATTGTTGCCGTCAAGTTTAACTAACGAAATGTTAATGTGGCGCTGATGTGGCGGATGAAAAATTAAAATAAATAGAAAAATAGGAAAACATTATAAAAATTTCAAAAAAATATTTTAAAACTTTATATATTAATAAACATTATTTTTTATAAATTTATTTTTTTAAAATATCGAAAACTGGAAAAAAAAAACAAAAAAAAACTAGGGTTCGACCATTAAGATCCAATTGACCCAGCCAAGGGTCGAACCCTGGGCTGGGTTGGACCCCACCAAGTCGCCTGACCTGGCCGACTAGGTCTGGGTCTGGTTGAGTCAATTGGACCCCAAGGTAGTTCGACTCTCAAAGAGTTTGAAGATGAAGAACATAAAAGAAAAAGTATTTTAGTTATTTTTCTGATAAATTTTTGTTGTATTTATTAATTATATTTCAAAATATAATTAACTGTTTAAACACAATCTGATAGAGATCTAGTATTAAATTTATTGGTAAACATAAAGGAAAGGTTGTTGATAAAATAAACTTTAGGGAGAATAGTTACAACTCTCAAACTATAGGGGGAAGATCACAATTTGCCCATTAATCAATTATGAAACTATAGAAACCAGACACCCAAAATTTGCCACCAAGAGAGAGCCATGGTGGGTGCATGCAGAGCACCCATATCCCATCTTCTTCCTCCCTCAGCTCCCAGAAACCCTAAGCACAAGTCCTTAATTTCCAGAATCCTAAGTCCTACTGCGTCTACGTCGCTGCCAATTAACCGTCGCGTCCTCCTCTTCTCTATCCCAATCCCAACTCTGCTTATCCTTAGCGGCGGCATCAGAACCTCACCTTCCCAGGCTTTGGAGGGATTCGACCCTGTCACAGCAGCAGAGAGAGAAGCCAGTGCCCTAATTTCCCGCAGAGTACAAGAGGCTGTAGATTTGTTGGATAAAGGGAGAGAATTGCAGGCTCAGGGCGATTTCGGGGAAGCTCTGTTGTACTTCACCAAGGTACCGCTTTCTCTTTCCTGTTCAATCGAATCATATATCATGCGTTTCAAAATTCGTTGTTGGTTGCTCTTTGTTTCCAAATTCATGTAGGAATTCCGTTAATGGTTCAATCAATAGTTAATTTTTGCTCATTTCTGTATCTGATTTTCAGTACTCGCCTACTAGAATCCTCTATCTGCTATTGCTATAAAAAAAAAATGGATTTCTCCACTTCACTGTTATACCCAGATGGATGAGAAGCTGATCTGTGTGGTAAATGATAGGAGAAATGTCTGCCAAGTTTCTGAAATTGTGACATCTTTAGTCACCATTCTTGATGTCATTCATCAATATTTCTTATATTGTAAATAGAAATGATGTTTAGTCACTATCAGAGTTGAATTGAGGAAAATGGGGAGGCTTTTGATTCCTTACTCTTGTCTTTCTCTGCATTTAGGTGGTTGAAAACTACAAAGAATTTGCATTCTCAGAATATGCGAGGGTGGGAAGGGCATTAGCATTATACGAAGTCGGTGATCGGGATGAAGCCATTGCAGAGATGGAAGATGTTTCCATATCCTTGAAAGGATACCCAGGTATACTACTTACTGCTTATCAATCAAAAGTCAAAACATTTATCAAGAATTTGAATGCCATTTTCGACCTAGTATCCTGCTCTAATGCCATCTGGAAAATTAGATTGCTACTATAGAAATAGAACCAATGTAAAATCCAAATGTTGATTGAATTCTGCACAATTCAAGTTGAAATTTCGAACAAATCCATGGTAAGAAGCGAAGAACTTGTGCCACTCTGCCTAATCCTTGCACATCAATTTGTTGCATATCGATCCAAATGTAATTCTCTTGTAGATTTGGGTCTTTCCAATGCATTCTTGAGGGTGTTAGTTCTCAACACGTTGCTATTCTGAATCACCAAAATTTTGTAGGGTTAAATACCAATTAGCTACCTAAACTTTGGACGTTTAATTCAAAACGGGCTACCTCAACTTTGAAGAATGTGCAAATAGCTACCTTCGTCCAATTTTCTGTCAATTGTCGTCAGAAAGTTGTAAAAAATTGGACGGAGGTAGCTATTTGCACATTCTTCAAAGTTGAGGTAGCCCGTTTTAAATTTTCAAAGTTCGGGTAGCTCGTTGCAAAACGTCCAAAGTTCAGGTAGATACTTGGTATTTAACCCAATTTTGTATTGTTGCCTTTTTCTCTTTGATTGATTACCAACACGAACAATTTTGATTTGCTAAAGAGGACACTACTTTACTTGACTAAGCCTTTGAGTGATCAATCTTGCTTTTTTGTTCAACAGAAGTACATGCGGCTCTTGCAGCAGCGCTATATGTAGATAAACACGCTCCTCTCCTTGCGGAAAACCAATTCACGATTGCAACACTTCTCGACCCGCACTACACCGAGATCTCTTATGTGAAAGACACAAAGCATTGGCCTCCGAGTTTGGTTAGTTCATTGCAGCACTTCATCACCCTTTCTTGATGAATGAATGTATAAATTGTGTGATCACAGGAACAAATTATATACATAGTTGTCTTAATTGCATACTTAATTAAGGTTACTCTTTTAGTGACAGTTGATAAGGACATCAACTCTCTTCTGCCTTCTGAACCCACATTGTATGAATGGGTGATTAATTGCAAAATACATCCTCAACTATCTGGTTTTGTAAGATACCTCCCTAAACTTTGTCAATGTAGACATAATATGTTTAGTTAGGGGTGTCAATTTTGGACACGATTCATGGGTGACCACGGGGTAACCCCTCTGTGGGTCGTGTTTGTGTTGAAAATTTTAGACATGTGGGTCATTTTGACACGTTCAACCCGTATGAAAAATGAGATCGGATTTGGGTCGTATCTATTGACCTGTGAGTCAACCCGCGGACTCTTATAACTAAATATATATTATAATAAATTATATAAAAGTTGATGTGTCACGTGGGTCAACGGGTTGACCCGTAAATTTTATATTGTACAAATTAAAATGACACGGGTCATACGGGTCAACTAGTGGACCTGTGGGTTGTGTTTGAGTCTTGAAAATGGACTCATCATGAGTTGTGTTTGGGTTGATCATATTTTGACATGATTCATACTTGACACGACCTGTATTTGACCATTTGACATAGGGGTGATAAAAAAAAAGACTGTTGGACCGAATTTCCGACAAGACCGGCCTGAGACCGGTTCGATTAGGACTGAGACCGAGTGAGCGAGTTTTTTTCATAATCGGTCTCGGGCTTTTTCCCGAAAGTTCGTTTAGGACCGGCCCGGATCGAAGGAATTTGGATTTGAGATTTTCATAATACCACACTGAATGAATGTGAATTTGGGAGGTTTTCTATCTCTATAAAAGTTGCATCCTGATAAATTTACAAACCACGCAGTCATGTGGTGAGCTCATAGCAAATTATTCTTTCGCCTTTTACTAAAGAATACCATGAGTTCATAGTTTTTTTTTGTGCAGATTCAGTCCAGGACCAAGACCTGCCCGAGTCAACAAAGACCGACTTAGACGGGCTTTTTTGACCGAGGTCGGTCTCAGTCCTCCAGAAGGCAAGATCGAAATTTTGGTCTCGATCTTGCCTTCAGGACCAGCCCGACCCGCTCATGATCATCTCTAATTTGACACGAATTGAAACCCGTACTTAACACGATATACAGTTGACACGTCAACACGAATTGACAGCCTGGTAGAATATCTATATGAAGACACGAGGCATAATTTAAACCTTAGCGCACGAAAATTGAAAATCAAGTTTTTTTCATTAAAGCCATAGCATAGTAACTAAGGAAGGAAGGAAGGAAGGAAGGCGATCGATATAAATCCTTAGCAAACCAGAATTTGTCACTTCCTCCCAACTCAAAAGATCTAAACACGTTGATGCATCATATCCATGTTTTCGAACTGATCATCCGATTTTCTAGGGCTATCCGGTGTCCTGAACCCGTCTCCGTGTTGGCTAAACCCAACGTATTGCTGAACCACGAGCACCGATACGGCCGATGCAAAATCGGCAGAGGCTAGAAGGTCGCCGATGGCTCCTAGCTCAGGGCATTCGCTCCAATCCGTGAGCCCTGCCGTGAGGGGCGATACCTTTCCTTCTCCTCTCCCCACGATGAAAAGTTCGTGGTCATTATCGATCGCCCGAATCGCCGCGACTGTATCTTCACCGTTTTCCACGACTTTCTCGATATAAGCAATCGACTCATCGTTGGCGGTACTTGCCCTGAACTCGTGAAGATATTCCTCATCGTATAATTTCTCCCTATCAGTTTCCGTAATCACCGTTATATCGTTCATACTCATTGAACCGGCTCGACCCGCTTCTGGGCTAGTGGCATCGTCGCTCGGCAGGAACCGTATCACCGTCAAACAAACCCCCTGGTGCTCCGACACCCTCCAAGCATATGCTAGCGCTTCTCGATCATCGGCGCCGCCGAAGAACAACACAGCTACATGGTGCGTTGCCTGGTTCGTTACGGTTCGTGTGGACCCGTTCATCCCCCGATCCACAAGGATCCCTACCGAGCACGGCGCATTTGCAATGACATTTTGGTTCACGGTCCTAAACGCAGGGTTCGTGACCTCCATGCCGCCGTCGACCGTCTGTTGCTTGTGGAAAGGGATGATTACCATCAATGCTTGTTTATCGTCGGCCAGGTTGCAGATATCCTCGTGCATGGTCGAGTACGGTGAAATGGCCGTCACGGTCTGGATCATCACGCACTCCGCAGTCTGCTCGTAGTTCTCGAAAGCGTTGATAATGTGGTCGGACTGGGCTTGGACTCGGTTCAAGGCGGGGCGGCCGGACTTCCGAGCATTGTGGACAATCAACATTGCGGAGGCGCGTCCAGTGAGCTCGACTAAATGAAGCGCGTAGACACAAATCGGAGATCTCTTGGTCGGGTTCGAAACTTCGATTAGGCTAATGATCGTGGGGACATTGCGCGGGGTATGAACACATACGACGATCCGAAACTCCCGGTCCGGTCTCGACTTTTGGACCGTCCTCCGCTTGTAGGGCACCACCCGCTTGGAGGGTTTATATAGCACGGTCACCATCGGGGTGACGATCCCGGTCACAATCACGGCGACAATCACCATGGTTGAAAACGACCGAGAATCTAAAATCTGCATAGTAAAAAAGAAAAGTCCTTAGCTTGATAGAAATTACTTTTAGATACATAAAGTTTTCGAATAAGTGTTGCAATTTAATCACATAATCTTTTGTATTCGTTTTGGACAAAATATGAATAAAAATTATAAGGGTTAAATCGCTATCTCAATTTTGGACATATTACAAATTGTTATCTGAACATTGTTTTTTCAAATTTTGCTACCTATACTTTCATACTTGAGTTAAATTGCTACTTTCGTTAAGTTTTCGGTTAAATATGGAAAGAAAATGATGTGTCAATACATGATTGGTCCATAATTTATAAAACTAAATAGTTTTTAAAAAATACCCCAAAAAATATATTTTAAAAAAATAGAAAATTAAAAGGGAAAGTAAATTTTTTTAATATAATATTTTTATTTAGAAATATGAAACAAAATAAAAAAAATAATCATTCATTATTATTTTTATTTCACATTTTAATAAAAATCTTGTTTTTCCAAATTTTTAGAATTTTTCTATATTTTTTCTACTATTTTTAAAAATTAATATAGTTTTCAAAATTGTGGATCAATCATATGCTGTCACGTTATTTTTTGTCTATATTTAATGAAAAACTTAACTGAGATAACAATTTACTGAAGTGTCAAAATTTAGGTAGCATTTTTTGAAAAAATAAAATTCGGGTAGTTATTTGTAAATTCTCCAAAGTTGAGTAACAATTTGTTTATTAACCCTAAAAATAATGTAAATGAGGGTTGCAAAGTAACATTTAAAAATTACTAAATGGACTCTAAACTATGAGACATTTTGAAAATATCCCTCCAAGTTTATCTCTACAACAATTTCACCCTTATGATCACTTATAGCCAAAGATCATCAAAATTACCTTTTGATCCATTCCAACATTGAGGATGATCATTTCCACAAGGCCCTTTGTGTTCATGAGCAACCCGAGTGCAACCGCCTCACGGATCGGCATCTCGTAAAATACCGCGACGATGAGAGTTCCGGCGACTTTACCCGATACAGCGAGAAAAATGGTAATGAACAAAACACCCCAACTAGCCCCGGCCATGGCCCGAATGTTTGTCCGGAGCCCGCTAATGGCGAAGTACAAAGGCAATAGAAGACCCGATACAAAATCTTCGAGCTTCTCGATCAAGGTCACCCCGAGCGGCCCGTTCGGAATGACGAGCCCGAAGATGAAGGCACCGAAGACCGAATGTGTCCCTAACATGTCCGTTATGAACCCGGATATCATAACCCCGGTGAGGATAAGACATATGTAGGACTCACTTATGGTCTCTCCTTCCGGCGTCCGCCGCATCATCCACGATATTACGGGTCGGACGATGAAAAAACACACCAGCACGAACACCATACTCGACGCTATAACCCCTAACGAGGCGAGTGAGTTTTTATCGTTCTCCGCGAATGCTATGGCGACGGCAAGTAGGATCCACGCGCACATATCGTTTAAAAGTGCGGCGGACATCGCGATCCGGCCGAGGTCGGTGTTGATGAGCTTGAGCTCCGCTAGGATTCGCGCTAGCACAGGGAAGGCTGTCACTGAAAGTGCGACGCCGAGGAACAAGATATAAGTCTGTTGGTTCATCTCTTTGTTGGCGAGGAGGTAGGAGAATCCGATCCCAACCATGAACGGTAAGATCATCCCTGCAATGGCGATCGCTAGGGCTTTTCGCCCGCTACGCCGGACCACCGATAAGTCCATCTCTACGCCGACGAGAAATAGAAAGTAAAGTAGACCAACATTCGCCATCGTCTCTAACACCATCACGCTTCTGAGAGGAAATACCTTCTCTGCAAAAACTTCGATCCTTCCCAGAACCGAAGGACCTAAGATTATACCACCCTGACAACATAAACAAACACTGTGACTGTGTCATAATTGTTAGATATTTTAGTGTAATTGGATTGACTAGTTTACCAATAGGATCATAGTATCTCATTAAACAAGTTAGAAGGGTGCGGAGAGCACGCTTGTTTAAGTATATTATGATTCAATGTATCGGAGATTCATCAGTTGATTAGAGACGAGACATTGGGGGTTAAAGGGGGCAACGCCCCCTTTGCCGGGGTCCAGAGGCAGCACCCCTGGCAGGGTCCATGGTTTTTAACCTCAAAATTCCCCTAATGACTTAACATTTTAACATCAAAATTCCCGGTTTTTGAACACTTGCTTTAGAGCCAAGTATTAGGCCGAACCATTGCAATTACTTCGGCTCCAAGTCATCATCCTAAGGTGTCCCTTTGGTTTTGGAGGCAAAATTTGAATCAAAGAGGCATGTTGTGGTCGAAATAGTACCTTGATTGGCCAAAGGGTGTAGTGTCTCTTCCAAAGGGAATAGTGTCTCTTTCAAAGGGTGTGGTGTCTCTTCCAAAGGGTGTGACAAACACTATAAATTGGTCATAGGGGAGGTCCAAAATTTCATCTCAAACATTCACAATCCTTCTCAAATTCTAGTTCAGTATTCTTATTTTATCCGATCGAAAGTTTGGGTGTCTCCAAATTGTTTCAATCTGAAAGTGTCGTCATGACTTCAGAATAATCCAAGCAACCATTCGAAAGTTCAACAACAATAATCAACCCTACAACTGAAACTATTACACAATCTCTGAAGAACGTAACTTACCAGGATTTCGGAGACGACTCGAGGTTGTTTAAGGGGTTTGAGAATATAAAAGAGAAGCCGGGTTACGACGACGACTAGGGTTAGCTGCAACACGAAAATGGGGAGAGCATATTCGAACGGGTCGTTCCCTTGCCATATCCCGTTTGTCGTGATCAATGTCGGAGCATAGCATACGATGTTGTCGCTGATATTGTCGTCTTTCTCATTATTGTCCATCTCCATCTTTAAGTCTTATAGATAGGCCTCTACAATTGTCAGAAGCTTGGAGTAATATCAAGGATGCCGCCTGCTGCCACCACCGTCATCAGAATCATTACAAAAATGCAGAATTAGATGAACCCTAGGGCCTAGCTTGCTTCTCATTTGACTTGTTTTGGTTTGCAGAAAATAAGGAAGACAGAGAGGAGACAGAGGGAGGAGACAGAACTTATCAGAGATTCACGGTTGTCCGGTGTACAGGGAATTTTGCAAAAAAAAAAACACTATTTTGAGGCATTTTTAAGGAGAAAAACAAAGTATATTCTCAACTGTGTCTCTCTGTAATAGTGTAATGTATTTCTTTTACAAGGTAAAAATATATGCTATGAGCTACTAATGAATATATATATATATATATATAGGGTTAATGGTCAAAGTGCCCCCTAAACTTTTGCAGAAATTTAAGAATCCTCCTTAAAGTTTAAAATCCTTCATAATGTTAAAGAAATGATGAAAAAATTCCCATAAAATAGCATCTGATAAGGGGATTTTTCATCATTTTCAAACATTAAGGGGCATTTTAAACTTTAAGGAGAATTTTTAAATTTCGGTCAAACTTTAGGGGGCACTTTGACCATTTACCATATATATATATATATATATATATATATATATATATATATATATATATGCTGGTTTTATTATAATGTTTAATAAGAAAAGCAAAATGTACATAATACTGGGAAAATTTAATAATTTTGAAATTTAAAATTAAGTTTTAGAGATTAATTTATAATATTTTGACATGCAACTTGAATTTTAAATATATCAGAAAAATCCATAAAATTAAATAATATATATAACGGCTCTATGCAATAAAATAAATTACAAGATGTAGAGATTATGTCACCATTCATCAACACCCAATATAATTCTTCTTTTTTAGAATATTCAGTTATATTTTCTAGGGTTTTATATAATAAATATTTTTAAAAAAATTTACATATATTGCACTATAATTTAATCAATAATATATAAGAAAAGGTTGATATTTTAGTTTAGTAGGAAATTTCACCAATCACATTATTATACTTAAAATAATGTAAATATATATATAAAGATATCCATCTTATGATTCCCTTAATAACATAACCACATGACCCTTTCTAGAACAAAGCTTATCACTTAGAAGAAGACCGGCACCATTGAAGGAAGCTCTGAAAGGTGTTGTCATCGGCACGGTGGTGGAGCTGAGTGAAGTTCAGTAAGTCGGACCACCGGAAGTTTGGGTATTTCCGGCCACCATCCCGACTCACCAAATCCTCCGGCGAACTCAGCATCTTATCCTTTCTAGGGCACACAAAGTAGGCCAATGATCTCCGGTCGTATCTCGGGTTTACCACGACTCTGTGCAGACAACTCTTATACCTACCATTTGTTAATGCCTAAATAAAAACAAGATTAGTACACTGTAAATGTCTCATAATACTATAAAAATGTTCGATTTTTAAAAATAATTGGGAATTTTGGGAGCTAAATGGAGGTTTAATTATGTTTGATTTATTTATTTAAAAGTAAAAATAAAAATAAAAATTATACAAAGTATAATAATGAATATTTTCAATAATAAAAAAATAAATGAATATTTTAACGTGTTATTTTAACTCAAATCAAATGTAATTATATTAATTTAGTACTTTAAACTCTTATATTTGTCTATAAATTTATCTGTAATTTAATCATTTATCATTCTTCTAATTAATTCATCCGAAATATATTTTTAACTTCATTCCTGTTTTAAATATTACCCTTTTATTTTATTTTATTAAAATTTGAATATAAGTTTTTTCTCTACAAAAAAAAAATATATATAATTATTGAAAAAGTTATTAATTTTCAGTATTTTCACCCCTTGAGATATAAACCTAGTCCCTAATTAATCACCATTCTATGATTTATGTCCAATTACTCATATGGTTAGCAATTTGCATATATATTTTTTTAAATTGTAAAAAAAAATTGATTGGCTTGAATTTATCAATTAAATCATCAAATAACATTAAATATTATTATTACTTTAACCAAAGTTTTATTTACCATCAAAGTATCGCCGATGTTGATGACAAACGCATTAGGGCATGGCTGAACCACCTGCCACCTTCCACCGGTGAAGACCTGGAGGCCGCCGACTTGGTCCTGGTGGAGGACGGTGAGCGAGGTTGGGTCGTAGTGGGGCCCAGTCCCCATGGTGCGCGCTGCGTCTACACAAGAAGGGTATAGATTCCACCTCATAATAGCATAGCCATCCTCAAAGAGATCCCTATAATGCTTCCTTTCCACTCCCAAGCTAAGCCCTAGAAGCTCAAAAATCACCAAAGCAAGCTCCTTTATGGCCTTGCAGTACTTCTGGTAAACCTTCCTTCAATGGGTTCGTTCATATGAAACACAATAGTGTAAATCATAATTAGAACCTCAAACTTAGGGTAAGATGTCAATTTGATTCCTAAAGTTTGAACGGGTTTTAAGAATCCCCGTTTGTATGGGTTTTGTAATTTTAAGAAGGGTTAATGGTCAAAATGCCCCCTAAAGTTAGACCGAAATTTAAGAATCATACTTAAAGTTTAAAATCCTCACTAATGTTAAGAAATGATGAAAAATTCCCCCTAAAATAGCATCTGACAAGGGGAGATTTTTCATCATTTTCAAACATTAAGAGACACTACTTTAAGGGAGATTCTTAAATTTCGGCCAAATTTTAGGGGGCACTTTGACCATTTACCCTTTTAAGTTTTAAGAATCCCCGTTGAGTTTCAACTGGAATATTTAAAAAAGTATTTTGAAATTTGAATATACAATGGTCCAATCCGTTCACCAATAAGAATATTTACGGTGTCTAGAGATAATTTTCAAATATTTTCAAAATATTACAACTGAGTCCGAGTCCTACAAAATTAAACGATATAAGTTAACCCTGCAAAATCACACAAATTAAATGGGGCAAAAACATTATAAAAATTAATATATAAAGGGAGATTATTTAGAAAACCTAAAACATAATAGCATTTTACCCTATAACTTTTGTTTTTTGAAATAAAGGTGCATAAACTTTTCTAAACACTTACCCAGTGTATTCAAAATCTTCATCCAAGGCAGATTTCAAGTAATCCCCCAACGGATTGGGGTTCGAATCCTCCGACCCAACCGCGCTAAACTCATACCCGAACGTGAAAGTCTCCTTCCACGGAAGCTTGGCAGCATACTTATCGGCGTGAGCCCCAGAGTAACCGTTAACCTGACCCGGGGCACGTCTTATGTTCAGTTTCTTGATCGGGGGAACATTAAACACTTCATCACCTCCATCATAAGTGTCTTGGATCAGCTTGGGATCGATTCCATGGTTGATAATCTGGAAGAATCCGTGGTTCGAGCAAGCTAACCTAACAAGCTCGGCGGCTCGAGCAGTGGCTGCAATATCACCCTTCATGAACCCCTCAAGATCCACAATGGGTGCATCGAGGTCCTCAATGTCACCATTGAGTCCAACTAGGTCCTTTTCCGGCCACACAAACTGGGAAGGAACCTGACCCTGATTCTGGAGCTGAGACGCGTCGAACACCATTGGAGCTGAATCAGACATGACTGGAGTTGTCATTTTTTAAGGTTGATAATTGGTTTGAGGTTATGTCAGATTGTGGCAAGTGCAATGATATTATATATATATATATATGTGTGTGTATGTATATGTGGCGTTATATGCACCTCTATATATTTGGTCATAAAATCTGTACAATATTTTACACGTCAGTAACATTAATGAATCACTAAATATATTACCATACTAGTAAGATTTTGTTTTAGTCAACATATATCAAAGATATATGGTAATATTTTATTGTGTATATTATTTTATTTGGCAATATCTTATTGTGTATATGAATTTTTTCATATGGTAATATTACTTATTCTTTAAACATTTAAAAAATAAAATAAATTATAATAGGTAGATATTTAAATTAGAACTCTAACGATATATACAATGTTGAGTTTCTATTTTTCCATCAATCATAAAATTCGGTCAAAATTAGCAAAATTGTAGAAAAATGAGTACGTTACGTTGAGCAAATTTTATGATCAATGTGAAAATCGAAAGTTAACACCATATGCGTCTGTTAGAGTTATAATTTAATTATCTGCATACTATAATTTCTTTTTGAGATAATTTGAAAAAAATATTTTTAATACTAGTATTTCAGTAGCATATAAATACTAAATATCTGTATACTATAGTTTTTTCTTAGAGATAATTTGAAAAAATATATTTTTAATACTAGTATTTCGGTAGCGTATAAATACTAAATTGGGGGAAATTTTGATAATGGTATAAACTATGTGGGGTTAAGTGTGCTATCTTGAAAGCTACCGTTCCATGCAAAGTTTACAGTTAGCGGTTAACTGCGCAGCGACGTTTGGCCCCAAACAGAGAAAAGGTCCGCCCCCCAACAACGAAGAGGCATATGCAAATCGTCGTCTCCCACGAAGTTACGCGGCAGCTCTGTTAGTCTAGGGTTTCCATCCGAACTCTGCAGTTCAATTGAATTCAATTTAAATCTGCTCTGAATTGTTCTTCTTGATATCGAATTTCTACTGGTGCTTCAATTCTGTGGAGGAGGTATAGATTGCTCAAATTCCGTTGCTTCGATCCATGGGGAATCTGTTGGTGAAGAAGCCCAAGATCACCGAAATCGATAGAGCGATCCTCTCTCTTAAGACCCAAAGGCGCAAGCTTGCCGATTACCAGCGACAGGTTTGATCTAGTTTTGTTCAATTTCATCGCTCTGCTGAATTGGGTTTGTCAATTGACTCCAACCTTCTGGTTCTTAGCTGAATTGATGAAATTGTCTCAGTTTGATTTAGATTCATGTTTAATTAATCCAATTGCATGTCTGTCTTTGTGATCTAAGTTTTCTTCAGCTGCAAGTTCTAGCTTATACTTGATACTTTGGTCTATATCAAATTGATGAATTGAGTTCCCTGGATGGTGTTGATCTTCCATGGATTAACCGAGGAAGGATTTTCATAAATTGATTCTTCAAATAGATCGATCTATTTCAAACCACTGGTGTCATATTGATCATATTCATAAGCTCCATCCAGCTCATTGCCTCATTGTATCCATAAGGTCATCGGCGCAGATGGGTCGTGTTTGGGTCACACGATTCCTGACACGACCCATGGGTCGACCCAACCCGCAAATTGACACCCATATCGGTGCTGCAGTATCGTTGTCATTCATTCAAAAATGTTCCTGTTTGATCGGGTTTCTCTTTGAAGTAATGTTGGAGGATGACAATGAAGACAAAATCAAGCATACCTTTATAAACAACCGAACAAATGTTGGTTTTAGTTGATTACATTACATAATTCCCTAAGAAGACATACTGTTTTTATTTTTTTTTCAGCTTGAAGCTGTCATCGAAGCAGAAAAGCAAGCTGCTCGGGACTTGATTAAGGAGAAGAGAAAAGATCGGGCTTTGCTAGCACTTAAGAAGAAGAGGACACAAGAAGAATTGTTAAAGCAAGTGGATGGATGGCTCATTAATGTGGAACAGCAAGTAAGTATCCGGCTTTTATATCGGTTGATATTCAGATTCTTGAAATTGACCATACTTTTTCCAGTCTTTGACAGCTGACTCTGTGATACAATTGTAATACTCTGTCCAGTTGTCAGATATCGAAATAGCAAGCAAGCAGAAGGCTGTGTTTGAGTCTCTAAAGGCAGGAAACAGTGCTATTAAAGCAATACAGAGTGAGGTTAGCTTGGAGGATGTGCAGAAGTTAATGGATGATACCGAGGAAGCAAAAGCATATCAGGATGTGAGATCTCCTTGCCCTTCGGCTTTTTTGTTCGGGCTTCTGTACTAGTAGTTGCCTTGACTATTCGCTGCTCTATCTTCTATGAACTTGCCTTGATAATAATATAGCTATATAAGTGGATTTTGCTATAACGTCTACTGTCGTTGCTGCCCACCGGATTTTCAGGATCTTAGGGAGTAGAAAAAACATCTTATTTATTTTTGTGAATGTGACATTTCATATGGATGATTAGTTAATGTAAAAATGCTTTAATACACGTTACTCAGCATGAAGTGATAAAAGTTACATCAATTAGACCTTTTTACAGTCTCGTTCTTGTATTATTATTGTGATAAATAGCAAAAAAAATTAGACCGTTTAATAATCTGTTCCTCGAATGTCATTGAAGGAAATCAATACTATCTTGGGAGAAAAGTTATCAGCAGAAGATGAAGACGAAATTCTTGCAGAGTATGATAATTTGGAATCTCAGGTATGTGGATCTTCTTCATATTTGAAATTCAGAATCTTAGATATCATGCTTATATCTATAGATAGACGTTACCTATCTTCGTGATATCCAGTTGAGAGGAGGCTACACTTTGTTTTTACTAAATTTTTAGGTCACGATTCAAGATTTGCCAGAAGTTCCCACAACTGCTCCTACCGATGGCCTGGACGAGAAGTTGGAACTTCCTGATGTTCCAAAGAAGGCTCCTGTCGCTGCTAGAGCTGCTGTAGATGATGATGATGATGAAGAGGTTGCTTTGGCTTCCTCAAACAGAAAAGGTACAATCTCTATTTTCCTAATCTTGTTTCAATGGTGTGACTATGTAAAGTGTGAAAGTTTGAATCTTGGGTTAAATACCAAATAGTTACCCGAACTTTGGACGTTTTACAAATAGCTACCCGAACTTTGAATTTTCAAAAATGACTACCTAAACTTTGACATATGGGGCAAATAGCTACCTCCGTTAAATTGTCCGTTAAATATGGACGGAAAATGAAGTAGCAACACATGATTGGTCCATAATTTTAAAAACTATATTTTTTTTAAAATACTAAAAAAATTAGAAAAATTCTTAAAAAAACTGGAAAATTAATAGAAAAAATAAGAGTTTTAAATGTATTTTTTTGTTAAAATTATGAAATAAAAATAAAAATAAATGATTAGTTTTTTTTTTTAATTTTGTTTCATATTTTTCAATACAAAAATTATATTACAAACTCTTATTTTTCCTATTAATTTTCCAGTTTTTTAAAGATTTTTTCTGATTTTTTTAGTATTTTAAAAAAAACAATATAGTTTTTAAAATTATGGATCAATAATGTGTTGCTACGTCATTTTCTGTCCATATTTAACGGAAAATTTAACTTAGGTAGGGATTTGCCCCATGTGTCAAAGTCGAGGTAGCTATTTGCACCTTTGTCCAAAGTTTAGATAGTCGTTATTGAAAATTCAAAGTTCGGGTAGCTACTTGTAAAACGTTCAAAATTCGGATAACTATTTGGTATTTAACCCTTAAATCTTTTTGATAAAGAAGACCATCGTTCCATAATCGACTTTGTAAAGTGTGAAATCCGAATCTTTTCCATTTCTGGAAACTGTCTACTCATTGTTTGATCTTGTTGTGAAATGCAGTGTTGGAGGAACCGTTGGCAGCTTAAGTCGGGACTGGACCGACTTGTATTTCTGGGTGTTAAGTTGTATATGGATGCCATTGTTTTCAACTCAGTGGATCTAAAGATTGTTTTATAAGCTAGGCGGATGAATTTTAATGAAGAATGCATACATATATATATATAAATGTTTCTGATATGAATGTACACTTGGTATCTTCTTGAATTCGATATCGATTATATATCGAGGAAAAATTACTCATGGAGTGATTTTCCAAGGTACACCTAATCATCTTAATAGTTTTCAAAATTGCAGGGCAGAGAATTTTCCCACCTGTAACTATGGGTGAGAAAAAAGACAGGTGGACCGAAAAAACTGAAAAATTTGTCCCGAAACCGTTCAGAATTTAAGACTGAGTCAATTTTTTTTTTTTTAAAATCTCAAATTCGGGGTTGGGATTGTTTATTTTATACCCAAAAGACCGAATAAACTGGTTCGACCCAAGTATTAAGTTGGAATCAACCTTTATTACATTGTGTGTTTGAAATTTGAACTTTTTTATATTGAATATTTGGTGTAATTTTTGTATTTTGTTTTGTATTAGATATTTGATATAATATTTACATTGTATTTTGTATTTAAAAGCTTTAAATATTTTTTTATTTTTTAGTGAAAAAGTCAGTCCATAATTGAGATCAACCCAAGTCAAGAAAAATCGTCTTAGGTGGATTTTTTGAGATGAACTCGGTTTCGAGCTCGGACTCGGTCCTCAAAACATGATTCCCGACAAATTGGGTCGGACTGTTTTTTTTGAAAAAACTGTCTCGTCCATCCCGAGCTCACCCCTACCTATAACTTCTCCTTCAACAGGGAAAAACTACATAAGAAAAATATGGAGGATAATTCGTAACAGTATAATCTAAACGATTTGTAAATGATTAAACGATCTATAACATTACACTGTTATATAAATATGTGTTTATACGAAAATGTCTTGACTAATTCTAACTCTAGGTATAAATATGAATAACTATTAATTCTTTAATTATGTGGAAATTTGTGTGATACATATTTTATTCATGACTTTAAATTTGTGATACATTTTTTATAATTAATTCATTAAACCGTGACATGTCAAATTATTTGATATAACACGATTATATATATGCAAATACATACCTAAATTTAAAATCCAATTATTAAGCGGGAAACGTCAATTCTCTCTCTCGTTTCAGTTTTCGCCATCTATAATTCTATATAGCAGAAAGGTACTGAGGAACTCTTCACATTTCAACAATGGCGAGCCGCAGGAAGCCTCAGAGCCTCAATGATAGCCACTACCGTCTCCTCCAAGACCTGACCACTCCCCGCCCTCCTAAACCCTCCTCCCTGGCATTCAATCCCGGTTCCATTCCTCCGTCCTTCAGTCTAGGTATTCTTCTGCTGCAATCATGGGCGCATCCTCGACTAGCATCGATTTTCCTAGGTTTGATTAATTGATTCTGTGGGTGTTCTTGCAGATGACGCGGAAGAGGAGTCAGCGCCTAACGTGAAAGTGGGGAGAGTTGATGCTGACGATTCTATGCCTCGATTCTCTATGATTTCAGATTCTGATTCTTCAGCTGGTACTTGCTCACGTTTTCCCATTGATGACCAATTTAGTCTTTATTACTGTTCATGTATGGTGTTTGTGCGTCTGCGTGACTAAATTGATTAAATATCGTATTTTAGCTTCTTTCTCTAATTGAAATATATTTGCCTTTTGGTTCTACGTAAATGCTAAACTACGAAAAAACTCACACTGATGAAGATTATTGAGTTTTCTTTATATGGCAAATGGTTTGCTTTATTTACAGGAGAAAACCCAGGAAAATCCAAAGTAGAAGCTAAGAATTTGCCCAGGGTAGTTTTTTCTTCAGATGATGAGAGTGATGAGCATAACCAAGCCCCTCCAGAGTATGAGATTTCTGATACTACAAAGAAGGACTTGCATCTGAAGGTTAAAATGGAAGGCAGACGCCGTCTCTGCAAAATCTCATTGGGTGACGATGATAACACAGGTGATCAGAATTTGTCAGAATTTACTGATTTTGATTCCCCAGTAGTGCCCAGAAATCATGGTGGGGGTATTAGGAATGAAGACAGTAATGAAATTAGGGATATTCTGAATGATCTAAGCTCAAGGCTTGATCTTCTATCAATTGAGAAAAAGCGAGTACCTAGAGATTTTGGTGCTGGTAATTTCAATCAAGTAAAGACTGAGAGGATAAATGATGAGAATGTAGTTACTGCTCTCCAGGAAGATGAAACTGCTGGTTCATCATTTTCAGCTATCAGTGAACTCTCTGATGAGACTGAGGGACAGAAGTACACGAACAAAAACAAAGGAGCCAGGAAAGTTGGGATGAAACCGAGATCCGGGGTTTCAAGTTTCCTAGATGAAGTGGAAGAAAGTGATGGTGATTGTGTACTTTTAAGTTGTAAGGATTCAGTACTGAAGTTAGGGAAGAGTAAAAGTAAAGACAAGGAGTTTGATGATTCTGTTGATATATCAGCTGGCTCTGCAAATGCTGCAGAAGAGAAAGGTCCTTTTATTTTGGCTGGTCCAAGATGGACATATACATTACCAGGAAATATATCAACAATGCTATATCCCCATCAGCTTGAGGGGTTGAAATGGCTGTGGTTCCTGCATTGTAAAGGCAGTGGTGGGATATTAGGGGATGACATGGGTTTGGGGAAAACAATGCAGGTATGAAACAGTGCCGATCAATGATGATTAATGCTTGTTTCAGGATGTTCATAAATGACACATTGATTTGCTTTCTTTGACAGATATGTGGTTTCTTAGCGGGATTATTCCATTCACGTTTGATAAAAAGAGCATTAATTGTGGCTCCCAAGACTCTGCTTTCCCATTGGATCAAGGAATTATCAGTTGTGGGTCTCTCTGGGAAGACAAAAGAGTGAGACTTTTCCTACCACAAATTAGAGTTTGAATGTTTTGGTTACTCAAATGGTCATTTTATGGGTTATTACATATCTCCCTCGTTAGCAGTATTTTATTATGTCATCAAATGCAGATATTTTGGTACTTGTCCAAAGGCTCGGCAATATGAGCTGCAATATGTACTTCAGGTCTGTATTCATTAAGCTTCTAGTTAAGAACATTTGAGTTGTATAATAATTAGTAATACATTATAATATGAACAGAAATTGTGGTTTCTTATGGGATTACATAAAGTAACCAGTTTTTCCTTATATTGACTGTTTGGTGCAGGATAAAGGAATTCTCTTAACAACATATGACATAGTCAGGAATAATGCGAAATCTTTGCGGGGGGATTTTTATTTTAAGGGAGATGAAGATGAGGACAGCACGACATGGGACTATATGATTCTTGACGAGGTAGTTATAAGTCTGTTGCTCTTGACACTGCTTATTGGACTCTTAATTGCTTAAATTACATAACTATTCAATTGATTCAGTAGTACATCCTTGGCGCCTCCTAGTGGTGTGGACCTGCCAAGTCCCTATTTAACATTTATTTTCTTCAGGCTGTAATAACATGTAACATGTCACCTGCCCATGTACAAATATGTGTTAGCATAGGCATGATTGTTTGAGATGTAAGCTAATGAGATGAGAATACCTCATCTCTACAGATAACTTGTTAATAACTAGTAGCAGAATTTCTGATCGATACTAATCCTTTCTAATCATCTTTTATGACGCTAAATTTTCTAATTTCGATACCATTTCCTTGGTGCCTTCTGTTTTCACCACAAGTAATAACTGTTATGATGTGATGAGTTGATCTGAAGCGCTGTAAAATGCTGATTTCTCTTCTTGGTGGTCATTTCAGGGGCATCTCATAAAGAACCCTAGCACACAAAGGGCAAAAAGCTTGCTGGAGATTCCAAGTGCTCATCGTATTGTTATCAGTGGTACACCCATACAGAACAATCTCAGGGTAATAATATGTTTATTATCACTGCACTGCCAATTTTAGTATCTCTTATCTGTTCAGTATACTTATTTTTAATGTTTCTTCAGGAACTATGGGCTTTGTTCAGTTTTTGCTGCCCTGACCTGCTTGGTGACAGGAAAGAGTGAGTTTCATACTGACTTCTTATTTTTAATTCAATTTATCGTTAGTAACAAATTAATGGGAAACCTTAGGTTCAAGGCGAAATACGAGGATCTTATTCTTCGTGGAAATGATAAAAAAGCTTCTGATAGAGAAAAGCGGATCGGTTCTACCGTTGCAAAGGTACTAAACTTTCTTAATATTCATTTTCACAATAAATTTATTTGATGTACTTCATATGTGATCAAAATATGAGGCCAAATGTGCTAGATGAATTTATGAATACTAAGAATTTAAACATCTCAAAAAGTATACCTAGACTACAACTTAATGAACTGTATTCCCACAAAAATATAATAGTAACTTGTAATGTGTTTTCTCTGGGGTTGCTTGTTTCAATTGCTAAGCATATAGCATTCTGCTCTTATTACAGAAAATTGTGGATAATTTGGTTATAAGAAAATATTTTTGTTAGTTTCTAATTTGGTTTTCTCCTACCTACAGGATCTTAGAGAACGTATTCAACCATATTTTTTACGCCGCTTGAAGAGTGAGGTATTTCGTCAAGATGATGATGATGATGGTGCAGTTGCCAAACTCTCCAGGAAAAATGAGCTTATTGTTTGGTTGAGATTAACTAGTTGTCAGGTGCGAATTACTATCCTTTGCTTCATAATTGCATTTGAGGGTCCTTTAGAACTGCATAACACTAACTATATGCATATCTCTCTTTAATGTAGCGACGGCTTTATGAAGCCTATTTAAACAGTGAGATTGTTCTATCCGCGTTTGATAACTCTCCACTCGCAGCCCTTACGGTATTTGACCTTCTCCAATGCTATTACTAGAATTATAATACAGGATCTGCTGTTGGGGTTTCGTAGTGTTTGAACTATATTATTGCTTAATCCTTAAATGTAGATTTTGAACTGTCATGTTTTTCTGATACAGATTTTGAAGAAAATTTGTGATCACCCTCTTATATTAACAAAACGAGCTGCCGAGGATGTTCTTGAAGTGATAGATTCAGTTGATAACCCAGAAGATGTGAAAATGGCGGAGAAACTTGCCATGTACATAGCAACTGATGTTGGTGAAGATGCTTTCAAGGAAACTCATGATAGCATCTCATGCAAGTTATCTTTCATAATGTCCTTATTGGTAAGTGTGTCTCTGTAACTATTATATTGTGTTGTAGGTTAGAGTCTTTTCTAATAGTTTAGTGCATACAATAGGAAAACTTGATTCCAGAGGGGCACAAGGTGCTCATATTTTCTCAGACACGGAAGATGCTCAATATTGTTCAGGTTAGTGTCTGAATTGAATAAGTGGATTGATTCTTGTATAAGATAATTGCTGCAATTCTAAGAAAAGTTGCCTAATTCAAGTGGGTTTGGTACTTTGGTTCCATGTAGGAATCATTGACTTCCAGTGGTTACAATTACTTACGGATTGATGGAACTACAAAGGCCAGCGACAGAGTAAAAGTTGTTAATGTAAGTCCAATGTAGAAGTACAGTGATCTCTATGTGTGCGTCTTCATATATGATTGACATTCTATAGAAGTTCAGTTGAAAAGACTTATCAATCATTTTCCGTTTTTGTCAGGATTTTCAAGAAGAGTCCGGGGCTCCTATATTTCTGTTGACCTCTCAAGTTGGTGGCCTAGGTCTCACTCTAACAGAAGCAGACCGTGTTATAGTGGTTGATCCAGCATGGAATCCAAGGTTTGTATTCTTTTTTGTTACAATAAGATTAGATGGTTGTATACTTGTATTACTGAGAAGATTGATAGAAGAAGAAAAAAAATTGTGTTGACATGTATTTTACGTATTGATTACAATTGAACTTTACAATTTATATATTCCGTCTTAAAAGGACTAATTTTACTGAATTTTGTTTGGAACTTCTTTTATTTTTTAATTTGCAGCACCGATAATCAGAGTGTTGATCGTGCATATCGAATAGGGCAAAAGAAAGATGTGATTGTGTATAGGCTGATGACCTGCGGAACAGTTGAAGAGAAGATTTACAGAAAGCAGGTACTTAAATTGCTTTCTTTGGTTGATATAGTGAAATAAAAGAAGAAACACTAACCTTAACCTATTTGCATTTTGATCGCCCCAGGTATACAAAGGAGGTCTTTTCAAGACTGCAACTGAGCATAAAGAACAAATGCGCTACTTCAGCCAACAGGTATATACATATACATATATATATATATATATATGTGTGTGTGTGCAAACTGTAAATCTTTGTTAATCCTTTTGTTACTTCTCTAGGACTTGAGGGATCTGTTCCGTCTTCCCACAGAAGGGTTTGATGTTTCTCCAACTCAGCAGCAGCTGCACGAGGAGCACGATAAGCAACACCAAATGTATGGACTAAGTACCTTATTAGTTGCATGCTACCAGCAATTATAGAATTATTTAATGCTCGTTTGATTAAGTTGTTGAATTATTAGCACCATTTGCTTATATTTCAAGAAAAATGACCATTAGAAATTGATAGCCTCCCTCCAGAATTTAATTTGCAATAAATTGATCAATGTGTTTCTTTTCTTGCTTAACATTCTAATCGTTACCAGGGACGAATCTTTAAAATCACACATCGAGTTTCTAGAAACTCTGGGCATTGCTGGTGTAAGTCACCATAGCTTGCTCTACTCCAAGACAGCACCTGTGCAAGTTACAGAAGAGGATGTGGAGTTAGTAAGGTACGAAAAAATGAATATTTTTTCCTACTTCGAGCAAACTTCAAATTCTGAGTTCCTAGTTATTTTCCAATTTGTATATATAGTCTCATTTTGCATGAAAATTCAGGGCAAGAGCAAAACCCTATGCAGCAACCTCGTCATGGTCGGGCCCTACTTCCGAGCGAGATGTTGATGGGTGAGTTCTTAGTGCAAATAATTGACCAAACACCATTATTATTTATAACACTGACAAATAAAATTTCCAAGTTTCTAACTTAGTCATCGGTTAATGGACAGGGCTGCATATGCGTTTAAGCCAAAGGATGTCAATCTTACCCAGAAGAATCATTCCCCTGACAGTAGCGGTAAATTGACTGAAAGTGATATCAAAGAACGAATAACACGACTGTCCCAGATGCTGAGAAACAAGGTAAAAACTGTATCTTCGTGTCTTAAATATTCATATATCCAGTCGATACATTGACCAACCAGACATTCATTTATTGGAATTATTGTGCAGGTTATGATTGATAAGCTACCAGATAAGGGAGAGAAGATCCAGAAGCAGATACTTGACTTGAATCTAGAGCTTGATATCCTCAGAAAGCCCAGAAAAGCAGAAAGAGAAGTGATTGATTTGGATGAAATAACTGGTGATTTCGATAGGCGGTTGAACTTCTAGTTCAACTCAAAGCAGCAAGGGTTCCACTACACTTGAAGGTTCAACATTTTGCTATGCAATGAAAAGGTTACATTCTAGAATTTTTTTAAAGTTCAAACTGGAAACTGAGTCTGGATCTTGCATTATCTAGATCAATTGTAGAGACCCGAACAAGTTTGGGTTCCGATGGATGTACCTTGCTGCTAGTTGATTTGTGAAGTAACTTTGATAATTAGTTTTGGGGTTAATAGGTCCAATAGTACCATAAGTTTGGGTCATGTGATCGGATGGTACCGTATGTTTTTTGATGTGGTCAAATGGTCCGTTATGTTTGGAGCATGTTGTCCTATGGTACTCTGTTAGTCAACCGTTAGTTTTTTCTGTTAAATGGTCTATGTCAGCACCACGTTAGCGCTACATCAGCGCCACGTAGATATATAATATAATATTTAATTTAAAAAATAAATAGAAAAAATTAAAAAAATCGGAAAAATTATAAAAAAAATTAAAACTTTATCTAATTAATTAAAAAAATTAATTTAATTTTTTATAAAAAAGTCGAAAATTTAAAAAAAAAAAAAAAATTAGGGTTGGACCCTTGGGTCCAATTGACCCCGCCAAGGGTCAAACCATGGGCTGGGTTGGACCCCCACTAGGTGGCTTGACCTGGGCAACCAGGTCTGGGTCTGACCCAGCCCTGGGCAACCAGGTCTGGGTCTGACCCAGCCCTGGGTTCGACCCTGGTTGGGTCAATTGGACCCCAAGGGTCGGGGTCCAACCCTAGTTTTTTTTTGTTTTTTTTTTCGATATTTTTTTAAAAAATAAATTAAAAAATAAATAAATTTTATTAATAGATAAAGTTTTAAATATTTTTTGAATTTTTTTTTATAATTTTTTCCTATTTTTATTAACTTTTCTATTTATTTTTCATCCGCCACGTCAGCATTCCGTTAGTTAACCTTGACGGCAACAGTAATTTGGACCAAATAATAACATTGCGAAATATATGGTACCATAAAACAACATAGGGGTCCCATGCGATCACATAACCCAAACATATGGTACCATTGGACCTATTAACCCTTAGTTTTGTAAAATTAGCAGGTGTTCATTTTATGCGAAAAGATAACAATTTAGGGTTAAAGTTGTTCAGAAAAAAAATAGAGGGTCCAAATCTATAGTTTGAGGTGCATAAACGTAATATTTGAACTTCCCTCTGCCAAAACTAGCGGTACTGTTAGTGTATTTGGTGAATGAAAATGGCGGTCAAATTCCTCACCATGTTTCGCTTCATCTCCGCCGCTTCCACCCATCTCCGCCGCTTTTCCACCTTCGCCGAAGAAATCTCTGCTGCCGACGGCCCTGTCCTTGATCTGCCGAAGCTCGAGTCGTCGAGCGATGCAGAGTCTATATCCCAAATCCTGCTCCACCATCACAACCCCTTCCACGCCGCGGAATCTTCTTGCCAGCTCCACGGCGTATCCCTCTCCCCTCACCTCCTACACCAGATCCTCCTCCGCCTCCGACACAACTCCAAAATCGCCTTCTCTCTCTTCAGCTACGCCAAGTCCCTCCCGGAACCCCCGCTGACGTCAACTTCATACGATCTCCTGATTGACATCCTTGCCAAGGTCAAACAGTTCGACGTTGCGTGGCAGCTCATCGTCGAGATGGACCAGAACCGGTGCCCTCCGACTCCTACCACGTTCTTCGTCCTCGTCCGCCGACTGATCGCCGCTGGCCTCACGCGCCAGGCTGTCCGAGCATTCGACGATATGGGCAGCTTCATCGGCCACTTCCCAGGTAACAGAGAATATTCCTTCCTCTTCGATACTCTCTGCAAGTACGGATACATCAAGGTCGCAGTCGAAATCTTCAACAAGAGAAAATCCAATGGAGAGTTCAATCCCGACGTGAAAATTTACACAATCTTGATATACGGTTGGTGTAAAATCGGCCGAATTGACATGGCAGAGCGATTCTTGACTGAGATGATAGAGCGCGGAATTGAACCGCACTTAATCACATACAACGTATTGCTCAATGGGATCTGCAGAAGGGCCAGTCTCCACCCAGACGAACGATTTGAACGTACACTAAGAGCTGCAGACAAGGTGTTCGACGAAATGCACGACAGAGGAATCGAACCCGACGTTACTAGTTACTCAATCGTTCTTCATGTGTATAGCAGGGCGCATAAACCCGAGCTCTCTCTCGATAAACTTGAAATGATGAAGAAGAAAGGTATATCTCCAAGTATAGCTACCTACACTTCAGTGATCAAATGCCTCTGTTCATGTGCAAGAATCGAGGACGCAGAGAAGCTGCTGATCGAGATGGTTAGCAATGGAGTCACCCCTTCTGCCGCCACATACAACTGCTTCTTCAAGGAGTACCGAGGTAGGAAAGACATCGAAAGTGCTGTAAACTTGTACAGAAAGATGAAGACACCTCCAGATTTGCATACTTACAACATACTGATGGGGATGTTTCTGAAATTGGATCAAATGGGTCTCCTGGAAGAGATTTGGGAGGATATGAAGAACGCAGGTGCTGGACCCGACTTGGATTCGTATACACTGTTGATTCACGAGCTATGCGAGAAGCAGAGGTGGAAGAAGGCTTGTTCTTACTTCGTTGAGATGATTGAGAAGGGTTTTCTGCCTCAGAAGGTGACATTTGAGAAGCTTTACAAGGGTTTGATTCAGTCTGATAAGTTGAGGACTTGGAGAAGGTTGAAGAAGAAGCTCGAGAAGGAGTCGGTAACGTTCGAATCCGAGTTTCAGGATTATCCAATTAAGCCATACAAGAGATGAGATACATTGGTAAAGGATTATCGATCTTCATCTTTATCATGATCATCATTTAGGCACTTGATGTTGCTAATAAATCATGGTATCGATCCATCGATTTTTACCAACACAATGGTAATTCCGTCGCTATAGAGATGGTTTGTGGGTGAGATTCGAAGACCCAAATTTGATGATTTGGGACTTTCACTAGATCTCCTCCCCTTTGAGGTTTGGAAGCAAAGGCCCATTATAGGGAGAATTATTGAGATACATTTTATGTTTTTATTGATTTATTTATGAGAAATTTTGCATATATTATGTGATATATATAAATGTATATAATTCACTTGTTATAAAATTATTATGTGATATATACTAAATGTCTAACTGTTGCTAGCTCGTATATGTTTACCGAATTTATTTAATGATAAAATTGAAGTAATCATAAATTAGGGTTAAATATCTGTTTGTTATCTAAATATTATAGTTAATATTAAATAGTGTTAGTGTTGAATATTAATTTTTTTACGACATAAATTTATGTATTTTTTAAGATAACATTCGTGTTATTCATGATTTTCATGTGGTAATGAGTATGGGTATAAGTAAAACTATTGTTAATAACCACAATTATGGTATTTGAAATTGCACTTATAATGGTTATAATATGCAGTTTAAGAATATAGTATGGTTATAGTATTTATCATACAATATACCCTAACCAATGTTAGACCTATTTTTGTCCAACTCCAAGAATATAAGTATCAAAATTTGAAAAACTAAAATTCGGGTAATTTATTCAAAAAACTGTCAATGTTCGGGTAGTTTGTTGATTATTAACCCATTTCATAATTTAAAAAAGAAAAATTATTTAAAAAAAAAACACATGAAAAATAAAACAAGTTTTTTTTTAGAAACTGTAGGC
Organism: Chamaenerion angustifolium; assembly: GCA_946814005.1. Taxonomy (NCBI): domain Eukaryota; kingdom Viridiplantae; phylum Streptophyta; class Magnoliopsida; order Myrtales; family Onagraceae; genus Chamaenerion; species Chamaenerion angustifolium. The sequence continues at coordinate 2,374,832 of OX328279.1, forward strand.
TTTGTTCATATCAATCAAGAAGTTTGAGAAACAGAGAGACAAACGGACACTTGGTTCAACGGTATCACCCTTGCCTCGGTGCAAAAGATTCTGAGACTGATTCTCGGCATATCCCAAAATTATTTATTGGATGACCCAAAAAAAATCAAAAATATACTACCAAAATTATTTATTTAATGTTTTTAAAAATATTGTATGAAGTTTGAGAATTCCAATAGTGTAATCTCATCCTCAATGGGACCATGTCGACGATGACTAGCTAGCTGACCATTACTATTCTACTACCCCACCACTTTCATATGCTCATATGCCGACTATTGGAGTTAATCATGACGTATTACTATAATCACATGATGTCATAAATCGTGTCAAGTGTAAAATGTAAAAGAATATATTTTGAATGTTTACTACTACTTAAAACACGAATATGACACAACATAAACTGATCACATGCAACAAGAAAATTACACGATTAACTTTTGAAATAACCCCCAAAGTCCAAACCACTTAATATAATGTACACAAAATTTTAAAAAAAAAAATCATAATTTCGTTTTATAGTTGGGTTCTCAAATTCACAAGTTTTGATTCAATATCAAGAAGTACATTTAAAATAAATAAATATATATAATGTTAGTTCTAATCAAAATATAACTAGACACGAAGTCTAGACAAATAAGAATTGTTTAGAAACGATATATGTTATTAATATTGGGTAAATGGTCAAAGTGCCCCTTAAAGTTTAGCTGAAATTTAAGAATTTTCCTTAAAGTTTAAAGTGCCCCTTAATGTTTGAAAATGATGAAAAATCTCCCCTTGTCAGATGCTATTTTAGGGGGAATTTTTCATCATTTTTTAACATTAGGAGAGATTTTAAACTTTAAGGAAAATTCTTAAATTTCGGCCAAACTTTAGAGGACAGTTTGACCATTAACCCTATTAATATTATATATATATTATTGATGATGTAATATCATAAGTTACCATCAAGTGTAAAAGTGTGAGAGCAATGTACGAGGAACAAGAACCTTCCCACGTGAATTTCTCTATTATTGATTCCTTCTCTCTCATTCATTGGACAAATTAAATTCATCTTTATTAAGGAAGCAAAGCAATGGAGTAAATCACTTCTATGTATCTTTTGTGGGACTCTATTTTGAACACTCTTTGGGGGACCCCATCTATCTTGACTATGTTGTATATGGGAATGAATGATTGGATCGGGTGAAAAAAATATATTTAGAAACAGTAATTTTACTGTTTATATATATATATATGTATAATTTTTTACCTATCGTATTATACGGTATCATTTAATTCGTAATTAAATTATCTACGCACTATAATTTTTTTGAATAAGTATATAATTAAATTTCTTACCTAATGCATTTAATCATTTCAGTCAAATTATACGACAAACGATATTATGTTAAAAAATTAAATATATTTATAATAAAAAAACTAACCATTGAATTACATCATAAAACATGACATGATATAGTCGGGCTCCATAAGTTTTGAAACTATTGGTTCCGTGTGATACGCAACATAGCTCATTTATCTTATCGTAACAAATATAATTATACTTCGTTAAATCAGATACTTATATATGTTAAAATCGATCATTATGAATAGGGTTGTCAATTCGTGCGTGTGTGTGTGCTATCGTGCACCAGGACACGACACGACTCACACGAAAGTTCAACACGAAAATGTAATTGTGTCACGGACACACGACACGAACACGATAACACGAAAATATTTGTGGAAAGTCGTAACACGATTTCACGAAAATAACACGGTAACACGATTTCACGTTTTCACGAAAATAACACGGTAACACAATAACACACGTTTTCATGAAAATAACATGGTAACACGAAAATAACACGGTAACACAATAACACGATTTCACTTTTTCATGAAAATAACACGGTAACACGGTTCACATTCGCACGATAACACAACCTAAATAACATAAACATGTTCCCTCAAAGGCAAACAATCGTGTTATCGTGTTTTGAGACCTAAACACTAACACGACACGAAAAAACAATTGTGTTATCGTACCATCAAAGGCAAACACGAACACGACTTTTTCGTGCGTGTTCGTATCGTGTTATCGTGTCGTGAGTGAAATTGTCAGCCCTAATTATATACGTTTAAATTAATTCTAAACTGTATGATGTAACTTTAATTAATCAATAATTATATATATATATATATATATATATATATTATTAAGGCTGAAGTGGTTTTTGTATATTATTAAGGCTGAAGTGGTTTTTGTAACCGCCGTCTGTAAATTGACACAAATACCCTTTAATAATCTAATTACTTTACATTTATCATGACTATTTTGGTCATTTCAATGTCTTCTCAAAAATGTTATAAAAAAATATTTCTACGGAGACTTGAACCTATGACCTTATAATTGTAGACATACGTATTAACCAGCTACACCCTTATCACTATCTCTTTATTTTTTCACATGCACCATTTTTTTTATATATCCCTAACAAATGAAATTATATTGTCACTTTATTGGACATTAATTATTTATTGTCACTTTAAAAATTATTTAATTTAATTACTATATTTGTTATTTTATATTTGTATATTATGTTCTCAAGTCGTCATATTTTTCTTTTGGTAATTGTAACTTTTTTTAATGTTTCTACAATTAATTTTATATATATTTTTCTTCAAAACATTCTCTCTTCTTTCCAAGAAGTTATTTTTTTTTTAATTGTGAGCATTGTCGTTATAAAAATACATTTCATCTATAAGTTAAAATAGAATTCTAATCGATCAAAATTTACTATATTTATATGTTTAATATACATAATCTATCGCGTGAAACAATAAATACAAAAAAAGAAAATCAAATTTGAAAGGAGATATTTGATTAATGTATATATTTTTATATTGATAATTATAAATTATATAGTATTTTCAAATAATTATATTATTAACATGTTTAAAAAATTGTACTTTTTTTAATATTATTAATATTAATGCATAAATGATTCCAGCTGCCCAAAGTTGTTAATATATTATTACTCCAAACTAATATTATCCAAAATTTAGGTATTACATGTCAAGAAAAAAGTAACAAAAATATTTTACTACAAAATTAAAATAACTCCGGTGATGTGTTGAAATAATATTTTACGAATTACTGAAATATAAAAATCAATAATAATTTTCCGTGTTTATTATTTATTATATTTACAAAATATTTTTGGGATTGGTCAAATTTAGATTTTATGAGTATTTCTTTACTTAACTCTACAATTCAAATATATCTAAAATTAACATACGAATTTACCTAAATCTCAACCCTACTTTATGAACTCAGGAAATATTAAAGTAAAATAGCTCTGAAAATATCAAAATAAGGAAAAAGTTAATCAAATATATCTAATTTTATTTTTTGGGTAAATTTTTCTGGTAATTTCTTGATGTTGTCATAGTAGATTTTTGATAATCGTCGTTTCATAGACATGGTAGTGAGTTTGTTAAGAGATCTTAAGAGTATATTAAATGTATTCACTGACATGTTCGAACATATGAGACAATTGGTTAAGGCGTGCATCTTAATTTATAGATACTGACAGCGCCCAGGTTCAAATCCCGGGGATATCGACAGTATAATAACCAAAGAAAGGTTGGATGTCGGGAGTATAATACTCAAAGAAAGGTCGGATGTCGAAAATATTTGGATGTCGGGAGTATAATACTCAAACAAAGGTCAGATGTCAGGAGTATAAAACTCATAGAAAGATCGGATGTTGGGAGTATAGAACTCAAAGAAATGTTGGATGTCGGGAGTATAATACTCAAATAATTGAAAGATGTCGGAAGTATCATATTCAAAGAAAAGTCGGATGTCAGAACTATTATACTCAAACGAAGGTTGGTCGAATGTCAGGAGTAAAATACTCAAAGAAAGGTTTGGTTGGATGCCGAAAGTAAAATACGTATTTTGTAAAATACGTATTTTGTCCAAATATCGACATATTTTTTTTTATCATATTATTATAAACAAATATGATAAATATTTATGATGCTTGAAGTGTTGATATGAGAATTAAACATTTGATAAATATATCTGAAATTAAAATATAATTAAATTTAACTCTTAAAATATCAAAGTAATAAAACAAGAAATAAATTTATCAAATATATAATTTTATTTTTTTGTACAAATTAGTGAGAATTTCTTGATGTTGTCATGGTAGATTTGTAATAGTCATTATTTTATAGACATGGTAGTGAACGTGTTAAGATACCTTAAGAGTATATTGAATGCATTCATTGACGAGTTCTGACTTATGAGCGTACGTCTTAAATCTCAAATAGTATGGGCGCATAAGACTTAATCCTACGAATGTTGTCTGAGTGAAAATACTCATAAAAAGTTCGAGGTTGGTATGAATACTCATAGAAAGTTCGAGGTCGAGCATTAGCGATAGTTGGTATGAGATAAGATAGTATGACATGATACATGAGTGAAAATTACTCATAGAATGTTCGAGATTGAGCATTAAACAATAGTTTGTAATAGCCTGTATGAATACTCATAGAAATTAGTTCGAGGTCGGGCATTACGCGATAGTTGATATGAGATGAGATATTATGACATGGTATGTGAGTGCAAATACTCATAGTATGACTATAAACAATGTGCAATGTTAACTTTATCAAATATCGACATATATTTGTTTAATCATATTCTTAATAGCAAATATTTTTAAAAAATTGCTTGATCAATCGGGACCAAGAACCACTACTAAAGAGGCTCCCGGTTGCTTGAATAATTTTTTAAAAATATTTAAAACAAGATTAATTTTATTTAATTATATTAGGTAATTTAAGTTTATTTTTACAATTCAAATAATAATTTTAATCAAGTGTTTAGAGTAAAATTGGAATAAACTAAACGATGTACCTTCATATTATGTAGATATGTGTTGCATATATATATATATATATATATCTAATTAACTACTAAACTATACTGAAATTTTTGTAATCCACTTAAGTGTATTTCCCTAATGGTTATACTAGACCCCAGCACACGCTACGCGCGTGCACGTTGTCGTCGTTGGTCGTGCGTGAAGTCTTACGAGAACATGATCAACCCGACTCCTAGGATAATACAAGAGTTGATCACTTCATAAAAATATTATTAATGTAAAGCTAAACTTAATTTGCATAAGATAATGAAATAATAAATTTAAAAACTCTTAAATATTTTTAAAAGCTTGCTCGAGCGACCGAGATTCCTTTTGATAGTGTTATATGCTCCCGGTCGCTCGAGCAATTTTTTAAAAATATTTAAGAGTTTTTAAATTTATTATTTCATTATCTTATGCAAATTAAGTTTAGCTTTACATTAATAATATTTTTATGAAGTGATCAATTTTTGTATTATCCTAGGAGTCGGGTTGATCATGTTCTCGTAAGACTTCACGCACGACCAACGACGACAACGTGCACGCGCGTAGCGTGTGCCGGGATCTAGTATATATATATATATATATTTAAAATAAAATGTGGTACAATGTTGAAGTTAATGAATATCAAATTCAAAATGTTTGCCTTTCCCCCCAAACACACTATCTAGCATTTTTATAAATTTCCCATCAAATAAAGTGGAATCAATAAGACAATGAGACAACAAGTACATGTGTATAGTAAAAAATTACAGTGTTAAGATTATAGGATAAGATCTTGTCTTTCAACTTGTCTACTTATCAAACTTTAGTGTTTGTTACTATTTTATCAATCTTTGTCATTTATGATTTTGTTATTTTTTCACTATTTTTTTTTAAATCTAGGCAAGTTTTATTGGGTATTAAAAAAAAAACACTTTCGACGTAGTTTTTTTTACCGCTATGCAACAGAGGTCGAATGAATAAGCATACGAGAGTGCATTATTATGCTTGTTCATGAACTGGTTGAGAACTAAACTGGTCTGATTTGTAAAAAATCACTATTTTTTCAGTTTCTAAAAAAATTGGTCTGATTTAGGTTAAACAAAACTGGTATGGTTCGAACCGATTCAGATCCGGTTCGAACTGATTTGGTATAGTTTTATTAATAATAATTTTGATTCGGAAATAATACGATTCAATCTGAAATTGAACCGGCTGAAAATTTTGTCCAACACACTGAACCGACTGAAAAAATATTGAACCAACTGAAAAAACACTGAATCGACTTAAAAACACACTGAACTGATTGAAAATCTGTTCCACAACCAACTGAAATCCTGTCCAACATTAACATACGAGAGTCCAATACATCTCTATGTTTGGTTTATTGATGACATTTCTAGGTTTACTTTAATTTCAGACTGGTTTAGTTGATTTTGCTTCAAACCGGTTCTAAAATTATATATGGTTAAAGTGATTTGATTTAAATTTAAGTATAAACCAATATAAAAAAACGAGTCGATTCGAACTGAATTTTTAGTACTATTTTGAATTGGTCTACTTGAAGCCTAAAAATACTGGTCTGGTTTTAATATTAGTTCGGTTGAACCGGTTTAAATGAACAAAGCCTATGCAGTCTATCGAAGAGTTGTGTTTTACATTTGAAAAGGATGAATTGTTGTTAAAAAGATACAACTTGAATGACAAAGTTTAACTTTTGCAATCGGGTTATTGTGATTACAGGTTAAATGATTAACATTTTGGATTGTAATGATAGTATTTTGTATATGAATTCGTGTCATTTTTTCTAAGTAATGAAGAAGATGACTGAAACATTCCTGTGTAAAACTCTACTGAGATAAAGATGAGTTGTTAAGAACGTAAAATAAGTAATCAACCTAGCTAGATTGCTTGATTTATCTTATTAAGTGTTGAAAATTATAATTCGTATTAAGAGTAAATATCAGTGTTATCAGACCAGACCCCTGTTCGGTTTGGTTCAGATAAAAGACCGTTTGCAAATGAACAATATTTGAACTGGGGTGAACCGAACGATTTTTGCAAAATCGGACGGTTTTTAAAAAATCGATCGGTTTCCGACTCATTGTTTAGGCTATTTTTTCCAGGCCAATCGGTTTTTCAATTTTTGTCCAGACCGATCGGTTTTTAGACTATGTATGTATTTTCAGTTTTTTTCTTCTTATGAATAGTGAATCGTACATCGAACCGGATTGGACCGGACGAACCAGTCCCCTCACTGGCTCGAAGGGCGGTCCGGTTTTGATGACACTAGTAAATATTGAGGCATAAATATAGGGGATATATAAAAGAAGGGTTAATGGTCAAATTACCCCCTAAAGTTTGACCGAAATTTAAGAATCCTCCTTAAAGTTTAAAATCTCTCCTAATGTTAAGAAATGATGAAAAATTCCCCCTAAAAGAGCATTTGACAATGAAGGATTTTTCATCATTTTCAAACATTAAGGGGCATTTTAAACTTTAAGGGGATTCTTAAATTTCGATCAAACTTTAGGGGGTACTTTGACCATTTACCCATAAAAAAATAAATTAAGACATAAGATTTATTTGGTTCTATCAATTTAATCTCTATTCACGAATTAACATTACAAATCTCACTAACAATTTGAGACAAAAGGATAATAAGATATTTTTATTAGACTCTTAAACACATTTCCCCACTATACTATTGGTAAGGTATAAACGACCACGTATATCATTCCACGACTTCCTTGTGTCACGTGAATAAAAAAGTTGACAGATGAGGTAAACTTATAATTTAGTCAAGTATAAAGGAAGAAAAATTTATAATTTAATTTCTAAGTGAAAAACTCAAAATTTAGTGGGTAATGTGATATTTAACCCTATTATAATTCATTATTCTTAATTATTAAATTTATAAATGGGAAATTTTATATGAAAACCAACTATTATTTTTTACAAACTTCTTTTAATTAAAAAAAAATCAAGAAAATTAATGTCAAACTCATATACGTTTTAAACCATACCGTGTCGTATCGTTTAATCGTGTCGTGTCATAAATTGTTAGCCTTAATAAGTCATTACCCCTTCCATTATTTGTGAAAGCGATCGGACTTCAACCAAGACCCCATCAATAGCGCCAGAAGATTCTCAAGGGCACCACGAAAAGCAAAGAAGAAGACAAGCAACTATATGGTGCCTAGTGAGAGTAACAATACCAAAACTAAAACTTAATTTAGTCTATTTTTAATATATATATATATATATATATATATATATATATAAAGAGTGTTTGTGTGGTCCCAAAATCAAGGTTTTAAGTATTTGAAAAAAATGTTTTTTATTTTTTAAAGTGAAGTTTTATTTAAGTAGGAAGTCATTTACAGTGTGGTGTGTTTGGTTGATGGAATACGGAGTAAGAAATAAGGAATATGAAATAAGGAATATGAGATAATAATATTATGGTGGAGAGTATTTTGGTCAATTGAACATCTATTTTTTATTCCTATCTTTCTAGATATAGCAATTCCGAGATTTTCCCAAAGAATACATATTCTTAGCTCTCTAGAAATTTCGATTCCGTGAAATTTCAATTTCTCGAAACAAACATCGGAATACATAATTCATATTCCTTATTTCTTACCAATTATGCGAACCAAACGTCATTAATGTTAAGTTTAACTTTTGCAGTTGTTTAAATTTAGATTTAAAAATATAATTATTTTTAATTTTCCCTTTTAAGGTCTTAAATTTGTTCCCCTTAAAAAAAGATTAGTTCCTTTATTTTCCTCTACTTTAATTTTTGTCATAACAAAAGTAAATTTATGATCCGTCTATATTCATCACTAACTCTATGTCATAACTTAAATTTTTCTAGAAAATTATGGAATTTTCTAGAGTCCCTTGGTTCTTTCTAGAGTACTCTAGAATACTGTAGAATGTTGTAAAGTATTGTAGAATATTTTAAAATGTTATAGGGTTGTGTGAAGTACTCTAGAATAGTGTAGAACCTCTTAGGATAGGACTTGGTAGATAATTCTAGAAAAGTGGTCTAGAAAGATCTCTACCGTTGGATTGGTGACAATTGTCTCGATTGTACCAAGACTTCCCTATAAATAGGGAGAGTCTCATTTGTAACAACAACCAATCAATAAGAGCTAACAAGTTCTCTAAAACCTCTCTATTGTCTTAAATCACTTAGAAGACTTACTTAGGAAATTTGTGGAGACAACTTCTAAGGCTGCACGGGACGTGAGAAGAAACTTCAAGTCCGTGACATCTAGCCTCTAAGAGTGGCAGGTCCAAAACATAATTATTCGAACAAAAATACTAACAAGATGATCCTTAACTAACTTTTTTATACTTTTTTTATACTCTTAAATATATTTCAACACCATCTCATGATTTTGTGAATGTTTGCATACATTAATTTAATCTGTAATATGATATTATCGGTCAGAATTGGATCATCTAATCCCAAAAAATTAAATCATCTAGTCCCAAAGAACAGTAAAGCTTCATAGAATCTTTCTATCCATACCGACATTCATAGCCACTTGCACTAATCATCTAAATATAAACCCATCCATCTTGAATAAGTGAAAAGTCTTCTATATACTATTAAGGGTTAATAACCAAATTACTACTCCAACTTTAAACACTTTACAAATTTTTACTTGAACTTTATTTTTTCAAAAAAATGCTATCTAAACTTTGACATTTGAGACAAATTGCTACGTCAGTTAACTTTTCCGTTAAATATGGACGGAAAATGGCGTGACAACACATGATTGGTATATGATTTAAAAAACTAAATAACTTTTTTAAAAAAACTGGAAAATTAAAAGAAAAAATATAAGTTTTTAATATAATACTTTTATTATAAATATTAAATAAAAACTAATTAATTTTTCTATTTTGTTTCATATTTTCAATTAAAATATTATATTAAAAACTCTTATTTTCCAAATTTTGTTGTTATTTTTAAAAAAACCATTTAGTTTTTTAAATAAGGAACCAATCATGTGTTGTCACGTCATTTTCCGTCCATGTCTAACAGAAAAGTTAATTGTGATAACAATTTGCCCCAACTCCGAAAGTATATGTAGTAAAATTTGAAAAAATAAAGTTAAGTAACAATTTATAAAGTGGTCAAAGTTATGGTATCCCTACTATTATAATGAACGTTAAAGTTATATAATATTATTTAATAATATTAGTTTTTGGTGTAGTTTTTTTTGGTGTAGTTTAGATTGACCGTTAATACCAAATGGCAGAATAATATGGTCTGAAATTTTAAAATGATTTTTAAACCTTAAATTTATCAATTTTACTGTATTGTTTTTTAACTTAATTATATTTTTTTATTTAGCAATTGCATAAAGTTAAAAATGTAGTGTCTATAAATACCATTTGGCACCACCTGAAGTTCACACACAAAGCAGACGACAACACACTCCACTAGCTACCTAGAGCTACTCTAAAGATGTCTCTAATGGCGGATTCAGCTCAGCTAGTTTTCGACTCGGCTCAAATCCAGAAACACAGCCGCTTGCCGAGCGAGTTCCTGTGGCCAAACAAGGACCTTCCTCACCATGTCCACGTGGACGACCTCAACGAGCCAATCATCGACCTCGGTGGCTTCATCCGTGGAGATGCAGACGCGACGGCTCGAGCTGCCGATCTGATCAGGACGGCTTGCCTGACCCACGGCTTCTTCCAGGTGACCAACCATGGAGTCGACCCTGAGCTGATCCAAGCTGCGTATGACGCCATTGACGCTATATTCAAGCTTCCATTGAAGAAGAAGCTCACCATGATGAGGAAACCGGGTCGGGTTTCGGGTTATTCCGGTGCACATACGGATCGGTTCTCATCAAACCTGCCGTGGAAGGAGACTTTCTCGTTTGAATTTTGCGGGTCGTCATCGGGTGATCCGACCCGCTCCACTGTGGTTAACTACTTCGAGTCTCTATTGGGTGAAGAGTTCGAACGTTATGGGTAAGCATGAATGAACGAACCTAAGCATGCAATTATTTAAAAAAAAACGAACTTTAAGAACAATTTTTTTGTTTACAAACAAGAAACTAAACTTTTGTAATTGAGCAAACAACAAGCCTACCTTAAATTTTTATTATGTTTGAACAGATTTTTCAATGTTTGAGAGAGTTATTAAGTCAACATTAGTTAAAATATTCTAAGGAAAGTGTATTACGACTTAATAACGCTCTAAAACATTGAAAAATCTGTTCAAACATGATGAAAATTTGAGGTAGGTTTGTTGTTTGTCAACAAAAAAAAATGATTTGCTGTTTTGTTTTTACTCAGAGTTCAGTTTTTTTTTGTTTTGGTAATTAACCATTATTTATTTATTTTTTAATAATTATTTATTATTTATTTTTAGATGTATTTATGAAAAATACTGTGAAGCCATGAGTGAAGTATCTCTGGCTGTAATGGAGGTGTTGGCCGTCAGCTTGGGAGTGGAAAGAATGCATTACAGAGACTTCTTCAAGGATGCCAACTCCATCATGAGATGCAATCTTTATCCACCTTGCAAAAACGCCACGTTGACAATGGGAACGGGCCCACACTGCGACCCGACGGCGTTGACCATACTACACCAGGATCAAGTCGGAGGACTGCAGGTATTCGCCGGAGACAGGTGGCAGGCTGTCAGCCCCTGCCACAACGCACTGGTCGTAAACATTGGGGATACTTTCATGGTATAAACAACATGAACATCAATCTAAAAACAACTATCTCTCTCTCTTATATATATATATTTGTTATTAAAGGGTGATGATTGAAATTACATTCTGTTTAGGGTTAAATACGATATTACTCCTTAAAATTTACACTAATTTTAAAATTCTCCATTAAAGTTTAAAGCTCCCTAATATTTAAAAATGATGAAAAATTCTATCTGAAAGAGCATATGACAATGATGAATTTTTCATCATTTCCAAACATTAGGGTGAACTTTAAACTTTAAGAGAAAATTTTAAAATCGACGTAAACATTAGAGGACAATGTTGTATTTTACCCTTCTATTTATTATCTTATTTTATTTGATATCTTACTTTATTTGAGCAAATTGTTAACTGAAGTGTGCTAAAATATACACTTTGTCAACTAATTTTAACAAAAATGTGCACTTTTCAAAATGAACTTTGAAAAACCATAGACTTTGATAATTTTCATGTAACAAACACTTGTATGTTTCTGTATACATTTAACGTTAAATTAGATTGAGATAGTAAATTGTAAATTTTTTTATAAACTCAATTAGCAATTTGTTTAAAAAGAAATTTTAGCTAATAAATTGTCCAAATTCTTAAATTTCGGTCAGCAAATTATTACTTAAATCTCATTTAAACTAAATAGCCATATGGGTTGAAAAGGAAAGTTCTAAAAATTTAATAGATTCTGAATTAATTTGATAGATTCTGAACTGTGAGTCTCCAATGTTCTTAATGAGAAATATATATATATATGTTTAAACTTAAAATTGCACCATGAATTCTACGTTGTTAAATAATATTACATTATTTTAATATTTATTTCTCTTATCTTTTATTATGATATTATATTTGTTTACTTTTATTTACTGTAATAATAATAAATTCTAAATATATAGGAATTAAAGATAATTTTTTAATGATATATATAATTTTAATTTACTCTAATAATGATAAAAATAAGTTATAAGAAGCTAATAAATAAGGTTGTGTTTGGTGCAAGTAAAATTTAAAGTTGGAAGTAATTATTGTGATTTTCCTTGATTTTGTGGAGCCATGATCTTTATCACAATTATTTAGGGTTTTGTTTGGATACTGTAAGTACAGGGGCTTGTCTTAATAAGACAAGGACAACTTTTGCACAAATATCTATTTATAGTCATGGTCATGGCTACCTGCTATGTATACAACATTCTTATATATCATAATGTTTTAACCCAGGGTGGATTTAAAATACATAGGGTTAAATGCCAAATAATTAACCCGATTTTTGAACGTTTTACAAATAGTTACCCGAAATTTAAATTTTTAAAAATGACTACCTCAACTTTGACACATGGGTCAAATAACTATCTCTGTTCAATTTTTTCGTTAAATATGAACAAAAAATGACGTGACAACACATGATTGGTCCATAATTTTAAAAACTATATTTTATAAAAACAAATACAAAAAAAAAAATCTTTAAAAAATTGGAAAATTAATTAAAAAAAGGAGTTTTTAATATAATTTTTGTATTGAAAAATATGAAACAAAATTAAAAAAAATAATAATTTATTTTTATTTCATATTTTGTATAAAAATATTATATTTAAAACTTTTATTTTCTCTATTAAGTTTTCAGTTTTTTTAAGAATTTTTCTGATTTTTTTAAATAAAATATAGTTTTTAAAAATTATATACCAATCATGTGCTACCATGTGTTTTTTTATTTTGTTTCATATTTTTCAATACAAAAATTATATTTAAACTGTTATTTTTTCTATTAATTTTTCAATTATTTTTTAGATTTTTTTTAAAAAATAATATACTTTTTAAAATTATGAATCAGTGATGTGCTGCCACATCATTTTTTGTCTGAGGAAGCGATTTGCTCCATGTGTCAAAGAGTAGGTAACTATTTGCACATTCAATGTTCAGATAACTATTTGTAAAATGTCCAAAATTTTGGTACCTATTTGTTATTTAACCCTCCGTTTAATTAACTAAAATATAGTTTGATTTGTGTATTTATAATGTGATTATTAGGCCCTATCCAATGGAAGGTATAAGAGTTGTTTGCATAGAGCCGTTGTGAACCGCGAAAATGAGAGGAGATCATTGGTGTTCTTTGTGTGTCCGAGTCAAGATCAAGTAGTGAAGCCTCCACAAGAGTTGGTGGTGAGGGACGGGCGAAGGAAGTATCCCGACTTTGCATGGTCAGACCTCTTAGAGTTCACTCAATCTCATTACCGTGCAGATGTAAATACACTACAAAGTTTTTTCAAATGGCTTCATGTGACTTCCAAATAACTAAAAGAAATCATATTAGCTTGGGTTTGTACCTTTAATTAAGTCAGATAATAAAAAGTAAGATAATCAATAAAATTGGCTATTTTTCATATTATTAAATAATATCACAATATCTTAATATTATACCATTAAATTAACTTAATCTACGTATGTAATTTTATTTATTATAATATTTTAAATTTTGAGTATCACATATAAAGAAACATTTTTTTTTTAAGTACTTTGATTTATGATATTTTTATGTGAAAATATGTGTAAAGAGGTTTCTAATAATATATGAATCATTTTTTTTTATTTTCTTACATTACTGTTAAAAAAATTAATCAAAAGTAAAGCAAAATATACTCTTTTAGTATATTAACGTACTTTTTTTTAAATGTAAAATGTGAATTAATAAATATCAAAACATGAGTTATTATTTTATCAACATCTTGCACAAAGTGATAAACATTTTTTTTATATAATTCCCTCTAGTTAATTAGTATCCAAATTTTGGTAAAAAAAAATAATTATTATCCAAATATATTATTTTTAAAAGTGAAATATATACATATCCTGGACACTAATTAATATGTTCACAATATATTAATTAGTATCCACGATATGTATATATTTCACTTTTTGAGGAAAAAGCATGAGACTGAGCCTCAGCCCGACCTTGGATAAAAAAATTTACCCGCTTAGTCTCGATTCTAGTAGGTCTCGATCCTAGTCGGGCCGGTCTTGAGGCGGTCTTGTCGAAAATTTGATTCAGCCAGTCTTTTTTCTTTCTTCCTAATATATTCCACTTATTATATATATATATATATATACATATTGTCTATGTTGTTTTGCATATAGTAGAGTATCATCATGTATAGTAATACCACTTTTATTTGTACAGAACTTTTGAGGTGCCTCCATTGTTATCTTATCAGAGCAAGTGGGTCTCTTGTCTTGATGATGTCTCATTGTCTCTAAAGGTGCTTTGGATCATCCATATGAATTATGTTTTTTTTTATAAATATATAAAAAAAACATTTAATACATATGTAGAAACGTTTGTAAAAGTTGTATTTTTTTCTACTTTTGTTGGGTGTTCTATTTAATTTTATTAATAAACACTATTTATCTTTTAATTTCACACGTTTCATAAAAATTAAAAACATTCTAAATGATAATTGGTGTATAACTGTGTAAATCGAAAAACCATATTATAAATTTGCGCTTTACTTTTTTTATCTATATATAATTTATTATTATTATTTTGTAATGAAAAAAATGAACAAAAAATAGAGATAATTGTTCAAAATAAGTAAAAAAAAAATCAACTTTTAACTACTATTTAAATTTTTATGAAAGATCTCCACCCATTTTCTCCCCTATTTTCGTCCTTATTGAGTATGATGAGTTCTATCGTGAGTCCACCATTGGAGGAAGTTTTCTAGGGTTTCATCATCTACACGATGATGATACTGCGTGAACTTCAACAGATCCGACCAAGTGAAATCTGGGTATTTATTTTGCCCTAATCTCTCCACTAACTCTGCCGGAGGTGTCAACACCTTGTCCTCCGGCGGGGTCACGAAGAACACCAGTGACCTTCTCTCACTCTCTGAATTCACAACGGCTCTATGAAGACAACTTTTATACAGTCCGTTGGTTAATACCTGTAGTAGTAAGTATAGTCAAACACACATTATTAATATATAAAATTTAAAAAAGTATTTTATAAACTCAATTTGTTAATTATCCAATATTAATTATGATTAAATACCAAATAGCTACATGAACTTTGAACGTTTTGCAACGTGCTACCAGAACTTTGAAAATTCAAAACGGACTACCTCAACTTTGATGAATGTGCAAATAGCTACCTCCGTCCAGATTTCCGTCAACTGTTATTGGAAAGTCGTCGGAAAGTCATCAAAAATTGAACGGGGTAGCTATTTGCACATTCTTCAAAGTTGAGGTAGCCCGTTTTGAATTTTCGAAGCTCGGGTAGTTCGTTGCAAACCGTCCAAAGTTCAGGTAGCTACTTGGTATTTAACCCTATTAATTATATATATATATATATATATTATAATGGTTAACCTATACTATACATTGAGAATTTTGTTATATATGTAAATTAAAAATATTAGATTTCACATGTTATTAAAAAAAATATGGTTAGTTGATTATGATACTCAAAATTAGAAAAATATTATAGTAAATAAAAGTAACAAATATATACTTATAAAGAATAATATTATAATATAGTAAATGAAAGGAAATAAATCTATATTAGCATTAAAAAATTAAAACACGGTGTAATAGTACATGATGTGAGCTTAAAAACTTTTAAATTTATAAAATTATCAGTTAAGTTACGTGTTGAAACTTTACTAATTTAGTGTCGTCATACGTTAAATTTAATAGTTACATGACAAAATATAATATGATCGTACCGTTAGAGTGTCTCCAATATTAATGACAAACGCGTCGGGACATGGTCGAACCGACTGCCACTTGCCGTCAGCAAACACCTGTAGTCCGCCGACGTGGTCCTGGTGTAGTATGGTCAAGGAGGTCGGGTCGTAGTGTGGACCCGTGCCCATGGTTCGGGCTGCATCCTTGCAGTAAGGGTAAAGGTTGCACCTCATGATAGCCTTTCCATCCTCAAAGAAGTTTTTGTAATGTGTTCTTTCCACCCCCAAACTCACGGCTAGAAGCTCCATTAGCACCATGTTTAAATCCTTCATCTCTTCGCAAAATTTTTGGTAAACCCAGCTTTCATCCATCCAATAAAACAATAGTTAACGCTTTTTTTAATTTGGGAATAAGTATAGTGATTGTGGTAATGTTTGGGTAAATTTTTTTAGATCCAGGATCATCTTGACACACAATCCGTATGAAAAATGAGATCGAGTTTGTATCGTATCTATCGACTCGTGGGTCAACCCGTGGACCCATATAATTAAATATATATTATAATAAATTATATAAAAGTTTATGGGTTACACAAGTCGTATAGGTCTTATGGGTTACATGGATCACATAGGTTGCATAAGTCATGTGAGTTGTATGAATCAATGAGTAATGTGAGTTCACGGGTGAGTCTACAAATTTCATATTAATTAAAATGACACTGGTCCAAGAGTTATACGGGTTGACCCATTAAATAACGAGATGTGTTTGAATTTTGAAAATTGACCCATCGTAAATCATGAGTTGTGTTTGAGTTGAGTAAATTTTGATATGACCCACGATTGACTCTTCTAGTCTACATGAATTGACACTCCTAATCCGGTAAATAATTTTACCATGTGCCTTACCCCGAGTGTTCGAACCCTTCCCCGAACGTTGACTTGAAATATTCAACGACAGGGCTGTCGGTCGTGTCCTTCGTCTTCTCGTCACTCAGATTATACCAAAACGAGTAAGTCTCCTTCCATGGCAGCTTCGACGAGTACCGATCTGCATGGGCACCTGAGTACCCATCAACCTCGTGCGGCATCCTCCTAATACTCACCTTCTTGTCTGTCGACAGCTTGAAAATCTGGTCTCCGCCGTCGTAGGTGGCTTGGATCAGCTTAGGGTCAACTCCATGGTTGATAACTTGGAAGAAGCCGTGGCTTGAGCAAGCCGACTTAACAAGATCGGCTGCACGAGACGTTGCCACAGGGTCACCGCTCACAAACCCCTTGAGGTCGATGATAGGCGCGTTGAGGTCGCCAATGTCGTTGCGATGATCGATCAGGTCCTTCTCCGGCCAGATGAACTCGGTCGGCAAATGGCGTTCCTTTTGAAGCTGAGCCGAGTCGAACACATCCTGACTTGAGTTGGCTACTACAAAAGGCATCTTCTCTTCTTTTGTGATTGTGGTTGGTTTTGTGTTGTGAGTCTTTGTGCCAAATGAGGGTATTTATATAGTCAATATATATATATATATATAATATATATATATATATATATATATATAAAATTAATTTTTGTGGTGTATTGATTACCATTTTTAGTCATCTACTATTAATGGGGAAAATGCCATGCCTTAATTGTCTAATTAATTGAATTTTGAATTGTACTGTGGTTATTATATTTATGGAAAGATTTAAAAAAAAAAACTAAATAAATATACATTAGAATGGTATTATGGTTATTTATGGTCGTGAAATAATATAATATCTAATAAAGTTAAAAAAAAAATCTTATTTAATATAGTATACACAATAAGATTGCCAAATAAAATAATATAAAGAATAAAATATTACCATATATCTTTGATATATTGTTGACTAAAATAAAATCTTACTAGTATGGTAATATATTTAATGATTCATTAATGCTTCTGACCTGTAGAATATTGTATTGACCTGTAAAATATTGTATTAATTTTATGTATTTTATTTTTCGAAATATAAGCCAATACCGAAATATCCTAAGTTTAGAAAAAAATATATTAAATTATACCTACCCGCAAATGACATTCGCGGGTGGATATACTGAAAAAGAGGACCTGTGAATAATATTCGTTGTTGCCCTAAAAAACATCACCTGCGAATTACATTTGTTTATGTAATCCTAAAGCAAAAATGCAACTTAGCTTCACATGATGAAATGATTGAAAGAAGAGAAAAAAAATATAATTTTCACCCGCGAATGTCATTCGTGGGTAATGGTTTTTATACTCACCCGCGAAACCTATTAGCGGGTAGATCTACTTTGATATTTTTTTAAAATCGAGAATATTTCGGTATTTACTTTTATTTTGAAGTGTATTTCGGAAAAAAATTCGATTTTATGACCAAATATATAGAGGTGCATATAATGGTGTAACACTAATGCCACATATACATATATAATATAATATCATTGCACTCGCCTTTAGGCTTGTTCATGAACCGGTTCGGGGTCGAACCGGTTCTGAACTGGACTGGTTTGAAAAAAACCAGTACATTTTTATGTTTCTAAAAAAACTGGTCTAGTTTAAGGAAAAAAGAACTGGTCTGGTTAGAACCGATTCAGAACCGGTTCGAACTGTTCTGGTCTGTTTTTTTAAATAACAATTTTGGTTAGAAAATAATCCGGTTCAAACCGAACCTAAACCGGCTGAAAATCCTGTCCAACACACTAAACCATCTGAAAAAATACTGAACCAGCTGAAAAACACTGAACCGACTGAAAAAACACTGAACCGACTGAAAAATACACTGAACCGATTGAAAATCTGTTCCACAACTGACTAAAATCCTGTCCAACATCAACATACGAGAGTCCAATATATCTCTAGGTTTGGTTTATTGAAGATATCTCTCGGTTTGGTCTAATTTCAGACTAGTTTAGTTGATTTAGCTTCAAACCGGTTCTAAAATTATATAGGTTTAAAATGGTTTGATTTAAATTTAAGTATAAACCAGTATCAAAAAACGAATCGAGTCGAACCGATTCGAACTGAATTTTTGGTACTATTTTGAACTGTTCTATTTGAAGGCTAAAAACACTGGTCTGGTTTTGGAACTAGTTCGGCCGAACCAGTTCGAACCAAACCAGTTCCAGACCATACCAGACCAGTTTGTCCGAACCGGTTCATTTGGACAAGCCTACTTGCCATAACACCTACGAGGACCAGTATAAATATTAGGGGTGTCAATTTGCGGGTTGGGTCGATTCATGAGTCGTGTCAGCCACAGATCGTGTCAGCCACGGATCGTGTCAGGATTGGTCTGACCCAAACATGACCCATTTATAAGTATGAGTCAAGTTTCGTAATCCAAACCTGACCCACCGGTCGGGGGTCAATCCGCGGGTTAGACTGACCCATCAGAAAATAACTCTATCAACAGTAAATTACTGCTAAAAACAACATTGAATGCCTGAAATTCAGCAATTACTCTGCAGATGATTTTAAAAATGAAATCCAAATTGTCACTACGTGCAATTTTGATTCAAGTCAAAGTTAGATCAACCCTAATATAGCTCAACTAATCAGAATATCAGCTAATTGAAACCTCAAATCTTGCCATTCTTTCTATAATTAGATATAGTAAATAGATTTTGAGATGAGAATATATTTAACTTTGAGAACAATTATAGTAAAAAGAATGAAACAAAGAGAGAAATTGGTGACTTGACCTCCATGGAAAAGCACATGGTGGATTACTGAGGCACAGTCCCTTAGCCTTGATCTCGACTATGGAGTCTTTGAGTTGAGAAACGATAGGGTGGGTTCGTGTTGGAAGAGAGACTGAGTGGTTGTGTTGATAGATGAGAGACTTCGGTGGAGCTCTGACCATTTTAGGGTTTGTGTGGTCAAGAGAGACGGGGAGAGAGGAAGATGTTTCAGTTATGTAGATGAGAAAGAGAATGGTGGAGATAGAAGAGAAAAGACACCTCACACAATCACACGGCAACATAAGACAAATGGAGAGGTTAAACAACTATAAGTATTAATTTATTATTTAATCATATATAATTACAATGGGTAACGAGTTGACCCAGGCCAAACTTGACCCGTTTTTTCACGGGTCATCCATGGATCGTGTCAAAATGACTCGTGAGTCAAAATGTCTGACCCAAACACGACTCGTGGGCGAGTTACCCATGGGTTGAGTCAATTTTTGACATCCCTAATAAATATACGAGCAAATGAATCTGACATAACCTCAAAACAATTATCAACCTTAAAAAATGACAACTCCAGCCATGTTTGTTTCAGCTTCTATGGTGATCGACGCTACTCAACTTCAGAATCAGGGTCAGGTTCCTCCCCAGTTTATGTGGCTGGAAAAGGACCTAGTAGGACTCAACAGTGACATTGAGGACCTCGATGCACCCATTGTGGATCTTGAGGGGTTCATGAAGGGTGATATTGCAGCCACGGCTCGAGCCGCTGAGTTTGTTAGGGTAGCTTGCTCGAACCAAGGATTCTTCCAAATTATCAACCATGGAGTCAATCCCAAGTTGATCCAAGACACTTATGATGGAGGTGATTAAGTGTTTAATGTCCCTCCTATCAAGAAGCTGAACATAAGACGTGACCCGAATCAAGTTAACGGTTACTCCGGGGCTCACGCCAATAAGTATGCTGCCAAGCTTCCGTGGAAGGAGTCTTGAGTTTAGTGTAGTTGAACAAATGTTAATTAATAAAATGTATCCATAAATAAACATGTGATATTTAATACAATAATACGAGAGTTGCTTCAATAACTATATTTGAAGTATATAAAAAAATAATTGGAATTAACTAAAAGTTTTAGCTAGCATATAAGAGGTATATAGTTCAAAATTTTGTGATTTGTATAAAGTAATTGATTGGATTTACCAAGTTCAATTTAAATGCAAAATACGACTGTGGAAAACTTTTCTAGGACATGTATCCGAGTACAGGGGTAAACTAAATACGATACTAAGCCTGGGGACCAATAGTGCAAATTTTCCGTTATATTAAAACCGGGACATAAATTCTTTCAATTTTCATCTCCCTGCCCTCCCTTCCCCGCGGACACCTGACGAAGAGGAGAAGCCGGGGCACGAAGAGTTCTCCCTCCTCCGCTTCCACCCTTTCCCTCGACAGATCCCATTTTGACGTCGATCTTCATTTTCCCTCCATCGTTCAAGCCACCAACCTTCTGTGATCCTGGATTCCTCGTTCCATCGGCCGCCATGAACGACTTCGAAGGACTCTTGACCTCCGATTACGGTTACAAGCCACAAGGCAAATCAGCCCCAATGTCGGCACCTAGAGAGCCCTTGAACACCACCTCGCGATCCTTAAACTTAGATTTTGGACCCGATTTGATGTTCAGCTCCAGTGGAGTTGAAAAGCCGCTGAAAGGTAGCGATATCGACGACCTGTTTGGAACTCCGTCGAAGCGTAAGGATGAAGAGGTAGATTTCGATTATGTGTTCGGTCCTGGATTGAATCCGCCTGTCTACGACAAGCCCGTGTACGATGATGATATCTTCGAGGGTGTCCCTGGGATCAAGAGCTTTTCTTCTTCATCTTCAGGGAACAAGATTGGTAATGTTTTTGAATCGGTTTCTGCCCCATCGGCGCCGAGTGGACAGGACGAAAGCAGCAGCGCGTTTGATGATCTTTTAGTCGGCTTTGGGGAAGCAAATAATCTACAAAAGAGCAAAGATTCTTCCAAGGATGAGTTTGATGATTTGATACCTGGGTTTGGAGGATCCAGTAGTGAACGGTATCATCATCATCCTTGCCTGATCTGTAGTTTTTACTCTCTTTATGTGGAAAGAACTTGTCTACTGGAGTTCTTTGCACCATTGGATTGGACCGATGATCCGCCATCTTCTAATATCTGACTTGTATTGAAGTCAGAAATTCATGTTGATGAATGCGGTGCGATTCTAGTAAATTATTTTCTTGTTCTGATTGCATGAATGTAGATCCTAGTTTTCGATTTTCCTAATGCTAAACTAGCTTGACTATAAGAAACGCGCCAGCAGTACTTATTGTAGTGATTACTCTTAAAGATAACCCGAAAAACATGATCTTTGGTTGTTAATTGATTCACATTTAGTAACAAGAAACTAAACTGATCGAGTAGATAAACTGGTAAGATTAGAGTGGCAGAGTTACTTCAATGTATACACTATAAACTTCACTTTAGATGCAAAACACTGTGATACAATTAAAGCAGATTTAAAGGAAACGAGTAATGTTGTAGTGAATTGATTAATCTGTCATTCATGATACATTGTCAGACATAGAGATGATTGACTTGGTGCTTCATGAGTATGTGTTCATTTACTTACTTTATGTAGATTCTGATGCTCTTCTCTGTAGATTACTATTCTAGTCTGTCTACTTGATTCTATTCAATGTTAATCACAAGTAAGTATATTGTTTTCCCCTCACACCATTAGCTTGAATGTTTCTTATGGCAGATTGAATCCTAAACGTATTTGGTCGTCAGATCCAGTTGCCACCTCAAGAAAAACTATGGAAGATCCTTTTGAAGATTTAGCATCTGTATCCCCTCATGTGAACTCGTCTTTTACAGTTCTTTCTGATCCATTGGAGAATTTCAATAACCCTAGTAAATTTGATGAGGATGCAAAAGCTGATGAACCTTCTGTGTCTAGTGGAGCATATGATGACTTGGACCCTTTTGATGGTTTTCCAAAACCTGTGTCAACCTCATCATCTGATACAAGTAACAGCAGGAAAGATAGAAGCTCCATGCATACGGATCGAGGAAATATCAATGGGGAAGAACAAGTTGATCAAATTTCATCAAGAGATCACGGAAGCCACTCAAATAAGCCCTCTGTTGATAATGATCTTCAATCACATCAGACCTTTTTTGACATGCCTTCAGCCTCAAATATTTTTTCTGGACCTGTTGATCATAGCTCTTCAATTCCTTATGAGACTTATAGCAATAAGGCCAATATCACAGTTCAAGAAGAAAGTGTTGAATCTTCGGATGATGTGTGGCTTTCAGCTTCTGAGATTCCTCTTTTTACTCGGCCAACTAGTGCTCCACCACCTTCTAGACCCCCTCCCCCACGACCAACACATGTTTCAAAGGTTGGTAGTGGCCATGGCTTTGAGGTTCCAAATTCATCCCATGAGGGTAGATCTGCTACATTAGTTGAACTTGAAGCATTTGTTATGGGAAAGAGTACTGAATATAACTTGGATGCCGATGCTAATGGTGTTTCAACTGAAGTAATGAGTCCCAACCCTGATGCAGCAGCATCCGAAGCAGCTATGAAGGAGGCCATGGATAGAGCTGAAGCTAAATTTAGGCATGGCAAAGTGGTAAGAGAGAGAGAGAGCACTAGGGCTGCTAGAAGTAGAGAATCTGTGCAGCAGGAGAGTGATGAGAGTTGGTTAGATGTTGAGGAGATAGCTCTTAGGGAAAAGCAGGAGTGGATACAGAGACAAAGAGAAGAGGAAGAGAAGGAACGTATATGGAGAGAGAAGGAGAGGGAAAGGGAAGAGAAGGAAAGAGAACAGAGGAGACTTGAGAAGGAAAGGGAGAGAGAAAGGGCCAGACAGGCTGTTGAAAGGGCTACTAGAGAAGCTCGAGAAAGGGCTGCTGCTGAGGCTCGAGCAAAAGCTGAAAGAGCTGCTGTCAGTAAAGCAACTGCTGAAGCCCGAGAACGTGCAGAAAGGGCTGCAGTGCTGCGAGCACAAGCTGAAGCCCGTGAGAGAGCAGCTGCTGAGGCCAGGGAAAGGGCTGAAAGAGCAGCAGCAGAAGCAAGAGAAAGGGAAGCACGGGAGAGGGCTACTGAAGCAAGAATGAAGGCAGAGCGAGCAGAAAAAGAAGCCTCTGAAGCAAGGGAGAAAGCTGCACGAGAAAAAGCTGCTGAAGCAAGGAGAAGAGCCGAACGAGCTGCTGTTGAAAGAGCTGCTGCAGAAGCACGACAAAGGGCTGCTTCAGAGGCTCGAGACAGAGCTGCTGCAGCTGCTCGGGCCAATCAGCAAAAGAACGATAATGATGTTGAATCCTTTTTCAGTGTTCCCATGCCGAAAACCACCCCTACTGTGAGAATCTTTCCCTTAAGATTCAAATTACTGCATGCAATCGTTATTTTACTGATTAAAGATTTTCCAATTCAGGAATTCTCTTTTGATGCACAGTTTCCAAGTAAGAAAGGTCCTGAGATTGCAAGGACATCAGATGCAGCTGCTTCAAGTGTGAGAAAAGCATCCCCCAATGCAAACTTTGTTGACGATTTTTCATCAATTTTTGGAGGTGCTGATTTGATTGATTCTCTGATGGTCACTTTTAGCTTTGTTTTATTTTGATCTCAAGGTATTTAGTTTTTGTTTAATTTTGGTATTTTGGGTTAAAGTTGCTCCTACTACATCGGGAGATTTCCAAGAAATTAAAGGAGAAACGGAAGAAAGGCGTAAAGCTAGATTGGACCGTCACCAGAGGACTCAAGAAAGAGCTGTATGCCTTATGTTTGTTTGTTTCCATGTATTTAAATTTTAAGGTTTCCATGGCCACTTTGATCTAATATTGGAGTTTCTGTTTTCTACTTTCTGCTCTTTGTCCCTCTTATCCAGACAAAAGCATTAGCAGAGAAGAACCAACGGGATTTTCAAGCTCAGAGAGAACAAGATGAGCGAAATGTATGAATCTGCAACCTTCTGATTTATGTTTACTTGCTTAGTGCCCTCTAATGGGTATATGGTCTTCCTTCTGAATTAGCTAGTTGGCGTTAAGTTCTGCAACATATATGTTTGAAAGCCTCTGCTGCATTACTTTAGCTACATTTAGATGATTCATGATAATCTTCGACTCAGCTTTCTGCTGCAATTAATGCAGTCTAATTAAAATTAGCTGATGAATCTCAAGGTTGAAAATTTCTGGTTTCGGTAAAATTGTGCATTTTTCTTCACCCTGTTGAACGTGGCAAAGCTACTTTCACTTGGAATTTTATCGTAATATCTATGTTTTCCTTCAGAGGATCGGTGAATCATTGGATATTGAGATCAAGCGCTGGTCTGCAGGGAAAGTAGGGAATCTCCGTGCTTTACTTTCAACCTTGCAATATGTAAGTGTGCTTTACAATCCTCCTTTCACTTCCAAACTTATACGTATGAATTGTTGATCCTCTTTTTTCTTTTGGGTGATGATCAGGTACTCTGGCCCGAATGTGGGTGGCAGCCAGTTTCTTTAACTGATTTAATCACCGGTGCAGCTGTTAAAAAGGCATACAGAAAAGCAACTTTGTGCATTCATCCTGATAAGGTACAGCAGAAAGGTGCTAATCTCCATCAAAAGTACATTGCTGAGAAGGTCTTTGATCTCCTTAAGGTACGTAACTGATTGTGTGGTATACGGAAGAGCTGCTATTAATCTTATATCTTGAACCCAATACCAACTTTCATAAAGTAATTTTAAGATCATTATGAGAGCAAGTAATGCTGCATCTCCCTTTTGAGTCTCAAAAAACTACTTCTTTACCTACCACAGGAAGCTTGGAACAAGTTCAACTCAGAGGAGCTATTTTGATTATTCAAGTTATACATGTTAAACCACATCTTCCCCTTCCCTGCCATGGTCATTCTTCTTCCACTCATTGAAGGCATCAATTCATGGAGGTAATGGCTTATTCACACCAGATAATATCAACTGTCTTCCTTGAAGAAATCTAAGGTCTACCGTAGCATATATATATAGAGAGAGACTTATTGAAGATTTAAGGTGTGTGTTTGTGAGGGATGAGGATTTTGCAGAATGAGTTGAGTTTGTGTAGAAAATAGTATACAAGTGAGATTTGTGTGGATACTCGGGAAGTGTTCAGAGCTTTTTTCTTCTTAATATTGCTCTGTTCGTCTGTGATATATAATACCTTGATTTTTTGTTCAATACATAACCTCACATGATGGACTGGACTGGACTGGTCTGAAGTGAGATAAGGATGTTGCTGTAGTTTGTTTGACACAATAATATTTGATGTAAAGTGTGTTGTGATTGCATATAATGTCTTTTGTCATCTATACTATTTAATGCCCCCGCGTCTTATTGCTTTGGGATGATAATAAGTAATCACAATCAGAAGTCATTACTCAAATTACGGTTAAAAGTTAAAACAATATAAACAATCAGCAAATGATTTAAATTCTCGTATAAATAGAGGGCATTACTCCTCTTTATTACATTCATATTAGAAATAAAATGGTAAATTACTTAACAGTCAGTTATGTTGTCACATGTGACTGAACAATTAAAATTTGTGCTGAATAGTTATTTATGTTTTTGAAATGTTACTGAACAATTACACAAATAATTATGCGCGAAAATAACTAAAACACCATTCCATTGTTCTTCATGTTCATTTTAATGTCCTTCATCTTCAATATCTTCTTCCTCGATTTAACCCCGAAATCTGAGTTCAAATCAATCCCAGAATTACGCAAATTGAAACCTACAAATGCAGATTTGAGTTCGAACTAAACCCTAAATTGCAGATCTGGGTTCAGTTCGAACCCAAATTTGCATTCCTGGGTTCGAACATAACCCAGATTTGCACTTCTGGGTTCGAATATGCATTTTTTGGGGTTTAATTCGAACCTAGATTTGCAATTTTTTGGTTCGATTCGAATCCAAATTTGCACAAATTTGAGTTCAAAATCATATTTCGAACATGAATAACACAATATAAAAGGAAATGTCAAAATCATCATTTTTGTGACTATTTAATCATATTTATCAAATATATGTGACTGAATAGAACATGTTTAACCAAAAAGTCATATTTTTTAAATGTGTATAATCGTTTAGCTACAAACAAAAATATAAGTAATCATATAGTTTCATTATCTATTTAAGTAATTTATCATAAATAAAACTATTTTTTTTGTTTATCACATGTTGACTTGGAGATATTTCTTCCTAAATCCTAGACCCTATCCTCGTTGTGGTTGCTGTTTATTCTAGAAGCTCACAGGAACTTTCTAAGAAAGTGAGGTTTTCTCACGTTTTTGTCTTTTTATCCTTTGTATTTCCGCTGTCAGTAAAATACTAAAATGAAAAACAGTGTAGGGACAACCGACACTGTTTTAGTCACCGAATTCATTGATTCCTATCACTTCCATCCATAGCATGATACTACATCATATGACTAGGGCTTACAAAGCAGGAATGGTATGAATAGGAGTGTGACCACAGTGGTGCGGTGAAAAAGTCACAACCATGATTATAACCATTACAGCTTAATATGATTAACTGTACTATTATGATGCAGTACAGTTATAATGATAAATTTTTTACTCATAGTGATTACGGTTATGATTATAGTATTTGAGTTATACCATATGGTTATTATATAAATATAATAATGATTTATTATTAATAAACTAATATATACTAAATAATGACAATTATTGTACATACATGTAATAAATAACCATGATATTAGTTTTATATATTTTTATTGTTGGCAATATAGATTTATGTATTTTTTAAAATAAAATTTTCAGCTTTTTATTATATTAGATGTGTGGAATGAATATGGGTATACGAGTAAAACCATGATTAATAACCACAATTATTTTAATGTTTATGATATTGAAAATTGTACAAATAATGGTTATGGTACGTGGTTTAAAAATATGGTATGGTTATGTTATTTGTCATACTCGTACCATACTCTAACCATCAACAACCCTAAATATGATCATACTATCAAAATATTATACGAAATTTTAAGAATTTAAAAGTATAATCGTCATGTAAATAAAAAATTAATAATTAATACAAAAGGGTAAGTTTAATTAAAAAAATATATGTAAAATTATGTGGCCCCCACTTTATTGTTTTCTACAATTTGTACATTGAATGTGGACCATTTTATGAATAAGATAAAATTACGTGAGCATCAAGTTTTATTATTATTGTTATTATTTATTTATCGGGATAATTAATATATTGATTGATTAATTAAACATATAAAGCAGACGATAGAAACGCATGCTTATTAAAAATAACACAAATTCAGCTTTGTTTTCTTGGAGTCATGCAACATTGATTAGTGTTTCACTAACCAATGGAGGTTCGCCGCAGCATGTTGATATTTCAGGAATTATTATTATTATTAAAATTATTAATAGTTATTAAGTAATACTAATCGCAAAAAAAATATATATATTAATTTTGATAATTAAAGTTTTTATTATATTTTCTTCCTTTAATTTTTTTAACTGCTCTATATTAATTATACAATTTTTATTTCTCAACGACACGTCATGTAAGTAACTTTAAAGTCTTTAAGTTATAAATTTTTAATCTGTATTTATTTAACATGTATATTTATGATTTTATCTTCAATTTATTTTATGAAGTGAAATTGATAAAATATATAATATTTTATGTTATGAATATCAAGTAACATATATTAAAATTTACTTTTACAAATTAAATTTAAGATTAATTAATGAGACATTTTTATCTATCACATAATATTCTTATCAAATAAGTCATATATTCAACCCCTATGAGTATCATATTATTGGATATAAAACCGATACCTATATTTGAATTTTGGATCCTACTATCTAAATTTTTAAACCCGAATACGATTCGTATACAGGTCACTCATAATCTGTATCAAAATTAATACTCATAGATATTGACAACTCTTTTATGCAATAGACACATCAAACATATACATTTATTGTTACACACTAATTTATTCCATAAAGTTCATACCCAATTAATAATTAATATATTACCAAAAAAATATTAATAACTAATATGTTATACATTTATGTATTAGATAATATATAAGTGTAATATTTAGTATGCATTTAACCAAACTAATGTATTAATTTATATGTGTATTAAATAATCAAATATACCTTAGAAAATTGAGCTTAAAGATTATACATATTTCTCAAAAAATCAAATATAAACCTATCCACACTCTAAAAATAAATTAGTTAATAAAAAACTATATAATTAATTTAAAAAATAAAGTGAGTAAATTATGTTTTTTTGTATCTTATTCTCAACTAATAGAGGAAGATTAAGTCAAAGTCAACCAAATGAAACACCCAAGCATCTTCCTGTGATTTCCTCGGAAATTATATTCTTATCCATTCACGACAAAAGATTTAGTAGATATGTCATGCACCACGTCACGACATTAAGAAGTATTTAATGGAGAGAATTACCAATAATTATATTTTTTTTAAAAAGAATATGATAATAATATAGCGGTTCAGTGCTTGTTTTCTAATTATATAAATTTTAGATTTGAGTTTTGACTTATGAGTGAAAAATATTTATGGACAACATTGTAACCCTTAAGGTAAGGAACAATTATTCTAACTAAGTGTGAAGTAAACATGCTAATAGTGTCGCTCGATTTTGGACTTTTAAATTAACTACAAATAATAATCAAAATTAATTATTATGTTTTACTTAAATTTTCGAATCTCAACTTTAACCAAAGGTTAAATACCAAGTAATTATATGAATTTTGGACATTTTGCAACGAGCTACCCGAACTTTGAATAAGGTGCAAATAGCTACCTCCGTCCAATTTATGACGAATTTCCAATGACTTTCCGACGACTTTCCAATGACTTTTCGACAAAAGTTGACGAAAAATTGGATGGAGGTAGCTATTTGCACATTCTTCAAAGTTAAGGTAGCCCGTTTTGAATTTTTAAAGTTCGGGTAGCTCGTTGCAAAATGTCCAAAATTCATGTAGCCAGTTGGTATTTAACCTTATAATTAAAGTTAATAATCTCCTTTTCAAATAAATAAAATAATATATAAGTATGAATGTATCCTTTATTATCTGTCTTTTTATGTGTATGAATCAAAGTTGGTAGTCCACTGCCTTTGAATTGTGGCTGAGCTTGACAATGAACATTGACAGGGACCGATTTATAGTTACATTCATTCACGCACGCTTTAATAACTTATTGCCGACGTAATGGTATGACTAAGGAAGCATTATACGATAAAAAAATAATTAAAGCCATAATATCATTTTAACAGAGAATTATCGGTAAAATCAATTTTACAAATATTTTTTTAAACATTTATATAATAAATTATTTATATTTTTAAAAATAAGATGTATAGTTTTCAAAAATTTAGGGAGGTGTTGACTTGACTCTAAGCATTCATTCTTTGCATGAGCTTTAAATGGGTGGTTATCTTGTTTTTAGAGGTTTAAGTCAATGCAAATTCAACACACTTTATCTTGAATGATAAACTGTGCAAAAAAAAAAACCTTGAATGATAAATTACTCGAATATTGAGCATTTTGTAAATTACAATCCAATTTTTTTTTAATAAAAAAGGTGTTAACTCAACTTTCGAATTTGGGTCAAATTACTATTTCTGTTAAATCTGAATGAAAAATAACATGACAACACATGATTGATCTATATTTTAAAAAATTATATTATTATTTAAAAATACCATAAAAATTAGAAAAAATGTAAATTATTAAGAAAAATACGAGTTGTTAATATAATATTTTTATTGACGATATGAAATAAATAAAAATAATGAGTAGTCATTTTTTTATTTTTAATAAAAATATTATATATTTCAACTCGTATTTTTCTTAATAATTTTACATTTGTTTTTCTAATTTTTATGTTATTTTTAAATAATAATATTTGTTTTTTAAAATATAGACCAATCATGTGTTGCCGTATTATTTTTTATTTTTTCTTAATAATTTTACTCGTATTTTTATTTAATTTTCAATAAAATATTAAAAAACTGATTACTCATTATATTTTCAATTTCCCCATCATATTGAAAAATACTTATATTCTTACTCTTTTTGAAATCGCTAAATTTGGTTGACAGTCTATAATTCTTATGGGGGTTAAAGTGACAAAAACCATAGTCAAGGGACTCCAAAGAACATGAAAGCTGATCTTGGGTGAGGAGCTAGAGACTCGAGTGACGCAAGCGCTGACGTTTCTAAACCACTCTAGTCCCTCGCGTGTCCGTCACTCGCTGTAATTCCGTCCATCTGTATATAACCCGCCCACCTTCTTCGCATTTCCACATTCAACGAAGCCGATTCCGATAAGCGAGGGAGAAAACAGAAGAATAAGAAATAGAGAGAGAAAGAGTGCAATCGATCGATTGACGGCGGCGGCGATTGTAGTTCGTGAATGAAGAGGTCTGAAATCGAGTTGAACTTGCCTGCCGGGTTCAGGTTCCATCCGACTGACGAGGAACTGGTGAACCACTACCTGATCCAGAAATGTGCGTCCAAGTCGCTCCCTGCTCCGATCATCACTGAGGTCGATCTGTACAAGTTTGATCCGTGGCAGCTTCCCGGTACGCAATCTCATCGCGATACAGTCAATTTCTTCTGATTGAGTCAAAAAGGTCGATTTTTTTTTTCTTCTACTGATTTTAGTTCCCTGATTGATGCAGAATTAACTCTGTACGGTGAAAAGGAGTGGTACTTTTTCTCACCGAGGGACAGGAAATATCCGAACGGGTCAAGGCCGAATCGGGCCGCTGGTACTGGGTACTGGAAAGCCACCGGCGCCGATAAACCCATCGGCCAACCTGTTCTTGGCATCAAGAAGGCGCTTGTGTTTTACGCGGGGAAGGCTCCGGGTGGAATCAAGACTAATTGGATTATGCACGAGTATCGCCTTGCTAACGTGGATCGCTCTGCTAGAAACAAGAAGACCTCTAGGGTATATTCTTGAGTCTTAAATCAACTTTTTCTTTTTTTATTATATTTCTAAAGAGAATTCAAATCAATAAGATGCATTGAAATCGAATAATTGGATGTTCTCTTATATAAAATCTGGATCTTTTGCAGTTGGACGACTGGGTTTTGTGCAGAATCTACAACAAGAAGGGAATCATGGAGAAACATGTGTTAAGCCAAGTGAAGAACGTAAACATGTCCGAGGATAAGAAGGCAGATGTGGTCTTAATCCCTGATTTCAATTTCAATAAACCAGTGCAACTGAAACCTGACATCTGGGCACCGATGAAGATTGAGGATCATACCTTTAGCGACATTACTGACTCAAACCCGAAGCTGCAGCAGGAATCCAGCAGCTCCGAGCATGCGGTTTCCCCCGACTCACAAGTTCAAAGCGAGCCCAGATGGGACGAGCTTGAGCTTGACAAGGACTTCGATTTCCAATTCGATGAATTGTTGAATGACCATTTTCACTCTAACCATTTTCATTTCCAAATGGACCAGTTCTCAGCATTGCAGGACACGCTTCAGTTTCCTTAGAAACCTTGTCCACCCTGACAAGAAGAAAACAGAACAGACTACTTACCCATGTCTTGTTAATCTCCAGAAATCTCAACTTCTGTTGTTTACCAACACAACATATGGTTGGTCGATGTATTTGATTGATTAGAAGCATGGTTATGGTCGTGATCTGCTGCAGAATTGATCGGCCGTTCCGTGCTGCATAGAACATTGAGTAGGGTTTGTTCTTTGGGGGTGTTAGATGGTCAGTGGGAGTATAAAGAACAAGTAGATGGCGATGTGATCATTTGTCGGACATTCGTTCTAAATCTGTAAACCAATTTTTTCATATGTTTAATGCTCTATATATTAAACTGGGTTTAGTATATATATGCATATTATTTGGTCGAAATGGAAGAATGGGCACAAATGCAGATACTGTAATATATTTGTAGAGTCAACATTCAATAGATTATATATATACCACCGCGTTCTCTGTTAATTTTTTAGTCAACCTTAAACTAATCGAAATTGCCGAACCAGACATGGTATGTCGGATTCTGGAGTTTCTGCATCATGTTCTTATTTGTGCAAGAACAGAACTGTGGGTTCTTTGCTGAATTCATCAATGTTTTTATAGAGCAAAGTTTGGATTTTTAAATACCAAGTATAGAAGCCATTTATTCCATTATTCATAAATCTCTTTAAGAAAACATATTAAAGACGCATTCATTGTATTATTATTAGGGTTAAATACCAAGTACCTACCTGAACTTTGGACGTTTTGCAACGAGCTACCCGAACTTTGAAAATTCAAAACGGGTTACCTTGACTTTGAAAAAGGTGCAAATAGCTACCTCCGTTCAATTTCCAACGACTTTCCGACGAAAGTTGACGGAAAATTGGACGGAGGTAGCTATTTGCACATTCTTCAAAGTTGAGGTAAACCGTTTTGAATTTTTTAGGGTATCTCGTTGCAAAACAGTTAAAGTTCAAGTAACTACTTGGTATTTAACCCATATTATTATCTGCCGTACTTGGTATGTTTATCTGGGCAGCTGTTCTTCATCCTCAGTTCATCGCAATAGCTCCCTGTGGCATCCGGTGGCAGGTCTCGGGCATCCACCCGATCAAATCCTTCTCGTTGTCGTAGATTACCAATTTGTCCTGCATCGATATATCTAACAACCACATAAAAAGGAAAACAAACAAACATTAGATCAACGATTTATCTGACAGACACAATCGAATGATGACATTACTTATGTTACCTCCAATGACATTGTAATTCTGCAACCCTGCTGCTGTTCCATTCAGGATTCCTAAGCAAACGTTTCCGAGAGGCTACAAAGACATTCACTATTCATCATGATCCGAGGAACCGTTGGTTAGTTAGTTAAGGTAGTTATAGTTACCGATATGATTAAATACGACTCGGGAAGGATGTCGTAACTGACACGCGATCGATCACGGGTCCAGAAACGCATGTATATGGGTTTGAAGAACCTTTTTGCCTCACGGATGTTCTGGAAGGGTCTCTTTCCTTTCCAGCAGAGTGGGAGCGTTACGTCGTCGAATGCCTCGAACAAGGGTTTTCCGAGCATCGAGTTCTTCATCTGGCAATCAATGCAAATTCTTATTAATCGAAGAACATATGGATGATCTTGAAGTGTATTCATTTTCAATAACAAGTACCAAATACGATAGAGCTTGGTAGACCGGGGCGCTAAAGTAAGTGTAGGAGCTCCCACTGTCAAAGTATACAGGTAGGTTTCGGAATCCAGTCTGCCGATCGCCGTAGCTCAGCTCGGCCGGACCGGGGGAATAATGGTTTCTGCAATTTAAGTATATGATGAGAAAAGAAGTGAATATATACATGGATCAACGAAAATGTGGTTGGATCGGGCATTACGAGTCCCGTGGCATTTGAACCCAATCTAAGCTCTGACTGTCGTAAAGATCGTCGCCGATGAAGAGATACCCTCCGCCTCTCGAGCTAAAGCAGTGTCCGATCACATTTCTGATCAAACCCTGAGTGTGGAGTTGGGTCAAGAGGCTGGTGCGTCCTCTGCCTAGACCGAGCACTCCGTCTAATTGAGGCTGGCTCCGACCCGGAACCTGATCGTATCCACATCTGAAACAATAGATTTTTAAGTTATGAAAAATCTCAGGCTAAGAATTTATATGAAATTGACTTCTTTATGGTAAAGATAAAGCTCGGTTGTTTATGTTTTGATGATTGAAATAACCTGAGGGAATGTAGTCACTAGCTCAATTTTAGGCTAGTTCAATTTAACCGGTTCGGATGAACTGGTCTGGTTCTGTTTTAGGTTTCAAATAAACCAGTTCAAAATAGTATCAAAAATCCAGTTCGAATCAACTCGTTTTTTGATACTGGTCTATACTTAAATTTAAATCAAACCACTTTAAACCTATATAATTTTAGAACCGGTTTGAAGCAAAAACAACTAAACCGGTATAAAATTAAACCAAACCTAAAGATGTCTTCAATAAACCAAACCTAGAGATGTATTGGACTCTCGTATATTGATGTTTGGACAAGATTTCAATCGGTTGTGGAACAGATTTTCAATCGGTTCAGTGCATATTTCAGTCAGTTCAGTATATTTTTCAGTCAGTTCAATGTTTTTCCAGTCGGTTCAGTGTGTTTTTCAGTTGGTTCAGTATTTTTTAGTCGGTTCAGTGTGTTGGGCAGAATTTTAATTCGGTTTAGTTTCGGTTTGAACCGTATTATTTTCAAACCAAAATTGTTATTAAAAAATCAGACCAAAACAGTTCGAACCAGATCTGAATCAGTTCGAACCAGACCAGTTCTTTTTTCCATATACCATACCGTTTTTTTAGTAACAGAAAAAAGTACTGATTTTGTACAAACCAGACCAGTTCAGTTCTGAACCGATTTGACCCCAAACCGGTTCATGAACAAGCCTACTCAATTTCATTTCTCTAAACTCTTCTTACTTTTCGATGTGGGTATCATCACAAATGAGGGAAGGAAACTAGTTACTAACCCGAGAGTAAGGCGAGGACTAAGTGGGATGCCGGTCGATAATTGTAGGGAGAAGATATCGTTAACAAGCACGCCGAGGGAAGAACCGCCATCGGCATAATCAACCTCGTAATCGCATTGCTTCGGGTTATCGCACATGTGTTCACCTGCGTCATGCAAGGATGCGCACATCGGGTCACGACATACCACTAGGTCATCGCTGGGCTTATAATGTGAGTGTGGTGTCTGTAGTTCAAACAATAACGTTACAGGTACATATAGATTATCACTTAATCAACTGTCTTAAAAGTTCGAGACGGAATACCTGAGTGCACTGCTGACAAGGTGCATCACACTGGAGCCAGGTTAGGTCGCTGCCCGTGTCAGGATTGAGAAAGTATGGCCTCGGGGGCTGCCCGATGAGGACCGTAACATTGTAAACCCTGCCCGGAACAAGGTACACTTGTTCATGCGAATCAAAAGATGTTATTTATTGAAAAAAATCAAGATTTGATCTTTACCCTGTTGGATAGACATTGCCATTGATTTGAAACACAAGTGCCGATCTAACCGGGTTCGATAGCGTCGATTCCTTTACCTTCGAATCGGATGCAACTGTTGACAACGACCCAAGAACAAGAATCACCAAAGCTCCAAAACCCAGTTGCCGTTTCCCCATTCTTTCTCTAAGGGCAACAAAAAATCCAATCTTTCTTTTTGTGTGTTGTTTTGTTGGTTGTTATTGCAGGGGGTCTGTAATAACAAAAGTTGGGCAATGTCGTTTGATGTCTTTTTGTTTGTGTTTTTGTCAAGTTCGAAGGGGGCATTATATATTAGCATCAACCCATCAAACACAAACAACTTGCTGATTAAGGTATGTGTCGTGTGTCCATGCTTAACTTGAGAGACAAGGGTAAGTATATTAGCATCTCTTAAACTTTTAAATAAGGCGAACTAAGAAAGCTTACTAGACCGAAAAATTGAAAATTTGATCCTAGACTGTTCTGAATGATAGGGGTGAAAGAAAAACCGGGTTGTCCTAAATTCCAATGAAAACTGAATCGATCCGAACTGAAAAAACCGGGCTGAAAATGTACAGTTCAGTTTATGGTCGTTTTTTTGGTTTGGAACGGTTTTTAAATCTAAAAGACCGCGGAGTCCGGTCCGACCGTTTATACATATATAATTTTATATATTATACTAATTAGTTTTAATTAATATAATTAATCAATCAATACAAACAAATAATAATTTTATTATTTAATAGTTATTTTAATTGTTTAATTAGTTTAGTAGAAAGTTATGTAAACAGTGTTAAATCAAATTATTTTGTTGTTTAATTTGATTTTGAATATTTATTTTGGTTTTGATGTCTCTCTATATATATGTTTTAGTTTTAAACCGAAAATCCGGACTAAAAATCCGAATGAACAGTTTATTTTTTGTTATACAATCTTTTGGTCGTTTTTTTTTTTTTAAGAAAGCCGGTCCGAAAATATAGGTACCCGACAAAAATAGAAAAAAACGGATCCGACCGGTTCAGTTTCACCCCTAGTGAATGACCCATTCCGAGTTTAAGACCGAAATGATTAGATTTCTTGTTAGGTCGGTCTTCATTTTGGATTTTTCAAGTAAATTACGGATTTAAATGCTTCAAGATCTTTGATTTCAACAAGGTTGTGAAAGTGACACGACAGAGAACAAATGTGTGGTTTCCTAGAACCTTCATTGGATGAACGATTAATGAATACTATGCATGGCGATTATTGGGTTCACGTAGCGTAATGCATTCCTTGAAGCTAGCAAAGCTTAAACGCGTCTTCTCCTCCTTTCATGAATCATATACTTATGTATATATTTTTCAGAAAGGAACATACTAACAAAAGGGTATCACGTAATTATATATAATAATGATTATCATTGCCACAATTATCACACTACATTAGTGAAAATATTAGGGTTTGAGTAGAGGGTCGAAGTCACAAATTTAAATTTAGATGAAAAAGTATTATAAATTTAAAATGATTTATGGGGATGAAGAGAGGGATGGAATTAAAAATTTAAGTTAACGAGTAAAATACTATAAACTTAGATGCATACTAAATTAATTTTTAAAAATACTTTCAGATACTTAACGTCTGCTTAGTGATGCACTATATGTTTTAGATGTTTATATTAGTAAGTTTTTCATCACAATCTCGTTGCTCACTTTCGTTATGGAGGATGTTGGAATATGTACGAAACATGCAATCGATTAAGGTACAACATAACACATAATTAAGTTACCTCCCTGAACGATTGTCTTAGCGGAAGCGGAAGCGGATCTGCCTGAGATTGGGATCACGATCTGCCGGACGGGAGGTCACGCCACGGGTTAACGGGCAGTGACCTAGGTTTCCACAGCTACTTAGCTCAGTCTAAACTATAGGGAGGCAGAGCACTGTTATCGTTGTTAGGTTTTCCAACCCTGAGCATCCCTATACATATAGAGGGAATGGTTTGGGCCAGTATCCAATACTGGGCTTATTAGAATGGGCTCCCACTAATGAGCGACTCAATCCCCCAAAACCAATAGAGGATACTAATAGTAAAAAAAATGCAACAATAAAAGAAGTTAATTACTAAACTGCAATAATAAATAATAATGAGAATAAATAAAAACGACCTAAGTAATAATTTATCAAAAATGAAATCTAAAGTACTTTTTTTTTTCTCCCTACCAAAATTATGACATACAGTGTTATCATAGTAATTTATAAGGAAAAAAAAATCTATAGACTTTGTTCATTCCACATATAAAGTTGATGAAAAAAAAACATTTTTGACAGCTTCAGAAAATAAATAAAGTTGGTAAAAATGCAGTCACAAGCTTTGAGACTGTTCCACAAGCAATGAGTTCCTTGTCTCTCAAGCTAAGGTCAGACAGCAAAGACATGCATACCTTAATGAAAAAGTTATTTTGTTTTCATGGGTTTATGCTCATATATAAGGCCTTTCTCGGACATGCCAAAAACACACACAACTCAAACAAAAGGACATCCGACATTGTCTCCTTCGTCTCCATCAACTACAATCAGAAAAAAAAACAGACAAAGATTCGAGCTTTAGTTGTCCCAATGGCAAGAGGGCAACTGGGTTTTGCAGTTTGGGTTGTTCTTGTTCTTGGGACGTTGTCTGCATTTGCAACAGAGACTTTGAAGATGACAACAGATTCGAATCTGACGAGTCGGGTTAGATCGGCACTCGTGTTTCAACTGAATGGCGATATCTATCCTTCTGGGTAAGCTTACAACTTCATCACAAATCTGGAAAAAGTTCAAAAAGATAGATCTTTACTTTCAGCATGAACATCTATATATGCTTGGTTTGGGCAGGGCTTACAGTGTAACTGTCTTGATCGGGCAGCCGCCGAGGCCGTACTCTCTCAATCCCGACACAGGAAGTGATCTTACTTGGATCCAATGCGATGCCCCTTGTCGGAAATGCACCCATGTATGATGAAATGCCAAACGATAGTTTCGTATTTTGTCGGTATATAATGCGAGAGGGTTTTGCCGACGATGTTAGTTTCGTCGGTAAAACTTTTTATTGGACAACAACAAAAAATAGGTCAACGAATTTTATGGGTTAAGGATAAATGAAGTCGTCGGTAATTAAATTTTCTTACCGACAAAATGATTATTTCGTCAGTAATGTAGAGTTTACGGACGGAACTTTACCAAGGAAATTAAAAATCGTCGGTAAAGACAAGATTTTCAGTAGTGTTAAGTCAGTTGGTTACGGAATATTGATTGTGATGATATTGTTTTGAATTAGACCCCGCACCCGCTTTATACGCCTAATGATGATCATGTGGTGTGTTGGGACCCGATGTGTGCATCGCTGCACGGGCCTGGTGACGAACATATGTGCGAAAATCCGAAGCGATGCGATTACAAGGTTGGTTATGCGGATGGTGGGTCTTCTACCGGCATGCTTCTTAACGATGTCTTCTCGCTTCAATTATCGACTGGAGTTCCGATCAGTCCTCGACTCTCTCTTGGGTTAGTTAGACACTAATCGTAATCAATGTGTTCCGCACCTATGACCGGAACATAAGCCCCATTTGATGGTCTATGGTTGAACTAGAATCCAACATTTTTTCGGGTTACTTGTTGTAGATGTGGATACAATCAGACATCCGGACGAACCCAACCGATCTTAGATGGAGTGCTCGGTCTAGGGCGAGGACGCACCAGCCTCTTGACCCAACTCCATACTCAGGGGTTGGTCCGAAACGTGATCGGGCACTGCTTTAGCTCGAGGGGTGGAGGATATCTCTTCATCGGCGATCATATTTACGATACCGCGAGTTTAGTGTGGGCCAAGATGCCACAAGACGCGTAATGCCCCGTTCCCTAGCATACAACTTATTTAATCAAACCATATTGTTCTTAATCTTGTACACTTTTCATTGCAGAAACCATTATTCCCCCGGACCCGCTGAGCTCACTTACGGAGATCGAACGACCGGGTTCAGAAGCCTACCCGTATATTTCAACAGCGGTAGCTCCTACACATACTTTAGCGCTCCGGTCTTCCAAGCTCTATCGTATTTGGTACGCGATATACAAAATAAAAATAACTTCAAGATTCATAGTTCACGATGTTTCGGTTAACTAGAACTTACATTGACACCAGATGAAGAACTCGATGCTCGGAAAACCGTTGTACGAGGCATTCGATGATGATACACTCCCTCTATGTTGGAAAGGGAAGAGACCCTTCAGGTTTGTCCGAGAGGCGAAGAGGTTCTTCAAGCCGATCAATATGTATTTCATGACCCACGACGATTCACGCGTTAAGTACGACATCCTCCCGGAGTCATACTTGATCATATCCGTAAGTATAACTTAATCACCTTCATTACTTAGATAAGAACTTCTAGATGCATGGTATACCTTGAATCCCGACAAATCATGAGTGTTTTTTTTGTAGCCCCTTGGAAATGTTTGCTTGGGAATTCTGAACGGGACCGAAGCCGGATTTGAGCATTACAATGTCATCGGAGGTACCAATATTAGTTCCTCGTACTTTTCCGATAGTTGATTGCTTGTGTATCAAGTAATCATAACAACTAAGATTTAATGTTTTGTTTGGTATGTTTTTTAGATATATCGATGCAGGATCGGTTAGTGATTTACGACAATGAGAGAGAAAGGATCGGGTGGATGCCGGAGACCTGCCATCGCATGCCAAAGGGGGCGATCACGGTGAACTGAGAATTAGGGCAACTTTTTTGTTGAAATATTCTTCATTAGAATGTTTGGAGAAGAATAAGAATGTACAACAAAAGGGTTTGTGAAACCCTTTATGCCAAGTCCATCAATAATTGTATTTTCTAGTTTGAATTGATCAAACAACATTCTACTTGTGTCTTAATTTATTCTATTTCATATCCTTTTATTCGTATCTCGATATTCGACATTGACGTGAGTTATAATTTCCAACCGTAACGATAACCGTCTTAGCTAGCCACTTGATCTCAGTTAGTACCCTCATCATAAGAAATGTGAGTTTGCTTGTGGCATAAGTAACAATAAACCACAACACTTTAGCAAATCAATAGGCTATCTTATGAAACAGGCATTAACTCAGAGTCACATTAGGCTAAGCTGATCACAACGTTCATTTCATCCTATATTTTGAGTAATAACGTGTAAAAAGGTATTTGATTAAGTGCAAAAGCAAACAAAATTTATTTAATCGAAAATAGAGTCTTGATTGAGTAGAAATACAAAAAATTACAAAATCGCACGAAACTCAAAGGGGTACCATCACGAAAAATCGTTGATTTGGGTTCCAAAAATATATATTATATTCATGTTACTACCCCAATACATATCGAGTCAGAAGGTGAATTAAACTAATTTCACTGAAAACGAAGTTACGAGTGAGGAGATATTGACAAAACTATAAAATCGGTTGAAACTAAAAAGGTAGCACCACAGAAAAAGATCTTTAACGTCTTCTATGTTAGATGATCAGAACGTTCATTTCATCTTGTATTTTAAGTAAGAATGTGTAAAATTGATATTTGATCAAGTACAGAAGCAAAAAAAGTTTATTTTATCAAAAATAAAGTTTCGATTGAGTAAAAATACAAAAAAACTACAAAATCACACGAAACTCAAAGGGGAACCATCACAGAAAATCGTTGATTTGGGTTACAAAAATATATATTATATTCAGGTTACTACCCCAATACATATCGAGTTAGCAGGTGAAGTAAACTAATTTCACATAAAATTAACTTGCGTGTGAGGAGTTATTGACAAAACTATGAAATCGGTTGAAACTAAAAAGGTAGCACCACGAAAAAAGATCTTTATCGTCTTATATGTAAGATGATCAAAACGTTCATTTCATCCTATATTTAGAGTAGAATGTGTAAAAAAGGTATTTGATCGAGTGCAGAAGCAAACAAAATTTATTTCATCGAAAATAGAGTTCCGATTGAGTAGAAATACAAAAACTACAAAATAACACGAAACTCAAAGGGGTACCATCACGGAAAATCGTTGATTTGGGTTCCAAATATATATATATTATATTAATGTTACTACCCTAATATATATCGAGTCAGAATGCGAACTAACTAATTTTACAGAAAACAAAGTTGCAAGTGAGGAGATATTGACAAAACTATGAAATCGGTTGAAACTAAAAAGGTAGCATCACAGAAAAATGTCATTAACATCTTATATATAAGATGATCACAACGTTCATTGCATCCTATATTTTGATTAAGAACGTGTAAAAAAGGTATTTGATTGAGTGCATAAGCAAACAATATTTATTTTATCGAAAATAGAGTCTTGATTGAGTAGAAATACAAAAAATTACAAAATCGCACGAAACTCAAAGGGGTACCATCACGGTAAATCGTTGATTGGCTTCCAAAAATATATATTATATTCATGTTACTACCCAAATACATATCGAGTCAGAAGGTGAATTAAACTAATTTCACTGAAAACGAAGTTGCGAGTGAGGAGATATTGACAAAACTAAGAAATCAGTTGAAACTAAAAAGGTAGCACCACAGAAAA
Source organism: Chamaenerion angustifolium (assembly GCA_946814005.1). NCBI lineage: Eukaryota > Viridiplantae > Streptophyta > Magnoliopsida > Myrtales > Onagraceae > Chamaenerion > Chamaenerion angustifolium. Next base: position 2,417,562 of record OX328279.1, read on the forward strand.
GATCTTTAACTTCTTATATATAAGATTATCAAAACGTTCATTTGATCTTATATGTTGCATAAAAATGTGTAAAAATGATATTTGATCGAGTGCAAAAGCAAGATAAATTTATTCATCGAAAATAGAGTTCCAATCGAGTAGAAATACAAAAAACTACAAAAGCGCACGAAACTCAAAGGGGTATCATCACGGAAAATCGTTGATTTGATTTCCAAAAATATATATTATATTAATTTTACAACCCTAATATATATCGAGTCAGAATGCGAATTAAATTAATTTTACAGAAAATGAATGTGCAAGTGAGGAGATATTGTTAAAACTATGAAATCGGTTGAAACTATAAAGGTAGCATCACGGAAAAAGGTCATTAACATCTTATATAAGATGATCACAACGTTCATTTCATCCTATATTTTAGTAAGATCGTGTTAAAAAGGTATTTGATTGAGAGCAGAAGCAAACAAAATCTTTTTCATCGAAAATAGAGTCTTGATTGAGTAGAAATACAAAAAACTACAAAATCGCACGAATAAATGTTGTTTTATTCCATACTCGATCAAATATATATTTTAAACATTATTACACAAAATATAAAATGATATGTTTGTTGTTATCACTTGTATATATGACGTTAAATTCTTTTTTCCTAGGAGGTACCTTCATTTTTCGTATGATTTCGTAGTTTTGTCAATATCTCATCACTCACAACTTCGATTTCACTAAATTTAGTTTTATTCACATTATAACTCGATATATATTGAGTTAGTAATTTTAATATAATACATATTTTTGGGGCCAAAATTCACTATTTTCCGTGATGGTACCCCTTTGAGTTTCAACCGATTTTGTTGTTTTTTGAAATTTTCCTCAATCGGGCCTCTATTTGCGATGAAATAAATGTTGTTTTATTCCGTAATCAATCCAATATATATTCTAAACATTCTTACTCAAAATAGAATATCCAATGGGCGTTTATATAACTTGTATATAAGACGTTAAATTATTTTTACCTAGATGGCACCATAATGTTTCGTCCGATTTCGTAGTTTTGTCAATATCTTATCACTCACAACTTCTTTTTCAGTGAAATTAGTTTTATTCACATTCTAACTCGATATATATTGAGATAGTAATTTTAATATAATACATATTTTTGGGGCCAAAATTCACTATATTCCGTGATGGTACCCCACGGATTTTCGACCGATTTTGTTATTTTTTGAATTTTTCCTCAATCGGGCCTCTATTTGCGATGAAATAATTTTCTTTTATTCCGTACTCAATCAAATATATATTCTAAAAATTCTGACTCAAAATAGAATATCCAATGGGCGTTTATATAACTTGTATATAAGACGTTAAATTATTTGTTCCTAGGTGGCACCATAATGTTTCGTTCGATTTCGTAGTTTTGTCAATATCTTATCGTTCAGAACTTCGTTTTCAGTGAAATTAGTTTTATTCACATTCTAACTCGATATATATTAAGTTATTAATTCTAATATAATATATATTTTTGGGTCCAAAATTCACTATTTTCCGTGATGGTACCCTTTGAGTTTCGACCGATTTTGTTGTTTTTTGAAATTTTCCTCAATCGGGTCTCTATTTGCGATGAAATAAATTTTGTTTTATTCCGTACTTGATCAAATATATATTCTAACCATTCTTAATCAAAATTGAATATCAAATGTTTGTTGTTATCACTTGTATATAAGACGTTAAATTATTTTTTCCTAGGTGGCACCATAATATTTCGTTCGATTTCGTAGTTTTGTCAATATCTCATCATTCAGAACTTCGTTTTAAGTGAAATGACTTTTATTAACATTCTAACTCGATATATATTAAGTTATTCATGATAATATAATACATATGTTTTGTTCCAAAATTCACTATTTTCCGTGATGGTACCCCTTTGAGTTTCGACCGATTTTGTTGATCTTTGAATTTCTCCTCAATCAGAACTCTATTTGCGATGAAATAAATTTTGTTTTATTCCATACTCGATCAAATATATATTTAAACATTCTTACACAAAATATAAAATCATAAGTTTGTTGTTATCACTTGTATATAAGACATTCAATTATTTTTTCCTAGGTGGCACAATAATGTTTCGTCCGATTTTGTAGTTTAGTCAATATCTCATTATACAGAACTTTGTTTTCAGTGAAATTAGTTTTATTCACATTCTAACTCGATATATATTAAGTTAGTAATACTAATATAATACATATTTTGGGTCCAAAATTCACTATTATCCGTGATGGTACCCCTTTGAGTTTCGACCGATTTTGTTGTTCTTTGAATTTCTCTTGATCAGAACTCTATTTGCAATGAAATAAATTTTGTTTTATTCCATACTCGATCAAAAATATAATCTAAACATTATTACTCCAAATAGAATATCAAATGTTTGTTGTTAATACTTGTATATAAGACGTTAAATTATTTTTACCTAGGTGGCACCATAATGTTTCGTCCGATTTCGTAGTTTTGTCAATATCTCATCATTCAGAACTTCGTTTTCAGTGAAATTAGTTTTATTCACATTCTAACTCGATATATATTGAGATAGTAATTTTAATATAATACATATTTTTGGGGCCAAAATTCACTATTTTCCGTGATGGTACCTCTTTGAGTTTCGACCGATTTTGTTGTTCTTTGAATTTCTCTTCTATCAGAACTCTATTTGCGATGAAATAAATTTTATTTTATTCCATACTCGATCAAATATATATTTTAAACATTCTTACACAAAATATAAAATCATATGTTTGTTGTTATCACTTGTATATAAGACGTTAAATTCTTTTTTCCTAGGTGGTACGTTCATTTTTCGTATGATTTCGTAGTTTTGTCATTATATCATCACTCACAACTTATATTTCACTCAAATTAGTTTTATTCACATTATAACTCGATATATATTGAGTTAGTAATTTTAATATAATACATATTTTTGGGGCCAAAATTCACTATTTTCCGTGATGGTACCCCTATGAGTTTCAACCGATTTTGTTGTTTTTTGAATTTTTCCTCAATCGGGCCTCTATTTGTGATGAAATAAATTTTGTTTTATTCCGTACTCGATCAAATATATATTCTAAACATTCTTAATCAAAATACAATATCAAATGTTTGTTGTTATCACTTGTATATAAGACGTTAAATAATTTTTCCTAGATGGCACCATAATGTTTCGTCTGATTTCGTAGTTTTGTCAATATCTCATCATTCAGAACTTCATTTTCAGTGAAATTAGTTTTATTCACATTCTAACTTGATATATATTAAGTTATTCATGCTAATATAATACATATTTTTGGTGCCAAAATTCACTATTTTCCGTGATGGTACCCCTTTGATTTTCGACTGATTTTGTTGATTTTTGAACTTTTCCTCAATCAGGCCTCTATTTGTTATGAAATAAATTTTGTTTTATTCCGTACTCGATAAAATATATATTCTAAACATTCTTACTCAAAATAGAATATCTTATGTGTATTTATATAACTTGTATATAAGACGTTAAATTATTTATTCCTAGGTGGCACCATAATGTTTCGTCCGATTTCGTAGTTTTGTAAATACCTCATCATTCAGAACTTCGTTTTTAGTGGATATAAATTGAGTTATTAATGCTAATATAATACATATGTTTTGTTCCAAAATTCACTATTTTCCGTGATAGTACCCCTTTGAGTTTCGACCGATTTTGTTGTTCTTTAAATTTCTCTTCAATCAGAACTCTATTTGCAATGAAATAAATTTTGTTTTATTCCATACTCGATCAAATATATATTTTAAACATTCTTACACAAAATATAAAATCATATTTTTGTTGTTATCACTTGTATATAAGACGTTAAATTATTTTTTCCTAGGTGGCACCATAATGTTTTGTCCGATTTCGTAGTTTCGTCAATATCTCATCATTCAGAACTTCATTTTCAGTGAAATTAGTTTTATTCACATTCTAACTCGATATATATTAAGTTATTAATGCTAATGTAATACATATTTGTGGTCCAAAATTCACTATTTTCCGTGATGGAGTTTCGACCGATTTTGTTGTTCTTTAATTTTCTCCTGATCAGAACTCTATTTGCAATGAAAGAAATTTTGTTTTATTCCGTACTCGATCAAAATTATAATATAAACATTATTACTCAAAATAGAATATCAAATGTTTGTTTTTAATACTTGTATATAAGACGTTAAATTGTTTTTACCTAGGTGGCACCATAATGTTTCGTCTGATTTCGTAGTTTCGTTAATATCTCATTATTCAGAACTTCTTTTTTAGTGAAATTAGTTTTATTCACATTCTAACTCGATATATATTAAGTTATTAATGCTAAAATAATACATATTCGGGGTCCAAAATTCAGTATTTTCCGTGATGGTACCCTTTTGAGTTTCGACCGATTTTGTTGTTTTTTGAATTTCTCCTGATCAGAACTCTATTTGCAATGAAAGAAATTTTGTTTTATTCCGTACTCGATCAAAAATATAATCTAAACATTATTAATCAAAATAGAATATCAAATGTTTGTTGTTAATACTTGTATATAAGACGTTAAATTGTTTTTATCTAGGTGGCACCATAATGTTTCGTCCGATTTCGTAGTTTTGTCAATATCTCATCACTCACAACTTCTTTTTCAGTGATTTTAGTTTTATTCACATTCTAACTCGATATATATTGAGATAGTAATTTTAATATAATACATATTTTTGGTTTCCTAGGTGGCACCATAATGTTTTGTCCGATTTCGTAGTTTTGTCAATATCTCATCATTCAGAACTTCTTTTTCAATGAAATTAGTTTTATTCACATTCTAACTCGATATGTATTAAGTTATTCATGCCAATATAATACATATTTTTTGGGCCAAAATTCACTATTTTCCGTGATGGTACCCCTTTGAGTTTCGACCGATTTTGTTATTTTTTTAAATTTTCCTCAATCGGGCCTCTATTTGCGATGAAATAAATTTTGTTTTATTCCATACTCGATCAAATTTATATTCTAAACATTATTAATCAAAATACAATATCAAATGTTTTTTGTTATCATTTGTATATAAGACGTTAAATTATTTTTTCCTAGGTGGCAACATAATGTTTCGTCCGATTTCGTAGTTTTGTCAATATCTCATCATTCAGAACTTCGTTTTCAGTTAAATTAGTTTTATTCACATTCTAACTCTATATATATTAAGTTATTAATGCTAATATAATACATATTTGGGGTCCAAAATTCACTATTTTCTGTGATGGTACCCCTTTGAGTTTCGACCGATTTTGTTGTTCTTTGAATTTCACCTGATCAGAACTCTATTTACAATGAAAGAAATTTTGTTTTATTCCGTACTCGATCAAAAATATAATCTAAACATTATTACTCAAAATAGAATATCAAATGTTTGTTGTTAATACTTGTATATAAGACGTTAAATTATTTTTACCTAGGTGGCACCATAATGTTTCGTCCGATTTCGTAGTTTTGTCAATATCTCATCATTCAGAACTTCGTTTTCAGTGAAATTAGTTTTATTCACATTCTAACTCGATATATATTGAGATAGTAATTTTAATATAATACATATTTTTGGGGCCAAAATTCACTATTTTCCGTGATGGTACCTCTTTGAGTTTCGACCGATTTTGTTGTTCTTTGAATTTCTCTTCTATCAGAACTCTATTTGCGATGAAATAAATTTTATTTTATTCCATACTCGATCAAATATATATTTTAAACATGCTTACACAAAATATAAAATCATATGTTTGTTGTTATCACTTGTATATAAGACGTTAAATTCTTTTTTCCTAGGTGGTACGTTCATTTTTCGTATGATTTCGTAGTTTTGTCATTATATCATCACTCACAACTTATATTTCACTCAAATTAGTTTTATTCACATTATAACTCGATATATATTGAGTTAGTAATTTTAATATAATACATATTTTTGGGGCCAAAATTCACTATTTTCCGTGATGGTACCCCTATGAGTTTCAACCGATTTTGTTGTTTTTTGAATTTTTCCTCAATCGGGCCTCTATTTGCGATGAAATAAATTTTGTTTTATTCCGTACTCGATCAAATATATATTCTAAACATTCTTAATCAAAATACAATATCAAATGTTTGTTGTTATCACTTGTATATAAGACGTTAAATAATTTTTCCTAGATGGCACCATAATGTTTCGTCCGATTTCGTAGTTTTGTCAATATCTCATCATTCAGAACTTCATTTTCAGTGAAATTAGTTTTATTCACATTCTAACTTGATATATATTAAGTTATTCATGCTAATATAATACATATTTTTGGTGCCAAAATTCACTATTTTCCGTGATGGTACCCCTTTGATTTTCGACTGATTTTGTTGATTTTTGAACTTTTCCTCAATCAGGCCTCTATTTGTTATGAAATAAATTTTGTTTTATTCCGTACTCGATAAAATATATATTCTAAACATTCTTACTCAAAATAGAATATCTTATGTGTATTTATATAACTTGTATATAAGACGTTAAATTATTTATTCCTAGGTGGCACCATAATGTTTCGTCCGATTTCGTAGTTTTGTAAATACCTCATCATTCAGAACTTCGTTTTTAGTGGATATAAATTGAGTTATTAATGCTAATATAATACATATGTTTTGTTCCAAAATTCACTATTTTCCGTGATAGTACCCCTTTGAGTTTCGACCGATTTTGTTGTTCTTTAAATTTCTCTTCAATCAGAACTCTATTTGCAATGAAATAAATTTTGTTTTATTCCATACTCGATCAAATATATATTTTAAACATTCTTACACAAAATATAAAATCATATTTTTGTTGTTATCACTTGTATATAAGACGTTAAATTATTTTTTCCTAGGTGGCACCATAATGTTTTGTCCGATTTCGTAGTTTCGTCAATATCTCATCATTCAGAACTTCATTTTCAGTGAAATTAGTTTTATTCACATTCTAACTCGATATATATTAAGTTATTAATGCTAATGTAATACATATTTGTGGTCCAAAATTCACTATTTTCCGTGATGGAGTTTCGACCGATTTTGTTGTTCTTTAAATTTCTCCTGATCAGAACTCTATTTGCAATGAAAGAAATTTTGTTTTATTCCGTACTCGATCAAAAATATAATATAAACATTATTACTCAAAATAGAATATCAAATGTTTGTTTTTAATACTTGTATATAAGACGTTAAATTGTTTTTACCTAGGTGGCACCATAATGTTTCGTCTGATTTCGTAGTTTCGTTAATATCTCATTATTCAGAACTTCTTTTTTAGTGAAATTAGTTTTATTCACATTCTAACTCGATATATATTAAGTTATTAATGCTAAAATAATACATATTCGGGGTCCAAAATTCAGTATTTTCCGTGATGGTACCCTTTTGAGTTTCGACCGATTTTGTTGTTTTTTGAATTTCTCCTGATCAGAACTCTATTTGCAATGAAAGAAATTTTGTTTTATTCCGTACTCGATCAAAAATATAATCTAAACATTATTAATCAAAATAGAATATCAAATGTTTGTTGTTAATACTTGTATATAAGACGTTAAATTGTTTTTATCTAGGTGGCACCATAATGTTTCGTCCGATTTCGTAGTTTTGTCAATATCTCATCACTCACAACTTCTTTTTCAGTGATTTTAGTTTTATTCACATTCTAACTCGATATATATTGAGATAGTAATTTTAATATAATACATATTTTTGGTTTCCTAGGTGGCACCATAATGTTTTGTCCGATTTCGTAGTTTTGTCAATATCTCATCATTCAGAACTTCTTTTTCAATGAAATTAGTTTTATTCACATTCTAACTCGATATGTATTAAGTTATTCATGCCAATATAATACATATTTTTTGGGCCAAAATTCACTATTTTCCGTGATGGTACCCCTTTGAGTTTCGACCGATTTTGTTATTTTTTTAAATTTTCCTCAATCGGGCCTCTATTTGCAATGAAATAAATTTTGTTTTATTCCATACTCGATCAAATTTATATTCTAAACATTATTAATCAAAATACAATATCAAATGTTTTTTGTTATCATTTGTATATAAGACGTTAAATTATTTTTTCCTAGGTGGCAACATAATGTTTCGTCCGATTTCGTAGTTTTGTCAATATCTCATCATTCAGAACTTCGTTTTCAGTTAAATTAGTTTTATTCACATTCTAACTCTATATATATTAAGTTATTAATGCTAATATAATACATATTTGGGGTCCAAAATTCACTATTTTCTGTGATGGTACCCCTTTGAGTTTCGACCGATTTTGTTGTTCTTTGAATTTCACCTGATCAGAACTCTATTTACAATGAAAGAAATTTTGTTTTATTCCGTACTCGATCAAAAATATAATCTAAACATTATTACTCAAAATAGAATATCAAATGTTTGTTGTTAATACTTGTATATAAGACGTTAAATTATTTTTACCTAGGTGGCACCATAATGTTTCGTCCGATTTCGTAGTTTTGTCAATATCTCATCATTCAGAACTTCGTTTTCAGTGAAATTAGTTTTATTTACATTCTAACTCGATATATATTGAGATAGTAATTTTAATATAATACATATTTTTGAGGCCAAAATTCACTATTTTCCGTGATGGTACCTCTTTGAGTTTCGACCGATTTTGTTGTTCTTTGAATTTCTCTTCTATCAGAACTCTATTTGCGATGAAATAAATTTTATTTTATTCCATACTCGATCAAATATATATTTTAAACATTCTTACACAAAATATAAAATCATATGTTTGTTGTTATCACTTGTATATAAGACGTTAAATTCTTTTTTCCTAGGTGGTACGTTCATTTTTCGTATGATTTCGTAGTTTTGTCATTATATCATCACTCACAACTTATATTTCACTCAAATTAGTTTTATTCACATTATAACTCGATATATATTGAGTTAGTAATTTTAATATAATACATATTTTTGGGGCCAAAATTCACTATTTTCCGTGATGGTACCCCTATGAGTTTCAACCGATTTTGTTGTTTTTTGAATTTTTCCTCAATCGGGCCTCTATTTGCGATGAAATAAATTTTGTTTTATTCCGTACTCTATCAAATATATATTCTAAACATTCTTAATAAAAATACAATATCAAATGTTTGTTGTTATCACTTGTATATAAGACGTTAAATAATTTTTCCTAGATGGCACCATAATGTTTCGTCCGATTTCGTAGTTTTGTCAATATCTCATCATTCAGAACTTCATTTTCAGTGAAATTAGTTTTATTCACATTCTAACTTGATATATATTAAGTTATTCATGCTAATATAATACATATTTTTGGTGCCAAAATTCACTATTTTCCGTGATGGTACCCCTTTGATTTTCGACTGATTTTGTTGATTTTTGAACTTTTCCTCAATCAGGCCTCTATTTGTTATGAAATAAATTTTGTTTTATTCCGTACTCGATAAAATATATATTCTAAACATTCTTACTCAAAATAGAATATCTTATGTGTATTTATATAACTTGTATATAAGACGTTAAATTATTTATTCCTAGGTGGCACCATAATGATTCGTCCGATTTCGTAGTTTTGTAAATACCTCATCATTCAGAACTTCGTTTTTAGTGGATATAAATTGAGTTATTAATGCTAATATAATACATATGTTTTGTTCCAAAATTCACTATTTTCCGTGATAGTACCCCTTTGAGTTTCGACCGATTTTGTTGTTCTTTAAATTTCTCTTCAATCAGAACTCTATTTGCAATGAAATAAATTTTGTTTTATTCCATACTCGATCAAATATATATTTTAAACATTCTTACACAAAATATAAAATCATATTTTTGTTGTTATCACTTGTATATAAGACGTTAAATTATTTTTTCCTAGGTGGCACCATAATGTTTTGTCCGATTTCGTAGTTTCGTCAATATCTCATCATTCAGAACTTCATTTTCAGTGAAATTAGTTTTATTCACATTCTAACTCGATATATATTAAGTTATTAATTCTAATGTAATACATATTTGTGGTCCAAAATTCACTATTTTCCGTGATGGAGTTTCGACCGATTTTGTTGTTCTTTAAATTTCTCCTGATCAGAACTCTATTTGCAATGAAAGAAATTTTGTTTTATTCCGTACTCGATCAAAAATATAATATAAACATTATTACTCAAAATAGAATATCAAATGTTTGTTTTTAATACTTGTATATAAGACGTTAAATTGTTTTTACCTAGGTGGCACCATAATGTTTCGTCTGATTTCGTAGTTTCGTTAATATCTCATTATTCAGAACTTCTTTTTTAGTGAAATTAGTTTTATTCACATTCTAACTCGATATATATTAAGTTATGAATGCTAAAATAATACATATTCGGGGTCCAAAATTCAGTATTTTCCGTGATGGTACCCTTTTGAGTTTCGACCGATTTTGTTGTTTTTTGAATTTCTCCTGATCAGAACTCTATTTGCAATGAAAGAAATTTCGTTTTATTCCGTACTCGATCAAAAATATAATCTAAACATTATTAATCAAAATAGAATATCAAATGTTTGTTGTTAATACTTGTATATAAGACGTTAAATTGTTTTTATCTAGGTGGCACCATAATGTTTCGTCCGATTTCGTAGTTTTGTCAATATCTCATCACTCACAACTTCTTTTTCAGTGATTTTAGTTTTATTCACATTCTAACTCGATATATATTGAGATAGTAATTTTAATATAATACATATTTTTGGTTTCCTAGGTGGCACCATAATGTTTTGTCCGATTTCGTAGTTTTGTCAATATCTCATCATTCAGAACTTCTTTTTCAATGAAATTAGTTTTATTCACATTCTAACTCGATATGTATTAAGTTATTCATGCCAATATAATACATATTTTTTGGGCCAAAATTCACTATTTTCCGTGATGGTACCCCTTTGAGTTTCGACCGATTTTGTTATTTTTTTAAATTTTCCTCAATCGGGCCTCTATTTGCGATGAAATAAATTTTGTTTTATTCCATACTCGATCAAATTTATATTCTAAACATTATTAATCAAAATACAATATCAAATGTTTTTTGTTATCAGTTGTATATAAGACGTTAAATTATTTTTTCCTAGGTGGCAACATAATGTTTCGTCCGATTTCGTAGTTTTGTCAATATCTCATCATTCAGAACTTCGTTTTCAGTTAAATTAGTTTTATTCACATTCTAACTCTATATATATTAAGTTATTAATGCTAATATAATACATATTTGGGGTCCAAAATTCACTATTTTCTGTGATGGTACCCCTTTGAGTTTCGACCGATTTTGTTGTTCTTTGAATTTCACCTGATCAGAACTCTATTTACAATGAAAGAAATTTTGTTTTATTCCGTACTCGATCAAAAATATAATCTAAACATTATTACTCAAAATAGAATATCAAATGTTTGTTGTTAATACTTGTATATAAGACGTTAAATTATTTTTACCTAGGTGGCACCATAATGTTTCGTCCGATTTCGTAGTTTTGTCAATATCTCATCATTCAGAACTTCGTTTTCAGTGAAATTAGTTTTATTCACATTCTAACTCGATATATATTGAGATAGTAATTTTAATATAATACATATTTTTGGGGCCAAAATTCACTATTTTCCGTGATGGTACCTCTTTGAGTTTCGACCGATTTTGTTGTTCTTTGAATTTCTCTTCTATCAGAACTCTATTTGCGATGAAATAAATTTTATTTTATTCCATACTCGATCAAATATATATTTTAAACATGCTTACACAAAATATAAAATCATATGTTTGTTGTTATCACTTGTATATAAGACGTTAAATTCTTTTTTCCTAGGTGGTACGTTCATTTTTCGTATGATTTCGTAGTTTTGTCATTATATCATCACTCACAACTTATATTTCACTCAAATTAGTTTTATTCACATTATAACTCGATATATATTGAGTTAGTAATTTTAATATAATACATATTTTTGGGGCCAAAATTCACTATTTTCCGTGATGGTACCCCTATGAGTTTCAACCGATTTTGTTGTTTTTTGAATTTTTCCTCAATCGGGCCTCTATTTGCGATGAAATAAATTTTGTTTTATTCCGTACTCGATCAAATATATATTCTAAACATTCTTAATCAAAATACAATATCAAATGTTTGTTGTTATCACTTGTATATAAGACGTTAAATAATTTTTCCTAGATGGCACCATAATGTTTCGTCCGATTTCGTAGTTTTGTCAATATCTCATCATTCAGAACTTCATTTTCAGTGAAATTAGTTTTATTCACATTCTAACTTGATATATATTAAGTTATTCATGCTAATATAATACATATTTTTGGTGCCAAAATTCACTATTTTCCGTGATGGTACCCCTTTGATTTTCGACTGATTTTGTTGATTTTTGAACTTTTCCTCAATCAGGCCTCTATTTGTTATGAAATAAATTTTGTTTTATTCCGTACTCGATAAAATATATATTCTAAACATTCTTACTCAAAATAGAATATCTTATGTGTATTTATATAACTTGTATATAAGACGTTAAATTATTTATTCCTAGGTGGCACCATAATGTTTCGTCCGATTTCGTAGTTTTGTAAATACCTCATCATTCAGAACTTCGTTTTTAGTGGATATAAATTGAGTTATTAATGCTAATATAATACATATGTTTTGTTCCAAAATTCACTATTTTCCGTGATAGTACCCCTTTGAGTTTCGACCGATTTTGTTGTTCTTTAAATTTCTCTTCAATCAGAACTCTATTTGCAATGAAATAAATTTTGTTTTATTCCATACTCGATCAAATATATATTTTAAACATTCTTACACAAAATATAAAATCATATTTTTGTTGTTATCACTTGTATATAAGACGTTAAATTATTTTTTCCTAGGTGGCACCATAATGTTTTGTCCGATTTCGTAGTTTCGTCAATATCTCATCATTCAGAACTTCATTTTCAGTGAAATTAGTTTTATTCACATTCTAACTCGATATATATTAAGTTATTAATGCTAATGTAATACATATTTGTGGTCCAAAATTCACTATTTTCCGTGATGGAGTTTCGACCGATTTTGTTGTTCTTTAAATTTCTCCTGATCAGAACTCTATTTGCAATGAAAGAAATTTTGTTTTATTCCGTACTCGATCAAAAATATAATATAAACATTATTACTCAAAATAGAATATCAAATGTTTGTTTTTAATACTTGTATATAAGACGTTAAATTGTTTTTACCTAGGTGGCACCATAATGTTTCGTCTGATTTCGTAGTTTCGTTAATATCTCATTATTCAGAACTTCTTTTTTAGTGAAATTAGTTTTATTCACATTCTAACTCGATATATATTAAGTTATTAATGCTAAAATAATACATATTCGGGGTCCAAAATTCAGTATTTTCCGTGATGGTACCCTTTTGAGTTTCGACCGATTTTGTTGTTTTTTGAATTTCTCCTGATCAGAACTCTATTTGCAATGAAAGAAATTTTGTTTTATTCCGTACTCGATCAAAAATATAATCTAAACATTATTAATCAAAATAGAATATCAAATGTTTGTTGTTAATACTTGTATATAAGACGTTAAATTGTTTTTATCTAGGTGGCACCATAATGTTTCGTCCGATTTCGTAGTTTTGTCAATATCTCATCACTCACAACTTCTTTTTCAGTGATTTTAGTTTTATTCACATTCTAACTCGATATATATTGAGATAGTAATTTTAATATAATACATATTTTTGGTTTCCTAGGTGGCACCATAATGTTTTGTCCGATTTCGTAGTTTTGTCAATATCTCATCATTCAGAACTTCTTTTTCAATGAAATTAGTTTTATTCACATTCTAACTCGATATGTATTAAGTTATTCATGCCAATATAATACATATTTTTTGGGCCAAAATTCACTATTTTCCGTGATGGTACCCCTTTGAGTTTCGACCGATTTTGTTATTTTTTTAAATTTTCCTCAATCGGGCCTCTATTTGCAATGAAATAAATTTTGTTTTATTCCATACTCGATCAAATTTATATTCTAAACATTATTAATCAAAATACAATATCAAATGTTTTTTGTTATCATTTGTATATAAGACGTTAAATTATTTTTTCCTAGGTGGCAACATAATGTTTCGTCCGATTTCGTAGTTTTGTCAATATCTCATCATTCAGAACTTCGTTTTCAGTTAAATTAGTTTTATTCACATTCTAACTCTATATATATTAAGTTATTAATGCTAATATAATACATATTTGGGGTCCAAAATTCACTATTTTCTGTGATGGTACCCCTTTGAGTTTCGACCGATTTTGTTGTTCTTTGAATTTCACCTGATCAGAACTCTATTTACAATGAAAGAAATTTTGTTTTATTCCGTACTCGATCAAAAATATAATCTAAACATTATTACTCAAAATAGAATATCAAATGTTTGTTGTTAATACTTGTATATAAGACGTTAAATTATTTTTACCTAGGTGGCACCATAATGTTTCGTCCGATTTCGTAGTTTTGTCAATATCTCATCATTCAGAACTTCGTTTTCAGTGAAATTAGTTTTATTTACATTCTAACTCGATATATATTGAGATAGTAATTTTAATATAATACATATTTTTGAGGCCAAAATTCACTATTTTCCGTGATGGTACCTCTTTGAGTTTCGACCGATTTTGTTGTTCTTTGAATTTCTCTTCTATCAGAACTCTATTTGCGATGAAATAAATTTTATTTTATTCCATACTCGATCAAATATATATTTTAAACATTCTTACACAAAATATAAAATCATATGTTTGTTGTTATCACTTGTATATAAGACGTTAAATTCTTTTTTCCTAGGTGGTACGTTCATTTTTCGTATGATTTCGTAGTTTTGTCATTATATCATCACTCACAACTTATATTTCACTCAAATTAGTTTTATTCACATTATAACTCGATATATATTGAGTTAGTAATTTTAATATAATACATATTTTTGGGGCCAAAATTCACTATTTTCCGTGATGGTACCCCTATGAGTTTCAACCGATTTTGTTGTTTTTTGAATTTTTCCTCAATCGGGCCTCTATTTGCGATGAAATAAATTTTGTTTTATTCCGTACTCTATCAAATATATATTCTAAACATTCTTAATAAAAATACAATATCAAATGTTTGTTGT
The DNA here is from genome assembly GCA_946814005.1 of Chamaenerion angustifolium. Lineage (NCBI taxonomy): Eukaryota > Viridiplantae > Streptophyta > Magnoliopsida > Myrtales > Onagraceae > Chamaenerion > Chamaenerion angustifolium. The sequence continues at coordinate 2,432,795 of OX328279.1, forward strand.
TATCACTTGTATATAAGACGTTAAATAATTTTTCCTAGATGGCACCATAATGTTTCGTCCGATTTCGTAGTTTTGTCAATATCTCATCATTCAGAACTTCATTTTCAGTGAAATTAGTTTTATTCACATTCTAACTTGATATATATTAAGTTATTCATGCTAATATAATACATATTTTTGGTGCCAAAATTCACTATTTTCCGTGATGGTACCCCTTTGATTTTCGACTGATTTTGTTGATTTTTGAACTTTTCCTCAATCAGGCCTCTATTTGTTATGAAATAAATTTTGTTTTATTCCGTACTCGATAAAATATATATTCTAAACATTCTTACTCAAAATAGAATATCTTATGTGTATTTATATAACTTGTATATAAGACGTTAAATTATTTATTCCTAGGTGGCACCATAATGATTCGTCCGATTTCGTAGTTTTGTAAATACCTCATCATTCAGAACTTCGTTTTTAGTGGATATAAATTGAGTTATTAATGCTAATATAATACATATGTTTTGTTCCAAAATTCACTATTTTCCGTGATAGTACCCCTTTGAGTTTCGACCGATTTTGTTGTTCTTTAAATTTCTCTTCAATCAGAACTCTATTTGCAATGAAATAAATTTTGTTTTATTCCATACTCGATCAAATATATATTTTAAACATTCTTACACAAAATATAAAATCATATTTTTGTTGTTATCACTTGTATATAAGACGTTAAATTATTTTTTCCTAGGTGGCACCATAATGTTTTGTCCGATTTCGTAGTTTCGTCAATATCTCATCATTCAGAACTTCATTTTCAGTGAAATTAGTTTTATTCACATTCTAACTCGATATATATTAAGTTATTAATTCTAATGTAATACATATTTGTGGTCCAAAATTCACTATTTTCCGTGATGGAGTTTCGACCGATTTTGTTGTTCTTTAAATTTCTCCTGATCAGAACTCTATTTGCAATGAAAGAAATTTTGTTTTATTCCGTACTCGATCAAAAATATAATATAAACATTATTACTCAAAATAGAATATCAAATGTTTGTTTTTAATACTTGTATATAAGACGTTAAATTGTTTTTACCTAGGTGGCACCATAATGTTTCGTCTGATTTCGTAGTTTCGTTAATATCTCATTATTCAGAACTTCTTTTTTAGTGAAATTAGTTTTATTCACATTCTAACTCGATATATATTAAGTTATGAATGCTAAAATAATACATATTCGGGGTCCAAAATTCAGTATTTTCCGTGATGGTACCCTTTTGAGTTTCGACCGATTTTGTTGTTTTTTGAATTTCTCCTGATCAGAACTCTATTTGCAATGAAAGAAATTTTGTTTTATTCCGTACTCGATCAAAAATATAATCTAAACATTATTAATCAAAATAGAATATCAAATGTTTGTTGTTAATACTTGTATATAAGACGTTAAATTGTTTTTATCTAGGTGGCACCATAATGTTTCGTCCGATTTCGTAGTTTTGTCAATATCTCATCACTCACAACTTCTTTTTCAGTGATTTTAGTTTTATTCACATTCTAACTCGATATATATTGAGATAGTAATTTTAATATAATACATATTTTTGGTTTCCTAGGTGGCACCATAATGTTTTGTCCGATTTCGTAGTTTTGTCAATATCTCATCATTCAGAACTTCTTTTTCAATGAAATTAGTTTTATTCACATTCTAACTCGATATGTATTAAGTTATTCATGCCAATATAATACATATTTTTTGGGCCAAAATTCACTATTTTCCGTGATGGTACCCCTTTGAGTTTCGACCGATTTTGTTATTTTTTTAAATTTTCCTCAATCGGGCCTCTATTTGCGATGAAATAAATTTTGTTTTATTCCATACTCGATCAAATTTATATTCTAAACATTATTAATCAAAATACAATAACAAATGTTTTTTGTTATCATTTGTATATAAGACGTTAAATTATTTTTTCCTAGGTGGCAACATAATGTTTCGTCCGATTTCGTAGTTTTGTCAATATCTCATCATTCAGAACTTCGTTTTCAGTTAAATTAGTTTTATTCACATTCTAACTCTATATATATTAAGTTATTAATGCTAATATAATACATATTTGGGGTCCAAAATTCACTATTTTCTGTGATGGTACCCCTTTGAGTTTCGACCGATTTTGTTGTTCTTTGAATTTCACCTGATCAGAACTCTATTTACAATGAAAGAAATTTTGTTTTATTCCGTACTCGATCAAAAATATAATCTAAACATTATTACTCAAAATAGAATATCAAATGTTTGTTGTTAATACTTGTATATAAGACGTTAAATTATTTTTACCTAGGTGGCACCATAATGTTTCGTCCGATTTCGTAGTTTTGTCAATATCTCATCACTCACAACTTCTTTTTCAGTGAAATTAGTTTTATTCACATTCTAACTCGATATATATTAAGTTATTAATGCTAATATAATACATATTCGGGGTCCAAAATTCAGTATTTTCCGTGATGGTACCCTTTTGAGTTTCGACCGATTTTGTTGTTTTTTGAAATTATCCTCAATCGGGCCTCTATTTGCGATGAAATAAATTTTATTTTATTCCGTAATCAATCCAATATATATTCTAAACATTCTTACTCAAAATAGAATATCCAATGGGCGTTTATATAACTTGTATATAAGACGTTAAATTATTTTTACCTAGGTGGCACCATAATGTTTCGTCCGATTTCGTAGTTTTGTCAATATCTCATCACTCACAACTTCGATTCCACTAAAATTAGTTTTATTCACATTATAACTCGATATATATTGAGTTAGTAATTTTAATATAATACATATTTTTGGTTCCAAAATTCACTATTTTCCGTGATGGATCCCCTTTGAGTTTCAACCGATTTTGTTGTTTTTTGAAATTTTCCTCAATCGGACCTCTATTTGCGATGAAATAAATTTTGTTTTATTCCGTAATCAATCCAATATATATTCTAAACATTCTTAATCAAAATAGAAAATTCAATGGGCGTTTATATAACTTGTATATAAGATGTTAAATTATTTTTACTTAGGTGGCACCATAATGTTTCGTCCGATTTCGTAGTTTTGTCAATATCTCATCATTCAGAACTTCGTTTTCAGTTATATTAGTTTTATTCACATTCTAACTCTATATATATTAAGTTATTAATGCTAATATAATACATATTTGGGGTCCAAAATTCACTATTTTCCGTGATGGTACCCCTTTGATTTTCGACCGATTTTGTTATTTTTTGAAATTATCCTCAATCGGGCCTCTCTTTGCGATGAAATAAATTTTGTTTTATTCCGTACTCAATCCAATATATATTCTAAACAATATTTCTCAAAATAGAATATCCAATGGGAGTTTATATAACTTGTATATAAGACGTTAAATTATTTTTTCCTAGGTGGCACCATAATGTTTCGTCCGATTTCGTAGTTTTGTCAATATCTCTTCATTCAGAACTTCGTTTTCAGTAAAATAAGTTTTATTCACATTCTAACTCGATATATATTAAGTTATTAATGCTAATCAAATACATATGCTTTGGTCCAAAATTCACTAATTTCCGTAATGGTACCCCTTTGAGTTTCGACCGATTTTGTTGTTCTTTGAATTTCTCCTCAATTAGAACTCTATTTGCGATGAAATAAATTTTGTTTGATTCAACACTCGATCAAATATATATTTTAAACATTCTTACACAAAATATAAAATCATATGTTTGTTGTTATTACTTGTATATAAGACGTTAAATTCTTTTTTCCTAGGTTGCACCATAATGTTTCGTCCGATTTCGTAGTTTTGTCAATATATCATCATTCAGAACTTCGTTTTTAGTAAAATTAGTTTTATTCACATTCTAATTCGATATATATTAATTTATTAATTCTTATATAATACATATTTTTGGGTCCAAATTTCACTAGAATATCTTATGTGTATTTATATAACTTGTATATAAGACGTTAAATTATTTTTTCCTAGGTGGCACCATAATGTTTCGTCCGATTTCGTAGTTTTGTAAATATCTCGTCATTCAGAACTTCGTTTCCAGTGGATATAAATTGATTTATTAATGCTAATATAATACATATGTTTTTTTCCAAAATTCACTATTTTCCGTGATAGTACCCCTTTGAGTTTCGACCGATTTTGTTGTTCTTTGAATTTCTCCTCAATCAGAACTTTATTTGCGATGAAATAAATTTTGTTTTATTCCATACTCGATCAAATATATATTTTAAACATTCTTACACAAAATATAAAATCATATGTTTGTTGTTATCACTTGTATATAAGACGTTAAATTATTTTTACCTAGGTGGCACCATAATGTTTCGTCTGATTTCGTAGTTTTGTCAATATCTCATCATCCAGAACTTCGTTTTCAGTAAAATTAGTTTTATTCACATTATAACTCGATATATATTAAGTTATTAATGCAAATATAATACATATTTTTGGTTCCAAATTTCACTATTTTCCGCGATGGTACCCCTTCGAGTTTCGACCGATTTTGTTGTTTTTTGAAATTTTCCTCAATCGGGCCTCTATTTGCGATGAAATAAATTTTGTTTTATTCCGTACTTGATCAAATATATATTCTAAACATTTTTAATCAAAATACAATATCAAATGTTTGTTGTTATCACTTGTATATAAGACGTTAAATTATTTTTTCCTAGGTGGCACCATAATATTTAGTCCGATTTCGTAGTTTTGTCAATATCTCATCATTCAGAACTTCGTTTTAAGTGAATTTAGTTTTATTCAAATTCTAAATCGATATATATTAAGTTATTCATGCTAATATAATACATATTTGGGGTCAAAAATTCACTATTTTCCGTGATGGTACCCCTTTGAGTTTTGACCGATTTTGTTGTTCTTTGAATTTCTCCTGAGCAGAACTCTATTTGCAATAAAAGAAATTTTGCTTTATTCCGTACTCGATCAAAAATATAATCTAAACATTATTATTCAAAATAGAATATCAAATGTTTGTTGTTAATACTTGTATATAAGACGTTAAATTGTTTTTACCTAGGTGGCACCATAATGTTTCGTCCGATTTCGTAGTTTTGTCAATATCTCATCATTCACAACTTCTTTTTCAGTGATTTTAGTTTTATTCACATTCTAACTCGATATATATTGAGATAGTAATTTTAATATAATACATATTTGTGGTCCAAAATTCACTATTTTCCGTGATGGAGTTTCGACCGATTTTGTTGTTCTTTAAATTTCTCCTGATCAGAACTCTATTTGCAATGAAAGAAATTTTGTTTTATTCCGTACTCGATCAAAAATATAATATAAACATTATTACTCAAAATAGAATATCAAATGTTTGTTTTTAATACTTGTATATAAGACGTTAAATTGTTTTTACCTAGGTGGCACCATAATGTTTCGTCTGATTTCGTAGTTTCGTTAATATCTCATTATTCAGAACTTCTTTTTTAGTGAAATTAGTTTTATTCACATTCTAACTCGATATATATTAAGTTATGAATGCTAAAATAATACATATTCGGGGTCCAAAATTCAGTATTTTCCGTGATGGTACCCTTTTGAGTTTCGACCGATTTTGTTGTTTTTTGAATTTCTCCTGATCAGAACTCTATTTGCAATGAAAGAAATTTTGTTTTATTCCGTACTCGATCAAAAATATAATCTAAACATTATTAATCAAAATAGAATATCAAATGTTTGTTGTTAATACTTGTATATAAGACGTTAAATTGTTTTTATCTAGGTGGCACCATAATGTTTCGTCCGATTTCGTAGTTTTGTCAATATCTCATCACTCACAACTTCTTTTTCAGTGATTTTAGTTTTATTCACATTCTAACTCGATATATATTGAGATAGTAATTTTAATATAATACATATTTTTGGTTTCCTAGGTGGCACCATAATGTTTTGTCCGATTTCGTAGTTTTGTCAATATCTCATCATTCAGAACTTCTTTTTCAATGAAATTAGTTTTATTCACATTCTAACTCGATATGTATTAAGTTATTCATGCCAATATAATACATATTTTTTGGGCCAAAATTCACTATTTTCCGTGATGGTACCCCTTTGAGTTTCGACCGATTTTGTTATTTTTTTAAATTTTCCTCAATCGGGCCTCTATTTGCGATGAAATAAATTTTGTTTTATTCCATACTCGATCAAATTTATATTCTAAACATTATTAATCAAAATACAATAACAAATGTTTTTTGTTATCATTTGTATATAAGACGTTAAATTATTTTTTCCTAGGTGGCAACATAATGTTTCGTCCGATTTCGTAGTTTTGTCAATATCTCATCATTCAGAACTTCGTTTTCAGTTAAATTAGTTTTATTCACATTCTAACTCTATATATATTAAGTTATTAATGCTAATATAATACATATTTGGGGTCCAAAATTCACTATTTTCTGTGATGGTACCCCTTTGAGTTTCGACCGATTTTGTTGTTCTTTGAATTTCACCTGATCAGAACTCTATTTACAATGAAAGAAATTTTGCTTTATTCCGTACTCGATCAAAAATATAATCTAAACATTATTATTCAAAATAGAATATCAAATGTTTGTTGTTAATACTTGTATATAAGACGTTAAATTGTTTTTACCTAGGTGGCACCATAATGTTTCGTCCGATTTCGTAGTTTTGTCAATATCTCATCATTCACAACTTCTTTTTCAGTGATTTTAGTTTTATTCACATTCTAACTCGATATATATTGAGATAGTAATTTTAATATAATACATATTTGTGGTCCAAAATTCACTATTTTCCGTGATGGAGTTTCGACCGATTTTGTTGTTCTTTAAATTTCTCCTGATCAGAACTCTATTTGCAATGAAAGAAATTTTGTTTTATTCCGTACTCGATCAAAAATATAATATAAACATTATTACTCAAAATAGAATATCAAATGTTTGTTTTTAATACTTGTATATAAGACGTTAAATTGTTTTTACCTAGGTGGCACCATAATGTTTCGTCTGATTTCGTAGTTTCGTTAATATCTCATTATTCAGAACTTCTTTTTTAGTGAAATTAGTTTTATTCACATTCTAACTCGATATATATTAAGTTATGAATGCTAAAATAATACATATTCGGGGTCCAAAATTCAGTATTTTCCGTGATGGTACCCTTTTGAGTTTCGACCGATTTTGTTGTTTTTTGAATTTCTCCTGATCAGAACTCTATTTGCAATGAAAGAAATTTTGTTTTATTCCGTACTCGATCAAAAATATAATCTAAACATTATTAATCAAAATAGAATATCAAATGTTTGTTGTTAATACTTGTATATAAGACGTTAAATTGTTTTTATCTAGGTGGCACCATAATGTTTCGTCCGATTTCGTAGTTTTGTCAATATCTCATCACTCACAACTTCTTTTTCAGTGATTTTAGTTTTATTCACATTCTAACTCGATATATATTGAGATAGTAATTTTAATATAATACATATTTTTGGTTTCCTAGGTGGCACCATAATGTTTTGTCCGATTTCGTAGTTTTGTCAATATCTCATCATTCAGAACTTCTTTTTCAATGAAATTAGTTTTATTCACATTCTAACTCGATATGTATTAAGTTATTCATGCCAATATAATACATATTTTTTGGGCCAAAATTCACTATTTTCCGTGATGGTACCCCTTTGAGTTTCGACCGATTTTGTTATTTTTTTAAATTTTCCTCAATCGGGCCTCTATTTGCGATGAAATAAATTTTGTTTTATTCCATACTCGATCAAATTTATATTCTAAACATTATTAATCAAAATACAATAACAAATGTTTTTTGTTATCATTTGTATATAAGACGTTAAATTATTTTTTCCTAGGTGGCAACATAATGTTTCGTCCGATTTCGTAGTTTTGTCAATATCTCATCATTCAGAACTTCGTTTTCAGTTAAATTAGTTTTATTCACATTCTAACTCTATATATATTAAGTTATTAATGCTAATATAATACATATTTGGGGTCCAAAATTCACTATTTTCTGTGATGGTACCCCTTTGAGTTTCGACCGATTTTGTTGTTCTTTGAATTTCACCTGATCAGAACTCTATTTACAATGAAAGAAATTTTGTTTTATTCCGTACTCGATCAAAAATATAATCTAAACATTATTACTCAAAATAGAATATCAAATGTTTGTTGTTAATACTTGTATATAAGACGTTAAATTATTTTTACCTAGGTGGCACCATAATGTTTCGTCCGATTTCGTAGTTTTGTCAATATCTCATCACTCACAACTTCTTTTTCAGTGAAATTAGTTTTATTCACATTCTAACTCGATATATATTAAGTTATTAATGCTAATATAATACATATTCGGGGTCCAAAATTCAGTATTTTCCGTGATGGTACCCTTTTGAGTTTCGACCGATTTTGTTGTTTTTTGAAATTATCCTCAATCGGGCCTCTATTTGCGATGAAATAAATTTTATTTTATTCCGTAATCAATCCAATATATATTCTAAACATTCTTACTCAAAATAGAATATCCAATGGGCGTTTATATAACTTGTATATAAGACGTTAAATTATTTTTACCTAGGTGGCACCATAATGTTTCGTCCGATTTCGTAGTTTTGTCAATATCTCATCACTCACAACTTCGATTCCACTAAAATTAGTTTTATTCACATTATAACTCGATATATATTGAGTTAGTAATTTTAATATAATACATATTTTTGGTTCCAAAATTCACTATTTTCCGTGATGGATCCCCTTTGAGTTTCAACCGATTTTGTTGTTTTTTGAAATTTTCCTCAATCGGACCTCTATTTGCGATGAAATAAATTTTGTTTTATTCCGTAATCAATCCAATATATATTCTAAACATTCTTAATCAAAATAGAAAATTCAATGGGCGTTTATATAACTTGTATATAAGATGTTAAATTATTTTTACTTAGGTGGCACCATAATGTTTCGTCCGATTTCGTAGTTTTGTCAATATCTCATCATTCAGAACTTCGTTTTCAGTTATATTAGTTTTATTCACATTCTAACTCTATATATATTAAGTTATTAATGCTAATATAATACATATTTGGGGTCCAAAATTCACTATTTTCCGTGATGGTACCCCTTTGATTTTCGACCGATTTTGTTATTTTTTGAAATTATCCTCAATCGGGCCTCTCTTTGCGATGAAATAAATTTTGTTTTATTCCGTACTCAATCCAATATATATTCTAAACAATATTTCTCAAAATAGAATATCCAATGGGAGTTTATATAACTTGTATATAAGACGTTAAATTATTTTTTCCTAGGTGGCACCATAATGTTTCGTCCGATTTCGTAGTTTTGTCAATATCTCTTCATTCAGAACTTCGTTTTCAGTAAAATAAGTTTTATTCACATTCTAACTCGATATATATTAAGTTATTAATGCTAATCAAATACATATGCTTTGGTCCAAAATTCACTAATTTCCGTAATGGTACCCCTTTGAGTTTCGACCGATTTTGTTGTTCTTTGAATTTCTCCTCAATTAGAACTCTATTTGCGATGAAATAAATTTTGTTTGATTCAACACTCGATCAAATATATATTTTAAACATTCTTACACAAAATATAAAATCATATGTTTGTTGTTATTACTTGTATATAAGACGTTAAATTCTTTTTTCCTAGGTTGCACCATAATGTTTCGTCCGATTTCGTAGTTTTGTCAATATATCATCATTCAGAACTTCGTTTTTAGTAAAATTAGTTTTATTCACATTCTAATTCGATATATATTAATTTATTAATTCTTATATAATACATATTTTTGGGTCCAAATTTCACTAGAATATCTTATGTGTATTTATATAACTTGTATATAAGACGTTAAATTATTTTTTCCTAGGTGGCACCATAATGTTTCGTCCGATTTCGTAGTTTTGTAAATATCTCGTCATTCAGAACTTCGTTTCCAGTGGATATAAATTGATTTATTAATGCTAATATAATACATATGTTTTTTTCCAAAATTCACTATTTTCCGTGATAGTACCCCTTTGAGTTTCGACCGATTTTGTTGTTCTTTGAATTTCTCCTCAATCAGAACTTTATTTGCGATGAAATAAATTTTGTTTTATTCCATACTCGATCAAATATATATTTTAAACATTCTTACACAAAATATAAAATCATATGTTTGTTGTTATCACTTGTATATAAGACGTTAAATTATTTTTACCTAGGTGGCACCATAATGTTTCGTCTGATTTCGTAGTTTTGTCAATATCTCATCATCCAGAACTTCGTTTTCAGTAAAATTAGTTTTATTCACATTATAACTCGATATATATTAAGTTATTAATGCAAATATAATACATATTTTTGGTTCCAAATTTCACTATTTTCCGCGATGGTACCCCTTCGAGTTTCGACCGATTTTGTTGTTTTTTGAAATTTTCCTCAATCGGGCCTCTATTTGCGATGAAATAAATTTTGTTTTATTCCGTACTTGATCAAATATATATTCTAAACATTTTTAATCAAAATACAATATCAAATGTTTGTTGTTATCACTTGTATATAAGACGTTAAATTATTTTTTCCTAGGTGGCACCATAATATTTAGTCCGATTTCGTAGTTTTGTCAATATCTCATCATTCAGAACTTCGTTTTAAGTGAATTTAGTTTTATTCAAATTCTAAATCGATATATATTAAGTTATTCATGCTAATATAATACATATTTGGGGTCAAAAATTCACTATTTTCCGTGATGGTACCCCTTTGAGTTTTGACCGATTTTGTTGTTCTTTGAATTTCTCCTGAGCAGAACTCTATTTGCAATAAAAGAAATTTTGCTTTATTCCGTACTCGATCAAAAATATAATCTAAACATTATTATTCAAAATAGAATATCAAATGTTTGTTGTTAATACTTGTATATAAGACGTTAAATTGTTTTTACCTAGGTGGCACCATAATGTTTCGTCCGATTTCGTAGTTTTGTCAATATCTCATCATTCACAACTTCTTTTTCAGTGATTTTAGTTTTATTCACATTCTAACTCGATATATATTGAGATAGTAATTTTAATATAATACATATTTTTGGTTTCCTAGGTGGCACCATAATGTTTTGTCCGATTTCGTAGTTTTGTCAATATCTCATCATTCAGAACTTCTTTTTCAATGAAATTAGTTTTATTCACATTCTAACTCGATATGTATTAAGTTATTCATGCCAATATAATACATATTTTTTGGGCCAAAATTCACTATTTTCCGTGATGGTACCCCTTTGAGTTTCGACCGATTTTGTTATTTTTTTAAATTTTCCTCAATCGGGCCTCTATTTGCGATGAAATAAATTTTGTTTTATTCCATACTCGATCAAATTTATATTCTAAACATTATTAATCAAAATACAATATCAAATGTTTTTCGTTATCATTTGTATATAAGACGTTAAATTATTTTTTCCTAGGTGGCAACATAATGTTTCGTCCGATTTCGTAGTTTTGTCAATATCTCATCATTCAGAACTTCGTTTTCAGTTAAATTAGTTTTATTCACATTCTAACTCTATATATATTAAGTTATTAATGCTAATATAATACATATTTGGGGTCCAAAATTCACTATTTTCTGTGATGGTACCCCTTTGAGTTTCGACCGATTTTGTTGTTCTTTGAATTTCACCTGATCAGAACTCTATTTACAATGAAAGAAATTTTGTTTTATTCCGTACTCGATCAAAAATATAATCTAAACATTATTACTCAAAATAGAATATCAAATGTTTGTTGTTAATACTTGTATATAAGACGTTAAATTATTTTTACCTAGGTGGCACCATAATGTTTCGTCCGATTTCGTAGTTTTGTCAATATCTCATCATTCAGAACTTCGTTTTCAGTTAAATTAGTTTTATTAACATACTAACTCTATATATATTAAGTTATTAATGCTAATATAATACATATTTGGGGTCCAAAATTCACTATTTTCTGTGATGGTACCTCTTTGAGTTTCAACCGATTTTGTTGTTCTTTGAATTTCACCTGATCAGAACTCTATTTACAATGAAATTTTGTTTTATTCCGTACTCGATCAAAAATATAATCTAAACATTATTACTCAAAATAGAATATCAAATGTTTGTTGTTAATACTTGTATATAAGACGTTAAATTATTTTTACCTAGGTGGCACCATAATGTTTCGTCCGATTTCGTAGTTTTGTCAATATCTCATCACTCACAACTTCTTTTTCAGTGAAATTAGTTTTATTCACATTCTAACTCGATATATATTAAGTTATTAATGCTAATATAATACATATTCGGGGTCCAAAATTCAGTATTTTCCGTGATGGTACCCTTTTGAGTTTCGACCGATTTTGTTGTTTTTTGACTTTCTCCTGATCAGAACTCTATTTGCAATGAAAGAAATTTTGTTTTATTCCGTACTCGATCAAAAATATAATCTAAACATTATTAATCAAAATTGAATATCAAATGTTTGTTGTTAATACTTGTATATAAGATGTTAAATTATTTTTACCTAGGTGGCACCATAATGTTTCGTCCAATTTCGTAGTTTTGTCAATATCTCATCACTCACAACTTCGATTTCACTAAAATTAGTTTTATTCACATTATAACTCGATATATATTGAGTTAGTAATTTTAATATAATACATATTTTTGGGGCCAAAATTCACTATTTTCCGTGATGGTAGTACCCCTTTGAGTTTCAACCGATTTTGTTGTTTTTTGAAATTTTCCTCAATCGGACCTCTATTTGCGATGAAATAAATTTTGTTTTATTCCGTAATCAATCCAATATATATTCTAAACATTCTTAATCAAAATAGAAAATCCAATGGGCATTTATATAACTTGTATATAAGATGTTAAATTATTTTTACCTAGGTGGCACCATAATGTTTCGTCCGATTTCGTAGTTTTGTCAATATCTCATCATTCAGAACTTCGTTTTCAGTTAAATTAGTTTGATTCACATTCTAACTCTATATATATTAAGTTATTAATGCTAATATAATACATATTTGGGGTCCAAAATTAACTATTTTCCGTGATGGTACCCCTTTGATTTTCGACCGATTTTGTTATTTTTTGAAATTTTCCTCAATCGGGCCTCTATTTGCGATGAAATAAATTTTGTTTGATTCAACACTCGATCAAATATATATTTTAAACATTCTTACACAAAATATAAAATCATATGTTTGTTGTTATTACTTGTATATAAGACGTTAAATTCTTTTTTCCTAGGTTGCAACATAATGTTTCGTCCGATTTCGTAGTTTTGTCAATATATCATCATTCAGAACTTCGTTTTTAGTAAAATTAGTTTTATTCACATTCTAATTCGATATATATTAATTTATTAATGCTAATATAATACATATTTTTGGGTCCAAATTTCACTAGAATATCTTATGTGTATTTATATAACTTGTATATAAGACGTTAAATTATTTTTTCCTAGGTGGCACCATAATGTTTCGTCCGATTTCGTAGTTTTGTAAATATCTCGTCATTCAGAACTTCGTTTCCAGTGGATATAAATTGATTTATTAATGCTAATATAATACATATGTTTTTTTTTTCCAAAATTCACTATTTTCCGTGATAGTACCCCTTTGAGTTTCGACCAATTTTGTTGTTCTTTGAATTTCTCCTCAATCAGAACTCTATTTGCGATGAAATAAATTTTTGTTTTATTCCATACTCAATAAAATATATATTTTAAACATTCTTACACAAAATATAAAATCATATGTTTGTTGTTATCACTTGTATATAAGACGTTAAATTATTTTTACCTAGGTGGCACCATAATGTTTCGTCTGATTTCGTAGTTTTGTCAATATCTCATCATCCAGAACTTCGTTTTCAGTAAAATTAGTTTTATTCACATTATAACTCGATATATATTAAGTTATTAATGCAAATATAATACATGTTTTTGGTTCCAAATTTCACTATTTTCCGTGATGGTACCCCTTCGAGTTTCGACCGATTTTGTTGTTTTTTGAAATTTTCCTCAATCGGGCCTCTATTTGCGATGAAATAAATTTTGTTTTATTCCGTACTTGATCAATTATATATTCTAAACATTATTAATCAAAATACAATATCAAATGTTTGTTGTTATCACTTGTATATAAGACGTTACATTATTTTTTCCTAGGTGGCACCATAATATTTCGTCCGATTTCGTAGTTTTGTCAATATCTCATCATTCAGAACTTCGTTTTAAGTGAATTTAGTTTTATTCAAATTCTAAATCGATATATATTAAGTTATTCATGCTAATATAATACATATTTGGGGTCCAAAATTCACTATTTTCCGTGATGGTACCCCTTTGAGTTTCGACCGATTTTGTTGTTCTTTGAATTTCTCCTAAGCAGAACTCTATTTGCAATAAAAGAAATTTTGCTTTATTCCGTACTCGATCAAAAATATAATCTAAACATTATTATTCAAAATAGAATATCAAATGTTTGTTGTTAATACTTGTATATAAGACGTTAAATTGTTTTTACCTAGGTGGCACCATAATGTTTCGTCCGATTTCGTAGTTTTGTCAATATCTCATCACTCACAACTTCTTTTTCAGTGATTTTAGTTTTATTCACATTCTAACTCGATATATATTGAGATATTAATTTTAATATAATACATATTTTTGGTTTCCTAGGTGGCACCATAATGTTTCGTCCGATTTCGTAGTTTTGTCAATATCTCATCATTCAGAACTTCGTTTTCAATGAAATTAATTTTATTCACATTCTAACTCGATATGTATTAAGTTATTCATGCTAATATAATACATATTTTTTGGGCCAAAATTCACTATTTTCCGTGATGGTACCCCTTTGAGTTTCAACCGATTTTGTTGTTTTTTGAAATTTTCCTCAATCGGGCCTCTATTTGCGATGAAATAAATTTTGTTTTATTCTGTACTCAATCCAACATATATTTTAAACATTCTTACTCAAAATAGAATATCCAATGGGCCTTTATATAACTTGTATATAATACGTAAATTATTTTTACCAAGGTGGCACCATAATGTTTTGTCCGATTTCTTAGTTTTGTCAATATCTCATTATTTAGAACTTCGTTTTCAGTGAAATTAGTTTTATTTACATTCTAACTCAATATATATTAAGTTATTAATCCTAATATAATACATATTTTTGGGTCCAAAATTCACTATTTTCCGTGATGGTACCTCTTTGAGTTTCGACCGATTTTGTTGTTCTTTGAATTTCTCTTCTATCAGAACTCTATTTGCGATGAAATAAATTTTATTTTATTCCATACTCGATCAAATATATATTTTAAACATTCTTACACAAAATATAAAATCATATGTTTGTTGTTATCACTTGTATATAAGACGTTAAATTATTTTTACCTAGGTGGCACCATAATGTTTCGTCTGATTTCGTAGTTTTGTCAATATCTCATCATCCAGAACTTTGTTTTCAGTAAAATTAGTTTTATTCACATTCTAACTCGATATATATTAAGTTATTAATGCAAATATAATACATATTTTTGGGTCCAAAATTCACTATTTTCCGTGATGCCCTTTGAGTTTCGATCGATTTTGTTGTTCTTTGAATTTATCTTCTATCAGAACTCTATTTGCGATGAAATAAATTTTATTTTATCCATACTCGATAAAATATATATTTTAAACATTCTTACACAAAATATAAAATCATATGTTTGTTGTTATCACTTGTATATAAGACGTTAAATTATTTTTTCCTAGGTTGCACCATAATATTTCGTCCAATTTCGTAGTTTTGTCAATATCTCATCATTCAGAACTTCGTTTTTAGTGAAATTAGTTTTATTCACATTCTAACTCGATATATATTAAGTGATTCATGCTAATATAATACATATTTTTCGGGACAAAATTCACTATATTCCGTGATGGTACCCCTTTGAGTTTTGACCGATTTTGTTGTTCTTTGAATTTCTCTTCTATCATAACTCTATTTGCAATAAAAGAGATTTTGTTTTATTTCATACTCGATCAAAAATATAATCTAAACATTATTACTCAAAATATAATATCAAATGTTTGTTGTTAATACTTGTATATAAGACGATAAATTATTTTTACCTAGGTGGCACCATAATGTTTCGTCCGATTTCGTAGTTTTGTCAAAATCTCATCACTCACAACTTCTTTTTCAGTGAAATTAGTTTTATTCACATTCTAACTCGATATATATTGAGTTAGTAATTTTAATATAATACAAATTTTTTGGGCCAAAATTCACTATTTTCCGTGATGGTACCCCTTTGAGTTTCAACCGATTTTGTTGTTTTTTGAAATTTTCCTCAATCGGGCCTCTATTTACGATGAAATAAATTTGTTTTATTATGTAATCGATCAAATATATATTCTAAACATTCTTACACAAAATATAAAATCATATGTTTGTTGTTATCACTTGTATATAAGATGTTAAATTATTTTTTCCTAGGTGGTACCTTCATTTTTCGTCTGATTTCGTAGTTTTGTCAATATCTCATCACTCACAACTTCGATTTCACTAAAATTAGTTTTATTCTCATTATAACACGATATATATTGAGTTAGTAATTTTAATATAATACATATTTTTCTGTCCAAAATTCACTATTTTCCGTGATGGTACCCCTTTGAGTTTCAACCGATTTTGTTGTTTTTTGAAATTTTCCTCAATCGGGCCTCTATTTGCGATGAAATAAATTTTGTTTTTTTCTGTACTTGATAAAATATATATTCTAAACATTCTTAATCAAAATACAATATCAAATGTTAGTTGTTATCACTTGTATATAAGACGTTAAATTGTTTTTGCCTAAGTGGCACCATAATGTTTCGTTCGATTTCGTAGTTTTGTCTATATCTCATCATTCAGAACTTCGTTTTTAGTGAAATTAGTTTTATTCACATTCTAACTCGATATATATTAAGTTATTCATGCTAATATAATACATATTTTTCTGTCCAAAATTCACTATTTTCCGTGATGGTACCCCGTTGAGTTTTGATCGATTTTGTTGTTCTTTGAATTTCTCTTCTATCAGAACTATATTTGCAATGAAAGAAATTTTGTTTTATTCCATACTCGATCAAAAATATAATCTAAACATTATTACTCAAAATATAATATCAAATGTTTGTTGGTAATACTTGTATATAAGACGATAAATTAGTTTTAACTAGGTGGCACCATAATGTTTCGTCCGATTTCGTAGTTTTGTCAAAATCTCATCACTCACAACTTCTTTTTCAGTGAAATTAGTTTTATTCACATTCTAACTCGATATATATTTAGTTAGTAATTTTAATATAATACATATTTTTTAGGCCAAAATTCACTATTTTCCGTGATGGTACCCCTTTGAGTTTCAACCGATTTTGTTGTTTTTTGAAATTTTCCTCAATCGGGTCTCTATTTGCGATGAAACAAATTTTGTTTTATTCCGTACTCGATCAAATATATATTCTAAACATTCTTAATCAAAATATAAAATAATATGTTTGTTGTTATCACTTGTATATAAGACGTTAAATTCTTTTTTCCTAGGTGGTACCTTCATTTTTCGTCTAATTTCGTAGTTTTGTCAATATCTCATCACTCACAACTTCAATTTCACTAAAATTAGTTTTATTTACATTATAAATCGATATATATTGAGTTAGTAATTTTAATATAATACATATTTTTCTGTCCAAAATTCACTATTTTCCGTGATGGTACCCCTTTGAGTTTTGACCGATTTTGTTGTTTTTTGAAATTTTCCTCAATTAGGACTCTATTTGCGATGAAATAAATTTTGTTTTATTCTGTACTTGATCAAATATATATTCTAAATATTCTTAATCAAAATACAATATCAAATGTTTGTTGTTATCACTTGTATATAAGACGTTAAATTGTTTTTGCCTAGGTGGCACCATAATGTTTCGTCCAATTTCGTAGTTTTGTCAATATCTCATCATTCAGAACTTCGTTTTCAGTGAAATTAGTTTTATTCACATTCTAACTCGATATATATTGATTTAGTAATTTTAATATAATACATATTTTTTGGGCCAAAATTCACTATTTTCCGTGATGGTACCCCTTTGAGTTTCAACCGATTTTGTTGTTTTTTGAAATTTTACTCAATCAAGCCTCTATTTGCGATGAAATAATTTTTTTTTTTATTCCGTACTCGATCAAATATATATTCTAAACATTCTTAATCAAAATATAAAATCATATGTTTGTTTTTATCACTTGTATATAAGACGTTAAATTCTTTTTTCCTAGGTGGTACCTTCATTTTTCGTCTAATTTCGTAGTTTTGTCAATATCTCATCACTCACAACTTCGATTTCACTAAAATTAGTTTTATTTACATTATAACTCGATATATATTGACTTAGTAATTTTAATATAATACATATTTTTTGGGCCAAAGTTCACTATTTTCCGTGATGGTACCACTTTGAGTTTCGACCGATTTTGTTGTTTTTTGAAATTTTCCTCAATCAGGCCTCTATTTGCGATGAAATAAAATTTGTTTTATTCCTTACTCAATCAATTATATATTCTAAACATTCTTACTCAAAATAGAATATCCAATGGGCGTCTATATAACTTGTATATAAGACGTTAAATTTATTTTTCCTACGTGGCACCATAACGTTTCATCCGATTTCGTAGTTTTGTCAATATCTCATCATTCAGAACTTCGTTTTCAGTGAAATTAGTTTTATTCACATTCTAACTCGATATATAATAAGTTATTAATGCAAATATAATACATATTTTTGGTTCCAAATTTCACTATTTTCCGTGATGGTACCCCTTTGAGTTTCTATCGATTTTGTTGTTCTTTGAATTTATCTTCTATCAGAACTCTATTTGCGATGAAATAAATTTTATTTTATCCATACTCGATCAAATATATATTTTAAACATTCTTACACATAATATAAAATCATATGTTTGTTGTTATCACTTGTATATAAGACGTTAAATTATTTTTACCTAGGTGGCACCATAATGTTTCGTCTGATTTCGTAGTTTTGTCAATATCTCATCATTCAGAACTTCGTTTTCAGTGAAATTAGTTTTATTCACATTCTAACTCGATATATAATAAGTTATTAATGCTAATCTAATACGTATTTTGGGGTCCAAAATTCACTATTTTCCGTGATGGTACCCCTTCGAGTTTCGACCGATTTTGTTGTTTTTTGAAATTTTCCTCAATCGGGCCTCTATTTGCGATTAAATAAATTTTGTTTTATTCCGTACTCAATCCAATATATATTCTAAACATTCTTACTCAAAATATAATATCCAATGGGCGTTTATATAACTTGTATATAAGACGTAAAATTATTTTTTCCTAGGTGGCACCATAATGTTTCGTCTGATTTCGTAGTTTTGTCAATATCTCATCATTCAGAACTTCGTCTTCAGTGAAATTAGTTTTATTCACATTCTAACTCGATATATATTAAGTTATTAATGCTAATCTAACACATATTTTTGGGTCCAAAATTCACTATTTTCCGTGATGGGTACCCCCTTTGAGTTTTGACCGATTTTGTTGTTTTTTGAAATTTTCCTCAATCAGGACTCTATTTGCGATGAAATAAATTTTGTTTTATTCTGTACTTGATCAAATATATATTCTAAATATTCTTAATCAAAATACAATATCAAATGTTTGTTGTTATCACTTGTATATAAGACGTTAAATTGTTTTTGCCTAGGTGGCACCATAATGTTTCGTCCAATTTCGTAGTTTTGTCAATATCTCATCATTCAGAACTTCGTTTTCAGTGAAATTAGTTTATTCACATTCTAACTCAATATATATTGATTTAGTAATTTTAATATAATACATATTTTTTGGGCCAAAATTCACTATTTTCCGTGATGGTACCCCTTTGAGTTTCGACCGATTTTGTTGTTTTTTGAAATTTTCCTCAATCGGGCCTCTATTTGCGATGAAATAAATTTTATTTTATTCCGTACTCAATTAAATATATATTCTAAACATTCTTACTCAAAATAGATTATCCAATGGGCGTTTATATAACTTGTATATAAGACGTAAAATTATTTTTTCCTAGGTGGCACAATGTTTCGTCCGATTTCGTAGTTTTGTCAATAACTCATCATTCAGAACTTCGTTTTCAATAAAATTAGTTTTATTCACATTCTAACTCGATATATATTAAGTTATTAATTCTAATCTAATACATATTTTAGGGTCCAAAATTCACTATTTTCCTTGATGGTACCCCTTTGACTTTCGACCGATTTTGTTGTTTTTTGAAATTTTCCTCAATCGGGCCTCTATTTGCGATGAAATAAATTTTGTTTTATTCCGTACTCAATACAATATATATTCTAAACATTTTTACTCAAAATAGAATATCCAATGGGCGTTTATATAACTTGTATATAAGACGTTAAATTATTTAGGTGGTGCCATAATGTTTCGTCCGATTTCGTAGTTTTGTCAATATCTCATCATTAAGAATTTCGTTTTCAGTGAAATTAGTTTTATTCACATACTAACTCGATATATATTAAGTTATTAATGCTAATATAATACATATTTTTAGATCCAAAATTCACTATTTTCCGTGATGGTACCTTTGAGTTTCGACCTATTTTGTTGTTCTT
This sequence comes from Chamaenerion angustifolium, assembly GCA_946814005.1. Lineage (NCBI taxonomy): Eukaryota > Viridiplantae > Streptophyta > Magnoliopsida > Myrtales > Onagraceae > Chamaenerion > Chamaenerion angustifolium. The sequence continues at coordinate 2,453,550 of OX328279.1, forward strand.
TGAATTTCTCTTCTATCATAACTCTATTTGCAATGAAAGAAATTTTGTTTTATTCCGTACTCGATCAAAAATATAATCTAAACATTCTTACTCAAAATAGAATATCAAATGTTTGTTGTTATCACTTGTATATAAGACGTTAAATTATTTTTACCTAGGTGGCACCATAATGTTTCGTCCGATTTCGTAGTTTTGTGAATATCTCATCACTCACAACTTTTTTTTCAGTGAAATTAGTTTTATTCACATTCTAACTCGATATATATTGAGTTAGTAATTTTAATATAATACATATTTTTTGGGCCAAAATTCACTATTTTCCGTGATGGTATCCCTTTGAGTTTCAACCGATTTTGTTGTTTTTTGAAATTTTCCTCAATCGGGCCTCTTTTTGTGATGAAATAAATTTTGTTTTATTCCGTAATCGATCAAATATATATTCTAAACATTCTTACTCAAGATAGAATATCCAATGGGCGTTTATATAACTTGTATATAAGACGTTAAATTATTTTTTCCTAGGTGGCACCATAATGTTTCGTCTGATTTCGTAGTTTTGTAAATATCTCATAATTCAGAACTTCGTTTTCAGTGAAATTAGTTTTATTCATATTCTAACTGGATATAAATTGAGTTATTAATTCTAATATAATACATATGTTTTGGTCTAAAATTCACTATTTTCCGTGATAGTACCCCTTTTAGTTTCGACCGATTTTGTTGTTCTATGAATTTCTCCTCAATCAAAACTCTATTTGCGATGAAATAAATTTTGTTTTATTCCTTACTCGATCAAATATATATTTTAAACATTCTTACACAAAATATAAAATCATATGTTTGTTGTTATCACTTGTATATAAGACGTTAAATTATTTTTTCCTAGGTGGCACCATAATGTTTCGTCCAATTTCGTAGTTTCGTCAATATCTCATCATTCAAAACTTCGTTTTCAGTGAAATTAGTTTTATTCACATTCTAACTCTATATATATTAAGTTATTAATGCTAATATAATACATATTTGGGTTCCAAAATTCACTATTTTCCGTGATGGTACCCCTTTGAGTTTCGACCGATTTTGTTGTTCTTTGAATTTCTCCTGATCAGAACTCTATTTGCAATGAAAGAAATTTTGTTTTATTCCGTACTCGATCAAAAATATAATCTAAACATTATTAATCAAAATAAAATATCAAATGTTTGTTTTTAATACTTGTATATAAGAAGTTAAATTATTTTTACCTAGGTGGCACCATAATGTTTCGTCTGATTTCGTAGTTTTGGCAATATCTCATCACTCACAACTTCTTTTTCAGTGCAATTAGTTTTATTCACATTCTAACTCGATATATATTGAGATATTAATTTTAATATAATAAATATTTTTGGGGCCAAAATTCACTATTTTCCGTGATGGTACCCCATTGATTTTCTACCGATTTTGTTGTTTTTTGAAATTTTCCTCAATCAGGCCTCTATTTGCGATGAAATAAATTTTGTTTTATTCCGTACTCAATAAAATATATATTATAAACATTCTTACTCAAAATAGAATATCCAATGGGCGTTTATATAACTTGTATATAAGACGTAAAATTATTTTTTCCTAGGTGGCACCATAATGTTTCGTCCGATTTCGTAGTTTTGTCAATATCTCATCATTCAGAACTTCGTTTTCAGTGAAATTAGTTTTATTCACATTCTAACTCGATATATATTAAGTAATTAATGCTAATCTAATACATATTTTTGGGTCCAAAATTCACTATTTTCCGTGATGATACGTACCCCTTTGAGTTTCGACCGATTTTGTTGTTTTTTGATATTTTCCTCAATCGGGCTCTATTTGCGATGGAATAAATTTGTTTTATTCCGTACTCAATCCAATATATATTCTAAACATTTTTACTCAAAATAGAATATCCAATGGGCGTTTATATAACTTGTATATAAGACGTTAAATTATTTTTACCTAGGTGGCACCATAATTTATGTCCGATTTCGTAGTTTTGTCAATATCTCATCATTTAGAACTTCGTTTTCAGTCAAATTAGTTTTATTCACATTCTAACTCGATATATATTAAGTTATTAATGCTAATCTAATACATATTTTTGGGTCCAAAATTCACTATTTTCGGTGATGGTATCCCTTCGAGTTTCGATCGATTTTGTTGATTTTTGAAATTTTCCTCAATCGGGCCTCTATTTGCGATGAAATAAATTTTGTTTTATTATGTACTGGATCAAATATATATTCTAAACATTCTTAATCAAAATACAATATCAAATGTTTGTTGTTATCACTTGTATATACGACGTTCAATTATATTTTCCTAGGTGGCACAATAATATTTCGTACGATGTCGTAGTTTTGTCAATATCTCATCATTCAGAACTTCGTTTTCAGTGAAATTAGTTTTATTCAAATTCTAACTCGATATATATTAAGTTATTCATGCTAATATAATACATATTTTTGGGGCCAAAATTCACTATTTTCCGTGATGGTGCCCCATTGATTTTCGACTGATTTTGTTGTTTTTTGAAATATTTCTCAAGCGGGCCTCTCTATTTGCGATGAAATAAATTTTGCTTTATTACGTACTCGATCAAATATATATTCTAAACATTCTTATTCAAAATAGAATATCCTATGTGTATTTATATAACTTGTGTATAAGATGTTAAATTATTTTTTCCTAGGTGGCACCATAATGTTTCGTCCGTTTTCGTAGTTTTGTAATTATCTCATCATTCAGAACTTCGTTTTCAGTGAAATTAGTTGTATTCACATTCTAACTCGATGAAATAAATTTTGTTTTATTCCATACTCTATCAAATATATATTATAAACATTCTTACTCAAAATATAAAATCAAATGTTTGTTGTTATCACTTGTATATAAGATATTAAATTCTTTTTTCCTTGGTGGCACCTTCATGTTTTGTCCGATTTCGTAGTTTTGTCAATATCTCATCATTACAACTTCGTTTTTAATGAATATTTTATTCACATTCTAACTCGATATATATTAAGTTATTGATGCTAATCTAATACATATTTTTGGGTCCAAAATTCACTATTTTCCGTGATGGTACCCCTTTGAGTTTCGATCGATTTTGTTGTTTTTTGAAATTTTCCTCAATCGGGCCTCTATTTGCGATGAAATAAATTTTGTTTTATTCCGTACTCAATCCAATATATATTCTAAACATTCTTACTCAAAATAGAATATCCAATGGGTGTTTATATAACTTGTATATAAGACATTAAATTAATTTTACCTAGGTGGCACCATAATTATTCGTCCGATTTCGTAGTTTTGTCAATATCTCATCATTCAGAACTTCGTTTTCAGTAAAATTAGTTTTATTCACATTTTAATTCGATATATATTAATTTATGAATTCTAATATAATACATATTTTTGGGTTAAAATTTCACTATTTTCCGTGATGGTACCCCTTTGAGTTTAGACCAATTTTGTTGTTTTTTGAAATTTTCATCAATCAGGCCTCTATTTGCGATGAAATAAATTTTGTTTTATTCTGTACTCAATCCAACATATATTCTAAACATTATTACTCAAAATAGTATATCCAATGGGGGTTAATATAACTTGTATATAAGACGTAAACTATTTTTACCTAGGTGGCACCATAATGTTTCGTCCGATTTCGTAGTTTTGTCAATATCTCATCATTCAGAACTTCGTTTTCAGTGAAATTAGTTTTATTTACATTCTAACTCAATATATATTAAGTTATTAATCCTAATATAATACATATTTTTGGGTCCAAAAGCACTATTTTCCGTGATGGTACCCCGTTGAGTTTCGACCGATTTTGTTGTTCTTTGAATTTCTCTTCTAACAGAACTCTATTTGCGATGAAATAAATTTTATTTTATTCCATACTCGATCAAATATATATTTTAAACATTCTTACACAAAATATAAAATCGTATGTTTGTTGTTATCACTTGTATATAAGACGTTAAATTCTTTTTTCCTAGGTGGTACGTTCATTTTTCGTCTGATTTCGTAGTTTTGTCAATATCTCATCACTCACAACTGCGATTTCACTCAAATTAGTTTTATTCACATTATAACTCGATATATATTGAGTTAGTAATTTTAATATAATACATATTTTTGGGGCCAAAATTCACTATTTTCCGTGATGGTATATAAGACATTAAATTATTTTTTCCTAGATGTCACCATAATGTTTCGTCCGATTTTGTAGTTTTGTCAATATCTCATCATTCAGAATTTCGTTTTAATGAAAATAGTTTTATTCACATTCTAACTCGATATATATTAAGTTATTCATGCTAATATAATACATATTTTTGGGGCCAAAATTCACTATTTTCCGTGATGGTACCCCATTGATTTTCGACTGATTTTGTTGTTTTTTGAAATATTTCTCAAGCGGGCCTCTATTTGCGATGGAATAAATTTTGATTTATTCCGTACTCGATCAAATATATATTCTAAACATTCTTACTCAAAATAGAATATCCTATGTGTATTTATATTACTTGTGTATAAGATGTTAAATTATTTTTTCCTAGGTGGCACCATAATGTTTCGTCCGATTTCGTAGTTTTGTAATTATCTCATCATTCAGAACTTCGTTTTCAGTGAAATTAGTTTTATTCACATTCTAACTCGATGAAATAAATTTTGTTTTATTCCATACTCTATCAAATATATATTATAAACATTCTTACTCAAAATATAAAATCAAATGTTTGTTGTTATCACTTGTATATAAGACGTTAAATTCTCTTTTCCTTGGTGGCACCTTCATGTTTCGTCCGATTTCGTAGTTTTATCAATATCTCATCACTTACAACTTCGTTTTCAATGAATATTTTATTCACATTCTAACTCGATATATATTAAGTTATTAATGCTAATCTAATACATATTTTTGGAACCAAAATTCACTATTTTCCGTGATGGTACCCTTTGAGTTTCGACCGATTTTGTAGTTTTTTGAAATTTTCCTCAATCGGGCCTCAATTTGCGATGAAATAAACTTTGTTTTATTCCGTACTCAATCCAATATATATTCTAAACATTCTTACTCAAAATAGAATATCCAATGGGCGTTAATATAACTTTTATATAAGACGTTAAATTATTTTTACCTAGGTGGCACCATAATTTTTCGTCCGATTTCGTAGTTTCGTCAATATCTCATCATTCAGAACTTCGTTTTCAGTAAAATTAGTTTTATTCAAATTTTAACTCGATATATATTAAGTTATTCATGCTAATATAATACATATTTTTGGAGCCAAAATTCACTATTTTCCGTGATGGTGCCCCATTGATTTTCGACTGATTTTGTTGTTTTTTGAATTTTTTCTCAATCGGGCCTCTATTTGCGACGAAATAAATTTTGATTTATTCCGTACTCGATCAAATATATATTCTAAACATTCTTACTCAAAATAGAATATCCTATGTGTATTTATATTACTTGTGTATAAGATGTTAAATTATTTTTTCCTAGGTGGCACCATAATGTTTCGTCCGATTTCGTAATTTTGTAATTATCTCATCATTCAGAACTTCGTTTTCAGTGAAATTAGTTTTATTCACATTCTAACTCGATGAAATAAATTTTGTTTTATTCCATACTCTATCAAATATATATTATAAACATTCTTACTCAAAATATAAAATCAAATGTTTGTTGTTATCACTTGTATATAATACGTTAAATTCTCTTTTCCTTGGTGGCACCTTCATGTTTCGTCCGATTTCGTAGTTTTGTCAATATCTCATCACTTACAACTTCGTTTTCAATGAATATTTTATTCACATTCTAACTCGATATATATTAAGTTATTAATTCTAATCTAATACATATTTTTGGGTCCAAAATTCACTATTTTTCGTGATGGTACCCTTTGAGTTTCGACCGATTTTGTTGTTTTTTGAAATCTTCCTCAATCGGGTCTCAATTTGCGATGAAATAAACTTTGTTTTATTCTGTACTCGATCAAATATATATTATAAACATTCTTAATCAAAATACAATATCAAATGTTTGTTGTTATCACTTGTATATAAGACGTTAAATTATTTTTTCCTAGATGGCACCATAATGTTTCGTCCGATTTCGTAGTTTTGTCAATATCTCATCATTCAGAACTTCGTTTTCAGTGAAATTAGTTTTATTCACATTCTAACTTGATATATATTAAGTTATTCATGCTAATATAATACATATTTTTGGGGCCAAAATTCACTATTTTCCGTGATGGTACCCCTTTGATTTTCGACCGATTTTGTTGTATTTTGAACTTTCTCAATTGGGCCTCTATTTGTTATGAAATAAATTTTGTTTTATTCCGTACTCGATCAAATATATATTCTAAACATTCTTACTCAAAATATAATATCTTATGTGTATTTATATAACCTGTATATAAGACGTTAGATTATTTTTTCCTAGGTGGCACCATAATGTTTCGTCCGATTTCGTAGTTTTGTAAATATCTCATCATTCAGAACTTCGTTTTCAGTGGATATAAATTGAGTTATTAATGCTAATATAATACATATGTTTTGTTCCAAAATTCACTATTTTCCGTGATAGTACCCCTTTGAGTGTCGACCGATTTTGTTGTTCTTTGAATTTCTCCTCAATCAGAACTCTATTTGCAATGAAATAAATTTTGTTTTATTCCATACTCGATGAAATATATATTTTAAACATTCTTACACAAAATATAAAATCATATGTTTGTTGTTATCACTTGTATATAAGACGTTAAATTAATGTTTCCTAGGTGGCACCATAATGTTTCGTCCGATTTCGTAGTTTCATCAATATCTCATCATTCAGAACTTCGTTTTCAGTGAAATTAGTTTTATTCACATTCTAACTCTATATATATTAAGTTATTAATGCTAATATAATACATATTTGGGTTCCAAAATTCACTATTTTCCGTGAGGGTACCCCTTTGAGTTTCGACCGATTTTGTTGTTGTTTGAATTTCTCCTGATTAGAACTCTATTTGCAATGAAAGAAATTTTGTTTTATTCCGTACTCGATCAAAAATATAATCTAAACATTATTAATCAAAATAAAATATCAAATGTTTGTTTTTAATACTTGTATATAAGACGTTAAATTATTTTTACCTAGGTGGCACCATAATGTTTCGTCTGATTTCGTAGTTTTGGCAATATCTCATCACTCACAACTTCTTTTTCAGTGCAATTAGTTTTATTCACATTCTAACTCGATATATATTGAGATATTAATTTTAATATAATAAATATTTTTGGGGCCAAAATTCACTTTTTTCCGTGATGGTACCCCTTTGATTTTCTACCGATTTTGTTGTTTTTTGAAATTTTCCTCAATCAGGCCTCTATTTGCGATGAAATAAATTTTGTTTTATTCCGTACTCAATAAAATATATATTATAAACATTCTTACTCAAAATAGAATATCCAATGGGCGTTTATATAACTTGTATATAAGACGTAAAATTATTTTTTCCTAGGTGGCACCATAATGTTTCGTCCGATTTCGTAGTTTCATCAATATCTCATCATTCAGAACTTCGTTTTCAGTGAAATTAGTTTTATTCACATTCTAACTCTATATATATTAAGTTATTAATTCTAATATAATACATATTTGTGTTCCAAAATTCACTATTTTCTGTGATGGTACCCCTTTGAGTTTCGACCGATTTTGTTGTTCTTTGAGTTTCTCTTGATCAGAACCCTATTTGCAATGAAATAAATTTTGTTTTATTCCGTACTCGATCAAAACTATAATCTTTCATTATTACTCAAAATATAATATCAAATGTTTGTTTTTAATACTTGTATATAAGACGTTAAATTATTTTTACCTAGGTGGCACCATAATGTTTCATCTGATTTCGTAGTTTTGTCAATATCTCATCACTCACAACTTCTTTTTCAGTGAAATTAGTTTTATTCACATTCTAACTCGATATATATTGAGTTAGTTGTTTTAATATAATACATATTTTTGGGGCCAGAATTCACTATTTTCCGTGATGGTACCCCATTGATTTTCGACTGATTTTGTTGTTTTTTGAAACTTTCCTCAATCGGGCCTCTATTTGCGATGAAATAAATTTTGCTTTATTCCATACTCAATCAAATATATATTCTAAACATTCTTACTCAAAATAGAATATCAAATGTTTGTTGTTATCACTTGTATATAAGACGTTAAATTATTTTTACCTAGGTGGCACCATAATGTTTCGTCCGATTTCGTAGTTTTGTGAATATCTCATCACTCACAACTTCTTTTTCAGTGAAATTAGTTTTATTCACATTCTAACTCGATATATATTGAGATAGTCATTTTAATATAATACATATTTTTGGGACCAAAATTCACTATTTTCCGTGATGGTACCCCTTTGAGTTTCGACCGATTTTGTTATTTTTTGAAATTTTCCTCAATCAGGCCTCTATTTGCGATGAAATAAATTTTGCTTTATTCCGAACTTGATCAAATATATATTCTAAAAATTATTACTCAAAATAGAATATCAAATATTTGTTGTTATCATTTGTATATAAGACGTTAAATTATTTTTTCCTAGATGGCACCATAATGTTTCGTCCGATTTCGTAGTTTTGTCAATATCTCATCATTCAGAACTTCGTTTTAAGTGAAATTAGTTTTACTCACATTCTAACTTGATATATATTGAGATAGTAATTTTAATAGAATACATATTTTTGGGGCCAAAATTCACTATTTTCCGTGATGGTACCCCTTTGAGTTTCGACCGATTTTATTGTTTTTTGAAATTTTCCTTAATCGGGCCTCTATTTGCGATGAAATAAATTTTGTTTTATTCCATACTCTATCAAATATATATTATAAACATTCTTACTCAAAATATAAAATCAAATGTTTGTTGTTAGTACTTGTATATAAGACGTTAACTTGATATATATTGATGTAGTGTTTTTAATATAATACATATTTTTGGGACCGAAATCAGCTGTTTTCCGTGATGGTACCCCTTTGAGTTTCGACCAATTTTGAAGTTTTTTTAGCTACTCCTCATTCAGAACTCCATTTTCAATGAAATAAATTTTGTTTTCTTCCGTACTTGATCAAAGATATATTCTAATTATTCTCACTCAAAATATAAGATCAAATGTTTGTTGTTATCACTTGTATTTAATACGTTAATTACTTTTTTCGTAGGCATCACCTAATTGTTTCGTCCGATTTTATAGTTTGGTCAATATCTCATCACTCACAACTTCGTTTTCAGTGAAATTAGTTTTATTCGCATTCTAACTCGTTATATATTGAGGTAGTTATGTTAATATAATACATATATTTTGGACTGAAATCATCTATTTTCTGTGATGGTGCCGCTTTGAGTGTCGACTTATTTTGTAATATTTTTAATTACTCTCTACATTTTCTATGAAATAAATTTTGTTTTCTTCCGTACTCGATCAAAGATATATTCTAAACATTCTCACTCAAAATATAAGATCAAATGTTTGCTGTTATCACTTGTATATAAGACGTGAAATACTTTTTTCCTAGGTTGCAGCTTATTGTTTCGTCTGAATTCGTAGTTTTGTAAATATCTCATCACTCACAACTTCGTTTTCAGTTAAATTAGTTTTATTCGCATTCTAACTCGATATATATTGATGTAGTAATGTTAATATAATACATATTTTTGGGACTGAAATCAACTATTTTCTGTGATGGTACCCCTTTGAGTTTCGACCGATTTTGTAGTTTTTTGAATTACTCCCTCCATTTTCGATGAAATAAATTTTGTTTTCTTCCGTACTTGATCAAAGATATATTATATACATTGTTACTCAAAATATACGATCAAATGTTTGTTGTTATCACTTGTATATAAGACGTTAAATACCTTTTTCCTAGGTGGCACATTATTGTTTCGTCCTATTTTGTAGTTTTAGTCAATATCTCATCACTCACAACTTTGTTTTCAGTTAAATTAGTTTTATTCGCATTCTAACTCGATATATATTGACGTGGTAGTGTTAATATAATACATAATTTTGGGACCGAAATCAACTATTTTATGTGATGGTACCCCTTTGAGTTTCGACCGATTTTGTAGTTTTTTGATTTACTCCTTATTCGAAACTCCATTTTATATTAAATAAATTTTGTTTTCTTCCGTACTCGATCAAAGATATATTCTAAACATTCTCACTCAAAATATAAGATCAAATGTTTGTTGTTATCACTTGTATATAAGACTTTAAATATTTTTTTCCTAGGTGGCACCTTATTATTTCGTCTGATTTCGTAGTTTTGTCAATATCTCATCACTCACAACTTCGTTTTCAATTAAATTAATTTTATTCGCTTTCTAACTCGATACATATTGATGTAGTAATGTTAATATAATATATATTTTTGGGACTGAAATCAACTATTTTCCGTGATGGTACCCCTTTGAGTTTCGACCGATTTTGTAGTTTTTTGAATTACTCCTCATTCGGAAGTCAATTTTCTATTAAATAAATTTTGTTTTCTTCCGTACTCGATCAAAGATATATTCTAAACATTCTCACTCAAAATATAATATCAAATTTATGTTGTTATCACTTGTATATAAGACATTAAATACTGTTTTCCGAGGTGGCACCTTATTGTTTCGTCTGATTTCGTAGTTTTGTCAATATCTCATCTCTCACAACTTCATTTTCAATGAAATTAGTTTTATTCACATTCTAACTCTATATATATTGACGTAGTAATGTTAATATAATACATAGTTTTGGGACCGAAATCAACTATTTTATGTGGTAGTACCCCTTTGAGTTTCGACTGATTTTGTAGTTTTTTGAATTACTCATCATTTAGAAATCTATTTTCTATTAAATAAATTTTGTTTTCTTCTATGCTCGATCAAAGATATATTCTAAACATTCTCACTCAAAATATAATATCAAATGTTTGCTGTTATCACTTGTATATAAAATGTTAAATCCTTTTTTTCTAGGTGGCACCTTATTGTTTCGTCCGATTTCGTAGTTTTGTCAATATCTCATCTCTCACACCTTCGTTTTCAGTTAAATTAATTTTATTCGCATTCTAACTTGATATATATTGACGTAGTAATGTTAATATCATACATAGTTTTGGGACCGAAATCAACTATTTTATGTGATGGTACCCCTTTGAGTTTCGACCGATTTTGTAGTTTTCCAAATTACTCCTCATTCGGAACTACATTTGCGATGAAATAACTTTTTTTTTATTTCGTACTCGATTAAAGATACATTCTAATCATTCTGACTCAAAATATACGATCAAATGTTTGCTGTTATCATTTGTATATAAGACGTTAAATACTTTTTTCCGAGGTGACACTCTATTGTTTCGTCTGATTTCGTAGTTTGGTCAATATATCATCACTCACAACTTCGTTTTCAGTGAAATTAGTTTTATTCGCATTCTAACTCGATATATATTGAGGTAGTTATGTTAATATAATACATATATTTTGGACTGAAATCATCTATTTTCTGTGATGGTGCCGCTTTGAGTGTCGACTTATTTTCTAATTTTTTTAATTACTCCCTACATTTTCGATGAAATAAATTTTGTTTTCTTACGTACTCGATCAAAGATATATTCTAAACATTCTCATTAGAAATATAAGATCAAATGTTTGCTGTTATCACTTGTATATAAGACGTGAAATACTTTTTTCCTAGGTTGCAGCTTATTGTTTCGTCTGAATTCGTAGTTTTGGAAATATCTCATCACTCACAACTTTGTTTTCAGTTAAATTAGTTTTATTCGCATTCTAACTCGATATATATTGATGTAGTAATGTTAATATAATACATATTTTTGGGACTGAAATCAACTATTTTCTGTGATGGTACCCCTTTGAGTTTCGACCGATTTTGTAGTTTTTTGAATTACTCCCTCCATTTTCGATGAAATAAATTTTGTTTTCTTCCGTACTTGATCAAAGATATATTATATACATTGTTACTCAAAATATACGATCAAATGTTTGTTGTTATCACTTGTATATAAGACGTTAAATACCTTTTTCCTAGGTGGCACATTATTGTTTCGTCCTATTTTGTAGTTTTAGTCAATATCTCATCACTCACAACTTTGTTTTCAGTTAAATTAGTTTTATTCGCATTCTAACTCGATATATATTGACGTGGTAGTGTTAATATAATACATAATTTTGGGACCGAAATCAACTATTTTATGTGATGGTACCCCTTTGAGTTTCGACCGATTTTGTAGTTTTTTGAATTACTCCCTCCATTTTCGATGAAATAAATTTTGTTTTCTTCCGTACTCGATCAAAGATATATTCTAAACATTCTCACTCAAAATATAAGATCAAATGTTTGTTGTTATCACTTGTATATAAGACTTTAAATATTTTTTTCCTAGGTGACACCTTATTATTTCGTCTGATTTCGTAGTTTTGTCAATATCTCATCACTCACAACTTCGTTTTCAATTAAATTAATTTTATTCGCTTTCTAACTCGATAAATATTGATGTAGTAATGTTAATATAATATATATTTTTGGGACTGAAATCAACTATTTTCCGTGATGGTACCCCTTTGAGTTTCGACCGATTTTGTAGTTTTTTGAATTACTCCCTCCATTTTCGATGAAATAAATTTTGTTTTCTTCCGTACTTGATCAAAGATATATTATATACATTGTTACTCAAAATATACGATCAAGTGTTTGTTGTTATCACTTGTATATAAGACGTTAAATACCTTTTTCCTAGGTGGCACATTATTATTTCGTCCTATTTTGTAGTTTAGTCAATATCTCATCACTCACAACTTTATTTTCAGTTAAATTAGTTTTATTCGCATTCTAACTCGATATATATTGACGTGGTAGTGTTAATATAATACATAGTTTTGGGACCGAAATCAACTATTTTATGTGATGGTACCCCTTTGAGTTATAACCGATTTTGTAGTTTTTTGAATTACTCATCATTTAGAAGTCTATTTTCTATTAAATAAATTTTGTTTTCTACTGTGCTCGATCAAAGATATAATCTAAAAATTCTCACTCAAAATATAAGATCAAATGTTTGCTGTTATCACTTGTATATAAGACGTTAAATCCTTTTTTCTAGGTGGCACCTTATTGTTTCGTCCGATTTCGTAGTTTTGTCAATATCTCATCTCTCACACCTTCGTTTTCAGTTAAATTAATTCTATTCGCATTCTAACTCGATATATATTGACGTAGTAATGTTAATATAATACATATTTTTGGGACCGAAATCAACTACCCCTTTGAGTTTCGACCGATTTTGTAGTGTTTTGAATTACTCCTCATTCGGAAGTCCATTTTCTATGAAATAAAATTTGTTTTCTTCCGTCCTCGATCAAATATATATTCTAAACATTCTCACTCAAAAGTAAGATCAAATGTCTGCTTTTATCACTTGTATATAAGACGTTAAATACTGTTTTCCTAGGTGGTACCTTATTGTTTCGTCCAATTTCGTAGTTTTGTCAATATCTCATCACTCACAACTTCGTTTTCAGTGAAATTAATTTTATTTGCATTCTAAGTCGATATATATTTACGTAGTAATGTTAATATAATACATATTTTTGGGACCGAAATTAACTATTTTCCGTGATGGTACCCCTTTGAGTTTCGACCGATTTTGTAGTTTTTTGAATTACTCCTCATTCGGAACTTCATTTTCGATGAAATAAATTTTGTTTTCTTCTGTCCTCGATCAAATATATATAATATTAAGATTATTACCTTAATATATATCGAGTAAGAATGCAAATAAAATTAGTTTCACTAAAAACGAAGTTATGAGTGAAGAGATATTGACAAAACTAAGAATTCAGACGAAACTAAAAAGGTATCATCTCGGAAAAAATTATTTATTGTGTAATACACAAGATGATCAAAACGTTCATTTGATTCTATATTTTGAGTAAGAATGTGCATAAAATATATTTGATCGAGTACGGAAGAATACAAAATTTATTTCATCGAAAATAGAGTTTTGATTGAGGAGAAAATCGAAAAACCACAAAATCGTTTGAAACTAAAAGGGTAGCATCACGAGAGAAAAAAGATGGATTTTGATTCCAAAATTATATACTTTATTAAGATTACTACCCTAATATTATTCTACGTTCACGATTATAGTAACATTTAGATCATTTCTTATTCTGCTCAAATCACATTTAACATGTGATGGTACCGTTTTATTTCCAAACAGTTTCTTAACTTTTATGTATCTCTTAACTCAAAACTCTGTTTTTGATGAAATTAGTTGTATTCAAATGCTTACTTGACATATTCGATTGTAAGAAGGATAAGATCATTTCTTATTTTGGAACGCAGAGCGACATTTTCTTCTATTGTACCTCTTTGATTTTTAACTTATTTTGTAGTTTTTCAACTCATTTTAATACTTTTACGAAATTGATTTATTTCGTAGTTTTTTACGTAATATTTAAATCACTTCTTGTTTCCTTCTCCAAATCATCTTTTATCTGTAATGGTACCCATTTCATTTTCAACCGATTTCGTAACTTTTTAATATTTTCTTATCCGAATCTATGTCTCAGACGAAATTATTTTTACTCTGTATATGATTGTAATAATGATCTGTTACCGTTCAAAAAGGGTGAATATGAGAATCGGACGGTTACAGTTCGATTTTCACTTACTGAATGCGATTCAATATATGTATTTTGAGAGAGCAGGTCATCTGTGTAACCGGTTTCCGGTTCGATCAAATCTGATTGACAGTCCGGTTCAATTCTTATAACACTGCTCTAAACTAGGGATGAGCGGTTCCGGATACCCTGTAAATTTAGGGGTTCCCGAAACCTACCCAGTTTAATACCGGGTATTAAATTTTGAAACCGAAACCTACCCATTTAATATATTTAGAGTCTAAACATATAAAATCTACAATGGTCCCCAGCTGAAAGGACATTACAACTCATATATGTCTGTCTAGTCAATAATTTCTACTCTACACTTCGATGTATTCACATGTTTGTACTATTTTTACCTTTTTTGTCTCTTCTTCTTCCTTCCTTTGTTCTCTTCCATTCTGACTCCTCTGTTCATACCCACCACAGTACCACCTCAATTTTCCCTCCAAAATAGTTTGCAACTAGATAAGGAAACCAATAACCAATCACATTGAAAGAAAAAAAAATGCATTTTTTTCATATTCCAATCTAGATAAGTAACCCAGGAAGCACGACCACTTGACCAATTATCCTAAAATCTCAAACATGGAATGTGTATGTGGGAACTGGGAAGTGCGGATTTAACATTTATGACTTCCACACTGACAAACATTGATTATGAACTTTGGAGAATTTGGGAAGAGAGTTATGGCCTTTGGGTGGTTAGCTGCAGAGCAATTGTATTACAGTACGTGGAAGTTCACAGCTGGGCAGAATATAGTGGATGAAAATGCATTTATGAACACAGTTATTTCTCATCTATAGGTCTGGGTTTACCTAATCTAAGCTGCCCCTTCAACAATTTAGAGCTCTTCTTCCATCTCCAATCTAATGAGCTTATATTTATACACCATAAGCAATAGCAATTCTTGAACTTATGGCACCATCACTGAAATTCATTACTATCATCTCATTGTCAAAGACTCAAAATAAACGGATACACAAGGCAAATGTCTCAGGTGATTCATAGCAGTTTAAAGCTAATTGTGCTGACAAGTAACCTTCATAAACAAAATGGACATTTGCCAATAATAATCAGTAGCAGAGAATAGGTTTTTGTGATAGATACCATGTCCAATAATGAAACTTGGATAATGAAGGACCAGCTAAACTCGGGCTAATACTGCAGTCTTCGCTTCTTGAAATTTGACTCGTTTGGAGATGAGGGTGGTGATGATTCCACAACCCACGAGTCGCTTGAACCATCACAGCTGAAAGAAGCATCCATCACGCATTTCGGGCTGCTTGGTGCAAGGAGATGCTTTCGCTTGTCCAGAACTTCTTGAATGAGTTCATAGCATTCATTTACCTTTTCCTGCCAAAAGAAAGCAACTTTGCTAAGAATACTAAAATTGTGATTCGATAATCAACATTAGGAAGCCGGTTCACTGCATTCATTCAATTAGGTAAAAACATCAAACAAAGTAAGAAGATTAACATGGAGTTTCGGGAAATATAATAGGTAATTTCCTACCAGTACTTTCATTTCATGTGCTTCTTAGCATGTTTCCACAAAAGAAATTGAAGAACATATAGATTTACCAACCTCGCTTGTCTTCAACACAGACAATAGCTGCTCCTGGTACTCCAAAGCGTTAAATAGCTCAGAATCCTTACTTACAGACAACATTATTGCAGCAGCCATAACAGAAGGAACATAACTCCCAAGACGTACATCTGAAAAGGGAAAGTTTGAGCTTTTTGAGCAATGCGCATCTGTTTCTGGTACTGATTAACTAATTAAGTAATCCTCTTAATGATGGATTAAATTGTCTAAATTACCTGCAATGGCAGACAGAAGCAGGTCCTCACACTTCCATACAAACTCCAAGGGTTTTAAAATAAGCCTCCTGGCAATGTGATCGAAGTAACCGATTGGCGTCACCGGATGCATTCTCCACTGGAGAGTGGACATCACAACCAGCTCCATTCTCTGGACAGTCTTGGCTTTGAATACGTACTTCGATTCCTCCACCTGAGCGAGAACAATAAAAAACAGTCAAAAAATAAACTTAAAGGAAATCAGTCGTGCATTTCGTCGAACACTCGATATGCAACTTACTTGGAGGTCTACTAGCAACGGGACGTGAATCTCCTGAATTTTTGCAGCTATGGAGAGGCAAGCCACCGCTGTGAGATGAGTCATCCATGGCTTGTCCATCTGAAATCGAAACTTCGAGACCAATCTATCGAAGTAGTTAGCAGCTAAAACAGCAGTAAGAGCGCAGAAATCAAACCGCGCCTTTACGCTCAAAATCCAATCGACAACTTCTGTTCGTGCCTCTCGCAACCATCCATCGAAGATTCCGTCACCGCAACTCCAATCCGTTTCATTTTCCTTGAAAATCAAAGAATCTACCTCACTTTCTTCCCAGAACAGCTCGTGCTCTTCGAGCAGATGAGAGAAATGCAAGAAATTTAAGCCGCTATCCTTCCATTCATCGTCATTGTCTTCAAAATCTCCATCCAAGGTCTCTTCTTGGCAGTACAGAGCACAACTAAAGATTGGAAATTTCTGGGTTTCTTGCTGCTGCCGAGACATCTTCTTCTTCGACGAAGAAGAAATTGCAGGTTCTTCTCATTATAGATTGGAGCTAAGATAAGCGCAGACCCAGATTCATGACTGGATTTTGTCTCTCTCTATCAGTCTATTGTCAAAGCTTCAAGAGAGAGAGTGCGTGAATCAACAAGAGGTGATTGATTTACCCAAGGAGGTTGCCACGCTCGTCTTTCCTTTTTCAAATAATTTTTTTGTTGATTAAATTTAAATTTACTTCTTTTTTTTTTTGGTCATCCAAAAATTAAACTTGGTTACTAGAAACGATCTCGTAACCTCTTGCTTCTAAGCAAGAGGTGATACCGTTGGACCAAGTGTCCGTTGGTAATTTAAATTTACTTAGAATGAATTTTCCAGTTACAACGGTTATTATATAACATGCATTCTAGCACGATATGATACGAGTTAAAATTATTTTAAATGTTATATTAATAATGTTACTCTCTTGGGTCTTGATAACCCCTTTATAATACCCTGTAGAAAAATAAAAACATCAGGTACTGCAAATGGACGGACAATTTCTGATAAAGATTTATAATAATTTCTATTTATTTATATATAAGTTTAATTTTAACAAATTAAGTATTTAAATAATATTTATATGATAAACAATTGTTAAGGGTAAATCAACACAATAATTACTTATGTTTTTGTGACGTGATTAAATAATTATTTATATTTTTTCATGAGTTAAATGGTTACTTTATTTTAAAATATAATTTTTTTTAAAAATTTATTATTTAATCACTTATATTTAAAAGATGTGATTAAATTATCGCTAAAATGATAATTTTACTATTTCTCTTGTTCTTCATGTTCTCTTTCTTCAATTGAACAACCCTAAATCTTCAAATCAAACTCAAAAAATTAGATTTATGAGTGCAGTAAAATATATATTTCTACCATTTGAGTTCAAAATACACCGGAAATCATAGAACTTTTTCAAAAACTATTCACTTTTCAAAAAATATTTGAAAAAGTGTATATCGAAATTTTTTTTTTAGAAAATTATGCATACGCGCGACGCGCCTATTCAGTAGGCGCGTCCTAGGGATGCGCCTATTGCAATAGGCGCATCCCAGGGGTGCGCCTACTGCAATAGGCGCACGCCAGGGGTGCGCCTACTGCCTAAATTTTTTTTTTTTCGCAAAAACACCGGTCTATCAGAAACCACGTTGATTTTAAGTCTGCTTATGGTTTTCCTCCTAAATAGAAATTGAGAGATAGTCTCACGCGTATTCATAGGTCCAAACTACAAATTTTCCAACTTGTTCTGAACAACAATGAAACAAAGTTGTTTATTCACAAGTTTCTGAATGAGACTTTTCTTCAGATACACTAGCTAGTTTGACATTTTCAGGAATTACTCCTGCAAAAGAGCTATTTGGGGTTACTTTAGGTTCCTGTCCTAAATGTTCCAACTTGTTCTGAACAACAATGAAACAAAGTTGTTTATTCACAAGTTTCTGAATCTTCCGAATATCTTGTAAAGCTTCTCCAATGACTATAGTTTTTTATCTGAGTTCAAGCCTACTTATTGTTTTCCTCCTAAATAGAAATTGAGAGATACTCTCTCCAGTAAAGAAGAAAGGAAGTTCTAAGAAGAAATGGTTTTTTAGCAAACTATGTATACGCGCACCCCGGGGTCGCGCCTAACGGACATAGTTACTTTTTGAAATTTATCTAAAGTAACCCCAAAAGAGTTATTTTGCAGCAGTAATTCCTGAAAATGTCAAACTAGCTAGTGTATTTGAAGAAAAGTCTCATTCAGAAACTTGTGAATGAACAACTTTGTTTCAATGTTTTACCTCGCGGATGTTGTTCAGAACAAGTTGGAAAATCTAGGGCAGGAACCTAAAGTAACCCCAAATAGCTCTTTTGCAGGAGTAATTCCTGAAAATGTCAAACTAGCTAGTGTATCTGAAGAAAAGTCTCATTCAGAAACTTGTGAATAAACAACTTTGTTTCATTGTTGTTCAGAACAAGTTGGAAAATTTGTAGTTTGGACCTATGAATACGCGTGAGACTATCTCTCAATTTCTATTTAGGAGGAAAACCATAAGCAGACTTAAAATCAACGTGGTTTCTGATAGACCGGTGTTTTTGCGAAAAAAACAAAATTTAGGCAGTAGGCGCATCCCTAGGACGCGCCTACTGAATAGGCGCGTCCTAGGGATGCGCCTATTCAATAGGCGCGTCGCGCGTATGCATACTTTTCTAAAAAAAAAAATTCGATATACACTTTTTCAAATATTTTTTGAAAAGTGAATAGTTTTTGAAAAAGTTCGAAATCATATTTTTGGGTTCCAAACACCAAAAAATCAAATTTCCAAAGTTCGAAATACCCCAAAAATCTAATTTTTTGTTTTTGGAAATCTAGATTTTTTATTGGGTTAAATACGACATTGCCCCCTAAAGTTTACGCCGGTTTTAAAATTCTCTCTTAAAGTTTAAAGTTCATCTCATCATTAGGGAGAGACTTTAAACTTTAAGAGATAATTTTAAAATCGACGTAAACTTTAGGAGTAATGTCGTATTTTACCATTTATTATTTCTAGGATTTGAAACACACCATAAATCAAATTTTTGGTGTATTTTGAACATTAAAAAATTGAAAAATTTGGGTTTAGATTTGTGAAAAAGATGAAGAATGATATTTTAGATTATTTTATCTTAAAAATTATAATCATCCACTCACGTTGTAAGACATAATTGACTAGTTAACTCAAATTTTAAATGTTCAATCACATATGTCTACACGAGTGAATGTTGAGATAACTAACTCAATAATTAATAATTGCATTTAAACACTTTTAATATGTAAATACACATTTAAACATGATTAAGTATACGTATTTAATATTTAGATTTATTCTTACACTTATTTATGAATTAGTAGTAAAATTTAAAACGTAATTATGAATTTTGTATCGTGTTGTATTGTGTCGTGTGACACAACTTTATGTCAAGTATATAAGAAGTTTTTTGTTCAAAATTTTAATTGTTATTTTGTGTGTAATTTTTTATTAATCGTGTATGTTGTGTTCGTCTTTAAAATTTAGATACACGTTTAAGATCTATCCATTTACACAAGATATGATTAATAACACTTAATAATTAATATCATAATACAATATAATACGACATATATGAATTATTACCCTTATATGATTATATTTCAGAAAGAATAAAAGTAATATAAATTACATGTTTCTATTTATTAGTTTAGAATAGAATAAAATTTAATACTACACTCTTGGAAGTAATAATTTATTTATTTACTTCAAAAACGGTTTACTTTAATTTTTTTAAGTTGGTCTTGATCTCATATTATTTCTCTCAAATCACAAACTCAAAATTTGAATTGATTCTCTCAATTACATAGTCTAATTTACCATGTTGAACGCCTCCATAATAATATGAAAATAATTGTATTATTTAGTTATAATATACTTAGATATGAAAATCAATATGATTGAATTGTTATTAAACATTAAAACTAAGTGAAATTTGATTGGAAAGACTTGGATTTTTTTTTTAAAGTAAGCATTTTGTTCTTTTTTTTATAAAGAAAAATAAGTATATATAAAAAAAATATTTCGAAAAATAGGTATACACGCACCCCGGGTGGCGCCAATAACATTACCTTTTGTTTTTAAGATTTTGTCGATAACGACGACTCGATGTTTAATTAAAAATAAAATTATGTCTCTATTAAAAAATATTTTAAAAATTATAGTAAGTAGATATTTTAATTGTGATTCAAATGATGCAAAAAATATTAAATTTGGATTTACGAATTGACTGTACGGCATGTCGTAAGTTGAGATACGAAAACTTTACTTCAAAAATTATAACTCATACCATATAAGTCCAAACTCAACACGGTTAACGTTGTTTATGTCGTAATTCAATTATCTATCTAGGACAATTTTTTTGATTAGAAATACAGTGATTTATTTTGTAACAATAAATTTACTGTTCAAAACACTATTTGGAAGTTTTTGTATCGTATGTAGAGTTTTTTACGTATCGTATTATACAGCAAGTCTAAAAGTAAAAAATTAACGCATAGTTAGCGTCATTTAATTTGTCATTAAATTATCTACGCACCGTAATTTTTTTGATTTTTTTTGAGTAAGTACATAATTAAATTTATCACCTAATGCATTTAATTATTTCGGTCAAATTATAAAACGAACAATGTTATGTTACAAAATCACTGTATTTCTAATCAAAAAAATTACCCTAGATAGATAATTGAATTATGACATAAATAACCTTAACCGTGTTGAGTTTGGACTTATATGATCTGAGTTATAATTTTTTAAGTAAAATTTTCATATCTCAACTTACGACATGCCCTACAGTCAATCCGTAAATCCAAATTTAATATTTTTGCATAATTTGAATCGCAATTAAAATATCTACTTACTATAATTTTTTAAATTGTTTTTAATAGAGACATAATTTTATTTTTAATTAAACATCGAGTCGTCGTTATCGACAAAATTTTAAAAAAAATAATGTTATAGACGCCACCCGGGGTGCGTGTATACCTATTTTCGAAATATTTTTTTTTGTATACTTACTTTTCTAAAAAAAAATGCTTACTTTTTTAAAATATTCGAAAGACTTTTATAAATATTCTCGTAGAATCTAGAATGATATTTTCATAACTAATAAGGTAGTGTGTTACTTTTGATTCTTTTCCTACACAATTGATAATTTTGTTAACAGTTGTGACGAATTTTTCGATCAATCTAAAACTTATTTTGATTTTCTTAATTAATTACTGTTGTGTTTGGCGCCAAAAGAACTGAAGATGCATAATTCTATCTACTTTTATCATAGCTGACGCCTGACGGAACCCTCCTGCAATTTTCAGAAGCGAATCGATGAAGATTATGAGGATTGGTCAATAAAGTTTATTGATTTTCCTTTTATTATATTTTCTACGAGCAACCGAACTTGTCGGTGATTAGCAAGTAAATACTTAATTATTATTTTTGTAGCATAGCTGAACTTATGAAAATTAGCAAATAGGTACATACTGTTAATTTCCGTTAAAAATAAACATAAAATATCACATGAGGAGCAAACATGTACATGAACTTACACGAATGAGCAAGTAGGTGTCTGAATCGATTCAACGACCGGTTAAGAACCGGTTCGGTCGAACCACTTTCGTTTTTTAAAAAGGTGTAAAATTTATATACTAAACACATGCATGACTCGACCCCAAACTTTCTCGGAGTTTTTCTTAATGCACCGAGAACGTCTGGAATTGAGTCATGCATGTGTTTAGTATATAAACACTAAATGTTTTATAAACAAAATAAAGTGATTTGGCTGAACCGGAACCGAGCCGATTTTTGAATCAATTCGGGTACCTACTTGCTCATTCTTAATTTAATATCGATTCCTAGAAGTAATTAAATTACTTTAGTGTAACCAATTTATGATCTCGACCACTGATCGATTCAATTCTATATCACTACTATTAATTAAGAAAATGCTAACCCTTTCTTCTACTATGAAACAAAACAATATATATTAATAATATTTAATAAGTGTCTCTCTCTCGTACATATTTTTAAGGGTAAAATATGATATTACTCTCTAAAGTTTACGTCGATTTTAAAATTTCTCATTACTTAAAGTCTCCCTAATTTTGGGAATGATGAAAAATCTTCACTTGTCAGATGCTCTTTCATAGAGATTTTTCATTATTTATAAACATTAGGGGAATTTTAAATTTTAAGGGAAAATGTTAAAATTGATGCGGGCAATGTCGTATTTAACCTTATTTTTAAATATTTTTAAACACTTTTCCCAAAGTCGATTTGAAGTCCAAGGAAAATAAAGGTTAGCTGAAATCACTGACAGTTATTTTTGTCAGGGTGGATTTTAAAAAGATCATGCCAACTGTATTCAACATACTAAATAAAAATAAATATACATGGAGTTAGATAATGAGATATGTGGTAACAAACAAATTGCCATTAATTGCTGGTTAATTAATTTGCTTCCTCAAATGAAGTAAAAATAAGTCATATCCTGCAAAATTATTAGGGGATAAATCTTGACTTTAATTATAAGTAGATTACCATTTAATTGATCTAATTATTCAATCATTTAGTAACAATTGAATACACAAATAAACTATATAGGAAATTAATGAAAGTGATATAGGTGGTAAATAGTAAGATGACCAAGAGTTCTTAATGTTTGTCTCTTTTAGAAAGGGGTTTTATTTATTTTTAATTAAAATCCATTATATGATAACAACCTCACCCCCCCCCCCCCCCCCCCAACTTCTAACACACATATTGGATTTTTTTTCTTTAAATATAATCATGATATGAAAATTAAATATTAAAATAATTTTTGATTTAAAACAAAATATATATATATATATAAATAGACAATATTTGCGAATGAGATTTGAATCCTTGAATAAAATTTTAGTCAACTCATAAATGGAATTTTTTGCGCAATTTTTATTTAGGATGTAGGATGTTATACTCACGAATATGTCTAGTTTGTTATTTTTAACAATGTAATACTTATTTTGATATTTATTTTAAAAAAAATCACATATCTCCCTTCCATCAATATGACTTACCTCATTACACCACATACATATTCCACTCAAGATAAAATAAAAATGATCATAATGCTTGTTCTTAACATAAATAAAACATGTTTGCAAGTTGAAGTTTGAGTGTCCGAATAACTTACTGGTTGAACTTTTTTTTAAATAAATTGTTGGTTTACTTTACAAAAAGTTGCAATTTGCTAGTCTCATCTGATTTGTTAATAAATATTGACGAAGACATACACGTTCCCATCACGTGACAGCTAGCAAACTGTAATTTTTCTCAAAATTCAGCTAACAAATTGTTCATACTCGCAAAGTTCAACTAACAAATTGAAACTTTATGTAAAATCAGCTAGCAATTTGTTTAGAAAAAAAAACTCAACCAGTAAGTTGTGTGGATATTCAAAGTTCAGTTAGCAATTTGGCACTTAATCCTAACATAAATGAATACCGCTCAAGCTTTCTGAAGACATCAAGCTTGAATGGTTATACCGCGATCGTAGAGTCTTTGCCCAGTCGACAGGCCGAGGCGGCCGAGCATGCACCTTATAGTTAGTTGGCATTTTCGGAACCCTAGTTATCTTTATCGATGAATTTGACTTGATTTCCTTAATTTCGACCTTCGTCCCTCCTTGCATACTAATGCTTATATTCACCTCAGAGAATGGCTTCTCTTTCGTTCGATCCATTCGGTGTTGGTAAAGCTGACGAAGCCGAATAGCAAGGTGGTATATTTGATCCTTGATCTCTTCTTCTAGGGTTTTTTCTTCGAGCTCATTCCATATCCGACCTTCTTCCAATAATGGTGCTTCTTTCCAACCGTTTTTGACGTTGTTTTTGTTCTTCTTCCATGAACATAATCATATGAGAATGTTGGATCGTAAATTACATATAGAAAAGGAGGTTATATGCATTTGATATTAAGTACATTAAGAAGCAGTGTTAATTGTACCTTTGCACTCATTGCTTAAGCCAATATCGATCGATGATCTCCTTGCTCTTTGATTGAAGACAGAAGTAGATGTTCTATATGGTATACGTATATATATATATATATGAGCATATATAGTCATTCAACCGCACTGTCGTAGGTGTAGCTATATAGCTGGGAGCGATGTGGACTAAAACCCTGGTTGGTTTTAGGATAATGGGTCGACCATAAGTGGGAGCTCATTTACATAAGCTCAGTTGTGTATCTCACCTTAAAATCTATCCCTCTATATATCAGTATGTATATGGGTGCTCAGGGTTTGGAAAACCTAATGATGATGACAGTTTAGACAGAGGTGAGTAGCTGTGGTATTATAGGTCATTGCCCGTCAAACCGTGGCGTGTCCTCCCGTCCGACAGACTGTGATCCCAACCTCAGGCAGATCCGCTTCCGCTAAGGCAATCGTTCAGGGAGGTAACTTAATTATGTGTTATGTTGTACCTTAGTCGATTGCGTGTTTTGTACAACAATTTCCAACAACCCTAGTGAAAGAGACATAAGCTATGATGGAGGAAGAGAGAGACCGTTAATTGCGTTAGTTTAGTTGGAGAAATTGGAATTTAGCTGTCGAATATCTCTACGTAAAGATGTGGAATAATAGAGAACATGCATGCAATTTGTTCTGATTGATATTAGGGTTTCTTAATAGACAGAGTGTTGTTGTTGTGTATATAATATATACGTACATACATAAGGGAAGTGCTTTACGTGAAAGAAATGAATTATATTTCGACAGAAAGAGACACGTGCTTTGGGTTAAGCTTTAAGCAAAATCAAAATACACGTGCTGTTTGATTTGTTCCTAGAAATCAAAGTTTCACCCATGGTTGCACACTTAGTTCCAACTCTAGCCCTAACTTAGAAGTGAATCATACATGGTTGATTTGGACTTGAATAAAATGAAAACTTGAGTTACCTTTACAATATTTTGGGTAAACCACCTCACTAGTTACTTATGTTCGCTCTATGTGATTAAACAGTTGCTCATCGTTTTTTTGTGTGACTCAACTGTTACTTAAGTTTTAGGATGTGACTGAACGGTTATTCCGTGAAGTTTCCGTCCAATATTGTTGTATAACTGTCACGAGGAAATCACGTGACTTAATTTGAACAAATTAAACTTAAATAAAAGGATTGTTATACCCTCATGTCACCTTTTGTCATTTTCCCCATTTTCTTCTCATATCACACACCCTAACTTCTGTGCGGAATCCTCAACTTTTTGTCCGTATTTTTCTGGATTTGCAAGTACCCGATTGAAGATTTTGACCCAATTCTCATTTTCTGTAGCGTTAATTGAAGGAATATTGTTTTTGTACAATCAATTTGGAGAAACCACGTTTGTTAGATACATCATTGGCGACGTAGAGATTCAGGGTTTCCACTTTCTATTTTTTGATCGACTCCAATGATCTTCTTATTGTAATATCGTTGATGATTCATGTACTAAAATTGTTTTTTTTCCTAATATTTTAGTAGCAATTCCTGATCTTCTTATTGTAATATCAATTTTTATGTTGTTGTATATTAGCTCTGCTTGCTGCCTAATTGCTTGATTAGTCAACTATTTCAAATCGAAATAATTTGAAGTTCACTTGGGCTAGAGACTTTACATACACTTTGCTGTTGTTATGTTTCTAATAATGATGTTGAATTGTTTAATATTCACTTAAGTGTATATTGTGGGAGGTCCTCTGTATTTTTCCAAGTTCTAAGCACGAAATAGGAAATATATACTTCACAGTTTATTGCTATCCTACTATGAATTTAAGATTTTGATTTGCTAGCTTATTATGCTACTAGGTGTTGGAAAAACTTATATTGCTCATATAATTGGAAAAGGTTATGCCATTGGTCGCCCCTTCTCAAACTATTGGGTGTACAGTCGGTATTAAGGTACAACCATTTGTCTTTCTTTTTTAATATCTGAAATCAGAGCTATTATTATGAGTATAATACTTTGATTTGATTCCATTTAGCATATCACTTATGGAAATACCGGAAGGTCTTCGAGTAGCATTTGTGGCGACGTTGATAGAGATTTCTTCATCGAACTCTGGGATGTATCGGGACATGATCGATACAAATAATGTCGATCACTCTTCTATTCACAAATTAATGGTAAGCAATTGTTGAAAAGTGGAAGCTGAATGTATTCAATAAAGAGTCGAGTCTTCTTTTATCTGGTGGTGGAATCTTTCTTTGCTTGTCAATGAATGACAGGAAATAAACTTTTGCTTGTTGTTCTTTGTCTGATTACTTGTTGTCAATATTGATGTCGATGTAATGAAATGAAGGTTCTTCCGTGTAATGGATTCATTCATCAGTTTTTGGGTTAAACATTTACATCTATCTATACACAAAAATAAGCTGCAAGATCCCATTTTTGTCTGCTCAATGTTCTTTCTCTGCGTTACCATTCAATTTCTTCACCTGGGATTCCTATTTCTTATGCGATATGAAGAACCAAATAACAAGAATGTGAAAATGTATATTTCCTTAACAACTAGATTCTTCTTTTTGCTGCAAACTGTTATCAATAAGAATGTCACTATTTGTCATTTTCAACTTAAGTAACGGTTAGATAACAAAATATTCAAACTAAAGTAACATTTTAATAACATTTAAGTTAACATACAAATTCGTTTAACAACCTCTCCACAAACATAGGTCAGCACATACGCAAACTGCAGAATGTTCTTCATACTTCAGTTACAGACAAATGACATATTATGTAGCTACATATTCAACCTACTTCTTTGAAATTGAACTTAGAACAAAAACAACAATAATAACAATTGTCAACGCAACAACTAACTTCTGATTGAGTCGATTTTTAAGAGCTCGGGTTTTCGCATACGAGATTCTGCAACAACAAACAGGTAGTATGCATGTCAAATTAGGGTTCAAAAATGATAAATAATTGAAGCAAAACGAATTAGGGTTATCCACTATGAAATTACCTCAAAATGAGCATATTAGTCATCAGTCTTCATGCTCCAAGCTGCGTGGGGCTGCTCCAAACTGTTCTTTCTTTCGTATCTGCGTGAGTTCTTCGTCTTCTTCCAGACTCTTCTTTCGCGCCTTCAGATCTGCTACGAAAGTTGAAGCTGAATATAAAAAGAGAAGAAGAGGGGTAGTTTGGGAACTTCAGTTTCGCAGAAGGCCACGTGAACAACACATGCGCAAGTTTAACGGAGATAATTAACGGAAGTTACCAACCTGAACCGTTCAGTCACATTTTTTGCAGCTCCCTTCCTTTGTCAATCGGCTCGAGACTGGAGTGAAGCGCGTTATTGATGATATCCAAGTCAGAACAAAGGATCTCAGCGGAGTCAGCACAACCCAGGAGGTGGTTGATGCTGTCATTGCTAACCTTGACTGATTGATCAGTTAGTTGATCTCGCATCCTTACCCGTCAGTTGAACAATCTTCACCTTATTCAAGATCAATTTATTTTTCAAGGAATCATCATGGTGGTGATTCATTCACAATACAACTTGCGATTTGAAATAATTTTGCTGACCCTTCTATATTATACACATGTTGTATAGTGTATGACAGGGTGGGTGTTATAGGGAATTTGTTCACATATTCTGTTGATTTGATTTGATAATAACAGGCAAATGTTGTGCCTTCTTGGATGCACTCTATACAAGTCATGTCTGTAATTTCCGTGCACAAAGTTGGTCAAAACTTATTTTTCAGGTCGGACAAGGCCGATCAACCTCGTATTTGTGTAGATTTTGGTGCAAGAACCACCACGGACTCGTTCGTGATGATAATCTGCAAAAGGTGAACCGACCGAAGCATGTAAATTGAACAGACTCGTTTGTAGAATCACAATTTCAACGATGTAGAATCACAATTCGACTTTCAGTATATTTGAAGAGCTACAATTTTGTAGAATCACAATTTCAACGATGTAGAATCACAATTTGACTGTCTGTATATTTGAAGAGCTACAATTCGAAGAATCACAATTTCTATGAAGGAAAAGATGAAGAACAAGTTCAATGGTTGAATAACAAGTAAGAGTATAATAGTCATTTAATAATTCAAAAATATGTTAAAAATATTAACTAACGGGAAAAATTAACGGTTCACTAAAGGAATAACTAATTAATCACATTAGAAAAAAAATGTGTAACCATTCAGTCACACACAAAAAAATAATTAGTCAAATTCTAAAACATATATAATCATTATGTTCTTTAGGTTAACCTGTCTAACTATTTAAGTAATTATCACCGAATATAATACAAAGTCGATGAAAAAAACAGCTTGGCAGAAAATTCTTGATTGGTCAAATTCAAAGGAAGGATGGACGGCTAGTGAGGACTGCATTGAATTCGTTATGGATGGGTAGAATGTACGTCTACCCGTAGAATTTGGCAAATCTGCTTTTCCTTTCCTTTTCCACCAATACGGTTCTCGCAGCCAAGCCAAGCTGCGAAGCTTCCATCTCTGTGGTCAGGCAGAGTCATCATCGGCCTCCTTCCTGAGATCTCCTCTGCTTTCTTCTTCATCTTCTTCTTCCGTGGAGAGAATCCATTGTCGGCTCTACTCTTACAATGGGTATCTGGGAAGTTTTTCTAAATTGGCTTCGCAGGTGAGTTCGTCGTGTTTGCCTCGTGCGATTGGAGCTCTTGCGTTGTGTTATGTCTATGAAGTTGTGATTTTTATGCGAAATTGGGAAATGGGTGATCTGAATTTCAATCAATCTGTAAAAACACATTATTTTTTTCTGGGTTGAGGATTGTCATGGTTAATGTGCTTGGGTTGGGGCAAAGGAGCCTTACTGCTCAAACATGGCAAACTGCTACTTGAATTCTGGAATACTAAATTAGAATAACTGCTGAGCATTGATGATGGACTTGATGAGCTTATTGTAGCACCAATTACACGATCATATAATGAAGTGGGTGATTAAGCATATACGATCTTAGTAATCTTCAGTGGCACGACTTATATTTTGAAGTTAGTGTGCTACAAGCTTCGGTTCCATCATCATGAATGATTTGCAGATCCATACACTGAAGCAAATCATATGTGGGTTTATGTTACAATTTACATACCAATTGTTGTATTAATGCCATTTATCTATTTTCTGACAACAACAAAGAATATAGATTAAAGACAACTTGTATTTAGTGTATCTGGATGGATATGGATATGGATTTGGATATAGTTTTTTTCTTTGCTTCCACTATGTTGATTATTCGTTTCTATTTGTAGCCTCTTCTTCAAGCAGGAAATGGAGTTATCCTTAATTGGCCTTCAGAATGCTGGAAAGACTTCACTTGTCAACGTTGTTGCAGTACGTTAAGTTTTCATACTCTTCATAAATTAAAGCATGATGTATATCAATTCTGCTCCATTGTTTCTCTGGTTTGGTTCTAACATAGCTCGTTTTTATTACCTTTAGACTGGTGGGTATAGCGAGGACATGATCCCTACAGTAAGTGACCTCTCAAGTACTGTTTTTTCTTCCTTTTGGTATAAGATTCGGTCTTCCAAAATGGTTATTGCTGGCTTCAGGTCGGATTCAACATGCGTAAAGTGACAAAAGGAAACGTTACAATAAAATTATGGGATCTTGGAGGTCAGCCTAGATTCCGGAGCATGTGGGAGCGATACTGCCGTGCAGTTTCTGCTATTGTGTAAGTATTTGCTTCTCTTAATTGACCATTAACTATGATTTTATGTTCTTAGTAGTTGTGTGATAAACTGGTAGTTGAACTACTACATTGGTTTGATTTTACTCTAGTTATGTGGTTGATGCTGCCGACCCTGATAATTTGAGCATCTCAAAGGGAGAGCTTCATGATTTACTGAATAAGCCTTCACTGAGTGGCATCCCTTTGCTTGTTCTTGGCAACAAGATTGATAAGCCTGGATCTCTTTCCAAACCGGCATTCACAGATCAAATGTGAGTTTCATTTTTTTTTCCTATATTCATTAGATTGATTATAGAGTTAATTACCAAATTGCATATTGAATTATTTTTTGACAAATAGCAAACCGAAATTAAGTCAATGTGTCAAACACCATACTTAGTCACTTTTTCTGCTAAATTTTGACGGATTTTGTTCATAATCTTAAGTTATTTAGGTCCTTATATACAAAAATTGTCAAATTTAACGAAAAAGTGACTAGTATGGTTTTTGCAAATTCGTGTAAGTTCAATATATTATTTATGATAGGCACTAGGCAGCATGTTTTGTGCAGATTATCCAAAATTCAAGTATGCAATTTGATAATTATCCCTTCGATTAATTCTATTCTACACTTGATTGTAATTTGGCACTGAATTCCTGAGCTTGCTATATATTCAGGGAACTTAAGTCGATAACTGACCGAGAAGTTTGCTGCTTCATGATCTCGTGCAAGAACTCTACCAACATTGATTCAGTTATCGATTGGCTTATAAAGCATTCTAAATCAAAGAACTGAATGAAGAAACCAGTTTCCCATAATGATTCTTCCGGTGATTGTGTTTGTTTGCTTCATCTGCAAGGTACATTAGGTTGTTGATTGTGTTGTTTGCTTCATCTGCAAGTTACATTAGGTTGTTCATTGCGGTTTAGTTTCCTTCTTTTTCGAGTGTAAATTAAAGAGGTGGAAGTTTTCTGGATTTAGTTGGGAAGTTGATTTGGTCATCTTGTAAAACATTCAAAGACTTGTTCTGGTTGTGTCCCAAGATTTCAATCAACTTGTGCCTTAACTGGCGGTACCGGGATCCAATTCTGATATCACTATAAACATCATCTATAAACTCGAACATCTAAGTGAAGACTTTTGGCAATGCGATTCAATATGCTTCAACAGTTAGAAAATATAGTGTTTTGTCATTTTTTCTGCTTCAGATTCTCTTCCTAATCCATTGAATATCAACTGCAACTGAATTCAGAAGCTATCAAATGTCAAAGAGGATGCTAAAAAAGTGTCCATTTTCGAACTCTTGAGTCTTTTGCAGTGACAAAAGCAAAGAAGGCTATAGAGATCGTCAATTTAAAAAGATTACAAGAACTCACTTTAACTTCTAATGTTGTCCCCAAACATATTTACATCGAGTTGTCTCAAGGAAGTGGTGGGAATGAATTGGTGCTTCCATTGCTCATATCTTGCGCAAAATCTGCAACAGAAAATACACTCTCATAAGATATGCTTTGGTCGAATTTATCAAAGACCTGAATGAAATGTAGAAGAATAGATTTGGTAAACATCACAACTAGATGTGTCATTCTGAATCTACTTTGATCAATAACGGAAAATACTTAGTGTTTGTACCAATCTAATGGAAGAGTGCCATGTGTCCCGTTTAGAGTATAAGATTCACCCATAATCTTGATTTTAAAAGGAAAAAAAAATACACGAAATAGGCGATGATGTGAAATAAAACAAGTGAAGGGACAGGAACTTACCATTGTTCAAGTGCACTAGATTTGAAAGCGTTTATGGCAGCTAGTGCATAAACTTGGGCTGCTTCTGCTTCCGCTTCTGCAGCCTCTGCCTCTCTGGCTGCCTCTTCAGCCTCCGCAATGGCAGCTTCTGCCTCAGCAACCGCCTTTGCAGCCGCAGCCGCAGCCTCTTGGGCTGTCACACTCTTCATTCCAGTTACCTCATCATCAATTTGCGATTCTGTGGGATTCTTGAGCTCTCTCTTTTCTGCTCTTGGGGAATTCGTTTGCCTTCCGTCAAGCAGTGTCCTCGAAAGTTTTCTTCCTCCAGAGAATCTAGAGTTTGATCCGATTCTGTATCGATGCTTTACCTGTCCACGGCATTGCCAAATTTAATAACATTTGATTTGTCCAAAATTCAGTACAACTGCATGCATCATTATGTAGAAGTCTATCCAATGGTGTAAAGTCAGGCACATCAATTTTTTTATTAACCGTGTGCTCCAATAATTACCTTGATCAGTTTACCACTTGCTAGAAGATGCTTTAATTTTGCTGACAACAGCTTTTTGAGGTTAGGAGGAGCCCAATACTGCTCCTGAAAGTAAAATGCAGAACCCAGAATTACTACGAATAAAATGATTTATCTTCAACACATTTGGAAATAAATTTATTGGTTCAAAATGGGTAAGAGATGGTAAAAGAGAATATATCTCAGACTTAATTTTACCAGAGATTTATGCACTTATGAGAATAACAGATAGAAGAAAAAGCAAGATGATTCCAAAGAAAGTAGAATACACCTCTATGTATGCAGAAATTGCAGCACGGTCAGAACCAGATGGTTCATTCATAGTTGTAATGGCCTCCATTATAAGACTATCCAATCTGTAATCAGAGGAAGTCGGAAGATGGTCACATATCTTACAAGGTATTGATCGGCTTTATAGTATGAAAGATAGAGCAGAATGCTTTACTTCTAGCCAATCTCATTTTACTCTTAGTGCTCATCACTGAAAGTGCTAAAAGTTTCAAATGTTACGGGAAGTTTTGTCATAAATATATGAGACATGTAAAGTAGAACCCTTCTGCCCATTTAAATCGTCTTCCTCTTCATGATTTCACTTAGAACAGGTAGGTAACCTAATGATCCATAACCTTGCCTGGTCTTCTTGAAAAGGCAAACTGAAACATGGAATCCTGGATGAACGGAAGAAGAAAAAGAAAAGAAAAACTGAAAGGGGTGATATGTAAACTCCAACATTAATTCCAGTTTTCTAAAATATCTTGACTTGCTAAGGAAGTTACTAAGTCCAGAGTTCAGTTGGAGTAAATGAATTTGATTCTGTAATTTATCAAACTCCGAAATCTTCATTTCCTGATTTGGTATCACCATTTGAAACTCTCTTTAGAATTGCTGAAGTGTTTAAGCTAAGTAACCTTAAATGTCTATCCGTAGAGATACAAGTTCACATACCAAATGGAAGAGCAAAACTATTAAATGTGTGCTGATGATTGCTGATGAGATCACTCTAATTGGTTGGAAAAAACTATATAAAGGCCTATGTAAGAACATCCTTTTAAGAGCCATGTCCACTTCTATCAATGTTATTAGTAAAATAACATTACTGTTATATAAGACTTAAGTAATAGATAAGTCTTCTAAATTCCTAAGGCCCCAAATACCAAATACGTCACACATGAATCAACAAGACTTGAGTCATTCTAGCTCTTCCACGGGCTTAAAAGATCACATATTGTTCGAACACTGGCCTTATTACAGCATGAGTGACTATTCTGGCAATGAATTTTTCTTAATCAAGGTCTAGCTTAAGAAATGAGGCACTTGTGCTTTCTATACCAGTAACAATAACAATGAGAAAGTTAACCTTTTTACACGTTCCTTCGAGCCAACAGAGTTTGATGCTCCATTATCTATTGCAAGAGGCTTCGCATCAACAACTTCGTCATCAGTCTTCACTGCAGTTGTAAGAGACAATGTCTCACTATTGTGCTTAAGCATCAGTTGATTCTTCCTTATCGAAGCAAGGCGGGCCTTCTGCCTTGAACCCCAAATTGCTGTGACATTTATATTTCTCCATTTATCCTGTTCATAATTCAAGGTGTGTTGTTAAAGTAAGATAGATAGTATTGCACTGCATTCTAAACTGGAAAACTATGTTTTTAATAGTCAAGAGGACATAACTAACACCCAGAAGTTACATACTTCAATGCCCCGATTAACGTAAACGCTAATGAACTGAAAGTAGCTATCAGCTGCAGACCTTGAGATCCACGTTGGAGCGCATATGCAATACGGCACCAAACTCAGGGTCGGTAAGTATTGTACGCCACTTTCCAGGCCCATATTTATGTACGCCAGCTTTAAGAGCTGCCTCTTCCTCTGCTGTCCACTTCTGTTTAGGAGCACCCATCAATCGGATCCAAAAACTAATTCTTAGAATCTGAAACCAAATCAGGTTACTAACTCAGATGATTATCATTCAGAATATAGAGATAGACAGGCCATGTCCTTTCCCTTTTCATATCGTGATGGCAAGACATTCAAGATAGAAAATCACAAATATAAAATACTTCTTCCCTTTGTTTATCAGCTACCATTTTGAGTGTATCAGAAGAATCAGTGCAGAAAGTTAACATGATATCCAAGTGAAAAATGCAATAACTTCAAATGCATTACCTTACCAATTAATTTCTGAGCTTTTTACCGACTCAATAATCATAATATTTTCACACAAATCAACACTAACATTTTTACCCCTGAATTAAATATGTAATGTTATGAGCTTACTTATCGAACCAGTGGCAGTAAAGATGCAATGTGACAAAATTCATAGCCAAACAAAAAAGAAGCAAACTGCCTTATAAAAGAACCAAGAAGGTGCTATCAAAATGAGTGGAATATTTTCGTGTCCGATCTAGATTCACGTCAAATTCGAACTCGCTTCCAATGCAGAGATACGTCTGCAGATAACCTTACCTGACGCATAACTCCAGAAAAAAAACACTCAAATTTCGAAATTTGTGTGCGCAGTTCGTGAACAAACGTATTCGGTATCTCGAAACTAAACAGAAGAAGAAAATGAGCAATCTGATAAGCAAGGAAATCGGGAATTCATGGGAACTGAACCTGATTCCAAAAGGAGAAATGGAAACGAAGCAATCAGGTCAGGGCGATGCCTGATGGATTCGAAACATATAGCCGCGCATACTGAATGCAGTTGAATCCGTATGATGAAGATTCTGCTTCGTTGAAGAAGAAAGTTACAGAGGAACAGTATCTGATCAAAAAGCTTCGCAGAGAATGCTACCCTCTCTAATATTTACTCGAAAATAAATAACAAATTTATAATTTAACTTTTGCAAATTCATGAGAAATTGGGTTAGGGGGACAGTTATTGGGATTGGAGTATTAAATATGGGATTAGAGTCTATCCAGGATTGTAATTATAAGGTTGAAAGAAGCATCTGAAAAGTATAGAACTTGTAAAACTGAATATCGATACAAAAATTCTTAACTGGGTCGTGATAAAGATGTCAACAAATATTGTGTATTGGGTCATGACGAAGTCACGCGCTTTAAGAATGGTAGATTGTGATATATATTATTATACTCAGTTCTATAATTAAGTTTTTGAACAAATGTTAAATGAGTTAATTAACAAAAAAACGAATTTTGAGGAAAAATCAAACAGTAAATCAAACTTCTTCTTTTTTACAAACAACAAACTAAACTTTTGTAATTAAACAATCAACGAACCTAACTCAAAAAATTTCATTATGTTTGAACGAAATTTTCTATGTTTGAGCGAGTTATTAAGTAGCATTAGTATTTTAAGCAAATGGTATTACGACTTAATAACTCTCTCAAACATTGAAAAATTCGTTCAAACATAATGAAATTTGATGTAGGTTTGTTGATTGCTCAATTCCAAAATTTTGGTTTGTTGTTTGTCAAAAAAACAAATTTGATTTGATGTTTATTTTTTCCTCAAAGTTCGGTTTATTTTTTTATAATTAACCAATTTTAAAAATATTTCATATATTAATATATATATTATATATATATATTATATATATACATAATATGATACGAAATTCCATATAATAGTGTTAAATTTAAATACGTAATGGCAAAAAAAAAAAAAAAGTGAGTGACTAAATTAGTTGAAATTGAAGTTTGGGAGAAAATGTAATTTTTCTAGAGTTTGAGGACGAAGTAAATTTGAACGACCTTAGATAAATTTACCATACGAATTCAGCTCCAGTTTAGCAATTTTCTGTTGGGCAGCTGAATCTCTACTCGGCGATTGACGAAGTGCAACTGTGCAAAGTGCAAACAGAGGGTGAAGATGGCGAGCTCTGTCGGGCGGTTGTCGAGTCACGCGCGCGTCTTACGCGCCTCCCTGTCGAGGCGTTTCTCCGCCGACGCACTGGTGGAGGTGAAGCCTGGCGAGATCGGCTTGGTGTCTGGAATCCCTGATGAACACCTTAAAAGAAAGGTAGGAAATTGATTGTCTATACACTGTATACGTTTATTTCTGCTTTTTTCAATCTTGATTTTGAAAATACATAGGTCGTGGGGTGGGGGTGGAGGAGGGATAACAATGCATAGTGATTGATATTATTATCAGATTATTTTCTGTCTATTTGATTATAGTTAGATGAAGATTAACAATCTAGTAAATGACAAAACATAAGCTGCTTAAATGGGTAGTGGTTGGATGAATATGATCAAGTCGAGGGACGATGTAACTGTGCATTTCCAAATGGTTTATCTTCTATTGGTTGGAAAAGAGAAGAACTTTGTGAGTATTTTATAGTAATGAATGGCATGTTATATTGTGAATGAGTATTGGGAAATGATGGATTTATCTACCACTCATCGTTTCAACTGTGAGAGAAGTGCATTCAAATATGAATTTAAAGAAGCTAAGTGAAACTGAATATCCTACCTTTCGTCATGTTGGAGTATTTAAGAATAGGGGCTTCTGAGTGCTGCAATCTTGAAGCTATCATTTTTTCATGGATCGACATATTTAACAGTGAATTGATCCTTGAAATTCTTTTCTTTGTTTTCCTTATCTTGTTGCAGTAGTTTTTTGTTTGTCTGATTTATTTTTATTTGTATCAGGTTGTGATTTTCTCACCTGCTAGAACTGCATCGCAGCAAGGATCAGGAAAAGTTGGACATTGGAAGATCAATTTCATGTCAACACTTAAGTACGTCTGTAATCCATGTTTTTTGTTATTCCTTCTCAAGACATCTCATGAAATGGCATCATTCCTTCATTAATTTAACTACTTTTTCCTTGACTGCTTTAACAATCTCTCAAACCATTGCTCTTTACTTGTACAGTAGGTCAGATATGATCATTTTTAGTATATATATGTATATTCTTTCTTCAGTAAATAATATGAACAAACAAACTCATGGAAACCCAATGCTTATACTAACCCACGCTTTTGTCAAGATACATTCATGTAATTTACCTCTGAGAGTAGAGCTCCAAGAAAACTGAGTGATGGTTTATGTTGCATGTGATCATTTTTCTAGGTTCTAAAGATATCTTTTGGACAATGCCAAAACTTAGAGTAGTAAAGGGTTAGACACAAGTGGCTTAGCGGCCATTCCAGTGATACTATCAGTAGTTCTAAATATTTATAACCTCTTTATAGGTGGGAGAACCCTCTGATGGGCTGGACATCAACTGGGGATCCATATGCAAATGTTGGTGATGCAGGGCTCAGCTTTGAGAGTGCAGAAGCTGCATCATCATTTGCTGAGCGAGGCTGGGATTACGTGGTATGTATAATTGGTTAAATTTCTTGGTGATGTTGCTTGTTCTTCTCTGTCCGGTCATTCTTTCAATAAATGCAGAATGATTCATTTCTGTTTGCTACACATAGGGCTGATCATGGGCGGGCCGGGCCGGTCCTGAAGGCAAGACCGAGACCGAAATTTCGGTCTTGCCTTCTGGAGGACCGAGACCGACCTCGGCCAAAAAAGCCCGCCCGAGTCGGTCTTTCTTGACTCGGGTCGGTCCTGGACCGAATCTACAACCAAACAAAAATCTATCAGTTCACGGTATTCTTTAGTAAAAGGCGAAGGAATAGTTCACCTCTCAAAGAAACACTATGAACTCTCTATATTCTTTAGTAAATTTATCAAGATACACCTTTTATAGAGATAGAAAACCTCCAAAATCCACATTTTTTTCGGTGTGGTATTATGAAAATCTCAAATACACATACATTCGGGCCGGGCCGGTCCTAAACGGGCTTTCTGGAAAAAAACCGAGACCAAGATCGACCTTGAAGAAGAAAAAACGTCCATTCGGTCTCGGGCCTAGTCGGGCCGGTCTTGTCGGGAATTCGGTCCTACAGTCTTTTTTGATCACCCCTAGCTACACGTGTATCTCTGTTGTTTCTGGAGACCATAGTTTATATGTTGTGTCACAATTGGCTCGTGGAGTTGTGATTTGTCATAAATTATGTCTAAACTTGACTGCAGTTTCATCTGAATTAGCGAAGCAGAGTAATCTGCAGCATATTAAAATGTAAAATAACACCTTTCTGCAATATTATCTGCAGGTTAAAAAGCATCACACGCCATTATTGAAGGTGAGATTCTTCTTTTACCATTTCTTTTCTCTACTACTTGGCTTGGTAAGCTCTGTTAGTCTTATCATCTCACATTGCACTTTCCAACACACCTTACTCCGATTGCAGCCAAAGGCATATGCAGATAACTTCAAGTGGAAGGGCCCAGCGAAACCCGAAAAGAGTGATTCCAGTGCCTAAGACTGATTATGTATTGAGAAGGTCATCTTTGTTTGTCCCGAAATTGAACTCCTTTTGCTGTCAATAAAAATGAAGTATAATATTGCTGTTCGTTTTGTTACCTTTTGAC
Source organism: Chamaenerion angustifolium (assembly GCA_946814005.1). NCBI lineage: Eukaryota > Viridiplantae > Streptophyta > Magnoliopsida > Myrtales > Onagraceae > Chamaenerion > Chamaenerion angustifolium. The sequence continues at coordinate 2,492,840 of OX328279.1, forward strand.
TTGGAAATGGAACCAAAATATAAGGTAGATTAATTGTGGATTGGAATCATGTTTGGGTGTTTTTCTTTCCTCCATTGCACTCATTTCGAGCTCATTTTGATTCCAGGAAAATCCATACAGTATGTTATCTCTCAATACTTGCATTTATCTTCCTCCCACCCACTCCACTCCATACACTTCTGCATTTTTACAATTGCTTCCTAACATTGTTCCTACATGAAAATAACTTCAAACAGCAAAACAGTGGATGGTACTGAGTAGGGGTGGGTCATGAACCGGTTTGGGGCCGAACCAGTTCATGAACTGTACATTTACCACATTTTAAAGAGATACGGTTACCGCTCCAGTTTTTTGCCGCTCCAGATTTTGACTAATTTATCGTATCTCTTCTGAACCGGTTCGGTCGAACCACTTTATATATATTTTTAAAAAAAACTATAATAATACATAATAAATAATCCATAAACCATAATCTATAATCCAGAAACTATAATTCATAAACCATAATCCATGATTCATTATACTAATATAGATTGTAAATCATCACCGAACCAAACTTTAGTCTAATGGTTTAGAGTATATATTTTAAAAATTAAATATAATATTATATTAAAACTGGTACAAGAAGTGGTACGGTTTACCGTTTGCGAACCAGTTTTTTGTATCTCTTTTGAACCGCTCCATATTTTTGCAAAAAAACGTTTGTTTGTGAATTGGTTCGGTTCAGGTACGGTTCGGCCGAACCGGTTTTTTATGCCCAGCCCTAGTACTGAGTACACAATTTGCAACAATTACATCTAATCTAAACCTGCATCTCGTCTATTTACTGATCTTCTACATTCCCTCAACCATTCAATCTGTACTCACTATTCAACAAACAAACACAATGTTTGGTTTTAACTAAAACCACGGAAGCCATTTCCGAATCCTGTCTGAAATGCTACTGCTCTTATCAGTGTTCCTCAAGGTGATCTCATCGGCATGAGAAACCGCCCATCTGCTGAATTCAGGGGACGATACGAGATCTTCCAGAGACTTCTTGGTGTAGTCTTCTGTGAATTGCTTCCACTCGTCTTTTGAGTACCGTCTTCTCTCTGGTGTGGCATGGAAGGTCGAATAGTAGCCTAAACAGAGCAGAAATGGAGTAGTCAGACAGGAAGCTATGTTAATTTGTCATTCCTAAGTCACCTTGCAATACATCAAGTGACTGTCATGTCTACAATTTACGTCATTCATGTTCTAATGGTGGAAAGTTCAGTATGTTTTTTTAAAATAAAAAAATGATTTTTTTTTGTTAAACGATCAAAGTTAAGTCTGTATTTTGATTTAGAGCTAAGCATAAGGCTTAAAAAGAAACTACTTATATTTTTTAAGCCTAACATGGGGTCTGGTCTTGTAAATGATGAGGGAGGCAATTGCATCTACTCGTCCCTATGTGCCTTCATTCTTGTCATGAGCAGTTCTAGGGTACCCTATTTATTTCAGTCATATTCAGGGAGGGGGGGAATCTGATGTTACACATGTTTGACCAATGTTCAGAATGGTTACACATGTTTCAAAATGTGATTATTGGTTTTGCTATGTGACTAATTGGTTACACATGTTTTTCCCAATGTGATTAATTGGTTATTCCGTTAGTAAACCGTTAATTTTAACGTTAATTAATTGTTTTAACATATTATTGAATTGTGAAATGACTATTATGCCCTTAGTTTTATTGAAGAACACATGGAAGGATTGAAGAACCAGAATCGAATCAAATTCGATTTGATGTTCTTGAGAACCCAGAAACGTGATTCTGGGTTCTTCGATTCTTGTTCTTGAAGATAATTCTAGGGGTAATTTCGTCATTTTACGTATCTAAATAGTGACTTAACTGTGATTTCTAACGGTGAACAGTAAAAAAAACAAATAGTAACATTTCAAAACCAATTAATCACATTTTGAAACATGCGTAACCATTCTGAACATTGGTCAAACATGTGTAACCAATTAAGTAATTAACCCTATATATATTGAGAAGAACCATACTACTTGAAATGTAATCCTAAGATAATTTTGCAAATCGACCTAGAACCGAACATACCTTGCAATGGTGAATAAGATGAAGCTGCAGAAGAATGTCTGAATCGAGTGCCTCCTGTGTAGGGCTCTCCCAGTGTAGTAGGTGGAGGAGATGAATTGTTCAAAGACCTTCTATGTCTGTCCTTAGATGATGAAGATAACTTCCTGCAAAAAATGTTCCATTTTAATCAATAACCCCACAAAAGAAGTCCAATAAGAATTATCATGAAATATATACCTGCCCGGATGACGGAAGAATCTGGATTGAATAACCTTATTCAACAGTGAAGAAATGACAATTCCAATTATCAATGATTCTGCAGCCAGTAGAGGGTCTAAAGAACACTGGTATGTCAAAATAACAATAGTGAATAATTAGAGATAATGCACGGGTTTATTTAAAAGTCGAATCTTTGTACTATAGACTCACAATGAGCTGAGAACAGAGAATTGACCTGAAGAATCATAAGACTAGCAAATATTCTGATGGACCATGCAACAAAATTTGATGTAGCTAAATCAACCGATCCATCCTTGGTGAGAATGAGTTTTTTCACAACCCAAAAGCCCAACCAAGCTCCGGAGAGAACCAGGAAAGCAAGTAGAACCATTGCCAACTGCATATATATATATATACAAAACAACAATTTCTTATGATGTGAGGTCATCTAGCATTTACCTATATAAAGTCTTTGAAGTGGACATTGTATCCACATAAACTTACATACAGGATAGTACATGTCTTCACTAACTCCCATCTCTGAAAGGATAGAATGCAGAAGACCGGGTAGATAACGGAGTAGGAAAGAGCCCAAACCGACCTGCATTTAGCAATTTAGTGCTTCAGTTAGGTTTTCTTATAATACTTACATACATATTGAATGAAGGAATGAAGGAATGTATCTGAAGATAGACTTGTCATTCTGAGACTTACAACAAATGAATACACAAATATGGCCAACGAACTCCTCCTTCCAGTTGGCAGAAGCCTCATTCCCTATCCAAAAACAAGTAAATCTCTAAGAAGATAGATCATGCACATTTTTTCAAATGGAGGGCAGGGACTGAATTACCTGAAAAAGAACCATCAATATTACAAGAATGATTCCAACTGCCATGGCACTGCTGTAGTAGAAAATCAGTGACTTGCTCAAAAAGGATGCAGATGTCAACAAAACCAAGCCTAGTCCCAATAGTATTACTCGATATAAGTAAAACTCTGCAAAAAAACTAATAAGGATAAGAATCATAACATGCATATAATTGATGGTTCCAATATTACCATTTACCAGACATATAGATGAGGAAAAAAACCTTCTTCAAATGACACCTCAAGCCCTGAAAGGGTCTGGGAAGATGCTTGGCTAATTCGTATATCTATCAGCTTATGATCAAAGGGCGACATAGGACGTAACCATGAATCCTTCACAGACTTCTCCCATTGGCTTGGTGGGCACATACATTTTCCAATAGAAGAATTCCTGTACAGAAACATCTTGAGGTAAAATAGGAAGATAACAGACATAGAGTTGGATGATGCAAATAACTCACCTGTGGAAGCAAACCTCGAATTTGGTTGGATGAAGAGGGCTGCTGCTTTTCGACACAACCTTAACATTTGCTGAATGGGACAATTTTCTGAGATGGTGGATTCTTGACAAGCCATGGATGCGAACCCTTTCACAAAGAACAGGAATACCGGGCTTAAGACCCGGCGAGTTCTCTACCACAACACGAGGAGATAGTTCCAAAGGTGGAATTGGTTCAGAAATGTCTGCAAAAGAAGAATTTGTAATTACCTCTATACAATATTGACTTTTATAACACTGGCATTGGATAAACAAGCTGCAATACAAGTACACATGTACTCCATATACAATAGCAATATGGCACTAGATTACTGAACTGGGTACGTAATTTCGTCTCATTGAAGGGTGTATTTGCTTTAAATGGTTCGAAAGCAGCATACTTTAATTGGTTAAGACAGCTTCTTCTCCTCTTCTCTAACAACAATCAGCGCAAAACAGAAACTTGGAACAGATAAGAGATGAATTGTAATTGGAACATGCCTACTTTTTTTAAAGGAAGAATCATCAACCAAATTAAATTACGGGTTCCAAATGCTCGCTTAAAGAAGAAAGAAAAAACCATATCATGAGAAGAAAAATTGCACCTATGGTTCGTTCAGGCTCAACGGAAGAGACAACGCAGATGGAGAAGAATAACTGGAAGCAGATGATCAAGCAGCTGAAGAAGATTTGAATCCGATTTTCAGTGCCCATCCTTTTTTTTCTTCTTCCTTTTGCCAGACGTTTCTTCCCTGGTTTGGGTTTGGGAAGGAGGACGCGATTTGAAAATGTAGGTAAAGGAAAGGGGATTCATGCCATTTCAAACCTAAGACAACTAACAAGTTAGGTTTGGTTTAAAGATTTACCCAATAAGAAAATACATGGAATGGAAAAACCTAAAAATGTTTTGTTTATTTTTTTAAAATACTTTTTAAATAGACTAAATAATTTTTTAAATAATTAATAATGTTATAATTGAGTCTTGATTTAATAGTGTCTCGATTCTAACACAAGTCAGAGTATTTTTAGTGAAGATCTTCATACAGACTAGTGAGCACCGATTAAGCTTTGGTTATTAGAATCCTAATTGATTGAAACTTAAATTGAGTCTTAATCGGGTACTGATACGAGTGGGAATTAGGACTAGGGACTCCAAGGTTGGGTCCTAATTGCCCGGATTGTAACATTTTATTATAATTTAATTCTAATAATTAGAAAAATATTTTGTTAATTTAAATAATATTTAACTACAACTATTGACAAATTTTTGATAGAAAAGTCATTTATGTAGGGATTAATTACCAAAAAAACAGACCGAACTTTGATAAAAATATAAAGAACAAACATTTTTTTTTTTACAAACAACAAACCAAACTTAGTAAAATTAGCAATCAATAAGCCTACCTAAAATTGCAGTTATCTTTGGACGAATATTTATTATTTGGACAAAGTGATTTGTCAGATTCCATCGAATTCTATCTATAATGTTGTTGTTTCACTTATAATTAGACAGATCACTTCGTCAAAATAAAAATAAAATCGTCCAAACATAACGATAATTTTAGGTAGATTTGTTGATTGCTAAATTTATTAAGTTTGATTTGTTGTCTATTAAAAAAAATATTTATTCTTTGTATTTTCATTAAAGTTCGGTTTGCTTTTTTATCGTTAACATTTTTATTGTGTCGTGTTTCCAAATTCAGTAAGGTTTTAAAAGACTGTCACGCACCATTACTCACTCACTTATATGCACATAAAATATAGTTTGACATCCTTTAAGAATGGACTTCAATAAATATAAATTCTCAAACCATAACACTTGCTTTGTTGTATTCGAGGTGTGATACTTAAGACATACGCCTTAACCAACTGTCTCAAAAGTCCGAACTTGTGAGTGAAGGCGATCGGTTTACCCATGGGCTTAGTGCCCGACCTCGGTCTTTAATGGGAGTGTATCAATATTTTTAACGTCGCTAGGATTTGAACATGCACGCTCTGATACCATGTTAAGGAATGTAATCTTGTATGTATTGTGTTGTGTGACTATTACATATCTCAAGTCATCTTAACATCCTCCCTTAAACTGATGTTTATGAACATCGGTTTACCCATGAGTTTTGTGCCCGACGTCGACCTTTAATGGGAGTGTATCAATATTTTCAACGTCGCTAGGAATATTTGAACCTGCGCGCTCTGATACTATGTGAGACTTAAGACGTACGCCTTAACCAACTGTCTCAAAAGTCTGAACTTGTGAGTGAAGGCGACCGGTATACTCTTAAGTCATCTTAACACCCAGTTAAGAATGAAAATCTAAGGAGAAATGTGGTGGTAGCCGTAGAAATGAAGGTGGTTGCCGGGGATGTATGGCCGGAATTCGAGTGATATGGAAACTCGGTAAGCGTATACTCATGTTTATATCAATTATGGATTCTTTAAATTCGTATAATTAAAAGAAAACTCCAAACTTTATTCTTTTACTTATTTCTCTTCCATTTGAACATATCAAATCAAATAAATAATCAGAATTAAAAGCATCAAATTACAGATATACAATAAACGAGAAAAAGAATAGGTAAAGAAAATGGTCAAAAATCGTGAACGAATTTAACATTACTTATCAATGCAACCTATTTTCATGCACGGGAAAAGGACTCACGCAGTGCCTTCTTCTTCTAGGGCATAAACTCCCAGTACTAACCCTAACCTCTTCCCCAAACTCACACGGCTTTTCCTCGTCAATGGTCTCAAACCACCCTGTCGTGAAGCTCCGCTGCAGCTTTCTCGGCGTAGCCAAGTCAAAGCCGTCACCTTTTTTCTCCCCAAGGCCGTGCGGCGGCCTCCTACCAGAAGCAGCCCTAACCAACCCTCGAAAATCTCCATTACCATGTCGATCCATGTACCCATTCGTGGATATGCCCGAGACAGAACTGAAACTCTTGGTCGGACTCCGACTAGACCGACGATGAAGCGAAGATCCACCACCACCGTACGATGTTGTCTTTCCCGCGCAGTTGGTGATGCTTCCAACGTACAGGTCTCGAACTGTGGATAGGAGCTGTAATGGCGCCTTTAAGCAGACACGGAGACGAGTCCACCTCTTCTTCGTCTTGTTCTTAGTTACAGTGACCTTGTTTTGGTCGTGTTCAGCCATTGTTGTGTCGTTTACAGAGATCAGAACAGCGATTGTGAAATGCTGTTGGTGTCAATATATAAAGGGCTGGCGAGTGGGAGGGACAGAGAGGATGAGGGTTTTTGTATTCAGGGAAACGAAGACTTACCTGCTGGAACTGCGTGTGGACTTCTTCAATTCGTGGTTGTAACATCATACCTTCTCTAACGCTCTGATTCATAAAGATCTTAGTATTATTTGTAATAATAATAATTTAAAAAAAAAGGATTGGTAATGTTGGTTTTGGGGATTGGTTCGCCCATTAGATTAGTAGGAACACATTCTAATAAGCCCAGTATTAGATACTGGCCCAAACCGTTCCATTTATGTATAGGGATGCTCAGGGTTGGAAAACCTAATAATGACAGTGATTCCATGCCGCCCTACAGTTTAGACTGAGGTAAGTAGCTGTGAAAACCTAGGTCACTTTCCAAACCGTTCCATTTATGTATAGGGATGCTCAGGGTTGGAAAACATAATAATGACAGTGATGCTCTGCCGCCTTACAGTTTATACTGAGGTAAGTAGCTGTGGAAACCTAGGTCACTGCCCGTTAACCCGTGGCGTGACCTCCCGTCAGGCAAACTGTGATCCAAACCTCAGACAGATCCGCTTCCGCTAAGTCGATCGTTCAAGGAGGTAACTTAAATATGTGTTTAATGTTGTGCCCTAAACGATTGCATATTTCGTACATATTCCACCCGGTAAGATATAAAAAAAGTGTCAAATTACCATATATTTTATATGCAATAAACTATAAGGTAAAACCCATATTTTCTTGAAAAAAAAGTCATTACTTTTATATATAATGTTCAATAATGAATTTCTATTTATTAAAAAAAATTCACGTTTAGATTATGTATTGGTGTGCATATGTTGCGTGGGAACAACTAATGCAAAAAACAAAATATAGAAAGGAGAGGCTCCCAAGATTCTACAAGTTTCAAGCCTTTTCCAATTGATAAACATATATATATATATATATAGTCATTTCACTAAAATCAAGTAGGGGTGTCAAAATTTGACCCAACCCGTGGGTGACCCATGGTTGACCCGCCCACGGGTCGTGTTTGGGTCAGAGTTTTTGACCTATGGGTCATTTTGACACGACCCATGGATGACCCGTGAAAACACGGGTCAGGTTTGGGTCAGAAGCCTTGACCCACGGGTCAACCCATGACCCGTTTCATTTATATATTTTTTGTTTTTATTGAAATGGTGGGTCGAACGGGTCAGATTGACCCGCGGGTCATGTAGGTCGAACGAATCAGTCTGACCCCACCCTTACCATTACTAACGGGTCATTCTGACCCGCGGGTTGACCCACCAACCCGCGGGTCAGGTTTGGGTTTCAAAAACTGACTCATACTATTACACGGGTCGTGTTTGGGTCAGAGGGTCCCTGACACGACCCAAGGTCGACACGACCCATGGGTCGACCCATGACCCGTTTTGACACCCCTGTCATCAAGTATTATAGTTGTTCTTATCAGCTTGATAATTAAGCTATCGATTTATATGATATATTAAATTTATATTCTAATATAGATAAATTACCTTAGTTTGCAATTAGGAACGAAGGTATTGAAATTGCACAAGATACACAAATTGTTACCTCTACTCCTATCAACAATTTTTTTTTTTGGGCAAAAAAAATGGAATGGGCTAGTGGTGTGGTGACCTTCACTCCACTCCGCTACGTAATGTCCGGGTTTTCGTCCTCGTACGCTTTGCTTTTTAGAGAACCAGCGCTTTGCACTGACCCCGTCAACGTAGCTCCACCATCAGCCTAGAATTGAGAGGTCGGCTCCATTCTGCAAGTCACCTCTCGGCAACGAATCATTTCCCCAGTGTTTTTTGCACTTGGGAAATTCGAACTTGTGACATCAGAGCCAAACCACGTGGGAGTCTCAACCACTAGACCACAGTTGTTGGTGGTCTAGTGGATTTAGCACTCCTATCAACAATAGGTTTAGCACTATTTATATGTTAGTCTATTGGATTTGTCTGTATTTTCTAATATATATCTATTATTACCGTTAATTTGTTTCTTTAATTAACCTGAAGTAAATTATTTGTGGAAATATCTAAATTTCCTCATGACTCTGTTTTTTATATATATATTTATCATTAATAATTATTGTTATTTATTATTCATAGACACAGGATAAGAGGGAAATATCGAGACCAGAAGCAACAAAATTAAAAATAAATCGGAGATTTGAAGAATAAACTTAAACATAATGAACAAATATTTCAATCTTATAAACAAGAGAGAAACGATTTTAAATACTTTAATATGTAAATATATCGATAAACATGATTAGCCGTATACATTTAATATTTAAATTTGTTGTTCTTATATTGAAAATATTAATTTTAAGTTCAAATTACAATTTGCCGTTAGTTTTGTTTCATCGGTTAAACATGTGATTATTTTATGATTTGACGTATTGAAAATGACAATTTATTTTTAAAATTAAAGCACATGTTTTCTAAGAATAGTAGACCGTGAATAAAATAGGGGGAAATGAACGATTAAGGGAAGAAATAATTAAATAGTTACTGAAAGTAATTATTTAATAACGCAATAAAAGACAAATAATAAAAAAAGTAACATAAATTAGAGTAGATAATTAACACTAAAAATAACAAATATACAATTCAAATTCCCTCAACCATATATTATTATTTATGTGATGACATATAAACAACGTCACTTAATTAGTGCGAAAAGATAGGTGTGAGGTGAGCTCGGTCAGGAAGGACAGTCTTTTTGCCAAGACTGAGTTTGAGACCCGAAATTTCGGTCATCACCTGTGGAGGATCGAGACAGAGATCGATTTCAGTCTAAAAAATCAGTCTGAGCCGGTCTTACTTGACTCGGGTCGATTTCGGTCTTGTACCGAAATTTTCAGTCCAACTAATATAATTACACCATATTATTTCTTGAAGAAACGAAAATGCATGGAAGTATATTTACCATAGGGGTGAGCTCGTCGGCTAGAAAATCATCGATCTCGCTCCTAGGAAGATAATTCTTTCCCTCAGTAGCAGTCCCATGGCATCAGTTTTCACCTCACGCATATCGCTAGCTGGACCCTGAGAAGATACTATATCTCTGTCCCAGTGAAGATGAGACTCATCCTCAATAGTTTGGGACAACTCTATAGGGTTTAAGGGATGTTCGTATAGAGAAAAACATAGGTAGAGCCTGAAATTGGAGAGCGATAGATGGTGTCGCTCTGGGTAAGGACTTGGTGAAGGGTCTAGGAGACAAAATTTGGGACGGCGAAAGGGAGGAGATGGAAAGAACTAGGATTCTGTCGAAAATTTTGTTGAAGACCTACAAAGATTCTGGTATTGGGCTTCTTCTCGTGTTGGGGATTTTGGGTGTGGGCTTCTTTTAGGGATTTCTGATGCATGGCTTCGGGATTCTTAGCCACAAGAAGCCTTCTTCTGTGTGGGTTTTCTCAGGGTCGGGACGGCCCGGTCCTAGTCGGGATTTTGGTAAAAATAGACCGAAACCGAGACCAACTTTGAGAAGAAAAAAAAAAAAGTATGTTCGATCTCGGTCCTAGTCGGGCCGGTCTTATCGGGAATTCAGTCCCTACAGTCATTTTTTCTTAGCCCTAGGAAAAATACTCGATCGGTTTGCTTACACAATTTTTATTATTATTATTTTACCATCTTGACTTTTCTAAAAATCTAGACGGGGAGAAATCAATACGGTAGTGTTATATGCTTATAGCACGTAACTCATATGTTTATATTCAAAAAAAATATATATATATATATATATTATTTTAGTGTTTGTTAATTAAATTTTGGATTGTTTAGTATTAAAATATTAACTTAAACTATTAAAACAATTTAATTCAATACAATCTAATTTAATTCAATTTCAACATACATACTAAAATATTATATTTACAAAATAAATTCTGATTATTATATATATATATATATATATATATATATATATATATATATATTATTCTAGTTATAACCACTAATATTGATTCAATGTTTAACTGTAATTATAAATATTACGAATAAAAACATTATTATTATAATAATAATAAAAACCATCATAAAATATCAAATTTTAAATTTTACACTATAATCATTAGGTTAGGTTTATCGGAAAAGTCGACGTCAGCGTACCATCAGCCTTCCTATTTAAAAAAAAAAAGATTAAATACATTAAATACAATTCTCACGTTTTAATTTCTCTCCCCAAATCGATCCATATTACTTTTTAATTTCTTTTTCGGTGGCCATAAAGTGGAAGAACCTCCTAGGGATGAAGCTACTAAAGATAGACAATTCTGCTATTTTTTTTATTATAATTATTCTAAAAGTATATTAATTCTAAATCTTATCATTTATATTTTGCTTAATTACTTATATTTATTTTTGACGTACCTTTCAAAATGTTATATTTATCCCCAAATTGTTTGATTAAATTAGTTATTCATACTCTAGTTTGTATTTTTACCGGAACTAAAATATATTTCTGACTTTGTAATATATATATATAATATAATATAGGGTTAATGGTCAAAGTGCCCCCTAAGTTTGGCAAAAATTTAAGAATACTCTTTAAAGTTTAAAATTTCAACTAATGTTAAGAAATGATGAAAAATTCCCCCTAAAAGAGCATATGACAATGAGAGATTTTTCATCATTTTCAAACATTAAGGGATACTTTAAATTTTAAGGAAATTCTTAAATTTCGGCCAAACTTTAGTGGATACTATGACCATTTACCCAGTAATATAATATAAGAGAAAAGGCACGCTTCTATACTTATCCAATATTATAAATGCTTATCCAATATTATAAATGAGTCATACTTCCAAATTTGACCGACGCAAGCACAAACAAAAATGCAGACTCCAAATGTGCAAAAATAAATAAATAATATTTCATTTTATTTATTCTTCAATGTCTGCATTTCATCTCTATATAAGGCTTCTCCATTCTCCCTTCTTTCCACACTGAAATCTCAAACCAGATCAAATTTCAATTCAAAGCAAAAATGGATTCCTTCTCCTTTGATTCCTCTGACTCCTCAATCTCATACAATCCTTACCCGCACGTCTCGAACCCGCATCAAAAGCCGGCACTCCACTCGGTCCGTAAAACCGCACCACCGACCAAGCCGTGGAGGAAGCCGACCGCACCGCTCCCACCAAACCCTACTAGGGTTTACCAGGTCGACCGCATGAACTTCAGGGAGCTAGTTCAGAAGCTTACCGGAGCTTCTCCGGCAGATAGTGATAGTCACTGTAGCAGGCTACACAAGGTGGCACCACCACCGCTTGAGCTTGCTCCGTCTGCCAGTCAGACAGAAAAGTCAACAGTGTTGACGCCCCTAACAGCGTTGTATAAGGAGATGATGTCTGAATCGTCTTCGTTAGGGTTAGGTCTGTCGCCGTCGCCTCAAGGGTGGTGTTCGATCCCGATGCTGAGCCCTGGGACACCCTCACTTTTCGAGATCCTTTGAATTTTATTAAGAGTGGAATAATGGAATTTTTTAAAATATTTATTTATTTTAGGGTTAAATACCAGGTAACTACCTAAACTTTAGACGTTTTGCAACGAGCAACATGAATTTTGAAAATTCGAAACGGGCTATCTCAACTTTGAAGAAAGTGTAAATAGCTACCTCCGTCCAATTTTTTGTTGGAAAGTCGTCGGAAAATAGTTGGAAAGTCGTTGGTAATTCATCAAATTGGACGGAGGTAGCTATTTGCACCTTCTTCAAAGTTGAGGTAGCCTGTTTTGAATTTTCAAAGTTTAGGTAACTCGTTGCAAAACATTCAAAGTTCAGGTAGCTACTTAATATTTAACACTTTATTTTATTGGTGGGAGGGAAGTTGTTTCTAACTTTCTAATTTTGAATAGCTTAATTAAAGAGTCGTAAGTCGTAACTTTTTTTTTACAGTACTTTGATTTACGAACTACTTTTTGTATGTGAAAGTTGACGTGAATAGATTTCATTGAAATGTTACATTATATATTTGCAATTTATTATAGTGGTTATAGTATTAAAATTTGTATATATATAGTTTAAATAATATATAGTATAACTATGCACACCCGCACAATACTCTAACCACTGTCAGCCCTATTTGTCGTCAATAACATTGCATTATGTTATTTTTTAAGAATATTTCATTTAAAAAAAATGTTATAAAAGATATTCCATTTTGTGGTAAGTAATAATATTTCAGTATCGTTAATTGTGTCACGTGATGAAATAGAGTGGACTAAACCCAAAAGCTCTCGAATTGCTATAAAAAAAATTTAATTGGCTATTTTAACACATATTCTGAGTTTATTTATGAACGTACGATTATAGTGAATATTAAGACGGCATTGTGATTTGTGTCTGATTACTGATGCTCTTTCTATGTTTTTCATTGTATATAGAGTTAAATGCTTGTTTGTTCATAATATTTGGGTCAAAATTGATTTTTTCTCATTTAAAAGCAAAAAAAATCGATTCTTAATATTTGATTAGAAATTCAATTTTTTCATCCAAACTAAACAAAATATGTTTTGAAAATTACAAAAATAATATAAACTTTTAAAAAGATCACAACAAAACTATTCGAAATTTTTCTATATGTTACAGTTGAGTACAACTGTACACTCAATTGAGCTCCAATCGACTAATGTTTGGATTTTGACCTAGACTAGCCTGCCCATTTTATTAGCGATACTCGACCAAATTAAGTCATCACGGGATTTGTGGCTCGTAAAATTCAAGAAAAAAAGGTGTTCAAATTTCATATTTGTCCAAAATTACCCGATTGTTCCTTTCAACTGGTCGATTTTGAATCGGTTTCCTTTGCAGCTGCAGCCTCCTCTTGGAGCTTCTTCTTCCAGTAATCATCGAGAGGAGGCCCGAATATCGCCTTACCAGAGACTACTCCGATCCTGAAGAAAGCTATCAACACTGTCATTTTGCAGATATGCATCACAAATCATATGCAGAATGCAGGTATACAGAAAGTGCTGGATATTACAGAGCACAAAATTATATCACCGACTAAATCAGCCTCACAGGAGTTCATAGCTAATGCCGAAGTTCCGAACCAGTTTAAATTAAACAAGATATATTATATGAAAGGTCACTATTCAAGGAATACATAACTAGACAACTATAGCCCTACTAATAAGTCGATTGACCACAAGTAATGAAATGAAATAGCAACATACCTGCAAAATTTATGGATCTTGGAAGTTCAAATTTGTTTCTTGGTGTAACATATATATTATGGTTTAATACTAAATTTTTAGTTGAATTTTTGGCAAATGTGTTCATTCCTATTTGAACTTCCTAACTAAACTAATACGTTAGTGCAATTTTTGGCTCTGTCCATTTTTTGTTAGTGCTGCACAAGGGTTGTTCAGGGCGCCTTCTCCATTCAATGTTAACAGAAAATGAACATAGCTAACAAGTTACACTTCACAAGTGAAAAGCCAAACAAAAACTTGTCAACTAGCAACTAGCTCATTCACCACAAGTTCAACTACCAATTTGTTATTTGACCCTAGATAATAATTTCAATGCATTAAACACCCATTTCACATAACAGTTGCTCAAATTCCTCTACTTTGCTGAGGTTCAAATCTCCGATGGTAAATACTTATGCTAGACAAACTTGTCATGCTATGTTGATAAGTATATACAATTGGAGCATGATGAGTCTCAAGTTGGCAATTTCAACGTAGCATCAAGCATGATGAGTATAGACTATAGAGTGTATAGACTCTATACTCATCATGATACGTTGAAATTATCAACTTGAAACTGCATCTTACTAATCATAATGATAGTTCTACAGCCACATGAGACAATTTTTTATCTGTTTCACCTGAGACAATTACCTTATTTTAAATCATTGATGTTTTTAAGTATGATAGATTCAGTTGAAGTTATAAACAAGCCCCAAATTTCTTTAACCTATCAACTGACCTAAAAATTTACACAATCAAATTCAATCACAGTTCAAACGTTAATCTGACATAGACTGGCTTCAAAATCAGATTTATACTAAGTTTCTAACACCAAATTCATAAATTATTAATGAAACAAACAATTATTGACACCTTCAACAAAAAGCTGAAAAACCACTCCAAGTTTCAATTCCCCCCACCCCCGCCCCCACAATATATTTCATTCCTAAATTGCAGATTATGAGTCTTCGCAGGGGTTCTAAGATAGTGTATTGCTACAAAAATTGAATTAACTGTTAATTATCGAGAATCGCATCCAATAAACAATTAAGGTAATCATGCACAGGTTCAGATTCAAGATCAGAGATTGAACTGAAACGAGCAACAGAGAAGAGATAGAGACCTTACACGACAGCTCCGATCACCAATGGAAAGGAGAGAAATCTTCGAGTGAACATTGAACTGGAAATTCAGTGCAGAGGCCGACTCGAGTGAATCTACAACCTGTATTCTGTGGAATGATGCGTTCTATTTCGATTTTCCGGGATGAGGGGTTCTCTCGCTCGCTCTCGGCTAAATCTAATATCTGTATGTGTCCCGAAACTTCGATTAATATATGATTTCGTCCTCAAATTTCACTATTTCGTCCTCTCTTAAAATTAGAAAAATTTCCATCAAGGTCAGAAATATGTATATGTGCGTAATCGTTTATTAATACATTTATTGTGTTACATTTATTAAAAAAAAAATGAATATACACAATGCATTTATCGTGTTATATTTCTCAACACGAACATAATACAAACACATTTTTGTATGTTTTAATGTTGTATTGTATTAACTATTAAGTTAATCAATTTCACGTCTACATATGCAAAATTTATCAAAATAATGACTACTCGTAGGAGGAATTGAAAATTTATATATCAAATTTCACGACTTCATAATGTAGAATTAACAAACTCTAAAAGTAAATAATTAAATGAAGCTAAAAATTATTAAACAATATTATTTTAGAAAAATTACTCAAAAACTAGACTTACAATCAGTCTAACTTTATTGTGTTATTGTGCATTTCGTGTTCTGTCCTGATACATAAATACGAACGCAATACAAAAATTACCCTATGGTATTTGTGGTATCGTTCTGTCATATATTTTTAGGAACACGACTCTTTTATGTGTTATTGTGTTACGTAAAAAACGAGATAAAATCCATTTAGGTACCTCAAAAATCACGTTTTTACAAATAGGTGCCTTAGAAAAATTTTGTTACTTTTATGTACCTCATAAACTATAAATGTGTCTACTTTAATATTTCAATCATATGCTCGTCGCGTATGTAGTATTTTGTTCCATTAAGGTAAATCTACTTTATTTTATTGTTACTTTCAGATATCTCTAAGTTGTTCTATTGTAACAATTGAATATATTTACTTTTATTTTAATGAATTGTTAGTTATTTTTTCTGTTACTTTCAGGTACCCAATTATATTAGATAAATTTATAACTTCTGAGGTATCTAAATGACTTTTATCCCCGTAAAAAAAAATTGTTAGTCTTAATCAATACAACGAAGGTCCACATAATCATCTTTAATGGAGATTCTAAAAAAAAAAAATCTTATAGTAACCATATGATTGTGTGCGATCATATCAACATGTATTGAATTGGATTAGAATATATTTCAAAGTATTACCTCTCCATCTTTTAGAGATGAACACAACAATTACAAAGCAAATACATCCATCAAAACCTTATTACACTCTACAGTAGAGCTGCTTCTACCTTTAGGAAGAGGAGGGACACGCGACAAGTTAACGAGGTTGTCTTCTCTAATGTCACACGAACTCTTGCAGGAGAATATCGACTTGCTCTTCCTCACCGACCCAAACCCAAAAGTCGAATTATACTTAACCACGTTCTTCTTCTGGGTCGACAATGGTGCGGTCCTTGTACACTCTTTGAACGCCACGAGAAAAGGGTCGTCTATTGGTCGACCGAACAACATGTTCCTCAAATAAGGACCATTTTTACACGGTGGAGGCGGGATCGGGGGGTTTCGTAGGGTTACGGAACCTTCGTAGGGTGGCATCGGGTCCTTGCAGACCCCCGGTATGGTCTCCCATGAGAAGGGAATGCTTCCTTGAGAACGAACCTTTCTATGGCTCATATTGTGCATGACAAGGGTTTTGAAGGGATTCATATATATATATATATATACTGTGTTAACCAACTGTCTCAAAAGTCCGAACTTGTGAGTGAAGGCGACCGGTATACTCTTAAGTCATCTTAACATCCTCCGTTAAACTGATGTTTATGTACATCGGTTTACCCATGGGTTTTGTGCCCGACCTCGGCCTTTAATGGGAGTGTATCAATATTTTCAACGTCGCCAGGATTTGAATCTGCGCGCTCTGATACCATGTTAAGGAATGTAATCTATGATACCATGCGAACTTGTGAGTGAAGGCGACCGGTATACTCTTAAGTCATCTTAACATATACATGTACGTATATATGTATATGAAGACAAACGTCAACAAAGGAAAGTTAATTTCTCACAATAGAAGCAACACAAACGTGAAGACCAAGGGTTTCTATAATTGTATGTATGCATGTTTTCAAAGAAAGAGATGATGAAATAATTGAAATTTGAACGTGGAAGTTCATGGAACTAATGAATGATAGGGGTGTTAGTGCAATGAATCACGTCGCATATTTTTTTAATAAAGGAATTAGATTGTATTATACTATTATTATTAATTATTTGCAACGATACGGACGTAATCGGGACGGAGCATGGTATGTATAGAAGTGAGGGCAAAAAATAAATTATGGGTAAATAATTAAAATATATTTTTTTTTTTTTGCCAACTAAAATGCATGCGATAGTAGTGGCGACCCTTGGCCCATCCCGCTACGTAATGTTCGAAATTGCCCTGTTCATTTGCGCACAAATCACGTGCATGATGCTTTTGAACAACCAACGCATGCACTGGTCCCGTCAACGTAGCCCCACCAACAGCCTAGTATAGTCGAGAGGCCGGCCCGTTAGGCACAGGTCGCAATCATTTCCCTAAGCCAGCGCTTCGCGCTAGACACTTTGGGGGGATTCGAAATCTGGACCTCGGAGCCAAACCAACTTGGGAGTAAGCGCTCTCAACCACTAGACCACAACTGCTTGTGGTAAATATTAAAAAAATTAGATAATGACAAAAGTTTACTATCAATCTATAAGTCAAAATATAATTGAATTTCTAACCTAAAATGTCACTATTTAATATTGTGTTCGCTGATACTCAGAGTGAGTGCGAGTATACAAAATTTTTTAAATAAAAAAATGTATTTATTTTTCTATTTTTCTTTATATATATATATGTTTTCAAAGTAAAAATAAAAATTGAAGAGGTGTAAAGTAGTTGAGAGGTTGGAGAAATAATTATTTTGTTGGTTGGTGCTAATGTTCTTCTATCAACTTAATTAACATTTGAATTATTCTACTCCCTTCATTACATTAATGACTAATCTTTTCTTAGTAAACCTTACATTGCACTACAAGTAGACTAGATCGGTTTAATTTCGGATTAACCTTAAAACTCGGTTTAATAGTTAATGTCCGAACCAATTACACTTATTAAAAAAACAATTAGGGATGATTAATCTTCAATATGATAAAATAGAGCTGGCAAATTACACATTCTCAATTATTACCAAGTTGTAGTTCTTATTCACAATCTAGTTTAGTTAATAATTATTAAAATATACATGGGGAAATTTGTTGATCCGTTTTTTTTAGTACATTCATTAGTAATATGTAGATGTCCAAAACAAAATTAAAAAAAATAGTAATATGTACAACTTTATAAGGTAAAATAATTTCTAAATATGAATAAAAAATAATTCTAATTTTGATTTTCCCTTTTTTATAATATATTTTCATTTTTCACACGTATTTTCATTTTTTCAGAATTTTAGTTTACTTTTTGTTTTTCAATTTTATAAATATTTATTAATTTTCCCTAACTTTTGGATCATATAACATTGGTACTTCGTATTTCATGATTTTAAATAGATCTCTTTTTTTTCTGGTCAAAATGCATCAGGGAAAATGGAATCTGAAAATGGTGCAATATGTTTGACGAAAATATTTTTTCAACCTAAATAATTATTTTTGTTCTAACATGTTTAAAAATTATGGTAATTGGCACCTCCCTTATTTTTTTGTTAAAAACTTATGTTAAATATTTTTTATATTTACAAGATTAACCAATACAACTAAACCCTACAAACTTATGCTAATGTTACAAATAAGTTCAGACTCAATTCGAGCCACACCAAGGGTTCGAACGCTGACCAGGTCACCCAACCCTGGGAACCTGGGTTCAGACCCAGACCATAGGACCCCCCGATTGCGGCTCAATTGGAGTCTCAATCGGATTGGACCGAACCTGAACCATTTTCAGATTTTCCCCCTAGCTTTATTGATTATTAGAAAAGGAAGAATCATCCCAAACAAGCTCTTGTCAATTCATTATTACAATCAAAGACTAACAAATTCCTAAGTTGGGGTAGAGGTTCTATGACCCAATTATCAAGACACAAGTCCAATCTAGCTTGCTTGACTATTCAATTTGTACTTTCATTTATTGCCAATACATTACTTATTAAATACTAAATTTATAGTTGAACCTGTACTTGATATATAAATTGCTATTTTATTTTTTTCTGGGATAAATTAATAGTTGAATTTATAAGTTACAACATTTGTTAGCTCTATTTTTATTCTTTAAAAAAAATGACATTTGTATTATAATAATAATATAACTTTGAATTTCATATAAACTATTAAACAAAACTACTATCTATCCTGCAAATTAGTGGTTCTCCAACAATTTCCCCACACATTAGGCCTTATTAAAGAGGGATGTTCTGGCCTAATAGAGAAAGGAGTGCAAATGAAGCCCACAAGTGGAGAAAGAATGGAACTTACTTTTCACAATATTAATAATAGGGGGACCTTTAACTAATACCTGGTTTTAGTAGGACCTAACAGATAAATATTGGAAAGAATCTGACGGACGGTTTTCTTCCCCGTCGAGCATGGAATCGCCACACAACAACTCCCAGTAAACCAGCAGAGTCCACAATCTATCTCATAGCTAATCACGTATCAATGGCGTCTGTATTACCAAGCAGTTGTAGTCTACAGTGCCCAGTTCATCAATCCTTTCTCTTTCCGAAATCTCACTCTCGAACCTTCTCAATTTCATCTCTTCAGCAGCCTCAATTCAGTGCGACCCTCATTCGATCGACAAAATTCGCGAACCAGGACACTCTTCCCCGACATAGTGTTGTGTCCAGAGCTTCTGCAACTGGGTTTATCCCTAACATCACTGACGTCCTCGATGACGTCACCATTTTCACGGCCGCCGGTGATCCCGTTCTGTTCAAGGACCTTTGGAACCAGAAAGAGGTCTGCAAAAAAATTTCCAGTGTAATCTGCATGTATATACTGTGCTCAATCGTCAGGAATGGATTGTTTCAATAAAATTCTTGATTTTTATACGTATCCCTTTTAGGGTATTGCAGTTGTGGCTCTCTTAAGACACTTTGGATGTCCATGTTGGTAATTTTTTGACCACACCTAGTAATTATGTCTCTTGTTTGGCTAGCTAGAAATTTATCATCCATATCTTTTGTTTGCGTTTTCAAGCTGGGAACTTGCTTCTTCTCTCAAAGAAGCAAAAGCCCGATTCGATTCAGCCGGCGTGAAATTAATTGCTATTGGTATTGGCAGTCCAGATAAAGCTCGAATTCTGGCCCAACGCGTATGTTTTCAATTCTTTGATTTTTCTATCAAGTTATGGTGAATTTGTAAAGTCTTCTTGCTATATATATACTTGACATATGAACCTATTGATAGATGATCATCCATATATATCTGTAAAACTAATTAGCTACTATCCATCATAACATTTCAGTTACCATTTCCAATGGAATGCCTTTATGCAGATCCTGAGCGTAAGGTAAAACTAAAAGCCTCTTATTCTTCAATTTGAATTACCAATGATGTTACTTATCTGCGTTTGTTCAAATCCAGTTATATGATGCTCTGGGTTTGTACTATGGTGTCGGTCGCACATTCTT
The DNA here is from genome assembly GCA_946814005.1 of Chamaenerion angustifolium. NCBI lineage: Eukaryota > Viridiplantae > Streptophyta > Magnoliopsida > Myrtales > Onagraceae > Chamaenerion > Chamaenerion angustifolium. The sequence continues at coordinate 2,513,767 of OX328279.1, forward strand.
CAATCCAGCAAGTGTAAGCTTCTATCAATTGCTCTTTCCAATCTCAGAATTTAGATGTTGTTTGAAATTTTGAATACCCATTAATGTCCTGTCCTGATCTACTTTGAATAGGCTAAAGTTCTGTCAAGGTTTGATGCTCTTCGAAAGGCTACTAAGAACTACACAATTGAAGCCACCCCAGATGATCGAAGTGGCGTATTCCAACAGGTTTGGTTACTACTGGATGTGTCTACTGAATATATAATAGTTATGGAAGTGGAAATTCATATATGGTTTACTGCAGGGTGGGATGTTTGTGTTCAAGGGAAAGGAGTTATTGTATGCAAGAAGAGATGAAGGAACAGGAGACCATGCTCCTCTTGATGATATCTTCAATGTCTGTTGTAGAGTTCCAGTGTCATGAAAAAGCCATGTATATATTGATAGCTTATAATTAGGGGTGATAAAAAAAGAATGTTGGACCGAATTACCGACAAGACCGGTCCGACTAGGACCGAGACCGAGCATATGTTTTTTTCCTTCAAAGTTGGGCTCAGTCTCGGTCTCGGCTTTTTTCCTGAAAGCCCGGTTAGGACCGGCCCAGATCGAATTTACTATGCAAACCCTACAAACCAATGATGTATGTTTGGAACTAAGGAGAAAATGAACTTTGTATGTTTGTTACTTAGTTGATTTGTACATTGTATGTGTTACTTTGATTCCAATGATGTTTGTATTTGGTCAAATTTAGTTTTTTTGGGGGGCCAGATTCGGTCCAAGACCGGGCCGATTCAAGAAAGATCGACTCAGACGTTTTTTTGTGCCGAAGTCAATCTCGGTCCTCCAGAAGGCAAGACTGAAATTTCGATTTCGGTTTCGGTCTTGCCTTCAGGACCAGTCCACCCATGATTAGCCCTACTTATAATGGCACATGGTTTGTATACAGGTTTTGTTCTCAATGCTCAAACATGATATATAGCAAATTTAATACATAAATTATATCATTACCCCTTTTCTTTATTTCCCATACTCAAATTTATACTCTTAAATTAAATAATGAGCAAATCGTCGGTGAATGAATAATATGTCATCTTTTCCAGTTATAGTTTCTGAAAAGTTTCTGAAAGATAACGATATATATACGTACAACAAATAGCCTTTTGTCTTCCCCAGAAAACACCAATTTTATAAATTTAATGATTTTCTTTTTGTTATTTGTTAAGGACTGAGAAAAGAAAAGAATGGAAGTCTGGGGATGGTGAGAAGGGATTTAGCTAAGCCAGTGCAGTAAACTGTGTCTAGACTAGAGAGAGAGAAGTCAGACCATTCTTTCTTTCTTCCCAGGCCAGGGAAGAAGTGACAATGACATGTCGATTGGCGCTTTACAAGTCTTCGATCTTGACCACTCAGAACAAAATCTAATATATTATTATATGTATATGTATATAAATATATGTATTTTCTCTTTATTCAACTTTTGACGGAGAGATGAAATGAAATGGCAGAGAAAACTGGAAGTAGATACAGATTATAGAAAGTTTTTACTTTCACTCTCCAAGAGAAAACAACACACTCTCTTATCTAATATGTAGGTTAATAATTAAATTGCTATTTTGATTTTGAGCACTTTATAAATTGTTATTTGAATTTTTTTTTTAATTGCTATCTAAATTTTAACACTGGGAGCAAATTGCTATCTCAGTTAACTTTTTCATTAAATCTGTACAGAAAATGACATGACATCACATAATTGATTCATAATTTAAAAGTTATACTATTTTTAAAAAATACTAGAGAAATCCTAAAAAATCTTTAAAATTAATAGAAAAAATAAAAGTTTTTAATATAATATTTTATCAAAACTCTGAAATAAAAAAATAATTATTATTTTTTTAAAAAAATTATTTCATATTTTAATAAAAATATTATATTAAAAACTTCTATTTTCCTAATTAATTTTTAAGATTTTTTTAAAAATTGTTTCTAATTATTTGGTATTTTTAAAAAAATATCAATCATGTACTGCCACGTCATTTCCATTCATATTTAACGGAAAACTTAACTGATGTAGCAATTTGCCCAAACTTCAAAAGTATAGGCAGCAAATTTTTTTTTAAAAAAAAATTCATGTAGCAATTTATAAAGTAAGTTGAATAACAATTTAGTTATTAACTCTATAATTTATTATAATAAAATATAAAATACTGCTTAATATAATCAAATTCCGATCCAATCGGTCTCTAATTCGTTTAAAATTCAATGAATATTACCAAAATAATGAACATGTCACATTCTGGAGCCACCACGAAGCTTATGAATGCATGAATAAGCTCTATGCTATATTGTATTGGTATTGGTTTCCCCATTTTTTTTCTCCCTATGAATCCGTTGTTGATGGAGAGGGTCCTTCAGTTGAGTGCAAAATCTGGGTGGTTTCTCATCATTACTTCAATCAATACAAAAGCATATTCAACTCTCTCTCTCTATATTATATATATATTGCTTTTGAAACCAAATCATTTCTATTAAGAAAATCTGTCCCCCATGCATAAGAACCAAATTACTACATTTCATGCAAAATTTCTTGTAACGTAAGGTAGTAGCCGCAATGCACATACATAATCTAGAGGCAACTGCGGATCTAGGAACCCAGACGAGTGGGTTCCCGTTCCAAAGCTGCTCTGTTTACTGGAATCTCTGTTCCAAATGGAGTCCTCAAGTGGGGTCCCTTTACAAATTTTAGTCGGTCTTCAAATTGTTGTATACCTTTGAGTGACAAATTATAATAAAAAAGAATACAAACATCAAATTTTACGAACTCTAGAAATTAAATATATAAATATACTTTTAAAAACTATTAAATAAGACTTATTCAGAAAAATATTTTTTAAAAAAAATAGATTTTCAAATTCAAATTTATAGCTGGCAAAAAAATGTTTGTTTTTATCGTGATAGTCGTGTTCTGATACCTAAACACGAACACAACACAAAAATATTTTCATGTTATCGTGTTATCGTTATGTTATATGCTTCCACGAACATGATTTTTTTCGTGCATGTCCGTATCGTGTTTCGTAGGAAATTGTCGGCGCTAAAATTATGTGTGTTTAATAAACTTAATCATGTTATATTTACTAAATTTAAGCAATAAGTTTATCAGGTTAAACTAAAAACAAGATCACGACATAATATTTTGCAAGTTTTATCATGTTGGACTAATTTGGTTAGTTGCACATCTTCACATAAGATATCTTTAAGAAATAACAAGTTTCTCATGTTAAGAACAATGATATCTTATATTAGATCTCACAAATTCTTAATAAAAAATTGACAAACTCTCAAATTAAAGAGTTAAATATCAAATCGCTACCCAAACTTTGAACGTTTTACAAATCGTTACCTAAACTTTGAATTTTCAAAAACGGTTACCTCAACTTTGGACAAATGTGCAAATAACTACCTTCGTCCAATTTACCGTCAATTGTGGACGGAAAACACCATGTGTCAGTCACGTGTTGGCATCACTGCTTTTGTGAATTCTGCAGTTATTGCTTTTGACGGAAAACACGTGACCGACACATGGTGTTTTCCGCCCACAATTGACGGTAAATTGGACGAATGCAGCTATTTGCACATTTGTCCAAAGTTGAGGTAACCGTTTTTGAAAATTCAAAGTTTAGGTAGTGATTTGTAAAACGTCCAAAGTTCGGGTAACGATTTGACATTTAACCCCAAATTAAACAATTTTCTAAAGTTCTAAAAATGTCTAAGACTTGTTCAAACAAGTAAGTATTCAAAAGTTGATTTTATTAGTAAATTGTTACCATGTGTATTGAGTTGTGATACCAAATCTCTAAAAGTGAGAAAATGTTAGGTCACCCGATCGATCGGTCTTGAGATCGAGACTAAGACTAAGACCAAAACCACTAAGTTCAATAATTTTTTTTAATGCATATTATGTATTATACTTTTCTCTAAAATATTTGCTTTTTCTATCATTTTTTTCATCTCTTTGTAAAATATGCAATATATCAAGTAAAACTTTATTCAAGGCACAATTTTGTTCTAAATCGAAATAAAATGATTGGATCATCTTTTTTTAATATATTTTTAAAATAGTGTTAAAATTAAAATAATTATACCATTCAATAAAATTTACCGTCACAATATACAATTAGATAAATCACTATAAGAGGATAATATCCAATATAGTTTATTAATACTACAAATAGTTTATAGTTTATGATAGATTGAAATTATTTTTGTTAAATTTTATATTATGAATTTGCTTGAGAGTTCTTTTGCAATTATTTCTAATTTAAAAAATGTAACTCGGTTTTTAAAAGTATCACTTACTTAATAATAAATTATTAAAAATACTTAATGGTATGATCTTAATGATCTTTCCCGTCTAAGACCAAAATTCAAGCAATAAATTACCTGAGCAAATACCTATTCCACCATGCAAAATAGTTATATAGAGATGTTCATTCAAAGCTAAGCCCCACATGAATGGTCCATGTAGTGTTCTGCTTTTCAGATAGCCATGCAAGAGCTAGGCACTGCTATTAAAGGAGGACCAATCAAAATATTAGCATTTTTAGAGGGTAAGAGACTAAGAGTAGTTGAGGATTAAATAAAAATAATTACTAAAATATAGAGAAATTTTTACCTTAATATACCTAATTTAATAATTATATAAGGAAATTTCATCGATATTTTAACAAATACGAAAGTATCCCCGGTGAATGTAAAAAACATCACCCATGAATGCCTGATTAAATGGTAAGATTTACACCCACAAATCTGATTCACTGGTGCCATGCGTAGTATTTTTTTTTCCCTTTGGTTCTCTCCTAGCAACGATGAAATTGGGGGGCATGACATCACAAAAAGCGGACATCTTTGCGGGCATCATGTTGCAGGCAGGGCAGACATCTTTGCTTCCTTTGCACGATGGAGTACACGTGCATGGAAGATTGACAGTAGAGGCAGAGCAAACATTCAATTTGCTTCAACCCTACTCCACGCACGAATGAGATTTGTGGATAGACTAATATGTTCACCCTGCGAATCTCATTCGTAGGTAGGTATACTTTCATATTTTTAAAAAAATTGAAGATATTTCTGTATATAGTATATTAAGGTAAAAAAATTCAAATATAGAAACTTAGTACATACATTATTTTTAATATGGATAAGTACTAAATTGATAACTAAATTTTACATGATTATGTAATTTATTAACTATTTTTTTAGCAATTTTTTAGTTAAATTGTTTGTATTGTACAAAAAATAGTTTCGTCAATTTTTGTATTAAATCTGACAGAAAATTCTTTTTAAAAAAAAAAAAAAAATTCCATCTGCAAATTGAAGTTTTTTTTTGAAACATGGAACTGCCAAAAATGACAAGAAGGCATGAATCCATGGAATTCGTCTGTGTAGTCAAAATGACTTGCCAACACACAGTAGCCAGTGTAATTAGAACCCAGTCAGTCAGTCAGTCGTCGTTCAGACAGAAGAACAGAAACTGATTCAGTCATTGATTCAGCATGATATGATGTCTGTCTAGGGTTGCATGTCCTACTATTGATCATGTCTGTCGTATAATTACATCTAAAAAAATGAAGATTCGATAAGACAGTAACACAGTAGGGGGGAAGTATGTTTGCTGAAATTTTTATATATTTGTGGAGGGTTTTAATTTTTTAGTAGGGGCTAAATTTTGGACTTTCTAATCTCATATTTGGGTTGAACTTTTTAATTTACATGAAAAATAAAGTTGAGTTTGAATTATATTTATTGATCCGTGGATAAATATGTAGATCTTTATAACTAAATATATATTTTGATAAATTATAGAAAAATTTATGAATCACACGAATCATATGGATCATATGAGTTGCATAGATCACGTGAGTCCCATGAATTGTATTAATCAATGAGTGAAACTGCAAAATTCTTCATATTGTACAAATTGAAATGACACGAGTCATACAGGTTGATCTGTGAACCCGTTGATTGTGTTTTAGTTTAAAAAACCGATCCATCATTAATCACGGATCGTGTTTGAGCTGAACATATTTTGACACGATTTGTACTTGACACAAGTCACGGTTGATCCGTCAAACAGACACCCTTACTTTCTATCCATTTATTGTCTTATTTTTCTCATTTTAAATGGGGTTTAATATTTATTTATTAGTTACATTTTGAGAATCTAAATAATTTATCATTATTATTTAAATAAACTTTGAAATGAACAAACTTTTATTTTTTAATTTTAATGAGAGTAAATAGAGTATATTCTATTCGAAACGGGATCCGATTAAAAAGAGAAAGGTGAAAAATAAAGTGAGGATATACAAAATTCAAATAACAGGAAATAAAGAGAAAAAGAAAAGTTAAAGAGAGAACAAAGAAATCCTTTCTCATACACAGATCCCAATGAAGTTGCTGGATTGATATCAACACCATTGCATTGCTTGCTGTATTTCATTCCTTTTGTTCACTCCAAACAAATCCTCTTTATTTTCATTACATTAAATATTTATTGTTAAATGAACTTTTACAATTTTAATAATTTATTATTTATTTTTTAAAATAAATTGTTAGCTAATTTTATAAAAAATTATAATTTGTTAATCCTCCCTGATTTGATGTTAAAAAGTCATATGAATTATCTTAAGATGACTTAAGAGTATACCGACCATCTTCACTCACAAGTTCGGACTTTTGAGACAGTTGGTTAAGGCGTACGTCTTAAGTCTCAAATGGTATCAGAGCGCACATGTTCAAATCCTGACGACGTTGAAAATATTGATACACTCCCATTAAAGGCCGAGGTCGGGCCCTAAGCCCATGGGTAAATCGATATTCATAAACATCAGTTTAAGGGAGGATGTCAAAATTACTTAAGAGTATACCTGTTTTATATCAAGATGTTGGTTAAGGTGTACGACTTATGTCTCACATGTTATACCATAATTTAATAATAAATTGGACATAGACGACAAACTAAAGTCAATTAACAAATTATTTAAATAATTACTTTAACCTTTTTCTTTTTAATAAGAGCGATCTGCTGATTACCTAATTCTTATAAAAACTCTGTTTATTTCTACAGTTTTTGTATCCTTACACAGATTACGTTTGCTCCCCTCCTATCGTTTTCTTCCATTTCACCACTTCTGTATTGCTGCTACTCAACAAAAAAGAGCCCAAACCCCGAGTTTTGGTTTGAATATATGTCGCAGAAACCCTAGATAATATGCGAAAAATCGACCCGAGGAAGACGATGAATCCCATGAACGAAGTCGAAGAAAGCAACAACGATTACTCCAAGTGGTTGGGTTTCTCGCTCTCTCCCAACTCCTACTCCAACCACAACATGTCGAATCAGGTTTCTTCTACTTCTCACATGCATGGAGGTCAAACCCAGTTGACGTCTGCTGCAACGGACACAAATAGCACCCAGTTTCAGCCTCAAATGCAGCTACCATGCTATGGCGGTGGCTTCTTTTATGGAGCTGAGAATAATGTCGGGGGTGGGATATACTCATCTACGTCGACGCCGCCGCCGCCGCTGCCACTGAAGTCCGATGGCTCTCTTTGCTTCACTCATCATGGACAAGGTACATATCTATGAACACTGCAAAATCTCAGTGTCGTGATTCAGCAGAGTTGTTTTCAAGTGAGGGTCGAACCACCAGACGACGAAGTTGTTCATTACCAGATGAGCACCCAAAAAAACATTCCTTTAATGTCATTTTTTGCTGTTTTTTTGTTCTTCTTTAAAGTTAGGTAGAGGAGCACAAAATGAAATATTATTGGTAGTGAATTATTTGGTCTGAGTTGTGTTTTTTTAACTTTTCAATGTGAAGAAATGGGCAAAGCTACTGCATCAAAGGGAGGACTTGGAACCCATCCCTACCTTCAAAACCAAGCTCAAATTCCATTCATGCCCCTACAAGAAGAGCAGATTGTAGCTTTCAGCATTAATAACAACAACAACAGCAGGAGCAGTGACTTTGAGAATCCAAGTCCTCATCAGCAGTACTATTACAACTCAGCTTCTGGGGTTCAGCAAGGGTATTACGGGAATTTCAATGCCTTGAGCTTATCAATAAGCCCTGGTTCTTCTCAATCCAGCAGTTGCATCGTCACTACAACTCCACACCAGATCTTGAACACCGAAGCAGACTGTTTGACCATGGAGACGAAGAAGAGAGGCCATGGCAAAGATGAGTTTCAGAACAAGCAAGTTGTTCATCGCAAGTCCATTGATACATTTGGCCAGAGGACCTCTCAGTATCGAGGTGTTACGAGGTATATATTGTTAGGATCAAACACTCAATCTAACGAAGAACAAATTAAGAATTGAGAAGAACACTTAGGATTTTTTAGAGAGAAAAGGAAAGGAAGCAAAATCAGATTTTTTGTGGTAACACCCAAGTGGGTAACCTCCACACGGTTTAAAAGATATTATTCATGACGGTTACTGTTACAAAATACATATACAATGAGAAATACAGTACAATATAGTATAGTCTATGAGTTCGGGGCAGCGCCCCGAGCTCCGCCTTCGGGTGGGGGGCTCCCACCCCCCAGCAACCTCACCGCGGAGGTTGAACCGCGAGACGCGTACATTAATGCATAATCTACCATTACATATTAATCAGACTACAATGCCTAACATATATCTTGAAAGTTATCCTTATTGTACATATTTCTCATAGTTGAACCCATTTTTTTGTTTTTTTAGGAAAATAAACTTAAAATTTTAAATCGAAAATAATTATATTTTTAAAAATTTAAATTTATACAAAGTCAAAATTCGTTTTTTTAGTTGTTCTGCGTTTGTTATATATGGAGCCTTAAGTTTTTTCTCTCTATTTCTTTTAGAAAAGTCATCTGTATTTGATTTTGTGGTGAGTGAAATTATTGGTCTATATAATCATCAGGCACAGATGGACCGGTAGATATGAAGCTCATTTGTGGGACAATAGTTGCAAGAAAGAGGGCCAAACCAGGAAAGGAAGGCAAGGTTAGTCAAGAAGAATGTATATTTACCATTTTTTCCCAATATAAATAATAACAATACAAAAGGAGAAATTTTTATTAAGAACATTCTAAAAATAGTATAAAATAATATGTTTTAAATAGTTTAACATGTTTAAAAATGATGGTTAAATGAATATTCCGTTAATTCTCTATTAAAAAATTTCGTTAAATTCATTTTAAATTTATAAAAGTAATCAAATACTTTTTAGAATATCACATCTAATCCTTACTAACTTATACTAATGTTACAATTGAGTTCTAACTTATTATGACCAAACTAAGGGGTCGCGGCCTAGAGCTTCACTCAGACCAAGTCGCCTAAAGGGTGGGAACTTGGTTTGGGTAGGAACCCAAGTTAGAGAACCCCAAATTGAGTCTCAATTGGAACCTCCATCGTTTGAGACTGAATTCATCCCTAACCGATTGATGCTCCAATTGAGCCTCAATTGGGGTCTCCTGACCCCACCTTTGGAAAACTTAGTCTTGGTTTGGAGCCAGGTCGGGACCCCTATACTGGGTCATAATTAAGTTAGAAACTTAATTGTAGAATTAGTATGTTAGTACGATTTAACTATGACATTTGAAAAAAAATATTTAATTAATTTCGTAAATTTAAAAAGTATTTAATGGATAGTTGATGAAAGATACATTTATCATTTTTTTTAAACATAATTGTGCATTCCCATTGTAAAAAATACATTAGTGTAATAAAACTTTTATACAAACATATTGAATATTTTCAGATTTTTAAATTTTTGAAATCAAATAATCATTATACTAAATAATATTTAATTTTGAAAAGAAAAAAGTCAAAGTTTTTTTTTTTGTTCATTTTTTCTCTCTCTAATTTGTGCTATCTTTTGTGTGGTGGTGGGGTTTGTTTGGCCATTGCATTCAAACAATGAGAATGATTCTCAGTTTATTTAGGTAATTATTCTAACTTCATATCCTTTTCCTTTCCATTTTTCATTTTTTCCTCCTAAAATCATAAGGAAATTTTCAATAATTATATTCACTTAATTAGAAATTTAAATTCCAGGAGGGTATGATATGGAAATGAAAGCAGCAAGGGCATACGATCTAGCAGCGTTGAAGTATTGGGGACCCTCCACACATATCAATTTTCCTGTAATTATTTTCCTTTTTCTCCTATTTTATTTTAATATTTAGTATTTTACCATGTAAATTTAGAGATGGACTTTTTAATTAAAAAATAATATTATTTTTCTAGCCGGAGAATTACCAACAAGAGCTGGAGGAAATGAAGAACATGACACGGCAGGAATACGTTGCTCACTTGAGAAGGTACTCAGTCATTTAGTATAGTCATGCCTTTTCTGCACCGATCCGAAAATAACTCGACCCGAGTTAGTGTTAAGTCCGGATTACGAAAATAATGATCACGGGTCAATTTCAGATTGAGTTGTTTGACCCGTATAAATGGCAGGTCGGATTTGGGTCCAGAATATCGACACAAACCCGACCTCACCATTTTTTTTAATATTATTATTTTCTAGGATACTACCTATATATGTTAATATTAAGACTTTTCTAATTAACTTAAGTTAAATATACTATATCATGAAAAACAAAAGATAACATAATAGTATTTTGTTTGATGGTCCATCGAGATAAATAATTTTTAGATAATAGTGGTAAAAATATTTTGCTAATTATAAATTTTTTAAAATCTTCAAAGTTTATTTTGAATGTCATTGTTAAAATTAAGGGTGATTGTTGAGTAGTTAACTATAAGATATAGTTTTTTTAAAAATATTTTATATTATGTTTTTAAAAATAAAATAAAATTGTTGTGGGTCATACAATAAGTTAACACGTTAACCCGCGAACCAGATTAGCTGACTCGAACCCGATGGGTTGATCTGTGTTGACACCTCTAATAATCACAGATTTTAATTAAAAAGAGTTAAATTTAAATAAAATAACTTTTGGAATGAAAAAAAACACGTATTTTAATCTAGATGAACGATTAGTAAGGAACTTTGAGTTTTACTTTTTTTCAAGGGTTAAGTAAGTTCGAATTCCTTTCTAACAAAACAATATGCATACCAAACCCGATCTAATTAGTGACAATTTTATAATTAGCATTGTATTTGTATGCTACTGTATAGGAGAAGCAGTGGATTTTCTAGAGGTGCTTCAATGTATAGAGGAGTAACAAGGTACGTACCATATAACCTAACCATGCATGATCTTATTTGATACAATAAACAACTTAAGATCATATGACATTTCAGACACCATCAACACGGTCGTTGGCAAGCTCGTATTGGTCGAGTTGCGGGAAATAAGGATCTCTACCTTGGAACATTCAGTAAGTATTACATATGGGTAAAATATCACACTGCCCCTTAATGTTTGATCAGATTTTTAGTTTTCCTCTAAAATTTAAATCGTAAAATTTATATCCCTCATGTTTGGCTTAAGTGCAAGTTTTTTCCCTCCAACCTTTTCATCCAAATTTAATAGAATTAGTTTTGAAAATTGCAAAAATAACAATGTCACAATTTAACCTTTTTAACATTTTTCAAATGTTACAATTGAGTCATGATTTGTTCGGGGCTCGATTGAGCCCCAATCGAGAGAGCTCGGGTCTGGGTCTTGAACCGTGATGACCCCCATGAGTAGGGTACTAGGTATGGGTCAAGAGCCATACTTGATCCCCAATCGAATTGGGGTCGAACCAGCCCTCTCGATTGGGGTTCAATCGAGTCCCGATCAAATTATTGGGACTCAATTGTAACATTTGAAAATGTTTGAGATGGTTAAATTGTGATTTTTTTTAAAGTTTCTTGTTATTTTTGCAATTTTCAAAACTTATTTTGCTAAATTTGGATGGAAAAGTTGACGGAGGGGACAAATTTGCACTTTTGTCAAACATGAGGGACATAAATTTTACGATTTAGAATTTAGGGGAAAATTTGAAAATTCAACCAAACATTAGGGGACAATGTCATATTTGACCCTATTACATATATATGAAGTTTTGATGTACTATCATTAGGGCTGACAATTTCACTCACGACACGATAACACGATACGAACACGCACGAAAAAGTCGTGTTCGTGTTTGCCTTTGATGGTACGATAACATGAACACGATAACACGATTGTTTTTTCGTGTCGTGTTAGTGTTTATGTCTCAAAACACGATAACACGATTGTTTGCCTTTGAGGGGACGTGTTTATGTTATTTAGGTTGTGTTATCGTGCTAACGTGAACCGTGTTACTGTGTTATTTTCGTAAAAACGTGAAATCGTGTTATTGTGTTACCGTGTTATTTTCGTGTTACCGTGTTATTTTCATGAAAACGTGAAATCGTGTTATTGTGTTACCGTGTTATTTTCGTGTTACCGTGTTATTTTCGTGAAAACGTGAAATCGTGTTACGACTTTCTACGAATATTTTTGTGTTATTGTGTTCGTGTCGTGTGTCCGTGACACGATTTCATTTTCGTGTGTTTCGTGTTGAACTTCCGTCCGTGTTATGTCCTGGTGCACGATAGCACGCACGCACGAATTGACAGACTTAACTATCATTGTATCATCGATGGTTAAACCCTAGAAAAAAAATCCATGAACACACACGTAATATTGGTCGTGTAGGCACTCAGGAGGAAGCAGCTGAGGCATACGATATTGCTGCCATAAAGTTTCGAGGAGTGAATGCAGTTACCAACTTTGATACTACGCGGTATAATGTGGATCGAATCATGGCGAGCAACGCCCTTTTGAGTGGTGATCTAGCTCGACGAAGCAACAATGAGACGATAACCTCGATCGGTAATGTGAGCATACAGTTGCCTCCAATGAATGGTTTCGAAGAGACATCAAAGGAAGATCAATTGGGGGAAAACTGAGAGTTCCGGCCGGTTTTCGAGTTTTGTGGTTCTTGATTAGGGTTTCCACTCTTAATCCTCTAGATTAAGACTCAATTGTAATGCTTCGTTGTAGCTAACGAATTTTATTAGGGTTTACTGCACCAAAATCGAAATCTATAGCTAAGAATTTTGAATTTGTAAAATTTAAGTCGCACAATTTAATTAACTGTCTTATAAATTTGAATTTATAAGTGAAGATACGTGCATAAAATATTTCCGCATAAAATATATGTTATCATATTATCATTAAGGAATAATAAGAATTACAACTACAACTTTGTATATGGTTGAAACAACATTAATAATTTACATTTTTTTTTTATAATCTAGTTGAAAAAAAAAAATCACAACGACGAAAACATTAATCTAAGTTTAACAACAAAGGATGATATTGTTGGTTTTTCATCTCAACGAACAATTACAAGTATTTGCCTGAATAAGAATGTTTTTTTATTAATATTTTTATCCTCATTTTAAAAATATACTTTATAATTTATATATGTTAGTTTATATCAGATCACCAATATATTCATAATTTATTTTAAAAAAGCTAAATTTTGTCAAACTCATTTATTTAGTCATTTGTAATTACATTTCTTAATTAATAAGATCATATACAAATTTAATAATGAATTTAGCCATATTCACTACTAACTTAGAAATAAAAAGAATTAACAAATATAACCATATACATATATTCTACAAGGTTGTGAATAATACAGTTGGTGAAATTTATATACACTCCATTGTATTTTTTTTTTCACGTACAAACTTCAACAATCTACTACTCATATGTGAATTTGATGGTATTCTCCCTTAAATACAAATGTTTATATTATATAAAAAGAAAAATAATTCGGGATTATAATAATGGGATTTAAAAATTTATATAAAGTATTAATTAATTAACTTAAAAAAAATAAAGGGACAGATATCCTTTTTTTTTCCATATACATCTGCCACTAGTCTTATCAATCATCATCCTTGCCACATGGTTCCCATGCACTAATATTACTTACCATGCAAGTTTCTCATTTAGGTATTGCATTAATTGTGGAAAAATATAAAATTTGTATTTCTTTTTAATAGGTGATAATAAAATTTCCTTATATGTAAATAATTTAATTAACTTTCCAAATGATGGTGCATAAATTAACCACCTAAGAAAACCTCACATAAAAGGCAAGTCAAACTGGTAAATGTTGAATTTGTTAAGGGTAATACTCTCTGTAAACCCTTTTTCTGAGACTATATAAACGTCACTCACAAATCAAAATTTCAATGGCAATCAATCTGCAGAAGAGTCACAGTTTATCTATGGAAGAAGCACAGCAGATGGAGTGGGAAAAAGCACAGGAGATCAGTTTCAGTGTCGATCTTTCTGCTGCTACCAAGCAACACCTGCAATTCCTAGCTGCTGTTGATAGTACAGGAGGCGGCCTTTACGAAGGTCCTGCGCTTGAACGAGCGATTTATAGGTAAAATGAAAGTAAGATTGTAGACAATACTGTTTAATTTCCTGCATTTTTTATATCATCAGTCTATATCTATATATATTATATTCTCAGGTACAAGAATTGTTGGCTTCCTTTGCTTGCAAAACATTCTAATTGTCAGCTCTTCGATGGACCATTAGTTGTGCCTCTCGATTGTGAATGGATATGGCACTGTCATCGTCTTAATCCAGTAATGAAAAATCTAACCTTTTTTCTCCTAGATTTGGTGCATGGCGATGGTGTTCATACCCATATATGAGTGTTGTTATTTGTGTCGTCTCTTCTTTCTTTTAGGTTCAATATGGCCGCGACTGTAAGAAGTTATATGGAAGAATTCTCGGAAACCGTAATGTTTTTTCTACTGTTGAAGGAGCTTGCCCGGAGCAGACGAAGTGGATATGGGAACGAGTATTTACTACGGAGCCATATATTCTTGACCTATCTAATGTTGAAACCCTAAGGACCAACAATGGTGTTGATAGAAAAGCTCTCAAGGGCAAGATCATTGAGTATGATTTGGTAGCTGCTGTAAAGCGACAAAGTTCATTCTTCAACAAGGTAATATTGATAAGTAAAGTATTGTTTTAATGAATAAAATCTAAAAAAACTGTTACTTTTTCTGTGTAGGTGTCTAAAATGATGATGAACTCTGATGATGACTTCATTGAAGTATCTGTGGGTAGATATAAGGCTTTCCATCACCTGATAATGAAGATGAACAGAAGGAAACTCAAGCCTTTCTGTGTCCCAACTCTTGATATCGACCTTATATGGCATTCTCATCAGTTATACCCTCAATCCTACTCCAAAGACACGAAGGCAATGCATGGGAAAGTGATTGACCACAACGATCGAGATTCTGGGACTTTGGAAGGGAAGAAGAAGATGCAACTCAGTTTCATACGAACAAAAAGGCTTTGGGAAGTGATCTTTGCCAAAGGTTACAGCATTGGTGAGTCGCTTCCTCTGTCAAAGAATAAGCATTCAGTTCTACTCTGCGGAACCGCAACTAAGGATTCAGAAGATGCAGCAGTCTGTGGAATTGAGTGCTTCCATGCGTTCGTGGCAACTAAAGCTTCAGAAGATGCAGCAGACTGCGCCGGAACCGAGTGTTTCTATACGTGCATGGCAACGAAGGTTTCAGAAGACGCAGCAGACTGCGCTGGAACCGAGTGTTTCCATACGTGCATGGCAACGAAGGTTTCAGAAGGTGTAGCAGTTGATGCCAGTCAATGCGAAGTTCAATGTGTGAGTTGTTTTGTAACCGAGTGATTTGGTTTATCGTATTTTTTCGAAATTGCCAAGTTGGTTTGGTTTCTTACAATAATGAGTTGATGTGTTGTTTGATTGTGGAATTGTGTTCTCTTTCAATGTTCTTTGAAAGTATGTTCTTTTACATTTAAGAAAAAATCTTTGTAGTGGAATTTACATTTAAGTTCAATATAAATTTCTCATTTTCTAGATTTAAGTGACTATAAGTGTCTTAATAAGTTCGTGTTGGGCTAATGAAGAGAGATGCGCTCGAGTTTGAAGCGTTACAAATGATATTAAGACCGGTTAGAAACTCTAATCTCGCTTATAAAAGTAGAAGATTTGTGTCCGGAAAAAAATTATTTGTTAATAAACTAATGAGTATCTAAAAAGTATAAAACTTGAAAGACTAAGTCACTATTTATCATGGACAAAAATATTAAATTGGAATAAAATGAGAACTCTGAACACTTTAAAAATATAAATTGTGACATTTTAAACTGTACTATATCATAAAAAAATGATATTGATTAACTCTACCATATGGAAAAAAATGAGCTTTTTGTGAACAAAATTTAAATATGAATTTATCATTTATGGGTCATAATGAAAACAACAGACTTAGTCAAACTAGATTAACTTATTCATGCAATTGATGACAATCGCTTAGGTGTGTTAATATGTGTTGATGAGTCAATTGTGAGTCGTGACAAAGACAAAGTATATTCAATCAAAATACGATCCGTGATTATTGAAAAGTCAATTTTTTAAGATCCAAAATTATATCAAAATATGTTCAATCTAAGATAAGAACCAAACACTACATGGGAAATAATAATAAGAATCTTTTCCTAAGGACAGCTAAACGTTGTAGTATATATAAGTCAAGCAAGCTGTGGCCAAACATGTCAAACCTACCTTTTCAGTTTTTCGTTTCTTTCCTGATGCAACTTTATTAATTCATTACATTGTGAATGGAGGTCCACGAAGCGATGTTTCAAGCAATCTAACATTAACAATATATAATATATATTTTTTAATAATGTCGTTTAAATTTTATACTTCAATAGCTTTACGGTGTATATATATCGATCGATAAAAGATAATTATTTAGACGTGATTGATACAAAATGTGTTGGTTTTGGGGATTGGGTCGCCCATTAGTGGGAGCCCATTCTAATAAGTGCAGTATTGAATCCTGACTCAAAACATTCCTTCTATATGTATAGGGATGCTCAGGGTTGGAAAACCTAACAACCATGACAGTGCTCTGCCGCCCTACAGTTTAGACTGAGGTAAATAGTTGTGAAAACCTAGGTCACTGCCCGTTAACCCATGGCGTGACCTCCCGTCCGGCAGACCGTGATCCCAACCTCAGACAGATTCGCTTCCGCTTCCGCTAAGTCGATCGTTCAAGGAGGTAACTTAATTATGTTTAATGTTGTGCCCTAAACGATTGTATGTTTCGTACATCAATTTCCAACAAAATGTATACATACATAGATCAAATGGAAAGCTTCATCTACAACTCCAAGAAGCAGGAACAAAAAATGAGATGAATCGATATATCTATGGAAGATGCTCATTAGCTAGGGTTTATGTTGATCAAAAACCAACAAGAACATACACTTGGTTTAAACATGAACTACCATCTACCTAGTAAAACAACATTTGACCTTGCTGAACCTCGAACAAACCCAAGTACTCCGATCCGACCACCGTGTCTTGCCACTTGCAGTCGACGTAATCCGAGATCGTAGATGGATAGACAACAGTGGTTAGATCATCCTTAATCGTTGTCGGGTACATAGTTCCCATTTCATTAAGTCCATAGCATCGATCCATGTATTTTTCAGCTTCTTCCCGGTTAATACCCGTCAAGTTTGTAGGATAACTAATGGAAGGAAGTTGCGAGTTGTCGAAGATATTACATCTCGAATCAAGTGAAATTGGATCTTGAAGAATCGAATCCCGACTCCCGTATAATTGATCTTGCATAATATAGCAGTCCATGCTTTGGATTTGATCCAACTCACCATTAAAGCTTCCCTTAAAGGCTGGATCATAACTATTGCTATTGCTGCTATATGGATGGATCTGGTAATTACTGTTAATTACCTCAAAGTATTGATTCAATTCATTCGACTCCGACTTGACATGTTCTTGATGATGTTTCGAACGTCGGGAACTTCGATTCTTGGTGCCGAGCAGCTTCCTCTTCAGCCTCGTGTTCCAGTAGTTCTTGATATCGTTGTCTGTTCTTCCAGGTAACTGCGCCGCGATGATCGACCATCTATATATATTTACATAGCATTTTGTTAGGATCAAACACTCAATCGGATGAAGAAAACACTAAGAATTGAGAATAAAACACTCAGTTAGTTTTCAGAGAGGAAATGAAGAGAAGCAAACTCATATTGTTCGTGGTAACACCCAAGTGGGTAACCTCCACGCGGTTTAGCAAGATATATTAATGACGATTACTGTTACAAAATACGTATACATGGAGAAATACAGTACAGTACAGTTTATGGGTTCGGAGCCGCTACCTATTAATCAGATTACAATACCTAATTTCATATAAATATACAAGACAAGAGACACAACATGTTATATACTATGATCATGGTTGAATATGGGTGATCACCTGCTTCCAATTGTCATATACAGACTGCAAATGATGTTCTCTTCTTCCTCTGAGAACCCGCCGTGCTTAAGGTTCGGACGGAGATAGTTTAACCATCGAAGACGACAACTCTTACCACATCTCTTAAGCCCTACATACATATATACATACAACTATCATATATAGAAATCTGAAGCATATATATCTATAGATGTTAAACCTATATATATATATATATACATACCGATCTTCTGAGGCAAGGCGATCCAGTTTCCACCCGTGCCGTGTTGTTCTATATAGTTCTTGAGCTTTGCGTCTTCCTCCGGCGACCACGGGCCCTTCTTGACACTGGTTTTGTCACAGCAAGGAGCTCTTCCCATGCTGTAGTTCAGTGGATATGGCTATGGTGAGGTTTGTTGATGAAGATTCTATAAACGACATGATCTTTGTGAAGTGATATGTTATTATATATAAGAGAGTGAGGGACAATAATGTAGCTGGAGATCAAGGAAAAACATGGAAAAATGGATTTTCTTTGACAGTGAAATTATAAATAATATATATATATATATAATGATTTTCTAATGGGCAATGGTTAAAATATAATTAATGGGGAATTTATGAAAGTGGCAGGAACAGGAAGATACAAAGGTTTTTCCTACTTGTCTTGTTCTAAGCAGAATCACACTTATGTATGGTAGATCTTCTTTTTCTCTTTTCTTTTTGCCAATATATATTTATATGTATATGGTAATTAAAAAATAAATATCTAAAAAGTATTTTTAAAAAATTATACATACACATTCCTTAACTCACTCTCTTAGAGAGAGCGATAAATTTTTTTTGTTCTTGAATTAATTATTTTTATATATTTTAAATTTATTTTTTTCATGTTTTATATTTGTATATTTTCGTTATTTGTCTTTACTTTAATTTTTACCCTAGGTTTGCTTTTCTCTAGAGATTTTATTTTCACTTTCTTACCAATTATTTTCTATATATGTTCAATCATAAAACTAAAGCTAGAAAAAGAAATAATGAATTTATAGTTGTTATCTAAAAGAGTATAAATTGAGATAAAATCATTTTTTATATTATTAAATAATATTATTTTTACAATGGTTATTACTTTTCACTTTGATCTAGAAGGCTCGGAATACTCTTTCATGTTTCCACAAAATCTCAGTTATGACATTTCTTTGGGCGAGTTGGTGACCAAATTCTAACATTTATAATCAATTCCTATTGTACGATTTGATTTCATGTCAATATTTTTTTTTAAAATAAAATTATCTAAAAAAAACTCTCAAATAAATTTTGTAATAGAAATTGAATGAAAATTGTTTAAGTTTATAATAAGTTATTGTAGTATTAATAAAATTATGTTGATACTATCCTAGCTATTATAGTAATTAATTTATCTAATTGTATATTATGCAAATAAATTATAATATTAGATGGTATAGTTAATTCGATTTCAATATTATTTTAGAAAAAATAGACAAATCAATCCATTTCGATTTAAAACGAAATCAGGCCGATTGAACAAAAGTTTACTTAATATAGTATATATTTTATAAAGAAATGAAGGCAAAATTAAAATTAATAATGGAAAAGAAACACAATTTTTTTTTTAATATGCATTTTTCATTAGGGAAAAGACTATACCATACCACATGGTTTTAATAGTCTTGCATAAGGTCTTGAAACCGAAATGATAAGATCGAATCCGACCAATCGGGACTGAAATTTGCTCATTTAGTATTTTAATTTGTCTTAAATATTAAAAAGTTCAATGGGAGTCTATAAAGTATAATTAAAAAAAAAAAAGTAGAGATGGATACACAAATTAAGAGGCAAAGCAATCATACTATACTTTTTTAAATTGTTAGTGACATTTTTGAATGGAATCATAGGTTAAAATGATTGATAATTTTTATTTAATCCATTTTTTTAATAAAATTATTAATTTATTTCATTGTATTAAAAGTATTGTTCATATATTATCAATCACAATTATAAATATAAGGGTTAAATAGCAATGAGCTACCTGAACTTTGGATATTTTGCAACGAGAGCTACCCGAATTTTAAAAAATCAAAACGGCTACCTCAACTTTGGACGAAGGTGCAACGAGCTATCTCCGTTCAATTTCTGCCGAATTTTCGACTAATTTATGTCAACAGTTGATGGTAATTTGGACGGAGGTAGCTCGTTGCACCTTCGCCAAAGTTGAGGTAGCCCGTTTTGTTTTTTAAAAGTTCGGGTAACTCGTTGCAAAACATTCAAAGTTCAGGTAGCTCCTTGGTATTTAACCCTAAATATAAACGGATTGATGAAATATAATTTAT
The DNA here is from genome assembly GCA_946814005.1 of Chamaenerion angustifolium. Taxonomy (NCBI): domain Eukaryota; kingdom Viridiplantae; phylum Streptophyta; class Magnoliopsida; order Myrtales; family Onagraceae; genus Chamaenerion; species Chamaenerion angustifolium. The sequence continues at coordinate 2,534,435 of OX328279.1, forward strand.
TATCTTAAAAACACACACTTATTGTGTATTTTATAATTTTTAGTTATGGTTAAAACAACTGTAATTATTTTCAACTTTATTCCCAAACCTAATAATCGGGAGACAAAGACAGCCATGAGAACAAGACAAACTACTTGGGACCAAGAAATTTATATAAAATTTAAAATCATGACCAAAGATTGAATGAATTGGTTGTGTTGTGTGTGACTAATGGAAACTACACCCCACTATCACATCCATTATTGCATCACTCTTTATATCTTCCCATGAGGATCAATCACTAGTAATTAAACAACTAATTAATTAATTCTAATAACATATAAGGTTAGGAAGAAAAGGTTAAGGGAAGCTCAATGGGGTAGCACTTGAAAACTTGATTGAGTGGATAAATATTAGGGTTTTAAGATTGAAATCAAAAGTCTTTGAAAATGGAGTAAAATGAGGCAATTGACTCTCAACATTAATACGATGTTATTAATTTTAAACGACTTTGTTTATTCTTTTTACTCTTTTCGAATAGTAAACATAACAAAATGTTCGTGTTTTAAGTATAGTGATTCTTCTTATATGCAACCTATTCGTATTAATGGAGTGGGGTTGACCTAGAAATAATAGAAAATGACCATCTACAACTATTTTAAATTTAAAACGGATTAGTAGACGTAGTTTACGAGTTTATTCTAAATATTAAAAAAAATCCTATTAATTTGTATTCGATTTGGTCTTTCTCATGGTTTCACAATTTGTCTTCCTTAATGTGTGTGACGTCATTATCGTAACACAATTTATAATTTCCCTCCATGGTAAGTGTCTCAGATTTACCAATTCTGTACTTTTCATATACCATCAACCATTAACTTCTGTTGACACGAGTATTCAACCTTGAAACTCCAATCACAGTCTCTGATAGATTCTGAAACACTTGTAACGCTTCAAGTCCAAACAAATATCCTCACTAGCTCAACTCAGTCTGATTAACATGAACTTAGAAAGGAAGAAATTCTTATTGAACTTGAATAATCATTTACTTTTACCAAATATAGAACTTCCATCTTAAGATTACTTCCACAATTTCATCTTAAATGTTAAAATTTGAAATGAGAGCTAGCCTTATCATATAATCTAACTAACCATGAATTATTCATCTATATTTTCATGGTCATCTCCCCCTAAATACATTTCTGATTTTATATCCGATTATGAATTGCTTTTGGTATCCCCATAAGTAAATGTGTCTTGTCATACCAACTTTCATAGACAAAGGGAATCGGATTGGTTACTCCCCGGTTTGGAATCTTTAGGTTAACCGAAAGAACAATTTCCCTTCACCCAAAAAGTCAATGTTTGCAGTATAATAATGACTCAATGATCACATCCTTTTAGATGCTTCTGTTTATGATTTAATTGATTTTAAATATCATTAGGGAAATTGTTAAAGTCTAACCTAGATGTGAGAAACAAAGAAAGTACACTTCAACTTTTCTCTTAAGTGGATGGCACTTTCGTGACAAAACAAAATGTTTTTTTCCCCCAAAGGATATAAATTTTTAAATAAAATTAGAGTTTATATTATAATAGTTATTAATTCGTATTTTGCGTATCTTATTATTGATTAGTTTGTTATCATAAGGTATGTGAATTATAAATATATGATATTATATGTCAATAGACATTAAGAAGAACATATTGTATATTAGAGAACCACAATAAAAAAAACAAGGTTATGACTTGTTAATCATGATACTAAAAACTAAAATAATTATAACAAATAAAAGTAAATAATGCATTTTAAAATAATATAATATTTAACCATGTGAATTTTGCAGTGTGTTTTAAAAAATTAGTATTACTAATTGTGTTACGTTATGAAATAATATAAATTTGGACTCCCATGATATAATAATTGTTTTCCTTCAAAATATATTCCATTTGAAAATTAAACAAACGTCAAAATAACCCATTTTTAAAATTATTTACTAAACTACACCTAAATTGTGTAAGAACATTTTCTCCTAGACGTGACTATTAATCATGTGCATAACAACTGTTAAGATGACTTAAGAGTATACCGGTCGCCTTCACTTATAAATTCGGACTTTTGAGACAGTTGGTTAAGGCGTACGTCTTAAGTCTCACATGGTATCAGAGAGCGCATGTTCAAATCCTGGCGACGTTGAAAATATTGATACACTCCCATTAAAGGCCGAGGTCGGGCACAAAGCCCATGGGTAAACCGATGTTCATAAATATCAGTTTAAGGGAGGATGTTAGTATACTTAAGAGTATACCGGTCGCCTTCACTCACGAGTTCGGATTTTTGAGACAGTTGGTTAAGGCGTACGTCTTAAGTCTCACAACAACATTATTAATTCCCTCTAATCGTGAATGAGAGTAGCATATAAGTTATTTTTTGTGACGAGTATACATTAAAGTCGAAATGCAATGTAATTGAAAAAGTATAGAGAAAAAGTAAGAATTGTTCAAATTTGACCAGGTATGGTGTATCAAGTCTCTGTTGGATAACAGCTCCAGGCTGCTTTTCTCTCCAGGCATTTTATTCTTCGAACCTTTTCCTAATTTCAATGAAATTTATATTAAATATTTAAAAAGGTGATTACCTCTTCTCTGTTCATATTGATTGACTTTGACAAAAATTTCCAATCTTACTTTCTTGATATGGTAGCTTAATTTATTTATTTTTTTTACTTTTATTAGATAGATAAAGCTTTTAAAAAAATAATTCAAGTTTAGACCATAAATTTAGCTAATTAATTTTCGAAGCAACTAAGATGATTGTTTGTGTTAGGTAGTGAAGTCTGATTAATATGTAATGTTAGTTTATGTATTAATGTACGCGGCTCACATATCTCCATGTACTTTGCTGTATTTCTTCATGTATACATATTCTGTAACAGTGTATTTTCATCAATAAAATAACCAAAACACGTGGAGGTTAACCCTAAGGGTGTTACATGGAAACTCAATTCTCTCTCAATTTTTCTCAGTCTTCTCTCCCGAAGCTGCGATTTCAGTGGGTATGGAAATAATCGATCCTAACAGTTTGAATATTCATTCTCTATTATTTTAGTTTTAAAAAATATAATAAAAAAAATTAACATATTCACCTAGAATTGTTAAAAAAAAAAGTCATAGGTCATCCATGTTCTTTTTGTTCAGCAGTGGAGAAAGGTGACTAGATCGTCCAAGTCCAGATCAAACCTGTTCGGGCCAGGTTCTCAGACCAGGCACCGATCGTGGGTCCACCAGTGGAACCGAGTTAGTAGTTCTACTAGCAACCGGTGTCAAACAAGCCACGGACAAAGATTCCACCATAGCAAAAATTGATCCATTGTATCAGTTGAAGTTGAAATAATAAAGTTGGAAATGATCCAAACTTAATCTTGACAAATCAAAATCATGACAGCAGCAGTATCAAAATCACATTTTGGTTCATTGGTCTCAACATAATCTAGGATTCAAAATCACAAATTTTGTTAGATTTTACTTCTGGGTGGTGTTGTGCTTGACTGCAATGGGTTCTGAACAGTATGGACAGTTACCGAAAAGAACATCGAATGATCTGCAGAAAAACATAGGCAAAAATGTCTCATAAATTAAACCCGATATCGAATTTATGAATCATTGGAAGAGATTAACTTACTGCCTCGTTGTTGTGATAGAACGCAACCAATCTGCGACACAGATGCTGTGGAAAGCTCGACTGCAATTAGAATTATCACAAGTGTAGTCAGTTCCAGATCCGCTCTTGGCTCCAAGCTCATCATCTGAGATTTTCAGAAATAAGGAAGAAAGAAAAAATTATACTACCAGAAAATATATATATAAAAAATGTATTATTTATTACCTAAAGGAAGGCATTGAGCATAACAAATCCCGCATTCGCATTCGAGTTCTTGATTCTTTTGAGTATCTTGAGGCTTTGGAAGTTCAAAACCCAAGATAGAAGCAAGATTATCAGCAAAAGATTTCTCCTTTGCCCTGCAAATTATATGGGAACCGAAAGAGTAGTACTTCCAAGTCATTCATTCCATTAAATCATAACTATATAACAAGGCAGACAAATTAATTCACACCAGTTTTTGCATTTTCTGCTCCATGTTATCCTCAAAGAACTTATAGCAGAATCTGGACCCAAGAAACGACATCTACAAGATTTTACATGGTCAAATTTAAAAAGTCAGTAATGAAACTCCATGTAAGGAGTTGCAGTAAAAGATTTAGATTGGATTCTCACTCTGGTAAAGATTGAGGATTGTGGGCATTTAAGGACAGGAGTAAAATGCAATCATTCCCTTCAAGAAGCGAAAAACTGCAGTAATTTAACGCAGAACATGAAGAGAAAGAAGTTGGAATCAAAATTGTTGTAAAAAATACCTAAATTAACTTGGCGACTGCAAGAAGCACGGGATGTTAGTTTAGGGCCGACCACCCAGAGAGATTTGTCTATATCATGCAATGTTGACCAGAACTCTTGAAGCATATCAAGATGCTGCATAAAACAATGTGAAAAAAAATTTGTTAGAAGCAAATCAAAGGGTCAACTAAGATCTTATATATAGAAAAACAAAATAACTAAATGATTGAAAATCAAGCAATGGCACATACCTTCTGCAGTTGAAGAACAAGATCCTTTAATCTCGAGTTTTTTGACCATTCTATGTTTGGAAGATAAGGTACGTCCTGGGAAGATGATTCAAACAGATGTTATTTATGGCCTTGCACAGACAACTCGAGTGCCAAGAAATATCATTACTTACAGCTGAGACAGAAGGCGGGGATTTACGGTTGGACTTACTGAATTGAATCTCTACAATATGTGTCCTTCCCATTTTATCCCTAGTATGAAAAAGAAGCAAACTTAGTATGTATTTGGTAGAAGCTAAAGAGAGATAAACAAACTAAATCAAGCATCAAAAAAGGAAAGCAAGGAGATCATAGTGAAAGGATCATGCTTTTCATGGCAGTGTTTTAGTTATTTACACCTGAAATTTCACTTTGCTGATCTAATGTAGCGTCAAGTAAATCTTACGAGATGCGCAGGCTAAGATATGCCAGATCATCACTTAGTCGAACTAGATGCTCCCATCCTACCTCTTCTATCTGCATACACAAATGAGAAGATAATCGTAAAGCATGCAACCAGCTCTTCATATTTCAACATAGAATTTAAGCAAACAATTAGAGACTGTGGTCAAATGGACTACCATAAGAAGCACTAAATAGAATTTAAGCAGAACTCGAGACCTATTTTACATTAGATAGACCATGCAAAGCTTGAAGGACTCTTTGCTACTAACAACGAAACCAACATAGAGCAAGTGAAGCAATAAACATGCATGAGAAAAATCTCTCATGACAGCTGACCTCTGAGTAAAGTTTGTGGTGAGATGAAGATGACTTTGCAAGCTCCTTGCATCTGATGTGTTCGCTTTGTTCCTGAAATTATATGAGAGAAGCAACTAATACATTGAATCCTTGAGACTATAGGAATGACAGATCTTGAGTATCATTCATCCGATGTATGATATCTGAAAGGAAATGGTTCAGGCATTTCAACAAACAGTGTGATGCTAAATCTCAAAACCTTACTGTTGTCCTATCTTCTCACACGATTTCTCACCAATAAATGAAAGCTCTTTTAGATAGTTCACGTCTCTTCCTAAACCTAACTAACATCACCAAACCTGAAAACATAGAATTTATGCAGCTTCGTTCATGGAAGATCTAATGATCATAACCTAGTTATCAAACACTGATCACAAGAGGAAAATTTCGTAACTGTAACTTAAACAGACGAGAAATCATGCCCACAGAAGCACAAATGTTCAACCGTTGCCCTTCAGAGCCACAAAAGCAGTAATCTTCAAGCCACCAAGTAATATGATGATAGCAGAGTGTTCTTCACAAAGCAATACGACAGGATAAGATGAACTACAGCATAATAACGAATTAGAGGGAAAAATGGAGGGAAATCAGTAACCATATAGCGTTGGATTGGAGCAGCAACAGCAAGACACTACACACTTCAGTTGAGCAACGAAGCTCTCTTTCTTGCAGCAGTCTCGGACATACTTAATTATTTCACTTAAATTATAGTCTAGTCTAATTTATTCTAAAGTTTATAATAAACTATATTTTTAATATAATTTAATTATTTTTAATTGATTTAATTTAATTTTCTTAATATTAAATATTAAAATAAGTAATAGAGTTAAATAACACTTTCACTCGCAACGAGTTACCCGAACTTTTAAAATTCAAAACGAGCTACTTTAATTTTGAAAAATGTGCAAATATCTACCTCAGTCCAATTTTCCGTCAACTGTTGACGGAAATTCATCGGAAAGTCGTCGGAAATTCATCATAAATTGGACGAAGGTAGCTATTTGCACCTTCTTCAAAGTTGAGGTAGCCCGTTTTAAATTTTCAAAGTTCGGTTAGCTCATTGCAAAACGTTTTCATGTAGATTTAACCCTAAATAATTTATATTGAATTTGTAAAAATCAGTTAATCTATTTTATTTTTTTTGGCTGAAGTATTATTTTTCTCCTTTTTAAAAAAAAACTCTCAGTGTTTATCCATCTATGACCCGACCGTTAACAGAATATTCAGTTGCCGAATCATGACGTCATCAGAGACATCAGATTCTTCGAACACCACCACTTTTCTTCAAGACAACCTCTGTCTTCTTCGCGGAACTCAACAATGGCGAAACACGTGATCTCTGCGTCGCTGGTACTATTTCCTCTTACCCTCTTTGCCCTCGTCGGATCGACGCTGCAATCGCCAATCTCGGATTCTCCATTCCCCAAATATCGACAGCCGCAGTTTTTAGGTAAGTTCGCGCGCCGCGGGGTCAACGCCGCCACTGCCACCAATACACTTAAGTACCATTACCAAGTTCGGTACTTTGAGCAGGATCTCGACCATTTCAGTTTCTCCGGCTTCCCCTCGACATACCAGCAGCGGTACCTCATTAATACAGATAACTGGTCGGGGCCGAACGGAGGACCCATCTTCTTCTACTGTGGCAATGAAGGCGATATCGAGTGGTTCGCCACCAATACGGGTTTCGTATGGGAAATTGCCCCTAAATTTGGAGCTATGGTTGTCTTCCCTGAAGTAAGTCTCAGAGTTGCCCATAAATATAGGGTTTGGTTTAGATTACGACATTGAATTTGTATTGATTGATGATGTTTTTTTGGCAGCATCGATATTACGGAGAGTCGATGCCGTTTGGAAGTAGGGAAGAGGCCTACAAGAACAGCTCTACTCTTTCGTTTTTGACAGCAGAACAAGCTCTTGCTGATTTCGCTGTGCTGCTTACAGACTTAAAGCGAAACTTATCTGCCGAGGCTTCTCCAGTCGTGCTTTTCGGTGGATCTTACGGTGGAAGTAAGACACTCACAGCTAATTTCTTCATTATCAATTACAATCTTGAACTCTTAACTCCAAGAACAATCTCGATATCAGGAAATTTATCTGTGCAAATGCCATTTTTGTAAGTAATATTAGCTTGATATGCATTGTTCTGGTCTTTGATAAGCTTGAGCCTCTTATGCATCTATTTATATAAGCTGTGTACAAATCACTTACACTTTATCTAGTAGCAGTTGAGCTTATGTTAATCTGCTGCATATAACCCCAGAATTTGGAGTAATATCAGAGTTTTAGATAGATTTTGGTAGTGTTATGATGCACAGAAACAAATAATTATTTTGAAAAATGTTTTTTCTAATGAAAAGATTTGATTTTATAGTTAGATGGTGAAGGATACAATGTCGATTTGACATTGCTGAGAAAAAAATTTGCAAAAATTTGCAGTGTTAGCAGCATGGATGAGGTTGAAGTATCCCCACATATCAGTTGGTGCATTGGCTTCATCAGCACCGATCCTTCAGTTTGAAGACCTTGTACCTTCAGCAACCTTCTACGATCTTGTCTCCAGTGACTTCAAAGTTTGTCCCCCTCACTAGTTAATGATTTTATTCAGGGTTAAATAGCAAGTAGCTACCTGAACTTTGGACGTTTTGTTACAAGTTACCCGAATTTTGAAAATTCAAAACGGGCTACCTCAACTTTGAAAAAAGTGCAAATAGCTACCTCCGTCCAATTTCCGATGATTTTCCGACGACAATTGACGGAAAATTGGACTATTTGCACCTTCTTCAAAGTTGAGGTAGCCCGTTTTGAATTTTCAAAGTTCGGGTAGCTCGTTGCAAAACGTCCAAAGTTCAGGTAGCTAGTTGGTATTTAACCCTTTTATTTTAGTACAACTTTTTTTTAAAAAAATCCTGTTAAAACAGCGAGAAAGTGTTAGCTGCTTCAACATAATCAAGGAGTCTTGGGATGCATTGGTATCAGAGGGCCAAAAGGAGAATGGTCTTTCAGAAATGTCAAAAACTTTCCATTTATGTAGGTATGAATGAATCCCGAACTCAAACTTAGTAAACTCCGTCTTTCTCTCCAAACTTGTTTGGAATATATGCTTGTTTGATTTGAAATGTGCAAAAGTATTATTTGATCTTGGATAGGGAATTGAAGGATATACAGGCCCTGGTGGATTGGTTGTTTTCTGCTTATAGTTATTTGGCAATGGTTGATTACCCATATCCCTCTGATTTCCTCATGCCACTTCCCGGGCATCCGATAAGAGAGGTAAATTTTATCTGCTCAATTTGCAATATCTCCTAACAGCATTTCTTCATATTAGATGGGTAATTTATTTTATGTGAAAAACCATGAAAATTGAGCATTTCCTGATTTTACTGCATGTTGGGTTCTTGTTTCTCTAAAAAAAACATGTTTACTGCAGATTCGTTTCTTGTTTATTTACAGAACAAACACAGTTTCATGTGTAATGTTTAGGGTTGTCGATGGTTAGGGTATGATCAGGGTATGTCAAATACCATAAGCATACCATATTTTTAAACCACATACCATAACCATTATGGGTATAATTTTCAATACTATAACCATTAAAATAACCGTGGTTATTAACCATGGTTTTACCTGTATACCCATGTTCATTCCACACATGTAATATAATAAAAGATCAAAAATTTTATTTTAAAAAATACATCAATCTATATTACCATCGTTGGACTTTGGCGCCTTCAATCTTCAACAATTTCAAATTTTCATTTATATAATTTATATTTAGTATATTATATAAATAGTTTATTAATAATAAATAAATATTATATTTATAGAATAACCATGGGTATGACTCAAATACCATAACCATAACCATTATGGGTAGAAAATTCATCACCATAACCGCACCGCACCATAATGGTACGGTTAACCATATTAAACAGTAACGGTTATAACCATGGTTATGGGTTTTTCACCGCACCATTGCCGGCCCTAGTAATGTTTGACAACAACTTTATTCAATTTACTAGGTCTGCAAAAAGATCGATGGTGCTACAAATGGGACTAGCATAGTGGAACGTATATTTAAGGGAGTTAGTGTTTATTACAATTACACTGGAGAAGCTAAGTGCTTTCAACTCGATGATGACCCTCATGGTATGGATGGCTGGAATTGGCAGGTATGAACTTGCTTTTAAAATCCCTCGTGACCTGTTTTTTTCTTCTCAAATTCGGATGGTAAAATTCTATTCTTTTTTTTTTACTAATCACTCTCCAAAATACGTAAAGGCTTGCACGGAGATGGTAATGCCTATGTCCTGCAGCAAAGACAAAAGCATGTTTCCTCCTTCTGACTTCGACCTCTCTGCTTTCGAAGATTACTGCAAGACGGATTACAATGTGAAGCCAAAGCCGGGGTGGATAACTACTGAATTTGGTGGACATGTAAGATAAATTCATTCTTCATCAATAACCCGAGTTCATCAATTGATTGTATTTTGGATTTTTTATGTAGGGTTTCAAGAACAGTTTGAAAAAGTTCGGAAGTAACATAATCTTCTCAAATGGTCTGTTGGATCCTTGGAGTGGTGGCGGGTATTTACAAGAACAACTATGATTCTTTTTAGCTATTCAGATTCATGTTTTTTAAAAATGGACCAAAAATATGATCTTTGTGTTACCTTTCTAAAGAACATGTTTTTTCAAAGCATGACACTTGATGTTTCTTTCAGCGTGCTCCAGAATGTGTCTGAATCTATTATCGCCCTCGTCACAGAAGAAGGTGAATTTCTTTTTTAAAATTTATCTTGAAATCACATTACATTTTGAAGAAACTTCTGGTGCTTTCTTTCTGATGAATGAATGAAAATGGAGGATTGTAAGCTCGACCCTTACCCGCATATGTATTTCAGGTGCTCATCATATAGATTTACGTGCTTCGACCCCAGAAGATCCCGACTGGTTGGTGGAACAAAGAGCAACTGAAGTCGAGCTGATCAAGGGATGGTTGAATGAGTATTATGATGCAAAGATGGCCACTTCTCCTTTTACTTCTAGTGCTGCTTTCAGCATGTAAATTTGGCTTAATGTAAATAATGCAAATAGAAAATTGCTGCTGATGTTGAAAGGTATGTAAACCTTAATCATACTTGAGATTTACTTCTCCAATCTTGTTCTTCTTATAATCCAGGTGTATGGACTTTCCATCTAACTGTGGACACACTCTCTTTATAGACTAATTTATGATTAGCTTTGTAGTGTTGAAATTTATGACACAATACGATAAAATAATTTGCATTTATACATATATATGGATTTGACATTAACACACCTCTTGGCTAAATAACGTTTAAATACGATTAATAATCGTGTCTAAACAATTCTGATATGCAAATATATAATAGAGTGTTCGTGTTTATAGTTTAAGAATAATTAGACACGAATTGCGACCTCTTAGCTAGGGGTGTCAAAAATTGACTCACCCTGTGGGTGATCCGCCCACGGGTCGTGTTTGGGTCAAATGTTTTGACCCATGAGTCATTTTGACACGACTAATGGATGATCTGTGAAAACACGGGTCAGGTTTGGATCAGTAGTCTTGACCCATGAGTCAATCCATGACCCGTCCCGAATTGTATATTATATTAAATATATATAATTCTCACCCATGAGTCAGTTTGTTTATGGGTTTTTATGTATTGGTGGGTCGACGGGTCAGACTGACCCGCGGGTCATGGAGGTCGAACTGGTCAGTCTGACCCAAGCCTTACTATTTTTGAGGTCATTTTGATCCACGGGTTGACCCATCAACCCGCATATCAAGTTTGAGTTTCAAAAACTAACTCATATTATTACACACGGGTCAGGTTTTAGTCATAGGGTACCTGACACGACCGAAGGCCGACACGAACCATGGATCGACCCATGACCCGTTTTGACACCTTTAGCTGTACTTACAATTACTTCAATATTTTTAACTAGTACCAAGGAAGAATTATTTTAACAGTTAGCTCTCGTAGCTCAGTTGGTTAGAGCACCCGTTTAGTAAGCGGGAGGTCTTGAGTTTAACTCTCAACGAGAGCATTTTATTTTTTGTCAATTGAGATTGTTGGTTTAGTTTTAACCAATCAAACAAAACTAAAACTGTTAATAGTAGTAGTATGTTAAAATTTTCAGCTTATGCTGGTGGTGGGCATCTTTAAAATTGTGAATATCTAATAGAGCAATACAAACCGACACTCCAAATACATATTTCGGAGGATGCAAAACGATTTATCGAAATGCGGGAGATAATCAAACTTCATCATCAATCATCTATCTTATTGATAAACTTGTTCAAAAGTGCAAATCAAGTTTGGATGAAACAGAGCAAAACACCACATATTCCAAATACCAGAACTAAAAACCATGTCTGAAATATGAGGGATACATTATCATGGAGTTGAAGCAACAAGCAATCTTAATGATGCTCATTCTTGGTCTCAAACAGACCATCTGGACCTGCAAATAGGTAAGCAATGATTTCAGAAATTACAAACTTCCCGATGGTAACGTTGTAACTAAAAGGAGACGCTGTAATGTTGCATCATCAATGTAATTCTATTGAAGACTCCATCAAAATTGTTATCTATCGGATGCATGATGCTATGAGAGACCCATATTGCTTTATTTTGCAGCTTCAAATAACAGTAATAGATAAACTTAAACGCCCATAAATGGCTCTCTATCAGAAGCATATCCAGTAACCAAACATTTGCAGCTTCAAATAGCAGTACTACAGAAACTTAAACCCCATAAATGGTTCTCTATCAGTAGCATATACAATTAACCAAACCATAAATGTTTCCTTTATGAAAATTAAACAAACAAACAAAAGAAGACAATTGCTAAAGTCATGAGAAAGATAGATTGAGATGCATACCCCAGGGGAACTCCTTGTTGCGAATGTGCAAGTATGGGTATGCCTGTAAGTACAATCATCAGATAGAGTTAACTGATTTCCACAAAGGCTAAACAGCTGAATGCGTGCCATTAGTAATATCAAGTAATTCCTCAAAAAACCATAAAAAAACTTCCAAATGATGGGATAGAAAAAGCTTACAGGAGGCTCGTCATGGTGAGCATGTCCCTTGGAAAGTATAACAATGGCCAAAATAGTGCAACTCGCAGCGCCTAAATATGTAATCTTCTCCCATTTTGCCGTTTCATCTATAAGAAATTATCATGTATGCATCATAGAGCAAACGTCTTGAAGATATTGTTACAAACTATAAGCTGATCAAATAACGATTTCTTCCATTTCCCAATCCACACAAGAAATCTAAGATTATACCCAATCCAAAATTACCAATCTTGGACAACCTTTTTTACGCAATTAGCTAATTTATCGCAGATTCACATTCGGATCTAACTCAATCTCAGAACAGAAAAGAGGAAACCCCTAATTTCACAACTATCTGATAACACCAATAAGGACAATCCTAGCTGATATAATCCGTACGGGAGAGATCATCATACGAAGCTCGAATCTCAAACAAACTATTAGATTAGAAAAATGTCAAAAGAAATATGCGAGAGAAGAGAACGTACATGCATCGTCGTGCCCAGGACTGGAAGAGAAACCCCGCTTCGGGGCCAGAGAGGGGCGAGAGCCGCCGCGGAGGGCTGTTCGAAAAGCAGATCGCGCAATTGCCATAGCCATCGCCGAGCTTGTTGATCTCAATCTGCAAATCAGTATGTTGACAGACGTTCGAATTATACAAACTAAGATTACTGAGTTCCTCCCTCCATTACTGAATAAGTTATAACGTGTATTTTAAATGTTACTTTTTAATAGTAAACTAGACCCCGGCACGCGCTACGCACGTGCACACTGTCGTCGTTGGTCGTGCGTGATGTCTTACGAGAACGGAGAACATGATCAACCCGACTCCTAGGATAATACAAGAATTGATCACTTCATAAAAATATTGTTAATGTAAAACTAAACTTAATTTGCGTAAGATAATAAAATAATAAAATTTAAAAAGTCTTAAATATTTTTAAAAAATTGCTCGAGCGGCCGGGAGCATATAACACTATCAAAAGGAATCCCGGTCGCTCGAGCAAGTTTTTAAAAATATTTAAGAGTTTTTAAATTTTATTATTTCATTATCTTACGCAAATTAAGTTTAGTTTTACATTAATAATATTTTTATGAAGTGATCAATTCTTGTATTATCCTAGGAGTCGGGTTGATCATGTTCTCCGTTCTCGTAAGACATCACGCACGACCAACGACGACAGTGTGCACGTGCGTAGCGCGTGCCGGGGTCTAGTATAACCATTAGGGAAATACACTTAAGTGGATTACAAAAATTTCAGTATAGTTTAGTAGTTAATTAGATATATCTATATATATACGCAACACATATCTACATATTATGAAGGTACATCGTTGAGTTTATTCCAATTTTACTCTAAACACTTGATTAAAAATAGTATTTGAATTGTAAAACTTAACTTAAATTACCTAATATAATTAAATAAAAATAATTTTGTTGTAAATATTTTTAAAACATTATTCGAGCAACCGGGAGTCTCTTTAGTAGTGGTTCTTGGTCCCAGTTGCTCGAGCAATTTTTTAAAAATATTTGCTACTAAGAATATGATCAAACAAATATATGTCGATATTTGATAAAGTTGACATTACGTATTGTTTATAGTCATACTATGAGTATTTTTACTCACATACCATGTCATAATATCTCATCTCATATCAACTATCGCGTAATGCCTGACCTCAAACTAATTTCTATGAGTATTCATACATGCTATTACAACGGCTATTACAAATCTATCATGATAATATCAACTATCGTTTAATTCTCAATCTTGAACATTCTATGAGTAATTTTCACTCATGTATCATGTCATACTATCTTATCTCATACCAACTATCGCTAATGCTCGACCTCGAACTTTCTATGAGTATTCATACCAACCTCGAACTTTCTATGAGTATTTTCACTCAGACAACATTCGTAGGATTCAGTCCTATGCGCTCATACTATTTGAGGTTTAAGATGTACGCTCATAAGTCATAACTCGTCAATGAATCCATTCAATATACTCTTAAAGTATCTTAACACGTACATTACTATGTCTATAAAATAATGACTATTACAAATCTACCATGACAACATCAAGAAATTCCCACTATTTTGCACAAAAAATAAATATTTGATCAATTTATTTCATGTTTTATTACTTTGATATTTTCAGAGTTAAGTTTAATTATATTTTAATTTCATATATATTTATCAAATGTTTAATTCTCATATCAACACCTCAAGCATGATAAATATTTATCATATTTTTACTTTTGGCATCCAACGCTTTATTTGAGTATTTTACTCCCGACATCTGATATTTCTTTGAGTATTATACTCCCGACATCCGACCTTTCTTTGAGTTTTATACTCCCGACATCCAACCTTTCTTTGTTTATTATACTGTCGATATCCCCGGGATTTGAACCTAGGCGCTGTCAGTATCTTTAATTTAAGACGCACGCCTTAACCAACTGTCTCATAAGTTCGAACATGTCAGTGAATACATTTAATATACTCTTAAGATCTCTTAACAAACTCACTACCATGTCTATGAAACGACGATTATCCAAAATCTACCGTGACAACATTAAGAAATTACCAGAAAAATTTACCCAAAAAATAAAATTAGATATATTTGATTAACTTTTTTCTTATTTTGATATTTTTAGAGTTATTTTACTTTAATATTTCTTGAGTTCATAAAGTAGGGTTGAGATTTAGGTAAATTCATATGTTAATTTTAGATATATTTGAAATGTAGAGTTAAGTAAAGAAATACTCAAAGAATCTAAATTTGACCAATCCCAAAAATATTTTATAAATATAATAAATAATAAACACTTAAAATTAATATTGATTTTTATATTTCACTCATTCGTAAAATATTATTTCAACACATAACCGGAGTTATTTTAATTTTGTAGTAAAATATTCTTGTTACTTTTTTCTCGACATGTAATACCTAAATTTTGGATAGCATCACCGAAGTAATAACATATTAACAACTTTGGGCAGCTGGAATCATTTATGCATTAATATTAATAGTATTAAAAAAAGTATAATCTTTTAAACATTTTAATAATATCATTATTTGAAAATACTACATAATTTATAATTATCAATATAAAAAATATATACATTAATCAAATATCTCCTTTCAAATTTGATTTTGTTTTTGTATTTATTGTTTCACGCGAAAGATTATGTATATTCAACATATAAATATAGTAAATTTTGATCGATTATAATTCTATTTTAATTTATAGATGAAATGTATTTTTATAATGACAATGCTCACAATTCAATTTTTTTTTAACTTTTTGGAAAGAATAGAGAATGTTTTGAAGAAAAACATATATATAATTAATTGTAGAAACATTAAAAAAGTCACAATTACCAAAAGAAAAATATGACGACTTGAGAACATAATATACAATTATCATTATTATTTAAAATTGTAAAGTTATATAAAGTAACAGATATAGTAATTAAATAAAATAAAATAATTTTTAAAAAATTGGATAAATAATAAATGGTTTTTCTTATTCTACTCGAATTTAAATTTCACACTTGATTATATTGTACATTTTAAATTTCAAACTTAATTATATTGTACATTTTAAATTTCAAATAATAAATAATGCATATTTGAAAAATTAATTCAATCTAAATTTTTTCACTTGTGGATGATATTATAACTTTTATAAGTGATTTAAGTTTTTAGATTCACTGTTCTCTTAATGTCCAATAAAGTGAAAATATAATTTCATTTGTTGGGGATATATATAAAAAATGGTGCATGAGAAAAAAGAAAGAGATAGTGATAAGGGTGTAGCTGGTTAATACGCATGTCTACAATTATAAGGTCATAGGTTCGAGTCTTCGTAAATATATTTTTTTATAACATCTTTTAGAATACATTTAAATGACCAAAATAGTCATGACAAATGTAAATTAATTAGATTATTAACGGGTATTTGTGTCAATTTACAGGCGGCGGTTACATAAACATGTTGAGCCTTAATAATATAGATATAAATACATAAATTTATCTATATTATTAACAGATTTTTTTTTGTAATAAATCCTTATTAATAACATTTCATACTAAAAAATAAAATAAGAAATACTTATAGTTATAATTATAATTATAACAAGAATAGTTTTATTTACACGTACAATAAATCAATTTTATTTATTAATTATTTCCCCCCTAAATCCTAAACCCGAAAGTTCGAGTTTGTCCATTCCATTAAATTTTGCATATAAATTTGACAAAAAAAGTTTTGAAAATTATAAAAATAAAAAATTATTACAATTTAACTCTTCCAAACTATGTAACAATTAAATCCTAATTGAGAGGTCTCGGTATGGGTCTTGACCCAGACCGATTCCTCACGGGTGTACGACCAGGTCTAGGTCAAGATACTGAGTCCCTAGAGGCTTCGGTCTGGGTCTTGACCTAGACCTGATCGTCCACCCAGGGAGTGTCAGTTTGGCTCAAGACCCAAACCCGAGTCTCCTCGATTGATGCTCAATCGAATCAGAAATCAATTGTAACATTTGAAGTTAAATTGTGATAAATTTTATGTAATTTTTAAAACTTATTTTATTAAATTTAGATGAAAAAGTTAACGGACAAGACAAAGTCAAACTTTGGTCAAACATGAAGGAATGAAAATTCACGATTTAAAATTGTTGGGAAAAACTCAAAATTTGACTAATTATTATAGGACAATGTAATATTTAATTTTATAAAGTTACATAATATGCAAAATGGCTTTGTATTGCATTCTTTCTAACAATATATATTTTATTCACATTCTTCTTCAGTATATATGATCGTAGAAACATTTAATTCATTTCTTATTATTTTTTTTTAACTCAAAACACATTTTTCGCGTGATGGTACCTTTGTAAATTTTGAAAGATTATGTTGTTTTTCAATATGTTCTCATTTGTAATGAAGTCTTCTTTTAAACGGGATCAACTTTATTCACATTCTTAATCGTTATTTATAATTGTCAAAATGTGACAATCATTTCTTGATTTATATGCCAAGTCAACTCTTTTTTTTTTTCGCGATAGTACTTTTTTAATTAATTTTGTAGTTTTTGAATATCTATTTAATGGAAACTTTCGACGAAATTGTTTTTATCCACATACTTTCTTGTTAATGTTTTTTTATTCGCATTGGTACTTTAAAATTTACATATACAATCTAGGTAATGTTTAGATCAATTTGCATCATAGAACAATATTTTTCTATGATGGTACCCCTTTCAATTTCAACAAATTACGTAATTTTTTAAAATATTATCACTCGAAATTCCGCTTTTAATGAATTATGTATACTTCACATTCTTACTCGACATATATATCCATAATAACGATAAAAATATTTGTTTGAACAAACCGCATAAACACCTTTTTGTGCAATTGCACCCCTTTGCACTTGAATTGATTTTGTAGTTTTTTAGTATATTCTCACTCAGAACTATGTATTCAATGAAATCAATTTTATTTACATTTTTACTCAAAACATATAACCAAATTTATTATATTTAAGATGTCAAAGCATATATTTTTTGTGATTATTTCAATTTAAACGGATCTCTTATATTCAAACTTCTTCTCATACGCAACTCTACTTTCAGTGAAGTCAATTTAATTCACATTCTTACTGAAAATATATACTCGTAGTAACATTAATATAATTTCTTATTTTAGATCCCTAAACAAAGTTTTTTCGTGACAGTACCACTTTGATTTTTTGACTGATTTCTTAGTTTTTTTTTAATATCTACTCACTCAAATTTCGTTTTGGACAAAATGATTATTTACGGTATTCTTTCTCAATGAAATTTGCTTTATTCACATTGTTACTCGACATATATGATCGTAGTAATATGTTCGATCACCACTTATCTTTTTCATCTTCAATATCTTCTTCCTTGATTCAAACATGAAACCTAATTTTAAACTCAGATCTGCACAAATATGAGCTCCAATCGAACCTAGATATGCATTTCTGAGTTCGATTCGAATCCAGATTTGCACAAATCTGCGTTCAAAATCATATTTCAGAAATGAACATGAATAACAAGATAAAAGGGAATTGTAAAATCGTCATTTTATTAACAATTTAATCACATTTGTCAAACGTATATGACAAATTTAACCAAAAAATCACATTTTTAAAGCGTACATAACTGTTAGCCAAACAAAAAAAACATAAGTGAGCATTCAGTTACATAGTGTCAACATAAGTGACTGTTAAAAATGATTTATCCTAAATTTAATATGAAGTTAATGTAATTTATAAGGCAGCACATTATCTCCTAATTCTCTTTACTCTACAATAAATAAATAATATATATTTTTTCTTAATTTGGTAGAGGCATAGCTGTTAGAGTTGGTACTGTACATCATATATGGAGTCTAAAGGTCACATGAACTCTCTTCCATTTCAAGACACATACCTAAATGAAATGGTCCACAAGAAACATACAAAAATAGGCTTCTTTTGTGAAACTCACTTCTTCTTACATTCACTAATTGGATAGTGAGTTTCAAAATTCAAACTGTATTCGATTGGTTATAATATATATAAATCAAGAGTTCATTATATATATATATATATATATAATGAACTCTTGATTTGTAGTAACTACCATACTTATTTATATCATCATGGGTTGGGGGGTGGGGACTGTTTAGTCATTTTCACTCCCCATTTGTACATGTTTAAGGACCACATCGTATGGTGCTCCCCTACCTCAATTTTCAATTTGTATGGTTTTTCAATTTGAGACTTTTTTTTGGGATATTGTTTTATTCAGATGACTCGGGATGCTTCTTACATTCGGAATAAGAGGAAAGTTTGGATTTTGTTTGGTGTTTTTCCTTCGATAACAAGGTATATATATGAAAAATAGGTACCTCAATAATGAAATAATAATATTAAGTATTAATAACATGAACAATTACTTATGTTTTTCATATGTGATTAAACAATTACTTATATTTTTTTGTGTAATTAAACAGTCACTTAAGTTTGAGGATGTGACTGAAAGGTTATTCCGTGAAGTTTTTGTTTATTTTTTTCGTCTCTATCACGAGTAAAACACGTGATTTCATTTGAACGAATTAAACTTTTATGGAATGACTATTTTACTCTTCTGTCACTTTGTGCCACAAATTCATATCGTTCCAGAATCAAGCGAAACCCAAATTAACTCTAAGACTCGTTCTTGAATATGGGCATGTTCGTTCTTCGATCCCTGACTTGCAAAAGATTTGTCTTTTCGCTTCTCTCGATTCTTTCCATGTTAATTTTCCAATTCAAATTTCTATCTGAATTTAGTTTGCAAATGAATGGTTAAACACGATTTCAATTTTCTGGGTTAATTATGTAAACCCCAAATTTGCATATATTATCCGCCCTGTAATGATGATGATCTTGATTGGATTCTCATTAGTTAAGACATTAATTACATTTGTCTGTCTTTGGGTCTCTCATGTTCAACTTCAGTGGATTGCTTACCTCGGCATGAACTTCCTTCTCCAATTGCATTTTCCTTAACGAATTGCTACCTCAGCCTAAGCAATTGTGTTTACAAGCTTGACCTGAGCTTCCTTCTAGATTGCTTCCATTTTAGAGGAATCGTAGTCACTAAAGCCACCCTCGGGTCCTCCCAAGATAGGGGTCCTGTTCCGACAATGAACTACATGTCGCCTTACCCGCCTGCACACCCCAACCTGAACCATCCTCGGTCAGATGTTCAGTGATGTGAACAGTGCACAACCCAATGCCTACATGTTCAGTGATGAGAACACAATAAGTTGCATGGTGATGTGAAGAAGAAGTTGTTGCCATGCCATGTGTAGCTCACTAGATCTTCTTCATTTTTCGCAGTGATTCGAGAATAGTTTCGGAAACGAAAAATATGAATCAAATTTAGACTAAGAAACAAAGTGGCTAAACAATTTGGGAAGAACAGAGTGGACTGACACTTCAAACAAGCTAAGAGGGAGAGAACAATTGCATATAACAATAGTGAAGACAATGACAATTCAGGAATTTCACACCAAACGGAGGTCACGTGCAAAACATGTGCGGTATTAACGGAAATTTTTAACGGACACAAACGAACTTCATAAAAAACCAACAACGTCAAACATGTTGCATAAAAAACAAACATTGTGTCGCTTTTACCACTTTGGGCAAACATATTACATATTTTTCATACTTTTCCCTTAATAAAATTCAAACTATATTTATTTTTAAAAATTATAACTTATTTTATCAGTTAAAATAAATAAGTTGGACGATAATATGATTTTACTTCTAACAATCCAACAAATTGAACAAGGTATCTCTGATTGAAAGATAATCAACTTTGCATGTCTCACAATAGGGCCCCAATAAAATAGTTGTTGTGCATATGGGCCCTTGAGAATTTCTTTCTTTATAATAAAGTTTCCTTTTCGTATATGCCACAAAACGACAACATAATTTCTCACCTTCTTTCTCTTTCACTGGTTCCGTCACTCTTCGACTCTACTGCCCACCTTCCTCCCATCCGCCATTGCAGAGGAACAATGCGCCTCATACTCATCCTTCTACTCCTCTTCCACCTCAACCTTCTCCGTTCCACGGAGGGTGCCTCCTACCACTACCTAGAGTACCGTGCTCTCCTTTCCGTCAAAGACGCCATCACCGACGATCCCCAGGCCGTGCTCGCTGACTGGAACTCTTCCATCGCCTACTGCTCGTGGCCCTTCGTCACCTGCGACTCACGCTACCACCGCGTGACGGAGCTGGACCTCTCTGGCCTAAACCTATCGGGTACGCTCTCTTCGGACATTTCTCACCTCCGCTTCCTCTCCTCCGTCACCGTCGCCGCAAACAACCTATCTGGACCCATCCCTCCACAGATCTCCTCCCTCCCGCTCCTACGCTTCCTCAACCTCTCGAACAACATCTTCAATGAGACCTTCCCTCCGCAGCTCTCTCTCCTCAAGAACCTTCAGGTCCTCGACCTCTACAACAACAACATGTCCGGGCCCCTCCCTCTCGCCGTCACAGAACTCCCCAACCTCCGCCATCTCCACCTCGGAGGCAACTTCTTCAGCGGCAGCATTCCGCCGGAGTACAGTCGCTGGGAGTTCTTGGAGTACTTGGCCGTCTCCGGCAACGAGCTCGACGGCGCTATACCGCCGGAGATTGGGAACTTGACGAAGCTGAAGGAGCTCTACGTCGGGTAATCTCCGATAGCCTTTGATGCATTGATTCAGCAACATCAAATATGGAAACAATGAAAACTGCAATTTCTATCTGGATATTTTTTAGTTATATTGCCATAGATTCGTTATTGATTCTTGTTCACGTTGTTACCTCTCGATTGGTGGTTGAATTTAATTTCGTTGGCTTGATCAGATTATGTGAGAAGTTGTATTAATGCTTCAGGTACTACAACGTCTACGAGGGTGGCCTCCCGCCCGAGATTGGAAACCTGACGGAACTCGTCCGGCTAGACGCGGCCAGCTGTGGCCTCTCCGGCGAGATTCCGCCGGAGATTCAGAAACTACAGAAGCTGGACACTCTGTTTCTTCAAGTGAACTCCCTCACCGGGAGTCTGATGACGGAGATAGGGCTTCTGAAGAGACTCAAATCCATGGATCTGTCGAATAACATGTTCTCCGGCGAAATTCCGTTGTCCTTCTCCGAGCTCAAGAACCTCACACTGCTCAATCTCTTCAGGAACAAGCTCCACGGCGCCATTCCCGATTTCATTGGAGACTTGCCGGAGCTCCAGGTTTTACAACTGTGGGAGAACAATTTCACTGGGAGCATTCCTATCGGGCTTGGTACCAATGGAAAGCTCCAGCTCCTCGACGTCTCGTCTAACAAGTTGACCGGAACTCTGCCGCCGAATCTATGCTCCGGCAATAACCTCCATACTCTGATCACTCTTGGCAATTTCTTCATCGGTCCAATTCCTCAAACCCTTGGTGAATGTGAATCCCTTAGTAGGATTCGCATGGGGGAGAATTTCTTAAACGGGTCGATTCCCAAAGGTCTGTTCGGTCTTCCACAGCTGACACAGGTCGAGCTCCAGGACAACCTCCTCTCTGGCGAGTTTCCGGAGACGGATTCAGTCGCCCTCAATCTCGGACAGATCAGTCTTTCGAACAATCACTTGACGGGGCCTCTCCCTTCCACCATCGGTAAATTCTCAGGAGTCCAGAAGCTTCTTCTTGATGGTAATGGCTTCTCCGGTCAACTCCCGCCAGAGATCGGACAGCTACAGCAGCTCTCCAAGGTGGATTTCAGCCACAACCAATTTTCCGGGCCCATTGCTCCCGAAATCAGCCACTGCAAGCTCTTAACCTTCGTGGATCTTAGCAGAAACCAACTTTCCGGTCAAATTCCGAACCAAATAACAAACATGAGGATCTTGAATTACTTAAACCTATCAAGAAACAACCTCGTCGGAACCATTCCCCCGACCATATCCACCATGCAGAGCCTGACATCGGTAGATTTCTCGTACAACAACCTCACTGGCCTCGTCCCTGGCACTGGACAGTTCAGCTACTTCAACTACACATCCTTCCTCGGCAACCCGGGACTATGCGGTCCCTACCTCGGTCCCTGCAAGGATGGGTCCGGTGACGGGCCCCACCAGCCCCATGTCCATGGCGCAGTCTCCTCAACCTTAAAGCTGTTTCTCGTCCTCGTTCTGCTTCTAGGTTCGATCGCCTTTGCCGCTGCAGCCATCATAAAAGCCCGATCGCTTAAGAAAGCAAGCGATGCCCGATCATGGAAGCTCTCATCTTTCCAAAGGCTCAATTTTTCATGTGATGATGTTCTTGATTCCTTGAAAGAAGACAACATCATAGGAAAAGGCGGGGCTGGGATCGTGTATAAAGGAAATATGCCTAGTGGTGATCAAGTTGCAGTGAAGAGACTTCCTGCTATGACTCGAGGTTCTTCCCACGATCACGGCTTCAACGCCGAGATTCAGACACTGGGGAAAATCAGACACAGACACATTGTGAGGTTACTAGGTTTCTGCTCCAACCATGAAACAAACCTCCTTGTCTATGAATACATGCCTAATGGAAGCTTAGGCGAGGTCCTCCATGGAAAAAAGGGAGGTCATTTGGTATGGGAGACAAGGTACAAGATTGCTATTGAGTCTGCTAAAGGACTATGCTACCTTCACCATGACTGTTCTCCTCTGATCGTACACCGGGATGTAAAATCGAACAACATCCTCCTCGACTTCAATTATGAGGCTCATGTTGCGGATTTCGGCCTTGCCAAGTTCTTGCAAGACTCGGGCACATCGGAATGTATGTCCGCAATAGCCGGATCATACGGATACATTGCTCCAGGTAAGTTCAAAAGTAATATCAACTTATGGATTAAATCAACAGTAAATATAATCATTAATTTGAAATATGAAAGTACCTATAGTTTCCGAATGTGGTGTGAGTTTATACGTGTGTTATTTTCTTATGAAATTACGCTTTGATTTGATGAAGTGACAGTTGACTGGTGTAGTTGAATCTTGCATTTATGTCGAAAAGTTTTGACTTTCGGCTACCTTAAATGTTCGTTTTTGACTCTTTTTCCGGTAGGTTTTGTTTCTCTTCATCCAATTAAAGAAGATTTGACAGCCTTGAAAAAAGTACACATTGAAATCTCTGTCTTTAACACCACCCGGCCACTATGAATTGATATACATAAGTGTTTCTCTTTTACTCTTTGTTATGTATATATTATACTAGGAATGACATTCGTGTCTTGTCATTAATCGTGTCGTATCTAAACATGTCTTGTGTCTAAACGGATAAATCTTAAACGTGTCTAAATATGTCTCGTGTCTAAACGTATAAGTTGTTAATCGTAACGTATAGAGTTGTTTAGACACGGGATCCGTTATTGTCAAACTCATATACGCTTTAAAGAGATATATACACAAATTCAAATATACAAAGTAATGTCTTCATAGTTTAATATTAAAAAAATAAGTGAGTATTTTAATATTTTATTATTATTGTTATACTTAAATGTGTCTAAACGTGTCACATATATACACAATACGATTATACACAAATAGTTAATAGTGTTTAATCGTGTTTATACAGATATCTGCAGATCTGAGTTGTTTAGACATGATTAATAATCGTGTCTAAACGTATAAGAGTTGTTTAGACACGAGATCCATTAATGTCAAACTCATATACGCTTTAAAGCAGATCGTGTCGTTTGAAGTTGTCAGACCTATATTATACATCAACTCATTTATTAGTTTATTTCGCTTGCAGAATATGCATACACCTTGAAGGTGGATGAAAAGAGTGACGTATACAGTTTTGGAGTAGTCCTGCTAGAGCTAGTGAGCGGTCGGAAACCCGTGGGAGAATTTGGAGACGGTGTCGACATAGTCCAATGGGTCCGCAAAATGACCAACTCGAGAAAGGAAGAAGTGCAGAAGGTCGTTGACCCGAGGCTGCCCTCGGTCCCTCTCCATGAGGCCATGCATGTGTTTTACGTAGCCATGCTCTGTGTGGAAGAACAAGCTGTTGAGCGACCTACCATGAGAGAAGTCGTTCAGATCCTCACCGAGAGACCAAGGCTTGCAAACTCAAAGACCGATGGGTCCGAACTTACTGACCCGCAAAGCTCAGCTCTCGAGTCACCATCGAAAGAGAAAGAACAACAGTTTCAACCACAGTCGCCACCGCCTGATCTTCTTAGCATTTGAACTGTGACTTAATTTAAGTAGAATTGGAAGCCTTATCGTCTTCATCATTGCTCTGCTTCTTCTCTATTGCTTTCGGCTTTCACTCTGCAAAACCACTGTTTTCTCCATAGCAGAGCAGAGGCTTCTGCTTTAAGTTCTTGACTGATGATCCACTGCAATGAGAGTCAAGTGCTCTTTGATCAATGGACCGGAGAAGGTGGTTTCACTTTCATGTCTGTGTGTAAAGATGGGGGACTGAAAATGATTTAATACAAACTACTAGTACTAGTTAGAGTCTAGAGAGAGATTGGTCCTGAGTATCAAAAACGGATAATTCACTCTTAAATTTAATTTATGAGAGTGGACGATATCTCATATTTACTCTTAAAAATAATTATATGAAAAGTGAAAAAATAGATCATAAAAATCACGAATATAGATCTTTCAGTATATAAAAATGAGTGTCATCACCTTATGTAATAGTAGTTGAAAAGGGACAAATAGGGGTGATAAAAAAACATTGGTTGAAACGAATTTTTGATAAGAATGGTCTGACTAGGGCCGAGACCGACTAGGACCAAAACTGAGCGGACGAGTTTTTTTTCTTAAAGGTCGGTCTCGGTCTCAGACTTTTTTCACAAAAGCCCGACTAGTACCGGACTGACCCGGTCTTGAAGAAAACCCTAGAAATTCATGTTGTAACTATTGAAACACTAGTAATTCACGACCTTGAAACATTCAACAACCCTTGGATCGGTTCCATAAGGAAGGTGCGACGGAAGACGAGAAACGAGCAGGTTCAAGACTAAAACTTCGATGATTTTTTTTTGCCAATCCAGTTTTTTTTTTACCAAAAATTTCGATCCAAGACCGAGATTGACCCGAGTCAAGCAAGACGGACTCGGGTAGACTTTTTTGCCCAAAGTCAGTCTGGGTATCAATTCTCTAGATGTCAAAACCGAAATTTCAGGCTCGGTCATTCCAAGACCGACCCAACCCGCCCTTGATCAGTCCTAGGGACGAAGCAAATAATGTATTTCAGTATAGATAAATATTATAGTAAAATTATATAATTTAAATATAAAAATACGAGAGAAATATAGTGTTTTAAAATATTAAATAAAAAAATAAATACATTTTTAAAACTAAAATTGCACAATATCAAAAGTTTAGAAAAACAATTACTCTATCTATTTATAGTTTATACCTAAACTGTTTATTAGAGAAATAATAAAATGCTAGAAGAAACTACCATAAAATATCATAGCGATTTCATGTATTGTTAACTAAATTTTTTAAAGTTGAGTATTAGAAAGAAAAAAAAAACATTTTACCTTTTACGGTTTTACCGTTTTACGCGTTGACCCAACCACATGTCGGCAGAGAAATCTTGACTTCAGGGAGCGACAGTGCTGAACGTTGATAACTTGATTGCCATTCAAACTCCACCATGAGTTTAATTTCCCATCATCCCATGTACATTGACGGAAGACCAACTATAAAATTTAATTTATCATTTATTTCTGTTTTATCTCACGGAAGACCAACTATAAAATTTAATTTATCATTTATTTCTGTTTTATCTCACTAAACATTTTTTTACTGATTTGATTAGAAAAATAAATATTAATTAATGTGTCCAGAAACGATAGTGCTATTGACTTCATGAGTTTACTCATAGATTAGAGCGCGCACATATCCACGACGTCTTATATTATTAATTAATAATATATTGTACAGTTTTTTTATTGTTTTTTTTTAAAAATAATTATGGATTAAAATAATCGCTATAGGTTACAACTAATCACCCAAGTTCAAATTACACAACCAAAACTAGTTAACTTTAACAATTCGCGAAACAGAAAAGCCAACAACGTCTTTTTGGAGCGCGTTAATAGTTTCCTTAGGAGGTGAGCTATGAATTTCAAACACATGTCGTTTTTTGAGTGTCATACCCGCCATGGTATCCGCTACCGCATTTGCTTCGCGAAAAATATGTCTGAACTTCATTCTTTCGAACTGCATCAATAGCTTCCTGCAATCCGCAATGATTAACATTAGTTTTTGATTTGATATATTTTCGTAAGAGTCACCTTATGGGCTGAGAGGGCGTCCGTTTCAAGATGAATAGATTTTAATCCAACTAATATAAATGGAAATAAACTCATTAGCACGATATTTAATTACTAACTTAAAATAACACGATATAAACATGCACGATAACCTTTTGTTAAATTATTTTTGTAAATATAATATAATAAATTTATCGTGTATATTCATGTTTAATAAATATAAAATGTTATGTATATAATTAATATGCAGGATAAAATATATTGGTGTCACTTACTATATTACCCTTAGACTATATACTTTATTAGCATTAAAGTCTTTATAAGTTATAACCACCATGTCAACCTTTTTTTCCATGTCAACCTAAAGCGGGTGTATATCTACTAAACCTAATTGGTTGTCTAATACAATTTATTCTTTTTTTGGCCACCAATCCAATCTACATGAAAAATTATATTTAGTCCTAGATTACTCCATTGTTTTTTTAAGGATTAAATACGACATTACCCCTAAAGTTTACGCAGTTTTAAAAATTTATCCTTAAAATTTAAAGTCACCCTAATGTTTGGAAATGATGAAAAATCTCATCCTGAAAGAGCATATGTCAATCATCAGTAAGGAGAGATTTTTCATCATTTACAAACATTAGGGGACTTTAAATTTTAAGGAAAAATTTTAAAATCAGTGTAAACTTTAGGGGGTAATATCGTATTTTACCATTTTTTAAATATATTTTCTAGGGCACAAAAATATAAAACTAAAAAAAACGCCATCTTTTTGTAAATTGGGAATATAAAACCAGAATTGCTAGTAATAGTTTTTTTCTTCTTCAGATGTTGATTCAGGGGTGAATTCAGAATTTAAATTTATGGATCATAAATCTATGTACTATAATTTTTTTTCAATATATACATAATTTTATTTTTAATTAAATATCGAGTCATAAATCATGTTTAAAAAAACAAGAAGTTAAGTTAAAAGCGCCACCCCTTAGTGGCGATTTATTTTGCGCTACCCCAATTAGCGCTTATGCATAGTTTGCTAAATATATTTTTTGATATATACTTTTCTAAATATTTTTTTAATATGTTTACTTTTTGAAAAAAAATCTTCATCTTGAATAGTCTTTTTTGGTGCAATGAAATGACTGTTAAACCAACTAACACTACTCCGACAACATAGTAATTGGACGTTTTTCAAAGGGTTTGCTTTCAAAGTGCTAATAAAATCTTGCGTTAAATACTAATGAGCTACCTGAACTTTGCACGTTTTGCAACGAACTACCCGAACTTTAAAAATTCAAAACGGGCTACCTCAACTTGGACGAATGAATTGGTAAAAAAAACACTTGGACGAATGTGTAAATAGCTATCTCCGTTCAATTTACCGTCAACTGTTGACATTTGTCGGAAATTCATCGGAAATTGGACATAAGTAGCTATTTGCACATTCGTCCAAGTTGAAGTAGGTCGTTTTGAATTTTTAAAGTTTGGGTAGCTCGTTCCAAAACGTCCAAAGTTCATGTAGCTCCTTGGTATTTAACACTAAAATCTGTCGTCAAATTTAGGTGAGCCTCCCTCGGTGGTCTTTGGTGAACAACAAAGTTTTGGGTTTGGAGAGCTTCTATCCTTCCTATTATATCTGCAATCGAGTTCGCTCCCTATAAATGTTACAAAATTTACCTCTACTGAATTGAATCGACAAAGACCCGTAGTCTCTAATGATAGATATTAGAGAAATATTTTCCATTTTCTCATTCGTTATAAGTTAGAAACAAGGATAGTACATTCGTTTCAATACAAATAAATGAAATTTAATCCTAGAAGCAGTGTTATCAAAATCGGACCGACCCTCCAACCGACGAGGGAGTTGGTTCCCGGTTCGACCGAGCCAACCCGACCGAACCCGGTTCGACGTGCGGTTCACTGTTCACAAGCAAAACAAAACTGAAAATACAATTACAAGCTACATAGTCTCAAACACACATATAATTACCTCAAACTACATAGTCTCAAATATACACAAACTACATAGTCTCAAACATACACATTACTCTCAAACACAATATAATTACCTCAAACTTTGAACATCAAACTTTGAACATACATAACACAATATTCTCAAAATCAAACACAATAGGTCTAAACTTTAAACATAACTTTTAAACCGAAGAAGTTGCTCGATCGAACTGAAGAAGTCGGTTTAAACCGGAGAGAATCACTCAAAAAATTTAAAATCCCCCCAAAAACTAGAATCAGAAATCGATCGATTTTAATAAAAACGAACGATCCAACCCGGTTGAAACACTGTTCATATGCATTTCAGTATTTTAGCTGAATCAATCCGAACAGAAATTCGGTTCTCAGGCGGACCATCGATCCGATCCAAATTTGATATCACTGCCTAGAAGTGATCAACATCCCTCCGTACCTATCCTTGGATAGGTTTATGATTATCTTAATGGACTTTAGTTTATAGATATGTCTATTAATTGGAAATTATTATTTATGGGGCAGAAAAACAGTGGCATTAATATGTAGTTGGATCTACACGCTGACACTTGACCATGATCTGCCCGTTGGCTGGCACGGGCAGCTGTACCTCATATGTTCCTCCTTATAAATCTTTCATTTTTCAAAAAACAACATATTCATGCTCCAAGTTCAAGTATGTATGTAGTGTTAACAATTACTATCATTATACATTTAAACTATACGTAATGATGTGTATATATGACTTTAATTTCAACACATTTTGTATCGAAACAATTATTATATACTATACGCGTAAATATGATTAACTATATATATATATATATAATGATTAGCAAATGTTATAAACCTTCCTAGTTTTCTATAAAATATTAAAGGAAACTCAATTTTATACTTGCTTAACCTTTTTTGGGAACAAATTGTTAATTGAATTTTTCATATTGTGTAAAACTATGGGAAATCATAGATGAATTAATGGTGACCAATAATATGAGAATTGAAGCAATTCATATAGAATCATATGCACAAGAAGCGGTTAATTTAATTATACATGATGATAATGCTGACAAACCACTACGGGAGAACCCTTATTTATCGGCTCATTTCCACGGCTCAAGTATGATTGAGCCGTCGCAAAATTAACATAATCATTGTAAACGGCTCAATGATTAATGAGCCGTCCAGAATTAAATTTTCCGGCCCAATCCTTTGAGCCGTCCGTATTTTAACGGTAAAAGTTTTTTAATTTAAATCGAAATTATGTTAGACGGCTCGTTTTTCATTGAGCCGTCTCATAAACCGGTTTTTTGTATCACACTTACTTGGGACGGCTCATTTTTTCTTTTTAACACTTTGAGCCGTCCATATTTTAAAGGTAAAAGTTTTTTTATTTAAACCGAAATTATGTTAGGCGGCTCGTTTTTCATTGAGCCGTCTCATAAACCGGTTTTTTGTTTCGCCATTTACTTGGGACGGCTCATATTTGCTTTTTAATACTTTGAGCCGTCCGTATTTTAAAGGTAAAAGAATATTGATTTAAACCGAAATTATGTTAGACGGCTCGTTTTTCATTGAGCCGTCACATAAACCGGTTTTTTTATCAATATTTACTTGGGACGGCTCATATATTTTGAGCCGTCTAGTAAACCGGTTGAACTAAACACGGTCTGGTCTGACTAGTGAGTCAGAAAAAATTTGGACGGCTCGATCCTATAGAGCCGGCCCCCAAAACAAAAAAAAATACCGTCTGAACCAACAAAACGTTAATTGGGACGGCTTTATATTACCGAGCCGGTTTACCAAAAATTGTTGGACGGCTCAACTGTACGGAGCCGTCCAAAGTAAAAAACCTTCTTCCGTCCGCAAAAACGTTGTCGTTTTATATCAGAAAAAAATTGTGACGGCTCGATAAAATTGAGCCGTCCCAATTCGGTTTAAGCCACAGAACCGAGACTCTCCTCTGCACTTGTCGTTCATTTTAGCAGAAACACTCTCAAGAACACAGAAACTCTCTCAAGAACACAGCAGCTTGTTTCAAGAAGACGAAGAATCGGTAAGTTTGGTTCGTTTTTTTTCAATTCATTCACTGATTCTACATTCCCAAGTGTTATACATGTTATACTTTCTTCGATTTTCAGAGAAAACATCAACAATCACCAATTTCGGAAACCCTAATTGAAGACATCAAGGTTCGATTTGAAGGAAGTAAACCGATTGCAGTTGGTAAGTTCTAATTCCATCTGTAGTAGGTCATTTTTAACTAATTTCGGAAATATGAGAAATGAGATTTGAGTTTTGATCCGTGAAATTTGAGAAAACGAGAAATGAGATTTGAGGTTTGGTTAATGTGTTTTGATTTCGGTTCGCACGAGGCGATAGTTTATGCTGCTGAGACTAAATTTGATATTTGAGTCAAACAATTAGATATATAATAATGTTGCTACAACATTCATGCTTATCACACTTGGACAACATATTTGTTTTTTGATGCCTAATATTACTTTCGAGTTAATGACATCAATGAAATCCCTTATTGCTTAACAGTTTATGCTCTGTTATTATCTTGGGACAGTGTCTATGTTGAATTTCGTTTTTTCCGTGGTGGATCATTGTGACTAGTATCTTTGGAATTTACTAACGCTTGATGCCTGAACCTATCACTGCCTGTGGAGTCTCCTAATTAGGTCTCACCAGATACTCTGTGTTCTTGGAACTGATGATTTGTCTGCCATCTTACGCTTTGTGTATGATTCATAATATATGCAAAGCACATCCTCTAAGAGTCCTTGGTGGCCATAACTTGGTAGCTAAGGCTATGTTATGGGACTGCTGTAACTATTTAGGTTCCCTTCCTTTCTCCAACAGTTGAAAGTTTGAAACATTGTTCAAGGTCGAGTTCCTTCCTTATTTCCTTCCCTTTTCAGTTCCACAAGGGGTGAAAAACTGAAAAGTTGTTATTTCCTAAGTTACTGTACTGTCTAGTTAATATTTCAGCATGATAATATTTCAGCATGATAATAGTTTGCTCCTAAGTTAATGTACTGTCTAGTGTACTGTTCCTTTGTTTGTATACTAGCATGATAATATTTCAGTTCCTAGCATGATTACAATTTTATTAAAGTATAATTATTATCTTTACTAGTAAATATTATAGAATGTTTTAAATATAGGTGTGCCTCATTGAATTATATTTTTTTAGCT
Organism: Chamaenerion angustifolium; assembly: GCA_946814005.1. Taxonomy (NCBI): domain Eukaryota; kingdom Viridiplantae; phylum Streptophyta; class Magnoliopsida; order Myrtales; family Onagraceae; genus Chamaenerion; species Chamaenerion angustifolium. Next base: position 2,566,949 of record OX328279.1, read on the forward strand.
TTATCTGTTTAGATAATTAAAGGATATATTATTAAAGGATATATTTTAATAAGTTTGCTCCTAAGTTAATACACAGAAAGCTAGCAAATCTGAAGACGAGATAGAAAGACGTGTACGAGCACGTCTACAGATTGAAAGAGAGAGGGACAAGAAAGAAACTGATGATAAATTGAAGGAACAAGCAGATCAAATGGCTAGTATGAAGGCACAGATGGGGGATATGTACAAACAGTTTCAACAACAACTACAGGTCATGCAAACCATTCATCAAGGTCAGATCGCTAACCTTCAGAGCAATATGAATGGATTTAATTCATTTCAACACTTCATGACAGCTGGTTCTAGCGATTTCACGCCAACTAACAATCTTGGTTGTGGTTCCACACTGTTACCAATTGCAAATAAAGTAAGTACATATGTTATATTTATGACTTATATCATTACACGCATGTTATTTTAGTTCACTTGTTAATATGATATGATATGTTAACCACGCACGCTTGTTTGATGTCTAAATTTGATGAATCTTATATATAGTACTTTGTTGGGATGCTTTTATAGGATGGTCAGACAACTCAACCAAGTGATCCGTCTGCCGAGCGTAGAAGTGAAGATGATGATCCAATTGATGATTGAAGAATGATGTTCGAAATTATTTCGTTAATGCTTTAGGAATTGAACATCGGATTGTAATACTGATTCTGTTTGGTTTATATTTACAGATTTTGGTTTGTAAAATTATGCAGGTTTTAATTTTATGATTAGGGATATATTAATTTATTATAAAAAATTGTTTTTAAAAATTTCGATTTATTTTGGCTGCTATTTATTAAAATTTGGACGGCTCATACTAAATGAGCCGTCTCTATTAATTTTACTGATTTAGGCGGCTCATACAAATTGATCCATCATATAGACGGCTCAATTTGTATGAGCCGTCATATAAACGGCTCAACTCGAATGAGCCGTCCTTGTGACGACCCAATAATAATGAGCCGTCTGAAGACGGCTCAATTTATTGAGCCGTTATATGGACGGCTCAATAATAATGAGCCGTCTGAAGACGGCTCAATGAAAAACGAGCCGTCGTATATCAGACGACTCTTCCTATGACGGCTCGTTTTTCATTGAGCCGTCTTTCATTAACGGCTCATATTTTGAGCCGTTAATGAAACAATTTTCAGCCGTTATTGGAAGACTCTCCCGTAGTGAACTTCTCGTGTCTTTAAATCTTGATTGCAGGAAGTTGATCTCATGCTTCAAGAGATTTAAGATACGACACGTATTCCGTGAAACAAATGGAGTAACGGAAGCTCTCGATAATGGTGCGATCAAAATGGATGAAGAATTTACTGCTTAAACCACCTTTAGGGTGCTTCATCTTCTTTTGTTAGATGAATTAGGGAGAACTTATCCCATTATTATCCCAAAGTGTAATACTTAGTATATACTTAATACTTTGTTTTTCTAAAAAAAATACTTTTAAGGTATTTTTGCATTTTAATTTTAATTTTAGACTAAAACAAATATCAACATTACAAAATATATATATTATATACAAAATATCCTTTAATTATGTCTCCAATCCGCTAGTTATTCTGGAACAATCTTCTTCCCGTTAACTGCCATAACCGTTTTTTTAAGGGAATAGTCTTAATGCACCCATATGTTTATTCATGTTGTTATTTGCACAATTTATGTAATTATTTACACATTTTATGTAATTATTTGCATCTATACGTTTGAACATGTTATTAAATCTTAAATGTATCAACAGTTAACTATCCATTCATTTTACTGTTAAATATGTCAAAATAATAACTGTATCAGCTTAATCATCTTCAACACTTAATCCAGCTGCAAAAAACACAGTTTTGTGTTCAAATTCAACTAAAAAAATGCAGATTTGAGTTTGAATTCAATCCAATAATACAAATTTGGGTTGAATTCGAACTCATATATGCATTTTGAGGTTTAAATTCAACTCAAATCTACATTTTTGGTTGAATTCGAACCAGAAAAATGCATGTTTAAGTTTGAATTTAATCCCAAAATGCAGTTTTGAGTAAAATTTGAACCCACATCTGCAGTTTGGAGTTGAATTTAGTGTTGAAAATGATATGAAGAAAAACAATAGGGTAAAATTATCATTTTGACATATTTAACAGCAAAACTGTATGGATAAATTGAATAACTTTTTATAATACTTGAAATACCACTTTTAAATATTTAACAATATCACTTAAACATTTATTTGTGCAATAATGCTATTATTGGAGGACGAAACTTTTTTCTATGGTGAGAAGAAATGTCCTCATTAATTCCGTCATGTCACCTATGCCCTCTTAATATCATGTAATGCACGTATCTCCCAACCAGTACATCCAAGAAATTGGATAAGCTTAATAGGGACTTCCTATGGAGATCTACGAATGAGAAAGGAAAAATCTATGTTTTCAACTGGAAAGCAATCACTCTTCCAAAACATCATGGAGGTCTAAACATCCCTCTGTCTCTAGAAAGAAACCTTCTAATGCAAGCTAACTTCACCCGGAGATATGAGAATAACTCGGAGCCTTGGGCTAGGATCTTGAAATTCAAATATTCAAATCCCAATAAAAAAGTGTCGAGAACGAGGTCTCAAAATTGGAAAGCTCTAACTCAAGGGGAAATCTCACTGGAGAAAGGGATGAGTAGGTCTATTGGGGAGGGACCTAAGGTTATTGTTTGGTCTTACACTTGGGTGAGAAATACCACTCTTAGATCCCTTATCAGTGGGCCACTCACTCCGAATGAAGAGGTGCTTACTATTAAGGACCTTACCCTGGATAATGGCAAGTGAGACTTTGATTCCTAGAAGCTCTTTTGATAATATGCTTGATAAGAAAATATGGATGAGAGACCCAAAAAGAATCTCATCGGTATCTTCGGTCCATCATTTCATTAGGCTTAATAGAATCATTAACTATGACATCCCTTTGAGGAATTGAGAGTGAATCTGGAATTGTGACACCATCCCTCGTATTAAATACTATATCTAGTTGTGCAATCATGACAAAATCTCCTCAGCGAGCATGCTTTTCAAAAGAAGTATGAATATCTGTCCCATCTGCAATCTTTGTGGGAGTCAAGAAGAGAACACTATACATATCATTCAGGATTGTAAGGTTGCTACGAAGGTTTGGTACGACCTTGGCGTTCGTCCGGACTGTAATGTTTTTTTTATGACTAATCTATCAATGTGGCTAGAAGAGAATTGCATGAACTCAGATTTACATGAAGATGAGATAGAATGGCGATTCATATTCTCATTGGCTATCTAACTCTTACGGAAGAATAAAAATTCCTATATTTTCAATAACCCACCGATTACTATTAATGTTAAATCTCAATCTTTGTTTCAGGCGATGGAAATTTCAAAGGTGCTCATAAGAAAACAAGCAAAGCAAAAAACTCATAACATCCATGTGGGTTGGACTCATTCGACACACGATTGGATAAAACTTAACACAGATGAGTCAACTAAGGAAAATGAGGTGTAGGGGCCCGGGGCCCGAGGAACGAATGGGGTGGATGAGTGAAAGGGTTCCAAAGAAGAATTGGAATCAGTAATAGTTGGTCGATGAATTGTGGGCGATCCGAGATGGTTTAATTTTGGCAAAAAACATGGAAGTGAAAGCCTTTCATATTGAATTAGACGGCAAAGAGACAATTAATCTTATAGTCGAAGAATCACAATTTGATTGACCACTCATGCATCTTATTCTTGATTGCACAAAATTTCTGTTGGAATTCCAGAAATTCAAAATCAGACACATATATCATGAAGCTAATGGACTACAGATGATTTAACAAAGGAGGCGTGCAAACTGGATGAACCTTACATAGTTCTGGCGAATCTCCCTAGGTGCTCTCCCGACACAGGCGGGCTTGGCGAGGAGGGGCGTGACTGTGGAGGCTACCTGTCTTATGTGTGACGAGGACGAATCGGCGAGCCACATTGTGACGGGCTGTGCATGGACTCACATGATGTATGGAGGAGGACTTTGGGCGTGGCAGACTCGAAGCGTGACGATCTGGAGAACTGGATCTTCAAGAGCTCGGCCAGTCGGTGGAGGCACCAACCGAACACTGCCAACGCCTGGGAGATATGCATGACTACGTGCTGGCTCCTGTGGAAGGCTCGGTGCAACTGACTCTTTGAGGGGAGGACGCCAGATGCCATGTCTATTGCTCGGGAGGTGGCACAGGTGCTGCAGGAGTCGAGAGCTGCGGGGACATCTCAAGTGCAGCAGTGCATGCAGAACCAGCAGTCTGGACACATGGACCAGTGGTCAAAACCGGAAACCGGGACCATCAAAATCAATTGTGATGCTTCGTGGTGTGCCCAATCCCGCCTTGGTGGTTTGGGCATCATTGCTCGGGATCATAATGGTCTCATTTGCGGGGGTCGTCACAACACGACTTCAGGTGGTTCGGTTGAGGAGTTGGAGGCTCGAGCAATTTTGATAGGTTTAGAGGTAGCAGTGGAAAATGGATGGCAATCCATTATCGTTGAGTCCGACTCGGAGATTGTTATAAACCACATTTTGGGGAAGTCTTTTTCTTGGAGGGTTGATGCAATTTTGTCTCGTGCTCTAAGTGTTTTCCTATCTTTTGATAGTATAGGTAAATTTAAATCTAGATTAGTTAAAGATACTAAATTCAAATCTAGAAAAATAGTCTCTAGTTTAGCTACTCATCTACCAAAAAAAAAAGACTTTATTTTTATTTTGTTCTCTCTCTATATTTAGTCGTCTTCTTCCTTTAATCACATTATACCACACTGAAAGATCCCACTGAAGTCCACAGTTCTCTTCATGCGGGTTGCTGAGACGATCAAATTTTCCATGTGAGGAATCCTCCCTCGTGTATCCATGGCCATCACTGAGAACGAAGAGGGATCAGCTCCGTAGGTGTTACTCTTCTTCTCCTTTGTCACTGTAATCTCCCTCGAATCCCGTGCAGACACCCCTGTTCCTCTTTTTCTGTAATGAAGGTCCCGGTGTTCATTTCCTTGCTCTGCTTGATTTCCTCCGCCGCCGCCGCCGTCATTAACGGAGACTATGAGATCTTGACTCGAGTCAAGAACTCACAGCTTGAAGACCCCGACGGTCAGCTCAGCGACTGGGTCGATAACGTCCAGCGCAGCCCCTGTAACTGGACAGGCATCCTGTGTGACTCCAAGAGCAACGCCGTCGTCTCAATCGATCTATCTGAGCTCAATGTCGCTGGAACTTTCCCCTATGACTTTTGCCGGATCCGGACCCTCCGGACCCTCTCTCTCGCGGATAACTCCATCGGCGGTACTCTCTCGTTTCCGTCCTTCTCGCTCTGCTCTCATCTCTCACTCTTGAACCTCTCCGGCAACTGCTTGGTCGGCGCCTTACCAGATTTCTCGCCGGACTTCACCAACCTGCAGGTGCTTGACTTATCGTACAACAACTTCACCGGAGATTATCCAGCGAGTTTCGGCCGGTTACCGTCACTGAAGGTTCTCGTGATGATCGAGAATCTGCTCAACGGTACCATCCCTTCCTTTATTGGAAACCAGTCGGAGTTGACTTATCTAGATATCGGCTTCAATCCATACAGTCCAGCTCCGATTCCAGAAGACATCGGAAACCTCACGAAGCTTGAGTATCTACGGCTGGCGTATGCAAATCTCATTGGAAATATTCCTAGCTCGATCGGAGATCTTGTATCTCTGACGACCATCGATCTAACGTACAACGAACTCTCTGGTAAAATTCCAGATTCGATTGGGAATCTACAGAGCATTCAGGAAATCGAGCTCTTCGGAAACTTTCTCTCCGGTGAATTGCCGGAGGCAATATCGAAGCTGAGTACTCTTACAAAGTTGGACGTCTCCCAGAATGCTCTCATCGGAAATCTGCCGGAAAAGATAGCTGCAATGCCGATCTTCTCTCTGAACCTCAACGACAATTTATTCTCCGGCGAGATTCCCGATGTTCTAGCTTCCAATCGTAATCTGCAGCAACTGAAGCTCTTCAACAACAGCTTCGACGGAAGGTTACCGCCCGAGCTCGGCAAAAACTCTGCATTAAACGATTTCGACGTTTCGACCAACCACTTCTCCGGTGAGTTGCCTCCGTATCTTTGCTTTGGAAACAACCTCGAACGCATCGTTGCCTTCAACAACCACTTCAACGGGACGTTATCGAGCATGTACGGAAACTGCAACACCTTGGACTATATCCGGATCGGAAACAACGACTTCTCCGGCGAGATTCCGAGCAACATCTGGTCATTGCACAGACTGTATTATCTTGAATTACAGAACAATCGATTCGAAGGTCCGATTTCTCCGTCCATAGCTAACGCAAACCTTAGCTCCCTTTTGATAGCCGGAAACAGCTTCTCAGGCGACCTCCCGCCGGAAATCTGCAATTTGCAAAATCTAACCATGCTCGACCTGAGCAACAACAATTTCACCGGAAAATTGCCCAACTGCGTCACAACCTTGACGAAGCTGCAAAAGATCGACATGCAGGACAACCAATTCTCAGGCTCAATCCCGGGTTCGGTGAGTTCATGGAACGTTCTAACCGAGCTCAATTTATCGAAGAATAGCCTCTCCGGCGTGATCCCCTCAGAGCTCGGAAACCTTCCGGTGTTGACTTACCTCGATCTCTCCAATAACAAGCTTTCCGGTGAGATCCCCTCGGATTTAACCAAATTAACACTCAACACCTTCAACGTCTCGAACAACAACCTCTACGGTAAAATCCCAGACGGATTCAACGATGAGTTCTTCGCTTCGAGCTTGCTCGGAAACCCCAGCTTGTGCAGTTCAGACTTGAAGCCATTCCCGAAATGCGACCGAATAGGACCCGCCAAGCTGTACATCGTCCTATCCCTAGCAGCGTGTGCCCTAGTGTTGCTTGTGTCCCTCTTTTGGTTCCTCCGCACCAAACTCCACTGGTTCGGGGGGAAATCCAAGAGGTTGTTGAAGATCACTACTTTCCGGCGAGTAGCGTTTAAGGAAACCGATGTGTTCGACCACCTGACGGAGGAGAACGTGATCGGTTCCGGCGGGTCAGGGAAAGTTTACAAGGTCAGGCTCAAGTCAGGTGACATGGTAGCAGTCAAGCGGCTTTGGGGCGGAATCCACGGCCCTGAAACTGAGTCTTTCTTCAAGTCAGAGGTCGAAACGTTAGGTCAGGTCCGCCACGCCAATATCGTGAACCTTCTATTTAGCTGCATCGCGGAGGACTGCAAACTCCTCGCCTACGAGTACATGGAGAATGGGAGTCTCGGCGACCTCTTGCATGAGGGAAAGTGTGGGGCGGACCTAGACTGGTCTCAACGTTTCGTGGTGGCTCAGGGGTCCGCTCGAGGGCTCGCATATTTGCACCATGATTGCGTGCCTTCAATCGTGCACCGCGACGTAAAGAGCAATAATATACTCCTCGATGAGGAGTTCAACCCGAGGGTGGCGGATTTTGGCCTCGCTAAGGCACTAGGACAGGTAGCCTCGACTGCTGCAGGCGCTAACGTGACAATGTCGAAAATTGCAGGGTCCATCGGATATATTGCACCCGGTGAGTTCAAGCTCTCTTTTTTTAAAACTAAATTGGATATTAAACCACACATATGTAAATTGGTAAAGAATACTTACCTTATCTAATTTATTTTTTCCATCAAAAAATAGATGTCCATTTGTTTGTTTTCTTGATAATTAGATACCATTAACATCATTCCGACACTAAAGTGGAAGATAGTGTTACGAATCTTCTGGTGTCAAATTGCCATAGAAAAACAACATTCACAATAATTAAAGATATGTCTAGTGGGTGGGGGGGATCTTTCGTGTCTGGTCTTTAAAAAGTTGTCATTTTTCTTGCCGATGCTTTGAAATACCGTAGCTTTGGAGCCACTCATGCAAAATTATAAATAAATTCCATCTATATGATGCAATATGCTCTAGATAGGGGTGATAAAAAAGACTGTAGGATCGAATTCCCGATAAGACCGGTCCGACTAGGACCGAGATCGAACGGACATTTTTTTTTCTTCAAGGTCGGTCTCGGTCTTTTTTTCCGAAAGTCCGTTTAGGACCGGCTTGGACCGAATGTATGTGTATTTGAGATTTTCATAATACCACACCGAAAATAATGTGAATTTTGGAGGTTTTCTATCTCTGTAAAAAGTGCATATTGATAAATTTACTAAAGAATATAGAGAGTTCATAGTGTTTCTTTGAGAGGTGAACTATTTCTTCGCCTTTTACTAAAGAATACCGTGAACTCATAGTTTTTTTTTTGTGTAGATTCGGTTTAGGACCGAGACCGGTCCGAGTCAAGAAAGACCGACTCGGACGGGCTTTTTTGGCCGAGGTCGGTCTCGATCTTGCCTTCAAGACCGGACCAGACCGCCCATGCTCAGCCCTAGCTCTAGATGGATAGATATTATCCTTCTAAGTTCTATCTGTATTCAAACTTCAAAGTCGTTTTCATTTAAATTAGTTAGTGGGTGGAAGATGGGACCAATATTTTTGTTTGTTAAAATGTTTTTTTGTTTTGGCCATATACTACCGATGATTGATGGTCTATGTTGATTAAACAAAGAACAATTATTGAGTGCATTTCGAAGTAAATCACATCCATTTAATATGATGTCATCAATGAGCTCATTCCTATGTTGTTTTCTTATCTGTAGAGTATGGCTATACTATGAAGGTGAATGAAAAGAGTGACGTCTACAGTTTTGGCGTCGTGCTGTTGGAACTGATAACTGGTAAAAGGCCAAACGACCCATCGTTTGGCGATAACAAGGATATCGTGAAGTGGGTCACAGAGACGACGATGCTATCAGAAAGAGACGACGATAGTGAGAAGGAGTGTCATTTTGCCAATACGGACCAAATCGTGGACAAGAGAATGAAGCCCACCACATCCGACGTAGAAGAGATCGAGAAAGTCTTGAAGGTTGCATTTTCGTGCACGTCGGCGTTTCCGATCAATCGACCCTCCATGAGGAAGGTCGTCGAGTTGCTCAATGACGTCCGTAAACTGGCTAAATCGAAGTAAACAACAAAAGGGATTTGAAGTTTCAATGTTGAAAAGGTTAGGGTTTGTAGCAAAAGTGTATCCGAATTGAGGTCATTTAATCTTGTGCTAGTAAGAAGTTAAGAGTTTATAGTGGTCTTTTAGTAAGTTTGTTAAGTATAGAATTTGTGCTATTGTTTTAAGTGTTATTCAACTAAAATGCGAATAAAACTAATTTGACGAGAAATAATATGAATAAAAATGATTTCGTCGAAAATGGAATATTTAAAAACTAGTCTATCGAAACTCATAAGAGGCACCATCATTGGAAAAAAAGTACATTGAGGTATGATTGTTTTTTGGCCAATTGAGGTATGAATTAAGAAATAACTAAACATTACTATGGTCATATACGTAAGTAAGAATGCAAATAAAAAACTAATTTTAACGAAAATGGAGTTCGGAGTTAGAAGACATTGAAAAGCGACGAAATCGATCAAAACATAAATGATTATCGAACAAGTTGCTTTTGGGTCCGAAATAAGAATAGTCTAAACCTTAATACAATTATATATGTCGAGTAAGAATGAAAAAAAAATAATTTTGTTGAAAAAAATTGATGGTAAATGATTTTAGTGCGCACAGAGATAATGATAAATTATAAAGTTGATCAGAACTTAAAAGGGTACCATCTACGAAAAAGGGATTGCAATCATATATTACTAATAAACAAAATTTCTACAAGAAAGAATGAAAATATATATGATTTTTTAAAAAATAAAGTTTTTAGTGAGAATATACTGAAAAATTGTTAAATCGGTCATAACTCAAAAGTTACCATCACTGAAAATTAGGAGATATTGAAGAACTATAAAATCGGTGGACATTCAAAGGGTATAATCACATAAAAATGGTCTTAATGTTACTATAGTTATATATGTCGAGTAAGAATTCAAATAAAATGAATTTCATCATAAATGGAGTTCCAAGTGAAAGATATTGAAAAATACGAAATCCATCAAAACTTAAAAAGGCATTACCAAGAAAAGGTGCTATGGGATACAAAATATAAAATAATATAACTGTTACTACTATCATATATGTAAATGAGACCGCAAATAAAATAGATTTCGTCAAAAAATAATGCAAATCATATTTCGTCGAAAAAAATGTTGATAAACTGATAGTAAAAAATGAAGTTCGGATCAGAAACATATTAAAAGTCCAAAAAGCCGATCGAAATTTAAAGAAGTACCATCACATATAAATGAGTTTTGCATTTACAAATAAGAAATGACATTAACGTTAGTATGGTTATATATGTTGAGTAAAGATCGAAATAAAACTGATTTCATTGAAGACATGGTTCTGAGTAAGAATATATTGGAAAATTACAAAATTGATTCAAAGGCAAATGGCTACAATTACAAAAAAAAAAAAAAGTGTTTATGCGATTTGAAAAAACAAAGGATTTTAACGTTATTATGGATATATATGTCCAACTAAGAATGTGAATCATACTGAATTCAACAAAAAAAAAGAATTTTGAGTAAGGAGATAAAAGAAATTTATGAAATTGGTCGAAATTGAAAGAGATTACCATCATAAAAAAATGGTGTTATATGATTATGAATTGATCTAAACATTACCTAGATCGTATATATGTAAAAAGTATCAATGCGAATAATTATTTTTAATCAAGAAATGATGCGTATAAAATTTCGTTGAAAATTTCCATTGAATAGATAATATTGAAAAACTACAAATTAGTCAAATTTCGACGATAAAAATATAGATTATATAAGAATTTGAATAAAACTTATTCCGTTTGAAAGAAGAGTTTGTTACGAGTGAGAAAATATTGAAAAACTACAATATCGGTAAAAAAATCGCAAAGGCACCATCACGAAAACGTTTATACAATCATATATGTCGAAGAAGAATGTGAATAAAACATATATCGTCAAGAAAGAATGCAATACAAAGTCATTTTGTCAAAAAAGAAATTTCGAGTGAGTAGATATTAAAAACTAATAATTAATTGGTCAAAAATGTATCATCATGGAAAAAAAATATATATTTTTTAAATTAAAAAGTTATAACTTCTTTTACAGTACTGTAATTTACAAAAACAAAATCCAATTAAAATATATATGAAAAGTTTTCTCATAATATATGGTATTGTATATATATATATATATGAAATGTTCCTCTTGCTTTAAAAATAGCATATCAACTATAATTCCATCTTGGCCAAAAAAACAAAATCTATAATTCCATGGCCAATGCAATAGTCCTCCTTCAATGCATATAATGTAACTATTATAGGAATCAAACTTAGACCTTAATATTGTAGGAATCAAAACTAAGCCTCGATGGTCTGAGACTGATTAGCAGCGAGAAAGATGGCACCCGATCCCGACCCTCCATGCGCGTGTTCGATAACAATGTTATCCGATAGATCGTTCCCGAGCATCTCCCACACTCCGCTATGCAAATAATTCCGAAACACACGATATTGTTCGTAGAGCGCCCCTTCGATCGTGATCTTACTCTTCTTCTTATCAATTCTTCTTAGCTTCGTAACGATACCCACGATTCCAGACGCAGCTAGCCTCGCCCCACGTTCCGCCACAATGTCACATACCTCGGCCACAATTTCTCGTACTTTCAAACTCGTTCTCGTGATCTAAGGTTGTCGAAAGAAACATAGACATTACTATGTGCATATAAATTAGAATAGACTTGATGATAGTTAATCGCGTTAATTTTGATAGGGTAAATAGTCATAATACACATAGATGTTTGATTGTTGTTGTTAAATGCACCAAAATGTTTGAAAATGTTCCTATCACCCTTAAGTTATAAAAAGTTGTTAAATGCACAAACTGTTAAATATTCATCCATTTTTGCTGTTAAATATATCAAAATGACAATTTTGTATTCATGTTCTTCTTCATATCATTTTCAATACTATATCCAACTCCAAAATGCAAATTTAGGTTCAATTTCAACCAAAATCAGCATTTTGGGATTGAATTCAAACTCAAATCTACATTTTTGTTCAAATTCAATCTCAAAATGCAGATTTTGGTTGAATTTGAACCCCAAAAATGCAAATTTGGGTTCAAATTCAACCCAAATCTGCATTTTTTGGTTGATTTCGAACTCAAATTCGTGTTTTGGAATGGGATTTAGTGTTGAAGATGAATAAGATGGTAAAATTGTCATTTTGACATATTTAATGAAAAAAATGGATGGATAATTAACGATTGGTGCATTTAACAACATGTTCAAACGTGTGGGTGAGTGCTGCAAATAACAACATAAGTAAACATATGAGTGCATTAATACTATTTACCCATTATGATATGATCCTTGCCTTGAAAATGTCCCTAAGCTTCTCTGCGACCACATCACGACCCTCAGACGTATCTTGATGCATCGCAGCCATGTCGAACAAGCTTGGTGCAATGATACATAGAGTTGTGATATATAATATGAGTGTAGAACAATGTATGATCTATTGATATCACATGTATATACCTAAGTTTGTAAGGAGTCTTGAGTTCAATGGGCACTGTCTCTCCAAAAAGAGCAGCTTCCTGAGCCATTTTAACCAGAACTTGTCGTACGATTTCGCCTAAATAAGTTCCCGACACGAGTTTCTCGAATATCTAAGGTCGATAGAAGATGTAATGATAATGCGGTACCGTAAACTATATATACTTAATAACACGTAAAAATTGGCACACAATCAATTATAACCGTAACTAGTCAATTCAGCTCTTTATTGCTTCAATTTTTTACCTGAGCGCCCGGGTTTGAACTTTCTTTATCTAAACTGTAGTCGAACTCGGTTATAGGAAGCTGGGAGCAGTTAAAGTTTCCCCATTCCAGTGCCACAACCTAACAATAATAGCAAAACAACATGATTTTAGTTGTGAGATTCTATGTTTTTGTTGAAAATGTGCATGAACAGGTTCGGGACATGTAACTGTATCTTACTTAAAAAGTGGTAAATGTACGTTCAATCCATACGTTCGAACCATTCTCCACTTTTGTTGAACTACCATACCATTTTCGAACCGATTCGAGTCGTAACTTTTGTAAAAAAAATGTGCAACTAATACATAAATAATTCCAAAAATAATAATTGAATGACTTAATAAACAATTGTATACCAATTATAATAACTTAATACATAAATAATTAGAATTTAAATAATGTTTTTTATTAAATAATAATATATAAAATTAAAAACAATTTTTGAAACAGAATAGATTTCAACTCCTGCAAAATATCCTTAAATAAACAAATTAGATTTCAACTGCTGCAAAATATTTAGGGGTTTCTATGTTTTTTAAAATTAAATTGAAGAACTTTCTAATAATAAAAGCATAACTAAAATTATTGTTCTTACTACTTCCCCCGATTTAGGAGAGGCTCCACGCCATTGAGATACCGATTCCACGGGTTCGATGTAAGCCGCATTGGTGCCCATCCCGAGCGTCACGGCAGCCACCGAGTCTCGACTATAGTACTTACCACCTGCCAATTCTCCGACCGGATCAGCAACCTATATATATTGTATCAAAAATGTCATATCAACCGTTCCTAGGGCAAGACGTCACAAACCCTAATTTGATGGGTATATGGATTTTTTTAGTATCGCGAGATTGATCAATTACCAGAGCAACAACTTGCATTTTCACTCCATTTTTGTCAAGAGATGAGTTCATCTGCTCTATCAACTGCTTTTGAACCTGACCACATCGAAATTATTGCCAAGTATATGGTGAAATAAAATATAAATTTGTTAGTTAAGTCATTATTTAAAATAAATTGCCAGTTGAATTTATATATAAATTTATAATATATTAATTTCGTTTAATTTAATGTTAAATAGTAATAAAAAAATTGAACATTATTTGTTTGCTTACTGAATTTAAATTTATTGTTACCTTATTTTTTGTACAAATTGATATCTTGGGTACATATGCAACTTGCTAGATAAATTTTAGGAGATCCCGTAATTTGCCAACGGAATATTGGTGGTGCTTGATGTGCATATGTAAAAAAGTTCAGGGGCAAATTGTTTGAAACTAAAGTTTAGCTACCAAGTTGCTAATTAATCGAAAATACTAGTGACAAAACTACATCTTGGGATCCCAATATGTAGTTTTGTGCAATTTTAACCCTATTTTTTTTTAAACCCTTTATAGTTGTATATTTGTTCCTTTTACAAAAATACTTTTTCTTTCTTTATACCTACTCCAATTCTTTTCTAATTTTGATAGTTACTAATTTTCTTTTCTATGTAAATTTAGGGTTGGATGAGAGTGATTACCGGTTCATTAAGAGCAAAACTCTTCCACTTGATGGCACAATCCGAAGAATCACTCCCGGCTGTCGGCTGCTCTACCGGGTACGATATCGTAAACCCTAATCCCTTCCCACCCTCCGATTCCGTTTTATTCCCGGGATGCACTGCTGAGAACTTGGCTACCTCTGAAGCAACGAAATCAAGCACGTCCTAACAATATACATTGTCGCCGTTAAACAACATACATGGTACGTAGTACTACCTCGCTCGACCAACCGACTACGTACCTCGGAGGTTCCGCAAAGAACATCTTCGGGAAATGATACATTGCGTTTATGCAAGTCGGAGATCGGGTTGTTGTTGCCTCCAAGTCGAGCACACAAGATCAAGAAGTTTCTTGATCTTAAACTCACACCATAGTACAGTCCCTTTTCTTCCCTTAAGAGAGAGTGCAAGGACCAAATTGATAGATTTTAACAAATGTTGATGGTTAAATTATCATGTTACCATTTTTAAAATCATTTTCTTCTTCTATGGGATAGGGATTAGGGTTATAAATGAATACTAGTTGGGTTATAAATTTGTAAACTTTTACAATATTGGTATTGGTTTTATGGTATTATATGGATGGAATTAGGGCTGATCATGGGCGGACCGGTCCAGTTTTGGAGGTAGAACTGAGACCGAAATTTCGATCTTGACATTTGGAGGACCGAGACTAAAATTTGGCCAAAAAAGTCCGATCAATTTTTTTGGTAAAAAAAAATCAACTGAATTAGCCAAAAAAATCACCGAAATTTTGATCTTGAACCCGCTCGCTTATCGTTTTCCATCACACTTCCCTTATGGAACCGATACAAGGGTTGTTGAATGCTTCAAGGTCATGAATTATTAGTGTTTCAAGGGTTACACCATGAATTTCTAGGGTTTTCTTCAAGGTCGGACCGATACAGTCCTAGTCGGACTTTCGAGAAAAAACCCTGAGACCGAGCCCGACCTTGAAGAAAAAAACTCGTTCGTTCGGTCTCGGTCCTAGTCGGGCCGATCTCGAGCGAGTCTTGTCGGGAATTCGGTCCAACCATTTTTTTTTATCACCCATAGATGAAATATGGTTGGTTATGGTATTTTAATTTTTATATATTTTTCGCAAATAAATAATTACCCATTAGGGAGTGAATCTGCACAAGACACCAATACTCTGAGATCGGTTTCATGGGTAGTGAGAGAGGTTTCCATTTTGGAGGCTAAGGCATTGGCCACCTCCCACAGCCTCGACGCCGGCGTTGCACTGTCTCTAGCAAACTTCCTCAGTATTCGCTGCTTCTGCTGATGACGACTTTCCATCCTCCTCTGCCACCTCCTCAGCATGACGGCCGACGACACTAATGCTGCCGCCATGGTGGTCACGGCCACCACCACCACCACCTTCCTTGCCATCTCTCACTCTTTAGTTTTACTGTCCCAAAGAAAACCAAACCATGCAAATAACTGAATTTCTAGCATGCGAATGTTAAGGATCGGAAGAGCGGACATGGCGGTCAATGGGTCAGCTGAGTCATCAGGATGGGGATTCAAAAAAATTGTAATATCAACGTGAAAAACAAATTCCGTCTTTCACGCAGATTTTTACTTAAATGAGAATCTAATTTATTAAAGTACTATGAAAAAGTTGTAATTATTTAATTATGAAATTAAATAATATTATTGTAAGTAAAAGTAAATAAATATAAGTATTTAAGTAATATAATCGTGTTAAAAACTTTGATCCTAATATTTAAAAATTCTACTCTTAATCCTATTAAAAACTTTCTATAAAAACATAAGAACTTTATATATATATATATATATATAGCAAATCTACTATGACTTAATTGCAATATATAAAAAGATTTTAAATATTTTATTATATTTATAATTTTCAAAATATATTTTATTAAGTTTGATTGAAAAACATAATAAAGTTGTCTAAAATATATGTTTTGTATATGATTAATATTATAATAATAGCTACTTAATGACCAAGACCCGCGGATCAAAAGCAAGCAGTGCAGAAAAGCTATTAATTATGTTTGGCCAAAAAGATCCAGCTATTTATGACACGTGCTGAATTGAATTATGTTAAATTAACATGCATTATTTTGTCAGTAGTAATTTCCGGTTCTCGGTATAACAGACACGTACTGACCTCACATATCGAGGAGGTTTTAAAAATGTCGGGAAAAATGTTTCCTTTGTTTATGTTGTCTCCGCACATTGTATTCGCACATTGTATTGCTTTTCTGCATGTTCGGTTTCAATCAGAGGAAGATGAAAGGTGTGGGAGAAGAGTTATATAGGGTTCTTAGTGCGCATGATGGGAGGAAAAGGAGAGAAGAGAAAAAAAAAAATGTATTATAGAAAAATAAAGTGTTTTCAATTACAATTAGAATTAGAGGTATAAAAAATTGACACAATCCGTAGGTGATCCGCCAACGAGTCGTGTTTATGTCATACATTTTGATCAACGAGTCATTTTGATACGATACATGAATGACCCGTGAAAACAAGGTCAAGTTTGGACTGACCTGTCTAA
Source organism: Chamaenerion angustifolium (assembly GCA_946814005.1). Taxonomy (NCBI): domain Eukaryota; kingdom Viridiplantae; phylum Streptophyta; class Magnoliopsida; order Myrtales; family Onagraceae; genus Chamaenerion; species Chamaenerion angustifolium. Next base: position 2,583,897 of record OX328279.1, read on the forward strand.
CCCGTGACCCATGGGTCAAGCTTGCGGATGTTTATGAGGTTTTTTAACTGATGGTGGGTCTAACGGGTCAGTCTAACCTGTGCCTTTGTCAATACTATTACTGACGGACCAGTTTGACCCACGGGTTGACCCACCGACCCGCGAGACAAATTTGGATTTCGAAAGTTGACTCATACAACTACACAGGGCGTGTTTGGGTCAGACGATTCCTGACACGATCCGTGGTTGACACAACCCATGAGACGAATTGACACCCTTAATTACAATAGGATAAATTAATATAAAAAAGAGGGTTGAGGTACGGTCGGGAGACCCAATCGTTTAGATGCCACCCTAATTTGACTTTGGTGACAATTCAATTAACACTTTTTTTTGTTTGAATGACCTTCCCTACTATGTTTTCCTGGTTCTCGCGTTGAGAGTTGAGAATGTTTCGAACACGAACCATGTTTCACCAATATCGTCCTATCTGTTGGATTGGATTGATCACGTTGCGTACATCCAACTTGATCTCCAACAGCTTCCGGTCCTAAACCCTAAATCCTAAACCAGACCTAAAACTTAGAGTAATGCGAGGGCTTCCAATGACTTTAAATTACTAATTCCGACCTGACTATTGAGTCCTATTACTCATCCAGTTGTATCTCGTGCCACTAAACCGATCCCATCTACTTTGTTTGTGGACACCAATAAGCATCACAATTTAATTTTAGTGACTACATGGCTAGTGTATCCCCTTAATATGAAATAGTAACTTTTGCACTGTTAGTGTTACGAACGTGATGACGAAGTTTAACTTGGTAAATAATTCTTTAATCTATGTTAAATTCAAATTTTGAAAAGCATTGCTTCTCGTCGAAAATTTCTAATAAAATAGAACTACAGTTGATTTAGATTTATCTATTAATTAAATACTCAAAGAGTTTCATGCTTTATTATTAATTAATGTGAACCGTTTACTTACTAAAATAATATTTTTTTTTGGTCAATACTAAAATAATATTGAAAAGGGAAAGAAAATTATTTCAAAAAGTATAGTCTATCATGTATGGTGAAGTCGTCTATCTTTATCATGTCTGTTATTATGTCTCTTATCATGTCTGGTGAAGTCGTCTATCTTTATTTATAGTAGATACTTTTATAACTTCGGATGGATAAATATAAATATTTTTTTCTAAGTAAGGTATCTCATAACATTTGAATTATATTTGTCCCATAAAACAAAAAACACAACTTATTAGGGTTTCTTTCACACTTAGAGTGCATCACCATTGTGTATTGCTTTTAACCTCAAAAGAAAAGGTCCTCACTTCTCTCTATTGTTAATTGGGAACCAACAGCTTGAAATGTCTCTCTCATCACTTTTTTAGGGTTACACAGTTTCAAGGGCTAAGATCCAAAGGTAGAAGAAGATACATCATTGTGTGCTGAGCTTGATGAAAAAACACCATAACTCTAATGGTTCTTAACACTTTATAGTCCAAGTTCTTTCAATTTGTTAGCTCGCTAGCCTGTTTGATTCTGCATCTGTTCATGATTCTTTGAAAAATCTGACTTTTCTGCTTTGGAAGTGCAAATATTGTCTTTCTTTCTATGTTTGATTAAGTAATTGCACAGGTGTAACCAGATGTCATCGTTTCCATATGGAACAATGAATTCGTCAGAGGATTACTCTCTCAACTTCCATGGGTCATTTTCTTCATTCATCAACAATGGAAATGATATGAACAGACCGATGAAACAACCTCGGACCTCTGCTTCCGATCCACCTACTTCCCAGTTCATATCTTTCAGCAATGGTGTCACTACTGCACATGAACTAGCCAAGACAAAGCACGAAGCTGATTCCATTGTCGATCCAGATAATGGAGTCTCTCAGAGCTATAACCCTAATGGGGGAATAATAAGCAGCAGAAATCCCTTCAAAGCTCAAGAACATGTGCTTGCAGAGCGGAAGCGACGAGAGAAGCAGACTCAGCGGCTCATTGCTCTGTCAGCCGCCATTCCCACTCTAAAAAAGGTAAAGATCTTATATATATATAATATATATATAGAAGCATGTTTCAGTATGTTCTGATTAAACTGAAAAAAGCAATGATTAGTGCAAATTTCATACTTTGGTCATGGAGTTCACCCAGAAACAAGGTAATTCATTAGATCTTAACACAATCTACTTTGAATGCTCATTTAGCTTGAAACCCTAAATCATAAACACACCCTATACTTGTATCGAACATTTAGTAGCTATGAGATTTAAAACTGAGAAATCGCGATCAATTATTTAAAGTATGAATTTCAATTTGTTCTGTCTTACTTTGTATCATAAGATCAACTGTTTTTAATAATGAACTTGTTGTCATTAAATACACATGTTTAGTAATAACAAATTATGTTATTGATACTATTATATAGTGACAATTGTGATCGTTGTTAATACCATCTATAGTGGTGAAACCTTATTGTCATTGCATACCGTCGACCTTTTAGTGGCCGCAGTCTTTCAGTAGCGGCATATTGTCGTCGGGAAACCTTTAGCTACGGGTCATATAAGGTTTTGGTCGCCATTAGCTTTTAGTGACGACAAATGACCAATTAGTAACAACTTTGCGCGTAGCTGTAACTGTTCGTTAATGTAATGCAAGACAAACAAGGCGTTAATTAGCTATCTAATTCACTTTCCCTTTGAATATGGATTAAGCAGCTTAAAACATGGGCTACACATAGACCTTTTCCATACATAGTATGAATGTATATTAAGGAGATAATGCATTTGGAACTTATGACCTTAAACTCACTACTTTGTAGAAGATCCCAAACGAAGGTTTAGATCTAAAACATGGGCTAGTCACTGAATGCTCGTTTAGAATCCATAACAATGGTGAATGAAGATAGCATAAGAACAATATGGACTTATACTATAAAAACATGTTTGTGACAGATGGATAAGGCTACTATTCTGGAAGAGGCTGTCAAGTACATAAAACAACTTGAACAACGCATTGACATGCTCAAGAAGAAGGCTGCAGCGAAATCAATGGAATCAACTGTCACAGTGAAGAAATCTCAAGTCTCAGCGGATGATGATGAGTTATCATCATACAATACATTTAAGACGCAATACTTAGACCAGAAATTGCTCGAGATTGAAGCTCGAGTCTCTGAGAAGTATATCTTGATTCGGGTGCACTGCCAGAGACGCTCTAACTGCATCACAAGAATACTCAACCTAATAGAGGGGATGAACTTGATGGTATTAAGCAACAGTATCATACAATTTGGGAGCTCAATACTTGATATAACTGTTGTGACGCAGGTATACACACTACACACATATTGCATTGTTTTTTTCTTCAAGATCTCTAACTGCATACTAATTGTTACTGAGTTTGAATTGCAGATTGAAGCTAAATTTGACATGACCATCGACGAACTAATAAAAAACCTTCGACAAAATCTACTCTATTCCATGTGAATATGAGAGAAAGAGAAGCAATTCGCCAGTTTTTCTATTTTCACTTGGCTTATTAAGGTGTTTAGGGTTTCTCTATGCAAGATTAAACCTTATATGAAAATCAAATTACGTACTTTATTGATTATTTATCCCAATAATAATCATATATATATATATATATATATTGTTTAATTAATATGCAGATTTGCACTTTGCTTAAAGATTTATAATAGAATGATTAAATGAAAAAGAGATTGGATGGTTTAATTGTGAAGTTTATTTTGAATACTAAACTGCTCAATAATCAAAATAAATAACTGCAACCTTTTTCAGTTTTTCCAGGCTACATTTCCTCGAAAAGAATAAACAAGAACTATTAATTAAAACAAACTAACACCACCATAAGACAATTGAGACACATTAATCACGTTCGTTTTACGATTAAAAAACTATAGATCTTTTTTTTTTTGACAACTCAAAAAACAATTGAGACTTATAAGTAACTATAGATCTAAGTAAGTATACTTTGACCAAAAAGGTGAGAGACTTATAAGATTTGGTTAAATAAAAAATTAAAATACCCAAAGTTTATTTACTTTACTAAAAGTTACCCCTATTTTGTATTTACATTTTTTACTAGATGTAATTTGAGAGTTGACAAAAAAGTTACTTCCGTTTATTTTTCCATTAAATCTAGACGAAAAATTACGTAATAACACGTGATTGGTCTGAAACTATAAAAAAAAACTATATTATTTTTGAAATTATGAAAAGCAATACATAAAAATGAGGAAAAAACTAAAAAATTGAGATAAGATATCAATAAAATTATTTTTTTTTAAAGTATTTCTTTATTTCTTTTATATTTTTTATAAAAATATTATATTAAACCCATTTTAATCTCCTGATTTTCAAGATATCCCCAATTTTTATTTTTCTAAAAAAATTATAACTTTTTACCATTTGGACCAATCACAGGTTGTCAAGTTATTTTTCGTTCAAATTTAACCAAAAAAAGCGGAGGTAGTTTTTTTTTTCCCAACTCTCAATGCATATAGCAAAATTTAAAAATAATTTGGATAGTTTTTGGTAAAGTGAGCAAATTTTGGGCCACTTTTAGTAAAGCTAGCAAAGTTTATATAACTAATAGTAAATTGAGCAAAGTTCGAGATAGCTTCTTTGTTTTTACTCGTCTAAAAATTCATGTATTAATACAATGAATGTTTCATAAACAATTTTTTTCTCGAAAGCCCGTTTTGAACCGGTCCGGACCGAATGTATGTGGATTTGAGATTTTCATAATACCACACCGAAAGGAATGTGAATTTTGGAGGTTTTCTATCTCTATAAAATGTGTATCTTGATAAATTTACTAAAGAATATAGTGAGTTCATAGTGTTTCTTTGAGAGGTGAACTATTCTTTCGCCTTTTACTAAAGAATACCGTGAACTCATAGTTTTTTTTTGGGGGGTGTAGATTCGGTCCAGGACCGAGACCGGCCCGAGTCAAGAAAGACCGACTCGGGCGAACTTTTTTGGCCGAGGTCGGTCTCAGTCTCGGTCCTCCAGAAGGCAAGACCGAAATTTCGGTCTCGATCTTGCCTTCAGGACCGGCCCGGTCCGCCCATGATCAGCCCTAGTATTGCACATAATTTATTTATTAATCATCGTGTTATGCTCGTACTTAGAATTTGATATGCGCTTAAAATTTATTCATTTATACACGACACGATTAATAACACACAATAATTAGTAACACGGCTTATACAAATTGTCGCTTCAATTTCTAAGTCATCCGCAATCCGCGCGTTAAGAAACATATGTATTTGTGGTCAAGAGATGTTTTTGTCTTTTTGAGAGGATGATATCTTTGAAATTCAACGGTATTGAGGAAAATCGAATTTAATGAATTATTCCTTTCACTGGGTTGACTGTTCACCGACCAGGTAACATACTTGTTGCAGTACAGGAGTGAGTGTATTTGATGGATGTATTAAGAAAGGTAATTATAAATAATACGGAATTAGTATGTAATGCGTGTGTTTAATTACTTATTTTCATAAATGACATATTTTAAAAAAGGGTTAAATACCAACGAACTACTTGAACTTTGGACATTTTGCAACGAGGTATCCGAACTTTAAAAAATTAAAACGGGCTACCTCAACTTTGGCGAAGGTGCAACGAGGTACCTCCGTCCAAATTACCGTCAACCGTTGACAGAAATTTGTTGGAAGTTCGTCAGAAATTGGACGGAGATAACTCGTTGCACCTTCGCCAAAGTTGAGGAAGCCCATTTTGATTTTTTAAAGTTAGGATAGCTCGTTGCAAAACGTCCTAAGTTCAGGTAGCTCCTTGTTATTTAACCCTTAAAAAAACAAGTTATGTTAAAAGTAATATGTAGAAAAATATTTATATCATAAAAGTATTTAGAATTGTATGTATATGTAGCGAATATAATCAACCCGCTATTTTGGATAGTGAATTCGATCAATCCGCTACTTAGGATAGTAAATTTAATCAACCCGCTACTTGGAGTAGTGAATTTGATCAACACGCTACCCCACACGTAAAGGAAGAAGCATAAACCTAACTTTAAAATAACGAAGATTATACTTAATTACTAAATTTTAGGGCATCAAAAACTCATTATTACCAACTTAATTACTATAAAGAGTGACCTAAAACATGTCAAAAATAATAATATAATTCAGTTTTTGTTAATATTTCTAAAAACAAATCAACAAAAATATTGAGTAACCCAAGCTTGACTGATCAAAACACGCACTAATTTTGCTTATAAAGTTCTTTCTATAATCTCCCTCGTAGATGACATCTTTTGACCTACTTTGTGAACATCGTCATCACCGTTCATAGCTAAAATGTACATACTATATATATATATAAGTTTAAATCACAATATCATTAACCCACCGACCAGTTAAATGGAATTCAGAATGTTTGAACCATTTTCTAATTTGAATAATTATATATGTAGATAAAATAAATTTTCTAGGTAGAGATGTGCATTCTTTTAGATAGAAAACCAATTAAAATAATTTAATTTAATATGTGTACACATATTAAATTAAATGTGAACTATCTTTAACGTGATCATACTATGTTTTCCTAATAGTACTTATTCCACAAGACCAAAACTTTCCATTTCAATTAGAATATTTTTATTCTTTTGGATAAGTAGAATATTGTTTAATATATGCAAAAAAAAAGTTCCAAAAAAAAGGAGATCGTGTTTTACTTAAGGAATAAAGACACAAACATAGATATATGTATTATATGTATATATTAGGAATTACATATATGGGGTGAATAAGATAAATTAAACTCTAATCTTTATTTTATATATATTTCAATTTTCAGCTCCATTTACTTTCTAATATGTATGTTGTGTAAATTTTTTTTCTTCAAGAAAATATTATATTAAAATTAAGATGTTTTCTCCTTAAATAATTTCCCCATTATTATATATTTTTATAATAACTTTTTTTCCTACCCATAAGTATGGATTTAAATCCGTCTTATCATAATTAAATATAACTCATTTGTCGTATACAAAAGTCAGATGTAAAATTAGAATAAGTTTCATTAATACCTACTAATAATTAAGGAGAGAGAGACACCTATTTAATATTTAAAATAGCAAGGAAGAATATTTAAAATAGCAAGGAAGAAAACAATTTAAGCAAACTCCATAATTGGATGGCGAGTCAGGCGGAGGCGAGAGTAGCGCGAACACAGGAACCGAGGCATCCAGCTTGGGCGAGACCGAGCCAAGGCGTTATCAAGACCAATTGCGACGCGGCTTGGGACCATCCATCGTTCAAAGGAGGTACCGGGGCCGTGGCGAGAGATTGGTCGGGACAGATCGTGGCGGGGCATCACTCGACATGTGGAGGAACAAGTGTCAAATCACTCGAGGCAAAGGCAATCCTAAACGCGGTTCATTTGGCAATCGTTCATGCTTGTCCCGAGGTAATTATAGAGTCGGATGCACAACATGTTATCAACCTCCTTCATGGAGGCCACACGGGTAATGATTGAGAACTTCGGGATGTACTATCAGACATTTTGGAACTCTCCAATTTCATCACCAAAATCCATTGGCGGTTCGTACGTCGTTCGGCGAACAAGTGTGCTAATTGGGTAGCCTTGGAGGCGAAACGGGGGACTTGTCCCCGTGATTGAATTTTATGTAACCCGAGACCTTTGTTTGCTTTGTATGTTTCGGATTTGGAGAACTCTTTCTATGATATGATTAATAGAAGTAATTTCTTGGCAAAAAAACACACAAAAAACTCCATAATTCATCCGAAGTAACCTCTTACCAATGTATTTTTTTTTCACACGTGCTTCTAAACATTATAATTTGCATATAAAATACTACGCGTATGTCTTAGTCTCCTGCTTCTCCTTCTTCTTCAATTCCTTCATTAATCCTATATATATACCTGTTCTTCCTCATACCCAGCTGGAAAATAGAACGAATATAAATCTCTCTCTCTATATATACAGTCTTGCAGCTCAGTTGAGCTTCCAGGGTAACAGATCTTTACAGTTGAAAGCCAAAGGAGAAGAAGAAATTGCAGCTTGATGGAACTGATCTCATCACCCAGATGGTTGTGTGATTTGGTAAATAAAATCCATCATTTTCTGTTTCTTTATTGGTTTTGAGCGAATTAAGAGTCAATTTTGTGATTCTCTGAAGTATTTGAAACTTGAAACTGCAGTTAACTGATGATTTTGAGTTCATCCAAGCTTGTTTCGGCTATTGATTGATTGCAATTTGAACAGGCTGTGGAGGATACCCCAATTCCATCTTTTTCGCATCATCATCATTACAAAATGACGACTTCAATTGAGGATTATTACACACTCGATGATCGTGTCTTCGACAGTTCGTTTTCTTCATTCAATCATGGAAATGGTATCAACAGTAGTACCACTCAAATCAACATGGAGGAGAGACCCTCGAAACAGCTCAAGACGATCTCCCCTTCTGTTTCGTCAAATTCCCAGATTATATCTTTCAGCAAGGCTGCAGCAGGACTGGTGAAGCCAAAGTACGAGGTGGTTTCACCAGACAATATGAGTAGTTTGGTCTCTGAAAACACAAGTTATGTCGGACCAACCTCTTCTAGCTTTGGTCAAGGGAATCACAAGAGGAAGATAGAGAGCAGTAGTGGAGTAATAAGCAGCAGAAGTCCCTTTTATGCTCAAGACCACGTTTTGGCGGAGAGGAAGCGACGTGAGAAGCTCAACCAGCGATTCATCGCTCTCTCCGCCATTATTCCGGGCCTTACAAAGGTAAGTTTGAAGATCTATAATACATATATATAAACACATATACATAGTGCAACTTATCATTTACTAAAATTTGAAATTGTTTGTTCCCAGATGGACAAGGCAACTGTTCTTGGAGATGCTGTCAAGTATGTAAAAGAACTTCAACACCGTGTGGAGAAACTCGAGGCAGAGATGATGAAGAAAAATAGTGTGGAGTCCGTAGTCTTTGTGAAGAGATCCCAAATCTTACCAAATGATGACACATCATCATCCGACGAGAACTCTTTTGGTCCAATGATTGACCGACACCTGCCCGAAATCGAAGCCCGAGTCTCCGGCAAAAGTGTCCTGATTCGTGTATATTGCGAGAAAAGCCCAGGATTCATCGGAAAAGTACTTAACCTAGTAGAGAAGATGAACTTGAGTATACTCAATAATAGTGTGATACAATTTGGAAGCTATATACTTGATATTACCATTGTTGCTGAGGTAATAATATATATACAGAAATATTGTTTCTTTATCTGACATTTTGGATGTCAAGTAAACCCTAATTATGGTTCATTGCAGATGGAAGCTGAATTCAACATGACAATCGAGGAACTCGTCAAAAACCTTCGCCTAGGTCTTCTTCATTCCGCATGAACTCTCCATCACTACCATTTCCATATCAAACCAAAGAAAAATCCTTCCTTGTTTGATGTTTTTTTTGTGACCTTTGTTTGGTTGGGTGTCTGCAAATTCTCTCTCTAGTTTGATGTTTGGAAACTGGGTTTTCGTTTTGCATGTGGGTTTTTTTGTCCAACTTTTTTCATGGTTGAGCTGTCGACCATGTTTAAATTACCCACATGTTTAATTTGGAACTCAGTTTTCGATTTTTGGAGGGATTTGACTTTTTTCCCCTTCTTCTAGAAACATGAAAGAGATATGAACAGTCTATCTAGCTAGCTACCGTATGTTTACATTCCAAGTGCGATTGACAATAGGGTTTTAGGATTTCTTGTACGACATTTCATGTTGGCCTTCCCCTGTTGTTGTTGTTGCTGTTGTATTATTGTTAATTTGTTCATTGTCATGTACTCAAAAAAATATATAATATTTACATGTCATTGGGGAAAAATTTGATTTTTAATTTTGGATCCCAACAAGGGTTGGTAAACAAAGTAACAACAAAGATTACAAATTAAATTGAATACGAAAAAGTTATTTATGAGACATCGATTAAGTGTTTTAGACTAATTTAGGTTCAAAATTCATTTTTTTAGTGTGTAATTAAGGCATATTGATCTAGTTGGCTTATATTTGTTAGCAACAGAGAACATTGGGCTAAACTGTAATATTTTGAAAGTGTATAGACTAATATGCAAAATAATAGAATTATTATGCAAATATTTGAAATTAATCCCAAAACTAATACCCTTATGTGCACGATTTCTTTAAGACAATTTTAGACTATGCCACTGCCAAGTTCGTACTTGAGGTACTAGCACACAAATGTCTTCTAACTGAACTGAAGAACACCTTAACACAAACAAACGGACTGAACACGAACACGAAAGAAAAGTCGAACAACACGAAAGAATAATCTCCAATCGCATAGTTATCATGTCTTAATGAGTACAAGTGTTAACCATGAATATTCTTCTATTCCCAAATCTCAAACCTGATTCCTCATATTAAGTGATAAACACTATACCACTACATTATATTGTGATGATTATAGTGAGACTTATGATTGCTATACTAGGTTTAATTTTTTAGTTAGTTAATTAATTATTGGATTATTGTAATTAATTGTAATTAAATTTATAACGTATCAAACCAGACGGGTATATCCATCTCCCAGATTGCCTCTCTTACCCACAAACCAAGCTGTCCCATCAATGGCTTTGACCCGACAACTCGATAAGGGGTGAACAGACCGAAACTATCCTGTGGGAGGCTGTCTGGAAATCAAAAGTGTTTCCCAAGATAAGGATGTTCATCTAGAAGCTTTTGTCAAAAGCTGTTGCGGTTCGGGAAGGCTTAGCTAGGAGAGGCATGCAGGTAGAGGTGGGCTGCCCTATGTGCAATGAAGCTGAAACTGCCGAACATCTGATTCTGGAGTGTGAGTAGGTGAAGCTTGTGTGGGAAGACCTGTTGGGTTTAGTTGATACCAGGGATGGGTGCACTTCGGTGAACCAGTGGCTGATGAAGAGGCCGACGGACCATACTGGGACGCGAGCTGGAAACGAGCTCAGATGGCAGACAGTATTGACCGCATGCTGGTCCATCTAGAAAGGTAGGTGTGCACAAGCCTTTGAGGGTAAGCCTCCAAACCCGAGCCATGTGGTACAAGGGGTAAGGCAATCCGTCCTAGAGATGAGGAACCAACAAAGTTCTATAGTTGTGCTGCAGAATTCTGTGTTGCAGAATGGCCAACACCACCGAAGTCACTTGGGAGGTCCCTTGGGCGGTTTGAGCAACAGAGATGGCCAGTCATGGGTGAAGCCGAGGGTTGGGTCGATCAAGATCAACGTCGACGCGGCTTAGAAGCAATAATTAAATAGTTTCAATGTCCCTAATTAACTTGGACGTGTTCATTATAGGAATCTATAATTAAAAATATTTTTATTTCCAAATACTTTCATGTTCATTATTATATTTTAATTAGACATATTTATAGACAATTAAAAATTTAAAATGAGGGTAAATGATCAGAATAAATAAAATAGAATTAATATAATATTTCAATTAAATAGATTAAATTAAAAAAATACATGAAAAAACGCAAGAAATATAATTAGTCTGATATAATCATGAGTTGATTGAAAGGTATTATTTTAATATTTGGTTTTTAATTATGCATATCATTGAAGTTAGCCAAATATGCCTCATAATCTTGTTCTTAAGATCTTCAATGCATAATTGTAAGCATTGCTGACCATCTAAACAAGTGGGAAATTGACTAACTAAACAAGCATACAAGTTGGCACCAATTGGAGACCACACAAATAATGTTATAGTATTTGCGATTAGACATGACTAACCAACTACTAGTGAAAAATATTGAAGATGACATATAGTAGTGACAAATCATACATATCTACGTGTTATTGTGAATATGTTTATCGTATTACACTTACTAAACATGAACAGTTATATATCTACATATGAAATTTGTACAAAACAATTAAATATCAAAACAATCAATTATATAGATATTAACATTAAAATGAAGTAAAAACAATAATATATACATGATAGAAGAATTAATATATGCTCAAACTACATAAAATTACATAAAAAGGTGATATGTACACAACAAAAGAAAAATTACATGTTTTTTTTTTCAATTTTATTTTGGGACATCTGTGAGCATTGACAATGGACCATCCACAAATTTATCCATTCCTTATGAATAGTATCTTATACGTTCTAATATATATATATATATATATATATATTGGGAAAACTACCAAACTGGTACCCGAACTTGTGAGTGATTAGCAAGTATGTACCTAAACTCTTTATTGTAGCAACTAAGTAGCCGAACTTATGAAAATTAGCAAATAAGTACCTACCGTTAATTTATGTTAAGGATAAACAGAAAATATCACGTGAGGAGCAAACAGGTACCTGAACTTACACGAATGGGCAAGTAGGTACCTGAACCAATTCAAAAATCGGTTCAGAACCGATTCGGTCAAACCACTTTATTTTTTTAAATAAGTAGGGTTTATATACCAAACACATGCATGACTCAACTCCAGACGTTCTTGAAGTGTTTCTTGATGCACCGAGAACGTCTGAAGTTGAGTCATGCATGCGTTTGGTATATAAACCCTACATTTTTATAAAAAAAACAAAATGGTTTGACCGAACCGGTTTTTGAACCAGTTTAGGTACCTACTTGCTCATTCATGTAAGTTCAGATACCTGTTTGCTCAAGCTCACGTGATATTTTTCGTTTATTCTTAACGGAAATTAACGGTAGGTACCTATTTGCTTATTTAAGAAAGTTCAGCAACTTATTTGCTACAAAAAAATGTAGTTACCTACTTACTAGTCACCCACAAATTCGGGTACCAGTTTGATAGTTTTCTATATATATTTCTAAACGTTCGAGAAAGTTAAATGGAACTTTACGATTCAACCACAGATCATATAAATATGTCCCTATAATATATATATATATATATATATAGTAGATGGATATATTATTAAATGTAATATAATATATTTGTAGAGATGTAATGATATAACTATCCCCTCGATAATAATTGAGTAATGATGGCAACATTTCAAGCTACGTGCGGTTTGGTCTTTGGGTATTATACTTATAGTAGTTAGAGAATCTTATTTATAATGAGAAATGTTGAGCAACTCGTGAAAAATTATAAAAAGAGAATTATTGTGACTTATTATGACATACAAACTATATATTTTCATGTGGTAAAAGACACGTGAGATAGTAACACGTCCACTCGATATATATGGAAAGTACATACGGACATTATGGCATGGTCGACCAGAACAATTAGTTGTCCCAATTGAGCACAATAGCATTAAGGATACCTATCCGACAACCCCATGAGTACAAGGTGATCCTACACAGCGATCTTACAAATATATATATACAATATCTTCTTATGATAGAAGTAAATTCATTCGGTAATACTTACAATCCTTTTATACCAAAACTAATTAAGTTTCGAAGATAGATCCGGAAGAACACTTCCACTATCCATTCAACAAGTTCTCTGGCGGAATTCAAAATGTGTCCCGACAAAAAAGTTTAGTTAGACATGCAAATTCTATGCTGGTAAATAAAATGTAATAAAATTATTTATTATCATAATGAACATTCTTACTCAAAATATAAGATCAAATGTTTACTGTTATCAATTGTATATAAGATGTTAAATACATTTTTTTCTATGTGACACCTTATTAGTTTTGTCAGATTTCAGAGTTTTGTCAATATCTCATAACTCACAATTTCGTTTTCAGTGAAATTACTTTTATTCGTATTCTAACTCGATATATATTGAGGTATTAATGTTAATATAATACATATTTTTGGGACCGAAATCAACTATTTTTTATGATGGTACTCCTTTGAGTTTTGACCGATTTTGTAATTTTTTGAATTACTTCTCAATTGGAACTCTATTTTCGATGAAATAAATTTTGTATTCTTCCGGAATCGATAAAATATATATTCTAAACATTCTTACTCAAAATATAAGATCAAATGTTTTCTTTTATCACTTGTATATAAGACGTTAAATACTTTTTCCCTAGATGGCACCATATTAGTTTCGTCCAATTTCGTAGTTTTGTCAATATCTCATCACTCACAACTTTGTTTTCAATGAAATTAGCTTTATTCGCATTCTAAGTCGATATATATTGTGGTAGTAATGTTAATATAATACATAATTTTGGAACCTAAATCACATATTTTCCGTGATGGTGCCCCTTTAAGTTTCAACCGATTTTGTAGTTTTTTGAATTTTTCCTTAATCGGAACTCTATTTTCGATGAAATAAATTTTGTTTTCTTTCATACTCGATCAAATATCTTTTCTAAACATTCTTACAAAAAATATAAGATCAAATGAACGTTGTGATCACTTGTATATCAGACATTAAACACGTTCTTCTAAGTGGGCACCTTATTAGTTTTGTCTGATTTCGTAATTTTGTCAATATCTCATCACTCAGAAATTCGTTTTCAGTTAAATTAGTTTTATTCGCATTCTTAATCGATATATATTGAATTAGTAATGTTAATATAATACATATTTTTGGAACCAAAATTCACTATAATCCGTTATGGTAGCCCTTTGAGTGTCAACCAATTTTGTAGTTTTTTTGAATTTCTCCTTAATCGGAACTCTATTTTCGATGAAATAAATTTGTTTTCTACAATACTCGATCAAATATATATTCTAAACATTCTTACTCAAAATATAAGATCAAATTTGTGCTGTTATCAATTGTATATAATACGTTAAATACTTTTTTCCTAGGTGGCACCGTATTAGTTTCGTCCGATTTCGTAGTTATGTCAATATCTCATCACTCACAACTTCATTTTCAATGAAATTAGTTTTATTCACTTTCTTACTCGATATTTACTGAGGTAGTAATGTTAATATAATACATATTTTTGGTACCAAAATTCACTAATTTCCGCGATGATACATTTTGAATATCGAGTGATTTTGTAGTTTTTTGAATTTCTCCTAAGTTAGAACTCTATTTTCGATGAAATAAATTTAGTTTTCTACCGTACTCGATCAAATATATATTATAAAGTTTCTTACTCAAAATATAAGATCAAATGTTTGCTGTTATCACTTGTATATAAGACGTTAAATACTTTTTCCTAGGTGACATCTTATTAGTTTCGTCCAATTTCGGAGTTTTATCAATATCTCATCACTCACAACTTTGTTTTCAGTTAAATTAGTTTTATTCGCATGTAACTCGATATTTATTGAGGTATTAATGTTATTATAAAACATATTTTTGAGACCAAAATCAACTATTTTCTGTGATGGTACCCATTTGAATTTTGACCGATTTTGTAGTTTTTTGAATTACTCCTCAATCATAACTCTATTTTCGATGAAATAAATTTTGTATTCTTCCGTACTCGATCAAATAGATATTCTAAACATTCTTGCTCAAAATATAAGATCAAATATTTTCTTTTATCACTTGTATATAAAACGTTACATACTTTTTTCCTAGGTGACACCATATTAGTTTTGTCTGATTTCGTAGTTTTGTCAATATCTCGTCACTCACAACTTCGTTTGCAATGAAATTAGTTTTATTCGCATTCTAAGTCGATATACATTGAGGAAGTAATTTTAATATAATACATATTTTCCGTGATGGTACACCCTTTGAGTTTCAACAAATTTTGTAGTTTTTTGAATTTCTCCTTAATCGGAACTCTGTTTTCAATGAAATAAATTTTGTTTTCTTGCGTAC
This sequence comes from Chamaenerion angustifolium, assembly GCA_946814005.1. Classification (NCBI taxonomy): domain Eukaryota; kingdom Viridiplantae; phylum Streptophyta; class Magnoliopsida; order Myrtales; family Onagraceae; genus Chamaenerion; species Chamaenerion angustifolium. Next base: position 2,599,641 of record OX328279.1, read on the forward strand.
TCGATCAAATATATATTCTAAACATTATTACTCAAAATATAAGATCAAATGTTTTCTTTTATCACTTGTATATAAGACGTTAAATACTTTTTTTTCCTAGGTGGCACCTTATCACTTGTATATAAGACGCTAAAACTTCTTACACAAATTATAAGATAAAATGAATGTTATGATCACTTGTATATCATACGTGAAACACATTCTTCTGAGTGGGCACCTTATTAGTTTCGTCTTATTTCGTAGTTATGTCAATATCTCATCACTCACAACTTAGTTTTCAATGATATTAGTTTTATTCACTTTCTTACTAGATATATATTGAGGTAGTAATGTTAATATAATACAAATTTGTGGAACCAAAATTCACTATTTTCTGTGATGGTACGTACCCCTTTGAGTGTCAACCGATTTTGTATTTTTATGAATTTCTCCTCAATCGAAACTCTATTTTCGATGAAATAAATTTGTTTTCTTCAATACTCGATCAAATATATATTCTAAACATTCTTACTCAAAATATAAGATCAAATTTTTTCTGTTATCACTTGTATATAAGACGTTAAATATTCTTTTCCTAGGTGGCACTTTATTAGTTTTGTCCGATTTCAGAGTTTTGTCAATATCTCATCATTCACCACTTATTTTTCAGCGAAATTACTTTTATTCGCATTCTAACTCGATATATATATATATATATTGAGGTAGTAATGTTAATATAATACATATTTTTGGAACCAAAATTCACTATATTCCGTGATGGTACTCCTTTGAGTGTCAACCGATTTTGTAGTTTTTTGAATTTCTCCTCAATCGGAACTCTATTTTCGATGAAATAAATATTGTATTCTTTCGTACTCGATCAAATATATATTCTAAACATTCTTACTCAAAATAGAAGATCAAATGTTTTCTTTTATCACTTGTATATAACATGTTAAAATACTTTTTTCTTAGGTGGCACCATATTGGTTTCGTCTGATTTCGTAGTTTTATTAATATCTCATCACTCACAACTTCGTTTGCAATGATATTAGTTTTATTCGCATTCTAACTCGATATACGTTGAGGTAGTAATTTTAATATAATACATATTTTTGAAACCGAAATCAACTATTTTTCGTGATGGCACCCCTTTGAGTTTCGACCGATTTTGTAGTTTTTTGAATTTCTCCTAAATCAGAACTCTATTTTCGATGAAATAAATTTTGTTGTCTTCCGTACTCGATCAAATATATTTTCCAAACATTATTACAGAAAATATAATATCAAATGAATGTTGTGATCACTTGTCTATCAGACATTAATCACGTTCTTCTGATTGGGTACCTTATTAATTTCGTCTGATTTCATAGTTTTGTCAATGTCTCATCAATCAGAACTTCGTTTTTACTTAAATTAGTTTTGTTCGCATTCTTACGCGATATATATTGAGGTAGTATTGTTAATATAATAAATATTTTTTGGACGGAAATCAACTATTTTCTGTAATGGTACCCCTTTGAGTTTGGACCGATTTTATAGTTTGTTGAATTTCTCCTTAATCGGAACTCTATTTCCGATGAAATAAATTTTGTTTACTTCCGTACTCGATCAAATAACTTTTCTAATTATTCTTAAACAAAATATAAGATCAAATAACCGTTGTGATGACTTGTATATCAGACGTTAAATACTTATTTCTGAGTGGATACCTTATTAGTTTAGTCTTATTTGTAGTTTTGTCAATATCTCATCACTCAGAACTTCATTTTCAGTCAAATTAATTTTATTTACCTTTTAACTCGATATATATTGAGGTAGTAATGTTAATATAATACATATTTTTGGAACCAAAATTCACTTTTTTCCGTGATGGTACCTCTTTGAGTGTTGACCGATTTTATAGTTTTTTGAATTTCTCCTCTATCAGAATTCTATTCTCGATGAAATAAATATAGTTTTCTACCGTACTCGATCAAATATATATTCTAAACATTCTCACTCAAAATATAAGATCAAATGTTTTCTTTTATCAGTTGTATATAAGACGTTAAATACTTTTTTCCTAGGTGACACCTTATTAGTTATGTCCGATTTCGGAGTTTTGTCAATATCTCATAACTCGCAACTTCGTTTTTCGTGAAATTACTTTTATTAGCATTCTAACGCGATATATATTGAGGTATTAATGTTAATATAATACATATTTTTGGGACCAAAATCAACTATTTTATGTGATGGTACCCCTTTGAATTTCGACTAATTTTGTAATTTTTTGAATTACTCCTCAATCGGAACTCTATTTTCAATGAAATAAAATTTGTATTCTTCTGTACTCGATCAAATATATATTCTAAACATTCTTACTCAAAATATAAGATCAAATGATTTCTTTTATCACTTGTATATAAGACGTTAAATTCGTTTTTCCTAGGTGACACCATATTAGTTTCGTCCGATTTCATAGTTTTGTCAATATCTCATCACTCACAACTTCGTTTGCAATGAATTAGTTTTATTCGCATTCTAACTCGATATATATTCATGTATTAATGTTAATATAATACATATTTTTTGAACCGAAATCAATTATTTTCTGTGATGGTAACCCTTTGAGTTTCGACCAATTTTGTAGTTTTTTGAATTACTCCTGAATCAGAACTCTTTTATCGATGAAAGAAATTTTGTATTCTTCCGTACTCGATCAAATATATATTCTAAACACTCTTACTCAAAATATAAGATCAAATGTTTCCTTTTATCACTTGTATATAACACTTTAAATACGTTTTTCCTAGGTGGCACCGTTTTAGTTTCGTCCGATTTCGCAGTTTTGCCAATATCTCATCACTCACAACTTCGTTTGCGATGAAATTAGTTTTATTCGCATTATAACTCAATATATATTGATGTACTAATGTTAATGTAATACATATTTTTATGACTGAAATCAACTGTTTTCTGTGATGGTACCCCTTTGAATTTCTATCGATTTTGTTATTTTTTGAATAAAACTAATTTAACTGAAAACGAAGTTGTGAGTAATGAGTTATTGACAAAACTACGAAATTGGACGAAATTAATAAGATGCCACCTAGGAAAAACGTATTTAAAGTCTTATATACAGGTGATAAAAGGAAACATTTGATCTTATATTTTTAGTAAAAATGTTTAGAATATATATTTGATCGAGTATGGAAGAATACAAAATTTCTTTCATCGAAAATAGAGTTCCGATTCAGGAGTAATTCAAAAAACTACAAAATCGGTCGAAACTCAAAGGGGGACCATCACGGAAAATAATTGATTTTGGTTCAAAAAAGATATATTATATTAACATTAATACATGAATATATATCAAGTTAGAATGCGAATAAAACTAATTTCATTGCAAACGAAGTTGTGAGTTATGAGATATTGACAAGACTTTGAAATCACACAAAACTAATAAGGTGCTAGCTAGGAAAAATGTATTCAACGTCTTATATACAAATGAATTTTGTATTCTACCATACTCGATCAAATATATATTCTAAACATTCTCACTCAAAATGTAAGATCAAATGTTTGCTGTTATCACTTGTATATAGGATGTTAAATACATTTTTCCAAGTTGACACCATATTAGTTTCGTCCGATTTCGTAGTTTTGTCAATCTCTCATCACTCACAACTTCTTTTTCAATGAAACTAGTTTTATTCGCATTATAACTCGATATATATTAAGGTATTAATGTTAACAGAATACATATTTTTGAAACCGAAATCAACTATTTTCCATGATAGTACCCCTTTGAGTTTCGACCGATTTTGTAGTTTTTTGAATTTCTCCTTCATCGGAACTCTATTTTCGATGAAATAAATTTTGTTTACTTCCATACTCGATCAAATATATATTATACACATTCTTACTCAATATATAATATAAAATGAACGTTGTGATGACTTGTATATCAGACGTTAAACACGTTTTTCTGAGTAGATACCTTTTAGTTTCGTCTGATTTGTAGGTTTGTCAATATCTCATCACTCACAATTCATTTTCAGTGAAATAAGTTTTACACACATTCTTACTCAATATATATTTAGGTAGTAATGTTAATATAATACATTTTTTTAGAACAAAAATTAACTTTTTTTCCGGGATGGTACCCCTTTATTGGAACTCTATTTTTGAATTTCTCCTCAATTGGAACTCTATTTTCGATGAAATAAATTTAGTTTTCTACCGTATCTGATCAAATATATATTCTAAACATTCTTACTCAAAAGATAAGATCAAATGTTTGCTGGTATCAGTTGTATATAATACATTAAATATTTTTTTCCTAGGTGGCACCTTATTAGTTTGGTCCGATTTCGGAGTTTTGTCAATATCCCATGATCACTCACAACTTGATTTTCAGTGAAACTAGTTTTATTCGCATTCTAACTCGATATATGTTGAGGTATTAATGTTAATATAACACATATTTTTGTGACCGAAATCAACTATTTTCTGTGATGGTAGCCCTTTGAGTTTCGACCGATTTTGTAGTTTTTTGAATTTCTCCTCGATCGGAACTCTATTTTCGATAAAGGAAATTTTGTTTACTTCCGTACACGATCAAATATATATTCTAAACATTCTTACTCAAAATATAAGATCAAATGTTTTCTTTTATCACATGTATATAATACGTTAAATACATTTTTCCTAGGTGGCGCCATATTAGTTTCGTCTGATATCACATTACTCACAACTTCATTTTCAATGAAATTAGTTTTATTCACATTCTAACTCAATATATAGTGAGGTATTAATGTTAATATAATACATAGTTTTGGAACCGAAATCAACTATTTTCTGTGATGGTACCCCTTTGAATTTCGACAAATTTTGTTATTTTTTGAATTACTCCTCAATCAGAACTCTATATTTGATGAAATAAATTTTGTATACTTCCGAGATGGTACCCCTTTGAGTTTCAACCGATTTTGTAGTTTTTTGAATTTCTCCTTCATCAGAACTCTATTTTTGATGAAATAAATTTTGTTTACTTCCGTACTCGATCAAATATACATTCTAAACATTTTCACTCAGAATGTAAGATCAAATGTTTGTTGTTATCACTTGTATATAAGACGTTAAATACGTTTTTCGTAGGTGGCACCATATTAGTTTCGTCCGATTTCGTAGTTTTGTCAATATCTCATCACTCACAACTTCGTTTTTAATGAAATTAGTTTTATTCGCATTCCAACTCGATATATATTGAGGTATAAATGTTAATATAATACCTATTTTTGGAACCGAAATCAACTATTTTCCGTGATGGTACCCCTTTGCGTTTCGACGGTTTTTGTAGTTTTTTGAATTTCTCCTTCATCGGAACTCTATTTTCGATGCATTAAATTTTGTTTACTTCCATACTCGATCAAATATATATTCTAAACATTCTTACTCAAAATATAAGATCAAATGCGTTCTTTTATCACTTGTATACAAGACGTTAAATTCTTTGTTCCTAGGCGTGGCACCATATTAGTTTACTCCGAGATCGGAATTTTGTCAATCTCTCATCACTCACAACTTCTTTTTCAATGAAATTTGTTTTATTCACATTCTAACTCGATATATATTGAGGTATTAATGTTAATATAATACATATTTTTGGAACTGAAATCAACTATTTTCCGTGATGGTACCCCTTTGAGTTTCGACCGATTTTGTAGTTTTTTGAATTTCTCCTCTATCCGAACTCTATTTACGATGAAATAAATTTTGTTTACTTCCATACTCGATCAAAAATCTATTCTAAACATTTTCACTATAAATGTAACATCAAATGTTTGATGTTATCACTTGTATATAAGACGTTAAATACGTTTTTCGTAGGTGGCACCATATTACTTTCGTCCGATTTCGTAGTTTTGTCAATATCTCATCACTCACAACTTCGTTTTCAATGAAATTAGTTTTATTCACATTCCAACTCGATATATATTGAGTTATTAATGTTAATATAATAAATAATTTTGGAACCGAAATCAACTATTTTCCGTGATGGTACCCCTTTGAGTTTTGACCGATTTTGTAGTTTATTGAATTTCTCCTTCATCGGAACTCTATTTTCGATAAAATAAATTTTGTGTCCATCCGTACTCGATCAAATATATATTCTAAATATTCTTTCTCAAAATATAAGATCAAATGCGTTTTTGTATCACTTGTACATAAGAAGTTAAATACTTAGTTTCGTCGGATATCAGAGTTTTGCTAATATCTCATCAGTCACAACTTTGTTTTAAGTGAAATTACTTTTAATCGTATTCTAAATCGATATATGTTGAGGTATTAATGTTAATATAACACATATTGTTGAGACCGAAATCAACTATTTTATGTGATGGTACCCCTTTGAGTTTCGACCGATTTTGTAGTTTTCTGAATTACTCTTCAATCGGTACTCTATTTTCGATAAAATAAATTTTGTATTCTACCGTACCTGATCAAATATATATTCGAAATATTCTTACTCAAAATGTAAGATCAAATTTTGTCAGTTATCACTTCTATATAAGACGTTAAATACATTTTTCCGAGGTGGCACCATATTAGTTTCGTCAGATTTCGTAGTTTTGTCAATCTCTCATCACTCATAACATCTTTTTCAATGAAATTTGTTTTATTCGCATTCTAATTCGATATATATTGAGGTATTAATGTTAATATAATACATATTTTTGGAACCGAAATCTACTATTTTCCGTGATAGTACCCCTTTGAGTTTCGACCGATATTGTAGTTTTTTGAATTTCTCCTTCATTGAAACTCTAGTTTCGATGAAATAAATTTTGTTTACTTCCGTACTCGATCAAATATATATTCTAAACATTTTCACTCAAAATCGAAGATCAACTGTTTGACGTTATCTCTTGTATATAAGACGTTAAATACGTTTTCGTAGGTGGCACCATTTTAGTTTTGTCCGTTTTCGTAGTTTTGTCAATATCTCATCACTCACAACTTCGTTTTTAGTGAAATTACTTTTATTCGTATTCTAACTAAATATATGTTGAGGTATTAATGTTAATATAACACATATTGTTGGGACCGAAATCAACTATTTTATGTGATGGTACCCCTTTGAGTTTCGACCGATTTTGTAGTTTTCTGAATTACTCCTCAATCGGTACTGTATTTTCGTTAAAATAAATTTTGTATTCTACCGTACTCGATCAAATATATATTATAAAAATTCTTACTCAAAATGTAATATCAAATGTTTGATGTTATCACTTGTATATAGGACGTTCAATACGTTTTTCGTAGGTGGCACCATATTAGTTTCGTCCGATTTCGTAGTTTTGTCAATATCTCATCACTCACAACTTCGTTTTCAATGAAATTAGATTTTTTTTTTCGCATTCCAACTCGATATATATTGAGGTATTAATGTTAATCTAATACATATTTTTGGAATCGAAATCAACTATTTTCCGTGATGGTACCCCTTTGAGTTTCGACCGTTTTTGTAGTTTTTTGAATTTCTCCTTCATCGGAACTCTATTTTCGATGAAATAAATTTTGTTTACTTATGTACTCGATCAAATATATATTATACACATTCTTACTCAAGATATAATATAAAATGAACGTTGTGATGACTTGTATATCAGACGTTAAACACGTTTTTCTGAGTAGATACTTTTTAGTTTCGTCTGATTTGTAGGTTTGTCAATATCTCATCACTCACAATTCATTTTCAGTGAAATAAGTTTTACTCACATTCTTACTCGATATATATTTAGGTAGTAATGTTAATATAATACATTTTTTTAGAACAAAAATTCACTTTTTTCCGGGATGGTACAAAAATTCACAATCGGAACTCTATTTTAGATGAAATAAATTTTGTATACTTCCGTACTCGATCAAATATATATTCTAAACATTCTTACTCAAAATAAAAGATCAAATGTTTTCTGTTATCACTTGTATATAAGAACTTAAATACGTTTTTCGTAGGTGGCACCATATTAGTTTCGTCCGATTTCGTAGTTTTGTCAATATCTCATCACTCACAACTTTGTTTTCATTGAAATTAGTTTTATTTGCATTCCAACTCGATATATATTGAGGTATTAATGTTAACATAATACATATTTTTGGAACCGAAATCAACTAATTTTCGTCATGGTACCCCTTTGTGTGTCGTCCGATTTTGTAGTTTTTTGAAATTCTCCTTCCTCGGAACTCTATTTTCGATGAAATAAATTTTGTTTATTTATGTACTCGATCAAATATATATTCTAAACATTTTCACTAAAAATGAAAGATCAAATGTTTTTTGTTATCACTTGTATATAAGACGTTAAATACGTTTTTCGTAGGTGGCACCATATTAGTTTCGTCCGATTTCGTAGTTTTGCCAATATCTCATCACTCACAACTTCGATTTCAATGAAATTAGTTTTATTCACATTCCAACTCGATATATATTGAGGTATTAATATTAATATAATACATATTTTTGGAACCGAAATCAACTATTTTCCGTGATGGTACCCCTTTGAGTTTCGACCGATTTTGTTGTATTTTGAATTTCTCCTTCATCGGAACTCTATTTTCGATCAAATAAATTTTGTTTACTTCCGTACACGATCAAATATATATTATAAACATTCTTACTCAAAATATACGATCAAATGTTTGCTGTGTTCACTTGTATATAAGACGTTAAATTCGTTTTTCCTACGGATTTCGTAGTTTTGTCAATATCTCATTACTCAGAACTTTATTTTCAGTTAAATTAGTTTTATTCGCATTCTAACTCGATATATATTGACGTAGTAATGTTAATATAATACATACTTTTGGAACCGAAATCAACTTGATTTTGTAGTTTTTTGAATTACTCCTCATTCGGAAGTCCATTTTCTATTAAATAAATTTTGTTTTCTTCCGTACTCGATCAAAGATATATTCTAAACATTTTCACTCAAAATATATGATCAAATGTTTTCTGTAATCACTTGTATATTAGACGTTAAATACGTTTTTCCTAGGTGACACCTTATTGTTTCGTCCGATTTCGTAGTTTTTTCAATATCTCATCACTAACAACATTTGTTTTGAGTTTTATTAGTTTTATTCGCATTCTAACTCTATATATATTCACGTAGTAATGTTAATATAATACATATTTTTGGGACTGAAATCAACTATTTTCCGTGATGGTACCCCTTTGAGTTTCGACTGATTTTGTAGTTTTTTGAAATACTACTCATTCGGAAGTCTATTTTCTATGAAATAAATTTTGTTTACTTCCGTACTCGATCAAATATATATTCTAAACATTTTCACTCAAAATGTAAGATCAAATGTAAACTGTTATCACTTGTATATAAGACGTTAAATACGTTTTTCGTAGGTGGCACCATATTAATTTCGTCTGATTTCGTAGTTTTGTCAATATCTCATCACTCACAACTTCGTTTTCAATGAAATTAGTTTTATTTGCATTCCAACTCGATATATATTGAGGTATTAATATTAATATAATACATATTTTTGGAAACGAAATTAACTATTTTCCGTGATGGTACACCTTTGAGTTTCGACCGATTTTGTAGTGTTTTGATTTTCTCCTTCGTCGGAACTCTATTTTCGAAGAAATAAATTTTGTTTACTTTCGTACACGATCAAATATATATTCTAAACATTCTTACTCAAAATATAAGATCAAATGTTTGTTGTGATTACTTGTATATAAGACGTTAAATACTTTTTTCCTAAGTGGCACCTTATTGTTTCGTCGGATTTCGTAGTTTTGTCAATATCTCATTGCTTAGAACTTCATTTTCAGTGAAATTAATTTTATTCGCATTCTAACTCTATATATATTAAGGTATTAATATAACACATATTTTTGGAACCGAAATCAACTATTTTCCGTGATAGTACCCCTTTGAGTTTCGACCGATTTTGTAGTTTTTTGATTTTCTCCTTCATCGGAACTCTATTTTCGATGAAATAAATTTTGTTGACTTGCGTACACAATCAAATATATATTCTAAACATTCTTACTCAAAATATAAAATCAAATGTTTGCTGTGATCACTTGTATATATGACGTTAAATACTTTTTTCCTACGTGGCACCTTATTGTTTCGTCGGATTTCTTAGTTTTGTCAATATCTCATTACTTAGAACTTCATTTTCAGTGAAATTAATTTTATTCGCATTCTAACTAGATATATATTGAGGTATTAATATTAATATAACACATATTTTTTGAACCGAAATCAACTATTTTCCGTGATAGTACCCCTTGAGTTTCGACCGATTTTGTAGTTTTTTGATTTTCTCATTCATCGGAACTCTATTTTCGATGAAATAAATTTTGTTGACTTCTGTACACAATCAAATATATATTCTCAACATTCTTACTCAAAATATAAGATCAAATGTTTTCTGTGATCACTTGTATATATGACGTTAAATACTTTTTTCCTACGTGGCACCTAATTGTTTCGTCGGATTTCGTAGTTTTGTCAATATCTCATTACTTAGAACTTCATTTTCAGTGAAATTAATTTTATTCGCATTCTAACTAGATATATATTGACGTAGTAAAGTTAATATAATACATACTTTTGGGACCCAAATCAACTAATTTCCGTGATTGTACCCCTTTGTATGTCAACCGATTTTGTAGTTTTTTAAATATCTCCTTCTTAAGAACTCTCTTTTCGATGAAATAAATTTTGTTTACTTCCGTACTCGATCAAATATATATTCTAAACATTTTCACTCAAACTGTAGGATAAAATGTTTGCTGTTATAACTTGTATATAAGACCTTAAATACGTTTTTCGTAGATGGCACCATATTAGTTTCGTTCGATTTCGTAGTTTTGTCAATATCTCATCACTCACAACTTCGTTTTCAATGAAATTAGTTTTATTTGCATTCCAATTCAATATATATTGAGGTATTAATATTAATATAATACATATTTTTGGAAACGAAATCAACTATTTTCCGTGATAGTACCCCTTTAAGTTTCTATCGATTTTGTAGTTTTTTGAATTCCTCCTTCATCGGAACTCTATTTTCGATGAAATAAAATTTTGTTTACCTCCGTAATAAATCAAATATATATTCTAAACAGTCTTACTCAAAATATAAGATCAAAATATTTCTTTTATCAATTTTTCATAAGACGTTAAATACTTTGTTCCTAGGTGGCAACATACTAGTTTCGTCTGATATCAGAGTTTTATCAATATCTCATCACTCACAACTTCATTTTCAGGGAAATTACTTTTATTCGTATTCTAACTCGATATATGTTGAGATATTAATATTAATATAACACATATTTTTGGAACCGAAATCAACTATTTTCCGTGATAGTACCCCTTGAGTTTCGACCGATTTTGTAGTTTTTTTTGATTTTCTCCTTCATCGGAACTCTATTTTCGATGAAATAAATTTTGTTGACTTCTGTACACAATCAAATATATATTCTCAACATTCTTACTCAAAATATAAGATCAAATGTTTTCTGTGATCACTTGTATATATGACGTTAAATACTTTTTTCCTACGTGACACCTTATTGTTTCGTCGGATTTCTTAGTTTTGTCAATATCTCATTACTTAGAACTTCATTTTCAGTGAAATTAATTTTATTGGCATTCTAACTAGATATATATTGACGTAGTAAAGTTAATATAATACATACTTTTGGGACCGAAATCAACTAATTTCCGTGATGGTACCCCTTTGTGTGTCGACCGATTTTGTAGTTTTTTGAATTTCTCCTTCCTCGGAACTCTATTTTCGATGAAATAAATTTTATTTACTTCCGTACTGAATCAAATATATATTCTAAACATTTTCACTCAAAATGTAAGATAAAATGATTGCTGTTATCACTTGTATATAAGACCTTAAATACGCTTTTCGTAGGTGGCACCATATTAGTTTCGTTCGATTTCGTAGTTTTGTCAATATCTCATCACTCACAACTTCGTTTTCAATGAAATTAGTTTTATTCGCATTCCAACTCGATATATATTGAGGTATTAATATTAATATAATACATATTTTTGGAAACGAAATCAACTATTTTCCGTGATGGTACCCCTTTGAGTTTCGACCGATTTTGTAGTTTTTTGAATTCCTCCTTCATCGGAACTCTATTTTCGATGAAATAAAATTTTGCTTACCTCCGTAATCAATCAAATATATATTCTAAACATTCTTACTCAAATATAAGATCAAATGTTTGTTGTTATCACTTGTACATAAGACGTTAAATACTTTGTTGTTAAGTGGCACTCTATTAGTTTCGTCTGATATCGTAGTTTTGTCAATCTCTCATCACTCTCAACTTCTTTTTCAATTAAATTAGTTCTATTTGCATTCTAACTCGATATATATTGAGTTATTAATGTTAATATAATACATATTTTTGGAACCGAAATCAACTATTTTTGTAGTTTTTGAATTTCTCCTTCCTCGGAACTCTATTTTCGATGAAAAAAATTTTGTTTACTTACGTATTCGATCAAATATATATTCTAAACATTCTCACTCAAAATATAAGATCAAATTTTTGTTGTTATCACTTGTACATAAGACGTTAAATCATTTTTTCCTAGGTGGCACCTTATTGTTTTGTCCGATTTCGTAGTTTTGTCAATATATCATCACTCACAACTTCGTTTTCAATGAACTTAGTTTTATTCGCATTCCAACTCGATATATATTGATGTATTAATGTTAACATAATCCATATTTTTGGAACCGAAATCATCTATTTTCGTGATGGTACCCCTATGAGTTTCGACCGATTTTGTAGTTTTTTGAATTTTCCTTCATCGGAACTCTATTTTCGATGAAATAAACTTAGTTTACTTCCGTACACGATCAAATATATATTCTAAACATTCTTACTCAAAATATAAGATCAAATTATTTATTTTATCACTTGTATATAAGACTTTAAATACTTTGTTGCTAGGTGGCACTCTATTAGTTTCGTCTGATATCGTAGTTTTGTCCATGTGTCATCACTCTCAACTTCTTTTTCAATGAAATTAGTTCAATTCGCATTCTAACTCATTATATATTGACGTAGTAATGTTAATATAATACATATTTTTGGGACTGAAATGAACTATTATCCGTGATGGTACCCCTTTGAGTTTCGACTGATTTTGTAGTTTTTGAATTACTCCTCATTCGGAAGTCTATTTTCTATGAAATAAATTTTATTTACTTCCGTACACGATCAAATATATATTCTAAACATTCTTACTCAAAATATAAGATCAAATTATTTATTTTATCACTTGTATATAAGACGTTAAATACTTTGTTGCTAGGTGGCACTCTATTAGTTTCGTCCGATATCGTAGTTTTGTCAATCTCTAATCACTCTCAACTTCTTTTTCAATGAAAATAGTTCTATTCGCACTCTAACTCGATAAATATTGAGGTATTAATGTTAATATAATACATATTTTTGGAACCGAAATCAACTAATTTTCGTCATGGTACCCCTTTGTGTGTCGTCCGATTTTGTAGTTTTTTGAAATTCTCCTTCCTCGGAACTCTATTTTCGATGAAATAAATTTTGTTTACTTATGTACTCGATCAAATATATATTCTAAACATTTTCACTAAAAATGAAAGATCAAATGTTTTTTGTTATCACTTGTATATAAGACGTTAAATACGTTTTTCATAGGTGGCACCATATTAGTTTCGTCCGATTTTGTAGTTTTGTCAATATCTCATCACTCACAACTTCATTTTCAATGAAATTAGCTTTATTCGCATTCCAACTCGATATATATTGAGGTATTAATGTTAACAAAATCCATATTTTTGGAACCGAAATCAACTATTTTTCGTGATGGTACCCTTTCGAGTTTCAACCAATTTTGTAATTTTTTGAATTCCTCCTTCATCGGAACTCTATTTTCGAGGAAATAATTTTTTTTTACTTCTGTCATCGATCAAATATATATTATAAACATTCTTACTCAAAATATAAGATCAAATGTTTTCTATTATCAATTTTTGATAAAACGTTAAATACTTTGTTGCTAGGTGGCACCATATTAGTTTCGTCTGATATCAGAGTTTTGACAATATCTCATCACTCACAACTTCATTTTCAGTGAAATTATTTTTATTCGTATTCTAACTCGATATATGTTGAGGTATTAATGTTAATATAACACATATTGTTGGGACCGAAATCAACTATTTTCCATGATGGTACCCCTTTGAGTTTCGACCGATTTTGTAGTTTTTTGAATTACTACTCCTCATTCGGAAGTCCATTTTCTATGAAATAAATTTTGTTTTCTTCCGTACTCGATCAAAGCTATATTCTAAACATTCTCACTCAAAATATAAGATCAAATATTGGTGTTATCACTTGTATATAAGACGTTAAATACTTTTTTCCTAGGTGGCACCTTATTGTTTCGTACGATTTCGTAGCTTTGTTAATATCTCATTACTCACAACTTCGTTTTCAGTTAAATTAATTTTCTTCGCATTCTAACTTGATATATATTAACGTGGTAATGTTAATATAATACATATTGTTGGGACCGAAATCAACTATTTTCCGTGATGGTACCCCTTTGAGTTTCGACCGATTTTGTAGTTTTTTGACTAACTCCTCATTCGGAAGTCCATTTTCTATGAAATAAATTTTGTTTACTTCTGTCATCGATCAAATATATATTATAAACATTCTTACTCAAAATATTAGATTAAATGTTTTCTTTTATCAATTTTGATAAGACGTTAAATACTTTGTTGCTAGGTGGCACCATATTAGTTTCGTCCGATATCAGAGTTTTGACAATATCTCATCACTCACAACTTCATTTTCAGTGAAATTATTTTTATTCGTATTCTAACTCGAAATATGTTGAGGTATTAATGTTACTATAACACATATTGTTGGGACCGAAATCAACTATTTTCCATGATGGTACCCCTTTGAGTTTCGACCGATTTTGTATTTTTTAGAATTTCTCCTTCATCGGAACTCTTTTTGCGTAAAATAAATTTTGTTTATTTCTGTATTCGATCAAATATATATTTTAAACATTTTCACTCAAAATGTAATATCAAATATTTGCTGTTATCACTTGTATATAAGACGTTAAATTTGTTTTTCGTAGGTGGCACCATATTATTTTCGCCCGATTTCGTAGTTTTGTCAATATCTCATCACTCACAACTTCGTTTTCAATGAAATTTGTTTATTCGATTCCAACTCGATATATATTGAGGTATTAATGTTAATATAATACATATTTTTGGAACCGAAATCAACTATTTTCCGTGATGGTACCCCTTTGAGTTTCGACCGATTTTGTAGTTTTTTGAATTTCTCCTTCATCGGAACTCTATTTTCGATGAAATAAATTTTGTCTACTTCCGTACACGATCAAATATATATTCTAAATATTCTTACTCAAAATATAAGATAAATGATTTCTTTTATCACTTGTATATAAGAAGTTAAATACTTTGCTGCTAGGTAGCACTCTATTAGTTTCGTCTGATATCGTAGTTTTGTCAATCTCTCATCACTCTCAACTTCTTTTTCAATTAAATTAGTTTTATTCGCATTCTAACTCGATATATATTGAAGTATTAATGTTAATATAATACATATTTTTGGAACCGAAATCAACTCTTTCTGTGATGGTACCTCTTTGTGTTTCGACCGATTTTGTAGTTTTCTGAATTTCTCCTTCATCGGAACTCTATTTTCACTGAAATAAATTTTGTTTACTTCCGTACTCGATGAAATACCTTTTCTAAACATTCTTACTCAAAATATGAGATCAAATGATTTCTTTTATCACTTGTATATAAGACGTTAAATACTTTGTTTCTAGGTGACACTATATTAGTTTAGTCCGATATATGAGTTTTGTCAATATTTCATCACTCACAGCTTCGTTTTTAGTGACATTAATTTTATTCGTATTCTAAGTCGATATATGTTGAGGTATTAATGTTAACATAATACATATTTTTGGAACCGAAATCAACTATTTTCCGTGATGGTACCCCTTTGAGTTTCGACCGTTTTTGTAGTTTTTTGAATTTCTCCTTCATCGGAACTCTATTTTCGATCAAATAAATTTTGTTTACTTCCGTACACGATCAAATATATATTCTAAACATTCTTAATCAAAATATATGATAAATGATTTCTTTTATCACTTGTATATAAGACGTTAAATACTTTGTTACTAGGTGGCACTCTATTAGTTTCGTCTGATATCGTAGTTTTGTCAATCTCTCATCACTCTCGACTTCTTTTTCAATGAAATTAGTTCTATTCGCATTCTAACTCGATATATATTGAGGTATTAATGTTAATATAATACATATTTTTGGAACCGAAATCAACTATTTTCCGTGATGGTACCCCTTTGTGTTTCGACCGATTTTGTAGTTTTTTGAATTTCTCCTTCCTCAGAACTCTATTTTCGATGAAATAAATTTTGTTTACTTCCGTACTCGATAAAATATATATTCTAAAGATTCTAACTCAAAATATAAGATCAAATGTTTGCTGTTATCACTTGTACATAAGACGGTAAATACTTTTTTCCTACGTGACAACTTATTTTTTCGTCCGATTTCGTAGTTTTGTCAATATCACATCACTAACAACTTCGTTTTCAATGAAATTAGTTTTATTCGCATTCCAACTCGATATATATTGATGTATTAATGTTAACATAATCCATTTTTTGGAACCGAAATCACCTATTTTCGTGATGGTACCCCTATGAGTTTCGACCGATTTTGTAGTTTTTTGAATTTCTCCTTCATCGGAACTCTATTTTCGATGAAATAAATTTTGTTTACTTCCGTACACGATCAAATATATATTCTAAACATTCTTACTCAAAATATAAGATCAAATTATTTATTTTATCACTTGTATATAATACGGTAAATACTTTGTTGCTAGGTGGCACTCTATTAGTTTCGTCCGATATCGTAGTTTTGTCAATCTTTCATCACTCTCAACTTCTTTTTCTATGAAATTAGTTCTATTCGCATTCTAACTCGATAAATATTGAGGTATTAATGTTAATATAATACATATTTTTGGAACCGAAATCAACTAATTTCCGTGATGGTACCCCTTTGTGTGTCGACCGAATTTGTAGTTTTTTTAATTTCTCCTTCCTTGGAACTCTATTTTCGATGAAATAAATTTTGTTTACTTATGTACTCGATCAAGTATATATTCTAAACATTTTCACTAAAAATGAAAGATCAAATGTTTTTTGTTATCACTTGTATATAAGACGTTAAATACGTTTTTCGTAGGTGGCACCATATTAGTTCGTCCGATTTCGTAGTTTTGTCAATATCTCATCACTCACAACTTCGTTTTCAATGAAATTAGCTTTATTCGCATTCCAACTCGATATATATTGAGGTATTAATGTTAACATAATCCATATTTTTGGAACTGAAATCAACTATTCCTCCTTCATCGGAACTCTATTTTCGAGGAAATAAATTTTGTTTACTTCTGTCATCGATCAAATATATATTCTAAACATTCTTACTCAAAATATAAGATCAAATGTTTTCTTTTATCAATTTTTGATAAGACGTTAAATACTTTGTTGCTAGGTGGCACCCTATTAGTTTCGTCCGATATCAGAGTTTTGACAATATCTCATCACTCACAACTTCATTTTCAGTGAAATTATTTTTATTCGTATTCTAACTCGATATATGTTGAGGTATTAATGTTAATATAATACATATTGTTGGGACCGAAATCAACTATTTTCCGTGATGGTACCCCTTTCAGTTTCAACCGATTTTGTATTTTTTAGAATTTCTCCTTCATCGGAATTCTATTTGCGTAAAATAAATTTTGTTTACTTCTATATTCGATCAAATATATATTCTAAACATTTTCACTCAAAATGTAATATCAAATATTTGCTTTTATCACTTGTATATAAGACGTTAAATTTGTTTTTCGTAGGTGGCACCATATTAGTTTCGTCCGATTTCGTAGTTTTGTCAATATCTCATCACTCACAACTTTGTTTTCAATGAAATTTGTTTATTCGCATTCCAACTCGATATATATTGAGGTATTAATGTTAATATAATACAGATTTTTGGAACCGAAATCAACTATTTTCCGTGATGGTACCCCTTTGAGTTTCGACCGATTTTGTAGTTTTTTGAATTTCTCCTTCATCGGAACTCTATTTTCGATGAAATAAATTTTGTCTACTTCCGTACACGATCAAATATATATTCTAAATATTCTTACTCAAAATATAAGATAAATGATTTCTTTTATCACTTGTATATAAGAAGTTAAATACTTTGCTGCTAGGTAGCACTCTATTAGTTTCGTCTGATATCGTAGTTTTGTCAATCTCTCATCACTCTCAACTTCTTTTTCAATTAAATTAGTTTTATTCGCATTCTAACTCGATATATATTGAAGTATTAATGTTAATATAATACATATTTTTGGAACCGAAATCAACTCTTTCCGTGATGGTACCTCTTTGTGTTTCGACCGATTTTGTAGTTTTTTGAATTTCTCCTTCATCGGAACTCTATTTTCGATGAAATAAATTTTGTCTACTTCCGTACACGATCAAATATATATTCTAAACATTCTTACTCAAAATATAAGATAAATGATTTATTTTATCACTTGTACATAAGAAGTTAAATACTTTGCTGTTAGGTAGCACTCTATTAGTTTCGTCCGATATCGTAGTTTTGTCAATCTCTCTCAACTTCTTTTTCAATGAAATTAGTTTTATTCGCATTCTAACTCGATATATATTGAAGTATTAATGTTAATATAATACATATTTTTGGAACCGATATCAACTAATTTCCGTGATGGTACGTACCCCTTTGTGTTTCGACCGATTTTGTAGTTTTTTGAATTTCTCCTTTATCGGAACTCTATTTTCGATGAAATAAATTTTGTTTACTTCCGTACTCGATGAAATAACTTTTCTAAACATTCTTAATCAAAATATAAGATCAAATTCTTTCTTTTATCACTTGTATATAAGACGTTAAATACTTTGTTTTTAGGTGACACTATATTAGTTTAGTCCGATATATGAGGTTTGTCAATATCTCATCACTCAAAGCTTCATTTTTAGTGAAATTACTTTTATTCGTATTCTAACTCGATATATGTTGAGGTATTAATGTTAATATAACACATATTGTTGGGACCGATACCCCTTTCAGTTTCGACCGATTTTGTATTTTTTAGAATTTCTCCTTCATCGGAACTCTATTTGCATAAAATAAATTATGTTTACTTCTGTACTCGATCAAATATATATTCTAAACATTCTCACTCAAAATATAGGATAAAATGTTTGTTGGTATTAGTTTCGTCTGATTTCGTAGTTTTGTCAATATCTCATCACTCACAACTTCGTTTTCAATTAAATTAGTTTTATTCGCATTACAACTCTATATATATTGAGGTATTAATTTTAATATAATACATAGTTTTGGAACCGAAATCAACTATTTTCCGTTATGTTACCCCTTTGAGTTTCGACCGATTTTGTAGCTTTTTGAATTTCTCCTTCATCGGAACGCTATGTTCGATGAAATAAATTTTGTTTACTTCCGTACTCGATCAAATATATATTCTACACATTCTTACTCAAAATATAGGATCAAATGCTTTCTTTTATGGTGCCACCTAGGAAAAACTTATTTAACGTCTTATATACAAGTGATAACAGCAAACATTTGATCTTACTTTTTGAGTCAGAATATTAAGAATATGTATTTGATTGATTACGGTAGAAAACTAAATAAATTTCATCGAAAATAGAGTTCTAATAAAGGAGAAATTCAAAAAACTACAACAAAATCTATCTACACTTAAACGGGTACCATCACGGAAAAAAATGAATTTTGGTTTCACAAATATGTATTATATTAGCATTACTACATCAATATATATCGAGTAAGAATGTCAATAAAATTAATTTCACTAAAAATGAAGTTCTGAGTGATGAGATATTGACAAAACTACAAGTCACACGAAACTAATAAGGTATCCACTCAGAAAAAAGTGTTTAACGTCTGATATACAAGTCATCACAACGTTCCGTTGATCTTATATTTTGTGTAAGAATGATTAGAAAAGGTATTTCATCTAGTACGGAATTAAACAAAATTTATTTAATCAGAAATAGAGTTCTGATGAATGAGAAATTCGAAAAACTAAAAAATCGGTCGAAACTCAAAGGGATGCCATCACGGAAAATAGTTGATTTCGGTTCCAAAAATATGTATTATATTAACATTCATACCTCAATATATATCGAGTTATAATGCGAGTAAAACTAATTTCATTGAAAAATGAAGTTGTGAGTGATGAGATATTGAAAAAACTACGAAATCGGACGAAACTAATATGGTGCCACCTACGAAAAACGTATTTAACGTGTTATATACAAGTGATAACAGCAAAATTTGATCTTACGTTTTGAATGAGAATGTTTAGAATATGTATTTGATTGAGTACGGTAGAAAACTAAATATATTTCATCGAAAATAGAGTTTTGATTGAGGAGAAATTCAAAAAACAATAAAATTGGTACACACTCAAAGGGGTACCATCACAAAAAAAGGTGAATTTTTGTTCCAAAAATATGTATTATATTAACATTACTACCTCAATATATATCTAGTAAGAATGTGAATAAATTTAATTTTACTAAAAATGAAGTGATGAGTGATGAGATAGTGATTAAACTACAAATAAGACGAAACTAATAAGGTATCCACTCAGAAAAAGGGTTTAACGTCTGATATACAAGTCATCACAGCGTTCATTTGATCTTATATTTAAGTGAGAAAGTTTACAATATATATTTGATCGAGTACAGTAGAAAACTAAATTTATTTCATCGAAAATAGAGTTCTGATGAAGGAGAAATTCAAACAATTACAAAATCGGTTGAAACTCAAAGGGGTACCATCACGGAAAATAGTTGATTTCGGTTCCAAAAATATGTATTATATTAACATTAATACCTCAACATATATCGAGTTAGAATGCAAATAAAACTAATTTCATTGTAAACGAAATTGTGAGTGATGAGATATTGACAAAACTACAAAATCGAACGAAACTAATATGGTGTCACCTAGGAAAAATGTATTTAACTTCTTATATAAAAGTGATAACAACAAACATTTGATCTTACATTTTGAGTGAAAATGTTTATAATATATATTTAAACAAGTACGGTAGAAAACTAAATATATTTCATCGAAAATAGAGTTCTGATTGAGGAGAAATACAAAAAACTACAAAATCGGTCAACAATCAAAGGGGTACTATCACGGAAAATAGTGAATTTTGATTCTAAAAAAATGTATTATATTAACATTACTACCTCAATATATATCTAGTAAGAATGGTAATAAAACTAATTTCACTGAAAATGAAGTTCTGAGTGATGAGATATTGACAAAACTACAAATCAGACGAAACAAATAAGGTATCCACTCAGAAAAAAGTGTTTAACGTCTAATATACAACTCATCACAACGTTCATTTGATCTTATATTTTGTGTAAGAATGTTTAGAAAAGGTATTTCCTCGAGTTCGGAAGTAATCAAAATTTATTTCATCGAAAATAGAGTTCCGATGAAGAAGAAATTCAAACAATTACAAAATCGGTCGTAACTCAAAGGGGTACCATCACGGAAAATAGTTGATTTCGGTTCCAAAAATATGTATTATATTAACATTAATACCTCAATATATATATCGAGTTAGAATGAGAATAAAACTAATTTAATTGAAAACGAAGTTGTGAGTGATGAGATATTGACAAAACTCCGAAATCGGACAAACTAATAAGGTGTCAGTGTCACCTAAGAAAAAAGTATTTAATGTGTTATATACAATTGATAACAACAAACATTTGATCTTATTTTTTGAGTGATAAATTTTATAATATATATTTGATCGAGTACGGTAGAAAACTAAATTTATTTCATCGAAAATAGAGTTCTGATTGAGGAGAAATTCAAACAATTACAAAATCGGTCGAAACTCAAAGGGGTACCATCACGGAAAATAGTTGATTTCGGTTCCAAAAATATGTATTATATTAACATTAATACCTCAACATATATCGAGTTAGAATGCGAATAAAACTAATTTCATTGAAAACAAAGTTGTGAGTGATGAGATATTGACAAAACTACAAAATCGGAGGAAACTAATATGGTGTCACCTAGGAAAAACGTATTTAACGTCTAATATACAAGTGATAAAATCAAACATTTGATCTTACATTTTGAGTGAGAATGTTTAGAATATATATTTGATCGAGTACGGTAGAAAACTAAATATATTTCATCGAAAATAGAGTTCCGATAGAGGAGAAATTCAAAAAACTACAAGAAAATCTATCTACACTCAAAGGTATCATCACGGAAAAAAATGAATTTTGGTTCCACAAATATGTATTATATTAACATTACTACCTCAATATATATCGAGGAAGAATGTGAATAAAATTAATTTCACTGAAAATGAAGCTCTGAGTGATGAGATATTGAGTACGTAAGTAAACAAAATTTATTTCATCGAAAATAGAGTTTTGATGAAGGAGAAATTCAAACAATTACAAAATCGGTTGAAACTCAAAGGGGTACCATCACGGAAAATAGTTGATTTCGGTTCCAAAAATATGTATTATATTAACATTAATACCTCAATATATATCGAGTGACAATGAGAATAAAACTAATTTCATTGAAAATGAAATTGTGAGTGATGAGATATTGACAAAACTTCGAAATCAGACAAACTAATAAGGTGTCACCTAAGAAAAAAGCATTTAATGTGTTATATAGAACTGATAACAGCAAACATTTGATCTTATATTTTGAGTGATAAAGTTTATAATATATATTTGATCGAGTACGGTAGAAAACTAAATTTATTTCATCGAAAATAGAGTTCTGATTGAGGAGAAATTCAAACAATTACAAAATCGGTCGAAACTCAAAGGGGTACCATCACGGAAAATAGTTGATTTCGGTTCCAAAAATATGTATTATATTAACATTAATACCTCAACATATATCGAGTTAGAATGCGAATAAAACTAATTTCAATGAAAACAAAGTTGTGAGTGATGAGATATTGACAAAACTACAAAATCGGAGGAAACTAATATGGTGTCACCTAGGAAAAACGTATTTAACGTCTAATATACAAGTGATAAAATCAAACATTTGATCTTACATTTTGAGTGAGAATGTTTAGAATATATATTTGATCGAGTACGGTAGAAAACTAAATATATTTCATCGAAAATAGAGTTCCGATAGAGGAAAAATTCAAAAAACTACAACAAAATCTGTCTAGACTCAAAGGGGTACCATCACGGAAAAAAAATGAATTTTGGTTCCACAAATATGTATTATATTAACATTACTACCTCAATATATATCGAGGAAGAATGTGAATAAAATTAATTTCATTGAAAGTGAAGTTCTGACTGATGAGATATTGACAAAACTACAAGTGAGACGAAACTAATAAGGTATCCACTTAGAAAAACGTGTTTAACGTCTGATATACAAGTCATCACAATGTTCAGTTGATCTTATATTTTGTGTAATAATGTTTAGAAAAGGTATTTGATCGAGTACGGAAGTAAACAAAATTTATTTCATCGAAAATAGAGTTCTGATATAGGAGAAATTCAAACAATTACAAAATCGGTTGAAACTCAAAGGGGTACCATCATGGAAAATAGTTGATTTCGGTTCCAAAAATATGTATTATATTAAAATTATTACCTCAATATATATCGAGTTACAATGAGAATAAAACCAATTTCATTGAAAACGAAGTTGTTAGTGATGAGATATGGACAAAACTCCGAAATCGGACAAACTGATAAGGTGTCACCTAAGAAAAAGTATTTAATGTGTTATATACAACTGATAAGTGCAAACATTTGATCTTATATTTTGAGTGAGAAATTTTATAATATATATTTGATCGTGTACGGTAGAAAACTAAATTTATTTCATCGAAAATAGAGTTCCGATTGAGGAGAAATTCAAAAAATTTCAAAATCGGTCGAAACTCAAAGGGGTACCATCACATAAAATAGTTGGTTTCGGTCCCAAAAATATGTATTATATTAACATTAATACCTCAACATATATCGAGTTAGAATGTGAATAAAACTAATTTCATTGAAAACGAAGTTGTAAGTGATGAGATATTGACAAAACTCCGAAATCGGAGGAAACTAATAAGGTGCCACCTAAGAAAAGGTATTTAAAGTCTCATATGCAAGTGATAACAACAAACATTTGATCTTATATTTTTAGTAAGAATGTTTAGAATATATAGTTGACCGAGTACAGTCGAGGAGAAATTCAAAAACCTACAAAATCGGTCGATACTCAAAGGGGTAGTACCATCACGAAAATAGTGAATTCTGGTTCCAAAAATATGTATTATATTAACATTATTACCTCAATATATATCGAGTAAGAATGCGAATAAAACTAATTTCACTGAAAACGAAGTTCTGAGTCATGAGATATTGACAAAACTATGAAATCACACGAAACTAATAAGGTACCCACTCAGAATAACGTGTTTAATGTCTGATATACAACTGATCACAACGTTCATTTGATCTTATATGTTGTGTAATTATGTTTAGATATTTTATCGAGTACGGTAGAAAACAAAATTTATTTCATTGAAAATAGAGTTCCGATTCAGGAGAAATTTACAAAACTACAAAATCGATCGAAACTAAAAGGGGTACCATCACGGAAAATAGTTGATTTTGGTTCCAAAATATGTATTATATTAAAATTACTACCTCAATATATATCGAGTTAGAATGCGAATAAAACTAATTTCATTGCAAACAAAGTTGTGAGTGATGAGATATTAACAATACTACGAAATCTGACGAAAGTAATATGGTGTCACCTAGGAATAAAGTATTTAACGTCTTATATACAAGTGATAACAGCAAACATTTGATCTTATATTTTGAGTAAGAATGTTTAGAATATTTATTTGATCGAGTGCGGTAGAAAACTAAATTTATTTCATTGAAAATAGTGGTCCGATTGAGGAGAAATTCAAAAAATTACAAAAGCGGTTGACACTCAAAGGGGTACCATCACGAAAAATAGTGAATTTTGGTTCCAAAAGTTTGTATTTTATTAACAGTACTAACTCAATATATATATATATATATATATCGAGTTAGACTGTGAATAAAAGTAATTTCACTGAAAACGAAGTTGTGAGTGATGAGATATTGACAAAACTCCGAAATCGGACAAAACTAATAAGGTGCCACCTAGGAAAAAATATTTTACATCTTATATACATGTGATAACAGCAAACATTTGATATTATATTTTGAGTAAGAATGTTTAGAATATATATTTGATTGAGTACGGTAGAAAATTAAATTTATTTCATCGAAAATAGAGTTCTGATTGAGGATAAATTCAAACAACTACAAAATCGGTCGACACTCAAAGGGGTACCATCACGTAGTTGTACTTTTATATCGTAGTTTTATTGTCTCAATAATACTTTTTTTAAGTATAGAGAAAAACAATTTAAACATATAAATTAAAATCAGATCTTACAAAGATAAGATTCCATGTCTTTAAAAATTTAATAGAAGAGACATGAGGAAAGATTTTCATATCTTAATTAGAAAGAATAATGATTCGGATAAATTAAGAGGCTTATGCTATAAATAATACAGATATTAATAGTTTATATTTATATACGTATTCTTACTTAACATATACGATTGTGGTAAGAATGAGTGTGATAAGAAATATAGATGTTGCTATCGCAGAAACAATTCCTCCTCTTAAGTGAAAGTCTACTTACAAAAAAAAACTTAAATGTGATTTTTCTAACAACCAAATCTCCAAATTAACTTTAAATTACTTAAAGTTGGAATTGATTAGTTTATTGAATAAATAATACTTAGCCTCCATTTGAATAGTAACCTGTCACGTCACTATAATTAGGGTTTTCACACGAGGCACTCCACCATGAAATATCTAATATTACGCGTACGTGCGTCTAACTCTCCTTTGCAATTCATATATGTGTGTGTATACATATCTATGCAATATATTCAATCAGTCTTCTTCTTCTTCCTCATTTTTCATTCTGCCTTTCAAGTCTTCTGCAACTTTCAACTTTTCTTCTCTTTCTCCCCCACCGTCATTTGTCGTGTTCTAGTTTGTCAAAGAGTTTGACATCTTCAATTCCTGATTGGGTATCCCTTGAAATGTTTCAACCTTACAGCTCAGTTATCTGGGATTTGCATATCGTTCTTCCAGAGTTAAGAAGCCACGAATTGAAGAATCAATAGATTGAAGAAGAAGAAGAAGAAGATACAGAGATTGATGGACCCCTCATCCCCAAGATGGTTGACAGATCTGGTAAGTATGCTTCTAAATAGTCTGATTTTAACGAGCTATACCTATTTTCCAGTTGATATTTCCTGATGAACTTATTGTGTATATATATGTATAGGTAGAAGATGATATATCGATTTCGTTTCCTCATCATCAATACCAGATGATGCTCCGTTCTCTTGACGATTACACTCTCAATGATCTTAACAACTTCCAAAGTAATTCATTTCCCCCCAATACATCCCCCTTATTCGATAGAACTGCTACTTGCAGCACGACTACCCAACCCAGAAATCTCGAGAAATCTCCTTCGATTTCGTCAAGTTCAAAGATGATATCTTTCGGTGGTGGTGCAGATCCCATCTGTGCTGCAGAAGTGAAGCCTGCAAAGCCAGATGAATTTGTTTTGAGCAAGAACATCAATTGTTGTGACGCCGAGCATTATCAAACAGCAGAAGATCATACTGTCGGAGCTTTATCTTCAAGATTTGGACAAGGAAATTATAAAGGGAAGCAAGCTATATGTAATATTAATGGAGGGATAAGCAGTAGGAAACCCATTTATGGTCAAGAACACGTGGTAGCAGAGAGGAAGCGACGCGAAAAGATCAGCCAGCGGTTGATTGCTCTCTCAGCTGTTCTTCCTGACCTTAAAAGGGTACGTACGTAACGTCTTATATATATACAACATGATGCGATTTTTGCCAAATTTCATGCAAACTCTTTCTCACAAACCCTAATTGTGGATTTAATTTTGCACTCCCCAGATGGACAAAGCGTCTGTACTCGAAGAAGCTACCAAGTACGTAAAACATCTTCAAGAACGCATTAAGAAACTGGAAATGGAGGTCGCTAAGAAAACAGTGGAGTCAGTGGTGGTTGTGAAGAAAACAGCTGAAGACAACTCATCTTCATCAGATGAACAAACATCAACCTTCCAAGCATCCGACAAGCACCTGCTCGAAATTGAAGCCCGAGTGTCTCAAAAACATGTCTTGATTCGGGTCCATTGTGAGAGACGAACAGGCTGCAGTGCCAAAATATTAGACAGAATTGGGAAGATGAACTTGACTGTACTCAACAACAGCGTTTTATCATTTGGGACATCTCTACTTGACATAACTGTTGTTGCTCAGGTATTACTACATAGAGCTTGATCAAGATCCATGGTTTGTTTCAATTGACCTAATTAGTTTCCATGTTGCAGATGGAAGTTGAATTCAGCTTGACGATCGAGGAACTCGTTAAAAACCTTCGCCGAGATGTCCTTCAATTCATGTAACCGACATGAATTCTTCTTGTCCTCAACATTAGCACGACACAATGGAACCTTTATCAAGAAACTGGTATCACCATTAAAAGAAAATGACTCTATATTGTACTAGGAGACTAGGGTTTTATAGTTCCTCAGTGAATTCTTTTTCAAAATATACCTCAAAATAAAAGCAAATACCGAAATATCTTTTTTTGATAAAAATACTAAAATCTACCTACCCTCACGGGTGGGTATACTGAAAAATGATACTCGTGAATATCATTCGCGAGTTATCTAAAAAGTTTCCACCATCCACACATATATATATACTCTCTTTTTTGCTTTTTCTGCTACCATCAGCTTTTGCATATACATACATACATATATATATATATATTTGTGGATGAGAGAATTTACACTCACAAATGACATTCGCGGGTGATTTTGTTATACTCACCATTTTGGTATTTTTTTCAAAACTAAAGATATTTCGATGTTTATTTTTATATTGAGGTATATTTCGGAAAAAAATTCTTCCTTTTGATTCCCGATTTTTCAGGTGGGTTTTTCCTTTTCCAACTTTTTTCGTGGTCGATCACTTTGACCATGTTTAAATTATTACCCACGTGTTTAAATATGGAATTTCAATTTCACATGATCATATAACTATCATTAATGAAGGTTTTTATATACTGCCTTAGGGCTTTGTTCTTACTGTGTATTAACTCATCTATCAGTCTATATGTACTTAGTAAATGAAATTATTGTACACTTTAGATCTTCCATGATGCATATTGGATATCCATACTTCATTAATTAGATTACAATTCAATAATTATATTCTTAATTTAATAGATTTTAGTTATTATACTATTGTAGAAACCCTAGACAAGACAGGCATGCCCAACTACTATAGATTGCCGTATCTCCAATCACTAAAACTAAACAGCTGTGTTTATATGAGCTTTAAAAAACACTACTTCGATAATTGATATAGCTGTCGCTAGGTATGATGATATAATAGCTACTTATAATTAGTGAGAATGGTAAAAAAAAACTCTATATCGAGAGAACGAAAAAACGACCCTTGGCTGTCTCGACTGGTTCGTTCTGAATTTAAGACTGACACCCATCATGCAATTTTTTTGTAAAGTCGTTTTGGTCTCGAATTTTTCAGGTCAATTACTAATTGAATTGAGTCTATATCCCGAATTCATAAACCCTAGTTAGAATTGTATGCGTTATATTAATTAATGTTTTTGATTGCACATATTCAAATTACGATGATAAATCATATTGTAAAATTTCTACAGTGTAATTAACTAATTTTATTATGCTTATATTCGTTTTTCTCATGTTTTATTTTAATTAAATTTTTTCTTCAAAATTTGTGTATATTTTGAGTTATTGACCTAATAATACAAAAAATAAATAGTTTAGATCGAGTCTGGCCCGAGTCAAACAAGTCTGGATCATGCGTTCTTTTTTATAGTAAACTCGGTCTCAGACTTGGTCTCAGTCCACCAATATTGAGTTCGGAATTTCAAACTTAGTATTTTTTGGAGGGGAAACGCATGAACCGATCCAAGCTCACCCATAATAATAATGTAAATCAACGATATTAAGAAACATTTTCTTATTTCTCCTTTTACATAAGTTCATATCCTATTTTTTAAAATTAAAAAATCATACTTATGATGTGGGTAGATTTTAAATTTTAGGGTTAATTAACAAATTGTTTGTTGAACTCTAAATAGATATACAATTTACCAACTGAATTTTTATTTGCAATAAATTGGTAGCTCTACTTTTATTATTGTGTCACAACTGTGGCTTCGTCCATTTTCTCATTAATTTTGGACGGAATACTTTCAAAAATTTCTAACCTACCATAAAATTTTGATGTGATGATAAAATAGCATAAAAAATTACGTATCTGTTTCATCCAACAAATTTACATGAACCATACTAGTTAAAGCATCTAATTACATTAAATTTGGATTACCAAAATCAGGTGACCACAAAATCAATATTCATCTGATTTTTGGAAACTGCAATTAATGGACAAATACGAAGATTAACTGCAATCCAAAGTGTTGTAAGGTCTTCATAAAACAAAACATCAAGTCGACAGACAACCTTATAATTTATATTATTAAGTCACGACAAAAGTAAACTTACGTAGATTAATGTTCATGACATAGGAAAAAGCCTTGTCAAGATTATGGGGGATTATATACATATATAATCTTAAATACAAGATTATGGGAGATTATATACATATTTATTATGTCTTAAATAATATTATACATAACCTAGTGCATGTTTTAAAATATTATATTTAATTAATTAATTACAATATGCATTAAAATATGTAATATTAATTAGAGAACTAGGTATAGTTTTTAGGGTTTGACCACAATAAAATAGCGATGTTCCAACTCCTAATGACATAATCCCATTTGTAGCTTGAATAGATTCTCTAGGATGCAAAGGAGTAAATAAAAGAATATTATGGTAGCTGCTATGGCAATTAAATATAATATTATTCACCATTTTGTGGAGAAATAATTGGCTTGAAAGTTTAATATATTGCTTAATAATCTAGAGATATTTAGTTTGTTAACTCATATTAGAGAAGGTAAAATATTGTTTAATGGGTAAAATGCGACATTATCCCTAATATTTGAGCACAATTTGAATTGTCCACTTAATTTGTTTTTGAAAAGTTTATTTCTTAATGTTTAACCATATGTCAAGCTTACTCTTTTCTATCAAATTATTAGAGAAAAATTTAACTTAATATATTTTAAAAAAACGTAAAAATAACAAAATACCACTACGGGAGAGGGTGCAAATAACGGCTAAACACTGAGCCGCTACCTTTATCACGGCTCAAATTGGGGTTGAGCCGTGATAATACTTATTTTTTTTTATTCTGCTCATTTATCACGGCTCAAATTGGGGTTGAGCCGTGATAAATTCAAAATTTCAAAAAATTAATCTTCCCGCTTCGAACCATTCCCCCGCTTCTTAAGCCATTCCCCCGCTTATTTAATAAAACAATTCGGCTTTCTTTTTGTCTTCTTCCTTTGTCTTCTTCCTTGCTTTCTTTTAAACAAACTCAAGCTTCAAGTAGGCTCCTCGCCTCTTGTATATCCAAGAAGACTCCCCGCCTCCTGCCATGCAAGCTCAAGTAGACTCCCCGCCTCCTGCCATGCAAGCTCAAGTAGACTCCCCGCCTTCTGGTTTTCTTCTGGTCCTTCTGTATATCTTCATATCGTCACTCGCCTGCCTCGACTCCCCTTGCCCGCCGTTTCCGATTTAGAAGCAGGTCTTGCTCGCTTCCTCATCTCCCTAGCTCTCCTCGTCATCCTGGGCTTCTCCGTTCCGTCGCCCAACAAGAAGACCCCTCGCCGTTTCCGATCTGGAAGCAGGTCTCGGTCACTCCCTCGTCTACCTAGCTCTCCTCGTCATGCGCAAGATCGTGGAGAGCGTGTCGGTTCAGATCTCCAAGATTCTGATCGCCACCGTTGGGCAACGGCCGTGTCGGTGGTGAAACGCATCTCCGACATGGAAGATGGCGCAGATTTGAAATTTCCTGCCTTAGCTAGGGTTTCTGTAGATTTCTCGGCCGCCTCGCATGGGATTAATGCAAATGTGAAGATGATGAATTTATTTATTCTTTGAAGAATATTTAATATACTGCTTTTTTTGTCATCATTTTTTTGCAAAAATATAGAGCGGTTCATAAGAGGTACAAAAAATCGGTTCACAAACGGTAAACCGTACCACTTCTTGTACCGATTTTCATATAATATAATATTTAATTTTTAAATATATACTCTAAACCATTAGACCAAAGTTAGTTCGGGGATGATTTACAATCTACATTAGTATAATGAATTATGGTTTAGGGTTTATGGATTATGGTTTATGAATTATAGTTTATAGATTATGGATTATGGTTTATGGATTAGGATTATGGATTATGGATTAGGATTATGGATTATTTATTATGTATTATTATAGTTTTTTTAAATATATATAAAGTGGTTCGGCCGAATCGGTTCTGAACCGGTTCATAAGAGGTACAGTAAATTAGTCCAAATCTGGAGCGGTAAACCGTACCTCTTTAAAATGTGGTAAAGGACCGATTCATGCCCATCCTGGTAAAATGATTTGCGAATTCTAAATGCTAACAAGGTTCGAATTTTTACGAAGAAATCACATTAAAGAGAGTTTTAAAGTGAACGTTCTCAACCTAAAACTACAAAAGCATAGGAGTCTATGAAAGAATGCCTCTAGTTTGGTTTTGTTTTATATTAGATAATGGAAAATGTCTAACGTGAAAGATTATAGGCTTGGTCCGGATAGTAACTGCATGAAAATAGAAGGTAATTAATTAGAATGTATCATTAACTCATAACTTTGTTTAGATGGATAGACACATAAACAACTAGGGGGAACAACTGTATTGTTACGTAGATAGTGGTTTCATTTTCTCTTTGTAATCTTTAGACAATAAAACTAGGGTTAAATATCAAATAGCTACCCGAACTTGGAACGTTTTACAAATAGCTACCCGAACTTTGAATTTTCAAAAATGACTGCCTAAACTTTGACATATAGAGCAAATGGCTACCTAAAAACTATATTATTATTTTAAAATACTAAACAAATCAGAAAAATTATTAATAAAACTGAAAAATTAATAGAAAAATTAGAGTTTTAAATATAATATTTTTATTAAAATTATGAAATAAAAATAAATAATTAGGTTTTTTTAATTTTGTTTCAGATTTTTCAATACAAAAATTATATTACAAACTCTTATTTTTCCTATTAATTTTCCAGTTTTTTTAAGAATTTTTCTAATTTTTTTAGTATTTTAAAAATATATATATAATTTTTAAAATTATGGATCAATCATGGACTGACACGTCATTTTCCGTTCATATTTAACGGAAAACTTTACGGAGGTATCAATTTGCCCCATGTGTCAAAGTTGAGGTAGCTATTTGCACCTTCGTCCAAAGTTTAGGTAGTCATTATTGAAAATTCAAAGTTCGGATAGCTATTTGTAAAACGTCCAAAGTTCTGGTAGTTATTTGGTATTTTACCCATAAAACTATTAACGGGACAATTCACTTAATATTCTGTACAGAGGAAGCATTAAAGTAGTAGTTTGCAAATTTATGATTCTGTACACCCGAAGCTGCCTGCCTTATCAAGAAGAGTGTTTTCATCTCTACACTTCTATATATATATATATACAGAAGAAAAGAATCACCTTCTAACAAAACAACTGCAGCTCTATAGTATCTGGACTTACTCCTACCATATATTCTTATGTACAATTTGATATGAGAATTTTGACTACGCAAAACGATGTGGAACTGCGATTGAAGGGATACGTGAAGACATCATATTAGGAAGTGGAGCTTACCTGCCCACATGAAGGATACAACATGTAAGATGGATCATTGCAACTCATGATTTGCCTTTGCCCTCCTGTTGAGTTTCGTCGAAATACAGCACCACCGCCTAAATTACCCTTTTCAGTGGAAGCATCATTGTCATTGCTTCTGTTTGGATAAACATGCAATGGCTGTCCTGTACTGCTCCTCCTATTCACAAAATCCTGCATGCATTGAGAAATCAGATCAATATATATGCAAGAGTCAACACGTGCTATACCAAAACGTATTTACATAATTGGAGTCTTTCAATTCAAGTTAGCTTATATTATATGCTAGTGGTTGATATATTTGGACGTGAATACAGAGATCATGAGTTCAAGTCTCAAATTAATCATTTTTTCTGTTGAATTTAATCATTTTGTAGCGGCAAAAATGAAAATAAATGCAGATTCAACTACTCATTGTTTAGATACCTCGTGTTGATCATCACCTCCTGGAGTAGAAGAATCGGGAAACCAGGACTGTTCGGGTTTCTTCATCCGGGGTTGTGCAGATGGTGGGGAGTGATGATCATTGGATAGGAAATAGTAGGTGTGGTGCTCCTCTCTACTGAAAGAATTCCAATTGCTGCCTCCTCCCCTATCGATGCTTTGATGATATTGTTCAAAATTGCAAGATGATCGCCTTGAATATGAGAGGCTTGAAACTTCAGATTGGCTGAGGGGATCGTTCCCTAGAAAAGAAGGGTTTGGTGGGTGATTCTTGTCACAGAGGTAAGGACTCATCATGTAGTCTTCGATTGGTATTTCATGCCATGCTGCAAAGTCCAACATTTGCTTCTCCTGGAGTCCCAAACCCGATAGTAGCTTCCATAGATTCCTCTGTGCTTCTCGTTGGCGTTGAATCACTTGATCCCTTATCGCAACTTCCAATCGAAGCTCCGTGTTTGCCATTTCCTACATTACATATATTAACATTTTGAGTAAAATTTGGCAGGAACCACCACTACAACCATAAAGTTTTGGGGATAAAAGTATTTGGTAACTTAACTTTACATGAGTTGCAAATTACTAATGTAACTTGTTTATGATTTTTTCCTAACTTAATTTTCCTCAGAGCTGCGTTGCCTATTTTTCTGTAAAGTGTGAATGGAAAAATGATTTGTTAATTGCGTAAGCGGCGGCATCTCATTTTCCTTGAGTTTCCAAACTATTTGCCTAACTTTTATAATAGTGGCAACAAACACATCAGTAATAAGTCATCTGTCAACTTTGACAGTTTTGCATCCACACTTTAATAGAAAAATAGACGATCCAAAACTCAGCAAAGTTACCAAAAAGTTAAACAAAAAAAAGTTATCCCTAATTTTTAAAGTCATCGCAAATCGTTTAATAGAAAAGCAAGAGAAATGTGGCTACTCACTTGGAGCCTGTACTGATTAAGGATGCGTAAATACGTTTTGTTCCCATTGTTATGGATTGCTTCATTGATCTTCTCCTGGAGTTCACACTGGTGTCTCTCATTTGACTCAATCTCCTATAAGGCAATCACTCGATTTTATTAAGTGAATTCTGACATCACCAGTAAATAGAGAAATATTATTAGTATGACTCGGGACCTTTCGATAATTGAAGCCAGACTCATCATTATCACGGATGTTATCAAGAATGAGTTGCCGCCTCGCTATTAAAGCCTCCACAATGGTCCCATCTTTTTCAGTAGTAGCCTGGAAAAAAGATACAGAAATCAGAAAGATACGTGGTCAGTACAGTATGGCTTGAATTCACCACCAAATTACCGAATTGACAGAACTAGCAAGCAAGAATAACCTGCTGTTTTGCAATAGAATCATCAAGCTGCTGAAGTTCAGTACGGTTGCGGATATTGGTCTCTTCGAGCTCAAAAAGTGCCTTCTGTAAATTTATCCGCTCCTGAACGTTTTCACTGGTTTCACTGCTCAATATATTCAACCAAGAGAGCTCATCATCAGCTGCTTTATCAGTAATTCGCACACTGAGCTGGGACTCCTTTTCAGCTAATTCCTTCTTTAACCGACCAACTTCAACCTGTCAATTACATATGTTTTTGTTTAGTCAATACTTAAAGCAGAAAGAAAGAACAAAAAAAACAGCACAAGTAAGAACGTTACCTGAAGAGTATCTATCATTCTCTGGTAGTCAGATACGTGAGTGTCAATTGTACCTATATTTTTCTGAAAAAGAAACAAATAGATACCATCTACATCAATAACAATTACCATATGCCAAAATAATTTCAGTTTAACCATAGACACAGAAAAGCTAAAGTCCACAATGAAACCTCACTCCATTCCACGAGAATCAGTATAAACTTTGTTCAGAATGCTTATGTCTGAAAGAAAAACTAGGCTATCATATCAGAGTTTGGTAAATGATGAATCCTCCATCTTGTTCTTTTAATCATACAGAAACTACAAAAAGGTTACAGTAAATAAATCTGGCAATAATCCAAAACCAAACCACTTATATACTAAACTAACAGACTTAGACCAAATAAAGAACAGGTCAGAAAGGCGAGAGCAACAATATAGCACGAGGAAATGCAGAAATGCTTCTGGTATCGCATGACCTTGAGGTCTCCACCTATTTGCACGTTTCATAAACTTATGTGTAATCTAAGGTACGCATTTTCTCTAACCTGAATGTGTGTCTTTATTTCCTTAGCTCGGTTGGCATACTTTAGTGTATTCACTGTGTGATGGTATTGACTATCTGCAGGTGATACTGTAGCCACCATGATTGTCTGAGAATTACCACTGAGGCCATCTTTGAGAATCCTTGTCAGTTTGCTGCAAAAGCAAAGAATGAGATACATAACACAAGAAGCCTGATATAAATGTTGATAGAATAGTACAAACCTATTGCGATAAGGAACATAAGCAAGTCCTCTCTTTTGTTGCTTCCCCAAAGCATTGATACAATTTGCTAGTGCAAGGAGAGAGCGGTTGATATTAGCTCCATCCCTGAGTTTTTGCCCTCCACTATTTGTTTCTGAAGCTCGCTCACTTCCAGCAAGGTCCACAAGTGCAAGTTTTCCTCTCATGACTTGATTTCGGTACTTGTTTTTCTGCCTCCTTTTCACAGTAATCTCGAGAACAGCATGTGATCTGGTTTATTTAGGAAATATAAAAAGTAATGAGCTTTACTAGACAATATTCTCCAAGTAATTTTTTTACAGCAAGTGTTTCTATCAGTATCAAAAGTTAAGGTAGCAACAGATTAACGGAGAGATGCAATTATTATGCATCAACTATTGCTTAAACTGTATCAAGGTAACAAGCATAACTCTTCTACCATCAAACATTTAGTCTGTTAAATTTTAGTTCTTCAAGGTGACAAAGTTTAACTCTTCAATATCTTTTTCTGAACCACATTTTTCAAATATCACTTTATTACATGAACTTCGACTTGCACATTTTCATTACAATTAACAAGCTCAGTCATTCGGCAGACCTCACCGTAACAGCATCACTAAACCATAATTGATTCTGCCATAAACAATGGTGAGAAGAAGACAAAGTTGCTCGCCTTTCAAAGAGAACGAATAAAACGCAGGAAAAGAAAAGGCTAGAATAAATAGTAAAAACAAGATTAAACTTATTTAAAGAAAAGTATTTTTTATTCCGTTCAAGTAAAATAGTAAATTAATATGGATTATGGAAAAGGTGATATGTCATATGGTACGAAGATGAACCTCTTACCTTGATGATGTTGCATTAACCTCGGTGCTCTCTGTTTTCCTGCGACTATTCCCCAAATTTAGCAGTTCAAGTATTTTATCTGCTGAACGGACCTACATAGACAGAACTTCTAACTCAATATGGAAATTCACTGGGGAGTGTAGAAACAAGGTAGAGAACACGAAAGGTTCTTCCATGTGTATCATAATGACAA
Organism: Chamaenerion angustifolium; assembly: GCA_946814005.1. Classification (NCBI taxonomy): domain Eukaryota; kingdom Viridiplantae; phylum Streptophyta; class Magnoliopsida; order Myrtales; family Onagraceae; genus Chamaenerion; species Chamaenerion angustifolium. The sequence continues at coordinate 2,636,783 of OX328279.1, forward strand.
CAAATGAGGTGAAAGACCTTAATTGACCTCAGACCAGCAACAACAATTCCTTGTGTAGGATCCTCCCTCAGTTCTAAATGGCCAGATGATTTCTCTAGCAGATCATAGATTACCTGGGTCCATTTACAATCAGATGTCACATGCTTGAGTAACGCTAGGAAGAAAATACTATATTTTGTGAAGCAAGATATATTCCTTACTTCATTGTAAACTTCGAGGTAGGAACAACTGACTTCAAAAACATCATCAGAGCTTCTGTCCTTGTTGATAAAATCGAAGATAGTGTCCAAGCTAAGGACCATAAGGCCAGGATCATTTCTAGTTCCAACCATCGTGTATGTTTTCCCACTAAATTTTATATTTAGGTAGAGAGAGATATTAGGTTCAAAGTAAACTGAAACTGAATGATGCAAGAAAAACAAGTATTCACTTCAAAGTAAACTGAAACTGAAACAGACGACCTCCTAATTAATTCGCTCAGACTGAATTTATGGCCTAGTAGAACAATTATCAACACCAAAAGTTTGTGACCTTTGTATGGGAATCACGAAGGACGAAATTGACTAATGTAATTCTCCAATTATTAAATTTGGAAGATGGTCCAAAGATTAGTCTTTCAAGAGAGAAGAGCTTCTAAGGTTCTCTTCTCCTCTCACAAGAAATTGTGCAAATATAGACTGGAGTTTGGAAGTCAAGCACTTCATTTTATTCACTACATCTTTTAGTAATGCTATAACTTCCATCTTATGAAGTCCCACAAAATGGGATATTAGCATGTTTATGCCCAATGTGCATGTTCAATTTCAACATCATCACCAATGGCAAAGCAAGTATATAAATCCTTCTGTTATAGAACTTCTTGACAGGAAATAAGCCAGTGCTAGTTGTCTATCTAGCTCTTTCTGTTAAATTTTTTGATAAGTAACCAACACAACAGCTTACAAAGGAGATCTGCGCAGCCAATAGAAAAGGTTGGAAAAGATATGTTCATCCAGAATGAAGCTGTTTACAGTAACTGAATCGAAAAGATGCTAATGTACCTTCCTGTAGAACCATAGGCAAAAATAGTTGCATTGAGGCCATGAACAACTCCAGATACGGTGGAAGAGATACATCGATTGTATATATCCTGGATATTTCAACCAGGTGAAAGTAAAATACTTGCAGATGATTACTTGCACACATTACTGCAGGGTCATCAATTGGCAAGATAATACATTCGACTCAATAGGCATTAGGTATACTTCATATATTTTCTTTAATTGCCTCCAATGAGACAGAAATATATCCAAGCATGAACTGAGCAAATGGCTTGTAGTGGTAAGCAATTGCAATTTGCAGGAATCTGAGGGCTGCTCATGACATCCATTATCCATGTCAATATCCTGCCCCTAGAAATACAATTTAACCAAAAAGCACTAATGACTAAACCACCAATGTGATATGAAAAAGCCATACCGAATTCGAACATTGAGGACCAAACGCGTGATCAAAACAATATTTTTTCTCCTTGGTCCGATGTTGTAGGAGATCAAGATAGTCCTTAGACAAGTCAGGATCTAATACAAGAACCTCCTACATTATGCAACGAAATATCAGTTCCTCGTTCACCAAGACCAAGCAAGTAACCTAATTGTAAAGATATATGAAAGAGAACATGGCAGACCTTACTGCCATGAACTCGAACGATATCTCGACCATGGTCTTTCTCTGTGTAGGGCCTGCACTTGACGGCAACCTGATGCGACAGAAGACCATTAGCAAACCAACAGTTAACAAAGCTCGATGGAATTAACAAGCAGAGAGAAACTAACCGTCAAGGTCGTGGCCCTCTTCAGTTCACTAGTAGCTGATTTAATGCTAGGCATTCTTCAATCAAAAATACAGAACCTTCCAGTTCCCATCAATGAAGCTCAATCATCAATCAAATCAACCTCGGAGGCCGTTTTCAGTCACTAGTCCGATTGCATTTCCATGCGGTTGGCACCTGCAGACGACGACGCAGTAAATGACAAGCAAGTCAAAACAGCGGACGGATATTCCGATGGAAATAAGGAGATGAACGGCTACATTTGCAAAAAGAAAGGAATACCTGATATACTATGCTCTGAAAAAGTCGCTGATTCGATAAAGTCGCTGAAAACTTGAATCTACAAGAGTCTCCAATATTATGTAAATTCAACTATTACGGGAAACGCGTTCTTCCACCACAAATTCAGAGAGAGAGAGAGATGGAGCTCGAATGAAAGATGAAGAGTAGAAGGAGGAGCAGTAATGGCGTGAGGTGGATGATTAAATGGCGATCGTAGATGCAGAGAGAGGGAGGGGGAGGTGCTGACAAATAACCAGTAAAGAGGAGGACGACGATCGTGACCTTAGGATTGTCTCCTAGTTCAGGCCGACGGATATGAAGATGCAAAATGCCAATCATGAATAAAGAGTTGGAGTAATTAATATTTAAAATAAATAAACATTTTTTTATGAAACACTAGACTCTGTATGCGAGTACGTTGTAGTCGTTTGTCTTGCATGAGATGTTATGAGGATAAAATCGACTCGACTCATAGTACAAGAATTTGATTAAAAATATATTTAAATTGTAAAATTAAATTTAAATTACCTAATAAAATTAATTTTATTTTAAATATTTTTTAAAAAATGTTTGAGCAAACTCGTTGAGTTGATTCAATATCGCTGAACCTAGAAAATAAAAGTTGAGAGTTGGAAAGAGCATATAACAAGAATTCTTGGATTTCCTTGGGGATTCTTGATTGGGGATGAGCTAACTATAGTACAAAGTCGTATCTCTTTGGTTAATAAGATTCAAAAGGTTTATCGATTCTAGGGGTGCAAATCCATAATAGGTACATAGAAATTATTATATGCCAAATAACATCCAAAGTGTTGGTTTCAGTGAGTTTCACATCAATTTCTTAAAAATATTTAAAACAAAATTAATTTTATTTCATTATATTAGATAATTTAAATGTAGTTTTATAATTTAAATAATATTTGTAATTACGTGTTCAATTCTTGTACTATCCTAGGAGTCACGTTGATCATGTTCTCCTAACACTTCACAAAAGACAAACGACGACAACGTGCACGCGTGTAGAGTCTAGTATAACCATTAGGAAAAATCACTTAAGTGGATTCTAGAACTTTCATTTTAATTTTATTTTATATTGTATATGAAAAAATTTCTATAATTATTCATTGAATGAATGAAAATTAACTCTTAGAGAACAATATAGATATATAAGCAATATGATTAGTAGTAAATGACAATAGTATACTCAAATTATACAATTAAAAAAAATTAAGATGTATATTTTCCTCATAACTAACTATAACAAAATTGAACAGTTAATTGATAGACCTAACAAAATATTTTGTAAACTCCGTTCGAGTATATATATTGATAATTCTTTTGAAATCTTATTTATTAACCAAAACTTTTGTTAATGACTACATATAATATATTTGTTACTATAAATTTTGTTACTATACGTAATAAAGTAACATATGATTATTTGTTACTAAGAATATGATAAAATAAATATATATCGATATTTGATAAAGTTGACTTTGCACATTGTTTATAGTCACTTATAGTCATACTATGAGTATTTTCACTCACATGTCATGTCATACTATCTCATCTCATACCAAATATCGTTTAATGTCCGACCTCAAACTTTCTATGAGTATTCATACCGACTATTACAAATCTACCATGATAACATCAACTATCGCTTCATGCTAGATCTCGAACTTTCTATGAGTAATTTTAACTCATATATCATGTCATACTATCTCTTCTCATACCAACTATCGTTAATGGCTGACCTCGAACTTTTTATAAGTATTCATACCAACCTCGAACTTTCTATGAGTATTTTCACACTATCAACATCCCTAGGATTTGGTCATATGTGTTTATGTCATTTGAGATTTAAGACGTACGTTCATAAGTCATAACTCGTCAATGAATGCATTCAATATAATCTTAAGGTATCTTAACACGCTCACTATTATGTCTATAAAATAACGACTATTACAAATCTATCACGACAACATCAAAAAACTCCAACTAATTTGCACAATTTTTTTTTGATATTTTATCAATTTCTTCCTTATTTTTTTACTTTGATATTTTAAGAGTTCATAAATTATGGGTAAGTTAAGTATTATTTATATTTTAATTTCATATATATTTATCAAATATTTAATTCTCATACCAACACCTTCGTCCTTTCTTTGAGTATTTTACTTTTCACATTCGACCAACCTTTCTTTGAGTATAAGAACATGTCTCATAAGTCCACACATTCAACCAACCATTATTTGAGTATAAGAACCTTTCTTTGACCGGCATCCCCATGATTTTAACCTGGGCGCTGGTTACTATTTATAATTTAAGAAACGCGTATTAACCAACTGTCTCATAAGTCCGAACATGTCAGTAAAAACATTCAATATACTCTTAAGATATCTTAACAATGAAGCTCAACCACATAATATTCTACACTGTTAGATTAACATTCATTTCCTATCTTGGAAATATGAGGCATTATACCAACACAATTTTAATTACTTTAGAATTCATGTAAATAATCCAACCACGTTACACGCATTGATGATCTTATACTATTTTGATTTTGGACCAATAATAAACTCTATCTTCCAAATATAGTCGTGGATATCGCAAAAATAAGGTCGATTTTAGCTAATATTATATCAACAAAAATTAGTTACTTTGGTCATTAGACCGTGAATTAAAAGTATAGGGGTAATAGATCGTATTTATGTAATTGTTATTATATGTGTTAAAAACCCATCTTGTTAAACTTCGTAAATATAAACATGTATGATAATTTTATGGGTTCATAATTACAAAATTAACCGTTGTTATTTTTTATTTTGTTAATCGTACTTTCACCGTTCGGAAAAATAGATATCTTTGTTTGTATAATATATGATACTTGTATAATACTTGTACTTAGTATATTTTTTCAAATTATTAAGACAAACATAATATATGATATATAACAAGTAACACATTAAATACGAGTTATGTAGGAATTTTCAAATTATTAAGACTAATAATCATAATATATGATACCTAACAAGTAACACATTAAATACGAGTAAACTCCATACGAATCGGTTTGGGAAATGACCCTCCATACAATAGTACCAATACCCCTCCTCAAAATAAGGTATCGACCTCCAAGGGATAAAAATTATTGATATACATCATAAGTCACATTTTTACAAATAGATACCTTAATTTTTATTACTACTTTTGGATACATTAGAAATCATAAATGTATCTACTTTAATATTTCGGTCATGTGTCCGTTTCGTGTGTAGTATTTTGTTCCATTAAGGTAACTGTACTTTATTTTAATGTTTCTTTCAGGTGTCTCTAAATTATTTTATTATTGTAATTAAATATATTTACTTTGTCTTTATTGAATTATTATTTATTTTTATTGTTGTTTTCATATACCCAATTAAATTAAATATATTTATAACTTCTGAGGTACTCGAAAGTAACAATTTTTTTTCCTGAGATACTATTTATAAATACATGACCTATGGTTGATGATGAAAGCGACATCCGATTCCAATGTCCTCCCACCTCTGCCACTGCAAGTCGGATACCCTCGACAATAGCACGGATTTCCAGCTTCTCCACACTACAATGGAAACTATCTCGGATGGAGCCATCATGGCCTCGAGGAAGTATCGCACACCAAGAAACATCACAGTTTATTTCAATGACTCCAATATTAGATTTCTCCCATACAACGAGTACCAAAATGAAATCAAATTTAAAAGGGTTAATTACTTAATTGGTTACACATGTTTGACCAATGTTCAGAATGATTACACAAGTTTCAAAATGTGATTAATTGATTTTGCTATGTGACTAATTGGTTACACATGTTTTTCCAAATGTGATTAATTGATCATTCCGTTACTAAACCGTTAATTAATTTTTTTAAACATATTATTGAATTGTGAAATGACTATTATGCCCCTAGAATCATCTTCAAGAACACAACATAATCTTCAAGAACAAGAATCAAAGAATCCAAAAATCTGATTTCTGGGTTCTTGAAGATGATGATGTGTTATTGAAGATGATTCTAGGGGGTAATTACGTCATTTTACGTATCAAAATAGTGACTTAACTGTAATTTCTAACGGTGAACAGTAAAAAAACCAAATAGTCACATTTCAAAACCAATTAATCACATTTTGAAACATGTATAACCATTCTGAACATTGGTCAAACATGTGTAAACAATTAAGTAATTAACCCAATTTAAAATGAAGCTTGAGGACGAATTTATAAATAACCCCAGTTTGAGGACTAATTTTAGAACTTTAACTTTGCTGGGGTCACTGCAGAAGTAACTTACAGATCAAGAACTAATGAATGGACAAATCAAGAACAAACACCAATCTTATTTTACAAGATTAAGAAAGCAAACCAAGCCCTAACTCTAATCTTTACCTAATCATAACAGATCTATCTCAAACTTGACCCGAGAAAATAAGTGTCGGGTTTCTGCATCGAACATTATGCACCCAAAAGAATCAGTACTGTACAATTAAGGTCGTAATGCATCTCCGAGCTCTTAGAACTTTACCTTGCACCGCAAGTAAATGCATAGGAAACTTGCCTTCCAAGCAATTGTGCTTCCATCTGAAATCTGATACTTTATCTGGCACAGGAAGGTTCATTCTTTTTCGCATCAACCATAGGAGTCGTGCTCGCTTCTGTGTCACTAACACAACCAATCTCCTCACGACATCTGTCCTTTTTCTTCATAAAGATCCCTAAAATCGAACATTATGAGATTCAAGATCTCAACCGAGGGATTCTAAGATCGTTGAAGCAAAATTTGCGTTTGACTCACCTATACCCCAAACCGCAGCAGCAAGGAACCAAACGCTCGTCAATAGAATCGTGGTTGTTCTCCAGTTGTTCAGATGATCCTGCAGAAGTTCCAATCCGCAAATGCTAAGTGCAGTTGCTCTCGCTAAAAAATGCTTGTTCATACTGACTATTACAAATCTACCATGATAACATCAACTATCGCTTAATGCTAGATCCCGAACTTTCTATGAGTAATTTTCATTCACATATCATGTCATACTATCTCATCTCATACCAACTATCGTTAATGGTCGACCTCGAACTTTCTATGAGTATTTTCACACTGACAACATACCTAGGGTTTTGGTCATATGCGTTTATATCATTTGAGATTTAAGACGTACGCTCGTAAGTTATAACTCATCAGTGAATGCATTCAATATAATCTTAAGGTATCTTAACACGCTCACTAATATGTCTATAAAACAACGACTATTACAAATCTATCATGACAACATAAAAAAAATCGACTAATATGCCCCCAAAAAATAAAATAGAATCATGGTTGTTCTCAAGTAAACATGAATATTTTTTATTTTGTTTATTTGTCCATACTCTAATTCTTACCCGTAAACAAATTTCTAGCTTCGTTCTTGGCTAGGTCAAACCCTAATCCATTGATGTAGAGAAGATTCAAACCTGGAGAACCCCAACAAGTGGTGATGATGGTACGTCGCCGAATATGTGGATTGAGACGGTCGACATTGCCATTGATAGTGCTCTCTTGTCTTCCTTCACGCACTGTAAGCACACAAAATTAACAACTGCCTGCAATAAAGTTGAAATGTCGATCAAAAAAGAGTAATTTCCGACCTAATAAACTCTTTTTCCTTACAAATACCTGTGGGATAAACACGACGAGTTCCCCAACACTAAAAAGCGCAAGGAATGCATTTAAGCTCTTCATCCAGAAGGCAGTGAAGCAGAATGCTGCTCCAATCAATGTCGATAAGGAGAGAATCTGCATATAAATAAATAGGAAATTACTTTGACAATAAAAGATACGAAACAAGCAGAACTTTGAGCATTTCGCGATAAACAAACTGAACTTTTCTTGACAAGAAGCAAACAGAACTTTCAACCACATAGCAAAGTGCAAATTAAGTTGATTTTTTCAATTAAGACGTCGTGAAAATGGCACACATAACTTTCGCTCACTGTATTCTAATGAAAACTGTATGTTCGTCTTTCTTGTATCACATTAAAATGCATCAATGGCTGCTGTTATGTGTCCAATTTTTGTCACTTTTTAATGGAAAAATCAACATAGTTTGCATTTTGATGTACTGTTTGAAAGTTTAGTATGTTTTTTCTCAAAATAAAAATTCAGTTTATTTTTATTAAACACTCAAAGTTTAGTTTTTTTGTATCATTAACCTCTTTTTAAAGTAAATAAAAAAAATGTAATATAAAAGATTCTAAGGAGAACAAATAACCTTAAAAGCATTATGTATTGTAGCACCAATCCGATCAAGAATGAATCCTCCTGCTAATGTCCCGATAATCCCACCAAATATCGTAATCCCTCCAAATAGAGTGTCAGCACTTTTCTACATCTCATGAAAAATTGGACATCAAAATCTTGATTGCTCTACAGAACATACTTATTTACATGACAAGATAGTAAGTATGATCCAGTTTTAGTTTACCATGTGATAGATATTATAACCAGCCTTGGGACCCCAATATGAGTAAGCTCCGATGACAAAATTATAAGCTACGTAGCCTGCCATATAGATCGAGAATTCAAGATAGACAAATGAATTGGAGCTGCTCATGTAATTAAAGAGGCTTGAGTTGTGAAGTACGGACCAAGAACATTAACAACATAGATTGGAGTGAGCAGAAGAACTTTCATGTCTTTTAGGAATATTGACAATTGGTACCGAAGTCCACGTGTTTTCACTAATCTGCAATACATAATTTGTCAGATAGAATTAAGGAAACAACCGATCCATATTATTTCATAATTGGTTTAAAGGCAAAAAAAATTAGTTAATTTAGCCGAGTGGTTGATATCTTTGACTATGAAAGCAGAGATTATGAGTTCAATCTTAACTTGTTCATTTTTGTTGAATTTAAACTTTTTGTAGAGGCATAAGAATCCTTGCTTTTTTTTCGTATTTTCATAAGAGAGGGACACCATTGGAAGAAATGACAACTTACTTTAACGCTTCCCCTATAGCTTGATGGTCGTTCCTATTTTCTTTGACAGCTGCAGAACCGATAAAAACGCCGAACATAACTAAACCCGTAATCATATTTGTCCTCTTAAAAATATTCAATAAAGAGATTTATTAACTCCTCTTCACTAAATGGGGTTGACTTGACATGTGCCTAATTATGGCACCAAGAGAAGCTATTGAGAATCAATTATGAATTCATGTTCTTAGAAGAAATGTACCTTCATTTTCACTAGATACTGACTCAATCGACTCGGGAGGAGCGAATCCTGTCAATGAAATGAATTAAGGAAAAAAAAAAGTTGATAGATTGATTATGGTGTTTGATTGCGTATAAGAAAAATTATATTGGATAATCATTAGCGCACCTTTTAATTTCAAAGGTTTCATAAGAAACCCCATAATAGCAAATGGAGCCATCAATATTGCCTCCACAAAGAATGCATAGCGCCAACCCCAATGATTGCCAACCTAGTAGCAGCAGCAATACAATACGAAAAAAAAAACTTTTTAAAATTTCAATAAAACAATTCAAACTGATAGTCGGGCAATTACATACAAATATCAAAATATAAGGACTACTGATTCGGGACATTTTGTTGAACTTTCGAATGAGGTTTCTTGTTGAACTTTCGAATGGGGTTGCTTGGATTATTCTGAAGTCGTGACGACACTTTCAGATTGAAACAATTTGGAGGCACCCAAACTTTCAATCGGATAAAGTTAGAATACTGAACTAGAACTTGAGAAGGATTGTGAATGTTTGAGATGAAATTTTCGGACCTCCTCTATGACCAATTTATAGTGTTTGCCACACTCTTTGGAAGAGACATCACACCCTTTGGAATAGCCACTATGCCCTTTGGAAGAGACACTACACCCTTTGGCCAATCCATGTAACATTTCGGTCAAACCACGTCCCTTGGATTCAAAATTTGGCTCCAAAACAAAGAGACACCTTGGGGTGATGACTTGGAGCCGATGTAATTGAAACATATCGGCCTAAACTTGGCTCCAAAGCAATTGGACACCGCCAGGGGCTCACGCCCCTGGGACCCAGCGGTCAACTAGTCAATCCAATTACGCTAAAATATCTAACACATTTGAATTTTTTGAGTGAAAAAGGAGAAGGAGCATTCACTTACAAATCCACCATAGACATAGCCTAGAGCAACTCCAGTTGGTATACACATGAAGAATGCTGCAAGCCATTTCGCTTTCTGGTATTAAACAATGGATTATTCTTCACAATATTCAATAACTATAATCAGTGGAAACATTGAAAAAAAAATGAGATAGAACGTACCTGAGCTTGAGGAGCATTGTCATCAATAAACGGAGCTGCGAGACTAATGAAAGAAGCTTCACCAACACCAACCAACCTATACATACGTATAATAACAGTATAAATGAGTATTTATAACAAAAAATAGCAATTTAAATGTTAGATTTTTCACTTACATGCGGCATATAGCAATAGACCAGAAATTCATCGAGAAACCACACCCAGCTGCAGCAGCTGTCCAAACTGTAAGTCCAACTCCAATAAGCCTGAATGGATTGACACTGCATAGACAATAATAATTGAGAAGGTAAAAAGGTGAAATATCCACCAGTACCGAATAACCCGAGAAAAAGATGTTCGAATTTACCTTTTTGCCAAGGTCGCAAAAATTGGAGAAGCAATAAGAAGGCCAACCATAAAAGCAGATGATAGAGCACCATCTTCAAAATTACTCAAGTTAAAAGAGCCCCTGCAGTAGTGGCTGGAGCCTTAGAGAGCAAGTAAAAATATCTACAATAAATTTTTCAAAGTTGAGCGAAGGCTTATTACTGGATTCCAGTTCCTTCACTGCACTTCCCCTTCACGCAAGTACCTCGACTTCCATTCACACCGTTGCTCGCAATTACTCCTCGATCGAGGTAATTTAACAAATTGATCACGCAGAATACAATCAACAATCTGATTTAAAGAGAAGTTCAATTAAAATCAGCACATTGCAGATTCACAGTGGAACTAGCAAAAATCTCGATTGGAGTACACATGATTCAAATTTCAATACTTTGACGCATTACCCGGCAGCTATCATGCACAGTACGAGGTAAAAAGGATATACTTTAACGTCAAAATCTGTTCTTTTCCAACTGAAATCATAATAAACGCAATTGGATACCTTAAGGCCGTGAACCAAGGAGGCTTGGTGGGTGAATCGATGGCGGTAGGATCAGAGGGCTGAGATCGCTCCTCCTCCTTGTGCGTCTGGGTACTGAGTGTCTCCGGCGCTGATTCTTCCATTGACTGCGTCGATTTCGAACCAATTGGCGGCTGAACTCCACTGGTTCTATCTTTAATCTCCATTGCGCGCACTTTCAATCAATTACGCGTGGGAGTCTAGAAGTGATGCTCGGCCACCCACTGCTCTGAGATTCGTTGAGGATGTCGTAGAAGAAAGGAAGGCGAGGGAAAGAGTAAAGAGATCACTACAGACTACAAATGTGGGTCACCACCAATTCTCATCATCATGATGCAGATTAGTCTTACCTATTAGCTGGATTAGCTCGACTAATCAAGTAATTTTAAATCCGACAATATGAGAACAAGAAAGAACCATCAACCAAGTATTTAATCAAATTGGTTAGGTGTACAATACCAAACTCTAAAAAAATCATATTTTTTTAGAATTTTAATCTCAAAAGTATGTGTCTTTTTATACGAAAACACAAACTTGACACAAAAATTAAACCGTGTTTGTGCTATTATTTTATCATATCCCTCGCAAAAACAATTGTTTTTCATACATATCATATTATCGTATTACTCCCGCACGCAGTGACGGATCTGGCTCACAATTGTTTTTTTTTACCTACTTAATTTTCTGTAATTTTATTGATAAAAAAAATTAATCTTATTTTTTTTTATTAAATACCCACTAAATTATGAGAGGGACCCCACTTGATGACTCCATTTGGAACAGGAATCCTAGTAAACCGAGCAGGTTTGGAATGAGAACTCACTTGCTTGGGTTCCCAATCCGCCGCTGCTCGCACGGGAACGAAGTCATGTTAGGTCTAAGGGCAATTGTTATCCTCAACTTTTAATTATGTATAAATTTAATTCTAAAAAATATAATAATTTTTAATTTAGCTATTTTAAATCATATATTTATCTCTCCTGAATTTTTTTCAACTAGTTATCATTACTATAATATTTATCTGTACTGAATAATTTTTCTGACTTCGTCTACGTGCATACATACCATTCTATTGATCATTGATGGCGTGGTTTAGGGTGGTTTGTGACCCGACACGAATCCGATCGGGTTAAGGTTCGGGTCAGGTCTACGAGAAACAGTGGAGGTCATTTTCGTAAAAGATTACTCTTACCTCTTCCTATATTCCAGAACCAGAGAGGGCCCTCGTTTACTCACTCAGATCAGATAGGACGGAATTCAAGAATTCTTCTCCAACCAATCAAGCAAGGAAGCTACTTCGTCTCTCTTTTGCCACCTATCTACTCTTTCTTCTAATCGGTACGTCTTTTATCTTCAGAATTTCTCCTTCAAATCAAACCCTACGATTCCACGGATGTACAGAACTCCAGAAATTTATTCGATTTGTAATGGATTGAATATAGTTAATGATATTGTAGCTGTTTGTAGGGATTTATGTTTCTGGTATTGTTTGATTCCAAATACAGCATTAGGACAAGGTAATGGATTAAAATCGCTAAGATAAGTAGTTTCTCGGGAGCCTATCGAAATGTTACGTAATCGTATGATTTAAATTTAGCTAGAGAAATCGTATATCTGTATTTACCTTGTTACTAGGCTGTTACAGATTTTCTCTATTTCTGTAGATTTGTTAATCAATTTTCCTCTTGGAGTATGGATTTATAGTTTGTGTGTTCTTTGTATCTAGTCATTGGTATTAACATTTAACAGGATACTGTTATGCGGATTGCTGCAAAAATCAAGTATTTATTAGTTACATAATTTCTAACTGGATGTTTTTGTGATTGATTAGCTCTTCTTTGGTAGAAACTTCACTCAATCTGATAAAACCTTTCAGACTTGATTTTTCGAGCTTAAATTTTGTGTTATGATGATTGTCTTGTTTGAAATCATGAATGAGAAAATAATTTTCGTTCGGTTTTCCTATTTGTGCAAGTAGCAAAATTTGTTTATATGATCTTGTTACTGTACAAAACTGCACTAATGATGGAAAAAATATACATTTTATCCTAACTAAAGTTCTATGTCGTTTAAATTAATAGAAGCAAGCTTACTTCTTTTTTTGGCCAATTAAAGCAAGCTTACTCATTGTGCAATTATAAGGCTAAATATAATCTGTTTTACAATATGTATCACTACTTAATGCCAAAGTTTCATCATTCAGGGCCATACATTTTCAGGAGACTAGAAGACCAACAAATGGAGGTGAATGCCATTAAAGATGCATTTGAAAGGGTCACCAAAAAACAGAAACTCACCTATTCCAAATCCCAAGAAGCCATCGATCAAGTAACTATAGAAATTCAATCATCCCTAGAAAAGCTGCACAAGACCCAACAACAACCCAATTCCAGACCCCTGTTTTCCGATCTCAACACAAAGTTAAAGGAAGTGGGTCCACTCTCCCAACTAGAAGCCACACAAAAGGAACTCAACATATCAATCTACAAATACACAAAAATCCTCGACAAATCCTTCAATCCAGACATTTCCAAGGCTTACAGAAACATTGACCCGGATACCCCAACCATCAACGAAATCATCGTAAGCCATTTCTACCGACAGGGTCTTTTTGAGGTGGGTGACTCCTTTGCTAGTGAGGCAACAATGGAGGGGTCAGAAGCGATAAAATCACCTTATGTGGAGATGTATCAGATACTCGAAGCAATGAGGAATCGAGACCTAGGCCCTGCATTGAGTTGGGCAGCTGTGAATTCCTCCAAACTCAACACAAGCGGGTCAAATCTCCATCTTAAGCTCCATCGAATGCAGTTTGTGGAAATCGTGCAGAATGGAAGCAGAGAAGAGGCTCTCAAATACGCAAGAACAAATCTTTCTCCTTTTGCATCCATCCATATGGGGGAAGTACAGAAGCTCATGGCATGTCTCTTATGGTGCAACAAGCTTGACCAGAGCCCTTACTCTGAACTGCTGTCCTCTACCCATTGGGACAAATTGAGTCAAGAAGTAGCTATCCAGTTCTGTAAGTTACTGGGTCAGTCTTACCAGAGTCCTCTGGGGGTGACAATTGCTGCTGGGGTTAAGGCGTTACCTCCTCTTCTCAAGTTCATGACAGTGATGGTGGGAAAGAAGCAAGAGTATCAGACAATGAAGCAGTTGCCAATTCCAGTGGAGCTCGATGACAAGTTCCAGTTCCATTCAATATTTGTCTGTCCTGTGTCCAAGGAACAAGCTTCGGAGGATAACCCGGCAATGTTGATGTCTTGTGGGCATGTTCTATGCAAACAGTCCATTATGAAGATGTCGAAGAACCTCGCCAGAAGTTTTAAGTGCCCGTATTGCCCGACTGATGTCGATTCGTCTCTGTGTAAGCAGCTGATTTTCTAGACTATGTTAAAAGTGGGGAAGAAAGGTGTTCGATTTGCATTGATTAGATGAATTAGTTATCTGTGTTGTCATGGTGACGATATTCTGTTGTTTATCACTGTTTCTGTATATAGACATTCTTTGACGTTCATGTTGAAAGTGACCAAGAATGTTTGTGTGACTAGGCATAACTAGCTTCCCCATCAATCATCGGATTGTGTCGTTCCAGGACCAGCTCTTATCTAATTCAAGAATTTACTTAACTCTATCGAGTTAAGGTCGATCAAGGCCAACCCAAGCCAAACCGGGTCAAGTATGTATTGCACAAACTAAACCATTTTGATAGGTCCAACCTGAGCAAAAAAAAATGGTTGAACCGACGACGAGACCGGACCGAGTAGGACCGAGACCGAACGGGCGGACTTTTTTCTCAAAGTCGGACTCGGGCTCGTCCTTTCCACCAAAATCCCGATTAAGACCGATCCGACTATTCAGCCTAGATTTTCTCATTCGTCAGCCTAAATTTTCTCATTCGTTAGCCTATCTCCTCCTTCTAAGTCCAAATTAGGTAACATTTTGAACAACTCCTTGCCCCATATCTCGGACAACACAAGCAGACCTTCTCCAGCTTCCGTGACTCTCGGCCACTCCACATCCGTTCGTCTCAGGTAAATTAAAACCCTAGGAATTAGCATTATGTGACCCGTCTTCACTCTTCACCGGACCTTCTCCAGTTCTCCTAATCTCCTGTTGTGACTCTCGACCACAAGACCTTCACCAAACCTTCTCCAGCTTTCGTGACTCTCGACCACTGCGTCTCCGTCCGTCTCAGGTAAATTGATTCTGATTGTTCTTGATTTAGGTCACGATTGTTCCGCCGTGATTGAACTTGTTCTTCTTGTTGGTAGTAATTCACATCTTGGTGCAGTGCTGACTTCTTATTGGTAGTAATTCACAAAAAAATGTTTTTTTTTACTGAAAATTTCGGTTCAAGACCGATTCAGGCAGACTTTTTAGACCGAAATCGGTTTCAGTCCTCCAAGAGGACCAAAATTTTAGGAACGGTCTTGCCAAAAAGACCGGCCCGTCACGGCCGAGCTCACCCCTACAGCTCACATGTCTGAGTTTTAGGGTCTTTTTGTGCCAACGAAACTCAAATTAGCACATCAAACTCACTTCGAGATAGGATCGAAAAGGCAGGCCAACCAAGACTGAACTTGAGTTAACCCCTCTTAAAACCTGACACGAATTGACAAATCTACGTTAAGAAGGCTCTATATACCGCGACCACCATACAAACCCGACCAACTATTATTGAATTACACATGTACAAATGCTCCGAACTAATCATAACAATTTCGTTTTCGTTGATTCTTTTAGGAACAGATGAAATTTCTTCAATCATTAGTTATAGAAATCTTC
Source organism: Chamaenerion angustifolium (assembly GCA_946814005.1). Lineage (NCBI taxonomy): Eukaryota > Viridiplantae > Streptophyta > Magnoliopsida > Myrtales > Onagraceae > Chamaenerion > Chamaenerion angustifolium. The sequence continues at coordinate 2,652,901 of OX328279.1, forward strand.
TCTACCTCTGTTATCCCATTTTTTGCTTCTTCATCTTTCTCATCCTTTCCCGCTTCTCCTCCAATTCAATCAGTCTTAACTGTTCTTCGTCTTCCTTCTTGGCGATTCTTGCACTGGGAAAACAAGATATGAATTTCACATGTCTGTCATTGATTTGTACGTTAACTACTACAAGTTGATGATACTGATAATTATAATCAAGAAACACCAACCTTCGCTTTTCTTCATTTATGATGTCGTCAAAGTTTGCCTCCATGTCACTATCATCATCATCTCGACCAGCAAATTTACTCGGATTATACCTGAAAAGAGTTCATCAGAAGCCTGTGGAACATCGGAGATAGATCTGAACGACCAATATATCTAACACCAAACAACCAATACAACTTACCGGAACATATTCCTGATCATGCTGATAGCCATCTCACCCTCATCTTCTTCGTCAGAAAATGGTCTAGCTGGCCTTTTCTTGGGTCTTTGATCATGTGAACTGACACGGGAAGCAGCAGGCTTTTTCATCTAAAGAAAATTCAAGGCAAATGATCGTTAAATCTTTAATGTAATTCTATTATCACATCAAATGAAATAAAACAAAACAAAATCTGTACCTGGCGATGATCTTGAGGTCGGGCTGATGAAACTGGATTTCTAGATACAACCTTGCCTCTGCTAGGTACACTTTTCTGTTCCCCACTGTTAAGTTCACGGGGCTCTCTCCTGCCATTAAGCATATCTCTCCTCCGTTCGTCCCTGACAAGTTCTCGTGGGTCCCGACTCTGTTCACCCCTATTCGTCTCCCTCATTTGTCCTCCCCTTCTTTGCTCTGGCTGCTGTCTTGATGCACAATACTGCAACTTTGCTGTAGGTGGATTCGTTGCTGAAGGCAGAGAACTTTTTGAGCTGGGTAATGGAGATCTGTGTATGGAGGCAACCGGCTTTTTAGATTGCAATCCATTTTGCATTGAAGGCCGACCAGGTCCACTGCCATTGGGTTGTTTTGAGTTACTTGCAGCCATTGTATTCGGCTTGCTAAAAGAAGATATTCTATTGGGGGCAGCTCTAGAGTTAGATTGACCATTACTGGACATTGGTCTCCTTTCAGCACTGCCATTACTCATCTGTCTACTGCCAGTGGTTGTTGATGCTTGTTTATTTTGCAATGGAAATTTACTCGGCCTCGCCTCTACAGAATCAGGGGGAAAGGTGAGTTTTTGCACATAAGACTCTCAACCAATGCAAGATCTGAGAACAGTAACTTACCAGTACGTGGGGTAGAGATACTTCTTGGCGGAGATTGTTTTGATGGAGCTGGAAGGTCAGCATCTTCAGACAGTAGAAAGGAGTAGTCTCGAGTATTTTTTATTTTTTCAACTTTTCGTTTCAGCTGTTGACATTTAAAAAAAAATGTTAATTCTACAATAGATTGATCATTCAAGCATGTATATGGTTTCATTATGTATATATAATGCAAAATTCAAGTACCTCACTAACTCTAGGAGGCTGTGGATGTGGCGTTCCAGTCTTTGATCCAGTACAAGCTGAAGGACTCTTCTTGCTCTGAAATTTTGCAAAATTAAGCTCAAAGTTAACAAAACAAAAGCATTAAAAAAATGCAATCACACAAAGGCAAAACACATGAGTAATTACATGAACAGATATGTTTCATTCTGTACTACTGAAAACCCCAGTAAGCCACTGTGACTTGATCATGAAACCACCAAAATATTTTAGTTGACCACATCATAGCACACTCATTACTCCATCTTTTCCCAATTGAGTAATTCCTATGGGTATTTAAACCAATAGATCTTTGAGGATCTTATGTGGCTATATCATATCTATGTAGTTTGGTTGATAGTAGGGTTGCCCCTGATCATGATCTAATGTAGTAAAATCGCTATAAGCTTCTATTACTTTGCTATTCCTATTGAGAATCAAATACTAACTAGTGTACCACAATGGAATAAAGAATCATACGAAGTCCAATTCAACACTAGAGGTAAAGGATCACGGATAAGTACATTATATTGGGAGAGAACCCGGGCAGCCAATTGCCGATCCTCCAACAATGGCTTGCTTTCCTGGATCACTCTCTGAGCAATGACTGGTTTCGAAGGTCCAAAGAAGGATCCAAAACTGCAGAAACACGAAACATAAAAGCTCAGTGAATCCAATAAAGGAATAATACATATGAGTCGAAAACACTAACTGCAGGGGAAAAAGAAAGTCAAGAAAAAATCTTCAACACGAGTGTCGGAAATCAAAATTAGAACTCACTTATCAGGATTGTTCTTCTTTTCCTGAGAACCAGAAGCTTCTTTCTGCATCTTCTTCCTGTATGTGTCCTTCAATTTCTGCCTCAAATCCAGGTATTTCAGCTCCTCAGCGGTGGGCTTCGGCTCTCCTTCTTCTTCCTCTTCATATTCGTCCTCCTGACCACTTACGTCATCCTCGTATTCATCATAATCTTCGTACTCCTACAATCAATAACCGAAAATCCATGAGCTTTTCAATCCGATCACCAGCAAGACAAAAATTCAGCCATTTCTCGATAGGATCAGCAAGAAATAGTATCGATCAAAAACGATGGAAAATCACTCACATCAACATCGTAACCCCGCATTCTAGGTTGATTGGTCAAAAGATACGATTATGAGACAATTGGTTCTTCCTTGGAAATTCCAATATGCAGATTGCAGAGCGGCGCTTCCACCGTTTAATCACGATAAGATTCTGAAGATGGTCCCCTGCAGAAGCGAGAGACAGATATAGATCGAAGCAAGGAACCCTAATTTCCTCAGCCACTCCGACCCAGAGATCGCAAACCTGCCGTTTCAGTCAGAAGTTAGAACAAAGAGCCACGTGGCTTCACTTGTCGCGCCGACCATTTTTTGTTCCAGATAAAAGGAGGAAAAATTCACACTTTGGGTTTGGGCCCTAAAAACTTTGGGTTTCAGTTCTTAATCTAATCTAAAGGTTAATTATTAAAAATAAATACGAAAAAATCAAATGACAAACTGAACTATATTTTTTGACAAATAACAAACTAAACTTTTGGAATTGAACAATTAACAAACCTACCTCATTTCTCGGTTAATTTTGAAAGGATTTGTCAATGTTTGAGAGAGTTATTAAGTCATAATACAATTTTCTTAGAATACTTCAACTAATTTTGATTTAATAATTTCATCAAATACTTAAAAATTCGTTCAAATATAATGAAAATTTGAGATAAGTTTTTTGATGGTTCAATTCCAAAAGATTGGTTTGTTGTTTGTCGAATAAAAAAGTTTGGTTTATTTTTTATTTTTTTCTCAAAATTCATTTTTTTTTTTTTGGTAATTTACCCTAATCTAAATTTAAGTTTTACTTTGTAATAATTTCTTCATTGTATTCTTTCTTATACTAAAAAAACGATATGATTTTACCCTTAATACAGAGAGTTAGAAAGAATATCTCTTTATCAACATGATTTTATATCTGTACATGATAAATGTCAACAATGTACACATGTGTAGACCATACGATAAGCATTAGAGACATTTACTTAAGTATATTAAAATATAAATTATATTTAGAATTGAATATAACCTATGTTATGTTTATGGTAGAAATGTATGTATTATGCTTGCGGAGTTAAGAGGAAGAGAGGAAACGCGGTTTCCACGACAGTAGGTTTTTTTATTGATGAAATACACTGTTACATAATATATATACATGGAGAAATACACTACATCCTAAAATACGGATTGAACCGCGAGACGTGTGAACATTAATACATAAATTAACATTACATATTAATCAGACTCCACAACCTAAAGGTTGACATAATAGATCATATTAATTTTTTTTTGAGTTTGAGTCTCTGACTTTAATAATTTTTCGGATCAGTCAACTTTTTAATTTTCCTCTCGGACCATGATACAGTTTTAGGTGTCAATCTTAGAGCCGTGTCAATATATAGATTTGTGACGCATACAAAGTGTTATCACGTAATATATTAATCGAAACCTCCAATATAGAACATGTCATAGTTCAAAAGATTAACATTTAGTTGATAACGTTTGATATGTATCTGTCTTATCATTTCAAAAATAGAAAATAAGATCTATCTATATATATATTACTCAATATTAAAAGTCAATGTTAGTTCTCCAATTTTTATTATATCAATTATACACCTTATATATCTACAATTTTCAATCATCATAACTTTATTAATAGTCAATCATCACATTACAAATTTTTTCATACAATTATACTTATTACGCATCTACAATTCTCATTCATCACAATTTTATCAATAGTTACATCTATATCCTCTTACAAATTTCTTAATATTCTTTATATTTGTTTTCTACTGTGCACTTAAACATTCTCATCTTTTTAACTTTCTATCGATTCACAAAAGAAATGTAGTTTACGTAATTTATTATCTATTTTTTTAAAAATTATTAGTAAAACTATCATATATTCTTTTTAAATTTTCATATGTAGTTCATTTATGAATTCATTACATAAATATTAGGTTTTGGAGATCCACCCAACATTTTAGTGGAATAAAGGGAAGACCCTCAATTCTCACTACAATTTTCAGTTAATACTATTTAACTTTAAATTTATTGCACGTGCAGCGCAAATATCAAATTCACTAATATAATTAAAACCATATATATAATTTAATTATCACAAATTAGATATACAAATCAAATTTGAATTCCCCAATCCATCTTTCCAAAAACGTCACTACAAACGTCTCTACTAATTAAGTATCAAAATTCCATAAGAAGTTCGGCTAATAATAGCCTAATATAACGGGACAAAGAGTAGGCGAGCCAGGTTTTCTCTACTTTGGTCATTTTCAAAGCATGTTTTATTTTAATCTCCATTTTAAAACCATATTTTTCTATAAGTCAACCCAAAAAAAGTGTTATTTTTTAAAAAAAAACGTGCTACTGACATATATCCTTGGCCACCACGAAATGAAAACATGCCTTGTCCCTGTCTTCCTCTCCTCACTGCAACCACAAAAGAAACCATACATCGTTCACTTGATAATATTGTACGTTCTTCAAAGGGTCTCTCTACCTCCACCTTCTTCAAACCTCTCTCAATCGATCTTACATCCATTTCCAATCATGTCGCAAGGGTTAGTATATTCAATGGACGGACAACACGACCCGACTCTGAGACAACCTGAAGAACACTCTCTCGGTATTGGTCTCAGCGCAGGCATCCTCCTTATAACAATATTCAGCATGAGTTGTCTTGTTTATTGGGTATATTGTCGTGGATCACACGCACGCGTCACTTGAACGGGAACTGACATTGAACGGGGCTCGCCAATGTTGCCCGAACCGATATCTAGGGTTAGTGAGATTTAACTCCTTGTGTATTATAATAAATAGCAGACATTTGGTCCAACGACCTCGCCCTTTTTTGGATGCAATAGGTTCCAAGATCAAATCATAGTAATATTTCTCTTATTGATAAGGAGTTTGAAACATTTCTTCTTATCTAACGTGATATTTTTTTTTAGGATGTCACAATGTACCGTGACTCAGACATGCAGGTTTTGTACTTTTCAAATACACCATGAACTCACTTTACTAACTATTTTCTTCCATTAATACGAGTTTTCTTTCTTGCAAGCCGAGTATGGTTTCGTAGCCGCCCAAAGAAAGTTTCTATTAGACTTGTGTAATACTTATAATCACTTCTTATTGTGAGCTTTTTTCATAACGTCTTGCATTTTATTACTACCTTATCAACGTATAACTTGAACAATTGTTGTAATTAGGGTTTGAGGCCAATGCACGGTGCGAGCTTATCAGTACTAATGCCAGGCGATCGAATGCCAAAATTCGTGGCGCTGCCATGCCCTCTCGAGGCTTCATCGGAGGTGCCGGAGAAGGTAGTTGATTGCCTCGAGGAAATATCAGCTCAAAAGCTGCACCCTACTTAGTTCTTGCTACTTCTGTAAATATTTATTTGTGCGTAGCTTGAAGATTTCAAAGCTGCAGAAAAATAACCTGCAGATTATAATTTATAAGTACGATGCTGAAGAACAGCAACTGATGATCTCTCCACAAGAGTGCTTTAATCTAGTCTTTGATGAGATGTATCGCATTTTTGGGTTTTAGAGTTCGAGATGATTTGAAGTTCGAATTTTGAAAATGAAATTTTTTTCTAACTTTTTTTTTTTTTGTAAAAATGAGAATCATTCATTATCAAACCCGACTAAGAACGTCTACACTTTTGGTTTTTTCAGCACCCATAGTGTTTAATCTAATACAATCCCTCACCCTCGCGCGGGGGAATTCAAGTTCTACAAAATTTTCATCCAAGTTGACCGCTTCCTTCGCCAAGGTATCTGCGACTCCGTTTCCTTCCCTGAAGATGTGTCTTAGCTTGATTCTCCTAAATCTCGAGCTGAACCTCCTGCAATCCACAATAAGGGGGGTTAGTGGTCTATCTTCCCTACTCTCTTCTACTATCATACCTATGACCTCTTTTGCGTCTGACTCCACATGAAGATCCTGGATTCCCATCTTCATTGCTAACATAAGCCCGTCCTTGATCCCCCAATTCGAATAACAGACAAAATTATAACTTTATTTCTATTTGGGTAATAATTTATTAATTTGTTGATAGTTAGTTCACGAGTGTGTCCAAAACATTATCCCCATTTCCAGATGATCACCAACCAGTCTTGTCCAAAACCAATCTTATTCAATGATCAATTGACCGAACATGCTGTAATGATGGAGATGGAGAACCATACAGAAGTTGCAGATGAATTGGACCAGATTTGCAGGAGGATTTTCCAGCGAAAGCAAACTCATTGATCAACAATTCCATCATGAACCATTGCAGATAACGCAATCTTAACTTCTTCAAGTTATCGATCCACTCCAACCGCTAGTACTACCCAGATCAGATGCCTTCTTTGTCTATCCACTTAATCATCGTCACCTTCTTCCTCATCGAGACGACTCTCTGCGCGCCGGAATTTGCCTGCAGTCAACCGCACTTTAGCTCTTTCCCTTTCTGCAACAGTTCTCTTCCCGACGCCGCCAGAGCTCGGTCTATCGTCTCCCTCCTCAGTCTCAGTGAGAAAATCTCTCTGCTCACTAATAATGCATCCTCCGTTCCTCACCTGGGCATTCCTGCTTACGAATGGTGGTCGGAGTCCCTTCATGGGATTGCCACTAACGGCCCCGGTGTATCCTTCGACGGCCCAATCCCCGCCGCCACGAGCTTCCCACAGGTTCTTGTGATGGCTGCGGCATTCAATCGGAGCCTCTGGTTCGAAGTCGGAGCCGCCATAGCTGTGGAGGCCAGGTGATGATAACTGAAAGAAAGATCTTTACATTCTAATTTTTAGAGATTCTGGTAATAATCCTTGAATTGGATTAGCGCCCATTTGAACTGTAGCTGTCTTGATCTGGAACAAGATTGAAATTGGTCAATTTGATGAATTCAAATGGATATCGAAACTAAATTTCCAATTTTTTCAACTAATAATTGGATAAATAGCATAAAAAATAAGCCTTCAAATTGTTGTATTCTGCTAAATCGAGCTGACACTCGGTTTGAATCGATTAAACTGTATGATCCTCTTGTGTTTTTCTTAATATATATACACTCATTCTGGGAATCATCAACAGGGCAATGTATAATAAAGGGCAAGCTGGGTTGACATTCTGGGCACCAAATGTTAATATCTTCAGAGATCCGAGATGGGGGAGAGGTCAGGAAACACCCGGTGAGGACCCGATGATCGCATCTGCATTTGCAATTGATTTTGTGAAGGGATTTCAGGGTGGGAATGGTGATGATTTGATGCTTTCTGCCTGTTGCAAGCATTTAACTGCTTATGATTTGGAGAAGTGGGGAGATTTCAGTAGATACAACTTCAATGCCGTGGTAAGAGGATTTTACCCATTCTTTGTTTTTCACAAACATGAAACACGGTATATAATGTTAGGATCAAACAACTCAATCTAATGAAGAAAACACTTAGGATTGAGAAAGAAAAACTCAGTTTTTCTAAAGAGGAAAAGAAGGGAAGCAAAATCAGATTTATTGTGGTAACACAAGTGGGTAACCTCCACACGGTTTAGAAGATATTATTCATGACGGTTACTGTTACAAAATACGTATATATGGAGAAATACAGTACAGTACATTATAGCCTATGGGTACATTAATACATAATCTACCATTACATATTAATCAGACTACAATACCTAACATATAATGCCATGGATTGAATTTACATGATTTTCTAATGGAGGCATGAGATTGATCTATTTTTCCTGGAAAAAAATAGAAATTTTGGATACATCGTTCGTCGTTCCCTTTTCAGATTTGTTTTACTTTTTCTTTTTGTTTCTGCAGGTTTCTGAACAAGACATGCAAGATACTTATGAACCACCTTTCCGCAGTTGCATAGAAGAAGGAAAAGCAAGCTGTTTGATGTGTTCCTACAATCGAGTCAATGGGGTTCCTGCATGCGCTAGACTCGATCTATTCAAGAAAGCTAGGGTAGATTGGGGTTTTAAAGGGTACAGACTTCCAACTCTCTTGAAAAATATATTTACAGAAAGAAAAAACAGTTTTTTTTTTCCTACTGATCTTGTTATAGCTGACCTGAAAACTCCATTAATGGTCATTTGTGTTCATCAGATACATCACCTCTGACTGTGACGCAGTTGCCACAGTTTATGAATACCAACACTATTCTAAGTCCCCTGAAGATGCAGTTGCTGATGTTCTTAAAGCAGGTCTCATTTTCTTTCTGAAGTATCTTCCAAATTTCTCAAAAATGACAACTTTTTTCAAAACTTACATTCTTGTTTCTGCAGGAGTTGATACTAATTGTGGAACTTACATGCTGCGGCACACTGAATCTGCAATCAATGAAGGGAAGGTGAGTGAAGAAGACATAGACAGGGCTCTCTATAACCTTTTCCTAGTTCAACTCCGTCTTGGATTGTTCAATGGAGATCCTAGGAAAGGCAAGTTTGGCCTGTTGGGTTCTAAAGATGTCTGCTCAAAACAACATAGGGAACTAGCATTGGATGCTGCAAGGCAGGGAATTGTGCTTCTGAAGAATGAAAATAACTTTCTGCCCTTAAACAGGAGAAGTGTCCCTTCCCTTGCCGTCATTGGCCCGATGGCGAATACCACAAATCTTGGCGGTGGATACTCAGGTCTGCTTCCTCGCTACTCTATCTAGCTAAAGTTAAGGTATTTGGATAGTTTCCTAATTGAACTTTGAACTTATCTGGTATGGACTGTTTTCTAGTTGAACATTTGGTATATAGGCAGTCAGCTAACTGAACTTTGTGATATTTCGATTAGGGCTGTCAATTTTGGACACGACCCATGGGTGGTCGTGTTCGGGTCGATGTTTTTGGACACGAGGATCATTTTGACACGATTCGTCCAGCCCGTATGAAAAATAGGGTCGGGTTTGAGTCGTACCTATCGACTCGTGGGTCAACCCGTGGACCCGTATAACTAAATATATATTATAATAAATTATATAAAAGTACATGAGTCGCACGAGTCGTGTGGATTACATGGGTCGCATAAGTCATGTGAGTTGTATGAATGAGTGGATCATATGAGTCGACCCACAAATTTCATATTTTATAAATTAAAATGACGTGGGTCCACGGATCATACGGGTTGACCAGTGGACCTGCAAATTGTGTTTGAGTCTTGAAAATTGACTCATCATGAACTACGGATCGTGTTTGGGTCGAGTATATTTTGACGCAACCCATGATTGACTCGTCGACACAAATTGACACCCCTAATTAGGGGTGATAAAAAAACGGTTGGACCGAATTCCCGACAAGACCGGCCTGACTAGGACCGAGACCGAGCGGGTGAGTTTTTTCTTCAAGGTCGGACTCATATTTTTTTCCCGAAAGTACGATTAGGACCGGCCCGGGCCGATTTTACTATGCAAACCTTAAAAATCAATGATGTATGTTTGGAACTATGGGAGAAAATAAACTTTGTTTAGAACTTTGTATGTTTGTTACTTGGTTGATTTGTTACTTTGATTTGTACTTTGTATGTTTGTTACTTTGATTACAATGATGTTTGTATTTGGACAAATTCGTTTTCTTCTTCTTCTTTATTTACCAGATTCAGTCCAGGACTGAGAAGACCGGCCCGAGTCAAGAAAGACCGACTCGGGCGGACTTTTTTGGCCGAGGTCGGGTCTCGGTCCCCCATAAGGTAAGACCGAATTTTCGGTCTCGGTCTTGCCTTCAGGACTGGACCGGACCACCCATGATTAACCCTACCTCTAATTTCGATAGTTTACTAGCTAAATCTTTTTTTTGATTAGGTCTTGCATCGCACTATTTTTTTTCCATTTAAAAATTAACCGAGAGTTAGCAAATTGTATCTTTTTTTTAGTACACGTAACTAATTCTTAATAAAAAGTTCAAGTAGCAACATTTTTTTCTTTATACATTACATTATGTTTCTCACTTTAACTAACAAAACTTTTTACTTATGAAGGAATTGCTTGCGACCCAAGGACCCTATATGACGAACTCAAAATGTACCCAACCAAGACAATTTTTTCAGCAGGCTGCCGCGATGTAGCCTGTGACATTGACACCAGTTTCGATGAAGCAATTCATGTTGCAAAAGAAGCCAAATACGTTATCGTTGTCGCTGGGTTGGATTTAACCCAAGAAACAGAAGATCACGACCGAACCAGTCTTCTCCTGCCAGGGAAGCAAATGGAGCTCGTAAAATCTATCGCTTCCGTCAGTAAGAATCCCTTGGTTCTTGTTATTACAGGCGGCGGGCCTCTTGATGTTTCGTTTGCTGAAAACGATCCTGGAGTTGCAAGCATTATCTGGATCGGGTATCCTGGTGAAACGGGTGGAAAAGCACTTGCAGAAATCATCTTCGGATATATCAATCCAGGTTCGTTTTCTCAAACTTGGTGAATCATCAATGTGGGGTCTTTCGAGTACGGGGTGTCAATTCGTGTTGACGGATCAACCGTGGGTCGTGTCAAAATATGGTCAACCCAAACACGACCCATGATTCATGATGGTTCAATTTTCAAGACTCAAACACGACCCGTGTCATTTTAATTTGTACAATATGAAATCTGCAGATCAATTCGTTGACCCACATGACTCGTCGACCCATATGACTCACTGATTCATACAACCCACGTGACTTATTCAATCTAAGTGACTCACTACGTAACCCATATGACTCATACGACCCGTGCAACCCATGAACTTTTATATAATTTATTATAATACATATTTAGTTATACAGGTCCACGGTTAATTCACAGATCGATAGGTATGACCCAAACTCAACCCTAACCCTATTTTTCATACGGGTTGGACAGATCGTATCAAAACGACCCGCGGGTCCAAAATCTTCGACCCAAACACGATCCATAGGCGGGTCACCCATGATTCGTGTCCAAAATTGACACCCCCTACTTTCGAGTATGCTTATTAACGAGCTCATTAGGCAACTGACAAACCTCATATCGATATGCTGCAAATTTCGTGTTCATTCAGGTGGCAGGCTACCCATGACGTGGTACCCCGAATCATTTACCAAAGTAGCGATGAACGATATGAACATGAGAGCTAACCGTTCGAGTGGGTACCCCGGAAGAACCTATCGCTTTTACACTGGAGACACCGTCTATAATTTCGGACACGGATTGAGTTACACTAACTTTGTCTACAAGTTACTCTCTGCTCCAAACAAGCTAAATCTGCGGCAAGCCTTCAAACATCGGTTCAACAGCAGGTACCGTGTGCTCCAAGAAACCAAGGGACTTAACTATGTCTACACTGACGAGTTGGCATACTGTGATTCTTTAAGATTCTCGATTCGGGTTTCTGTGAGGAATATCGGGAACATGGGCGGTACCCATGTGGTAATGTTGTTTGTTCGTGCCCCGAAAGCGGTTGAAGGTACTCCTGAGAAACAACTTATCGGATTTGATCGTGTTCATGTCGTGCCAAGCGTGCATGCTGAGGTGGTCATCGAAGTTGATCCTTGTCAGCACTTTAGCAGTGCAGATGAGAGTGGGAGGAGGGTGTTGAGTGTTGGAGAACATGTTCTAATGTTGGGAGATTTAGAACATTCAGTTTGTATTGAAACCTAGGAGATTAGAGGATTCAGATGAATGGATTTATGAACAGAAATTTGTTTCTGCAAAGTAAGGGAAAAAGATGGACGAAATTACCACTAATAAGCATATTTCAATCAAGGGTTAAATACCAAGACCAAGTAGCTACCTGAACTTTGAACATTTTGCTACGAGCTACTTGAACTTTGAAAATTCAAAACGGGCTACCTCAACTTTGAAGAAGGTGCAAATAGCTACCTCCGTTCAATTTCCGACGATTTTTCGACGGATTTCCAACGATTTTCCGATGACTTTCCGACGACAATTGACGGAAAATTGGATGGAGGTAGCTATTTGCACATTCTTCAAAGTTGAAGTAGCCCGTTTTGGATTTTCAAAGTTCGGGTAGCTCGTTGCAAAATGTTCAAAGTTCAGGTAGCTAGTTGATATTTAACCCTTCAATCAAATGTTAATAATTACAATGTTATATAAGATATTATGATATTTGTTATATAATTTTAATAAATAATCAAATTTAATATTTATAGTACCGTTAGTAATTTTTCGTATATATCCCCCAGGGCAAGTCTACCAAAATAAAAGGCCTTAATGTACAAGTATTCTAGTGGGACTTCAATCACCTAAAATGAAAAGTATTGTGATGGTAGGAAATGATCATAAGAAGTTACGTTTTTACAAATAAGTACGTTAATTATTATTTTTTTTCCGATATCTCAAAAATTACAAATATATTTACTTTAATATTTTAATTATTACATATGTAGTATTTTACTGTTACTTTCAAATATTTCTAAATTATTTTATTATAGCAATTGAATATAATTACTTTGCTGTTATTAATTTATTATTTATTTTTTTATTACTTTCAGTATCCTAGTAAAGTAAATACATTTATGACTCAAAAGTTTAAAAAAAATTCTATGAGATATCTATTTGTAAAAAAATGACTTTTGAGGTAGTTCAATGACTTTTATCCCTCGTGGTAAACCACAAATTATATATGTGGGAAAATGATCCAATTTACTCATCATTTGGCACTACTTGTAGTGATTTAAGAAAAAACTCACATCATTTCACTTTGGCAAAATACAAACTAAAATAGAAAAACAGCACTCGAGCCCCCCAAAACAATTGAGTTCAAAACCTGAATAAGCCAGGTGTTCATGTTCTTCTACTTTCTGGGCCGCCTCCAGAGGGAGCACTGCCCAAACCCGAAAACTTATGCAATAATCTTCTATCTTCCTAATAAGCCATCCAGTTTAGCCTTATCTAGACGAGTCTTGCAAGAGAAATTGATCTCGAATTGAGCTCCAAAGATACGCTGGCGTTTCAACCAAAAGTACTTGTTGCGCAGTTCATGGCTGTCTGTCTTGATGATCAGATAAAGTTTCTTGATCCTCATCTCAAACTGTTCCCTTGACTTCTTATCGATATGAGGTGATCGTAACACGGTGTATACTACTCGTGATTCAGGCAATCCAACCTTCTTAGTGTGAGGGGGAATCCCCATGAAACGCCCATCAAAGGAAGTCACTTTGATCCCAATGAGTGCCTTCGCCCCCTTCTGCAACTTTACCTCATTTTCAGATGCTTTTGAGCTGCAAACCCAATTATTATTACGCCAATAAGTTCAAAATCAGTTTGGTACTTCAGAGATTAATCTATATGGGCACCAAAAGTGGCATGTACACTACCTGAACAATCTTGCCAATGTTGCCCCTTGGCTGGCTGATGTGATATTGACTGATAACTGCATAGTATGTAGGTATGGTTCCAAAGGTAAGAAGATATGTGGCATCTTAAACATGCAACAGAAACCAAACTCCAACCCAATGTGCATGCAAGAGATGCTTGGAGAACCTACACATTGAATACTTGATCCCTTCCTAGAATTGGACAAACCTAATCGTTTAGATTATCACACTTTCTAAGCAGCAGAAAAACGGCAAGCAATTGACATAGCTAATTGGCTGTGAATTTCAACGCCATGGCAGCTTACCTAAGACGGAAAGATTTCTACTCAAACGTAAAGAAAACAGATCAATGGTTTTAGATACCAAGAGACTTCCCAACATCTTGAGTTCTAAAAATGATGATGATATTCACAACATTAACACCCACACTAAGACACCGAGCTCAAAGTGCCCATTTCACACAAGCGGATCATACAATTGCAGCAACAGACTGATCGTTTCACAGAGATTCTCCAAATTCAAGCATTCAGGAAACCCGATTCACATATAAAATCCGAGCAGCTTTCTATCATGTAAATCGAGAGTCATTCCTCTATAATGAACAGCATAGATTCAGTTCTCCTGAGCTACCGATGCTTTCAGGAGCTTAAGGTACAAGAAGAGACGATACAGGCCGAGCAACAAAAGGACACACAAAGATACTTACAGCCTTGTGAGCGGCCAAAGAAGAATTAACCAGGTCCGTCCCCCGTAGAGATCGTAGGAGACCAGCAGCCGCCATAAGTGGTTCCCGACGACCTAGGGTTTGAAGATATGAGTTGCAGCGGCGCGAAGCTTTAAGTTTTAGTGACAGCACTGACAAGTCTATTTGATCTGCTCATTTTTGAGCCTTTGGGCCCAATTTCGCATACTGGCTCAATCATAATAGTGAAAATCGGAAAGCTTATCATTTACAAAATAATTTATATAGTTAATCGAATTATTTTGAAATTAAACTAATAATAATTGAATCATACTATAGTTATAATAATAATTTTTTTACCCATAATAATTATGTTTGTGAAATTTGATTTATAAGTGTACTTATAACCATAATCATATATATATATTAATATATTTGTATATATAATAAGTGATATTAATAATAGGTTATGCTTCTTGGATTCAGTATTTTATTCATTTGAATTTCTTGTATTTCGAACTTAACTTAAACTCAATTGTGTTGAAATTATAATGTTTTAATAGTTGGATTAGTCTTTTAAGACAAAAAAATAAATAAAAATAAGATTGATTTTATAGGGACTAGAATAAAATATGGATATTTTGAATATAGATATATTGGATAAAACTGACAAAATGTGTTTCATAACTGCAGTTATGAATAAATTTATTATATTAAATTTTTTACACGCAGTGGTTATGGTACTTTCTACTATTCTCAACTATAAGTGATCTTCGGCAAAAAAAACTTATAA
Organism: Chamaenerion angustifolium; assembly: GCA_946814005.1. NCBI lineage: Eukaryota > Viridiplantae > Streptophyta > Magnoliopsida > Myrtales > Onagraceae > Chamaenerion > Chamaenerion angustifolium. The sequence continues at coordinate 2,668,239 of OX328279.1, forward strand.
GCGGTTGGTTCAACCCAATTCAATCTAGGTTCAAGTTCTGGTTCATGCAAAAAACGATCCAATTGAATTTGGATCATTGGATTTGATCTTAGACTCGAGTGTTTTAAATGAACTGTCCTAAAACCTTAAGGTATTGAAGTGATTACTCAGTTATGATTTTATTATCTAATACGTGTGCACTTACTCTTGTTAGCATAGAATGTACTTGTATAATGCATTATCTATACCATGTCATTAACAATTGAGAGTCGTGTGAATGGAACCTAAGCCCTTACGGTCCTAATGACTAGGAGTGAGCAAAAAAGACTGACTAAACTGAATTCCTGACAAGAGCGGTTCGGCTAGAACCGATACCAAACATGCATACTTTTTTTCTCAAGGTCGGGCGCAGTCTTTTTTTCCAAAATCTCAACTAGGCCCGGTCTGACCTTGAGCAAACCCACATAGAAGAAACCCATAATCCCCAACACCATAATTCTTGCAGGTCCTTTAACAAAAACTTCGTCAGACAAGTTAGCAACAAAATCCTTGTAAAAAGATTGTCCCATCCCGCCCAACCACCAAAATCCTTGCAAAAATCCTTTATGATTTAATTCAATTATACTTGGATCAAGTATAGCCTTATGAACATCTTGACCTCCCAAATCCCCTCTTGTTCATAGCAAGTATCTGTGAAAAATTCAGATTGTGGGATTAAATCTCCACACTGCAACTGAAGATTTGGAACTCGCGATATCCTCAATTATGTCTAGTGATATCACCTTGTTTGAGAAAATTTCATCATCTACCTATCGCATAAGGGTCAATTTTAGCTTCAATGATGATACTGGAATTGATGAGTCTCATCCTGGAGAACCATGGCTTCTCGGCCTAATGGAAGGAGAATAAGCATTGATGAGAAGTTGAATGCCTTGGTAGCATTGATCGACCTTCTTAATGCTGGATCAAGTAATAAAGTGGAGGTAATTAGTGATATTTGTTACTTTTCAGAATTTTTTCCTGATTATCAAATAATTTGTGGATGAACAAATGATTAATCTACTATTATTTGCACTAGATATGAGCTATGATGAAATGTACAGATTATGGATTATGATCACCATCGCTTGAGATCCTCATGTATTCATTATATTCTTTGGTTTATAATGTATGATCATTTGTAATGGTTATGGATATTTATAATGGAATATGATATTTCAGATATTGTAATTATTAATTATATTATGGTTCGGGATGGATTATAGTGTCGATGGGTATTGGTAAAAAGAATGGATTTATATTAACATTTACATTAATTCAACTATTTAATCTTAATTAATTAATGAGATTTTTTTAATATTAATTAAATAAATAAATTATTTTAAAAGTTTTTTTAATCAATAATTAATTATATTATAAGTTTTTATTATTCTTAATTTTTAAAATTAATTAACACAAATTATATGTATTGTATACTGTACATATATACGGATGGACAAATATGTCATTTTATCACATCCAATTCTATTTGCATATACAATTCCACCTAAAAAACAACAAAATTTATTATTCCATTCTGTTTCATTCCACCAAAAAATATAATTTCATATTCTTATTTTCTATTCAGTATTCTCTATTTATATTCCCTATTTATTATTATTTATTTCGAATTCCGTGAAAGAAACGTACGTAAAAGTCTAGTAGATTGTCCAATGTAAATCATCTATTTTTTTTTAGCCAAGAATGTAGATCATCTATTGGCATCAACTTCTTAGCGCACACCACGTGTCACTTCCCCAGTGAGTGGCAGAACTACAAAGAATCGGAATAAGGAATCCCCCAATCGAGACCACCTCTCGCACGCTCTCATCGAAACGAGACAATCTGTACATCAGTTTTACACTTTTACCACCATGCAGTGATTTTTTAAGAAATTATGAATTACATTAAATTAATTAAAAAAAAAACGTTAACATACTTTTAATTCTTATTATTTTATGGGTTTCTTTATAGAGTTTTGAAAAGAAATCATAAACCAATGAGATAATTGATACGTTTATGTTATTATTTTTGGCGTAAAAAACAAACTTTAACTGTGGCCAAGTCATTTTTTTTTAGTAATTTTTTTAATGTGAAATAGTCACTATATATAAATGAGAAAAATTGAAATAAATTATATTCATATTCTTTTTTTAACTCTCATTTTCTTCTAATACATTATAATCTCTTATTAATTAATTATTAAACTTAGTGGGTATTTTGCATAATTTCAAGAAGTGATATGATTCTTTATTCAGTATGTACTGGCAACCAATAATCTTTCACAAAAGTATGACCTTTGTCTGCTAAAGGAAGATTACTATTGGCCAGATCCATATGAATGTAGACATAATAGAAAAAATTAAGTAAAAAAATTAAGGTGTAAATATGATATTTAAAAAAATTACATTAAAAATAAATATATTTTTAAATTTAAAGTTAGATAATATTAAAAGTTGAGGTGAGACAATTACATTTTTGTCTCCCACTACTGATAATTAAGTTGATGTCTGATGGAGCTACTAAGGGGCGTAGTTGTCCCCTTCAATTTTTTATGTTGTATAATTTAAACCTTAAAAATACTATTTTTTTTTTCGATTTAACCATTTTAAGTCTTATATTTATTCCTTACAAACTTGTTCACTCTAATTCTTATCTCTGTAAATTTAATTCATCTATTCCTTGTTGCCCATAGTTCTTCAATGCACATTATGATTGCTTTCTTAAAACAATTATATTTTAAGGATTATATATTAGATTCATATTCTTTAAAAAAAAAAAATCAAACCAAAATTTATCATTTGTCAACACATATTTCATATTTGCATAAAATCTCGACTACAGGAGAGGAGGCCATCACCGGCTAGGAATACAATTTCTAATGGCTGGAATTTTCAGCCGTTATAATGTAACGGATCAACTTGATTTGAGCCGTGATAACTAAAACGGCTCAGTAGTTTGAGCCGTTAAACTAGCCCAATCACGGCTCAATCACATTTGAGCCGTGAAAGTGAAATAAATTTCATTTATCACGTCTCTATACACATTGAGCCGTGATTGTTGGCCGGTATTTCCCATCTCTCCCGTAGTGCTCACAAGTATGCAAACTGACTTGGTAATAAATATGAAAGCATATGTTCATCTCAAAACCCTAACTCCATTAATAAATATGAAATTTATTTGTCCAAGAAGGGGTTGTCCAGGTGTCAATCATCAACAAATGATATGAACACATAAACCAAGAAAAAGTGCAGATTAGGGCTAATTTACTCTCAACAGATGCATACTGTCCTTTACTGAGTCATCACTCAACTGAGAGTGAATATTTTGTTAGGGTTTTTGAATTTTGAGATCTAAAAAAACGGGGAGGGGGGAGGTCAGACGAAGGGCACATGATCCCTCTCTCCTCCATCATCCAAGGAAGGAAGATTATTGGCTAATTTGGGTTTCTTTTGGATTTTTATAAAAGTATTTCTTAAATTATTGTATAAAATGATAGGTATCACTAAAAAAAACTTAATTTTTGACCTAATTAAGTAAAACTTTGTTTCAATGCAACAAAATAATAATTCTTTAAATTATTACTTACAAATTTCTATTATTATCCCATTAATAAGAAAAATCAGTAAAGATGTCCAATATCTAATGTATAAGTAAATCTTGTTCCCATATTGTTCCTTACAATAGCAATCTAAGTAAGATTGGATATTTTATTTTTTCCGAACAAACTCTCAATTAATTCGATATTCTTAAATTTTAAAAATACAGAGATCACATATTATTTATAGTCTTCACTATGACCATACATGATGAGTTTGCACGTTGATATATGCTAGTTCGACTTATACTTATCGACTTATCAAATATCATGTTGTTTCGCTTGTTTCAGAGCATACTTTCCACGCCTTTTGGATTATGATCCACATTTTAATACCACACCTGATATTCTTAGTACGAGGTTGGGTCGCTAATATTCAAGTTCTCACGCTCTAATACTAATTTTGGAAAGGCACACATATTAACCAACTTCTACCTTAACTAAAATTAGTAAGTAAAAGCTTTCGATATACTTTTAATCTACTTCAATCGTGTAATTTTATTGGTGAGCAAGTGGAGTGTAATTTATTTGAAGTTTTATTTTTATTTGTTTTCCTGCAAATCCTGTATAAAAATCACAAATGAAGAAGGAACAATAGTACCACTGGCAGTGGTAGTCTATTGGTTGAGAACGCTGACTCCCAATTACTTTGGCTCCGGGGTCACGAGTTTGAATTTCCCACGAAAAAAGTGGGAAATGATTACGACTTGAGTCTAATAGGCCGATCTCTCAACCGCAGACTGCTGATGGGGCTACGTTGACGGGGTCAATACATGCACCGATTGTTCAAGGGTCGTCACTATTAACACATTTCTTAAAAAAGAAAGAAAGAAAGAAATAACAATGGTAGGAACAATCATCACTTTTGGTTTTGGACATGTTCTGCTAGAGCACGTGTCAATAACCGGTTAGCTGGACGGCGGCTCCAAATTATTACCCCTTAAACAAGGTTGAGCTCAGTCTTTAAGACAAAGATTAGAATAGAGGGTTTCATTTTGGCCCCTAATCTTCTACTTGGGATGCTTCTGTAGTCATGCTCATTTGACAAAGTCCTGATATAGCCCTAAATTTTAACAATATTTAAATTTTAGTCCTTCTTTTAAACTTCTAGCAAAATACTAATGGATTGCAAATGTGGAAATTTAGCTGCATGTTAATTGTATTTATACAACATTAAAAAATTAGATTGGTTAATGAGGAATGTTTAATGGGGCTAATATAGATTTTGTATTAAGTTAATATGAAGAAAATTAATAAAACACAGATAAATAATATATTTTCTGTACAAAAAAATTAGAAATTAATTATCTCAAATACTATTAGAAAAATGAAAAAGAGAAATCTCAATTGCAATGGCAAGAGACTGAACCTCAAGAAGTTACCATTATAAACAAACACATTTAGCACAATTTGTTTAAAAAAATATTTACAGGAAATATTTTACATATTAGAATTTACTGGAAGGGTTAATAAAAAAAACCGCTACCTGAATTTTAACTATTTTATAAAAATATATTTGAACTTTGTTTTTTAGTTTTTACCACTTATACTTTCAGATTTGGAAAAAAAATGCTACTACCATTTATTTTCTTGTTAAATTTGGACATAAAATGACATGGCAACACATAATTGGTACATGATTTACAAAACTATATTATTTTAAAAAAGTACCAAACAATTATAAATAACTAGAAAATTAACAGATAAAAACTTAAATTTTTAATATATTTCTTTTATTGAAAATACGAAATATTAATAAAATATTTTTTTTATTTAATCCATATTTTCAATAAAAATATTATATTAAAAACTCATATTACCCAATAAATTTTTCATTTTTTCTTATAATTTTTGAAAATAATATAATTTTGTACAATATAGACCAATCATGTGCGATCGAGTTAATTTCCGTTCAGATTTGACGAAAAAATAGACAAAGATAACTTTTTATTCCAACAAATACCGGTAACAAAATTTTAAAAAATCAAATAGTTATTTATAAAATGATCGAAATACATGTAGTGATTTGATTATTAACTTTTTTACATAAATTAATTTAAACACACTGATTAGCATGGACCATTAAGAGACCCCATAAAAGTATTGGTAAAAAACCACAAATATTAAACTAGAAAATAAGTATCACCTCGAGTACCACAAGTTGTGGTTTTGTTAAAAGCCACACTAAAGTGTGTAGTTGAGCTTAAGCTTTAGTAATTGCATCCTCATTATATTTATATTTGCATAAGTTTAATCGATCAAAAGTCTCAGATTTGATTCTCGCAATTCGTATATATTAAGTATATATATATTATAAAATTATAGTAACTATTTTTTTTTATAGTAACGATTTCCAATTATAAAGCATATGATATATATATATATATATATAAGTGTACTATATACACTTTAAACTTAAGCATATGATATATATATATATAAATGTGTACTATATACACTTTAAACTTTAACGAGTATCAATTTTACTTAACACCTTAAGATTTTAGTATAGTTGGTATAACGTAAATATATACATTTGCATCAATTTCAATCAATGAGAATCAATTTCCTATAAAAACGAGCCGGAATATTAAAAAATTTTATTATGAGCCGCCGAAAATAAGGATTAAAAAAAATATATATTTTTTGCGGCTCAACTCAAAGTGTCGTCATAATTATATTATTTTGGCGGTATTATTCATTTGAGACGAGAATTATCACATCTCACTATTTATTGAGCCGTGATAATTATTCTGACACATCATATAACAACTCAACTTCTATTGAGCCGTCAAAATTTAACGTCTCAATTAATAATATTTTAGCTGTTATTTGTGAACTCTCTCGTAGTGAAATATGTTCTTCTTGGTTTGATTCTTTAAATAAACTGCCTCTAAAGTTTGACATTGGTCACATAATTAAACTTATTAGCAAAATCATCATTGAATCAGAAAGTAAGTCCCACTTGCAAAGGAATCTTCTTTGCCTTCCTCCTCCTTCTTCATTAGTGAGCTTAGGTTCTCTCTCTCTATCTCCACCCACCAAACCCTAACTCAGGTAAATTAGGGTTTTGAATCTTTAAAGAACACCCGAATCGGATCGGGAAACCGGTAATGGGAAGAGGTAAGATCGAGATTAGGAGGATCGACAACTCGACAAGCAGGCAAGTGACCTTCTCCAAAAGGCGAAATGGATTGATGAAGAAGGCCAAGGAGTTGGCTATTCTTTGCGATGCACAAGCTGGACTTATCATCTTTTCTAGCACAGGGAAACTCTATGAGTTTGCTAGTACCAGGTATTATACTTCATTTCCAACATTGATAGTATCCTTAAAAAATGTCGGATAATTTTTATTTTTTGTCTATGGAGGATATTATTAAACAAAAAATAGTGTTGTGCAAGACCTTTTCAGATGGATAGTTAATTAAATTTAAATCTAGGCAAATAATGTTCTTGCAATTTTCAAGATATGCATAGATTTTATAATTATTTTCTGTACCGTGATTAAGAACTTAATATAGTATAGGAGTAATACGGTATTATATATGTATATATATATACACTCTTTCCATTCTAATTTGATGCCCGAGAGTATTAACATAAGGTCGATTATATTGTGTTTTTTTTCATAGATTTTGTAGTAGTGTGAATCTGAGTCGATTCAGACGAGTTTTCCCCTAAAAATATTTAAGCTTTAAATTTTGGTCTTAATAATGAGGCAGACTTATTTAAATCGGGTCAGACTCAGTCTAGATTTTTTTTTTTTTAATTAAAAGGGGAATAACTAAAAATATATACCATTTGAAGAAAAAATATAACTAAAATAATGTGTATGACAGGAAAAATGAATATAAATATGATAAAATTGATTAATTAAATTAATGACTTACAATGTAGAAATTTTAGAATGTGATTCTGTCATAGTAATTTGAATATGTACAATCAACGACATTAACTAAATATAATGCACATATATTCTAACTAGAGTTGATCTAATCGGTAAATGTTCAATCTAATTAGTAGTTGAAAATTGACCAAAAAAAAAATTAGTAGTTGACATAAAAAAAAGGGTAAATTGCCCCAATGCACCTGGATATTTGGAGATGTCGTTAAATGCACATCACCTGTTGTTTTGTGCACCCGTATGTTTAGAATTGTTGTTAAATGCACCCACTTATTTTAAAGTGTTGTTTTGTGCACCGTGATGTTTGAAGATGTTGTTAAATGCACCCACTATTATCTTTCCGTCTTGATTTTCCTTTAAAAGACATGTGATTGTCTCGTGTCACCACAGAGACACCTACTCGTTTTACATACTTCATCACCATGATTTAAATCAATTGAATTTTAGAACCATGTGACTATCACGTGACGAGATAACGGACGAAAGTAACGGTGAAGGTGGATGTGGTGCAAATAACAACAATTCCAAATATACTGATGCACAAAACAACATGTGAGGTGCATTTAACATCTTCAAACATCGGAGTACACAAAAAACACTTTAAAACAACTGGGTGTATTTAACAACATCATCCAAACATCCGGGTGCAGTGATGCACAAAACAACATGTGAGGTGCATTTAACAGCATTTTCAAACATCACGGTACACAAAAATCACTTTAAAACAAGTGAGTGTATTTAACAACATCACCCAATCATCCGGGTGCAGTGGGGCAATTTACCCTAAAACAAATGAGCAAACAAATGCAACCACGTATACAACTCGAGTTCTATTCTAAAACCAACTAGTGAAATTCTCCACTCCCCATAACTAGCAAAACAATGTGAATCAACATTTTGTATTAGACATACTCTGTTATATATATATATTTACTTCACCGGCCAAGTAAGTAAATGTGGTGTTGAAACTCTAGGTCAAGATATATGAAGTATCAATCTAGGGTTTGCATGCCTTGGTTGAGAAGATCACTGAAATATTTCATGGCTTATGCAGGAAAGGTTAGAAAGTACTAAAAATGTGTTGTTTTCTTATAATGTAACTTGTACTGCAATGCATTTACACTACACGGAAGGTTATAAAAAAAGTGGAATTGAGGTGACAATATTGTCTTTGAAAGGGAATGAACACTTTTGCTGTTAGAATCAATCTTGTTGCTACCAAGAGATCTTCGTAGGGTTTGTCGACTTATGAAATGCGAGAACCCGGAAACCCGATTTTATATGTTTGAAGAGTAAGAAATGAGAGGATTCATTAGTGTAGCTAAGATTGATCAAATAAGTTCAGTTAGACCTTATGCTATTAGAAAAATGATTTGTCCATTTTCATTGAAAACAGCATGAAATCAGTCATAGAGAGATTCAATACATCAAAAGGAGAAGATCAGCAGCTTGGTAACCCACAAGCAGAAGTCAAGGTACATGATTTGAAAATTTCAGGTAGAGGGTTTTCTTGATAGTAGGAACAAGAACAGCAAACCCTAAATTGTCTAATCGTGCACATTTTAAAATAAAATGTCTGAAAATAATCAAACATGTTTGCACAAAACCGTCACTACACCAACATATTTTCTTGTTGTAATGGTGAAAGAACCATCATGATGTAAGTCAATCCTCCATCCAAAATTTTTATTAAATACTTTTCAAATTTATAAAATTAAGGGACTTAGACCAGGGACCCCATAGTTGGGTTCCAATCAAAGTTCTGATTGAATCGAGTCTCAATTGTAACATTACTGTAAATTATTAAGACTTAACCGTGACATGTGAAAAAGTCACTGGATAATATATTTTTTGACAGAATTAGCAATTACTATCGTTTTTCAAACATGTTGAACCATTTAAAAGATTTCAGGTTTAAAAAACCATTTTGTTTAAACATGTTGAACTGTTTTCATTCACTTAGCATATGTGCATCATCCCAAGGTTAGTGTTTCAACTGCAATGCATGCCTAAATTTAGTTTTTTCTATGCCTTTTGTAGTTCTGGCAAAGGGAGGCAGCTGTCTTAAGGCAACACTTAGACAACCTGCGGGAAAATCATAGGTAATGGTCTCTTTCCATATTTGGAATACAACAGACATTATCATGAAGATTTCTTTACTTTGGTTTAATGGGAGTTTCAATTAGACAGGCAGTTGATGGGACAGCAAATCAATGGCTTGGGAATGAAGGAACTACAGAATTTAGAAAACCAATTGGAGATCAGTTTGGGAGGGGTCCGGGCAAAGAAGGTGAGCAAGATTCGGGTTTCGATACAATCCTTACCAATAGATGAATGTAAGTAGACATAACCTATGAGTTGGATTACAGGAACAGATTTTGTCTGATGAAATAAAGGAGTTAAATAGAAAGGTATGTTCACTATAATTGCAGATAATCCGTACGATGATTCGGGTTTAATCAATTTTTGATTTGGTTATTGCAGGGGAGTATTATTCATCAACAAAATTTGGATCTTTATAAGAAGGTAAACCTTGTCCGCCAAGAAAACATGGAATTGTATAAGAAGGTACCTTTTTTTGTGACAAATTTCGAGGATTATAAACCGTAAATATCGAGTTTATGAATCGATGATATGCTTCGTTGATTAGGTGTACAGCGTGAATGGGAACTCCGGTTTTGATGCATTTGGCTTTGATGCTGCAGAAGACTCACATATCCCAGTTCATCTGCATCTTAGCCAACCTGAATAACGAAACTAGAACTGATCAACTGATATTTCAATGGAAGATCCGTGTGAAAAAAAAGGCGGTCATCGATCGTGTTTGCTCAATGTAGTAGAACAGTTGCTGCTTCATACATTTGTAATAAAAATGATTTCAATCATATATATAGAGCTACCAAGAACTTACATCTGCACCTGTGAAACCATTCTTTCGATTCGTTATATGTGACTAGAGATCAACGATGAAAGAAAGGCTCAATTTTTATAATAGAGAAACGATACTACATGCATATATAATGTTAGATTTTTAGTGTAATTGGATTGACTAGTTGACCAATAGGATCATAATATCTCATTAAACAAGTCAGGAGGGTGCGGAGTGCACGCTTGTTAAGTTATGATTCACTGTATCAGAGATTCAACAGTTACTTAGAGACGAGCAATGGGGTCAAAAGGGGCAGCGCCCGGGACTGGGTCCCAGGGGCGTGAGCCCCTGACTGGTGTCAGAAATTTTTGTTTTTATAAAGTCACTATTCTAAAAATTCATTGTAAATTTGAATTTTTTGAATTAATGACTTAAACATTTTAACCTCACAATTTCCGGTTTTTGGACAATTGCTTTGAAGCCAAGTTTAGGCTAAAACAAGTCAATGACTTCGGCTTCAAGTCATCATCTTAAAGTATCCCTTTAGTTTTTGGAGCCAAATTTTGAATTGAAAAGACATGGTTCGGCCAAAATGGCATATGGGTTGTCAAATGCTATAGTGTTTCTTCCAAAGGGCATAGTGTCTCTTCCAAAGGGTGTGATGTCTCCTCCAAAAGGTGTGGCAAACACTATAAATTGATTATAGGGAGGTCCGAAAATTTTATCCCAAACATTCACAATCTTTCTTATGTTTTAGTTCAGTATTCTGATTTTATCCGATTGAAAGTTTGGGTGCCTCTAAATTGTTTCAATATGAAAGCGTCGTCACGAATTCAGAACAATCCAAAAAAACCCATTCGAAAGTTCAACTAGAAATCCCATTCGAAATTTTAACATATAATACGAGATAGTTTTTGCGTAGAAGGAGTAGAACATATTGAAATACAGTAGAAGATGATCAAAATTGAAGAACAAGAAGAGGAGGAGAAGAAGAATAGTATCTGATTCTCACCTGGAGAGATGCGTTTCAGTGGTGAAACCAGAGGACAACGACAAGAGAGAAAGAGAGGAGGAGAGACATAGTTACACAATGGCAAAATATCTGTTACATTGGATACATTTTAAATACAGAAAAGGAAGAAATTACACATTTGGTCCCTCTACTCTTTGTTATGCGACATTTGATATTTCCAAAGGAAAATTCAAAGATGTTGAATTACTCATTATTTAAGGACGATAATAGTGTGATAAAAAATTGAAAATAATAGCATTTTACAATATATTTTTATGTGGTAGGGTGCAGTATGATTATGATAATACATTTTCTACCTGTAATGGTAATTGTAATAATCACGATGTTTGATTCATATCGATATATATAAACTTATCATGTAAATACACTTTAACTGTACCCATAAGTCTGCACTTTAATACTATATAACACTTAAAGATGTATGCATTAACTAATTGTTTTCATAAGTTCGAACTTGTGAGTAAAAACATTCAGAATACTTTTAAGTCGTCTTAATATATATATATATTGTGTGTAATATGTAATCTATTTATTAATCATGTCGTGTTCGTATTTTGAGTTTTAAGAGACCTTTAAAATCTATCCATTTACGCATTAATTACATGAATTCCCTGCCATAAGGAAAATAATATATTGTCATTGAACATTTGACGTTGAATACACAAAAATTAACATAATTCTTCTGATGATAATAAACGAAGAACACCATGTCTCTTTCCCCTCTTCGGTGTTTAGGGTTCTCATTTCCTCTGGTTCTTGGAAGCAAAACGAAGCACCAAATAGAACAGAATCCTATAAAACACAGCCCAACCCAACATCATCAGCACCCTGTTCCATTTCTCCGACTCATCTGTAGATATATGCAGCCCTTTCAAGATATCGAAACCAGAGATTTGCGGTTTGCTGGCGAAGGTATCGGTTGTCTGGTACTCGTTCATCAGGAGACCTTCGTAAGGGTAAGTCATGGTGGACACCTTGTTCATCCACACCCAATACTTAGGCATCTCGTTACTGTTTACAAAGTACCCGCAGAAGAGGAAGAACAAAGCCGTGAATGCAATCACCGCCGCGTACCCCAGAATGTAGTTCGGCACCACAGAGCTCACGAACACCACGAAGGAGTTTGTGGAGAGGAGGGAGACGTAGAGCACAAGCAAAAAGTAGTCGAACCGCCCTCGAAGCTCCAAAGCGTACCAAACAATGGCTGCATAGACTGCGGCTTGGAGCGCAAGGAAGGGAAGGTAGGTGATGAGGCCTGCTATGGTGTAGGAAGACGCGCGATACGCGTTGTGCGAGGTCTCCCGGATGAAGATGAAGCGTTCTTGGATGAAGGCGGGGACTGCGTCGTTGGAGGAGAAGAAGAAGAGGCAGACGGTGAAGATGAAGAAGCTAAGACGGTTCGTGATGCCCTGAGCGTTTGCTTTCGGGTGGATGAACATGGTTGCCATCATGATGCCCATCACGGTCAGGACCACGAGCCGGGACAGGAAGAGCTCGGGGGTTCGTTGTATGTTCTTGAAGTTGCGACGCATCAGGATCCAGGTTTCGGAGAGGAACGAGTTGTGGAACTTTGGACCGAGTTGGAGGCGCGGCTTCGAGGCGGTGGGTCCGAACCCTGGGGTCAGGTAGTCGTTCTCGTCGACCGTGTAGTCGCTGCTGTGCGGAGTCGGGGTGTCCGGGAGGATTTCGACCGAGTTGGTGTAGTAGTTGCTAGTGGACGGGCTGAAATAATAAACAACTCGTAAAATTAATTATATGAATATTATTAATTGCTTAGAGTTGAAAAGTGAAAAAATAAATAAAATATATTTTTGGAAAAACATTCCCAAGCTTCATATTTAGTTTTTTCTTGGGTGCAAAACTTTACGACTATGTCCCTATTTTTTTAATAATTAAAATAGAGTTTTTCTTTTAAAATTTGTTTTTAAATATTTTGATTCTTCATATTTTTTAGGGTAAATAGTCAAAGTGCCCCCTAAAGTTTGGCCGAAATTTAAGAATCCCCTTAAAGTTTAAAGTTCCCCTTAATGTTTGAAAATGATGAAAAATCCTCCATTGTCAGATGCTCTTTTAGGGGGAATTTTTCATCATTTTCTTAACATTAGGGGGGATTTTAAACTTTAAGGAGGAATCTTAAATTTTGGCCAAATTTTAGGGGGCAGTTTAACCATTAACCCTATTTTACTAATTCATTCAGATTTTCTGCCGAAACTTAACATATTGAAACTCAAATGTAATATATAGTAAAATTTTGAAAGGTTAAATTGTGATATTTTTACAACTATTTGATTATTTTTGTAATTAATTATAAAAATGTATTATGTTAAGTTTTGATGGAAAATTCGACAAAATTATAAACTTATTGATAACCAAACATAAATAAACGAAATTTTCGAAAACAAATTTTAAAAGGAAAATTTATTTTAAAGTTTTTAACAATAATTTAGAAAAAAGAAATAGTTTAAAATTTTAAAAATTATATTTTTTATTTTTATTTAAAAAAAATGGTGGATTGGCTTTTTCAAGCAAAGAAAGGTATTACTTACTTCATTGCATTCTTCTTCTGCCTCGAAGGGGTTAGCCCCAGCGCTTGCATGACTCCACTATGGCTCGGCGTCCACGACCTGGATGAGTTATTGAAGGGACTCCTCAAGCTGTGGTCGAAGTCATTGGCGCTCGTATCTAGGTGCAGCCGGCCTCCATGCTCCCGTCCCCCTTGGCCACGTCCCTGATGATGCCTAGGAGTCGGTGTCACGTCAACGGTCAAGATCGACACGTCATCGTTAGACAGCTTAGGTGGCTTCAATCCGGTTCGAGCAAACTCAGCCATGGCCTCGACCCCGAAGGGTGACACATCATACTCTTGGATGACATCGATAAGGTACTCGATCGAGTTCTCCCCCTTTGGGACCTTCCGGCCCATGCGAGCAAGGTGCAGGGTCACGTCTCGTGGGGTGCCCTGAAACATGAGCTGCCCTCGAGCCAAGATGATCAAGTGGTCTAATAAAAGTTGGATGCGGTGTGAGGGTTGGTGGATGGTTAAGATCACGGTGCTGCCCGAGCGAGCTATGTCGTGGACCTTCTCGATCACGCTGTGTGCGCTGGTGGAGTCTAGTCCGGAGGTCGGCTCGTCTAGGAATAGTAGCGATGGTCCATGGATTATGTCGACCCCAATCGAGACCCGTCTGCGTTCCCCTCCCGATACCCCGCGGGTCCCCTCATCGCCTATGTAGGTGTTTCGGGAAGACTACGGGAAAAATGACATCAAAACAATTGAATCATAAGCATTATAAGTTTTTGATTTTGTATAACTTTAACAAATTTTGTGTCTAACCAACTTTTATACGTGTAAACACGATTACTAAATGTGTTTAAACATTTTTGATATGCAAATATACGCATAAACATGATTAAGTAAATGTATATAATATTTGGATTTCTTTTTGTATATATATTTTTAAATCACTTGTAGATTTTAAAACTTAACTGTAAAATTAAGTTTGGAATTTGAGAATCTCGTGTTTCTTGTCGTTTTGTGTCATTTGACTTGTATCATGTATATATGAAGTTTTTTGTTTAAAAAATTAATCATGTTATCGTGTGTGATTTGTTTATTAATCGTGTCATATTTGTGTTTGAATAAACGTTTATAACCTATTTGTTTACATGACATGCTTAGTGACCTATTTGTGTTTGAATAAACAACTCAACACCGTCAAACGGAACCGAACTCTGATACCATGTTAAATTTAATATGGGGGTCAAGCCACACCCAAATATTAATCACATTATATATCTTGTGTTCTATTCTAAAACCAATTGGTGATAAGAGGAGCTAGTCTTATCGTATATATGTGGTACCTATTTTTCGAGAAACCATCGGTGTGGTATTTCCAATCACAGTGGACTTCAACAGTAATTATATGCATAAACACGATTAAGTTAATGTATATAATATTTGGATATATTTTTAAATAATTTGTAAATTTTAAAACTTAACTGTAAAATTAAGTTTGGAATTTGGGAATCTCGTGTTTCTTATCGTTTTGTGTCATGTGACTTGTATCATGTATATATAAAGTTTTTTGTTCAAAAAATTAATCATGTTATCGTGTGTGATTTATTTATTAATCTTGTTATATTTCTGTTTGAATAAACGTTTAAAACCTATTTGTTTACATGACATGCTTAGTTACACGACACAAACGAATTGTCACCCCTAATTTGGCAGCACCCCTAGCTCAACCCACTCATTAAGGTCTGGTACTTTTATTACGTTTAAGGATTAAATGATTAAGTGGTAAATAATTGTAATCATCATCAGTTTTTATTATGTAAATATGTACGTATATAACGCGTATTAACTCTCTATTATTATATAAGTTATGGACGATTCAATAATGATCTTAAATACTAACCGATAACCCGAGCTGCTCGATAAGCTTCTCGACCCGCTGCCGCTTCTCAGACGTCGATAGATGCCCTAACCTGAAGTCCGCCGCGAACATGAGTGTCTCATACACCGTGAGCATCGGGAACAGCCTATCCTCTTGCATGATATAGGCCGAAGTCCGCTTAATGAGGCTCGGATTCATCTCCATCCCGTCCAATGAAACTCCTCCACCTAAGCTCCCGCTAGCGATCCGCCCCGCCACTCCGTCCAAGAAAGTTGATTTCCCTGCCCCGCTGGGACCCATCACGGCCGTGACACACCCCTTTGGAGCATACCCCGTGATCCTGTGCAGCAAGTCCACTTCTCGGTTACCCCATTTCCCCTCAATCTTCAACTTCTTCGTCACGGTGTATGTGAGCCCCGTGAACTGCAACCCACCTGTGAAATCCGTTAAGGACGGCTTCACGACCTCGATCACCGTGTCGGGTCGATGTCCGTTTCCTTGTCGGGCCATGTTTGGAAACTAAGTTTAGCAAGTTGCTCTCTCTAGGGTTTGTGTGGAGGATTAAAAGGGTCGGGAATAAAGAAAAGGTGACAAAAGGAAGAAGATATTTCATAGCTGGAAGTAATTATTGGGGGTTGAATCCAAAGCTAATGGCTTATCGTGTCTCCATTGTAAGATCCGTTCCTAGTGACAGAAACTTGAGATTTCTTGTTTTCTTCATCGTTTTGTTGCCACGTGAATTTTGAATTGCTTATGGGAGATTCTTTCATATTTAAACCTTTGAAAATGTTTGTGTTTTTTATCACAAATTCTATATATAAAAAAACATTCATCTCTTTTTATACATCATAAATTAGATTAATTTTCTTTTTAAGTGATATACATAATTTTTTTTTATTAATGTTTGAGCGGATTTTGAAACTCTTATTAACGTAATATATATTTGAACCTTTTTGTTTTCTTCATCGTTTTCAAATGTTATATTCTAATTTTTTTTTATATGTTACAATTGAATTTTGAATCAATCAAAATTCAATTAAGGTTTGATCTAGTCCCAATCGACAGTTTAGGGTTTAGGTTTTGAACTAGTGCAGCCCCCCACCTATAGTAAGTTGGTCTGAGTGAAAACCCATATCTCCCATCAATTGGGGATCAATCGAGTTCTGTCAGGAGTCAATAGTAAGATATAAAAACGTTTAGAAGGGTACAACAGTAACATTTTGAAAAAATATGCTGCTATTTTTAAAATATATTCTGTTAAGTGTATCAAAAATTGGATATAAAGGAAAAAATATGTCCAAAAGTTAAAGATAAAAACTTAAACAAAAATATTTGAAGGAAAATTTTCAAAATGAATCTAACTGTTAGAGAAAAATTGGTATTTTACTATTTTTTATGTTAAAAATAATTGTAATTAAGTAAATTTGTTAATAAAGTTAGGGTTTATGCAAAACGCGATATAACATATATTTTTAAAAACAAAACTTGTTTTATTACAAAAAGAAAAATATCACAAGTTTTTTTTCTTCTTTAAAATCATATATATTTTTTCAAATAAATTTTTCTAAATGCATTAATGATTTTTGCATTTTCTAGAATAAAATAATTAATATAATTTAGAGTAAACAGAGAATAGTTACAAATTGTGCTCTATAAAAATTAATGAATATATGTTTTCTTTATGCATACTTAATTTTTGAGTATTTTGCATTCTAATCTTTCCAAGAGTTGCCAACTCATAATATAAGTTTAGCATTGCTTTTTAGTTCTTGCTGAGAAAATAAAATAAAAACATGGCAAAAATAGTGCATCTGTAAAAGGAAATGAGTTATGGCAGTGTAATAATAATTAACATATTTGTTTTTGCCATATATTGTAAAGCTAAGTTACTTTTAGTTTTGGCTATAATATAATGAATAATGTTCCTATAAGGAAAGTAGTGTGGCATCTAAAATATATTTTTCCATAATTTGCAACAATTTCCATACCATAAATATATATATATATATATATATATATATGTACAATTGTGTATATATATATATATATATACACAAACACAATTGTACATATAATTACATTGCATATACATTGAGTCCTGAGACTTTTCCATCTTTATTTCTTGAGGATGACTGAGTGATCGTACGTACATCACACATCGACCGATCACCAATGTGCACGACGGCCATGAAGATGAATTTACTTTCTTGCGACGGTTTAGGGTTTTTAGCGACGGTTCAGGTGCTTCTTTTGCTTTCGTCGTGTCTTGTCAGAACAACTATTGCAAGGTACGTATAAAATAGGAACAAGTGTATTAAATTTTTGCCTTTCTTGCATTACTCTATGATTTCGAATGATTTAATATTAATTTCTGTAAGCCTTTTGAATCATTAATGGAATTTTAAACTTAAAAATAGAGTTCAAAATATATTTTTCTTTACAAATAAACTTAAAATTATATTACAAATAATAAAAAATGGGTTGGCAAATGTTCCTCATTACTTTTATTGCATCCGTCGTTGTTTATAGTGATCTTAATTTACTCTGATTCTGTAGGAACCACTATGGGTTTAGCAAACCCGACTTGGTGAACGGTCCGATTCAACTGCTTGAGACTCCTGACTCGGTATTATTATAATTAGGGTTAAATGATAAGAAGCTACCTGAACGAGCTATTCGAACTTTAAAAATTCAAAACATACTACCTCAACTTCGATGAAAGTGCAAATAACTACCTCTGTCCAATTTCTGTCGAATTTTCAACGCAATTCTATCAACAGTTGACGGTAAATTGGACGGAGGTAGCTATTTGCACCTTCGCCCAAGTTGAGGTAACCCATTTTGAATTTTTAAAATTCGGGTAGCTCGTTGCAAAACGTTTAAAGTTCAGGTAGCTCATTATTGATATTTAATCATTATAATTATTCAACTCTGACATTTTGGAATATTTTAAAAATCATATGCAAACTCTCGTTACTTATATATTTTCGTGTCTATTAATTTTTAGGTTGTATTAAAAAATGGTCTCATTGAAGTTACGTTCATAAAACCCGAAGGAGATATATCTGGCATCAAGTATGCAGGTGTGGAAAACCTTCTAGAACCTAAGGACAGGCCAAAGGACAGGGGGTTCGAATCTTAATTAATTAATTACCATCCACTACATTATTTATTTATTTATTTTTAATTTATTCCATAATTACATTTCTTACAAAAAAAAACAGGTATTTAGATTGGAACTGGTCTTGGGCGTCAGATCAAAACGACATATATGAAAAGTATTTGCTTGCTTATCTTTAAAAATAATATATTTAATATTCTTTAACGTTTCTTGTTATTATTATTATTAGTTTTATTATTAATTACATTATTAATCTAGGTTTATTCAATCGGAATACAACATTATATCGCAAACTCCCGACCAAGTCGAGATATCGTTTCTCCGACCTTGGGACAACAAGGTGCGGACTATGGCCCCGGTGAACATCGACAAGAGGTATAACGATATTGTAATGATTTTTCAAACGATATAAATTTTTAAAAAAATCATATCCTATCTAAAATTTGGAGTGATAAAGGACAATAATTAGGGGTGTCAAAATCTGACTCAACTCGTGGGTGATCCGCCCATGAGTCGTGTTTGAGTAAAAGTTTTTGACCCATGGATCATTTTGATCAAACCCGTAGATGACCCGTGATACCACGGGTCAAATTTGAGTATGAAGGATTGACCCACGGGTCAACCCGTTACCCGTGACATTTTTATATTATATTAAAATAACAGATATCATTCTGTTTTTTTTGTTATGCATGGGTCGAACGGGTCAGAATGATCCGCTGGTCATAAGGGTTCAACGGGTCAGACTGACCCAACCTTTTCATTCCTGACGGGTCATTCTGACCCGCGGGTTGACCCACCAACCCACGGGTCAGGTTTAAAGTTCTAATTCAGTTATATATCTATTTTAACATTTTTGTAATATGGTTCCAAAAAATGTGTACATCAACCACAAAGTTTTATTAAAGTTGGTCAACGTTATTACGATTAAAATTATATCATTCTCAGTTATGATCTCATTTATGAATTTACCTAAAATTATCATTGCGACAATTCGAATATTTAGTTTTTAAATAGTGATTATTTGAAGAAAAAAAAAATCCCAATATAACCTTGCTATACAAATAGATACATAGTACGTGCAAATGTGGCTGCAGTTTACGTGTATGTCATATACGATCGACCGGTCGGGTTACCTGCCTTTGCGTTTTTCCAGACAAGGCTTGCTTACAAGCTCAATGAAGAAATGTAAATATTCCCATTTTTAATCAACTCTTTTATTATTTTTACCGTTAGAAGGGTAGTATAGTAATTGTGGTATCAACTAATATTTGAATTTTGGTTAGGTTTCATTACATGGTTATATCGGATGAGAGGCAAAGAGTCATGCCCACAGCAGAGGACCGCGCCAAGGGGCAGACCCTTGCCTATAAGGAAGCTGTTCGTTTGATTCATCCATCGAACCCGGACCTAGAAGGGGAGGTATACATTATATAGACTGTTTTTTTTTTTACATTTACTCAAATTATTACCATGATATGAATTTAGGGTTTGTGAATCTGTTTTGATGGGTCAATTACTGCTCGTGTTAATATATGTTTAATCTAAACACGATATGTAACTTTAGATGAGTCAATTTGCGGGATTCAAACATGACACGTGGATTCACAGGCAGGGACGAAGCCATGAATTTAGGTCAGTGGGGGTAATAATTAGTCTAAGAGCAAATAGGTAAAACAAAAAAAATTCAGAGAGAACAAATGTAAGAATTTAAATGGCTAAATTGAAAATAAATATATTTTTTAGGGCTAAATTGACACAAATTCAATAGTTGGGGGGGGGGGGGGGGCAATTGCCCCTCTCACCCCTCTATAACTTCGTGCTTGTTCACATGTGAATACTTATAACTCGTGGACACATAAGTTTGAATTTAATTAGATTTTTCAAACAAACTAGTATTGTTTCATAGGTTGGTAGACTTGGCCCATTTTTTGCATGACTTTAACGGGAATGTCAAAATGACCTGCATGCCTAGTAAGAACCATGAAAGGGTCACTTTTAGGTCATCCATGAGTCGTTTCAAAATTTAACACCCCTATATGTGCGAGGCTTTAACTCGAATTTTTGTGTGAAGATTTTCGTCTCTATCTTAAAAATATTTTAGCATTTTCTCGGATGTCGGTTTAAAGCAAACCACGCATATCATGATTTTGACCTAGTCTTAATCTTCTTTATGATATGTTTTAGTTTTAATAGATTTGAACATATGCATTCTGATACCAGAGTTTGATAAGATTGGTATTTTATGTAGTGATATCAACTAACAATTTTAAGGTGGTGAGTGAATACTCGAATTATGAACTTAGTTATTCGGTATACTTTTAAACATACCTATAAGTGCAGGTAGATGATAAGTATCAGTACTCGACCGAAAATGAGAACGATCAAGTGCATGGATGGATAGCTAAGGACTCAGGGATCGGGTTCTGGTTAATCAACCCGAGCTATGAGTTCCGCGTGTGCGGACCCTTGAAGCAAGAGCTCACTTGCCATGTTGGTCCAACTGCACTAAGTGTGAGCACACATAGGCTAACATTCATCATAACCAAACCAAACCATAGCATGTAATGAATAAATAACACAGTTTTTTGGCAGACATTTATGACTGTACACTACTCAGGAAGGGATGCCATCACAACATTTAGTAAAGGGGAGGCATGGAAGAAGGTATTTGGACCTGTCATGATCTATGTTAACCAAGGCTCACCACAGGGCACACCTGATCTATGGAAAGATGCCAAAAAACAGGTAATTAAACAAGGCCATAGTTATCCAATTCGTTTGAGAAATCCCGAGCCATGAATTGGTACGAGCGTTTCAAAATTGGGTGTCACTACTGAAAATTCAGTATTTACCGACCCAATTATTTCGTTGGTAAAAAGTGTAAATTTCGTCGGCAAAATTATTTTTTGTCGGTAAAGACATGTTTTCGTCGGTAAATGTACCGTCGGTAAATAGTGAATTTTCAGTAACATGGTAATCGCATTTTTCTCATGTATCACAACATATAGATAACCTTACCATTTTATATTTTCAGATGTTAGCAGAAACAAATAGTTGGCCCTATAATTTCGTTAATTCGAAAGACTACGCCTCAGCCAATGAACGTGGTTCAGTGATCGGAACACTCTTGGTTCGAGATAGGTTGGTCTCGTCGCTATCTGAAGTAGTGAAAATTTCGGTTTATGTATATAATCATAGAAATATTGAATCAACATTTTGATCTTTAGGTACTTAAACCCACGAGACTTCTCCGCAGGCTCGGCCTATGTAGGACTAGCCCTACCCGGCGAGGTCGGGTCTTGGCAAAATGAATCAAAGGTTGCTATTTTGAGTGTCTTGCCTTGCAAGCAAGCTTAATCTTAAACCATGATTGTTAAAATGTTATTGTAGCTAAAGTTGCATAGGTGCACGTTGTTTGTCTTTACTCTAATATTTAGTCTGTCAAGTTAGGAATCTTGATTTTGAACGTGTTTCAGGGTTATCAATATTGGACTCGAGCCGACCAGAAGGGCCGGTTTGAGATCAAGAACGTCGTTTCCGGTGTTTACAACTTATACGCATGGGTGCCTGGCATTGTTGGAGATTACAAGCTTAACAATGAGATCACTGTCAAGCCAGGGTCTAGACAAGACTTGAGTAACCTTGTCTATGAGCCTCCGAGACAAGGTCCGACTCTGTGGGAGATCGGTATTCCCGATCGTAAGGCTGATGAATTTTTCGTGCCACCAGTGGCACCCGAGTACGCAAATAAACTCTACAATAACCTAAAGAAAGACTGGTTAGTCTCTTCTAGTATGTACATTTTTTCATATAGTTTGTGGAATACAATGAATTTGATCATTCTCCTATTTTATAGGTTTAGGCAATATGGATTGTGGGATAGGTATACTGATCTATATCCTCATGGTGATCTTGTTTACAATGTTGGGACTAGCAACTATAGTAAAGATTGGTTCTATGCTCATGTTACAAGGTATGAAATTTCGTTTCAAATTAACCTAGATAATGAAATGTGTCAAAATCGACAACACAATAATCAATAAGGTCAAAATCAATGATAAAGTTTATGAGATATAACTTTTTTCTACTAATATTCTGATTTATCAATTATATTTAGGGTAAACCACCTTAAAAATCTCACTTATTTTTGTTCTATGTAACTAAATTGTTGTTTATGTTTTTTTGTGTAACTAAACTGTCACTTATTTTTCAGAAATGCAATTTTTTGATTAAATATGTCTTATTCAGTCACTTATATTTGACTTCTTCTTCATGTTAATGTTCTTCATTATCATAACACAATATGTTTTTGGAACCCAGGAATGTTAGATTTCTGGGTTCCTAATTTGGAAATATCAAGATTTCTAGATTTTGAACCGAGAAATATCAAGATTTTTGGGTTCGACATTCCGTTTAGTCATTCGATTTTGAGTTCATTCAATTTCCGGGAGGATGGTATTACAGTTATTATTATTATTTTTTTATGTAATCGTTCAATCACATTTTGAAACACAAGTGACTTTTCAATTCAAGTTTTAACTGATGATAGTCACATATGTCAACATACGTGAATGTTGAGTTAATTAATCCTCGTTTTTATTAAAAAATAGTTTATTTTAGTGACATATTATTATACGATACCATATCTAATTTATGTACACTAATTTGAGTGAACACATAAATCTCGAACTCCTACTAATGATTTAGGAACGTGGGAGGCTCTGCCCATGCAGCCACAACATGGCAAATCAATTTTAATCTGAAAGAGGTTAATTCCAAGGCAACGTACACGCTCATCTTGGCTCTAGCAGAAGCAAATGCAGCTGACATTCTGGTATTATACATATAATATTTGCATGAAGTAGGAACCCTATCTCTATTCTCTATCTATTGTATTAATCTCCCTCTATCTGTTGTTTCTTCTGTTAATAAAGGTCCGATTCAACGACCCAAAAATGGGTCCTACAAGGTTAGCAACGGGTTTCATCGGCTGGGATAATGCGATCGCGAGGCACGGGATTCATGGACTCTACCATTTATTTAGGTTTGAGTTTGCAGGTTCTCACTTATATAAGGGGAAGAACACCATGTATCTTACCCAGTCTCATGACCAATCCTTATTTGAAGGTGTCATGTACGATTATATTCGGCTTGAAGGTCCTCCAACCAGTAAGGGTTTTGGCTGCCGAAGACATTAGTTGGTTTAAATCTCTATGTTTGAACATTTATACCATGCATGCTGCAGTTTGTCCATGGAATTTATGGGACTGTAAATGCAGGATTATACATTTGTTCTATTTAGAAATTGAATTTGTATGCTATGATATTATTGTGTATTTATAAAATACTAGACCCCGGCACACGCTACGCACGTGCACGTTGTCGTCGTTGGTAGTGCGTGAAGTCTTACGAGAACATGATCAACCCGACTCCTAGGATAATACAAGAATTGATCACTTCATAAAAATATTATTATTGTAAAACTAAACTTAATTTGCATAAGATAATGAAATAATAAAACTTAAAAACTCTTAAATATTTTTAAAAAATTGCTTGAGCAACCGGGAGCATATAACACTATCAAAAGGAATCCCGGCCGCTCGAGCAATTTTTTAAAAATATTTAAGAGTTTTTAAATTTTATTATTTCATTATCTTATGCAAATTAAGTTTAGTTTTACAATAATAATATTTTTATGAAGTTATCAATTATTGTATTATCCTAGAAGTCGGGTTGATCATGTTCTCGTAAGACTTCACGCACGACCAACGGCGACAACGTGCACGCGCGTAGCGTGTGCCGGGGTCTAGTATAACCATGCATACTGCAGTTTGTCCATGGAATTTATGGGACTGTAAATGCAGGATTATACATATTTTCTATTTAGAAATTGAATTTGTATGCTATGGTATTATTGTGTATTTATAAAATATATATGTTTTAACCAGTTATTTCACAAATCTATGCTTAAACATAATTTATTTGGATATTCTTTTAATCATATGTAAAACCATTATAGGCACTTCCATTCCATTTTGTAGTGCTCTTATGACGTAGGAGTATGACTGATAATTTCTGACATGATTAAATAATCAGTAATGACTTGCATTTATTGTTATATGAGTTTGACCTTTAATATATTTTGTATAAATTCTTATACGTTTAGATATTAATGATGAATGTATGACAAAGAAAAGAATGGGGGAACATTTTGTCCCCTGTTTTTTCTTTTGTATTTTTAATTGAATCTTGAGTTTATTTGGGAAGAAAAATATATTTTGAATCCTATTTTTAATTTAAAATAACCCTATTTAGTAAGAAATATTGATTTATTATGCATAAATCTATATAGTGAACCTCGTTATAAATTTTTTAGATTCGTCACTGGTTTAAACATGATTAACAATTGTGTATAAATACTTTTGATCGACAAATATATGCATAAACATGATTAAACACGATTAACTATATGTGTATAATATTTGAATTTATTCTTGTACTTATTTTTGAATCATTTATGAATTTTAAAACTTTATTGTGAAAATTGTGAATTTTGTATAGTGTTGTTTCGTGTCGCATGACACGACTTGTATCATGTATGTATAATTTTTTCTCAGAAAATTAATTGTATTATCGTGTGTTTCACGTCAGATCTATTTATTAATCATATCACATTAGTGTTTAAAGTTAAAAAATACATTTAAAACTTATTAACAAGTATACCACCATTCGTTTTAGGTTTCAGCTTTGATTGAAACCCCAACCGTCTGAATAAACAAACATGGGCAGTTACTTAGTTTTTACATAAACATCATCCATGCATCAATATTATCTCCTAAACTATACTTTAAATATTTGACGGACAACCAACCTTACTCTAAATATAATTTAATGATTTGTTGTTTCGATAGATATAAATTAATTTATTTGTCTTTGTTATAATCAAAAGGATCCTAAACTAGGTGGGCATTACGTGTTGGTCGTTAAGATGTTTATATCATCGCAAGGGATGAGGCAGGTGTGGTTCGAGGAGGCGATAGCGGAGTACGACTTGCGGGATCGGTCGATGAGATTGAAGCACATGCGGTCTACAATGCGGTTCGCCTAGCAATCGACAAACGGTGGATTAGGGTCATCATAGAGACGGACGCCTTGAATATTATCAATCATATTCATAGGCGGGACTTTGCTTGGAGAATTGATCCCATTTTGTCAAATGCGGTAACCCTCTCATCTTCGATTAGGGAAATTGCATGGGAACATGTTCCAAGATCCGCCAACTCTTGTGCGGATTGGATAGCGAAGAATGCTTTAGCGGGGTTGTGTCCTACGGATTGGGTGTCTTCACCACCAACCTCTTTATTTCGATGTATCGTAGCGGATAATATTATGTACCCGAACTCTTTTTCGTATGTTGAATGATATATGAAGTTTTATTGGCAAAAAAAAAAAATATCTAGCGTTATGAAAAAAAATATATTAAATCAAAGTAGATAATATAATAATTTTTGTATCATATGTTTTTTTTTTGTAAATTAATATAGATATATATGTTAAAGAACTTATAAATTTTATTTTATTTGTTTATTATAATAATATAGGTAAGTTAAAAATATATAACGTGATTACAAAACTTTTAAATTTTTCAGCTTTACATTGAAAATACATTTTACAAATATAGAAAAAAATACAACTCTTTCATTATAATATTTTAAATTAAATAATATTATAATAAATAATTTATATGATAGGCCCATTCAATGAATCCCATCAATACGTGGAGGTGTAATTTAGAGTTTAGACTGTTATATAGGCCCATTCAGTAAACTCTGTTAATTATATACTTTAAACTGTAGGTGTACTTTAGATCTTATTAAACGTGGAGGACTAAAAGGTAAATAAAATAAGAATCAAATTTCCGTTTTCTCGGTCTCAGTTTCAGTTACAATTTCGTTCAAGCTTCTGGGTTCCGTCATCTAATTCAGCTGTTCGTTGAAACAGAGAGGCACTGAGAATTCGTTGCTTCTCCGATTTGCAGAGCCCTCTCTTCTTCTTCTTCTTCTTCTCTCTGATTTCTGCCTTACCAGGTAAACTCTGTTACCTATTCAATTGAGTTTGCTGCTGCTGCTGCTGCTGCTGTTGATGATGATATCGCTACTCGGCCAATTTATGTTTGCAGGCATGGAAGGAGTCATTTCGAATAAGCCTCCGCCGTCGGACGACCTTCCCGTCGAAAGGCTAAACTCCGCGGTTCAGCATCAGCTCAACCTTGAGCACGTTAGGGCACGAGCAATTAACCTCTTCAAAGCTATTTCTCGCATGCTTGAAGACTTCGACACCTATGCTCGAACCAATACAAACCCTAACTGGTTTCCCTTCTTACTATTGCCTTCTCTTTCTTACTATTTATCTGCTAGCTTATATTGATGGTATTCATTATAATGCTTTTTGCTGAGTTCAACAGGCAAGATATTCTGGGACAATATTCTATGGTTAATCTAGAGCTCTTTACCATAATCGAAGACATTAGAAAGGTGTCCAACGCTTTTGTGGTTCACCCTAAGAATGTTAATGCTGAAAATGCTACCAGTATGTACGGACTCTTCTCTTCTCTTCTTCTCCTTGATGATGCTGAGTTAATAGAAGAATCAACACCATCGGTTTCTCTCAGAATTGGCTCTAACTGAGCCGGGTTCATGATTCACAGTTCTTCCTGTTATGCTCTCCTCAAAGTTGTTACCTGAGATGGAGATGGATGACAATTCTAAGAAAGAGCAGTTACTCCAGGGAATGCAAAACTTGACTGTTGCTTTGCAAATTGATAAACTAAAGGTTTATATATATTTCTTCTCCAGTACAGTCCGTTCCTATTCGTTTCTTTTTACCACTTACTTCTTCTTCTATGCAGACAAGAATAGATATGATTGCAGCTGCCTGTGAAAGTGCAGAAAAAGTTCTATCTGACACTCGCAAAGCATATGGTTTTGGAGGTCGTCAAGCTCCAACTATAACTCCGACCTTAGATAAGCCTCAGGCTGACAAAATTCAGAAACAGGAAAATTTACTCCGTGCTGCTGTTAACCATGGAGAAGGTGATTCTTGAGTCTGATCTTCCTGACTGTAACAACTAGTAATATCCATCCAATCCTATGCATGATCATACATTAAACCTTTTTGATGAAGGGATTGTATGAAAACATAGTCCAAACTATTTCTTAGGTGAAAGTTCTAACTATAGAGATATATGCTTGTAAAATTACATCGTTATTGAAAACTGCAATAGTCTGTATATTCAGACTATTATATGCATGCATAGCATTTACTATGGAAATTCAGTTGATGATGCAGGCATAATATTTGACTAGTGATAGTGTCTCTAGTCTCTTCTATATGCAAGTAAACCAAAATACTGATACAGTCATCTGTTAGACTAGGCTAAAGATTGGTGGATGCCCCAGAGGCCACAGGTGGCATTGTGGCACTTAGATGTTACATGGTATGGTGGCATGCACTTCACTTTCTTCCCCTTTTGTTCATATCCTGATGGTACATAGTGGGAGGTTTAAGTATTAGAGCAGACATTGTTGTGTATAGCTGCCAATTGCTGTAATCCTTGTACCGCATAAAACATTTGCATGTACATATGGACTTCCACAATTCCCTTTAGGTAGTTGTATTCATTCATTATGTCTGAAGGATTAAGAATCGCTGGAGAACAGAGGCAGATAGTGCCACCTCTTCCAATGCATGTGGCGGATGTACTTAATGTGGGTGATGGAATGCAAGCTTTTGACCCATCTGGCATTAATTTAGTCTGCAGATCTTCATTTTTGTACATGTATTGAGTTTTTCTATGTCAAATTTACCACCTCTTTGCAGGTATGTACCACAAGAGCAGCCCAATGCAGCCTAGCAATATAGCTAGTCAGAACATTTTGTTACAGGTGACTCTTGGCATTCATTTAATCCTACTACTGTTGGTATTTTCCCTGTTATTGGATTTTATGACTTCTCAAATTAATTCTATTAACCTTTCATGTCTTTGGAACTACCTTTGCCATACGTTTTACTTTATAATAAGGCTTCTAGAGCACAACTTATTGGAAGATCTGTTGCTTCTCCTTCCCCTGCTGCTTCCTTGGACACTGCAACAGCATCTTCTCTGCCTTATGCCAGCTCTCCCAGGTCAGGAACAAATATGAATGCACGCTCTCCTCAACAACAGACACTTCAGCAGCAGCAACAGCAACAGCAAAGGCAACAAATGATGCAATTACCACAGCACCAGCAGCAACTTCTTGCTCAACAACAATATAGGCAATCCGCAATGTCAAATCTAGGACAGGTATTGCTAATGCTGATACTTCAATCATGCCTTCTCAAAAGGTGAAATGGTGACATGCTTTCAAGTTTATACTTTTTCGTCATTCTTCCTCGTGCTTTAACCAAACCTTTTGTGAAAAAAAAAATATTGATTGATCAAGTTTACACTGCTACAACGGTATGCATGGTTTCATAAAGAGTTGAAAGAAGAGCTGCAATGTTGCTGAGAACAAACCATTCGTGTTTTCTATTATATTGTAAATACATACATACAGACGTACCAATATTGTTATATGCATTATTAGCTAGTCTAAGCAATATCATATTTTATTTGTGAATATTATCTTAATTTTTTACGCAGTTTGGATTAGCTGGAACAAACCCCCAGAGAACTCATCCTTCGCAAACACTCAATGACCAAGGTAATGAAACGACTCCACTTATATATATGTATATTGAAAGAATTTGGTACAAATTAAAGTTATCTACATATATATGCTATATGTATGTTGAACTAATCAGTGCTCTGGTCTGGTGGCTTGAATGAAACAACAAAAAACAATGTTTGGCATGGGAGCAGCAAACCCGACTGGTATGATGTCGATGCAGCCACATGAGAACATGCAACAAAATCCGTAGGCATTGCAATCTAACATGGTGGCACATCAGAACAACCCTCAGAATCTGCAGGTATTTCCTCAACAAAGACAGCAAAATCAGCAGTAGTTGTAGTAGTTTTAACACCGCTTCTGCTCGACATTGTCACTTTATGTTTGGTTGGGTGACCAAAAATGTGGTAAATCTCCAGATCTTAATATTACTGTACTAGCTAGTTGTTTCACTAGTTATGTTTGGTTGAAAAAGCTAGGAAAAGTTACATAGCCATGCTAATCCTATTATCTTTTATTACATAACCATTCAGTAACAAATTAGCCTAATTAAAAATATCATTTTTTTTTCTTTAGGACTTGTTCCTCTTATCTTTTGTGCTTCTACCTGACAAGGCGCAACTCTACCTTGTTTTTTTAATTAATTTTTATTATTTATAAAGGGATGCTAGCGATACTATATATGAAACAGAAACATCACCATGTATGTCAGCATACATATCATATGAATTTACAATGTTGATAGTCACAATGTACATAACTATTATAAATAAATGGGTTCATTCTCATCACCACCATCACCACCCAATACACAAGAAAATACCAACGAACTAGCAACCATCAATACATCGATCGAGATGGTTGAACCATCGCATCCCGTAAAGGCATTCGGATGGGCAGCAAGAGACAACTCTGGTTACCTTTCTCCTTTCACCTTCTCCCGAAGGTATGTCTCAATCTTCCTGTTAGGATCTAATCGCAACAATCCCACTGCAATCGGATTAAGAATTTGCACACCAAATGAGAAGGAACACTCAGAGAGGAATGGAAGACAGGAAACTCTGTTTTTCGTGGTAATACCCAAATTAGGGTAACCTCTACGCGGTTTGGTAATTTGTATTGATGATAGGTTACTGTTACAGAATACGTATACATGGAGAAATACAGTACAGTATAGCCTACGGGTTCGGGGGTGTACATTAATACATAAACTAACATTACATATTAATCAGACTTCAATACCAAACACTTACTACTCTCACATCATAATTTTTCTTACTAATATGTTCATTATATGCTTTCCCTTTTTGAAGGGCAACTAGAGGAAATGATGTAACATTCAAAGTTCTGTATTGCGGTATATGCCATTCAGACCTCCATATCATGAAAAACGAATGGGGAAACAGTGTGTATCCAATGGTTCCCGGGTATGTATCTATGTGTATTGAAAAGGCACTACTTTCAATTAAAAGAACATGTATATTTCTAACCAAATAGTTATGATTGAAGCCATGAGATTGTAGGAGAAGTAACAGAAGTTGGAGACAAAGTCACCATGGTTAAGGTTGGAGACAAGGTTGGTGTTGGTTGCTTTATAGGTTCCTGCCATTCTTGTGAAAGTTGTGCTGAGAATCTTGAAAACTACTGCTCCAACATGATCTTCACTTACAATAGCACCGACTTTGACGGTACACCGACCTACGGAGGCTACTCCGACATCATGGTCGTTGAGGAGCATTTCATTCTTCGCATTCCCGACAACTTGGCACTTGATAGTGCAGCACCTCTTCTTTGTGCTGGGATTACAGTTTACAGTCCCTTAAAATACTATGAACTTGATAAGCCAGGACTGCACCTTGGTGTAGTCGGGCTCGGTGGGCTCGGTCACATGGCTGTGAAGTTTGCTAAGGCCATGGGGCTTAAGGTGACAGTTATCAGCACCTCTCCTAACAAAAAAGAGGAGGCCATGGACCATCTTGGTGCTGATTCCTTCTTAGTTAGCCACGACCTTGACCAATTACAAGTAAGCCACGAATCAATGTTGGTATATGCAGCTTCAAACATGTACTAATATTAGATTTATTCAAGTATATATACCTTAAAATGTTTGGTTCTGCAGTCTGCAGTTGGGACTCTGCATGGGATAATCGACACTGTGTCTGCTTCTCATGAATTAGTACCACTGCTTGGACTTCTGAAGAACAATGGAAAGCTTGTTCTAGTTGGTGCTCCAGTTAAACCCTTTGAGTTACCTGCATTTCCATTGTTAATGGGTATGTTTTGGGGGGTTAAATATTAATTTGCTCTTTAATGTTTGAGTAAAAATCGAGTTTTTTCTTCATATTTAAGAACGAAAGGTTCGATTCTTAATATTTGAAAATATGTCGAGTGTCCCTCTTCTGTTACATTTTTCATCCAAACTTAGCAGAAAAATATGAGAAATAACAAAATACTTTAACCCTTCAAAATATTTTTGTATGTTACAATTGACTCTATATTCGACCCAGACGGGATTGAGCTCAATAAAAGTAGGGGTGTCAAAACGGGTCATGGGTCGACCCATGGGTCGTGTCAGGGACCCTCTGACCCAAACACGACCCGTGTAATAGTATGGGTCAGTTTTTGAAACTCAAACCTGACCCGCGGGTTGGTGGATCGACCCGCGCACCAACCCGCGGGTCAGTAATGGTAAGGGTTGGGTCAGACTGATTCGTTCGACCTCCATGACCCGCGGGTCAATCTGACCCGTTTGACCTACCATTTTAATAAAAACAAAAAATAGACTAAAATATATAAATGGAATGGGTCATGGGTTGACCCGTGGGTCAAGGCTTCTGACCCAAACTTGACCCGTATTTTCACGGGTCATCCATGGGCCGTGTCAAAATGACTCATGGGTCAAAAACTCTGACCCAAACACGACCCGTGGGCGGGTCAACCATGGGTCACCCACGGATTGGGTCAAATTTTGACACCCCTAAATAAAAGTGCTAGGGTCGTCTGGATCAAGACCCAGACCAAACCTCCACCCATGACAAAGTTACGGTATGGGTCAAGACTCATAACCTCTTTCGATTGGGGTTCAGTCGAGTCCCGATTGCAGTATTCAATTGTAACATATAGAAAAGTTTTGAAAGATTTTATTGTGATATTTTAAAAAGCTTTCTGTAATTTTTAAAACATTTTATGTTAAATTTGAATAAAATATTTGTCATTTAGGAAAACTGAACTTCTAGCCATGTTTCTTGCTATATATATATATATCCCTCTTTTCATTATATGATGACACCTTATGATATATATGATTCCAACAGTTTGTAGAACTGATCTGCAGGGAGGAAAATGGTATCAGGAAGTGGAGCTGGAGGACTAAAAGAGACTCAAGAAATGTTAAATTTTGCTGCAAAATACAACATAACATCAGACATTGAGCTCATTCCAATGGACTATGTCAATGCAGCAATGGATCGACTCGTTAAATCCGATGTTCGATATCGTTTTGTCATTGACATCGGAAACTCACTGAAATCTACATCCTAAGTTCCTTGATTGATACTGTTGATGTTGTATTGTTTCAATAAATGGAAGGAGTTAGAGACACACTAATGACATGTTTTTACTTTGGAAATGCAATATTTGTTTCTTTTTGGTAATCAATAAGTAGGGCCGATCATGGGCGGGTCGGGCCGGTCCTGAAGGCAAGACCGAGACCGAAATTTCGGTCTTGCCTTCTGGAGGACCGAGACCGACCTCGGCCAAAAAAAAACGCCCGAGTCGATCTTTCTTGACTCGGGCCGGTCTCGGTCTTGGACCGAATCTACACACAAAAAAAAAAACTATGAGTTCACGGTATTTTTTAGTAAAAGGCGAATGAATAGTTCACCTCTCAAAAAAACACTATGAACTCTCTATATTCTTTAGTAAATTTATCAAGATGCACCTTTTATAGAGATAGAAAACCTCCAAAATCCACATTTTTTTCGGTGTGATATTATGAAAATCTCAAATATACATACATTTGGTCCGGGCCGGTCCTAAACGGGCTTTCGGGAAAAAAGCCTGAGACCGACCTTGAAGAAAAAAAACCGCATGTTCGGTCTCGGTCCTAGTCGGACCGGTCTCAGACCGGTCTTGTCGGGAATTCGGTCCTACAGTCTTTTTTTATCACCCCTATCAATAAGTGTTAAAATTTCATACACTTAGCTACTACTATTTAGATTAATCTAGGGTATGATTTCCCATCTCCATTAAATAGTAGAATCTTCAAAACAAATGTAAGAGGATTCAATAGAATTTAAAAGTTTTCTTCTAAACAACGTAATCTTTTGTCAATGCGTCCCCTATTCCATTAACTTCCTGATAGACATGTCAGATTTTGAATTTTTTGAACTCCGCAATCAACTTTTTGCAATCAATCGAGAATCAAGGGCATTAGTGGTCTCAGAAATGCACTATATAATGTTCATAATGGATGTTCCAATCTTTATATACTTACTTTTAGGTGTCAACTCGTACGTACGTGCATGCTATCATATATATTAATAAATTTATCGTATTTGATTTATAAACACACACAATAAATTTATCGTGTCATGCTAAGTTATCAGTTATACATCCACCTAAATTTATAAGATAATAATCTATTTTTGGTAAAAGTTATAAATTCAAATATCAGATTTTATAAATTCGTAAAGTAAATTTGAAAATTATAAAGATTAAATAATTTAGTTGGAGTTTTAAAAGTTATTTTTGTCATCCAAGTAATAATCTTGAAACATGCCGAGAATCAATCTGGGGACATCTTATATCCAAACCAGGGCGATACAATTGGATCAAATGTTCATTTGTCAAAGTTACTATAGTTAAATAAGACTTATTTAAAAAAAAAACTCAAAACATTAATAATAAAATTGAATAGAGCTAGTATTTGCTTTAAGTTAAAAAGAAAAGACAACTAGCGATTTGGTTTGGAAATTGTAACTATTCACAGAGCTAATTGACTCCTGCTCCTACGCTCCTGGACGGCGACCGAATTCGTCAATACAGCGACCGGACATGCAATGCGGAAACGCCCTTTGTCCTCAACAATTCCGTCCTCCGCTACCCCATATCCCAATTTTTCGAGCTAATCAGCCGCGTACACAACAACGAAAGCAAACACAGAAGAGCTTGCGGAGTAGTGTCAAGAATGCGGCCGCTGCCGCTCCTTTGATTCATTCGCCAGTTAAATTCATCATCAGCACTTCGAACGCGTTCGTGAAGCACTGCGTCAAGCTTCGGCAGAGCTCTTCGTATCGCCACTCTCATGGGTCGGTTCTGGTTGTGGGTACGACGCCGATAAGGTTGCTTGACTTGGCCTAACCCTTGTTTGAAGCTTCATTGGATTGACTTTGCTATCTTCTAAGTTATATCTCTTGCTCTCCTCTTCAAGAGATGGACCTTTGGATTCAAGAATCTTGTGCTGTTTTTCTGCATATATGAAAAAGATGGTTTTGCTATGAAACTCTTCTCTGGATTCGAGATGAAGATATGCACGGTAATGAAGATATATAGCAATTTGCTTGATAAATTTTCACTCCTATCTGCCAAAAAATAAAGAAAATTGCACTAAAAATGCACATTGCATCACACTCTTCCCACTTTGAAACCTTTGGCTTCAAAATTGAGCTGAGTCCTTTATATTGTTGAAATTTGTCAGTGAATAACCATATTGACTAAGGCAACTGAACTGGATACTTTTGATGCTTTCTGGGTATGTGTGATATGATTGATCTTGTAAGTCCTTTTATGTGTTCCACTTACTACATGAACCTTCAAAGTTAAAATCAATTGAATTTCTTTACTACATCAACTGATTCAAAGTTAAAATCAACTGAATATTTATTTTTTGCCGGATATGCAGGGAAATTTACAGTTTCCAACAGTCACTGGATGACAGAAAGGAGATACTTGATTGCTTACTACTGCTTGATAATGTTGAAGTTCCCAACGATCTGAACAATCCTGCAATCCCTATTGTCCGTATAAGCTCGTTGGTGATGGAAAAACTCTCTGGTATTGAATCCAGTGAATCTACAGAAGCTGTTGCTCTGATGAGAATTCCTGCCACATTTCGTGATCTAAATCAAGAGAAAAGTAATGGTAGTAGCTGCAGGACATGGTTTCCTTCTACACATCGAATCCTTGTTCTTGACGGGATCCAGGTGTGTCTTAGACTCTCAACTAAGTGCATCAACTATTTCCCCCACCCCAAATTGACAACAGAACTCACAATTCCTGGGTTATCCTTTCTTACTACACAATTCGATCCAAAAAATTCTTTTGTAGGAAAATTACCGCTTTTTTAATCTGCAGTCTTCAGTGCATTGTAGCAATCTATGTCCTAACACTTATGTTGCTTGCTTGCTTGCTTCAGGATCCAGGTAACCTTGGAACACTACTAAGATCAGCGGTGGCATTTAATTGGGTGAGGAATTTCACTCCTTTCTGTTTGAACAGTGTTCAAAATTTTTGAAATCTCTACAGAAATTAGTAAGAAAATGGAATCTTTAGTATTTCAAGAAACTGTTGATTGTGCAACTCGCACACTTTTTTCCTAAATATACAACATTTTCCACTCTTTATCACAATTGCAGAATCTTTAGTGCATGTTTCGAGCTAAAAGTTCCCATTTTTCTTATCGCTAGAGCCTTAAGCTTTTTGGGTTTTCATAGATTAATCGATCCACGTTCTTGGATCAACGCACTTTGCAAAAGAATATACTTGAACGGAAAACATAACCCTGCAATTTTTTTATTCCACTTCCATTTTTGTATCAGAACGGTGTGTTTCTTCTTCCCGGTTGCTGTGATCCTTTCAACGACAAAGCCCTTCGTTCGAGCAGAGGAGCCAATTTCCAGATCCCTATTGTTTCAGGGAACTGGGGCCACCTGGAATCTCTCAGGAACGAATTTCAGATGAAGATTCTAGCAGGTCAACCCGAGAGTGATGATAAATCGCAGCAACCAGTGTCTCGAGGCTTTGTAGATTCACTATCTGATACGGGTCTGTGTTTGGTATTGGGCAGCGAAGGGAGGGGTCTGTCGGGAAAGTCAGAGTCGGAATGCGAATTAGTTAGCATTCCGATGGAGGGGAAGTACGAATCGCTGAATGTGTCGGTTGCTGGTGGGATTTTCATGTTTCTTCTGCAACCTAAGAGATAAGATTACGCAGAACAAGACCCGTCCTTCAAAATTCAAATGATGATGATGACACACAAACCCTCAGATTCTTGATTGAGGATCCGGACATTAGTGGTCTTGTCTCGAGTCATCCACAAAGCAAAAGCTATGGCTAGTTTTCGTTGGGTGATACAAAGATTTCATCGATCTCTTTAAAAACAAATAAGTGCATATAATTAAATTACGACATAAATTATGCTAATAATATTGCATTTCTACTTTCAGACTAACCGTCTAAACCCAAACGGGCGGTTGGTGAAGTACTGGCCACGACTTAGGGATGAGCTTTGTTAAATTTCAACATCGGGACCGAGTCACACCCAAATAACAACCACAATATACAACTCGGGTTCCATCCTAAAATCAATTGGTGATAGGAGGAGGTAGCCTTGTTGTATATATAGTGCCAAATTTGAATTGCAAATTCGGTGTGGTATTTTTATTTTTAGTCACAGTGGCTTTATTTCAACACTCCCCGACACTGTGACAACTCGTATTTTTAAAGGCACGGCACCGACACATTTTTTTTTTAAAATTTAGACGGGTTGGGACTCAACAAATCTCCTCTCACGTCCAGGCCCGACCCGAACTATGGTACGTGGAGTAAACATGACACAACAAACCCACATCGGGTACCCACAACGGGAAACACCCAACACCGTCAATCGAAATCGAGCTCTGATACCATGTTAAATTTCAACATCGGGGCCGAGTCACACCCAAATAGCAACCACAATATACAACTCAGGTTCCATCCTAAAACCAATTGGTGATAGGAGGAGGTAGCATTGTTGTATATATGGTGCCAAATTTGAATTGCAAATCCGGTGTGGTATTTTTATTTTTAGTCACAGTGGCTTTATTTCAACAAGCTCGGACGGGATGGGCTTTTTGGGAAGACTGAGACCTAAATTTTGTGCCTTACTACTGGAGGACCGAGATCGATTTCTTCCCAAAAAACCATCTGAGTTGGTCTAGCTTGACTCGGACCGGTCTCGGTCTTGGACCGAGTTTTTTTGGGGAAAAATACATAGCATTTTGCATAATCTTCAGTTCTAAGCTTGAAATACTGAATCACTTAATCGGCAAAATACTTAATTGACATTTTGTTGTAAGCTTGGAATGGAAGAGCGCGAGGAACTCACCGAGAACTGACCGCAAGGAACTCCATTTGAGACGTCGAGACGAGAGACGACGACGAGGAACTGATGTTGCGGTGTTGGTGCGAGGCGAGACGACGAGAAGGCTATAAGAGACAGAAGGAAGAGTTGTGTTGCTTGAGCTGTGGTGAATGACTTGAGCTACGGGAGAACACAAGAAGACAACGAGGAACTTGAGCTGCAGGAGAGCTTTAGCTGCGGTGAATGACCTACAGGAAAAAAAACTCGTTCGTTCGATCTTGGTCTTAAGCTCGGGTCAAGCTATTCGGATCGGTCTCAGGTCGTTTTATCGGGAATTCAGTTCAGTCAGTCTTTTCTGCTCACCTCTACCACGACTAACTCGAATACTAACCGTTGCTTAGTATTGAACTGTCACGATTAACTCGAACAGTGTCCCAAGTTTCCAATTAAAATATACATCATCTCTATATGTCTATGTTAGTTTAAGGTTTAGGGTTGAGGTTAAGTAGGTGTCCCACCTTCATGTTTAAGCACAAAATCAGTTGGCAAACCATGAAAGGGAAAGCTAGCTAGCTAATTAGATCCATGATAGATTCCTAATAACATATGCTATCTTATATGGTTAGTATTAGATATTTAGGCTTAACACAACCTTGTTCATCAACTATTTTTACCATCTATTTATTGTTCCAATATGAATTGCGCCAACCCGCGTATTTAAAACCCTAATTATCGCACTCTCTAGATATATTTATTGAGACAAATGTCTCGAAGAATTTAACATGAAACTTTGTTGTTAAAAAAATCGAATATACGATGATACAACTTTTGTTAAAAAAATATATTTGTACTATGACCAAATTGTACAATGTAATGGACAGGTGGCAAGCATGTCGTGTCAATAAACGTGTCGTGTCTAAACAGATAAATTTTAAACGTGTCTCTAATACCTAAACACGTGTCACACAATTAGACATGTTTAGACACGACACGATTATACATGTTTAGACACGATTAATTAATCGTGTTTGAATGCGTGTTGTCGTGTATTTGCAGATTAGAAGTGTTTAAACACGATTATTAATTGTGTCTAAATATATAAGAATTATTTAGACACGCTTAGTAATCGTGTCGTGTTATTATCATGTAAAATACAGGTCATTACATGATATTTAATCGTGTCGTGTCACATACTCATTAGACAAGGAGGTCAACTAAACTACCTTCCAACTGCCTGTCTCCCTAACGGTTGTCGTCTCCCTCTCCCTCATTTGACTTTCGTACATAGAATTTCCGTTAATTAACGAACATGGGGGAATTGGAAAGGATGTAAAGTTGGTGGGGTGGGGGGATTAAGTCAGTCGATCACTATAGAATTAACGGGTTTAGTTCACCCACTTAACCCACATGCTGACGAAATCTAGACTCTCTTTTTAATGGAAAAATGATTACATTATGTAATCAATTTTATACAAAATATCTAATCAAATAGAATTATGTTGTGAAGTTTAATATTAACTTTTGAAGTCGTGGACTAAATTACTTATTATTTTATTTCTCCGGTAAATTTTTAGTCCAAACTTAACATTATATATTTAAAAATTATAAATTTAATAGATTATTTATAAAAAACATCATTGTTTAACTCTTTCAAATTTTTCTATATGTTACAATTAAGTTTTGATTCGATCCAGATTCGATTGAGTCTCAATTAGAGTAGCTATGGTTCAGGTTCTTGACCAAGACGAACCACTTACCCATGGGGACCAATTCTGGGTCAAGACCTGAACCCTAGCCCCTCTGACTGAGACTCAATCGAGTTCCGGTCGAATAGAGATTTAATTGTAACATATAGAAAAGTTTAAAAATGTTAAATTGTGACATTTTTTAAAGTATTCTGTTAATTCTGCAATCCTTGGTTGGCAATCCATTTATAGGTCGTGTTTAGTTGATTTTTTACCCATGAATTATTTTGACACGATCCATCTAACTCGCACGAAAAATGGATCGTAACTCTCTCAATCCCCGGGTCAACTCATATACCCATACAATAAATATCCAGGTGTTTCTTTTTTAAAAAAAAAAAAAGAAAAAAGAAAAACTTTGTTTTACATTTTATGGAAAAATCATTTTAAAGATTGTATTGACAAAATTATGATTTTTCGATTACTTGTAAATTTTTATTTACTAGATATGTCAAAAAAAAATCACTTTGGCTAATTAAGTACATAAATAATATTTGTCCGAAGAATTATCCAAGTCAGAGAAACGACGTCGTAACATTGAGAATCTGAGTCCTTCGTAATAGAAATTACCGAAGGCGCTATCCAACAAAGGGACCAACATCTGCATTACGAACAGCAACTGTCATCCCATGATGAATCCTCCTTTAAAAGCATCGTCGGAGAGAGGCAACGGGAAGAACGAACGACAACTCTCTCTCTCTCCTCTTGTTTCTCTCTCTTCACTGTTCATTGGTGCTCAGTTTTCAGATAACGGAACGGCGACGATGATGATTATGTATATCCAACCGAATTGAAGGCAAGAACAGATTCTATACCAAACACCGCTTCGTTGGTTTTCTATCCTCCACTGTATATACCTTCCCATAAATTGAATAGACGCCTCTTCAAGACATCTCTTATACTTTTCTCTCTCTGGTCTCTACCTCTTCTCTGATGGCTTCTGACCTTTCTCTTTCTGGGTTTTTCTCTGTTCATGGAGACAGAACTTGCATTAGCTACTGAGGTTGATCTTCTTCCGCAGGTGTTTAACTAGCTGGGTGTGTTTCGGTATAGTCAAAGCATCTGCAGAAAGCAGCATAGTGGAAGATGGCAGAAGAAGGTAGTAATCTTCCGTTTGTACTAAGGATTAAAAAAAAAACACTGTTTTTCCCAGTTACTCTTAAACTATAGATGTTGATGTTCATCATGGTTGAATTTTTGTTTGGCTGCTATCTGTATTCTTTGCAAGAAAGACAATTTAGGAATCTCAATTTCCTCCCTATACTTTTTAGCAATACTTTAAGATATTTTAGTATAATTATATTAACTAGTTAGTATTTCATTAAATAAGTCAGGAGGGTGCGGAGTTCACGCTTGTTTAAGTATATTATGATTCACTGTATCAGATATTCATCAGTTGCTTAGAGACGAGCAATGGGCTTTGCAGGGGTTCGGTGGCAGCGCCCCTGGGCTGAGTCCCAGGTCCGGGTCCAAGGGGCAGAGCCCCTTGCTTTGGAGCCAAAATTTCAAATGAATTGGCATGTTTAGGCCGAATAATTCCTATAGGGTTCCAAAGGGTGTAGTGTCTCTTCCAAAGAATGTGACAAACACTATAAATTGGTCATAGAAGAGGTCCGAAAATATCATCCAAAAACATTCACATTTCTTCTCAAGTTTTAGTTCAGACAGATTCTGATTTTATTCGATTGAATGTTTGGATGTCCCACATATTTCAATATGAAAATGTCAAATTTGAAAATGTATTCACGAATTCATATTATTCTAAGTAGACTGTTTTTTCGTCGCCGAAAAGTCTTTTTGATATTATAATTGTGTATATATTAAAGTTTATCCTTTTAACTTACCATGCAATGTCTTTAGGCGTGTATTGTACTACAGATAACAAGAAACATGCTTTTGATTATTTACTGCAGTGACAGAACAACCCCAAGAAAACCCAGAAAAAGAGCCGCGGCAAGAAGGTGAGTCCAAGAAAAAAGACATGACAGAGGACCAATCATCGCCGAGAAGCGTGCTCGATATTCCGATTCTCGGCCCGGACTCTGACGACCACAGCGGAAGCTGCAGGTCGTCGACGGAGAAAACGTCACCGGAGAAAGAGGGCGCTCTGGTTCGAAACACGTCTCATCGGCTGCAATGGAGGAATGTGATCGACGGGTTGAGGAAGAAATCAATGAGCAGATTCTCGACCACATCGATGCTCGGTGGCCACCGGAGGAACGGAGCATCGAAGAAGAAGCTCCTGAGGATTCGGAGCGCTGATGACCCGATCGACTGCGGACTGCTGCGGCTTCAGAAGCCGTCGTGGCGGAGCTTCGATCTGTCTGAGTTGGCTGCAGCCACCGGTAATTTCAGACCCGGTGAGAATTTCTCTTTTATCTCTCTCGTTTATAAATTTTTAGTATTTTATCCTCTCTTTTTTTTTCCCAGTTAAACATATTAAAATTACAACGTAACTTTGCTATCGTATTTATCTTAATATTATTTTTTACTTCAACATTGAGTTCCAACCTATAAATATAATTATGGATTGAATTCTAATCCATAACTAAATTTTTGGGTCGATTATTTTAATTAAAGATTACACTTTTGAGTTTAAATTCTTATTACTAAATTTTGTCTTCTTAATTAATACTTTTACTTCATTTTAGATACTACCATGATAAGTATCAAATTTAGAATGACATCATCAAAAATTGAAAGATAATCTTAATTCTATAATTGTTCTTTCCCTTTTCAAGTAAATTATACATTAGATGTAATTATTCTTTAACTTCCGGTATTCTCTAAATATATTATATTCTAAAAATATAAGTATTTTTAATTTACCCGTTAAGACATTTTTTTTTTTAAGTCTATGAGTTTATCATTACATTTGATACACTGTATTGTAAATGTTTAGATGAACAACTATGGTATGTGACAAATTAAAACATTTAAGCCTCATGAATTTACTCTCTCGTGGTGTGTTTGATATATTGAATGGGCATGACAAAATGTGCTTAAAACATGATTACGACGAGACATTAATTGAGGCTGTGATAAGAACAAGGTTAAGAATAATTTCCAAAAGATTAATATATAATTATGTTTGACTACTATATGTGGTCGTGTAATGAAATATTGATCTTAAATTCAAATTATTTGTAAGTTTAAATATAGTAAAAAACAAATATGGACCGGTTTCTTGGAAATAGGGAGACACTCAATCCC
Organism: Chamaenerion angustifolium; assembly: GCA_946814005.1. Taxonomy (NCBI): domain Eukaryota; kingdom Viridiplantae; phylum Streptophyta; class Magnoliopsida; order Myrtales; family Onagraceae; genus Chamaenerion; species Chamaenerion angustifolium. Next base: position 2,711,190 of record OX328279.1, read on the forward strand.
ATGCATTACCATCGGCAGTGTGGTCTAGTGGTTGAGAGCGCTGACTCCTAAGTGGTTTGGCTCCGGGGTCACGAGTTCGAATCCCTCTGGAAACAAAAAAGAGAAAAGATTACGACTTGAACCTATCAGGCCGGCCTCTCAATACTAGGCTGCTGGTGGGGCTACGTTGATCGGGTCAGTTTTTTGTTGGCAAAAAAATGTGACGTGGAAGGTTTTCTTGTTTGTAGCCGATCCCAGTCTGATTAAATAACTTATAAGTTAACTATTATTAATTTATTATATATAAAAAATGTTTTGTTCCTAAAATTTATGTTAATTTTAAAATTCGCCCTTAAATTTTAAAAGTCGTCTTAATATTTAAAAATGATGAAAAAACCTCCCTTAACCGATACTCTTTTAGGGGGGATTTTTCATCATTTTAAAATATTAGGGAGACTTTAAATTTTAAGGGAAAATTTTAAAATTGATGTAAACTTTAGGGACAATATCGTATTTATCACTATTAAAAAAACGTGTTCGTGTGTAGATTGATATGACCTATAGCTATATGGGATGTGCGTATACGTATATATCATCTTCTACTAGAGTTTTGTGATTACTCTTTATTCGGACATACTCTATATCTTTTTTTTTGCCAATAAACTAACTTCGTATATTACTCATAAAACTGGGAGCCAAAACGCTCCCGATACAAATCCGAATCCGATCGTAACAACTGTAAAAGAGGGGTTGGGGGTTGCAACACACAATCACTACCCCCCCCCCCCCCCTACCCCCTATAGCAAGTTTAGCTACCCAGTACGCACATTTGTTTGCGGCTCTGGGGATCCTATTCCAGGTTGAGTTTTTAATTGACCCGACCAAAAGTAAACTATTTTGTATAATAGTTTCAATTTCCCAAAAATGAGCTCTTCCAAAAATGTGGTTAATAACCACTTCCGAGTCCGATTCGAAAACTACCGACTCCCAACTATGTTGGACCGCAAGTTGCACACCTGCCAAAATCGCCCGAGCTTCCAAGTTGTCAATAGAACCCGACACCTCGGAAGTTAAGGCTCCAGCAATCACATCACCCCTATTGTCCCGAGCAATGACTCCGATGCCCCCTTTACCTTCCACATGAACTCTATATCTCATTTGCATCGTGATTAGTCTATAAATAAATCATTAATTTTTTTCAATGAATATCTTATCCAATAGTGTTTGAAATCTAGATGACCATGCATCTTTGTAAATGTTTTTTTTTTCGCAGAGAACTTAATCGGCAAAGGAGGGCAGGCGGAGGTCTATAGAGGCCAATTACCAGACGGCCAAATCGTGGCGGTGAAGAAGCTGATCAAGAAGGATGAAGACGAAGAGTGTAAAACCGCTGACTTCTTATCGGAGCTTGGGATCATTGCCCATATCGACCACCCCAATGCCGCCCGATTGCTAGGGTTCGGGGTCGATGGCGGACTCCACCTTGTCCTCCAATTCTCTCCGCATGGCAGCCTCTCTTCTCTCCTTCATGGTCCTATCTCGTTCCCATTTATGCACACCATTCTTTTCCTTTGGTCTATCTTCTTTCTTGAGCCATAAAAATATTTTAGGTAGCCTAAAAATTATATTTTTATAAATAAGAATCATTGATGTTTTATTTTTTACTTTTGGGTAGGGGTGACAATCGTGTCGTGTCATAATTGTGTCGTGTCTAAACATGTCTCGTGTCTAAACGGATAAATTTTTAACGTGTCTAAACATGTCTCGTGTCTAAACGTATAAGTCGTTTATCGTGTCTAAACGTATAGAGTTGTTTAGACACGGGTTCCGTTAATCTCAAACTTATATACGCTTTAAATCAGATATATACACAAATTCATATATATTCAAATCCAAATATACAAAGTAAGGTATTCATAGTTCAATATTACAAAGTAAGTGAGTATTTTAATATTTTATTATTATTATTATACTTAAATGTGTCTAAACGTGTCACATGTATACACAACACGATTATACACGAATAGTTAATCGTGTCGTGTCGTTTAATCGTGTCGTGTCAGAAATTGTCAGCCCTACTTTTGGGTATTCAAAATTTTCAAAGTATTACACTTTTTTACGAGTGTGAAAAATAAAAATAAAGTGTAGATATCACATTAAAATAATAAGACAGACTACATATACTAATTTACAATAATAAGATAGTATAGATACTTTAATGTTACACACATTTTCACATTCCGTGCATAACTGATGATTATGCATAACTGATGATTCAAAGTACATCGGAACACTTTGAAAATCTCATGTATTTGTGAAAAAAACTAATACCTATTTGTAAAAACATGAAAGTTTAAGTACTTAAAAGACGTTTTTATCTCCTATAATTATTGTTAATTGATTACTTAACCTGAATGATGGTGTGCGATTTTGTGGTTAATTCAGGTTCGACCGAGCCCCTCGCGTGGAATGTACGGTTCAAGGTAGCTGTGGGAGTGGCATTAGGGCTGCAGTATCTTCACTATAGCTGCCAAAGGAGAATCATTCACAGAGACATCACAGCTTCCAATATATTGCTCACTGAAGATTTCGAAGCTCAGGTATATTATCATTGTTATTAGGGTAAATTGTCCCAATGCACACGGACGTTTGAAAATGTTGTTAAATACACCACATTTGTTATTTTTTGCACACGTATATTTAGAATTGTTGTTAAATGTACCCATTTTTTTTAAAGTATTATTTTGTGCACCGTGATGTTTTAAAGTGTTAAATGCACTCACTGTTATCATTCCGTGTCGGTTTTCCATTAAAAAACACGTGATTGTCTCGTGTGACCACAGAGACACCTCCTCGTTTTACAGACTTCATCACCATGGTTCAAATCAATTGAATTTCAGAACAATGTGACTATCACGTGACGAGATAATTGACGAAAATAATGGTAAAGGTGGATGTGATGCAAATTACAACAATTCTAAACATGCAAATGCACAAAACAACAAGTGGGTGCATTTAACATCATCAAACATCACGATGTACAAAACAACACTTTAAAATAAGTGAATGTATTTAACAACATCACTCAATCATCCGGATGCAGTGGGGCAATTTACCATTGTTATTATGATTCTCATTATCATATACTCGCATACTTACATTTCATTCATTTTTATGCAGATTTCCGATTTTGGCTTGGCGAAGTGGCTCCCCGAGAAATGGGTTCACCACGTTGTGTTCCCGATCGAGGGCACATTCGGGTTAGTAAATATATATGCATCTGCGTACGAATAATCCTTCTGTTTCGGTTTCTATTTGATGTTTTTAGTCCTAATTGATTGCATGCGAAAAATAGTTATCTGGCTCCGGAATACTTCATGCACGGCATCATCAACGAGAAGACCGACGTGTTTGCATTCGGAGTATTGTTGCTCGAGCTTATAACCGGGAGACGAGCCGTCGATTCCTCTCGACAAAGCCTTGTTTTGTGGGTAAGAATCACAGCTGCATGATCAAGCTTTAGATTGTTAAGATTACTTAAGAGTATATTGAATGTTTTCACTCACAAGTTTAGACTTTTGAATGAAGTCATTCAGTATACTCTTAAGTCATCTTAACATCCTCCCTTACAACTCCCTTACAAGTACGGTATTCCTTACCTGTTTTTATCCGACAGGCGAAGCCGTTCTTGGATTCCAATAACATGAAGGAATTAGCAGATCCTCGACTAGGAGACACCTACAATGTCATCGAGATGAAGAGGGCCTGCCTTACCGCTTCGATGTGTATCCACTACCTTGATAAAATGCGACCAGATATGAACCGAGTACATCGCGAAACTCCAATCTTAAAACTCCAAGCTTATTAACTTAACTTGTTAAGCAAGAAACTATTTGGGTTTACCGCAGGTGGTGCAGATTTTAAATTGTGAGGGCGGACTTCTTGAATGGAACCAACACTCGGTCTCCGGACGAGCATTGATGTTGGATGCTTGTGACATGGATGATTATACTTGTTCGACGTATCTTAAGGATCTTCGTCGACACAGAGAACTCGCCCTCGAGTGATTCTCGAAACTCAATCTCTTGTTTGCAGCAATGAAGGGTTTTGGCAATCTGGATATAGCAGCTCGCCATGTTCCTCTACTCTTTCTTAGGGTTGTATTTCTGGATGTGAAGGTAATATTTGCATTAGAAAATGAAGAAAGACGAGTTTGTAAGTATAGGAGGGTTGTAAGTATAGGAGATAATTTCCTACGTACTTAAAAAAAATCATGATCGTGAAACTATATGACAGAACGATAACACAATAGCACAAACATAATAACACGAAAGTATTTTTGTGTCGTGTCCGTGTTTAGGTATTGTTAAATTTTTATTATCGGGGCCGAGCCACACCCAAATAGCAACCACAATACACAACTTGGATTCCATCCTAAAACCAATTGGTGATAGGAGGAGATAACCTTGTTGTATATATGGTGCCCAATTTTAATTGTACCACCGGTGTGCTATTGTGTCTGTCACAGTGACTTGTTTTATTTCAACACTCCCCCACACTGTGACAACTCTTTTTTTTAAAGGCACGGCACCGGCACAGACAGGTTGGGACTCAACAAATCCCCTCTCACGTCCAGGCCCGACCCGAACTCTGGTACATGGAGTAAACGGGACACAACAAACCCACATCGGGTACCCACAACGGGAAACACCCAACACCGTCAATCGAAACCGAGCTCTGATACCATGTTAAATTTTTATTATCGGGGCCGATCCACACCCAAATAGCAACCACAATATACAACTCGAGTTTCATTCTAAAACCAATTGGTAATATGAAAAGATAGCCTTGTTGTATATATGGTGCCCAATTTTAATTGTACCACCGGTGTTGGTATTGTGTTTGTCACAGTGACTTATTTTATTTCAACATAATCAACCATGACCCACAACAAAATTGAACTTTTCAAACTTAAAATTTATTTTTTAATATTTATTCTAAACAAATTCAATTTTATAACTTTAAAAAATTTATTCAAATATTTATTTTTTAAAATTTATCAATTTTATATTAAAAATTTGTAAAATTTAATATTTGAATAATAATTGTTACTCTAAATAAATCATTATTTTGATGTAAATATATATCTAACTTACCACCCACGAGAAAGTATGTCGTAATATTCACATGAATGATAAAAAATTTCCTATTGATTAATTAAAGAGAAGTAATGATCCAAAAGTTCTACAACCCATCCATCTAACACCCACCAACAACAAGAGAGGAAAAGCCACAACACCCCAGACATCTGGGGAGACAAAATCACTTCTCCATCTACAAAACAAAATTTCTCCAACCTTCCTTACTACCACTGTCACAAGACTAGAAGAGAGCAGAGACTAGAGAGAGTTAGGTGATGTCAATATTTGGTCAGCTCAGTGAAATGCCCTAGCCAGACTGAACTTGCATGGGCTCCTGCTTTAGCTATTCTGTTAGCTCTTCAGATTTCCTTATATCATAATAAAACACCATGTATCTAACAGTTCTGGTGAGGCCAAAGGTAAAACTCAGAAGGGACCGGCAGAGGAGGAGGTGAAGACACTGGAACCATGGATGTATTTGTAATGCTGGGTTGGAAATGGTGGAAGCTGTTCTGTTGTTGTTGCTGGTAGTGGTAGAAAGCAGCAGCAGTAGCAGCATCAAAGGAGAGACCCTGGAGTGGCTGAAATGCACCAAAGTTGATGGTATTGCTGCTGTTGCTGTACTGTTGCTGATGATCGATGGGGTGAGTCAGAGAAGGCTTCTGCTCGGTCTCTAGAGTGAGCTTCAGACGCTTGGCAGCCCCACCAATAGGGAGATTGCTATTGGAGATGGCTTCCACATCGTAACGGTTCATCTCGAAGTTGGTCACAGCATTTATGCCTCTGAACTTTATGGCTGCAATGTCATATGCTTCCGCTGCTTCTTCCTCAGTAGCTGCACTCAGGGGGAAAATAATGTCTCAAAAGCCAGTCATAATAATTGTCTCAAATGTGAAACTCAATTCGGTATAGGTACAACTTCTCCATTGCTGTCTTCATGGACGAAGCTAGGAAACTTATTCATTCAGGTCAAATATTAGAGTAAAAGCAGATAGTCGAACTAATAAAATCAGTTGGAGCAAATATATGATTTAAAAACACTAAATTGAAAATGATTACTACACAAAGTCCAAAGTTGAGAGGGGCTCTCGTCCCCAAGTGGCTCTGTCCCCGGTTGTCTTACCAAAAGTTCCACAAAGTAGAGTAAGAGCAGATAGTTGAACTAATAAAATAAGTTGGGTCAAATATATGATTTAAAAATGCTAAATTGAAAATGATTACTACACAAAGTCCAAAGTTGAGGGGGGCCCTCGTCCCCAAGTGGCTCTGCCCCCATTGTCTTACCAAAAGTTCCACATATTAGAGTAAGAGCAAATAGTTGAACTAATAAAATCAGTTGGGGCAAATGTATAATTTAAAAAGGCTAAATTGAAAATAATTACTACAAAGTCCAAAGTTAAGAGGGGCCATCGCCCCGAAGTGGCTCTGTCCCTGGTTATCTTACCAAAAGTTCCCAAGTATAGGTCTTTGTTTCCGGCAACACGACCAATCCTTGCCTGCCAACGACCCTGTTGATGGTGCCTGCAATGGTATTAACCATATTTAACAAATGTTTAAGAAGAAACTTCACAAAAAAATTGCATTTTGAACGACAAGTACCTTGTTACACCTCGATAGATAGATGCCCCCCTAGAGAACCCACTACTCTTCCTGAAAAATTAGTTACATTACTCAAAATTGTCTAAAAATTCAATTCCATGGAGACCAAACTCAAGGAAGTCATACCTTCTAAGTGAAGCGATGAACTCTTGCTTCGTCGCGTGCTTCATTTCCTCCAGTTCCCGAGCATAGTTTGCAACCTGAACATGATAATTTTATTCAATATTGCTTCCAATATTTCATGCAAAAAATGTAGGAAATTTAAGACGGGATGATGCATTACAGGGAAATTGGTGGTTGCAGTTGGACCCCAGTATTTCAGTGCTGCTAGATCATAAGCTCTAGCAGCCTTATCCTCTTTGTCATATCCTCCTGTTTAGTGTCCATAATCGTAATTTAGACACTAATCGTAGCAGACAAATTGATAATTCTTGAAGGACAAGAATCAAGTTGAAAGGGACAGAGAATATTGTACCTAAATATACTGCAGGAACAAGGTCCAAGGTTTAAATAAGCCACAATGGCCAACAGCAAATTCATGCAAAGAGAAGAGAGAAATTTCAACGTCAGCAATAAAGATAAAGTCAAGAATTTCAGCTGCTTTACATCATCAAATACTATTAATATAATATCAGTAAGACAATGACAAACAAAGAAACTAACATATATTTATTTGTATATGTTAAATCATAACTAAACTTTCAATTAATACATAAAGTTTTAATCTTTAACAACATTCCGAAGGAATTCTTGGTTAAAAGTTATCAACTGTAGGTAGACCAGCTTCTTAACAAACTAAGCCCACCTTATAATAACGGGTAAATGGTCAAAGTGTCCCCTAAAATTTGATCGAAATTTAAGAATTCCCTTAAAGTTTAAAGTGTCCCTTGATGTTTAAAAATGATGAAAAATACCCCCTTATCAGATGCTCTTTTAGGAGGAATTTTTCATAATTTTCTTAACATTAGGAAAAAATTTAAACTTTAAGAAGGATTCTTAATTTTCGGCCAAATTTTAAGGGTCTCTTTGACCCTTAACCCTATAATAATTAATTTGATTTGATAATAGCATGCTAAATGGGAATAATTGAAATGACATGAAAAAAGCTATAAAGGGGTCATAAATCCTGCCAAAAATAAAGGACACACCCATCTTTTCACGTTTCAACTCAAAGGATCTGGTCAAACATTAGTAGACCCTATATATACCACACATTCCCTCTTCCTCTCTCTAGATTTCTGAGACCGAAAGGAAAGCAAAAAAGTAAAAGCTAATCACAGTTCGGAGTAGGGTGTACTGTGAAAACGTTTGTGAGGAAGAAGGGGTCGTGTCAACACTTAACAAAGCTTGCAGGGGCCTAAAACCTTGGCTTCCTCTGAGAGAGGCAGGTTTACCAGAGAGGGCAGAAATGGCGGCATCTCTGCTCTGATCATATCAAATCATAAAGAAAACTCAGCCCCGGTTTCTTGCTGTTTACTGTATCAGCTGGATGGATGGAAATCTAAATCAAGATTCCTCTCAAGTCATTGACTCTCTGGACCTCAACTCATTAAACAAAGGGAAATCCAACTGGTGAACAGTGAAATGATTTCTAATATCCTGTTTGTTTACTTTACTTCTTTACTGTACCAAAAAAAATTATAGTGACCACTGACCACACGCTGCTGCCTTCAGCTTTTTTACACCCTACTCTCAACAAAATACAACCCTTTCGGTTTTCAAAGAGATATCACAAAAGGATGAATTATCAAGAAATACAATGACAATCATGGATCACAACTGACAACACATGGAATTAGCTTTAGTTAGTACTAACCCACATTGGTTGTGATTCAAGTTAGGCTCTTGATATTATCTTGTTCATGGCAATAAAAGTAATGACATTTGATAACTATGTTTCGAAATAAACTACATAAAGTGTTAGTTTTGACAAGATAAATCTAACATGAACTTCAACAGCACGGGGTTTATTTACTGTAAACAAGGTTCCTCATTACAAAAACTACGTAAAAATGGCTACTTTCCTCTATTAGTCTGAGGATGAGGTCAATATACAGTAATGGTAATGTTCACGGTTATGGGGTTTCATTCGTGTTTCATGAAAATGATTTTTCAGAGTTCATTAAATTCCAGACATATATGAAGGAATTTGAATGAAAGAAATGTTCATATTACCTTGGCGGCCTTTTCTTGCCTGGCCCTCCCTCCTACAGCTGTTGTCCCACAGATGCGCTTCGTATCTCCCCGTCCATCTGTGTCTGTTCATGAACACGCCAAAAATGTAAAAGTGATGCAAAAATTACAGTTTTCTTTTTGCAAAATAAAGAAAAGTTGATCAAAGCTCTCGAACCTAGTAACCCCTCTGTAAATCGAGGTTCTCTGTCCGAAGGTGTCAGCCACCTTCTTAGTGCTGTCGGAATCAACCGCAACGACGGCGTTCTTCGATGCCGGAGCAGGAACGACTCCAAGTGACAGAGCTGCGGCTGCGCTAACGGTGGTGGCGCAAACGGAGAACGCCAGCTCGTTTCCAGCCGAGTCGACGGTGTGGCCGCCGGTGAAGTCAGTGAACTGACTCGCTCTGCCCATCGAAGACGAGTCGTCGACTTCCGACCCCGAGTTGGCTGAGAAAGATTGGAATCCAGTAATCGCCTTCAGATCTTGGTGGTCGGAGGCTGTGAAGTAGCTCGTATGGCCATGGTCGTAGATGTGGGTGAGCGATGAGTCCTGGGTCTCCGTCTGGCTGTCGCCGAGGAAGTCTTCGAGCTTGGGTATCGGATTAGCAATCTGCGCTTCCGCGTCGGAGTAGAGGATCTGGGACTTCGAGAAGCTTAGCTCTGCATGTAAACAGAAACACACATATTCATCCATGCATGTCATCATCGTCACCACCATTGATGACACCGAAATAGAAGAAACAGATTACAATACCATTAGGATAGAAACCGTCGATGAGGTATGCGGAGTGCGAGTCGGCGGAATGGTCGTACGGTACGAATGCAGCAGATTGCTGGTGGTTGTGGTGGTGAGAGGAAGCTGATGAAGACGAAGTTAGAGCTTCCATGGGAGACGTAAGGGAGAAGGAAAGCCAGTTGGTCGCCGGGGGAGTCATTGTTTGTTTAATATGATATCTTTGTAACAAACCCGTTTCAGTTTCGCCGGAAACAAACAAAATCAAGACACCGTCTTCTCCACAGAGAGATGGAGACTCGAAGAACAAGAGGAGCAAGCTTGTCCGTTTTTGATCTCTTTCTTCCCTTTTCACATCACACTGCGTGTTTCGATAAGCACGAAGTCAACCGATTGAAAGCGATTTTGAGGGGATGAAGGGTAAAGAAGAGAGACGCAGCCAGAAACGTAATGGTTTGAAGAGGCACGGAGAAAGAGGGAGAAGAGAAGGTCACTGCATTGGGTTTGAAGGAAGCGTCAAAACAGCAGACATCACCAAACTTCAGGATATGCACAGAAGAGAGACGAGAGAAGAAGAGGGGACGCAAGTGTCTGGTTTTAAATGGGAGAGCTGAGCGGTTTCGGCTGCCAACCGGCGTGAAACCAGAGCGGCCATGACTAACAGACCAACAAAATTACAGAACAAAGAAAGAGAGAGATAGTAATGTAAATGATATTAATAAAATAGTGAGGGGAAAGAGACAAGGACTTCTGTTTTAGCTCTGCGAGGAAGAAATATTGTCTGAAATGGCGGAGACGACGCTCTGTGACTGAGAGAGAGTCGCGAAAGAACCGGAGATTGGGATGGTAAGCTGTAATGGAAAAATGTTACGCTAATTTAAATTATTTTTTTTTAGAGAGTATTCTTAAATTATATATTATTGAAATTATTTTATTTATAATGTATTTTACTTTTTGTATTTATATGATTCACTTTTATAGAAAAAAAACATAAAAAAAACTAGTATTCAGGTTAGAAAAATTAATATAAAAATTTGTTAATATTATCACGTACTAGAGATTCCAATACTAACTTGGCTAGATTCGAATATAAAAATTATGAATTAATTTATATTAAATAAATTTCAAAACTTAACAAATTACAGGGCATCATAGTCACTATCATAGTACAATCATCTTCCCACATTTTTAAGAAAAAAGTGCAAACCAGGGAACCTTTTTTTAATGATATACAAATTATTCTTATTTGTTTTGGAAAAAAAAGAGAGAAGTTGTGCATTTTCTAAAATATATGAAATGAACTATAATTCCTTATAAAAAACAAGGTAAAATATAACATTATCAAGTAAATTTTTAGTTTTCCCCTAAAATTTAAATCGTAAATTTTCATTACTTTATGTTTGGCTATATGGCTAGAGTGGAAATTTGTCCCCTCGGTCAACTTTTGGATCTAAATTTAACAGAACTAATTTAAAAAATTATAAAATAACAGAATACTTTTAAAAATGTCACAATTTAGTCATTTAACAGAATACTTTGAAAAAAATTATTTTGTAAGGTGGAAATTACTAATTTAGTAAGGTAGCTAAGGACGAGAGCGGCGGGAATCGGGGTGGTGGCGCGCGACGGAGACGGGAACCTCATTGGGGGCATGCATCCAGAGACGGAGCTGTTCATGATCCAGGGGCAATTGCCCCCCTGACTTTTAATGTTGTAGTGTGTATTTAAAAAAAATGCAATTTTATCATTTGCCCTCATTGAAAAAAAAATGAAGATGAATATAAATACAAAATGATAATCTGATAAGTTTCACCAATTTGGATTAAGTTAGAATACAAATGTCATTGTTCTGAAAAAAAATAACTTTCACCAATTTAAAAAGTAAAATTCGTCAGAAATGCAATGTCACATAGGCCAAATACACAGAAATACAATGTCACATATGCCAAATACATAGAAATGTCACAGAAATGCCAAATACACATTTTCAACGCCAAATTTCTATCGAGAGCAAATTCAATCTGAAGACCAAGCAATACACAGAGGCCATACTCCAGTCTAGAGTGATTCACGATTCTAAAATAATATGAAAGGTAACTTCAATTTTTGGTATATGATTGTACAACCGAACATCCGTGACTTCCTTTTACATGTTTATTAGCATATGATTGTACAACTGAACATTCGTGACAGTTTTGTCACGCTGTTTTATTTCATCAAATGAAACTTATTCCGATAAAAAAAGGTAGCTAAGAATTCTTATATATTTCAAGTGGTTCGTTCATCGATCAATGCCTTTTGATGCCTAATTGTATTACGTCATGGAACGTCCATTTCGAACGTACATCAAGTGTCGGGGGTGAATCATGACCTTGCATGGTCCACTCAAAATAATAGAGGGGAGGGGAGGGGAGGGAGGGGATTGCATTCATGCATGCATACGTTGATAATACATTGGAAAATAACTCAATATATTTCAAAATAAATATTAATTAACTTTTATTTTTATGTTATTTATGCTTTTGCGGTTTTTAACTATTGTAATCTCGTTTTATATACTTAATAATCTGTCTCATTTAGCCACACTTAAAATAAATATTGAATCATTAAACTACCTATACTACTACCATACATAATGATGATGAAAATGGAGCCTATTGAGTAGGATGTAGCCTGCATGTAACTTTAATTAGTGGTGTATATAGAATCAATTAGTAATTATATATATATATAGTAAGTTTCTCTTAGATTTGCTGTGGTTTAACCCAATATATAGCGTGTTTGCTATATATTTTCAAAAAAATATATGTGAATTTACTAATATATTTCTCAAATTGCAACTCGATATCAGGAAATGATTCTTAATAGAGTTAATTAAGGGTTTGGGTGATATAAAAAAACAAAATATAAAGATTTATAGTTATACATGAAAGAATTAGTATATGTAGTAGTGGTAAAATGTAAAAAAGAAAAGCATTGAGGGATGAAGTTATTAAGGGGTGAAATGACACTTTTTATGTTGTTCAATTTTAATTGTAAAAAATATATATTTTTTTCGATCTAACCTTTTTAAGTCTTATATTTGATTATTTGGGCATTGGAAAAAAAATTATTTTATTCATTTGTGTTTACTTTAATTTCTCCCCCCTCCCGTTGGCAAAAATAAATAAATATATTCCCCACCTTAAACTTAATTCCTGGTATCGTCCATACCTCACTGATTATTAATTCATTCCGACCGAGTCTGATTTGAGCTTCAACAGGTGATATTTTACATATTAATGCACGTATTAATAGTTGTGTTATATATACATAAACAAAGCCATCAAGAGTTAATACAAAAATTGACCACTCAACTTAGTATAGTGTAATTTCATATTCAAAAAATATACTTATTTCTTTGATTAGGCTCTTTAAATTAGTAAATTTACCATCTTTAATTTTTTTATTCTAATTTGTTTTATCCGTGAAGGTACATTCTAGCTCCGTTTGGCATGTATGTATGTATGTATGTATGTATAGTAGGACAATGAAACCCTAGTTAGCCGCATGAAGGTGGCGCAATGGAAGACCGTGGAGCTAATAAGCGGCTAAGACTAGCAGGCAGCAGCTGCTAGAGGACGACAACGACGACATCTAAGTGAGAGACCAGTGGCCGAGAAAAGAGGACATGTCGGTTCCTTCGTTTCTTTGCAGGGTCTCTCCCGTTTTTATGGATCAATATTCTAATAATAATATCTAACTCAAAACCCTAACCCTAGCTTTAATATATATATATATATATAATACGTGTACATATATACATGTCCCTAGACACTCCTATACATACCTAGAAAGTAACCCTCAATTTGTTACTCAATATATGAATTTACTTTGTCCCTTTTGTGAGAATCCAATGTTCAGTTTTGTTTGTTTGAATAATTAATGGTAAATGTTGGTGTTTTCAAGTGCATTTATAAATTATTATAATTAATCATGATTTCTAAAAGTGTTTAAGCCCTTTTATTTTTAACTTTAAATTTTACAAATATGGTGTTGTCTAACAATATTTTTTTGGATCATTTTCCGGAATATTGTCACAATTTGGCATTTGCGTCTATCCAAATTTTACATTTTCTTTGATTGAATATGAATTTTATTAATTATATTTTTATTTGATTTTGTATGTCATGCGAAGCCAATTCTGAGTAAGAAAAAAGTTAAATGGGGTGGGTTAAAAGAAATTTTCATATATTTGTTAACCTTATTATGAAGTAATTAATTTATCTTATGTAAGAAAATAATAGTTGGGATTTTTTGTATGATTATCTTGCATTAGGTGAATAAAACGCCCTCTTACACTAAATTTTAAATGTAATGGAAGATGAACAATATGGTGGACATAATTATTAAGAAATAGCCAATACAAATATATTAATGTAAATCACAAATATGTAGAAGAAGTGGACAATGATATACCTTTAATGCCATTAATTTCCGATTGCAGGAAACTGTTGTTGGAGTTTAAAAAATTCAAAATCAGACACATTTATCGGGAATCAAACAGTGTAACATATCATCTTGCCAAGACAACAGTCAACCTTGAAGAATATTTTGTGATCTTAAATGATCATCCGTCAAGATTGTTATCGATTATTAAATCAGACATATTTGACATGTATATCCTAACTAAGTGTGTTTTTGTTTTGTAATTTTTTATATTTTCTACCATAAAAAAATGTAAATCGCAAATATGAATCTTTATTTTATCCGACAAATACAAAATAAGAAAAAGAATTAAGACACCCACTATAGAAGCAGAAGCTCTATATATCATGGGAAAAATATTTCCGACATAATTAATAATCTCTAAAGATCTCGATAAATATAAACCTAAGATATTTTTCTGAGAGAATTAAATTTCAAATAAATAATTAAAATAAAAGACAAGGAGAAAGTATGAAATTTTAACTGTTATTTTTAAAATAAAAATATACTTAAATATAAAATTACACTATGTTTATATACACATTACATTTTAACAATTATAGTTATAAATCAGCTTTTAGGAATTATGAATTATCAATAATAAAACCGAATAAATGAAATTACATGCATGCATATATATATATGTATGACATAAATTTGTTAGTGTGTGGATACACGTATTTAAGGTCAAAGGCGGTTGCATGGAGAGAGATCGAGGAAATGGTACACGTATCACATATCGTACGTATCACATATCGTAACGATAGAGTCAGGAACGTATAATATTATTGATACATTTTTAAGATTATATCATACTTAATACTTATAAATTTAAACACGTGAGAAAGTTTACTAAGTATAAATTTAAAACACATTTTATTACTTGCAAATTTAATTGTAATCGTCTTATTATGTTTTTTCGGTATTTTTTTTGTTCGTTTTAAACATAAAATTTTAATTGTATAGGATTGTGTGCTTTATTAGTGACGGTTGGGTGCAATTAAATATAATTTTCTTTCGTCTTTGCACCAATAAATCAATTTGGACCATTTTTAGTTTCCAAATCCTTGTTGGGACGTGGCCTCTCGTAGTCCTGATAACGCCACTTATTTTGGTCCGGTCTCAAAATAATCCTTAGAGTTGAATAATTTTATAGATTTGTCCTTCACTTTTAATCACATACTCCACTTCATCCTCCAACTTATATACCGATTGAAGTGGATCTTGTCCAACTATGAGTGAAAAATCACGTGTTATTAAACATATCGATATATATTGTGCTAACCTTATTAAATACGAACATGCACATAATTTTTCGTATGTGTTTAATTTTTTTATCATGTTGTGTTAGCTTAGTCAGTTGTATGTCTGCATCCTAATTTTTATAAGAAAACGTCAAAATAATGAATTTCTCATATTAATAATTATGAATTCAAACATCGAATCAAATTTTATGAATTAATATAGAATTAAAAGATTTCAACAATTAAACAAGGTTTGTTTAAAAAAGTACTAAAAATGTAGACGTATCAATTAATCTTTATCATATTATTGTGCATGTTGTATTATAATATCTAAATACAAACGAGAGAAAATAGTTGGTCAAGCCCCGAATGGTTTTTGAAAAGTATAAGATTTGCAATACTGAATCACCTACCAGGAGCAAAGATTCCGGACAATGGTGCAACGAGAACGGCGCACACTTTAAGGAGTGTAGATTTTAGCACATTGTCTCACATCGGATAAAAAAATGATTTTGAACTCATATAAGCAGATATGTACTACTCAAATCTAACAATATTTCCTCATTTTCAGGGACTAAGTGAAGACAATGGACTTAGTCATGTTAGGTTGAGTTAATGATGACAATCGCTCAGACTTTGAGTGTTACAGTTGTGCATTTTTAGCACAACTCACACTTCTTCAAATGCGCGTAGGGGTGTCAACGGGTCGCGGTGCACTGCAAATCCGCTTTGCACCACACAAATTTAACTCGTGGTTTAGCATCCCGCGGGTCATGGGACGAGTCAAGTTGGGGATGTCGTCCCGTTGAACGGGTTTATTTATAAATTTATAAAAATATAGAACCTAATATACATTACTAAATATTTTAGGAGCTATTATGAAATAAAAGAATATATTCAAATATTTGTAATTTCAATCTTACTTCTCCTTAAGGTTAAAATTTGATGTTTGTAATTTGAATATGTGATTTCTGTTAGATTGGGATTGTTGGATTGAGATTTGTTTGAAGCTTGTCAACTTGTATTGTTATTCATCCATGACTATTACATATAGTGTACATATTGTGAGAATAGGAAACAATTAGAAAAGGAAAGTACATATTACAAAATATTACTTCCTATTGTGGTATTTTCTAATATGTTGTTTCTATATTCTAACACTAATATGTTGTTTCTATAGTCCAACACTAATATGTTGTTTATATATTCTAACACTCCTCTTCAAGTTGAACAGTGGGATCTCCAATGTTTAACTTGCCAAGGATATTGTTGAAAATTCTTCCGTTGAATGACTTGTTGAATATCTTCTTCCTGAAAATACTCTTTGGACTGATTTGCTTAGTACCCTATTGGAGCTAGGGCGGCTCTGCTTCTGTTTGTCCCTATTGGAGCTAGGGTGACTCTGCTTCTGTTTGTCCTTATCGGAGCTAGGGCGGCTCTGCTTCTGTTTGTCCCTATCGGAGCTAGGGCGGCTCTGTTTCTGTTTGCGTTGACACTCCCCCTCAAGTTGAGCGGTGAAATCTTCAATGCTCAACTTGCACAGCATTCAGTGTTGACGGAGTGAATTATTATTATTTTTTTAAATAAACTATCATCCGTTTTATTCTATTTCCCGTCAATCCATTCAAGATTAACAGACTTTTGATATAATAACAACACACTAACGCTTCTTCTCCTCAAGAGCCCTAGTCCGATCCTCGATGAATTTCTTCATGGAGGTGTGATGATCCTCGAGGTTCTGAAAGAGAGTGGAGAAGTTGGAAACTGCCATGGCAGAGGATTTCTGCATAAGGTCTTTCTGCTTCTCCTTCGCGAGCTTCAGATTCTGATACAGATCATTGGTGCTGAGGTGTGGGGGCTTGATGTCCTCCTCCGTGAATGACTTGTCTCCGTTGATTTTCCTCTGACACTGAGGGTCACTGACTGCCATTCCATGCTTGCTTAATTCTATGTTGCTTCAGAATTGGTTGATCGAGCTACCTTCATTCGACATGGTAGCTTGTCCTCTTCGGTATTGGTCGGTAGATGATGAGCACTAAGGCTGATTTGGTCCTAGAAACACTGACTCTGCTCTGATACCATGTTGATTGGGATTTGTTTGAAGCTTGTCAACTTGTATTGTTATTCATCCATGACTATTACATATAGTGTACAGATTGTGAGAATAGGAAACAATTAGAATAGGAAATTACATAATACAAAAGATTACTTCCTATTGTGGTATTTCCTAATATGTTGTTTCCTAATATGTTGTTTCTATATTCTAACACTAATATGTTGTTTCTATAGTCTAACACTAATATGTTGTTTCTATATTCTAACAATTTCTGTTTAATGGGTTTGAGTTAAGGAAAAAAATATAATGCATCACGGTTCAAGATTCGGTTGTTAATCCCGACTCACATTTGACATTCCTCATAGTGCGAATCTGGTATTACTTCAATCCACACCATTAAAATTCCTTAATGTGTGTATGCTTACTTTTTTAAAATAAAAGTTTACAATATTTTTTCTTATTATAATTAGGGAAAATATACGTGCAATGATTACGTATCTTTATGCATGTGATTAATTAGTTATAAATTGTGCAGAATGGTTACATAAGTTTCAGCATGTCATTAATTAGTTATTTTTATTGGTTATTTTTATTGTTCATCATCAAATATATCAGTTAAGGGTAAAGTGACTAAGATGCCCTTTTCTTCTACCTCTATCATTGAATTTCTGATTTCAATTCATTCATTTTGGGTTTGAATCGCGATTCTTCATTGCCGAAGTGCCGAAGATGCTCACTTCCTTCCACCGCTCCCTTCCACCGCTCCTTCGTGATTCTGGGTTCGAATCGTGATTCTTCAGCGTGGTTAATGTGAGGAATTAGTGCTGAAATCATACACGATTCTTCAGCAATTCGTGGCGTCGTTCTTCAACGTCGATTCTTCGCGACCATCATATACAGTGCTGGAATCATGCAGGTGTGATAGCTTTCAGCTGAAATCAAAATTAGTGATGGAGACTGTCGGGATCGAAAAGCTGTTATGGAGCTGGAGACATAGTTGAAAGCCTATGTTATTGTATTTCTATGGTTTGTTTTGAAATTTTAGCACAACTATTTGGCTATAATATAGTATTCCCCAAGAAATTAATTGAATATTTACTACTCGAGTCATCTCCATTTCTATTGTTCAAGAATTCAACGTGAAAAAATATTGAGAACGATGCCAATTGCTATGTAGCACTATATAATTCTTAAAATTCCTTCGGGTGGTTGCTTTGCGGCCTCCTCCATGGCTAGAGAGCTTACCCAAATTAGGGCTGTCAATACTTAGGGTATGGTACGGGTATGACAAATACCATAACCATACCATATTTTTAAACAACATACCATAACCATTACATGTACAATTTTCAATACCATAACCATTAAAATAACCATGGTTTTACCCGTATACCCATATTTACTCCACACATGTAATATAATAAAAAACTGAAAATTTTATTTTAAAAAATACATAAATTTATATTGTCAACAATAAAAATATATAAAACTAACATCATTGTTATTTATTACATGTATGTACATTAACTTCCATGATTTAATATATATTAGTTTATTAATAATAAATAATTATTATATTTATATAATAACCATGGTTATAACCATATGTATAACTCAAATACTATAACCATAACCTAACCATTATGGGTAGAAAATTCATCACTATAACCGTACTGCACCATAATGGTACGGTTAATCATATTAAACAGTAACAGTTATAACTATGGTTATGGTTTTTTCACCGCACCATTGCCGACCATAACCAGAATCCTAAATAAAAAATGGTCCGAAAAATAATTACAGATAAAAAACCATCTTAGCTGCAAAACACAGATTTGCCGACCATAACCAGAATCCTAAATAAAAAATGGTCCGGAAAATAATTACAGATAAAAAACCATCTTAGCTGCAAAACACAGAATTTTGCAAGCGAGATGCCTATAAGGTTTGACAAAAAGTTGGGGAGAGAATGGAGAAAGGTAATGGAAAGGCGGTAATTTGTCTTTCGTCAAATAAACTAACAACTGTCATGTATTTGGCACATGTCAAAATAATGGAAAAATTTAACAGTTTAGTTATGGAGTAATCAATCAGACACATACTGAAAGATACATAACCATTTAGTAACGAAAAAAAAAAGTTAACCAATTAATCATCAAATATGTATAACCATTAAATATATTATATACTTTACAAATAAATTCTATACTATGGCATTGGTTGCCCAATGGATAAATACAAACACAAATCATGATTGATAGTGAGATGAAGGAAGGAAGATGGTCGGATAGATTCCGTTTGGATTCTCCTCCTCATCGTTCTTATCTCACTATCAGAATCTTTTCCATATTTCATTCTTTATTTATACTTTTCCTTTTAGTATTTTCAACGGTTCTCTCTCTCTATAAGGTAAATATTTATAACGCACATATTATTATTTGCATGATTTATATATTTAAATATATTATTTGTATTACTATTATTTGTATTTGTATTTTTTTTATTAAATATATTAAAATAACAATTTTGCCTTTTCAAAACTGTTGTTATGTGTTGAACACCCAAATATACTACTTAATTGAATTCAAATTTAGAAATGCCGTTTTGAGTTAATTTCGAATCCAAAATGATGTCTAGTTTCAATTTAAACCTAGACCAACATTTTCCGAATCAATTTTAACTTAGAGATTTTGTTATGGATACAATTATTCATACCAAATCTATTCTTTTGGATTTGATTCGTCGTTTTGTGTAAAAGTGAATAATAATATTTAGTGGATGGAACACAACGATGGTATGAAACTATGAAAACAACATTCGACATGTTAAATGTACATTAAATCATTAAAAAAACATAATACAAATAATCAGATGAGTTAAATAAGTAAATGCAACCAAACTATTTGTTATCTAAAACTTAATATTTAATAAGAGTAAATAATTTGCCACAATAAAATGTGATTATTTATATTATATCAATGTATTTTACAACCTACTCTCTATATGAAAGAAGTAATGAATATATATACGTGTAAAACACGGACACCTTCATGAATCGTTTAACCATGACATTAAATTTTGTATTTTTATTTTATTTTAAACAATCAACTAAATAACTTTATATTTTTATTATTTATTCTCCTATTCTCGTATTAGTATTTACTCTCGCATTAGTATTTCGACAGTCAAACGTGTCGTTAGTCTCTAATCATATAGTAGTCCAAATTGAAGTTAAATAATGTATATATATATATATGTGAATAAATCTACTTTAACATTAAAAATAGTATGTATTTATTTTTAATGTTTGGGGAACATTCAAGTGAATATTATAAGACCCAATGGAATTGTGCAATCACTGCTTTTGACCTTTGACCAGGTAGTGTTAGCACGTGCGCGGCATCTCCCTAATTTCAAAATCTGCTGTCGATTTTATCGAGTATTCCGGTGATGCACGTGCACCTTCTCACTGTTCTTTATAAACCATGTATTTAATACTGTTTAGTAAATTCTTAATTAAACAATTGTCTTCTTGCAACATTGGTAATCTAAACTCTTCTTTTTTTGACCCAATCGACTTGTATTTCATTCCAAAATTGACGGTAAACGTTCACATACAACTCAATATCACTTGACAACAAACTAAAGAGAGGGGTTGTGGGTCTCTCGACCCAATCCAACGGACACAACACCAACATTACATTCTTGGCTACCCAATCATTACACTATCTCTGAAAATGAATGCTATTTGATTTTATATTTTGAGCATTAGTACCTCAATATATATCGAGTTAGAATGCGAATAAAATTAATTTCACTGAAAACGAAGTTGTGAGTGATGAGATATTGATCAAACTACGAAATCGGACGAAACAATTAGGTGATACCTAGGAAAAAAGTAATTAACGTATTATATACAAGTGATAACAACAAACATTTGATCTTATATTTTGAGTGAGAATAATTAGAATATATCTTTGATCGAGTACGGAAGAAAACAAAATTTATTTCATCGAAAATGGAGTTCGGAATGCGGAGTAACTAAAAAAACTACAAAATCGGTCGAAACTCAAATGGGTACCATCACGGAAAATAGTTGATTTCAGTCCCAAAAATATGTATTATATTAACATTAGTACCTCAATATATATCGAGTTAGAATGCGAATAAAACTAATATGACTGAAAACGATGTTGTGAGTGATGAGATATTGACCAAACTACGAAATAAAACGAAACAATTAGGTGATACCTAGGAAAAAAGTACTTAACATCTTATATACAAGTGATAACAACAAACAATTGATTTTATATTTTGAGTGACAATGTTTAGAATATATCTTTGATCGAGTACGGAAGAAAACAAAATTTATTTCCTCGAAAATTGAGTTCTGATAGAGTAGTAATTCAAAAAACTACAAAATCGGTCGAAACTCAAAGGGGTACCATCACGGAAAATAGTTGATTTCGGTCTCAAAAATATGTATTATATTAACATTATTACCTCAATATATATCGAGTTAAAATGCGAATAAAATCAATTTCACTGGAAACGAAGTTGTGAGTGATGCGATATTGACCAAACTACGAAATCAAACAAAACAATAAGGTGCCACCTAGGAAAACACTTATTTAACGTCTTATATACAAGTGATCACAACAAACATTTAATCTTATATTTTGAGTGATAATGTTTAGAATATATCTTTGATCGAGTACGGATGAAGCCAAAATTTATTTAATCGAAAACGGAGTTTCGAATGAGGAGTAATTCAAAAAACTACAAAATCGGTTGAAACTCAAAGGGGTACCATCACAGAAAATAATTGATTTCGGTTCCAAAAATATGTATTATATTAACTTTAATACCTCAATATATATCGAGTTAGAATGCGAATAAAATTAATTTCACTGAAAACGAAGTTGTGAGTGATGAGATATTGACCAAACTACGAAATCGGACGAAACAATTAGGTGATACCTAGGAAAAAAGTAATTAACGTATTATATACAAGTGATACCAACAAACAATTGATCTTATATTTTGAGTGAGAATGTTTAGAATATATCTTTGATCGAGTAGGGAAGAAAACATAATTTATTTCCTCGAAAATGGAGTTCTAATAGAGTAGTAATTCAAAAAACTACAAAATCGGTCGAAACTCAAAGGGGTACCATCACGGAAAATAGTTGATTTCGGTCCCAAATATATGTATTATATTAGAATTAGTACCTCAATATATATCGAGTTAGAATGCGAATAAAATTAATTTCACTGGAAACGAAGTTATGAGTGATGCGATATTGACCAAACTACGAAATCAGACAAAACAATAAGGTGCCACCTAGAAAAACACTTGTTTAACGTCTTATATAAAAGTGATCACAACAAACATTTAATCTTATATTTTGAGTGATAATGTTTAGAATATATCTTTGATCGAGTTCGGATGAAGCCAAAATTTATTTCATTGAAATGGAGTTTCGAACGAGGAGTAATTCAAAAAACTACAAAATCGGTCGAAACTCAAAGGGGTACCATCACAGAAAATAATTGATTTCAGTTCCAAAAATATGTATTAGATTAACATTAGTACCTCAATATATATCGAGTTAGAATGCGAATAAAATTAATTTCACTGAAAACGAAGTTGTGAGTGATGAGATATTGACCAAACTACGAAATCGGACGAAACAATATGGTGATACCTAGGAAAAACGTACTTAACATCTTATATACAAGTGATAACAACTAACATTTGATCTTATATTTTGAGTGAGAATAATTAGAATATATCTTTGATCGAGTACGTTAGAAAACAAATTTTATTTCATCGAAAATGGAGTTCGGAATGAGGAGTAACTAAAAAATATACAATATTGGTCGAAACTCAAAGGGGTACCATCACGGAAAACAGTTGATTTCAGTCCCAAAAATATGTATTATATTAAAAACACTAAATTTGTATATATCGAGTTAGAATTCGAATAAAACTAATTTGACTGAAAACGATGTTGTGAGTGATTAGATATTGACCAAATTACGAAATGAGACGAAACAATTAGGTGATACCTAGGAAAAAAGTACTTAACATCTTATATACAAGTGATAACAACAAACAATTGATCTTATATTTTGAGTGAGAATGTTTATAATATATCTTTGATCGAGTATGGAAAAAAACATAATTTATTTCCTCGAAAATGGAGTTCTGATATAGTAGTAATTCAAAAAACTACAAAATCGGTCGAAACTCAAAGGGGTACCATCACAGAAAATAGTTGATTTCGGTCCCAAATATATGTATTATATTAGCATTAGTACCTCAATATATATCGAGTTAGAATGCGAATAAAATTAATTTCACTGGAAACGAAGTTATGAGTGATGCGATATTGACCAAACTACGAAATCAGACAAAACAATAAGGTGCCACCTAGAAAAACACTTGTTTAACGTCTTATATAAAAGTGATCACAACAAACATTTAATCTTATATTTTGAGTGATAATGTTTAGAATATATCTTTGATCGAGTTCGGATGAAGCCAAAATTTATTTCATCGAAATGGAGTTTCGAACGAGGAGTAATTCAAAAAACTACAAAATCGGTCGAAACTCAAAGGGGTATACCATCACAGAAAATAATTGATTTCAGTCCCAAAAATATGTATTATATTAGCATTAGTACCTTAATATATATCGAGTTAGAATGCGAATAAAATTAATTTCACTGGAAACGAAGTTATGAGTGATGCGATATTGACCAAACTACGAAATCAGACAAAACAATAAGGTGCCACCTAGAAAAACACTTGTTTAACGTCTTATATAAAAGTGATCACAACAAACATTTGATCTTATATTTTTAGTGAGAATGTTTAGAATATATCTTTGATCGAGTATGGAAGAAAACATAATGTATTTCCTCGAAAATGGAGTTCTAATAGAGTAGTAATTCAAAAAACTACAAAATCACTCGAAACTCAAAGGGGTACCATCACATAAAATAGCTGATTTCGGTCCCAAAAATATGTATTATATTCAAAACACTACTTTAATATATATCAAGTTAGAACGCGAATAAAACTAATTATACTGTAAACGAAGTTTTGAGTGATGAGATATTGATCAAACTACGAAATCAGACGAAACAATTAGGTGATACCTAGGAAAAAGGTAATTAACGTCTTATATACAAGTGATAACAACAAAGATTTGATCTTATATTTTGAGTGAGAATGTTTAGAATATATCTTTGATCGATTACGGATGAAACCAAAATATATTTCATCGAAAATGGAGTTCCGAACGAGGAGTAATTCAAAAAACTACAAAATCGGTCGAAACTCAAAGGGGTACCATCACAGAAAATAGTTGATTTCGGTTCCAAAAATATGTATTATATTAACATTAGTACCTCAATATATATCGACATAGAATGCGAATAAAATTAATTTCACTGAAAACGAAGTTGTGAGTGATGAGATATTGACCAAACTACGAAATCGGACGAAACAATTAGGTGATACCTAGGAAAAAGGTAATTAACGTCTTATATACAAGTGATAACAACTAACATTTGATCTTATATTTTGAGTGAGAATGTTTAGAATATATCTTTGATCGAGTACGGAAGAAAACATAATTTATTTAATCGAAAATGGAGTTCCGAATGAGGAGTAATTCAAAAAACTACAAAATCGGTCGAAACTCAAAGGGGTACCATCACGGAAAACAGTTGATTTCGGTCCCAAAAATATGTATTATATTAACATTAGTACCTCAATATATATCGAGTTAGAATGCGAATAAAATTAATTTCACTGAAAATGAAGTTGTGAGTGATGAGATATTAACCAAACTACGAAATCGGACGAAACAATCAGGTGATACCTAGGAAAAAGGTAATTAACGTCTTATATACAAGTGATAACAACAAACATTTGATCTTATACTTAGAGGGAGAATGTTTAGAATATATCTTTGATCGAGTACGGAAGAAAACAAAATTTATTTCATCGAAAATGGAGTTCCGAATGAGGAGTAATTCAAAAAACTAGAAAATCAGTCAAAACTCAAAGGGGTACCATCACAGAAAATAGTTGATTTCGGTTCCAAAAATATGTATTATATTAACATTAGTACGTCAATATATATCGAGTTAGAATGCGAATAAAATTAATTTCACTGAAAACGAAGTTGTGAGTGATGCGATATTGGCCAAACTACGAAATCAGACAAAACAATTAGGTGATACCTAGGAAAAAAGTAATTAACGTATTATATACAAGTGATAACAATAAACATTTGATCTTATATTTTGATTGAGATTAATTAGAATATATCTTTGATCGAGTACGGAAGAAAACATAATTTATTTCCTCGAAAATGGAGTTCTGATATAGTAGTAATTCAAAAAACTACAAAATCGGTCGAAACTCAAAAGGGTACCATCATGGAAAATAGTTGATTTCGGTCCCAGAAATATGTATTATATTAGCATTAGTACCTCAATATATATCGAGTTAGAATGCGAATAAAATTAATTTCACTGGAAACGAAGTTATGAGTGATGCGATGTTGACCAAACTACGAAATCAGACAAAACAATAAGGTGCCACCTAGAAAAACACTTGTTTAACGTCTTATATAAAAGTGATCACAACAAACATTTAATCTTATATTTTGAGTGATAATGTTTAGAATATATCTTTAATCAGGTTCGGATGAAGCCAAAATTTATTTCATCCAAAATGGAGTTCCGAATGAGGAGTAATTAAAAAAATTACAAAATCTGTCGAAACTCAAAGGGGTACCATCACAGAAAATAATTGATTTCAGTTCCAAAAATATGTATTAGATTAACATTAGTACCTCAATATATATCGAGTTAGAATGCGAATAAAATTAATTTCACTGAAAACGAAGTTGTGAGTGATGAGATATTGACCAAATTACGAAATCGGACGAAACAATTAGGTGATACCTAGGAAAAACGTACTTAACATCTTATATACAAGTGATAACACCTAACATTTGATCTTATATTTTGAGTGAGAATAATTAGAATATATCTTTGATCGAGTACGGAAGAAAACAAAATTTATTTCATCGAAAATGGAGTTCGGAATGAGGAGTAACTAAAAGAAATACAATATTGGTCGAAACTCAAAGGGGTACCATCACGGAAAACAGTTGATTTCGGTCCCAAAAATATGTATTATATTAAAAACACTAAATTTGTATATATCGAGTTAGAATTCGAATAAAACTAATTTGACTGAAAACGATGTTGTGAGTGATTAGATATTGACCAAATTACGAAATGAGACGAAACAATTAGGTGATACCTAGGAAAAAAGTACTTAACATCTTATATACAAGTGATAACAACAAACAATTGATCTTATATTTTGAGTGAGAATGTTTATAATATATCTTTGATCGAGTATGGAAAAAAACATAATTTATTTCCTCGAAAATGGAGTTCTGATATAGTAGTAATTCAAAAAATTACAAAATCGGTCGAAACTCAAAGGGGTACCATCACAGAAAATAGTTGATTTCGGTCCAAAAAATATGTATTATATTAGCATTATTACCTCAATATATATCGAGTTAGAATGCGAATAAAATTAATTTCACTGGAAACGAAGTTATGAGTGATGCGATATTGACCAAACTACGAAATCAGACAAAACAATAAGGTGCCACCTAGAAAAACTCTTGTTTAACGTCTTAAATAAAAGTGATCACAACAAACATTTAATCTTATATTTTGAGTGATAATGTTTAGAATATATCTTTAATCAGGTTCGGATGAAGCCAAAATTTATTTCATCGAAAATGGAGTTCCAAATGAGGAGTAATTAAAAAAACTACAAAATCGGCCGAAACTCAAAAAGGTACCATCACAGAAAATAATTGATTTCAGTTCCAAAAATATGTATTAGATTAACATTAGTACCTCAATATATATCGAGTTAGAATGCGAATAAAATTAATTTCACTGAAAACGAAGTTGTGAGTGATGAGATATTGACCAAACTACGAAATCAAACGAAACAATTAGGTGATACCTAGGGAAAAAGTACTTAACATCTTATATACAAGTGATAACAACTAACATTTGATCTTATATTTTGAGTGAGAATAATTAGAATATATCTTTGATCGAGTACGGAAGAAAACAAAATTTATTTCATCGAAAATGGAGTTCGGAATGAGGAGTAACTAAAAAAAATACAATATTGGTTGAAACTCAAAGGGGTACCATCACGGAAAACAGTTGATTTCGGTCCCAAAAATATGTATTATATTAAAAACACTAAATCTGTATATATCGAGTTAGAATTCGAATAGAACTAATTTGACTGAAAACGATGTTGTGAGTGGTTAGATATTGACCAAATTACGAAATGAGACGAAACAATTAGGTGATACCTAGGAAAAAAGTACTTAACATCTTATATACAAGTGATAACAACAAACAATTGATCTTATATTTTGAGTGAGAATGTTTAGAATATATCTTTGATCGAGTATGGAAAAAAACATAATTTATTTCCTCGAAAATTGAGTTCTGATATAGTAGTAATTCAAAAAACTACAAAATCGGTCGAAACTCAAAGGGATCACAGAAAATAGTTGATTTCGGTCCCAAAAATATGTATTATATTAGCATTAGTACCTCAATATATACTGAGTTAGAATGTGAATAAAATTAATTTCACTGGAAACGAAGTTATGAGTGATGCGATATTGACCAAACTACGAAATCAGACAAAACAATAAGGTGCCACCTAGAAAAACACTTGTTTAACGTCTTATATAAAAGTGATCACAACAAACATTTAATCTTATATTTTGAGTGATAATGTTTAGAATATATCTTTAATCAGGTTCGGATGAAGCCAAAATTTATTTCATCGAAAATGGAGTTCCGAATGAGGAGTAATTCAAAAAACTACAAAATCGGTCGAAACTCAAAGGGGTACCATCACAGAAAATAATTGATTTCAGTTCCAAAAATATGTATTAGATTAACATTAGTACCTCAATATATATCGAGTTAGAATGCGAATAAAATTAATTTCACTGAAAACGAAGTTGTGAGTGATGAGATATTGACCAAACTACGAAATCAGACGAAACAATTAGGTGATACCTAGGGAAAAAGTACTTAACATCTTATATACAAGTGATAACAACTAACATTTGATCTTATATTTTGAGTGAGAATAATTAGAATATATCTTTGATCGAGTACGGAAGAAAACAAAATTTATTTCATCGAAAATGGAGTTCGGAATGAGGAGTAACTAAAAAAAAAACAATATTGGTCGAAACTCAAAGGGGTACCATCACGGAAAACAGTTGATTTCGGTCCCAAAAATATGTATTATATTAAAAACACTAAATCTGTATATATCGAGTTAGAATTCGAATAGAACTAATTTGACTGAAAACGATGTTGTGAGTGATTAGATATTGACCAAATTACGAAATGAGACGAAACAATTAGGTGATACCTAGGAAAAAAGTACTTAACATCTTATATACAAGTGATAACAACAAACAATTGATCTTATATTTTGAGTGAGAATGTTTAGAATATATCTTTGATCGAGTATCGAAAAAAACATAATTTATTTCCTCGAAAATGGAGTTCTAATAGAGTAGTAATTCAAAAAACTACAAAATCGGTCGAAACTCAAAGGGGTACCATCACGGAAAATAGTTGATATCGGTCCCAAAAATATGTATTATATTAGCATTAGTACCTCAATATATACTGAGTTAGAATGCGAATAAAATTAATTTCACTGGAAACGAAGTTATGAGTGATGCGATATTGACCAAACTACGAAATCAGACAAAACAATAAGGTGCCACCAAGAAAAACACTTATTTAACGTCTTATATAAAAGTGATCACAACAAAAATTTAATCTTATATTTTGAGTGATAATGTTTAGAATATATCTTTAATCAGGTTCGGATGAAGCCAAAATTTATTTCATCCAAAATGGAGTTCCGAATGAGGAGTAATTAAAAAAATTACAAAATCTGCCGAAACTCAAAGGGGTACCATCACAGAAAATAATTGATTTCAGTTCCAAAAATATGTATTAGATTAACATTAGTACCTCAATATATATCGAGTTAGAATGCGAATAAAATTAATTTCACTGAAAACGAAGTTGTGAGTGATGAGATATTGACCAAATTACGAAATCGGACGAAACAATTAGGTGATACCTAGGAAAAACGTACTTAACATCTTATATACAAGTGATAACAACAAACAATTGATTTTATATTTTGAGTGACAATGTTTAGAATATATCTTTGATCGAGTACGGAAGAAAACAAAATTTATTTCATCGAAAATGGAGTTCGGAATGAGGAGTAACTAAAAAAAAAACAATATTGGTCGAAACTCAAAGGGGTACCATCACGGAAAACAGTTGATTTCGGTCCCAAAAATATGTATTATATTAAAAACACTAAATCTGTATATATCGAGTTAGAATTCGAATAGAACTAATTTGACTGAAAACGATGTTGTGAGTGATTAGATATTGACCAAATTACGAAATGAGACGAAACAATTAGGTGATACCTAGGAAAAAAGTACTTAACATCTTATATACAAGTGATAACAACAAACAATTGATCTTATATTTTGAGTGAGAATGTTTAGAATATATCTTTGATCGAGTATCGAAAAAAACATAATTTATTTCCTCGAAAATGGAGTTCTAATAGAGTAGTAATTCAAAAAACTACAAAATCGGTCGAAACTCAAAGGGGTACCATCACGGAAAATAGTTGATATCGGTCCCAAAAATATGTATTATATTAGCATTAGTACCTCAATATATACTGAGTTAGAATGCGAATAAAATTAATTTCACTGGAAACGAAGTTATGAGTGATGCGATATTGACCAAACTACGAAATCAGACAAAACAATAAGGTGCCACCAAGAAAAACACTTATTTAACGTCTTATATAAAAGTGATCACAACAAAAATTTAATCTTATATTTTGAGTGATAATGTTTAGAATATATCTTTAATCAGGTTCGGATGAAGCCAAAATTTATTTCATCCAAAATGGAGTTCCGAATGAGGAGTAATTAAAAAAATTACAAAATCTGTCGAAACTCAAAGGGGTACCATCACAGAAAATAATTGATTTCAGTTCCAAAAATATGTATTAGATTAACATTAGTACCTCAATATATATCGAGTTAGAATGCGAATAAAATTAATTTCACTGAAAACGAAGTTGTGAGTGATGAGATATTGACCAAATTACGAAATCAGACGAAACAATTAGGTGATACCTAGGAAAAACGTACTTAACATCTTATATACAAGTGATAACACCTAACATTTGATCTTATATTTTGAGTGAGAATAATTAGAATATATCTTTGATCGAGTACGGAAGAAAACAAAATTTATTTCATCGAAAATGGAGTTCGGAATGAGGAGTAACTAAAAGAAATACAATATTGGTCGAAACTCAAAGGGGTACCATCACGGAAAACAGTTGATTTCGGTCCCAAAAATATGTATTATATTAAAAACACTAAATTTGTATATATCGAGTTAGAATTCGAATAAAACTAATTTGACTGAAAACGATGTTGTGAGTGATTAGATATTGACCAAATTACGAAATGAGACGAAACAATTCGGTGATACCTAGGAAAAAAGTACTTAACATCTTATATACAAGTGATAACAACAAACAATTGATCTTATATTTTGAGTGAGAATGTTTATAATATATCTTTGATCGAGTATGGAAAAAAACATAATTTATTTCCTCGAAAATGGAGTTCTGATATAGTAGTAATTCAAAAAACTACAAAATCGGTCGAAACTCAAAGGGGTACCATCACAGAAAATAGTTGATTTCGGTCCAAAAAATATGTATTATATTAGCATTATTACCTCAATATATATCGAGTTAGAATGCGAATAAAATTAATTTCACTGGAAACGAAGTTATGAGTGATGCGATATTGACCAAACTACGAAATCAGACAAAACAATAAGGTGCCACCTAGAAAAACTCTTGTTTAACGTCTTAAATAAAAGTGATCACAACAAACATTTAATCTTATATTTTGAGTGATAATGTTTAGAATATATCTTTAATCAGGTTCGGATGAAGCCAAAATTTATTTCATCGAAAATGGAGTTCCAAATGAGGAGTAATTAAAAAAACTACAAAATCGGCCGAAACTCAAAAAGGTACCATCACAGAAAATAATTGATTTCAGTTCCAAAAATATGTATTAGATTAACATTAGTACCTCAATATATATCGAGTTAGAATGCGAATAAAATTAATTTCACTGAAAACGAAGTTGTGAGTGATGAGATATTGACCAAACTACGAAATCAGACGAAACAATTAGGTGATACCTAGGGATAAAGTACTTAACATCTTATATACAAGTGATAACAACTAACATTTGATCTTATATTTTGAGTGAGAATAATTAGAATATATCTTTGATCGAGTACGGAAGAAAACAAAATTTATTTCATCGAAAATGGAGTTCGGAATGAGGAGTAACTAAAAAAAATACAAAATTGGTCGAAACTCAAAGGGGTACCATCACGGAAAACAGTTGATTTCGGTTCCAAAAATATGTATTATATTAACATTAGTACCTCAATATATATCGAGTTAGAATGCGAATAAAATTAATTTCACTGAAAACGAAATTGTGAGTGATGAGATATTAACCAAACTACGAAATCGGACGAAGCAATTAGGTGATACCTAGGAAAAAAGTAATTAACGTATTAATATACAAGTGATAACAACAAACAATTGATCTTATATTTTGAGTGAGAATGTTTAGAATATATATTTGATCGAGTATGGAAAATAACATAATTTATTTCCTCGAAAATGGAGTTCTAATAGAGTAGTAATTCAAAAAACTACAAAATCGGTCGAAACGCAAAGGGGTACCATCACGGAAAATAGTTGATTTCGGTCCCAAAAATATGTATTACATTAGCATTAGTACCTCAATATATACCGAGTTAGAATGCGAATAAAATTAATTTCACTGGAAACGAAGTTATGAGTGATGCGATATTGACCAAACTACGAAATCAGACAAAACAATAAGGTGCCACCTAGAAAAACACTTATTTAATGTCTTATATAAAAGTGATCACAACAAACATTTAATCTTATATTTTGAGTGATAATGTTTAGAATATATCTTTGATCGAGTTCGGATGAAGCCAAAATTTATTTCATCGAAATGGAGTTTCGAATGAGGAGTAATTCAAAAAACTACAAAATCGGTCGAAACTCAAAGGGGTACCATCATGGAAAATAGTTGATTTCGGTCCCAAAAATATGTATTATATTAGCATTAGTACCTCAATATATATCGAGTTAGAATGCGAATAAAATTAATTTCACTGGAAACGAAGTTATGAGTGATGCGATATTGACCAAACTACGAAATCAGACAAAACAATAAGGTGCCACCTAGAAAAACACTTGTTTAACGTCTTATATAAAAGTGATCACAACAAACATTTAATCTTATATTTTGAGTGATAATGTTTAGAATATATCTTTAATCAGGTTCGGATGAAGCCAAAATTTATTTCATCGAAAATGGAGTTCCGAATGAGGAGTAATTAAAAAAACTACAAAATCGGTCGAAACTCAAAGGGGTACCATCACAGAAAATAATTGATTTCAGTTCCAAAAATATGTATTAGATTAACATTAGTACCTCAATATATATCGAGTTAGAATGCGAATAAAATTAATTTCACTGAAAACGAAGTTGTGAGTGATGAGATATTGACCAAACTACGAAATCGGACGAAACAATTAGGTGATACCTAGGAAAAACGTACTTAACATCTTATATACAAGTGATAACAACTAACATTTGATCTTATATTTTGAGTGAGAATAATTAGAATATATCTTTGATCGAGTACGTTAGAAAACAAATTTTATTTCATCGAAAATGGAGTTCGGAATGAGGAGTAACTAAAAAAAATACAATATTGGTCGAAACTCAAAGGGGTACCATCACGGAAAACAGTTGATTTCGGTCCCAAAAATATGTATTATATTAAAAACACTAAATTTGTATATATCGAGTTAGAATTTGAATAAAACTAATTTGACTGAAAACGATGTTGTGAGTGATTAGATATTGACCAAATTACGAAATGAGACGAAACAATTAGGTGATACCTAGGAAAAAAGTACTTAACATCTTATATACAAGTGATAACAACAAACAATTGATCTTATATTTTGAGTGAGAATGTTTATAATATATCTTTGATCGAGTATGGAAAAAAACATAATTTATTTCCTCGAAAATGGAGTTCTGATATAGTAGTAATTCAAAAAACTACAAAATCGGTCGAAACTCAAAGGGGTACCATCACAGAAAATAGTTGATTTCGGTCCCAAATATATGTATTATATTAGCATTAGTACCTCAATATATATCGAGTTAGAATGCGAATAAAATTAATTTCACTGGAAACGAAGTTATGAGTGATGCGATATTGACCAAACTACGAAATCAGACAAAACAATAAGGTGCCACCTAGAAAAACACTTGTTTAACGTCTTATATAAAAGTGATCACAACAAACATTTAATCTTATATTTTGAGTGATAATGTTTAGAATATATCTTTAATCAGGTTCGGATGAAGCCAAAATTTATTTCATCGAAAATGGAGTTCCGAATGAGGAGTAATTAAAAAAACTACAAAATCGGTCGAAACTCAAAGGGGTACCATCACAGAAAATAATTGATTTCAGTTCCAAAAATATGTATTAGATTAACATTAGTACCTCAATATATATCGAGTTAGAATGCGAATAAAATTAATTTCACTGAAAACGAAGTTGTGAGTGATGAGATATTGACCAAACTACGAAATCAGACGAAACAATTAGGTGATACCTAGGGAAAAAGTACTTAACATCTTATATACAAGTGATAACAACTAACATTTGATCTTATATTTTGAGTGAGAATAATTAGAATATATCTTTGATCGAGTACGGAAGAAAACAAAATTTATTTCATCGAAAATGGAGTTCGGAATGAGGAGTAACTAAAAAAAATACAATATTGGTTGAAACTCAAAGGGGTACCATCACGGAAAACAGTTGATTTCGGTCCCAAAAATATGTATTATATTAAAAACACTAAATCTGTATATATCGAGTTAGAATTCGAATAGAACTAATTTGACTGAAAACGATGTTGTGAGTGGTTAGATATTGACCAAATTACGAAATGAGACGAAACAATTAGGTGATACCTAGGAAAAAAGTACTTAACATCTTATATACAAGTGATAACAACAAACAATTGATCTTATATTTTGAGTGAGAATGTTTAGAATATATCTTTGATCGAGTATGGAAAAAAACATAATTTATTTCCTCGAAAATGGAGTTCTAATAGAGTAGTAATTCAAAAAACTACAAAATCGGTCGAAACTCAAAGGGGTACCATCACGGAAAATAGTTGATTTCGGTCCCAAAAATATGTATTATATTAGCATTAGTACCTCAATATATACCGAGTTAGAATGCGAATAAAATTAATTTCACTGGAAACGAAGTTATGAGTGATGCGATATTGACCAAACTACGAAATCAGACAAAACAATAAGGTGCCACCTAGAAAAACACTTATTTAACGTCTTATATAAAAGTGATCACAACAAACATTTAATCTTATATTTTGAGTGATAATGTTTAGAATATATCTTTGATCGAGTTCGGATGAAGCCAAAATTTATTTCATCGAAATGGAGTTTCGAATGAGGAGTAATTCAAAAAACTACAAAATCGGTCGAAACTCAAAGGGGTACCATCACAGAAAATAATTGATTTCGGTTCCAAAAATATGTATCATATTAACATTAGTACCCCAATATATATCGAGTTAGAATGCGAATAAAATTAATGTCACTGAAAACGAAGTTGTGAGTGATGAGATATTGACCAAACTACGAAATCGGACGAAACAATTAGGTGATACCTAGGAAAAAGGTAATTAACGTATTATATACAAGTGATAACAACTAACATTTGATCTTATATATTGAGTGACAATAATTAGAATATATCTTTGATCGAGTACGGAAGAAAACACAATTTATTTCATCGAAAATGGAGTTCGGAATGAGGAGTAACTAAAAAAAATACAATATTGGTCGAAACTCAAAGGGGTACCATCACAGAAAACAGCTGATTTCGGTTCCAAAAATATGTATTATATTAAAAACACTACATCAATATATATCAAGTTAGAATGCGAATAAAACTAATTTGACTGAAAACGAAGTTGTGAGTGATGAGATATTGACCAAACTACGAAATGAGACGAAACAATTAGGTGATACCTAGGAAAAAAGTACTTAACATCTTATATACAAGTGATAACAACAAACAATTGATCTTATATTTTGAGTGAGAATGTTTATAATATATCTTTGATCGAGTATGGAAAAAAACATAATTTATTTCCTCGAAAATGGAGTTCTGATATAGTAGTAATTCAAAAAACTACAAAATCGGTCGAAACTCAAAGGGGTACCATCACAGAAAATAGTTGATTTCGGTCCCAAAAATATGTATTATATTAGCATTAGTACCTCAATATATATCGAGTTAGAATGCGAATAAAATTAATTTCACTGGAAACGAAGTTATGAGTGATGCGATATTGACCAAACTACGAAATCAGACAAAACAATAAGGTGCCACCTAGAAAAACACTTATTTAACGTCTTATATAAAAGTGATCACAACAAACATTTAATCTTATATTTTGAGTGATAATGTTTAGAATATATCTTTGATCGAGTTCGGATGAAGCCAAAATTTATTTCATCGAAATGGAGTTTCGAATGAGGAGTAATTCAAAAAACTACAAAATCGGTCGAAACTCAAAGGGGTACCATCACAGAAAATAATTGATTTCGGTTCCAAAAATATGTATCATATTAACATTAGTACCCCAATATATATCGAGTTAGAATGCGAATAAAATTAATTTCACTGAAAACGAAGTTGTGAGTGATGAGATATTGACCAAACTACGAAATCGGACGAAACAATTAGGTGATACCTAGGAAAAAGGTAATTAACGTATTATATACAAGTGATAACAACAAACATTTGATCTTATATTTTGAGTGACAATAATTAGAATATATCTTTGATCGAGTACGGAACAAAACAAAATTTATTTCATCGAAAATGGAGTTCGGAATGAGGAGTAACTAAAAAAACTACAAAATTGGTCGAAACTCAAAGGGGTACCATCACAGAAAACAGCTGATTTCGGTTCCAAAAATATGTATTATATTAAAAACACTACATCAATATATATCAAGTTAGAATGCGAATAAAACTAATTTGACTGAAAACGAAGTTGTGAGTGATGAGATATTGACCAAACTACGAAATCAGATGAAACAATTAGGTGATACCTAGGAAAAAAGTACTTAACATCTTATATACAAGTGATAACAACAAACAATTGATCTTATATTTTGAGTGAGAATTTTTATAATATATCTTTGATCGAGTATGGAAGAAAACATAATTTATTTCCTCGAAAATGGAGTTCTAATAGAGTAGTAATTCAAAAAACTACAAAATCGGTCGAAACTCAAAGGGGTACCATCACGGAAAATAGTTGATTTCGGTCCCAAATATATGTATTATATTAGCATTAGTACCTCAATATATATCGAGTTAGAATGCGAATAAAATTAATTTAACTGGAAACGAAGTTATGAGTGATGCGATATTGACCAAACTACGAAATCAGACAAAACAATAAGGTGCCACCTAGAAAAACACTTGTTTAACGTCTTATATAAAAGTGATCACAACAAACATTTAATCTTATATTTTGAGTGATAATGTTTAGAATATATCTTTGATCGAGTTCGGATGAAGCCAAAATTTATTTCATCGAAATGGAGTTTCGAACGAGGAGTAATTCAAAAAACTACAAAATCGGTCGAAACTCAAAGGGGTACCATCACAGAAAATAATTGATTTCAGTTCCAAAAATATGTATTAGATTAACATTAGTACCTCAATATATATCGAGTTAGAATGCGAATAAAATTAATTTCACTGAAAACGAAGTTGTGAGTGATGAGATATTGACCAAACTACGAAATCGGACGAAACAATTAGGTGATACCTAGGAAAAACGTACTTAACATCTTATATACAAGTGATAACAACTAACATTTGATCTTATATTTTGAGTGAGAATAATTAGAATATATCTTTGATCGAGTACGTTAGAAAACAAAATTTATTTCATCGAAAATGGAGTTCGGAATGAGGAGTAACTAAAAAAAATACAATATTGGTCGAAACTCAAAGGGGTACCATCACGGAAAACAGTTGATTTCGGTCCCAAAAATATGTATTATATTAAAAACACTAAATCTGTATATATCGAGCTAGAATTCGAATAGAACTAATTTGACTGAAAACGATGTTGTGAGTGATTAGATATTGACTAAATTACGAAATGAGACGAAACAATTAGGTGATACATAAGAAAAAAGTACTTAACATCTTATATACAAGTGATAACAACAAACAATTGATCTTATATTTTGAGTGAGAATGTTTATAATATATCTTTGATCGAGTATGGAAAAAAACATAATTTATTTCCTCGAAAATGGAGTTCTGATATAGTAGTAATTCAAAAAACTACAAAATCGGTCGAAACTCAAAGGGGTACCATCACAGAAAATAGTTGATTTCGGTCCCAAAAATATGTATTATATTAGCATTAGTACCTCAATATATATCGAGTTAGAATGCGAATAAAATTAATTTCACTGGAAACGAAGTTATGAGTGATGCGATATTGACCAAACTACGAAATCAGACAAAACAATAAGGTGCCACCTAGAAAAACACTTATTTAACGTCTTATATAAAAGTGATCACAACAAACATTTAATCTTATATTTTGAGTGATAATGTTTAGAATATATCTTTGATCGAGTTCGGATGAAGCCAAAATTTATTTCATCGAAATGGAGTTTCGAATGAGGAGTAATTCAAAAAACTACAAAATCGGTCGAAACTCAAAGGGGTACCATCACAGAAAATAATTGATTTCGGTTCCAAAAATATGTATCATATTAACATTAGTACCCCAATATATATCGAGTTAGAATGCGAATAAAATTAATTTCACTGAAAACGAAGTTGTGAGTGATGAGATATTGACCAAACTACGAAATCGGACGAAACAATTAGGTGATACCTAGGAAAAAGGTAATTAACGTATTATATACAAGTGATAACAACAAACATTTGATCTTATATTTTGAGTGACAATAATTAGAATATATCTTTGATCGAGTACGGAACAAAACAAAATTTATTTCATCGAAAATGGAGTTCGGAATGAGGAGTAACTAAAAAAACTACAAAATTGGTCGAAACTCAAAGGGGTACCATCACAGAAAATAGTTGATTTCGGTTCCAAAAATATGTATTATATTAAAAACACTACATCAATATATATCAAGTTAGAATGCGAATAAAACTAATTTGACTGAAAACGAAGTTGTGAGTGATGAGATATTGACCAAACTACGAAATCAGATGAAACAATTAGGTGATACCTAGGAAAAAAGTACTTAACATCTTATATACAAGTGATAACAACAAACAATTGATCTTATATTTTGAGTGAGAATTTTTATAATATATCTTTGATCGAGTATGGAAGAAAACATAATTTATTTCCTCGAAAATGGAGTTCTAATAGAGTAGTAATTCAAAAAACTACAAAATCGGTCGAAACTCAAAGGGGTACCATCACGGAAAATAGTTGATTTCGGTCCCAAATATATGTATTATATTAGCATTAGTACCTCAATATATATCGAGTTAGAATGCGAATAAAATTAATTTAACTGGAAACGAAGTTGTGAGTGATGCGATATTGACCAAACTACGAAATCAGACAAAACAATAAGGTGCCACCTAGAAAAACACTTGTTTAACGTCTTATATAAAAGTGATCACAACAAACATTTAATCTTATATTTTGAGTGATAATGTTTAGAATATATCTTTGATCGAGTTCGGATGAAGCCAAAATTTATTTCATCGAAATGGAGTTTCGAACGAGGAGTAATTCAAAAAACTACAAAATCGGTCGAAACTCAAAGGGGTACCATCACAGAAAATAATTGATTTCAGTTCCAAAAATATGTATTAGATTAACATTAGTACCTCAATATATATCGAGTTAGAATGCGAATAAAATTAATTTCACTGAAAACGAAGTTGTGAGTGATGAGATATTGACCAAACTACGAAATCGGACGAAACAATTAGGTGATACCTAGGAAAAACGTACTTAACATCTTATATACAAGTGATAACAACTAACATTTGATCTTATATTTTGAGTGAGAATAATTAGAATATATCTTTGATCGAGTACGTTAGAAAACAAAATTTATTTCATCGAAAATGGAGTTCGGAATGAGGAGTAACTAAAAAAAATACAATATTGGTCGAAACTCAAAGGGGTACCATCACGGAAAACAGTTGATTTCGGTCCCAAAAATATGTATTATATTAAAAACACTAAATCTGTATATATCGAGCTAGAATTCGAATAGAACTAATTTGACTGAAAACGATGTTGTGAGTGATTAGATATTGACTAAATTACGAAATGAGACGAAACAATTAGGTGATACATAGGAAAAAAGTACTTAACATCTTATATACAAGTGATAACAACAAACAATTGATCTTATATTTTGAGTGAGAATGTTTATAATATATCTTTGATCGAGTATGGAAAAAAACATAATTTATTTCCTCGAAAATGGAGTTCTGATATAGTAGTAATTCAAAAAACTACAAAATCGGTCGAAACTCAAAGGGGTACCATCACAGAAAATAGTTGATTTCGGTCCCAAAAATATGTATTATATTAGCATTAGTACCTCAATATATATCGAGTTAGAATGCGAATAAAATTAATTTCACTGGAAACGAAGTTATGAGTGATGCGATATTGACCAAACTACGAAATCAGACAAAACAATAAGGTGCCACCTAGAAAAACACTTGTTTAACGTCTTATATAAAAGTGATCACAACAAACATTTAATCTTATATTTTGAGTGATAATGTTTAGAATATATCTTTAATCAGGTTCGGATGAAGCCAAAATTTATTTCATCGAAAATGGAGTTCCGAATGAGGAGTAATTCAAAAAACTACAAAATCGGTCGAAACTCAAAGGGG
The DNA here is from genome assembly GCA_946814005.1 of Chamaenerion angustifolium. NCBI lineage: Eukaryota > Viridiplantae > Streptophyta > Magnoliopsida > Myrtales > Onagraceae > Chamaenerion > Chamaenerion angustifolium. The sequence goes on from OX328279.1 coordinate 2,751,962, forward strand.
TACCATCACAGAAAATAATTGATTTCAGTTCCAAAAATATGTATTAGATTAACATTAGTACCTCAATATATATCGAGTTAGAATGCGAATAAAATTAATTTCACTGAAAACGAAGTTGTGAGTGATGAGATATTGACCAAACTACGAAATCGGACGAAACAATTAGGTGATACCTAGGGAAAAAGTACTTAACATCTTATATACAAGTGATAACAACTAACATTTGATCTTATATTTTGAGTGAGAATAATTAGAATATATCTTTGATCGAGTACGGAAGAAAACAAAATTTATTTCATCGAAAATGGAGTTCGGAATGAGGAGTAACTAAAAAAATACAATATTGGTCGAAACTCAAAGGGGTACCATCACGGAAAACAGTTGATTTCGGTCCCAAAAATATGTATTATATTAAAAACACTAAATCTGTATATATCGAGTTAGAATTCGAATACAACTAATTTGACTGAAAACGATGTTGTGAGTGATTAGATATTGACCAAATTACGAAATGAGACGAAACAATTAGGTGATACCTAGGAAAAAAGTACTTAACATCTTATATACAAGTGATAACAACAAACAATTGATCTTATATTTTGAGTGAGAATGTTTAGAATATATCTTTGATCGAGTATGGAAAAAAACATAATTTATTTCCTCGAAAATGGAGTTCTAATAGAGTAGTAATTCAAAAAACTACAAAATCAGTCGAAACTCAAAGGGGTACCATCACGGAAAATAGTTGATTTCGGTCCCAAAAATATGTATTATATTAAAAACACTAAATCTGTATATATCGAGCTAGAATTCGAATAGAACTAATTTGACTGAAAACGATGTTGTGAGTGATTAGATATTGACTAAATTACGAAATGAGACGAAACAATTAGGTGATACATAGGAAAAAAGTACTTAACATCTTATATACAAGTGATAACAACAAACAATTGATCTTATATTTTGAGTGAGAATGTTTATAATATATCTTTGATCGAGTATGGAAAAAAACATAATTTATTTCCTCGAAAATGGAGTTCTGATATAGTAGTAATTCAAAAAACTACAAAATCGGTCGAAACTCAAAGGGGTACCATCACAGAAAATAGTTGATTTCGGTCCCAAAAATATGTATTATATTAGCATTAGTACCTCAATATATATCGAGTTAGAATGCGAATAAAATTAATTTCACTGGAAACGAAGTTATGAGTGATGCGATATTGACCAAACTACGAAATCAGACAAAACAATAAGGTGCCACCTAGAAAAACACTTGTTTAACGTCTTATATAAAAGTGATCACAACAAACATTTAATCTTATATTTTGAGTGATAATGTTTAGAATATATCTTTAATCAGGTTCGGATGAAGCCAAAATTTATTTCATCGAAAATGGAGTTCCGAATGAGGAGTAATTCAAAAAACTACAAAATCGGTCGAAACTCAAAGGGGTACCATCACAGAAAATAATTGATTTCAGTTCCAAAAATATGTATTAGATTAACATTAGTACCTCAATATATATCGAGTTAGAATGCGAATAAAATTAATTTCACTGAAAACGAAGTTGTGAGTGATGAGATATTGACCAAACTACGAAATCGGACGAAACAATTAGGTGATACCTAGGGAAAAAGTACTTAACATCTTATATACAAGTGATAACAACTAACATTTGATCTTATATTTTGAGTGAGAATAATTAGAATATATCTTTGATCGAGTACGGAAGAAAACAAAATTTATTTCATCGAAAATGGAGTTCGGAATGAGGAGTAACTAAAAAAATACAATATTGGTCGAAACTCAAAGGGGTACCATCACGGAAAACAGTTGATTTCGGTCCCAAAAATATGTATTATATTAAAAACACTAAATCTGTATATATCGAGTTAGAATTCGAATACAACTAATTTGACTGAAAACGATGTTGTGAGTGATTAGATATTGACCAAATTACGAAATGAGACGAAACAATTAGGTGATACCTAGGAAAAAAGTACTTAACATCTTATATACAAGTGATAACAACAAACAATTGATCTTATATTTTGAGTGAGAATGTTTAGAATATATCTTTGATCGAGTATGGAAAAAAACATAATTTATTTCCTCGAAAATGGAGTTCTAATAGAGTAGTAATTCAAAAAACTACAAAATCAGTCGAAACTCAAAGGGGTACCATCACGGAAAATAGTTGATTTCGGTCCCAAAAATATGTATTATATTAGCATTAGTACCTCAATATATACCGAGTTAGAATGCGAATAAAATTAATTTCACTGGAAACGAAGTTATGAGTGATGCAATATTGACCAAACTACGAAATCAGACAAAACAATAAGATGCCACCTAGAAAAACACTTATTTAACGTCTTATATAAAAGTGATCACAACAAACATTTAATCTTATATTTTGAGTGATAATGTTTAGAATATATCTTTGATCGAGTTCGGATGAAGCCAAAATTTATTTCATCGAAATGGAGTTTCGAATGAGGAGTAATTCAAAAAACTACAAAATCGGTCGAAACTCAAAGGGGTACCATCACAGAAAATAATTGATTTCGGTTCCAAAAATATGTATCATATTAACATTAGTACCTCAATATATATCGAGTTCGAATGCGAATAAAATTAATTTCACTGAAAACGAAGTTGTGAGTGATGAGATATTGACCAAACTACGAAATAGGACGAAACAATTAGGTGATACCTAGGAAAAAGGTAATTAACGTATTATATACAAGTGATAACAACAAACATTTGATCTTATATTTTGAGTGACAATAATTAGAATATATCTTTGATCGAGTACGGAACAAAACAAAATTTATTTCATCGAAAATGGAGTTCGGAATGAGGAGTAACTAAAAAAACTACAAAATTGGTCGAAACTCAAAGGGGTACCATCACAGAAAACAGCTGATTTCGGTTCCAAAAATATGTATTATATTAAAAACACTACATCAATATATATCAAGTTAGAATACGAATAAAACTAATTTGACTGAAAACGAAGTTGTGAGTGATGAGATATTGACCAAACTACGAAATCAGACGAAACAATTAGGTGATACCTAGGAAAAAAGTACTTAACATCTTATATACAAGTGATAACAACAAACAATTGATCTTATATTTTGAGTGAGAATGTTTATAATATATCTTTGATCGAGTATGGAAAAAAACATAATTTATTTCCTCGAAAATGGAGTTCTGATATAGTAGTAATTCAAAAAACTACAAAATCGGTCGAAACTCAAAGGGGTACCATCACAGAAAATAGTTGATTTCGGTCCCAAAAATATGTATTATATTAGCATTAGTACCTCAATATATATCGAGTTAGAATGCGAATAAAATTAATTTCACTGGAAACGAAGTTATGAGTGATGCGATATTGACCAAACTACGAAATCAGACAAAACAATAAGGTGCCACCTAGAAAAACACTTATTTAACGTCTTATATAAAAGTGATCACAACAAACATTTAATCTTATATTTTGAGTGATAATGTTTAGAATATATCTTTGATCGAGTTCGGATGAAGCCAAAATTTATTTCATCGAAATGGAGTTTCGAATGAGGAGTAATTCAAAAAACTACAAAATCGGTCGAAACTCAAAGGGGTACCATCACAGAAAATAATTGATTTCGGTTCCAAAAATATGTATCATATTAACATTAGTACCCCAATATATATCGAGTTAGAATGCGAATAAAATTAATTTCACTGAAAACGATGTTGTGAGTGATGAGATATTGACCAAACTACGAAATCGGACGAAACAATTAGGTGATACCTAGGAAAAAGGTAATTAACGTATTATATACAAGTGATTACAACAAACATTTGATCTTATATTTTGAGTGACAATAATTAGAATATATCTTTGATCGAGTACGGAAGAAAACACAATTTATTTCATCGAAAATGGAGTTCGGAATGAGGAGTAACTAAAAAAACTACAAAATTGGTCGAAACTCAAAGGGGTACCATCACAGAAAACAGCTGATTTCGGTTCCAAAAATATGTATTATATTAAAAACACTACATCAATATATATCAAGTTAGAATGCGAATAAAACTAATTTGACTGAAAACGAAGTTGTGAGTGATGAGATATTGACCAAACTACGAAATCAGACGAAACAATTAGGTGATACCTAGGAAAAAAGTACTTAACATCTTATATACAAGTGATAACAACAAACAATTGATCTTATATTTTGAGTGAGAATTTTTATAATATATCTTTGATCGAGTATGGAAGAAAACATAATTTATTTCCTCGAAAATGGAGTTCTAATAGAGTAGTAATTCAAAAAACTACAAAATCGGTCGAAACTCAAAGGGGTACCATCACGGAAAATAGTTGATTTCGGTCCCAAATATATGTATTATATTAGCATTAGTACCTCAATATATATCGAGTTAGAATGCGAATAAAATTAATTTAACTGGAAACGAAGTTATGAGTGATGCGATATTGACCAAACTACGCAATCAGACAAAACAATAAGGTGCCACCTAGAAAAACACTTGTTTAACGTCTTATATAAAAGTGATCACAACAAACATTTAATCTTATATTTTGAGTGATAATGTTTAGAATATATCTTTGATCGAGTTCGGATGAAGCCAAAATTTATTTCATCGAAATGGAGTTTCGAACGAGGAGTAATTCAATAAACTACAAAATCGGTCGAAACTCAAAGGGGTACCATCACAGAAAATAATTGATTTCAGTTCCAAAAATATGTATTAGATTAACATTAGTACCTCAATATATATCGAGTTAGAATGCGAATAAAATTAATTTCACTGAAAACGAAGTTGTGAGTGATGAGATATTGACCAAACTACGAAATCGGACGAAACAATTAGGTGATACCTAGGAAAAACGTACTTAACATCTTATATACAAGTGATAACAACTAACATTTGATCTTATATTTTGAGTGAGAATAATTAGAATATATCTTTGATCGAGTACGTTAGAAAACAAAATTTATTTCATCGAAAATGGAGTTCGGAATGAGGAGTAACTAAAAAAAATACAATATTGGTCGAAACTCAAAGGGGTACCATCACGGAAAACAGTTGATTTCGGTCCCAAAAATATGTATTATATTAAAAACACTAAATCTGTATATATCGAGTTAGAATTCGAATAGAACTAATTTGACTGAAAACGATGTTGTGAGTGATTAGATATTGACCAAATTACGAAATGAGACGAAACAATTAGGTGATACCTAGGAAAAAAGTACTTAACATCTTATATACAAGTGATAACAACAAACAATTGATCTTATATTTTGAGTGAGAATGTTTATAATATATCTTTGATCGAGTATGGAAAAAAACATAATTTATTTCCTCGAAAATGGAGTTCTGATATAGTAGTAATTCAAAAAACTACAAAATCGGTCGAAACTCAAAGGGGTACCATCACAGAAAATAGTTGATTTCGGTCCCAAAAATATGTATTATATTAGCATTAGTACCTCAATATATACTGAGTTAGAATGCGAATAAAATTAATTTCACTGGAAACGAAGTTATGAGTGATGCGATATTGACCAAACTACGAAATCAGACAAAACAATAAGGTGCCACCTAGAAAAACACTTGTTTAACGTCTTATATAAAAGTGATCACAACAAACATTTAATCTTATATTTTGAGTGATAATGTTTAGAATATATCTTTAATCAGGTTCGGATGAAGCCAAAATTTATTTCATCGAAAATGGAGTTCCGAATGAGGAGTAATTCAAAAAACTACAAAATCGGTCGAAACTCAAAGGGGTACCATCACAGAAAATAATTGATTTCAGTTCCAAAAATATGTATTAGATTAACATTAGTACCTCAATATATATCGAGTTAGAATGCGAATAAAATTAATTTCACTGAAAACGAAGTTGTGAGTAATGAGATATTGACCAAACTACGAAATCAGACGAAACAATTAGGTGATACCTAGGGAAAAAGTACTTAACATCTTATATACAAGTGATAACAACTAACATTTGATCTTATATTTTGAGTGAGAATAATTAGAATATATCTTTGATCGAGTACGGAAGAAAACAAAATTTATTTCATCGAAAATGGAGTTCAGAATGAGGAGTAACTAAAAAAAAAACAATATTGGTCGAAACTCAAAGGGGTACCATCACGGAAAACAGTTGATTTCGGTCCCAAAAATATGTATTATATTAAAAACACTAAATCTGTATATATCGAGTTAGAATTCGAATAGAACTAATTTGACTGAAAACGATGTTGTGAGTGATTAGATATTGACCAAATTACGAAATGAGACGAAACAATTAGGTGATACCTAGGAAAAAAGTACTTAACATCTTATATACAAGTGATAACAACAAACAATTGATCTTATATTTTGAGTGAGAATGTTTAGAATATATCTTTGATCGAGTATGGAAAAAAACATAATTTATTTCCTCGAAAATGGAGTTCTAATAGAGTAGTAATTCAAAAAACTACAAAATCGGTCGAAACTCAAAGGGGTACCATCACGGAAAATAGTTGATATCGGTCCCAAAAATATGTATTATATTAGCATTAGTACCTCAATATATACTGAGTTAGAATGCGAATAAAATTAATTTCACTGGAAACGAAGTTATGAGTGATGCGATATTGACCAAACTACGAAATCAGACAAAACAATAAGGTGCCACCAAGAAAAACACTTATTTAACGTCTTATATAAAAGTGATCACAACAAACATTTAATCTTATATTTTGAGTGATAATGTTTAGAATATATCTTTGATCGAGTTCGGATGAAGCCAAAATTTATTTCATCGAAATGGAGTTTCGAATGAGGAGTAATTCAAAAAACTACAAAATCGGTCGAAACTCAAAGGGGTACCATCACAGAAAATAATTGATTTCGGTTCCAAAAATATGTATCATATTAACATTAGTACCTCAATATATATCGAGTTAGAATGCGAATAAAATTAATTTCACTGAAAACGATGTTGTGAGTGATGAGATATTGACCAAACTACGAAATAGGACGAAACAATTAGGTGATACCTAGGAAAAAGGTAATTAACGTATTATATACAAGTGATAACAACAAACATTTGATCTTATATTTTGAGTGACAATAATTAGAATATATCTTTGATCGAGTACGGAAGAAAACACAATTTATTTCATCGAAAATGGAGTTCGGAATGAGGAGTAACTAAAAAAACTACAAAATTGGTCGAAACTCAAAGGGGTACCATCACAGAAAACAGCTGATTTCGGTTCCAAAAATATGTATTATATTAAAAACACTACATTAATATATATCAAGTTAGAATGCGAATAAAACTAATTTGACTGAAAACGAAGTTGTGAGTGATGAGATATTGACTAAACTACGAAATCAGACGAAACAATTAGGTGATACCTAGGAAAAAAGTACTTAACATCTTATATACAAGTGATAACAACAAACAATTGATCTTATATTTTGAGTGAGAATTTTTATAATATATCTTTGATCGGGAATGGAAGAAAACATAATTTATTTCCTCGAAAATGGAGTTCTAATAGAGTAGTAATTCAAAAAACTACAAAATCGGTCGAAACTCAAAGGGGTACCATCACAGAAAATAATTGATTTCGGTTCCAAAAATTTGTATCATATTAACATTAGTACCTCAATATATATCGAGTTAGAATGCGAATAAAATTAATGTCACTGAAAACGAAGTTGTGAGTGATGAGATATTGACCAAACTACGAAATCGGACGAAACAATTAGGTGATACCTAGGAAAAAGGTAATTAACGTATTATATACAAGTGATAACAACAAACATTTGATCTTATATTTTGAGTGAGAATAATTAGAATATATCTTTGATCGAGTACGGAACAAAACAAAATTTATTTCATCGAAAATGGAGTTCGGAATGAGGAGTAACTAAAAAAACTACAAAATTGGTCGAAACTCAAAGGGGTACCATCACAGAAAACAACTGATTTCGGTTCCAAAAATATGTATTATATTAAAAACACTACATCAATATATATCAAGTTAGAATGCGAATAAAACTAATTTGACTGAAAACGAAGTTGTGAGTGATGAGATATTGACCAAACTACGAAATCAGACGAAACAATTAGGTGATACCTAGGAAAAAAGTACTTAACATCTTATATACAAGTGATAACAACAAACAATTGATCTTATATTTTGAGTGAGAATTTTTAGAATATATCTTTGATCGAGTATGGAAGAAAACATAATTTATTTCCTCGAAAATGGAGTTCTAATAGAGTAGTAATTCAAAAAACTACAAAATCGGTCGAAACTCAAAGGGGTACCATCACGGAAAATAGTTGATTTCGGTCCCAAATATATGTATTATATTAGCATTAGTACCTCAATATATATCGAGTTAGAATGCGAATAAAATTAATTTCACTAGAAACGAAGTTATGAGTGATGCGATATTGACCAAACTACGAAATCAGACAAAACAATAAGGTGCCACCTAGAAAAACACTTGTTTAACGTCTTATATAAAAGTGATCACAACAAACATTTAATCTTATATTTTGAGTGATAATGTTTAGAATATATCTTTGATCGAGTTCGGATGAAGCCAAAATTTATTTCATCGAAATGGAGTTTCGAATGAGGAGTAATTCAAAAAACTACAAAATCGGTCGAAACTCAAAGGGGTACCATCACAGAAAATAATTGATTTCAGTTCCAAAAATATGTATTAGATTAACATTAGTACCTCAATATATATCGAGTTAGAATGCGAATAAAATTAATTTCACTGAAAACGAAGTTGTGAGTGATGAGATATTGACCAAACTACGAAATCGGACGAAACAATTAGGTGATACCTAGGGAAAAAGTACTTAACATCTTATATACAAGTGATAACAACAAACAATTGATCTTATATTTTGAGTGAGAATTTTTATAATATATCTTTGATCGAGTATGGAAGAAAACATAATTTATTTCCTCGAAAATGGAGTTCTAATAGAGTAGTAATTCAAAAAACTACAAAATCGGTCGAAACTCAAAGGGGTACCATCACGGAAAATAGTTGATTTCGGTCCCAAATATATGTATTATATTAGCATTAGTACCTCAATATATATCGAGTTAGAATGCGAATAAAATTAATTTCACTGAAAACGAAGTTGTGAGTGATGAGATATTGACCAAACTACGAAATCGGACGAAACAATTAGGTGATACCTAGGAAAAAAGTACTTAACATCTTATATACAAGTGATAACAACAAACAATTGATCTTATATTTTGAGTGAGAATGTTTAGAATATATCTTTGATCGAGTATGGAAAAAAACATAATTTATTTCCTCGAAAATGGAGTTCTAATAGAGTAGTAATTCAAAAAACTACAAAATCGGTCGAAACTCAAAGGGGTACCATCACGGAAAATAGTTGATATCGGTCCCAAAAATATGTATTATATTAGCATTAGTACCTCAATATATACTGAGTTAGAATGCGAATAAAATTAATTTCACTGGAAACGAAGTTATGAGTGATGCGATATTGACCAAACTACGAAATCAGACAAAACAATAAGGTGCCACCAAGAAAAACACTTATTTAACGTCTTATATAAAAGTGATCACAACAAACATTTAATCTTATATTTTGAGTGATAATGTTTAGAATATATCTTTGATCGAGTTCGGATGAAGCCAAAATTTATTTCATCGAAATGGAGTTTCGAATGAGGAGTAATTCAAAAAACTACAAAATCGGTCGAAACTCAAAGGGGTACCATCACAGAAAATAATTGATTTCGGTTCCAAAAATATGTATCATATTAACATTAGTACCTCAATATATATCGAGTTAGAATGCGAATAAAATTAATTTCACTGAAAACGATGTTGTGAGTGATGAGATATTGACCAAACTACGAAATAGGACGAAACAATTAGGTGATACCTAGGAAAAAGGTAATTAACGTATTATATACAAGTGATAACAACAAACATTTGATCTTATATTTTGAGTGACAATAATTAGAATATATCTTTGATCGAGTACGGAAGAAAACACAATTTATTTCATCGAAAATGGAGTTCGGAATGAGGAGTAACTAAAAAAACTACAAAATTGGTCGAAACTCAAAGGGGTACCATCACAGAAAACAGCTGATTTCGGTTCCAAAAATATGTATTATATTAAAAACACTACATTAATATATATCAAGTTAGAATGCGAATAAAACTAATTTGACTGAAAACGAAGTTGTGAGTGATGAGATATTGACTAAACTACGAAATCAGACGAAACAATTAGGTGATACCTAGGAAAAAAGTACTTAACATCTTATATACAAGTGATAACAACAAACAATTGATCTTATATTTTGAGTGAGAATTTTTATAATATATCTTTGATCGGGAATGGAAGAAAACATAATTTATTTCCTCGAAAATGGAGTTCTAATAGAGTAGTAATTCAAAAAACTACAAAATCGGTCGAAACTCAAAGGGGTACCATCACAGAAAATAATTGATTTCGGTTCCAAAAATTTGTATCATATTAACATTAGTACCTCAATATATATCGAGTTAGAATGCGAATAAAATTAATGTCACTGAAAACGAAGTTGTGAGTGATGAGATATTGACCAAACTACGAAATCGGACGAAACAATTAGGTGATACCTAGGAAAAAGGTAATTAACGTATTATATACAAGTGATAACAACAAACATTTGATCTTATATTTTGAGTGAGAATAATTAGAATATATCTTTGATCGAGTACGGAACAAAACAAAATTTATTTCATCGAAAATGGAGTTCGGAATGAGGAGTAACTAAAAAAACTACAAAATTGGTCGAAACTCAAAGGGGTACCATCACAGAAAACAACTGATTTCGGTTCCAAAAATATGTATTATATTAAAAACACTACATCAATATATATCAAGTTAGAATGCGAATAAAACTAATTTGACTGAAAACGAAGTTGTGAGTGATGAGATATTGACCAAACTACGAAATCAGACGAAACAATTAGGTGATACCTAGGAAAAAAGTACTTAACATATTATATACAAGTGATAACAACAAACAATTGATCTTATATTTTGAGTGAGAATTTTTAGAATATATCTTTGATCGAGTATGGAAGAAAACATAATTTATTTCCTCGAAAATGGAGTTCTAATAGAGTAGTAATTCAAAAAACTACAAAATCGGTCGAAACTCAAAGGGGTACCATCACGGAAAATAGTTGATTTCGGTCCCAAATATATGTATTATATTAGCATTAGTACCTCAATATATATCGAGTTAGAATGCGAATAAAATTAATTTCACTAGAAACGAAGTTATGAGTGATGCGATATTGACCAAACTACGAAATCAGACAAAACAATAAGGTGCCACCTAGAAAAACACTTGTTTAACGTCTTATATAAAAGTGATCACAACAAACATTTAATCTTATATTTTGAGTGATAATGTTTAGAATATATCTTTGATCGAGTTCGGATGAAGCCAAAATTTATTTCATCGAAATGGAGTTTCGAACGAGGAGTAATTCAAAAAACTACAAAATCGGTCGAAACTCAAAGGGGTACCATCACAGAAAATAATTGATTTCAGTTCCAAAAATATGTATTAGATTAACATTAGTACCTCAATATATATCGAGTTAGAATGCGAATAAAATTAATTTCACTGAAAACGAAGTTGTGAGTGATGAGATATTGACCAAACTACGAAATCGGACGAAACAATTAGGTGATACCTAGGGAAAAAGTACTTAACATCTTATATACAAGTGATAACAACAAACAATTGATCTTATATTTTGAGTGAGAATTTTTATAATATATCTTTGATCGAGTATGGAAGAAAACATAATTTATTTCCTCGAAAATGGAGTTCTAATAGAGTAGTAATTCAAAAAACTACAAAATCGGTCGAAACTCAAAGGGGTACCATCACGGAAAATAGTTGATTTCGGTCCCAAATATATGTATTATATTAGCATTAGTACCTCAATATATATCGAGTTAGAATGCGAATAAAATTAATTTCACTAGAAACGAAGTTATGAGTGATGCGATATTGACCAAACTACGAAATCAGACAAAACAATAAGGTGCCACCTAGAAAAACACTTGTTTAACGTCTTATATAAAAGTGATCACAACAAACATTTAATCTTATATTTTGAGTGATAATGTTTAGAATATATCTTTGATCGAGTTCGGATGAAGCCAAAATTTATTTCATCGAAATGGAGTTTCGAACGAGGAGTAATTCAAAAAATTACAAAATCGGTCGAAACTCAAAGGGGTACCATCACAGAAAATAATTGATTTCAGTTCCAAAAATATGTATTAGATTAACATTAGTACCTCAATATATATCGAGTTAGAATGCGAATAAAATTAATTTCACTGAAAACGAAGTTGTGAGTGATGAGATATTGACCAAACTACGAAATCGGACGAAACAAGTAGGTGATACCTAGGAAAAACGTACTTAACATCTTATATACAAGTGATAACAACTAACATTTGATCTTATATTTTGAGTGAGAATAATTAGAATATATCTTTGATCGAGTACGTTAGAAAACAAAATTTATTTCATCGAAAATGGAGTTCGGAATGAGGAGTAACTAAAAAAAATACAATATTGGTCGAAACTCAAAGGGGTACCATCACGGAAAACAGTTGATTTCGGTCCCAAAAATATGTATTATATTAAAAACACTAAATCTGTATATATCGAGTTAGAATTCGAATAGAACTAATTTGACTGAAAACGATGTTGTGAGTGATTAGATATTGACCAAATTACGAAATGAGACGAAACAATTAGGTGATACCTAGGAAAAAAGTACTTAACATCTTATATACAAGTGATAACAACAAACAATTGATCTTATATTTTGAGTGAGAATGTTTATAATTTATCTTTGATCGAGTATGGAAAAAAACATAATTTATTTCCTCGAAAATGGAGTTCTGATATAGTAGTAATTCAAAAAACTACAAAATCGGTCGAAACTCAAAGGGGTACCATCACAGAAAATAGTTGATTTCGGTCCCAAAAATATGTATTATATTAGCATTAGTACCTCAATATATATCGAGTTAGAATGCGAATAAAATTAATTTCACTGGAAACGAAGTTATGAGTGATGCGATATTGACCAAACTACGAAATCAGACAAAACAATAAGGTGCCACCTAGAAAAACACTTGTTTAACGTCTTATATAAAAGTGATCACAACAAACATTTAATCTTATATTTTGAGTGATAATGTTTAGAATATATCTTTAATCAGGTTCGGATGAAGCCAAAATTTATTTCATCGAAAATGGAGTTCCGAATGAGGAGTAATTCAAAAAACTACAAAATCGGTCGAAACTCAAAGGGGTACCATCACAGAAAATAATTGATTTCAGTTCCAAAAATATGTATTAGATTAACATTAGTACCTCAATATATATCGAGTTAGAATGCGAATAAAATTAATTTCACTGAAAATGAAGTTGTGAGTGATGAGATATTGACCAAACTACGAAATCGGACGAAACAATTAGGTGATACCTAGGGAAAAAGTACTTAACATCTTATATACAAGTGATAACAACTAACATTTGATCTTATATTTTGAGTGAGAATAATTAGAATATATCTTTGATCGAGTACGTTAGAAAACAAAATTTATTTCATCGAAAATGGAGTTCGGTATGAGGAGTAACTAAAAAAAATACAATATTGGTCGAAACTCAAAGGGGTACCATCACGGAAAACAGTTGATTTCGGTCCCAAAAATATGTATTATATTAAAAACACTAAATCTGTATATATCGAGTTAGAATTCGAATAGAACTAATTTGACTGAAAACGATGTTGTGAGTGATTAGATATTGACCAAATTACGAAATGAGACGAAACAATTAGGTGATACCTAGGAAAAAAGTACTTAACATCTTATATACAAGTGATAACAACAAACAATTGATCTTATATTTTGAGTGAGAATGTTTAGAATATATCTTTGATCGAGTATGGAAAAAAACATAATTTATTTCCTCGAAAATGGAGTTCGAATAGAGTAGTAATTCAAAAAACTACAAAATCGGTCGAAACTCAAAGGGGTACCATCACGGAAAATAGTTGATTTCGGTCCCAAAAATATGTATTATATTAGCATTAGTACCTCAATATATACCGAGTTAGAATGCGAATAAAATTAATTTCACTGGAAACGAAGTTATGAGTGATGCGATATTGACCAAACTACGAAATCAGACAAAACAATAAGGTGCCACCTAGAAAAACACTTATTTAACGTCTTATATAAAAGTGATCACAACAAACATTTAATCTTATATTTTGAGTGATAATGTTTAGAATATATCTTTGATCGAGTTCGGATGAAGCCAAAATTTATTTCATCGAAATGGAGTTTCGAATGAGGAGTAATTCAAAAAACTACAAAATCGGTCGAAACTCAAAGGGGTACCATCACAGAAAATAATTGATTTCGGTTCCAAAAATATGTATCATATTAACATTAGTACCTCAATATATATCGAGTTAGAATGCGAATAAAATTAATTTCACTGAAAACGAAATTGTGAGTGATGAGATATTGACCAAACTACGAAATAGGACGAAACAATTAGGTGATACCTAGGAAAAAGGTAATTAACGTATTATATACAAGTGATAACAACAAACATTTGATCTTATATTTTGAGTGACAATAATTAGAATATATCTTTGATCGAGTACGGAACAAAACAAAATTTATTTCATCGAAAATGGAGTTCGGAATGAGGAGTAACTAAAAAAACTACAAAATTGGTCGAAACTCAAAGGGGTACCATCACAGAAAACAGCTGATTTCGGTTCCAAAAATATGTATTATATTAAAAACACTACATCAATATATATCAAGTTAGAATACGAATAAAACTAATTTGACTGAAAACGAAGTTGTGAGTGATGAGATATTGACCAAACTACGAAATCAGACGAAACAATTAGGTGATACCTAGGAAAAAAGTACTTAACATCTTATATACAAGTGATAACAACAAACAATTGATCTTATATTTTGAGTGAGAATTTTTATAATATATCTTTGATCGAGTATGGAAGAAAACATAATTTATTTCCTCGAAAATGGAGTTCTAATAGAGTAGTAATTCAAAAAACTACAAAATCGGTCGAAACTCAAAGGGGTACCATCACGGAAAATAGTTGATTTCGGTCCCAAATATATGTATTATATTAGCATTAGTACCTCAATATATATCGAGTTAGAATGCGAATAAAATTAATTTCACTAGAAACGAAGTTATGAGTGATGCGATATTGACCAAACTACGAAATCAGACAAAACAATAAGGTGCCACCTAGAAAAACACTTGTTTAACGTCTTATATAAAAGTGATCACAACAAACATTTAATCTTATATTTTGAGTGATAATGTTTAGAATATATCTTTGATCGAGTTCGGATGAAGCCAAAATTTATTTCATCGAAATGGAGTTTCGAACGAGGAGTAATTCAAAAAATTACAAAATCGGTCGAAACTCAAAGGGGTACCATCACAGAAAATAATTGATTTCAGTTCCAAAAATATGTATTAGATTAACATTAGTACCTCAATATATATCGAGTTAGAATGCGAATAAAATTAATTTCACTGAAAACGAAGTTGTGAGTGATGAGATATTGACCAAACTACGAAATCGGACGAAACAAGTAGGTGATACCTAGGAAAAACGTACTTAACATCTTATATACAAGTGATAACAACTAACATTTGATCTTATATTTTGAGTGAGAATAATTAGAATATATCTTTGATCGAGTACGTTAGAAAACAAAATTTATTTCATCGAAAATGGAGTTCGGAATGAGGAGTAACTAAAAAAAATACAATATTGGTCGAAACTCAAAGGGGTACCATCACGGAAAACAGTTGATTTCGGTCCCAAAAATATGTATTATATTAAAAACACTAAATCTGTATATATCGAGTTAGAATTCGAATAGAACTAATTTGACTGAAAACGATGTTGTGAGTGATTAGATATTGACCAAATTACGAAATGAGACGAAACAATTAGGTGATACCTAGGAAAAAAGTACTTAACATCTTATATACAAGTGATAACAACAAACAATTGATCTTATATTTTGAGTGAGAATGTTTATAATTTATCTTTGATCGAGTATGGAAAAAAACATAATTTATTTCCTCGAAAATGGAGTTCTGATATAGTAGTAATTCAAAAAACTACAAAATCGGTCGAAACTCAAAGGGGTACCATCACAGAAAATAGTTGATTTCGGTCCCAAATATATGTATTATATTAGCATTAGTACCTCAATATATATCGAGTTAGAATGCGAATAAAATTAATTTCACTGGAAACGAAGTTATGAGTGATGCGATATTGACCAAACTACGAAATCAGACAAAACAATAAGGTGCCACCTAGAAAAACACTTGTTTAACGTCTTATATAAAAGTGATCACAACAAACATTTAATCTTATATTTTGAGTGATAATGTTTAGAATATATCTTTAATCAGGTTCGGATGAAGCCAAAATTTATTTCATCGAAAATGGAGTTCCGAATGAGGAGTAATTCAAAAAACTACAAAATCGGTCGAAACTCAAAGGGGTACCATCACAGAAAATAATTGATTTCAGTTCCAAAAATATGTATTAGATTAACATTAGTACCTCAATATATATCGAGTTAGAATGCGAATAAAATTAATTTCACTGAAAATGAAGTTGTGAGTGATGAGATATTGACCAAACTACGAAATCGGACGAAACAATTAGGTGATACCTAGGGAAAAAGTACTTAACATCTTATATACAAGTGATAACAACTAACATTTGATCTTATATTTTGAGTGAGAATAATTAGAATATATCTTTGATCGAGTACGTTAGAAAACAAAATTTATTTCATCGAAAATGGAGTTCGGAATGAGGAGTAACTAAAAAAAATACAATATTGGTCGAAACTCAAAGGGGTACCATCACGGAAAACAGTTGATTTCGGTCCCAAAAATATGTATTATATTAAAAACACTAAATCTGTATATATCGAGTTAGAATTCGAATAGAACTAATTTGACTGAAAACGATGTTGTGAGTGATTAGATATTGACCAAATTACGAAATGAGACGAAACAATTAGGTGATACCTAGGAAAAAAGTACTTAACATCTTATATACAAGTGATAACAACAAACAATTGATCTTATATTTTGAGTGAGAATGTTTAGAATATATCTTTGATCGAGTATGGAAAAAAACATAATTTATTTCCTCGAAAATGGAGTTCGAATAGAGTAGTAATTCAAAAAACTACAAAATCGGTCGAAACTCAAAGGGGTACCATCACGGAAAATAGTTGATTTCGGTCCCAAAAATATGTATTATATTAGCATTAGTACCTCAATATATACCGAGTTAGAATGCGAATAAAATTAATTTCACTGAAAATGAAGTTGTGAGTGATGAGATATTGACCAAACTACGAAATCGGACGAAACAATTAGGTGATACCTAGGGAAAAAGTACTTAACATCTTATATACAAGTGATAACAACTAACATTTGATCTTATATTTTGAGTGAGAATAATTAGAATATATCTTTGATCGAGTACGTTAGAAAACAAAATTTATTTCATCGAAAATGGAGTTCGGAATGAGGAGTAACTAAAAAAAATACAATATTGGTCGAAACTCAAAGGGGTACCATCACGGAAAACAGTTGATTTCGGTCCCAAAAATATGTATTATATTAAAAACACTAAATCTGTATATATCGAGTTAGAATTCGAATAGAACTAATTTGACTGAAAACGATGTTGTGAGTGATTAGATATTGACCAAATTACGAAATGAGACGAAACAATTAGGTGATACCTAGGAAAAAAGTACTTAACATCTTATATACAAGTGATAACAACAAACAATTGATCTTATATTTTGAGTGAGAATGTTTAGAATATATCTTTGATCGAGTATGGAAAAAAACATAATTTATTTCCTCGAAAATGGAGTTCGAATAGAGTAGTAATTCAAAAAACTACAAAATCGGTCGAAACTCAAAGGGGTACCATCACGGAAAATAGTTGATTTCGGTCCCAAAAATATGTATTATATTAGCATTAGTACCTCAATATATACCGAGTTAGAATGCGAATAAAATTAATTTCACTGGAAACGAAGTTATGAGTGATGCGATATTGACCAAACTACGAAATCAGACAAAACAATAAGGTGCCACCTAGAAAAACACTTGTTTAACGTCTTATATAAAAGTGATCACAACAAACATTTAATCTTATATTTTGAGTGATAATGTTTAGAATATATCTTTAATCAGGTTCGGATGAAGCCAAAATTTATTTCATCGAAAATGGAGTTCCGAATGAGGAGTAATTAAAAAAACTACAAAATCGGTCGAAACTCAAAGGGGTACCATCACAGAAAATAATTGATTTCAGTTCCAAAAATATGTATTAGATTAACATTAGTACCTCAATATATATCGAGTTAGAATGCGAATAAAATTAATTTCACTGAAAACGAAGTTGTGAGTGATGAGATATTGACCAAACTACGAAATCAGACGAAACAATTAGGTGATACCTAGGGAAAAAGTACTTAACATCTTATATACAAGTGATAACAACTAACATTTGATCTTATATTTTGAGTGAGAATAATTAGAATATATCTTTGATCGAGTACGGAAGAAAACAAAATTTATTTCATCGAAAATGGAGTTCGGAATGAGGAGTAACTAAAAAAATACAATATTGGTTGAAACTCAAAGGGGTACCATCACGGAAAACAGTTGATTTCGGTCCCAAAAATATGTATTATATTAAAAACACTAAATCTGTATATATCGAGTTAGAATTCGAATAGAACTAATTTGACTGAAAACGATGTTGTGAGTGGTTAGATATTGACCAAATTACGAAATGAGACGAAACAATTAGGTGATACCTAGGAAAAAAGTACTTAACATCTTATATACAAGTGATAACAACAAACAATTGATCTTATATTTTGAGTGAGAATGTTTAGAATATATCTTTGATCGAGTATGGAAAAAAACATAATTTATTTCCTCGAAAATGGAGTTCGAATAGAGTAGTAATTCAAAAAACTACAAAATCGGTCGAAACTCAAAGGGGTACCATCACGGAAAATAGTTGATTTCGGTCCCAAAAATATGTATTATATTAGCATTAGTACCTCAATATATACCGAGTTAGAATGCGAATAAAATTAATTTCACTGGAAACGAAGTTATGAGTGATGCGATATTGACCAAACTACGAAATCAGACAAAACAATAAGGTGCCACCTAGAAAAACACTTATTTAACGTCTTATATAAAAGTGATCACAACAAACATTTAATCTTATATTTTGAGTGATAATGTTTAGAATATATCTTTGATCGAGTTCGGATGAAGCCAAAATTTATTTCATCGAAATGGAGTTTCGAATGAGGAGTAATTCAAAAAACTACAAAATCGGTCGAAACTCAAAGGGTTCGACCGATTAAATGTATCACAAAAAATAATTGATTTCGGTTCCAAAAATATGTATCATATTAACATTAGTACCTCAATATATATCGAGTTAGAATGCGAATAAAATTAATTTCACTGAAAACGAAATTGTGAGTGATGAGATATTGACCAAACTACGAAATAGGACGAAACAATTAGGTGATACCTAGGAAAAAGGTAATTAACGTATTATATACAAGTGATAACAACAAACATTTGATCTTATATTTTGAGTGACAATAATTAGAATATATCTTTGATCGAGTACGGAACAAAACAAAATTTATTTCATCGAAAATGGAGTTCGGAATGAGGAGTAACTAAAAAAACTACAAAATAGGTCGAAACTCAAAGGGGTACCATCACAGAAAACAGCTGATTTCGGTTCCAAAAATATGTATTATATTAAAAACACTACATCAATATATATCAAGTTAGAATACGAATAAAACTAATTTGACTGAAAACGAAGTTGTGAGTGATGAGATATTGACCAAACTACGAAATCAGACGAAACAATTAGGTGATACCTAGGAAAAAAGTACTTAACATCTTATATACAAGTGATAACAACAAACAATTGATCTTATATTTTGAGTGAGAATTTTTATAATATATCTTTGATCGAGTATGGAAGAAAACATAATTTATTTCCTCGAAAATGGAGTTCTAATAGAGTAGTAATTCAAAAAACTACAAAATCGGTCGAAACTCAAAGGGGTACCATCACAGAAAATAGTTGATTTCGGTCCCAAATATATGTATTATATTAGCATTAGTACCTCAATATATATCGAGTTAGAATGCGAATAAAATTAATTTCACTAGAAACGAAGTTATGAGTGATGCGATATTGACCAAACTACGAAATCAGACAAAACAATAAGGTGCCACCTAGAAAAACACTTGTTTAACGTCTTATATAAAAGTGATCACAACAAACATTTAATCTTATATTTTGAGTGATAATGTTTAGAATATATCTTTGATCGAGTTCGGATGAAGCCAAAATTTATTTCATCGAAATGGAGTTTCGAACGAGGAGTAATTCAAAAAATTACAAAATCGGTCGAAACTCAAAGGGGTACCATCACAGAAAATAATTGATTTCAGTTCCAAAAATATGTATTAGATTAACATTAGTACCTCAATATATATCGAGTTAGAATGCGAATAAAATTAATTTCACTGAAAACGAAGTTGTGAGTGATGAGATATTGACCAAACTACGAAATCGGACGAAACAAGTAGGTGATACCTAGGAAAAACGTACTTAACATCTTATATACAAGTGATAACAACTAACATTTGATCTTATATTTTGAGTGAGAATAATTAGAATATATCTTTGATCGAGTACGTTAGAAAACAAAATTTATTTCATCGAAATTGGAGTTCGGAATGAGGAGTAACTAAAAAAAATACAATATTGGTCGAAACTCAAAGGGGTACCATCACGGAAAACAGTTGATTTCGGTCCCAAAAATATGTATTATATTAAAAACACTAAATCTGTATATATCGAGTTAGAATTCGAATAGAACTAATTTGACTGAAAACGATGTTGTGAGTGATTAGATATTGACCAAATTACGAAATGAGACGAAACAATTAGGTGATACCTAGGAAAAAAGTACTTAACATCTTATATACAAGTGATAACAACAAACAATTGATCTTATATTTTGAGTGAGAATGTTTATAATTTATCTTTGATCGAGTATGGAAAAAAACATAATTTATTTCCTCGAAAATGGAGTTCTGATATAGTAGTAATTCAAAAAACTACAAAATCGGTCGAAACTCAAAGGGGTACCATCACAGAAAATAGTTGATTTCGGTCCCAAAAATATGTATTATATTAGCATTAGTACCTCAATATATATCGAGTTAGAATGCGAATAAAATTAATTTCACTGGAAACGAAGTTATGAGTGATGCGATATTGACCAAACTACGAAATCAGACAAAACAATAAGGTGCCACCTAGAAAAACACTTGTTTAACGTCTTATATAAAAGTGATCACAACAAACATTTAATCTTATATTTTGAGTGATAATGTTTAGAATATATCTTTAATCAGGTTCGGATGAAGCCAAAATTTATTTCATCGAAAATGGAGTTCCGAATGAGGAGTAATTCAAAAAACTACAAAATCGGTCGAAACTCAAAGGGGTACCATCACAGAAAATAATTGATTTCAGTTCCAAAAATATGTATTAGATTAACATTAGTACCTCAATATATATCGAGTTAGAATGCGAATAAAATTAATTTCACTGAAAACGAAGTTGTGAGTGATGAGATATTGACCAAACTACGAAATCGGACGAAACAATTAGGTGATACCTAGGGAAAAAGTACTTAACATCTTATATACAAGTGATAACAACTAACATTTGATCTTATATTTTGAGTGAGAATAATTAGAATATATCTTTGATCGAGTACGGAAGAAAACAAAATTTATTTCATCGAAAATGGAGTTCGGAATGACGAGTAACTAAAAAAAATACAATATTGGTCGAAACTCAAAGGGGTACCATCACGGAAAACAGTTGATTTCGGTCCCAAAAATATGTATTATATTAAAAACACTAAATCTGTATATATCGAGTTAGAATTCGAATAGAACTAATTTGACTGAAAACGATGTTGTGAGTGATTAGATATTGACCAAATTACGAAATGAGACGAAACAATTAGGTGATACCTAGGAAAAAAGTACTTAACATCTTATATACAAGTGATAACAACAAACAATTGATCTTATATTTTGAGTGAGAATGTTTAGAATATATCTTTGATCGAGTATGGAAAAAAACATAATTTATTTCCTCGAAAATGGAGTTCGAATAGAGTAGTAATTCAAAAAACTACAAAATCGGTCGAAACTCAAAGGGGTACCATCACGGAAAATAGTTGATTTCGGTCCCAAAAATATGTATTATATTAGCATTAGTACCTCAATATATACCGAGTTAGAATGCGAATAAAATTAATTTCACTGGAAACGAAGTTATGAGTGATGCGATATTGACCAAACTACGAAATCAGACAAAACAATAAGGTGCCACGTAGAAAAACACTTATTTAACGTCTTATATAAAAGTGATCACAACAAACATTTAATCTTATATTTTGAGTGATAATGTTTAGAATATATCTTTGATCGAGTTCGGATGAAGCAAAAATTTATTTCATCGAAATGGAGTTTCGAACGAGGAGTAATTCCAAAAACTACAAAATCGGTCGAAACTCAAAGGGGTACCATCACAGAAAACAGCTGATTTCGGTTCCAAAAATATGTATTATATTAAAAACACTACATCAATATATATCAAGTTAGAATGCGAATAAAACTAATTTGACTGAAAACGAAGTTGTGAGTGATGAGATATTGACCAAACTACGAAATCAGACGAAACAATTAGGTGATACCTAGGAAAAAAGTACTTAACATCTTATATACAAGTGATAACAACAAACAATTGATCTTATATTTTGAGTGAGAATTTTTATAATATATCTTTGATCGAGTATGGAAGAAAACATAATTTATTTCCTCGAAAATGGAGTTCTAATAGAGTAGTAATTCAAAAAACTACAAAATCGTTCGAAACTCAAAGGGGTACCATCACGGAAAATAGTTGATTTCGGTCCCAAATATATGTATTATATTAGCATTAGTACCTCAATATATATCGAGTTAGAATGCGAATAAAATTAATTTCACTAGAAACGAAGTTATGAGTGATGCGATATTGACCAAACTACGAAATCAGACAAAACAATAAGGTGCCACCTAGAAAAACACTTGTTTAACGTCTTATATAAAAGTGATCACAACAAACATTTAATCTTATATTTTGAGTGATAATGTTTAGAATATATCTTTGATCGAGTTCGGATGAAGCCAAAATTTATTTCATCGAAATGGAGTTTCGAACGAGGAGTAATTCAAAAAATTACAAAATCGGTCGAAACTCAAAGGGGTACCATCACAGAAAATAATTGATTTCAGTTCCAAAAATATGTATTAGATTAACATTAGTACCTCAATATATATCGAGTTAGAATGCGAATAAAATTAATTTCACTGAAAACGAAGTTGTGAGTGATGAGATATTGACCAAACTACGAAATCGGACGAAACAATTAGGTGATACCTAGGAAAAACGTACTTAACATCTTATATACAAGTGATAACAACTAACATTTGATCTTATATTTTGAGTGAGAATAATTAGAATATATCTTTGATCGAGTACGTTAGAAAACAAAATTTATTTCATCGAAAATGGAGTTCGGAATGAGGAGTAACTAAAAAAAATACAATATTGGTCGAAACTCAAAGGGTTACCATCACGGAAAACAGTTGATTTCGGTCCCAAAAATATGTATTATATTAAAAACACTAAATCTGTATATATCGAGTTAGAATTCGAATAGAACTAATTTGACTGAAAACGATGTTGTGAGTGATTAGATATTGACCAAATTACGAAATGAGACGAAACAATTAGGTGATACCTAGGAAAAAAGTACTTAACATCTTATATACAAGTGATAACAACAAACAATTGATCTTATATTTTGAGTGAGAATGTTTATAATTTATATTTGATCGAGTATGGAAAAAAAACATAATTTATTTCCTCGAAAATGGAGTTCTGATATAGTAGTAATTCAAAAAACTACAAAATCGGTCGAAACTCAAAGGGGTACCATCACAGAAAATAGTTGATTTCGGTCCCAAAAATATGTATTATATTAGCATTAGTACCTCAATATATATCGAGTTAGAATGCGAATAAAATTAATTTCACTGGAAACGAAGTTATGAGTGATGCGATATTGACCAAACTACGAAATCAGACAAAACAATAAGGTGCCACCTAGAAAAACACTTGTTTAACGTCTTATATAAAAGTGATCACAACAAACATTTAATCTTATATTTTGAGTGATAATGTTTAGAATATATCTTTAATCAGGTTCGGATGAAGCCAAAATTTATTTCATCGAAAATGGAGTTCCGAATGAGGAGTAATTCAAAAAACTACAAAATCGGTCGAAACTCAAAGGGGTACCATCACAGAAAATAATTGATTTCAGTTCCAAAAATATGTATTAGATTAACATTAGTACCTCAATATATATCGAGTTAGAATGCGAATAAAATTAATTTCACTGAAAACGAAGTTGTGAGTGATGAGATATTGACCAAACTACGAAATCGGACGAAACAATTAGGTGATACCTAGGGAAAAAGTACTTAACATCTTATATACAAGTGATAACAACTAACATTTGATCTTATATTTTGAGTGAGAATAATTAGAATATATCTTTGATCGAGTACGGAAGAAAACAAAATTTATTTCATCGAAAATGGAGTTCGGAATGACGAGTAACTAAAAAAAATACAATATTGGTCGAAACTCAAAGGGGTACCATCACGGAAAACAGTTGATTTCGGTCCCAAAAATATGTATTATATTAAAAACACTAAATCTGTATATATCGAGTTAGAATTCGAATAGAACTAATTTGACTGAAAACGATGTTGTGAGTGATTAGATATTGACCAAATTACGAAATGAGACGAAACAATTAGGTGATACCTAGGAAAAAAGTACTTAACATCTTATATACAAGTGATAACAACAAACAATTGATCTTATATTTTGAGTGAGAATGTTTAGAATATATCTTTGATCGAGTATGGAAAAAAACATAATTTATTTCCTCGAAAATGGAGTTCGAATAGAGTAGTAATTCAAAAAACTACAAAATCGGTCGAAACTCAAAGGGGTACCATCACGGAAAATAGTTGATTTCGGTCCCAAAAATATGTATTATATTAGCATTAGTACCTCAATATATACCGAGTTAGAATGCGAATAAAATTAATTTCACTGGAAACGAAGTTATGAGTGATGCGATATTGACCAAACTACGAAATCAGACAAAACAATAAGGTGCCACGTAGAAAAACACTTATTTAACGTCTTATATAAAAGTGATCACAACAAACATTTAATCTTATATTTTGAGTGATAATGTTTAGAATATATCTTTGATCGAGTTCGGATGAAGCCAAAATTTATTTCATCGAAATGGAGTTTCGAACGAGGAGTAATTCCAAAAACTACAAAATCGGTCGAAACTCAAAGGGGTACCATCACAGAAAACAGCTGATTTCGGTTCCAAAAATATGTATTATATTAAAAACACTACATCAATATATATCAAGTTAGAATGCGAATAAAACTAATTTGACTGAAAACGAAGTTGTGAGTGATGAGATATTGACCAAACTACGAAATCAGACGAAACAATTAGGTGATACCTAGGAAAAAAGTACTTAACATCTTATATACAAGTGATAACAACAAACAATTGATCTTATATTTTGAGTGAGAATTTTTATAATATATCTTTGATCGAGTATGGAAGAAAACATAATTTATTTCCTCGAAAATGGAGTTCTAATAGAGTAGTAATTCAAAAAACTACAAAATCGTTCGAAACTCAAAGGGGTACCATCACGGAAAATAGTTGATTTCGGTCCCAAATATATGTATTATATTAGCATTAGTACCTCAATATATATCGAGTTAGAATGCGAATAAAATTAATTTCACTAGAAACGAAGTTATGAGTGATGCGATATTGACCAAACTACGAAATCAGACAAAACAATAAGGTGCCACCTAGAAAAACACTTGTTTAACGTCTTATATAAAAGTGATCACAACAAACATTTAATCTTATATTTTGAGTGATAATGTTTAGAATATATCTTTGATCGAGTTCGGATGAAGCCAAAATTTATTTCATCGAAATGGAGTTTCGAACGAGGAGTAATTCAAAAAACTACAAAATCGGTCGAAACTCAAAGGGGTACCATCACAGAAAATAGTTGATTTCGGTTCAAAAAATATGTATTATATTAACATAGTACCTCAATATATATCGAGTTAGAATGCGAATAAAATTAATTTCACTGAAAACGAAGTTGTGAGTGATGAGATATTGACCAAACTACGAAATCGGACGAAACAATTATGTGATACCTAGGAAAAAAGTACTTAACATCTTATATACAAGTCATAACAACTAACATTTGATCTTATATTTTGAGTGAGAATAATTAGAATATATCTTTGATCGAGTACGGAAGAAAACAAAATTTATTTCATCGAAAATGGAGTTCGGAATGAGGAGTAACTAAAAAAAATACAATATTGGTCGAAACTCAAAGGGGTACCATCACGGAAAACAGTTTATTTCGGTCCCAAAAATATGTATTATATTAAAAACACTAAATCTGTATATATCGAGTTAGAATTCGAATAAAACTAATTTGACTGAAAACGATGTTGTGAGTGATTAGATATTGACCAAATTACGAAATCAGACGAAACAATTAGGTGATACCTAGGAAAAAAGTACTTAACATCTTATATACAAGTGATAACAACAAACAATTGATCTTATATTTTGAGTGAGAATGTTTATAATATATCTTTGATCGAGTATGGATGAAAACATAATTTATTTCCTCGAAAATGGAGTTCTAATAGAGTAGTAATTCAAAAAACTACAAAATCGGTCGAAACTCAAAGGGGTACCATCACGGAAAATAGTTGTTTCGGTCCCAAAAATATGTATTATATTAGCATTAGTACCGCAATATATATCGAGCTAGAATGCGAATAAAATTAATTTCACTGGAAACGAAGTTATGAGTGATGCGATATTGACCAAACTACGAAATCAGACAAAACAATAAGGTGCCACCTAGAAAAACACTTATTTAACGTCTTATATAAAAGTGATCACAACAAACATTTAATCTTATATTTTAAGTGATAATGTTTAGAATATATCTTTGATCGAGTTCGGATGAAGCCAAAATTTATTTCATCGAAATGGAGTTTCGAATGAGGAGTAATTCAAAAAACTACAAAATCGGTCGAAACTCAAAGGGGTACCATCACAGAAAATAATTGATTTCAGTTCCAAAAATATGTATTAGATTAACATTAGTACCTCAATATATATCGAGTTAGAATGCAAATAAAATTAATTTCACTGAAAACGAAGTTGTGAGTGATGAGATATTGACCAAACTACGAAATCGGACGAAACAATTAGGTGATACCTAGGAAAAAAGTACTTAACATCTTATATACAAGTGATAACAACAAACAATTGATCTTATATTTTGAGTGATAATGTTTAGAATATATCTTTGATCGAGTTCGGATGAAGCCAAAATTTATTTCATCGAAATGGAGTTTCGAATGAGGAGTAATTAAAAAAACTACAAAATCGGTCGAAACTCAAAGGGGTACCATCACAGAAAATAATTGATTTCAGTTCCAAAAATATGTAATAGATTAACATTAGTACCTCAATATATATCGAGTTAGAATGCGAATAAAATTAATTTCACTAAAAATGAAGTTGTGAGTGATGAGATATTGACCAAACTACGAAATCGGACGAAACAATTAGGTGATACCTAGGAAAAAAGTACTTAACATCTTATATACAAGTGATAACAACAAAAAATTGATCTTATATTTTGAGTGATAATGTTTAGAATATATCTTTGATCGAGTTCGGATGAAGCCAAAATTTATTTCATCGAAATGGAGTTTCGAACGAGGAGTAATTCCAAAAACTACAAAATCGGTCGAAACTCGAAGGGGTACCATCACGGAAAATAGTTGATTTCGGTCCCAAAAATATGTATTATATTAGCATTAGTACCTCAATATATACCGAGTTAGAATGCTAATAAAATTAATTTCACTGGAAACGAAGTTATGAGTGATGCGATATTGACCAAACTACGAAATCAGACAAAACAGTAAGGTGCCACGTAGAAAAACACTTATTTAACGTCTTATATAAAAGTGATCACAACAAACATTTAATCTTATATTTTGAGTGATAATGTTTAGAATATATCTTTGATCGAGTTCGGATGAAGCCAAAATTTATTTCATCGAAATGGAGTTTCGAACGAGGAGTAATTCCAAAAACTACAAAATCGGTCGAAACTCAAAGGGGTACCATCACAGAAAACAGCTGATTTCGGTTCCAAAAATATGTATTATATTAAAAACACTACATCAATATATATCAAGTTAGAATGCGAATAAAACTAATTTGACTGAAAACGAAGTTGTGAGTGATGAGATATTGACCAAACTACGAAATCAGACGAAACAATTAGGTGATACCTAGGAAAAAAGTACTTAACATCTTATATACAAGTGATAACAACAAACAATTGATCTTATATTTTGAGTGAGAATTTTTATAATATATCTTTGATCGAGTATGGAAGAAAACATAATTTATTTCCTCGAAAATGGAGTTCTAATAGAGTAGTAATTCAAAAAACTACAAAATCGGTCGAAACTCAAAGGGGTACCATCACGGAAAATAGTTGATTTCGGTCCCAAATATATGTATTATATTAGCATTAGTACCTCAATATATATCGAGTTAGAATGCGAATAAAATTAATTTAACTGGAAACGAAGTTATGAGTGATGCGATATTGACCAAACTACGAAATCAGACAAAACAATAAGGTGCCACCTAGAAAAACACTTGTTTAACGTCTTATATAAAAGTGATCACAACAAACATTTAATCTTATATTTGAAGTGATAATGTTTAGAATATATCTTTGATCGAGTTCGGATGAAGCCAAAATTTATTTCATCGAAATGGAGTTTCGAACGAGGAGTAATTCAAAAAACTACAAAATCGGTCGAAACTCAAAGGGGTACCATCACAGAAAATAGTTGATTTCGGTTCAAAAAATATGTATTATATTAACATAGTACCTCAATATATATCGAGTTAGAATGCGAATAAAATTAATTTCACTGAAAACGAAGTTGTGAGTGATGAGATATTGACCAAACTACGAAATCGGACGAAACAATTATGTGATACCTAGGAAAAAAGTACTTAACATCTTATATACAAGTCATAACAACTAACATTTGATCTTATATTTTGAGTGAGAATAATTAGAATATATCTTTGATCGAGTACGGAAGAAAACAAAATTTATTTCATCGAAAATGGAGTTCGGAATGAGGAGTAACTAAAAAAAATACAATATTGGTCGAAACTCAAAGGGGTACCATCACGGAAAACAGTTTATTTCGGTCCCAAAAATATGTATTATATTAAAAACACTAAATCTGTATATATCGAGTTAGAATTCGAATAAAACTAATTTGACTGAAAACGATGTTGTGAGTGATTAGATATTGACCAAATTACGAAATCAGACGAAACAATTAGGTGATACCTAGGAAAAAAGTACTTAACATCTTATATACAAGTGATAACAACAAACAATTGATCTTATATTTTGAGTGAGAATGTTTATAATATATCTTTGATCGAGTATGGATGAAAACATAATTTATTTCCTCGAAAATGGAGTTCTAATAGAGTAGTAATTCAAAAAACTACAAAATCGGTCGAAACTCAAAGGGGTACCATCACGGAAAATAGTTGTTTCGGTTCCAAAAATATGTATTATATTAGCATTAGTACCGCAATATATATCGAGCTAGAATGCGAATAAAATTAATTTCACTGGAAACGAAGTTATGAGTGATGCGATATTGACCAAACTACGAAATCAGACAAAACAATAAGGTGCCACCTAGAAAAACACTTATTTAACGTCTTATATAAAAGTGATCACAACAAACATTTAATCTTATATTTTAAGTGATAATGTTTAGAATATATCTTTGATCGAGTTCGGATGAAGCCAAAATTTATTTCATCGAAATGGAGTTTCGAATGAGGAGTAATTCAAAAAACTACAAAATCGGTCGAAACTCAAAGGGGTACCATCACAGAAAATAATTGATTTCAGTTCCAAAAATATGTATTAGATTAACATTAGTACCTCAATATATATCGAGTTAGAATGCAAATAAAATTAATTTCACTGAAAACGAAGTTGTGAGTGATGAGATATTGACCAAACTACGAAATCGGACGAAACAATTAGGTGATACCTAGGAAAAAAGTACTTAACATCTTATATACAAGTGATAACAACAAACAATTGATCTTATATTTTGAGTGATAATGTTTAGAATATATCTTTGATCGAGTTCGGATGAAGCCAAAATTTATTTCATCGAAATGGAGTTTCGAATGAGGAGTAATTAAAAAAACTACAAAATCGGTCGAAACTCAAAGGGGTACCATCACAGAAAATAATTGATTTCAGTTCCAAAAATATGTATTAGATTAACATTAGTACCTCAATATATATCGAGTTAGAATGCGAATAAAATTAATTTCACTAAAAATGAAGTTGTGAGTGATGAGATATTGACCAAACTACGAAATCGGACGAAACAATTAGGTGATACCTAGGAAAAAAGTACTTAACATCTTATATACAAGTGATAACAACAAAAAATTGATCTTATATTTTGAGTGATAATGTTTAGAATATATCTTTGATCGAGTTCGGATGAAGCCAAAATTTATTTCATCGAAATGGAGTTTCGAACGAGGAGTAATTCCAAAAACTACAAAATCGGTCGAAACTCGAAGGGGTACCATCACAGAAAATAATTGATTTCGGTTCCAAAAATATGTATTATATTAACATTAGTACCTCAATATATATCGAGTTAGAATGCGAATAAAATTAATTTCACTGAAAACGAAATTGTGAGTGATGAGATATTGACCAAACTACGAAATCGGACGAAACAATTAGGTGATACCTAGGAAAAAGGTAATTAACGTATTATATACAAGTGATATCAACAAAACTTTGATCTTATATTTTGAGTGAGAATGTTTAGAATATATCTTTGATCGAGCACGGAAGAAACCAAAATTTATTTCAACGAAAATGGAGTTCTGAATGAGGAGTAAATCAAAAAACTACGAAATCGGTCGAAACTCAAAGGGGTACCATCACAGAAAATAGTTGATTTCGGTTCCAAAAATACGTATT
This sequence comes from Chamaenerion angustifolium, assembly GCA_946814005.1. Lineage (NCBI taxonomy): Eukaryota > Viridiplantae > Streptophyta > Magnoliopsida > Myrtales > Onagraceae > Chamaenerion > Chamaenerion angustifolium. The sequence goes on from OX328279.1 coordinate 2,783,684, forward strand.
ATATTAAAATTATTACCTCAATATATATCAAGTTAGAATGAGAATAAAATTAATTTGACTGAAAACGAAGGTGTCAGTGATGAGATATTGACCAAACTACGAAATCGGACGAAACAATTAGGTGATAACTAGGAAAAAAGTAATTAACGTATTATATACAAGTGATAAAAACAAACATTTGATCTTATATTTTGAGTGAGAATGTTTAGAATTTATCTTTAATCGATTTCGGATGAAGCCAAAATTTATTTCATCGAAATGGAGTTTCGAGTGAGGAGTAATTCAAAAAACTACAAAATCGGTTGAAACTCAAAGGGCTACTATCACAGAAAATAGTTGATTTTGATTCCAAAAATATGTATTATATTAACATTACTACCTCAATATATATCGAGTTAGAATGCGAATAAAATTAATTTCACTGAAAACGAAATTGTGAGTGATGAGATATTAACCAAACTACGAAATCAGACGAAGCAATTAGGTGATACCTAGGAAAAAAGTAATTAACATATTAATATACAAGTTATAATAACAAACATTTGATCTTATATTTTGAGTGAGAATAATTAGAATATATCTTTGATCGAGTACGGAAGAAAACATAATTTATTTCCTCGAAAATTGAGTTCGGAATGAGTAGTAATTCAAAAAAATACAAAATCGGTCGAAACTCAAAGGGGTACCATCACGGAAAATAGTTGTTTCGGTCCCAAAAATATGTATTATATTAGCATTAGTACCGCAATATATATCGAGCTAGAATGCGAATAAAATTAATTTCACTGGAAACGAAGTTATGAGTGATGCGATATTGACCAAACTACGAAATCAGACAAAACAATAAGGTGCCACCTAGAAAAACACTTATTTAACGTCTTATATAAAAGTGATCACAACAAACATTTAATCTTATATTTTAAGTGATAATGTTTAGAATATATCTTTGATCGAGTTCGGATGAAGCCAAAATTTATTTCATCGAAATGGAGTTTCGAATGAGGAGTAATTCAAAAAACTACAAAATCGGTCGAAACTCAAAGGGGTACCATCACAGAAAATAATTGATTTCAGTTCCAAAAATATGTATTAGATTAACATTAGTACCTCAATATATATCGAGTTAGAATGCAAATAAAATTAATTTCACTGAAAACGAAGTTGTGAGTGATGAGATATTGACCAAACTACGAAATCGGACGAAACAATTAGGTGATACCTAGGAAAAAAGTACTTAACATCTTATATACAAGTGATAACAACAAACAATTGATCTTATATTTTGAGTGATAATGTTTAGAATATATCTTTGATCGAGTTCGGATGAAGCCAAAATTTATTTCATCGAAATGGAGTTTCGAATGAGGAGTAATTAAAAAAACTACAAAATCGGTCGAAACTCAAAGGGGTACCATCACAGAAAATAATTGATTTCAGTTCCAAAAATATGTATTAGATTAACATTAGTACCTCAATATATATCGAGTTAGAATGCGAATAAAATTAATTTCACTAAAAATGAAGTTGTGAGTGATGAGATATTGACCAAACTACGAAATCGGACGAAACAATTAGGTGATACCTAGGAAAAAAGTACTTAACATCTTATATACAAGTGATAACAACAAAAAATTGATCTTATATTTTGAGTGATAATGTTTAGAATATATCTTTGATCGAGTTCGGATGAAGCCAAAATTTATTTCATCGAAATGGAGTTTCGAACGAGGAGTAATTCCAAAAACTACAAAATCGTTCGAAACTCGAAGGGGTACCATCACAGAAAATAATTGATTTCGGTTCCAAAAATATGTATTATATTAACAAAAGTACCTCAATATATATCGAGTTAGAATGCGAATAAAATTAATTTCACTGAAAACGAAGTTGTGACTGATGAGATATTGACCAAACTACGAAATCGGACGAAACAATTAGGTGATACCTAGGAAAAAGGTAATTAACGTATTATATACAAGTGATATCAACAAAACTTTGATCTTATATTTTGATTGAGAATGTTTAGAATATATCTTTGATCGAGTACGGAAGAAACCAAAATTTATTTCATCGAAAATGGAGTTCCGAATGAGGAGTAATTCAAAAAACTACAAAATCGGTCGAAACTCAAAGAGGTACCATCACAGAAAATAGTTGATTTTGGTTCCACAAATATGTATTATATTAACATTAGTACCTCAATATATAGCGAGTTAGAATGCGAATAAAATTAATTTGACTGAAAACGAAGTTGTCAGTGATGAGATATTGACCAAACTACGAAATCGGACGAAACAATTAGGTGATACCTAGGAAAAAAGTACTTAACATCTTATATACAAGTGATAACAACAAACAATTTATCTTATATTTCACTGGAAACGAAGTTATGAGTGATGCGATATTGACCAAACTACGAAATGAGACAAAACAATAAGGTGCCACCTAGAAAAACACTTATTTAACGTCTTATATAAAAGTGATCACAACAAACATTTAATCTTATATTTTGAGTGATAATGTTTAGAATATATCTTTAATCGAGTTCGGATGAAGCCAAAATTTATTTCATCGAAATGGAGTTTCGAATGAGGATAATTCAAAAAACTACAAAATCGGTTGAAACTCAAAGGGGTACCATCACAGAAAATAATTGATTTCGGTTCCAAAAATATGTATTATATTAACATTAGTACCTCAATATATATCGAGTTAGAATGCGAATAAAATTAATTTCACTGAAAACGAAATTGTGAGTGATGAGATGTTGACCAAACTACGAAATCGGACGAAACAATTAGGTGATACCTAGGAAAAAGGTAATTAACGTATTATATACAAGTGATATCAACAAAACTTTGATCTTATATTTTGAGTGAGAATGTTTAGAATATATGTTTGATCGAGTACGGAAGAAACCAAAATTTATTTCATCGAAAATGGAGTTGCGAATGAGGAGTAATTCAAAAAACTACAAAATCGGTCGAAACTCAAAGGGGTACCATCACAGAAAATAGTTGATTTCGGTTCCAAAAATACGTATTATATTAACATTAGTACCTCAATATATATCGAGTTAGAATGCGAATAAAATTAATTTGACTGAAAACGAAGTTGTCAGTGATGAGATATTGACCAAACTACGAAATCGGACGAAACAATTAGGTGATAACTAGGAAAAAAGTAATTAACGTATTATATACAAGTGATAACAACAAACATTTGATCTTATATTTTTATTGAGAATGTTTAGAATATATCTTTAATAGATTTCGGATGAAGCCAAAATTTATTTCATCGAAATGGAGTTTCGAATGAGGAGTAATTCAAAAAACTACAAAATCGGTTGAAACTCAAAGCGGTACTATCACAGAAAATAGTTGATTTTGATTCTAAAAATATGTATTATATTAACATTACTAACTCAATATATAACGAGTTAGAATGCGAATAAAATTAATTTCACTGAAAAAGAAATTGTCAGTGATGAGATATTAACCAAACTACGAAATCGGACGAAGCAATTAGGTGATACCTAGGAAAAAAGTAATTAACGTATTAATATACAAGTGATAACAACAAACATTTGATCTTATATTTTGAGTGATAATGTTTAGAATATATCTTTGATCGAGTACGGAAGAAAACATAATTTATTTCCTCGAAAATTGAGTTCGGAATGAGTAGTAATTCAAAAAAATACAAAATCGGTCGAAACTCAAAGGGGTACCATCACGGAAAATAGTTGATTCGGTCCCAAAAATATGTATTATATTAACATTAGTACCTCAATATATATCGAGTTAGAATGCGAATAAAATTAATTTCACTGAAAACGAAATTGTGAGTGATGAGATGTTGACCAAACTACGAAATCGGACGAAACAATTAGGTGATACCTAGGAAAAAGGTAATTAACGTATTATATACAAGTGATATCAACAAAACTTTGATCTTATATTTTGAGTGAGAATGTTTAGAATATATGTTTGATCGAGTACGGAAGAAACCAAAATTTATTTCATCGAAAATGGAGTTCCGAATGAGGAGTAATTCAAAAAACTACGAAATCGGTCGAAACTCAAAGGGGTACCATTACAGAAAATAGTTGATTTCGGTTCCAACAATATGTATTATATTAACATTAGTACCTCAATATACATCGAGTTAGAATGCGAATAAAATATATTTCACTGGAAACGAAGTTATGAGTGATGCGACATTGACCAAACTACGAAATCAGACAAAATAATAAGGTGCCACCTAGAAAAACACTTATTTAACGTCTTATATAAAAGTGATCATAACAAACATTTAATCTTATATTTTGAGTGATAATGTTTAGAATATATCTTTGATCGAGTTCGGATGAAGCCAAAATTTATTTCATCGAAATGGAGTTTCGAATGAGGATAATTCAAAAAACTACAAAATCGGTCGAAACTCAAAGGGGTACCATCACAGAAAATAATTGATTTCGGTTCCAAAAATATGTATTATATTAACATTAGTACCTCAATATATATCGAGTTAGAATGCGAATAAAATTAATTTCACTGAAAACGAAATTGTGAGTGAAGAGATATTGACCAAACTACGAAATCAGACAAAACAATAAGGTGCCACCTAGAAAAACACTTATTTAACGTCTTATATAAAAGTGATCACAACAAACATTTAATCTTATATTTTGAGTGATAATGTTTAGAATATATCTTTAATCGAGTTCGGATGAAGCCAAAATTTATTTCATCGAAATGGAGTTTCGAATGAGGATAATTCAAAAAACTACAAAATCGGTCGAAACTCAAAAGGGTGCCATCACAGAAAATAATTGATTTCGGTTCCAAAAATATGTATTATATTAACATTAGTACCTCAATATATATTGAGTTAGAATGCGAATAAAACTAATTTGACTGAAAGCGAAGTTGTGAGTGATGAGATATTAACCAAACTACGAAATCAGACGAAACAATTAGGTGATACCTAGGAAAAAGGTAATTAACGTCTTATATACAAGTGATAACAACAAACAATTGATCTTATATTTTGAGTGAGAATGTTTAGAATATATATTTGATCGAGTACGGTAGAAAAAATAATTTATTTCCTCGAAAATTGAGTTCGGAATGAGTAGTAATTCAAAAAAAATACAAAATCGGTCGAAACTCAAAGGGGTACCATCACAGAAAATAATTGATTTCGGTTCCAAAAATATGTATTATATTAACATTAGTACCTCAATATATATCGAGTTAGAATGCGAATAAAATTAATTTCAATGAAAACGAAGTTGTGAGTGATGAGATATTAACCAAACTACGAAATCGGACGAAGCAATTAGGTGATACCTAGGAAAAAAGTAATTAACGTATTAATATACAAGTGATAACAACAAAAATTTGATCTTATATTTTGAGTGAGAATAATTAGAATATATCTTTGATCGAGTACGGAAGAAAAAATAATTTATTTCCTCGAAAATTGAGTTCGGAATGAGTAGTAATTCAAAAAAAATACAAAATCGGTCGAAACTCAAAGGGGTACCATCACAGAAAATAATTGATTTCGGTTCCAAAAATATGTATTATATTAACATTAGTACCTCAATATATATCGAGTTAGAATGCGAATAAAATTAATTTCACTGAAAACGAAATTGTGAGTGATGAGATGTTGACCAAACTACGAAATCGGACGAAACAATTAGGTGATACCTAGGAAAAAGGTAATTAACGTATTATATACAAGTGATATCAACAAAACTTTGATCTTATATTTTGAATGAAAATGTTTAGAATATATGTTTGATCGAGTACGGAAGAAACCAAAATTTATTTCATCGAAAATGGAGTTGCGAATAAGGAGTAATTCAAAAAACTACAAAATCGGTCGAAACTCAAAGGGGTACCATCACAGAAAATAGTTGATTTCGGTTCCAAAAATACGTATTATATTAACATTAGTACCTCAATATATATCGAGTTAGAATGCGAATAAAATTAATTTGACTGAAAACGAAGTTGTCAGTGATGAGATATTGACCAAACTACGAAATCGGACGAAACAATTAGGTGATAACTAGGAAAAAAGTAATTAACGTATTATATACAAGTGATAACAACAAACATTTGATCTTATATTTTTATTGAGAATGTTTAGAATATATCTTTAATAGATTTCGGATGAAGCCAAAATTTATTTCATCGAAATGGAGTTTCGAATGAGGAGTAATTCAAAAAACTACAAAATCGGTTGAAACTCAAAGGGGTACTATCACAAAAAATAGTTGATTTTGATTCTAAAAATATGTATTATATTAACATTACTACCTCAATATATATCGAGTTAGAATGCGAATAAAATTAATTTCACTGAAAACGAAATTGTGAGTGATGAGATATTAACCAAACTACGAAATCGGACGAAGCAATTAGGTGATACCTAGGAAAAAAGTAATTAACGTATTAATATACAAGTGATAACAACAAACATTTGATCTTATATTTTGAGTGATAATGTTTAGAATATATCTTTGATCGAGTACGGAAGAAAACATAATTTATTTCCTCGAAAATTGAGTTCGGAATGAGTAGTAATTCAAAAAAATACAAAATCGGTCGAAACTCAAAGGGGTACCATCACGGAAAATAGTTGATTCGGTCCCAAAAATATGTATTATATTAACATTAGTACCTCAATATATATCAAGTTAAAATGCGAATAAAATCTATTTCACTGGAAACGAAGTTATGAGTGATGCGATATTGACCAAACAACGAAATCAGACAAAACAATATGGTGTCACCTAAGAAAACACTTATTTAACGTCTTATATAAAAGTGATCACAACAAACATTTAATCTTATATTTTGAGTGATAATGTTTAGAATATAATTTTAATCAGGTTCGGATGAAGCCAAAATTTATTTCATCGAAAATGGAGTTCCGAATGAGGAGTAATTCAAAAAACTACGAAATCGGTCGAAACTCAAAGGGGTACCATTACAGAAAATAGTTGATTTCGGTTCCAACAATATGTATTATATTAACATTAGTACCTCAATATACATCGAGTTAGAATGCGAATAAAATATATTTCACTGGAAACGAAGTTATGAGTGATGCGACATTGACCAAACTACGAAATCAGACAAAACAATAAGGTGCCACCTAGAAAAACACTTATTTAACGTCTTATATAAAAGTGATCATAACAAACATTTAATCTTATATTTTGAGTGATAATGTTTAGAATATATCTTTGATCGAGTTCGGATGAAGCCAAAATTTATTTCATCGAAATGGAGTTTCGAATGAGGATAATTCAAAAAACTACAAAATCGGTCGAAACTCAAAGGGGTACCATCACAGAAAATAATTGATTTCGGTTCCAAAAATATGTATTATATTAACATTAGTACCTCAATATATATCGAGTTAGAATGCGAATAAAATTAATTTCACTGAAAACGAAATTGTGAGTGAAGAGATATTGACCAAACTACGAAATCAGACAAAACAATAAGGTGCCACCTAGAAAAACACTTATTTAACGTCTTATATAAAAGTGATCACAACAAACATTTAATCTTATATTTTGAGTGATAATGTTTAGAATATATCTTTAATCGAGTTCGGATGAAGCCAAAATTTATTTCATCGAAATGGAGTTTCGAATGAGGATAATTCAAAAAACTACAAAATCGGTCGAAACTCAAAAGGGTGCCATCACAGAAAATAATTGATTTCGGTTCCAAAAATATGTATTATATTAACATTAGTACCTCAATATATATTGAGTTAGAATGCGAATAAAACTAATTTGACTGAAAGCGAAGTTGTGAGTGATGAGATATTAACCAAACTACGAAATCAGACGAAACAATTAGGTGATACCTAGGAAAAAGGTAATTAACGTCTTATATACAAGTGATAACAACAAACAATTGATCTTATATTTTGAGTGAGAATGTTTAGAATATATATTTGATCGAGTACGGTAGAAAAAATAATTTATTTCCTCGAAAATTGAGTTCGGAATGAGTAGTAATTCAAAAAAAATACAAAATCGGTCGAAACTCAAAGGGGTACCATCACAGAAAATAATTGATTTCGGTTCCAAAAATATGTATTATATTAACATTAGTACCTCAATATATATCGAGTTAGAATGCGAATAAAATTAATTTCAATGAAAACGAAGTTGTGAGTGATGAGATATTAACCAAACTACGAAATCGGACGAAGCAATTAGGTGATACCTAGGAAAAAAGTAATTAACGTATTAATATACAAGTGATAACAACAAAAATTTGATCTTATATTTTGAGTGAGAATAATTAGAATATATCTTTGATCGAGTACGGAAGAAAAAATAATTTATTTCCTCGAAAATTGAGTTCGGAATGAGTAGTAATTCAAAAAAAATACAAAATCGGTCGAAACTCAAAGGGGTACCATCACAGAAAATAATTGATTTCGGTTCCAAAAATATGTATTATATTAACATTAGTACCTCAATATATATCGAGTTAGAATGCGAATAAAATTAATTTCACTGAAAACGAAATTGTGAGTGATGAGATGTTGACCAAACTACGAAATCGGACGAAACAATTAGGTGATACCTAGGAAAAAGGTAATTAACGTATTATATACAAGTGATATCAACAAAACTTTGATCTTATATTTTGAGTGAAAATGTTTAGAATATATGTTTGATCGAGTACGGAAGAAACCAAAATTTATTTCATCGAAAATGGAGTTGCGAATAAGGAGTAATTCAAAAAACTACAAAATCGGTCGAAACTCAAAGGGGTACCATCACAGAAAATAGTTGATTTCGGTTCCAAAAATACGTATTATATTAACATTAGTACCTCAATATATATCGAGTTAGAATGCGAATAAAATTAATTTGACTGAAAACGAAGTTGTCAGTGATGAGATATTGACCAAACTACGAAATCGGACGAAACAATTAGGTGATAACTAGGAAAAAAGTAATTAACGTATTATATACAAGTGATAACAACAAACATTTGATCTTATATTTTTATTGAGAATGTTTAGAATATATCTTTAATAGATTTCGGATGAAGCCAAAATTTATTTCATCGAAATGGAGTTTCGAATGAGGAGTAATTCAAAAAACTACAAAATCGGTTGAAACTCAAAGGGGTACTATCACAAAAAATAGTTGATTTTGATTCTAAAAATATGTATTATATTAACATTACTACCTCAATATATATCGAGTTAGAATGCGAATAAAATTAATTTCACTGAAAACGAAATTGTGAGTGATGAGATATTAACCAAACTACGAAATCGGACGAAGCAATTAGGTGATACCTAGGAAAAAAGTAATTAACGTATTAATATACAAGTGATAACAACAAACATTTGATCTTATATTTTGAGTGATAATGTTTAGAATATATCTTTGATCGAGTACGGAAGAAAACATAATTTATTTCCTCGAAAATTGAGTTCGGAATGAGTAGTAATTCAAAAAAATACAAAATCGGTCGAAACTCAAAGGGGTACCATCACGGAAAATAGTTGATTCGGTCCTAAAAATATGTATTATATTAACATTAGTACCTCAATATATATCAAGTTAAAATGCGAATAAAATCTATTTCACTGGAAACGAAGTTATGAGTGATGCGATATTGACCAAACAACGAAATCAGACAAAACATTATGGTGTCACCTAAGAAAACACTTATTTAACGTCTTATATAAAAGTGATCACAACAAACATTTAATCTTATATTTTGAGTGATAATGTTTAGAATATAATTTTAATCAGGTTCGGATGAAGCCAAAATTTATTTCATCGAAAATGGAGTTCTGAATGAGGAGTAATTCAAAAAACTACGAAATCGGTCGAAACTCAAAGTGGTACCATTACAGAAAATAGTTGATTTCGGTTCCAACAATACGTATTATATTAACATTAGTACCTCAATATACATCGAGTTAGAATGCGAATAAAATCAATTTCACTGGAAACGATGTTGTGAGTGATGCGATATTGACCAAACTACGAAATCAGACAAAACAATAAGGCGTCACCTAGGAAAACACTTATTTAACATCTTATATAAAAGTGATCACAACAAACATTTAATCTTATATTTTGAGTGATAATGTTTAGAATATATCTTTGATCGAGTTCGGATGAAGCCAAAATTTATTTCATCGAAATGGAGTTTCGAATGAGGTGTAATTCAAAAAACTACAAAATCGGTCGAAACTCAAAGGGGTATACCATCACAGAAAATAATTGATTTCGGTTCCAAAAATATGTATTATATTAACAGTAGTACCTCAATATATGTCGAGTTAAAATGTGAATAAAATTAATTTCACTGAAAACGAAGTTGTGAGTGATGAGATATTGACCAAACTACGAAATCGGACGAAACAATTAGGTGATACCTAGGAAAAAAGTACTTAACAACTTATATACAAGTGATAACAACACACATTTGATATTATATTTTGAGTGAGAATAATTAGAATATATCTTTGTTCGAGTACGGAAAAAAACAAAATTTATTTCATCGAAAATGGAGTTCGGAATGAGGAGTAACTAAAAAAACTACAAAATTGGTCGAAACTCAAAGGGGTACCATCACGGAAAATAATTGATTTTGGTCCCAAAAATATGTAATATATTAAAAACGCTAAATCTATATATATCGAGTTAGAATGTGAATAAAACTAATTTGACTGAAAACGAAGTTGTGAGTGATTAGATATTGACCAAATTACGAAATCAGACGAAACAATTAGATGTTACCTAGGAAAAAAGTACTTAACATCTTATATACAAGTGATAACAACAAACAATTGATCTTATATTTTGAGTGAGAATGTTTAGAATATATCTTTCATCGAGTATGGAAGGATACATAATTTATTTCCTCGAAAATGGAGTTCTGATATAGTAGTAATTCAAAAAACTACAAAATCGGTCGAAACTCAAAGGGGTACCATTACGGAAAATAGTTGATTTCGGTCCCAAAAATATGTATTATATTAGCATTAGTACCTCAATATATATCGAGTTAGATTGCGAATAAAATTAATTTCACTGGAAATGAAGTTATGAGTGATGCGATAATGACCAAACTACGAAATCAGACAAAACAATAAGGTGTCACCTAGAAAAACACTTATTTAACGTCTTATATAAAAGTGATCACAACAAACATTTAATCATATATTTTGAGTGATAATGTTTAGAATATATCTTTAATCAGGTTCGGATGAAGCCAAAATTTATTTCATCGAAAATGGAGTTCCGAATGAGGAGTAATTCAAAAAACTACGAAATCGGTCGAAACTCAAAGGGGTACCATTACAGAAAATAGTTGATTTCGGTTCCAACAATATGTATTATATTAACATTAGTACCTCAATATACATCGAGTTAGAATGCGAATAAAATCAATTTCACTGGAAACGATGTTGTGAGTGATGCGATATTGACCAAACTACGAAATCAGACAAAACAATAAGGTGCCACCTAGAAAAACACTTATTTAACGTCTTATATAAAAGTGATCACAACAAACATTTAATCTTATATTTTGAGTGATAATGTTTAGAATATATCTTTAATCAGGTTCGGATGAAGCCAAAATTTATTTCATCGAAAATGGAGTTCTGAATGAGGAGTAATTCAAAAAACTACGAAATTGGTCGAAACTCAAAAGGGTGCCATCACAGAAAATAATTGATTTCGGTTCCAACAATATGTATTATATTAACATTAGTACCTCAATATACATTGAGTTAGAATGCGAATAAAATCAATTTCACTGGAAACGATGTTGTGAGTGATGCGATATTGACCAAACTACGAAATCAGACAAAACAATAAGGCGTCACCTAGGAAAACACTTATTTAACATCTTATATAATAGTGATCACAACAAACATTTAATCTTATATTTTGAGTGATAATGTTTAGAATATATCTTTAATCGAGTTCGGATGAAGCCAAAATTTATTTCATCGAAATGGAGTTTCGAATGAGGGGCAATTAAAAAAACAACAAAATCGGTCGAAACTCAAAGGGGTACCATCACAGAAAATAATTGATTTCGGTTCCAAAAATATGTATTATATTAACATTAGTACCTCAATATATATCGAGTTAGAATGCGAATAAAATTAATTTCACTGAAAACGAAGTTGTGAGTGATGAGATATTGACCAAACTACGAAATCGGATGAAACAATTAGGTGATACCTAGGAAAAAAGTAATTAACGTATTATATACAAGTGATATCAACAAAACTTTGATCTTGTATTTTGAGTGAGAATGTTTAGAATATATCTTTGATCGAGTACGGAAGAAACCAAAATTTATTTCATCGAAAGTGGAGTTCCGAATGAGGAGTAATTCAAAAAACTACAAAATCGGTCGAAACTCAAAGGGGTACCATCACAGAAAATAGTTGATTTCAGTTCCAAAAATATGTATAATATTAACATTAGTACCTCAATATATATCGAATTAGAATGCGAATAAAATTAATTTGACTGAAAACGAAGTTGTCAGTGATGAGATATTGACCAAACTACGAAATCGGACGAAACAATTAGGTGATACCTAGGAAAAACGAAATTAACGTTTTATAGACAAGTGATAACAACAAACATTTGATCTTATATTTTGAGTGAGAATGTTTAGAATATATCTTTAATCGAGTGTGGATGAAGCCAAAATATATTTCATCGAAATGGAGTTTCGAATGAGGAGAATAATTAGAATATATCTTTAATCGAGTATGGAAGAAAACAAAATTTATTTCATCGAAAATGGAGTTCGGAATGAGGAGTAACTAAAAAAATTACAAAATTGGCCGAAACTCAAAGGGGTACCATCACGAAAAACAGTTGATTTCGGCCCCAAAAATATGTATTATATTAAAAACGCTAAATCTATATATATCGAGTTAGAATGCGAATAAAACTAATTGACTGAAAATGATGTTGTGAGTGATTAGATATTGACCAAATTACGAAATCAGACGAAACAATTAGGTGATACCTAGGAAAAAAGTTCTTAACATCTTATATACAAGTGATAACAACAAACAATTGATCTTATATTTTGAGTGAGAATTTTTAGAATATATCTTTGATCGAGTATGGAAAAAAAAAACATAATTTATTTCCTCGAAAATGGAGTTCTGATAGAGTAGTAATTCAAAAAACTACAAAATCGGTCGAAACTCAAAGGGGTACCATCACGGAAAATAGTTGATTTAGGTACCAAAAATATGTATTATATTATCATTAGTACCTCAATATATATCGAGTTAGAATGCGAATAAAATAAATTTTACTGAAAACGAAGTTGTGAGTGATGAGATATTGACCAAACTACGAAATCGGATGAAACAATTAGGTGATACCTAGGAAAAAAGTAATTAACGTATTATATACAAGTGATATCAACAAAACTTTGATCTTGTATTTTGAGTGAGAATGTTTAGAATATATATTTGATCGAGTACGGAAGAAACCAAAATTTATTTCATCGAAAGTGGAGTTGCGAATGAGGAGTAATTAAAAAAACTATAAAATCGGTCGAAACTCAAAGGGGTACCATCACAGAAAATAGTTGATTTCAGTTCCAAAAATACGTATTATATTAACATTAGTACCTCAAGATATATAAAGTTAGAATACGAATAAAATTAATTTGACTGAAAACGAAGTTGTCAGTGATGAGATATTGACCAAACTACGAAATCGGACGAAACAATTAGGTGATAACTAGGAAAAAAATAATTAACGTATTATATACAAGTGATAACAACAAACATTTGATCTTATATTTTGAGTGAGAATGTTTAGAATATATCTTTAATCGAGTTCGTATGAAGCCAAAATATATTTCATCGAAATGGAGTTCCGAATGAGGGGTAATTCAAAAAACTACAAAATCGGTCGAAACTCAAACCATCACAGAAAATAATTGATTTCGGTTCCAAAAATATGTATTATATTAACATTAGTACCTCAATATATATTGAGTTAGAATACGACCAAAATTAATTTCACTTAAAACGAAGTTGTGAGTGATGAGATATTGACCAAACTACGAAATCGGACGAAACAATTAGGTGATACCTAGGAAAAACGTAATTAACGTATTATATACAAGTGATATCAACAAAACTTTGATCCTATATTTTGAGTGAGAATGTTTAGAATATATATTTGATCGTGTATGGAATAAACCAAAATTTATTTCATCGAAAATGGAGTTCCGAATGAGTAGTAATTCAAAAAACTACAAAATCGGTCGAAACTCAAAGGGGTACCATCACAGAAAATAGTTGATTTCGGTTGCAAAAATATGTATTATATTAACATTAGTACCTCAATATATATTGAGTTAGCATGCGAATAAAATTAATTTCACTGAAAACGAAGTTGTGTGTGATGAGATATTGACCAAACTACGAAATCTGACGAAACAATTAGGTGATACCTAGGAAAAAAGTAATTAAATCTTAAATACAAGTGATAACAACAAACATTTGATCTTATATTTTGAATGAGAATAATTAGAATATATCTTTGATCGAGTATGGAAGAAAACAAAATTTATTTCATCGAAAATGGAGTTCCGAATGAGGAGTAACTAAAAAAATTACAAAATTGGCCGAAACTCAAAGGGGTACCATCACGAAAAACAGTTGATTTCGGCCCCAAAAATATGTATTATATTAAAAACGCTAAATCTATATATATCGAGTTAGAATGCGAATAAAACTAATTTGACTGAAAATGATGTTGTGAGTGATTAGATATTGACCAAATTACGAAATCAGACGAAACAATTAGGTGATACCTAGGAAAAAAGTAATTAACGTATTAATATACAAGTGATAACAACAAAAATTTGATCTTATATTTTGAGTGAGAATAATTAGAATATATCTTTGATCGAGTACGGAAGAAAAAATAATTTATTTCCTCGAAAATTGAGTTCGGAATGAGTAGTAATTCAAAAAAAATACAAAATCGGTCGAAACTCAAAGGGGTACCATCACAGAAAATAATTGATTTCGGTTCCAAAAATATGTATTATATTAACATTAGTACCTCAATATATATCGAGTTAGAATGCGAATAAAATTAATTTCACTGAAAACGAAATTGTGAGTGATGAGATGTTGACCAAACTACGAAATCGGACGAAACAATTAGGTGATACCTAGGAAAAAGGTAATTAACGTATTATATACAAGTGATATCAACAAAACTTTGATCTTATATTTTGAGTGAAAATGTTTAGAATATATGTTTGATCGAGTACGGAAGAAACCAAAATTTATTTCATCGAAAATGGAGTTGCGAATAAGGAGTAATTCAAAAAACTACAAAATCGGTCGAAACTCAAAGGGGTACCATCACAGAAAATAGTTGATTTCGGTTCCAAAAATACGTATTATATTAACATTAGTACCTCAATATATATCGAGTTAGAATGCGAATAAAATTAATTTGACTGAAAACGAAGTTGTCAGTGATGAGATATTGACCAAACTACGAAATCGGACGAAACAATTAGGTGATAACTAGGAAAAAAGTAATTAACGTATTATATACAAGTGATAACAACAAACATTTGATCTTATATTTTTATTGAGAATGTTTAGAATATATCTTTAATAGATTTCGGATGAAGCCAAAATTTATTTCATCGAAATGGAGTTTCGAATGAGGAGTAATTCAAAAAACTACAAAATCGGTTGAAACTCAAAGGGGTACTATCACAAAAAATAGTTGATTTTGATTCTAAAAATATGTATTATATTAACATTACTACCTCAATATATATCGAGTTAGAATGCGAATAAAATTAATTTCACTGAAAACGAAATTGTGAGTGATGAGATATTAACCAAACTACGAAATCGGACGAAGCAATTAGGTGATACCTAGGAAAAAAGTAATTAACGTATTAATATACAAGTGATAACAACAAACATTTGATCTTATATTTTGAGTGATAATGTTTAGAATATATCTTTGATCGAGTACGGAAGAAAACATAATTTATTTCCTCGAAAATTGAGTTCGGAATGAGTAGTAATTCAAAAAAATACAAAATCGGTCGAAACTCAAAGGGGTACCATCACGGAAAATAGTTGATTCGGTCCTAAAAATATGTATTATATTAACATTAGTACCTCAATATATATCAAGTTAAAATGCGAATAAAATCTATTTCACTGGAAACGAAGTTATGAGTGATGCGATATTGACCAAACAACGAAATCAGACAAAACATTATGGTGTCACCTAAGAAAACACTTATTTAACGTCTTATATAAAAGTGATCACAACAAACATTTAATCTTATATTTTGAGTGATAATGTTTAGAATATAATTTTAATCAGGTTCGGATGAAGCCAAAATTTATTTCATCGAAAATGGAGTTCTGAATGAGGAGTAATTCAAAAAACTACGAAATCGGTCGAAACTCAAAGTGGTACCATTACAGAAAATAGTTGATTTCGGTTCCAACAATACGTATTATATTAACATTAGTACCTCAATATACATCGAGTTAGAATGCGAATAAAATCAATTTCACTGGAAACGATGTTGTGAGTGATGCGATATTGACCAAACTACGAAATCAGACAAAACAATAAGGCGTCACCTAGGAAAACACTTATTTAACATCTTATATAAAAGTGATCACAACAAACATTTAATCTTATATTTTGAGTGATAATGTTTAGAATATATCTTTAATCGAGTTCGGATGAAGCCAAAATTTATTTCATCGAAATGGAGTTTCGAATGAGGTGTAATTCAAAAAACTACAAAATCGGTCGAAACTCAAAGGGGTATACCATCACAGAAAATAATTGATTTCGGTTCCAAAAATATGTATTATATTAACAGTAGTACCTCAATATATGTCGAGTTAAAATGTGAATAAAATTAATTTCACTGAAAACGAAGTTGTGAGTGATGAGATATTGACCAAACTACGAAATCGGACGAAACAATTAGGTGATACCTAGGAAAAAAGTACTTAACATCTTATATACAAGTGATAACAACACACATTTGATATTATATTTTGAGTGAGAATAATTAGAATATATCTTTGTTCGAGTACGGAAAAAAACAAAATTTATTTCATCGAAAATGGAGTTCGGAATGAGGAGTAACTAAAAAAACTACAAAATTGGTCGAAACTCAAAGGGGTACCATCACGGAAAATAGTTGATTTTGGTCCCAAAAATATGTATTATATTAAAAACGCTAAATCTATATATATCGAGTTAGAATGTGAATAAAACTAATTTGACTGAAAACGAAGTTGTGAGTGATTAGATATTGACCAAATTACGAAATCAGACGAAACAATTAGATGTTACCTAGGAAAAAAGTACTTAACATCTTATATACAAGTGATAACAACAAACAATTGATCTTATATTTTGAGTGAGAATGTTTAGAATATATCTTTCATCGAGTATGGAAGGATACATAATTTATTTCCTCGAAAATGGAGTTCTGATATAGTAGTAATTCAAAAAACTACAAAATCGGTCGAAACTCAAAGGGGTACCATCACGGAAAATAGTTGATTTCGGTCCCAAAAATATGTATTATATTAGCATTAGTACCTCAATATATATCGAGTTAGATTGCGAATAAAATTAATTTCACTGGAAATGAAGTTATGAGTGATGCGATAATGACCAAACTACGAAATCAGACAAAACAATAAGGTGTCACCTAGAAAAACACTTATTTAACGTCTTATATAAAAGTGATCACAACAAACATTTAATCATATATTTTGAGTGATAATGTTTAGAATATATCTTTAATCAGGTTCGGATGAAGCCAAAATTTATTTCATCGAAAATGGAGTTCCGAATGAGGAGTAATTCAAAAAACTACGAAATCGGTCGAAACTCAAAGGGGTACTATTACAGAAAATAGTTGATTTCGGTTCCAACAATATGTATTATATTAACATTAGTACCTCAATATACATCGAGTTAGAATGCGAATAAAATCAATTTCACTGGAAACGATGTTGTGAGTGATGCGATATTGACCAAACTACGAAATCAGACAAAACAATAAGGTGCCACCTAGAAAAACACTTATTTAACGTCTTATATAAAAGTGATCACAACAAACATTTAATCTTATATTTTGAGTGATAATGTTTAGAATATATCTTTAATCAGGTTCGGATGAAGCCAAAATTTATTTCATCGAAAATGGAGTTCTGAATGAGGAGTAATTCAAAAAACTACGAAATTGGTCGAAACTCAAAGGGGTACCATTACAGAAAATAGTTGATTTCGGTTCCAACAATATGTATTATATTAACATTAGTACCTCAATATACATCGAGTTAGAATGCGAATAAAATCAATTTCACTGGAAACGATGTTGTGAGTGATGCGATATTGACCAAACTACGAAATCAGACAAAACAATAAGGCGTCACCTAGGAAAACACTTATTTAACATCTTATATAATAGTGATCACAACAAACATTTAATCTTATATTTTGAGTGATAATGTTTAGAATATATCTTTAATCGAGTTCGGATGAAGCCAAAATTTATTTCATCGAAATGGAGTTTCGAATGAGGGGCAATTAAAAAAACTACAAAATCGGTTGAAACTCAAAGGGGTACCATCACAGAAAATAATTGATTTCGGTTCCAAAAATATGTATTATATTAACATTAGTACCTCAATATATATCGAGTTAGAATGCGAATAAAATTAATTTCACTGAAAACGAAGTTGTGAGTGATGAGATATTGACCAAACTACGAAATCGGATGAAACAATTAGGTGATACCTAGGAAAAAAGTAATTAACGTATTATATACAAGTGATATCAACAAAACTTTGATCTTGTATTTTGAGTGAGAATGTTTAGAATATATCTTTGATCGAGTACGGAAGAAACCAAAATTTATTTCATCGAAAGTGGAGTTCCGAATGAGGAGTAATTCAAAAAACTACAAAATCGGTCGAAACTCAAAGGGGTACCATCACAGAAAATAGTTGATTTCAGTTCCAAAAATATGTATAATATTAACATTAGTACCTCAATATATATCGAATTAGAATGCGAATAAAATTAATTTGACTGAAAACGAAGTTGTCAGTGATGAGATATTGACCAAACTACGAAATCGGACGAAACAATTAGGTGATACCTAGGAAAAACGAAATTAACGTTTTATATACAAGTGATAACAACAAACATTTGATCTTATATTTTGAGTGAGAATGTTTAGAATATATCTTTAATCGAGTTCGGATGAAGCCAAAATATATTTCATCGAAATGGAGTTTCGAATGAGGAGAATAATTAGAATATATCTTCAATCGAGTATGGAAGAAAACAAAATTTATTTCATCGAAAATGGAGTTCCGAATGAGGAGTAACTAAAAAAATTACAAAATTGGCCGAAACTCAAAGGGGTACCATCACGAAAAACAGTTGATTTCGGCCCCAAAAATATGTATTATATTAAAAACGCTAAATCTATATATATCGAGTTAGAATGCGAATAAAACTAATTTGACTGAAAATGATGTTGTGAGTGATTAGATATTGACCAAATTACGAAATCAGACGAAACAATTAGGTGATACCTAGGAAAAAAGTTCTTAACATCTTATATACAAGTGATAACAACAAACAATTGATCTTATATTTTGAGTGAGAATTTTTAGAATATATCTTTGATCGAGTATGGAAAAAAAAACATAATTTATTTCCTCGAAAATGGAGTTCTGATAGAGTAGTAATTCAAAAAACTACAAAATCGGTCGAAACTCAAAGGGGTACCATCACGGAAAATAGTTGATTTAGGTACCAAAAATATGTATTATATTATCATTAGTACCTCAATATATATCGAGTTAGAATGCGAATAAAATAAATTTTACTGAAAACGAAGTTGTGAGTGATGAGATATTGACCAAACTACGAAATCGGATGAAACAATTAGGTGATACCTAGGAAAAAAGTAATTAACGTATTATATACAAGTGATATCAACAAAACTTTGATCTTGTATTTTGAGTGAGAATGTTTAGAATATATATTTGATCGAGTACGGAAGAAACCAAAATTTATTTCATCGAAAGTGGAGTTGCGAATGAGGAGTAATTAAAAAAACTATAAAATCGGTCGAAACTCAAAGGGGTACCATCACAGAAAATAGTTGATTTCAGTTCCAAAAATACGTATTATATTAACATTAGTACCTCAAGATATATAAAGTTAGAATACGAATAAAATTAATTTGACTGAAAACGAAGTTGTCAGTGATGAGATATTGACCAAACTACGAAATCGGACGAAACAATTAGGTGATAACTAGGAAAAAAATAATTAACGTATTATATACAAGTGATAACAACAAACATTTGATCTTATATTTTGAGTGAGAATGTTTAGAATATATCTTTAATCGAGTTCGTATGAAGCCAAAATATATTTCATCGAAATGGAGTTCCGAATGAGGGGTAATTCAAAATCGGTCGAAACTCAAACCATCACAGAAAATAATTGATTTCGGTTCCAAAAATATGTATTATATTAACATTAGTACCTCAATATATATTGAGTTAGAATACGACCAAAATTAATTTCACTTAAAACGAAGTTGTGAGTGATGAGATATTGACCAAACTACGAAATCGGACGAAACAATTAGGTGATACCTAGGAAAAACGTAATTAACGTATTATATACAAGTGATATCAACAAAACTTTGATCCTATATTTTGAGTGAGAATGTTTAGAATATATATTTGATCGTGTATGGAATAAACCAAAATTTATTTCATCGAAAATGGAGTTCCGAATGAGTAGTAATTCAAAAAACTACAAAATCGGTCGAAACTCAAAGGGGTACCATCACAGAAAATAGTTGATTTCGGTTGCAAAAATATGTATTATATTAACATTAGTACCTCAATATATATTGAGTTAGCATGCGAATAAAATTAATTTCACTGAAAACGAAGTTGTGTGTGATGAGATATTGACCAAACTACGAAATCTGACGAAACAATTAGGTGATACCTAGGAAAAAAGTAATTAAATCTTAAATACAAGTGATAACAACAAACATTTGATCTTATATTTTGAATGAGAATAATTAGAATATATCTTTGTTCGAGTAGGGAAAAAAACAAAATTTATTTCATCGAAAATGGAGTTCGGAATGAGGAGTAACTAAAAAAATTACAACATTGGCCGAAACTCAAAGGGGTACCATCACGAAAAACAGTTGATTTCGGCCCCAAGAATATGTATTATATTAAAAACGCTAAATCTATATATATCGAGTTAGAATGCGAATAAAACTAATTTGACTGAAAATGATGTTGTGAGTGATTAGATATTGACCAAATTACGAAATCAGACGAAACAATTAGGTGATACCTAGGAAAAAAGTTCTTAACATCTTATATACAAGTGATAACAACAAACAATTGATCTTATATTTTGAGTGAGAATTTTTAGAATATATCTTTGATCGAGTATGGAAAAAAAAACATAATTTATTTCCTCGAAAATGGAGTTCTGATAGAGTAGTAATTCAAAAAACTACAAAATCGGTCGAAACTCAAAGGGGTACCATCACGGAAAATAGTTGATTTAGGTACCAAAAATATGTATTATATTATCATTAGTACCTCAATATATATCGAGTTAGAATGCGAATAAAATAAATTTTACTGAAAACGAAGTTGTGAGTGATGAGATATTGACCAAACTACGAAATCGGATGAAACAATTAGGTGATACCTAGGAAAAAAGTAATTAACGTATTATATACAAGTGATATCAACAAAACTTTGATCTTGTATTTTGAGTTAGAATGTTTAGAATATATATTTGATCGAGTACGGAAGAAACCAAAATTTATTTCATCGAAAGTGGAG
The DNA here is from genome assembly GCA_946814005.1 of Chamaenerion angustifolium. Lineage (NCBI taxonomy): Eukaryota > Viridiplantae > Streptophyta > Magnoliopsida > Myrtales > Onagraceae > Chamaenerion > Chamaenerion angustifolium. The sequence goes on from OX328279.1 coordinate 2,805,704, forward strand.
TTGCGAATGAGGAGTAATTAAAAAAACTATAAAATCGGTCGAAACTCAAAGGGGTACCATCACAGAAAATAGTTGATTTCAGTTCCAAAAATACGTATTATATTAACATTAGTACCTCAAGATATATAAAGTTAGAATACGAATAAAATTAATTTGACTGAAAACGAAGTTGTCAGTGATGAGATATTGACCAAACTACGAAATCGGACGAAACAATTAGGTGATAACTAGGAAAAAAATAATTAACGTATTATATACAAGTGATAACAACAAACATTTGATCTTATATTTTGAGTGAGAATGTTTAGAATATATCTTTAATCGAGTTCGTATGAAGCCAAAATATATTTCATCGAAATGGAGTTCCGAATGAGGGGTAATTCAAAATCGGTCGAAACTCAAACCATCACAGAAAATAATTGATTTCGGTTCCAAAAATATGTATTATATTAACATTAGTACCTCAATATATATTGAGTTAGAATACGACCAAAATTAATTTCACTTAAAACGAAGTTGTGAGTGATGAGATATTGACCAAACTACGAAATCGGACGAAACAATTAGGTGATACCTAGGAAAAACGTAATTAACGTATTATATACAAGTGATATCAACAAAACTTTGATCCTATATTTTGAGTGAGAATGTTTAGAATATATATTTGATCGTGTATGGAATAAACCAAAATTTATTTCATCGAAAATGGAGTTCCGAATGAGTAGTAATTCAAAAAACTACAAAATCGGTCGAAACTCAAAGGGGTACCATCACAGAAAATAGTTGATTTCGGTTGCAAAAATATGTATTATATTAACATTAGTACCTCAATATATATTGAGTTAGCATGCGAATAAAATTAATTTCACTGAAAACGAAGTTGTGTGTGATGAGATATTGACCAAACTACGAAATCTGACGAAACAATTAGGTGATACCTAGGAAAAAAGTAATTAAATCTTAAATACAAGTGATAACAACAAACATTTGATCTTATATTTTGAATGAGAATAATTAGAATATATCTTTGATCGAGTATGGAAGAAAACAAAATTTATTTCATCGAAAATGGAGTTCCGAATTAGGAGTAATTAAAAAAAACTACAAAATTGGTCGAAACTCAAAGGGGTACCATCACGGAAAACAATTGATTTCGGTCCCAAAAATATGTATTATACTAAAAACACTAAATCAATATATATCGAGTTAGAATACGAATAAAACTAATTTAACTGAAAACGATGTTGTGAGTGATAAGATATTGACCAAACTACGAAATCAGACGAAACAATTAGGTGATACCTAGGAAAAAAGTAATTAACGTTTTATATACAAGTGATAACAACAAACAATTGATCTTATATTTTGAGTGAGAATGTTTATAATATAGTTTTGATCGAGTTGGGAAGAAAACATAATTTAGTTCCTTGAAAATGGAGTTCTAATAGAGTAGTAATTCAAAAAACTACAAAATCGGTCGAAACTCAAAGGGGTACCATCACTGAAAATAGTTGATTTCAGTCCCAAAAATATGTATTATATTAACATTAGTACCTAATACATATCGAGTTAGAATGCGAATAAAATCTATTTCACTGGAAACGAAGTTGTGAGTGATGTGATATTGACCAAACTACGAAATCAGACAAATCAATAAGGCGTCACCTATGAAAACAATTAATTAACGTCTTATATACAAGTGATCACAACAAACATTTAATCTTATATTTTTAGTGAGAATGTTTAGAATATATCTTTGATCGAGTACGGATAATCCAAAATTTATTTCATCGAAAATGGAGTTTCGAATGAGGAGTAATTCAAAAAACTACAAAATCGGTCGAAACTCAAATGGGTACCATCACAGAAAATAATTGATTTCGTTTCCAAAAATATGTATTAAATTAACATAAGTAACTCAATATATATCGAGTTAGAATGCGAATAAAATTAATTTCACTGAAAATGAAGTTGTGAGTGATGAGATATTGACCAAACTACGTAATCGGACGAAACAATTAGGTGATACCTAGGAAAAAGGTAATTAACGTCTTATATACAATTGATAACAACAAACATTTGATCTTATATTTTGAGTGACAATAATTAGAATATATCTTTGATCGAGTACGGAAGAAAACAAAATTTATTTCATCGAAAATGGAGTTCGGAATGAGGAGTAACTAAAAAAACTACAAAATTGGTCTAAACTCAAAGGGGTACCATCACGGAAAACAGTTGATATTGGTCCCAAAAATATGTATTATATTAAAAACGCTAAATCTATATATATCGAGTTAGAATGCGAATAAAACTAATTTGACTGAAAACGAAGTTGTGAGTGATTAGATATTGACCAAATTACGAAATCAGACGAAACAATTAGATGATACCTAGGAAAAAAGTACTTAACATCTTATATACAAGTGATAACAACAAACAATTGATCTTATATTTTGAGTGAGAATGTTTAGAATATATCTTTGATCGAGTATGGAAGTATACATAATTTATTTCCTCGAAAATGAAGTTCTGATATAGTAGTAATTCAAAAAACTACAAAATCGGTCGAAACTCAAAGGGGTACCATCACGGAAAATAGTTGATTTTGGTCCCAAAAATATGTATTATATTAGCATTAGTACCTCAATATATATCGAGTTAGAATGCGAATAAAATTAATTTCACTGGAAACGAAGTTATGAGTGATGCGATATTGACCAAACTACGAAATCAGACAAAACAATAAGGTGCCACCTAGAAAAACACTTATTTAACGTCTTATATAAAAGTGATCACAACAAACATTTAATCTTATATTTTGAGTGATAATGTTTAGAATATATCTTTAATCAGGTTCGGATGAAGCCAAAATTTATTTCATCGAAAATGGAGTTCCGAATGAGGAGTAATTCAAAAAACTACGAAATTGGTCGAAACTCAAAGGGGTACCATTACAGAAAATAGTTGATTTCGGTTCCAACAATATGTATTATATTAACATTAGTACCTCAATATACATCGAGTTAGAATGCGAATAAAATCAATTTCACTGGAAACGATGTTGTGAGTGATGCGATATTGACCAAACTACGAAATCAGACAAAACAATAAGGCGTCACCTAGGAAAACACTTATTTAACATCTTATATAATAGTGATCACAACAAACATTTAATCTTATATTTTGAGTGATAATGTTTAGAATATATCTTTAATCGAGTTCGGATGAAGCCAAAATTTATTTCATCGAAATGGAGTTTCGAATGAGGAGTAATTCAAAAAACTACAAAATCGGTTGAAACTCAAAGGGGTACCATCACATAAAATAGTTGATTTTGGTTCCACAAATATGTATTATATTAACATTAGTACCTCAACATATATCGAGTTAGAATGCGAATAAAATTAATTTGACTGAAAACGAAGTTGTTAGTGATGAGATATTGACCAAACTACGAAATCGGACGAAACAATTAGGTGATACCTAGGAAAAACGTAATTAACGTATTATATACAAGTGATAACAACAAACCTTTGATTTTATATATTTAGTGAGAATGTTTAGAATATATCTTTAATCGAGTTCGGATGAAGCCAAAATTTATTTGATCGAAATGGAGTTTCGAATGAGGAGTAATTCAAAAAACTACAAAATCGGTTGAGCTCAAAGGTGTACCATCACAGAAAATAGTTGATTTCGGTTCCAAAAATATGTATTATATTAACATTATTACCTCAATATATATCGCGTTAGAATGCGAATAAAATTAATTTGACTGAAAACGAAGTTGTCAGTGATGAAATATTGACCAAACTACGAAATCGGACGAAACAATTAGGTGATACCTAGGAAAAAAGTACTTAACATCTTATATACAAGTGATAACAACAAACAATTGATCTTATATTTCACTGGAAACGAAGTTATGAGTGATGCGATATTGACCAAACTATGAAATCAGACAAAACAATAAGGTGCCACCTAGAAAAACACTTATTTAACATCTTATATAAAAGTGATCACCACAAACATTTAATCTTATATTTTGAGTGATAATGTTTAGAATATATCTTTAATCGAGTTCGGATGAAGCCAAAATTTATTTCATCGAAATGGAGTTTCGAATGAGGAGCAATTAAAAAAACTACAAAATCGGTTGAAACTCAAAGGGGTACCATTACAGAAAATAGTTGATTTCGGTTCCAAAAATATCTATTATATTAACATTAGTACCTCAATATACATCGAGTTAGAATGCGAATAAAATCAATTTCACTGGAAACGATGTTGTGAGTGATGCGATATTGACCAAACTACGAAATCAGACAAAACAATAAGGTGCCACCTAGAAAAACACTTATTTAACGTCTTATATAAAAGTGATCACAACAAACATTTAATCTTATATTTTGAGTGATAATGTTTAGAATATATCTTTAATCGAGTTCGGATGAAGCCAAAATTTATTTCATCGAAATGGAGTTTCGAATGAGGATAATTCAAAAAACTACAAAATCGGTCGAAACTCAAAGGGGTACCATCACAGAAAATAATTGATTTCGGTTCCAAAAATATGTATTATATTAACATTAGTACCTCAATATATATCGAGTTAGAATGCGAATAAAATTAATTTCACTGAAAACGAAGTTGTGAGTGATGAGATATTGACCAAACTACGAAATCGGACGAAACAATTAGGTGATACCTAGGAAAAACGAAATTAACGTTTTATATACAAGTGATAACAACAAACATTTGATCTTATATTTTGATTGAGAATGTTTAGAATATATCTTTAATCGAGTTCGGATGAAGCCAAAATATATTTCATCGAAATGGAGTTTTGAATGAGGAGAATAATTAGAATATATCTTCAATCGAGTATGGAAGAAAACAAAATTTATTTCATCGAAAATGGAGTTCGGAATGAGGAGTAACTAAAAAAATTACAAAATTGGCCGAAACTCAAAGGGGTACCATCACGGAAAACAGTTGATTTCGGCCCCAAAAATATGTATTATATTAAAAACGCTAAATCTATATATATCGAGTTAGAATGCGAATAAAACTAATTTGACTGAAAATGATGTTGTGAGTGATTAGATATTGACCAAATTACGAAATCAGACGAAACAATTAGGTGATACCTAGGAAAAAAGTTCTTAACATCTTATATACAAGTGATAACAACAAACAATTGATCTTATATTTTGAGTGAGAATTTTTAGAATATATCTTTGATCGAGTATGGAAAAAAAAACATAATTTATTTCCTCGAAAATGGAGTTCTGATAGAGTAGTAATTCAAAAAACTACAAAATCGGTCGAAACTCAAAGGGGTACCATCACGGAAAATAGTTGATTTAGGTACCAAAAATATGTATTATTTTATCATTAGTACCTCAATATATATCGAGTTAGAATGCGAATAAAATAAATTTTACTGAAAACGAAGTTGTGAGTGATGAGATATTGACCAAACTACGAAATCGGATGAAACAATTAGGTGATACCTAGGAAAAAAGTAATTAACGTATTATATACAAGTGATATCAACAAAACTTTGATCTTGTATTTTGAGTTAGAATGTTTAGAATATATATTTGATCGAGTACGGAAGAAACCAAAATTTATTTCATCGAAAGTGGAGTTGCGAATGAGGAGTAATTAAAAAAACTATCAAATCGGTCGAAACTCAAAGGGGTACCATCACAGAAAATAGTTGATTTCAGTTCCAAAAATACGTATTATATTAACATTAGTACCTCAAGATATATAAAGTTAGAATACGAATAAAATTAATTTGACTGAAAACGAAGTTGTCAGTGATGAGATATTGACCAAACTACGAAATCGGACGAAACAATTAGGTGATAACTAGGAAAAAAATAATTAACGTATTATATACAAGTGATAACAACAAACATTTGATCTTATATTTTGAGTGAGAATGTTCAGAATATATCTTTAATCGAGTTCGTATGAAGCCAAAATATATTTCATCGAAATGGAGTTCTGAATGAGGAGTAATTCAAAAAACTACAAAATCGGTCGAAACTCAAACCATCACAGAAAATAATTGATTTCGGTTCCAAAAATATGTATTATATTAACATTAGTACCTCAATATATATTGAGTTAGAATACGACCAAAATTAATTTCACTTAAAACGAAGTTGTGAGTGATGAGATATTGACCAAACTACGAAATCGGACGAAACAATTAGGTGATACCTAGGAAAAACGTAATTAACGTATTATATACAAGTGATATCAACAAAACTTTGATCCTATATTTTGAGTGAGAATGTTTAGAATATATATTTGATCGTGTATGGAATAAACCAAAATTTATTTCATCGAAAATGGAGTTCCGAATGAGTAGTAATTCAAAAAACTACAAAATCGGTCGAAACTCAAAGGGGTACCATCACAGAAAATAGTTGATTTCGGTTGCAAAAATATGTATTATATTAACATTAGTACCTCAATATATATTGAGTTAGCATGCGAATAAAATTAATTTCACTGAAAACGAAGTTGTGTGTGATGAGATATTGACCAAACTACGAAATCTGACGAAACAATTAGGTGATACCTAGGAAAAAAGTAATTAAAATCTTAAATACAAGTGATAACAACAAATATTTGATATTATATTTTGAATGAGAATAATTAGAATATATCTTTGATCGAGTATGGAAGAAAACAAAATTTATTTCATCGAAAATGGAGTTTCGAATGAGGAGTAATTAAAAAAAAACTACAAAATTGGTCGAAACTCAAAGGGGTACCATCACGGAAAACAATAGATTTCGGTCCCAAAAATATCTATTATACTAAAAACACTAAATCAATATATATCGAGTTAGAATACGAATAAAACTAATTTAACTGAAAACGATGTTGTGAGTGATAAGATATTGACCAAACTACGAAATCAGACGAAACAATTAGGTGATACCTAGGAAAAAAGTAATTAACGTCTTATATACAAGTGATAACAACAAACAATTGATCTTATATTTTGAGTGAGAATGTTTATAATATAGTTTTGATCGAGTTGGGAAGAAAACATAATTTAGTTCCTTGAAAATGGAATTCTGATAGAGTAGTAATTCAAAAAACTACAAAATCGGTCGAAACTCAAAGGGGTACCATCACTGAAAATAGTTGATTTCAGTCCCAAAAATATGTATTATATTAACATTAGTACCTAATACATATCGAGTTAGAATGCGAATAAAATCTATTTCACTGGAAACGAAGTTGTGAGTGATGTGATATTGACCAAACTACGAAATCAGACAAATCAATAAGGCGTCACCTATGAAAACAATTAATTAACGTCTTATATACAAGTGATCACAACAAACATTTAATCTTATATTTTTAGTGAGAATGTTTAGAATATATCTTTGATCGAGTACGGATAATCCAAAATTTATTTCATCGAAAATGGAGTTTCGAATGAGGAGTAATTCAAAAAACTACAAAATCGGTCGAAACTCAAATGGGTACCATCACAGAAAATAATTGATTTCGTTTCCAAAAATATGTATTAAATTAACATAAGTAACTCAATATATATCGAGTTAGAATGCGAATAAAATTAATTTCACTGAAAATGAAGTTGTGAGTGATGAGATATTGACCAAACTACGTAATCGGACGAAACAATTAGGTGATACCTAGGAAAAAGGTAATTAACGTCTTATATACAATTGATAACAACAAACATTTGATCTTATATTTTGAGTGACAATAATTAGAATATATCTTTGATCGAGTACGGAAGAAAACAAAATTTATTTCATCGAAAATGGAGTTCGGAATGAGGAGTAACTAAAAAAACTACAAAATTGGTCTAAACTCAAAGGGGTACCATCACGGAAAACAGTTGATATTGGTCCCAAAAATATGTATTATATTAAAAACGCTAAATCTATATATATCGAGTTAGAATGCGAATAAAACTAATTTGACTGAAAACGAAGTTGTGAGTGATTAGATATTGACCAAATTACGAAATCAGACGAAACAATTAGATGATACCTAGGAAAAAAGTACTTAACATCTTATATACAAGTGATAACAACAAACAATTGATCTTATATTTTGAGTGAGAATGTTTAGAATATATCTTTGATCGAGTATGGAAGTATACATAATTTATTTCCTCGAAAATGAAGTTCTGATATAGTAGTAATTCAAAAAACTACAAAATCGGTCGAAACTCAAAGGGGTACCATCACGGAAAATAGTTGATTTTGGTCCCAAAAATATGTATTATATTAGCATTAGTACCTCAATATATATCGAGTTAGAATGCGAATAAAATTAATTTCACTGGAAACGAAGTTATGAGTGATGCGATATTGACCAAACTACGAAATCAGACAAAACAATAAGGTGCCACCTAGAAAAACACTTATTTAACGTCTTATATAAAAGTGATCACAACAAACATTTAATCTTATATTTTGAGTGATAATGTTTAGAATATATCTTTAATCAGGTTCGGATGAAGCCAAAATTTATTTCATCGAAAATGGAGTTCCGAATGAGGAGTAATTCAAAAAACTACGAAATTGGTCGAAACTCAAAGGGGTACCATTACAGAAAATAGTTGATTTCGGTTCCAACAATATGTATTATATTAACATTAGTACCTCAATATACATCGAGTTAGAATGCGAATAAAATCAATTTCACTGGAAACGATGTTGTGAGTGATGCGATATTGACCAAACTACGAAATCAGACAAAACAATAAGGCGTCACCTAGGAAAACACTTATTTAACATCTTATATAATAGTGATCACAACAAACATTTAATCTTATATTTTGAGTGATAATGTTTAGAATATATCTTTAATCGAGTTCGGATGAAGCCAAAATTTATTTCATCGAAATGGAGTTTCGAATGAGGAGTAATTCAAAAAACTACAAAATCGGTTGAAACTCAAAGGGGTACCATCACATAAAATAGTTGATTTTGGTTCCACAAATATGTATTATATTAACATTAGTACCTCAACATATATCGAGTTAGAATGCGAATAAAATTAATTTGACTGAAAACGAAGTTGTTAGTGATGAGATATTGACCAAACTACGAAATCGGACGAAACAATTAGGTGATACCTAGGAAAAACGTAATTAACGTATTATATACAAGTGATAACAACAAACCTTTGATTTTATATATTTAGTGAGAATGTTTAGAATATATCTTTAATCGAGTTCGGATGAAGCCAAAATTTATTTGATCGAAATGGAGTTTCGAATGAGGAGTAATTCAAAAAACTACAAAATCGGTTGAGCTCAAAGGTGTACCATCACAGAAAATAGTTGATTTCGGTTCCAAAAATATGTATTATATTAACATTATTACCTCAATATATATCGCGTTAGAATGCGAATAAAATTAATTTGACTGAAAACGAAGTTGTCAGTGATGAAATATTGACCAAACTACGAAATCGGACGAAACAATTAGGTGATACCTAGGAAAAAAGTACTTAACATCTTATATACAAGTGATAACAACAAACAATTGATCTTATATTTCACTGGAAACGAAGTTATGAGTGATGCGATATTGACCAAACTATGAAATCAGACAAAACAATAAGGTGCCACCTAGAAAAACACTTATTTAACATCTTATATAAAAGTGATCACCACAAACATTTAATCTTATATTTTGAGTGATAATGTTTAGAATATATCTTTAATCGAGTTCGGATGAAGCCAAAATTTATTTCATCGAAATGGAGTTTCGAATGAGGAGCAATTAAAAAAACTACAAAATCGGTTGAAACTCAAAGGGGTACCATTACAGAAAATAGTTGATTTCGGTTCCAAAAATATCTATTATATTAACATTAGTACCTCAATATACATCGAGTTAGAATGCGAATAAAATCAATTTCACTGGAAACGATGTTGTGAGTGATGCGATATTGACCAAACTACGAAATCAGACAAAACAATAAGGTGCCACCTAGAAAAACACTTATTTAACGTCTTATATAAAAGTGATCACAACAAACATTTAATCTTATATTTTGAGTGATAATGTTTAGAATATATCTTTAATCGAGTTCGGATGAAGCCAAAATTTATTTCATCGAAATGGAGTTTCGAATGAGGATAATTCAAAAAACTACAAAATCGGTCGAAACTCAAAGGGGTACCATCACAGAAAATAATTGATTTCGGTTCCAAAAATATGTATTATATTAACATTAGTACCTCAATATATATCGAGTTAGAATGCGAATAAAATTAATTTCACTGAAAACGAAGTTGTGAGTGATGAGATATTGACCAAACTACGAAATCGGACGAAACAATTAGGTGATACCTAGGAAAAACGAAATTAACGTTTTATATACAAGTGATAACAACAAACATTTGATCTTATATTTTGATTGAGAATGTTTAGAATATATCTTTAATCGAGTTCGGATGAAGCCAAAATATATTTCATCGAAATGGAGTTTTGAATGAGGAGAATAATTAGAATATATCTTCAATCGAGTATGGAAGAAAACAAAATTTATTTCATCGAAAATGGAGTTCGGAATGAGGAGTAACTAAAAAAATTACAAAATTGGCCGAAACTCAAAGGGGTACCATCACGGAAAACAGTTGATTTCGGCCCCAAAAATATGTATTATATTAAAAACGCTAAATCTATATATATCGAGTTAGAATGCGAATAAAACTAATTTGACTGAAAATGATGTTGTGAGTGATTAGATATTGACCAAATTACGAAATCAGACGAAACAATTAGGTGATACCTAGGAAAAAAGTTCTTAACATCTTATATACAAGTGATAACAACAAACAATTGATCTTATATTTTGAGTGAGAATTTTTAGAATATATCTTTGATCGAGTATGGAAAAAAAAACATAATTTATTTCCTCGAAAATGGAGTTCTGATAGAGTAGTAATTCAAAAAACTACAAAATCGGTCGAAACTCAAAGGGGTACCATCACGGAAAATAGTTGATTTAGGTACCAAAAATATGTATTATTTTATCATTAGTACCTCAATATATATCGAGTTAGAATGCGAATAAAATAAATTTTACTGAAAACGAAGTTGTGAGTGATGAGATATTGACCAAACTACGAAATCGGATGAAACAATTAGGTGATACCTAGGAAAAAAGTAATTAACGTATTATATACAAGTGATATCAACAAAACTTTGATCTTGTATTTTGAGTTAGAATGTTTAGAATATATATTTGATCGAGTACGGAAGAAACCAAAATTTATTTCATCGAAAGTGGAGTTGCGAATGAGGAGTAATTAAAAAAACTATCAAATCGGTCGAAACTCAAAGGGGTACCATCACAGAAAATAGTTGATTTCAGTTCCAAAAATACGTATTATATTAACATTAGTACCTCAAGATATATAAAGTTAGAATACGAATAAAATTAATTTGACTGAAAACGAAGTTGTCAGTGATGAGATATTGACCAAACTACGAAATCGGACGAAACAATTAGGTGATAACTAGGAAAAAAATAATTAACGTATTATATACAAGTGATAACAACAAACATTTGATCTTATATTTTGAGTGAGAATGTTCAGAATATATCTTTAATCGAGTTCGTATGAAGCCAAAATATATTTCATCGAAATGGAGTTCTGAATGAGGAGTAATTCAAAAAACTACAAAATCGGTCGAAACTCAAACCATCACAGAAAATAATTGATTTCGGTTCCAAAAATATGTATTATATTAACATTAGTACCTCAATATATATTGAGTTAGAATACGACCAAAATTAATTTCACTTAAAACGAAGTTGTGAGTGATGAGATATTGACCAAACTACGAAATCGGACGAAACAATTAGGTGATACCTAGGAAAAACGTAATTAACGTATTATATACAAGTGATATCAACAAAACTTTGATCCTATATTTTGAGTGAGAATGTTTAGAATATATATTTGATCGTGTATGGAATAAACCAAAATTTATTTCATCGAAAATGGAGTTCCGAATGAGTAGTAATTCAAAAAACTACAAAATCGGTCGAAACTCAAAGGGGTACCATCACAGAAAATAGTTGATTTCGGTTGCAAAAATATGTATTATATTAACATTAGTACCTCAATATATATTGAGTTAGCATGCGAATAAAATTAATTTCACTGAAAACGAAGTTGTGTGTGATGAGATATTGACCAAACTACGAAATCTGACGAAACAATTAGGTGATACCTAGGAAAAAAGTAATTAAAATCTTAAATACAAGTGATAACAACAAATATTTGATATTATATTTTGAATGAGAATAATTAGAATATATCTTTGATCGAGTATGGAAGAAAACAAAATTTATTTCATCGAAAATGGAGTTTCGAATGAGGAGTAATTAAAAAAAAACTACAAAATTGGTCGAAACTCAAAGGGGTACCATCACGGAAAACAATAGATTTCGGTCCCAAAAATATCTATTATACTAAAAACACTAAATCAATATATATCGAGTTAGAATACGAATAAAACTAATTTAACTGAAAACGATGTTGTGAGTGATAAGATATTGACCAAACTACGAAATCAGACGAAACAATTAGGTGATACCTAGGAAAAAAGTAATTAACGTCTTATATACAAGTGATAACAACAAACAATTGATCTTATATTTTGAGTGAGAATGTTTATAATATAGTTTTGATCGAGTTGGGAAGAAAACATAATTTAGTTCCTTGAAAATGGAATTCTGATAGAGTAGTAATTCAAAAAACTACAAAATCGGTCGAAACTCAAAGGGGTACCATCACTGAAAATAGTTGATTTCAGTCCCTAAAATATGTATTATATTAACATTAGTACCTAATACATATCGAGTTAGAATGCGAATAAAATCAATTTCACTGGAAACGAAGTTGTGAGTGATGCGATATTGACCAAACTACGAAATCAGACAAATCAATAAGGCGTCACCTATGAAAACAATTAATTAACGTCTTATATACAAGTGATCACAACAAACATTTAATCTTATATTTTTAGTGAGAATGTTTAGAATATATCTTTGATCGAGTACGGATAATCCAAAATTTATTTCATCGAAAATGGAGTTTCGAATGAGGAGTAATTCAAAAAACTACAAAATCGGTCGAAACTCAAATGGGTACCATCACAGAAAATAATTGATTTCGTTTCCAAAAATATGTATTAAATTAACATAAGTAACTCAATATATATCGAGTTAGAATGCGAATAAAATTAATTTCACTGAAAATGAAGTTGTGAGTGATGAGATATTGACCAAACTACGTAATCGGACGAAACAATTAGGTGATACATAGGAAAAAGGTAATTAACGTCTTATATACAATTGATAACAACAAAAATTTGATCTTATATTTTGAGTGAGAATAATTAGAATATAGATTTGATCGAGTACGGAAGAAAACATAATTTGTTCATCGAAAATGGAGTTCCGAATGAGGAGTAATTCAAAAAACTACAAAATCGGTCGAAACTCAAAGGGGTACCATCACAGAAAACAGTTGATTTCGGTCCCAAAAATATGTATTATATTAAAAAAAAACTACATCAATATATATCGAGTTAGAATGCGAATAAAACTAATTTTACTGAAAACGAAGTTGTGAGTGATGAGATATTGACCAAACTACGAAATCAGACGAAACAATTAGGTGATACCTAGGAAAAAGGTAATTAACGTCTTATATACAAGTGATAACAACAAACATTTGATCTTATATTTTGAGTGAGAATGTTTAGAATATATCTTTGATCGAGTACGGAAGAAACCAAAATTTATTTGATCGAAAATGGAGTTCCGAATGAGGAGTAATTCAAAAAACTACAAAATCGGTCGAAACTCAAAGGGGAACCATCATAGAAAATAGTTGATTTTGGTCCCAAAATTATGTATTATAATAGCATTAGAACCTTAATATATCTCGAGTTAGAATGCGAGTAAAATTAAATTCACTGAAAACGAAGTTGTGAGTGATGAGATATTGACCAAACAACGAAATCGGACGAAACAATTGGGTGATACCTAGGAAAAAAGAAATTAACGTATTATATACAAGTGATAACAACAAACATTTGATCTTATATTTTTAGTGAGAATGTTTAGAATACATCTTTGATCGAGTACAGAAGAAACCAAAATTTATTTCATCGAAAATGGTGTTCCGAATGAGGAGTAATTCAAAAAACTACAAAATATGTCGAAACTCAAAGGGGTACCATCACAGAAAATAGTTGATTTCGGTTCCAAAAATATGTATTATATTAACATTAGTACCTCAATATATATCGAGTTAGAATGCGAATAAAATTAATTTCACCGAAAACGAAGTTGTGAGTGATGAGATATTGACCAAACTACGAAATCGGACGAAACAATTAGGTGATACCTAGGAAAAAAGTAATTAACGTATTATATGCAAGTGATAACAACAAACATTTGATATTATATTTTGAGTGAGAATAATTAGAATATATCTTTGATTGAGTACGGAAGAAAAAAAAATTATTTCATCGAAAATGGAGTTCGGAATGAGGAGTAACTACAAAAACTTCAAAATTGGTCGAAACTCAAAGGGGTACCATCACGGAATACGGTCCCAAAAATATGTATTACATTAAAAACATTAAATCTATATATATCGAGTTAGAATGCGAATAAAACTAATTTGACTGAAAACGATGTTGTGAGTGATGAGATATTGATCAAACTACGAAATCAAACGAAACAATTAGGTGATACCTAGGAAAAAAGTACTTAACATCTTATATACAAGTGATAACAACTAACATTTGATCTTATTTTATGAGTGAAAATGTTTAGAATATATATTTGATCGAGTACGGAAGAAAACAAAATTTATTTCATCGAAAATGGAGTTCTGAATGAGGAGTAATTAAAAAAACTACAAAATTGGTCGAAACTCAAAGGGGTACCATCACGGAAAACAATTGATTTCGGTCCCAAAAATATGTATTATACTAAAATCACTAAATCAATATATATCGAGTTAGAATGCGAATAAAACTCATTTAACTGAAAACGATGTTGTGAGTGATGAGATATTGACTAAACTACGAAATCAGACGAAACAATTAGGTGATACCTAGGAAAAAAGTACTTAACATCTTATATACAAGTGATAACAACAAACATTTGATCTTATATTTTGAGTGAGAATGTTTATAATATAGTTTTGATTGAGTAGGGAAGAAAACATAATTTAGTTCCTTGAAAATGGAATTCTGATAGAGTAGTAATTCAAAAAACTAAAAAATCGGTCGAAACTCAAAGGGGTACCATCACTGAAAATAGTTGATTTCGGTCCCAAAAATATGTATTATATTAACATTAGTACCTCAATATATATCGAGTTAGAATGCGAATAAAATCAATTTCACTGGAAACGAAGTAGTGAGTGATGCGATATTGACCAAACTTCGAAATTAGACGAAACAATTGGGTGATACCTAGGAAAAAGTACTTAACATCTTATATACAAGTGATAACGAAAAACAATTGATCTTATATTTTGAGTGAGAATGTTTAGAATATATCTTTGATCGAGTAGGGAAGAAAACATAATTTAATTCCTCGAAAATGGAGTTCTGATAGAGTAGTCATTCAAAAAACTACAAAATTGGTCGAAACTCAAAGGGGTACCATCACAGAAAACAGCTGATTTCGGTTCCAAAAATATGTATTATATTAACATTTTTACCTCAATATATATCGAGTTAGAATGCGAATAAAATTAATTTCACTGAAAACGAAGTTGTGAGTGATGAGATATTGACCAATACGAAATCGGACGAAATAATTAGGTGATAACTAGGAAAAAAGTACTTAACGTATTACATACAAGTGATAACAACAAACATTTGATCTTATATTATGAGTGAGATTGTTTAGAATATATATTTGATCGAGTACGGAAGAAAACATAATTTATTTCATCGAAAATGGACTTCCGAATGAGCAGTAATTCAAAAAACTACAAAATTGGTCGAAACTCAAAGGGGTACCATCACGGAAAACAGTTGATTTCGGTCCCAAAAATATGTATTATATTAAAAAAAAAACTACATCAATATATATCGAGTTAGAATGCGAATAAAACTAATTTTACTGAAAACGAAGTTGTGAGTGATGAGATTTTGATCAATCTACGAAATCAGACGAAACAATTAGGTGATACCTAGGAAAAAGGTAATTAATGTCTTATATACAAGTGATAACAACAAATATTTGATCTTATATTTTGAGTGAGAATGTTTAGATTATATCTTTGATCGAGTACGGAAGAAACCAAAATTTATTTGATCGAAAATGGAGTTCTGATAGAGTAGTAATTCAAAAAACTACAAAATTGGTCGAAACTCAAAGGGGTACCATCACAGAAAACAACTGATTTCGGTTCCAAAAATATGTATTATATTAACATTTTTACCTCAATATATATCGAGTTAGAATGCGAATAAAATTAATTTCACTGAAACCGAAGTTGTGAGTGATGAGATTTTGACCAAACAACGAAATCGGACGAAACAATTGGTTGATACCTAGGAAAAAATAAATTAACGTATTATATACAAGTGATAACAACAAACATTTGATCTTATATTTTTAGTGAGAATGTTTAGAATATATCTTTGATCGAGTACAGAAGAAACCAAAATTTATTTCATCGAAAATGGTGTTCCGAATGAGGAGTAATTCAAAAAACTACAAAATATGTCGAATCTCAAAGGGGTACCATCACAGAAAATATTTGATTTCGGTTCCAAAAATATGTATTATATTAACATTAGTACCTCAATATATATCGAGTTAGAATGCGAATAAAATTAATTTCACCGAAAACGAAGTTGTAAGTGATGAGATAATGACCAAACTACGAAATCGGACGAAACAATTAGGTAATACCTAGGAAAAACGTAATTAACGTATTACATACAAGTGATAACAACAAACATTTGATATTATATTTTGAGTGGGAATAATTAGAATATATATTTGAACGAGTACGGAAGAAAACCAAATTTATTTCATCGAAAATGGAGTTCCGAATGAGGAGTAACTAAAAAAACTACAAAATTGGTCGAAACTAAAAGGGGTACCATCACGGAAAACAACTGATTTCGGTTCCAAAAATATGTATTATATTAAAAAAAACTAAATCAATATATATCAAGTTAGAATGCGAATAAAACTAATTTGACTGAAAACGAAGTTGTGAGTGATGAGATATTGATCAAACTACGAAATTAGACGAAACAATTAGGTAATAGCTAGGAAAAAAGTACTTAACATCTTATATACAAGTGATAACAACAACGATTTGATCTTATATTATGAGTGAGAATGTTTAGAATATATATTTGATCGAGTACGGAAGAAAACAAAATTTATTTCATCGAAAATGGAGTTCCGAATAAGGAGTAATTCAACAAATTACAAAATCGGTCGAAACCTAAAGGGGTACCATCACGGAAAACAGTTGATTTCGGTCCCAAAAATATATATTATATTAAAAACACTACATCACTATACATCGAGTTAGAATGCGAATAAAACTAATTTTACTGAAAACGAAGTTGTGAGTGATGAGATATTAACCAAACTACGAAATCAGACGAAACAATTAGGTGATACCTAGGAAAAAGGTAATTAACGTCTTATATACAAGTGATAATAACAAACATTTGATCTTATATTTTTAGTGAGAATGTTTAGAATATATATTTGATCGAGTACGGAAGGAAACATAATTTATTTGATCGAAAATGGAATTTTGATAGAGTAGTAATTCAAAAAACTACAAAATTGGTCGAAACTCAAAGGGGTACCATCACAGAAAACAGCTGATTTCGGTTCCAAAAATATGTATTATATTAACATTTTTACCTCAATATATATCGAGTTAGAATGCGAATAAAATTAATTTCACTGAAAACGAAGTTGTGAGTGATGAGATATTGACCAAACTACGAAATCGGACGAAATAATTAGGTGATAACTAGGGAAAAAGTACTTAACATCTTATATACAAGTGATAACAACAAACATTTGATCTTATATTATGAGTGAGAATGTTTAGAATATATATTTGATCGAGTACGGAAGAAAACATAATTTATTTCATCGAAAATGGACTTCCGAATGAGCAGTAATTCAAAAAACTACAAAATTGGTCGAAACTCAAAGGGGTACCATCACGGAAAACAGTTGATTTCGGTCCCAAAAATATGTATTATATTAAAAAAAACTACATCAATATATATCGAGTTAGAATGCGAATAAAACTAATTTTACTGAAAACGAAGTTGTGAGTGATGAGATTTTGACCAATCTACGAAATCAGACGAAACAATTAGGTGATACCTAGGAAAAAGGTAATTAACGTCTTATATACAAGTGATAACAACAAATATTTGATCTTATATTTTTAGTGAGAATGTTTAGATTATATATTTGATCGAGTACGGAAGGAAACATAATTTATTTCATCGGAAATGGAGTTCTGAATGAGTAGTAATTCAAAAAACTACAAAATTGGTCGAAACTCAAAAGCATCACGAAAAACAGTTGATTTCTGTCCCAAAAATATGTATTATATTAAAAACACTACATCAATATATATCGAGTTAGAATGCGAATAAAACTAATTTGACTGAAAATGATGTTGTGAGTGATGAGATATTGACCAAACTTCGAAATCAGACGAAACAATTAGGTGATACCTAGGAAAAAAGTACTTTACATCTTATATACAAGTGATAACAACAAACAATTGATCTTATATTTTGAGTGAGAATGTTTAGAATATATCTTTGATCGAGTAAGGAAGAAAACATAATTTAGTTCCTCGAAAATGGAGTTCTGATAGAGTAGTAATTCAAAAAACTACAAAATTGGTTGAAACTCAAAGGGGTACCATCACAGAAAACAGCTGATTTCGGTTCCAAAAATATGTATTATATTAACATTATTACCTCAATATATATCGAGTTAGAATGCGAATAAAATTAATTTCACTGAAAACGAAGTTGTGAGTGATGAGATATTGACCAAACTACGAAATCGGACGAAACAAATAGGTGATACCTAGGAAAAAAGTAAGTAACGTATTATATACAAGTGATAACAACAAACATTTGATCTTATATTATGAGTGAGAATGTTTAGAATATATATTTGATCGAGTACGGAAGAAAACATAATTTATTTCATCGAAAATGGAGTTCTGAATGAGGAGTAATTCAAAAAACTACAAAATCGGTCGAAACTCAAAGGGGTACCAGCACAGAAAATAGTTGATTTCGGTTCCGAAAATATGTATTATATTAACATTAGTACCTCAATATATATCGAGTTAGAATGCGAATAAAATTAATTTCACTGAAAACGAAGTTGTGAGTAATGAGATATTGACCAAACTACGAAATCGGACGAAACAATTAGGTAATACCTAGGAATAACGTAATTACCGTATTACATACAAGTGATAACAACAAACATTTGATATTATATTTTGAGTGAGAATAATTAGAATATATCTTTGATCGAGTACGTTAGAAAACAAAATTTATTTCATCGAAAACGGAGTTCCGAATGAGGAGTAACTAAAAAAACTACAAAATTGGTCGAAACTGAAAGGGGTACCATCACGGAAAACAGCTGATTTCGGTTCCACAATTATGTATTATATTAAAAACACTACATCAATATATATCAAGTTAGAATGCGAATAAAACTAATTTGACTGAAAACGAAGTTGTGAGTGATGAGATATTGATCAAACTACGAAATCAGACGAAACAATTAGGTGATACCTAGGGAAAAAGTACTTAACATCTTATATACAAGTGATAACAACAAACATTTGATCTTATATTATGAGTGAGAATGTTTAGAATATATATTTGATCGAGTACGGAAGAAAACAAAATTTATTTCATCGAAAATGGAGTTCTGAATGAAGAATAATTAAAAAAACTACAAAATTGGTCGAAACTCAGAGGGGTAACATCACGGAAAACAGTTGATTTCGGTCCCAAAAATATGTATTATACTAAAATTACTAAATCAATATATATCGAGTTAGAATGCAAATAAAACTAATTTTACTGAAAACGAAGTTGTGAGTGATGAGATATTGACCAAACTACGAAATCAGACGAAACAATTAGGTGATACCTAGGAAAAAGGTAATTAACGTCTTATATACAAGTGATAACAACAAACATTTGATCTTATATTTTGAGTGAGAATGTTTAGAATATATCTTTGATCGAGTACGGAAGAAACCAAAATTTATTTCATCGAAAATGGAGTTCCGAATGAGGAGTAATTCAAAAAACTACAAAATCGGTCGAAACTCAAAGGGGAACCATAATAGAAAATAGTTGATTTCAGTCTTAAAAATATGTATTATATTAGCATTAGAACCTTAATATATATCGAGTTAGAATGCGAGTAAAATTAATTTCACTGAAAACGAAGTTGTGAGTGAGGAGATATTGACCAAACAACGAAATCGGACGAAACAATTGGGTGATACTTAGGAAAAAAGAAATTAACGTATTATATACAAGTGATAACAACAAACATTTGATCTTATATTTTTAGTGAGAATGTTTAGAATATATCTTTGATCGAGTACAGAAGAAACCAAAATTTATTTCATCGAAAATGGTGTTCCGAATGATGAGTAATTCAAAAAACTACAAATATGTTGAAACTCAAAGGGGTACCATCATAGAAAATAGTTGATTTCGGTTCCAAAAATATGTATTATATTAACATTAAGATATGGTCTTGACGTCACTACGATCACGTAAAAAGGTAGAAATAATAAATAATCTTAATGCTATTGAAATCATAAACGCAGAGTAATAGTATGAATTAAACTAATTTTGTGTACAATAGAGGTCCGAATAAGAAAATATGTAAAAGTGAACAAATAAGTTGAAAATCAAAGGGGTACCATCACGAATAAAATGTGTTTTGGAGTAAGAAAAAAGAAGTGATCTAAACTTTAATATGATCATATATGGCAACAACAATGCGTAAAAAACTATCAAATAAATTGATTTTTCCAAAAGGATTAAACTGATTTCGTCGTAATCGGAGTTCCGACTGTGGAGATAAACTAATAAATAAGTTGAACGTCAAAGGGTACCATCACAGAAAATGGTGCTCTAGGTTCCAAAATAAAAAATGATCTTAGATTTATTACAATCATGTATGTTGAATAACAATGCGAATAAAACTCATTTCATCATAAAACAGAGTTTTGAGTTAGGCGATACAGAAAAGTTACGAAACCGTTTGGAAATCAAACGGGTACCATCACAGATTAAATGTGATTTTAGTAGAGAATATGAACCGGACTAAATCTTAATACAACCATAAATGTTGAGTAACAATGCGTATAAAACTAATTTCATCGAGAAAGAATGAAGTTAAAACCTATTTCATTGAAAGAGAATTCTCGAGCTATGAGATATTAAAAAACTTTGCAATCAGTCAAAACTTAAAGGGATACCATCACATAAGAAAGGTGATTTGGGGTTAAAAAAAAATAAGTTATGGTCTTGACGTTACTATGATCATATGTCGAGTATAAATACAGAGAAAAATAAATTTCGTCGATAAAATAGCTCCAAGAGGAGATATTGAAAAGTTACATAATCCATCCATAAGCAACTGTTTACCATCAAGGAAAAATGTTCATTTGGGGTAGGAAATAATAAATTATTTAAATGTTACTACCATCATATTTGTCGAGTAATAACGCATATATACTTTGATAAAATATGTGTCTCAAGCTAAATTCGTTGAAAACATGGTCTCTAGGGACGAGATACTGATGAACTTCAAAAATTGGTCGAAACTCCAATGGGTACCTTCACAGAAAAAGGGGTTTGGGGTTCTGAAATAAAAAATAATCTCAACATTATTACAATCATATATGCAGAGTAAAACTTAATTCATCTATAACAGAGGTCTGAATAAGGAAATATTGAAAACGTATAAAAATCGGTTGAAACTGAATAAGCAAATAAAGAAAAGTTAAGAAACCGTTAAGAAATCAAACGGGTACCGTCACAAATTAAATGTGATTTGAGGAAAGAATAAGAAACGATCTAAATGTTACAACCATGAATGTTGAATATAAATGCGTATAAAATTGATTTCATCAATAAAGATTGAGAGTAAACCTATTTCATCGAAAGAGGATTCCCGAGCGAAAAGATCTTAAAAAAATTATGCAATCAGACAAAACTCAAAGGGGTGTCTATGAAATAGTCGATAAAGCATTAGTGAATTCATAAGAGAGAGGCAGTATTATAGAGATGTTTGGGAAGTTTTTATGTTGTTAGTACATATGAACTCAAGAAAAGAAAGTACATTGCACCAAGTGAGTCTTTCTAGGGAATCATTAGGTCAACCTGAAGTATTACATTAGGGTTTAGATATGTGACATCCCATCCCATAGATTACCCCTGAAGGAAATATAAGTTGAAAAATCAAATATATGACATGCAATTAAATAATTTTAAAAATAAAATAAAATAGGACTTGCCTTTGTGGATATGTTGCTGGATAGCCAATCAAGTCCCTCATATAGTCCTTGGCCTGAAGTGGCACAAGTTGGTTGTATGTACCTGCAATACCACATACATAATCAATGAATGAAGATGTAATTGTATAGAGAGAAATTTTGGAGCATGGATAGAACCATCGGCTGCGCCGAAGTGAGTGCAGTCCGAGCTTGTCAGTGATCTCCGATACGGTTAGTGCATTTGGAAGGTCCTGCTTATTCGCAAACACGAGTAGTGTCGCTTCGCGCAATTCATCCTAAAAAAATAATCAATTGATCTGAATAATATAGAGGCTTCAAGATTATCGCATATTGATTGATTTGGATTCACTCCATTTGATTTAAAATCATCATATAGCTACGATTCCTCGGTTCAGGTTGATCGAACCTCGTTGAGCATTCGATGGAGCTCGTCCCGAGCCTCAGTGATCCTGTCTCTATCATTACTATCCACCACATAGATCAAACCTTGTGTGTTTTGAAAATAGTGCCTCCACAATGGTCGAATCTACATAGTAGAGTTACTATCATTAGAAAATAAAATTATTAACTAAAATGTTTATGAATGAGCAAAATACTTATTTGGATTAGGAACCGACTTATAAAATAGAATTCGAGTAAAATGTTAGGTATTAGGGTAGGATTCAGGAAAAAAATAGATAAAAATTGATTGAGGTTTCATAACAAAGTACATGTATTAGAATCGGAACTTAATATATCATTAAACAAAACTAATAATATCTTATTAGTTACTAAATCTTTTGTTATTATTTATTATTAATTTTATTTATTGTTATTATATACTTTTATGTTTCACTTTTATTACTATGAACAAAAATATTAGTTTTGGGAGAAAAAATGGTTTCAATAGTGTGCAACATGTTAAATTTTAATATCGGGGTCAAGCCACACTCAAATAGCAACCACAATATACAACTCGAGTTCCATCCTAAAACCAATTGGTGATAGGAGGAGGTAGTCTTATTGTATATATGGTGCCCAATTTTGTATTGTACCACCGGTGTGGTATAATATATCACAGTGACTTTCAACATTCCCCCACACTGTGATAACTCGACTAAGGTACGGCATCGGCACATTTAATCCAAACGGGTTGGGACTCAACAAATCCCCTCTCACGTCCAGGTCCGACCTGAACTTTGATACGTGGAGTAAACGGGACACAACAAACCCACATCGGGTACCCACAACGGGAAACACTCAACACCGTCAATCGAAACCGAGCTTTGATACCATGTTAAATTTTAATATCGGGGTCAAGCCACACTCAAATAGCAACCACAATATACAACTCGGGTTCCATCCTAAATTTCAATTGGTGATAGGAGGAGGTAGTCTTATTGTATATATAGTGCCCAATTTTGTATTGTACCACCGGCGTAGTATAATATATCACAGTGACTTTCAACACAACATAGTACCCAAAAATTGTTAACACTTACATGTTCGATCGTTCATAGTAGTTTTTGGTTTCACTATTAATATAATAGGGTCCGAATACGAAACTCAAAAATATGTTTATATAGTGTAGAGTCTGAAAATTCATAAATTTATAATATACATAAAACCGCTTACCCTAAAACTTTACAATTTTTTTAAATATTTGATATTATAATAGTCATCTTAGCAAAATTGGAGAATTGGGGTAAACAAAAACACTAATTAAAGACATAGGTTTGCAGTATCATACCTTGTCCTGTCCTCCTACATCCCAAACGGTGAAGCTAACATTCTTGTACTCAACTGTTTCCACATTAAAACCTGTTTTTTTTTCTCATCAAGAGAGGAAAATAAAAACAATCTTTCGAGTTGCATGATCACAAAAGGACTCTAATTTACATGACGTCGAAATTAGTACCTATAGTTGGTATCGTGGTCACCACTTCCCCGAGCTTAAGTTTGTAGAGGATGGTCGTCTTCCCCGCAGCGTCGAGACCCACCATTAAAATCCTCATTTCTTTCTTCGCAAACAACATTTTCAACATTCGAGATATTGCAAGACCCATCTCTTCAATTTGGTAGAAAAAACACATAAGCTGGAAGAACAGACTATATACTGAGAATTTATGCAAAATGAACGGACTACAAAATTTTAAATTGTGTTTATTTTGTTGAAGAATATTGTTTTTATTTGATTTATTAAAGATGAAAAAGAAAAAGTAGGAATGCGATTCCGATGAGATGATTCGGAGCATAAGAATAAAATTATGTATCCTTTTTTTGACCACGGAAAAGTGGAAAATTTTAATCGGAGTTGAGGAGAGGTTTGGTATGTGGAAATCCTCTTGATAATATAGGTTTTGAAATTGAGTAATTGCATTTGTTTTTATCGCCACTTCATTCTTAAAAAAACATTTTACGCTAGAAACATTTTAATTAATTTGGTGTAAAAATTGAGCTCACGCAAGAATTGATCCATAACATTATCCCTTTTACTATCCACATGTCTATTTTCGTATTTGTTAAAATAACGATGACATTTCCATATATGTGGAGTCTACTATGGTAAAAAAAAATCTAAAAACGATCCGTAAATTGGAAAAAAAAAAAGTCCTAGATGTACAAAAGGTTTATCTTGAATTTAGATTAAGACTAATTGAATGAGTGTTTTTTGTTAGGTCGAGCTCAAGCTCTATCAGGCATTTTTCTATATGATTTATTCTTTTAAGTTTGTATCTATTTTGGATTAGTGTTCCAATAAAAAAAACTAAACCGAGTCCGCCATGTATCAAACAATACCGCCTCGAGCAGTTTTTTATAATGACTTCGGTCGGACTCAATCCCAAAAATATTAAGTTCGGAATTTGAAGCTCGGACTTTTTTAATATTAAGTCTGTCTAGAACAGCCCAAGCTCATCCTATAAACCATAGACCGTTAATACAGTTAAGCACCGTGATTCAACATCGAACATGATAAACATGCAAATTTGGCAGAATTTAACAGAAATGCATTAATCTGCAGAATTGGTCCGAATCGGTCCGGCAACTGCAATACAGCTGAGAGCAGAACTCAGCCGTCTGTCCCCTATGTATATAACCCAAAATATGTAGTTTTCAGATATCATGGCACGAATAATGTAAGATGAGTACCAATCAGTACGTCATGAGAGGTGACCCACTGCAGTGCACATCTGAGGCATCAGAAATCCTCCGCCTAGGTGAAGAAGTGGTGACCGAAGCAGCTTCAACATCGTGGTTGATGATGATCTTCCTTTTACCATTCTCTAAGCTCTGCCTCTCTTCTGAAACTTCGGGGATGGGACTCAGTAGTAGGTCAGCTTCTCTGTTCTGGTGAACTGATTGGATCATTGCTTGTGCTTCAGCCATGACGGATACATCGTCATCTGCAGCATAGAGAATTTTCTTCATTGCTCCAACAACCTGATCAAGATCACAAAAGATGAGCCACAAAAGATGAGGTAATAAGATATGAAAATGTTAATTTGGATTGGATGAATAAGAGCAGTACAGGAAGGTGTTCGATTTCAGGGCATTGGCACAAGATCTCGATGTCTCTCAGCTTTGCAAAGTAAAAGTCCCTCTCCTTCTCAAGACTGTCCACAGATAGTTTCAACTCTGTGATCTGAAAAGTCAGTTTGGTTTATCACATTCATTAGTCTAATTCTGCCCAACATTTGGCCAACATGTGCACAGCTTTTTTGGGTTTGTGTATTGTCTACCTGTTCATCATATGCAGGGGGCTTAGGGACAGGAGCCTTTGCAGAGTGATTGGAGGAAACAACGGGAGCTTCATGTCTTCGAGCATGGTGAGTTGGCTGGGATTTAGGAGCAGCAGCTGTTGAACTTCTCACTGAAGATTGGGATGATGCGGTTTTCTTGTTTGCTTCTTTGCCTCCTTTGCAAGACTCTCTTCTTTCCAGAGGATTATAACTACAAGAAAGGTAAGAAGCAGATGCTACACTTCAGTAAATATTTGAACTTGAAGCTCATTAGCATAGTAGTTTTAAATCAAATGACCAAATTGATGAACTTTATGACCAATACAAGCAAAAGGTCATGTTTGTTGATAAGACGTCTACATTCAAAAATTTGTTTATCTCATGAATTTGATCCACAATAAAGGAACAATATCAAACACTTGTGACGATCACGTTTTAGAAAAAGCAATTCAATAGATAACTGGACAATAGGATGTGTGCTAAACGAAAACGATGAGCAATGGCATGAAGTCTTCTTTTCATCATAATAAAAAATTAAATAAGCATCAATGCATGAGTGTGGTACAGAGACGTTGTGGTGAACTCACGTGTGCATACCGCCTCCATTGACAGAATCGCAATAGCGCTTCATCCATTGAATGAATTCCAGATTATCAAGCGGCCTTCCCTTAACCAGCTTGCTCACTTCGATGTGCTAATCACCAAAAAGGAAAACAAAATTAACGACTAGAACAGAAATTTATCCAAAAGGCAAAATTACTCGGTTCTAATCAGTTCTAGCCAAGCTCAAGAATTTATATAACTAATCCCAAGGAACTTGTGCAACTAAATTATATAACCGCACAAAGATAGTTCCAGACACATATATTGATATATATCAGAAAACAGAACGGTTGGCTTAAGCAAAACAAAAGAAACAGAGAAATCAGAATCAAACCCCAAACCAAAACATATGGCTGCGCTTATTAAATTACCGAACAGATACGAACTAGTAAACAAAATTAAGAATACCTTCGTGATTTTGAGCTTGTTGAAAACATCCTGGAGGACCTTGTAATTTTGAATCATCTCGTACTCACTCTTCGCATCGAAATTCACCTTGTGCATCGGTACCATCCCTGGATGGGCCGCATCCATCAGCTGACAGTGAACCGCACCAGAACAAGCCTACAAATCCACGCCAGTCATCCAAACTCAACAGTCTCAAAAATTACGGAATTTAAAATCAGATTTGACCTAGAATTGAAAAAACAAATGCGTCTATTCGAAGGTGGAAAGATCATACGTACCTCTTCAACCTTAGAAAGATTGAGTTGCAGAGTGGAGTTAATCCACGCGAGGATCTCAGTTCGGCCGACGAAGTAAGCAGCGTCCATCATCCCGATATTAGTCGCCATCTCAACGATCTCTCTCGTCTCTCTGAATCTAGAAAGAACCTGAAACGCTGCTATCACTATCAGTTCTTAGAGAGAGAGAGAGACGACGTTTTAAAATGAGGGAGGAGCGGGAGTTGTATGATTCAAAATCCTAACGTCTCTTCGAGACTATATACACGCTTAATACTTAACGTAATGTACACCCGGCGTACATGCGCGCAGGATACGATTCTCTACTTATAGATGAAAAGAAAAAATCTTTATGAAAATCTCTAAGCAACTCGAGCTCATTACGACTGAGCAGAAAAGACTGATGGATTGAGAAATCGAAACAAAATTATCTTGAGACTGTCATGAATAGCTCGTCTCAAGCTTAAGACCGAGTTAAAACAGATGGAGTTTTATCTCAAATTCGGACTCGATTCTTTTGCCCAAAATACAAAAAACAAAAAAAAAATGACTCAAATATAGGTTAGAGTCAACATTTATTATATTTTTAGAATTAGTTTATTATTTGTTTATGGATGTGTTTGAAAATTGAACTTTTTTATATTGAATATGTAGTATGATGTTTGTATTGGATACTTGTCGGGAATTCGATCCAACAGACTTTTTTTATCACCACTACTTGGTATATTGTTTGCATTGTGTTTTGCGGTAATAGCTATAGATTTATTTTATTTTTTTAGAGAAAACATCATCCCTGAATCGAGATCGAGATCGAACTGAATAAAGCAAGACCGACTCAGACGGATTTTTTAGAATAAACTCAGATTCAAACTCATTCCTCCTATCATAAATCCCAAAATTTTGAGCTCATGGTTTTTTTTATGTTGAAAAAGTTCGTCCCGAGCTCATCCTAAGCAACGGAATCCAACTGATGGCAACTGATTCATGTATTTGGGCTTTGAAATTGGACCCATCTTTTAATGGCCCAATATGAACGTGTTAATACCTTTTGACTCGGCCCATAACCATTATTTGTGTTTGTAGGATTGAGAGGAGAAATGATTTTGATCCGATTGTGAAGCCGACAAAAATCGAATATGAGACCATTAATTTCAGTAATAATACAGCCATGCTATTTATGACTTTAGAGGAAGAAAAAGAAGAAAAAAATCCATTTTTCAAGTTATATTTATATATATAGATAACAAAAATTCGGAGG
The DNA here is from genome assembly GCA_946814005.1 of Chamaenerion angustifolium. Lineage (NCBI taxonomy): Eukaryota > Viridiplantae > Streptophyta > Magnoliopsida > Myrtales > Onagraceae > Chamaenerion > Chamaenerion angustifolium. The sequence continues at coordinate 2,834,627 of OX328279.1, forward strand.
AGATAAGGTATTTTTTCCGAAAGTATTGGATCGTGTTAGCTCCATATAAAACTGCAAGGGCTTCTTTCTTGACTCGGTCCGGTCTCGGTCCTGGACCGAACTTACACCCAAAAAAAAAATGAGTTCACGGTATTCTTTAGTAAAAGGCGAAGGAATAGTTCACCTCTTAAAAAAACACTATGAACTCACTATATTATTTAGTGAATTTATCAGGATGCAGCTTTTATAGAGATAGAAAACCTCCAAACTCCACATTCCTTTCGGTGTGGTATTATGAAAATCTCAAATTCACATACATTCGGTCATGTCCGGTCCTAAACGGACTTTCGGGAAAAAAGTCCGAGACCGAGACCGACCTTGAAGAAAAAAAACACGCTCGCTCGGTCTCGGTCCTAGTCGGATCGGTCTTGTCGGAAATTCGGTCCTACGGTCTCTTTTGATCACCCCTAATATTATATAACTTAATTAAGCAAATTGTATTTCATAAGATATGATTAATAAATTTACTAATTTTTATTAAATTTCATAAGATATGATTAATAAATGTTATGTTATAAGTACATTTGCTGATTTATAAACGTACTGAAAACCTGGCTTGTAAGTTTAGATTCTAAACGTATTTATCAATATACACACGTTTGGTCGATATATTTTTTTTTCAAAATATATAAATTAAATATTGAACATTTTAGTTCTTATAAAATCAATTTAATTGTTAAAATGCTTTAATACCAACTAATTAAATTGCAGTGCAATTTCGCGATTGAGTATTACATAACATTTACCATATTAATTATTATCACGAAGTGTTCACCCTAAATAGGTGAGTAGGGCGGTTACTGGTTAGGGTATGGTACGGATATGACAAATACCATAACCATACTATATTTTTAAATCGTATAACATAACCATAACCATAATCATAACCATTACGGGTACAATTTTCAATACCATAACCATTAAAATAACCGTGGTTATTAACCATTGTTTTACTCGTATACCCATATTTATTCCACACGTGTAATATAATAAAAGACCGAAAATTTTATTTTAAAAATATACATAAATCTATATTGTCAACAATAAAAATATATAAAACTAACATCATAGTTATTTATTACATGTATGTATAGTAACTTCCATTATTTAATATATATTAGTTTATTAATAATAAATAATAATTATATTTATATAATAATCATGGTTATAACCATGAGTATAAGTTAAATACCATAACCATAATCATAACCATTATGGGTAGAAAATTCATCACAATAACTGTACTGCACCATACTGGTACAGTTAACCATATTAAACAGTAACAAATATAATCATGGTTATGAGTTTTTCACCGCACCATTGTCGGCACTAGGTGAGTGAGCAGAAATACCGATGGATCAAAAAATCGTTATGAAATTGTCTTGAATAGTCTTTCTGAGTTTAAAATCAAGTCAAATCGGACAAACTTTTTATTTACAACTTGAATTCAGACTCAAACTGGTTTTATATCTAAAATGTCGAATAAACTAGCATAGCCTAAGTATAGGTTGAAGTTAATTTATTATGTGTTTGGAATTAGTTTATTATGTGTTTATGGTTATTTTTAAAACTTGAATTTCTTTATATTGAATATTTGGTATGATGTTATATTTAAAAGTTTTGAATAAAATTTTAATTTTTTTAGAGACTGATACTGGGATTGGGAAGGGAAGGGTCGAAGTGATGTGGGAAGGGAAATGACGACCAACGTAATGAATCAATTTAGGTATTTTGGTTACTTATTTATTAGATAATAGATATTTTATTTAATAATAATATATTAAAATCAGTTAAACAATTTATTATTTTATTTTTTTTGGCCAACAACAAGAATCAATTCTCATAAAAGAAAACCAACTCGTTACAAAGAGATGTCCAACATAATAAAACGACTAAGATCGGGTGGAGGTCTTTCAACCCAATCCAACGGACACAACCTTAACTTTGCTAGATTAGTAATACAATCCGCACATTGGTTTGTCATTCTCAGAATGGCCTCCCAACGAGCCAAAGGAATAAAGGACGCTAGCGAAAGGATATGCGACGACAAAGCATGAAGCCTCCACCTCGAGGCGGAACCTAAAATGTGATTAATAACGACCTCCGCATCAGTTTCAAACTCGACGTTTTGCCATCCCATATCAACCGCCAACTTAATCGCCTCAAGAACATGCTGAACCGATTTTTTGTGGTCTATCAAAACCGATTCATATTTTACTAAAAAAAACGTTTATTTTGTGTGGTGAAGGTAAAAGGTGAGTAGGATAGAGTTGAATGTCCAAGCAAAACTGCAAAAGGTGGTGCTGACAATTTTCGAGGTATAATAATTTAATATTATTTACATATATTTAATTTATCATAAAACGACAGGCACAGAAGAAGTAGTGCGATATAGCTGGATGGAGTCGGACTTATCCCCTGGGATGGACGGTTTAAAATTAAAAGCACACACACAAATATTAAGTAGTAATCCTAATATGATATATTTACATAATTAATGACTCTAATTATTTATCTTTTGGGTTTATTAAAAAAATAATAATTATGACGTCATCCTCTCTCTCTCTTTCTTCCAATTATTATTGTACTAGTTTACGTACAATAATTATCATCCATACAAATGAGAGTACTGTACTTAATACCACGTTGGTGGGCCTTCACTTCAATTATCACGAACTCCTGCAATTTTGAAAATAATATTAATTTTGAATTTATTCATTTAAAATTTTATATTTAGTTTTAACTGTTACTTTTATTTTAATTTTTAATCTCTGTCCTTGCTCATGCCACGTCATCGGACAACGATCCTAACCGATATATATGGAACTGAATGAACTGTATGTCCATATACGACCGACCTCATGATTCTCCAACAAGTGGAACAAATGATGACGTGGGCTGGGGACGCATCTGTCAGTCTGAAATTGTAGCGTCAATCGTGGGGGCGACGACGTGGCAGGTCACAGCATGGTACAGGTGTCCCTCCGGTCTACTCTTCACAACTGTTGCCGTTTGGCAGTTTTAGCCTTTAGGACATGCGTGGGGTTCCGTTTTTAACTCGTTTTCCACGTGCTAGAAAACAAAAAATATATATATTAATGTACGAGAGAATTTTTTTCCCGTATACGGTTTCGGTCAAAGAATTATGGACGGTCACTACAAATTTTATTTTGTAATATTAGTCCATTACTATATACATTAATTTAAATAGAATATATACAATTATAAAAAATAAAATTTTGAATAAATTTTAAAGGTCATTTTGGTAGATTTTAACAAAGCACCTATTGAGGAAGCTTTTTTAAATACCTCTAAACTTTTAAAATTATTAAAAATACTCCTATACTTAAGATGTTGCGAAAGGGATTCAAAATTTCAAATCCATGCTTATAGGTTTGAAGGTTGCCCCACCAGGATCACCTCTTAAGTTAATTAAATAATATAATAAATAATTTAAATTAAGTAAGATAATAATATATATTTTTGGCCAAAAAAAAAAAGATAATAATACATATAATATTAAATAACGTAACTATATAAAAAATTACTTGATCATCCAGGATGTTCACAATCTGGTAAAATGTAAAATCTTCTAATTTATTTATTAAATTTTGCTCGGATGATATGAATTCCTTTTTAGTATTTTTTAATTCTTTATCTCTGGAAAAAATATTATGATCTATTGTATTCAAGGGTCTGATCGAAAAAGTATATATTTTTAATTGTTACATTATTATCTTACTTGATCTAAGTTTATTTATTATATTTGTAATTCATATGTAGTACGAGAGAATAGAGAGATAACGGCTCAATTAAAATTGAACAGTTCAAAAATAATTTAAAAAAATTTAATTTAAAAAGAATATTACAGCTCGATTAATATCCGAGCACAATGATCATGCACTTGTAATAATACCTCATAGTAATAAATAACGCACTCACATATCACTTACTAAAATCTAGTATAATTATTAGAATAATTAATTTAAGTCGATTGATTAAAAGGGTAAAATTAAACTAGTTGTACCGACATATGTCATGTAACAATAAAGCACGTATCCAAAATCTTTAAAAAAATCAAGACCTTAACACCTTAATATATTTTTTTCGATTGTTAAATTATACTATCATCTCTAAATGTACACATTCTTTTTACTATGGTCCATATTTTATACAATTAAATAAGTTATGAATTATATATATATATATATATATATATATATTAATCTATGGTTATTGCAATTGGTATATATGTGTAACAAAGTGCACTATATTTGTTATGAATTAAAAGTAAACATGCAAAGTTTACCAAAATTATTAGTTAGTTTTGCTCTCTAACTTATTAAAGTAATAAGTCATTGACACATCGACCGATTGACTAATGCATCGTACAAGATTTGACGTAATGGAAATTTATATTTTAATAATTTTTAACCAGCATTTGGACAAAAGTTTATATATATATATATATATATATAAGTGTAATCAGAACCGGGTCGATGGTTCGACAGGGAACCAGACAGGTTCCCTTCTGTCCGGTTTAGTTGAGCTAAAAGACCGAAATGCATATTAACAGTGTTTAAACTGGTGTGAATCGATCAATTTTTGCAAAAACTGGTTGATTTTTGGTTCACTTTTTTTGTTTATTTTTCTTTTTTTGATTGCTTTTCAGACCCCCCCCCCCCCCCACCATCTCAGTCCGACTGATTTTCTTCAGCTGCTCCGATCAGTTTAAGTTTTGTCTTTAAAGTTCAGGAAGGGAGTATGCAGACTAAATGGGGGAGGAGGAGGGATCGGGGAGTACTGAAAGGGAGACGAGGGGGCTGGAGTGAAATGGGGAGATAGGGAAGGGAGACTTTTTTATTATTATTTTTTAACTAATAAATACTGAATCATACATTGAACTGTACATGACCGAATTGGACTGGACAAACCGGAAATCGGTCCACTAATATATATATATATATATATATATATATTTGTTAAATTTTTAAATAATGAAAAAATAGAAAACATTGTCATTAAGAAGATTTTTGGTTGACTTCATATAAAAAAAGTAATAAGTTAGCATACTGTAAAAGGAGTTTATCATAATATATTAAGTAATAACATATATATAGTATGCAATATTACCACTTTTAATATACTCTTAACCTGTCTTACCACTTTTAATTATAACTTTTTTTTTCTCTCGGGCAATTCTCATTGAAATTCAAATATGACTTATCCTCTTCACTATGGTAAAAAAAAAAACTTGTATGAATGTACATATATTGTAACTAGCTACAGAATGCGTGACTTATAACATGACAATAATATTTGTGACTTCAATCAATCTCTATTTTCTAATACCACATGATTTACCATATTTTTTAATCATACCACATGGTTAGCCCAAAAAAACACATGGACTTCACCGACCAAAAAAGCAACCCAAAAATCCAAATCCGACCGAATCGAGTAAACCCGACGGAAAGCTCTACGACACTTCACATCACGTGCAACGTACTAGTTGTCTGGTCTGGGCTTATTTGTTTAATTTAAATTTACGGTTGTGTCCTTTAGGGGACGATTCTGCACCGTATATCCGAGATTTTATTGATTTCCTATTGGAATTTGGAGTAATAAAATATTTTACATTACGTAAGAATAATAATAATAAATTTATTAGGGATGAAAATGAAATATGAAAATTCTCCCACGTGTGCCTACCCTCGGGGACGCTGCATCAGGTGATAAAGTTCCCGTCTGCACGTGTCCTTTAACAGTTGAAGATAAGATATACTTACCTTTACCTTGACGGTTTCTGTGTAATCAAATATGAAAGAAGAAAGACAGTCTGACCGTAACGGTTACAAAGCTGACCGCTACGTTTCCCCGCAAACCATATAAACCCAATATTGTATATAATTAAAGAAAATTAGAAAAACAAAATAGACAGCGCTTCCCTCAATATATGAAAAAAACAATATTTTTATAATAATATTTAAAATTAAAAAAATAATTTAATTGTTTATTTTAATAAATAAAAGGAAATATAAAGTTATTGATTATTTTAGTAATTTGAAGTGCATCATTTAGATACAAATTATTATATTATATTTAGTTTTAATTTTACCATAATTATATCAAATCAAATAAAAATGATTAGAAATAATTTTATTATACTAAATTCAGGATCGTTTTGTACATTAAATTAATAAAATTAACTTAGCATTAATTTTAAAAAGGGTATATTAAGAAATTATATATAAATTTATTTATTTTTTGAAAATAAGTATATGCATGAAATGATTATTGTTGGATCGTGAAATCCTGAATGCTGATCTGGCAGTGAATTGAATACCAGACAAGGTTGGGATGACGCTTCAGCTCCAACTCCGGTGAACCTGCAAGTAGGGGAGCGCAACAGAGGGGGTGCCTCTGGGTCCCTCTCCGATGCTTAAATGAGTATATGTGTGTATAAAACTCAAAACGTAAAGTACGTATGTAAAGCAAGGATATTTATAGGGTAAGAGAGATAGAACCGTATAAAGGCAACTGAATATCTTAATGTATATTGAGTTGCTGGAGATTCGGATCGTGGGATATGGCAGTTACTGCGAGATATTGCAGTTACCAAATCTAATCTTTAGTGAATATGTGACCGGGATATGCGGGATATCTTGGCCACTCTGTTATTAACGGTTTAGTGGGACCAGAGGAGAGAGGCAAGGCTCTCTTCGGGGCGAGCACTCCCATGTCGAGCAGTGGAAGGTCGCGACTTGGTAGAGAATGGCGAGCAGTCTGAGAGCCTTTGGCGTCTCTATAGACTTTGGGCTCGATTCTGGATTACTCGATGGTGGGCCAAGTTTGGCTTGTACTTGGGCCGATCCGGTTCGGATGTCATGGGTTTACCCCCTCTATAGTTATTGGGCCTTCGAGGCCTTTTCTTACTGGGCCGTCACTATCGATACCCAACATTTGCCCCCGAAGCTTGATTGAAGTTCCTTCGGTCGAGCTTGATTTCCTGGTAGGGTTTTAGATAGTGACGTCTTTGGTAATGGTTCAGTGCCTTTGAGACACTTCGAGCTCATTTGGCGAGCGATTCCTTCTCTGTTCAAAGCCGAAAGAATATCCTTCCTTTTATTCCCTTTTGGCGATCACTCGAGGTGACTCAGGCTTATGGAAGTCTATCTTTCTTAGTTAGGCGATCATTATCTACCCGAGGTATTTCTGCTAAAGCTTTATTAGTGCGTTGGCGACCACCTTGTCTCCTTAGTGGAATTTTAGCATTTAATAACTGCACGGTTGTCCAGAAATCGAACGGTCACTTGAGGCACGCCTGACATTTACTTTTCCGTAAACCCAGGGTAGCTTGACAGCTGTCTGTACCAGCCAACCGTTGTCTCTTGGAATTCTGACATTGCTTCGGTTTTTTCCAAAAGGGTGCAATTATTCCTCTGCGTCGCTTCGATTTGCTCGTGGCGGTTACTCCCCTTTTGGTCTATATAAGAAACGTCAGTTTCTGCATTTTGTTTTTTACGCTTATCCACTCCTTCAGATTTTCAGAACTTCGCTGCAAACCTTCCCTTTCTCTTTCAATCCTCTTCATTTCTCATTTCGACCATTTCCATGGCCCCCAGAAGTCAGCGAATAAAACACATGGCCATCAAGGGTGCTAACAAAGCCAGCGCCCCTCAGAATGTCGGTGTTCCCTTGACCATTAGGGATGAAGTTGTGCCCTCCTCAGCGGGGAAACAGCCTGACGTGGGAAGGTCTGCGGCCACCCCAGTGGTGGTAGATGGCACTGAGCTGAACACGCCTATTTTTTCCCCAAAAGGTAAACTTTCGCCCTTTTATTGCTCTATTTTGGCAATATCCTCTGTTTTCCTTTGTTTTTATACTTGCTGTGCCATACTTGAATCATTCTGAGTAGATATCAAGCCTAACGAACTGAAGCCGGCTTACTTTAAGACCATGGTGGCGCTTGGTGGCTTCAGTGCGGAGGATGCTCCTAGGTATCCTGGCCTAGGTCTGCATTTTCCTCACGATGGAGAGGTTTACATTTATGCGGCCCAGATCGATGCTGGGTTGCGTTTTCCTCTCTGTGAGGATTTACAGACCTTGTGTCAGTTTTACGGGATTCACCCCACACAGCTTGTCCCGAATGCCCTCAGAATGTGGGTCGGCTTCAAGTTCCTATGCTTACGCCAGGAATGGGTATATTCACTGGCCCTGTTCCGGTGCTTCTTCCGGCTGGCAGCAGGGGCTAACCACTTTCACCACTTCCAATCCCGCTGGCCGAAGTTTTCGGAGTGGGGAGGCCCTCAAGGATGGGCTTGGAACGTCCATGTCCGCCTGATCGATGATTTCCGGGCCACTAACTCCAATTACAAGAAGTTTTACTTCTTGTATAAGGGGGGCGTACCTTGGAAATTGTTTGCTCCGGACAAGGATTTTCCTCCCTCCTTCGAAGAATTGTCTGGAAGTGATCGGAATGCCATCGACGATTTATATCGGCTGCATCGGTCATCTCAGTTCAAGTCCATCCGCTCAGTGGCGGAGACTACCGAGAATGCCCTTGAGATGGCGGGCATTCATCAAGCTACACCAATCTTTGATGATTGGGTAATTTTCTAACCCTTCCCTTGTTTTATTACTTGTAGGGAAGGTTGTAAGCAAGAGCAAAAAACTGATAGGTCTCTTTGATGACCAGGGATCGGCGGGATTGTCCTCCGACCAGGTGCTGCTGAGCTCTCCCCCCCCTCCTTCTAGGCGTTCGACCAAGAGGAAGCCCGAGGAGACGCTTCCTTCGGCCACTACTGGCCCTCGCCAACCAGGTACTACCTCGCCTTTTGTTGATTTAATGTTTTTACATTCTGCGGTTCTCTGACTCCTGACTTATTGTCTTGTTGCTTTGCAGTGGAGTCCTTGGCGGACGTGGCCCGGGACCCTCCTCCTCCTCCTTCTAAGAAGGTCAGGAGTGAAGAGCACCCTGATGTCGACCAACATCCTTCTCCTTCCCCTCCTAAGGGCCTTTCTGCTAGCAAAGGGAAGGGTTTGGACACGGCGTCTCCTTCTCCCTCTCTTCAGGGCCCTTCCGCCGCTAAGGAGAAGGCCTTGTCTTTGGCGCCTCCCGCCTCTTCAGTGCCCACGGCTCCTACTAAGGAGTCTGGGGCCCAAAAGAAGGGGCCTGCTGCTTCCAGCTCCTCGAGGGCTCCCGCCGAGGAGTACTGCTCCATGGCGAGCTTGTTCCAGCCTTTTAAGGTTGGGGACTCTCGGAGGCCTTGGGTCCCTTGTGGGGACCTTGCCAAGAAGGGGTACCCCGCCCAGAAGAGCCTACGGGGTAGCCCGGATATGTGCATGCGGCTCCTTGATGGGATAATTCCTCCCAAGGACCGTTCGATTGTCCCTACGGAGCTTCCTCAGATCGAGGGGTTCTTACGGACCCACTTCGAACGAGTTGCCCTGGTATGATTTCGCCCTCTTTCCATTATTTATTCCTTGTCATTCCTTTTCATTTTGATGACTTGACATTTTCCTTGTGCTTTTGTTGTCAGCTCGTTCGGGAAGAGGTGATCCTCGGCCGCGTTTTCGGCGAGCTCGCCGACAAGCACTCTGATCTGCTTGTCGAGCTGGAGCAATACCGAAGCACAGGGGTCACCCCCGGGCAGTTGGAGGCCATCAAGAAGACTGCTGACATGGCAATCACCTTGGTGGACGGCGCCCGGGAGGAGTATTTCAGGAAGGAGCAGCGCCTCCTTGCTGATGTCAAGAAGAGGGAGGCTGATGCTGCAGCCTTCCTTCATGAAGCTGAGGCCCTTCATCAGTGCCTTGATGAAGGGGAGGCGGTCCGTGCTCGCCTGGAGGCCGAGTTGAAGGAAGCTCGTGCCCAGTTGGTCGAGTCAGACGCTCTTAGGGTCGCCGCGGAGGCCCAGAGGGATGCTGCCGAAGCTAGGGGGGTCGCCCTAGAGGAGGAAAAGAACCGACTGGCTGATCAGCTGAAAGCGGTTCCTTCACCCCATGCCGTGATTGAGGAGTTCAAGGCCTCCGAGGACTTTGAGGACCAGGCCTTGAAGGTGATGAAGTCGGCGATTGCCGAATTTCTTCAAGGCCTGGTGGAGGAGGTCCAGGCGGTCGATCCCCACTTTCCTCTTGGGGAAGTTGCCTCCTTGAAGACCTTCCTGCGGAGTCAGCCTTCGCAGCCCTCTGTTGCTGGGGAGGCTGCTCCTGAAGGCGAGCCCGATACTTCTGCCCCCGAAGGCGAGCAGAGCGTCTTTGCCCCCGAGAACCCCAAAGCTTGAAGTACCTAACTCCTTGGCGACCGTATTTTTCTTTTTTAGATAGCCATTTTTGTATTTTCTGTTTTTGGTTTGTAATTATCTGTCGAAGACTTGGATTTTTCTATTGAATGCTTTTATATTCTTGAGCCTTTAATCGACTTCGAACATATTTAGCTATCCAATATCTTACTCATAATTACTTTCCACTTTTTTCTTGCTTTGTAATGTCGTCGACCCTTAAAGCCGTAGACCCATCATAAGTTAAACTTTCTAAGGATAATACTTTTGACACTTAAAAGCGTAAACTTCTAAGTTCAAAGAGATATTACCTTCTTTGAAGTTTAAACCTTTGAGGTGTTGGCCTAATAACAAGGGATTTGTAATTTGTCAGGCTTTATCATCGATAGTGATCGCCTAAACTTTCTTTGGCCTGACTTTGGCGTCAGGGCTTTCATTTTGCCTAACATTTTGCTAGGTCTTTTGGCCTGACTTTGGCGTCAGGGCTTTGCCTGACTCTTGGCGTCAGGTTTTTTGAGGCCTAACTTTGTTGTTAGGGCTTTTGTGGCCTAGTTTTGTTACTAAGGCTTTTTTGGCCTAACTTTGTTGTTAGGGCTTTTGGCCTGTCTTTGGCGACAGGGCTTTTTGGCCTAGCTTTGTTGCTAGGGCTTTTGGCCTAACTTTGTTGTTAGGGCTTTTGGCCTGTCTTTGGCGACAGGGCTTTTTGGCCTAGCTTTGTTGCTAGGGCTTTTGGCCTAACTTTGTTGTTAGGGCTTTTTGGCCTAGCTTTGTTGCTAGGGCTTTTGAGGCCTGACTTTGGCGTCAGGGCTTTTGGCCTAGCTTGGTTGCTAGGGCTTTTGGCCTAGCTTTGTTGCTAGGGCTTTTGAGGCCTGACTTTGGCGTCAGGGCTTTTGGCCTAGCTTTGGTGCTAGGGCTTTTGGCCTAGCTTTGTTGCTAGGGCTTTTTGAGGCCTGACTTTGGCGTCAGGGCTTTTGGCCTAGCTTTGGTGCTAGGGCTTTTGGCCTAGCTTTGTTGCTAGGGCTTTTGAGGCCTGACTTTGGCGTCAGGGCTTTTTGACTTCAGCTTGCTTCGAGTGGACACGCTTTGTGAAGGAATGGCTTTCTTTTATTGACATAATCCGTTTGATTACAAGCTATGCATAAAATCTTCTTAAATGCTCTGAATTAAATGGACGAGGTAACCTCTCGCCTTCGGTGGTTTCCAAATAGTAGGATCCTGGTGCGGCGATCTCTACTACTTTGTATGGTCCTTCCCATTTGGCTGAAAGTTTGTTTTTACTGTCCAGCCTTGTAAATTCATTCCTTCTCATAACCATCTCCCCCACGAAAAATTGGCGAGCGCTAACTTTTCTATTGAAATACCGAGCGGTCGCCAAGCGCATTTTTGCCTGTGTTTTTTCCGAGAGCCATTTCTTTTCCTCTGCCAAGTCGAGGTCAGTTCTGCGCTCGATCTCATTTGCCTCCGCGTTAAAGTGTAGGACTCTGTGGGTAGGCACTGCTAATTCAGTTGGTGCTACTGCTTCTGATCCGTACACTAAACTGAAAGGCGTTTCTCCTGTGGCCGCCTTAGGCGTTGTTCTGATGGCCCATAATACGTTTTCCAGTTCGTCTGCCCAGTTCCCTTTGAATGCTCGAACCCTTTTCTTGAGTCCTGCTAAGACAACCTTGTTGGCTGCTTCAGCTTGCCCATTCGTTTGAGGGTGATGTACTGAACTGAAGCGATGGTCGATGTGATACTCTTCACAGAGCCATTTCAATTCCTTTCCAACGAATTGCGGACCATTATCGCTGATGAGTATTTTGGGAATACCAAACCTGGAGAATATGTTGACCTGCATGAACTTGATAACTTGGAATTCCGTTGTCGAAGCTAGAGCTTTCGCCTCTACCCACTTAGTGAAGTAGTCGATCGCCACTATAATGTGAGTACGCTGACCAGTGCTAATGGGAAAAGGACCCAATATATCGATTCCCCATTGAGCGAAGGGCCAGGCACCCGCCATTGGGGATAATAATGTCGATGGTCGACCCGATCGTGGTGCAAACTGCTGGCAAATTTCACACTTCTGTGTTAATTCGGCTGCGTCTTTTCCCAAGGTCGGCCAGTAATATCCCAGTCTGAATATTTTCCTGCTTAGTGAACGAGCACCTTCATGACATGCCGCTGCCCCTTCATGAGCTTCTCGAAGAACTTTTTCTGTTTCGGGTAGAGCAACACATCTCAAGTAAGGCGTCGAATAACCTCTTCTATAGAGTTCTCCATCGATGATTAGATAACTGGCTGCGAGTCTTCTAATCCTAGTGGATTCGCCTTCGTCCTCTGGGAGGATGCCTTCTTTCAAATAATTCTGGAACGGGGTCATCCAGGTGACCTGTTTTTGAATGTTGAAGACCTCCGCTCTGTTTTCAAGGACTGAACATAGGGCCTTTTCCAGAAATTGCACATCCTGGATTGTCGCCCCTCCGAAGGCTAGCTTACTCAAAGAATCTGCCATCTGGTTTTCTTGGCGAGGAATAAACTCAATTGCGAAATTTGGGATTTCCACAACTAGTTTTTTGGCGATGCCGAGATATTTCTTCATCTTTTCTCCCTTTGCCTCGTAGGCGCCATTAACCTGATTGACAATAAGTTCTGAATCACTTTTTACTTTAAGCGCTGTTATACCCATTCCTTTTGCCAGTCTGAGTCCAGTGATAAGAGCCTCATATTCTGCTTCGTTATTGGTCGCCGGGAATGTCAAGGCGATCGCGTATTTCAGAGGCTCGCCCTCAGGAGGAATAAGAATTAAACCTGCCCCCGAGCCTTCTTTTGATGAAGACCCATCCGTATAGAGTTCCCAGATTTGATTGTCGTTTGCTGACTGACTTGGCCTGTTTTCTGCCTCCGCTTGACCGTTACTCGTGCTTTCCACTATGAAATCAGCTAGTGCTTGACCTTTGATGGCCGTTTTTGGCGCAAATTTGATCCTGAACTCGCTGAGCTCGATCGCCCACTTGACCATTCTTCCTGAAGAATCTGGCTTCATCAGGAAGTTTTTGAGAGGTTGATTGGTGAGGACCGTGATGTCGTGCGCATGAAAGTATGGTCTCAGCTTCCGAGCAGCAATAACTAAGGCATAGAGATACTTCTCAATCTGGACATATTTTATTTCTGCTGAGTTGAACATTTTGCTAATGAAATACACTGGACTCTGAACATTATTCTCCTCCCTTATTAAAACAGCACTGGCTGCCACATCGCTAATGCCTAAATAGAGGAAAAGCTGCTCGCCTGGAACGGGTTTTGCCAGAGCTGGGAGTGTTTGAATATGCCTTTTCAAGGACTGGAATGCTTCCTCGCAGTCTGGCGTCCATTCGAACTTACGGTTGGCCCTCAAGGTTTTGAAGAACGGGAGGGACTTGTCGCTTGCTTTGGAGAGGAAGCGGTTAAGAGCAGCTAGTCGGCCGTTCAGGCATTGGACTTCCTTATGGCAGGTTGGTGACTTCATTTCTTCTATGGCCTTTAGCTTTTCCGGGTTTGCTTCAATGCCCCTTTCGCTGACCATAAAACCCAGGAACTTCCCGGACTTGACTCCAAAGGCGCACTTTGCTGGGTTCAGGCGAACGCTGTGTCTCCTCATGCATTCAAAAGCTTCACGGAGGTCGGTGGTATGAGGATTGCCTTTGATGGATTTAACGAGCATATCATCCACGTAGGCCTCCATGTTCCTTCCCAGCATGTCCTGGAACAGTCGGTTCACCATCCGCTGATAAGTTGCCCCGGCATTGATGAGACCAAAGGGCATCACCTTGTAGCATAGAATGTCCCCGTCAGCATAGAAAGCAGTGTGGGCCTCGTCGTCTGGATGCATTCTGATCTGGTTGTAGCCTGAATAGGCGTCCATGAAGCTCAGCATCTCATGACCCGAGGTAGCATCGACTAGCTGATCAATTCTTGGAAGGGGATATGAATCTTTGGGGCAAGCCTTGTTTAAGTCGCGGAAGTCGACGCACATCCTCCACTTGCCATTAGATTTCCTGACCAAAACTGGGTTGGCTACCCAGCTCTGGAATCTTACCTCTCTGACGAAGTCAGCTTCAATCAACCTGCCGACTTCCTGCCTGATCGCCAAACGTTTATCAGTCCCGAACGATCTTCTCTTTTGGGCGATCGGCTTGATGGAGGGGTCTATCCTGAGCTCATGCGAGATAATATCTGTGCTGATTCCTGGCATGTCGCTCGGCTGCCAGGCAAAGAGCTCTTTGAATTCCTTGAGGAGAGCGGTCATGGCCTCCTTCTGATCCTCTTTCAAGGTGGTCCCAATGCGCACCTTTTTATCCGGACCATCGATTTCGACCTCCTCCAATTCCTCCATGGGTGCTGGTCGAGCCAAGTCCTCGCGGGGATCGGCCTCTGTCTCGATGGCGAGCGCCTCCCTTTGGTTCTTCCTGCGTAAACAGTTCACATAACATTGCCGCGAGGAAGGCTGATCTCCGAGCACTTCTCCAATCCCGTTCGGAGTAGGGAACTTCATCTTCTGGTGGACAGTGGAGGCCACAATCTTATTTGGGTTGATCGTGGTTCTCCCTATAATGGCGTTGTAGGATGTAGGTGAATCGACCACCAGGAAAGTGACCGACACCTTGATGCTTTTCCACCCCTCGCCAAAAATCACTGGCATGGTTATAGCCCCCAGTGGATAAGTTGTCCTTCCCGCAAATCCGATCAGCGGAAAGTCGACCCTCTTCAGGTCGCGTTTTGATTTGCCCATCTTTTCGAAGGCGTCCAGAAACAGGATGTCTGTCGAGCTGCCTCCGTCGACCAGAATCCTTGCAACATCACAGCCGTCTATATCTGCCGTAATGACCAGAGCATCGTTGTGGGGCGTAGTGACATGTGCCAAATCATCTTCAGAGAATGAGATGACAATGTTTTCTTCAGGTCGGGGTCGCTTCCCCAACTGAACTGCCGTAGAGATCTGAGTGGCGTAGACCTCTCTGGAGTTTGACCTCTCGCCGCCTGCGCCGAATCCTCCCGCAATCAGATTCACTCTCCTCTTGCTTCCAGAAGGCTCAGCTTGATCTGCAGGGGCTGGTGAACGATGTCTCCTGGGGGGCGTTCGACTTCGGTCTCGCCCTGCCACAAATTCCTTCAACATTCCCCCCTGAATCAGCCTCTCTATATCTCGTTTCAGAATCTTGCAATCGTCTGTCTTATGGCCCTTGCACTTGTGGTATCTGCAATAGCTCTCGACATCCTTGCCCATGGGTAACCCACCTCGGCGAGGCATCGGTGGCCTCGCCAAGGATCTCCTCTCCATCTCGACTAGTACCGCTGAGATCTGCCTATTTAAAGGCGTGAAGTACTCAGGGACCTCTGGATGGCGAGGCGCTGGAAGAGACTCGACTCGTGGCTTACTTTCTTTTCCCTTTTTCTCCTTCTTGACCTCCTTCTTACCATCGCGTCGGGGTTCAGGGGTTACCCTTAGCGAGGTCGTCAGGAGGTTAGCCTCGATGTTTGCGCGCTCAAGGTCTATGAAACCTTTCGCTCTGGATGCCAACTCCTCCAATGTCTCTATCTCCTTTACGTGATAGCTGTTTCGCAGCTTTCTCGAGGCCTTGTTGGCCACATCCAGACCTCTGTAGAATGCTCGAATGATCTCCCCATCCGAGATTCGGCGATCTAATTCTGTGACGTTTTGATGAAAACGCCCGTAGAAGTTGGACAGCGACTCTCCAGGCTGCTGTTTGACCGAGTCAAGGGCGACCACGCTCTTCAGCAACTGGCGCTCGCCCATGTATCTCTCCAGGAACTTGCTTCTTAACTCTGCCCAAGTTCCGATTGATCCTGCAGGGAGGCCGAAGAACCAGGACGAAGCCGAACCCGAAAGAGTAGATGGAAATAGCAAAGCCAAATGATTGGGATCGTTTGACTTACCCAGAAGGGAGGCCTCATGCTTGTTGACATGTACGGTGGGATCTCCTCCACCGCTATACTCAGGTATGGCCCGAGCAACCACATCCTTCGGGATTTTGATAGCGACAAGCGCGTCGGTGAATGGATGAGAGGACTGCTCCTTGAAGGGAGCTATGACTGTCAACTGTCTTTCCTGGAGCCTTTTGCTGAGGAGGTCATCCATCTGCTCCACAGTGCAGTACATGGGAGAGGCTCCGGGTGGAGGCGGACCGGAAGGATTGGCAGTATATGCGGCTGCTGGCTCCTTGGTGTGCGCTGGAGGTAGGGACTGCTGACCTGACGTCATCTCCTGATCCTCCTGATGCGCAGCAGGACTAGGATTGGCCGCTTCTGAAGGTGAAGGCCCTGTGGCAGCAGGGCGGTGATTTTCCTTAGGAGCAGAGGGATTGTTTTCCTGAGGAGCAGGGGCCTGGCGGCGCGCCTGTCCTAGGATGGCTTCCAGCAAGGAGACCATCTCGGGGGTTAAATTAATATTCTGCCCCGCAATGTGGACTGTCTGCGGCGCAGGGGCTCCGTTTTGATCAGCAGCTGGGGTCGGTCTTGAATCACCGACATGTTCTCGGGCTGTCCGCAGAGGAACAGCGTTAACTCCTGCTCGGCTGGCAGGTTCCTGTTGAAGCGGTGAAGCGGCGGCG
This sequence comes from Chamaenerion angustifolium, assembly GCA_946814005.1. Lineage (NCBI taxonomy): Eukaryota > Viridiplantae > Streptophyta > Magnoliopsida > Myrtales > Onagraceae > Chamaenerion > Chamaenerion angustifolium. The sequence continues at coordinate 2,851,539 of OX328279.1, forward strand.
GAATCAGAGCTATCTGAGGATCGCTCCCTAGTCTGATTCCGACGGTTGCTTTGGGATCGAGTTCTCATGGCTGAATTGCTCGTTTCCCACAGACGGCGCCAAATGTTGGATCGTGAAATCCTGAATGCTGATCTGGCAGTGAATTGAATACCAGACAAGGTTGGGATGACGCTTCAGCTCCAACTCCGGTGAACCTGCAAGTAGGGGAGCGCAACAGAGGGGGTGCCTCTGGGTCCCTCTCCGATGCTTAAATGAGTATATGTGTGTATAAAACTCAAAACGTAAAGTACGTATGTAAAGCAAGGATATTTATAGGGTAAGAGAGATAGAACCGTATAAAGGCAACTGAATATCTTAATGTATATTGAGTTGCTGGAGATTCGGATCGTGGGATATGGCAGTTACTGCGAGATATTGCAGTTACCAAATCTAATCTTTAGTGAATATGTGACCGGGATATGCGGGATATCTTGGCCACTCTGTTATTAACGGTTTAGTGGGACCAGAGGAGAGAGGCAAGGCTCTCTTCGGGGCGAGCACTCCCATGTCGAGCAGTGGAAGGTCGCGACTTGGTAGAGAATGGCGAGCAGTCTGAGAGCCTTTGGCGTCTCTATAGACTTTGGGCTCGATTCTGGATTACTCGATGGTGGGCCAAGTTTGGCTTGTACTTGGGCCGATCCGGTTCGGATGTCATGGGTTTACCCCCTCTATAGTTATTGGGCCTTCGAGGCCTTTTCTTACTGGGCCGTCACTATCGATACCCAACAATTATAAGAGATTATTGTAAAAAACTTTACCAACATAAAAAGAAAAAATAAATACGAAAATATCCTCAGCTTTTTAAAAAATACGAAAATATTATTTTTTACCACCCGCGAATCCTATTCACGCAGGGGAACATTTAAGTCGTATTCGTAAATCCTATTCGTGCGGGTGAATATATAAGTCATACTTGCGAATCACATTCCCGGGTGCAGGAGGTTGGCAATTGTGAGAAAGAAAGAAATTGATTGAAGAGAGGAATTGACATCTCTTCATCCCGGAAAAGCAAGAGAGAGAGCACTCACTAATGTGATTCACGAGTGGAATTTAGACTCGTGAATTACATTCGCTGGTAGGAGTTAAAAGCTACTTTCGTATTTAAAAAAAAAAACTACTTTTGAAAAGAGTTTATTCTTAAAGTATGATAATTCATGCATTTTCATATTTTGTTCAAAATTTTAATCTAACTTAATAAAATATTTTTAAAATTACAAAAAGAACAATAATTATCTCCAAATGTCACAATTAAATCTTTACGAGTTTTTTACATGTTTGAATGGAATCTTCAACTTGATCGAAATTGGATTAAATCTTAATAGAAAGACTCAAATTTAAATTTTGATTAAGACCAACTCGCTCAAAGATAAATGGCATGTTCTTTTCACGGAATGGAAAATGAATTCGGCTTACGGATTTTGTAAGAAGTTGTTCTTTTCGCGGAATTGCAAAAATTTGGCTTACGGATTCCGGGCGGGGTAGGCTTAGACATTCCGTGTGAAAAGCTCGGAATTCCTAAGTCGGGCGCGCTAGGAATGAGGAATAGGAGGAGAAATGACTGAAATGCCCTTACTTTAAAATTTATATTAATTCAACAATTTTATCTTAATTAAATAAGTTATTTTATTTTTTTAAATTATTAATTAATTATATTATAAGTTTATATTATTCTTAATTTTAAAATTAATTAATACAAATTATATATATTATATACTATACATATACAATGAGGGACAAATATGCCATTTTACCACATTCCATTCCTTTTCCATATACAATTCCACCAAAGAAACAACAGAATTCCTTATTCCATTCCATTTCATTCCACCAAAGAAACATCTTCATATTCTTATCCCCTATTCTTTATTCTCTATTCATATTCCATATTCCGTATTCCTTATTCTGAATTCCATGAAAGAAACGCCCCGAAAGAGTTGTCTAGGTCGAGACCTAGATTTGAGCCCCTCAATTGAGGCTCCACTCAAGTAAAACTCAATTATAATATATATAAAGATTTTTAAAGATTTAACTTTAGATTTTTAAAAATTTGTATTATTTTAATAATTTTATTCATATTTGATGGAAAAATATATACGCCAATAAAAATAAATTGTCAAAGCAATATTAGTTCATATAATTTTAACCACTGAATAAGTAGAGTTGCCATAATAAAATTATTAAAGAAAAACCGAAGTCTCCCATTATTTTTTGGATTATTCACTAATAAGAATGAAAATGAAACCCTTTATAATGAAAATGAAACCCTTTAGAAAGACCTTGGAAGTTTAAAAAGATTTAAAAGTGTTGAATTTTGATATTTTTAAAAATATTTATTATTTCTGTAATTTTTAAAATATGTTTTTTTAAGTTTAAACGTAATATTTGAAGGAATAGGAAAACTCACAAATTTATAAGCATTAAGGATCGAAACTTTTAATTTTAAAAATTAAGGAAAAATTCAATGTTAACTTAAATATTAAGAGGAAAGTGGTACTATCCCTAATATATATTAATAACAAACGCGTGGTGTATAAAGTATAAACTATAAAATACGGTATGTGTAGATATTGGAACGAGACATTAATTTCAGTGACATAATAAAATGATTCTATTACTTTGACTTGGAAACCAGTGCTATCAGAACCGAACATGTTCTCGAACTGACAAGGGGTCAGTTTCCAGTTTATCCGGTCCAATTCAATTGAATTCGGTTCAATATACAATTCACTGTTTATAAGTTTTTTTTAAAAAAAATACCCCTCCGGTCCTCCTCCACCTTTTCCCTCCCTCCCTTCTTCTTTTTCTTCTCTTCTCAACTCTTCTATTCTCCCTAAACCGATCAGTCAACCAGTGTTAAAAACAAAAAACTCCCCCCAAAAGTGAATCGGAAATCGGTCGATTTACACCGATTCAAACACTGTTAATATGTAAAATGATTTTTTAGCTGAACCAAACTGGACAGTGGTTCAGTTCTGATAATACTGTTGGAAAGTTGAAAAATGAAAATATTTTTAAATTATGAATTTGAGTTTTTTTTTGTTTGTTAAATAACACATATATCTTTGATAGTTTTCTTTGTAATATTGACCGAAGATAAGAGGAATATTATCGAATTATTATTACATATAATATGAATATCGAAATCTTTAAAAATCAGACCCGTACGTGTCATACATATATTTAAATAAAATCTATTAAACAGGGAAATATTTAGTATTTACACAATCTTGCATTGATTCCATTCGCCGTTCCTTTATAAAATAAAATTATATTTATTCATATTTTCTTAAGTTAAAAAAAGTTATTATTATTATTTAATCAATAGATAGATGAGATAGCCTTGCCACCAAACGGCAACCATTAGGTCGTAGGTACGTCGTACAGAGTAACAGACCCCTCCACTAAGGATATTTTAAATATATGGTAGTATTTTAAATCTACGGCAACCATCAGGACGAAGCTATATTAGGCTTCGGGGCTATTGACCCTTAACTTAGGACACATATTAGCTATTTTATATTTTATATTATGTGCAATTTTGACTCTAAAAAATATAATAATTTTTAATTTAATTATTTTTATTTATATATTTGTCTTCACTGATTATTTTTTTTAGTTCAACTATTTGTTATTATTCTAATATTTGTCTCAACTCGATGATTTTTCTAGTTTCGTCCATGGCAACCATCATTGTTTTATCTTTTAATTAAAAAATTTGGGGTTGAATCTTAAAAATAAAAAGATATTCCTAATATCTTGCTCTTTACATGTAGGCTGACCATAATCCTACGAGTAAAAATTATTTTAAATACAAAATAAACATGCTAACACTGCACAATAAACGTTTTTTAAAAAAATATTAATAGCCCCCTCAATAACCCGATGAACCGAAGGTTACTAAGTAACAATGTTGACGGTCTCGAAACTCATGCAATTATGGAAGGAGTTAAACTAGCAATAGATAGAGAAATGATGACGGTGATATGAAGTGGAATCAGATGCAAGAGTGGTAATAGAACAGATTAATGGGCAAGTGGAAAATTGGAGTCTCGAAGCGGTTTGTGACAACATCAACACTTTGATAATTCAGATCGATAATGTTAAGTGGAAGGCAATTCCGCGCTCAGCAAACAAAAACACAAATTAAATAGTCAAGCAAACTAGATTGAGTGTGTGTCTTAATAATTGAGTCATGAAACTCCACCCCAACTTAGAAATTTGTTTGATTTTGATTGTAATAATGAAGAGAGTAATCTCTTGTTTTGAATGATTATTCATTTTCTAGTAATCAATAAAACTAATGCATTTTTGAAAAAAAAACAAAAACTGTCCCAACTTAAATTACTTAATAAAATAAAATAAACTTATTTTGTTTATCATATTTGTCAGTTTCGTAATAATAATTTTACTTATAATTAATAATTGTCTACCTTTTTTTTGGCCAGAAAATTAATAATTGTTTACCTTAATACTATTATTTTTTTCTCGAGGAAGCTCCCTCGAAATCTCCTTTGGTGTGGGAGCGTGTGTATGACTTTGAAACGGTTACCCGTCAATGTTTTCGAAATCTATTGCGAGACAGTTCACCATTTGTGCCGTGGATCGAATAGTTATTTGTTTGGTAAAGAAGGTTACCGGCTACCGAAGGTGTCGGTGAGTAAATAAGCAAATAGTCCGTGAAGAGATGGCAGGTTTACAGGCTGGAGTCCTTTTAGTTTATTTTGGGACAGGAAAGCTCCAATGATTCGCCTTCCGATTCAGCGACCGATCTTGTCGTTTTCCTCCAGCTCAGCAATTCCGTGGTGCCGTGGTTTGGTTATTATTATTTTAAGATCTAACCTAAAAATATGTCCCAGACAGGAAATTGTGTATAAATAAATATTATAAAATAAAAAAGAAACATGATAATGCTTGACAGGCTGGAGTGTGGCAGTCAAAGTTCTATTATTTTTTTAGATTATTTTCACTAATACTGATTTATAAATATATTTTTTTATGAAAATTATAATTTATTTTAATATTCAGTCGAACTAATTTTTACGAATTAAGTTTGAAATTCATAATTTAACATTGATTAATTACCAAAAAAAAAAAATTAAGAAAAAAACAAACAGTAAATCAAACTTATTTTTTGACAAACAATAAATCAAACTTTTGGAATTGAGCAATCAACAAACATACCTTAAAATTTTATTATGTTTGAACAAATTTCTCAATATTTGAGTGAGTTATTAAGTCAACATTAGTGGAAATATTCTAAGAAAATGATTTTACGATTTAATAAATTTCTCAAATATTGAAAAATTCGTTCAAACATATTGAAAGGTTGATGTATGTTTGTTGATTGGTCAATTCCAACAGTTTGATTTGTTATTTGTCAAAAAAATAAGTTTGATTCGCTGTTTGTTTTTTTATCAAAGATTTTTTTATTATATATAATTAACCCTTTAATATCGTTTGTGTTGTGTTGTTATTAGATTAGCAGTACATTAAACATTGTAAGCATCATACACGAACATTTTAAAAAATATATATATAAAAATGGATTATATTAAAAAATATTTTCCTTGTAGGTCATAAATAAATTGGTCAAGAAACATAAGCCTTTTCCATTAATTAAAAGCATTAATAAATCCATGATACATTCATTTAAGCTTCGCGGGATAATTAAGCAGGAATCAAATCCACGGAACGCTTGGATTCGATGAATTCAAATCTTGACGGATTCATGAATGTAGTAGTAATGACTCATTATTTAACCAACCGAATTGGTGGTTCGGTGATTAAATCAACTGATAAAAAAGGAATTGCAATTTTATGAGAAAACAAAACTTAAATTTCATTGAAAATTATTTTTGAAGAAATATTTTTAATTTTTCGATTAAAATTACGTAAACAATTTTAATATTTATTATTATTATTTAAATATTATATTAACTTCTAAAATTTGATCTAATTTTGAGTTTCTCCATTAAAATTTAAAGGGTTAATTACTTAATTGGTTACACATGTTTCACCATTATGCAGAATGGTTACACATGTTTCAAAATGTGATTAATTGGTTTTGAAATGTGACTAATTGTTTTTTTTAGAAATCACTGTTAAGTCACTATTTAGATACGTAAAATGACGTAATTACCCTTTTCATCAATCAAACTTTTATTCATAATCGAATTGAATTGAAGAACTCATAAATCTGATTTATGGGTTCTTCGATTCGATTATTGTTCTTGAAGATGATTATCTGTTATTCAATACCACTAGGGGCATAATAGTCATTTCACAATTCAATAATATGTTAAAAAAAATAATTAACGATAAAATTAACGGTTTACTAACGGAATAATCAATTAATCACATTGAGAAAAACATGTGTAACCAATTAGTCACATAGCAAAACCAATTAATCACATTTTGAAACATGTGTAACCATTCTGCACAATGGTGAAACATGTGTAACCAATTAAGTAATTAACCCAAATTTAAATTGTAAATTGATTTTTGTCAGGTTTATTAGTTTGTTGTCTACATTAATTATTTCATTCAAATTTTATAGAATAAGTTTTAAAAACAATAAAAATGATAGAAAATTTCCAAAATGACTCAATTTAACTATTCCAAAGTATTTCAAATTTTACAATTAAATTCCGACTTATAGGAATCGATTGAGGCTCAATCGACTACTGATCGAAGAGAAACAAATGTAAAGTTTGGGGAAAAACAATTGTGATATTTATTAGTATTAGTTTTTACAATTTAGTCTTTTAAATTTAAATAGAAAAATTGATGAAAGGTACAAACTAAAATTTTGGCGAAATAAAAAAAATGCCATTTAAACTTTAAAATAAACATACATTTAATCAAATATTAGAAATAATATTGTATTTTAGCTTAATGTTATACGCTAATTATGTTCGGTGTAACGTCCAGAACATGGTGGTGGAGTGCTCCTTTAAGACACGCGCTCTGAAGAGCGTGGAAACAACAGCTACGCTCCAAAATAGGGAAGGTTAAAAGAGGAATGAATGATGATTATGTAGATCAATGATGATATAAGGAAGTGGAAGAGGGAGCGTGAGGGAGACGCTCCCGGCCGGAGTAGTCGGCTTTAGGAAAAGCAGAAAAAGACGGGGGGGAGTTTGAGTGTATGTGCAAAAATCTGTGCAAATAATAATGCGCCGCGTGTCAACACTACAGCTGTACACCATGTCCAACCGCCTTGACTCCCTTATAGCACCTGCTCTCATTACTCTTTACCGCTTCTCTCGGTTCCCCGTCCCCATAGATTACAATTACACCCAAAATAATATTTTTGTTAACAATATATTATTATTATATTTTTTAATTGCTTTCGCAAATTCGGATATTGTAATTTTGAATCAAAATAATTATTTAGTTATTTTTATTGATAGATAGATGTTTTTTTTTCCTTTCAATCTTATAATATTTAATTATTTATATTTAAAATATTACTCTTTAGTTTAAATCACAATTTATCATTAATTTTATCAACATGTCTTATTATATATGAGCTGAACTTACAAAAATGATATCTTCTAAAATTGAAGCATTTGTCTTCTAAGGTTATGCAATATATAAGAGATAGACATTCAAAATGAATAATTAATTAACAGAGAGACTAATTAGTCATATTCTGAAATATAAGTAATTATTTAATAATACATATAAAAGTTGAATAATAAAAAATAACATAAGTAAATATAAGTAATTGAATAAATAATGTGCCTTTAAATTTAATAGGTTTGTATAGTACTCGTAAACAATTGCTTGGTATATGTACTTTATTTTTCTCGTTACATATTAAAAAACGATTTTAATGTATATATATAATATTAGTAATATAAATCATTTTTATGTAATCCAATATCTTTATTTTTTTTAGTAATGATGATATACAGAAAAAATATTAGGTCAATAATATTAAATTTAATTTAACAATACGGTTTTAGTTGCAAATGCTAGTGAATGTTTCTACTTGTATAATTGAAGATAAAATTGACTGAAAGGTTCTAATCCAAATTTCATTTTTCACTCATCTAGTTACCTATTTAATTATTGTTGTTAAATGTATTAATATGTTTGAAAGTGTTGTTTCTTATACCCTTTATAAGAAGTTGTTAAATGCACTAACCGTTAACTACCCATTTTTTTTACCGTTAAATATGTCAAAATGATAATTTTCCATCTTGTTATTTTTTTTATATAATTTTCAACACTAAATTTAACTCAAAAATGCATATTTGAATTTGAATTCAACCCAAATATGCATTTTGGGGTCGACTTCAACAAAAAATGCAGCTTTAGATTGAATTCGAACAAAAAAAATATAGATTTCAGTTTGAATTCAACTAAAATATGCCTTTTTTAGTTGAATTTAAACTCAAATTTGCATATTGGATTAACTTCGAACTCAAATTTGCATTTTTGTTTTGTTCCAATTTAGCCCAAAATATATATTTGTGTTGAATTCGAACTCAAATATGCATTTTGGAGTTGAATTTAGTGTTGAAGACGAACAAGATAATAAAATTATCATTCTAACATATTTAATGACAAAAATGATTGAATAGTTAATTGTTAGTGCATTTAACAACACATTCATGATTATTGCATTTAACAACATATTCGTGATCCTCCATCAGGAATTTTGTCGCTTATTAAATCATATATATTTGGTTTGACCAAAATAAGACTTGTATATGCTAAGTCTGTTTTGTATTGTAATATTAAGCTTATTTAAAAACAACAACAAAATAATCCAACGTATGGATAAATAAGTATTTATTTTAAAAATTAAAGTACACATATAATGCCAAGATAATATTCTACAGAAATTTAATAATAAGGATATCGAGATTAACAAAATGTCCTTTTACATGCATGTATTTAACCGTTTGGTTTCCCTTCTCCGGTCTCCCCGACTCCATATAAAAGCCAGAGACTCAGAGAGTCTGCCTCCATTCAAAACCCACCCCATTCACCACCTTTTCAAAGCTCCCTCTCTTCATCTTCTTCTTCCTCGATCGATCGGTATCAAAACCCTAGCTAGGGAGATACAGACCATATACACAATGGATCGGATCAAGGGACCATGGAGTCCAGAGGATGATGAGGCACTCAGGCGTCTAGTTCAGAAGCACGGGCCAAGGAACTGGTCCCTCATCAGCAAATCCATCCCAGGCCGCTCCGGCAAGTCCTGCCGCCTCCGGTGGTGCAACCAGCTCTCCCCTCAGGTGGCGCACCGCGCTTTCTCGACGGAAGAGGATGAGATCATAATCCGCGCCCACGCTCGATTCGGCAACAAGTGGGCCACCATAGCTAGGCTCCTCTCCGGCCGAACCGACAACGCGATTAAGAACCACTGGAACTCCACGCTGAAGCGCAAATGTTGTGCTTCCTCATTCGGCACGGAAGAGGTGTGCGACGGTGATATTGTCCAGCGGCCGTCGAAGCGATCGGTGAGCCCTGCCGGATCGTCCGATTCCAGTTTCCAGTTCATGGCCACCGGCAACCCCTTCTCCTCCGGCAACGGATTCTCCCCTCGGCATGAATTAACGTCGTCGAGCTCCGACGATCCGACGACTTCTCTCAGTCTCTCCCTCCCCGGCTCAGACCAGGGCGAGGTCTCCACCCGCGTTGTTCCTCGTCCCGTGTCGCCTCAACCTTCGTTGATCGCGTTAACTCATCCAACAATAAACTTGATGCCCGAACCAGCGATCCCGATCTCGATTTGCCCATCGCCTCATCATCCGTCATCCGCAGCCCCTGCTCCCGCGAGGAGCGACAGCAGTGAGTTCATGCCGTTTAGTGCGGAGTTCATGACAGTGATGCAAGAGATGATAAAGGTAGAGGTGAGGAATTACATGGTGGTGCTTGGACAGAATGGTGCTCCAGTGGGAATGTGCTCGCAGGCGGCGGAAGGGATCAGGAACGCCGTCGTTAAACGTATCGGAATAGGCAAGATCGAGTAAATGAGTGACGGAGGCTGTGGAAGAAGAAAACACAGAGCTCTGGTGTTTCTTTCAGGATAGTAGTAATAAAGGAAGACTGCATGGCCATCAATGTACAGTAGAGAGGGTAAAGGGTTTTAGAGAGAGAATCGTCAACGACGGTCGAAGAAGCTGTCGGAAAAGATGACCGGAAAGCATATTAATGCGGCACGCTTCTTTCTACGTGGGCTCTTGCCCAGAAGCATCGAGGTCTCTAAAAAAACAAAAATAGTAAAAAAAAAATAAAAATAGTAAAAAATCAATTCCACGAGGTTCCCTATTTCAACTAATTTTATCCATGTTTCCCTGTATATTGATTTTTTAATTTAATTTAGTTGAGATGCATTGAATAAATCTTAATTAGAGTAATTTATGAAGGTAAATTTAAAAATACATTGAAAATTGTCTAAAATACATTTGAAGAAAGAATATTTTTATAGATTTAAGTTTGTATACGAATAACTTTTGGTAAACCTACCCCATCTGGAGGGTAAGGGGTACAGCTACAGTAATTATTCTATATAAGCATCCACAGTAATTTTTTAACTCGATTTCTGATGGTCTGACCTAAATCACTGTGCTGAACCAGCTACGAGGACAAGAAAATGTTGTTGTGAACCTTCGTCGTATTGAATGGGCCTCATTTGAAGCGAGGGAAATCCAACATGATTCCGGATTCTGTCCAGCTATTATAACTTGCCCCTACCTAATTCCAATACGGTCTGGCTACCGATTTGGGGTACCCAAAGTTTTGTTTCGGGATCACGAAAAGAGTGGCATGTGTCATGTCCCCCCACAGTTACCTTATTATCGTATCCGTTTGGAAGCGTCTTGAAAATTTGAGGGAAGCAGAAACCAAAATCCCACACCACCCCTTCACAAATCTCCCATTCCGTTGTTAGTTGAACTTTGAGCATATGATGAAGCAAAATTAGACTCCAAATTAAGAAAAAAACCAACAAGCTCAAATAAAGCTTTCATTCTTTAATGATCAAATTTACACTTTTGACCGAGGATGAGAGCTTTCGTTATGTACCGATTGGCGATTAGGTAGGTAGGTTGGAGACGACGGTGATGAACAGAATATCAGTGGATTGGTTGGAGTGTGCTTGAGTTGATCGTGGATTCCATCCATTGGTGGATCTTGGCTCTCAATTCGTGGAGCATGTGCAGCAGATCTTGCGTCAGTGACCAGGAGGGGTCGTTTAGGGCACGAACCGAGTTTAGACAGACAACAAGAGTGCCGCCTTCGTGAAGAAGCACCTGCGAAACAACAATGGAGATACTTGTCAACATCAAAGACACGATAATAATTAATAAGTAGAATACCCAACTTTGAGAAAAGAAAATAATACTCTAAAACTATTTATTCCACAAAGAACACACTAAACTTAAACAGTCGATTTTTTTTCTATTCAATTTGACAGAACTAGTTTAAAAAAATACATAAAATTTCCCAGGTTTAAAAAAAATGAAAATACGAAAAGAAAAAAATACATTCAAGAACGAAGAATTGAAGCTTTTATTTTTTTTAAATATTTATGTCTGCTTTAGATTAAGGCTATTTTTTCTTTTTACCAAAATCCATAAAATACTGAAGGAGTATGTATGGTGTTTGTAAAGGTTCTTAGGTTCAGTTAGTTATCTGTCAAACAAATGTTTAGTATATTTTTTTGGTATAATAATTACAATTAAGGTTCATACCGTGAGCCACAAGGGAACCACACCCAATACGGAAGGCAAGGCTGCCATAAATATGGAAGATAATGCAAGAGCCACATTTTGTTTAACCTGTAAGCAGCATATTATTAGACAATGATGTATACTAGCCGGGGAAATGAATAAATCGAAGATGATTTATTGGAGATGAAGTACCAGGGATGTTGTGTGGCGGGACTTGGAGATACAGAATGGAACGCCGGAGATGTTGTCTCTCAGCAGCAGCACATCAGCGACTGCTATAGCAGTTGCACTAGCTCGCTGAGCAAGAACAATGCCCACTGTAGCAGCAGCAAGGGCAGGGGCATCATTGATGCCTTCTCCAACCATAATTAACCCTCCACCTGTAACGATCCAAGCTGTAAAATTTACAAAAACTGGGGAGAGATTTGAACTCGAGAGCATATAGAAGTTAAGATCAATAGCAATTGCAAACTGGGTAAAAGAAGCAGCATTTGATCCCTTAGTTAGCTGAAGAGGAGTTAATTTGTGGAAGGTTAGGAAGATCGAGTTAATTACTGAATTGCATACGGAAGTTGGACAAATTGCAACGAACATACGAATTTATGTTTTTTTTCTTTTTAACAAATGGCAAACCAAACTGAAGCCAATTTTATCATCCACCATACTCCGTCAATTTTTGACAGATTTTGATGAAAAAGAATACACCTATTTAAAAATAAAAAAGAGAAGTACAAAAATGAGAAAAAATAAGTAATCATCTTTTACACGTCACTTCAATTCTTTATTCTTGACCTCACATTAGTTTTATGTTTGTTTCTTAGTATTTTTAGTTTAAAAAATAAGTTTATTTCTATTATTTTTAACACTGACAAATTTAGCAGGAAAGTAAAGGGGTATAATAGTGTTTGTAAATTAGCTAAAGCTTTTTATCTGTCAAAAAGAATAGTTCAGTAAATTTTTTGCAAATTGTCCAAAGTTCTATGTGCCATTTGGTAGTTGTAACTTGTAACCCTGGAAAAATCAGTACCTGTATCTCTTGATATTTTTCGGACGTGATTGAGCTTGTCTTCCGGCTTCAGGCCACAGTAAACCTCATTGATGCCAACAGCATTTGCGACTCTCCATGCACTGGATTTGTGGTCTCCAGTCAACATTATTACACGAAGCTTGGCGTAATCTAGCAATTTCATCACCTCTGAAACCCCTGCTCGTGGTCTATCCTCTAGATGTATTAAGGATATCTACAAAAGGTTAAAACTACAGCATGATAACTAAAGGAGTAAATATTAACGTTAAAGTCATACAGTTATACGACAATTCATGGTACCTTTTTATTTACTGAAAGAGCAGCATGAACCAAGTCTCCGCCATACGAAGATGCATACACGGCTTCCTTAATCTTCCTAGTTTCATCTTCGGATTTACAAAAGGATGTCACAAAATCGATCGAACCAAGTGATGCTTTTAACTGTTTGCGATCTCTAATTCCTGACTATAACAAGAGATTAGAAATATATATTCACCAAATGTCCAAGACAAAAGCAGGGTCCTGCATCGTATGGTCAAGATGAACAACCAAAATCTGGGGTGAATAAAAAAAGATGTTATAAGAATATCAACTAGGTTACAGGACAATTTAAAAATGACAAGGCAAAGGTTTTGGGGAAAGGAACAGCAAACAAATAGCTTGAGCCAATTAGATGATAGAAGGAAGAAAATGTACAACGTTATTTTAGAAACTCTACCTCTGTATTGTTCAGAGTTGCTGTTAGACCTCTACCAGGAAAGTACTCAAAAGTCTCCACTGAAACAGATGGAAGGTCCTTCTCCATACAATGGTCCACAATAGCTCTGCAGAAAAAATCCAATTACCTATATATTATGTTAACACAGAACATTTCCTCCAGCATGTGGAGCATAGCTTGCTACAATCTTTGTGACATGCAACCAAAGTTTTATCTGTAGGGAAATTAACGAAAAGCTTTTATAAACCACAATCTCTCAGAAAAATAAACAAACAAATGGTTTAAATACTAGCTTTTAGAAGCCACAAACTCCCAGCAAGGTCTATTGTAAGTTTCTTTATCACAAAAGGATCCAAACTGAACACCTCGCAACTGCAAAGTTTGCTGAAGCAAGCAAATCTGAATTTTAGAACAAACCCTTTTTTTCTCAGCATATCAGGTACAACTTGGTAACAAATAATTGCAAACTCTAATCTGAAGCATCCAAAAATGAGCTCCCATAAAGTTCTAAAAATAGTTTAAATACAGGAAATCAGAAATTCGACAATAAAATAGATGTAATTCAAAAAATAGTTACTTTCTTAGTTCGTAACAACTTGCTGCTTGCAGATTATTATTGTGAAATCTTCAGATAGCTGACCAAACAAAACATTGAATATCAAAGAGAGATGCAGAGAAAAAGGAATACCTTCCGATAGGGTGTGTTGTGCCCTTCTCCATAGCTGCTGCAACAGCTAGAGCTTCTTTTTCACAGGAGGGCATACAACAACTTGTTTCTGATTTCTTTTCCCTTTCTTGATGTCCATAAATTGGTTCTATTGCTTTAAACATTAGTCCACCCGTGGTCAATGTCCCTGTTTTATCGAATGCAACAGTTTGGCATGAAGCTAGAGCATCCAAAACGTGGCCACCTTTCAGCCATATCCCCTGTTACAAAAAACATGCTATTAAAAGGATCTTTAAAGTTCACTAGAAGTAGAAGTTAACAAAGGAAAACGCTGAAAGTAAAAAGACAGACTCGTTCAGCATTATGTCATTCCTTTGCAGATTTGCATCTCATATTGCAACATACAAAGTTACCACTTATTCAGAAAGCAAAAAGATATAACTCCAAAGGGCATTAGTCCCAAACTTCCAACACAGCCTTGGGTATGGTTGCAGAATTTAGCATGAGAATTTAAGTCAATTCTTTGCAGCCAAAGAGCAAGTAAGCATTTTAAAACACGGTTAAGAAGATTGACACTTGCAACTAATATCAAATGCACTTGTCGGACCTAGATGAAAGTTAAACCACAGTTTCTACATTATCCCTGTGACAGAATTCTGATGTCCAAATATCCCATTTTGTCGACATATTCAAGAGGCGAAAGATAATACATATATGCCAAGTTCAAAAGTTACAGATTAACTTGGTAAAGGCAAATTATGATACTCAAGTATCAAGGGAGAATGGGCGAAGAAAAAGAGCACAGCAAGCAACAATTGATGGAGCAACTCATTAGTTTATGCGTATGTCTACAACTTATACATATAAGTCAAACAAGAATCAAATCAGATAAAACCTAATAAAAAGACTTTAAAAACATACTGAAAAGACCCAATTCCTACAGTGATGAATATAAGAACAATTGAAAATGATTATTCTATAACACTTCCCCCACTCTCTCTCAAGGTGGAGTGTGAGATTGGAGCTTGGTAGCAGGACATCGAAAACATGAGGATCAACCAATGAAGCAGCAAGCCATCACTTATTCTCTGGATCTTACGGAGCATGTTCATGTACAATATGTCCGGATATGATACTAGATGCTAATAATAGTTTTACTTGCTCTACTCTTTTGACCAAGCCTGGCTGAGGAAGAGTTACGGGACGTAAAACATTAAAAAAAAAACGTTGGTTGATAAATACCTTTCTAGCACAGGAACTTATAGCTGTAGCATAGGCCAAGGGAGCAACTGCCAAAGCACAAGGTGATGCTGCCACCATGAGCCCTAGTGCTCGGTACACTGATCCTCGACAAACTTCATTTCGAAGATAACAGGTTCAGAGCATAAGAAGGATATATACCAGATCTAGCAGCTCGTGTATATATTCTAGGAAAATTGTTGAAAGAACATAATACAATCACCTAAGAGTACCTTCCGTGCTGATGAACGGCCATTTGAACAATAATGGACCAATGACAGCAACAGCGACTGATAGAACTACGACCGCCTGACTGTAACGCTCACCAAACTCATCAAGCCATCTTTGAAGCTTTGGTTTATTTAAATGAGCTTCTTCTGTCAACTGTACAATCCTGCTCAAGGTTGACTCGTCCCATGTTTTAGTTGCCTACAGAATATTTTGAAGCAATGTCAGGAAGGAATGGTAAACCAACTATATAAGAACTAACCAAAGGATTGAGGTACTACCACATTGATACTCTTCACCAAGTTAAAACTATAACTGCTATTAAACTTAAGCAAATGCAACCTATATGCATTAAGGTAGGAACTATAGCCGCTACACATCATGACAAGACTAAAAAACTGAGGCAATAAAACAGAAGTTGGCACCCAAGATGATTTATTTTATGAATGAAAATAGTACAAAATCATTTACCACCTTAAATATATTATGACCAGGGTCTGATCGGTATTTACTACTCAACTCTTTCCCCTGGTTTGAGTTATTATAAATTGGAGATGGCAATACCATTGGTTGTGAACTGTAATGAAATATATATATATACATATATTTTTAAGTAAATGGCTCTGTAACTTAACCTAGGCTATCCATATTAAGTTTTAAGATCACACTGCATTTATTGTAAATGGACCTATCAGGTGAAGACATGGTTAGTCACATGAAGTTCGACATGATCTTGAGTTCATATATTACTAAGCGTTGCTGATGAAATTAATGAATGAACACTAGGAGTACAAATCTATCATAAGTCAGAGGGAACTATACTAACAACTTCTAACGAAAGATATTAAGGACACAGTCAACACAACATACCTTCACGATTATCCGACCATCCAAGTTCCTGGCTCCACCTGGAATCCTATCCCCAACTTTTGTCTCTAGCGGCTTGACTTCCCCAGTCAAATGCTCAATGGTGATAGTTGCACTACCCTGAAGAACTTCACAGTCTAGAGGCACGCACTAGTCATTGCAGAAACATTATACACAGTTTAGTTCGGTCATTTAGTCACAAAGGAATTTTACGTGTTAAATGGGCAAATGGCAGGAAATGTAAAACATACTAAAAGAAGGCATGTTGGAAAACTTTCCAAAATGTGCATGACTTCTTCAACAACCAAATTAACTAAATGACAAAAGTGATGTCAAAATATACATATGTTCGTATAAACACGTTATGGACCTTCAGGAATATTAGAAAATGTCAATAAACCTCAAATCAACGCTTTTATAGAGCAAATGAACTTCAGAACTGACCCCAGGGATCTCAGGAACTAGAATCATCTTCTTGGTGTTCTCAATTTCATCAAGGCCTATTTATATTTTATACTAGGTAGCTACAGTGAAGTCAGAGCTCACTGCTCAAGCCGACTGAACTAACTATCTTTAATAAACTACGAATAATTATTGGCCAAAAAAAAATCCTTCAAAATTTTACTTAGCACAACAAAGTACTCATACTTCTACAGAAAGATACAGTCTACAACTTCTTTCACATTGATCTAATAAGATATTCTTCAAGAATTATGAGAAGTAAAAAGAAAAAGGATAATTTACTGACCTCACCAGCTCCAACCAAAATATATGAGCCCACGGCTACATCATGCACAGGCACCCTTCTGTATGCCAAATCTGAGAATTGAGGTGATTCAGTGTCATCCTCATCCAATACAAGGGCAAAATCAGGATGGTTTTCCTTCAGTTCTCTCACATCAATCATCGAGCGACTGGTGAAATATTCTTCAGCTGCAACCAATAATTGATGTCAGATGTCAGACTCGTGGACGCCCAATCACAAAAACTTCTTCATGAGATTGAACAGTCTGATTACCAATATGAGCCATATTAAACATTGCAAGAAGCAAGCCTCCTTCCAAGGGGTTGCCCATGAATGCTGATGCAAAAGCGGCAAGAGCCATAAGTACATGAATGTTTATTCTTCCAGCTGCCATATCAGAGAGAGCATCGAGTGCTGCTGAAACCTGGACATATGAAAACATTATTTGAATTTGTCTAAGAGAATCAGTAATTACATCAGCTATTGAGTCATTTTTACAAGCATGTAAAAGACTAACAAATACAAGCAAAGCAACAAGAGAATTTTTATTTATCTTCCTAACCATATCAAAATACCGCTCTCACCTGCTCAGCAACCCCTTCTTAATAACAACTATCAGAACTAGAACCGAAAATAACTGACAAAAGGAATGATCAAAGGTTTTGACCTTAAACGATTCGACATCAAGAAAGATTACATTATCTGGCAGTTTAGCAGCTTGCAATTCTACGGAGCCGTGAAATGGCTAATAAGTATAGAACAACTCACACCAACGATCGGGAAAGCAATAAGAATCAGCATATTTTGCACCAGTTTCACCGACACCTTTGGAACCAAATAAGGGCAAACAGCGGCGGCTACAAATAGACCTGTGGAGAAACAGCACAGCTGCAGATTCTCCCTCAGGAAATTCGCCAAGTCCACCCATCCTACGGCTTTAGCGAATCGCCAGAGCGCTCTCTGGGCCCCTTTCGGCTCCACATCACCATATCCGTGATGGTGGTGGTGCTGATGGTGGTGTTCGTGATCGTGGTGCTGATGCTGGTGGTTTCTGTGTTCGTGGTGGCGTTGATCGTCGGCATGGGCCTCGCAATGGACTCGGAAGCTCTGAGGAGGAAGCAAGGGCTTAATTCGGAGACGATAGTCCTTAATCCGGGAGCAATTGAGATTGGGTAAGTGAAATCGTTGACGGGAGCTGAGGGCGTAGAACCTGCAGAAGGAGGCGGAGTAAGATAGAGACTCCATTGCTGGATCGGTCTCAGCTCTGAGATCGTCTGAGCTACGACATGGGTAGCAGACTAGCAGAAGAAGAGTTCGTTGTGGGATGTTAAGAGGTCTGTACAGAGAGTAGGCTTGGCCAAATAAACCGGTTCGGGCGAACTGGTCTGGTCTGGTCTGGAACTGGTTTGGTTCGAACCGGTTCGGCCGAACTAGTTCCAAAACCAGACCAGTGTTTTTTGCCTTCAAATAGAACAGTTCAAAATAGTACCAAAAATCCAGTTCGAACCGGTTCGACTCGACTCGTTTTTGATACTGGTTTGTACTTAAATTTCAATCAAACCACTTTAAACCTATATAATTTTAGAACCGGTTTGAAGCAAAATTAACCAAACCGGTCTAAAATTAAATCAAACCTAGATATGTTTTCAATAAACCAAACCTAGAGATATATTGAACTCTCGTATGTTGATGTTGGACAAGATTTTAGTCGGTTGTGGAACAGATTTTCAATCGGTTCAGTGTATTTTTCAGTCGGTTCAATGTATTTTTCAGTCGGTTCAGTGTTTTTTCAGCCGGTTCAGTGTTTTTCAGTTGGTTCAGTATTTTTTAAGACGGTTCAGTGTGTTGGACAGAATTTTCATTCGGTTTAGGTTCGGTTTGAACTGGAATATTTCCGAACCAAAATTGATATTAAAAAAAACAGACCAGAACAGTTCGAACCGATTCTGAATCGGTTCGAACCAGACCAGTTCTTTTTTCCTTAAACCAGACCAGTTTTTTTAGAAACAGAAAAATGTACTGGTTTTTCTCAAACCAGACCAGTTCAGTTCAGAACCGGTTCGGGGTCGAACCGGTTCATGAACAAGCCTAACAGAGAGTCAAAAAGCGAACACAGAAATGTGGTTGGAATGGTGATGAAGTATCCACACCATGTGCTCATCGATCGTCCAAGCTAAGGCCAAATGGATAATTATGATTGGCTAAGAACGGTTAAATGCCACGTCAGTGAGGGACTAGGATAACTATCCTATTCCACTTTTTAAAAGGAATATTTATTTCATGTAAAAATTAAGAAAAAGGGAGTGAGTTTGATATGGTAAAATTATTAAAGAGAAATTGATATATTAAAATTAGTAAAGAGAAATTGATCATAATTTTTTTTTTTTAATTCACTACCATTTCTTCAAATAGTGACATGCAAAATAAATAAGCAAACTAGTAAGCATACTTCAGATTAGAGATGTTAATTCGGCTTCACTCCATCAGGTTCAGGTTGGATAAATTCAATTTGCGTTTTTACGGGACTTAACCTAAACTTAACTATTGGGTTTATGATAATTGATTTGAACTCAACCCGCGAACCCTTATGGACCCAAACTCGATTTGATGGGTTGGTGAGTCAACCTATGTGACCCACAATAATTTTAATAGATAAATAAATATTAAAAGTTTTTATATTTTATAATTAACTACTCAACCATTACATATAGTTTTAATAATGATATAAAGAAATGAACTTTAATAACTTTAAATTTTTTATGATGAACAAAATTTATCTAACAACATTTATCTAAATAGACCAAATTTGATAATCATCTATCTCGATGAATCATCAACTAAATGTGAAGGTCATTTTATTTAATTTTTCATAATATAACATGTTTAACCTAAGATATTGGAACATTCCATAGTATTAGTATATGTAGTTGTATCTTAGCAAATAATAATAACAAAAAAATTAACTTAGACAGATAAGTCTGAATGCAAATGCATAACCCGACTCGACCCATTTCTTTGCGTGAGTTGGACGTATCAACCTTAAATTGTCATGTGACCTATATTTTTATGATCCGGCCCAAATCCAAAATCGAAATAAAATTATTTTCGTATCGGATCAAGAATTGAGAAGTTTACATTATTTACCGATAATAATATATATTTATATATATATATAATAAATAACTATTAAACTCCAATATTATCCAGGGTTAATTACTTAATTGGTTACACATGTTTCACCATTGTGCAGAATAGTTACACATGTTTCAAAATGTGATTAATTGGTTTTGCTATGTGACTAATTGGTTACACATGTTTTTCTCAACGTGATTAATTGATTATTCCGTTAGTAAACCGTTAATTTTAACGTTAATTATTTTTTTTAACATATTATTGAATTGACTATTATGCCCTTAGTGGTATTGAAGAACAAAAATCATCTTCAAGAACCAAAATCGAATAACCCATAAATTCGATTATGGGTTATTCAATTCAATTTGGGGATAAAAAACAGTTTGGTTGATGAAAATGGTAATTACGTCATTTTACGGATCTAAATAGTGACTTAACTGTGATTTCTAACGGTGAACAGTAAAAATAATAATTAGTCACATTTCAAAACCAATTAATCACATTTTGAAACATGTGTAACTATTCTGCACAATGGTGAAACATGTGTAACCAATTAAGTAATTAACCATATTATCAATAAACCGTCCAACCGCTTGTCTTTCCGGTTTGACGAGCAATTCGGTTCCGGAAACATTGGTATTACTGTGATTATTAACCGTGAAGAAATAAAATACACAAAAAGATATTAAGATTTATTTTTTGGGCCAACAAAAAGATATTAAGATGACAACATAAACGTTGTCGGCTTCTCAGGTTTAATCGAGCGTCAGCACAATTCCTTAGCTAAAACCCTATCTCCGCCATCTCGAAACGCTTTCTTCGAAGATCACATTCACAGCAATGGCCGGTCGGTACGGATCGCTATCGAGGTCACTTATGTCAGCTGCAAGAAATTCCGCATCCCGCTCCTCCACAGCTCCTCTCCTACGCCCTGTTTCTGCCAACGGCGTCCGTTCTCGCCGCTCGCTACTCACCATATCCAGGTTTGCTCCCAATAAATTCGATTTTGATACCTTCTTTCGAATCCTTTAATTAAGAGTATAGATCAGATGAATGGAGATTGATTCGGGATTGGCTGGAATCAGGAATTTCGGGCAATTAGGTTGTGTGCAGTCGATGATGCCTCTGCACAGCATGGTGGCGTCCTCTCGGCTTGTATCTCACATTTCTCTTGACGCGCGAAATTACTGCGAGTTGTCTCAAGGTAATGATTTCTCTACCTCTTAGTGTTCTTCCGTGTATTGTATGGGATGGTTGCTTCATTCGTTGCACCTGCGCTAGTGAACCTGAAAATTTTGTTGCTTTTAAACTATTTCTTACCGTGGTTTCTTAAAAATCAACATTTTCTGTGTGATTATTGAAAATCTGACACTTTTTTATGAATAAAGAAAAATAATCTGATATTTGGAGAGTGGAATTTAAATTCGGTCTGATGCCTTAGACCGACTCGGTCATCTACACCTGATGAACTAACCTAAGTTGCATA
This sequence comes from Chamaenerion angustifolium, assembly GCA_946814005.1. Taxonomy (NCBI): domain Eukaryota; kingdom Viridiplantae; phylum Streptophyta; class Magnoliopsida; order Myrtales; family Onagraceae; genus Chamaenerion; species Chamaenerion angustifolium. The sequence continues at coordinate 2,873,380 of OX328279.1, forward strand.
AATATATGCCAGACTATCATGTTTATTTTGTGAAAACTTGAAACATGACATTTCATATCAATCCGACTTTTGGGTTTTTGTTACATTGATCATTCAACCATGTCCATCTGCTCTATGTGATGTTGAATGGCTCCTGGCATCTGTTTCAAATTTGTCCAATCTTGTTATTGTTGTTCTGATTAATTGAAATATTAAAAAGCTTCAAAACGTTAACCAACAATGGTCAACTAGACAAGAGTCCTAAAACTAAATTTTAGTGGATGCTTTTTTTAATATCATTTAAGCCTATATTTAGTTACTGTTAAAAAGAATGAGCATTTGTTGTTCAATGTATTTTTAGATCAAATATCACTATTTATTAAATGAAAATGATAATATAAATGTAGAAAGTTTGAAGCATAACGTGATCGCAAAAGTTATGTTACAGCTAAGACAACATTTTAATATGATATGTTCTTATGAATTTAATCGGGAAAATTTGAGTGAATAAAATTGATAAGTTGAATTAGATTGTTAGAGATTAATGAAGGATCATGTTGGGAACTTAGGAGGCCTAAAGCAATAGTTTTGGTTGCTTGTCAGTGGCCCTGTGTCTAGCACAACCCTAAAACATGAACAGTTTGGTTGCTACGTATATATATATATTTAGGGTTAAATACCAAATAGCTACCTGAACTTTGGACGTTTTGCAACGAACTACCCGAACTTTGAAAATTCAAAACGGGCTACCTGAACTTTGAAGAAGGTGCAAATAGTCACCTCCGTCCAATTTCTGACGAATTTGCGACGACTTTCCAACAACTTTCCGACGACATTTGACAGAAAATTTGACGGAGGTAGCTATTTGCACATTATTTAAAGTTGAGGTAGTCTGTTTTGATTTTTCAAAGTTTGGGTAGCTCGTTGCAAAACGGCCAAAGTTCAAGTAGCTACTTGGTATTTAACCAATTTATTTAAGACTTTAAGCACATTGTTAGATTCAAGATCTTGCTCATCAACTGTGAAATCAAGTCATTTCTTCACAATGTGGAATATGATCTCATTAGATTGTTGCTTTCTTCGGGTTATAACATAAGCACAGTGTGATGTATACATGTGTTGAACGAATCGAAAGTATCTAGAAATCAATCAAATTCTATATAGTTTGTGGAATCTATCAGAATTTAGTTGCATTTTTTGGCATCATGGAGCTAGTTTTCTTCGTTCATCATCTAACTTCTGTCTTTGCTATTAGGTACTTGAATATGATTTGATATATTGAAGTACAGTAAGAAGAAGGGTACTACTTCAAGACAGCATTGCTGCAGTATGCTTTAGGGACTTATGTTTTTACTCGACAATGTTGGAAGTGCTGTTGAAAATCTTCATTTAAGTAACCTCGAAACTCTATGGTGAATATTTAGGGTTTCACTAATTTGAATTATAATTTCGTATTTGATTGAATTCAAGTCTCCGAAGATTGTGATTCATATGTATCGTGTTATGCGATGTTGAATAACTCTGTTTCGTTGATACGTTAGTCCTCAAATATTGCGCATTATTCGTCATGGTCTGATTTAAGCATTTAAACAGAATTTATAGTTAATTTATTTTGGGATTTTGTTTTTTAATGACGGCATAGCAGTGTTATCAGAACCGGACTGGTCCTCGAACCGATGAGAGGGTCAGTTTTCAGTTTGTCCCGTCGGACGAATCCGGTCGGTCCGGACAGTTCACCATGTAGCCTCATTACTTTTTACCTCCACTCACGCTTTCACTTTCCTACGCAACATTTTGTCCTCTTTCTTTTTCTCTCTCTCTTAGCTGTGAAAGGAGGAGTTTTTTCAAAAACGGTTTACTTTTGAAAAAATATTTGAAAGTGTATATCGAATTTTTTTTTTTAGGAAAGTATGTATACGCGTGTCGCGCCTACTGCAATAGGCGTACGCCAGGGGTGCGCCTATTGTCCAAACTTTTTTTTTTCCGCAAAAACACCAGTCTATCAGAAACCACGTTGATTTTAAGTCTGCTTATGGTTTTCCTCCTAAATAGAAATTGAGAGATAGTCTCACGCGTTGCTTTATCTCAGTATTCACAAGTTTTCCTCCAAATTTTCCAACTTGTTCTGAACAACAATGAAACAAAGTTGTTTATTCACAAGTTTCTGAATTAGACTTTTCTTCAGATACACTAGCTAGTTTGACATTTTCAGGAATTACTCCTGCAAAAGAGCTCTTTGGGGTTACTTTAGGTTCCTGTCCTAAATTTTCCAACTTGTTCTGAACAACAATGAAACAAAGTTGTTTATTCACAAGATTCTGAATCTTCCGAATATCTTGTAAAGCTTCTCCAATGACTATAGCTTTTTATCTGAGTTCAAGCCTGCTTATGGTTTTCCTCCGAAATAGAAATTGAGAGATACTCTCTCTAGTAAAGAAGAAAGGAAGTTCTAAGAAGAAATGGTTTTCCTCCTGAAAATGTCAAACTGGCTAGTGTATTTGAAGAAAAGTCTAATTCAGAAACTTGTGAATAAACAACTTTGTTTCAGTGTTTTACCTCGCGGATGTTGTTCAGAACAAGTTGGAAAATTTAGGGCAGGAACCTAAAGTAACCCCAAAGAGTTATTTTGCAGCAGTAATTCCTGAAAATGTCAAACTAGCTAGTGTATTTATTTGAAGAAAAGTCTCATTCAGAAACTTGTGAATAAACAACTTTGTTTCAATGTTTGACCTCGCGGATGTTGTTCAGAACAAGTTGGAAAATTTAGGACAGGAACTAAAGTATTTAACTTCTTATAACTTCCTTTCTTCTTTATTGGAGAGACTATCTCTCAATTTCTATGTAGGAGAAAAACCATAAGCAGGCTCAAAATCAGATGTTTTTCAAAAAGTAAGCATATAGTAGGAAAAAAAGCATACATGGAGGAATTTGGTGCGACTAGCGTAGAGGAATTTGGACCTGTGAATACTGGGATAAAGCAACGCGTGAGACTATCTCTCAATTTCTATTTAGGAGGAAAACCAGTGAATTTGACTCATCTCCGCGATTGATCTTCTGTCCTCTTGATCATCTCCGTGGTTTGTTAACAAATTGATCTTCTGTCCTCTTGATCATCTCCGTGGTTTGTTAAAAAAAAAAAGTTTGGGCAATAGGCGCACCCCTGGGTCGCGCCTATTGAATAGGCGCATCTCTAGGACGCGCCTATTTCAATAGGCGCATCCCAGGGGTGCGCCTATTGAATAGGCGCATCCTAGGGTCGCGCCTATTCAATAGGCGCGACGCGCGTATACATACTTTCCTAAAAAAAAAAATTCGATATACACTTTTTCAAATATTTTTTCGAAAGTAAACAGTTTTCGAAAAAAAATCTGAATGGAGTCATCAGAGTTCCTGGAGGGTTCGAATTGGAACTGGAGGAGGAAGGCTTGGTTTCATAGCCAACATCTGCTCGAACCCTCATAAGATTGGTCTTCTTCTTCTTGTTAGAGGGTTTTGGTATTGAAAATCTGAAGGTTTCTAGTTTTGATTTCGAGGGTCTGGTAGAATCAGAGGATGGATGGAGTGTAAAGCGTGATATACCGTTGGCTAGCAGAGACGCCATGGTTGTGGCATAGAGAAGAAATTGGAAGAGAGACTGGGAAAAAATGAAGGATTTGGTTGTGTGGGATAGTGCGATTTGAGAGATTGGTTGGTACTAGAAGAAGAAGCGGTATTGGTAGAGAAACGATGATAGTTGTCGATCAATCACTTACTAAGGAACCGAGATTCAGAACTAGCAGGCAAAGCTAATCCCAAAATGCGACCGAGATTCAAATCCAACAGCAAGGGATTCAAATCCGACATTGACATTCAAAACTAGTCGGCAAAACTAATCCCAAAATGAGACCGAGATTCAAATCTGACAGTAAGGGACTCAAATCCGACAACCACCTCTCCATTCCTTCACTCGCCACCTCCTCTCCTCCCCCTTCAGCCCCTGACCCTCCAACCGCCCACCTCCACCCCACCCCTCAACTTTCCAGACGTGAAACCTAGTTTAAGGTTGAAGTGAACCGATCATACCAGTTATGCTAAACAAAAGTAATCGGTTTAAATCGAAGAAAAACAATTGGTTGGCTAAAAAACGAAAAAGCGAACAGAAAATCGGTCAGTTTGAAAGAAGAAGAAAAAAGTTGTTTTTTTGCAAAATCGGTCGGTTCACACTAATTCAACCGGGTTTGTTATGCAAGTCGATCTTTTGATTGAACCAAATCGGATAGGGTTCGATTCTCGGTCAGACCGTTGATCCGGTTATGATAACTATGTTGTAGAGGTTATAAGTTTAAGTCTTTTTTATTTAAATATTTTATAGTGATATAGCCAAGAATAAGTGTATACAATTATTAAATAATTAAACATTCAAGAATGTAATTTTTTACTCGAAATCTGATTTTTTTTTTTGTCAAACATTAGATAACAGTGATATTTTACTTGAATTAATTTAGACTGTATTAATATATTTTAATAGTTAAATTATTTTTTTATGATTAAAAAGTTTAAAGTTAATTTAGAAAAACTAGAATGAAATATGATACTTTAAATATAGATATATAAGTAAAATTATAATTAATATATACAGTTATAAATACAAATAAAGATATTATAAATTATATTAATTATAATTATAATATATATATATATATAAAATGTTGAAATTCTAATATTTATTTTATCTGCATGATGGGTGGAGGGTTCGACGAGTGTTTTATAGGAAGTCCCTACGTGGCCAACAGATGAATCATTTTACTAGTAAGGTGGGCCTTCTCGTTCTGTCCCTACAATGTTCCCTAGATTCGGCCTATACTGACCAAAATTTCAGACCCTAACCCTAGCTGGATATTGTTCCTCCTACAAGCTTATAATATATATATAATGAAAACAAATTATACTATAAAAATAAGTTCTAAGATCTTAAGACAATCTTTGTTATTCTGCTACGTGTATCATATTATATAATTAAAGAACGTGTAAGAAAAACAACATATATATATATTTATGTTGCAACATTGAAGACAGAACCTAGGAAATGGTAAATATTGCTCTCATATCAGTTACAAAAATCAGGAATTCATCTCAACAAGTGTAAAATTTAAAACATAGATAAATAATTAAACTAAAAAAATTAAGAGGATAAATAAATATAATATTTTTAAAGAACTTCATCTATTCTCCTATACATCGAATTTAGTAGTGATTTTTTTAAGTAATACTTTTAAATATATTTAATTTCCTAAGGTATATATAGAGTCAGTCAGGCACAAAGCCATAGAGCGATAAGGGAGGAATGCACCTACTCAACTTTTGATTTTGTGTAAATTTAGTTTTAAAAAATATATTTATTTTCATATTAGCCCTTTAAATTCTTATATTTGATCTCTCTCAAATTTGTTTTGCACTTATATAAATTATTGTCGATACTTACCTAAATTTCTGGCTTCGTCCCGGTGTAGAGTTCTCTCTACTGACAACTAATGTGTTACGTGTATATCGTGCATGCAGAATCTAGTGAAAGGATGGATAACGCATGCAGGATATAGTGAAAGGATGGATAACGCGAAGGAACAGCGTGACACGTGTCACGATCTCCTCTACAAAAATTTCCGTAATATAATGGTGTTGTCGAGGAATCGAAACGCAATTTTTTTCCCCATCCATTTTTGGTCTTCTAAATGTACAGAAGTGTCGAAACATTATACATAAATTTGTCTACCTCAATCCTTTTTAATTAATAATAATAATCAAATAAATAAATATACTAAAACTTAAAAGCTGACGTAAATTCTTTTCATTTGGTTGGGAATAAACTTAACCATATTTAGGTTTTAATCTTAATTAAGGGTTAAGATTAATGTCCTATAAAATGATGATTCTTAAAATGGTAAGATGCGATTTGACTTATAATGTGTTTAGGAGTATTTCGAGAATTTTTGATTAATGTTAGTTTTGAAATTTTCTTCACATTTAAATGGATGTTCAATTTTTCACTTCTATCAAATTTAAAAAAAAAAATTAAAAATTTCAAAAATAAAAGAATATTAGGAATCGACATTGTTGGTTTTGGGGTATTGGGTCGCCCATTAGTGGGATACTGACCCAGTATTGGATACTTGCCCAAATCATTCCCTCTATATGTATAGGGATGCTCAGGGTTAGAAAACCTAATAACAATGACAGTGCTCTGCCGCCCTACAGTTTAGACTGAGGTAAGTAGTTGTGGAAACCTAGGTCACTGCCCGTTAACCTGTGGCGTGACCTCCCGTCCGGCAGACCGTGATCCCAACCTCAGGCAGATCCGCTTCCGCTAAGTCGATCGTTCAAGGAAGTAACTTAATTATGTTTAATGTTGTGCCCTAAACGATTATATGTTTCGTCCCAACAGACACAATTAAACACTTCACAATTTTTCGTTCTCCAAAGATTAAAAAATAAAGTTTTGAAACGCTATGCAATTTTGAGCTTTTTTTCTTCTCTGAGTTAATAAATAATATGTAAAAGTTAGATTATTATGTAATTTATTATACTTTGACCAAAAAAAGGAATGAAGATTTGAAACGGAACCGATAGAGAGAACGGGTCAATTTTGTGTTTATGCATTGACTTAAATGGAAATATTCGGTCAAGTTTTTTTCTTCAACCATGAATGGTTCTATAATTGACTTAATGACCCTATTTAATTTGTAGATTACCTATTTAATGTTTTGAACAAATTGCTAAATGATTTATAAAGTTGCAATTTGTTAGCTCGGTTTAATTTATTGTTAAATGATGATGGAGATACGTACGTGTGTCATTTAAAAAATTGCATTTTTTTGGGTAAAATTAAACTAACAAATTGTAAATTTCTCAAAAAGTTAAACTAACAAATTATTTAATTAAAAAAATGTAAGTTTCCGTCATCATTTAACAATAAATTGAAACATGTTAGCAAATTGCAAATTTAACTATCAATTTACTCAAATAAAATTATTTAACTAACAAGTTTTGAAAACTTTTAAAATTTAACTAGAAATTAAGTAGTTAATTTCTGATGAATTTATCATAATTTCGGACCGATAATCGGAAATGAAACAACATGGTTCTTCTAATCATGACACCATAATATGGTGTTATAATTTTTCATTTCTTAACTAGAGGTCTCCCGTTCGAACTCAAGAAATTGAAAAATATTATAATCAAACACCTGTACTCTTAATAATTGACTCTCGCGTGTCAAAATTAATAGAACATGAAGACGTGAAGGAGATGAACAATAAAAACATTTAACATTGTATTGTTAAACTTGTTATGTTGTACATAGAGAACTATGTATATATATATATATCAATACTATCTATAAAGATAATCATAATATTTATTTAACTATATAGATAATTGTAAAGAATAAACTAAATATAAATTGATAAACTAATTCTATCAAAAGGATAATATCTAAATTTTATAGACGTGCAATTAAATATTATTATAAGTATAGAACAAACATATTGAAATTACCCACATTGTTCTTAGCTGGTGACTTTCTTTCCTGTTTCCTTTCCTGATCAACAAACTCGAAGTACTCTCCTCTTATTATTTCCAATGTAAGGTAAATGCCTGAAATCCTAATTACCTTAAAAATAATAGTAATGCCGGTCGTCGTGATGATGATGTCGCGGAGAAATGTCGGACTCTATCTCTCTCTCTCTTTTGCGAAGGAAGAAGCTGTGTGAATGCACAAAAGATTCTGTCTGTTTTTCAATATATAATTCATAGAAGGATGAAAGTACCCACTAAAGTTTGACCGAAATTTAAGAATTCTCCTTAAAGTTAAAAGTGACTCTTAATGTTTGAAAATGATGAAAAATTCTTCATTGTCAAATGCTCTTTTAGGGGGAATTTTTCATCATTTCCTTAACATTAGGGGGAATTTTAAACTTTAAAGAGAATTCTTAAATTTCGGTCAAACTTTAGGGGGCACTTTGACCATTAACCCTTTGTAGAATGAATGGTCAAATACTACATTCTCTCCTAAAATTTAGATCAATTTTAAAACTTTTTAAAAACCTTTTAAAGTCTCACTAATATTTGGAAATGATAAAAAATCTATCTGAAAAAACATCTGTTAAGGGGAGATTTTTCATAATTTTCAAATATTACGAGAATTTTAAACTTTAAGGAGAGATTTTAAAATCGACGTAAGCTTTAGGGGATAATATCGTATTTTACCCTATGATGAAAAACAGACATTGACGAGGAAACATTGGACCCTCGGGTTAAAAATATAAAAATTTAGGAAGTAAATATAAAAATTATAGTTATTTTTAATTTAACCTTTTAAATTTTGTGTTTACAATTTATATTTGTATATATATATATATACATGACAGAACGAATTATTTACATTTAACCACTTATTTGGACTTTGATGGTGTGCACTGACCGAAATGTACATAGTTAAGTATTTCTTGAAAAATACACTACTTTTATATCCTCTCTCTATAAACCTAAGCAATTATTCAATCAATGTAAATTGTTTGAATTAGAGAGAATTCAAATTAATGTAAAATTCTATATCGGGAAGGAGTTAATTACTTGTCAACGGAATTGAATGGCAATTATATTACTATGTACTCCACGATTAAAAGAAGTCCCTAAATATTAATGACGTACGCCACCATTAATTTTCACGTCAAAATAGGAAGAATTCAGTTTGAATTTCGTTATCGTGATTAAGGTTGTTATAGTGTCAATTAATGCAGTTCCAACCCACATAATAAACTGATATTGATATGTGCAAAAATTGTATGTAAATAGCTTCTACTATTTATTACTAGATTAAGCAATTACGTGTAAAATTTATTCAGAGTTTGGACAAAAACAATATCTATTTCTTTTAAATTTAGACAGAAAATATTTTTTCAAAATATAAAAATGGGAGAAATCTAGAAAATTGAGAGTGTAAATATGATTTTTTAATGTAATATTTTATTAAAAATGAAATAAATAAAAATAAAAAGTGTTTTTTATTTCATATTTTTTTAAAAAATAATATATTAAAAACGATTTATCATATATATTTAAAATAATATTTTTTTATAAAAGATTGAATCAATCACGTCACCGAATATAACTTTTTACCCAACTTCAAAAATACATATACCAAAATTTTAAAAAATAAAATTCGGATAAATTTTAGTAAGATAAGCAAAGTTTAGGTAGTATTTTTTTAATTATATTGTAAATCTTATTTTTTTTTCGCTCTCTATATAAAATCAATAATCAATAGACTAGAATCGGAATATTTTCAATTAAATCGGATAGATTATAACATTTTTCTATCTTCTTTTGTGAATTTATTAGAATTTCCTTATCCCTTCCTCGAACATCTCGATGAGTTCGGTTCGACGACAGAGTCTGATTACGTGTCAGAAACAAGAATTGTCTGAATCGATTCATTCCTTTATGGGAGGCCATGATAATGATATATACTAGACAATGATATATACTAGACAATATTACTGCAGTAATTTAGGATGGAATGCCTAAATATGGTAAGGTAACATATTGAGAATTGTGAGTAATTTAAAATGGTAATTGTGAGTAATTTAAAATGGCAATTGTGAATAATTTGACACAACTCGTTCAATTTATAAAAAAAATTAGTAGTGCTTGAATTAGTGTTATCAGAATCAGAACGGTCCTCGAACGGGCGAGGGGACGGTTTCCGGTTCGGTCGAATCCGATTCAATGTGCGGTCCATTGTTCATAAGTTAAAAAAAAAAAACTGAAAATACAAAGTTACAAATTACATACATAATTATCTCAAACTAAATAGTCTCAAAACATACACAAACTATATAGTCTCAAAAATACACATTACTCTCAAACACAACATAATTACCTCAAATTTTGAACATATATAACACAATAGTCTCAAAATCAAACACGATAGGTTTAAACTTTAAACATAACTTCTAAAATTCTCTTTGATCACCTCCACTTCAATATGCATAACCACCACTAGTTTCTTCATTGTGATAGAGTAAGTTTCAAACCGGTCGGTTGTTAAAAAAATCGGTGATTGGTCTAATCAACCGAAAACCTAATAACTGAAAACCAATATGTTTAAACCAAAAAAACGATTGGTCTTTTTTTTTTTAAATCTTCCCAAAAAAACGAATCGGAAACCGACCAGTTCACACTGGTTCAAACACTGTTGCTATGCAATTCAGTCTTTTAGTTGAATCAAACCAAACAAGGGTCCGATTTCTGATCGGACCGTGCAGTCCTGTTCTGATAACACTGGTTTGAATCGTCTCTCTCGATTCGCACAATTAAATATATATTGTAATACATTATATAAAAGATCATAGGGTACATGAGTTGTGTGAGATTCGTGCATAGGTCATACAAATCAACAAGTTGCATGAGTATATGAGTCGAATGGATCTACGAGTCACGTAAATCAACTAGTTACCTACAAAATTCATACTATACATATTAGAATGAGCACTAGTCACATATCATGCCTATTAACCCGTAAATCATGTTTTAGTATTTCAAATTAATACTTGAATAATTGCTTATCGAATTTAAGTCATAACATTTTAGGAAAAAGGTATATTTCCAAAAGTAAGAAAACAACAAAAACAGTAGTTTTAAATATATGGCATTCGATGCATTTAATAGTCAAATGTCCAACTCATCCAGTTGTTTAGAATGCTGTAATTGGGCCAACAACTAGACTGCCCTATATGATACATAAATGTAAGTAATAATATATATATATCATATTTAAGAGTATAGTAAAGATAATTTCTCATAAATTATGGCTTATAAATTATACTTATGAGATACGAGTTAAACTAATTAAAAGTGTAAAAAAATCTTATTAAAAATGGAGGCAATTGAGTTGAAGTCTATAATATGGATTCAAGTGAAAAATTCGGTGTACACTGGTGCATTCGATGACTCCCTATTCAGTGAAACCACATAAAATGGATCTACTAATGAAGATTACAGATTCAGTCAAAATAAATAGACTTATAATATCGTAGTTGCTCAATGATATTTTGTCTGTTTGATCTTCCAATACACTGATTTCAACAACTCTTGTTCTTTACGTTTCTTCCTAGGTGTTTGGCATGTAGTAGGTATCTAGTTCACTATTTTAGGTATCAACACTCTATTTTTCAACCTAAATAGTTTTAATTCAATCAATATATAGTTGATAATCAAGATCGTAAAATTAATACGTGGACTGATATTATTACTTGTGCCAACCTTGATATGAAAGTTATGCACTAGCGTAACACTCACAATTTTCTTATATAAATTTGGACAGTCACTGTTTATGCATGCTTATTAGCAGGGGCGAAGCCAATTTTTTTTGTTTTGGGACAAGTATTAGAGTAAAGGTAAATAGTTGGTTGAACTAAAAAATAAGTGCAGACAAATGTATAATTTAAAATGGTTAAATTGATTTTTTTTATCAAATTTACACCAAGTTAAATTTACATGAAGGTTTCCGAATAGCCATGCATTTTTTAGCATTATAAAATAAATTATAATTTTTTTTGAAGAAATGATAAACACATTTTTTTAATCGCAATATATCCTTCCTGCAAGTGGTGAAGAAAACAATGTGCTACATTTCGTAGGTATATGAAAACAATGCTAAAAAGTCCTAATCTATTATTATTATTTATTTAATTTCGTTAATTTGTTTCATGAACCATGACAATCAACAATATGTACAAAAAGTAAAAACAGATGTCATGCTTTCACGTGATGGACGACAGCATCGTAACTAGTGCGGATAAAAAAGACTGGTGAACCGAATTCCCGATAAGATCGGTCCGAGACCGGTCCGATTATGATCGAGATCGAGCAGACGTTTTTTTTTCTTTAAGGTCGGTCTCGTTCTCGGTCTCATACTTTTTTTCTTCTAAAAGTTCGACTAGGAACGGTCCGACCTTGAAGAAAACCTTAGAAATTCATGGCGTAATCCTTGAAACACTAGTAATTCATGACATTGAAGCATTCAACAACTCTTGTATTGATCCCATAAGAGAAGTGCTATGGAAGACGAGAAGCGAGCTAGTTCAAAACCAAAATTTCGATGATTTTTTTAGCTAATCTTGTTGATTTCGGTCCAAGACCGAGACAGGTCTGAGTCAAGCAAGACCGACCCAGACAGACTTTTTTGGCCAAAGTCTGTCTCGGTCCTCCAGATGTCAAGACCGAATATTCGGTCTCGGTCCTTCAGATGTGATCAAGACCAAATTTTCGATCTCGGTTCTGTCTCCAAGACCGGCCCGACCCTAACCATAACACACATTATTAATAATTAAATATTATGATCAATCAAATGGTACTACACACTTTATTTACACTTACGTCAATAGAATATATAGTTTCTATTATCAAATTTAAAGAGACCAAACTTAGAAACCTAGCCTAGGGGTATATATATTAATATTTTGAGCAGTATTCGATTTACATATTTGAAGCATTTTTATTTTTTATAATAATAAATAAAAAGATATAGTTTCATAGACTATAATATACGACTTTGTTTCGATACGTTATTCTACTGTCTAGGGCTTTCCCCCACATGAAACACCAAAGTCCAAACCCTTTTATATAAAATTTATATTTACATTTATTAAAATACATTTTTATTTATCTCTCCGTCTCTTACTGATTCCTTACTTTTCTCCCGCCGGCAGATATCCTTGTCGGAGTCGCCTTATAAAGTCTGCGTGGTTGTGCGCTTACGCGCGCAACCGAACAAGACCCTGATGACCTGGCAGACACATGGGCCCCCTATGTTCCTCAGGGAAGGGCAAGGCTTAGTTATCACGGGCCCCACGTGTCAGCTTTCGCCAGAGACAAAATATTTCCCATGTCCCCTACGACCAGCAAACCATCCCCCGCATCCTTCCAAGAAGTACTATTGATCCGACCTCATGACGTGTCACCTGACGTGTCTCTTCTTCTTCTTCACCCACTCTATAAAACCTGCATGGCCTCTGCCATGCTCTCTCATTCACAACTCTGCACTTTCTCTCTCTACCTCCTCTCTCTTTCTCTACCTTTCCCTGTGATTTGAAAAATCGATCCTCAGATGGCTGTCGAGTCCGTACTGTCGTCTCCAATGGGGCCTCCGGCTTGCGAGAAGGACGCCAAGGCGCTGCAAGTCATTGAGGATCTGACCCGAAATGCAGACTCCGTACAGGAGGCGGTTTTGGCGGCCATTCTGGCGCGAAACTCCGACACCGAGTACCTGAAACGTTTCGGGATGAACGGAGCCACTGACCGCGACAGCTTCAAGTCCCGTGTCCCTGTCGTGACGTACGAGGACCTCCAGCCGGAGATCCAGCGTATTGCCAATGGCGACCGCTCTAATATCCTCTCTTCCCACCCCATCTCTGAGTTTCTCACTAGGTAACCTTTTTCAGTGCAGAATTTTACATGAACGAACATATATTATATTAATTATCATTAATGATGGTTTATTTTGATTTAAATGCGTTATAATTATTAGGGCCGATCGTGTGCGGGGTGGACCGGTCCTGAAGGCGAGACCGATACCGAAATTTTGGTCTTGCCTTGTACAGAACCGAGACCGAGGCCGACCTCGGTCAAAAAAGTCAGTCTGAGTCTATCTTTCTTGACTTGAGCCGGTCTCGGTCCTGGATCGAATCTGCGCAAAAAAAACAACTATGAGTTCACGGTATTTTTTAGTAAAAGGCAAAAAATAGTTCATCTCTTAAAAAAACACTATGAGCTCACAATATTCTTTAGTAAAATTTGCAGGATGCAACTTTTATAGAGATAGAAAACCTCCAAAATCCACATTATTTTCGGTGTGATATTATGAAAATCTCAAATCCACCTTCGGTTCGGGCCGGTCCTAAACGGATTTTCAGAATAAAAAATAAATCTGAAACCGAGACCGACCTTGAAGAAAAAAAACTGTTCGCTTAGTCTCGATTCTAGTCGGCCGGTCTTGTCGGAAATTCGATCCATAAGACTGTTTTACCACCCCTGGTTATAATTCACTTTTATTCTTAAAAAAAATATATTTCTTTTTGCAGTTCTGGTACTTCAGCAGGGGAGAGGAAGCTGATGCCAACCATTGAAGAAGAGTTGGATCGTCGTCAAGCTTTATATGACCTTCTTATGCCAGTCATGAATTTGTGAGTATCTTCTCTTTCTATCTATTGAATTTAAAATCTTCAACTTTAGGTTTGGTTTTGTTGAGCAGAATGCAATATTGATGAATTTTGATATGATGTGAAGGTACGTGCCTGGGTTAGACAAAGGCAAGGGACTCTACTTCATGTTCGTGAAAGCCGAAACCCGAACCCCAGGCGGGCTCCTGGCTCGGCCCGTACTCACCAGCTACTACAACAGCAAGCACTTCAAGAACCGCCCATTCGACCCTTACAATGTCCAGACGAGCCCACTCGAGGCGGTTCTCTGCCCTGACTCCTTCCAGAGCATGTACGCGCAGATGCTCTGCGGCCTTCTCCACCGCGAGGAAGTCCTCAGAATGGGGGCTATCTTCGCCTCAGGCCTCCTTCGCGCCATCCGCTTCCTCCAAGTCAACTGGAAGACCCTTGCCCACGACATCTCGGCAGGTTCCCTAAGCCCTAGAATCACTGACCCTTCTATCCGGGCCCGCATGTCCCAAATCCTCAGCCCTAACCCTAAATTAGCGGACCATATCGTGAAGGAATGCTCCAACGAGGAGTGGGGTGGGATCATAGCCCGAATCTGGCCCAACACCAAGTACTTGGACGTCATTGTGACCGGAGCCATGGCTCAGTATATCCCCACCTTGGACTACTACAGCGCAGGGCTGCCTTTAGCATGCACCATGTACGCTTCCTCGGAGTGCTACTTCGGGTTAAACCTAAAACCCATGTGCAAACCCTCCGACGTGTCCTACACTATCATGCCCAACATGGCCTACTTCGAGTTCATGCCCCACAACCCGTCTTCCCCCACTCCGACCCGCGATAACCCACCACACCTCGTTGACCTCGTGGACGTGGAAGTCGGAAAGGAATACGAGCTCGTTATCACGACCTACGCGGGTCTGTGCCGATACCGGGTTGGCGACATTTTACGGGTCACTGGTTTCCACAACTGCGCCCCACAGTTTGCTTTCGTGAGGAGGAAGAACGTGCTTCTGAGCATTGACTCAGACAAGACCGATGAGGCCGAGCTGCAGAAGGCCATTGAGAACGCTTCCCAGCTGCTCCGGGCGCACAACACTACTGTGGTGGAATACACTAGTTTTGCAGACACCAAGACAATCCCTGGCCACTACGTGATATACTGGGAGCTGCTAACGAAAGACCCGATGAATAACGCCCCGCCAGCTGAGGTTCTGAACCAGTGCTGCCTCACAATGGAGGAGTGCATGAACTCGGTGTATAGACAGTGTCGTGTGGCTGATAACTCGGTCGGGCCATTAGAGATTCGGGTTGTGAAGAATGGAACGTTTGAAGAGCTGATGGACTATGCAATCTCTCGGGGTGCGTCTATTAACCAATATAAGGCACCAAGGTGCGTGAATTTCACACCCATTGTCGAGCTTCTCGACTCGAGGGTGGTTTCGACCCATTTTAGCCCGTCTGCACCTCACTGGACCCCTGAGAGACGCAAAACCACGACCTAACTAGACTCAGTCTGGGTCCTAATCGGTTGAATGGTTAGTTCATTGAGGGTGCAGCTGGTCTAGCTAGCTAGCTAGCTTCTCTACGGTGGTTAATTCATAGTGTTGAGTCTTATATGTTTAAATTTTTACCTTTGAAAAGTGTCTGTTTTTCTAAAGTGTCTATGTCTTATCTGTAACAAAACAAACGTGGTGGAACATTCATGTGGCGCTGTCGTTCCTTTTTCTACAAAGTTGAAGAAAAGAACGTTTGAGTGGCAATTGTGTAAATAAGTTTGTTTGCGAAGTATGTTTTGGGTATTTAATATTTGATATGTTCCTTTGTGAGTCTGTGGGCGTTTTATGCATGGAAGTATATGTTCACGTGCTAGAATATGTTTTTGTCAATTAGGGTTTTGGATGACATTTTATTAGTATTATATGATTTTGTGGGATTAATGTGATCAGAATCAATTATTAATTAATTTAATTAAATATGTTGCCTTTTCAAGAATTCGAATAATTTTTTGGATATGATATTATTTTAAATATATAATTAAAACTATAACGACCCGTTTTATTTTCCTAAAACGGTTGTTGGAAAAGTAAGGCAAATTAAATAAATTGCCAAAAACTATTTAATTAAATAATAAGTAATTTCCCACCTCGTTATCTCTTATTTATATCTTTAAGAACAAACTTAGTATTTTCCAAATATTTTTCGACTTTTAATACGTATTCAAATACAATGTAACTTTCAGTTGTATGCGCCATTTAATTGCTTACTATTTTGGCCTGATTAGGAAAATCCGGTTTAAATGTGATTTCGGTTTGGCGACTAAATTAATATATATATATATATACTAATTTGGTTAGAATGTGTATAATATAATCATGACAATGATTTTTGTTACATTTTCTCTCTTTTAAGCCAAATTAATTCATTTTAATTGATTCATATCAATCATACTTTTCACATTTTTAAGTGGCATGTCATATAAGTTACTTTAAAATTTTCTAAAACTTCTCATTCATTAAGTTACAAAACTTAATAATTTCTATTTATTTCACGTGTATTTATAATTTTTTCTTAAATATATTTTGTGTAGTGAAATTTACACAATACTAAAATACATAATATTATATTTTAGGGTAAAATACGACATTGCCCCTTACGTCGATTTTAAAATTTCCCCTTAAAGTTTAACGTTCACCATAATGTTTGCAAATGATGAAAAATCATTCATGAATGAGCATGAACATCTGTTAAGGGGGGATTTTTCATCATTTGCAAACACCATAGGAAACTTTATATTTTAAGGAGAAATTTTAAAATCAGCGTAAACTTTAGGGGACAATGTCGTGTTTAACCCTATATTTTATAAGTATTAAGTATGTACAAATTAAAATTTTCTAATTTCTATTACTAATTAAAATTACATATCTTCTATTACATAACAGTTTATCAAAATAATAATCACATATCAAAATACCACCTAACATATTATATAAACCATATTTTCTTAAATACGTAAAATACTTTTATAATCCCAATTAAGTGTCCCTCTTCATTTCGTATTAGTTTGACTGCCCTTTACTTTTTTATCCCACTAATTTTTGTCCTCCGAACAACGACAATCATATGGATAATCATATTTTATTTATTGGGAAAAGTATGAAAATGTATTGAATATTTATTTTTTCGTAATCGTACTAAGAAGTTTATATATTTTCATAATATATAATTGTTTTATCATAATATTTCAAATAGTTGATAATTACATATTCCATTAAGTAATCGTTAAAGTAAAATAATGATTATACCAATTTTACCTTTATAATTTATTTATTTTGGCCAAGTTTTACCTTTATAATTAAATCTATGGGCTGTGAGAATAAGTTTTAACTTTTAAGGGAAGGGATTGAGCTTAGGAAGGTAAATGAAAATATGAACGAGAAATAGTATCGCTTTTGGGGATAAAGGAGGCCTTAGCTCCGACAAAAAAACATGTGAATCACAAGCACCTACGTGAAATTAGATGTTAAGGAAGTGATATGTTTGATCGTGGAGGAAACTAACGAGGAAATACCACTTATGCCTTTAATTTATGATTGCAGAAAATTGTTGTTGGAATTCAAGAAGTATAAACTCAGGCATATATTCCGGGAAAGAAATGAGGTTGTTGATTGCTTGGCAAAAGAAGAATCAATATTGAATATAGTTTACCTAGCCTAAGAAATGATATTTAGCCTCCTAACGAAGTATGTATAACTAATTTGTGTAATATAGACTTATTTAATAAAAAAAAAGTGAATGAAAATATTCCATTTATTTATTTGATAGAATAAAGGTTGTGGGAGAAAAATAAAGTTAATATACAAAAATTTTTAATTTGGTTAACTTTATTTGAATTTAATTTTTCTAAATTTGGTTATTTTGTATTTTCAGAGGTGGGGAGAATCTTACTTATATTCATGATTTAACTATTAGAATGAAAATTGACATGTGCAATGCACATGATGAATTCTTTAGATAAAAAATAATAAAATATTAGAAATACCCTTACTAGGGTTTGTAATATAGTTTTGAGAAGATTGCTTTTACATAGAGCCATAGAGGTATTCCAGTTATTTTGACATAAACATATATTGTTTTCCCATTTTCAAGGATGAACAGATGTATAATCTTGTCAACCTCTTAAACTAAATGTATTAAAATTTTAAAAATTAAATTCCGAAAATCTTTCAATAAATTGGTAAAAATCTAGTAGAAAAAAAACATATAGATATTAAATCATAATTTAGGATGAATATGATATATATAAACATTTTGAAAATGTAAAAAAAAAAAAAAAACTTTAAAATTGGCCTAGAAAAAATTATATGACATTTCTTTTATTTTGTGTTTGATCCGGCCTAATTAAGTTTGTGTTATGTTCGTGGCCTAGAACTTACCTTTGATTAGGGTTACAGAATAATGTATTATTAAATACTTTTGAAGTAAAGCATGGTTGAAATGCTGTGTATTATCTTAATATGAGTTAATTAGTATAACCAAGCCTCAATGAAATAAGATTTTTATCCCCCACAAAATCAATAATTCTACATACTAACATTGAATGATAAATAAGAAAAAAAACTAACTAACGGGAACATGAATTTCCGGGTCTAAGTCCTCAAGTTTGAATCTTGAAAATAGTTAAACGAATTTGGGTTAGTGTTGTCCCGCTGGATAGTCTTGAATATGAGTGTCAATTTTAGAGGCTCGTGGGTGAGTAATGAAAGACTTGTGCATGAGTTAAATATTTTGGATGATTGTTGGTCATTTTGATACGATTCATTTAATTCGTACGAAAAGTGAGTTGTGTTTGAATTGTACATCTTGACCAATTGATTAATCCGTGTATATGTATAATTATATATATATATATATATATATATATTATATAAAAGTTCATGGGTCGTACGAGTCATATGAAGTATGAGTTACATGGGTTACGTGAGCCGCATAGATCACGTGGATTATATAAATCAGTAAATTAATAGGTTATACAGATCAAACGAGTTGACTTAGGCTTGTTCACCGGATCAATCGAACTAGTTTGGTTATGATCTGGTTTGAACCGGTTCTACCGAACTAGTTTCAAAATAAAATCAGTTTTTTAGGCTTCAAGTAAACCAGTTCAAAATAGTAGTTTCATTTCAGTTCGAATCGACTCATTTTTTTTATACTGGTTTATACTTAAATTTAAATCAAACCACTTCAAACCTATATAATTTTAGAACCGATTTGAATCAAAATAAACTAAACCGGTTTGAAATTAAACCAAACCTAGAGATGTCTTCAATAAACCAACCCTAGAGATGTATTGGACTCTCACATGTTGATGTTGGATAGGATTTCAGTTGGTTGTTGAACATATTTTCAGTCGGTTCAGTGTGTTTTTCAGTTGGTTCAATTTGTTGGACATGATTTTCAGTTGGTTCAGTTTCGATTTGAAGCGCATTATTTCCTAACCAAAATTGTTATTTTTAAATCAGACCAGACCAGTTCGAACCGGTTCTGAATCGATTTGAACCAGACCAATTTTTCTCTTTAAATCACAACAGTTCTTTTAGGGGGTGTTTGTTTGAAGCATTAACCATGTATTAGTATTAGCTAATACATGTATAAAGGGTTAATAGTCAAAGTGCCCCCTAATGTTTGGGCGAAATTTAGGATTACCCCTTAAAGTCTAAAATTTTAAATATTAGTCCTAAAGTTTGGACGATTTCAAAAATCGCCCCTTTCCGTCCTCTGTCTGTGAATTTGGAACGGAAAACAGTCATGTGCCTAGCACATGACTTCACATAAATATTAAAGACCAAAATACCCTCATTCTATAACTAGACACGTCACGTTTTTCCTTTAAATAACAACACATATAAATAAATAATTATATTATTCAATTAAAATACATAATAAATAATTATTTTATTCAATTAAAATACAAAATAAATCATTATTTAAAGTTGAGGAAGGAGATGCAGAGTTCAGCTTCAGCATGAAGTCAGTTTTGGCGTTTTTCTTCTTGTGATTGTGTCTGGAAGGAGACCATTACACGTTCTTTCATCTCCGATGAAGTTTGAGAAGGCTAATTTGGTGAGTTGGTGCCGTCATTTGTCTCATTCCGGCGATGTTGTTGATCTTGTGGATGAGAGACTCCTCCATGACCATGAAGAAGCAGGAGGATTGTCGTCGTCTTCACGTTATAATGTTGATGAGGCGAGGTTGTGTATTAACGTTGCTTTGAGTTGTTTGCAGAAGATCCCTGAGCTTCGTCCGGATATTGGCGATGTCTCTTCTGTGAGGACTAGAGCAGAAAAACAGAGCATGGTTTACCTAGGAGGCTCTGTTCCAGTGAAGAAGGCTGAGTTAGGGACACCAAGTCCGAATACGGGTCGCCGAAACTGTCCTTCATGTCTGAAGACGAAGATGATTTACTACTTCGCCACGCAGTACGCGATGTTCGGTGTAAGGAGATTCTTCGATGACGGCTGGAGGTCGCTGCTGAAGTGAGTTGATTCGTCTAGAACATGGTACCCTGCGTCTAACACTAACCTCAGACAGATCTTGCTGGTGAACTTGATCTTGCGCTTCTCCTTGTCGTCGTCCACCTCAGCAACACCGGGGCTGAAGAGATTGTACCACCGAGGATCGGGGAGCTTGTCTGTGTCGTTCCGTGGCGGGACGTCCCTCAGGTGGAGAATCACACGTCCGAGGATCTCCTTATCTTCAACTGAGACGATGATAAAGTCCTCGAACGGCTCCGACGCCACGAACATGAGCTCATCGTTCCAGACAGGGTTCGGTGTAGGAATGGTCGGAATTCTGCTGCAACGAAACAATATCCGACATATTTCAGTTGGAACAGTTCGAGGATATGTTCAAGAAGAGGAACACGCCGGTGGCTCATGCGGTCGAATTCTGGGACTACCAGTCCTTCATTACCGCTGCTTCCATTTACGAGCCGCTCGGGTTTGGTACCACCGGAGGCAAGTTAATGCAGATGAAGGAGATTGCAGCTTTCCTCGGTCATGTCGGATCCAAGACCTCCTGTACGTTTTTCTTCTTCTATCGATCTATTTTATCGTGTTATTTTATGTTCTTGAGCGTGTCTGGTGAAATGAGATGAGGTGGAGGAGAAGAGGGCATTTTTGTCTTTAAATTGTAATTGAAGTCACGTGCCGAGCACATGGGCATTTTCCGTCCAAAATTAACAGTCAGCGGACGGAAAGGGGCAATTTTTAAAATCGTCCAAACTTTAGGACTAATATTTAAAATTTTAGACTTTAAGGGGCAATCCTAAATTTCGCCCAAACATTAGGGGGCACTTTGACTATTAACCCATTAATACTTATGTTTGGTTTAAATTTTAGGGTTAATTACCTCAACCGTTACCTATGTTTGACAATGTGACTGAACCGTTCAAACTTGAGCTCAACCGTTACTTAAGTTGACACATGTGACTGAACTGTTACTATCACCTAACTGCCGTTAGTTCTTCCCGTTAAGTACCACCATGTGCTTGTCACGTGATTAACTTGTAAGGTAAAGTTCCCAAACTACCCCCAACATACTGTTCACTTAACAGCAACTGATTCTTAGAATCAAGGAACATGAGAAGCAGTTTGCGCGCGAAGAACCTCCAGAATCGAAGAACTGAAGAACCGAAGATCTCCAGCCATGAAGTCTGATGAATGCTGTCCTATGGGTTCTGAGAACCGTAGAAAGGTTAGATCTCGGTCCATCTCTTCTGTGTCTGCGAATGCCAACCGCGGAGCTTCGCGTCTCCGTGAAATCAGCTGGTACGTGGCATAATTTCTCGCGCCGATTCCATGGTTGCCCCAATTTTGAGGTAATTTGACAGTGGGTAACCCTAATTCGTTTTGCTGCAGTAATTTGAAAGAACAATTGGAATTTGAAAGAACAATTGCAGTAATTGGAGCTGTGTCTGTAACTGAACAGTGAACTGTGTCTGTAACTGAAACTGAAACTGAAGGATAAAGAACAATGTGTATTTTGCGAAGGTGGTGACTTATCTTTTCTGAACTGTGATTAAAAGGTGACTTAAGTTTGTGAATTGTGATTAAAATGTGACTTATGTTCGACGTACTGTGATTAAAAGGTTACTTAAGTTTGGACATTTTGTTACCCAACCGTTACTAAAATACAGAATACATCAGAAAACACAGAATCCATAATAATCCATCAAAATCCAGAATTCAGAATACATCCCAAAACATGGTTCATCCTATAATCCCAAAATAGGTTCCGTTAATGAATTGTCAAAGAATTCAACACAAATACATTCCATGGGGGGGTGTTCTTGACAGAACTTGCGAAACTGTTCCCTTGGTGGTGTGTTCTTGACAGACAACTCAATGATTGACCGACAAGTTCCAGTTGGGGAGGCTGGGTCAAGCCATCTTCACGTAACGTGGGCACCGTTGAAGCATGACCATTCGTGTTTTCTTGCCCTTCGTATCAAAACAAAACAAAAATATTCAAGCAAAGGTTGCAATACTTCGATGAAACAAAATCAAGTCACTTAGAACAATCCATGTATCTAACAATTATTCAATATGAATTATTAGGAGCACAAAACATGTAAAAGCTTCAATTAACAATTATGCAGACGCACGGATTTCTGCTTGGACAGGATGCATATAAGGATAGCACCTGATTAATCATACATAGCCCCTTAAGCTATGGAACATCAGAGGCAGTTGAGCTGCTGTATGGCCTAAGAATCATATACTGCACATTTCATCGATTTAACAACAGAATGATCACCACCACCCACTTTCTTCACGACAAACAACATATTATGCAGCAATTTACAGCAATTATGCAGCAATTTACAGCAATTATGCAGCAATTTACAGCAATTATGCAATAATTTACAGCAATTATTGAATACACACGCAAATATGAACATATTATGCAGCAATTTCATCATTTCGTACCGCAAACCAACATCAAAGCCCTAATCTTCAACCGAATCGAAGATTAACGAAGTGAAACAGGGTAGAAGAACACAAACCCAAGTCCGAAAACAGAAAGAATGCGAAAAGCCACACAAACAGAAGTTCAATCGAAGCAAAAACACAAACTTACTTCCAGTTGCAGTTCCGAAATGCAATGTCGCCGAGGAGGTTCCTTCCGTGCTGAAAATCGACACTATCGAGGCGGAAGGAGGTCTGCAAGTTTCAGTTGGAGGGAAATGGGAGTTGGATAGGAAGTTGGAGTATGGAGAGGGGGAAACATTGCAAAGTGATAAGAGGGCATTATTGTCCTTTCAAATCGTTTTAATTAGGTCATGTGCTGTGCACGTGACACTTTGACAGTCAGATTTGACGGAAAGTTCACGGAGTAACCTTTCAGTCACATCTTCAAATTTAAGTAACGTTTCAGCTATACAAAAAAAGATGAGTAACCTTTTAATCACATGGGTCAAACATAAGTAACGGTTGAGGTAATTAACCCTAAATTTTAAATTGTACTAATTAATACTTGTGTATTAACTAATACCTAATTAGGTGGTTTATTAAGTATTAGCTAATGCTAAATTTAACCTAGGTATTAAATAATACATAATGCAAGTTTACTAAAATCACCCTCTCAAACTTATGATAAAAAAAAAACCTCTCAAATCTAAACCTAGCGTAGCACATTCTTCGACAGCAACAGAACACCTCCCATAAGCTATTCTCTCTGCGTTCTTCTCTGCAACATAACACATCAAATTCTTCTCTGTTCTTCTCTGCGTTCCTCTCGGCAACTCCTCTCGGCGTTCTTCTTCAACTTCCCATAAGGTATTCCTCCGATTCAATTATGATTTTATGTTTATCAATGTCCACATACACAATTATTCAAAACAAACGCCCGGTTAATCTCAAATTCGTCCATGTGCTGTGGGTTTTCTTGTTTTGTATTGTGGGTTATCAATCTCCACATACGTATGTATTCGACCATGTTTCTTGTTCTTGATTTGTATATATTCCTCCACATACAAATTCGCATATGTAGTCCTCTTGGTTTGCTTGTTTTGTCCTGTGAGATTTCTTGTTTTCTTATTCAATTTTGAAATTAAGCAATTAGAGCGGTGTATTTTGTTTTAATTTGAGATATGTGCTGCGCTAGGTTATAGACATGTGGAGCCACAATGGTGATTAGAGCAACAATGGATTTTCTTAATTTTTTACTGCAGACATGTGTCTATAATTCAGTGTATTATGACATATTTGCAATTTTTAATACCGAGTAGTCATTGATATTGTGTTAGTAGCTCAAGTTGATTTGTTTCATTTTTCCTTTATGATCACAGATATGGATACGTTCAGTTTAGAAAACGAAAGAACAATGAGGAAAACGGTTGTCATGGTTGAGTTTATTGTTGTCATGTATGTTTACATAAATATATTTGTTAGACGCTTATTTAGTAGACGATGTGAGCTTATAACTAGGTCTCCGAGGAACTTTTCTAGGAGAAGTTATATTATGAGACTTGTGTATGAGAGTGAAACATCGTGTCATGACCAATTAAGAATGAAAAGATCTTGCTTTGTCAAACTCGGGATGTAGGAGGTCTAAAGTCTACAAAGTATCTAGATATTGATGAGCAAGTTGCAATGACATTGTACATACTTGCTCATGATGAGAAGAACCGAGTCATTAAATTCAACTTTGGAAGGTCCGGGGAAACAGTTAGTCGGCATTTTAACAAAGTCCTCATATCAATATTAAGACTGCAGAACATTCTTATCAAACGAGTTGAGCCAATACCACTTGATTGCAATGATGAACGATGGAAATGGTTTAAGGTATATATCTAACTACAACATTAACATTTTCAATAAATTGTTATCCTAGTTAAAATATTAACATTAGTATTTTACATGTAGAATTGTTTAGGTGCTCTTGATGGGACTCATATAGAGCTTCAAGTTCCAACATTGGATAAACCTAGATACAGAAACCGTAAGGGGGATATTACAACTAATATACTAGCAGCATGCACTCCAAATATGGAATTCATATATGTTCAACCTGGTTGGGAGGGTTCCTCAACTGATAGTAGAGTTCTTCGAGATGCTCTTATCATATTAAACCAGTATGTTAGATTATAATATGTTTGGTTGATTTTGCCTTTTTATTTGCAGAGTCATCTTGATGCTGGTCCATTCCAGACCAAATCTTTTCCATATTTTGATGAACTAACCACATTATATGCCAAAGATAGAGCTAATGGTAAAGATTCCCAACCGATTCAAGAGGTTCTCATGCAGGTTGAAGCTGAAGATATATCACATCATGAAGAAGCCAATTTTGAGCAGCAATCTCAAGGTCCCACTAGTTCATCATCTGGAAGGAAGCGTAAGAAAAAAGACTTTGATGACAACTTGGGTCTTGAACAGCTTGCTAAACACCTAGATGTCTTAGGTGAAAAGATGACGAAGTCACTAAATACAAATATTTTGCAAGAACATTTACTTCAACTCAACGGTGCATTATCTACTCTAGAAGGAATTACAAAAGATGAGAAAAAAAAAGGCGCATCGTCTCTTTGCAGAGAAGACAAACTTGGTTCTTGTGTTTTTTTGTTGTAATGAGTATGAACGTCTTGAATGGCTAAGAGGAATGCTTGATTAAAAGTTGTTTGTTGCTTTGAGTATGAACCGTGTCTTATTTAATTATGACCTTTTTTTAATGAACTTGTGACTTTAATGATTAAAGAGAATATTTTAGTTTATTTTCTTGTTGATTATTTTTTGTGTTTTTTTTCGCCAAATTTTGTGGGATTAATACATTTTATTTTAAACATGTATTGATTCACGTACATTATAAAAACAAATATAAGGGTATTTATGTCTTTTAGTCACTTAATACATGTATCCATCCAAACACTGTATATATGTAAACATGTATTAATATATATTAATACAGTATATTTTAATAAGGAGTTAATACATGTATTAACTAATACATCAAAACAAACGCCCCCTAGTGATAAAAAAAACACTAATTTTATTAAAAGTCCAGACCAGTTCAGTTATGAACCGGATCGAACCGGTTCATAAACAAACCTAGGTTGACTTACAAAATTCATCCGGTTCGAAATGAAATAACACGGCTAGTACAATTTGACCCGTAAATTCTTAGTATATGAATTGTGATGTAATGTTACACAGAAAATGATAAAGATATAATTGAGAGACTGGTAGGTCCTTCTAAAAGTCATAAATCTCTGATTCTCCCTTCTTCCATAGATGCCGACAACAACAATGGAGGTTACGACGAACCACCGCGTAACGAAACGCCACATAACTAACTGATCCAAGACCTCAGCGACCTACTGATCCAGACTTCCATCCAACAGCTAGCACCTCTCTTGCCATCACCCTCGATCGATGCCGCCGCAGGACCCAGACGGCGCGCAGCCTCTCCTGGCGCAGCTGCCGGAGAATATCTATGAAGAAACCGCTTACGAACAATCGGAGAAGGTTCACGTTGTTGGGGGTGATGAACTGGATCCCGAGTCGATCAGCTTGTCGGAGGCGCCTCCATTTTCGTGGCGCAAGCTCTGGCTCTTCACTGGTCCGGGGTTCCTCATGAGCATTGCGTTCCTCGATCCAGGAAACCTTGAGGGGGACCTACAGGCGGGGGCGATTGCAGGGTACTCGCTGCTGTGGCTTCTCTTCTGGGCCACTTCAATGGGTCTGCTGGTACAGCTCCTGGCGGCCCGGCTCGGGGTGGTCACGGGACGCCACCTCGCCGAGCTGTGTAGGGAGGAGTACCCGGTTTGGGCGAGGCTGGTGCTTTGGTTGATGGCGGAGGTGGCTTTAATTGGGGCGGATATTCAGGAGGTGATCGGGAGTGCGATTGCGATTAGGGTTTTGAGCAAGGGGTTATTGCCGCTCTGGTCTGGAGTTATCATCACTGCTGCTGATTGGTTAGTATTTCTGTTTTGTCTCTTTTTCTTCAAATGGTGGGTTCATGTAAATTGCATTATTTTCTTCACATCTAGTTGCATAAAAGTTTACTTTAATTTGACTTTATTACCTTTCATGCACCTATATACTATACTGTCTATTATGTTCAAACTCAAAGTCACGAAAGAGGATTTGAATGAAAACCCGAAAATATACGAAAGCTCTGATACATGATCTTCAGATTACCTTTCCATTCCTCTCACATCCGTCTTCATTTTCATGTGAGATTACGATTGCATTGGATATTCATTATGAGGTTACTGTTGCATTTTTTGGGATAAATTTCTTCTTAGTTCTTAGTGTTTAATTGCATGAAAGAGGTACAACTTCAATTTGACCTTTTTCATAGTATTTTATACTATACGCTATATCCAATCAACACTTGCCAATTCTGCTAAAACATCATTTTGGCCTGGTCTTAGTTAAGTATATAAAAATTTGATGATCTTCTGGCACTTTTCATGCCATATCTAGTAGGCATTTTATTGGTCTGCATACACAGAAAAAAATGCAAATATATCTTTAACTCTGGTCTTATAAGTGAAGTGCATTAAATTATGCCTAACAGTTAATTAAGTATGCAAACCTCATCTTTTTGTGTATTTTGATTGCTTGATGGGTCAAATCAAGTGAAGTTGATCAAGTGGCCCTTTTCATGCCACAGTTGGTCTCTGCAAATTGATCTAGATATTGATAGTGAGAGGAAAGATGATACTTTCTTATTCAATATATTATTTCTAACAATCAATAAGTATGCAAACCTCATCTTTGGGTGTCATTCATGCCTTGGTTGGTCAATTCACTTGATGTTGATCATCAAATCTAGTCTGTTAAAGTATAAAAAAAATGATCTTTTGGCCAGTTTCATGCCAGGTTGGTCGATGTAAGTTGATCTGGATCACACACCACTTTCTATTCATATTGGTTAATAAAGAAAATGCTGCATATCTAAAAAGATTATACCAATTGTTAGTCCCTTAATGGGATGAATTGAATTGACAGTGGAGTTTGAGGTTGTATATATTTCACCTACAATTTGGAACAGATATTTCTTGTAGTGCCTGGGTTTGGAAACCTGAGATAATTCATCAAGAATACTTCCATTCGAATCTTTTGTTTGGTGGATTTTATTTTTTTGCATCCACAATTGCAGTATTCAACTTTTTCTCGAATCACCTATAAAGATTGACTTTTTTCTTCCTCTTAATTTTTTGGGGTTGTCACAGCTTTATATTTTTGTTTCTTGAGAACTATGGTGTGAGAAAACTCGAAGCAGTTTTTGCTGTTCTGATAGCAACAATGGGTCTCTCTTTTGCTTGGATGTTTGGTGAAGCAAAGCCAAATGCAGGGGATCTTCTTTTGGGTAACTAACTAGCTTCTAGAGTAGTTAGACCTGAACTTTTTTCTTTTTAAACTCCTCAATGGTATTTTTTTTGCAGGAATATTGATTCCAAAACTGAGCTCTAAGACAATACAGCAAGCAGTGAGTGTAGTTGGATGCATCATAATGCCACACAACGTGTTCTTATACTCTGCCCTCGTCCAATCCCGTGAAGTCAACCACCGAAATAAAGGTCGAGTCCAAGAAGCCTTAAACTACTACTCCATAGAATCCACAGTGGCCCTCGCCATCTCCTTCATGATCAACCTTTTCGTGACAGCTGTCTTTGCAAAGGGCTTTTACGGAACATCCATTGCCGGTTCCATCGGCCTTGTTAATGCAGGACAGTACCTTCAAGAGAAGTACGGGGGAGGAATCTTCCCGATTCTGTACATATGGGGAATCGGGTTATTAGCTGCAGGGCAAAGCAGCACAATCACGGGCACCTATGCAGGGCAGTTCATCATGGGTGGGTTTTTAAACATGAGGTTAAAGAAGTGGATGAGGGCTCTGATAACCCGAAGCTTCGCCATTGTCCCGACAATGGTTATTGCACTTGTGTATGATAGATCTGAGGATAGTCTAGATGTTATGAACGAATGGCTCAATGTGCTTCAATCAGTTCAGATTCCCTTTGCACTGATTCCTCTCCTTTGCTTGGTGTCCAAGGAACGAATCATGGGAAGCTTCAAAATCGGACCTTTTCTTAAGGTATGATTGTTTTTACCCCTTTTGTGACATCTCTGTGAGATTGATTCATTTCATTTGTTTGGTATTTCTGCAGATTGTTGCATGGACTGTAGCTGTACTGGTGATGGTGATTAATGGCTATCTATTGGTGGATTTCTTCAACGATGAAGCAAATGGAGCCGGGTTTATTACCATGGCCTGTGTATTTACATCTGCATATCTCTCATTCATCACTTACCTTCTTCTTCGAGAGACGAACTTTGCTGCTTTAAGTAGATTTTCCCAATGAAATGTAAATGGAGAATAATGGCTATATCCTAATACTGATGCTATGGGTTTGAGGATAGAAATGTAACATAGTATGGTGGAGCAGTGTCATTGGTTATGTTTAAGGTTAGATTTGTTGATTGTTTCTGCTAATTAGCAGAGGATATAAAGGAGGGAAAGGCCTCAAGGCTTAGTTCTGTATGCTTGTAAAAGCAGAGATTAAATGTTCATATTGCGTATCAAAAAACAGGGCATACTGCAAATTGTATATACAGATGCAATGTTGTAATTCTTCTATTTTTATTGACAAAAAAAATCGTGATGAAAGTTTTTTTTTGGCAGAAACTTTGCTTAATGGGAACTGCAATTTTATGTTTTCTCCATTTCTTGCCTTCATCAAAGGAAAGGTAAAATTGTAATTTTACTCTAAATTAAGAAAATGAGAACAATTTCCTTCTATTTTCATTAGAAAAACATAATCTATATTTCATTTGGATAGACTATTTTGGAGACAGGGAAAGAAAATGATTATTTTGCTATTTATATTGCTTACCATACAATTATTGAAAGGATACTTTGATATATTCTCCCAAGATCTGTTATTTTCATTTTTTGGGGGAAATTTAATATGTTCTATTTAAACAAAACAAAAGATAATGTTTTTTTTGGGGGGTTAAATACCAAGTAGCTATCTGAACTTTGTACGTTTTGCAACGAGCTACCTGAACTTTGAAAATTCAAAACATGCTAACTCAACTTTGAAAAAGGTGCAAATAGCTATTTCCGTTCAATTTTCCGTCAACTGTCGTCGGAAAGTTGTTAGAAATTCGTCAGAAATTGGACGGAGGTAGATAGTTGCACTTTCTTCAAAATTGAGGTAGTCCGTTTTGAATTTTCAAAGTTCGGATAGCTCGTTGCAAAACATCCAAAGTCCAGGTAATTTTTTGGTATTTAACCTTTTTTTTTCTCTCTCTATTTTTTTTAATTTATACTTTTTCTTTGTCAATGTGTTAAACTATGAAATTTTGTATTTTGTAGGATTGAAAGAAAAATCCGAATGATTCGAAAATTCGGTAATTACTGTATCGATTCGGACCAACAAAATTATAATATTTTTTTTTATTGTAGTTCATCTCATAAAAAATATATTTGTGGAGTTAATATGAAACCTAATCTTTTTCCCTAAACTAAAAATGGAAGTAAATTAGGCATGGAAGTGTATCTCGAACCATGGGTGTTAAAACTTAAAAGGGTTAATTATTTAATTGGTTACACATGTTTCACCATTGTGCAGAATAGTTACACATGTTTCAAAATGTGATTAATTAGTTTTGCTATGTGACTAATTGGTTACACATGTTTTTCCAAATGTGATTAATTGGTTATTCCGTTAGTAAATCGTTAACTTTAAAGTTAATTCATTTTTTTAACATATTATTGAATTGTGAAATGACTATTATGCCCTTAGTTGTATTGAAGAACACATGAAAGGATTGAAGAACCAAAATCGAATCAAATTCGATTTGATGTTCTTGAGAACCCATAAATGCTGTTTCTGGGTTCTTGAGAATCCAGAATTGCAGTTTCTGGGTTCTTGAAGAACCCAAAATTGCAGTTTCTGGGTTCTTGAAGAACCCAAAATTGCAGTTTCTGGGTTCTTGAAGAACCCAAAATTGCAGTTTCTGGGTTCTTGAAGAACCCAAAATTGCAGTTTCTGGGTTCTTGAAGAACCCAAAATTGATGTTTCTGGGTTCTTGAAGAACCCAAAATTGATGTTTCTGAGTTCTAAATCCAGAAATGCTGTTTCTGGGTTCTTGCATTTCTGCGTTCTTCACATTGTGGGTAACATGTCGGACTTTTTAATCACATCATTTCAAACAACAGTATCCATTTAATCATATTATAGTGAAACATGTATGACCTTTTAATCACATTATAGAGAAACATGTATGACATTTTAATCACATTATAGAGAAACATGTATGACCATTTAATCACATTTGGTGATAACATATACTGCAATACAGAACTTCAAGAACCCAGAATTGCGATTCTGGGTTCTTGAAGAACCAGAAATCTGTTTTATGGGTTCTTCGATTCTTGTTCTTGAAGATGATGATGTGTTCTTGAAGATGATTCTAGGGGCAATTACGTCATTTTACGTATCTAAATAGTGACTTAACTGTGATTTCTAACGGTGAATAGTAAAAAAACCAAATAGTCACATTTCAAAACCAATTAATCACATTTTGAAACATGTGTAACCATTCTGAACATTGGTCAAACATGTGTAACCAATTAAGTAATTAACCCAACTTAAAATGGACCAAACGGTGTCGTAAATGTCTGAAAATGGAAAGGAAAGAAACCTTCAAATCAAATCTCCCATACATCACCAATTACAGTTGACCTCCTCCCTCTACGGTCTACCCAACTCAGAGAGGAGAAGAGAGAGGCCATACCTTTGCCGTTGCTGCCTCCACAATCTCCACTGGATCTATCCACCATTAGATGACATCTCTGCAAATGGCGCAGCCAACGATTCTCGCCACCGTTTCTCTGATTTTTCTTGCTGTGGCGACAGAGTTCATTGCTGTTCTTACTACGGCTGGTGGTGGCACGACCAGATTTCTCTCACCACCTCACGCCGGTGCACGCCCGGCCATGATCCTCCCGCTCTTCCCATCTCCCGCCAATGCCTCTCGTAACTCTCCTGATTTGCTCCGCCGCCGCCTCAAGGGATCCAAAAAGGAAACCCTGCCCAATGCACGCATGTACCTTCACGACGATCTGCTTCTCAACGGGTAAGACGATGCGCGGATGATATTTTGGGCTGAGATCGTAGAAGAGGAACGCTAATTTTGTTTTCTGTTTGTTTGGTAACTTAATTTTTAGATACTATACGACGAGGCTCTTCATTGGAACACCGCCGCAGAAGTTTGCTCTGATTGTGGACACAGGTAGCACTGTGACTTACGTGCCATGCTCCACTTGTGATCAATGTGGCCACCACCAGGTGATTCTTTAGTCCCCCCACCCCCACCCCACATTTCTTTCTGCACAAGATCATTTCTTGAAGGTTTCATATCAAGTTATCGCTACTAGTGAATTGTGAAGTAGGCTCAATTGGAATATCACTCAGAACAACTGGATGATTGTTGGATATTTAATGTCGATAATTGCACTTTATATATTCATCACCTGGCAAGGTCCTAGAAGTTACTTGTAAACCTAGGTAGAAAAGGAACAAAATATGCACATGGTTTTGAGGTGTGTGAAAAGCTTGTTTCCGAGACATTTGGTCCTTTTGGCTTTTTTTTTTTTAATAAATTCAGTTGTTTCTCAACAAGGTTATCCTGGTTGTTATACCATAACGTCATTTCTTTCGTTTGGCATACCATGTGTTCTAAGAAATAACTATAATTCTTTTCCTAAGCTTACTAGAAGTGCAATTGACTAAATAATAAAGAGATCAGCCTAATAATCATTGATTTCTTAAACATATGTATGTGAATAGATTGTAATGGTGTAATATACATTTTGGATTTACTGAAAGGGTCATTAATATATCAGTGGTTACTTTCTCATTAGAGTAATTTGTGTTAAAATGAGGTGGTCATGATTTCTTGAGGCAATTAAAGTAAACAACGATACATCCTGAACTATAATATGTGTACCAGTGATATCTTTTACACCAATGTAGAATTTAGTGCTTATGAGATCATTTATGGATGCAGATATACATTTATGTTTTGATTGGGTAATTACTACCAGTAAATTTTAAAATATCAAGAACCTGATATTTTTCTCACGATGATGAATCCTAATTAAATTGAGATCTTCAAAATGGTAACCCGGATTCTGTTAGGGTGTACCACTGTCTCTATAGACCCACGTACAAATGTTCAATTTTATAAATTATTGCCGATACAGATTAAATCATTGTTGCCATATTGAAATGAGATGTTTACGTAGTGTTTGAGGACTTATTGACCTTTGTTGGTTACATTTCCTATCCTGTTGCGATTTCTACCATTCCAATTAAACAGTTTCAACAACTAATTAGAGTGGTTTTGACATTTCAGGATCCAAAGTTCCAGCCTGATTTGTCAAGCACCTATGCACCTGTTAAATGCAACCCAGATTGCCATTGTGATGATGAGAGAAGGCATTGTGTTTATGAGAGACAGTATGCTGAGATGAGTACTAGCAGCGGCGTTCTGGGTGAAGATCTCATATCATTTGGTAACTTGAGTGACCTTGACCCCCAACGTGCTACTTTTGGGTGCGAGAATGTTGAGACTGGAGACCTTTACAGCCAACGTGCAGATGGTATCATGGGGTTAGGTAGTGGTGATCTGAGTATAATGGACCAGCTTGTGGGAAAAGGTGTAATTAGTGACTCATTCTCTTTATGTTATGGTGGCATGGAAATTGGTGGAGGTGCAATGGTCCTAGGTGGAATTTCTCCACCATCCGACATGGTATTTGCACAATCTGATGTTGGGCGTAGGTACGTTTCTCAAACATGACACCTCATAATCTGGATTACTAGTCTTTTTCTTTCCTAACAAGTATGTTTTGATACATCTCACAATTTACTCTAGTTTCGGGATGGTAACAGTCCATATTACAATATTGATCTGAAGGAGATACATGTCGGGGGAAAGGCACTACCCGTCAATTCAAAGGTGTTCGATGAAAGATATGGAACAGTCTTGGATAGTGGTACCACATATGCGTACCTTCCTGAGGCTGCCTTTTCATCTTTCAAAGATGCTGTAGGTTTTATATTTCCTTAGTTTTTTTAGTGTCACTATCATTGATAGCGAGATAACTTATTATATCTCAACATAACACAGGTTATGAAGGAGGTCCAGTCCTTAAAGCAGATCCGTGGTCCTGATCCAAACTACAATGATATTTGCTTCTCTGGTGCTGGAAGGTACTAGCATGAGGCAATACTTTTGCTTTTCCTACGGGTAGTGATTTTTGAATATTAGTTTATGGTAAGCCTTAACTTTTATCCCCTCTTGTTTTAGTGATGTATCCCAATTGTCAAAGTCCTTCCCCACAGTGGATATGGTTTTTGGCAATGGGCATAAGCTGTCACTTTCACCAGAAAATTACCTGTTCCGGGTGAGTTTTTTGTTCCTCTCTTGTATAAAAGGTTCCTCAGAAAAGTTAACATTTAGGGGCAGTTTATTGTGGTTAGTATTATTATCTCTTTTATTATTTGCTGACTGGTGGGTAATTCTTCTTCTTGGAATCCTTCTTATTAAGCATTCCAAAGTGCGGGGTGCATATTGCTTGGGAGTTTTTCAGAACGGAAGGGACCCTACAACTCTCCTCGGAGGTTAGTCGCCTTTCAGAATTTAACACTTCACTGGAAAGTTTGTTTCTTCTTTCACTTGGGTATGCATATAACTCTTGTAATGTCACAGGAATTCTTGTTCGCAACACACTTGTAACTTATGACAGAGAGAATTCAAAAATTGGTTTTTGGAAGACTAATTGCTCGGAGTTATGGGAAAGGCTTCATTTGTCTTCTGATTCACCATCAGCACCATCACCTTCGGATGGAACAAAAAACCAGACAAAGGATGTATCACCTTCTCCATCTCCCATGCCAGACGAGAATATTACTGTCCCTGGTATCGTTGCTGCAGCTTCTTCAATCAATTATTTCTTTTGTTCATATGTGATTGAACTTACTGCATTGTTATTTTCTTTGTTGCTGCACTGAGATTTGAATGTACTGCGTTGCCGGTACTAGTTAGACAATTTATTTACTGTAATTTCGGATTCTCGTTGGGTAATCAAGTTCCGGATAATAATATACATTTTGATAATTAGACTTATTCAATTGATTTCATTCTAGTTGTCTATTATTTGTTTCATCTTATTAAGCTCTCCTTCTAAGCAAACAAGCCAAGCTCAGTTGATGTCTTTTCTGACAAGTGTTTTTCTTGCTTCGTTCGTGTTTGATTCCTTGTTTTGGTTATTCGTAATTCTTCTCCCAAAGATGCAACTTAGGGTATATGATGTCAGATTGTTCCTCTTTATCAGTGGCAGCAGAAACTCGAATTGGACAAATCACATTTGAGATGTCCTCAAGTATGAATTCATCGGATCTCAAGTCACATATTACAAATCTCACTGAATCCATAGCTCATCAGCTCAACCTCAACATTTCACAGGTTTGGCCCCTACTTTTTGTTGATACTCCTCTGTTCTAATTATGCAGATTATAAGCTTCCTTGTCAAAAGGACGTCATATGATTTTCTTCAGTAAAATAAGTGTTTTTTGTATGGATTCACTTGTAGGTCCATTTTGTAAGTCTTACTTCTATAGGAAATGACTCGATCATCAAATGGGCCATTCGACCTGCCAAACTTGGTGGATATATCTCCAATGCAACAGCAACGGTGGGTCCACATTTCTTAAATCCAGCCATGCTACTACAAATGCTCTCCTCTCCTCTCCTCTCCTCTTTATTTATTTGTTAATTTACTATATGCAGCATATTATTAGCCATCTTAGTCAACACCGTGTACAACTTCCCGATTCCTACGGAAACTACAAGTTTGCTGAGTGGAAAATTGAGCCCCTTATAGTCAGGTACACTATTGAAACATTTTTTTCTCCATTTTGTTGTGACAATTAGCGTATAATCAGGGATGAAGGCAGCACATAGGTCCGAGCTTCTCCTCCTTTCCCCCACCTCCTCAACTTTTAGAAGATCCCATTTCTAGGCTTTTATAAATACAAATATTTTCATTTCTATGCGTTAGAACTACACATATTTTCATTTTTTATCCCTATAACCTTCATGTTTGCTCCCTATGAAAACTGTTCAGTGATAGTTGGCCTGTAAAATAAATTTCTGGCTTCACTTCCTACTTGAGTAATCAGTAAATGTTATGGATGGAATAGGGTGTCATTACTCCTGAAACTCCAATTTGTTCATCCGTCTATTATTGTTGCTATGCTTCGTATTTTATTTCTGTATGTATGCATGTGTGTATATCTATATATCTAATAAATGACTGCATGATGATCTGTCTGGTTAATTTTTCAGGACATGGTGGCAGAAGCATTCCTCCATCGTGTTTTTGGTATCTCTGTCTGTGTTAGTTGTCATGTTGTCAGCTTCATGTGCATGGTTCCTATGGAGACGTATGCAGCAGAATATGCTTGCGTATAAGCCTGTTGGCGCAGCTGCTCCTGACCAAGAGCTTCAGCTGCAGCCACTATAAAAGGTGCGTGCTGTGATCTATGATCTTTATCAATGTCTGGCTTCAGTCCCACATCTATTCCACACTGCAAATTTCATTATTTTCATGGCTATGTTACATGCCATGATCCCAATTTTCGATAAATTTGTTCTTCATTTCTGTATTCTCAAACTGGTGAGGTATATATATAAATAGAGATGAGATCAACATTTGGACACATTCTTTACACTATCAATACTGTAACATGGCTATGTTCTTATACGGTAAGATTAGAATTATATAAATCAAACATGTATGTTCTCTAAGCGGTAACTTAGGACTTCCAATTCGATATGTCAACGTGTTTGTGTTCTGTTCACCGACAAAATCGTGTGTTTTCGTAGTCACAGATGCATGCTAGCAGAGGGGACCGCTAACGTTTTCTTATCAGGCGCCAAATAGGGAACAAAATTATGCGAGACGCGCAAAGCAGTGAAAAAATATTGTCTTGAGAAAAAATAATAAATATTTTTTTTAATGAAAGTACGGGTATTAAACCAAACATCAAAATACTAATTATTTTTTTTTTGGTATGAAGTAGGGGATACAATTTCTAAGACGACATTATTAAAAGATATGTAACGATTTGCATTTTACACGATAATAACATTTTTTTTTTGGCCAATATCACGATAATAACATGACACAATTACTAATTGTGTCTAAACAATTTTTATACGTTTATGCAAAATTAATAATCGTGTTTAAACACATTTAACATGCAAATACACGATTAATTAATAGTGTCTAACCGTGTCTAATCGTATCGTATTTAACCGTGTCGTGTCATATCTCATTTGTACACCCTAAATTCCTAATATTGTACTCCCATAATCATGTTTATTTGTACTTTGTATGTTGATGAATGTTAGTGACACTACAGTTACTGACACTACCTTATATGAAAGTAAAGCATATTGGCAAATCTCAAAAGTGTATATTATTTATTTATATTCATGTCTGATAATTCAAACATACATTTAAATCTTTAGATAAATTTTAAAAATATTACACACACATGAGATGAATGGTACAAAATGATATGATTTTTTTAAAACAAAACCCAATGAATGGCTCCCTAATTTACTAAATTTGTGATTACTTGTCGTGAATCATGAATAACTAATGTACGGAATTATTTCGATTACTGCCCACCAAACAGCTGTTAAAAATCAGGGAAACAATTTGGAGTGTACAAAATATATAATAATTAAATTATCAGTACAAATAAAAAGAAAATAATAAAGAAAATAAGCGAAAGCTGCCTTTCCCTAGCTCAGTGTCTCAACTCTCAATGAAGGAGACGAATCTTTTACAGGAAGAAGAAGCCAAACACGACACATCCCAATGCCACTGAAGATCTCATCAACGCCTCTGTCCCGCTCTGCAAATTTTTCCATTTATATATCATCGTCATGATATGAAAACAGTAATATTATAAACCCAATCGAGTGTATGAAATTAATGTATCATATAATTATTATGAACTTAATTTCTCTCTCTATTATAATACATATAAAAGAAGGATATAATGAAGAAAGAATCAAACTTTACTTTTGTGTAACACTATGTGACTGACTTCACTGCAATAGCTCATGGCTCAAGCTGCAGTGTTAATTAATCTATTCTTAATCAATCACATAACCTTAAACTAATCATTTTTGTCTAACATTTTCTTTTATAACAAAGAATATTTTTATACAAAATTGACTGAAACTCCAACCATAGATGAGATATAACCTTCTTACTTAGAAGTTGGTTTCGGAAGATTGAGTCGTATATTAGTAGGAGCTCATTTTTATAAGCCAAATATTAAATACTGACCTAATAGGGATTCTCATGGTTGAAAAATCTAATAACAATGATGGCAGTGCCATGCCACCCTACGGTCTGATAAGTAGTTGTGAAAACCTATATCACTACTCATTAACCCGTGGCGTGACCTCCCGTCCGGCAAAGCGGGATCCCAACCTCATGCAGATCCACTTTTGCTTCCGCTAAGTCGATCGTTCAAAGAGGTAACTTAATTATGTTTAATGTTGTGCCCTAAACGATTGCATGTTTCGTACATATTCCTTCCACTTGCTCTTGTCAAATCTAAACGGCATTGTCTCTACGAAGATATTATGGATACCAGATCTGGTCGCGTATGGCGCGGGAAGTTGAAAAAACATGTAAAACGAAGAAGAAAACATGCATTGACGTCGTTACCTCGTCGTTCTGCGAGGGACTGGGAGCGGACATATCATCGCTGGGACCAGGGGCCTCCGACGGGGGAGCAGGAGGACTCGACAACGCCGGAGAAGGAGACGGAGAGGTTTTCTTCTTCGACTTGGTCGGAGCAGGAGCAGGAACCTCCGCTGGAACTGTAGGAGAGCTCTCCAGGGTAGGAGGAGAAGCTGTCGCAGCAGGTGGTGAGCTCACAGGTACAGCAGCTGGAGGAGAGGCCACCGGAGATGCTACCGGAGCTGGTGGAGGTGAAGCTGGAATCGGAGGAGCTGAGGTGGGGGAGGATGCCGGAGCTTTGGCGGGTGGAGTAGTAGTTACCGGAGATGTAGCTGGTGGAGTGGTGGTACTAGTAGTCGGAGCTTGAGCTGGAGGAGCAGAAACAGGGGCAGCGGTGGAGGTAGACTTGGTTGGCGCAGCCACAGGACCTTGGCCTCCAACTCCGCCACTGACGAGGCAGATCAATACGACGGCGAGAGCGCTCCGGCGATCCATTTGCTAGTAAGAGTGTTGAATGTGGGGAGTCTGAAGGAGTGTTGAAGGAGTATTGACTGGAACTGTGGAGTGATTTTGTTTATATAAAGAAGGAAACATTAGGGTGTGCGTGAGAACACTGAAGAACTGTGGGGAGTGGGGACACGTTGCTGTTGTGGTCCCTACCCGCGGTAAATACAATATATAGTAATTAAAAGAATAATTCGATTATTTTTTAGGCGACTCGAGTTAATTCTTAGTAAATACATTATGTTAAAAAGTTTTAAGCATTAATAGTTCTATCTAAAATTACTAAATAAATTTTGTATTGAAAATAATCAATGTTTTGTTTGTGTATATGCCACTCATCCTTTAAGTGTATTAAAGTGAAGGTTGGTGATGTTAATTATTTATTCAAAGGGTTAAACACTAATTAACTAGCTCAATTTTGTAAGAGTGCAATTTTTTAATATAATGATAAAATGACCTAAAATTTGAATTAATAATTTATTAAAATTACAAACGGCCACACACTATAAAAAAAACATAACTCAAAATTAGTAAAAGTGAAACTGTGAAATATTTTAACAAAGAATTAAATTATAGTAATTTCGTATTTAAAAAGTAGTATTAATACCGAGTTATCAATTTACAATGTGATTAATATATTACAGAAAATTTTCCGAGTATGATTTGGGTTACTTAGGATGTTATGTTGTCTCAATTTTGGTCCATCTCTCGTAATCGAGAAACAGTCTAACCGTTGAACTTTGGATTATCGAAGATAGACTATCACTAAGAACTACTATCGGGATTGATTCTTTTCGTATGAAAATAAATGTTCTTATTGCGAAAAAACTCATATTTAATTCTTACAACAGTCTTAACAATCATTTTGGATGGCAGGAATTTGCTTATCAACTTTAGGAAATTTCAAAAAAGACATCTACCCGCGAAGGATTGCTATATGACTAGAATTATCACAAACGAAGTTTGAATCCTATTGAAAATAAAATACAACCCTTCAAAACGGGGAACCAGGCGAGCTGCAACTACCAACTATATGTTATAAAAACAAGTTATTAGAAGGAAACAACAACACAACACATATTATATTACACAACCATCGACCTTGTTTTCAGACATAATCAAGCTGCAATGTCATATCGAATATGCCTAACCAGTACCGGAATGACGATATCCGGTGAGCTGAGCTGTGGAAGATGACCGTCTGATGGCATGACCTCAACAATCGACTCCCCTCCCAACTGTTGGTGCAAATACTCGGTGACCACCACCGGCACCGCCAGGTCCTTCAAGCTCTGCACGATATGACAGGGTACCGTCACCATGCCTAGAATCGATCTCATATCGCTGTTGAATATGGTCTGAGCCACACTCAACGCTATGTCGGGTCGAATATTGAATAAGGTCCGACTAAACTCTTGAACCGACACAGAGTTCATATCCCCACCCACCACCAATGGGGCGAAACCTGAACACCAGGACTTGTAATTCTCACGCACCGCGTCGAACAGCTGGTCAATGTCATCCTGCTCGAACCCTCCGTAGTAGTCACAGTCATTTAGATACCTAATCACATACAGTGAGGGGCATACCGTGGAATTATTTCACAATCCAACCACAACCCTCTTCTTATAATCAAAGGTTTACATACAATACATGGGAGTTTATAGTTTAAAGGGAAAACACCCGAACTTGACATTGATTAACAAGTAGGTATATGAACTTTTTTTTTTTAGCAATGAACTAACTGAACTTATAAAAATAAGCAAATAGGTACCTACCGTTAAGAATAAATGAAAAATATCACGTGAAGATCAAACAGGTACCTGAACTTACACAAATGAGCAAGTAGGTACATGAACCTAGGGGTAATAAAAAAAGACTGTTGGACCAAATTCCCGATAAGACCGGTCCGATTAAGAACGAGACCAAGCGTTTTTTTTTCTTCTAGGTCGGTCTCGGTTCCAATCTCAGGCTTTTTCCCGAAAGCCCGTTTAGGACCGGCCCAGACTGAAGGAATATGGATTTGGGATTTTCATAATACCACACGTAAAGGAATGTGGATTTTGGAGGTTTTCCATCTCTATAAAAGCTGCATCCTGATAAATTTACTAAAGAATACCATGAGCTCATAGTATTTTTTTGAGAGGTGAACTATTCTTTCGCCTTTTACTAAAGAAAACCGTGAGCTCATAGTTTTTTTTTGGGTGCATATTCGGTCTAGAACCGAGATCGGCCCGAGTCAAGAAATACTGACTCAGGCGTTTTTTTTTTGGTCGAGGTCGGTCTCGGTCCTCCAGAAGGCAAGACAGAAATTTCAGTCTCGGTCTTACCTTCAGGACCGGACCACCCCGCCCATGATCAGCCATACCTGAACCAGTTCGGTCGAACCATTTTTTTTAAAAGTAGGTTTTATATACCAAACACATGCATGACTCAACTCCAAACGTTTTCAGAGTGATCCTTGATGCACTGAAGACGTCTGGAGTTGAGTCATACATATATTTGATATATAAATATTATTTTTTATATAATAAAGTGTTTCAACCGAACTGGGACCGTACCAGTTTTTGAGCCGATTCAGGTACTTACTTACTTATTCGTGTAAGTTCAGGTACCTCTTTGCTAATCACGTGATATTTTCTGTTGTTTCTTAACAGAAATTAACGGTAGATACCTATTTGCTTATTTAAGAAAGTTATACAACCTATTTGCTAAAAAAAGGTTAAGTACCTACTTTTAGTTAGTATAAGTTCGGGACGGACCTCACTAGTTTAAATAAACTCCCCTGTACAGGACAGAAAGGTTTACCCCAAAATATAACTTTTTAGTTTTTACTGTTCTGCATACCTTGGAGAGGCTCCGAGCATGACGATCTTGCTGAAAAGGTCTGGTCGTGAGATGGAGGCCACGGCGCCGATCATAGCGGACATAGAGTGTCCGACAAATATGCAGGAGCTGACGTGGAGCTCCTCAAGGATTGCGAGGAGGTCATAGGCGAAGCCCTCGAGGGTGGCGTAACGGTCAAAATCGAAGTAGTCGGGGTTGGTGGTGCCGGCGCCGATGTTGTCGTACAGCACGACACGGTAGTCGTCGACAAGGTGCGGGATCAGGTGCTTCCATACGGACTGGTCGGTGCCGAACCCGTGAGCTAGTACGATGGTCCGGTCGCCGGATCCGACCACCTTGAGGTTGTGGGCTTCCTCGAGAATCCCCATAATTATTGTCTCTCTCTCTCTCTTGAAGTTTTTTTTTATCAGTTGTGCAGTGTGCTCTGCTTCTGGAATGGGAACTTTCAAAGCTGTGAAAATGGCGTCTTCTAGTAGAGTCTTTTAGATTATTTCTTTTATTATTATTATTATAGGATGAGTCCGTAATAGCAAAGACAACCACATGTTTGATGGTCCAGCAGCATCCAACCACACATGAAATCACTATTCTATTCTTCATGATAGACAGGAATTTAAATGTAAAAGTTAAATAGTATATTTTTTTTACTCTTCTCTATTTTTCAAAAATATTTTTTTAATTAAATTTAAGTAATATATCTTTTATTTATAATGTGTTCGAAGCAGTTATTTTATTTTAATATGGGACAATAAAGATAATTTTCTAA
Organism: Chamaenerion angustifolium; assembly: GCA_946814005.1. Lineage (NCBI taxonomy): Eukaryota > Viridiplantae > Streptophyta > Magnoliopsida > Myrtales > Onagraceae > Chamaenerion > Chamaenerion angustifolium. Next base: position 2,916,538 of record OX328279.1, read on the forward strand.
ATTTTTAAGTGATTTTTTTGAAAGAAGGGGGATTAGTATTTATTTTGAAGAAGGTAGATCTCTTTAAGTAGGGTTTTAGTTCTAGTTAATTATTTATATTTCAAAAAAATGTTTAAATAAATTTTTATAATTTGAATACATTTAAAATTAAATATATGTTGGAACATAGTGAAATTTTGTAAATTATTTGAAAAAAAAACACCACAATAAAGTGAATATTACACTTTAAATACAAACAAAAAATCATTAATCCGATGTTGACATGAAGATAGCCACTATTTATCAACCGTTTCAATTAAATAATTGGGATCCTATCTGTCAAAGCAATGGAGTTGCCTAATACACGTGTCAAATTTGTGTTAGATATTAATTCTACGCCCATAGGGCCATAACTAATAAAATGCCTCATTTTTATCCTAAAAATACAAATATCTTCATCTTAGTCCTTTTAAGCTGTACATTTGCCCCTAAAAAATCTTCACTATTACAAACTATTAGAGTAATATAATTAAAGAAAAACAAAGAACATGAGTAAATGTTAGAATATTATGTAATTTAGTCTAAATTATGCTTCTATTAGTCTTTTATCGTTTAGTTTATCTATAATTAGTTTAGTTTATCTATATTAATTAATTTATCAATTTATATTTAGTTTATTATTTACAATTATATATATAATTAGATAGATACTATGAGTATCTTTAATATCTTTATGGATAATCTCATTATATATAGTTAGTTCTTAATTTCTATACTATATATACGTCAAAGTAACAAATTTAAATAATGTAATGAAATCATATGTTTTTCTTGTTCATGTCCTTTAAGCTTTATCATGTTTGATTAAATCCTAACACGAACAAATAAATCATTAGATCAAAGTTATATGCAAAACTCTCATTACCCCTAAATTTATGTATAAACTGGCAGTATAGGTTCTATAACCATTACGAGTAGACAAAAAGATACGGTTCCATAATCATCGTGAGTGGCACGGGTTCAAACATGAAAACCCTATAAGGTATATAACTCTATAGTTTCTTCATTTTCTTTCTGTATTCATATTAAATCAAACGAGTGGTTGTTAGACTCGTTGATTCAATGGCGTGGCTTCTCCTTCTGTGTTATGTTAAGTGAGGCAATGTCGATTGGAGAATTCGTGCAATCAATGTGATTCAGATGCCTGGATTTGTGGCGTCCGCTAGAGTTGAGGAAGACGACAATTACAGTGATATCGTCGTGGAAGAAGCGACGGACACCTTTTGTGATCGTCATTATGTCATCATATCCCATCTCTCTTTTCCGAGCGGCCTCGTGGAGGGCGGCTTTCACCAAACGCTTTGCTATTCCCTGCAATTTCACATTCTCCTCAATCAATCAAAATCAACAAAATTCAAATTTCTGGCTTCGTTCCTGATCCAATGGGACTTACAGCTCTAGGGTTTTTGTAGACGATGTCGACGGCTTCTTGGTCGGTCAGATGTTCCCATAAACCATCCGATGCAAATATTACGAATAAGTCGTTTAGTTTCAACTTTCGGATCAATATCGAAGGTTCGACTGTCATTAGGGGTCTCTCTTCCTTCAAGTAGAGAAGAGGAACTACATGGAACTCCGGTTTCTTCATGTAAAAGTCACCAATCGATCTCGAAACCTGCAAATATCCAATGCAGCAAAAATTATCTCGTGTTTCTGTTTCCGTGTTATCATATACTTTCACGAACATTATTTTTTCGTAGCTGTTAATGTTGTATTATTATTGTGTTAAGTAAGAAATTGTCGACCCTAATATGGTGTAAACAACATAGCAACTTTAAATATCAAGGTAAGGCTCTAAAATGTAAAATCTTATATAATGAAATAAATTCTAACGTTAGACAATTTGTGTCATTAGTTTTGAAGATACATAAATAAGCCTAAAGAATAAAAAATAATATATAAATAAGAGCTATTTAGACACGAAATATATTCAAATCAGATGTATATTCATCTTTTTTTATGGGTTAAATATCAAGTAGTTACCTGAACTTTGAACGTTTTGCAACGAGTTACCCACAATTTGAAAATTCAAAACGGGCTACCTCAACTTTGAAGAAAGTGCAAACAATTTTATCCGTCCAATTTGTGACGAATTTCCGACGACTTCCCAACGACTTTTCGACGACAGTTGACGAAAAATTGGACAGAGGTAGCTATTTGCACCTTCTTCAAAGTTGACGTAGACTGTTTTGAATTTTCAAAGTTCGGGTAACTCGTTGCAAAACGTCCAAAGTTCAGGTAGCTACTTGATATTTAACCTTTTTTTTTTTTCGTATCAGAAATTGTTAATTTTATCTATCCTACTCTGTCACTAACAATTTGTACATTTTCTCTAAATTTCATAAATTTTTCTATCTAAATACGCCAGACTCCACGAACATACCTGAATGATGCCCTTAATACGCCAGACTCCACGAACATAGGTTACGATTTGGGAGTCATCGGGATGAAGAGCCTCGACCTCCTTCCTGACATCCTCGTCACCGACATTGTGGTCGGTGGACAGCCGCTCTGCAACTACCTTGCTGTTTGTGGTGGATGCTAGAACAGCCCTAGAATCTCCGAGGTTTGCCACATACAAAGTGTCCTTCGCGATTGCCCCAACAAGACAGCACGACCCCACAGACGCCATCTGCGGCCTTGTTGGCCATGTCTGCTTTACTACCTGCAAGAAGTCCTCTTCTGTGGCTTTGTAAGCCTTCTTTATCACGTCTGATGATAGCCCTCCTTGTTCAAATGCATACTCTGGAACAGAATAACAAGACAGACAAGATGTAAGGTTTTGGGTTCATAGAATGTGAATGGGTAGTTCATTAAGCCATCTTGTTGGATCAGCTGTCTTTTTTCTCATTTTTTCCCAATCATCTGATCAAAATTTACAAACTTCACAGCTGCATCGAGGAACAGGGTTGCAAAGTGAGTTCTGAAATGAGACATTTTTACTATAAACATGTAAATCAAGAACAGATTTCAAGGTTTCATGTTCAGATTGCTGCTGGAGTGACCATGATAAGGTCAGTTACTCAGCAGAAGAAGCTTGATCATGATTCCAGAACCAAAAAAATAAGAATCAACCCTAACAACCTAGGATTATCTAATCAATGTCTTCCTTCTCAATCTTAAGCTATTTCAACAAAATTCTTGAGCTTTCAATCTGCAGTTTTTCTTCTCCTTTTTACTATTCAATTCATTTCATCGCGATTCTGGCATTTGAACTATGCAAAAAACTGAGAAAAAAGAGAAATTACTGTTCAGAAAGGAGAAGAGAGCGTTCGATACGAACCGAGACGCCTCCGGTCCGCCGTGTCCATCGTATACGCCGACGTAAGTGGCAGACGGCGTCGTCAGAACCTGACTCTGATCCTCCAGCGAAGAGTTCGCCTGCACCACTGCCATGGAGAAATCCCCCGAAGCGTGCATCTTCAGCTCCGTCTGCCACATCAGTTCATCGTCTCCTCCTCCGCCAAAACACCTCTCCAGAGACCTGAGGCAAGAATCCATCATCTCTCTTGGTCCAATCACCGCTGTTTCAAGGGAGTAGATTGGAACGGAAGAAGTGTCTGAATTTTGAAGGAATTTATCGGAGAGGGGTTAAAGTTTGGTGGGTAGGGAAAAGAAAGGGGTTTGTAAGTGCGAAGTGGTGGATAACTAATGGAAATGGCCTGCAAATTCTGTGTGTGGCTTTTTGGAGGTTTGTTTATTCAAAGAGACAAAGGATTCAAATGGAGGGAGGAGAAGGAGAAGGTAGTAAAGGTGGTAAAGTAAACGTGTTACTGTTAGAAGTTAGAACGAAGAGGAAAAAGAATATTCCACATTTGGGGGTTGACGCGGACGTAGACGGAGAAACTTATCTATGGCCGCGGTTTTTACGCGTATTTATTATTTAATAATCTTTTTAAATTATTATTTTTGTAAATGTCGTGGCCTCGAGGTGGCATTTCCCTATAGTTACACGATGGCACAAAGGCAACCTGATAATATTGCGATTTTTTTGGTCCAATGCCGTTCACTTTTAACTTATGTTTTCACTACTGAACCGTTACCGAATTGAAAAAGTATATCATTGTATGTATAATTTATTTGAAAGCAGTACGAAGCCAGAAAAATATTATCGAGTGGTGCAAATATTAGAGTAAAGACAAATAATTGAGCTAAAAAATTTGCACTTGGGCAAATATATTATTCAAATGGGCTAAATTAAAAATTATTGTATTTTTAGGATCAAATTTACACATAATTAAAAGTTGAGGGGACAATTGCCCCTAGGTCTCAAGTAGCTTAGTCCCTGTTTGAAAGTCAACCGTTTATTTCACGGGAGATTTCTTAGTTAACGACTGAAAAAATCAATTTTAATGACTCATTAATTGAGTTGTTAATTTTTACGGCTCAACAAAAAATATGTCGCTAAATTTACCAAATTTGGTAAAATTGTAAAAATTAACGTCTCAAATAAAAATTGTTGTCAAAATAATTAATTACTTAAAAAAAGGCATCTCAAATAAAAAAATGTCGTCAAAATAGTTAATTACTTAAAAAAAAGGACGTTACCGCGAATTCGATATAATATTTGCTACTCAACAAATCCAGCTAGGGAGATTCTATTTGTAGACCATCGACTACTTTATACAGACCACTTTTGTTGAAAGACTAAAATACCCTAATAGTATTTTATATATTTGTCCTTACCAATTTTAAATAAATTAATTATCAAATCGACCTCATATTTTCGTAGTTACTAAATCGACCCCATATTATCAAAATGGTGAAAAATTATGTTTCTAGCAAGTTTTGAACCCTAGACCTCTTACATACTAGCTAAAAGTTTTACCACTATACTAGTAATTCCAATTGCTTTCTTATTTACTTTAAATATAGTTATTGATGCAACTTTCGTATTATTGTATTAAATATCTCACGTTTATTTATTGATGCTCTTTAGTAATTAATATTTATTCAACGTTATTTGTTTAATTATAGTTTGAATTTTATTATGTATCTACTGATTTATTTTTTTAAATGATTGAAAAATAAGTAATTTTCTAAATTTAGTATTTATACACTACTATAATATGCATTATGAAAATATATTTTTTCAACCATCTTAAAAAACAAATAAAAAATATTATAGTATTTAGATAATTAAATTAGAACTCTAACGACATATATGTTGTTAAGTTTCAATTTTCTTATTGATTATAAAATTTGGTCAAAGTAGTGTTGGTAATTTTTGATAATTTTTATAAATTTGACCAAATTTTATGGTTGATGGAAAAATTGAAACTTAGCATCATATGTGTTAGAGTTCTAATTTAATTATCTACATATTATATTCTTTCTGATTTTTTTTAGAGATGATTGAAAAAATACTTTCAAAATGACTATTCTGGTAGTCTATAAATATTAAATTTAGAAAATTACTTATTTTTCAATCATTAAAAAAATTTGATTAGTAGATACATAATTAAATTAAAACTACAATTAAACAAACAACGTTGAACAAATGTTAATTACTAAAGAGTATCAATAAATAAACATGAGATGTTTAATACAATAATATGAGAGTTGCTTCAATAACTATATTTAAAGTAAATAAGAAAACAATTGGAATTACTAGTATAGTGGTAAAACTTTTAGCTAGTATGTAAGAGGTCTAGGGTTCAAAACTTGCTAGAAGTATAATTTTTCACCATTTTGATAATATGGGGTCGATTTAGTAATATCGAAAATATGAAGTCGATTTAATAATTAATTTCCTTAAAATTGGTAAGGACAAATATGTAAAATGCTATTAGTGCATTTTAGTCTTTCAACAAAAGTGGTCTGTATAAAGTAGTCGATGGTCTGCAAATAGAATCTCTCATTCAGCTAGTAAATTTGATAAAGTATTACTAAACATCTATTAATTTGGTAAAATTATAAAAATTAACGGCTCAAATAAAAAATAATTAATTACTTAAATAAAAGGCGTCTCAAATAAAAAATATCGTCAAAGTAGTTAATTACTTAAAAAAAAGGGTGAATTCGATATAATATTTGCGACTCAACAACAAAACCAACTAGTAAATTTGATAAAGGACAACTAAATATTTATTGTGCCATGAATAATTAGCTAAATTATTGTTTTACGGCTCAATAGCCGTCCCGGTGAGTTCGGGAGTTTTAACTTCCATCCATCCTTTCCGTAGTGAGATAAATATATAGTAAGTAAATCGTTACTTCAATCTTCAAAGTTTATTATTTTTAAAACTGTTGCCTCATAAAAAATTCAACATTATTCTTTAACCCGTTTTCCCGAAACCGAATGGACATTGGGAGACCTTGAGCTAGGTCCGTACCTAGTTCTCCCGGAAGATACAAATTTTGCATGTAATAAATCATCTACTTTTAAGATGATTTTTCTTGAGGTAATTTATGTATAATATAATATGTTCTAAGCTTTTAAACCAACTGATATATATCTGCTGTGCTGATCAAGTAAGCAAAGCATGAACATTATTCGAAAACTTGGCACCTAAAAATTACTTGACAGAGAGAAACTGAAGCAAGTATCTACTTAGAATGCAGTTGAGTCTCCTCTGCAGCACGGATGTTGTCGGAGTCGGAAGATACGGCAGCGCCGGAGAGAGTGGGAGCATCGGTAGAGGAGGCAGCCCCACGGCCCACCTTGGGTTCCTGATGGCCCTCCGCCCCGTATCCCTTAAGCTTGTAATCTTCGAGGTTATCGTACTTCAGATAGGGGCTGCTCTCCATCGGCAGCTCTACCAAGTTGTCCTTCTGCTCCTCCTGACGCGGTGGCCCATCGCCGGATTTCTGCTGCACTTCTTTATCCATCTCCTTCTTCTTCAACGTCGTAATGGATTCTCCCACGGAGAATTCGATTACTATAAAACCTTCTGTGTTTGGACTTCACATGCACCAAGCCACGTTTGTGGTTCGCGTGTCAGTAGCTCATGAGCTAACAAATCCACGTGCTAGTGTATTACGTATTATTTTCGAGGGTTAATTATTACGTATTATTTTCAAGGGTTAATTGTCAATTTTTCCATAAAGTTTGGATCGAATTTGAGATTCCCTTTAATATTTAAAATTTAAAATTTTAGTCATAATATTTGGATAAAATGAAAATTTTCCCTATTCCGTCATATCTTCGTTTATTTCAGAATGTTTATGAAATATGTACAGGTCACGTGTGTTAAAACGACAAAATTGCCCCCAACCCATCAATAGAAATGAAAATGAAAGAATTAGTGGTGGAGGGAGGGTCCAGAATCGGTGGAAGAATCCACACCTCCGACAACTCCACATACTCCATCGCAACCAACGTCCTCTTCCACCTTGAAAATTAATCCAGCAGTGCTTTTCATTATAATGATTCTAGCAGCAGTAGTGTTCATATGTGGTCTCCTTCACCTGTTAGTTAAGTTTCTAATGAAGCAGATACCCTTCTTACCTGACAGCTCTGATACCAACCTGAACAATCGAGTATCTAGGTCCGATGCTGTCCAGAGACAGCTTCAGCAACTGTTCCACCTACACAACTCAGGCCTCCACAAATCAATGACAACTTACACTTATGCAGGTGACCTCTACGACTGGGGAAATGGGTCATAAAAATTCGAATGGAGGCCCGAGAGTGGAAGAAACGGGTTCTTTGGCGATTTGGTAAACATGATTGCCACCTATTCCGTGAATCTGGTCGCCGCAAAACTCGGAGGTGTGGATTCTTCCACCGATTCTGGACCCTTCCCCAACACATCATGTTCTTTCATTTTTAGTTCTATTAATGGATTATGGGCAATTTTGTCATTTTAACACACGTGATCTGCACATGTTTCATAAACCGTCTGAAATAAACAGAGATATGTTTAAAAATTTAAACATTAAGGGGGAATCTCAAATTCGGTTCAAATTTTAGAGGGGAAATTGACAATTAACCATATTTTCAAATTCATATCATAATAATAATTATAACCAATTTTTGTATCCTAATCATATAATTATAATCATTAACCACAAATTTATTCCTATATTTATATTCAAATTCTTATCAATAAAAATTTGAATATTTGAAATTAAGTCTTTAGCTGTAATATCTATGTAATCGAAATGTGATATTAAACTATAATTTTAATATAATAAACATCATTAATGATTATAATTATAAGTAATAATCACAGTTATAATTATAACAACAATTATAAATTAAAGATCATACTATAATCATTGTAGGTAAAAAATAACAGTACCACATTATAAAAATACAGTTAACACTTATTTTAGTGTGACGGGATCGGAAGATCCTAAGTGTGACGGGATCGGAAGATACAAAATTTCCATGTAGTAAATCACATGTACTTTTCAGATAAATTTTTCTTGAGGTAATTTATGTATAATATAATATTATTTAAGCTTTGAAATCAACTTTCTATCTGCCGTGCTGATCAAGTAAACAAAGCATGAACATTATTCGAAAACTAGGCATGTAAAAATTGTTAGAGATAATAGTCATAGGCCCATGAAACTCAAGATGAAGCTCGGCCGAAGTACAATAACAGAAGAAAATTGTGCAGCAACAAAAGAAAAACAAAACACTGTCGTCTAGGGTTTTCGGTTTTCAGCACCTTCCTTCTATAAAAATGAAGTTTTTCTCTAAAAAGTAAAAGCATGAAAGAAATGAAGATATGACGTTTAGCTACATATCTCCTCGGTTTATGATTTCAAATTCTCTTACTATTATAAAAACTAATATGGGACCTTAGTTCCAGTCCCTAGTGGTAGAAATCTCATTGGTTGCAAATGCTTATTTCGTGTCAAAAAATATCCAGATGACTCCATTGATCGTTTTAAAGCACGATTAGTGGCCAAAAGTTTTGCTAAAAAATTCGGCTTTGATTTTCAAGAAACGTTTAGCCCCGTTGAGAAACCTTCTACTATTCGCATTCTCTTGAGTCTTTCATTATGAAATAAGTGGAAATTATGTCAAGTTGACATAAATAAAGATTTTCTTCATGGTATTCTAACTATAGAAGTCTATATGACCCAACCATCTGATTTTGAACAACTTGATTCATTTGGAAAACCTCTAGTTTGTAGACTCTACAAAGCTTTGTGTATATGGCTTGAAACAAGCCCATCGTGCGTGGTTCGAAGGACTAGAAGATTTTCTCTTAAACTCGTTAACATTTGTTATTTCTCAAGGTGATAATTGTTTGTTCATTAAACACACTTATGTAGGTATGGTGTTCCTCTTGGTATTACTACAAAATCGGTCGAAACTCAAAGGGGTACCTTCACGGAAAATAGTTGATTTGGGGTCCAAAAATATATATTGTATTAGCATAACTACCTCAATATATATCGAGTAGGAATGCGAATAAACCTAATATCACTGAAAACTAAGTTGTGACTGATGAGATATTGACAAAACTACGAAATCGCACGACACTAAAAGGGGTACCATCACAGAAAATAGTTAATTTGAGTTCAAAAAATATGTATTATATTAACATAAGTATTTCAATATATATCAATTAAGAATTTGATTGAACCTAATTTCACTGAAAATGAAGTTGCGAGTAATGCGATATTAACAAAACTACAAAATCCGACGGTATTAATTACGAACCATCTGTGAAAAAGGTCTCAACGTATGATATGCAAGATGATGACAAGGTTCGTTTGATCCTATATTTTTAGTAATAAAATGTAGAAAAGATGTTTGATCGAGTATGGAAGAAAATAAAATTTATTTAATCAAAAACAGAGTTCCGATTGAGGATAAATTCAAAATACTACAACATCGGTCGAAATTCAAAGGGGTACCTTCACGGAAAATTGTTCATTTGGGATGGGTCCAAAAATATATATTGTATTAGGATAACTACCTAAATATATATTGAGTAATACTGCGAATAAATATAATTTCGATGAAAACGTAGTTACTAGTGATGCAATATTGACAAAACTAAAAGGGGTACCATCACAGAAATTGGTTGATTTGGTATCAAAAAATAATTATTATATTAGCATAGCTATTTCAATATATATCGAGTTAGAATGTGATTGAACCTAATTTCACTGAAAACGAAGTTGCGAGTGATGAAATATTAACAAAACTACGAAATCCGACGACATTAATTAGGCACCATCACGCAAAAAGGTATTAACATCTGATATGCAAGATGATGACAAGGTTCGTTTGATCCTATATTTTTAGTAAGAAGGTGTAGGAAATATATTTGATCGAGTATGGAAGAAAATAAAAAATTATTTAATCAAAAACAGAGTTCCGATTGAGGAGAAATTCAAAATACTACAAAATTGATCGAAACTCAAAGGGGTACATTCACGGAAAATAGTTGATTTGGGGTCCAAAAATATATATTGTATTAGGATAACTACCTAAATATATATTGAGTAATACTGCGAATAAATCTAATTTCGATGAAAACGTAGTTGCTAGTGTTGCAATATTGACAAAACTACGAAATCAGACGAAACTAAAAGGGGTACCATCACAGAAAATGGTTGATTTGGTATCAAAAAATAATTATTATATTAGCATAGCTATTTCAATATATATCGAGTTAGAATGTGATTGAACCTAATTTCACTGAAAACGAAGTTGCGAGTGATGAAATATTCACAAAACTACGAAATCCGACGACATTAATTAGGCACCATCACGCAAAAAGGTATTAACATCTGATATGCAATATGATGACAAGGTTCGTTTGATCCTATATTTTTAGTAAGAAGGTATAGGAAATATATTTGAACGAGTATGGAAGAAAATAAAAAATTATTTAATCAAAAACAGAGTTCCGATTGAGGAGAAATTCAAAATACTACAAAATCGGTCGAAACTCAAAGGGGTACCTTCACGGAAAATAGTTGATTTGGGGTCCAAAAATATATATTGTATTAGCATATCTACCTCAATATATATCGAGTAAGAATGCGAATAAACCTAATTTGGATGAAAACGTAGTTGCGAGTGATGCAATATTGACAAAACTACGAAATGAGACGAAACTATAAGGGGTACTATCACAGAAAATGGTTGATTTGGTACCAAAAAATATATATTATTTCAGCATAGATATTTCAATATATATCAAGTAAGAATGTGATTGAACCTAATTTCACTGAAAACGAAGTTGCGAGTGATGAGATATTAACAAAACTACGAAATCCGACGACATTAATTAGGTAGCATCACACAAAAAGGTATTAACATCTGATATGCAAGATGATGACAAGGTTCGTTTGATCCTATATTTTTAGTAAGAAGGTGTAGGAAATATATTTGATCGAGTATGGAAGAAAATAAAAAATTATTTAATCAAAAACAGAGTTCCGATTGAGGAGAAATTCAAAATACTACAAAATTGATCGAAACTCAAAGGGATACATTCACGGAAAATAGTTGATTTGGGGTCCAAAAATATATATTGTATTAGGATAACTACCTAAATATATATTGAGTAATACTGCGAATAAATCTAATTTCGATGAAAACGTAGTTGCTAGTGTTGCAATATTTACAAAACAACGAAATCGGACGAAACTAAAAGGGGTACCTTCACGGAATATGCTTTATTTGGTATAAAACAATATATATTGTATTAGCATATCTATTTAAATAAATATCATGTAAGAATGTGAATGAAACAAATTTCACTGAAAACGAAGTTGCGAGTGATGAGATATTAACAAAACTACGAAATCCGACGACATTAATCAGGTAGCATCACACAAAAAGGTATTAACATCTGATATGCAAGATGATGACAAGGTTCGTTTGATCCTATATTTTTAGTAAGAATGTGTAGAAAATATATTTGATCGAGTATGGAAGAAAAAAAAAATTATTTAAACAAAAACAGAGTTCGGATTGAGGATAAATTCAAAATACTACAAAATCGGTCGAAACTCAAAGGGGTACATTCACGGAAAATAGTTGATTTGTGGTCCAAAAATATATATTGTATTAGAATAACTACATCAATATATATCGAGTACGAATTCGACTAAACCTAATTTCACTGAAAACTTGGACGAAACTCAAAGGGGTACCATCATAGAAAATAGTTGATTTGAGTTCAAAAAATATATATTATATTAGCATAGCTATTTCAATATATATCAAGTAAGAATGTGAATGAACCTAATTTCACTGAAAACGAAGTTGCGAGTGAAGGGATATTAACAAAACTACGAAATTCGACGGTATTAATTACGAACCATCTCTGAAAAAGGTCTCAACGTATGTTATGCAAGATGATGACAAGGTTCAATTGGTCCTATATTTTTAATAATATTGTGTATAACATATATTTGATCGAGTATGGAAGAAAATAAAATTTATTTAAACAAAAACAGAGTTCCGATTGAGGAGAAATTCAAAATACTACAAAATTGGTCGAAACTCAAAGGGGTACCATCACAGAAAATGGTTGATTTGGTATCAAAAAATATATGTTATATTGGCATAGATATTTCAATATATATCAAGTAAGAATGTGATTGAACCTAATTTCATTGAAAACTAAGTTGCGAGTGATGGGATATTAACAAAACTACGAAATCTGACGGTATTAATTACGAACCATCTGTGAAAAAGGTCTTAACTTCTGATATGCAAGATGATGACAAGGTTTGATTGGTCCTATATTTTTAGTAATAATGCGTGGAAAATATATTTGATCGAGTATAGAAGAAAAAAAAAATTATTTAAAGAAATACAGAGTTCGAACTGAGGAGAAATTCAAAATACTAATAATCGGTCGAAACTCAAAGGGGTACCTTCACGGAAAATAGTTGATTTGGGGTCCAAAAATATATATTGTCTTAGCATAACTACCTCAGTATATATCGAGTAGGAATGCGAATAAACCTAATTTGGTTGAAAACGTAGTTACGAGTGATGCATTATTGACAAAACTAGGAAATCAGACGAAACTAAAAGGGGTACATCATAGAAAATGGTTGATTTGGTATCAAAAAATATATATTATATTAGCATAGCTATTTCAATATATATCAAGTAAGAATGTGATTGAACCTAATTTCACTGAAAACGAAGTTGCGAGTGATGAGATATTAACAAAACTACGAAATCCAACGGTATTAATTACGAACCATCTATGAAAAAGGTCTCAACTTCTGATATGCAAGATGATGACAAGGTTCGATTGGTCCTATATTTTTAGTAATAATGTGTAGAAAAGATGTTTGATCGAGTATGGAAGAAAATAAAATTTATTTAATCAAAAACAGAGTTCCGATTAAGGATAAATTCAAAATACTACAAAATCGGTCGAAACTCAAAGGGGTACCTTCACGGAAAATTGTTCATTTGGGGTCCAAAAATATATATTGCATAGCATAACTAATTCAATATATATCTAGTAAGAATGTGATTAAACTAATTTCACCGAAAATGAAGTTATGAGTGATGCAATATTTACAAAACTACGAAATCGGACGAAACTAAAAGGGGTACCTTCACGGAATATGGTTGATTTGGTATAAAAAAATATATATTGTATTAGTATAGATATTTAAAAAATATCAAGTAAGAATGTTTATGAAACAAATTTCACTGAAAACGAAGTTGCGAGTGATGAGATATTAACAAAACTACGAAATCTGACGACATTAATTAGGTACCATCATGGAAAAAGGTATTAACTTCTGATATAAAAGATGATGACAAGGTTCGTTTGATCCTATATTTTTAGTAAGAATGTGTAGACAATATATTTGATCGAGTATGGAAAAAAAAAATTAGTTAAACAAAAACAAAGTTCGGATTGAGGATAAATTCAAAATACTACAAAATCGGTCGAAACTCAAAGGGGTACCTTCACGGAAAATAGTTGATTTGGGGGTCCAAAAATATATATTGTATTAGAATACCTACATCAATATATATCGAGTACGAATGCGACTAAACCTAATTTAACTGAAAACGAAGTTGCGAGTGATGAGATATTGACAAAACTACGAAATTGGACGAAACTCAAAGGGGTACCATCACAAAAAATAGTTGATTTGAGTTCAAAAAATTGTTGATTTGAGTTCAAAATATATATATTATATTAGCATACCTATTTCAATATATATCAAGTAAGAATGTGAATGAACCTAATTTCACTGAAAACGAAGTTGCGAGTGAAGGGATATTAACAAAACTACGAAATTCGACGGTATTAATTACGAACCATCTCTGAAAAAGGTCTCAACGTAGGTTATGCAAGATGATGACAAGGTTCAATTGGTCATATATTTTTAATAATGTTGTGTATAACATATATTTGATCGAGTATGGAAGAAAATAAAATTTATTTAAACAAAAACAGAGTTCCGATATAGGAGAAATTCAAAATACTACAAAATCGGTCGACACTCAAAGGGGTACCATCACAGAAAATGGTTGATTTGGTATCAAAAAATATATGTTATATTAGCATAGATATTTCAATATATATCAAGTAAGAATGTGATTGAACCTAATTTCATTGAAAACTAAGTTGCGAGTGATGGGATATTAACAAAACTACGAAATCTGACGGTATTAATTACGAACCATCTGTGAAAAAGGTCTTAACTTCTGATATGCAAGATGATGACAAGGTTTGATTGGTCCTATATTTTTAGTAATAATGTGTAAAAAATTTATTTGATCGAGTATGGAAGAAAAAAAAATTATTTAAAGAAATACATAGTTCGAACTGAGGAGAAATTCAAAATACTAATAATCGGTCGAAACTCAAAGGGGTACCTTCACGGAAAATAGTTGATTTGGGGTCCAAAAATATATATTGTCTTAGCATAATGACCTCAATATATATCGAGTAAGATTGCGAACAAACCTAATTTGGATGAAAACGTAGTTGCGAGTGATGCAATATTGACAATACTACGAAATCGGACGAAACTAAAAGGGGTACCATCACAGAAAATGGTTGCTTTGGTATCAAAAAATATATATTATATTAGCATACATATTTCAATATATATGAAGTAAGAATGTGATTGAACCTAATTTCACTGAAAACGAAGTTGCGAGTGATGGGATATTAACAAAACTACGAAATCCAACGATATTAAGTAAGAACCATCTATGAAAAAGGTCTCAACTTCTAATATGCAAGATGATGACAAGGTTCGATTGGTCCTATATTTTTAATAATAATGTGTAGAATAGATGTTTGATCGAGTATGGAAGAAAATAAAATTTATTTAATCAAAAACAGAGTTCCGATTGAGGATAAGTTCAAAATACTACAAAATCGGTAGAAACTCTAAGGGGTACATTCACGGAAAATTGTTCATTTGGGGTCCAAAAATATATATTGTATTAGCATAACTAATTAATTATATATCAAGTAATAATGTGAATAAAACTAATTTTACCGAAAATGAAGTTATGAGTGATGCAATATTGACAAAACTACGAAATCGGACGAAACTAAAAGGGGTACCTTCATGGAATATGGTTGATTTGGTATAAAACAATATATATTGTATTAGCATAGCTATTTAATTATATATCAAGTAAGAATGTGAATGAACCTTATTTCACTGATAATATATATTTTGCGAGTGATGGGATATTAACAAAACTACGAAATCCGGCGACATTAATAAGGTACCATCACGCAAAAAGGTAGTAACATCTGATCTGCAAGAACATGACAAGGTTCGTTTGATCCTATATTTTTAGTAATAAGGTGTAGGAAATATATTTGATCGACTATGCAAGAAAATAAAAAATTATTTAATCAAAAACAGAGTTCCGATTGAAGAAAAATTCAAAATACTACAAAATCGATCGAAACTCAAAGGGGTACCTTCACGGAAAATAGTTGATTTGGGGTCCAAAAATATATATTGTATTAGCATAACTACCTCAGTATATATTGAGTAAGAATTCGAATAAACCTTATTTGGATGAAAACGTAGTTGCGAGTTATGCAATATTGATAGAACTACGAAATCGGGCGAAACTAAAAGGGGTACCATCACAAAAAATGGTTGATTTGGTATCAAAAAATATATATTATATTAGCATATATATTTCAATATATATCAAGTAAGAATGTGATTGAACCTAATTTCACTGAAAACGAAGTTGCGAGTGATGAGATATTAACAAAACTACGAAATCCGACGGTATTAATTACGAACCATCTTTGAAAAACGTCTCAACGTATGATATGCAAGATGATGACAAGGTTCGATTGGCCCTATATTTTTAGTAATATTGTGTAGAAAAGATATTTGATCGAGTATGGAAGAAAATAAAATTTATTTAATAAAAATCAGAGTTCCGATTGAGGAGAAATTCAAAATACTACGAAATCGGTCGAACCTCAAAGGGGTACCTTCACGGAAAATAGTTGATTTGGGGTCCAAAAATATATATTGTATTAGCATAACTACCTCAATATATATCGAGTAAGAATGCGAATAAACCTAATTCGGATGACAACGTAGTTGCGAGTGATGCAATATTGACAAAACTACGAAATGAGACTAAACTAAAAGGGGTACCATCACAGAAAATGGTTGATTTGGTCTCAAAAAATATATATTATATTAGCATAGCTATTTCAATATATATCAAGTAAGAATGTGATTGAACCTAATTTCACTGAAAACGAAGTTGCGAGAGATGGGATATTTGTTTTGCTCAAGAGTGATGGGATATTAACAAAACTACGAAATCCGACCACATTAATTAGGTACCATCGCGCAAAACGGTATTAACATCTGATATGCAAGATGATGACAAGGCTTGTTTGATACTATATTTTTAGTAAGAAGGTGTAGGAAATATATTTGATCGAGTATGGAAGAAAATAAAAAATTATTTAATCAAAAACAGATTTTCGATTGAGGAGAATTTCAAAATACTACAAAATCGATCGAAACTCAAAGGGGTACCTTCACGGAAAATAGTTGATTTGGGGTCCAAAAATATATATTTTATTAGCATAACTACCTCAATATATATTAAGTAAGAATTCGAATAAACCTAATATCACTGAAAATGAAGTTGCGAGTGATGAGATATTGACAAAACTACGAAATTGGACGAAACTCAAAGGGGTACCATTACATAAAATAGTTGAGTTGAGTTCAAAAAATATATATAATATTAGCATACCTATTTCAATATATATCAAGTAAGAATGTGATTGAACCTAATTTCACTGAAAACGAAGTTGCGAGTGATGGGATATTAACAAAACTATGAAATCTAACGGTACTAATTACGAACCATCTCTGAAAAAGGTCTCAACTTATGATATGAAAGATGATAACAAAGTTCGATTGGTCTTATATTTTTTGTAATATTTTGTAGAAAAGATATTTGAAAGAGTATGGAAGAAAATAAAATTTATATAATAAAAAACAAGTGTTCCGATTGAGGAGAAATTCAAAATACTACAAAATCGGTCAAAACTCAAAGGGGTACCTTCACGGAAAATTGTTCATTTGGGGTCCAAAAATATATATTTTATTAGCATAACTACCTCAATATATATTGAGTAAGAATGCGAATAAACCTAATTTGGATGACAACGTAGTTGCGAGTGATGCAATATTGACAAAACTACGAAATCGGACGAAACTAAAAGGGGTACCATCACAGAAAATGGTTGATTTGGTATCAAAAAATATATATTATATTAGCATAGCTATTTCAATATATATCAAGTAAGAATGTGATTGAACCTAATTTCACTGAAAACGAAGTTGCGAGAGATGAGATATTAACAAAACTACGAAATCCGACGACATTAATTATGCACCGTCACGCAAAAAGGTATTATCATCTGATATGCAAGATGATGACAAGGTTCGTTTGATCCTATATTTTTAGTAAGAAGGTGTAGGAAATATATTTGATCGAGTATGGAAGAAAATAAAAAATTATTTAATCAAAAACAGAGTTCCGATTGAGGAGAAATTAAAAATACTACAAAATCGGTCGAAACTCAAAGGGGTGTACCTTCACGGAAAATAGTTGATATGGGGTCCAAAAATATATATTGTATTAGCATAAATACCTCAATATATATCGAGTAAGATTGCGAACAAACCTAATTTGGATGAAAACGTAGTTTCGAGTGATGCAATATTGACAATACTACGAAATCGGACGAAACTAAAAGGGGTACCATCACAGAAAATGGTTGCTTTGGTATCAAAAAATATATATTATATTAGCATACATATTTCAATATATATGAAGTAAGAATGTGATTGAACTTAATTTCACTGAAAACGAAGTTGCGAGTGATGGGATATTAACAAAACTACGAAATACAACGATATTAAGTAAGAACCATCTATGAAAAAGGTCTCAACTTCTGATATGCAAGATGATGACAAGGTTCGATTGGTCCTATATTTTTAATAATAATGTGTAGAATAGATGTTTGATCGAGTATGGAAGAAAATAAAATTTATTTAATCAAAAACAGAGTTCTGATTGAGGATAAGTTCAAAATACTACAAAATCGGTAGAAACTCTAAGGTGTACATTCACGGATAATTGTTCATTTGGGGTCCAAAAATATATATTGTATTAGCATAACTAATTAATTATATATCAAGTAATAATGTGAATAAAATTAATTTCACCGAAAATGAAGTTATGAGTGATGCAATATTGACAAAACTACGAAATCGGACGAAACTAAAAGGGGTATCTTCATGGAATATGGTTGATTTGGTATAAAACAATATATATTGTATTAGCATAGCTATTTAATTATATATCAAGTAAGAATGTGAATGAACCTTATTTCACTGATAATATATATTTTGCGAGTGATGCAAACTAAAAGGGGTAACTACACGGAAAATAGTTGATTTGGGGGTCCAAAAATATATATTGTATTAGCATAACTACCTCAGTATATATTGAGTAAGAATTCGAATAAACCTAATTTGGATGAAAACGTAGTTGCGAGTTATGCAATATTGATAGAACTACGAAATCGGGCGAAACTAAAACGGGTACCATCACAAAAAATGGTTGATTTGGTATCAAAAAATATATATTATATTAGCATATATATTTCAATATATATCAAGTAAGAATGTGATTGAACCTAATTTTACTAAAAACGAAGTTGCGAGTGATGAGATATTAACAAAACTACGAAATCCGACGGTATTAATTACGAACCATCTTTGAAAAACGTCTCAACGTATGATATGCAAGATGATGACAAGGTTCGATTGGCCCTATATTTTTAGTAATATTGTGTAGAAAAGATATTTGATTGAGTATGGAAGAAAATAAAATTTATTTAATAAAAAAAAAAGTTCTGATTGAGGAGAAATTCAAAATAATACAAAATCGGTCGAACCTCAAAGGGGTACCTTCACGGAAAATAGTTGATTTGGGGTCCAAAAATATATATTGTATTAGCATAACTACCTTAATATATATAGAGTAAGAATGCGAATAAACCTAATTCGGATGACAACGTAGTTGCGAGTGATGCAATATTGACAAAACTACGAAATGAGACTAAACTAAAAGGGGTACCATCACAGAAAATGGTTGATTTGATATCAAAAAATATATATTATATTAGCATAGCTATTTCAATATATATAAAATAAGAATGTGATTGAACCTAATTTCACTGAAAACGAAGTTGCGAGAGATGGGATATTTGTTTTGACCAAGAGTGATGGGATATTAACAAAACTACGAAATCCGACCACATTAATTAGGTACGATCGCGCAAAACGGTATTAACATCTGATATGCAAGATGATGATAAGGTTTGTTTGATACTATATTTTTAGTAAGGTGTAGGAAAAACAGATTTTCGATTGAAGAGAATTTCAAAATACTACAAAATCGGTAGAAACTCTAAGGGGTACATTCACGGAAAATTGTTCATTTGGGGTCCAAAAATATATATTGTATTAGCATAACTAATTGATTATATATCAAGTAATAATGTGAATAAAACTAATTTCACCGAAAATGAAGTTATGAGTGATGCAATATTGACAAAACTACGAAATCGGACGAAACTAAAAGGGGTACTTTCATGGAATATGGTTGATTTGGTATAAGACAATATATATTGTATTAGCATAGCTATTTAATTATATATCAAGTAAGAATGTGAATGATCCTTATTTCACTGATAATATATATTTTGCGAGTGATGGGATATTAACAAAACTACGAAATCCGGCGACATTAATAAGGTACCATCACGCAAAAAGGTAGTAACATCTGATCTGCAAGAACATGACAAGGTTCGTTTGATCCTATATTTTTAGTAAGAATGTGTAGGAAATATATTTGATCGAGTATGCAAGAAAATAAATAATTATTTAATCAAAAACAGAGTCCCGATTGAGGAAAAATTCAAAATACTACAAAATCGATCAAAACTCAAAGGGGTACCTTCACGAAAAATAGTTGATTTGGGGTCCAAAAATATATATTGTATTAGCATAACTACCTCAGTATATATTGAGTAAGAATTTGAATAAACCTAATTTGGATGAAAACGTAGTTGCGAGTTATGCAATATTGATAGAACTACGAAATCGGGCGAAACTAAAAGGGGTACCATCACAAAAAATGGTTGATTTGGTATCAAAAAATATATATTATATTAGCATATATATTTCAATATATATCAAGCAAGAATGTGATTGAACCTAATTTTACTAAAAACGAAGTTGCGAGTGATGAGATATTAACAAAACTACGAAATCCGACGGTATTAATTACGAACCATCTTTGAAAAACGTCTCAACGTATGATATGCAAGATGATGACAAGGTTCGATTGGCCCTATATTTTTAGTAATATTGTGTAGAAAAGATATTTGATCGAGTATGTAATAAAATAAAATTTATTTAATAAAAATCAGAGTTCCGATTGAGGAGAAATTCAAAATACAACAAAATTGGTCGAACCTCAAAGGGGTACCTTCACGGAAAATAGTTGATTTGGGGTCCAAAAATATATATTGTACTAGCATAACTACCTCAATATATATCGAGTAAGAATGCGAATAAACCTAATTCGGATGACAACGTAGTTGCGAGTGATGCAATATTGACAAAACTACGAAATGAGACTAAACGAAAAGGGGTACCATCACAGAAAATGGTTGATTTGGTATCAAAAAATATATATTATATTAGCATAGCTATTTCAATATATATCAAGTAAGAATGTGATTGAACCTAATTTCACTGAAAACGAAGTTGCGAGAGATGAGATATTTGTTTTGACTAAGAGTGATGGGATATTAACAAAACTACGAAATCCGACCACATTAATTAGGTACCATCGCGCAAAACGGTATTAACATCTGATATGCAAGATGATGACAAGGTTTGTTTGATACTATATTTTTAGTAAGCAGGTGTAGGAAATATATTTGATCGAGTATGGAAGAAAATAAAAAATTATTTAATCAAAAACAGATTTTCGATTGAGGAGAATTTCAAAATACTACAAAATCGATCGAAACTCAAAGGGGTACCTTCACGGAAAATAGTTGATTTGGGGTCCAAAAATATATATTTTATTAGCATAACTACCTCAATATATATTAAGTAAGATTTCGAATAAACCTAATTTGGATGAAAACGTAGTTGCGAGTGATGCTATATTGACAAAACTACGAAATCGGATGAAACTAAAAGGGGTACCATCACAGAAAATGGTTGACTTGGTATCAAAAAATATATATTATATTAGAATATATATTTCAATATATATTAACAAAACTACGAAATCTGGCGGTATTAATTACGAACCATAGGTGAAAAAGGTCTCAACTTCTGATATGCAAGATGATGACAAGGTTCGATTGGTCCTATATTTTTAGTAATAATGTGTATAAAATATGTTTGATCGAGTATGGAAGAAAATAAAATTTATTTAATCAAAAACAGAGTTCCGATTGAGGATAAATTTAAAATACTACAAAATCGGTCGAAACTAAAAGGGGTACCTTCACGGAAAATTGTTCATTTGGGGTCCAAAAATATATAATGTATTAGAAAAACTAATTCATTATATATCTAGTAAGAATGTGAGTAAAACTAATTTCACCGAAAATGAAGTTATGAGTGATGCAATATTGACAAAACTACGAAATCGGACGAAACTAAAAGGGTTACCTTCACGGAATATGGTTAATTTGGTATAAAACAATATATATTGTATTAGAATAGCTATTTAAATATATATCAAGTAAGAATGTTTATGAAACTAATTTCACTGAAGACGAAGTTGCGAGTGATTAAATATTAACAAAACTACGAAATCCGACGACATTAATTAGGTACCATCACGGAAAAAGGTATTAACTTCTTATATACAAGATGATGACAAGGTTCGTTTGATCCTATATTTTTAGTAAGAAAGTGTAGAAAATATATTTGATGGAGTATGGAAGAAAAAAAACTTTATTTAAACAAAAACAGAGTTCGGATTGAAAAGAAATTCAAAATACT
Organism: Chamaenerion angustifolium; assembly: GCA_946814005.1. Lineage (NCBI taxonomy): Eukaryota > Viridiplantae > Streptophyta > Magnoliopsida > Myrtales > Onagraceae > Chamaenerion > Chamaenerion angustifolium. The sequence continues at coordinate 2,939,113 of OX328279.1, forward strand.
ACAAAATCTGTCGAAACTAAAAGGGGTACCTTCACGGAAAATAGTTGATTTGGGGGTCCAAAAATATATATTGTATTAGCATAACTACCTCAGTATATATTGAGTAAGAATTCGAATAAACCTAATTTGGATGAAAACGTAGTTGCGAGTTATGCAATATTGATAGAACTACGAAATCGGGCGAAACTAAAAGGGGTACCATCACAAAAAATGGTTGATTTGGTATCAAAAAATATATATTATATTAGCATATATATTTCAATATATATCAATTAAGAATGTGATTGAACCTAAATTCACTGAAAACGAAGTTGCGAGTGATTAGATATTAACAAAACTACGAAATCCTACGGTATTAATTACGAACCATCTTTGAAAAACGTCTCAACGTATGATATGCAAGATGATGACAAGGTTCGATTGGTCCTATATTTTTAATAATAATGTGTAGAATAGATGTTTGATCGAGTATGGAAGAAAATAAAATTTATTTAATCAAAAACAGAGTTCTGATTGAGGATAAGTTCAAAATACTACAAAATCGGTAGAAACTCTAAGGTGTACATTCACAGATAATTGTTCATTTGGGGTCCAAAAATATATATTGTATTAGCATAACTAATTAGTTATATATCAAGTAATAATGTGAATAAAATTAATTTCACCGAAAATGAAGTTATGAGTGATGCAATATTGACAAAACTACGAAATCGGACGAAACTAAAAGGGGTATCTTCATGGAATATGGTTGATTTGGTATAAAACAATATATATTGTATTAGCATAGCTATTTAATTATATATCAAGTAAGAATGTGAATGAATTAGGTACCATCACGGAATATTAACAAAACTACGAAATCCGACGGTATTAATTACGAACCATCTTTGAAAAACGTCTCAACGTATGATATGCAAGATGATGACAAGGTTCGATTGGTCCTATATTTTTAATAATAATGTGTAGAATAGATGTTTGATCGAGTATGGAAGAAAATAAAATCTATTTAATCAAAAACAGAGTTCTGATTGAGGATAAGTTCAAAATACTACAAAATCGGTAGAAACTCTAAGGTGTACATTCACAGATAATTGTTCATTTGGGGTCCAAAAATATATATTGTATTAGCATAACTAATTAGTTATATATCAAGTAATAATGTGAATAAAATTAATTTCACCGAAAATGAAGTTATGAGTGATGCAATATTGACAAAACTACGAAATCGGACGAAACTAAAAGGGGTATCTTCATGGAATATGGTTGATTTGGTATAAAACAATATATATTGTATTAGCATAGCTATTTAATTATATATCAAGTAAGAATGGGATATTTGTTTTGACCAAGAGTGATGGGATATTAACAAAACTACGAAATCCGACCACATTAATTAGGTACCATCGCGCAAAACGGTATTAACATCTGATATGCAAGATGATAACAAGGTTTGTTTGATACTATATTTTTAGTAAGCAGGTGTAGGAAATATATTTGATCGAGTATGGAAGAAAATAAAAAATTATTTAATCAAAAACAGATTTTCGATTGAGGAGAATTTCAAAATACTACAAAATCGATCGAAACTCAAAGGGGTACCTTCACGGAAAATAGTTGATTTGGGGTCCAAAAATATATATTTTATTAGCATAACTACCTCAATATATATTAAGTAAGATTTCGAATAAACCTAATTTGGATGAAAACGTAGTTGCGAGTGATGCTATATTGACAAAACTACGAAATCGGATGAAACTAAAAGGGGTACCATCACAGAAAATGGTTGACTTGGTATCAAAAAATATATATTATATTAGAATATATATTTCAATATATATTAACAAAACTACGAAATCTGGCGGTATTAATTACGAACCATAGGTGAAAAAGGTCTCAACTTCTGATATGCAAGATGATGACAAGGTTCGATTGGTCCTATATTTTTAGTAATAATGTGTATAAAATATGTTTGATCGAGTATGGAAGAAAATAAAATTTATTTAATCAAAAACAGAGTTCCGATTGAGGATAAATTTAAAATACTACAAAATCGGTCGAAACTAAAAGGGGTACCTTCACGGAAAATTGTTCATTTGGGGTCCAAAAATATATAATGTATTAGAAAAACTAATTCATTATATATCTAGTAAGAATGTGAGTAAAACTAATTTCACCGAAAATGAAGTTATGAGTGATGCAATATTGACAAAACTACGAAATCGGACGAAACTAAAAGGGTTACCTTCACGGAATATGGTTAATTTGGTATAAAACAATATATATTGTATTAGAATAGCTATTTAAATATATATCAAGTAAGAATGTTTATGAAACTAATTTCACTGAAGACGAAGTTGCGAGTGATTAAATATTAACAAAACTACGAAATCCGATGACATTAATTAGGTACCATCACGGAAAAAGGTATTAACTTCTTATATACAAGATGATGACAAGGTTCGTTTGATCCTATATTTTTAGTAAGAAAGTGTAGAAAATATATTTGATGGAGTATGGAAGAAAAAAAACTTTATTTAAACAAAAACAGAGTTCGGATTGAAAAGAAATTCAAAATACTACAAAATCTGTCGAAACTAAAAGGGGTACCTTCACGGAAAATAGTTGATTTGGGGGTCCAAAAATATATATTGTATTAGCATAACTACCTCAGTATATATTGAGTAAGAATTCGAATAAACCTAATTTGGATGAAAACGTATTTGCGAGTTATGCAATATTGATAGAACTACGAAATCGGGCGAAACTAAAAGGGGTACCATCACAAAAAATGGTTGATTTGGTATCAAAAAATATATATTATATTAGCATATATATTTCAATATATATCAAGCAAGAATGTGATTGAACCTAATTTTACTAAAAACGAAGTTGCGAGTGATGAGATATTAACAAAACTACGAAATCCGCCGGTATTAATTACGAACCATCTTTGAAAAACGTCTCAACGTATGATATGCAAGATGATGACAAGGTTCGATTGGCCCTATATTTTTAGTAATATTGTGTAGAAAAGATATTTGATCGAGTATGGAAGAAAATAAAGTTTATTTAATAAAAATCAAAGTTCCGATTGAGGAGAAATTCAAAATACTACAAAATCGGTCGAACCTCAAAGGGGTACCTTCACGGAAAATAGTTGATTTGGGGTCCAAAAATATATATTGTATTAGCATAACTATCTCAATATATATCGAGTAAGAATGCGAATAAACCTAATTCGGATGACAACGTAGTTGCGAGTGATGCAATATTGACAAAACTACGAAATGAGACTAAACTAAAAGGGGTACCATCACAGAAAATGGTTGATTTGGTCTCAAAAAATATATATTATATTAGCATAGCTATTTCAATATATATCAAGTAAGAATGTGATTGAACCTAATTTCACTGAAAACGAAGTTGCGAGAGATGGGATATTTGTTTTGACCAAGAGTGATGGGATATTAACAAAACTACGAAATCCGACCACATTAATTAGGTACGATCGCGCAAAACGGTATTAACATCTGATATGCAAGATGATGACAAGGTTTGTTTCATACTATATTTTTAGTAAGAAGGTGTAGGAAATATATTTGATCGAGTATGGAAGAAAATAAAAAATTATTTAATCAAAAACAGATTTTCGATTGAGGAGAATTTCAAAATACTACAAAATCGGTAGAAACTCTAAGGGGTACATTCACGGAAAATTGTTCATTTGGGGTCCAAAAATATATATTGTATTAGCATAACTAATTAATTATATATCAAGTAATAATGTGAATAAAACTAATTTCACCGAGAATTAAGTTATGAGTGATGCAATATTGACAAAACTACGAAATCGGACGAAACTAAAAGGGGTACCTTCATGGAATATGGTTGATTTGGTATAAAACAATATATATTGTATTAGCATAGCTATTTAATTATATATCAAGTAAGAATGTGAATGAACCTTATTTCACTGATAATATATATTTTGCGAGTGATGGGATATTAACAAAACTACGAAATCCGGCGACATTAATAAGGTACCATCACGCAAAAAGGTAGTAACATCTGATCTGCAAGAACATGACATGGTTCGTTTGATCCTATATTTTTAGTAAGAAGGTGTAGGAAATATATTTGATCGAGTATACAAGAAAATAAAAAATTATTTAATCAAAAACAAAGTTCCGATTGAGGAAAAATTCAAAATACTACAAAATCGATCAAAACTCAAAGGGGTACCTTCACGAAAAATAGTTGATTTGTGGTCCAAAAATATATATTGTATTAGCATAACTACCTCAGTATATATTGAGTAAGAATTCGAATAAACCTAATTTGGATGAAAACGTAGTTGCGAGTTATGCAATATTGATAGAACTACGAAATCGGGCGAAACTAAAAGGGGTACCATCACAAAAAATGGTTGATTTGGTATCAAAAAATATATATTATATTAGCATAGCTATTTCAATATATATCAAGTAAGAATGTGATTGAACCTAATTTCACTGAAAACGAAGTTGCGAGAGATGAGATATTAACAAAACTACGAAATCCGACGACATTAATTAGGTACCGTCACGCAAAAAGGTATTATCATCTGATATGCAAGATGATGACAAGGTTCGTTTGATCCTATATTTTTAGTAAGAAGGTGTAGGAAATATATTTGATCGAGTATGGAAGAAAATAAAAAAATTATTTAATCAAAAACAGAGTTCCGATTGAGGAGAAATTCAAAATACTACAAAATCGGTTGAAACTCAAAGGGGTACCTTCACGGAAAATAGTTGATATGGGGTCCAAAAATATATATTGTATTAGCATAAATACCTCAATATATATCGAGTAAGATTGCGAACAAACCTAATTTGGATGAAAACGTAGTTGCGAGTGATGCAATATTGACAATACTACGAAATCGGACGAAACTAAAAGGGGTACCATCACAGAAAATGGTTGCTTTGGTATCAAAAAATATATATTATATTAGCATACATATTTCAATATATATGAAGTAAGAATGTGATTGAACTTAATTTCACTGAAAACGAAGTTGCGAGTGATGGGATATTAACAAAACTACGAAATCCAACGATATTAAGTAAGAACCATCTATGAAAAAGGTCTCAACTTCTGATATGCAAGATGATGACAAGGATCGATTGGTCCTATATTTTTAATAATAATGTGTAGAATAGATGTTTGATCGAGTATGGAAGAAAATAAAATTTATTTAATCAAAAACAGAGTTCTGATTGAGGATAAGTTCAAAATACTACAAAATCGGTAGAAACTCTAAGGGGTACATTCACGGATAATTGTTCATTTGGGGTCCAAAAATATATATTGTATTAGCATAACTAATTAATTATATATCAAGTAATAATGTGAATAAAACTAATTTCACCGAAAATGAAGTTATGAGTGATGCAATATTGACAAAACTACGAAATCGGACGAAACTAAAAGGGGTATCTTCATGGAATATGGTTGATTTGGTATAAAACAATATATATTGTATTAGCATAGCTATTTAATTATATATCAAGTAAGAATGTGAATGAACCTTATTTCACTGATAATATATATTTTGCGAGTGATGGGATATTAACAAAACTACGAAATCCGGCGACATTAATAAGGTACCATCACGCAAAAAGGTAGTAACATCTGATCTGCAAGAACATGACAAGGTTCGTTTGATCCTATATTTTTAGTAAGAAGGTGTAGGAAATATATTTGATCGAGTATGCAAGAAAATAAAAAATTATTTAATCAAAAACAGAGTTCCGATTGAGGAAAAATTCAAAATACTACAAAATCTGTCGAAACTCAAAGGGGCACCTTCACGGAAAATAGTTGATTTGGGGGTCCAAAAATATATATTGTATTAGCATAACTACCTCAGTATATATTGAGTAACAATTCGAATAAACCTAATTTGGATGAAAACGTAGTTGCGAGTTATGCAATATTGATAGAACTACGAAATCGGGCGAAACTAAAAGGGGTACCATCACAAAAAATGGTTGATTTGGTATCAAAAAATATATATTATATTAGCATATATATTTCAATATATATCAAGTAAGAATGTGATTGAACCTAATTTTACTAAAAACGAAGTTGCGAGTGATGAGATATTAACAAAACTACGAAATCCGACGGTATTAATTACGAACCATCTTTGAAAAACGTCTCAACGTATGATATGCAAGATGATGACAAGGTTCGATTGGCCCTATATTTTTAGTAATATTGTGTAGAAAAGATATTTGATCGAGTATGGAAGAAAATAAAATTTATTTAATAAAAATCAAAGTTCCGATTGAGGAGAAATTCAAAATACTACAAAATCGGTCGAACCTCAAAGGGGTACCTTCACGGAAAATAGTTGATTTGGGGTCCAAAAATATATATTGTATTAGCATAACTACCTCAATATATATAGAGTAAGAATGCGAATAAACCTAATTCGGATGACAACGTAGTTGCGAGTGATGCAATATTGACAAAACTACGAAATGAGACTAAACTAAAAGGGGTACCATCACAGAAAATGGTTGATTTGGTATCAAAAAATATATATTATATTAGCATAGCTATTTCAATATATATCAAGTAAAAATGTGATTGAACCTAATTTCACTGAAAACGAAGTTGCGAGAGATGGGATATTTGTTTTGACCAAGAGTGATGGGATATTAACAAAACTACGAAATCCGACCACATTAATTAGGTACGATCGCGCAAAACGGTATTAACATCTGATATGCAAGATGATGACAAGGTTCGTTTGATCCTATATTTTTAGTAAGAAGGTGTAGGAAAAACAGATTTTCGATTGAGGAGAATTTCAAAATACTACAAAATCGGTAGAAACTCTAAGGGGTACATTCACGGAAAATTGTTCATTTGGGGTCCAAAAATATATATTTTATTAGCATAACTAATTAATTATATATCAAGTAATAATGTGAATAAAACTAATTTCACCGAAAATGAAGTTATGAGTGATGCAATATTGACAAAACTACGAAATCGGACGAAACTAAAAGGGGTACCTTCATGGAATATGGTTGATTTGGTATAAAACAATATATATTGTATTAGCATAGCTATTTAATTATATATCAAGTAAGAATGTGAATGAACCTTATTTCACTGATAATATATATTTTGCGAGTGATGGGATATTAACAAAACTACGAAATCCGGCGACATTAATATGGTACAATCACGCAAAAAGGTAGTAACATCTGATCTGCAAGAACATGACAAGGTTCGTTTGATCCTATATTTTTAGTAAGAAGGTGTAGGAAATATATTTGATCGAGTATGCAAGAAAATAAAAAATTATTTAATCAAAAACAGAGTTCCGATTGAGGAAAAATTCAAAATACTACAAAATCGATCAAAACTCAAAGGGTACCTTCACGAAAAATAGTTGATTTGGGGTCCAAAAATATATATTGTATTAGCATAACTACCTCAGTATATATTGAGTAAGAATTCGAATAAACCTAATTTAGATGAAAACGTAGTTGCGAGTTATGCAATATTGATAGAACTACGAAATCGGGCGAAACTAAAAGGGGTACCATCACAAAAAATGGTTGATTTGGTATCAAAAAATATATATTATATTAGCATATATATTTCAATATATATCAATTAAGAATGTGATTGAACCTAAATTCACTGAAAACGAAGTTGCGAGTGATGAGATATTAACAAAACTACGAAATCTGACGGTATTAATTACGAACCATCTTTGAAAAACGTCTCAACGTATGATAAGCAAGATGATGACAAGGTTCGATTGGCCCTATATTTTTAGTAATATTGTGTAGAAAAGATATTTGATCGAGTATGTAATAAAATAAAATTTATTTAATAAAAATCAGAGTTCCGATTGAGGAGAAATTCAAAATACAACAAAATTGGTCGAACCTCAAAGGGGTACCTTCACGGAAAATAGTTGATTTGGGGTCCAAAAATATATATTGTATTAGCATAACTACCTCAATATATATCGAGTAAGAATGCGAATAAACCTAATTCGGATGACAACGTAGTTGCGAGTGATGCAATATTGACAAAACTACGAAATGAGACTAAACTAAAAGGGGTACCATCACAGAAAATGGTTGATTTGGTATCAAAAAATATATATTATATTAGCATAGCTATTTCAATATATATCAAGTAAGAATGTGATTGAACCTAATTTCACTGAAAACGAAGTTGCGAGAGATGGGATATTTGTTTTGACCAAGAGTGATGGGATATTAACAAAACTACGAAATCCGACAACATTAATTAGGTACCATCGCGCAAAACGGTATTAACATCTGATATGCAAGATGATGACAAGGTTTGTTTGATACTATATTTTTAGTAAGAAGGTGTAGGAAATATATTTGATCGAGTATGGAAGAAAATAAAAAATTATTTAATCAAAAACAGATTTTCGATTGAGGAGAATTTCAAAATACTACAAAATCGATCGAAACTCAAAGGGGTACCTTCACGGAAAATAGTTGATTTGGGGTCCAAAAATATATATTGTATTAGCATAAATACCTCAATATATATCGAGTAAGATTGCGAACAAACCTAATTTGGATGAAAACGTAGTTGCGAGTGATGCAATATTGACAATACTACGAAATCGGACGAAACTAAAAGGGGTACCATCACAGAAAATGGTTGCTTTGGTATCAAAAAATATATATTATATTAGCATACATATTTCAATATATATGAAGTAAGAATGTGATTGAACTTAATTTCACTGAAAACGAAGTTGCGAGTGATGGGATATTAACAAAACTACGAAATCCAACGATATTAAGTAAGAACCATCTATGAAAAAGGTCTCAACTTCTGATATGCAAGATGATGACAAGGATCGATTGGTCCTATATTTTTAATAATAATGTGTAGAATAGATGTTTGATCGAGTATGGAAGAAAATAAAATTTATTTAATCAAAAACAGAGTTCTGATTGAGGATAAGTTCAAAATACTACAAAATCGGTAGAAACTCTAAGGGGTACATTCACGGATAATTGTTCATTTGGGGTCCAAAAATATATATTGTATTAGCATAACTAATTAATTATATATCAAGTAATAATGTGAATAAAACTAATTTCACCGAAAATGAAGTTATGAGTGATGCAATATTGACAAAACTACGAAATCGGACGAAACTAAAAGGGGTACCTTCATGGAATATGGTTGATTTGGTATAAAACAATATATATTGTATTAGCATAGCTATTTAATTATATATCAAGTAAGAATGTGAATGAACCTTATTTCACTGATAATATATATTTTGCGAGTGATGGGATATTAACAAAACTACGAAATCCGGCGACATTAATAAGGTACCATCACGCAAAAAGGTAGTAACATCTGATCTGCAAGAACATGACAAGGTTCGTTTGATCCTATATTTTTAGTAAGAAGGTGTAGGAAATATATTTGATCGAGTATGCAAGAAAATAAAAAATTATTTAATCAAAAACAGAGTTCCGATTGAGGAAAAATTCAAAATACTACAAAATCGATCAAAACTCAAAGGGTACCTTCACGAAAAATAGTTGATTTGGGGTCCAAAAATATATATTGTATTAGCATAACTACCTCAGTATATATTGAGTAAGAATTCGAATAAACCTAATTTAGATGAAAACGTAGTTGCGAGTTATGCAATATTGATAGAACTACGAAATCGGGCGAAACTAAAAGGGGTACCATCACAAAAAATGGTTGATTTGGTATCAAAAAATATATATTATATTAGCATATATATTTCAATATATATCAATTAAGAATGTGATTGAACCTAAATTCACTGAAAACGAAGTTGCGAGTGATGAGATATTAACAAAACTACGAAATCTGACGGTATTAATTACGAACCATCTTTGAAAAACGTCTCAACGTATGATAAGCAAGATGATGACAAGGTTCGATTGGCCCTATATTTTTAGTAATATTGTGTAGAAAAGATATTTGATCGAGTATGTAATAAAATAAAATTTATTTAATAAAAATCAGAGTTCCGATTGAGGAGAAATTCAAAATACAACAAAATTGGTCGAACCTCAAAGGGGTACCTTCACGGAAAATAGTTGATTTGGGGTCCAAAAATATATATTGTATTAGCATAACTACCTCAATATATATCGAGTAAGAATGCGAATAAACCTAATTCGGATGAAAACGTAGTTGCGAGTGATGCAATATTGACAAAACTACGAAATGAGACTAAACTAAAAGGGGTACCATCACAGAAAATGGTTGATTTGGTATCAAAAAATATATATTATATTAGCATAGCTATTTCAATATATATCAAGTAAGAATGTGATTGAACCTAATTTCACTGAAAACGAAGTTGCGAGAGATGGGATATTTGTTTTGACCAAGAGTGATGGGATATTAACAAAACTACGAAATCCGACAACATTAATTAGGTACCATCGCGCAAAACGGTATTAACATCTGATATGCAAGATGATGACAAGGTTTGTTTGATACTATATTTTTAGTAAGAAGGTGTAGGAAATATATTTGATCGAGTATGGAAGAAAATAAAAAATTATTTAATCAAAAACAGATTTTCGATTGAGGAGAATTTCAAAATACTACAAAATCGATCGAAACTCAAAGGGGTACCTTCACGGAAAATAGTTGATTTGGGGTCCAAAAATATATATTGTATTAGCATAAATACCTCAATATATATCGAGTAAGATTGCGAACAAACCTAATTTGGATGAAAACGTAGTTGCGAGTGATGCAATATTGACAATACTACGAAATCGGACGAAACTAAAAGGGGTACCATCACAGAAAATGGTTGCTTTGGTATCAAAAAATATATATTATATTAGCATACATATTTCAATATATATGAAGTAAGAATGTGATTGAACTTAATTTCACTGAAAACGAAGTTGCGAGTGATGGGATATTAACAAAACTACGAAATCCAACGATATTAAGTAAGAACCATCTATGAAAAAGGTCTCAACTTCTGATATGCAAGATGATGACAAGGATCGATTGGTCCTATATTTTTAATAATAATGTGTAGAATAGATGTTTGATCGAGTATGGAAGAAAATAAAATTTATTTAATCAAAAACAGAGTTCTGATTGAGGATAAGTTCAAAATACTACAAAATCGGTAGAAACTCTAAGGGGTACATTCACGGATAATTGTTCATTTGGGGTCCAAAAATATATATTGTATTAGCATAACTAATTAATTATATATCAAGTAATAATGTGAATAAAACTAATTTCACCGAAAATGAAGTTATGAGTGATGCAATATTGACAAAACTACGAAATCGGACGAAACTAAAAGGGGTACCTTCATGGAATATGGTTGATTTGGTATAAAACAATATATATTGTATTAGCATAGCTATTTAATTATATATCAAGTAAGAATGTGAATGAACCTTATTTCACTGATAATATATATTTTGCGAGTGATGGGATATTAACAAAACTACGAAATCCGGCGACATTAATAAGGTACCATCACGCAAAAAGGTAGTAACATCTGATCTGCAAGAACATGACAAGGTTCGTTTGATCCTATATTTTTAGTAAGAAGGTGTAGGAAATATATTTGATCGAGTATGCAAGAAAATAAAAAATTATTTAATCAAAAACAGAGTTCCGATTGAGGAAAAATTCAAAATACTACAAAATCTGTCGAAACTCAAAGGGGCACCTTCACGGAAAATAGTTGATTTGGGGGTCCAAAAATATATATTGTATTAGCATAACTACCTCAGTATATATTGAGTAACAATTCGAATAAACCTAATTTGGATGAAAACGTAGTTGCGAGTTATGCAATATTGATAGAACTACGAAATCGGGCGAAACTAAAAGGGGTACCATCACAAAAAATGGTTGATTTGGTATCAAAAAATATATATTATATTAGCATATATATTTCAATATATATCAAGCAATAATGTGATTGAACCTAATTTTACTAAAAACGAAGTTGCGAGTGATGAGATATTAACAAAACTACGAAATCCGACGGTATTAATTACGAACCATCTTTGAAAAACGTCTCAACGTATGATATGCAAGATGATGACAAGGTTCGATTGGCCCTATATTTTTAGTAATATTGTGTAGAAAAGATATTTGATCGAGTATGGAAGAAAATAAAATTTATTTAATAAAAATCAAAGTTCCGATTGAGGAGAAATTCAAAATACTACAAAATCGGTCGAACCTCAAAGGGGTACCTTCACGGAAAATAGTTGATTTGGGGTCCAAAAATATATATTGTATTAGCATAACTACCTCAATATATATAGAGTAAGAATGCGAATAAACCTAATTCGGATGACAACGTAGTTGCGAGTGATGCAATATTGACAAAACTACGAAATGAGAATAAACTAAAAGGGGTACCATCACAGAAAATGGTTGATTTGGTATCAAAAAATATATATTATATTAGCATAGCTATTTCAATATATATCAAGTAAAAATGTGATTGAACCTAATTTCACTGAAAACGAAGTTGCGAGAGATGGGATATTTGTTTTGACCAAGAGTGATGGGATATTAACAAAACTACGAAATCCGACCACATTAATTAGGTACGATCGCGCAAAACGGTATTAACATCTGATATGCAAGATGATGACAAGGTTCGTTTGATCCTATATTTTTAGTAAGAAGGTGTAGTAAATATATTTGATCGAGTATGGAAGAAAATAAAAAAATTATTTAATCAAAAACAGAGTTCCGATTGAGGAGAAATTCAAAATACTACAAAATCGGTCGAAACTCAAAGGGGTACCTTCACGGAAAATAGTTGATATGGGGTCCAAAAATATATATTGTATTAGCATAAATACCTCAATATATATCGAGTAAGATTGCGAACAAACCTAATTTGGATGAAAACGTAGTTGCGAGTGATGCAATATTTACAATACTACGAAATCGGACGAAACTAAAAGGGGTACCATCACAGAAAATGGTTGCTTTGGTATCAAAAAATATATATTATATTAGCATACATATTTCAATATATATGAAGTAAGAATGTGATTGAACTTAATTTCACTGAAAACGAAGTTGCGAGTGATGGGATATTAACAAAACTACGAAATCCAACGATATTAAGTAAGAACCATCTATGAAAAAGGTCTCAACTTCTGATATGCAAGATGATGACAAGGATCGATTGGTCCTATATTTTTAATAATAATGTGTAGAATAGATGTTTGATCGAGTATGGAAGAAAATAAAATTTATTTAATCAAAAACAGAGTTCTGATTGAGGATAAGTTCAAAATACTACAAAATCGGTAGAAACTCTAAGGTGTACATTCACGGATAATTGTTCATTTGGGGTCCAAAAATATATATTGTATTAGCATAACTAATTAATTATATATCAAGTAATAATGTGAATAAAACTAATTTCACCGAAAATGAAGTTATGAGTGATGCAATATTGACAAAACTACGAAATCGGACGAAACTAAAAGGGGTATCTTCATGGAATATGGTTGATTTGGTATAAAACAATATATATTGTATTAGCATAGCTATTTAATTATATATCAAGTAAGAATGTGAATGAACCTTATTTCACTGATAATATATATTTTGCGAGTGATGGGATATTAACAAAACTACGAAATCCGACGACATTAATAAGGTACAATCACGCAAAAAGGTAGTAACATCTGATCTGCAAGAACATGACAAGGTTCGTTTGATCCTATATTTTTAGTAAGAAGGTGTAGGAAATATATTTGATCGAGTATGCAAGAAAATAAAAAATTATTTAATCAAAAACAGAGTTCCGATTGAGGAAAAATTCAAAATACTACAAAATCTGTCGAAACTCAAAGGGGCACCTTCACGGAAAATAGTTGATTTGGGGGTCCAAAAATATATATTGTATTAGCATAACTACCTCAGTATATATTGAGTAACAATTCGAATAAACCTAATTTGGATGAAAACGTAGTTGCGAGTTATGCAATATTGATAGAACTACGAAATCGGGCGAAACTAAAAGGGGTACCATCACAAAAAATGGTTGATTTGGTATCAAAAAATATATATTATATTAGCATATATATTTCAATATATATCAAGTAAGAATGTGATTGAACCTAATTTTACTAAAAACGAAGTTGCGAGTGATGAGATATTAACAAAACTACGAAATCCGACGGTATTAATTACGAACCATCTTTGAAAAACGTCTCAACGTATGATATGCAAGATGATGACAAGGTTCGATTGGCCCTATATTTTTAGTAATATTGTGTAGAAAAGATATTTGATCGAGTATGGAAGAAAATAAAATTTATTTAATAAAAATCAAAGTTCCGATTGAGGAGAAATTCAAAATACTACAAAATCGGTCGAACCTCAAAGGGGTACCTTCACGGAAAATAGTTGATTTGGGGTCCAAAAATATATATTGTATTAGCATAACTACCTCAATATATATAGAGTAAGAATGCGAATAAACCTAATTCGGATGACAACGTAGTTGCGAGTGATGCAATATTGACAAAACTACGAAATGAGACTAAACTAAAAGGGGTACCATCACAGAAAATGGTTGATTTGGTATCAAAAAATATATATTATATTAGCATAGCTATTTCAATATATATCAAGTAAAAATGTGATTGAACCTAATTTTACTGAAAACGAAGTTGCGAGAGATGGGATATTTGTTTTGACCAAGAGTGATGGGATATTAACAAAACTACGAAATCCGACCACATTAATTAGGTACGATCGCGCAAAACGGTATTAACATCTGATATGCAAGATGATGACAAGGTTCGTTTGATCCTATATTTTTAGTAAGAAGGTGTAGGAAAAACAGATTTTCGATTGAGGAGAATTTCAAAATACTACAAAATCGGTAGAAACTCTAAGGGGTACATTCACGGAAAATTGTTCATTTGGGGTCCAAAAATATATATTTTATTAGCATAACTAATTAATTATATATCAAGTAATAATGTGAATAAAACTAATTTCACCGAAAATGAAGTTATGAGTGATGCAATATTGACAAAACTACGAAATCGGACGAAACTAAAAGGGGTACCTTCATGGAATATGGTTGATTTGGTATAAAACAATATATATTGTATTAGCATAGCTATTTAATTATATATCAAGTAAGAATGTGAATGAACCTTATTTCACTGATAATATATATTTTGCGAGTGATGGGATATTAACAAAACTACGAAATCCGGCGACATTAATATGGTACAATCACGCAAAAAGGTAGTAACATCTGATCTGCAAGAACATGACAAGGTTCGTTTGATCCTATATTTTTAGTAAGAAGGTGTAGGAAATATATTTGATCGAGTATGCAAGAAAATAAAAAATTATTTAATCAAAAACAGAGTTCCGATTGAGGAAAAATTCAAAATACTACAAAATCGATCAAAACTCAAAGGGGTACCTTCACGAAAAATAGTTGATTTGGGGTCCAAAAATATATATTGTATTAGCATAACTACCTCAGTATATATTGAGTAAGAATTCGAATAAACCTAATTTAGATGAAAACGTAGTTGCGAGTTATGCAATATTGATAGAACTACGAAATCGGGCGAAACTAAAAGGGGTACCATCACAAAAAATGGTTGATTTGGTATCAAAAAATATATATTATATTAGCATATATATTTCAATATATATCAATTAAGAATGTGATTGAACCTAAATTCACTGAAAACGAAGTTGCGAGTGATGAGATATTAACAAAACTACGAAATCTGACGGTATTAATTACGAACCATCTTTGAAAAACGTCTCAACGTATGATAAGCAAGATGATGACAAGGTTCGATTGGCCCTATATTTTTAGTAATATTGTGTAGAAAAGATATTTGATCGAGTATGTAATAAAATAAAATTTATTTAATAAAAATCAGAGTTCCGATTGAGGAGAAATTCAAAATACAACAAAATTGGTCGAACCTCAAAGGGGTACCTTCACGGAAAATAGTTGATTTGGGGTCCAAAAATATATATTGTATTAGCATAACTACCTCAATATATATCGAGTAAGAATGCGAATAAACCTAATTCGGATGACAACGTAGTTGCGAGTGATGCAATATTGACAAAACTACGAAATGAGACTAAACTAAAAGGGGTACCATCACAGAAAATGGTTGATTTGGTATCAAAAAATATATATTATATTAGCATAGCTATTTCAATATATATCAAGTAAGAATGTGATTGAACCTAATTTCACTGAAAACGAAGTTGCGAGAGATGGGATATTTGTTTTGACCAAGAGTGATGGGATATTAACAAAACTACGAAATCCGACAACATTAATTAGGTACCATCGCGCAAAACGGTATTAACATCTGATATGCAAGATGATGACAAGGTTTGTTTGATACTATATTTTTAGTAAGAAGGTGTAGGAAATATATTTGATCGAGTATGGAAGAAAATAAAAAATTATTTAATCAAAAACAGATTTTCGATTGAGGAGAATTTCAAAATACTACAAAATCGATCGAAACTCAAAGGGGTACCTTCACGGAAAATAGTTGATTTGGGGTCCAAAAATATATATTTTATTAGCATAACTACCTCAATATATATTAAGTAAGAATTCGAATAACCCTAATTTGGATTAAAACGTAGTTGCTAGTGATGCAATATTGACAAAACTACGAAATCGGACGAAACTAAAATGGGTACCCTCACGGAAAATGGTTGATTTGGTATTAAAAAATATATATTATATTAGCATAGATACTTCAATATATATCAAGTAAGAATGTGAATGAACCTAATTTCACTATAAACGAAGTTGCGAATGATGGGATATTAACAAAACTACGAAATCCGGCGACATTAATAAGGTACCATCACGCAAAAAGATAGTAACATATGATCTGCAAGAACATGACAAGGTTCGTTTGATCCTATATTTTTAGTAAGAATGTGTAGAAAATATATTTGATCGAGTATGGAAGAAAAAAAATATTTAAACAAAAACACAGTTCGGATTGAGGAGAAATTCAAAATACTACAAAATCGATCGAAACTTAAAGGGGTACCTTCACGGAAAATAGTTGATTTGGGGTCTAAAATTATATATTGTCTTAGCATAAATACCTCAATATATATCGAGTAAGATTGCTAACAAACCTAATTTGGATGAAAACGTAGTTGCGAGTGATGCAATATTGACAAAACTACGAAATCGGACGAAACTAAAAGGGGTACCATCACAGAAAATGATTGATTTGGTATCAAAGAATATATATTATATTAGCATAGCTATTTCAATATATATGAAGTAAGAATGTAACTGAACCTAATTTCACTGAAAATGAAGTTGCGAGTGATGGGATATTAACAAAACTACGAAATCCGACGGTATTAATTACGAACCATCTATGAAAAAGGTCTCAGCTTCTGATTTGCAAGATGATGACAGGGTTCGATTGGTTTTACATTTTTAGTAATAATGTGTAGAAAATATATTTGATCGAGTATGAAAGAAAATAAAATTTATTTAATCAAAAACAGAGTTCCGATTGAGGATAAGTTCAAAATACTACAAAATCGGTCGAAACTCAAAGGGGTACCTTCACGGAAAATTGTTCATTTGGGGTCCAAAAATATATATTGTATTAGCAAAACTAATTCAATATATATCTAGTAAGAATGTGAATAAAACTAATTTCACCGAAAATGAAGTTATGAGTGATGCAATATTGACAAAACTATGAAATCGGACGAAACTAAAAGGGGTACTTTCACGGAATATGGTTGATTTGGTATAAAACAATATATATTGTATTAGCATATCTATTTAAATATATATCAAGTAAGAATGTGAATGAAACCTAATTTCACTGAAACGATGTTGCGAGTGATGAGATATTGACAAAACTACAAAATCGGACGAAACTCAAACGGGTACATCACAGTAGATAGCTGATTTGAGTTCAAAAAATATATATTATATTAGCATAGCTATTTCAATATATATGAAGTAAGAATGTGATTGAACCTAATTTCACTGAAAACGAAGTTGCGAGTGATAGGATATTAAAAAAACTACGAAATCCGACGGTATTAATTACGAACCATATATGAAAAAGGTCTCAACTTCTTATATGCAAGACGATGACAAGCTTCGATTGGTCCTATATTTTTAGTAATAATGTGTAGAAAAGATGTTTGATTGAGTATGGAAGAAAATAAAATTTATTTAATCAAAAACGGAGTTCCGATTGAGGATAAATTCAAAATACTACAAAATCGGTCGAAACTCAAAGGGGTACCTTCACGGAAAATTGTTCATTTGGGGTCCAAAAATATATATTGTATTAGCATAACTAATTCAATATATATCTAGTAAGAATGTAAATAAAACTAATTTCACCGAAAATGAAGTTATGAGTGATGCAATATTGACAAAACTACGAAATCAGACGAAAGTAAAAGGGGCACCTTCACGGAATATGGTTGATTTGGTATCAAAAAAATATATATTATATTATCATAGCTATTTCAATATATATCAAGTAAGAATGTGATTGAACCTAATTTCACTTAAAACGAAGTTGCGAGTGATGAGATATTAAAAAACTACGAAATCCGACGACATTAATTAGGTACCATCACGCAAAAAGGTATTAACATCTGATATGCAAGATGATGACAACGTTCGTTTGATCTTATATTTTTAGTAAGAAAGTGTAGGAAATATATTTGATCGAGTATGCAAGAAAATAAAAAATTATTTAATCAAAAACAGAGTTTCGATTGAGGAGAAATTCAAAATACTACAAAATCGATCGAAACTCAAAGGGGTACCTTCACGGAAAATAGTTGATTTTGGGGTCCAAAAATATATATTGTATTAGCATAACTACCTCAATATATATCGAGTAAGAATGCGAATAAACCTAATTTCACTTAAAACGAAGTTGCGAGTGATGAGATATTGACAAAACTACGAAATTGGACGAAACTCAAACGGGCACCATCACAGAAAATAGCTGATTTGAATTCAAAAAATATATATTATATTAGCATAGCTATTTCAATATATATTAAGTAAGAATGTGATTGAACCTAATTTCACCGAAAACGAAGTTGCGAATGATGAAATTTCGAGGGAGAAGATATTTTTAAAAAAAATGAAATTGGTCGAAACTCCAAATGATACCACTAAAAAAGGTGTTTCGGGGTGTGAAATAAAAAGAGATCTTACTGTTACCATAATTATGTATGCCGAGTTAGAATGTAGATAGTAATGATTACAATAAGTGATGAGATATTAAAAAAAAAACTATGAAACTTGTTGAAACTCTAAGTGGTATCATCACTGAAAGAGGTGTTTGAGAGTAAAATAAAAATAGATTTGAACGGTACAACAAACCATATGCCTAGTTATAATGTAGATAATACGTATTTCAACGAAAATGGAATTCCGAGAAAATGCATATTTAAAAGCTACAAAACTGGTTGAAACTGCGAGTGGTACCAGCATTGAAAAAGGTTATTTTGATGTCTGAAATAAAAAGTGATCTGAACGTTATCAGAATCATGTATGCCAGGTTAGAATGTAGACAGTACTTATTTCAACATAAACGAAATTCAGAGAAAATAGATGTTAAAAATCTAAGATCAAGGGTACCATCATCAGTAAAATAGGTGTTTTGAGATCCGAAATAAAAAAGAAATTTGAACGTAGATAATACTGACTTTATCAGTCCTAAGTTAGACCCAGACCATAAATTCAAACACGGCTCCATCCAATCAAGCTATATGAAAAAGTCTATCTTGATTTCACAATGTAGAACATCCTTTGTGCGTTGCTATACAACACTACCCAGAAAACGAAATGATGAACACGTAAGAAATTAAGAAAACATTATGGAATTCTGTCACAACTTGCTTCATTTCCATTCATGTTTCTGTTGTTTCTATGAGAACTTTCATCGAACACCTACCGAGCAGAGTACACCCGGTTCTCACTTATTCATATTTGACCAAATAACTTCAACAGCAGCAGCGGATCATATCATATCTAGATATCTATATCTTCAATTTGAACCTCACCGGCTCTTCGAGCAGAGTAAGTGATAATCTCCGCCTCTGACTAGGGTTTCGATCCGATTCTAAGTCCATGTAAACGCCAATGGGCTTCCGACGATGTGATTCCCGTCAGACCACTGTATCCGACCGAAGCTGTTTGTGTTTGAAGGCATCGTGGTGGCTGTCACCGTCACCGTGAAGCTCTTCTTCTCGTTGGGCGTGGTGAAGGTCAGTGTCGCCGGAGACACAGAGATCTTGACTGCCGGTGAGTCTGAGGACAAGGACAGCTTGTACGTACCGGCGGGGCCAACGTTGGTGAGAGTTCTGGAGAACTCCACGACAGTGGCACCGCTCTTCTGTGTGGTGTCGAAGTTGGCGGCGAAAGACGGGTAGTTGAGGTCATTGATGCTGTACTTCTTGGAGGAGGCGCAGGTGAAGTTCTTGCCGGAGACGGTGCTGATCTGTGCCGGCGTGTAGTTCAATGCGCAAAGGAAGCTTAAGTAATCGTCCACCGTAAGATCGTAGACGAGGCCTGGGTTGAGGGCGGCCACAGGATCAACGTGTCCGGCGCCGTGGTCAAACGGTGTGGATTCTTTCCCAGTGGCGACGTCCTGGAGCTTCCCTCCGTTCTTGTATGTGACGTAAGCTGTCGTCATTAGGGCGGAGCGTATGGCGGCGGGGCTCCACTCTGGATGAGCCCCCTTAAGCAGAGCCGCCAAGCCGCTGACGTGGGGGCACGACATTGAGGTACCGGAGATGATGTTGAATCCAACGCGTCTGCCGTCGGCAGCGAGGCCTGTGGGACCCACGGCGCCTGTCCAACCCGCCAAAATGTTGACACCTGGCGCGATCAGATCGGGCTTCAGAATCGCCGGCGTGATGGAGTTCGGACCTCTGGAGCTGAACGCTGCCAGTACTGGCGAAGGCTGGATCCCCACCTTGGTTCCCTCAAAGAGGATCGTGGCCGTCGGCTTTGAGTCCGAGAAAAGGTAACTCTTTATCGTCTCGCCGGCTTTCTGACCCACCGCCGTAGCCGGCAGGAGATGCGCGTCCGCCACCAGCTCCTCTCCGTTCACCGCTGTGTTGGCAAGCACCATACCTACGCCACCGGCTTGCTTCACCACCAAACCCTTCTGGACCCTCGCGTTCATGCCTCTGTCACAAAACACGATTTTCCCGGCGACTTTCTCCGACGGAAGCATTCCGGTCAAGCAAAGGTTTCCGTTCGTCGAGTTACTTGCGTTGCCGGCGTATACGAACGGCAGTAAAGTTCCGGGCAAGGGATTACCACTGAAGAGCGAGACGCCGGAGAAGTTCTGGCCATTTCCGAGACTGACGTAAGCAGGGAAATCTCGATCAAGAGTTCCGGCGCCGACGGTGGTGATCCATGGAGAAACGTTGGATAGACTGAACGAGCTGGGACCCGCATTTCCTGCTGAGCAAGAGATCAGAATGCCTTTCTCCATAGCCGCGAAAGCACCGATAGCCACGCTGTCACGGTAGAAGTCCGACATACCACCGCCGAGAGATAGGGAAAGGACATGAACGCCGTCGGAGATGGCCTTTTCCAAGGCGGAGAGTATGTCGGAGCTGAAGCAGCCGCCCTTCCAGCAGACTTTGTAGCAGGCTACGCGTGCACGCGCCGCCATCCCTCTTGCCGTCCCAGATGCGTAGCCAAAAAGGCTTGCGTCTGTAACGTAGGACCCCGCCGCCGTAGAGGAAGTGTGAGTCCCATGGCCATCGTCGTCTCTTGGCGACTTTGACTCGCTAGACTCGTCGATGGGACCCAGCGTGGCCTCGTACCCTTTGGAAAAGAACCTCGCTCCGATCAGCTTCTTGTTGCAGCTCGAAGCCGAGAAGTTCGTCCCAGTCTCGCACTCCCCACCCCAGCCCTTCGGCACTGGCCCCATGCCGGAGTCGTCGTAGCTCTTGCTTTCCGGCCAAACTCCGGTATCCAGAACTCCGACGATGACATCGCCATCGTTGTCCGATTCCGGGAACATCGCCGCATTATTGCCAAGCCCAAGAAACTCCGGCGTCCTAGTAGTATGCAGCTCGTAGCGCTGCTCCGGCAGCACGGCTAGGATCCCAGGCGAGGCTTCTAGTGACTCCGCCTCCGACGCCGTCAGCCTCGTCGAGAAGCCATGAATCACGTCTTTGTAAGTGTAGATCCTCTCGGCGGTGTCCGAGACAGCCTGTAGCGACGCGTCGTACCAATGCTCGTGCAGGTCGAAGGTCGACGGCATCTGATATCTCGCCATGTGGACAATGTAAGTGCTGCGGGTCTCGTCCGGCGCGGCGAAGGAATGTCCCAGAAGGAGAAGAACCGGCACCAGAGCCATGAACATCGCCTTCATTTTTGCAGACAGTGAGTGAAGCAGAGGAACTTCAGCTCCTTGTCTGGAATATAAAGGGGACGGGAGAGTCTGAAACGAAGGCAGCAAGCAGTTATCTCGACGAAATTAAGGACTGTGGAGGTTGTCGGATCCGGGTGGATGAACTGTGCTCAAACAAGAAATAGTGAAGACGAGACGATGGGCTTGCTTTAATATTGATCAAGTATGGTTCTTCAGACTCTAATTGGAGAGTTGAGAGTCTTGAGACTGAGAGATGTTTCTCTTTCCTCTGTAATTTTTGTTCTTTTCGCAGATAAAAAAAAAAGTATGACACTGTGGAGTGTGGACAGTGTGAGGAAGAAGACCCCAGACCAGACTGACTGAGTACTCGGAAATTGCAGGAATGGACCCTCAATTTTTACCTGATGTTATTTAAATACTCAATTTCACCCGTATCTAATTATTATCTTTTGCTAACACCAGTTATATGGCAGTATGTATATATTTATTTACAACGTTCATAAAAAGGAAAATGACATTTCGAAGGACCTTAAATATATTAAAATAAGTGTCATAATTCTTAGCGGTTGTGTATATATTAACGTGCATGAATAGATCACGGGTGTCTATCATAGAGTTATTATGGGGAGCGGTTTGGTGAGGTGTTATTTTTGTGGATTATTATAAGCGATTGCTTTGCTGTCTTCCTGCGTGCTTCGCTTATTTATATGTTATTGTCAAGAATTTGTGAAATGCTAAATTTTTTTTAAGTTTTAAATTTATTTCAGTTTAATTTTTAATCAAAATTAGATTATGAAGAAAGAAAATACTGTTGATGATGGAGACTTTCGAGCCACCACGGTTAATGATGGAGATTTTTGGGTCACCACCACTTGCTGAAGTAGACCACTAACTGAAGTGGAGCACTTCTGGTGGAGCACTTGTTGAAGGTGGACAGGCCACTCATGAAGGTGGACAAGCCAACTTCTGTGGCCTATAAGAACCAACAATGTTTGAAGGAAATTACAACAGACTTGAATTACGAATTTGAGAGAAGAGTTGGTTGTTGGTGTCTTGAGTGTGGGAGAAAATAGTGTTGTTGTGAGCCAGAAATACGAGTGAGTATTTCAGAGTGCGATACAATTTGTAACATTATTTGTCTATAGTGAAGTGTGGGTGTGAGCCATGGACGTAGCCAAATTGGTGAACCACGTAAATCCTTGTGTCGTTTTGCATTTCTCTTAATCCATCGAGCCACAATATCCTGCAAAGTGGAAATTAGCAGCAGCTAATATCCCAACAAATACCACTTAGACATTTTTGATAAGTTTGTCTATAGTTAAATCATAATAAATAAAAATCAATTATATCAATTACGCTCAAACATAAATTCATTAGGTTGGTTCATATTAATGTAGAAACAAATTAGTATTAATAATAGGCCTCGTAATACAGAAAACCATTATGTTGGTTCATATTAATATTTTATTTTTTTTGCCATCCAAGAATTAATCTTGGTTCATCGAGAATCGATCTCGGGACCTCTTGCTTATAAGCAAGGGTGATACCGTTGGACCATGAACTTAAGTTTAAGTTTAACTAACTTAATATAATATAATAACACTATAAAAATATGAACGAAAAATGAAAAATAATATATCACATTCATATTGAGAAACGTAATAAATATATTAATATGCACAATAAGTCAATAACGTTTTCACAATTTATCCTTCCTAAGTAATACAGATAGACAACCACATGTATTTCAAATATCATGTCCTATTGTGTCATGTGAGTGGGTGGGGTATCATTACTGGTAAGTTTGACCTCTTGAGAAGAATCTTCCAAATTGCCAAAAAAAAGAAATATTATTTTATTAGTACAAATATAAATATACAATTAAAAGTATTAACATGGATTTTTTTTAAAATATTTTTTGGCTATATATTAGCATGGATTGGATTCCAATCAAGGGTGGATAAGCATGGAACTTTCTGCATAAAGATATATTTCTTAGTATTATTTTACTCTGAGATTACACTAATTTTCTTAAATATTGATCCCTCTTTGATCTCCTTCAGAAGCATCCACCGAGCTATAATAAAGCTCGTGTGTAAGAAAAACAATGGATGATTGTCGTGTTTGTGATATGCCTAATCTTCACCTCTGCATTCATCCCCTGCGAGGCGGTCCAAAAATCTGCATAAACCCCAGCCGAGGTAGGAAATTTTAAATATGCGCCATCGTCCATGTCGGAGATGCGTTTCACCACCGACACGGTCGTTGCCCAACAGTGGCGATATGAACCGACACACTCTCCACGATCTTGCGCATGACGAGGAGAGCGAGCGAGACGAGGGAGCGAGCGAGACCTGCTTCCAGATCGGAAACGGCAGGTAGGGCGTCTTCTTGTTGGGCGATGGAACGGAGAAGCCTAGGATGACGAGGAGAGCTAGGGAGACGAGGGAGCGAGCGAGCGAGCTGCTTCCAGATCGGAAACGGCAGGTGGGGGGTCTTCATGTTGGGCGACGGAACGGAGAAGCCCAGGTGGTTGAGGAGAGTTAGGGAAGGAGACGAGAAGACAAACAGGAAGACAAAATGAAGAAGACACATGAAGACTTGACACGCACAAGACTTGACATATGAAACAAAATGAATAAGACAAACAGGAGGCGGGAAAGTGAAATTGAAAATTTTGATTTTTTTTTCACGACTCAATTACAAATATATATTAAGTATAAAATTTTCCCTATTTATCACGGCTCAAACCCAAATGAGCTGTGATAAATGAGTAAAATTTGCGGCCCAACCTTAAATGAGCCGTTAAAAAAACTAAATAACGGCTCAATGTACATTGAGCCGTGATATTCAATTTAAATTAATTATTAACGGTTCAATATACATTGAGCCGTGAAGTTTAGCCGGTATTTGTCATACCTCCCGTAGTGTTTCTAACTAAATTTTGCAAAATTTATTATTTGCTAGTTGAACTTTGCAAAAATTTGCAATTTAGTAGATAACTTTTGACGGATTATGTGGTGTCTCCATCACCATTTAATAACAAATTAGATAGAAATAATAAATTATATTTTTTTTTATTAAATTTCAACTAATAAAAAGATAATTAAGGAGTCATTTTATAAAGTTTGCTTTGACTATTGTTGTCAATTAATAGGGAAAATAGTTGTATAGAACATGCATGCTTTGTAGAATATTAAACCCTTGTCCCGAAAACAGACATCAAATTAGCAATCATGCATGTTAGTAGCTAATAATAAGTTATTCTAACTTAAAATATATATATAAATTTAACTATAATTTTTGAATTTTTAGTTTGTAATAAAAATAAAAATCAATGCCTTTATATATTATTTAAAAAAAAAAAAGAAAAAGAGGTGGATGTGGTGTAGCGATGCAGATCACGTGGCCAGCTTGATTTCTCATGTACCATCAATGATTGCATGCAGTAATAAAATGATATTTATCTATAAAATATTTGTTAAATTCTGATATATTTTTTGTGATTATGACTTAATTAACTATCACTCGTCAATTGACATTTACAAATATGTATAATTATGATATTTTGATATTCGATTTAAATGGGATATATTTTAGAAAAAAAAGAATCTACAAACTATTGTATACCTTAAATTATAATTATTTTTCGATGGAAGAAATGAGACACGGTTGAAGGAGATACCTATCATGTAACATTTTTTAACGATAAAATATCAACTATAAAATCATATATTTGACCCGACTATTATTTTAAAGCAAATTTTTACTTATTTACTATTAATAATAATTAAATAAAACTAATTAATGAAACGATTTTTTATTTATAATTGACTCCTTTATCTTCTTCTTCAATCTACACAAGTTTTGAGGGGAATAGATTCGATCGAGGCAACTCCATTAACGAGACGGGTGTACATAAATTGGATCGAACCGGTTTAGAATGTATTTTAATAAATGGTTAATTATCAAATAGATAAGTTTTTTTTGGTAACTATCAAATAGATAGTTAAATTTTATATTCTTCTAACAAAACACCGTGCAATTGGAAAGCAATCAAGGAAGGTTTGAACACCCTTCGATTGGGATCGGGGTGGGTCGTAGCTAGTGGTAGGGATATTAAGTTCTGACATGATAACTGGGTGGGTAATCAATCCCTCTGAGCCTCTATCTACGGGCCTCTGAAGTATGAGGAAGACAAATTGATGGTAGAAGATGTTTTCCAAAACGAAGAGTGGAGCCTTGATAGAATTTCGTTTGATTTCCCAAAAAATATTTTGGATATGTTTCGTAGTATTCCTGGGGATAAGACCAATGTCTCCTTGGATACTCAAATTTGGAATGCAACCAATTCAGGGAATTACACTACTGCATCTGCTTATTCGCTATTAGCAGGTCATGATTCAAATAGTCAGGTATTGGATCAATGGGATTGGGTTTGGAAAATTCAAACTACCCCAAAAATTCAGTATTTTATATGGTTGTGCCTTAAAGACAGATTAGCGACCTGTAAACTTTTGAACCATAGGGGATGTAATCTGAGTCCAATGTGCCAAATTTGTCAATTGGGGGTGGAGGACATTGACCATATTTTGCGTAGGTGTGAGCATGCAAAAAATATGTGGAACTTTGTCATTTGGCCTTCTTGTTTGGGCCAATCGTTCCACTACCCTTTGAATGAGTGGATCAAGTTTGGTTGTCAGGTTCCAGGAGTTACTATTCAAGGTGTTGAGTGGAAAATCTTGTTCCCTTATGTTTTATGGAACATTTGGAAAAATAGGAACTCTCTTGTTTTTAATGATAAACCTGTTTTTTCTTCTGTTTTTAATTTATCTGTATCCCAGGCAAAGTTTCACCAAAATGCTTATCTTGAGACTGAGATCACTAATGAGTTTGTTGCCCTTGATATTAGTTGGATTCCGCCAGAACAGGATTGGTTTAAAATTAATACAGATGGAGCTGCAAAGGGAAACCAAAGGATTGCAGGAGCGGGTGGGGTCATCCGTGATCACAGAAGTAAATGGGTTGCAGGATTCTCAAGAAACTTGGGATGCTCAAACAGTCTTACTGCGGAATGCTGGGCCATCCGCGATGGGCTACTACTGGCGAAATCACTCGGATTAACATCCATACATCTCGAGACAGACGCTCTCTCAGCTCATAAGGTAATTTCTGAGGAAAATATGTCAAATCTAAAACTTATGCCAATCATTGCGGATTGCAGGATGCTCCTGATGCAGTTCGAAAGAGTGAAGTTCAGACATATTTTTCGAGAAGCGAATGCAGTAGCGGATATCATGGCAGGGTTGGCGATCAACCAGAGACATGTTTTTGAAATTCATACTTCCCCACCGAAGGAAACAGTTAATGCGATTCGAAAAGACTCCTTGGGGGTCTCTCTTTCTAGAATTGTTAAAGTTAGCTAGTTTTGTTTTGTTGTTTTGAACTTGGGTGATAAGTTGTCATCTAAAGTTTAATTTTAATTTAATCCATAATTATCAAAAAAAAAAAAACTATGTAATTGTTTTTTTAATCAAATGGATAGTCATACTTTTTTATATGAGTAAATACATATCTTTGTTTAACTTTACGATAAAAATAAACAGAATCAGTAACATGTTTATTACATAATAAACAAAGATTTGGTCATGTTTCTAATACTAAAGATGTATAAATTACTAGGTAAATATGTTATAAAATCATCAATTTCTATTTATTTTAATGAAAAGTTAAATAGAGTTGTATCGGCTCATTTAAAAAAGTTTAGTTATCTATTTGCTAAAAAAATTCAACTATTTAGTTGTCATACCGTATAAAGTTCATCTCTAAATAAAATGTGATAAATGTACAGTTTATTCTAGTAGGTTTGAATCATTTTATAATTTTTAAAATATTATATATTTTTCAAAACATTTTGATTCACTTCCTACATTTTGGTAATAAAAAATATATTTTATCATTAATACAAAATATTTTATATTTTCAAACTTTAATAATTAATCTCATATTATATGAAACATTCAAAAGTAAATTTTAAGATTAAAATGACTTAGGACTATTGCAAACCTAAAGGTTATGGGGATGATATTAAAAAATGCATTAGAAATAGTATTAGAACGTGTATGACTTACTACTGCCCTTTCATATATTTTGAACAAAATATTTCAAGATATTTAGTTAATTTCACATGATGCTCGTAGGGTTGTAAAAAAAAAAGGTTCGACTGAATTGAATCGGATCTGAGTTGATTTTGGTCTGGTTTAAACCGATTCAGCCGAACTAGTTCCAAAATAAAACCAGCTTTTTAAAATTAAAGTAAGTCAGTTCAAAACAGTAGATTTAATTCAGTTTGAATCGACTCGTTTTTTGTGCTAGTTTATACAAAAAAATCAAATCACACTGGATTAAACCTATACAATTTTTGAACCGACCAAAATAAAACAAATCAAACCGGTCTAACTTAATTGATTAAATAGTAAATAGAATTTTTTTTGTGAGTGTATTTTGCGTAGTTCAATGTTTAAGGACGTCTATTTATTACTTTGGTTCTGTTTTTAGATCGAACTGGATCTATTTTTGATTGAATCATAACTTAGTCTTGATTTTTTTGAAATAATAGATCAAACCAGTTTGAATCGGTTCATGATCCGGTTCTCACCATACCAGTTTTTTATGTATTAAATAGATAAGTTCTTTTTGTGAGCTAAAAAATACTAGTTTGCTTTAAACAGTTTTAGTTCAGTTCGGAACCGGTTTATGATCGAATGAGAATGGGATCATGTACAAGTCTAGATGCTCGGATCAATAATTTATCATGCAAAGTACAAATATTTGTGGTATAATCTTATAGTAAGTGGAAAATATTGCACACATTTTATATATTGCAACTAAACAATGTTAGACGGTAGATATATATTTTGGGACAATAGAATCATCCATAGAAGGTAATAAAGTATTGAAGGTCATTACTTTGTGTAGGTGGAAGACAGGTATGGATAACTTGTTGTCATTATTATAATGGGCAAATTTTGAGGACCACACCCTCAGTAAGTGTTTCCGAGAATCAATGGGCCGCGACATGGCCGCTTAGTGAGTCTGAACTCACATAAGAGGGCCGACCGTAAAAAAAATCAAAAACCGTAACTATAACGGTTAATTTCTTATGTAGTTAATTGTATTATTTATACATTATGGTTATATGGATGAATTTTTTTTTTTTTTTTTTATCTATAATAGTTATAATGTAAAAGAGTATACCAAATATTGATTATTATGGATATTTTTTATGACATAGTGTTTAGTGTGTTTCTTATAGGGTTGTTGGAAAAAAAATCGATTTGACCGAACTGAATCGGATCTGGACTGGTTCTGATCTAGTTTGAATCGGTTCGGCCAAACTAGTTCCAAAATAAAACTATTTTTTTAAGGTTAAAGTATGCAAGTTCAAAACAATAGATTTAATTCAGTTCGAGCCGACTTGTTTTTTGTACTAGTTTATACTAAAAATTCAAATCAAACCGGATTAAACTTATACAATTTTTGAACTGGTCAAAACAAACCAAACCGATCTAACTTAATTGATTAAATAGTAAAGGAGAGTATTCTTTTCGTGTATTATGTGTAGTTCAATGTTCAAGAGCATCTATTTATCCCCTGGTTCTGTTTTTAGAACGAACTAAATCTATTTTTGACTGAACCAAAACTATTTTTGACTGAACCGGAATAGGGTCGTGATTATTTTTTTAAAACACAGACCAAACCAGTTAGAACCGGTTCTAACCAAACTAATGTTTTATATATTAAATAGACCAGTTCTTTTAATGAGCCAAAAAAATACTGGTTTGCTTTAAACAGTTCTAGTTCAGTTCGGAACCAATTCGAGGTCGAACCAACTCTTAAACAAGCCTAGTTTCTTAAACTTAAGGAATGTTCCATTCAAATATAAATGTAACCCATTTTTAAGAAAGACTAAGTAATACTATATATTGTTACGATTTTCTTTGCTTTTTAAATTACTACGTAAGATTACCAACCCTTAAAAAATGAGAAAAATCGTTGAAAGTGCTTTTATTAAGGAGGGTTAATTATTAAAAACAATGTGAACTTTGATGAAAATATAAATAACAAACCGAACTTAATTTTTTAACAAATAACAAACCAAACTTAATATATTTAGCAATCAACAAATCTACCTAAAATTAACATTATGTTTGGATGAATTTTTCTAATTTGGACAGAGTGATTTGTTTAATTATAATTGCAACAACAATATTATAAAGTAAATTAGATAGAATCTGACAAATAACTCCGTTCAAATTAGAAAAATTCGTTCAAATATAACTGCAATTTTAGATAGGTTTGTTGATTGCTACTTGTACTAAGTTTTTTTTTTTTGTATTTTCATAAAAGTTCTATTTGCTTTTTTTGGCAATTAACTCTATTAAGGAGGTAGGGATTTTATAAACATATAATTGATACATAGAAACTCATCAAAATAAAATAATAATTATGAAACAAATAATTCACTAATTTCATCATCTCCTTCTTATTATAAAAGAGTTCATAACCCTAACTAATCGTTAAAAGACACAGATTAAGCTCACTAATTATCACTACTAACAGAAGCAAGTCATGACTTTAATTAATTAAACACTGAAAAGAGAATAATTTGGTGAATATGAAGAATTAATACACTACTAATTAACTAACAAGACAACCAAGCAGTAGCAAACACTACATTATGTCCTTTCCAAGTCAGCACAAGATGTTCTTCCTCTTCCTTCTTCATCCCCCACCCGGCGGCGTGTTCCTCAAGCATCGCCTTTACCTCCGTAACCGCCTCCTCACCGAACCCTAACCCGCGAAACCCGGCATTCCTCATCCTCTGCACCCACCGGCTCTTCGGTTCCTGCCGCTCCACTCTTTCCGACCCTTCGCGGGCTACCACATTCTCTATCTTCCAACAAACATCTCCCTCGTACCATTCCCTCTGCTTGCTTCCACGTGGGAGGAACGTGTCAATCGTGTCGTAAGGAATCCATAGGTAGTTGAACGCAGACCGTAACCTCGATACGAGGTTGCTCGATGTGAAGTCCGCGTCCTCGTCCACTAAGACCACCATTGTCGGGTCTAAGCTTCGAACAGCTTTCAAAAACATGGTCCGAGGAGACACGATAGCGGATGATGTCTCGAAATACAGGTTATCGAGATTTTCTTGGAGGACAAGCAACTGGGTCTCTTCGGGTATGTAGTGAAGCATCATATGACAGTTAATAACTAGGGCTTCACTGCTTTCCTTGTAGACGAGGTTCGAAACCCTAACGTGCTCGATCAGAGATGAGAAGCCATCTTTGTAGCTCGATGGAACCATCTGAAACTCCAATGGAACGTTCCGAGACCTCGCAAAGTTCACGAGCTTCAACCCTAGCTCCTCTAAGGAAGCATTGTCAAGCATGGGAGGCACGTGACCTTCTTCTTCGGTGATGCGAGCCACCGTGAGCTTCACTAGTGGTGGGACCTCGACTCGATTGGAGATCATGTCGATGAGGGTCGGAATCTGCATGCAGTGGGTGGAGCTGATGTCCACGATGTGGACCACTGAGAACCCTTCGATGGCTTCGACAATCGCAGCGTTTGCAGCAGTGAATCCGAAGCGGTGCCATGGGGTTAAGTCCACGAAGCTAGCTAGCTCGATGGTGGAGAAACGGTGGGTCCGGAGAGTCAGAGATTCATGCACCGTCCGAACCACCGCGGCTAACAATACCTTGCAGGAACCGTTTGAGGCGGCTCGCGAGATTAGGGCACGCAGGAAACCACATGTCAGGCGTTGACTCGAGTCTCCGTCAGGAGGTGCGGTGTTATTTAGCACCCAGAGGATCTGCTGCGCTAGGGTTGCGTCGTTGGTCTCAATGGCGTTTGCGCAGTGTACGAGGAGCTGCTCCATACAGTTGGCGTCTCCGAAGCTCGCGAATGCTTTGGGGGAAGGGATCAGCCCTGGCCATGGCCGTGTTCTATGAACTTGGCTCTTGTTCATACTGAGCAGCGGCGGCGCTGGTGGTATGGTTTCAGTGAACTGCATCTCTTTTGATGCGAGCGAGCGAGAGAATAATCCAAATCTAGGGAAGGACCAGAGGAAGGAGTAGAAAGAGACCAGACTATCAGTGGAAACTCGAAAAACGGATCTAAATCCCAACCCTAAAGAACCAGAAACGAGGAGGTGGAGGGAATTGACAGGTCCTCTTTCAGGTTGTGATGCTCTGAAACTTGGCTGCTGCCATATATGGCGATTGAAAGATATAGATCAGCGTCTTCTCTTCCCAATAGAGAGAAGAAACTTAGCTAAATGTCAATATTATGCAAAAGGGCCACTACTCTCTATATATAGGGAGGGCATCATCCCTTGAAATTCCACCAACCCTTTTGACAGAACAACTTTCTTGTGGTGCAGTTTTAGGGTTTCGGACTGATCTGTGTTTGAAAAGGAACATACATAGGTTTTCAAGAGGCTACAGAAAGGTTACTAAGCTCTTCACTGTCTATGCTTATTCATTTCATCTCTCTCTAGCTCTCTGATTTCTCAGATCTCTCTCCCCACCTCTCTGATATATGAGCAGTCATGAGTCATGACACAGAAGAGAGAGAGAGAGAGAGAAAGGTCTGGTGAGTTTTGGTAGCATGTGAAGTAGCCGACCAGAGAGTTGTCCGGACATGAAAATTGAGAGATTTTGTCATGTTCGGCGTACTTTTGAGACAGATTGAATTAGAGTAGTTGAGGGGTAGATGATATGGCAGTAGGGCTGATCATGGGCGGTCCGGTCCGGAAGGTAAGACTTAGACCGAAATTTCGGTCTTGCCTTCTGGAGGACCGAGATCGACCTCGGCCAAAAAAGTCAGCCCGAGTCGGTCTTTCTTGACTCGGGCCGGTCTCGGTCCTGGACCGAAACTACACCTCCCAAAAAAATATGAGTTCACGGTATTTTTTAGTAAAAGACGAAGGAATAGTTCACCTCTCAAAGAAACACTATGAACTCTTTATATTCTTTAGTAAATTTATCAAGATGCACATTTTATAGAGATAAAAAACCTCCAAAATCCACATTCTTTTCGGTGTGGTATTATGAAAATCTCAAATACACATACATTCGGTCTGGGCCGGTCCTAAACGGGCTTTCGGGGGGAAAGCCCGAGACCGACCTTGAAGGAAAAAAAATCGTTCGTTCGGTCTTAGTCGGTCTCGGTTCTAGTCGGACCGGTCTTGTCGGGAATTCGGTCCTATAGTCTTTTTTTATCACCCCTATATGGCAGTACTCTGGACTATGGAGGGACGTGGACCGGGTGCTATGAGTTTTTCTTATAAAAAAAACTATATCTTTGAGATTCTAGTTTAAAAATATGGGAAAACAACTTTTGTTTTTTTAAGATTCAATCTAATTTGAGGATTGAGGTTCATTCAATTATGCAATCAAAAAATGAGAGAATGCATGTTTGGTTTCTGAAATATGAGAAGAATACATAATATAGAATCTGTATTTTATTGTTTGGTTGGTGGAATCACTAGGAATAAGAATTTAGAATTCCTTGTTAGTTAGAATAAACATTCTTGCCTTTTAGCTCATAGTAACTATTGCCTTAGAATTCAGAATAAGGAATAAGACCAAAATGATAAAATGTGTTTAATTAATTATGAGCATGTTTAAGCCTAAATATATTCTTGTAATTATTTTACATAAGTTTTTATTTTATTTATTCTAAAACCTTATAATAAATTATATTTTGAATTAAAATAAATTATATTTTTATTAATTTATTCTAAACTTTCATATTTGTTTTATTCTAATTATCGTTTTATCAATATAATTTATTATAAATTTTATAATATATTTTTTATATAATATATTTAATAATTTAATTTATTCTAAAAAAATTAGTACATCTTATTTTTAATCTAATTTATTTTAAATATTTTAATAAATTATATTTTAATCTAATTTAGTAATTTTTTTAGTAATTTTAATTAATCTACTATTATAAGTATGTAATAAATTATATTTTTATTAAAATAAATTAATCTATTTTTTATAAAAGTAAAAGGTATAAATGTCAATTGACTTAATTCATTCCATTTTCATATATCACTCTATCAATCTATTTCATATTTCTATTCTATTTTAAATTATCAAACAAACAACTTCGGAATAAGATAATATTTTCAATTATTCATTAAAATAAGTGTATTCTTTTAGGCTAGAATGAATTTATTTATATCTCTAACATAGTGAATATTCAAATTTTTACACAAAGATCATATGTATCGAAATCATTAATTGTTAGGTTAATTATCTACTTACATACAAGCTTAACTTTATGGTGTTTTGTTGATTTATTTTTTAAAATAAATTGTTAGTTGACTTTATATTAAATTGTAATTTACTAGCTTTATTTAATTTGTTATTAAATGATGACAAATATATACACATGTTTGTTACATATCAATTAGCAAGTTGTAAGTTTATACTGAGACGTGTACACCATATACTTCCAAACGAGTTTGAATTGTGTAAAAGTTATTTTTTATTCCATTCCACAAAATATATTTTTAGTCTATATCAAGGAATTTCATTTAAGTGTCTCTTCTAAAGTTTTATATACAAAATTAATATAATTATAATGTATCCAAATGTAACATCGTCAGCCATCCTTTGTCAAAACTGCAAGAGAGAACAAAAAGTGAATGGAATATTGGGTCCCTAAATCAATATGAATCACAACACAAGGACAAAAGGTGAATAGTCCCTTTCATACACAAATATATATAAATACTTATAATTTGTGTGTATATATATAACACTTAATCACAAGAATAAATGTATGATAGCAACGTATCATCAATTGTAAATGTGTGTATATTATTTCATAGTATAAAAAAGATATATATATTTATCTAACGAGATTAGTTTCATCATTTTTAATTAGAAGTATTAAAGTTAAAGATTTATACAGAAGTATATTTTCGATAGTACTAATATGCCCCCTTAAATTAATGGAAAACAGTGACTTGACCCTCAAATAATGTCACAATAGTAGTCCGACTGAATTAATGGTTAATCATCTTTTTTTACGTAACTAAATTGTCACGTATCTTTCAGCATGCGACTGATTGGTTACTCCGTTCGTAAACCGTTAAATTTTTAACATATTTTTGAATTATTAAATGACTATTATCCTGTTCTCATTTTAACTATTCATCTTCTTCCTCTTGACTCACTTCATGCGGCGGAAGGGATTCAACCAAGCAGACCTTCAAGCAAAGATGAATCAAGCCCCCCGATATTTTGCCCACGAAAAGCTTCCTTGATTCCATTAAACGGAGAAGTTCATCGAAAGCAGACGAATCCATACAACTTCCTACAAGACCACAGAGATGAAGAAAGTAGATTATGAGTCGATCTGACATGCAACATGTCGAGCTTTTCCTCTTCGCTAAGCATTGAGCAACAAGCCCAATTCCCGAATTGACCAAATTTGGCACTTTGGCTAGCTGGACATTTCTTTCACTCTTCAATTCGGAAGTCATGTGCAGCGATGACGAGCCCCCTCTATCTCACTCGAACTCTAAATATTTAGTTTTCCCATTAATAATTTGTTGTCCTTGGCCCAGAAATCGTGTTATGTTCAGTTAAATGATCCCTCTGCTGGGGATCGGTACATTCACTACGAGAAAATGGTGAGATAACGACTCAATGGAACGACTAAAAAACTATTGAGCCGTGAATAATTTATTTATCTGATTATTCACGACTCAAATACTATTGAGCCACTATTTTATTTATAAAAAAAATCGCGGCTCAAATATCAGAGTCGCGAAATAAAAAAAAAAATTGACGACTCCTTTTTTGAGTCGTCCTTTTTTAAAAGGAATTATTTTTTTCTTTTTGCTATTTTCACGGCTCAATCACTATTGAGCCGCTATTTTATTAAAAAAAACACGACTCAGTAGTGATTGAGACGTAAATATACATATATATATATATAATCAAACTTTTCATCTCCCGATCTCTCCTCCTTTTCTTCCTGCTCCCTTCCTACTTTTCATCTCGCTTCCCTTCAACTTTCCAACTGCTCGTCCAAGAAGAAGAAGAAGAAGAAGCTCGACAAGTAATAACTCCTCCGGCGAGAAGAACTCCTCATCGTCGTAAGAACTCCTCCGGCAAGAAGAACTCTTCATCGTCCCCGAGAAAAACTCCTTCGATTCCAGACCAGAATAGTCTTCACGCAGCTTCTTCTCCTCGTGAAGCTTCTTCCTCCGACTCTGACTCCCCGTGAAGCTCCTTCACCCGCAGCATCACTCTTCACTCTCCCTTTCCGCACCTTCGGAGCTTCACCGTCGCACCTTCGAAGCTTCACTGTCGCACCTTCAAAACTTCACGAAGGTGGCCAACGGAGGTAGACCTTCTTCACTGGAGCTGGAGCGCGGCGGACTCACTGGAGATTGATCTCGGTGGACTCGCTTGAGCTGGGGTTGAAGAACCTCCAGCGACTTGTCGTGAAGAAGATTCGTCTTGAAGAAGACTCGACATGTCGTGAAGAAGACTTGGCTGGGACTTTCGGTTCTTCAAGCCCCTTCTGGAGGCCGAGAAGAAGACTCGACAGACTCTAGTGGTTCGAAGGTGGCCGGCGGAGCTTCAAGCTCCACGGAGGTGGCCAACGGAGCTCCAAGCTCTTCTGTGAGCTTTATTTTTTTTAAACATTTTTTGCGGCTCAAATATAATGAGCCTTCAAAAATAAAAATATTTTTCGCGGCTCAACCAAAAGTGTCGCCATAATTATTTTGGTGGCACTTTTGATTTGAGCCGGAAATTATCATGGCTCATCATATATTGAGTCGTGATAATTCCCCCGACACATTTATGGCGAATAACGACTAAAAAATGTATTTTTAACGACTCATTAATTGAGTCGTTAAAAATACATTTTTTAGCTGTTATTCGTCATATCTCTGGTAGTGATTGAGGAGATTGTGGAGAAGATAGTGAGTGGACTCTTCAGTGTCTTGGCCACTCTTGTTGTTGTGCCCATTATCAGGTCCCCTCGTGGTGGCCCTACTGAGATGGTTGCATCGACATTGAATCAGAGACTGCAGGATCATTTGTTGTCTAAGAATAACTTGTTTAATGAAGGCAGAGGCTTTATAACCTCATTTCAGCGTCCGATTTTATGCTTATTTGATAGGAATTTTGAGCTTGTTGTTGGGATTCAACATGATTTTAGATATAGACTCCTTGTTCATGATGTTCTTAGATTAAGACTAAATAGGTTGAGTGTTCAAGGTGATAAAGGTGCCATGAAATCGTTTGTGTTAGTTCGGATCCGTTTTGGGGAGCAAATGGGTTGCTGAAATTTCCTGAAGTTGCAGTAGAAATCGAGAATCAATTGAGTAAGTACAAGAGAGATGTTGAAGACCGGCACAAAGCGAATCCTTTGTGATGTTGTTCTCCTCATTTTGGAAAAACACTGAGTCAAGGAATGGAGATCGTTGGCAAAAAAAAAGGAATGGCGATCGATTCGGAGGTGAGTGGAGACTGAGTTAAACAAGGAGTCCATGAGAGGGATTTAACGAGGGTAATATTG
The DNA here is from genome assembly GCA_946814005.1 of Chamaenerion angustifolium. Taxonomy (NCBI): domain Eukaryota; kingdom Viridiplantae; phylum Streptophyta; class Magnoliopsida; order Myrtales; family Onagraceae; genus Chamaenerion; species Chamaenerion angustifolium. Next base: position 2,977,254 of record OX328279.1, read on the forward strand.
TCATTTTATATGTTAGAATAGTCATTTAACGAGGAAATTTAACAATAAACAGTAAAAATGATGAATTAATTACATGTTTTCCATATAAATAAATTAGAAACTGAATTTCGTAACTAATTTTTAAATTAAATTAAATACCATTTTCAAGCATGGCCACGTTACTACACCTTCTTAACATGCATGTGTCGTACGTGAATAACACCATTTAACTCTAATTAATTTTAGGATTATCACATTTAAGAATAAGCACACTATACATATACATATATTGTATATGAATATGAATATGTATAGATTTACGTATATCATGTGTTTATATGTATGTATGTTTGTTTGTATGTATAAACGCAGCCTAATGAAGCTCTATCAAAAATATTATCCATTATCGAACAAGGATGGGAAAAAGATACTATATAATCACCCCTCCTCACATAATATATATCACCTGGAATGATTTTTGATACTTGAAATTATTTTTAAATATAGCAGCAAAAAATGCAGCACCTATAAAAAGAAGAGTATATACATACATATACACTTATATATATATATTAAGCTTGTTTTAAAATCTCCAAAAAATATTAAGCTTGGCTTGTTATTTGATGCCAAAAGTCTTCACGTCAACCGATTACGTCCAACTGTTCAAGTCAAATCATAAAGCTGATTCCATTTTTTCCCCTTATCTGTTCATCCTCTATATCCCGTGGGTTCTTTCATATATATATATATATATATGAATATATTACAAACATATGATCTTATGCACACATTCCGACAATAATTATTCCTTATTTGTTGTAACTTCTAAGTACATCTATATTCTTGCAGTAGTAGATATTAGTTTCCTCCTCCTAGCTGTTCCAACAGATATATTAATACTTAATAGACACAATTTCAAACTTAAATAATTTAGGGTTTCAAGAAAATAAAAAATTAATTATTATTGTGATATTTGGAGTAGTTTAGATCTTTTTAAATATAGTGTTATGAATTTTGTGTCATTTCCCTGTTTTAAAAAAGTTGTTTTTAAAAATAAATATAATAAATGACACGATTTACGTAGCTGATTCAATTCGATTTATATCCACGAGGTATCATTACAAATCTTATTCATAAATTAAAGTAAACAAATTATAAAATATAATCAAAAAATGCATAACTATCTTCAGTTAGGATCAAACAACTCAATCTAATGAAAAAAACACTTAGGATTGAGAAAGGAAAACTCAGTTTTTCTAGAGAGGAAAATAAGGGAAGCAAAATCAGATTTCTTGTGGTAACACCTAAGTGGGTAACCTGCACACGGTTTAGAAGATATTATTCATGACGGTTACTGTTACAAAATATGTATACATGGAGAAATACAGTATAGCCTATGGGTACACCGCGAGACGCGTACATTAATACATAATCTACTATTACATATTAATCAGACTACAATACCTAACATCTTCCCCCGACATGGTTTTATGTTCTCTTAATTTGTAAGATACAAACAATTAATCACATGTTACACTTCACAATTTTAATCATATCGCTCATCACTCTCTCTGAAACTGACATTTTATTGGTTAAATGATTGCTCTCATCCATTACCTCTATACACGTTACATATATATATATATATATATATACACACATCAACTACATCTTTAAATACATATAAATATTATATCCTAATTATATATTCTTACCTAATAGAGATATGTTAATTAAATATATTATATCTTCATTTTTTATATATTAGAGATAACAAATCAGGTTACAACTCTAATATTAGTTATTTGAGAAAATTTATGTGAACCCTTAAACCCTAATTATCACTGGATCACCTAATCATTAACCCTAATTAACCTCAATGTTATTTTTTTTCTTCTGATTTCTTGGAATCTGTCTATATACACAACAGTAATCCATATACATTATAACCTGAACATATATACAGCTACAGAGAAAAGTATAGGAAGGAAGACTCCAAAGGACAGCTTGCCTATAAAGAAAAATAACAAACAGCAAAAGTTTTGCATTGAACTTATACAAATTTATGAAATAAAAAATGTTTTAATTATTTTGATAAGTGGATTATTCCTAATATGAATTGAGAAACAAATGACTAAAGGACAGAGACAGTGTCTGTATGAACAACACATGAGTAGTTTAAGGATGAAGTATTTTTTGAAATGCTAAGAAAAGGAATTCTCTTGGTTAATGGAGTTTGGACAGACTTTCATAAAGACAACACATACAACAAAACAGGTCCAAAGGCCATGAAAGTAAGTAAGGAAATTATTATATCAGGAAGGGGATACCTACCATGTGCTTCTTCAGCAGCAGATGCCAAGATGGAATATCAGGGTTTGGATAGGAGATAGTTTAAGAATTAGGGTTTAAAAGGACATAGCTAGATAGTTAGAAAGTTTTCTCTTTAGTATACAATATTGTTTTTGCAATTACTGGTCGGAAATGGTAAAGTTAAAATTGTGAGAATTAAGTCGTACGTCTTAACCAACTGTTTCAAAAATTCGAACTTGTGAGTGAATGTGACTGATATACTCTTAAGTCATCTTAAGATTCTTCATTAAGCTGGTGTTTATGAACATCAGTTTACCCATGTGCTTAGTGTCCGACCTCGACTTTTAATGGAAGTGTATCAATATTTTCAGCATCAACGGGATTAGAACTTGCGCGCTCTGATATCATGTGAGATTTAAGACGTACGTCTTAATCATATGTATAAAATCATCTTTGAATTTCGTTTCTCTATATAAATACACGACAAACACCTATTTAGACACGATTAATTAATCGTGTCTAATTGTGTCGTGTCTAATCATGTCATGTCTAATCGTGTACTAAGTGTGTCTAATCGTGTCGTGTCTAATCGTGTACACGGTTACTTTTATGAATTGAGTTAGACTTAAATTTCTACTAATAGAGTAAGAGATTCATTAACCAGACTCATGAGTTAAAGTTGATCCAAGTCCATTATTTTTATATGTATATTTATAATTTTATCTTAAACCCTACCATGTGCTTCTCTTTAGCAGAGATGCCAACATGATATATCATGGTTTAGATGGTAAATTTTAATTATGGTTTAAAAGGACATACTTAACTAGCTAGAAAGACTTCTTTTTAGTATATAATAATACTCTCTCCAAAATGACGTATTCCATGAAATTTAAACTTCATTTACCACTGAAGATCAAAACTCATTTTATCAATAGTTTTAGATTAATTTAAGATTAGTTTGAGGGGTGTTTTCATATATTAATTAATTTTCTTTGCTTTTTCACTTTCTATTTGAGAAAACGTGCAATTATACTTACTCATGTAGAGCTTCATTTGGTAGCTAAATATAGGAATAAGTTTTGTAAATATATATATATATATATAACTAATTTGTGTATACTTTTGAACATATGATATCATATTTAATTAAAAATTAATACACATTCTAATATAATAGGGAATTATAATATCTACATTTTCCCCCAAAATTAAAATTATGAATTTAATAGGGAAAGGAATCCTGCTTTCAAGATTTGGCACATTCCTGCAATGAAGAGATTGTTGTGAATTTAAAAAGGAAAGTGAAGACTCTCAATTATTTTATATCATATACAATAAAAAAATTGTCCAATTATATTTGATTTTATTTAAGTATGCAATGGAAACGGGAATAATCCTTAGTTAGGGTGTTTCTTAATTCTTCTGGTGATCAGGTTTATTTTTATTTTTATTTGTCTATCTTAATCAAACAACAGAAGGTTTAAGATTATGAGCATAATATGAAGTCGTTTACAGAAATAATCATGGACTAAAGTACAATTTTATAAATATATATTAGTCAACCATCAATGCAAACTAATTAAAATTATTAATTATATACCAAAGGTTAAATTATGAAATAAAAATACATTCAGAAATAATAGTTACTTGAATATAATGGTATAAAAAATTATAGTTAAGTTATATATATTAAAAATAGCTAACTTTCATTGGTTTAGAAAATGTTTAATTTGTTGGAAAATTAACAGATTCTTATTAAAGTAGTATAAACAAAATTGTGATAATTTGATTATAGTAATGAAATTTCGTAATATATATATATATGTAAATATTAAAATCATAAAGATATTTTACTTTTGTATTTTTCTCCTTGTTTATTTTTTAACATAAACAATTTTTTAACATTTTTAGCAAACGGGTTTGTTTTTATTCTTATAAAGTTGGAATAAAAGTATTTTAGATACCTGAAAAATTAAGGCTTAACAAATAAATTCTTGAGAATTTTAAAGGAGCTAAAATACCTATTTATAAACACTTGATTTTCAAGTACCTTAAAGAAACTAGGAAAATAAAAGTACCTTCAAATTTATTCCTATAGAGCTTGGTCAACATTTGTTTATACATATAGAAAGAAAATATTGTTTAGGTGTCATTTTTCATTAAAGAAAATAAATACAGAGTTGGACCAATGCTTAAAAGTACAATAATTGATTATATATATAAATATATATATATATATCAAGTTTAAGAAATCATGTTGCAATTTGTCCTTTAAATATTATCTTAAATTGTGTTTTATTTTATGAGCTCCATTTCTTTTAAGCTTATACTCATTAAATATCAGATGCTTCAAACATTTTTTGTTAATGAATCACAGGTTTTGTAATTAAAATTAAATTAATGACCTTCCTTCTTTAAAATTTTAGTGGTACTGTTATAACTAGAGTCCATAGTCTACAGTTAAAATCTGAAAACTATGGTTTTCATATCGTTTTTTATGTAACACATTATGACGGTGCAATGCAAATTATAATAATAAGTTTTTATTCGTAATGGTTATGATATTTAATAAATAACCGTGATTATAATCATAATTGTATATATACATATATATAACAACTAATTGAGTAAATAAATTTTATTAAGTATATCGAATTTGAATTAAACTCGATTGTGTTGAAAGTAGTGTTTAATAGTTCAATTAAAATATTAGAACAAAAATGTCAAAAATTTGATCTACAAACATTATAATAAAATATGGGTTTGTCAAATATAGATATACATAAAAAAAAATATAGTTAATAAACACGTTATAAATACAGTTATAGTATTAAATATTATATTCGTAATGATTATAATTATAATACCAACTTAAAAAAATATAATGTGATTATATTATCTACCGTACCATCACCATATCCGCACTATTACTAGTAGTGTCAAGTTGTCAACATATTTTTTTTTTTTTAGACTTAGGCTCGAGACCATTTTTCAGACTTCTATACGAGATGATATAAATCATAAAGAGTTATCGTTTTATGGACCAATTAATGGAACATCTACATGGGCCTAAATTGTTAAGCGCATAACTAAACTCAATAAGCACTTTTTTAAAGTTCAATTTGATAAATTAGCCCATGAAATATATATATTTTAAAAATAAAAACTATACCATTTATAAAGGCTTCACATTAGTATACAATATACATCATCAGTGTGAAGTAGGGGTAATAAAAAAAGACAGTTGAACTGAATTTTCGACAATACCGGCCCGATTAGAAACGAGACCGAGCAGACATTTTTTTTCTTCAAAGTCGGTCTCGGTCTTTTCCCCCCGAAAGCCCGTTTAGGACCGGACCGAACCGAAGGAAGGTGGATTTGAGATATTCATAATACCACACCGAAAAGAATGTGGATTTTGGAGGTTTTCTATCTCTATAAAAGCTACATTCTGATAAATTTACTAAAGAATACTATGAGGCCATAGTTATTTTTTTGAGGTGAACTATTCTTTCGCCTTTTACTAAAGAATACCGTGAGCTCAATAGTTTTTGTTTTGTTTTGGGGGGTGCAGATTCGGTCCAGGACCGAGACCGTCCCGAGTCAAGAAAGACCGACTCGAGCGGGTTTTTTTTGGCCAAGGTCGGTCTCGGTCCTCCAGAAGGCAAGACCGAAATTTCGGTCTCGGTCTTGCCTTCAGGACCGGACTGGCCCGTCCATAATCAACCCTAGTGTGAAGCCTTCAACAACACTTGTTTGTGTCTACACTTATATTCTAGCACTAAGTTGAGATCTAATAATTTGACTTAAGAACTTTCAACTCGAACCTTTTAAGTTGAAACTCAGCTCGAACATTTTAAATTGAAACTTCAATTATCTACCTATTATACATTTTTTTATTTTTCTAGTTATGTATATGATTAATTTTTTAACCTAACATTATCTGTCTCATAATTTGACTGAAAAGACAAAATGATTTAGGTAAAAAAATTAATTGTATATTTACTCGTCGATAATTTACTTACGTAATAAATGACACTAACAACGTTGAGTTTTGAGTTTCAAATTAATTGTATAATATGATAGACTAAATATTATATATATATATATATATCCGCTAAAAGTCAAAACTCAATATTATTAATGTTATTTATATCATAATTTAATTATTTACATAATATTTTTTTATATAAAATTAAATTTCTCATTTAAATCATTTAATCCTCCTCCCATATTAGTTAGTTGGATGGGCAATTGGGCAATGGGCATCCCAATCCAAATGCGGCGAGACGTAGCATACTTTATTTTATGCCAAAAGACCATTTTCAACGGTGGTAGATGGTCGGAATGGTAATGGTGCATGCTCTCATCACAAACTCATCATAAGTACTTTTACTTTCCTTATATTCGATATGTTATTAAATATATTTTAAACACTTTTAATTAAATGAATGTTTGGAAATAATATTTTATATTAAACTTCTTACTTAAATTTATATATATAGGGAGGTTAACTACATTTTTCTCAAATGTTACCTTTTAGTTATTTATATTTTTTAACATGGTTAAATGACTATTTATATTTTAAAATATGACTAATTGATTCAAATTTGTGATGTTTAGTTACTTATATTTGACAATGTGTCTTTTTTATTTAAATAATTAAATTTCATTACATGCTAATATTAAAATTGAATGTACAAAAAATGTCAACTTATATTTTTCTTCACAATTATTGTTCTTCCTTTTCCCAAAACTACATCGATCAATTTCAGAAGAGCTATGCGGATGGAGAAGAAACAGAAGAATAACATTTTCGTTACATCAAGTCTTAAGATCAATATGTTAGACATTAATGGTGAAAAGTAACGAAAATTAGTAATTTAAATAAAAAGGTAACATTATCAAATATAAGCGTTAAAGTAGCACGAGTTTGAACAAAAAAAATATCATCAAACATAAAATAACCAAATAGGTAATTAATCATTTATATAATGTGTTTGAATTATATTCAATCACCTCAACATTCTCAATAAGAGTTTTTTATTTTAACGTCTCCAAAATTTAATATGAGCTTTCTAAAATTAATATTGTAAATGTAACACAAACATTAATTTTTTTTCATAAGCTTAAACTTAAGAGTAAATACATTTTATATATTTAAGTAAACTAATAAATTAATATTGTTTAAAACTAATTTTCAAGCTAGTTAAAGAATGTGAGATGCTTACTTTGTATATACTCAATACTTAGACAATTATTGTGATATATGAAATTGTAAATAAATAAATAGTTTGAAATATTTATAAATAATAGATATTACTATTTAAATTCAACATGATTTGTTTTTATTCCTACCTCAAGTGGAGGAAGCCGAGGAACCCTAGGTCTAGAGTGGAGACCTAATAATAATAATTTTATTATTATTAATAATAATAATAATGATAGTAACATCTTTCTCCTCTTTCATGTATAAATATTATTTGGCCAAAAAAAAAAGTATAAATATTAGAAAATAATCTGCGCCACTAAAACAGTCCCAAAATTGAATCGGACGGTAACCTAAAAATATATTTATATATTATGTTAAATTTAATAAATACCTCACACTTAACCTAAATGAATAATGTAGGTATTTTCTTTATATAATTAAGGTTGATGGTTCGAAATATTTCATTTTTTCAAGGGTTTAAAAATATAAGAAAAAATTAAAAAAAAAAATCCTCTCAAATGCAATTACACCACTACCCCCAATACAGATATAAACTGCAAAACTAGCATAAATCATATATTATATTTTGTATATAAATCAAACATTATTGTTCCCTTTATTTATTTATTACCTATTATTATTATTATATATAGTGAGCCAATTCAATTTAATAACTTTCCAAATTGAATATCTGAATATCCACTAATAAAAAATAGATGAAGAAATGGTGAGGTGGAAGAAGACAGCTAAACTGACGATGATAAGTGAACGATACTGGACTCTTTATTATATATATATATATATATATATATATATATATATATATATATATATATATATATAATGTGTTTTTCAGAGTTTCAGCTGATATATAATAATATATGATTAATAAGTTAGATTATATGATAAATAAAGTGTCATTTTCCGAAGGAGAGTGAAAAGGAAGTTGTAAGGTGTTGCATGGTCGTTTATTTATTATAATTTTTTTAGTTCAGAATTATTAATGAGGTTTGAATTTTTTTTTAAAAGTAGACAATGTTAAAAAATATATTTAGAAAAGTATATATCCGAAAAAAATATTTTCACAAAACGCTACCCTAGATAGCGTTTTTACACAAACGCTACACAAGGTAGCGTTCTCACATTATTATTTTTTTTATATTTTTGACGTCTCGATATTTAATTAAAAATAAAATTATGTATTCATTGAAAAAAAAAATATAGTACATAAATATTTTAATTGTGATTCAAATGATATAAAAATATTAAATTTTTACTTACGGCTTAAAGTTTGTATGTATCCAATAATCTAGAAATGTATCGATTTTTAAAGTGTATATAGTATATATGATCTGGGTGTGTAGTTTTCAAGTATATATAATATTGTATATTGGTTAAATTAATTATAAAAATATTTCATTTCATATATGCGATCTTTTTCAAAAAGTATTTGTGTTAGAATTTTTTTTTAAAAAAGTATATAACTAAAAAACATATTTAGCAAAATGTGCATCTGCGTAGGTGGTAGTAGCGTTTTTCGTTTTTTTTTTTTTCGTTTTCCTTTTGAAAAAAATCAAAAAAAATCTTAAATTTTTTTAAAAAAATTACAGTAAGTAGATATTTTAATTTCGATTCAAATGATGCAAAAAAAACATTAAATTTGGACTTACGGATTAACTGTAGGCTCTGCCGTAAGTTGAGATATGAAAATTTGACTTAAAAAAATATAACTCATACCCTGTAAGTCCAAACTGACCACGGTGAACGTCATTTATGTCGTAATTCAATTATCTACCTAGAGTAAATTTTTTGATTTTTTTTGAGTAAGTACATAATTAAATTTCTCACATAATGCATTTGATTATTTCGGTCAAATTTTAAGACAAGCGATGTTAGGTTACAAAATCATTGTATTTCTAATCAAAAAAATTACTCTAGGTAGATAATTGAGTTACAACATAAATGATGTTCACTGTGGTCAGTTTGGACTTACAGGGTATGAGTTATATTTTTTTAAGTTAAATTTTCATATCTCAACTTACGGCAGAGCCTACCGTCAATCCGTAAGTTCAAATTTAATATTTTTTGCATCATTTGAATTGAAATTAAAATATTTACTTACTGTAATTTTTTAAAAAAAAATTATGATTTTTTTTCAAAAAAAAAAAGAAGAAAAACGCTACTACCAGTAGCGATTTTATGAAAAACGTTACTACCAGTATCGTTTTTTAGAAAAACGCTACTACCCTACCTGCGCAGATGCACATTTTGCTAAATATTTTTTTTATATATGATTACTTTTTGATGAAAAAAAAATCTGACATGATTACTTTTTATGAAAAAAAAAATCTTACATGATTACTTTTTTTGACAAACATCCATATATGCTTAAACTTTCCGTACATTTGTATTTAATTTTTTGCTACAGACGAGAATAGAAGACGTTCAATTATAGAAGACTTTAACTGTTCCCCCAAACAATTACAGACGAAACACGCCTCTTCGTACTCACCCAAAAGCCGCCTCTTCAAATCAAGAGTCAAGCTCAAGACTATATTTATTATTTATTTATACATATATACCAAATAAAAATACTATATTATACTATACCTATCAAATTATAATTTATAAGGTAGCCAAATATGGGTTTATTTAATGGAGTGAGGTTCAAGACGAAACGGGTCCAAACTTTAGCAAATCGACAGAAGAGCCAACCTCACTTTCAACTTTGTGTTAAAAATTGACAAAATCAGTGAATGCGAGTGAATCGTCAGTGATCCACGTACGGATCGTGTTTGGATCAAACATTTTAATTCATTGGCTATTTTGACACGATTAATGTATGACCCGTAAAAAAACGGGTCAATAGTTTTAACTCATGAATCAATATGTGACCCATTGAATTATTATATATTATTAAATAAAGTATTACAAGGTCAACATGTGACCCATGAGTCAAGCTTGCGGATGGTTTGGGGTTTTTTTAACCGATGATGGATCGAACGGGTCAGTCTGACGTACCTATGCTTTTGTCAGTACTATTACGGACGGGTCAGTCTGACCCGCAGGCTGACCCACGACCTGCGAGTCAGGTTTGGATTTCAAAATTTGACTCATACAAATACACGGATCATGTTTGGGTCAGACAATTCATGACACGACCCATAAATGGACTATGTCACAAATTGACACCCCTACTTTCAACTGTTATGGATAATAATCATATATATATATATATATATATATATTAAAAGTATTGGTTGTATTGGATAACCATGAAGATTTTTGGGCTAGGGTTGTTGAAAGGTTTAAGCCAAGTAGTGGGGGTGCTAAGCAGGGTTAAGAAGAAGTTGTATATAATTTGTTTTGAATTTTAATATATATATATATATATATATACACACCAATGAAATTATTTAATTTTGAATTAAAGTACTATTTGTTTAAAGTATGAATATTTGAATTTTATATACTAATTCTCTTATAATTCAGTTCATCCATCTTCAAAACCTTAACAACATTCCATCTTTTAATTCTCTTTTATATACTAAACTCGTTAAAGTAGTTTGATTAGTTTTCAACTTACTTTGGTCATCATCAGGAAACAACATCGGATCTTAAACAAACATGTAATGAAGAATGCCTAATATATTGTCTTCCATGAAATTTTTCATTGTTTCAAGTAGTAGACTAGTAGTTAGGTAGATATTAGTATAATTTCATCCAATCAAATGGTAACTTTGGTAGTCAATGTTGAAATTAATCAAACAATTATCCATAATCCATGTCATGTTGTACATACCTGGTTCCAATTGGTTACCATCACCCACCTGAAAATGATATGAATAGGTGGACGTTGTGGAAGGAAGTCTGAAAAAATTGAACCCCTCTGAAGGTAAATAATTTTATGTGGAGATTACTAACGAATTCATTGTAGTGACAACAAACTTTGGTCGTTGAGGGATTGACACTCCACCTACATGTCCAATATGGGGGGGAATAGAAACAAAAGAACATTTGTTATTCCAATGCGAGTGGACAAAACAAGTTTGGTTCGGCACCCTAGGGGTGAGAGTCGACCGCGGATACGACTAAGGCGTGGTTCATGGACATCTATTCAGACCAGGTGGACTATTTGTGCACTCACGACATGACACATTTGGAAAGAACGATGCAAGAAGATTTTCGAGAACAGAAATTCAAATCCTGTCGAGGTCACCAGACGTGTGCTACAATTCTGGATTGAATGCAATCACAACCAGCCGCAGAGCACTAGACTGTCGAACCAAACAGGTAGGACTAGCGGGACGAGACCGGCGGCAGGTACAATAAAGATCAACTGTGATGCTTCGTGGAACAATGAGACGCGTATGGGTGGAATTGGAGTCATTGGCAGGGACCATCGATGCCAAGTTGTGGGAGGCATGAACAGGAGAATATGCGCCTCTAAAGTGGAATACTTGGAAGCAATGATCATCTCAGAGGGAATAAAGTTGGCAATTGAGCACAACTAGGAGGCGATCGAAATTGAATCAAATGCACTTAATGTAATTCAACAGCTCAAGAAAGACAACTACCAGTGGAGAACGGCAACTCTCACATCCAACATTTTACAATTGGTTGTCTCTCGGATGAAGGTTGCATGGACTGCAAACGAATGTGCAAATTGGATTGCAAAAAGCACTAGATTAGGGGTGCGACTTGGTGATTGTGTTTTTCAACTCCACCATCTCTTATTAATGCAGATTGTTTAGTTTTTGTAAACTCTCTTTCAATTCTATCATTCAATAAAATAAGTAATTCTTTTTTCATGCAAAAAAAAGGTTTCAATTGGTTTATTTTTGTTAAGGTTGAGTTAGTTGTCCATTAAATTTGTAGGTGATATAGAAATATTTATTATTTCTTAATTAAACTTCAAATAAAAAACATTATTCAAAACAAGAAGTCGAGAAATGTTTAACCTGAAATCATAATCATAATTCTCAAAAATTTAAATGTCATGCAACAATATATAAATTTTGAATACAAAATTGTATTTGACCCTAAAATGTAAAAAGTGAATGATACGTTAACTCTATTTACATCTTCCGAATTTTTACTCCCGAGTGTCACTAATTTTACAAAATAAAGAATATATGATGACACATATGAAGCGTTACACATAATTTCTCAGTATTTTATGTAAATTTCATCTCATAATAAAAATTATAAACTTTATAAAATAATGTCATTAAAATCTTACTAGTATGAACATTAAATTAAATCAGTAAACGTTGAAGGGTAATAACTAATAATAGTAATTAAGGGATAAACAAAATATAATTAAAGGATAAATGAAAGATATAAGATTAGTAAATGATTTATTCAAGTCATTATATTATCAAGAGACAAAAGGAGGGGAGGAGGAGGAGGAGCATCAACAAGATCACCGTCAAACTATCATTTTTCTCTCTAACAATCGGAGAGAAATCCGTCGCCGGTGAATTACAAAACCTCGCCTGTATCTGCGTACGTCATGGGTCAGATCACAGGAAGTGGAGCAACGTCATGTCGTTCGCTCTCTCGCCGGAGCCGCTCTCGAAGCAAGTCGTGGTGGTGGTGGTGGTGCCAGACTCTTCGGAGTTCATGGACGGACTATGAGGCCGCCGCCATGCTGCCTCCATCTTTCTGAAAGGCACCGCCTTTGCGGCCGCTGTCATCGACAGCCTCGGCGTTAACCTCAGGTCCAGATCGATCTGCTGCACCGACTCGACGGCGGTGGCGGTTTCCTCCACCTTCCTCCTCTTCGATCTGGAGGTGGAGAACCGCGACAGGTTGCTTGTGGGATTCTTCCACATGTCGGGGCACGAGACCTCGCCCTCGTCGGAGATCTCGTCAGCGGGAGAAGATCCGTCCATGAGCTCCGGGATCGGTCGAAGAGTTCCGCCACGGAGCACCGTCTCGACTGCTGACTGGCAAATACTCCAGTTTCCCGTCCACATCAGCCCCACCGCGCCGTTCACCGGATTTATTGTTCTTCCGCACGCTTCGAATAGCAGAGACTGAAACAACGCTGCAAATCCAAAATTCCGATGTCAGGGACAAACACGACCGATTCAGCAACTTCAAACAACCTTAGAAAATCCAGAATCGTACCGGGACGTTTAGATTCAGGGACGGCGGAGATGAATGATATGAGTCCAGCGCGGCCGAAGAACTTGGCCACGAAAACGGTGGCGTGGCCTTGGGCTTCGGGGGTATCAATCCACTGCAGACACGACCGGAGGATGCACGATTCGCTGCATCCTTTCCGTAGAACTCGGCAACCATTGCAGCTCATGATTGATTTGCTCCAGTTGCTTAGACTCCAAGGAAGTAGCGAGACGAAGCGAAGCGAAGAGAGAGAGAGAGAGAGAGACTAGGGTTCGACTTTGGACTTTGGAGGGTAAGGAGAAGGAGATATATAGAGAAGGAAAATAATAAAAGAAAGTTGGGTGGAGTTTTTTTTTCTCAATCAAATAGATAATTACTTCGAATAAACTCAAAATCTAACAAAAGTAATCTACAAAGAGGTTGTGAGTCCTCCCGACCCAATCAGAAGGACACAGACCCTGCGTAGCGCTCTCTTGGCTACTCAGTTCGCATAGCAATTCGCTGACCTAGAAGCAAATACTCAAGTGAGATTATTTATTGATCTTGCCAAAACTAAAGCATTTGACAAAATAGCTTCAATCCTTCAAGAGAAATTGGAATCTCTAAGATGTTTAATGACTGTTTCCGCATGCGATTCTACGATAACCCTTTGCCAACCTTTTGGTATGACCAGGTTAACACCTTCAAGAATTGTCTTCGCTACAATTCCTCAATAGAGAGTCCCGACAATTGAGTCATAGTGCCTCCACATATTCTCTCATCGTGAGTTCTCGCTATGACACCGACTCCTCTCGCCATGAACTCGACTCCCAAGATGCATCACAGTTAATTTTGATGACTCCCTCATACGGTCTTTGCCATCTTCAAGGTGGTGGTTGATGCTCTCTTCTTGACTGAGAGTTCGCCATAGCCTCCCATTTCTTCTCATGAATCTTTCTGTCTCCATTATTAGCACCCCACCAAAACTTATCTATCATGGAGCCAGGTTAGTGCTAAGTTGTTAACTATGGTTAGAGTATTATTTTAAAAAAATAATAATAATATTTGGATGGATTTTTTCCCCTAGTTGTCGGGTGGATCAGTTTGTAAGGGGTCTTAATATGATCGTAAAATATTATTTAAAAAAAAAAAAATTTATCCTAAAACCTTTGATTAAAAGAGAGCATTTGAATAATTCAATCTGAGCCACTAAAATATATGTATTGAATTTAATTATTTACTATTTGGAAGAAATTTTGTTGTTATGACCCAAATATATCTCAAACACTAATTAAATTTAATGCATGAAATGATTTTATTTTTTTTGGTAAATTAAGTTCTGAATTTTAAATTTTATGTCCCATTTGAGCTAATAAGATAGGAAAACATTTATTTTAAATTTTTTTAACCGTTTAGGGTTTATTTAAATTAAAGTTTTTAATCAATAAATGACGGAGGGAGAGAGAGATTCCAAGGAGTTTGGCGAGGAGCGTCTCCGTGTTTCCGCATTGTGGTTTGTAACCTCCGCCGTTGGATTCTCCCAATCTACCTTTTCGTGCAGTCAAAGTGTTTACTTTTTAGTGGATTAATGGATGGATATAATTGCTCTTTCGACTTGCAGCATAATTTGCTTCCAAGTTTTAAAAACAAAAGTATATATATTTTTAAATTAATAACCATTATAATAATAATAGTATTTAAAAGGTAAAGTACGAATTTGCACATAAATCTCCGTTAATATTTAATTTTGAAATTTCCATTTTTAATGTATGATTATAATTTTTTTTCTCATTTCATCACATTTTTTATCCCAATTTAATCTAATATGATATTTTTAGGAATGTTATAATTAAACCCTTCAAAAAAAATTATATGTTATAATTGAGTTCTGATTTAATTAAAACTATATTAAGTCTCGATCGAAAGAGTTATAATCTATGGAAGAGCTGATTTGCGTTTTAAGTCAGATCTTTACTCCCTTAATTGAGGTTCAGTTTAGTCTCAATCGAATTGAAATTATACCGAACTTCAATTCTACTCTTAGAAAACTTCTGCTTTTACTAATACAACTAATGTATGTTTACTTTGATTTATATAAAAATTAGGGTTTAAGATTTATGATAATAATTTCAAAAAAATATTAAATTCTAGAAACGAAAAATGTAAGTAATATTATTCTTTATTTACTTATAGACAATCCTCTCAACTTTTAAAATAATAAAAATCATTATTTTGAAGTATTGTAAAACAAAATATAAAATATCTATCTAAATCTAATGACACCCCTTCAATTATTTAGAGAAGTTCTTATTAGTTTAGGGTTTCATTAATTAATGTATTTTCTGATTGTGGAGGAAGATGACATCAGAGTTAATCGTGACATGCACATGGAAAATATTCATCATATATATGATTACTATCAACTCATGCATCTGTACGACTGTACCCTCTGTGAAAGTGAAACGGCATATATACATTCTCCCTCAACTTTTTATATGTCTACCTATGGAATAGGATACCAAGATCTGCAAATCATTGTGTAGACTAGTTAGCTAAACAGGCTCTTGCGGGGGTGAATTTTACCGAATGGGTAAATCACCCCTGACCCCTTTGCGGGATTTTTTGCTCCTAGATAGTGAGTTGTATGGGGATCGCCTCGGCGTCCCGAACAGTTAATCAATATACGGAATTTCAGTTGATAAAAAAAAAAACTTTTTATATTGTAATTCCACTTAAATTATTATATTAAAAATCCCAAAAAAAAATCCCTCAACTTTAAAAATAATAATAATTTAACTTTTATATCGCGAACCATCAAATTTTTCTGAAACTACACAAGTTCGAATAACTTAATTTAAAAATACAATCAAGTTAGCTTTTTATAAATGGATAAATACAAACGAGCTATATGAATTTTTGATGTTTTGTAACGAACTACTCGAACTTTAAAAATTCAAAACGGGCTACCTCAACTTGGACGAATGTGCAAATAACTACTTATGTCCAATTTCTGACGAATTTTCGACGAAATTCTGTCAACGGTTAACGGTAAATTGGATGGATGTAGTTATTTGCACATTCGTCCAAGTTGAGATAACCATTTTGAATTTTTAAAGTTCAGGTAGCTCGTTTCACAACGTCCAAAGTTCAGGTAGCTCATTGGTATGTAACCATTTTTATAAATTATTATGTAAAACTCAAGTTTTTTTTATAACTGACCACGTAATATATGTTTTTTAAATTTGGTTGGAAAATAGTTTGGAGAAGATGTTAGACAAAATTACTTTAAAAATAAAGGGATAGTAAAATTAACATATATATAATTTATTTAAAAGAAGATGAGTCTGATCTAATATTAGTTATTATTAATATATAAAATTAACAGTACTGTCCCATTATTATATTTTACTTAATATTTTTTTTTTTTTGGCCTTAAAACAACACATTCATTCAACAATAGAAACCGAGTTCGGGTACAATATGTTATCCGCAACAATACATCTAAGTAAAGGGGTTGGAGGTGATGACACCCAATCCGTTGGACACAACCCCGTAAGAACGTTCCTCGCTATCCAATCCGCACAAGAGTTGGCGGATCGTGGAGTGTGCTCCCATGCAATTTCCCCAACCGATGAAGATAGAGAAACCGCATTTGACAAAATAGGCGCAATCCTCCAAGCGAGCACCCGACCATGAATATGGTTGATGATATTCATGGAGTCCGTTTCGATAATGACCCGATGCCATCCTTTGTCAATGGCAAGTTTAACCGCGTGGAGTACCGCCGATGCTTCGACTTCATCCACCGTTCCCGCAAGAGCCAACCCGCCGAGCCCACCACAAACGGTACCCGTGTTGTCTCTTGCTATAACTCCAAAGCCCCCTTGACGGGAATCGCACGACCAAGCCCCATCGCAGTTTATTTTGATCACGCCCGGAGGTGGACCGATCCACGCCTTGACCAGATCCGACCTTGGGTCATGGTGATGATCATTCGAACCCATCTCATCAATAGCCCTGTTTATCTCCTGAATGATAATCGGCACATAAGGGTGAGCATTCTCAAAAACGATCTTACAACGAGTCTTCCATATCACCCACGTCACCACCATGATCCGTCTCCATTGTCGTGTGCGAGCTGTTCTTGTTGTGCCTTCGAACCGCGTGACCTCCTCCAGCCATGTGTCGACCGAATGCGAGCCCATATCCAACAATGCCTGATCCGAGAAAACGCTCCAAACCTGCTTAACCCAAGGGCACACAAAAAACAGATGTTCCCGTGTTTCGGGCACA
Organism: Chamaenerion angustifolium; assembly: GCA_946814005.1. Taxonomy (NCBI): domain Eukaryota; kingdom Viridiplantae; phylum Streptophyta; class Magnoliopsida; order Myrtales; family Onagraceae; genus Chamaenerion; species Chamaenerion angustifolium. Next base: position 2,995,162 of record OX328279.1, read on the forward strand.
CGGCAAGCTGGACAGAGTGGGTCCAGGTTCAGCCCCCGCCTCGCGAGAGTTGCCCTCGTCGGGAGGCTATTAGACGCCACCTTCCACATAAAGGCCCTTAGTTTAGGCCAGACCGATGCAGACCAGACTGCATGCCAGACCGTCCGTCGCTGGCTGGTAAGGGTGCGGGACGGATCGGCAATCGTCTGATCACGGATGTATGACGCCTGCAGGATGTGGTAAGCTGATCTCACCGTAATTTCACCCGAGGTCGAGTGAGGCCAGCGATATATATATATATATTGTTGATAATTTGGGATTAAATAACCGCTATAGGTGACAACTAATCACCCAAGTTCAATTATACAACCAAAAACTAGCTAACTTTAACAACGGAAAATGGTAGAGAAACATTAATATTGTTGATATAAATGGTCTTTGTGTTTTTCATTGGAAGAGAATGTTCTTCACATTTTCAGGAATTGCGCCCCAGCGGTCTATACTTGGAACGATTGTCAGATTCCCTTTTTGGCAGTGGGGTCTTTCCAACTTCCTTTAGAAGATTGGATAAAATCGAACTACAAAAGTAAGGATTCTTCCTTCTGAGGGACTGATTGGAGCTCAGTGTTCGGCTTTTGCCTTTGGAATCTCTGGAAAAACAGGAATAATCGCATCTTTCAGGGAAGTTCTGCTAACCTTGATATTCTCTCATTGTCAGTCAAACAAGCCATTGAATTCAAAGCTTCTATGTATAACCCAATAGCTAATGTAATCTTCTATACTATTCAGGTGGGTTGGAAAACGCCTCTCTCGGGATGGATAAAGCTTAACACTGACGGTTCCGTTTTGGGTAGTCCCCCCAAGGCGTGTGCAGGGGGGTCATCAGGGATTGTAATGGCCAGTGGATTGTTGGGTTTTCTAGGAACATCGGAATCTCCAAGAGTTTTATAGCTGAAAGTTGGGCTATGAGGGATGGGTTGATCATTGTTATTCAATTATGATTCACTTCCATCCACATTGAAACAGACGCTCTCTCTCTATTTCAACTTATCATGAAGGAGAATATGAAAAATATTTCGCTAATGCCTATCATTATGGATTGTAGGACGTTGTTAAACCAATTCAATAGATGCAAATTCCGTCACATCTATAGGGAGGCAAATTCAGTGTCCGATTCAATGGCGAGGATGGAAGCTCTTCAAATCCAAGACTTTTTCGTACATCACCGACCACCTAGGGAGGCGCAACTCAACATGGCAAAAGACTTTGCTGCCATTCGGAAGCCAGACTTGTTAGAAATGTTTAGTTAGTATTTGTTGAACGATTCGATCGTTCGACAAAGCTGTTTCTTTATCCATGGTACCAAAAAAAAAAGGTCAATATATATATATAATAATAATTATAATTAAAAGTAATAAACGTGAAAAAAAAAAGTATAGCGTATGAGCTGTCGATCTTATCTAATTCCTAAGTTTGGAGACTGAATGAACGCGACTTCCACTCGCATGGTCATAAATAATTAAATATTGAGTAGTATTTATTTGATTATTTTTTCAAATTTACCTCCATTTTAATAATTAATTACCAAATTAATCATCAGCATTTTGAAATACACAAAACTGGAACAGAACGCGGATGTGATTAGCGTTTTTTTATTTTGAAAAGTAAAAATGATGATTTCGTCAGTGTTCTGTCTCAGTTTTGTATATTCCAAAATGCGAAATTTAGTTTAATAATTAATTATAAAAATAGTGTTAAATTTGAAAAATAAATTCTATTTATTTTATTTAAATTAGTATAATAAAATCATAATGTTTATTTTTTTTTCTCTACATATTTAAATTAAAAGTATATGATATAATATGTTATTATAAAAAGAAATTACAGTTAATTTTAAATAGAAAAAATTAACTAAAAAATTAGGGTAACGTATAATTAAGTTTTCATTTTATACATAAAAAAATGTATCAATATTATTAAATATATTTCGATAAATATGAAATGAATAAATGGACCACAATGTATCTCTTCTCTCTATCTCCCTCTTTCGAATGAAAGGTGAAGGGAGCCAACCAGATAGACCGAAGGACTTCCTCGAATGTAGGAGTTCACTTCTGAAAAATAATCTTAAAAAAATGAAACTACAAAAACGATAATTTATAAACTATGTCATTTTTAAAAAAAGATTATATTATATATATATATATTAGACTCCAGCACGCACTACGCATGTCGTCATCGTTTGTCTTGTGTGAGGTGTTAGGAGGACATGATCGACCCGATTTATAGGATATTACAAAAATTAAACACTTAATGAAAAATATTAGTAGAATTGGAATTGCACGGAGACTCGAACATATGTATGAGGTATGACCTTATAACTTAAAAACACGGCTTCTGGATGCTCGAACAATTTCTTAAAAATATTTAAAACAAAATTAATTTTATTTCATCTTGTTGAGTTTGTAATGTTGCATACATGTATAGCTGGTTAATACACGTGTCTTTAAGTTATAAGGTCATACCTCATACATATGTTCGAGTCTCCGTGCAAATATTTTTTTTATAACTGTTTTAGAAGACAGTTAAATAACAAAAATAGGTATGATAAATATAAATCAATTAGATTGTTAAATAATATTTGCGTCATTTTACAAATGACGATTACATAAATGACTTATGTCTTAATAATATATATATATATAAATTTTTCATAATAATAATGATAAGATATATCCGTCCATGCATACAGACAAATGTGAGGAGGGACCAAGATTCATTTTAATTTCTTGAAATTGGAGACGGTCATACAAAATTGTAAAACCAAATCCTAAAGATTCCGATTTGTGGGCCCCTCTTATCTACCTTGATAATTAACCATATAAATTCATAATATACCTTATTATGTCCCTCATTTTCACCTAAAATCACACGACAATTGTTCTTTAAGTTAATTTTCATATATTTGATTTTTTTAATAATTATTATTAATTAAAAATTAGTTTTAAAATAGGCCATGTCATTAGACTAAAATTAACCAATTTAGACCGTAAAAAAGAAAATTCAATGTCATTTACATTTTTAAAGTTGAAATTCTTTTATGGAAAAAATTTGAAAATATCCAACATGTTTAACTAAAATCATGTTCGTTAAACATGTTGAACCATTTTCAGATTTTTTTTCTCTTTTATCTACCTATTTTAAATGTTTATTATTTTATTTTTAAAGTATCTACACCATTGTCATATAATTTATATCATATTAAAAATTAAATTATATTGGTAATTAAATTACAACTTAAATATTATGTATTTATAAAATACTAATTACTAGTCAATACTATCTCTTAATTCATCAAATTTATCACAAATATTTCCTGTCATTCTTTGAACATAATTAATTCCATGAGAGACCCAATGTTGAGAAAAGCAAGGCTTTTTATATGAATGATGGATAAGACCTTAAACTTCACATCAAAGTACAGACTGGCATCATTCCACAATGGAAATATCAATATGTAATGTATGGTCGATTTGGTTCAACTTTGATTCACATATATATATATAATAATTCTTTTAAATTTCTTTTAAATATATATTTTTTTATAATTTCTTATGTATCATTCTTGAAAGCTTAAAAATATATACACATGTTAGAGTCTACTATATATATTAATTTAGTTAAATCATATAAAATGTTGACAAATAAATTTTTTAGTGTATTTTTCACTCCTAGTGTTAAATTAACATATTTTAATTGATCATATCAATCATAAAATTCTCATTCCTAAATAACATGCGAGGTAAATTACTTTAAAATATTTAAAAATCTCTCATTTATTTTTAAAATAAGTTAAACGCGTATCATTTCTTATATATATATATATATATATTTGAAAATGATTTGGGTGGAGAATATCATGCGACACCCCACTCTTTTCTTTGCTTTGGTCAGAAAGATAGTTTTATTGCGTTCCTAAAGTAGGGGAATCAACAATGCCTTATATTCTTGTTTGCCTCGGTTGGGACACCTGTCCATACATACTACCCTAACCGAGACTTCCGTTTCATTTCAATAACCGGTTCTTTAGACCGTGTTTGTTTGGTTCGAAAGCTAAAACCCGTAGCAAGATTAGCTAAACCTACAATCTTATGTATGCAATATTCAATACACAAAGGGAGCCAAACACTTCCTTAGTAAATTGTCATTTAAAAAAAAACAATGGCAACTCTAGAAACAAATTATATGAAGATATAACTATGAGTCTACGAGTAAAGCTTATGCTCAAGGAAACTATTAACGCGCTCCGAAAAGACGCTGTTGATTTTTCTGTTTCACGATTTGTTAAAGCTAGCTAGTTTGGGTTTAGGGTTTAGTAAAATTGAGATGGGGTTGATCCAATCTGGAATTTTAAGTTAACCCATATTCTAGGGTTTGCTTCATCAATAATTGATCCTGCATAATGAAGGGTCCAACAGTAACAATGAAGCAATGGGATGAAGCTTTTCTAGTGTGTGTAGCACTAACTAATGACTACGAAATCGCCAGCACAAATCAGTGTTGGTATCCAATGAACCAACTCCAAGTGTAACACATTATCAACAAGCTTTCATAAACAAATAGTAAAACTTTATCATTATGAGGATATCAAGCATGAAGATCCTTTTGTTGTCAGTAATTTTATGGAATTAACCAATAATTACAATTGACAATCCCTATATTACTATGCAAAGTGCAAATAATTATACTAGTTGACAAAAAAAAATAGTGCATGATATTCATCATACCGCTCTAGATATTCATCATATATATATATATATACAGGGTTGTCGATGGTTAGTGTATGGTACGGGTATGACAAATACCATAACCATACCATATTTTTAAATCACATACTATAACCATAACCATTACGGGTATAATTTTCAATACCATAACCATGAAAATAATCGTGGTTATTAACCATGGTTTTACCCGTATATCCATATTTATTCCACACATGTAATATAATAAAAGACCGAAAATTTTATTTTAAAAAATACATAAATCTATATTGCCAACAATAAAAATATATAAAATAGCATCAGAGTTATTTATTACATGTATGTATAGTTTTTTTTGTTTTTTTTTTGGACATCTTGTATGTATAGTAACTTCCATTATTTAGTACATATTAGTTTATTAATAATAAATAATTATTATATTTATATAATAACTATGACTATAACCATGAGTATAACTCAAATACCATAACCATAATCATTATGGGTAGAAAATTCATCACCATAACCGTACCACACCATAATGTTACGGTTAACTATAATAAACAGTAACAGTTATAACATGGTTATGAGTTTTTCACCGCACCATTGATTACCCTAATCATATACCATTCCACTAACCAAACAACATCATATATTATTATTCCATATTTCTTATTCCGTATTCCACCAGCCAAATACGTCGTAAATACCTCATGCATACCTAACATTCAAAGGTAATCCCAACATTTAATACTATACATTTACTCTCCAACAACTTCTAACTGATTTTATAGTTTGGATGAAAAATCACGAAAAAAAAATCAGATTTTCCTTCTTACAGTTGTGGAACAACAACAGATTCAGTACCTGAGTCACCGGAATCCTAAGATACCAGTTGGGGTAAGGCCGGTGAGAAAACCATATGTTCTAAAGATGAACTTATGATGAGAATCTGCAGCAAAATGTGGCAAGAATGGTCCAACAACATTGTAAATATAATCCTAATACCATGTAGCTCAATTACTTACCAACATATGTCGTTGGAAGCCCAAAAAAAACACTAGAAAAACTGCATTTATATGATAAGAAAGAAACCTGCTGCGCACGGCTTTAATTACTACTCAGTAGTATATGGAGAGAGTACGGTGATGCTTGAGAGATGGGGACTGGACACCGCACGCCCATAACCAGAGATCTAATTCCACGCTCAACACCTGAAAGATCGACAGTAGAGTTAGTAGATTAAAAGGATGATTTTGCAGCATCAAAATGTTTGTCAAAGAAACAAACCAAAAGAAAAGGCTCACACAAGATTGAACAATCATATGTTGGATGGTATAGATTGTGTAGAGAAGAACTTCTACTATTATTTAGAATTAAGGTTAATAATCAAATCGCTACTTAAAATTCTAACTTTTTAACAAAAATCTACATGAATTCTGTACAATCATATAGGCAACAGTTGTAGAACTTCTTCTTAATGCTCACGCTATATAATTAATCTGAAGTGAATTGATTGAAGGAAAAGTATTTGAGGATTCTTTATGCAAAAAAAGCAGCACATGAAAAATAAGATCAAAGAAATATATAGGGTTAATAGGTCCAATAGTACCATATGTTTGAGTCATGTGATCGGATGGTACCATATGTTTTTTGATGTGGTCAAATGATATGTTATGTTTGGAGAATGTTGTCCTACGGTATTCTGTTAGTCAACCGTTAGATTTTTCTGTTAAATAGTTCATGTCAGCACCATGTCAGCGTCACATCAGCGCTACGTAGATATATAATATAATATTTAATTAAAAAAATAAAAATAAATAGGGAAAATAGGGAAACAAATATGAAAAAATCGGAAAAAAATAAAAAAAGTTTTAATTTTTTTAAAACAAATATTTTCTAATTTTTTCCGATTTTTCTTCCTATTTATTTTTCATCTGCCACGTCAGCATTCCGTTAGTTAAACTTGACGGCAACAGTAATTTGGACTAAATAACAACATTCTAAAAACATAAGGTAACAAGAAACAACATAGGTGTACCATCCGATCACATGACTCAAACATATGGTACCATTAGACCTATTAACCCAAACATATATGAAGAGGTTAATCAATTTCTTGATGGACAAGTACCTGTTTTCCGAATTTTCTACTGATCAACTCCCTCATTTTCTCTACAGCATGTATAGTGCAAGCCCTCAATTCAACTTCCTCTTCACTGCCTGACCCTATTTCATTATCAGCCTCAATGGTGGTTGCAAGGGCTGAACTATATTTAAGCACTCCAAGCTGTTGAAGTACTGCAGGCACAATATAGTCTGCAAATATAGTGATCGAGCCAATATCATGAAACTCTCCAAATCTTTCACCCTTAAAGGCACCCCATAGATCTGCCACAAAAATCTGAGCTCTTTTATACAAGAATATCTGTCTCCCTTTGTAAAGGGAATGATCTCGAAAACCTGAAAGGATAGCACTTTTTCATCATCACAGAATATAATCAAAAACACCCATGATGCTTAATTCGTATAGAATATATCATCCTACGATAAATATGTAGATACCAGGGAAATGGCGAGTAACTAGAGCAACAAGCTTTGAAGCTGACTTCCCACAAGATTCTACAAGATTAGATGCTTTACCACCAAAGCTTCTTGCCAGTTCATCCCCAACCTAAATCATAATTTTTCTAAATGAAGATTCGAGGTAGTGAACTATTAGAACAATATTATCACGTATCAGATTTTTGGGTTAATTACCAAAAAACAAACTGAACTTTGAGGAAAAACCAAACAACAAACCAAATTTTTTTGTTGACAAACAACAAACCAAACTTTTGGAATTGAGCAAACAACAAACCTACCTCAAATTTTCATCATGTTTAAACAGATTTTTCAATGTTTGAGAGAGTTATTAAGTCAACATTAGTTAAAGTATTCTAAGGAAAGTGTATTACGACTTAATAACTCTCTCAAACATTGAAAAATTCGTTCAAACATAATGAAAATTTGAGGTAGGTTTGTTGTTTGCTCAATTTCAAAAGTTTGGTTTGTTGTTTGTCAACAAAAAAAAATTCGGTTTGCTGTTTGGTTTTTCCTCAAAGTTCAGTTTGTTTTTTGGTAATTAACCCTTGAGCTTACCTCATGCAGTAAACGTACACGTTCATCCTCCAGTGGTAATGGTCTAGGCCATTTCAATAGCTCCCGCAATTCGGGTCCTGACATGGATTGTAGAAAAGTTACCAATATTTTTTGAAGTATACATGCATTTCAACCAAATTCTATAGCATTTGAAGACAATGCAATCAGATTTTCAACAAGCTTCATCTAAGAAAAAAACATGTAGCGTGTAAGAAAAACAAGTGAAGTTGACTCACCAGTGTACTTCTGCAAGCGATCAGCATCAAACACAGATTGATCTTTCTCCAACGCTTCTTTCAGCCCCAATGCCAGATTATCATAATTGAGATCCTTATCTATTGAACCCTAACCAAATTTAGTCTCACACCGTGCACACCATCTTTTAGGAGAAAGCAAAATCAATTCCAACAAGTCTTGAATTTGAAAATAATATATTTTTCTCATTCAGTGATACCATATGATGAATCAGCTGACTGGGGTCCATTATTCTTCATTTAGTTCATTAAAATCAACTATGTAATGTAATCTATATTTTGTCCAAAGCCTAATAGAAGTTACATTTGCTAACTCTCAAACACCATGGATTAAAGAAATCATGCTCATACATCCTCTGTTAGTCCTACAAGAAGACCAATTCCAGTAGTACGTACTTACACTGAAATAAAAACTAGAAAATGATAAAATCAAGATCATCACTAGAAATGTAACGCATTTTAAATACAAAAAGCTTTCATTAATAAACAAAACACCTTTCAAACACTAACCAATAGATAACAAATTGAGTCAATTTTTCATCTGGATGATTCTAGCATACCAGGCCAGAAGCAGAAGTTCAATGCATCCAGAACAAAGAGGTACTGCACGGTGATTGGCCCATTGTCAAAGTAGTGAATCCCTTCGAAATTCCATTCGACCTTCGGAATGGAGCCCTGAATCGTCTCTACGACCTTCTCAATGCCTGCAAACAACAACTCACTCACATCAATGATTTCCCGCTTCCATTCGAAAACAATGCATCGAAATCCCAAACCAAATCAGAAAGTGAGACCTGAAGAGTCAACAACGACGTGAGAAGCGCGGCTAGCAACCCAAGCAGAGGTTGCCCTAACCTCATCCATGACGAAACGAGAAGGAGACGTTGCGGTATGCAAGGAGAGTCAGAAAGATAATGGTGGCGACTGGTGAAACCAACAATTCAACTGCCCTTCCTAATTCTAAGTTTCCCGCTTTTGTTCGTTCCTAGCGAAGTCTGTTTTCGCTTTTTATGGGTGGTGGGGCCGCCGTCAAATATTTACAGACTTAAATACCGAATAGTTACCTGAACTTAGTACACGTTTTGCAAAAGCTATCCGAACTTTAAAAATTCAAAACGGGCTATTTGAAGAATGTACAAATAGTTAACTCTGTCTAATTTTTCGTCAATTGTCGTCGGAAATTCTGTCAGAAATTGGACGGAGATATCTATTTGCACATTCTTCAAAATTGAGGTAGTCCGTTTTGAATTTTTAAAGTTCGGGTAGCTCGTTGCAAAACGTTTAAAGTTCAGATAGCTACTTGGTATATAACCAATTTATAAATAAACAGCCGGAGTTGAATGGTCATGTTTATTAAAATGGTCATGTTGGAAACACTCGATCATCTTTTAGGACAGTTAAATGTAAAGCTAAGTAAACAGTTTTTTTTTCTACTTCCATAAATAATCTCTCCCCATCTCATTCTATCCCACTGGACATCATCAGAATCAAATGAATTATAGAGAAAACAATGAATCAGAAACACACATTATTCACAAGTTGCTACTTGCTAGTGGCTCCCAATAAGAAAGAGTAAAACCACAGTTGGGGAAGTCTTATGCACCCAAACAAATCAGAAGGGAAAACAATAAGGTTCCATTCATGCACTCCCAATTTATAACGTACAAACTCAACCACAAATGTATGACATGACACCAAATAAAAATCATAACCAAAGTCACAAGGATCGAGACCGGCTTGAGGGAGATTAGATTCCTATGATCGGTTTCTGCTGCTTTCAGAATTCCTTATAGGGTAGAAGTACGGATGAGACTGCAGAAATTGCAGTACAAAGTTTAGGCAATCAAGAGTATATTATGCTTTGAATCTTGGAAAATAATTCTGGTTGATTATTCCCAGATAGAGATAACAAAACCAAGTGTGCTTCGATCAGATGTATAGTATATTGTAGACAGAATAATCTTACAATGCTTTTTAAGGGAAAACAGAAAATAGAATTTTACCATTGCTTCCTTAGCAGTTGGCCTCTCCTGATGATCATACCGAAGCAACTTATCAACAAAATCCACAGCCTAAAATTGCAAAAACAAAACATGTAAACGTTCATTCACGACATATTATTAGCAGTAGGATAGTAAAAGTGCACAGTAGAAAGCAAAACTCAAACTTTGTTCAAGTCTTATTACCTCAGGTACTGCAAGGTGCCGATTTTCCATACTGATGAACTTGGACCATGGCTTCCTACTATGCCTGTGAAAGAATACAACATTCATACAATTATAATGTAATTGCTGCAGACTTATTTAACAGCACTTCGATCTCAAAATCATTTGAGGACCTACCTCCCAACAAGAGCAGCAAGGTGAGGATCCAGCTCTATGCGATACTTACTGAGATAAGCATTTAGTTCATCCGTTCCAAGTACCTGTTACCTCATAAATAACTTACTCAGAAGAATATACAACCTCTTTGATTTATGTACTAAATTAAATTACATTGATGATGGTTAGAGCATGTACATACTGTGACTTATGACACAAAATGCATAGCAGCAGTAAGAGACAAGATATGGGCTAAGTGAAAAATGGAAACTGCAATAGCAATGTACAAAAAGCATCCTAAACCTAACATGGATATTCTACAATGTTCTTTAACATTATGATTCACTCATACTATGCATTCATCATTATGGAACATGTTTGATGACATGCAGATGAAGCAGACCATGTTTCTGAGTAAGCTAAAATTACATGTTTCCTCTACCTTGGCTATTTTCACCAGTTGATCATGGTTATCATGCCCATAAAAGAATGGCTCCTTGCGGAATATCTGCACATTAAGCATAGAGAGGATCATAAGAAATACTTCCTGAACGATCCAATAACAAACATCCAGCGTTGAAAGGTACTCATCCTCACCATCCCCGCAAACATGCAGCCGAGGCTCCACAGGTCTAAAGAATAATCATAGTCTTGCAAATCAACAAGAAGTTCAGGACCTTTGAAGTATCTGCCAACCAATTATATGAAATCATCAATAACTTAAAGAAACAGACCATAACTTAAATAAATAGACATATTAGTGTCAACAATCTGAAAGAAATCCTCCTAAGACAGAACATATTATTGACTAAATAAAGTCTGCCTAAATACTAAAGGATGGAATAATTAATGTCAAGAAAGGAATTATTTTTCCTTAAGCACACAATCAAATATGAATTATTTTTCTCAGTACCAATACATGCATATGAGAATGACCAGAGAAGTGAAACAATACAGAAATTAGGATATCTACTATGTTTACCACGAAATGACACTGGACAAATAAGCTTTTGTAATTTGTAATAAAATGTTTCTCCCAACAGTTACAGACTTTTAAGGTGATGCAGGTAAGCACCATCAACTTCAAGTAGCTATTCTCTAAAGAAAAGAAACAATACAGCAAAGTCAAAGAATCAAATAGGAACAAACCTGGAGGCAACACGAACATTATATTCCTTTCCTGGATGATAAAACTCTGCAAGACCCCAATCTATAAGGCGAAGCTTGCGTTGCTCGTGATCAATCATGACATTATGGGGCTTCACATCGCGATGCATAATACCTTGTGAGTGGCAAAAATCCAGTGCCTGCTCACCAACCATCAAAATGCTGAGCATTTAGTTCAAGCGCAGCAATATCCGGTAAAAGTCATGGTAAGACCGGATGAAGCAAATAAGCATTTAATCAGCAAGGGACTGAAGACTTGCCTTTAGAAGTTCATAAATATAATAGCGAATATCATAGTCCGTGAGAGTTGGATACAGGACTTTGAAATCTGTGTTGTTAACATATTCAAATATCAGACTTGGTGTTTTTGACTGTTGATCTCTGACAATGTCAAGTAACTTGATAATATTCGGTCCACCACAAAGATTTTGCAATATCTTAATCTCCCTCTTAATCTGCAATTTTAATAAAAAATATGAGTTTGGGCAAGTCATTCACAATAAAATGAATACAGCATATGAAAATTCACACAAGTTAGTATGATAACCACATCCTTTCTAAAGGTAGAATTATGATAAAGACCAACTTATTTTCAAGAATCATAAACTTGATATAAGGATATAATTACAATGAAAACGAGATTACAATTAGCACATGTTTTAGGTAGCCACCTACGTCAAACAAATTCTCAATTATGCAACAGCAGCAGCAGAAACTAACCTTCTTCTTCTTTACAGGCTTGAGAATCTTGATTATGCACTTTTCACTGTCTGTGGCTGTGCAATGAACTCCTTCAAAAACCTCACTGTATTTTCCCCTCCCAACTTTCCTCACCACTTCATAATCATCTTGCTCCCTGGAAACCAGAACAAATTAAAAAGAATCAGATTAAGCGTGCTCATTAATTCAAGACCAATATTCCCCGGTGAAGGAATTGAGTGACTTCTCACTGGTCTTCAACTACCAAAACAGACCAACACTTGCAACCAATCTATGGATAATTTCATAATATCCAAATCACAAGTACCTTTCAAGTATACCAATTTCCAAAACATGTAGCATCGTTGGGTTGCAATTCACCAAAGAGCCAAACTAAAATTACATTTACAGTTAATTCAAATTGGACTGTAGCTACCCTAGTAAACCCATCATTTTCCCCAATCAATTAAAAGAAGCCATGGAATAGATTAACATAACACAAGAAATGCTCCACCACAAAAATCAACAGAACAAATAATATAACAAACTTCCACAAGAGTGCACTAGCTAAATTCTAAAGAACACTGAAATTGGGCAATCGAAGGTTATCCCTACCCCCACTGGACAGTTAGCGACTCATAATCCCAGTAATCTTTCGGTCGGATCACATTGATGTCAGCATAAATCCTAGCCTTGGACGGCGCGCCCGCGCGGCGGACCGCTTTTCCGATCTTCTGCGCCAGTGTTTCCGGTAGGGGTAAGCGGGACTGGTGCGTGCGGCGAAGGTCGTGCGGCGGCGATAGAGTTGGAGCCGAGGCGGAGGCTATGCAGTTGACGAATAGATGAGACAACAGAAGCGGTGGAGAATGGCAGCGGGGGGCCGACCGAGGAGGTACAGACAGAAGGGAGGAAAGAGAGGAAACGGCGGTGTGGCGATGAGAAAGACCGACTCGATGTAGTGAGAGGAGCCTTATGGCCATCAAATCGCAGACTACAAGTGGGCGAGAACGACGAGCTTTACTCCTTTTCCTTTTCTGAGAAATGCAACAAACGGCCCTAAACTTTTAAATTGGTTACTTTGGTCCTAAACTTTATTTTTCAATGGTTGTTTTGACTTTTGGCAAGATGATTCCTTATATAGAATTTACATAATCTTAATGAATAATAGAAATATATTTACATAATATTTAAAAATAATAATAATATCTCCTTTAAGGATATTAATATTTCCTAAATCTAGATTCATATTTTTTCCAAAATTATTATGTCATTTAGATCAACAAATCTTGTTATAAGGACAATCAATTTTTTTTACTATAAATCTCAAATATTGTTTAAAAATAATTTTTATCTAAAATATATTTTCCAAAATCATATTTTTACATTGTGGTGGATCAATTTAACAAATTTTTATGTGGATATCTAAATATTTGTTAATACAATAGTAAACTATAAAAATAGTTTTTTGATGTATCTTATTATGATTGCAGAATACTTTTGAATTTTTTTAAAATATTAAAAATCAAATATATCTAGTCGGAAGCTAACAAAGTGCTAAAAAATTTAAGGATTTATAGTAATTTACTAATTTTCCATAAACATTATCTTCTTATTATTACAAACATTATCTTCTTATTATTGTTCATTTATTTTGTATTCTTTTTTATTATTATTTATTTTTCCACTTTATCCATTTGTGTAGGATTTGGATCCTTTTCTTGTCCATACCAAGTAAAGGCAGGACCATAAAGCGGAGTTATAGAGATGCTTGTGAACATGCTTCAATACTACAAAAGTCAAAAACAAATATAATATTTATTTAAAATATTAATATTTTATAAGGAGAGACAGAGAGGTTAAAAATAAAAAATGAGTATATAATATGAGAATAATATGAAGAATTTTACAAAAATAACTTAACATATTAAAAATATAAATATTTAGATTATATATACTGAATCGGTTCAGAACAGGGTAAATCGCCCAAAATTTAGAGCGGACAGAAACTGGACCGGTAAACTGTACCTATTTTAAAAAATTGTAAAGTTTCGGGCAATCGCGATCTTTTCACGTTCCCGAATTCGACGACGAATCTCAGGCGAGCTTCTCCGTTCAGACACGACGGTGCACGGATCGAAACCTTTCTTATAAAGAATTGAATTATCATACATCTCCACGTTGTCTCTGTGAGAATAGACCGACCGATTGACGTCCGTAAGTAAGTCCCTTAAAACCCTTTCCTCCTGAATCATTAAGCCTAGTAGCATCTAATTGGAATGCGATTGTTTGCAGCTTGCGCGCCATCTCGTTATGGATCCAAAGTACACCGGAGAAGTACTGAAGTAAGTACTCTTCATCGCCATTCATAATTATCTGAAATTCGGTGAAACGTAATGATGATTAGCATGAAATTACAATTTGTTTTTTCTCCTTTCGTTGCCGTGTTTATAGAAAGATGTTTGTAAACTGATTTGTTGTACGTCTCTGTGCTTGGTAAAGATTAGTTTATGAGCTGGAGATGCTACGGAGCCACGGAGGTGATAGAAATTGATTAGTATTTGGTCAATCAATTCTGGAAAACGATTGCATGAATTTGGAGGGACAAAAGGTATACGAATGTGAGAAGGAATTAAAACACTCTTGAATTTGCACCAAAGTTACAGAGATTAGGATTTTCTCGGCCTTGAAATTAGGATCTTTTATCAATGCTCATAATATTCTAGTAGACGTTGCTTATGAGTTATGATCAGCTTGTTTAGGGTTTAAATGCAATTTTGTTTCCCCAGACATTTGGAGAAACAGCAAGAGCTGTTGAAGGAAACTGCACAGTCCATGTCACATGAACTGGAAAAACTTCAGGTTTCTACTGACACATACATTTCTTTACTGTTATCGATCTTATACTTTATCTTTGAATATCATCCAATTTGACGCTTGCATTGCAGTTGCTCTTATTCCACTATCCAGTTGATTTTTTTTACTTCACCATATGTTAACTTTAAACTGTGAAATACTTGCATCAAGAACTTGACAATGAAATTAGCAATGCCAAGGCTGCAATTGTCGATCTATGTACTATGTAGTCTGCCATGATGTGTAGCATTCAAACCCCAAATATTGAGCAGAATTAACTACTTAAGAGAAATTTAAAGAGCTTTCTATTCTCTGGCTAGCTAGTCTAATGCAGCTATGGAGTTGTTGATGAACAAGTGAAATCTTTTTACATTCTGAGTTACTTACATCAGCATTACAGTAGTTGTATGTGATGGATGAATTTGTAGGTTGAAGAAGAAATGATGATGCGCAAGTTCTACGAGATCATGTCGGCAAAAGGTTTCACGAAGAAGGTTAGACTATAGAGCTCTCTTCCTTTTCTCAGATCAACCGAACTGCTGAGTTTGATTTTCACACATAAATTAAGGTTAGTGTTACTGATTTTTCTATAGGCAATTTGATAGTGAATGTTCTCTTTGTTCGTTTTCAGAACAAATAACCTACAAATCGAACATTTGACCAAAAAACAACTACAGAACGAACCAAGCGTTACTAGAGAAAGTCGTCCCGAGCAGCAGATTCTGTAGTGGCAACTGATTGAATCATTGTCTTTGACATTGTAGATTTGTAGTACATTGTTTTCTTCATAGTTCAGATTTACCATCTATAAAGTCTCCTTCAGCTGTTATAGATAGATAGAAGGGTTAAATATCTGAAATTTGAATTTATAAATATTTGGCCAGTTAAACTTTTGTTAGAAGAAAATGCTAACTTTTTGGAAACTTATAAATAATTGGGTAGTTAAATGCTAATTTTTTGAAAAAAATGCTAATTTTTAAAGTTATGATTTGTTTGTTTTGCCAAATTTGTTGTTAAATAGTGACCAGACATACGAGTTAATTTATTGTTATATATAAAGTTACAATTTACAAGCTCTGTGTTTATATGTTATTAAATAATTAGACTAAGTTAGCATATTGCAATTTTAAATTAAATTAACTAACAATTTATTCCATAAAAACAGCTAACAAATTGTTTCTCTTCTTTTAGCATCAATTTAGTACTTGACCCAAAAGAAATTCTACTGGTGACAGTCACGTGTGGCATCATCGTCCAATTAAGACACCACGTGTAGATTTAATTTTAATTGATTTGAAATATATAGTTAGCAAGAACTAGTTCAGGTTACAATACTATCTAGGGTTAATAGGTCCAATGGTACCATATGTTTGAGCTGTGATTGGATGATACTCCTATGTTGTTTCTTGGTACCTTATGTTTTCAGAATGTTGTTATTTAGTTCAAATTATTGTTGCCGTCAAGTTTAACTAACGGAATGCTGACATGACAAATGAAAAATAAATAGGAAAATTAAACTAAACATGAAAAATAAGAAATAAATATGAAAAAATCGGAAAAAAATAGATTTGTTTTTTAAAAATAAAATCTTTTTTCTATTTTCCCCTATTTTTCCTATTTATTTTTATTTTTTATATTAAATATTATATTATATATCTACATGGCGCTGACATGAACTATTTAATGGAAAAATCTAACGGTTGACTAACAGAATACCGTAGAACAACATCCTCCAAACATAACGGATCATTTGACCACATCAAAAAACATATAGTACTATCCGATCACATGACTCAAACATATAGTACTATTGGACCTATTAACCCTATACTATCTACGTTAGTTACAACAGAAGCATATTTTACACTACCTAATGATTTCTTGGGACAAAAGCAATTAGACGACAGACATTACAAACGTCATTGTCATTCAGAAATGTAAGGATGAGACCAATATTTCACATAAACCAACTCATATATTGATTTGCACAGAGCACTTCGATTTTCCAGTTTGACCATTTGATGATACAAGAGCAAAGTGGTGAAAGGAAACGAGTATCTAATAAAAAACTCGATCCCTTCAAAGAAAGAAAAAAAAATCATAGACAATGTCAATTGTCCAATAATCTATTGAGAGCTTCCTGCTGCCAATGAAAAATACGGCGCCCCATCGATGCTCTTAGATCGCAACGTTTTCCGAACCAATATCCTCCACTTTATGTCGTCCTTCTTGTTCTGGTTCTTGATTCGATCCTTAAAGTTCCTGCAATGTTCAATCAAACTCATTGTAATAACCAATCGAAGCAACAAAGAGTTGAATCTAGATCTCCACCTGCATAATGGAACCCTGCAGGTGTCTGGATTTGCACAGAGTCGAGCGTGTAGCTCTAGCAGCTGCCACATTCTCTTGCAATGGATGCACCCCCCAGGAATCCGCAATTTGCATTGAGCAAAGTGTCTGACAAGCAATTCGAGACCCTTGCAGGCTTCGAATCTGCAGGGTGGCTCGTCTATTCGAAAGACTTTGTCGTGGGGGCCGATGGTTCGACACCCGTCTCTGCATATGTGAACCAGAGCTTCCATTGCTTCATACAGTTGCAGATAGATCTGCCTGTCCTTCCTCTTTCTTGTCCTCTCCTTTTCTCTCTGCAAAAGAAACAAATTTAGGGTTTAGGGTTCTACAACTTCTAAACTGTTTATGGAAAACGAAGGCAACAGTAGAGTACCACTTACATTCTCTTCGTCGATGAGGGACTTGAGCAGTTCCTTCTCGAGCAACGGGTGGCTAGACTTCATGGCCTTCCAACCTTCCGTCAAAGACACCTCCTTGAAATTTTTCAGAACCATGCGGTGGCAGATGAGGCTGAGGCGCGGTGAGTCGCAGAGTAACGCCAGTTGGAATATATCGACCACGTTCTCCAAGTTGAGGAGGCGGCGCTCGAACTTCTCCTCGCAGAGCCTCTTCAGCTGCGGGACCACGAAAACGTGCGATAGCACAAACAGGTGCAATACGTGCTCCTCCATCTCTTTCTCCTCGTAGCTGATTCATAGAGAAAAGATCAATACGATCATAACCGCACAGAAGATCCAATTCGATTCGTAATTTTACATACGCAAGATCTTACCAGGATGAGTACAGGAACCGAATGAAAACACGAACGGAGTTGTGCGGAACACCGCGGATGGAGATATACCGGAACCGCCCTTGCCGCTTCGATTTCTTCAGCATCCCTCTAATCACCGGCGATGCCATTCCCTAACACCATACAGATCCAGCAAAATTAAGAAAAACAAATGGTGGAATTGTTTCGATCTTCAATTTAGCATTGATTTTCGATTCTTACGATGATGCTAGCGTGAGCGTAGACCTCGCTGCCATTCTCCGTACAGATTGAGACATCCGCTCTGTAGCCTTCGTCAAAAAGCCGTTCCCCGAGGTTTCTTGTGGCGGTGGAGATCGGCGCATCTCTTCTCTGTAGTAAAACGTCCAATTTTAATGGAGGCGCCGAAGGCATGTTGTTCGAGGCAACGATTGGTGATTTTTCGTTGATCATGTCAATTCCTCCCATTGATTTCGAGCTTAAATCTGCAGAAAAAGTCCCGATCAAAGCCTCAATCAGATGGAAAACCTCGAATTTCGTAAACCCTAATTCCAACCCGCCGATTATCGCAAAATTTATAATAATCACGATATGAATATACCGATTGATTGATTCTTCGTCTGAAAATCTGGTGTAGTCGCCTCCTTCAACCTCTTCCCACACCGCGCGAAGAAAACGCTGCCTTGGATCTGGGCAGCGAGCGTGAAAGGACGACAGCAAGTGGGAAAGAGGTATTGAATCAATGAATTGGAATGGCGATTGGAAAAGAATGGGGTAAAAATGTTGCTATAAAACGACGGCTGCGCAGGGGAAAATCTATCTGTCGTTCTAAAAATTGATGCCAAGAGAATCGGAAGGTCAGAGTGAACAGAAAGTCAGAAGGAAGGATGTAGAAAGACAACGTGTTCCTTGTGACTCTGATTCCCATTTATTGGAAAAATGCTGATGTTGATTGTTGAGGCTGCTGACGGGGTGCCACGCGCCACGCGCCACGCGCTTCCGACCCGTTCTCGCGTTTTAAAAATTCCTCCCTAGTGGATCGGATAAATTACTAAATTGGAATTAACTACAACTATTAATCCATAAATAGACATAAAAATATGATATTTCGTTGAACTGATCATAGCTATCAGAACCTGATCTGTCATCGAACCGACGGGGCCGGTTCACGATTCGGCCGGCCCAGTTAGGTCTAATTCGGTTCAGTATGCGGTTCAATGTTCATAAGGGAAAAAATTGAAAACTTAAAATACATACATAGTCTCAAATACAAACATAATTACCTCAAATTACATAGTTTCACACACATACAAACTACATAGTTTCAATATCAAACACACATTACTCTCAATTCTCAAACACAATACACAATAGTAGTGAACCGGTTTAACCAATTGGGTTAAGCCAATTGATTTGTGCATAACAAAAAACCGGAAACCAACAAAAAAAATCAACTAAAAAGTGAACTGAAAACCGATCGATTTATTTATAAAACGGTCTTTTAACTGAGTCAAACCGAATAAGGGTCCGGTTCCCAAACTGACTCGGTCGGACTACCGGTCCGATCTGGTTCTTATAACTATGACACTGATTAACTACAACTATTAATCTCTCTCTCTCTCTCTCTCTCTCTCTCTATATATATATATAGATATTAATTTAATTAGAATCATATGATCAACAGACAATTGGTCCAACGGTATCGTTCTTGTTTGGATGCAAGAGGTTCTGAGATCGATTCTCGGTATATCCAAATTAATTATTGGATGGCCAAAAAAAATAATTAGAACCATATGGATTTTAAATATTTAAATAGTTATATAGGGGAATACGTGTATCCTTCAAAATCTTATCAAGTGTGACTCGGATCCTACCTACAAGGAAACCGTCCATCTATTAGGATAGAATTGTTATTTTGTAGGGAATAATAGTGTTAATTATACATATTTTTTAATTAATTGTCTATCCTCCTTCATTCTTTTCTCTTCTTTTTTTTAATCCGTAACCTCTTTCATTCTTTATTATTTTTAAAATATATTTTTATTAAATTTTGATAGAAAAATTAACAGAACGAGTCAACTCGATTAATGATCAAACATGTACGACTTTAGCCTCTAAACTTTCTCCTATCTCTCTAATGCACCTAATGTGTTAGCAGGCACAAGCAACATTAGGACGAGGGGGGCTCCCCTCAACTTTTAAATTTGTGTCAATTATACTCTAAAAATTATATTTATTTTTAATTTAACCCTTTAAATTTTTACATTTGCCCCTCTGAACTTTTTTTGCTTTCACTATTTACCCTTAAACTAATTTTGCCCCCACTCACCTAAATTTCTGGCTTCATCCCTGTGTTATAGTACGGACTAAACCATAACGTTAGGGCAACTTTATTTACTGTTGTTCTTCTTTCATACTTTTAGTAACGGACTTGTTTAAATCATTAGGTAAAAGAAGTGGAAACAATTTGGTAAACGTGAAAGGTCTGGGGTGCAAATTGCAATATGTAAGAGAATGGGACTACAATTCCCAAATTATATGCAAGTGCGATCCAGCTGGATGATGTACGCTGATCCGTTGATGGAGCTATTGACGGTCCATAAATAAAGAGAGACATGAAATAAAATAAATCTATAATAATATATTATTGTCACCAATTTTAAATTTTCATTTTATATTTTGTACAAACGTTGTTATCACTTAAAAAACACGAAAAATAAATAAATATTTTCGTGTAATCATATGATAAAACGATAGCAATACTACAAAAAAAAATAGTATTATGTTTGAATTTAGGTGTTACAATATAAATGCCGGATAAAGTTATGCAAGTATATTTAATTTTTGAGTATTTTCTTAAGCAATTCTTATGTCATAAATTTTATAACTACAAGTTATTTAATATACGGAGATTATTAATTTTACATTCAAAATTTACTGGCAGTTAAGTTAACTTTATCCATTCATATAATTACCAAAATATGTCATTTAAATTTAATTTTAAATGAAATATAAAATGATCATCTTTTGTATATATATGTGATTAGAAATATATTAATGATTAACTTTTTAAATTGAAGTCCGTATCCTGCATGTACAGACAAAGACCCGCACACCGTACGGAAATAGACGTAGGCCCAACAAAATGCACGGACAATGAAGGTCCAGCTCACTTTAGGCTGGCACGGGCATAAAAAAATATAAAATATATAAATGAAACACATTAGGCCACGTAGTAATCGTATCGCGGGACTTATTAATCGTGTCGTGTCTAAATATAGTTTGTATCTAAACGGATAAATCTTAAATGTGTTTTAAAACTTCAAACACGATATAATTATTAATTGTGTCTAATCGTGTAAGAGTTGGTTAGACACGTGATCCATTAAGGTCAAACACATATACGCATTAAAGCAAATATATATACATAAATACATATATATACACAAATTCATATATACAAAGTAAGATCTTCAAAATTCAATATTAAAAAGTAAGTATGTATTTTAATATTTTATTATTAGTATACTTAAATGTGTCTAAACGTGTCACATGTATACATGACACGATTAGTTAATCGTGTTTATACAGATATCTGCAGATCTGAGGTGCTTAGACGCGATTATTAATCGTGTCTAAAAGTATAAGAGTTGTTTAGACACGGGATCCGTTAAAATCAAACGCATATACGCTTTAAAGCAAATCGTGTCGTGTCATGTCAGAAATTGTCAGCCTAGGCCACGACACCATTCATTGCATTACATTTTTTTATTAAAAAAAAAAAGTGATTACATAAATAACTAAGATAGAAATATATATTATGTGGACAAAACTAGTTCCAATTTTTTAAAATAATAATAAGGCACACAATAACCACAACCACATCAATTGAGGGTGAGTGAGTAAACTATACTTATCAAAATCGGACCGGCTTGAACCGGTGAAGGGATCGATTCTCGGGTTAGACAGTCTAACTATCAGGTCACTAGTCAGACTGATCGATTCACATGTCTTATTACTTAAAATTAAGAAGATTACACTTAAGTGATAAGTCACGTTAAGAAACATAAAATGAAAACGGTACAAAAAAATACTTTAGATTAACTGAAGAGTCAGAACCGATTGATTTTTTCCTACTGAAGTGGAATCATTATGCATTTCGGTCTTTTGTAAGAACCGGACGCTTCATCCCGGCGATTCACAATTGGTTTCGACCGACGGTGTGGATCGGTTTTGATAACTATGAAGTAAACCCTTAAGCACATGATCATGATCGGAAATTGATCGCGATTGGATTCAAAAGATTCGACTATTTATAGATCGAGATTAATGATTTTGACTTATCAATTTAAAAAAAAAAAATTGGCCTAGAATCGTAAATTTTCGTACAGTGTTTATATATGATAAATATCTATAACCATCCAAACACGACTTTGCGTATCGTCTTGTTCTTCGATTCCATATAATATCTATGTAGTTATCGATCTTTGTACTAGTGGTTTGGACGTAATCGAGATATTCCCACATGGCATGCATACGTTTCATAGATCTCAATCATTAGTCACTCTAGAGATATTTCAATCGACTTTATGTCAAGATAACACCTTCTATTTATAATAATAAAATTATGTAATTGTTAGATAAATTATAATTTTTAATCAACGGTGAGAACAAATTTTTAAACAAATTGTTATCTAAGTTTATATAAAGTTATAATTTGATAATTTTGGCTAATTTATTATTAGATTGTGACAAAAATTTAAATTTTGCTAATTATCTTATATGTTGTTTTTTACTGTAAACTGCTAATTAAAGTAATTTTGAGAAAATTTCAATTTGCAAAGTGAATTCGGCAAGAAATACATTTTGTTAATTGAACGTAATTATTTTTTACAGCTTGCTAACTGACACGTGATAAACGCATTCAAGTTTCTATCATCATTTAACAATAAATTAGACAGAGCTATTGCAACTTTATGTAACACATTAGAAGTCGGATTTAAGTATGAGATTAGTGCTTTGATTTCCACTTGTTGGTCGATATACCGACTTTTATTAGGGTTTATATTGTAAATGTCTAGGGCAATTCTCTAACTTCATAGTAATAAAGGGTGATCTAATTAGACATTAACATTGACTAATGTTTGTAAATTCATTAATAGTAACTATAATAAGGAACAATTGTTAGGTCTATTCTATCCACTTGAATAATCTTACTATATTGGTCATCACGACAAGTTATCACTTCTATATTTAGTTGTTCAATTCTTCACAACCAATTTTTTATTTTATTTTAAAATATTGTAACAATTTTTTTTTAAAATTCTTGAC
Organism: Chamaenerion angustifolium; assembly: GCA_946814005.1. NCBI lineage: Eukaryota > Viridiplantae > Streptophyta > Magnoliopsida > Myrtales > Onagraceae > Chamaenerion > Chamaenerion angustifolium. Next base: position 3,018,770 of record OX328279.1, read on the forward strand.
AACCAATACTTAGTTCTCTCTCTATATGTATACATTGAAACATGGGTATGTTTGGGCCTAAGTTAGAACTGACGATAACTCACTTTGATGGCACTCTTTTCTCAAGTGACTGATCCAATCTTGTCCAAATGAACCGGTTTGGACAAACTGGTCTGGTCTGGAACTGATTTGATTCGAACCGATTCGTCTGAACTAGTTCCAAAACCAGATCAGTGTTTTTAGTCTTTAAATAGAACAGTTCAAAATAGTACCAAAAATTCAGTTCGAATCGGTTCGACTCGACTCGTTTTTTGTTACTGGTTTATACTTAAATTTAAATCAAACCACTTTAAACCTATATAATTTTAGAACCGATTTGAAGCAAAATCAACTAAACCGATCTGAAATTAAACCAAACCTAGAGATGTCTTCAATAAACAAAAACTAGAGTAAAATTACTGTTTTCCAAATAGGGTAAACTGTAATTTTACTGTGCAAAACACTATTTGGAAGTTTTTGTATCGTATGTAGAGTTTTTTACGTACCGTATTATACAGTCAGTCTAAAAGTAAAAACTTTACGCGTAGTTAGCGTCATTTTATTCGTAATTAAATTATCTACGCACTGTAATTTTTTTGATTTTTTTTGAGTAAGTATATAATTAAATTTCTCACCTAATGCATTTACTTATTTCGGTCAAATTTGAGTGTAAACGATGGGAGGTTACAAAATCACTGTATTTTTAATCCAAAAAATTATCCTACGTAGATAATTGATTTACTACCTAAATGGCGTTAACCGTGTTGAGTTTGGAGTTACATGGTCCGAGTTATAATTTTTTAAGTACAATTTTCATATCTCAACTTACGGCATGCCGTACAGTCAATTCGTAAATCCAAATTTAATATTTTTTGCATCATTTGAATCGCAATTAAAATATCTACTTACTATAATTTTTTTAAATTTTTTTTAATAGATACATAATTTTATTTTTAATTAAACATCGAGTCATCATTTTTCGAACAAAATGATTTTTTTTTTTTAAAAAGGAACTGATTTTTGCCCGGGCGCAACTTCTAACTTGCGCCAATGAATAGGCGCACCCAGGGGTGCGCCTATATCCAATAGGCGCGACCCCGGGTGCGCGTATACATATTTTTCTAAATATTTTTTTTATATATATACTTTTTCAAAAAAAAAATCGAAAATAAATACTTTTTGAAAAACTTCTTCATAGTAGTATTTTTATTTTTAATATTTCTATTTATTTTTCTACAATAAAAATATTAGATTTTTGAAGTATATATATATTTTATTTTTTGTTAAAAAAATAAATTAATATCACATCACCTTAAATTAGATCATTGCATCACCACTAGGGATGATAAAAAGAGACGGTAGGATCGAATTCCCGATAAGACCGGTCTGAGATCGGTCCGACTAGGACCGAGATCTAGCGGATGAGTTTTTTTCTTCAAGATCGGTATCGGGCTCGGGCTTTTTTCCCGAAAGTCCGTTTATGACCGGCCCAGAACGAATGAATGTGGATTTGGTATTTTTATAATACCACATTGAAAAGAATGTGAATTTTGAAGATTTTATATCCCTATAAAAGTTGCATCCTGATAAATTTATTAAAGAATATAGTGTGTTCATAGTGTTTTTTTTTTATTCATTCGCATTTTACTAAAAAATACCGTGAACTTATAGTTTGTTTTTGTGCAAATTTGGTTCAGGACCGAGATCAGCCCGAGTAAAAAAAAACCGACTCGGACGAACTTTTTTAACTGAGGTCGGTCTCGATCCTCTAGAAGGCAAGACCGAAATTTCGGCCTCATCTTCTGGACCGGCCCGCCCATGATTAGCCCTAATCACCACCAGATTTTTTCAGGCAGTCGTTTGCAAAACCATTTATATATATGCAGTCAAAGCAAGGTGTGGACTATCTTGGGGTTTGTAAAGCGTGGCAGTCAAAGCCTCAAAGGTCAGGAATTTAAAGTCCCTTTCAAATTTAATCAGTTTCAGCGCTAAATCCCATGCATGAAAACCACAAATTAAAAATGTCATTTTTAAATTTGTTTTTTAATGTAGAATTAATAAAGTCAAAAATAAAATAAAATGGAGTTTTAAAAATTATTGGACGAGTCCTGTTTAAAAAAAATAATTATACTAAAAATTCTTATTTTCTATATTGATTTTCAAAAAAAATAATTATATATCTATATATTTTTTAATATTTAGTTTTTAAAAATCAGAAATTAATTATGTATTTTCACGTCATTTTTCATCAATATTTAATGGAAAAGTTAATTGATGTATCTATTTATACTTTTGTCCAAAGTTGAGGTGAACATTTTTAAAAATTCAAAGTTGATGTAGTTATTTGTAAAACGACTAAAGTTCAAGTATTCGTCCATATTTAACGGAAAAGTTAACTGATGTATTTATTTGCACTTTTATCCAAAGTTCAGGTGAACATTTTTAAAAATTCAAAGTTCGAGGTAACTATTTGTAAAACGACCAAATTTCAGGTAATTATGTTATATTTAACCCTTTTTATTCCCTACAAAACATAGTATTATAAATAAGAATTAATTTTATTTTATTTTTTAGTTTCGTGTTATGATGAACAATGTACCCAAGTACGAATTTGTTCTTCGTTTTCCTCGATGACGATGCTTCAGTAGAAGTTAATGATTGATAGTTTTAATGGGTTTTGTTTTATTCTAATGAACTTCATCTTCATTATGTGATTATTTGGTCAAAATAAATAAATTATGTGATTAGACTTTAACTAAGAATTTGGAGACACGTGTCCAATCGATCCAATACAAAATCAAAAGTGGTTGGTTTTATTTTATGAAACGAAAGGTTGTACGATGTCGGGGATATTATTATGAATAAAAAGTTTAGATTTAATTATTGCAATATTTAAAATTAAATAATACTATACTAAATAATAATATATATATTTAAAAGTATTAAAATAATAAAATTAGTTAATACCACAGTTCAACAAAATTAAAAAATATATTTATAAATAATATAATGCATTTTAAAGTTTGAAATTATCGGTTATTTTACAAGACTAAATATTATAGAATTAATATCAATCTTCATATTTATTTAATTACGACTAAATAAATCAGATTCGAATTTTGTATAAATGTTCTTTATTTGGTATATACTTACGTACGTGTATGCATGAAGGTAGGTAAGAATTAAGTAATTGTTTGATACTAGGAAATTTCGTAATATATGCCATTAAAATTTAACCATGATGTTTCTTAATCTCCTTTTCTTTGTCTCATATGATTAGGGACTTGCAATGCATAATAGAATTAGATTATACGACTTGAGATGTAATTACCAATTAAAAAAAAAATTAAGTGTATTTTAATATTTTAGAATTATATATTGTACAACATGTCAATTTAGAAGAATTACAAACGCCGTTAATTACTCACATATGTTACTTTCTCTCTTCTTTTTTTTGTATTTTAAAACTAATTATCAATTTTTTTTTTTTAATTATAAAAAAATTCCCTTTAGAAATGTAGAAGCTCCGACACCGCCTTTCACCGCAAGCCCTGCACCGAATCAGACTACAAAATCTAAACTAAAAAAAAATTGAGCACAAGTCGAACTACATCAGTTCGATCTAATTTTAGCTAATTTTTCGAACTCACTTCTAACCCGCCATTCGCCACTTAGAGCATAACTGGTTAGATATTTAATTGTTAAACCCTAATTTTGAATTTTAGAAAAATGGTTCAGTTGAACAAAATTACTAATATATTATATTGTACTAGACCCCGGCACACGCTACGCGCGTGCACGTTGTCGTCGTTGGTCGTGCGTGAAGTCTTACGAGAACATGATCAACCCGACTCCTAGGATAATACAAGAATTGATCACTTCATAAAAATATTATTAATGTAAAACTAAACTTAATTTGCATAAGATAATGAAATAATAAATTTAAAAACTCTTAAATATTTTTAAAAAATTGCTCGAGCGACCGGGAACATATAACACTATGAAAATGAATCTCGGTCGCTCGAGCAATTTTTTAAAAATATTTAAGTGTTTTTAAATTTATTATTTCATTATCTTATGCAAATTAAGTTTAGTTTTACATTAATAATATTTTTATGAAGTGATCAATTCTTGTATTATCCTAGGAGTCGGGTTGATCATGTTCTCGTAAGACTTCACGCACGACCAACGACGACAACGTGCACGAGCGTAGCGTGTGCCGGGGTCTAGTATAACCATTAGGGAAATACACTTAAGTGGATTACAAAAATTTCAGTATAGTTTAGTAGTTAATTAGATATATCTATATTTATACGCAACACATATCTACATAATATGAAGGTACATCGTTGAGTTTATTCCAATTTTACTCTAAACACTTGATTAAAAATATTATTTGAATTATAAAACTAAACTTAAATTACCTAATAAAATTATTTTTTTAAAAAAAAAATATTCGAGCAACCGGGATCAAGCAGTTTTTTTAAAATATTTGCTACTAAGATTCTAAGAATATGATCAAACAAATATATGTTGATATTTGATAAAGTTGACATTGCGCATTGTTTATAGTCATATTATGAGTATTTTCACTCACATACCATGTCATAATATCTCATCTAATATCAACTATCGCGTAATAGCCGACCTCGAACTAATTTCTATGAGTATTCATACAGGCTATTACAACGACTATTACAAATCTATCATGATAATATCAACTATTGTTTAATGTTCAATCTCGAACATTCTATGAGTAATTTTCACTCATGTATCATGTCATACTATCTTATCTCATACCAACTATCGCTAATGCTCGACCTCGAACTTTCTATGAGTATTCATACCAACCTCAAACTTTCTATGAGTATTTTCACTCAAACAACATTCGTAGGATTAAGTCATATGTGCTCATACTATTTGAGATTTAAGACGTACGCTCATAAGTCAAAATTCGTCAATGAATGCATTCAATATACTCTTAAGATATCTTAACGCGTTCACTACCATGTCTATAAAATAATGACTATTGCAAATCTACCATGACAACATCAAGAAATTCCCACTAATTTGCACAAAAAAATAAAATTATATATTTGATCAATTTATTTCTTATTTTATTACTTTGATATTTTAAGAGTTAAGTTTAATTATATTTTAATTTCAGATATATTTATCAAATGTTTAATTCTCATATCAACACCTCAAGCATGATAAATATTTATCATATTTGTTTCTAATAATATGATCAAAAACAATATATGTCGATATTTGGACAAAATACATATTTTACTTTCGGCATCCAACGAACCTTTCTTTGAGTATTTTACTTCCGACATACGATCGACCTTCGTTTGAGAATTATAGTCCCGACATCCGACCATACTTCCGACATCTGACCTTTTATTGAGTATTATACTCCCGACATTCGACATTTCTTTGAGTATTATACTCCCGACATCCAACATTTCTTTGAGTTCTATACTCCCGACATCCGATCTTTCTTTGAGTATTACACTCCCGACATCCGACCTTTGTTTGAGTATTATACTCCCGACATCCAAATTTTTTCGACATTCGACCTTTCTTTGAGTATTATACTCCTGACATCCAACCTTTCTTTGGTTATTATACTGTCGATATCCCCGGGATTTGAACCTGGGAACTGTCAGTATCAATAATTTAAGATGCACGCCTTAACCAACTGTCTCATATGTTTGAACATGTCAGTGAATACATTTAATATACTCTTAAGATCTCTTAACAAACTCACTACCATGTCTATGAAACGACGATTATCAAAAATCTAATGTGACAACATCAAGAAATTACCAGAAAAATTTACCCAAAAAATAAAATTAGATATATTTGATTAACTTTTTCCTTATTTTCTATTTTGATATTTTCAGAGTTATTTTACTTTAATATTTCCTGAGTTCATAAAGTAGGGTTAAGATTTAGGTAAATTCGTATGTTAATTTTAGATATATTTGAAATGTAGAGTTAAGTAAAGAAATACTCATAGAATCTAAATTTGACCAATCCCATAAAGTAGGATTGAGATTTAGGTAAAGTCGTATGTTAATTTTAGATATATTTGAAATGTAGAGTTAAGTAAAGAAATACTCATAGAATCTAAATTTGACCAATCCCAAAAATATTTTGTACATATAATAAATAATAAACACTGAAAATTAATATTGATTTTTATATTTCAGTAATTCGTAAAATATTATTTCAACACATCACTAGAGTTATTTTAATTTTGTAGTAAAATATTTTTGTTACTTTTTTCTCGACATGTAATACCTAAATTTTGGATAATATTAGTTTGGAGTAATAATATATTAACAACTTTGGGCAGCTGGAATCATTTATGCATTAATATTAATAATATTAAAAAAAAATTCAATTGTTTAAACATTTTAATAATATAATTATTTGAAAATACTATATAATTTATAATTATCAATATAAAAAATATATACATTAATCAAATATCTCCTTTCAAACTTGATAAATTGGATAAAATAATTTTTAAAAAATTGGATAAATAATAAATGGTTTTTCTTATTCTACTCGAATTTAAAATTCACACTTGATTATATTGTACATTTTAAATTTCAAACTTGATTATATTGTACATTTTAAATTTCAAATAATATATAATGCATATTTGAAATATTAATTCAATCTAAATTTTCTCAGTTGTACATGATATTATAACTTTTATAAGTGATTTAAGTCCAATAAAGTGAAAATATAATTTCATTTGTTAGCGATATATAAAAATATGGTGCATGAGAAAAAGGAAAGAGATAGTGATAAGGGTGTAGCTGGTTAATACGTATGTCTACAATTATAAGGTCATGGGTTTGAGTCTCCGTAGATATATTTTTTTATAACATTTTTGAGAAGACATTTAAATGACCAAAATAGTCATGATAAATGTAAACTAATTAGATTATTAAAGGGTATTTGTGTCAATTTACAGGCGGCGGTTACAAAAACAACTTCAGCCTTAATAATATAGATATAATTAGAATATTTTCACAAATCAGAGTATAGTACCATATTAAAAAAAACATTTGAATAAAATTATAAATTATTATAGCAAATAAAAAACACAAATACTTTTTTTATAATATTATAAAAATCATTTGAATAATACTTTTTTTACACACATTAATATTATAATGATAATTTGTTTACTAATACTTTTAAAATCACATACTTAGATTTAAAAAATTTAAAAATAATTTTTATATTCCAAAATTACCTTTTGTGCCACCATCATTATTGGTCGTTCAACTAATTTATATTTTTTTGCGTGAGTGTAAGCATGCTAAAGAGATGTGGAATTCAGTCACTAGGACGCCAAGTCTGGAGCAATCGTTCCACTATCCCTTGAATGAGTGGATCAAGTATGGGTGTCACGAAACGTGAGTCAATAATCAAGGGGTTGAGTGGAAGTTCTTTTTCCCATATGCTCTATGGAACATTTGGAAAAATAGGAACTCTCTTATTTTTAATGATAAACCTGTTTTTTCTTCTGTTTCTAATTTATCTTTATCTCATGCAAAATTTCACCAAAATGTTTATCTTGAAACTGCCATTGTCAATGAGTTTATTTCCATTGATATTAGTTGGGTTCCTCCCAAAAGGGATTGGTTTAAAATTAACACAGATGGAGTTGCTAGGGGAAATCAAAGTTTTGCAGGAGCTGGAGGGGTCATCCGAGACTACAGGGGGTAATGAGTTGCATGATTCTCAATGAATTTTGGTTGCTCAAACAGTCTCACTGCAGAATGTTGGGTCATTCGAGACGGGCTGCTGTTGGCAAAGACACTCAGATTAAAATCTATTCATCTTGAAACGGACGCCCTCTTAGCCCATAAGGTAATCTCTGACGAAAATATGTCAAATCAGAAACTAATGCCGATCATTACATATTGCAGAAAACTATTGATGCAGTTCGAAAGAATGAAGTTCAGACATATTTTTCGAGAAGCAAATGCGGTAGCGGATACCATGGCGGGTATGACGCTCAAACATCGGCATGTGTTTGAAATTCATAGCTCACCTTCTAAGGAAACTATTAACGTGCTCCGAAAAGACGCTGTGACTTTTTTGTTTCGCCAATTGTTAAAGCTAGCTAATTTTAGTTGTGTAATTTGAACTTGAGTAATTAGTTGCCTATAGCGGTTATTTTAATTCATAATTATAAAAAAAACTAATTTATATTTTTTTTAATCGTCATCGGACTTAATTAATTAAAACTAGAATTTTAAGATAATATAACCATTCCGTAATAATAATGCAAAGCGTAATATAAAAATATTTTGAACTCTATTTTTAAATAATAAATAAAATATTATTTGATAAAAAAATGACTATAAAAAGTGGAAAATAATAAATACCCTTGGTATACGTATACGGTATACAGTAGTAGAATCGTCGTACGTCAATGAAATGTCTCTTCTATTTCACCCGTTCGTTTTGGCGGCATAACACTCCACGATTTCCTCCCTCACCCTCTGTCTCTCTCACCTGCAACGATTTCTGTCATCTGCAACGATTAAGCAGTTGAGATCTCCATTTCTCGTGCTCTGATGTTTCAGACCTTCTCCTAAATCACCGTTTCAGGGTTCTCGGCCAAGACCGAGGAACAAATGGAGGAATCTTCTCTCTTGTGCTACGAGAAAGAGTCCTGCATCAGTGGAAACGACAACGATGAATACTTTGACGGCTCTGGAGAAACGGAGTTTAAATCGATCGCATTGTTGGGACTTGAGGATGAAGACGAGTATATAGCGAGCCTATTTCAGAGGGAGGAATCGGAAGCATCAGTGTCGCGGCCGCCGTTGCCGTTCGAGCACTCCGTTAGGAGTGTCAGCTGGTGGGGCCGGACTCGATTGGATTCCATCGATTGGATTCTTAATGTTCGTCTCTTGATTTGTATCTTCTGGAATTCAATCGAACACCAATTCAATTCAAGTGTGACAGATTTTGAAACGATTTTTTTTAATTGTTTTTTTTTCTTCACTTAATTGATTCGTTTATTTATCTGCGTAGAAGATGACCTATTCTAGTGCAAATTTGAAGTTATCTAAATTTGCTATTTTGCTGTAAATAAATGGAGCTATTGGAACTTGGATCTTTAATGCAATGTAGATAAATAAGAAAAGGACTTCACAGTTCAAGTAGATTTAATCTATAATCTAGCATCATTATAAGTGATCTTTTGTATTTTTCTTGATTCAGGCACGAGCATTTCTTGGATTTCATCACCAGACAGCTTACTTGGCTGTCACTTACCTGGACAGATTCATTGCTCGGCGATCTATTAGTGTAAGAGATCGATCTTTATCAGAGTTTATGAGTATTTTCTACATAACATGCTCAAGTTTTGAATCGTTTGGTTTGATGTTGTTTGGAATAGGATGAAAAGCTTTGGGCCATGAGATTATTGTCTGTGGCTTGCCTATCTCTGGCAGCAAAGATGGAGGAATGCCATGTTCCGCCACTGTCGGATTTTTCGATTCAGAGATATGAATTTAAGAGCAGTGTGATTATGAGAATGGAACTGTTGATTCTGACTACACTGGATTGGCGAATGGACTCAATTACCCCATTTTCTTATATCAATTTCTTCATTGATAAGTTATTGGGGAGAACAAGTAATAGCAATGAACACTTCTCTGCAACTGTGGAGCTTGTTGTTGCTGCATTAAAAGGTAATGCAGAAACTGCTGATAACATATATTCTCTTCTTTATTCATTAATAGATAACATACATTCATGCAATTCATCTTTATGATGCATCAAAGTGATCTCTTTTCCTTAAAATTGAAAACAAAAACACACACAAAATTATCTTATCTCGGAATAGGAATCCACTTTGTTTCTTGATAGCCAGATAGTCATACGTCTGGGAGATACAGCTGACATGATACTAAAGCTGTTGCATTTGAAGGTATATAAAGGGGATTGAAAATATTAATGTATTCTTATTTTTGCAGAAATTAACTTGGTGGAGTATAGACCATCCACCATTGCAGCTGCTGCACTACTAGCGTCTTCAAATGGCCAATTGACTAGAAAAGTGGTGGAGCTTAAAATAGGGGTCCTCTCATCATGCGGATCTTTAGCTACAGTAAGTTCCTCTTTCTTTTTTGGCCCTCCTTTACAATTTATTTAACTCTGCTTACTTTTTTTCTTTTGCTGGATCGGGGAAACATCAAAATTAGATAGAAGCTACTGTGTTGAAACTTCTGAATATTAAAAAAAAAAGTTTTTTTGGGGGGAAGGGGAAAGAAAGTTGCCCATCCAGTTCATCTGTTTCATTGTTTTCATATACTTCAACAGGAACATGTATTTTCCTGCTACAATATTATGCAAGAAATACAGAAGAAGGAAATGAAGAAGACACCAAAGGAGAGGATTGCTTCTTCTCCAATGTCTATTACTTCCAGTAGTTCCAAAAGGAGAAGGCTTCAATTCAATGATACTGATGATCTAAGTATTCCTTTAAAAACGCATACAGATAGGCAATAGATGAGGAGAGCTTTGGTTAGTTTGCTAATAGGTTTGATTATAGAATTAGAGTGTTAATTTCATTGCATGATTTGGATGGCTCCTTTTTCCAAAGGAAAAGAGTATGCCTTCTATTATGAGATTGGATTGCAAATTTGCCAAGACTGATGGATGTGGTGTCCTGTTGTGCAATTACCCAACTAACGGAGGGCATGGCTGCAACTTCAGGGGAGGACAAAAACAATTTAGAGTACACTACAGTTACAAGAGAGGGAAGCTGATGAGGTGTGTGAGGTTGAAAAGAGAAGGAATAGAGGAAGTTTCCCAACATCATGGATGGACGACTTTGGTCTATATTCATAGTTATAGTAATGCTGCTTTTTCATGTCCTTTCGTTTCAATTTCTTATTTTTTTTGGACCCTCTACTTTTTTTTTTCATTCAATTTCTACCCTTTTCTGACAAGGGTGCATTTTATTTTTTGAAATTTTATTTATCAATTGTTTTTGTGTAATAGTATATCCATTAAGCTACCCTAACTTTTGAAGGGAGCTTGGCTCCATCTTTTGGTTTGTTAATAATTGTTATGATTTGTTTTATCTAAGCTTCATTTTGGGATAAAAGTAAAGAAGGGAATCAGGGATACTTTATTCCCTTCCAATTTTATTTTTTAATATTATTTTTTCTCAATTGTAATAATTTTTTTATGTTGTGATATACAAAGATATCAAGAAGGGTGTTTGTATTACGACATGACACAACATAAACTTGTGTTGTTATGTGTAAGTTTCTGTATCCCATACTATTATAAGGGAGTGTAAAACTGATAAATTTTAACATAATCTGATAAAAACTGATGAACTTAATCAAATAAGTTTATTATACATGTTGAATCACGTTTACCGGTAATGGGTATAGCTCAAGTATGTAGTGTGTTACCGTATAATGGTATAAAGATGAGTGAGAGTATTTATAACCCTCACCTCTAACCTGATTAGAACCTAACTTTGACCCTGGTTATCCCATGTGTCAGACCAGGGTTATGCCTGAAGTTCTATGATGTCTGGTGGGCTGTGCATAGTGTCTTTGTGCCCTGTGTATAATGCCATTGTTTTCATGATCATTGTCTCACATAACTGTTCCCCACTATTCTTTGTCTGGCCTGGAGCCTTGTGTTGTTCCTACCGCAGACGTAAAGCGAGGACTCCTGGTCGGGTGCACCTTTATGGCGCGTCCTTAGAAGTTTATCATGCTGCGTCCCTGGTGTGGACTTTTGAAGTCTCTAGCGGGCCATGTGTCCAGGCGGCACCTTCATTATATGTCAAGGCGACGCCTTTCCTTTACTTCGAGACGGCGCCATTCTTTACTTTGGGACGGGTCAGTTTTTTTGGTTCAACCGGGAATATGCGGGTTAATACCCAACAATACATGTTTATATATTATGAATATAACTTAAAAATATCAATATTGTATGATAATAATAATAATAAACACATGATTTATCACCTTAATTTTTAGTTAGTCTTTGCTTCAAAATATGAAGCCAATTTGTTTGAAAAAGATTGATGATAAAATGGAGACCACTGCCCTTTCCATGAAAATTAAAGTACTTTGATTTTTATATATTATCAATAATGTAAGAGTGGTGAAGCATATGTTGCTCTCATCTTTGTCACTTTCTCTTGAAAGGCTATTCTTCTTTATTGACAGATGATGCTTTTCATTCTTGTAAGTTGTATATAGCTAATGGTGTCATCCACGTGCATTTAATGTCGATATAACAAATTTCATAATTTTTTTTATTCAATAATAAATCAATATGTTATAATTATAATAATTAAAAAAAATATTTTTTAGTATTTTAATCAGAGTTTTACTTTATACTCATATTTAATTTACTCATACGTATTGTTTGATAAATTTTAAAAAGTGGCTATATCAGAAAAAAAAATTTGAAAAAGTATGTATGCAAAAAAAAAATTTAGCAAACTATGTATACGCGCACCCCGGGGTCGCGCCTACCGGACATAGGCGCACCCCAGGGGTGCGCCATTACCACGAAATTTTTTTTTTTTTTTTTTTTTTTAAAAACCAATTTTTCAATAATGACGACTCGATGTTTAATTAAATATAAAATTATATATCTATTAAAAAAAAATTAAAAAATTTATAGTAAGTAGATATTTTAATTGCGATTCAAATGATGCAAAAATAAATAAATTTGGATTTACGGATTGACTGTACGGCATGCCGTAAGTTGAGATATGAAAATTGTACTTAAAAAATTATAACTCAGACCATGTAAGTCCAAACTCAACACGGTTAACGTCATTTAGGTCGTAAATCAATTATCTACGTAGGATAATTTTTTGGATTAAAAATAAAGTGATTTTGTAACCCCCCATCGTTTACACCCAAATTTGACCGAAATAAGTAAATGCATTAGGTGAGAAATTTAATTATATACTTACTCAAAAAAAATCAAAAAAATTACAGTGCGTAGATAATTTAATTACGAATTAAATGACGCTAACTATGCGTTAATTTTTGACTTTTAGACTGACTGTATAATACGGTACGTAAAAAACTCTACATACGATACAAAAACTTCCAAATAGTGTTTTGCACAGTATTAAAACAGTGATTTTACTGTGCAAAACACTATTTGGAAGTTTTTGTATCGTATGTAGAGTTTTTTACGTACCGTATTATACAGTCAGTCTAAAAGTAAAAAATTAACGCATAGTTAGCGTCATTTAATTCGTAATTAAATTATCTACGCACTGTAATTTTTTTGATTTTTTTTGAGTAAGTATATAATTAAATTTCTCACCTAATGCATTTACTTATTTCGGTCAAATTTGGGTGTAAACGATGGGGGGTTACAAAATCACTTTATTTTTAATCCAAAAAATTATCCTACGTAGATAATTGATTTACGACCTAAATGACGTTAACCGTGTTGAGTTTGGACTTACATGGTCTGAGTTATAATTTTTTAATTACAATTTTCATATCTCAACTTACGGCATGCCGTACAGTCAATCCGTAAATCCAAATTTATTTATTTTTGCATCATTTGAATCGCAATTAAAATATCTACTTACTATAAATTTTTTAATTTTTTTTAATAGATATATAATTTTATATTTAATTAAACATCGAGTCGTCATTATTGAAAAATTGGTTTTTAAAAAAAAAAAAAAAAAAAAAAATTTGTGGTAATGGCGCACCCCTGGGGTGCGCCTATTGCATAGGCGCATCCCTAGGGTGCGCCTATGCAATATGCGCACCCCTGGGATGCGCCTATGTCCGGTAGGCGCGACCCCGGGGTGCGCGTATACATAGTTTGCTAAATTTTTTTTTTGCATACATACTTTTTCAAATTTTTTTTCTGACATAGCCACTTTTTAAAATTTATCGTATTGTTTAAGTCATAATATTTGTTAGGGAGTAAAAACTGAATGAGAAAAAAATAACAAAAAAAAAATCATTCCAAATTTCAAAACTGAAAATTAGGGTTGAAAGGAAAAGTTGTATGGTCCAAAATTCCGGTAAAAATTTGTATAAAAAATTCCGTTTCGGTTTACTATCGATTTTTCTGAATTTAATATTATTTTTTGGGATCCTTCATCACAAATCCAATTTTTAATACATATATAGTTTTAGATATTATATTAATTAATCAATAAATATGAATTTAGTTATTGAATAGTTATTTTATGTCTTAATGAATTTTTGAGATTTGTTTGATGAATTTGTAAAACTGCATTTTTTTTTTAAACAATTTAATAGTTGACACGTGCCTGTCTACGTTACCATTTAATAACAAATTAGACTGTGGTAGCAAAACATAATTTAATTTGTTTAGAAAAATCCAATTAGTTCAGCTAATAATTAGGTAAATTGAACACCCTTTAAAAGTATCAATATAATGTGCCAAAAATGATCATCAACTTGAGGTTGAGGATCCAGTAGTTGATGAATCCTTTCCTAATCATCAAAGTCGGTCGTCGAGGGTGCCCGACCTTTTAGATTTACGAATATAATATTTTTATATAATATTTAATTAATATATTATAAATTATTTAACGAGTAGATAGGTTGACCTGAGTAGAACATATATTATAAATTATTCAACGAGTCTATGAGTTGACTTTGGATCAAGGTTACGACCCAAACACTACTCATTTTTGGACGGGTCATGTCAAAATGACGTGTGAGTCAAAAATTTCGAACCCAAACACGACCCGTGAACGGGTCAACCGCGAATCATACACGTGTCGTGTCCAAAGTTGACAACCCTAGATTCGAGTCCTGCAGTTAGTTTTACCCGAAGCTCAGTAGATCTACAAATTTCACCCCCTACACAATATATATATTTTTTAAAATTACCTACCAAGTTAAGATTTTAAGCCCAGCACATCCTTTGTTTAGGCTCAATGATGGATTTTCTTAATTTTAACCTAAGATTCTGAGGTATTTCATTTAAACCCCTGTACCACTGCAAAATATTGCATTTTGCGCCGTTGTGGAATAGATCCGCAATGGACTGGTCATCTAAAGCTGTAATACGTGATATAATTTGATTGTATTGAACTTAGAAGGGTGCAGAAACAATTATTCAAATATACAGGGTGCAATATAAATATATAAGATTGTGGGGTTCAAAATTCATAATATATAAGTTGGGGTACTTTGTAGGCCATGCTACAATACTACAAAGTTATAAATTTATAACTATTAACTATGATTAATTGACTTTTCTACCAAAAAAAATTTGACTTTTAATTCATATTATTTTATAATATTAAAAAATAACAAATACAAATAGATCAATTGTTTTCAAATAAATGTAATATATATATTTTTAACATCGAAATTCTTTGTTTTTTTGTAAGAAAATCTCAAAAGATGCGTTTTTTACTTTTAAAAATTTTCGGTACAAAATGATAAAAAAAAAAAAAAAGAATAAAACAACATTGAACCAAAAGTTTGAATCTACGCACCCAATTTCCCTCCTTCCATTTCGGAGAAGAAGCTGAAGGAAAGTCGAGCCCTCGCCGGGAAAGCTCTACCGCCGCGTTAGTGATGTCTGAACTGAAGAGGCTCCGATCATCTCTCCAATCCTCGGCGGAGGAGTTGCTGTCCGCCGCTCTGAAGCTGAGTCTTAAGTCATCGAAGTCCACACTCAAAGCCCTAATTCACTCTATCCCCCGGTCTTCACCGCTCGCTTCCTCGCTTCCGCTAGCTCTGCACCGGTCGATCGCCGAATCTATAGTGTTGTTTCAAAACTTCCCAGAAAAGCCTGGTAGTTCCAGTCCTACCACCGCCAAATCCCCTCCGACCAAGCGGCCCCGCCGGTCCTCGCGTAAATCTAAATCACCGTCAGAAGAAAGCAGCGAATACGACCAGTCAGTTGATGGATTTCAGAAGCAGAAAGTTGTAGAAAGTCTTCAGGTTCTTGCTTGCGTGGCAGATCTATGTGTTTCGAGCCCTAAGAAGGCGTTTGATATGGAGAATCTACTCCCCGCAGTTCGAGCATTGCACGAAAATCTAATACTCTTCGAGTCAGATTCCTTCTTATCAGGTGAGATCTCGAGCTTGTGTGAGGAGTGGTGGAAGGAAGGTTTGCCTGAGAGAGAGACTCTAATTTCGCAGTTTCTGCCGTTTCTGTTGTCAAGGTCTTTGACACATAAGAAGAAAGTAGATGTTCATAGGGTGTACTCACTTCGTGAGGCATTCAGTTTGTTTGACTTTGAAGACGACAGCATTGAAGATATGAAGCTCTTATTGATCAGGTGCGTGATTGCACCTTTGTATCTAAAAACCGAAGAAGGGAGAAAATTTGTGGCTTTCATGTTTGGATTGAGCAGACAGCTAATGAAAGAGTCTCTGGCAATGATACAGTCGCAGATTTCATTTGGTAGAAAGTCGATGCTTGAGGCGTATGGAGACATACTCTTTCGTGCTTGGAAGGTTTCAGAAGGGGATTTGAAGGAAGAGCTAGAGAATGGATTCTTGCTTGGGCTGGTTGAAGGAGCTATCCATGCAAGTTCAGGAGTTATGGCGGCCTCAATTAGGAGGGTCTTGGGAGGGTTCATCAGTCAGCGGACTGTTGAAGGTGTTGAGAAGGTTCTTTTCCGCCTCACTGAGCCAGTCATTTTCCGGTCTTTACAGGTATGACTGATTTTTCATTCAACTGTTCAGAAAGAACAAACATTTGTAGGTACAACAGTTGATTTTTTCTTATGGTCTTGTGAAGATAGTTCTAGTTATTTGATTATTATGGGAAAGATATTTCAGGCTATAGAATCTTGCTCTTATAAGCTACTATGAATAAGCACTAAGAAATGTCAGTGTGTAGACCTACATCTCATTCATTTCTTTTCCGTTTGACCAGATATGTCCGTACAAGATTCTTAGTGAATGCCTTTTTCTAACATTGTCCAGATAATGAATTATGAGGAGATGTTCAATGAGCAAAAGTCCAGTATTTTGTAATTCTTCATGCATTTCAATAGTTATGTATGCCCACTTTATCAGCTGATTTATGTTTCTAAAGATAACTATCAATCGAGATTTTCTGGAGTTACTCAGCAAAGGGTATGATGTAACACGTGACATTATTTATGACAGGCAGCGAATTCAAATGTTCGCCAGAATGCCTTGCATGTCCTTTTGGATATATTCCCCTTCGAAGATCCTGACTCCACTAAAGAGGCCAAAGAAAGTTTACTTAATAAGCAATTCTTTTTGCTGGAAAGACTGCTTTTTGATGATTGTCCAGACATACGAGTAGTTGCAGTTGAAGGTTGCTGTCGCATCCTTCATTTATTCTGGGAAATTATTCCTTCATCAACCATTACAAGTATCCTCACCAAAATCTTCGACGACATGTCGTATGATACGTGCACCGCTGTTAGGCTCTCCACATTAAATGGCATTATGTATTTGGTTGGCAACCCCCAATCTCATGAGATTCTGAAAGTGCTTCTGCCTAGGATTGGTCATCTGATCAAGGATAATGTACTTTCTGTACGGGTAGCTCTAGCAGATCTTCTCCTGCTCATAAGAGATATTCGAGCTTTTCAGTTTAATAAGGTAAAGGGGAGTGTAAAATTGCAGAGATGATTTTCCGTATTGTCATCCTGTGGTGTCTCGAACCTATTGTCTTATTTGGTTTTCATCTTTCTGTTTATTCCACAGGTTGTTGCATTAGAAGAGTTGTTATCTACCCTTTCAGATGATCAGCCCCTAGTTGCGCAAAAGATTACTCGACTTCTCATGCCTTCTTATTTTCCTTCAAAAGTCAGTTCTCAAGAAGCATGCAGACGATTCATTACACTTCTTAAGAGGTCTCCTAAAGCTGGAGCCAAATTCTGCGAGCATGCATTTATTGAAGGGGCGTCTATTAAATCTCTCATGGAGCTCTTCAAGGTGATTATACAGCTGATAGTGTCGCCTGTTCAGCTGAATGAAGATCAGATTGAAGGCTTTCTGAGTGCTGGTGCCTACCTTTGCAAGAACCTTGCAGATGAGTCATCTTACCAAATCGCCCTTAAGGAAATGCTTCCCAGTGATAGACTGATGATGTTATTTGCTGTCGCACCAACTGCACTTGCACAATCTTCTCTTTTCAGCATTATCTCTGCAGTTTCCCCTTATGATGCCTCTGGTATAATTGAAAAATGCATGGCAATCACCATGAACTGTAATGGTATATCTGAACACGCAGAAAAGCAAGCTGAAGTGAGGTCTGCACACAAGTTATTACTCTCATGTGGTAGATTCGGTGATTTGCTTGAATCCTTCATCAAAATATTACAAAAAACTGCTTTTCGTTGTCATAATAATTTTGGAGTTGAGGTTCCAAATCGGATATTTTCTTCTATGAAAGGGAAGAAGTCCCAATCATCTGTCAAACTCTCCACAAAATGGAAATATGCTAGCCAGAAGAAGTCTTCAAGCTTCGAGGAAGATTACTTGATTACCGCTGGGATATCATGGCAAATAAAGGACCTCCTCACTAGCGAAAACTCTAGGACTGCTATTTTAGAGTCTAAAACTCTGGAATCATTGCTCGTGTCTTTAAAAGTTATCTCTGAGGTCGGCATTGTGGAGTGCTTACATTCTGAATACATGGATGCATACCCTCTCTTAGCTTATACTGCTCTTGCTATACACATCGCCTCAGGAATTTTTGTCTCAAGCTCTGATGAATACAACATGGAGGCAAGGACTATCTTCCTCTAATTGTCTTAATCTGAGTATTTTTTATAATTACATTCAAAATATCGTGAAAAACATAATTGCAGTTTTCTTATTTTTTTGAATTGCTCAATCAATTCTCTTAGCTTGTGCCAGTAGCAGCATCCATTTTGGCCAGGATGGACATTTTTCATTCATTTGTTATTCTTGTTTACTGTTCATTTTGTTTTACTCTGTTTTTATTAATTTATGCTGTATAAATTGCATGTTAATTGCTAATCAATCAGTCAGATTACATGAGATCTTTAGTCATTTTTCACCTGGTAGCACTACTGACATATTTTATTTATTTTCCATGCACCGACTGACTATTGGTTGCTTTGGCAGACACTTTTGGCCGATACAATGGATCACTTGCTTAACTGCGGACAGAAACTTTTTGCTGCTTCTTGTGCTGGACCCGTCCCTTTCAGTCCAAACACCGATCAAGATAGCAATGTAAAGTCTCGCCGGCGAGGACAAAAAAGCAGCAGATCAGTAGCAGATGGCTCTAGCCACAACAATGTCGGTAAGTAATATCAGCCATGCACACATTATGATTCAAGTATATCAACTGTTTTTAGGTAATTCGTCCTGCTCCTTCGTGGTGCAAATTATGACGCATCCGTAGCAGGATTCCTGTAGGTGACAAATCGGTTATCCTCTCATGTGAAAAGAATGTACTTCACTGCTGAAATTCTGAAACTCAAGTTGTTGGTTATTGACAAAGTTGTCAGAGCATGGAACCTGAATGCAGATAATCTGTTTGCATAACTAGTAGTGATATATTATCAAATGCGCAACTTTGATCATTCAATGGTATTATATCCTCAAACTGAACCATTTTCACCACATAATTTGACTAACCGAAAATGGCAGGGACAGAGACTCTTAATGCTAACAAAGCAAGCTCCTGCTACATGACTATGGTGAAGGTCACAACTGCTATTCTCAAGTTCTTCACTGATACCATCGCACTGGGCTTTGACTACCCCGACTCTGACAGATGCTTAAAGTTCACATCCACATTCATCCAACATATTGTCTCTTCAATAAGGCAAGACATCTTCAAGCCTTCTCATTCCAAAGAGTCTGATAAAAAAGAAACCGTTTTGTGCCTCAATAGCTCCTTCACTTATGCACTGAAACTCCTCAGTTTGGTCCTCCCTGAATCTGAAGATCCATCTCCACTGTTGGAAAGATTCAATCTCGGGAATCATTTGGTAAATCTCATCTCCACCATTGAATTGGAGTTAGGATCACAATATGCTACTTGCTTTGTATCATCGCTAAAGCCTTGGCTGCCTGATTTAGTTGTGGCTCTGGGCTCAGGATTTATAGTGTATAAGACTCGAGGGGAAACTCCTATTGTGTGGATTAACTCAAATTTCCCTTCATGGCTCTCTGTTCTTGCAAAGATCAAAGTCAGTGAACTAAGCGAAGCCGAGGAAGACAGAGGTATTGAGCAGAAGCAGAACCTAGTACTGCAGAAAGTGGTTGCAATGGTTGTCTCATTGGTAGGATCAAACAAAAACTTGTTAGATGCAATTGGGATGGTTTTCTTGGTGGGTGCAGCCCACGGGCTCGAGAACAATGATTACGAGCTGGTGTTCGGGCTTGTGAGATATGTATGTGTGAAGTTGGTTCAGCAAGAGGATAGAGAGAAGCAGTGGAGTGAATTAGACATGATGTTGGCTTCTCTTTGCAGCATTTACCCGCAGATGGAGAAGAGGATTGAAGAAGAAAATAATGATGATCGGGAATCGTTAAGTGCGGCTTTGGCTTTGCTCGAGCCGGTTTGGAAGTACCATTTGTATGAAACGGAAAGATTTACAGAGATGGAAGAATAGCTGAATAGAACAACTTCACTAACTTATCAACCCAGTAGATAGATAGATTTTCTTTGTCCCTTTTCTGTTATTCCCTTTTGTAAGACAATGCTGTGTATCTGCTGCTGTAAAGTGTGAAACTGTGGGACGGAATTAGCTAAATTCCTCGAGTTGGTCGTTAAAAAATATTTTTTTAAGAAAAAGCAAAGGTTTAGTTTTGCCCATAAATATATTTTTCTGTCTCCCCAGAGTCGCCATTTTTGCTGTCGTAGCTCGCAGATCTCTCTCTCCGAGCGTATAACGATGAGCAAAGGACCGGGACTCTTCGCAGACATGGGCAAGAAGGCCAAAGGTACTACAGTTTCCGCCATGGATGGACGATGGATTTCGTCATCAATTTGCGTATGTGTGTATGCAGGTGGAAGTAGTTAACTGACTGATAATCGATTCGATCTTGCAGATATTTTGACCGCGAACTACACCACCGATCAGAAATTGTCTATCAACTCTTGCACTGAAAATGGATTGGTGAGTAATCTCCATGGCTAATGTGATTGAGTAATAATAGATCAAGATATGATGCAATCTTCTTAGATTGTTGATTGTTAGGATGCCCTGTTAAAATTAGAGAAGAGACCCGAGATATGTTTTTGTGACACCTGAAAATTAAACTCTGCTCTATTGGTTACTGTAGAACTTGCTGGTGTCCCTGTTCTTCATGGGTTATTTTGCTGATCATGGCTTATGGTTTACTTGTTACCCTGTGTTATTAATAACGTGATAATCATACTATCAGAAATAGTTAATTGCGCTATGCTGGTGTTGGCTACATTTGTTTGATATTTCTTGTTTGTTCTTTCGTTTGGTGTGTAGTGATATGGTATTTTGTATTGACGTTTTGATGTGTTTGGCTTATTCTTTCTTGTTACAGATCCTCACTTCAACTGCAGTGAAGAAAGGTGAATTATCAGTAGGTGATGTGGCAGCCAAGTACAAGTACAAGAACTTGTTGATTGATGTCAAGATCGATACAGATTCAAAGGTGAGTGAGTAGATGTTCATCTCTTTGTTTGAGGCAGTTTACCCTCAGTTTTCTTTCTTCTTACACTAAGTAAGAAACTGAACGCTCCAGGGTTGATAAAAAAAGACTGTTGGACCGAATTTCCGACAAGATCGTCCCGATTAGGACCGAGACCGAGCGGGTGTTTTTTTAATTCTTCAAGGTCGGTCTCGGACTTTTCCCCCGAAAGCCCGTTTAGCACTGACCCGAACCGAAGTAATGTGGATTTGAGATTTTCATAATACCATCCCGAAAAGAATGTGGCTTTTGTAGGTTTTCTATCTCTATAAAAACTGCATCTTGATAAATTTACTAAAGAATACCGTGAGTTTATAGTGTTTTTTTTAGAGTTGAACTCTTATTTCGCCTTTTACTAAAGAATACCGTGAGCTCATAGTTTTTTTTTTTGGTGCAGATTCGGTCCAGGACCGAGACCGGCCCGAATCAAGAAAGACCGACTCGGGCGGACTTTTTTGGCCGAGGTCGGTCTCGGTCCTCCAGAAGGCAAGACCGAAATTTCGTTCTCGGTCCTGCCTTCAGGACCGGATCGGACCGCCGCTCCATTATAAAAAACTTCGCATTTGTTTTGGCAGATTCTGACTACTCTCACTGTCCTAGACATCCTTCCTAATACAAAGTCAATTGCATCATTTAAGCTGCCCGACTTCAATTCTGGCAAGGTAAGTAAATCCTTGAATTTGGAGATTTCCCTCTTCCTATGATAATAAGTGATTGATTTTTGGTACCTTTTTTTTGGCGCTGCAGGTTGAAGTTCATTACTTTCATCCCCATGCAACCCTCACCACTGCTCTTACTCCAAATCATCAAGCCCCTGTAGTTGATGCCACTGCAACCATCGGAACTCCAAGCATTGGATTTGGTGCAGAGGCTGGATACGACACAACATCTAACAATTTCACCAAGTACACTGCTGCTGTCAGTGTCTCAAAGCCCGACTCTTGTGCTTCCATCATTTTGTATGTCTCTCTCTTGTGTTTCCATCATTTTGTCTCAAACACTGTCTGTGTGCTGTTTTTTTACAAACTTAGAAAATTAGTGGGATTTTTCTGTAAAAGAAAAAGCTCCTACTAGTAGTAAAAAGTAGAAAAATAAGAGCCAATCCATTTTTGGGTAGCACAGGTAGGGCTGACAATTTCTGATACGACACGACACGATTTGCTTTAAAGCGTATATTTTTGACCTTAACGGATCCCGTGTCTAAACAACTCTTATACGTTTAGACACAATTATTAATCGTGTCTAAACACTTCAGATCTGCAGATATCTGTATAAACACGATTAACTAGTCGTGTCTAATCGTATCGTGTATACATGTGACACGTTTAGACACATTTAAGTATAATAATAATAATAAAATATTGAAATATGCACTTACTTTTTAATATTGAACTTTGAATACCTTATTTTGTATATATGGATTTGTGTATATATCTGCTTTAAAGCGTATATGTATTTGACCTTAATGGATCTCGTGACTAAACAACTCTTATACGATTAGACACGATTAATAATCGTGTCGTGTTTGTGTTTGAAGTTTTGAGACACGTTTAAGACTTATCCATTTAGACACGAGACATGTTTAGACACAACACGATTAGACACGACACGATTGTCACCCTAAGCATAGTCACATTGCTTTACAAGCATACTACAAAGTCTCACTTAGCAACCCCCAATTGAATTAAGATCTTTTCTGCACCAAATCTTGATCATTTTACTGTTTCATTTATGCTGTTGCAGTGGGGACAAAGGAGATTCCTTAAAGGCATCATATGTCCACTACCTCGACGAGACAAAGAAGAACGCTGTTGTGGGGGAGATTGCAAGGAGATTCTCAACCAATGACAACACTTTCACATTCGGTGGTTCATACGCGCTCGATCCCTTAACAACTGTCAAGGCAAAACTCAACAACTATGGAAAGGTCGGGGCTCTGCTTCAGCACGAGCTCATCCCCAAGTCTCTTCTCACGGTTTCAACTGAAGTAGACACCAAAGCCTTGGATAGATCTCCTAAGCTAGGTTTGTCCATTGCCTTGATTCCTTGATGTTTTTTTTTGCTGGACTTGGACAAGACAACAGTGTCGGTGACACTGAATCCTCTGCCTCATTCTTTGTCTGGAGCTTGCTTTCGACGAGCAATGAATAAAATTCCGAAAGATGTTATGTTTCCATTGAATGGCCACTTTTACATTTTGTCTATTCTGTGTCGGGTTTAGGTATGGTTAGGGTATGGTCAGGGTATGACAAATACCATAACCATACCATATTTTTAAACCACATACCATAACCATTATGGTGATCATTTTCAATACCATAACTATTAAAATAACCGTGTTTATTAACCATGGTTTTATCCGTATACCCATATTCATTCCACACATGTAATATAATAAAAGATCAAAATATTTATTTTAAAAATACATCAGTCTATATTACCATCGTTGGACTTTGGCGCCTTCAATCTTCAACAATTTTAAATTATATAATTTATATTTAGTATATTATATAAATTAGTTTATTAATAATAAATAAATATTATATTTATATAATAACCATGGTTATAACCATGAGTATAACTCAAATACCATAACCATTATGGTTAGAAAATTCATCACCATAACTGTACCGCACCATAATGGTACGGTTAACCATATTAAACAGTACCGGTTATAACCATGGTTATGATTTTTTCACCGCACCATTGCCGGCCCTAGCCGGGTTAGACTGATTGGAATTTTGGTTTTCTTTGAGGACCTTGTAGTTTCACTACTTGAGAGTTGAGTCCTTATTTATCTCAAAGTAGCAATCTATGATCCTATTATCACCCTAGTTGTGACTTCTGAGTCTTGTGACTGTCAGATTTTCTTTAGTAATGGTAATTATCTGATGACTAAGCATTTTTAAATATATATTAACTAACTGTAACGTCAGTATTTAACATAAAATGTAATTAAAATATGTATTAAGGATGCATTGACTCTGTTTTGATACTTTAGGATGCAAAAGCTTTGAAAAAAATATTTTAGAATCCAAGAGAGCCAACTTAACACATTTTGTATATATGGCGTAGTTAATTATAATATAAGATTTTGTTTACTAATACTTATAATTTGCATAACAATATTAAAGAATGTTATTTTCTTATAGAGACGCCTCTAGAGCAATAGAAAAATGCAAACAAATAAAATAAAGGTTAATATGTCTGATGGTACCATATGTTTGAGTCATGTGCTCGGATGATACCATATGTTTTTTCGTGTGGTCGAATGATCCGTTATGTTTGAACATGTTGTCGTATGGTCATTCTGTTAGTTAACTGTTAAATTTTTCTGTTAAATGGTACATGTCAGCATCACGTCAGCACCACACAGATATATAATATAATATTTAATTTAAATAAAAAAAATAAAACTAGGGTTCGTCGGTTCGACCCTTGGCTCCAATTGACCCAGCCTAGAGTCGAACCCTAGGCTAGGTTGGAACCCCACTAGGTCGCCTGACCTGTGCGACCAGGTCTGGGTCGGACCCAACCCTCAGTTCGACCATGGCTGAGTCAATTAGACCCCAAGAGTCGAACCCTATTTTTTTTTTTTATGTTTTCAATTTTTATTTAAAAATAAATTTATAAACAGTAATTTTTATCAGTATATAAAATTTTAAAATATATATTTTTCCTATTTATTTTAATTTTTCTATTTTTCATCCGCCACGTCAACACCACATCAGCATTCCGTTAGTTGAACTTGACGACAATAGTAATTTAGACTAAATAACAACATTCTGAAAATATAAGATACAAAAAAATAATATAGGGGTATCATCCGATCACATGACTCAAAGATATCGTACCGCTAGATCTAGTAATACTAAAATAAATAGTACAAGCACGTGAGTCAGTGTGAAACCTTGACCAAAAAAAGAGTCAGTGTGAAACATACTTGAAAGATCCATGCATTCACTTAATATTTTGATACGTCCGTCGGGGTACAAATACTTTGGAAACATAGTATAGGATCTAAGTAGCTAACCCTATTACTTTGGGACGCAATTAGTAACTATCCCCGAATCGAACAAAATCAGATGGCGTCGTCTGACTCGTCTATAAATAAGTGCAAACCCTAATTGCTCACTTACTGCCGTGAGCCGTCTGCCTCTCTGAGATATACCCTTCCTCGGTTCAGTCGCCGCAGAAGCGAAGATGAAGTACAACCCTAGGGTCACCAGCTCCCGCCGCAAGAACCGTAAGGCGCACTTTACAGCGCCGTCAAGCGTCCGCCGCATTCTCATGAGCGCTCCTATCAGCTCGGAGCTCCGGCAGAAGTACAATGTTCGCTCGATGCCGGTCCGCCAGGACGACGAGGTCCAGATCGTCCGCGGTACCTACAAAGGCCGCGAAGGGAAGGTCGTCCAGGTTTACCGTCGTAAATGGGTGATCCACATCGAGCGTATCACCAGGGAGAAGGTGAACGGATCCACTGTAAATGTGGGGATCAACCCGTCGAAGGTGGTGATCACCAAGTTGAAACTGGACAAGGACAGGAAATCTCTGTTGGAACGCAAGGCGAAGGGACGCGCCGTCGCGGACAAGGAGAAGGGTACCAAATTCACTCCGGAGGAAGTCATGCAGGATATCAATTAGTGAGTTTTTTTTTGATTCGATCAGATTTTGTTAAATGTTGAGCCAATTGAATTTTGCTAAAACATCTGAGATTTAAACAAATTATTTTTTTTCTTAGTTTTGCAATAATTTTATGCTCTAATTGAACAGTAGTTCTTCTTTTGATATTCTGATTTGATCCAGAGATCTTCCTTACGCTGGTATTTGTTGAATGCTTCGTTGATTCTGGGTTTCTTATATGTTATGAACTAATAATATATGTTTTTTTTATAAAAAAATCTCCAACAATTATGTAGGAATTAAATTGATAAGAATTTATTAGAGATGCTCAGTGAAAATTAACAATATTTTTTTAATCCTTATGTCAATATTTATTTATTAATTGAGTAAAAAAACTACATCATAATCAATTATTATATTATTAACTCAGTCTATAGTTATAATATTTATTAATAATAAGTTTTACGTAAAAAATATGCTTAATTTTTTTATTTTTGAATCTAAGTATTTAACTTGTATTTGGTCTTATGTTTCTGATCAATTTTATTTTGTCCAATTCTGTTTACTACTGCATAGGTTTTGCAAACTTGGTTATACATTATGTAAAAAATGATAATATACTATTAAAAACATAAAAAAAAAAATTTGTTTGATAGTCTACCGAATAGATAATTTTCAATTTTTAGATAATAGTTTTATAGATATTTTGTTAATTATAAAAAATTTAAAGTCTATAAAGTTTATTTTGAATATTTAAAATTAAGGAGGATTGTTAACTAGTTAATTATAAGATATAACAATATTTAATATTTGTTTATATTTTATAATTTTTTTTAAGAAAAAACATTGTTGCGGGTTATATGGATTGATCCCTCAATCTGTTGGGGTCGGGTCATAATGAGTGACCCGTGAAGACCGGCGGGTCGAGTTTGGGTGAATCATCCTTGACCCAACCCGAACCCGACGGATCAACCCATATTGAAATTTCTAAGTAATGTCGTCATTATAATTATTTGGTACCGTTGTGTAATTTCGATCGAAATGTGATTTCTTTGGTTATAGTTGTAGTTTGTTTAGTTATTAAACCTATTTTTTTTTCCGATGAATCTGAAACATTTATGTATCTCAGTAAGCGTATTTTATGTATCCCAAATAGGCTTTTTAAAGTCATTTTTTGCGGTCAAACTCAAAAAAATAACCTGACTTGTTCCGATTATTCAATTAATCTCAATTTTTTTTTAACACTATACCGTGACTTATCCATTAAGTGTAACCCTAATGTAACTAATAAATCATGTGAATTTACTGATTGACCCGAGAACCGTCCCTTCACCAATTCGAGGGTCGGTCCGATTATGATAACTATGGAGTCGGCAATACACCTTAATCCTTTTGGCAGCTCAATGGACTATCACAAGAACATCATACTCAAATCGCCAAAATCTGAAAGAAGATGAAGCTGCTACATGAAAGCATCAGAAATCGCTGCACGTAATTCACATTATCGGAACTTGTTCGCTCACGATATCACAACTTGACCTGTTAATCTGTCGACTGTTATGGTGTCTACGATCGAGACCGTGATCCCAATCACCTCTATTGGAAATAAGGCTGACAATTTTTGACACGACACAACAATATCTGCTTTAAAGCGTATATGCATTTGACTTTAACGGATTCCGTGTCTAAACAACTCTTATACGTTTAGACACGATTATTAGTGTCTAAACACATCAGAAATGCATATATCATCAGATATGCATATATATGTATAAACACGATTAACTAATTGTGTCTAATCGTGTCGTGTATCCATGTGACGCATTTAGACACATTTAAGTATAATAATAATAATAATAAAATATTGAAATACCCACTTATTTTTTAATATTGAACTTTGAAAATCGTATTTTATATATAAGAATTTGTGTATGTATGAATTTGTGTATATATCTGCTTTAAAGTGTATATGAGTTTGACCTTAACGAATCATGTGTCTAAACAACTTTTATACGTTTAGACACGATTAATGACTTACCCGTTTAGATACGAGACATGTTTAGAAACGACACGATTAATACGACATAATTAATGACACGACACGATTGCCACCCCTAATTTGAAAAGGAAAAGGTGATGGGGTTTATATCGCTCCCATTATCGTATTTCGGGTTCTTAGTGCTATTGTTTATCGAATTTCTTGTTTCAAATTCAGACGAATACGAGTTTTGTTACAAATGCCTCCGAACTTATCCCACAATTGAACACCTTCAACACTAAACAGTCTAAACTCCTCACTTGGAGAAATGAAAAATGACACTCATCGCCGCCAATTAGCTTCGATTATCTTTGGTTACGAGGGCGACCCTTTCCGAAATCTCTAAGCCGTAGCCTTTCAGGCCGACATAGCTTGACGTGTTGTTGGTCATCAACTTCATTGTCCGTACTCCTATGTCTCTCAATATCTGCGAAAACCGACACATTCACAACTCAGTTACGTTACTTGTTACGCAAGTAATCTTTTTTGCTTTTATTTTTTGTCAAATACCTGAGCACCAATGCCATATTCCTGAGAATCAACTGGAAGGCTGAGTGCCTGGTTATTAGCTTCGACGCCATCGCTTCTCTCTTCCTGTAAACTATAAGCACGGAGTTCGTGACCTAACCCGATTCCTCTTCCTTCATTCCCACGCAAATACACCAAGACACCCCTCCCCGCTGCCTCAATTTGCTTCATTGCCATTGCCAACTGAGCCCCACAGTCGCATCTCGCTGAGCCAAATATGTCGCCGGTTAGACATTCGGAGTGCACTCTCACAAGAATGTCCTGTCCATCCTCAATTTCTCCCTATTTTTTCGTTACATAAAACAAGTACAAATAATAAAATTTAACAAGAAAAACTAAGGTTGATAAAAAAAGATCGGTTGGGCCGAACTCCCAACAAAATCAGTCCGACTAGGACTGAGACCGAGCAGGCATTTTTTTCTTCTTCAAGGTCGGTTTCGAGTTTTTTTTCTCCAAAAGCCCGACTAAGACCGGACCGTCACGACCTTGAAGAAAACCCTAAAAATTCATGACGTAACCATTGAAACACTAGTAATTCATGACCTTGAAACATTCAACAACCCTTGGATCGGTTCCATAAGGGAAGTGCGACGGAAGACGAGAAGCAAGCAGGTTCAAGACCAAAACTTCGTTGATTTTTTTTTGTCAATCCAACTGTTTTTTTTTACCAAAAAATTCGGGTCAAGACCGAGACCGGCCCGAGGCAAGCAAGATCGACTCGGGTGAATTTTTTTTTTGCCAAAATCGGTCTCGGTCCTCCACATGTCAAGACCGAAATTTCGATTTCGGTCATACCTCCAAGACCGGCCCGACCCGCCTATGATCAGCCCTAAGAAAAACGCATTGACGGGTGATACGAAACGACTAAATCAACATCATTGCATTTATCCTCACTACTGAACATTTCTTGGCACTCAAGTTTTCTATCAAGCTTAGCTTCAGAAGAATTAAGTGATGGTGCTGCTGTCACATTGAGAAGATTGAAATTTTATGCAAGAAAATACTATGTGAACATTTACCAACTCCAAGAAATTAAAACATAATTTTAATTGCAGTAAAACTGTAAAAGTAACTGTAAAAAGACCTGTTTTGAGTTCTTACCTTAACCATAGCAATATGCTCAACCCCATCAAGCAGTGACCGGTAACAATACGCTTTGAAAGGCCCCCACATTGTCGGGATCGGGGCGACTCCCGCTTGTTCAACCAACTTATGCCGTTTTCTTCGATATCTACAACATCATTCATACAAACAAACTTGAGAATTCAGTAGATGTGCTTAATGATTAGTAACATAAACAGTTGGTAATTTGGTATTCTACTCCATTTGTGAAAACTAATCCAAAACCCGATATAAAGTAATCAATTACTTTGTTTCGAAAGTTCTTTCAGTACCTGATCAAATCAGCTATTGAAATCATTTTCAACCCTTCATCCTCTGCAAATTGACGAAGCTTGGGCAGTCTAGCCATAGAACCATCATCATCCACTACTTCACATAGAACACCAACTGGGTCTAACCCAGCAAGCATTGCTAGATCAAGAGAAGCTTCCGTGTGCCCAGCTCTCTTAAGAACCCCTCCCTCTCTATATTTTAGAGGGAAAACGTGACCTGGGCGATTAAAATCATCGGGTTTTGAGTCTCTAGAAGCAAGAGCCAACACTGTATTAGCTCTATCACGAGCTGAAACACCCGTTGTTGTTCCATATTTTGCATCCTTCATACAAAGAAATTCAAGAAAAAACGCGCTTAGATTAAGCAAACTTTGAATGGAAAATTAATCAAATTACAGAAACAAACGATCAAACATGAACTTTGTGTTAGGCTACCTCAAAAAGGCAATAGATTTAAGTTATATTTACCCAGAATACCACTAAATGCCCATATAAGCTAAGCTGCCATTACCGCAAATATAATCTAGTAGCTCATACTTTCTAGTTTGTACAATATGGCAAAAGATAAAATTGTCATGAAACAAGCATTTGAGGTTTGATGCTTTGAAACCCGAAGATCAAGATGTGAACTTTTGTAACATACCACTGATACTGTAAACGCGGTGCTGAGCTTTTCCTCGTTCTCCTTCTGTGTCACCATCAATGGAAGTTGCAGCCTCTCGAGGTCATCTTCCTTCATGCTCACACAGACTATCCCAGTTCCATGTTTTACAATGAAGGCCATTGATTCGGGGGTTACTAAGGAAGCTGCCATGATCAGGTCACCTTCATTTTCCCTATCTTCATCATCAACAACGATTACTAACTGCACAAACACCTTGAATTAGTACCCGGTATTAAATCCATTTACTAGCACTAATAGAGTGAAAATTTCCTAACCTTTCCTTGTCGAATATCTTCAATGGCATCTGCTATTGAAGAAAAACCTTCAGTAGGTTGATCGAGGTCGAATTCATCCTTGGAATGGAAGAAACTATTGATAGTTGGAGTTCCAAAAGTTAAGGGATCCGGCTTTATATGAACTGCAGCTCCATTGCTGCTAGAGTATGACAGGACCTCACCCTCCCCAGAAACCAATGCATATCGAGCGCTACTATCAACATCCCTCAGTTTAACCAAAGATCTCTTCAAATTTATAAACAGTGTATCGGATTTGGATGTGGCATTGAACTTCAAACCAGGCACGAAACTCCGACCTCTGAGGCAATTACACATATCAGTAACTCCATAATGCTAGAATTTAGCAGTATAAATGAAATCAGATATCCATTATCGACAATATCAAACGGAATAACTCTATAAAACCATGCAGAGCCACCGGCAACCAAGAAAATTTCACATTTCATGATGCCAAGATCCATGAAATCATCGATTTGGAAAAGATACACAGAATTCAGCTTATTTCAGCCAACACCCGCATCAAATATTCCCCAAAGATGGCAGATTATGCTAGTCTTAATCGTATCTTAACAACTATCTTTACACGTCCACCACAGACAAACTGGATATTTACAGCACTAATAAATAATATACAAAACATATATGCGTAGAGAAATAGAGGGATACATACTGCGAAAGGAAGCTAGCCATAGAAGAACAATGGTGATTGGTGGGCAGGGATGGAAGGTTTATCTTGTTCGGTTCTTTCTTTCTTTCCAGATAGATCCAACCTACGATTCTGACTCATTCGTCGGGTCGGGTCTCTATCCGTAACCCGTATGTTCGGTAATACTGTCCTCACTCAGAGCCCATATCTGCTGGTATTGGGCCGCAGTACGTAAGGCCCGTCTTTTGTGCTGTTCTTGAATTAGAAAGGCTTCTTTCTCCTTTTCTAAGCACAGTACTTCTGATTAGGAGATTTTTGCTGAATTAATTGATAATTTTAAATCTGGTAATCTTCAAATTGAATGATCAGGTTATTTAATCATTCATTAATTAAATTATGCAAGATGTAATTTTTGTTAATAATACGAAGGATTAATGTGTAATACAATAGTTATTTCGGATTAAATCGTAAAATTTATATAAACACTACAATACCATGCATATTTTGAATAAACACAAAATTATTCCCTAAAAAAGTTTTTTTTTTAATTGAGTCATGAATTGCACGATCTCCTTAATAAAAAAATTCCACTCTCAACATAAAAGTTACATGTTAAAGAAAAATCTAGACGATTAGCTCTCAGGATATAACAGTCTCGCTAAGATGAAAATAAACACGATGTTTTGATCAAACTGAATAATACCTGAACTATTATTGGTTGATCGAAGACGAAGATGGAAGTTCCAACAGAATTTCAAAAACACAAAAACTAGAGGTGA
Source organism: Chamaenerion angustifolium (assembly GCA_946814005.1). Taxonomy (NCBI): domain Eukaryota; kingdom Viridiplantae; phylum Streptophyta; class Magnoliopsida; order Myrtales; family Onagraceae; genus Chamaenerion; species Chamaenerion angustifolium. The sequence continues at coordinate 3,051,448 of OX328279.1, forward strand.
AGTCTTAGAGCAACTAAGAGAGTAATGTTTATGTTAAATTATGCCTGTGTAGTGAAATGGAGTAAAACTAAAACACCATTTTTTTTAGGGTTTAAGACCACCAAAATAATAATAATAATAATAATAATAAATTCTCTCATAAATTAGATATAATCTCTAAATAAACATTGAAATAAAAAATAAATTAACAAAACCGAAATACTACAAGTGAAAAATTCTAATAGGACTATGTTTGAAAAATAAATAATGAGTTTCGATAGAATCATACTCGCACAGAGTATGCTTTTCTGCACAACAATCGTATACGCATATTGCATGCGCACCCGTGTGATTAAAAATTCTGAGTGTGCTAATTAATTTGTGATTTGTACTCTTGGATATAGGAAAAAATCTCTTTATATTATAAATTTTTATAATTTTATAAAGTATTTTTAGTTATATATTGCTCAAATACTTACAATTTTCAATATGGGCCTCCAAGTTCAAATTATTTCCACCTTTCTCATCTTTACCATTCACTTGATTTAGGATTGGTGTAAATATTTTACCTTTTTACAATTTTAACCCCAATATTCATTAAACCATTCTAATAACATCCCACCTGTTTAGATTGGTATATGCTTGTAACATATATTTGATCACCAAGTGAAAGTAACTCTTTGTTTTGTCAATTCAATTTGGTAGAGTTTTATGCACAAAAGATACCACAATAATGTCAAATTGAAGAGTGTATTATACACAATTAGAATTTATATATGTATTGATGTTGATGAGACCAATAAGAAAGGATGATAATGAAAGATAAGTAAGATTTACACAACTAGATATTAGATCAGTCCTATATCAATAAGCTAAAAGCAATTTAAATCATCATAAGATAACCTTTGAAAGAAGGGAGTGAAGTAAATTATTTAAAAAAGTAAATATGTATTTGTTTTTATAAAAATAGACGTATCGGGTTTAAGTTAATGTGTAGCTTCCAAATTATGCGGGTTGCCCCATATATGTATATTTTTATGTGTTTTTTTCTAATTGATTTTTGAATTGACCATATACAGTGTTTAATGTTAAAGTTTTGGGTTAATTGTTTTTTAAAATTTTAATTAGAACTAATGTGTATGGTTGCCTATAAAAGTCTAACCTCAATATAGTTTGCGACAGTAATATCGTAAATAAATTTTTTTTATCAACTGTATTTCCTTTTAGTAAGTAGATAATTTTTTTTAACTTAATGCCGAAGACTCGCTGATCATTTTGAAATGACTCGTACAACTCGCACGAAAAGAAGGACGTGTTTGAATTGTACCTCTCGATCCGTGAATCAACCTATGGACTTATAATACATTGTAGAAAAGTTAATAGGTCATACATATCATATAAGTCGCATGAGTTAATAAGTTGTTGAGCTGGATCGTACGATTTTACGGGTTAAGCAGGTTAATGAGTTGACACAAAAAATCGTATTGTAAAAATTAAAATAAGAACTTGTTCACGGGTCATGTTGTATGACGACCGTCTATTAGTAAACACCGAGTCATATTTAAATTTTAAAAATTGATTCGTCAATTAATATAAAGTATATTTGAATTTAACATATTTTAACGTAAAATCTAACTTTAATACGACTTACAGTTCTCTCCTCAACACGAATTGGTTGCAGTACTTGTAGTAGTAACAAGAGCTTTTAGTAGACCTCAAAGGCCCCCTTAATGGAAGGCAGCTTTCTTTTTTCCCTTCTTTCTATTGTCTTTCTTTTTGAAAATTTGTGACTGATGTGTCTAAAAGTAAAAGCCAAAGGCTACGTTGAAAAAGTTGGGGAAAGTAGAATATTACATTAGCCTTTGCTTTCTCCCTTTCATGAAATTATTTATATTTATTGTATGCTTTATCCATTCTCTCTTAATCTATACTTTATAAATATTTATTCAGTTCTAAATAATGTTTTAAAAATAGAAAGATAAATATTTCTGATATATATATATATATATATTGGGTATCAACATTAAGATATGTCTGTAGCTGCGCATTGGACAAATGAAGAACCATTGTGGTGCGCCACACATACAAGCTCCCGAAGACACCATGCTGGATGAAGACCCCTAGGGCGACACCCTAGGCTCAGTTGCATGACATCTCCCCATCCATGGCCCCCTTCGTAAAGGGGATAAGATGACACAAAGCACAATGCTTGTCAGATGAACAATCGAGTGCGTACAGCCACCAATATAGCGCCCCTGGACCTATAAACGACTATTTAAGGATGATACAGACATGTTTGACCAAAATAACAGTCTGCAAAAAATACTTGTTTACTCAACACATTAATGAGCACTCAACCATGGTCACTTAACGAGATGACCATGGTCAGGGCTGACCCGAATCAGGTTAGGGATGAAGGTTACAAATACCCACACCCACATCTTTTCTGAGTTTAATGTCATATTGAATACTCTCTACCAAACCTCCTTACAGTTACTCTCTTTTCAACGAACCTTCGACTTACTTGATCGTCAGAGGGGAAACAACGGAAACTCTCTGAGCTTTCCTTCCGTGCAGGTCATTGGAACAACAAGAAGACCGACCCGGATCGTTCTGAACCGAGTACCACTAAAATACGTGATTCAACAATATATATATAGCCATACACTAAATACCAAGTTTTTAATTATGAGTTATTAAAATAAATACATTAGACTTTTGAAAATTCAACGTAAAACTTTTAGGTCTCAAATTTGATGAATGTGTATGATTAATCTGAAAATATAGTTTACCCCACATATTTGTTTTTTATATATGTAGTATAATTTGAAAGCCAAACTTCAATATAAATTTATGCAAATATGATTGAAGTAAATATTTTAGGAAATTGAATTTTCAATTTTAATCCGTATTTTTATTTCTAATAATGTAAATATATAAAGTTATAAACTCTTGCTTGTGTGGAGAAACTAACATCCTTTTCAACCCAATTTATGTTGAATCGACACTAAATATAGTATTAGCAAAAGGTCACATGGGAGGTTCCGTGCGCAATCGTATGGTAGTGAACAATTACACGTGTCTTAAATCGTATGGTTGTGATAGCGATTTATGCATATTTGTGTGGACCTTCACCCTCTCCAGCTAGACCTCGAGTATACGTAATAATAATAATATAATATAAGTGATATCGATATTTGATTCCCCGACATGCTTGCGAATTTTTCCAACACTTGAAAATGACTTGTGGCCGCAATATTTAATGATCAATTTAGTAATAAAAAGTAAAATAAATAAATTAGGTCAGGATAGAAACGATGGAGAATCGAACAATTTAGATCCGTAATTTATTTAAAATAATAAAGATATAATTTGATTAATACGTTTAAAACATTTTATATTTTTCTATATCACTTCACACATTTCAATCCAATTTAGAATTGATTCTAAAATGCTTTATAATTGCATTTGAACTGGTTCAAGGTGTACATTTTGTTTAAAAAATATTCTAAGTTTATAAAATGTAATGATCAATACGATAATGTTAGGTATTGTAGTCTCATTAGTATGTAATGGTAGATTATGTATTAATGTACGCGTCTCGCGATTCAAATGAGTCATAGGTTATATTGTACTGTACTATATTTCTCCATGTATACGTATTTTGTAACAGTAACCATCATCAACACAAATGAGCCAAACCGCGTGGAGATTGCCCTATTGGGTGTTACCACGGAAATCAACTCTCTATCTCTACCTCTCTCTAATCTATCTAGAATTGGTTCTTCTACTTCATCAATTGGTGTTAATTGATCCTAACGGATAATATATAAATACATTAAAAAAATAACTTATCGTGGACAAATTAAAATGACTTCAAACACAAATAATTAGAATTTAGATTAAAAAAATATATTATATAATAATATATATAATTATTAGTAACATTTTTTAAAATAAAATGGTTATCATTTTAAAATTATTTTTATAGCAACTGCCACTAATTTTTCAAAAAGAGTAATGAACTTCAACGTTTGTGATACGGCAAAAATATAGCCGTTTGAAATTCAACTGCATCGGAGTTTAGAAGACAACGTTCAAGGGTAGATTTGCAAAACCATTGGGAAATTGAAAAAAAAAACATATACAGATATTATTTATTACATTTAAAAATAAAAAAATATAACTTTGATTAATTTATACTTTAATTCATATGGATCTTTTGTTCTAACAAATAACAATAAATAAATTCATTTAAAAGTTGGGAAAATTATTAAATATTTTATACAAACAAAAGTTATTTTAAAAAATCTCAACTTGTTTTGTTTTTTCTTTAAAAATAAATATTTTTTTAAGTTTTATTGAAATGTTCACTAAAATATTATGTGTTGCCCTATATTGTTTCTTTTAGTTTGTTATATATAGGCATTCCTCTAAGTTTGATTTATGGTATGTTATCAGTTATATTGTGCTTGATTTTGTTATATATATTGCGAAAATTGATTGAGTTTAAGCCAGGAACGAAATTAAAATTTTATCTCATAATGACAAAAATTAAAGTATGGATAAATAATTAAATAGGAGAATAAATATAAATTTTTTAAAAAGCTAACTTGAAAATAATAATATTTTTTTAGTTATAATTTTACACAATACTAAAAGTTTAGGTAGTTCCGCCCTTAGTTTAGTTCCATATACTTTATATTTAAAGCTAGTAAGAAGTTTAATGTAAACTATAATTTACAAACATCAATTTAAAAAATACCGAAATTTCATACTATTTTTTTAAAACAAGTAATATTGTTTTTGTGAAATAAATCCGAACCATATTCTCTATATTTTTTTAAATCGGGATTGATATTTAAAAAAAACAAAAACAAATTGAAGGTGAGTACTCAATTTGCTTATCAACCCCTATATATTTGGTATATGAATTTTGATTCATTCTTTGATGATTCACGTTCCCTGTCTTATTAAGAACCTGTCATGTCAAGTAAACGGCGTCGTGCTCTTTTTTTGCTTAAGAATGCAATAGGTTCGTTCCAACTCCTATCATGGCCAAATAAGGAAACAAATGTTCAACGTTTAACACGTGACTTCAAGTTATAAATACAACGTACTAGCTAGTAGTCGTGTAGGGGTGGACATAAAAAATCGATTCAGATGAAAATCACACATTCGATGATGGTGGTGAAAACGATGAAGATGAACAAAGTAAATGTTGATTTTACCCGGAATGATGATGAGAATATCGAGCAATAAGTTGAATTAGTTGTTCCATCTATTTTTAAGCATTTATTTTAGGAAACGTCTTCTCAATTTTGTTTAAGGTGATTGAATTTATTGTTAGGATCAATTTCGCAACACATAAAAAAAACTGATGAAGAAGAACAAGAATTGAGAGAGATTTTAGAAAGTTAGATAAAAAACGTGTGAGAGAGTTTTACGTGGTAACATCTTTTCGAGGTAACTTCCACGACGGTTTCAGCATGTATATTGATGATTGTTATTTCTCTCTTAGTTAGAATATATGGATGAAAAAGTATATTTATAGTTCAAAAACTAACAATTGGAAAACTTCAACACGTTTCCTTGCACAACACGTTTTCCAGTTTGCCGTGTTTGACCACAGTCCAGCCGCCCGTGTTGACCACCGTCCAGTCAAGTCGCTCATGTGCACCATCATGTTAATGTTAGGCACTGTCCATATACAGTGCAACCTACAATGCAGGTCAGGGCGCTGCGCGACGCATGGACATTAATACGTAAACTAACATTATATATTAATCAGACTCAATAACATAACATTTATAATTTTGAATATAATTATTGAAAGGTTAAAAGGAGTACAATTATTATATTTAGTATATCTTTTGAGAAAAAAATTGCTTTAAAATTAAGATAATATTAAAAAAATGAAAGAAAATTGTGGTATATTAAGAATTTTCAAAAGCGTGTTACACCGAGAAAATATCTATAAATTTTAAGTATGATAATGTAAACGAATGAAATCTTATGTGCTTCCTTACTAGGATCTCTAAGAAAAGTTACAGAATTTAGACATAAAAACTAATTGGTGCTCCTTTTAAGTGTAAAATATTGGTCCACACAACTTGATTCTAGTGTAATAACAAATTTATATTATCTTAATGTGCATGTGTATAATCACGTTGAGATAAACATTTGTAATATGTTTAACTATCAAACCAGTAGCTAAATGATATGAACTATCAAGTTCAACTACCTATTTAATAATTACTCCATTTGGAATATGCAAAAGACAGTTTAAGGTAAACTTAAACAAAAAGTGTTTCCTCGCAAGATGCAGTATGTCAAACAATTGTTTTTTGAAAGCATTTAGAACAAATATGAGAGTTCATTTAAAAAATTACCATTAAATGTTCATGGCATTTAAAAAAAATAGATTGCCTCATTTATTTGTAAATTTATCCCTTTTATTTTTTTGCTAGTTTAATTTATTGGGTCTTTAAAAAATGTTTTTTTCTTCAATATGTCAATTTTTAAATACCCTTTTTTATTTTTTAAAAAATCATTTAATAAAAAAACAGGAGTTTTTTTTAGGTGTTTAAACATTTATTTTAAAATTGTATTTTTTTTAAAAAAAATGGGAAGTTTACTCAAATTATAATTTTGCAATTTTTTTTAATGCTTATTTTAAAAAAAAAAAATAGTTGTCCTATGGATGATCTTAAGGGTTAGTTTTTTTTTTCCACATATTTCATCATTGCTAAACCACATGGTCTATGTATGGCTTATTATGGTCCATACCATCTTTATGTATTGCGTAGATTTTTATTTTTATTTTTATTTATCCACATTCATTACAAAACGAATGAATCAGAGAAAACCCTGAGGTATAGTACTTCAATATCTCTTTTGGAAGTTGTTACATCAAACTTTATAATGTGTTAGATATGCTTTCTTTAATTAATTAAAGTTAATTATTAATATTATATTATTTTTATGTATTTTCGTATTTAATATGATGGGCTTCCTCTTTACACTAATTACAAGTCAATGGTAGCAATAAATGTTGTCCCACGCTAAATTCATCCCAATCCAATGTGCTATAGCTATGGTTTTCCTTCATTGAGCGAGCGATAGCAAAGTCACAGTTGCGGACAACAATATGGAAGTCAAAAACTTTGCCAAAGGTGAAGATTTTCGTATGGAAACTGGCCTCGAATTCGATTGCATTAAGGAACAATTTGTCGGATAGAGGATCCCAATCTCACCGATGTAACCAATGTGTGAGCATGTGAAGACTCGAGAGCATTTGATAGCATGGTGTAATTGAGTGAAACCACTGTTATTGTGTTATTGAATTTTACAGTTGACAAAATTTGGACTTTGTATTACAGCAAGAAAATATGGACTTTGCATTACCTATTATTGACATTTAGGACAATGTACTTTGACATTTAGGTTCCCTTTGATTATAAATATGTATAATGTTGATTAGAGAAAACAACACAATGTAATTCTTCAAGGAATTTTGGTTATGTCATTGTTCTTCTTCTTACCTTATAGAGATGTGTTTTTCTGGTTCTCTTATTTTCTATAATCTTAATAATTGTGGTTGAATGTTCTCGGTTTTCAGTTTTCACGTTGACGAAGCTAATTGTTCGCTAATTGAGGATTGGTTGACAGGAAGTTGTACGGAGTGGGGATGACTCGGAGCTAATAAGCAAACTATGAGAACTGATTATGATTATGTGTTGGCATATATGGAAGACTAGGTGCAATACGGTATTCGAGGACACACCATCAGACCTTGTGGTAAACTGGTGATTGTGCACAATGTTCGTCAAATGGCTGCACAACTAAGCAGCATAACGAGGACACACCATCAGACCTTGTGGTAAACTGGTGATTGTGCACAATGTTCGTCAAATGGCTGCACAACTAAGCAGCATAACGAGGACAACCTTCTCTCCACAGGCAAACGTCGAAGTCACGTTATGGGAAAGACATGAACCAATAACTATTAAGATTAATTATGATGCTTCTTGGTGTGCCTACTCGGGGAGGGTTGGTATCAGGGTTATTGCTAGGGATCATAAAGTGGTGGTGTTCTAGGCAGTTTCCAAAATGCGGCGAGAGATGATTGCGCTGAATCTCTTGAGGCTCGAGCCATTTCCAAATGTTACAATTAAATTCTACAAACTTGTATTAATATTACAAATAAATCTCAACTCAATTCAAGTCACACCAAGGTCCCCTAGTCGAGGTCTCCCAAGGTCTAGGACCGAGTTTGAGTTTGGACTCAGGTCAGGAGATACCTGATTAGAGCTCAATTGGAGCCCCATCTAACAAGACCGAACCTGGTTCAAAACGATTGGGGCTCAATTGAGCCCCAAACAAGGTTTGAACCCACACAAGTCGCCCAACCCTGGTTTCGGTCCAAAGCAAGACAAGATCACCCAACCGTGGGAACTGGTCTGGGTTCAGACCCAGACCAGATCGCCTAACCTTGGAAGACTTGGTCTTGGTTCGGACTGAGACTAGGGGACCTCAATATGACTTAAATCGAGTTGGGATTATTTTGTAATATCAGTGTAAGTTTGTAGATTTTAGTTGTAACGTTTGGAAAAGTATTCAATTAATTTTGTAATTTTGAAAACTATTTAACATAATTGTTTAATGGAGAAGTAACGAAAGTATCAATTACCATAACTTTCAAACATGTTGAACCATTTACCATCGCAAAAAAATATGTTGGTGCAGCTAAAATTTTATGTAGATATGTTGGATCATTTTCAGACTTCTTACTGTAGAATGAATCATTATTTTTTTTATAGGGTCTTTTCTGTAGCTGAATGAATTGCTTGTATTCATAAGTTGCAAAGCTAAGAATGTCCATTGCAATCAGATAAAATGATAAACAAGAGAAGGGGTTGCGTCATGAGACCCAATCATCAAATTGCAACCCGCGCCTCTTGAGATAGATACTCAATCAAACATAACACCCGAGTTGACAAGTGAGTGAATCTCTGAAACCGTGGATGAATTCCTCCAATAGTGCCCCTTGCCTCGAATATGTGGGATGACATTAGCTGTTGATTGATGATGGCCTGGCTCCACCTATGCTCGATCACGAGTCATATCCCTAGAAAGACAGCTCTCGCCTCCACAACCTCAGGATCAGTAGCATGGAAACAACAGTTTAGCCCCCCAATGATCGTAGCGTTGGAGTCTCTAGCCACCCCTCCAATACCTCCTGTCATCGTTTGTTGGCATCAAGAGTTGTCACAATTAAATTTAACCGAGTCCACAAGACAATGTTGTCAGTCTGAAGAACCATAGGAAGAGGTCTGAGTGATGGGTTCAGAACGAGTGTCACTCATAATCGGCTAATCAAATTTGACATGATTAAGAATTTAATATGAAATAGGGTTTACTCGTTCAAACATCATCTTGCACTTAGCTTTCTAGACATGTGAGGAGGTGATGAATCATTTTAATCATTGCTCAGCCCCAACAGAATAACTGATCGAGCCTCGCCATAGTGTTAAACACTTCATCAAAATGTGATTGTTCACCTCAAACCGTGTTTGTCTCAAACTTGAGACGAGTCATTCAAAACGTTTTACAATCATTTCTTTGGGATATCCGATTGAGTAAACTTCTTTCCATGCTCTAGTTAATATCGTCAAATTTTCTGGTTCTGCCTAGATATAAGTGGACCGGGTGTATGTGCTCCAAGGAGAAAAAAATATCTGATAAAATTAAAACAAACGGTCGAAAAAACCGTGGTCAGGACGAAATGTACATTTGAATTGAATTTATGGTTCATTTCATTTGAGTCGAAATGCCAACCTCAGCAGCTAACCCCAGTCAGATTCTAACCCACCATGGCCCCTCCCATGACCCAAGCTTTTGGTTTATTTAAACACAGAGGAGAAAGAAAACCAGTGTCTGTGTCGTAACCCATCTTCCTCCCTATCACCTTCCTTCCTCATCACTGCTTCACTCTTCTTGAAGGTCTCAACTTTCTCTCTCTAACCTCTTGAATTTTCTCTCTCCTATGTTCTTCCGAATGATCAACCTCAATTGATTGGGTAATGATACTGAGTGTTGTAAAAAAGTGAACTTGAACAAATGGGTCATCATTGATTTGAGTTTTGAGAAATTTATCTGTTTTCTTGTGGGGGTTTAGGGTTTTTGTTTTGATGGGTTCAGAGGTGGAGGAAATGTTGAACGATGGGGAAGAACAGGGACACTGTTGGTTGGACAGTATGAAGCACTGTACCATGTGGTCTGTTCCAGGTGAAGTAGAGAAAGCTTGCACTTTGATTTGAGTTCTGGTAAGGTCCCGTTGAAAATTCTGTCCGAAATCCGTTGCAAAAGAGAAGTCAAGAACTCACCATGAACATGAAGAGGCGTAGCAGCTCAGATTCGTTAGGTGCTCTCATGTCCATCTGTAGGCCTTCAACAGGTTCAGCTTCTAACCTTAAAAACAACACTTTCAAACATGTTCCACAGTTTGGTCTTTTCTTGAAAAATTCAAAACACACACTTGATCAATCAAACAGAATCACCTTTCTTGAATCCAAAAGGCATTTAAAATAATGGATCACTCAAAAAAAAAACTTTTTTTTTTTTTGCTTATTCTGGAGCATACCGTAGTTTGTCCTTGTTCCATGAAAAGAATCTTTTCCCTTTTTCTATCTAAGTGATTGTGCAAACTGAATACTGCCTCCAAGTTTTCACCTTTCATAAAAATTACAATTTACACGAAAATTCAATTTTATTTAGGTCCTCTGTTCTTAATTATGTTGTGTTGTTGATTATACTCTGGTTTCTGTGCGAAAAACAGAGGAGCACGATCCGAGGAACAACGGCACGAACAAACCCACGATCTACAGCAGAGAATTCCAGTCCATGTTGGATGGATTAGATGATGAAGGATGCATCGAGGAAACGGGCTATGTCGGGTCGGAGAAGAAGCGGCGGCTCAGTATCGATCAAGTCAAGGCACTGGAGAAGAACTTCGAGGTGGAGAACAAGCTGGAGCCAGAGAGGAAGGTGAAGTTGGCTCAGGAGCTTGGTCTACAGCCGCGGCAGGTGGCAGTTTGGTTCCAGAACCGCCGCGCGCGGTGGAAGACGAAGCAGTTGGAGAGAGATTACGGCGTCCTCAAGTCCAATTACGATTCTCTAAAGTTGAACTATGATTCACTTCAGATGGACAATGAAGGTCTTCTCAAGGAGGTAATAATGAAGCAACGAAAGTACCAACTTCTCTTTTTTTTGGTGATAAAAAGAAGAAGAAAATAAACTTTTTTTTTTTATTTTGGTTTCTGCAGATTCAGGTACTGAAATCGAAGCTTAACGAGGAGACCAACTCCGACGATCAAAGCAACCTTTCCCTCAAAGACGACCCGACAATCGCCTCAGAACCAGACATGGCCGCCACCTTGGACGACATCAAACCCGCCATGATCGCCCTCTTACCCTCGCCTGTCCCCGATCTCAGCAAGGAGCCCAACCACTCTTCCGACAGCGACTCCAGCGCGATCCTAAACGAGGAGAACACGATCACGAGCGGCAACAGCAACGCTGTCATGTCTTCTTCTTCGGCGGGCCACCACCACCATCTACTGGTTTACCAGCCGCAGTTTGTGAAGATGGAGGAACACAATTTCTTCAGCACGGAAGAGACTTGTAACTTCTTCTCCGATGAGCAGCCGCCGACGCTTCAGTGGTATTGCCCCGACCAGTGGAACTGATGATGGAGGGTATGTAGGGTTTCTGTTCGAACCCCCCATTTTCGGAGACCGAGATGTTAGATAAGACTTGATCAGAGTAATGGTGATTAATAAGGGTTTAGCCATGGATAATTAGTGAACACCGTAGTTTATAATAATATTTCTTCTATATGCAGAGCCCTAGCTCGATGAATTTGTGAATAGAAAGTCTGAAAATTTCTATTTTAATTAGTTTATATCTCTATTTTATCTTCTTTTTTTTATATATATTTTCATCCAAAATTAACGGATTAGAAAAACATGTCAAAATTTTAAGATTATGAGGTACATAAAATAAAGAGAAACAAATACTTAATTGTAAACATATATTTTCTTAAATACGTAAAAGGTTTTTAAGTTTTGGAAAAATTAAAATCACATTGGCCTGCATACTAAAACTCATGATTCTATACCCAATAATTTTGTAAATTTAATTAAACTGAATAAATGTTCTCATTATTTACGAATAAAACAATATTAACAACTATTAATTTATGATAAAATAGAATAGTTAAATAATATAGTATAAGTTGACCAAAACACAAAAAATATATATAGTATATAGTTTGTTTTTTTTTTGATAATTATGGATTAAATTAACCACTATAGGTGACAATTAATCACTCAAGTTCAAAATACAAAATCAAAACTAGCTAACTTTAACAATTCGCGAAACATAAAAGCTCACAGTGTCTTTTCGGAGCGCGTTAATAGTTTCCTTCGGCGGAGAGGTATGAATTTCAAACACATGCCGCTGTTTGAGCGTCATACCCGCCATGGTATCCGCTACCGCATTCGCTTCTCGAAAAATATGCATGAACTTCATTATTTCGAACTGCATCAATAGCTTCCTGCAATCCGCAATGATCGGCATTAGTTTTTGATTTGACATATTTTCATCAGAAATTACCTTATGGGCTGAGAGGGCGTCCGTCTCAAGGTGAATAGATTTTAATCCGAGTGTTTTTGCCAAAATAAGTCTGTCTCGGATGACCCAACATTCCGCAGTGAGACTGTTGGAGCAACCCAAATTCCTTGAGAATCCTGCAACCCAATGACCCCTGAAGTCTCAGATGACCCCACCGGCTCCTGCAAAACCTTGATTTCCCTTAGCAGCTCCATCTGTGTTAATTTTAAACCAATCCTCTTTGGGAGGAATCCAACTAATATATATTAATGGAAATGAACTCATTAGCATTGTCAGTCTCAAGATAAACACTTTTGTGAAACTTTGCCTGAGATAAAGATAAAGTATAAACATAAGAAAAAACAGGCTTATCATTAAAAATAAGAGAGTTCCTATTTTTCCAAATGTTCCAAAGCGCATAAGGAAAAAAGTACTTCTACTCAACTCCCTGAATATTAACTCCTGATTCCTGACATCCCTTCTTGATCCACTCATTCAAAGGGTAGTCGATAGATTGACCCAGATTTGGCGGCCCAGTGACTGAATTCCACATCTCTTTAGCATGCTTACACCCACGCAATATATGATCTATGTCCTCCACCCCATAGTAACAAATTTGGCACAGAGGGCTCAAATTACATCTTCTATGGTTCAATAGTTTTCTGGTGGCTAGTCTATCTTTAAGGCATAACCATATAAAATATTGATTTTTTTGGATAGTCTGAATCTTCCAAACCCAATCCCATTGATTAATCACCTGGTTGTTTGTGTCATGACCTGCTAAAAGAGAGTATGCAGATGTTGTAGTGTAATTCCCCGAGTGTTTGACATTCCAAATTTGCGTGTCCGAGGATACATTGGTCTTGTCCCCTGGAGTACCTCGAAACATGTCCACAAATTTTTTGGAGAAGTCAAAGGAAGTTCTATCTAGATTTCACTCTACATTTTGGAAGACATCTTTTACCATCAATCTGTCTTCTTCAAAGTTCAGTGGACCATAGATAGCCGCTCGCAGGGGTTGATTACCCACCCAGTTATCGTGCCAAAATTTAATATCCCTACCATTTGCCACCACCCACCCTGAACCTAATTTAAGGGTGTTCATACCTTCATTAATTGCTTTCCAATTACACGACGTTTTATTCGAAGTAGTGAGAGAAGTTCCATCCCGCTTAAATGTTCTGTTTCTAATGACCACAGACCAAGGTGCTGTATCCTTCTTCAATCTCCAAGTCAAACTCCCCAAGAGTGCTTTGTTGCGATACACCGCCGATTGGAGACCAAGTCCCCCTAGTTTTTTCGGCTTTGTTATTTCCTCCCAATTGATCAAATGGATTTTCCTTTTCTGGTCCGTGGATCCCCAAACAAAATTTCTATTAATCATGTCCAGTTCTTTACAAACTGAATTAGGAAACATAGTACATTGCATATAGTAGGAGGGGATAGTGGACAAGAACGATTTGACCAACGTAACTCTTCCTGTCATTGATAACAACTTTGCCCTCCAACCCGAAAGTTTATTTCTAACTTTATCGAGAACAAAGTTAAAAGAGCTAACTTTCGAGTTTGACAATTCCAAAGGAAAGCCAAGGTAAGAACCAAAGTTTTCAAGTATTCTAAACTGTAAACTCGTTGATATCTGTGTTCTTTTGGTAGCTGGAACATTTTTTGAGAAAACCATGATTGACTTCCCCTGATTTACCTTCTGTCCTGAAATATCGCAAAACTCTTTTAAAACCGAGTTGATACAGTTACAATTTTCAGGCGTCGCCTCTCCCATTAGAATGAGATCATCGACAAAGAAAATGTGAGATAAGGTCTAGCTATCTCTTTCCACTTTTATTCATTTCCATTGTCCCTGCATAACTTTTTCATCGATAAGAAACGGTAGATATTCCATGCAGAGAATAAAGATGTACGGAGATAGAGGATCCCCTTGTCTAATGCCTCTGGACGGGTAGATTTATCTAGTTTCCCCCCCCCCCCCCCCAATTGAACAAAATTTCAATTGAAGACGCGGAGATACAACTCATAATCAACTTAATGACTTTATCAGGGAATTTGAAGAAAATGAGTGTTCTTACGATGAAATCCCACTCAACTTGTTAATCATTATATGTTAGCATGGAGAAAATTACATGATTTAAGAATATATATTATAAGTCAATCACTAACACTGAATAAATGAAGTTCATTTCTCTATCCAATGTAATTAGTTTAGAGCACCAAAACATTTATTTATCCAAGGGGAAGGATCTTGTTACCTATCAATGGTGATATATAAATGTTATAAATAAAAACTACAACCAATGTTCATATTTTCTATAATTAATGAAACATACAAAAAAAAGTCAGAATTTTCCATTAGCAGAGATGTAAAAAAATATGATCAAAATAGAAATTTGTTAGAAGGGTAAACGAAAGCTTAAAAACATATTTTATTTTTTATGTCTGAAATATCCATCAACAAAAACCCTCATTCTTTAATCTACAATTCTACATGGTTAATAATCACATTACTTAATAAGTAAAATATACTTATAAATTTTAATGTGATTGGATAATATATTAAGAATTTTTGCGTAATTAGATGCATTTTTTTTTGGATAATTATGGATTAAATTAACCGCTATAGGTGACAACCAATCACCCAAGTTCAAATTACACAACAAAAATTAACTAACTTTAATAATATTAGATGCACTTTATTTGTTAATATTGTCTTTTGATTTCTGCGTTAATTTTATATTAACTTTTTTTATTAAATAGTCACGTGACTCGCACATAACTGTCAAATTAATATCACAACAGTTTTATGTCATTGTCATGTCAATACTACATAAATATATAATATATTAATTAATTTAGATATAAAAAATTTAAAAAATAATCAAAAAGTATAAATATCTTTAAAATTAAGGGAAAATGTACAAAAAAAAAACAGAAGATGATGAAATATTCATATTTTCGTAGTTAGCAAACTACCGTATAAAATGATGAAATATTCATGTTTCACGCAAGTTTTGGATTATAAACCTCTTACATGTTAGCTAAATTTTTTTACCACTACACTACTAATTCCATTTTTTTTATATACTTCAAATATATTTATTGAAGCAACTCTAATATTATTATATTAAATATCACATGTTTATTTATTGATGCTCTTTAGTTATAATTAACATTTTTTCAACGTTGTTTGTTTAATTATAGTTTAATTTAATTATGTATCTACTGTATTAATTTTTGAAATAGTTGAAAAATAAGTAATATTTTAAATTTTATTTTTAGGTTACCAGAATGCGCATTTTGAAAATATATTTTTTTCAACCTTCTCTAAAAAAAATAGAAAAACTATAGTATGTATATAATTAAATTAAACTCTAACGACACATATGGTGTTAAGTTTCAATTTTCATTTTGATGATAAAATTTGGTCAAAGTGGTGTTGCTATGTCTCTTATAAAATAAATCTAAAAATATCAATCACATATAAAATAAATTTCCCCAAACTCTCACAACAACCATTTCTAAAGTAAATGGACTTTCAATTCTTGAAAACTTCACACGGGTATTTAATGTTTGAGCTAAGATTGAATTTTTCTTTCAAAGTTTATTTTTGAAAAAATTATTTTTTAACGTTTGGTTATCTATCGTGTTTACACCTTCCTTCAAATTTTTCATCCAAACTTAACATAATAATATATTTTGAAAATTAAAAAAATAACATAATCTTATAAGAATATCATAATTTAACTCTTTAAAAAACTTATATATTACGATTAAGTTCTAATTCGATCGAGATTTGATTGAAATTCAGTTAAGGGACTACAGTGTGACTCTTAAAGTTTAAAAACACAAACACTAGTCTCCTCGACTCATGTCAGTTTATTCCTAATTCAATTAAGACTTAATCGAATTTTGATCTAATCAGAACTTAATTATAATATATAATAAATTAAATGATTAAATCCTATTTTATTTTACAATTATTATTATTATGTTATTTTTATAATTTTAAAAAATATATTTTATTAAAAAATCGATTTTTGTCAAAGAAAATGGTGTAGAAACTAGAAACAGTAGAATCGTATTTTAAAATAACTGCTCTCTTCTTTGTTTACGTGTACAAATATTTTATTGGACAGAAGCGGAATACCCGGCATCCATCTGACACCCGCTGTAGGCAGTAGGCACCTCACATGGGCGCTTATCGTGTGGATTCTGCCACATCCTTTTCTGATTGTGCCTGCAATTTACGAAGCACACGTGTACGGCGATGAGATCTCAGATCCTCGAATAGGGCCCCACCAATTTTTTTTATTACGTAATTTAAAAGGTAAAATATTTCAGTGGTCAGTAAACGACACACTGTGAATTTCAGTGAGGAATTGTCATTTTCTCTCTTTAATATTCTTTTTCGCTTTATAAGGAGTAACTTTTATTTCGGTCGAAAATAGTCCTTTCTATTTTTGTTAAACTCAAAATATTCCCTTTCACTTTTTTTAAAAAAAAGTGGACAGAAAACAAATAGACACCCAGCAATCATCTAACCTGCCCTTTTCAATTATTACCAAAGTATTTATTTTAATTTGTAAAAAAATCTTCTTCATTTTTTCAGTTCAGCCTTATTCATACACTTTAGGTAAAGTATTGAATAAGAGTCAAATTATATAGATATATTTAAAAAATATTGTAGGTATTAATATAAAAAGGTAAATATTATTTTAAAAAATATATTTAGAAGATTGTTAATATGGATCACCCGTGGGAGCATCATATTGATTAACATGTTACCCATGGTAGTGTGTTGGTAATGTGGTAACTTTTTACATTAGATAAAATATTTAATTATAAATTTAGTGTCACAATTTACATTGAGTTTGAACTTTGAACTTTCTAAATGACCATACATGTAAGATGAAGTTCAAATGTCTTGGGTTAAATTTTTTAATTTTTTTTACGGTCTTATATGATTAATATAAAAGTTCAAACATAATAAGGTTTGTAATATTTAATTCGTAATTAAATTTTTTATCTATTGCATTTTTTTAGTTAGTAGGTAATTCAATTTTTAATCTAATGTTGAATATGGTAATAAGATGAAAGTGTACCTACAGTCTACGACTTTATGTTAAAAAATTAATCATTCACCTGCTGAAAAATTGCAGTAGATAAAACGCTAACCCAATGGATAGCGTTAGCTATTTTTTTCTTTCATTTTTGACAACTCGATGTTTAATTAAAAATTCAATTATGTATCTATTAAAAAAATTATAGTAAGTAGATATTTTAATTACGATTCAAATGATGCAAAATTTATTAAATTTGGACTTATGGATTAACCGTACGCTTTGCCATAAGTTTATATATGAAAATTTGACTTAAAAATAATATAACTCACTCTGTATAAGTCCAAACTCACCACGGTTAAGGACATTTATGGAGAAATTCAATTATCTACCTAGGGTAATGTTTTTGAATTAGAAATATATTTAATTTTTTAACCAAACATCGTTTGTACTATAATTTGACTGAAATGATAGGTGAGAAATTTAATTATATACTTACTCAACAAAAATAAATAAAAAATACAGTGCGTACATAATTTAATTACGAATTAAATTAAATAGACATTAGTTTTTAACTTTCATACTGACTGTATAATACGATACTGTTCTTATAGTAATTTTACTTTCGTATCGTATTATACATTCCGTGTGAAAGTAAAAAATTAACACATAGTTAACATTATTTAATTCGTAATTAAATGGGTGAAATACCAAATAGCTACCCGAATTTTGGATGTTTTACAAATAGCTACCTAAACTTTGAATTTTCAAAAATGGCTACCTAAACTTTGACATATGGGGCAAATAGCTACATCCGTTAAATTTTCCGTTAAATATGGACGGAAAATGACGTGGCAACACATGATTGGTCCATCATTTTAAAAACTATATATATTTTTTTAAAATACTAAAAAAATTAGAAAAATTCTTAAATAACCAGGAAATTAATAGAAAAATAAGAGTTTTAAATATATTGTTTTTATTAAAATTATGAAATAAAAATAAAAATAAATGATTAAGTTTTTTTAATTTTGTTAAATATTTTTGAATACAAAAATTATATTACAAACTCATATTTTTCCTATTAATTTTCCAGTTTTTTAAAGATTTTTTCTTATTTTTTTAGTATTTCAAAAAAAATAATATAGTTTTTAAAATTATTGACCAATTATGTGCTGCCACATCATTTTCCGTCCATATTTAACGGAAAATTTAACAGAGGTAGCGATTTGTCCCATGTGTCAAAGTTGAGGTAGCTATTTGGAGATTCGTTCAAAATTTAGATAGTCATTATTGAAAATTCAAAGTTCGGGTAGCTATTTGTAAAACGTCCAAAGTTCGGGTAGCAATTTGGTATTTAACCCTAATTAAATTATCCAAGCACTTTTTTTTTTTGAGTAAGTATATAATTAAATTTCTCACCTAATGCATTTAATCATTTCAGTCAAATTATAGAACAAACGATGTTAGGTTAGAAAATTAAATACATTTCTAATAAAAAATCCTAAAAACATTTCCCTAGGTAGATAATTGAATTTCGCCATAAATGTCGTTAACAGTAGTGAGTTTGGACTTACAGAGTTTGAGTTATATTTTTTTAAGTCAAATTTTCAAATATGAACTTACGACAGAGCGTACAGTCAATCTATAAGTCCAAATTTAATATTGTTAGCAAAATTTGAACCATAATTAAAGTATCTACTTACTATATTTTTTTAATAGATACATAATTTAATTTTTAATTAAACACTGAGTCGTCAAAAAGGGAAGAAAATAAGATAGCTAACGCTACTCCGGGTAGCGCATTTTGTAAAAAAGAATATAATGCGCTACCCACGTTAGGACTTTCTAAATATTTTTTATGTATATTTACTTTTTAAGTTTTGTTTTTTGCATAGTGCCTACTTTTTGAAAAAGCTCTCTTTTTTAGAAAAACTTAAAAATGATATAAAATATATTATATATAAAATATATTATGCTATGAATTATAAATAGAGTGACTAAAATCTATAGTTAAATTAAGAATCAATTAATGGGTTATGCTGATTAATATGCTAATAACTTAAACTCGTAACATATCCAAATTTGTAATGAATTTATATTATTTTTCCTAATGTTATGTTTCATTTCTTTTAACGGTGATGCATGCCTTATTGGAGTGTGACTGGGCAAGGAGAGCGTGGTTCGGGGGCATGGGGATTAGATGGAACCAACCGAATGGAACAACCTGGGAGGACTAGAGAACTACAATGCAGCAGCTTACAACAAGGGGCGAGGAACAATGAAGCAAACAAAAGACTCTAGTCAAAATAATACTCTGGAAAATTTGGAAGAAGCGTTGTTGACCGATGCACAATGGAGACAGCTCGAAGCTGGTAAGCGTCATTACACTAGCGTTGAAACTGATAGAAGAAACATGGAGTACCAAACAGACAAGGAGTGAACCGAAAAGCAGAGGAAAAAACAGCTGAAGGGGGGAGGTCTGGCAGAAATTGGAGGCTGGCAAGGTGAAGGTCAATACCGACACATCATGGGTCGTAGCGACGAGGAAATGTGGGACGGGTGTGGTAGTAAGGAACTGCGAATGGAGGATCATAGCTGGCTGGAATACTACGTGCAAGGATGTAAGTTCAAAAAACGTTGAAGCAAAGACGATGTACCAAGCAGTCGAACTATCAGTGATGTCAAAGTGGGAGGAGGTAATAATTGAGTCCGATGCAAAACATATTATTACGATGCTACAGGAGAATCAACCAAACAGTGACTGAGAGCGGAATAAATATTTTAGAAGACATCCTAGAGATGGCAAGTAAGATACCAACAATACATTGAAAGTTCGTTAGAAGAAGTGCAAACAAGTACGCGAATTGAATAACTCGAATGTCCAAACAGAGAATGTGTCCATGTAATTGGACAAGTATACATTCGCCTTCTTTATTTTTCTGTTATGTTTGTTAGACAATTTGAGTTAGAAGTTGGATTAATACAAAGTGATTTGAAGGGGAAAAAAATGTTTAATTTCTTTTCAGATTTTATTTAATTGTTTCTTTTAAAATATACCATCAATTTAATGGATGTGGGTCCGCACTTTGGCTTTTTCTCATCGAAATTGGCTTTATATATTATATATTATATATTATATATATGTTATATTTAATTATTATAAAAGTAAAGGAAAAAAAAGACTTGGTGGAGGCATGTGATGTGGGTCCTGCTGATGCATCGATCTGTGTCACCATCAAAGGTTGTCTCTTTCATGATTTTTGCCTCTCGTGTGGGTCCCCACAGAATTCCCTAATACTTCCTTTTTCTGTTTGAGAAGAAAAAAAATACCCTCCACCATTAGAAAATGGACACGTAAACAGAAGGGGGGGTCATCGCAGTTATATAGGATAGATAAGATTTATTCGTAACTATTTATATATATATATATTTTAAATCATCCAAAATAAAGAATATTTTCAAAAATGTAGAAAAATATTCATCAAGTGTCCACTCTAAGGAGTTATGTTTTGGTGTTTTTTATAATAAACAAATAAAAATATATGTTGAGTCTATAATTTAAATTATTTTTTGTAAATAGTTTTTATAACGTTAAATTGAGTTGGATTCATATAAAAAAAATCATAGGGTGTATACAAGTTAGAAGTGAAGACAATATTATGTTAGAAATATTATGTTAGAAATTCAATCGTGTACATACTTAAAAAAGGAAAATAAAGTAGGTAAATAATTGAAGTACGAATTTAACATTTCAAATGACTTTGAGTTTTGACTGTCGACTTATTCTGACTAGTCATATGCTTCAATGAATTTGAGGGTTGTCGGTGAATTTGGAGGTTCGTTGGAGATTGGGTGGGACTCCTGATTTTCGTACTCGGTGTCTACCTAGATAGTAATGGAACCGGAAACTAACCGGAATTTGTTGATACCAACAAGTTATGGGTACCAAGTTTGACCTCATTGAAGTTATTTTTTCTAAAGTGAATATTAATATTTTTTACAAATTTATTTTGAATTATTCATTTCATATAATAAGAAAAATAAAACATATAAATATATAATAAATAAAATTAGCAATAGAAACTAATACAAAAAATAAGTATTATTTATAACATAATAATATTTATTTAAATATGTTACCGATTCCAATTAAGATAATACCCTATTATTGGAACAAACAATGTTTCAACTCGTTCCTATATTTCTCTCTCATGGACCGTATCCTAACTCCAAACATCTTTCCCAATCTACTGTTTCTGGGTAGGTTAAGAATCTAAATAGGTATTTTGCTTACCCCTAATGGTTAAATTTAGGTGCGGACCAAACATAGCTCAATGATGTCGGATGTTGGTATGAGTATATAGCAGTTAGAGAGCGATTTTGTAGTCCTTGAAGAGCGATTTTGTAGTCCTTGAAGTTAGAATTCTAAATTTCATTTATAATTAGAAAAAAACGCAAACATAACATAACATTTCATAAAAGACTTACACACATGATGGTATTTTGCTACATTTCTTATTATTGTGGTATTTGGTAAAAATTACTATACATATAATTAATTTAATTAAAATATCTACAACTATGATAAATAATAAATGATCAGATAGATAAATACAAAAAAATTAATATTCAAATACTCCAAATTAATTTATAGTTTTAATGTGATATTGAAATTTTTATTTAATATTAAGCTTGAAATTGTTTAAACTGAACACTGACCTTACTAATTAGTCTATTAATTTGGTTGAGATTGTAATTGAATATCTTATTATCTTCTAAATTTGTAGACCAGACAATATAATAAGTTGTAGCTGATGGAATTAAATAGGGTATTTAAAATGTACTTTCTAATATAAGCTATTAAGGATTGAGAAGAATATTTCCATGACAAAGCTAGGTCCTGGAATAAAGAGATCTTTGGAAATGTTTTCCAGAGAAAAGATGAAATAATTCGGAGGATCTCCGAAGCTCAAAAGTGCATTGCACATTCCCCAAACGACTTCATCGTCAACCTGGAAAAAAATATTCAGTTGGAGTTGTCTGAGATTCTGGACCAGAAAGAAAAATTTTGGGCGGCAAAGTCTCTCACTAAGTGGATAAGAGACGGGGATAGAAACACTAAATTTTATCACATCTCTACTATTGTTAAAAGGAGAAAAAATAAGATCCTGGCTATAAATGACGTTATGGGAAATTGGATTTTTGATGAGGGAGCTGTTCAGTAGGAATTCCAAAAATTCTTTTCTAATCTCTTCACAACTTCAAAGACCACTTCTTCCTTGCTGGTTGTTCGTCTCGATTCTTGGAGAAAGATTTTGTCTGAGAATCAAATTCGTCGCTTTAACAATAACATCACTGGGGAAGAAATTAGGAAAGCCACTTGGGATCTTAAACCTTTTAAAGCGCCGGGGCCTGATGGTCTTCACCCGGGTTTCTTCCAAAAGATGTGGAACTGTACGGGTAGCTCTCTGGTTAATGCGATTACTGATGTGTTTAATACAGGGGAGATCCCTAATAGTTGGAATGAGACTTTTATCTGCCTAATTCCAAAATGTAGCCAACCAAATTCGGTTTCCCAATTCAGACCTATAAGTCTCTGCAATTCTATTTACAAGGTGATCTCAAAGATTATGGTAAATAGAATCAGACCAGTCCTGAATAATATCATCTCCCCTTTTCAGACTAGTTTTGTCTCAGGTAGAAGGGGTTCTGATAATGTTATTTTGCTTAGAGAGGTGCTCCACTTTTCAAAGCATAAACAAGGCATGTCAGGGAGCATGATCATTAAAATTGACCTTGAAAAAGCTTATGATAGAATTGAGTGGGACTTCATCAGAAGCACTCTCAACTTCTTTAAGTTCCCTCATAAAGTCATTAAATTGATTATGAGTTGTATTTCCACGTCCTCGATTCAAATCCTGTTCAATGAGGGGAAACTAGGAAAATTCTACCCGTCCAGAGGCATTAGACAAGGAGACCCTTTATCTCCATACATATTTATTCTATGCATGGAATATCTGGCGTTTCTTATTGATGAAAAAGTTATGCAGGGGCAATGGAAATGAATAAAAGTGGGAAGAGGAAACATGACCATTTCCCATCTTTTCTTTGCTGATGACCTCATTCTAATGGGAGAGGCGACACCCGAAAATTATAATTGCATCAATTCAGTTTTAGATGTTTTTTGCACCAGTTCAGTACAAAGGGTAAATCAGGGAAAATCGGTCATGGTTTTTTCCAAAAACGTACCTAATGTCAAAAGAACTGAGATCTCAACGATTTTAAAGTTTAAAGCAGTTGAGAACTTTGGGAATTACCTTGGGTTCCCGCTTGATCTGTCGAACTCGAAAGTGAACTCCTTTAACTTTGTCGTGGATAAAGTTAGAAATAAACTTTCTGGTTGGAGGGCAAATCTGTTATCTATGGCTGGTAGGGTTACGTTGGTAAAATCGGTCTTGTCCACGATCCCCTCTTATTATATGCAATGTACTATGTTTCCTAACTCAGTGTGTCAGGAATTGGACAGGATCAACATAAATTTTGTGTGGGGATCCACAGATCAGAAAAGGAAAATTCACTTGATTAGTTGGGAAGAAATAACTATGCCAAAAAAACTTGGGGGTCTTGGCATTCAATCCGCGGTATTACGAAACAAAGCTCTAGTGGGGAATTTGGCATGGAGGTTGAAAAAGGAAACGTCTCCTTGGGCGGAGATGATCAGAAACAGAACTTTTAACCAAGATGGTACTTCTCTCAATACTTCGAACAAAACTCCGTGTAATTGGAAAGCAATCAAGGAAGGTTTGAACACCCTTCGATTGAGATCGGGGTGGGTCGTAGCTAGTGGTAGGGATATTAAGTTCTGGCATGATAACTGGGTGGGTAATCAATCCCTCCGATCATCTATCTACGGGCCACTGAAGTATGAGGAAGACAAATTGATGGTAGGAGATGTTTTCCAAGATGAAGAGTGGAGCTTTGATAGAATTTCGTTTGATTTCCCAAAAGAATTTTTGGATATGTTTCGTAGTATTCTTGGGGATAAGACCAATGTCTCCTTGGATACTCAAATATGGAATGCCACCAATTCGGGGAACTACACTACTGCATCTGCTTATTCGCTATTAGCAGGTCATGTTTCAAATAGTCAGGTATTGGATCAATGGGATTGGGTTTGGAAAATTCAAACTACCTCAAAAATTCAGTATTTTATCTGGTTTTGCCTTAAAGACAGATTAACTACCTGTAAATTATTGAACCATATGGGATGTAATCTGAGTCCTATGTGCCAAATTTGCCAGTTGGGGGTGGAGGACATACACCACATTTTGCGTAGATGTGAGCATGCAAAAAAGATGTGGAACTCTGTCATTTGGCCTTCCTATTTGGGCCAATCTTTCCACTACCCTTTGAATGAGTGGATCAAGTTTGGTTGTCACGTATCGGGAGTAACTATTCAAGGAGTTGAGTGGAAAATCTTGTTCCCTTATGTTTTATGGAACATTTGGAAAAATAGGAACTCTCTTATTTTTAATGATAAACCTATTTTTTCTTCTGTTTATAATTTATCTTTATCTCAAGCAAAGTTTCACCAAAATGTTTATCTTGAGACTGAGACCACTATTGAGTTTGTTGCCATTAATATTAGTTGGATTCCGCTAGAACAGGATTGGTTTAAAATTAATACAGATGGAGCTGCTAAGGGAAACCAAAGGACTGCAGGAGCGGGTGGGGTCATCCGAGATAACAGAAGTAAATGAGTTGTAGGATTCTCAAGGAACTTGGGATGCTCAAACAGTCTTGCTACGGAATGTTGGGCCATCCGTGATGGGCTCCTACTGGCGAAATCACTCGGATTAAAATTCATCCATCTCGAGACAGACGCTCTCTCAGCTCATAAGGTAATTTCAGAGGAAAATATGTCAAATCTTAAACTAATGTCAATCATTGCGGATTGCAGGATGCTCCTGATGTAGTTCGAAAGAGTGAAGTTCAGACATATTTTTCGAGAAGCGAATGAAGTAGCGGATATCATGGCAGGGTTGGCGATCAACCAGAGACATGTTTTTGAAATCCATACCTCCCCACCGAAAGAAACATTTAATGCGATTCGAAAAGACGCCTTGGGTGTCTCTCTGTCTAGAATTGTTAAAGTTAGCTAGTTTTTGTTTTGTAATATTGAACTTGGGTGATAAGTTGTCATCTAAAGTTTAATTTTAATCCATAATTATCAAAAAAAAAAAAAGAATATTTATAATTTATTCCCTTTGATATAGTATAATTAAAAAAAAATATTTTTAGTGTTTTAAATTATTAAAATATTTTTACACAAACTTTAATATTTTGTTTCCCTAAATTATTTAAGATCGGACTTCGTCCCTATTCAATCTTCCATAGTTTGGACTAAGATCATACTCGTTTTGGTTAGGCAATCTCCCCATACATACTAGAATCACATCAATTAGGGTTTAAAATCAAGTCTTAACGGACTGAGATTAATTATACTTTAGCTGAGAGGTATAGTCTAAACGAAAACTTACACTAAAAGAGATATTATCAATTAGGGTTAGAGTTTAGGGTTTATAGTTGGATTATAATCGAGTTTCGATCAAGTAGACCTCAATTACCAAATTTGGGACAATGTTCTTTTATTCTCTAAACATAAATGGACTATCAAATAATAAGTGAGAGCAAAATTAGAAAAAAAAAATATAAATCTTAGATGGTCAATGGGTAGATGTGACAAATCGTGTGTACGCGTGTATCAATATGTTTATCGTGTGATACTTACCAAATTCGAACACACACGATAAACTTATCGTGTCCTGTTTTTCAACACGAACGCGGCACACAATTTTTCGTGCATGTTCATGTCGTGTTATCTCAAGTTAGTCAGTTATATATTCACATGTGAAAATTATAAAAAAAATATCAAAATAACAATTTGTTCATAGTAAGAATTATTAATTTAAATTTCAAATTTCATAAGTTTTTAATACAAAATTGATAAATGTTAAAAAATAAATGAAAACTTTTAAAAGTTATTAAATGAGACTTGTTTAGAAAAGTATTAAAAAAAATTAAAATATTAAAAATTTAACTTTATCATGCATATTGTGTTATCATGTTTATACTATTGTGTTATTATCGTTCTTATTCTGTTATATACTTTCAGATAAGTTTTTTAGTTTATATTCCTATAATATTATCATGTTACGTAAAATAATTATCGCCGGTGATTTAGCGACTATATAAATATAAATATTTTATGTTAGACGACGACATGTACAGCTATTGTTGTATCGAAAGTCGTTAATTGGTGACAGCTCATCTACTCTCAAAATTGTGGACATCTCATCTCTAAGGATGTGTATCTGATCAAGTCAATTAACCACAACTTGGGACTAACATTTTTTTTTTGAATCAAAAATCACAAATTAAATTTTATAATTTTTATTATATTTAAAATCAAAATCATTTTTTTTATGAATTCTATAGTTAATTTTAGAATATTATTCCATTTTTGAAATATCGCTTCAATGAAATATCGATCAAAGCGGTAGTCACTTCAATTCCGACATATGCAATGAGCATCTTCCAACTACCCAAAACATGGTGTGCATAAGTAAACGCGATGATAGCGAGATTTTGGTGGGGGGTCAAAGGAGGGGGAAAAGAAGATACACTCGAAAATATGGGAGGTGATGACGATTTCAAAGAAGGATGGGGTTTTGGTTTCAAGGAGCTCCAAACTTTCAATATGGCTTTGTTGGCAAACATGGCGGCTCAGGTGCTCTAAGAGCCGAATGCTCTATGGGTCCAGGTGCTGAAAGGTATCTATTTCCCACACTCGGACTTCATGCATGCAAAGAAAGGAAGTAGAGCATCGTGGGGATGGTCGATCCTCCTCACGGGTCGCGATGTAATCAAGGGGGACAGAAGAGTGGTTTGAGTCTCGGTGAAGTATGCTTACAACTAGGGAAAGGGCGAGTCGAGGGGACAGGAACACAAATACGAGAGAGACATGGCAGCACATATGGCGAGCAAAGGTGATTCAAAACGATAAAGTGTTTATGTGGAAATTGATCTCCAATGCCTTACCTGAGAAAGCTTGGTGATAAGGGTGATAAAAAAATACTGTAGGACCGAATTCCCAACAAGACCGGCCCGAGACCGAACGAGCGGTTTTTTTTCTTCAAGGTCGGTCTCGGTCTCAGACTTTTTCCCCGAAAGCCCGTTTAGGACTGGCCCGACCCGAATGTATGTGTATTTGAGTTTTTCATAATACCACACCGAAAAGAATGTGGATTTTGGAGGTTTTCTATCTCTTTAAAAGGTGCATCTTGATAAATTTACTAAAGAATATAGAGAGTTCATAGTGTTTCTTTGAGAGGTGAACTATTCCTTCGCCTTTTACTAAAGAATACCGTGAACTCATAGTTTTTTTAATTTTTGGGGTGTAGATTCGGTCCAGGACTGAGACCAGCCCGAGTCAAGCAAGACCGACTCGGACGGGCTTTTTTGGCTGAGGTTGGTCTCGGTCCTCCAGAAGGCAAGACCGAAATTTCGGTCTCGATCTTGCCTTCAGGACCGGACCGGCCCGCCCATGATCAACCCTACTTGGTGAGGAGAGGGGTCCCGATATCGCCACTGTGCCCGGGATGCGAGGAGGTCGAGTCAAGCGCGCATATGATCACCGGTTGCAGCTGGACGCACCAGGTTTGTAAGGATACATTAGGGCTTCAAAGATCTGCATAACGAATGCATGTGACATAATGGATGCTCGATGGAGTGTCGGATACGGGCATACCAAACCGAGCCAACGTCGGGGAGGACAGGTGGGAAATATGCATGGTCACCTGTTGGGCAATCTCGAAGGCACACATCAAGATGGTGTTCGAGGACAAACAATTGTGTGTTGCGATAGTGGTGCTAGAGATTACAAACACGATACGGGAACTGAACTAGGTCAACGATTGGGTTCAAGCTAGGCAGCCAACCAACACAACCAGCACCCAGGGGCGACCAAGGTGGAGAAAACCATATCAATGGACCATTAAAATAAACTGTAATGCGGTGTGGTGTTCGTCCACTAGGCTCGAGGGAATAGGAGTTATAGCGAGAGACCACCTGGGAAACATAGGCGGGGGTAGACACAATTCTGTCGTGGGCGGATCGGTGGAGGCAAAGGCCATCTTAGAATGAATAAATCTAGCGATCGAGAAGGGATGACAAAACGTCACGACAGAATCGGACGCGAAGGTAGTCATCAACCATCTAAAAGGCGCCGACTCAATTTGGAGAATTCATGCAATAGCATTAAGCATCCGAGCTTGGGCGAGGACTATTGGTAATGTATCTTGGGAGGCTATTCCAAGAATGGCTAACCAAAGTGCGGATTACATTACTAATTTAGCTAAAATAAGTGTATGTCCATTGAATTTGGTCGATCGACCCCACCTGACTTATGTCGTTAGACATTTATGTGTAACAAGATTTGTTTTCATTAGTTGAAATAAAATATTGTTATTGGCAAATAAATAAATAAATAATCAAAAACAGTCTCAAAATTATACGAAAAATCTCTTACAAGGCCATTATCAATATATATTAAATAAAACATATAAAGAGACATAATGTTGTAATAATACAATATTAAATAATAGAATATAATTAATACTCAATATAAAATCTATTATATTGCTATCTTTCCCCTCTTCAGGTGCCTCACGTTGGGATTAATTTAATCCCTAATCTCTACTCTATTTCGCACTATAAAGTATAAACTATTTTTAAAAATAAATAATACAAAAAGAAGTTTGCTTTTGTAATTTATTTATAATAAATATTAATTTACCTTTTTTTAATTTGTTATTATTTAATGTGGAACTTTAGGCAGCTACTACATAGGGTGACATGCTCCACTTTGTGCACACAACATATACTTAAATAGTTGATTATTCACTAATGACATCGGATCTCATCTTTAACTACTTTTCCATATTAAAATTAGTGAGTGGTCGAAAAAAGTTCAAAATCCTAATTTAAAATTAGATTTAATTACAAAAAATTGAGTTAAATCTAAAAATTGAGTATATAATTAATAATTTCATTCTAAACTCGGAAATTGAAATTTATGAGTTAATTTGAACTAAAAAATTCACTTCAATCAAAATATAGGGGGGGGGGGGGAATTCAAGAAACAAATAATGAATTTGAATATAAATTAATTTCAAATTTTTTATCTTTGTTTTATTAATGCAGTCAAGCTATTTATCATATTTTTGATAATTAACATTTCGTATACAATTATTTTTTTCATACATCAATAGCGAGCAATTTGATTTTATAACCTTAAAAAATCCAAAAAACTAAACGTTAGTTAGAAATTTAAATATATACACTAAAAAGTATAAAAAAAATATATAGTAAATATATAATTAAATTACGATACAAAATATTGTTAACATAGTTGTGTTGCAATCTCCAAATTAATTGGAATAATGTTTCCAAATTAACAAATAAATTGTCGGTGCTAATTTTTTTTTTGTATGTATAGGGCTAAGAAATTATAATAAAATTTAGAAAGAAGACAACTTCTCGTGACCAAAAGAAAGTTATTTTAAATTACGCGTTCTTAAAATTAATCAATTGTAAAATAGTAATACTATATATATATATATATTTCTTTTTTGAATTTTTACATTTGTTTTATTATGGTTCAGTTGTAAATATTGGAGAGTTGCTAGTGCTCAGGCCTGTCCTATTCGAACGGTCCATTTGATGTAATTATTAATTGATATAAACTTGAGTTTTTATATATTTTGAGAGATTTGGAATCTCAATAAATAATTATTTTTATTCATAATCCGTTTGCATAAAATAATTAATACATAAAGAATTTATTAGGGGGAAATTGTTATTCTTTGATAGGAGAAGCATCTTATTAAAGAAAAAAGAATATTCATCATCATTATAATATAATAATAATAATTAATTAGTGACTCCAATGCTTATCCCATCAATTTTTTTTTTTTGGCCAATAACGATCATACTTTCATTACGAAGTAATAAATCGGTTACAAAGATAAATCAAGTTCTAAAAACCGATAAAGATCGGGTGAGGGTATCTCGACCCAATCCAAAGGTCACACCCTTAAAATAGCTAACTTAGCGTCACAATCCGCACAACATTTTGCGGTTCTCAGAATTGCTACCTATCTAACGGTGGGTAACGAAGAAGCCAAAACCCGAGCGTGTGAAAGAATGGCCTCAAATCTCTAGGTAAACGATAACTCATTGATGTGTTTGATTACCGTCTCGGAGTCGGACACCACCTGAACATTACTCCAGCCCCGGTCGACGGCCAAGGTGATTCCTGCGACGACCGCTGCTGCCTCGATCTCGACTGCGGACCCTGCAGTCATTTGCCTGTGATTCCCGCCAATAAGGTTCCCCGAGTGATCCCGTGCGACGATGCCAATCCCTCCGAGCTGCGTTTGTGCATTCCATGCAGCATCCACGTTAATTTTAACTTGTCCAATGATCGGCTTCGCCCAAACTTTGAAGTTCCCAGGCTGTTGTTGGTGAGTTCGGCCTTGTTCGTTGCCAGCCCGTCCAGGATTCCCCAGCTGTCGGTTCTCGAGAGAAGCTCGCCCTGTTGTCCCTTGCTGTTGGTGCTCGTGAGCTGCTCGTCCAGCCGTCGCCCACATGTCCACAACATGAAAAACATGATACAATAAGTTTATTATGCGTGTTTGTGTTTAGTAAATCCAAGACAATTAATATATTAATACGCATAATAATATATACACATGATTTGCCATTATTAGTAATTATATCGTTAAAAAATACGCACCGTGTTGATTTCAATGGTCGAATTGATACTATAAAAAAAAAAAATTATTACCACGTATAAATGAATAAGATTACTGAATTTTGTAGATTAATAATAATAATTCATGTTGAAATGTGTATAATTATAAGTGAAATTAACTCATAAAATAGAAAGTAAGGTTTCATTTTGTCTCATCTCGTTTAGGTCAACGGTAAAGACAACGACCGGGGACTCCAACCACCACCGTAAGTGTCGTGTGAGTGTCTGTATTAGGGCTGACAATGGTTAGGGTATGGTCAGGGTATGTCAAATACCATAACTATACCATATTTTTAAATCACATACCATAACCATAATCATAACCATTATGAGTACAATTTTCAATACCATAACCATCAAAATAACCGTGGTTATTAACCATGGTTTTAACCGTATAACCATATTTATTCCACATGTAATATAATAAAAGACCGAAAATTTAATTTTAAAAAATACATCTATCTATATTACCAACAATAAAAATATATAGCACTAACATCATTCAACATTAACATCATTCATCATTCAACATTCATATGATTCAACATTAACATTCACACCACTGAATTAACATTAAAATTCAACAAACACTCATAACGAGTAATGATTCAACACCCCTAACCATTTCACACTTGTCGTATTTGTTTCTATCAATCATCATCTTCCTCAATATCATCAATTGATTTCACTTTTATGCTGTAATTTATATTTAGTATAATATATATATATTAGTTTATTAATAATAAATCATTATTATATTTATAAAATAACCATGGTTATAACCATGGGTATAACTCAAATACCATAACCATTATGGGTAGAGAATTTATCACCATAACCGCACCGCACCATAATGGTACGGTTAACCATATTAAACAGTAATGGTTATAACCGTGGTTATGGGTTTTTCACTGCACCATTGCCAGCCCTAGTCTGTATCCGAAGCTTAAAGTTGACCGAGACATCGCCGGGTATTGACAACACAACTCCGGTGAGTCTCTTCCGGCGGAATCAGAATTCAACGTTTATTGGCTCCTTGCAGTTTCAAGTCAAAATCATCTGCATAATTTGAGTATTTTTTTTAAATAGGTATTGTAAATTATTTTTTAGAAAAGTAAGTATATAGAAAAAATATTTCGAAATATAGGTATACGCGCTACCGTGGGTAGCACGTTTTTTAAATAGGCGCTACTCAAGGTAGCGCCTATTCCAATTTCCAAATCTCTTTATTTATTTTTATTTTGATCTTTTGATGTTTAATTAAAAATAAAATTATGCATCTATTAAAAATTATTAACAAAATTATTGTAAGTAGATATTTTAATTGCGATTCAAATGAATCAAAAAATATTAAATTTGGATTTACGGATTGACTATACACTCTGTCGTAAGTTGAGATATGAAATATTGACTTAAAAATTTATAACTCAGACCATGTAAACCCAAACGACCACGGTTAACGTCATTTATGTCGTAATTCAAATATCTACCTAGAGTAATTTTTTTGATTAGAAATACAATGATTCTTTAACATAACATCGTTTGTTTTATATTTTAACCGAAATAATTAAATTCATTAGGTGAGAAATTTAATTATGTACTTACTCAAAAAAACATTGAAAACATTACAGTGGGTAGATAATTTAATTACGAATTAAATGACGCTAACTATGAGTTAATTTTTGAATTTTCGACCGACTGTATAATACGATACGAAACAATCTAAATAGTGATTTAAACAGTGAATATTACTATTTAAATAATGAAATCACGGTTTAAATCACCATTTTGATTGTTTTGTATCGTATATAAATTTTTTTACGCATCGTATTATACTGCCAGTCTAAAAGTAAAAAATTAATGCATAGTTAGCGTCATTTAATTCGTAATTAAATTATCTACGCACTGTAATATTTTTGAGTAAGTACATAATTAAATTTTTCACCTAAAGCATTTAATTATTTCGTTCAAATTATAAAACAAACGATGTTAGGTTAAAAAATCACTGTATTTCTAATCAAAAAAATTACCTTAGGTAAATAATTGAATTACAACATAAATGACGTTAACTGTGGTGAATTTGAACTTACATGGTATTGGCCAAAAAAGAAATTTACATGGTCTGAGTTATAATTTTTTAAGTCAGATTTTCTTATATCAACTTACGACAGAGTGTACAGTCAATCCGTAAATCCAAATTTAATATTTTTTGCATCATTTGAATCACACTTAAAATATCTACTTACTATATATTTTTAAATAAATACATAATTTTATTTTTAATTAAACATCAAGACATCAAAATAAAAAAAATGATTTGGAAATTGGAATAGGCGCTACCTTGAGTAGCGGCTCTTCCGAAGGCGCTAACCTCGTAGCGCTTATTGAAAATACGCGCTACCGTATGTAGCGCGTATACCCAAATTGTTTTTTTTTTCTATATACTTACTTTTCTAAAAAAAAAAAATTACAATACTTACTTTTTCAAAAAAATCGCATAATTTGGTCAAACATCTGATAGACACTACCTTTTTCAGATGTCACACTAGTTACAAACTGTAGCAATAAATATTCTAACCATCTATCGTATTTAGAGTTAGCAATGCTGTCATGAAAATTCGAAAGCTATGTTTTTTGCATTATTTTTTATATGTGGTTAATTGTATCATTACATTGATGTGCAGTAATAATAAAAAAAATTCAATGGAGATTTTAGTTGAATTCAAACCAAAAACCCAAATTTGCATTTTAGGATTGGATATGAAGATTTTAGTTTGAATTCAATCTTAAAATGTAGATTTGGGTTGTTGAACCCAAATTTGCATTTTGAAGTTGAATATATTGTTTAAAATGATATAAAGGAGAACAAGATGACAAAATTGTCATTTAAATATATTTAACGATAAAAATTGATAAATATTTAACTGGTGCATTTAATAACTTTTATAACTTAAGAGTGCACGAAATAACATTTTTAATTAATGGTGTCTATATTCATTTCTAAATTTAGATGTAAAAATATACGATGACTCAGTTTAACCGAACACGTATTTTGACAAATATGGTAATTATATGAATATGATATAGTAGAACATGTTTATAGTTCATTGACTAGATTTGAAGAATTAGTAGTATGTACATAACTAATTAAAAAAAATAGACTTTTGAGATGGATTTATTACTTACACACCTTAGTAATTTTGAGAATCATTTTCCATTATATAAGTATGCGAGTTTTTAATTAGTATGGACAATTCAATTACAAATCTTGTGAAATATAATATATGTTAAAATATATTTATTTCGAATATGACCCAAATTTTCCAATACATAATTTATTTGACCCAAACCCAACATGAAACTGTATTATATTTTTAACTACGTATTATAATTATTGCGAGTACAATTTTTAATATGGTAAATAGCTTCAATCCACCTAGATGTTTAACTTATTATTAAATGCATCAAGATATTAATGTTTTGTAGGATAGGTTGATCGTAACCATGTAGTTTAAGACGCAAGAAACTTCAAAGGTAATCTTC
Source organism: Chamaenerion angustifolium (assembly GCA_946814005.1). Taxonomy (NCBI): domain Eukaryota; kingdom Viridiplantae; phylum Streptophyta; class Magnoliopsida; order Myrtales; family Onagraceae; genus Chamaenerion; species Chamaenerion angustifolium. The sequence continues at coordinate 3,086,596 of OX328279.1, forward strand.
GTCTATTTTTCGCTTTCACTTTCGCATGTGGGGGGATAAGAATTGACTTTCGAAAGATATTGTTAAATTTTATTATTGAGAATGAGTCACACTCATATATGATCCACATTATACAACTTAGATTCCATCCTAAAATCAATTGGTGATAGGGGAAGTTAACCTTATTTTTTATATGGTGTATAAACTTTAGAAATCCACCGGCGTGGGAGAGTTGTCACGGTGGACTTGAACATATATCTTTCAAAAGAGTGTGGAATCCACATTAATGGGTCCCATATCAATGTGAGCTAGGGGTTCATAATGACATGGTGATAAAAGTGGTGACCATATTATGTAATATTAAGTGAGTTGAATGAAAAGAAATAGTGGTTTACATATATTTTTTATAAGATTGTTTTCACAATTTTGGGCTAAGAGTGTAAATATTAAAAATCATATTAAGGTGATGTAATATGAGATTCAAAATTAGTTGTTCGTCTCTTAATATTGCAATTCGTTTTCCCGGTTAGTTTAAGGTTTTGGTCAACGTTTGACTTTGACATGTGAATCATTCAAGACACATTAACTTGATGTAATTCTTAGATAGAACAAAGTTTGAAACCAAACCCCTTCTCAAAGGATAAATATAGGGGGTGTCAAAACGGATCATGGGTCGTGTCAGGGACCGTCTGATCCAAACACGACTCGTGTACTCGTATGAGTCCGTTTTTGAAACTCAAACCTGACTTGCGGGTTGGTGGGTCAACCCGCGGGTCAAAATGACTCATCAAGAATAATAAGGTTTGAGTCAGACTAACTCATTCGACATCCATAAGCCGCGGGTTAGTGTGACCCGTTCGACCCACAAGTACATAAAAAACTAACAGACTGATCCATGAGTCAAGACTAGTGACTCATGGGTCAGAATTATATGTATTTAATATAATATATAATTAGGGACGAATCACATGTTGAAGCATGACTCAAAACTACTAACTCAAACACGATATCAATTTTTGACACCCCTAAATAAATGACACAACTCAAGTAAGATGTAACTTGGACTACTACTTCTCTTTTCTTCTCGAGATTTCAGACATCCTTTCGTTTAAAACTTTATTAAGAAGACATTATTGTCATAATTCATAGCTAACCCTAATCTTTTCTATGGTCATGGATACCTTTCTAGTCTATTTTATTCAGTAATTATTTCATTTTGTAGTTGAGAAATTAATTTAATTTTATTGAATTCTATCCTATCCTATCCCTTCCAACTGAACTCAGTCAACTGTGTGAAAGAGACCATGGAAAGATCTATCAACGTCAACACTCAACAAAGGTCTGGTCTCTCTGTGTATTAATAACAGTTGGAAGGACAAGTTGTAAATAGACAATACTTCATGTCCAACTAACGTCATAATGAAGGTAAGATCTATATTCTATAGTAGAACATCAAACTGTAATATTGACTTTTTGAAAAATTTAATTGAGTAGTATTTATAATAGGGTTTATAGGTTCAATTGTGATAATAAAAAAATGGTAATGATAGTAATGAATTACGGTTAACTATTGTATTACGGTGAAGTACAATTATAGTAATGAATTGTCCATCCGTAATGTCCATCCGTAATGATTATGATTACAGTTAAAATATTTATTTGATCCATAAGTGATATATGCACATGCACATGCACATACACATATATTATATATAAAGAACTTATCATGAAAATAATTTCCAATATATATGCCAAAGTTTAATTAAACTCAATTGTGTTGAATAAGAGTGTTTTACTAGCTAAGTTAATAGGACCAAAATTTGTAGGGCTGACAATTTCACTCACGACACGATAATACGATACGAACACGCACGAAAAAAGTTGTGTTCGTGTTTGTCTTTGATGGTACGATAACACGAAAACAATCTAATAATTTATATATTATATTCATACCATTTTAAGAAATAAGGATCAAACGTGAAATATAAAAAACTGAGTGGACTTGTTTATGTTATTAAGTCGTGTTATCGTGTGAACGTGAAAACCGTGTTATCGTGCTACGACTTTCCACTAATATTTTCGTGTTATCGTGTCGTGTTGAAACAATAAATTTCATGTCGTGTGTATGTGAAACGATTACATTTTTGTGTGTGTCGTGTTGGACTATCGTATGCTATTCATCTCTTAACACACACGATAGCACACACGCACGCACGAATTGTCAACCCTAAAAATTTGATTAACAAACACTAGAAGAAATTTTGTGTCCTTTGAATATAGGTATATGTATAAAATTGTGGTTATGAATACGGATATGGTAGGGAAATATCATACATGTAATAATTATGGTTATGTAAGTAGTTGTAAAAATATAATACAATTATATTATTTATCATACCCGCACCATTACGAGCTCTACTAAACATCCTAACTTGACTAAGCCCTTGTTGTATGAAGAACTATTCTTCATACAATTAAGTATATATAAGAGTCATATTTTGTATTTAATAAGTCATGTAATTAAACAATAATTATCATGTTACATACTCGATAATAAAGTCAACAATGGTGCGGTGAAAACTAAAAAACCATGGTTATAACCGTCATCTTTTTATATGGTTAACCGTACTGTTATGGTGATGAGCGGTTATGGTGATAAATTTTCTACATGTAATGGTTATGGATACAGTTATGGTATTTTAATCATACTCATGGTTATAACCATGATTATTATATAAATATAATAATAACTTAATATTAATATATTAATAAATACTAATAATAGAAATAGAATTTTCACTTTAGATTTCACGAATCCATAATTTTCAGGCTGATATGTAATTGTATTATGTTAATGTTAAATGATAGTAGTGTTAATTTTGAATGACGCTAACGTTGAATGATATTAATGTTGAATATTTTTGTTGTCTGTGACGTAAGATTATGTATTTATTTAGATAATATTCATAATATTCTATTACATTTCACATGTGGTAATAAATATAGTTATACGGTTAAAAACAAGTTTTTTTTTTGATAATTATGGATTAAAATAACCGCTATAGGTGACAATTAATCACCCAAGTTCAAAATACACAACCAAAATTAACTAACTTTAACAATTCGCGAAACAGAAAAGCCCCCGGCGTCTTTCCGGAGCGCGATAATAGTTTCCTTCGGAGGAGAGTTATGAATTTCAAACACATGTCGCTGATTGAGCGCCACACCCACCATTATATCCGCTACTGCATTCGCTTCTCGAAAAATATGTCTGAACTTCATTCTTTCGAACTGCGTCAGTAGCTTCCTGCAATCGGCAATGATCGGCATTAGTTTATGATTTGACATATTTTCATCAGAGATTACCTTATGGGCTAAGAGGGCGTCCGTCTCAAGGTGGATAGAATTTAATCCGAGTGTCTTTGCCAAAAGCAGTCCGTCTCGGATGGCCCAACATTCCGCAGTGAGACTGTTTGAGCAACCCAAATTCCTTGAGAAACCTGCAACCCATTGACCCCTGAAGTTTCGGATGACCCCACCGGCTCCTGCAAAACCTTGATTTCCCTTAGCAGCTGCATCTGTGTTAATTTTAAACCAATCCTCTTTGGGAGGAACCCAACTAATATCAATGGAAATGAACTCATTAGCACTGTCAGTCTCAAGATAAACATTTTTGTGAAACTCTGACTGAGATAAAGATAAGGAATAAACAGAAGAAAAAGCAGTTTTTTCATTAAAAATAATAGAGTTCCTATTTTTCCAAATGTTCCATATCGCGCAAGGAAAGAAGTACTTCTACTCAACACCTTGAATATTGACTCCCGATTCCTGACAACCCTTCCTGACTCCTGACTCCCGATTCCTGACTCCCGATTCCTAAAAACAAGTTAATAACCACAGTTATGGATATGGTTATGGTATTGAAAATTATACCCGTAATGACTATGATTATGGTATGCAATTTAAAATTATTTACTCTAACCATCGTGAGCCCTACTTTTTTTTTCATGAATACCGCTTTACTTTAAAAAATAAAACGTTGTGACACGGGTTCACGGGTGTTCATACATCATATCATTAGATACTAAACATACAAATGGTAGTGGTGGTCTTTCGACCCAATCATTTAGATGCACTCCCATTCTCGCTTGCTTTGCTATCCAATTTGCACATTCGTTGCTCGTCCTTGGAATAGCTCGCCATTGCACTTGCTCGACTTGTCTTGCGAGACCCGGATATTCAGTATTATTGTTGATAGGCTCCAATGTTTCGGTCTCTCCATTAGTTGTTGGTGAACCACTTGTGAGTTCGTTTCTATAATGATGCTCTTCCATCCCGCTTCAATTGCTAAACGTACTCCTTCTTGTATCGTTAAGGCCTCCATCGTTTCTATATTATCGCTACTTTGTCTTCGGTTCATCCCTCTCACTAACTTGCCGGTCTTGTCTCATGCTATGACTCATATGTCCTCTCTTTGCGTGTCCTTACCCCATCGTGGGCCCTACTTGATACTCATTATGAACAGTTTTCTTTTTCTTTTTACTATTTTTTATTAGTGCGATCTAACAAATAGACAATGGAATCAAAACGTTGATTGAACGAACTGAAACCGAATTGCGGTTTTTGGAGGAATTGAATTCGAATCACACTCAACATCACCTAAAAAATTCAAGCCCAATAAAATTACAAAATTACTTGAAGCCCAATTGACTTAAGGCCCACATGCACATGCTAATAGCTTGAATAGGATATCAACAAATTTGATGTTTGATTTACTGATGAAGAATACAGGTAATATGAAAGTGATTGGTTGATAATTTAAAATGGAATAGAAATAGTAAAAAATACTAAACAATTACACCTACTAGCATGGCTGAAGTCTTTTAAAGATGAAAAAGGCTATCTTTTTGGGTTCTATGTATAATTTTAATTACAAATTGTACTTGGATTTTATTTTATTTTTAAATTTTTAAAGTTTTATATTAATCTTTACAATATTTAAAGAAAGAAAGATATATATAATAAGTTCTTTTGGAAATGGATCAATTGGGAAAAACACAAAATATATATATTACTTCATTTTATTTTTGCTGAAAAATAATCCTGATATTTATTAATATGTAAAAAAATACAAAAGTGCAGAATGTGTGAATTTAAAGACTTTTTTTAAAAGTATTTATTTTCGATTTTTTTTTAAAAAAGTATATATATAAAATAAATATTTAGCAAAATGTGCATTTGCGCAGGTGTACAATCTGCGCAGGTGTACCACCTGCGTTTTTCAGATTTTTTTTATTTTTTTTTTAAAAACGCATCAATGTGTACATGAATTTTGAGAAGACACAACACACAACCATTCACAACAGTATCAAACAAAGAAAATGAATTTTGGAAAAAATACTTTTTGGAAAAGTTCAATGAAAATGGAAGGTTTGATCAAGAGAAATCTAAACAACCTTGCTGGTGTCACATTTTTAGAGAATCAGTCGAGGAATTTGGTGAGACTAGCCTAGAGGAATTTGGACCTATGTATACTGAGATGAAGCAACGCGTGATTATATCTCTCAATTTCTATTTAGGAGGAAAACCATAAGCAGACTTAAAATCAACGTTGTTTCTGGTAAACCGTTGTTTCCACTCACTGCTTGGAAGAGAGCAACGATGGAACTTGCATATCCAACAACACCAGCAAGGTTGTTTAGATTTCTCTTGATCAAACCTTCCATTTTCATTGAACTTTTTCAAAAAGTATTTTTTCAAAAATTCATTTTCTTTGTTTGATACCGTTGTGAATGGTTGTGTTGTGTCTTCTCGAAATTCATGTACACATTGATGCGTTTTTAAAAAAATAAAAAATAAAAAATCTGTAAAACGCAGGTGGTATGGTTTTCCTCCTAAATAGAAATTGAGAGATATAATCACGCGTTGCTTCATCTCAGTATTCATAGGTCCAAATTCCTCTAGGCTAGTCTCACCAAATTCCTCGACTGGTTCTCTGAAAATGTGAAGTTTAGATACTAACATGGTACAACAACCAAGGTCTTTCAAGCGAACTACTGCTTGTTCATTCTCTAGGCTAGTCTCACCAAATTCCTCAAGTAAACAAGAAAGGAAGTTATAAGAAGTTAAATACTTTTTTCCTGTCCTAAATTTTCCAACTTGTTCTGAACAACATCCACGAGGGAAAACATTGAAACAAAGTTGTTTATTCACAAATTTATGAATGAGACTTTTCTTCAAATACACTAGCTAGTTTGACATTCTCATGAATTACTGCTGCAAAAGAGCTCTTTGGGGTTTGTAGGTGCAAGAGGGCGGCCGACTTTAACTGATTCAGTTTGCTGCAAATTGACATAGTTAATTTTTAAAAAAGCTCAATTAAAAAGCTATAGTTATAAGCTCTTTTGCAGCAGACTGAAACTTGTGAATAAACAACTTTGTTTCAATGTTTTACCTCGCGGATGCTGTTCAGAACAAGTTTCATTGGAGAAGCTTTACAAGATATTCGGAAGATGTTGAGTCAGAAATGTACGTCTCTCTAGCCTGGTAGTGTTAATGTGTTATGCTTTAGCAATTGTAACCTGGTGAGACTAGCCTAGAGAATGAACAAGCATCAGTTCGCTTGAAAGACCTTGGTTGCCGTACCATGTTAGTATCTAAACTTCACCTTTTTAGAGAACCAGCCGAGAGTCAAGAGTGCAAACCCCAAAGAGCTATTTTGCAGCAGTAATTCCTGAAAATGTCAAACTAGCTAGGGTATTTGAAGAAAAGACTCATTCAGGAACGTTCTGATTTAAAAAAAAAAACGAAAAAAAAAAATGAAAAACGCTACTCCCACCTGCGCAAATAAACATTTTGCTAAATATTTTTTTTACATATATACTTTTTCAAAAAAAAATTCCGACATAGTTACATTTTAAAATTTATCGAATTTAAATTTTGAAATCGTACTTGGTGGAAATTACAGTAGTCCGACAACGTCGGGTGAATTTGTCTATTCACAATTCACAATTTACATTGATTGGTGCCGACCAGTTGACAGTGCACGTGATTGTCGTGAATCACATGATCAAATTATCAATTATTAAAATAATTTAATTTATTCTTATATATATACATGTCTATATATATATTTACGTTTTCTTTTAGGGAAAAGTATCAAACTGGTATCCGAACTTGTGGATGATTAGCAAGTAGGTACTTAAACTCTTTTTTTTTTGTAGCAAATAGGTAGCCGAACTTTCTTAAATAAGCAAATAGGTACCTACCGTTAATTTTCGTTAAAAATAAACAGAAAATGTCACGTGAGGAGCAACCAGGTACCTGAACTTACACGAATGAGCAACCAAGTACCTGAACTTACACAAATGAGCAAGTAGGTACCTGAACCGGTTCGATCGAACCACATTTTTTTTAATTTTTAAAGTAGGGTTTATATACCAAACACATGCATGGCTCAACTCCAAACGTTTTCGGAGTGTTCCTTGATGCACCGAGAACGTCTGGAGTTGAGTCATGCATGTGTTTAGTATATAAACCCTATTTGTTTTATAAAAAAATAAAGTGCTTCGACCGAACCGAACGGATTTATATACCAACACATCTACATGGCTCGGCTCCAGATGTTCTCGGTGCATCAAGGAACACTCCGAGAACGTCTGGAGTCGAGCCATGCATGTGTTTGGTATATAAACCCTACTTAAAAAAAAATAAAGTGGTTCGACCGAACCGGTTCTTGAACCGGTTTAGGTACCTACTTGCTCATTTGTGTAAGTTCAGGTACTTGGTTGCTCCTCACGTACTACTCACGTGACATTTTCCGTTTATTTTTAACGAAAATTAACGATAGGTACCTATTTACTAATTTTCATAAGTTCGGCTACCTATTTGCTACAAAAAAGTTTAGGTACCTACTTGCTAATCACCTACAAGTTCGGGTACAAGTTTGATACTTTTTCCTTTCTTTTATTAAATTGCATGCAATTTCTTTTCATTTTACGTAGAACTAATATCAACTAATTTTTGCGCAGTTATCAAATAACAAACTAGGTTGAACTTTTAAATGTTTAAGATATTATGGTTAGTATTTTATGATTATTATTTATGGGTTGAGTGAAAATTATTTTAGATATGAAACAAGAATATTAAATTTGCTTCCTCCTCTCTAAAACGCCTCATGAGAAGAAAAAACTAATTTGAAAATTAAATAATTTTTTTTATACTATCATGCAGTGTTATCAGAACTAGACCGGTAATTCGACCGAAAAACGAACAGTATTTTTTTAATTTAAACCGATTGATTTTGTTCTCCACAAAATGACTAGGTTAAACCTTAAATTGAATTATTAGGAAGAAAGGGAAGAACTACCTAATTTCTTGAAAGAAAGGGGAGAGGTGGGGGCGAGTGGAGGGGAGAGGAGATGGGTCCGGTTCTGATAACACAACATGTTTTTTTAGGTAGTGGACAAGCTAGCTGAGGTGGGGCACTCAACCACTCATAGTACAGTAGTATCTACAATTAACAATTCCTAGGGAAAGGACTCGGATCCCATAGTTATAACAATAGTACAATTATTAAAGCTTAAAGGTTCTATTAAAACAATATTTAATCAATTTTGTTAATTTAAAAAGTATTAACATACTTTTGGACGTGAAAATAAATATAAATACTAATTGTTATATTTTTAATATACTAAAGTATTTAAAATATTCTAAGTTTAAATGTCATTTTGTAATTTGTATACACATGTTAAATTATTTTTATTCTTTTATAATTATTTAACTAAATTTATATTCTGTTTAAATAAATTCTTAAATAACTATTTTTTGTCTAAGTGTAATCATTGATCAAATTACGTGTCAAGGCTTCATTTTATTATTATTATTATTATAATGTGAGTTTTAAAAGAATTTTTCATCAAAACATACCTTAAATATTTATTAAATACGAAAGTATAAGTGGGTTAAATACACACTCACCCGCGAATGCTATTCACGGTTGAGTGCTTAAAATCCGCATAACTTAGATTGAAGAGAAGTTATATTAAAATCAAATCATTGGAGATAAATTAGATTGAGCGACTTAGTGCTTAAAATCAAATCATGTCATCCTTATGCACTTCCTGCATTCAAATCAAATCAAAAAATTAAACCAAACCAAATCATGTTTTCGTGGATCCCACTTATCCTTTGCCTCATTAAATTATTCAGGACGGAAGAAAATACAGAGATTTGTTGCACTTCTTCCATTCGCGGGTGGAATGGTAGAGGGTAACGACAGTTTCACTCGCGAATGTCATTCGCGGTTGATCCAACCCATGAATGTTATTCGCGAATGGTATTCACGAGTAGATTTACTTCTTTTTTTTCTTCAACTAGAACATTTTCGTATTTAATAAATATTTAAGATATATTTTGGTGAAAAAATCGTTTTAAAATTGTGTAAGGAGTTAACCTATTTTAAATTTTGATATTATCTACAAATTTAAAGTTAGTAAGTATAAAAGATTTGTATCCGATTGAAATGATTAAAATAATGGGTTTAAATTTTAGAATCTTTCATTTATTGTAAATTGTAATACCCAGCCGCCATGCTCGTGTGCGGGATCTCCTCTGCGGACCTACGAGCATGGCGACGACTCATGGTGGTGGCGTGGGTTATTTGGAAGACAAGGTGTAGGATCATGTTCGACAACGTTCAACCTTTCGTGCCATCTATACTCCAGGAGATCACTCGGACAATGGACGAATTGGGCTCGGCCGAACAACAACAAGATCGGGGACAGGATCATTTCCAGGCGTGGCTCGGGCCTCCGACGGGGGTGATCAAAATCAATTGCGACGGGGCTTGGTCGAGCAACTCTCTTCGGGGAGGATTTGGCGTCATAGCTACGGATGAAGCTGGTATTGTTCGAGGTGGAGTCTGCGGGGTGAGACAAGCGGGGCCGGTTGATGAAATTGAAGCCATGGCGGTATATCATGCGGTCCGACTAGCCATTGACCACGGGTGGCCTCGGGTTATCATTGAGACGGACGCCATGAATATTATAAACCACATTCATCGGTGATAGTTCGCTTGGAGGATTGCTCCTATTTTGTTAAATGTGATTAACCTTTCTTCATCGTTTAGGGAAATTGCATGGGAGCATATTCCACGGTCCGCCAATTCTTGTGCGGATTGGTTAGCGAAGAATGTTTTAGCGGGGTTGTGTCCATCAGATTGGGTGTCCTCACCACCAACCCCTTTACTTCTCTGTATTATTGCGGATAACATTACGTACTCGAACCCGTTATGTATTGTTGAATGAAGTGTGTTGTTTCTTCGGCAAAAAAAAAAAAAAAAAGTAATACCCAGCACACGATCTCACCTCAATAGCTCATTATCTAGATTGCTACTTCTTATCCATTTCCTCTCTTAGGGTGAGTATATAGCATAGTTATCAGAACTGGATCGGTATTCGAACCGACGAGTGGATCAGTTTCCTGTTCAAATGGTCCAATCCAGTCGAACTCGGTTCAACGTGCAGTTCACTGTTAACACGCCCAAAAAAAAATTGAAAATACATACAATCTCAAACTCAAACTATGTATGTATTATGATCAATAAAGCAAACTCACAAATTAATACAATTATACAAGGAACAATATTAAAATTAATTCCAAGAAATTCCCTTGACAACCATTACTATTGTCAATCATCATCTTTCTAGTACTGTTCCTATTTCTTCTCTCTGCAGATTTTGCCCTATCTAATCCAGTCCCCGCAACACTCCCCTCATTGCTAATTCCCTTTTTCTGCATTCAATTTTATTAGATATAATCACATAGGTAGATCAGGATTCTGTAGTTAATGGAAATGAACCATATAACTCAAGCATATGTATGAACTATGAAGAAAAATGAGCAGTGGTTCCTACACGAAAATGAGGGAATCAACTAAAAGGACATACCATGAACATCATTGGTCAAATCGTTGTCAACTGGGGCTCGACAAAAGACCAGATCCTGATTGAATTTCTTCATTAAATGCTGAATAATCTTTGGTCGAGTTAACGAAACGGAACCCTCTCCAATGCAGTGCATGCAAGCTGTATCAGAGGCATTGTGCAAGGTATAATCCCATATGTTTGCTACAATTTATGAACAATGCGAGAAAACTTGAATGAAATCAAATATAACTAGAGAGTCAAGTTCAACATTGTTGAACTCTCAATTTCTGAACAACACAGTTAAACATTATTGGAAGAAAAATATGTCATCAACTCCAGAAAAATGCTAATTGCTGAATCAGCTTTAAACATTGATTCGTTCCAATTAACTCTTCTGCATTTTACGCATTGATGCATTAATTGAACAACCAATCAAGAAACCAATAAAGTCATGCACTTCTGCTAAATACACATAATAAGTATCTGGATGTGCATGTCTATCTAAAGCTGCAAATCGCGAAAATATTGCTAAATATTGATAAACAGGGAACTCCGATAATCCCCCGTACTACATGCATTAGCTCAAACATGCCAGAAAGGCGGAAGAAGTTCTACCTTTATCGCCATAGGAGGAGCTGCACCACCCATTTGAGACAACCGGGCCCGCTGCTGCGGGCGGCTACTTGAGACGAAGTGGAGAGATTTCTAGGGCACGAATTGAGGGCAATTGAGATATTTATCGGGAAAAAAGTGAACCGGAAATCAACCGATTTTTAAAAAATCGTCTGGTTCAATCCAGTTCAAACACTGTTCATTTGTAAAATGCTATTTTAACTGAACCAAACTGGATACGGGTTCGGTTCCCGGTCGGACTGTCGGTCCGGTACGGTTATGATAACTATGGTATATAGTATATAGTATATTCTTTTCAATAATTATATAACAGTTATTTTGGGTATAATATTTTTAATACTATAATTAGAATTATTAAACATATATCTATTTTCAAAATATTCATATTTTATTTTAATTATTATAATATAATTAAAATAATCCAAATTTTAATATATATTTATTTTAGTGATACTTTTTTTTATAAAAAAAATACGATTATAATTATAATTATAACGATCACTATATATAATCATATAATTAATTAGATAAAAATATCGTGTGGAAACTACAAATTTTGGAGTTTGGTACCATTTTGAGCCCTAGTCCCACCTTTCTCTGTATAAAGAAAGCTTCTTCGAGCAGAAGCAAAGCTCTGCAAAACAAGAAGCATCCAAAGAGTGGGAAACAAGCTCTCTAGAGAGAGAAAGCATGTCCATGTCATCGGCGGTGCAATTTGCGTCTTCCAGCTCTAAGGACAATAACCACCCTGAAGACCACCACGGCGGCGACGGCGATGTACAGCTCGATCTTCTTCAGAGAGTCCCTACTGATATCTCTTTACCAAGAGATACTTTCCTCCGTGCTGCCATCTCTCTCAAGGACCAGGTATTTATTAATAAATATACTTTATAAATATTTCTACGTTCATGAGGGTTTCAAATATCGACATCAAGTAATCTTTTTTTAAAAAATTTCTAGCAATTTTTACATTTAAAATTCACTTTTATAAGACTGAATTGTTAAATTTGAAAAAATATCTAAATTGTTTGGCTTGATTTTAACCTTTTTAATGGGTGAGTGAAGGTGGTGCAGGCGACTTGGAAATTAGAAGGCGGTTGTGGCGGATCGGGTGTGGATCCGACCGTCTACACTGGCCTGCTTGGGACAGCTGTCACTTGTTTGAGGTCGTATGAGGCTACCGGAAACCGGCAAGACCTACTACTCGCCGCCAATATAGTGGACGCTTGTGCCGCTGCGGCGGCAAAGGGCTCCTCTAGGTAACTATTAACGTTTGGGGGGTAAAGTAATTAGTTTTTTTCTTCTTCTTTAAAAAATATACTTGCAAAACAAATGAAGCATGGTAAGTCTCAATTTTTTTTTTCACGAAAGAAACATACCCTTATTTATTAGGGTAAAATACGACATTGCCCCTAAAATTTACGTCAATTTTAAAGTTCCCTTAATGTTTGGAAATGATGAAAAATTCTCAATTGTCAGAGATGTTTTTCCAGAAGATATTTTTAATCATTTCTAAACATTAGGGAAACTTCAAACTTTAAGGGAGAAATTTAAAATCGCCGTAAACTTTAGGGAAAAATATCGTATTTAACCCTATTTATTATATATTTGCAAAACAAATGTATATTTTCTTAGTATATGAATATATTTTGCACTAATTGAGAAAATATGTGCATTTATTTAAGGAAAAACTCTGAAAATGGTCCAACATGTTTGCACAAAATGGTTTCAGTACAACTTATTTTTTTGTGATGGTTAATGATTTAATACGTTTGAAAATGATGGTAATTGGTACCTTCGTTACTTTTCTATTAAAAAATTCAGTTAAATATTTTTTCATATTTGTAAAATTAACCAAATATTTTTTTAAATGTTACAATTAAACCGTACAAACTTATACTAATGTTTCAAATAAGTCCCGACTCAATTCAAGCCACATCGGGGGTCCCCTAGTGAAGATCTGAACTGAGACCAGATCACCCAACCATGAGGACCTAGTCTGGACCCAGACCATAGGACCTCTGATAGGGGTTCAATTGGAGCCCCAATTGTTTGAACCGAACCCATTCAGGTTCGATCCAAACCAATTGAAGCTCCAGTTAAGCCCAAATTGGGGGTCCTATGGTCTGGGTCCGACCCCAGACCAGGTCCTCAAAGTTGGGTGACCTGGTCTGCGTTCGGACCCTGGCTAGGGGACCCTCGGTGTGACTCGAATCGAGACTTGTTTGAAACATTAGTGTAAGTCTGTAGGGTTTAATTGTAATATGTAGAAAAATATTTGGTTAATTTTGTAAATATGAAAAATATTTAACGTAATTTTTTAATAGAAAAGTAACGAATGTACCAATTATCACCATTTTCAAACATGTTGGACTAAAAACAATCGTTTGAGTTGGAAAACCATTTTCGTCAAACATCATGTACCATTTTAAGATTTTTTCGTTTATTTAACTAACTTTCAATAATTGTGAATGGCATCGGTTGGGCAAATTGCGATTTCAGGCACGTGACATTTTTGAATGGAAAAGGAGGAGTTTACGCGGTGGGAGCTGCGGTGGCCAACTATCTAGGTGACCATCAAAGGAAGGAGTTGTTTCTCAACCACTTCTTGGAGGTAATTATTATAGTTCATTATCTACTCTCCTCTATTATTGAATATTGGATGAAAAATATAAAATTTTAAAGGGTTAAATAAAAAATAATTTACAAAAATTAAGGGTAAATATAAAATTTTAAAGGATTAAATAAAAAATTACTTTAAAATTGCACAACCTTAAAAAGTAAAATGGAGCTATTTGTTATTCTATCTCATGTGGCTTTATCCTTCCATAAGAGTAAGGTTACATAAGAGTATGAGCGTGAATTCGTGTTGATGAGTCAACTATGGTATTATCGAAGACAGTTTGTATCAAAATATATTCAACATAAACACGATTCGTGATTATTAATGAAATAATTTTAAAGATTAAAAAATAATTTGCGTGTACATGAGTCAACCAACATGACCCGTGAATTCATGTCCAATTTATCTTTTGTTGTTTGAATTTTGTGGGTCAATTCATTGACTCGCATGATATGTAGACAGATGCACTCATACGATCTATTGATCCATGAACCTATATATAATTTTTCATAAAATATAATTATTATTAGTTATTGTATGAGTTTGTGATAGCGCTCCGTGGATATGGTTATAATTCAAATACGATCCATTTTTATAGTAGTTGGACAAATTATGTTAAAATGATCTCCTATTAACTAATGTAACTTAAACAATAGGACTAAGATAATACCTATATTAAATAATCAAAATCAATTATTTTACTAAACAAATGATAATATTTCATAAATAATATTCAATTGATCGTTTAAATTTTTTTAATGTTCAATTTTTTATTTTTTAATGTTTAATCTTGTTTGGTGTTATAATATTTTACTTTCATTATGAAGGACAAAGTTAAAGGCAAAGAAATTTTAATAATTATTTTGGTTTTGATTCTACTACTACCAACAATATTGGTTTTGATGTTTGAATACAAATTTTAAAATTTATTTATATAAAATAGAATTCAATTTTTAAAATTATCTAAACTGCTAAGTAGTTTATTTCACCGAATTAGTTAGCATTGAGACGAGGAGATCATTCCATATAAAAATGATCAAATAGTCACATGCTGAAACTTGTGTAATCATTTTGCACAATTTATAACAAATCAGTCACATGCGTAAATAGATAATTTATCATATTAAATAGGGTTAAATACCAAGTAGCTACGTGAACTTTGAATGTTTTGCAACGAGCTACTCAAACTTTAAAAATTCAAAACATGCTACCTCAACTTTGAAAAATGTGCAAATAGGTACCTCCACACAATTTTCCATCAACTGTCGTTGAAAATTCGTCAGAAATTGCACACAGGTAGCTATTTGCACCTTCTTCAGAGTTGAGGTAGTCTGTTATGAATTTTTAAAGTTTGGGTAGCTCGTTGCAAAATGTCTAAAGTTCAGATAGCTATTTGATATTTAATCCTATTAAATATCTATTACTAGTATGGCTAATTAATGATGTGATAGACATCTTACATGCGTAGGTGATATCTAGGAAATGTCCAAGGCCACATATATAGTATGATAGGTATCTTTATCTAAATTTAGGCACGTTTATTTTAAGGGAAAAACTAAAATAAGTGGTCTACATTTTACCAAATTATTAATGAGTTTATTCTAATACACTATATTATGTTTTCAGATAATTTATATAATATTTATTTTCCGTATTTATGTGGTTCCATATTTATTTCAATGGAGGATAGGTTGACCCATGTATCAAGATTTCTGATCCAAATTTGACCATTTTTTACTGGTTATCCATGATTCGTGTCAAAATGACTCATAAATCAAAATGTCTAACCCAAACACAACCCGTGAACGGGTTACCTATAAGTTGAGTCAATTTTTGACACCCCAACAACTCAGTGACCTTGTGTTTAAAATTGTGACACGTGTCTAATTTTTGCAGCTATCACAAGAGAGAGCCCTCCCAGTGGGTCCCGAAGATGGCGGGTTCGGGATGTCCTACGATCTTCTTTACGGTCGGACCGGGTTCCTTTGGGCTGCTCTATTCATAAACAAGCACTTGGGACCAGAGACCCTAGATAGTGAACTTCTCATGCCCATTGTCGAGGCTGTTCTGGCCGGGGGAAGGGCGGGGGCGTCGGATATCGCCACGTGTCCCCTGATGTACAGGTGGCATGGGACCCGCTACTTGGGCGCAGCCAATGGACTCGCAGGGATTTTGCAGGTGTTGCTTCACTTCCCTCTGTCGGAGGACAGTGTCGAGGATGTTAAGGGAACATTTCGGTACATGATAAGCAATAGGTTCCCTCGTAGCGGAAACTACCCCTCAAGTGAAGGAAATCGGAGGGACAAGCTCGTTCAGTGGTCTCACGGCGCAACTGGCATGGCGATCACTCTTTGCAAAGCCTCCCAGGTAACCAAGTTTGACTCATTGGTTTGATCGATTCGGCCTAGGTGGTCTAGGTCGTACCATAATTTATTTAATTGTATATTATATAGTAAATTTTATTGGATAGTATAATTATTTCAATTTTAAAAATTAAAAAAAGAAGGTTCAATAGATCTAATTCGTGGTTCTATTTAACAAAATTTTAGGGTTAATTATCAAAAAATTAAATCAAATTTTAAGGAAAAATCAAACAGCAAACCAAATTTTTTTTAACAAACAACAAATCAAATTTTTCGAATTGAGCAATCAACAAACTTACATCAAATTTTCATTATGTTTGAACGATTTTTTTTAATGAAATTATTAAGTCAGCATTAGTTGAAGTATTTTAATAAAATTGTATTACGACTTAATAATTAACTCAAATATTGAAAAATCATTTCAAACATAACTGAGTTTTGAGGTATGTTTGTTAATTGTTCAATTTCAAAAGTTTGATTTGTTATTTGTAAAAAAATGGTTAAATACGACATTGCCCCCTAAAGTTTACACCGATTTTAAATTTTTTTCCTTAAAGTTTAAAGTCTACCATAATGTTTGGAAATTATGAAAACTCCTCCCTGAAAGAGTATATGTCATTCATCGATAATGAGATATTTTTCATAATTTTTAAATATTAGAGAAGACTTTAAAATTGAAGAGAAAATTATAAAATTGGCATAAAGTTTAGCTGCAGTATTTTATCCGTCAAAAAATAAAAATCGTTTTTTTTCATTCCTTTTTTCCTTTGTTAAATTAACTCCTTTATTGATTCTTGATGTATCTTTCTCTTTTGAATAGGTTTTCCCGAACGATCGTGATTTCCGAGACGCGGCTATAGAAGCCGGAGAGGTCGTGTGGAAGAACGGTCTGTTGAAGAAGGTGGGTTTAGCGGAGGGCATTTCCGGCAATGCCTACGCCTTTCTCTCTCTCTACCGCCTGACAGGAGAGAACATCTATGAGGACCGAGCCAAGGCATTCGGTAGCTTCCTTTACCTCAATGCTACTAAGCTCATCCGGTCAAATGACGTCGTTTCAGAGAATGCATTAAGCCTGTACCAGGGACTCGCAGGGACAGCTTGCCTTTGGTTTGACCTTTGGGCTCCTGATGGCGCTAGGTTTCCAGGATATGAATTGTAGGAGAAGAGAAGAGAAAGAAGGAAGGAAAAAGAGTCTTGAAGTGTCTTTTATGCCCTTGGGCTATAAATGTTGAAGGAGAGTTCCAAATTACGGAAATGTACTATAATATTCATGGCATGTTCTTTTCACGGAATGGAAAATGAATTCGGCTTACGGATTCCGTAAGAAGTTGTTCTTTTCGCGGAATTGCAAAAATTTGGCTTACGGATTCTGGGCGGGGTAGACTTAGACATTCCGTGTGAAAAGCTCGGAATTCCTAAGCCGGGCGCGCTAGGAATGAGGAATAAGAGGCGAATGACCGAAATGCCCTTACTTTAAAATTTATATTAATTCAACAATTTTATTTTAATTAATAATTATTTAAATAAGTTATTTTTTTTAATTATTAATGAATTATATTATAAGTTTTTATTATTCTTAATTTTAAAATTAATTAATACAAATTATATATATTATATACTATACATATACAAGGATGGGCAAATATGTCATTTTACCACATTCCATTCCCTTTCCATATACAATTCCACTAAATAAACAACAGAATTCCTTATTCCATTCCACCAAAGAAACAACTTCATATTCTTATCTCCTATTCCTTATTCCCTATTCTCTATTCCTTATTCCGAATTCCATGAAAGAAACGCCCCGTCAGTCTTATTTTTGTCTTATATCTGCTATACAACGTGGGTGGACTGTCAATGAATATTATAGCACATAAAACCTGCTAAGGCTCCATCGAATCCACCAAAATTATGAAAAAATTGCTTTGACAGTCGCGGGTGAGATTTAATACACAACCACATGCAGGAGTCGCGGGTGGATATTTTAAATGAGTTGTTAGTTCCACCCACAACCGTGTGATTGTGCATTAAATCTCACCCGGGGTGGACTGCCAAAACGTTAGAGTCGAATTTGTTCAATTATTTTGAGCTTCTTGTGCTATAATATTCATTGGAAGTATGTGCTATAATAACACTGTTTGTCCTTCATCAAAAGTTTGTGCATTGCCCTACATAAGTTTGGTGGGTTTCACATAGCCTTGTCAGGTTTCATGTGTTATAATATTCATTGATGACAGTTCACCCCGCTAACAGTTATAGCAGATATAAGACAAAAATAAGACTTTTTTTTTTGCCACAGACAAAAATAAGACTGAATACTATAACACATTCACACTCTACTAGTACTCGCGGGTGGACTGCCATCTATCTTTCCAATTGCGGGTGGAACGGTAGCTGGTAACGGCAGTTTTACTCGCTAGACTGCTACTATCAGTCGCGGGTGAACTTCAACCCGCGAATGAGAGTCGATGGTAGGTATACATTCGATTTAAAAAAAAAACAAAAAAAAACGAAGTCATTTTCGTAATTAATTATTAATCAAGGTATATTTACGTGAAAAATTCGAGTTGCAACATATCGATATTTGTTTAGTACTTGGCTAGCTAGTTGTATATAGACACGTTTTGTTTACTGTCGTGAGTTATTTTTACATGAGTTGTTCAATTCATATGAAATAATGGGATGTGTTTTAAGTAATAATTCGTGATTCAGATCTTTATAAGAAAATATATCATATCATATACTTCATATGTAAAAATTCACTCTTATGCAAATTTCGAATCAGACAAGAATTCATACAGGTTGATTTGTGGATATATGAATTGTGTTTGAGTTTTACATATTATAAAGGTATGATTTTGACTATTTTAAGTGTTTATGTAAGGATGATAACTTTTAACGATATGATTAAACGATATGTATTTATGTGTATATACGCATATTGCCTCTAAATAACTCTTATATGTTTTGATATGATTTGTAACTTGTGTCTAAACACTTGTGATCTCTAATTAATATACGCATAAATACAATTAAGTATATGTGTCTAATATTTGAATTTATTCTTGTACATGTTTTTGAATCACTTGAATTTTAAAACTTGATTGTGAAATTATATTATAAATTTTGTGGATTTCATATCATGTTATTTTGTAACATTTCGTGTTATGTGATACAACTTGTATTATGTTTATATGAAGATTTTTTTATTCAAAAAGTAAATCATGTGTGAGTCACATGGACTCTGTTTAATAATCATGTTATGTTTGTGTTTTGAGATTGGAGACATGTATAAGACATATCCGTTTATGCACAACACAATTAATTATAATACGATATGATTAATGACACAACACAATATATATTGTCACCCTAATATTCATGTGTGTGTGTAATGATAGAGTGTTTCGTAATAGTGTGACCTAATTTTTTAGTGAAAACCGTACCGAAATGGTAAAAAAACAATCTAAAATTATACAGGTCGGTTTAGAGTCATTTTATTTAGTTTAATTTGAATTTTTTAACCGTTCAGTCTACGAATCTAAAAGACTATGGATCCGATCCAACCGTTAATGTTTGATGTGATTATAGATATTTAAAATCGTATTTTATCGTCCATTATAAAGTAACATTTAAATTGAGATTTATATTTGATGTGATCATGGATTGGTACGTCTTGTCTGCATGCTAACCCCACGCCCAAACAAAACATAACACGGAATCCTTCCCACCGCACAAAATGAGCTCATTTTCACATAGGGTTTTGTTATGACTATTGTTATCAGAACCGGTCCGGTTTGGCGGTCCGATCGGGAACTCGACTTCTGTTCGGTTTGGTTTGGCTAAAAAATCGAAATGCATATGAACATTGTTTGAACCGACAACGGAAGAATACAACATTTATTTCATCGAAAATAGATTTTCGATTGAGGAGTATTTCAAAAAACAACAAAATCAGTCGAAACTTAAAGAGGTACCATCACGGAAAATAGTTCATTTTGGTCCCAAAAGTATGTATTATATTAATATTAGTACCTCAATAAATATCGAGTTAGAATGCAAATAAAACTAATTTAACAGAAAACGAAGTTGCGAGTGAAGAGCTTTTGACAAAACTACGAAATCAGATAAAACAATAAAGTGCCACCTAGGAAAAACAAATTTAACGTTTTATATAAAAGTGATAACAACAAAAATTTGATCTTATATTTTGAGTAAGAATTTTTAAAATATATATTTGATCAAGTATGGAAGAATTCAAAATTAATTTCATCGAAAATAGAGTTTCGATTGAGAAGTAATTCAAAAAACAACAAAATGAGTCGAAACTCAAAGGGGCACCATCACGGAAAATAGTTGATTTTGGTCTCAAAAGTATGTATTATATTAATATTACTATCTCAATATATATCGAGTTAGAATGCCAACAAAACTAATTTAAGTGAAAATGAAGTTGCGTGTGATGAGATATTAACAAAACATGAAATGAGACAAAACACTAAAGTGCCAACTAGGAAAACTGTATTTAACGTCTTATATAGAAGTGATACCAGCAAACATTTGATCGTATATTTCGAGTAAGAATGTTTAAAAATATATATTTGATCGTGTACGGAAGAATTCAAAATTTATTTCATCGAAAATAGAGTTCCGATTGAGGAGTAATTCAAAAAACAGCAAAATGAGTCGAAACTCAAAGGGGTACGTACCGTCACGGAAAATAGTTGATTTTGGTCCCAAAAATATGTATTATATTAACACTACTACCTCAATATATATCTAGTTAGAATGCGAATAAAACTAATTTCACTAAAAACGAAATTGTGAGTGATGATATATTGCGAAAACTACAAAATCGGACAAAACAATAAGGTGCCACCTAGGAAAAATGTATTTAACGTCTTATATACAAGTGATAACATCAAACATTTGATCTTTTATTTTGAGTAATAATGTTTACAATATATATTTTATCGAGTACGTATGAAAATAAAATTTATTTCATCGAAAATAGAGTTCCGATGGAGGAGTAATTCAAAAAATAACATAATCAATCGAAAGTCAAAGAGATACCATCACGGAAAATAGTTGATTTTGGTCCCAAAAATATGTATTATATTAACATTACTACCTCAATATATGTCGAGTAAGAATGTGAATAAAACTAATTTCACTAAAAACGAAGTTGTGAGTGATGAGATATTGACAAAACTACGAAATCAGACGAAACAATAAGGAGCCACCTAGGAAAAACGTATTTCACGTCTTATATACAAGTGATAACAGTAAACATTTGATCTTATATTTTGAGTAAGAATTATTAAAATATATATTTCATTGAGTACGGAAGAATACAAAATTTATTTCATCGAGAATAGAGTTCCGATTGAGGAGTAATTCAAAAAACAACATCAGCAGTCGAAACTCAAGGGGTACCATCACGGAAAATAGTTGATTTGGTCCCAAAAATATGTATTGTATTAACTTTACTACCTCAATATATATCGAGTTAGAATTCCAATAAAACTAATTTCACTGAAAACAAAGTTGCAAGTGATGAGATATTGACAAAACTATGAAATCACGCAAAATAATAAAGCACCACCTAGGAAAAACGTATTTAACCTCTTATATACAAGTGATAACAACAAAAATTTGATCTTATATTTTGAGTAAGAATGTTTAAAATATATATTTCATTGAGTATGGAAGAATTCCAAATTTATTTCATTGTAAATAGAATTCCGATTGAGGTGTAATTAAGAAAACAGCAAAATCAGTCGAAACTCAAAGGGGTACCATCACGGAAAATAGTTGATTTTGGTCTCAAAAGTATGTATTATATTAATATTACTATCTCAATATATATCGAGTTAGAATGCCAACAAAACTAATTTAAGTGAAAATGAAGTTGCGTGTGATGAGATATTAACAAAACATGAAATGAGACAAAACACTAAAGTGCCAACTAGGAAAACTGTATTTAACGTCTTATATAGAAGTGATACCAGCAAACATTTGATCGTATATTTCGAGTAAGAATGTTTAAAAATATATATTTGATCGTGTACGGAAGAATTCAAAATTTATTTCATCGAAAATAGAGTTCCGATTGAGGAGTAATTCAAAAAACAGCAAAATGAGTCGAAACTCAAAGGGGTACGTACCGTCACGGAAAATAGTTGATTTTGGTCCCAAAAATATGTATTATATTAACACTACTACCTCAATATATATCGAGTTAGAATGCGAATAAAACTAATTTCACTAAAAACGAAATTGTGAATGATGATATATTGCGAAAACTACAAAATCGGACAAAACAATAAGGTGCCACCTAGGAAAAATGTATTTAACGTCTTATATACAAGTCATAACATCAAACATTTGATCTTTTATTTTGAGTAATAATGTTTACAATATATATTTTATCGAGTACGTATGAAAATAAAATTTATTTCATCGAAAATAGAGTTCCGATGGAGGAGTAATTCAAAAAATAACATAATCAATCGAAAGTCAAAGAGATACCATCACTGAAAATAGTTGATTTTGGTCCCAAAAATATGTATTATATTAAAATTACTACCTCAATATATGTCGAGTAAGAATGTGAATAAAACTAATTTCACTAAAAACGAAGTTGTGAGTGATGAGATATTGACAAAACTACGAAATCAGACGAAACAATAAGGAGCCACCTAGGAAAAACGTATTTCACGTCTTATATACAAGTGATAACAGTAAACATTTGATCTTATATTTTGAGTAAGAATTATTAAAATATATATTTCATTGAGTACAGAAGAATACAAAATTTATTTCATCGAGAATAGAGTTTCGATTGAGGAGTATTTCAAAAAACAACAAAATCAGTCGAAACTTAAAGAGGTACCATCACGGAAAATAGTTCATTTTGGTCCCAAAAGTATGTATTATATTAATATTACTATCTCAATATATATCGAGTTAGAATGCCAACAAAACTAATTTAAGTGAAAATGAAGTTGCGTGTGATGAGATATTAACAAAACATGAAATGAGACAAAACACTAAAGTGCCAACTAGGAAAACTGTATTTAACGTCTTATATAGAAGTGATACCAGCAAACATTTGATCGTATATTTCGAGTAAGAATGTTTAAAAATATATATTTGATCGTGTACGGAAGAATTCAAAATTTATTTCATCGAAAATAGAGTTCCGATTGAGGAGTAATTCAAAAAACAGCAAAATGAGTCGAAACTCAAAGGGGTACGTACCGTCACGGAAAATAGTTGATTTTGGTCCCAAAAATATGTATTATATTAACACTACTACCTCAATATATATCGAGTTAGAATGCGAATAAAACTAATTTCACTAAAAACGAAATTGTGAGTGATGATATATTGCGAAAACTACAAAATCGGACAAAACAATAAGGTGCCACCTAGGAAAAATGTATTTAACGTCTTATATACAAGTCATAACATCAAACATTTGATCTTTTATTTTGAGTAATAATGTTTACAATATATATTTTATCGAGTACGTATGAAAATAAAATTTATTTCATCGAAAATAGAGTTCCGATGGAGGAGTAATTCAAAAAATAACATAATCAATCGAAAGTCAAAGAGATACCATCACGGAAAATAGTTGATTTTGGTCCCAAAAATATGTATTATATTAACATTACTACCTCAATATATGTCGAGTTAGAATGCGAATAAAACTAATTTCACTAAAAACGAAGTTGTGAGTGATGAGATATTGACAAAACTACGAAATCAGACGAAACAATAAGGAGCCACCTAGGAAAAACGTATTTAACGACTTATATACAAGTGATAACAGTAAACATTTGATCTTATATTTTGAGTAAGAATTATTGAAATATATATTTCATTGAGTACGGAAGAATACAAAATTTATTTCATCGAGAATAGAGTTCCGATTGAGGAGTAATTCAAAAAACAACATAAGCAGTCGAAACTCAAAGGGGTACCATCACGGAAAATAGTTGATTTCATCCCAAAAATATGTATTGTATTAACCTTACTACCTCAATATATATCGATTTAGAATGCCAATAAAACTAATTTCACTGAAAACAAAGTTGCAAGTGATGAGATATTGATAAAACTACGAAATCACGCAAAACAATAAAGTGCCACCAAGGAAAAACGTATTTAACCTCTTATATACAAGTGATAACAACAAAAATTTGATCTTATATTTTGAGTAAGAATGTTTAAAATATATATTTCATTGAGTATGGAAGAATTCCAAATTTATTTCATCGTAAATAGAGTTCCGATTGAGGTGTAATTAAGAAAATAGTAAAATCAGTCGAAACTCAAAGCGGTACCATCACGGAAAATAGTTCATTTGGTCTCAAAAGTATGTATTATATTAATATTACTGACTCAATATATATCGTGTTAGAATGCCAACAAAACTAATTTAACTGAAAATGAAGTTGCGTGTGATGAGATATTAAAAAAACATGAAATGAGACAAAACACTAAAGTGCCAACTAGGAAAACTGTATTTAACGTCTTACATACAAGTGATACCAGCAAACATTTGATCGTATATTTCGAGTAAGAATGTTTAAAATATATATTTGATCGTGTACGGAAGAATTCAAAATTTATTTCATCGAAAATAGAGATCCGATTGAGGAGTAATTCAAAAAACAGCAAAATGAGTCGAAACTCAAAGGGGTACCATCACGGAAAATAGTTGAT
The DNA here is from genome assembly GCA_946814005.1 of Chamaenerion angustifolium. Lineage (NCBI taxonomy): Eukaryota > Viridiplantae > Streptophyta > Magnoliopsida > Myrtales > Onagraceae > Chamaenerion > Chamaenerion angustifolium. The sequence goes on from OX328279.1 coordinate 3,111,861, forward strand.
TTTGGTCCTAAAAATATGTATTATATTAACACTACTACCTCAATATATATCGAGTTAGAATGCGAATAAAACTAATTTCACTAAAAACGAAATTGTGAGTGATGATATATTGAAAAAACTACAAAATCGGACAAAACAATAAGGTGCCACCTAGGAAAAATGTATTTAACATCTTATATACAAGTCATAACATCAAACATTTGATCTTTTATTTTGAGTAATAATGTTTACAATATATATTTTATCGAGTACGTATGAAAATAAAATTTATTTCATCGAAAATAGAGTTCCGATTGAGGAGTAATTCAAAAAAAAAACAAAGCAGTCGAAACTCAAAGGGGTACCATCACGGAAAATAGGTGATTTTGGTCCCAAAAATATGTATTGTATTAACCTTACTACCTCAATATATATCCAGTTAGAATGCCAATAAAACTAATTTCACTGAAAACAAAGTTGCAAGTGATGATATATTGACAAAACTACGAAATCACGCAAAACAATAAAGCGCCACTTAGGAAAAACGTATTTAACCTCTTATATACAAGTGATAACAACAAAAATTTGATCTTATATTTTGAGTAAGAATGATTAAAATATATATTTCATTGAGTATGGAAGAATTCCAAATTTATTTCATCGTAAATAGAGTTCCGAATGAGGAGTAATTCAGAAAACAGCAAAATCAGTAGAAACTTAAAGGGGTACCATCACAGAAAATAGTTGATTTTGGTCTCAAAAATATGTATTATATTAATATTACTATCTCAATATATATCGAGTTAGAATGCCAACAATATTAATTTAACTGAAAATGAAGTTGTCTGTGATGAGATATTAACAAAACATGAAATGAGACAAAACACTAAAGTGCTACCTAGGAAAACTGTATTTAACGTCTTATATACAAGTGATACCAACAAACATTTGATCGTATATTTTGAGTAAGAATGTTTAAAATATGTATTTGATCGTGTATGGAAGAATTCAAAATTTATTTCATCGAAAATAGAGTTCCGATTGAGGAGTAATTCAAAAAACAGTAAAATGAGTCGAAACTCAAAGGCGTACCATCACGGAAAGTAGTTGATTTTGGTCCCAAAAATATGTATTATATTAAAACTACTACCTCAATATATATCGAGTTAAAATGCGAATAATACTGGTCGAACCGAGATCGTCCCGAGACCGGCCCGACTAAGACCGAGACCGACTAGGACCGAGACCGACTACGACCGAGACCGAGCGGGCGGGTTTTTTCTTCTAAAGTCGGGCTCAGGCTCGGGTTTGGGATTTTCCCGAAATTCCCGATTAGGACCGGACCGGTCCGAGTTGCCTAAAAACCTAATACATAATACTATATATACTATACAAGTATAGTAGTATATAACAACTCACGAAGTCTCCATGTGTGTTTGGATTGTATGTTTGATACTTGATTTATTGTGTTTGTATGTTCTAAATTTGGTGAAAATTTGGACAATTTTTTTTTTTTATTTGGACTGAAAATTTCGGTAATGGACCGAGACTGGCCCGAGTCAAGCAAGACCGACTCGGGCGGGCTTTTTATACTGAAGTCGGTCTCGGTCTCGGTTCTCAAAAGGTGAAAACCGAAATTTCGGGCTCGGGCTCAGTCTTGCCTAAAACACCGGCCCGGCCCGACCAAGCTCACCCCTAATATATATCGAGTTAGAATGCCAATAAAACTAATTTCACTGAAAACAAAGTTGCAAGTGATGAGATATTGACAAAACTACGAAATCACGCAAATCAATAAAGCCCCACCTAGGAAAAACGTATTTAACCTCTTATATACAAGTGATAACAACAAAAATTTGATCTTATATTTTGAGTAAGAATGTTTAAAATATATATTTCATTGAGTATGGAAGAATTCCAAATTTATTTCATCGCAAATAGAGTTCTGATTGAGGTGTAATTAATAAAACAGCAAAATCAGTCGAAACTCAAAGGGGTACCATCACGGAAAATAGTTCATTTTGGTCTCAAAAGTATGTATTATATTAATATTACTATCTCAATATATATCGAGTTAGAATGCCAACAAAACTAATTTAAGTGAAAATGAAGTTGCGTGTGATGAGATATTAACAAAACATGAAATGAGACAAAACACTAAAGTGCCAACTAGGAAAACTGTATTTAACGTCTTATATAGAAGTGATACCAGCAAACATTTGATCGTATATTTCGAGTAAGAATGTTTAAAATATATATTTGATCGTGTACGGAAGAATTCAAAATTTATTTCATCGAAAATAGAGTTCCGATTGAGGAGTAATTCAAAAAACAGCAAAATGAGTCGAACCTCAAAGGGGTACCATCACGGAAAATAGTTGATTTTGGTCCCAAAAATATGTATTATATTAACACTACTACCTCAATATATATCGAGTTAGAATGCGAATAAAACTAATTTCACTAAAAACGAAATTGTGAGTGATGATATATTGAGAAAACTACAAAATCGGACAAAACAATAAGGTGCCACCTAGGAAAAATGTATTTAACGTCTTATATACAAGTCATAACATCAAACATTTGATCTTTTATTTTGAGTAATAATGTTTACAATATATATTTTATCGAGTACATATGAAAATAAAATTTATTTCATCGAAAATAGAATTCCGATGGAGGAGTAATTCAAAAATTAACATAATCAATCGAAAGTCAAAGACATACCATCACGGAAAATAGTTGATTTTGGTCCCAAAAATATGTATTATATTAACATTACTACCTCAATATATGTCGAGTTAGAATGCGAATAAAACTAATTTCACTAAAAACGAAGTTGTGAGTGATGAGATATTGACAAAACTACGAAATCAGACGAAACAATAAGGTGCTACCTAGGAAAAACGTATTTCACGTCTTATATACAAGTGATAACAGTAAGCATTTGATCTTATATTTTGAGTAAGAATTATTAAAATATATATTTCATTGAGTACGGAAGAATACAAAATTTATTTCATCGAGAATAGAGTTCCGATTGAGGAGTAATTCAAAAAACAACATATGCAGTCGAAACTCAAAGGGGTACCATCACGGAAAATAGTTGATTTGGTCCCAAAAATATGTATTGTATTAACCTTACTACCTCAATATATATCGAGTTAGAATGCCAATAAAACTAATTTCACTGAAAACAAAGTTGCAAGTGATGAGATATTGATAAAACTACGAAATCACACAAAACAATAAAGCGCCACCTAGGAAAAACGTATTTAACCTCTTATATACAAGTGATAACAACAAAAATTTGATCTTATATTTTGAGTAAGAATGTTTAAAATATATATTTCATTGAGTATGGAAGAATTCCAAATTTAATTCATCGTAAACAGAGTTCCGATTGAGGTGTAATTAAGAAAACAGCAAAATCAGTCGAAACTCAAAGGGGTACCATCACGGAAAATAGTTCATTTTGGTCTCAAAAGTATGTATTATATTAATATTACTATCTCAATATATATCGAGTTAGAATGCCAACAAAACTAATTTAACTGAAAATGAAGTTGCGTGTGATGAGATATTAACAAAACATGAAATGAGACAAAACACTAAAGTGCCAACTAGGAAAACTGTATTTAACGTCTTATATAGAAGTGATACCAGCAAACATTTGATCGTATATTTCGAGTAAGAATGTTTAAAATATATATTTGATCGTGTACGGAAGAATTCAAAATTTATTTCATCGAAAATAGAGTTCCGATTGAGGAGTAATTCAAAAAACAGCAAAATGAGTCGAACCTCAAAGGGGTACCATCACGGAAAATAGTTGATTTTGGTCCCAAAAATATGTATTATATTAACACTACTACCTCAATATATATCGAGTTAGAATGCGAATAAAACTAATTTCACTAAAAACAAAATTGTGAGTGATGATATATTGAGAAAACTACAAAATCGGACAAAACAATAAGGTGCCACCTAGGAAAAATGTATTTAACGTCTTATATACAAGTCATAACATCAAACATTTGATCTTTTATTTTGAGTAATAATGTTTACAATATATATTTTATCGAGTACGTATGAAAATAAAATTTATTTCATCGAAAATAGAATTCCGATGGAGGAGTAATTCAAAAATTAACATAATCAATCGAAAGTCAAAGACATACCATCACGAAAAATAGTTGATTTTGGTCCCAAAAATATTTATTATATTAACATTACTACCTCAATATATGTCGAGTTAGAATGCGAATAAAACTAATTTCACTAAAAACGAAGTTGTGAGTGATGAGATATTGACAAAACTACGAAATCAGACGAAACAATAAGGTGCTACCTAGGAAAAACGTATTTCACGTCTTATATACAAGTGATAACAGTAAGCATTTGATCTTATATTTTGAGTAAGAATTATTAAAATATATATTTCATTGAGTACGGAAGAATACAAAATTTATTTCATCGAGAATAGAGTTCCGATTGATTAGTAATTCAAAAAACAACATATGCAGTCGAAACTCAAAGGGGTACCATCACGGTAAATAGTTGATTTTGGTCCCAAAAATATGTATTGTATTAACCTTACTACCTCAATATATATCGAGTTAGAATGCCAATAAAACTAATTTCACTGAAAACAAAGTTGCAAGTGATGATATATTGACAAAACTACCAAATCACGCAAAACAATAAAGCGCCACCTAGGAAAAACGTATTTAACCTCTTATTTACAAGTGATAACAACAAAAATTTGATCTTATATTTTGAGTAAGAATGTTTAAAATATATATTTAATTGAGTATGGAAGAATTCCAAATTGATTTCATCGTAAATAGAGTTCCGATTGAGGAGTAATTCAGAATACAGCAAAATCAGTCGAAACTCAAAGGGGTACCATTACGGAAAATAGTTGATTTTGGTCTCAAAAGTATGTATTATATTAATATTACTATCTCAATATATATCGAGTTATAATGCCAACAAAACTAATTTAACTGAAAATGAAGTTGCATGTGATGAGATATTAACAAAACATGAAATGAGACAAAACACTAAAGTGCCAACTAGGAAAACTGTATTTAACGTCTTATATAGAAGTGATACCAGCACACATTTGATCGTATATTTCGAGTAATAATGTTTAAAATATGTATTTGATCGTGAATGGAAGAATTCATAATTTATTTCATCGAAAATAGAGTTCCGATGGAGGAGTAATTAAAAAAATAACATAATCAATCGAAAGTCAAAGGGATACCATCGCGGAAAATAGGTGATTTTGGTCCCAAAAATATGTATTATATTATCATTACTACCTCAATATATGTCGAGTTAGAATGCGAATAAAACTAATTTCACCAAAAACGAAGTTGTGAGTGATGAGATATTGACAAAACTACGAAATCGGACGAAACAATAAGGTGTCACCGATGAAAAACGTATTTCACGTCTTATATAAAAGTGATAACAGTAAACATTTGATCTTATATTTTGAGTAAGAATTATTAAAATATATATTTCATTGAGTACGGAAGAATACAAAATTTATTTCATCGAGAATAGAGTTCCGATTGAGGAATAATTCAAAAAATAAAAAACAGTCGAAACTCAAAGGGGTACCAATACGGTAAATAGTTGATTTTGGTCCCAAAAATATGTATTGTATTAACCTTACTACCTCAATATATATCGAGTTAGAATGCCAATAAAACTAATTTCACTGAAAACAAAGTTGCAAGTGATGAGATATTGATAAAACTACGAAATCACGCAAAACAATAAAGTGCCACCTAGGAAAAACGTATTTAACCTCTTATTTACAAGTGATAACAACAAAAATTTGATCTTATATTTTGAGTAAGAATGTTTAAAATATATATTTCATTGAGTATGGAAGAATTCCAAATTTATTTCATCGTAAACAGAGTTCCGATTGAGGTGTAATTAAGAAAACAGCAAAATCAGTCGAAACTCAAAGGGGTACCATCACGGAAAATAGTTCATTTTGGTCTCAAAAGTATGTATTATATTAATATTACTGACTCAATATATATCGTGTTAGAATGCCAACAAAACTAATTTAACTGAAAATGAAGTTGCGTGTGATGAGATATTAACAAAACATGAAATGAGACAAAACACTAAAGTGCCAACTAGGAAAACTGTATTTAACATCTTATATAGAAGTGATACCAGCAAACATTTGATCGTATATTTCGAGTAATAATGTTTAAAATATATATTTGATCGTGTACGGAAGAATTCAAAATTTATTTCATCGAAAATAGAGTTCTGATTGAGGAGTAATGCAAAAAACAGCAAAATGAGTCGAAACTCAAAGGGGTACCATCACGGAAAATAGTTGATTTTGGTCACAAAAATATGTATTATATTAACATTACTACCTCAATATATATCGAGTTATAATGCGAATAAAACTAATTTCACTAAAAACGAAATTGTGAGTAATGATATATTGAGAAAACTACAAAATCGGACAAAACAATAAGGTGCCACCTAGGAAAAATGTATTTAACGTCTTATATACAAGTGATAACATCAAACATTTGATCTTTTATTTTGAGTAATAATGTTTATAATATATATTTTATCGAGTACGTATGAAAATAAAATTTATTTCATCGAAAATAGAGTTCCGATGGAGGAGTAATTCAAAAAATAACATAATCAATCGAAAGTCAAAGAGATACCATCACGGAAAATAGTTGATTTTGGTCCCAAAAATATTTATTATATTAACATTACTGCTTCAATATATATTGAGTTATAATGCGAATAAAACTAATTTCACTAAAAACGAAGTTGTGAGTGATGAGATATTGACAAAACTACGAAATCGGACGAAACAATAAGGTGCCACCTATGAAAAACGTATTTCGCGTCTTATATACAAGTGATAACAGTAAACATTTGATCTTATATTTTGAGTAAGAATTATTAAAATATATATTTCATTGAGTACGGAAGAATACAAAATTTATTTCATCGAGAATAGAGTTCCGATTGAGGAGTAATTCAAAAAAAAAAAGAAGTCGAAACTCAAAGGGGTACCATCACGGTAAATAGTTGATTTTGGTCCCAAAAATATGTATTGTATTAACCTTACTACCTCAATATATATCAAGTTAGAATGCCAATAAAACTAATTTCACTGAAAACAAAGTTGCAAGTGATGATATATTGACAAAACTACGAAATCACGCAAAACAATAAAGCGCCACCAAGGAAAAACGTATTTAACCTCTTATATACAAGTGATAAAAACAAAAATTTGATCTTAAATTTTGAGTAAGAATGTTTACAATATATATTTCATTGAGTATGGAAGAATTCCAAATTTATTTCATCTTAAATAGAGTTCCGATTGAGGTGTAATTAAGAAAATAGTAAAATCAGTCGAAACTCAAAGCGGTACCATTACGGAAAATAGTTGATTTTGGTCTCAAAAGTATGTATTATATTAATATTACTATCTCAATATATATCGAGTTAGAATGGCAACAAAACTAATTTAACTGAAAATGAAGTTGCCTGTGATGAGATATTAACAAAACATGAAATGAGACAAAACACTAAAGTGCCACCTAGGAAAACTGTATTTAACGTCTTATATACAAGTGATACCAACAAACATTTGATCGTATATTTCAAGTAAGAATGTTTAAAATATGTATTTGATCGTGTATGGAAGAATTCAAAATTTATTTCATCGAAAATAGAGTTCAGATTGAGGAGTAATTCAAAAAAAGCAAAATGAGTCGAAACTCAAAGGGGTACCATCACGGAAATTAGTTGATTTTGGCCCCAAAAATATGTATTATATTAACACTACTACCTCAATATATATCGAGTTAGAATGCGAATAAAACTAATTTCACTAAAAACGAAGTTGTGAGTGATGAGATATTGACAAAACTACGAAATCGGACGAAACAATAAGGTGCCACCTAGGAAAAACGTATTTCACGTCTTATATAAAAGTGATAACAGTAAACATTTTATCTTATATTTTGAGTAATAATGTTTACAATATATATTTTATCGAGTACGTATGAAAATAAAATTTATTTAATCGAGAATAGAGTTCCGATTGAGGAGTAATTCCAAAAATAAAAAAGTCGAAACTCAAAGGGGTACCATCACGGTAAATAGTTGATTTTGGTCCCAAAAATATGTATTGTATTAACCTTACTACCTCAATATATATCGAGTTAGAATGCCAATAAAACTAATTTCACTGAAAACAAAGTTGCAAGTGATGATATATTGACAAAACTACGAAATCACGCAAAACAATAAAGCGCCACCAAGGAAAAACGTATTTAACCTCTTATATACAAGTGATAAAAACAAAAATTTGATCTTAAATTTTGAGTAAGAATGTTTAAAATATATATTTCATTGAGTATGGAAGAATTCCAAATTTATTTCATCGTAAATAGAGTTCCGATTGAGGTGTAATTAAGAAAATAGTAAAATCAGTCGAAACACAAAGCGGTACCATTACGGAAAATAGTTGATTTTGGTCTCAAAAGTATGTATTATATTAATATTACTATCTCAATATATATCGAGTTAGAATGGCAACAAAACTAATTTAACTGAAAATGAAGTTGCCTGTGATGAGATATTAACAAAACATGAAATGAGACAAAACACTAAAGTGCCACCTAGGATAACTGTATTAACGTCTTATATACAAGTGATACCAGCAAACATTTGATCGTATATTTCGAGTAAGAATGTTTAAAATATGTATTTGATCGTGTATGGAAGAATTCATAATTTATTTCATCGAAAATAGAGTTCTGATTGAGGAGTAACTTCAAAAACAGTAAAATGAGTCGAAACTCAAAGGGGTACCATCACGGAAAATAGTTGATTTTGGTCCCAAAAATATGTATTATATTAACACTACTACCTCAATATATATCGAGTTAGAATGCGAATAAAACTAATTTCACTAAAAACGAAATTGTGAGTGATGATATAATGAGAAAACTACAAAATCGGACAAAACAATAAGGTACCACCTAGGAAAGAAGTATTTAACGTCTTATATACAAGTGATAACAGCAAACATTTGATCTTTTATTTTGAGTAATAATGTTTACAATATATATTTTATCGAGTACGTATGAAAATAAAATTTATTTCATCGAGAATAGAGTTCCGATTGAGGAGTAATTCCAAAAAAAAAAAGTCGAAACTCAAAGGGGTACCATCACGGTAAATAGTTGATTTTGGACCCAAAAATATGTATTGTATTAACCTTACTACCTCAATATATATCGAGTTAGAATGCCAATAAAACTAATTTCACTGAAAACAAAGTTGCAAGTGATGAGATATTGATAAAACTACGAAATCACGCAAAACAATAAAGTGCCACCTAGGAAAAACGTATTTAACCTCTTATTTACAAGTGATAACAACAAAAATTTGATCTTATATTTTGAGTAAGAATGTTTAAAATATATATTTCATTGAGTATGGAAGAATTCCAAATTTATTTCATCGTAAACAGAGTTCCGATTGAGGTGTAATTAAGAAAATAGCAAAATCAGTCGAAATTCAAAGGGGTACCATCACGGAAAATAGTTCATTTTGGTCTCAAAAGTATGTATTATATTAATATTACTGACTCAATATATATCGTGTTAGAATGCCAACAAAACTAATTTAACTGAAAATGAAGTTGCGTGTGATGAGATATTAACAAAACATGAAATGAGACAAAACACTAAAGTGCCAACTAGGAAAACTGTATTTAACGTCTTATATAGAAGTGATACCAGCAAACATTTGATCGTATATTTCGAGTAATAATGTTTAAAATATATATTTGATCGTGTACGGAAGAATTCAAAATTTATTTCATCGAAAATAGAGTTCTGATTGAGGAGTAATGCAAAAAACAGCAAAATGAGTCGAAACTCAAAGGGGTACCATCACGGAAAATAGTTGATTTTGGTCCCAAAAATATGTATTATATTAACACTACTACCTCAATATATATCGAGTTAGAATGCGAATAAAACTAATTTCACTAAAAACGAAATTGTGAGTAATGATATATTGAGAAAACTACAAAATCGGACAAAACAATAAGGTGCCACCTAGGAAAAATGTATTTAACGTCTTATATACAAGTGATAACATCAAACATTTGATCTTTTATTTTGAGTAATAATGTTTATAATATATATTTTATCGAGTACGTATGAAAATAAAATTTATTTCATCGAAAATAGAGTTCCGATGGGGGAGTAATTCAAAAAATAACATAATCAATCGAAAGTCAAAGAGATACCATCACGGAAAATAGTTGATTTTGGTCCCAAAAATATTTATTATATTAACATTACTACCTCAATATATATCGAGTTATAATGCGAATAAAACTAATTTCACTAAAAACGAAGTTGTGAGTGATGAGATATTGACAAAACTACGAAATCGGACGAAACAATAAGGTGCCACCTATGAAAAACGTATTTCGCGTCTTATATACAAGTGATAACAGTAAACATTTGATCTTATATTTTGAGTAAGAATTATTAAAATATATATTTCATTGAGTACGGAAGAATACAAAATTTATTTCATCGAGAATAGAGTTCCGATTGAGGAGTAATTCAAAAAAAAAAAGGAAGCCGAAACTCAAAGGGGTACCATCACGGTAAATAGTTGATTTTGGTCCCAAAAATATGTATTGTATTAACCTTACTACCTCAATATATATCGAGTTAGAATGCCAATACAACTAATTTCACAGAAAACAAAGTTGCAAGTGATGATATATTGACAAAACTACGAAATCACGCAAAACAATAAAGCGCCACCAAGGAAAAACGTATTTAACCTCTTATATACAAGTGATAAAAACAAAAATTTGATCTTAAATTTTGAGTAAGAATGTTTACAATATATATTTCATTGAGTATGGAAGAATTCCAAATTTATTTCATCGTAAATAGAGTTCCGATTGAGGTGTAATTAAGAAAATAGTAAAATCAGTCGAAACTCAAAGCGGTACCATTACGGAAAATAGTTGATTTTGGTCTCAAAAGTATGTATTATATTAATATTACTATCTCAATATATATCGAGTTAGAATGGCAACAAAACTAATTTAACTGAAAATGAAGTTGCCTGTGATGAGATATTAACAAAACATGAAATGAGACAAAACACTAAAGTGCCACCTAGGAAAACTGTATTTAACGTCTTATATACAAGTGATACCAACAAACATTTGATCGTATATTTCAAGTAAGAATGTTTAAAATATGTATTTGATCGTGTATGGAAGAATTCAAAATTTATTTCATCGAAAATAGAGTTCAGATTGAGGAGTAATTCAAAAAAAGCAAAATGAGTCGAAACTCAAAGGGGTACCATCACGGAAATTAGTTGATTTTGGTCCCAAAAATATGTATTATATTAACACTACTACCTCAATATATATCGAGTTAGAATGCGAATAAAACTAATTTCACTAAAAACGAAGTTGTGAGTGATGAGATATTGACAAAACTACGAAATCGGACGAAACAATAAGGTGCCACCTAGGAAAAACGTATTTCACCTCTTATTTACAAGTGATAACAACAAAAATTTGATCTTATATTTTGAGTAAGAATTATTAAAATATATATTTCATTGAGTATGGAAGAATTCCAAATTTATTTCATCGTAAATAGAATTCCGATTGAGGAGTAATTCAGAAAACAGCAAAATCAGTCGAAACTCAAAGGGGTACCATTACGGAAAATAGTTGATTTTGGTCTCAAAAGTATGTATTATATTAATATTACTATCTCAATATATATCGAGTAAGAATGCCAACAAAACTAATTTAACTGAAAATGAAGTTGCATGTGATGAGATATTAACAAAACATGAAATGAGACAAAACACTAAAGTGCCACCTAGGATAACTGTATTAACGTCTTATATACAAGTGATACCAGCAAACATTTGATCGTATATTTCGAGTAAGAATGTTTAAAATATGTATTTGATCGTGTATGGAAGAATTCATAATTTATTTCATCGAAAATAGAGTTCTGATTGAGGAGTAATTCAAAAAACAGCAAAATGAGTCGAAACTCAAAGGGGTACCATCACGGAAATTAGTTGATTTTGGTCCCAAAAATATGTATTATATTAACACTACTACCTCAATATATATCGAGTTAGAATGCGAATAAAACTAATTTCACTAAAAACGAAGTTGTGAGTGATGAGATATTGACAAAACTACGAAATCGGACGAAACAATAAGGTGCCACCTAGGAAAAACGTATTTCACGTCTTATATAAAAGTGATAACAGTAAACATTTGATCTTATATTTTGAGTAAGAATTATTAAAATATATATTTTATCGAGTACGTATGAAAATAAAATTTATTTAATCGAGAATAGAGTTCCGATTGAGGAGTAATTCCAAAAAAAAAAAAGTCGAAACTCAAAGGGGTACCATCACGGTAAATAGTTGATTTTGGTCCCAAAAATATGTATTGTATTAACCTTACTACCTCAATATATATCGAGTTAGAATGCCAATAAAACTAATTTCACTGAAAACAAAGTTGCAAGTGATGATATATTGACAAAACTACGAAATCACGCAAAACAATAAAGCGCCACCAAGGAAAAACGTATTTAACCTCTTATATACAAGTGATAAAAACAAAAATTTGATCTTAAATTTTGAGTAAGAATGTTTAAAATATATATTTCATTGAGTATGGAAGAATTCCAAATTTATTTCATCGTAAATAGAGTTCCGATTGAGGTGTAATTAAGAAAATAGTAAAATCAGTCGAAACACAAAGCGGTACCATTACGGAAAATAGTTGATTTTGGTCTCAAAAGTATGTATTATATTAATATTACTATCTCAATATATATCGAGTTAGAATGGCAACAAAACTAATTTAACTGAAAATGAAGTTGCCTGTGATGAGATATTAACAAAACATGAAATGAGACAAAACACTAAAGTGCCACCTAGGATAACTGTATTAACGTCTTATATACAAGTGATACCAGCAAACATTTGATCGTATATTTCGAGTAAGAATGTTTAAAATATGTATTTGATCGTGTATGGAAGAATTCATAATTTATTTCATCGAAAATAGAGTTCTGATTGAGGAGTAACTTCAAAAACAGTAAAATGAGTCGAAACTCAAAGGGGTACCATCACGGAAAATAGTTGATTTTGGTCCCAAAAATATGTATTATATTAACACTACTACCTCAATATATATCGAGTTAGAATGCGAATAAAACTAATTTCACTAAAAACGAAATTGTGAGTGATGATATAATGAGAAAACTACAAAATCGGACAAAACAATAATGTACCACCTAGGAAAGAAGTATTTAACGTCTTATATACAAGTGATAACAGCAAACATTTGATCTTTTATTTTGAGTAATAATGTTTACAATATATATTTTATCGAGTACGTATGAAAATAAAATTTATTTCATCGAGAATAGAGTTCCGATTGAGGAGTAATTCCAAAAAAAAAAAGTCGAAACTCAAAGGGGTACCATCACGGTAAATAGTTGATTTTGGACCCAAAAATATGTATTGTATTAACCTTACTACCTCAATATATATCGAGTTAGAATGCCAATAAAACTAATTTCACTGAAAACAAAGTTGCAAGTGATGAGATATTGATAAAACTACGAAATCACGCAAAACAATAAAGTGCCACCTAGGAAAAACGTATTTAACCTCTTATTTACAAGTGATAACAACAAAAATTTGATCTTATATTTTGAGTAAGAATGTTTAAAATATATATTTCATTGAGTATGGAAGAATTCCAAATTTATTTCATCGTAAACAGAGTTCCGATTGAGGTGTAATTAAGAAAATAGCAAATTCAGTCGAAATTCAAAGGGGTACCATCACGGAAAATAGTTCATTTTGGTCTCAAAAGTATGTATTATATTAATATTACTGACTCAATATATATCGTGTTAGAATGCCAACAAAACTAATTTAACTGAAAATGAAGTTGCGTGTGATGAGATATTAACAAAACATGAAATGAGACAAAACACTAAAGTGCCAACTAGGAAAACTGTATTTAACGTCTTATATAGAAGTGATACCAGCAAACATTTGATCGTATATTTCGAGTAATAATGTTTAAAATATATATTTGATCGTGTACGGAAGAATTCAAAATTTATTTCATCGAAAATAGAGTTCTGATTGAGGAGTAATGCAAAAAACAGCAAAATGAGTCGAAACTCAAAGGGGTACCATCACGGAAAATAGTTGATTTTGGTCCCAAAAATATGTATTATATTAACACTACTACCTCAATATATATCGAGTTAGAATGCGAATAAAACTAATTTCACTAAAAACGAAATTGTGAGTAATGATATATTGAGAAAACTACAAAATCGGACAAAACAATAAGGTGCCACCTAGGAAAAATGTATTTAACGTCTTATATACAAGTGATAACATCAAACATTTGATCTTTTATTTTGAGTAATAATGTTTATAATATATATTTTATCGAGTACGTATGAAAATAAAATTTATTTCATCGAAAATAGAGTTCCGATGGGGGAGTAATTCAAAAAATAACATAATCAATCGAAAGTCAAAGAGATACCATCACGGAAAATAGTTGATTTTGGTCCCAAAAATATTTATTATATTAACATTACTACCTCAATATATGTCGAATTATAATGCGAATAAAACTAATTTCACTAAAAACGAAGTTGTGAGTGATGAGATATTGACAAAACTACGAAATCGGACGAAACAATAAGGTGCCACCTATGAAAAACGTATTTCGCGTCTTATATACAAGTGATAACAGTAAACATTTGATCTTATATTTTGAGTAAGAATTATTAAAATATATATTTCATTGAGTACGGAAGAATACAAAATTTATTTCATCGAGAATAGAGTTCCGATTGAGGAGTAATTCAAAAAAAAAAAAGAAGCCGAAACTCAAAGGGGTACCATCACGGTAAATAGTTGATTTTGGTCCCAAAAATATGTATTGTATTAACCTTACTACCTCAATATATATCGAGTTAGAATGCCAATAAAACTAATTTCACAGAAAACAAAGTTGCAAGTGATGATATATTGACAAAACTACGAAATCACGCAAAACAATAAAGCGCCACCAAGGAAAAACGTATTTAACCTCTTATATACAAGTGATAAAAACAAAAATTTGATCTTAAATTTTGAGTAAGAATGTTTACAATATATATTTCATTGAGTATGGAAGAATTCCAAATTTATTTCATCGTAAATAGAGTTCCGATTGAGGTGTAATTAAGAAAATAGTAAAATCAGTCGAAACTCAAAGCGGTACCATTACGGAAAATAGTTGATTTTGGTCTCAAAAGTATGTATTATATTAATATTACTATCTCAATATATATCGAGTTAGAATGGCAACAAAACTAATTTAACTGAAAATGAAGTTGCCTGTGATGAGATATTAACAAAACATGAAATGAGACAAAACACTAAAGTGCCACCTAGGAAAACTGTATTTAACGTCTTATATACAAGTGATACCAACAAACATTTGATCGTATATTTCAAGTAAGAATGTTTAAAATATGTATTTGATCGTGTATGGAA
Source organism: Chamaenerion angustifolium (assembly GCA_946814005.1). Classification (NCBI taxonomy): domain Eukaryota; kingdom Viridiplantae; phylum Streptophyta; class Magnoliopsida; order Myrtales; family Onagraceae; genus Chamaenerion; species Chamaenerion angustifolium. The sequence continues at coordinate 3,127,539 of OX328279.1, forward strand.
GAATTCAAAATTTATTTCATCGAAAATAGAGTTCAGATTGAGGAGTAATTCAAAAAAAGCAAAATGAGTCGAAACTCAAAGGGGTACCATCACGGAAATTAGTTGATTTTGGTCCCAAAAATATGTATTATATTAACACTACTACCTCAATATATATCGAGTTAGAATGCGAATAAAACTAATTTCACTAAAAACGAAGTTGTGAGTGATGAGATATTGACAAAACTACGAAATCGGACGAAACAATAAGGTGCCACCTAGGAAAAACGTATTTCACGTCTTATATAAAAGTGATAACAGTAAACATTTGATCTTATATTTTGAGTAATAATGTTTACAATATATATTTTATCGAGTACGTATGAAAATAAAATTTATTTCATCGAGAATAGAGTTCCGATTGAGGAGTAATTCCAAAAAAAAAAAAGTCGAAACTCAAAGGGGTACCATCACGGTAAATAGTTGATTTTGGTCCCAAAAATATGTATTGTATTAACCTTACTACCTCAATATATATCGAGTTAGAATGCCAATAAAACTAATTTCACTGAAAACAAAGTTGCAAGTGATGATATATTGACAAAACTACGAAATCACGCAAAACAATAAAGCGCCACCAGGGAAAAACGTATTTAACCTCTTATATACAAGTGATAAAAACAAAAATTTGATCTTAAATTTTGAGTAAGAATGTTTAAAATATATATTTCATTGAGTATGGAAGAATTCCAAATTTATTTCATCGTAAATAGAGTTCCGATTGAGGTGTAATTAAGAAAATAGTAAAATCAGTCGAAACACAAAGCGGTACCATTACGGAAAATAGTTGATTTTGGTCTCAAAAGTATGTATTATATTAATATTACTATCTCAATATATATCGAGTTAGAATGGCAACAAAACTAATTTAACTGAAAATGAAGTTGCCTGTGATGAGATATTAACAAAACATGAAATGAGACAAAACACTAAAGTGCCACCTAGGATAACTGTATTAACGTCTTATATACAAGTGATACCAGCAAACATTTGATCGTATATTTCGAGTAAGAATGTTTAAAATATGTATTTGATCGTGTATGGAAGAATTCATAATTTATTTCATCGAAAATAGAGTTCTGATTGAGGAGTAACTTCAAAAACAGTAAAATGAGTCGAAACTCAAAGGGGTACCATCACGGAAAATAGTTGATTTTGGTCCCAAAAATATGTATTATATTAACACTACTACCTCAATATATATCGAGTTAGAATGCGAATAAAACTAATTTCACTAAAAACGAAATTGTGAGTGATGATATAATGAGAAAACTACAAAATCGGACAAAACAATAATGTACCACCTAGGAAAGAAGTATTTAACGTCTTATATACAAGTGATAACAGCAAACATTTGATCTTTTATTTTGAGTAATAATGTTTACAATATATATTTTATCGAGTACGTATGAAAATAAAATTTATTTCATCGAGAATAGAGTTCCGATTGAGGAGTAATTCCAAAAAAAAAAAGTCGAAACTCAAAGGGGTACCATCACGGTAAATAGTTGATTTTGGACCCAAAAATATGTATTGTGTTAACCTTACTACCTCAATATATATCGAGTTAGAATGCCAATAAAACTAATTTCACTGAAAACAAAGTTGCAAGTGATGAGATATTGATAAAACTACGAAATCACGCAAAACAATAAAGTGCCACCTAGGAAAAACGTATTTAACCTCTTATTTACAAGTGATAACAACAAAAATTTGATCTTATATTTTGAGTAAGAATGTTTAAAATATATATTTCATTGAGTATGGAAGAATTCCAAATTTATTTCATCGTAAACAGAGTTCCGATTGAGGTGTAATTAAGAAAACAGCAAAATCAGTCGAAACTCAAAGGGGTACCATCACGGAAAATAGTTCATTTTGGTCTCAAAAGTATGTATTATATTAATATTACTGACTCAATATATATCGTGTTAGAATGCCAACAAAACTAATTTAACTGAAAATGAAGTTGCGTGTGATGAGATATTAACAAAACATGAAATGAGACAAAACACTAAAGTGCCAACTAGGAAAACTGTATTTAACGTCTTATATAGAAGTGATACCAGCAAACATTTGATCGTATATTTCGAATAATAATGTTTAAAATATATATTTGATCGTGTACGGAAGAATTCAAAATTTATTTCATCGAAAATAGAGTTCTGATTGAGGAGTAATGCAAAAAACAGCAAAATGAGTCGAAACTCAAAGGGGTACCATCACGGAAAATAGTTGATTTTGGTCCCAAAAATATGTATTATATTAACACTACTACCTCAATATATATCGAGTTAGAATGCGAATAAAACTAATTTCACTAAAAACGAAATTGTGAGTAATGATATATTGAGAAAACTACAAAATCGGACAAAACAATAAGGTGCCACCTAGGAAAAATGTATTTAACGTCTTATATACAAGTGATAACATCAAACATTTGATCTTTTATTTTGAGTAATAATGTTTATAATATATATTTTATCGAGTACGTATGAAAATAAAATTTATTTCATCGAAAATAGAGTTCCGATGGAGGAGTAATTCAAAAAATAACATAATCAATCGAAAGTCAAAGAGATACCATCACGGAAAATAGTTGATTTTGGTCCCAAAAATATTTATTATATTAACATTACTGCCTCAATATATATTGAGTTATAATGCGAATAAAACTAATTTCACTAAAAACGAAGTTGTGAGTGATGAGATATTGATACAACTACGAAATCGGACGAAACAATAAGGTGCCACCTATGAAAAACGTATTTCGCGTCTTATATACAAGTGATAACAGTAAACATTTGATCTTATATTTTGAGTAAGAATTATTAAAATATATATTTCATTGAGTACGGAAGAATACAAAATTTATTTCATCGAGAATAGAGTTCCGATTGAGGAGTAATTCAAAAAAAAAAAAAAAGTCGAAACTCAAAGGGGTACCATCACGGTAAATAATTGATTTTGGTCCCAAAAATATGTATTGTATTAACCTTACTACCTCAATATATATCGAGTTAGAATGCCAATAAAACTAATTTCACTGAAAACAAAGTTGCAAGTGATGATATATTGACAAAACTACGAAATCACGCAAAACAATAAAGCGCCACCAAGGAAAAACGTATTTAACCTCTTATATACAAGTGATAAAAACAAAAATTTGATCTTAAATTTTGAGTAAGAATGTTTACAATATATATTTCATTGAGTATGGAAGAATTCCAAATTTATTTCATCGTAAATAGAGTTCCGATTGAGGTGTAATTAAGAAAATAGTAAAATCAGTCGAAACTCAAAGCGGTACCATTACGGAAAATAGTTGATTTTGGTCTCAAAAGTATGTATTATATTAATATTACTATCTCAATATATATCGAGTTAGAATGGCAACAAAACTAATTTAACTGAAAATGAAGTTGCCTGTGATGAGATATTAACAAAACATGAAATGAGACAAAACACTAAAGTGCCACCTAGGAAAACTGTATTTAACGTCTTATATACAAGTGATACCAACAAACATTTGATCGTATATTTCAAGTAAGAATGTTTAAAATATGTATTTGATCGTGTATGGAAGAATTCAAAATTTATTTCATCGAAAATAGAGTTCAGATTGAGGAGTAATTCAAAAAAAGCAAAATGAGTCGAAACTCAAAGGGGTACCATCACGGAAATTAGTTGATTTTGGTCCCAAAAATATGTATTATATTAACACTACTACCTCAATATATATCGAGTTAGAATGCGAATAAAACTAATTTCACTAAAAACGAAGTTGTGAGTGATGAGATATTGATAAAACTACGAAATCGGACGAAACAATAAGGTGCCACCTAGGAAAAACGTATTTCACGTCTTATATAAAAGTGATAACAGTAAACATTTGATCTTATATTTTGAGTAAGAATTATTAAAATATATATTTCATTGAGTACGGAAGAATACAAAATTTATTTCATCGAATATAGAGTTCCGATTGAGGAGAAATTCAAAAAACAACAAAAGCGGTCGAAACTCAAAGGGGTACCATCACAGAAAATAGTTGATTTTGGTCCCAAAAATATGTATTGTATTAAAATTACTACCTCAATATATATCAAGTTGGAATGCCAATAAAACTAATTTCATTGAAAACAAAGTTGCAAGTGATGAGATATTGACAAAACTACGAAATCACGCAAATCAATAAAGCACCACCTAGGAAAAACGTATTTAACCTCTTATATACAAGTGATAACAACAAAAATTTGATCTTAAATTTTGAGTAAGAATGTTTAAAATATATATTTCATTGAGTATGGAAGAATTCCAAATTTATTTCATCGTAAATAGAGTTCCGATTGAGGTGTAATTAAGAAAATAGTAAAATCAGTCGAAACTCAAAGCGGTACCATTACGGAAAATAGTTGATTTTGGTCTCAAAAGTATGTATTATATTAATATTACTATCTCAATATATATCGAGTTAGAATGGCAACAAAACTAATTTAACTGAAAATGAAGTTGCCTGTGATGAGATATTAACAAAACATGAAATGAGACAAAACACTAAAGTGCCACCTAGGATAACTGTATTAACGTCTTATATACAAGTGATACCAGCAAACATTTGATCGTATATTTCGAGTAAGAATGTTTAAAATATGTATTTGATCGTGTATGGAAGAATTCATAATTTATTTCATCGAAAATAGAGTTCTGATTGAGGAGTAACTTCAAAAACAGTAAAATGAGTCGAAACTCAAAGGGGTACCATCACGGAAAATAGTTGATTTTGGTCACAAAAATATGTATTATATTAACACTACTACCTCAATATATATCGAGTTAGAATGCGAATAAAACTAATTTCACTAAAAACGAAATTGTGAGTGATGATATAATGAGAAAACTACAAAATCGGACAAAACAATAATGTACCACCTAGGAAAGAAGTATTTAACGTCTTATATACAAGTGATAACAGCAAACATTTGATCTTTTATTTTGAGTAATAATGTTTACAATATATATTTTATCGAGTACGTATGAAAATAAAATTTATTTCATCGAGAATAGAGTTCCGATTGAGGAGTAATTCCAAAAAAAAAAAGTCGAAACTCAAAGGGGTACCATCACGGTAAATAGTTGATTTTGGACCCAAAAATATGTATTGTATTAACCTTACTACCTCAATATATATCGAGTTAGAATGCCAATAAAACTAATTTCACTGAAAACAAAGTTGCAAGTGATGAGATATTGATAAAACTACGAAATCACGCAAAACAATAAAGTGCCACCTAGGAAAAACGTATTTAACCTCTTATTTACAAGTGATAACAACAAAAATTTGATCTTATATTTTGAGTAAGAATGTTTAAAATATATATTTCATTGAGTATGGAAGAATTCCAAATTTATTTCATCGTAAACAGAGTTCCGATTGAGGTGTAATTAAGAAAATAGCAAAATCAGTCGAAACTCAAAGGGGTACCATCACGGAAAATAGTTCATTTTGGTCTCAAAAGTATGTATTATATTAATATTACTGACTCAATATATATCGTGTTAGAATGCCAACAAAACTAATTTAACTGAAAATGAAGTTGCGTGTGATGAGATATTAACAAAACATGAAATGAGACAAAACACTAAAGTGCCAACTAGGAAAACTGTATTTAACGTCTTATATAGAAGTGATACCAGCAAACATTTGATCGTATATTTCGAGTAATAATGTTTAAAATATATATTTGATCGTGTACGGAAGAATTCAAAATTTATTTCATCGAAAATAGAGTTCTGATTGAGGAGTAATGCAAAAAACAGCAAAATGAGTCGAAACTCAAAGGGGTACCATCACGGAAAATAGTTGATTTTGGTCCCAAAAATATGTATTATATTAACACTACTACCTCAATATATATCGAGTTAGAATGCGAATAAAACTAATTTCACTAAAAACGAAATTGTGAGTAATGATATATTGAGAAAACTACAAAATCGGACAAAACAATAAGGTGCCACCTAGGAAAAATGTATTTAACGTCTTATATACAAGTGATAACATCAAACATTTGATCTTTTATTTTGAGTAATAATGTTTATAATATATATTTTATCGAGTACGTATGAAAATAAAATTTATTTCATCGAAAATAGAGTTCCGATGGAGGAGTAATTCAAAAAATAACATAATCAATCGAAAGTCAAAGAGATACCATCACGGAAAATAGTTGATTTTGGTCCCAAAAATATGTATTATATTAACATTACTACCTCAATATATGTCGAGTTAGAATGCGAATAAAACTAATTTCACTAAAAACGAAGTTGTGAGTGATGAGATATTGACAAAACTACGAAATCGGACGAAACAATAAGGTGCCACCTATGAAAAACGTATTTCGCGTCTTATATACAAGTGATAACAGTAAACATTTGATCTTATATTTTGAGTAAGAATTATTAAAATATATATTTCATTGAGTACGGAAGAATACAAAATTTATTTCATCGAGAATAGAGTTCCGATTGAGGAGTAATTCAAAAAAAAAAAAAAAGTCGAAACTCAAAGGGGTACCATCACGGTAAATAGTTGATTTTGGTCCCAAAAATATGTATTGTATTAACCTTACTACCTCAATATATATCGAGTTAGAATGCCAATAAAACTAATTTCACTGAAAACAAAGTTGCAAGTGATGATATATTGACAAAACTACGAAATCACGCAAAACAATAAAGCGCCACCAAGGAAAAACGTATTTAACCTCTTATATACAAGTGATAAAAACAAAAATTTGATCTTAAATTTTGAGTAAGAATGTTTACAATATATATTTCATTGAGTATGGAAGAATTCGAAATTTATTTCATCGTAAATAGAGTTCCGATTGAGGTGTAATTAAGAAAATAGTAAAATCAGTCGAAACTCAAAGCGGTACCATTACGGAAAATAGTTGATTTTGGTCTCAAAAGTATGTATTATATTAATATTACTATCTCAATATATATCGAGTTAGAATGACAACAAAACTAATTTAACTGAAAATGAAGTTGCCTGTGATGAGATATTAACAAAACATGAAATGAGACAAAACACTAAAGTGCCACCTAGGAAAACTGTATTTAACGTCTTATATACAAGTGATACCAACAAACATTTGATCGTATATTTCGAGTAAGAATGTTTAAAATATGTATTTGATCGTGTATGGAAGAATTCAAAATTTATTTCATCGAAAATAGAGTTCAGATTGAGGAGTAATTCAAAAAAAGCAAAATGAGTCGAAACTCAAAGGGGTACCATAACGGAAATTAGTTGATTTTGGTCCCAAAAATATGTATTATATTAACACTACTACCTCAATATATATCGAGTTAGAATGCGAATAAAACTAATTTCACTAAAAACGAAGTTGTGAGTGATGAGATATTGACAAAACTACGAAATCGGACGAAACAATAAGGTGCCACCTAGGAAAAACGTATTTCACCTCTTATTTACAAGTGATAACAACAAAAATTTGATCTTATATTTTGAGTAAGAATGTTTAAAATATATATTTCATTGAGTATGGAAGAATTCCAAATTTATTTCATCGTAAATAGAATTCCGATTGAGGAGTAATTCAGAAAACAGCAAAATCAGTCGAAACTCAAAGGGGTACCATTACGGAAAATAGTTGATTTTGGTCTCAAAAGTATGTATTATATTAATATTACTATCTCAATATATATCGAGTAAGAATGCCAACAAAACTAATTTAACTGAAAATGAAGTTGCATGTGATGAGATATTAACAAAACATGAAATGAGACAAAACACTAAAGTGCCACCTAGGATAACTGTATTAACGTCTTATATACAAGTGATACCAGCAAACATTTGATCGTATATTTCGAGTAAGAATGTTTAAAATATGTATTTGATCGTGTATGGAAGAATTCATAATTTATTTCATCGAAAATAGAGTTCTGATTGAGGAGTAATTCAAAAAACAGCAAAATGAGTCGAAACTCAAAGGGGTACCATCACGGAAACTAGTTTATTTTGGTCCCAAAAATATGTATTATATTAACATTACTACCTCAATATATATCGAGTTAGAATGCGAATAAAACTAATTTCACTAAAAACGAAGTTGTGAGTGATGAGATATTGACAAAACTACGAAATCGGACGAAACAATAAGGTGCCACCTAGGAAAAACGTATTTCACGTCTTATATAAAAGTGATAACAGTAAACATTTGATCTTATATTTTGAGTAAGAATTATTAAAATATATATTTCATTGAGTACGGAAGAATACAAAATTTATTTTATCGAATATAGAGTTCCGATTGAGGAGAAATTCAAAAAACAACAAAAGCGGTCGAAACTCAAAGGGGTACCATCACAGAAAATAGTTGATTTTGGTCCCAAAAATATGTATTGTATTAAAATTACTACCTCAATATATATCAAGTTGGAATGCCAATAAAACTAATTTCATTGAAAACAAAGTTGCAAGTGATGAGATATTGACAAAACTACGAAATCACGCAAATCAATAAAGCACCACCTAGGAAAAACGTATTTAACCTCTTATATACAAGTGATAACAACAAAAATTTGATCTTAAATTTTGAGTAAGAATGTTTAAAATATATATTTCATTGAGTATGGAAGAATTCCAAATTTATTTCATCGTAAATAGAGTTCCGATTGAGGTGTAATTAAGAAAATAGTAAAATCAGTCGAAACTCAAAGCGGTACCATTACGGAAAATAGTTGATTTTGGTCTCAAAAGTATGTATTATATTAATATTACTATCTCAATATATATCGAGTTAGAATGGCAACAAAACTAATTTAACTGAAAATGAAGTTGCCTGTGATGAGATATTAACAAAACATGAAATGAGACAAAACACTAAAGTGCCACCTAGGATAACTGTATTAACGTCTTATATACAAGTGATACCAGCAAACATTTGATCGTATATTTCGAGTAAGAATGTTTAAAATATGTATTTGATCGTGTATGGAAGAATTCATAATTTATTTCATCGAAAATAGAGTTCTGATTGAGGAGTAACTTCAAAAACAGTAAAATGAGTCGAAACTCAAAGGGGTACCATCACGGAAAATAGTTGATTTTGGACCCAAAAATATGTATTGTATTAACCTTACTACCTCAATATATATCGAGTTAGAATGCCAATAAAACTAATTTCACTGAAAACAAAGTTGCAAGTGATGAGATATTGATAAAACTACGAAATCACGCAAAACAATAAAGTGCCACCTAGGAAAAACGTATTTAACCTCTTATTTACAAGTGATAACAACAAAAATTTGATCTTATATTTTGAGTAAGAATGTTTAAAATATATATTTCATTGAGTATGGAAGAATTCCAAATTTATTTCATCGTAAACAGAGTTCCGATTGAGGTGTAATTAAGAAAACAGCAAAATCAGTCGAAACTCAAAGGGGTACCATCACGGAAAATAGTTCATTTTGGTCTCAAAAGTATGTATTATATTAATATTACTGACTCAATATATATCGTGTTAGAATGCCAACAAAACTAATTTAACTGAAAATGAAGTTGCGTGTGATGAGATATTAACAAAACATGAAATGAGACAAAACACTAAAGTGCCAACTAGGAAAACTGTATTTAACGTCTTATATAGAAGTGATACCAGCAAACATTTGATCGTATATTTCGAGTAATAATGTTTAAAATATATATTTGATCGAGTACGGAAGAATTCAAAATTTATTTCATCGAAAATAGAGTTCTGATTGAGGAGTAATGCAAAAAACAGCAAAATGAGTCGAAACTCAAAGGGGTACCATCACGGAAAATAGTTGATTTTGGTCCCAAAAATATGTATTATATTAACACTACTACCTCAATATATATCGAGTTAGAATGCGAATAAAACTAATTTCACTAAAAACGAAATTGTGAGTAATGATATATTGAGAAAACTACAAAATCGGACAAAACAATAAGGTGCCACCTAGGAAAAATGTATTTAACGTCTTATATACAAGTGATAACATCAAACATTTGATCTTTTATTTTGAGTAATAATGTTTATAATATATATTTTATCGAGTACGTATGAAAATAAAATTTATTTCATCGAAAATAGAGTTCCGATGGAGGAGTAATTCAAAAAATAACATAATCAATCGAAAGTCAAAGAGATACCATCACGGAAAATAGTTGATTTTGGTCCCAAAAATATTTATTATATTAACATTACTACCTCAATATATGTCGAATTATAATGCGAATAAAACTAATTTCACTAAAAACGAAGTTGTGAGTGATGAGATATTGACAAAACTACGAAATCGGACGAAACAATAAGGTGCCACCTATGAAAAACGTATTTCGCGTCTTATATACAAGTGATAACAGTAAACATTTGATCTTATATTTTGAGTAAGAATTATTAAAATATATATTTCATTGAGTACGGAAGAATACAAAATTTATTTCATCGAGAATAGAGTTCCGATTGAGGAGTAATTCAAAAAAAAAAAAGAAGTCGAAACTCAAAGGGGTACCATCACGGTAAATAGTTGATTTTGGTCCCAAAAATATGTATTGTATTAACCTTACTACCTCAATATATATCGAGTTAGAATGCCAATAAAACTAATTTCACTGAAAACAAAGTTGCAAGTGATGATATATTGACAAAACTACGAAATCACGCAAAACAATAAAGCGCCACCAAGGAAAAACGTATTTAACCTCTTATATACAAGTGATAAAAACAAAAATTTGATCTTAAATTTTGAGTAAGAATGTTTACAATATATATTTCATTGAGTATGGAAGAATTCCAAATTTATTTCATCGTAAATAGAGTTCCGATTGAGGTGTAATTAAGAAAATAGTAAAATCAGTCGAAACTCAAAGCGGTACCATTACGGAAAATAGTTGATTTTGGTCTCAAAAGTATGTATTATATTAATATTACTATCTCAATATATATCGAGTTAGAATGGCAACAAAACTAATTTAACTGAAAATGAAGTTGCCTGTGATGAGATATTAACAAAACATGAAATGAGACAAAACACTAAAGTGCCACCTAGGAAAACTGTATTTAACGTCTTATATACAAGTGATACCAACAAACATTTGATCGTATATTTCAAGTAAGAATGTTTAAAATATGTATTTGATCGTGTATGGAAGAATTCAAAATTTATTTCATCGAAAATAGAGTTCAGATTGAGGAGTAATTCAAAAAAAGCAAAATGAGTCGAAACTCAAAGGGGTACCATCACGGAAATTAGTTGATTTTGGTCCCCAAAATATGTATTATATTAACATTACTACCTCAATATATATCGAGTTATAATGCGAATAAAACTAATTTCACTAAAAACGAAGTTGTGAGTGATGAGATATTGACAAAACTACGACATCGGACGAAACAATAAGGTGTCACCTAGGAAAAACGTATTTCACGTCTTATATAAAAGTGATAACAGTAAACATTTGATCTTATATTTTGAGTAAGAATTATTAAAATATATATTTCATTGAGTACGGAAGAATACAAAATTTATTTCATCGAATATAGAGTTCCGATTGAGGAGAAATTCAAAAAACAACAAAAGCGGTCGAAACTCAAAGGGGTACCATCACAGAAAATAGTTGATTTTGGTCCCAAAAATATGTATTGTATTAAAATTACTACCTCAATATATATCAAGTTGGAATGCCAATAAAACTAATTTCATTGAAAACAAAGTTGCAAGTGATGAGATATTGACAAAACTACGAAATCACGCAAATCAATAAAGCACCACCTAGGAAAAACGTATTTAACCTCTTATATACAAGTGATAACAACAAAAATTTGATCTTAAATTTTGAGTAAGAATGTTTAAAATATATATTTCATTGAGTATGGAAGAATTCCAAATTTATTTCATCGTAAATAGAGTTCCGATTGAGGTGTAATTAAGAAAATAGTAAAATCAGTCGAAACTCAAAGCGGTACCATTACAGAAAATAGTTGATTTTGGTCTCAAAAGTATGTATTATATTAATATTACTATCTCAATATATATCGAGTTAGAATGGCAACAAAACTAATTTAACTGAAAATGAAGTTGCCTGTGATGAGATATTAACAAAACATGAAATGAGACAAAACACTAAAGTGCCACCTAGGAAAACTGTATTTAACGTCTTATATACAAGTGATACCAACAAACATTTGATCGTATATTTCAAGTAAGAATGTTTAAAATATGTATTTGATCGTGTATGGAAGAATTCAAAATTTATTTCATCGAAAATAGAGTTCAGATTGAGGAGTAATTCAAAAAAAGCAAAATGAGTCGAAACTCAAAGGGGTACCATCACGGAAATTAGTTGATTTTGGTTCCCAAAATATGTTTTATATTAACATTACTACCTCAATATATATCGAGTTATAATGCGAATAAAACTAATTTCACTAAAAACGAAGTTGTGAGTGATGAGATATTGACAAAACTACGAAATCGGACGAAACAATAAGGTGCCACCTAGGAAAAACGTATTTCACGTCTTATATAAAAGTGATAACAGTAAACATTTGATCTTATATTTTGAGTAAGAATTATTAAAATATATATTTCATTGAGTACGGAAGAATACAAAATTTATTTCATCGAATATAGAGTTCCGATTGAGGAGAAATTCAAAAAACAACAAAAGCGGTCGAAACTCAAAGGGGTACCATCACAGAAAATAGTTGATTTTGGTCCCAAAAATATGTATTGTATTAAAATTACTACCTCAATATATATCAAGTTGGAATGCCAATAAAACTAATTTCATTGAAAACAAAGTTGCAAGTGATGAGATATTGACAAAACTACGAAATCACGCAAATCAATAAAGCACCACCTAGGAAAAACGTATTTAACCTCTTATATACAAGTGATAACAACAAAAATTTGATCTTAAATTTTGAGTAAGAATGTTTAAAATATATATTTCATTGAGTATGGAAGAATTCCAAATTTATTTCATCGTAAATAGAGTTCCGATTGAGGTGTAATTAAGAAAATAGTAAAATCAGTCGAAACTCAAAGCGGTACCATTACGGAAAATAGTTGATTTTGGTCTCAAAAGTATGTATTATATTAATATTACTATCTCAATATATATCGAGTTAGAATGGCAACAAAACTAATTTAACTGAAAATGAAGTTGCCTGTGATGAGATATTAACAAAACATGAAATGAGACAAAACACTAAAGTGCCACCTAGGATAACTGTATTAACGTCTTATATACAAGTGATACCAGCAAACATTTGATCGTATATTTCGAGTAAGAATGTTTAAAATATGTATTTGATCGTGTATGGAAGAATTCATAATTTATTTCATCGAAAATAGAGTTCTGATTGAGGAGTAACTTCAAAAACAGTAAAATGAGTCGAAACTCAAAGGGGTACCATCACGGAAAATAGTTGATTTTGGTCCCAAAAATATGTATTATATTAACACTACTACCTCAATATATATCGAGTTAGAATGCGAATAAAACTAATTTCACTAAAAACGAAATTGTGAGTGATGATATAATGAGAAAACTACAAAATCGGACAAAACAATAATGTACCACCTAGGAAAGAAGTATTTAACGTCTTATATACAAGTGATAACAGCAAACATTTGATCTTTTATTTTGAGTAATAATGTTTACAATATATATTTTATCGAGTACGTATGAAAATAAAATTTATTTCATCGAGAATAGAGTTCCGATTGAGGAGTAATTCCAAAAAAAAAAAGTCGAAACTCAAAGGGGTACCATCACGGTAAATAGTTGATTTTGGACCCAAAAATATGTATTGTATTAACCTTACTACCTCAATATATATCGAGTTAGAATGCCAATAAAACTAATTTCACTGAAAACAAAGTTGCAAGTGATGAGATATTGATAAAACTACGAAATCACGCAAAACAATAAAGTGCCACCTAGGAAAAACGTATTTAACCTCTTATTTACAAGTGATAACAACAAAAATTTGATCTTATATTTTGAGTAAGAATGTTTAAAATATATATTTCATTGAGTATGGAAGAATTCCAAATTTATTTCATCGTAAACAGAGTTCCGATTGAGGTGTAATTAAGAAAACAGCAAAATCAGTCGAAACTCAAAGGGGTACCATCACGGAAAATAGTTCATTTTGGTCTCAAAAGTATGTATTATATTAATATTACTGACTCAATATATATCGTGTTAGAATGCCAACAAAACTAATTTAACTGAAAATGAAGTTGCGTGTGATGAGTATTAACAAAACATGAAATGAGACAAAACACTAAAGTGCCAACTAGGAAAACTGTATTTAACGTCTTATATAGAAGTGATACCAGCAAACATTTGATCGTATATTTCGAGTAAGAATGTTTAAAATATGTATTTGATCGTGTATGGAAGAATTCAAAATTTATTTCATCGAAAATAGAGTTCAAATTGAGGAGTAATTTAAAAAACAGCAAAATGAGTCGAAACTCAAAGGGGTACCATCACGGAAATTAGTTGATTTTGGTCCCAAAAATATGTATTATTTTAACACTACTACCTCAATATATATCGAGTTAGAATGCGAATAAAACTAATTTCACTAAAAACGAAGTTGTAAGTGATGAGATATTGACAAAACTACGAAATCGGACGAAACAATAAGGTGCCACCTAGGAAAAACGTATTTCACGTCTTATATAAAAGTGATAACAGTAAACATTTGATCTTTTATTTTGAGTAAGAATTATTAAAATATATATTTCATTGAGTACGGAAGAATACAAAATTTATTTCATCGAATATAGAGTTCCGATTGAGGAGAAATTCAAAAAACAACAAAAGCGGTCGAAACTCAAAGGGGTACCATCACAGAAAATAGTTGATTTTGGTCCCAAAAATATGTATTGTATTAAAATTACTACTTCAATATATATCAAGTTAGAATGCCAATAAAACTAATTTCATTGAAAACAAAGTTGCAAGTGATGAGATATTGACAAAACTACGAAATCAATAAAGCACCACCTAGGAAAAACGTATTTAACCTCTTATATACAAGTGATAACAACAAAAATTTGATCTTATATTTTGAGTAAGAATGTTTAAAATATATATTTAATTGAGTATGGAAGAATTCCAAATTTATTTCATCGTAAATAGAGTTCCGATTGAGGAGTAATTCAGAATACAGCAAAATCAGTCGAAACTCAAAGGGGTACCATTACGGAAAATAGTTGATTTTGGTCTCAAAAGTAAGTATTATATTAATATTACTATATCAATATATATCGAGTTAGAATGGCAACAAAACTAATTTAACTGAAAATGAAGTTGCCTGTGATGAGATATTAACAAAACATGAAATGACACAAAACACTAAAATGCCACCTAGGAAAACTGTATTAACATCTTATATACAAGTGATACCAGCAAACATTTGATCGTATATTTCGAGTAAGAATGTTTAAAATATGTATTTGATCGTGTATGGAAGAATTCATAATTTATTTCATCGAAAATAGAGTTCTGATTGAGGAGTAACTTAAAAAATAGCAAAATGAGTCGAAACTCAAAGGGGTACCATCACGGAAAATAGTTGATTTTGGTCCCAAAAATATGTATTATATTAACACTACTACCTCAATATATATTGAGTTAGAATGCGAATAAAACTAATTTCACTAAAAACGAAATTGTGAGTGATGATATAATGAGAAAACTACAAAATCGGACGAAACAATAAGGTACCACTTAGGAAAGAAGTATTTAACGTCTTATATACAAGTGATAACAACAAACATTTGATCTTTTATTTTGAGTAATAATGTTTACAATATATATTTTATCGAGTACGTATGAAAATAAAATTTATTTCATCGAAAATAGAGTTCCGATTGTGGAGTAATTCAAAAAATAACATAATCAATCGAAAGTCAAAGAGATACCATCACGGAAAATAGTTGATTTTGGTCCCAAAAATATTTATTATATTAACATTACTACCTCAATATATGTCGAGTTAGAATGCGAATGAAACTAATTTCACTAAAAACGAAGTTGTGAGTGATGAGATATTGACAAAACTACAAAATCGGACGAAACAATAAGGTGTCACCTATGAAAAACGTATTTCACGTCTTATATAAAAGTGATAACAGTAAACATTTGATCTTATATTTTGAGTAAGAATTATTAAAATATATATTTCATTGAGTACGGAAGAATACAAAATTTATTTCATCGAGAATAGAGTTCCGATTGAGGAGTAATTCAAAAAAAAAAAAACAGTCGAAACTCAAAGGGGTACCATCACGGTAAATAGTTGATTTTGGTCCCAAAAATATGTATTGTATTAACCTTACTACCTCAATATATATCGAGTTAGAATGCCAATAAAACTAATTTCATTGAAAACAAAGTTGCAAGTGATGATATATTGACAAAACTACCAAATCACGCAAAACAATAAAACGCCACCTAGGAAAAACGTATTTAACCTGTTATTTACAAGTGATAACAACAAAAATTTGATCTTATATTTTGAGTAAGAATGTTTAAAATATATATTTCATTGAGTATGGAAGAATTCCAAATTTATTTCATCGTAAATAGAATTCTGATTGAGGAGTAATTCAGAAAACAGAAAATCAGTCGAAACTCAAAGGGGTACCATTACAGAAAATATTTGATTTTGGTCTCAAAAGTATGTATTATATTAATATTACTATCTCAATATATATCGAGTAAGAATGCCAACAAAACTAATTTAACTGAAAATGAAGTTGCCTGTGATGCGATATTAACAAAACATGAAATGAGACAAAACACTAAAGTGCCACCTAGGAAAACTGTATTTAACGTCTTATATACAAGTGATACCAACAAACATTTGATCGTATATTTCAAGTAAGAATGTTTAAAATATGTATTTGATCGTGTATGGAAGAATTCAAAATTTATTTCATCGAAAATAGAGTTCCGATTGAGGAGTAATTCAAAAAACAGCAAAATGAGTCGAAACTCAAAGGGGTACCATCACGGAAATTAGTTGATTTTGGTCCCAAAAATATGTATTATATTAACACTACTACCTCAATATATATCGAGTTAGAATGCGAATAAAACTAATTTCACTAAAAACGAAATTGTGAGTGATGATATATTGAGAAAACTACAAAATCGGACAAAACAATAAGGTGCCACCTAGGAAAAATGTATTTAACGTCTTATATACAAGTCATAACATCAAACATTTGATCTTTTATTTTGAGTAATAATGTTTACAATATATATTTTATCGAGTACGTATGAAAATAAAATTTATTTCATCGAAAATAGAGTTCCGATGGAGGAGTAATTCAAAAAATAACATAATCAATCGAAAGTCAAAGAGATACCATCACGGAAAATAGTTGATTTTGGTCCCAAAAATATTTATTATATTAACATTACTACCTCAATATATGTCGAGTTAGAATGCGAATAAAACTAATTTCACTAAAAACGAAGTTGTGAGTGATGAGATATTGACAAAACTACGAAATCGGACGAAACAATAAGGTGCCACCTATGAAAAACGTATTTTACGTCTTATGTACAAGTGATAACAGTAAACATTTGATCTTATATTTTGAATAAGAATTATTAAAATATATATTTCATTGCGTACGGAAGAATACAAAATTTATTTCATCGAGAATAGAGTTCCGATTGAGGAGTAAATAAAAAAAAAAAAAGTCGAAACTCAAAGGGGTACCATCACGATAAATAGTTGATTTTGGTCCCAAAAATATGTATTGTATTAACCTTACTACCTCAATATATATCGAGTTAGAATGCCAATAAAACTAATTTCACTGAAAACAAAGTTGCAAGTGATGATATATTGACAAAACTACGAAATCACGCAAAACAATAAAGCGCCACCTAGGAAAAACGTATTTAACCTCTTATTTACAAGTGATAACAACAAAAATTTGATCTTATATTTTGAGTAAGAATGTTTAAAATATATATTTCATTGAGTATGGAAGAATTCCAAATTTATTTCATCGTAAATAGAATTCCGATTGAGGAGTAATTCAGAAAACAGCAAAATCAGTCGAAACTCAAAGGGGTACCATTACGGAAAATAGTTGATTTTGGTCTCAAAAGTATGTATTATATTAATATTACTATCTCAATATATATCGAGTAAGAATGCCAACAAAACTAATTTAACTGAAAATGAAGTTGCAAGTGATGAGATATTAACAAAACATGAAATGAGACAAAACACTAAAGTGCCACCTAGGAAAACTGTATTTAACGTCTTATATACAAGTGATACCAACAAACATTTGATCGTATATTTCAAGTAAGAATGTTTAAAATATGTATTTGATCGTGTATGGAAGAATTCAAAATTTATTTCATCGAAAATAGAGTTCCGATTGAGGAGTAATTCAAAAAACAGCAAAATGAGTCAAGCTCAAAGGGGTACCATCACGGAATATAGTTGATTTTGGTTCCCAAAATATGTATTATATTAACATTACTACTTCAATATATATCGAGTTATAATGCGAATAAAACTAATTTCACTAAAAACGAAGTTGTGAGTGATGAGATATTGACAAAACTACGACATTGGCCGAAACAATAAGGTGTCACCTAGGAAAAACGTACTTAACATCTTATATACAAGTGATAACAGTAAACATTTGATCTTATATTTTGAGTAAGAATTATTAAAATATATATTTCATTGAGTACGGAAGAATACAAAATTTATTTCATCGAATATAGAGTTCCGATTGAGGAGTAATTCAAAAAACAACAAAATCGGTCGAAACTCAAAGGGGTACCATCACGGAAAATAGTTGATTTTGGTCCCAAAAATATTTATTATATTAACATTACTGCTTCAATATATATTGAGTTATAATGCGAATAAAACTAATTTCACTAAAAACGAAGTTGTGAGTGATGAGATATTGACAAAACTACGAAATCGGACGAAACAATAAGGTGCCACCTATGAAAAACGTATTTCACGTCTTATGTACAAGTGATAACAGTAAACATTTGATCTTATATTTTGAATAAGAATTATTAAAATATATATTTCATTGAGTACGGAAGAATACAAAATTTATTTCATCGAGAATAGAGTTCCGATTGAGGAGTAAATAAAAAAAAAAAAAAGTCGAAACTCAAAGGGGTACCATCACGATAAATAGTTGATTTTGGTCCCAAAAATATGTATTGTATTAACCTTACTACCTCAATATATATCGAGTTAGAATGCCAATAAAACTAATTTCACTGAAAACAAAGTTGCAAGCGATGATATATTGACAAAACTACGAAATCACGCAAAACAATAAATCGCCACCTAGGAAAAACGTATTTAACCTGTTATTTACAAGTGATAACAACAAAAATTTGATCTTATATTTTGAGTAAGAATGTTTAAAATATATATTTCATTGAGTATGGAAGAATTCCAAATTTATTTCATCGTAAATAGAATTCCGATTGAGGAGTAATTCAGAAAACAGCAAAATCAGTCGAAACTCAAAGGGGTACCATTACGGAAAATAGTTGATTTTGGTCTCAAAAGTATGTATTATATTAATATTACTATCTCAATATATATCGAGTAAGAATGCCAACAAAACTAATTTAACTGAAAATGAAGTTGCCTGTGATGAGATATTAACAAAACATGAAATGAGACAAAACACTAAAGTGCCACCTAGGAAAACTGTATTTAACGTCTTATATACAAGTGATACCAACAAACATTTGATCGTATATTTCAAGTAAGAATGTTTAAAATATGTATTTGATCGTGTATGGAAGAATTCAAAATTTATTTCATCGAAAATAGAGTTCCGATTGAGGAGTAATTCAAAAAACAGCAAAATGAGTCGAAACTCAAAGGGGTACCATCACGGAAATTAGTTGATTTTGGTCCCAAAAATATGTATTATATTAACACTACTACCTCAATATATATCGAGTTAGAATGCGAATAAAACTAATTTCACTAAAAACGAAATTGTGAGTGACGATATATTGAGAAAACTACAAAATCGGACAAAACAATAAGGTGCCACCTAGGAAAAATGTATTTAACGTCTTCTATACAAGTCATAACATCAAACATTTGATATTTTATTTTGAGTAATAATGTTTACAATATATATTTTATCGAGTACGTATGAAAATAAAATTTATTTCATCGAAAATAGAGTTCCGATGGAGGAGTAATTCAAAAAATAACATAATCAATCGAAAGTCAAAGAGATACCATCACGGAAAATAGTTGATTTTGGTCCCAAAAATATTTATTATATTAACATTACTACCTCAATATATGTCGAGTTAGAATGCGAATAAAACGAATTTCACTAAAAACGAAGTTGTGAGTGATGAGATATTGACAAAACTACGAAATCGGACGAAACAATAAGGTGCCACCTATGAAAAACGTATTTCACGTCTTATGTACAAGTGATAACAGTAAACATTTGATCTTATATTTTGAATAAGAATTATTAAAATATATATTTCATTGCGTACGGAAGAATACAAAATTTATTTCATCGAGAATAGAGTTCCGATTGAGGAGTAAATAAAAAAAAAAAAAAGTCGAAACTCAAAGGTGTACCATCACGATAAATAGTTGATTTTGGTCCCAAAAATATGTATTGTATTAACCTTACTACCTCAATATATATCGAGTTAGAATGCCAATAAAACTAATTTCACTGAAAACAAAGTTGCAAGTGATGATATATTGACAAAACTAAGAAATCACGCAAAACAATAAAGCGCCACCTAGGAAAAACGTATTTAACCTCTTATTTACAAGTGATAACAACAAAAATTTGATCTTATATTTTGAGTAAGAATGTTTAAAATATATATTTCATTGAGTATGGAAGAATTCCAAATTTATTTCATCGTAAATAGAATTCCGATTGAGGAGTAATTCAGAAAACAGCAAAATCAGTCGAAACTCAAAGGGGTACCATTACGGAAAATAGTTGATTTTGGTCTCAAACGTATGTATTATATTAATATTACTATCTCAATATATATCGAGTAAGAATGCCAACAAAACTAATTTAACTGAAAATGAAGTTGCAAGTGATGAGATATTAACAAAACATGAAATGAGACAAAACACTAAAGTGCCACCTAGGAAAACTGTATTTAACGTCTTATATACAAGTGATACCAACAAACATTTGATCGTATATTTCAAGTAAGAATGTTTAAAATATGTATTTGATCGTGTATGGAAGAATTCAAAATTTATTTCATCGAAAATAGAGTTCCGATTGAGGAGTAATTCAAAAAACAGCAAAATGAGTCAAACTCAAAGGGGTACCATCACGGAATATAGTTGATTTTGGTTCCCAAAATATGTATTATATTAACATTACTACCTCAATATATATCGAGTTATAATGCGAATAAAACTAATTTCACTAAAAACGAAGTTGTGAGTGATGAGATATTGACAAAACTACGACATTGGCCGAAACAATAAGGTGTCACCTAGGAAAAACGTACTTAACATCTTATATACAAGGGATAACAGTAAACATTTGATCTTATATTTTGAGTAAGAATTATTAAAATATATATTTCATTGAGTACGGAAGAATACAAAATTTATTTCATCGAATATAGAGTTCCGATTGAGGAGAATTCAAAAAACAACAAAATCGGTCGAAACTCAAAGGGGTACCATCACGGAAAATAGTTGATTTTGGTCCCAAAAATATTTATTATATTAACATTACTACCTCAATATATGTCGAGTTATAATGCGAATAAAACTAATTTCACTAAAAACGAAGTTGTGAGTGATGAGATATTGACAAAACTACGAAATCGGACGAAACAATAAGGTGCCACCTATGAAAAACGTATTTCACGTCTTATGTACAAGTGATAACAGTAAACATTTGATCTTATATTTTGAATAAGAATTATTAAAATATATATTTCATTGAGTACGGAAGAATACAAAATTTATTTCATCGAGAATAGAGTTCCGATTGAGGAGTAAATAAAAAAAAAAAAAGTCGAAACTCAAAGGGGTACCATCACGATAAATAGTTGATTTTGGTCCCAAAAATATGTACTGTATTAACCTTACT
The DNA here is from genome assembly GCA_946814005.1 of Chamaenerion angustifolium. Classification (NCBI taxonomy): domain Eukaryota; kingdom Viridiplantae; phylum Streptophyta; class Magnoliopsida; order Myrtales; family Onagraceae; genus Chamaenerion; species Chamaenerion angustifolium. Next base: position 3,149,799 of record OX328279.1, read on the forward strand.
ACCTCAATATATATCGAGTTAGAATGCCAATAAAACTAATTTCACTGAAAACAAAGTTGCAAGCGATGATATATTGACAAAACTACGAAATCACGCAAAACAATAAATCGCCACCTAGGAAAAACGTATTTAACCTGTTATTTACAAGTGATAACAACAAAAATTTGATCTTATATTTTGAGTAAGAATGTTTAAAATATATATTTCATTGAGTATGGAAGAATTCCAAATTTATTTCATCGTAAATAGAATTCCGATTGAGGAGTAATTCAGAAAACAGCAAAATCAGTCGAAACTCAAAGGGGTACCATTACGGAAAATAGTTGATTTTGGTCTCAAAAGTATGTATTATATTAATATTACTATCTCAATATATATCGAGTAAGAATGCCAACAAAACTAATTTAACTGAAAATGAAGTTGCCTGTGATGAGATATTAACAAAACATGAAATGAGACAAAACACTAAAGTGCCACCTAGGAAAACTGTATTTAACGTCTTATATACAAGTGATACCAACAAACATTTGATCGTATATTTCAAGTAAGAATGTTTAAAATATGTATTTGATCGTGTATGGAAGAATTCAAAATTTATTTCATCGAAAATAGAGTTCCGATTGAGGAGTAATTCAAAAAACAGCAAAATGAGTCGAAACTCAAAGGGGTACCATCACGGAAATTAGTTGATTTTGGTCCCAAAAATATGTATTATATTAACACTACTACCTCAATATATATCGAGTTAGAATGCGAATAAAACTAATTTCACTAAAAACGAAATTGTGAGTGACGATATATTGAGAAAACTACAAAATCGGACAAAACAATAAGGTGCCACCTAGGAAAAATGTATTTAACGTCTTCTATACAAGTCATAACATCAAACATTTGATATTTTATTTTGAGTAATAATGTTTACAATATATATTTTATCGAGTACGTATGAAAATAAAATTTATTTCATCGAAAATAGAGTTCCGATGGAGGAGTAATTCAAAAAATAACATAATCAATCGAAAGTCAAAGAGATACCATCACGGAAAATAGTTGATTTTGGTCCCAAAAATATTTATTATATTAACATTACTACCTCAATATATGTCGAGTTAGAATGCGAATAAAACGAATTTCACTAAAAACGAAGTTGTGAGTGATGAGATATTGACAAAACTACGAAATCGGACGAAACAATAAGGTGCCACCTATGAAAAACGTATTTCACGTCTTATGTACAAGTGATAACAGTAAACATTTGATCTTATATTTTGAATAAGAATTATTAAAATATATATTTCATTGAGTACGGAAGAATACAAAATTTATTTCATCGAGAATAGAGTTCCGATTGAGGAGTAAATAAAAAAAAAAAAAGTCGAAACTCAAAGGTGTACCATCACGATAAATAGTTGATTTTGGTCCCAAAAATATGTATTGTATTAACCTTACTACCTCAATATATATCGAGTTAGAATGCCAATAAAACTAATTTCACTGAAAACAAAGTTGCAAGTGATGATATATTGACAAAACTACGAAATCACGCAAAACAATAAAGCGCCACCTAGGAAAAACGTATTTAACCTCTTATTTACAAGTGATAACAACAAAAATTTGATCTTATATTTTGAGTAAGAATGTTTAAAATATATATTTCATTGAGTATGGAAGAATTCCAAATTTATTTCATCGTAAATAGAATTCCGATTGAGGAGTAATTCAGAAAACAGCAAAATCAGTCGAAACTCAAAGGGGTACCATTACGGAAAATAGTTGATTTTGGTCTCAAAAGTATGTATTATATTAATATTACTATCTAAATATATATCGAGTAAGAATGCCAACAAAACTAATTTAACTGAAAATGAAGTTGCATGTGATGAGATATTAACAAAACATGAAATGAGACAAAACACTAAAGTGCCACCTAGGATAACTGTATTAACGTCTTATATACAAGTGATACCAGCAAACATTTGATCGTATATTTCGAGTAAGAATGTTTAAAATATGTATTTGATCGTGTATGGAAGAATTCATAATTTATTTCATCGAAAATAGAGTTCTGATTGAGGAGTAATTCAAAAAACAGCAAAATGAGTCGAAACTCAAAGGGGTACCATCACGGAAATTAGTTGATTTTGGTCCCAAAAATATGTATTATATTAACACTACTAACTCAATATATATCGAGTTAGAATGCGAATAAAACTAATTTTACTAAAAACGAAGTTGTGAGTGATGAGATATTGACAAAACTACGAAATCGGACGAAACAATAAGGTGCCACCTATGAAAAACGTATTTCACGTCTTATGTACAAGTGATAACAGTAAACATTTGATCTTATATTTTGAATAAGAATTATTAAAATATATATTTCATTGAGTACGGAAGAATACAAAATTTATTTCATCGAGAATAGAGTTCCGATTGAGGAGTAAATAAAAAAAAAAAAAAGTCGAAACTCAAAGGGGTACCATCACGATAAATAGTTGATTTTGGTCCCAAAAATATGTATTGTATTAACCTTACTACCTCAATATATATCGAGTTAGAATGCCAATAAAACTAATTTCACTGAAAACAAAGTTGCAAGTGATGATATATTGACAAAACTACGAAATCACGCAAAACAATAAAGCGCCACCTAGGAAAAACGTATTTAACCTCTTATTTACAAGTGATAACAACAAAAATTTGATCTTATATTTTGAGTAAGAATGTTTAAAATATATATTTCATTGAGTATGGAAGAATTCCAAATTTATTTCATCGTAAATAGAATTCCGATTGAGGAGTAATTCAGAAAACAGCAAAATCAGTCGAAACTCAAAGGGGTACCATTACGGAAAATAGTTGATTTTGGTCTCAAAAGTATGTATTATATTAATATTACTATCTCAATATATATCGAGTAAGAATGCCAACAAAACTAATTTAACTGAAAATGAAGTTGCAAGTGATGAGATATTAACAAAACATGAAATGAGACAAAACACTAAAGTGCCACCTAGGAAAACTGTATTTAACGTCTTATATACAAGTGATACCAACAAACATTTGATCGTATATTTCAAGTAAGAATGTTTAAAATATGTATTTGATCGTGTATGGAAGAATTCAAAATTTATTTCATCGAAAATAGAGTTCCGATTGAGGAGTAATTCAAAAAACAGCAAAATGAGTCAAACTCAAAGGGGTACCATCACGGAAATTAGTTGATTTTGGTCCCAAAAATATGTATTGTATTAACACTACTAACTCAATATATATCGAGTTATAATGCGAATAAAACTAATTTCACTAAAAACGAAGTTGTGAGTGATGAGATATTGACAAAACTACGACATTGGCCGAAACAATAAGGTGTCACCTAGGAAAAACGTATTTCACGTCTTATATAAAAGTGATAACAGTAAACATTTGATCTTATATTTTGAGTAAGAATTATTAAAATATATATTTCATTGAGTACGGAAGAATACAAAATTTATTTCATCGAATATAGAGTTCCGATTGAGGAGAAATTCAAAAAACAACAAAAGCGGTCGAAACTCAAAGGGGGTACCATCACAGAAAATAGTTGATTTTGGTCCCAAAAATATGTATTGTATTAAAATTACTACCTCAATATATATCAAGTTAGAATGCCAATAAAACTAATTTCATTGAAAACAAAGTTGCAAGTGATGAGATATTGACAAAACTACGAAATCACGCAAATCAATAAAGCACCACCTAGGAAAAACATATTTAACCTCTTATATACAAGTGATAACAACAAAAATTTGATCTTATATTTTGAGTAAGAATGTTTAAAATATATATTTAATTGAGTATGGAAGAATTCCAAATTTATTTCATCGTAAATAGAGTTCCGATTGAGGAGTAATTCAGAATACAGCAAAATCAGTCGAAACTCAAAGGGGTACCATTACGGAAAATAGTTGATTTTGGTCTCAAAAGTATGTATTATATTAATATTACTATCTCAATATATATCGAGTTAGAATGCCAACAAAACTAATTTAACTGAAAATGAAGTTGCATGTGATGAGATATTAACAAAACATGAAATGAGACAAAACACTAAAGTGCCACCTAGGAAAACTGTATTAACGTCTTATATACAAGTGATACCAGCAAACATTTGATCGTATATTTCGAGTAATAATGTTTAAAATATGTATTTGATCGTGTATGGAAGAATTCATAATTTATTTCATCGAAAATAGAGTTCCGATGGAGGAGTAATTCAAAAAATAACATAATCAATCGAAAGTCAAAGGGATACCATCGCGGAAAATAGGTGATTTTGGTCCCAAAAATATGTATTATATTAACATTACTACCTCAATATATGTCGAGTTAGAATGCGAATAATACTAATTTCACCAAAAACGAAGTTGTGAGTGATGAGATATTGACAAAACTACGAAATCGGACGAAACAATAAGGTGTCACCGATGAAAAACGTATTTCACGTCTTATATAAAAGTGATAACAGTAAACATTTGATCTTATATTTTGAGTAAGAATTATTAAAATATATATTTCATTGAGTACGGTAGAATACAAAATTTATTTCATCGAGAATAGAGTTCCGATTGAGGAGTAATTCAAAAAATAAAAAACAGTCGAAACTCAAAGGGGTACCAACACGGTAAATAGTTGATTTTGGTCCCAAAAATATGTATTGTATTAACCTTACTACCTCAATATATATCGAGTTAGAATGCCAATAAAACTAATTTCACTGAAAACAAAGTTGCAAGTGATGATATATTGACAAAACTACGAAATCACGCAAAACAATAAAGCGCCACCTAGGAAAAACGTATTTAACCTCTTATTTACAAGTGATAACAACAAAAATTTGATCTTATATTTTGAGTAAGAATGTTTAAAATATATATTTCATTGAGTATGGAAGAATTCCAAATTTATTTCATCGTAAATAGAATTCCGATTGAGGAGTAATTCAGAAAACAGCAAAATCAGTCGAAACTCAAAGGGGTACCATTACGGAAAATAGTTGATTTTGGTCTCAAAAGTATGTATTATATTAATATTACTATCTCAATATATATCGAGTAAGAATGCCAACAAAACTAATTTAACTGAAAATGAAGTTGCATGTGATGAGATATTAACAAAACATGAAATGAGACAAAACACTAAAGTGCCACCTAGGATAACTGTATTAACGTCTTATATACAAGTGATACCAGCAAACATTTGATCGTATATTTCGAGTAAGAATGTTTAAAATATGTATTTGATCGTGTATGGAAGAATTCATAATTTATTTCATCGAAAATAGAGTTCCGATTGAGGAGTAATTCAAAAAACAGCAAAATGAGTCGAAACTCAAAGGGGTACCATCACGGAAATTAGTTGATTTTGGTCCCAAAAATATGTATTATATTAACACTACTAACTCAATATATATCGAGTTAGAATGCGAATAAAACTAATTTTACTAAAAACGAAGTTGTGAGTGATGAGATATTGACAAAACTACGAAATCGGACGAAACAATAAGGTGCCACCTATGAAAAACGTATTTCACGTCTTATGTACAAGTGATAACAGTAAACATTTGATCTTATATTTTGAATAAGAATTATCAAAATATATATTTCATTGAGTACGGAAGAATACAAAATTTATTTCATCGAGAATAGAGTTCCGATTGAGGAGTAAATAAAAAGAAAAAAAAGTCGAAACTCAAAGGGGTACCATCACGATAAATAGTTGATTTTGGTCCCAAAAATATGTATTGTATTAACCTTACTACCTCAATATATATCGAGTTAGAATGCCAATAAAACTAATTTCACTGAAAACAAAGTTGCAAGTGATGATATATTGACAAAACTACGAAATCACGCAAAACAATAAAGCGCCACCTAGGAAAAACGTATTTAACCTCTTATTTACAAGTGATAACAACAAAAATTTGATCTTATATTTTGAGTAAGAATGTTTAAAATATATATTTCATTGAGTATGGAAGAATTCCAAATTTATTTCATCGTAAATAGAATTCCGATTGAGGAGTAATTCAGAAAACAGCAAAATCAGTCGAAACTCAAAGGGGTACCATTACGGAAAATAGTTGATTTTGGTCTCAAAAGTATGTATTATATTAATATTACTATCTCAATATATATCGAGTAAGAATGCCAACAAAACTAATTTAACTGAAAATGAAGTTGCAAGTGATGAGATATTAACAAAACATGAAATGAGACAAAACACTAAAGTGCCACCTAGGAAAACTGTATTTAACGTCTTATATACAAGTGATACCAACAAACATTTGATCGTATATTTCAAGTAAGAATGTTTAAAATATGTATTTGATCGTGTATGGAAGAATTCAAAATTTATTTCATCGAAAATAGAGTTCCGATTGAGGAGTAATTCAAAAAACAGCAAAATGAGTCAAACTCAAAGGGGTACCATCACGGAAATTAGTTGATTTTGGTCCCAAAAATATGTATTATATTAACACTACTAACTCAATATATATCGAGTTAGAATGCGAATAAAACTAATTTCACTAAAAACGAAGTTGTGAGTGATGAGATATTGACAAAACTACGAAATCGGACGAAACAATAAGGTGCCACCTAGGAAAAACGTATTTCACGTCTTATATAAAAGTGATAACAGTAAACATTTGATCTTATATTTTGTGTAAGAATTATTAAAATATATATTTCATTGAGTACGGAAGAATACAAAATTTATTTCATCGAATATAGAGTTCCGATTGAGGAGAAATTCAAAAAACAACAAAAGCGGTCGAAACTCAAAGGGGGTACCATCACAGAAAATAGTTGATTTTGGTCCCAAAAATATGTATTGTATTAAAATTACTACCTCAATATATATCAAGTTAGAATGCCAATAAAACTAATTTCATTGAAAACAAAGTTGCAAGTGATGAGATATTGACAAAACTACGAAATCACGCAAATCAATAAAGCACCACCTAGGAAAAACATATTTAACCTCTTATATACAAGTGATAACAACAAAAATTTGATCTTATATTTTGAGTAAGAATGTTTAAAATATATATTTCATTGAGTATGGAAGAATTCCAAATTTATTTCATCGTAAATAGAATTCCGATTGAGGAGTAATTCAGAAAATAGCAAAATCAGTCGAAACTCAAAGGGGTACCATTACGGAAAATAGTTGATTTTGGTCTCAAAAGTATGTATTATATTAATATTACTATCTCAATATATATCGAGTAAGAATGCCAACAAAACTAATTTAACTGAAAATGAAGTTGCATGTGATGAGATATTAACAAAACATGAAATGAGACAAAACACTAAAGTGCCACCTAGGATAACTGTATTAACGTCTTATATACAAGTGATACCAGCAAACATTTGATCGTATATTTCGAGTAAGAATGTTTAAAATATGTATTTGATCGTGTATGGAAGAATTCATAATTTATTTCATCGAAAATAGAGTTCCGATGGAGGAGTAATTCAAAAAATAACATAATCAATCGAAAGTCAAAGGGATACCATCGCGGAAAATAGGTGATTTTGGTCCCAAAAATATGTATTATATTAACATTACTACCTCAATATATGTCGAGTTAGAATGCGAATAATACTAATTTCACCAAAAACGAAGTTGTGAGTGATGAGATATTGACAAAACTACGAAATCGGACGAAACAATAAGGTGTCACCGATGAAAAACGTATTTCACGTCTTATATAAAAGTGATAACAGTAAACATTTGATCTTATATTTTGAGTAAGAATTATTAAAATATATATTTCATTGAGTACGGTAGAATACAAAATTTATTTCATCGAGAATAGAGTTCCGATTGAGGAGTAATTCAAAAAATAAAAAACAGTCGAAACTCAAAGGGGTACCAACACGGTAAATAGTTGATTTTGGTCCCAAAAATATGTATTGTATTAACCTTACTACCTCAATATATATCGAGTTAGAATTCCAATAAAACTAATTTCACTGAAAACAAAGTTGCAAGTGATGATATATTGACAAAACTACGAAATCACGCAAAACAATAAAGCGCCACCTAGGAAAAACGTATTTAACCTCTTATTTACAAGTGATAACAACAAAAATTTGATCTTATATTTTGAGTAAGAATGTTTAAAATATATATTTCATTGAGTATGGAAGAATTCCAAATTTATTTCATCGTAAATAGAATTCCGATTGAGGAGTAATTCAGAAAACAGCAAAATCAGTCGAAACTCAAAGGGGTACCATTACGGAAAATAGTTGATTTTGGTCTCAAAAGTATGTATTATATTAATATTACTATCTCAATATATATCGAGTAAGAATGCCAACAAAACTAATTTAACTGAAAATGAAGTTGCATGTGATGAGATATTAACAAAACATGAAATGAGACAAAACACTAAAGTGCCACCTAGGATAACTGTATTAACGTCTTATATACAAGTGATACCAGCAAACATTTGATCGTATATTTCGAGTAAGAATGTTTAAAATATGTATTTGATCGTGTATGGAATAATTCATAATTTATTTCATCGAAAATAGAGTTCCGATTGAGGAGTAATTCAAAAAACAGCAAAATGAGTCGAAACTCAAAGGGGTACCATCACGGAAATTAGTTGATTTTGGTCCCAAAAATATGTATTATATTAACACTACTAACTCAATATATATCGAGTTAGAATGCGAATAAAACTAATTTTACTAAAAACGAAGTTGTGAGTGATGAGATATTGACAAAACTACGAAATCGGACGAAACAATAAGGTGCCACCTATGAAAAACGTATTTCACGTCTTATGTACAAGTGATAACAGTAAACATTTGATCTTATATTTTGAATAAGAATTATTAAAATATATATTTCATTGAGTACGGAAGAATACAAAATTTATTTCATCGAGAATAGAGTTCCGATTGAGGAGTAAATAAAAAGAAAAAAAAGTCGAAACTCAAAGGGGTACCATCACGATAAATAGTTGATTTTGGTCCCAAAAATATGTATTGTATTAACCTTACTACCTCAATATATATCGAGTTAGAATGCCAATAAAACTAATTTCACTGAAAACAAAGTTGCAAGTGATGATATATTGACAAAACTACGAAATCACGCAAAACAATAAAGCGCCACCTAGGAAAAACGTATTTAACCTCTTATTTACAAGTGATAACAACAAAAATTTGATCTTATATTTTGAGTAAGAATGTTTAAAATATATATTTCATTGAGTATGGAAGAATTCCAAATTTATTTCATCGTAAATAGAATTCCGATTGAGGAGTAATTCAGAAAACAGCAAAATCAGTCGAAACTCAAAGGGGTACCATTACGGAAAATAGTTGATTTTGGTCTCAAAAGTATGTATTATATTAATATTACTATCTCAATATATATCGAGTAAGAATGCCAACAAAACTAATTTAACTGAAAATGAAGTTGCAAGTGATGAGATATTAACAAAACATGAAATGAGACAAAACACTAAAGTGCCACCTAGGAAAACTGTATTTAACGTCTTATATACAAGTGATACCAACAAACATTTGATCGTATATTTCAAGTAAGAATGTTTAAAATATGTATTTGATCGTGTATGGAAGAATTCAAAATTTATTTCATCGAAAATAGAGTTCCGATTGAGGAGTAATTCAAAAAACAGCAAAATGAGTCAAACTCAAAGGGGTACCATCACGGAAATTAGTTGATTTTGGTCCCAAAAATAGGTATTATATTAACACTACTAACTCAATATATATCGAGTTAGAATGCGAATAAAACTAATTTCACTAAAAACGAAGTTGTGAGTGATGAGATATTGACAAAACTACGAAATCGGACGAAACAATAAGGTGCCACCTAGGAAAAACGTATTTCACGTCTTATATAAAAGTGATAACAGTAAACATTTGATCTTATATTTTGAGTAAGAATTATTAAAATATATATTTCATTGAGTACGGAAGAATACAAAATTTATTTCATCGAATATAGAGTTCCGATTGAGGAGAAATTCAAAAAACAACAAAAGCGGTCGAAACTCAAAGGGGGTACCATCACAGAAAATAGTTGATTTTGGTCCCAAAAATATGTATTGTATTAAAATTACTACCTCAATATATATCAAGTTAGAATGCCAATAAAACTAATTTCATTGAAAACAAAGTTGCAAGTGATGAGATATTGACAAAACTACGAAATCACGCAAATCAATAAAGCACCACCTAGGAAAAACATATTTAACCTCTTATATACAAGTGATAACAACAAAAATTTGATCTTATATTTTGAGTAAGAATGTTTAAAATATATATTTCATTGAGTATGGAAGAATTCCAAATTTATTTCATCGTAAATAGAATTCCGATTGAGGAGTAATTCAGAAAATAGCAAAATCAGTCGAAACTCAAAGGGGTACCATTACGGAAAATAGTTGATTTTGGTCTCAAAAGTATGTATTATATTAATATTACTATCTCAATATATATCGAGTAAGAATGCCAACAAAACTAATTTAACTGAAAATGAAGTTGCATGTGATGAGATATTAACAAAACATGAAATGAGACAAAACACTAAAGTGCCACCTAGGATAACTGTATTAACGTCTTATATACAAGTGATACCAGCAAACATTTGATCGTATATTTCGAGTAAGAATGTTTAAAATATGTATTTGATCGTGTATGGAAGAATTCATAATTTATTTCATCGAAAATAGAGTTCCGATGGAGGAGTAATTCAAAAAATAACATAATCAATCGAAAGTCAAAGGGATACCATCGCGGAAAATAGGTGATTTTGGTCCCAAAAATATGTATTATATTAACATTACTACCTCAATATATGTCGAGTTAGAATGCGAATAATACTAATTTCACCAAAAACGAAGTTGTGAGTGATGAGATATTGACAAAACTACGAAATCGGACGAAACAATAAGGTGTCACCGATGAAAAACGTATTTCACGTCTTATATAAAAGTGATAACAGTAAACATTTGATCTTATATTTTGAGTAAGAATTATTAAAATATATATTTCATTGAGTACGGTAGAATACAAAATTTATTTCATCGAGAATAGAGTTCCGATTGAGGAGTAATTCAAAAAATAAAAAACAGTCGAAACTCAAAGGGGTACCAACACGGTAAATAGTTGATTTTGGTCCCAAAAATATGTATTGTATTAACCTTACTACCTCAATATATATCGAGTTAGAATTCCAATAAAACTAATTTCACTGAAAACAAAGTTGCAAGTGATGATATATTGACAAAACTACGAAATCACGCAAAACAATAAAGCGCCACCTAGGAAAAACGTATTTAACCTCTTATTTACAAGTGATAACAACAAAAATTTGATCTTATATTTTGAGTAAGAATGTTTAAAATATATATTTCATTGAGTATGGAAGAATTCCAAATTTATTTCATCGTAAATAGAATTCCGATTGAGGAGTAATTCAGAAAACAGCAAAATCAGTCGAAACTCAAAGGGGTACCATTACGGAAAATAGTTGATTTTGGTCTCAAAAGTATGTATTATATTAATATTACTATCTCAATATATATCGAGTAAGAATGCCAACAAAACTAATTTAACTGAAAATGAAGTTGCATGTGATGAGATATTAACAAAACATGAAATGAGACAAAACACTAAAGTGCCACCTAGGATAACTGTATTAACGTCTTATATACAAGTGATACCAGCAAACATTTGATCGTATATTTCGAGTAAGAATGTTTAAAATATGTATTTGATCGTGTATGGAATAATTCATAATTTATTTCATCGAAAATAGAGTTCCGATTGAGGAGTAATTCAAAAAACAGCAAAATGAGTCGAAACTCAAAGGGGTACCATCACGGAAATTAGTTGATTTTGGTCCCAAAAATATGTATTATATTAACACTACTAACTCAATATATATCGAGTTAGAATGCGAATAAAACTAATTTTACTAAAAACGAAGTTGTGAGTGATGAGATATTGACAAAACTACGAAATCGGACGAAACAATAAGGTGCCACCTATGAAAAACGTATTTCACGTCTTATGTACAAGTGATAACAGTAAACATTTGATCTTATATTTTGAATAAGAATTATTAAAATATATATTTCATTGAGTACGGAAGAATACAAAATTTATTTCATCGAGAATAGAGTTCCGATTGAGGAGTAAATAAAAAGAAAAAAAAGTCGAAACTCAAAGGGGTACCATCACGATAAATAGTTGATTTTGGTCCCAAAAATATGTATTGTATTAACCTTACTACCTCAATATATATCGAGTTAGAATGCCAATAAAACTAATTTCACTGAAAACAAAGTTGCAAGTGATGATATATTGACAAAACTACGAAATCACGCAAAACAATAAAGCGCCACCTAGGAAAAACGTATTTAACCTCTTATTTACAAGTGATAACAACAAAAATTTGATCTTATATTTTGAGTAAGAATGTTTAAAATATATATTTCATTGAGTATGGAAGAATTCCAAATTTATTTCATCGTAAATAGAATTCCGATTGAGGAGTAATTCAGAAAACAGCAAAATCAGTCGAAACTCAAAGGGGTACCATTACGGAAAATAGTTGATTTTGGTCTCAAAAGTATGTATTATATTAATATTACTATCTCAATATATATCGAGTAAGAATGCCAACAAAACTAATTTAACTGAAAATGAAGTTGCAAGTGATGAGATATTAACAAAACATGAAATGAGACAAAACACTAAAGTGCCACCTAGGAAAACTGTATTTAACGTCTTATATACAAGTGATACCAACAAACATTTGATCGTATATTTCAAGTAAGAATGTTTAAAATATGTATTTGATCGTGTATGGAAGAATTCAAAATTTATTTCATCGAAAATAGAGTTCCGATTGAGGAGTAATTCAAAAAACAGCAAAATGAGTCAAACTCAAAGGGGTACCATCACGGAAATTAGTTGATTTTGGTCCCAAAAATATGTATTATATTAACACTACTAACTCAATATATATCGAGTTAGAATACGAATAAAACTAATTTCACTAAAAACGAAGTTGTGAGTGATGAGATATTGACAAAACTACGAAATCGGACGAAACAATAAGGTGCCACCTAGGAAAAACGTATTTCACGTCTTATATAAAAGTGATAACAGTAAACATTTGATCTTATATTTTGAGTAAGAATTATTAAAATATATATTTCATTGAGTACGGAAGAATACAAAATTTATTTCATCGAATATAGAGTTCCGATTGAGGAGAAATTCAAAAAACAACAAAAGCGGTCGAAACTCAAAGGGGGTACCATCACAGAAAATAGTTGATTTTGGTCCCAAAAATATGTATTGTATTAAAATTACTACCTCAATATATATCAAGTTAGAATGCCAATAAAACTAATTTCATTGAAAACAAAGTTGCAAGTGATGAGATATTGACAAAACTACGAAATCACGCAAATCAATAAAGCACCACCTAGGAAAAACATATTTAACCTCTTATATACAAGTGATAACAACAAAAATTTGATCTTATATTTTGAGTAAGAATGTTTAAAATATATATTTAATTGAGTATGGAAGAATTCCAAATTTATTTCATCGTAAATAGAGTTCCGATTGAGGAGTAATTCAGAATACAGCAAAATCAGTCGAAACTCAAAGGGGTACCATTACGGAAAATAGTTGATTTTGGTCTCAAAAGTATGTATTATATTAATATTACTATCTCAATATATATCGAGTAAGAATGCCAACAAAACTAATTTAACTGAAAATGAAGTTGCATGTGATGAGATATTAACAAAACATGAAATGAGACAAAACACTAAAGTGCCACCTAGGATAACTGTATTAACGTCTTATATACAAGTGATACCAGCAAACATTTGATCGTATATTTCGAGTAAGAATGTTTAAAATATGTATTTGATCGTGTATGGAAGAATTCATAATTTATTTCATCGAAAATAGAGTTCCGATTGAGGAGTAATTCAAAAAACAGCAAAATGAGTCGAAACTCAAAGGGGTACCATCACGGAAATTAGTTGATTTTGGTCCAAAAAATATGTATTATATTAACACTACTAACTCAATATATATCGAGTTAGAATGCGAATAAAACTAATTTTACTAAAAACGAAGTTGTGAGTGATGAGATATTGACAAAACTACGAAATCGGACGAAACAATAAGGTGCCACCTAGGAAAAACGTATTTCACGTCTTATATAAAAGTGATAACAGTAAACATTTGATCTTATATTTTGAGTAAGAATTATTAAAATATATATTTCATTGAGTACGGAAGAATACAAAATTTATTTCATCGAATATAGAGTTCCGATTGAGGAGAAATTCAAAAAACAACAAAAGCGGTCGAAACTCAAAGGGGTACCATCACAGAAAATAGTTGATTTTGGTCCCAAAAATATGTATTGTATTAACATTACTACCTCAATATATATCGAGTTAGAATGCCAATAAAACTAATTTCACTGAAAACAAAGTTGCAAGTGATGAGATATTGACAAAACTACGAAATCACGCAAATCAATAAAGCACCACCTAGGAAAAACGTATTTAACCTCTTATATACAAGTGATAACAACAAAAATTTGATCTTATATTTTGAGTAAGAATGTTTAAAATATATATTTAATTGAGTATTGAATAATTCCAAATTTATTTCATCGTAAATAGAGTTCCGATTGAAGAGTAATTCAGAATACAGCAAAATCAGTCGAAACTCAAAGGGGTAGTATCACGAAAAATAGTTCATTTTGGTCTCAAAAGTATGTATTCTATTAACCTTACTACCTCAATATATATCCAGTTAGAATGCCAATAAAACTAATTTCACTGAAAACAAAGTTGCAAGTGATGAGATATTGACAAAACTACGAAATAACGCAAAACAATAAAGCGCCACCTAGGAAAAACGTATTTAACCTCTTATATACAAGTGATAACAACAAAAATTTGATCTTATATTTTGAGTAAGAATGTTTAAAGTATATATTTCATTGAGTATGGAAGAATTCCAAATTTATTTCATCGTAAATAGAGTTCCGATTGAGGAGTAATTCAGAAAACAGCAAAATCAGTCGAAATCAAAGGGTTACCATCACGAAAAATAGTTGATTTTGGTCTCAAAAGTATGTATTATATTAATATTCCTATCTCAATATATATCGAGGTAGAATGCCAACAAAACTAATTTAACTGATAATGAAGTTGTCTGTGATGAGATATTAACAAAACATGAAATGAGACAAAACACTAAAGTGCCACCTAGGAAAACTGTATTTAACGTCTTATATACAAGTGATACCAGCAAACATTTGATCGTATATTTCGAGTAAGAATGTTTAAAATATGTATTTGATCGTGTATGGAAGAATTCAAAATTTAATTCATCGAAAATAGAGTTCTGATTGAGGAGTAATTCAAAAAATAGCAAAATGAGTCGAAACTCAAAGGGGTACCATCACGGAAAATGGTTGATTTTGGTCCCAAAAATATGTATTATATTAACACTACTACCTCAATATATATCGAGTTAGAATGCGAATAAAACTCATTTCACTAAAAACGAAATTGTGAGTGATGATATATTGAGAAAACTACAAAATCGGACAAAACAATAAGGTGCCACCTAGGAAAAATGTATTTAACGTCTTATGTACAAGTGATAACAACAAACATTTGATATTTTATTTTGAGTAATAATGTTTACAATATATATTTGTTCGAGTACGTATGAAAATAAAATTTATTTCATCGAAAATAGAGTTCTGATGGAGGAGTAATTCAAAAAATAACATAATCAATAGAAAGTCAAAGGGATACCATCAAGGAAAATAGTTGATTTTGGTCCCAAAAATATGTATTATATTAACATTAATACCTCAATATATATCGAGTTAGAATGCGAATAAAACTAATTTCACTAATAACGAAGTTGTGAGTGATGAGATATTGACAAAACTACGAAATCACGCAAAACAATAAAGCACCACCTAGGAAAAACGTACTTCACGTCTTATATACAAGTGATAACAGTAAACATTTGATCTTATATTTTGAGTAAGAATTATTAAAATATATATTTCATTGAGTACGGAAGAATACAAAATTTATTTCATCGAGAATAGAGTTCCGATTGAGGAGTAATTCAGAAAATAACAAAATCAGTCGAAACACAAAGGGGTACCATCACGGAAAATAGTTGATTTTGGTCTCAAAAGTATGTATTATATTAACACTACTACCTCAATATATATCGGGTTAGAATGCGAATAAAACTAATTTCACTAAAAACGAAGTTGTTTGTGATGAGATATTAACAAAACATGAAATAAGACAAAACACTAAAGTGCCACCTAGGAAAACTGTATTTAACGTCTTATATACAAGTGATACCAGCAAACATATGATTTTATATTTTTAGTAGGAATGTTTAAAATATATATTTGGTCGAGTATGGAAGAATTTAAAATTTATTTCATCGTAAATAGAGTTCTGATTGAGGAGTAATTCAGAAAACAACAAAATCAGTTGAACGTCAAAGGGGTACCACCACGGAAAATAGTTGATTTTGGTCTCAAAATTATGTATTATATTATTATTACTATCTCAATATATATAGAGTTAGAATCCCAATAAAACTAATTTAACTGAAAACAAAGTTGCGAGTGATGAGATATTAAAAAAACTACGAAATCAGACAAAATAATAAAGTGCCACCTAGGAAAAACGTACTTAACGTATTATATACAAGTGATAACAACAAACATTTGATCATATATTTCGAGTAAGAATGTTTAAAATATGTATTTGATCGAGTATGGAAGAATTCAAAATTTATTTCATCGAAAATAGAGTTCCGATTGAGGAGTAATTCAAAAAACAGCAAAATGAGTCGAAACTCAAAGGGGTACCATCACGGAAAATAGTTGATTTTGGTCCCAAAAATATATATTATACTAACACTACTACCTCAATATATATCGAGTTAGAATGCGAATAAAACTAATTTCACTAAAAACGAAATTGTGAGTGATGATATATTGAGAAACCTACAAAATCGGACGAAACAATAAGGTGCCACCTAGGAAAAATGTATTTAACGTCTTATATACAAGTGATAACAGCAAACATTTGATCTTTTATTTTGAGTAATAATGTTTACAATATATATTTGATCGAGTACGTATCAAAATAAAATGTATTTCATTGAAAATAGAGTTCTGATAGAGGAGTAATTCAAATAACAACATAATCAATCGAAAGGCAAAGGGATACCATCACGGAAAATAGTTGATTTGGGTCCCAAAAATATGTATTATATTAACATTACTACCTCAATATTTATCGAGTTAGAATGCGAATAAAACTAATTTCACTAAAAACGAAGTTGTGAGTGATGAGATATTGACAAATCTACGAAATTGAATGAAACTAATATGGTGCCACCTAGGAAAAACGTATTTAATGTCTTATATACAAGTGATAACAGCACAAATTTGATCTTATATTTTGAGTAAGAATGTTTACAATATATATTTCATTGAGTATGGAAGAATACAAAATTTATTTCATCGAGAATAGAGTTCCAATTGAGGAGTAATTCAAAAAATAACAAAATCAGTCGAAACTCAAAGGGGTACCATCACGGAAAATAGTTGATTTTGGTCCCAAAAATATGTATTATATTAACACTATTACCTCAATATATATCGAGTTAGAATGCGAATAAAACTAATTACACTAAAAACGAAGTTGTGAGTGATGAGATATTGACAAAACTACGAAATCGGACGAAACAATAAGGTGTCACCTAGGAAAAACGTATTTAACGTCTTATATACAAGTGATAACAGTAAACATTTGATCTTATATTTTGAGTAAGAATGATTAAAATATATATTTCATTGAGTACGGAGGAATACAAAATTTATTTCATCGAGAATAGAGTTCCGATTGAGGAGTAATTCCAAAAACATCAAAAGCAGTCAAAACTCAAAGGGTACCATCACGGAAAATAATTGATTTTGGTCCCAAAAATATGTCTTGTATTAAGATTACTTCCTCAATATATACCGAGTTAGAATGCGAATAAAACTAATTTCACTAAAAACAAAGTTGCAAGTGGTGAGATATTGACAAAACTACGAAATCACGCAAAACAATAAAGTGACACCTAGGAAAAACGTATTTAACCTCTTACATACAAGTGATAACAACAAACATTTGATCTTATATTTTTAGTAGGAATGTTTAAAATATATATTTGGTCGAGTATGGAAGAATTTAAAATTTATTTCATCGTAAATAGAGTTTCGATTGAGGAGTAATTCAGAAAACAACAAAATCAGTTGAACGTCAAAGGGGTACCACCACGGAAAATAGTTGATTTTGGTCTCAAAATTATGTATTATATTATTATTACTATCTCAATATATATAGAGTTAGAATCCCAATAAAACTAATTTAACTGAAAACAAAGTTGCGAGTGATGAGATATTAAAAAAACTACGAAATCAGACAAAATAATAAAGTGCCACATAGGAAAAACGTACTTAACGTATTATATACAAGTGATAACAGCAAACATTTGATCGTATATTTCGAGTAAGAATGTTTAAAATATGTATTTGATCGTGTATGGAAGAATTCAAAATTTATTTCATCAAAAATAGAGTTCTGATTGAGGAGTAATTCAAAAAACATCAAAATGAGTCGAAACTCAAAGGGGTACCATCACGGAAAATAGTTGATTTTGGTCCCAAAAATATGTATTATACTAACACTACTACCTCAATATATATCGAGTTATAATGCGAATAAAACTAATTTCACTAAAAACGAAATTGTGAGTGATGATATATTGAGAAACCTACAAAATCGGACGAAACAATAAGGTGTCACCTAGGAAAAATGTATTTAACGTTTTATATACAAGTGATAACAGCAAACATTTGATCTTTTATTTTGAGTAATAATGTTTACAATATATGTTTGATCGAGTATGTATGAAAACAAAATTTATTTCATCAAAAGTAGAGTTCCGATTGAGGAGTAATTCAAAAATCAACATAATCAATCGAAACTCAAATGGGTACCATCACGGAAAATAGTTGATTTTGGTCCCAAAAATATGTATTATATTAACATTAATACCTCAGCATATATCGCGTTAGAATGTGAATAAAACTAATTTAACTGAAAACGAAGTTGTGAGTTATGAGATATTGACAAATCTACGAAATCAGACGAAACTAATATGGTGCCACCTAGGAAAAACGTATTTAATGTCTTATATACAAGTGATAACAGAAAACATTTGATCTTATAATTTGAGTAAGAAGGTTTACAATATATATTTGATCGAGTACATAAGAAAAGAAAATTTATGTCATTGCAAATACAGTTCTGATTGTGGAGTAATTTCAAAAACTATAAAATAAGTCTAAACTCAAAGGCCATCACGGAAAATAGTTGATTTTGGTCCCAAAAATATGTATTATATTATCATTAGTACATCAATTTATATCGAGTTTTAATGCACATAAAACTAATTTAACTGAAAATGAAGTTGTGAGTAATGTGATATCGACAAAACTACGAAATTCGACGAAACAATAAGGTGCCACCTAGAAAAAATATATTTAACGTCTTATATACAAGTGATAACAGAGAACATTTGATCTTATATTTTGAGTAAGAATGTTTAAAATATATATTTGATCCCGTAGAGAAGAATACAAAATTTATTTCATCAAAAATAGAGTTCCGATTGAGGAGTAATTCAAAAAACAACAACATAAGTCGAAACTCAAAGGGGTACCATCACGGAAAATAGATGATTTTGATCCCAAAAATATTTATTATATTAACATTTCTACATCAATATATATCGCGTTAAAATGTGAATAAAACTAATTTCACTGAAAACGAAGTTGTGAGTGATGAGATATTGACAAAACTGCGAAATCGGACGAAACTAATATGGTGTCACCTAGGAAACACGTATTTAACGTCTTATGTACAAGTGGTAACAGAGACCATTTGATCTTTTATTTTGAGTAAGAATGTTTATAACATATATTTGATCGAGTACGGAAGAAAAGAAAATATATGTCATCGCAAATACAGTTCTGGTTGTGGAGTAATTTAAAAAACTATAAAATTAGTCGAAACTCAAAGGGGTACCATCACGAAAAATAGTTGCTTTTGGTCCCAAAAATATGTATTATATTAAAATTACTACCTCAATATATATCGAGTTAGAATGCGAATAAAACTAATTTAACTGAAAATGAAGCTGTGAGTGATGAGATATTGACAAAACTACGAAATCTGACGAAACTAATATGGTGCCACCTAGGAAAAACGTAGCTAATGTCTTATATACAAGTGATAACATAAAACATTTGATGTTATATTTTGAGTGAGAATGTTTACAATATATATTTGATCGAGTATGTGAAGAAAACAAAATTTATGTCATCGCAAATACAGTTCTGATTGTGGAGTAATTTAAAAAACTACAAAATCCGTTGAAACTCAAAGTGGTGTACCCATCACGGAAAATAGTTGATTTTAGTCCCAAAAAATATGTATTATATTAACATTACTACATCTGTATAGACCGCGTTAGAATGTGAGTGATGAGATATTGACAAAACTACGAAATCGGATGAAACTAATATGGTGTCACCTAGTACAAACTGTATTTAACGTCTTATATACAAGTGATAACAGAGAACATTTGATCTTTTTATTTTGAGTAAGAATGTTTATAATATATATTTGATCGAGTATGGAAGAATACAAAAAAAAATTAATCGAAAATAGAGTTCCGATTGGGGAGTAATTCAAAAAACAACAAAATTAGACAAAACTCAAAGGGGTACCATTACGGAAAGTAGTTGATTTGGGTCCCAAAAATATGTATTATATTAACATTACCACCTCAATATATATCGAGTTAGAATGTGACTAAAACTAATCTATTGCAAGACCGATCACGGTCCCGGATCGACTCTGATACCATTTGTAACGTCTCAAGCCCAAGCAATTGTCCTCATTAGTTCAATTCAGCCTGACTGTGCACGATGTCCTCAATTGGGCCCTGAAAATTAGGAATTTATGTTGGACTTGAGTTATACATATTTGCTTAAATGATTTTCAAATCAGTTATTTCTATCCGATGTGGAACATGGTATCACAAAGCGTGAGTAAACGATAATTCTCTTAAGGTAGCCAAATTACTCTAAATTCTTAGTGTCGGACGTCAGATCCGACTATCCCGGCCCGTTTTTAAAAATATTTTTAAATTTTCGTTTTTGAAAATGCTGGGTCTTGGCGAGTGAAGGGTCTGGTCGAGCGGGGTCATCAACCGGACCGAAAAATTTGAAAGAGTCGCCACCGATTAATTAAAGGCTAATCGGAATCCTAAAATTGCCTAGGGTACATGAAATTAACATCCTAGGGCTTAGAAAGGTCTACGTCCAGAGAATCGAGTTCGGGGGTTTGATTACATCTTAAAAGCGCGCAAGCTCATAATCCGCCCTTTCGGTACTTTAGTTTGCTTTTGAAATATATATATATATATATATATATTTTTTTTACCCGAATTGCCTGTTTTAATCATGCTTGGCCCCAAAAAAAACTATGCATTTTCTTTAAATTAAACAAACCATGTTCAAACAATTTTTTTTTTTTTTAATTTTCAAATAAACAAGAGAGAACTAAAGTTAATCGTGCTCGAAAGAAAATGGTTTAACTCTCGAGCCATTTTAAACGTGTCAAAGCATGCACGAATAATGTTTTGAAAATATTAAGCTCGTTAGACTAATTTGTCCTATTTTAAGAAGTTATAGGATGTCCAAAAAATATAGGGATCAAAATGCAATTTATAAAAATTTGAGCTGAATTGGACAAATATTTTCGAAAATTGCAGAAATGACCCTAAACTATTCTGGACTTATTTGTAACACTTGGTAAAGTTCTAAAATAACCCGAAAATTATTCTAGACTTATTTGTAACATTTTTAAAAGTCATGGAATGTCCAGAAAATTTTAGGAATCAAAATTGTAATTTTCGAAAAAAAATATAATTGAACTGAAAATATTTTTTAAAATTACAGAATTGACCCTAACTATTCTAGATTTATTTGTAATACTTGGTAAAATTCTAAAAATAAACCGAAAATTATTCTAGACTTATGTGTAACATTTTTAGAAATCATGGAATGTCTAGAAAAGTTTAGAAATCAAAATTTTTTTTTTTTTTTTAAAAGAGCTGAATTAAGAAAAACAATTTGCACAAATGGCCCAAAACTTTTCCGGTTTGGTTTATAACACTCGATAACGTCCCAGAAATGACCCGAGAGTCCAAGGATCGAGTTGTAACCTTCATCAAAGTTTAGGAATGACCTAAGTCATTTTTGAATTTTTTTTTTTTTTTTTTTTACATATACATAATATATATATATATTAAACATATAGATAGATAGATAACATAGACATAATATAAATATATATTATACATATATATATATAGTATTACATAAACATAATATAAATATATATTATACATATAGATATATATAGTAATACATAAACATAATACAAATATATATTCTACATATAGATATATATAGTAAAAACATAATATAAATATATATAGTAATATAGATATATATAGTAAAAACATAATATAAATATATATAGTAATACATAAACATAATATAAATATATATTATACATATAGATATATATAGTAATACATAAACATAATATAAATATATATTATACATACATATATATATATATTAACAAGTATATTATACATAAATAGATAATATATGTATATAAACTCTCAATTTTATTTCACATTTGGAAAATACAAAATATGATATTGAAGATGAGAGAAATATACCTAACTCATGGGAGGATAAAACACCGTACGAGAAATCGAGACCGATAATTATCGATATTTTTTTCCACTCTTTTTCTATTTTTTTTTTCACTCTCTATTTTTTTTTTCTCAATCTTCCTTCTTCTTTCTCTCCCTCTTTCTCACGACACTCCCTAATCCTTTCACCACTCCCTTCTATTTATACACAAAATAAGTAGATATTATTTTGATTTTTTTATTACTTTTTGATTTTTTATTATTTCTTTTTTTTTCAGATATTCAGATATTTATTTTTCGGATCTTTCAGATATTTTTTTTAGATATTTATTTTTTTAATTTTTTTTTTTTTTAATTTTTTTTTTTTTTTTTTTTTATATCGATTCCTCGCGTACGGTATTTTGATCCCGAGCCAAAATCAGGTGTTTACAGTTGCCCCTCTTTGGACACGCGCTCATGAAAGTGATCTCATGAGTGTGTGTTCAAAGACAAACAACTGATTTTGACTCCTCTTTATTCATTATTTACATAGTAGACAAACATCATCACGCAACTTTCGGAAGCTAGACACCTATAGGTCCCGATCGTTGATGATGATTTGTGGAGACTGAGCGTCTAAACTTTCATCAACTGGTGATTCCCAGACGTTGGACACCTACAGGTCCTGGTTGTCGAGGATGACTTACGGAGGCTGAACACCTAAAGGGTCCGCTCGTCGGCTTGTGACTCGTTGGGGTTGACTTGCGGAGGATGAGCACCTAAAGACTCCACTTGTCGGCTTGTGACTCCCAGAAGCTGGATAACTACAGGTCCTGTTTGTCGAGGATGACTTGCAGAGGCTGAACACCTAAAGGGTGCGCTCGTCGGCTTGTGACTCGTTGGGGTTGACTTGCGGAGGCTGAGCACCTAAAGACTCCACTTGTCAGCTCGTGACTCCCAGAAGCTGGATAACTACAGGTCCTGTTCGTCGAGGATGACTTTGCTGAGGCTGGACACCTAAAGGCTCCGCTTGTCGGCTTGTGACTCCCAGAAGCTGGATAACTACAGGTTCTGGTCATCGAGGATGACTTGCAGAGGCTGAACACCTAAAGGCTCTGCTTGTTGGCTTGTGACTCCCAGAAGCTGGATAACTACAGGTTCTGGTCATCGAGGATGACTTGCGGAGGTTGAACACCTAAAGGGTCCGCTTGTCGGCTTGTGACTCCCAGAAGCTGGATAACTACAGGTTCTGGTCATCGAGGACGACTTGTGGAGGGTGGAGACCTAAAGGCTCCGCTCGTTGTTTTTTTTTTTTTTTTTTTTGTGTGTGTGTGTGACTCCAAAAGCTGGATAACTACAGGTCTTAGTCGTCGATGATTTTTTTTTTTTTATTATTTTTCTCTCGATTTTCTTTCCTTTTGCTACGATTTTTTTTCGCACCTCTCGGTTCCCTTAATTTTTGCCTAGGTCGCCCTTTCGGGTTTTCAACCTAGCAGGGATTTGATTCCTCTCCTTTTGCCATGATGGTCCTTTTGGGGATTTTCAATCATGCCTCTCTTCCCTAACTTTTGCCTAAACCGCCCTTTCGGGTTTTCGATTTAGCGGGAATTTTCTCACTTTTGGAGGTTCGTATTCTGGTTACGAATCCTTAAGGATAGTATTTTCTGACTGCGTCCATATTGATTGGACTAGGGAGTTCTTGGCCGTCCATATCGGTGATGATTAGGGCTCCTCCACTGAAAACCTCTTTGACAACATAAGGCCCTTCATATTTAGGCACGAACTTGCCCCGAGAGTCTGGATTGACTCGCAGGATTTTTCTGAGAACTAGATCGCCTGCTTGTAATTCTCTTGGACGTACCTTCCTGTTAAATGCACGAGCCATGCGTTGCTGGTACAATTGCCCATGACACAGCGCGATGAGCCGCCTTTCATCTATGAGATTTAATTGCTCGTATCTGCATCTCGCCCATTCTGATTCGTCCATCTCTGCTTCAGCGAGGATCCTTGCTGACGGGATTTCTACTTCAATTGGCAGCACGACTTCAGTCCCGTAAACAAGAGAAAATGGGGTTGCCCCTGTTGATGTCCGTATTGAGGTCCTGTATGCCATGAGTGCCCAAGGCAGCTTGTCGTGCCAATCCTTATAATTGACAGTCATTTTCTCTATGATCTTCTTGATATTCTTATTTGCTGCTTCTACTGCGCCATTCATTTGTGGACGATATGGAGACGAGTTTCTATGCTTGATCTTAAATTGGTCACACAATCCATCAACCAATTTATTATTCAGATTTTTGGCATTATCTGTGATGATTGACTCCGGAACCCCATAACGCGCGATGATATCCTGCCTAATGAAACGCTCGACCGCTTTTGCCGTTACTGACGCTAGGCTGATAGCCTCTATCCACTTGGTGAAATAATCAATCGCCACCAATATGAATTGATGACCATTAGACGCCTTTGGAGAGATCATACCGATTACATCAATACCCCACATTGAGAAAGGCCACGGGGAAGTCATGGGATAGAGTTCGTGTGGTGGCGCGTGGATTTGATCTGCGTATACTTGACAGAGGTGACAATGTTGTACGTGTCTCATACAATCAGACGTCATGGTGGACCAAAAGTATCCAAGTCTCATTATCTTTTTTGATAGCATTCGCCCGCCCATGTGTGGGCCACAACAACCTTCGTGAATTTCTTCCATTAAGCGCTCAGCTTCTTTGGCATTCACGCATCTCAAAAGGGTATCATCAAATGATCTTTTGTATAAGGTCGGGCCACTGATAAAATAATTGCAAGCCATCCTTCGTACGACCTTCCGGTCATTTCTTGTGGCACCTTCTGGGAACTCTCCGGACTCCAGGTATTTTTTTATGTCAGTGAACCACGGCTGACCGTCTGACTCTTCAACTGCATAACAATATGCTGGAACCTCTTTTATCTTGATCTCCACTGGTAGTACCTGATTTCCTGGTGAAATTTTACTCATTGATGCGAGCGTTGCCAATGCGTCTGCAAATTGGTTATTATTTCTCGGCATATGAGTGAAAGTGATTTCTTCAAATTCTGCAGCTAAATCCTCAAGGTGCTCGTGGTATGGCTGGAGTTTGGCATCCCTCGTCTTCCATTCCCCCGTCGTTTGGAGGATGATTAACATTGAATCTCCAAATACTTCTAGTTTCTTCACTTCGAGGTCTAGTGCAGCTCGCATGCCGAGAACGCATGCCTCATATTCTGCGATGTTGTTGGTACAGTGGAAGATGACCTTGGCTGCCACTGGAAAGTGTTGCCCCTTTGGTGAGATGAGCACTGCCCCGATACCCCCTCCGACTGAATTCACAGCACCGTCGAAGTACATTCTCCAATTTGCCTTTGACATCCCTTCTTTTTCTACTTGCATAATCTCCCCATCTGGGAATTCAGAGTTGATCAAGTGATCATCGTCTATGGGAAACTCCGCTAAATGATCGGCGATTGCTTGCCCCTTCACAGAAATTCGAGGCACAAATTCTATGTCATACTCAGATAATTGAACTTGCCACTTGGCAATATTTTTTGTCCATGCTGGTTTATTTAAAAGGTATCTCACTGGATCCATCTTTGAATACAGACGTATGGTGTAGTACAACGTATACTGGCGAAGTCGCTGCATTACCCACACGAGTGCGCAACATATCCTTTCCACCTCTTGATACTTTGTTTCACCTTCCGTGAATTTCTTACTCACGTAGTATATGGCATGCTCATTCTTTCCAGTCACATCGAGTTGTCCCAACATGCACCCCAACGAGTCTTGGCGCACTGTTAAATACATAATGAGCGGTCGTCCTGGAGTTGGCGGCACCAGAACTGGTGGGCTCATCAGGTATTTTTTTATGGACTCTAAGGCGTTCTGGCATTCTTCATCCCAGATTATACGAGCGTTCTTACGTAAAAGACGAAATAAAGGTTGACACTTTGTTGTCATATTTGCGATGAAACGCGCAATGTAATTCAAACGTCCTAAAAGGCTTCGGACCTGCTTGACGGTCGATGGTGGGGGTAACTCTTGTATCGCCTTGACTTTGTCAGGGTCTACTTCAATTCCATTCTCACTGACTATGAAACCCAATAACTTGCCTGATGTGGCTCCAAAAGTGCATTTAGTCGGATTTAAACGCAACTTGTACTTCTTGAGCCTTTCAAATAGCATGCGTAAATTGATCAAGTGATCTTCACCTTCTTGAGACTTTGCAATCATATCATCTACGTACACCTCGATCTGTTTGTGCATCATGTCGTGGAATAGTGTCACCATTGCCCTTTGGTAGGTTGCCCCTGCATTTTTTAAACCGAAAGGCATAACTCTGTAACAAAATGTTCCCCACATTGTGACAAATGCAGTTTTAGACTTATCTGCCTCAGACATCTTGATCTGGTTGTATCCTGAGAATCCGTCCATGAACGAGAACATCGTATGACGTGCCGTGTTGTCGACCAACATATCGATATGAGGCAGAGGGAAATTATCCTTCGGACTGGCTTTGTTAAGATCTCGATAGTCGACACAGATGCGGACACGGCCGTCCTTCTTGGGTACTGGAACAATATTTGCTACCCATTCAGAATAGTTGCAAACTTCTAAGAATCCAGCGTCAATTTGCTTGATGATCTCTTCCTTAATTTTAAGGATTAGGTCGGGACTTTGTCTCCTCAGGTGTTGTCTCTTGGGTCGAAAGTTCTCAGTGTCTAATGGCAGAACGTGCTCCACGATTGACGAATCAAGGCCTGGCATGTCAGCATATGACCAAGCGAAAATCTCCTGGTATTCTTTTAGCAAATCCATCATCCGAGTTCTTTGGTTAGGACTCAGACTTGTCCCAATCTTCAATTCGCGTGGTTCCTCGGGAGTGCCGATGTTTATGACCTCAGTGACTTCTGTTGTTAGGAGTTTGTCTTTCTCATACCTGTCCCAACTTTCTTCAATTTCTTTCGTTACATCCTCCTCACCGGATCCTTCTCCGTAATGTACAGAGTCAGATTCAGCAAGGGTGTCTTTGTACGAGATTGAATCATGATTCCCCTTGTGTTCTCTAGAGGTATTGTTCCTAAAGAAATATTGATAACATGATTAACACAAGAAGGGATTCATTTGATGTGGTCATGACAAGTTTTCCTTATTCCAAAACCGTGAGGCTCATAACATATGCCCTACGCGGAATACATCCTTTTTCAAAAGGTCTTACTCATTATTACTACGAGAAAATGCATAAGCAGGTAATGTCATCCAGTTTGTGGTATTCTCCCCACTAGCAAGTGGACGGACAAAAAGGCATGAGGGAGCTTCATCAAGCAGGGCTCCAATGGTAACACCGATCGAAAACAAGTTTGATAAGCCTTTGTGAGAAGCAACGACGTCGGGTTGAATCATTTGTGGTGGGCCAGGAAATGAAACAGCGAGGGGAGGAAACAACAATGCCCGTGAATTTCCGGTAAAACGTTTCCTTCGAGCGACTTCGTAATCTTTGAAATTAGGAAGGAAACCCAGTCCTAAAAGTGCATTTGTCCTTCCGGGTGTGGGATGGTCATATGTAGGAGGTGGGTCTTGGTCAGGATGGCCATATGTGGGAGGTGGAGCTTGGTCAGGATGGCAAAAGTGTCTGACATGGATTGATGAGGTGTCACAACAGTAGTGTTGCCCGGGAAGACGAGGTAGAGGATACTGTGGTAGTCACGTCTGTTTGGATTTTAGAAAAGCAAAAATCCGCTCGACCTAGGAGGTCATGTCAACGATTGACTGCACCGTGCGGTAACTCATGACGTGCATGGTTTGTTCTAGTAGGATGATTCTCTCATCGTGTTCTTGAGATGCTGGAGTCTTCGAATGTCGCATGGATTCCTGTAAACCTAAATCCAAAATACCATAGTAAGAAGGATGAATACACAATTGATCATGCATGATTGATTTCAAAAATTCTGTATGTTTCGTTCATTCCATTCGTAGACTTTGGTTGCATGTATGGCAAAAGTTTTTTTTTTTTTTTTTTCAAAAATACTTTATAAGGATTTGACCAATCGATGTCTAATTCTTAAGACGTTTCACACGACGGCGCAACTCGTTGAGTGCATTTGTTGATTGTTCCTTGGTTCGAACGAAGGTCGAGAACATGTATTTTGAAAATCTTTTTATTTGCCTCATTCTTCGTATGAATTGTTCAAGGGTGTCATTCAACTTAGCTACGTTGCCCCCACATTTTTCCAAAGTGCCCCAACATTGCTAGAATGACGGTGGTTGTTGGAGTCTATCCCTGATTATCTCATTCGGGTTGAAAGACGAACTTGCTGGTGTCGAATGGAACTTGTAAACGTATTCCGTTGTTGTTAATCACGCAGACACGTTTTTCCATATTTCATAATCCAGACAAGTCGTTGAGAATCCAATTGACTTTGTAGTTTACGAGCTCGTGAACCTCGTCAATCTTCTTGTTCACGTATTTCTGATTCTCTTTTGTCATGACTTTCCATATTCGGGCAATTTCGACCGTAGAGTTGTATGACCTTAATGTGAGGGCAATGATTTTTTTTTCATCCTTACCAAAGATGGTGCGTGAAACGTCTTAAGGATACAAGATTGAATGAACGGAACTTACATTAATTTTTTTTTTTTTTTTTGAAAAATGCAATGCAAGTGCGAGAATTTAACTTCATTAGTAAGACTCATATTACATTTACAACAGTCTGGAATATATAATACAAAAGGCCCAATCCTATACATGTCATGATCTAAGGCCAAAACAAAACACATTTACATCAATGGGCCAAACTTCTTCATGGGCCAAATTTCTTCATGGGTTGTGGGTCAATCTCGTATCCAAATACATGGGCCGAATTCTCATTTACATTAGTTGAGCCCAAAAATGAAAGTACACACAAAACTGGTAAAGACTAAACACGGTGTGGAGCTTTTGTTCTAAATGGATGGAATTTCTAGGTCATCTGAACCAGGGGAACCTCACCCCCTAAAGAGGATCACGGGCCCATTCCGATCATCGAGTTGAGTTGTTTGGGTGCGTGCCGGCGGTCTAAACCGCTCCGGGCGCATTCCCCTACTAAACTCCCTAAGCTCTTAATGTGCTCCAGGTCCGAGCGGGTAATGGTAACCAGCGTGGTGTGTGCAAAACAAAAATTTACATCTTTTTTTTTTTTTTTTTACTTATTACAATTACATCGCCTTTTCGACAAAATTTGAAACTGCAAGCATGAGCAAACGGTCAAAACGGATATAGCAAAATATAATATGACAAAGCAAACATGACAAAGCCTAAACCCTCTAAAATAGATCCCCAGCAGAGTCGCCAAATTGTCGGACGTCAGATCCGACTATCCCGACCCGTTTTTAAAAATATTTTTAAATTTTCGTTTTTGAAAATGCCGGGTCTTGGCGAGTGAAGGGTCCGGTCGAGCGGGGTCATCAACCGGACCGAAAAATTTGAAAGAGTCGCCACCGATTAATTAAAGGCTAATCGGAATCCTAAAATTGCCTAGGGTACATGAAATTAACATCCTAGGGCTTAGAAAGGTCTACGTCCAGATAATAGAGTTCGGGGGTTTGATTACATCTTAAAAGCGCGCAAGCTCATAATCCGCCCTTTCGGTACTTTAGTTTGCTTTTGAAATATATATATATATATATATATTTTTTTTTTACCCGAATTGCCCGTTTTAATCATGCTTGGCCCCAAAAAAAACTATGCATTTTCTTTAAATTAAACAAACCATGTTCAAACAATTTTTTTTTTTTTTTTAATTTTCAAATAAACAAGAGAGAACTAAAGTTAATCGTGCTCGAAAGAAAATGGTTTAACTCTCGAGCCATTTTAAACGTGTCAAAGCATGCACGAATAATGTTTTGAAAATATTAAGCTCGTTAGACTAATTTGTCCCATTTTAAGAAGTTATAGGATGTCCAAAAAATATAGGGATCAAAATGCAATTTATAAAAATTTGAGCTGAATTGGACAAATATTTTCGAAAATTGCAGAAATGACCCTAAACTATTCTGGACTTATTTGTAACACTTGGTAAAGTTCTAAAATAACCCGAAAATTATTCTAGACTTATTTGTAACATTTTTAAAAGTCATGGAATGTCCAGAAAACTTTAGGAATCAAAATTGTAATTTTCGAAAAAAAATATAATTGAACTGAAAATATTTTTTAAAATTACAGAATTGACCCTAACTATTCTAGATTTATTTGTAATACTTGGTAAAATTCTAAAAATAAACCGAAAATTATTCTAGACTTATGTGTAACATTTTTAGAAATCATGGAATGTCTAGAAAAGTTTAGAAATCAAATTTTTTTTTTTTTTTTTTAAAAGAGCTGAATTAAGAAAAACAATTTGCACAAATGGCCCAAAACTTTTCCGGTTTGGTTTATAACACTCGATAACGTCCCAGAAATGACCCGAGAGTCCAAGGATCGAGTTGTAACCTTCATCAAAGTTTAGGAATGACCTAAGTCATTTTTGATTTTTTTTTTTTTTTTTTTTTTTACATATACATAATATATATATATATTAAACATATAGATAGATAGATAACATAGACATAATATAAATATATATTATACATATATATATATATAGTATTACATAAACATAATATAAATATATATTATACATATAGATATATATAGTAATACATAAACATAATACAAATATATATTCTACATATAGATATATATAGTAAAAACATAATATAAATATATATAGTAATACATAAACATAATATAAATATATATTATACATATAGATATATATAGTAATACATAAACATAATATAAATATATATTATACATACATATATATATATATTAACAAGTATATTATACATAAATAGATAATATATGTATATAAACTCTCAATTTTATTTCACATTTGGAAAATACAAAATATGATATTGAAGATGAGAGAAATATACCTAACTCATGGGAGGATAAAACACCGTACGAGAAATCGAGACCGATAATTATCGATATTTTTTTTCCACTCTTTTTCTATTTTTTTTTTCACTCTCTATTTTTTTTTTTCTCAATCTTCCTTCTTCTTTCTCTCCCTCTTTCTCACGACACTCCCTAATCCTTTCACCGCTCCCTTCTATTTATACACAAAATAAGTAGATATTATTTTGATTTTTTTATTACTTTTTGATTTTTTATTATTTCTTTTTTTTTCAGATATTCAGATATTTATTTTTCGGATCTTTCAGATATTTTTTTTTTAATTTTTTTTTTTTTTTATATCGATTCCTCGCGTACGGTATTTTGATCCCGAGCCAAAATCAGGTGTTTACACTTAGTATACTTACTTTTATGTATTTTTAGGAAATCATAATTAGGAATAATTATTGAATACTTAATCGTATAATGTTAACTTATTTTTTTCATATTTGTATGTACTTTTGTGATTTATACGATTCATACATGTTGATTTGTAAACCCACTAAGTTGGGTTAGGGTCAACAATGTTGACCTACCTCATTCCACAATTTGTGTTCAAGATGATCTTTTAATGATATATATAACCCGAATCTAACCAAAATAGATTACAAATGACCAAAATGACCTACCTCATTTAGAAGACATTTAAATGACCAAAATAGTCATGATAAATGTAAACTAATTAGATTATTAAAGGGCATTTGTGTCAATTTACATGCGGCGGTTATATAAACATGTTCAGTC
Organism: Chamaenerion angustifolium; assembly: GCA_946814005.1. NCBI lineage: Eukaryota > Viridiplantae > Streptophyta > Magnoliopsida > Myrtales > Onagraceae > Chamaenerion > Chamaenerion angustifolium. Next base: position 3,182,497 of record OX328279.1, read on the forward strand.
TTAATAATATACATATATAACCTGAATCTAACCCGTTTCGTACCTGACAACTTCATTCTTCTTCACACCTCAATTTTACTACCCAATTGAACCAATTTTAGTTTCCTATTTTAAGATCTATACGTTCTGAATATTCAATCTTACATAAACTCTACTTTATTATTATTATTATTATTATTATTTATTTACGATATTTACTCCTATATTATTATAAATTAAGTTTCATGACAAAATTTTATTGCCTAAAAAATGACAAATGGATATCCCTTCATTAGAACTGACAATGGTTAGGTATGGTGTAGATATAACATATACTATAATCATATTATATTTTTAAACTACATACCATATATATTATGAGTACAATTTCAAATATCATAACCGTAGTTATTACTATTGATCACTATTTTATCCGTATACTCATACTCATTACAACTTGTGAAAGTAATGAAGAGAGCTAACACTATGGAGTATGAATATTATCTTAATAAATAAATAAATTTATGTTACAAACAAAAAATATATATTCAACACCAACACTATTCAATATTAACTATATCATCATTCAACATTAATACATTCATAATTAATATTAATATCATTTCATATTAACATCATTCAATTAGAGTTCGTTCTTGAATTCTAGATATGTAAAATTTGAAAAGTAAAAATCTTACTTCTATTATTAGTATATATTAATCTATTGATATTAAATAATTATTATATTTATATAATAACCATGATTATAACATGAGTATAAATAAAATACTATAACTATAAAATTCATCAACATAATGATACAATTAACCATATAAAAAAATAACAATTATACCTACAGTTTTTGAGTTTTTATCCCACATTATTCGCATTACCCTTCATCAACTTCTTTTATTTTCATTTCTTTTGCCTCCAACCGTCCATTTGTGTCGTGTCATTATCTATTGTTCTACCTTTGTCTTTGTCGTTTTAAGATGCATTATTCCATCTCTTTCGCGTCTGTACGAGGAGCACGATGAAATGCTGAAGAATGGAATGGCATGCTGTCAACTTTAGTACATTCATTACAGCGTCGTAGCACATTTTAACGAAAAAACTACTTTCACCCTCATTGTTGGGACTGTCATGTATTTCGTCCCAAAGCTTGTTTCCTCAAGTATTCTTATTCTACGTTTTCTCAAATAATCAAATTGGATCCAAAACTTTCTAAATAGTTTAATTTGGCCCGAAAAACAGGTTTGAACTCCCTAATCAACTTGTAGGCTTGTTCATGAACCGGTTCGGGATCGAAGCGGTTCAGAACTAAACTGGTCTGGTTTACCAAAAACCAGTATTTTATTCTGTTTCTAAAAAAACTGGTCTTGTTTATGGCAAAAAGAACTGGTCTGGTTCGAACTGGTTCAGAACCGGTTCGAACTGTTCTGGTCTGTTTTTATAATAATATTGGTTAAGAACCGATCCGGTTCAAACCAGAACCGAACCGGCCAAAAAATTGCTGCAACTGAAACTGAATACAGATGACAGAAACTGAATACATCAATATTCAATACATACAGTACAACATCCCACTCCAATTCCAATAGAAATACAGAATACATCAATACATACATCATCCAAATTCCAACTCCAACAACTGAATATGGATTACAGAAACTGAATACATCAATATTCAATACATACAGTACAACATCCCACTCCAACTCCAACAAAAATACAGAATACATCAATACATACATCATCCAAATTCCAACTCCAACAGAATACATCAACACTTGTTCATTGTCAAACGAAACTGAAACTGAACTTACCAAATACCAAAGTCTGATTGTTCTGAAACTGCTGAAAATCATGCTGAACATCATGTTCATTGTCTGAAACTGAAACTAAAACATACAATACAATACAAACATACCAAAGTCTTCAAATCTACTAACCATTCAAAAGTTAAAACTTAACACATACAATACAATACATACCGAAAGTCTTCAGATTTACGGCTTGTTCATTGTCTGAAACTACACACACAATACATACAAGTTAGGACCACCTCAAGTACAAAATACCTTAACTGATTAATTACCTTAAGTGTGATCTCGCTAGTGAAGAGAAATGACCTCTAAACTTTGTTGAGGATTCTCCTTACGAAAATTTACAAAAGGGAAAACACAAACACATATATGAATCATGCATGTTAGATAAAACTCAATGTAAGTACAAGTTAAATCTTTAAAGCAATTTTAGAACTTAATAAATATCATTCTCGAGTTTCTCTAACTCTTCAAAATCTTCTTTTGCTAACATGTTAGAAGAAAATCCTCTGATCCAATCTTGAGTACAAATGAGATATTCAACCATCTTGGGACTCAAACGACTACGATAGTCATCAATTACTCTACCTCCTGTGCTGAAAGCACTTTCAGAAGCTACAGTTGAAATTGGTATCGCTAACAAATCTCTTGCCATGTTAGACAATATAGGAAACCTAGACGAGTTGACTTTCCACCAATTCAGTATATCTCTGTCTGGTTTAGTTTCATCATATGGCTCTCGATCTTCTCTCAAGTACGTTGATCAAATTTGACATATAAGGGTGGTAAACCTAGAGCACTAGCAACAGTATTTCCTTCATCTCTACATGGGTGCTCTTTACTTTGTTGATTCATACTAGAAGCGGGACATCTCTCTAAGTGTTTCCTCATAGTATAGGTTGTTGATGTATAAGTAATATGTCGACCACAATAGATGCAAGTAGCGACCTTATTCTTTGTACTACTTGCAGCCTTATTTTTGGTGAAATGCTTCCAACACTCAGATTCATTTTTCCTAGACCTAATCTTCATCTTGTTCTTGGCCACACTACTAGGAGTTATATGAGACTCACCTTCTGGAGTTGCCGTTTTTTTCCTTCCTTCATCTGACTCGGATGAAGATTGCACTTCCTCTATAAGTGCAATATTTTTTAGCTATGAACCTGAACCTGGTGTCTCCACGGCTACTACGTCCATGTTAATGGTATCGAAATTCCTCTTTCTCTTATGTACACTATTGACAGAGTTTTTATCCGGCAGTGAAATCTGAACATTATTAAACAATGAAATCAGCCAAATCCGAGTAATTCAGTGAACAACGAACATTAGTAAACCAGCAACATTAGTAAATCAGCATTACCAAATCAGCATTACCAAATCAGCAACACCGACTAAATTAGCATTCTCCCTTCAACATTTACCAACCTAGCACCAAATGTTAATCAGCATTACTAAATCAGCATTACCAATTCAGTATTATCAAATCAGCATTACCAATTCATGTAGCAACCAATTCATGTATCAATTAAACGATTCAAACACTAAACGATTCAAACACCTGATACGATTGAAACACCGGACGATTCAAAGTAGGGTTTGTGCCTTACTTTCATTTCTTGAATCATGTTGGTGGTTCAGCCAAGTCGTCCGTCGCGAGGAGCTGCGTCGTCGCGGGCTGCTGATGCGTCGTCGCGGGCTGCTGATGCGTCGTCCGATCGTCGAGGATCTGCTGATGCGTCGGTCGTCGAGGAGTTGTTGCGTCGTCGAGGAGCTGCTGCGTCGTCGAGGAGCTGCTGCGTCGTCGAGGAGCTGCTGCGTCGTCGAGGAGCTGCTGCGTCATCGTCGTCGAGCTGCTGCTGTTGCGTCGTTGTCGTCGTCGAGGAGCTGCGTCCGTGCGTCGAGAAAACCTAATTAGGGTTTGTGACTTTGTCGCGTGGAGAAGGAGAACTGTCGAGAGATGGATGATTCAGAATTTCATATCTGAGATTAGTAGATTAGTATTACTGAGGTCTGACTTAGTCACTTCTGAGGTGAGTCACGTGAGTGTAACTGTGTAAGTGAGGTGAGTCACGTGAGTGTAAGTGAGGTGAGCTGTAATTTGATCAGACCGATGGTCTGGAGACTGGTCTGGTTTGGTTCATCAGACCGGCTTAATTTAAAGTGGTTTGATTGAAATTTAAGTATAAACCAGTATCAAAAAACGAGTCGAGTCGAACCGATTCGAACTGGATTTTTGGTACTATTTTGAACTGTTCTATTTGAAGGCAAAAAACACTGGTCTAGTTTTGGAACTAGTTCGATTGAACTGGTTCGAACCAAACCGGTTCGAACCAAACCAGTTCCAGACCATACCAGTTCGGTCGAACCGGTTTATTTAGCCAAGCCTATCAAATTGAACCTTAATTCCAAATTCTTAGTATGTGTCACACTCAACTAAGTTACAATATTTTGGGGACTATATTCAAGCTCCGAAACAACTTCGGGTAAATTTGAATTCTTGGACAAGGTAGGACCAAGAGTAGATTTTCATTCCGAATTAATCGAGTTTTAATCAAATTAATTTTCGTACCTAAGTCTGAATTGATTAGGTCTCGATCAGGCCCAACATGACTCATGAGGTCTAGTTGGAATCGGATGGATTATATTCAAATATTACCATGCACGTCAATGCAATTAACTTGATAATTGAGGATTCAGATGCAGATAGACCACTAATGTCTCTCATTTTGGGTTGCAGGAAACTTATTTTGGATTTTAACAAATTCAAAATCAGACACGTGTTCCGGGCAGTAAATGGGGTGGCGGGTGCTTTGGTTAAGGAAGTTGTTAATCTGGATGAACTTTTTCATACCCTAACGAACTCTTCCTCAGACATTTTGAAGCTCCTCATGTTTGATAGTCAAGGGACATTCACTACTGGAATAGTTAAAGAAAATTAGTTATTTGCTTTTGGTTGTTGTAGTTTCTGATTTACCAAAAAAGTAAAAATTCAAATCTTACCATTTTTTTACCGGTTTTGAGATCATTTTATTTTTTCATAACTTAGATTAATAGTCCCATTACACTTAAATAAAAATATATATAACTATTATCTAAATTTTTCGGTCTAGGTTTTCTTTATAAAATACTCAACCAAAAGACTGTAAAAATTCACTACTTTATATAGAACTCTTCCTCAGACATTTTGAAGCTCGCTCCTGATGTTTGATAGTCAAGGGAAATTAACTACTAGAATAGTTAAAGACAATTAGTTATTTACTTTTGGTTGTTGTAGTTTTTGATTTACCAAAAAAGTAAAAATTCAAATCTTACCATTTTTTTACCGGTTTTGAGATCATTTTATTTTTTCATAACTTAGATTAATAGTCCCATTACACTTAAATAAAAATATATATAACTATTATCTAGATTTTTCGGTCTAGGTTTTCTTTATAAAATACTCAACCAAAAGACTGTAAAAATTCACTACTTTATATAGAACTCTTCCTCAGACATTTTGAAGCTCGCTCCTGATGTTTGATAGTCAAGGGAAATTCACTACTAGAATAGTTAAAGACAATTAGTTATTTGTTTTTGGTTGTTGTAGTTTCTGATTTACCAAAAAAGAAAAAATTCAAATCTGACCATTTTTTTACCGGTTTTGAGATCATTTTATTTTTTCATAACTTAGCTTAATAGTCCCATTACACTTAAATAAAAATATATATAACTATTATCTAGATTTTTCGGTCTAGGTTTTCTTTATAAAATACTCAACCAAAAGACTGTGTAAGAAAAAATAATTTGTCTATTCATATTATGGAATTTGATGTAAACGACAAGATACACATTCAAAACAAAAATTAGTATTCAAAATCACTTTAAACAATAAAACAAGTCGATCTAACAATATTTATATAATTATTTACTAAAACTGATTTTTTATTTTTTGGTCATAAGATACTAAAACTGATTGAAAAACTAAAATATCAATTGAACAACTATATTAATACTATTTTATATTAAACAATTATTTAAAGTGTATATATAAAAAATATTAACAGTTGGTTCGTTCTCTACAGTCTTTAAAAATTGGGTTAATTGTCAATTTGCCCCCTAATGTTTGGACCGAATTTAAGATTCCCCCTTAAAGTTTAAAATTTTAAATTTTAGTCCTAATGTTTGGACGAAATCAAAAATCCCCCCATTCCGTCTTAATGCCGTTTATTTGAAACGGTAAACCCGACACGTGTCTTACACATGCATTTTCTTAAAAAAAAAAAAGACACAAATGACCTTCTTATATAACATTCGCTTCTTCTCCATCTCTCCATTTTGCTTAAGACCTATCATTAATACTTAAGACCTCTCCGGTGCTTGATTTTCCCGATCGTTTCCATCTCAGACATGAATTCGTGATCGCCTTGGTCGCTGACTTGGATGATCTTCTTAATCGCGACAACCGTTCCGTCCTTGATCTCGGCACGGTAGACGTCGCCAAATCCACCCGATCCGATCAAGCTATCTGGATGGAACCCGTGATGCACAACAGAGCAAAAAGCAGTCCCATGGCCACACTTCTGGCAATTGACGCTGCCTTCCGGTGAGAGTTTTGGTGCTTTGAGCTTTCGTTCGAGTTCGATTCTTTGCTGCATGGTGGAAGAGGAATCCCGTGGCAAGTTTCTGGCCCCGTGGCATTCCCTGCTGCCATTGTTCTTGATGTAAGCGTATCTCTTGTCGTTGATGAGCTTCACACCAATGCTGCCGGATTGTTTAAACAGGGCCGACGGAATTTCGCTGGACAGGAGATTGGTGTTGAGGTCGAGCCATATAAGGTTGAGCGAGTCACCGAGCTCTGTCGGAATGGGACCGTAGAAGGAATTGTTGCTGAAGAGGACATCACCTGGTAGCTCGCCGGAGAAGTTGTTGTTCGAAGAGGGCATCCGATGAGTACTAACTTCTTGAGGCTAGCCATTCCGGTGAAGAGGACATCACCTGGTAGCTCGCCGGAGAAGTTGTTGTTCGAAATATCGATGGACTGCAGCACAGTGCACGCGCTTAGAGCCTGCGGAAGGCCGCCAGAGAGATGGTTTAAGGAGAGGTCGAGTTCGACAAGTGTCGGGCAGGCATCGACCAGGCTCGCCGGAATCTGGCCTTGAAAGTCGTTGCTGGAGAGGTATAGGTGCTGTAACTTCACCGTTGGGAGAGGCGGGATAGCACCGGAGAAGTGGCTGACTGAGAGGTTGAGGAAAGTCAGCTGCGAACATGCTGACAGCGCGTTGCCGATCTCACTGTAAAAATGGTTGGTGGAGAGCTCGAGGAACTCCATGGCCATGCAGGACCCAAGTTTTGGTACAGTTGCAGAGAAGTTGTTCAACGAAATGTCCAAGTGAACTAGCTTGTCGCAGCTCGACATATTGACGTCACCCGACATCTTATTCCCCGACAGGTTCAGAAATTTTAACCCACTGCAAAAACTGAGATGAGAAATACCACCGGACAGATTGTTCCGCGATAGATCTAAGCTGGAGAGATGGAGAAGAAGCTAATGTTATATAAGAAGGGCATTTGTGTCTCTTTTTTTTAAGAAAATGCATGTGCAATGCACGTGTCGGGTTTACCGTTTCAAATAAACGGCATTAAAACGGAATGGGGGGATTTTTTATTTCGTCCAAACATTAGGACTAAAATTTAAAATTTTAAACTTTAAAGGAGAATCTTAAATTCGGTCCAAACATTAGGGGGCAAATTGACAATTAACCCTTAAAAATTAAAACTACTAGATCAAATTAAACCGAAAATTCAAACCAAAATGGAAAATTTCGACCAAAAAAACAATCCGACTATTTTCAGTTCGGCTTTCCGATCCAATTTGGTTTAATTTTTCCGTTGTTTTTCCTTTCATCTCTAGTGTTTATGTTTACAAAATGAACTTAATCAAAGTTTTTTTTTAAACAAAGTTTAATTTCAGACATAATTAGTGATGAGAAGAATGTGGCCATTAATTAGAACAAAAGATTTCATCCGTTCACAATGGAACGATTCAACTAAAGTCCAACTCACTAAAAGACAGTTGTGATCATTCAGAACTAGTAGATACCCACAATATCTTAAAAGTACAAAATTTAATATGGGTGAAATACAATGTATTATAAAACTAGATTGTTCATGCAATTATAATCATAACATCCGCAATTAAATTGATTTATAAACATACCTAAATTTATATCTCTATTTTTAATGTTAAACGGTAAATTTTTTGAATATATTCTCATAAATTAAGTCTAGAAAGTCAGAAAAATATAATGCGGTAATACTTAAGAAAATGAATAGTAGAAGGGTACTTGAAAATGGTGCAAAATGTAAGAAAGAAACGGAAACATCTAAGGGGTATATGTCAATGTGACCCATTGTCACCCTACTTTTTCATTCTGATTGGTGATGTATTATCTCGACAAATAATTAAGAACGTAGATGATAAAAAGATGGAAGTGATAAGAATGAAGATAACATGTCTGGAGATACATCATTTACTGTTTGCGGATGACTCAATATTTTTTATTAAGGCGAATGAAGGCAATGTTCGGGCACCGGAGGAGATCATAGGGAGGTATAGTGAAGCTTCTGGCCAGAAAATTAACCTAGAAAAATCATGTCTACAATTTGGAGCAATGACAAAGGAGGAAACGAAGAGGATGATGGTGGACATAATGGGGATCAAGGCAGTGGCAAGTGCAGGTAAATACCTCGGTCTACCTACGACATGGGGGAGATCGAAACGAGAGGCACTAGGTTGCTTGAAGGAAAGAATTATCAAGCAACTTCACGGGTGGAAAACTATTTTCCTTAATAACGCGGGGAAGGAAATTCTTATGAGTGGAACTTGTTGTGCATCATAAGTGGGACGAGGTGATCATCGAATCGGACGCACAACAAATTGTCAATATGCTACAAGGAACTCATGCCCAAATGAACTGGGAAATAAGGAATATATTGACAGATATCACTGCAATAGCAAACAGTATACTGAGAATACAATGGAAGTTTGTTAAGAGAAACACAAATAGATGTGCAGACTAGATAGCTAGAATGTCCACATAGGGGATGTGTCCAACAAATTGGACGTCAATACATCCACCTTCTCTTGTCTCATTATGTTTGTTAGATAATATGAACAATATGTCAAATTAGTAATGAAATGATTTTATTGGGAAAAAAATAATGGAAGAAAGTAGTAATTTAATATCTCCCTATATATCTATATATCTATATATATTAATTTGACTAAATTGTATGCAATTGTGACAAGTAAGTTTTTTGATGCATTTTCTTACTCCTAATTAATTCATTCTAATTGGTCCATGTCAAACATACAATTCTCATTCCTAAGTGGCATGCCATGTAAATCACTTTAAAAACTTTCAAGCTATCTCATTCATTCTCAATATAAATTACAAAACCTTAATTAATTCTTTTTATTTCACATGTATATTTATAATTTTGTGCAAAATATATTTTATGTAGTGGGATTTATACAATACCAAAATACATAATATTATATTTTATGAATATAAATTATGCACATAATATTTTGTTTATATTACAAATTAAATAAATTAATTAAAAACATCTCATATCTTATTATAATTTCATTTTTAATATAAAATGAAAATGAATTTTAACAATCTTATAAAAATATATGTTATATATTTATAGACTCAAATATATTTTTTTCAACTAACAAAGCATTAAAATAAATAAATGCTATTTTTCTATACATTTTTTTTTATAAGTATGTGACTCTAATAGAAATCATAAAATTTAAGTTAAAAGTATTATATGAATATTAAGATATTGTTTTGCAATTTTATGATAACTATCTCTTAATATATTTTGTGAGTTAAGAAAATACAATAGTATTTATATGATTAAAATTACTTAAGCATATAACACTAATAAAAGTCACAAAAATATTATTATTTAAAAAACAAAATTAGCATTGTATCAATAATTTTTATTATTTATTCATATTTTCAATTAATTTTAAATAATTATACTTAATCTTTTTATTCTATAATATACTTTGTACTTTGTAGTATTGAAGCATATGGAGTAGATCATATTACAAAAAATACTAATAGTTTTAACATTTTTTTAGAAATATGCATAATTTTTATTATATAATATTAAATTTATCCTTAATTATTTGAAAAAATGAAAATTAAATATATATTAAATAAGTTATATAAATTTGATTTAATATATATAATTATATATCGCGCAACGCGCGTATCAGTTTTCTAGTATATATTAATTTAACTACAACTTCTATAATTATGACACATAAGCTTTTGAGTGGTTTAGTTGTTAAAAACAAACATTTTCATTGGTTAATTAATATTTTTTGTAACCGACGATGACATTGACTCGCCATGCATACCTCCAGAAGCTCTAGAATTCCTCTAGAGTTTATAATCGCTTCTCACGGTACGTTTCACATTTTATCTCACCTCCATTTTATTGTCTTAATTTTTTTATCAATTTATTACTATTATTCTTATAAATGTTTTTTAAAATATTTTATTCTATTTTTAAAAGTTTTTATTATAATTAGATATATTTTTAATGAAGATATATATTTATATTTATTTATTAAAATTTACAATTAATATTATAATACTATAAACTACTCTTCTATTTTATGACTTAACATGTGCGGTTGTAAAAATAAATCCATGATACATTTTCTGAATATTATATACAATTTCCTTTTTTTTTAATAAATCTCCATATACGTATATAAAGTAATAAATACTATCACAGTAGTTACAATTATAAAATACGTATATTTAATATAATTTCATAATAAATATATGATAAAACAATAAGTTGAAAAATATGCATTAACATTATATTAATAAATATTTTTATTATTTTTATTACCAACCGATGTTATTATTCATTATATTATTAATGAAACTCTAAAATTATATATAATTATATATATATATATTATCAAACTCTAAAATTAAAAAAAATATCATATTCCCTTACGCTTTTCGTTGTAGTATTTATTAATTTAATTTGCACTTTTAATCATTTTGATATTCTTATTATACTCATAATTATGGTATAATGTAAATAATAATTTTTAATTTTTAGAACAACTTACAATTATTTTATCATAACCCATTTAATCTTTATAATAGTAAGTTTTTCCTAATTTTTTAAATCCATATTTAATTAATAAATAATTGAATAATATTTATTACCATTAAAAATAATAATTTATAAATTAAATTTATTACTTATGGCACGGGAAAGGCACCTAAGGCACCTAGTATATATATATATATATTCTTTAGGTGGAGTTGAATTTTTCGTCTAGTTGCTGGAATTTCCTACTTCTGAGAATAGGCCACGTCCCAATTTCTTCCACCATTATAATATTTTTGGTCTAACCGTTATTTTCATCCAATTCTCTCATCTCCAATCCAACCTCTTATCTCTTCCCCCCCCTTCCCTCGAGAAAAGGAAGAACTTTGCTTGCTCTGCCATTTAAGCAGCAGCTGCTCCCTCGCTTAATCCACTGCTATTGTATTTGTCTCTACTTCAGTCTGTTCGAGAGAGAGGGAGAGGAAAAGAATGGAACGCTACGAGACACTGAAAGATATAGGGTCTGGAAACTTTGGCGTGGCCAAGCTGGTCAGAGATAAATGGACCGGAGAACTCTACGCTGTCAAGTATATAGAAAGAGGCCAAAAGGTCAATTTTAAAATTTGTTTGGTTGCTGAATCAGCTGTTCTTGTATTTATGGCATGATTTTCAATCTGGGTTTGGGTTGATTACTCATAAAGCTGAGTGTTTTTTTTTTTAAAGATGCCCACCAAAAGGATCATGATTTCCTATCTGGGTTTTTCTTGATTTTTGCAGATTGACCAGCATGTGCAGAGGGAGATCATGAACCACCGATCATTGAAGCATCCCAATATAATCAGATTCAAGGAGGTAAAAAGCGAATTTCGAACAATTTTTTGAAGAAACGATTTCATTGATGTTCCTCTGTAAATAATTGAAGCCCATAATCCAACCCTGCATCATCTTTCATCTCTTCCTTATGGAAAATGTAAGAAATGAAAACTTTGTATTAAAAACATATGCACTATATGATTTTGGAAACACATATGATGAATTTATGAACTGTTTGTTTGGTCGTTAGAGACATTTAACAACACATTTTACAGTAAGTACAAATTTTGAACTAATTTTGAATTTGGTAGGTTTTGTTGACGGCAACTCATCTTGCAATAGTGATGGAATACGCGGCTGGAGGTGAGCTCTTTGAGAGAATCTGTACTGCTGGTAGATTCAGTGAAGATGAGGTATCTATATGGAATCTGCAGAAAGCTTTCATTTTGTTGAGAATTGTGTGGTTTCTTGATGGTTTTGTAACTTCCTTTATTTAGCTGGTGTGTCCATTGTGCAGGCAAGGTTTTTCTATCAACAACTTATATCAGGAGTCAGTTACTGCCATTCCATGGTAAACTCTGAAGCTTTTAGTATAAATGATGAGTTGAAATTGATTGAGATAAACCGTCAGCAGTCATAGGTTTCCTAAAATAGAAAAAATATCATTTTTTTCCGCAAATTTGTAGCATTGCTCATTAATTTTACTATGAACCAAGTTGTTAAATAAACGATGCCTCTTGGTTGCAGCAAATTGTGGAACCTTTTGTAAAAGTTGTGAAAATGGTGTTTTCCTAGTAAGAAGTTAATTAAATTGAGCTGCCAGCTTGAGCTTGCCTTTTTATAGTTTTGTAGCAATGCTCTTAAATTTCACTATGAACACTTGGTTGCAGCAAATATGTCATAGAGATCTGAAGCTCGAAAACACGCTTCTAGATGGAAGCACGGCTCCCCGACTCAAAATATGCGATTTTGGCTACTCCAAGGCAAATTCTTTGATTCATGCTTCTGTTTGGTACACAAAATATTAGAAATTTAATGCAATGGGACGATTAACCCCTTAATCTTGTTCTTCTTTTCTATTCTAGTCCTCCCTTTTTCATTCACAACCGAAGTCTACTGTCGGGACACCCGCGTATATTGCTCCTGAGGTTCTTACAACAAAAGAATACGATGGAAAGGTAAGGTTGTTAGTTCCCGGTTACTTTCTTGCCTCCATTATGGATAAGGACAGTTAAGTTAGGTGATTTAAAGCTCCTGTTTCTTTTTGTTTGGAACATTGTAGATTGCTGATGTCTGGTCTTGTGGAGTCACACTATATGTTATGCTTGTTGGGGCCTATCCATTTGAAGATCCGGCCGAGCCAAAAAATTTCCGTAACACAATTCAGGTTAAATCCTTATTACATTCACGAACTTGATGATTTCATTGTTAATAAGATACGGTTTATTAGCAAAAGATCGTGAAATGTGAAGTTCATTTTTGCAGAGAATCCTCAGTGTACATTACTCCATTCCTGACTACGTGCGAATCACCATTGAATGTAAACATCTGCTCTCAAGGATTTTTGTAGCTAACCCGGAAAAGGTACGTATAGTTTACCATTTCTTATATATATAAAAGATTGATTTTGCAATTTCGGATCAAAAGCATTAAAGTTAAAAACCTCTTCAAGGAGAGTCCTCTAGTAGGATTTGAATATAGATTTGTGATTTCAGACCTTAAGCAAGAAATTTGGTTAACTTTCTATCAGAGAATAACGATCTCTGAAATCAAAAGGCACCCGTGGTTCTTGAAGAACTTGCCGGTCGAGTTCATGGACGACGGAAGTGGTCTGCTGCAGAATGAAACTGTTGGCAACTCAGTGCAACAGAGCGGGGAGGAGATTTTGGCGATCGTTCAAGAGGCGAGGACGCCTGGGGATGATGTTCAGAGAATGGGTGGGCTTCTGTTCGGAGGCAGTATGGATTTTGACGACATGGAAGCTGATGCTGATATCGATGATGTGGAGACGAGTGGGGATTTCGTCGGCGCTGTTTGAATGAAAATGGAGGAGATGCTTGTTGATAGATAGAGCTGAATGTATCAAGAGAACAATTTTCTTTTTGGGTGTCAAAAAGAAAGTGAATCGATCAGGAAAGATTGTATTTTTATGAGATATAATGTAATGTTTGTGCATATATGATTGGAATTGAGATCAGTGGTATTGTGGTTGTACTGAAGATTTGATCTTGAGGTACTCTATTTGTAAGCTCTTTTATGGAGAAACCATAACAGTCCCTTAATCAAAGTTGACTCCGGCCTGAAGAAAGCCTCCATCTTGAGTCAACGAGCATAGGGTAAGCTCCAAACCCAGCCCACTTTCAGCAGTCTGCTTCCGCAATTGGCGGCCCACGTTCCATCATGAATACAGAAAAGGGGGAGCGGGAGATGAGAGACGGAAACTCGAACTCGCAGACAGTTACTGTTACAGAGCAGCAGCAGAGCAGCCATGGGAGGTGGCGGCGGAGGAAGAGGAAGGTCTCGAACTCAGAGGAAGCACTTCGCTCAGAACAGAGACAATACCTGGAAGCGGTCCAGGACTGATCCTTCCGCGGTCGATTCCGGTGACAACGCCAACGGGAATGGCGGCGCCAATCCTTCGTGGCAGCCCTTCGCCACTCAAAATCCTTCATTTGATTCATACTACAAGGTATCTCCCTGCTTTTATTCTTACGAATCAGGTGGTTGCTCTTGAATTGGATTATCTTTAGCTATTGTGCTGAAATTGCAGGAGCAAGGTGTTGTTTCACCGGAAGAATGGGACGCCTTCATTGCTTGCCTCCGAAAACCATTGCCGGCTGCTTTTAGGATTAACTCTAGGTAGTAAAGTGGCTTCTTGCTACTTCGTTTTCATTTGTAGTTTTTGCTGTAACTAGCTGCTTTGATGCATATGCTCTTGTAAGTTGTTGTTTTTTAATGTGTCTAGAGGAGTTATTTAAGTTTAATCTAGTCTAGTTGTTAAGTGTGATTTGGAGGAAGTTGAATATGGATTTGTGTGGCATAGGAGCATGTCTGGAATTATTAGTTAGAAACCCTTTCCTCCGCGGCAGAAATAGAAAATTTTCAAAACGCCAAAATCATGTTAAGGATTAAAGGTTGCTTCTGCTGGAAATGGAAAAGGCTGAAGTTTCTTCCGAAAAGTTATGCTCTGGAAACTAGATTAAGTAGACTACTATAGATTCTTCCAGTTTGGCTCGTATTTGTTTGGCTATAAAGAATGGAAAGTGGATGAGTTTGATTGTTTGGGGTGTTCTATATACATTGCAAGTTTGGAGCTTCATTCTTTATATTATCAAGTATTAACACATTTTTACCGTATGCAGTAGCCAATTTTGTTCGGATATCAAATCACAGTTAGAGAATGACTTTTATAAGTCTCTTCAATCTGAGGTAACATAATATTCTTGCATTTACCGTATTTCATTAGGTAAGCTAGCTTCCCGAGAGCGAATAATCGCAACCATAATAGGATCTTGATTTCTTGCTTTTGCTTTGTTACGGGTACCTCCTCTAATTTTTTCATTTATGTTTGGAATGTTATCAGTTTGAGGGAGATGAAGCTGAGGCTATTAGGCCGTTGCCATGGTATCCTGAAAATCTTGCCTGGCATTCAAATTTTTCAAGGATGCAGCTGCGAAAAAACCAAGCTCTTGAGAGGTATTATTCTCCCTTCTATGAATTTTAACTTCTCTTAGATTCATGTCATGTAAGTCCGTTTCTATGCAAGTGGTACATTGGCAGTTCTTTTTGCAATCATATTGTCCTTGCGTATCAGGTTCCATGCGTTTTTGAAGCTTGAAAATGAAATTGGAAATATAACAAGACAGGAAGCAGTCAGCATGGTAGGTGTACTTTACTTTAGAAGTTTTTTGGTTTTCCATACTTTGTATCACTTACTGATTTGGCTTGTATTTTGGCATATTGCTCGTAATGTAGGTCCCTCCACTCTTTTTGGATGTACATCCAAGTCATTCTGTACTTGACAGTAAGTGATGCTTCTGTCTTTCCCTGCTCTCCAGTGTTAGCTAATTCTTTATAACTAGATTTTTTGTTATGGTTATTTTCCTTAGGATACAGAATACATTAATGTTACAGTCTGAAGAACATGGATAATTAACTTTGTTATTCACCTTTATTTGTTTCAATTAATTTTCTTACAGTGTGTGCTGCACCCGGATCAAAAACATTTCAGCTGCTTGAGATTATTCATCGATCAACTGAACCAGGATCTCTTCCTGATGGATTGGTGAGTTCCTTTCAGCTGATGTCTTAAGCTAAAACTGACATCTAACAAACGTTTTTGAAGTCATATTTTTCACTTATTAAAATGTTTTAAATAATATATTTGCTTGCTAGGTTGTTGCTAACGATCTTGATGTTCAAAGATGCAACCTTCTCATTCACCAAACAAAAAGAATGTGTACTGCCAATTTGGTAGTCACTAACCACGAAGCTCAACAATTTCCAGGGTGTCGTTTAAGCAAAGGGTCCTTGAATGCTTCAGAAATGGATACTCAATCGGAGACAAGTCTTACTCAACTTGTTTTTGATCGCGTATTATGTGATGTTCCTTGCAGTGGTGATGGTACCCTGCGTAAGGCTCCAGATATTTGGAGAAAATGGTATATTCCCATTTTAGGGTATCTTAATTTCCTTTATATTATGAATGGCTGGTGGTACTAATATATTCTTCCACAATGCAGGAATTCAGGAATGGGAAATGGTCTCCATGGGCTTCAGGTTCAAATAGCATCAAGAGGTACGTTTGAAATGTTTATGCATTTTCTTTGGCTATTGCAGTAAATTTGTGTGCAAAGTGTTTAAAATGTTTGCTGCAGCTTCTGCAATGCCCTTACAAAGGTGTAAAAATGTGCTTGGCCTTATTGTCTTGCAGGATTAGCATTGGTTAAAGTTGGTGGAAGAATGGTTTACTCAACCTGTTCAATGAATCCCATCGAGAATGAGGCTGTGGTTGCTACGGTAATGTATTTTATCAATCTTTTTGTTTCTTACTTAAAGGGTTTATACTGAAGCCTATCAGAGATTCAGAGACCTTCGGTCCTGTATGGTTTTAATGATGTCCATCTCTTTTGACTAACGTTAGAACAAGGCTTATGTGAAAATATTCATTTTTCCAATTGCTTCTGTATTGTTTAGTGAGTGACGAACCTTGCTTATTCTTGGTAAATAACTTTTCTCTCCACAGATCCTGCGTAAGTATGAGGGATCTGTTGAACTTCTGGATGTTACTAATGAACTCCCGCAACTTGTCCGCCGCCCAGGTCTTAGGAAATGGAAGGTCAGATCTCACTGCTGGTGGCATCAATATTCTTGTTCTTTTTAAATAAAAAAAAGCTGTTGATATCATGTTCACTTAAAGTTTATAGAATTTGGGGCACATTAAGAGTTCAGTGTTTGCTAGAATGTGTAGATTATCCTAAAGAAGTCATTCTATATGTCGGAGCAGGTATATGACAAGAGCACCTGGTTAGCTTCTTACAAGAATGTAAAAAAATACCGAAGAGGTGGCGTGATTCCCAGTATGTTTCCTTCTGGTCAAAATTCGCCTGAACCCATTGAGGATGATGCTCTAGAAGAAAATCAGAATGGTGACCAGGATACAAGCACTGAAGATAATGCTGTGCCACCGGAAAGCCCTGTAACTCCACCTGAAGATTTGGAAGCAGAAGTTTCTGATTTGCCTTTGGAACGTTGCATGAGGATTGTCCCTCATGACCAGAATGCCGGTGCCTTCTTCATTGCTGTCCTCCGCAAAACGGCTCCCTTGCCAGGTAAACTACTCTTATCTTAACCACAAGAAGGATCAGATAAAGCTGAAAAATCATTTATCGTCCATGCTCCTTCATATTATTTGCTGAATAAGTCTCTGTGGTCCGGCCTTTTTGTAAATTACCTGCATCGCTTTTGTTTTCCTGCATCGGGTGGCCATCTATTCATGGGCAAATGCTAGACAAGGCTAATGTTAGATTGAGATATAGAATAAAAACGGCGTTGTGTATGTCTAGGAAATTGCAATTCATGATTTTGAATAAAAAATGGGAAAGGGGAATGCTAGAATAAGCTATAAGCTCTAGCTTTTCAGCCATTGTGTTTTGAAAAAAGTAACAAGATTTCATTTAAATGTATTCTTTCATTGTAGGTCCATCTTCTAATCTAATGGCACGCAAGCAAGATCTTTGTTTCCGCATTTCCTTTAAAACAACTAAAATTTTAAAACAGTTTTCATTTCATATTTCTCCCCATCTTTGGTTGGTGCTACGGCAGTTGTGGTCTAGTGGTTGAGAGCGCTGACTCCCAAGTGGTTTGGCTCCAGGGTCACGAGTTCGAATCCCCCAAGTGTTCTTGGGAAAGGGTCAACTTGTGTCCGAAAGGCCGGCCTCTCAACTCTAGGCTGTCGATGGGGCTACGTTGACGGGGTCAGTGCTTGCGCTGGTTGTTCAAGGGATAAAAACTCCATCGAGGCCCGGACAGGAAACCCCGGACATTATGTAGCGGGATGGGCCTAGTGTCGCCACTACTAGCTCATTCCTTTTATTTGTAAGAAAATTCATTTACATTGATTCTTCTGTCAACAGCTACTGCAGAGATGCCAAGCAAACGTGGAAAAACTTCATCTGGAAGTGATCTCAATGGTAAGTCAGCTGCAGATTCTTCGAGTGATCAAGTTGTGGAGGCTGTGGATGATAAAGATGTTCTAGAATCTTCTGTTACTAATAATGAAGCCTCGAAGGAGACTGAATTAGACACTAATAATATTGAGAAAGAAGCAAAAGCAGTCGGTGAAAAGAGGAAGTTGCAGATGCAAGGGAAGTGGAGAGGAGTCGATCCTGTAGTCTTCTTCAAAGACGAAGCTATTCTCAACAGCATTAAGACATTCTACGGTATTGTAGACTCCTTCCCACTAGACGGCCACCTCGTTACAAGAAACAGCGATACAAACCACGTGAAAAGAATTTACTACATCTCTAAGTCAGTTAAACAAGCCCTGGATCTTAATTTCCAAGTGGGTCAACAACTGAAGATTACTTCCATTGGCCTCAAGATGTTTGTAAGTACTATTTTAACTAGAAATGTTATATTTTTACCCTTCAAAAATTTCCTATTTGTTAAAATATTCACATTGGAGATTAGATTTGACGTTCTTCGGCTTTTGGGGCCGTGAAAAATGCAGGAGAGGCAATCATCCCTTCAGGGTACCACTGCACCGTGCGTGTTCCGGATATCATCTGAAGGATTGCCCATGCTTCTCCCTTATATTACGAAACAGATTCTATATGCATCTGCAGTGGACTTCAAGCATCTTTTGCAGAACAAGAGTGTCAAATTCTCCGATTTTGTTGATTCCGAGTTTGGTTCCAAGGCTGGGGAGTTGTTGTCCGGGTGCTGTGTGATAGTTCTCAAAAACGGTATGCTCCATGACCTTTCACATTTAGTTTCTTGCAAATTTTATACAGAAAGACGTTATGAGAAAGTGAGTATTTACGTTTTCCGAAGAAAAAAATGAGTTGTTTAATGAGTTAGTTAGTTATAATTGATTCCTAATTTAATCGGGTTTCGATTGAATCCCGGTAAGTGTTTCGATTCTAAGTATGCAGTTTTGTAGTCATTCCTTCATCCAAAGTAACGATGATTCACTGTCAGATTCCAATACGAACATGATAACGAAGTCGAAGATAGCGATTGGATGCTGGAAGGGGAGGAGCAGCTTGAGCGTTCTGGTCACTGCAATCGACTGTCAAGAGCTGCTCGAGAGGCTCTTAGCTCGGGTTGAGTCTCCTGCCAAGGAGGCCTCGGCCGATGCAGCTGATGAAGAGATGCGGAATGTTGAATGCATTGATGCCTCAGACGCCTAAGTCTGAACTTATTCTACCATTTTGGTTATTGTTGTTTGATTTGGTGCTTAGTTTTAAAAGATCTGTTCTCATCTTTTTCTTTGAACAATCTTCTATAGAATTGCCAAGACTCGATATGTATTACAGTTTTAAATAGAAACTTATTTTTCCTATCATGTTGTGTCATTCATTAGGGTTGCTAATTGTGTCTACCTCATGTTTGAGGTTACATATTGTGCGTATCAATATGTTTATCGTGTAACACTTAACAAACACGAATATGCATGATAAGTTTAACGTGTCATATTCTTTAACACGAACACGACACGCAATTTGTGTGTTCATGCTGTGTTACAGTATTGTGCTAAGTTAGTTATATATTCACATGCGAAATTTATAAGAAAATATTAAAATAATGAATTGTTCATAATAAGAAGGGAAAACTACCAGGCCGGTACTCGAACTTGTGGGTGATTAGCAAGTAGGTACCTAAACTTTATTTTGTACCAATTAAGCAGACGAACTTATGAAAATTAGAAAATAGGTACCTACAGTTAATTTCCGTTAAGAATAAACATAAAATATTACGTGAGGAGCAAACAGGTATCCGAACTTACACGAATGAGCAAGTAGGTATCTGAACCGGTTCGGTCAAACCATTTTATTTAAAAAAAATATATATAGGATTTATATATCAAACATATGCATGACTCAACTCCAGACGTTCTCGGAGTGTTCCTTGATGCACAGAGAACGTTTGAAGTTGAGTCATTCATGTGTTTTGTATATAAACCTTACTTTTTTATATAAAAAAATAAAGTGGTTTGACTGAACCAGTTCAAAAAACGGTTCAGGTACCTACTTGCTCATTTGTGTAAGTTCATGTACTTGTTTACTCCTCACGTGATATTTTCTGTTTATTCTTAACGAAAATTAACGGTAGGTACTTATTTGCTTGTTTAAGAAAGTTCAGCAAGCTATTTGCTACAAAAAAAAAAGTTTAAGTACCTACTTGCTAATCACCCTCGGGTACCAGTTTGGTAGTTTTCCCTAATAAGAATTATCAATTTAAACATCAATTTTACGAATCTTTAATGTATAATTAACAAACTCTAGTAATTAAATATCTAAATAGACTTTTAGAACTTACTACATTTATAGTTTGTGGACAAAAAAAACTTCAATTTTATAGTGTTATCGTACGTATCGCGTTCTGATACCTAAATACGAACACGACACAAAAATATTTTCGTGTTATCGTGCTATCATTTTTGTCATGTTTTCACAAACACAATTTTTTCGTAAAAAATTACCAGCCTTACCTCAGCTCATAACAAAAAAAGACTACCAACTTTCGTCAATTTATAAAAAAGTATATCGATTTTCTTATATTTTTACAAATTACAAATTGAATTTTAATATGATAATATAATTTTATTTAACAATAAAAATGAGTTTTCTCATAACTACTAACCTGCGCAACTATATATATTACAAAATGTTACAACATAACATACATACGAGAGCCGAGCCGACACATACCACTTATTCCCCCTACAGAATTTTCAAAACATATATAAGAATAATAATAAAAGTGTGACACGTGTCGGCTTCTGGTGCCTGCAGGAGTGTACAGCCTTAAACTGGCATCGTCGACAGTAGAAAATCCGGCTGCAACCGCTGCAGCAGAACGCCACAAAACGGGCAAAGCGGTTTCAATACGACTTCCCCTTCCAACGATTTCTGCAAAGACGTAAAATCTTCAGGGTATTGAATCATCGTGAAGAATGGATCGGGGGCCAACTTCAGGACTCTTCGTTGACAGCAAATGCAGTACCACAGAGGAACAGTAACAGGGCATATCTCCATGGAAACACCACATCGGACAAGCTTATGGGTGTCTTGTTTGCCTGAACAATACGCAGTTTCTGGAGATTCGAAAGGAACTGGAGACAAACAGTAGCTGCATTTCTCTGTGGTTTGATATTCCCCAGATTGTAGTCTGTTCATGCAAGAGATTAGCATCAGCATCAGCAGATTATTGCAAGGATCTTAGACCAAAAAAAGCAATCAATTTATGACTTGAAATTAGGGGTGGCAATCGTGTCGTGTCATAATCGTGTCGTGTCTAAACATGTCTCGTGTCTAAACGGATAAATTTTAAACGTGTCTAAACATGTCTCGTGTCTAAACGTATAAGCCGTTAATCGTGTCTAAACATATAGAGTTGTTTAGACACGGGATCCGTTAATGTCAAACTCATATACGCTTTAAAGCAGATATATACACAAATCTATATATATACAAATCCAAATATATAAAGTAAGGTCTTCATAGTTCAATATTACAAAGAAAGTGAGTATTTTAATATTTTATTATTATTATTATACTTAAATGTGTCACATGTATACACAACACGATTAGACACGAATAGTTAATCGTGTTTAATCGTGTTTATACAGATATCCGCAGATCTGAGTTGTTTAGACACGGGATTCATTAAGGTCAAACCCATATACGCTTTAAAGCAGATCGTGTCGTGTCGTTTAATCGTGTCGTGTCAGAAATTGCCAACCCTACTTAAAATGGTTAAATTGAGAAATAGTTCATAATTTTACCTCTTTTTAAGAATTTGGAGCTCGGAAGAAAGGGATTTGAGCTGATCCCGTACTGAACCACGTGCAATCCAATTCTCCATTTGCGCCAAACCAACGGGAGACCAGTTTCTGCAGTTCAAAGATACCTTCTTCTTAACAATGCTTAAAGTGGCAGAGAAGCTAAGACCTACAAGTCGTTCCCGAATCTCCTTTTCACAACCTAAAGCTATCTCCAACCATACATTAACCTCTTCTTCTTCTTCAGCCTCACATTCCTTTCCTTTCTCACTTATCTTGCTATTGATTTCATCGGCTTTGAGTTCTGATAAAGCGACACGCCTGATAATAATATATAGGAGCTGCAACTGACGGCATGTGTAGTTTGAGATGCTTCTGTGTAGTTCAGAGCAGATTGCTTCTGCAGAAAAAAATTCATCGGTTCCTAAATAAGAAGCAGAAAGCCATTCTAGCAGTAGATGGTCAACATAGTCTGGAGCTATGCGCTTAAAAGTTAACAGAGCGGCTATGATGTCCCAAACAACGAGCGGCTTTGTTGAGCTTTCCTGTTGTTTAAGCAACCAGAGCAGATTGAATTTCCAACAAATGGTTTCCGTTTTAGGAAAACTGGGATATGTCTTGGTATCTAGAAGGTATGTTTCCGGGGAGATGTCGGGAGTCTCTTGACCCGCGATCCAGAAGAATTCAACTGCAGCCTTCAGTGATCTGACAAATTTTATTTTTTTTAAAATATTCAGTTCTTAATATGCAATTTACATTGTCAAAAAAATAAAAATTACCGTGTTTGGTACATGGGATTCAGATGATCACTGTCAAAGCTCCGCACCTGCAATGGTTAAGAATAATTGGTTTCCTGATCAGAAAAATGTGTTTTTTTTACCACAATCATGAAAATGTTTTACTTTGTAACGCTCTTAGACAAAATTCAAGCAACAAAACTGAGAAAAAGGTAGAGAATTCAAGATTTTTCCTACCAGAGCAAGCACCACACTTCCTGGAGAAACCGCTACTCCATAACACGAAAGAAATGTGTTCGGAAGCTGAAAAAAAATAAAATGATAAAAAACATTTTTTTTTTAAACAGTGTCCAATCAAAGGAAGAAAAGCCTTACATCACTGAAGCCTCTCTGTCCAGGAGTACTTGAAGGAAGTGGTACTTCACAGAGAGAATCCTTAGTAATTCTCCAACTCCGCAAAAAATTATCCTACAAAGAGAAAAAACATATTTTTTCAATAAAACACGGAACTTTTTAGAAATTCCAAGTTTCTGTGACATTGTAGATTTACAAATTATAGTACTTGGCTGCAGCTGTACAAAGACCATCCATCATAAGCCCAAGCTAGACCAGTGATCTGATAAAGAAGATCATCAATCTGAGATTATTTCATAGATTAGTTTAAATTAACATACAAGCTTGATAGGAACAAGAATGGACTTACAACATGATCATGCATATCAGAAGAACCGATCTTATCAAAACTGCTAAGTAGTCTGTGCCATGTCCAAACTTCAAAAGATCCAGACCCTTTGCCAACGGCTAAGAGCACATCATGTGGAGATTTAACAGGGACGGTCAGTGAGAGGACTGAGATTGCAGATGAAATAGTATCAGCTGTTATAATCTGGAACAAAAATCAAGTGAAAATTTGTTCAGTGCAAAAAAAAGTACGGTTAATTAGCAACTTGCTCGGATAAAAAAAATAATCAGCAACTTGCTGGCTGGATTTTGAGATTTGGATAACTTGTCATCTATTTTTTTTTAGAAAAAAACGCTATTTGAACTTCTACAAAGTTGTATAAATTAGCTCCAGTTACTTTGATGTTAAATGGGAATGGGAACTTACATGTGTCATTAAAAAAAAAAAAAAAATTAACTAGCAAATTGTCCAAACCTTAAAGTTCGGCTAGTAGTCTAGCCCATTTCTAATTAACTCAAGATTTAAAATTTGATTCTAGTAATATCGGGTAAATATACCTCTTTCAAAAGCTTAAAGGGTGAGGATGTTGATTCGGTCGGTTCCAATAATTCTCCGGGATATCCTAGCCAGATCTTGACACTGATGAAATAAAATTAGCACAACAAATCAAGGAACACAATCCAAATTTAATTGTTTTTCCGTTGACTTTGAGATTAAAATTGATCCTTTGAATACCTGCCATTAGAACTCCCAGTAGTAAGTAAAACTTGGGGTACTGAAGAATCATGAGTAAGCAGAGTCCAACCTATTGCAGTGATCCATGAATTATGTGCTTGAAGATGTCCAATGATCCTTCCAGGAGGAGGCATATCGCCATTGTCAACTGAGTAGACTGTTGGAACATCAATCCTCCAAAATGAGATATCTCCCGATTTCCCTCCTACTGCAAGCAGACAAAAACTCAATGGCTGATTTTGGTGTTCTTTAGAATCTCCAGAAGATAACTGCAGCAGTGGTGACCAAGAAACCACAGTTGATGTTAACATTGCACTGCGAGAAGCATACTGCTTTGCAGTTATCAGGGATCTCGGAGCCTCGGTTTTCATTTTCTTGGTGTCTTTGGATTTTGCTAGTGATTTAGGATGATCCTTCCATATTGGATCATCTTCTAAATCCTCAATCTCATCACCAAAACCCTGGAAAGAAATTACATTAGAAATCTATATTTCTGTATATTTTCAGTCCTACAAAATGTTTAAATTCAAGGACTTGAGCTCCTGATCTTGACTTTCAAAGGCAATGATCTCAAGCTATGAACCACTAGGCTTAGTTAACCTTAAATGTCCTTTTACAATGTACACAATTTACATTGTTACTTAAATATTATCGTTCCAGTCATGTAAATATTTAGGACGGAACACGTGCTGCCTTGTTAAGAATTATGTAAGAAAACAAGGAAGGCTATACCTCGGACAATTCATCTTCTTCAATTGAATCGAGATTAAAGTTGTCATCGGGAGATGATAACTCTTTTGAATTTGCATTGAATTCCATATCGTTGTCATGAAATCTATATATATATATATGAAAAAATGAAGTAAGAAACTCACAACCAGTCAAGGCTAACTAGAAGAGAAGAAACTAAAGATGATAGTGGAGACTAGAAATATAAACTCTCATTTACATTGTACCGGATTCTTCTAAACGCCTTCGTTTCCGCTCCCTTTTTGGACGGATATTCAGTTGGTCATCGTCATGCTCCTCAGTGTTCTTCCAACAAATTAAAAAATAAAAAAGTCAGTGGAAATAGCATAACCCGTAACCCAGCAAGCAAGTGCAGATTCGAGTGGCAAAGAAATGGCGAAGAATCAGATCTTACATCAGTGCATGCTAGAGAAGGTATTCTGTCCTCTCTAAAATTAAATTTCGCTAAATAAACGTATAAATGCTCTGTGATATCCATAATCTGCAAACTCGGTAGAAGAAATTCAGTCCACTATTAAAGTCTGAAGATTTTTTTTTTCCCTGAAAAATGATATGCACGTACTCTCCAATTCTGACCTCTATCCATTCAGCTGAATAATCACAAAATGGTGGACGGTATAGTTTGACAAGCCCTGCTACCGTGCAGATGGCAATCAGGCATCTGTTTCACAAAAAAATGAGCAACTTGCTTATAAGAGCATTCCTGCATGGAGCAGGAAAATAATATTAAGGGTCATTGAGCAGATAATTACCCATAGTTTAGTGCCATGCCAAGAGGTGACCACGAAATTGCTCGAACACAAGGATCTCGGTCTCGAGAAAGACAACTTGGCAGTAAGCAATCAGACAATAGATCTGAATAGAGGAAATTCAAATATCCCGTTAATATAGACTGAAACAATTAATTTTAAAAAAATACGATCATATACTTAGGACATACAGCTGAATTTACCTTGTTTTGGTATTAATCCAATTGGCAAGATTTTACCAGAAGGTACCTTGATCAGGCCCCTCGGTCCCAAAGGCAATTCTGGGTTCTGACAAGAGGACAACCACAACTTCATTATAAGTATAGATTCTGGATAATCCAACTAAAAGCAGTAGAAAGGAAGAGCTCAGCAAGCATCCATGAGTTCGAGACCACTTTCAACACCCAATCCGAAGAAGAAAGGAAAAATCAAATAACAAAATTAACAAACCAAGCAGTCATTTTTGCCCAATGCAGCCTAATAACTAAGTAAAATACAGACTTCAACTGCCAAGAGTTTAATTGAAGTCCAACAAGATTAAAAAAAATATTTTTTGATGAGTAAAGCGTCGAGCTAATGAAGCCCCACTAACCCCATAAAGATGCGTACGTCATTTACACAAAGTTCAATTACTTAAGCGAGATGGTAAAAGAACAGAGACCCAAGGAGTCTGCAATGCAAGCAGCTAAGCTATCACTCTTCAGTAAAGTGAAAACCTTTTAACTTGATCACGACAGTGAATTGGGAATTACAGCATCAGAAGTTTCAAAATCCAATTTTAAAGCTGCTATTTACCAAAATAGTGACGAGGTGGCCGGAAGCAACAGCAATCAAGTTCTCGTCCGACCATGCAATGCAATTGGGGTACAATGGTGAAGCCACGAGCGCCGCGGCTTGAAACCGCGAGCACATCTTCCCAACTATTTCTGAATTAAAAAGAAAAACTTCACTTCCGAGAGCAGAATTTGGAGGGAAAAAGTTTTATCTGAATTTGTCCATTGCGAACCTCAGGTTGAAGAGAGCACAAGAGTTGAGAAAACCTAGTTCGAATCCTGGAAGCAGAAAGAAACTGACTGACACTTCTTCAGTTTTTTTGTAGTTTTTTTTTTTTTAATTGCTGATCGGCCAAGTCCAGCATCCCAATCCCACCCTTTAGTGGGCTTTTGAAAAATCTGAATCAGTTCGACTATTGGACCAAGTCGCTTTTTTTAATATTTTTTTAAATAAAACTGAAAAGGGTTCAATATATTTATATAAAATATTTTTTTAATTTAAAATGTTTAATGGTTTAATATCTTTAAAAACAATGGTAATTGGTACTTCTGTCATTCCTAAAAAAATTATCAAATACTTTTCAAAATTCAAAATTAACTAGTACTTTTCTGTATATTACAAGTAAACTTTATAAACTTACAATAATGTTACAATTAATCCCAACTTGATTTGGATCCAATTGGGGTCCTCTCACCTGAATCTCAATCCAGACCAGGTCACCCAAGGTCGGGAACCTGATCTGGGTTGGGAGCTTGAACAGGGGACCCTCAATTGGAATCTCAATTGTTTGAGGTTGGTGGACACCAATTGTTTGGAGCTCAAATTGAGTCTCAGTCAAGGTCTCCTGATTTGGATTCTAACCCAGGTCAGAATACCCCCGATTGAATCTGAATCGAGTTAAAACTTATTAGTAACATTAGTGTTATGGTCATGATATGAACTAAATAGTTAGTCATTGATTCAGGTTGAGTATTTCTATAAATACTTCAATGTTACTTCAATTAATCAAGTTCTACTTTCTACATACATGTACATTATTGTTTCCTAAAACCCGAATCGACTTTGTTATCATATGAAAAACATCAAGCAAAACTCGAATTTTCCTTCTTGCAACTTACAAGTTAATAAGTATAACACGGATTTAAGACCCGAATCATTATAATCCAACCATTAATATTACCGTTTTAAAAATTCATGAATCGAATAATTCTTTATAGATCAATCGTTCCTCACCTTTTCAATACGACTTCACTGATACCAACACGTGACCATAGTATGAAAAAATATACAACAAAACAGTGAATGACATTCTGAAGCAGACCATTTTTTGTATGTATATTTATTTTGAAGAAAGTTAGGGTTTGAAAATATGAAGGAGACAAGACAGACAGACAAGTGTTCTCCAATAATGGTGTGTGGTCTCACTTGGTGACAAGGATGGATCTGTCCCTTCTCTATGGCGTTACCTGTAGATTCTCATGTGTTATTCGGGTGATCTTAAAACAATATGTAGTTTATAATACCTTATTAAAAAGAAAACTTGTATTTATATAGGGTTAACTATCTCTTTAGTTGTTATTATTTTCTAATGTTATTTTTTGATTATTTATATTTTTTTAGCATAGTTAAATGATTACCTACGTTTCAAAATATGACTATTTAGTTTACACTTAATGTTTTTTAGTCGCTTATATTTTGTTAATATTTGTTTTAAATTATTAACGTCTGTTACATGATAACATTAAGACATGATGTACAAAAAATATCATTTTTCTTCTCTTATTCTTCACGTTTCTTCTTTGTTTTCTTCCTTTTTTCAAATCTGGATTAGTTTGTTTGGGAAGAAGAATAAATTAGAAGAAATATATTTTCGATACATCATGTCTTAATATTAACATGTGAGACACTAACGTGAAAAATAACGGAAGTTACTGGTTTAAATAAAAAAAAGTAACAATGTCAAACATTAACCATGACACATCTTACAGAATTTTATTGGTTTGAAAGTTGATGTCACTTTTGTAATGAAGATTGAAAATCAATCAATGTACTCTATCGAGCTGGACACCCCTACAACGATAAAAATACGATTGTTATCCAATATATGCATAGTATGAATATATATATGAAGTATTAAGAACGATATTGTAAATAAAAATTGTTGATCTAATCTTAAAGATATATAAATAGTACACAAATTACTTCAGCTATACACTTCATAAACTCTAAACGTGACAAATAACTCTAATCGAGACTAATGCCAGTTTTTTTAGTTTTTTTTTTACATTGATTGATGCATTTATGATTTCTTTTGTAGGAATTGTAAAGGATTGTTAGTCCTTTCTTGTGTCAATTCATACTTAGCTTTCATCTTCGTCTGCAACTTGTATGCTTAGATTCTCTTTCGTGATGGCAATTAATGGCCATTCAAGGGACTTTTTGCACACAAAAAAGTGTCATTTTCCAATTGTTATGAAAAGAATAAAGAGAAGGTGACTGAAGGGAAGGTTACACCCACCAACACAAAATCACTTAAGCTATTCGTTTCTTAATTAGTTTAAAAAAAATATATATAATTACAAAAAAAATATAAAAATATATTTGAAAAAGTATGTATATGTGGTGCTAAAAAATTATAATAGGTAGATAATTGATTTTTGGCATAAATGCTGCTAATTGTGTTGGGTTTCAATTTAAAGAGTGAGTTGAATTTTTTTGGTCAATTTTTAGATCTCAATCTAGAACCGAGCATATGAAAAATACGTAGAACCAAATTCAATATTATTTATGTCGTTCAGATCGCAATTCAAAAATATTTATTCATGCTAATTTTTCTTATATTTTTAATAAATTCATTTTTTAAACCAAACATAATCAAACATTGTACGTTAAAAAAAATTAGACACCACACCAAGGGCACGAGTCGTGTATTTTTAGCACAACTTGCTCTCCTTTGGGTGTTCATATACTTACTTTTTTAAATTTATTTTTATACTTACTTTTAAAAAAAATCTTAATTATAAGTCTCAAAAGTTTAAGCATTTAGACTGGTTAATTAATATTTATGATCTAACACTTAGGGTTCATACTCAATGCAAGTGAAAATTATTTTAGGTATGAACCGATTTTTTTTACTATTTCAAACATGGTATATATATTTTCGAATTTGGATATTTTCGACAAAAATACTCAACCAAAATAATGTAGAAGGAAATATTAATTGTCCATTCATATATCACATATATTTTTGTATAATTTTTCGATTTAAACAAAAATACACATTCAAAATAAAATAAAATAAAATAAAAGGCATTCAAAAATCACATTGAATAACAAAATTGAACAATGTTTAAATAATCTACTATTAACATTTAACACTAATTGAATAACTAAAAGACCGAATGAACCACCAAAATAATATTATTGTATATTAATTAATAGTATTTTATATAATATGTGTAATTAATGCTATGCCACGTCCCTACCCTTTGGATGCACAAAGTAGAGTTGATAATTGTTAGAAAAGAGAGGACGAAGAAGAAATGGGTCCATGAAAATCCCCTAAAGATAAGTGAATCACACAGAAATATTCACACCACTGTTGAATGAAAATATGGGAGATATGAAAGAAAAATAAAATGGCAATAGAGATGTGGAGGAAGGAAGCCAGAGTAATTAAAAAGAAATGGTCAGTAACTAAATTTTAGAGATATTTATAAAATTTAAAAAGGTAAAATTAAGATTATTATGTTTATAAAAGTAAAACTGTACAATTAATATCATTTGACCTAATTTAAACACTCTTCGTTTTCATGCCTGAGGATGCATTTGATGACAAACAATTAATTTTCTGGTAAATTTAATTTTGTATTAAGTTTTTAAATATTCTCGCTTAAAATGATATTTGAGAATAACTTCCGAAAACTAATGTTTAAGAGAAAGAAGAAAACAAAACTTCTATACTATATTATTTTGGGTTAAATAACAAGTAGCTACCTGAACTTTGGACGTTTAGTAACGAGGTACCCGAACTTTAAAAATCAAAACTGGTTACCTCAACTTTGGACGAAGGTGCAACGAACTACCTCCGTCCAATTTCTGACGAATTTCCGACTAATTTCTGTCAACAGTTAACGGTAATTTGGACGGAGGTAGCTCGTTGCACCTTCGCCAAAGTTGAGGTAGCCCGTTTTAATTTGTAGAGTTCGGGTAGCTCGTTGCAAAACGTTCAAAGTTCAAGTAGTTTCTTGGTATTTAACCATATTGTTTTCATGTTTGAGGTAATGTCCAATTTTTTCGATAAAATGACACCTTTAAAAGTTTAACTATATAGCAACTAAAAACATATTATGTTATTTTTGTAAAATACATTCGGTCTAAATAAAAAATGGACAATTTTTTTTAAAAAAATATCTATTAAAAAATCACCAAATTTAAGAATAATTTCTTTTGTTTTTAAGGAATTCTTAAAAATCTAACAATTAATAATAATACATATATACTCCCACAACCCTAGCTCTGTACATTTTATGCATCAAAATTTCTTCTGCTCCATCACAAGCAAATTATTTGATCTTTGTCGTATTTTCTTCTATCTAGCTATTAAACAAAACAACATCGTACAAACCTAAATACTACTAAAACAAGAAAAATTTAATATATGGATAAATTACAGAAATTTGACCAACACCACCATATATGTTTGACCAGACGAACTGCTGAAAACTCTCCTCGTGACATTGCCTGATAAGACTCGAGAGATGAATAGCATAGAAGGGCATCTTTGCAACATCGTAATTCTTTAGGGAGGCATATATATATTATGATATTATCACGTCACCAGATGTGATAAAATTTATGTTTTGTTAATTCAACTTCAAGTACCTAAACTATCAAAAATATTTCAAAAAAGCCCTTTTCAGTGAGCTTCTCCTCACCTTAAGGGTTGTAAAAATGGTTGCGGCAGCGGCATTTCCAGCCAAGAGGCTTGTAGTTGGAGTATCTTTCCTCGGTAGACGGTTCCAGAAACTTCCTGGCCGCTATGTCGGGAGGGGTCAGTAGGTTCTGGGCGTGGTGGGCGATGGGTCCAGATGGGACTTGCACCGCCATGCAAGGGTGGCAGCCGTTGCATTTGTTATAACAGCTCGGCGGCGTCGATCCTAGCCTCGTCTTTTCCTCCATTGACAAATCCTGTTGCAGAAACTATGTATTCCGTCGTTTCTTCTAGACAGTAATATTAGTCAGAGAGAGAGTTAATTACCCAACGAGAAGGCGGCGGTGGAGTGTTATGCAGCTGTGGCTGTTGCAAGTTAGCGCAGGAAGACTGGGATAGAAGAAGAAGAAGAACAGTAAATAGGAGGAGGAGAGAGGTTGAAGATGAAGTTGGGAGGTTAGGTTTAACAGACTTCTTCATGGATCTCTTAATATCTGCCTCATCAAACCATATATCATTTCCTTCTGACCACTCTCTCTCTCAGGTCAACATGAAGGAAGATGTTTATTAATAACCAGAGAGGAATGGAAAGGCAGAAGGCAGCCCACAATAACCAGACCAGAGAGAAGGAGTTGCTGAACTAGGTAGGCAGAACCAAAGAGAGAAACATGCTGAATAAGTTGGGTATCTGTAGAAGTAGAACAAAAATAACTTGCTGGTTAGGTTAGGGTTAGGGTTAGGGTTAGGTTAGGTCTCTTGGTTTGTTCTAGAGAGAGAGAGAGAGGATAAATGAGGTTGGTCTGGTCTGGTCTGACTTGCAATTAGAGAGGAGAGATGATTTGCAGGACAGTGAGTGAAAGGAACAAGACACACCATCGATATACAGATCGGGAGCTAGCTAGCTGCACCCACCATCAAGGACCCTTTTTGGACTTTTCTATTCCCATTTATTCTATATGTATATGTATTCTATTGTAATATGTGTGTATATATATGTTGAATAGAGAGTAGAACAATAAAAATACTGATATTTGATAAAATTCTTTCACTTGTATTTATTTCATTTTAGTACATTGTCTATATAGATATTACAATCATACTTTTAATGTAACTACTAATTATGATAATTGACAATATGGTGTGATCTCTTTTTGATAATCTGGTGATCTCTTTTTGACAATCTGGTGATCTTATTTTTTATTGATAATTGCTCCACTTTCTGCTACTTTTGACTGGTAAAGTATTTGACATTTTAGCTTTGTTAACAATATCTAGTATAGTAGATGTAGATGAATGTTTATGATATAACATGATTAGATGATTTGGTCAATTGACATATTAATATATATATGATCTAAATACATTATTTATTTAAATAATTCTTAAATATTTTACCCATGATTAATTAACTATGTTCAAACAATTAACTTCAACATAAAGGTATAAGAATAAGCACAACTAATTTCGAAGTTGTCATATTACACTACAAATTCATAACAATTTTTTACTGACTTATTGTCTGAAAAACTAAGCCAAAAAATATGATTATTAATAAAATTGGTAGGAATTTCGTACACATTTTGAATCAAAAAATGTCACCATAATCTAATATATGTATCGTGTTCGTCTTTCAAAATTCAAAACATATTTAAATACAACAGTTTACTGAGTATAAAAGTAAATGTTAAATTATTTTTCAAAAATTTTAAACAAATTGGGTGATATTACACACGAGTTGTACAACTTGACCCTAACGAAACTTTATATATTTCAGTATATATGCATATGCTAGTACATCAGTTTGACTTGGTTTACCAAAAATACATTACTTTGACTTGAATTGAATTGAAGGCTAGAACAAAGAAGGCCTACTTCTAGTTCTAGCTGTGCAAGGAAAACGACACCATTTTGACTCAACTACACTTTTTTCATTGCTCTCTTCAAGAAAATTAAGTATAAGAAAATATGCTTATTTTAGACTAATGGTAGAAATGAAAATACCTTGTAACTATCTATTATTTACTTATATATTAATTAAATTATAATAGTTTGAATAGTTTTTGTGTTTTTTTAACAAATTGCTATTTATGCTTATGAAAAATTATAATTTTAATTATCAAATTGCAAGTTTTACAAACTTTAGTTAGACTTTTTTTTTTAAGTTCAATTAATAATTTGTATAAAAAAACAAAAGAAGCCAATAAAAAGATACAAAATGTCTTCACTATTTGATCATAAATTAGACAAGTATACTAAAACATTATAATTTTATATAATTAAGGTAATAACAACCAATTTATTTTAAAAACAAAATTTAACCAACATTTGTTTTCCGCTAACAATCAATAAATTGTTTAGTTTTTTTAAAAAAATAGTTTATAAATATATACTTCACCATTTGTATAATCATGTATATATTATATTCAGTTCCATATGTTTTACCCTATTATTTTCATTTACAATGTATGTTAAATAAATAAAGTCAAATATTTATAAGATTATGTAAGTGTCAATTTTTCTTATAGGCAGTCGAGCTTGTTTGTCTGAGTCTACAATTACTACACTTTGACTGTGAAAGGATGTATGAATGACTGGAACACTACGAAACACAGACATGTTCGATACGATGAACAAATTTGGTCACTTGTCCCAAATCCACTTCTCCTTGGAAAATGAATACAGAAGTGGCATTTATAGCTTTATAACTACAAATAGTATATAGTAGATGGGTGAGGGTAAAGGTAAACGAAATTTTAATAATGATTTTAATTTTTTTTGCCACCGAATTTAAATTAAAAAATAATTTTGTATACAGTTATAAAAAATAATTATACTATATGTTTATGGGAATAAAAGTCATTTAGGTATCTAATAAGTCTCGTTTTTACAAATAGGTACCTAAAAAAATTACTACTTTCATTTACCTTATAAACCATAAATGTATATATTTTAATATTTCGGTCATATGTCGTCATGTATGTAGTGTTTTGTTTCATTAAGGTAACTCTACTTTAACTAATACGTGGTATAAGTTAGTCTCTCTCCAGGAGAAAGTCTTCGTGAGGGAAATCGTCGCCGCTCGTCGGAGGAATCCGTGTGGTGGTCTGTCTTCGCACTATAAGGGGATTACCGGGAGTTCGGAATAGAACGGAACCGCCAGGAACGGAAGCGTGGAAGAACAAAACCTTGAACCCTAGAAACTGCAACACATCAGCCGAAACCAATTGAACATAAATCGTTCTAGCCCACCAACAACCACCGACCTCCAACCAGAACCCAATTCATCTTCACCAGCTCACCATAAGCCTAGACCTTAGGGGGGGGGGGGGAGGATCCTTTCTTGTCTATGCCAAGCCTAGGGCGGAATAGGGTCTCACCAGAGTTGCGTTGTAAGTATAGAAACAACTAGGGCTAACGATTGCTTTCTTGTGCAGGAATGAACAACATGGAATATTCGCATCAACATCATGACTCCGGTGGAGAGGATGATAGGATAAGTCCAGGAAGGTTCGTTGAAATCCCGGGGAACGCGACAATACAGACAGAAATGCTCTGCATAGGAAAGGTACTAAGCTCTAAACCGATAAAGGGAACAGCGGTGCTTAGTGTATTACAGACTGCTTGGGCTAGATACGGTGGGGTAAGGGTCCAGGAAATGTCTGGGGATGTCATACTCTTTGAATTCAATAATGCGATGGATATGAAGGATGCATTAGACTGGAGCCCCTGGACAATCCAAGGAAGTTGTCTTTCGATGAAGAGATGGAATAAGGGAACTCGAATTGCAGAAGTACAGTTTCATATGGTCCAATTCTGGATCCAAATACACGGATTAGAGATAGAGAAGTTCAGCGAGCAGAATGCGAGACTGATTGGAGAATGCGTAGGGAAGGTGATAGAGGTCGATGAGATCATAGGACCTATGGGACTGGATAGGGACTTCCTCAGGGTGAAGGTAGAGGTCGACACACAGAACCCTCTGCTAGCAGGGGTATGGTACACAAGATCGAATGGGATGAGGGGAAGAGCATAAATACGTTATGAAAGAATGCCCGATTTCTGTTTTGGATGTGGGCGTGTAGGGCATGGAGAAAGGAGTTGTAGAGAAGCGATAACAATGGCAGATTGGGGAGAAGAGGGGCCAATGTACGGACCCTGGATTAGAGCAGACAGACCGAGGAAGAGAGGGAAGAGATGCAGGATAATAGGGAACTCGAGTAAGGCAGCCGAACCCGAAAACAAGAGGAAAACGTGGAGGGACCTTATGAAGGAGAAAGAAGAAAGGGAGAAACAAAAAGGCAGGAGTCAGTCGCCACCGGAGAGAACGCCCAAAGAGCCTGAAAGGAATAAGGAAGCAAAGGAGTTTCCGAGGAAATGGGGAGACAAGGTGAATGAGAATGATAAGGCGGGTAAACAGAGCTTTGAGAAGGGAAGACAGGCACTAATGGAGGATGGGGGCACGGATAAGGAAAGAGGAGGCGAACCTATGGAAAGGCAGAAGGAAGCAACACAACAATGCATGGAAATAGATCTATGGGAGGGCCCGAGGAGTAAGGAGAAGTGGAAAAGCAAAACAGTGAGGAGCATAGAGGCGAGAGGGCAAATGCTATCCCTGACAATGGGAGAGGGGGACAAGGATATGATGACAGAGGGAGTGGAGGGGCAGACAGAAGGAACCAGTCAACAGGAAGAAACATCACAAAGGCTAATCGTCCATCACCCGAACCTCACCAAAATACTGGAGAGGCGACATGCTTTGAGGGACAACAATCAGTCAAGTCCAAGCCTGAACAATAAGGGGAAGCAGCAGCTAATGACTATAGAACACGGAAGGGTAAAGGGAATGGAGGCCAATATCCAGGAAAGTGGGGACCATAGCTGGAAGATCATAGAAATCAAGGAGGGAGACCAAGAAAGGGGAGAGGCAGGGATAGGATCTAGGAAAAACGTTTGACAGGGCAGTGGAGATGAAGGAAGAGGGGGACTGAACCAGAACTACTATCTGGTGGAGTCCCCAGCTGAATCACCAAATAAGAGCACCGAGATGCTGCTGCTCCAAACGGGGCTAAGTCCATTACTGCAAAAGGTAAACCTTAAAAGGAAACACGAAGAAGAAGCGGAATCCGACGACGAGGAGGTGGAGTCTGTGAGGATAAAAAAGCAAAGGAGAACGCAGGAGGATAGGGGTACAAGAACCAAACAGAAAAGCCCGAGAGGGGCAGGGAAAAGGAAAGGGAACGTCAGACGCAGAATAGAACAAAGGGAGACCCAGACAATCCAAACAGGTTCGGGAGGCTGTCCTCAAACAGCCCCCCCAGTCAATGAATGTTACGGTGTGGAACTGTCGGGGAATAAGGTCGGCCTTGACAGTTCCGTACCTAACCGACCATAATAGGAGGCACAAACCGAAGATGATCTTTTTGATGGAAACCAAGAACACGGAGGCAGTCTGTGAGAAAGTGAGGAGAAAGATGTGTATGGATAAAGCAGTTTACGTGGACCCGATCGGGATAGCTGGGGGACTTGCACTTTGGTGGACAGAGGAAATAGAAGTTACGATACACCAGAGGAAACCGATGATGCTGGACACGACTGTGAACTTGAAGGACGACCAAGGTCAGATTCATATGACTTGGGTCTATGGGAGTACCAAGTGGGAGGAGCGGATGACACTATGGGAGGAACTGCGAAGGATATCCAGTAATAGAACAGGACCGTGGATCTGTATGGGGGACTATAATGAGATAGCACGGGCAGAGGAGAAGGAGGGTGGAAGGCCAAAGAATCAAAGGATGATGGATGCATTCAACGGAATGTTGCAAGACACCAACCTAGTGGACCTAGGATTCAAGGGGTAGCCCTATACTTGGAGCAATAACAGGGAGGGAGTACAAAGAATAAGAGAAAGGCTGGACAGGGCCATTGGAAATGCAAAGCTGATAGATCGGTTTCCGTCCCTAAGGGTAACACACAAGTCACTCATAGGGTCGGATCACTGCCCACTGCTACTGGAACTGGACCCGAAAAGCACTATAGGAAGACGCAGGTTCCGGTTCGAAGGCGCATGGTTGGAGTCTTGGAGAAGGCGGAATGTGGCAACCTCATAAAAGAAACCTGGAGGATGAGAGGAGAACAGGAGGCAGCTGGAAACATACCCAATAAATTGGGAAGATGCAGAACACGCCTTCAGAAATGGGCACGAGAGAACGCAGTGAACTACAAAAAGAAGATAGCCGAGTTACAAGAACAATTGCACCAAGTCCAGAGCAGCACACAGACAGAGGGAACATACCAGGCAGAAAAACTGATCAAGGCCCAACTTGAAGAGGCATGGAAGGGTGAAGAGGAATACTGGAGGGTGAAGTCCCGGATTCAATGGCTAAAAGCTGGGGATAGGAACACTCGTTTCTTCCACCAAGCAACCATACAGAGACGGAAAGGGAACCAAATCAAGAGGATCCAAAAGGAATATGGAAGTTGGACGGAGAATGAAAGCCAAATCAGGGAGGAATGCACAAGATACTTCAAGAAGATATTCCAAACAGAGGGATGTCGTGATTTAGAAGAACAGATGTCGGGTGTACCGCGAATAATAAATGAACAAATGAACGGGATGTTAACAAGGAAGGTTACCAAAGAGGAGGTGAAGAGAGCAGTGTTCCAGTTAGGGGGAGATAAGGCCCCGGGACCAGACGGCTATCCTGGACTTTTCTATCATCGCTTCTGGGACGTGATAGGTTATGACGTCTTCCATGCGGTACATTCTTTCCTTGAAACTAATCTGTTAGATCCTAGTTTTTGCTATACTGACATCGTGCTAATACCTAAAGTTCCTCATCCTATAAATCCTACGCAATTCAGACCTATTAGCCTATGTAATTTCAGCTATAAGATAATCTCCAAAGTGCTAGCTAATAGATTAAAGAGTGTCTTGCCTGATATTATAACCCCGTTCCAAAGCGCTTTCGTGTCTGGCAGGTTCATCCACGATAACATCCTTATAGCACACGAAGTGTTCCACCACATGAGAACAAACACGAGGGCAGACAGAGAGGAGTGTGCGGTGAAACTGGACATGAATAAATCGTACGACCGGGTCGAATGGAAATTTGTACTAGAGACACTGAGGAAGCTAGGATTCTCATCTCTATGGTGCAGGTGGATGGAGGAATGCATGACTAAGGTTCAGTACAGCGTGGTTATCAACGGAGAGAAGACGACACGTTTCAGGCCGACAAGAGGGTTGAGGCAAGGTGACCCATTGTCGCCTTATCTTTTTATTTTAATAGCTGACGTATTGTCTAGACAGATATGCCAGGCAGTGGAGGAGAGAAGGATAACGGGGATACGGATGAAGCGAACATGCCCAGAGATCCATCATCTGCTCTTTGCAGATGATTCGATCTTTTTCATACGAGCAACAGAACGGGACGCCACAGAGCTCAAACAGATACTGGAAAAGTATGGGCGGGCATCAGGACAAAGTGTGAATCTAGGCAAGTCATGCATACAGTTTGGAGCAAAGGTACGGAACCCGACCAAAGACAAAATCCGATCGGTTATGGGAATTAAAGACGTTGCAGACGCGGGTAACTATTTGGGCATCCCCACAAACTGGGGCAGGTCCAAAAAGGCAGCGCTCAACTACATTAAGGATCGGGTACTGAACAAGCTTCATGGATGTAAATTGGTCTTACTCAACAGGGCGGGCAAGGAGATTCTTATAAAAGTTGTTGTCACGGTCATACCGACATACTTGATGACACTGTTCAAGCTTCCCAAGACATGGTGCGAGGACATAGCGAAGATGACAGCCCGCTTCTGGTGGAATGGCAAAAACGAGAGGAGAAACATGCATTGGGTCAGCTGGAGGAAGTTAACGAAACCGAAGGAAATGGGCGGACTTGGATTCCGGGACCTCTGGGATTTCAATACTGCGATGCTGACCAAGACAGCTACACGACTTCAAAATAACCCGAGGGCGCTTTGGGCAAGAGTGATGAAAGGCCTATATTATCCAAACTCGGAGTTACGGGAGGCAAAGACAGGGGCCCGCCCCTCTTGGGCATGGAACAGCATCCTCCAGGGACGGGAGGTAATGCAGAGGCACGGGATCTGGCAAGTTGGAGATGGCAAATCGATCCGGGTATTCCAAGATAGATGGATCCCAGGGTGGCCGAACTACAGACTAAGGCAGAATGAGCAAGAAGATGAGCCTAGAGATATCAGGGTTAGCCAGATCATAACAGGGCGACCGAGGAGATGGAACTTGGATCCGATCCAAGGTGAGGTCTCGGAAATGGAGAATGGGATAATTCAGGCGATATACATCAGGAGGGAACCGGTGGCAGATAGGTGGGTGTGGCCAACGGGTCGTGGGGGTGAAGTGAGGCCGAGATGGGTTTACAAAACACTCAGGGAAGAGGACATGCAAGAGACCAGGGACCCAGACCAAGCAGAGCACAACCAGACCGAGCCAAGGTGGAAGGGGATCTGGGCGAGCAAAGCCATACCTAAGGTAAAAGCATTTTTCTGGCAAGCAGGTCACAGGGCAATTCCTGTCCACACGGTGCTGGCGAGACGGGGAGTTCAGGTGACAAACAGGTGCCCATTTTGCATGGAAGCCGAAGATGAAGTCCATGCACTGATGGAGTGCGGATGGGCCCGAAACGTATGGGAAGGAGCCATGAAGATGCACTGGAACCTGGAGGGTGAAGCTGATCGTAAAAGATGGATAGAAGCGATTCAGCAGCTGGGCGATGGAACAGAGGACCAAAGAGGTAAGAGGCGTTTATTAGCGGAGGTGGTAACATGGAGCATTTGGAAAGAAAGGTGTAGGGCGGTTCATGAAGGCGATGATCCAAGGACGGAGAAGGCAATCCACGCAGCACTGACCCTGGCCGAAGACTGCTGGAGGACAACCGTGACAGAGCAGCCACAGCACAGACCGCGGGGACAGAGAACGGATCAGGAGGCAAGTTGGAGGAGACCCGAGCAAGGAGTGATCAAAGTTAACAGTGATGGGGCCTGGGACCTTGCAACAAAGAAAGCGGGAACGGGGGTAGTAGCCAGGAACTGGAGAGGGCAGATTGTGGCGGGGAGGAACACACAGGGAAGAGGATCGGATGCAGAGGCGACAGAGGCAGCTGCACTTCTCCAGGCAGTGGAATTGGCATTACAATGTAAGTGGCCCAAGGTGATATTTGAGTCAGATGCACAAACACTGGTGCGAAGCATCACACACCCGGAGGAAGAATGTGCATGGACAACCCAACACATTGTGGCCGACATCATAGAATTGGCGAAAGGAATCCCGCAGGTAACTTGGAGGTATGTGAGACGGATAGCGAACAGGTGTGCTAACTGGGTCGCTCGGAGAACTAAACAGGGGATGTGTCCGACAAACTGGACGATTATACATCCACCTCCGTTATTTTCGATTTGTATGTTGGAAAATGTAAACATGGAGTTTGATGATGGTGAATGAAAGGTTTAATTCTGTTGAAAAAAAAAAGGTAACTCTACTTTATTTTACTGTTGCTTTCAAGTATCTCTAAGTTGTTTTATTATAGTAATCGAATATATTTACTTTGTCTTTATTAAATTTGTTTTTTTGTTATTTTCATGTACCCAATTAAATTAGATACATTTATGACTTTTGATGTCTCCGAAAGTAACAAAAAAAATTTGAGCTACCTATTTGTAACAATGTAACTTCTGAAGTACCTAAATAACTTTTATCCCTATGTTTATTGGATCAATTGATAAAGTAAATTGCGATATTTAATGGTCAAATTTTCCACTCTGGGAATATTATATTGGTGATTTTTAAAATACTTATGCATTATATATTCAATTTGAATACCTATTTATATCGTTAATTGGGTTTAACATGAAATTTAAGTTGTATAAGTGGTTGTCATTTGTTTATCTGTTTAGTTTGGTTCATCCCAATGTAGTTATTAATATAGTATCATAATAATTGACGGTGTTGAATTATGTTGTTTTTCGATGTTTTGTTGAATTTTATATTTATTTAAACGTAACAAAGTTTGGATCGAGCATGAACATGAGAGAGATGATTTATTAAAAAAAAAATAAACGTTAGTCCATATTAAAAAAATATTACTATCGTGCATTAATCAAAGAGTTCTCACAATGCATAGTACATGAGAGTGTTAAAGTCGTCTAGTGTGATGAATATCATATTAGCGTTTTCCAAAATAATTAAGCACCATATATATAATTTAACTACCTCCTGAAACTTGAATTGTATAAGTGATTATACTTTATTTGTTCATTAATTTTGACTCGAACAAATATATAATTTAAAATAAGAAATTCAAATTTCATTAAAAACGTCATTTTTAAATTTGTTTTAATCACTTCCGGCGCGAAGTTAAGTTTGTGTTCAATAAAATAATTAATGGGTGTTTACTTCAGCATAAGCAGAGGGATTAAAGATACTAAAATCATCATTTGTCACAATAATTAATTTGAAAAAATAATTTTTAATGAGAAAAAACAAAATGTCATGGTAATGATGATGAACAGAAGTTGTCGTACCGATCTTTTCGCTCTAAGCTTAGAAAGGTATCTGTTTTTAAGGTCATTAAAGTCAGAAGATCAGTTTAACTAAAGCATGTTTGACTTCATCTACTGGAAGGGTTAAATATATTATACCCTAAACTAGGTGTGTCCCTAGCCAGAAAAAAAAAATAGAGGTGTTAATTCCGCGGGTTAGATCGATCCGTGAGTCGTGTTAAGATTGCTAAACACAAATCCGATTCATTAATTTTCATGGGTTAATTCTCGTGATCTAAACACGACCCATTGATCGACTGGTCAACCTACGCGACCCGCGTGATCAAAAAATTACATTGCAAATTTATGGGTCAACCCACAACCCATGTGATCTGCACAACCTTTCAGGTTTAGAGTTATAATATTTTTATCTTATTTAATATTATATTATACATTATTCAACCTGTTGATGGTTGACCCATGAATTGAATGTATATTATAAATTATCTTACGAGTCGATGACTTG
Source organism: Chamaenerion angustifolium (assembly GCA_946814005.1). Taxonomy (NCBI): domain Eukaryota; kingdom Viridiplantae; phylum Streptophyta; class Magnoliopsida; order Myrtales; family Onagraceae; genus Chamaenerion; species Chamaenerion angustifolium. Next base: position 3,225,167 of record OX328279.1, read on the forward strand.
ACTTGTGGGTCGAAAGTTACGATCCAAACACGATCCGTTTTTTGGACGGATCAAACGGGTTATGTCAAAATGATCCGTGAGTCGAAAATTTCGAACTCAAACACTACAGGTGGACGGGTCACCCACGGGTCGTGTCAAAAATTGACACCCCTACCCTAAACTATGGGGTTGGAATAGTAGACATGTAAATTTATGATCCAATTAAAATGACAGAACTCCAATACGAGTACAGGTCGAGTACAGGTATATAGATTGAATTTGGGTCATGTATTTAGATTTGAAGCTAATCCGCCGATCGGTCAAAGATATATTTTTTCCAATGTATTATATGCTTGAGTACCATATAATAATACTAAGAATGATTCAATTGTCTTACATTACATTAAATATGTTATATTATGAAAAAAAAAATAGACAAAATAACAATCACATTTAGTTTATGATCAACTGAGGTAAATGATTTTTAACTTTATCTATTTATATAATAAGGGTAGTTTCATTTAGGGTCACTAATTATTGCTAAATAACAAGAAATATTTACCACATTTGTTGGTTAGTGCACATGTGTTTCTTATTTCCCTGGATTTTGAATTATCGAGATCACAACTCATTTTTACAGTTATCTAACTATTAAAAACTGGATTGGGCTTCAAGAAAGTACTAAATAGTGACCCGTATTAATCATACTAGCTATGTGGTTGCTTTCGTCCAATGTACTAGGCTCAAATCCCAAGGCTGGTAAAGATTAGTTTACGATTTTTTTTAAAAAGTAGGCACTATGCGAACAAAATAAAAAAAAAATATTTAACAAAATGTATATAAATGCTATTGGGTAGCGTTTTTTACAATGAGCGCTACTTTAAATAGCGTTTTTCACAAAACGCCACTTGGGGTAGCTATTTTATGAATTTCGCTACCCCTAGTAGCGTTTTTTTGTTTACGTTTTTTTGACGATTCGATGTTTAATTAAAAATAAAGTTATGTATTTATTAAAACAAATTTAAAAAATTACATTAACTAGATATTTTAATTGTGATTCAAATGATGCAAAATTTATTAAATTTGGACTTACGGATTGACTGTAGGCTCTGCCGTAAGTTGAGAAATGAAAATTTGATTTAAAAAATATAACTCATACCCTGTAAGTCCAAACTGACCACGGTGAACGTCATTTATGTCGTAATTCAATTATCTACCTACGGTAATTTTTTTGATTATAAATACAGTGATTTTGTAACCTCACACCGCTTGTCTTAAATTTGACCAAAATACTTAAATGCATTAGGTGAGCAATTTAATTATGTACTTACTCAAAAAAAATCAAAAAAATCAAAGTGAGTATATATTTTAATTACAAATTAAATGACACTAACTAGACGTTAATATTTTATTTTTAGACTGATCGTATAATACGATACGTAATTTACTTCGTATTATATCATATTATACGGTCAGTCTAAAAGTAAAAAATTAACGTCTAGTTAGCGTTATTTAATTTGTAATAAAATTATCTACGCACTTTAATTTTTTTTGAGTAAGTACATAATTAAATTTCTCACCTAATGCATTTAATTATTTCGGTCAAATTTTAAGACAAGCGGTGTTTGGTTACAAAATCACTGTATTTCTAATTAAAAAAATTACCCGAGGTAGACAATTAAATTACGACATAAATAACGTTCACCGTGGTCAGTTTGGACTTACAGGGTATGAGTTATATTTTTTTAAGTCAAATTTTCATATCTCAACTTACGGCAGAGCCTACAGTCAATCCGTAAGTCCAAGTTTAATATTTTTTGCATAATTTGAATCACAATTAAAATATGTACTTACTATAATTTTTAATTTTTTTTTAATAAATACATAATTTTATTTTTAATTAAACATCGAATCGTCAAAAAAAACGTAAAAACAAACGCCACTAGGGGTAGCGAAATTCATAAAAACGCTACCCAAAGTAGCGTTTTATGAAAAACGCTACCCTTAGTGGCGTTTTGTGAAAAACGCTACCCCCAATAGCGATTATATACATTTTGCTAAATATTTTTTCAGTATACTTACTTTTTAATTTTTTTTTGCACAGTGGTTACTTTTTAAAAAACTTCTTAGTTCACTTGACACATGCAGTGTTGATTTAGCAGTTAAGAGCGCTAACACTCACGTGGTTTGACTATGGGGTTATGAGATCCAATTCCCTAGGTGCAAGAAGAAGCTCTGGATTGGGGAAATGGTTACGACTTGAATCTAATGGGCCGACCTACCCAACACAAGATGTTGGTGGGGGCTACGGGGTTAGTGCAAAACGCTGATTGTCGGGAAGTCCGAAGGCCGAGACACGAAAAGTCCGAACATTACGTAACGGGATGAGCCTAGCGTCGCTAGGGGTGGCAATCGTGTCGTGTCGTGTCATAATCGTGTCGTGTCTAAACATGTCTCGTGTCTAAACGGATAAATTTTAAACGTGTCTAAACATGTCTCGTGTCTAAACGTATAAGTCGTTTATCGTGTCTAAACGTATAAGTCGTTTATCGTGTCTAAACGTATAGAGTTGTTTAGACACGGGTTCCGTTAATCTCAAACTTATATACGCTTTAAATCAGATATATACACAAATTAATATATATACAAATCCAAATATACAAAGTAAGGTCTTCATAGTTCAATATTACAAAGTAAGTGAGTATTTTAATATTTTATTATTATTATTATATTTAAATGTGTCTAAACGTGTCACATGTATACACAATACGATTATACACGAATAGTTAATCGTGTTTAATCGTGTTTATACAAATATCCGCAGATCTGAATTGTTTAGACACGATTAATAATCTTGTCTAAACGTATAAGAGTTGTTTAGACACGGGATCCATTAAGGTCAAGCTCATATACGCTTTAAAGCAGATCGTGTCGTGTCAGAAATTGTCAGCCCTAAGCGTCGCAACTGCTAGTCCATTCATTTTTGTTGACAAAAAAAAAAAGATTAATTCCATTTAGGAGGGTATGCTCGATTTCGAATACTTAATTTTCAAAATTCATTCTATATAATTAAGATTGGGTATTCAATTAAACCATATACAAAAACTTTTTAAAATAAATACTAATATTTTGTACAAATTTTTGTTTATGTACTTAATAATAATAATAATAAAAGTAAAACGTATAACTATAGAATGTCTACAAATAATATTGACAATAGAAAAAATAAAATAATCAATATTATATATATCATATTAATATTAATTATATATATATATATATTTAATTCTGATTTCTATACGAGTACTCTATTATTAAAATCTCAAATGGAGAGACGATTGTTACTGATTCATATCACTTTTTCCTAAATCATACCCTAATACCAAACATTTTAGAATTTTTTCAAAAATTATGCATTTTTTTTAGAAAAGTAAGTAGAAAAAAATATTTCAAAAAATAGGTATTCGCGCACCCCAGTGTGGCGCCTATTGAATAGGCGTCACCCCAAGTGACGCCTATTCATATGGCGCCTAAGATACTTGATGCTTTAAAAAAAAAAATTTGTTCCATAATGACGACTCGATATTTTATTAAAAATAAAATTATGTATGTATTAAAAAAATTATAGTAAGTATATATTTTAATTGCGATTCAAATGATGCAAAAAAATATTAAATTTGGATTGACTGTACGACATGCCGTAAGTTGAGATATGAAAATTTTACTTAAAAAATTATAACTCATACCATGTAAGTCCAAACTCAACACGGTTAACGTCATTTATGTCGTAATTCAATTATCTATCTAGGGTACTTTTTTTGATTGGAGATACAATGATTTTGTAACCTAACATCGTTCGTTTTATAATTTGACCGAAATAATTAAATGCATTAGGTGATAAATTTAATTATGTACTTACTCAAAAAAATCAAAAAAATTACGGTGCGTAGATAATTTAATTACGAATTAAATGATGCTAACTATACATTAATTTTTTACTTTTAGACTGACTATATAATACGATACGCAAAAAACTCTACATACGATCCAAAAACTTTCAAATAGTGTTTTGAAACAGTAAATTTACTGTTTGTATGAAATTTTCTTTGATGACATCTCAAATTCTACATTAAGAAGAAAAAATATTTACTGTTTGTATGAAATTTTACTTTTGGAAACATAAACTGTTACGATCACTTATGTTGTCTTCTCAGTTTATCTTAGTTTCAGTATCCTTCTGAAATGAAATTCTGTCGGCACCACCACACTAACATCTTTTGCTATGTTCAGATTCTTATCTACTGCAAATCATTCACAAAGCCACAACACCAGTGGCTTTTAAACCAAAAGCTCTTCACGCTTGATGTTGTGTACATCCATGACAAGCCAAGTCCTGACAACTGTCCCCAACAAGTGTACGATGTTCTTGCCGAAACTCTGACAAGTGTACGCTTAAATATGTTTTGCGGATCATTTAATTTTCATTTCCTCTGTGGTTTTGCTGTGAATAGAGTCTTGCAATTCTTGTTCTGATACAACTTATGCTGATGATCAGGCTTTGGTAAGCTTGATAGAAAGATCACTGAAGCTAAATGTGGGATCGAGTATGGATATGGATCTTTTTCAGCTCGTCTTCTCCGTATTCTGTTGTTAATATAGTCTTACTTCTTAGTTTGATGTGGATTTGCTTTCTTTTTCCTCTGGAATTAATGAAAATTTGCCATGGAAACATTCAAGGGTATGTATATATCACTATATATATATATATATGCTTTGATATTGTTTTTCCAATCACCGTAGAGTTGGTCATATGTGTTAGATTCTGGTGATTTGAATTCGAGGGCTGCTTCACTACTTGCAGGGAAAGAAAAACCGAATTTTACTTTCCCTACCGAGGAGTGGAGTTTTATTTGGAGCAAATGAAGCATGTAGATTATGTACGTCTGCTCCTTGAAATGGAATAGCAGTAGGATATTTATTCCTGGTGCAGTCACTTCGGTTGAAGAGATGCCAGTTCAGTTGGAGGAAGGATTTTCGAAGAGGGGAGGAAGAGTTTTGTGAAATGGAAGGAAGATGGTCGTCGCACCGAATTAGGGAATGAGGAGTTAGGATTTCACAAAGAATGGGGGGAAGAGATTCGATCAGGAAGACGGGTCGGGACGTGTGGGGAATATGGGAGACTCAATGTGGCATATAGAAGAAAATAGAGGTAAGAGTAACTTCGTCATTAAAAAAAATCTTTTAACATTCCAAAAACACGTCACGTGCGTGGCACATGAGAGTTTTTAACTGGACAACAAACGGAAAAATAAACTTTTTTCATCTAAAACCTACAAAATGAAACATGTTACCTCAAAAATCGACAACTCAAAACAAGTTTCATCCGTCACCAATTTGGTCAAACATATTGTATAGGTTTTTACGTATCATATTATACGATCAGTCAGAAAGTAAAAAATTAACGCCCATTTTACGACATTTAATTCGTGATTAAATTATCTACGCACTGTAATTTTTTTTGAGTAAATATATAATTAAATTTCTCACCTAATGCATTTAATCATTCCGGTAAAAGTATAGGACAAACGATATTAGGTTAAAAAATTAAATATATATATATAATAAAAAAAAATTAGAGTAGGTATATAATTGAATTCCGTCATAAATGTCATTAACCATGTTGAATTTGGACTTATTGGGTCTAAGACTCTGAGTTATATTTTTTAAAGTCAAATTTTCATATCTCAACTTACGGCGGCAGAGCGTACAGTCAATCTGTAAGTCCAAATTTAATATTTTTTTGCATAATTTGAATCACAATTGAAATATATACTTACTATAATTTTTTTAATAAATACATAATTTAATTTTTAATTAAATATCGAGTCGTCGAAAAAAAAAGACAAAGCAACCAACTTTGGATGTGTACTACCAAAATGACAATACATGCTACTATGTGGTGTATCAATTGCCAATACGCGCGACTCTGAAGCGCACGTGTACCTAAATTTCACTATTTGAAAAAATTCAATTTGAGACGATAGGTTTTGTTTTTTGGACTGAAGTGACGGATATAGTTAGGAATCAAGAATACCCAAAATAAACATATCAGCACGTGTTGTAAATATCATTAGTAACAACGTACATGGTCAGTATATGTCTCATATGTATGTTATTAGATTTGAGACCATAGAGTTTTTTTTTTTGGATTGAAGTGATAGATACACGTTCTAAACTTCTAATAGTTAGGAATCAAGAATAAGTTGACCAAAAAATAAAGGAAAAGGAAAAGGAATCAAGAATACCCAAAATAAATATATCGGCACGTGTTGTAAATATCATTAGTAACAATGTACATGGTCAGTGTGTCTCAGTCGAAAACTTCTCATTTTCTGGAAAAAGATAAAGCCAGCTCCAAATTCCATTAATAAGACTTCTCCATAGAAAAACAAAACAAAATTATAAATAAATATTAAAAAATATGGCCACACACCGATCGGATGGAAGAATTCCCGAGTGCGTAATTCACTGCTTCCTTAGATTGAAATTCAGACCCTTGAAGATTAAATCTTCATAATTGCAAAGTTTCCATAATCAATTTACCCAGTCACTTCACTTTACTCAGCTTCCTTCCAGCTCACTTTCAGTTTCAGCCATTAAAAATCGTATCTTGAGACTTTTCAGTGCCAAAAAGGAGATCCATTCGAGCTTCCTCATCCTCCTTTCCAACTTTCTATGTATTTGCTCAGTCTCTCGAGAGCAAGACTCCAAGTAGTCTGGTTAGCAGCTTCAAGGTACGCAAGGAATCATACTCCTCCAAATCAGTTCTGGGTTTTGTCCGCTTCCGACAGTTTCTAGCGTCTGGATTAGTGGTATTGCTCCGTTTCGGTTGGTTGCTGTCGGAAGTTCTGTGATAGACTTGGGTTTATCTTAAAACTTAATCTTTTCGATTCTAAATAGAAAATACCTCCTCGATCTGTGATTCAGTCGAAGAAATGCGCGAGTCGAGCATTCGATTTCTGGGTTTTGCTTTCTGATGTTGGGGAATTGCTTTTTCTAATTGGAGCTGATATGCAAGTGCTTGCTGCAGTTCATTCTGCCACCTTGCATTATACATATTGATTAAGTTAGTTCTGTTGATATTCTTTGTAATATTGTTTGTATAATTTCTCTAGATCAATTGATCAAACCCCAGAAAACTCCGATAAATTTGAAATCAGTATGAAGTTATTGAAGCTGTGATATGATTATGGTGAATTTGATTAAGAGATTGGAATATACTGGTTTTTTAGGGTTCTTATAGTATTGTCTATATCTGGTAACCAGTTTTTTGCTGTGTTGTGTTCATGCAGGAATACTATGAAACTCACACTTTGTCTGTCAAGCTACTTGTTATTTTACGGAACACTCTAGTTGATGCCGATAAAGATGCAACTCATTTTTGCAGCTTTAGCTGTTTTCTGCTTGCAGACAGTTGTGTTATCCGATTTTCAAGGTACAAGACATCGAAAAATCACCAAATTGACACTTCAAATGAACATAGAATTTTCTTGTTTGAGTAGATAGTAATATTTTCTTTTTAAAGTCGGTTTTTTTATCGAGACTTTGGATTTATTCGGGATATTTGGTTCTTAGGAGAGGCACTCTCAGCATTGAAAACCTCATTGAATGCTTCGGGTACTCAGCTCTCGAATTGGTATCAAAACCAAGTTAACCCTTGCACTTGGTATAATGTTAATTGTGATCCAGACAATAATGTTATTTCAGTGTAAGTGAATCCTAGCCTTTCAATAAATCGATTTCTACTGTATATTGAGAGGATTTTCGTGGTGGATTAACTAAAAATTGGTATTTGCAGAACATTATCATCGATGAACTTCTCGGGCACACTTTCCCCCAAAATCGCCGTGCTTAAGACACTTTCTAGCCTGTAAGTTTGTCGTTACTGTAGAAATATATACAAAGGAAGAGAGTGATGAGATAGACGGTGGTCGGCCATAAAGCCGAGCCACATAATAAGAGAACTATTATTGAAAGGGAGATAATTAGACTCTATTTCGAATGTTTAGCCATATTTTGTTAATGAGTCTGTTTCTTTTTTGAGGCAGAACTTTGCAAGGAAATGGCATAACTGGAGAAATACCAGAAGAATTTGGAAATTTGACGAGCTTAACTAATTTGGACTTGGAGAATAATCGTTTGACGGGTGAAATCCCTGCTTCTCTCGGAAATCTTAAGAAGCTTCAGTTCTTGTAAGTATCTGTATTTTTGTAAAGGGTTAATTATAAAAATACAAACCGAACTTTGAGGAAAAACCAAACAGCAAACCGAACTTTGTTTTTTGACAAACAACAAACTAAACTTTTGGAATTGAGCAATCAACAAACCTACCTCAAATCTCGGTTATGTTTGAAAGAATTTTTCAATATTTGAGGGGTTATTAAGTCGTAATACCATTTCCTTAGAATACTTCAACTAATGCTGACTTAATAATTCAATCCAATATTGAAAAATCCGTTCAAACATAATGAAAATTTGAGGTAAGTTTGTTGATTACTCAATTCCAAAAATTTGGTTTGTTGCTTGTCAAAAAATAAAGTTCGGTTTGTTGTTTGGTTTTTGGTCGGTTTGTTTCTTGGTAATTAACCCATTTGTAAATAGAAAGTTTGGATTAGGGATTATAATTTTGAAATGGAGCAGGTCTCTGAGTCAAAACAATCTCACGGGAACCATTCCTGAATCGCTTACAACACTCAATAACTTGATTAATCTGTAAGTGTGAGACGTCATCGTCTACTTATGTTTCTAGTTAGGGTTCTTATTAATAGATATTAATTTTATTTTTGAATATTTAACGGTGCAAATCATGATATGATGCAGCCAGCTTTCATCGAACAATCTCAATGGAAACATTCCTCAGGCCCTATTCAAGATTTCAAAATACAAGTACGAAAATGGTGATAGTAATGTTGCCACATATGTTTTATTTTATTGTTTGCAGTTTCCTCTTTCCCGCCTTTTTCTCTGAATCGTGCACTTTCCTCTTGATTTCAGCTTTACAGGGAACAACCTAAATTGTGGAATGAACACTCTTAGTTCATGCGTATCTCACAGCGGCGATTCAAGTAAACCAAATCAAGATTTCATTTTTTTCTTTCTTAATATGAGCCTAGAGCCAAATAAAGATAACCAAAATTCCTTTTTTCCTTTCGCAAGCTTACGAAAAATTGATTTTTTACGTTCTTAATTCACAGGCACTTCTCAAAAGTCAAAACTCGGGGTCATATTTGGAATGGTTGGGGCAGCTCTTGTCCTGCTTCTCGGTGGGCTCCTGATTTTCTTATATATGAGTAGAAGGAAGGGTTACAGACGGGAAGTGTTTGTCGATGTTGCAGGTCAGCAGAAGAGAATTCATTCGAATGTGATATATATAGAGAGCTTTAGGGTAGTGAATTCTACTTTCCTTAGACATAAATATCCTCATCAAAATTTTCTATAATAATCAAACTGCAAAAAATTACTGGTTCCTCAAGGGTAGTTTAGTCAATCCACCTCCACAATTATATACCCTTTCCAGTTATTTCATTGTATCTAACAGAGATTCTACCTAGAAAAAACTACAAATTGATAAAAAAGATGATGTTTTTTACTGCTCAAAATGATGGTTTACTTTACCTGATGTAATTTTTTTTGTTACTGTTAGGCGAAGTCGATAGGAGAATTGCATTTGGTCAATTGAAAAGATTTTCATGGAGGGAATTACAGATTGCAACAGACAATTTCAGCGAGAAAAACGTTCTTGGTCAGGGGGGTTTCGGCAAGGTCTACAGAGGAGTTCTTGCCGATAACACAAAGATCGCTGTCAAGAGACTGATGGATTGCGAAAGTCCAGGTGGCGATCAAGCATTTCAGCGCGAAGTTGAGATGATAAGCGTAGCTGTTCATAGGAATCTCCTGAGGCTGATCGGGTTTTGCACCACTCCTACCGAACGTCTTCTGGTTTATCCGTTCATGCAGAATCTAAGTGTTGCCTATCGTCTTCGAGGTAAATTTGTTTGATGCTTGCTGTAGTAATAATACTAGAGTGTGATATAGGTTGCTGACTTTGCATATATAGGGTTGTCGATGGTTAAGGTATGGTACGGGTATGATAAATACCATAACCATACCATATTTTTAAACCACATACCATAATCATTACATGTACAATTTTCAATACCATAACCATTAAAATAACCGTTGTTATTAACCATGGTTTTATCCGTATACCCATATTTATTCCACACATGTAATATAATAATTGACCGAAAATTTTATTTTAAAAAATACATAAATTTATATTGTCAACAATAAAAATATATAAAACTAACATCATGGTTATTTATTATCTGTATGTACAATAACTTTTATTATTTAGTATCTATTAGTTTATTAATAATAAATAATGATTATATTTATATAATAACCATGAGTATAACTCAAATACCATAACCATTATGGGTAGAAAATTCATCACCATAACCGTACCGCACCATAATGGTACGGTTAACCATATTAAACAGTAACGGTTATAACCATAGTTATGAGTTTTTCACCGCACCATTACCATTGCCGACCCGACATATAGTGACCAATAGTTTGTTGACATGAAGTCAAGAGTGTGGCCCACAATTCCGTAGTGAAGTAGTTCGTGTTGGACACTGATTGGATGTTAGTTTTGCCAGCTCAACTTGTAATATCTTGTTCTTGGTAGAAGATCAAGGGTAAATTGTTACTTTGCTTCCTTAAGTTTAGATGTTTTTCAGAATGCTCCCTCTTTATATTTAATTTTAAATTTTGGCCCCTTTATGTTTTTGCAATTTTGCAACAACGTACTCCATTTCCCACAATTCTGCCTGAACTAATTTGTGGGGCTTGACTGCAACACTTGGAAAAAGTTTTAGAGGCTCAATTGTAATCATTTGGGTTGTTTTGTTATTTTTAGCATTAATTTTGCCCATATACTTGTTTTTTGTGTTACAATTGAGCCCTTCAAAACCTTTTGAAGTGTTGCAATTGAATCTCAACAAATTAGGTCCGTTTGTTTGGGGCGGGTTGGTAACTTTACAAAACTACGAAAACAAGAAGCAAATTTCTTAGAACTCATCAAACTTAAGGGTGCAAAGTTCTCTAAGATCAAATAGGAAAGTCCATTTAGTTTATAAGCTCACAAAAGTTGCTCATACAATAACTTCGGGACAAGGGCAATTGTCTCTCTCAACTTTTGACTTTGTGTAAATTTGACCCTAACAAACGCAATAATTTTTCAATTTAAACCTTTTAAATCATACATTTGCCCCCACTTAATTTTTTTTAGTTCAACTATTTGCCCTTACTCTAATATTTGCTCCCACTGACTAAATTTCCTGGTTTCGTTCCAGAGATAAAACCCGGGGAGGCCGTTTTAGATTGGCCCACAAGAAAAGGAGTGGCGTTAGGTGCAGCACGAGGCCTGGAGTACCTTCACGAACACTGCAACCCTAAAATTATCCATCGAGATGTGAAGGCCGCTAATGTCTTACTTGATGTAGACTTTGAAGCTGTGGTTGGCGACTTTGGTCTTGCCAAATTAGTCGATGTGAAGAAGACTAACGTTACAACCCAAGTTCGAGGGACAATGGGTCACATTGCGCCTGAATATTTGTCGACCGGCAAGTCTTCGGAAAGAACGGATGTGTTTGGTTACGGGATTATGCTGTTAGAGCTTGTCACAGGGCAACGCGCAATTGACTTCTCTCGCTTGGAGGAAGAAGATGATGTCTTGTTGCTCGACCATGTGAAGAAGCTGGAGCGTGAGAAAAGGCTGGATTGTATCGTTGATCGTAACTTGAGCAAGAACTACAACATGCAAGAGGTGGAGATGATGATGAAGGTTGCGTTGCTGTGCACTCAAGCATCTCCAGAAGACCGTCCAGCAATGTCTGATGTTGTGAGGATGTTGGAAGGGGAAGGGTTAGCGGAGAGGTGGGAGGAATGGCAGCATGTTGAAGTGACTCGCAGGCAAGAGTACGATAGGTTGCAGAGACGGTTCGATTGGGGTGAAGATTCACTGTATAATCAGGGTGCGATCGAGTTGTCTGGTGGAAGATGATGAATAATGTTGTTGTCTTCTGTTTGGGTTGATGTTTTGTTTTGGTTCCAATCGATTAAGCACATGTCTACTCCATGTTACATTATTTTATATTCAACTTGACATTTCATCGAATAGATAGAGCTCAAGTTAGCTCATCTAGGGTTGAGCAAATTACCCATTTGGACCCAGAACCGACATTTCAGGTAGATTTTGGGTAGACGTTTTAAAAATTGGGTAGGTTCGGGGGAAAAAAATTTAAGAACTTATTTATTCAGTTCCGGTTCTTCTATCTGGGTACCATAAAGTAACCGAAACCGGTTATATATATATATATTAAAAAAAAACTAGTAATTCTCAATTTTCATCCGCTCACTTATTCAGTCCTCACTTATCTCAGCTGCTATTTTCATTTCTCACAGAGACTATTTTCTACCGAGACTCTTCTCGGTCAGACGCTCCGACGGCGCTCCGACGACACTTCATCGACGCTCCGACGTCTTCTCTCAAAGGGTCTAGTTATATCACAGTTGCTCCTATTCTACAATATGCTAATAGATTATATGCAACACTTGAATCTATATTTTCTCTCATAAGTCTAATGTTGCTAAAGTGTTTGCTTCTTTTCATCGATTTGTTGTAAAATAATTAAACCGCACAATCAAAGATAATTATTATCACTTACTTCCATATCCTGTTCGAGAAGATTCCGTAGGTTTTCGGTTTGAATTTGCTCACCCCTTCAATTACTAGCACTGGACCGAATTAGTTGCTTCAAAATACAACAATAGTATAACTGTCCGAATTGGATGAATTGCTTCAAAATATCTGTCTAATTTCCTTAGGATTGGATAAATTGACCGAATTGTTAATATAACTTAGTAGTATTAGTATACTCCGACAAAGTATTAGTATACTCTGGAAAAGTGTTGCGAGCTAACTTGAGGTCATGCTCTAATCATCAATGGAAGTAGAGCATGACCTCAAGTTATACTAATATTTTGGTCAAGAAATTTGATGAAAAACAAACCAAAATAACAACAGCGTAGTGAAGTTCTGTATGTTCTGATACGAATTAGAATCAAACCGAAAGAAGTAATTCCAATCGTATTTAAAATTAATGTAGGTAGATGATAGATTATTCTAATTAATTACTCTAGTTAGTAATAAATTCCTCTGGTTAAGGATAATGATAGATATAGATAAGGATATATTATAGTCAAGTTATTTTCTTATATATATAGGTTGTAGTCATTGTGACAAAATAACCGAGAATCAATAAAAACTTAAATCCTCTCAATTTCTCCCTAATTTTCTGTTTGCTGCCGATCACTCTTGTTTTGATTCCAAGCTTAGATTGGTTTGCATCAAGTTTTGATGGATCCTGCCTTTTGGGTCTCGGCAAGTGGGCTTTGGGCCCAAAAAATAAGCCCATCGACTAGGAGTGCGCTAGTCAGGGCGCGCCATCAAGAAATGTTTCGGCATTTTGACAGGATCTGGACTCGAGATCCGACAAGGAGGAATGGGCTACTAGCACGCCTGGAGTGGAGCTCCGGCACAATGCACGAGACACCAGACAACATTCTGCTCGAGATTAATCCACTCAGCCAACCGGACGCCACCTAGGATAACTATGGTCAATATACAACCCAAATCAGGTTAAAGGTGAAAACTATAAATACCTTCACCCCTCTTCACTTTAGACTAATGCAACAACATTTTATACCTTACATACAATTATAACGAACTCCGACTAACTTAAGCATCAGAGGGGAAACAAAGAAAACCCCCTGAAATTTCCTTCTTGCAAGTTGTCGGAGCGCCCAGAAAAGAGAGTTTGCGAGAACTCAGTAGATATCAAGATTCACCAAAGTTCACCTTTGATGTAGCTAAAAATTGAGTTGCTTTATTATAAGATATTCATTATTTGTTATTTACTTAAACCATTCTGCATATGAACGGCATGGCGTATAGACAAGTTAAAAATTAAAATCCATAAATTACCCACGATCCTTATTTACACGAGTTAGGTACGTGTCGGTTTCATTTAAATATAACATGATTTATTTTCATTTTTTCTGAGAGAGCATTTGCAAAATATAAAAAGTCGGTCTTATAAAATGTCTATAATATATTGAATAAAAGTGCATCTAATGACATAAAAGTTATTAAAATACTATCCATTACATGAAACTGTAGCCAAATTATTTATTTTCATTTGTTTTGGATACCTTTCGATTCACTATATGTATTGATAAAGTTAGAGATTATCTTGACGTCAGAGTAACAAATCAGCAGGTATAGCAGCCAACACGACCACTATCCATGTCGGGTACGTTGTCTTTGTATATGCCTATATGGAATACTTTTCACCTCCAAGTACTCGAAAGTAGCATTTCACCCCCAAGAAATGGAAAATGGCTTTATCAGTCCCTAAACATTAAACAACAACACCAAGCAAATGTGAACTAACTATAGTATAGAGAGCTCCTTAACCCAAATATATATTATTTTGTTATGTATCACAATAGAAAGTTATGAAACTTTAAATTGCTCCATATACATGGATATATATATATATTAAGAATATACATATAGTCTTTGGACATAAAATACATCACATGTGGACATAACCAAAAAATACAAGATACCTACCCGCGAATGACATTCACATACAGACTAACCTGCAGGTCATTTTTTGGAGTAGAAACTGGACTAAACAGATATGAAATGGGATTTGCGGGTGGAGTTGATTTGCATCACTTAATGAGCAAAAATCAAATTGATTGGAAGTGCTGCACACTTGTAGACTTGCAATGATGACTTGCACATCAATGCTGCACACTTGCACAGATTTTCAATCGATTCAGTGTATTTTTCAGTCGTTTTAGTGTTTTTTTTAGCCGGTTCAGTTTTTTCAGTTGGTTCAATATTTTTTAGACGGTTCAGTGTGTTGAACATGATTTTCAGCCGATTTAGGTTCGGTTTGAACCAGATTATTTCCGAACCAAAATTGTTATTAAAAAAAACAGACCAGAACAATTCGAACCAGACCAGTTCTTTTTTTCTTAAACTAGACCAGTTTTTATAGAAACACAAAAATGTACTGATTTTTTTTCAAACCAGACCAGTTCAGTTCAGAACGGATTCGACCCCGAACCGGTTCATGAACAAGTCGATTAACCGTGAATCACATTCGCAGTTGATGTTTTTTATGTCCACCCGCGAATGTCATTCGCGAGTAGGTATACTTTTGGAAAGGGGATGGACTTATAAGAAAGTTAACTTGGACATGTGTATCTTAAATTAACATTAGTATTAGACTATGGAAAAAGAGAAATTCGGGCAGTGCGTGAGTTAATGATTATTTTTTTAACTTTTCTTTGTCCCAACAAACAGATAAGACATTGGGTAATTTTCAGTAAGCTGAGAAGCCACTATCCCATTCCAGAAAACAAGCACTTCAAATGCATCACCATCAACACAACTTTGAATTTGTTGAATATAATGGCATCTAGTGTTCCATACCTTTGCTTCTGTATATGTATATTTCAGTTCTATACTCATAGAGAGTGGGGCTCAAAATGGGTGTCTTCTACCACGAAGAGACTACGAATCCCTCGAACACATGCAAGTGCCTCTCTTCAGCTCTCAAGGAAGCCTTCTCTCATTGCAGGACCTTCAACAGACAGCTCTCCGGTTCTTACCTGGAAGATGATGAGGATAATCCAACAAGCGATTTTGAAGAAGTAATAATCAACATACTACATCTGTGTATTGATTCACACTTACCATTTCTAAACTGAATCTTTTCTTAGGAAGTTGTTTCTGAGATTCGGATGCGGGCAATGGAGAAGCTGAGAAAAAAGCCGAGCTTCACTATGGAGACCTTCTCCTGCATCTTTTCTCCACACATGGGGGTTCAACACAAGGATGGTGGTGGTGATGGAGATGAAGAAGAAAAAGAGGAATTCAGGTCAGTGAGAAGTTGCTTTACCTGTTGCTCGAGTGCAGCAACAATGGAGGCGGCGTTTCTCTCTGCAAAGTCGACTTTCTCAAGAGCCTCGAGCTTAGGGGAGCTCGAGTTCCAGTTTCTGCAGAGGCGATCGTCAATCATGGAGGAGTTCTGCCATTGTGAGGGTTGGCCTTTTGGTCTCTGCAAGAAGCTGTTGCTGCTTCCTCCTTTACCAAAGTCCCCAACTGAATCTTGGTTGTGGAGGAAAGACAGGAGAGTGAAGAGGAACCCATGCATTTAGTGTGTTTCTATGACATGCCCAATGCTTAGATTCTACTCCACCCGCTTTCCAATTTCTCATATCTGTTTAGTACTTTGAACAAGTAAGCTAGAAGAATATCAAGTATAAGAATAATACCTCCATGTTTGACAATGCTAGATATTATGAGTACCGCACTTTGCTTCAACCGGGTAGATGCATGCGTTAATGTCACTAACATAACCAAAAGGATCTTAGTTTGATAGGAGCAACAAAGGAAATCAGCCAAAAACACCGCTGAATCCCAAAATGTTTGATAACAAAGAAACTCCTTTATTCTAACTTGGTTATGACTACTAACCAGACCGTCCCTCAGTACTCAAAAACACAATTCAAACTCAAGAATTTCCAACATCTGTAACCATCTGCTCAACCTCTTTGTTCAATATATGATCCAGAAAGTCCCGAGGTCCCAAGAACTGTAACCTGCAACCAAGGGGATTACTTTAAAAGCAAAGTCCAAATCACCTTAAGACACATCATATTCATTAAGGAGATACCCTAATGTTCACTTTTTGTAAGTCCTGCACCCTATTTGGTTGTTTTACCGATGAGTATCAATAAAGAAAATATACCAAGGAAATGTATACATAGCATACAAGTGCATTATTACTTGATCGTCTGACAACAAGATGAAAATGATTGTGAGTAGCCATTAGACCAGAAAACTATTATGGTTTGGCAGAATTAGATAAACAGAAGCGTAGTGATGATCATTAGCTGTAACCTGGACCAAATCATGGAGGAAATTTGGTCATAAAGAATGGACCGTTTCAGAATAGTAAGATAGAGTCTTACCTTTCCCCATTTGGAATCAAGTCGGCCACATCTCATCTTGAGGTGAATCATCTTTACTCCCAACTCTGCTTCTACTTTCTTCTTCAAGTAGGCCTCTTCAGGCTCAAATGCATCCAGATAAGTGGAATATTTTCATACACTTTTTCAAGAGCATTTGT
The DNA here is from genome assembly GCA_946814005.1 of Chamaenerion angustifolium. Taxonomy (NCBI): domain Eukaryota; kingdom Viridiplantae; phylum Streptophyta; class Magnoliopsida; order Myrtales; family Onagraceae; genus Chamaenerion; species Chamaenerion angustifolium. Next base: position 3,242,485 of record OX328279.1, read on the forward strand.
GAGCTCATCTGATAATGGTTTCACATTCTTTCATCACAACCTGCTTAGTGCTTACACACATACAATAATCTTAATATCTTAGTACCTCACCGCTCATTCCAACACAGTCATCAAGTTCCATCTTCAGAGTTACAAGGCTACCACTAAACTCTTTAACCGCTTCAGCCGCACGGAAGACATTAACTAAAGCTTCCTGGCCAGTTTTGTCCTGTGTATCCTTGGACACTGCCCTCTTTGCTTCATAAATAACACTATCCGGAAGTTCATCCCAGTTAACAGCCATCAAATCCTTAAATGCGTTTATGATTTCAGTGTCTTCAATCTGAGGCATGTGCGAGACATCTTCACTAAATGAGCGCTTGCTTCCCAAACCCAATGCAAACGGCGACCTGATATCTGTAGGATACCAGTATTTAGATGTTTAAAATAAACCATATTCTGATAATCAAATTGAACTTAAAGGAAGAGCAAAGGAGCAAAACTATTTAAAGGTGTATGGAATTGGAAGAGAAATCAGATGGCCTCTCAAACCAAAGATGTGATTTTCGTAGACAATAACACAATATCAAGTGATCATCTCAGTCTACACTGTAAAAAAAAACTTACAATTCTATTAATCCCATTTAGTTAAATCTGCAAACGTCCTCTATTAACTGACAACTAAAGCCGCATCTTCCAATCAGAACGAAATGGCGAAACCATGGAAATGACTTTGTATCTCATCCGATTACAGAATCAGAATCAAAGCTCGGACATGTTCTAAGGCCACACAAGTTGATTAATCCATACAAAATTAATCAATCTTAGAGAATTACCATTTCGTTCGCGAGGAGCAACGACAGGGGAGCTGAAGAAGCTGCGGCAGCGGAGGAAGCTACTTCCGTGGCCGGAAGCGGCGAGGCGTGAATACCTCAAGCAAGCTGCAGCTGAGCGATACATGGATCTCAGAGCCATCATTTTCTCCATGACTAAAATTCACAAGGCTGTCCTGCTGTCGATCGATTCGCAGAAGAAATTAAGAAGCTGAGGCACGGAGAAAAATTGAACACTGCCTTGGTATAGATTATAGCCTATAATCTATACCGAGTCAGTGTTCAATTTTAATAAGAATGTAACTTTTTAGGATCGTAATAACGCTAAATATGTAACTTTTTTAGTATCTCTTAATCGAACGTCTATTTTGATCAAATGTTTTATTCACATTCTTATTAAAAACTTTTTTATATTTTAGAATTCATAGTAACATTTTATATGATAGTACCATTTTCATGTTCTACTTATTTCATAGTTTTGAATATTCATTCACTCATAACTCCTATTAAATTTTTTTTTTTAATCCTTACGACGAAATGGACTTGCTAACTAACACATTGTTACTATCGGTAGTTGTGGTCTAGTGGTTGAAAGCGCTGACTCCCAAGTGGTTTGGCTCAAGGTCACGAGTTCGAATCCCAAGCTCTCTTGAGAAATGTTCAACTTGTGTCCGAAGAGCTGACCTCTCAACTCTAGGCTGTCGATGGGGCTACGTTGACGGCCCATTCCTTCTTGTTAAAGAATAAAAAAATAAACTAACACATTGTTCTCGACAAATATTGTTTCCTATTCCAAAACACTTTTTATTCGTGATGGTGCTCTTTTAATTTTTGACAGGTTTCTTAAATTTTCAATATCTCCTTATTTGGACATCTATTGTAAATAGAATTAGTTATACTCACGTTTTTTACTCGACATATATGATCATATTAACATTGAAATTATTTCGTATTTCGGTTCCCCAACCCCCTTCCATAATTATACCACTTTGAGTTCATGATGACACTCTTTAACTTTACATCGATTTCGCAGTTTTACACTCGGAATTTCAATTTCGATGAAATTAGTTTTATTTACATTCTTACTCTACATATATGATCATGGTAATGTTAATGTTGTTTCTTATTTCACTTCCAAAATCACTAACTTTTCGTGATGGTACCTTTTTTAAGTGTACGTCGATTTTGTAGTTTTTTAATATCTTTTCACCTGAAATTTCGATTTTGACGAAAATAGTTTTATTTTTATTTTTACACAACATATATGATCGTATTAATTTTTAAATCATTTCTTCTTTCACACTCCAAGTCACCTACTTTCCATGATGTTAACTCTTAATTTTGTAGTTTTTCAATATCTTTTCATTCAGGACTTCGAATTTGAAGAAAGTAGTTTTATTTACCTTCTTACTCGGCATATATGATCGTAGTCATATTTAGATAATAAGAAATGAACTAAATATTACTACGATTATATATGTGAATACTATAATAAATTATATAAAAGTTCATGGGTTGCACGGGTCGTTTGAGTCACGTGGGTCGCATGGATCACGTGAGTTGCATGAATTAATGGATCGTATCAGTCAACGGATCATGTAGGTCGACAGGTTGACCCACAAAATTCATATTGTACAAATTAAAAATAACATGGATTTACGGTCATACAGGTCGACCCGTAGATCCACGAGTCGTGTTTGAGTTTTGAAAATTGACCCATCTTTATTCACGGATTGTGTTTTGAGTTAAACATATTTTGACACGACCAATTGTCATTAATACGAATTGACACCCCAATGTTACTAATACCCACATTGGTGCAAGCATATGGGGGCAAAATGCGATATTTAATAAAAGGTGATGATTAAGCACACAGAGATAGTAATGCTTCGCTTTTTACCCAGTGAAAGACATGGAAAATCAACTTCTATAACACCAAATAAGACCATGATACTGAGAATCTGAACATCAAAATTTTGCTATATCGCCAAACAAAAAATATGCTCTGCAGTACCTTTAATTTTTGAAAAACAAACATGAAGGGTAAATAGATGAGAAAAGCATGAACCGATCTCAAAGCAGCTTATATGTTGTGTACTTCCTTCGGTTGCTTGGGAAAGAAGAAACAAACTTCGAACTGGTTTGTGTTGTGTTCATCTATTGTTATGTGAAGGTGCTTGATGATCAGGTACTTGCCTCTAACATGGGCAACCTCCTCCTTGATCATTGGAGTTGGATGAATGGGAAGTAGACTTCAGGTTCACATCCACCATATCTTCATGTTTCGTGGATGAGAGTGTCTCCATTCCGGGTAAGGCTGCAGCAATCTTCCGGAACAAGGGCTGTCCATTGATTCAGAAAACCATAATCAGTACACGAATGTAAAATACAAGAGGAAAGAATGATAACTTGTGTGAAACTTAAGATGTACGCCTTAACCAACTGTCTCAAAAGTCCGAACTTGTGAGTGAATTTGGTTTATCCATGGACTTTATGCCCGACCTCGACCTTTAATGAGAGTGTATCAATATTTTTCAACGTCGCCAGGATTTGAACCTGCGCGCTCTGATACCATGTGAGACTCAAGATGTACGCATTAACCAACTTTCTCAAAAGTTCGAACTTGTGAGTGAAGTCAACCGGTATACTCTTAAGTCATCTTAACAACTTGGATCCCAAGTCAAGTCTAAAATGGACAAGTAAAAGGATTTAGTATCTATCTTTTTACCTTAATGTTAAATCCTGCTTTAGCACTAGTCTCAATGAACATGACCCCGACCTCTTTAGACTTGCCATCTCCTTCCTCTATCGAGACTTGCCTGACACGTCGGGTAAATATTAAATTCGGGACAAATTATAGTTCTTTTCTTGTTCCTCAGTATATGATAAGGTAAAATAGCAGATAAAATGTAGCACAATTACTAGACAGAGCAACATCTGAAACACAAAACTCAGCTTCACAGTGTATCTAAAATCTGCTATTCTCCTATCTTTACCTTTTATCAACAAGATCCGTCTTGTTTCCCACAAGGACAATAATCACATCGCTTCCCCGTTCAGTACGGACCTCCTCGATCCACTTTGAGGTGTTTAGAAATGACTGTCTATCTGGAAGGAGAAAGTGGTTCATGAGCATTGTTAATAAACCAAGGGTGTTGTTGGCATATCAGACAGCCAAAACTTACTAGCAACATCGTACACAATAACTGCAACAGATGAATCTCTTATGTAGCTAGGGATAAGACTTCGAAATCTCTCCTGTCCAGCGGTATCCCTATACTCATAACCAAGAAAAATAAGAAACCTCAATGCTATCTATATCCATTGGCAGAACATAATCTCTTTTATGAAATTTAAGGAAAGGTGGGGGTTTGAAAATTGTGGGATCAAAATACAAAGCGAAGACTGAGTTTATTTCAGATTGGGAATAAGAAGGTAGACATTAAATCGAACAGCTACCAGTCATGATGAAGATTATATTCACAACGTACAATTCTTAAAATAGTGTCATCGTACCAGAGCTGCAGACGGACCGTACGATCTTCAAGGTACATCGTTTTTGACAAGAAATCAATGCCAATGGTAGCCTGCATTTTAGATGTAAAAGAGATTAAGCATTATGTTTGTCAGTTGAACAAACTTCTGACGCAAGAAACAGGCTCAATAATAGCACAGCAGTATCAAAGAAGGAACTTCATGCCAAGTTAAAATCTGTGGATTCAGCTATGAAAATTTATCTGACAATGGATATCAACCACCAAATCGCAGAGTATTTCATGCTTCCGCCTAGTTTCACCATCGTTGAACCAGAATCATAATGGAGTTCATATACTCTACACATCACTGTTTTAGATCCATTCATCCGCATACAATTCTATTACACTGATCCTCTCACAGATTCAATCGAAATAAACAAAATCATGCAAAATACGTAGACTACTCAACTTTCAAACAACACAACCACAACAAGTTCCACGAACATGAATTCATGTTGCAATAATGGCGAACCCCAATCAAATAAACGATCATCCACAACATAAGATAAACCATGTGCATTGATCCAAATCTTCTCAAATTCAGATTTGAAGAGACGACGGAAGGAATAAGAAACAACAGAGGGTCAAGAGAGATGGGGATTGAAAGAGGAAGAAGAACCTGGTAAGTGGTATCAAACTTGTCGTACATGAATCTGGTGATGATGCTGGTCTTGCCTACCGATTGATCCCCCAAGAAAACGAGTTTGTACTTGGCAAGAGGAGACACCGTCGCCATCCCTCAGGATCTTCCGTTCTTCTTCTTCTGATGCTGCTCCAATCTCGATCACCACCGACGGGGAAGAAGAGAAGAGAAATGCAGAGACAGAGTTTCGCCGAAAATATTGAGCTTTTTAGCGCCAGTCAGAGCCTGAGAGGGAGCAAATACATTGCAATGGAAAGGAAAGGGAATGGAATGGAAGGAGTGGAGAATAAGAAACTGCCAGCCACGACACGGTGACGTTGGAACCAAATATTGCCAAAGTCAAACTCTTAATTATGGACCCTTTCCTTAACTTAACCGTGTCTTATTATTAAAATTTAATTACCAATTTATTAGCTATCTCCATTTGTTATACATAACTAGAATTTTATTCAACCTCTATCTAGTTAAGAAATTAGAAGGATTTTGAAGAAAAAATGGACATAACAAATCTCTTTTATATATCATAATAATTTTTTTAAAAAAATATATAACTTATGTAGGTACTTTCAAATTAAAAGTACATATATAAGTTAGATGAACCGGCGGTCCGACCAGTCGAACTGGGACCGCCCCCTCACCGGTTCGAGGTCGATCCGGTCTCATAACTATGCTTTTAATTAAGAGGTAGAATATTCATAGGTAGGGTTGAAAGTAAAAACTGGATGGTTCGAAAATACGATGAAAATCAAACCGGATCAAATCGGTCCAAAAATATACGATTCAGTTTAGGTTCTTATTTTTTTGGTTGAAATGCCTTTTTAGTGTTGGCAAACCCCCCCGCATTTTTAGACCGTTCGGTCTACAAATCTAAAAGACCGTGAAGTCTAATCTAACCGTTAGTACGTATATAATTTTATATATTATATTAATTGGTATTAATTAATATAGTTAATCAATGAATAAAGAAATAATAAATTTGTTATTTAATACTTATTTTAGTAAAACATTATGTAAATATTGTTAAATCGAGTTATTTTGTTATTTAATTTGATTTTGAATACTTATTTTGATTTTGAATGTGTATTTTTTTTCCAGTTGAAACCGAAAATTCAGTCTGAAATCCGAATGAACGATTTATTTTCCTTATACAGTATTTTGGTTGGATTTTTTTTAAGGAAATTCGATCCGAAAATATAGGAACCCGACCGAAATAATAAAAAAAACGGTCTGACTGAGCCGGTTTCACCCCTATTCATATGCTTTTACCAGCCTCTTATGTTAATCAAAACTCTTCTCCATAACCTTGTCACCATGCATGCCTATCAACCACCATTTCAGGTCAATAAAGAGGGAAGTGGCACCAAAATTGGTATCTCCATTGCCAAGACACTGTACAAGCTAAACCCTTTTTTTTGCTATATACATCAGTTGACATCTATGTATATACATTGCTTTCCAAAGGAGGATACACAATAAAACTCGCATAGTAAGCTCGGCCTTACCATCGGCATATCCCTGTTGCTTCCGTGGTCCGACTCATGGATAGAACTTCTTCGTACTTGGAACTATATACAAACCCCCATAGCTGCATCCAAGTAACCAAATATTAAATAATGAACATCTCTCATAAGAACATTCTCAAGAAAAGGAGTACTCAATAATCAGATTTATCAACATAATTTTATCGTGTTATTGTGTGTGACGTGTTATGATACTTAAACACGACAGAAAAGATATCATGTGTTATCAAGTTCGTGCTATCAGGTTATTATTATGTCATATGTATGCATGAATACAATATTGACCCTTTATCTCTATGTGTACTTGTGTATATATAGGGAGAGAAGTTAGAGAGGTAAACCAACCTCAACTTCCTTCACTTCAAAGTCTTGAGAACATGCAGACAAGGATTCCCATATGTTTCTGAGCTTGAACTCGATCCGCTTAGGCTTCACAAATCATAGCAATACGAAAGTTACTACAATGTTTCAATGGTTTAAGAAAGAGATCTAAAAGGGAAAAGCGTTAATTTACAGATCATTGTCTAGATAGATTGCAAAATGGCTGCCTCCACCAATTGCTAAGAAGTCAGGATAAGGTCGCATTAAATGAAGGTCTGACAACATTAAATGTGATTAAATATCTCTGATATTTAATAGATAAGGACCCTGTCCCATCCGAAGGTCAGTTTGACCTCAGTTAAACTGACTAACCATGGTAAAAAGGAAGTACTGTTCATCAGGTTAAGCAAGGCCTATAAATAGCAAGCATTCATTATCATTTATGACATTCCACATCTACATAAAAGTTTTTCAAAGCCTTAAAACTGACTTAATTTCTTAGAACTGACTTAATCTTCGGAGTGGAATAAACGGGTCGACCCGAAATTATCATTTATATGCAGGTCCAACCCGAGAGAGCGACGAAGAAGATTTACATGATCCAACAGATTCAACTATGAAAATTTATCTGACAATGGATATCAAACACCAAATCGCAGAGTATTTCATGCTTCCACCTAGTTTCACCATCGTTGAACCAGAATCATAATGGAGTTCATATACTCTACACATCACTGTTTTAGATCCATTCATCCGCATACAATTCTATTACACTGATCCTCTCACAGATTCAATCGAAACAAACAAAATCATGCAAAATACGTAGACTACTCAACTTTCAAACAACACAACCACAACAAGTTCCACGAACATGAATTCTATTGCAATAATGGCGAACCCCAATCAAATAAACGATCATCCACAACATAAGATAAACCATGTGCATTGATCCAAATCTTCTCAAATTCAGATTTGAAGAGACGACGGAAGGAATAAGAAACAACAGAGGATCAAGAGAGATGGGGATTGAAAGAGGAAGAAAAACCTGGTAAGTGGTATCAAACTTGTCGTACATGAATCTGGTGATGATGCTGGTCTTGCCTACCGATTGATCCCCCAAGAAAACGAGTTTGTACTTGGCAAGAGGAGACACCGTCGCCATCCCTCAGGATATTCCGTTCTTCTTCTTCTGATGCTGCTCCAATCTCGATCACCACCGACGGGGAAGAAGAGAAGAGAAATGCAGAGACAGGGTTTCACCGAAAATATTGAGCTTTTTAGCGTCAGTCAGAGCCTGAGAGGGAGCAAATACATTGCAATGGGAAGGAAAGGGAATGGAAGGGAAGGAGTGGAGAATAAGAAACTGCCAGCCACGACACGGTGACGTTGGAAGCAAATATTGCCAAAGTCAAACTCTTAATTATGGACACTTTCCGAATTTTTTCAAAAACTGTTTAGTTTAAAAAAAATATTTGAAAAAGTGTATATCGAAATTTTTTTTTTAGAAAAGTATGCATACGCGCGACGCGCCTATTGAATAGGCGCATCCCTAGGACGCGCCTATTCAGTAGGCGCGTCCCTGGGATGCGCCTACTCAGTAGGCGCGTCCCTGGGATGCGCCTACTGCCTAAATTTTTTTTTTTTTTTCGCAAAAACACCGGTCTATCAGAAACCACGTTGATTTTAAGTCTGCTTATGGTTTTCCTCCTAAATAGAAATTGAGAGATAGTCTCACGCGTATTCATAGGTCCAAACTACAAATTTTCCAACTTGTTCTGAACAACAATGAAACAAAGTTGTTTATTCACAAGTTTCGGAATGAGACTTTTCTTCAGATACACTAGGTAGTTTGACATTATCAGGCATTACTCCTGCAAAAGAGCTCTTTGGGGTTACTTTAGGTTCCTGTCCTAAATTTTCCAACTTGTTCTGAACAACAATGAAACAAAGTTGTTTATTCACGAGATTCTGAATCTTCCGAATATCTTCTGTCGTACGGTGAGGACAGAAGAAAACTGATCCCCTTCCAATGGTTAGGAAGGGTCTTGGATCAAGAGGACAGAAGATCAATTTGTTAACAAAAGGGTCTTGGATCAAGAGGACAGAAAATCAATTTGTTAACAAACCACCGAGATGATTGTCTCACGCGTTGCTTTATCCCAGTATTCACAAGTCCAAATTCCTCTACGCGCACCAAATTCCTTCATGTATGCTTTTTTTCCTACTATATGCTTACTTTTTGAAAAACATCTGATTTTGAGCCTGTTTATACGGTTTTCCTCCTACATAGAAATTGAGAGATAGTCTCTCCAATTAAGAAGAAAGTAAGTTCTCAGAAGTTAAATACTTTAGGTTCCTGCCCTAGATTTTCCAACTTGTTCTGAACAACATCCGCGATGTCAAACATTGAAACAAAGTTGTTCATTCACAAGTTTCTGAATGAGACTTTTCTTCAAATACACTAGCTAGTTTGACATTTTCAGGAATTACTGCGGCAAAATAACTCTTTTGGGGTTACTTTAGATAAATTTCAAAAAGTAACTATGTCCGTTAGGCGCGACCCCGGGGTGCGCGTATACATAGTTTGCCCTCCAACTTGTTTTGAACAAAATCCGCGAGGTAAAACACTGAAACAAAGTTGTTTATGCACAAGTTTCTAAATGAGACTTTTCTTCAAATACACTAGCCAGTTTGACATTTTCAGGAGGAAAACCATTTCTTCTTAGAACTTCCTTTCTTCTTTACTGGAGAAAGTATCTCTCAATTTCTATTTAGGAGGAAAACCATAAGCAGGCTTGAACTCAGATAAAAAGCTATAGTCATTGGAGAAGCTTTACAAGATATTCGGAAGATTGCAGCTGCAGGACCTTTCTAGCATGCCTGCCTCTAATGTGTTGCAGCTGTTAGTTAGCCTATACCATGTTCGATTTTTCTGTCTCATTAATGAAAGATATAGATATGTAGTGAGATATCTGTGGAGAGAGGCAGGGAGGAGTGGCTTTGTAGAAGTACGAAAGCTTCTGCATTTCCAGATGGAGATGGAAAAGAATGGTAGCCCTGAGTTGGAAGAGAAACATAATTGCTTGATGGAGTATCTTGAGCCAAAAGAAGATATTCGGAAGATTCAGAAACTTGTGAATAAACAACTTTGTTTCATTGTTGTTCAGAACAAGTTGGAAAATTTAGGACAGGAACCTAAAGTAACCCCAAAGAGCTCTTTTGCAATTATCTTCGTGACAGTTCAATGTGACGGAATTTAACCTCATTCACAACCAAAAAGGAAGTACCAATCAAGAAAAATGGAATTTGTTAGATGGGGATCGAGTAATCTCATCGAGTTTCTCAAATCGGTTGGTGTAGAGACGCATGATTAGATCTCTCAGCAAGATGTTGGAGCAATTATAGCGCGGTATATCAATGACAACAAACTGAATCACCCTACGAAGAAGAGAGTAGTTTGTGATGAAAGACTTCAATTTCTATTTAGGAGGAAAACCATAAGCAGACTTAAAATCAACGAGTACACTATGCAGAAAATCAAGAGACTTCAGATGCCGAAGAAAAAGGCAGTGGAAACCCCAAAGAGCTCTTTTGCAGGAGTAATTCCTGAAAATGTCAAACTAGCTAGTGTATCTGAAGAAAAGTCTAATTCAGAAACTTGTGAATAAACAACTTTGTTTCATTGTTGTTCAGAACAAGTTGGAAAATTTGGAGGAAACCCTGTGAATACTGAGATAAAGCAACGCGTGAGCATCTGAAGAAAAGTCTCATTCAGAAACTTGTGAATAAACAACTTTGTTTCATTGTTGTTCAGAACAAGTTGGAAAATTTGTAGTTTGGACCTATGAATACGCGTGAGACTATCTCTCAATTTCTATTTAGGAGGAAAACCATAAGCAGACTTAAAATCAACGTGGTTTCTGATAGACCGGTGTTTTTGCGAAAAAAAAAAAAATTTACGCAGTAGGCGCACCCCTGGCGTGCGCCTATTGCAGTAGGCGCACCCCTGGGATGCGCCTATTGCAATAGGCGCATCCCTAGGACGCGGCTACTCAATAGGCGCGTCGCGCGTATGCATACTTTTCTAAAAAAAAAAAATCGATATACACTTTTTCAAATATTTTTTGAAAAGTGAATAGTTTTTGAAAAAATTCACACTTTCCTTAACTTAACCGTGTCTTATTATTAAAATTTAATTACCAATTTATTAGCTATCTCCATTTGTTATACATAACTAGAATTTTATTCAACCTCTAGTTAAGAAATTAGAAGGATTTTGAAGAAAAAATGGACATAACAATTCTCTTTTTATATATCATAATAATTTTTTTTTTTAAAAATATATAACTTATGTAGGTACTTTCAAATTAAAAGTACATATAAAAGTTAGATGAACCGGCGGTCCGACCAGTCAAACTGGGAACCGGCCCCCTCACCGGTTCGAGGTCGATCCAGTCTCATAACTATGTTTTTAATTAAGAGGTAGAATATTCATAGGTAGGGTTGAAAGCAAAAATCGTGTGGTTCGAAAATATGATGAAAATCAATTCGGTCCAGAAATATACGGTTCGGTTTATGATCATATTTTTTTGTTTGAAACGTCTTTTAGACCGTTCGGTCTACAAATCTAAAAGACCGTGGAGTCCGATCTAACCGTTAATACGTATATAATTATATATATTATATTAATTGGTATTAATTAATAAAGTTAATCAATGAATAAAGAAATAATAATTTTGTTATTTAATACTTATTTTAGTAGAAAATTATGTAATTATTGTTAAATCGAATTATTTTGTTGTTTGATTTGATTTTGAATACTTATTTTGGTTTTGAATGAGTATTTATTTTTCAGTTTAAATCGAAAACTCAGTCCGAAAATCCGAAATACGAATGAATGATTTTTTTTCTCCGTATACAGTCTTTTGGTCAATTTTTTTTGAAAAAAATCCGGCCCGAAAATATAGGTACCCGATCAAAATAATAAAAAACCCGATCTGACTGATCCGGTTTCACCCCTATTCATATGCTTTTATCAGCCTCTTATGTTAATCAAAACTCTTCTGCATAACCTTGTCACCATGCATGCCTATCAACCACCATTTCAGGTCAATAAAGAGGGAAGTGGCACCAAAATTGGTATCTCCATTGCCAAGACACTGTACAAGCTAAACCCTTTTTTTTGCTATATACATCAGTTGACATCTATGTATTATATACATTGTTTTCCAAAGGAGGATACACAATAAAACTCGCATAGTAAGCTCGGCCTTACCATCGGCATATCCCTGTTGCTTCCGTGGTCCGACTCATGGATAAAACTTCTTCGTACTTGGAACTATATACAAACCCCCATAGCTGCATCCAAGTAAGCAAATATTAAATAACGAACATCTCTCATAAGAACATTCTTAATACATAGATAACAAACTCTCAAAATTAAACAATACTTGTTCAAGAAAAGGAGTACTCAATAATCAGATTTATCAACATAATTTTATCGTGTTATTGTGTGTGACGTGTTATGATACTTAAACACGACAGAAAAGATATCATGTGTTATCAAGTTCGTGCTATCAGGTTATTATTATGTCATATGTATGCATGAATACAATATTGACCCTATATCTCTATGTGTGCTTGTGTATATATAGGGAGAGAAGTTAGAGAGGTAAACCAACCTCAACTTCCTTCACTTCAAAGTCTTGAGAACATGCAAGACAAGGATTCCCATATGTTTCTGAGCTTGAACTCGATCCGTTTAGGCTTCACAAATCATAGCAATACGAAAGTTACTACAATGTTTCAATGGTTTAAGAAAGAGATCTAAAAGGGAAAAACGTTAACTTACAGATCATTGTCTAGATAGATTGCAAAATGGCTGCCTCCACCAATTGCCAAGAAGTCATGTGAGCACAGCGTGAAGTATCGGTTAGCACCTGTCCAAGAGCAGTGGTATTGATCCGCTTCAATCACCTCTCAACAATTATAAGCAAATAATGCCCACAACAGCAAGTCTGAAGCTTGATTTCTCCAAACAAGAAGACTTTAATAATAGGGTTAAATATCAAGTAGCTACCTGAACTTTGGACGTTTTGCAACGAGCTACCCGAACTTTGAAAATTCAAAACGGGCTACCTCAACTTTGAAAAAGGTACAAATAGCTATCTCCGTCCAATTTTTCGTCAACTGTCGTCGGAAAATCGTCGGAAAGTCGTCAGAAATTGAACGGAGGTACCTATTTGTACCTTTTTCAAAGTTGAGGTAACCCGTTTTGAATTTTCAAAGTTCGGATAGCTCGTTGCAAAACGTCCAAAGTTCAGGTAGCTACTTGGTATTTAACCCTTAATAATATAAAGAGAAAATTATTCCATCAGGTCGAGCTTTAAAATGTAGAAAACACATGTTTACCTGCTTAGAAAGACATGCTTGATTACGGATAAATACCCACATGCAGGTATAAGATAATAGCCTATGTTGATGCAACAGAAAAATTAAAGCAAATACATGCATACAAAATTAGTACCTGTTGGACGAAAGATATCGGGTTGGCCCGATGCAGTAGTGAAAACAAAAGTGTTGTTTGTTCCCTGTTCAAGCTCAAGATTAGCATATTGTTGTAGCTTTAAATACTGATACAAATAGAGATTTTTACGAACATCCTTAATAAAATTGCAGAACCACCTGGTACTTCTTTTGGTTGGTGGGTCTCAATGGAGCTTCAACCAAGCCACCAAAAACCGCACCTTTACGGTCTCCAACAACCTGTACTGCAAATAGTTAGGTATGTAGGTTTTTTCTCACAAGTACTTAATAAATGAGGAGCTTTTATTTTCATAAAAGGATTTAATACAGAATTGATTCAAACAGAGCAAAGAGGAATCGATCTTACCAACAAGCTCTGACCGGGCAAAAGCAGGCTTCTTCGATATAGAGTAGAAAGCGATATCCCGTGTCTCCATGTACTGTGAAATAATAAGCATCATAATCAGTATATTTACATGTAATTTTGATTAAAAATCGATATGCATAGTTATTATTACCTATACAACAACAGCCATTTTCTTCCCTGTACAAGTGATGGAAGCGATAAATAAAGTACTGTTCTTGCTTTCTCAGACAACAGCATTGAAGGTTCAGAAATTTCAGGGAGATGCATCAATGATTCGGACTCTTGTTGTGAACTCTGCAAATCCCTCATTTCTACTCCAGAAAATCTTGGTTCGCTAATATCATCAGGCATCACGTCCGAGCCATTCCTCCTTTCCTGGTAGCGAAAACCGACAGTTTTTGTAGCTTGGATCAAGGCTCTACCTAGAGATTGTCTTCCTCTTGAAATTAAGCTCTTCTTCCCACTGTTTTCTCCCATTGATTCATTAGATGATACTTCACCTTCATCTTTCTCGCCTTGATTATCAGTTTTCTCTTCTGCATTGGGATCATCTCCACCTTCAGAGGATGACAGCAGAGAATAGAGGAATGCAGCGAAGGATGATGTATCGGGCCCGTCAACAAACCCTTCAGAACTCTCTTCAGTGATCGGTTCTAATTGACTAACACTTCCTTTCGTATCATTTTCATTATCCTGAAGAAGAAAATGAAATTCTTCTTAACTTCTCATGATTATTGACAGAAGCCCAATTAATCTTCAACAGATTAATGTTATCATGATTCTCAACAACATCGAACAATTGGGTCTATTTATGGCATCTCCACCAGCAATTAAAACTCTTAAGCATTAATTTTCAGCAGCATAATGTAGGTCTAAAGTCATGAATCCACAATATTAGCAACCATGTTTGAGCTGAATATATTTATGCATATCTCTACTCTTTCCTTAGCAGAAGCAGAATTTAACCATACCAAGAAGAACATAGAATAAAAAACTTAGTGGAATAAATTTCACCATTGTAGGATGAAGCTCCAATGGCCTGATTCCACCATAAAGAATCATCAAAATATAACAATAAACTACCCAATCTCATCCTCTAACAACCGAAACAAGAAATAACAATTCAAACATTCCACTTTCATCAAAATCTTCAGTCGATACGAAAATTCAAACCTACTCAATAGATCCTTCGGAAAACTGATTCGTTGAATTTGATCAACAAGACCCGAAAGCGCAATCAGGGTTTCAAAAAAATCAAGTAGCTGCAACGAGAGACACAGAAGGGAAAGAACTCAAGAAGTACTTACAGCAGCAGGTGGATGAGATTTCCAGGACGGTTTGTCAGAAATGGGGTTGAGGATGACAGTGGTAAGGTCAGACAGAAAGTGTGCTGCTTTACTTCTCAGAGATCGTTGCCTCCCCATGGATGAATGGATTGATGACAAAGGAATCCACAACAAGGGATTCCTTCTTGCTTTCTCCTTAATTCGGTCTCCACTAACCTCTTGTACTTCCGCTCACAGCGATCTTCAACCGCTCGATCGCCATGAACGTACGCTTCAAGCTAATCCTTCTTGATTCAGATGGTCCAACGACTTGGCTTTAGGTAGAAGGCGCCTCCAGTGCCGCGCATGATTGGCCGGGCCGATGAAGAAATCGTTTATAGTTAATTACCTATTTCATAACTGAACTTATCTATCTATTTGGATAATATTAAATTTATTTTTTTAATAAATTATTAGTCGATTTTATACAAAAATCTTTTAACGTTGAGTAGAATATAACATCATCGATTGTACATATGATGTATCTCAAATTTCTCTTTGCCGCATGCAAATGAGACTGTCGTGTAGACTCCATGAATCAGTTGATAATCCCAACAATATACACAATATCTGTCTAGTAGAGTCAAATACCTTAAACAACTTATTAGTATCTTATAATAGGTCTGATTCATTTCAACATCGGTTTATTCTTTAGTTAATCTTAATCTTTCTTCCATTGGAGTACAAATCGGGTTGCAATGAACCATCTTGAACTTATCGAGAATATCATTTGCATATTTTTTTTCTAAGAGATGAAGATGTCCTCATATGTTTGAGTAACCTCAAAATCCAAAAAATATAACATAAGTCTCATATTTATTACCTCGAATTCTCGAACCATGGCCTCCCCGAAGTCTTGGATCATCTCACGACTATTACCAAAAAATGAGGTCATCAATATATAAGCACACAATGAGTATTTTACCATCTTCATTAACCTTCACATACAATGTATGCTCGGAAAGACATTTAGTGAATTCATGACATTGAAAGTACTTTTCAATCCTAGTGTATTATGCATGTGGTGCTTTCTTAAGTCCATATAAAGTTTTCTTGACATTTTCTTCATGTCCTCGCCTGACATAACTTTCTGGTTAGTCCACATAGACCTCATCTTCAAATACTTCATTTAGAAATGCATACTTGACATCCATTCAGTGCATTCTCCAACTTCTTTGTGCAACAAGAGCAATTATCATATGAATAGTGTCTAACCTGGCAACTGGGGTAAATACCTCAAAATAGTTAATCTCTAGCTTTTGCTTGTAGTATTTTTTATCACTAAACGAGCTTTCAACTTGTCAATATCTCCATTACTTGTACTTGATCTTGTACACCCACTTTGGACCAATTTATTTCTTATATTCTAGAAGAGTCGTCAACTCCCACGTGTCATTCATCTTAATTGTATGAATCCTCATCCATAGTCGGAACCCACATCTCATCTTATTAGGCTTCAACATATGTTTATGGATCACAGTCAGAAAATAAGTCAAAAATTATAATTTCCTCATTTGATGCATCTGTATCTTTGGACAAATCATACTCTTGCAAACCGGATGGTAAAATTCGCTAAGAAGATATTTCTGGAGCAGATTGTTCAAAATAATGGAATCTCACGTGATAGTTCTACAGAGACCGGAATTACTTCTTCCTCTTGTATTGAGAAAAATTCAAATGACTTATATAAGAATATGAAAAAGGCGAGAAGACGAGAGAAACTGCTAGGATTTCTTTAAGGGGTCATTTGGGTTCTGTGCTCTAATGCACCCCATCACCGTGATATATATTAACACTGATAAAGAATATTTACAATAAGGTCCTCAAAGAATGACAGAATAAAAACAACAAAATAACAGAATAAACCCCAAATAATAATAAAACATAATAACACTTTATCATTTCAGACTTCTTCAATTTGACCCTGAAGAGTTGATTGATCTTCAACACTCTCCCTCAATCTATCAACTCCATATATGTCTTTAAGACCAAGCTTCTTTATCAAATATCCATGTTGATTTCCAGCCAAAGCTTTTGTAAAGAGATCAGCAACTTGTTCTCCAGTCCGAACATGATGAGTCTTAATAATACTTGCACTAATTTTTTCTCTGACAAAGTGACAGTCTATTTCTATATGTTTAGTCCTTTCATGAAAAATAGGGTTAGAAGATATCTGAATTGCAGCCTCATTATCACAAAACAATAAAACAGGATCAGAATGAATAATGCCAAGTTCAGATATCAACCCTTTTAACCAAACAATTTCAGCAACAGTAACTCCCATACTTCTATATTCAGTCTCGACTGAAGATCTAGATATAGTATTCTGCTTCTTTACCTTCCATGATATCAAAGAATCTCCTAATTTTATACAGTAACCAGAAACAGACCTTCTAGTTTCTGGACATGCAGCCCAATCAGAGTCACAGAAGGCACTGAGATTAAGAGAGCTAGAGGCAGATAAGAATAAGCCAAGGCCAGGTTGAGATTTAATATAACGAACAATTCTAAAAGCAGCATCTAAATGAGATTGTTTAGGAGCATGCATAAACTGACTTAATTTCTGAACAGATATAAAATGTTGCATCGGATAATGTAGTATCAGTGGAAATATCATTTTTTGACTCATCATATGCAACGGAGGTTAGAGATAAGTTTAATTCCATAGGGGTTTTACTAGGTTTGGAACCTAGCAAGCCAACCTCTGAAATTAACTCAAGAGCATACTTATGTTGATTGAGAACAATACCTTCTCAAGATCTAGCTATTTCCAAACCCAAGAAATACCTTAGATCTCCCAAGTCCTTCATTTTGAAGTGAATCTGAAGAACATCTTTCAGTTCACCAATTAAGGTACTGCTGTTCCCTGTAATCAGTAAATCATCCACATATACTAACATAACAACAATGTCAGCACCTTTTTGTTTTGAAAACATAGAGTAATCATGCTTGCTCTGCTGAAAACCATGGGAGACTAAAGCATCAGTCAACTTAATATTCCATTGTCTAGGAGCTTGTTTTAAACCATACAAGGATTTTTGTAATCTACATACTTTATTCTCCCCCTGAGTACAAAAACCTTGAGGAATAGCCATATAAATTTCTTCTTTTAAATCTCCTTGAAGAAAAGCATTATATACATCCATCTGAAAAATAGGCCAGTTTCTTATAGAAGCAACAACTAAAATAGTTCTTACCGTAACCATCTTAGCAACTGGAGAGAAGGTGTCAACAAAATCAACTCTTTCCTATTGAATATACCCTTTAGCAACCAATCTTGCCTTGTATCGTTCCACAGAACCATCCGACCTGTATTTAACCTTATACACCCATTTACAACCAACAATATTTTTATTTTTAGGTAAAGAAACAATAGCACAGGTCTTATTTTCCTCAAGGGCCTTAATTTCATCTTTCATTGCTTCTATCCACCTGCTATCTTTTTCAGCATCTTTAAAATGAGCAGGTTCCACTATCTTTCCAACATTCCCAACAAATTTTTTGTATCCGTCTGAAAGATTTTCATATGATACAAAATTGCTAATTGGATATAAGGTAGATACCTGTCTTACCGAATTTGAAGAAACAATATAATCTTGATGCCAAGAAGGAGCTATACTTATCCTTGATGACCTTCTGAGATCAGTAATTTGCGAGACATCATTTCTCATAGGAGTTACGACTATCAGGTAGCGAAGCTTCAACTCCTGAAGGCTCAACTTCAGATGTGCTATCAGAACTTATTGGAACATATAAAGGGTCATCATCTAACACATCAGCAGATCTATCACCAAACACAGGAGGCTCAACATTATTTTTCAATTTAAAGGGGAATACATCCTCTTTAAATTGAACATCACGGCTAACAAAGAAAGTTTTAGTCTCAAGATTCAAGAGTTTATACCCTTTCTGAGTAAGATAATAACCCATAAACACAGATGGAACAGATCGAGACTAAAACTTATCATAACTGTTAAGCACCTTAGCAAAACACAAACAACCAAACACTTTCAAGTGATCAATGATAGGAGATTTCCCATTTAATTTCTCATAAGGGGACATATTATCCAGAACCACAGTAGGTAACAAATTTATCAGATAGCATGCAGTTAAAATACATTCCCCCCAATATTGAGACGGCACACCACTTTCAAGTTTCAAAGCACGAGCAATTTCTAAAAGATGACGATGCTTTCTTTCAACAATTCCATTTTGTTGAGGAGTATACAGACAACTAGTTTCTTGAACAATCCCATTTTCTTTAAACAAATTTGAACAATTTTCATTCAAAAATTCTCTACCATTATCAGATCTAATTCTTTTTACAGAGAGATCATGCTGATTCTTTACTAGGACCAGAAAATGCTTGATAATCACAATCACATCAGATTTCAGAGATAGCAAATAGGTCCAGGTATTTCTAGAGTAGTCATCCACAATTGTTAAAAAATATCTTTTGTTATCATATGTACACACACTATAAGGACCCCACACATCCATATGAATCAAATCAAATGGCCTAGAAGTAGAACTAACACTTCTAGGAAAAGAAAGTCTAGACTGCTTAGCCATAGGACAAATCATGCAATCAGAAATTTTTCTATTTGAAACATCATCAAGTTTCAGCAAAGGAACTTTACACAGCACTTGCAAGGGTACATGACCAAACCGTTTATGCCACAACAGAGGAACATAAAAATTACAACTATTTACAGAAGAATCAAAGAAAAACAATCCAGCTGCTGCCTTACCAGTCCCCATAACCACTCCACTGGAGAGGTCCTGCATAACCACATGATCCGGATAAAAAGTGACAGAACAAGATAGATCCTTTATCAGTCTCCTCACAGATATCAGATTATATTTGAACTCAGACACAAATAACACATCAGATAATTTCTGATTTTTCCCAATCACAAAATCACCAACAGCATCAGCATTTGATAGATTTCCATTAGGCAAATGTATTTTTGTCATAGAACGTTTAACATTCGATATCCAATCTATTCTAGAGCTCATATGATTACTAGGACCAGTATCAATAATCCAAGAATTATTAAAGGAGGAAATGCTATTTATACATGCTGCTGCTGTGTTTGCCTTTGCCTCAGTTTTAGAATCCTTTGGGAGCATTTCCACAATGTGCTCCAGGTTCTCTTTGGTTAACATCATAGGCCTATTTTGCTCATCAGGAGTTGAGAAATTTGACGGGACATAAGAGGGCGTAGATGAACCTGAAGACATGGGGGTCTTAATAGCAGAGTTAACTTGATCAGGTTTATTTCTAAATTTCCAACCAGGAGGATATCCTTTTCTTTTAAAGCATCGATCATAATCATGACCTTTACCCTTACAGTAGGTGCAGATCAAGTTCCAATTTCTCCTATTTGGCGGCTTACTTGAATCTGAA
Source organism: Chamaenerion angustifolium (assembly GCA_946814005.1). NCBI lineage: Eukaryota > Viridiplantae > Streptophyta > Magnoliopsida > Myrtales > Onagraceae > Chamaenerion > Chamaenerion angustifolium. The sequence goes on from OX328279.1 coordinate 3,262,944, forward strand.
CTAGAAAAAGCAGCCAAGCCATCGACAGATGAAACAGAGGAACTAGAAGTGATACCCCTCTGATTTTCCTCTTGGATTAAAACAGCATACGCCTGATTTATAGAAGGAAGGGGTTCACGCATAACAAGATTTGCTCTAACAGTAGAATATGACTCATTTAATCCATTCAAAAACTGAAACAATTTCAGATTATCAGCATGCTCAAGATGTTTCTTAAAAAGCTCACAACCGCAGCATGGAAGACAGGTAATCGCAGCAAATTCTTCCCACATCATACGAAGTCTAGTAAAGTAAACAGATATAGTGTCAACGCCTTGTTGAACCAGACAGATTTCCCTATGTAATTGAAAGATTCTAGAACCGTTCACTTTGTTCAATCTTTCCCTAAGATCAGCCCACACAAGAAAAGCACTTGTAGAATATAGAACAGTACTCATGATATCCTTTGAAACAGAACTCATAATCCAGTACAGAACAACCGCATTGCATCGTTCCCACGGATGATACATAGAAGGATCGAAAGAATCCTTTGTCAAGGATCCATCTATAAAACCCTGTTTGTTCTTGACAACAAGGGAAATATACATGGCCCGACTCCAAAATCCATAGTTTTCGGGGCCAACAAGTTGAAAAGAAATCAGGGAAGCACCTGTGGTGTCCGAAGCATGAAGAAATAAAGGGTGATTCACATCAACAGTTACCGTGGTTGCAAGATTCATTTCTTGGCCAGGATCCTTCACCTCTCCTTCTTTAGGGTTTGTACAATCCATCAGAAGAGAAGGCAGGAATCAATCGCAGTCACGAAGAGAAGGGCAACATATAGAAGAATGGAAGCAGGAATCGTAAAAAACGAAGGGACGCAGTCAGAGCGTCAGAAGCTCTGATACCATATCAGAATATGAAAAAGGCGAGAAGACGAGAGAAACTGCTAGAGTTTCTTTAAGGGATCATTTGGGTTTTGTGCTCTAATGCACCCATCACCGTGATATATATTAACACTGATAAAGAATATTTACAATAAGGTCCTCAAAGAATGACAGAATAAAAACAACAAAATAATAGAATAAACCTCAAATAATAATAAAACATAATAACACTTTATCATTTCAGACTTCTTCAATTTGACCATGAAGAGTTGATTGATTGATCTTCAACAACTTATTTACCTAACATTCCAATCTCATTTACCTTTTTTAAAAAATGTGATATATATGCTAACAATCACTTCCTCTATCATCCCTCTATCATCGAACAATATCAATCGATAGCTCGAGTTTCATATCCTCTAATAATCCATTCCTATTCCACTACTTTCCCTCTCCTCTAAATTTGAAAACTTTAATGATTTGCTAAACCACGTCAACGATCTGATTATCTGCGCCTATCGTCATTACTTGGCCATTAAGACTATCAATATGCACATGCAATACAGATGTTTATTATTCTTATAACGTAAAGATATTCGGTATCAAAAAGACACGTATATGCTAAATAAATAATTTGAAAGTAAAAAATATTAATGATTAATGATTTTTATAAGGTCTACTGGGATTTATGATGAATTATTTTATTGGTAGTTAGTGGTATCTGCTCTTGGAGACATTATATATACACGTACATCAATCAGTATAAATAATAATGGAAACATAAAATAATAATAGCATAAAAACAATGAATGGTAGTAAAACGTATAATGTATGATACATATTTTTTAAAATAAATTAAAGATATTAATATTGTGTCTTTTATATTTTATAATTTGATTAAATTTTATAATTAATGTGAAAATCTAAAATCAACATCGTAATTATTCACATACTATGGTTTTTATAATTTTTAAGGAGATTAAAAAAAATATTTTCAAAATGAATATTTTGATAGACTATAAACATTAAATTTAGAATATTATTTATTTTTAACTATTTCAAAAAAAATATAGTAAATATATAATTAAATTAAAAAATGTCGTTGAACAAAAATTAATTATTAAAAAGTGTTAGAAAAATATATAACATAAGAGGTTTAATATAATAATTTGAAAGATGATGCATAAGTATATATATTTAAAGTGTATATAATTTTTTGTATTATTATTTTATAGTCGCTTATCTTCTTAATTATTATTTTATTTTCCAGCATACGATACAATCGGCTGGCAGTATAAATATGCTGCAAATGCATCACATCAATATCATCACCTTCGGCCATACGTTAAGAGTACTCGCGTAGTCGTTGAAAATCTCTTGAGTTCTTCCTTTGACAGTTGCCATGGCGACTCTTACCGTCCCTCATGCAGCTCCTGCTCCCTCCGATGATGCTGAGCAGCTCCACAAGGCTTTCGCAGGTCCATACATCTTCCTCTTTTCGACAATCTCCACTTTCTGCACTTATTATTGATCACTGCTAGCTCTGATAGTAACGCTTATGGCTCGCTCTGACTCTTGATTTCATCGGTAATGTCGATGTTTCTTTGAAAATCGCTGCTCGATCTTGCAGCATCTTCATATGCTTGTCGATTGATTTTTATTATTCTAGAGTCTGTCGATGTGGATGATGTTGCGTTGAAAGTAACAGAGATGGTGACCTTCTATAGTATCCCTGGCTCTTTATTCTGATCTTGGCCACTCTCCGTTGAATCCATCAGATTCAATTGTTCTGATCCGGGGTTGACTTTAAAAAACTTTCTGGAGATAAGATCCTCGCCATTCCTGAAATTGAGACAATCAATATCTGTTCTTATCTGGATCAAACCTTTTTTTTTGTTGTTCTTATTTAATAACGAGGTGGTCGAGATTCGGGAACCATTTGTTAGATTGTGTAGTCTGATTAATATGCAATGTTCTTTTATATATTAATGTTCACGCGTCTTGCTGCTCGGTGGTCAACACGGGCGGCTGGAAGGTGGTCAACACGGGCGACTGGACGATGCAAGCTGGAAATCGTGTTGTGCAAGCTAACGTGTTGCACTTGGAACTTTGCACTTAGTCATAGTTTTGTACTATATATACTTCTCCATCCATCTATTCAGATAGAGAGTGGAACAATCATCTATATACATACGGCGGTTACTCTGAAAGAGTATTACCACGTAAAACTCTCTCACACGTTTTCTCTCTAGCTTTCTCAAATTTTTTCTCAATTCTCGTTCTTCTTCATCAGTTTTCTGTGTGTTGCAAAATCAATCATAACAACCTTGCCAGATTGTTGATCAAACTCTTTTTGGTTGAAAACATAAGATCTAACGATTATCTGCTAAAAGATTAATTTTATCAAACGTTACGTTTGAGGATTGGAGCTTGATTCATAATTTTGCTTGTCTTTCATAATGAGTATATTCTATGGTCTGACAAATTGGGAATTACTATGTAAACTATCATTTTTTATTATTTTTTTTGTCTTGTGTATGCTTTCTGTTCATATCGTCATGAGAAATGCTCTCTAGATTCTTTACCTCAGTTTATTTCTGAAACCGTGCTTACTCTTGCCATCTTCATTTCAATGATGTTCTTGAAGAAAGTTGCCATCTTCATCTTGTGAATGTTTGACCATCCTTAATCCTTGTTGGGTACTTTTATAACAGGATGGGGAACAAACGAGGAGTTGATCATATCGATATTGGCCCACAGAAATGCTGCTCAACGGAAGCTAATCCGTCAAGTTTATGCTGAAGCCTATGGTGAAGATCTACTCAAAGATCTGCACAAGGAGCTTTCCAGTGACTTTGAGGTCAGGACTTCAGTTCTATAGGTTCTTACTTCTCATTTTATCTATGACGTTGTTGAATATTGATTTCTTGATGTTTCTTCTACAGAGGTCTGTGCTTCTGTGGACTCTGGATCCTACTGAGAGAGATGCATTGTTGGCCAATGAGTCTGTGAAGAGGTTCACTTCGAGCAACTGGGTTTTGATGGAAATAGCTTGTACCAGGTCTTCATGCCAATTGTTTGCTGCAAGGAAGGTCTATCATACTAATTTCAAGAAATCACTAGAAGAAGATGTTGCACAGCATACCACTGGGGACTATCGGAAGGTAGTAATGCTTTGGCATTGAAAACCGGAAATATCTACCAATGAGTCCATACATAAATCAATGTTCTTTGTTGATTGGTGCATATTGAGCCTTTGGGAGTTAACTAAAAAAGCTTACTGTTGATTGTTGAAATTACTATGCAGTTGTTGGTTCCTCTGGTTAGCGCATACAGGTACGAGGGACCTGAGGTGAACATGACGCTAGCCAAGAAAGAGGCCAAGATACTTCATGAGAAGATCTCAGATAAGGCGTATAGTGATGAAGAGGTCATCAGGATTCTCTCCACAAGAAGCAAGGCACAGCTCGGTGCCACACTGAATCACTATAACAATGAGTTCGGAACTGCCATTAACAAGGTAGTAGACTACATTTGTTTCCTAAACAATGTTTAAATGCATTATATATATATATATATGTGTGTGAGAATTGAATTCATGATGTCTGCATTCACAAGCAAAGCTCTCAACCATTAAACTAAGTTAACTTCAGTGTGTAGAAATACATATATTAACCACTATTTATCATCATTACTTCAATGGCTAAACCAATTGTGTAAATAAATATGTTGCTGTCTCTCTCTATAGATCTATGCGTTGTTGAATTAACATGCAAAGAGCTATTTCCTTGCAGGACTTGAAGGCAGATCCCAAGGACGAGTTTCTGCAGCTTCTAAGGGCAACCATCAAGTGTCTGACCCGACCAGAGAAGTATTTTGAGAAAGTGTTGAGGAAGGCCATCAACAAGCTTGGAACAGACGAGTGGGCCCTCACACGAGTGGTGACCACCCGTGCAGAGGTGGATTTGCAGCGCATTAAGGAGGAGTACCAGAGGAGGAACAGCGTCACTTTGGAGCATGCTGTTAAGGGCGATACCTCTGGAGACTACGAGAAGATGCTTCTTGCTTTATCTGGACAGCCAGCCTAAGCAATGTTTGGTGTTGGTGAGAGCTCGTGTTGTTGTTTATTGAGTCAGTGTTGTTCTATATTTGGTTGGAACATGTTTTTTGTTTATGTGGATGTTGTGTTTGGGAGGTTCTGTTTGTGACATTATGTTTGGACAAAATAATAAGCTGCATGCTTTTTGGGTTGTGATTGGAATTTTACATTGTTGTTCAGTGTCTAGAACAAATGAAGTGGGCAAACACACACTACTGTTCTCTAGCTTCCTAGATGCGAGCTCTAAATGAGTGACTCAATCCAATTGAGTCTCAATCATCGAATGCTAACAAGTTTATACGCAATTTTTAGATCATTAAATAACTGGACCACAATCTAAAATCAAGTATGCTCGTTTCCTACTCTCTTTTTTGCATCTTTCAATATCCTAAAATGAAATGATGAAACCAATTGGTTAATTCTTGTTAGTATGATATCAATGTTGAGTGTAACTACTGAGGTTGTTAGACTAAGTGGTAAAATGAATTGGTTCTCAGATGGTAATCTTCAAATCTCACTCTTATACACCAAAAGAAGAAGAAACTATTGAATGTAGCTAAAGATTTTCATATAATGCCAAAATTAAATTCACTGAATAATAAGAAAAGCAAAAAGCACCATATGCTTGTCGAGCATTTCCAAATTTGATTAAAAAATATGATGGATGAAATGAAACTTGGGACATGGGAGACTTAAAATAATTGTTCATATATCACTGCCCACTTTATTAAGATGTGTAATATCTAATGAATTTAGAAGGACAGATAATAATAATAGTTATAAGCATATGAGGCAAGCTATACACAATTTCTTTCTTGTTTCACTAGAGAAAAAGAACTGATAGCTTCTAACTACACAAGCTATATCCCTTCTTCCCTTTCAATGATGATCTAGCCAAAAGGATGGAACAGTAGACTTACCTTAAATTGATGTTTTCCGACTGACTGAGCACCGTCGGTTTGCTACCCTATCTATTGTTATTGCTTAATATGACGCAACTCCCAGCGGCCCTCACCATCAATAAGCCGCAGTTCGAGAGCGTGAAATGGTATCAGAGCAGGACGCTGTTACAAAAACACACCAGTCATTCCATAGCATATTTGAGGTTTTTATTCTAATTCTAATATATATATATATGATAGGATAAAATGTCACTTTTACAGTTTGAGCATTTTTTAGGAATCCCCCTTTATGTTGTTTTTTTACCTCTTCAAATTTTGTCCACTTTTGTTTCATCCATTCTGCGACCCTTTAGTCTCTTTTTTCATCAAAAACTAACAAAAGTATATCTTTTTTTTTTAATGCTTCAATTGAACCTGCAAGTGGGCTCAATCGATGGCCCTAATCCTAAGTCTTCTACCAAAAAAAAGATGGTACTAAGTCCCACCCTAACATGGGCCTCAATCGTGAGTATGGACTTAATTGGGTAGGAGTTCTTAAGGGGCCTAATTAGAACATTTCAGAAAGTATGAAGTCATTTTTTAAATTTGTAAAACTAATTCCGTCTAGATTTGACCCAAAAAAGTCCCGACGTGGCAACAGTGCAAAATAGATGAAACAAAAAAGGGGGCAAATTTTGAAGAAACAATATGAGGGAAGCCTAAAAGTAAAAACCATCCGAACTTTAGGGAGCAAAGTAACTTTTTACCATCAGACGATACACAATGCAGTAAAAGAAAAGCTCATGGAACGTAAGTTTACCTGTGAAGAAGTGACCACCGTGATGCCCATATCTGCAGCAAGCCTATATAGATGTTCCTCCACGTCCACACTCGTTGCGCTGCAAATAGAAAGAGTAAGCACAGTTTCTTACACGCAATATCTTTCGAACATAAGAAAGAAAATAAAGGGAGTTAACTACATACTTGGTGCACTCGTCAAGAATGGCGAACTTTGGTTGGTGGAAGAAGAGACGTGCCTTTAAACGAACGGGGAAAACAGTTTTTTTTATTAAGCAGAGAAGTTACGAAATTTTAATACCTGCCTAAAATGAAGATGATAGATTGAATGTGAAAGGATTATGACTATACTCACCATCCCCAACCTCTGCTGTTCTCCAAGAGATAACACATCTTCCCAATTTTGACTAGAATCCCAGCCACCTTCCTCCCGCTCCAGCAAGTAATTCAATCGTACATTTTCAAGAATCATTTTCAAGCGTGTCTCCAGAATTGGTTCTTCACCTAAATTATTGTACCACGTTGACATAGCAAACTCAGAAATAAAAAATGAGAACTAGAAAGCCCAAGTGCAGATATGGAAATGATACTTCTCATTTCTTACCATCTTCTCTAGGGAAGTTTGCTAGTCTAAGCTCGGCTTCCTCGTGTGAAAGTGGGTATATAATTTGATCCCTTAAAGTTCCTAAGCAAGTATAAGGTCGCTGCGGGACGTAGAAGATTCCCCCAGCTTCACTTGTCGATTGGACGGGTATGGTGAGTTTTCCACTCACTATGGGCCACAGACCTCTCAGAACTCTAAAGATTGAACTTTTACCGCTACCGTTAGGCCCTGTCAATAAGATTTTGCAGTTTTCATTATTAATGTGTACATGACATAACATAATCGACTGCGTAAAAAGAAACTGTAGACCCTACCGGTGACAAGCAAGCTTTTCCCAGGTTCAATATCGCAGGACAACTTCCTAGCCAATAGCTTTTGTGATGGAGTAATGATGTCGACCTTAGAGAATGTTATAATATCTTCAGAGTAGATATAACTCCTCTTGGATGATGTCAAAGGAACATCACTTGCAATTTCCCCTGCGATAATAAAGAAGAATTGTTTGTCTCCGTGCTAAAAAAATGCAGCAAATGTTTATAGAAGATCCACCAAGAAGTAAGCTGTTCGTGATGAATTGCAATTAATGGTTAAGATGTGAAAACTGTAACCCCAAGTGATTTACGATTGTGTATCCAGCTATAAATTATTACCAACTATTCTGACGAATTTCCTTTAAAAAAAATCATGAATAGAACTGCTCAGATTAATGATAGGTGAATAATGGGTGATCCATCTGCAAGGAGAAAAAAAGTACTAGATTGGGCAGCATCGAGAAACTCTTCAAGTTCAAAGATTCGATTGATTCCACCGGAAAGCTCAAGGAATTTTCTGTGTAACTCGAGTATATCTCCGAAGGCCAAAAAGCTCTGAGATACGACAGATGCCAAGAACCGCAGGGCATGTGCCAATTCACCTATACATACATGTGTAATAGAATATAAGAAGCGACAAAGTTAAGGATACTTTGAAACTTAACCAATAATAATATTTGACAGATGAAAATCACCTTGAGTGGAGACTAAGGCTCTATCTCCCTTGTGTTCCATTGCATACAGTAAACTGAGCCCCCATGTGACGTTATGAGGAAGTTGTTTGGTGATGAAGTCATCCAAAATACCAAAAAGCCATTTCCGCTTCATTAGCAGAAGAGAGTGATCTAGAAGCTCCTTGAATCTTGATTCAACCATCTTATTTAGGAAGCATAAGAAGATAACATCAGTGTCAACATCACTTTTAACAATCGTCAACAAAATTACAGCTATAAGTGTAAGGATATAATATAACGTGGTATTAAATCGCTTACAGCTCTTTCTCTAGCACCGCCGCCGAAAAACGCTACTGATTCAGCATGAGAACACAATCTCTCATGCATGAACCTAATTCATCCAAGGGGTAGAGTTAGGATTAATGTTCATATATACAGCTTAATACTGCTCGTTAATTAGGATAATATATTACCTAAAAGTTCCTTCAAGCTGTTGCTCCTGAGCAGTAAGATCCCCAAAGTCGGGAGTTACTGCTCTCAAGAAACCAAGACCCAGAAACATATAAGCATACAGGACAGCAACACCCCTTCGACCCGTCAGTGTTTGCATTCGCCAAGTAAACCTTATAGAATGTAGCACCACCGCCAATTAATATATATACAGAGAGGGAGGGAAAGAGTCTGGCTTTTGTGTTGATCACCAAAAAGTTAATAAAGATGCTTACCAAAGAATGTCGACTGATGGCTTCACCATTCCAGTTACTAAACTTGACAAGTCTTTCGTTAACTTCTCAAGATCATGAGTTATTCTCTGATCTGCATCTATCTTCTTGCTTGACATGTTGAAGACCTGTGGATTTGGACCTTCCTCAGCTTCATATGTTATGTTGCTAAATAGACGAGTTATGTTTTAGCTAAACCATTATGTCATGATTGGCTCGATGAAACAGACTAGAGAACAAGATAAATAAGGCGGGGATAGACTAGGGTTCTTGCTTGAGATTAATAGTCTCTTCCCACCATATTCCGCCTAATTTGAAACAATATCTACTCAGTCCTTAATTCCATCAAAAACAACAATAGAAGCATGGAATCATATTCTATTCATGTTACAATACGGTTGAGCAGACATGCTTTTAGTCTAAATAATTGGTTTTCAATAATCGAAATTATATTATACCATTCATTTGAATAGGCATACTACAGCCTCTTTGCATGGAATAGGCATACTACAGCCTCTTTGCGTGGTAAGAAAATGGTCTACCTTGTAAAATGCGTTGTTTCTGAGGTAATTTTTCAGTAAATGTTGAGTCAAACTAATCCTCCATCCAAGAGCCAATGTTGCTGTCAAATGCCTGCATCAGAGTAAGAGTTAAGTGAACCCTAAAAAGTGAAGCCCACTGAATAGGAAACAAATTCATAGAAATGCAAACTGAAACAGTCGTGATTGTGTTTATTTTTTTTTACTGTTTTTTTTCTTTTGCTTACTATTCGGTAAGTTGCAAGTTAAGGACTCTGAGTTTATCGTGCGTATTTGACAAAAAATATACAGAAATCACTCAGTTCAGAAAAACTAGATTACAACCTCAGTAAGTCTCACACCATTTTTTAGGATGGAAAGGTACAGAAAATAAGACCACTAAAGGTTGTTTCTACTTCATCTCTTGAGAAACCAACACTTATAGAAAAGTAAATAAATTTAAAAATCTTGTCTCAGTGACAAATGCTCCAAAAATATGAAATATATTTCAGGATGTACAAAATTTACATTAAAACGGGTTTCTATGACTCAAATTATTCCAAAGGCTACTTGTTGTGCATCCTCGTAAACGTGTCCATATAAACCATACTAAAGAGTGGAGATTTCTTCGTAAGCCCAAAGGACCTTATCAGAAGACTAATTGAAGAAGGAATTACTTTAAAGAAGGGGCCACAACGGAGGATGCAGCACTTTGAAGAACGCTTTTTCCGATCAGCCTGATAAATGATGTCTTGTCTTGTTCTAATACATACTTAACAGTGGTTCCTGGAAACAACCATGGTATATAAAAAAAATGATCCTCTCAAAGATTACTTGCAAAGATATTTACCGTTCAATGAAGCAATACGATCTGAAATCCATGTTCTTGAGAGAACAAGCATAGCAACTGAAAGCAGTTGCAGACCTTGTCTGTCTAGCAAAGTAGGTACCTGCAAATTAGAGACAAGAAATGGATTGAACTCACTGAAAGTCCATAACCTTTTTACCAGGACTAGGACTAAGTCAGTGTCCACTCCATGCAAGGGTGAGTGGGTGTGAGAATACGCATGTATTCCAAAAAAAACGTAATATGCGACTAACAACAATAAAATAGTGGGTTTATCCTTATACAGTGTGTATGCATGTCTGCTTTTGTAAAAAAGAATACTGTAACAATCATTTACGTTAAAAGTCATGTTAACACTTGAAGGTGAGTACAAGAAAAGAGTGGAGTGCGGAAAGGTAAAGAGAAACAACACGGGTATATATTATCTACAACTCTTGAAAACGTACTTACCAAAACTTTGAGCATACCAGCAACTCTCAGTGGTAATACTCTTGGTTTTCCATGCAACTGTGGTACCACCGGAAATGGACCAACATTACCTAAAGGAGGAGATTTTGCTAGCACCTCTGAGATGTACGACTGTACCTTGGCATTTGATGATGCAGAGTCCTGAATCCAGGTCAACAATAGATTTTAAGAATAATTCCAAGGAATCTAATAACCCTCCAATTTAACAAAAATGTTGTATTTTCATGCCTTTCCCGTGGTTGCAAATGCTCGCTGGACAGTCAGGGCATCACTTTGGCGGTCCGTATCAGACAGCTTCATTGTATTAAACTCAGCTTCAGCAACTCTTGGGGGACCATCCCTGCAATTTGCTCGTCATCGAGACAGAATTATATATACATCCCAGAATAACAAAGCACAAATGAGTAAGGTAGCTGAGATGTCAACCTCTTGTAGTGCACACTCCAACCTCCTTCACCATCCAAGGACAAGATCACATCGTGAAATGCGACTAGGGCTGGGCGATGAGATATGGTTATGCATGATGTTCCCATAGCACGAACTTTAGCACAGAAGCGTTCCTCCATATCGATAGTAACAGCACTAGTACACTCGTCAAGAATAGCAAACTTAGGCTTGTGATAGAACAGTCTAGCCATTCCTAACCTCTGCTGCTCTCCCAAGGATAACTCATCGCCCCAATTTATCTCTTTTTCAGGTGGATAACGATCTAACAGATACTCAAGGTCAACCTAGAGAAGATTTACCGAAACAGTTCTGTTAGGAGGATCACATTATATTGTTTTGTTCTGAGTAATTAGAATCTTGAATTTAATATGCAAGAATAAGCTGAAAGCATATACATTTCTTAGAAGTTCAACCATCCCACTATGTGTTAGTGGTTCAGTCTCCTGGTCTGATGTAAGAGGATAGATCAGCTGGTCGCGAAGTGTCCCTACAGCAGTATATGGTCTCTGTGGCACATAAAATATCTCCTTATTAAGGTCGGAGCCAACCCCAGGTTTTGCTATATGACCAGACACAAGTGGCCAGAGACCTCCTAGAACCCGGAAAAGTGAACTCTTCCCACTGCCATTTGGCCCTTCAGTAGAAAAATCCATAAGTTTATGTTAGCATCATTGCAGTAAGACTCCTACGAAACCTAGAGTGTGATTATTACACAAGCAGCAGTTGCCAAATAACTATCATTTGCACTAAAATCGCTTTTGGCAGTGTTTGGTGTAATAAGAAAACCATTATACGCTAGATAAGCCACTCATAGTGACAACTATGATAGTGATTTGGGTATGTAATACAATAGTCCACTGCTTCTACATATTCTGAAGCAAGTAACATTTTGCCCAATAAAATGGAACTATCGGAACCCTGACATCATGGTGGACATTGTGTATGACCGCCCAGATCATTGTGGTATATTAGGAGTCCTAAACAGGCCATGTCAAACTTACTGATTTTATATTTTGCCACCGAAAGGTCTATGATAATGATACGCATTTCGAAGAATAATATTTGTCATCCATTTGGTGAGCGACAAGTTAATATCTTTAGATCAAGACCAGTTTATGGCCTTTAATTTAAACACCACAGTACACCTTCACAAACTAAAAGAATGTCCTTAACGTTTAAAAATGGGGCATCCAGATAAAACCACATACAGGATATGATGTTGAGACAATTACTCATTAAACCTTAGTTTGATTTTCCATTACATACAAGTAGCACTTATTTAAGGAGAAAATGCTTCCAGAATACATTGACTGAAAGCTAAAAGGGAGGATTCTTAGTTCTTCCCCTGCAGCATCTTAGGAAATTAGGACATGCATGTGAAAGTATATCAGCTTAGCCATATACGTGGACATAATTAAAAAAATAAAATTGTGGGTATGAAAGGTTCTAATCTGGAAAGTTTTAGGCGTAAGTATACCTGTAATCAACAAGTTTGAACCTGATTCAACCCTGAGCTTCAGATCCTCCACTAACACATTACCAGTGGGGGTAACAACCTGGACAATGTTATTTGCTATGAGAGAACATAGATATAACTTTAAGAAAAGAAAGCAAATTTTAAGTACATTGGCACCTTGACATCAGAAAATTCTATATAATTAGATTCGGTGAAGCAATTTTGATTTCCATTTCCTTCCGGTGAATATTTATCACTACCAGCACTTAGCTCTTTCGATATAATCAACAAGTCATTAATGCGGTCTGCATAACCACTGTGAACAGAAAAGTAGAAGTTAGAGATTGGAAAATAAGTCAATGGACATCAACTTGGAAATAACACATGAGGCTTAATTATTCTATCCACCTGAAGCTATTTTCCAACTAAACTAACGGCTATAGCTTTCACATTGTTAAATTTTACATTGGACCGAGTCAAACCCATTGGACAAACAAAGGGCAACCATTTATACAAATTGGGTCCCATCCTAAAAATCAATTGGTGAAGAGGAGGTAACCTACTTGTATATATGGTGCTTGATTTTAGTTAACCAACCGATGTGGAATTCATGGTGGAGAAATAACTTTAACACTCCCACGCACTATGAGAATTCTTATTTATTAAAGGCACGACACCGAAATTTTTAATCCTGACAGATTGGGGCTTAATTTTTAACAAATCCACTCTCTCACGCCCTGACAGATCTGGCACGAGGAGTAAATGGAAAACAAAAAACCTAATGGGAACCAAAACAACCCAATGCCGTCAATAGGAACACGGTTTTGATAACATGTTGAATTTTGCATTGGGCCGAGTCAAACTCAATGGACAAACAAAGGGCAACCATTTATACAAATTGGGTTCCATCTTAAAAATAAATTGGTGACAGAAGGATGTAGCCAATTTGTATATATGGTGTTTGATTTTAGTTAACCCAACCGATGTGAGACTCATGGTGAAGAAACAACTTCAACACACATAAAGGTCAATATTGTGTCTGGGTGGAGATCTACAATAATCCTCCTATTTCCTTCAAGTTAATAAAAAATGACAAGCACATCTTCAATTATTAGATTACACGTAACAAAATGCAGCAACCTATCAGAATTGCAAGATATTTTCCAACAAGTATCCTTAGAGAACATTGGCTTCCTACCTGATATTTGAAACTCTCACTATATGCACAAAGTGACAAAGGAACTAAATAAGGTAAAGAGTTTCTATTGCTATATCATTAACAGAGACTTGGTTAAAAAAGGTATAAAGAATACCTGAGACGGTTAAGCCTTCTTGAACTTATAGAAAGTGTTCCGAGGGATTGAAACAGTGAGATGATAACACTGGTATGGTATCTAAGATTGCTTAACATCTGAGCTCGTCCCAAGGTTGATGTATCAGGTCTGAGGTTACCAGCAAAAAAAGGCTCAATAATCAAGACGACAGCAACCGTAGCACCGAGGTACTTTAACAAGAAATCTTGAATCATGCCAAACCACCAATGCTCGTGAAGAACATCTTTCATGTGCTTAACGAGAGTAGTAAACTTCTGCTGGATATGAGACTCTTCCCTTTTCTCTCCTCCATAAAATGCAATACTCTCTGCATGAGTCCTTAAACGTGAATGAAGCTGCCGGTACTCTCCTTCCAACTGTTGCTCTTCCGACATTAACTTTCCAAAAGCAGGAGTGAAATTCCTGATTGCAGTTCCTGCTCCTAACACATAAGCCTAGAAAAAACATCAAGTGTTTAGAAATCTGTAAAAAGACGCATTGCCACCTCTATGAGGTTAGCTACTTAATCTGATCTCCCAACATAATAATATATAAGAATAAGAGATCAGAGTAATACCAAAATCCAGAAAATATATTTTGGGCTTGCATAAGAGCACAAGCGCCAGGTGTAAAGTAAGCCATCCGCGACAGCTGTCAAGTCGTCTTGCACAAGGTCACTCAACTCTGAACAAAACCTTGGTATATCACTTGCAATTCGTTGCTCAGGATTAGATATCCGACCATCAACATGTGATATTTTGTAGTACGCCATGTTCTGAAAGCAATGTAAGAATACTAACATCAAAGAGCTAGCAGTAAATGAAAAAAAGGTTGTATCTATTAAGACCACCTAAGGAATAAATCATGCTTAGGGAAAACATAAATATTGAGCAGAAACATTTAAACAGACAAATATGTATACTAACAAGTAGCCGCTAATTATTTAGAGTCTTTCAGCACAAACATGTGATCCCTATTCATAAATTGAATTAGTCAAAATATGGCAAAGAGACACCACACACAGAGACACATAAAACAGTTAGATCTCCAAACAACAAATAGCAATATAATGACAACCACATTTCCAGACTTTACACTTTGTTGAGTTACTCCTCCGAATTTTATTAGTGCAAGTTTGGGTTAGAAAAAGTTACTCCTCCAAAAAAGTCACTGTCGCTACGCAAGATTTATATCATTGGTTACAGCATCTGGCCAAAGTAAGACTGCTAAAGCGCTCCCATCCAAAGCCCTAGAAGTTTAGTCATATGAATGAATTTAAAATGAAGCACGTTTATTTTTCCCAATTGTGTGTAGAGCAGTAAACTGCCAGGAGGAGCAAAGTAATGTTCCTTTTTGCCTCATTGGAGAACCACAAAGAATATTAGAATAGAAAAGTAGTTTATTTAGAGAAGAATGACCCTTGCCCAATAATTGAGAAAAGTAATGATACGTTGCCAGAAAAGTAAGAGGTATACTTTTCTACAGAGGTGAAACTGTCACAACTAAAAGTACCACAGGAAAATAGGATCAACAGACAACAATAATAAATACATGCAAACTCAAATATTCAACCATTTGAAATTTTGTAAATGAACATACAAAATGTTACTTTGCCAGAACCAATAAAATGCACAAACAAAATGTTGCTACCATTCAACATCAAAGAAGCCTAAAAAGTAAAAAAGGTGTCCAGTCACGTCTTCAAAATGCTAGAACTAGTAATAGATAGATAGCTAGAAGGCATAACCTGATAGAAAGTTGATGAACTTTTGATTCACCCAGACAACTATCGTACCTCAAAATAGTGATTGTGGATGAGTTTGGTCAATATCTTTCTGAACCGCAGACTAAGTGTTCCCGTTATGTACTTTGAAGTGGAATGCATGGTAGAAAGAAGGAAACACAAAAGGATATTTTCGGATATTAACCGAAAAAATAATGGAACTCGACGAAGAAATGCGGCACGGAATAAGAAACCCTGGACTTTTGCCAATCTATTGCTCAAAGAGGTCCGTAGAACCTGCATGATGAATGGACAAGATATTGATTTTGACGTTAAATCACCTAACATGAACATAACTAAAACATATACATATATGAAATGATATATGTATTCCATGTCAAGTCTCGAACATGCCATTTTAAGTTCAAAGAAAAACTTGGCTAAAGTAATAAGAAGGGTTCAGGTTTATACTCACAATGACGGCAAACTAATATCTATTGGTCATGCAAAAAGAGTGGTGAGAAAATAATTTGACCAACCAATCATAATCAAATGTTTTAGATCTTGTCAACCCTTAAGCTTTCTATACTTAATCATGCAACTATCTGAAAAATGTAACTTCAAGAAGGAGAACTAAGACATATGTAAGGGGAAGCATGCATCACCATTTAAACTTTGCCAAGGGTGTACATTCAGAAACACTAAAAAGGACAGACGCATACACAAGAAAATCCAGAAGGGGAGAATAAACAAGAAAAAGAAAATTCATAAGACTACCAAAATTATAGTGACTAACAGGTTAGTGGTTCTGTCCAGACTTGAAAATCTACAACTACAACAATAAATGACACCTTTTCCTCACAATAGCATGGATTTAAGTACTAGAAGAATAACTATTGAGGGTTTCAGCAAGCAAAAAGAGCATAGTAGCATAAGTTTAGAAGGTGCCTTTGATTTGGAGAAAGCAATTAGAGTGGAAACTTCATTTATTTATTTCCTTTATGAGTATGTAACAATCTTATATCACGTGCAGAATAGGTGCATACCACAATAGCTGCCAGAGCTACAAGATCCCTTGCACCCATTTGGCCCATGTGAGATATAAGGATAGATGTTAAGGCTCTAAGTGACTTTAATCCATCTTTTTTTCTAGTTTTTTTCTTTCCTTTCTGATGACCTTTGTCGGCATCGTCCAAATTCAAATTCTCATGGATCTCATCAGCATCGGGGACGCGACCACTGACTCGAGATTTCATATATGCAGTTGCCCCACCAGCAACAAGGATACCTGTTGCAAGAAGGAGCGATTTCCTGCAGAATATGGCATTGTTTAGCACCTCTATAGATCAACGTTACTGGATATGTCAACCACTATCAACCGGAATGATATTATTAAAATAAGTAACAACATTTAGGGGGGGGGGGGGGGGGGGGGGGGGGGGGTAACTAAAGAATCAATCAGCTAATCTTTACCTTGATTCGAACTCCATCAACAACGAAATAAATGGCAAC
The DNA here is from genome assembly GCA_946814005.1 of Chamaenerion angustifolium. Lineage (NCBI taxonomy): Eukaryota > Viridiplantae > Streptophyta > Magnoliopsida > Myrtales > Onagraceae > Chamaenerion > Chamaenerion angustifolium. Next base: position 3,280,183 of record OX328279.1, read on the forward strand.
AAATACACCTAGAACAACCTGTTCAAGAGCCCAGGATTTTTCTTTCACTTTTTATTGACTGTGCTATTAACATTTTCAATTAGATTAAGCTCTTAAACAACATTCTTCTAAATTGTCGACGGTAGCTTCGTATTTTGCCATCTACAAGAGAGATACATCTATCTAAAGGAGGGATGCATCTACAATTTGTACAACAGTATTTTGCAGTCAGAACTTGTCCTATCTCTAAAGTAAAGCACCCAAAATAATCTTACCTCCTAGAAGCCAGAAGACTTCGCCCATGCTCTGTCAGCTGCAGCAACTGGAGCGAAGGCATGGCTTATATTATAGTAGTAGTGACTTCAGCAATAGCAGTACGATAATTTTATCCTGCGAGATTGAGTCAGCACCATTAGTCAATCCAAGACCATCATGATTTGAGATTATAATGCATCTAACTTTAGAGATAGCAGAAGTAACTTCTATTTTTGGAGTTGGATCATGAAATTCTCAACCAAATACAATCCTTCCGCAACAAAGTCCCCACTTTAACCTAGAAAGAAGTACAGTCGCAGCCAGACTTAATAAATCAGGATAACTACCAATCATTACAGAGCCACGACGCAAACTTATGGCGATTACCGAGACTAGTGGTACATTATCTATCAAGTCTACTTAACAGCCAAAGGCAATCACTCAGTTGGCGCGAGCGGCCAGAGAACAGAGACCTAAAATTCAATCCAGAAATTAAAAACAGAAACAGAAGCAATCGATATTGCAGATCACCGCAATGAAACGAACGTAACCAAGCTTGACTCCAGGAGTACAGATAAACCTTGATGCTTAAATCAACTGCTCAGCACGTCATCCGCGCTCCCGCCGTTGCTCAAGGCGCGGCGCGTGTGCATTCCTCAATTCGAAGTCCAGGCAGTCAGCTGAGGACGGGGAGGGAGATTTTCTCGGTGAGCGTGGAGAGAGGAGGGCAGACGAGTTTAGATGCTAATGATTAATGGAGATTCAATCCGACTGATGATTTGGTTACGTTGATGTTCTTATTGCGTTTTATTTAACGGAAGGAAAATAAAAATAAAAAATGGCGTCGCGACGCGATCTGTGTTACCACTAATTAGTGTGTCGAAACTTGACCAAAAAAAAAAATTAGTGTGTCGAATTAGGAATTAGGAAGAATGGGGAACGATCCATTTCTTTTACAGAAATTTTATCCGAATATTGTTGGATCGCATACACCGTATTCTCCTTCCAGATGTTTGCTTCGTAGACCTGCACAAAGGAAAGTCCGGGAAGTCCCGTTGTTTCCCCAAAGTAAGTCGGAGGTTCGTTTATAATGTCTGAATGTAATGATCTGTATCAGAGAATACTTACCATCTAATGAAGGTAGTACTGAACTATTTATAACATTTCATACCTGTAACCATAATTGAGTCAGAGCTTACCCTGGTCATCCTAGCTGTCCTCAGGCGAGCTGGCCATAGTTACTTCACTGAATATTCGTTTTTAGTGGCTACTCCACTGTAGGCTATCTTTGGATTTGTTTAATCCTGGTGGGCTAAAAGCAACTGGCCTAAGTCATAGAGATGCAGGCGCACCATCTAAGGTGGCCAGTGAATGCGGTGTCATCAACTGAAACTGAATCAAATTCTTTTTTGGCGCATCATGTTAAGGCGACGCCTTAACGGGTCTAAACCTCAAGGGCGGCGCATTTACCATGTATGATATAGGCGACGCCTTTATTAAATCAGGCATAAAAGAGATGAAGTCCAAAATGCTTATTGGGCCAAATGTTAATCACAGCACAGTCCAATATTTATAACCCATCAAATATTACTTCTTAAATTTTAAATATAATTGTGTGCTTAATGTTTGGATTAGGGTTGACGATGGTTAGGTATCGTCAGTGTATGACAAATATCATAAATATACCATATTTTTAAATCACATAACATAACCATTATGAGTATAATTTTTAATACCATAACCATTAAAATAACCATGATCATTAACCATGGTTTTACATGTATACCCATATTCATTCCACACATGTAACATTCAAAAAATTTATTTTAAAAAATACATCAATCTATATTACCATTGTTGTACTTTGACGTCTTCAATATTCAACAATTTCAAATTTTCAATTATATAATTTATATTTAGTATATTATATAAATTAGTTTATTAATAATAAATAAATATTATATTTATATAATAACCATGGGTATAACTCAAATACCATAACCATAACCATTATGGATAGAAAATTAATCACCATAACTGCACCGCACCATAATGGTACGGTTAACCATATTAAACAGTAACGGTTATAACCATGGTTATGGGTTTTTCATCGCACCATTGCCGACCCTAGTTTGGATATCATTAAAAAAAAATCTCTTAAGTTTTAGTTTTAAAATTTTTGTTTTTTAATATTTGATCATAGCTTCAATTTCCCTTTGCATCGATTTTTATATATAGAATATATTTTAAAAAATAATAAAATATTTTTATTAATGGCATAATTAAACTTTTCTTAAGTTTTTTTTTTATATATTACACCTAAGTCCAAATGCGAAGTCGATTAAATCTTAATCAAAGCAGCAAGAGTTTATGTCTTAATGCAGACCAACTAACACATTTTTGGGTCAAGACTTGAACATGAGTCCTTGATTAGGGGTTAATCAAATCGAGATACAATCATAACATATAGAAAAAACAAATGTTTAGTTGTGACATTCTTAAATTTATTTTATTATTTTTACAATTTTAAAGTATATTATATTAAGATTAGACGAAAATTTTGACGAAACATAAAAATTGAAACATAATCAACTGTTAAGGAAACAAATTCAAAACCAAACATTGATGGATAATTTTTTTAAATCGGCTTAAACATTAGAAAATAAATATATATCCTTCTAAAAAATTGTATTGTTTTTCACTTTAAATATACAAAATATTAAAATTTTATTTAAAAAACAAAGTAATTATTATACATAATAAAAAATCAAACTTTTTTAGATTTTTTTTAAAGCAAATTTTGTTATATAAAATATTTATTTATATTTAATAAATTTAACTATTGTTTGTTATTTTTAAGAACAAAAACTAATATAACTTAAAATGGATAAATTGTTAATTTGTGATAATTAAAATGTAATGGAGTAAATTACGATTTGGCTCCCGGTACGTTCAAGAGTCCTCTTACAGTTTGATTTTGAAAAATTATTCTCTTAATGATTGGACAAATGATGAGTTTTACTTTTCCATCAAATTTTCTATCTAAACTTAATAGAATATGTTTTGAAAATAACAAAATACTTTTAAGAATATAACAATTAAAAACTTCATAACTTTTTTATATATTATAATTGAGTATTAATTCGATCAGGATCCGATTGAGCCGAAAAAGTTGGAATCTAGGTCTTAACATTGAACAACTCGTTCATGGGTGATGGATTGGGTTTAAACAAAACTTCAATCTGATTGGGGTGGGTTAGCCTCGATTCACTTGGGCTCGATTAAAACTCAACCTAAGGAGGCTAAGTTCAGGGTCATGACCTAGATCAGACTCTAACCCATAAGTGAGTTAGTCTACGTCAAGACTTAGATCTTAGTCATTTGATTGAAGCTCAATTGAGTTCTAGTTGAATTCAGACTCCATTGTAGTACATAAAAGAGTTTTAAAAGATCTAGTTGAACATTTTTAAAAGTATTTTTAATTTTCAAAATATATTCAGATAAGTATGGATGGAGGATTTAACGGATGAATAAACTCGAAAAATGGTCAAACATTAAAGAACAAAAATCGAAATCAAACATTTAAAAAACAAATGTGCTCAAATATTATGGGCAAGGTTATGTTTTACCCAGAAGTAATGGAATTCTTCGTAAAGAAATTAAATTTCTTTTAAAAGTAAATAGGCACATTATCCCTTAATATTTGAGGTGTATTTGAGGTGTTTTTTTTTCTAATAAAGACTTTAAAATATAATTATTGTTTTTTCAAACATCATTCCTTTAAGTTTAGTGGTTTCAAACATCATTCCTTTAAGTTTAGTGATTTTCCCTTGTCATTCATTTTTTATTCAAATATAATATAAAATATTTTCTAAAATAAAAAAACTAATATAATATTTTTTAAATATCTCAATAAAGTTCGTAAAAACCTTAATGTATGTTATTCGACGGACTCAATTGTGTTTCAATCAACGAGTTAGAGTCTAGGTCCAGACATTAGTCCCTTCAACTGAATCACAATCAAGAGAGCTAGGGTCAAGACATGTGCCCCTTGATTAAGGTTGAATAGAGGCCCAGTTGAGGAAGCTAACGTTTGGGTCTTGACCCGTACTCTACTTCCCTCAGTTAAGTGATAATCGAACTGTAGTTAACGTTTAAGTACTTGAGAAATCAAGTTTTTACTCATAGATACTATTTTTTGTTACATTTAGGCATAGTTATTAGAATCGGACCGGACCAGACTGGATCGCCGGTTGAACCAGATCTAACCGTGAACCGATGGGATGAACGGTATGATTCTTACAAAATATCAAAATGCATACTGAACCCAGATCAGTAGGTGAAAATCAAGCAGTCTTTAAAGAACTAAACAGTTTGGGGAAAATCGATCGATTTTGGCTCTTCGATTAATCTCCAGTTTTTTTACTGTATTCCTCCTTTGTTACTCACTGTGACTTATCACTTAAGTGTAATCCTAATTTTAGGTAGTAAGTCATGTGAACATATCGGTTCTACCAGTGAACCGGTAGTCCAACCATATGAATCGGGAACCACTCCCCACACCAGTTTGAGAGTCAATCCGTTTTTTATATATATATGTTTTAGGTATATTAGTTTTCCAATGTGTTGCTCCATCTTTTGATCTATCAGTTTTGGACGAAATGTAAAAATATGTGTGACATTTAGGTATTTGTACTTTGACTTGTTGTTATAAATTGGTACATGTATTTTGTCTTACTGTTACAAACTGGTATATGTACTTTGTCTTCTTATTTTAATGTTGTATTTATACTTTAACTTAATTTTTCATATTCCGTTTAAAACTAAAAAGTCAAAAGACTAAGCAACACTTTAGGAATTTCATATACCTAAAAATAAAAATTCAAAGTATTTACTTGTAAAAATCAAAGTATCTAAAATATTTATCTCTCTTATATATATAAGTAAAATATAATTAGTTATTTTTTATTCCTTGATTGCAACTTTCTCATATTTCTATAGCACATGCCAACGGGATTGTAGTGTAGTCACGCGACTATAGTAGCACATGAGTTATTAGTATTTCATCTTATTTTCCTTCCAAATGTGCAATTCAAACACACTCTTAAAGGAGCAGTAAGATTTCTAATTTTAACTTTTAAATAGCAATGAATTGTCATATTTCAGATAATGAATGGTGAAAAGGGTATGCTTACATGTACTCGTTTCGGAGCTAGTTCGGTATGTACATGAACGGAAGTGGAGTTTGTGTATGCTTACATATTGGTATATATTCAAAAGTGAAATATAAGATGGTTTTAGAACGTCTTGTGCCAAATCAGAAATTCATTATGCAAGAGATCTTACGGGCGCATGGGGAAATAGCACATCATTCACGTGCTACAACTGACAACTGGCTCAGGACAATCGACATTTGTTGGACAGTGGAGAAAACCCGATGTGGGGGTCATCAATATCAATTGTGATGTATCATGATGCTCTTCATCTCAAAAGGAAGGGCATTGGACTGCTAGACCATAGAGGGATCTTGTACGGTGGGTTTATTTGCCCTACGTTAGGTGGATTGATCGAGGAGATGGAAGTCAAGACTACTTTTGAGGGGCTTCGTCTTGCTGTAGTTAACCAGTGGCAAAATATCATTGTGAAATGTGGAGCCGAATGTGACATCAGTCATTAACCAACTAACGGATGTTGAATTCTCATGGAGGACACATATGCAATTATTCCAAATGTCTTGGTTCTGGCTAGATCATCTTGTAACGTTTCCTGGATGGCTATTCCCACAACTACGAAACTATGTGCATATTGAATTGTCAAAACAGACTTTTCAGGGGTTGTGTTCGTTGAACTGAATTTCCAGACCTCATCTCTCTTGCTCGTTTTATTACTGTTGAAACTTAGATGTACTTAGACTATTTTCTTATTCTATTTGAATGAAATTTGTTAATGACCAAAAATAAAATCGGTGAAAAGTGTTATATATATATATATAAATTAGTTGACTCTATTACAATTTCAAGTGTGCTACTAAACATGGCATTCAGTGAAGCACATGGTGAATTTACTTTAAGAAGGGATAAAAATATTTTTGATATTTGAAAAACTCCGCTTTTTTAAGTAAGTATTTTAGATTTTAATTTTAATTTTTAGGTATATGATATTTCGAAAGGGTTACTCCGTTTTTTTTATCGTGTCGGAATGTAAAAAATTGTATGGCATTATATAGGGATGTTAATAGTACGGGTTGGTATGGGTTGGACCAATACTAAACTCGCACCATGAGGGTGGCGGGTTGGGGCAACAATTGAACCTTGATCCGGGGTTGCACCGCGATGCACCGTATTCTTTTCTCAACTAAAAATCATTCAACACACATCACATAATTTAAATTATAAACATCCAAAGACCAAGTTTTAACTTTAAGGAGAGCAAGATTGAAGTTACAAACAATTGAACGATTTTTATGTTGCATAATAACCCCTAAACTATTTAGTAATGTATATTATGTCCACTACGGAAGGAATGTCGAATACCGGCTAAAAAATGTATTTTTAACGGCTGAAAAATTCAGCCGTTAATTTATCACGGCTCAAATGAATTTGAGCCGCAACATTAAGCGTCGGGACAATTATCACGACTCAATTTAAAATGAGATGTGATAATTCTCAGCCCAAACTCAAAAGTGCCGCCAAAATAATTATGGCGACACTTTTGAGTTGAGCCGCCATAATTATTTTTTTTTTAAAATCCATATTTTTCGCGGCTCGTTTCATATATATCGTGAATAATATGGATTTTTAAAAAAAAAATCATTAGTGTTTTTTTTGGCCAAATTATTTCATTAATTTATGGCAACCAAGTTCATACTCCACAGAAGACTAAGAAAATGATGTATAAGACAAGCATGGAGACGAGGTTATCGGTACGAGAAGGGACGTCAATGAACGGATTCAGCCGCTTCGGAGGTCTTTTTTCATGGATTCGGCAGCGGATATGCATCTGTTTGTGGAGGAAGAGACAGAGTCTCCAGGTAATGGAGGAAGAGACAGAGTCTCCAGAAGTGAAGTTCAGCCACTCTAGTCGGAAGAACTTTGAATAGGGAGGTTGAAGACAGACAAACCGTGACAAAACCCTTCGTCGTCCTCGCTCGTCCACCCTCCGCCGTGAGAAAACCCTCCGGGCTCTTCCACTCTCCGCCGTCCTCCGCTCTCAACCGTGAAGCTCTGCTACCCGTGACAAAACCAGCTCCGCCCAAAACCAGCTCGCTTTGCTACCCTCCGATGTCCTCCGTCCTCGCTCAAAACCAGACATCAGATTAACAACTAGCATTACTCTGCTACACGTACGTGAAGCTCTGCAACTGACGAAGAAGGCACCAGAGGAACTGCTTCACCTTCCAGACCAGAAGGGACGTCGTCATGGCCCGCTCAGCAGACAACATCGATGCTGTGTCAAATGTCACAGCAAAATCGGAGACGAGCATGGACAAGGTGAAGGAGAAGCGACAGATAGTGTCGAAGGAGAACCTGCGGAGAATCGGCAGGGACAACAGTTTTGAAAAGGAAAATGAGTTTTTTGAAAAGGAAAATGAGCTTTTAAAAAGGAAAAGGATAAGGGAGCTTTAGGAAAAGGGAAGGAAATGAGCGGGGGAGATGAAAAGGAAAATGAATGAAAAGTATTGGGAGATGAAAAGGAAGAGGGAAGAGAAGGAGAGAGAGAGAGAGTGGGAATGAAACAATTTGAATTTATTTTCACGGCTCAATAATATTGAACCGTGAATTTTTTATTTTTTTTGTGATCATTTATCCCGGCTCAAACTAAAACAGACGTGATAAATCTTTAAAAATTAATAAAAATAATGGCTGAACCAGATAATGAGCCGCGATAAATAGATATTTTAATTAAAACTTGCGACCCAACAGTAAATGAGCCGGGAAAATTATAGAAAAAATAATTAAATATTAACGGCACTTGATATTGGGCCGTTAAAATTAAGAAAAAAGTAACGGCTCATTTATTTGAGCCATGAAAATAAAATAAAATAACGGCTCAATGTTAATTGAGCCGTTATATTTCATTGAAATTTATTTATAACGGCTCAATATACATTTAGCCGGTAAATGGCCCTTCTCCCGTAGTGGTCCTATAGTTTTATATAATTACAGATATACTCTACTACCGTGGATTAGCATCCCATACCAGTTATGTCCCATGACCCGCGGGCCACCAAATTACGAGTTAAATTTGCGTGATGCAGCGAGGATATGCGATGCACCGTAACCCGTTAATACCCTAGGCATTAATGTATATATATTTTGTATTATTATTGAAAATTGATACACGTACTTTGTCTTATCACAAATCAGTATATGTAGTTTTCTTTATTTTTCACATTACGTCCAAAACTGACATAGAAACATTTTAGGAATTCAGAGTACCTAACAATCATTTTTTTTTAATACTTATTCATAAAAATGTGATGTTTAAAAGAGATTTCTATCTTTAGAGAAGCATATACAACTTATGATGAAAGGTAATTAAAAACTTTCATTTTGCATATGAAAGTAGGCCACCTACTCAGTTTGTCCTCTCTTTAACCACCTACTTGTGTGTTTTCAATGAGTTTATCATATAACAAATAAAAAATTAAGATGTAAATAAAGTTTATTAGATTAGAATAATTATCACCCATAGTCTAATAAAAGAAAAATAAAGACTAAAATTTATAAATATTTTCTTTGAACTTTCATAAATAGTAATTTCGATGATCGATCTCCTCTTTAATATGTATAGTTTAATTTAGGATAACAAGTTAGTGTTTTGAGCATAGTAGAGTACTTTTAAATGAAAAAAAAAATGTGAATTCCTTTTGCTATAATAAAAAATCAAATAAAAAGAGTTCAATATTTTTTTTTTATAAAGTATTAGCAAAAATACCTTAAAAAATGGGAAGACTGAAGTTCTCATTATTACAAGTATCTCGAATTCTCGGAGGCAACCACGTCTGCTAGACCACTGCTCCAGCTATCTAAGGTACAATGGACAAAACCAGGTGAAAGTGTTATAAAGATAAATTGTGATGCTTGATAGTCTGAACTTTCGGATTAGTGTGATCGAATGAGGAGGTGTTGGAAAACTCATCAATGGGCTGAATAGACATCTCAAATGAAACGGAAGTAAGGAGCTCGAAGTGCTAGCCGTACTAGAAGGGATCAAATTTGCAAAAGAACGGGGTTGGTAAATGATCGAAGTTGAAACAGACTCACTAACAATCGTGGCAGACCAACACTAGGGATCATATCGACACAACAATTGGAGAACGGAAGTCATATATAATTGTCAATAACCTTCACATCGCGACACTATCCCCTTATTCGATAGAGCTACGTATCAATAGAACACTTTTATCATACAATTATCTTGATTAGATAACACACAACAAAAGATAATGAATATATTTTAAAATGTGATATATATTATATATTTTTTCACCAGGTTCTATTAAATCTAATGAAAACGAAATTAAAATTAAAATCACTTTCGAGCTCACAAGAGATTACAATGCAATAGAAACCGTAAAATTCGAGTGCAAGTGCGTCTATGAAACATGGATAGTAGAACCGATACAGAAGTCTTCAGGGTAGGGAGCGGTGGGAGGAAAGGACGAGAGTAGAAAGACATATATATCCTTGGAAAGTTGGATGTGAATCATGTGAATATGTGATAGTCTGCTTTAGAGGGCGAAAACGGAAGTTCACATTTTAGAAAAAGAGAATCCTAATTTCTAATACCTTAGTAAGGGTAAAAACGGAAGTTCACATTTGAAGAAAATGCAAGGAAACGTACTCTTAGACATTTTTATATATATATAACGTGATTGCATAGTAAGAATACGTACGAGAACCTGAGTTACCTGACATTAGAATACCGTACTAAAATAGCAAGTTTGATTTTTTATAAATTTTTATAAATAAGTCTTGTTTAATAATTTTTAAAATTTAATTTCATTATTTATTTTTAGAGTTTGTCGATTCTATATTAAGAAGTCGTAAAATTCTTATTTTTTACTATACGAAGATCATTAGTTTGATATTTTCTTATAAATTTCAAATGCGGACATATAACTGACTAACTTAACATGATACAAAATGAATATACACAAAAATTAACATTGAGAAATATAACACGATAAATTTACGGTGTGTATTCAAATTTAGTAACTTTAACCTGACAAACGTATTAATATACATGTCCATCTCAAATATAAATCGAGGCTACAAGCTAAATTCTAATAGAGCTAGTTATCCTTTACTTTATATATAAGCCCAACCTGTAACCTCTTGGATCTTCCACCCCTTCATCGATTGTTATATTCAGCCCATAGAAGTTGAAATCACTATTTTAAGTTATATCAATAAAAAACAATAGTAATGCGTATGGCTGATATGGGGGGCCGGGCCGGACCTGAAGACAAGACTGAGATCGAAATTTCGGTCTTACCTTTTGGAGGACCGAGACCGACCTCGGCCAAAAAAAACCGCTCGAGTCGGTCTTTCTTGACTCGGGCCGGTCTCGGTCCTGGACCGAATATGACCCCCCCCCAAAAAAAAAAAAAAAAAAACTAAATTTGTCTAAATACAAACATGATTGGAATCAAATTAAGAAAATTACAAAGTACAAATCAACCAAGTAACAAACACACAAAATTCTAAACAAAGTTCATTTTCTCCCATAGTTTCAAACATACATCATTGATTTTTAGGGTTTGTATAGTAACTTCGGGCCGGGCCACTCCTAAACGGGTTTTCGGGAAAAAAGACCGAGACCGAGACCGACCTTGAAGACAAAAAATGTCCGCTCGGTCCTAGTCGGGCCGGTCTCGGACCGATCTTGTCGGGAATTCGGCCATACAGTCTTTTTTGATCACCCCTAGTAATATGATAATTGTTCAACGTTTAACCCCATTAATTAAAGGCCTCGTATTCAGCTATGAGAATATAAAGATATTCATAATCAGTATCTTATCTCTCATATGTTGTTCACGGTACGAGTTATTATTATTTTAGATATGGAGTAAGTATGATAATGGTGTTGCCCTCCTAATGAGAGTCTGTAGATAACTGGAAAAAAATGTTTATCACTAAGTTGCACATCAATTAATTCCACTATGTTTACCCATCAAGCCAAACACGTTTAAGTGTTTAAGATAATAAATCCGAATTTTGAATATTAAAAAAAACAATTATTCAAAAATTGTTATGTAAATAAAATTGTTTACTAAAATCTACATAATTAAGGCAGTAAACTAAGTATACTTCTTATTTCGTTAAATAATGACATAAATTGATGCGATAACACAAATTGATTTACAGTTTAAAAAACTATATTATTTAAAAAGCAAAGGGGAAAAAATTGCCCAAATTTAAGGGGGAATAAACTAAGGTTGCTTATTAGTTATTACCCTAAGTATAAAAATTATAATAGCAAAATTTAAAAAATAAAATTTTGGATAGTTTTTTTCTTTTTTATATACAAAGTTCAAGTAGTGTTTTTATTAATTAACCTTATTACCAATTATGAATATATTTGTAAACCCATTTGTTGTTTAAGACTTTAAGCTGATCCCCAAGACTAGGGGAATCTTCTTTCGGTTCCCATCCAGACCAATTCGTCATCTTTAAGCTAGCTTGATTGTAGATTTAATCGAGTGTAAACAGTAATATTCTGTTTTTTTAGGGTTTAGGGTTACTTGTAATAATTCAAAAAATAATATGTGATTTTTGCAAGTTTGAGAACCAATACTTTTTAAATAAATAAAAAAGCATAAAAAATAATGTTAGAAAGACATCAAAGAAAAATAGAATAGAATAGGAATTTCTTTTAAAAAATTAGTTTGGAGCAAAAACTATCCATTTACACTAAAAAAAGATAATATAATCAAAAGTTAAAAACTTGAAATTTTAACAAATTCAAGTAACTTTATCCTCTACTAAACTTATGCACATACAATTAGAGTTTTACCTCGTTAGGGCAATACTACATAAATTGTACATGCCAAAATGTTGGGAGATAGTTAAAATCAGCCCCTCTAACTTGTTATATTAACAATCAGCCCCTCTAACTTTGTAAAAAAATAACACGAGTAACCATACTTCTACACATATAAAAGAAAGAGTTATTAGTCCTTCAATTAATAACAAATCTCCAATTTCTTAATTAGTTGCACCCATTTTTTAATTTACACGTCAAAACTTTATATATATATATATATAATCTTCCAAACTTATTACAAATAATGAAAGGTGTATGTAAAATATGGGTGATCAAAAAATGCTGGTTGGACTGAATTCCCGACAAGACTGACCCGACTAGGACCGAGATCGACTAGGACTGATACCAAGCGGACGTTTTTTTTTATTCAAGGTCGGTCTCGGTCTCGGTCTCGGGCTCTGACTTTTTTCCCAAAAGCCTGACTAGGACTGGACCAGCCCGACCTTGAAGAAAATCATAGAAATTCATGGTGTAACTCTTGAAACACTAATAATTCATGACCTTGAAGCATTCAACAACCCTTGAATCGGTTCCATAAAGAAAGTGCGATGGAAGACGAGAAGCGAGCGGGTTCAAGACCAAAACTTCGGTGATTTTTTTGGCTAATTCAGTTGATTTTTTTGTTTTTACCAAAAAATTCCATCCAAGACCGATAACGACCCGAGTCAAACAAGACCGACTCGAGCGGGCTTTTTTGGCCAAAATCAGTCTCGATCCTCTAAATGTCAAAACCGAAATTTCGATTTCGGTCCTGCCTCCAAGATCGGCCCGGCCCGGCCATGATGAACCCTAATGTAAAATTGTAAATACAAAGTTAGGTGTATCTACTGGTTAACAATGCTGAGTCACAAGTCATGATGGAATTGATGTGAGACATATGAGGAATTGGCATCATTAGAAGGGAACACCAACATTGATGAAAGGTGAGGACCTCTTTTTTTGCATTTGAAAGTAGGACACCACCAATTTTACACACACATATATATTATATATATATTAAAATTGATTGGTACACTAAAGTAGTGACCTCATTCAAAACATGTAAATCTCATATAAAAAAAAGTGTATAAAGTTATAGATCTTACCACTATAATATGAAACTAAAGCTATTAAATTTGGATACAACCTGTTAAGGATAGCTTATCATGTTCGAATTGGTCTGATTGTTCTTGAAACAAGTCGGTTTAGGGTATTTGTTTTGGATATAAACCTAACTTGTCAATGTATAGATTATATGAATGTTACAATATTGAAGAAATTGATAAAAAAAATTTATGTTTCATTCAAATTCTATTAAATTAACAAATCATTTACTTTTTTATTTATTAAATCGTCGATGAAATCGTCGATGGATCATACTGAATGACACGTGAATCAATCAGTTGGTGTTTCATAAGCTTATTATCGATACATACTCAAGTAATTTACGGTTAGTATCCGACTTGATATTTCCACAACTCGATTCACCACTTTCCGAACCGCAGACCCGATGAGTTTATAAAAACTTCATCTCATACATGAAACATACATTTTCTATGAAAGAGTTAATAAAACTCTTAATGAAGCCAATGTGGTCCATCTGATGGTCAACTCTACAGAAACATTTGAGTCGTGAAAAATAAGAAATAATTAAATTTTTAAATAAAATTGCGGCTCATCCGATATTGAGCCGTTAAAAATGGAGAAAAAAATATACAAAGACGGCTTCACTTCAATTTATCCGTGAATGATTTAATAAATAAATTATTAATGGCTCCAATATCAAATAGCCACCCTATTGAGCCCTTAACTCAGATGTCTAATGTAGTGTCTTTATCTCTTTTTGTTTCTCTTGATAAGCACACGTGTTGCGGACAACATAAGCTATGTCCGGTTGGAGTTAAAAATGTACTATATATCTCTAGGTAGGAAGCATATCCCCTTCCCATTGCCGATGTTTTCGGCACGCAATCAAAGAAACATTGATCGATAGGAGACTTCTATATTTAATTTATTATATTTGAATGGAATCGTCATTAAAATTATGCTAAAATAGGGCTTTCTCTCCTAATATTTTGACATAATTCGAGAATAATGTTTATTTTTTTAATTTTTATTCTTTAATATTTGGTTATTTGCTGAGTTTCTCCGTTCCGTTAGATTTTCTATCCAAATTTAACAAAATATTCTTTGGAAATTGTAAAATTTCATAATTAAATTGTTTAAAACGTTACTAAATGTTGCAATTGAGTATTGATTCAATCGAGACTCGATTGAAACTTAATTGAAGGGGCTATGGTCAAAGTCTTACACGGATTATTTTAAGGGGTTGGGATTGGGGTCTTGACTAGGGCTGACAATGGTGCGGTGAAAAACCCATAACCACGGTTATAACTGTTACTGTTTAATATGGTTAACCGTACCATTATGGTGCGGTGCGGTTATGGTGATGAATTCTCTACCCATAATGGTTATGGTTATGGTTATGGTATTTGAGTTATACCCATGGTTATAACCATGGTTATTTATAAATATAATAATTATTTATTATTAATAAACTAATATATATATATATATTTTACTAAATATAAATCACAACATAAAAGTGAAATCAATTGATGATATTGAGGAAGATGATGATTGATAGAAACAAATACGACAAGTGTGAAATGGTTAGGGGTGTTGAATCATTACACGTTATGGGTGTTTGTTGAATTTTAATGTTAATTCAGTGGTGTGAATGTTAATGTTGAATCATATGAATGTTGAATGATGTTAGTGTTAATGTTGAATGATGCTAGTGCTATATATTTTTATTGTTGGTAATATAGATAGATGTATTTTTTAAAATTAAATTTTCGGTCTTTTATTATATTACATGTGGAATAAATATGGTTATACGGTTAAAACCATGGTTAATAACCACGGTTATTTTGATGGTTATGGTATTGAAAATTGTACCCATAATGGTTATGGTTATGGTATGTGGTTTAAAAATATGGTATGGTTATGGTATTTGACATACCCTGACCATACCCTAACCATTGTCAGCCCTAGTCTTGACCCCCACCAACCCCCACCAATGGATGAGCTGGTCAGGGGTCAAAACCCAGACAGTAGATCTCTCGATCGAGTCTCAATCGAATTGAGGTTAAACTGAACCTAGTTCAATCAAATGAGACTAAATTAAAACATATAAACTACACATTAATTAAGGAACATAATTTTTAAAAATAAACTTTAAAAATGTTTTTTAAATTGTACATAAATATTAGGGGGACAAAGCCGTAATATGTATGTATTGAACCTAATTAAGACCAACACTCATAGAAAGTGTATTACAAATCAGACTACTTTACAATAACATCTTACATTTAGTGAATCAAAAATTTCAAACGTAAGTGTGTATGTGCATGGTAGCTAGGGCCGACAATGGTGCGGTGAAAAATCCATAACCATGGTTATAACCGTTACTATTTAAAATGGTTAACCGTACCATTATGGTGTGGTGCGGTTATTGTGATGAATTTTCTACCCATAATAGTTATGGTATTTAAGTTATGTCCATGGTTATAACAATGGTTATAACAATGGTTATTATATAAATATAATAATTAATTATTATTAATAAACTAATATATACTAAATAATGAAACTTAATGACGTACATACATGTAATAAATAACTATGATGTTAGTTTTATATTTTTTTTTGACAATATAGATTTATGTATTTTTTTAAATAAAATTATCGATATTTTATTATATTACACGTGTGGAATAAATATAGGTATACGGGTAAAACCATGGTTAATAACTACAGTTATTTTAATGGTTATGATATTAAAAATTGTACACGTAATAATTATAATTATGGTATGTTGTTTAAAAATATGGTATAATTGTAATATTTATCGTATCTATACCATACCCTAACCATGGTCATAAATGTAACTGCGGATTTGAAGACAAACGAACATCGGTAAAAGGGAAAGATATAAGGCCCCATGCATTCTTTATATGAGTTGACAAAAACTTAAAACTTTCGTTAGGGTTTTTACTTTTTTATATTATACTGGAAAAACATATATATATATTTCCAATGTAATATAGACTATATAGTACAAAAAAAAAAAAAAAAGTAGAAACCCTAACGAAACTACGAAAGTTTTAAGCTTTTGTCTACTCATATAAAGAATGCATGGGTATATATATATATATGTGTGTGTATATATATATTATATATATTATTAGGGACTGCCCAATTTAGCGAATTGTCTGAAATGGACATGTCACGTTGGAAAGTCGAGGCCATACATACCATGCATGACTGCATCCCTGAATTATCAATTTGAGGAAATAACTTCAGTAAATTTATATTACCATCCCTAGGTCTTTAATCTATAATAATATATATATATATATATAATGTATATACATCTTTTGAATTAGAGAAAGGGGAAATTAATTCTAAATGAAAGAAAGGCATCCGCCTTTTCAAGAACTTCATGTTGATAAAAGCTTTTTATGTACAGAAAAATCACTTCCTATGGATATGTATTTGAGTTATTGATTTATTTTAAATAATTGAGATTTCAAAGTATTAATTTATCAGTTTTGGATGGAATATAAAACTGTTAAAATACAAATACCACATTAAAATAAATTACATATATCAGTTTGTAATGATAAAACAAATGGTTGTTAGTTTGCAATAATAAAACAAAGTACAAATACTTTAATATCACCTATATTTTCACATTTTGCTAAAACTAATAATTAAAAAGCAAAGCAACACTCACTTTAGGTATCTGAACCTAAAACTATAATAAAAACTCTATACCTATTTATAAAAAAATGTAAATTTTTAAATATTTTTTTCTTTTTCCTTTTATCCCATTTATATATAAACGGTGCATAAATTTTTGTCCTTATGCTTTTAATTATTATTATTATAAGTTATGACTCTAAAATGTTGGCCACTACTACACAAAGTAAAAAAGTTGATCTCCAAAGTCACCTCTCAAGAGCTCATCCGTGACAATTACGAAGACAATTGATTTTGTGCTTTAAACTTTTTAGACTCTCACGGTTAATTATATGAGTTTACCTTAATGGTTGCTATCTTTATATTTAAAAATTATTGTCAAAATTTCAAATATTAAATTATCATAAATTTTATATAGGGTTAATAACCAAATCGTTACCCCAACTTTGGACACTTTATAAATTATTGTCTGAATTTTATTTTTTCAAAAAGTAGTAGTACCTATACTTTTTGAGTTTGGACAAATTTTTATCACCGTTAAGTTTTTTGTTAAAGATGGATAAAAAATAATGTCGTAACATATGATTAGTCCATAATTTTAAAAGCTATATGATGTTTTTAAAAAGAAAAATAAACAAAATATATAATATTTAAAAAAATGGAAAAGTGAGAGGAAAGTAAGAGTTTTTAAAATAATATTTGATAAAAAATATGAAGCAAAATTAAACAAAATATTAATTATGTATTTTTATTTCATATTTTTAATAAAAGTATAATATTAAAAATTCATATTTTTTCTATTAATTTTCCTTTTTTATTTTGCTAGTATTTTTTAAAAAAATGTATATTTTTTTAAGTTATGGGTCAATTATTGTCATGTCATTCTCGTTTATTTTTAACAAAAAAAAACCTTAACGGATGTAGCAATTTGCCTTAAGTATTAAAGTTTAGATAATATCTTTTGAAAAAATAAAGTTCGGGTAGTGATTTATAAAGTGACTAAAGTCGTGGTTGCGATTTGGTTATTAACTCATTTATATAATAGTATAAACGACTAAATATATCAATGATTATAAATACGATTAGAGATAGAGCCAAGTATCAATAATGTATAATTTTAAAATATAATTATTTTTGGATGACTAAAACTTTGATGTCTAATCCTTTTGAATTTCAGTATCTTCTGTAAAAATAATATAAAAGTACGAATTATCCTCACCTTCGAGGAACACTATATCGGATATCCTATACGTGTACCTTCTCTCAATTTTTCCTAGAAAAATATCCATATTTGTTATTCTAATTTATAAAAGAAAATCTTTAATTTTGATTAATAAGTATGAAAATTTAAATACATTTTTTTAATCTTTTTGTCTGTAGTGGTGTGATATTTTGTGATGATTCAAATTTCACAGACGTCTCCCCGATTTGAAAATAAAAAATAAATTTTGTATGTGAATTATTGAAGTGAAAAAGATCATCATCCATCCAATCACGATAAGATTTTTAGATTTAATAATCCAAATTACAAATATTGTCCCACTACATATCGGATGATGATGATGATGAATGGTGTCATGATGATGATATATAATGGGGTCGAAAATGGTATCATTGATGGACTTGTATCAGCAAAAACTATGACAATTAATTATATTTTTGTTGAGTCGAATTGTTGAAGATACTTTTTAAGAAGACATCTAATGTCTATAATTTGTAATTACATGAAAGTATTACCGGAATTCAAGGGGTTTAAAATTAAACATGTGTTTCGGGAAGCAATCAGAGTAGCAGATCATCTAGCCAAAACAACGGTCATTCAGAAAGACAATTTTGTAATACTATTGGAGTCAACAAATAACGTGATGCTCATTCTTAGGACGGATGTTTTTGGAGCTACAAATAAAAAAAAATTGTCCAGCTTAGTTTTTAGATTTTCGTTAGAGCTGAAATTTCACTCACGACACGATAACACGATACGAACACGCACGAAAAAAAGTTGTGTTCGTGTTTGCCTTTGATGGTACGATAACACGATAACACAATTGTTTTTTCGTGTTGTGCTAGTGTGTAGGTCTCAAATTAAACACGATAACACGAAAACAATCTAATAATTTATTACTATATTCATACCATTTTAAGAAATAAGGATCAAACGTGAAATATAAAAAAATGAGGGGACTTTCTTTATCGTGCAAACGTGTTATCGTGTTACTACGAAATATTTATCGTGTTATCGTGCAACCGTGCTATCGTGCTACGACTTTCCACGAATATTTTTGTGTTATCGTGTCGTGTCGATACAATAAATTTTGTATTGTGTGTCTATGACACGATTACATTTTCGTGCGTGTCATGTTGGACTATCGTATGTTATTACATCTCT
Organism: Chamaenerion angustifolium; assembly: GCA_946814005.1. NCBI lineage: Eukaryota > Viridiplantae > Streptophyta > Magnoliopsida > Myrtales > Onagraceae > Chamaenerion > Chamaenerion angustifolium. Next base: position 3,299,600 of record OX328279.1, read on the forward strand.
TAACACGCACGATAGCACCCACACACGCACAAATTGTCAGCCCTAAGTTTCGTTATACGATACATCTATTTCAAATTACCAAAAAAAATGGTGTGATTGACATATATATATATATATATTACTTATATTAGCAATAAATTTATAATACATATTTATATTAAATGTAATGATAGAAAGTCTAAAATTTTCGAAAAAAATATGCTAATATAATGAATTTGGATATTTTTATTATTTTTCCTTTCATTGTTCATATATATGTATATATATATATATATATATATATTGTTACATATATTTGAAGACCTTGTTGAAAACTTAGTGTTATACTAGAATCCAAAACTCTTAAGTAAAGATATAAGTGGATGTCGATCCCCGTGAAAAAGACCAATAATGTATCTAGAAACTATTCTATATTCTATATATATATATATATGTGTGTGTGTGTTTGGTCAACAATATTAACTAAGTAAAAACATCCCACAAATGGTAAAAAAACTTTTTGTTTATTAATTGCCAATTTGGAACGGAAGGGGAAGAGGAAATGAAGTCTTTTAAATTAAAATTTATATTAAATTACTATGTGTATGTTTTTTTTTTAAAATTTAAAATATATGTAAAAGATTTACCGAAATTAAATAATATTATATTCTTCTAATATATATTATTTTAATAATAGTATATAATTTACAAACTATAAAAACAAACTTTCTAATAATATACAATTTTAATAATTTATGTAATCAAATAATGCAGGTCCTATTATTTACTATTGAATATCAAATATATTTAGCATTGAATTTACATGGCGTTACTAGAAGAAGCACGGATGTGAAGTAAAACATAAGGCAGACCATGACCACAAGAAGAGATTCGTAATCTAGAAGAAAAGAATATTATATATATATAAAATTAAAAATAGGTTGCGGTGGGCTAAGGATAAATAATTATATAATTATATATATATATTATACTTTATAAAAATATTTAATCTATATTATTCGTAATAATAATTAATTAATTAAAAATCTTGAGAATCATATGGAGAGAAAAAGACGACGAAGACAAAACCCTGCAGACTCATTCGCGGGTCGCGGCGTTGCACCGAACACACAACCGTGAGTTTCTTGCACGTTTTCTTTTTCGATAAGATAGAGAGGGGGTACGTATTTTCATACATTTATTTATAGTTTGTAAATAATAATAATAATAATAAATATAATTACAATTACAATTCAGTTTGAAGGATAATGTACGAATAAGGTCAATAATTTGGGATATGATACTATTAAATAATTTGTATTATGTATATATAAATTTAATATTAATATATCCCATGTCTAAATAACTATTATATAGTTATATACAATTAATAATTATATCCAAACACTTTTAATATACAAATATACATATAAATATGATTAAATATATATTTTGTAATATTTGTATTTATTAGTGTACTGAAATTAAATTATGATTTTTTTCTTCAAAAAAATAATCAGTCATGATCTGTTTAACAATTGTGTTCGTATTTGAAATTTAAAAATGTATTTAAGACTTATCTATTTATATACGATACAATTAATAACACCCCACTATTTGTGACATACTACACGAATTGAAACCCTACATACGAGGAAGAACACAACATGCATGTTTTTAGTGAAGTGTCAGTTAGGTTTTCTGGGGTTAGTCGGGGCTTCTAAAGATTGTCTTCTTCGAAGATATGGAGAATAATTTGATACATAAATTAGTAAAATATCAAGAAAATTGGGTTTTAAAATTTAATTTAATTTCATAAATTCTTATATACTATTAATGAACCTTTCAAATAAAAAAAAATATCTTCCATTTAATTAATTGTTAATCATTAAAGCTATCAGTGAAAATGAGAAAGTTATTATTTACACATAATTGACTAATAACATAATCAAAGTAAAGAGAAAGAAACAAATTATATTGATGGAAAAATACAATAATCATGGTAAAATTCTTCTTCATCCTCCATATCATATATATATATATATATATATAATATGTGTAACTTTTTCTACCTATTATATGTAATAATTAATTATAATTAGAAGAACAAATCCATGATTCTACCATACGAAGCCTTTCGAGACAGCATTGTCGTTCTTCTCCGTTTCCCGATTGCCATTGAACTCCGATGACAGCGGCGATGGACCCGAATAAACCACACTCGGCTCGTTCTCGGCCCGTGGAGATGGCAAATTGGACCTGAAGATGTTAATGCCACCATGATTGTTCGAACATGTTGGTTCATTGTCCCAGTTGTTGGTCGGATCCACATCTGGAAGCCCGGCATGTAGGTGTGTACTGACCGGACTGAGCCCGAAGTCCTTCCAAACCCTCGGTTTTGAGTGATCGGGCTCGATAGACTTGTTTGAGAAAATGGAAGGAGTGGTAACATACTTGTTCGGGCTTTGGAAGAGAGATTGGAAGTCGAGGATCGGGTTCGGCGCATTCGGGCTGAGTAAGCTTTGGCTCGAGTTAGGGCTCGGGCTCGAAGCTAGGGTTCCGAACAAGATAGGGAGGTTATTAGGTGGAAGTGGGGAGATGAATCGGGGCACTAAAGGTGGTCGCAAAAGGTACGAAGGAGACCCTGAGACTGAACCGAAGAGATCGAGACGGCTCCTTTGAAAAGGCGACGCCGCAAAAGGACCGTCGGGGATACCCGTAAACTCTTGAACCATGGCCCTGAAATTGGCCGTGTCCGTACTGAGGACGGTGGTCGGGGCACGCCGTGAAGCGCGTGACCTCTTCTTCGGGTTCCTTGGCGCGTTATTAAGGTTACTGATGATATTGATGTTACTGTTACTCACTGCACCGGGCGCTTGATTGGAGGCGGACAGTGCTTGCTGGGAGGTGTCAGGAATAGAGAAAGCGCCGCCTGAAAGGGTTTGCAGTTGCATTTGGGGTATCCCGAAGCCGCTGAGGTCGCCGGTGCAACTTTGCGGCTCAGGCGGCCGAGGGTTGCTCTTGGCCCAGGTATCCAGGTCCAGGTTCGGATCCGATGACCGGGTCAACGGGTTGAATAAGTTTGATAAGGGGTCGAACATAGGGTGGAGTTGATGGAGCGGTGGCGTCTGACACGTCAGGCCGTGGAGAGAATCGCTAGCGTGGTTGTTCAAGAAGGCGGAAATCGAGGAAGATCCGGCGCGTGAGTCGAACTCGTCTTCTCCTGCGGTGGAGCTTCCGCTACTGTTGCCGGAATCCGTCATTAAACTTCTGTTCTCTGCGTGCGTTAGAGAGAGTTCGGAAGCTAGATTTTACTTTGTGTCTGAGCATGTGAGAGCAGAGGAGAGAATAATAAAATCTGCAGCAGCAGAGTTCATATTGATGTGGAATAATGGAAACTAGATCGTTGCAGCATATTTCTTATTATAACTCAACCTTCGTCTCCTCCTTCTTCTTCGTCCTTTCTGGGTTTGAGCTTCTAGGGTTTCAAACTGGCAAACACAGGGAGCTTTCCTCGCAAAAAGTTTGAGGCAAAAAGTTTTTCCTCACCTGTTACACTCAAAGTCTCAAACGATCTAATGGAGAGAAAGAAAGGACAAGTGGGATTTTATATATATATAAAAAAGATTTTTTTGATTGAAATATATATAAAAGATTAAAGAAAGGGTTTATTTGTGGTTTGAATTTAATGAAAAAAGATGAGAAAAAATATATATTATGTAAGGTGATAGTAATTAATTATATATTTTAATTTTACAATAGTGTTTTTATTAATTATTATGATATATATATAATAAGAAAAAAATAAGTATTAAATACCCATGAGCGACTTGAATTTTGGACGTTTTGCAACGAACTACTTGAACTTTGAAAATTCAAAACAGACTACCTCAACTTTGAAGAAGGTGCAAATAGCTACCTCCGTCCAATTTTCCGTCAACTGTTGACGGAAATTCGTTGGAAAATTGAACGGAGGTAACTATTTGCACATTTTTTCAAAGTTGAGGTAGTTCATTTTGAGTTTTCAAAGTTCGGGTAACTCGTGGCAAAACGTCCAAAGTTCAGGTAGCTACTTGGTATTTAACCAAAAAATAATCATTGATGATACATTTTTTTTTATTTGATAAATAAGAAAATGACTGCTACGGGAGTAAAGGACAGATACACACCCAAGTTTAAAAAATTGTGACTGAAATTAATTAAACTTTTACAATTCTTGATTGAGAAATCCCACCAACATCTTTAAATAGCACATATCTAGACTTTTACGGTGGGGTGTCGTGGACTATGAATGTCTCGCGGTGCTGGGTACTCATGTTTAATTGAAGCATGAGTGTCATCCGATAATGGAAAGTAGTTTTAAATTTTTAAGAGTAGTGTTAAAGATAAGTTTATGGATCGAGAGAGATCTATTTTTAGATTAACTGAATTGAATCTCAATTGTTTTGCCATATTAGGTCATCGAAGACGGTCAAACATTCTGCAAGAACACTATTGAAAATTTCTAGATTCCTAAAAAAATCAGTTACCCACTATCCCATATTATCGATTTTATTTTTAAAATAAGTATTTTTATTTTTTTTAGAAAATTAAGTATACAAAAAAAATATTTCGAAAAATAGGTATACGCGCACCCCCGAGTAGCGCGTATTGGTTGTTCCAAATAATGTTTTGAATAGTAAATTTACTGTCCAATACGCACTACCCGATGGTGTGCGTATACCTATTTTTCGAAATATTTTTTTTGTATAATTACTTTTAAAAAAAAATAATACTTACTTTAAAAAAAAAATCCATATTATCTCACTCGCTCATGCTCTTCCCGGGTTTCCCTTTACAACATCATCAATATTAACTTTGATCTGCCCCGTCTCTAGTGTGAGTCATCTAACATTAATCTTACTGAAAGTAACAGTCTCATTTGTAAGGAGCGAAGCTTGAAAAAACTTAGGTAGAGATTTATCCTTAAAAATTAGAGACTTCTTCTTCAAAATGTTCCAAAGTGCACCGGGAAAATCACACCAATCAATTCCTTCAACAGTAACCAACGGACACTTGGTACAACAGTATCGCTCTTGTTTGGAATCCAAATTTTGGATGTAAGAGATTCCGAAATCGATTCTCGGCATGTCCCAAGATTATTTATTGAATGACCAAAAAATATCCTTCAATAGTACATCTAGTCATTTGCCAACCAAATTTGATCCAATTGTTGAAAGGGAGCTTGGAAAGAATTATCAACTCTTGTTGGACCAGTAAATGTGTTCCAAAATCTTTTGGCAAACTCACACCCACAAAAAATGTATTTGATATCCTCCACATTAGTATGTTTTTTAGACAAAACTAAATGAAATGATAGGGATTTCCACACCCATTCCCATCCGACATAAAAAAATAGACAGAAGCATTAAAGTAATGTCACGAAGTACATTGAATCATTGATATTATTGCTATACTTTTAAATTTTGTTTCCTTTTTTGTATTTTTTTTTTTGATAACTAATAATAATTTCCATAATCACAAAAGACTACTCCAGTGTCTGAATTACAATGCTACGAGTCTTTGCAAGACCCCTAATATCCGATCTAATATTCGAAACCACCGACATCGGTGGTCGATCCAGTTCTACAAAATTGTCATCCAAGTGAACAGCTTCCTTAGCAAGGATATCCGCTACCCCGTTTCCCTCCCTGAAAATGTGTCTGAGCTTTACTCTTCTGAATCCCGCCATCAACCACCTGCAATCCCGAATGAGGGGTGTTAGAGGTCTCTCCTCCATACCATCTTCTATTAACATACCTATCGCTTCCTTCGCATCTGACTCCACGTGTAGATCCATTATCCCCATCTTTCTCGCCAATGAGAGCCCATCCCTAATTCCCCACAGCTCGGCGACCAAACTGTTCGTGACTCCCAGCTTTCTTTGGACTCCTTTCACCCAACCACCTAGGTGGTTTCTAAGGATCGCCGCACACCCCGCCAACCCCGGATTGCCAATCGCTGACCCGTCCGTGTTGAGCTTGTTCCATCCGAACTCTGGTGGGTTCCATCTGACAGCTATGTCCCTTCTTTCCGCGACGGTGCGTCTCTTAGCTAATAAGTTAGCCACATCTTTTACCTGCAAGATAACCAAACTCACGATATCCCTACAAAGGAATTTGTTACTAAACACCACCGAGTTTCTATTTTTCCAAATATACCACACTGTTGAGGAGAAAATCAGTCCCCATTGCATCCCCTCTCTAACCACCTTTTTTGATTGGCAGTTCGATTTTAACCACCTGTTCAGATCGGCTCCCTGAGCCTCCATAGCGTTGGGGATCCCCAAGTCTATCCAAACCTGTTTAGCAAAACCACAATCCCGCAATACATGCAGAATATCCTCATTATCTAAACCACATATTTTACAAGTAGCGTTAACATCCATACCTCTTTTCCTAAGACTGCCCGCGGTAGGAATCCTATTGTGGTTGCATAACCACAGGAACTGTTTGATTCTGGGGATGTTTTCACACTCCCATATCCAGTTTCACGAGTCCGGCGCCTGCTCGATGTGGTCATGCCTTACCTGGCCAATGGTGCGGTGGACGGAGGCCACCGAGGGGATCCCAGTCGGGGAGCCCACCCAGATTTTCCTGTCACTCGTCCCCTGTCTCGTGCTCCGAGGAATCGCTCTGATCCTGTCGTAGATGCTACCCGGGATTTGGAATGATAGATTCGAGGTATCCCACTCCCCGTTATCCGCACATATGTATTCATGATTTTGAGATTGAAAATGTCAAATTTAATGCTTTTTTAAGGTAGTGTTTCTAATACAATTCTAATACTGATATCGCAATTCGATTTACCGACTAATTAAACTAATTGTGGGTTATAGTTTAAAGTGATTATTTGGGGTTGGATTGGGTTAAAAATAATAAGGTGGGCTACCAACCAAATTAGGGAAGATGGGTTGATGAACGGTGAGTGAATAAATAGATAACTACCGTCTTTATGGAATGTCCTCTTTCATGAATTATATCTAATTTTACTTTTACTACAACTTGTTTATACTATTATATATATATATATTAGAAATGTGTCTAGAGAAAATTAAAGAAAATATAATTTATTTGGTATGCTTGGACTTCTACATAGTTATGTATGCACACACATTATTATTTTTTCCGAAAGTAAAATTTTAAAGAAATGTCCAATTATATTGAATAAAAAACATAATAAAGTAATAGTAAAAATAATAGAAGAAATAAATTTAGAAGAAAACAAATTATAAAAAGTCAAGCCATATTATAAAATTTTGTTGACCAAAAACAAATATAATAAAATTTTATTTGATAAGAGTTTATATTAGGTTATTAATTAATAATGCACTTTAGGTGGAAAAATATTTTTCAATTAATATACTAAAATAAAATATACACTTCTTATTCTTGATTAATTTTTACAATAATATAAATAGATCAGAAATATACTATACCATATTTCATTAAAAATTTATGATATAGTAATTCATTAGAAATTTATAATGCCATATTTTATTTTAAATCTATTCACATATACATTCACATAAAAAGAGGTTTTTACATTAATTTACAACAATTAATGCTCAAATTAATTTAAGTATGTAGTTTTCGATTTTAACCGAAAAATCGTATTATGAATGATCTTTTTTTTTTTACTTGAACGAACTTTTTTTTATCTGCACGGACTTTTTGTCAGGTAATTATTAAGAAAATCCGATCCAAAAAATATGAATCCGACTAAAATTGTCAATAGGTCAGACCGACCCACCGGCCGATTTCACCTCTATTGCTTAGTGTTTACCCATTAATTAACATGATTTTATAGGGGGGGTTTCACATAGTTATTTTAGTTATTCGAAGAGATAATATTTGTGTGGAAATAGTATTATCTTCATAGTAAATTTTATGGGTAGATCATTTTTGTGCATTATTAGTTGAAGTCTACCTCAGGAAAAAAAAACTACTTTTACATTAACATTATTGTCATTCATTAGCGAATTAATATGATGAAAGAGAATAATTGTAGATAAAAAAATAAAAAAAATAATGAAATTTAACAAATAATAAGATAGATAATAATTATTTTTTATTAGCATATATATATATAATATCCTTAGAGATAGAAGAATAGAACATTGCATTACAGTATTTATTCAAAATTTCAAATATTATTAAATAATAATTTTTGCAAAAAATATTAGTACTTTAAAAATATAGTAGTCAATCACTATTCGGGTTTAGTGGAGCAATTTACCCTCTTTATATTTATGTATTAAGTAACTTAGTCTACTGTCACTCTGCGACAAATATATTCCCAAATCAGAATTTCTTTCAAAACCACTCATATAAGAATATATTTTTTATTTTATTTTTCATTTTTTTGTTGATTTCTTCTCTGTTTTTTATTCCACACCACTCGGACAGCTGCTGATCACCTTCAAAAATATAAATTCGAGGGGAATACGAATACTTAATATGATTATATAATTTATACTGGCTGTATATACCACAGTACTCTATATAAATATATGGTGTGGAAATTGAAAATAAATTGTTATAAAGACTAGATTATATTGTAATTGAAATTCCAGTATAAGTCTAAAAATGGTCAAATATGTTTGCACAAAATAGTTTTTCGTCCAACATGTTATTTTGTGACGGTTAATGGTTCAATATGTTTGAAAATGATGGTAATTGGTACCTCCGTCACATTCTGTTAAAAAATTCCGTAAAATATTTTTCATATTTGCAAAATTAACTAAATATTTTTTAAAATGTTATAATTAAACCCTACAAACTTACACTAATGTTACAAACAAGTCCCGACTCGATTCAGGCCACACCGGGGGTCCCCTAGCCAGGGTCTAAACCCGAGTTCAGTTCAAACGATTGGGGCTCCAATAGAGCCACAATCGCGGGTCCTATGGTCTGGGTTCGGACCCTGGCTAGGAGACCCTTGGTTGACTCGAATCGAGCCAGGACTTGTTTGTAACATTAATGTACGTTTGTAGGATTTAGTTGTAAGTTTAAAAATTATTTGGTTAATTTTGCAAATATAAAAAATATTTAACAGGATTTTTAACAAAAAAGTAACGTCATTTTCAAACATGTTGGACCAAAAACAATCGTGTGGGTTAAAAAATCATTTTCGTCCAACATATTACACAATTTTCAGACTTTTTAATTGAATATATTTACATCTTATGTTTTGTGAATGTTCTATCTGAAAAATCAGTTAAATATTTCCATGATTGTAAGCTCACTACCTATGTTTTATAGGGTTAATAATTAAAAATCTATAAAAACTTTGATTCTTTTATAAAAATCTATTTAAATGTTGAATTTTTAAATTTTATTACTTATAATTTCGGAAGTGGATTAAAATGTTACATGATTACATCTATTCATTTTTTCATCAAAATATGGTCAGAAAATAATGTAACACCACATAATTGATTCATAGTTTAAAAACAAATATTATTTTTTAAAATAAAAAAAAAACACTGAAAATTTGAGAGGAAGGTGCTAAATTTTTAATATACTATTTTTATTAAAAATATAAAATAAATGAAAATAATAATTAGTGAGTGATTTTCTTTATTTCATATTTTTAGTCAAAATATTAAAAACACAGCGTTACTTTCTCAATTGTTATTTTTGTTTTTTAAAATAATATTCTTTTTTTTTTATATAAAGAATAATCATATATTATCACATCAATTTATTCAAATTTAACGAATAAATAAATAAAATAACATTTTGGCTAATTCTAAAGTTTTGATAGGTTTTTAATTATAACCCTTAAATAAACTTTGTTATTCAATGCTAATCTCTCTACTCTATGTAGTTATACTATCTCAATTAATATTTAGCAAAAGATGAATGGATAAATACTAGGAGAATATATATATATATATATATATATATATATAATAAGAGTAAATTTACTTAAATTTGAAGGTGATGAGTCAGACCTCAGATTTTTTTTTTTGCCAAGTCAGACCTCAGATGACTTACCTAACTTTGTGAAATAAATAGAAATGCATATATTTTTCAAGTATATGATTAGACACCACTAGCTAGCTAGCTTCTCTAGAATTTTGATTTTTTTTTTCTCACTTCCTTTTGACTTTCTAACCATAAAGTTTTAGATTTAGAACATAATGTATTCAATAAATTTTAATAAAAAGTTAGGTATACACGTTACCGTGTTATCATAACCGGACTGACCTTCGAACCGACGAGGTGGCCGGTTTCCGGTTCGGTTGGTCTAATCCTACCGGATCCAGTTCAATATACGGTTAACTGTTCATTATTAAAAAAAAAAACTGAAAATACAAACTACATAGTCTCAAACACACACATAATTACCTCAAACTACATAGTCTCAAGCACACACAAAATACATAGTTTCAAACACAATATAACACAACATAATTAGCTCAAACTTTGAACATACATAACACAATAGCCTTAACATTAAACACAATAGGTTTGAAAACTTGAAATGGCTGAAATTAATTGGAATTGGAATTAAACCTAAACTTAAAACTGACCGATTGAAGTTGCTCGGTCGAACCAAAGAAAATCACCCAAAAATATTAACCCCCAAAAAAACTAGAACCAAAAACCGAACGATTTTTGAAAAAGTGTATGGTCCAACCCAATTCAAACACTGTTGCTATGCAATTCGATCTTTTAACTGAACCAAACCGGACAAGGGTCCGGTTTCAAGTCGAACCACCCATCCAGTTCAATTCTGATAACACTGCACACGTTACTACCGGGTAGCGTATTTCGATCATAAGCTATCACAAAAAAATTAAGGAATTTTTATAAAAGATGTTCAGTTATGTCTACCCAATATCACATCTTTAATTTAAAGTGAGCACTTGTGAAACATGATATTCTATGAATTCTTGCACTTGTGAAACACGATATTTGTTTATCATTATCTACACTCGAGCTGAATCTCGTACATTCTGAGAGCGAAATTCATAATATTGAGATAATTCGCTCTATCCCGTGTTGTGAACTGTCTCAACTCGATATTCCCAGTTACGAGTTGTCTCAACTTGCTACTTCGTGGATAAATATTTACTTTTTAAAATATTATTCTAAATATGCTTATTTTTTAAGGAAACAAATATGTGTATAAAACATTATAGGATTTAGAGTTTGGTACTTAGAAACTATGTTTTATACTTAGTTATATTATATATCAACCCTAAACTAACCAAATTAATTTATATCAAGCAACTTCAATTAATAATATGATTTCTATTATCATGAACTGCGTTTCTTTAATTTTAAATGGATGAAAATTGGACTCTTTCACTTTACCTATTCATTCTTTGTAATTTGTATGAATTATTTGACTTTTCTAGTGAAAGAGTAAATCAGGAATGGTATGTTTTTCGTATGAATTTGTCAAATAATTTATTTATTTATTAAGACTGTGATTGACAAAGTGAAAACTAATTACTTCACTAATAGGAAATTTTGTTGGATATTAGTCACTAGATCAATATCTGGAGTTATGAGTCTCCAACACTTATCTCGAGGAATTAATTCAGTGAACATTTCAAATAAAGGTGAACATTCTATAAAATTAGGGGTGTCAAAACGGGTCATTGATCGTGTCGGTCTTGAATTTTGTAATAGTATGAGTCAGTTTTTGAAACTCAAACCTGACCCGCGGGATGGTGGGTCAACCCGCATGTCATAATGACCCATCATAAATAGTAAGGGTTGTGTTATACTGACCCGTTCGACCTCCATGACCCGCGGGGCAGTCTGACCCGTTCGACCCACCATGACCCATCAAGTGAGCAACTTCAACTTGCTAGGGTTACCTTCGGATTTTTGATGCTTGGCACTTATAATGATTTAATATAATATATAAATGGGACGGGTCACGGGTTGACCAGTGGGTCAAGGTTTATGACCCAAACCTGACCTGTGTTTTCACGGGTCATCCATGGGTCATGTCAAAATTATCCATGAGTCAAAAACTTTAACACAAACACGACCCGTGAGCGGATCACCCACGGGTTGGATCAGATTTTAACCCCCCTAGATAAAATGTGAGTACTCTTAAAGTTTCAACTTAGTTTGAATTTTAGCATAAAAAACATTCAAGGCCATATATGATGCAAAAATCTCGCTCCTCAAATGTGAGAATATGTCTCATAAATATATATACCATATCATTAAGGGATAAAATCTTGTTTATTACTCGAATACATAACAATATATATATGGAAAGCACTATAACGGTAGGTGGTTCAACCAGTATAAATATGCTATGCTTTCTACTAGTATAAATACGCTATACCTTATCTATATAAAAAAAATTGGTATATTTAGGTGCTTTCTGTAAACATAATGATGAAATTTCATATATATGTTTTTTTGCTAATAATATTTCTACATAATAGCTCTTTGTGTTGGGGCCTCATAAATTTACATTTCAATTTGCCTAATATTCAGTTTTGTGTGAGGGAAATGTGTTGAAACTATAGTCCCACATACAAAATGTTCCATAAATCCAATCCAATATACAATATTTTGAGAGTTAATACTAAAATAAAAATGATCAATTTATTTGTAAATTCAACTGATTTGTAAGTGAATTTCTTCAATATTCTCTCAAATATTACATTTTAAACTGACGTTTGTAAATATTAATTTACATCAAACTCCATGCAGGATCAGCATATCAACCTTCATCAAGATTCGAACATTAACGATCTAACACCAATGTTAAAAATGAGATTTCCATTTTAATTAAATTTCTTATAAATTTAAATTTGTAGGTTAGAACCCTCCTTAATACTAGATACACATTCTATCATTTCAAACATCAAAAATAAAAAAAGGCGGACGAAATCGAATTATCGATAAGACCAGTCTGAGACTGGCTCGACTAGGACTGAGACCGAGCATATATTTTTTTCTTCAAGGTCGGGCTCGAGCTCGATTTTTTTGACCAAAAGTCTCGATTTTTTGAAGGCTGACAGCTGCTCTCTAAACGTGGAACTGATCTGATCTTGGGAACTGCTCTGATTTTGGTCCGAGTCAAGCAAAACCGACTCATGCGTTTTTGTTAGCCAAAGTCGGTCTCGATCCTCCAAGAGTCAGGACTGAAAACTCGATCTCGGTCTTGCCTCAAAGACCGTCACGGACCACCCATGATCACCCCAATATCAAACTTTTGTTTTGAAAAATGAAAATTTACGGCTATCCATTTTTGAGTATTTTTAATAAGATTTTAATGTTATTTAAAAAAATATATATCTCAAACTTCAATTTTTATTTTAAATTAAACTTATTCAACCTTAAACAGTATCTTATTATCTATAAATTTATATAATGACCCGACAGAAATGGTCTAAATCCGCAACTGCTTTTTATCTCAGCAAACCTGTGGAAAGGAAGAAATCCGAAGAATGGTCGTAGGCGGTTGTTATGGTTGACCTTGTGTGGTGTTGACTGCTAAATGTATTGTTTGACTTATCCGACTCGTATAATTGTTGGAAGAAACAATGCTTACGGTTCTGATACGTACGTATACGGTCTACCTTTCGTAGAGACGTATAACAAATATATATAAAAGGCCCAACGCTCAATGTGGGCCCATAACACGTGGAGAATGAGCCCATAATGTTCAAGTAATGGGTTGGCGTTCACAAAGAAACAAACTATTTCAATCACAAATATAATTTTTTACTTCATATAAATATGTACGAAAATATATATTTATGAAAGTATATAACATAAGGATAATATAAATACGATAAAATAATGTAATTTTGTATCGTGTTTGTATTTATATATTATAATATTAATAAAGTTGTGCTAGTAAATTTTGAATAGTTTTATAAATACATCCTATTTTATAAATATTAAAATTCAAACTAATTGTTTAAGTTGTACTCAATTCTATATTAAGAATTAGTAAAATTCATTTCTTAATACGATTAATTTCGCACGCAGACATATAACTGTTTTTTTTAACATAATAAAATTATGAAAAAATGTTTATTGTGTGTGAGAATATGACATGAGAAACTTGTCTACCTCTAATTAGGATACGACTCGGTAACAAATAATAATATATTTTGTAATGTAGATTATTTATTACTTTTCCTTTTTAATACAAATTACGAACGTTACCCATAAACTTCTCATTCAAACTTCAAAGTGTCTCCTCTCTTTCCTCATATAAGAAAAACCTAAACCCTTAAAATTGCTAATCTTTAAAAATATAAATATCTAACTTTTTTTTTTTTACATTTTCACTTAAAAATGTAAATTTACGAATTCACGCGGGTAGATTTCTTCAATTGGGCCTGTCACAGTAAGTTGAAATTTTAAAATGTTTTTTGTTTTTAAGTAAATGTGTTAAGAACCCTATATAGGGTTGAAGAAGGTTCTCAAATACAGAGAATAAATGAAACAACACAAAGAAACTACCAAGAATTACTGAAGAAGAAGACAAAAAAGCGTGGTTAATTTTGATGATCACTTGAGTCTGGGTATCTCCCAAAATTTCATCACTGCTACAAATAAATACTCAAAAAAGAGTGCACAATAATTGCACACCGGTTCATAATTGAACACGGTTTGAATCACTTAAACCGGCCGAACTAGACCCTAACTCTAATACTTAGCCTATTATACTCTTAACTTTACAGAAGATATAAATAGGTCCTTAACAAAGAACAAAGACAGGTTAGCTTGTATTCTTCTCACTCCCCCTCAAGCTAACACTTCCAAATATGTCTTTTAACTCTAAGCTTCTTCAGCAAATGAAAATGTTGTTGACTACTCATCACATTTGTAAAAATGTCAGCCTTTTGATCAACTGACCTAATGTACTCCAACTTAATAATTCCTGCAGAAATTTCCCCCCTAACAAAATGACAATATATTTATATATGTTTGGTACGTTCATGAAACATAGGGTTAGTTGAAATTTGAATAGCACCTTTATTATCACAATAAACTAAAACTGGACAAGAATGTAAAACACCAAGTTCAGAAAGCAAATCTTTCAACCATATTACCTCTGAAACCGTAACACCTATGTTTCTCTACTCAGCTTCAGCTGAGGGTCTTGAAACTGTATTATGCTTCTTAACTTTCCAAGATATTAAAGAATCACCAAGTTTAATACAAAAACCAGTAACAAATTTTCTAGTTTTAGAACAAGTAGCCCAATTAGAATCACAAAACGCATACATATTAAGAGAACTAGATGCAGACAAAAATATTCCCAAACCAGGCTGATTTTTCAAATACCGAATAAACCTAAAAGTAGCATCTAGATGCGACTGCTTTGAGGACTACATAAACTGACTTAAATTTTGAACATAAAATGTAATATCAGGACGAGTTATAGTCAGGTAAAGCAGCTTTCCTATCACATTCCTATAAAATGTTGCATCATACAGAATCTTATCACTAGATTCACTATTAAATGCTTCATCATATGCAACTAAGGCAAGGGACTGATTTAATTCCATAGTGGTTTTACAAGATTCTGCACCAAGCAAGTCAACCTCTGAAATTAATTCCAAAGCATACTTATGTTGATTAAGCACTATACCATCATTCGACCTAGCTATTTCAAGACCAAGAAAATATCTTAGCTCTCCTAGGTATTTCATTTTAAAATGTTGCTCAAGGACATATTTCAACTCAGAAATCAGAACACTGCTATTACCCAAGATTAACAAGTCATTCACATATACCAATAATATGACAATATTCCTTTACGTTTAAAAAACAAGGAATAATCATACTTACTCTGCTCATACCCATGACTAACCAAGACTTCGGTTAACTTCAAACTTCACTGTTTAGGAGCTTGTTTGAGTCCATATAAGGACTTCTGCAACATGCATACCAGGTTAGTACCAGTCTCCTCATGTTTATAAAAACCTTTAAGGGAGTTCCATATAAATTTCTTCATCCAAATCACCTTGAAGAAAATCATTAAAAACATCAATCTGATATAAATGCCAATTTTTCACAGCAGCAACATCCAAAACAGATCTAACAGTCACCTTTTTTGCAACAGGAGAAAAAGTATCACTAAAGTCTATACCCTCCTTTTGACTATATCATTTTGCAACTAATCTAGCTTTATACCTTTCAATCGAGCCATCAACTTAATATTTAACTTTATATACCCATTTACATCCAATCACAATCTTGCCAACATGCAAAGAAACAATCGACCAAGTATTGTTACTTTCAAGAGCAATAATCTCTTCTTTCATGGCTTCCACCCACTTACTATCCTTTCAGCATCCTTAAATAGGACAAGTTCTGTTACTTTCAAAACAGAACAAACAAACTGCCTATATTCATCAGAAATTCCATCATATGAAATAAAGTTACTGATAGGATAAGCAGTAGATGTATCATTTATCAGATTCATAACATAGTCCTGCTGCCATGAGGGAGCTCTACTCACCCTAGTGGACCTCTTTGGTTCAGAGACAGTCTCATTAGTATCAAGATTCTTACTAGGCAGTAAAGCTTCAATCTCACGAGGGACATAACTATCATCAATACCAACTCTATTTTCAGCCGAATTATCAGGAATATCAACATCATTTGGAGCAATAAAATCAAACATAGGATCATCACCCAGATTACGATAAGAAAAAACAGGCATATCCATACTACTTTGAGTTTGCTTATACAGAAAAACATCCTCCTTAAACTGAACATCTCTACTGACAAAAAAAGACTAAGTATTCATATTAAAAATTTTATAAGCCTTTTGGGTTGGAGAGTACCCCATATGAATAGAAGCTACAGATCTAGAACTGAATTTATCTAGATTATTAGGAACCTTGGCAAAACACAAACAACCAAATACACGCAAGTGTTTAAAACCAGTTTTTTTTCCTGTCAATTTCTCAATAGGTGAAACACCACCCAAAACAGAGGAAGATAATAATAAATTCACAAGATAACATGCTGTAAGAATACATTCACCCCAAAACTTCACAGGAATACCACTTTCAAATTTCAAAGCACGAGCAATTTCAAGTAAATGTCTGCTTTCGCTCAACAACCCCATTTTGCTGGGGTTGGTATAAGGACAACTAGTTTAATGAATTATCCCTTTTTCCTTCAACATATTAAAACAATTTTCATTCAAGAATTCCCTTCCATTATCACATCTAATTCCTTTAACAAAGCATTCAAACTGATTTTCAACTAATTGAAGAAAATGCTTAATTATAACAATAACATTAGATTTCAAAGATAACAAGTAAGTCCAAGTATGTCTAGAGAAATTTTCAACAATAGTCAAAAAATACATTTTATTATCATGCGTATTTACATTGTAGGGACCCCAAACATCCATACGTCTAAGTTCAAACCTCCTATTAGCAGTTTGATTCTCTTAAAAGATAAAATTGCACAATAAACCTATCTTGAAGAGTAAAATCAATCAATCAATCTTTAGCGAATTTATTGATTTTTTGGGAATTGATCGATTTTTTGGGAATTGATCGATTTTTCGATCCAAATGTAATAAAATAATAACACGACTGAAAAGGCTTACCCAGTGTTATTAGAACCGGACCGTCAATCCGACCAAAAACCGAACTCCTGTCCGATTTGGTTCAGATAAAAGACTATTTTACAAATGAACAATGTTTGAATCGGGTTGAATCAGACAGTTTTTAAAAAATCATCCGGTTTCCGGTTCAATTTTTAGGTTGATTTTTTTTCTTACAAACCAATTGTTTTTTCGGTTTAAACCGATTGGTTTTATTATGCACGAACCGCTTGATTTTATGCAGCGTTAAACCGAACCGACTACTAGGTTAAGTTTTCGAGCTCCATTTCACGAACAGCACATCCGCAGTATTCAAGAAGTGATTCAATCTCCATTTTCACCGACAACTGCAGTTTTCAATCTCCATTGGAACAACACAGCCGCAGTTGAGCAGTGGTCACAACCGCAGTTCAGCAGTTTAGCGTCAGCCGCAGTTCAACATGTAATTTAATTGTCATTGGCATCGATGTTCTCAAAATTGCCTTTTGTTGTAGGATTTTCCTATACTTTGGTTCTTGTTCAGCTGCATTTTTTAGACTTGTAGTTCAATAACAACCAAGCTTATAGATGTTTTTACAGGATTTTGGATGGCAGGGTTTTGGATTTTTCATAGGAACGAAGGAGCTCAAGGGATGTGATGTTCCCTGTTCAAGGTAGTGAGGTACGAGCAAGAACAACAGAGTATTACCAGGCTGTAGCTGCTTCCAAAGATAAGGGTTCACAGTCGCTTCAACTGTTTGTTCTTGTCAAAGGTTTCCTCAACATGGTAGGGTGAGTTTGGGTGGATATCACTCAGAAAGAGAGCTACGCATGAAGAACACAACTCATTGTAAATGTTGGACAATCACCACCACCGTCACCGTTGGTTACACTTTTGCTTTTGGGGGGGAATTGAATCTACCAACGACCCAGAATGAGAAGCTGACTTGTGATCATGGGATAATTGGGAGGTAGTTTTAGGGCTATCGATGGTTAGGGTATGGTCAGAGTATGCCAAATACCATAACCATACCATATTTTTAAACCACATACCATAACCATAACCATTATGAGTATAATTTTCAATACCATAACCATTAAAATAACTGTGGTTATTAACCATGTTTTTATCCGTATATCCATATTCATTCCACACATGTAATATAATAAAAGATCGAAAATTTTATTTAAAAAAATACATCAATCTATATTGTCATCGTTGGACTTTGACGCCTTCAATCTTCAAGAATTTCAAATTTTCAATTATATAATTTATATTTAGTATATTATATAAATAGTTTATTAATAATAAATAAATATTATATTTATAGAATAACCATGGTTATAACCATGGGTATAACTCAAATACCATAACCATAACCATTATGGGTAGAAAATTCATCACCATAACCGCACCGCACCATAATGGTACGATTAACCATATTAAACAGTAACAACCATGGTTATGAGTTTTTCACCACACCATTGTCGGCCCTGGGTAGTATGTGATGACTGAGAATAAGACATTATTCCTTTTGATATATAACACTACTATATTGTCAAAATTTCAATCAAAATAAATTAAGTGTAGAGGAGAAAAGAGACTTTAGAAGAATAAAGTAACTACATGTGGATATACCGTTTTGGTCACTCATGGGTGCATAATCCCTTTCAATTATTGTAGTTTTGCAATGAAAAATTTGAAGTATTGAGAACAGGAACTTGATGGAATCTTCATCTGCAAAATCTGTTTTATATGGTGACATTGTTGTGGACCATCCTGTTTTATATGGTGACATTGTTGTGAACCTTCATATGTGTGTGCTTGACAGTTTGAGACTGCATGTATTTTCAGTTTTTTCTCCTTGTCAACAGTAAATCGCACGTCCAACCGAATCTGATTCGATTAGACCAGCCAAACCGTGAGCTGACCCCTTATCAGTTTGAGTGTCGGTCCGGTTCTAATAATAATGTGCTTACGAATGTCTCACTCTCACATAGTCACATCACATGTCACCAATCAAATCCAAATGTAATAAAAATAATAAATGATCATTAAAAAAACGTATCCGTTTCGACTTTGGTATGCGCGCCAAAAATACAGCCGATTAGATAACCAATCAGTATACACCACGTGCCCAAGAAACGCCTCCACGTCATCTCCGTGCCGTATAAACTTCAACTACCACAACCGAATGAATTCACCCATCCTCTGTTCTTCTAAGCACCGTCAGTCCGTCACCGTTTCTTCTGCAATCAGTCCTCCCTCCCTCACCTGCGATGGACCCAGATCAGCTGCCGGAGAATGAATCTGTCGATTCCGATCCCTCCATGTGGAGAATACAGCGTCTGGTGGCCCATCTGGTTCCGGTTCCCCGCGCTGACCGACACGATCAGCTCCAGATAGCTGCCTGTGCTGCTCGGTCGAAGATCGACGTGGACACTGAGAAACTGTCCATATACATGAGGGGGAAGCACCGCGATGTTCAGGACAAAGTGTACGAGTTTTTCAATTCGAGGCCGGATCTGCAGACTCCGCTGGAGATCTCGATGGAGCAACACCGGGAGCTGTGTATGAAGCAGCTGCTAGGGCTCGTCCGCGAGGCCGGAATTAAGCCCTTTAGGTATGTTTCTGAGGATCCGTCCAAGTATTTCGCAATTGCTGAGGCCGCGGGAAGCGTTGATATGTCGCTCGGGATCAAGATGGGCGTCCAATACAGGTGATTGTTCTGGAACGTTGACTATTTTTGGTTTGCAGTTTGAATTTCACAAAAAGTACAGTTTTGGAACTTCTGTTGGGATGATTGTAGCAATGAAATAGGAAGTTCGTGAAAGTGGTTTTCATAAGTGTGATTGGATTTAAAATGAGATGAGTCCTGCTGCTTGAAATATGAGTGTTATTTCTTTGTCTGTCTTTCGAATCATCAGTAAGATTTGAGGGTGACAGTGCCAAATGGAAGGATGATAGTATGAAGAACAATGATTTGATCATGAAGTGAAATTTTACAGCTTTATTCTTTCATGGGTAGATAAAATTATGCTGCTGAAATTCCAAGAACTGGTGAAATGTACTGTTTAGTGGATATACGATGGGTGAATTATGATTCTCGAACATTCTGATGGCTAATGCCAGTGATCCTATATGAGTAAAAATGAAGCATGCCTTATCCTATACATAAAAAATTGTACTTTTTCTGCATCACATAATGTAATCTTTGAGGTCATATCATCTTATGCAGTCTTTGGGGAGGCTCAGTGATCAATTTGGGGACCAAAAAGCATAAGGATAAGTACTTTGATGCTATAGACAATGTGGATTATCCTGGATGTTTCGCCATGACGGAGCTCCACCATGGTAAAGTTCATGTTAAAATGTTATAATTTGTATTCAAAGAAAACAAGTTTCTCATAGATGGAAATAACTTGCACTACCGAAGAATTGGATGCCCTCTTCCGGGGACTCTTGCTTTGCACTTTAGGTACTCTGCCTATGCTAAAATCTTACATTTACCCAAAACAGGTTCAAATGTTCAAGGCCTCCAAACAGTTGCTAAGTTCGATCCCATCACCGATGAGTTCATAATCGACACCCCAAACGACGGTGCTATCAAATGGTGGATAGGAAACGCTGCTGTCCATGGAAAATTCGCCACCGTCTTTGCCCGCCTGGTGCTCCTGACACACGATGCAAAAGGGTCTGCTGACATGGGCGTGCATGCCTTCATCGTCCCAATAAGGGACCTCAAAACACATCAGACACTTCCAGGTATCGAAATTCATGACTGTGGCCACAAGGTTGGTCTGAACGGCGTCGATAATGGAGCACTAAGATTCCGTTCTGTTAGAATCCCTCGAGAGAATCTCCTAAACAGATTTGGAGATGTTTCACGGGATGGGAAATATACAAGCAGCCTTCCTTCCATAAACAAGAGATTTGCAGCCACATTAGGGGAACTGGTAGGTGGCAGAGTTGGACTTGCTTATTCATCAGTTGGAGTTCTTAAAATTGCTGTCACTATTGCTACCCGATACTCTCTTCTGAGACAGCAGTTTGGTCCTCCGAAGCAGCCTGAAGTTAGCATTCTCGATTACCAATCTCAGCAGCACAAGCTCATGCCAATGCTTGCTTCCACTTATGCATTCCATTTTGCAACCTTGCATTTAGTGGAAAGATACTCGGAAATGAAGAAAACCCACGATGAAGATTTGGTTTCGGATGTTCATGCTCTTTCTGCTGGCCTCAAGGCTTATGTAACGTCGTATACAGCTAAATCACTGAGTATCTGCAGAGAAGCTTGTGGAGGTCATGGATATGCTGCTGTGAACCGATTCGGTAGCTTGAGGAACGATCATGACATTTTTCAGACGTTTGAAGGTGATAACACCGTGCTTCTGCAGCAGGTTTGTAAAAAAATTTATCTTCTAATTATCATGAATTTATTCTACATTTTGCTTCAACTGATAAATGGAACCTTCTTTGCCTAGTAAGTATATGATATGAAAAATATGTATGGGAGACCTACAAAACATGGATTTTAGACTGAAAGTGAAAAAAATTACCGGCTGAGATAACGTGATTGTCTAAGTTTCACTCTTTGTAGGATTGATTATCTTCATAATCTGGATGAACATGAATGCCTTTTCTCTTCTTTGTCTGGAAATCTAAGTGTTTGAGTTGGGTTCAGGTGGCAGGTGATCTCTTAAAGCAATACAAGGAAAAATTCCAAGGTGGGACACTTACAGTTACCTGGAATTACTTGAGAGAATCCATGAACACATACCTATCACAGCCAAATCCAGTAACAGCAAGATGGGAAGGTGAAGATCATCTGCGAAACCCTAAATTCCAGTTGGATGCCTTCAGGGTAAGTTTCCAGACAAAGAACTTCTGATGTTGGAAAATAGTAAAGATTGTGTTTCCTTAAATACTTCAATTTTTGTGCAGTATCGAACATCTCGGTTGTTACAGAGCGTGGCAGTCAGACTCAGAAAGCACACCAAAACCCTAGGTGCTTTTGGTGCGTGGAACAGATGCTTGAACCACCTTCTAACTCTTGGAGAATCCCACATTGAATCCGTCATTCTTGCCAAATTCATCGAAGCCGTTCAGAGGTACGATAAATCTGCAACATCGATTCGAAGTAATCCTCATTCCTTTTTGCTCGTCGATTTTTTTCATTTCCATTTTTTTGCCTATAGATGTTCCGATCCGAGCTCTCAAGCTGTTCTGAAATTAGTCTGCGACCTTTATGCATTGGAGCGGATCTGGAGGGATATCGGAACATACCGTAATGTTGATTATGTGGCTCCCAACAAAGCCAAGGTACACAACTTTCTAAGAAAACTTCTAATATCTACTGAAACTTGCACAGCAAGAAACACTATCTGAAAGATGGGTTGTACCAACAAAACTTTTTGTCAGTAGAAGTTTTTTAACCGTCTGTAAAAGTATGTTACTCGTCAGTGAAACCTTTTACTGTCGGTAAAAGTATTAATCTGATATCCTTTTTTTTTTGGGTGTCTCTTTCGCAGGCTATTCATAAACTTGCAGAGTACCTGAGCTTCCAAGTGAGGAATGTTGCTGGTGAACTGATAGACGCCTTTGATCTACCCGATCACGTAACGAGGGCGCCCATTGCCATGCAATCCGAAGCTTACTCTCAATACACGCAGCAAGTTGGATTCTAATTTACCGTTTGGAGAGACAACTTTTGTACGTGTTGTTAAGAGTATAAATTAATGCAGTGGGGATCGAATGGATGAATGAAAGACAAATTGAAGGAGGTGCAGTTTGTAATGAACTACTAAAACCAATTTATCGTTTATTGATGCCAACAGACAAGGTTGCTAATTCGTGTCGACGAGTCAACGGTGGGTCATGTCAAGTACGAGTTGTGTCAAAATATACTTAACATAAACACGACTCGTGATTCTTAATGGGTTGATTTTCAAGACTCAAACACGACTTGTGGGGCCACGAGTCAACTCAACGTTTCATATAATTCACTAATTCATACAAGTGACTCATGTGATCCACGTAACCCATATAACCCACACGACCCATAAACTTTTATATAATTTATTATAATATATATTTAGTTATACGGGTTCACGAGTTAACATACTAATTGATATGTATGATTCAAATCTAATCTCATTTTTCATACGGATTGGATAAGTCGTGTCAAAATGAACTACGATATCAAAATCTTCAACAGATAAACAAGTCACTCATGAATCATGTCCAAAATTGATTCCCCTAATTGCAGCATACTAAAATTAGAACCCAAAACTTTTAATTAAGAAACGAAATCAGTTTAATCATATTGCAATACTTTTAAAAGTTATTTTTGGAAGATCGATACATATTGGTTTTCAACTTTTCATAGAGTGATTATTTATTTATATTATATAATTTTTAGATCTGACTTCTTCTCCTTCTCCTTCCACTTTAATGCTTTCACTGTATTCCAGTATAGTAGCAGTTGACACTGGAGATCAATTCTTACTGCTCCATTGAATATGGCTTCCTCTGCAGCTGCTTCGGGCTCTATCTTCTCCCTCTCTTCCTCTCAATCTACGAAACGTCTTCAACTCTCTCCCTCCTTTGTTTACCTCCCTCGATGTAATCCCCTCTCCATCAAATCCATATCCATCAACCCCTCCCCGTCCAAGTTTTCCATCAGAAGCTCCGCCAATGGCGCCGATTCAGATATCCCAATTGAAAAGAGTAAGTTTTCTCTACCGTAATGCTTCAAAATCGCTCCTTCCGAGTAGAATTATTGCTGATACGTGTTTGAATCGCCTTAGTGGCTTCTGCATTTCGATTGAATATGCATTTTTATTTCATCAGATCAGTTTGAAAAGTTGAATTTGCTCTCTGCACGTTTGTTAGTCCAATAAAAATTTCTTAAATGTGGTTAATCTGTACAATTTTGATTTCTTTCTATCAATTGAAGACTTATTTATGTTTTTGGATGAGGTTCACTTACTATAGATGTCTTCAATTCTACAGAGTTCCCAGCATTTCCAACTGTTATGGATATTAATCAAATACGCGAAATTCTGCCCCACAGGTAAGTGACTTGAATATTAGATCACACTCTTGCATAAAATTGTCTTTGGTTGGGATTTCATGATTCGTTTTTGCCCCTCTTATATTGTTTGTAGGTTTCCATTTCTTTTAGTGGATAGAGTTATTGAGTATAATCCGGGAGTATCAGCTGTAGCTATCAAGAATGTGACCATAAATGATAACTTTTTTCCTGGGCATTTCCCTGAAAGGCATATTATGCCTGGTGTTCTCATGGTTGAGGTAACAAGTCTTGTTATGCAGTAAACAATGGCATGTATTCACATTCATTTAACTTCCGAAGCTAATCTTGGTATCTATTGTTAGGTATTGTAGTCTGATTAATATGTAATGGTAGATTATGTATTAATGTACGCATCTCGTAGTTCAACCTCCGCGGTGAGGTTGCCGGGGGTGTGGGGGGCGGGAGCCCCTCACTCGAAGGCAGGGTTCGGGGCAGCGCCCCGAACCCATAGGCTATACTGTACTGTACTGTATTTCTCCATGTATACGTATTTTGTAACAGTAACCGTCATGAATAATATCTTCTAAACCGTGTGGAGGTTAACCACTTGGGTGTTACCACAAGAAATCTGATTTGCTTCCCTTCCTTTCCTCTCTAGAAAAACTGAGTTTTTCCTTCTCAAATCCTAAGTGTTTTCTTTATTAGATTGAGTGTTTGATCCTAACATCTATCTTGTACCGATGTCTATAACCATTGCAGCTTCCAAGTTCTTTAATTGTTTGTGAAAAAAAGATTGTTAAATAAAATGGAAGCTAAGTTAGTTTACTTCATGAACAAAATTGGTCGGTGATGAATTCTCTCAAATACCAAATAAATTAGTCATACTTATATAGCTATTTAATTTAATCCTTCTGTAGTGCAGTACTTCCTGGTATAATGAACTGAATGATAAAACTTTAGTTTCTCATGGAATTGAAAATATCATATATACATTAGAACTTGGTAAGTTGGAACAGGCTGCTTCGATGATGATATTAAGTACGATGCTTTTGCTATCGGCAAAATATCCCTTTGCTTGGATCAACCAATTCTTTTTAGTCATACTTTTAAGGTGAAAAGTTGTTAGGTATTGTAGTCTGATTAATATGTAATGGTAGATTATGTATTAATGTACGCGTCTCGCAGTTCAACCCATAGACTGTACTGTACTGTATTTCTCCATGTATACGTATTTTATAACAGTAACAGTAATTAATATATCTGGCTAAACCGTGTGGAGGTTACCCACTTGGATGTTACCACGAAAAATCAGAGTTTGCTTCTCTTCCTTTCCTCTATGAAAACTGAGTGTTTTCTTCTCAATACTTAGTGTTTTCTTCATCCGATTGAGTGTTTGATCCTAACAAAAGTTACAGCAGAAGGGAGAGGCCAAGCATTTTAGAAGTGAAGATGATAGGATTGTAGGAGAGGCAGATCATTCATTGCTACCGACTAAGCTAGTTTTCCTTGATAGAGAACACAGTAATGGTGAAGGAAGCTAATATGGGTATTTTGCCCCACTTTTGTAAATGAAGAGCATAATACAAATGGAAAACTACCAAATTGGTATTCGAACTTGTGGGTGATTTGCAAGTAAGTACTTAAATTTTGTTTTGTAGCAACTAAGTAGCCGAACTTATGAAAATTAGCAAATAAGTACCTACCGTTAATTTCCGTTAAGAATAAACGGAAAATATCATGTGAGGAGCAAACAAGTACCTGAACTTACACGAATGAGCAATTAGGTACCTGAATCAGTTCAAAAACCGGTTCAGTCGAACAACTTTATTTTTTTTTAAAAACGTGTTTATATACCAAACACATGCATGACTCAACTCCAGACGTTCTCGGAGTGTTCCTTGATGCACCGAGAACGTCTGGAGTTGAGTCACGCATGTGTTTGGTATATAAACACGAGTTTTAAAAATAAAATAAAGGGGTTAGACCGAACCGGATTTTGAACCGGTTCAGGTACCTACTTGCTCATTCGTGTAAGTTCAGGTACCTGTTTGCTCCTCACGTGATATTTTCCGTTTATTCTTAACGGAAATTAACGGTAGGTACCTATTTGCTTATTTAAGAAAGTTCAGCAACCTATTTGCTACAAAAAAAAAGTTTAGGTACATACTTGTTAATTACGCACAAGTTTGAGTACCAGTTTAGTAGTTTTCCCGATACAAATTGGTGCTTCAGTTCATGTGTTCGATTCATAGTAAATGTCTGGTTTTTAGTTAGTAACTACTTTATCTTCCACATTGGACACGCTGCTGGTTTTGTTGATCTTCCTCCGTTCCGGTTGATTATTTACAGCTAACTCAAATCTCTTGTATTAATGAAATCCAATTTTGAGATTCACTTATGTCTTCAACTTCATCTCAACCTGTTGAAACCCAGGCAATGGCTCAGGTGGGTGGATTGGTCATGCTGCAGCCCGAAGTGGGTGGATCCCGCGAGAACTTCTTCTTTGCAGGGATCGACAAAGTGAGGTTTCGGAAGCCTGTAATTGCAGGAGACACCTTGGTGATGAGAATGACTTTGGTAAAGCTTCAGAAACGGTTCGGGATTGCTAAGATGGAAGGGAAGGCTTATGTTGATGGAGAAGTCGCGTGCGAGGGTGAGTTCTTAATGGCTATGGGTAAGGGGGAATGAAAAATCGATCGATGCTCAGATGTAGTCGGTAATAGAATGTTTTATTAGTTGAAATAGCACGGAATGGTTGGGATAATCGATTGAGATTTGTGTGCCAAGTGGTTTGTTTTATAGTCTAGGAAGAAATAATGGTGTTTGTGGTGTAGAATCTGTAGATTGATTGCACTTCATTTCATTGTGATTGTGGACCTTATTGAAGTGGATTATTCACACGATGAGTAGAGATTAGGCCTTTGAAGTTGTATTGACTCTCAAATACGTTGGGTTGACGTGGGAATGACGTGAATCATTTAACAGAAAAATCTAACGGTTAGTTAATAAAAAGATCATAAGATAACATTTTCAAATATAATGGACCATTTCGACCACACGAAAAAAATATATCGTATTATTCGATTACATGACCCAAACATAACAATCTTTAAGGAAAACAATTTTGAATCCAAAAAATTATTTTAATTGGGTATTAAATCAGAATCCCAACAATTTTGAATCCAAAATTATTTTAATTGGATACATATTTGGAACCTAAATCCATTGTTTTCTGTGATGTTATCCATTTGAGTTTCAACTAATTTTGTAGTTTTTTGAATTTCTTCTTAATCAAAACTCTATTTTCGATAAAATAAATTTTGTTTTCTCCCGTACTCGATCAAATATTTTTTCCAAAAAATCTTACTCAAAACATAGGATCAAATGAACATTGTAATCATCTTATATATCAAACATTAAATATATTTTTTTCCCGTGATGATATATTTTTAGTCTCGACCGATTTCGTAGTTTTGCCAATATATCATCACTTGCAACTTCGTTTTTAGTGAAATTAGTTTTATTTGCATTCTTACTCGATATATAGTAGGGTAGTAATGTTAATATAATATATATTTTTGGAACTGAAATCCACTATTTTCTGTGATGGTACCGTACCCCTTTGAGTTTCGACCGATTTTGTTGTTAATTGAATTTGTCCTCAATCAGAACTCTGTCTTCGATGAAATAAATGTTGTTTTCTTTCGTACTCAAACAAATATCTTTTATACACATTCTTACTCAAAATGTATTATCAAATGAACGTTGTGATCACTTGTATATCAAACGTTAAAGACATTTTTCCAAGATGGTACCTAAGATCAAAGTGTTTGCAACCATCATATTATGTTTATTTTTAATAGAAAGTTAAACTGAGATTTCTATCTGCTACTTTAATTATAAATTTTGGGAATTTAGTGTCATGTTGTTTCGTGATGTTTCGTGCCGTGTGATATAACTTGTGTCATGTGTATATATGAAGTTTGTTTTACTCAAAAAGTTAATCGTGTGTATCGCGTGTAATCTGTTTAATAATCGTGTTGTGGTCATTTATAGATACGTTTAAGACATATTCATTCACACACACGACACGATTACAATACAATTATATACATACGATACACACGAATTAGCACCCTATCCATATAATGTTGGTCCACGACTCCAACATCACAACTATAGTGTTAATTTTCTCTTTTATATAAAGGTATAAGAAAATGGAGTACTTTATCAAACGATTGATGTTACTCCATTTATTAATCACCCGTAAATATATTCCGTTATTTAATAAAATTTACTAATTATATTTTGTTATTAGATATTTCGGGTTACTAGGTAAAAGTAAAATAAAGTTATAGTATATGTATATTGTACAAATTAATATGGAATGAACCATATCGAAGAGACATTGTGTGCATCTTTAACTACACAAATGACTCCATATATGAAGGTTAGATTTGAGGGAGATTTCCGTCATTATAGTTCGGCACGTCGTCGCCGGAAGGAACACGGGACGAGCTCGATGACGTTACTCCTTGTTGATGTGGCATCATCATCGACATATCCTGATTTCCGATTTCACCCTGGATACCCGAAACGTATCAATCGACTACTTATAAAATTGCGATTCTGAGTTCGATACGGAACTACCTTATCGATGGACCGAAAGGTCGAAGCGAAGGGCATGAAGGTGGAGTGAAGCTCGGCCGTACTGTTGTAGTTAGTCTGCCATGAGCATGAAGGGAGGCTATCGCCGCTTGTGCTCGTGATCGGGTAGCCGTTGGTCATTCCAAATCCATCTAAGCCGCTAATTCCGGTTCCTTGCGACATAAGTTCATCGTATATTTTCCGAACCGGAGAACTATTCCTGTTTAAAATTCAAATTTAGCGTGGATTAAGGACGAAGTTTAGATTTAGGGGTGAGCTCAGGACGAACGGGACAAGTTTTTTTCTCCAAAAAATATACCGAACGCGGAATTTCGGGACTCATGCTTGGAGGACCGAAACCGAGCCCATGACCAAGTTCATCTTAAAAAGCTCACCTGAGTCGGTCTTGCTTGACTCGGTCCGGTCTCGGTCTTGGACCAACTTTTACTCTAAAAAATATATTCAAAGCTTTTAATACATAAGAGAAAAGTGTGAAAATGGTCCAACATATTTACACAAAATGGTAATTGGTTTAACATATTTTTTTGTGATGGTTAATGGTCAAATATGTTTGAAAATGATGGTAATTGGTATTTCTGTTAAAAAGTTTTTATATTTGCAAAATTAAACGAATATTTTTCTAAATGTTACAACTAAACCCTACAAACTTACACAAATATTACAAACAAGTCCCGACTCGATTCGATCCACATCGAGGGTCCCCTAGTCAGGGTTCGAACCCAGACCAGGTCACCCCAACCCTGGGGACCTGGTATGGGCTCGGACCCTCGATTGGGGCTCAATTGGAGCCCCAATCGGTTTGGATCGAACCTGACCAGATCCCCAGGGTTGGGTGACCTGGTTTGGGTTCATACCCTGACTAGAGGACCCCCGGTGTGGCTCGAATCGAGTCGAGACTTTTGTTTGTAATATTTGTGTAAGTTTGTAGGGTTTAGTTGTAACATTTAAAAAAAATATTCATTTAATTTTGCAAATATGAAAATATTTATAGGAGTTTTTAACAGAAAAATAAGAGAGATATCTATTACCATCATTTTCAAACATGTTGGACCATTCAAAGCATTTTGGGTTGAGAAACCATTTTGTGCAAACATGTTAGACCATTTTCAAACTTTTCCCAATACAAAACACAATGCAAACATTATCCCAAATATGCAATACAAAACAAAATACAAATATCATATCAAATATCCAATATAAAAAGTTTAAATTTCAAACACAATCATACACACACAATCAACTAAGTTAACTAACTAAAAAAACACAATAAATGTTGATTCCAACTTATACTCAAGTCGGGTCAGTTTATTCGGTCTTTTGGATTAAAAAAAGAAAGATTCGAGCCTTAGATATAAAAAACTGTCAGTTTTGACTATGTCTTAAATTCGGAACAAGCTATTCGGGGCGGTTTTTTCAGTTTTT
Organism: Chamaenerion angustifolium; assembly: GCA_946814005.1. Taxonomy (NCBI): domain Eukaryota; kingdom Viridiplantae; phylum Streptophyta; class Magnoliopsida; order Myrtales; family Onagraceae; genus Chamaenerion; species Chamaenerion angustifolium. The sequence continues at coordinate 3,330,298 of OX328279.1, forward strand.
CGATTCACCTGTCTTTTTTGCTCACTCCTACTTTACATGGTAAAGAAGTTGAGTATCGAATCTAAAGATGTTGCTTAGTGTAATGTTCAGCTAGCAAATTGTTTATTAACCTTTTTCAATAAGGATGATCTAAACTTCGTCCTTAATCCGGAGTTTGTAGTATCCAACTATAAACTCAATTGAAAACTCAAATTTAACGTACCTCATCGGTATGGAGGTCGTGTCCGTTCCAACACAAGTCGTGTTCGTGTCGTGTCCATTTCCCGGCAACCATAAAACGATCTCATTATCGAATGAGGTCGATACTCCATCTTGTGAGTTGAGGTACATCTATAAACCCATCAAATTTGGTTAGTATGGGGATCCAACAAATGTAAATATTACAAGAATTTTGAATTATCATCCACTACTGAAATTCTGTCTTTACCGACGTAAATTTTCCTACAATAATGAAGCTTCTAATTATTAATTATATAACCTGCAAATTGTTTGATTGATCGTAGGTTGTCGATTGGCCACCAAGTAGGTATTTCTGTTGGTAACAAACACAAAAAAAACATGTCGAAAAACATTGATGGATCGAACTCCGAATAATGGTAGTGAATTCAACCTTTCGATCCGTAACGCGCGCTAAGGTCTCGAGTAGGTTCTTCTCGCACGCGTCGACTTCTTCGGCCGATGAAAAAACTAGTGGGTCTGGCTCGTATATTCTTATTTTTGTAAATACAACAACTATGGATGTCATTAAGCACGATATATATGCAAATGGTGAAAACTATGAAATTCGGGTTTTAAAACCGAACAATTTTCGTTAAAAACGTATCAAATTTTTGGACAATATGTTCGATAATTGAACTAACCTCAATTGTTCCTCGGTCATATGTAACTGTCGTTGCAAATTACTAATCTCTTGTTGAAGCTCCTGAATTATGAACATTGGATTATAAATTTAACGAGTGATACAAAATTTAAGTAATCGAAAAAAAAAAGGTTAAATATCAAGGAGCTACCTGAACTTTGAACGTTTTGCAACAAGCTACCCGAACTTTGAAAATTCAAAACTGGCTACCTCATGTTTGAAGGTGCAAATAGGGCTACCTCCGTCCAATTTTCCGTCAACTGTTGATGGAAAATCGTCGAAAATTGGACGGAGGTAGCTATTTGCACCTTCTTCAAAGTTGAGGTAGCCCGTTTTGAATTTTCAAAGTTCGGGTAGCTCACTGCAAAACGTTCAAAGTTCAGGTAGCTCATTGATATTTAACCCCCCCTCAAAAAAAGATCGATGCGAATAATTACCTCTAAGTTGGGATTAGTTTCCACTGGACTGCAGATAATCAAATACAATGTTACGATACAACCCGAATACCGTATTATTATCACGAAAGATCGATTGAGAAGAAAAAAAATGACGCATTACTTAGCAAGTTGAAGCGCGATATCGTTCTCCGTCTTCAATTTCTTTAATGTGCTTATTAAGTACTGCATGGTGGTCAAATCGTTAAAAATTAAGGTCAAACAACCCACAAATGAAGACAACCATGATATCCTTACCTCCTTGTTTTGGATAATGCTGCAAAAATGAGAAGACAATAAGGTTCATGTAACTATAAATGTAGTGATCAAAGAACAAAATAGATTCAATGACTCTTTATTACCGTCTCTAGGGGTGACAAATCGTGCGTACGTTCATATTATCGTGCGTATTAATATGTTTATCGTGTGACACTTACTAAACACGAACATGCAGAATAAGTGTATCGTGTCATGTTCCTCAACACGAACACGATACACAATTTTGTGTGCATGTTCATATCGTGTTGTGTTAAGTTAGTCAGTTATATGTTCACAAGAAAATATAAAAATAACGAATTGTTCACAGTAAAAAATATCAATTCAAACATCAGATTTCACGAGTTTTTAATCTATAATTGACAAACTCTATAAATTGAATATTTAAATAGATTTTTAAAAGTTTCTAAATGAGACATGTTTAGAAAAGCATTTAAAAAACATATATTTTCAAGTCCAAATTTATAGTTGACAAAAAAAGGTTCAATTTGAGTCTGTTATCGTATGTGTCGTGTTCTGATACCTAAACACGAACATGACACAAAAATACTTTCGTGATATCGTGTTTGTCCTATCGTTCTGTGAATATACTTCCACGAACACGATTCTTTTCATGCGTGTCCGTGTCGTGTTATCGTGTTTTCTAGAAAATTATAAGCCCTACCCGCCTCGGTCGTGATCGGGCATGTTTATGTAATGCGTAAGGACATCCTCGATCCTGTAATACCGATTTTGATTGTTTTATCAAGAACAATGTAAGTGATGATATAGAAGAAATATACATATACAATGGGTTGTGGTTTCACCTTCTCTTGCCGGAAAAATGGCTGAGGCGGCTCGACGGAGAGAACATGATAAGTGCAATGTCAATGTCGCATAGGATCGAGAGCTCGTACGCTTTCTTGATGAGACCATTTCTGCGTTTGGAGAAGGTGACCTGTCGATTTGTGGTGTTTTCGATTCTCTTAATCTGAAGCTTCACCCTTCCCATTTCCTGTAACTCTCAATGAGGAAGACGATGGAAAACCCTAATAAATCAATGAGGGACAAGATGAATGACAAGACATGTCCGATGAATTGATCTGCATGGCATCAGATGGATCGATGGTTTGTTTTCGGGTCTTGGGGAAGAAATTCGGTGGTAATTAAAATTGCAGAGCGTGATTTTAGGGTTTCTTGGAAAGTTTTGACAAGTTTCAATAAACCACATGTGTGTGGATGGTTTGTTAATTGGTTAGGGAAGATCACAGTGGAGAGAAATAGGGAATTAGTCCAACTATAATGGACACAGTAAATATATATATAAAATTATTAACTCTTTATATCTACATGGTAAATCTTTATTTATTTATTTTATGAAAAGAAGCTTATAAGAAGTGTTATCAGAATCGGACTGGACCTCGAATCGGCAAGGGGCCCGGTTTCCGGTTCGATCGGTCCAACTCGGCCGGACCCAGCTCAATTTGCGATTCACTGTTCATAAGCAAAAAAAACGAAAATACAAAGTTACAAACTATAGAGTATCAAACACATACATAATTACATCAAACTACATAGTCTCAAACACACATAAACTACATAATCTCAAACATACACATTACTCTCAAAGACAATATAACACAATAAAATCAATAACTGGAAGAAAAAAAATAGTCGGCTGTTAAAAAACTCGGTGATAATTGATTTAATCAACTGAAACCTAATAACTGAAAACCAATCGGTTTAAACCGGAAAACAAACGATTGGTCTGTTAAAAAAAAATATCCCAAAAAAACGAACCTGGAAATTGGTTGGTTCACACCGGTTCAAACACTGATCACTTGCAAGTTGGTCTTTTATATGAACCAAACGAATAGGGGTCCGGTTCTCAATCGGACCGCCGGTCCGGTCCGGTTCTCGATCGGACCGTCGGTCCGGTCTGGTTCTGATAACACTACTTATAAGAACCGTCGGTTTTATTAGGGATGATTTTTGTTTTTTTGCCATATTAGGGATGAGGTTGACTCGGTTGTTTTTTCTTCAAAAATAATAAACCCAAACCTTTGGGCTTATTATTTAGGACCGGAACCATAACCGAGTTTACTATAAAAAAGTGTATGAGAAGGTCTTCTTTGATTTGGAACAAGCTTGGTCTAGACTATATATATATATATATTATTGGATTGATAGTCCAAAATATACACAATCTTAACGGAAAAAATATAATTAAAATAAAGCATACAACATAAATGAATATATTTTTGATAAAATTAATTAATCAAGACATAGTTATTTGAATATGTACAATCAAATATTTCAACTAAATATAATGGATATATATTATAAGGATTAGTAAAATCGGATCGAGCTTGGTCAAGACGGAAATTGACTTGAAAAAATTGAGATCGAGCCCAACTTAAAAAAAACACGTTTAATTGGTCTCGATCTTATACAAGTTGAAAATCAATCTAGATGATTCAATTTTGAAGCCCAATGCGAAACTAGTGACAAAATGTTATTTAATTTTGAAGAACTCGGAGTTGATTATTTTGACACTTTTGCACCCGTAGCAACTGGCAAGGCATGACATGATCATAATTCCTATTGCTCTGGTCGCACAAAATAGTTGGAAAATTTCCGAACTCGATTTAAAGTCAGCCTTCTTGAATTGACATCTTCAAGACGAGGTATATGTAGAGTAACCCGAACTATGATTTATTAAGGACCAAGAAGACAAAATTTACAAGTTGCACAAAACTTTGTACGAGTTGAAGTAGTAACTAAGAATGAAATACCTCATTTTCAATTATGTCTTAAGTTAATGAATCTAATTCAATAACATAACACATTGATGAATTCGAGTTATTGTCGGAAAAGTCATACATTACTTCAAATACTCTAATTTCAACACAAATATAGAAAATATAGTTAATACGATATACTTAGATCCTAATAAAACGACGTCGTTCACTTCTTCCTCTTCTTCGGTGGTTGTAAAGCTTCCTCATCTTCATCATCGTCGTCCTCCTCTTCTTCTTCTTCGACAACTTCTTCTTCATCATCCTCATCCTCGTTCTCATCGTCTTCTTCCTCATCACCTTCCTCTTCACCACCGCCATTATCATCATCACTATCATCATCTTCAGGGTGTTCACCATCCTCCTCCTCTCCATTCTCCGGAGCCTCGTCGGGGCCTTTCTTTGGACCGTTCTTGTTGTGGTTGTTGTTAGGGTTTGCATACTCTTCTTCTCCACCCTCGGAGGACACGTCATCCTCGCCAAACTCACCCGCTGTATCGTCACCATCACCATCACCTTCTTCCACATCTACAGGCTTCTCTTGGTCACCATCTCCCATTTTTGCCCAAATTTCAACCTGGCAGTGCATTAAATGAGAATACTCTTTATTCAAAATATTTTTTTTTTGGTCGAATAAAAGGAATGAGTTAGTAGTGGCGACCCTATACTCATCCCGCTACATAATATTCGAGGTTTCCTGTTCGGGCCTCGATGGAGTTTTTATCACTTGAACAACCAGCGCAAGCACTGGCCCCGTCAACATAGCTCCATCGACAGCCTAGAGTTGAGAGACTGACCCTTCAGACACAAGTTGACCCTTTCCCAAGAACACTTGAGTGGATTCGAACTCGTGACCCTGAAGCCAAACCGGTTACTTAGGAGTCAGCGCTCTCAACCACTAGACCACAACTGCCGGTGGTCTCATTATTCAAAATAACTATCATATTTTATTTTAAAAATATAATTAATTATTTTAGATTACATAGGAATAAAATAATTTAAAAACCTAGCATGGAATATTATTTCCAATATATAATATTTGCATCGGAATCATTTGGTGACTCTTCTAAATGAAGAATGTCTCTTCAATTTCAGAAAAAAAGGGGGATAGAAAGTGATGAAGAATATCAACTTTAGTTGATTCCTGCACTATATGTTTATTCTTCATTATACAAAAGCTAAATATTTGATTCCATTCTATAATGTAAGCTTATCATTTACCCAAACAGGAAATTATTTATATTTATTTTATAACCAGTAAGTGGTACATACTTTATGTCCGACTATATAAAAAGAAACGTTTCTTCACTTACTATACTATAATAAAAAGCATATGTAAACAAAGTCAGAAATAAAATCTAGGAGACAAAACTTACTATACTATAATAATGTTAATAATAATAAATTAAATATCATTTTTTTAATTTAAAAATATTATTTAAAAAACTGAAGGGTAATTTGCACTTTAAATCTAAGGTGGTTCGGTAGGGTTGTCGATGGTTAGGATATGGTCAGGTATGACCACACCATATTTTTAAACCACATAACATAACCATAGCCATAACCATAACCATTAAAATAACTGTGGTTATTAACCATGGTTTTACTCATATACCCATATTCATTTCACACATGTAATATAATAATATATCAGAAATTTTATTTTAAAAAATATTTCAATCTATATTATCATCGTTGGATTTGGCGTCTTCAATCTTCAACAATTTTAAATTATATAATTTATATTTAGTATATTATATAAATTAGTTTATATAAATAAATATTATATTTATATAATAATCATGGTTATAATCATGGTATAACTAAAATACCATAACCATAACCATTATGGATAGAAAATTCAGCAACATAACCGCACCGCACCGTAATGGTACAGTTAACCATATTAAACAGTAACAGTTATAACTATGGTTATGAGTTTTCACTAGAACATTGCCGCCCTATTATTGAGCTTATATATATTCTTGCGAATATTCAAAGGCCGACCGACCTTGTCAATAATAAACAATCACCTAAAACCTACGACTTTATAAATAGTAGTTATTTTGGACAGGACAGGAGATTTTTTATTTACCTTGAAGGACCCTACCTTTGCCTCACCACCTAATCGGAACCCAAACTCCACCAGAGACTAATTTTATATTCATTTTTAGTGTCCGCACCGCAACTTTTTTTATTTAAAAATAAAATAAAAATTCGGCTACTCAAATTAATTATAAATGAATAAATATAAATAAGCTGAAATTATTAGTAAATACTAAAGAAACTCACTTGGGCCGGAAGCTGGATGTTGACTAAAGCAGCGACCAGAAAGGTAATCAGCACTTCTGCGGCGCACGTTAGCACGACAGTTAATCTAACGAAACTCTGCTCAGTTTCCATGGTTGCCTGAACAAACCGACAGTCGTTAGATCTGCTGACCCATATGCTATCAGACGTCGATTTCCTCAACAACCAGACAAATAAATACGTGGAAATTCGGAGAATTAATATTTTAAGAAGAAAAAAGAGGATATTTTGGCAAGCCGACCCCACCGGAGGGGGTGTACATACAGTTCTGAAGTCGCCGGAAACTGGAATTTACGGCGGAATGGAAGAAATTGGAGGCCGCAGAAGGCGGAATAAGCGTAACTACCGGTGAGTAAAAGTCGACTGGAGCTGAAACTAAGAAAATGAGAGAAATCGAGAGAAAACTTACCGGAGAATGGAGAGATCTGAGGACGGAGAGAGAGCAGATCTGGGAGGTTTAGAGGCTAAAGGTCGAAGAGAAGAGTTGAGGGAGTTCCGTTCACCGTCGACCGTTGGATCGTGATCGTGGAATTGGAGAGAGGCTCAAGATATAGTAGTAGAAAAGAGAGAGGGATTGGTGGTATCAGGAGCTGCCCGTAACTGCTCTCAGACAGACAGAGGGTTGGGGCAGTTCGGGCAGCATGTTCTTCTCCTGAAAATATCATCGCGCAGAGGGGGATAGAGTTTATTTAAGCAAATTAATGTAGTTTAACTATTTAACTTAAAAAATTGAAAAATTACCCAACTTGTATCCGAACTTGTGGGTGATTAGCAAATAGTTATCTAAATTTTTTTTATAGCAACTAAATAGTCAAACTTATGAAAATTAGCAAATAGGTACCTACCGATAAATTTCAGTTAAGAATAAACGGAAAATATCATGTGAGAAGCAAACAGGTACCTGAACTTACACGAATGAGCAAGTAGGTATCTGAACTGATTCAAAAACTGGTCCAGAACTGGTTCGGTCGAACCACTCAAATTGTTTTTTTTATATAAAAAAGTAGGGTTTATATACCAAACACATGCATAACTCAACTTGATGTACTGAGAACGTCTGGAGTTGAATCATGCATCTGTTTGGTATATAAACCATATTTTTTTTAAAAATGGTTCGACTGAACCAATTATGAACCGGGTTTTGAACCGATTCAGGTACCTACTTGTACATTCGTGTAAGTTGAGGTACCTATTTGCTTCTCACGTGATATTTTCCATTTATTCTTAACGGAAATTAACAATAGATACCTATTTACTTATTTAAGAAAGTTCAACAACCTATTTGCTACAAAAAAAAGTTTAGGTACTTATTTCCTAATCACCCACAAGTTCGGGTACCGTTCAGGTACCAGTTTAGTAGTTTTCCCCCCAAAAAAATTATAGATTTATACTTAATTAATAAATAAAAGTAATTACAGAATATATATATACATATGAAGTGTTAAACTGATCATATATTAATTTATTAATTAACCGAAGGACCAAATCAAATAGAGTGGGTGAATTCACTAATAAAATCAAAGCTTCAGACCAAACTAAATCTTTTGCCAGAGTTCGAGGACCAAATCCGGATATAATCCTTCATGGTCATAACTATATTTCACCTACCAATAGTCTCTACAAGAGCAAAAACCGTCCTTAAAGTGATGAAACCTTGTTGAATCACGCACAACGATCTCCCTCCCCACCAGCTTTGAAATAAACTTAATAGCCGAATGGCAGTCAGTGCAGACCCTCAAATTCTTCATGATCCTCAGAGTTGTCTTATCGGAAGTACTCAACAACCCAAAAGCGATCGCAAGTTTCTCACTATGATGCCTTAGTATCTCCTCCTTCACCTCGTCTTCAAGATCGTGTAAAACCGATCCCATATCAGGAACGAACCCCATCTTCTTGATCTCGTTCCATATATTCTCCATCAATCTGTAGATTTCATCCCTCTGGGGATGAACACCGTCATCGGCTCCAAAAACATGAACTATGTTGTTGATCTCGATCCAACTAGACCCTTGTTCTTTCTTCACTCCTCGTTCCTTCATCAATTTCCGGATCTTCGCAGCTTCTTTGAAATCCCCACAAGCAGAAGTAAGATTCGCTAGGGTTGTGTATGCCCCGCTGTTGTAAGGATCGATTTGGAGCAGTTTTTCGGCTGCCAAGTCAGCAAGTTCCATGTTTTTGTAAACTTTACAGGACGCCAGAAGCGAACCCCAGGCTATGGCGTCGGGCTCAATTGGCATCGATTTGATGAAAGTATGAGCTTCTTGCAATAACCCGGATCGACCAAACAAATCAATCATTAATGCATAATGACTCAAAGTAGGTTCGATCTTGTGTTCATTCTGCATCAAATTGTAGTACCGTTTTCCTAAATCAACTAGCCCGATATGTGTGCAAGCGGATAGGACACCGACATAAGTGATATGGTCAGGCTTTATTTTGAAAATAAGCATCTTTTCGAACAACTCTATGGCGTCTTCTCCAAGACCGTGCTGTCCAAAAGCTATAATCATCGATGTCCAAGAAACTGTGTCCCTTTTCCAACAAAACATGTTGAACATTCTCTTTGCAAGATCAACACTTCCAGCTTTGGCATACATATTGACCAGAGCATTACCAACCGAAACAGATGAAGCTTCCCCTGCCCTTATTGCACTAGCATGGATCTGTTTTCCATGACCTAATGAAGCTAAACTCGAGGTTATCCTTAGCATGGCGGAAAAGGTGTGACTATTTGGTCTAGGGCCACTTTTTAGCATTTCTCTGAACACCTCCATTGCTTCATTAATCAACCCATTTTGGACATAACCAACAATCATTGCTGTCCATATAACAATATCACGGTCAGCTAATGAATCAAATATCTGTCTAGCTGGAGCTATGTCTCCGATTTTGAGGTACCCGTCCAGTAAAGATGTATACGCTATGATATCTGAAGTCCCACTCATTTCTACTATTTTTCTACCAGTTTCAACTTGACCACATTTCACATACATAGCCACTAAGGAATTTTTCACTGCAGGATTTGCATCAAGAGCTGATTTTGTAAGGTAAGCATGGATTTGTATCCCGAGTCTCAAATTCTCCAGATTAGCACAAGCAGATAAGGAACTTGCTAGAGCGAATTTATCAGGCATCAAAGAATATTTCATTATTTTAGAGAAAATACTCAGAGCTTCGAGACTATACCCGTGTTGGTTGCAGCCTGCAATCACAGTGTTCCATGATACTATATCTTGTTTATCCATTTTCTCAAACTGAGCTAGAGCGAGATCGACCTGACCAGAATGAATATACCGTGATATCATTAAATTCCAGGTGGACGTGCTCTTCAATTTCATTTTGCCAAAAACTATGTCAGCAGTCAATGCATCACCTGATTTTACATACATGTTAAGGAGAGAATTCGCCACCGGTACTGACCCACCAAACCCGCTCTTAACAACCAAAGAATGAACCTTTTTTCCAATTTCCAAACCTCCAATGGCGGAGCACGAGGCAAGAACATTAGTAAAAGTATACTCAGTCGGTGAAACCCCGTCTATAATCATATCCACAAACGTCTGAATTGCTTTCCCATATTTATAAATATGATTATACCCTGCAATCATTGCAGCCCAAGTAACCGAATCACGCTCAGGCATCTCATAGAAAAATCTACGAGCCGTATCTAAAGAGCCTTGCTTTGCGTGCATTGAGAGAATCGTATTCCACGAAGAGGTATTCCTGATAGGCATTTCGTCGAACACGTCTTGTGCATCTCCAACATGCCCAGTTTTGGCGTAGTAATTCATCAGGGTGTTCATCAAGAATACACCCAGATGAAGACCGGACTTGATTACCTGAGCATGGACGGATCTTCCGCTGAAGCGATTCTGTGTGTTGAGACTTGACTGAAGCAGATAAACATAACTGTCCGACAAACACTGTCGGTTCGGAATTTCCATCACAGAGCAGCTTGAGGAAACGAAGTAGCATTATTTGGAACAAGGAAGCATACCAAGATTGAAACTTTGCAGTATGGCTGTAAAGTCGCCTTGTCGGAAGCAATCAAAACTTAGATTTTTGGAGGGAAAGCGAAACAACTGAATGTATACTGTATTGAGTCTATTGACTATTGTGTTTCTACTTTCCTAATGCAAAAACAAATAGGTATAACAGTTAATATTTCTATGTTTCGGTAACGTGGTCGGATGGTACTATATGTTTTTTCGTGTGGTCGAATGGTTTTGTTTATGATCGGATGATACCATATAAGATTTTTTTGTGGTTGAATGGTTCGTTATGTTTGAAATGTTGTCGTATAGTCATTTTGTTAGTCAACCGTTAGATTTTTCTATTAAATGGTCAATGTCAGCGCCACGTAGATATATAATATAATAGTTAATTTAAATAATAAAAAAATATAAAATATAAAAAAAAAAATTAGGGTTCGACCCTTGGGTCCAATTGACCCAGCCTAGGGTCGAACCCTTGAGATCCAATTGACCCAGCCATGGTCGAGCCCAGGGGTGGGTCCGACCCAGACTTGGTCGCCCAGGTCAGGCGACCTGGTGGGGTTCCAACCCAGCCCATTGGACCCAAAGGTCGAACCCTATTTTATTTTTATATTTTCGAAATTTTATTTAAAAATAATATTTTTTATTAATATATAAAGTTTTAAAATACTTTTTTTCTATTTTTTCTATTTATTTTAATTTTTCTATTTTTCATCCGCCACAATAGCATTCTGTTAGTTTAACTTGACATAACAGTAATTTGTACTGAATAACAACATTCTGAAAACATAAGGTACCAACAAACAACATAGGGGTATTATCCGATCACATGACTCAAATATATAGTACCATTGGATCTATTAACCCTAGGTAAAATCAATTTTATCGTAAAATTGTTCTGTTTCCCTAACGTTTTGATTAAACTCATTATAGTCCCTTAATTTTATATGAACGTGTATAACCGAATACAATATTACTACTAGGTAATCTTTTAACTCTATATGTTAGACCCTTTAAGTTTTTTATAAAATGCTACCTAGTCCACAACTCCCCAAATCTTCCAAGAACAATTTTTCCCATGATACAAAACTTGAAATTTAGTAAGAAAATAAAAAAAATATATATATAATTTTAAATGAGGTGTTGTAAAAGCAAAATTATATAAATTTAATCAACTTATTCACAAACTAAATAGAAACTTATTCATTTACACAATCTGAAATAAGATCATAAATTGCCATAACTTAAACACTTGAAATAAGAAGAAAAACATCATTGAAGGTTGTCTTGGATCTTATTCATTTCATCAGTTTGGCGATGTTCGATCCCTCACAACCTCGACATTGAGTAATCCAATGCATCCACAAGAAAATCTGCACAAAAACAAGAGATTAGAAATCATTCATGCAATGTTTTGTGATGAACACATAATTACTTGATCTAATTACCTGCATCATCCTTAGTAAAACACATGGGGGGCTTTATTCTGAAAACATTCCCATGCAGACCGCCTTTTCCGACCAGAATCCCGTGTTCTTCATCACAATCAACACAAAATCTTAATTTGCAGAAGCTTAACTTTTTATAGTAACAAGGCTAAAATGTAACTTTGCCCACTTAAGTTCAGATGTTTTTTTTAAGGAATTCACATTTATGTTCAGCTTTATCCTTATAAAAGCTAAAAGATTAAGAGGACAGAGTGAAATTTTACACAACTGAATAAGGAACAGAACACTTACCGCGAAGCTGTTCGAATAGAAAACCGGTCTCTGCTTTGGCGGGTGTCTTCTCTTTTCTGTCCGTCACGAGTTCTACTCCCAACATCAGTCCCCTGCCTCTGACATCTCCAATGACTGAAACAGAAGAACAAAAATGGGAGAAACTTTTTAAAAAAAATCATACAAGGGCATTCCTTAAAAATGTCCAAACATAGGCAACTAGGGTGGCAATTTCTGACACGACACGATTAAACGACCTGTAACAACCTGCAATTTACACGATAATAACACGACACGATTACTAAGCGTGTTTAAACAACTCTTATACGTTTAGACACGATTAATAATCGTGTCTAAACACATCTAACCTGCTAAAACACGGCAAACACACGTTTAAACACGATTAATTAATCGTGTCTAAACATGTCTAATCGTGTCGTGTCTAACCGTGTCTAATCGTGTCGTGTCTAACCGTGTCTAATCGTGTCGTGTCGGTTGGATTTGTGTTGAATGTTGAATCTGTTGAGTGTTGATTCAAACGTGTTTTATCGTGTCGTGTTTTATCGTATCGTGTCTACCGTGTCGTTTCGTGTCTGCTGTGTCGTGTTATCGTGTCTTGTCGTGTCGTATCGTGTCGTATAGTGTCTTATTCGTGTCGTGTACGTGTCTGGCATTTAGAGACACGTTTAAAACTTATCCGTTTAGACACGACACGATTAATGACACGACATGATTAGACACGACACGATTGCCACCCCTACAGGCAACTTACCTAAATATCAAACTGAAATAACTTTGAATCCATATTCACTTACTTTCGTATTTCTGCTGAAGATCTTTTAGGCGGTTGGTCAAGTGGGAGCCGACATTAGCGCAGTGTTCTTGGCGTTTTTCTTTATCTATCACCTGAAGAACTGCATGTCCTCCTGCAGAGCACACAGGGTTCCCTCCAAAAGTATTGAACTGAATTTTCTGAGACATGACACTCGCGATTTCTGGTGTTGTCACCACTGCCCCGAGTGGTAACCCATTTCCAATACCCTGATAGCAAAGGTCCTTAACTAGTCAGAGGGGGTATTCATAATTCATGAGTCCAGAATTTCATATTTCATCTATAGATCGAAAAGATTAAACATTGTTAAAAAAACGAGTTTTTTTAACAGGGACGAAGTAGGGGGAAACTATCATAGTAAACGATTTTCAGGGCGGCAAATGTAAAGCTTAAGTGGACTAAAATGAAAAACTCTGTATTTTTTAGGCTTAAAAATAGGTCTTTCCCGAAGCAGGGCCGAGGCCAGAAACATTTACTAACCTTAGCCATGGTTACTATGTCAGGAACCACGCCTTGAGTCTCGAAACCCCAGTAATTGCTCCCGGTCCGACCAAACCCAGTCTGAACTTCATCAGCAATGCAGACACCGCCCGCCTTCCTCACAATGTCATATACGAGTTTGAGATATCCGGGAGCTAGTTCAACTGCTCCTCCAACTCCCTATTAATAAAATTGATGACAGTAAAAGATAAAATTAATAACTTTTTATTTAAAAATGAATCAAAACATGGGAGAGTGGTAATGCAAACCTGAATTGTTTCAGCTATAAATCCTGCAACCTTGCCTGAGGTACCAAAATCAATGTGGTCTTGTACATCTTTTGCATAAAGATTAGAATCGGGACCAAATACTCCGCGATACGGGTCTGGATTCACAACATGATGAATCTCGCCCTTGTGAAAAACAATTTATTATTAGTTTTTTTAAAATAAAATAAAAACTTGTTTATGTTCATCAATTTCAGTAATGCAAAATGATATAAAACTTAGTTAAATTCAGGAGCTTTCCAAGATTTGCTCGCTAAATTTTCAATTTTTACTGTAAATCAATAACATTTCAGTGGTGCAATGATAAGAACTATGAATGTGATCAAAAATATGAACAAACCTGTGGTATTGCATATTTCCATGTGTTGAGAGCAGTAAGGCCGATTGTCGCAGAACTCCCACCATGATATGCATTTCTCAAGGAAATCATCTCAAGACTACCAGTATAGAGTCGGGCCATAAGCATAGCCAATTCATTTGCTTCACTCCCAGAATTCACAAAGTAAACAACCTAAAGGGGTAATTTGTTAAACACATCAAATTTCATTGGTAAAAATAGCAATTTCAGTGAACTTTATTGATAAAAGTATGATATAATCGAGAAAAAAATGTTTCTGAAGCATAACCATACATCAAAGTTGTGTGCTTCACTCACGAATTTCATTATTGATAAGAATAAAACTTCTAACCTTGAGATTTCCAGGCATTTTCGATGCTAATGCCTCTGCAAAATCACCAATTGCATGGTGTAGATATATGGTTGTGGCATGTTGAAGGAGCTTGCTTTGTTCCATGATTGCCTCCAAAACATCAGGGTGACAGTGCCCACATGAAACCGTAACGATTCCAGCAAAAGCATCAAGGTATCGCTTGCCATTCTCATCAAACAAATATTGCATTTTACCCTCGACAATGTTCAGCTGTGGAAATCAATTCAAATTCATAAGTTCTCTGCACAATGCATCTTTCCTTTTTGAATTGGAACTTAGACAATGGACGGTGCTGATAAACATTAAAAATCAACCAAAGATGATCTATTTGCAGAAGAATCAAACAGCTAATGAGAACTACAAATCTCATTTATTTATTTTTACATGTTTAAACACTCTTGACATAAAACCCATAAACTCAAGAGAGTGAAAATTCTTTTATAACAACCTAAAATTCAAACTTTTCATTAAATGTAAGATTTTGATCCCTCGGGAAATAAATCCCAGAAATTAAAATGGGCAAAATTTAGTCCATTGTGCTCTCCAATTCAAGACTCTTTCCAATTTCAGATAAGCACCAAAATGTTGAAGTCGTAAAGGTTAAACCACGTATGCACCTACCACTCTACCCTCGCTCTGTGCTTTCTAGTAGTGAATCACGAAAAAGGAAGTGAATCCATGGTGAATCTAGTGTGGGACTTACAGGCTTTTGGTAATAGTGGAAGAGAGAAGGACCGAGGAACTTCTTGCGCTTCTGGAACACTTCATCAGCAGTGGGTCCATTGTACGGCTTTGGGACGTAATCAAAGGAAGGGATCTGCGGAGGAGAGTCCGGCGCTGAACTTGACGGCACCGTCGAGAAGGCGAAGCAGGGGGCAGCAGTAGCAGTCCTTGACCTTGCTGTCACGAGGGTCCTGCTCAATATTCGTGCCCACAGAGCCATAGATGCTTCGGATTAGAGACGCACGGGACGTATGTGGGAAATGACGGAGCGCACTGGCGGGTGGCGGCCTTGAAGATGACGAAGAAATACTCAAGAAACTTATAATGGTTGTCATTGTCATTGGAATCTTCATTTTTAATACTTGGCCAAAAGAGAATAAAATATTATTTTATGATAAGTTTGGCAAAAAAAGTTATTCTTTCATTATATTATATTAAGATATATCGAATCGGGTATACACTTGAAAGATACTCAATCCCAGAAAAGTTGTTTGAACTTTAAAATAAAATATAATTTTAATGTTGATATGATCAGTTTTTTCAAAAAATAATCATAATAAAAAGATATTTAGAAAAATATATATATATATATAAATATTTTAAAATATAGACATACACACTGTTCGGGATGCAAGTTGAATTACAACTCGCACTCAATGGTAGCGTGTTGTGTCATTTTTGCAAAACAATTGGAGTAAGCAAATATTTTAATTCTGATTCAAATTATGTAAAAGATATTAAATTTAGACTTACAGATTGACCATACGATCTACCCTAAGTTGATATATAAAAATTTGACTTAAAATAAATTTAACTCAGACTATGTAATTCCAAACTCAACACGATTAACGACAGTTATGGTGAAATTCAATTATCTACCTACTCTAATTTTAGTTTTAGTTTTTATTAGATATATATTTAATTTTTTAACCTAACATCGTTGGTCCTATAATTTGATCGGAATGATAAAATGAATTAGGTGGAAAATTTAATTATGTACTTACTCATAAAAAATAAAAATAAAAAATTATTGTAGAGAGATAATTTAATTATGACTTAAATGACGCTAACTAGGCGTCGAGTTTTTACTTTTAGACCGACAGTAATGTACGATAAAAAAAATATGCATATATATACACTGTTATATATACACACACCGATATATGATCATATTTATCTCTATATATATATATATGTGTGTGTGTGTGTGTGTGTATATATATGTGTGTGTTTGTAATCTTTTGTTTATAGTATCATACGAAACATGAAATTGCAAATGAGTAGATATTGATAAAACTATGAAATCGATCGAAACTCAAAAAGTACCATCACAAAAAAAAGTATTTGACGTCTGATATACATGATGACCAAAACGTTCATTTGATCCTATATTTTTAGTAAGAATGTATATGAAATATATTTGACCGTGTACGGAAGCAAACAAAATTTATTTCAACGAAAACAGAGTTTCGATTGTGGAGAATATTTTTTAAAAAAACTAGGGTTAATTAACTGAAACGTTACACATGTTTGCGCAAGTGACTAATAGGTTATAACTTGTGCAGGATGGTTACACATGTTTCATCATGTGATTAATTGGTCATTTTTACTGTTCATCGTTAAAAATCACCGTTAAATCACTATTTGGATTCATAAAATGACCAAATTACCCTTACCTTCATTAATTAAGTACAGACAAAAGGAAGAAGACGATGAAGACCCTTCTTCATCCTCTAGATGAACAAAGTTCCTTAGCTCCTTCCTTCATGAACCGATCGGCCTCATGAGATTAATTTGGTCATTCAGAGACATTGGGTCGTGAGTCTGGAGGTTCCATGATTCTATTGTTGCTTCAATTTTGAGGTAATTGTAAGCATTTGTAGTACTTCGTCCCAATTTTTCCTTCGATTTTGAAAAACTCTAATTTTGGTAAGAACCCTAATAAGGGAGATCTCGAAATTGGAAAATAGATAGAGGTGGGAGTGGAAGAGATGCACCGAATCGAGGATTTCGATGAGAAGAAGATGTTTTGATGTATCTGTTGTTGAATATTTTGTTGAAATGAGTTTAAGTTCTTCAGATCCTATGTTTCAGTTCTTCAGATTCTGGGTTTCATTGAATAGTATCTTAATTAAAGAGTTCATTCTAACGTGAAATTTGATTAAATGGTTACATATGTTATCCTACAATGTGATTAAATGGTTACATATGTTCTTTGTAATGTGATTAAATGGTTACATATGTTATCATAGAATGTGATTAAATGGTTATGTATGTTCCTTGTAATGTGATTAAATTGTTACGTATGTTTTCTTAAAATGTGATTAATACGTTAAAATTTAGCATTATTACTAAGGTTAAAAAAGAGTAGTATTGATCCCTGAAAAACCGTTAAAATTGAGCATTATTACTGAGGTTAAAAAAGAGTAGTATTGATCCCTGAAAAACTAAACTCAGATTTCAATTACTGAGGTTAATGCAGGAAAAGTAATCAGTAATGCAGTAAAAAAAATCGCAACCGAAAGGAAGAACAAGCATCGTTCTACAAAAGAGAGATGCAAAATTACTAAATCCGATCAATAAAAAAATTAAGTAGCTTGATCTAAACAATCTAACTTTCTGCTTCCATCATCAAAGATTCGAAGATCTGCAAGAAGTTCAGCATCTCCTTTTTCTAGGATATCAGGAAAAATATCAGTAATGCTAGTTCTACAACTCATGATCAGCTTCCTCATGTCTGATGCTTCCTCGACACTAACTTTGCTTCTGAGGACCATTGAGCAACAATAGCTTCTCTTGATTTGCTTTGTTTAGCTCCTCTATAGCCCTCACCCGGTGTTTGTTTATGTAAAATATATCTGAAATTGATCAAGAACAGAACATCCATTTAACAAAGCACATTTAAAAGAAATGATAGGTGAAAACATGATTTACTTAAGTAGCATTCAAAAAGCAGTAGAAACAGAAAATGGAAGCTGAGAATTGCATACTTTGTTGGGCTTCTTCAAAAAGCTCCCATATATCAGGTGAACTTTTCTAAGGGCCATTATTTGGCGATTCAAAACTTTCCTGAAAGCTCCAACAAACAGTTGGTGGAGGATTTATATGCAAAAGACATTATAAGAAGCATTTAGCAAACTCACATACCTCAGGCATATCATGTTCTTCCCGGTTTAGCCTAAAGAAGACATTGCAACTGTTAGAAACTTCGAGATGTAAGGTAAACAATGGAGAGAGCAGAGATACTCACTTAATGTGTGAAGAAGTGTCTATCAGTCTGTTCAATTCTTCATTTCTCCTGAAACAATCATTAATATTAAATTGTGAAACTAAAATAGATACTAACACCCGAAGGTTGACAAATCATTCTGATTAACGTTGTGCTTTCGATGCAATAAGACTGAACAATTTGAAATATTAGAATCCTGCAAGATTCAAAAGCTAAGACTCAAATCAGCATTCACAGGGAAAATTCTTAGCTGCCTTAGTAGGGATGTCTCGGAGCCGATGAATGAGCACCTGGTCCGGGCCGTAACAGAAAGGGAAATCAGAGCCGTGGTGGTTCAGCTTGGGGGGTCGAGGGCCCCGAGACCGGACGGCTTTACGGGATTCTTCTATCAACGCTCATGGAATGTCATAGGCCCAGACATCGTCACAATGGTCAACGCCTTCTTCCAAACAGGTATGTTTCCACCCTCCCTAAATCACACCGAGATTACTCTTATTCCTAAAATACCTAGCCCTGTGTGTGCCTCCAACTTTAGGCCGATCAGTTTATGTAATTTCGGGTACAAAATTATTGCTAAGGTTCTGGCAAACAGGCTTAAAACCTGGTTGCCAGAACTGATCACCCATTTTCAAAGTGCCTTTGTAGCAGGAAGGCAAATACAGGACAACATCATCGTGGCACACGAGCTGATCCACTTCCTGAAAACAAACCAACGGAGATCCAGGGGATCTCCCGATTGCGCTCTAAAAATTGATATGGAGAAGGCCTACGATAGGATCGATTGGGAGTTCCTTCGTCAGGTAATGATCAAGCGGGGGTTTGACTCGAGGTGGATCTTTTGGATTATGTCTTGTGTAACATCGGTGTCATACCAAGTGCTCGTGAACATGAAAAGCACGGATTGTTTTGAACCGCAAAGAGGGATCCGCCAGGGGGACCCGTTGTCCCCATACCTCTTCATCCTCGTAGAGGACGTCCTATCGAGGAGGGTCGAACAAAAGGTTACCTCTAGGGAGCTTGTTGGGGTCAGCCCGGGTAGGTACGCTCCGGAGGTCCACCACTTGCTCTTTGCCGACGACTCTTTGTTCTTCATAAAGGGGTCGTTGGCAAATGCGCGGGTGCTGAAATCTATCCTGGACGAGTACTGTTCAACATCCGGTCAGAGAGTCAACTTTGCAAAATATGTTCTGTTTGGAGGGGGCCGAGTTCAGTTCTTCGGCTGCAGCTGTGGCATCGTGCTTCGGAATGTCATTGGCCAACAACCCGGGCAAATACTTGGGTCTCCCGTCTCTTTAGGGGAGATCGAAGTGTGAGGCTCTCGGGTTCCTAAAGGAGAGGATCATCGGGAAGATTCGAGGGTGGCGGTCTAAGCTACTCAACAACGCGGGTAAGGAAGTCCTAATCAAGAGTATTATTTCGGTCATCCCCACTTACTCGATGAGCGTCTTCAAACTCCCCAAGTCTTGGTGTAGCTCGATTAATAGTTTGATAGCCCGGTTTTGGTGGGGGGCTCAAAACGGGGACCGGAAGATTCATTGGATAAATTGGAGTCAAATGACGAGATCTAAGCGAGAGGGTGGAATGGGATTCCGGGAATTGGAATCCTTTAACACGGCTCTTCTTGGGAAGGCGGCTTATCGACTTATACATGAGCCTAATGCCCTTTGGGCTCAGGTTCTTAAAGGGATTTATTTTCCAAATTCTGGTATCCTTCAGGCGGGCAAAGGGAGTCGAGCATCTTGGGTTTGGTCGAGCTTAATTGAGGGGAGGCGGGTTATTAGCGAGGGGGCTGTCTGGTCCCTAGGGGACAGCTCCAAGATTCGGCCATTTATGGATGCCTGGATCCCGGGGAATTACAGGCACAGGCTCGGGATAAGGTCTATCTCGCAGACGCAAGCTGGTACGGTACTAGCTGGCTGGATTGACTAGGGCTCGCGAGTATGGGACGAGGATGTGGTTCGCGCAGCTCTGCCACCAAACGACGCTGACATGGTCCTGTCCGTGGCTATTCCTCTCAGGCCTCGGATGGACGAGCTGCGGTGGCCTCACGACCGCAAGGGGAAGGTAACCGTGCGCTCGGCTTACCACTTCCTGGGGGCACACGGGGTCGATCAGGTATCAGAGGCTGCGCGGTTGGAGACAGGATCAGTTTCTGGGGACCCTCTATGGGCGGCAATCTAGAAGGCAAGAGTCGTCCCTAAGATTAAGTCCTTTGCTTGGAAGCTCGTCTCAAACGCGATCGGGGTCCGGGTCAGTCTAGCTAAACGAGGTATGCAAGTCCAGGTTTGTTGCCCCCTTTGTACTATGCCTGAATCTACTGATCACCTTATTCTGGAGTGTAATTGGGCAAGAGTGGTCTGGACCGAGCTGTTTGGTTTGCTGGATGTTTGGGTTGGATGCAGCTCGGTCAAGCAATGGCTAAGCATGAGGGGTGCGGTGAGGCTTGGGCCGAGAGCAGGTGTGGACTGGCTGTGGGAATCAATCCTCACGGGATGCTGGCTGATTTGGAAGGGTCGATGTTCGATGGCGTTCGAAGGGCGTCGGCCCAACCCATACCAAGTAGTATCGCAGGTGCGTTCTCTCGTGTCAGAACAGGTCCAGGCCGTGGGGCATTTGAGCTCCCAGCAGCACCGTATGCACCAAGGCTCGGTGCTGCTCAGCCGCTCACGCACCAGGCGGGAGGTCTTCATGGCACGGCGAGCTCCTCTTGGCGGAGACCGGATCTCGGGACGATCAAGATAAACGTTGATGCGGCTTGGTCGAGAGGTAATGGTTTAGGTGGTATTGGTGTCGTGGCGCGTGACCACTCGGGGAAGATTGTTGTCGGGACCCATGCCTCGGAGTTGTCGCATTCCATCGACATCTTGGAGGCAAGGGCAGTTTTGTTGGGTGTACATCTTGCTCGTTTTTTTGGTTGGAATTCGGTTCTAATTGAGTCGGATTCGGAAGTGGTGGTAAACCACATCCTTGGGTCAGTCCATTTTTGGGAGATAGAAACTATTATAAAGAATAGTTTATACTTGGCAGAGTCAGTTGTCAATCTATCTTGGGTTAGAATTCCTAGATCCGCAAATCAATGTGCGGATTGGGTAGCCAAAATGACATTAGGGGGGATGTGTCCGAGTGATTGGGTTTCTCAACCCCCAACCCCCCTCCTACAGTTGTTGTATTTTGATTCCGATTGTAATGGGAACCTCTCGGTTCCCCAATTTTGCGAATAATATACGAAGATAGTTTTGGCCAAAAAAAAAAAAATACGTTTGATAAAACTAGTGAACTTGTTACACACCGAGTCAAGTAGTTCCAAAATGTTGCTCTGATATAAATAAATGATTATAGTTCCCTACGAGATCAAAATTGATTATGGATATTACACGCATTCGCTTTCCTCGGATTGCCGGTGAACGGAAATAAAGAAATATACATAAGGATGGATCTCTTAACCTTGATTAACTTGAGAGAAACAATAAATGAACTTCATAGCTGCTCGAGGCAATTGCGGAAGAGACGAATTCCCTGTTTCATGAAGAATATCCATGCTAACTTTAGTGACTGCTTTTTGCAATGCAGAGAGGCTAAATAAATAAAATAATTGATACTAATGATAACCGTCCATTACCTGCAACGCAAAAGCAATATCCGTGTGATCTACTTTTAGGGCTATCCTCCGTAGTTTGTCTTCTCGGGATTGACCAAGTTTTAAAAGACCCTACAATGTTATCATTAGTAAAGTTGCTATCGCAATAATATAGCATATTCTTTTAACGGAATGGAAAAGGAATTCGGCTTACGAATTCCGTAAGAAGTTGTTCTTTTCGCGGAATTGCAAAAATTTGACTTACAGATTCCGGGCGGGGTAGGCTTAGACATTCTGTGTGAAAAGCTCGAAATTCCTAAGCCGGGCGCGCTAGGAATGAGGAATAGGAGGCGAAATGACCGAAATGCCCTTACTTTAAAATTTATATTAATTCAATAATTTTATCTTAATTAATAATTAATTAAATAAGTTATTTTATTTTTTTTATTATTAATTAATTATATTATAAATTTTTAATATTCTTAATTTTAAAATTAATTAATACAAATTATATATATTATATACTATACATATATAAGGAGGGGCAAATATGTCATTTTACCACATTCCATTCCCTTTTCATATACAATTCCACCAAATATACAACAGAATTCCTTATTTCATTCCATTCCACTAAATAAACAACTTCCTATTCCTATTCCTATTCCTATTCCTATTCCTATTCCTATTCCTATTCCTATTCCTATTCCTATTCCTTATTCCTATTCCTATTCCTTATTCCGTATTCCATGAAAGAAACGCCCCGTAAGATTGGGATACCTGATCGTTAAGAACTTGGCACATAGTAGAGAACTCCAAAATCCCAACTCCTGGTATCAGCGTTGACTTGCACACTTCAAGGTAAGACTGGTAGAGCTGCAGTGTACTTAATATTATAGCATAAGATATAGAAGAAAAAACAAAAAAATAATGACATAATACCTCTCTGAGGGTTGTATCCTTCTTTCGTCCTTTAAGACGTTTTACAGCAGAACATATAATAATCTGCAGCAAGGAAGACCTTTTTAGCAATGATTACCGAATCTGGAGACCTCAATGAAGAAATTAACTGCGTGTTAATGTTATTTCACCTGCTGGTGTTGTGGAAGAGATTGAATAGTGTCCACTGCTGGTGATTGAAATGTTCTCGACAATGCACGAGCCATGTGATCTATCCTTACCTGTGAAAGATTTCGTATCTTCAAATAATTAACCAAAATATTCAAGAGACAATCTCAATTCTGAACGCTCTGGATAAAACTTGATGAAGGTACTCACAAGCTTAGTTTCTTTCCGTTTTAAACTCTCATAACTTCTAGGTGTTTGATCACCAAGGGGTTCATCGTTTTCGGATGGGGAGTTTTGGATTACCTCTGTTGTTTTAAGATCTGATTCTACCAAATCTATTGCACTCCTGCAGCAACATCAAGATGCTTGAGTATCTGATTTCCATGAATATAGAGTCAACTCTAGTAAATATGAATATGCTTAGCTTGGTAAATGGAATATCAAGTAGTCCAGTTTAGATACTGACCTGCAAATGCAAAGAGCTTTCCTCATGTCTCCAGATGAGGCAGCAATTTTCTGTTAAACCTCCACTCTTAGTTCCATAAGTAGCAAATAAGGATGCATAAAGATGGTAACAACATAATGCAGTGGGCTTACTCTTGCACACAGTTCCAAGGCTTGTGGTTGGAAAACAACACATGGTAGTGCCTGTCGAAATATTGAATTCTATAAGCAATTTATGTCTTGAAATACTCCTACCACTAGTCTTATATCAATGGTCTTATAACAATCATGGAAGTTAGCATGTGCATCTGACGGAACTAGTAGGAGTACCATGAGCCTTTCTTGAAGAATCTCTAAAACTTGATCCTTTGTGTAAGCTCTGAAAGTTATAACTATCGGTTTGCCTAATCAGAAAGAGAAAACAAGAAAATCACTGGGAGAATTTAAAAAAGATTGGCATCTATAATAGTCATATTAATGAAACCAATGAGAAGGTAAAACCGTGACAATAGAAGCAAGTAAATGGACTCACAATTTAACGATTGAAGCCTTGGTAGAAAGCGGTCAGCTAAGTCTATTGCATTTGAGATTCCTACAGAGAATGAAGTCAAATATTTTCATCTACGAAACAACATTGAATAGCTTTGGAGTTTGGATGCATATTACTATTATGATAAATAATACTGCTCAGAAGTCAAGTTTTAGTTGTGAGTATACCTACTACTACTATGAAACACGAAAAAGATAATGATTGCTGCAGGTAATACCTATTAATATGCATCTGGAATATGGAAGAGAAGTGAGCATAAAAAGATCATGGAGCACAGCTCGGTCTCTTGTGATCAGATAATCCAACTCATCTGCAATTATAAGACTGAATAGAAATCTATTTCAGTTGAATAATTCGCTTCTTCAAACGCATCATACGTGAAATGGTCTTCACATGCACATAGCTAGTAAAGTTTTAGGAGACGTTTCTCACATCATTTTTGGAGGATGTGATTGCTGCTCTTGAGAGTATACTTTTTGAATAAGCTGCAGAGCAGAGGAAGCAGTACTGGCTCCTTTTTTCTGGTCGATCTTCCCAATAATCTATCAGGAGAAAATGGCTGCTGAGCACACAATACCCATTAGCATTTGATCGTTGAAAATTTTAAAAGCATGAACCTTGCTAAAAATTTCGGATGTCGTGATTAGAGAGGTACACTGCAATTCTAGAACTTCTGGTCGCTCAAAGCTTGCCTGGTAGAAAGAAGGATTTTCCTTAAGTGTTTTACCAAAGAGAATAAGGGACTTGATAACTTATGTTCTGAGATTTGGTATCCACAAGGAGTATAGATATAGATGGAGAAAAGCAGCAAGACACGAAGACAATGGCAAGCCGTCCAACCTGTTGTGCCCAATCGAATAGCTTTTGCTTCACTTTTGCCATGGATAAAGACTTCCCAGTCCCAGGGCATCCACATATGTATAAGCTACCAGCCTTATCCTTCTGTATGCACCCCTTGCAAAAGTCTAGGATCCTATTTTTTTCATTTTCACGGCAAACAACAGTGCAAGGTAAGGTTGAAACATGCAATGCTTCCTTAACTGCACTCATCTGATGAGAATCTGTAAAAATAGGTAAGCTTTTATTGGTCCACATCCAACAAGTAAACAAGTTAGCAATATTAAGGTGATATGGTTCTCCAAGATAGCTTACCTATGGGGTCCCATTCTGGCTTGGCCACAAAATTGCTAGGCAAGTTCTTCACTGCTGATATATGCAATTCATTGAGCTTATCAGTGTTGCCGTATATATTATTTTTAAAGATAATAACGTTAGGATATTAACGTTAGATTATCGTTGTAAATTCAATCTATAAATTGAGATGTATTTGTGTAATGTAAACATCAATCTGAATACAATGTAATCTTTAAGAGTTTGTTTAACATGGTATCAGAGCCAGAAATCAGAAATTAGGGTTACCTCTGTTCGTCGTCCCGTCCGCTCTGCTCTTTCGCTTCCTCGGCCTCAGGATCGCCATCCTCCTCCTTGCCTTGCCTCAGCTTTGCCTCGCCCTCGCCTCGGCCTAGTCAGCTCGCCGTCTCTTCCGCCACCGGTTCGGCTCGGTTCTTCAGTCCAAACAGAGGAAGTTAAAGAGTTCTTGAAGGTTGGTTTGGTCGATCCAGTTCGCGTAAAAAATATATTGACTATAATAGCGATGTTATCTCTGCTGTAGGATCCAAGCAAGTTTGTTGCACAGGTTGCTGTGGCGGCTGATTCTGGGAAGGGTGCAACACCTGCTGCAGAGGAGGAATCAGATGAAGAGAGCGGTTTGTTCGACTAAATCGGCCAGTTAAGGCACATTTAGTAGTGTTTCCATCATAGTTATCAGAACCGGACCGGCCCTCGAACCGGCGAGGGGACCGGTTTCCGGTTCGTCCGGCGAGAAAATCACTTTCAAAGCAACACAATTAGTATATTACAAAGTCACTCCCTCCAAGCTTGAAGCAGCGTACAAAAGTACTTTCTTCAATGTACCATTCTGCAGACAAAACACATTCATCTAATCAACACTAGACTAACTTCAAGTGCTTTTTTTTGGCCAATACTAACTTCAAGGTTCAATCGTTTAAATTGCAGTCGCAGAAACCGGCCGGTTTTTCAAAAACCGTCCGGTTCAACCCGGTTCAAACACTATTCATTTGTAAAACGGTTTTTTAAAGATTGGTTGTTTCTGCGACTGCAATTTAAACGATTGAACCTTGAAGTTAGTATTGGCCAAAAAAAAAAAATTGAAATTAGTCTAGTGTTGATTAGATGAATGTGTTTTGTGGCAGAATGGTACATTGAAGAAGGTACCTGTGTACGCTGCTTCAAGCTTGGAGGGAGTGACTTTGTAATATACTAATTGTGTTGCTTTGAAAGTGGTCTTCTCGCCGGACTTTGTATATCTATCACAATTCACAATATATTTTAGAAGGATCACTAATCTATCACATATCACAGCACACAAGATTAGTTACACAAATCAGTGAATTAATACAAACACATCAACGTGTAATCACAAATTAGTGAACAAATACAAACAGAACAAATACAAATCAGTGAACAAATACTGCAATATTTGAACAAATACATAACAAATACAAATAGCAATTTGTATCACAAATCAGTGAACAAATACAAAGTTGCAATGCTCAGATACTTTATGCGTAGCTGGAGAGACGAACTACTCCTCACTCTCGAATACCTTATTATTATGTGTATTACAAGCTACTATTATTAATCATTACAAACAGAACTACTCTCAGATTGGGTACTATAAAATCGATCGAAATTCAAAAGGGTACCATCACGGAAAATAGTTGATTTGGGTTCCAAAAATTTATATTAAATTAATGTTACTACCCCAATATATATCGAGTAGGAATGCGAATAAAACTAATTTCGTTGAAAATGGAGTTCTGAATGAGTAGATATTAAAACAATATAAAATCGATACACACTCAAGGGGATAACCCATCACAAAAAAAGTTGTTTAAATTATGAAATAAGATATGGCCTAAATGTTAATATGATTCTATACATTGTGTAAGAATGCCTATAAAAGTTCTACGATTGAATTAGAATGCAGATACAATTAATTTCGCCAAAAGAAATTTTCATAGTTAGAAGAAATTGAAAAACTAAAAAAATCGGTTCAAACTCAATGTAACTACTACAGTAATATATGTCGAATAATAATTCGAATAAAAACTAATTTCATTGAAGACAAAGCTGCGAGTGAGGAGATATTAACAAAACTAATAAATTAGTCAAAACTCAAAAGGTACCATCACTAAAAAAGGTCTTTGATATTTGATATACAAGATGGTCACAACGTTCATTTAATCTTTTATTTTGAGTAAGAATCTTTAGAAATCATATTTGATCGGGTACAAAAGCACACAAAATTCATTTAATCGAAAATATAGTTCCAATTGAGGAGAAATTCAAAAAATTACAAAATCGATCGAAACGCAAAAGGGTGTCATCACAGAAAATAGTTAATTTGAGTTCCAAAATGTATATTAAATTAATGTTACTACCCCAATATTACTGAAAGGGGTACCATCACTGAAAATAGTTATTTTGGGCTTGGAGTACAATATTATAATCTTAAACGTTACTACTACTGTAATATATGTCGAGTAAGAATGTGAATAAAACTAATTTCACTGAAGATTAAGTTGCGAGTGAAAAGATATTGACAAAACTAAAAAATCGGTCGCAACTGAGAACGTACCATCACCATAAAAGGTCTTTAACGTTTGATATACAAGATGATCAAAACGTTCATTTTATCCTTTATGTTTAGTCAAAATGTGTATAAAACATGTTTGATTGAGTACGGAATCATACAAAATTTATTTAATAGAAGACAGAGTTCCGACTGAGGATAAATTTAAAAAATTACAAAATCGGTTGAAACTCAAATGGGTAGGTACATCACAGAAAATAGTTGATTTGAATTCTCAAAATTTATATTAAATGAAGGTTACTAACTCCAATTTATCTCGAGTAGGAATGTAAATAAAGTTAATTTCATTGAAAATAGAGTTCTGAGTGAGTAGATATTAAAACACTACAAATTCGATAGACATTCAATGGGATACACCATCACATAAAACGTTGTTTAAACTATGAAATAAGATACGATCTTAATGTTAATATGATCCTATACGTTGTGTAAGAACGCGTATAAAAGTTCTACAGTTGAATTAGAATGCATATAAAATTACTTTCGCCGAAAGAAAAATTTTGAGAGAAAACTTTGAAAAACTAAAAAATTAGTCCAAACTCAAAGGGTACCATCACTGAAAGTAGTTATTTTGGGGTACAATATTATAATCTTAAACGTTACTACTACAGTACTATATGTCGAGTAAGAATGCGAATAAAATTAATTTTAATGAACACGAAGTTACGAATGAGGAGATATTGACAAAACTAAAAAATCGATCGAAACTAAATAAGTATCATCACGGAAAAATGTCTTTCAACGTCTTACATACAAGATCATAAAAAAAAACGTTCATTTGGTCAATATCTATTCACACCAAATAAAACTTATAACATTCCTTTTTAAAAAAAATATATATTTAGCTTTCATATTCTTTATTTAGCCATAAGACAGAACACAATCTAATTAAATATGGAAAGTTGGTAAGTGTAAGTATTGATTAATTTAGACAGTTAGTTACTCTATTTTCCATCCCCATATTCTCCTACCACTACAAAACCCCATAATTAATTGATAAATATCATCATTACAATCAAGATTGCTTTATTTTAAACTCAGAAACCAGAATATGAAGGTTCACGGCAATTCCCATGTTACTACTTCCCCCCTAATTATCATCTTGATTAGCCTCGTTTACTTAGCGGCGGCGGCGGCGACAGCGACAAACACTGAGGATGGAGGTTACTGTTACAAGTATGGTTTCCCTAATTGCAATCTCCGACCAGCCCAATGTGTCGGTTACTGTACTGGCGGCTCATGCAGTGATAATAACACATGTTGTTGCCCAGGTACGTAAAAAAAATCAATGTACGGCATGCATGCATGGATTTAACGTGGTGCATGCATGCATATATGCATGAATTTTATAGACGTTAGAAACTTCTGGTTAATTAGTGTTCTATCAGGAAAAGCACCAAAAAAGGGATGTGGTGCTAACATCGCGTTGCCGGATTGCGCGCTTCGGCCTGCTCAATGCATCGGTCTTTGTAAGGGAAACGGGTTTGAAACTGGAAAATGTATCGAGGATGGGTCGTGTTGTTGTCAAGGTACGTACGTACGTACGTGTATATCAATAGTTAGTCAATTGAGTATTAACAATTTAATCAGGGACGAAGCCAGAAAAATTATCGAGTGGGGGCAAATATTAGAGTAAAGACAAATAATTGAACTAAAAAAAATTCAGTGGGTGCAAATATATGATTCAAAATGGCTAAATTGAAAATTATTGTATTTTTTATGGTCAAATTTACACATAACTAAAAATTGAGGGATCCCGAGGCCAAATTTAATGCACTACATTTTAAAGATGTTACTTCATTCTTATGTGATGTTTAAGGTTAAAATGTGACAATTAAATGTGTAAATGAAATTTTACTATGTACGTAGGTCCCAACAATATATAGTAGTAGATTAAACTAAATATTTTATTATATTCCTACAATTATATAAATGATATTTCCTATGAATATAGTAGGTGTATAATATTTTATTTGTAAGATGTAATATTTTTTAAATCATATGATTAATTACTAAAGGTATTTATTACTTTACTAAACTTTACTTGTTAAAAGTTATATAAATATTATATCATTTATTTACATATATAAAATTATATGGCAATAAAATGTACATTTGTATTTGCTATTTATTCTTAACAATATTTAGAAAATCTTGTCATAAAAACGAATTTATTTGGATATTTAATTATCACCTCCCATAATTAGAACTCCTGCAAACTATAAATCTCTCATTCTTTGCATAAGAAAAATATACAAAACCATCTTTGAAAAAATTATTATGAAATGAAGAGTTGCAACAACTATTGCATCGGGTTTACTCTTCTATTCATCTTTCTCTTTTATTTATCGGGTATTAATCGAATATCTTACCCGTTTTTTTATGTTTTAATTGATTTGAAAATCTGATCATTCAAATAATCCGCCAGGTACCGGAGCTCCGACGGTGGCGGCTGCCGGAGGAGACGATTATTGTGGCTTCAAAATAACTATGGACCATTGCCTTTCTGCACCGTCAACTTGTGGGGAACGTTGCATCAATGCATGATTCACAGATGGCATATGCACTGATGATAATACTTGTTGCTGTGAATTATAAACTCTTTATGTAATAAATTAATAATATTTGATTTATGGGTTTACCAAAAAATAATAATATTTGATTTATGATATATAATTTTGAATAATTAAGAATATATTTTTATATATAGTTTGCCCCTTAAATAAACTATAAAAAGTGTGTTGTATTTGATTAAGTAATACGATATGATAAAGTTTCTGCTCCTATAATTATATGATATAGTATTCCTTGATACCCCCTTCTCTTTTTGCCTTAAAAATGAAGGAAATACCCATTAATGAATTCTATTTATAATTATTTTAGTTTTATCTTTAAATTATATTGTTTTTTTTATAATTCTAAAAAAACATAAATTTAGTTTTAAAAATTAGGAAATTTTGATTTTAAATAATTGTAATGTAGAAAAACAAAATAATTGAAAAGTTCGAAAAAATAATATATATATATATATATATATATATTGCTTAAATATTATATTTTTGTGTATAAAATGTATTTCAGTGATTTTTTTTATTTTTTTTATACATACATATAAATTATTATTTTTATAATAAAATTACTAAGCTAAACTTTTTCAAAATTATAAGGTATAATCTTTAAAAAGTAAGAAGTGATCTTGTGATCTTTATATAGAATTTCACACCATACCTGCCAATTGCCATATATGATGCATCTGCGGTTTCTCAATTTTAGGTACTTCCAAACGATTTCATAAACTAAATTAACCCCTTAAGTTATTATAATGTTGTACCTATATCCTAATTTTAATTGGAATTCGGATTAGATCCCCAAATAGAAATTTTAACATTTATTTAAGGTTTATGATTTAGGACTCATATTGGTTCTAACTCTTTGGGGGTAAACACGACATTATTTCAAAACATTTAACTAGATTTCGAGTTTCTCCTAAAGTTTAAAACATAAATTTACATTCCATCATGTTTGGTCAATATGCAAGTTTGTCCCATCCGTCAACTTTTTCATCCAAATTTAACATTATAAGTTTTGAAAATTGCAAAAATAATAGAAAATTTTCAAAAGTATCACAATTTAACTATCTCAAAAAATTTCAAATATTACAATTGAGTCCTAACTGAACCCCAAGCGTAGGAGCTTGGGTCTGAGACTTAATCACCAGACTCGGTGGGGGACCAGATCCTGGTCAAGATCCAAACCCGCGCATAATCGAATTAGAGTCGAACAGCCCCCAACGAGAGCCTCTGTTCTGGGTCTTGACCCAGACCTGATCACCCACCCATGGGGGGTCAATATGGGTCAAGACCCAAACCCAAAACCTAATTGAATTGAAGACTGGTTTTTGTTTAAAAAAAATAGTAAACACACTCACTGGTTAAAAGCAAAATGAGAAAATAATTCAAAAATAAATTTAAATATTATATATATACTTACTCATGGTTAATTGTATTTATACGTATATTTGTAGATTAAATTTGTTTAAACACTGTTATTAATCATGTGTAAACAACTAAACATATAAAATATTTGTTTAGATACAAGATGTGTTTAGATGAAACTCATATACGATTAAACATAAATATTTAATTGGATCGTTTCAGAAATTATCGGTCATAATTGTAATTATTATTGGCGAAAAAATAGAGTAACTATTTGTGCGGTAAGTGATAAATTGTTTTTTTTCTTCACTATAGTTTTTTACAATAAAATAAAAATAAAAACTTTAACATAATTAAATTCATAGTATTAAGACTCCACCCAAATTAAACTTTATAATTTTGTAGTGCTCAGTTAAATACCTTGATGGACATGTTTTTTTTATTATTAATCTTAATTTTTGTTTAATCAAATTTATTAATCTTAATCAATCATTAACAATATTACATTTTTTTTTATTATACTCACTTAATAGTTAATTCCTCTCTTTTTGTGTGTGTGGGGTTGGTGGGGTCAAAGTCAAACTACTAAATTTATTTCCTAACAAAATTTGGAAAGTATTGTCATAAATATAAACTAATTTGGTCCTCTAATTATGACCTTCCATTTTTAGACCCCCTAGGGATTATAAATTTTCCTCTTCTTTTTTTTTTTTAAATCACAAGTGATACAATTCAAATTCTATTAAAAATATCGCATTAAAAAGATTTGCGAAATGAAAAATTGCAGCAGCTATCGTATCGGTTCCATTTTTCTAATCATTTCTCTTGTTTGTTTATCGGGTATCAATATTTATTATCCTAATTTTTCCTATATTTAATTATATAAATGATTTGATGGTCTCATATTTCAATTAATTAACCAGGCACCGGAGCTATGGCGGCTACGGCTGCCGGAGGACCAGATACCGGAGCTATGGCGGCTAAGCCTGCCGGAGAAAAGTGTAGTTTTAGAATAACAGTCGTGCATTGCTTTTCGGCGCCTACTTATTGTGGTTTAAGTTGCATCAGGGCAGGATTCACAAGTGGCGTATGTAATGATGATTATCATTGTTGTTGTAACTAAAATATAGGGACTGAAATGCTCAATATAAGACATTGGGTACTCAAATAGTCGAAAGTCTTTGTTTTTATAATTAGGCATATAGCCAACTACCTTCATTTTTTTTTAACAAAGTAGATATAAATTAAAAATATTAGAAAGTACGTATTAAAAAAATTAGAAAAGTATATATACGCTCAACGGTGGAGTAGTGAGCAATTTTTCATGCGTATTCATGGCATGTTATCGTGTTGTGTTAAGTTAGTCAATTATATGTTAACATGCGTGATTTATAAGAAAATGTTAAAATAACGAATTGTTTATAGTAAAAATAATCAATTCAAACATTAGATTTCACTAGTTTTTATTGTAGAATCGACAAACTCTAAAAATTAAATATTTATATTTAAATAGAGTTTACACCAGAGTTGTTTAAAAAAATATTCAAAAAATAGATTTTCAAGTCCAACTTTATCGTATCGATGTGTCGTGTTCTGATATTTAAACACGAGCATAACACGAAAATATTTCCGTGTTATCGTGTTTGTGTCATCATGTTATCGTTTTGTCATATATTTTTGTGAACAACATTTTTTAGTACTTATCGTGTTGTGTAAAAAATTGTATAATCATAATTATTACTTTTTTAAAATAAAACAAAATTATTTAACATGATAATCTTATTTTAGGATTTCAAGATTTTGTTTGGGCCATTAGTTTTGGTCTTTTACTATCCTGAATGAATAATGCAAAATTACCTTCAATCTTGTATTGGAAAAAAAATAAAAATTCTCTCATGTAAACCTGAACGTCGTAACAATAAATAGTAATGATACTTCATGGAAAATAATAATAATTAATATAATATAATATAATTCTATATATATTTTTTTTAAAAACTTTTTATATTGTATATAAATCAAACATTATTATATTGCATGACCCTCAATATTTTTTGTACCTAAAATGGCAACAATTTAAATTTATCTTTAACACCATTATCAACATTTTAAATTCCTCAAGAATATCCTCAAGAATTCTAAATTCTTAAAAGTATTAAATTACCTAAAAGCAAACACCTATTAAAAAGGAATTTATTCAATTTAATGAAAAAATAGATATTTACTATTTACCATTAAAAAAAAGAATTAAATCTGTATGGATGGAAAAAGAATCTATGGGTGACTATATATATATATATATGCAGTCAAGGTTTCATACACCAATCTTTAGCAAATTATTGAACTTATTTCCTAACAATATTTAGAAAATCCTACAAAAATCAAATAATTTGGATCACCTTCCATTATTAAAACCCTAGACACTATAAATCTTACATTCTTTACATCACTAATGCAACCCCGTTTTTCAGTAAAAGAGTTTGAATTTTGTTATTAGAGATTATATTAGTACTTGAAATTATTTCGAAATGAAGGAATACAACAACTTTCGTATCGTTTCTGCTCTTCTATTGATTTTTCTCGTATATTTATCGGGTATGAATTTTTAATATAATATCATTTTAGTATATTTTTAAAAACAAATATGAAAAAAATGTAATATGTTTGTCTATTGTTGTAAAAACGTAACTTTTGTTTGTTTTTAATTAAACATGTTTGTTGTTGTAGGTTTTAGATGAAGTCTGTTAGAGTCCGTGAAAATTGTCCTTAACTGCAATTTTTTACGTATCGTGATAATTCGATAGTGTTGATTTTGACCAGGTACTGAGGTTGTCGGAGAAGGGTGTGGTCTTATAATATATGTTGACCAGTGCCTTGCAGAGCCAGTGGCTTGTGAAGAACGTTGCATCAATGCAAGACACAAAAACGGAACATGTGCAGATGATAATATTTGTTGTTGTCAAAATATAGGGACGTAAATGTTCGATGTAGTAAACTCGGGGACTCAAACTTTGAGTCATGGGTATCAATATCTATATTTGATGCTATTAATTTGATTGATATCTTTATAATAAATTAGTCCAAAAAAAAAAGAAAGATATATTTATAATAATGACAAATAATAAGAAATTTAAATGTCAAAACTATTTGTTGTTATCTATTAGGGGTGAAAGTGAACCGGTCCTACAGATATTTTTACTATTTCGATCGGGTACGTATATTTTATTATCGGATTTTCTTTATAAAAAACTGTATAAGGAAAAATAAATTGTCCATTCGAATTTTCGGACTAGATTTTCGGTTTAAAACGGAAAAAAATGCACATTCAAAACCAAAATTAAATTAAATAAAAAAGTAACTCGATTTAACAATATTTACATAATTTTCTATTAAACTAATTAAACAACTAAAATAACTATTAAATAACAAAATTATTATTTGTTTGTATTTATTGATTAATTATATTAAGTAATTCTAATTAATATAATATATAAAACTATATACATATTAACAATCGGACCAGACTCTACAGTATTTTAGATTCGTAGAGCGAACGGTCTAAAAAATGTTTCAAACTAAAAAAATTATCCATAAACCGAACCGTACATTTTCAAACCATTTTTTTTATTTAGACCAGTTCGTTTTTCACCGAATTTTTGGACCACCCGATGTATGCTTTCACCCCTATTATTTATATACATACCTTTTGATTTGATTTGATTTTAATTAATATGTAATTAACGTCACTTACATACTTTAGAATTCATTAAAAAAAACATTCTCTCAAAACGTTTTTTATAATTTTGTGTATTTCTTAAATATTTATACACAAAATACCACATAAATAATTATATTTATACATAAAATATCAAAACGTTTTTTTCTCATCATTTGAAGAAGTAAAAAGATTTTTACTATGAATCTAATCTTTTGACCTTAATCTTACATACCAAAACAACAAACAAACTATTTTGTAGAAACAAACATTGAGAGACCTCAACAATTTTCATTTTTTACTTTTACAGGTTTTCTCTTCTTCTGTAGAACTACAAATAACTGCTAAATCACAAAAACAAAATACTACAGCTTCTCTCTTCTCTTCTGCAGGGTGGTGGGGGGCACTAAAGTCTAAACTATCATGAAATGTCCCTTTTGCCCCTGGCAACTAGAGCTTGCCTTGGTCTTCATTTTGATCAAACTTTTCTAGATGTAATCCTCCTGTCTTGCGGAGAATCCATCAGAGTACTTGATGTGCTTTTCCATAGTACCGATTGATGAATGCAACCTGCAGATATAAAAGAAAAGTACTGAGCAGATGGAGAATATGAAAACACCAACTGTGGAAGAAACAGAATGAATAGGTTGTTTTACCCTGTTATCCCCCAGATCGGGTGAATCTGGGGTTGGAACGGGATAGAATTTGTAGAACTTTGTGTTTTGAATTGCTTGCTTCTTTTCCTCGCTCAGTTCTTCGATAGCTTTTTTACGAGCTTCTCTTGCCTGTTATTTATAATGTAGAACACAAATTATAATGTGGAGGATAGCATTATCCGTGCAGTTCAGATAAAATAAAGTAGTACAATCTATTAACCTCTCTGTTTGCTTTCTTTTCTTCCCTGACCCTTTCCTTCACAAATTCCTTAAATGCATCTTTTTGATCTTCGGCCAATTCCTCTTGCTTTATCATTTCATCCACAAATTCCTATCAAATTTACAATCGCATATGAATCAGACTAGGTGATATGTTAGCAGCTTCATTATTGGAAATATTTTGCAGAAGATTGTACCTCAAGTTCATCCATTTCCCAGTCAAAATCACAGAGAATCTGCATCAGGGCAAAAGGATATCACGTAAAGAAGATGTTACTGCTGTTTGAACAAGTACTCAATGCAAATGTGGCAATAACGGAGAACCTATAGTAAATCTATAGGCCATTTACAATACTTACAGGTTTTGGTTCGGCAGGGAAGACAATTGAGACCTCTGTGCTCTGTTCAAGTTCATCTTCCTTAAATGGGTTGTAGAAATCTGTTTTACATAACAAGGAAGAATGAGATGAGTTCCTCCAGTGATGTAAAACAGCTATCTGGATTCTGGAAGAATTAATATGATCAATACTGCCTAACATAGTCTATCAAACATATAATTATATGAGATTTGGAATTGATATTAGTGTGAAATGATTATCAAAACTTGTGTTCCTACATCATAGGATGGAGGTATTAGCAAAGAAGATCATGTTTGTTCATTGAATCTACACTAACTGATTTGAGTGATGTATGGAGAGACCAAACTTGCATATTGCATGGAGTGACAACAGTAACCTACTTTAGAAGTGGTTGAGAAACTCACATGGTAAGCAGTATTCATATTGCTTCACACGCTCTACCTTCAAATGCTTCAGAGCAGTCCTGAAAGTCGGGATGTGAAGATTGATCAATGTTGGTATAACTGGACACTGGAAAGCTGTTCATGCACTAATCATCTTGTTTAATAAGTCAAACATGATTTAGAGCAAGTGAAATCGTGTACTTCTAAGATCAGTATCGCATTTACACAAATCAGTTAAATGAAGAAAGCATAGATCTTCAGCAGCAGTAAGGATCATTATATATATATACACACACGTTTCAGGGTCTTGTATAGTAGCCACTGCTAGAGAATTTGCCTTTCTTATTGGCTGATACTGCCACTAGAGAACACACATGCAATTAACTTTTCCAAATGAAATTAGAACTCAATAACAGGACAGCAAAAGCCAAAAGGGCAAGCTAATATGTCCTGGAGAACCCCGACCTTATTGATCTATTAACCAAAGATTCCGATTTGACTTGTTCACATTTAGTAGGATATGAATCCAAAATTTTAAAACGCCACACTAGTGAAATTTTAAATTTAGCACATTTCACATTATAACTATCCTCAAACTAAATGAATATAAAAGAAACACTAGCGTGAGCACGGGTACCTTCTCTGATTGCACCTCAAGATGTATATATCCGATTTCATTCTTTCAACTTGCTTGCCTCTGTTGAAAGAAAAAGAAGAGACCTCGTTTATATTACATTCACGAAAACAACATCAAGACGGTCACCACACTGTACCTGCTATCCAACGGAATATAGGGAGCCCAGTCCATTTTCATCTGTTTCATAGGAACTATTTCTTCAACCTCCCTTTGAACTGATTTAATACCAATCTTATCTGAAGGAGGGAAAGGGGATACAACCTTCACAAAATAAAACAATATCAATTGGATACTCAAGATAACCATGAATGATGCCACTAACAACCTTAACTGAAACAAGAGAGAGAGTCTTATATTAAGATTGTAACATTGGGAAGGAAACGAACTTCCATAAGACAAACCAGCATCACTGTTGAATGATAATGTGGCAGACAGGCTTCAAAACAAATCCACATTTTAGGACAAAGTTACAAATGCATCTCTAGAAATGTGTCCCTAAACATCAACTTCCTGTTCCTGATACTAGATCTAACTGCCTAAGTTCAAAGTTATTCAAACACCTGAAAGAGGTTTCTAAATAGACTAACTGCAATTCAATAATAATTGAATGATTACACATAAAACAACAAGGGCTCCTCCACAACCAACCTTCCCATTACACTAACTCCTAAATGCTGCACATGTATCAGATTCATTTCTTTAGAGATATAGAACAGTGTTCCTTCCTTCTTAGCTAAATTCTACTCAATGATGAAATAAAATATATCTGAACAGTTAGTAATTACTTACAGCAACCACAGCTGGAATGTAGATTATCTTGGATTCACCTTGGAAGGACACAAGCTGAGCTGCATTTACAATAAGATCGGGCATCAAGCAAGAGAATAGCTTGCTGTAGATAATACATTTTCAAGAAAATAAGAAAACTCCGGAACTCAGGTTTGAAATTCATGTCTTTATTTCCCTATTCTGGTTAACAAAAGAAAACAGAATTTCTTAGAACACTCACGCTCAGTGCACCCAAAGAGATACACTTTCTGCCCATGTAGCAGTCCGCCCTCCTCAAATGCATCCTGATTGTATTATAATACAGATTCAGCAACAGAAACAGTAACAGCTTTTAGTGCAAGTAAGATTGTCTTCCTAGAAGAGAAAATTGGCTCTGTTACTCACTTCTAGATTAGAGAAGTTCCATTTGAATTGGTAGACAGCATCCAAATTTTCCCACTGCAAGAGAATATATGGACGATCAAACGTCAGGGAAAATAAAACACTGATACAACTTTACATAAGTAAACTAGAGAGAAAGCAACTTCTCAGATACAAACCTCGGTTCCAACAGGAAAAGCCCATGTCCACAAATCTTCCTGAAAGACAAAGGGCAAAATTATCAGTTAGTCTGCTAAATATTTCGGCTAAATTTATCTGCAAATATATACAAAGAAAGCAAATTCACTTTTCTGAGCAATAGTAAGGTCAGATATGCTGTTATGCCCACAGCACTCGCCTCCAACCCTCAAGATGTAAGTTTGAAGTTACATTAACCATAGTTTCAAGCCAGTAGATAATAACATCTTTCTCAAGTGACGAACTTTCGAAGCTGAATCATATATCTTCTTAAACCTCCACAAATAAGAGAATGCATGTGTAAAACACTAATCCATTCTTACAAGAAGACGATCCACTGCTTCTGCAGAGTACAAATCAATTCTTACAAGACCAGCGAGGAAATGAAACCGATAAACCACTCAAATGGCCAAAACCATGAGCCACGCACCAATGCTAATCAACAATGAACTAAACCAAACCATAGAAATCAGGCAAATCAATGCACATTCTAAGAACTGGTACCATTTGCCTGGAGAAGTGAAGATTACTCACCATGTTCCGAGGTTCCTCGATGTACTCATCCACCTTTTCGGTCTTCTTGACCCGCTTTGACTGAGAAGTTCCGGCGGCCTTCTTGTTCCCTTCCGGCTGCTGAGATGATGATTGAGTCTCCTCTCTCTGAACGGCCTTACGCTTTGCTGCTCTACGCGCCATATCAGGAAACCTGAGCTTAGAGAGAGGTTGAAGAAAGGTTGAAGGTTTTAGAGGGAGAAAATTAGGGCAAGTAGGTTGCCGTCTGGATTTGTATTGTAGGGTATAACCAGGAGAGGGGCGTAGTAACGACGCGAAGGGCGCGAGGAGGTGCAGATTTCAGATTTGACGTTGAATTCAAGCTAAATTTCAAATTTCGGTAGAGAGAGAAAGAGATGAGAGAGAGAGCGCGTGATGGAACGGTGTCATTTAGGTAGCGGCGGCGCGGCCTTTGGAAGAGAAGCCTGGTAAGTGGTAAGGCCGTAGCCCGTAAGGGTTTCTTTCTCTTTCCAGGTACAGTCATCAATTTATTACAAAATTTGAAAATTTGAATTGTTTTAATTATGTATGTATATCCAGAAATACTATGAAATTTTAATAGGGAGATTCTATTTGCAGACTACTTTATACATATCATTTTTGTTGAAAAACTAAAATGCCCTAATAACATTTTACATATTTGTCCTTACCAAATTTAAGAAAATTAATTATTAAATCGACTTCATATTTCGTTAGGGGTGAGCTTGGGCGGGCCGGACCAGTTTTTTAGGCAAGACCGAGCCCGAGCCCGAAATTTCGGTTTTCATCTTTGGAGAACCGAGACTGAGACCGACTTCGGTATAAAATGCCAGCCCGAGTCAGTCTTGCTTGACTCGGGCCAGTCTCGGTCCATTACCGAAATTTTCAGTCCAAATTATATAATAAAAAAAAAATGTTCGGATTTTCACCAAATTTCGAACATACAAACACAATAAATCAAGTATCAAATATACAATCCAAACACACGTTATAAATATAGAACATACAATTCAAACACACATGGAGACTTTGTGAGTTGTTGTATACTACTATACTTGTATAGTATATATAGTATTATGTATTAGGTTTTTAGGCAACTCGGGCCGGTCCGGTCCTAATCGGGAATTTCAGGAAAAATTCTGACCCGAGCCCGACTTTAGAGAAAAAACCTGTTCGCTCGGTCTCGGACCTAGTCGGTCTCGGTCTTAATCGGTTCAGTCTCGGGCCGGTCTCGGTCCAACCAGTATTTTTTGCTCACCCCTAATTTTCGTAGTTACTAAATCGACCCTATATTATCAAAATGGTGAAAAATTATGACTAGCAAATTTTGAACATTAGACATCTTACATACTATCTACAAGTTTTACCACTATACTAGTAATTCCAATTGATTTGTTGTATACTTCAAATATAGTTATTGAAGTAACTCTCATATTATTGTATTAAACATATCATGTTTATTTATTGATGTTCTTTAGTAATTAACACTTGTTCATCGTTGTTTATTTAATTATGTATCCATTAATTAATTTTTTAAATGGTTGGAAAATAAGTAATTTTCTAAATTTAGTATTTATACACTACCGGAATATGCATTTTGAAAATATTTTTTACAACCATCTCTAAAAAAAATCAGAAAGATTATAGTATTTAGATAATTAAATTAGAACTCTAACGACATATATGATGTTAAGTTTCAATTTTCTTATCGATTATAAAATTTGGTCAAAGTAGTGTTAGTAATTTTTGACAATTTTTATAAATTTGACCAAATTTTATGGTTGATGGGAAAATTGAAATTTGGCTTCTTATGTGTTAGAGTTCTAATTTAATTATCTACATATTATAGTCTTTCTGATTTTTTTCAGAGATGGTTGAAAAAAAAATGAGTATTCTTGTTGTAGTCTATAAATATTAAATTTAAAAAAATACTTATTTTTCAATCATTTTTAAAAAATAATAATTAGTAGATACATAATTAAATTAAAACTATAATTAAACAAACAACGTTGAACAAATGTTAATTACTAAAGAGTATCAATAAATAAACATGAGATGTTTTGATACAATACTATGAGAGTTGCTTCAATAACTATACTTGAAGTATATAAGAAATCAATTGAAATTACTAGTATGGTAGTAAAACTTTTAGTTAGTATGTAAGAGGTCTAGGGTTCAAAACTTGCTAGAATCATAATGTTTCACCATTTTGATAATATGGGGTCGATTTAGTAACTACGAAAATATGAGGTCGATTTAATAATTAATTTACTTAAAATTGTTAAGGGCAAATATGTAAAATGCTATTAGGGCATTTTAGTCTTTCAACAAAAGTAGTATGTATAAAGTAGTCGATGGTCTGCAAATAGAATCTCCCATTTTAATATAGGGTTAAATATCAATGAGGTACCTGAACTTTTGATGTTTTGCGAGGAGCTATCCAAATTTTAAAAATTCAAAACGGACTACTTCAACTTGGACGAAGGTACAAATAGCTACCTCCGTCCAATTTCCGACAAAATTCTGTCAACAGTTGACGGTAAATTAGATGGAGGTAGCTTCTTGCACCTTTGTCCAAGTTGAGGTAGCCCGTTTTGAATTTTTAAAATTCGGGTAGCTCGTTGCAAAACGTCCAAAGTTCAGATATCTCCTTGGTATTTAACCATTTAATATAATCTATATACAATATAATTTAGGATAAAATATAATATTGTTCACTAATATTTAATAGATTTTTAATTATTTTTTTTCTAAAGTTTAAATCGTAAAATTTCATTCTCATGTATGGCTAAAGTGCAAGTTACCAATTTTTTCATTCAAATTTAACAAAATAAACTTTGATTCTTTGAAATTTTAAAACATTTTTCCGTTAAAGTTGAATGGAAAAATTAACGGAGGTGACAAATTTGCACTTTGACCAACACATGAGATAATAAAATTTTATAATTTAAACTTTATGGAGGAAACTGAAAATTTGATCAAACATTATGGGGCAATGTGATATTTTTACCCTATAATTTAATTATGTATGGTCGTTGTCATAGATCATGGTTGTGGTAGGAGGAAGAGGAGACGTCTTCGGAGTAGCAAAATAGATCAAGCAAAGAGGAAGTCCATGTATGGCTACTAGCTTCAATAAAATATGTTTTGCTTATACGGTTCTACGAATGCTTTGTTTTGCTTCTACTAATAAGTAAAACTTGACTTTGACTGTGGTTGTGCTGGGTTGGACTACGACTGGGCTGGGAAGAGAAGATGGGTTGCGGCTGGGCTGGGAAGAGATGGGTTATACACTCTCATAATCTAAATTTATACTTAATTAATATATTTAATTTTTAATTACAAATATTTATATGTTCATACTTATTATCCATCAAATATAATATTTATATCTTTTAGTCTATATAGTATATAATACTTGTTCATACTTGATATAGATATACATTATATATTATCTATGTATATATTAATTTGGCTATAATGTATATAATTATGACAAACATATAATGTATATTCATAATTTCTTATTGGTTTATGTCAAACATATAATTTTCATGCATATGTGGCAAATCAAGTAAAACCACATAAGTTACTTCAAACCTTCTCATTTATAAAACCACATAAGTTACAAATCAAGTAAGTGTACATATGAAATTTTGTTATTAAGTTTTATTTATAGGATTAATTTCTAAGTAATTTTATGTATTACATATATTTTTTCTCTAAATTAATAGTTGCATGTCTAAGTCTAACATTATATAACCAATTATAATTATGCATGCAATATAATTTTTAACACATATATCAAAAATATTAATAATATGTACCCAAATTATATATATGGAAAGAAAAAAAATATATATAATTTTTTTTATTATAAGTACATTATGGTAAATGTTAAAATACATTTGTTATTATAGAAAATTTATATTACGTGTTACTTTTATTTCCTTTAATCTCATTTGTTATTATTAACATAACGACAACAAATAAAAAAGAATTAGAATGATACTAAAATATTGTATAAATATAATAATAAAATTTAGATTTAGATTTTAGTATTTTATAAAGTCCACTAAATACAATATATTTAAGATAAAATCAT
Source organism: Chamaenerion angustifolium (assembly GCA_946814005.1). Lineage (NCBI taxonomy): Eukaryota > Viridiplantae > Streptophyta > Magnoliopsida > Myrtales > Onagraceae > Chamaenerion > Chamaenerion angustifolium. The sequence goes on from OX328279.1 coordinate 3,374,190, forward strand.
AAATATACATATAAAAATAATGGACTTAGATCAATTTAACTAATAGGTTTGGTTAATGGGTTCCTTACTCTATTAGTAGAAATTTAAGCCTAACCCAATTCATAGAGGTAACCGTGTACACGATTAGACACGACACAATTAGACACGACATGATTAGACACGTTTAAACACGACATGATTAGACACAATTAATTAATCGTGTTTAAACGTGTGTTTGTTATGTATTTGCATGTTAAATGTGTTTATACACAATTATTAATCACGTCTAAACGTATAAGAGTTGTTTAGACACACTTAGTAATCATGTCGTGTCTAAACGTGTAAATTGCATATCGTTTAATCGTGTCGTGTCATAAATTGTCACCCCTACGTGAGACCTTCGTTCTTCAATTGCTCAATACTTGCAACTTGAGGCTGCAATACTTGCAGGTGGAGGTTGCACGTGTTGTTAGAGGAGGAGGTCTGTCTTGCTAAAGAGGTGTATCAATGAGCCCGTCGGTCTAATAGGCGGATTGCGATCGGATCGGATAAGCCGAACGAACCAGCGACAACTAGCTCGGTTTAGAATTGACAATGGTTAGGATATGGTACGGGTATGTCAAATACCATAACTATACTATATTTTAAATTGCATATCATAACCATAATTATTACATGTATAATTTCAAATAGCATAACCATAGTTATTAACTGTGTTTTTAACCGTATACTCATATTTATTATCACCATGTGAAATTTAATGGAACATTATAAATATTATCTTAATAAATACATAAAGTTATGTCACAAACAACAAAAATATTCAACATTATCATCATTCAAAATTAACACTAATATCATTTACATAATTCAATTACACTTCGTCCTGGAATTATAGATTTGTGAACTCTAAAAGTGAAAATCTCATTTATGTTATTAATGTTTATTAAATTATTATTATATTTATATAATAAACATGAGTATAACTAAAATATCATAATCATAATCATTACAGGTAGAAAATTCATCACAATAACTTCACCACACCATAATGATTCAATTAACTATATAAAAAAATAACTATTATAACCATGATTATGAGTTTTTCATCGCACCATTGTCGGTATTAGTCCGGTTCTGATACCCATAGTAGCAACAAACATTAAAAAACACAATAATCGTAAATTATGTTAGATTCAAATTGAATTATGCACACTTAATTTAAAAATATAAAAATAATCAATAAATAATTGAATTGTGTTGTAAATATCACAAACCACGTTATATTTCAAATTGAGTACGTTCGTCATAATATCATTGTCAACCCTACTTAGTCTCCCTATATGAAACAGTAAACTGGAGTGCAAATTCGTCCATAATTATAGATATATGATATTTTGCCGTTATCAAATATATATTATATAAATCAGATAAGGAAATATTAATTATATATTATTACTATATTGACTATCATATCTAGATTACGTCGAGATTATATGTCCTTAGAATAATCATAGACAACAACTCATCCTTTTACAAACTATAACTATAAATGCATATAAAATAATAAATAAATTATTGTCAAATATTGTAATTACAAATATGAATAAAGTAATTAAATAGTTACATTTTATAGCTAAGTAACCATTTAATAATTAAAAAAATACATAAAATAATGGGTTAATTACCTCAACCGTTACCTATGTTTGACAATGTGACTGAACCGTTCAAACTTGAGCTCAACCGTTACTTAAGTTGACACATGTGACTGAACCGTTACTATGACCTAACTGCCGTTATTTCTTCCCGTTAAGTACCACCATGTGCTTGTCACGTGATATAGCTGTAATTTAAAGTTCCAAAACTACCCTCTTGTCTACTTAAGCAGCTGTTCTTAGGTCTGCTGTTCTTAGGTCTACATGGCTACGAAGCCGCAAGGAAAACAGGAGAAGGAGAAGCAGAGGAAGAGGAGCTCGTTTAAGAGAGATTTCGACGGCTCTCTCATACTTCCGATGGGAGGTCATGGAGAAGATGTGATAATTTCGACGGCTCTCTCATACTCATTGGGTCGCAAGCTAGGGCAAGGGCAGTTCGGAACGACGTTTCTGTGCACGGAGAAGGCCACGGGGAAGGAATTCGCCTGTAAAACAATTGCTAAGCGAAAATTGACGATGGCTGCTTCAAACCAGGTCCATTACCTGCTATCTATGAAATTTGAGATTTTTTTTCCCATGATGTTTAATTTTTCTGATTATTGACGACTGTTGTCTCTCAGGTCAAATGTTCACTGAGGTGGTTGGAAGCCCGTACTATCCAGAAGTGTTGAAGAAGTACTATGGTCAAGAATGTGATGTGTGGAGTTCCGGTGTGATCATTTACATCCTGTTAAGCGGTGTTCCGCCTTTCTGGGATGGTAAGAGATGGATGTAATGTACTATTTGTTTGATCGGTCTCAGTTTTATCAGCGTAGCGCTTGATCTTTCCTTGCTGTATTTGATTGTTTGTGTTCTTGATTAGACCTTGGGTTCAGGTTGGTGGTATGGCCCCAGATAGGCCTCTTGATTCTGCAGTTCTGTCTCGATTAAAACAGTTCTCTGCCATGACCAAGTTTAAGAAAATAGCCATCAGAGTAAGTATTGTCAGATTGAGACTTACAAGTGTTCAAACAAATGTTCAAGCTGATATCCTGACAGAAGAAGAAATTGCCGGTCTCAAACAAATGTTCAAGATGATCGACACAGACATTGTAGTCTTTGTCATTGTTTTTGTTGTTGTTTTTGTTCTAAGTTCAATTGCGACTAATAAGCAGAAGTTAGTTGTAGCTGTGTCTGTAACTGAATTGTGTCTGTAAATGAACTGTGTCTGTAACTGAAACTGAAGGATGAAGAACAACGTGTATTTTGCGAAGGTGGTGACTTATCTTTTCTGAACTGTGATTAAAAGGTGACTTAAGTTTGTGAATTGTGATTAAAAAGTGACTTATGTTCGACGTACTGTGATTAAAAGGTTACTTAAGTTTGGACATTTTGTTACCCAACCGTTACTAAAATACAGAATACATCCGAAAACACAGAATCCATAATAATCCATCAAAATCCAGAATGTAGGGGTGTCGACACTGGATACCTAACAATAAACTCTTTCCAATAAATGAGCAAAGCTACTCTATTCATTCCATCAGAAGTTCGGTGTATAAATAACAACAGGGAAGTAAGTTATCTGTGAAAGAATCTGCAAATATTGCAGCTCCAAATTTGTTCTCAATCCTATGATTAATGACATACAACTGCAGAACAAGAAGAATCGATGTCTAGAGACCACATTCTGTGTTTTTCTAGTTGTTCCTTGACCAAATCATAGCTTCCATTATCTGTGACAATGTTTGGAAATAGACTTCCTTCATCAACCCACTTAATCTTCACGCCTTTCCTTCATCAACCCACTTAAACTTTGCTGCCATTACTGTCTCTTGAAGATTTCAACACAATACCCACTTCTTTACAATAATAGAGCTCCAAGCATTTCTTAACCACATAAGCCTTTACCAGAATATGTTGAGAAGAGCTCGAGTGCTGAGTTTTCATATCTTTGAGGAGTCGGTCTGTGTCAATCACGGCATTTCCCCTTCTAGCAAGATCAAGTAAAAATTCTGACTTGGGACCCGCGAGTAAATAATTCCTTATATTTACCTTCTCAAAGTGGCAGAGCAAGTTCCTGACAACTATCTGTGACACTTCGGCAATGTTTACAAGCACAATGCTCTTATTTATCTGCACAGAGTGTAGAACAGATCCTAATTCGTGGTAGCTCCCCAACATCAACAAAAGTTGGCCCTAAAACAATTAAAAGGTTGAAACTTGAAATTTCAAATGTCAGGTTTGGTCCAGCACTGTCCATTTTCTTGATCTTGAGCTGTTCTATTTCGATTTCGATGTGGTTGGTGGGAATCAATAAAGCAAGGAGATTTGCCGACGTCAGAGCAATTGCTTCTGAAGGGTTGGGCAGCTTCTGAAGGAACTGCTGCTTGATTCGACCCTTAACGGAGGGCAGCTTCTGAGTAGCGTAGAAGGATACGACGATTAGCATAAGAATAAACCAGTCGGGAAGTTCAAATGTGACAGGGGCATTATTGTCCTTTCAAATGTCTTCAAATAATTTTAATTAGGTCATGTGCTGTGCACGTGCCACTTTGACGGTCAGATTGGACGGAAAGTTCACGGAGTAACCTTTCAGTCACATCTTCAAACTTAAGTAACGTTTCAGCTACACAAAAAAAGATGAGTAACCTTTTAATCACATGAGCCAAACATAGGTAACGGTTGAGGTAATTAACCCTAAAATAATTATAAATGAATAAATAATTGTGGCCAAATAAAACAATTTTGTTGGAGTATATTTTATTTTAGGGTTAAATACTAATGAGCTACCTGAACTTTGGACGTTTTGCAACGAGCTAACCGAACTTTAAAAAATAAAAAAGGGTTACCTCATAAATTGGACAGAGGTAGCTCGTTGCACCTTCGTCTAAAGTTTTTTTTTTATATATATATAAAAAAATACTTTGGACGAATGTGCAACGAGCTACCTCTGTCCGATTTCTGACGGATTTCCGACAGATTTATGTGAACAGTTGATGGTAATTTGGACGGAGGTAGCTCATTGCACCTTCGCCAAAGTTGAAGTGGTCCGTTTTGATTTTTTAAAGTTTGGGTAGCTCGTTGCAAAACGTCCAAAGTTCAGGTAATTTAACCATTTATTTTATTGCTATTATTATTATATATATGGTTTCTATTAAAAGAGAGTCAATTTATAATACATTTAATTTTAAGAAAATGACAGACGAGTGGAAATTCGGTTTCATTGTTGACCAAGCATCTGCTTATCGCACCCCAACCGGCGTGCAGAATCTCCAGCAAAACTATCCAGAAGCAAACGGACCACCAGCGCACGTTAGCATTCTGTGTCACGTCAACGCCCAGCTCCCCCTCAGCTTGAATCCTCCACGTGTCCTGAATTCCCAAATTAGGGCTGATTCCGACATCGCGTGGCCTTGGAGCAGCTTCCCCTTCTCCATATCTTCTGCAAAGCGCAATAGGAACCTGCTACTTCTTCCTTCGGTTGCCTTTGGATTTTCAAGTTCAATTGAGGACGACTTCCAATTTCTTTGGAAGCATCTCAGCTGAATATTGGTGTATTTACCACTTGAGCTCTTTATCTATCTCGCCGTGGAGGTCAATCGCGATTCATTTTTGGCTACAATTCCCAGCGCGGTAGCTTGGCTGCAGCTGTGAGTACTTTACTTGGCCCCTATTTTCCTAATTCTTGATGTAATCTGTTTGGATCATTTGAACACAGACCTACCCGAGATGGGTATAGTTTAAAGTTAATTTTTTTTTGGAGAATCCGGTTGGATTAGCAGAAAGGTGGTGTCAGTGCTCTAAGAACTTGACGAAAGGTTCTAAAATTATCGATTGTCGGTACCCTTTGATTTTTTGCTACAGTTCCTGGAGCTTAATACGCAAGATAGGTCATATTGGGGAGTTATGTTTAGGGACTGAGCTTTTCCTGTCGTTTCAGGAGTTGAAGGTTCTGAACTGCGAGGTTGGAGGACAGAACCTGACTGCAGTGGGTTCGGACATCTGAGGTTTTTATTTGGGGTGCTTAGAATGGGTACCGCCTGATTCTGTGATCACAAATGGCAGAAGATGGCTTTCGGCTTGGTGGGGTCTCTTCTGGACTTGCAGTGCTACTGAGTGAAGTAAGTAAGGCAGAGAGCTCATCCAGAGGTCGTCTAGTTTCCTATTGCGATGAATTCAGAAATCAGTCTGTCGAGCAAACACTTGAGCACATATTTTGCCTTCCTTGCAAGTCACTGGGTCCTCTCTCATGTCCTGTAGACAGTGATGTTATTCAATCTATAATCCAGATTCAGTTATCAAAGTTAGATGTGCAGCCACGTGATGTAGATTCTAGAAGAAATGGGATCTGGATCATGGATCATGGATGTGGTCCAGATGTAGTGACTCTTGACGTGTTTAGTATTTGTGGTGATATTCAGACATTTAAATCGCCACTTCTTGTGCAAAGCTTGGCAATGTTCAGCAGTGTACGGGCTAATGCTTGTGTTTGGAAAGGAAAATGGATGTATGAGGCTATTCTAGAAACTTGTGGTATACAGCAACTTGGATGGGCAACTCTTTCATGCCCTTTCACTGACCAGAAGGGTGTTGGTGATTCTGATAATTCTTATGCATATGATGGGAAAAGGGTCAGAAAGTGGAATAAAGATGCAGAGCCATATGGTCAATCATGGGTTGCTGGTGATGCTATTGGCTGCTGCATAGATTTGGATAATGACCGAATCTCTTTCTATAGAAATGGTGTTTCACTCGGTGTTGCATTTTTCAGTGTTCGGAAAATGGGACCCGGGTGTGGTTATTATCCTGCCATTTCACTTTCTCAGGGTGAACGGTGCTATTTTAACTTTGGGGGCCGTCCATTTAGATACCCAGTGAAAGGTTATCTTCCCCTTCAATCGCCACCTGCTGTAGATGTATCAGCCAAGCGGCTACTTCATTATCTATCCAGGTTGTTGGGTATGCAAAGGGTAGAACGTGATGAATGTTCTTCTGTTGAGAAATTCGGAAGGCTTAAGAGGTTTGTCCCGCTTGAAGATCTATTCAGACCCGCCTTGTATGCAATATGTAAGGAGTTATTTTCCCTAATTGAGGCAAATATTGGAAGCATTGAGTACATTGTGTGTGGATCTCTACTTTCCTTCATGATGGAGGTGTTGCGAGGGCAGGTGCCTCATGATTACTTGAGCTTGAATAGGGTTCTCGACGTATTTCTCGAGTTTCCAGGATCTCGGTTGGTTTTTGAGTTCTTGATAGATGGTCTTTCTTGTGGATGTAAGACAGCATCATTGCTTCTAACTGAATGTCCATATTCAGGATCGTATCCTTTCCTTGCCCTTGCATGCCATATCTTTAGAAGAGAAGAACTAATGGTCCTGTGGTGGAAGTCAATTGATTTTGAATATTTGTTTGAGAGTTTTCTATCAATCAAGACTCCAAACAGGGAGGATCTTCAGTGTCTAATGCCCTCTGTCTGGTGGCCTGGATCATTTGAAGATGCATCATGTGAAAGTAACATGATTTTAACGACAAATGCCTTGTCTGAAGCAATCAGTAAGGTATGACCATAAATGATTTACAAAAATTGCTAGGCTTTATTTTGCTTTTTTATTTTTTGTTTTTTTGCATGTTAAAGGTTAGAATTTATTAATAACAAACCCCTACCTAATTTAGAAAAGCGGAAATAAGAGTCTAGATGGTAATCCTAGTTTAGAATGGGAGGAACAAAAGATCTTCTCATGGTACAGTGTCTAGGATGACTCTGTCTCTCATCGAAAAATAGGTCTGGATTATACATTTTTTGTATGGCAAGAAATACTGTTAGGAGTTTAGGATTTACATGCGTTCATGAACACTATATTTTTTTTTGTGTGTGTGTCCATGACATCTTACTGTATTTCTTTGTATCTTTCCCCTTTTTGTAAATCTTTCATATTCTTGTTGCCTTATTAATGACACATTAACCTTACCCCAAAAGAAAATCTCATTTTGCTTATTTATCGTAATCAAGGTGTTTACTTCTGATGAAATGAGAGAGAGGGAGGCGAGTTAGGCTTAAGAATTGCTGATTGATGGCAATTTGGGGTTCTCTCCTTGAAGATGTAGACAAGATTCATTTTTGTTTCTTCCATTATTTGATTTTATCCTTTGTTAATTTTCCAGATTGAGGATAAGCATAGGGAACTCTGTCGTTTAGTCATCCAGTTCATACCACCCACAAAGCCTCTCCAGCTACCAGGTTCTGTTTTTAGGACATTCATACAAAACCTCCTATTGAAGAACCGGGGAGCTGATCGTAATGTCCCTCCACCAGGAGTATCAAGCAACTCTGTCCTTGTTTCTCTGTACACGGTTCTCCTTCACTTCTTATCTGAGGGATTTGCTTTGGGGGACATCCATAGTTGGTTGAAAAGCTGTCAAGGTAATGGATTTCTTCATCAAGGAGGTCAAAGAAGCTTTCCTGTAGGTCTGTTTCTTACAAATGAATCTCACCGTGATGATATTACGAGGCTGGGTGGCTCTTACAGTCATATATCAAAATCTCACCCAGTAAGTGGCCAAGAGGATGAATTTATCAGGTGGGATGAGGGTTTTATGGATGACGAAGACAAAAGAACGACACATTCAACATTGCAGAAACCATGCTGTTGTTCAAGTTATGAGGGTGATTATGTAAAAATGTCAAAAAATCCAGTCAGGTATACATCAAGAGGTTCACGTGGCCACGGGGGTCCTCTTCCAGAGAGATCTGCTCATGTTGCTTCTGAATGCAGTACAGGCCATTTGGATGAGGAGATTGAAGATAAGCAGCCTAGCACAAGTGACCAATCTGAACCCGACTTTGGATATCGACTAGTGCAACAAATCAGGACAGTTCCTCGAGAATGTAACATTTCTTCTGCTACAATTCGAGAAGAAGAACTTCTGGATGCTTTGTTGCTGTTATATCACATAGGTCTTGCCCCAAACTTTAAGCAGGTAAGGGTATCTTTTTTTTAAAGGAAAAAATTAAGTTATCTTCTAACTTTTAATTTATTTAAGTTCATAGCATCCCATCCCATCCCATCCGCATCTCTGATTCTAAATTTCTTTGAAACATGCCAATTCACGTATTCACGTATTTACTAGCTCTTAAGTTACTTCTAATTCTCCATGTATCCTCTGCTTATGCTTCCACCTCTAGCATATTGACAATAATGCCCAAATTTCATCAATACCTATAATTTACTTTGACCATGTCTTAGTTTAGTCAAGTTAGTATCTCGGGAACTTGAGCCCAGAAAACTCCTGCCCATTTTTCCACATGTTGCAGTCAAATACTGTCTTTGATCCTCTTACAAGCTATTGTATTATTGCAAGACTAAATATGCCTTACATTTTTTTTCCAGGCATCATATTCCGTATCTCATCAGTCACAGTTTATCTCTCTCTTGGAAGAAACTGAAAAACAAATAAGAGAGCTGGGCAATGGCGAGAAATTGAAACGCCTAAAGGAAGCTCGGAATGGCTACCGGGAAGAGATCGCTAATTGTGTCAGACATTGTACCTGGTGAGTGAAGGCACTCTTATCTGTCTGCTTCTTCTATTTAAATCTATGTGTTGGATCTGAACCATTTTACTTCTAGCCAAAATTGTATCAAATTATTATATTCTCATTGTGCCTTCTTGCAGGTATCGCATCTCTCTCTTTTCTCGATGGAAGCAAAGAGGCATGTATGCTACCTGCATGTGGACTGTTCAATTACTCCTAGCTCTCAGCAAAGTGGACAGTATCTTCATATATGTCCCTGAGTACTATATTGAATCTCTGGTAAAATAATTTTTTTATTGTTAATTTCCTCATTCATCAGATCTACAGAAATTTAAGTTGCTTCTACTCATTTACTCGCGCTCTTATGTGACAAGGTTGACTGCTTTCATGTACTGCGTAAAAGTGATCCTCCATTTGTGCCACCTTCTATATTCATTAAGCAAGGGCTTGCTTCATTTGTAAGTTTCTTTATTTTCAACTCCTTTTTATCCTGTTCCGGCAACCCTTTTTCCGAAAATAAAAGACTATTTTGTATCATTTTTCAGCAAAAAAAGAGACTTTTTTAAATTCTATTTTCGGTGATGAAAAATTCTTCTTTTATATTTTTTTTCTCTTTACCTTTTTAACAAATATTAAGTATCATTATTTCAGAACTTGTTTTTTTCACTGATCTGGGTATCATTTTTGAGCAGGTTACTTTCCTAGTTAGTCACTTCAATGATCCTCGAATATCGAGTGCAGACTTGAGGGATCTTCTTCTCCAGTCTATTTCAGTCCTTGTTCAATACAAGGAATTCCTTGACGATTTTGAGACCAACGAAGCAGCTACAAGGCACTTTCCAACATCTCTACTCTCAGCATTCGATAATCGATGTTGGATTCCAGTAACCAACATTCTCCTTAGGTTATGCAAAGGCTCTGGCTTCGGTTTCTCCCAGCACGGAGAATCTTCATCATGTTCAGTCATTTTCCAGGTAAATTATATACTTCTTTCTTTCTTTTTTGTTGGGAAGGTTCTGTTCTAAGTTCTAACTGTGAAAAAATACTGTTGGGGCTGCAGAGATTACTCCGTGAAGCTTGCACCAATGATGAATCCCTGTTTTCTGCTTTTCTGAATCGTCTTTTCAACACACTGAGCTGGACAATGACTGAATTTTCTGTTTCCATTCGTGAAATGCAAGAGAAGTACCAGGTATATCCCCGAAGAGCAGTACTTTCCATCTCAGTTTTTCTTTTTCCCTTTTTGAATTCTGCTGAAGAAAATCTTTACAGGTTATGGAATTTCAGCAAAGGAAATGCTGCATCATATTCGATCTCTCATGCAACCTTGCTAGGGTTCTGGAGTTCTGCACTCGTGAGATTCCTCAGGCATTCCTCTCTGGAGCAGATACAAATCTCCATAGACTCGCTGAGCTGATTGTTTTCAGCTTGAACCACGTTACTTCAGCTGCAGATGCTGAGTTTTTTGAACTGTAAGCACTTTTTTTTAAAAGGCTCAGTTTCATGTAAACTTTTGTTTCAATTGCATCATCGTCTGCTTGAAATTGATATAATGGCAATTAGAAAAATAAAAATTAAATCTTGGTTCGGTTTTCAGGTCGATTAAGAGGCACGGTCCATCTCCCGAGAAGGCAAACAGAGGAATGCTGTTAGCACCTCTGGTTGGAATTATTCTGAACTTGTTGGAAGCCTGTGGAGGTGAACAGCAGAGAGACCAAAACGATGTTGTGAGTCTGTTTGCAAGCACAGATTGCTTCAACACTGTCCATTTTGGATTCCAGTACCTTCTGGAATTCAATTGGGTATGTTTCTTCTCAACTCCAGGCGCCTTTTTTTCATCAGCATTATCGTAGTAGCAGAAAAAATGATGCATTTTTTCCATTCAAAACTCGATTTTTCTGGTCCCGAACCCTAAACCCTGACATATTTTGATAAAGCACAATGCTACAAAATGTGAAGCCTTTTGAGTCTTTGACCCATTTCATTTGAAGTGCAAAATTCTGGATTTTGAAATCTATACTTTCAACCTGTCATCTGATCATTGTTCTTCTGATTGCCTCCATGCCAGTCGGATTCCTTCAGGACCGATGCTTACCTTGTGAAGCTCGGGAAGCTAGAGAGCTTCTTAAGCCTCTTAATGGAAGAATCATATGGACCGGTATCGAACCGTGTCCAAGAACTAGACCACGATGAGCAGACTTGCTGCATCTGCTATTCAACCGATGCAAATGCCCGGTTCGAGCCGTGTTCCCATAGATCGTGCTTCGGCTGCATCACAAGGCACCTCCTGAACTGCGAGAGATGCTTCTTCTGCAACACGACGGTCTCTGGAGTCGTGAAAATAGAAGAGACCGAAGCTGAGCCTCAAGGGCAGGTTGGGGTCTATGAAGAAGATGGTGCCAAGGGAATTGACATTCTCTTTGGGAAGTAATTAGGGTTGGAGAAGGAGATGGGTGAGGGAATTTTGTAGAGTAGTAGAAAGAAGCATATCTTTTGTATATAAAAGTATTATATATTATATATATATATATTGTATCTTCTGTATTCTTGGTGTCATGTCTGTTACATGAAAAACTATTGTTGACTTGACTTTATATTCATGAATGAATGAAAGCAATGTGAGCAAGCTAACAAATTTACAATTTAGTTGTCAAAAACAACAAAAGTACAATTTTTTTACAACATTTACAATTTATTTCTCCCTCTATTTACTCCCTCCTTCCCTTTTTCCTCACTCTTCCTTCCGAGACGGTATGAATTTACTTAATACTAGGGTGTCAAAAATTGACCCAATCCGTGGGTGATCCGCTCACGGGTTGTGTTTGGGTTAGACTTTTTGACTCACAGACTATTTTGACACGACTCATGAATAACCCGTGAAAACACGAGTCAGGTTTGGGTCAGTAGTCTTGACTCATGGGTCAGTCTGACCCAAACCTTACGGGTCATTCTGACCCGCGGGTTGACCCATCAACTTACGGATCAGATTTAAATTTTAAAAACTGACTCGTACTATTACACGGGTCGGATTTGGGTCAGATGGTCCCTAACACAACCAACACCGACACAGTTTTGACACCCTACTTACTACCGACTACTTACTACCATTAATAGTTATTTAAGGACATATTTTTATTGTAATTCGAATTAAAAATTGCAACATTTAAGAATGTTTGTAACAATAAATTATTGAAAATACCAAGAACTAAGAGTTATGTTGTTCAACTACCATGCCTGACAATTTTACCACACCCATGTGCATGCAATCCACTTGCAGAGATGACCTTTCGTATTATTATTATTATTATTAAATGTTCTCTTGAGAGTAAGGACGTCCAATGTCGCTACAAATGATAGATGACAAGCTATAGTGCATGCTTTTAAAAGCTTTACCCCAGTTAGGGTTGAAAGAGGAAGAAGAAACCCTAATAAACATGCATATACATATATATATATGTATATATTGCAGCCATGAAAGAACACATATGAAACAGGAGAGAAACTTAGTGATTACAAAGTCTTATTAGTATCTGTAACTAAGTCTACTTAAACACACTGCAGATGCATGCTTTTCCTTCAATATTAGTTGACCTGGCTTCCTCCTCCAGTGCTCACCGGCGGTCTTGCCGGCTTTCTTACAGGCAGTGAGCGCCCCGGCAAAGGCCATGACCTGTCGGACTGAACTGCTTCTTCGTCCTCTTCCTTCTTCTCTTTACCTCCTTCCTGAATTATAAGATAGCTATATTCAGCTAGGGTTTTGATTGTACAAGAGAGAGAGAGAGGTACATACGGTTATGGTGTAAGGTGTAGCAGAGGATTCATCGAGTCTGAACCCTAAGCATTTAAGTATAGAGTTCATAGCCATATGAACATAATAGCAAGGGCTATAGAGTTCATACACCTCATTATCTGTAGATCGATTCGGACTCTCTGCTGAGGAGTAGTTGTCTTCCATGTTTGGGTGGAACTTCTCTTTCTCTCACAACGCCATATCATATATATATATATATATATATATATATATATATATATATATATATATTATTAATCATATATATATATATATATATTATTAAGGGTCAAGTGATTTTTTGTAACATACCCTTATAAATTGACACAAATACTCTTTAATAATTTAATTAGTTTACATTTATTATGACTATTTTGGTCATTTAAATGCCTTCTCTAAAATGTTATAAAAAAATATTTATACGGAGACTCGAACCTATTATCTTATAATTGAAGACATACGTATTAACTAGCTACACCCTTATCACTATCTCTTTCTTTTTTCTCATGCACAATCTTTTTATATATCACTAACAAATGAAATTATATTTTCACTTTATTGGACATTAAGAGAACAGTGAATTTAAAGACTTAAATTTTATAAAAGTTATAATATTATATACAACTGAGAAAATTTAGATGGAATTAATATTTCAAATATGCATTATCTATTATTTGAAATTTAAAATGTACAATATAATCAAGTTTGAAATTTAAAATGTACAATATAATCAAGTGTGAAATTTAAATTCGAGTAGAAGAAGAAAAACCATTTATTATTTATCCAATTTTTTAAAAATTATTTTATTTAATTACTATATTTGTTATTTTATATAACTTTACAATTTTAAATAATAATGATAATTGTATATTGTGTTATCAAGTCGTCATATTTTTCTTTTGGTAATTGTGACTTTTTTAATGTTTCTACAATTAATTATATATATGTTTTTCTTCAAAATATTCTCTCTTTTTTCCAAGAAGTTAAAAAAAAAAATTTGAATTGTGAGCATTGTCATTATAAAAATACATTTCATCTATAAATTAAAATAGAATTATAATCGATCAAAATTTACTATATTTATATGTTGAATATACATAATCTATCGCGTGAAACAATAAATACAAAAATAAAATAAAATTTGAAAGGAGATATTTGATTAATGTATATATTTTTTATATTGATAATTATAAATTATGTAGTATTTTCAGATAATGATATTATTAAAATGTTAAAAGATTATACTTTTTTTAATACTATTAATATTAATGCATAAATGATTCTAACTGCCCAAAGTTGTTAATATGTTATTACTCCAAACTAATATTATCCAAAATTTAGGTATTACATGTCGAGAAAAAAGTAACAAAAATATTTTACTACAAAATTAAAATAACTCTGGTGATGTGTTGAAATAATATTTTACGAATTACTGAAATATAAAAATCAATATTAATTTTCAGTGTTTATTATTTATTATATTTACAAAATATTTTTGGGATTGGTCAAATTTAAATTCTATGAGTATTTCTTTACTTAACTCTACATTTCAAATATATCTAAAATTAACATATGAATTTACCTAAATCTCAACCCTACTTTATAAACTCAAGAAATATTAAAGTAAAATAACTCTGGGCATATCAAAATAAATAAATAAAAAAAAAGTTGATCAAATATATCTATTTTTTTTTAGGTAAATTTTTCTGGTAATTTCTTGATGTTGTCACAATAGATTTTTGATAATCGTCGTTTCATAGACATGGTAGTGAGTTTGTTAAGAGATCTTAAAAGTATATTAAATGTATTCACTGACATGTTTGAACTTATGAGACAGTTGGTTAAGGCGTGCGTCTTAAATTATAGATACGGACAGCGCCCAGGTTCAAATCCCGGGGATATCGACAGTATAATAACTAAAGAAAGGTTGGATTTCAGGAGTATAATACTCAAAGAAAGGTCGGATGTCGAAATTTTTTGGATGTCGGGAGTATAATACTCAAACAAAGGTCGGATATCGGGAGTATAATACTCAAAGAAAAGTCGGATGTCGGGACTATAGTACTCAAACGAAAGTCGGTCGAATGTTGGGAGTAAAATACTCAAAGAAAGGTCGATCAGATGTCGGGAGTAAAATACTCAAAGAAAGGTTGGTTGGATACCGAAAGTAAAATACGTATTTTGTCCAAATATCGACATATTTTTTTTTATCATATTCTTATAAACACATATGATAAATATTTATCATGTTTGAAGTGTTGATATGAGAATTAAACATTTGATAAATATATCTGAAATTAAAATATAATTAAACTTAACTCTGAAAATATCAAAGTAATAAAACAAGAAATAAATTGATGAAATATATAATTTTATTTTTGTGTGCAAATTAGTGGGAATTTCTTAATGTTGTCATGGTAGATTTGTAATAGTCATTATTTTATAGACATGGTAGTGAACGTGTTAAGATACCTTAAGAGTATATTGAATGCATTCATTGACGAGTTCTGACTTATGAGTGTACGTCTTAAATATCAAATAGTATGAGCGCATAGAACTGAATCCTACGAATGTTGTCTGAGTGAAAATACTCATAGAAAGTTCGAGGTTGGTTTGAATACTCATAGAAAGTTCGAGGTCGAGCATTAGCGATAGTTGGTATGAGATAAGATAGTATGACACGATACATGAGTGAAAATTACTCATAGAATGTTCGAGATTGAGCATTAAACAATAGTTGATATTATCATGATAGATTTGTAATAGTCGTTGTAATAGCATGTATGAATACTCATAAAAATTAGTTCGAGGTCGGACATTACGTGATAGTTGATATGAGATGAGATATTATAACATGGTATGTGAGTGAAAATACTCATAGTATGACTATAAACAATGCGCAATGTCAAATTTATCAAATATCGACATATATTTGTTTGATCATATTCTTAGTAGCAAATATTTTTATAAAATTGCTCGAGCAACCGGAACCAAGAACCACTACTAAATAGGCTCCCGGTTGCTCGAATAATTTTTTAAAAATATTTACAACAAAATTAATTTTATTTAATTATATTAGGTAATTTAAGTTTAGTTTTACAATCAAATAATATTTTTAATCAAGTGTTTAGAGTAAAATTGGAATAAACTCAACGATGTACCTTCATAATATGTAGATGTGTGTTGCGTATATATATAGATATATCCAATTAACTACTAAACTATACTGAAATTTTTGTAATCCACTTAAGTATATTTCCCTAATGGTTATACTAGACCCCGGCACGCGCTACGCGCGTGCACGTTGTCGTCGTTGGTCGTGCGTGAAGTCTTACGAGAACATGATCAACCCGACTCCTAGGATAATACAAGAATTGATCACTTCATAAAACAATTATTAATGTAAAACTAAACTTAATTTGCATATGATAATGAAATAATAAAATTTAAAAACTCTTAAATATTTGTAAAAAATTGCTCAAGCGACCGGGATTCCTTTTGATAGTGTTATATGCTCCCGGTCGCTCGAGCAATTTTTTAAAAATATTTAAGAGTTTTTAAATTTTATTATTTCATTATCATATGCAAATTAAGTTTAGTTTTACATTAATAATTGTTTTATGAAGTGATCAATTCTTGTATTATCCTAGGAGTCGGGTTGATCATGTTCTCGTAAGACTTCACGCACGACCAACGACGACAACGTGCACGCGCGCGGGGTCTAGTATATATAAAGGATTAGTTATCTACTTTGAATTTTGAATGTCTACATAAATTGTTAGTTAAACATTTATTAATAAATTGTAGGGTTAATTATTAAAAAATAAACCGAACTATGAGAAAAAATCAAACAGTAAACTGTTTTTTTTTACAAACAACAAACCAAAGTTTTGGAATTGAGCAGTCAATAAATCTAGCTCAAATTTATATTATGTTTGAACAAATTTTTC
The DNA here is from genome assembly GCA_946814005.1 of Chamaenerion angustifolium. Lineage (NCBI taxonomy): Eukaryota > Viridiplantae > Streptophyta > Magnoliopsida > Myrtales > Onagraceae > Chamaenerion > Chamaenerion angustifolium. Next base: position 3,391,077 of record OX328279.1, read on the forward strand.
TATGTTTGAGATAGTTATTAGGTCAACATTTGAGGTAAGTGTATTGCGACTTAATAACTCTCTCAAACATTGAAAAATTCGTTCAAACATAAATAAAATATGAGATAAGTTTGTTGTATGCTAAATTTCAAAAGTTTGGTTTGTTGTTTGTAAAAAAAACAAATGGTTTGTTGTTTGATTTTTCCTCAAAGTTCGTTATTTTTTTGTAATTAATCCTAAATTGTAATATGAAATTGGCAAAAAGAATACATGCAAAATGAACTTATATAAAAATATAATTTAATTTGTTATTAGATGGTAATGGATATATGTATGTGTTCGTCAGGTACTAGTTAATAAATTGTAAAACTTTCAAAGTTCAACCAGAAAAATGCAATTTTATCAAAAGATTAATTAACAGTTTGCACAAACAAATAGAAGAAAATTGTAAAAAATAAAAATAAAACAATTCCATCACTATATAACTATAATTTATTAACTTTATTTAAACTAGCCCATGCTTTGTATAATTTAAAATTATAGATAATGTATGATGTAAAATTTATTCAATTTATTTTTCAAGTGAATATACAATCTAATATTTTTTCAAAAGTAAGTTTAATGTATTTGTATACTTAAGTTAGTAGTGATTTACGAGCTAGTTCTATACATGAGTATTTACATATGTATTTATCTATGAAATGTTTGTTAAATGTGGAGATGAGAAAGAATTTTTATTGTACTATGATAATCGATTAAAATTTAAAAGCTTTAGAAAATTTAGAAAATTTTCTAGAGGTTGCTTAATAATAATACTTTTATTAACTTCAATATGTAGTGAATCAAACACACAACCTTTTGATCTGGAGTCATATGTATTATCATTTATCATTGTGCCACAAATCCAATTAATAATTTTTATTGTTTCAAGATTTAATTATGTGTAAAGTTGTCTCTAGTTCTCTACATTTAATTTGTAAGGCCTATTATAATAAAATAAATAAATTTGGAAAATATTTTAATGTTGCACCCCCCCTCCCCCCCCAAAAAAAAAAAACAAGTTGGGCCATTATTAATTTGGCCCAATTAATTTTGGGCCCAAATTCAAGTGCACGACTAGGAGTTTGAACTAGACGCCTCGCCTCTGGTGCCTCCAGCACTTCTGAGAAACTCAACTCCGTCGGCGGGATAGTTTCATTTTAGTCTCCGTTCAGACCCTAAAAGTTTCAGATTTTGCCTTATACTGATCAGCAACAATGGCGACCGTGATGCAGAAGATCAAGGACATCGAGGATGAGGTATTTTTCGATGGGTCCGATTATTGTTGGATGAAGGAGCTTCGTTTTTGTTATTATTTTAGCTCTCATCTACTCATGGAAGGAGTATCCTAGTTTGTAGCTAGCGGGTTGACTTGAGATTCTCTAGCAGAAAAGATGAACGATTTATCAATTGGAAGCAAATTACAGCACGAAAGTAATTGGATAATTTCAGCTTTCGATAGTTGATATTTGATAGTATCAATAAATGAATATTTTGCCCCTAGTTTTTTTTCCTGTAAGCTTGAGGTAAGAGTAGAATTCACCACATCTTGAAATTCAAGGGAAAAAAAGAGGAAACTTTCGTTACCCAGTTTTGTGCAAATTTCTGCAGACTCCACATTGGCTCATTTGGTAGCTATTTTCACAATTATGGTGACCTCCTCTGCGAAGAGGCTACATTGCTGTCCATTCGTGGGGTGTGTTGACCAATAGTCCTTTGATGTACCTTTAACTGTGCTCTATGAAAGAAGAGATTAGAGGGCTTTATGGAAAATGCGGTCTTTAATCAGGAACAGACTCCAAAGAATGTGTTTCTTATATATATGTAGATACTTATCAATTAGAAAAAGACGCTACCTTTGAATGAATTCATGTAGTATTGGAATTCCTGCTTGATATCTGTTATGGTTCAAAAGACTTTGAACTTTCCAGCTGCAAATATAGTTATAGATAGATATGCCATGTCCTGAATCTGTTGTTCAACTGCTACTTCTGTCATTTGAAGTGTATTTGCTGATTAGTTTGAGCATGATTGAGTTATGTTTGGTCAGTATGTAAAATTCTCTGTTTGTGCTTATTGCAGATGGCCAGGACCCAGAAGAATAAGGCCACTGCCCATCATTTGGGTCTGCTTAAGGTAATCTCTTCTCCTTCATTTAATTTATTTATAGTTATAATTTGATGCAGCAAATCAGTGATTTTCTGTCTTCGATCTTGAATTATTGCCTTTTGATCAGCAACTATTCAGTCTGGACATGTGTTTTTGTTGCAATAATGCTTTTCCACATGATATGTGATACGACCAGAAATCGTCCTTAAACTGTTTGTTTCCTCTATTTAAGAAAATAACCACTCACAAATTAAATTTAGTATCTTACTAACGTTATTCCATTTGTGCCAGGCTAAACTTGCTAAGCTTCGGAGAGATCTTCTTACACCCACTACAAAAGGTGGCGGTGGTGCCGGTGAAGGTTTTGATGTAACTAAAAGCGGGGATGCAAGAGTCGGCTTGGTGGGTTTCCCTTCAGTTGGGAAATCCACTCTTTTGAATAAGCTAACTGGGACCTTCTCAGAGGTATATTAAGCACATTGTGCCAATTTTCCTTTTCTTCACCTTTTGTGTAACTAGTTTTACTTAACCTTTTTCTTTTTCGGGCTACCAATTTCCCTATAATATCATCCTGCAGGTTGCTTCCTATGAATTTACAACCTTGACTTGCATCCCTGGTGTGATCGTGTACCGAGGAGCTAAAATTCAGGTAAAGGCGCCCTTATATTTGTTGAGCACTTCAAAGCAAAAGCTTTTGATTCAGCAACTGAAGTTTTCTTGTGTTTCTGGATTATTTAACTGATGGTATTTATTTTTGGCAGTTGTTGGATCTCCCTGGTATTATTGAGGGTGCGAAGGATGGAAAGGGTAGAGGAAGACAGGTAATCAAATGGGATTCTCAGCCTTTCTAATTATTTTTTCTTCATATATCCGCAAGAAAATTCTTCTAAATTTTACAGTTAGCCTTTTGGTGCATAATGAGTTTTTTAGGCTATCATTTCTGTATTCTGCATTTCGTAGCAGTAGGATTTTATGTAGGGGTGGCAATTTCTGACACGACACGATTAAACGACACGACACGATCTGCTTTAAAGCGTATATGGGTTTGACCTTAACGGATCCCATGTCTAAACAACTCTTATACGTTTAGACACGATTAATAATCGTGTCTAAACAACTCAGATCTGCGGATATCTGTATAAACACGACAAAACACGATTAACTAATCGTGTCTAATCGTGTCGTGTATACCTGTGACACGAATAAAGACACGGTTAACTAATCGTGTCGTGTCTAATCGTGACACGTTCAGAAAAATATATAAAATTAATGTTTTTCGTGTTAATCGTGTCGTGTAACGTGTCGTTTCGTGTTTAATTGTGTAAATTCGTATCAATCAGGTCGTTCTTAATCGCGTCGTGTCGTATCGTGTCATGTCATATCGTGTCGTGTCTATCCGTTATGTTTTTTGATTTTTAATTTCCAAGAAAGTTAATCGTGTCCCGTGTCGTGTCACGTGTGATCTGCTACTTAATCGTGTTGTATTCGTGTCTGATGTTTTGAGACACGTTTAGAAATTATCCGTTTAGACACGAAACCTGTTAAGACACGACACGATTAATAACACGATACGATTGCCACCCTTAATTTTATGTAACTAACTGTTTTACAGGTTATTAGCACGGCAAGAACATGCAATTGTATTTTGATTGTTCTTGATGCAATTAAGCCGATTACACACAAGCGTCTGATTGAGAAAGAACTTGAGGGCTTTGGCATCAGGTATTTTAAATATATTTGGAGTTGATTTTGGAGATGGTGCATTAAATAATAAATTTGTATAATTTATTATATTTGCAGATTGAACAAGGAGCCACCTAACCTAACATTCAGGAAGAAGGATAAAGGTGGAATTAACCTCACATCAACAGTTACAAGTACTCATCTAGATCTGGACACAGTGAGGGCAATATGCAGCGAATACAGGATGCATAATGCTGACATCACACTGAGGTACGATGCAACGGCAGATGACCTCATTGATGTCATCGAAGGTAGTAGGATTTATATGCCGTGCATATATGTTGTGAACAAGATCGATCAGATTACGATGGAGGAACTTGAGATTTTGGACAGACTGCCCCACTACTGTCCTATCAGGTATTTTGCATTTTTGCCTTGTCTTTCTTGATGATTTCACTTTTTAAAGTCTTGATTTTTATTACTAATAATGATGCAGTGCTCACCTGGAGTGGAATCTGGATGGTCTGCTAGAAAAAATATGGGAATATCTTAATCTGACCAGAATATACACAAAGCCAAAGGGAATGAACCCAGATTATGATGACCCCGTGATCTTATCCTCGAGGAGGAGGACAGTGGAGGACTTCTGTGAGAGGATACACAAGGACATGGTCAAGCAATACAAATAGTAAGCATACAGTTTTTTCGATGCTATATAGCAAGTTACATAGTTCACTCTTAATGAATTTAAAAGATCCCACAAAACGCATGATACTGAAGATTTGCTGCCATTGCTAATATTAGCTGAAGGGTTTATACTTTCAAGCATAAATTTACGAACAGTTGGTTTCATTTATGGAATACTGAACCTGGCTTTGTCGAAATGGAACAGTGCTCTGGTTTGGGGATCAAGTGCCAAACACAAGCCTCAAAGGGTTGGCAAGGTATTTTTTTTTCTCTTTGCTAATCTCTGTTCTATTGTGATTATGTAAGGTTCATGAACTTGGGAATGGGGATTATAATATGTTTCAGGAACATGAGCTTGAAGATGAAGATGTGGTTCAGATCATCAAAAAGGTGTAAGGAGTTGGAACGGATCAATATAGTGGTTGATATCGGATAATAGAAGTAGCAGCCTTTGGGTCTTTTGAATGGATGTGGTTCTCTCTGCTTTGTATGTTCTGCCAAGGAAAAACAAACATCTGCAATGTTATGGAGAACTATGCATATTGGTTTCTACTTCAGACAATTTGTGGTTGGAATTGTTGGATATGGGGACTGCTTTGGTCATGAAGTATTTACAAATGATTTGTTAAACACACATATGTGAACTGAAACTAGAGCTGACAATTTCTAACACGACTCGATTAAACGACACGACACGATCTGCTTTAAAACGTATATGAGTTTGACATTAATGGATCCCGTGTCTAAACAACTCTTATACGTTTAGACACGATTAATAACAACTCAGATCTGCGGATATCTGTATAAACACGATTAACTATTTGTGTATAATCGTATTTTGTATACATATGACACGTTTAGACACATTTAAGTATAATAATAATAATAAATTATTAAAATACTCACTTACTTTGTAATATTGAACTATGAAGAGTTTAATTTGTATATTTGGATTTGTATATATATGAATTTGTGTATATATCTGATTTAAAGCGTATATAAGTTTGAGATTAACGGAACCCGTGTCTAAACAACTCTATACGTTTAGACACGATAAACGACTTATACGTTTAGACACGAGACATGTTTAGACACGTTTAAAATTTATCCGTTTAGACACGACACGATTATGACACGACACGATTGCCACCCCTAACTGAAACTTACAATTTCATGTTTCTTACTGTCTAATTTGCAGGGGGTTCGCCCAAAAAACAATATTGTGGAAGATGATTAAACTTTGAATGGACAATTCCAACCCAGATCATCAATCAGTTTCCAACCCAACAAGATTCACATAATCTTTGAATCTTACAGCGAAACACAATCAATTCAATCAAGCATCAACTTAAGAACATTTGACGGTATTCATATACTGCAACTAAGAAAACGTACTCAGCCTCATCAACAAGAGAATTAACTCTACTCACTCAACATCAAATGAACAATCAGTTTTATCTATGATCTTGACTTATCTGTTTCCTAATCAGTCATACCTTCATGACTAGATAATCAAATAATTTGATCACCTCCTAACTGCGTTTCAAAGCTAGGCCACAGTGCAGAGCATTGGTGGGAATGTTGTATTCGTTTGAAAGACTTTGGACAGGATTCCAGACACGGAGGTACAGTTGCTGTCCAAGGTACTGTCTTGCCCATATTGCAGACCTCAAGTTCCACATTCCTTGGTTGTCTAACGACACGTAAATACTTGTCCAGGAATTGGGGTATACCTAAAAAAGAAAACTTCAGTGATAAATCTCATAGGTAACGAGCAAGTACCGATACCCGACTGACTAATTTGATTCTTTACCTGAGTTGTATGTCGAGTAAGAGTATCTGCCAAATTATAGCTCTGTCTGCTGCTTGGAGTCCACTGCCCAGAACCGTACCTGATTTTACAGAAAACATATCATTAGAATCTTCATCTGTACAAAAACCTTACAAGCTATTAAAAAAATTCATACCCAACAACCCAAAAGTCGTATCCATCAAGATGCCATGATTGCAATGTGTCTTCATTGTTCTGGAAAATAACCTCGATGAAATCATGCAGATTGGTTGGAAGAGCAGATGTAGCAAGGGAGGGTGCACCCCCAGAAGGGGAGGCCTTGAGGGAGCTCATGCTGAATACTCCAGGGATGTTGTAGTAATCTGCAAGCTTAAGTGGCGTGTCGGGATTAATGTAGGACACGCCATTAACTGCATAACGCTGCTTCCCATTTATAATTGGAGCGGAGTTGGCAAAAATAAAGGTCTTTGAAGGTGTGATCTTTCCGTAGTGAAATGACCCTTGCGGGTTGGGTCTTGCTGCGTTAGCTGTTAGATTCCACCTGAAAGAAAAAGTTCATCGAAAAGTATTAAGACCAACGCTTCACACAAAACTCATTGAGAATATCAATCTTGAGAGTGTCTCTAAATGAAGCTTGTGCAACAAGAAAACTAACATTGTGATGGAAATCTTGTATATGTTAGTTCTCCTCACACTCTTTTTATTGAAATAAAGGACCATTACCAACTATCAATTAGATCTATCACTACTTGGCACTGATGCCATGGTGAAAATCTTGAGCTTGTTTATCACTACGTATAAACATGTCATGCTTTCAACGTACCTATATGACCTTGCTTGCTCAAGAGACCAGTCTACTTGAAAAGTGGGACCTGCAGGCAAAGGCCCGGAAACTGAAGTTTGGGAGTTGGAGTAGTGCAGGACTCCACTTGCAGATAAAATGGTTGTGGTGAACCGGGTTGACGCCACAATGTAGTAGTCCTTTGGTGGTTGGTCCAGGGTCACCAAGACAGTAACAGACTGACCGACATGAACATCCAGAGAGCTATAGGTGTTCTGAAGCGTATGTGATCCTTCAACCTCAACAAGTATCATTTTGTGACCTTGGATTCGGAAGTTCAACGAGGTTGAGAGCCCCACGTTCGATACTCTGAACTTGTAAGTTTTACCTGAAAATGAAATGAAAGAAATCCATCATTCCGGTGGGGGTTATAATTTTTTTTAATTACGCCAACAAAAGAGTGCCCAAATGCAAGAAAATGATCCATTATAAACCAATGCTACAAAAGTAGGGTACCTAAAGATGAAACTAAATGTGAAAATATAACTTTTTTTCCATTTCAAGAAACTATTAACTATCTCGCTCAACCACTATTTTCATGAAAATCTGATTTTTTCATTATGTAGACTACGTTTTAGTCCAAATTTTACACTTTGTAGCATTAGTTTGTACTATATGGTCTCTTTCTATTTAGGAAAGTTCTTCTACTATAAACAACCGTACTTAGCTTGTAATTAGCCCGCATTTTTATATTTACAGGTAAAAACTTATGAGGATCGCACTAACCTTGGTCACCAGTGAAGGTAGCATGAGACTGTCCATTAATAAGAACTCCATCAGGAAGAGGCAGAGATTTTCCCGAGTCAAGAGCAAGTTGTAGAGTCTACAAGAAAAACAAATGCAGCAAATGACAATGAGAAAAATACAGCCATTAGCTACTCAGCATCAACATAATGTACTAGAAAATAGAATGAACCTCACCTTGTGGCTGGTCTTGTACCAATCACCAACAAGTAGAGTAAAATCTCCATCAGGAATTCGATAGGGCACAGGAATCACTGATCTTTGATTGATATTGATTGACCCGAACCCTCCTGCAGCTTTCTGCATCCCAATCGATGGGAAATACGTGAATGATCCAATCTGATCTTTAAGTTGGAAAATGTAAGTGTAGTTTGAATTTGGTGGGATTGGACAGTTGGTGCCCAACACTCCATCTTGCCATGAATTTTTCCGTTGTTTGATTCCGTTCCTGATTGCAAACAAATATTGAGAATGATATATTACTGAAGCTGCAAAAAGGTGCTGGAGCAATTCGTCGAACAGTTGAGAGTCAGATATTAATGTGACATAAAAGAACCAAGTTTACTCACTTTTCGGATACAACAATTGATTAATATGAAGCTAAGGACATTAGAATTCATTCTGACAGAACCAAATTTAACAAAGATCTCAACACAAGGTAGATCTGTCTATTTTCCATTTGTCAATTATAATAAGAAAAAGAAACTTGATCCGGTGAAGAATCTAACCCTTAAGGTAAGGCAGCATGTGAAAATGACATAAACAAAAACAGATCTAACTGTAGCATTAAATTTTAAAATTCAAAGCTGCACCTACTCCAACCAACTACAGTAGAAGCAAACGTCAAGGACCGCACAAAAAAGAAAAGAAAAAGAACTTACCATGTCAAAAGAAAAGGCTGGTCCAGCTTGTTGATTAAGTTGAGAACTATGTTTTCATTTGTGACAGTCACAAGCTTTGGTCCAGGAAATTGACCATTGATGAGAATCACCTTGACAGAGAAAGAAAAAGACAGAAGTTCATTCAGACGTCCAAAACGTTGGTGTTCTTGAACTAAAATGTCTCAAGTCATAATCAGACAGCTGAACTCACCTGCTGAGGAACACCCAGTGGAGACGCTGTGCCATAAGTGACAGTCCAAGTGTAAAACGTATACGCATCTTCTGCTACAACCACAGAAACAGAGCATACAGCTAGAACAGCCCATATGAGACGGAATTGCGGCGCCTTTTCCATGGGATCTGCAAAATGACAGACCCAAGATATGTCGGTTCAGCTAAAGTCTTCGTTTTAACCCAATCTTGAACAACAATGCAGAATCTTGATGTACGAAAATTCACTGAACGGTGTGATTTGAAGAGGAAATGAAGATCTGAAGAATTAGTGGAAGAGATCATACCTTGCTTGGGATGTACGGGGAGTTGTTTGTCTGCGTTCTAAAAGTGGAAAGATGAGCAACTGAAGAGCGGTTTGTGAGCGTTAAATAGGCAAAGAAAACAGAGGTTTCAGTTCAGTCCATGCATTGTGGAGTGCAGTAATGACAATTAAACAAATCGAGGTTTGGATATGAAATAGGATTAAATGTCAAATAGCTAGATGAACTAACTTTAGACGTTTTGTAATGAGCTATTCGAACTTTGAAAAATCAAAACGGGCTACCTCAACTTTGAAGAATGTATAAATAGATACCTCTGTTCAATTTCTGACGATTTTTCGACAACTTTTCAACGACTTTCCCACGACAGTTGAACGTAGGTAGCTATTTGCACATTCTTCAAAGTTGAGTTAGCCCGTTTTAAATTTTCAAAGTTCAGTTAGCTCGTTGCAAAACACTTAAAGTTCAAGTAGCTAATTGATATTTAACCCTATGAAATAAAAAATAAAAATATAAAATTATTTGGTTGATTATTTAAAATTAAATAAAAATATCACATTCAACTTTTTAGGTGATGAAATAGTATGATGAAATGAAATAGGTTAAATAATATATATATGTTATTTATTTTAATATGTCTAATGTCTAATACACTACCCTTAATCTCTTAATCACATGGAGGCAAGAATTTCTATATAATATAACTTAAGTGACACACAATAAAAGCTTTTTCTATTCTTTTATTAATTAATTTATGTATCGAATTCCAGTTCCATGATTATGAACTAATGATTGCTTATGTCTAAAAAAAAAATTGAATTTGCTCGTAAGAACAACAATTAGATTTACCATGTTAGTTGTCACTGTAGATCAAGTTTTGTGAATTTTAATATAAAATATTTTAAAATTATTCTATACTCAAATTAACTAATAATAATTAACGAAAAAGTATTATATTAGATGAAAAATAAAATAATATAATACTATTTATAAATTTTTATCATTAATTTTTGTGTGTATGTTTTATTTTATTAAACTTAATTACTAAGTCAAACACAACAATTATTATTGAGTACCAGTCAAATTTATAAACAATTTCTGAGTTTATTTCGATGATGATATATGACTTATAATTAATATAAAAAACATTTACAGAATTAATGAATATTTACTCAATAATATTTTAATACTTAATCACTTATTTAATATATATTTTTAACAAATATATATTAAAAATAAGTGGTTATTTAACTATTTCGCCTCCATATTCTCCATATTTTACTAAATGTGACAGAATACATTTTGTAAAGAGATGACTTTTATTAACACTAATAGATTGATTTAAGCTAGTCTCATTTCTTCATCCATAATCTCCTTAATTAGGACAGAAAATATATCAACAGTAAATTAAACAATAATAACAAAATGTAAATTTAATTAATAAAATATTAAAAATAATCAGCAGATTATTCAAGAATCTCATAAGTTAGTAAGTTTTTAAGAAAACAATTTACCTTAGTTTTTGTTTATTATTTTAAATTTAATTTCCACTATTTTTTTTATTATTATTTCACTGTAATCATGTGAAATGCCGACATTAATCATCGTTGATTATTTAAAGGCGCAAGTAACGCGTTTTCGCATGAAAGTTGATAATACGGTCTTTGCTTGAGACTCAAATTTGGTGACAAATCAATGAGTAAAGCTTCACTGTCCCTCCTCTCTCTCTCTCTATCATTTTTTTTTTGTCTTTTAATTAATTGTCGAGTACCATCGGACACCGACCGTGGTGATTTACTAGTTGAGAGTGCTGACTTCTACATGCTTTCACTCCGAAGTCATGAGATTGAATCTCCTAAGTGCAAGAAGAACTCTGGGTTGGGGGAAAAATTACGGTTTGTGTTTAACAGGTTGGTCTCTCAATCACAGACTGTTGGTGGGGCTACGTTGACAGAGTCAGTGCAAAACGCTGGTTGTCGGGAAGTCTGAAGACCGATACGCGAAAATTCCGAACATTACGTAACATGATGAATTTAGGATATGTCATTACTAACTTATTCATTTTTGTTGACAAAAAATAAAAATATAATAATTGTCGAGTGTAGTCATATTTACTGCCGAAAATTCAGGAAGAAACAACACAACCTTTCTCTTAGTAATATTAAACACAAAGCGTGTTGTATAAATATATATATATATATATATAAAGCAATTACATATAAATTAATTGAAGCAATAAACACAAAACTACGACGCAGTGTTTAATTGAGCAATAAAAAGGGTATAATGGAATCCGACAAACTACTCCGTATAATCAAAGTTGAGTTTGCTTTTTTATAATTAACTCATTAAACAAATATAAATACAAGACGTGAAATAGATAATAAATACAAAATAAAGATTTAATAATTTATTTAGTTGATTGTTAAAATAAAATAATAATTTAAAAATATATATAACAACATAATATATATATATATATATAAGATAAAAATTACTTAAAAATATGTAGAGATATTTGTGAATTAGGGGTGATAAAAAAAGACTGGTTAAATTGATTTTCCGACAAGATTGGCCCGAAACTGGCCCGACTAAGACCGAAACCGAACATTTGGTTATTTTCTTCAAGGTCGGACTCAGTCTTTTTTTTTTCTTCCAAAAGACCGACTAGGACTAAACTGACCCGACTTTGAAGAAAATCGTAGAACTTCATGGTGTAACCCTTGAAACACTATTAATTCATGATCTTGAAGTATTCAACAACCCTTGGATTGGTTTCATAATGAAAATGCGACGGAAGACGAGGAGCGAGCGAGTTCAAGACCAAAACTTCGGTGATGTTTTTTTCTAATCCAAGTGATTTTTGTTTTACCAAAAAATTCGGTCGAAGACCGAGACCAGACTGATACAAGCAAGACCGACTCGTACAAGTCGGTCTCGGTCTCGATCATCCAAATGTTAATACCGAAATTTCAGTCCCGGTCCGGCTCCCGGATCAACCCTATTGTGAATAGTGGTTGAGAGTTGCAAAGCAGCTGCAGCAACACTTCCGTAAATGCATTGAATATTTAATGATTTATCAATTTAATTAACTATAGTGTACACTACGTCAACAACTAATTTAAAAAATCTGAGCTGGATTCATATTTAATTTATATTTGTTCATTTTTTAGTATATTTTTTTAAAAAAAATCTGAGCTGGATTCATATTAAATAATAAACCTAACCTGCATTTTTTTTACTATGTTTAGTTTCCCACAAAGTGCAAGTCAACTATTAAAAAATATGGTCTAGAACCTTAAGGTTACTAAAATTAGGGTGTTAATTGATTGTGGTGTGCATCCTTAAAATTTCATCCGCAGTATTGCGGCTAGTTGGTTACGGTGTAAGTTTGGTATGAATAAATGTTTATTAGTGTCAACTCACACCATTATCAATCTATGTAATTTTATATGGATAGTTGCTATCCTAAACCCTATTCCACTCTATTTATATATTACATAATTGAATTATGATTAGGGTATTACAAATTAGGTTTAATAATTTATTATGTAACACGATAACATAACACATATGGAAAAATCGTGTTTGTGAAATCATATGGCATAACGATGTTACGAATAACACAAATACAATAACACAATGTATTTTTCGTATTGCGTTCGTGTTTATGTATCAGAACATGACATGCACGATAATTCAATAAAGTTAGACTGATATTTTTTTTTTTGTATTTTTATAAACTTGTCTCTTTAATAAATTTTACAAATTTATTTAATAAATACGTATGAAAAATTATGTATCGTGTGCATGTTGAAACATGACATGATAAACTTATCGTATGTATATTTATTTGATAAATCTAAACGATAAACATATTGATGCACATGATAACCCATACTTACGCAAAATTTGTCACTCTTACCAAAAATAATGTTGATTTTTGAACTAACCGCTTTTGTATAATTTTAAAACCAAAGGTTTATTTTATTGGAGCGTTTAGTTAATGTATATTTGAAATATGAAATTCAACATTGTCAGTGACATTAAAATTGTAATTTTAATTAGGGTTAATAGTCAAAGTGCCCCCTAATGTTTGGGCGAAATTTAGGATTGCCCCTTAAAGTCTAAAATTTAAAATATTAGTCCTAAAGTTTGGACGATTTTAAAAATTGCCCCTTTCCGTCCGCTGACTGTTAATTTTGGACGGAAAACGCCTATGTGCTCGGCACGTGGCTTCAATTACAATTTAAAGACAAAAATGCCCTCTTCTCCTCCACCTCATCTCATTTCACCAGACACGCTCAAGAACATAAAACAACACGAATAATCTGCAGAAAAATTTCCAATAATTTCCAGTAATCTGCAAGGTACACCATTTTAATGGGTCTTCTGTTTTCTTGCTCAAGGATTCCGTGTACTTTCCTCTGGTCTCTGTTGCTTCTTATTGTATTTGCCATTTCTATATTTAATTCAATTCCAATCTATATAATTAGTGAGACGATTTTGATTTCGTCATTTGGGCCTTAGTTCGATCGAGATCGGTGCGTTAAGTGTGATTGGCAGAATAATTTCAATTGACGAAGTTGATGGCTGGGATTTGCTGTGGAGTTGCTGCTGAGGCTGAGTCATCGTCGTCGCTGACTGTTGAGCCCAGTTCCCACGGTGCTGCGATTCGACGGATGTTGGAGCCAGTGCCATTCAACCTGGTATCTGATGCGGCAGCTGTTATAACACCGGCCATGGAGAACAGCCGGAAGAGGCGGAAGATGGACAATCACGAATCCTCCCAAGCAAAACTGGAGGCTGAGGAGAACAACCTTGGTTCTGCAGCGAAAGTCGGAGCAAGCAGACGGGATGGAGGAGCAATCTGCGTGCGGGACCCAACTGGGAAAATGATGAACGCAACAAATAAAGTTCTTGAGATGGCCTTTGCTCTTTGTAGTCCTGAGAGAACAGCTTGTCATGCACACAAAACAGAAACCAAGTATTGAAATTGAAGATAAAGGAGAGTTAAGTTCCCTACTAGAGGAGGGAAGCAGTCTTCAGCAGCTCTACGTGGGGTAAATCGATGAAGATGAAGCAGCAGCAGCAGCAAGCTGCTGCTCTAAGTGGCCTTGTGGGAAGTAAACTATAACATCTCCTTGGTTGGGGAGGGAGGTGTGAGGTCCAGCACAAGCCCGCCATAGCTCCGCATAGACGGAGGACGAAGCAGAAGGAGATGAGTTTGAGGAACAAGATGATGAGTCTCCATTGTTGTCAAAATTCTCCGGTCCTTCACCAATTGCACGGTTCAAATCAATTTCCATTAGAACCCCTAGACTTTGATTCTAGCTTCCAGCCAAATGAGAGTAACGCATTTAGCAAGCAATGGAGAACAACTGCAATTGGATCCATAGTAGGCATATAAGAATACAAGGACGCCATGTCTGTTCTTCAGTAACAGAGATGAGGTGGAGGAGAAGAGGGCATTTTTGTCTTTAAATTGTAATTGAAGTCACGTGCCGAGCACATGAGCGTTTTCCGTCCAAAATTAACAGTCAGCGGACGGAAAGGGGCAATTTTTAAAATCGTTCAAACTTTAGGACTAATATTTAAAATTTTAGACTTTAAGGGGCAATCCTAAATTTCGCCTAAACATTAGGGGGCACTTTGACTATTAACCCTTTTAATTATTTAAGTACTTTGTTTGTTAGTAGGTTATATATTTGAATTAAGACTAACAACGTTTGCATTTATTAAATTTGGGTGAAAAAGTTCAAATTGAACATCGTTTACTATATTTATTATATTTAAGATATGAAAATCAAAATTTAATACCGTTTGTGAAATTAAAATTGATCTATCAGTATTTACATAATTAAATTATTTACACCTGTAATACCACATCTAACATTAAATTTTTAATAAATTTACATTATTCTTAAGTTTGATGAAGAAAAAAAAACATATTTTATTAATGAACAAAATTCTCATTACACACCCGGACTAGGTGTTGGTACCCTTAGAAAGAGCCCGCAGATTAGGTGCGCTCTATAAAAGGGCGTATCTAATAGTAACGCTTTTTATAATTTTATAAATGTTAATAAAAGAAATTGGTCAAGATTTAAATATTATTTTAATTTCATTTATTAAATATTGTGCCAGACTATGCACAAATAGTAATGTTTATCTTCTGACACTCAGAAATAATGCCTACCTGATTGGCTTAACGAATATCTCTTTTTTTCAAAAAACAAAAACGCGTAAACTTAATTTGATTAAAATAAATTCTGGATCCCTAAAATCAGTTGCTAGTCCCAATAAAGACAGTACAGCAAATAGGATTTGTTGAATTTTTTCAAAAACTATTCACTTTTCAAAAAATATTTGAAAAAGTGTATATCGAAATTTTTTTTTTAGAAAAGTATGCATACGCGCGACGCGCCTATTGAGTAGGCGCATCCCTAGGACGCGCCTATTCAGTAGGCGCGTCCTAGGGATGCGCCTATTCAGTAGGCGCGTCCTAGGGATGCGCCTATTGCAATAGGCGCATCCCAGGGGTGCGCCTACTGCAATAGGCGCACGCCAGGGGTGCGCCTACTGCGTAAATTTTTTTTTTTTCGCAAAAACACCGGTCTATCAGAAACCACGTTGATTTTAAGTCTGCTTATGGTTTTCCTCCTAAATAGAAATTGAGAGATAGTCTCACGCGTATTCATAGGTCCAAACTACAAATTTTCCAACTTGTTCTGAACAACAATGAAACAAAGTTGTTTATTCACAAGTTTCTGAATGAGACTTTTCTTCAGATGCTCACGCGTTGCTTTATCTCAGTATTCACAGGGTTTCCTCCAAATTTTCCAACTTGTTCTGAACAACAATGAAACAAAGTTGTTTATTCACAAGTTTCTGAATTAGACTTTTCTTCAGATACACTAGCTAGTTTGACATTTTCAGGAATTACTCCTGCAAAAGAGCTCTTTGGGGTTTCCACTGCCTTTTTCTTCGGCATCTGAAGTCTCTTGATTTTCTGCATAGTGTACTCGTTGATTTTAAGTCTGCTTATGGTTTTCCTCCTAAATAGAAATTGAAGTCTTTCATCACAAACTACTCTCTTTTTCGTAGGGTGATTCAGTTTGTTGTCATTGATATACCGCGCTATAATTGCTCCAACATCTTGCTGAGAGATCTAATCATGCGTCTCTACACCAACCGATTTGAGAAACTCGATGAGATTACTCGATCCCCATCTAACAAATTCCATTTTTCTTGATTGGTACTTCCTTTTTGGTTGTGAATGAGGTTAAATTCCGTCACATTGAACTGTCACGAAGATAATTGCAAAAGAGCTCTTTGGGGTTACTTTAGGTTCCTGTCCTAAATTTTCCAACTTGTTCTGAACAACAATGAAACAAAGTTGTTTATTCACAAGTTTCTGAATCTTCCGAATATCTTCTTTTGGCTCAAGATACTCCATCAAGCAATTATGTTTCTCTTCCAACTCAGGGCTACCATTCTTTTCCATCTCCATCTGGAAATGCAGAAGCTTTCGTACTTCTACAAAGCCACTCCTCCCTGCCTCTCTCCACAGATATCTCACTACATATCTATATCTTTCATTAATGAGACAGAAAAATCGAACAGGGTATAGGCTAACTAACAGCTGCAACACATTAGAGGCAGGCATGCTAGAAAGGTCCTGCAGCTGCAATCTTCCGAATATCTTGTAAAGCTTCTCCAATGACTATAGCTTTTTATCTGAGTTCAAGCCTGCTTATGGTTTTCCTCCTAAATAGAAATTGAGAGATACTTTCTCCAGTAAAGAAGAAAGGAAGTTCTAAGAAGAAATGGTTTTCCTCCTGAAAATGTCAAACTGGCTAGTGTATTTGAAGAAAAGTCTCATTTAGAAACTTGTGCATAAACAATCAATGTTTGACATCGCGGATGTTGTTCAGAACAAGTTGGAAAATCTAGGGCAGGAACCTAAAGTATTTAACTTCTGAGAACTTACTTTCTTCTTAATTGGAGAGACTATCTCTCAATTTCTATGTAGGAGGAAAACCGTATAAACAGGCTCAAAATCAGATGTTTTTCAAAAAGTAAGCATATAGTAGGAAAAAAAGCATACATGAAGGAATTTGGTGCGCGTAGAGGAATTTGGACTTGTGAATACTGGGATAAAGCAACGCGTGAAACAATCATCTCGGTGGTTTGTTAACAAATTGATTTTCTGTCCTCTTGATCCAAGACCCTTTTGTTAACAAATTGATCTTCTGTCCTCTTGATCCAAGACCCTTCCTAACCATTGGAAGGGGATCAGTTTTCTTCTGTCCTCACCGTACGACAGAAGATATTCGGAAGATTCAGAATCTCGTGAATAAACAACTTTGTTTCATTGTTGTTCAGAACAAGTTGGAAAATTTAGGACAGGAACCTAAAGTAACCCCAAAGAGCTCTTTTGCAGGAGTAATGCCTGATAATGTCAAACTACCTAGTGTATCTGAAGAAAAGTCTCATTCAGAAACTTGTGAATAAACAACTTTGTTTCATTGTTGTTCAGAACAAGTTGGAAAATTTGTAGTTTGGACCTATGAATACGCGTGAGACTATCTCTCAATTTCTATTTAGGAGGAAAACCATAAGCAGACTTAAAATCAACGTGGTTTCTGATAGACCGGTGTTTTTGCGAAAAAAAAAAAAAAAATTTAGGCAGTAGGCGCACCCCTGGGATGCGCCTATTGCAATAGGCGCATCCCTAGGACGCGCCTACTGAGTAGGCGCATCCCAGGGACGCGCCTACTGAATAGGCGCATCCCTAGGACGCGCCTACTGAATAGGCGCATCCCTAGGACGCGCCTACTGAATAGGCGCGTCCTAGGGATGCGCCTATTCAATAGGCGCGTCGCGCGTATGCATACTTTTCTAAAAAAAAAATTTCGATATACACTTTTTCAAATATTTTTTGAAAACTAAACAGTTTTTGAAAAAATTCGGATTTGTTTTTTAAAAGTGAGCATGTTAAAAAAAAGAAGAAATAAATATATAAAAATATATTATGAAATTTGAACATACGCGTTCACCCATGTAAATGTGTATTTTCAAAAGATACATTCAAGGTAGCGTGTATTGCATTTTGGCAATACACACACAAAGATGACTGCATTGTTTTTTTATCGACGATAACTCAATATTTAATTAAAAATTAAATTATCTATCGATTTTTTTAAAAAAGTATAGTAAGTAGATATTTTAATTGAGATTCAAATGATACAAAAAATATTAAATTTGGACTTACGGATTGACTGTACGCTCTGCCGTAAGTTAAGATATGCAAATTTGACTTAAAACAATTTGACTCAACACGTTTAACGACATTTATGGGGTATTCAATTATCTAGATACTATATTTTTTGTATTTTTTTGATTAGATATATATTTAATTTTTGAATCTAACATTGTTTGTCCTATAATTTAGCCGGAATGATTAAATGCATTAGATGATAAATTTAATTATATAGTTACTCAACAAAAAATTACAGTGCGTAGATAATTAATTATGACATAAATGACACTAACTAGGTGTTGATTTTTAGGGCTTGCAATTTCACTCACGACACGATAACACGATATGAACACGCACGAAAAAAGTCGTGTTCGTGTTTGTCTTTGATGGTACGATAACACAATTTTTTTTTCGTGTCGTGTTAGTTTTTAGGTCTCAAAACACGATAACACGAAAATAATCTAATAATTTATATAGTATATTCATATAATTTTATTAATTAAGGACCAAACGTGAAATATACAAAACTGAGGGGACGTGTTTATGTTATTTAGGTCGTGTTATCGACTTATCGTGCGAACGTGAAAACGTGTTATCGTGTTACAACAAAATATTTTCGTGTTACCGTGTTATTTTCGTGAAAACGTGAAATCGTATTATCGTGCTATGAATTTCCACGAATATTTTCGTGTTATCGTGCCCGTGTCGTGTTGATACAATAAATTTCGTGTCGTGTGTCTGTGACACGATTACATTTTCGTGTGTGTCGTGTTGAACTATCGTGCGTGTCGTATCATGTTACCCAAATTTCTAATTTTTTTTTTTCATATATTTACTTTTATAATTTATTTTTTAACACACTCACTTTTTAAAAAAATTATAACAAATAGATACACAAAAATAAAATCACATGGCATGTCGGCGGTGCTTTCTAACTTTAGTGGATGGAGGTTGAGTCTTGAGACGACACATTCAATCTCGTCTATTTTATTTTTTGCTAACCAATTTCGTCTCTTGGGGATGGTCGAGCCTTCTATCGGGATGTGATACGATTTTAGAGGACGGGGTTTGGACTATAGGAGACGGGAGGACGGTTAGACCCTTCCAAGATCGGTGGGTACCCTTGCACTCGGGGGGCTTTCGGATCCAGCCAGCTAATGCTCTCCATCAGCCGCTGGAAGCTGCTCGGGTGGCTGACTGGATCTCGGACGGCAGTTGGAGCGAGGGAGTGGTTCAGCACGTCGTGGCTCCGTCGCATGCTGGTGCAGTCATGGCAATTCACATTCCGCCCTTGCAGACCGAAGACACTCTCCACTGGCCATTCACGGCGAACGGCTCGGCCTCGGTTAGGTCGGTGTACCACAGGTTGTGTGATCGCTATCTGTCGCCTGTCCCTCGTGATGTGCAGGGTCGAGGAGCCTGGACCAGCTTGTGGAACTCTCGTGCATGGCCGAAGGTTAAGTCATTTGTCTGGAAGCTTCGTGTGGGAGCTCTTCCGGTGCGGGCGAGCTTGGCCAGGCAAGGGATGGCCATCCAGCAGAGTTGCCCCATGTGTGACGAAGCTGAGACGGTGGACCATATGCTCGGGGGCTGTGTGTGGACTCGGGAGGTGTGGAGGCGAGTCTTCGGCTGGGAGTCGACTGGTGATCAACTACCGTGGCTGCTGAACTGGCTTGTTAGAGGGGAGGAGCCGACGGGTTTCAGGACATCGTCGGACAGAGAGACGACGTGGGAGCTTTGCATGCTCACGACCTGGATGATCTGGAAGGCCAGACGTGGTCTGGCGATGGAGAACAGGTCCCCGAACCCTGCATGGATCGCTTCGGAGGTGGGGGCTGCGCATGGAGAGCTGGGTCGGAGGAACCAGGGCGCGACGACGTCTCGGCTGGACAGAGCTGAGGCGGGATGGACCAGACCGGAGGGGGACGAGCTCAAGGCTAACTGCGATGCCTCGTGGTGCTCGGACTCGGGACTCGGAGGGTTCGGTGTTATTGTTCGGGACTCGGAGGGTTCGGTGTTATTGTTCGGGACGGGTCGGGTTCCATTCGGGGTGGCGTGCACGGAACTGCCTCAGGGGGATCCATTGTTGAGTTGGAAGCTTTGGCCATTTTCCAAGCGGCCAAGCTTGTTTCGGAGTTTCGTTGGAGGAACGTCGTTTTTGAGTCGGATTCGGAGGTGGTTATTAACCACATCCGGGGCCGTTCGGTTTGTTGGAGGATAAACTCTATTGTCGATAGTATTAAATCCATGGTTTGTTATATGGATGTTGTAAGATGAGTGACTATCCCTAGGTCCGCTAACAAATGGGCGGATTGGATAGCTAACCATGCTAGTCGTCGGGTGTGTCCTACGGATTGGGTGTCGTCACCCCCACCCGCTCTTTCTCTTTTACTTGTATCAGATTCTCTTGTATGCGAGCCTAGGCTCCACGTTTCTTGAATGAACGTTTTTTGATGGCCAAAAAAAAAAAACGGCATAATTCAATTCTGCTAAATGGCATATTAATATTTAATAGTATAAAATCATTTTTTTTACTTCCACTATGACTTCAAGCATAGTTAAACTATGGTAAAATTGAAACCCTAATTCTGTAATTACAGTTTTTCTTTTAAAATAAATAAATAATATAATTTATTTTGAACCATCTCCAAACTAAACCGATTTGTTTAAACGGTTCAGAACTATTCATGAACAAAACTAGCTGTGTTCGTCTTCCTAAGCTTATTATTTTTGAATTCTTTAAATTTCAATGATTCTTCGTGTTTTCATGAATTCCGACCGTGGTTGGTAGGTATGGGGGAAAAAACGAACATATTCATACATAACTAATTATTAGTATGTTATATATGTCCACACATGTATGTATACATAATATATACTAGGGTTGATCAGGGCGTGCCAGACCTGTCTTGGAGGTAGGACCGAGATCGAGACCGAAATTTCGGTCTTGACATTTGGAGGACCGAAACCGATTTTGGCCAAAAAAGTCCGCCTGAGTCGGTCTTGCTTGACTCGGGCCGGTCTCAGTCTTGGACCGATTTTTTTGGTAAAAACAAAAACTGAATTGACCCAAAAAATCACCGAAATTTTGGTCTTGAACCCGCTCACTTCTCGTCTTCCATCGCACTTCCCTTATAGAACCGATACAAGGGTTGTTGAATACTTCAAGGTCATGAATTATTAGTGTTTCAAGGGTTACTACACCATGAATTTTTAGAATTTTCTTCAAGGTCGGGCCGGTCCGATCCTAGTCGGGCTTTTGGAAGAAAAAAAACAAGACAGATCTAGAAGAAAAAAATCCACATGCTCGGTCTCAGTCGGACCGATCTCGGGTCGGTCTTGTCGAGAAAATCCACATTAGTTACTCCTCTACTTGTCAATCACCAGAAATCCTTGCATGAACAAACCCCATCCTCGAAAAAATGGAACCGATTGGAATCTCTTACTGTGATTTTCCTCTGAGCAATCCTCGAGATGAACTTGATTGCATTATGGCAATCCACACAAGTTCTTAAATTCTTATAAACCTTTATATGAGTTCCCGGCACGGTTGATAGAATCCCATAAGCAACAGCAAGCTTCTCACTGTGGTACACAAGATTCTGCTCTTTCTGCTCATCCTCCACATCATGCAACACAAAATTAGTATCCGGAACATACCCTTCTTCCTTCATCTTCCGGGAAATCTCAATCAGAAACTCATGAATCTTGTCCCATTTCGGATGGGATGTATCTCCAACTAAGAATTCATGCCTCTTCCTCTCAATCTCAATCCAACTTTTACCCGGCATTTTAACCACACCCCTTTCCTCCATCGCCTTCCTTATATCCTCTGCTTCACTCCACAACCCTGCAGTAGCATATATGTTACCTAGGGTGATATAAGTAGCTGGGTTTTCAGGTTCAATCTCAAACAATGCTTTGGACGCTTCTTTGGCCAATTCTAGGTTTCCATGGATTCTGCAGCCTCCAAGGAGGGATGCCCATAAGAACCTGTCGGGTTTCATGGCCATTTTGTTAATGATTTCTTTGGCTTCCTTAAAACGACCTGCACGAGCTAATAAATCAACTATGCATGCATAATGATCGGCAGTATGGGTAAGGCCGTATTTTTCAGTGATTGAGTGGAAATACTCGAGGCCTTCATTGACTAACCCGGCGTGTTTGCAGGCAGAAAGAATTCCAACAAAGGAAACATGGTCTGGTGTAATACCTGAACTTACCATTAGATTGTAGAACCGAAGGGCATCTTCTGGCTGCCCGTTCTGAGCATACCCTCCAACTAGTGAAGTCCAAGTAACTAAATCGGGTTTAGACATCCCTTCAAATACCTTTCTTGCGTTCTCCATGTTCCCACACTTGGAGTACATACTGACAAGGGCACTTGCTGCAAAAGACACAGGCAAGTTGAACCCAACTATTGTCATGTACCCATGGACCTGCTTACCAAGCTCTTCTGCAGCATGGTCAGCACAGGCATTCAAAACCCCAGCGAATGTGAACTCATTGGGCATCATATTAGATTTTATCATCTCTGAGAACAAGGCATACCCCTCCTCTATTTTTCCATTACTGAAGAATCGATCAATCATGCCAGTCCATGAGACGATATCTCTATCCTTCATCTTATCGAATATGTGTCGCGCGTTCTTTATACTACCACATTTCCCATACATATCCGATAGAGAACTCCAAACCACCTCATCTGCCAACCCGCATCGAATTATATGACCATGAATCTCTTTTCCATTCCGTAAGCAGGGAATTGCTGCCACCGCAGTTAGAGCACTAGACACAGTGAACTTATTGGACTTTGCACTGCCAATCATGTGCATTGTCCTATACAACTCTAGAGACTCCTTGGGAAGACCAGCACGAGAGTACCCTGATATCATGGGGGTCCAAGAAAACTGATCTCTTTCAGGCATTTTGTCAAACAACCTCCTAGCTTCCACTAGCTTACCAGCTTTGGCATATCCATCTATCATTGTATTCCAAGAGCACAAGTCCCTTTCATACATTTCATCAAACAGTTTCTGGGCATCAATCAAACTGTCACATTTCGCGTACATTGCAAGAATGCGGTTAGAAATAACAATTCCGGGCACAAAACCTGATCTTTTCATATGCTTATGGACCATTTTCCCCAATCCGATATCATGCTGTTTCGTGCAAGACTGTATGAGATTGGAATATACTAAAGCAGAGGGTTGTTCAATTCGATCGAGCAGCTGAATTGCCTCCGTCAAACGCTTTTGCTCGCAGAGAGCATCTATGGCTTCCTTGAATCTATTTTCACGGCATAAGCGGTTGATGAGACCATCTCTAGCTTTTGATTTGAAGAAATTCTTCCTCGGAAAAGTTTTTTCAGGGTAGCTTTGAGAGGAATAAGATGGCGAGCAGATTTTCCCTCTTAACAAATTTAGAGAATGATGAACTCTTATGGAGTTGGTGGACTTCATGAATAGAGCGACAAGAGAGGAAGCAAATCGACTTGTCAGCTGGGAAACAAGGTGAGACATAGCCGATAACTAAAGTATAAAATAGGTTAATTATCGCTCACTAACTTAACTCTGTTACGTTTTGCAACGAGCTACTCGAACTTTGAAAATTTAAAACGGGTTACTTCAACTTTGAAAAATGTGTAAATAACTACCTCCGTCCAATTGTCGTCGAAAATCCGTTGGAAATTCGTCGGATATTGGACGGAGATAGCTATTTGCACATTCTTCAAAATTGAGGTAGTCCGTTTTGAATTTTCAAAGTTCGGATAGCTTGTAGAAAAAGTCCAAAGTTCAGATAACTACTTGATACCCTAAAAAATACACGGACTTTCTTGGATAAAATAACAAGTAGTAAGCGAACAGAAAAAAAAGGTTTAATATGTCCAATAGTACCATAAGTTTGGGTCATGTGATCGGATGGTACCATTTGTTTTTTGAGGTGGTTAAATTGTCTGTTATGTTTGGAGCATGTTGTCCTATGGTACTCTATTAGTCAACCGTTAGATTTTTCTGTTAAATGGTCAATGTCAGCACCACGTCAGCGCCACATAAGCGCCACGTAGATATATAATATAATATTTAATTTAAAAAATAAAAATAAATAGGGAAATTTAAAAAAATAGGGGGGAAATATGAAAAAAAATCGGAAAAATTATAAAAACATATTTTAAAACTGTATATATTAATAAAATGTATTTTTTATTTTTTAAAAAAAAAATTGAAAATTGAAAAAAAAAACTAGGTTGGACCCTTGGACCCAATTGACCCAGCCAATGATCAATTGGACCCCAAGGGTCGAACTAACTTGGGGTCCAATTGACCCAGCCAGGGTCGAACCCAGGGCTGGGTTCGACCCAGACTTGGTGGAGGTCCAACCCAGCCCAGGGTTCGACCCTTGGCTGGGTCAATTGGACCCCAATGGTCCAACCTTGTTTTTTTTTTTTTTCAATTTTTGATTCTTTTTAAAAAAATACATTTATAAAAAATACATTTTATTAATATATAAAGTTTTAAAATATTTTTTGAATTTTTTTATAATTTTTTTTCGATTTTTCCCTATTTTTTCTATTTTTATTATATTTCCTATTTATTTGTATTTTTCAATTGCCACGTCAGCGCCACACCAGTGCCACGTCAGCATTCCGTTAGTTAACATTGACGGCAACAGTAATTTGGACCAAATAACAACATTGCGAAACTTATTGTACCATAAAACAATATAGGTGTACCATCCGATCACATGACCCAAATTTATGGTATCAGTGGACCTATTAACCCAAAAAAAATAAGGAATCTAAATTAACGTATAATCTTCTCAGTATCTTCTGCGAAATTTGGTAAGGAAAACTTAGTTTTATACAAATGAAACTATGCAAGTCACATGGAAAGAGATGCCCTTATATTTATCGTGTATTAAGTGTCAGATGAAGGTCAACTCTTGGTGTTTTTGAAGGATTCATGGCAAGTTTACAAATGGGACACATTTAAATATAAAAATAATAATAAAATATTAAAACATTCATCCATTTATTTTTTTAATATTAAATTTTGAAAATCTAACTTTATATATATACTTTCAAGCATATATGAATTTGACTTTAACGAATTTCTTATCTAAACAACTCTTATAAGATTAATAATCGTGTTGTGTTTGAAGTTTTGAGACACGTTTAAGACTTATCTGTTTAGACACGACACAATTAATGACACGACATGATTAGATACGACACGGCACAATTGTCACCCCTAAGTATCTTACAATATATTTAAAGATTATTAAGCTAGACAAATTCTTGACTTAGTAGTTCCAAAAGCATCCGCTCTAGGGATGGACCACCGACAATGATTGTTTAGTGGTTGAGAGCGCTGATTCCCAATTGATTTGGCTCCGGGATCACGATTTCGAATCCCCACAGAAAAAAGTAGGGAAATGATTACAACTTGGGGCTAACGGATGAGTCTCTCAACCGCAAACTGCTAGTGGGGCTACGCTGACGGGGTCAGTGCATGTGCTGGTTGTTCAGGGGTCTACGTCAACCGCGTAACACGAAAGCTCAAACATTACGTAGCGGAGTGAGCCTTAGTCGCTACTAGAAGCACGCACGCCTATAGTTGGCTCGATTAATATCATAAATTTTTTATCTTTCATGACCGCTGCTTTAGTCATATGATCTACAACTCCGGTTGTTTCCCGGTAAACCTGACTGATTTTAAATCTCTTCGATTCAACTAGCAATTTCCAACAAATTATGGTCAAGTTTGAAATTTGGTGGGAGACCATGACGTGGCATGTCTCCTTTCTTTTATTCCAATTGAATTGAAAGTCAGTTTTGGCCAAAAAAATAATAAAATTTGAAAGTCAGTCAAAATTTTGTTTCAAATTGTCATTTAAGTTCAACCACCGCATTCAAATTTAATATATAAGGTTGAATACGAAAGTGTTGATTTTGATGACATTCCAACACAAAGTTTTTGGCCAAAAAACAACAACAAAGTTTCCCTTTAATATTGAAAAATAGAAAATTCGTTCCTAGTTATTAATCAAATTTATTTATTCCATCAAATTTTCAATTTAAATTTAACAAAATATATTTTAGAAATTATATAAAAAAAAATTAAAATGATACAACAAGCCATTCTAAACTTTTTATATATGTTATAATTGAGTACATATTTGACCCAGACTTGCTCACCCATGGCTTGAGGATTAGTTTGGGTCAAGAATCAGACAACTCAGCCATGTGTTCGGTTAACCTAGGTCATAATCCAGAACCTAAACCCTTTTGACTCAGTCTCAATAGAGTTTCGATAAATTCAAAATTCAATTGTAATATATAAAGTTTTTTAAAGAGTTTTGTTATAAAATTGTTATAAAATTTCTATTAATTTTTTTACAATATTAATAAACTTGGATAAAAAATTGGATTAATAATCAAATCGCTACCCCAACTTTGAACCCTTTATAAATTGCTACCTATACTTTCGGTGTTGGACAAATTGCTACCTCAATTAAGTTTTTCATTCAATATGGACGGAAAATGATGTGTCAACACATGATTGATCCATAATTTATCAAACTAAATGATTTTTTAAAAATATAAAAAAATCATAAATGTTTTTAGAAAATATTTATAAATTAATAGAGAAAATTACATTTTTTAATATAATATTTTCATTTAAAATATGAAACAAAATAAAAAATAATAATGATGTATTATTATTTTTATTTCATATCTTTAATAAAAATATTATGTTAAAATCTTATATTTTTCATTTTCATTTTTTAGATTTTTTAAAAGATCATTTAGTATTTTAAATTAAGAATCAATCATGTGCTGTCATGTCATTTTCCGTTCATATTTAACGAAAAACTTAACCGAGGTAGCAATAGGTTGCAATTTTTGAAAAAGTAAAATTCATTGAGTAATTTCTAAAGTACCGAACCCAAAGTTGGGGTAACAATTTAGTTATTAACCCATAAAGTTATTTGCTATGTTTTTTATATTTCTGCTATCTGTATATGAGAATCTACATATAATGGTTTGATAAAAAAATATGGAATTTTGATTCATACAAATGAAAGAAGATGACATTTATAATGAGGTTAATAATAAAAAAACAAACTAAACTATGAGAAAAAAACAAACAGCAAACAAATTTTGTTTTGTTGACAAACAACAAACTAAACTTTTGGAATTGAGCAATTAACAAACGTATCCCAAATTTTCATTATGTTTGAATGAATTTTTCAATGTTTGAGGGAGTTATTAAGTCAACATTAGTTGAATTATTTTAAGAAATGATTATTATGACTTAATAACTCCATCAAATATTGAAAAATTTGTTCAAACATAATAAAAATTTGAGGTAAATTTTTTGGTTGCTCTTTGATTTTTTTGTCAAAATTCGGTTTGTAATTAACGTTTCACGTGATTAGCGTATGTTCTGGTGAGCGTGTAAAGTGGGTCTTGTAATGGAAGACCAAGACTTTTTTTTTGGCCCTCATCAGATCAAGACTTGGGGTATTGTTATAAGACCGACTTTGATTGACTCAATTTGCGGACTTCGCGAAGAGCCATGGATCGGAAGAGATAGCTAACTTGCTCGTGTCTGTCAGAATCGTCGGAGCTTCAAACGACGTGGGCGTCACTGCAACGGGGGGTAACTGATCTTTGCCTGCCGAGGAACTAAAGTCTATATATCTGGCAAATCAAGAATCTTGGTTTCCCCTGTAGATTGATTGGGAGCAGGAAGAACTTGAAGAATAGTGAAGTTGCTGTTGTCTCTCCTGTTGAAATGGAAGGTCACTCCAATGTCAAGGTCTCAGACTCAGACCTAATTTCCACCTCCACTGATGTTCACAGGTAATCTTCATCACAGTCCAATTTTATGGTTTAATTTCTTCCCAGATTACTTTCAACGGTTAATTAATTTCTCCCAACTCAATTTTGTGTAGCATGTTTTCGAGTTTTATGCAAGCGTTTGAAGAGCTGTTTGCTGCATTGAACTCTGCTCTGGTGCTCACTACTTCATTCAAGTCTATCCTGAAAAATCTCAAATTGCATTTGGTAACTGTAGAACCAGTCATTAAAGACTTACTTTGCAACGATATAATGAAGGAGGCTGGTCCAAAAATAAGGCACTTGATTAAAGTAATGAAGGAAGGTTCCACCCTAGTTGGGAAATGCTCGAAAGTCCCTCAGTTCAATTTTTTCAGGAGACACCGTTATGCATATAAATTGCAAAAATTGGACGATGAAATTTTACGCTTCTTTCAGATGTATTTGCCGTTAGTTTCCTCTATGGAAGTTAAGGGGACTCTTCTGGAGGTTAAAGGTATGAAGGACTTAATGAGGAGGCTTAGTCTGGATTTGAAGAGAACCCCTTTGAAGAGAACTTTAGCTTTTAAGAACTATGGAGTGCCTTCTATTCCTGATTTCGTGGTAGGATTAGATGTCCCGCTCAGGTCCGTGAAGAAGCGGCTGCTTCAGGGAGGGTTTTCGGTCACTGTAGTTACTGGACCTGCTGGATGTGGGAAGAGCACGTTGGTGAAGAAGCTCTGCCATGATGCAGACATTGAAGGTGCCATTTGCTCAA
Source organism: Chamaenerion angustifolium (assembly GCA_946814005.1). Classification (NCBI taxonomy): domain Eukaryota; kingdom Viridiplantae; phylum Streptophyta; class Magnoliopsida; order Myrtales; family Onagraceae; genus Chamaenerion; species Chamaenerion angustifolium. The sequence continues at coordinate 3,420,192 of OX328279.1, forward strand.
GACTTTTGGTTAACTACCTTTTAATCAAAGTTTACTTGAACTGTCTTTCTCTTGTTCATTTACTCCATTGTTTTTGGATCCACAGGTAAATTCAAGGAGAATATTTTCTATATGAGTGTCTCTCGGTTCCCCAATTTGATGACTATTGTGCAAAGATTGCTCTATTATAAGGCTATTGTTGTACCGGACATTCAAACTGAAGATGAGGCAGTAGATCAGTTGCAGCAACTGTTAGTTAAAATAGGGAAAAACCCTGTACTTCTTGTTTTGGATGATATTTGGTCTGAATCAGAGTCCCTACTTGAGAAGTTTGTTTGCTGTAAAGAACTGGATTACAAAGTTTTGGTGACATCACGATTTGAGTTCCCATGTTTTGGCCCTCCTTATAAATTGGACCACTTAAGCCATCAAGATGCGCGGGAACTTTTTTCTCATTGTGCAATACTCCAAGAACCTCTCCCAGATGATGATCTTATAGACAAGGTACTTTTCAATATCCAACAGATGTGCCTAATTAGGATGATATTAAACAAAAAATTCATCTTGTGGAGTTGAACTCTCTGCATCTGCAAACATATATAAAAACAATAACTTGAGTAAGAACTTATAAGACTAACAGATAGAAACTTCAGTTAGAAATACTCAAAACTATATCATATATCATATATCATGGTTTCAATGTTTTCTTTGTGCAATAGCATATAATGTTTTAATTCTATCAGAGGAAAATGTTGTACCAATACTATGCATAGATCGTTGGTTTACTTATGAATCTTAGCTTTTGGATAATTGAACCAAACACCATTTTTATATATCATGCTACTATGTTTGCTTTTGATACTGTGATTGTTCTTTGGCTTTGAATTGTTTCTGCCTCAATTGAGATACACTAAACTGCTTATTTGTGCACCATGCTTTTTCAGGTAGTGAAGCATTGTAAAGGTTCGCCGTTGGCTCTTACAGTAATTGGGAAGTCACTTTCTGGGAAGCCTCCTTCCATTTGGGAAAGTAACCTGCTTAAATGGTCTGAAGGTCTCTCCATTGTTGAATCAAACAGCGATATTCTTGATTGTTTCCAAAGAAGCATTGATGACTTGGAAAATATGGCTATGTACAAGGACTGCTTCATGGACTTAGGTGCATTTCCCGCTAATCATATTACCCCCATCACAATCCTCATTGATATGTGGGCTGCGTTGTATAACTTAGATGCGGGAGGTGTGCAAGCTATGTCCATCCTTCATGAACTTGCTGCTAGGAGCCTAGCTGATCTTGTCTTCACCAGGTCTCTTGTCCTTCTAACCCTTTTTTGTAAACTGTTAATTAATGCTGGAATAATATGATGATCATGAAACACTCTCAGCATTCATGTTGGTATACTTAATGACTTGTTTTGCTTGCTGCAACTTAACTTAGCTATTTGTCCAAATTACCAAGCAATATTGACAATTAGGAGATGGGTAGTTATTAGGCTGTACTATTTTTGTAAAGCCCCAAGTCCTAACTACTGTCCGTACTAACCCAAACCAGCCTGACTGAGCCCGTTGTCCTCACTTAGTCCAGAAAAGAAGGAATTCTTGTTGGACTTGAGTAGTACATCTTCTTTCTATCCGATGTGGGACAGGATATCACAATCTACTCTCCTTAAAGTGCGCGACGAGCCCCAGTCCATAATCTTTAACCCTGTAGATGACTCAGAGCAAGCCTTATACTTTTCAGATACTCTCTAGGACTTGACCAACTATTTTCTCCCGTTGACGCTTAACACGGACTTTCAAACTTGCAAGCCCGATCATGGTCCCGAGTCGGCTCTAATACCATTTGTAAAGCCCCAAACCCGAGCGACTGTTCCAACCCAGCCTAACTGAGCTCGTTGTTCTCACTTAGACCCAGAAAATGATTTTTTTTTATTAGATTGAGTAGTATATCTCTGTCGTATCACAATTTTGGAAGCCACTTCAGTCCTTTTCCTTCTTCCTCCACCGTTCTAGAAGGTTCATATTTAAATGTTCTTTCTGTTTTTATTCTGACTATTACTCTCCTCATCCAAATATACAAGCTTCTACGTTTTGCCCATCTGAGTTCTCCTGTATTGCATCTTTCTACCATCCATTAAAACAGTTTTGTGTATTATATCTTACAGGAAAGATCCAAGTGAAGGTGATGGTTTTTACAATGATGCGTTTTTAATGCAACATGATCTTCTTAGAGATCTGGCCATCCATCAAAACAATCAAAATCCAGTCGAACAAAGGGAAAGGCTCTGTTTGGAAATTCATGGGAACAAATTCCCTGATTGGATTGCACAGCAGCTAGCTCCTCTCAAAGCCCGTCTTTTATCAATCTCCACCGGTTAGGACTCGATCTCTTGCTCTTGATACATCAAGAAAATTAGAAATTTCAATGTGATTAAAGCTTTATTTGCTTTGAATTGCTTTTGGATCCTCTGCAGATGAAAACTTCTCATCCAATTGGCCCGAGATGAAGCTACCTGCAATCGAAGTCCTTGTTCTACACTTCAAGGCAAAGAATTACTCCGTGCCGCCCTGCATGGAGCAAATGGATACCCTTAAGGCATTAATAGTATCAAACAATGCCTTCATCCCTGCTGAGCTCGGAAACCTCCACCTCGATTCTCTGCCCAACCTAAAGAGCCTCAGGCTCGAGAGAGTCAAAGTCTCCTTCTTCAACATACCTTGGGTAAACTTGAAAAATCTAGAAAAAGCATCCTTTTTCATGTGCAATATCAACCAGGAACAACCACCTACTTTTCAAACTCATGAATTTCTGCCCAATCTGGTGGAACTCGACATCTCGTACTGCAACGAGTTGGATAAACTACCAATTACAATCTTCAAAATTCTGAGTTTGAGGAAACTTAGCATTACAAATTGCCACAATCTTTCTGCACTTCCTGAAGAAATAGGTGATCTTTCTAACCTAGAGGTGTTGAGGTTGAATTGCTGTACGAGTTTGTCAGGGTTACCAGAATCGATCGGAAGGCTTCAAGAATTGAGCTTTCTTGATTTATGTTATTGCTTGAGCATCAACAAACTTCCTGACCAGATGGGCCAACTGTGTCAACTGAAGGAACTGCACATTCAGGGGTGCTTGAATTTATCTGCAATGCCATCAAGTAGCATCAATCTGGAGCAACTGAAGTACATCATTTGTGATGCAGAAAGGTTGCTCTTGTGGCGATCTTTGAAGCAGTATCTTCCAAGATTGATCATCAAACTGGTTGAAGAAGATGTGAACTTGAATTGGATTCGAGTTCGGTAAAATGCATCGTAAGCCTTTGATTCTTCGAGATCATTCAGGGCAAGGATTCAGGGTGGATTTCAAAACTATGTTGTCAAGGCTTTGTAGCATGGAATAAGATGATCTGTTCAAAGTTTGGGTTTGTAAGAGCTTTATGCCAATAGAATTCGCCTTAACTGCGTAAACTTTGTGATTGTTGCCAAAAGTCTCTAGTGGTTAAGATTATAATTATGGTTTGATAAATCACGATCTATTTTATTAAATGTTATGAATATTCCGATTTTATTAGTGTTATTCATAATTTGACTGATTATCTGTTAGAAATAGAATAGTTCAGTTAGTTGATTAGAAGTAAAATGATCAAACCATCATTCCAATGTTTAATTATACTCACAAATAAGTAATTGTCTGCTGGAATAGCTCAGTTGGTTAGAGCGTGTGGCTGTTAACCACAAGGTCGGAGGTTCAAACCCTCCTTCTAGCGAAATATGAGTTCGCGTTTTTTGGATAAGCTATATATTGGAATTTGGAACCACTTAGTTGGTCAAAGGGTTAAGCCCTACTTTTACCGTATGTTTTATTATACGTTAAAAAAATGTTGCATTGCATACACTAAATGTTATTAGTATTCAAATTTTATTAGTTTTACTCATATTGCATTAGCTATTTGTTGAAATCGCCTAGTTGGTTATATATAGTTTGTGGTCTGATGTTCAAACCTTCCATTTAGTATACGGGTGACAATCGTGTCTAATCGTATCGTGCTATTAATCGTGTCGTGTCTTAACATGTTTCGTGTCTAAACGGATAATTTCTAAACGTGTCACAAAATATCAGACATGAACACGACACGATTAAGTAGCAGATCACACAGGACACAATTAATTTCTTGGAAATTAAAAATTGAAAAACATAACGGATAGACACGACACGATATGACACGATTAACACGACATAATTAAAAACGACCTGATTGATACGAATTTACATGATTAAACACGAAATGACACGAAAAATATTAATTTTATATATTTTTCTGAACGTGTCACGATTAGACACGACACGATTAGTTAACCGTGTCGTTATTCGTGTCATAGGTATACACGACACGATTAGACACGGGTAGTTATTCGTGTTTATACAGATATCCGCATATCTGAGTTGTTTAGACATGATTATAAATTGTGTCTAAACGTATAAGAATTGTTTAGACACGTGTACAGTTAAGGTCAAACTCATATACGCTTTAAAACATATCGTGTCGTGTCGTTTAATCGTATCGTGTCAGAAATTGTCACCCCTAATTTAGTATATGTTTTATCATATATAGTTTGGTAGTTTTCCTTTTTTTTTTGACAAATTATGTTAATGTAAAACCTGTTAATTCCCAGGCATGAATGAAGGACACCGAAGTTTTCTCTTTTCTTTTTAACAATTTAGAATGTCATGGAAAGAGTGACCCATCAATTCTTCACCATATTTGTAGGGTTTGGCTGGTCATACCTATATCGATCCAGATACTTTCTATTTCTTCTTTTACAAATGTATTTTTTTTTAAAATAAAGAGTTATATATATATAAAAAAAAACTTTCAGGAAAAACAAAATAGTAAAACGATTTTTTTTTTGACAAAAATAACAAACATAGTTCAAATTTTCATTACGTTTGAACGGATTTTTCAATATTTGAGGGAGTTATTAAGTCGTAATACTCTTTCTTTATAATAGTTCAACTAACGTTGACTTAATAACTCTCTCAAAATCCGTTCAAACATAATGAAAATTTGAATTTGCTAAATTCCAAAAGTTTTGTTTGTTATTTTTGTAAAAAAAAAAAGTTCAATCAGTCTGCTGTTTAGTTTTTTCTCAAAGTTTTTTTTTTAATTAACCCTAAAATAAAATAATATATTAAATTTGATTTAATCGAAAATGAGTTGTGACTTTCAAACAGTTCGATCGACCTCAGTGTTTTCATTCTCGATCAGAATTTATGAATACAATATCTTATATATCCAAACAACAAATGTTATACTATTTGTATTTGTAATGTTTAATTTCTTCTATTATTACATATTTTATGATTTAGCATACCAAATGTTTGTCTCCCAACAATTGCATACGCTTCATTCCCGACACAAGTCACAAAATAACGTATATTTACGGGTTTTCATCACGAAAACCCGATCGAGAATTAATCGAAAATGATAGCTTAAAATCGAGCTTATTGATTTAATCATGGCATAAGGTTATAATATATAAATACAATGAGATAGATGCCTTTGAGACAGGCTTCTTATTGTTTTCATCACATTGCCATTAATGAGATTCCTCATCTTCTATTATATATGTAGATAGATAAAATTAATTAATTAAGTCAATGATCTATATAGTTTTTAAATTATTACAGAAGATGAAATAATAATGTAATTTCATAAGGTTGGTTCCAACTTCCAATGGTAAGTAACTGAACCCATAACTTCTGAATCCAATCAAAGTGGTACTTCAACTTTCCACTGACACCAAACAAATCTTTCCTCATTCATGAAAATTGACTCCACATTGCATAATCAAGATAATTAACACAGAACTCCTAATCCATGAAGTTTAATTATGAGTGAGTAACTAAACAAGGGTGTAATTTAATAAATAAAGTATTTTTTTTTTGAAAAAAAAAAGTTTTTTTTTGGTAATCAAATACCTAGAATCTCACGAAAGCTACAGTAGAGCTGCTGACATGAAGAGACACTGCAGTTCAGCATGAAGGGCCACCATTGCACTTCTCAGTCTTCTCCTCGCTGTCTGATCTATCATGCTGCTCCTGCTGAGAAACCTCTTGCCGCTGCTCCGGCTGAAGAGAGAGGTGGTGGCCTTGAAGATGGGGGTGGTTGTGCGGCGGAGGCTGCTCTCCACCAAGTGGTGGTCTTTGTATCTGGTGGTACTGACCATCAAACGGCCCCCCAAGGGCCAGGGATGGCGATACAGACACAACGTTTCCTTGTCCATACACATGACCTCCGCCGCCTACGACTCCGGTAGACACCATATCGAAGCCGCCGTTGAACTTCATGTCCTGCTGACGACGGTATATCTCTTGCTGCTCCCTTAGCTGCTGTGCCTCGAACACTTGGTGTTGCTGGTGGTGGTGATGTAAGGCTGCCGACTGGAGAGGTTGCTCCCTTATCATTAAACCCCCTTGGTGTGTAGCCATCATCTGGCCTCCGCCGCCGCTGCCTATGAACTGCACCGTGTTCCCCATATACTGTGGTTGCTGCGGCTGAATCATGGGAAGCATAGCCTGGGGCCCGATATAGGATGCGAGCTCCTTCTTCGCATTACTGAGCTCAGACTGCAAAAACTTCAACTTCTGCTGGAGAACGGAGATCATGCCGACGCAGCCGTAGACTGGGTCCCGCAGCCGCGTATCCGCTTCGTAGGCGAGAGAGTTCACCGCGTCTTCTCTCTGAGAAACATTGAGTTCGTTCAAAAGTTTCGCCACATTACTCGCACCGAATACCTTATGAATGTTGGCAAATTTCTGGGGTTGGTCTGCAGGAAAGTACGGTGCGAAGATGCATTCTTGGGTGCACTTCCTTCTCTGGAGCTTACACGCCGCACAAGGCGAACTCGACGATGACATCACAGTGACGTATATCTGCTAAACAGATGAATCCCAATCAAGAATCGCCATTAACGATTGGAAAAATAAATCTTTATGAATCAGATCTTTCCTTGTTAGGGCAAATCGCATATCTGGATTCACGAAAAAGACGTTTAAAGAAACGCATTTTTGGCGTGCCTCGCGATCTGGTAGGGTCAGGGTTTCGAAATCCGTACCAAGAACAAATAAAGAAACCATTTTTAGGTTTCGTCGATCTCCAGAACACCGCGGACTATAAAAATCTGGGGGGCGGTTGGATCTCATAATCAACCTCAACCCTAAAGATTCAATTTTTATTCGTCTAGTACTCTCCCGGCGCACCATGTAAGGCCACCCATCGCCGGAAAACATCGCCGATGGAAAATTTCCGATGAAGGAGACAGAGAGAGATGGAGGGTTTTCAATCCATTAACATGTTGTTCTTCTTGTCGGGTATATTTTAGGGTTTATATGATAGGAAGAATGGAGGAAAGCTGACGTACCTGGTCCCGGGTTTCAAGCCAGAGACGGAACGGACGGCCGGCCGTATATCTCTCTTCTTCTCTCTAAATATGTGTCCCTCTTGCTGAGGCATCGACAGTGCAGAAATCGCAGACAAAACACGATTGACAAGCGCTGAATGAATGAAACAAGGAGAGAGACAGAGAGAGAGATGATGTTGGTGGGGTGGGTTTCTTTATAAGGAGAAGGTCGTCTCTCCTCTCTGCAAGGTGTAGTATGGTGCGACCAGCACCACTGTAATCGCCATTTTCATTGACCAAAACATTCTTTATTTTGAAGCTTTGATGGATGAAATTCATGGCTTCCCTTTTTTGTTATTTATTTATTATTCAACTTTCTCATTTTGATACAAAACAATATATCTCTGCATTTAGTATTATTAAAATATATAGGAGGTTAATTAGTGGTTTAAACTTTAAACTTTGGAGTTTCCGGTTTTACCCTTATGTTAATACAAAATCAACGAGGATCAAGGAGGAATCTAACTTATGTAACTAAACATAATTTAATCATAATTAAGTAAGATAATTATTCATGATAAAATCAACAATTAAAATGAATTATATTTTTAATTTTTGAATTATATTTTTAATATACTAGAATGTATATTATTTTAATACTAATAGATATATTTGATTTAATTTTATATACTCTAAAAATAATAATTTTAAATGTCATAATAAAAAAAAACAATATTTTTTACGATACTCTAAATTACGAACTATTTTTTCACATGATAATAAATATAAAAAGTTTCTAATCTTCTTAATTACGATTTTTTTTTGTATTATAATAAATTTTAAAAAAAACAATTATGTCAGAGCACACATTAATAATGTACCATGGTAAAAGTTTTTATTCAATACTGATTAACCTATGTGTATAATGTGTATCACTAGTCAGAATAAATTTAAATGATATATAATACACTTCTGGAAAACTTTTCTATAAAATTCTCCAAACAACTTTAACTTGCGCGCTCAGACTTAAGACGTACGACTTAGCCAAGTTGAGCTTGGGTCCATGGTTTTGAGATCTATGGATCATCTCGACATGACAAGTTTGACCTATGTTAAAGTCTACATCGGGTTTGAGTTGTAATATAATAATATATATTTCAATATACTATATTCACTACGGGAGAGGAGGCCATCACCGGCTAAAAACACCATTTATAACGGCTGAAATATCCAGCCGTTATAATGTGACGGCTCAACTGGATTTGAGTCGTTACAGGACGAGTCGGCAGCATTATCACGGCTCAAATCCAGTTGAGCCGTCAATTGTCACGGCTCAACTGACACGAGCCGCGATAATTAATTCCGTGACTCGTTTCAGTTGAGCCGTGATAATTATTTATCTTTTTAAAAAAATAAAAATTAATTAATTGAGCACTTTTCTCGGAGCACTTTTCAGCTCTCTCTCTCTCTCTCTCTCTCAGATCTACTCCAGACCTGCCGCCGGTGGAAGGCCCACACGTACTCCTCCATGACCCGCTGCCGGTGGGTTCGTGTCTCGCTCTCAAGGGCGATTCTTACAATATCGGAGGCCATCTCCTTGTGGAATGCACCCGTGAGGATGGGCAGCTCCAGCACGAACACCGGAGGACAGTGTGGGTCCTCCTGAATTGCAAGCACCAGTCGTCCCTTCCGGTAGCCTCGACCGGTGGCGTGAGGGGGAGTACACGACTAAGATCGAGAAGTGGATGGAAATGCAGAAACGACTCAGGATCTACGAGCTCCGTCGTTTTCGCCGGTCCCTTCCACCGTTTCTCCTCGTTTTCGCCAGTAAAATCGCCTCCGTCGACCACCGCTGGAACCAGCACGGCCTCGGGGAGCCTCCTTCATCATGTTGGATCCATTGTCGGAGATGACCTGGTGGCTGACATCATTCACGGCGGGGAAGCTCTGTCGTTCCTGCATGCTGACACCTTGTCGTTCCTGCGTCCGAGCTCCGTCGTTCCTGCGTCCGAGCTCCGTCGTTCCTGCGTCCGAGCTCCGTCGTTCCTGCGTCTGAGCTCCGACCAGCAGTTCTCTGCTCAAGACTCACTGGAGAGCGACAATGTGGATGAAGAGATGTTAATTTGGAGAGGTTTTGAATTGGTGGAGAAGACAGAGGCGGAAATTGTACTTGAAAAAAATTTGAAGTGAAAAAATGGGATAATAATATGTGATGAAAAATTGTGTGTCTCTTATTTGGTTGTCACGGCTCATTCATTTGAGCCGTGATAAATGAGATTTTTTTTTTTAAAGATCATTTATCACGTCTCAAATTAATGAGCCGTGATGAATATATAAATTTTTTTCCCGTCCCTTCGATGACAGTATCACGGCTCAAGCCCAAAATGAGCCGTGATAAATGGGCCGGCTCAGTATATTGAGCCGGTAAATTAGCGTAACCACGGCTCAAATGCTAATGAGCCGTGATAGTTAATTCATTTGTCTTTACCACGGCTCAATATACATTGAGCCGTGATTGTTGGCCGGTAAATCATGACTCTCCCGTAGTGATTTATATCACATTCACTTCTCTAAAATAAAATCACAAATATTATTACTTTGAATGTGAAGACATCTTAACATTCTCTCTTTAATGAGTGTTTCATTTTCAGCGTCAATTTGACTTGAAGTTGTGCGCTCTGATACTATATGAGATTTAAGACGTACGTTTTAACCAAATGTCTCATAAGTTCAAACTTATAAGTGAAAATATTTAGTGTACTCTTAAACCATCTTAACATCATGTGTAAACCAAATGTATCTAATTAATTTATTGAATAATTTCGTGTTGTGTATGTATTTTGAAGTAAATGACAGTTTTATCCGCTTCTGGAAAGATTTAGAGGAGACAAAAGGAAGGTCAGTGGCAATATACAACAGACAGACTGAGTTGACGGTGTGTGTGTTGGTGAGCAAATTTTTGTTCACAGTGCTTTCTTTAACTCCTTCAGTAAATGCACTTTCCACCACCCTCTGTGCTTCTCTGCCATCACATTTGTGTATTACTTATTATTAGAAATATTATTATTAAATACATAACAGTTAGGTTTATTGAAAAAATAGAATAATTTTAATACTAATTATCCTCTCATTTTTTTAAAAAAATAATTCCATTATTTTTTAATCTTTGTGGACCAACACTTATGAATGATGACATATAGTTATATCGAATTTTAGGGAGTAATAATGTGTGTATATAAAAATAAATACCTTATTAATGAGTTAACAATGATATATATATATATACAGGGACGAAGACACGTTAGGACGAGGGGGGGCAATTTGCCCCCCTCAACTTTTAAATTTGTGTCAATTATACCCTAAAAAATATTTTTATTTTCAATTTAACCCTTTAAATTTTTACATTTGCCCCCTCTGAACTTTTTTTTGCTTTCACTATTTACCCTTAGACTAATTTTGCCCCCACTCACCTAAATTCCTGGCTTCGTCCCTGTATATATATATACATACTAGTTTAGATCTATGTTAACTTATTATAAAAAGGTATGAATAATTCTATATTTTTTTTCTAAATCCATGTAAAAATTATACTAGTAAAATTGACCAACAAATAATACATTTTTCTTCCAAAATGACTCACTTAAAGCAAATTCATTATATGCGTAATATTTTTTTTTCTTATTATTTTAATTGTATTCCTTTTGTCTCAATAATATAATTCTCTCTCTCTCTCTCTCTATATATATATATAAAAATATGTAAGTATGTATTTCTAGTGTGGAGTTTGTAATTGCATGGGGTTTAGTTGACAATGTCTGTCACGTGTGCATGGGATTTGACCGTGAAGGTTAGGTTTTTAGTTTTTGTCTGTTTTGTTGAAATAAATGTATTCATTGATATTCTGTTGAAATTGTCATTCACTTTTTCTTTTACCTTTTTTCTCCATTGCCATCATCTTCTTCCCTTCTTCTTCTGCAATTTCTTCTGCAATTCTTCTGTAGTTCTTCTGTTCATCATCTTCTTGAGACAGACCTGATCAACCATCGTGATAAATGCCATCCCTAGCTTGTTTCTTGTTTCTGGTTCTCGTAGTCTTCACTTTTGTCTGTCAAATACTTCAATGTGACACAACATCTCATATTCAAGAAATGACCATTCCTTAAATCCCAGTCACTGTTGGAGTTTGCGCTCATCGCCAAATTTCACAGGCCTAGGGGGGTGGGGAGGGAGAGGGTGGATTCAAAAAGTAGCTAGAAAACTATAAAAATGGACTTTAATAGTATTATAGCTATATATTTTTTTGGCCATAGTATTATAGCTATATAGAATAAATGATTTTTGGGGTAAGTTTCTTATTATTGGCCTTAGACTTTCATTAATGGGGGTGACTTAATTTTACAAAATTAACATTTTTCTTTTTTATAAATTCGAATTCATGAGTGAAATTTTTTAGTATACTCTTAAACACTTCTTATAAATGTTTATCAAACATCATTTTATACTAAACTCTTCACTCGAATTAGGGTTGGGCATAAAAAACCGATTCGGCCGAACCGGTCCACATGTTTTTTGCAAAAAAATAGAGCGATTCAAAAGAGGTATAAAAACCTAGTTCTCAAACGGTAAACCGTACCACTTCTTGTATCGATTTTAATATAATATTATATTTAATTTTATTAAATACATACTCTAATCAGATCGGACGATTGGACCAGCTGGTTATTCTTCTTCATCTTCTTCTTCCTTGGCGGTTCTTCTTGAGCGAACCGTGACAGCAGGTCCAGCACCAGAAGTCCAGAACCGTGACAGTGAGTGAAAGAGGTATGTGGCCGGTTCGGTCAAGAAGAAGAAGGAAGATCGTGACAGCATGTCAAGCAGGTTCTTCTTTCGGTCCAAAATTACTGTGTTTTTTTTTGTTAATAAAGTGGTTCGATCGAACCGGATCAGAATATGTCGGCTAAAATCTGGAGCGGCCAAAAACTAAAGTGGTAAACCGTATCTCTTTAAAATGTGGTAAAGGTACGGTTCATGAACCGGTTCATGCCCAACCCTAATCTCAAATTCACATTATGCATTTAGCATTACCACCTCAACCTTTAAGGGAATTCCCCTCCCCTATTTTTAACGACATCCCTATTATACAAACATGCGTGTTTAATACCAATGTTAGTTTAAAATAAATACCGTAGTCAACTTTCTCATTTGACTAAATTTATGAGTGAAAATATTTGTATACTTTTAATCATATCTTGACATAAATTTTGTGTCCGCCAAAAAAAAATAAAAATGGTTGGGGTTTGAATCATTGCATAAAATGCTAGTAAAATTTCTTAAATACAGTAACTGCATATTTACCACTAGATGCATAATCCAATGGAGGGAAAAGTAAATTTATATTATTCTCTCAATGAATATATATATGAGTTTTTTTACTACGGGTAAGTAAAATACTCATTTGGATATGAAACTTATCTGGAATTGGTTTATTGTGTAGGGTTCAGGTAGAATATTCGATATTATAGTAGGGTTTGAGAAACATATATAGGATTTGGTTAAATCAATTTTGGTTTCAATAATAGAGGTATTTGTATTTGTATTGGAATTGAAAATGAATATATTTCCAAATAAATGAATATTAATATTTAATAAATAGTAGTTTATTAATTACTTGAATTTTATTAGTTTCTATTATTAATTTTAGTTAATTTAGTCATTATACTTATATGTTTTACTCTTATTATAATGAACTACAAAATTAAAAATAAATTTGTAAAAAAATATTAATATTAATATTTATTTAGAAAGAAAAATATAATTTTAATAGGGTCCAAGTGGATATTCAATTTTTTTCTGTATTAACATGTTTGAAATTTTTTGAATTTAAAAATATCCGAATTTGCTTACGCCTAATTTATGTAAATCTGGATTTGGTAAAACGTGAAAACTAATTGTAAAAAGGTGAAAACAAATAGTGAAAAGATACATTTATTGCTCTTCAACAACAATATTGATCTTTACTAATTGCCGTTGTTGACCAAAAATAAATAAATGCCGTTGACTAGGCTTAGTGTTACAAAATCACAATGGTACAAGGTTTTGATTAGTAAAGTAATTTTTTTATAAGATTATAGATAGAAATATCGTAATTAAGAGTTTGATAGATTAAATTCGTGGTTTAGTATCATTTATTAGATAAGATTTAAAAATTATTATTTGACCTCTTACATATTTTTTTGATATAAAATCCATGTACATTTTATTCAATTTACTGCAAATTAATTGGGGTGAGCATATAAAACTAGTTCAAACAAACCAAACCGAACATTTTTTTTACCGTGTCGATTTAGAATTGTTTCAGGTGAACCATTCGGAAATGGAACGGTAAATTGAATAAAATACGGAGAGATCAGACTAACTATTAAAACTCAGTTAGAAACGATAATTCGTATCTTTTCTTATATCGATTATAATTTTTGTACATTTTTTTAATTAAAAAGTATAGAGCAGATGAGTCGATTTTAAATTTGTTAAAAATGTAGGGTATTTGAACAAAAATATAGAGCAGAACGAACCATACAATTACTACTTTTTAAATAATGTATAGTTTTAAACTGATTCGAATCTGAACCGATTTATGCTCACTCATGAATGCATGCCTTGTACTTTTCTTAAGGGTGAGGCCTGCATTTTTTTTTAATAATTTGAAAATGGTAACTCTGAAATGCATGCAAAGTATATTGTTACTTCATGGACTTGGTACTTACTAAATTATCTCACTCAATTAAAAACAAAAAATTCATCAGAATAAATGGGGGCAGGAGAAGGAAGCGTGGGCAAAAAAAATGCAACTCGACATTTTTCGTTTCAATTTTATTTACATAATTTAATTACTCAATTCCTAATATTTCGAGTTTCTTCCACTCGAGTTAGTGTATTTATTTTAAATTTTCGGCTAGCTTTGATGGTGAAATAAATGGAAGGTGTAATTTTATTTTTTACGTTAGGGTGTAAATTAAATTTATATTTTTAGGGTTTATATTTTTATTTCTCCCATAGAAGAATTTTATGAGAAAATTATATATAAAACCCACTGATTGCTTAAAGATACTAATTTAAAAGTATTTTTTTTATTTTAACCTTATGTTCTATTATTTTATTTTATTACTAAAAATAACAAACACAATATTGAGATTATTAAAAAAAATCAGGGAAAAAATAGAGATATAACCATAAACCATGTGCCTTGTTATATTGAAATTTATTTTAAAAAAAACAATGATTAAAGAAAAATTGAAGGTTATGCAAAAATTTAATTAAATATTTATTTATATAGATAATTGACTTATGATCAAAATATTCGATTGCGACATTTAGATTGTTATTTAATTATTTTAATTTTTTGCTTGTGTATAATTAAATTTATTTATTTCAAAATGGGCCTCCGCTGCTTCTCTAATTAGTGGGCCAGTTCTTGTCCAATTGAGACTTCCAACAATACTTAACAACTTCACTTGAAAGATTGAAAATATAATTTTTACCACTTAACGATAGTTGGACATGAACCGGCTCGGGGCCGAACTGGTTTAGGACTATATCTTTAGTCTTTAACACATTTTAGGTAAGGTACGGTTCAACGTCTTCATCAGAACCACTCCATATTTTTTATGATTTACCGTACCTCTTATGAACCGATTCAGCCAAACCGTTAAAAAAAAAAAGAAAAAAAAAAGACAATCAATCCGATAATACATAAACAATTCAATCGGATAATACATCAATAATTCCACATAAAGTTTGATATCAAAAGTGTCTTAATATTGTTGTCTTCTTTACTCAATCCAAATATGATGTCTTGTTTGATGTAAATATGATGCCCGTATTAGATCCTTGAAAAATGAGAAAAAAATAAAACATTAAGACATATCAATGCAAAGTAAATAGTTTCGGGAACTAATCTACATAATTAACTCTTACTTGGTTAGATACTTAAATTAGATATTTTATTAAATAATAATATATTAAACCGATTCTTAAAGAGGTACGGTTTACCATGTGTGAATCAAATTTTTGTACCTCTTCATAACCACTCCGTATTTTTACTAAAAAAACATTTGTTTTGTGAACCGGGTTAGAAGAGGTATAGTTCACAAAAAGTCTATTTTGGTTCGGCCGAACCAATTGTTTTTCCCGAACCTACTTAGGAATGTTGAAGTTTATTTTTTTTAAAACTAAAGTTAGTGAGTTAACCTAGGTAGAGTACTACTATAGTTAATTATTTAAAGGGTTAAATATTTCTTGGTTGCTTATGTTTACACAATATTACAACTTGGTTACTTATGTTTTTTACATTTTATAATGTGACTAATTGGTCATTTGACCAATTAATTGTTCGTTTTCTGTTATCTCTTCTCTGTTGGCTAGCCATAGAAGTTATGTGCTTTGATTATAGAAAATAACATTTTTTGTATTTCAACTCATAAAATAATCACATTCAAGATATATGTTGAATTAATAAAGCAAAAGTAAACGATAAATTGTGTTTTGAACTAAAAAGTAATATTCTTAAAAATAAGTAATTAAAAAACTCAAGTTTAAACAAAAAAAATAAGGTTGGTTAATATAAATGATCAAGTATATAACTGACCATTACTTAAATGGATAAAATACGATTTTTTCTTCTATTTAGGGTTGACTATGGTTAGTGTATGATACAGGTATGACAAATATCATAATCATACCATATTTTAAAATTATATATCATAACCATTACATGTACAATTTTCAATACCATAATCATATCCATAGCCGTGGTTATTAACCACATTTTTAACCGTATACTCATATTTATTACTACATGTAAAATATAATAAAATATCACGAATGTTATTTTAATCAATACATAAAGTTATGTTACAAACAATAAAAATATTCAACATTATAACCATTCAAAATTAACACTTCTACCGTTTAACATTAACATAATTCAATCACATTTCACATTGAAATTATGAATTCGTAAAATCTAAAAGTGAAAATTATACTCATATTTGGTTTTCAAAATTTCTTTATTTAACATTGTTTTTATGTTGAAAATTTTCATTTCGTCCAAAAAAAAAACTCCAATCGACCGAGTTAGAATTTAGGCCTTAACCCGAATCAACTCACTCATCAAGTCTGTTCGATTCATTTATGATGGTTTTGGAAAGGCCATTAATTCCTTGTTTCCTCGAGAGCACGTGAGTCTCACGTGTAATTGTCCATTCAATTATTTCTTCCCCAATCAATACCTCCCTTCCAAATTCTCTATCGGTCCATTCCACTTTCTCTAATCTCTCCGCAAGCCGAACTGAACCTTCCTCCTCCTTCTTCTTCTTCTTCTTCTTCTTCTTCTTCTCCGTGAGGAAGATAAAAGAGATGGATCCACCACAGGCGCAATCCATCAGCCAAAGCTTCGACGTAACTGAGGATGAACAAGACAAGGTCATCAATGAATGGTAAAACTCCACTTCTTTCTGCGTTTTCTTTCCATTAGTGAATTAAAAGTGTGAATCTGCAGAATTCTTCTCACTAAGTAAAGTTTTTACTGCTATCCAATAGAGTTGTTACTGATATGATTGGATGATTTTGGTTGATGGAAGCAGTTGTTCTTGCTGCTATGATTGTATGGACAGCTGCTTGGATTACTTGTTCTGTAATCTCTGTTAGATCCATAATTAATTACCAGGTCCTTCAGAAACCCAGTCACTTACCACAGAGAGGAAGAGGAAGATTAGGAGAAATGCAGCATGGAATATGGATAGACTACTTATATTATGGTGAATTATCTGTCATGTATCTCAACCTTTTATGTTTTGAAAATGAGGTAGTTGAATATATTTGAAGTGAATAAATTGTTATAATCTTTTGAAATAATAGATAAGAGACTTTTGTTCAAATTTATGTGAAAAATAAATAGAATCAATCCCATATTTATCACGTGATTTTACCAGAATTTTTGACAATTGGACATTGAAAACATTTATATGGGTTAAAATTGAGTTTCGTTTAAAAACGTAAGGTTTGGTATTAATATTTGTCAAGTTTCTCCATTATGTTATTTTTCCTTTCATAACATAACATGTTCTAAAAATTGCAGAAAATAACGAAATACTTTTAAAAATGTCATTGTTTAACCATTCAATTTTTTTCTATATATTACTGTTGAGTCTCGATTTAATTGAGACTAGATTGTAACATATATATATATAAAATTTTCAAAGAGTTTTATTGTGATATTTTTTTAAAATTAAGTTTGAATAGAAAATTTGACGGAAGGTAAAAACTGAATTTATGATAAAATATTAAGAACTCAACTTTTTATTTTTAAATATTATGAAAAAAATAATAATTTTGTTCCAAATAATAGGAGGTAAAGTGATGTTTAATTCCAATATTATGAATATGTTGGCCCAAAATAAAAAATCAAATCTGAATACATAGAGAAGGTCATGAATAAAATATTGAGGCAAACTTGGTTCTTTTGATCTTTATACGGACCTTTCTGGTAAATTCTAAAAATTTAGGGGTTAATTCCCCCGTTGCACTCTATATATAATATGACCGTGTTTAAGACTCATGGATCAAACTAAACAATACTTATTGTACTTTACAACTCCGAAATATTAATTGTACTACTCGGCAAAAATAAAAAATAATAAAAAATAGGGTTAATAATCAAATCGCTATTCCAACTTTGAGCATTTTATAAATTGCTACCTGAATTTTGTTTTTTTCAAATTTTGCTATCTATACTTTCGAAGTTTGTCAAATTGCTACATAGTTAACTTTTTCGTTAAATTTAGACGAAAAATGACGTGATAGCATATGATTCGTCCCTAGTTTAAAAAACTAAATGATTTTTTAAAAATACCAAAAAAAATCTCTGAAAATTTAATAGAGAAAATAAGAGTTTTTCATATAATATTTTATTAAAAATATGAAACAAAATAAAAAAGCTAATTATTTATTATTATTTTTTTAATTTCATTTTTATAATAAAAATATTATATTAAAAATTCATATTTTTCCTTTTAATTTTCCATTTTTATTTACTTCAGATTTCTTTAATATTAAAAAAAACATTTAATTTTTTAAATCAAAGTCCAATCATATAATGCTATGTCATTTTCCGTCTATATTTAACAAAAAAAGTTAACCGAGGTAGCAATTTGCCCAAGTGACAAAATTTAGGTAACAATTAAAAAAAAAAAAAAGTTTATGTAACAATTTGTAAAACGTCCAAAGTTGATATAACAATTTAGTTATTAACCCTAAAAAATATTTAGATCCTAACTTTAAAATTATTAATTTCGTCATAATTTAATTCACTTATATTGTATGTTTAATTACTTTTTTTTGTTTTTTTTTGCCAATAAATTTAATTACTTTGTTTAGTGCTTATCTTTGCATAATCCAATAAATCAATTTCCTGTGCTACTTAATACTCCACTATGCCATTAAATATGCATGCCGACAATATAGAAAGGTTATCTAGCTTTGGCACGTTTATTAATTAGATAATAATTTCAGGACAAGACAACTCTCCCAAAAGAGTACAAAAGTGTCATGTTGCAAGTGCATCACTACTTGGTAGGGTGTTTTATTCCAAATAATGTAACAATTTAACGTTATTTAATTAAAAATTTCAGAAAAAGCATATTTATGTATTGTCCACTTAAAACAGAGACTTTTGAAATACGAATTAAATTTTAGGGTTAATTACTTAATTAGTTACACATGTTTCATCATTGTGCAGAATGGTTACACATGTTTCAAAATGTGATTACTTGGTTTTGATATGTGACTAATTGGTTTTTTGACCGTTCACCGTTAGAAATCACAGTTAAGTAACTATTTAGATACATAAAATGAAGTATATACCATTTTCATCACCAAGTTGTGTTCTTCATCAACGAATTGAATTGAAGAACCCAGAAACACATTTCTATCCATAAATTGCGTTTCTGGGTTCTTCAAGAACATCAAATCGAATTTGATTCGATTCTGGTTCTTCAAGACGATTCTGTGTTCTTCAATACAACTAAGGGCATAATAGTCATTTCACAATTCAATAATATGTTAAAAAAATTAATTAACGGTAAAACTAACGGTTTACTAACGGAATAATCAATTAATCACTTGGGAAAAACATGTGTAACCAATTAGTCAAATAGCAAACCAATTAATCACATTTTGAAACATGTGTAACCATTCTGCATAATGGTGAAACATGTGTAACTAATTAAGTAATTAACCCTAAATTTTAACTCCATCAACTGAAGTTTAACATATTTTTGATCCAATTAAGATTCGGTTGCAATATATATATATATATATATATATTAAGAATTTAATTCTAATATTCTTATAAGTAATATATTATTTTTAAAATATATTTTGTTAAGTTTGGACGAAAAATTGAACGAGATGAAAAGTTAAAATTTATCCAAATGACAAGGATAAAAATTTGCAAAAACAAACTTTAAGAGTTCTTTGAAATATATATAACTAAAACATTAGGGGAAAATCATTTTACGTAATACTATAACATATATATACTTTGACAGTGAATAAACGATGCAATTACTTTCAAATTGTCTCAATCCAATGTTATTAGAACTGAATCGATCGATAGATTAAGTCATGTCGTCAGTATAATATATTAATATTCTCATAATATCATATTTAGCAACACAAATTATGACAATTAAACGATTTTTCAAAAACTAATCATTTTTTATTTTCCTGTTTACAATATATTTATATAAAAAAAAATTAGAGGTATGAGTTGTGTTACTTTAATTAGTGCTTGTATTTGACAAATCCAACTTCTTTACCATAACTACTTAATTATCCACTATACCACTATACATCCCATAATATAACATTTATATGACTTTCGGCACATTAAATAAATAATTTCACGAGAAGAAGTCAAATACGACAGAAACAAGTGAAATGTTTTTCCTTATTGGCATGCAATAACTGACCTTAAATATGTGACATCTCCCACCTTATTTTTTTAACATTGGTGTAAGTTATAATTAACGGTATTAAGGTAAAGACTTACTTATGAGTTTATTATATAACATGTTAACTCATGTGAATATTCATTAGAGATTTTATTATCTAATTAATAAGACCCTAGCTTCACGTGAATGCTCGTTGAAGTTTGAAGTGTGTATCATGAACATTTTTTACACCATGTGGTTAATAATTGTTGGAGCTTGAAGCCTCTAGCGGTTATAGATGCTCTGATACCATAACGTGATACAAATTGTCTTACAACTTTAAGGTGTTGGGTGAAATTTCAAGTATGATTTAGTTTAAGATATACGTTTTAACAAACTTTCTCATAAACTTATGAGTGAAAACATTATGTATACTCTTAACATATCTCAAAATCTTCTCTTACACCGACGTTTGTAAACCTTAATTTGATATTTGCAAACATTAGTTTACACTGAACTTTTCACTCAAATCCATTCCAAAACTTGTACTCTTTGATACCACTCAAACTGAACTTGTGAGTAAATGTTTTGCAGTATACTCTTAATATATAATGTAAAATCGGAAAGGAATATTACTACAACTATCTAACGTGGTGACTCTAATACCTTATAAAACAATTTCATATGTATCATATAATTCTAAACATTGTTATATGTTAAAACATAGAATGTGTTTTTCTAAACAATTTCTGATAACATACATGAATCATGATGGGGCAAAGGTTGAATTTTCCATCCACTCCGTTGACAGAAATGTGGAATATGGCCGAACTAAACGGATTATGACATCCTTAGTGGTTTTGCCACTAAAGAGATCACGGTAACACTTTTATCACATTTATAATAAAATTTAGTCGTACCGTGGTCAACCTGAAAACTTCTTAGGGAGTCACTCATCCTAGTACTACTCTCGCCGAAGCACGCTTAAATTCAGAGATCTGATGAAATACAGTGCATTAGTGTTGATATGATGACACCCCGAAATATCTAATTAAGGGATGAAACATTACACCATATTGCGATGTGACTTCATCTCATCTTTGTGAAATCATTTATTAACTCAATCATCCTCGTAACATGTCTTGTCTTCTCTATATAAATGCATCTCCTTGTTGGAGTGTTGATCATTCCTCCTCTTCGATCGACTTGAGTAAATTCCGAGAAATGAAGTCCGCCATCAGTTTCTACGTGTTCCTAGTCTTCCTTGGACACCAAGTTTCCTCTCAACTCGACTACAACTTCTACGCCAAAACATGTCCCAACTTGCAGAACATCGTCCGAAACGGGGTTTGGTCGGCTGTCACGAACGAGACAAGGATGGCGGCCTCCATTCTTCGACTTCACTTCCATGATTGTTTCGTTGACGTAATAATAACACCAAATCCTTTGTGTTTTCGAACATACAAGTACAATGATTAATTAATTCTAGTATTGATGTTTTGTTTGGATGAATAAAAGGGATGCGAAGGTTCCGTCTTGCTCGATGACACGACCACCATGACCGGAGAGAAAAACGCGTTCCCTAATAAGAACTCGGCTCGAGGTTTTGAGGTTATTGATGCCATCAAAGCGAATGTCGAGAAAATTTGCCCGAACACCGTCTCCTGCACCGATATACTCACTTTGGCAGCTAGGGATGCTGTTAATCTGGTTCGGGTTTCATTCAATCCAAATCGAAAACCGACATTTGACGTGTTATATATATGTACTCGAGTCGAGTTATTAATCGTATCGTTTTTAGGGAGGCGGGCGTTATTATTATGTACCGTTGGGGCGTCGGGATGGCTTGACGGCGAAGCAAAGTTCGGCTAATGAGCAGCTCCCTTCACCCTTTGAGCCGTTGGAGAATATCACTGCAAAGTTTACTTCGAAGGGGCTTGATCTAAAAGATGTTGTTGTTCTATCAGGTAGAAACCCTAAACCCTAATTTATATTTGACACCTTAGGGTTAGGGTTATTTTTAGGTAAGCTTGTTCCGCAACGTCCATAATCGTCAGACGTGTATATATGGGATTTACATGCCATTAATCGGTGCATGTGACCCGCTCGTGGGTCGTGATTGAGTTGAACATTTATGACCCGCGATTCATTTTGACTTGACTAGGGGTGTCAATTTTGGACACGACTCGTGGATGATCCACTCATGGGTCGTGTTTGAGTCGAATATTTTTTACCCGTAGGTCATTTTGACACGACTTCTCCAACTCGCATGAAAAATGGGATTGAGTTTGGGTCTTACCTATTGGCCAGTGGGTCAACCCGTGGACCCGTATAACTAAATATATATAACTCGTATGGGTTACGTGGGTTACATGGGTCAAGTCGGTTGCATGAATCAGTAAGTCGTATGGGTCGTCGACAGGTCATGCGAGTCGACGAGTTGATCAATAAAATTCATATTGTATAAATTAAATTGACGCTACTTCGTGGGTCATACATGTTGACCTGTGGACCCACATGTCGTGTTTGGATCTTGAAAATTGACTCATCATTAATCACGAATCATGTTTAGGTTGAGTATATTTTGACACGATCCGTACTTAAGACGACTCACAGACTCACAGTTGACCCGTCAACACGAATTGACATCCATAAACATGATTGGTTCAACTCCGGACGGAAAACGTGTCGTGTGTGGGTTTAATTCTTGATTCACAAGTCAATCACATGAATCTGTACAAAAAAAGTTATGAGTCACATGGGTCAATCAGTCACATGAATTAGTCAGTCACACGAGTTCAGAAGTCACGTGACTCTACAAAACATTAACACTCGTTCTTAGGTCATACAAATTGATATTTGGACCCACAAATCAATTATGATATTTTTTTATACTCAGCACCATTTACCACCAATTCAACACATCCTTAAGGTTTTGTGCGAAATGGTTTCCATGCCAATTCCATGACCAATTGACCATTTTTCAGGTGCTCACACTATCGGGTTCGCCCAGTGCTTCACGTTCAAGCCGAGGCTCTTCAACTTCGGAGGGTCCGGCCAACCCGACCCAACCCTAGACACTTCTCTTCTACAGAGCTTGATCAACACGTGCCCAAATCAAGACAGTTCCGACAGCAAGTTGGCTCCCTTGGACCCTGTCTCTAAAGATAAGTTCGACAACAACTACTACAAGAACTTGGTCAACAGTTCTGGACTTCTCCAATCCGACCAAGCTCTCATGGGAGACAATAGGACAGCTTCCATGGTCGCATACTATAGCAATTTGCCCTACTTATTTTACATGGATTTTGCAACGTCCATGGTAAAGATGGCTAGCATTGGAATCTTAACGGGGCAAGACGGGCAGATCCGAAAGAACTGCAGGGTGGTAAACTAATATGTACTACCATGGACTTCAAACTTGTATTAAAATGTAATATATATGGACAATTAAGGACCAATATATAAAAAGGGAAAAGAACATTATGTTGACCTAGCTATGTAAACTTGTGGATTTTTTAATGTTAAATAGTGTAACAAATATTAATTTTTGGTTTAAATTTGGGTTATTTAGTTATGTTTAAAAAATATTATTTTTTTATGCAAATTATAATTTGTAGTTAGTTTTGCTCCGTTAGTTCAACACGTGTCTTAATTATATGTGATGATTTTATAAGTTATAATCAAAACACTGAAAAACGAACGATCAATTAATTGACGCTTAAAATTGACAAAGTGATCACACACCATTTAAGTATAGGATTAGTGGAATTTGGACACTTCAATTAGACGTTGACGTCATTCACATTAGGGTAATCCTATGCATCATAATTCATTTATCTATCTACTTAAAATTTTTATATTATATGGAGGTATATAATTGAATTTTTAACATAATTTTATTCTGTCGTTTAATTTATTTAGATAATAATTGAATTTGTTTGTCAAGACAAACGTTGTAACTTTGAGTGAAAAAGTGGAAGTTCAAAGTATTTTGCCATGATTAGGTCATATTCAATTATATACATTTTCTATATTTTCGGAACTTTTATAGAGAAGATAAAAAAATATTTTTTAACATACAGAAACATATAGTCACTTAGATTTTAGAATTATAATTTACATAATCTATTTTTTTTTAGCAAATAAATAATTAAATTCTTACTTACAATAAATTATCTTTCAATTTTTATAAAAAAATAAAGTGGCAACTGCCTTCATGATTGAAGGGTGATGAAACAATACTCTTTATTGTTTTTATTATTCTTATTTTAGATTTATTCTTAAATGTGAAGTAGTAAGTTAAATAATTTTTTATTTTCTACCAAAAAAAAGAGTTCAATAATTCCCACTTCCCTAAAAGTTAATTAATCCGACCCGAATTATTGAGTGTTTTATACGTTATTATTATTAATAATTTTTTTTCCTAGGAAGACTCTTCTAAAATCCCAAACCATATTTTCTCTGGCCGGGATATTTTCTTTCTCCCGGCCACTTGAAAAAAGGGCTCCCGGTTGCTCGAGCAATTTTTTTAAGAATATTATTGAATTTTTAAATTTTATTATTCCATTATCTTATTCAAATTTATCTCAGTTTTACATTAGTAAAATTTATATAATGACTATTTTGCTTGTAATGTTCTTATATTAACCTAGGAGTCGGGTCGATCATGTCATCGTAACACCTCACGCACGACCAACGACGACAATGCGCACGCGCGTAGCGCGTGCCGAAATCTAGTATAATCATTAGGGCAATACACTTTAGTGGATTACAAAATTTCGGTATAATTTATTAGTTAACTATATATATGTGTATATATACGAAACCTATATATACATGTTATGAAAATAGATCGTTGCGTTCAAAATATTTTATCTATAAAAGAAAGTTGATTAAAAAGCGTTACTAAACATATGAAATAAGTATATTTATTGAGTTAGAATAACATGAACTATATATGAAAACAATTGACTCAAAGTATAAAATACAAAACAAAGAAATTAAGATGCACAACTACGCCCTTAAAATAAACATGGTAAGAGTCAAATGATCAAAGTAACAAAACATTTTTGTATACCACATTTTGAGTATGTATACCGGTAAGTCCTTCGAGTTCACCCTTTTTAACCAAAACCTTTGTTGTCGATTGAGCCGTACTGCGTGATAAAGCAACATATAATTGACCATGACTGAATACATGATCAGACAAATATATGCCAACGTTAGGCAATGTTTGACCTTGCACCTTATTTATAGTCATTGCAAAACTAAGACGCACTGGAAACTGTTTACGTGTCATTTGGAAAGGCAAACGAACATCTTCTGTGGGCTTCATTAATATCATTGGAATAAATGCTTTTGTTCCTTTAAATTGTCCACCAAGAACTTCCGCATAAATTAAGTTCAGCATAAAATCCAAACATAATAGTCTTGTTCCATTACAAAGTCCAGCGTTAGGTTCGAGATTTCGAAGAAGCATTATTGGGGCACCTTTTTTAAGAGTCAGACAATGTGGAGGCATTCTTTTGGTGCAATGGAGTTGACATACTCATTTTGATATAAATTTCCATTTTCGCTATCAACCTTGTCGTAAGAATAGAATGTATGTTCAGACCCTGAAAAACGTCGTATAATCTTGTCATTTAACTGATCAACATCAGTATTAGTTGGCACCAATATAACTCTATCTTCATACCATGACGGTTCTTGTGATACATTTTGCAAATCTGAAAAGATGAAATCAATTAATGCATCAATCGATTCTTCACTTTCCCAACGTATTGTCATATCATGCGGCAGTTGTATGAAATCATCAAATGTGTGTGTTTCTCTTCCATCACCAACGCTTAATAGAAACTCTGAAAAGTTGTTATCAAATCGAGACTTCATGTTCTGTTTTAAAATGAATAAAATTGTAATCTCATGTTCTATAAAACAATGTATAGAAGAGAATAAAATTGAATAAAAAATTGTAATGGAGAATAAAATGAATAAAAAACTATATAGTGGATAATAAAATGAATAAATAATGTTTAGATGAGGTTTAGGGGTTACCGCATAATAAGGAATACAGATAGAGAGAGGTAGAGGATAATAAAATAATGAAATATATTATAAGAGATTTAGGGGTTTTAGAACGTAAAATGACAAAAATTGATTCACTAAATTAAATTATAGTTAAATAGTTTTATTAAATTAAAGGGTAATTTTGTAATTTAGAAGAGTGGCGTTACAAAAACCTGTTCAGACTTATAAAAGTCCAAACCCTAGTTTCTCTGGCCGGGAGATTTTCTTTCTCTGTACGACACACTCTCAGCAGCTATGGCTCCTAGCTCCGATTTCTTCTTTGAACCTCCAAGCGACGAAGAGCGGCCCGAGGAGGAAGAGGAGGAGGAGGAAGAAGAAGAAACAGAGGGCGAATCCGACGATGAAGCAGAGCAACATGGACGGTCCAACAAGAAATCGCAATCTCCATGGGACTTTGGCGCTTATATGTGGGGTACACTATAGTATTCAGTGGATCCACGTTAATTATGATTGTACACATAGAAAAAGTTTGAACACCACGTTAAAAACATTTTTTTTATAAGAAAAACTATAAAGCTATCTGAATCAATCTAAAAAATAAAAATAAAAAAGTGAAAAATAGAGCAGTTCAAAGTTCAAACCTTTGCACGTATGTTGTAAACCAAAACTCTCCTTTACAATTTGTAGCTTATGAAATTCCTGTATCAGATTGAATTGTGATGACCTAAATCTGTAAAAGAGATTGAAGCAAATATAATTCAAAATCGGCAATTTAGCAAAATTCACTGTTTTTACTATAATAACTTGATACTTCTGCATGAGAACCATATCAATTTAGCAAAGAAGCAAAAAATCAACAATTTGTCATTTTGACAGTTAAATAGAGTCATGTGTCAAAAAAATTATGTGTATTTGTTGCATTATGTGTAATTTGAGCCGGCGAGTTGTGTGTTTCATTATGTACACTTAAGTGTTTTAATGTTGACGCATTATGTGTATTTTCTTGACAATTAAGAAATTTGGTATTTCTTGGATAAATCGATACTTCTGCTTGCAGAAAAAATAAATTATAAAATGCTGAAAATGTCATTTTTACAGCAGTAAGTGTAAATTTTCTAACAAATTCCTTATTATCTCCGAAGTATGTCAAAGTAAGTGTCTAACAAATTCCTTTTTATCTCCGAAGTATGTTAAACTCATTATTCTATAACGTATTTTCTAACAAATTACTTTTTCTAACAAATGCCTTTTGACAGCCGTAAGTGTCAAAGTTTGTCATTTTGCCGAACATATAATTCCTTTTTCCTATGCATCCCAAATTTCTAACCAAACATATAATTCCTTTTTTCTAACACACTTGACAGATTGGTAAAAAAAAACACTTGACAACCTTGCAATTTCCTATGCATCCCCAATTCCATTGCACGGTGAGTACTTTGACACCCTTGCAATTTCCTATGCATCCCCAATTTCAATAAAAAGTTCACGGTTTGTAATATTATAATAAAAATAGTATATACTGTCATTACACAACATAGAACAAAGAAATAACAATGGAGGAGTTCATGAGAAATTGCAGTGAATATACACCATGAGAAAGCAATAAAAAACACTGAAACTGAAATAAAATTTCACCACAGAAAAACAGTGAAACTAAAACACTTGATGATATATATCTAACTTTTTTGTGCAAATTAGTGGATACACTGAAACTCAAAGGTATAGAGAGAGCACCTATTAGAAATGGCGGTCTTGAGGCGTCCTTTTTTTACGGGATTAATAGGGACAGTAATCACATCCAGGGATCTTGGGGACGCTGGGCTGGAACTTGGGACGCCGGGAAACTTGGGGATGCTGGGGAACTTGGAACGGAGGTTAATAGAAGAAATCCATCTATAAATATTTGAGAGAGGAAGGTATATGGAGAGATACGTAGAGATACCCCGAAAAAATCTTGATAGTGAGAGATATGGAGTAACAACGGTATAATTGAGAATAAAATGAATAAACAAACCGCATAGTGGAGAATACGGATGGATAACCGCATAAAACAATGCATAGAAGAGAATAAAATTGAATAAAAAATTGTAATGGAGAATAAAATGAATAAAAAACTGTATAGTGGATAATAAAATGAATAAATAATGTTTAGATGAGATATAGGGTTAGCGTATAATAAGGGATACAGATAGAGCTACAGAGGGAGGGAGAGGAAAATAAAATAATGAAATATATTATAATAGATTTACGGGGCGTTTTTTTTGCGGAATTCAGAATAAGTAATATGGAATAGGGAATAAGGAATAAGAGTTAAGAATATGAAGTTGTTTATTTGGTTGAATAGAATGGAATAGAATAAGGAATTCTGTTGTTTCTTTGGTGGAATTGTATACGGAAAAGGAATGGAATGTGGTAAAATGACATATTTGCCCCTCTTTGTATATGTATAGTATATAATAAAAATATTTTGTATTAATTAATTGTAAAACTTAAAAATATTAAAAACGTTTATTTAAATAATAATAATAAAATAAAATTAACGAATTATTTATTTATTTAATTTTTTAAAAAAGACCAATTTATTATTATTTTTTTTAAAAAAAATAAAAAATGTAAATTGTCATGCAAAATAATATTTCTTAAACAATCAATTGATTACATAACATTAACATGATTATAAATATCGATAAATACAATATTCGTAATATAACATTTCATGAACCTACGACAATAGTCGTTCCGAATAAGTGTTACGTCATTTGCTTGAAACCTAGAAAAAATGACCACATACATAATACAAAATGTTGTTAGTCACCACATACATTATACAAAATGTGGGTTTGTCCTTAATCAAAATTATACATATATGTTGATCCATGACTCTTCAAAACTCCGGCTTCTACACCATCAACTTCAAATGCAACATCAGAAGACTCAACAAACTTCTTCTGACCGGACCATTCCATGGCATGAACCCACCTTGAATTACCTACACCAACATTAACCAATTCCATGTCATCAAACCAAAATCGAAGAATCCATCATTCATTGATTGATTATAAAAATAAACAAAATCATGTGTTTGTTTGCATACCCAGCCAGTTGCAGATAAGGTCATACTCTCCAGCATACACAAGCAGTTGACTCCATCTTCAAGAAGTTCAGGAATGCCGACTTCAAGGTTCCTCATCCAATCAACGAGCGTGGCCTGGTACACTGTAGGGCTGCAAGACACAAAATCTATGTCTCCAACTCCAAGTGCTTCTCTGACAGATTTTTGGCCCAGAAACTTCTCCATGTTTGAGAAGTCATAGCACAGGCTCCCTTCACACTTCTTTCTAACATCACAGTAGTACACAGAAAATAAGCATAACGTTCATAGTTAAGTTTCATCAACATTCATCATGAATAATCCTATATCTTATCAAAAATTTAAACTCACATTAATATTCCCAACCAGTGCCATTATGCTGCTGAAGATGGTGTTGCAGACAAAGTAAGAAGCTTATCTGAAGTATAGCTGAAACCAGTACCAACTGGTTGGTCGACATAGTAGGTTTGAAGCCTAAAGATAGCAAGACAAGCAAGTCACTCTTCGTAGGTCAGAAGAATATGGTAAAGCACCATACAAAATGGACAAGACCATGTTCAATATGTGGAGAAACATTATAGCAAAGAGACAAAAAGCATCAAAGCTCACTACGTCTGTCCTATCTTTGAAAGGTATACCTCCTTATAACCATTATTCGAAATGGACAACACATCACAGATATGAATAAAACTGAGATGAATAATTGATTCAAGAAACAAAACATTCTCCTGTAGCATGATTGACCAGAAAAATTGATCGCGGGAATCCCGAAAGTTATCATCATCATAACATAAAAGGCATGGGCAAGCCAATCAACAGATTAAATAGTTCGCAACCAACTCCCAAACTAATACCTTGCGTCGTGGGAATGATTGAGCTTGTAATAACCGATATGATGACCCAAATCGTCATCGGAAACATCCGATTCAGACGCAAAATTAGGGAATCGCAACGGCTTCTCAACGATTCTCTTCCCCTGGAGGAAACCAGCATCACTGCTACTTTTAACGACGTTGACCTCTTCCTTGGAAAATAGATTAAGCTGCCTAATCAACTTTTCTGCTTGGAATGACGGGAAATGGGACGGAGTAAGGCGAAGGTCGTCGTATCTCATGGCGGAGGCCAAGGGTGAAGTCTGCAGGTTCCTTCATTGATTAGGGTTGCTCAGTCAGTTGCGAGGGGCACACTCGGAATTTCCTCAAATAGTTGAGGGCATAATCGTCAATCATACCTCAATTCTGAATTCCAAGCCTTCTAGGCTTAGGAATTCCGAGGTTTTCACCCGGAAACCCTAAGCCTACCCCGCCCAGAATTCCTAAGAAAATGTGGAGCAATTCCGTGAAAAGAACAAGGGCTTACGGAATCCGTAAGCCCAAATCCTTTGGAATTTTGTCAAAAGAACGGGCCATAAGACAGTTGTAAACACTTGATTTTGGCTCGGGATAAAAATACTGTATGAGAGGAATCGAGATTTGAAAAATATATATAGTATACATATATATATTTGAAAACTAAAAATAAAAAAAATTAAAATAATAAAAAATATAATAAAAAATTCCAACGGTGGAAAATTGCCTCTTTTCCACCGATTTTATTTTTTTATTATTAAAAAAAACGTTTATTTTATATTATTAAAAAAAAAAAGTTTTTATTAATTAATTAAATATGTGTACATTTTCTCTATAAATGAGATGAGTAGCTTCAATGAAAGGGAGAAGGATGAAGCTACGGTGGTGAGATGAGTTTCAATGAGAAGAGAAGGAAAAAAAATAGGAAAAAAAAGAGTGAAAAATAGCGATAATTATCGGACTCGGTTATTCGTACGGTATTTTAAACCTCCAATGAGTTAAGTATATTTCTCTCATATTCAATATCATATTTGTATTTTATAAATGTGAAATAAAATTGAGAGTTTATATACATATATTATATATTTATGTATAATATACTTGTTAATATATATATATATATATATGTATATTATATATTTATATTATGTTTATGTATTACTATATATATATCTATATGTATAATATATATTTATATTATGTTTATGTATTACTATATATATATATCTATATGTATAATATATATTTATATTATGTTTATGTATTACTATATATATATATATATGTATAATACATATTTATATTATGTTTATGTATTACTATATATATCTATATGTATAATATATATTTATATTATGTTTATGTTATCTATCTATCTATATGTTTAATATATATATATATATATATATTATGTATATGTATATTATGTATATGTAAAAAAAAAAGAGATTTTTTTCTTTCAAAAATGACTTAGGTCATTCCCAAACTTTGATGAATGTTACAACTCGGTCCTTGGACTCTCGGGTCATTTCTGGGACGTTATCGAGTGTTATAAACCAAACCGGAAAAGTTTTGGGCTATTTGTGCAATTTTTGATTTTTTTTTTAATTCAGCTCGTTTTAAAAAAAAATTACATTTTGATTTCTAAACTTTTCTAGACATTCCATGATTTCTCAAAATGTTACAAATAAGTCTAGAATAATTTTCGGGTTATTTTTGGAATTTTATCAAGTGTTACAAATAAATCTAGAATAGTTTAGGGTCAATTCTGTAATTTTAAAAAATATTTTCAGTTTAGTTATAATATTTTCAAAAATTACATTTTTGATTCCTAAATTTTTCTGGACATTCCATGACTTTTAAAAATGTTACAAATAAGTCTAGAATAATTTTCGGGTTATTTTAGAACTTTACCAAGTGTTACAAATAATTCCAGAATAGTTTAGGGTCATTTCTGCATTTTTTGAAAATATTTGTCCAATTCAGCTCAAAATTTTATAAATTGCATTTTGGTCCCTATATTGTTTTGGACATCCTATAACTTCTCAAAATGGGACAAATTAGTCCAACGAGCTTAATATTTTCAAAAATTATTCGTGCATGTTTTGACACGTTTAAAATGGCTCGAGAGTTAAACCATTTTTTTTTAGCACGATTAACTTTAGTTCTCTCTTGTTTATTTGGAAAAAAAAAAGTTTGTACATGGTTTGTTTAATTTAAATTAAATGCATGTAGTTTTTTTTGGGGGGGCCAAACATGATTAAAACGGGCAATTCGAGCAAAATTGAAAAAAAATTCAAAAGCAAATTAAAGTACCGAAAGGGCGGATTATAAGCTCGCGAGCTTTTAAGACGTATCAAACCCCCGAACTCGATTCTCTGGACGTAGACCTTTTTAAGCCCTAGGATGTTAACTCCATGTACCCTAGGCAATTTTAGGATTCCGATTAGCCTTCAATTAATCGGTGGCGACTCTTTCAATTTTTTCGGTCCGGTTGATGACCCCGCTCGACCGGACCCGTCGCTCGCCAAGACCCGACATTTTCAAAATTGAAAATTTAAAAATATTTTCCAAACGGGTCGGGAAAGTCGGATCCGACGTCTGACAACAGTGGTTGGGGAGTAAATAAGTACGCAGTCGAAAAGTAAAAAACACGAACATGTTTTGTCATGTGAGCTAACTTTGCTCCTTTCACTAATAAAAGAGATGATATCGTATCGCATTTATACAAAGAAGTTGAGGATCAAAATGCTTAAATTAAGAGATTGAGGACTGTATTTCATTTATATGTATAGGTTGAGGTCTGTTCCCTGTTAAAGACTTAAAAGTAATGTTTTATTATTATTATATTGGGCCTCATAGCTGAAGCCCAGACAAATTTGCTACGACTGTGGTGGGGACGAAGGCCCAATATTTATAAGCTGTTTAATTCAAACCCCAATATTTATTAGAGGTTTTAGAAAGAAAAATGACAAAAATTGATTCTCTAAATTAAATTATAGTTAAATAGTTTTATTAAATTAAAGGATAATTTTGTAATTTAGAAGAGCTGCCGTTACAAAAACCTGTTCAGCCTTCTAAAACCCCAAACCCTAGTTTCTCTGGCCGGACACTCTCAGCAGCTATGGCTCCTAGCTCCGATTTCTTCTTTGAACCTCCAAGCGACGAAGAGCGGCCCGAGGAGGAGGAGGAAGAAGAAGAAACAGAGGGCGAATCCGACGATGAAGCAGAGCAACATGGACGGTCCAACAAGAAATCGCAATCTCCATGGGACTTTGGCGCTTACTCTGAGACCGTCGCCGAAGAGCACGCCCGTCGGAGCACTACTTCCATTGATTTCAAAATCTCTAAAGTTCTCCAGAACAGTGCTCAAGCTATCACTCATCCCGTTGATGAGGCCAGTTCCGATTCCGAACACGACCACCAAGAAGATTACAGGTCGGAAGAGGAAGATGATGCTGGTGGCGTCGCAGAGGAAAGCAAGCCCTTTTTTTCCTCTTCCGAAGGGACGTCCTTTAACGCTAATTCCTTCATTGAGCTCAACTTGTCTCGGCCATTGCTTAAGGCTTGTGAAGAGTTGGGGTACAAAAAACCTACGCCAATCCAGGTATGCCTTTGCAGTCTCTGAGCTGTTAATTAGAACTATACAGTTGTAATTTTACTAACTGTTGATCGTCCTGATTTTGATTTGTAGTCTGCGTGTATTCCATTGGCGCTTACAGGGCGTGATATATGTGGGAGTGCCATGACTGGTTCTGGAAAGGTACCTTTAGCATATAGCTTGTGAAGAGTAGCTCTATTTACACAGTTTCCTCCAAACGGTGTGAAATTTGACGTATTTCTTCCTGCCATGCATTAGTTGATGTAGAAACAATGTTTATGTTCTAAAAAAAAATGAACTTGCCACTTCCTTTGGTCCTTTTATTCATATTTGTTCACGTGCTCATGCGCACTGGAATAGTAAGCCATATTTGGATTTTCTCTGCTCTAATGTTCAATTTCACTGTGCACGCAGACCGCTGCATTTTCTCTGCCGACATTGGAGAGGCTGTTATTCCGACCTAAAGGAGTCAAAGCTATAAGAGTCCTCATACTTACACCAACTCGAGAATTGGCAATTCAGTAAGTATAACGATCTTCAAGAGTCATTAAGCATAGAGATGGTTGTAGGGAGGTTGTTCTAGTCATGAATATTTAATAAGTTTTGTCCTTGAGATTTGAGGAAGCTACTAGCTAGTGCTCAGAGTAGAAGAACATAAGTGAAGCCCCTTAGCAAGTTAAATGTGTATGCATAGTTTGGGAGTTTCTCATGAAGTGTTGAGATGAATTTTTTAACTTCTCAAGCTTAGTGGAACATTACTATTCCACATAGAAGCTTTCACAAAATCAGGTTTTAGAATTTTGAGGAATCTGTTTAAAAAAATGAAAGAAGAGTGTAGGTTAAGGTTTTCAAATCTCCCAAGCTTAGGGACTTCATAGATATTCTTGCACATATCTATCATCTGTCAGTCGAAGGTAGTATTGTGAATACTGGAGATGATAGATCTAGGTTTTACCTCTTAATCAACTAATATTGCAGCTGTTTCCATCTGTCTATACCTTATTGTTATGCTTATGATACTTGCAGGGTCCACAGTATGGTAGAGAAACTTGCACAGTTCACCGATATCAGATGTTGTCTTGTTGTTGGTGGGCTTTCAACGAAGGTTAAATCTCTCAATCCTTTCCCTACGCTGGTTCCTTGTTTGCATTTTGGAGGGAGTTTCATGAGAAGCAAACTCTGAATATACTTTGGGGATTAATTTGAATGTAAATGTTGATTGTGGAATAGGAAATACAACTCATGCAAATTAGGATTATTACTGGGAATGGATCATTTGTAACTGCGAAAGGGATTTGCTGATTGTATATTAAATCAACATGCTTAGATATCTTCCTTCAACAATGCATAAGGTTTCAATGTCTATTATAATTTCCTTCACTGAACTGTTCATTTTTTCCCTTCAATTTATAGGTGCAAGAGTCAACCTTGAGATCACAGCCGGATATTGTTGTGGCAACACCAGGACGAATGATAGATCACTTGCGCAATTCAATGTCAGTGGATCTGGATGATCTTGCTGTATTAATTCTTGATGAGGCAGATCGTCTGTTGGAACTTGGATTTAATGCTGAAATTCATGAGCTGGTAAAGGTTTTTTATTTGGTTTCTGAGGAATGATTATACGTCTTTTTTTGTTGTTAACCTTCATCCTCAAAGGGGAAGGAATTTCATTTTGTTTGTTGTAGTATAGGAGAAATCATATCTTCAAAATTGCTTAAAGATATTCTCTAACCATTTGAAGTTTTTCTACAGGTCCGTGCATGTCCTAAAAGGAGGCAGACTATGTTATTTTCAGCTACAATGACTGAAGAGGTCGATGAGCTCATTAGGTTGTCTCTAACCAAACCGTTACGTCTTTCAGCTGATCCGTCTTCTAAACGTCCTGCTACACTAACCGAGGAGTATGTGCCTCTTTTATCCTTTAAGTAGTAAATCCTTTATTACACTCGTCAAAAGTCATCTGATACTCCATGACCATAAGGTCTGCATTATTTGTCTGCACGATAAAGTTCTTTTGATGTGGTAAACTGGAGTTCTTTGTGAATGAAAGTTTTTTCCTATCTGAATTCCTCTATCCTTTCCTTGTGTTCAAAATAGTGAACACTGAGTTATTACTTGTTTGTTTAACTACCTGAAACACTCAACAGTAAAAGTACTACATATGGTACGTTTGTGTTATTTTTTATAATTGTAGTCTCACAATAGAGCAAACTGCAGCAATATATTCTTCTAGTAATCTGCATCTGATCTGGGGTGCAGTTTATTTTAGAAAAATTATTGCATTCTGATATCTTAACTGTTGGCTTGTTGGTTATGAACTTACATGGGCCATATGTTTGCTGATCAAATTATCCAAGCATTACTATCAATGCCATGTACTATGCTATGGTGGCCGTGTTTCAGGGAGATCTTCATATGTTCACATTCTGATTGGAATGATCAAATTGGTTAAGGAAGATTGTTGCATGCTGAAAAATTATTACACCCATTCAAATTTTGTTAATTTTTTTGCAGGATTGTCAAGATACGGCGTATGCGTGAGCTGAATCAGGAAGCTGTTCTCCTTGCTTTGTGTACTAAAACTTTTAAAGCCAAAGTCATTATCTTCAGGTTTTAATCTATTGCTCTCATTTATTACCTGAACTCAATCTTGTTCCTTTGGCGTTTTCAAATATGGAAATAAAATAATCTACTGAAGCAGAAGATATAACAAATTTGATTTAAACAACAGAAATCTTAGGATAGTAAACTGTCTCTTAGATTCTGTTTCTTGCTCTCATGAACCTATATCCTTTGCATTTTGTATCTATTTCTAACTAGAGAGAAAATCACTGTAACTGTGCAACTAATGGGATAATTCCTGTATATCTAGCCTAACTGAGGGTATAATATAATGATCATATTGTGGTACAGAGCTGTTTAACTGTATATTTTGTCCCGTCAGAGCTTTTGCTATTGGGGACATAATGGGTTGCTTTGTTACACTTCCATGGACTCCTGAATACTCCTCCCATCGCCTGTTAGACAAAATTTAAAAATAACATTTGTAAAAGAAAGTAGTAGAAATTGTTTTTCATCACTTCATCTATATTTCTTTATCTGGTCTTCTACACATTGTATCTCTGCCTTATCAAATTGGCAGTTGACTTTTGGTTATTCTAGTTTGTTTTTATGATAATAACTCAGCATTTTCCTGCAGTGGAACAAAGCAGGCTGCACATAGATTGAAAATTCTGTTTGGACTAGCTGGACTAAAAGCTGCAGAGCTGCACGGGAACCTCACACAAGTTCAGCGGCTTGATGTAAGTGGCAGTTTATTTGCCATAAAAAAATTCAGATTTACCATAGGAAGTGATGTAACTTTTATATGATTGTGCGTTTAACTTTTGTTCTGAATATCTTTGTTTTGTGAATGCTAGGCATTGGAACAGTTCAAAAAGCAAGAAGTTGATTATTTGATTTCAACTGATGTGGCTGCTCGTGTAAGTATTTAATATTGAACTATTATTACTGGTCACATCTAAGGAACTCGGTGAAATTGCCCCGTAACTTCTGGAGAAGGGGTGCCTCCTCACAAAAGGGGTTGCAGTGATCTCAAGTTTTACTCAATTGGCAAGTCTAATACCAGATAGGATGGTGATATTTGCAGGGACTTGACATATTAGGAGTTCAAACTGTTATAAACTATGCATGTCCTCGTGATATTACAAGGTAAGTATTTAATGATCTCTATTCTACATAATCTCTTTACTTAATGTAGACATAATCTCTTTGTTGTGGTTGATCAACATATAACTTAGTTACTTCTTCCTCATCAGTTACGTTCATCGAGTAGGGCGGACAGCACGAGCAGGTCGAGAAGGATATGCTGTAACCTTTGTCACCGAGAATGAACGCTCCCTACTAAAAGCAATTGTGAGGATCAATCTTTTTTTGGCAAAAGAAAAGATAAAATTTTAACTTTTGTATTGGACATTGTGGAAGTGTTGCTCAACTATTTTTTTTCTCGTTCCAATAGGCAAAGCGAGCTGGTTCGAAGTTGAAGAATAGAATAGTCGCCGAGCAATCAATAATTAAGTGGTCTAAAGCAATTGAGGAAATGGAAAGTCAAGTGTCTGCTGTTCTCCGAGAAGAAAGGTATTTCCATAATGAAATCAAATTGCCTTTATACATCTTAGATGCTATTGCTGATCTTCCAAATAAATAATACACAGGGAGGAGATGGCCATGCGGAAAGCTGAGATGGAAGTCAGAAAGGTACTGGATTCTGATGTCCTCTCTAGTCTACACTTGTTTGATTGTTCCTATTATAGTTATTGGGTGGAGTATTTGGTGACTCGGGTTAATGATATGCGGTTGCTATGAAACAAAATGTCTCTTTCTCTATATTAGATTCTTTTGCTGGACTTCATATATATATACATTCATACATATACATATACATATATATATATATTTCGAGCTATTCCTGTTGATAGTCCTACTGACACTCTTCTCTCGTGGTACTCAGGCTGAAAATTTGATTATTCATAGAGATGATATCTTTGCACGACCTAAAAGAACCTGGTTTGTGACAGAGAAGGAGAAAAAGCTTACTGCTAAGGCAGCTAAGGTAGTTCCTAATGCATTTGAACTTGTGGAAAATTGACGTATTCTTCAGCCTGTTGGCTATATTTGAACATTGGTAACTAAGTGAAGATACGAATGAGAAAAAGCCTTTGGAAATCAGTTTTGTTATAGATCATCCCTTGTCCGAATGATTTTTTGTGCTTGTCCCTTCATTATCAGGTATCTTTAGAGAAGGGAAAAGATTCTAAAGCTGAGGTGGTCAGTGCAGAACAAGCTGAAGACTTGAAAATGAAGGAAAAAAGGAAAAGAGAGCGGGAGGTACGTCTACTTTGATTTTCCCTTCTTTGGTATACTAGTTAATTATGGTGTCTAGTAATAAGAAGATATAATCAAGCTCTACCCTTATTGAACAGAAAAACTTGCCCCGTAAGAAGCGACGGAAACTGGAGGCAGCTAGGGAGATGTTGGAGGAAGATGAGCATGACAACTCAGAAGTATGCCCTTTTCTCTTTATATATATACATGTCCTAGGTCTATCTAGATGATGACAATGATGGAGCGATTATATTAATAGTATCGGTAAATTTGATGAAGGGGAAGAAGTCTCGTTCACTAGT
Source organism: Chamaenerion angustifolium (assembly GCA_946814005.1). Classification (NCBI taxonomy): domain Eukaryota; kingdom Viridiplantae; phylum Streptophyta; class Magnoliopsida; order Myrtales; family Onagraceae; genus Chamaenerion; species Chamaenerion angustifolium. The sequence continues at coordinate 3,459,319 of OX328279.1, forward strand.
AGACGTTGCCTACCGTAGAGCAAAAGCAGCCAAGTCTGCACAGAGAGCAGTGGATGCTGGGAAAATTGTGAAAAAACCGATGAGTAATAACACCAAGAAGCCAAACCGGAACTATGAAAAAACCCAGTCAAGGTCCGATGAGATGCATGATCTCTTCCAGGGTGACATGAGCGATCGCAAGTCATTAGCAAAGAAGAAAAGCGGAACTGGTGGTAGCAAGAAGTCCTCAAAATTCAAGAGCAAGTCTAGGTAAGATTGTTACCATTTTGACGGTTTAAATTCAAAATATTTTCTTCATCATCAATCGGTTTAAACCGAACACACATGTTGTTTGATCTTGATCTCGTTATTGATTCTGGAGATGTATATATTGATCTTTGATGATTTCTCTTTATCCAGATACAAGCGCAGGTAGTGATGGTGAGGCAGCAGCATCTCTTAGAAAGAAGATGATTCTTTTGGAGGAAAGAGATTTTCATCTCTTACTGTTATTTCGGTTCTTCATGGAGTGTCTCTGTTGTAGTCGGTATGGTTCAATTTATATCTAGTATTTATGGCAAAACCCATTTCTAGGGAGGTAAAATTTTGTGGTAGAATAGTAGTTACTGGAGCGAATTTTGACTGAAAAATGGAAAAATTATGTGTGGTTTATATTATATGTTAAATCATGTGCATCTTAACAAACAGCAAAACATATAAGTAGTTAATAATTTGTTTAAAAGTAAATTATATATTTAGTCACTTATGATACTATTTAATCATTAATATTTAAAAAACATATATTATTTTTTGGGTTAAATAATAAAAAGCTACCTGGATTTTGGACGTTTTGCAACGAGTTATCCGAATTTTAAAAAATTACAACGGGCTATTTCAACTTTGGCGAAGTTTCAACGAGCTACTTTGTCCAAATTACAGTCATCTGTTAGATTGAAATTCGTCAGAAATTGGACGGAGGTAGCTCGTTGCACCTTCATCCAAAGTTGAGGTAGGCCGTTTTGATCTTTTAAAGTTCGGGTAATTCATTGCAAAATGTCTAAAGTTCAGGTAGCTCATTGTCCTTGGTATTTAACCCTTATTGTTTTGTTCAGAACACGATATGTTGTAAGTTTAATATGTTTTTTTGCATATTAGTTTATGAGTTGAAGTACCTAAACACTGTTTTAAAATTAAAGCACGTAATTTCTAAGGGTTCTATTTTATGAGGGTTGACAAACATAAGAGAGTAGAAAAAAAATGGAAGAATGAATTGGTTACTTACTAAAACATAAATTATAAGTAGGTAATTCATTTATTTTATTCCCAAAATATATATTCTATCAGTTTAAAGTTTAAACTAATGTGTGAGCTTAATGTTTATATTAATAAATAAATGTTCTGATTGATGTTTACAGTTAGTAAAATATTGACTTTTATAATTAAATAAAAAGGAAAAAAAAATTCATGAAATTATTGTACTAATACTTCAAAGCCAAAGTTAATTCTAACATGAATTAAAATTTGAAACCCATATTATTAAAATTTCCATTCCAACCTTAAACTCTCTTTTGTGCCTATAAAAAGGTTTTAATGCATAAACCGCAAATCATTCGCTATGTAGGAATTTTTCTTGTGTACTTGGTTAGAACACGACGTCACTTTATTGTCCATGCAAAGGCTGTCCCCAAATAATTCCAACGAATCATTAGTGTATATATATATATATATATATATATGGTTTTTTAAATTCATGTCGGCGGGTCAATTTTGGGTCGTGTAAAGAATAGATCGTGTTAAAATATATTTAAGTCCAACACAATCTGTGATTAATGATGGACCAATTTTCAAAACTTAAACACGATTCACGTGTCCACGAGTCAACATGTGGACTTGTGTCAATAATTTGAACAATACGATTTTTGCAGATCAACTTATCAACGCACGTGATCTATCAACCCATACAACCCACTTGTTCATGCAATCTATGTGATCCATACGACCGTGTGACCCATAAACTTTTATATAATTTATTATAACATATATTTGATTATACGAGTTAACAGATTGACCCACGGGTCGATAGGTACGACCCAACCCCAACCCCATTTTTCATACGAATTGGACGAGTCGTGTCAAAATGATTAGCGGATCCAAAATATTTGATTCAAACACGACCCCTGGGTGGGCCCTCATAGTTCGTGTCTAAAATTGACACCCCCATATATATACGTACCATTACTATGTATAGGGAATGACTCATAAATAATATTTTAAACGTGAAATAAACATAATTTAGTGTAGGGCCGTTTTCTTGATGTGCCATTGTGCCTCCCTCTTAAGATATACACAGAAAACTAGGACTACGCTTTAGTCACTTATAATTTTTTTTTTTAAAAATAATCTTATTTTAATAATTATTTAGAAAAATAACTCAATTATTCAAATTCTGAAAAAATAGAACTATGAGTAGTAGTTTTTTAAAAAAAAAAATCAATTTTCACTTAATTTTGAGATAATATGATCATTTATTTGGTTAGAATTCTAATTTAATTATTTATTCACTATATTATTTTTATCATGGTTGAATTAAATGATTGTTTCTAAATTTGAGGAATATGAACTTAGTTCACCAAAATACTATTTTTTAAAATAATTATTTTTTCAAACATCTAAAAAAATTTAAAAATTATAATAGGTACATAATTAAATTAATGTATTGTTTACGAATTTAAACAAAATATTACAAAGTTACCCCTAAATGAGTTTCGTGAATAATTTTACTTCCACTGTGGTCCTTTCTCTCCCGACCATGTCTCCCAATTGAAAATGATTGTGTTGTGCAGATGGAGAACTACAATTTGCCATCCACATGCAAAGAACCCACTATATCTATAGACATATTTACAAATTTATATTGCTCGATTTTAATGAACTCGGTTTTAATGTCGATCTCAATTCAAAAATTTATTTATATCAGTTTTATTTATGAAATTTTTGAATGAATCGTATTGTCAATGTTTAAAAAAAAAACTTATTATTAAAGGTTAAATATTAAGGAGTTACATGAACTTTAAACATTTTGTAATGAGTTACCCGTACTTTAAAAATTCAAAACGGATTACCTCAATGTGGATGAAGGTGCAAATAGCTATCTCTGTCCAATTTCTGTCGAAATTATGTCAACAATTAACAGTAAAATTGGACGGAGGTAGTTATTTGCATCTTCGTCCAAGTTGAGATATCCCATTTTGAATTTTTAAAGTTCAGATAGTTCGTTCCAAAACATCTAAAGTTCAGGTAGCTCGTTATTATTTAAACATATTATTAATGATTGATTCAATCTGTATTTTTACAAGATGACACAGAGTCTACCATGTGACTTCACAAAAGATACTTTCAAATCATTATCTAATCACTTCACAAAAGATACTTTCAAATCATTATCTAATCACCTCACATTGATTTTGATTTGAATAAGAAAGTTTTTTCAAAAACTATATACTTTAGTTTTTTTATTTAGGAAAGTATTTTTTTATTTAGGAAAGTATGTATAGAAAAAAAATATTTGAAAAAATAGCTATACGCGCACCCCCAGAACGCGCTTTTTGGCAATACGCGCACCCCCAGGACGCGCCAATTGCATAGGCGCATGTTGGGTGTCTCCTATTTTTTTTTTTAAAAAAGTTTGTTCTATAATGACGACTCGATGTTTAATTAAAAATAAAATTATGTATCTATTAAAAAAATTTAAAAAAATTATAGTAAGTAGATATTTTAATTGCGATTCAAATGATACAAAAAATATTAAATTTGGATTTACGGATTGCCTATACGGCATGCCGTAAGTTGAGATATGAAAATTTGACTTAAAAAATTATAACTCGGACCATGTAAGTCCAAACTCAACACGGTTAACGTCATTTAGGTTGTAAATCAATTATCTACGTAGGATAATATTTTTGATTAAAAATACAGTGATTTTGTAACCCCACATCGTTTACACCCAAATTTGACCGAAATTAGTAAATGCATTAGGTGAGAAATTTAATTATATACTTACTCAAAAAAAATCAAAAACATTACGGTGCGTAGATAATTTAATTACGAATTAAATGACGCTAACTATGTGTTAATTTTTGACTTTTAGACTGACTGTATAATACGGTACGTAAAAAACTCTACATACGATACAAAAACTTCCAAATAGTGTTTTGAACAGAATATTTACTGTTTTACACAGTGAAATTTACTATTTAAACAGTAACTTTACTAGCAAAATACTATTTGGAAATTTTTGTATCGTATGTAGAGTTTTTTACGTACCGTATTATATTGTCAGTCTAAAAGTCAAAAATTAACACATAGTTAGCGTCATTTAATTCGTAATTAAATTATCTACGCACCGTAATTTTTTTGAGTAAGTATATAATTAAATTTCTCACCTAATGTATTTACTTATTTCGTTCAAATTTGGGTGTAAACGATGTGGGGTTACAAAATCACTGTATTTTTAATCAAAAAAATTATCCTACGTAGATAATTGATTTACGACCTAAATGACGTTAACCGTGTTGAGTTTGGACTTACATGGTCCGAGTTATAATTTTTTAAGTCAAATTTTCATATCTCAACTTACGGCATGCCGTATAGGCAATCCGTAAATCCAAATTTAATATTTTTTGCATCATTTGAATCGCAATTAAAATATCTACTTACTATAAAATTTTAAAATATTTTTAATAGATACATAATTTTATTTTTAATTAAACATCGAGTCGTCATTATAGAACAATTTTATTTAAAAAAAAAAAAAAAAATAGGAGACACCCAACATACGCCAATTGCATAGGCGCATGTTGGGGGTGCGCCTATTCAATAGGCGCACCCCCAACATGCGCCTATGCAATTGGCGCGTCCTGGGGGTGCGCGTATTGCCAAATGGCGCGTTCTGGGGGTGCGCGTATAGCTATTTTTTCAAATATTTTTTTCTATACATACTTTTCTAAATAAAAAAACTAAAGTATATAATTTTTGAAAAAATTCGAATAAGAAAGGTTCTATTTCTTTCCATTTCACCCAATATACTTGTAATTCACAACACAATACAAACCAATACTTGAATAGTGTAAAGCATTCAATGGGATGATTTTATCATCTTATATATGATTGTAATAACAATAGATAATTTGGTGACTAATGAGATTATATTAGAAGAGTTGAGGGGTCGAGGGTCGGAGGTCGATCTCCTGAGTCCAAACAGTCCGGTCCTGAACATGCAAGTGCCAATACGTCTGGGCAACCAAGTCAGGGTCCATCAACACGTACCCATCTCCACCAACCATGTTTATATGTGGTTGCAGTTCAGTAGTTGACCTTTTCTGCAGAGTAGATAATGGTGCCCTGCAATAACAAATCAAAATATCTTCATTATTTTTAGAGAAAATGGGTCATATTTTTTATTTTATTTTTTTAAAATCAGGATTTAAAAATCTTGTATAGAAAATTTATTTATGTTAAAATAGAGACAAACAATTTAAAAATAAATATGAATCTTAATATACAAAAGTGTTTTTTTTAATCTTATATTAAACTTACCAAATACGAACCCGAACTATAACCTGATTTCAAAATTCACTTTTTTTGTTCTCCAAATAATAGAAGGTGTATAAAATAATTATTTATACAAGTTAGATTTTATTTTAAAATTAATTAGTGCTAAAATAAGGTATTGAAATTATATATGTATATTGTCTAATTATGTAGAAAACCGAACCTTGGTGGCCCGACCACGCCGTCGATGATAACGTGCGCTATGTGCACACCGAGTGGCTGAAATTCTCGCGCCAAGCACTGTGAGAGCGCCCTCAGCGCGAACTTCCCACAACCTAAGAAAAACAATACAATTTGCCGACGGTGTGTTATAAATTTAAAAAAAATAGAAAAAGGGTTAAGTCGAAACAAACATTTTAAAATTTGATTAAACACTATTTGTGTATGAAAATTTAAATTAAATATAAATTTCACCTACTAGCCCATTCCTATTATTGCATATATATATATATATATATATATAAATTTCACAATAGTATAAAAACTGCATATAATGGGCCCAAATGTCACGAGAGTAATATGCAAATGTTCTAATTACTATATTAAAATTTGAGAATGTTGAAATAAATTTAAAATTATATATAAAATTTAGGAATCTTGAAATGAATCTGAAATTACATAGTTCGGAGAATCCAGCTCCGCCGTTGAGTGAGGCGGCGCAGCCGGTGAAGAGAATCGTCCCTCTCCCTCTCTCCACCATTCCCGACAGAACCTGAAACGTTCCAAGACCAAAACAGAAGAAATTCATTACCCAACAAGATCAGAGATCACGACAAAGATTTTGTTTTGTTTTTCTTTCGACAAAGAGTTTCGTGGCATCGCCCCTTGAAGTCTGACCTGCTGAGCGCAGTGGAAGGCACCGACAGAGGAAACGGCGAGAGACCGCTCGAAAGAATCGACCCGAATGTCGGTGAAATTGGTAGGGTTCCGGGAGACAGGTTGGTAGGCATTGTAGACGAGCACCTCGACGAAACCCAGAGAGAGGACTCCCTCAAAAGCTTCCCTCACGCTTCGTGAATCGGAGCAATCGATTCGGATCGCAAACACCTGGGCCTTCTCCTCCCTCGCTATCTCGTCGGCAAATCTCGACAACCTCCCTGCAAAAAAACTCAAAATATTGTCTCACGTGTTACAGAAAGAAACCTAGAAACCTCGGACGACGGTGCAACCCATTCTGCTAAAACTATGCAGAACCTCAGCACACTTCTGCATGACTTTATTTACAATAGCAAAGAAGATAGGGAAGAAGATGAAGAAGACTGGGAACATGCCGAGGTCGCGTGCGAGAATGGCGACGGTGTAACCCTCGTGGGCGAATTTTCGAGCAACGGAGCGGCCAAGGTTCGGTCCGACGCCAACAATGGCGGCGATGCCTCTGTTGGAGATGGAACTCGACATGGAACGCATCGTTGCGTAAGTCTCCAAGTGTTGAATGTTTAAAGGGGGTGTAAATAGAAGTGCAGAGAAGAAAGGAAAGAGATCAAGAGATTGCTGATGAGTTGGTGTGGACCGTCGCTGTTTCTTCGGAAGGGGCATTAAATTCTTCCCACTCCCTCCATTCAACTGACTTATGATTGTGAACCTTTCTCCCACTTTCAGAATGAGAATATACGTGGGAATACACTTATATAATGAGTAGATCCATATATATAACCACATACCCTTTGGTGGTCTAGTTATTGAGAGCGCTGACTCACAAGTAGTTTGACTTTTGGGGTTTCGAATCCCTCTTGGAAAAAAAAAAAGGATTTCGACTTAACCCTGACCTCTCAATCCTATGCGGGTGAGACTATGTTGATGGGGGTCAGTGCAAAACGCTGATTTCCTAGTGGAAGTTTGAGTACCGTGAGATGAAAATTCGAACATTATGTAGCAGAGTAAATCTTATCACCATTATTAGTTCATTCATTTTGTTGGTAAAACAAATCCATATATATACATGTGCGGAACCTAGGTAAATTTAAAATTTCACAATATAAAAAAAATAAAAAATTCACAACATAAAAAAAAAACTATCCCTAATGACATTAACACACAATTTGTTGGTCTAATAGATACTTATTGGGGCAAAAAACACATTTACCTCATAATATTTCAGTACATTTTAAAATTATTTTAAACTTTGGTTTTATAAATTTTCATTTTGAACTAATTTATAATTTTCTCCTTTTTAATTTTACATTGAAATTTAAAACAGTATGTTTCACCAATAATTAATTTTTCAAATTAGAACTAAATCGAGTTTGAATCAAATTAAAACTGAATTGTAATATATTTATATATATATATATATATATATAACTTTAATTATGATATTTTTAAGTATATTGTATTATTTTTACAATTTTATAATATATTTTATTAAATTTGAATGTTTTTTTTCTAACAAAATAAAAAATGTATTCAAATCTTCCATTAATGATTATAAAGAGATTTTAAAAAACGTCCGGAAATATGAGAGAAAAGTTAAATTTCTGCCTGTTTATTTAGATTTTGCAGTTTTTTTCTGATGTATATTCACACTTCACAGTGCCATATAGTACATTTTGTCGACATGTAACAATTGCCCTATTTTAAATGCCATCAAATTTCTCTAAATAAATAAAATAAAATAGGTGTACTAATTAAGTTATATAATAATACAATTAAACTTGTAATTTTAGAATTTAAAAATATTTTTATAACTCTAGATTAAGGTCTTATTATTCCGCAATTAAGACCTGACATATCCTTTGCAGTACAAAATTTGAGTCAATTCATGTAGGAACCGAAGCTTTCTCACCTTGAAGTTGCTTTAAGGATTGTCAGGTACATCAAGCGAGAACCAGGTGTTATATATTTTAGTGTAATTGGATTGACTAGTTGACCAATAGAATCATAGTATCTCATTAAACAAGTTAGGAGGGTGCAGAGTGCACGCTTGTTTAAGTATATTATGATTCCCTGTATTGGAGATTCATCAGTTAATTAGAGACGACGCAATGTGGGTCAAAGGGGGCAATACCCCCTTTGTTGGGGTCCAGGGGCAGCGCCCCTAGCTGGGGTCGAATTTTTTTATTATTCATAAAGTCACTATTCTAAAATTCATTGTAAATTTGAATTTTGGAACTAATGACTTAACTTTTTAAAACCTCAAAATTCCCGGTTTTTGGACACTTGCTTTAGAGCCAACTTAGCCAAGTATTAGACCAAACCATTGCTAGTTAGGCCGAACCATTGCTAGTCTTCTTCCTAAGGTGTCCCTTTGGTTTTGGAGCCAAATTTTGAATCCAAAAGTCATGTGGTGGCCGCAATGATGCATGCATTGGCCAAAGGATGTTGTGTCTCTTCCAAGGGGCAAAGTGTCTCTTTGAAAGGGTGTGGTGTCTCTTCCAAAGGGTGTGGCAAACACTATAAATTGGTCATAGGTGAGGTCCAAAAATGCATCTCAAACATTCACAATCCTTCTCAAGTTCTAGTTCAGTATTCTGATTTTATCCGATTGAAAGTTTGGGTGCCTCCAAATTGTTTCAATCTGAAAGTGTCGTCACGACTTCAGAATAATCCAAGCAACCATTCGAAAGTCAACCATCATCCATTTGAGAGTTTTCCAACAAAGATTGAAACAATTTCTCTGAAGATGGCGAACGGAGAATCTGCTAGAGACATGACGAGCAAGTTTGCTAAGTTAGATAAGTTCGAAGGGAGTGACTTTCGAAGATGGCAAAAGAAGATGCACTTCCTTTTGACGGCCCTAAAGGTGGTGTACGTACTAAGTACTCCCATGCCAGAACTGCTCGACAATGAAACAGTGGAACAGACCAGACGCCGCTGCAAATGGGAGAACGATGACTACATTTGTCGTGGTCACATCCTGAACGGTATGTCTGATTCCCTATTTTATATATACCAAAATGTCGAGTTCGCAAAAGAGTTGTGGGATTCCATTGAATCCAAGTACATGGCCGAAGATGCTTCAAGCAAGAAGTTTCTTGTTAGTAATTAATTTCAATAATTACAAGATGGTTGATACTAGACCGGTCATGGAACAGTATAACGAACTGTTAAGGATTCTGGGACAGTTTGCTCAACATAACATGAAGATGTATGAATCCATCTCGGTTTCCAGTGTTATTGACAAACTGCCACCATCATGGAAAGATTTCAAACATACCCTGAAACACAATAAGGAAGAGATGTCTCTTGTTCAACTTGGATGTCACTTCAGGATTGATGAGTCTTTAAGGGCTCAAGAAGTTGACAATAACCCTAAGGGTAAAACCAAGTTGGTAACTCTTCTGTAAACATGGTTGAAGAGGGTCGATTTTCAAACTCGAACAAGGGAAACAAACGCAAGTTTAAAGGAGATGACAATAAATCTTTCAGCAAAAATCCTAAGGTGGCATGTTGGAAGTGTGGCAAACCCGGTCATTTCAAGAAGGATTGTTGGGTTGGAAAAGGCAAGCATAACGCTGGTCCAAGAGGATCTAAAGATCCTGAAAAGCAACAAAGTCAGATTTTAATACAAAATAATAATCCGGGTCAGAATTATGTATCAGTAATATTTGAGGCATTTTATGTGCAGGATGATCATGTTGCATGGTGGATTAATTCAGGAGCAACAACTCATGTGTGCAAAGATCTTCGTTGGTTCAAAGACTTTCAACCAATTGAAGATGGATCTGTCTTAAAGATGGGAAATGTTGCAACTGAACCAATCAAAGGACTAGGAATGTTAAACTTGTCTTTACGTCTGGAAAAAGTGTGTCTTTAAACAATGTATTGTATGTTCCCGGGATTCGAAAGAATTTTTTATCGGGTGTTGTTTTAAATAATTGTGGTTACAAACAAGTGTATGAAAGCGACAAGCATATTTTGTCCAAACATGGTACTTTTGTAGGATTCAGTTATTTAAGTAATGGTGTGTTTATGTTAAATGTTAAGGTTTCATTTGATAATGAATCTGCTTGTATGACTTCTATTAGTACTAGCAATAATATAAATAAATCAGTTTTATGGCATGCTAGACTAGGACATGTTCATTATAAAAGAATGAAAGATATGTCTAAAATGAGTCTCATACCCGCTATTGATATAAACAATGAGAAATGTAAAACTTGCATGTTAACTAAGATAACGAGAAAACCTTTCAAGGATGTAAATAGAGTTTCCAATGTATTGGAACAGATACATAGCGATTTATGTGACTTTCATGCTACTCCTTCATTAGGAAATAAAAAGTATGTTATTACTTTTATTGATGATGCTTCTAGATATTGCTATGTTTATTTGTTGCATGCTAAGGATGAAGCTCTTGATAAATTTAAAATTTATAAAAAGGAAGTTGAGCTACATCAAAGTAAATTGATTAAAAATTTACGTACTGATAGAGGAACTGAGTATTATGATCCAGTATATTTTCAATCTACTGGTAGAATACATCAAACTACAGCTCATTATACACCACAACAAAATGGTGTGTCTGAAAGGAAGAATAGGACTTTGAAAGAGATGGTTAATTCCATGTTATCCTATTCAGGTTTAAGTGAAGGTTTTTGGGGTGAGGCTATATGTTATTTATTGAATAGAATTCCTAATAAAAGGAATAAGATTACCCCATATGAATTGTGGTATAAAAAGCCACCAAAATTAAGTTTTCTGAGAGTTTGGGGATGTAGAGCAATTGTAAGGCTCACTGAACCCAAAAGAAGAAACTTGGGTGGAAGAGGTATAGATTGTATCTTCATTGGGTATGCTGAGCATTCCTATGCATATAGGTTCTATGTATTAGAATCTAATGATTATGTGTCTGTTAACACGGTTATAGAATCAAGAGATGCTACCTTTGATGAAGATAGATTTACATTTATACCTAGACCAAAAGATATGATTCAGAATTCTTTAAGTTCATATACTTCTGGTGGTACTGTTTTTGTACCTGGACCAACTGAACTAAGGAGAAGTACTAGAACTAGAAAAGTCAAATCTTTTGGATCTGATTTTCAACTTTATTTGGTTGAAGGGTCAAGAGATGATGTTGAGAATCAGTATCAATACTGTTTTATGATTGAAGAGGATCCAAGAACATTTAGTGAAGCTATGACTTCAAGAGATGTTGCATTCTGGAAAGAAGCTATCCATGATGAAATGGATTCAATCATGAATAATAATACATGGGAATTGACTGATCTACCTCCTGGCTGTAAAGCTTTGGGAAACAAGTGTATTTTCAAAAGGAAAATAAAAGTGGATGGTAGCATAGATAAGTATAAAGCAAAATTGGTTATCCAAGGCTTCAGACAGAAGGAAAGGATTGATTACTTTGATACTTATGCTCGTGTTGCTAAGACCTCCACTATTAGGTTATTAATAGCACTTTCAGCTATTCATAACCTTGTAATTCATCAAATGGATGTGAAAACTGCATTCTTGAATGGTGATTTGGATGAGGAGATTTATATGAAACAACCGGAAGGGTTTGTTATGCCTGGAAATGAAAACAAGGTATGCAAGTTGAAGAAATCATTGTATGGTCTTAAACAAGCACCAAAACAATGACATCAAAAATTTGATGATGTAGTATTGTCTAATGGTTTTCTCCTTAACCAAGAAGACAAATGTGTATATAGCAAATTTGATACTTCTGGTAAGGGAGGTATTATTTATCTATATGTAGATGACATGTTGATTTTTGGTACTGACCAAAATCAAGTTGATAAAACCAAGAAATTCCTGTCATCTAATTTTGACATGAAGGATTTGGGGGAGGCTGAAGTGATTCTTGGTATAAAGATCAAACGGAAGAACAATGGTATTTCAATCTCTCAATCCCATTACATTGAGAAGATTCTGAATAAATTTAATTTTAAATATTGTTCTCCAGTTAGCACTCTCATAGATCCTTGTCTTAAGCTTCTACCTAATAAAGGTGTGGCGGTATCTCAACTTGAATACTCAAGGGTTATTGGTTGTCTTATGTATGCCATGATTAGCACTAGGCCAGATATTGCTTATGTTGTTGGAAAGCTTAGTAGATATACTAGCAATCCAAGTTCACATCATTGACAAGCATTAAATCGAGTATTCAAGTACTTGAAAGGAAACATGGATTATGGTTTGACTTATACTGGATTTCCTTATGTTCTTGAAGGATATTCAGATGCAAGTTGGATTTCCAATGTGGAAGATCATTCTTCTACAAGTGGATGAGTATTCCTTCTTGGGGGAGGTGCCATCTCTTGGGCATCTAAGAAACAAAGTTGCATTACTCACTCAACAATGGAGTCTGAGTTTGTTGCATTAGCATCGGCTGGTAAAGAAACTGAATGGCTAAGAAATCTGATTTACGAAATTCCATTATGGCCTAAACCGATATCTTCTATATCTATCAGATGTGATAGTGAATCTGCCTTGGCTAATGCATATAGGCAAGTATACAAAGGCATCTAGACACTTAGGTGTTAGACACAGCTTGATTCGTGAGCTCATCATGCATGGTGTTATATCAGTGGAGTTTATACAAACTCAACATAATTTAGCCGATAATTTAACCAATCATTTAACCAAAGGGTTAAGAAGGGATCTTGTGCACAAATCGGCTGTGGGGATAGGATTAAAGTCCATTTGAGATCTCTCATGTTGAGATACCCAATTCCCACCCAATATGACATTAGGTGTTGAATTCAATGTGGAAAGTTTAACATCTAGAGATTGGAACACATTGGTTATATTATCCCAAGGTATGTGTTCAGACCTGCAAGTAAAGGAGGTTGAAGTTTAACTTCTTAATAGTTCTTTTGAAAAATTGCATATGCATGTGCAAGAATAAAAGAGCCACCTATGTAAACATGAAGTTTAGCCGCTTCAAGAAGCTAGAACTTGACTTTGATATGTTTATGAAGGATTAGGACACAAGGCTAGTAAAAGATAGTGTCAAGAAAGAACATTTGAGAATGTTAATTTATGTGTATATTATCTTCATGTATTCACAATGAATAGCAAAGGTTCAATCCATAGTGACACCTTGATATTCGAATATTTGAAATGTGTAATACACTAAGATGAAATTCAATCGTCATGATATTTCATTTATGCATAAGTTTGATGTGTTGTTTGATTGTGATCTTATGTTTAGTTAATCAAGGATTACACTAAAATGGGGGAGGATTGTTATATATTTTAGTGTAATTGGATTGACTAGTTACCAATAGAATCATAGTATCTCATTAAACAAGTTAGGAGGGTGCAGAGTGCACGCTTGTTTAAGTATATTATGATTCACTGTATCGGAGATTCATCGGTTAATTAGAGACGACGCAATGTGGGTCAAAAGGGGCAACACCCCCTTTGTCGGGGTCCAGGGGCAGCGCACCTTGCTGGGGTCGAAATTTTTTATTATTCATAGTCACTATTCTAAAATTCATTGTAAATTTTAATTTTGGAACTAATGACTTAACTTTTTAAAACCTCAAAATTCTCGGTTTTTGGACACTTGCTTTAGAGCCAACTCAGCCAAGTATTAGACCAAACCATTGCTAGTTAGGCCGAACCATTGCTAGTCTTCTTCCTAAGGTGTCCCTTTGGTTTTGGAGCCAAATTTTGAATCCAAAAGTCATGTGGTGGACGAAATGATGCATGCATTGGCCAAAGGATGTTGTGTCTCTTCCAATGGGCAAAGTGTCTCTTTCAAAAGGTGTGGTGTCTCTTCCAAAGGGTGTGGCAAACACTATAAATTGGTCATAGGTGAGGTCTAAAAATGCATCTCAAACATTCACAATCCTTCTCAAGTTCTAGTTCATTATTCTGATTTTATCCGATTAAAAGTTTGGGTGCCTCCAAATTGTTTCAATCTGAAAGTGTCGTCACGACTTCAGAATAATCCAAGCAACCATTCGAAAGTTCAACCATCATCTATTTGAGAGTTTTCCAACACCAGGTAAATGTATATTATTAAGTTCTGGTTCTGTTCCTGAATTAGTGGATTTCTGTGATTCAGATTGGGCAAGTTGCGTTGAAAACATAAAATCTATTACTGGGTTTTGTATCAAATTAGGATAGTCCTTGATTTCTTGGAAGGTTAAGAAGCAAAGTACGGTTTCAAAATCTTCAGCAGAAGCTAAATATAGAAGTATGAGTTCAGCTTTATTTGAAATTGTTTGGCTTAAAGATTTATTAGCTGATTTGGGTTGTAAACAAAAGGATGATGTGATTTTGTATTGTGATACAAATTGCAAATAACCCTGGTTTTCATGAAATGACGAAACACATTGAGATTGATTGTCATTATATAAGAGAAAAAAAATTTAGAAAATGTTGTGCAATTGATGCATTTGAGAACAGAGGACCAATTGACAGATTTGTTTACAAAAGCTTATGGTAGCCAACAACATTATTCATTGTCTTAGAAGCTTGGGATGAAAAATATTTTTTGTGAAGATGAAGCAATAGGTGGTCAAGAAGATTGAAGATTTTCAGCTTGAGGGAGAGTGTTAAGAATATACAAGATACAAGCTGAAAAGTCTTCCGGTTCTTTTATTATTCTTCGGTTATGTTATATCTGGTTTATTCTTTGTATATGGATCCAGTTTATTCCGGTTTGTATCCTTTATTTCTCTCTGTTGTTCTTTACTTTCCTGGAAACTTCGGAATGTAATTGAATATTAGTTTCATTAGTTTTTTTTTTATTTAAGGGTGAAAAACAGCCAAATGAAGGAATCTGCTCTAATGATTCCAAAAAATTTATGTGCTATGCTAGGGTTAGGGTTTGCCTGATTCTCTCAAAGTTAACAATATTCATATTCTTTATAGTGCTCTAATTTATGAAAATACTTTTATATGGAAATATATGTGAGCAATTTTTTAAAATAAAGATTGTTATCACGTATTATTATCTTACAATACTTTATTATAAAAAATAATAATTGAGAAGACGTGTATATTTTAATGTAGTATCAGTAGCCATCTCTAATTGGAATTGGTTCTTACATTTGTTTTTCATGGTGATCTCAGTTAAGGCCCTTAACTTAAGGTTAGTAACCGATATGACACGACACGGCACAACACAATTGTTTTTTATTCTTGTAATCATGGTGATCAGTTAAGGGTAGTAATCGATATTGTTTTTCATTCTTTCATATATATTTTTTTCTAGTTATTTTGTATATCAGTAGCAAATATTCACATTAAACTTTAAATTTATAAATATTTGGAAAATATTATCATTTAATTATCTAGTTGATCTATTTATAACTCGTGCATAAAATATTTTTAATTGCTTTTCTTGTTTTCTTCTTAATAATAATATAGAAACCATTATTGAAAGAAACATAAACATGTGCATGCATAGAATTGCTTCTCTCTTTGATCATATATTGTGTTTGAGACATTTGAACTTACTAAAATGAAAGAATATATATATATATATATAACATTAACCCATCACATGCTCGTGTTGGGTATTGATAGTGACAGTCCAATAAGGAAAAAGCCCCAGAGGCCCAATATCCATGGAGGGGGTAAAACTCAGGTTATTCGAACCGGATCGGCCCATGCTAAAGTCGATCTAGCCCTCGATAGAGTGGCTCAATGTCGAGCTCAAGCTAAAGTGGACGCCAAAGGCTCCATCGCTGGTCGCCATTAATCACCAAGTCGCGGACTCCTACTGCTCGCCATAGAAGTGCTCGCCTCAAAGAGAGTCATGACTCTCTTCTTTGGTCCCACCAACCATTCCTAAAGATATGACCACGATATCCCGCATATCTCAGGCACATATTCTCTAAAGATTACATACGGTAACTGCAATATTACGCCATAACCGTAATATCTGCTATCCTAATCTTCACCAACACAATATTTACTAAGATATTCTGTTGCCCTTTACGGTTTGGTCTCCTTACTCTATAAATACATTTGCTTTACATACATTCAGTTACGTTTTTTAGTTCGGGACCCAGAGACACCCCCTCTGTTGCGATCCCCTTCCTGCAGGTTCACCGGAGCTAAGGCGAGAGCAATCTTCATTCATCTCTTGGCATTCAATTCACTGTCAGATCAGCACTCAGAAAATCAAGATCCAACCGCTCCTATTTATTTTCATAATTATTTGGCGAATGTCGAGAGATGTTTCATGATTTTTTATGGATATCACTAACCGAAAATCAGACATTGACTTCTTAATCTGTAACATGTCTGATACTAGGATACAGTATGTCAGTATGTTAACCGGTTAAGGTGACAACTCTCTTAAAAAATAAATGAACGTGTCGTCTCTTTACTCGCGACGTCCTTAAGATTATCCCTAAGGAGGCGTCGCTAACTAAATATGCAACCATTCTGATACGGAAATGAAGAGATCAATCTACTGATCCAGACTATGCGAAAAGTAATAACCTCAAATCGATAAGAAGTTACTGTATTAGCTTCATATATATAGGAGTTGATCATGGTATGTAACTAATCCTAAATCCAAATTAAACATTCTTTATAAATACTTATCATTCAATAGTAATTTACAATTCATAACTGTTGGAAATTGATGTACAAAACACGCAATTGATTAAGGTACAACATAACACATATTTAAGTTATCTCCCTGAATGATTGTCTTAGCGGAAGCGGAAGCGGATCTGCCTGAGGTTGGGATCACGATCTGCCGGACGGGATGTCACGCTACTGGTTAACGGGCAGTGACCTAGGTTTCCACAGCTACTTACCTCAGTCTAAACTGTAGGGCGGCAGAGCACTGTTATCGTTGTTAGGTTTTTCAACCCTGAGCATCCCTATACATATAGAGGGAATGGTTTGTGCCAGTATTAAATACTGAGCTTATTAGAATGGGCTCCCAGAAATGGGCGATCCAATCCCCAAAACCAACAATAACCAATATATTTATTCCGTAAAATTCAGATTGACTTTATCATCCGACGAAAAATACATGGGCAAAATCCAAATTTAGGGTTTATTGACATCGAGTTGCTAACTTTTTCTAGATACGATGCACCTACGAACGCAAACTTAAAATTTAAAATTTAAATTTTAAAAATTAAATTAAGCTAAATATATAAAATAAAAATAGAGATAACTATAAATTTTTAAAAAGGTTAAATTGGAAACAATAACATATTTGAAGTCTAAATTATAAAATGCAAAAAATTAAGAGAGTTTCCAATCAACCATGATATCGTAACAAATTTTATCAGTTCATTTAACCGAATTTAGATAACTTAAAATCTTATATATATATCAATTTCATTTTAAATATTTATTTCTCTCGTTTATGCGATTAATTCGGATTTTTTTTAATTAATTAGTATAAATGAGCTACTAAAGTCATCGTGTTTGGCAATGCCATTTTTAGCTGATTTACTTACTAAATATACATACATACATATATATACATACATACATACATATATATATATATATATATACATTGGACACAGAAGATACGGATGTGGATGTGTCTAAATAAGGCATTTGATGAAAGGGAAATATGAATTGGAAGGTGAGAGATATATACTGCAACACTAGACCAACCAGTAAAGAAGATACTGCAACTTAATTGTTACATAAAATACAAACTTAAAACTTGTTATATATATATATATAATTATATACACACGACGATTTTACGATATGCTTTCATACATTTTCCAACATTAGACATAACTAGCTACTTGAACTTTGGACGTTTTGCAACGAGCTACCCGAACTTTGAAAATTCAAAACGGGCTACCTCAACTTTGAAAAAGGTGCAAATAGCTACCTCCGTCCAATTTTCCGACAATTATCGTCGGAAATCCGTCGAAAAGTCGTTGAAAAATCGTTGAAAAATCGTCGAAAATTGGACGGAGGTAACTATTTGCACCTTCTTCAAAGTTGAGGTAGCCCGTTTTGAATTTTCAAATTTCGGGTAGCTCGTAGCAAAACGTTCAAAGTTCAGGTAGCTACTTGATATTTAACTCTTAAATCAATTATTATAATTAAAGATGTTGTCTAGTCGGTTCATGGGTTTAGCCTGGATTTATTTATCTAGGCCTGTCTAAATGTTATAACTTTTTTTGGCCAAAATCTAAATGTTATAACTTATATATATTTATATGAACTTCACCATACAATATATGTATCTAATATCTATATATTAAATATTATACTGTAGATAAGGGAAGAATTAAAGAACAAGATTATATATTATATTATATTATATATATATTTATATAATTTTTGGAACAACCGAAGTATTATTAAATCCATACTCGATACAACCAATCATTAAAACCGGGGACCAATGTAAAAATAATGGTCCCTCTCTATTGTACCTAATTAGCCCTAAACTCAATAAATAATAATAATAATAATGTAACAAATTAATTCAAGAGGCTAATGTAAACTTTATGGATTATAATTTAAAAATTAAGTTGGAAAGTCAAACGTATCATCTACTCATGCAGATTATGAATTCAATGTCCTAGATGTCGGTACCATCTAACCAATATAAGAAGAATTATAATGATAAAATCAATTTGAATGGTTAGGAAATGTGACCGATTGATATTAGTTGCACATATATCATATATGATTTACATAAATTGGTAACCTAATTATGGGAAGTGCCCTTAAAAATAGTTATTCTAGAAGAAGAAGACTCATTAATGGAATGGGGTCTCACCTTTATGTATGCAAATGATTGGGCATTATATCAAAGAAATTAGTGGTGTATAAAATGGGGTGACCAAGTTTGGTAGCTCACGCATTAATACTAAACGAAAAGCACAAGCAATAAATGACACATCAAATTTTACAAACAATATTTTTTTTTGTCAAGATAATATTTTATTTATTATTAAAAAATAGAGTTCAAAACATTATTATAATAATTTGAATTCATACGAACAAAAAAAAAGATTGGATGGTGTGAAACTCAGTCATTCAAATGCAACTCATTCTTGTTTTTGTGGCTATTCAATGCGTACATTCATTTGTTTTCTTCGATATCGTCCTCTAGGTGACACTCTTTCTAGTGTTCACAACGTAAAATATTTGTCTTACGGTCAAAATGGTTCTCTAATTAGTTCATTTTTTAAGGATTTGATTGATAACATTATTCACATCGGTATATCACTCTCTGTCAGTTGTCAAGTGCAGTTATTCTAAAATGGTCATTGCATCCACAAACAATAATGAAAATAAAATAAAAATATTTTGATTATATAGTATAACGACCTATTAATTTTAATTAATGCAGAATAAATTGACACTATATATTATCGAACATTAACAAAAATTGTCGAGTATTTTTGAAAAAGTAAGCATTTGTTTTTTTTTAGAAAAATAAGTATACAAAAAAAATATTTCGAAAAATAGGTATACGCGCACCCCAGGGTGGCGCCTATTGTTGTTGTTTTTTTGCTCTCTAATGACGACTTGATGTTTAATTAAAAATAAAATTATGTATCTATTAAAAAAAATATATTAAGTAGATATTTTAATTGTGATTTAAATGATGCAAAAAAATATTAAATTTGGATTTACGGATTGACTGTACGCTCTGCCGTAAGTTGAGATATGAAAATTTGACTTAAAAAATTATAACTCGGACCATGTAAGTCTAAACTCACCACGGTTAATGTCATTTATGTTGTAATTCAATTATCTACCTAGGGTAAAAAAAAATTATAAGAAATACAGTGGTTTTGTAACCTAACATCATTTGTTTTATAATTTGACCGAAATAATAAAATACATTAGGTGAGAAATTTAATTATGTACTTACTCAAAAAAAAAAAAAATTACAGTGCGTAGATAATTTAATTACGAGTTAAATAACGCTAACTATGCATTAATTTTTTACTTTTAGACTGACTGTATAATACGATACGTAAAAAACTCTAAATACGATATAAAAACTTCTAAATAGTGTTTTAAACAGTAAATTGACTGTTTAAAACGCTATTTTTCGAAGAAAAAAAAAATTTGCATACTTACTTTTCTTTCAAAAAATGCCTACATTTTAAAAAAAAATCAAAATTGTCGGGTAAAAAACGAATTACCGGTGGTGATAGACAGACAATGCTACATGATTAAATTATTTATTAAATATTTATTTTACACATTAATATTTTTGAAGAGTTAATTTCGAGATTATAATATTAGATTTCTCTATTACCACGATTTTTTAAGTTAAATTCATGAGACAGACCCTTACACATCACTATGCTTACATTTCACGAAATGGAGTTCCACGATTTTTAATTTTAAAAAATAAAATTATAACATTTTATTTAAAATCAAAACAATTCATTCCTTTAATACATAGATGGTAATAGTAATACCTTATAGAATAAAGAATATTGTAAGCCAATTAAATAGTCATAGGTAATAGGTTGATATTATATGACTAAATGGTTATTTATATTTATTTTGTATAGATAAACTGGCACTAACATTTTAAATATGCGACTTTTTGATTAAACTTATCACTTATGTTTAACAAATATAATTAAATAATCACTAAAAATGACAATTTTATCATTGTCTTTTAGCGTTTTTTTTCATATTCATATACGAACTATGATTTCAAACTTAGATTTGCACAAATTTAGGTTTGAATCAAACCTAAAAAATGCAAATCTGAGTTCGAATAAAACTTAAATGTTCGAACTCAGAATCACATTTCTGAGTTCGTTTCGAACCTAAGTTTACACAAATATGTGTTCGAAATCAAATTTTGGGTTCGAATCGAGAAAAAAAAATAAAGATGAAAAACATAAAAATGATGAGAGAAATTTAATTATTTTTTCTCATAATTTTTTTATCACCGTTTAGTCACATTTGAAAATATAATTTACTCTAATTAAGCAATCGAGTCTAATTGCGTGATTTGATGTATCTAATGGCTACTTTGGTTACAATACATGGACTGCATTGAATTTACAAGACATGTCAAACGTTCACCAACTACCAAAGCTCTTTACCATTGCCCGAAACTCGACTTCCCGAGCCTCAGTTTTCGAGTTCAACCGCATAATCTCACCCTCAAACTTTGCATTTGCCTCTTCAAGCTCCAAAATCCGAATCTCCAAATTCCTGATCTCCTCCAAGACCCGAGATCGGTTTGTCACAGCTTCCACATACATTAGATTCACCAAACCATAGTCCTCCGATTCAAAGGAAAAGTTCACGAGCTTCTTGATCCATTCCCTCAGAAACCCAACCCTCATGCCCAGAACTTCAAACGATTCCAATGTCCTATCCAGAGCGGAGAATTCGTCTTTCGTGGTAGTAAGGGTGGAAGACTTGATAGCATCGGCAACTCGAACTGTTTCGGAGATTGCAGTGATGATCATTGCATCTCCGAGTCCTTCGATGAGATTAGCATGGAGAAGTGTGGTTTGGCTACAGCAGAGGTTGTAGTACTTCTGTTTGGTTTCTTTGGAAAAATGCAGATTGAAGACTTTACCGTTTGCTGAAATTTCAAACTTGTTGATGTCTTTAGGATCGAACGATGCGGGAACCTCCACAACTACGTGATCTTCTTGATGAGAAGTCTTGTTCTTTTTCTCAAGATTAGGCGATGGCGGATTGTTCATGCATTTTCTCTTAGCAGGCTCATCAACTACTGCAAACTCTTGAACACCTTCATCAAAAAAATAGAAAAAAAATCAAACTTTTAATGCTCATACCGAAACTAGAAGGGTGAGAACTTGCCTGCATCAACATCACCATTTCCATGAACCTCTTTGATTTCTGGATGCTTATCTTCTTTCAGTATGTATACCTATACAGAGATAAGGCAAAAATGGGTTACACATTACATCTCGTCTCTGTAATTTTTAACATTATGTGTGTATGTATATAATTTGCTTGAAATGTAACGTAAATCAATAGCAATAAACAGACAAATATCGAGACATAAATAAAGGGATAAAAAGAGAAGAAATCAAGATATGAACGCCTTACTTACATTCACAAGACAACATCACAAATTCCACAAAGGGTTCTAAGCCAAAAAGATTACAAGATACCTCAACAATCCTAGGATACAAGCAAACACATGAAACACTTCATGACTTTTTTCATGTCGCACAACTCTCCCTCGGAAACTGATACTCTATCTATCACATGATTGCTATTACAATTATATTTGTTTAGCAAATAAATATGTTAGACTAAATATATTACCTTTTAATCATCAATATTTTTTAATATTTTGGAGATAACAAATCGGACAACAATTTTGACATAATTAGCTACTGATGATAGTGGGATATATGCATAACAGAGCCTTGGCTTCCTCTACAAATAAAAGATGCAGAAACATATAACAAGAGTTTTAGACTCATCGATTGGTACCTTAAATTTGGAAGGCTCAACTAATTGGAAGACCAAAGCATCACCTTCCTTCAAGCAATGCAGTTGATAAAACCTACTCCAACCAGCACTCAGCATCCTCCTATGAGGCAGGTAACAGACTTTCTGGCTACACCCAGATTCATCTTCAAGAACCAACCAAGTAAATTTGTGTGGTATGTGACGCGCTGCAAAAATCATCGGAATCCCCTGCATTACAGAAACAAGAAATTTGCAGTTTTTGTCCACATGAATTCAGTTTCTAGGTATTCGGAGTCCCAAATGCAAAGTTCAGGAGAGTTGCATACCAACAAAGAACAATTAGCCTCTGTGTTTGACAGCAGTTTGATGAAACTAGGGTGTGCTGATTCTAGCTTATACTGGACCATAAGCGCCCGATCATAAGCAGTTTCACTAGAGCATAAGAAGCTATACTAATTACTATCATAAATAAATGCAACATCATACAACAGTAACTAGGATATATAATTAGTGTCCAGAAAACACTGGAGATGAAATGATCATTCTCTAACCTTGTTGAATTTCCATGACCACTGACTACTACCTCCCCTTGTTGACCATCAGATTCCAGCTCAACCTGTTTAATACAAGGGAGGAATACCTCAGCTTAACCAGGGTTTTACGAAAGTGTTACTTTTCACAATTTTCGGGAAAATGCTTAGCTACACCCAGATTACTGCGGTGCAAAAGGTGGCTCTACCCTAGATACATACTCAATGGAGCATAAATTGCAATATTCAGTGAACCACATGCTGGAAATTCATCGTTAAATCCTGCTATGTGCTACAATTGCCTCTTTAGATACGAACAAAGAAAAATTGCTGTCATCTTTGTCATTCCAACTGCAAAGGAAAGTAGTAAATGTGGAATTACCTGCTCGGTTTTTACTTTGAGGAGGGGATGACCTCCGTGTGTGCTTGATTCATGACCTTTCTTCTTCATTCGCTTCTTAATTCTGACCTAACTCGCCGTAAAACCAAGTAAAATCAACACAAATGGCAAAATAAGACTCAATCTGACAAATTTAAGCACGAACGTGCAGAGAGTGAGAGACTGGAGAAGAGATTAAGCATCTCATAGATTTCGTGTTCATCTCCTGAGCCACCACTACTCCGAATTATCCAAATTGAAGAGAAACAGACTAACGGAAACAGAAAGAGGATTGCCAAGTTACACACCGGCAGTCAGGTTGAACTTCACCGCCCAAACTGCGCCACCCTACCACTCCCAGTCCCACTGGTAATCGATCGATTCAGTGAGAATAGGAAGATCTGATTTTCGCAAGGAATCAGGAGCGCGGGTCTTTCTTTTCTACTACGAACGATTTATTAGAGCGTCTAAATAATTAGAAATTTTATTTGAAAACTGGTGACTTTTTAAAACATCTTTACTTATAATTAGGGTTAAATACCAAATAGTTACCCGAACTTTAGATGTTTTACAAATAGTTACCTAAACTTTGAATTTTCAAAAATGACTACCTAAACTTTGACATATGGGTCAAATAGCTACCTCCGTTAAATATTGACGGAAAATGACGTGACAGCGCATAATTGGTCCATAATTTTAAAAACTATATTATTTTGTTAAAATACTAAAAAAAATCAGAAACATTCTTTTAAAAACTGAAAAAATAAGAGAAAAAATAAGAGTTTTAAACGTAATATTTTTATTAAAATTATAAAATAAAAATAAATGATTAGGTTTTTTAAATTTTGTTTCATATTTTTCAATACAAAAATTATATTACAAACTCTTATTTTTCCTATTAATTTTCCAGTTTTTTAAGAATTTTTCTGATTTTTTTAGTATTTTAAAAAAATAATCTAGTTTTAAAATTATGGATCAATCATGTGCTGACACATTATTTTCCGTTCATATTTAACCGAAAATTTAACGGAGGTAGCGATTTGCCCCATGTGTTAAAGTTGAGGTAGCTATTTGCACCTTCGTTCAAAGTTTAGGTAGTCGTTATTGAAAATTCAAAGTTCGGATAGCTATTTGTAAAACATCCAAAGTTCGGGTAGCCATTTTGTATTTAACCCTTATAATTATTATCTTAAATTATATTATTATTATTTAAAAAAGTTATAAATGTCAACAAGCGTTCTTTTAAATTAAACACGATAAAATCTCATATCTTGTAAAGTTGTTTTTCATTTTTTAACCTCCAATTTAAATTTATTACATACTTATCTTTCTCACGAATAAAAATATTATCCACATCAACAACTCAGTTATTATTTTTATAAGTTTTTACAAAATTATTTCAAAAGTTACTTATTTTTTACTAAATATATATATACATATATATGTGTGTGTGTTAGAAAATCATGCATATGGGCCTGAAAGAATGTATTTTTCTCACTCAAAAAAGTATACGTGCAAGATTTAAAAGGCCCAACGCGACTATTATTGTAATTACTTATATTGAGGAAATAAATAAATGTGTAATTAAAATAAAAGGAAGATAAAATAAATAAAAATTCATTGTAAAATATGAATTCTCAAATTGTGCCTTGAGGATTTACTTAAGGTAGTGACCACTTTAAATTCATGAAAATTATATTTTATTATTTATTATCAAAAAGGAAGATAAAAGGAGTATGGTCAAGAACAAAAATATAAATAAATAAACAAAATAAACTTTTTCAAATATTAGAACTAAATCATACAAACTTATACTAACGTTGTTATAAGTTTCAACTCGATTCAGATCAGACTGGGGACACATGGTCAGGGTTTGAATCCAAACCATGTGGCTAGAATCGAGTTGAAACTTATTTAACATCAATATAAGTTTATAAGGTTTACTTGTAATGTCTAATAAAGTATTCTATTAATGTTGTAAATTAATAAATTATTTAGCTGAGATTAGATGAACTATGGAGTACCAATTATCATTATTTTTAAATATGCTAAATAATTTAAAATATTTAAGGTTTATTTTTTATATATATACAAATATATTTATAAAAAAAAACAGATTTTTCTATTTTTTTTAAACAAAATTATATTAATAGATATGAATTTAAATTCAAAAAATAATAATATAAAAGAGCACGACTGTATAGTTTGTCGTAGAAAAGAAGAAGATGACAAGAGAGAGTCTAAAACGTTGACTAAAACAGGTCAACGGTCCAAAACTCTTCCATAATTGGGCCCTCAAGTCAACACTACAGCAAGGAGTATACTACCACATGTGAATCGTGAATTCTTGATGGTAATTACCGCCACGATGCGACATATTGCACCTATAGAGAGAGAGAGAATAATTAATAGAAAATATTGGAAGTAATTTAAATATAATTATTTTACAGTTCAAGTGGGTGTAATTTAAATATTGGTGTATTACCCCCCAACCGGCCGACAGTGTTGATTGATTTACATGAGGACAAAATTCAACTACCATTGTGATGGTTACTTCGTAGGGTTCGTAGAGACGATCTCCATTGTGGTACAAAGAAATTAGGTGACAAGTCTAGTAGGGTTTTTAGATCAATATGCATAGCGTAGCAAAGATAGGGTAAGGGTATGCTTTTTTGGTGATACAATGCAAATGCATTGATGTGGGATTGGCCAGTTTCAACCATTTGCACTAGGGTTGATCATGGACGGACCGGTCTGATCCTGAAGGCAATACCGAGATCGAAATTTAGGTCTTGCCTTCTGGATGACCGAGACCGACCTCGGCCAAAAAAACATGTTTGAGTCGGTCTTTCTTGACTCGGGTCGGTCTCGGTCCTGGACCAAATCTACACTCCCCAAAAAAAAACTATAAGTTCACGGTATTTTTTAGTAAAAGGCGAAGGAATAGTTCACCTCTCAAAGAAACACTATGAACTCTCTATATTCTTTAGTAAATTTATCAAGATGCACATTTTATAGAGATAGAAAACCTCCAAAATCCACATTCTTTTCGGTGTGGTATTATGAAAATCTCTGATCTCAAATACACATACATTCGGACCGGTCCTAAACGGGCTTTCGGGAAGAAAAAAACCCGAGACCGAGACCGACCTTGAAGAAAAAAAAACACTTGTTCGGTCTCGGTACTAGTCGGTCTCGGTCTTAGTCGGGCCGGTCTTATCGAGAATTCGGTCCTATAGTCTTTTTTTATCACTCTAATTTGCACATTGTTGTTGTGATACGTGGAGTTGAATGGACGGATATCCATCGATTCTCGGGTCAATTTTCGGGTCAGATTGAGATGAAAATTTTGGTATGAGTGGGTGACCCACTATATATCTTACGGGGGTTTAGGGTTTAAATAGAATAATACATATCTACCTTGTTTGGGTACACAACGTACGTAGAGGAAAGGAGGGGTAAAAGGAATATGGATGGATATACGATACCTAAATTACTAAATACAAAAAACTGTATATGAAGATACTTTTGTTAAAGGCTATAAATTAGGGTCGGCAATGGTGCGGTGAAAAACTCATAACCATGGTTATAACCGTTACTGTTTAATATGGTTAACTGTACCATTATGGTGCGGTGCGGTTATTGTGATAAATTTTCTACCCATAATGGTTATGGTTATGGTATTTGAGTTATAACCATGGTTATTCTATAAATATAATATTTATTTATTATTAATAAACTATTTATATAATGTACTAAATATAAATTATATACTTAAAAAATTGAAATTGTTGAAGATTGAAGGCGTCAAAGTCCAACGATGGTAATATAGATTGATGTATTTTTTAAAATAAAATTTTCGATCTTTTATTATATTACATGTATGGAATGAATATGGGTATATGGGTAAAATCATGGTTAATAACCACAATTATTTTAATAGTTATGGTATTAAAAATTATAACTATAATATTTATGGTTATGGTATGTGATTTAAAAACATGGTATATTGTGTTATTTAGCATACTCTGACCAAACCATCGACAGCCCTACTCTTTTTTTTTTTTGGTAAATTCGACAGCCCTACTCTAAATTAGACATTTTATAACTTTACTCTGAAGTTTTATCTTATTATTGTACTGGCTATAAAACCAGAAATATTTTTTAAATACAAAGCCTTTTTTTTAAAACGTAAGGATCGAACTTTATGTACATAAAGTTTATGTGTTTTATGTACGTAATTCTTTTGATAAATTTATAGTACTTTTTAGGATACAATGAATAATATATCGAAATTTATGGTTTTTAAAAAGTTATTTATAATTTCAAAATTCACTTCGATAAGAAAACGATGCCTTTTCCACCAACAAGAGCAGAGGGCATCAACTTTGAATTGGCCGCCGACGGGAATCTCTACTGTACTGTAGTGCCTGCCATCATGTGCCTTCTCACCTCTCCTCTCCTAGCTACCATGACCCCACACTGACTCTAATTTACACTTATACCCTCCTCACTATAAACTAATCACAATTTATAACCCATCCATCCACCCCATATTAAGTCCTTCACCTTATCGTTCTCTTACCTTACGTCCCCCTCAATCGTCACTCTTGGACCCCCCTTCTCCTTATTCGTAAAACTGTGATATATGTTAAAATATAATTACACTATAAAAATAAAATTAAATATTACAATTAAATAATTTTGATCGGTAATTAAATGATTAAAGTAGTAAACTTTTCTGAAAATGTTTGGGAGCGTGGCGCGAGTATTTTTTTAGTAGGCTATAGAGAGAATGAAAGGAGCTTACAAATATCATGTATCTCAGCTATGGAGGGTACACCTGTTCAATAACAAATCCATCACTTTCACTCACTTAATGTAGTAACTCGAATTAATCGAATCGCGTCGAGGATGAAGAAGAAGAAAAAGATTCTCTCTTCTCCACTGCTATCTTCTTCCATTTCACTGCCTAATTTTTGACAGAGACTGCCACATGGTGGTGGTGGTGGGGGACAGGAAGACGGATAGGATCAGACTCTCTAGTCAGTCAACACGTGTCCCTACCATCTACCGCCCCCCCCCCCCCCCCCCCCCCCCCCCCCCGCGGAGGAAGCCACTGGCACTGAGTCACCGCTCTCCGAGTTGAACATGGCGGACTGCCTTGATAATTTGGCCATAATCATTATTTGTAAAGGAAAATGGAAAGTAAAACCATCAATGCAGAAAGCTGGGGGGACTCACAGAAAGTGCTAGGAAGAGTTTTTTTTTTTTGCCATAATCATTAATTGCTAGGAAGAGACGATGGAGAGTTGTTTTTTTTTGCAGAGAAAGAGACACGGGAATTTTGGGTGATAATCGGATGTGAATGGCAATTCTGTTACTACTGAGAAGCTTCTTCTGCTCCAGATCTCCTCCTTGGCTAGCTAAAATGGATTATTATTTATTCTCGGGCATATGTGGATATTCTTTTTGTTATCATTCTCCTTCTCTTCCGTATTAACCCCGTACCATAAGAGCATAACTTCATCGCTTAAATCGGCAACTGTACAGAAGAAAGAGTACACAGTACTGCTAGAAATGAATTGCGAGCTTAATATGTAATAATGGTTGCTCTAATCAATGGAAGTTGTCAATTACTTGAGCAGTAGATACGGTTCAAGTTCTTTGGCGCCACTCGTAGCGTCCTTCCAACGGCTCCTCCTTGACGAAATCGAAATTGTACCTGTAGAATGCTGAATTATGCGTCTCGTTGAATAGAAACTTGAATTTGAATGGCTGAACACGGAGAAAATGGAGAATGAATGTAGGAGATGTGAAGCGTTTGTGTTACGGTAGGACTTGATTACCTTTTTTGGAAATGCTCGAGCTGGCTGCGATTTTCTGCCTCCAGGACGGTGAAGAAGTCCTCGATCTCTGCCTCCCTTGGCTTCACAATCTCCGCCTGCTTGTCAATTGTTGGAAACAAATCGACCTCATCGCTGTCGCTGAGCAACTGGAGTTCGTCCTTGGATAACATCGGTGGAGTATTCACCACCACCATTATCTCCGCCGCCACAGAATCTATGCCGTTGAATTCTTCTTCTCCTACCTCGCTGGAAAACGTGTTGTTCTCTCTTCTACAATTCAAATTCGAAGCGAGGAAGAAGAAAAGTAAGAGATATTAGAGAATCAGAAATCAAACCGTTTCGGTTTTCTCCCTTTCTAGTGGTGTAACTGTAGAGAGACGTTCCATTTCGAATTCAAAGAGAGGACGGTTATCAAATAGAATCTTGGAAATCGTGCAGTTGATTCTACCTTTCCGCGGTGAAATGCAACGTCGATGCATCAACTTCTGCGCTCTCATCCTGATCCTGCAAGAACGAAACGTAGATTTCAAAAACACCTTCCTCGAAATTAACCACATGCACAAGGAGATTAATAATTCTCCTGTTCTACAACTTATTTCTAACTCGTTTTACGGAAAGCTACCTCCAGATCTGCGACTTTCAGTTTATCCTTCTCCGGCACGCTGGATCCGTAGCTCGAGCAGCATGAAACCGACATTTCGTCGTCGGAGTTAGGGTTCAAGCAGCGGGATGAATTCTCCTCCATCGGTGGCCGGGAGGTGGAATTCTCAGACGGTAGGCGCCGGTCCGTGTTGCTTCCAACCTGCGTGCACATAGAGCTCTCACAAAACCTCACCGTCTGGTTCATCACACCTGTCTTCCTTCGCTTCGCTGTTCCAGAAGCGGAGTCGGTAGTAGCAGGAGCAGACATGGCCTGAGCACGAGCTCTCGTCGTTACTCCAACCATCGCCATGTCCATCACGGCAACCTCCCCAGTGACTCTACATGACTTCCTCACCATCTTTCTAGCCTTTCTCTCTCCACCTAAGTCTAGAATGGTGTTGTCTTTTGCTTTCAGGAATTTCCTTTTTGTGCTCCGTTTGTTTAAGATGGGTGGTGGGATTAGAGAAGAAGGTGGTAGTAATGATGATAGAGAAAGCCGAATAAATATTCACATGGGTCCCATCACTACAGTAACTTCAATTGTATAAGGCATAAGCTCATCCATTTTAACATTTCTAGTGCTCGGCCAATCTGTCATTTATTAAATGGGAAATTCGGAGATATTTATAAAATAAAAATGGTAAAATTTTATTACTTTATTTTAATTCAAAAACGGTTCAGTTGAACTGATTTTTTTACATTTTTTTTGGGATATTTTTATTTTTCTATAAAAATACTTGATTAAAAATTGTGCTAAAAAAATTATTTGTTCATACTATGATTTTCAGTCCTAATATTCGGTATAAATCGGAAAATATACATTTAAAATCAATTAAGTATTCAAAATTATATTAAATAATAAAATAATTCGGTTGGACAATATTTACATAATATTCGAATAACTAAAAAATCAATTAAACAACGTAACTAAATTAATATTATTTTGTCTTATTTTATTAATACTCATGGATATGATATATACAATTGTATAAGTATTAGCGATCGGTCCTATTTCCACGATCTTTAAAACACTAGACTAAATAAAAAATTCCGAATCAAAGTAAAAAAAAAAAAATCAAACTGTATTTTCATATCGATTTTTCGATATAGTTCACTTCAATTTTCAAACATACTACTGAACATTTTTTCTCTTTCACCGCTACTTTATTTATTGGTTATGATATATATAGAGAGAGTACTCTCTTATAGTAGAGTGAATTTATACCAAAAATTATCTTTTAAACAACTTAGTTATAACATTTTGATATTGCATTTATACTTGTCCATGAATGTAAATATATATATTAACAAAATTTAAAAAAACATATATGGTTAAAAAGTTTAAATAATAATTTTAAATTTTTAAATGTTATAATAATTTTACAATTTTCCTTCTAGTTTTTTATGCTAAAAGCAGATGCTATTATTAAGCAATAGACATTAACAAGTCGGGATTATTCACAATACAATCAAATTGCAATAATGAAACCAGATGGAGTTGGGATTTAGTGACTCAATCGTCGATATACACTCCCTGACGAGCTTGTTTTGTTATTCAATTTGCACATTCATGAGACGACCTTTCAAATTACCATAGATCTGGAGAAAGCAAGGTTTATATGATATTGCTTATCGTGGGTTACATTTCTACAATGATGAGCGGTACCTCAAATATGATATATGATATGTTGTGCATCCGATTGGACTATTATATGCTGGGACAGAGCCACTTGGGAACGAGAGGAGTCAATCACCCCTCCCCTCAACTTTTAATTTTGAATAAATTTGATACTAAAAATTGAAATAATTTTCAATTTAACCCTTTTAATATATTTGTCTTTTCCCCCAATTATTTATCGGGTTAATAACCAAATAACAAACTGAACTTTGAGGGAAAATCAAACAACAAACTTAACTTTTTTTGTTGACAAACAACAAACCAAACTTTAGAAATTTAGCAAACAACAAATCTAACTCAAATTTTCATTATGTTTGAACGAAATTTTAAATATTTGAGGGAGTTATTAAGTCAACATTAGTTGAAATATTTGAAGGAAAGATTGTTACGACCTAATAACTACCTCAAACATTGAAAAAATCGTTTAAACATAATGAAATTTTGAGGTAGGTTTGTTGATTGCTCAATTCCAAAAGTTTGGTTTGTTGTTTGTCAACAAAAAAAAAATCAGTTTACGGTTTGATTTTTCCTCAAAGTTCGATTTGTTTTTTGTCTATTAACCATTTATTTACCCTTACTCTATTATTTACCTCATTAAACAAGTTTTTTAGTTTCGTCTCTAACTATATATGTATTCATTCCTAAATTATACGACACTAGAGAGTACCATCTTGCTGCAACCAAACACCCCCTTCGTGTTAAAAGAGAATCTTCATGTTCTTCTTCTAGAAATGGAGGTTGAGGAGAAATAGTGGGTCATATGACATGCATCCGTGCTCCGTCAATTAAACGGAAAATTGACGGCGCCGTTATTCATGTCAAGGCAGTTACGATTATTCGGCGCACCGGCTTATGGTCCATTAGAATGCTGACACATG
Source organism: Chamaenerion angustifolium (assembly GCA_946814005.1). Classification (NCBI taxonomy): domain Eukaryota; kingdom Viridiplantae; phylum Streptophyta; class Magnoliopsida; order Myrtales; family Onagraceae; genus Chamaenerion; species Chamaenerion angustifolium. The sequence goes on from OX328279.1 coordinate 3,492,171, forward strand.
GCACTGTCAGTGTTGGAGAATAGCTGAAGGGAACACAGTGGAAATGATTGGAGAACGGTCGATAGATGGACGCTTCAGGGAATCATCCCCTGGAAGAGGTTCCACGGGTAAGATTGACAAACCATAAACAAATCAACGGTCAGAAATCACCCGCGTTGCTCTACTGCACTTCCACTTGTTGATTGTCTTCTTCTTTGCCATGATGATGATGAAAATCTGTAACTGCCGATTTTGGAATTCCGCTATGGAAGCACAAATAAATATGGCACCGTGGGAGTTCGAAAAATATCAAATATACTATAGCAGAAATCAAAGTATATGCTAAAAAATCATTTTAAATTAATATATTAAAAATATATATATTTGAAAATGATTTTCACATTTTTTTAAAATTATTTTGTAAATTCAAAATACTATAAAAAAAAAAGTTTAGTATATTCATTTTCAATTGTTGGTTGTGGGGGATTGAGTCGCCCGTTACTAAGCGCTCATTCTAATAATCTTAGTATTGAATACTGATCAAAATCATTCACTCTGTGTATATGGATGTTCAAGTTTGGAAAAATATGAAGATGATGATGTCTTGTCGTCCTATAGTTTAGACTGAGTTAATTAAGTAGCAGTGGAAACCTATGTCACTGTCCGTTAACCCGTGGTGTTTTCTCCTGTTCGGCAGACCGTAATTCCAATCTCAGTCAGATTCGCTTCTACTAAGACAATTGTTCAAAGATGTAACTTAAATATGTGTTCATTTTGTGCTATAAACGATTGCATGTTTCGTACATTCCAACAGTAATAATATTTAAAATTAAAAATATATATAATAATGTATATATGAATAAATAATGCTATAGTCAAATATATGTATATATAATAACTATACATAATTATAAATAGTTGATTACTTAACCTTTTTTAATGGTACAAACTTAATTTCATAACCCGTTTACAATTCTAAATAAATTGATTACCATTACGCAAAAGTTAAATAACCAATTATGTTAGAAAATCATTTGAATTACTAGATTACTAGATTGGATCACTGCACAAACCAGCTCACTCATGAGTGATGAATTAGTTAAGTTGTAAATCTACATTAGTGAAGCTTAAATTAGGGTTTAAGTCGAGTCCCAATCTAATTAATTTAAACCGACCCACAACTTAGAATTCAAATTGAAACATCAATTAGGGTCCACCGATTTTGATACTCACCTAAATTATATTCCCCAAATTCGTTTCTAATCCCGTTCCTAATTCAAAACTCAATTGTTACATTTTATATATATATAAGTTAACATAGAGGAATTAAGAATGAAATTTAGAATATATTCCCCACATTCAAACAAAGCTAAATTTATACTTTATTCTCTTAAATACTGTCCATTATAAATTAAGTTCTTAATATAATTATATATATATATATATCAATTTCACAATATGACCCTATGACTATATATATATATAATCCAAATTAAACAAGACATATATCATTATGACAATTAAATTAAATAAAACAAATACATCAAAGATTCTATGGTATTAAAAAGCAGTTGACAAAATCACGTGGACCTTAATGATTATTGTTTTTATATGGTAAACTGTAAAACCAAACATCGTACCTTGGTATATTCATAGTAGTAGGATTGCGTGGGGAAATACCGAGATTTCGAAAGTTACAAAATTTGTTATAAAATAAATTTCCAAATTATTTATTTTAAAACAAAATAATATATTATATTTATATGTATAAAATGTATTTTCGATTTATTTTTTCCAAATTATTTACGTTTTGGAATTAAAACTCCAATAAGACAAGTTTATTATAAATTTACAAAACTTTTCTTTACAAGTTCTTCCCTTCTTAATTACCATTGAATTTATATTAAGCGCCTGCAGTAATGACACGTGTAGTTTTGTGAATAAAATTAGAGAATAAATAAAATATCACATGTTAAAATATAATAAGTTCTTTAGTTAGAGTAAGGAATATATATTTCACTAAATGTGAAATAGTAACATTATATTATTATAATCATATAATTATATTTTATATAGTAGAATTATGCTTTACTAATAATATTGTTATATATTTCTACTTTAAATTAAATATAAATATTTAAAGTTATATGTTTGTCTCTCTAAATTTTGTATTCACTTATTAATTTATATTCTAATTTTTATACATTAAAATAAGTTTCTAACTTTATCCTGTTAATATATATAATATATGTTTAATTATATGGATAAATCCAAAATCATTAAGGCATAACTTTTTTTTTTTTTTTGGGCCAACATTAGGGCATAACTCGATCTAATGACCTCAGCTTAACTTCTTTGGGAAATGGAAAAGGGAGAGACTTACACGACTTGACTAAATATCTTTCAAGATTAAATAAACTTTTATATTTAATTCATTTATTTATAATTTTCTGAAAAAACTAAAGATATATGCAAAATTAGTCTAAATACACGTTTGTTATATTAAAACAAATAGAAGGAAAAGTCTATGATGAAACTTCCAAAGAGAAAACAAAAATTAGGAAAAAATATATATGTTTGAGTGTTAACAATTTTATTATATAATATACCATTTGATAAATATAATTATGTTTAATTAATTTAACTAATGATATGTTCTATTTTTTTAATCATTTTTTGAAGATTTAAAATTAATTTCCAACCTTTTAGACTTGAATTTTAATTATTTTGCTACGTGACACACAATCTACAAATTTAGACATTTAAAATGAGTCATAAAAATTCATATTCTTAAATAATATTATATTAAAAAAAAATAACTCATATTTATAGATATATTTATTTCCTGTCATTTTTCAAATATTGAGTTTTGTAGTAAAACATTTATAGATTTTTCTACAAAAATTTGATATAAAATATTGTCCTTTTATTTTTTAAACATATGTGAATAACTTTCTAATGATATTAGATATTTTAATTTACGTACATTTGTATAAAAATATATTCAACTATAACATAAATATATTGATTTAAAATAAAACTTTTACATAAATTTGAAATTAATAAATATTATAACAATATCCCACCTAATTAGTTTACCCATTTTGAATATTTGAAAGTGTAAAAGGAATGAGTGTATTTGATCTGCATGGAGGAAAAAAGGACACCGACAAAGCAAGTGAAGGAATCTTGAGATTTCCCAGAGGAAGGAAAGAAGGGAAGAATGAAGATGATGCAGTAGCAGTACTGATATATCCACAAATCAAATCAAATCAACAGAAAATATAGACCATAGCTTCCTTTTCGAGAGGGGACACAAAATAATGCAGGAAGGACATTTGTCATAATATATATATATATATATATATATATATATAGTTAAAACTTAAAATCATGATAATAATCATAATGTGGGACTAATTAACGTTTTATCTCTTAATTAGATTGTAAAACTTAAAAGATATTCATAATCAATATCTACCCATATCCGAGTTGATTATTGTGCGAGTGATGATTATTTTAGACGTGGAACAAACGTTTTAAGGGGGTTGCCCTCCTGATGGACCCCCTTTAGTCATTTATATAATTTTTTTTTACGTTGTTAAAATGATTACTTACGCTTAAAAATGTGATTAATCGATCGTTTTATCAATTGGTCATCCATTTTCCCTTTTGTTCTCTATTGTCTAGTTTTAAAAGGCAAGTAATTTGATTATTATATTTTGTTTTCGATACTTACATTCATAAAATAATCACATACAAGACACATTAACGGAAAAAAAAATTAGTATTTGACCAAAAAGTAACATTCATAAGTATAAATGACTTAAATAGCAGAACTTTAAATAAAAAATAATATTAATCAACATAAATAACCAAATATGTAATTTACTATATATATATATATATATATATCACATATCATTAAGTTACTAAGTTTAGGGTATGGATGCAGTTGTTATAGATAATATGTAATAAGTTTATTTTACATTGATAAACAAATATATAAGTAACTTAAACTTTTAGTTTTCATGAGTTTCTTTAATTATATATTTATTAAACTATAAATATTTAGATGATATGAGTGCCTAAACTTACAAAATACTAGAAACCACATAATAAACAGATCTTTAAATTCATAGATCTAGGTTCAGTTCGAACTAAAAATTCAAATTTGGGTTCGAACTTAACCCAGATTCGCATTTTTGGGTTCGTTTTGAACCCAAATTTGCGCAAATCTGAATTCAAAATCAAATTTCATATATATGTTTTTGGCCAATGAACATGAAAAACAAGATAAAAAGAAATGGTAAAATCATCATTTTAGTTATCATTTAATCACATTTATAAAACATAAATGATTTTAACCAACAAATTACATTTCTGAAATGTAAGTAATCTAAGTTCAAAATCATATTTCAGATACGAACATGAAAAACAAGATAAAAATGAAGGGTAAAATCGTAATTTTAGTGACCATTGAATCACATTTGTAAAACATATGTGGCTTTAATCAGAAAATTATATTTATGCAACGTAAGTGAGCGTTAGCTACAAATATATATATATATATATATATATATATATATATATATATATAAGTGACCATTTAATCACATAATGTTAACATAAATGATTGTTGAGATGATTTACCTATTATATAAATTAAGTTCACTAGATTTGCCCTAGATAGCAACCCTACAACTTCTCATTATGGATGACATTTTTTCATGTCATCATTAAAAAAAACACTTAGCTTTCCTTCCAAAATGCATGCTATTTCAAAAGAGCACTGATTTTTTTTCTTCTAAATTTTAAATATTGAGACACAAGTGGATGAAGTTTCAACGACAAAGACATTTAATATCATGAAATCAAATTGTTGAAAAGGAACATGTTTTTCTGGGTGTAGTGGAAACATGCAGATGGTCCTTACAAATTCATGCTTTTACTTTTAGTAAGAGACCCTCCCATTCCCTCTTTTCTATTATTTTCTTCTTTTCCTTCTTCACAACCCATTACTTTGGCTGACCCCGGAAGCTTTTAAAAGCATATTACTTTTAGAAGGCGATGACTTATGCATGAAAATTAGGGTTCGGTGATGTGGGTGATTAGACCATGCCTTCATACTCTTCGACACTTTTATTACATGCACGAAGTCAGAAAAATTATTGAGTGATGACAAATATTAGACTATGGACAAATAATTGAACTAAAAAAAAATTCAGCGGAGATAAATATATGATTCAAAAGGGTTAAATTGAAAATTATTGTATTTTTTAGGGTCAAATGTACACATAACTAAAAGTTGAGGGGGGGGGGGGCAATTGCCCCCTAGGTCTCACATGGCTTCGTCCCTGATTACAGTGCACCTAATATGATCCCTCGTCTAACCAACGACTTCAGTAGGTAAGCTTTACTATTACATTCCATATATTTGTATACTCACTTAAGTATAAGAGAGATCCAAAAATCATATTAATTTGTCGCATTTTACATATGTTTGGAGTAGATTCATTGATATTTCATGTTCACTTTCGCTATCTTGTCCCAGCAACTGAGAGTGTCGATTAGGTTTTCGTGATGAAGGTGTAGTAGTGCCAATTAGGTTTTGACGATGTGGATGAGAGGGCCAATTAGGGTTTGGTTATAGGGATGGGAATAGTGCTGACAATTTTTTACACGATACGATCTGCTTTAAAGCGTATATTGATTTGACTTTAACACATCCCGTGTCTAAACAACTCTTATACAATTAGACACGATTAATAATAGTGTTTAAACACTTCTGATCTGCAGATATCTGTATAAACACAATTATACACGATTAACTAATCGTGTTTAATTATGTCATATATACATGTGACACGTTTAGATACACGATTAACTAATCATGTTTAATTGTGCCATATATACATGTGACACATTTAAACAGATTTAAGTATAATAATAAAATAAAAATACTGAAATACCCATCAATATTGAACTTTGAAGACCTTACTTTGTATATATGAATTTGTTTCCTGAAAAATATGTGAAATAACTTGTGAAATTAGTGAATTATGTGTCATTTCGTGTCTAATCGTGTTGTGTCATATGACCCGACATGTTTTCATATTCATTTTGTTCATTAAAGTTAATCTTGTCGCATGTCGGGTCACGTGTGATCCGTTAATTAATCGTGTTGTGTTCGTGTTTGATGTTTTGAGACATACGATACGACACGATTGTCATCCCCGCGTGGGAGTGCCAATTAGGGTTTGGTGATGATTGTGGTTGAGAGTGCCAATTAGGGTTTGTCGATGTGGTTGAGGGTGCAATAGATCATTTGGTTGGATTACGTGTCGGGCAGCAGAAATTGTTTTGGCTGAAGTACGACTAATATTACAATCCATCTTTAAAAAATATTGTTCTGTAAATTTTGTTTCTAAAACTTAACCATCTGAAATTTTTAATTAATGAATAAAATATTGAAAGACTGCATTATCTTGTTACTTTTACAGTTTACTGCATGAGAATGCCATGTTGTTATTATTGTCGCCCTGTAAGATATTGCCAACTGTCATTCATGAATGATGACGGAATTATTGATTAATCGTTAACGGGTGGGGCCGCCATGACAAGAATTTGTCGGGAAACTATTTTGACGGGGAGAGAATCAGAGAACAATAATTAGCTTCCTAAATTTAACCTTATTTCAATAATTTTGACAAATATATATATATATGAAAAATATACAAATGTTTGTCATTCTTTTTTCTGCAATCGGTTTTAAGTACACTTTGTGCTATTTTATTAGTTTTATGTAATTATGTAAATACGTAACAACACATTTTAAGCATTTTAACAATACATGATTAAAAAGTAAAATTAATAATCAAATCGCTACTCAAATTTTAACCATTTTACAAATTGTTACCTAAACTTTATTTTTTTTTTCAAATTTTGTTATCTTTACTTTTGGAGTTGTAGCAAATTGTTACATCCGTTAAGTTTTTCGTTAAATATGGACAAAAAATGATGTGATAATACATGATTGATCCATAATTTAGAAAATTAAATGATTTTTATAAAATACAAAAAAATAGATTTTAAAAAATAATAGGGAAAATAAGAGTTTTGAATGTAATATTTTTATTAAAAATATGAAACAAATAAAACTATTTACTTATTTGTATATTTTTAATAAAAAAATTATATTAAAAAAAATTATGTTTCCTATTAATTTGCCAAATTTTTATTTTTTTCTAATATCTTTTAAAATTTTAATATAGTTTTCTATATCATGAACCAATCATGTGTTATCACGATATTTTCCGTCCATATTGAATGAACCACTTAACCGAGGTAGCAATTTGCCATAAGTGTAAAAATTTAGGTTGCACTTTTAGAAAAGTAAAGTTCGAGTAGTGATTTGTAAAATGTCGAAATTTAGTATAACAATTTGGTTATTAACTCAATAATATATTAAAAACAATATTTATTAAAAAATTGAATTAAACAAACAAATACTGAAATTAGTTTTTTTTTTCTTCTTTCAAAGATCCAATTCTAATATATATATATATATATATATTCATTTAATTTTTTATGATATTTTTCATTTGTTTTCATCAATCTATACTATGACTATTTAAATACCAACTTATGCGAGGTTAATACACATTTTCATACTTTCCCTAGCTATAATATATAGTTTAAGAATCTTGGCCCAAAAATAAAAGTTGAAGAACATTTGGCATATATATATAGTTTTTAAGGACTTACCTGGTGTGAATATAATCTATCAAATTTAGGTTGTTGAAACTTCAATCTAGTAAAATAGTTTATTTTTTGGTAATAATTTAGAACTTTCAAGATTAAGGAGTATCACTAAACTTTTCAAGCTAGGGTTAGGGTTGACAATTTGTGCGCGGGTCTACTTGTATCGTGTTGCCAATCGTATTATGTATAAACAAATATGTTTTAAATGTGTTTTCAAACTTCATACACAATTAATAAACAGATCAGACATGACATACACGACAACACAAATAATTTTTTGAACAAAAAATTCCATAAATACGTGACACAAGTTGTGTTACACGACACGACACGAAACAACACGACATGAAATTCACAAAGTCCATAATTTAATTTCACAATCAGTTTTTAAAATTCACAAATGACTCAAAAGTAAATACAAGAACATCAATATATTAGTACATAAACTTAATCGTGTTAAGTTGTATTTATGCATATATTTGCACAACATGAGTGTTTAGACACATTTATTAATCGTGTCTAAACGTATAAAAGTTGTTTAGAGTCTTTAGACACAAGATGTTAAGTAAAATACATATACAAATTGTTTAATCGTGTAATATTAAAAATTATCAGCCATATTTGAAAGAGTGTTTATCCTTGCAATCCTTTCCTCATTCAAAGTCATCATAAACTATTGATCTTAGAAGTTAACTGAAAGTTTGTATTTCAATTTTAACTATGAGTGAACATAAATCGGTTTGAGATTGAATCGGTTCATAACCATAATGTATCTAAAAAGTCGTAATGTATGGTTTATTATATAAGTTCGAACCACTTTATATTTTTACTCAAATATACCATTTGTTTTTTTAAATCAGTTAAAAAACAAGTTTGAATCGATCCATACCTTTTATAATAAAAATGTATTATATTAATATATATAAAATCTTTCAAATCTCCAAACTTGAAATATGAATCTAATAATAGACGAAACATTCAAAAGTAAATTTAAATATTAAAATAACGAAATATTACTATAAATCAATATTATGAAAATAAAATTAGAAGTGGCATTAAATATAATATTATAATTTATATGATATTAGGAACATGTATATATTACGATATTAAAGTAAAGATTAATTACAAAAAAATAAATTGAACTTTGAGGAAAAACTAAATAGCAAACCAAACTTTTTTTTTAACAAACAACAAACCAAACTTTTGGAATTGAGCAATCAATAAAATTACCTCAAATTTTCATTATGTTTGAACGGATTTTTCAATGTTTGAGGGAGTTTATTAAGGAAAATGTATTACGACTTAATAACTCACTAAAACATTTAAAAATTCGTTCAAACATAATGGAAATTTGAGGTAGGTTTGTTGATTGCTCAATTCCAAAAGTTTGGGTTGTTGTTTGTAAAAAAATAAATCGGTTTACTATTTGATTTTTCCTCAAAGTTCTTTTTTTTTTTAATAATTAACCTTTAAAATAAACTATATTTTTAATAAATATATGAGTTAATTATCAAATAGGTAACCGAACTTGACATGATTTGACAAGTAGATACCCAATTTATTTTTGCCGCAAATAGGTTGCCGAACTTTTAGAAATTAGCAAATAGGTTCATGACGCTAATTTTTTCGTTGGTTTGTTACGGAAATCGGTTCAGAACCGGTTCGATCGAACAACTTTTTTTTTTTAAAGGTAGGATTTATATACTAAACACATGCATGACTCAACCCTAAACCAACTCATGCATGTATTTGGTATATAAATTCCATTTTTTTTAAAAATGATTCGATTGAACCGGTTATGAACCGGTTTTTGAACCGATTTCCGTCACAAACCAACGGAAAAATTAACGTCAGGAACCTATTTGCTAATTTCCAAAATTTCGGTTACCTATTTGCGTCAAAAAAAGATTGAGTACCTACTTACCGAACCATGTCAAGTTGTTTGAGTACCTATTTGATAATTAAGCCTAAATATATATACATGAGAGATTGTCGTGACGATATGGTGATACGGAAGTACATAAACGACATTCAATGCCATCAACTTTGAAACTTGCTGTCATTACCAAAAAAAACTATGAAACTTGCTAAGAAGCTGCCAAGGCCAATCATTATCCTCTGCAGAAAATCAACCGCAACAACACTACCCCTAGAAATGGAATCACGGTAGAAAACAAAGGTACACTAAAAGGTTTTTTATTTTATTTTTTTAAATATATCCATTTAAAAATAAACTATCAAAATAGCTAGTTTTTACAATTAGTTACTAAATTATTCTTATATGTGATTTATAGTAGCAACTTAAACTTACTTTAAGCTCCATCAGTGTCCGTTAGTCGTGGGTAGGGCTAAACATCCTACCCGTGACTTCCAATCACGCTTAGGGAGAATTAAACAAGCACAACAAATTTTCCCTCCTCATTCAACTAAACAATTTCTTCCAATGTGCCTTTCTTATGCCGCCACCCGTGCTTCCAATGTGTCTCTCTTGTGTCGTCGTCCATGCCTCCACTGTGGTTGCTATTGTGCCTCCCACTGCGTCGAATCTAAGGATCATTTTTATTACAAACTGGTATATTGAGTGTAATTAGATATAATTAGTATTTAAAATGCCTAAATGCTGGAAATTGATCATTTTTATGTGTTTTGGTTAATTGAAATACATGATTTGATTAGTCGTGAAACCCTAATTTTGTGAATTTTTGTGTAATTATTAAATTGAGTATAATTAGTATTTAGAATGCCTAATGTGTTGAAACTGATCAATATTTGATACAGACAATGGATCGTGGTCAGAGAAATTCATCCAGACAGCCCTTTAGATCACAGAAGGAACTGGTCGATTCTTCTATTTTGTATGATCAATCACAACATATGTCACAACATGTCGCTGCGGTTATGGTAACCCTGAATTTTTATATGATTAATTGCTATTATTAAATATTTAATTTAAAAATAATTTATAGGTTCATTCTAGTGCTAGACGTAGCCGTAGAGATGATAAGATTCTTCAGACGGTTATTCTTCACAGGGGTGAATGAACTGGTTGCAACTGATCCACTTCAACAATGCTGACTGACACATGACAGACCGTGTGTATCGCTAATTCAACTTTCAACAACTTATCTCAGACCCTGAAGACCATCAAGAATGGGATAAGTTGCATAAATTTCAGTGAGATAAATTATCGTGTGTCATGTGGATCATCAAGGATGCTCAATACATAGAGTTGTGGGCGAACATGGTCGGACTTCTGATAACGGAACCTGTTGGAGTACCCACCTCTGACTACATAGTGTGGTACCACAAATATACATTGACTATGAGCCACGAGACCTCATCCTCCCCCGTGAACCCAAAAGAAAAAGCACCGATGATTACCACATTACTGTTTGAACCACATGGAAACCAATCTATGAATGGTGAGTTACATTTTAATTGTTTCATTTCCATAATCATTCTACAAATGTGGGGGTGACGTTATGCGACCAAACTGACTAAAAAGTGGTTGAATAGAGCAACGAGTTGATCGAAACAACATGTAGAGGAGCTGATCCAGACTTGTCTTTACAATCACGAACTCACTGGTGAGCTTGATCAGTTTGATAAGCTCATAACATAACTAGTGATGTCGAGTTCCAAGGAGGATTAACTCGATTGGCAATTTGACGTACCCGTTTTCAACCACCAGTAACTCAACCTACTCAAGTAGAGGAGCATGTAGTTGAAGCACCGACACCCAGGAAAATAAGGAACGTTCGGGGTCGACATGGAGGGAAGGGGGTGAGATGACGACTGTTTGAGTTGGAGGGTGTAATTAAAATGCAGGGCCAATTATCTAAACAGTCTTATGTTGTCATATGTAACTGAAAAGTTGAAACTTGTGTTGAATATTTATTTAGGTTTCAAAATGTAACTTAAATGAGGAATTATTATTAAAAAAATGACTAAAATAACCATTCCCCTTATCTTTATCTTCATGTTCATCTTAAAGCTCTTCGTCTTCGGTTCAAAGGTTTAGTTCAAACTCAAATTTGCATATCTGAGTTGGAACTGAACCCAAATTTACGTTTATGGCTTTGATTTAAACCTTCATTTGTGCAAATCTAAGTTCAAAATCATATTTCAGACATGAACATGAATAACAAGATAAAAGAGAAGGTAAAATCGTCATTTTAGTGACCATTTAATTACATTTATCATTTTTAATGTAAGAGGTCCCGAGATCGATTTTCGGTATGTCCCAAGATTAATTATTGGATGGCAAAAAAAAGGTTTACTTTAGTTTTTTATTGCATTAATTTTTGAAAAATATCAATTTTTTAAACATAATTTAAATTGAAACTTAACGACGTTGATTCGTATAGACTTTTAATTTGTTTATCTATTCATTTTTTTCTTTCAAATTTTATGGAGATGGTAACAAAAACTGACATTTCTAAATTATATGGTTTTAAGGTACTCCGAACAACATATTTGAAAGTTTGAATAAATGAACAAAGTAGAAGTATCAACAAACACTTTTTTTAACAAAGCAATTGTATATTTTTTTAAAAAATAAACCCTAACTCGTTACTGTCAATCGCGGGTAGGGTTCAATTATTTAGGAACAACCGTTAATATTACTGTTATACCCGCGACCGGTGGTCAGAGATTGGTATAACTTAGAATAGTTTTGAAAATTGGTTATTTTGCCGTCATTCTTTTGAAAATTTGGTTATCTTTGGTGAGTTCGACGTGGTAGTCGTTCATGGTGGTTGTGCTCACATGATCTTCTTGTCTATTCTTTTTGTTTTGTTCATGGCTCTTTGATGAGTCCGACGTGATAGTTGTTCGTGACGATGATGCTTACGTGGTCTTTCAGGTTGCTATTTTGGTTATTCATGACGGTGGTGTTTAACTGTTCATGGTAGTGCGATAATTAGTGACACGACACACATAAATTAAAGAGTTAAATATCAAGTAGCTACCTGAACTTTAGACGTTTTGCAACGAGCTACCCGAACTTTGAAAATTCAAAACGGGCTACCTCAACTTTGAAGAAGGTGCAAATAGCTACCTCCGTCCAATTTTCCGTCGGAAAGTCGTCGAAAAATCGTTGAAAATTGGACGGAGGTAGCTATTTGCACTTTTTTCAAAGTTGAGGTAGCTCGTTTTGAATTTTCAAAGTTTGGGTAGCTCGTTGCAAAACGTCCAAAATTCAAGTATCTACTTACTATTTAACCATAAATTAAATACATACTTGTCATTATTATTGTTATTTTGAAAAACCAATCCATGACTTTCCCGGGAAAATTTTAGAGCCACTGCTGCACCTTTCCGCAGAGAATAATACATCACAGGTAGGGAGGGTGATGAAATCTAAGCCCAGTCCATCTAAGTCCTCAAACACGTAAGCATTTGCCACCTGGCACATACTTAGCCTCCAATCCTCATCCCCCCCCCCCCCTCTCTCTCTCTCTCTCTCTCTCTCTCTCTCTAGCCTCCATAGCAATTAGCAACGGCGACTCCTCCAAATCACCGTCCAATTCCCCTTCACTCTCAATAATCGATCTTTTGGTACCCTAATTGGAGAGCATGGATTCAATCCCCGTCAATTGGGAATGCCTCGATGCCTTAATCACCGATTTCGCCAGGTCGGAGAACTTGATTGAGGATTTGGCGATCCCGGCGTCGTCGTCGCCTCCATCCACTCCTTGCTCTCTATTATCGTCCTCCACCTCCTACCAGTCTCGTCTGGTTAACCGCAAAATCAGGAAACTACTCGAGGCTGGTAACGTGGATGCAGCTGTGGACCTCCTCCGGTCTCATTTCCCTACCATCCTTGACGATCACCGGATTCTGTTTCGTCTGCAGAAGCAGGTTGGTTTGTCTTGTGCCAAGCTAAGTGATTGCCAAAATCAAAAACAAAAATTTGCTCACTTTGACTGTGCCTCGTAGAAATGGAAAGTAGTTAGGTAGCTTATTGGGCCCTTTTCAGCTTTTCTGTATAAAGCAATTCTCAGGTAAACGCCAAGAGCACGTGTCGTTGTGGTATGATTCGCTTGGCCATGGTAACGCCGTCTAATAGCTTCATGTGGTAAAAGGAAACTATTCATTAGGGGACTACAACGTCTGGATCCCATTCTGATCTATGTTCAGCTTGGTTAGAGGGTCGAATGACTCAGAATCTTTGGCACATTGCTGCTCTGTTCAATCTTAATAATTTTGAATTGGAATTTAGAGCTTCTAATGTAGGATTTTTTTTCCTTCCTCTGGCCAGAAATTCATTGAGTTGTTGAGAAAAGGAACCCCGGAGGATCGCAGTGCTGCCATTGAATGTCTACGAACAGCTTTGGCTCCTTGTGCTCTTGATGCGTATCCAGTAATTGCTTCTTTTCTCTTGCTTTATGCTTCTCCTCCACCTGCAACTTTTCTTGAATTTACAAGAGACTCCTTCATGTTAATGTTAATGAAAATGCTATTATTGTGTTGACCAGATCGTTTTTCTGCATTGGTGGCTGATGCTTTTACTTTTCTTGTTTGATGCTTTTACTTTTCTTGTTTAAGGAAGCATATAAGGAGTTCAAGCATATTCTTCTTGCCTTTATTTATGATAAGGATGACCAGACTTCTCCGGTGGTGAATGAGGTACAAATCTATCATGTGGTACTTCACCTTCAGTTGCGGGCTCATTTGCATCTACATGGCCTGTTTATGCTTTCTTCTCTCTGTGCAAGGTCACAAACTTCCTCATTGGTTGTCCTTATTGGAAGGACAAGGTTAACTTCCATAGTAGTTTTATATGTATTAAGTGCTGAAAGCAACTGCTCGAAAAATCTTTAGATTTGATCTTCATTATTCACTCTGTTCTACTCCTCCATGTTTATAGCTCTTGCATACTGATGAAGTATTTACTAAAATGTGCTGCTTTAGAATGAAGTAAAAAATTATTTCCCTGCTGAATTATTCTACTCTATATTATTTCTCTAACCTCATTATGATGGGACAAACAACAGAACAGAGGTTGGAGGTGAATGTTAAGTAGTGTATATACCTTCTAAATGGCAAAGCTGGAATATAATTGGTGATGCAGTAATGCGCAAACATATCCGTAGTCAGTAAGTGGAAAAAATAAGTGTACAGATAGATAAGTCTATCATGCTAGAGATAGGGATAAAGAAGCTCCATATTGCAGTGACATCAGGAATCATAATGAAGTATGTATGTTTGGAGTAACATTGAAATCATAATATCTCAAGTGGTAAATTAATCATGGTGTTTAATTGTGTGAGCTTATCTTCCTGCTTAGTTAAATTAATCTTTCCTTTTTCTCTTTACATTTCATCTTTACGGACTCAAGAAAAGGCTTGTATTTTCTTTATATGTTTCTTGTTTCAGATAGTTAAGAATGCAGAAAAATGTGAGATCTTTTTGGCATGGAAGTTCTTGATACATTTGCCTTTTTTTCTTGGGAAGTACTAACTACTAAGCCGTTTTCTGAAGGTAGTTTTTAGTACTTACTATGCAAAACAACTCTTTGATCGAATATTGTTGATCACAACTTCAACATGCATATACTTAAAAGTACATTTTTATAAATGATTCGCGTAAGAATTGTTGAAAAACTTTTGTATATATTTTTATTTGGAAAATAACATCTTTCTTGGAATTTTTTCAATTCAGCATTTATCATAAAAAATTTAATTGCCAAGATCTTCATTGGATATTCTCATGCCAACTTGAGAAAATTTAGACGAATTTATCATGAAAAATCCCTAAAATTCAGAAAACCTTTTAGTATAGCCTTCCTTTTTTAAATCTTTGAAAAAAATAGGAAATTGTTTAGTTTATTATTGATTTTTGTATTTTACGACAAGTAGCTTCATTGATAAGGAATAATTGCATTGTCGAAGCTATATCTTGTTAACACATCCTCTTATAGAAATAATACCTTGCATATTGGCAGTTGGAGTTATGTTAGAAATTTGTTCTTTGATTCTGTCTGGTGGACCACTTATGGCTTGAAGGTTGGGTAAGAAAGTTTTTTGTTTCATTGACAGTGGTCTGAGAAGAGGAGATCTGATATTGCTGGATTTATGTCCTCAATTGTGAGAGCTCACTTACACGCATATGATCCTATCTTTTCAATGACTTTGAGATATTTGATAAGGTCGGTGATGTTACTTGGCCCTATTTTAAGTTTGGTCATTTATCTGAGGAGTCTGAGGCATTCTCTCACATTATTTTGTTCATATTTGACTTTTCCGGTGCAGTATACATAAAGAATACTGCTTTCGCCAAGGAGCATCATCACCTATATCAGACCTGACTGAGCGATTGCTTTTGGAAGAGCGTGATTCTCCTGCAACTCTTCAAGAAAGCTTTTATGAAGCACCTCCATTTGATGAGGTTAGACTTAGTTCTTTATCTTGATAGCTGATTGCTTTTTAGATTAAGAGGGACTTTCACTTTCTTCAATGTGGGTTTACTGTTGGCTTGAACAAAATCCTGGAATTTGGAAGAATCCATGCTAAAGCTACATGCTTTATTTGGTAGGTGGATATACAAGCTCTTGCACATGCAGTAGAGCTCACAAGACAAGGCGCAATTGACAGCTTAAGAGTTGCCAAGGGAGATTTGTTCCTTGCCTTTCAGGTTAGCTAGTATTCATTTTTTATTTTAAAGTATTGTGTTGGGTAGTTTCAGTATTTACTAAGTTTCTTCTTTGATGCAGAATGAAATGTGTCGAATGAGACTGGACATGCCAATGCTTGACAGTCTTGTTCGAGAATATTGTGTCTTCAGGGGTATCGTTGATTCTGGTCCAATAGTTTCCCCTGGTTAGTGTCCTTACTTCATAAGATTTTACTACAGTATTCTTGTTTGGATTTCATTGTTTTTTTTTCTTTAAACTTATTCTAGTTTGTTTTGCATCAGAGATGCAGGTTACTTCTAAACCTTTAAAAGTTCACCAACCAGCGAGTAACTCAGAGGGTGAAATTACGAGTATTGGCAAAGATATATCTATGGGCATGCCGAGTACTGATTCTGAGCTGCGATATGGCAACGAGTCTACAAGCAACCCTGAAATCTGTAGTACTAGTGAATCTCATCCATCTTGCTCTCCAGGAAAAAGTAGATGCCGTAAAAAATTTGATGACAGAGGCAAGCGCAAAAGGTGGAGAGGAAGAAGTGATGAATTCAATTATCTTTTCGATGTTTCTTATGATGAAGGCAGCAAACAAGAGGTCCGCTTTGGTACCTCAAGTACTGTCTCAAATATGTCAAAAAAATCAGAGGTGATGATTTTTTTTTTCATTTTAAAATGTGTTCATACTAGTTTTTGGATAGTTTTCATCTAATTTGAATTTCTTTCCTTTCCAGGGTTCAGAAAAAAATATGATTTTTGACATTATAAAGGGAGAGGATAAATATGAATTTGTGCTGGAGATAAAGTACTTAGCAAGCAGAGGAATGGCTGCTGAAGTTGTTGATGAAGTCAATTCCTTGGATCCGAATTTCTTTGTTCAAAATCCAGTTTTGCTCTTTCAACTTAAGCAAGTAAGTTATTGTTTAGTTGCATTAGCTGGAAATGACACATATTTTTCGTGCTCAACCTTAATCTGTTTTGGGATATTTCATTTTTTTTTCCAGGTTCAATTCCTCAACCTAGTGAACTCTGGTGATCACACTAGTGCTCTCAATGTTGCATGCTCTCACCTAGGTCCATTAGCAGCTAAAGATCCGTCCCTGCTTAAGCCCTTGAAGGAGACTTTGATGACACTTATCCAACATACAGATGAGGCACCTCAGAAGTGCTTACCTTTGGACGCCCTTTCAACCTCGCTGCAGGTATTTGCATAATTAGTGACAGAGAGAAATGAGCACTTGAGCATTGCTTATCCCTGGAGAAAGTGTACATCTTTAATGCATTGCCTGCCTGATTGTAGAAATGGGTGAAAATATTAGATGGGTGTTTAGCTTCTACAAAACAATTTTACGTCATGCAAATTTCTAGTGATATTTTAAGATATGGGCAACTATATCAGTCAATTGCATAGAAAGGCAAGGCAAGGCAAGGCAAGAGGTTTAGTTTGAGATTGATTGACTCTCAAATCTGTATGGTTGAGCGAAAACTGTGCAATGTTGACCGTGGAGGCTTGCCAATGTTTTTATGCTAAATATTAATATTGTTGGAGTCTATAAAAGTCTGAATTATTTCTTTTTGTCTGATAGGTTGCAGTTGGTAGAAGGCTTGGGATTGAAGAACCCCAACTGATGAAGATAATGAGAGCTACCCTCCACACACACAATGAATGGTTTAAGCTTCAGATGTGTAAAGATCGCTTCGAGAGCCTACTCAAGATTGATGCCTTGAAAGATGTGAACTCTCCAATGATTACAGCTGCTGCTTCACTATCAAAATCCAATACCGACAGCTGCACGCACAGTTCTGTTGTCACCACGTCTTCAAGTGGAAGAATGGCAGAAGACGGTAGCAGCCCGACTCAGGTCTCATCTACGGATGCTATCTATGATGAAACCGCAATCCTCAAGGTTATGGTAAGTTACCACCTCGAGTAATCCTGTCACGTTGTCTTCTCTACTGCTGGTGGTATGTAAACGAGAGATGCATTGTTTCCTGACAAAGCGAACCCTGCCTCAGTTGTTAAAGAACCTGTAAACCCGATCAGCACAATGCTAATTTTTTTATTTTTTATTTTCCTTTGACGCAGGAGTTTCTGGCCTTGCCAAGGGCAGAGGCGATCCACCTTCTTGCAGAGTATGATGGTAATGCTGAGACTGTGATTCAGCAACTGTTTACAGAGTTTTGAATTGGAATGCCGATGGTGGATTGCAGTTTGTACTTTGTATATTAATTGTTGTTGTTTCATTTACATTATTGGATTTGTACATTCTACCTTTGCATAGTGTCATATCTTTCGTCTTTTGAGGGGAGTTGGGAAAGTAAAGATAATAACGCCCACAGATCTGCTGTTGTGTATAAAAATTATTGGAGTTTTCGTTATATAAATTTAATTTAATATAAAATTTAAATTATTATATTAATTAGTAAAATTAAATTAAATTAAATCAACTTAATTTTTAATTATATTATTATATTGGAATTTTCTGTTAAATATTTCATTTTTCAATTTTTTATGCTAGAAATTTGGACAGACTTTTGAGTTTTCTTAAACTTTCCAACTTTTTATTCAAACAAAATGAATTAAGTTTTAAAAATTGTAAATGTAATAGAATATTTTTGTAAGTTATTATAATTAATTCATTATAATTTTTTTCATATGTTACTATGAATCTCAATTAAAGAGTTAAAAGTTTGAGCTGAATACATTCAGACTAACCAAGCTATTTCAAGGGTTAGAGCTGAATTTTCAATCTCTTACCAGATAAGTTCGAATTTTTTTCAAAAAGTATGTATTTTAGTTTGTTTTTTAAAAAGTAAGTATAAAAAAAAAATATTTTGAAAAATAGGTATACGCGCACCCCGAGGTAACGTGTATTGAACATACGCGCACCCCATATGACGCCTATTGAATAGGCCCCACTTTGAAGTGACGCCTATTACTTTACATTTTTTTTAAACAATTTTGTTTGATAACGACGACTCGATGTTTAATTAAAAATAAAATTATGTGTTTATTAAAAAAAATTAAAAACATTATGGTAAGTAAATAATTTAATTGCGATTCAAATGATGCACCAGAGTGCGCGTATACCTATTTTTCGAAATATTTCATTTTATACTATTTCTCTAAAAAAACAAACTAAAATACATATTTTTGAAAAAATTCGATAAGTTCTAATAATAAAAATAAAGAAAAGCACAAATAATATAATCGCCACTAGCAAATGATTTATTTATTTTGGTCGAAATCCACTAGCAAATGATAGGGAATATAAATTCTGGTAAACAATATTTTATAATCTCTTCGATATCCCATTACATTGTTTAATCAATTTTAATAATAAATAATAACGCACTCACCATCTAAGAGAAGCATGAGCTGCATGACTACATTTGCATTTACTATGAAACTAGTTTATTTTTTTACAAAATAAATAAAATAGACAACCAATTTAAATTCGAATACGTTTATGATAGATTGAAAGAAATTGCAAATTTATCATAGCTAAATGAATACTCAAACGTAATTTTGTTTTTAATAATTTGCTTATAGACAGCTGATATGTCAAATTTACATTTGGGAATATATATTTTTATATATATAATATTTCATTAAAACGTGTTAGAAGGAACTTGTTTTTCAACCAAACTTGTAAATTCAATTAATGTACATTGTTTATACAATAAAAATGGATCAAATTTTTATATTTCAATTATCTGATATACAAATATGTTTGTTTAAATTTATTAATGACTTTTCCTAAATTTATATATATATAAAATATTTCTTCTCTAGTGCGGTGGCGGGTGGTGGTCGGCAGGGCAGGCCAATAATGGAAGTTGGAGGAAAGGTACTCCGACAATAATGCAAAACAAAGGAGAAGTCCCGTTCGCACAGGTTTCATTATCTACTTAAATGGATATTATGATAAATGTAGAATCGTATATATATATAATTTTTTTTAGTTTAAATGTAATATTTAGAATTTTTTACCCAATTTTTTTTATAATTTTTGCTTAGTATAAAAAAGTATCAAATAATAATGTAATTTTTTCCCCAAAATATTATATTTAAACTTAAAAAAATTTATATCTATACAGGTTTTTCATTTATGTGTTCACTTAATCATTTTCAGGTGCACTATTTAGTTCGTACATTATCCTTCTTGTTTTACTTCCCATATTCATTCAATTGAAATCTAAGTAGATAATGAAAAATTTCAATGGGTTTAGGAATATTATTAAAATTGAGTTTCAGTTAAGTAAATTTTAAAATATTTAGAACACTATCCACAACTTTTATACTTTAAAAATAAATGTATAATTTTCAATGACTTAATCCATACTTCCTCGTTCCTCGTTGCTCTAATGTGTTTTTTGGGTGTTTTTTTGACGGTTTATTAAAATATTTGTTAAGTGAGAAGAAAAACTTAAATACTTTTACATTTATTTTTAGTATAAATATATTTTACATGTAAATTCATTTATTAAAAAAAAATGACAACTAACAAAAAAGTAATTGAGAATTAAAAAAAAAAATATTGAAACCCTAACTAATTTGAAAATACTAATATTGAATTTCTAAACAAATCGAATTGAAGGAAAGAGTACTTTTATTATTTTACTTGTATGGAAACCCTAATTAAATTTTCTTTTCATCCACCATATTATCATCCACCACATTATCGCAATTCAGTTGTTTCGTTAGTCAAACTTAATAGTTAACAATAATTTGAACTAAAAAACAACATTTTCAAATAGAAAATATCATGAAATATTAACCGATAATATTTATATAGAGTATCATTCAAACTATTAGTCCATTTATGAGTTTTTTCAAAATCTGTATATTTTAGAAAAAAATTTTGAAAAAGTGAATATCCAATTTTTTTTTTTAGCAAAGTGTGTATAGGCGCGGGAACCCGGGGACGCGCCTATTCTATAGGCGCGACATGGGGACGCGCCTACTCCATAGGCGCGACCTGGGGACGCGCCTATAGAGTAGGCGCTTCCCCAGGTCGCGCCTATGGAGTAGGCGCGTCTCCAGGACGCGCCTATTCCATAGGCGCACGTGTCAGGTCGCGCCTATGCATAGGCGCGACCTGGGGACGCGCCTATGGCGTATTAGGGTTCTATTTAAAGAACCCTAATCTTCGTTGCCGCCTCCTCGTCGTTGCCGTCTCCCTCAGCTCCCGTCCGTTGCCTGCTGCCGCCGCGCCTCGCCTCGCCTCAAGCACCTCCTCGCCGCCGCCGTGTCCAGCGCCAGCTGCAGCTGCAGCTCCGTCGCCGCGCCTCCTCTCCAGCTCCGTCGCCGCGCCTCCTCGCCTCAAGAGCCGCCTCCCCTCGCCTCCCCTCGCCTCGCCTAGCCTCGCCTAGCCTCGCCGCCTCGCCTCCTCGCCTAGCCTCGCCTCCTCGCCTAGCCTCGCCTAGCCTCGCCGCCGCCGCCTCGCCGCCGCCTCGCCCTCGCCTCCCGACGACAGATCTCGGTAATTTTTTTTTTTTATTTTTTTTTTTGTTTAATTTTTTTAATATCTGATTATTAATATTTGTTGTTATGTTAATTAGCCATATTAATCGAAACGAGTAATTATAGTGCTAATTAATTATGTTATTGTAAATTAATTGTATATATTTGAATTATTATGATTAGTAAAAAAATTGTGCCCAAATAATTAATTATTATAAATAAAAAATTTATACTGTTTAATTGTACAGTTATCATGCAGCCGCGCGTAGTTATGTCAACTTTGTCGCACGGTACCAACGTGATAGATGTTGGTCCTTTAGATCCATCGGTCCTTTGGGGTCAAGCTAATCATCGTTCGTCGGATCTGAGCGATAATCAACAAATAACGTTTCGCTGTTTAAAAGGCGAAGGAAATCTAATTTCCGAAAATGCACAAGCGATTGTGCAAGCTGTTGGTTTATGGGATGTGGTTGTTATGTCACATCCCAAACTCGATCCAAAATTACTGACATCATTGTGCGAGCGATGGCGGCCGGAGACACATACATTTCATCTGAGACATGGGGAGATGACGATCACGCTTGAGGACGTAGCCGTGATTCTTGGACTTCGTATACACGGAGATCCAGTAACAGATGATTATGCAGCTGAGGAAGACATGGATGCTGCAGGGCTTGAATTATTAGGTCTGAACTTACAAGGTCGTAAAGATTTTGTTAAGTTGACTACGTTACGACAACATCTGTTTCATCCTCATCTTACCGCCGAACAACAAGCGAGGACATTTATCCTCATGATACTTGGTGGTGTGTTGTTTACAACAACAAAGAAAGACAAGGTGTCTTTAATCTACTTACCCCTACTGAGGGATTTAGAGAGAGCAAGTCATTACAGTTGGGGTTCAGCTGTTTTGGCGGCTACATACCGGGGATTGTGTGATGCATCGGAGCTCAACGCTGCAACATTCTCAGGGTGTGCCATCCTATTACAGGTATTCCATATGAAAATTTTGGACTGAATATTTAGAATTGATTCTACAATGTTATTAATTTTTTGCAATACAGTTATGGTCGTGGGAGCACCTTCACCTTGGTCGTCCTGTGCTCCAGGGTGAAGTTCCTGGTGGAGAGATGCATCCCTTAGGATACAGGTTGATTTTATTTTTTTTGGATTGATTGTGACAAACATCTGTATTCGTTATTTTGCTGAAATCTAAATGGTGAATATTTTTCTTAATAGGTGGGCATTTCTCAAAAGATCGTTCAGTCACCAAATTCGAACTACGAATTTGGTGTACTATAGGGATGACTTGGAGTCTCAGTCAGCTGATCAGGTACCATGTTTGAGGTTATTTTTCTTATCTACGTTTCGAATAATATTAACCCTACGTTGTGATTGCGAAAAACTTTCAATATTAGGTGACATGGGTGCCGTACAGTCCCTTTAGGTTGGCTACTGCACCCCCTGTCTGTCGTGACCACCCCGAGTTATTCCGAGCGAAGGTGCCACTTATCTATTTTAATGTGGTCGAGTGGCACCGTCCAGATAGAGTTATGCGGCAATTTGGACTGCAGCAGCACATTCCAGAGATAACACCTGCTGAGGTTCAAGATCATGCACGACTGCATAAGATAACACGTAAAGGTGCGCAGGGGGAGCGTCGTTGGACGACAATGCATCAAAATATGATTGCATTATGGAACAACCGTGTACCGTTTGTGAGGCGGGAAGACCAACCGGCGGTGAACGTCTCGCAATACATGGCATGGTATCGGCAAATAACCCGACGATTCATTACGACTCCATTTGCCGAAGCTAGTACGCCTCATCATCCAAGAGCTCCGTTTGTCCCTCACGGGGGACAAGTAGAGACAGTGGTAAGTACCCACGTAGTCCTTACTTCTGTCTATCATTGTTGTTAATAATTGACAATTCATTGTTGTCTATATTGCAGATGGGATACATGTCTAGAGGCATTCACCTTGCACGGAAAGCTGCGAGAGGTACCCTCAAGTTCACCAAAAAAAATTTCAAATTACTGGGCGAAGCTTACTTAGAAAATTGTCGGTCGTCGTACGATGCAATCGGTCAACTACCTGTGTACGCCGAACACATCCGACAGTCGGATGAATTAACTGATCGTGAGCTGAGGGTACTTCACGGAGGACGTGTTCGAGGAGCACCCGGGCGTGGACGTGGGAACATCGGGGAAGCCTCCTCAAGTCGAGGGCCTGGGGGACCGGCACGTAAATTTAGGGCTGTTGAACAATTGGAGTACACCGAAGAGGAAGAGGAAGATGAAGGTGAATATGATAGTGAATTTGACTGTTCCGACTAGTTTAGTGTTGCATTAAGTAATAATGGACCTTATTACAACATATTGTTATTAACTGCGTGTAAGAACTATTGCATCCATCTTCTATATTATTTAGCTATTTGTCCTAATTTTTGTAGATTTTTTTGGCAACCTTCAAAAATTGACATTTCTTACCGACAACCCATTTAACCCCCCTAAAACGATGGTCTAGAGATTTTGCTAATTTTTTTACTTTTTTATTATTTTCCTAAAATTTTACCGGACACAAATACTGACATAAAAAGAGTAATGCCACTGGTTACATGAAGTTCCGACATGTACATTTTTCTTAAAAATTACAACATCTTATACGTACGATATACTACATATTACAACATATTGTTATTAACTGCGTGTAAGAACTATTGCATTCATCGTCTATATTATTTAGCTATTTGTCCTCATTTTTTTAGATTTTTTTGGCAACCTTCAAAAATTGACATTTCTTACCGACAACCCATTTAACCCCCCTAAAACGATGGTCTAGAGATGATGCTAATTTTTTTACTTTTTTATTATTTTCCTAAAATTTTACCGGACACAAATACTGACATAAAAAGAGTAATGCCACTGGTTACATGAAGTTCCGACATGTACATTTTTCTTAAAAATTACAACATCTTATACGTACGATATACTACATATTACAACATATTGTTATTACAACATTTTTCTTCCGACGCCTAATGTGGAGATTTACATGTCTTCCGGTTGTGTCCACTTCCACCGCATTTGGAGCAGTTGTTTCTCTTGGGCAAACCTTCCCTAGCGTCCATCTCGTTATGGATACGGCTGGATTTTCTTCTACCGCGCTTTGTCCTCCACCTTTCCGGATCATGAGTGTACGTCGGAACGTCAAATTGTGGCCAGCAGTAATCGTCCGGTACTGGTTGAAAACATGGTGAGTATGCTTCCAGACGTGCCTGGTTCGAATATAGCGGATCAACGTGAGGAGCCCATTGCATCCCTGCCTTAGTGAGAGCTGCCATTCCATGTGCACACGGGTGATGATATATTTGCCATAACCCACACTCACATGTTTGCTCAACCACGTTAACCGTATAATTCCCTGGAGTGGTCCAACCGACACCTTGTACAAATCTACCAATATCACGGACTTGGAAAACACCGTGTTCTCGACTGAACTGGGCCACTTGCATCCTGCCAAGCTGTTTCTGTGCGCGAGCAATGGTCTTTTGGACAACGTCCGACCACACCTTCGACTCCTCAATGGCAACCATTGCTTCGTGTCGACGCGTGAAGAAGTACGTATTGGACCTCCAATAAGTTAGTTTCACTAACTCAGTCAA
Organism: Chamaenerion angustifolium; assembly: GCA_946814005.1. Lineage (NCBI taxonomy): Eukaryota > Viridiplantae > Streptophyta > Magnoliopsida > Myrtales > Onagraceae > Chamaenerion > Chamaenerion angustifolium. The sequence goes on from OX328279.1 coordinate 3,517,682, forward strand.
CGGCAATGCCCTTGCGCCTTTCAAAACGCCGTTAAACACTTCAACCAAGTTGGTGGTCATGTTTCCATACCGCGCTCCTCCATCATACGCTAAAGCCCATCTATCGAGGGGTATGTTGGATATCCAGTCCTTGTACTTTCCATCATGGATCGCCAATAGATTAGCATACCAAACATCGAACTTACGTTTATCAGGTGTGCTTGCCATTAGGTAAAGCTGTTTCTTCAGGATAACACTTTTGAAGACGTGATTGAAATTACTTGCTATGTGCCGTGCACAAAAGCGATGTGTTCCAACCCCGTATTGACAATATACAGCCTCGACCGCGTTAATTATTGCCCTGTGCCGATCAGACATTAGACATACATGGCGATCCTTGGTTACGTTATCCCTCAGATGCTGTAAAAACCAGTTCCAACTCTCGTTTGTTTCTCCATCTGCAATACCAAATGCCAAAGGATATATGCCATTGTTAGAATCGTACGACACGGCTACAAGCACTTTTCCATTGTATTTCCCATACAAATGTGTCGCGTCTATACTTATAAGAGGCCGACAATGGGAAAAGCCTTCAATGGCTGGACCGAATGACCAAAACATCATTCCAAAGGTCGCTACTCCAGTTTCCGCATTTACCCTTTTGGGCATGAAATCATACACTGTCCCAGGGATATATACGGCCATAGCCGAAAGTAACCTAGGGAGGTTTACAAACGCATCCTCATGCGTTCCATATAACGACTCCAACACCACTTGTTTCGAGTACCACGCCTTCGGATATCCAATCTTCGAGCCAAACTCGTTCTCCACCATCGACTGGATTACTGAAATTTTCAGTCCGGTGTCAGCTAAAACAGAATTTCTTATTAAAGCCACTATCATCTTGCAGTCGATGTTTTGGTGTCGCTCGATGAGGACTTCATTAGCACATGTATGTGGAGAATTCAGTTTGGATATTCTCCACAATCCAGTATGCTTAAACAGACTTCCTCTCAATGACCAAGAACAATTTGTTTGATCAACTTTACACCTGAAAACAATTGATTTTGGAGTGGATGTCTCGACAATACACACCTTCGAATTTGCTATGTGCCATTTCCTCACAGCGGCAGCCAACTCGTCCTTACTATTAAACTTCATGTTTGTGTTCAAGAAACTTTCACTCGACGTGTCATCATCAGCCGTAGACCACTCATCCCTTGATTGGAAGTTGTCTATCCAATTACTATCCACCCAATTTTCAGCAGTGGGTTGCATCATTTGCACGTCGTGTGAGCTACTTCCACCATGGCCACCTCCGTGTACATCTTCAGAGTTCTCGCCAACTTCAAACACCTCTTCGTTGTCTTCATCAATGTGCCCTGTAAAATGTTGACTATACGGATCTTCTGCATTAACCACATGGTCATCTGAGAGTGCGTCAACGTCGACATCGTCATCTGAGATATCATTGTTGTGACCATGCAAAATATTCACTGTCTCCTCACCCCCATCCCCGATGTTTGGAATCAAATTGCGTTCTCTAGTCACGCTAAACACAATAAATCGACTAGCAGAACTTAACTCTAAAGCAAAAGACAATGCCGAATCCGACCGAATACGCAAAAATTTGCACAGTCCATCAGTATCCGTAAATTTATATGAAATGTTTATGGACATGGCTTCAACATCCGGCCAACTACACTCCATACATATAATTTCCTTTAGGCGACAAAGAGAGATATCCAAGGTAGCTGTAGTAATACTGGATGTACCACCAACATAAACCTCATTACCATTCTCGGACACTATTTGGCCGCCAAATAAGCAAATTATACCAATTTCTGTCATGCTTGATCCTAACAAAATTAGTAGTATCAAAATGCTTATCACATATGATATATACGTAAATATAACTCCTACACTTTTTAATAAAATTAATATTATGAAATATATACAAATAAATTACTTACCTTAGATGCTGATGAAGAGGAAGATGATGAAGAGGATGATGAAGCTGATGAAGAAGACGATGAAGAAGACGGACAAACGCAATTTATCGAAGTTGAATGTTAAAATTATTGATTTTTACTGTTTGAAATCGTACAATCATATAATTGGTTCATAGGCGCATCCCCAGGATGCGCCTATTTTAGTAGGCGCATTCTGGGGATGCGCCTATTGCAAAGGCGCATCCCCAGGATGCGCCTACGGACATAGGCGCATTCTGGGGATGCGCCTATTGCAAAGGCGCATCCTGGGGATGCGCCTATGAACATTTTTCTAAATATATTTAGACGGTATATACTTTTTCAAAAAAGTATACTGACATATACACTTTTTGAAAAAGTTCTCAATTTATTCCATACTTGAGGTCATATGTAACTGACTTAAAAAAGTTGCATAATGTTGTCACACCAACTTTCCTCTCTATTATTTTTTTTTGTGTGTAAAAAATTAAAACTTTTCCCAAAAATCAAACAATATTCTGCCACACTCAATCACAACTTTAAAAGTTGACCCAAAAAAAATAAATCACAAATTTAAAACTTAAAAGCATACTTTGCCAACTCGAAGCCGCCCACAACTTTGAATTTGAAAGACAAGGAGCGACAAAGTCTGCAAAATTATGATGTCGGTGAAACTCTCTCTCTCTCTCTCTCTCTCTCTCTCTCTCTCTCTCTCTCTCTCTCTCTCTCTCTCTCTCTCTCTCTCTCTCTCTCTCTCTCTCTCTCTCTCTCTCTCTATATATATATATATATATATATATATATATATATATATATATGACTTTTTTTTTTTGGTAAATGCTGAAACAAAAACATACAAACTAGTTTACTCTGAAGTTACAAGTCTAGTCCTAGCCACACCCCTTGTATCCATTCTAAGAATCGCTACAACACTCCTCGGTGGTTGATCCAACTCAACAAAGGTTGATTCTAAGTTGACCGCTTCCTTAGCCAACATGTCTGCTGCTCCATTTCCTTCTCTGAACACGTGCCTTAACTTCACTCTCCTGAATTCCAACATCAGTCTCCTGCAATCACAGATAATAGGGGTTAGCGGCCTGTCTTCCAAGTTCTCTTCCAGAATCATACATATAGCCTCTTTAGCATCCGACTCCACATGGAGGTCCTGAATTCCCATCTTCTTTGCCAACAAGAGCCCGTCCCTTATCCCCCATAACTCTGCGACCAAGCTATCCGTGATGCCCAATCTTCTTTGAGCCCCTTTCACCCAACCACCAAGGTGATTTCTTAAGATCGCCGCGCATCCTGCTGGTCCCGGATTTCCTATCGCCGATCCATCTGTGTTCAGTTTGGTCCAACCAAACTCTGGTGTAGTCCATCGAACTTCGAGCTTCGTCCTACTCCGTGAGTGTTGTGACTTCTCCAGTGCAATCGAGATTTCTCTTACCTGCGAAAAAGTTAGACTCACAATATCTCTATCCAGAAATTTGTTAGTGAAAATAAACGAATTTCTGTTTTTCCAGATAAACCACACAGCAGAGGAAAAAATCAAACCCCATTTCATCCCATCGTGATGCTCCCTATCATCATGACTGTTGGCTTTCAACCAACCCGTTAACTGGTTATCATGAAAATCTATGTCACCCGGAATACCAATATCCAACCAAACCTGCCTAGCATACTGACAATCCCGCAGGACATGCAGTGTGTTCTCTTCAAATAGGCCACAGATTTTACAAACGGGATCAATATCCATACCTCTCTTCCTAAGCATGCAGGCAGTAGGTATACGATCATGATTACACAACCACAAAAAGTATTTGATTCTGGGTAAGTTTTTACCTTCCCAGATCCAGTTCCACTTATTCCGATCCTGCTCGATGTGGTTGTGCCTTTTCTGGATGATACTCCTATGAACCATGGCTACGGACGGTGTACCTGTCGGAGAGCCCCACCATACCTTCCTATCTTGACCCCCTTGTCCTATACTCCTTGGAGTCGCTCTTATAATCTCCACAATGGACTTCGGGATCTGGAGTGACAGGTTTGAAACGTCCCACTCCCCATTGTTTAAGATTAACTCATGTAGCTTAAGATCCTGCTCCCCGAAGCCCAGAGGACCCTGCACCATACTACGCAAAGAGTTAGGACCAAACCATTTATCATACCAGACGTTGACGCTAGTTCCATCTCCCACAATCCACCCTAGTCCTTCCTTCAGACAGCTCCTCCCATTTCTCAGCGCTTTCCAAGTGGCTGAATATATATGACTTAAATGTCAATTTATGATGTTTGATCAAAATCGAAGTTTAAAAATGAAAGGTTAGTCCTTTACATTTAAAAATCTATTGAATTTTAATTTTACTAAATGTTTTATCCAACTTATTAGATTATGTTTTGAAAATTATAAAACTAACATAAAATTAAAAATATCACAACAAAATCCTTAAATTTTTTATATATATCATAATTGAGTTAATTCGATCGATACTCGATTGAATCATAATCGAAGGGGTTAAGGTTTGAGTCTTGATCCAAACCAACACTCAAACCAAGATCGAGCTGAGCTGAGTCAAGAGTCATATCGTAGCCCATTCGATTGAGACCCTAATCGAATTGAGGCTAAAATCGAACATCAATTCAATTAGAGATCAATCAAGTCTTGATCGAATAAGAACTCAATTATAAAATATAGAAAAAAGCTTAAATTGTGATATTTTTAACAGTATTATATTATTTTTGTAAATTTTAAAATAATATTATGTTAAGTTTGAATGAAAAATTGAACGAAATAAATAAACTAACAGATTTTCAAATATTAAGAATTCAAACCTTTCATTTTTTTTTTAGTTTGATCAAAAAAAACAAAACCTTTCATTTTTAAACGTTACAGAAAAGCTTGATTTTGTCTCAAATATTAGGTGGACAAAGTGATAGTTAATCCATATATATCTATATCTATATTATCACTCAAATAATAACCGTTAGTGTATACACTTTAATATTTAGCCTAACCTTATATATATATATATATATATATGATCGATATCCATAATAGTGAAATGCATTTCCCGCGTCAAAAGCATATTTCCCAATACTCGACTTTCAGGGTTTTCATTATATTATTATCAAATCACGTGTAAAACATGTACCCATTAGACAACCCAAAATGACCAAACACAAATCAAACAAGACAATGGCCGAATAAAAAATCTTAATATATTGTCGAGATTCGGCATATATAGTTTTTTTTTTTTTTTTTTTATAATTATGGATTAAAATAACTGCAGTAGGTGACAATTAATCACCCAAGTTCAAAATACACAACCACAACTAGCTAACTTTAACAATACGCGAAACAGAAAAGCCCACAGCGTCTTTCCGGAGCGCGATAATAGTTTCCTTCGGAGGAGAGCTATGTATTTCAAAAGCATGTCGTTGATTGAGCGCCATACCCGCCATGGTATCCGCTACCGCATTCGCTTCTCTAAAAATATGTCTGAACTTCATTCTTTCGAACTGCATCAATAGCATCCTGCAATCCGCAATGATCGGCATTAGTTTATGATTTGACATATTTTCATCAGAGATTACCTTATAGGCTAAGAGAGCGTCCGTCTCAAGGTGAATAGATTTTAATCCGAGAGTCTTTGCCAAAAGCAGTCCGTCTCGGATGGCCCAACATTCCGCCGTGAGACTGTTTGAGCAACCCAAATTCCTTGAGAAACCTGCAACCCATAGACCCCTGAAGTCTCGGATGACCCCACCGGCTCCTGCGAAACCTGGATTTCCCTTAGCAGCTCCATCTGTGTTAATTTTAAACCAATCCTCTTTGGGAGGAACCCAACTAATATCAATGGAAATGAACTCATTAGCACTGTCAGTCTCAAGATAAACATTTTTATGAAACTTAGCCTGAGATAAAGATACAGAAAAAACAGAAGAAAAAGCAGGTTTATCATTAAAAATAAGAGAGTTCCTATTTTTCCAAATGTTCCAAATCTCATAAGGGAAAAAGTACTTCCACTCAACACCTTGAATATTGACTCCCGAATCCTGACAACCCTTCTTGATCCACTCATTCAAAGGGTAGTCGATAGACTGGCCCAGATTAGGTGAACCCGTGGCTGAGTTCCACATCTCTTTAGCATGCTTACACCCACGCAATATATGATCTATGTCCTCCACCCCAGAGTAACAAATTTGACACAGAGGGCTCAAATTACATCCTCTATGGTTCAATAGTTTGCTGGTGGCAAGTCTATCTTTAAGGCATAACCAGATAAAATGCTGAATTTTTGGGATAGTCTGAATCTTCCAAACCCAATCCCATTGATTAATCGCCTGGTTGTTTGTGTCATGACCAGCTAAAAGAGAGTATGCAGATGCAGTAGAGTAATTCCCCGAGTGAGTGCCATTCCATATCTGAGTGTCCGAGGATATATTGGTCTTGTCCCCAGGAGTACCTCGAAACATGTCCATAAAATTTTTGGGGAAGTCAAAGGAAGTTCTATCAAGATACCACTCTTCATTTTGAAAGACATCTCCTACCATCAGTCTATCTTCTTCATAGTTCAGAGGACCATAGATTGCCGCTCGCAGGGGTTGATTACCCACCCAGTTATCGTGCCAAAATTTAATGTCTCTACCATTTGCTACCACCCACCCTGAACCTAATTTAAGGGTGTTCATGCCTTCCTTAATTGCTTTCCAATTACAAGGCGTTTTATTCGAAGTAGTGAGAGAAGTCCCATCCTGCTTAAGAGTTCTGTTTCTAATGACCACAGCCCAAGGGGCCGCATCCTTCTTCAATCTCCAAGCCAAACTCCCCAAAAGTGCTTTGTTACGATACACCGCTGACTGCAGTCCAAGACCCCCAAGACTTTTCGGCTTTGTAATTTCCTCCCAGTTGATCAAATGGATTTTCCTCTTCTGGTCCGTGGATCCCCAGACAAAATTTCTATTAATCCTGTCCAGTTCTTTACAAACTGAACTAGGAAACATAGTACATTGCATATAGTAGGAGGGGATAGTGGACAAGACCGATTTGACCAACGTAACTCTACCAGCCATTGATAACAGCTTTGCCCTCCACCCCGAGAGTTTATTTCTAACTTTATCCAGAATAAAGTTAAAAGAGCTAACTTTCGAGTTTGACAAATCCAAAGGAAATCCAAGGTAAGAACCAAAGTTTTCAACTGTTCTAAACTGTAAACTCGTAGATATCTGTGTTCTTTTGGTAGCTGGAACATTTTTTTAGAAAACCATGATTGACTTCCCCTGATTTACCTTCTGTCCTGAAATGTCGCAAAACTCCTTTAGGACCGAGTTGATACAGTTACAATTTTCAGGTGTCGCCTCTCCCATGAGAATGAGATCATCGGCAAAGAAAAGATGAGATAAAGTCAAGCTACCTCTTCCCACTTTTATTCCTTTCCATTGTCCCTGCATAACCTTATCATCGATAAGAAATGCCAGATATTCCATGCATAGGATAAAGATGTACGGGGATAGAGGATCCCCTTGCCTAATCCCTCTGGACGGGTAGAATTTTTCTAGTTTCCCCCCATTGAACAAAATTTCAATAGAAGACGTGGAGATACAACTCATAATCAACTTAATGACATTATCCGGGAATTTAAAGAAAAGGAGCGTTCTTCTGATGAAATCCCACTCAACTCTATCATAAACTTTCTCAAGATCAATTTTGATGATCATACACCCAGTTTTGCCCTGTTTATGCTTTGAAAAGTGCAGCACTTCTCTAAGCAGAATGACATTATTTGAACCCCTTCTACCAGGGATAAAACTAGTCTGAAAAGGAGAGATGATATTTTTCAGAACTGGTCTTATTCTGTTCACCAAAATTTTTGATATGACCTTGTAAATAGAATTGCAAAGGCTTATAGGTCTGAAGTGGGAGACCGAATTTGACTGACTGCATTTTGGAATTAAGCAGATAAATGTTTCATTCCAACTTGTAGGGACAGACCCTCTTTTAAACACCTCACTGATAGCCTCAATCAGAGAGCTACCCGTACAGTTCCACAACTTTTGGAAGAAAGCCGGATGGAGGCCATCCGGCCCAGGAGCTTTAAACGGTTTAAGATCCCAAGTAGCTTTCCTAATTTCTTCCAAATAGATAAAGTTGTTTAGGCGCCGGATTTGATTTTCAGATAGAGTTGTTCTCCATGCCTCTGACTGCTCAACCACCAAAGGTGAGGAGACCTTTGAGGTGGTGAATAGATTAGAAAAGAATTTCTGAAATTCCTCCTGAATGAGCCCCTCTTCGAAGATCCAATTTCCAATTGAATCTTTGATAGCCAATATCTTATTTCTTCTTCTTTTAACAAGAGTAGAAATATGATAGAATTTGGTGTTTCTATCCCCATCTCTGATCCACTTTGTGCGGGATTTTGCAGCCCAAAGTTTTTCTTCCTGGTCAAGAATCTCAGACAGCTCTGCCTGAAGATTTTTTTCCAGAGCGACAATGAAGTCATTTGGGGAATTAGCAATACACCTTTGAGCTCCCGAAATCCTCCGAAGGATTTTTTCTTTTCTCTGAAAAACATTCCCAAAAATTTCTTTGTTCCAAGCGCGAGCTTTGGCAGGGAAGTGATTAATGGCAGGCGTGATCCTATTACTAAACTCATTCCAAGTATTCTTAACCATAAGTTCAAAACTTGGGTGATCAAGCCACATAGGTTCCATCCTAAACGGCCTAATTGCTTTGATGCCATCATCCCCACCAGAGTTTATAAGCAGCGGGCAGTGGTCAGAATGAGTTCTCATAAGGTGAGTAACAGAGGCATTGGGAAAACTAAATTTCCAGTCCATATTAGCCATCATCCTATCAAGTCTCTGCTGGATTAATCTATCTGAGTCCCACATATTGACCCAAGTAAACTTAGGCCCTCTAAAGCCAAGGTCAATCAAATTACAATCACTGATCATATCATTAAAAAGAGACACCCTATTCATGCAAATTCGATTACCCCCCAATTTTTCAGCACTATTTGTGACATCATTAAAATCACCTACTACTAACCAAGGACAAGATATAGTAGAGGCCACCGATTTAAGATTATCCCACAACAGTAATCTTTCATTTAATTTGGAGCTAGCGTAAATAGCAGACATGAACCAAGACAGGTTAGAAGGGATAACCTGGATCTTGAAGTGTAATTCCTGATCAGTAGACGCCATCTTCGAAATATTTGTCTCGAAGTCATTCCAGAGCACAAGAATTCCACCCTTAAACCCTCTTGCTTCCACCCCTAGGAATATAGTTGTAGGGATATGAATCTCTATAATATTATATCGAGAATTAGTTTTTAGAGGATATTTCCTTTTCGAGCATTAAATTTTGTTGAATATATTATTAATTGTCGAAGTCCATTATAAGTCCTAATGAAGAATCAAAATATATACATAAATATGGTAAGAAATATCAAAATATAATATCATATACAAATAACAATATATCATTTATAACTAAATTTCTTTAATACGATCCCGTTTAAGATAAACATTATGTCGCGAACATTAATCTTGATCTGAAAAATGTCAAACTGAGTGCATCAAAGGTGTTCTGATCATGAGTAGATACATGATGCACATGTAGAATTTTTTTGCTACAAGTCGGGTTTTGTAGTCAAGTCATTTGAGTTGTGTTTGATTTGAAACACGTCATCAACATTCGGAGAAGTCACACGCCATGAGTTCCGATGTTCAGATCGATCTTGAGTAGCACATTCAACTCGTCTTCCATGTCTACATGCCATTGAATCTGCTTGAGAAGCCGAGGTAAACTCTATAAACTCAGGCAATGGCAGAGACGACCGAGACTATGATGACGTGCAAAATGATCAACTCATCTTTGATCAGCTAATGTGTTAACATCGTTTAAGAGTATACTGAAAATATTAACTCAAATTTAAAATTATGAGACAGTTGGTTAAGACGTACATCGTATGCATATACTCAAGGTTGGAAACCGAGTTTTAAAATATGATAAATTAGGTCTGATCATGGGCGGTCCGGTCCGAAAGGCAAGACCGAGATCGAAATTTCGGTCTTGCCTTCTGGAGGACCGAGACCGACCTCGGCCAAAAAAGCCCGCCCGAGTCGGTCTTTCTTGACTCGGGCCGGTCTCGGTCCTGGACCGAATCTACACCAAAAAAAAAAAAACTATGAGTTCACGGTATTTTTTAGTAAAAGGCGAAGGAATAGTTCACCTCTCAAATAAACACTATGAACTCTCTATATTTTTTAGTAAATTTATTAAGATGCACCTTTTTATAGAGATAGAAAACCTCCAAAATCCATATTATTTTCGGTGTGGTATTATGAAAATCTCAAATACACATACATTCGGTCCGGGCCGGTCCTAAACGGGCTTTCGGGAAAAAAGCCAGAGCCCGAGACCGACCTTGAAGAAAAAAACCCGCCCGTTCGGTCTCGGTCCTAGTCGGTCTCGGTCCTAGTCGGTCCGGTCTCGGACTGATCTTGTCGGAAATTCGGTCCTACAGTCTTTTTTGATCACCCCTATGATAAATTATGTAAGATAAAATAGAGTAACCACATTATTGTCTACAATCATGAATATATATATATATATATACATTTGGCCATTAATCATGAATATATGATACCTAAGTTTTTCTGATAGAAACAAAATATATTTGTTTTCACAAGCTTTCCTTAGTGAACACCCTGTCATTTTTTTTTTGATCGTATAAATTTCCGTATATTGATATCAATCAAACAAAATTCGGGAAAGTCCCCGATACAAACTCTGAATCGAGCCTCAAAAACTGTAAGAGAGGGGGTGGAGGTTGGGACATACGTATTCAACAACAAAAATACCCTGTCATATTCAACAACAAAAATAATACATATACATACGTATATATATATATATATATATATATATAACACGAAACAAAGGATACACTTTCCTTCCCTTTGATTCGCTCTCATCCCCTTTCTTCATTTTATTATGATGAATATCCAAAATAATCATTACACTTAAAATAAAATAAATATGCTTTCTGTATTAATTACGTTGGTGATTTATACTTCGTTCACCTCTAATTTTTTAATAATTTTAAAAGCTTATCTAAAGTCGATGATATTCATATTCTCCTATATCATTAGGGCACCTTAAATGTGCACTAGTTTATATAGTGCACATACGTTATTAAATTTTTTTACACACCCATAACCATAGTAGTTTATTATTACCTATATCCCTAGAAAAACGCGGTTGTCCATACTTCGTACGTAGACTACAACCAGTTTCTCTATATAGATTTCCACGACCGCAAATCTGAATTGAGTTCGTCTCTCTCTCTCTCTCTCTCTTTGTGTCTTTCCTCTTCCTCTTCGAAAGAAACAAAGAGATGATCTGAAACTACAGTGTCCTTTTCATCATCTGGTATATAGTCATAGAGATAAACAGATCTTGTCTTCTGCACTGCACAGAACGAAGCAATGGCGGACCTCATCTATTACGTAAGCAAGGTCGGATCATTTTCCCATTTTTTTCACGTTCAAAACACATAACAGATCAATGCTCAGATATACATACACATATATATATATTCTAATTCTTGTCTGAAGCTTCTTTGCTGAAAAAAATGGCATTTTCGAAAGTTTTTGGTTCTGGGTTTGTGGATATAGAGGTTGTTAATGTGGTTTTCTTGTTGTTGATCTTCAAAAGATCCCATTTTTGTTTTGTTTTTATAGGATAAGTGATCATTGGATAGATAATATATTAGATGAAATGACATTAATTATCTCTATTTTTTTCTATAAAACAATCCCCAATTTCAATTTGAATCTGACGATAGAAAAAAAAAGAGAGAACATGAAACTAAATTTGACATCAGATGTCATTATGTCTGGCTTCAGTTTTGTCTTATATTTCTTTAGTTCTCGTTGAATCAATACATAAATAATAAATAAAGGACAATAGCTTATAACATTTAGGTTTCATTCTAAATTGAGTAGTGATTAGAGAATGTAGCTAAGTTGTATATATGATGACTAATTTTGTAGAAATTATGAATGTGGTATTAACTATATAAGTCATGGTGACTTCAATATTCTCCCGCACACTTAAAAACTCTTATTTATCAAAGACACGACACCGACACTTTTTAATTCAGACGAGTTAGACCTTAATTTTTCCTGACACTTTTTTAATTTAGACGAGTTAGGCCTTAATTTTTCAAATTTTTAATAAAACCCCTCTCATGATTAGACCCGACCCAGAATTTAGTGCGTGGAGTAAACGGTAAACAATAAAACTCTTATAGGAAAATAACAACTCAATACCATCAACTGAAATCGAACTCTGATACCATATTAAATTCTACACTGGGTTGAACCAAACCCAATTAACAGACAAATGAAGACGACTTATACAACTTGAGATTCATCCTAAAACAAATTAGTGATAGGAAGAAGTAATCAAATTATATGTATGGTGTCTAATTTTGTAGGAACCACCGATATGGTATTTATAAGCGATCATTCCATGTTCTAAGAGTACATGATCTTACATTTTCTTCATTGGATTTCAATGACAGGATGCTCCAATCATAAAGAACACCAGCAAGAAGCCATCTTCATCTCTTGGAAGAATGCTTCTCTTCATATTCTCAATGATATGCAGTGTATATATTGTCTTGTCTTGCTTAAGGCAGTTAAATGCCTACGGCAATGCCTTCAATGGTGTCCGAATCATCTACAAACCCTGTCCTCATAAACAATTGAATGGTCCTCTTCTTCATTTCCCCACACCCAAAACTTTCAATAGGTACTTAAAAATCTTGTTCTAATGAAGTTTTTTTTTTTTTTTTTGTGTGTATTTTTTTGCTTATTTTTTTTGTGTGATGTGATAATTTTAGGTCGGAATGCACGAATAATCCAGTCCAACTCTTTGCGATCATATCGATGCAGAGATCGGGAAGTGGGTGGTTCGAAACGCTTTTAAATAGCCATACGAATTTGAGTTCGAACGGGGAGATATTCAATAAGGAAAGAAGGGCAAATGTTTCGATCATTATGCAGACTCTTGATAAAGTTTATAATTTGGATTGGCTTAGCAGTGCTTCTAAGAATGAGTGCTCTGCTGCTGTTGGGTTCAAGTGGATGCTTAATCAGGTACATAGACTCATGTTATTACTTCGGACTGAACCGTTTTAAATACTCTATAATTATTTTTAAAAATTGGGACTTGATTGGGTTCAACGATTAGGGCTCCAATTGAGCCCTAATCGGGGTTCCTATGGTCTGGGTCCTATCCTAGATCAGGTCCCCAAGGTTGGGCGACCTGGTCTGGGTTCAGACCTAGACCATAGGAACCTCGGTGTGACTCGAATCGAGTTGGGACTTGTTTGTAACTTTAGTGTAAGTTTGTAGGGTTTAATTGTAACATTTAGAAAAATATTTGATTAATTTTGCAAATATTAAAAATATTTAACAGAATTTTTTAATAGAAAAGTAACAGATATACAAATTACCATCATTATTAAACATATTGAACCATTAATAATCACAAAAAAACATGGGCAAAAACCATTTTGTGCAAGTATATTAGACAATTTTCAAACTTTTCCCTATATAAAATGGTTCCTTATTTTCGTACTCGTATCCTACTTAATTAATAGTGGAACCAAAACAACGCATCTGAAACATGTTAATATAGTAATTTGTGGATACCCCGTTAAAGTTCATTGAAATTATTAAATTTTTCTTTTAAAAATGAATATAATCGTTTTTACATATTTATTTATTAATTATACAATTATTTTTTCCTCAATAATGCAGATTTGAGTTGAATTCGAACTCAAATATGCATTTTGGGTTCAAATTCAATTTAAATATGCATTTTAGGATTGAATTTGAATCCCAAAAATGCAGATATGAGTTTGAATTCAATTTTAAATGTGTAGAATTCAAACCCAAATTTGTATTTTGAAGTTGAATTTAGTGTTGAAAATGATATGAAGAAGAATTTAGTGTTGAGTTTAGTTGAATTTAGTGGTAAAATTGTCATTTCGACATATTTAACAACAAAAGTGAATACATAGTTACCGGTTGATGCATTTAACAACTTTTTATAACTTAGTGTATAAAACAACAATTTCAAACATATTAATTCATTTAACAATAACAGTTAAACATACGAGTCCATTGAGATATTTCCCTTATATTTTTTATGAACCTTATTTATAAGTCGGGTTTGAATCCAAATAGATATTATATTCCCTTAATTACTTCATTAACTAAACTATATCATCATTTTCTTTGTTTCATACCTTATCTTTTCTGGTACATTAAAAAACGTCCCCGAAATTATAACTACCGAACATTTTGTCCATTTTGGTTAACTAACAGGGACTTATGCAGCACCATGAAGAGATCATAGACTACTTCAATAGAAGAGGCGTATCGGCAATCTTTCTGTTCCGACGAAACACTCTGCGTCGCATGGTTTCCTCGCTAGCAAATAACTACGATAGTTCCGCTAAGTTATTGAACGGCACACACAAATCACACGTACATTCCGATGAAGAGGTCTTTCTCTTTTTCATTTTATCCACCACTTTTTGATGCATACCATGACAAACATCTGAAGCTGCATATTGCAGGCAAGTACATTGTCCAAGTACAAACCCGTGATCAATGCGACGATGGTTTTACGGGAGTTGAGGGGCGTGGATCGAAAAATCAAGAATGTATTATGCTCCTTCAATAGCACGAGACACATCGTTCTTTACTACGAGGATGTCGTGAAAAATCGAACGGTAAGTGTTCTAATGATAACCCGAATTAATATCGTTTACCATTTCGGCCTTGACTGTACTATCATAAAATATTGCAAAGTACCCGAAATGGAAGTCACCAAACACAATCAATCATAGTTATCAAAACCAAATCGGGTCTTGAATCGGTGAGGGAGTCGGTTCAGACGGTCCAACCGTCGGTTCACATGAATTATTACCTAAAATTAGGATTACACTTAAGTGATAAGTCACGGTAAAGAATAGAGGAGGAAAGCGACAATTTTTGTTTGGAAATTAATCGAAGAACCAAAATCGACTGGTTCTTAAAAAACTGGGAAGTTTTCACCTATTGAACCAGATTCAGTATGCATTTTGGTATTTTGTAAGAACCGAACTGTCCATCCCGCCAATTCATGATGGACCATGTTAGACCGACGGTTCAATCCAGTTCTGATAACTATGCAATCAACGTCATGTACTTTTTAGGTTGGGTAAATTGCCACTTGCCCCCTTATGTTTTAGTCTTTTCAAGGAAAGGCCCTCTTTGTCTGTTTATCCAAGTTTTGCCCCTATTGTTTTCTTTCTCTTATTGAAATCTAAAGTAAGATCTATTCCTTGTTACAGAAACTACGTGAAGTCCAGGAGTTTCTAGGGTTGCCAGTGAAAGGTCTGTCGAGCCGACAAGTGAAGATTCACAAGGGACCATTATCGGACCTTGTTGAGAACTGGGACGAGGTGAGCGCCACGCTTCGTGGGACCGCTTATGAGGCCTTCACTCAGGACCCCGATTATTGAACCGGGTTCGAGGTGGTCTGACTCTAACAAGACAAGCAATGTGAATTCTCCTTAGCTTAGTTCCTTGCTGCTGAAGCAACGTAAACGAAAAAGAGATTTCGTTGTGAGCACCCGAATGGCGACCCGACAGATTTTCGACATAGTTCATTGTTAGTGTATGTGGATAGATTATCAAAGGAGCATATGGTATTGACAAGTTGGCATTAGAAATTGTAATTGAATGGAAGGATTTATTCGTTGAGATATGTTCTAGAGTATACTAAATATCAAAGAAGGGGTATTGTACATGGATGACTATACAATTGTTTTTTCACTTGCAAAACATGGTACAATTATGTAGCAATGCGGAAATAATTGAGTTAACTATTGACATGAACACTAAGTTGATGATATTTACGAAAGCCTTGAAGTAAGATGAGTTGTTTGTGAAATTAAAAAAATTTACTAGTTGAATGTTTCACAACAATAATGTCTCAAACTGATTTAGTTGAAAACATAGTCTTGACTCTTGAGTGCCGAGATATTGATAAACTTAACAAATCGATCGAAACTCAAAGGGGTACTATCATAAAAAAGGGGTTTTGGGCTCCGAAATAAGAAATAAACTAAACGTAATTAAAATCATATATGCATAGTAAAAATATGAGCAAAAGTAATTTAGTAGAAAATGAAGTTGCGAGTGAGGAGATATTGACAAAATTACGAAATCAGACGAAATTGATAAGGTGCCATCTCGGAAAAAGATATTTAACGTCTCATATACAAGTGAACACATGTGTAGAAAATATATTTTATCGAGTACGTAAGCAAACACAATTTATTTAATCGAAAATTGATATCCGATTCAAGAGAAATTAAAAAAATTGCAAAATCGGTCGAAACTCAAAGGGGTACCATCAAGGCAAACAACGGATTTGAGTTCCAAATATATATATATTAGATACATTAATACCATAATATATATCGAGTAAGCCTAAGAATAAAACTAATTTCACTGAAAACAAAGTTGCGAGTTAGGAAATATTGACCAAACTACAAAATCAGTCAAAACAAAAAAGGTACCATCAAGGAAAAAGATCGTTAATGTTTGGAAAAGATATTTCTTTGAGTACAAAAGCAAAACAAAATTTATTTTTATCGAAAATGGAGTTCCGTTTGAGGATAAATTCAAAAAACTACAAAATCGGTTGAAACTCAAAGGGGCACCATCACGGAAAACAACGGATTTGAGTTCCAAAAATATATAATATATTAACATTACTACCATAACATACATTGCGTAAGATAGCAAATAAAACTAATTTCATCGAAAAAAGGAGTTCTGATTGAGGAGCAATTCAAAAAACTACATAATCGGTCGAAATTCAAAGAGGTACGTACCATCACGGAAAACAACAGATATGAGTTCCAAAAATATATATTATATTAACATTACGACCATAATATATATCGATTAAGAATGAGAATAAAATTAATTTAATTGAAAACGAAGTTGCGAGTTAGGAGATATTGACCAAACTACAAAATCGGTTGAAACGAAAAAGGTACCATCAAAGAAAAAGATCGTTAATGTTTGATAAAATAAAAGTGATCATAACGTTCATTTGATCCCTATTATTTTGAGTAAAATGTTTGGAAAATATATTTCTTCGAGTATGGAAGCAAAAACAAATTTATTTCATCGACAATAGAGTTCCGATTGAAGAGAAATTCAAAAAACTACAAAATCGGTCGAAACTCAAAGGGGTACGCATCATAACGGAAAACATTGGATTTGGGTTCCAAAAATATATATTGTATTAACATTACTACCATAATATATATTGAGTAAGATAACGAATAAAACTAATTTAGTCGAAAATAAAGTCCTCGTTGAGGAGAAATTCAAAAAATCACAAAATCGGTCGAAACTCAAAGAGATATCATAACAGAAAACATTGGATATGGGTTCCAAAAATATATATTGTAAACGAAGTTGTGAGTGATGAGATATCGTAAACTACGAAACGGACGAAACTAATAAGGTCCCATTTCAGAAAAATGTCATTAATGTCTGATATACAAGTTATCACATATTCATTTGACCCAATATTTTGAGTAAGAATGTGTAGGAAAGATATTTCATCGAGTATGGAAGCAAAAAAAAATTATTTCATCGAAAATAGAGTTCCGATTGAGAAGAAAATAAAAAAAACTACAAAATCGGTCGAAACTCAAAGGGGTACCATCACGGAAAACAACGAATTTGAGTTCCAAAATATATATTATATTAACATTACTACCATAACATATATTGCGTAAGATAGCGAATAAAACTAGTTTAATCGAAAATGAAGTTCCGATTAAGGAGAAATTAAAAAGAACTACGTAATCGGTTGAAATTCAAAGGGGTACCTCACGGAAAACAACGAATTTGGGTTCAACTAATATATATTATATTAACATTACTACCATAATATATATCGAGTAAGAATGAGAATAAAATGAATTTAACTAAAAACGAAGTTGCGAGTTAGGAGATATTGACCAAACTACAAAATCGGTCGAAACGAAAAAAGGTACCACATGGAAAAAGATCGTTAATGTTTGATATAATAAAAGTGATCATAACGTTCATTCGAGTATTGAATCAAAACAAATTTTGTTTCATTGAAAATCGAGTTCCGATTGAGAAGAAATTCACTAAACTACAAAATCGGTATAAACTCAAAGGGGTACTATCACGGAAAACAACAGATTTGTGTTCCAAAAATATATATTATATTAACATTACTACCATAATATATATCGAGTAAGAATAAGAATAAAACTAATTTCACTGAAAACGAAGTTGCGAGTTAGGAGATATTGACCAAACTACAAAATCGGTAGAAACGAAAAAAAGGCACCATCAAGGAAAAAGGTCGTTAATGTTTGATATAATAAAACTGATCATAACGTCCATTTGATCCTATATTTTGAGAAAAATGTTTGAAAAATATATTTCTTTGAGAACGGAAGCAAAGCAAAATTTATTTCATCGAAAATGGAGTTCTCATTGAGGAAAAATTTAAAAAACTACAATATCGATCGAAACTCAAAGGGGTACCATCACGGAAAACAACGAATTTGGGTTCCAAAAATATATATTATATTAAAATTATTACCATAATATATATCGAGTAAGAATGAGAATAAAATTAATTTAACTGAAAACAAAGTTGCGAGTTAAGAGTATTGACCAAACTACAAAATTGGCCGAAACGACAAAGGCACCATCAAGGAAAAAGGTCGTTAATGTTTGATATAATAAAAGTGATCATAACGTTCATTTGATCCTATATTTTGATTAAATTGTTTGGAAAAGATATTTATTCGAGAACGGAAGTAAAACAAAACTAATTTCATCGAAATGGAGTTCCGATTGAGGAGAAATTTAAAAAACTACATAATCAGTAGAAACTCAAAGGGGTACATACCATCACGGAAAACAACGGATTTGAGTTCCAAAAATATATATTATATTAACATTACTACAATAATATATATCGAGTAAGAATAAGAATAAAACTAATTTAACTGAAAACGAAGTTGCGAGTTAGGAGATATTCACCAAACTACAAAAATCGGTCAAAACGAAAAAAGGCACCATCAAGGAAAAATGTCGTTTATGTTTGATATAATAAAACTGATCATAACGTCCATTTGATCCTATATTTTGAAAAAAAATGTTTGGAAAATATATTTCTTTGAGTAAGGAAGCAAAACAAAATTTATTTCATCGAAAATGGAGTTCTCATTGAGAAAAAATCCAAAAAACTACAAAATCGGTCGAAACCCAAAGCGGTACAATAACGGAAAACAACGGATTTGGGTTCCAAAAATATATATTATATTAACATTATTACCATAATATATATCGAGTAAGAATGCGAATAAAATTAATTGAACTGAAAACAAAGTTGCGTGTTAGTAGATATTGACCAAACTACAAAATCGTTCGAAACGAAAAAGGCACCATCAAGGAAAAAGGTCGTTAATGTTTGATATAATAAAAGTGATCATAATGTCCATTTGATCGAGCACAGAAACAAAACAAAACTTATTTAATCAAAAATGGAGTTCCAATTGAGGAGCAATTAAAAAAAACTACAAAATCGGTAGAAACTCAAATGGGGTACCATCACAGAAAATAAAGGATTTGGGTTCCAAAAATATATACCATAATATATATCTAGTAAGAATGAGAATAAAACTAATTTAACTGATAACGAAGTTGCGAGTTAGGAGATATTGACCAAACTACAAAATCGGTCGAAACGAAAAAAAGTCACCATCAAAGAAAAAGGTCATTAATGCCTGATATAATAAAAAAGATCAGAACGCCCATTTGATCCTATATTTTGATTAAATTTTTGGAAAATATATTTCTTCGAGTATTGAAGCAAAACAAAATTTGTTTCATTGAAAATGGAGTTATGATTCAGGAGAAATTCACTAAACTACAAAATCAGTAGAAACTCAAAGGGGTACCATCACGGAAAACAACGGATTTGAGTTTCAAAAATATATATTATAGTAAGATTACAACCATAATATATATAGAGTATGAATGAGAATAAATCAAATTTAGTGAAAACGAAGTTGCGAGTTAGTAGATATTGACCAAACTACAAAATCAGCCGAAACGAAAAAGACACCATCAAGGAAAAAGATCGTTAATATTTGATATAATAAAAGTGATCATAACGTTGATTTTATCCTATATTTTGATTAAAATGTTTGGAAAAGATATTTCATTGAGTACGGAAGCAAAGCAAAATTTATTTAATCGAAAATGGAGTTCCAATTGAGAAATAATCCACTAAACTACAAAATCGGTCGAAACTCAAAGGGGTACATTCATGAAAAACAACGGATTTGAGTTCTAAAAATAAATATTATATTAACATTACTGCCATAATATATATCGAGTAAGCATGAGAATAAAATTACTTTCACTCAAAACGAAGTTTCGAGTTAATAGATATTGACCAAACTACAACATCGTCGGAATGAAAAAGGTACAATATGGAAAAGGATCGTTAATGTTTGATATAAAATTAATTTAACTGAAAACAAAGTTGGGAGTTAGAAAATATTGACCGAACTACAAATTCAGTCGAAACGAAAAAGGTACCATCAAAGAAAAATGTAGTTAATGTTTGATATAAAACTTAAAAGTGATCAATAGTTCATTTGATCCTATATTTAGAGTAAAATGTTTGGAAAAGATATTTCTTCGAGTATGGAAGTAAAACGTAATTTATTTCATCGAAAATGGAGTTCCGATTGAGGAAAAATTCAAAAAACTACAAAATCGGTCGAAACTCAAAGTGGTACCATCACAGTAAACAACGGATTTGGGTTCCAAAATTTTATATTATACTAACATTACTACCATAATATATATCGAGTAAAAATGAGAATAAAACTAATTTAACTAAAAACGAAGTTGCGAGTTAGGATATTTTGACCAAACTACAAAATCGGTCAAAACGAAAAATGTACCATCAAGGAAAAATATCGTTAATGTTTGATATAATAAAAGTGATCATAACGTTAATTTGATCTTATATATTGATTAAAATGTTTGAAAAAGATATTTCTTCAAGTACGGAAGTAAAACGTAATTTATTTCAGCGAAAATGGAGTTCCAATTGCGGAAAAATTGAAAAAACTACAAAATCGGTCGAAACTTAAAGGGGTACGTACCATCACGGAAAACAACGGATTTGGGTTCTAAAAATTTATATTATACTAACATTACTACCATAATATATATAGAGTAATAATGAGAATAAAACTAATTTAACTAAAAACAAAGTTACGAGTTAGGAGATATTGACCAAACTACAAAATCAGTGAAAACAAAAAAATGTATCATCAAGGAAAATTATCGTTAATGTTTGATATAATAAAAGTGATCATAACGTTCATTTGATTAAAATGTTTGCAAAAGATATTTCTTCGAGTACGGAAGCAAAACAAAATTTATTTATCGAAAATGGAGTTGCGATTGAGGATAAATTAAAAACATTACAAAATTGGTCGAAACTCAAAGGGGTACCATCATGGAAAACAACAGATTTGGGCTTCAAAAATATATATTATATTAACATTACTACCATAATATATATCGAGTAAGAATGAGAATAAAACAAATTTCAGTGAAAACGATGTTGCGAGTGTTAGGATATATGATATGTGTTAACATATCCCCTAGAAACTCTATAAATAGGGTTTCATTTCTCTTGTAAGAACCAAGTTTAGGCATTACAAAGATGAAGTTTTCTTTAGTTATTGCCCTAAACTCATAATTCTCTCCAACTTGCTCAAAACACTAATATGGTATCAGAGCTTGAAGATCAGGGACTGAATTCAAATTCAGTTGCAAATTCGGTTGCTAACTTTCAGCTCATGTACCAATTTCAGCTTCCCGCAACTCTGATTCCACGCGCAGGTATCTTCTCCTATTGGAATCGAAGCAACTTGTTCACGCGATTGCAAGTAGTTGAGTACATATTTCAGCTCAAATCGAGTTCAGATCAAGCAAAGGAGAATGAAGCCAAGCAATCTGCAAAACCGACTCTGCAGAAGAACCAACGATCGTCACTTGCGATTCTGCTGCGCTTCTTCAAGCTATCTTTAATTGGCAGATGTGATTCTTCAAGCGATCTTCAACTGGCAGCCTATAAACGCAGATAAGTGTTTGTTTCACTTCATTTGTACTGCGATTACTAAAATAATTGCGATTCTGCTATGCGAAACTGTTGTGCGACTCTGCTATGGTTGTGTGAGTTTGTTGTGCATTTCATTGTGTTTTATGCTGCGATTCATTTGGATTCTATGATTTGCGGTCTGGTCTGCATTTTGATTCGATCAAGTGTGTTTTGTCTCTGCATTCTGCTGCTGCACTCATCCTGGTGCATCTGTTCTGTGCTTGAAAAAAAAATCCAGAGCAAACAGGACAGGTTGCTGTCCTATTGTGATACTGCTGAGATTAGCTGGTTTTGATGCTATGATTTGTGAGCTGCATGATTGGAAGATGTGATTAGAATATGTCAGCGATCTGAGCTGCTTGTCCTACTGATGTGATTGGAAGTAGCTGCGATTATCATGCTGAAATGTTGAAATACTTAAATGCTGAAATGTTGTGATTGCCCCGTGATCTTGAATCTTATGGCTTTGAGCGTTATGGAGGTGATTGAACCACATGAACCTGGTGTGTGCTCTTGTATTGTGAATGATTAGACTATCTCGTGGATCATCTGCAAAGACGATCATCTTCAAGAAGCAAGAGGCTGAAATGGTGACTGCAGACATGCTGAATTAGAATGCTGAAGATCAGAAACCGATCAGTCACAGCCGACTGAAGATGATCTGATTTGATTCATGCTGTTGTAGCTGCTGATTCATGCTAATTTGATGATTCAGGTTTACTGTGCTGCTGATTCATAGCTTCTGTGGATATCATTGCTTCACATCTGCAACTATCATCTACTCACATATGCTGAAATGTTGATCCCGTTTGAGCAGACCTGTGGTCAATTCAACTGAGTTTGTGTGCTTTGTTCATGACTCAATTCGGAGATTCAAGTTGTGCTTATGCTAGGTCGTGAGAGCTGCGAGAAATGAGCCGTGAGACCTCGAGAAGAGCAAGTCATTAGAGTCTCCAAGTTCGTAGTTTCAAAACCGACTTCACAGCAACTGGATCATCTTCCGAGCAGACCTGTGCTCGGTTCCCCTTGAAAGACGAGCAAACTTGTGCTCGATTCTCATTGGAAGACAAGCAGACCTGTGCTTGGTCGATTTCAGCTCCATGGCAGCTTCAGTGCATCTCTAGTGCTCCAGCCGTGCATCTTTAGTCCTCAGCCGTGCCAGTGTAGTGCACTTCAGTGTTCCAGGTGTGAGCATCTCTAGTGCTCCATGCATACTATTGTCGTGCCTAGTGCCTCAGCAGTGCACCTCCAGTGCTCCAGATGTGCAACAGTAGTGCTTGATCAATGCTTCATCAAATCAGCCATAGTATTTCAGCTTGCCTTAGTGTTTCATCTTCCTTAGCAAGTTTAGAAGTTAAAGTTCTGTTTTTTTACAAGTTTTAGAAAGTTCCTCTAGAAAGGGGAATGTTAGGATATATGATGTGTTAACATATCCCCTAGAAACTCTATAAATAGGGTTTCATTTCTCTTGTAAGAACCAAGTTTAGGCATTACAAAGATGAAGTTTTCTTTAGTTATTGCCCTAAACTCACAATTCTCTCCAACTTGCTCAAAGCACTAATAGCGAGTTAGTAGATATTGACCAAACTACCAAATCGGCAGAAACGAAAAAGACACCATCAAGGAAAAAGATCGTTAATGTTTGATATAATAAAAGTGATCATAATGTTCATTTGATCCTATATTTTGAGGAAAATGTTTGGAAAAGATATTTCTTCGAGTACGGAAGCAGAACGTAATTTATTTCATCGAAAATGGAGTTTTGATTGAGGAGAAATTAAAAACGTTACAAAATCGGTCGAAACTCAAAGGGGTAGCATCACGGAAAACAACAGATTTGGGTTTCAATAATATATATAATATAAACATTAGTACCATAATATATATCGAGTAAGAGTGACAACAAAACTAATTTCACTGGGGTGATCATCGACACATAATTTTTATCATTTCCCGACCCATCGGGCTGATCAAAGGGGTTGGTCCTTCTTCTAAGAAGATCATGTTGACTGAGCCTGAAGCGTGGTTGGGTAGCGGATTGGTATTGACATTCAGTGGCGAAATGAGATTTAAGACCAGGTACTTATGATCGATAAGGTCTTGTATTCGGTGCTTCAGGCGAGGGTAATTGTTAGTGGTGTGTCCAGGTGCTCCCATGTGGAGCTCACATTTTGAATTTGGTTGATTAGCCAGAATTCTCGTTTCGGGACTCAGAACCTCAGGACCTATAAGCCCTTGAGCCAAAGCCTTCTTATACAATTCAACCAACGGTATTGGAAGCGGGGTAAATTGTCGGGGCTCTCGAAATCTCCTTTGGTTCCCACCTGGGTTGACAGAATCTTGAGGGTTAGGCAGAGAGGTTGATCCTTGTGGGGCTCGAGGAGCCTGAGGCATCGGGACCACCGGTGATGGTTGGTATTGTTGATACGGACCCGAGTAAGGAGCCTAGTAAGGGTTCAGATAGACCGCGCCTATGGTCAGGGTAGGCTTCTTTGTTCCAGTTTTCTTAAGATCCGCTGCACTTTTGTATGGGTCTTCAATCTTTCCGGACCGAAGCCCTCGCTCGATCAATTCGCCCGTCATGATGAGATTTGAAAAATCCGCTGTGTATTGACTCATCATTTGGGTATAATATATACCCTTAAGAGTGCTGATAAAAATCGGAACCGCCTCGTTTTGCCCGAGAGGCGGGTTCATGCAGTTAGCCTTTCCCCTCCATTCAGTCACATAATCTTTGAAAGATTGTCCCTCTTTCATCTCCATAGCCTGAAGATCAAGGCGAGTAGGAGCGTTATCCAGATTGTGCTTATATCGGTGGTGGAAAAGCTTGGCCAGCTCCTCCATATTTGGCACTTGCTCTGAACCCTGCGGACCAGACCAGCGCCTCCCCTTTCAAATTTTCCTGGAAGGTCTAGACCATCAACTTGGTATACTGCTGATATGGAGTCATTTTCGCCATGTAGATCTTGAGGTGAACAATCGG
The DNA here is from genome assembly GCA_946814005.1 of Chamaenerion angustifolium. Taxonomy (NCBI): domain Eukaryota; kingdom Viridiplantae; phylum Streptophyta; class Magnoliopsida; order Myrtales; family Onagraceae; genus Chamaenerion; species Chamaenerion angustifolium. The sequence continues at coordinate 3,542,946 of OX328279.1, forward strand.
ATGCCCTGTTCCATCGAACCTTTCAAACTCTGGCACCTTGAATTTATCGGTCATCGGGATTTCCTGAAATAGAGCCAGATCAGAGAAGTTCAGGTCTCCCAATCGATCTACTCCTTGAATAGACCTAATCTTTTCTTCAATCTGCTTCAACCGCTTGTCTTGTTCGGTCTCGATCGGGACAACTGTGACCGAGTAATTAGGGAGACCAAATGCGGGTCGTGAGACTTGATTGGGGTAAACAGGTACCGGATGTGCAACCCGATCATGTTGAAGAGGAAAGGCTTGCTCACGAGGGTCATGTACGGGTAGTGGAACTTGATTAGGACAGTCGTATGTAGGAGGTGGCCTTGGTTGGGATGGCCATATGTGGGAGGTGGAGCTTGGACAGGATGACCATAAGTGGGAGGTGGAGCTTGGTCAGGATGACCATATTTGTGAGGTGGAGCTTGCTCGGGGTGACCATATGTGGTAGGTGGAGCTTGGTCGGGTAAGACCAAAGTACTTGACATGGATTGATCAGGTATTACGGGCAGATGTGTTGCTTGAGAAGACGAGGTGGTTGCCTGGGCGTTTAGAAAAACCAACATTTGCTCGAACCGGGTTGTCATGCCAGCCATGCCAGCATTCATGGTGTGTATAGTCTGTTCTAGCTGGATGATCCTCTCAACATATTCTTGAGGTGCCGGAGTTGTCAACTGTCGCATGGGTTCCGAAAAACCTGGTGGAGGGCTTTGATTTGGTTGCTCCATTCATTCCCGTTGAACGAAACCGCGAGTGCGTATCGGGATTGTTCTTGCCAGATGTGCCTAAATCATTCAAATATCATAGTAAGAATGATAAATACACAATTGATCATGCATTTTATTTTTAAAATATGCATGTTCCGTTCATTCCATTCGTAGGCTTTGATTACATATACGACAAAAGTTTTTTCAAACAATACTCTAAAAGGAGTTGGTTAATCAAAGTTTAATTCTTAAGACGTTTCATACGACGGCGCAGCTCGTTGAGTGCATTTGTCGCTTGCTCCTTAGTTCGAAGGAAAGTCGGGGACATGCATTTCGAAAATCTTTTTATTTGCCTCGCCCTTTGTCTGGACTGTTCAAGGGTGTCATTCAACTCAGCTATTTTGCCCTCACATTTCTCCAAGGTGAGATCTCGACTTCTCACTTCATTTAGCACACATCGTAACTCATTGCGGAGGCGTTGGATCTCTTTCTTGGATATAGAGTGTTCATCAGCCCAATCAATACTTTGAATTTCCACCCTAGATTTCATGATCGCGTAGATGTCCTCGTGAGATGACGGTGATTGCTTGGGTCTATCCCTGATTATCTCATTCGGGTCAAAAAGCGGACTTGCGGGTGCCGAGTAGAACTTATGAATGTACTCCGTTGTCACATGGTATTCGTTTTCCTTTGTCGTGGAGCCTTCCATCAAATTTATGAATAGTGTCGGATGTCGGATCCGACTTTCCAGACCCGTTTTGGAAAATATTTTTAAATTTTCATTTTTGAAAATGTAGGGTCTTGGCGAGCGAAGGGTCCGGTCGAGCGGGGTCATCAACCGGACCAAAAATTTCGAAAGAGTCGCCACCTATTAATTGAAGGCTAATCGGAATCCTAAAATTGCTTAGGGTACATGGAGTTTACATCCTAGGGCTTAAAAAGGTCTACGTCCAGAGAATCGAGTTCGGGAGTTTGATTACGTCTTAAAAGCTCGCGAGCTTATAATCTGCCCTTTCAGTACTTTAATTTGCTTTTGAAATGTTTTTTTTCAATTTTTGCCCGAATTGCCCGTTTTAATCATGCTTGGCCCAAAAAAAACTACATGCATTTTCTTTAAATTAAACAAACCATGTACAAACATTTTTTTTTTTTTTTAATTTCAAATAAACAAGAGAGAACTAAAGTTAATCGTGCTCGAAAGAAAATGGTTCAAATCCCGAGCCATTTTAAACATGTCAAAACATGCACGAATAATTTTTGAAAATATTAAGCTCGTTGGACTAATTTGTCCCATTTTAAGAAGTTATAGGATGTCCAAAAAAGTATAGGGACCAAAATGCAATTTATAAAAATTTGAGCTGAATTGGACAAATATTTTCGAAAATTGCAGAAATGACCCTAAACTATTCTGGACTTATTTGTAACACTTGGTAAAGTTCTAAAATAACCCGAAAATTATTCTAGACTTATTTGTAATATTTTGAAAAGTCATGGAATGTCCAGAAAAATTTAGGAATAAAAATTGTAATTTTCGAAAAAAAATATAACTTAATTGTAAATATTTTTTTAAAATTACAGAATTGACCCTAAACTATTCTAGATTTATTTGTAATAATTGGTAAAATTCTAAAAATAACCCGAAAATTATTCTAGACTTATTTGTAACATTTTTAGAAATCATGGAATGTCTAGAAAAGTTTAGAAATCAAATTGTATTTTTTTTTAAAAGAGCTTAATTAGGAAAAACAATTTGCACAAATGACCCAAAACTTTTCCGGTTTGGTTTATAACACTCGATAACGTCCCAGAAATGACCCGAGAGTCCAATGACCGAGTTGTAACCTTCATCAAAGTTTGGGAATGACCTAAGTCAATTTTGAATTTTTTTTTTCACATATACATAATATACATATATTATACATAATACATAATATATATATATATATATAGTATTACATAGACATAATATAAATAGATATTGTACATATAGATAAATAGATAACATAAACATAATATAAATATATATTATACATATATATATATATAGTATTACATAAACATAATATAAATATATATTATACATATAGATATATATAGTAATACATAAACATAATATAAATATATATTATACGTATAGATATATATAGTAATACATAAACATAATATAAATATATATTATACATATATATATAATAGTATAAACATAATATAAATATATATAGTAATACATAAACATAATATAAACATATATTATACATATAGATATAATAGTATTACATAAACATAATATACATATATATTATACATAAATATATAACATATGTATATAAACTCTTCTTTTTTTTTTTACATAAATAATAACATTAGTAAATACAAATACAATATTAAATGCAAGAAAAATATACCTAAACACCGTACGAGAAACCGAGATCGATAATTACCGATATATTTTTTTCACTCTTTTTTTTTACTCTCTCTAATCACTCCTCTCTTCCTATTTCTCTTCAAATCCTTTACTCACTCCCTTCTTTCTCACGACAACTCCCCTCTATTTATACACAATTTGCATCTTATTTTATTATTATTTTATTATTTGTTTTTTTTAAAAAATAATAATAAAAAAGACCAAGTTGTACAAAAAGAGGAACATGGCCATGTGGCCATGTTTCACGTTCATATATTTTTTTTATTAATTTAATATATTTTTTTATTAATTTAATATATTTTTTTAAAAAATAAAATAATTTTTTTTTTAAAATATCGATTTATCTTGGCTCGATTGCTTGCGTACGGTATTTGACCATGAGCCAAAATCAGGTGTTTACAAATAGTGGCACTCGGTTTTCCCAATCATCATTCACTTGTCGAACTGAGTCTCGTAGTGAGTTTGCAATGACTTCTCGGCTGTACCACTTGTATGATCTTGGGGGTCCAAGAATGTGCACCGGAATATCTTGGAAACCACCGAATTGTCGAATAACTCGGGAAGGGTAGGTGGTCATGGATCCTCGATGGCTCAGAAGCGGAACTCCCTCGAAATTTTTGCATCTAAGGATCGTAGAACGGTGGATGGGTTAACCATCTAGCCGTCCATAAAATATCCTTATGCGTTAATTTTGAAATATACATTTTTCAATCGAGGCATTTCCATTTCTCAGCTTCGAACAATGATCGACCTAACATTCTCGAGATAACCCTTTTGTCACCTAAAAGGTTTGCCCGGGGAAAATTCATGCCAAATTCTTTTATATGGCTTAAGAACCAAATTTGAAGTAAGGTCGGACTTGCTTTTAGTTCTCCTTTCCCTTTGGTTTTTAAAATGTTTAGAGATGCAATGGTTTCGGCGAGCAATGCCATCACGAAACTCTTACCTTCTATTACTTGGGTAACGACTTTAGCCATAGCTGAGTCGATGAGACCATTAGAAAAGGGGAATACGACCGTTCCCAAAACAAGTAAAATAAAACCATGGCATCTCCCCGGGGCATTTGTTTTATCGGCAATTCGATGCTCTATCCAATATACCAAAAGTTCAATAGATAAGTCATGACCCCCATTCAACCTGAGCTCGGTGGACATTTTGTTTGTTGTGACTTTGAGCAGTTTGGCCAAGGTACTATCTTCGCCTCTTTGTTGGAGGTCGGGTTGAACAATTCCACGATCCCAATCTACCCCTTGAACGAGTTGACGGTATTGTTCGAGCGTAGGTGTGAGTTCATTGTTGTTTATCACGAAGACGGCGTTTTTTACATCCCAAAAATCTGACAAAGCATCGAGGAGAGCCCAGTTGACTTTGTAGTTTGCGAGATCATGAACCTCGCCAATGTTCTCATTCACGTACTGCTGATCCTCTTTTGTCATGGCTTTCCATATTCGGGCAATTTCGACCGTGGGGGGCTGAATGGCCTTGGTGCGAGGACAGTGGTTTGTCTGCTTAGATGATATGTGAAACGTCCTAAGGATACAAGATAAAATGAACGGAACTTACATTTTTTTTTTTTAGAAATATGCAATGCAAGTGCGAGAAAGTAAATGTCACTACTAAGTTATTACATTTACAGAGGTTTATAGAATACAAAAGGCCCAAACCCCTGAACTCGATTTTCTAGACGTAGACCTTTCTAAGCCCTAGGATGTTAACTCCATGTACCCTAGGCAAATTTTAGGATTCCGATTAGCCTTCAATTAATCGGTGGTGACTCTTTTAATTTTTCGGTCCGGTTGATGACCCCACTCGACCGGATCCGCCGCTCGCCAAGACCCGACATTTCAAAAAAAATTAAAAATATTTTTCAAATGGGTAGGGAAAGTCGGATTTGGCGTCCGACAATTTGGCGACTCTGCTGGTGATTTTTTTAGAGGGTTTATGCTTTGTCATGTTTGCTTTGCCATGTTATATTTTTACCTATCTGTTTTGACCATTTGCTCATGCTTGCAGTTGTAAATTTTTGTCCAAAAAGCAATGTAAATGTAATAATTCAAAATGATGTAAATCCTCGTTCTGCACACACCACGCTGGTTACCATTACCCACTCGGACCTGGAGCACATTAAGAGCTTAGGGAGTTTAGTAGGGGGAATGCGCCTAGAGCGGTTTGGACCGCCGACACGCACCTAAAAAACTCAACTCGATGATCGGAATGGGCCTATGATCCGCTGTAGGTTCCGCCGGTTCAAAGGACCTAGAAACTCCATCCCGTTAGAACAAAAGCTCCACACCACGCTTAACCTTCTACCAGTTTCGTGTTTGTTCCTTTTCTCGTGTTTTGTTTTGGCCATAGATTGAGTTATTGACCAAACTACAAAACTAGTCGAAATGAAAAAGGTACCATCAAGGAAAAAGGTTGTTAATGTTTGATATAAAAGTGATCATAACGTTCATTTAATCCTATATTTTGAGTAAAATGTTTGGAAAATATATTTCTTCGAGTAGGGAAGTAAAGCAAAAATTATTTTATCGAAAATGGAATTCCGATGTAGGAGAAATTAAAAAAACTACAAAATGGGTCCAAATTCAAAGGGGTACCAACACGAAAAACAACGGATTTGGGTTCCAAAAATATATATTATAACAACATTACTACCATAATATATATCGAGTAAGAATGACAATAAAACTAATTTAACTGAAAACGAAGTTGTGAGTTAGGAGATATTGACCAAACTACAAAATTGGTCAAATCGACAAATGTACCATCAAGGAAACAGATCGTTAATGTTTGATATAATAAAAGTGATCATAACGTTCATTTGATATTATATTTTGATTAAAATGTTTGGAAAAGATATTTCTTCTAGTACGGAAGCAAAACAAAATTTATTTTATCGAAAATGGAGTTTCGATTGAGTAATAATTAAGAACATTACAAAATCGATTGAAACTCAAAGGGGTACCATCACGGAAAACAACGGATTTGAGTTCCAAAAATATATATTATATTAACATTACTAACATAATATATATCGAGTAAAAATTAGAATAAAACAAATTACACTGAAAACGAAGTTGCGAGTAATGAGATATGTTTCAAACTACAAAATCAGTCAAAACGAGAAATGTACTATCAAGGAAAAAGATCTTTAATGTTTGAAATAATAAAAGTGATCACAACCTTCATTTGATCTTATATTTTGATTTAAATGTTTGGAAAAGATATTTCTTCGAGTACGTTCAAAAAAATAATTTATTTTATCGAAAATGGAGTTCTGATTGACAAAATTGGTCGAAACTAAAAGGGGTACCATCACGAAAATCAACGGATTTGGGTTCCAAAAATATATATTATATAAACATTACTACCATAATATATATTGAGTAAGAGTGACAACAAAACTAATTTCACTGAAAACGAAGTTGCGAGTTATGAGTTATTGACCAAACTACAAAACTGGTCGAAATGAAATAGGTACCATCAAGGAAAAAGGTAGTTAATGTTTGATATAAAAGTGGTTATGACGTTCATTTAATCCAATATTTTGACTAAAATGTTTGGAAAATATATTTCTTCGAGTAGGTAAGTGAAGGAAAATTTATTTTATCGAAAATGGAATTCTGATTAAGCAGAAATTAAAAAAACTATAAAATCGATCGAAATTCAAAGGGGTACCATCACGAAAAACAACGGATTTGGGTTCAAAAAATATATATTATATTAACATTACTACCATAATATATATCGAGTAAGAATTAGAATAAAATTAATTTAATTGAAAACGAAGTTGGGATTTAGAAGATATTGACCGAACTACAAATTCAGTCGAAACGAAAAAGGAACTATCAAGGAAAAATGTCGATAATGTTTGATATAAAAGTGATCATAATGTTCATTTGATCCTATATTTTGATTAAATTGTGTGGAAAAGATATTTCTTCGAGTACGGAAGCAAAACGTAATTTATTTCATCGAAAATGGAGTTCCGATTGAGGAAAAATTCAAAAAACTACAAAATCGGTCGATACTCAAAGGGGTACCATCACAGAAAACAACGGATCTGGGTTCCAATAATTTATATTATAGTAACATTATTACCATAATATATATCGAGTAAGAATGAGAATAAACTAATTTAATTGAAAACAAAGTTGCGAGTTAGGAGATATTGACCAAACTATAGAATTGGTCAAATCGATAAATGTACCATCAAGGAAAAAGATCGTCAATGTTTGATATAATAAAAGTGATCATAACGTTCATTTGATCCTATATTTTGATTAAATTGTGTGGAAAAGATATTTCTTCGAGTACGGAAGCAAAACGTAATTTATTTCATCGAATATGGAGTTCCGATTGAGGAAAAATTCAAAAAACTACAAAATCGGTTGATACTCAAAGGGGTACCATCAAAGAAAACAACGGATCTGGGTTCCAATAATTTATATTATAGTAACATTACTACCATAATATATATCGAGTAAGAATGAGAATAAAACTAATTTAACTGAAAACAAAGTTGCGAGTTAGGAGATATTGACCAAACTATAGAATTGGTCAAATCGACCAATGTACCATCAAGGAAAAAGATCGTTAATGTTTGATTTAATAAAAGTGATCATAACGTTCATTTGATCCTATATTTTGAGTAAAATGTTTGGAAAAGATATTTCTTCGAGTACGGAAGCAAAACAAAATTTATTTTATCGAAAATGGAGTTCTCATTGAGGAGAAATTAAAAACATTACAAAATTGGTCGAAACTCAAAGGGGTACCATCACAGAAAACAACGGATTTGGGTTCCAAAAATATATATTATATAAACATTACTACCATAACATATATCGAGTAAGAGTGACAACAAAATTAATTTCACTAAAAACGAGGTTGCGAGTTATGAGTTATTGACCAAACTACAAAACTGGTCGAAATGAAAAAGGTACCATCAAAGAAAAAGGTAGTTAATGTTTGATATAAAAGTTATCATAACGTTCATTTAATCCTATATTTTGAGTAAAATGTTTGGAAAATATATTTCTTTGAGTAGGAATGTAAAGCAAAAATTATTTTATCGAAAATGGAATTCCGATGTAGGAGAAATTAAAAAAACTACAAAATGGGTCCAAATTCAAAGGGGTACCAACACGAAAAACAACGGATTTGGGTTCCAAAAATATATATTATAACAACATTACTACCATAATATATATCGAGTAAGAATGACAATAAAACTAATTTAACTGAAAACGAAGTTGTGAGTTAGGAGATACTGACCAAACTACAAAATTGGTCAAATCGACAAATGTACCATCAAGGAAACAGATCGTTAATGTTTGATATAATAAAAGTGATCATAACGTTCATTTGATATTATATTTTGATTAAAATGTTTGGAAAAGATATTTCTTCTAGTACGGAAGCAAAACAAAATTTATTTTATCGAAAATGGAGTTTCGATTGAGTAATAATTAAGAACATTACAAAATCGATTGAAACTCAAAGGGGTAGCATCACGGAAAACAACGGATTTGAGTTCCAAAAATATATATTATATTAACATTACTAACATAAAATATATCGAGTAAAAATTAGAATAAAACAAATTACACTGAAAACGAAGTTGCGAGTAATGAGATATGTTTCAAACTACAAAATCAGTCAAAACGAGAAATGTACTATCAAGGAAAAAGATCTTTAATGTTTGAAATAATAAAAGTGATCACAACCTTCATTTGATCTTATATTTTGATTTAAATGTTTGGAAAAGATATTTCTTCGAGTACGTTCAAAAAAGTAATTTATTTTATCGAAAATGGAGTTCTGATTGACAAAATTGGTCGAAACTAAAAGGGGTACCATCACGAAAATCAACGGATTTGGGTTCCAAAAATATATATTATATAAACATTACTACCATAATATATATTGAGTAAGAGTGACAACAAAACTAATTTCACTGAAAACGAAGTTGCGAGTTATGAGTTATTGACCAAACTACAAAACTGGTCGAAATGAAATAGGTACCATCAAAGAAAAAGGTAGTTAATGTTTGATATAAAAGTGGTTATGACGTTCATTTAATCCAATATTTTGACTAAAATGTTTGGAAAATATATTTCTTCGAGTAGGTAAGTAAAGGAAAATTTATTTTATCGAAAATGGAATTCTGATTAAGCAGAAATTAAAAAAACTATAAAATCGATCGAAATTCAAAGGGGGTACCATCACGAAAAACAACGGATTTGAGTTCAAAAAATATATATTATATTAACATTACTACCATAATATATATCGAGTAAGAATTAGAATAAAATTAATTTAATTGAAAACGAAGTTGGGATTTAGAAGATATTGACCGAACTACAAATTCAGTCGAAACGAAAAAGGAACTATCAAGGAAAAATGTCGATAATGTTTGATATAAAAGTGATCATAATGTTCATTTGATCCTATATTTTGATTAAATTGTGTGGAAAAAGATATTTCTTCGAGTACGGAAGCAAAACGTAATTTATTTCATCGAAAATGGAGTTCCGATTGAGGAAAAATTCAAAAAACTACAAAATCGGTCGATACTCAAAGGGGTACCATCACAGAAAACAACGGATCTGGGTTCCAATAAATTATATTATAGTAACATTACTACCATAATATATATCGAGTAAGAATGAGAATAAACTAATTTAATTGAAAACAAAGTTGCGAGTTAGGAGATATTGACCAAACTATAGAATTGGTCAAATCGACAAATGTACCATCAAGGAAAAAGATCGTTAATGTTTGATATAATAAAAGTGATCATAACGTTCATTTGATCCTATATTGTGAGTAAATTGTGTGGAAAAGATATTTCTTCGAGTACGAAAGCAAAACGTAATTTATTTCATCGAAAATGGAGTTCCGATTGAAAAATAATTAAGAATATTACAAAATTGGGTAAAACTCAAAGGGGTACCATCCCGGAAAATAACGGATTTGGATTCCAAAAATATATATTATATTAACATTACTACCATAATATATTTCGAGTAAGAATTAGAATAACATTAATTTAACTGAAAACGAAGTTGGGAGTTAGAAGATATTGACCGAACTACAAATTCAGTCGAAACAAAAAAGGAACCATAAAGGAAAAATGTTCTATCCAATATACCAAAAGTTCAATAGATAAGTCATGACCCCCATTCAACCTGAGCTCGGTGGACATTTTGTTTGTTGTGACTTTGAGCAGTTTGGCCAAGGTACTATCTTCGCCTCTTTGTTGGAGGTCGGGTTGAACAATTCCACGATCCCAATCTACCCCTTGAACGAGTTGACGGTATTGTTCGAGCGTAGGTGTGAGTTCATTGTTGTTTATCACGAAGACGGCGTTTTTTACATCCCAAAAATCTGACAAAGCATCGAGGAGAGCCCAGTTGACTTTGTAGTTTGCGAGATCATGAACCTCGCCAATGTTCTCATTCACGTACTGCTGATCCTCTTTTGTCATGGCTTTCCATATTCGGGCAATTTCGACCGTGGGGGGCTGAATGGCCTTGGTGCGAGGACAGTGGTTTGTCTGCTTAGATGATATGTGAAACGTCCTAAGGATACAAGATAAAATGAACGGAACTTACATTTTTTTTTTTTAGAAATATGCAATGCAAGTGCGAGAAAGTAAATGTCACTACTAAGTTATTACATTTACAGAGGTTTATAGAATACAAAAGGCCCAAACCCCTGAACTCGATTTTCTAGACGTAGACCTTTCTAAGCCCTAGGATGTTAACTCCATGTACCCTAGGCAAATTTTAGGATTCCGATTAGCCTTCAATTAATCGGTGGTGACTCTTTTAATTTTTCGGTCCGGTTGATGACCCCACTCGACCGGATCCGCCGCTCGCCAAGACCCGACATTTCAAAAAAAATTAAAAATATTTTTCAAATGGGTAGGGAAAGTCGGATTTGGCGTCCGACAATTTGGCGACTCTGCTGGTGATTTTTTTAGAGGGTTTATGCTTTGTCATGTTTGCTTTGCCATGTTATATTTTTACCTATCTGTTTTGACCATTTGCTCATGCTTGCAGTTGTAAATTTTTGTCCAAAAAGCAATGTAAATGTAATAATTCAAAATGATGTAAATCCTCGTTCTGCACACACCACGCTGGTTACCATTACCCACTCGGACCTGGAGCACATTAAGAGCTTAGGAAGTTTAGTAGGGGGAATGCGCCTAGAGCGGTTTGGACCGCCGACACGCACCTAAAAAACTCAACTCGATGATCGGAATGGGCCTATGATCCTCTGTAGGTTCCGCCAGTTCAAAGGACCTAGAAATTCCATCCCGTTAGAACAAAAGCTCCACACCACGCTTAACCTTCTACCAGTTTCGTGTTTGTTCCTTTTCTCGTGTTTTGTTTTGGCCATAGATTGAGTTATTGACCAAACTACAAAACTAGTCGAAATGAAAAAGGTACCATCAAGGAAAAAGGTTGTTAATGTTTGATATAAAAGTGATCATAACGTTCATTTAATCCTATATTTTGAGTAAAATGTTTGGAAAATATATTTCTTCGAGTAGGGAAGTAAAGCAAAAATTATTTTATCGAAAATGGAATTCCGATGTAGGAGAAATTAAAAAAACTACAAAATGGGTCCAAATTCAAAGGGGTACCAACACGAAAAACAACGGATTTGGGTTCCAAAAATATATATTATAACAACATTACTACCATAATATATATCGAGTAAGAATGACAATAAAACTAATTTAACTGAAAACGAAGTTGTGAGTTAGGAGATATTGACCAAACTACAAAATTGGTCAAATCGACAAATGTACCATCAAGGAAACAGATCGTTAATGTTTGATATAATAAAAGTGATCATAACGTTCATTTGATATTATATTTTGATTAAAATGTTTGGAAAAGATATTTCTTCTAGTACGGAAGCAAAACAAAATTTATTTTATCGAAAATGGAGTTTCGATTGAGTAATAATTAAGAACATTACAAAATCGATTGAAACTCAAAGGGGTACCATCACGGAAAACAACGGATTTGAGTTCCAAAAATATATATTATATTAACATTACTAACATAATATATATCGAGTAAAAATTAGAATAAAACAAATTACACTGAAAACGAAGTTGCGAGTAATGAGATATGTTTCAAACTACAAAATCAGTCAAAACGAGAAATGTACTATCAAGGAAAAAGATCTGTTGGATCGTGAAATCCTGAATGCTGATCTGGCAGTGAATTGAATGCCAGACAAGGTTGGGATGACGCTTCAGCTCCAACTCCGGTGAACCTGCAAGTAGGGGAGCGCAACAGAGGGGGTGCCTCTGGGTCCCTCTCCGATGCTTAAATGAGTATATGTGTGTATAAAACTCAAAACGTTAAGTACGTATGTGAAGCAAGGGCATTTATAGGGTAAGAGAGATAGAACCGTATAAAGGCAACTGAATATCTTAATGTATATTGAGTTGCTGAAGATTCGGATCGTGGGATATGGCAGTTACTGCGAGATATTGCAGTTACCAAATCTAATCTTTAGTGAATATGTGACCGAGATATGCGGGATATCTTGGCCACTCTGTTATTAACGGTTTAGTGGGACCAGAGGAGAGAGGCAAGGCTCTCTTCGGGGCGAGCACTCCCATGTCGAGCAGTGGAAGGTCGCGACTTGGTAGAGAATGGCGAGCAGTCTGAGAGCCTTTAGCGTCTCTATAGACTTTGGGCTCGATTCTGGATTACTCGATGGTGGGCCAAGTTTGGCTTGTACTTGGGCCGATCCGGTTCGGATGTCATGGGTTTACCCCCTCTATAGTTATTGGGCCTTCGAGGCCTTTTCTTACTGGGCCGTCACTATCGATACCCAACATTTGCCCCCGAAGCTTGATTGAAGTTCCTTCAGTCGAGCTTGATTTCCTGGTAGGGTTTTAGATAGTGACGTCTTTGGTAATGGTTCAGCGCCTTTGAGGCATTTTGAGCCTGCTTGGCGAGCAGTTTTTTCTTCGCTCAAAGTTGAAAAAATATCCTTTCTTTTATTCCCCTTTGGCGATCACTCGAGGTAATCTAGGTTTATGAAAGTCTATCTTTCTTGGCTAGGCGATCGCTACCTGCCCGAGGTACTTCTAATAGCGCTTATTAGTGCGCTGGCGACCCTCTTGTCTCCTTAGTGGACTTGTTAGCATTTAATAACTGCGCAGTTGTCCAGAAATCGAACGGTCACTTGAGGCACGCCTGACATTTACTTTTCCGTAAACCTAGGGTAGTCTGACAGCTGTCTGCACCAACCAACCGTTTGTCTCCCCGAGGTGTCTCTTGGAATTCTGACATTGCTTTGGTTTTTTCCAAAAAGGCGCAATTATTCTCCGTGTCGCTTCGATTCGTCCGTGGCGGTTACTCCTTTTTGGGCTTATATAAGAAACGTCAGTTTCCGCATTTTGTTTTTTACGCTTATCCACTCCTTCAGATTTTCAGAACTTCGCTGCAAACTTTTCCTTTCTCTTTCAATCCTCTTCAGTTCTCATTTCGACCATTTCCATGGCCCCCAGAAGTCAGCGAATAAAGCACATGGCCATCAAGGGTGCTAACAAAGCCAGCGCCCCTCAGAATGTCGGTGTTCCCTTGACCATTAGGGATGAAGTTGTGCCCTCCTCAGCGGGGAAACAGCCTGACGTGGGAAGGTCTGCGGCCACCCCAGTGGTGGTAGATGGCCCTGAGCTGAACACGCCTATTTTTTCCCCAAAAGGTAAACTTTCGCCATTTTATTGCTCTATTTTGGCAATATCCTCTGTTTTCCTTTGTTTTTATACTTGCTGTGCCATACTTGAATCATTCTGAGTAGATATCAAGCCTAACGAACTGAAGCCGGCTTACTTTAAGACCATGGTGGCGCTTGGTGGCTTCAGTGCGGAGGATGCTTCTAGGTATCCTGGCCTAGGTCTGCATTTTCCTCACGATGGAGAGGTTTACATTTATGCGGCCCAGATCGATGCTGGGTTGCGTTTTCCTCTCTGTGAGGATTTACAGACCTTGTGTCAGTTTTACGGGATTCACCCCACACAGCTTGTCCCGAATGCCCTCAGAATGTGGGTCGGCTTCAAGTTCCTATGCTTACGCCAGGAATGGGTATATTCACTGGCCCTGTTCCGGTGCTTCTTCCGACTGGCAGCAGGGGCTAACCACCTCCACCACTTCCAATCCCGCTGGCCGAAGTTTTTGGAGTGGGGAGGCCCTCAAGGATGGGCTTGGAACGTCCATGTCCGCCTGATCGATGATTTCCGGGCCACTAACTCCAATTACAAGAAGTTTTACTTCTTGTATAAGGGGGGCGTACCTTGGAAATTGTTTGCTCCAGACAAGGATTTTCCTCCCTCCTTCGAAGAATTGTCCGGGGGTGATCGGAATGCCATCGACGATTTATATCGGCTGCATCGGTCATCTCAGTTCAATTCCATCCGCTCAGTGGCGGAGACTACCGAGAATGCCCTTGAGATGGCGGGCATTCATCAAGCTACGCCAATCTTTGATGATTGGGTAATTTTCTAACTCTTCCCTTGTTTTATTACTTGTAGGGAAGGTTGTAAGCAAGAGCAAAAAACTGATAGGTCTCTTTGATGTCCAGGGATCGGCGGGATTGTCCTCCGACCAAGTGCTGCTAAGCTCTCCCCCTCCTCCTTCTAGGCGTTCGACCAAGAGGAAGCCCGAGGAGACGCTTCCTTCAGCCACTACTGGCCCTCGTCAACCAGGTACTACCTCGCCTTTTGTTGATTTAATGTTTTTACATTCTGCGGTTCTCTGACTCCTGACTTATTGTCTTGTTGCTTTGCAGTGGAGTCCTTGGCGGACGTGGCCCGGGACCCTCCTCCTCCTCCTTCTAAGAAGGTCAGGAGTGAAGAGCACCCTGATGTCGACCAACATCCTTCTCCTTCCCCTCCTAAGGGCCTTTATGCCAGGAAAGGGAAGGGTTTGGACACGGCGTCTCCTTCTCCCTCTCTTCAGGGCCCTTCCGCCGCTAAGGAGAAGGCCTTGTCTTTGGCGCCTCCCGCCTCTTCAGTGCCCACGGCTCCTACTAAGGAGTCTGGGGCCCAAAAGAAGGGGCCTGCTGCTTCCAGCTCCTCGAGGGCTCCCGCCGAGGAGTACTGCTCCATGGTGAGCTTGTTCCAGCCTTTTAAGGTTGGGGACTCTCGGAGGCCTTGGGTCCCTTGTGGGGACCTTGCCAAGAAGGGGTACCCCGCCCAGAAGAGCCTACGGGGTAGCCCGGATATGTGCATGCGGCTCCTTGATGGGATAATTCCTCCCAAGGACCGTTCGATTGTCCCTACGGAGCTTCCTCAGATCGAGGGGTTCTTACGGACCCACTTCGAACGAGTTGCCCTGGTATGATCTCGCCCTCTTTCCATTATTTATTCCTTGTCATTCCTTTTCATTTTGATGACTTGACATTTTCCTTGTGCTTTTGTTGTCAGCTCGTTCGGGAAGAGGTGATCCTCGGCCGCGTTTTCGGCGAGCTCGCCGACAAGCACTCTGATCTGCTTGTCGAGCTGGAGCAATACCGAAGCACAGGGGTCACCCCCGGGCAGTTGGAGGCCATCAAGAAGACCGCTGACATGGCAATCACCTTGGTGGACGGCGCCCGGGAGGAGTATTTCAGGAAGGAGCAGCGCCTCCTTGCTGATGTCAAGAAGAGGGAGGCTGATGCTGCAGTCTTCCTTCATGAAGCTGAGGCCCTTCATCAGTGCCTTGATGAAGGGGAGGCGGTCCGTGCTCGCCTGGAGGCCGAGTTGAAGGAAGCTCGTGCCCAGTTGGTCGAGTCAGACGCTCTTAGGGTCGCCGCGGAGGCCCAGAGGGATGCTGCCGAAGCTAGGGGGGTCGCCCTAGAGGAGGAAAATAACCGACTGGCTGATCAGCTGAAGGCGGTTCCTTCACCCCATGCCGTGATTGAGGAGTTCAAGGCCTCCGAAGACTTTGAGGACCAGGCCTTGAAGGTGATGAAGTCGGCGATTGCCGAATTTCTTCAAGGCCTGGTGGAGGAGGTCCAGGCGGTCGATCCCCACTTTCCTCTTGGGGAAGTTGCCTCCTTGAAGACCTTCCTGCGGAGTCAGCCTTCGCAGCCCTCTGTTGCTGGGGAGGCTGCTCCTGAAGGCGAGCCCGGTACTTCTGCCCCCGAAGGCGAGCAGAGCGTCTTTGCCCCCGAAGGCGAGCAGAGCGTCTTTGCCCCCGAGAACCCCAAAGCTTGAAGTCCCCAACTCCTTGGCGACCGTATTTTTCTTTTTTAAATAGCTATTTTTGTATTCTCCGTTTTTGGTTTGTAATTATTTATCGAAGACCTGGGTTTTTCTATTGAATGCCTTTACATTCTTGAGCCTTTAATCGACTTCGAACATATTTAGCTATCCAATATCTTACTCATAATTACTTTCCACTTTTTCCTTGCTTGGTAATGTCGTCGACCCTTAAAGCCGTAGACCAATCATAAGTTAAACTTTCTAAGGATAATACTTTTGATACTTAAAAGCGTAAACTTCTAAGTTCAAAGAGATATTACCTTCTTTGAAGTTTAAACCTTTGAGGTGTTGGCCTAATAACAGGGGATTTGGAGTTTGTCAGGTTTTATCATCAATAGTGATCGCCTAAACTTTCTTTGGCCTGACTTTGGCGTCAGGGCTTTTATTTTGCCTAACATTTTGCTAGGTCTTTTGGCCTGACTTTGGCGTCAGGGCTTTGCCTGATTTTTGGCGTCAGGTTTTTTGAGGCCTAACTTTGTTGTTAGGGCTTTTGTGGCCTAGTTTTGTTACTAGGGCTTTTTTGGCCTAGCTTTGTTGCTAGGGCTTTTTGGCCTAGCTTTGTTGCTAGGGCTTTTTGGCCTAGTTTTGTTACTAGGGCTTTTTGGCCTGACTTTGGCGTCAGGGCTTTTGGCCTAACTTTGTTGTTAGGGCTTTTGTGGCCTGACTTTGGCGTCAGGGCTTTTGGCCTAACTTTGTTGTTAGGGCTTTTGTGGCCTGACTTTGGCGTCAGGGCTTTTGGCCTAACTTTGTTGTTAGGGCTTTTGAGGCCTGACTTTGGCGTCAGGGCTTTTTGGCTTCAGCTTGCTTCGAGTGGACACGCTTTGTGAAGGAATGGCTTTCTTTTATTGACATAATCCGTTTGATTACAAGCTATGCATAAAATCTTCTTAAATGCTCTGAATTAAATGGACGGGGTAACCTCTCGCCTTCGGTGGTTTCCAAATAGTAGGATCCTGGTGCGGCGATCTCTACTACTTTGTATGGTCCTTCCCATTTGGCTGAAAGTTTGTTTTTACTGTCCAGCCTTGTAAATTCATTCCTTCTCATAGCCATCTCCCCCACGAAAAATTGGCGAGCGCTAACTTTTCTGTTGAAATACCGAGCGGTCGCCAAGCGCATTTTTGCCTGTGTTTTTTCCGAGAGCCATCTCTTTTCCTCTGCTAAGTCGAGGTCAGTTCTGCGCTCGATCTCATTTGCCTCCGTGTTAAAGTGTAGGACTCTGTGGGTAGGCACTGCTAATTCAGCTGGTGCTACTGCTTCTGATCCGTACACTAAACTGAAAGGCGTTTCTCCTGTGGCCGCCTTAGGCGTTGTTCTGATTGCCCATAATACGTTTTCCAGTTCGTCTGCCCAGTTCCCTTTGAATGCTCGAACCCTTTTCTTGAGTCCTGCTAAGACAACCTTGTTGGCTGCTTCAGCTTGCCCATTCGTTTGAGGGTGATGATCTGAACTGAAGCGATGGTCGATGTGATACTCTTCACAGAGCCATTTCAATTCCTTTCCAACGAATTGCGGACCATTATCGCTGATGAGTATTTTGGGAATACCAAACCTGGAGAATATGTTGACCTGCATGAACTTGATAACTTGGAATTCCGTTGTCGAAGCTAGAGCTTTCGCCTCTACCCACTTAGTGAAGTAGTCGATCGCCACTATAATGTGAGTACGCTGACCAGTGCCAATGGGAAAAGGACCCAATATATCGATTCCCCATTGAGCGAAGGGCCAGGCACCCGCCATTGGGGATAATAATGTCGATGGTCGACCCGATCGTGGTGCAAACTGCTGGCAAATTTCACACTTCTGTGTTAATTCGGCTGCGTCTTTTCCCAAGGTCGGCCAGTAATATCCCAGTCTGAATATTTTCCTGCTTAGTGAACGAGCACCTTCATGACATGCCGCTGCCCCTTCATGAGCTTCTTGAAGAACTTTTTCTGTTTCGGGTAGAGCAACACATCTCAAGTAAGGCGTCGAATAACCTCTTCTATAGAGTTCTCCATCGATGATTAGATAACTGGCTGCGAGTCTTCTAATCCTAGTGGATTCGCTTTCGTCCTCTGGGAGGATGCCTTCTTTCAAATAATTCTGGAACGGGGTCATCCAGGTGACCTGTTCTTGAATGTTGAAGACCTCCGCTCTGTTTTCAAGGACTGAACATAGGGCCTTTTCCAGAAATTGTACATCCTGGATTGTCGCCCCTCCGAAGGCTAGCTTACTCAAAGAATCTGCCATCTGGTTTTCTTGGCGAGGAATAAACTCAATCGCGAAATTTGGGATTTCCACGACTAGTTTTTTGGCGATGCCGAGATATTTCTTCATCTTTTCTCCCTTTGCCTCGTAGGCGCCATTAACCTGATTGACAATAAGTTCTGAATCACTTTTTACTTTAAGCGCTGTTATACCCATTCCTTTTGCCAGTCTGAGTCCAGTGATAAGAGCCTCATATTCTGCTTCGTTATTGGTCGCCGGGAATGTCAAGGCGATCGCGTATTTCAGAGGCTCGCCCTCAGGAGGAATAAGAATTAAACCTGCCCCCGAGCCTTCTTTTGATGAAGACCCATCCGTATAGAGTTCCCAGATTTGATTGTCGTTTGCTGACTGACTTGGCCTGTTTTCTGCCTCCGCTTGACCGTTACTCGTGCTTTCCACTATGAAATCAGCTAGTGCTTGACCTTTGATGGCCGTTTTTGGCGCAAATTTGATCCTGAACTCGCTGAGCTCGATCGCCCACTTGACCATTCTTCCTGAAGAATCTGGCTTCATCAGGAAGTTTTTGAGAGGTTGATTGGTGAGGACCGTGATGTCGTGCGCATGAAAGTAAGGTCTCAGCTTCCGAGCAGCAATAACTAAGGCATAGAGATACTTCTCAATCTGGACATATCTTATTTCTGCTGAGTTGAACATTTTGCTAATAAAATACACTGGACTCTGAACATTATTCTCCTCCCTTATTAAAACAGCACTGGCTGCCACATCGCTAATGCCTAAATAGAGGAAAAGCTGCTCGCCTGGAACGGGTTTTGCCAGAGCTGGGAGTGTTTGAATATGCCTTTTCAAGGACTGGAATGCTTCCTCGCAGTCTGGCGTCCACTCGAACTTACGGTTGACCCTCAAGGTTTTGAAGAACGGGAGGGACTTGTCGCTTGCTTTGGAGAGGAAGCGGTTAAGAGCAGCTAGTCGGCCGTTCAGGCATTGGACTTCCTTATGGCAGGTTGGCGACTTTATTTCTTCTATGGCCTTTAGCTTTTCCGGGTTTGCTTCTATGCCCCTTTCGCTGACCATAAAACCCAGGAACTTCCCGGACTTGACTCCAAAGGCGCACTTTGCTGGGTTCAGGCGAACGCTGTGTCTCCTCATGCATTCAAAAGCTTCACGGAGGTCGGTGGTATGAGGATTGCCTTTGATGGATTTTACGAGCATATCATCCACGTAGGCCTCCATGTTCCTTCCCAGCATGTCCTGGAACAGTCGGTTTACCATCCGCTGATAAGTTGCCCCGACATTGATGAGACCAAAGGGCATCACCTTGTAGCATAGAATGTCGCCGTCAGCATAGAAAGCAGTGTGGGCCTCGTCGTCTGGATGCATTCTGATCTGGTTGTAGCCTGAATAGGCATCCATGAAGCTCAGCATCTCATGACCCGAGGTAGCATCGACTAGCTGATCAATTCTTGGAAGGGGATATGAATCTTTGGGGCAAGCCTTGTTTAAGTCGCGGAAGTCGACGCACATCCTCCACTTGCCGTTAGATTTCCTGACCAAAACTGGGTTGGCGACCCAGCTCTGGAATCTTACCTCTCTGACGAAGTCAGCTTCAATCAACCTGCCGACTTCCTGCCTGATCGCCAAACGTTTATCAGTCCCGAACGATCTTCTCTTTTGGGCGATCGGCTTGATGGAGGGGTCTATCCTGAGCTCATGCGAGATAATATCTGTGCTGATTCCGGGCATGTCGCTCGGCTGCCAGGCAAAGAGCTCTTTGAATTCCTTGAGGAGGGCGGTCATGGCCTCCTTCTGATCCTCTTTCAAGGTGGTCCCAATGCGCACCTTTTTGTCCGGACCATCGATCTCGACCTCCTCCAATTCCTCCATGGGTGCTGGTCGAGCCAAGTCCTCGCGGGGATCGGCCTCTGTCTCGATGGCGAGCGCCTCCCTTTGGTTCTTCCTGCGTAAACAGTTCACATAGCATTGCCGCGAGGAAGGCTGATCTCCTAGCACTTCTCCAATCCCGTTCGGAGTGGGGAACTTCATCTTCTGGTGGACAGTGGAGGCCACAATCTTATTTGGGTTGATCGTGGTCCTCCCTATGATGGCGTTATAGGATGTAGGTGAGTCGACCACCAGGAAAGTGACCGACACCTTGATGCTTTTCCACCCCTCGCCAAAAATCACTGGCATGGTTATAGCCCCCAGTGGATAAGTTGTCCTTCCCGCAAATCCGATCAGCGGAAAGTCGACCCTCTTCAGGTCGCGTTTTGATTTGCCCATCTTTTCGAAGGCGTCCAGAAACAGGATGTCTGTCGAGCTGCCTCCGTCGACCAGAATCCTTGCAACATCACAGCCGTCAATATCTGCCGTAATGACCAGAGCATCGTTGTGGGGCGTGGTGACATGTGCCAAATCATATCTTCAGAGAATGAGATGACAATGTTTTCTTCAGGTCGGGGCCGCTTCCCCAACTGAACTGCCGTAGAGATCTGAGTGGCGTAGACCTCTCTGGCGCTTGACCTCTCGCCGCCTGCGCCGAATCCTCCCGCTATCAGATTCACTCTCCTCTTGCTTCCAAAAGGCTCAGCTTGATCTGCAGGGGCTGGTGAACGATGTCTCCTGGGGGGCGTTCGACTTCGGTCTCGCCCTGCCACAAATTCCTTCAACATTCCCCCCTGAATCAGCCTCTCTATATCTCGCTTCAGAATCTTGCAATCGTCTGTCTTATGGCCCTTGCACTTATGGTATCTGCAATAGCTCTCGACATCCTTGCCCATGGGTAACCCACCTCGGCGAGGCATCGGTGGCCTCGCCAAGGATCTCCTCTCCATCTCGACTAGTACCGCTGAGATCTGCCTATTTAAAGGCGTGAAGTACTCAGGGACCTCTGGATGGCGAGGTGCTTGAAGAGACTCGACTCGGGGCTTACTTTCTTTTCCCTTCTTCTCCTTCTTTATCTCCTTCTTACCATCGCGTCGGGGTTCATGGGTTACCCTTAGCGAGGTCGTCAGGAGATTAGCCTCGATGTTTGCGCGTTCAAGGTCTATGAAACCTTTTGCTATGGACGCCAACTCCTCCAATGTCTCTATCTCCTTCACGTGATAGCTGTTTCGCAGCTTTCTCGAGGCCTTGTTGGCCACATCCAGACCTCTGTAGAATGCTCGAATGATTTCCCCATCCGAGATTCGGCGATCTAATTCTGTGACGTTTTGATGAAAACGCCCGTAGAAGTTGGACAGCGACTCTCCAGACTGCTGTTTGACCGAGTCAAGGGCGACCACGCTCTTCAGCAATTGGCGCTCGCCCATATATCTCTCCAGGAACTTGCTTCTTAACTCTGCCCAAGTTCCGATTGATCCTGCAGGGAGGCCGAAGAACCAGGACGAAGCCGAGCCCGAAAGAGTAGATGGAAATAGCAAAGCCAAATGATTGGGATCGTTTGACTTACCCAGAAGGGAGGCCTCATGTTTGTTGACATGTACGGTGGGATCTCCTCCACCGCTATACTCAGGTATGGCCCGAGCAACCACATCCTTCGGGATTTTGATAGCGACGAGCGCGTCGGTGAACGGATGAGAGGACTGCTCCTTGAAGGGAGCTATGACTGTCAACTGTCTTTCCTGGAGCCTTTTGTTGAGGAGGTCATCCATCTGATCCACAGTGCAGTACATGGGAGAGGCTCCGGGTGGAGGCGGACCGGAAGGATTGGCAGTATATGCGGCTGCTGGCTCCTTGGTGTGCGCTGGAGGTAAGGACTGCTGACCTGACGTCATCTCCAGATCCTCCTGAGGCGCAGCAGGACTAGGATTGGCCGCTTCTGAAGGTGAAGGCCCTGTGGCAGCAGGGCGGTGATTTTCCTTAGGAGCAGAGGGATTGTTTTCCTGAGGAGCAGGGGCTTGGCGGCGCGCCTGTCCTAGGATGGCTTCCAGCAAGGAGACCATCTCGGGGGTTAAATTAATATCCTGCCCCGCAATGTGGACTGTCTGCGGTGCAGGGGCTCCGTTTTGATCAGCAGCTGGGGTCGGTCTTGAATCACCGACATGTTCTCGGGCTGTCCGCAGAGGAACAGCATTAACTCCTGCTCGGCTGGCAGGTTCCTGTTGAAGCGGTGAAGCGGCGGCAGAATCAGAGCTATCTGAGGATCGCTCCCTAGTCTGATTCCGACGGTTGCTTTGGGATCGAGTTCTCATGGCTTAATTGCTCGTTTCCCACAGACGGCGCCAAATGTTGGATCGTGAAATCCTGAATGCTGATCTGGCAGTGAATTGAATGCCAGACAAGGTTGGGATGACGCTTCAGCTCCAACTCCGGTGAACCTGCAAGTAGGGGAGCGCAACAGAGGGGGTGCCTCTGGGTCCCTCTCCGATGCTTAAATGAGTATATGTGTTTTTAAAACTCAAAACGTTAAGTACGTATGTGAAGCAAGGGCATTTATAGGGTAAGAGAGATAGAACCGTATAAAGGCAACTGAATATCTTAATGTATATTGAGTTGCTGAAGATTCGGATCGTGGGATATGGCAGTTACTGCGAGATATTGCAGTTACCAAATCTAATCTTTAGTGAATATGTGACCGAGATATGCGGGATATCTTGGCCACTCTGTTATTAACGGTTTAGTGGGACCAGAGGAGAGAGGCAAGGCTCTCTTCGGGGCGAGCACTCCCATGTCGAGCAGTGGAAGGTCGCGACTTGGTAGAGAATGGCGAGCAGTCTGAGAGCCTTTGGCGTCTCTATAGACTTTGGGCTCGATTCTGGATTACTCGATGGTGGGCCAAGTTTGGCTTGTACTTGGGCCGATCCGGTTCGGATGTCATGGGTTTACCCCCTCTATAGTTATTGGGCCTTCGAGGTCTTTTCTTACTGGGCCGTCACTATCGATACCCAACAAGATCTTTAATGTTTGAAATAATAAAAGTGATCACAACCTTCATTTGATCTTATATTTTGATTTAAATGTTTGGAAAAGATATTTCTTCGAGTACGTTCAAAAAAATAATTTATTTTATCGAAAATGGAGTTCTGATTGACAAAATTGGTCGAAACTAAAAGGGGTACCATCACGAAAATCAACGGATTTGGGTTCCAAAAATATATATTATATAAACATTACTACCATAATATATATTGAGTAAGAGTGACAACAAAACTAATTTCACTGAAAACGAAGTTGCGAGTTATGAGTTATTGACCAAACTACAAAACTGGTCGAAATGAAATAGGTACCATCAAGGAAAAAGGTAGTTAATGTTTGATATAAAAGTGGTTATGACGTTCATTTAATCCAATATTTTGACTAAAATGTTTGGAAAATATATTTCTTCGAGTAGGTAAGTAAAGGAAAATTTATTTTATCGAAAATGGAATTCTGATTAAGCAGAAATTAAAAAAAATTATAAAATCGATCGAAATTCAAAGGGGGTACCATCACGAAAAACAACGGATTTGGGTTCAAAAAATATATATTATATTAACATTACTACCATAATATATATCGAGTAAGAATTAGAATAAAACTAATTTAATTGAAAACGAAGTTGGGATTTAGAAGATATTGACCGAACTACAAATTCAGTCGAAACGAAAAAGGAACTATCAAGGAAAAATGTCGATAATGTTTGATATAAAAGTGATCATAATGTTCATTTGATCCTATATTTTGATTAAATTGTGTGGAAAAGATATTTCTTCGAGTACGGAAGCAAAACGTAATTTATTTCATCGAAAATGGAGTTCCGATTGAGGAAAAATTCAAAAAACTACAAAATCGGTCGATACTCAAAGGGGTACCATCACAGAAAACAACGGATCTGGGTTCCAATAATTTATATTATAGTAACATTATTACCATAATATATATCGAGTAAGAATGAGAATAAACTAATTTAATTGAAAACAAAGTTGCGAGTTATGAGATATTGACCAAACTATAGAATTGGTCAAATCGACAAATGTACCATCAAGGAAAAAGATCGTTAATGTTTGATATAATAAAAGTGATCATAACGTTCATTTGATCCTATATTTTGAGTTAATTGTGTGGAAAAGATATTTCTTCGAGTACGGAAGCAAAACGTAATTTATTTCATCGAATATGGAGTTCCGATTGAGGAAAAATTCAAAAAACTACAAAATCGGTCGATACTCAAAGGGGTACCATCACAGAAAACAACGGATCTGGGTTCCAATAATTTATATTATAGTAACATTACTACCATAATATATATCGAGTAAGAATGAGAATAAGACTAATTTAACTGAAAACAAAGTTGCGAGTTAGGAGATATTGACCAAACTATAGAATTGGTCAAATCGACCAATGTACCATCAAGGAAAAAGATCGTTAATGTTTGATATAATAAAAGTGATCATAACGTTCATTTGATATTATATTTTGATTAAAATGTTTGGAAAAGATATTTCTTCCAGTACGGAAGCAAAACAAAATTTATTTTATCGAAAATGGAGTTTCGATTGAGTAATAATTAAGAACATTACAAAATCGATTGAAACTCAAAGGGGTACCATCACGGAAAACAACGGATTTGAGTTCCAAAAATATATATTATATTAACATTACTAACATAATATATATCGAGTAAAAATGAGAATAAAACAAATTACACTGAAAACGAAGTTGCGAGTAATGAGATATATTTCAAACTACAAAATCAGTCAAAACGAGAAATGTACTATCAAGGAAAAAGATCTTTAATGTTTGAAATAATAAAAGTGATCACAACCTTCATTTGATCTTATATTTTGATTTAAATGTTTGGAAAAGATATTTCTTCGAGTACGTTCAAAAAAATAATTTATTTTATCGAAAATGGAGTTCTGATTGACAAAATTGGTCGAAACTAAAAGGGGTACCATCACGAAAATCAACGGATTTGGGTTCCAAAAATATATATTATATAAACATTACTACCATAATATATATTGAGTAAGAGTGACAACAAAACTAATTTCACTGAAAACGAAGTTGCGAGTTATGAGTTATTGACCAAACTACAAAACTGGTCGAAATGAAATAGGTACCATCAAGGAAAAAGGTAGTTAATGTTTGATATAAAAGTGGTTATGACGTTCATTTAATCCAATATTTTGACTAAAATGTTTGGAAAATATATTTCTTCGAGTAGGTAAGTGAAGGAAAATTTATTTTATCGAAAATGGAATTCTGATTAAGCAGAAATTAAAAAAAACTATAAAATCGATCGAAATTCAAAGGGGGTACCATCACGAAAAACAACGGATTTGGGTTCAAAAAATATATATTATATTAACATTACTACCATAATATATATCGAGTAAGAATTAGAATAAAATTAATTTAATTGAAAACGAAGTTGGGATTTAGAAGATATTGACCGAACTACAAATTCAGTCGAAACGAAAAAGGAACTATCAAGGAAAAATGTCGATAATGTTTGATATAAAAGTGATCATAATGTTCATTTGATCCTATATTTTGATTAAATTGTGTGGAAAAGATATTTCTTCGAGTACGGAAGCAAAACGTAATTTATTTCATCGAAAATGGAGTTCCGATTGAGGAAAAATTCAAAAAACTACAAAATCGGTCGATACTCAAAGGGGTACCATCACAGAAAACAACGGATCTGGGTTCCAATAATTTATATTATAGTAACATTATTACCATAATATATATCGAGTAAGAATGAGAATAAACTAATTTAATTGAAAACAAAGTTGCGAGTTAGGAGATATTGACCAAACTATTTAATTGGTCAAATCGACAAATGTACCATCAAGGAAAAAGATCGTTAATGTTTGATATAATAAAAGTGATCATAACGTTCATTTGATCCTATATTTTGAGTAAATTGTGTGGAAAAGATATTTCTTCGAGTACGGAAGCAAAACGTAATTTATTTCATCGAATATGGAGTTCCGATTGAGGAAAAATTCAAAAAACTACAAAATCGGTCGATACTCAAAGGGGTACCATCACAGAAAACAACGGATCTGGGTTCCAATAATTTATATTATAGTAACATTACTACCATAATATATATCGAGTAAGAATGAGAATAAGACTAATTTAACTGAAAACAAAGTTGCGAGTTTGGAGATATTGACCAAACTATAGAATTGGTCAAATCGACCAATGTACCATCAAGGAAAAAGATCGTTAATGTTTGATATAATAAAAGTGATCATAACGTTCATTTGATCCTATATTTTGAGTAAAATGTTTGGAAAAGATATTTCTTCGAGTACAGAAGCAAAACAAAATTTATTTTATCGAAAATGGAGTTCTCATTGAGGAGAAATTAAAAACATTACAAAATTGGTCGAAACTCAAAGGGGTACCATCACAGAAAACAACGGATTTGGGTTCCAAAAATATATATTATATAAACATTACTACCATAACATATATCGAGTAAGAGTGACAACAAAATTAATTTCACTAAAAACGAGGTTGCGAGTTATGAGTTATTGACCAAACTACAAAACTGGTCGAAATGAAAAAGGTACCATCAAAGAAAAAGGTAGTTAATGTTTGATATAAAAGTGATCATAACGTTCATTTAATCCTATATTTTGAGTAAAATGTTTGGAAAATATATTTCTTCGAGTAGGAATGTAAAGCAAAAATTATTTTATCGAAAATGGAATTCCGATGTAGGAGAAATTACAAAAAACTACAAAATGGGTCCAAATTCAAAGGGGTACCAACACGAAAAACAACGGATTTGGGTTCCAAAAATATATATTATAACAACATTACTACCATAATATATATCGAGTAAGAATGACAATAAAACTAATTTAACTGAAAACGAAGTTGTGAGTTAGGAGATATTGACCAAACTACAAAATTGGTCAAATCGACAAATGTACCATCAAGGAAACAGATCGTTAATGTTTGATATAATAAAAGTGATCATAACGTTCATTTGATATTATATTTTGATTAAAATGTTTGGAAAAGATATTTCTTCTAGTACGGAAGCAAAACAAAATTTATTTTATCGAAAATGGAGTTTCGATTGAGTAATAATTAAGAACATTACAAAATCGATTGAAACTCAAAGGGGTACCATCACGGAAAACAACGGATTTGAGTTCCAAAAATATATATTATATTAACATTACTAACATAATATATATCGAGTAAAAATTAGAATAAAACAAATTACACTGAAAACGAAGTTGCGAGTAATGAGATATGTTTCAAACTACAAAATCAGTCAAAACGAGAAATGTACTATCAAGGAAAAAGATCTTTAATGTTTGAAATAATAAAAGTGATCACAACCTTCATTTGATCTTATATTTTGATTTAAATGTTTGGAAAAGATATTTCTTCGAGTACGTTCAAAAAAATAATTTATTTTATCGAAAATGGAGTTCTGATTGACAAAATTGGTCGAAACTAAAAGGGGTACCATCACGAAAATCAACGGATTTGGGTTCCAAAAATATATATTATATAAACATTACTACCATAATATATATTGAGTAAGAGTGACAACAAAACTAATTTCACTGAAAACGAAGTTGCGAGTTATGAGTTATTGACCAAACTACAAAACTGGTCGAAATGAAATAGGTACCATCAAGGAAAAAGGTAGTTAATGTTTGATATAAAAGTGGTTATGACGTTCATTTAATCCAATATTTTGACTAAAATGTTTGGAAAATATATTTCTTCGAGTAGGTAAGTGAAGGAAAATTTATTTTATCGAAAATGGAATTCTGATTAAGCATAAATTAAAAAAAACTATAAAATCGATCGAAATTCAAAGGGGGTACCATCACGAAAAACAACGGATTTGGGTTCAAAAAATATATATTATATTAACATTACTACCATAATATATATCGAGTAAGAATTAGAATAAAATTAATTTAATTGAAAACGAAGTTGGGATTTAGAAGATATTGACCGAACTACAAATTCAGTCGAAACGAAAAAGGAACTATCAAGGAAAAATGTCGATAATGTTTGATATAAAAGTGATCATAATGTTCATTTGATCCTATATTTTGATTAAATTGTGTGGAAAAGATATTTCTTCGAGTACGGAAGCAAAACGTAATTTATTTCATCGAAAATGGAGTTCCGATTGAGGAAAAATTCAAAAAACTACAAAATCGGTCGATACTCAAAGGGGTACCATCACAGAAAACAACGGATCTGGGTTCCAATAATTTATATTATAGTAACATTATTACCATAATATATATCGAGTAAGAATGAGAATAAACTAATTTAATTGAAAACAAAGTTGCGAGTTAGGAGATATTGACCAAACTATTTAATTGGTCAAATCGACAAATGTACCATCAAGGAAAAAGATCGTTAATGTTTGATATAATAAAAGTGATCATAACGTTCATTTGATCCTATATTTTGAGTAAATTGTGTGGAAAAGATATTTCTTCGAGTACGGAAGCAAAACGTAATTTATTTCATCGAATATGGAGTTCCGATTGAGGAAAAATTCAAAAAACTACAAAATCGGTCGATACTCAAAGGGGTACCATCACAGAAAACAACGGATCTGGGTTCCAATAATTTATATTATAGTAACATTACTACCATAATATATATCGAGTAAGAATGAGAATAAGACTAATTTAACTGAAAACAAAGTTGCGAGTTAGGAGATATTGACCAAACTATAGAATTGGTCAAATCGACCAATGTACCATCAAGGAAAAAGATCGTTAATGTTTGATATAATAAAAGTGATCATAACGTTCATTTGATCCTATATTTTGAGTAAAATGTTTGGAAAAGATATTTCTTCGAGTACGGAAGCAAAACAAAATTTATTTTATCGAAAATGGAGTTCTCATTGAGGAGAAATTAAAAACATTACAAAATTGGTCGAAACTCAAAGGGGTACCATCACAGAAAACAACGGATTTGGGTTCCAAAAATATATATTATATAAACATTACTACCATAACATATATCGAGTAAGAGTGACAACAAAATTAATTTCACTAAAAACGAGGTTGCGAGTTATGAGTTATTGACCAAACTACAAAACTGGTCGAAATGAAAAAGGTACCATCAAAGAAAAAGGTAGTTAATGTTTGATATAAAAGTGATCATAACGTTCATTTAATCCTATATTTTGAGTAAAATGTTTGGAAAATATATTTCTTCGAGTAGGAATGTAAAGCAAAAATTATTTTATCGAAAATGGAATTCCGATGTAGGAGAAATTAAAAAAACTACAAAATGGGTCCAAATTCAAAGGGGTACCAACACGAAAAACAACGGATTTGGGTTCCAAAAATATATATTATAACAACATTACTACCATAATATATATCGAGTAAGAATGACAATAAAACTAATTTAACTGAAAACGAAGTTGTGAGTTAGGAGATATTGACCAAACTACAAAATTGGTCAAATCGACAAATGTACCATCAAGGAAACAGATCGTTAATGTTTGATATAATAAAAGTGATCATAACGTTCATTTGATATTATATTTTGATTAAAATGTTTGGAAAAGATATTTCTTCTAGTACGGAAGCAAAACAAAATTTATTTTATCGAAAATGGAGTTTCGATTGAGTAATAATTAAGAACATTACAAAATCGATTGAAACTCAAAGGGGTACCATCACGGAAAACAACGGATTTGAGTTCCAAAAATATATATTATATTAACATTACTAACATAATATATATCGAGTAAAAATTAGAATAAAACAAATTACACTGAAAACGAAGTTGCGAGTAATGAGATATGTTTCAAACTACAAAATCAGTCAAAACGAGAAATGTACTATCAAGGAAAAAGATCTTTAATGTTTGAAATAATAAAAGTGATCACAACCTTCATTTGATCTTATATTTTGATTTAAATGTTTGGAAAAGATATTTCTTCGAGTACGTTCAAAAAAGTAATTTATTTTATCGAAAATGGAGTTCTGATTGACAAAATTGGTCGAAACTAAAAGGGGTACCATCACGAAAATCAACGGATTTGGGTTCCAAAAATATATATTATATAAACATTACTACCATAATATATATTGAGTAAGAGTGACAACAAAACTAATTTCACTGAAAACGAAGTTGCGAGTTATGAGTTATTGACCAAACTACAAAACTGGTCGAAATGAAATAGGTACCATCAAGGAAAAAGGTAGTTAATGTTTGATATAAAAGTGGTTATGACGTTCATTTAATCCAATATTTTGACTAAAATGTTTGGAAAATATATTTCTTCGAGTAGGTAAGTGAAGGAAAATTTATTTTATCGAAAATGGAATTCTGATTAAGCATAAATTAAAAAAAACTATAAAATCGATCGAAATTCAAAGGGGGTACCATCACGAAAAACAACGGATTTGGGTTCAAAAAATATATATTATATTAACATTACTACCATAATATATATCGAGTAAGAATTAGAATAAAATTAATTTAATTGAAAACGAAGTTGGGATTTAGAAGATATTGACCGAACTACAAATTCAGTCGAAACGAAAAAGGAACTATCAAGGAAAAATGTCGATAATGTTTGATATAAAAGTGATCATAATGTTCATTTGATCCTATATTTTGATTAAATTGTGTGGAAAAGATATTTCTTCGAGTACGGAAGCAAAACGTAATTTATTTCATCGAAAATGGAGTTCCGATTGAGGAAAAATTCAAAAAACTACAAAATCGGTCGATACTCAAAGGGGTACCATCACAGAAAACAACGGATCTGGGTTCCAATAATTTATATTATAGTAACATTATTACCATAATATATATCGAGTAAGAATGAGAATAAACTAATTTAATTGAAAACAAAGTTGCGAGTTAGGAGATATTGACCAAACTATTTAATTGGTCAAATCGACAAATGTACCATCAAGGAAAAAGATCGTTAATGTTTGATATAATAAAAGTGATCATAACGTTCATTTGATCCTATATTTTGAGTAAATTGTGTGGAAAATATATTTCTTCGAGTACGGAAGCAAAACGTAATTTATTTCATCGAATATGGAGTTCCGATTGAGGAAAAATTCAAAAAACTACAAAATCGGTCGATACTCAAAGGGGTACCATCACAGAAAACAACGGATCTGGGTTCCAATAATTTATATTATAGTAACATTACTACCATAATATATATCGAGTAAGAATGAGAATAAGACTAATTTAACTGAAAACAAAGTTGCGAGTTAGGAGATATTGACCAAACTATAGAATTGGTCAAATCGACCAATGTACCATCAAGGAAAAAGATCGTTAATGTTTGATATAATAAAAGTGATCATAACGTTCATTTGATCCTATATTTTGAGTAAAATGTTTGGAAAAGATATTTCTTCGAGTACGGAAGCAAAACAAAATTTATTTTATCGAAAATGGAGTTCTCATTGAGGAGAAATTAAAAACATTACAAAATTGGTCGAAACTCAAAGGGGTACCATCACAGAAAACAACGGATTTGGGTTCCAAAAATATATATTATATAAACATTACTACCATAACATATATCGAGTAAGAGTGACAACAAAATTAATTTCACTAAAAACGAGGTTGCGAGTTATGAGTTATTGACCAAACTACAAAACTGGTCGAAATGAAAAAGGTACCATCAAAGAAAAAGGTAGTTAATGTTTGATATAAAAGTGATCATAACGTTCATTTAATCCTATATTTTGAGTAAAATGTTTGGAAAATATATTTCTTCGAGTAGGAATGTAAAGCAAAAATTATTTTATCGAAAATGGAATTCCGATGTAGGAGAAATTACAAAAAACTACAAAATGGGTCCAAATTCAAAGGGGTACCAACACGAAAAACAACGGATTTGGGTTCCAAAAATATATATTATAACAACATTACTACCATAATATATATCGAGTAAGAATGACAATAAAACTAATTTAACTGAAAACGAAGTTGTGAGTTAGGAGATATTGACCAAACTACAAAATTGGTCAAATCGACAAATGTACCATCAAGGAAACAGATCGTTAATGTTTGATATAATAAAAGTGATCATAACGTTCATTTGATATTATATTTTGATTAAAATGTTTGGAAAAGATATTTCTTCTAGTACGGAAGCAAAACAAAATTTATTTTATCGAAAATGGAGTTTCGATTGAGTAATAATTAAGAACATTACAAAATCGATTGAAACTCAAAGGGGTACCATCACGGAAAACAACGGATTTGAGTTCCAAAAATATATATTATATTAACATTACTAACATAATATATATCGAGTAAAAATTAGAATAAAACAAATTACACTGAAAACGAAGTTGCGAGTAATGAGATATGTTTCAAACTACAAAATCAGTCAAAACGAGAAATGTACTATCAAGGAAAAAGATCTTTAATGTTTGAAATAATAAAAGTGATCACAACCTTCATTTGATCTTATATTTTGATTTAAATGTTTGGAAAAGATATTTCTTCGAGTACGTTCAAAAAAGTAATTTATTTTATCGAAAATGGAGTTCTGATTGACAAAATTGGTCGAAACTAAAAGGGGTACCATCACGAAAATCAACGGATTTGGGTTCCAAAAATATATATTATATAAACATTACTACCATAATATATATTGAGTAAGAGTGACAACAAAACTAATTTCACTGAAAACGAAGTTGCGAGTTATGAGTTATTGACCAAACTACAAAACTGGTCGAAATGAAATAGGTACCATCAAGGGAAAAGGTAGTTAATGTTTGATATAAAAGTGGTTATGACGTTCATTTAATCCAATATTTTGACTAAAATGTTTGGAAAATATATTTCTTCGAGTAGGTAAGTGAAGGAAAATTTATTTTATCGAAAATGGAATTCTGATTAAGCAGAAATTAAAAAAAACTATAAAATCGATCGAAATTCAAAGGGGGTACCATCACGAAAAACAACGGATTTGGGTTCAAAAAATATATATTATATTAACATTACTACCATAATATATATCGAGTAAGAATTAGAATAAAATTAATTTAATTGAAAACGAAGTTGGGATTTAGAAGATATTGACCGAACTACAAATTCAGTCGAAACGAAAAAGGAACTATCAAGGAAAAATGTCGATAATGTTTGATATAAAAGTGATCATAATGTTCATTTGATCCTATATTTTGATTAAATTGTGTGGAAAAGATATTTCTTCGAGTACGGAAGCAAAACGTAATTTATTTCATCGAAAATGGAGTTCTGATTGAGGAAAAATTCAAAAAACTACAAAATCGGTCGATACTCAAAGGGGTACCATCACAGAAAACAACGGATCTGGGTTCCAATAATTTATATTATAGTAACATTATTACCATAATATATATCGAGTAAGAATGAGAATAAACTAATTTAATTGAAAACAAAGTTGCGAGTTAGGAGATATTGACCAAACTATAGAATTGGTCAAATCGACAAATGTACCATCAAGGTAAAAGATCGTTAATGTTTGATATAATAAAAGTGATCATAACGTTCATTTGATCCTATATTTTGAGTAAATTGTGTGGAAAAGATATTTCTTCGAGTACGGAAGCAAAACGTAATTTATTTCATCGAATATGGAGTTCCGATTGAGGAAAAATTCAAAAAACTACAAAATCGGTCGATACTCAAAGGGGTACCATCACAGAAAACAACGGATCTGGGTTCCAATAATTTATATTATAGTAACATTACTACCATAATATATATCGAGTAAGAATGAGAATAAGACTAATTTAACTGAAAACAAAGTTGCGAGTTAGGAGATATTGACCAAACTATAGAATTGGTCAAATCGACCAATGTACCATCAAGGAAAAAGATCGTTAATGTTTGATATAATAAAAGTGATCATAACGTTCATTTGATCCTATATTTTGAGTAAAATGTTTGGAAAAGATATTTCTTCGAGTACGGAAGCAAAACAAAATTTATTTTATCGAAAATGGAGTTCTCATTGAGGAGAAATTAAAAACATTACAAAATTGGTCGAAACTCAAAGGGGTACCATCACAGAAAACAACGGATTTGGGTTCCAAAAATATATATTATATAAACATTACTACCATAACATATATCGAGTAAGAGTGACAACAAAATTAATTTCACTAAAAACGAGGTTGCGAGTTATGAGTTATTGACCAAACTACAAAACTGGTCGAAATGAAAAAGGTACCATCAAAGAAAAAGGTAGTTAATGTTTGATATAAAAGTGATCATAACGTTCATTTAATCCTATATTTTGAGTAAAATGTTTGGAAAATATATTTCTTCGAGTAGGAATGTAAAGCAAAAATTATTTTATCGAAAATGGAATTCCGATGTAGGAGAAATTAAAAAAACTACAAAATGGGTCCAAATTCAAAGGGGTACCAACACGAAAAACAACGGATTTGGGTTCCAAAAATATATATTATAACAACATTACTACCATAATATATATCGAGTAAGAATGACAATAAAACTAATTTAACTGAAAACGAAGTTGTGAGTTAGGAGATATTGACCAAACTACAAAATTGGTCAAATCGACAAATGTACCATCAAGGAAACAGATCGTTAATGTTTGATATAATAAAAGTGATCATAACGTTCATTTGATATTATATTTTGATTAAAATGTTTGGAAAAGATATTTCTTCTAGTACGGAAGCAAAACAAAATTTATTTTATCGAAAATGGAGTTTCGATTGAGTAATAATTAAGAACATTACAAAATCGATTGAAACTCAAAGGGGTACCATCACGGAAAACAACGGATTTGAGTTCCAAAAATATATATTATATTAACATTACTAACATAATATATATCGAGTAAAAATTAGAATAAAACAAATTACACTGAAAACGAAGTTGCGAGTAATGAGATATGTTTCAAACTACAAAATCAGTCAAAACGAGAAATGTACTATCAAGGAAAAAGATCTTTAATGTTTGAAATAATAAAAGTGATCACAACCTTCATTTGATCTTATATTTTGATTTAAATGTTTGGAAAAGATATTTCTTCGAGTACGTTCAAAAAAGTAATTTATTTTATCGAAAATGGAGTTCTGATTGACAAAATTGGTCGAAACTAAAAGGGGTACCATCACGAAAATCAACGGATTTGGGTTCCAAAAATATATATTATATAAACATTACTACCATAATATATATTGAGTAAGAGTGACAACAAAACTAATTTCACTGAAAACGAAGTTGCGAGTTATGAGTTATTGACCAAACTACAAAACTGGTCGAAATGAAATAGGTACCATCAAGGAAAAAGGTAGTTAATGTTTGATATAAAAGTGGTTATGACGTTCATTTAATCCAATATTTTGACTAAAATGTTTGGAAAATATATTTCTTCGAGTAGGTAAGTGAAGGAAAATTTATTTTATCGAAAATGGAATTCTGATTAAGCAGAAATTAAAAAAAACTATAAAATCGATCGAAATTCAAAGGGGGTACCATCACGAAAAACAACGGATTTGGGTTCAAAAAATATATATTATATTAACATTACTACCATAATATATATCGAGTAAGAATTAGAATAAAATTAATTTAATTGAAAACGAAGTTGGGATTTAGAAGATATTGACCGAACTACAAATTCAGTCGAAACGAAAAAGGAACTATCAAGGAAAAATGTCGATAATGTTTGATATAAAAGTGATCATAATGTTCATTTGATCCTATATTTTGATTAAATTGTGTGGAAAAGATATTTCTTCGAGTACGGAAGCAAAACGTAATTTATTTCATCGAAAATGGAG
Organism: Chamaenerion angustifolium; assembly: GCA_946814005.1. Classification (NCBI taxonomy): domain Eukaryota; kingdom Viridiplantae; phylum Streptophyta; class Magnoliopsida; order Myrtales; family Onagraceae; genus Chamaenerion; species Chamaenerion angustifolium. The sequence goes on from OX328279.1 coordinate 3,579,336, forward strand.
TTCCGATTGAGGAAAAATTCAAAAAACTACAAAATCGGTCGATACTCAAAGGGGTACCATCACAGAAAACAACGGATCTGGGTTCCAATAATTTATATTATAGTAACATTATTACCATAATATATATCGAGTAAGAATGAGAATAAACTAATTTAATTGAAAACAAAGTTGCGAGTTAGGAGATATTGACCAAACTATTTAATTGGTCAAATCGACAAACGTACCATCAAGGAAAAAGATCGTTAATGTTTGATATAATAAAAGTGATCATAACGTTCATTTGATCCTATATTTTGAGTAAATTGTGTGGAAAAGATATTTCTTCGAGTACGGAAGCAAAACGTAATTTATTTCATCGAATATGGAGTTCCGATTGAGGAAAAATTCAAAAAACTACAAAATCGGTCGATACTCAAAGGGGTACCATCACAGAAAACAACGGATCTGGGTTCCAATAATTTATATTATAGTAACATTACTACCATAATATATATCGAGTAAGAATGAGAATAAGACTAATTTAACTGAAAACAAAGTTGCGAGTTTGGAGATATTGACCAAACTATAGAATTGGTCAAATCGACCAATGTACCATCAAGGAAAAAGATCGTTAATGTTTGATATAATAAAAGTGATCATAACGTTCATTTGATCCTATATTTTGAGTAAAATGTTTGGAAAAGATATTTCTTCGAGTACGGAAGCAAAACAAAATTTATTTTATCGAAAATGGAGTTCTCATTGAGGAGAAATTAAAAACATTACAAAATTGGTCGAAACTCAAAGGGGTACCATCACAGAAAACAACGGATTTGGGTTCCAAAAATATATATTATATAAACATTACTACCATAACATATATCGAGTAAGAGTGACAACAAAATTAATTTCACTAAAAACGAGGTTGCGAGTTATGAGTTATTGACCAAACTACAAAACTGGTCGAAATGAAAAAGGTACCATCAAAGAAAAAGGTAGTTAATGTTTGATATAAAAGTGATCATACCGTTCATTTAATCCTATATTTTGAGTAAAATGTTTGGAAAATATATTTCTTCGAGTAGGAATGTAAAGCAAAAATTATTTTATCGAAAATGGAATTCCGATGTAGGAGAAATTACAAAAAACTACAAAATGGGTCCAAATTCAAAGGGGTACCAACACGAAAAACAACGGATTTGGGTTCCAAAAATATATATTATAACAACATTACTACCATAATATATATCGAGTAAGAATGACAATAAAACTAATTTAACTGAAAACGAAGTTGTGAGTTAGGAGATATTGACCAAACTACAAAATTGGTCAAATCGACAAATGTACCATCAAGGAAACAGATCGTTAATGTTTGATATAATAAAAGTGATCATAACGTTCATTTGATATTATATTTTGATTAAAATGTTTGGAAAAGATATTTCTTCTAGTACGGAAGCAAAACAAAATTTATTTTATCGAAAATGGAGTTTCGATTGAGTAATAATTAAGAACATTACAAAATCGATTGAAACTCAAAGGGGTACCATCACGGAAAACAACGGATTTGAGTTCCAAAAATATATATTATATTAACATTACTAACATAATATATATCGAGTAAAAATTAGAATAAAACAAATTACACTGAAAACGAAGTTGCGAGTAATGAGATATGTTTCAAACTACAAAATCAGTCAAAACGAGAAATGTACTATCAAGGAAAAAGATCTTTAATGTTTGAAATAATAAAAGTGATCACAACCTTCATTTGATCTTATATTTTGATTTAAATGTTTGGAAAAGATATTTCTTCGAGTACGTTCAAAAAAGTAATTTATTTTATCGAAAATGGAGTTCTGATTGACAAAATTGGTCGAAACTAAAAGGGGTACCATCACGAAAATCAACGGATTTGGGTTCCAAAAATATATATTATATAAACATTACTACCATAATATATATTGAGTAAGAGTGACAACAAAACTAATTTCACTGAAAACGAAGTTGCGAGTTATGAGTTATTGACCAAACTACAAAACTGGTCGAAATGAAATAGGTACCATCAAGGAAAAAGGTAGTTAATGTTTGATATAAAAGTGGTTATGACGTTCATTTAATCCAATATTTTGACTAAAATGTTTGGAAAATATATTTCTTCGAGTAGGTAAGTGAAGGAAAATTTATTTTATCGAAAATGGAATTCTGATTAAGCATAAATTAAAAAAAACTATAAAATCGATCGAAATTCAAAGGGGGTACCATCACGAAAAACAACGGATTTGGGTTCAAAAAATATATATTATATTAACATTACTACCATAATATATATCGAGTAAGAATTAGAATAAAATTAATTTAATTGAAAACGAAGTTGGGATTTAGAAGATATTGACCGAACTACAAATTCAGTCGAAACGAAAAAGGAACTATCAAGGAAAAATGTCGATAATGTTTGATATAAAAGTGATCATAATGTTCATTTGATCCTATATTTTGATTAAATTGTGTGGAAAAGATATTTCTTCGAGTACGGAAGCAAAACGTAATTTATTTCATCGAAAATGGAGTTCCGATTGAGGAAAAATTCAAAAAACTACAAAATCGGTCGATACTCAAAGGGGTACCATCACAGAAAACAACGGATCTGGGTTCCAATAATTTATATTATAGTAACATTATTACCATAATATATATCGAGTAAGAATGAGAATAAACTAATTTAATTGAAAACAAAGTTGCGAGTTAGGAGATATTGACCAAACTATAGAATTGGTCAAATCGACAAATGTACCATCAAGGTAAAAGATCGTTAATGTTTGATATAATAAAAGTGATCATAACGTTCATTTGATCCTATATTTTGAGTAAATTGTGTGGAAAAGATATTTCTTCGAGTACGGAAGCAAAACGTAATTTATTTCATCGAATATGGAGTTCCGATTGAGGAAAAATTCAAAAAACTACAAAATCGGTCGATACTCAAAGGGGTACCATCACAGAAAACAACGGATCTGGGTTCCAATAATTTATATTATAGTAACATTACTACCATAATATATATCGAGTAAGAATGAGAATAAGACTAATTTAACTGAAAACAAAGTTGCGAGTTTGGAGATATTGACCAAACTATAGAATTGGTCAAATCGACCAATGTACCATCAAGGAAAAAGATCGTTAATGTTTGATATAATAAAAGTGATCATAACGTTCATTTGATCCTATATTTTGAGTAAAATGTTTGGAAAAGATATTTCTTCGAGTACGGAAGCAAAACAAAATTTATTTTATCGAAAATGGAGTTCTCATTGAGGAGAAATTAAAAACATTACAAAATTGGTCGAAACTCAAAGGGGTACCATCACAGAAAACAACGGATTTGGGTTCCAAAAATATATATTATATAAACATTACTACCATAACATATATCGAGTAAGAGTGACAACAAAATTAATTTCACTAAAAACGAGGTTGCGAGTTATGAGTTATTGACCAAACTACAAAACTGGTCGAAATGAAAAAGGTACCATCAAAGAAAAAGGTAGTTAATGTTTGATATAAAAGTGATCATAACGTTCATTTAATCCTATATTTTGAGTAAAATGTTTGGAAAATATATTTCTTCGAGTAGGAATGTAAAGCAAAAATTATTTTATCGAAAATGGAATTCCGATGTAGGAGAAATTACAAAAAACTACAAAATGGGTCCAAATTCAAAGGGGTACCAACACGAAAAACAACGGATTTGGGTTCCAAAAATATATATTATAACAACATTACTACCATAATATATATCGAGTAAGAATGACAATAAAACTAATTTAACTGAAAACGAAGTTGTGAGTTAGGAGATATTGACCAAACTACAAAATTGGTCAAATCGACAAATGTACCATCAAGGAAACAGATCGTTAATGTTTGATATAATAAAAGTGATCATAACGTTCATTTGATATTATATTTTGATTAAAATGTTTGGAAAAGATATTTCTTCTAGTACGGAAGCAAAACAAAATTTATTTTATCGAAAATGGAGTTTCGATTGAGTAATAATTAAGAACATTACAAAATCGATTGAAACTCAAAGGGGTACCATCACGGAAAACAACGGATTTGAGTTCCAAAAATATATATTATATTAACATTACTAACATAATATATATCGAGTAAAAATTAGAATAAAACAAATTACACTGAAAACGAAGTTGCGAGTAATGAGATATGTTTCAAACTACAAAATCAGTCAAAACGAGAAATGTACTATCAAGGAAAAAGATCTTTAATGTTTGAAATAATAAAAGTGATCACAACCTTCATTTGATCTTATATTTTGATTTAAATGTTTGGAAAAGATATTTCTTCGAGTACGTTCAAAAAAATAATTTATTTTATCGAAAATGGAGTTCTGATTGACAAAATTGGTCGAAACTAAAAGGGGTACCATCACGAAAATCAACGGATTTGGGTTCCAAAAATATATATTATATAAACATTACTACCATAATATATATTGAGTAAGAGTGACAACAAAACTAATTTCACTGAAAACGAAGTTGCGAGTTATGAGTTATTGACCAAACTACAAAACTGGTCGAAATGAAATAGGTACCATCAAGGAAAAAGGTAGTTAATGTTTGATATAAAAGTGGTTATGACGTTCATTTAATCCAATATTTTGACTAAAATGTTTGGAAAATATATTTCTTCGAGTAGGTAAGTGAAGGAAAATTTATTTTATCGAAAATGGAATTCTGATTAAGCAGAAATTAAAAAAAACTATAAAATCGATCGAAATTCAAAGGGGGTACCATCACGAAAAACAACGGATTTGGGTTCAAAAAATATATATTATATTAACATTACTACCATAATATATATCGAGTAAGAATTAGAATAAAATTAATTTAATTGAAAACGAAGTTGGGATTTAGAAGATATTGACCGAACTACAAATTCAGTCGAAACGAAAAAGGAACTATCAAGGAAAAATGTCGATAATGTTTGATATAAAAGTGATCATAATGTTCATTTGATCCTATATTTTGATTAAATTGTGTGGAAAAGATATTTCTTCGAGTACGGAAGCAAAACGTAATTTATTTCATCGAAAATGGAGTTCCGATTGAGGAAAAATTCAAAAAACTACAAAATCGGTCGATACTCAAAGGGGTACCATCACAGAAAACAACGGATCTGGGTTCCAATAATTTATATTATAGTAACATTATTACCATAATATATATCGAGTAAGAATGAGAATAAACTAATTTAATTGAAAACAAAGTTGCGAGTTAGGAGATATTGACCAAACTATTTAATTGGTCAAATCGACAAACGTACCATCAAGGAAAAAGATCGTTAATGTTTGATATAATAAAAGTGATCATAACGTTCATTTGATCCTATATTTTGAGTAAATTGTGTGGAAAAGATATTTCTTCGAGTACGGAAGCAAAACGTAATTTATTTCATCGAATATGGAGTTCCGATTGAGGAAAAATTCAAAAAACTACAAAATCGGTCGATACTCAAAGGGGTACCATCACAGAAAACAACGGATCTGGGTTCCAATAATTTATATTATAGTAACATTACTACCATAATATATATCGAGTAAGAATGAGAATAAGACTAATTTAACTGAAAACAAAGTTGCGAGTTAGGAGATATTGACCAAACTATAGAATTGGTCAAATCGACCAATGTACCATCAAGGAAAAAGATCGTTAATGTTTGATATAATAAAAGTGATCATAACGTTCATTTGATCCTATATTTTGAGTAAAATGTTTGGAAAAGATATTTCTTCGAGTACGGAAGCAAAACAAAATTTATTTTATCGAAAATGGAGTTCTCATTGAGGAGAAATTAAAAACATTACAAAATTGGTCGAAACTCAAAGGGGTACCATCACAGAAAACAACGGATTTGGGTTCCAAAAATATATATTATATAAACATTACTACCATAACATATATCGAGTAAGAGTGACAACAAAATTAATTTCACTAAAAACGAGGTTGCGAGTTATGAGTTATTGACCAAACTACAAAACTGGTCGAAATGAAAAAGGTACCATCAAAGAAAAAGGTAGTTAATGTTTGATATAAAAGTGATCATAACGTTCATTTAATCCTATATTTTGAGTAAAATGTTTGGAAAATATATTTCTTTGAGTAGGAATGTAAAGCAAAAATTATTTTATCGAAAATGGAATTCCGATGTAGGAGAAATTAAAAAAAACTACAAAATGGGTCCAAATTCAAAGGGGTACCAACACGAAAAACAACGGATTTGGGTTCCAAAAATATATATTATAACAACATTACTACCATAATATATATCGAGTAAGAATGACAATAAAACTAATTTAACTGAAAACGAAGTTGTGAGTTAGGAGATATTGACCAAACTACAAAATTGGTCAAATCGACAAATGTACCATCAAGGAAACAGATCGTTAATGTTTGATATAATAAAAGTGATCATAACGTTCATTTGATATTATATTTTGATTAAAATGTTTGGAAAAGATATTTCTTCTAGTACGGAAGCAAAACAAAATTTATTTTATCGAAAATGGAGTTTCGATTGAGTAATAATTAAGAACATTACAAAATCGATTGAAACTCAAAGGGGTACCATCACGGAAAACAACGGATTTGAGTTCCAAAAATATATATTATATTAACATTACTAACATAATATATATCGAGTAAAAATTAGAATAAAACAAATTACACTGAAAACGAAGTTGCGAGTAATGAGATATGTTTCAAACTACAAAATCAGTCAAAACGAGAAATGTACTATCAAGGAAAAAGATCTTTAATGTTTGAAATAATAAAAGTGATCACAACCTTCATTTGATCTTATATTTTGATTTAAATGTTTGGAAAAGATATTTCTTCGAGTACGTTCAAAAAAGTAATTTATTTTATCGAAAATGGAGTTCTGATTGACAAAATTGGTCGAAACTAAAAGGGGTACCATCACGAAAATCAACGGATTTGGGTTCCAAAAATATATATTATATAAACATTACTACCATAATATATATTGAGTAAGAGTGACAACAAAACTAATTTCACTGAAAACGAAGTTGCGAGTTATGAGTTATTGACCAAACTACAAAACTGGTCGAAATGAAATAGGTACCATCAAGGAAAAAGGTAGTTAATGTTTGATATAAAAGTGGTTATGACGTTCATTTAATCCAATATTTTGACTAAAATGTTTGGAAAATATATTTCTTCGAGTAGGTAAGTAAAGGAAAATTTATTTTATCGAAAATGGAATTCTGATTAAGCAGAAATTAAAAAAACTATAAAATCGATCGAAATTCAAAGGGGTACCATCACGAAAAACAACGGATTTGGGTTCAAAAAATATATATCATATTAACATTACTACCATAATATATATCGAGTAAGAATTAGAATAAAATTAATTTAATTGAAAACGAAGTTGGGATTTAGAAGATATTGACCGAACTACAAATTCAGTCGAAACGAAAAAGGAACTATCAAGGAAAAATGTCGATAATGTTTGATATAAAAGTGATCATAATGTTCATTTGATCCTATATTTTGATTAAATTGTGTGGAAAAGATATTTCTTCGAGTACGGAAGGAAAACGTAATTTATTTCATCGAAAATGGAGTTCCGATTGAGGAAAAATTCAAAAAACTACAAAATCGGTCGATACTCAAAGGGGTACCATCAAAGAAAACAACGGATCTGGGTTCCAATAATTTATATTATAGTAACATTACTACCATAATATATATCGAGTAAGAATGAGAATAAGACTAATTTAACTGAAAACAAAGTTGCGAGTTAGGAGATATTGACCAAACTATAGAATTGGTCAAATCGACCAATGTACCATCAAGGAAAAAGATCGTTAATGTTTGATATAATAAAAGTGATCATAACGTTCATTTGATCCTATATTTTGAGTAAATTGTGTGGAAAAGATATTTCTTCGAGTACGGAAGCAAAACGTAATTTATTTCATCGAATATGGAGTTCCGATTGAGGAAAAATTCAAAAAACTACAAAATCGGTCGATACTCAAAGGGGTACCATCACAGAAAACAACGGATCTGGGTTCCAATAATTTATATTATAGTAACATTACTACCATAATATATATCGAGTAAGAATGAGAATAAGACTAATTTAACTGAAAACAAAGTTGCGAGTTAGGAGATATTGACCAAACTATAGAATTGGTCAAATCGACCAATGTACCATCAAGGAAAAAGATCGTTAATGTTTGATATAATAAAAGTGATCATAACGTTCATTTGATCCTATATTTTGAGTAAAATGTTTGGAAAAGATATTTCTTCGAGTACGGAAGCAAAACAAAATTTATTTTATCGAAAATGGAGTTCTCATTGAGGAGAAATTAAAAACATTACAAAATTGGTCGAAACTCAAAGGGGTACCATCACAGAAAACAACGGATTTGGGTTCCAAAAATATATATTATATAAACATTACTACCATAACATATATCGAGTAAGAGTGACAACAAAATTAATTTCACTAAAAACGAGGTTGCGAGTTATGAGTTATTGACCAAACTACAAAACTGGTCGAAATGAAAAAGGTACCATCAAAGAAAAAGGTAGTTAATGTTTGATATAAAAGTGATCATAACGTTCATTTAATCCTATATTTTGAGTAAAATGTTTGGAAAATATATTTCTTCGAGTAGGAATGTAAAGCAAAAATTATTTTATCGAAAATGGAATTCCGATGTAGGAGAAATTAAAAAAAACTACAAAATGGGTCCAAATTCAAAGGGGTACCAACACGAAAAACAACGGATTTGGGTTCCAAAAATATATATTATAACAACATTACTACCATAATATATATCGAGTAAGAATGACAATAAAACTAATTTAACTGAAAACGAAGTTGTGAGTTAGGAGATATTGACCAAACTACAAAATTGGTCAAATCGACAAATGTACCATCAAGGAAACAGATCGTTAATGTTTGATATAATAAAAGTGATCATAACGTTCATTTGATATTATATTTTGATTAAAATGTTTGGAAAAGATATTTCTTCTAGTACGGAAGCAAAACAAAATTTATTTTATCGAAAATGGAGTTTCGATTGAGTAATAATTAAGAACATTACAAAATCGATTGAAACTCAAAGGGGTACCATCACGGAAAACAACGGATTTGAGTTCCAAAAATATATATTATATTAACATTACTAACATAATATATATCGAGTAAAAATTAGAATAAAACAAATTACACTGAAAACGAAGTTGCGAGTAATGAGATATGTTTCAAACTACAAAATCAGTCAAAACGAGAAATGTACTATCAAGGAAAAAGATCTTTAATGTTTGAAATAATAAAAGTGATCACAACCTTCATTTGATCTTATATTTTGATTTAAATGTTTGGAAAAGATATTTCTTCGAGTACGTTCAAAAAAGTAATTTATTTTATCGAAAATGGAGTTCTGATTGACAAAATTGGTCGAAACTAAAAGGGGTACCATCACGAAAATCAACGGATTTGGGTTCCAAAAATATATATTATATAAACATTACTACCATAATATATATTGAGTAAGAGTGACAACAAAACTAATTTCACTGAAAACGAAGTTGCGAGTTATGAGTTATTGACCAAACTACAAAACTGGTCGAAATGAAATAGGTACCATCAAGGAAAAAGGTAGTTAATGTTTGATATAAAAGTGGTTATGACGTTCATTTAATCCAATATTTTGACTAAAATGTTTGGAAAATATATTTCTTCGAGTAGGTAAGTAAAGGAAAATTTATTTTATCGAAAATGGAATTCTGATTAAGCAGAAATTAAAAAAACTATAAAATCGATCGAAATTCAAAGGGGTACCATCACGAAAAACAACGGATTTGGGTTCAAAAAATATATATCATATTAACATTACTACCATAATATATATCGAGTAAGAATTAGAATAAAATTAATTTAATTGAAAACGAAGTTGGGATTTAGAAGATATTGACCGAACTACAAATTCAGTCGAAACGAAAAAGGAACTATCAAGGAAAAATGTCGATAATGTTTGATATAAAAGTGATCATAATGTTCATTTGATCCTATATTTTGATTAAATTGTGTGGAAAAGATATTTCTTCGAGTACGGAAGGAAAACGTAATTTATTTCATCGAAAATGGAGTTCCGATTGAGGAAAAATTCAAAAAACTACAAAATCGGTCGATACTCAAAGGGGTACCATCAAAGAAAACAACGGATCTGGGTTCCAATAATTTATATTATAGTAACATTACTACCATAATATATATCGAGTAAGAATGAGAATAAGACTAATTTAACTGAAAACAAAGTTGCGAGTTAGGAGATATTGACCAAACTATAGAATTGGTCAAATCGACCAATGTACCATCAAGGAAAAAGATCGTTAATGTTTGATATAATAAAAGTGATCATAACGTTCATTTGATCCTATATTTTGAGTAAATTGTGTGGAAAAGATATTTCTTCGAGTACGGAAGCAAAACGTAATTTATTTCATCGAATATGGAGTTCCGATTGAGGAAAAATTCAAAAAACTACAAAATCGGTCGATACTCAAAGGGGTACCATCACAGAAAACAACGGATCTGGGTTCCAATAATTTATATTATAGTAACATTACTACCATAATATATATCGAGTAAGAATGAGAATAAGACTAATTTAACTGAAAACAAAGTTGCGAGTTAGGAGATATTGACCAAACTATAGAATTGGTCAAATCGACCAATGTACCATCAAGGAAAAAGATCGTTAATGTTTGATATAATAAAAGTGATCATAACGTTCATTTGATCCTATATTTTGAGTAAAATGTTTGGAAAAGATATTTCTTCGAGTACGGAAGCAAAACAAAATTTATTTTATCGAAAATGGAGTTCTCATTGAGGAGAAATTAAAAACATTACAAAATTGGTCGAAACTCAAAGGGGTACCATCACAGAAAACAACGGATTTGGGTTCCAAAAATATATATTATATAAACATTACTACCATAACATATATCGAGTAAGAGTGACAACAAAATTAATTTCACTAAAAACGAGGTTGCGAGTTATGAGTTATTGACCAAACTACAAAACTGGTCGAAATGAAAAAGGTACCATCAAAGAAAAAGGTAGTTAATGTTTGATATAAAAGTGATCATAACGTTCATTTAATCCTATATTTTGAGTAAAATGATTGGAAAATATATTTCTTCGAGTAGGAATGTAAAGCAAAAATTATTTTATCGAAAATGGAATTCCGATGTAGGAGAAATTAAAAAAACTACAAAATGGGTCCAAATTCAAAGGGGTACCAACACGAAAAACAACGGATTTGGGTTCCAAAAATATATATTATAACAACATTACTACCATAATATATATCGAGTAAGAATGACAATAAAACTAATTTAACTGAAAACGAAGTTGTGAGTTAGGAGATATTGACCAAACTACAAAATTGGTCAAATCGACAAATGTACCATCAAGGAAACAGATCGTTAATGTTTGATATAATAAAAGTGATCATAACGTTCATTTGATATTATATTTTGATTAAAATGTTTGGAAAATATATTTCTTCTAGTACGGAAGCAAAACAAAATTTATTTTATCGAAAATGGAGTTTCGATTGAGTAATAATTAAGAACATTACAAAATCGATTGAAACTCAAAGGGGTACCATCACGGAAAACAACGGATTTGAGTTCCAAAAATATATATTATATTAACATTACTAACATAATATATATCGAGTAAAAATTAGAATAAAACAAATTACACTGAAAACGAAGTTGCGAGTAATGAGATATGTTTCAAACTACAAAATCAGTCAAAACGAGAAATGTACTATCAAGGAAAAAGATCTTTAATGTTTGAAATAATAAAAGTGATCACAACCTTCATTTGATCTTATATTTTGATTTAAATGTTTGGAAAAGATATTTCTTCGAGTACGTTCAAAAAAGTAATTTATTTTATCGAAAATGGAGTTCTGATTGACAAAATTGGTCGAAACTAAAAGGGGTACCATCACGAAAATCAACGGATTTGGGTTCCAAAAATATATATTATATAAACATTACTACCATAATATATATTGAGTAAGAGTGACAACAAAACTAATTTCACTGAAAACGAAGTTGCGAGTTATGAGTTATTGACCAAACTACAAAACTGGTCGAAATGAAATAGGTACCATCAAGGAAAAAGGTAGTTAATGTTTGATATAAAAGTGGTTATGACGTTCATTTAATCCAATATTTTGACTAAAATGTTTGGAAAATATATTTCTTCGAGTAGGTAAGTAAAGGAAAATTTATTTTATCGAAAATGGAATTCTGATTAAGCAGAAATTAAAAAAACTATAAAATCGATCGAAATTCAAAGGGGTACCATCACGAAAAACAACGGATTTGGGTTCAAAAAATATATATCATATTAACATTACTACCATAATATATATCGAGTAAGAATTAGAATAAAATTAATTTAATTGAAAACGAAGTTGGGATTTAGAAGATATTGACCGAACTACAAATTCAGTCGAAACGAAAAAGGAACTATCAAGGAAAAATGTCGATAATGTTTGATATAAAAGTGATCATAATGTTCATTTGATCCTATATTTTGATTAAATTGTGTGGAAAAGATATTTCTTCGAGTACGGAAGCAAAACGTAATTTATTTCATCGAAAATGGAGTTCCGATTGAGGAAAAATTCAAAAAACTACAAAATCGGTCGATACTCAAAGGGGTACCATCAAAGAAAACAACGGATCTGGGTTCCAATAATTTATATTATAGTAACATTACTACCATAATATATATCGAGTAAGAATGAGAATAAGACTAATTTAACTGAAAACAAAGTTGCGAGTTAGGAGATATTGACCAAACTATAGAATTGGTCAAATCGACCAATGTGCCATCAAGGAAAAAGATCGTTAATGTTTGATATAATAAAAGTGATCATAACGTTCATTTGATCCTATATTTTGAGTAAATTGTGTGGAAAAGATATTTCTTCGAGTACGGAAGCAAAACGTAATTTATTTCATCGAATATGGAGTTCCGATTGAGGAAAAATTCAAAAAACTACAAAATCGGTCGATACTCAAAGGGGTACCATCACAGAAAACAACGGATCTGGGTTCCAATAATTTATATTATAGTAACATTACTACCATAATATATATCGAGTAAGAATGAGAATAAGACTAATTTAACTGAAAACAAAGTTGCGAGTTAGGAGATATTGACCAAACTATAGAATTGGTCAAATCGACCAATGTACCATCAAGGAAAAAGATCGTTAATGTTTGATATAATAAAAGTGATCATAACGTTCATTTGATCCTATATTTTGAGTAAAATGTTTGGAAAAGATATTTCTTCGAGTACGGAAGCAAAACAAAATTTATTTTATCGAAAATGGAGTTCTCATTGAGGAGAAATTAAAAACATTACAAAATTGGTCGAAACTCAAAGGGGTACCATCACAGAAAACAACGGATTTGGGTTCCAAAAATATATATTATATAAACATTACTACCATAACATATATCGAGTAAGAGTGACAACAAAATTAATTTCACTAAAAACGAGGTTGCGAGTTATGAGTTATTGACCAAACTACAAAACTGGTCGAAATGAAAAAGGTACCATCAAAGAAAAAGGTAGTTAATGTTTGATATAAAAGTGATCATAACGTTCATTTAATCCTATATTTTGAGTAAAATGTTTGGAAAATATATTTCTTCGAGTAGGAATGTAAAGCAAAAATTATTTTATCGAAAATGGAATTCCGATGTAGGAGAAATTAAAAAAAACTACAAAATGGGTCCAAATTCAAAGGGGTACCAACACGAAAAACAACGGATTTGGGTTCCAAAAATATATATTATAACAACATTACTACCATAATATATATCGAGTAAGAATGACAATAAAACTAATTTAACTGAAAACGAAGTTGTGAGTTAGGAGATATTGACCAAACTACAAAATTGGTCAAATCGACAAATGTACCATCAAGGAAACAGATCGTTAATGTTTGATATAATAAAAGTGATCATAACGTTCATTTGATATTATATTTTGATTAAAATGTTTGGAAAAGATATTTCTTCTAGTACGGAAGCAAAACAAAATTTATTTTATCGAAAATGGAGTTTCGATTGAGTAATAATTAAGAACATTACAAAATCGATTGAAACTCAAAGGGGTACCATCACGGAAAACAACGGATTTGAGTTCCAAAAATATATATTATATTAACATTACTAACATAATATATATCGAGTAAAAATTAGAATAAAACAAATTACACTGAAAACGAAGTTGCGAGTAATGAGATATGTTTCAAACTACAAAATCAGTCAAAACGAGAAATGTACTATCAAGGAAAAAGATCTTTAATGTTTGAAATAATAAAAGTGATCACAACCTTCATTTGATCTTATATTTTGATTTAAATGTTTGGAAAAGATATTTCTTCGAGTACGTTCAAAAAAGTAATTTATTTTATCGAAAATGGAGTTCTGATTGACAAAATTGGTCGAAACTAAAAGGGGTACCATCACGAAAATCAACGGATTTGGGTTCCAAAAATATATATTATATAAACATTACTACCATAATATATATTGAGTAAGAGTGACAACAAAACTAATTTCACTGAAAACGAAGTTGCGAGTTATGAGTTATTGACCAAACTACAAAACTGGTCGAAATGAAATAGGTACCATCAAGGAAAAAGGTAGTTAATGTTTGATATAAAAGTGGTTATGACGTTCATTTAATCCAATATTTTGACTAAAATGTTTGGAAAATATATTTCTTCGAGTAGGTAAGTAAAGGAAAATTTATTTTATCGAAAATGGAATTCTGATTAAGCAGAAATTAAAAAAACTATAAAATCGATCGAAATTCAAAGGGGTACCATCACGAAAAACAACGGATTTGGGTTCAAAAAATATATATCATATTAACATTACTACCATAATATATATCGAGTAAGAATTAGAATAAAATTAATTTAATTGAAAACAAAGTTGGGATTTAGAAGATATTGACCGAACTACAAATTCAGTCGAAACGAAAAAGGAACTATCAAGGAAAAATGTCGATAATGTTTGATATAAAAGTGATCATAATGTTCATTTGATCCTATATTTTGATTAAATTGTGTGGAAAAGATATTTCTTCGAGTACGGAAGCAAAACGTAATTTATTTCATCGAAAATGGAGTTCCGATTGAGGAAAAATTCAAAAAACTACAAAATCGGTCGATACTCAAAGGGGTACCATCAAAGAAAACAACGGATCTGGGTTCCAATAATTTATATTATAGTAACATTACTACCATAATATATATCGAGTAAGAATGAGAATAAGACTAATTTAACTGAAAACAAAGTTGCGAGTTAGGAGATATTGACCAAACTATAGAATTGGTCAAATCGACCAATGTGCCATCAAGGAAAAAGATCGTTAATGTTTGATATAATAAAAGTGATCATAACGTTCATTTGATCCTATATTTTGAGTAAATTGTGTGGAAAAGATATTTCTTCGAGTACGGAAGCAAAACGTAATTTATTTCATCGAATATGGAGTTCCGATTGAGGAAAAATTCAAAAAACTACAAAATCGGTCGATACTCAAAGGGGTACCATCACAGAAAACAACGGATCTGGGTTCCAATAATTTATATTATAGTAACATTACTACCATAATATATATCGAGTAAGAATGAGAATAAGACTAATTTAACTGAAAACAAAGTTGCGAGTTAGGAGATATTGACCAAACTATAGAATTGGTCAAATCGACCAATGTACCATCAAGGAAAAAGATCGTTAATGTTTGATATAATAAAAGTGATCATAACGTTCATTTGATCCTATATTTTGAGTAAAATGTTTGGAAAAGATATTTCTTCGAGTACGGAAGCAAAACAAAATTTATTTTATCGAAAATGGAGTTCTCATTGAGGAGAAATTAAAAACATTACAAAATTGGTCGAAACTCAAAGGGGTACCATCACAGAAAACAACGGATTTGGGTTCCAAAAATATATATTATATAAACATTACTACCATAACATATATCGAGTAAGAGTGACAACAAAATTAATTTCACTAAAAACGAGGTTGCGAGTTATGAGTTATTGACCAAACTACAAAACTGGTCGAAATGAAAAAGGTACCATCAAAGAAAAAGGTAGTTAATGTTTGATATAAAAGTGATCATAACGTTCATTTAATCCTATATTTTGAGTAAAATGTTTGGAAAATATATTTCTTCGAGTAGGAATGTAAAGCAAAAATTATTTTATCGAAAATGGAATTCCGATGTAGGAGAAATTAAAAAAAACTACAAAATGGGTCCAAATTCAAAGGGGTACCAACACGAAAAACAACGGATTTGGGTTCCAAAAATATATATTATAACAACATTACTACCATAATATATATCGAGTAAGAATGACAATAAAACTAATTTAACTGAAAACGAAGTTGTGAGTTAGGAGATATTGACCAAACTACAAAATTGGTCAAATCGACAAATGTACCATCAAGGAAACAGATCGTTAATGTTTGATATAATAAAAGTGATCATAACGTTCATTTGATATTATATTTTGATTAAAATGTTTGGAAAAGATATTTCTTCTAGTACGGAAGCAAAACAAAATTTATTTTATCGAAAATGGAGTTTCGATTGAGTAATAATTAAGAACATTACAAAATCGATTGAAACTCAAAGGGGTACCATCACGGAAAACAACGGATTTGAGTTCCAAAAATATATATTATATTAACATTACTAACATAATATATATCGAGTAAAAATTAGAATAAAACAAATTACACTGAAAACGAAGTTGCGAGTAATGAGATATGTTTCAAACTACAAAATCAGTCAAAACGAGAAATGTACTATCAAGGAAAAAGATCTTTAATGTTTGAAATAATAAAAGTGATCACAACCTTCATTTGATCTTATATTTTGATTTAAATGTTTGGAAAAGATATTTCTTCGAGTACGTTCAAAAAAGTAATTTATTTTATCGAAAATGGAGTTCTGATTGACAAAATTGGTCGAAACTAAAAGGGGTACCATCACGAAAATCAACGGATTTGGGTTCCAAAAATATATATTATATAAACATTACTACCATAATATATATTGAGTAAGAGTGACAACAAAACTAATTTCACTGAAAACGAAGTTGCGAGTTATGAGTTATTGACCAAACTACAAAACTGGTCGAAATGAAATAGGTACCATCAAGGAAAAAGGTAGTTAATGTTTGATATAAAAGTGGTTATGACGTTCATTTAATCCAATATTTTGACTAAAATGTTTGGAAAATATATTTCTTCGAGTAGGTAAGTAAAGGAAAATTTATTTTATCGAAAATGGAATTCTGATTAAGCAGAAATTAAAAAAACTATAAAATCGATCGAAATTCAAAGGGGTACCATCACGAAAAACAACGGATTTGGGTTCAAAAAATATATATCATATTAACATTACTACCATAATATATATCGAGTAAGAATTAGAATAAAATTAATTTAATTGAAAACGAAGTTGGGATTTAGAAGATATTGACCGAACTACAAATTCAGTCGAAACGAAAAAGGAACTATCAAGGAAAAATGTCGATAATGTTTGATATAAAAGTGATCATAATGTTCATTTGATCCTATATTTTGATTAAATTGTGTGGAAAAGATATTTCTTCGAGTACGGAAGCAAAACGTAATTTATTTCATCGAAAATGGAGTTCCGATTGAGGAAAAATTCAAAAAACTACAAAATCGGTCGATACTCAAAGGGGTACCATCAAAGAAAACAACGGATCTGGGTTCCAATAATTTATATTATAGTAACATTACTACCATAATATATATCGAGTAAGAATGAGAATAAGACTAATTTAACTGAAAACAAAGTTGCGAGTTAGGAGATATTGACCAAACTATAGAATTGGTCAAATCGACCAATGTGCCATCAAGGAAAAAGATCGTTAATGTTTGATATAATAAAAGTGATCATAACGTTCATTTGATCCTATATTTTGAGTAAATTGTGTGGAAAAGATATTTCTTCGAGTACGGAAGCAAAACGTAATTTATTTCATCGAATATGGAGTTCCGATTGAGGAAAAATTCAAAAAACTACAAAATCGGTCGATACTCAAAGGGGTACCATCACAGAAAACAACGGATCTGGGTTCCAATAATTTATATTATAGTAACATTACTACCATAATATATATCGAGTAAGAATGAGAATAAGACTAATTTAACTGAAAACAAAGTTGCGAGTTAGGAGATATTGACCAAACTATAGAATTGGTCAAATCGACCAATGTACCATCAAGGAAAAAGATCGTTAATGTTTGATATAATAAAAGTGATCATAACGTTCATTTGATCCTATATTTTGAGTAAAATGTTTGGAAAAGATATTTCTTCGAGTACGGAAGCAAAACAAAATTTATTTTATCGAAAATGGAGTTCTCATTGAGGAGAAATTAAAAACATTACAAAATTGGTCGAAACTCAAAGGGGTGCCATCACAGAAAACAACGGATTTGGGTTCCAAAAATATATATTATATAAACATTACTACCATAACATATATCGAGTAAGAGTGACAACAAAATTAATTTCACTAAAAACGAGGTTGCGAGTTATGAGTTATTGACCAAACTACAAAACTGGTCGAAATGAAAAAGGTACCATCAAAGAAAAAGGTAGTTAATGTTTGATATAAAAGTGATCATAACGTTCATTTAATCCTATATTTTGAGTAAAATGTTTGGAAAATATATTTCTTCGAGTAGGAATGTAAAGCAAAAATTATTTTATCGAAAATGGAATTCCGATGTAGGAGAAATTAAAAAAAACTACAAAATGGGTCCAAATTCAAAGGGGTACCAACACGAAAAACAACGGATTTGGGTTCCAAAAATATATATTATAACAACATTACTACCATAATATATATCGAGTAAGAATGACAATAAAACTAATTTAACTGAAAACGAAGTTGTGAGTTAGGAGATATTGACCAAACTACAAAATTGGTCAAATCGACAAATGTACCATCAAGGAAACAGATCGTTAATGTTTGATATAATAAAAGTGATCATAACGTTCATTTGATATTATATTTTGATTAAAATGTTTGGAAAAGATATTTCTTCTAGTACGGAAGCAAAACAAAATTTATTTTATCGAAAATGGAGTTTCGATTGAGTAATAATTAAGAACATTACAAAATCGATTGAAACTCAAAGGGGTACCATCACGGAAAACAACGGATTTGAGTTCCAAAAATATATATTATATTAACATTACTAACATAATATATATCGAGTAAAAATTAGAATAAAACAAATTACACTGAAAACGAAGTTGCGAGTAATGAGATATGTTTCAAACTACAAAATCAGTCAAAACGAGAAATGTACTATCAAGGAAAAAGATCTTTAATGTTTGAAATAATAAAAGTGATCACAACCTTCATTTGATCTTATATTTTGATTTAAATGTTTGGAAAAGATATTTCTTCGAGTACGTTCAAAAAAGTAATTTATTTTATCGAAAATGGAGTTCTGATTGACAAAATTGGTCGAAACTAAAAGGGGTACCATCACGAAAATCAACGGATTTGGGTTCCAAAAATATATATTATATAAACATTACTACCATAATATATATTGAGTAAGAGTGACAACAAAACTAATTTCACTGAAAACGAAGTTGCGAGTTATGAGTTATTGACCAAACTACAAAACTGGTCGAAATGAAATAGGTACCATCAAGGAAAAAGGTAGTTAATGTTTGATATAAAAGTGGTTATGACGTTCATTTAATCCAATATTTTGACTAAAATGTTTGGAAAATATATTTCTTCGAGTAGGTAAGTAAAGGAAAATTTATTTTATCGAAAATGGAATTCTGATTAAGCAGAAATTAAAAAAACTATAAAATCGATCGAAATTCAAAGGGGTACCATCACGAAAAACAACGGATTTGGGTTCAAAAAATATATATCATATTAACATTACTACCATAATATATATCGAGTAAGAATTAGAATAAAATTAATTTAATTGAAAACGAAGTTGGGATTTAGAAGATATTGACCGAACTACAAATTCAGTCGAAACGAAAAAGGAACTATCAAGGAAAAATGTCGATAATGTTTGATATAAAAGTGATCATAATGTTCATTTGATCCTATATTTTGATTAAATTGTGTGGAAAAGATATTTCTTCGAGTACGGAAGCAAAACGTAATTTATTTCATCGAAAATGGAGTTCCGATTGAGGAAAAATTCAAAAAACTACAAAATCGGTCGATACTCAAAGGGGTACCATCAAAGAAAACAACGGATCTGGGTTCCAATAATTTATATTATAGTAACATTACTACCATAATATATATCGAGTAAGAATGAGAATAAGACTAATTTAACTGAAAACAAAGTTGCGAGTTAGGAGATATTGACCAAACTATAGAATTGGTCAAATCGACCAATGTACCATCAAGGAAAAAGATCGTTAATGTTTGATATAATAAAAGTGATCATAACGTTCATTTGATCCTATATTTTGAGTAAATTGTGTGGAAAAGATATTTCTTCGAGTACGGAAGCAAAACGTAATTTATTTCATCGAATATGGAGTTCCGATTGAGGAAAAATTCAAAAAACTACAAAATCGGTCGATACTCAAAGGGGTACCATCACAGAAAACAACGGATCTGGGTTCCAATAATTTATATTATAGTAACATTACTACCATAATATATATCGAGTAAGAATGAGAATAAGACTAATTTAACTGAAAACAAAGTTGCGAGTTAGGAGATATTGACCAAACTATAGAATTGGTCAAATCGACCAATGTACCATCAAGGAAAAAGATCGTTAATGTTTGATATAATAAAAGTGATCATAACGTTCATTTGATCCTATATTTTGAGTAAAATGTTTGGAAAAGATATTTCTTCGAGTACGGAAGCAAAACAAAATTTATTTTATCGAAAATGGAGTTCTCATTGAGGAGAAATTAAAAACATTACAAAATTGGTCGAAACTCAAAGGGGTACCATCACAGAAAACAACGGATTTGGGTTCCAAAAATATATATTATATAAACATTACTACCATAACATATATCGAGTAAGAGTGACAACAAAATTAATTTCACTAAAAACGAGGTTGCGAGTTATGAGTTATTGACCAAACTACAAAACTGGTCGAAATGAAAAAGGTACCATCAAAGAAAAAGGTAGTTAATGTTTGATATAAAAGTGATCATAACGTTCATTTAATCCTATATTTTGAGTAAAATGTTTGGAAAATATATTTCTTCGAGTAGGAATGTAAAGCAAAAATTATTTTATCGAAAATGGAATTCCGATGTAGGAGAAATTAAAAAAAACTACAAAATGGGTCCAAATTCAAAGGGGTACCAACACGAAAAACAACGGATTTGGGTTCCAAAAATATATATTATAACAACATTACTACCATAATATATATCGAGTAAGAATGACAATAAAACTAATTTAACTGAAAACGAAGTTGTGAGTTAGGAGATATTGACCAAACTACAAAATTGGTCAAATCGACAAATGTACCATCAAGGAAACAGATCGTTAATGTTTGATATAATAAAAGTGATCATAACGTTCATTTGATATTATATTTTGATTAAAATGTTTGGAAAAGATATTTCTTCTAGTACGGAAGCAAAACAAAATTTATTTTATCGAAAATGGAGTTTCGATTGAGTAATAATTAAGAACATTACAAAATCGATTGAAACTCAAAGGGGTACCATCACGGAAAACAACGGATTTGAGTTCCAAAAATATATATTATATTAACATTACTAACATAATATATATCGAGTAAAAATTAGAATAAAACAAATTACACTGAAAACGAAGTTGCGAGTAATGAGATATGTTTCAAACTACAAAATCAGTCAAAACGAGAAATGTACTATCAAGGAAAAAGATCTTTAATGTTTGAAATAATAAAAGTGATCACAACCTTCATTTGATCTTATATTTTGATTTAAATGTTTGGAAAAGATATTTCTTCGAGTACGTTCAAAAAAGTAATTTATTTTATCGAAAATGGAGTTCTGATTGACAAAATTGGTCGAAACTAAAAGGGGTACCATCACGAAAATCAACGGATTTGGGTTCCAAAAATATATATTATATAAACATTACTACCATAATATATATTGAGTAAGAGTGACAACAAAACTAATTTCACTGAAAACGAAGTTGCGAGTTATGAGTTATTGACCAAACTACAAAACTGGTCGAAATGAAATAGGTACCATCAAGGAAAAAGGTAGTTAATGTTTGATATAAAAGTGGTTATGACGTTCATTTAATCCAATATTTTGACTAAAATGTTTGGAAAATATATTTCTTCGAGTAGGTAAGTAAAGGAAAATTTATTTTATCGAAAATGGAATTCTGATTAAGCAGAAATTAAAAAAACTATAAAATCGATCGAAATTCAAAGGGGTACCATCACGAAAAACAACGGATTTGGGTTCAAAAAATATATATCATATTAACATTACTACCATAATATATATCGAGTAAGAATTAGAATAAAATTAATTTAATTGAAAACGAAGTTGGGATTTAGAAGATATTGACCGAACTACAAATTCAGTCGAAACGAAAAAGGAACTATCAAGGAAAAATGTCGATAATGTTTGATATAAAAGTGATCATAATGTTCATTTGATCCTATATTTTGATTAAATTGTGTGGAAAAGATATTTCTTCGAGTACGGAAGCAAAACGTAATTTATTTCATCGAAAATGGAGTTCCGATTGAGGAAAAATTCAAAAAACTACAAAATCGGTCGATACTCAAAGGGGTACCATCAAAGAAAACAACGGATCTGGGTTCCAATAATTTATATTATAGTAACATTACTACCATAATATATATCGAGTAAGAATGAGAATAAGACTAATTTAACTGAAAACAAAGTTGCGAGTTAGGAGATATTGACCAAACTATAGAATTGGTCAAATCGACCAATGTACCATCAAGGAAAAAGATCGTTAATGTTTGATATAATAAAAGTGATCATAACGTTCATTTGATCCTATATTTTGAGTAAATTGTGTGGAAAAGATATTTCTTCGAGTACGGAAGCAAAACGTAATTTATTTCATCGAATATGAAGTTCCGATTGAGGAAAAATTCAAAAAACTACAAAATCGGTCGATACTCAAAGGGGTACCATCACAGAAAACAACGGATCTGGGTTCCAATAATTTATATTATAGTAACATTACTACCATAATATATATCGAGTAAGAATGAGAATAAGACTAATTTAACTGAAAACAAAGTTGCGAGTTAGGAGATATTGACCAAACTATAGAATTGGTCAAATCGACCAATGTACCATCAAGGAAAAAGATCGTTAATGTTTGATATAATAAAAGTGATCATAACGTTCATTTGATCCTATATTTTGAGTAAAATGTTTGGAAAAGATATTTCTTCGAGTACGGAAGCAAAACAAAATTTATTTTATCGAAAATGGAGTTCTCATTGAGGAGAAATTAAAAACATTACAAAATTGGTCGAAACTCAAAGGGGTACCATCACAGAAAACAACGGATTTGGGTTCCAAAAATATATATTATATAAACATTACTACCATAACATATATCGAGTAAGAGTGACAACAAAATTAATTTCACTAAAAACGAGGTTGCGAGTTATGAGTTATTGACCAAACTACAAAACTGGTCGAAATGAAAAAGGTACCATCAAAGAAAAAGGTAGTTAATGTTTGATATAAAAGTGATCATAACGTTCATTTAATCCTATATTTTGAGTAAAATGTTTGGAAAATATATTTCTTCGAGTAGGAATGTAAAGCAAAAATTATTTTATCGAAAATGGAATTCCGATGTAGGAGAAATTAAAAAAAAACTACAAAATGGGTCCAAATTCAAAGGGGTACCAACACGAAAAACAACGGATTTGGGTTCCAAAAATATATATTATAACAACATTACTACCATAATATATATCGAGTAAGAATGACAATAAAACTAATTTAACTGAAAACGAAGTTGTGAGTTAGGAGATATTGACCAAACTACAAAATTGGTCAAATCGACAAATGTACCATCAAGGAAACAGATCGTTAATATTTGATATAATAAAAGTGATCATAACGTTCATTTGATATTATATTTTGATTAAAATGTTTGGAAAAGATATTTCTTCTAGTACGGAAGCAAAACAAAATTTATTTTATCGAAAATGGAGTTTCGATTGAGTAATAATTAAGAACATTACAAAATCGATTGAAACTCAAAGGGGTACCATCACGGAAAACAACGGATTTGAGTTCCAAAAATATATATTATATTAACATTACTAACATAATATATATCGAGTAAAAATTAGAATAAAACAAATTACACTGAAAACGAAGTTGCGAGTAATGAGATATGTTTCAAACTACAAAATCAGTCAAAACGAGAAATGTACTATCAAGGAAAAAGATCTTTAATGTTTGAAATAATAAAAGTGATCACAACCTTCATTTGATCTTATATTTTGATTTAAATGTTTGGAAAAGATATTTCTTCGAGTACGTTCAAAAAAGTAATTTATTTTATCGAAAATGGAGTTCTGATTGACAAAATTGGTCGAAACTAAAAGGGGTACCATCACGAAAATCAACGGATTTGGGTTCCAAAAATATATATTATATAAACATTACTACCATAATATATATTGAGTAAGAGTGACAACAAAACTAATTTCACTGAAAACGAAGTTGCGAGTTATGAGTTATTGACCAAACTACAAAACTGGTCGAAATGAAATAGGTACCATCAAGGAAAAAGGTAGTTAATGTTTGATATAAAAGTGGTTATGACGTTCATTTAATCCAATATTTTGACTAAAATGTTTGGAAAATATATTTCTTCGAGTAGGTAAGTAAAGGAAAATTTATTTTATCGAAAATGGAATTCTGATTAAGCAGAAATTAAAAAAACTATAAAATCGATCGAAATTCAAAGGGGTACCATCACGAAAAACAACGGATTTGGGTTCAAAAAATATATATCATATTAACATTACTACCATAATATATATCGAGTAAGAATTAGAATAAAATTAATTTAATTGAAAACGAAGTTGGGATTTAGAAGATATTGACCGAACTACAAATTCAGTCGAAACGAAAAAGGAACTATCAAGGAAAAATGTCGATAATGTTTGATATAAAAGTGATCATAATGTTCATTTGATCCTATATTTTGATTAAATTGTGTGGAAAAGATATTTCTTCGAGTACGGAAGCAAAACGTAATTTATTTCATCGAAAATGGAGTTCCGATTGAGGAAAAATTCAAAAAACTACAAAATCGGTCGATACTCAAAGGGGTACCATCAAAGAAAACAACGGATCTGGGTTCCAATAATTTATATTATAGTAACATTACTACCATAATATATATCGAGTAAGAATGAGAATAAGACTAATTTAACTGAAAACAAAGTTGCGAGTTAGGAGATATTGACCAAACTATAGAATTGGTCAAATCGACCAATGTGCCATCAAGGAAAAAGATCGTTAATGTTTGATATAATAAAAGTGATCATAACGTTCATTTGATCCTATATTTTGAGTAAATTGTGTGGAAAAGATATTTCTTCGAGTACGGAAGCAAAACGTAATTTATTTCATCGAATATGGAGTTCCGATTGAGGAAAAATTCAAAAAACTACAAAATCGGTCGATACTCAAAGGGGTACCATCACAGAAAACAACGGATCTGGGTTCCAATAATTTATATTATAGTAACATTACTACCATAATATATATCGAGTAAGAATGAGAATAAGACTAATTTAACTGAAAACAAAGTTGCGAGTTAGGAGATATTGACCAAACTATAGAATTGGTCAAATCGACCAATGTACCATCAAGGAAAAAGATCGTTAATGTTTGATATAATAAAAGTGATCATAACGTTCATTTGATCCTATATTTTGAGTAAATTGTGTGGAAAAGATATTTCTTCGAGTACGGAAGCAAAACGTAATTTATTTCATCGAATATGGAGTTCCGATTGAGGAAAAATTCAAAAAACTACAAAATCGGTCGATACTCAAAGGGGTACCATCACAGAAAACAACGGATCTGGGTTCCAATAATTTATATTATAGTAACATTACTACCATAATATATATCGAGTAAGAATGAGAATAAGACTAATTTAACTGAAAACAAAGTTGCGAGTTAGGAGATATTGACCAAACTATAGAATTGGTCAAATCGACCAATGTACCATCAAGGAAAAAGATCGTTAATGTTTGATATAATAAAAGTGATCATAACGTTCATTTGATCCTATATTTTGAGTAAAATGTTTGGAAAAGATATTTCTTCGAGTACGGAAGCAAAACAAAATTTATTTTATCGAAAATGGAGTTCTCATTGAGGAGAAATTAAAAACATTACAAAATTGGTCGAAACTCAAAGGGGTACCATCACAGAAAACAACGGATTTGGGTTCCAAAAATATATATTATATAAACATTACTACCATAACATATATCGAGTAAGAGTGACAACAAAATTAATTTCACTAAAAACGAGGTTGCGAGTTATGAGTTATTGACCAAACTACAAAACTGGTCGAAATGAAAAAGGTACCATCAAAGAAAAAGGTAGTTAATGTTTGATATAAAAGTGATCATAACGTTCATTTAATCCTATATTTTGAGTAAAATGTTTGGAAAATATATTTCTTCGAGTAGGAATGTAAAGCAAAAATTATTTTATCGAAAATGGAATTCCGATGTAGGAGAAATTAAAAAAAACTACAAAATGGGTCCAAATTCAAAGGGGTACCAACACGAAAAACAACGGATTTGGGTTCCAAAAATATATATTATAACAACATTACTACCATAATATATATCGAGTAAGAATGACAATAAAACTAATTTAACTGAAAACGAAGTTGTGAGTTAGGAGATATTGACCAAACTACAAAATTGGTCAAATCGACAAATGTACCATCAAGGAAACAGATCGTTAATGTTTGATATAATAAAAGTGATCATAACGTTCATTTGATATTATATTTTGATTAAAATGTTTGGAAAAGATATTTCTTCTAGTACGGAAGCAAAACAAAATTTATTTTATCGAAAATGGAGTTTCGATTGAGTAATAATTAAGAACATTACAAAATCGATTGAAACTCAAAGGGGTACCATCACGGAAAACAACGGATTTGAGTTCCAAAAATATATATTATATTAACATTACTAACATAATATATATCGAGTAAAAATTAGAATAAAACAAATTACACTGAAAACGAAGTTGCGAGTAATGAGATATGTTTCAAACTACAAAATCAGTCAAAACGAGAAATGTACTATCAAGGAAAAAGATCTTTAATGTTTGAAATAATAAAAGTGATCACAACCTTCATTTGATCTTATATTTTGATTTAAATGTTTGGAAAAGATATTTCTTCGAGTACGTTCAAAAAAGTAATTTATTTTATCGAAAATGGAGTTCTGATTGACAAAATTGGTCGAAACTAAAAGGGGTACCATCACGAAAATCAACGGATTTGGGTTCCAAAAATATATATTATATAAACATTACTACCATAATATATATTGAGTAAGAGTGACAACAAAACTAATTTCACTGAAAACGAAGTTGCGAGTTATGAGTTATTGACCAAACTACAAAACTGGTCGAAATGAAATAGGTACCATCAAGGAAAAAGGTAGTTAATGTTTGATATAAAAGTGGTTATGACGTTCATTTAATCCAATATTTTGACTAAAATGTTTGGAAAATATATTTCTTCGAGTAGGTAAGTAAAGGAAAATTTATTTTATCGAAAATGGAATTCTGATTAAGCAGAAATTAAAAAAACTATAAAATCGATCGAAATTCAAAGGGGTACCATCACGAAAAACAACGGATTTGGGTTCAAAAAATATATATCATATTAACATTACTACCATAATATATATCGAGTAAGAATTAGAATAAAATTAATTTAATTGAAAACGAAGTTGGGATTTAGAAGATATTGACCGAACTACAAATTCAGTCGAAACGAAAAAGGAACTATCAAGGAAAAATGTCGATAATGTTTGATATAAAAGTGATCATAATGTTCATTTGATCCTATATTTTGATTAAATTGTGTGGAAAAGATATTTCTTCGAGTACGGAAGCAAAACGTAATTTATTTCATCGAAAATGGAGTTCCGATTGAGGAAAAATTCAAAAAACTACAAAATCGGTCGATACTCAAAGGGGTACCATCAAAGAAAACAACGGATCTGGGTTCCAATAATTTATATTATAGTAACATTACTACCATAATATATATCGAGTAAGAATGAGAATAAGACTAATTTAACTGAAAACAAAGTTGCGAGTTAGGAGATATTGACCAAACTATAGAATTGGTCAAATCGACCAATGTGCCATCAAGGAAAAAGATCGTTAATGTTTGATATAATAAAAGTGATCATAACGTTCATTTGATCCTATATTTTGAGTAAATTGTGTGGAAAAGATATTTCTTCGAGTACGGAAGCAAAACGTAATTTATTTCATCGAATATGGAGTTCCGATTGAGGAAAAATTCAAAAAACTACAAAATCGGTCGATACTCAAAGGGGTACCATCACAGAAAACAACGGATCTGGGTTCCAATAATTTATATTATAGTAACATTACTACCATAATATATATCGAGTAAGAATGAGAATAAGACTAATTTAACTGAAAACAAAGTTGCGAGTTAGGAGATATTGACCAAACTATAGAATTGGTCAAATCGACCAATGTACCATCAAGGAAAAAGATCGTTAATGTTTGATATAATAAAAGTGATCATAACGTTCATTTGATCCTATATTTTGAGTAAAATGTTTGGAAAAGATATTTCTTCGAGTACGGAAGCAAAACAAAATTTATTTTATCGAAAATGGAGTTCTCATTGAGGAGAAATTAAAAACATTACAAAATTGGTCGAAACTCAAAGGGGTACCATCACAGAAAACAACGGATTTGGGTTCCAAAAATATATATTATATAAACATTACTACCATAACATATATCGAGTAAGAGTGACAACAAAATTAATTTCACTAAAAACGAGGTTGCGAGTTATGAGTTATTGACCAAACTACAAAACTGGTCGAAATGAAAAAGGTACCATCAAAGAAAAAGGTAGTTAATGTTTGATATAAAAGTGATCATAACGTTCATTTAATCCTATATTTTGAGTAAAATGTTTGGAAAATATATTTCTTCGAGTAGGAATGTAAAGCAAAAATTATTTTATCGAAAATGGAATTCCGATGTAGGAGAAATTAAAAAAAACTACAAAATGGGTCCAAATTCAAAGGGGTACCAACACGAAAAACAACGGATTTGGGTTCCAAAAATATATATTATAACAACATTACTACCATAATATATATCGAGTAAGAATGACAATAAAACTAATTTAACTGAAAACGAAGTTGTGAGTTAGGAGATATTGACCAAACTACAAAATTGGTCAAATCGACAAATGTACCATCAAGGAAACAGATCGTTAATGTTTGATATAATAAAAGTGATCATAACGTTCATTTGATATTATATTTTGATTAAAATGTTTGGAAAAGATATTTCTTCTAGTACGGAAGCAAAACAAAATTTATTTTATCGAAAATGGAGTTTCGATTGAGTAATAATTAAGAACATTACAAAATCGATTGAAACTCAAAGGGGTACCATCACGGAAAACAACGGATTTGAGTTCCAAAAATATATATTATATTAACATTACTAACATAATATATATCGAGTAAAAATTAGAATAAAACAAATTACACTGAAAACGAAGTTGCGAGTAATGAGATATGTTTCAAACTACAAAATCAGTCAAAACGAGAAATGTACTATCAAGGAAAAAGATCTTTAATGTTTGAAATAATAAAAGTGATCGCAACCTTCATTTGATCTTATATTTTGATTTAAATGTTTGGAAAAGATATTTCTTCGAGTACGTTCAAAAAAGTAATTTATTTTATCGAAAATGGAGTTCTGATTGACAAAATTGGTCGAAACTAAAAGGGGTACCATCACGAAAATCAACGGATTTGGGTTCCAAAAATATATATTATATAAACATTACTACCATAATATATATTGAGTAAGAGTGACAACAAAACTAATTTCACTGAAAACGAAGTTGCGAGTTATGAGTTATTGACCAAACTACAAAACTGGTCGAAATGAAATAGGTACCATCAAGGAAAAAGGTAGTTAATGTTTGATATAAAAGTGGTTATGACGTTCATTTAATCCAATATTTTGACTAAAATGTTTGGAAAATATATTTCTTCGAGTAGGTAAGTAAAGGAAAATTTATTTTATCGAAAATGGAATTCTGATTAAGCAGAAATTAAAAAAACTATAAAATCGATCGAAATTCAAAGGGGTACCATCACGAAAAACAACGGATTTGGGTTCAAAAAATATATATTATATTAACATTACTACCATAATATATATCGAGTAAGAATTAGAATAAAATTAATTTAATTGAAAACGAAGTTGGGATTTAGAAGATATTGACCGAACTACAAATTCAGTCGAAACGAAAAAGGAACTATCAAGGAAAAATGTCGATAATGTTTGATATAAAAGTGATCATAATGTTCATTTGATCCTATATTTTGATTAAATTGTGTGGAAAAGATATTTCTTCGAGTACGGAAGCAAAACGTAATTTATTTCATCGAAAATGGAGTTCCGATTGAGGAAAAATTCAAAAAACTACAAAATCGGTCGATACTCAAAGGGGTACCATCAAAGAAAACAACGGATCTGGGTTCCAATAATTTATATTATAGTAACATTACTACCATAATATATATCGAGTAAGAATGAGAATAAGACTAATTTAACTGAAAACAAAGTTGCGAGTTAGGAGATATTGACCAAACTATAGAATTGGTCAAATCGACCAATGTACCATCAAGGAAAAAGATCGTTAATGTTTGATATAATAAAAGTGATCATAACGTTCATTTGATCCTATATTTTGAGTAAATTGTGTGGAAAAGATATTTCTTCGAGTACGGAAGCAAAACGTAATTTATTTCATCGAATATGGAGTTCCGATTGAGGAAAAATTCAAAAAACTACAAAATCGGTCGATACTCAAAGGGGTACCATCACAGAAAACAACGGATCTGGGTTCCAATAATTTATATTATAGTAACATTACTACCATAATATATATCGAGTAAGAATGAGAATAAGACTAATTTAACTGAAAACAAAGTTGCGAGTTAGGAGATATTGACCAAACTATAGAATTGGTCAAATCGACCAATGTACCATCAAGGAAAAAGATCGTTAATGTTTGATATAATAAAAGTGATCATAACGTTCATTTGATCCTATATTTTGAGTAAAATGTTTGGAAAAGATATTTCTTCGAGTACGGAAGCAAAACAAAATTTATTTTATCGAAAATGGAGTTCTCATTGAGGAGAAATTAAAAACATTACAAAATTGGTCGAAACTCAAAGGGGTACCATCACAGAAAACAACGGATTTGGGTTCCAAAAATATATATTATATAAACATTACTACCATAACATATATCGAGTAAGAGTGACAACAAAATTAATTTCACTAAAAACGAGGTTGCGAGTTATGAGTTATTGACCAAACTACAAAACTGGTCGAAATGAAAAAGGTACCATCAAAGAAAAAGGTAGTTAATGTTTGATATAAAAGTGATCATAACGTTCATTTAATCCTATATTTTGAGTAAAATGTTTGGAAAATATATTTCTTCGAGTAGGAATGTAAAGCAAAAATTATTTTATCGAAAATGGAATTCCGATGTAGGAGAAATTAAAAAAAACTACAAAATGGGTCCAAATTCAAAGGGGTACCAACACGAAAAACAACGGATTTGGGTTCCAAAAATATATATTATAACAACATTACTACCATAATATATATCGAGTAAGAATGACTATAAAACTAATTTAACTGAAAACGAAGTTGTGAGTTAGGAGATATTGACCAAACTACAAAATTGGTCAAATCGACAAATGTACCATCAAGGAAACAGATCGTTAATGTTTGATATAATAAAAGTGATCATAACGTTCATTTGATATTATATTTTGATTAAAATGTTTGGAAAAGATATTTCTTCTAGTACGGAAGCAAAACAAAATTTATTTTATCGAAAATGGAGTTTCGATTGAGTAATAATTAAGAACATTACAAAATCGATTGAAACTCAAAGGGGTACCATCACGGAAAACAACGGATTTGAGTTCCAAAAATATATATTATATTAACATTACTAACATAATATATATCGAGTAAAAATTAGAATAAAACAAATTACACTGAAAACGAAGTTGCGAGTAATGAGATATGTTTCAAACTACAAAATCAGTCAAAACGAGAAATGTACTATCAAGGAAAAAGATCTTTAATGTTTGAAATAATAAAAGTGATCGCAACCTTCATTTGATCTTATATTTTGATTTAAATGTTTGGAAAAGATATTTCTTCGAGTACGTTCAAAAAAGTAATTTATTTTATCGAAAATGGAGTTCTGATTGACAAAATTGGTCGAAACTAAAAGGGGTACCATCACGAAAATCAACGGATTTGGGTTCCAAAAATATATATTATATAAACATTACTACCATAATATATATTGAGTAAGAGTGACAACAAAACTAATTTCACTGAAAACGAAGTTGCGAGTTATGAGTTATTGACCAAACTACAAAACTGGTCGAAATGAAATAGGTACCATCAAGGAAAAACGTAGTTAATGTTTGATATAAAAGTGGTTATGACGTTCATTTAATCCAATATTTTGACTAAAATGTTTGGAAAATATATTTCTTCGAGTAGGTAAGTAAAGGAAAATTTATTTTATCGAAAATGGAATTCTGATTAAGCAGAAATTAAAAAAACTATAAAATCGATCGAAATTCAAAGGGGTACCATCACGAAAAACAACGGATTTGGGTTCAAAAAATATATATTATATTAACATTACTACCATAATATATATCGAGTAAGAATTAGAATAAAATTAATTTAATTGAAAACGAAGTTGGGATTTAGAAGATATTGACCGAACTACAAATTCAGTCGAAACGAAAAAGGAACTATCAAGGAAAAATGTCGATAATGTTTGATATAAAAGTGATCATAATGTTCATTTGATCCTATATTTTGATTAAATTGTGTGGAAAAGATATTTCTTCGAGTACGGAAGCAAAACGTAATTTATTTCATCGAAAATGGAGTTCCGATTGAGGAAAAATTCAAAAAACTACAAAATCGGTCGATACTCAAAGGGGTACCATCAAAGAAAACAACGGATCTGGGTTCCAATAATTTATATTATAGTAACATTACTACCATAATATATATCGAGTAAGAATGAGAATAAGACTAATTTAACTGAAAACAAAGTTGCGAGTTAGGAGATATTGACCAAACTATAGAATTGGTCAAATCGACCAATGTACCATCAAGGAAAAAGATCGTTAATGTTTGATATAATAAAAGTGATCATAACGTTCATTTGATCCTATATTTTGAGTAAATTGTGTGGAAAAGATATTTCTTCGAGTACGGAAGCAAAACGTAATTTATTTCATCGAATATGGAGTTCCGATTGAGGAAAAATTCAAAAAACTACAAAATCGGTCGATACTCAAAGGGGTACCATCACAGAAAACAACGGATCTGGGTTCCAATAATTTATATTATAGTAACATTACTACCATAATATATATCGAGTAAGAATGAGAATAAGACTAATTTAACTGAAAACAAAGTTGCGAGTTAGGAGATATTGACCAAACTATAGAATTGGTCAAATCGACCAATGTACCATCAAGGAAAAAGATCGTTAATGTTTGATATAATAAAAGTGATCATAACGTTCATTTGATCCTATATTTTGAGTAAAATGTTTGGAAAAGATATTTCTTCGAGTACGGAAGCAAAACAAAATTTATTTTATCGAAAATGGAGTTCTCATTGAGGAGAAATTAAAAACATTACAAAATTGGTCGAAACTCAAAGGGGTACCATCACAGAAAACAACGGATTTGGGTTCCAAAAATATATATTATATAAACATTACTACCATAACATATATCGAGTAAGAGTGACAACAAAATTAATTTCACTAAAAACGAGGTTGCGAGTTATGAGTTATTGACCAAACTACAAAACTGGTCGAAATGAAAAAGGTACCATCAAAGAAAAAGGTAGTTAATGTTTGATATAAAAGTGATCATAACGTTCATTTAATCCTATATTTTGAGTAAAATGTTTGGAAAATATATTTCTTCGAGTAGGAATGTAAAGCAAAAATTATTTTATCGAAAATGGAATTCCGATGTAGGAGAAATTAAAAAAAACTACAAAATGGGTCCAAATTCAAAGGGGTACCAACACGAAAAACAACGGATTTGGGTTCCAAAAATATATATTATAACAACATTACTACCATAATATATATCGAGTAAGAATGACAATAAAACTAATTTAACTGAAAACGAAGTTGTGAGTTAGGAGATATTGACCAAACTACAAAATTGGTCAAATCGACAAATGTACCATCAAGGAAACAGATCGTTAATGTTTGATATAATAAAAGTGATCATAACGTTCATTTGATATTATATTTTGATTAAAATGTTTGGAAAAGATATTTCTTCTAGTACGGAAGCAAAACAAAATTTATTTTATCGAAAATGGAGTTTCGATTGAGTAATAATTAAGAACATTACAAAATCGATTGAAACTCAAAGGGGTACCATCACGGAAAACAACGGATTTGAGTTCCAAAAATATATATTATATTAACATTACTAACATAATATATATCGAGTAAAAATTAGAATAAAACAAATTACACTGAAAACGAAGTTGCGAGTAATGAGATATGTTTCAAACTACAAAATCAGTCAAAACGAGAAATGTACTATCAAGGAAAAAGATCTTTAATGTTTGAAATAATAAAAGTGATCGCAACCTTCATTTGATCTTATATTTTGATTTAAATGTTTGGAAAAGATATTTCTTCGAGTACGTTCAAAAAAGTAATTTATTTTATCGAAAATGGAGTTCTGATTGACAAAATTGGTCGAAACTAAAAGGGGTACCATCACGAAAATCAACGGATTTGGGTTCCAAAAATATATATTATATAAACATTACTACCATAATATATATTGAGTAAGAGTGACAACAAAACTAATTTCACTGAAAACGAAGTTGCGAGTTATGAGTTATTGACCAAACTACAAAACTGGTCGAAATGAAATAGGTACCATCAAGGAAAAAGGTAGTTAATGTTTGATATAAAAGTGGTTATGACGTTCATTTAATCCAATATTTTGACTAAAATGTTTGGAAAATATATTTCTTCGAGTAGGTAAGTAAAGGAAAATTTATTTTATCGAAAATGGAATTCTGATTAAGCAGAAATTAAAAAAACTATAAAATCGATCGAAATTCAAAGGGGTACCATCACGAAAAACAACGGATTTGGGTTCAAAAAATATATATTATATTAACATTACTACCATAATATATATCGAGTAAGAATTAGAATAAAATTAATTTAATTGAAAACGAAGTTGGGATTTAGAAGATATTGACCGAACTACAAATTCAGTCGAAACGAAAAAGGAACTATCAAGGAAAAATGTCGATAATGTTTGATATAAAAGTGATCATAATGTTCATTTGATCCTATATTTTGATTAAATTGTGTGGAAAAGATATTTCTTCGAGTACGGAAGCAAAACGTAATTTATTTCATCGAAAATGGAGTTCCGATTGAGGAAAAATTCAAAAAACTACAAAATCGGTCGATACTCAAAGGGGTACCATCAAAGAAAACAACGGATCTGGGTTCCAATAATTTATATTATAGTAACATTACTACCATAATATATATCGAGTAAGAATGAGAATAAGACTAATTTAACTGAAAACAAAGTTGCGAGTTAGGAGATATTGACCAAACTATAGAATTGGTCAAATCGACCAATGTACCATCAAGGAAAAAGATCGTTAATGTTTGATATAATAAAAGTGATCATAACGTTCATTTGATCCTATATTTTGAGTAAATTGTGTGGAAAAGATATTTCTTCGAGTACGGAAGCAAAACGTAATTTATTTCATCGAATATGGAGTTCCGATTGAGGAAAAATTCAAAAAACTACAAAATCGGTCGATACTCAAAGGGGTACCATCACAGAAAACAACGGATCTGGGTTCCAATAATTTATATTATAGTAACATTACTACCATAATATATATCGAGTAAGAATGAGAATAAGACTAATTTAACTGAAAACAAAGTTGCGAGTTAGGAGATATTGACCAAACTATAGAATTGGTCAAATCGACCAATGTACCATCAAGGAAAAAGATCGTTAATGTTTGATATAATAAAAGTGATCATAACGTTCATTTGATCCTATATTTTGAGTAAAATGTTTGGAAAAGATATTTCTTCGAGTACGGAAGCAAAACAAAATTTATTTTATCGAAAATGGAGTTCTCATTGAGGAGAAATTAAAAACATTACAAAATTGGTCGAAACTCAAAGGGGTACCATCACAGAAAACAACGGATTTGGGTTCCAAAAATATATATTATATAAACATTACTACCATAACATATATCGAGTAAGAGTGACAACAAAATTAATTTCACTAAAAACGAGGTTGCGAGTTATGAGTTATTGACCAAACTACAAAACTGGTCGAAATGAAAAAGGTACCATCAAAGAAAAAGGTAGTTAATGTTTGATATAAAAGTGATCATAACGTTCATTTAATCCTATATTTTGAGTAAAATGTTTGGAAAATATATTTCTTCGAGTAGGAATGTAAAGCAAAAATTATTTTATCGAAAATGGAATTCCGATGTAGGAGAAATTAAAAAAAACTACAAAATGGGTCCAAATTCAAAGGGGTACCAACACGAAAAACAACGGATTTGGGTTCCAAAAATATATATTATAACAACATTACTACCATAATATATATCGAGTAAGAATGACAATAAAACTAATTTAACTGAAAACGAAGTTGTGAGTTAGGAGATATTGACCAAACTACAAAATTGGTCAAATCGACAAATGTACCATCAAGGAAACAGATCGTTAATGTTTGATATAATAAAAGTGATCATAACGTTCATTTGATATTATATTTTGATTAAAATGTTTGGAAAAGATATTTCTTCTAGTACGGAAGCAAAACAAAATTTATTTTATCGAAAATGGAGTTTCGATTGAGTAATAATTAAGAACATTACAAAATCGATTGAAACTCAAAGGGGTACCATCACGGAAAACAACGGATTTGAGTTCCAAAAATATATATTATATTAACATTACTAACATAATATATATCGAGTAAAAATTAGAATAAAACAAATTACACTGAAAACGAAGTTGCGAGTAATGAGATATGTTTCAAACTACAAAATCAGTCAAAACGAGAAATGTACTATCAAGGAAAAAGATCTTTAATGTTTGAAATAATAAAAGTGATCGCAACCTTCATTTGATCTTATATTTTGATTTAAATGTTTGGAAAAGATATTTCTTCGAGTACGTTCAAAAAAGTAATTTATTTTATCGAAAATGGAGTTCTGATTGACAAAATTGGTCGAAACTAAAAGGGGTACCATCACGAAAATCAACGGATTTGGGTTCCAAAAATATATATTATATAAACATTACTACCATAATATATATTGAGTAAGAGTGACAACAAAACTAATTTCACTGAAAACGAAGTTGCGAGTTATGAGTTATTGACCAAACTACAAAACTGGTCGAAATGAAATAGGTACCATCAAGGAAAAAGGTAGTTAATGTTTGATATAAAAGTGGTTATGACGTTCATTTAATCCAATATTTTGACTAAAATGTTTGGAAAATATATTTCTTCGAGTAGGTAAGTAAAGGAAAATTTATTTTATCGAAAATGGAATTCTGATTAAGCAGAAATTAAAAAAACTATAAAATCGATCGAAATTCAAAGGGGTACCATCACGAAAAACAACGGATTTGGGTTCAAAAAATATATATTATATTAACATTACTACCATAATATATATCGAGTAAGAATTAGAATAAAATTAATTTAATTGAAAACGAAGTTGGGATTTAGAAGATATTGACCGAACTACAAATTCAGTCGAAACGAAAAAGGAACTATCAAGGAAAAATGTCGATAATGTTTGATATAAAAGTGATCATAATGTTCATTTGATCCTATATTTTGATTAAATTGTGTGGAAAAGATATTTCTTCGAGTACGGAAGCAAAACGTAATTTATTTCATCGAAAATGGAGTTCCGATTGAGGAAAAATTCAAAAAACTACAAAATCGGTCGATACTCAAAGGGGTACCATCAAAGAAAACAACGGATCTGGGTTCCAATAATTTATATTATAGTAACATTACTACCATAATATATATCGAGTAAGAATGAGAATAAGACTAATTTAACTGAAAACAAAGTTGCGAGTTAGGAGATATTGACCAAACTATAGAATTGGTCAAATCGACCAATGTACCATCAAGGAAAAAGATCGTTAATGTTTGATATAATAAAAGTGATCATAACGTTCATTTGATCCTATATTTTGAGTAAATTGTGTGGAAAAGATATTTCTTCGAGTACGGAAGCAAAACGTAATTTATTTCATCGAATATGGAGTTCCGATTGAGGAAAAATTCAAAAAACTACAAAATCGGTCGATACTCAAAGGGGTACCATCACAGAAAACAACGGATCTGGGTTCCAATAATTTATATTATAGTAACATTACTACCATAATATATATCGAGTAAGAATGAGAATAAGACTAATTTAACTGAAAACAAAGTTGCGAGTTAGGAGATATTGACCAAACTATAGAATTGGTCAAATCGACCAATGTACCATCAAGGAAAAAGATCGTTAATGTTTGATATAATAAAAGTGATCATAACGTTCATTTGATCCTATATTTTGAGTAAAATGTTTGGAAAAGATATTTCTTCGAGTACGGAAGCAAAACAAAATTTATTTTATCGAAAATGGAGTTCTCATTGAGGAGAAATTAAAAACATTACAAAATTGGTCGAAACTCAAAGGGGTACCATCACAGAAAACAACGGATTTGGGTTCCAAAAA
Source organism: Chamaenerion angustifolium (assembly GCA_946814005.1). Lineage (NCBI taxonomy): Eukaryota > Viridiplantae > Streptophyta > Magnoliopsida > Myrtales > Onagraceae > Chamaenerion > Chamaenerion angustifolium. The sequence continues at coordinate 3,618,752 of OX328279.1, forward strand.
TATATATTATATAAACATTACTACCATAACATATATCGAGTAAGAGTGACAACAAAATTAATTTCACTAAAAACGAGGTTGCGAGTTATGAGTTATTGACCAAACTACAAAACTGGTCGAAATGAAAAAGGTACCATCAAAGAAAAAGGTAGTTAATGTTTGATATAAAAGTGATCATAACGTTCATTTAATCCTATATTTTGAGTAAAATGTTTGGAAAATATATTTCTTCGAGTAGGAATGTAAAGCAAAAATTATTTTATCGAAAATGGAATTCCGATGTAGGAGAAATTAAAAAAAACTACAAAATGGGTCCAAATTCAAAGGGGTACCAACACGAAAAACAACGGATTTGGGTTCCAAAAATATATATTATAACAACATTACTACCATAATATATATCGAGTAAGAATGACAATAAAACTAATTTAACTGAAAACGAAGTTGTGAGTTAGGAGATATTGACCAAACTACAAAATTGGTCAAATCGACAAATGTACCATCAAGGAAACAGATCGTTAATGTTTGATATAATAAAAGTGATCATAACGTTCATTTGATATTATATTTTGATTAAAATGTTTGGAAAAGATATTTCTTCTAGTACGGAAGCAAAACAAAATTTATTTTATCGAAAATGGAGTTTCGATTGAGTAATAATTAAGAACATTACAAAATCGATTGAAACTCAAAGGGGTACCATCACGGAAAACAACGGATTTGAGTTCCAAAAATATATATTATATTAACATTACTAACATAATATATATCGAGTAAAAATTAGAATAAAACAAATTACACTGAAAACGAAGTTGCGAGTAATGAGATATGTTTCAAACTACAAAATCAGTCAAAACGAGAAATGTACTATCAAGGAAAAAGATCTTTAATGTTTGAAATAATAAAAGTGATCACAACCTTCATTTGATCTTATATTTTGATTTAAATGTTTGGAAAAGATATTTCTTCGAGTACGTTCAAAAAAGTAATTTATTTTATCGAAAATGGAGTTCTGATTGACAAAATTGGTCGAAACTAAAAGGGGTACGTACCATCACGAAAATCAACGGATTTGGGTTCCAAAAATATATATTATATAAACATTACTACCATAATATATATTGAGTAAGAGTGACAACAAAACTAATTTCACTGAAAACGAAGTTGCGAGTTATGAGTTATTGACCAAACTACAAAACTGGTCGAAATGAAATAGGTACCATCAAGGAAAAAGGTAGTTAATGTTTGATATAAAAGTGGTTATGACGTTCATTTAATCCAATATTTTGACTAAAATGTTTGGAAAATATATTTCTTCGAGTAGGTAAGTAAAGGAAAATTTATTTTATCGAAAATGGAATTCTGATTAAGCAGAAATTAAAAAAACTATAAAATCGATCGAAATTCAAAGGGGTACCATCACGAAAAACAACGGATTTGGGTTCAAAAAATATATATTATATTAACATTACTACCATAATATATATCGAGTAAGAATTAGAATAAAATTAATTTAATTGAAAACGAAGTTGGGATTTAGAAGATATTGACCGAACTACAAATTCAGTCGAAACGAAAAAGGAACTATCAAGGAAAAATGTCGATAATGTTTGATATAAAAGTGATCATAATGTTCATTTGATCCTATATTTTGATTAAATTGTGTGGAAAAGATATTTCTTCGAGTACGGAAGCAAAACGTAATTTATTTCATCGAAAATGGAGTTCCGATTGAGGAAAAATTCAAAAAACTACAAAATCGGTCGATACTCAAAGGGGTACCATCAAAGAAAACAACGGATCTGGGTTCCAATAATTTATATTATAGTAACATTACTACCATAATATATATCGAGTAAGAATGAGAATAAGACTAATTTAACTGAAAACAAAGTTGCGAGTTAGGAGATATTGACCAAACTATAGAATTGGTCAAATCGACCAATGTACCATCAAGGAAAAAGATCGTTAATGTTTGATATAATAAAAGTGATCATAACGTTCATTTGATCCTATATTTTGAGTAAATTGTGTGGAAAAGATATTTCTTCGAGTACGGAAGCAAAACGTAATTTATTTCATCGAATATGGAGTTCCGATTGAGGAAAAATTCAAAAAACTACAAAATCGGTCGATACTCAAAGGGGTACCATCACAGAAAACAACGGATCTGGGTTCCAATAATTTATATTATAGTAACATTACTACCATAATATATATCGAGTAAGAATGAGAATAAGACTAATTTAACTGAAAACAAAGTTGCGAGTTAGGAGATATTGACCAAACTATAGAATTGGTCAAATCGACCAATGTACCATCAAGGAAAAAGATCGTTAATGTTTGATATAATAAAAGTGATCATAACGTTCATTTGATCCTATATTTTGAGTAAAATGTTTGGAAAAGATATTTCTTCGAGTACGGAAGCAAAACAAAATTTATTTTATCGAAAATGGAGTTCTCATTGAGGAGAAATTAAAAACATTACAAAATTGGTCGAAACTCAAAGGGGTACCATCACAGAAAACAACGGATTTGGGTTCCAAAAATATATATTATATAAACATTACTACCATAACATATATCGAGTAAGAGTGACAACAAAATTAATTTCACTAAAAACGAGGTTGCGAGTTATGAGTTATTGACCAAACTACAAAACTGGTCGAAATGAAAAAGGTACCATCAAAGAAAAAGGTAGTTAATGTTTGATATAAAAGTGATCATAACGTTCATTTAATCCTATATTTTGAGTAAAATGTTTGGAAAATATATTTCTTCGAGTAGGAATGTAAAGCAAAAATTATTTTATCGAAAATGGAATTCCGATGTAGGAGAAATTAAAAAAAACTACAAAATGGGTCCAAATTCAAAGGGGTACCAACACGAAAAACAACGGATTTGGGTTCCAAAAATATATATTATAACAACATTACTACCATAATATATATCGAGTAAGAATGACAATAAAACTAATTTAACTGAAAACGAAGTTGTGAGTTAGGAGATATTGACCAAACTACAAAATTGGTCAAATCGACAAATGTACCATCAAGGAAACAGATCGTTAATGTTTGATATAATAAAAGTGATCATAACGTTCATTTGATATTATATTTTGATTAAAATGTTTGGAAAAGATATTTCTTCTAGTACGGAAGCAAAACAAAATTTATTTTATCGAAAATGGAGTTTCGATTGAGTAATAATTAAGAACATTACAAAATCAATTGAACCTCAAAGGGGTACCATCACGGAAAACAACGGATTTGAGTTCCAAAAATATATATTATATTAACATTACTAACATAATATATATCGAGTAAAAATTAGAATAAAACAAATTACACTGAAAACGAAGTTGCGAGTAATGAGATATGTTACAAACTACAAAATCAGTCAAAACGAGAAATGTACTATCAAGGAAAAAGATCTTTAATGTTTGAAATAATAAAAGTGATCACAACCTTCATTTGATCTTATATTTTGATTTAAATGTTTGGAAAAGATATTTCTTCGAGTACGTTCAAAAAAGTAATTTATTTTATCGAAAATGGAGTTCTGATTGACAAAATTGGTCGAAACTAAAAGGGGTACCATCACGAAAATCAACGGATTTGGGTTCCAAAAATATATATTATATAAACATTACTACCATAATATATATTGAGTAAGAGTGACAACAAAACTAATTTCACTGAAAACGAAGTTGCGAGTTATGAGTTATTGACCAAACTACAAAACTAGTCGAAATGAAATAGGTACCATCAAGGAAAAAGGTAGTTAATGTTTGATATAAAAGTGGTTATGACGTTCATTTAATCCAATATTTTGACTAAAATGTTTGGAAAATATATTTCTTCGAGTAGGTAAGTAAAGGAAAATTTATTTTATCGAAAATGGAATTCTGATTAAGCAGAAATTAAAAAAACTATAAAATCGATCGAAATTCAAAGGGGTACCATCACGAAAAACAACGGATTTGGGTTCAAAAAATATATATTATATTAACATTACTACCATAATATATATCGAGTAAGAATTAGAATAAAATTAATTTAATTGAAAACGAAGTTGGGATTTAGAAGATATTGACCGAACTACAAATTCAGTCGAAACGAAAAAGGAACTATCAAGGAAAAATGTCGATAATATTTGATATAAAAGTGATCATAATGTTCATTTGATCCTATATTTTGATTAAATTGTGTGGAAAAGATATTTCTTCGAGTACGGAAGCAAAACGTAATTTATTTCATCGAAAATGGAGTTCCGATTGAGGAAAAATTCAAAAAACTACAAAATCGGTCGATACTCAAAGGGGTACCATCAAAGAAAACAACGGATCTGGGTTCCAATAATTTATATTATAGTAACATTACTACCATAATATATATCGAGTAAGAATGAGAATAAGACTAATTTAACTGAAAACAAAGTTGCGAGTTAGGAGATATTGACCAAACTATAGAATTGGTCAAATCGACAAATGTACCATCAAGGAAAAAGATCGTTAATGTTTGATATAATAAAAGTGATCATAACGTTCATTTGATCCTATATTTTGAGTAAATTGTGTGGAAAAGATATTTCTTCGAGTACGGAAGCAAAACGTAATTTATTTCATCGAATATGGAGTTCCGATTGAGGAAAAATTCAAAAAACTACAAAATCGGTCGATACTCAAAGGGGTACCATCACAGAAAACAACGGATCTGGGTTCCAATAATTTATATTATAGTAACATTACTACCATAATATATATCGAGTAAGAATGAGAATAAGACTAATTTAACTGAAAACAAAGTTGCGAGTTAGGAGATATTGACCAAACTATAGAATTGGTCAAATCGACCAATGTACCATCAAGGAAAAAGATCGTTAATGTTTGATATAATAAAAGTGATCATAACGTTCATTTGATCCTATATTTTGAGTAAAATGTTTGGAAAAGATATTTCTTCGAGTACGGAAGCAAAACAAAATTTATTTTATCGAAAATGGAGTTCTCATTGAGGAGAAATTAAAAACATTACAAAATTGGTCGAAACTCAAAGGGGTACCATCACAGAAAACAACGGATTTGGGTTCCAAAAATATATATTATATAAACATTACTACCATAACATATATCGAGTAAGAGTGACAACAAAATTAATTTCACTAAAAACGAGGTTGCGAGTTATGAGTTATTGACCAAACTACAAAACTGGTCGAAATGAAAAAGGTACCATCAAAGAAAAAGGTAGTTAATGTTTGATATAAAAGTGATCATAACGTTCATTTAATCCTATATTTTGAGTAAAATGTTTGGAAAATATATTTCTTCGAGTAGGAATGTAAAGCAAAAATTATTTTATCGAAAATGGAATTCCGATGTAGGAGAAATTAAAAAAACTACAAAATGGGTCCAAATTCAAAGGGGTACCAACACGAAAAACAACGGATTTGGGTTCCAAAAATATATATTATAACAACATTACTACCATAATATATATCGAGTAAGAATGACAATAAAACTAATTTAACTGAAAACGAAGTTGTGAGTTAGGAGATATTGACCAAACTACAAAATTGGTCAAATCGACAAATGTACCATCAAGGAAACAGATCGTTAATGTTTGATATAATAAAAGTGATCATAACGTTCATTTGATATTATATTTTGATTAAAATGTTTGGAAAAGATATTTCTTCTAGTACGGAAGCAAAACAAAATTTATTTTATCGAAAATGGAGTTTCGATTGAGTAATAATTAAGAACATTACAAAATCGATTGAAACTCAAAGGGGTACCATCACGGAAAACAACGGATTTGAGTTCCAAAAATATATATTATATTAACATTACTAACATAATATATATCGAGTAAAAATTAGAATAAAACAAATTACACTGAAAACGAAGTTGCGAGTAATGAGATATGTTTCAAACTACAAAATCAGTCAAAACGAGAAATGTACTATCAAGGAAAAAGATCTTTAATGTTTGAAATAATAAAAGTGATCACAACCTTCATTTGATCTTATATTTTGATTTAAATGTTTGGAAAAGATATTTCTTCGAGTACGTTCAAAAAAGTAATTTATTTTATCGAAAATGGAGTTCTGATTGACAAAATTGGTCGAAACTAAAAGGGGTACCATCACGAAAATCAACGGATTTGGGTTCCAAAAATATATATTATATAAACATTACTACCATAATATATATTGAGTAAGAGTGACAACAAAACTAATTTCACTGAAAACGAAGTTGCGAGTTATGAGTTATTGACCAAACTACAAAACTGGTCGAAATGAAATAGGTACCATCAAGGAAAAAGGTAGTTAATGTTTGATATAAAAGTGGTTATGACGTTCATTTAATCCAATATTTTGACTAAAATGTTTGGAAAATATATTTCTTCGAGTAGGTAAGTAAAGGAAAATTTATTTTATCGAAAATGGAATTCTGATTAAGCAGAAATTAAAAAAACTATAAAATCGATCGAAATTCAAAGGGGTACCATCACGAAAAACAACGGATTTGGGTTCAAAAAATATATATTATATTAACATTACTACCATAATATATATCGAGTAAGAATTAGAATAAAATTAATTTAATTGAAAACGAAGTTGGGATTTAGAAGATATTGACCGAACTACAAATTCAGTCGAAACGAAAAAGGAACTATCAAGGAAAAATGTCGATAATGTTTGATATAAAAGTGATCATAATGTTCATTTGATCCTATATTTTGATTAAATTGTGTGGAAAAGATATTTCTTCGAGTACGGAAGCAAAACGTAATTTATTTCATCGAAAATGGAGTTCCGATTGAGGAAAAATTCAAAAAACTACAAAATCGGTCGATACTCAAAGGGGTACCATCAAAGAAAACAACGGATCTGGGTTCCAATAATTTATATTATAGTAACATTACTACCATAATATATATCGAGTAAGAATGAGAATAAGACTAATTTAACTGAAAACAAAGTTGCGAGTTAGGAGATATTGACCAAACTATAGAATTGGTCAAATCGACCAATGTACCATCAAGGAAAAAGATCGTTAATGTTTGATATAATAAAAGTGATCATAACGTTCATTTGATCCTATATTTTGAGTAAATTGTGTGGAAAAGATATTTCTTCGAGTACGGAAGCAAAACGTAATTTATTTCATCGAATATGGAGTTCCGATTGAGGAAAAATTCAAAAAACTACAAAATCGGTCGATACTCAAAGGGGTACCATCACAGAAAACAACGGATCTGGGTTCCAATAATTTATATTATAGTAACATTACTACCATAATATATATCGAGTAAGAATGAGAATAAGACTAATTTAACTGAAAACAAAGTTGCGAGTTAGGAGATATTGACCAAACTATAGAATTGGTCAAATCGACCAATGTACCATCAAGGAAAAAGATCGTTAATGTTTGATATAATAAAAGTGATCATAACGTTCATTTGATCCTATATTTTGAGTAAAATGTTTGGAAAAGATATTTCTTCGAGTACGGAAGCAAAACAAAATTTATTTTATCGAAAATGGAGTTCTCATTGAGGAGAAATTAAAAACATTACAAAATTGGTCGAAACTCAAAGGGGTACCATCACAGAAAACAACGGATTTGGGTTCCAAAAATATATATTATATAAACATTACTACCATAACATATATCGAGTAAGAGTGACAACAAAATTAATTTCACTAAAAACGAGGTTGCGAGTTATGAGTTATTGACCAAACTACAAAACTGGTCGAAATGAAAAAGGTACCATCAAAGAAAAAGGTAGTTAATGTTTGATATAAAAGTGATCATAACGTTCATTTAATCCTATATTTTGAGTAAAATGTTTGGAAAATATATTTCTTCGAGTAGGAATGTAAAGCAAAAATTATTTTATCGAAAATGGAATTCCGATGTAGGAGAAATTAAAAAAACTACAAAATGGGTCCAAATTCAAAGGGGTACCAACACGAAAAACAACGGATTTGGGTTCCAAAAATATATATTATAACAACATTACTACCATAATATATATCGAGTAAGAATGACAATAAAACTAATTTAACTGAAAACGAAGTTGTGAGTTAGGAGATATTGACCAAACTACAAAATTGGTCAAATCGACAAATGTACCATCAAGGAAACAGATCGTTAATGTTTGATATAATAAAAGTGATCATAACGTTCATTTGATATTATATTTTGATTAAAATGTTTGGAAAAGATATTTCTTCTAGTACGGAAGCAAAACAAAATTTATTTTATCGAAAATGGAGTTTCGATTGAGTAATAATTAAGAACATTACAAAATCGATTGAAACTCAAAGGGGTACCATCACGGAAAACAACGGATTTGAGTTCCAAAAATATATATTATATTAACATTACTAACATAATATATATCGAGTAAAAATTAGAATAAAACAAATTACACTGAAAACGAAGTTGCGAGTAATGAGATATGTTTCAAACTACAAAATCAGTCAAAACGAGAAATGTACTATCAAGGAAAAAGATCTTTAATGTTTGAAATAATAAAAGTGATCACAACCTTCATTTGATCTTATATTTTGATTTAAATGTTTGGAAAAGATATTTCTTCGAGTACGTTCAAAAAAGTAATTTATTTTATCGAAAATGGAGTTCTGATTGACAAAATTGGTCGAACTAAAAGGGGTACCATCACGAAAATCAACGGATTTGGGTTCCAAAAATATATATTATATAAACATTACTACCATAATATATATTGAGTAAGAGTGACAACAAAACTAATTTCACTGAAAACGAAGTTGCGAGTTATGAGTTATTGACCAAACTACAAAACTGGTCGAAATGAAATAGGTACCATCAAGGAAAAAGGTAGTTAATGTTTGATATAAAAGTGGTTATGACGTTCATTTAATCCAATATTTTGACTAAAATGTTTGGAAAATATATTTCTTCGAGTAGGTAAGTAAAGGAAAATTTATTTTATCGAAAATGGAATTCTGATTAAGCAGAAATTAAAAAAACTATAAAATCGATCGAAATTCAAAGGGGTACCATCACGAAAAACAACGGATTTGGGTTCAAAAAATATATATTATATTAACATTACTACCATAATATATATCGAGTAAGAATTAGAATAAAATTAATTTAATTGAAAACGAAGTTGGGATTTAGAAGATATTGACCGAACTACAAATTCAGTCGAAACGAAAAAGGAACTATCAAGGAAAAATGTCGATAATGTTTGATATAAAAGTGATCATAATGTTCATTTGATCCTATATTTTGATTAAATTGTGTGGAAAAGATATTTCTTCGAGTACGGAAGCAAAACGTAATTTATTTCATCGAAAATGGAGTTCCGATTGAGGAAAAATTCAAAAAACTACAAAATCGGTCGATACTCAAAGGGGTACCATCAAAGAAAACAACGGATCTGGGTTCCAATAATTTATATTATAGTAACATTACTACCATAATATATATCGAGTAAGAATGAGAATAAGACTAATTTAACTGAAAACAAAGTTGCGAGTTAGGAGATATTGACCAAACTATAGAATTGGTCAAATCGACAAATGTACCATCAAGGAAAAAGATCGTTAATGTTTGATATAATAAAAGTGATCATAACGTTCATTTGATCCTATATTTTGAGTAAATTGTGTGGAAAAGATATTTCTTCGAGTACGGAAGCAAAACGTAATTTATTTCATCGAATATGGAGTTCCGATTGAGGAAAAATTCAAAAAACTACAAAATCGGTCGATACTCAAAGGGGTACCATCACAGAAAACAACGGATCTGGGTTCCAATAATTTATATTATAGTAACATTACTACCATAATATATATCGAGTAAGAATGAGAATAAGACTAATTTAACTGAAAACAAAGTTGCGAGTTAGGAGATATTGACCAAACTATAGAATTGGTCAAATCGACCAATGTACCATCAAGGAAAAAGATCGTTAATGTTTGATATAATAAAAGTGATCATAACGTTCATTTGATCCTATATTTTGAGTAAAATGTTTGGAAAAGATATTTCTTCGAGTACGGAAGCAAAACAAAATTTATTTTATCGAAAATGGAGTTCTCATTGAGGAGAAATTAAAAACATTACAAAATTGGTCGAAACTCAAAGGGGTACCATCACAGAAAACAACGGATTTGGGTTCCAAAAATATATATTATATAAACATTACTACCATAACATATATCGAGTAAGAGTGACAACAAAATTAATTTCACTAAAAACGAGGGTGCGAGTTATGAGTTATTGACCAAACTACAAAACTGGTCGAAATGAAAAAGGTACCATCAAAGAAAAAGGTAGTTAATGTTTGATATAAAAGTGATCATAACGTTCATTTAATCCTATATTTTGAGTAAAATGTTTGGAAAATATATTTCTTCGAGTAGGAATGTAAAGCAAAAATTATTTTATCGAAAATGGAATTCCGATGTAGGAGAAATTAAAAAAACTACAAAATGGGTCCAAATTCAAAGGGGTACCAACACGAAAAACAACGGATTTGGGTTCCAAAAATATATATTATAACAACATTACTACCATAATATATATCGAGTAAGAATGACAATAAAACTAATTTAACTGAAAACGAAGTTGTGAGTTAGGAGATATTGACCAAACTACAAAATTGGTCAAATCGACAAATGTACCATCAAGGAAACAGATCGTTAATGTTTGATATAATAAAAGTGATCATAACGTTCATTTGATATTATATTTTGATTAAAATGTTTGGAAAAGATATTTCTTCTAGTACGGAAGCAAAACAAAATTTATTTTATCGAAAATGGAGTTTCGATTGAGTAATAATTAAGAACATTACAAAATCGATTGAAACTCAAAGGGGTACCATCACGGAAAACAACGGATTTGAGTTCCAAAAATATATATTATATTAACATTACTAACATAATATATATCGAGTAAAAATTAGAATAAAACAAATTACACTGAAAACGAAGTTGCGAGTAATGAGATATGTTTCAAACTACAAAATCAGTCAAAACGAGAAATGTACTATCAAGGAAGAAGATCTTTAATGTTTGAAATAATAAAAGTGATCACAACCTTCATTTGATCTTATATTTTGATTTAAATGTTTGGAAAAGATATTTCTTCGAGTACGTTCAAAAAAGTAATTTATTTTATCGAAAATGGAGTTCTGATTGACAAAATTGGTCGAAACTAAAAGGGGTACCATCACGAAAATCAACGGATTTGGGTTCCAAAAATATATATTATATAAACATTACTACCATAATATATATTGAGTAAGAGTGACAACAAAACTAATTTCACTGAAAACGAAGTTGCGAGTTATGAGTTATTGACCAAACTACAAAACTGGTCGAAATGAAATAGGTACCATCAAGGAAAAAGGTAGTTAATGTTTGATATAAAAGTGGTTATGACGTTCATTTAATCCAATATTTTGACTAAAATGTTTGGAAAATATATTTCTTCGAGTAGGTAAGTAAAGGAAAATTTATTTTATCGAAAATGGAATTCTGATTAAGCAGAAATTAAAAAAACTATAAAATCGATCGAAATTCAAAGGGGTACCATCACGAAAAACAACGGATTTGGGTTCAAAAAATATATATTATATTAACATTACTACCATAATATATATCGAGTAAGAATTAGAATAAAATTAATTTAATTGAAAACGAAGTTGGGATTTAGAAGATATTGACCGAACTACAAATTCAGTCGAAACGAAAAAGGAACTATCAAGGAAAAATGTCGATAATGTTTGATATAAAAGTGATCATAATGTTCATTTGATCCTATATTTTGATTAAATTGTGTGGAAAAGATATTTCTTCGAGTACGGAAGCAAAACGTAATTTATTTCATCGAAAATGGAGTTCCGATTGAGGAAAAATTCAAAAAACTACAAAATCGGTCGATACTCAAAGGGGTACCATCAAAGAAAACAACGGATCTGGGTTCCAATAATTTATATTATAGTAACATTACTACCATAATATATATCGAGTAAGAATGAGAATAAGACTAATTTAACTGAAAACAAAGTTGCGAGTTAGGAGATATTGACCAAACTATAGAATTGGTCAAATCGACCAATGTACCATCAAGGAAAAAGATCGTTAATGTTTGATATAATAAAAGTGATCATAACGTTCATTTGATCCTATATTTTGAGTAAATTGTGTGGAAAAGATATTTCTTCGAGTACGGAAGCAAAACGTAATTTATTTCATCGAATATGGAGTTCCGATTGAGGAAAAATTCAAAAAACTACAAAATCGGTCGATACTCAAAGGGGTACCATCACAGAAAACAACGGATCTGGGTTCCAATAATTTATATTATAGTAACATTACTACCATAATATATATCGAGTAAGAATGAGAATAAGACTAATTTAACTGAAAACAAAGTTGCGAGTTAGGAGATATTGACCAAACTATAGAATTGGTCAAATCGACCAATGTACCATCAAGGAAAAAGATCGTTAATGTTTGATATAATAAAAGTGATCATAACGTTCATTTGATCCTATATTTTGAGTAAAATGTTTGGAAAAGATATTTCTTCGAGTACGGAAGCAAAACAAAATTTATTTTATCGAAAATGGAGTTCTCATTGAGGAGAAATTAAAAACATTACAAAATTGGTCGAAACTCAAAGGGGTACCATCACAGAAAACAACGGATTTGGGTTCCAAAAATATATATTATATAAACATTACTACCATAACATATATCGAGTAAGAGTGACAACAAAATTAATTTCACTAAAAACGAGGTTGCGAGTTATGAGTTATTGACCAAACTACAAAACTGGTCGAAATGAAAAAGGTACCATCAAAGAAAAAGGTAGTTAATGTTTGATATAAAAGTGATCATAACGTTCATTTAATCCTATATTTTGAGTAAAATGTTTGGAAAATATATTTCTTCGAGTAGGAATGTAAAGCAAAAATTATTTTATCGAAAATGGAATTCCGATGTAGGAGAAATTAAAAAAACTACAAAATGGGTCCAAATTCAAAGGGGTACCAACACGAAAAACAACGGATTTGGGTTCCAAAAATATATATTATAACAACATTACTACCATAATATATATCGAGTAAGAATGACAATAAAACTAATTTAACTGAAAACGAAGTTGTGAGTTAGGAGATATTGACCAAACTACAAAATTGGTCAAATCGACAAATGTACCATCAAGGAAACAGATCATTAATGTTTGATATAATAAAAGTGATCATAACGTTCATTTGATATTATATTTTGATTAAAATGTTTGGAAAAGATATTTCTTCTAGTACGGAAGCAAAACAAAATTTATTTTATCGAAAATGGAGTTTCGATTGAGTAATAATTAAGAACATTGCAAAATCGATTGAAACTCAAAGGGGTACCATCACGGAAAACAACGGATTTGAGTTCCAAAAATATATATTATATTAACATTACTAACATAATATATATCGAGTAAAAATTAGAATAAAACAAATTACACTGAAAACGAAGTTGCGAGTAATGAGATATGTTTCAAACTACAAAATCAGTCAAAACGAGAAATGTACTATCAAGGAAAAAGATCTTTAATGTTTGAAATAATAAAAGTGATCACAACCTTCATTTGATCTTATATTTTGATTTAAATGTTTGGAAAAGATATTTCTTCGAGTACGTTCAAAAAAGTAATTTATTTTATCGAAAATGGAGTTCTGATTGACAAAATTGGTCGAAACTAAAAGGGGTACCATCACGAAAATCAACGGATTTGGGTTCCAAAAATATATATTATATAAACATTACTACCATAATATATATTGAGTAAGAGTGACAACAAAACTAATTTCACTGAAAACGAAGTTGCGAGTTATGAGTTATTGACCAAACTACAAAACTGGTCGAAATGAAATAGGTACCATCAAGGAAAAAGGTAGTTAATGTTTGATATAAAAGTGGTTATGACGTTCATTTAATCCAATATTTTGACTAAAATGTTTGGAAAATATATTTCTTCGAGTAGGTAAGTAAAGGAAAATTTATTTTATCGAAAATGGAATTCTGATTAAGCAGAAATTAAAAAAACTATAAAATCGATCGAAATTCAAAGGGGTACCATCACGAAAAACAACGGATTTGGGTTCAAAAAATATATATTATATTAACATTACTACCATAATATATATCGAGTAAGAATTAGAATAAAATTAATTTAATTGAAAACGAAGTTGGGATTTAGAAGATATTGACCGAACTACAAATTCAGTCGAAACGAAAAAGGAACTATCAAGGAAAAATGTCGATAATGTTTGATATAAAAGTGATCATAATGTTCATTTGATCCTATATTTTGATTAAATTGTGTGGAAAAGATATTTCTTCGAGTACGGAAGCAAAACGTAATTTATTTCATCGAAAATGGAGTTCCGATTGAGGAAAAAATCAAAAAACTACAAAATCGGTCGATACTCAAAGGGGTACCATCAAAGAAAACAACGGATCTGGGTTCCAATAATTTATATTATAGTAACATTATTACCATAATATATATCGAGTAAGAATGAGAATAAACTAATTTAATTGAAAACAAAGTTGCGAGTTAGGAGATATTGACCAAACTATAGAATTGGTCAAATCGACAAATGTACCATCAAGGAAAAAGATCGTTAATGTTTGATATAATAAAAGTGATCATAACGTTCATTTGATCCTATATTTTGAGTAAATTGTGTGGAAAAGATATTTCTTCGAGTACGGAAGCAAAACGTAATTTATTTCATCGAATATGGAGTTCCGATTGAGGAAAAATTCAAAAAACTACAAAATCGGTCGATACTCAAAGGGGTACCATCACAGAAAACAACGGATCTGGGTTCCAATAATTTATATTATAGTAACATTACTACCATAATATATATCGAGTAAGAATGAGAATAAGACTAATTTAACTGAAAACAAAGTTGCGAGTTAGGAGATATTGACCAAACTATAGAATTGGTCAAATCGACCAATGTACCATCAAGGAAAAAGATCGTTAATGTTTGATATAATAAAAGTGATCATAACGTTCATTTGATCCTATATTTTGAGTAAAATGTTTGGAAAAGATATTTCTTCGAGTACGGAAGCAAAACAAAATTTATTTTATCGAAAATGGAGTTCTCATTGAGGAGAAATTAAAAACATTACAAAATTGGTCGAAACTCAAAGGGGTACCATCACAGAAAACAACGGATTTGGGTTCCAAAAATATATATTATATAAACATTACTACCATAACATATATCGAGTAAGAGTGACAACAAAATTAATTTCACTAAAAACGAGGTTGCGAGTTATGAGTTATTGACCAAACTACAAAACTGGTCCAAATGAAAAAGGTACCATCAAAGAAAAAGGTAGTTAATGTTTGATATAAAAGTGATCATAACGTTCATTTAATCCTATATTTTGAGTAAAATGTTTGGAAAATATATTTCTTCGAGTAGGAATGTAAAGCAAAAATTATTTTATCGAAAATGGAATTCCGATGTAGGAGAAATTAAAAAAACTACAAAATGGGTCCAAATTCAAAGGGGTACCAACACGAAAAACAACGGATTTGGGTTCCAAAAATATATATTATAACAACATTACTACCATAATATATATCGAGTAAGAATGACAATAAAACTAATTTAACTGAAAACGAAGTTGTGAGTTAGGAGATATTGACCAAACTACAAAATTGGTCAAATCGACAAATGTACCATCAAGGAAACAGATCGTTAATGTTTGATATAATAAAAGTGATCATAACGTTCATTTGATATTATATTTTGATTAAAATGTTTGGAAAAGATATTTCTTCTAGTACGGAAGCAAAACAAAATTTATTTTATCGAAAATGGAGTTTCGATTGAGTAATAATTAAGAACATTGCAAAATCGATTGAAACTCAAAGGGGTACCATCACGGAAAACAACGGATTTGAGTTCCAAAAATATATATTATATTAACATTACTAACATAATATATATCGAGTAAAAATTAGAATAAAACAAATTACACTGAAAACGAAGTTGCGAGTAATGAGATATGTTTCAAACTACAAAATCAGTCAAAACGAGAAATGTACTATCAAGGAAAAAGATCTTTAATGTTTGAAATAATAAAAGTGATCACAACCTTCATTTGATCTTATATTTTGATTTAAATGTTTGGAAAAGATATTTCTTCGAGTACGTTCAAAAAAGTAATTTATTTTATCGAAAATGGAGTTCTGATTGACAAAATTGGTCGAAACTAAAAGGGGTACCATCACGAAAATCAACGGATTTGGGTTCCAAAAATATATATTATATAAACATTACTACCATAATATATATTGAGTAAGAGTGACAACAAAACTAATTTCACTGAAAACGAAGTTGCGAGTTATGAGTTATTGACCAAACTACAAAACTGGTCGAAATGAAATAGGTACCATCAAGGAAAAAGGTAGTTAATGTTTGATATAAAAGTGGTTATGACGTTCATTTAATCCAATATTTTGACTAAAATGTTTGGAAAATATATTTCTTCGAGTAGGTAAGTAAAGGAAAATTTATTTTATCGAAAATGGAATTCTGATTAAGCAGAAATTAAAAAAACTATAAAATCGATCGAAATTCAAAGGGGTACCATCACGAAAAACAACGGATTTGGGTTCAAAAAATATATATTATATTAACATTACTACCATAATATATATCGAGTAAGAATTAGAATAAAATTAATTTAATTGAAAACGAAGTTGGGATTTAGAAGATATTGACCGAACTACAAATTCAGTCGAAACGAAAAAGGAACTATCAAGGAAAAATGTCGATAATGTTTGATATAAAAGTGATCATAATGTTCATTTGATCCTATATTTTGATTAAATTGTGTGGAAAAGATATTTCTTCGAGTACGGAAGCAAAACGTAATTTATTTCATCGAAAATGGAGTTCCGATTGAGGAAAAAATCAAAAAACTACAAAATCGGTCGATACTCAAAGGGGTACCATCAAAGAAAACAACGGATCTGGGTTCCAATAATTTATATTATAGTAACATTATTACCATAATATATATCGAGTAAGAATGAGAATAAACTAATTTAATTGAAAACAAAGTTGCGAGTTAGGAGATATTGACCAAACTATAGAATTGGTCAAATCGACAAATGTACCATCAAGGAAAAAGATCGTTAATGTTTGATATAATAAAAGTGATCATAACGTTCATTTGATCCTATATTTTGAGTAAATTGTGTGGAAAATATATTTCTTCGAGTACGGAAGCAAAACGTAATTTATTTCATCGAATATGGAGTTCCGATTGAGGAAAAATTCAAAAAACTACAAAATCGGTCGATACTCAAAGGGGTACCATCACAGAAAACAACGGATCTGGGTTCCAATAATTTATATTATAGTAACATTACTACCATAATATATATCGAGTAAGAATGAGAATAAGACTAATTTAACTGAAAACAAAGTTGCGAGTTAGGAGATATTGACCAAACTATAGAATTGGTCAAATCGACCAATGTACCATCAAGGAAAAAGATCGTTAATGTTTGATATAATAAAAGTGATCATAACGTTCATTTGATCCTATATTTTGAGTAAAATGTTTGGAAAAGATATTTCTTCGAGTACGGAAGCAAAACAAAATTTATTTTATCGAAAATGGAGTTCTCATTGAGGAGAAATTAAAAACATTACAAAATTGGTCGAAACTCAAAGGGGTACCATCACAGAAAACAACGGATTTGGGTTCCAAAAATATATATTATATAAACATTACTACCATAACATATATCGAGTAAGAGTGACAACAAAATTAATTTCACTAAAAACGAGGTTGCGAGTTATGAGTTATTGACCAAACTACAAAACTGGTCGAAATGAAAAAGGTACCATCAAAGAAAAAGGTAGTTAATGTTTGATATAAAAGTGATCATAACGTTCATTTAATCCTATATTTTGAGTAAAATGTTTGGAAAATATATTTCTTCGAGTAGGAATGTAAAGCAAAAATTATTTTATCGAAAATGGAATTCCGATGTAGGAGAAATTAAAAAAACTACAAAATGGGTCCAAATTCAAAGGGGTACCAACACGAAAAACAACGGATTTGGGTTCCAAAAATATATATTATAACAACATTACTACCATAATATATATCGAGTAAGAATGACAATAAAACTAATTTAACTGAAAACGAAGTTGTGAGTTAGGAGATATTGACCAAACTACAAAATTGGTCAAATCGACAAATGTACCATCAAGGAAACAGATCGTTAATGTTTGATATAATAAAAGTGATCATAACGTTCATTTGATATTATATTTTGATTAAAATGTTTGGAAAAGATATTTCTTCTAGTACGGAAGCAAAACAAAATTTATTTTATCGAAAATGGAGTTTCGATTGAGTAATAATTAAGAACATTGCAAAATCGATTGAAACTCAAAGGGGTACCATCACGGAAAACAACGGATTTGAGTTCCAAAAATATATATTATATTAACATTACTAACATAATATATATCGAGTAAAAATTAGAATAAAACAAATTACACTGAAAACGAAGTTGCGAGTAATGAGATATGTTTCAAACTACAAAATCAGTCAAAACGAGAAATGTACTATCAAGGAAAAAGATCTTTAATGTTTGAAATAATAAAAGTGATCACAACCTTCATTTGATCTTATATTTTGATTTAAATGTTTGGAAAAGATATTTCTTCGAGTACGTTCAAAAAAGTAATTTATTTTATCGAAAATGGAGTTCTGATTGACAAAATTGGTCGAAACTAAAAGGGGTACCATCACGAAAATCAACGGATTTGGGTTCCAAAAATATATATTATATAAACATTACTACCATAATATATATTGAGTAAGAGTGACAACAAAACTAATTTCACTGAAAACGAAGTTGCGAGTTATGAGTTATTGACCAAACTACAAAACTGGTCGAAATGAAATAGGTACCATCAAGGAAAAAGGTAGTTAATGTTTGATATAAAAGTGGTTATGACGTTCATTTAATCCAATATTTTGACTAAAATGTTTGGAAAATATATTTCTTCGAGTAGGTAAGTAAAGGAAAATTTATTTTATCGAAAATGGAATTCTGATTAAGCAGAAATTAAAAAAACTATAAAATCGATCGAAATTCAAAGGGGTACCATCACGAAAAACAACGGATTTGGGTTCAAAAAATATATATTATATTAACATTACTACCATAATATATATCGAGTAAGAATTAGAATAAAATTAATTTAATTGAAAACGAAGTTGGGATTTAGAAGATATTGACCGAACTACAAATTCAGTCGAAACGAAAAAGGAACTATCAAGGAAAAATGTCGATAATGTTTGATATAAAAGTGATCATAATGTTCATTTGATCCTATATTTTGATTAAATTGTGTGGAAAAGATATTTCTTCGAGTACGGAAGCAAAACGTAATTTATTTCATCGAAAATGGAGTTCCGATTGAGGAAAAAATCAAAAAACTACAAAATCGGTCGATACTCAAAGGGGTACCATCAAAGAAAACAACGGATCTGGGTTCCAATAATTTATATTATAGTAACATTATTACCATAATATATATCGAGTAAGAATGAGAATAAACTAATTTAATTGAAAACAAAGTTGCGAGTTAGGAGATATTGACCAAACTATAGAATTGGTCAAATCGACAAATGTACCATCAAGGAAAAAGATCGTTAATGTTTGATATAATAAAAGTGATCATAACGTTCATTTGATCCTATATTTTGAGTAAATTGTGTGGAAAATATATTTCTTCGAGTACGGAAGCAAAACGTAATTTATTTCATCGAATATGGAGTTCCGATTGAGGAAAAATTCAAAAAACTACAAAATCGGTCGATACTCAAAGGGGTACCATCACAGAAAACAACGGATCTGGGTTCCAATAATTTATATTATAGTAACATTACTACCATAATATATATCGAGTAAGAATGAGAATAAGACTAATTTAACTGAAAACAAAGTTGCGAGTTAGGAGATATTGACCAAACTATAGAATTGGTCAAATCGACCAATGTACCATCAAGGAAAAAGATCGTTAATGTTTGATATAATAAAAGTGATCATAACGTTCATTTGATCCTATATTTTGAGTAAAATGTTTGGAAAAGATATTTCTTCGAGTACGGAAGCAAAACAAAATTTATTTTATCGAAAATGGAGTTCTCATTGAGGAGAAATTAAAAACATTACAAAATTGGTCGAAACTCAAAGGGGTACCATCACAGAAAACAACGGATTTGGGTTCCAAAAATATATATTATATAAACATTACTACCATAACATATATCGAGTAAGAGTGACAACAAAATTAATTTCACTAAAAACGAGGTTGCGAGTTATGAGTTATTGACCAAACTACAAAACTGGTCCAAATGAAAAAGGTACCATCAAAGAAAAAGGTAGTTAATGTTTGATATAAAAGTGATCATAACGTTCATTTAATCCTATATTTTGAGTAAAATGTTTGGAAAATATATTTCTTCGAGTAGGAATGTAAAGCAAAAATTATTTTATCGAAAATGGAATTCCGATGTAGGAGAAATTAAAAAAACTACAAAATGGGTCCAAATTCAAAGGGGTACCAACACGAAAAACAACGGATTTGGGTTCCAAAAATATATATTATAACAACATTACTACCATAATATATATCGAGTAAGAATGACAATAAAACTAATTTAACTGAAAACGAAGTTGTGAGTTAGGAGATATTGACCAAACTACAAAATTGGTCAAATCGACAAATGTACCATCAAGGAAACAGATCGTTAATGTTTGATATAATAAAAGTGATCATAACGTTCATTTGATCCTATATTTTGATTAAAATGTTTGGAAAAGATATTTCTTCTAGTACGGAAGCAAAACAAAATTTATTTTATCGAAAATGGAGTTTCGATTGAGTAATAATTAAGAACATTGCAAAATCGATTGAAACTCAAAGGGGTACCATCACGGAAAACAACGGATTTGAGTTCCAAAAATATATATTATATTAACATTACTAACATAATATATATCGAGTAAAAATTAGAATAAAACAAATTACACTGAAAACGAAGTTGCGAGTAATGAGATATGTTACAAACTACAAAATCAGTCAAAACGAGAAATGTACTATCAAGGAAAAAGATCTTTAATGTTTGAAATAATAAAAGTGATCACAACCTTCATTTGATCTTATATTTTGATTTAAATGTTTGGAAAAGATATTTCTTCGAGTACGTTCAAAAAAGTAATTTATTTTATCGAAAATGGAGTTCTGATTGACAAAATTGGTCGAAACTAAAAGGGGTACCATCACGAAAATCAACGGATTTGGGTTCCAAAAATATATATTATATAAACATTACTACCATAATATATATTGAGTAAGAGTGACAACAAAACTAATTTCACTGAAAACGAAGTTGCGAGTTATGAGTTATTGACCAAACTACAAAACTGGTCGAAATGAAATAGGTACCATCAAGGAAAAAGGTAGTTAATGTTTGATATAAAAGTGGTTATGACGTTCATTTAATCCAATATTTTGACTAAAATGTTTGGAAAATATATTTCTTCGAGTAGGTAAGTAAAGGAAAATTTATTTTATCGAAAATGGAATTCTGATTAAGCAGAAATTAAAAAAACTATAAAATCGATCGAAATTCAAAGGGGTACCATCACGAAAAACAACGGATTTGGGTTCAAAAAATATATATTATATTAACATTACTACCATAATATATATCGAGTAAGAATTAGAATAAAATTAATTTAATTGAAAACGAAGTTGGGATTTAGAAGATATTGACCGAACTACAAATTCAGTCGAAACGAAAAAGGAACTATCAAGGAAAAATGTCGATAATGTTTGATATAAAAGTGATCATAATGTTCATTTGATCCTATATTTTGATTAAATTGTGTGGAAAAGATATTTCTTCGAGTACGGAAGCAAAACGTAATTTATTTCATCGAAAATGGAGTTCCGATTGAGGAAAAAATCAAAAAACTACAAAATCGGTCGATACTCAAAGGGGTACCATCAAAGAAAACAACGGATCTGGGTTCCAATAATTTATATTATAGTAACATTATTACCATAATATATATCGAGTAAGAATGAGAATAAACTAATTTAATTGAAAACAAAGTTGCGAGTTAGGAGATATTGACCAAACTATAGAATTGGTCAAATCGACAAATGTACCATCAAGGAAAAAGATCGTTAATGTTTGATATAATAAAAGTGATCATAACGTTCATTTGATCCTATATTTTGAGTAAATTGTGTGGAAAAGATATTTCTTCGAGTACGGAAGCAAAACGTAATTTATTTCATCGAATATGGAGTTCCGATTGAGGAAAAATTCAAAAAACTACAAAATCGGTCGATACTCAAAGGGGTACCATCAAAGAAAACAACGGATCTGGGTTCCAATAATTTATATTATAGTAACATTACTACCATAATATATATCGAGTAAGAATGAGAATAAGACTAATTTAACTGAAAACAAAGTTGCGAGTTAGGAGATATTGACCAAACTATAGAATTGGTCAAATCGACCAATGTACCATCAAGGAAAAAGATCGTTAATGTTTGATATAATAAAAGTGATCATAACGTTCATTTGATCCTATATTTTGAGTAAATTGTGTGGAAAAGATATTTCTTCGAGTACGGAAGCAAAACGTAATTTATTTCATCGAATATGGAGTTCCGATTGAGGAAAAATTCAAAAAACTACAAAATCGGTCGATACTCAAAGGGGTACCATCACAGAAAACAACGGATCTGGGTTCCAATAATTTATATTATAGTAACATTACTACCATAATATATATCGAGTAAGAATGAGAATAAGACTAATTTAACTGAAAACAAAGTTGCGAGTTAGGAGATATTGACCAAACTATAGAATTGGTCAAATCGACCAATGTACCATCAAGGAAAAAGATCGTTAATGTTTGATATAATAAAAGTGATCATAACGTTCATTTGATCCTATATTTTGAGTAAAATGTTTGGAAAAGATATTTCTTCGAGTACGGAAGCAAAACAAAATTTATTTTATCGAAAATGGAGTTCTCATTGAGGAGAAATTAAAAACATTACAAAATTGGTCGAAACTCAAAGGGGTACCATCACAGAAAACAACGGATTTGGGTTCCAAAAATATATATTATATAAACATTACTACCATAACATATATCGAGTAAGAGTGACAACAAAATTAATTTCACTAAAAACGAGGTTGCGAGTTATGAGTTATTGACCAAACTACAAAACTGGTCGAAATGAAAAAGGTACCATCAAAGAAAAAGGTAGTTAATGTTTGATATAAAAGTGATCATAACGTTCATTTAATCCTATATTTTGAGTAAAATGTTTGGAAAATATATTTCTTCGAGTAGGAATGTAAAGCAAAAATTATTTTATCGAAAATGGAATTCCGATGTAGGAGAAATTAAAAAAAACTACAAAATGGGTCCAAATTCAAAGGGGTACCAAAACGAAAAACAACGGATTTGGGTTCCAAAAATATATATTATAACAACATTACTACCATAATATATATCGAGTAAGAATGACAATAAAACTAATTTAACTGAAAACGAAGTTGTGAGTTAGGAGATATTGACCAAACTACAAAATTGGTCAAATCGACAAATGTACCATCAAGGAAACAGATCGTTAATGTTTGATATAATAAAAGTGATCATAACGTTCATTTGATATTATATTTTGATTAAAATGTTTGGAAAAGATATTTCTTCTAGTACGGAAGCAAAACAAAATTTATTTTATCGAAAATGGAGTTTCGATTGAGTAATAATTAAGAACATTACAAAATCAATTGAACCTCAAAGGGGTACCATCACGGAAAACAACGGATTTGAGTTCCAAAAATATATATTATATTAACATTACTAACATAATATATATCGAGTAAAAATTAGAATAAAACAAATTACACTGAAAACGAAGTTGCGAGTAATGAGATATGTTTCAAACTACAAAATCAGTCAAAACGAGAAATGTACTATCAAGGAAAAAGATCTTTAATGTTTGAAATAATAAAAGTGATCACAACCTTCATTTGATCTTATATTTTGATTTAAATGTTTGGAAAAGATATTTCTTCGAGTACGTTCAAAAAAGTAATTTATTTTATCGAAAATGGAGTTCTGATTGACAAAATTGGTCGAAACTAAAAGGGGTACCATCACGAAAATCAACGGATTTGGGTTCCAAAAATATATATTATATAAACATTACTACCATAATATATATTGAGTAAGAGTGACAACAAAACTAATTTCACTGAAAACGAAGTTGCGAGTTATGAGTTATTGACCAAACTACAAAACTAGTCGAAATGAAATAGGTACCATCAAGGAAAAAGGTAGTTAATGTTTGATATAAAAGTGGTTATGACGTTCATTTAATCCAATATTTTGACTAAAATGTTTGGAAAATATATTTCTTCGAGTAGGTAAGTAAAGGAAAATTTATTTTATCGAAAATGGAATTCTGATTAAGCAGAAATTAAAAAAACTATAAAATCGATCGAAATTCAAAGGGGTACCATCACGAAAAACAACGGATTTGGGTTCAAAAAATATATATTATATTAACATTACTACCATAATATATATCGAGTAAGAATTAGAATAAAATTAATTTAATTGAAAACGAAGTTGGGATTTAGAAGATATTGACCGAACTACAAATTCAGTCGAAACGAAAAAGGAACTATCAAGGAAAAATGTCGATAATGTTTGATATAAAAGTGATCATAATGTTCATTTGATCCTATATTTTGATTAAATTGTGTGGAAAAGATATTTCTTCGAGTACGGAAGCAAAACGTAATTTATTTCATCGAAAATGGAGTTCCGATTGAGGAAAAATTCAAAAAACTACAAAATCGGTCGATACTCAAAGGGGTACCATCAAAGAAAACAACGGATCTGGGTTCCAATAATTTATATTATAGTAACATTACTACCATAATATATATCGAGTAAGAATGAGAATAAGACTAATTTAACTGAAAACAAAGTTGCGAGTTAGGAGATATTGACCAAACTATAGAATTGGTCAAATCGACCAATGTACCATCAAGGAAAAAGATCGTTAATGTTTGATATAATAAAAGTGATCATAACGTTCATTTGATCCTATATTTTGAGTAAATTGTGTGGAAAAGATGTTTCTTCGAGTACGGAAGCAAAACGTAATTTATTTCATCGAATATGGAGTTCCGATTGAGGAAAAATTCAAAAAACTACAAAATCGGTCGATACTCAAAGGGGTACCATCACAGAAAACAACGGATCTGGGTTCCAATAATTTATATTATAGTAACATTACTACCATAATATATATCGAGTAAGAATGAGAATAAGACTAATTTAACTGAAAACAAAGTTGCGAGTTAGGAGATATTGACCAAACTATAGAATTGGTCAAATCGACCAATGTACCATCAAGGAAAAAGATCGTTAATGTTTGATATAATAAAAGTGATCATAACGTTCATTTGATCCTATATTTTGAGTAAAATGTTTGGAAAAGATATTTCTTCGAGTACGGAAGCAAAACAAAATTTATTTTATCGAAAATGGAGTTCTCATTGAGGAGAAATTAAAAACATTACAAAATTGGTCGAAACTCAAAGGGGTACCATCACAGAAAACAACGGATTTGGGTTCCAAAAATATATATTATATAAACATTACTACCATAACATATATCGAGTAAGAGTGACAACAAAATTAATTTCACTAAAAACGAGGTTGCGAGTTATGAGTTATTGACCAAACTACAAAACTGGTCCAAATGAAAAAGGTACCATCAAAGAAAAAGGTAGTTAATGTTTGATATAAAAGTGATCATAACGTTCATTTAATCCTATATTTTGAGTAAAATGTTTGGAAAATATATTTCTTCGAGTAGGAATGTAAAGCAAAAATTATTTTATCGAAAATGGAATTCCGATGTAGGAGAAATTAAAAAAACTACAAAATGGGTCCAAATTCAAAGGGGTACCAACACGAAAAACAACGGATTTGGGTTCCAAAAATATATATTATAACAACATTACTACCATAATATATATCGAGTAAGAATGACAATAAAACTAATTTAACTGAAAACGAAGTTGTGAGTTAGGAGATATTGACCAAACTACAAAATTGGTCAAATCGACAAATGTACCATCAAGGAAACAGATCGTTAATGTTTGATATAATAAAAGTGATCATAACGTTCATTTGATCCTATATTTTGATTAAAATGTTTGGAAAAGATATTTCTTCTAGTACGGAAGCAAAACAAAATTTATTTTATCGAAAATGGAGTTTCGATTGAGTAATAATTAAGAACATTGCAAAATCGATTGAAACTCAAAGGGGTACCATCACGGAAAACAACGGATTTGAGTTCCAAAAATATATATTATATTAACATTACTAACATAATATATATCGAGTAAAAATTAGAATAAAACAAATTACACTGAAAACGAAGTTGCGAGTAATGAGATATGTTACAAACTACAAAATCAGTCAAAACGAGAAATGTACTATCAAGGAAAAAGATCTTTAATGTTTGAAATAATAAAAGTGATCACAACCTTCATTTGATCTTATATTTTGATTTAAATGTTTGGAAAAGATATTTCTTCGAGTACGTTCAAAAAAGTAATTTATTTTATCGAAAATGGAGTTCTGATTGACAAAATTGGTCGAAACTAAAAGGGGTACCATCACGAAAATCAACGGATTTGGGTTCCAAAAATATATATTATATAAACATTACTACCATAATATATATTGAGTAAGAGTGACAACAAAACTAATTTCACTGAAAACGAAGTTGCGAGTTATGAGTTATTGACCAAACTACAAAACTGGTCGAAATGAAATAGGTACCATCAAGGAAAAAGGTAGTTAATGTTTGATATAAAAGTGGTTATGACGTTCATTTAATCCAATATTTTGACTAAAATGTTTGGAAAATATATTTCTTCGAGTAGGTAAGTAAAGGAAAATTTATTTTATCGAAAATGGAATTCTGATTAAGCAGAAATTAAAAAAACTATAAAATCGATCGAAATTCAAAGGGGTACCATCACGAAAAACAACGGATTTGGGTTCAAAAAATATATATTATATTAACATTACTACCATAATATATATCGAGTAAGAATTAGAATAAAATTAATTTAATTGAAAACGAAGTTGGGATTTAGAAGATATTGACCGAACTACAAATTCAGTCGAAACGAAAAAGGAACTATCAAGGAAAAATGTCGATAATGTTTGATATAAAAGTGATCATAATGTTCATTTGATCCTATATTTTGATTAAATTGTGTGGAAAAGATATTTCTTCGAGTACGGAAGCAAAACGTAATTTATTTCATCGAAAATGGAGTTCCGATTGAGGAAAAATTCAAAAAACTACAAAATCGGTCGATACTCAAAGGGGTACCATCAAAGAAAACAACGGATCTGGGTTCCAATAATTTATATTATAGTAACATTACTACCATAATATATATCGAGTAAGAATGAGAATAAGACTAATTTAACTGAAAACAAAGTTGCGAGTTAGGAGATATTGACCAAACTATAGAATTGGTCAAATCGACCAATGTACCATCAAGGAAAAAGATCGTTAATGTTTGATATAATAAAAGTGATCATAACGTTCATTTGATCCTATATTTTGAGTAAATTGTGTGGAAAAGATATTTCTTCGAGTACGGAAGCAAAACGTAATTTATTTCATCGAATATGGAGTTCCGATTGAGGAAAAATTCAAAAAACTACAAAATCGGTCGATACTCAAAGGGGTACCATCACAGAAAACAACGGATCTGGGTTCCAATAATTTATATTATAGTAACATTACTACCATAATATATATCGAGTAAGAATGAGAATAAGACTAATTTAACTGAAAACAAAGTTGCGAGTTAGGAGATATTGACCAAACTATAGAATTGGTCAAATCGACCAATGTACCATCAAGGAAAAAGATCGTTAATGTTTGATATAATAAAAGTGATCATAACGTTCATTTGATCCTATATTTTGAGTAAAATGTTTGGAAAAGATATTTCTTCGAGTACGGAAGCAAAACAAAATTAATTTTATCGAAAATGGAGTTCTCATTGAGGAGAAATTAAAAACATTACAAAATTGGTCGAAACTCAAAGGGGTACCATCACAGAAAACAACGGATTTGGGTTCCAAAAATATATATTATATAAACATTACTACCATAACATATATCGAGTAAGAGTGACAACAAAATTAATTTCACTAAAAACGAGGTTGCGAGTTATGAGTTATTGACCAAACTACAAAACTGGTCGAAATGAAAAAGGTACCATCAAAGAAAAAGGTAGTTAATGTTTGATATAAAAGTGATCATAACGTTCATTTAATCCTATATTTTGAGTAAAATGTTTGGAAAATATATTTCTTCGAGTAGGAATGTAAAGCAAAAATTATTTTATCGAAAATGGAATTCTGATGTAGGAGAAATTAAAAAAACTACAAAATGGGTCCAAATTCAAAGGGGTACCAACACGAAAAACAACGGATTTGGGTTCCAAAAATATATATTATAACAACATTACTACCATAATATATATCGAGTAAGAATGACAATAAAACTAATTTAACTGAAAACGAAGTTGTGAGTTAGGAGATATTGACCAAACTACAAAATTGGTCAAATCGACAAATGTACCATCAAGGAAACAGATCGTTAATGTTTGATATAATAAAAGTGATCATAACGTTCATTTGATATTATATTTTGATTAAAATGTTTGGAAAAGATATTTCTTCTAGTACGGAAGCAAAACAAAATTTATTTTATCGAAAATGGAGTTTCGATTGAGTAATAATTAAGAACATTACAAAATCGATTGAAACTCAAAGGGGTACCATCACGGAAAACAACGGATTTGAGTTCCAAAAATATATATTATATTAACATTACTAACATAATATATATCGAGTAAAAATTAGAATAAAACAAATTACACTGAAAACGAAGTTGCGAGTAATGAGATATGTTTCAAACTACAAAATCAGTCAAAACGAGAAATGTACTATCAAGGAAAAAGATCTTTAATGTTTGAAATAATAAAAGTGATCACAACCTTCATTTGATCTTATATTTTGATTTAAATGTTTGGAAAAGATATTTCTTCGAGTACGTTCAAAAAAGTAATTTATTTTATCGAAAATGGAGTTCTGATTGACAAAATTGGTCGAAACTAAAAGGGGTACCATCACGAAAATCAACGGATTTGGGTTCCAAAAATATATATTATATAAACATTACTACCATAATATATATTGAGTAAGAGTGACAACAAAACTAATTTCACTGAAAACGAAGTTGCGAGTTATGAGTTATTGACCAAACTACAAAACTGGTCGAAAGGAAATAGGTACCATCAAGGAAAAAGGTAGTTAATGTTTGATATAAAAGTGGTTATGACGTTCATTTAATCCAATATTTTGACTAAAATGTTTGGAAAATATATTTCTTCGAGTAGGTAAGTAAAGGAAAATTTATTTTATCGAAAATGGAATTCTGATTAAGCAGAAATTAAAAAAAACTATAAAATCGATCGAAATTCAAAGGGGTACCATCACGAAAAACAACGGATTTGGGTTCAAAAAATATATATTATATTAACATTACTACCATAATATATATCGAGTAAGAATTAGAATAAAATTAATTTAATTGAAAACGAAGTTGGGATTTAGAAGATATTGACCGAACTACAAATTCAGTCGAAACGAAAAAGGAACTATCAAGGAAAAATGTCGATAATGTTTGATATAAAAGTGATCATAATGTTCATTTGATCCTATATTTTGATTAAATTGTGTGGAAAAGATATTTCTTCGAGTACGGAAGCAAAACGTAATTTATTTCATCGAAAATGGAGTTCCGATTGAGGAAAAATTCAAAAAACTACAAAATCGGTCGATACTCAAAGGGGTACCATCAAAGAAAACAACGGATCTGGGTTCCAATAATTTATATTATATTAACATTACTACCATAATATATATCGAGTAAGAATGAGAATAAGACTAATTTAACTGAAAACAAAGTTGCGAGTTAGGAGATATTGACCAAACTATAGAATTGGTCAAATCGACCAATGTACCATCAAGGAAAAAGATCGTTAATGTTTGATATAATAAAAGTGATCATAACGTTCATTTGATCCTATATTTTGAGTAAAATGTTTGGAAAAGATATTTCTTCGAGTACGGAAGCAAAACAAAATTTATTTTATCGAAAATGGAGTTCTCATTGAGGAGAAATTAAAAACATTACAAAATTGGTCGAAACTCAAAGGGGTACCATCACAGAAAACAACGGATTTGGGTTCCAAAAATATATATTATATAAACATTACTACCATAACATATATCGAGTAAGAGTGACAACAAAATTAATTTCACTAAAAACGAGGTTGCGAGTTATGAGTTATTGACCAAACTACAAAACTGGTCGAAATGAAAAAGGTACCATCAAAGAAAAAGGTAGTTAATGTTTGATATAAAAGTGATCATAACGTTCATTTAATCCTATATTTTGAGTAAAATGTTTGGAAAATATATTTCTTCGAGTAGGAATGTAAAGCAAAAATTATTTTATCGAAAATGGAATTCCGATGTAGGAGAAATTAAAAAAACTACAAAATGGGTCCAAATTCAAAGGGGTACCAACACGAAAAACAACGGATTTGGGTTCCAAAAATATATATTATAACAACATTACTACCATAATATATATCGAGTAAGAATGACAATAAAACTAATTTAACTGAAAACGAAGTTGTGAGTTAGGAGATATTGACCAAACTACAAAATTGGTCAAATCGACAAATGTACCATCAAGGAAACAGATCGTTAATGTTTGATATAATAAAAGTGATCATAACGTTCATTTGATATTATATTTTGATTAAAATGTTTGGAAAAGATATTTCTTCTAGTACGGAAGCAAAACAAAATTTATTTTATCGAAAATGGAGTTTCGATTGAGTAATAATTAAGAACATTGCAAAATCGATTGAAACTCAAAGGGGTACCATCACGGAAAACAACGGATTTGAGTTCCAAAAATATATATTATATTAACATTACTAACATAATATATATCGAGTAAAAATTAGAATAAAACAAATTACACTGAAAACGAAGTTGCGAGTAATGAGATATGTTACAAACTACAAAATCAGTCAAAACGAGAAATGTACTATCAAGGAAAAAGATCTTTAATGTTTGAAATAATAAAAGTGATCACAACCTTCATTTGATCTTATATTTTGATTTAAATGTTTGGAAAAGATATTTCTTCGAGTACGTTCAAAAAAGTAATTTATTTTATCGAAAATGGAGTTCTGATTGACAAAATTGGTCGAAACTAAAAGGGGTACCATCACGAAAATCAACGGATTTGGGTTCCAAAAATATATATTATATAAACATTACTACCATAATATATATTGAGTAAGAGTGACAACAAAACTAATTTCACTGAAAACGAAGTTGCGAGTTATGAGTTATTGACCAAACTACAAAACTGGTCGAAATGAAATAGGTACCATCAAGGAAAAAGGTAGTTAATGTTTGATATAAAAGTGGTTATGACGTTCATTTAATCCAATATTTTGACTAAAATGTTTGGAAAATATATTTCTTCGAGTAGGTAAGTAAAGGAAAATTTATTTTATCGAAAATGGAATTCTGATTAAGCAGAAATTAAAAAAAACTATAAAATCGATCGAAATTCAAAGGGGTACCATCACCAAAAACAACGGATTTGGGTTCAAAAAATATATATTATATTAACATTACTACCATAATATATATCGAGTAAGAATTAGAATAAAATTAATTTAATTGAAAACGAAGTTGGGATTTAGAAGATATTGACCGAACTACAAATTCAGTCGAAACGAAAAAGGAACTATCAAGGAAAAATGTCGATAATGTTTGATATAAAAGTGATCATAATGTTCATTTGATCCTATATTTTGATTAAATTGTGTGGAAAAGATATTTCTTCGAGTACGGAAGCAAAACGTAATTTATTTCATCGAAAATGGAGTTCCGATTGAGGAAAAATTCAAAAAACTACAAAATCGGTCGATACTCAAAGGGGTACCATCACAGAAAACAACGGATCTGGGTTCCAATAATTTATATTATAGTAACATTATTACCATAATATATATCGAGTAAGAATGAGAATAAACTAATTTAATTGAAAACAAAGTTGCGAGTTAGGAGATATTGACCAAACTATTTAATTGGTCAAATCGACAAATGTACCATCAAGGAAAAAGATCGTTAATGTTTGATATAATAAAAGTGATCATAACGTTCATTTGATCCTATATTTTGAGTAAATTGTGTGGAAAAGATATTTCTTCGAGTACGGAAGCAAAACGTAATTTATTTCATCGAATATGGAGTTCCGATTGAGGAAAAATTCAAAAAACTACAAAATCGGTCGATACTCAAAGGGGTACCATCACAGAAAACAACGGATCTGGGTTCCAATAATTTATATTATAGTAACATTACTACCATAATATATATCGAGTAAGAATGAGAATAAGACTAATTTAACTGAAAACAAAGTTGCGAGTTAGGAGATATTGACCAAACTATAGAATTGGTCAAATCGACCAATGTACCATCAAGGAAAAAGATCGTTAATGTTTGATATAATAAAAGTGATCATAACGTTCATTTGATCCTATATTTTGAGTAAAATGTTTGGAAAAGATATTTCTTCGAGTACGGAAGCAAAACAAAATTTATTTTATCGAAAATGGAGTTCTCATTGAGGAGAAATTAAAAACATTACAAAATTGGTCGAAACTCAAAGGGGTACCATCACAGAAAACAACGGATTTGGGTTCCAAAAATATATATTATATAAACATTACTACCATAACATATATCGAGTAAGAGTGACAACAAAATTAATTTCACTAAAAACGAGGTTGCGAGTTATGAGTTATTGACCAAACTACAAAACTGGTCGAAATGAAAAAGGTACCATCAAAGAAAAAGGTAGTTAATGTTTGATATAAAAGTGATCATAACGTTCATTTAATCCTATATTTTGAGTAAAATGTTTGGAAAATATATTTCTTCGAGTAGGAATGTAAAGCAAAAATTATTTTATCGAAAATGGAATTCCGATGTAGGAGAAATTAAAAAAACTACAAAATGGGTCCAAATTCAAAGGGGTACCAACACGAAAAACAACGGATTTGGGTTCCAAAAATATATATTATAACAACATTACTACCATAATATATATCGAGTAAGAATGACAATAAAACTAATTTAACTGAAAACGAAGTTGTGAGTTAGGAGATATTGACCAAACTACAAAATTGGTCAAATCGACAAATGTACCATCAAGGAAACAGATCGTTAATGTTTGATATAATAAAAGTGATCATAACGTTCATTTGATATTATATTTTGATTAAAATGTTTGGAAAAGATATTTCTTCTAGTACGGAAGCAAAACAAAATTTATTTTATCGAAAATGGAGTTTCGATTGAGTAATAATTAAGAACATTGCAAAATCGATTGAAACTCAAAGGGGTACCATCACGGAAAACAACGGATTTGAGTTCCAAAAATATATATTATATTAACATTACTAACATAATATATATCGAGTAAAAATTAGAATAAAACAAATTACACTGAAAACGAAGTTGCGAGTAATGAGATATGTTACAAACTACAAAATCAGTCAAAACGAGAAATGTACTATCAAGGAAAAAGATCTTTAATGTTTGAAATAATAAAAGTGATCACAACCTTCATTTGATCTTATATTTTGATTTAAATGTTTGGAAAAGATATTTCTTCGAGTACGTTCAAAAAAGTAATTTATTTTATCGAAAATGGAGTTCTGATTGACAAAATTGGTCGAAACTAAAAGGGGTACCATCACGAAAATCAACGGATTTGGGTTCCAAAAATATATATTATATAAACATTACTACCATAATATATATTGAGTAAGAGTGACAACAAAACTAATTTCACTGAAAACGAAGTTGCGAGTTATGAGTTATTGACCAAACTACAAAACTGGTCGAAATGAAATAGGTACCATCAAGGAAAAAGGTAGTTAATGTTTGATATAAAAGTGGTTATGACGTTCATTTAATCCAATATTTTGACTAAAATGTTTGGAAAATATATTTCTTCGAGTAGGTAAGTAAAGGAAAATTTATTTTATCGAAAATGGAATTCTGATTAAGCAGAAATTAAAAAAAACTATAAAATCGATCGAAATTCAAAGGGGTACCATCACCAAAAACAACGGATTTGGGTTCAAAAAATATATATTATATTAACATTACTACCATAATATATATCGAGTAAGAATTAGAATAAAATTAATTTAATTGAAAACGAAGTTGGGATTTAGAAGATATTGACCGAACTACAAATTCAGTCGAAACGAAAAAGGAACTATCAAGGAAAAATGTCGATAATGTTTGATATAAAAGTGATCATAATGTTCATTTGATCCTATATTTTGATTAAATTGTGTGGAAAAGATATTTCTTCGAGTACGGAAGCAAAACGTAATTTATTTCATCGAAAATGGAGTTCCGATTGAGGAAAAAATCAAAAAACTACAAAATCGGTCGATACTCAAAGGGGTACCATCACAGAAAACAACGGATCTGGGTTCCAATAATTTATATTATAGTAACATTATTACCATAATATATATCGAGTAAGAATGAGAATAAACTAATTTAATTGAAAACAAAGTTGCGAGTTAGGAGACATTGACCAAACTATAGAATTGGTCAAATCGACAAATGTACCATCAAGGAAAAAGATCGTTAATGTTTGATATAATAAAAGTGATCATAACGTTCATTTGATCCTATATTTTGAGTAAATTGTGTGGAAAAGATATTTCTTCGAGTACGGAAGGAAAACGTAATTTATTTCATCGAATATGGAGTTCCGATTGAGGAAAAATTCAAAAAACTACAAAATCGGTCGATACTCAAAGGGGTACCATCACAGAAAACAACGGATCTGGGTTCCAATAATTTATATTATAGTAACATTACTACCATAATATATATCGAGTAAGAATGAGAATAAGACTAATTTAACTGAAAACAAAGTTGCGAGTTAGGAGATATTGACCAAACTATAGAATTGGTCAAATCGACCAATGTACCATCAAGGAAAAAGATCGTTAATGTTTGATATAATAAAAGTGATCATAACGTTCATTTGATCCTATATTTTGAGTAAAATGTTTGGAAAAGATATTTCTTCGAGTACGGAAGCAAAACAAAATTTATTTTATCGAAAATGGAGTTCTCATTGAGGAGAAATTAAAAACATTACAAAATTGGTCGAAACTCAAAGGGGTACCATCACAGAAAACAACGGATTTGGGTTCCAAAAATATATATTATATAAACATTACTACCATAACATATATCGAGTAAGAGTGACAACAAAATTAATTTCACTAAAAACGAGGTTGCGAGTTATGAGTTATTGACCAAACTACAAAACTGGTCGAAATGAAAAAGGTACCATCAAAGAAAAAGGTAGTTAATGTTTGATATAAAAGTGATCATAACGTTCATTTAATCCTATATTTTGAGTAAAATGTTTGGAAAATATATTTCTTCGAGTAGGAATGTAAAGCAAAAATTATTTTATCGAAAATGGAATTCCGATGTAGGAGAAATTAAAAAAACTACAAAATGGGTCCAAATTCAAAGGGGTACCAACACGAAAAACAACGGATTTGGGTTCCAAAAATATATATTATAACAACATTACTACCATAATATATATCGAGTAAGAATGACAATAAAACTAATTTAACTGAAAACGAAGTTGTGAGTTAGGAGATATTGACCAAACTACAAAATTGGTCAAATCGACAAATGTACCATCAAGGAAACAGATCGTTAATGTTTGATATAATAAAAGTGATCATAACGTTCATTTGATATTATATTTTGATTAAAATGTTTGGAAAAGATATTTCTTCTAGTACGGAAGCAAAACAAAATTTATTTTATCGAAAATGGAGTTTCGATTGAGTAATAATTAAGAACATTACAAAATCGATTGAAACTCAAAGGGGTACCATCACGGAAAACAACGGATTTGAGTTCCAAAAATATATATTATATTAACATTACTAACATAATATATATCGAGTAAAAATTAGAATAAAACAAATTACACTGAAAACGAAGTTGCGAGTAATGAGATATGTTTCAAACTACAAAATCAGTCAAAAGGAGAAATGTACTATCAAGGAAAAAGATCTTTAATGTTTGAAATAATAAAAGTGATCACAACCTTCATTTGATCTTATATTTTGATTTAAATGTTTGGAAAAGATATTTCTTCGAGTACGTTCAAAAAAGTAATTTATTTTATCGAAAATGGAGTTCTGATTGACAAAATTGGTCGAAACTAAAAGGGGTACCATCACGAAAATCAACGGATTTGGGTTCCAAAAATATATATTATATAAACATTACTACCATAATATATATTGAGTAAGAGTGACAACAAAACTAATTTCACTGAAAACGAAGTTGCGAGTTATGAGTTATTGACCAAACTACAAAACTGGTCGAAATGAAATAGGTACCATCAAGGAAAAAGGTAGTTAATGTTTGATATAAAAGTGGTTATGACGTTCATTTAATCCAATATTTTGACTAAAATGTTTGGAAAATATATTTCTTCGAGTAGGTAAGTAAAGGAAAATTTATTTTATCGAAAATGGAATTCTGATTAAGCAGAAATTAAAAAAAACTATAAAATCGATCGAAATTCAAAGGGGTACCATCACGAAAAACAACGGATTTGGGTTCAAAAAATATATATTATATTAACATTACTACCATAATATATATCGAGTAAGAATTAGAATAAAATTAATTTAATTGAAAACGAAGTTGGGATTTAGAAGATATTGACCGAACTACAAATTCAATCGAAACGAAAAAGGAACTATCAAGGAAAAATGTCGATAATGTTTGATATAAAAGTGATCATAATGTTCATTTGATCCTATATTTTGATTAAATTGTGTGGAAAAGATATTTCTTCGAGTACGGAAGCAAAACGTAATTTATTTCATCGAAAATGGAGTTCCGATTGAGGAAAAATTCAAAAAACTACAAAATCGGTCGATACTCAAAGGGGTACCATCACAGAAAACAACGGATCTGGGTTCCAATAATTTATATTATAGTAACATTATTACCATAATATATATCGAGTAAGAATGAGAATAAACTAATTTAATTGAAAACAAAGTTGCGAGTTAGGAGATATTGACCAAACTATAGAATTGGTCAAATCGACAAATGTACCATCAAGGAAAAAGATCGTTAATGTTTGATATAATAAAAGTGATCATAACGTTCATTTGATCCTATATTTTGAGTAAATTGTGTGGAAAAGATATTTCTTCGAGTACGGAAGCAAAACGTAATTTATTTCATCGAATATGGAGTTCCGATTGAGGAAAAATTCAAAAAACTACAAAATCGGTCGATACTCAAAGGGGTACCATCACAGAAAATAACGGATCTGGGTTCCAATAATTTATATTATAGTAACATTACTACCATAATATATATCGAGTAAGAATGAGAATAAGACTAATTTAACTGAAAACAAAGTTGCGAGTTAGGAGATATTGACCAAACTATAGAATTGGTCAAATCGACCAATGTACCATCAAGGAAAAAGATCGTTAATGTTTGATATAATAAAAGTGATCATAACGTTCATTTGATCCTATATTTTGAGTAAAATGTTTGGAAAAGATATTTCTTCGAGTACGGAAGCAAAACAAAATTTATTTTATCGAAAATGGAGTTCTCATTGAGGAGAAATTAAAAACATTACAAAATTGGTCGAAACTCAAAGGGGTACCATCACAGAAAACAACGGATTTGGGTTCCAAAAATATATATTATATAAACACTACTACCATAACATATATCGAGTAAGAGTGACAACAAAATTAATTTCACTAAAAACGAGGTGCGAGTTATGAGTTATTGACCAAACTACAAAACTGGTCGAAATGAAAAAGGTACCATCAAAGAAAAAGGTAGTTAATGTTTGATATAAAAGTGATCATAACGTTCATTTAATCCTATATTTTGAGTAAAATGTTTGGAAAATATATTTCTTCGAGTAGGAATGTAAAGCAAAAATTATTTTATCGAAAATGGAATTCCGATGTAGGAGAAATTAAAAAAACTACAAAATGGGTCCAAATTCAAAGGGGTACCAACACGAAAAACAACGGATTTGGGTTCCAAAAATATATATTATAACAACATTACTACCATAATATATATCGAGTAAGAATGACAATAAAACTAATTTAACTGAAAACGAAGTTGTGAGTTAGGAGATATTGACCAAACTACAAAATTGGTCAAATCGACAAATGTACCATCAAGGAAACAGATCGTTAATGTTTGATATAATAAAAGTGATCATAACGTTCATTTGATATTATATTTTGATTAAAATGTTTGGAAAAGATATTTCTTCTAGTACGGAAGCAAAACAAAATTTATTTTATCGAAAATGGAGTTTCGATTGAGTAATAATTAAGAACATTACAAAATCGATTGAAACTCAAAGGGGTACCATCACGGAAAACAACGGATTTGAATTCCATAAATATATACTATATATTAACATTACTAACATAATATATATCGAGTAAAAATTAGAATAAAACAAATTACACTGAAAACGAAGTTGCGAGTAATGAGATATGTTTCAAACTACAAAATCAGTCAAAACGAGAAATGTACTATCAAGGAAAAAGATCTTTAATGTTTGAAATAATAAAAGTGATCACAACCTTCATTTGATCTTATATTTTGATTTAAATGTTTGGAAAAGATATTTCTTCGAGTACGTTCAAAAAAATAATTTATTTTATCGAAAATGGAGTTCTGATTGACAAAATTGGTCGAAACTAAAAGGGGTACCATCACGAAAATCAACGGATTTGGGTTCCAAAAATATATATTATATAAACATTACTACCATAATATATATTGAGTAAGAGTGACAACAAAACTAATTTCACTGAAAACGAAGTTGCGAGTTATGAGTTATTGACCAAACTACAAAACTGGTCGAAATGAAATAGGTACCATCAAGGAAAAAGGTAGTTAATGTTTGATATAAAAGTGGTTATGACGATCATTTAATCCAATATTTTGACTAAAATGTTTGGAAAATATATTTCTTCGAGTAGGTAAGTAAAGGAAAATTTATTTTATCGAAAATGGAATTCTGATTAAGCAGAAATTAAAAAAACTATAAAATCGATCGAAATTCAAAGGGGTACCATCACGAAAAACAACGGATTTGGGTTCAAAAAATATATATTATATTAACATTACTACCATAATATATATCGAGTAAGAATTAGAATAAAATTAATTTAATTGAAAACGAAGTTGGGATTTAGAAGATATTGACCGAACTACAAATTCAGTCGAAACGAAAAAGGAACTATCAAGGAAAAATGTCGATAATGTTTGATATAAAAGTGATCATAATGTTCATTTGATCCTATATTTTGATTAAATTGTGTGGAAAAGATATTTCTTCGAGTACGGAAGCAAAACGTAATTTATTTCATCGAAAATGGAGTTCCGATTGAGGAAAAATTCAAAAAACTACAAAATCGGTCGATACTCAAAGGGGTACCATCAAAGAAAACAACGGATCTGGGTTCCAATAATTTATATTATAGTAACATTACTACCATAATATATATCGAGTAAGAATGAGAATAAGACTAATTTAACTGAAAACAAAGTTGCGAGTTAGGAGATATTGACCAAACTATAGAATTGGTCAAATCGACAAATGTACCATCAAGGAAAAAGATCGTTAATGTTTGATATAATAAAAGTGATCATAACGTTCATTTGATCCTATATTTTGAGTAAATTGTGTGGAAAAGATATTTCTTCGAGTACGGAAGCAAAACGTAATTTATTTCATCGAATATGGAGTTCCGATTGAGGAAAAATTCAAAAAACTACAAAATCGGTCGATACTCAAAGGGGTACCATCACAGAAAACAACGGATCTGGGTTCCAATAATTTATATTATAGTAACATTACTACCATAATATATATCGAGTAAGAATGAGAATAAGACTAATTTAACTGAAAACAAAGTTGCGAGTTAGGAGATATTGACCAAACTATAGAATTGGTCAAATCGACCAATGTACCATCAAGGAAAAAGATCGTTAATGTTTGATATAATAAAAGTGATCATAACGTTCATTTGATCCTATATTTTGAGTAAAATGTTTGGAAAAGATATTTCTTCGAGTACGGAAGCAAAACAAAATTTATTTTATCGAAAATGGAGTTCTCATTGAGGAGAAATTAAAAACATTACAAAATTGGTCGAAACTCAAAGGGGTACCATCACAGAAAACAATGGATTTGGGTTCCAAAAATATATATTATATAAACATTACTACCATAACATATATCGAGTAAGAGTGACAACAAAATTAATTTTACTAAAAACGAGGTTGCGAGTTATGAGTTATTGACCAAACTACAAAACTGGTCGAAATGAAAAAGGTACCATCAAAGAAAAAGGTAGTTAATGTTTGATATAAAAGTGATCATAACGTTCATTTAATCCTATATTTTGAGTAAAATGTTTGGAAAATATATTTCTTTGAGTAGGAATGTAAAGCAAAAATTATTTTATCGAAAATGGAATTCCGATGTAGGAGAAATTAAAAAAACTACAAAATGGGTCCAAATTCAAAGGGGTACCAACACGAAAAACAACGGATTTGGGTTCCAAAAATATATATTATAACAACATTACTACCATAATATATATCGAGTAAGAATGACAATAAAACTAATTTAACTGAAAACGAAGTTGTGAGTTAGGAGATATTGACCAAACTACAAAATTGGTCAAATCGACAAATGTACCATCAAGGAAACAGATCGTTAATGTTTGATATAATAAAAGTGATCATAACGTTCATCTGATATTATATTTTGATTAAAATGTTTGGAAAAGATATTTCTTCTAGTACGGAAGCAAAACAAAATTTATTTTATCGAAAATGGAGTTTCGATTGAGTAATAATTAAGAACATTACAAAATCGATTGAAACTCAAAAGGGTACCATCACGGAAAACAACGGATTTGAGTTCCAAAAATATATATTATATTAACATTACTAACATAATATATATCGAGTAAAAATTAGAATAAAACAAATTACACTGAAAACGAAGTTGCGAGTAATGAGATATGTTTCAAACTACAAAATCAGTCAAAACGAGAAATGTACTATCAAGGAAAAAGATCTTTAATGTTTGAAATAATAAAAGTGATCACAACCTTCATTTGATCTTATATTTTGATTTAAATGTTTGGAAAAGATATTTCTTCGAGTACGTTCAAAAAAGTAATTTATTTTATCGAAAATGGAGTTCTGATTGACAAAATTGGTCGAAACTAAAAGGGGTACCATCACGAAAATCAACGGATTTGGGTTCCAAAAATATATATTATATAAACATTACTACCATAATATATATTGAGTAAGAGTGACAACAAAACTAATTTCACTGAAAACGAAGTTGCGAGTTATGAGTTATTGACCAAACTACAAAACTGGTCGAAATGAAATAGGTACCATCAAGGAAAAAGGTAGTTAATGTTTGATATAAAAGTGGTTATGACGTTCATTTAATCCAATATTTTGACTAAAATGTTTGGAAAATATATTTCTTCGAGTAGGTAAGTAAAGGAAAATTTATTTTATCGAAAATGGAATTCTGATTAAGCAGAAATTAAAAAAAACTATAAAATCGATCGAAATTCAAAGGGGTACCATCACGAAAAACAACGGATTTGGGTTCAAAAAATATATATTATATTAACATTACTACCATAATATATATCGAGTAAGAATTAGAATAAAATTAATTTAATTGAAAACGAAGTTGGGATTTAGAAGATATTGACCGAACTACAAATTCAGTCGAAACGAAAAAGGAACTATCAAGGAAAAATGTCGATAATGTTTGATATAAAAGTGATCATAATGTTCATTTGATCCTATATTTTGATTAAATTGTGTGGAAAAGATATTTCTTCGAGTACGGAAGCAAAACGTAATTTATTTCATCGAAAATGGAGTTCCGATTGAGGAAAAATTCAAAAAACTACAAAATCGGTCGATACTCAAAGGGGTACCATCAAAGAAAACAACGGATCTGGGTTCCAATAATTTATATTATAGTAACATTACTACCATAATATATATCGAGTAAGAATGAGAATAAGACTAATTTAACTGAAAACAAAGTTGCGAGTTAGGAGATATTGACCAAACTATAGAATTGGTCAAATCGACCAATGTACCATCAAGGAAAAAGATCGTTAATGTTTGATATAAAAGTGATCATAACGTTCATTTGATCCTATATTTTGAGTAAATTGTGTGGAAAAGATATTTCTTCGAGTACGGAAGCAAAACGTAATTTATTTCATCGAAAATGGAGTTCCGATTGAGGAAAAATTCAAAAAACTACAAAATCGGTCGATACTCAAAGGGGTACCATCAAAGAAAACAACGGATCTGGGTTCCAATAATTTATATTATAGTAACATTACTACCATAATATATATCGAGTAAGAATGAGAATAAGACTAATTTAACTGAAAACAAAGTTGCGAGTTAGGAGATATTGACCAAACTATAGAATTGGTCAAATCGACAAATGTACCATCAAGGAAAAAGATCGTTAATGTTTGATATAATAAAAGTGATCATAACGTTCATTTGATCCTATATTTTGAGTAAATTGTGTGGAAAAGATATTTCTTCGAGTACGGAAGCAAAACGTAATTTATTTCATCGAATATGGAGTTCCGATTGAGGAAAAATTCAAAAAACTACAAAATCGGTCGATACTCAAAGGGGTACCATCACAGAAAACAACGGATTTGGGTTCCAATAATTTATATTATAGTAACATTACTACCATAATATATATCGAGTAAGAATGAGAATAAGACTAATTTAACTGAAAACAAAGTTGCGAGTTAGGAGATATTGACCAAACTATAGAATTGGTCAAATCGACCAATGTACCATCAAGGAAAAAGATCGTTAATGTTTGATATAATAAAAGTGATCATAACGTTCATTTGATCCTATATTTTGAGTAAAATGTTTGGAAAAGATATTTCTTCGAGTACGGAAGCAAAACAAAATTTATTTTATCGAAAATGGAGTTCTCATTGAGGAGAAATTAAAAACATTACAAAATTGGTCGAAACTCAAAGGGGTACCATCACAGAAAACAACGGATTTGGGTTCCAAAAATATATATTATATAAACATTACTACCATAACATATATCGAGTAAGAGTGACAACAAAATTAATTTCACTAAAAACGAGGTTGCGAGTTATGAGTTATTGACCAAACTACAAAACTGGTCGAAATGAAAAAGGTACCATCAAAGAAAAAGGTAGTTAATGTTTGATATAAAAGTGATCATAACGTTCATTTAATCCTATATTTTGAGTAAAATGTTTGGAAAATATATTTCTTCGAGTAGGAATGTAAAGCAAAAATTATTTTATCGAAAATGGAATTCCGATGTAGGAGAAATTAAAAAAACTACAAAATGGGTCCAAATTCAAAGGGGTACCAACACGAAAAACAACGGATTTGGGTTCCAAAAATATATATTATAACAACATTACTACCATAATATATATCGAGTAAGAATGACAATAAAACTAATTTAACTGAAAACGAAGTTGTGAGTTAGGAGATATTGACCAAACTACAAAATTGGTCAAATCGACAAATGTACCATCAAGGAAACAGATCGTTAATGTTTGATATAATAAAAGTGATCATAACGTTCATTTGATATTATATTTTGATTAAAATGTTTGGAAAAGATATTTCTTCTAGTACGGAAGCAAAACAAAATTTATTTTATCGAAAATGGAGTTTCGATTGAGTAATAATTAAGAACATTACAAAATCGATTGAAACTCAAAAGGGTACCATCACGGAAAACAACGGATTTGAGTTCCAAAAATATATATTATATTAACATTACTAACATAATATATATCGAGTAAAAATTAGAATAAAACAAATTACACTGAAAACGAAGTTGCGAGTAATGAGATATGTTTCAAACTACAAAATCAGTCAAAACGAGAAATGTACTATCAAGGAAAAAGATCTTTAATGTTTGAAATAATAAAAGTGATCACAACCTTCATTTGATCTTATATTTTGATT
The DNA here is from genome assembly GCA_946814005.1 of Chamaenerion angustifolium. NCBI lineage: Eukaryota > Viridiplantae > Streptophyta > Magnoliopsida > Myrtales > Onagraceae > Chamaenerion > Chamaenerion angustifolium. Next base: position 3,663,363 of record OX328279.1, read on the forward strand.
TAAATGTTTGGAAAAGATATTTCTTCGAGTACGTTCAAAAAAGTAATTTATTTTATCGAAAATGGAGTTCTGATTGACAAAATTGGTCGAAACTAAAAGGGGTACCATCACGAAAATCAACGGATTTGGGTTCCAAAAATATATATTATATAAACATTACTACCATAATATATATTGAGTAAGAGTGACAACAAAACTAATTTCACTGAAAACGAAGTTGCGAGTTATGAGTTATTGACCAAACTACAAAACTGGTCGAAATGAAATAGGTACCATCAAGGAAAAAGGTAGTTAATGTTTGATATAAAAGTGGTTATGACGTTCATTTAATCCAATATTTTGACTAAAATGTTTGGAAAATATATTTCTTCGAGTAGGTAAGTAAAGGAAAATTTATTTTATCGAAAATGGAATTCTGATTAAGCAGAAATTAAAAAAAACTATAAAATCGATCGAAATTCAAAGGGGTACCATCACGAAAAACAACGGATTTGGGTTCAAAAAATATATATTATATTAACATTACTACCATAATATATATCGAGTAAGAATTAGAATAAAATTAATTTAATTGAAAACGAAGTTGGGATTTAGAAGATATTGACCGAACTACAAATTCAGTCGAAACGAAAAAGGAACTATCAAGGAAAAATGTCGATAATGTTTGATATAAAAGTGATCATAATGTTCATTTGATCCTATATTTTGATTAAATTGTGTGGAAAAGATATTTCTTCGAGTACGGAAGCAAAACGTAATTTATTTCATCGAAAATGGAGTTCCGATTGAGGAAAAATTCAAAAAACTACAAAATCGGTCGATACTCAAAGGGGTACCATCAAAGAAAACAACGGATCTGGGTTCCAATAATTTATATTATAGTAACATTACTACCATAATATATATCGAGTAAGAATGAGAATAAGACTAATTTAACTGAAAACAAAGTTGCGAGTTAGGAGATATTGACCAAACTATAGAATTGGTCAAATCGACCAATGTACCATCAAGGAAAAAGATCGTTAATGTTTGATATAATAAAAGTGATCATAACGTTCATTTGATCCTATATTTTGAGTAAATTGTGTGGAAAAGATATTTCTTCGAGTACGGAAGCAAAACGTAATTTATTTCATCGAAAATGGAGTTCCGATTGAGGAAAAATTCAAAAAACTACAAAATCGGTCGATACTCAAAGGGGTACCATCAAAGAAAACAACGGATCTGGGTTCCAATAATTTATATTATAGTAACATTACTACCATAATATATATCGAGTAAGAATGAGAATAAGACTAATTTAACTGAAAACAAAGTTGCGAGTTAGGAGATATTGACCAAACTATAGAATTGGTCAAATCGACAAATGTACCATCAAGGAAAAAGATCGTTAATGTTTGATATAATAAAAGTGATCATAACGTTCATTTGATCCTATATTTTGAGTAAATTGTGTGGAAAAGATATTTCTTCGAGTACGGAAGGAAAACGTAATTTATTTCATCGAATATGGAGTTCCGATTGAGGAAAAATTCAAAAAACTACAAAATCGGTCGATACTCAAAGGGGTACCATCACAGAAAACAACGGATCTGGGTTCCAATAATTTATATTATAGTAACATTACTACCATAATATATATCGAGTAAGAATGAGAATAAGACTAATTTAACTGAAAACAAAGTTGCGAGTTAGGAGATATTGACCAAACTATAGAATTGGTCAAATCGACCAATGTACCATCAAGGAAAAAGATCGTTAATGTTTGATATAATAAAAGTGATCATAACGTTCATTTGATCCTATATTTTGAGTAAAATGTTTGGAAAAGATATTTCTTCGAGTACGGAAGCAAAACAAAATTTATTTTATCGAAAATGGAGTTCTCATTGAGGAGAAATTAAAAACATTACAAAATTGGTCGAAACTCAAAGGGGTACCATCACAGAAAACAACGGATTTGGGTTCCAAAAATATATATTATATAAACATTACTACCATAACATATATCGAGTAAGAGTGACAACAAAATTAATTTCACTAAAAACGAGGTTGCGAGTTATGAGTTATTGACCAAACTACAAAACTGGTCGAAATGAAAAAGGTACCATCAAAGAAAAAGGTAGTTAATGTTTGATATAAAAGTGATCATAACGTTCATTTAATCCTATATTTTGAGTAAAATGTTTGGAAAATATATTTCTTCGAGTAGGAATGTAAAGCAAAAATTATTTTATCGAAAATGGAATTCCGATGTAGGAGAAATTAAAAAAAACTACAAAATGGGTCCAAATTCAAAGGGGTACCAACACGAAAAACAACGGATTTGGGTTCCAAAAATATATATTATAACAACATTACTACCATAATATATATCGAGTAAGAATGACAATAAAACTAATTTAACTGAAAACGAAGTTGTGAGTTAGGAGATATTGACCAAACTACAAAATTGGTCAAATCGACAAATGTACCATCAAGGAAACAGATCGTTAATGTTTGATATAATAAAAGTGATCATAACGTTCATTTGATATTATATTTTGATTAAAATGTTTGGAAAAGATATTTCTTCTAGTACGGAAGCAAAACAAAATTTATTTTATCGAAAATGGAGTTTCGATTGAGTAATAATTAAGAACATTACAAAATCGATTGAAACTCAAAAGGGTACCATCACGGAAAACAACGGATTTGAGTTCCAAAAATATATATTATATTAACATTACTAACATAATATATATCGAGTAAAAATTAGAATAAAACAAATTACACTGAAAACGAAGTTGCGAGTAATGAGATATGTTTCAAACTACAAAATCAGTCAAAACGAGAAATGTACTATCAAGGAAAAAGATCTTTAATGTTTGAAATAATAAAAGTGATCACAACCTTCATTTGATCTTATATTTTGATTTAAATGTTTGGAAAAGATATTTCTTCGAGTACGTTCAAAAAAGTAATTTATTTTATCGAAAATGGAGTTCTGATTGACAAAATTGGTCGAAACTAAAAGGGGTACCATCACGAAAATCAACGGATTTGGGTTCCAAAAATATATATTATATAAACATTACTACCATAATATATATTGAGTAAGAGTGACAACAAAACTAATTTCACTGAAAACGAAGTTGCGAGTTATGAGTTATTGACCAAACTACAAAACTGGTCGAAATGAAATAGGTACCATCAAGGAAAAAGGTAGTTAATGTTTGATATAAAAGTGGTTATGACGTTCATTTAATCCAATATTTTGACTAAAATGTTTGGAAAATATATTTCTTCGAGTAGGTAAGTAAAGGAAAATTTATTTTATCGAAAATGGAATTCTGATTAAGCAGAAATTAAAAAAAACTATAAAATCGATCGAAATTCAAAGGGGTACCATCACGAAAAACAACGGATTTGGGTTCAAAAAATATATATTATATTAACATTACTACCATAATATATATCGAGTAAGAATTAGAATAAAATTAATTTAATTGAAAACGAAGTTGGGATTTAGAAGATATTGACCGAACTACAAATTCAGTCGAAACGAAAAAGGAACTATCAAGGAAAAATGTCGATAATGTTTGATATAAAAGTGATCATAATGTTCATTTGATCCTATATTTTGATTAAATTGTGTGGAAAAGATATTTCTTCGAGTACGGAAGCAAAACGTAATTTATTTCATCGAAAATGGAGTTCCGATTGAGGAAAAATTCAAAAAACTACAAAATCGGTCGATACTCAAAGGGGTACCATCAAAGAAAACAACGGATCTGGGTTCCAATAATTTATATTATAGTAACATTACTACCATAATATATATCGAGTAAGAATGAGAATAAGACTAATTTAACTGAAAACAAAGTTGCGAGTTAGGAGATATTGACCAAACTATAGAATTGGTCAAATCGACCAATGTACCATCAAGGAAAAAGATCGTTAATGTTTGATATAATAAAAGTGATCATAACGTTCATTTGATCCTATATTTTGAGTAAATTGTGTGGAAAAGATATTTCTTCGAGTACGGAAGCAAAACGTAATTTATTTCATCGAAAATGGAGTTCCGATTGAGGAAAAATTCAAAAAACTACAAAATCGGTCGATACTCAAAGGGGTACCATCAAAGAAAACAACGGATCTGGGTTCCAATAATTTATATTATAGTAACATTACTACCATAATATATATCGAGTAAGAATGAGAATAAGACTAATTTAACTGAAAACAAAGTTGCGAGTTAGGAGATATTGACCAAACTATAGAATTGGTCAAATCGACAAATGTACCATCAAGGAAAAAGATCGTTAATGTTTGATATAATAAAAGTGATCATAACGTTCATTTGATCCTATATTTTGAGTAAATTGTGTGGAAAAGATATTTCTTCGAGTACGGAAGCAAAACGTAATTTATTTCATCGAATATGGAGTTCCGATTGAGGAAAAATTCAAAAAACTACAAAATCGGTCGATACTCAAAGGGGTACCATCACAGAAAACAACGGATCTGGGTTCCAATAATTTATATTATAGTAACATTACTACCATAATATATATCGAGTAAGAATGAGAATAAGACTAATTTAACTGAAAACAAAGTTGCGAGTTAGGAGATATTGACCAAACTATAGAATTGGTCAAATCGACCAATGTACCATCAAGGAAAAAGATCGTTAATGTTTGATATAATAAAAGTGATCATAACGTTCATTTGATCCTATATTTTGAGTAAAATGTTTGGAAAAGATATTTCTTCGAGTACGGAAGCAAAACAAAATTTATTTTATCGAAAATGGAGTTCTCATTGAGGAGAAATTAAAAACATTACAAAATTGGTCGAAACTCAAAGGGGTACCATCACAGAAAACAACGGATTTGGGTTCCAAAAATATATATTATATAAACACTACTACCATAACATATATCGAGTAAGAGTGACAACAAAATTAATTTCACTAAAAACGAGGTTGCGAGTTATGAGTTATTGACCAAACTACAAAACTGGTCGAAATGAAAAAGGTACCATCAAAGAAAAAGGTAGTTAATGTTTGATATAAAAGTGATCATAACGTTCATTTAATCCTATATTTTGAGTAAAATGTTTGGAAAATATATTTCTTCGAATAGGAATGTAAAGCAAAAATTATTTTATCGAAAATGGAATTCCGATGTAGGAGAAATTAAAAAAACTACAAAATGGGTCCAAATTCAAAGAGGTACCAACACGAAAAACAACGGATTTGGGTTCCAAAAATATATATTATAACAACATTACTACCATAATATATATCGAGTAAGAATGACAATAAAACTAATTTAACTGAAAACGAAGTTGTGAGTTAGGAGATATTGACCAAACTACAAAATTGGTCAAATCGACAAATGTACAATCAAGGAAACAGATCGTTAATGTTTGATATAATAAAAGTGATCATAACGTTCATTTGATATTATATTTTGATTAAATTGTTTGGAAAAGATATTTCTTCTAGTACGGAAGCAAAACAAAATTTATTTTATCGAAAATGGAGTTTCGATTGAGTAATAATTAAGAACATTACAAAATCGATTGAAACTCAAAGGGGTACCATCACGGAAAACAACGGATTTGAGTTCCAAAAATATATATTATATTAACATTACTAACATAATATATATCGAGTAAAAATTAGAATAAAACAAATTACACTGAAAACGAAGTTGCGAGTAATGAGATATGTTTCAAACTACAAAATCAGTCAAAACGAGAAATGTACTATCAAGGAAAAAGATCTTTAATGTTTGAAATAATAAAAGTGATCACAACCTTCATTTGATCTTATATTTTGATTTAAATGTTTGGAAAAGATATTTCTTCGAGTACGTTCAAAAAAGTAATTTATTTTATCGAAAATGGAGTTCTGATTGACAAAATTGGTCGAAACTAAAAGGGGTACCATCACGAAAATCAACGGATTTGGGTTCCAAAAATATATATTATATAAACACTACTACCATAATATATATTGAGTAAGAGTGACAACAAAACTAATTTCACTGAAAACGAAGTTGCGAGTTATGAGTTATTGACCAAACTACAAAACTGGTCGAAATGAAATAGGTACCATCAAGGAAAAAGGTAGTTAATGTTTGATATAAAAGTGGTTATGACGTTCATTTAATCCAATATTTTGACTAAAATGTTTGGAAAATATATTTCTTCGAGTAGGTAAGTAAAGGAAAATTTATTTTATCGAAAATGGAATTCTGATTAAGCAGAAATTAAAAAAAACTATAAAATCGATCGAAATTCAAAGGGGTACCATCACGAAAAACAACGGATTTGGGTTCAAAAAATATATATTATATTAACATTACTACCATAATATATATCGAGTAAGAATTAGAATAAAATTAATTTAATTGAAAACGAAGTTGGGATTTAGAAGATATTGACCGAACTACAAATTCAGTCGAAACGAAAAAGGAACTATCAAGGAAAAATGTCGATAATGTTTGATATAAAAGTGATCATAATGTTCATTTGATCCTATATTTTGATTAAATTGTGTGGAAAAGATATTTCTTCGAGTACGGAAGCAAAACGTAATTTATTTCATCGAAAATGGAGTTCCGATTGAGGAAAAATTCAAAAAACTACAAAATCGGTCGATACTCAAAGGGGTACCATCACAGAAAACAACGGATCTGGGTTCCAATAATTTATATTATAGTAACATTATTACCATAATATATATCGAGTAAGAATGAGAATAAACTAATTTAATTGAAAACAAAGTTGCGAGTTAGGAGATATTGACCAAACTATAGAATTGGTCAAATCGACAAATGTACCATCAAGGAAAAAGATCGTTAATGTTTGATATAATAAAAGTGATCATAACGTTCATTTGATCCTATATTTTGAGTAAATTGTGTGGAAAAGATATTTCTTCGAGTACGGAAGCAAAACGTAATTTATTTCATCGAATATGGAGTTCCGATTGAGGAAAAATTCAAAAAACTACAAAATCGGTCGATACTCAAAGGGGTACCATCACAGAAAACAACGGATCTGGGTTCCAATAATTTATATTATAGTAACATTACTACCATAATATATATCGAGTAAGAATGAGAATAAGACTAATTTAACTGAAAACAAAGTTGCGAGTTAGGAGATATTGACCAAACTATAGAATTGGTCAAATCGACCAATGTACCATCAAGGAAAAAGATCGTTAATGTTTGATATAATAAAAGTGATCATAACGTTCATTTGATCCTATATTTTGAGTAAAATGTTTGGAAAAGATATTTCTTCGAGTACGGAAGCAAAACAAAATTTATTTTATCGAAAATGGAGTTCTCATTGAGGAGAAATTAAAAACATTACAAAATTGGTCGAAACTCAAAGGGGTACCATCACAGAAAACAACGGATTTGGGTTCCAAAAATATATATTATATAAACATTACTACCATAACATATATCGAGTAAGAGTGACAAAAAAATTAATTTCACTAAAAACAAGGTTGCGAGTTATGAGTTATTGACCAAACTAAAAAACTGGTCGAAATGAAAAAGGTACCATCAAAGAAAAAGGTAGTTAATGTTTGATATAAAAGTGATCATAACGTTCATTTAATCCTATATTTTGAGTAAAATGTTTGGAAAATATATTTCTTCGAGTAGGAATGTAAAGCAAAAATTATTTTATCGAAAATGGAATTCCGATGTAGGAGAAATTAAAAAAACTACAAAATGGGTCCAAATTCAAAGGGGTACCAACACGAAAAACAACGGATTTGGGTTCCAAAAATATATATTATAACAACATTACTACCATAATATATATCGAGTAAGAATGACAATAAAACTAATTTAACTGAAAACGAAGTTGTGAGTTAGGAGATATTGACCAAACTACAAAATTGGTCAAATCGACAAATGTACCATCAAGGAAACAGATCGTTAATGTTTGATATAATAAAAGTGATCATAACGTTCATTTGATATTATATTTTGATTAAATTGTTTGGAAAAGATATTTCTTCTAGTACGGAAGCAAAACAAAATTTATTTTATCGAAAATGGAGTTTCGATTGAGTAATAATTAAGAACATTACAAAATCGATTGAAACTCAAAGGGGTACCATCACGGAAAACAACGGATTTGAGTTCCAAAAATATATATTATATTAACATTACTAACATAATATATATCGAGTAAAAATTAGAATAAAACAAATTACACTGAAAACGAAGTTGCGAGTAATGAGATATGTTTCAAACTACAAAATCAGTCAAAACGAGAAATGTACTATCAAGGAAAAAGATCTTTAATGTTTGAAATAATAAAAGTGATCACAACCTTCATTTGATCTTATATTTTGATTTAAATGTTTGGAAAAGATATTTCTTCGAGTACGTTCAAAAAAGTAATTTATTTTATCGAAAATGGAGTTCTGATTGACAAAATTGGTCGAAACTAAAAGGGGTACCATCACGAAAATCAACGGATTTGGGTTCCAAAAATATATATTATATAAACATTACTACCATAATATATATTGAGTAAGAGTGACAACAAAACTAATTTCACTGAAAACGAAGTTGCGAGTTATGAGTTATTGACCAAACTACAAAACTGGTCGAAATGAAATAGGTACCATCAAGGAAAAAGGTAGTTAATGTTTGATATAAAAGTGGTTATGACGTTCATTTAATCCAATATTTTGACTAAAATGTTTGGAAAATATATTTCTTCGAGTAGGTAAGTAAAGGAAAATTTATTTTATCGAAAATGGAATTCTGATTAAGCAGAAATTAAAAAAAACTATAAAATCGATCGAAATTCAAAGGGGTACCATCACGAAAAACAACGGATTTGGGTTCAAAAAATGTATATTATATTAACATTACTACCATAATATATATCGAGTAAGAATTAGAATAAAATTAATTTAATTGAAAACGAAGTTGGGATTTAGAAGATATTGACCGAACTACAAATTCAGTCGAAACGAAAAAGGAACTATCAAGGAAAAATGTCGATAATGTTTGATATAAAAGTGATCATAATGTTCATTTGATCCTATATTTTGATTAAATTGTGTGGAAAAGATATTTCTTCGAGTACGGAAGCAAAACGTAATTTATTTCATCGAAAATGGAGTTCCGATTGAGGAAAAATTCAAAAAACTACAAAATCGGTCGATACTCAAAGGGGTACCATCACAGAAAACAACGGATCTGGGTTCCAATAATTTATATTATAGTAACATTATTACCATAATATATATCGAGTAAGAATGAGAATAAACTAATTTAATTGAAAACAAAGTTGCGAGTTAGGAGATATTGACCAAACTATAGAATTGGTCAAATCGACAAATGTACCATCAAGGAAAAAGATCGTTAATGTTTGATATAATAAAAGTGATCATAACGTTCATTTGATCCTATATTTTGAGTAAATTGTGTGGAAAAGATATTTCTTCGAGTACGGAAGCAAAACGTAATTTATTTCATCGAATATGGAGTTCCGATTGAGGAAAAATTCAAAAAACAACAAAATCGGTCGATACTCAAAGGGGTACCATCACAGAAAACAACGGATCTGGGTTCCAATAATTTATATTATAGTAACATTACTACCATAATATATATCGAGTAAGAATGAGAATAAGACTAATTTAACTGAAAACAAAGTTGCGAGTTAGGAGATATTGACCAAACTATAGAATTGGTCAAATCGACCAATGTACCATCAAGGAAAAAGATCGTTAATGTTTGATATAATAAAAGTGATCATAACGTTCATTTGATCCTATATTTTGAGTAAAATGTTTGGAAAAGATATTTCTTCGAGTACGGAAGCAAAACAAAATTTATTTTATCGAAAATGGAGTTCTCATTGAGGAGAAATTAAAAACATTACAAAATTGGTCGAAACTCAAAGGGGTACCATCACAGAAAACAACGGATTTGGGTTCCAAAAATATATATTATATAAACATTACTACCATAACATATATCGAGTAAGAGTGACAACAAAATTAATTTCACTAAAAACGAGGTTGCGAGTTATGAGTTATTGACCAAACTACAAAACTGGTCGAAATGAAAAAGGTACCATCAAAGAAAAAGGTAGTTAATGTTTGATATAAAAGTGATCATAACGTTCATTTAATCCTATATTTTGAGTAAAATGTTTGGAAAATATATTTCTTCGAGTAGGAATGTAAAGCAAAAATTATTTTATCGAAAATGGAATTCCGATGTAGGAGAAATTAAAAAAACTACAAAATGGGTCCAAATTCAAAGGGGTACCAACACGAAAAACAACGGATTTGGGTTCCAAAAATATATATTATAACAACATTACTACCATAATATATATCGAGTAAGAATGACAATAAAACTAATTTAACTGAAAACGAAGTTGTGAGTTAGGAGATATTGACCAAACTACAAAATTGGTCAAATCGACAAATGTACCATCAAGGAAACAGATCGTTAATGTTTGATATAATAAAAGTGATCATAACGTTCATTTGATATTATATTTTGATTAAATTGTTTGGAAAAGATATTTCTTCTAGTACGGAAGCAAAACAAAATTTATTTTATCGAAAATGGAGTTTCGATTGAGTAATAATTAAGAACATTACAAAATCGATTGAAACTCAAAGGGGTACCATCACGGAAAACAACGGATTTGAGTTCCAAAAATATATATTATATTAACATTACTAACATAATATATATCGAGTAAAAATTAGAATAAAACAAATTACACTGAAAACGAAGTTGCGAGTAATGAGATATGTTTCAAACTACAAAATCAGTCAAAACGAGAAATGTACTATCAAGGAAAAAGATCTTTAATGTTTGAAATAATAAAAGTGATCACAACCTTCATTTGATCTTATATTTTGATTTAAATGTTTGGAAAAGATATTTCTTCGAGTACGTTCAAAAAAGTAATTTATTTTATCGAAAATGGAGTTCTGATTGACAAAATTGGTCGAAACTAAAAGGGGTACCATCACGAAAATCAACGGATTTGGGTTCCAAAAATATATATTATATAAACATTACTACCATAATATATATTGAGTAAGAGTGACAACAAAACTAATTTCACTGAAAACGAAGTTGCGAGTTATGAGTTATTGACCAAACTACAAAACTGGTCGAAATGAAATAGGTACCATCAAGGAAAAAGGTAGTTAATGTTTGATATAAAAGTGGTTATGACGTTCATTTAATCCAATATTTTGACTAAAATGTTTGGAAAAAAATTTCTTCGAGTAGGTAAGTAAAGGAAAATTTATTTTATCGAAAATGGAATTCTGATTAAGCAGAAATTAAAAAAAAACTATAAAATCGATCGAAATTCAAAGGGGTACCATCACGAAAAACAACGGATTTGGGTTCAAAAAATATATATTATATTAACATTACTACCATAATATATATCGAGTAAGAATTAGAATAAAATTAATTTAATTGAAAACGAAGTTGGGATTTAGAAGATATTGACCGAACTACAAATTCAGTCGAAACGAAAAAGGAACTATCAAGGAAAAATGTCGATAATGTTTGATATAAAAGTGATCATAATGTTCATTTGATCCTATATTTTGATTAAATTGTGTGGAAAAGATATTTCTTCGAGTACGGAAGCAAAACGTAATTTATTTCATCGAAAATGGAGTTCCGATTGAGGAAAAATTCAAAAAACTACAAAATCGGTCGATACTCAAAGGGGTACCATCACAGAAAACAACGGATCTGGGTTCCAATAATTTATATTATAGTAACATTATTACCATAATATATATCGAGTAAGAATGAGAATAAACTAATTTAATTGAAAACAAAGTTGCGAGTTAGGAGATATTGACCAAACTATAGAATTGGTCAAATCGACAAATGTACCATCAAGGAAAAAGATCGTTAATGTTTGATATAATAAAAGTGATCATAACGTTCATTTGATCCTATATTTTGAGTAAATTGTGTGGAAAAGATATTTCTTCGAGTACGGAAGCAAAACGTAATTTATTTCATCGAATATGGAGTTCCGATTGAGGAAAAATTCAAAAAACTACAAAATCGGTCGATACTCAAAGGGGTACCATCACAGAAAACAACGGATTTGGGTTCCAATAATTTATATTATAGTAACATTACTACCATAATATATATCGAGTAAGAATGAGAATAAGACTAATTTAACTGAAAACAAAGTTGCGAGTTAGGAGATATTGACCAAACTATAGAATTGGTCAAATCGACCAATGTACCATCAAGGAAAAAGATCGTTAATGTTTGATATAATAAAAGTGATCATAACGTTCATTTGATCCTATATTTTGAGTAAAATGTTTGGAAAAGATATTTCTTCGAGTACGGAAGCAAAACAAAATTTATTTTATCGAAAATGGAGTTCTCATTGAGGAGAAATTAAAAACATTACAAAATTGGTCGAAACTCAAAGGGGTACCATCACAGAAAACAACGGATTTGGGTTCCAAAAATATATATTATATAAACATTACTACCATAACATATATCGAGTAAGAGTGACAACAAAATTAATTTCACTAAAAACGAGGTTGCGAGTTATGAGTTATTGACCAAACTACAAAACTGGTCGAAATGAAAAAGGTACCATCAAAGAAAAAGGTAGTTAATGTTTGATATAAAAGTGATCATAACGTTCATTTAATCCTATATTTTGAGTAAAATGTTTGGAAAATATATTTCTTCGAGTAGGAATGTAAAGCAAAAATTATTTTATCGAAAATGGAATTCCGATGTAGGAGAAATTAAAAAAACTACAAAATGGGTCCAAATTCAAAGGGGTACCAACACGAAAAACAACGGATTTGGGTTCCAAAAATATATATTATAACAACATTACTACCATAATATATATCGAGTAAGAATGACAATAAAACTAATTTAACTGAAAACGAAGTTGTGAGTTAGGAGATATTGACCAAACTACAAAATTGGTCAAATCGACAAATGTACCATCAAGGAAACAGATCGTTAATGTTTGATATAATAAAAGTGATCATAACGTTCATTTGATATTATATTTTGATTAAAATGTTTGGAAAAGATATTTCTTCTAGTACGGAAGCAAAACAAAATTTATTTTATCGAAAATGGAGTTTCGATTGAGTAATAATTAAGAACATTACAAAATCGATTGAAACTCAAAAGGGTACCATCACGGAAAACAACGGATTTGAGTTCCAAAAATATATATTATATTAACATTACTAACATAATATATATCGAGTAAAAATTAGAATAAAACAAATTACACTGAAAACGAAGTTGCGAGTAATGAGATATGTTTCAAACTACAAAATCAGTCAAAACGAGAAATGTACTATCAAGGAAAAAGATCTTTAATGTTTGAAATAATAAAAGTGATCACAACCTTCATTTGATCTTATATTTTGATTTAAATGTTTGGAAAAGATATTTCTTCGAGTACGTTCAAAAAAGTAATTTATTTTATCGAAAATGGAGTTCTGATTGACAAAATTGGTCGAAACTAAAAGGGGTACCATCACGAAAATCAACGGATTTGGGTTCCAAAAATATATATTATATAAACATTACTACCATAATATATATTGAGTAAGAGTGACAACAAAACTAATTTCACTGAAAACGAAGTTGCGAGTTATGAGTTATTGACCAAACTACAAAACTGGTCGAAATGAAATAGGTACCATCAAGGAAAAAGGTAGTTAATGTTTGATATAAAAGTGGTTATGACGTTCATTTAATCCAATATTTTGACTAAAATGTTTGGAAAATATATTTCTTCGAGTAGGTAAGTAAAGGAAAATTTATTTTATCGAAAATGGAATTCTGATTAAGCAGAAATTAAAAAAACTATAAAATCGATCGAAATTCAAAGGGGTACCATCACGAAAAACAACGGATTTGGGTTCAAAAAATATATATTATATTAACATTACTACCATAATATATATCGAGTAAGAATTAGAATAAAATTAATTTAATTGAAAACGAAGTTGGGATTTAGAAGATATTAACCGAACTACAAATTCAGTCGAAACGAAAAAGGAACTATCAAGGAAAAATGTCGATAATGTTTGATATAAAAGTGATCATAATGTTCATTTGATCCTATATTTTGATTAAATTGTGTGGAAAAGATATTTCTTCGAGTACGGAAGCAAAACGTAATTTATTTCATCGAAAATGGAGTTCCGATTGAGGAAAAATTCAAAAAACTACAAAATCGGCCGATACTCAAAGGGGTACCATCACAGAAAACAACGGATCTGGGTTCCAATAATTTATATTATAGTAACATTATTACCGTAATATATATCGAGTAAGAATGAGAATAAACTAATTTAATTGAAAACAAAGTTGCGAGTTAGGAGATATTGACCAAACTATAGAATTGGTCAAATCGACAAATGTACCATCAAGGAAAAAGATCGTTAATGTTTGATATAATAAAAGTGATCATAACGTTCATTTGATCCTATATTTTGAGTAAATTGTGTGGAAAAGATATTTCTTCGAGTACGGAAGCAAAACGTAATTTATTTCATCGAATATGGAGTTCCGATTGAGGAAAAATTCAAAAAACTACAAAATCGGTCGATACTCAAAGGGGTACCATCACAGAAAACAACGGATCTGGGTTCCAATAATTTATATTATAGTAACATTACTACCATAATATATATCGAGTAAGAATGAGAATAAGACTAATTTAACTGAAAACAAAGTTGCGAGTTAGGAGATATTGACCAAACTATAGAATTGGTCAAATCGACCAATGTACCATCAAGGAAAAAGATCGTTAATGTTTGATATAATAAAAGTGATCATAACGTTCATTTGATCCTATATTTTGAGTAAAATGTTTGGAAAAGATATTTCTTCGAGTACGGAAGCAAAACAAAATTTATTTTATCGAAAATGGAGTTCTCATTGAGGAGAAATTAAAAACATTACAAAATTGGTCGAAACTCAAAGGGGTACCATCACAGAAAACAACGGATTTGGGTTCCAAAAATATATATTATATAAACATTACTACCATAACATATATCGAGTAAGAGTGACAACAAAATTAATTTCACTAAAAACGAGGTTGCGAGTTATGAGTTATTGACCAAACTACAAAACTGGTCGAAATGAAAAAGGTACCATCAAAGAAAAAGGTAGTTAATGTTTGATATAAAAGTGATCATAACGTTCATTTAATCCTATATTTTGAGTAAAATGTTTGGAAAATATATTTCTTCGAGTAGGAATGTAAAGCAAAAATTATTTTATCGAAAATGGAATTCCGATGTAGGAGAAATTAAAAAAACTACAAAATGGGTCCAAATTCAAAGGGGTACCAACACGAAAAACAACGGATTTGGGTTCCAAAAATATATATTATAACAACATTACTACCATAATATATATCGAGTAAGAATGACAATAAAACTAATTTAACTGAAAACGAAGTTGTGAGTTAGGAGATATTGACCAAACTACAAAATTGGTCAAATCGACAAATGTACCATCAAGGAAACAGATCGTTAATGTTTGATATAATAAAAGTGATCATAACGTTCATTTGATATTATATTTTGATTAAAATGTTTGGAAAAGATATTTCTTCTAGTACGGAAGCAAAACAAAATTTATTTTATCGAAAATGGAGTTTCGATTGAGTAATAATTAAGAACATTACAAAATCGATTGAAACTCAAAAGGGTACCATCACGGAAAACAACGGATTTGAGTTCCAAAAATATATATTATATTAACATTACTAACATAATATATATCGAGTAAAAATTAGAATAAAACAAATTACACTGAAAACGAAGTTGCGAGTAATGAGATATGTTTCAAACTACAAAATCAGTCAAAACGAGAAATGTACTATCAAGGAAAAAGATCTTTAATGTTTGAAATAATAAAAGTGATCACAACCTTCATTTGATCTTATATTTTGATTTAAATGTTTGGAAAATATATTTCTTCGAGTACGTTCAAAAAAGTAATTTATTTTATCGAAAATGGAGTTCTGATTGACAAAATTGGTCGAAACTAAAAGGGGTACCATCACGAAAATCAACGGATTTGGGTTCCAAAAATATATATTATATAAACATTACTACCATAATATATATTGAGTAAGAGTGACAACAAAACTAATTTCACTGAAAACGAAGTTGCGAGTTATGAGTTATTGACCAAACTACAAAACTGGTCGAAATGAAATAGGTACCATCAAGGAAAAAGGTAGTTAATGTTTGATATAAAAGTGGTTATGACGTTCATTTAATCCAATATTTTGACTAAAATGTTTGGAAAATATATTTCTTCGAGTAGGTAAGTAAAGGAAAATTTATTTTATCGAAAATGGAATTCTGATTAAGCAGAAATTAAAAAAAACTATAAAATCGATCGAAATTCAAAGGGGTACCATCACGAAAAACAACGGATTTGGGTTCAAAAAATATATATTATATTAACATTACTACCATAATATATATCGAGTAAGAATTAGAATAAAATTAATTTAATTGAAAACGAAGTTGGGATTTAGAAGATATTGACCGAACTACAAATTCAGTCGAAACGAAAAAGGAACTATCAAGGAAAAATGTCGATAATATTTGATATAATAAAAGTGATCATAACGTTCATTTGATCCTATATTGTGAGTAAATTGTGTGGAAAAGATATTTCTTCGAGTACGGAAGCAAAACGTAATTTATTTCATCGAAAATGGAGTTCCGATTGAGAAATAATTAAGAACATTACAAAATTGGGTAAAACTCAAAGGGGTACCATCCCGGAAAATAACGGATTTGGATTCCAAAAATATATATTATATTAACATTACTACCATAATATATTTCGAGTAAGAATTAGAATAACATTAATTTAACTGAAAACGAAGTTGGGAGTTAGAAGATATTGACCGAACTACAAATTCAGTCGAAACGAAAAAAGAACCATAAAGGAAAAATGTTGATAATTTTTTATATAAAATTGATCAGAATGTTCATTTGATCCTATATTTTGAGTAAAATGTGTGGAAAATATATTTCTTCGTGTACGGAAGCAAAACGTAATTGACCAAACTATAGAATTGGTCAAATCGACAAATGTACCATCAAGGAAAAAGATCGTTAATGTTTGATATAATAAAAGTGATCATAACGTTCATTTGATCCTATATTGTGAGTAAATTGTGTGGAAAAGATATTTCTTCGAGTACGGAAGCAAAACGTAATTTATTTCATCGAAAATGGAGTTCCGATTGAGAAATAATTAAGAACATTACAAAATTGGGTAAAACTCAAAGGGGTACCATCCCGGAAAATAACGGATTTGGATTCCAAAAATATATATTATATTAACATTACTACCATAATATATTTCGAGTAAGAATTAGAATAACATTAATTTAACTGAAAACGAAGTTGGGAGTTAGAAGATATTGACCGAACTACAAATTCAGTCGAAACGAAAAAAGAACCATAAAGGAAAAATGTTGATAATTTTTTATATAAAATTGATCAGAATGTTCATTTGATCCTATATTTTGAGTAAAATGTGTGGAAAATATATTTCTTCGTGTACGGAAGCAAAACGTAATTTATTTCATCGAAAATGGAGTTCCGATTGAGGAAAATTTCAAAAAACTACAAAATCGGTGGATACTCAAATGGGTATCACAGAAAACAACAGATCTGGGTTCCAATAATTTATATTATACTAACATTACTACCATAATATATATCGAGTAAGAATGAGAATAAAACTTATTTGCCTGAAAACAAAGTTACAAGTTACGAGATATTGACCAAACTACAAAATTGGTTGAAACGAAAAAGGTACCATCAAGGAAACAATTCGTTAATATTTGATATAATAAAAGTGATCATAACGTTCATTTGATCCTATATTGTGAGTAAAATGTTTGGAAAAGATATTTCTTCTAGTACGGAAGCAAAACAAAATTTATTTTATAGAAAATGGAGTTCCAATTGAAGAGAAATGAAAAACATTACAAAATTGGTCGAAACTCAAAGGGGTACCATCACAGAAAACAACGGATTTGGATTCCAAAAATATATTATACAAACATTACTACCATAATATATATCGAGCAAGAGTGACAACAAAACTAATGTCACTGAAAACGAAGTTGCGAGTTATGAGTTATTGACCAAACTACAAAACTGGTCGAAATGAAATAGGTACCATCAAGGAAAAAGATCGTTAATGTTTGATATAAAAGTGATTATAACGTTCATTTAAACCAATACTTTGAGTAAAATGTTTGGAAAATATATTTCTTCGAGTACGGAAGCAAAACAAAATTTATTTTATCGAAAATGAAGTTCCGATTGAGGAGAAATTAAAAACATAACAAAATTGGTCGAAACTCAAAGGGGTACCATCACAGAAAACAACGGATTCGGGTTCCAAAAATATATATTATATAAACATTACTACCATAATATATATCGAGTAAGAGTGACAACAAAATTAATTTCAAAGAAAACGAGGTTGTGAGTTATGAGTTATTGACCAAACTACAAAACTGGTCGAAATGAAATATGTACCATCAAAGAAAAAGGTAGTTAATGTTTGATATAAAAGTGATCATAACGTTCATTTAATCCTATATTTTGAGTAAAATGTTTGGAAAATATATATCTTCGAGTAGGGAAGTAAATTAAAATTTATTTTATCGAAAATGGAATTCCGATGGAGGTGAAATTAAAAAAACTACAAAATGGGTCCAAATTCAAAGGGGTACCAACACGAAAAACAACGGATTTGGGTTCCAAAAATATATGTTTTAACAGCATTACTACCATAATATATATCGAGTAAGAATGACAATAAAACTAATGTAATTGAAAACGAAATTGCGAGTTAGGATATATTGACCAAACTACAAAATCGGTCAAATCAACAAATGTAAGATCAAGAAAAAAGATCGTTAATGTTTGATATAATAAAAGTGATCACAACGTTCATTTGATCTTATATTTTGTTTGGAAAAGATATTTATTCGAGTACGGAAGCAAAACTAAATTTATCTTATCGAAAATGGAGTTTCGATTGAGTAATAATTAAGAACATTACAAAATCGGTCGAAACTCAAAGGGGTACCATCACGGAAAACAACGGATTTGGGTTCCAAAAATATATATTATATTAACATTACTAGCATAATATATATCGAGTAAAAATGATAATAAAACTAATTACACTGAAAACGAAGTTGCGAGTAATGAGATATTGACCAAACTACAAAATCAGTCAAAACAAGAAATGTACTATCAAAGAAAAAGACCGTTAATGTTTGAAATAATAAAAGTGATCACAACGTTCATTTGATCTTATATTTTGATTAAAAAATTTGGAAAAGATATTTATTCGAGTACGGAAGCAAAACTAAATTTATTTTATCGAAAATGGAGTTCAAATTGAGGAGAAATTAAAAACATTACAAAATTGGTCGAAACTAAAAGGGTTACCATCACGAAAAACAACGGATTTGGGTTCAAAAAATATATATTATATTAACATTACTACCATAATATATATCGAGTAAGAATTAGAATAAAATTAATTTAATTGAAAACGAAGTTGGGATTTAGAAGATATTGACCGAACTACAAATTCAGTCGAAACGAAAAAGGAACTATCAAGGAAAAATGTCGATAATGTTTGATATAAAAGTGAACATAATGTTCATTTGATCCTATATTTTGAGTAAATTGTGTGGAAAATATATTTCTTCGAGTACGGAAGCAAAACGTAATTTATTTCATCGAAAATGGAGTTCCGATTGAGGAAAAATTCAAAAAACTACAAAATCGGTCGATACTCAAAGGGGTACCATCACAGAAAACAACGGATCTGGGTTCCAATAATTTATATTATAGTAACATTATTACCATAATATATATCGAGTAAGAATGAGAATAAACTAATTTAATTGAAAACAAAGTTGCGAGTTAGGAGATATTGACCAAACTATAGAATTGGTCAAATCGACAAATGTACCATCAAGGAAAAAGATCGTTAATGTTTGATATAATAAAAGTGATCATAACGTTCATTTGATCCTATATTTTGAGTAAATTGTGTGGAAAAGATATTTCTTCGAGTACGGAAGCAAAACGTAATTTATTTCATCGAAAATGGAGTTCCGATTGAGGAAAAATTCAAAAAACTACAAAATCGGTCGATACTCAAAGGGGTACCATCAAAGAAAACAACGGATCTGGGTTCCAATAATTTATATTATAGTAACATTACTACCATAATATATATCGAGTAAGAATGAGAATAAGACTAATTTAACTGAAAACAAAGTTGCGAGTTAGGAGATATTGACCAAACTATAGAATTGGTCAAATCGACAAATGTACCATCAAGGAAAAAGATCGTTAATGTTTGATATAATAAAAGTGATCATAACGTTCATTTGATCCTATATTTTGAGTAAATTGTGTGGAAAAGATATTTCTTCGAGTACGGAAGCAAAACGTAATTTATTTCATCGAATATGGAGTTCCGATTGAGGAAAAATTCAAAAAACTACAAAATCGGTCGATACTCAAAGGGGTACCATCACAGAAAACAACGGATCTGGGTTCCAATAATTTATATTATAGTAACATTACTACCATAATATATATCGAGTAAGAATGAGAATAAGACTAATTTAACTGAAAACAAAGTTGCGAGTTAGGAGATATTGACCAAACTATAGAATTGGTCAAATCGACCAATGTACCATCAAGGAAAAAGATCGTTAATGTTTGATATAATAAAAGTGATCATAACGTTCATTTGATCCTATATTTTGAGTAAAATGTTTGGAAAAGATATTTCTTCGAGTACGGAAGCAAAACAAAATTTATTTTATCGAAAATGGAGTTCTCATTGAGGAGAAATTAAAAACATTACAAAATTGGTCGAAACTCAAAGGGGTACCATCACAGAAAACAACGGATTTGGGTTCCAAAAATATATATTATATAAACACTACTACCATAACATATATCGAGTAAGAGTGACAACAAAATTAATTTCACTAAAAACGAGGTTGCGAGTTATGAGTTATTGACCAAACTACAAAACTGGTCGAAATGTAAAAGGTACCATCAAAGAAAAAGGTAGTTAATGTTTGATATAAAAGTGATCATAACGTTCATTTAATCCTATATTTTGAGTAAAATGTTTGGAAAATATATTTCTTCGAGTAGGAATGTAAAGCAAAAATTATTTTATCGAAAATGGAATTCCGATGTAGGAGAAATTAAAAAAACTACAAAATGGGTCCAAATTCAAAGGGGTACCAACACGAAAAACAACGGATTTGGGTTCCAAAAATATATATTATAACAACATTACTACCATAATATATATCGAGTAAAAATGACAATAAAACTAATTTAACTGAAAACGAAGTTGTGAGTTAGGAGATATTGACCAAACTACAAAATTGGTCAAATCGACAAATGTACCATCAAGGAAACAGATCGTTAATGTTTGATATAATAAAAGTGATCATAACGTTCATTTGATATTATATTTTGATTAAAATGTTTGGAAAAGATATTTCTTCTAGTACGGAAGCAAAACAAAATTTATTTTATCGAAAATGGAGTTTCGATTGAGTAATAATTAAGAACATTACAAAATCGATTGAAACTCAAAGGGGTACCATCACGGAAAACAACGGATTTGAGTTCCAAAAATATATATTATATTAACATTACTAACATAATATATATCGAGTAAAAATTAGAATAAAACAAATTACACTGAAAACGAAGTTGCGAGTAATGAGATATGTTTCAAACTACAAAATCAGTCAAAACGAGAAATGTACTATCAAGGAAAAAGATCTTTAATGTTTGAAATAATAAAAGTGATCACAACCTTCATTTGATCTTATATTTTGATTTAAATGTTTGGAAAAGATATTTCTTCGAGTACGTTCAAAAAAATAATTTATTTTATCGAAAATGGAGTTCTGATTGACAAAATTGGTCGAAACTAAAAGGGGTACCATCACGAAAATCAACGGATTTGGGTTCCAAAAATATATATTATATAAACATTACTACCATAATATATATTGAGTAAGAGTGACAACAAAACTAATTTCACTGAAAACGAAGTTGCGAGTTATGAGTTATTGACCAAACTACAAAACTGGTCGAAATGAAATAGGTACCATCAAGGAAAAAGGTAGTTAATGTTTGATATAAAAGTGGTTATGACGTTCATTTAATCCAATATTTTGACTAAAATGTTTGGAAAATATATTTCTTCGAGTAGGTAAGTAAAGGAAAATTTATTTTATCGAAAATGGAATTCTGATTAAGCAGAAATTAAAAAAACTATAAAATCGATCGAAATTCAAAGGGGTACCATCACGAAAAACAACGGATTTGGGTTCAAAAAATATATATTATATTAACATTACTACCATAATATATATCGAGTAAGAATTAGAATAAAATTAATTTAATTGAAAACGAAGTTGGGATTTAGAAGATATTGACCGAACTACAAATTCAGTCGAAACGAAAAAGGAACTATCAAGGAAAAATGTCGATAATGTTTGATATAAAAGTGATCATAATGTTCATTTGATCCTATATTTTGATTAAATTGTGTGGAAAAATATATTTCTTCGAGTACGGAAGCAAAACGTAATTTATTTCATCGAAAATGGAGTTCCGATTGAGGAAAAATTCAAAAATCTACAAAATCGGTCGATACTCAAAGGGGTACTACCATCACAGAAAACAACGGATCTGGGTTCCAATAAATTATATTATAGTAACATTACTACCATAATATATATCGAGTAAGAATGAGAATAAACTAATTTAATTGAAAACAAAGTTGCGAGTTAGGAGATATTGACCAAACTATAGAATTGGTCAAATCGACAAATGTACCATCAAGGAAAAAGATCGTTAATGTTTGATATAATAAAAGTGATCATAACGTTCATTTGATCCTATATTGTGAGTAAATTGTGTGGAAAAGATATTTCTTCGAGTACGGAAGCAAAACGTAATTTATTTCATCGAAAATGGAGTTCCGATTGAGAAATAATTAAGAACATTACAAAATTGGGTAAAACTCAAAGGGGTACCATCCCGGAAAATAACGGATTTGGATTCCAAAAATATATATTATATTAACATTACTACCATAATATATATCGAGTAAGAATGACAAGAAAACTAATTTCACTGAAAACGAAGTTGCGAATTATGAGTTATTGACCAAACTACAAAACTGGTCGAAATGTAAAAGGTACCATCAAAGAAAAAGGTAGTTAATGTTTGATATAAAAGTGATCATAACGTTCATTTAATCCTATATTTTGAGTAAAATGTTTGGAAAATATATTTCTTCGAGTAGGAATGTAAAGCAAAAATTATTTTATCGAAAATGGAATTCCGATGTAGGAGAAATTAAAAAAACTACAAAATGGGTCCAAATTCAAAGGGGTACCAACACGAAAAACAACGGATTTGGGTTCCAAAAATATATATTATAACAACATTACTACCATAATATATATCGAGTAAAAATGACAATAAAACTAATTTAACTGAAAACGAAGTTGTGAGTTAGGAGATATTGACCAAACTACAAAATTGGTCAAATCGACAAATGTACCATCAAGGAAACAGATCGTTAATGTTTGATATAATAAAAGTGATCATAACGTTCATTTGATATTATATTTTGATTAAAATGTTTGGAAAAGATATTTCTTCTAGTACGGAAGCAAAACAAAATTTATTTTATCGAAAATGGAGTTTCGATTGAGTAATAATTAAGAACATTACAAAATCGATTGAAACTCAAAGGGGTACCATCACGGAAAACAACGGATTTGAGTTCCAAAAATATATATTATATTAACATTACTAACATAATATATATCGAGTAAAAATTAGAATAAAACAAATTACACTGAAAACGAAGTTGCGAGTAATGAGATATGTTTCAAACTACAAAATCAGTCAAAACGAGAAATGTACTATCAAGGAAAAAGATCTTTAATGTTTGAAATAATAAAAGTGATCACAACCTTCATTTGATCTTATATTTTGATTTAAATGTTTGGAAAAGATATTTCTTCGAGTACGTTCAAAAAAATAATTTATTTTATCGAAAATGGAGTTCTGATTGACAAAATTGGTCGAAACTAAAAGGGGTACCATCACGAAAATCAACGGATTTGGGTTCCAAAAATATATATTATATAAACATTACTACCATAATATATATTGAGTAAGAGTGACAACAAAACTAATTTCACTGAAAACGAAGTTGCGAGTTATGAGTTATTGACCAAACTACAAAACTGGTCGAAATGAAATAGGTACCATCAAGGAAAAAGGTAGTTAATGTTTGATATAAAAGTGGTTATGACGTTCATTTAATCCAATATTTTGACTAAAATGTTTGGAAAATATATTTCTTCGAGTAGGTAAGTAAAGGAAAATTTATTTTATCGAAAATGGAATTCTGATTAAGCAGAAATTAAAAAAACTATAAAATCGATCGAAATTCAAAGGGGTACCATCACGAAAAACAACGGATTTGGGTTCAAAAAATATATATTATATTAACATTACTACCATAATATATATCGAGTAAGAATTAGAATAAAATTAATTTAATTGAAAACGAAGTTGGGATTTAGAAGATATTGACCGAACTACAAATTCAGTCGAAACGAAAAAGGAACTATCAAGGAAAAATGTCGATAATGTTTGATATAAAAGTGATCATAATGTTCATTTGATCCTATATTTTGATTAAATTGTGTGGAAAAATATATTTCTTCGAGTACGGAAGCAAAACGTAATTTATTTCATCGAAAATGGAGTTCCGATTGAGGAAAAATTCAAAAATCTACAAAATCGGTCGATACTCAAAGGGGTACTACCATCACAGAAAACAACGGATCTGGGTTCCAATAAATTATATTATAGTAACATTACTACCATAATATATATCGAGTAAGAATGAGAATAAACTAATTTAATTGAAAACAAAGTTGCGAGTTAGGAGATATTGACCAAACTATAGAATTGGTCAAATCGACAAATGTACCATCAAGGAAAAAGATCGTTAATGTTTGATATAATAAAAGTGATCATAACGTTCATTTGATCCTATATTGTGAGTAAATTGTGTGGAAAAGATATTTCTTCGAGTACGGAAGCAAAACGTAATTTATTTCATCGAAAATGGAGTTCCGATTGAGAAATAATTAAGAACATTACAAAATTGGGTAAAACTCAAAGGGGTACCATCCCGGAAAATAACGGATTTGGATTCCAAAAATATATATTATATTAACATTACTACCATAATATATTTCGAGTAAGAATTAGAATAACATTAATTTAACTGAAAACGAAGTTGGGAGTTAGAAGATATTGACCGAACTACAAATTCAGTCGAAACGAAAAAAGAACCATAAAGGAAAAATGTTGATAATTTTTGATATAAAATTGATCAGAATGTTCATTTGATCCTATATTTTGAGTAAAATGTGTGGAAAATATATTTCTTCGTGTACGGAAGCAAAACGTAATTTATTTCATCGAAAATGGAGTTCCGATTGAGGAAAATTTCAAAAAACTACAAAATCGGTGGATACTCAAATGGGTATCACAGAAAACAACAGATCTGGGTTCCAATAATTTATATTATACTAACATTACTACCATAATATATATCGAGTAAGAATGAGAATAAAACTTATTTGCCTGAAAACAAAGTTACAAGTTACGAGATATTGACCAAACTACAAAATTGGTTGAAACGAAAAAGGTACCATCAAGGAAACAATTCGTTAATATTTGATATAATAAAAGTGATCAGAACGTTCATTTGATCCTATATTTTGAGTAAAATTTTTGGAAAAGATATTTCTTCTAGTACGGAAGCAAAACAAAATTTATTTTATAGAAAATGGAGTTCCAATTGAAGAGAAATGAAAAACATTACAAAATTGGTCGAAACTCAAAGGGGTACCATCACAGAAAACAACGGATTTGGATTCCAAAAATATATATTATACAAACATTACTACCATAATATATATCGAGCAAGAGTGACAACAAAACTAATGTCACTGAAAACGAAGTTGCGAGTTATGAGTTATTGACCAAACTACAAAACTGGTCGAAATGAAATAGGTACCATCAAGGAAAAAGATCGTTAATGTTTGATATAAAAGTGATTATAACGTTCATTTAAACCAATACTTTGAGTAAAATGTTTGGAAAATATATTTCTTCGAGTACGGAAGCAAAACAAAATTTATTTTATCGAAAATGAAGTTCCGATTGAGGAGAAATTAAAAACATAACAAAATTGGTCGAAACTCAAAGGGGTACCATCACAGAAAACAACGGATTCGGGTTCCAAAAATATATATTATATAAACATTACTACCATAATATATATCGAGTAAGAGTGACAACAAAATTAATTTCAAAGAAAACGAGGTTGTGAGTTATGAGTTATTGACCAAACTACAAAACTGGTCGAAATGAAATATGTACCATCAAAGAAAAAGGTAGTTAATGTTTGATATAAAAGTGATCATAACGTTCATTTAATCCTATATTTTGAGTAAAATGTTTGGAAAATATATATCTTCGAGTAGGGAAGTAAATTAAAATTTATTTTATCGAAAATGGAATTCCGATGGAGGTGAAATTAAAAAAACTACAAAATGGGTCCAAATTCAAAGGGGTACCAACACGAAAAACAACGGATTTGGGTTCCAAAAATATATGTTTTAACAGCATTACTACCATAATATATATCGAGTAAGAATGACAATAAAACTAATGTAATTGAAAACGAAATTGCGAGTTAGGATATATTGACCAAACTACAAAATCGGTCAAATCAACAAATGTAAGATCAAGGAAAAAGATCGTTAATGTTTGATATAATAAAAGTGATCACAACGTTCATTTGATCTTATATTTTGTTTGGAAAAGATATTTATTCGAGTACGGAAGCAAAACTAAATTTATCTTATCGAAAATGGAGTTTCGATTGAGTAATAATTAAGAACATTACAAAATCATTTGAAACTCAAAGGGGTACGATCACGGAAAACAACGGATTTGGGTTCCAAAAATATATATTATATTAACATTACTAGCATAATATATATCGAGTAAAAATGATAATAAAACTAATTACACTGAAAACGAAGTTGCGAGTAATGAGATATTGACCAAACTACAAAATCAGTCAAAACAAGAAATGTACTATCAAAGAAAAAGACCGTTAATGTTTGAAATAATAAAAGTGATCACAACGTTCATTTGATCTTATATTTTGATTAAAAAATTTGGAAAAGATATTTATTCGAGTACGGAAGCAAAACTAAATTTATTTTATCGAAAATGGAGTTCAAATTGAGGAGAAATTAAAAACATTACAAAATTGGTCGAAACTAAAAGGGTTACCATCACGAAAAACAACGGATTTGGGTTCAAAAAATATATATTATATTAACATTCCTACCATAATATATATCGAGTAAGAATTAGAATAAAATTAATTTAATTGAAAACGAAGTTGGGATTTAGAAGATATTGACCGAACTACAAATTCAGTCGAAACGAAAAAGGAACTATCAAGGAAAAATGTCGATAATGTTTGATATAAAAGTGATCATAATGTTCATTTGATCCTATATTTTGAGTAAATTGTGTGGAAAATATATTTCTTCGAGTACGGAAGCAAAACGTAATTTATTTCATCGAAAATGGAGTTCCGATTGAGGAAAAATTCAAAAAACTACAAAATCGGTCGATACTCAAAGGGGTACCATCACAGAAAACAACGGATCTGGGTTCCAATAATTTATATTATAGTAACATTACTACCATATTATATATCGAGTAAGAATGAGAATAAAACTAATTTAACTGAAAACAAAGTTGCGAGTTAGGAGATATTGACCAAACTACAAAATCGGTTGAAACGAAAAAGGTACCATCAAGGAAACAATTCGTTAATATTTGATATAATAAAAGTGATCATAACGTTCATTTGATCCTATATTTTGGGTAAAATGTTTGGAAAAGAAATTTCTTCTAGTACGGAAGCAAAACAAAATTTATTTTATCGAAAATGGAGTTCCAATTGAAGAGAAATTAAAAACATTACAAAATTGGTCGAAACTCAAAGGGGTACCATCACAGAAAACAACGGATTTGGGTTCCATAAATATATATTATATAAACATTACTACCATAATATATATCGAGCAAGAGTGACAACAAAACTACTTTCACTGAAAACAAAGTTGCGAGTTATGAGTTATTGACCAAACTACAAAACTGGTTGATATGAAATAGGTACCATCAAGGAAAAAGATTGTTAATGTTTGATATAAAAGTGATTATAACGTTCATTTAAACCAATACTTTGAGTAAAATGTTTGGAAAATATATTTCTTCGAGTACGGAAGCAAAACAAAATTTATTTTTATCGAAAATGAAGTTCCGATTGAGGAGAAATTAAAAACATTACAAAATTGGTCGAAACTCAAAGGGGTACCATCACAGAAAACAACGGATTTGGGTTCCAAAAATATATATTATATAAACATTACTACCATAATATATATCGAGTACGAGTGACAACAAAATTAATTTCAAAGAAAACGAGGTTGTGAGTTATGAGTTATTGACCAAACTACAAAACTGGTCGAAATGAAATATGTACCATCAAAGAAAAAGGTAGTTAATGTTTGATATAAAAGTGATCATAACGTTCATTTAATCCTATATTTTGAGTAAAATGTTTGGAAAATATATATCTTCGAGTAGGGAAGTAAATTAAAATTTATTTTATCGAAAATGGAATTCCGATGGAGGAGAAATTAAAAAAACTACAAAATGGGTCCAAATTCAAAGGGGTACCAACACGAAAAACAACGGATTTGGGTTCCAAAAATATATGTTTTAACAGCATTACTACCATAATATATATCGAGTAAGAATGACAATAAAACTAATTTAACTGAAAACGAAATTGCGAGTTAGGATATATTGACCAAACTACAAAATCGGTCAAATCGACAAATGTAAGATCAAGGAAAAAGATCGTTAATGTTTGATATAATAAAAGTGATAAAAACGTTCATTTGATCTTATATTTTGATTAAAATGTTTGGAAAAGATATTTATTCGAGTACGGAAGCAAAACTAAATTTATTTTATCGAAAATGGAGTTTCGATTGAGTAATAATTAAGAACATTACAAAATCGGTCGAAACTCAAAGGGGTACCATCACGGAAAACAACGGATTTGGGTTCCAAAAATATATATTATATTAACATTACTAACATAATATATATCGAGTAAAAATAAGAATAAAACTAATTACACTAAAAACGAAGTTGCGAGTAATGAGATATTGACCAAACTACAAAATCAGTCAAAACGAGAAATGTACTATCAAGGAAAAAGACCGTTAATGTTTGAAATAATAAAAGTGATCACAGCGTTCATTTGATCTTATATTTTGATTAAAAATTTTGGAAAAGATATTTATTCGAGTACGGAAGCAAAACTAAATTTATTTTATCGAAAATGGAGTTTAGATTGAGGAGAAATTAAAAACATTACAAAATTGGTCGAAACTAAAAGGGTTACCATCACGAAAAACAACGGACTTGGGTTCAAAAAATATATATTATATTAACATTACTACCATAATATATATCGAGTAAGAGTGATACTAAAACTAATTTAACTGAAAACGAAGTTGCGAGTTATGAGTTATTGACCAAACTACAAAACTAGTTGAAATGAAATAGGTACCATCAAGGAAAAAGGTCGTTAATGTTTGATATAAAAGTGGTTATGACGTTCATTTAATCCAATATTTTGAGTAAAATGTTTGGAAAAGATATTTCTTCGAGGTAAGTAAAGCAAAATTTATTTTATCGAAAATGGAATTCCAATTAAGGTGAAATTAAAAACACTACAAAATCTATTGAAATTCAAAGGGGTACCATCACGAAAAAGAACGGATTTGGGTTCCAAAAATATATATTATTCTAGCATTACTACCATAATATATATCGAGTAAGAATGAGAATAAAACTAATTTAACTGAAAACGAAGTTGCGAGTTAGCAGATATTAACCAAACTACAAAATTGGTCAAAACAAAAATGTACCATCAAGGAAAAAGATCGCTAATGTTTGATATAATTAAAGTGATCTTAACGTTCATTTGATCTTATATTTTGCTTTAAATGTTTAGAAAATATTTATTCGAGTACGGAAGCAAAACAAAATTTATTTTATTGAAAATGGAGTTCCGATTGAGTAATAAGGGTTAATTACCTCAACCGTTACTTATGTTTGGCCCATGTGATTAAAAGGTTACTCATCTTTTTTGGTGTAGCTGAAACGTTACTGAAGTTTGAACATGTGATTGAAAGGTTACTCCGTGAAGTTTCCATCAAATCTTTCGTCTAAATGTCACGTGCACAGCACATGACCCATTTAAAACGATTTGAAGTCAATTGAAAGGACAATTATGTCCTCCTGTCACTTTGCAACGTTTCCCCCTCATTTTATAATCATTTCCACACTCCAACTTCCTATCAACTCCCATTTCCCTCCAACTGAAACTTGCAGACCTCCTTCTGCTCCGATAATGTCGATTTTCAGCACGGAAGGAACCCTTCTCAGCGACATTGCGTTTCGGAACTGCAACTGGAAGTAAGTTTGTGTTTTTGCTTCGAATGAACTTCGGTTTGTGTGGTTTTTCGCATTCTTTCTGTTTTCGGACTTGGGTTTGTGTTCTTCTACCCTGTTTCATTTCGTTAATCTTCGATTCGGTTGAAGATTAGGGCTTTGATGTTGGTTTGCGGTACGAAATGATGAAATTGCTGCATAATATGTTCGTATTTGGGCGTGTATTCAATTTCGAGCTCTGAGATTTGGTTGTTTGCCGTGAAGATAGTTGGTGGTGGTGATGGTTCTACTGTTAAATTGATGAAGTGTGTAGTAATCGATTGAACAAACTTGATGAAGTGTGCTGTTAAATTGATGAAGTGGGTGAGAGTGACGAGAATGAGATTGAACAAATTAGGTTTTTAAATGTTTAATTTGCTTACTCGTCACTAACCCAAAGAGAATTGCTGAAGCTATTCACAAGAAATCCTGCAATGCTTTACTTCTAAAGGTTTGCACCTCCTTAAACCATCTAATTGTATATCAAAACAAAGCAAAAAAAGAAAAGAAAAATTCCTTCTTTATTCACGGCTTGCCACGACTGAGGATAACTTCATTGCTGATCTTTCAATGGGATTGGCAAGTGGGCAGGTACTTCTTCTTGATTGTGGAGTTTATACATCTACGTTGTATGATTGTGAAATAACATACTGTAAATTAAACCTTTGTCAGTAGCCATATTTTTAAAATAAATCTTCATTATCTGAGCAATCATTTTATGTTTCCTCTCCAGTGATGTCCTCGCACGGTTTGGTTGCAATTGTTTACAAATGTATGAAGAGAGGCACGGTTTGGTTGCAAATGCAAAATTTTATAAATAGAAAAAGAAGGGATTTTGATATGATTCTTGATAGAGTATTTTCATTGAAATAGATAAATGTCGATGGAAGTAGGCCTCAATCCAAGGATGAGATGGTTCCATTGAGAGAAACTGAATCCACAGCTGAGAGTAATCAAATAAGTCAAAGCATCAATCGTGCTCAAGCAGATGATGAGTTTATTCAGAAACAAACTGATATTCAGGTTCAAATCATATGAAATGGATCATACATTACATGATTTTGTAATCTAGATTGTCTGTCAAGGCTTATCTTTGAAACTCTTTTTTCCCCCTCACAGAGTTCATGTACCAAGGCAGATGACGGGGCTGCAAAAGCTTCATTGAGTCCCTGCAGCTTTGCTTTTAATCCATCTCCAAGCGCAAATGCTTTGCTTGAAATTAGTAGAAAGGATGAAAACTGGGCAGCCAAGGACAACAATGGTGTCATAACCTTTGAATGCAATTCTGGCGATCTACATAGTAGAGTAGAGTCAGGTTCATTTTGTATTTCCATATTTTGTTAGTTATGAAGATCTGTTTTAACGGAACCTATTTTGGGATTATAGGATGGATTATGTTTTGGGATGTATTCTGGATTCTGGATTTTGGATTTTTATGGATTATTATGGATTCTATGTTTTCGGATGTATTCTGGATTTTAGTAACGGTTGGGTAAAAAAATGTCCAAACTTAAGTAACCTTTTAATAACAGTTCACAAACTTAAGTCACCTTTTAATCACAGTTCAGAAAAGATAACACTTCATTTAACAACATGTCCACAAACATAAGTCACCACCTTCGCAAAATACACATTGTTCTTCATCCTTCAGTTACAGACAAAGGTACAACTAACTTCTACTAATTGTTCGCAATTGAACTTAGAACAAAAACAACAACAACAACATCTACCAAGACTGCAACTAACTTCCGATTGGGTCGACTTTCAAAAGCTCGGGTTTTCGCAACATCCAATTGTTCTTTCAAATGTTTCTCTCTTTGTTGAAATTGCATCACTGCAATCCGACCGTAACTACAAAGTTTCACTGAAAACAAAGTTGCGAGTTATGAGTTATTGACCAAACTACAAAACTGGTTGAAATGAAATAGGTACCATCAAGGAAAAAGATCGTTAATGTTTGATATAAAAGTGATTATAACGTTCATTTAAACCAATATTTTTAGTAAAATGTTTGGAAAATATATTTCTTCGAGTACGGAAGCAAAACAAAATTTATTTTATCGAAAATGAAGTTCTGATTGAGGAGAAATTAAAAACATTACAAAATTGGTCGAAACTCAAAGGGGTACCATCACAGAAAACAACGGATTTGGGTTCCAAAAATATATATTATATTAACATTACTACCATAATATATATCGAGTAAGAATTACAACAAAACTAATTTCACTGAAAACTAAGTTGCGAGTTATGAGTTATTGACCAAACTACAGAATTGGTCGAAATGAAAAAGGTACCATCAAGGAAAAATGTCGTTAATGTTTGATATAAAAGTAATCATAACGTTTATTTAATTCAATATTTTGAGTAAAATGTTTGGAAAATATATTTCTTCGAGTACGGAAGTCAAGCAAAATTTATTTTATCGAAAATGGAATTCCGATTGAGGAGAAATTAAATAAACTACAAAATCCGTCGAAATTCAAAGGGTTGCCATCACGAAAAACAACGGATTTGGGGTCCAAAAATATATAGTGTACTAACATTACTACCATAATATATATCGATTAAGAATGAGAATAATTTAACTGAAAACGAAGTTGCGAGTTAGGAGATATTGACCAAACTACAAAATTGGTAAAAACGAAAAATGTACTATCAAGGAAAATGATCGTTAATGGTTAATATAATAAAAGTGATCATAACGTTCATTTGATCTTATAATTTGCTTAAAATGTTTAGAACATATATTTCTTCGAGTACGGAAGCAAAACAAAATTTATTTTATCGAAAATGGAGTTCTGATTGAGGAGAAATTAAAAATATTACAAAATCGGTCGAAACAAAGGGGTACCATCACGGAAAACAACGGATTTGGGTTCCAAAAATATATATTATATAAACATTACTACCATAATATATATCGAGTAAGAATTAGAATAAAATTAATTTAATTGGAAACGAAGTTGGGAGTTAGAAGATATTGACCGAACTACAAATTCGGTCGAAACGAAAAAGGTACCATCAAGGAAAAATGTCGTTAATGTTTGATATAAAAGTGATCAGAATGTTCATTTGATCCTATATTTTGAGTAAAATGTTTGTAAAATATATTTCTTCGAGTACGGAAGCTAAACGTAATTTATTTCATCGAAAATAGAGTTCCGATTGAGGAAAAATTCAAAAAACTACAAAATCGGTCGAAACTCAAAGGGGTACCATCACAGAAAACAACGGATTTGGGTTCCAAAGTTTATATTATACTAACATTACTACCATAATATATATCGAGTAAGAATTAGAATAAAACTTATTTAACTGAAAACAAAGTTAGAAGTTATGAGATATTGACCAAACTACAAAATCAGTCAAAACGAAAAAGATACCATCAAGGAAAAACGTCGTTAATATTTGATATAATAAAAGTGATAATAACGTTCATTTGATCCTATATTTTGAGTAAAATGTTTGGAAAATATATATCTTCGAGTATGGAAGCAAAACAAAATTTATTTTATCGAAGATGGAGTTCCGATTGAGGAGAACCTAAAAACATTACAAAATCGGTCGAAACTCAAAGGGATACCAGCACGGAAAAACAACGGATTTGGGTTCCAAAAATATATATTATATTAACATTACTACCATAATATATATCGAGTAAGAATGACAAGAAAACTAATTTCACTGAAAACGAAGTTGCGAATTATGAGTTATTGACCAAACTACAAAGTTGGTCGAAATGAAAAAGGTACCATCAAGGAAAAAGGTCGTTAATGTTTGATATAAAAGTGATCATAACGTTCATTTGATCCTATACTTTGAGTAAAATGTTTGGAGAATATATTTCTTCTAGTGCGGAAGCAAAACAAAATTTATTTTATCGAAGATGGAGTTCCGATTGAGGATAAATTAAAATATTACAAAATTGGTCCAAACTAAAAGGGGTACCATCATGGAAAACAACGGATTTGGTTTCCAAAAATATATATTATATTAACACTACTACATAATATATATCGACTAAGAATATGAAGAATCTAATTTTGTTGAAAACTAAATTCTGTGTGAGTTGATATTGAAACACTACAATATCGATGGACACTCAAGGGGATACACTGTCACGGAAAAGGTTGTTTGAACTTTGAAATAAGATATGATGTTAATGTTTATATGATCCTATACGTATTAAATTTCTACGAATGGCTTAAAATGCAGATAAACTTAATTTCGCTGAAAGAAAAATTCTGAGTTAGAAGAAATTGTAAAACTACAAAACCTATCTAAACTCAAAGGGGTAGCATCATCACTATCACTGAAAATACTTGTTTTGGGGTATAATATATTGATCTTAACATTACTACTATTGTAATATATTATCGAGTAAGAATGCGAAGTGGGAATTTTAGGGTCGTAGACACCATGGTTGCGGCCTTGGTTTCTCAACGCCAGGTTTGTCGCGGTGGGAAATTTACCGATGTTCGAAAATTCAGAAATCGATCTTTTATGACTCTAATACCAATGTTCGAATGTACTAAACATGCAATCGACTAAATGCACATATTTAGATTACCTCTCGGAGCGATTTCATTTTGTGGAAGCAGAAATGAATCTGTCTGAGATTGGGATCGTGATCTGTCGAACAGAGAAAACGTCACTGTTTGATGGACAATAATATATAATATCACAGCTACTGACATTTATCTAAAGTATAGGGAGATAGAGTTTTCCTGCTCTAGGCGAGAGTGAGAACATTATGATGTAGGATTTTCCAACCTGAGCACTCATATATATATATAAAGATATATAGAGTGAATGGTTTTGAGGGTCAGTACCACAAATGGATTTATGTGAAGGAAATTTCATTTATGGACGACTCATTATCCCAAAATCAATTTGCTCATTAGATAATAATATATTATTTAGTCATGTTAATCTTATTCTAAGTATCTCGCAAAATATAAGCTAATAATAATCATAAAAATATTAAGAATTATTGAATTATTAAGAATACAAAAGGTAGTATGAGACATTACAGATTGTAAAGTTGCATTAATATTGAATCTGCTAGACTCTTATTTTTCAATTAAAACTAAAGATGTGCAAAAAATTATTAAAATAGACAATGGTATTTAGTTGTATTTTATGTATATAAGTACTATTTTAGAAACGTAATATATATAGAATTGCAGCTTATTTTACCACTTAGACCTTAAATTAATGTCTTTAGTTGCCAGTAAGATTCGGACTTGCATGTCTTAATATTAGCGTTAAAAAAAACGTAGGCTTGTCCAAATGAACCGGTTCGAACGAACTGGTCTGGTTTGGTTCAAACCGGTTCGGCCGAACTAGTTCCAAAATCATACCAGTATTTTTAGCAAATAGAACAGTTAAAAATAGTACCAAAAATCCAGTTCGAATCGGTTCGACTCGTTTTTTTATACTGGTTTATACTTAAATTTAAATCAAGCCACTTTAAACCTATATAATTTTAGAACCGGTTTGAAGCAAAATCAACTAAACCGGTCTGAAATTAAACCAAACCTAGAGATGTCTTCAATAAACCAAACCTAGAGATATATTGGACTCTCGTATGTTGATGTTGGATAGGATTTTAGTCGGTTGTGGAACATATTTTCAGTCGGTTCAGTGTGTTTTTCAGTCGGTTCAGTGTGTTTTTTAGTCAGTTCAGTGTTTTTTCAGCCGGTTCAGTGTTTTTCAGTTGGTTCAGTATTTTTTCAGACGGTTCAGTGTGTTGGACAGGATTTTCAGTCGGTTTAGGTTCAGTTTGAACCATATTATTTCCGAACCAAAATTATTATT
Organism: Chamaenerion angustifolium; assembly: GCA_946814005.1. Lineage (NCBI taxonomy): Eukaryota > Viridiplantae > Streptophyta > Magnoliopsida > Myrtales > Onagraceae > Chamaenerion > Chamaenerion angustifolium. Next base: position 3,700,069 of record OX328279.1, read on the forward strand.
AAAAAAAATAGACCAGAACAGTTCGAATCGGTTCTGAATCGGTTCGAACCAGACCAGTTCTTTTTTACTTAAACCAGCCTAGTTTTTTTAGAAACAGAAAAATGTACTGATTTTTTTTCAAACCAGACCAGTTCAGTTCAGAACCGGTTCGACCCCGAACCGGTTCATGAACAAGCCTAAAAAAACGCAAATTTAATCAACTTTTTCATAATTAATTTTAATCTTATAAGTGAAGAATTTTGATATATTTTTAGAATCCTAGTACTGTACAAAGTCCTATCCCGGACCTACACCAGATATTGACTCATATTTGATTTTTTTACCGAAATATACATCAATATAAAAGTAAAAATCGAAATATTCTCAGTTTTGAAAAAAAAAATACTAAAGTATACATAACCTCGAATGTCATTCGCGGGTAGATATACTAAAAAAGCATACACGTGAATACCATTCGTGAGTGTCCTAAAAAACATTTCTCGTAAATGACATTTGCGGGTGAAAGTTTTGTTGAAGAAAAGAAGTAACTTGCATTGATTATGAGAGAGAGAGTGGGGTGGAAGTTGTGCGGAAGTAATTTGCATTCATTATGAGAGAAAGAGAGATAAGGTGGAAGTTGTGTTTTTTCACGAGAGAAATAAAAACAAAATATTTCTAACCGCATATGTCATTCGCGAGGGCAAAATCTACACTCGTGAATAACATTCACGGTGATGCTTTTTATAGCCACACGCGAATGTCATTCGCAGGTAGGTATACTTTGGTATTTTTTTTCAAATTTGAGAATATTTCAATATACAGTTTTATATTGAGGTATATTTCGCTAAAAAAAATCTCACATTTCAAACACCTTTTGCTTGTTTACATTAATGGAGACTTTAGGCTTGTTCATGAACCGGTTCGGGGTCGAACCGGTTCAGAACTGGTCTAGTTTGTAAAAAAAACATTATTTTTTCTGTTCTAAAAAACCTGGTCTGGTTTAGGTAAAAAAACTGATCTGGTTCGAACTGGTCTGGTCTGATTTTTTTAATAACAATTTTGGTTATGAAATAATTTGGTTCAAACTGGAACTAAATCGACTGAAAATCCTGACCAACACACTGAACCAGCTGAAAAAATATTGAATCAACTGAAAAATACACTGAACCGATTGAAAACACACTGAGTCGACTGAAAAACACACTGAAGCGACTGAAAATTGTTCCACAACCAACTGAAAACTTATTCAACATCAACATACGAAAGTCTAATACATCTCTAGGTTTGGTTTATTGAAAACATCTCTAGGTTTGGATTATTGAAGATATCTCTAGGTTCGGTTTAATTTCAGACCGTTTTGGTTTATTTTGCTTCAAAATGGTTCTAAAATTATATATGTTCTAAAATGGTTTGATTTAAATTTAAGTATAAACCATTATCGAAAAATGAGTCGATTCGAACGGAATTAAAACTATTATTTTGAATGGGTCTACTTGAAACCTAAAAATTTGTCTAATTTTGAAACTAATTCGATTGAACCGGTTCAAATCAGACCAAAAACAGACTAGTTCAGTCGAACTAGTTTAAATGAACAAGTGTAGGAGACTTCGATTATGAATTGCTGTCAAACGAAAATTTGAAAAGATTCTTCGACAAGGGAAAGTGGTGGGGTGTTGTTAGGGTTTGGTGGTTGTGGTGCATTTGACTTGACCTTTAGATTTCTATGAATTATATGCAACAATGTTTTTTGATTTCAAACTTCGTAACCTTTTTAGATTTTTGGAATATTTCCTTTTCGACAATACTTGAAACATGAAAAACAGAATATCAAACCCTGTCCATTGATTCAAAGATCAATACAGCAGATGTTATTCCGTCTGTACGACAACCTCGTGAAATGTTGGGCTAGTTAGAGTGAAAATTTGAGGATGTTTTATATATATATAATGCAAAAATCATTAATCTTGAATTTGTTCTGATTACAGAATAATTCTAATGCAACATTTTTAATTAGAGAATTCAACCCTGCCATTATTAAATAATTATATAAATTAATTATTGTATAAAAAAGTGGTCAAACGAGCCCGTCGGTCCACCCATCATTTTAATGAATGACAACGACAGTTAATGATGGACACTTGGTAGCCGCCAAAAGATCCAATAACTTTTTGCACACGAACGATCGAGACTTAAAACCCTAATAAATAATTAATTGCATAATATTTCATTATTTTAAATATTCTTGAAATTTTAATGGGAAGTGGAAAGGACAACAGAATCTCCTGCCCAATATCTTATATTGTGCGTGCATGTGGGGTGGGCCGCCGACGCAGAATAAGAAATAAGTAAATAACTCTTCAGCTGCCTTAAGGAAATAACCAACACCTACTAAACAAATTACTAACGCGCTATTTAAAAATGTAAATTACTAACGTTCTTTGTGAAAATGCTGTCGATTTTTCTTTTTCGATAATTATTAAAGATAGTTAGTTTTTGTTGTGTGTTTTGAACTTGAATTCAAAATTTTGTCGTACATAATTACCAAAAAAAACTTTCAGCTACTTTTCTCTCTTTAAAAAAATAACAATTAATTTCTATTATAAAAAATATTATGCACCATAGAATTTACTCATTTAGTATTACTGCAAGATTTAGAATATTACTATAACTTTTTACCTACTAGAAATTGACTCCCATTTTATATGATATAATTTAATTTATATATTAATTACTAATTAAAAAATCTATTTAAATATATATATATATATATATAATATCATGTATTAGTTATTTAGATACATGTATATAGAGAAGTACTCTCAATTTCTTTAAGTTCCCTCAGAAAGTCATTAAATTGATTATGAGTTGTATTTCCACGTCCTCGATTCAAATCCTGTTCAATGGGGGGAAACTAGGAAAATTCTACCCGTCCAGAGGCATTAGACAAGGAGACCCTTTATCTCCATACATATTTATTCTATGCATGGAATATCTGGCGTTTCTTATTGATGAAAAAGTTATGCAGGGGCAATGGAAAGGAATAAAAGTGGGAAGAGGAAACATGACCCTTTCTCATCTTTTCTTTGCTGATGACCTCATTCTTATGGGAGAGGCGACTCCCGAAAATTGTAATTGCATCAATTCAGTTTTAGATGCTTTCTGCGCCAGTTCAGGACAAAGGGTAAATCAGGGAAAGTCGGTCATGGTTTTTTCCAAAAACGTACCTAATGCCAAAATAAATGAGATCTCAACGATTTTAAAGTTTAAAGTAGTTGAGAATTTTGGGAATTACCTTGGGTTCCCGCTTGATCTGTCGAACTCGAAAGTGAACTCCTTTAACTTTGTCCTGGATAAAGTTAGAAATAAACTTTCGGGCTGGAGGGCGAATCTGTTATCTATGGCGGGTAGGGTTACGTTGGTAAAATCGGTCTTGTCCACGATTCCCTCTTACTATATGCAATGCACTATGTTCCCTAACTCAGTATGTCAGGAATTGGACAGGATCAACAGAAATTTTGTCTGGGGAACCACTGATCAGAAAAGGAAAATTCACTTGATTAGTTGGGAGGAAATAACTAAGCCGAAAAATCTTGGGGGTCTTGGCATTCAATCCGCAGTGTTACGAAACAAAGCTCTATTGGGGAATTTGGCATGGAGGTTGAGAAAGGAAACGTCTCCTTGGGCGGAGATGATCAGAAACAGAACGTTTAAACATGATGGTACTTCTCTCAATTCTTCTAACAAAACACCGTGCAATTGGAAAGCAATCAATGAAGGTTTGAACACCCTTCGATTGGGATCGGGGTGGGTCGTAGCTAGTGGTAGGGATATTAAGTTCTGGCATGATAACTGGGTGGGTAATCAATCCCTCCGAGCATCTATCTACGGGCCTCTGAAGTATGAGGAAGACAAATTGATGGTAGAAGATGTTTTCCAAAACGAAGAGTGGAGCCTTGATAGAATTTCGTTTGATTTCCCAAAAAATATTTTGGATATGTTTCGTAGTATTCCTGGGGATAAGACCAATGTCTCCTTGGATACTCACATTTGGAATGCAACCAATTCAGGGAATTACACTACTGCATCTGCTTATTCGCTATTAGCAGGTCATGATTCAAATAGTCAGGTATTGGATCAATGGGATTGGGTTTGGAAAATTCAAACTACCCCAAAAATTCAGTATTTTATATGGTTGTGCCTTAAAGACAGATTAGCGACCTGTAAACTTTTGAACCATAGGGGATGTAATCTGAGTCCAATGTGCCAAATTTGTCAATTGGGGGTGGAGGGCATTGACCATATTTTGCGTAGGTGTGAGCATGCAAAAAATATGTGGAACTCTGTCATTTGGCCTTCTTGTTTGGGCCAATCGTTCCACTACCCTTTGAATGAGTGGATCAAGTTTGGTTGTCAGGTTCCAGGAGTTACTATTCAAGGTGTTGAGTGGAAAATCTTGTTCCCTTATGTTTTATGGAACATTTGGAAAAATAGGAACTCTCTTGTTTTTAATGATAAACCTGCTTTTTCTTCTGTTTTTAATTTATCTGTATCCCAGGCAAAGTTTCACCAAAATGCTTATCTTGAGACTGAGACCACTAATGAGTTTGTTGCCCTTGATATTAGTTGGATTCCGCCAGAACAGGATTGGTTTAAAATTAATACAGATGGAGCTGCTAAGGGAAACCAAAGGATTGCAGGAGCGGGTGGGGTCATCCGTGATCACAGAAGTAAATGGGTTGCAGGATTCTCAAGAAACTTGGGATGCTCAAACAGTCTTACTGCGGAATGCTGGGCCATCCGCGATGGGCTACTACTGGCGAAATCACTCGGATTAACATTCATACATCTCGAGACAGACGCTCTCTCAGCTCATAAGGTAATTTCTGAGGAAAATATGTCAAATCTAAAACTTATGTCAATCATTGCGGATTGCAGGATGCTTCTGATGCAGTTCGAAAGAGTGAAGTTCAGACATATTTTTCGAGAAGCGAATGCAGTAGCGGATATCATGGCAGGGTTGGCGATCAACCAGAGACATGTTTTTGAAATTCATACCTCCCCACCGAAGGAAACAGTTAATGCGATTCGAAAAGACTCCTTGGGGGTCTCTCTTTCTAGAATTGTTAAAGTTAGCTAGTTTTGTTTTGTTGTTTTGAACTTGGTGATAAGTTGTCATCTAAAGTTTAATTTTAATTTAATCCATAATTATCAAAAAAAAAAAAAAAAAAAAGAGAGAATAGATGTACAATAAAAGGAATATATTTTAGTGGTGTACAAAATATGTATAAACAAATGAACGCATAAATTACCTAAAATAGTTTTATAAACAAATTAAGATGAATAAATAACATATTTGAATAAAAATCATAAATCATATATTTACTAAGAATTGGCCAATATATGCTAGGGTTGGGACGGCATACTAAATTAATTGAAACAATAGCAAGTATACTTACTTCGTATTTGTGTCGTGTCATCTAATTTAAATTATGAATAATATTTCATATAAATGGATAAGTTCTAAATGTGTCGTTTTAAGATCTCTTGAAACAAGATACTAATAAGATGTGTGTCTAAGTGTGTCTTATGAGACACGACACATATAATACCCTAAAAGAAGATTTTTTAAAAACAATTGTACTTTCTGGCCCAAATTTTATATGAAAATTTACAAAATTTTCTTTTTAAAAAACAACAAATACATTTAAAAAAATAAAGTAGTTTAATATCAGTTTGTATAATCTTTGATCTATATATGGAAGTGTATCCCTATAGTATGACCAAAAGAAAAGGATTTTAACTCAAAAATTTGAGTTGAAGTATTAGTAAAATTAGTGAGTTTATATATACATATTTTTAGATAAACGTATTTCATTAGTATAATAAATCATACATGTTATATTTTTTTTTTATAATTATGGATTAAATAACCGCTATAGGTGACAACTAATCACCCAAGTTCAAATTATACAACCAAAACTAGCTAGCTTTAACAATTCGCGAAACAGAAAAGCCAACAGCGTATTTTCGGAGCGCGTTAATAGTTTCCTTCGGAGGTGAGCTATGGATTTCAAACACATGCCGTTGTTTGAGCGTCATACCCGCCATGGTATCCGCTACCGCATTTGCTTCCCGAAAAATATGTCTGAATTTCATTCTTTCGAACTGCATCAATAGCTTCCTGCAATCCGCAATGATCGGCATTAGTTTTTGATTTGACATATTTTCGTCAGAGATTACCTTATGGCGGCCCAGTAACTAAATTTCACATCTCTTTAGCATGTGTACACCCACGCAATATGTGATCTATGTCCTCCACCCCAGAGTAACAAATTTGGCGCAGGGGGCTCAAATTACATCCCCTATGGTTCAATAGCTTGCCGGTGGCTAGTCTATCTTTAAGGCACAACCAGATAAAATACTTAATTTTTGGGATAGTCTGAATCTTCCAAACTCAATCTCATTGATTGATTACCTGGTTGTTTGTGTCATGACCTGCTAAGAGAGTATGCTGATGTTGTAGTGTAATTCCCCGAGTGTGTGACATTCAATATTTGAGTATCCCATGAGACATTGGTCCTGTCCCCTGGAGTACCTCGAAACATGTCCACGAAATTTTGGGGGAAGTCAAAAGAAGTTCTATCTAGATTCCACTCTTCATTTTGGAAGACATCTCCTACCATCAATCTGTCTTCTTCATAGTTCAGTGGACCATAGATTGCAGCTCACAGGGGCTGATTACCCACCCAATTATCGTGCCAAAATTTAATATCCCTACCATTTGTCATCACCCACCCTGATCCTAATTTAATGGTGTTCATACCTTCTTTAATTGATTTCCAATTACATGACGTTTTATTCGAATTGGTGAGAGAAGATTCATCCTGCTTAAAAGTTATGTTTCTGATTACCACAGCTCAATGAGCCGTTTCCTTCTTCAATCTCCAAGTCAATCATACATGTTATGTTACGGTAAGACACGATCAGACTCTTGTAACTACTTATATTTATTTATATATCTGATAGTTAAAATTGATTATACACAGGGACGAAGCCATGTGTGGTGGCATAGGGGTTAATTGTCCCCCTCAACTTTTAATTATGTGTAAATTTAACCCTAAAAATGCAATAATTTTCAATTTAGCTCTTTTGAATCATATATATATTTGTCATCACTATTTTTTTTTAGTTCAACTATTTATATTTACTTTAATATTTGCCCTTACTCGATAATTTTTCTGGTTTCGTCCCTGAATATACATATTTAAATGTATCATATATTATTTAGTCACGAGATTGCAATCATATCGGCCACATTTATATAAGTATGTATCGTTGTTATAAGTCTTTTAATCATGTCGTCTTGTCGGTCCTACTTTATACCATTGTGGAAGTTCAATATTTGCAGTCACCAACCCAACTACACCCAAATTCAATGAAATGGACGTCTCTCCTTTGTCTATGGAAACCCTAGACCCTAATGATTTACTTTCTCAACTCTATAAATAATGGGATTCCAATTTCCAACTCAAACTCATTCGACAACTTAACTTCCATCACCTTCTCTGTCAAACACCATCGACCATCCATGGCAGACATTCACAAAAACATCCCACTTCTTGTTCTACTCTTTGTCCTCCTCCTCGAAGCTTCTGCCATTGATGGAAGACAAATCAAGAGCAAGGGGACAACGTTGGTCTCCACTGCTACCTTAAAACCTGAGCAACCGACACAACTAGAAGAATCAAAGACAATGAACGAGGACGATTTCCGACCTACAAACCCAGGAAACAGCCCTGGTGTCGGCCATTCATTTCAAGGGCTAAACAAGACTCCTCAACAACGTAGCACCAATAGTGAACACGTGCAGTACCACCCTACTGGCTCGGTGAGTGACTTCAGGCCTACGGGTCCGGGTCACAGTCCTGGGGTCGGACACACTGTCGAGGATGTTTCGGTGAAGACGAAAGCTTAAGTTGGCTTGCATACTCCTCCTAGCTAGTAAGTAGCCAAAGGGATTCCGACATTTATTTTACACGTGATGTGTATATATATATATATATATATAGGTAAGAATAATATGTTTTGATGAATCGGGTCAGTAAATAATCGGTGCGTGAAGCCAATGTATGATCCAGTAGTTTCGATTTATTTACGTGTATGTAATTATAGTATTAAGTCATGTAATATTATTATGGATTTATATTTCTGAGTTCAAATTATATAAATGAAATTATTATTATTATTATTACTATGAACCCATAGTTATATAAATTAATCCATCTTGCATGCATGGGATTTTCTAAATATAAGAAGGCTAAGAAAGATTATTGCATATGGTTATCCAATATGTGTTAAATTTTCAACGGGTGTCGGGTGATTCCAAAATTTAAGTGTTTAATGAGGGTCATTAAATTTAACTAAACTCTCAATATATATATATATATATATAGTATATAGTCTCCTCCGATTCATAACTCTCCTGCGAAGGAAATTATTATCGCGCTCCGGAAAGACGCTGTGGGCTTTTCTGTTTCGCGAATTGTTAAAGTTAGTTAATTTTGGTTGTGTATTTTGAACTTGGGTGATCAATTGTCACCTATAGCGGTTATTTTAATCCATAATTATCAAAAAAAAAAACATATTCTCTTAAATATATTTTAATACTTTTAAAAATTATAAAAGTTTTTATCAAATGATTTAACCAATCTTAAATGTTGTTGTTTTATATTTACCATCTTTAAAAAATGACCATGTAAACACTATTTATCGATCATTTTTTTTAATTAATTTTATCTTTACAGATATTTTACTATATTATATGTATATACAAGTTCAAAGTTAAAATCTTTTATAAGGTATTATACTTTTTTTTTTTTTTTTTTGGTCAATATAAGGTATTATACTAACGGCTGATTTTAAATTATTTTCATAAAAAAATAATTGCACGCCAGGTTGTTGGTACGTACGACAGAAAATAATTAAAAAAAATAAAGGAATCTCCACTGATTCTTTATTGGAATAATTGCCTGAAAAGCAAGGGTTTCCAAATCTCTCACACTCTGTCTCTGTCTTTCTATGTATAACTGCACAATCTTATATATTAGTCATAATGAAAGACAAATGAATCCTTGTAATTAAATTATTATTTTATCATACAAAAGAGGAAGAATAATTCTGATGTTGAGAGAGCTTAGATTTTCCAAATTATATCTTTGAATTATATATAAATAGAAGCTGTTCCGGTCAAATCTAATTTGGTCAAGTTGAGAGTAGTTTTATTTATTAAATTGTTTATAACCAAAATTTATTATTTTAGTTCTATTTAATAAGAATTTTTCGACTTGCTAGAACTTTAAAAATAGTCTGATGTTAATATATTATGTGGAAACAACGTTTATATATTTAGAACCTGAGCAACCGACACAACTAGAAGAATCAAAGACAATGAACGAGGACGATTTCCGACCTACAAACCCAGGAAACAGCCCTGGTGTCGGCCATTCATTTCAAGGGCTAAACAAGACTCCTCAACAACGTAGCACCAATAGTGAACACGTGCAGTACCACCCTACTGGCTCGGTGAGTGACTTCAGGCCTACGGGTCCCGGTCACAGTCCTGGGGTCGGACACACTGTCGAGGATGTTTCGGTGAAGACGAAAGCTTAAGTTGGCTTGCATACTCCTCCTAGCTAGTAAGTAGCCAAAGGGATTCCGACATTTATTTTACACGTGATGTATATATATATATATATAGGTAAGAATAATATGTTTTGATGAATCGGGTCAGTAAATAATCAGTGCGTGAAGCCAATGTATGATCCAGTAGTTTCGATTTATTTACGTGTATGTAATTATAGTATTAAGTCATGTAATATTATTATGGATTTATATTTCTGAGTTCAGATTATATAAATGAAATTATTATTATTACTATGAACCCATAGTTATATAAATTAATCCATCTTGCATGCATGGGATTTTCTAAATATAAGAAGGTTAAGAAAGATTATTGTATATGGTGTCGGGAGATGCCAAAATTTAAGTGTTTAATGAGGGTCATTAAATTTAACTAAACTCTCAATATATATATATATAATATAGTCAACATATTCTCTTAAATATATTTTAATACTTTTAAAAATTATAAAAGTTTTTATCAAATGATTTAACCAATCTTAAATGTTGTTGTTTTATATTTACCATCTTTAAAAAATGAGCATGTAAACACTATTTATCGATCATTTTTTTTAATTGATTTTATCTTTACAGACATTTTACTATATTATATGTATATACAAGTTCAAAGTTTTTTTTTTGATAATTATGGATTAAAATAACCGCAATAGGTGACAATTAATCACCCAAGTTCAAAATACACAACCAAAACTAGCTAACTTTAACAATTCGCGAAACAGAAAAGCCCACAACATCTTTTCGGAGCGCGGTAAAGGTTTCCTTCGGAGGAGAGCTATGAATTTCAAACACATGTCGCTGATTGAGCGTCATACACGCCATGGTATCCGCTACCGCATTCGCTTCACGATAAATGTCTGAACTTCATTCTTTCGAACTGCATCAATAACTTCCTGCAATCCGCAATGATCGGCATAAGTTTATGGTTTGACATATTTTCATCAGAGATTACCTTATGGGCTAAGAGAGCGTCCGTCTCAAGGTGGATAGATTTTAATCCGAGTGTCTTTGCCAAAAGCAGACCGTCTCGGATGGCCCAACATTCCGCAGTGATACTGTTTGAGCAACCCAAATTCCTTGAGAAACCTGCAACCCAAAGACCCCTGAAGTCTCGGATGACCCCACCGGCTCCTGCGAAACCCGAATTTCCCTTAGCAGCTCCATCAGTGTTAATTTTAAACCTTACAAAGTTTTAAAAGGTATTATACTAACGGCTGATTTTAAATTATTTTCATAAAAAAATAATTGCACGCCAGGTTGTTGGTACGTACGACAGAAAATAATTAAAAAAATAAAGGAATCTCCACTGATTCTTTATTGGAATAATTGCCTGAAAAGCAAGGGTTTCCAAATCTCTCACACTCTGTCTATGTCTTTCTATGTATAACTGCACAATCTTATATATTAGTCATAATGAAAGACAAATGAATCCTTGTAATTAAATTATTATTTTATCATACAAAAGAGGAAGAATAATTCTGATGTTGAGGGAGCTTAGATTTTCCTAATTTTATCTTTGAATTATATATAAATAGAAGCTGTTCCGGTCACATCTAATTTGGTCAAGTTGAGAGTAGTTTTATTTATTAAATTGTTTATAACCAAAATTTATTATTTTGGTTCTATTTAATAAGAATTTTTCGACTTGCTATAACTTTTAAATTAGTTTGATGTTAATATATTACGTGGAAATAACGTTTATATATTTAGATATGTTTAATAACTAGTGTTCCTCATTTCTTACGTAACACAATAACATGACATGTATACGCATGGAAAACTCGTTTTTTGTGGAAGTATACAACAACACGATAGGAAACACGAAAGTATTTTCGTGTCGAGTTTAGGTATCAAAACACGGCACGCACGATAAACTTGAATTTAGAAGTCTATTTTTTTAAATAAGTATCGTTTAGTAACTTTTAAAACTCTATTACTTAATTTCTAGAGTTTGTCAATTCTACATTAAAGACTCGTGAAATTCTATGTTTGAATTAATAAATCTTATTATGAACAAATTGTTATTTTGATATTTTCGTATGAATCTCGCATGTTAACATAGAACTCACTAACTTATTTTGACATGAGCGCGCACGAAAAATTGCATGTCGTGTTTGTGTTGAGAAATATAACGCAATAAACTTATCGTATGTTTGGTAAGTGACTCACGATAAATGTATTGGATGTGCATGATAACACTCACGATTTGTCACCCTTATTAGTAACAGTGTTGAAACATTTTTTATCTAACAAATATACTCATAAACGCATTTAATTAGGTGTGTCTAATATTTGGATTTATTCTTACACTTAAATATTTAACTAAAATTTGATTGTGAAATTAGATTATGATATCTATAAATTTTGTAACCTGCTACATGACTTGTGTAATGTATATATAAATTATTTTATATCACTGTATGTGTTTGTCTTTGTCATTATTAAGTTTGAAAAAGTTTGTCCGTAAGGAGTAAAAAGAGCTAGCTTTTGCCGTAGGAGAATCCCTCAATGCGCAGCCTTCGGTCCATAAATAACACGAGAGCATTTTCTATATCAAGTATGGACCATACACAGTGGAGTAATAAAGGTAGGCCACTAACATTATTTTCATCAAAAAATAAAAAAGATTCCTTTAATATAAAATTCATATATATACTTTTAATATAATAATTTCGTAATTTACCAACATATATACCCTGGCAAGTTAGAAACGTACAAGTCAGCTCTCTCTTGTCTCTACATCATTTCAAACCCTAGATAATGAGAATCTTTGAAGAATATATCTTAAATGTAATTTAAAATTGAAAATACAAATACGACACGTTATGTAAACGTACGTTACACACATTTGAACAAATAAAAAATATATTATATATACAGGACATTATGTCCATATAAGTGAATATATCTTAAATATGACTCAAACTATGAACATGACACGTTCTATATACAAATTACAAGCATTTGAATAAGCAAAAAAAAAACATTTGATATATACAAAATATGACACGAAATCCACAAGTATTATGGTTCGGTAACATAATCAAGTTCCAAAATCAATAAATTTTGAATCAGAAACAATTACAAAAAAAAAGTTATTTTAAACATTATTATTAATTGTATCTAAAATGATAAAAATTGTTTAGTAAATGAATATGTTAAGGTTAAACTCATATATTCATAAGTGTATATCATTGTAAATCATGTCATCGTATTGTATCACAAATTGTCATCGTCATTTATATTGTCACCTCTATTTATATTATGTATTGTGTGTTTGGTACAATAACAATATGTCTATCAGTTGTGGCATGACAAAGTTTCATTTTTCTTGTATAATGTTTGAAAGAACATCTTCGGTTTATTTAGGAAGATGTTTACATTGATTCAACAAGCATATATGAATTATATATATATATATATATATAAATTTCTTGAATAATTTTTATATAATATTATATTATTATTATTTAAGCTTAACAAAAGGGTTTGCAGGCAAACAATTGTGTGGTCAAGGCAAATAACATAACTACGTCATAATTTTTAATTACATATCATATCCATAATTATTGAGGGTAAATTTTTTAATATCATGACAGTATTCATAACCGTTATTATTAATCATAAATTTATCGGTATACCCATTATTCAAAGAACCTATATTTTATCTAGTGTTTGACAATTAAATTTTGGATCTTCAGGTCCTAAAATATTTAAAAAATAATAATTCAACAAAATCGAGTTTAATTCATGTTTGATATACATATTGTTTTATTTACATGATAATTATAAATATATAATATACCGTTATTGTTATAACCACAACCATTAATCAAATATTATCATCAAGATTCATTATTATAACTGCATCTAACCATAATAGTATGATTAATCACTTTAAAAAATAGTACGAAAACAATATTTTATTTTTAATTTTCATTACACCATTGTCTGTCGATAGAATGCTTGGACTATCCGCCAAAGGTTCACTCTTGGAGGATTTTTTTTATTGTTTCTTAAAATAACAAAATAATATAACTAAAATAGTTTGTTTGTTTTGGCCAAATATAACTAAAATAGTTAACTTGTACAAACATCTACCGTATAGTTTTTAATTAACAATTTATAATTTTCGTATCAAATAACTTTTTTCTTCACTTAGAGGCATGCATTTTTTTTTAAATTTATTTCCCAATAAAAGGGTTTGCCCCCACTTCCATAGCACCTTAACTAATCAAATTACAGTTGGAATGAAGTTTAATTAATTTAATCTCAATTTATTAATTATTCCATGCATCAAATTTGGTTATAACATAAGAAATTAATGAACCGACTTATATAGACCGACTTTTGCTTTTGGAGCATGTGGGTCAACATATATAGTAATTTATGAAAAGACCTATTGAAAGTGTGATTTTGACATAATAGATTTGTTACCTTTTTTGACATAAATTTAATGTATATATATATATATATAAATTACCAACGACAAGAAAAGGTAATTAAAAGTAAACCTAATATTTAGGAAATTGTTTAATTTGGGATCATTCCATTCCATGGGTATATTCTCAAGCACAATATCAATATATAATTATATACATAGTTAGCTCTTTATAGTCAAAGGGTAAAATATTACTATATCCTCCATGTGAGTTTGATCTTTTGTTAGATATTCTATTCAAATTTAATGGAGCATATTTTAAAAATTGCAAAGATAATATAATTTTTAAAAATGCCACAAATAAATCTTCAAAATTTTACTCTCTATTATAATTAATTTTTAATTTGATCGGGATTCGACTAAATCTTAATCGAATTAAGGTTAAATTGAACCCTAGTTGAGAGTGTTAAGTCTTGATTCAGACCATCCTTCACTCATCGACGAGCTAACCTGGATCAAGACCCTAGACCTTTAGATTGGGGTCAATCGAATTTTGATCTATTTGAGTCTCAATTGTAAAATATATTAAAATTTAGAAGAGTTTATTTGTGACTTTCTTAAAGGTATTCTATTTTTTTTTTTTTTGCAAATTTCAAAATATATTCTCTTAAGTTTGGATGAAAAATCTAATGAAAATATAAAAATTTGATGGATAATCAAATATTAAAAACCGGAATTTTCAAAAATAAATATTAAACGGGAAGCTGAAATTTAGTCCAACGGGGGAAAATTTGTATTTGATCCTTAATCAAATTGAAATCATGTTTAATTACTTGTTAATAATTAGAATTTTGTTGTTGGATCATCCTCAATTATAATTAAAATAGTAGTGATTATATATATATATATATATTTAACTATAATGCATCTTATATTTAATATGAGGAAATCAATGTCTATTTAATAACATTATTTCTTATAATAAGACAAACAATTTCATTATAAAAGAATATATTATTATTTTCTCTAATAATATATTTATATATTTCGAATATTCATTATTAACTTAAAAAATAAGTTGATCTTTCTATGCAATAATTTTAATATTCTAAGAATAGAAAATTTCGTCCAAACTATATTTCTTTTAATAACTTAGAAATTTGTTACATAAGATATTTTATAATAGGCATGCGATTTTCATCACGCTTTATTAGTCATCATAGTTTGCACTTTAATATGTGAAATGTTTTTTTTTCAAAGATAATACTTTATTCACTATTTAGAAATAGAATTTAAAACATTATTATATCAATTAACATTAATAATAACTAAAAGAGAGGTTTGAGGGTGTGAAACTCAGTCGTTCAGACACAATCTTATTCTTGCTTTTATGGTTATCCAATGCGCACATTTGTTTGCCTTCCTCAATATTGTTATCTAGGTGACACTACTTCTAGTGTTTTCGACTTATAGAATGTGTCTCACATTCAGAATGGTACGCGAGTAAGTCCCTTTTACAAGGATTGGTTGATAACATTACTCGCATCAGTCTCAACTTCCAAGTTATGCCAACCTTTGTCACTTTTCAAGTGTAGTGCTTATAAAATGGTCATTGTCTCATCTCACTCATTTGTTATGTTGTTGATCATTCTTTTGTTTAAGTCATGAGCAATTACCCTAATACCCTCTATTTTTTATTGTGGGCACCAAGAGGCATCGCAGTTTAACTTGACAGACCCGACTGTCGGTAGGGTCTCACGAGCAATTACCCTAATAATACCCCCTTATTTTATTGTGGACACCAAGAGGCATCGCAAATTAATTTGACAGACTCGACTGACGGTAGGGTCCAAATGTGGGATTCATGTCTCGGGTGCAGCTCGACAATTACAGGAGTTCTTCCAAGTATTCATCCACTTCTCGTAGAATGCTCCGGGTGACTTCCACGGGATTCGATAGTTTATCATCGAATGCTAACTTGCACCTAGCTTTCCAAACGTACCAACATGATATTAAGACCAGATTCCATCATACATTTTGGATCATGTACACTAGAGATATTCAACTCAGTCAGCCACTGCACGAGGGTATTAGCTGGAAATAGCTCAAGGCGTACTACCAGGACACCAAACCATATCGTTATAGTCCAAAAGTAATGATAGATTAAGTGTTCTCTTATTTCATTATTCTCAACCAATATTATGAGACATGTTAAAAGTTGAATTTACTTTTTATCAAGCAACATAAACGCTTTAAATTATTTTTTAGTATTTAATCCAAAAAATAATATATTTTTTTGGCCATATCCAAAAAATAATTAACTTTAATAATTTCAAGGTTTCCTAAAATATAAAATATTAATGTTTTTTTTTCGGCTAAAATAACTGAAATTTGTGTATAGCATGTGAAGTGTCGACTATTTGATTCCAATATTCCATTTGAACGCGGTTTGGGAAGGATACCTCCTTTTATATATCTTTACAACTAAGATGTCTATATATATTTTTTTTAAACTATTTAGACTTTTTTAAAAAAACAAAATAGGTATACACACTACACTCTAGTTTGTACCATCAATGTAGAGTTAAGATACAAAAGCGATTCAATTTTTTTTTATTAAAATGATTCACATATCAAAAAATATCCAATAAAAAAATCATGAACAAATTGTCCACAAATTATGTCCAAACTTGACACCCTAATTACGCGTCATCCTACGTCCTTTCAAGGAAATAAGTAATGCACTTATTGGTAGAGACTAATGCACTTGCTTGCATTTTTGTGGTGCGCAAAGTACTTTAGATTTGTTAAAAAGTAAGACAAATCCATATTATTTTCCACAATAAGAAATGAAAAAAGGCTAAGAAAATATATTAAAGCACATCTACATTACATTTATATAAATATAAATAAGCTAAATGGACAGCCTATCATTTTATTTTGTTTTAATTTTAATGTAATAACCTAGTTTGGAATAATGTTTTTAATATAAAAAGAAAATCCTAAACAAATTAAAACTATGATATTATTTCTTATTAACCCAACAATTGGTTTGTGAATTTTAGTATAATGCATAAAATATTTATTTTATTTTTTTATAATTAAATTATAGATAAATTTAGGAGATGCATTAATAGATTTTTTCATACATATATTAATATTTTTATAGTTAGATTTTAATTAAAATTGTTAAGATGACTTAAGAGTATACCGGTCGCCTTCACTCACAAGTTCGGACTTTTGAGACAGTTGGTTAAGGCGTACGTCTTCAGTCTCACATGGTATCAGAGCGCGCAGGTTCAAATCATGGCGACGTTGAAAATATTGATACACTCTCATTAAAGGCCGAGGTCGGGCACACAGACCATGAGTAAACCGATGTTCATAAACATCTGTTTAAGGGAGAATGTTAAGATGACTTAAGAGTATACTGGTCGCCTTCACTCACAAGTTCGAACTTTTGAGACAGTTGGTTAAGGCGTACGTCTTAAGTCTCACAAAAATCAAACATAAAAAATAAATAAATTAGAAAATTTGATTGATGTAGATTTTAGGTTTATTTTAAAGTTTTAGTAGCTATTTTACATTCTTTTAGTTTATAAAAATATTTGTAAACCAATCCTAGGTTTAAGTAGTATTTTGTTTTTTACACATTTAATTACTAATTCACGAAAAAATGGTAAATATTATATTATAATAATATTTTTTTTTAAATGTGATGCTTTAAATTCAAATTGTATCCAACTAATAAATAGCAAAATTTCATATTTATATTTATATATGATTAAATAATAATATACTCATTTAATTATTTTATTCAACAAGAAGTCCTCAATAAAAGTAGTATTGGAGTTTGGGTTCCACAAAACTCCCTCCATAAGTTGAGGGAGTCTTTTTACTTTTTAGACTAGACTAAATATTTCCATTAACTGCAAAAGGGAATCTCAATCTCCCTTGGGTGGGTGGGCTATAAGATCATGTTATAGAATGAATCGTGCACCTTTAAAACTTTGGTTTATCAAAAAATTTATATTATTTATCTATAAACTTGATTTAATTTAAATAGATATGCATATTATATGATATAAACCTCTAGTAATACTCATTTATATTTAGAAGAATCACAATTTGATAGACCACTCGTACGTATTATTGATAGTAAAAAACTTATATTCGAATTTAAGAAATTCCAAATCACACACATTTATCGAGAATATAATGAAGTTGTAGATATTTTTGCAAAAGATGTGTGCGGACGGGAAGACCCCTTTCACAAAATGTTTTGAAACACATGTCTGTTGATGGTGTTGAAAAATTCAAATTTTTATATGTTAAAGGTAGTGTGAACTAATCATATGTAGTTTGACTATTATTTACCCCCCAAAAAATATTAAGGATAGTTAAAGTAGTTTGTAAAATAATTTTCATTACTCTAATTTAATATAATATAATGTCTCAAATTTGAATATTGGGGGTTGGTAATTTGTGTATGTTGTATCTAATCGTGTCGTTTGTAAATAGATAGATCTTAAACACAAGACATGCATGCTTAACTTTTTGTACAAAACATTTCATATATACAATACATAAGTCGTGTCACACGACACGAAATATCACAAAACAACACGACATGGAATCCATCTATTTCATAATTTAATTTCACAATCAAGTTTTAAAATCCGCAAATGATTCAAAAATAAGTACAATAACAAATCCAAATATTAGATACATATACTTAATCATATATTTGCATACCAAAAGTGTTTAGAAATTATTATTAATCATGTGTACATGTATATGAGTTATTTAGACTCGAAATATGTTAAGGTCAAACTCATATATGCATAAATACATGTCGTTATACACTGTTTAATTGTGTCGTGTCAGATTTTGTCATTCCTCCTAATCCAACCCTATTGAACTTGTTGTCATCATTTCTTTCTTTATTATGTAGGATAGACCATAATGTCACAATTTACTCTCCTTAAAGCGTTCAACGATCCCAATCCAAAATTGTTGTCTTCGTAAGTAACCCAGACATGCAAACCCTATACTTTATTTGACAATCTATTTTCTGCTATCGACATAAGTGTTATATGTTCCAAGCCCAATCATGATTTCATATCGACTTTGTTACCATTTGTTACATTTCAAGTCCGAACGACTATTCTCACTAAGTGAACTTAATCCCATTGAGTCAATTATCCTTACCTGGATCTAAAAATTGAAGAAAAAAAAGTCATGTTAAACTTGAGTAATAATCTTATATCCGATGTAGAACAAATCAGAATGTTATATAAATTTATATATTTTTCTCTAATTAATTAGTTATGAGGTTAAATAATAAATATGGTGTATGAAGTTAGGTTTGTTTGTAGATTCATTCATCTATAAATAACATAAAATAGTGGTGTAATTGCATAGCAACCGTCCAAATAAACAGATAGCAAACGACTGGTTTGGGTCAGTGGAGAAGAGTAGTGGGATGGCTTAGTTGTTTCGAATGGTCAAATACACAAAAAGAGGAAGATGATTACTTTAATTAAAAAACTTATTTTTATGAATAATTAATGGATAATAGTACTTATTAAATAATATTGATCAATAAAAATGTATTTAAAAAATGTACTATCTTAATAAAATATTGAAGGGTAAAAAATATTGAAATTGCTTCCTTTTGGAATTGGTTGGACTACAGCTTTAATGCTAAAATACAAGAGCAGGGAATCATACTTTTCATGCATGGATCTTCAATAATCATGGGAATGTCAATCGTGAGGAGCGGGGTGGTTCGCCCAATAACATCCTAATTACGGCATCCTAATTACGGCATCCTAATTACGAGGAGATCATGGCGTGATAGAAGCAAATGACGGTAGTTGATATCATGACGGGTATGACGATCAACCAGCGTCATGATTTTGAACTTCATACTTCTCCTCCGAAGAAAACTAGTAACACACTCTGTACAGACGTTGTTGTTTTTCACTTTCGAGAATTGTTAAAGTTAACTAATTTTAGTTTGTAATTTGAACTGGTGTAAAGTTTGTCACTTGTAGCGGTTTATTCTATATTTACCAAAAAAAACATCCTCATTAAGGGTTAGGTACCGTCTATTAGACTTGTACCATACAAGTAGCGGTCTGGGTTCCTCCTCAACTATTGTATCACGGTTCAACTTGTGGTATACCATGATTTTTTTAATAAAAATATTAAAAATTAATATATAATATATAATATGTACAAAATTAATTCATATAGTATGAATTAATTTTGGACATATTATATAATATTAAGGTAAAATAAGTTCTATTTGTATAAAATTACATTGATTCGCGGGTTGATATTTAATTTCATAACTCGACTCGCATCGTGATGGTAGTCACTTATTCTTATCAAACTCGCACTATAACCCGAGAGTTTCAATACCGCGGGCCAAATTTTTATTAACACCCCTTCTATCAATAATTAGTGATAAACTATATATAGTTTAAAAATCATCTGATTTTCACCCGTCATTACGGGTTTATTATACAATTCAAATTTTTAAGATAATCATACCGTTAATAGTCGGTTTGCCATATGATCACTGTCTGATTCCTTATAACACTTATTTTAGTTGCATGTTAACTGCATGTTATTTGTATAACATTGGGATACAAGCAATATTACTTGTATTATAAATTTAGTTACAAGATAATTGGATAACAATTGTCACTCACTATTAAATATTGATCCATTTTGGATACGTTCCGAATATCTAATGTAAAATGATAATATGAAATGAATACATAAGCAACAAATTATGTGTATATGCATATAATATAACTATGACATAAACACGTACAATAATATAAGATAATTTTTGTGTCGTGATCATCATATTTAAATATTACAAAATGATGCAGATGATAACAAAATAAACTTGGTATTGGTGAATTTGATTAATGAGTACTTATTGGAACAAATCTTGTTTAATAATTTTTATAAACTACAAATAATTAATTAATTTTGTGAGTTCATTCATCATGCAAAATGGTAAAATGATATACGTTATTTGCTTAAAGAGATTTATGATAGAAACGTTCATCTGACCAACTTAACAAAATGTGATAATAAAACAAAAACATGAACATAATATCATGTATGGTTCTTTTGAAAGTGTAAAATAGTAATTTTATCGTACATATTCATATTTTGGTAAATATAATACAATAAACTTGTTACTGCTTTTGAAATTTCGAATTAGAGGCATAAATGTTAACATTTTTCCCCAATGTAACTTCTCTAGTAGGATTTGAATACGATTCGTTTCTTTAATTCATAGCTCATTTAATCAGTAAGTTCAACCAATTTAAGTGATTTATTTACACTCATAAATCATAATATATTTACATATGAGTCAATAGATATACCATGCATCATGTAAACTATCTCTTGTCCCTTGGGAACTTGAGAAATCAATAATCAAACACAGCTGGCCTTTTTGGAATCTTTGACACCTAAATCTTTTAGGGTCTAGGGTACCTAACTAATAAACATCAAGGACACCTTTCAAATATTTAAAAATTCCTGTCAATTATTTAATTTTAGCCCCTTAGACTCTATAAGTACACCCCAATTTCCTCAAACTAACACATCTATCTACATCTAAACCATATAGTCCATTATGGCAAGAACAGGAACCTCCAACATTGGTGCTTGGTGTCTGCTCCTGCTCATAGTTCTTTCCCATGGCATTAGCTATGTCCAGGGAAGGAACTTGAAGGGCAAGCATGACCCGAACCGTAATGTGGAGAGTGCTCTAAGTAATTCTGTCGAGGTGGGAGCTCGGGGTGGTTCAGCTGCCGTGCAACAAGAAAGGGTGAGTAAGGCCGGTGAAGTTGATGATTTTCGACCCACAACACCCGGTCGTAGCCCCGGAGCCGGACATTCTATCAATAACTAATCGAATTTCTCAAACTTTTTTCGGATGTATCGAACCATTGATTTGTATAATGTTAGTACATTGTGTTATTCTATACCAACTTTTAATGTACATCTAGGATTGCATACTATGCACTAAAAAATGCACTATTACAAACTGATTTTTTACACCTTTATTTGATTTTGGTATAACCTAATTAACTTGGGTGCCAAGAAAAATAAAGGTAGTATGCAGTAGTGCAGTTTTTAAAATTTAGTATGCAATTTACAAAGAGGCAAAAAAAAAGTTTGGGTTGTAAAATAGTGTTTTTTTTTAAGTTTCGTGTGTAATTCTAAAAGACATACAAGTTTAGTGTGTAATAATGTAATTTATTAAAAGTATGAAAGTGTTTGTGAAATAATAAATAAATTATGTTTATCTATTATTATGACAAGAATTCCTTTATTAAAAATATATCATTTTAACTTCTTTTTTTAATTCCTACTATTTTTTATCAGTATATCTAGTGATAAGTACAATATAATATATAGTATACATATATATTATATATATGTATACACCGAAACAATTTTTTTTCGAGAGAAAAGAACTACAATTAATTTGGCACCCACTAAGCAAAAAAAAATGAAAAAAAAAACACGAAATTTAATTAGGAAAAAAAACACTAATACTATAAATATTTCTCACTTTATATTGACAAATTGAGATTTTCCTGTCAGCCCAAAATTAAAATGGGCTTACATATGATGGGCCTATGGGAACAATTTATGGTTGAGTTAGTACTAATAAATCTCGAGTAGCTCAACAAACAATTGTTGAATTGATTAACCATTAATTACATCATATTTTCTTTATATAATATATTAAAAAATAAATAGACATTCACCTGCATAGCGCAAAATTATTGATAAAATATAAATAAATTATATTATTTGAAGAACTAATAATTTATCTACTATTATGAAAAAGTTATTAATTATATAAAGGGTTAATAGGTCCAATGATACCATAAGTTTGGGTCATGTGATCGGATGGTATCCCTATGTTGTTTTATAGTACCATAAGTTTCGCAATGTTGTTATTTGGTCCAAATTACTGTTGCCGTCAATGTTAACTAACAGAATGCTGACGTGCATTGACGTGGCACTGGCGTGGCGTGGCACTGATGTGGCAATTGGAAAATACAAATAAATAGGAAATATAATAAAAATAGGGGAAAATTGGGAAAAATCGGAAAAAACCGAAAAAAATTATAAAAAAATTCAAAAAATATTTTAAAACTTTATATATTAATAAAATGTATTTTTTATAAATTGTTTTTAAAAAAATCGAAAATTGAAAAAAAAATATGAAAAAAATCGGAAAAATTATAAAAAATTTCAAAAAATATTTTAAAACTTTATATATTAATAAAATGCATTTTTTATAAATTTATTTTTTTTTAAAAAAATCGAAAATTGAAAAACAAAACAAAAAAAAACTAGGTTGGACCCCAATATTTTTTTGAGTTTTTTTATAATTTTTCCGATTTTTTAATATTTTTTCCCTATTCTTTTAATTTCCCTATTTATTTTTATTTTTTAAATTAAATATTATATTATATATCTACGTGGCGCTGATGTGGTGCTGACATTGACCATTTAATAGAAAAATCTAACGGTTGACTAACAGAGTACCATAAGACAACATACTCCAAACATAACAGACCATTTAACCACATCAAAAAACATATGGTATCATCCGATCACATGGGCCAAACTTATGGTACTATTGAAACTATTAACCCTTATATAAATTAAAACTATAGTTAAGTTATGTGTATAAACATATATTATTTCTTAGAAAATTAAGTTATATATCCTAAAAATACATATTCATTTGAAATGTACTCGAGTAATCAGAATCCAACTATTTATTTCTCGATTTTTTAATAGCAAGACTATTGTTAAATTTGATATCTCCTTGCCTAATAGAAAATTTCGTGTGCATTCTATATAATTATAGATAATATTGCGTCTTTCTAGATTGAAATATAGATGTGAGAGCGACTTGTGACATTTTCAGTATCATTTAAAGAATTGTATTTGATGTAGACCGTCAGATTTAAGATAACCGGTTAATCCCTAATTATCCATTAAAGTCCAAATAATATATTCTTACTAAGGTTGAGAATATTGACCATTTCCAAATTAGATTCTTTCCAAACTCTACAAAGATATTCGTGGATTATTTTGACGGGACTTGTTTAATTTAAATAAAGAAATGGATTATATTTAGGTAGTAACCTTAAACAAATAAAGAGATATGTATAATAAATAGGGTTAAATACCAACGAGTTACCTGAACTTTGAACGTTTTGCAACAAGTTATCCGAACTTTAAAAATAGTGTTAAATATCAATGAGCTACCTGGATTTTGAACGTTTTGCAATGAGCTAACTTAACTTGGACGAATATGCAAATAGCTACCTCTGTCCAATTTCTGATGAATTTCCAACGAAATTTTGTCAGCAGTTGACGGTAAATTGGATGAAGGTAGTTATTTGCACTTTCGTCCAAGTTGAGGTAGCCCGTTTTGAATTTTCAAAGTTCGGGTAACTCGTTGCAAAACGTCCAAAGTTCAGGTAGTTTCTTGATATTTAATTCTAATAAATATATATAAATTATAATTTATAAAAATATATAAGTTATACAAGTTGTATTGATTAATAAATTGCATAAGTTCATAAATTACGTGAATTTACGGATCGTGTGAATCATTAAGTTGATTAACAAGTAAACATACATGATTCAACTATATTCTGAGAAGAGATAGAAACCAAAACCCTCAGCTCAATTCGAAGGTGCTGACCAACTGTTCGACTAAATGCCCCAACCAGAAAATCAGCAATTGGGACAGAACTGTGCTGCGTCCATCCCCAGCTGCCTGCGTTTCCTCAAAGCGCATCCCTCTCTCACCAAGGCCTAGCCCTGTGTGGGATCTTCTGGCACGTTTGGTGCTGCCACCGCTTGAAGTGTGGCTTCTGAAGCAGTCTTCGTCTGCCCAGGTTCTTCAGTTTTCTAGCTAGCATTAGAACTGATTGATATACCTGCTCGCCTGCCTATCCCCATCCCCCATGCCATATAGTTTTCTGTGTGTTTAATCTGATATGTAGGTGGGTATAGCTGTGGTGAAGGTGTCTGACCTACTGCTACCATGCACCGCGATAGTGAAGCTCCCCGTCGAGCTGTCTTCTCCCTAATCTCGAGACCCCCCAAGCAATCAGTTAGCCGAGTGGTTGGGAAAATGATCTCCTCCAAACAGGTGAAGAGCAGTGTGGTCTACAATGTGCTCAAAGCAGCTTGGGCTGCATATGGGGAGGTCAGAATGAAAGACCTCGAAGGAGGATTGATGGCCTTTGATTTCGTTAATGAAGCTGATAGAGATAGAGTGTTGGATATGTCTCCCTGGGCCATCCACGACCACTGTCTGAATCTCAAGGTATGTCAGTCTAATCAATCAGCGGGAGAGATTGATTTTGGATCAATCCAAATGTGGATCCAGGTTCACGGCCTTAGCCTGGACATGCTGAATGTCGAGAATGCTTCCCAAATAGCTAATTCAATCGGCAGATGGTCCTGTATGGCTAGTGAAGAAGAGATGCAAAGCAGGGGATACATTCGTTTCAAATCAGAGGTCAGGACGGAGGCTCCGTTATCCCAGGGTTTCTGGTGGCTAAATGCAAATGGTCAGGAAAAATGGGCTCAGCTGAGGTACGAAAGGCTCTCGGACTTCTGCTATGGATGCGGGAATCTGGGCCACACTTCCAGTTCCTGCAACCAGGAGATCGTCCTGTCCGAGATAAACATAGGAAAGCATATGTTTGGGTCGTGGATATCATGTGACAGACAAATGACCAAGAATAACTGGAGCAGAATTGGAGGTGGGGGTAACACCTCGAAGCAAACCAGGGACCCCAATAAGAAGACCTCGCAAGACCTCATGAAGGAGAGCTGCTCGACCTCTGTTGGTCTCGACCAAGAGGAGAGGAAACCAAAGTTGGAGGTGTTTGGTCAGATCATAGACCAAAGGGTGAGGAGG
The DNA here is from genome assembly GCA_946814005.1 of Chamaenerion angustifolium. Lineage (NCBI taxonomy): Eukaryota > Viridiplantae > Streptophyta > Magnoliopsida > Myrtales > Onagraceae > Chamaenerion > Chamaenerion angustifolium. The sequence goes on from OX328279.1 coordinate 3,726,132, forward strand.
ACCAGCAGGGAAGGTCAGCCAATTTCTGATGTCGAAGGTGGATCAGGGTCTGCAGTCCCCTACCCAGTCTGGGCAGGGCCCTCATGTCCGGACCTGTCCTTGTCTCTGGCTCCCCTTCACGTCCTCCCCGGGGCACTCGACCTCAATGTTGCTCTGGTGGAGGAGCCTTTGGAAGTGGAGGATGCCAGCCAAACTACGTCGAAAACTCTTCGGCAGATGTCATTTCAGAACCCTTCTGCGTCGGTACCTAGGTCTCCCTTCCTTGTGGGGTAGATCAAAGTGTCACTCGTTGAACTTCTTAAAGGATAGGATCGTCTCTAAGTTGCAAGGTTGGAGGTCCAAGCTTCTCAACAATGCGGGTAAGGAGGTCATAATCAAAGCGGTTATCTCCGCAATACCGACTTTCACAATGAGTGCCTTCAAGCTTCCCAAGTCTTGGTGTGCCCAAATGAATGGCCTTATTGCTCGGTTTTGGTGGGGAGCTGCAAATGGGGATCGAAAGATCCATTGGCTTCGTTGGGATGCAATGACTCGGTCCAAAAGACAAGGGGGTCTCGGATTTAGGGAGCTTGAATCTTTTAATGATGCCTTGCTGGACAAGATGGCATACCGTGTGTGGCAAGAACCAGAATCCCTGTGGGTTAGGTTCCTCAAGGGCATGTATTTCTCGGGCACGAACTTTCTATCAGCTCCGAAGGGCAGTCAGTCATCATGGTCTAGGACGAGTCTGCTTGCGGGACGGGATGTAATGCTGGAAGGAGCAGGCTGGACGATTGGGAATGGCAGAACTATCAGGCCATTTATGGATGCTTGGCTTCCCGGTAAGCTTGGGGATCGGTTGAGGCCTCAACCAGTTATTTTTGATCAGGCTCGTGTGCGGTTAGATGAGTGGATAGACCCGGTATCGAAGGCTTGGAGAGAGGACAAGATCAGAGTTGCTGTTAATGAGGAGGAAGCTGATCTTATCCTCTATGTACCTATCCCTTTGGTTGATCGACAGGATGGGCTGTGCTGGCCTTTCGAAGGCTTACCACTTTATTAGGTCGAAGGTTGGGGAGGTGGGTGCTAGCCAAGGCACGAACCAGCAGCTCCAGGTCGACCAGAACATGTGGGCTGTGATCTGGAATGCTCCGGTCATGCCCAAGGTACGTTCGTTTGCCTGGAAGTTACTGACAAAGTCGTTATCTGTTCGTGAAAGGCTAGTCAGGAGAGGATTGCCTGTTTCACCGGAGTGCCCCGTATGCAACCAGCCAGAGACAGTCGATCATCTTGTCTAGGACTGCACATGGGTGGCCACGGTGTGGGAGGACTTGCTGGGCCTCCAAGATGCTGGAGGAGGCTGCTCGTCCATCCAAGAATGGATGAAGCTCATGCTCCACAATCGGTCAAGCTCGAGGGGCAGAGGATCAAGCAGATGGATCGCAGTTCTCTTGGCATGCTGGAATATCTGGAAGGCCAGATGTGCCTTCATTTTCGATGGAAGGCATCCGGATCCCAGATCGGTGGTTGCCTTGGTTAGCAAGCAAATGCTGGATTGTGTTGTTCTGCATAAGAATTCTTCTTTGCTGCAGGCTGAGGGCTCTCACGGGCTGCAGTCGACTGAGGCCCAGGCAACCACTGCAATACAGCAGGAATCAGGTGCTCCAGGATTGTAGAGATGGACCAGACCGCAACTCGGTACCATTAAAGTCAATTGTGACGCGGCATGGAACGGTCAAACCGGAGAGGGTAGCATCGGGGTCTTGGCTCGGGACCATTTAGGTCGAGTCGTGGGTGGCAGGCTTCACGCGGATTGGGCTACTTCGGTAGATGTGTTGGAGGCGAAAGCCTTACTAGTAGGTGTGTTGCTCGCCATCGAGTCCGGTTGGGACTCAGTGGTTTTTGAGTCGGATTCGGCGGTCGTGATCAACCACTTAAAAGGGTTGGTCCATTTTTGGCAAATAGAGACTATAGTGGCAAATAGTATTTATTTAGCGGGTAGTTTTAGTAATGTGTCTTGGTATAGGATCTCAAGATCCGCGAATCAATGTGCGGACTGAATAGCTAAACAGGCTATAGGGGAGTTTGGACATTCAGCTTGGGTTTCACAACCCCCCGTTACAATTTTTGTCGATAGATGATGAGATGTGCTCGAGTCCCTCTCGACCCCCATTTTTATAGTTTCAATATACGAAATTATAAGATAAAAAAAAAATCATAAAGTTGATTTACAAAAGTCGAATTAAAATCCATTCATGAGTCATATCAGTTATCCCGATCGTGTTTACATTTTTGTTGGACAAATACATTTTAAAAGTTGACTAATTAATAATTAATTAATTATAAATTATTATGTTATAATGAATATATTGCAATTCCTTTCTCGAGGCACGAAGCTACAAAATGAATGGAGAAGCCTAACCTAATCAGAGATTCTCTACAGAGAGAAAATAAAGATTCCTCCATTTTGTGATATGCCAAGAATACCCTCCGTTTTGACTTAACGGCTTACGGTGATACACACTAATGGTGGTGGGGCCCTGCGGGATGGGACATACATTGACAAATAGATGTCCGGTTTCACCCTATTGTACGGTTGTCAATAGAATAAGCAAGGGCAATATGGTCTATTCACTTTTCTGGAATAGCGTGCATCGTGCGCCAAAACGACGCCTATATCAACGAGTCAGTGACTGCCCACTCTCCCTCATTGAACCGAACCGGCCATACAAGTCATACAGTTGTTATCTGTGCTATTCGCAATCTTATTGAATTACCTTTTATACCCCTGGAATATCCAATGAATTGCAATTGCCACACATTATCTTCAAGGTTATGTTTGGTATGCTGCAATGTAATATAGTAAAGGGAGAGTATAATCAATTGATCATGTGACAATATATGAGGGCACACCACACGTTAGATTAATGTGCTTAGTGCGTATAACAATTCAATTTGTAAAATAAAATAGGTCTCAATTTTAAGAAATGAATGAAATTATTTCATTGAACGCGTGAGGGAAATTTTAATATTAAAATTATTAATTTTGTTAAGATATATTTTAAAATTATATTACGAAAATCACTCACAAGTTTAGTTTTATGAAAAAAATTTGCTAAGGCCTATATCCTAAGTTAACATGGTCTCACAATGCTCATTTTTGAATCATGATGACAATAAAAAAATATATTCTAAAAGGTAGAAGACTTCTTTATGTAAACTAATATTTGTGAATATATGTTTAAATGAGGGTACTCACATAAGGTAAAAGTTATGTTTTATAAGAAAATTGGTTAAGACATATGTTTTAAGCTAATAATAGTCTAAGAGCGCTCATTTTTTAATACGGGTGGCAATAAAAAAACACTCTTAAAGGCAGAAAAGTTCAGTGTAAACTAATGTTTGTGAATATTTGTTTAAAGGAGAGTGTTGAAATATTTAAATGGTATATCAAAGTTATCATAACTTAAAAAGGGATTTTTTTTTATTTACTTAGTAGTACATATCTTGTTTATAAGCTATCTAAATTCATAATATTTACGCCCTCAAAGTCACTTAAGCATCTATTTTCTCTTAATGGCGCGACTCTTTTGCCTTGCAAACCCGACCACAATTTCGAATTGTCTCTAATAGCATTTGTCACACCCCAAACTTGAGTGATTGTTCCTCACTTAGGTTCAGAAAAAGTTTTGTTTGTTTGTTAAGCTTGAGTAGTATATATCTACATTATAATAAATCAAATCATTTATTTCTCATAAATTTTGTAAAATAAAATTAAGTGTCACTCTCATAAATCCAAACTGCTTTATTATATTATTCTCACATACTTAGGTGGTTCAAAATTGGTTCGAGTCACTTCATATCTTTTGTAGAAAAACAATCCAAACGTAGCACTAGCACAAATATTTCAAACTTTAATAATCAATTCGATAATACGTGAAATATTCAAAGGTAAATTTTAAAAACAAAATAACTAATTATTATAACATATGAATTCTGAACTTATAAAAAGTACTAGAAACACCATTAACAACATAAATGATATTGAAGTTTTTTCATATGTCATGTCAGTAGAAAGTTTTTTCATATCTATATTTATTATGATATTCAAAATAATATATATATATATATATATATATATAAGTCTTCAAATAATACAATATATATATAAGAGTTAAATATCAATGAGTTACATGAACTTTGGACGTTTTGCAACGAGCTACCCAAACTTTGAAAATTTAAAACGAGCTACCTCAACTTTGAAGAATGTGCAAATAGCTACCTCCGTCCAATTTTTCGTCAACTGTTGACGGAAATTCGTCGAAAAATTGTCGAAAATTCGTTGAAAATTGGAAGGAGGTAGCTATTTGCACTTTCTTCAAAGTTGAGGTAGCTCGTTTTGAATTTTCAAAGTACGAGTAGCTCATTGCAAAACGTCTAAAGTTCAGGTAGCTCCTTGATATTTAACCCTATATATAATGTTACAAGTTGTGACACATGAAGAAATATTAAACATTTAGAATCAAAATCTCTATGATTAACTTTAAACCTTAAAATCATTAGTTTCTTCATGTGTTTGATATAATCAAACATAAATATATTTTGTCTGATATTATCTGCAAACAATTTTATACTTAAAATGTCTATAAAACTAAAATTTGTCTAACTAAATCATGAGGTTAAAGACTTAAATACGCTCATCATATACACATGAAATCAATATCTATTCACTATCCCAAGTAACAAATAAATTCCCATTCAAATTCATAATGCAATCATCAAAGCTTCTAAATTTATTTATATAATCGTTTTATGAATATGCTGAATTATGTGAATTTTTTTTTAAATGATTTTGTGTATGAATAGTTAGTGTAACTTTAATACATTTTATAAATTAACAATATGGTTATTAATTTTGTATGTGTCTACTATGCATAAATACCTACAACAAGTGATAGTCATGTATCAAACATATACGTGTAAATGTAAGGAGAGAACTTGTATCAATATTTCAATTTCAATTCAAATATGAATTTGATTTATTATGAGAAAGTCCAAACAAAATTATAAGTAACTCATGTAATTTCCTACCGATCTTTCATAAATATATATATACCCTCTAAAATAGTTACAACTAATCATAAGTTTTACATAACACTTTTGAATTTTAAATTATATATAAAGATACTAGAGTTTTAATATATATATATTTTTATGGAAAAATTTGTTAAATCATTTTATCTTATTAAAACATAGTTACTCCAAAAAAGTATATTTAGAATATATATACATAATATCTTTTACATATAAAAATTACAAAATAAAATAAAAATAAATATCAAAGTTCACAGAAAACGTGAGTAACGCAGTAACGCATGTAACGCTTACTTATAAGTTTATTAATAAAAAAAATATAGGATAGAGAAAGAGAAAATGTATTTGACATCTAAATGGTAAAATATTTACCTTTAATTAGGAGTTTTTATAATACACTCTTCTAATTTTGAAATACAAAGTAAGAAATGAAAATTTTATAATAAAAAATGTGAAACTTCAAATCGATTTGGGAAACGATAAATGGAAGTCTTGCAAATAAAGAGCAACTGAGGGGTATAAAAGTCATTCAGTAGCCTTCTTTTCTCTACGTTCCTTTTCATCTTCTTTTCTTCAGCCACTGCTTGTCAGCCTGTAAGGCTCGTCTCTCCATCAGTACTACAATCCCATTATCAAGGCCAGGAAGTGGCTTCTTACGTTGTAAGCATTTTCGAGGCACTAATAATCAATCAGAAAATCGAGGTAGAAAAACCTAAAGCTTTCTCTTTTCATGTTTTTAACACACACCCAACTATGGAGGCTGCAACCCTTATGAATGGATACACTCCAAAGAATCTACCCAAGTCCTGTTTCCGGTAACTTTGAACTCCTACCCTCAACCATCTTTAATCTTCACAGATTCTGCAGTATACTGTGTTCTTGATGATTTTTGACTTGTTTTGCAGTTCTAATGATTCTGTACTTCTTTCTTGTTGCTTATCTCTAATGGAAGAAATCTTCTTGGCGTCGTCGCTAAGCAGTTTCTGAAACTACTTTTTTATTGGTTTATCTGGGTGTGACTTGTTTTTTTTCTTAATTTTTTTTTGTGGGGTTGCATGACATAGGCTAAAGTATTGATTTTTATTGTAGGATTATTGGGTAGTTCTTTCTTGCATTCGGATTTGAATGGAGCGAGTTTTTAGTTGTGTGGCTGATAATGCTGCGGGATGGAAATACATCCAAATTTGCAGGATTTTAGGAAAGTTGGCTGCGGTTTGGTAACTCCACAAGAATAGCTAGATTAGTTACAGAACGCAGTTTAATTTGCTGTCTTATGTCATCTGTTTATGGTAGATGACTGGTAGCTCGATGAGAAGGAGAACTACGCTAGGCCATGGAAGAACAATCTTGATGCTCTATTCAGTTCTTAGCTAGCTGAACCTGAATTGCATCTGCACCCAGAACAACAATAACTCTATCTTTGTTGATTTGATTTTTCCTGTCCGTCAATTATATCGAAACGGGTTTCTTTGTTAGTTTATAATTCATCCAACTGGGTTTGAAAGCTCATTGGATAGTAAGGTTTTAGCCTTTTAGGCTAATCTGTATATCCCATACAATCACTTCTTTAATGTCCAAGTCATTACTTGTTTTGGGCTTTTAAGTTTCTCATGTCTGAGCAGATTTCTTTTGATTATCCATAATGTTGCAGTTTTTCGTTAAAAATTAAAAAATTATTCTCCAAAGCTTTGTGACTCGAGACATCACTGCAGGCGATCATCTCATGGAGTCAAGGCAACGATCATCGTTGTGGTTCTATCATGCATCTTGTTTCAGTTTGCTGCTTCTGGACCTTGTATTCTTGGTGAAACAAAAGAGAAAAACAAAGCATGTCAATCTCTAGTCGATGACAATTTCATCTCAGACTCGGTTCAAGAAAACTCAAAGAATCACAAAAGTTCTGATAAGTTGTTGTTTCCTTCAAAATTACATGGTTTCCCTCCCAAATCTCATCATTCAGATGCCGAGCTCGGTAATTCAAGCTGGTGGTCATCAGATAGTGGTATATCTAAGTTACTATCAAATGGAAAGACACTTTCTTGTTCTTTGAGTGCAGTCAGGAGGAATCAAAAGGATGATCGTTCTTCTTTCAGAAAAGTACCTTTATACAGTATTCAAAGAGGTGTGATTAATCTGCAGAACAGTGCCTCTTTTGAGGGTTCATATGTTGAAATAGAGCTTCCAATGCTCGATTGGGGAGAAAAGAATCACCTTTACTCTCCTGCATTCGCCTTCTTAACCATGTCGAATAACTGCAATGGCAGCATTTTCATTGACCACCAGCCGTTCAGTATGGATTCACAGTTCTACACCTGCAACTTCACCAAAGCATTGCCGGGTCTTGGTGAATCCAATTCGATCTGCTTCGTCTTCTTGCTGAAGCAAACAGGTTTGCCCTCTAGCCACCTCATATTGCAAACAAATTCAGGAGGGTTCTTGGTGCAGGCAAAGGGTTCTCAATTTCCAAGCATTATCAAAGATTGGCTTTTGGTAACGAGTCATGTCTCGTCGCTACTGGCAATGCAGCCTCATGAAAATTGGGAGATTAGACCAAAGAGGACCGAGACCATTATGGAGATTGATTTTTCGTTTGGTTCAGTTGGTAAGATATTTGGTGCTTTCTGCATGAAACTGATGAAGCATCATCAAGATTCCTCCAATGTTCTTAGAAATTCACACCAATATGGAAATAAGAGGACGGAATTGTTCGATCCTGGGCTAACATCTGTGCTATATGGCAAGGTATGCAAAAAAAAAAAAAAAAAAAACTATTTTTTCTCTTAATTATACTCAAAGTTCGATCAATAAGGCCGTGTTGATGCTTAGTTAATTAGCAACTTGCTAACTCTTGGGAAATTTTGTTAATTCAGTTTGGTTCTTATATAAATTACTAGCTGATAGGCTAATTCCGTCCAAATTATTGCGAGTGGTGATGGAAACTTGCACATTGTTTATTGTCTTGTAGAACTTAAATCTGTTGTTTTGTCGTTCTTTGTGCAAATTTCGAGATGAACTTTGAAAAAAGGGTTAAATACCAAGTAGCTACCTGAACTTTGGATGTTTTGCAACGAGCTGCCCGAACTTTGAAAATTCAAAACGGGGTACATCAACTTTGAAGAAGGTGCAAATAGCTACCTCCGTCCAATTTTCCATCAACTGTCGTTGAAAATTCGTCAAAAATTGGACGGAGGTAGCTATTTGCACCTTCTTCAAAGTTGAGGTAGTCCGTTTTGAATTTTTAAAGTTCAAGTAGCTCGTTGCAAAACGTCCAAAGTTCAGGTAGTTACTTGGTATTTAACTCTTGAAAAAAATATGCAATTTTGCTATTGGAATTTTGAGAAAAATTACAATTTGCTAGCTGAATTCTGATGGCACGTAATAGATAAGTTCAAATTTCCAATTTCATTTAACCGTCAATTAGATAGAATTAGCGTATTGCGACTTTGCATGAGTTCAACTAGAAACTTGTTTTAATTTCTGAAGTTCAGTTAGCAAGTTGTTAATTAACGCCGTTGTTTAATTGATTTGGAGTGACTTAAGTGCTAACAATGACAAAACTTGCATCTCAAGGAACTAGAATCAGCGACGCTAGAACAAGTGGCGTCACAGAATTGGAAATTTCAAGGTACCAACAGTGACGGCATATCTATTCTCAAACACAGTGAAGTCATCTTCCCCATTATTGTGGTTGGAAACCATTTCTCAAAGTGGATCATGTTGCGAAATCCGACCCCAAACCCCGTAGTAATGCAGCTGATTTTGAATTCCGAAGAAATAATCTATCGATGCAATGCTGCAACGACTAGTAAATACAGGTTCTCTCTATCAGTAAATGCTCGAACCGAGGCATTTGTTCATCCTAATGGCACGGCATATTTAGGCCCGATTGTATTTCATCCATCAAATAGATGCCAGTGGAGAAGCTCGGGTTTGGTAAGGAATAATCTGTCTGGTGTGGAGTCTTCTTTGCAGGGACGAGGCTGGTCTTATGCTCTAGAAATACTGCTCGAAAAAACCGAACCCGTTGAAAATCTAGAGTTTAGGTTTGAAGTGCCTGATTCTCTAAATTCTTCTACTCCGGGTGGGGGTAATGCTAATCGGGCATGCTCTGTTCCATTGAAGAAAGAACTATATATGAAGAACACTGGTGACTTGCCTCTTGAGGTACAAAAAATCAAAATTTCCGGAACTGATTGTGGATTAGATGGATTTGCAGTTCATAATTGCAGTCAATTTACGCTTAATCCCGGGGATTCGACCGTTCTTCATGTGACCTACAAGAGCAACTTCTTATCTTCCATAGTTCATGGAGATCTTGAATTGGCATTAGCGACAGGAATCATTGTGGTTCCTATGAAAGCTGTCGCCTCGCTTTACATGCTTGAGCTGTGCAAGAAATCATCTGTTTCGGTACGAGCGAAGAAAATGTCGGGTGGTTTCATTCTCATTGGGTCGTTGATTTGCTTCGTGATCTTCTTCGTACACCAAGGAAACAAGAATGAGTCTGTTTCAGTGACTCTGTTTAAGCAAGGAAGCAAGAATGATGACTCTGGTTCTGCAACTCCAATTCCAAAGGTGGCACCTTTTCAACAATCCGGCTCTAAAGACAAGATTTTGAGACTCGAATCTGCTCGAGAAGTCGACCGTCAAAGCGGGTCTGGAGAATGGAAAGGATTAGTCGGTAAAAAACAAGATGCAGAGGATTCAAGGAACAGAAAGTGTCCGGTTGATGAGGATTCAAGAAACAGAAAGTGTTCTGGTGATGACAATCAAGAAAAGGTTAATCTTACAGTTGAGACCGGAAAAGAGAAGAGTAGGAGGCGGAGAAAGCGAAGGGGCCGCACCACCACTGCTCTATTAGAAGTGTCGAGCAGTCAAAGTGGAAACTCCACACCTTCTTCTCCACTGTCCCCTGCTTCTGCCTCCTCTGCAACTCCAACAAGATCTCTGTTTCCTCTGTCTCCTGATGGGGTGGAGTTTAGAGTTTTGAAAAACAGCTCTGTTCCTCCTTTCCCAAACCCTAACAAGCCTCAACTTTTACCTTCTGCAACTTTTCCATGCAGTGGAAGAGACAGAAGAAGAGGTGGTTTGGGTTTGTGTCTAGCTTCAACTGCTACCATTCCTCCCCATGCTCGAGCTCCCGGATCTGAGCTTTTCCATGAAAAGGTAGAGAATTTGGAGAAGAAGAAGAAGCATGAATTCACATATGATATCTGGGGCGATCATCTATCTGTTCTTGATCTAATGCGTCGGTCTAGTGCAATGAACAGTCAATCTGAGAGTTTCTTTGTAAGGGGTCCTCAGACCCTGATGACAAAGTTCCAATATGAATCGTCTGTAAGCTCTACCCAAGCTGGTTAATATGATAAATCAAATAAATGTTTAATTATATTTTCTGCTGATTATATAGTTGGCAATACATAAAATAAATATAATCTCTCTCTCTATATATAAATTAAAATGTTTTTATATTTAAATTGAACTCTTTATATGGAGCAATTGAAGTATCCTTCTGCCTTTCCAAGAACCGTTGCTTCAGAGCCTTGTATGCTCTCAATTCCTCCTCCCCGAAATCTGCCATCTCCTTATTAAATCTCATCTTTGTCGGACACAAATCATCGAACATCTCGAGCCCGGGCCTGTCTGCAGTGTCCCCACCAACATACCCTTTTTCAAACACTTTGGAGACCAGTTTAGCAATCTTTGGTACTCTATGATCATCCCGGGATGAACCGGGTTCGTGCAAGAGGAACTGCCTTTTCTGTCTCTGCGAGCCACCTGCTGCCCAAGGGTCTTGATCATCTGCAAGAGACACTGCATTTTCCTCATCCATGGATAATGCAGTTGCTTCTTCCATTATTTCATCACACATCGAGCTAAGTTCAAATTTGTGTTCCTCAATCGAACCGTGATTGGTTTCGTGAAGTGCAGATAGGACTGGAAGAGGAACCACCGGTCCAATCATGGCTTCGGTTCTCTTAACCTTCTTGGACCACATGTTGCTGCGGTTCGAGGGCGGTCTCAACATGAATGGAGGCAATTGGGGAGAATCAGGGACCACCAAGAACTCTAAGGAGACTCTCTTGTTGTTGGAGAGCACTTCAAGGGATTCCGAGTAGCTCGAGAAGGCCAAACGGAGGATCTTCACTGGCAGCTTCGACCACATTCTCCATAACGCAAGTTCGGTTATACTTGTTGGCAAGCTTATTTCATCAAACGAAGAAGATGATGATAGTCTCCTTCGATTTTCACATAAAATAGCATGAAAATCATCTCTGGAGGAAGAACTTTCTTCTTGAATATCATTCAATTCTGAATGATGTAGAATGGAAGCAAGGTTGCCCTTGAAAAATGCTTCGAGATACTTGAAATTTAGGTATTTGAATCTACGGGTGAATTTGTAGTCCTCATCAAACTCAGGACAGATGATATACTCCCGAAATTGGTTTGAAGTTTGTTCATCATCTTGTTTGCTTTTCTTTAGGGTTTTTGGATATTCCCATGAAGCACTGTACCTCTGAGACTCGAGCTTCCCTGATGACATCAGCCTGATAACCGTAAAGCCCCCGAGTTCTTCATCTCTCTCAGAACCCAAAGAAGATAACTTGCTTCCCAAGATACCAAACCCTAGTACGATATCCTTCTTCTGTTGCCAGTGAATCCATTCGGGAAGATCATCTTTCGAGCTTTCTTGCTTCACAAGGCAGCTTCCACAGCGACAGTCATGATTTGATAATGCAAGTTCCGATGGAAGGTCCCATGCAAAGACTGATTTACACATCTCTGATAGCTTCAAGGCAAGTGTGGACTCAGTAGAAGGCGGAGCAGGGCCGTAGCAGAAGAGACTGAATTCACAGTTCCAGAATGAACTGAGCACGATACAGTTTCCAGATTCAGAAGCCCACTGGAATTGAGGATTCGACCTCAGCTCTGACAATCTAAGCACATCGATGGTGATCGGGCTGTGGATATTATGAACCCATTGCAAGACGGGTCTAAGTAGCTTCCTCACATCGTAGAGAACCAAAAGCCTTTTAGAAGCCAAAGCAAAGAGAAACCCATCCGAATCTGCCTTAGAGGATGCAATAAATGGCTCGGTTTTTACCTCAATATTTGCCACACACTTGACAGTGCATTGATCAGAGTGGAAATCTACCAAGTAAGCACCGTAAGAGTGCGTGACGATTAGGGTTTTGTGATCATAACCAAATTCACAACCCAACCATTTCTTTTTGTTATTCTCCTCCAAATCACCATTGCTCCATTGGACTTTAAGCCTTTTCCCCATAATATTATGATTGCTGGAGTTATCCTTCTGAAGAAACAGATCCAAATCGAACAAGAAAAGATTACCATTTTCTAGCAAAACTGCGCTCAACTCAGGCAATTTTCTACTCCAACAAGCACCAGCAACTACAGAGCTCTTGAATACCTTACTGCACAAATAAATCAATGGATCCCCAGTATCTGATAACCTCTTCACAGCAAACCAGTGAACAGAATTCATGGTATAGGCCATCAAATACCCAATAAATTCACCAGATGAAGAAAATTTGCCATTTCGATTCGTGTTCACCAAAAGCCGCTCAATGGGAAGATTGAATCGCTTGTTAGACCTAAAAACATCACCTTCGTCATTGACTTGGGTCGTGAAGTCGGTGGTGTCCAGGATCACGAACCCAACCTGATCGGAGTTCATTGCAGTTGGGAAGAATATAACTACTCTAGAGCTTGAAGGGCAGTGGATGAGCTGGAGGCGGTTATTGGCAAAGGATGCAGATTCTGAAGCAGCAGTGTCATTGTACTGGGATGGGCCAAAGAGGGAAGCAATGGAGGTGGAAGTGGAAAGCGGAACAAACGAGGTCGTGACAAGAAATCTAGAGAGAGAGAGCTGCTGCAGAGGAGGCAATAGGGAAGGAGAGACGAGGGAAGGGGAGGAAAGGAGGACAGAAAGAGATTCTGGGATTGGCGAGAATCTGAGAGGGCCTAAATCAGGGTCCGAGGAGATGAGTGGAGAAATCTTGAACGAGCCGCCGACGGAGTACCGCGATCGGATATCCGGCGGCAGTAACTCCATACTTATTGCACTGCTGTGACCGGTGACGGCGGCAGATTCTCCTTGTCCGTCAGTTCACAGTCGCCGAATGACGGAATTTGTCTTCTGTGTCCTATCTGGTTGAATGCTGTCAGTGTCAATCCATTGAGCGTTCTGTGCATCTGCCGTACTCCGCTTAACGCCACTCCAACTCCGTTTCACGGCTTAGGAGTCCTCCGCTCCGTCTCCAGCAACGCACCAGCTCCGCTTTACGGCTCCACCGCCACCGCCACCACCACCGCTGAATGCTTATGCTTTGAATTGAGGTATTTTTCAGTTCTATTGAATATTGATTGAATTTGGAGTTTTGTGTCCGGGAAGAGGACTGGAACTGGACGGGATTTATTTAGGAGACCTAAACTATGGGCTGAATGGGCTCACCTTAAAAACTTAACATTTAAATATATTCGGTATATTATCTATATCTATCTATCTATTTATATATATATAAACAGAGTTAACAAATTCTTAACAAAAAAATATTTGGATAGTAACTCTTTTTTTTTTTTTATCGAAAATACTCGTTTCATTTGAAGAAATAAACGGCGCGTCACGGATGTTCACAATTACAATCATTGACTAGTAAACAGATAAAGGGAAGTGAGGGTCGTAAAACTCAATCGTCTAGACGCACTCCCGTACGCGCTTGCCTCGCAATCCAGTTAGCACACTCATTTGCCAATCTCGGAATCGCTTGCCATTGCACTTGCTCTATGGTGTTAGCTAGTGCTCGAATATTGGTCACCCATGTAGCTAGTCTCCAGTCGGTTGCATCTTCCACGAGTTGTTTTATTACTGTTTGCGAATCAGATTCGATGACTATGTTCGGCCACCTCTTCTCCCTCGCGAGTCGAATCCCCTCGTGAATAGCCATTGCTTCCATTGTCGTTGCGTTGTCGCTCCTTAGTCTCCTATTGAGCCCTCCGACTAGTTTCCCGTTATGGTCGCGTGCTACAACCCCTATACCGGCCTCGCCCGTTCTCGAGCACCACGATGCATCACAATTGATCTTAATAACTCCTCTGGTTGGATTTTGCCACCTCGGTTCTGCTCGGTTCCGGTTCGGTGGTTGGGGGGTACTAACTGTCATCTCTTGGAGATCTCGGTTGATTTCCTCAATAACTCGCGTCAGGTTTGGGCGAGTGCCCTCAAACTCGGCCTTGCATCGAGTTTTCCATATGTGACATGTGGTTATCATGTAACTCTCCCAGCCACCCCTTCGGTTCGGCCCGCCATGGTTCGGTTCAGCTCTGCAGTTGTCCAACCACCTGGTTGTGTCTCGGCCGAAGCCTTCAGCTTGGTTCGGTCCTCCTATGGTAGCCCAAATGGGCTCGGTCCAGCTGCATCCCATGACCATGTGCTCCATTGTCTCGTCCCCTCCACATATAGCACACTCCGGAGGAACGTTCATGCCCCTTCGAATAAGGTTTGTTTTGACCGCCACCGAATTGGTCGCCAAACGCCACACGAAATTCTTTACCTTTGGCGTTGTTTTGGCTCCCCATATAGCGTTCCATAAGCCTTTGCTACCCCCATATCTGTCATTGTGCGTATCGGAGATAGACCCTACCTCCCGAAGTCTATGGTATACCGATCGAGCATGTGGTTTACCGTCCTTTGTGTGTGGCCATACGTGTTTGTCCTCCGTTTGTTCATAGGGTATCGGTATGCCCATGATGAGGTCGGCATCTCTTCTACTCACCAAGCTTCGAACCAAAGGCTCGTCCCAATTTCCATTCCGGTCTATTAGATCACACACTCTCGGTTCATTTATTGGTTCGGCAGCAGGTTCAGTGGTTGGTTCTCTCTCGGGTCGGAAACTTGGATTTTGTGGCAGCCATGGGTTCGAGAATAGGCGGATGTTTGTTCCCGAGCCGAGACTCCATATGCCCTCCTTCTTAAGAATGTCTCTCCCGACGATTAAGCTACTCCATCCCCACGAGGCTCATCCTCCCTTTCACGCTTCAAAGAAATCATTGTTGGGGAAGTAGATTCCTTTGAGCACACGAACCCATAGAGCCAATGGTTCCTCCCTTACTCGAGCCGCCATCTTTGTTATGAGTGCATGGTTGAAAGTTTGGAGCTCTCGAAAGCCCAAACCTCCAGTGGCCTTAGAGGTCGTGAGAGCGTCCCAACGCCTCCAATGTGTTCGGCGTTGCTCCGTTGTTGAGCCCCACCAAAATTTCGCTATTAATGCATTGATCTCCGAGCACCAAGTCTTAGGGAGGTTGAAAATACTCATCACATATGTTGGGATTGGCGTGATGACCGCTTTAATGAGAACCTCTTTCCCCGCTTGGTTAAGTGTCTTAGGCCTCCATCCCGCAATTTTATCTCGGATCCTGTTTTTTAAATATCCCAGGGCCTCCTTTCGTGATCTCCCCCATGTCGTTGGTATCCCGAGGTATTTGCCCGGATCCATGGTGCTGCGGATTTGCAGCGCCTCCTCTATCTCCCGGACCCGATGTGGATCGGCTCCCTTGTTGAAATAGAGAGTCGATTTTGCCTCGTTTATCCTTTGTCCCGACGCATAACAATAGGCCCAATAACCTCCTTTAGTCTTCTAGCGTTACCAACCTCTCCTTCAAGAAAGAAAAGCGAGTCGTCCGCGAAGAACATGTGATGTAACTCGGGACATGTTCTCCCCAAGCGTATCCCTTTGATTCGGCCCAATGTAACCTCCTGTTCTATGTTACGCGACAACACATCATCTAGAATAATGAAAAGGTAGGGTGACAGTGGGTCACCTTGACGAATCCCCCGTGTCGGTCTAATGGTAGAGGACCGATCGCCGTTAACCACCACCCGATAAGTGGTCGTTTCAATACACTCCTTTATCCAACTTAGCCACACCTCATTGAAACCCCGTTTGCGCATGCTCTCAATTAGGTAGTCCCATTCCACTCTATCATAGGCTTTTTGCATGTCCACCTTAAGTGCACATTCGACCCTCGATGGTTTGCCTTTCGCCTTCAAGTAGTGAAACGCTTCATGGGCCACCAATATGTTATCCTGAATAGCCCGACCTGCTACAAATGCACTCTGATAGGGGGTGATAAGATCTGGCAAATAGACTTTGAGTCTATTAGCCATTACTTTAGATATAACCTTATAAAGGAAATTACAGCAGCTTATCGGCCTAAAATCCGTGGGAGCAACCGAATTTTGGGTTTTAGGGATCAATACTACATCAGTTTGATTTATAGGGTGGAGGAGTGAACCTGATATGAAGAAAGCTTTAACCGCGGTGATGACGGCTGGGCCCACGGTTTTCCAATTCCTTTGATAAAAGAGACCCGGGAAACCATCTGGACCTGGAGCCCTCGTGCCCCCCATCTGATATACCGCTGTCTTAATCTCTTTATCCGACACCGGTTCGGTTAACTTTCGGTTCATCTCATCGCTGATCTGGTTGGGGATGCAATCAAGGGTGGTTCGGTCTGAAACCGATCGGTCTGAAGTGAAAACCGCCCGGAAATACCTAGCCATCTCGTCTGCAATTTCGGTATCCTTTGTCAACCACCTCCCATCTTGGTTCTTGATTCGGCTAATGTTGTTTCTCCTTCGCCTCGTTGTGGTAGTAAGGTGAAAAAACGTTGTGTTGCGGTCCCCCTCATTGAGCCATTTAACACGGGATCTTTGCTTTCAATAGATTTCCTCCCGATGCCATATGACCTTAAGTTGAGCTTTCAACTTCCTTTCCTCTTCTACTTCTTGGGGGGTTTTGTGCGGTCCGGTCTGTGATTTCAACCGGTTTTTCAACTCGATAATTCTCCTAGCATTGTTTCCAAACTTGGTTTTGCTCCATTTAGCCAATTCAGTTCGGCATGCATGTAGTTTGTCTTTGATGTCATAGCCTTGTTCATCACTTGGGACAGCATCCCAAGCCCCCTTAATGATCTCCTTGCAACTTGGTTCTTCCATCCACATCTCCTCGAATTTAAACCTTTTAGCTCTCTTCTTTCGATGTGCATCCATTGTAATGATCAAGGGTGTGTGGTCCGAGCCTAGTGCCATCTCGTTGGTGCATTGGGATTTAGGGTGATCGATGGCCCATTTCTCGTTTATGAGGCCCCTGTCTAGTCGTTGACTTATTCGTTCGCTCTCGCTCCTATTATTGCACCATGTGAACGGGTAGCCCTTCGAGCCCATATCTTCCACGTCAATATCCTCCATTAACATGTTGAAATGATCCATTTGGCGTTGGGGTTTGTTTCGGCCACCAATCTTTTCATACGGTTTGCTTATGGTGTTGAAATCCCCGATGATCAACCACTTTTGTGACCGGCCCGAGCCGATTCTCCTTAGGGCAGCCCAGTTCTCCTCCCTTCGTTGCTCATCCGTGTCGGCATAGACCCATGTGATGTAGCATGGCTGCCCTTGCATGTGTAATGTTGCTTCACAATCAATAATATTTTGACTTTCGTATAATATCTGTATTCTCGTGTCCTCGTCCCACCAAAGAGCTAGTCCCCCCGATATTCCTCGAGGGCTAACATAAGTCGCGTTCCTGAATCCCATTCTCCTTCTAATCGTCTCACAGTAGGTATCACCATTCTTTGTTTCCATAAGAAAAATGATGCTTGGGTGATACCTTCGGTTGAGGTCTTTTAGGTGTTGGATTGTCAAGGAAGACCTCAAACCTTGACAATTCCATGCGAGTAGGCTCATTGGGGCCGTGTGGCTGTTCCGGGACAGCCACCACAACCCGTATTCTCCATGTCATTTGCTACATTGCTCAAAGGACCAATCTTCTGGTTCGAAAGCTTTTTCCTGCGTCCCGGTCCGATAGCCGTGGTCGGACGCTTCTTGGGGCTTAACTTCTTCTTGCCCTTCGGTTTACTCTCATCAATACGCTTCCCCAGATCAACTGGGCATAACCTTTGTCTCTTGGCTTGGCTTGTATCCTCCTCCTCCTCCTCCACATGCCCTCGTTTAAGTGTCATCCGATTCATAAACGGGCTTAACCCCGTCATCATCGGCACCGGTTCGGTCATGGTTGTTTTGGGTGGTGTATCTGGCGGGTTCTCCACGGTATAGGGTGGGGGTATATGTGGCTGGTATATGGGGCTAGGCATGTCCATGTTGTCTGGTAATGGTGTGATTCTGGGGAGGCTTATATGTCTGGTTTGGTGGGTTGTGTGGTTAATGGTTTGGATCTTTCGGCTGGTGGTTTGGGTTTGTTGCGGGCGGTCGAGGTTGTATGGTTGGATCAGCCAATCTGTAGGGGTGGTGATATGAATGTTGGTGCTCGACCATGTTGGTTGAAAGGTCAGTTGCATTATGGGTTGGTTGGGGGCTGCATGGTGGCTGTGGTCAGGGTGGATGATCATGGCGTATTCCTCCGGTGTGGTGTTTAGATCGAGCGTATGGTTTAGTTCGGGTTGTGCCCTGGTTTTGGTAGGTTGAGCCTCCCCCATCTCCATGTCACCTTCTTCACCAGCTTGTTCCTTTCTTTGAGGTGTCTCCTTCGTGTGTTTTTGATGGTATTGATTGGCTTGGCCTTGGTTCTGTTTTTTGGTCATCTCCGCTTCCTCCGCCTCCTTCATCATATCGAGCCACGTTTTCTTAGCTCCTCTTTTGTTTCTCGGGGTCGTGTGACCCTCTTCCCTCCTCGGGCTGCTTCGTGATGATATTGCCCTTGGCCGGATGCCCACCAACCATGGGCCATATGCGGGGGCAAGGTGATTTGGTTCCGATTGCTTGACCTCCTCCTTGCATGTCGGGGTTGTGTGGCCTAGAATTCCACATCCATAGCAAAAGTCGGAAAGGCGCTCGTACTTGATAGTGGCCCATTTTTCTTGTCCTTGTGAATTCCTCCACCAAAATTCCGCCATAAGAGGTTTGTCAACCTCCACCTCCGCACGCAACCGGATATAGCTCCTTGTTCTAAGAGCTTCATCCGGTTCAATTTCGGTGCATCTACCAATTCGGTCCCCAATCTTCCTTGCATTGATGGAGCTGAATTTCTCGTACCCTAGGTCATGAATTTGGACCCAGAATTGGACCCTATTGAACTCCACTTCATTGACACTAACCATCGGCTCCCACTTCTTAATACTGAGAATATGACCATTGATCGCCCAAGGCGACATGTCCAGGACCTTATCTCTGATATCGGCATTATTGAAATCAAACATCAACAACCCCGGAGCAGTCTCAGATATCTTAATAGCATCAAATCTAGCCCAGGCCTGATCTAGCACACTGTTAACCACATTCATCTTAATCGGCTTCTTTGATATAATTTTCCCGACATACCGATATGACTCCTCCTGTGGTGATTCCGTGCTCAAGTCCCAGATTTCCCGGTCACCATTTTGATCATCGGAATTGGCGTTGGGAATTGACATCCCCCTCGTGGTCCAGTCGCCCTCACCAAAGTTGCTGCTTCCTGCACAATCAGTGGAAAAGAAATATGGGTTAGGGTTGCAAACTGTGTAGTATCAGAATTTCCCCTGTTCACCAATCTGCATGGCGCTTTAGCTATGGGAAGGAATCAGATTGGTCAGCTGGTTTGGGTGGGTCCCGCCAACTGTGCAGCAGCTTGGATTCTTGATTGGACGTGGCGAGCTGCTGATTAGATCAGCTTCTCCCTCGATTCCTCCGAGTCAGCAGCTGGCAGGTGGGGCGTTCAGATGGCGATGGGATGTGAGCTCTGTTTGTCTTTTACTGTCTTCATCCTCTTAATTGGCAGCGTATCAGGCGGGTGTGTGTCTTCTGCAGCTTGACTGCAATTAATGCAGCTTGACTTCTTCTTCTCGGACACTGACAACGGGCAATTGGCCAGACAGCAATCGGCCAAGAGGAATCTGCCACTTTTGGAACCCTAATTAATTGGGGGAAACCTTGAGGGCAGAGAGAAGCAAGTGAACACACGTGCCACTGAAGATGTTTGATGTTGATAGTAACTCTTGACTTGTAAATTTATACAATAAATGGTTAATTACCTCAACCGTTACCTATGTTTGACAATGTGACTGAACCGTTCAAACTTGAGCTCAACCGTTACTTAAGTTGACACATGTGACTGAACCGTTACTATCACCTAACTGCCGTTATTTCTTCCCGTTAAGTACCACCATGTGCGTGTCACGTGATTAACTTGTAAGGTGAAGTTCCCAAACTACCCCCAACATACTGTCTACTTAACACAGCAGCTGATTCTTAGAATCAAGGAACAGAGAGAAGCAGTTTGCGCGCGAAGAACCTCCAGAATCGAAGAACTGAAGAACCGAAGATCTCCAGCCATGAAGTCTGATGAATGTTGTCCTATGGGTTCTGAGAATCGTAGAAAGGTTAGATATCAGTCCATCTCTTCTGCGTCTGCGAATGCCAACCACGGAGCTTCGCGTCTGCGAATGTGCTACTGTGGGCTTGTGTGCTCCATGAAATCAGCTGGTACGTGGCAAAATTTCTCGCGCCGATTCCATGGTTGCCCCAATTTTGAGGTAATTTGACAGTGGGTAACCCTAATTTGCAACCCTAATTCGTTTTGCTGCAGTAATTTGAAAGAACGATGGGAGTTTGCGAAAAACCGAGCTGTTGAAAGTCGACCCAATCGGAAGTTAGTTGCAGCTGTGTCTGTAACTGAACTGTGTCTGTAACTGAAACTGAAGGATGAAGAACAATGTGTATTTTGCGAAGGTGGTGACTTATCTTTTCTGAACTGTGATTAAAAGGTGACTTAAGTTTGTGAATTGTGATTAAAAGGTGACTTATGTTCGACGTACTGTGATTAAAAGGTTACTTAAGTTTGGACATTTTGTTACCCAACCGTTACTAAAATACAGAATACATCTGAAAACACAGAATCCATAATAATCCATCAAAATCCAGAATTCAGAATACATCCCAAAACATGGTCCATCCTATAATCCAGAACTCAGAATACATCAACAACAGAACTCAGAATACACCAACAAAATCCAGAAACAAAATCCAGAATTCAGAATACATCAACAACAGAACTTGATGCTGCAATTTGCGAAAATGGTCCCTTGGTGGTGTGTTCTTGACAGGTCAGCAGTTCATCTTAGACAGCTCAATGATTGGCGACTTCGTTCCCTGTGGAGTGCGAGTCTGATCTGCATACATCTCCACAACAAAGTGGACATACTCTGAACAAAAAACAGCACACTAGTGTCATGAATCTATCCAAAAGGGGTTTTGTATATAAAAAAAATGCTGCTGATTATGATTTTCAGATCTCAGCCATCTATATGGACCCTAATTTCACCACTAAGCTTCAATGCAGCAAACCAACTATTATAATTAACCCACCAACATAAAGCAAATTAAACATTTAAAAAACTAATTTGTTCAATCTCATTCTCGTCACTCTCACCCACTTCATCAATTAACTTCATCAAGTTTGTTCAATCGATTACTGCACATTTCATCGATTTAACAGCAGAATCATCACCACCACCCACTATCTTCACGGAAAACAACATATTATGCAGCAATTTACAGCAATTATGCAGCAATTTACAACAATTATGCAGCAATTTACAACAATTATTGAATACACGCCCAAATACGAACATATTATGCAGCAATTTCATCATTTCGTACCGCAAACCAACATCAAAGCCCTAATCTTCAACCGAATCGAAGATTAACGAAGTGAAACAAGGTAGAAGAACACAAGCCCAAATCGGAAAACAGAAAGAATGCGAAAAGCCACACAAACCGAAGTTCAATCGAAGCAAAAACACAAACTTACTTCCAGTTGCAGTTCGGAAACGCAATGTCGTCGAGGAGGGTTCCTTCCGTGCTGCAAATCGACACTAGCGGGGCGGAAGGAGGTCTGCAAGTTTCGGTTGGAGAGAATGGAGTGTGGAGATGGTTATCAAACGAGGGGGAAACGTTGCAAAGTGACAAGAGGGCATTATTGTCCTTTCAAATGTCTTCAAATCGTTTTAATTAGGTCATGTGCTGTGCACGTGACACTTTGACAGTCAGATTTGACGAAAAGTTCACGGAGTAACCTTTCAGTCACATCTTCAAACTTAAGTAACGTTTCAGCTACACAAAAAAAGATGAGTAACCTTTTAATCACATGGGTCAAACATAAGTAACGGTTGAGATAATTAACCCTACAATAAAATATATTAAATTGTGACACGCTATTTAGACACTATGATACTATATAAGATTTCAAAAGTGAATCTTTAATCAAGTGTTTTATGAATCTGAACTTGTGATGGAATGCGTTTGGTATACGCTTAAGATATATTAACACGTTCACTATCATGCTTATGAAACAACAATTATTACAAATCTACCGTGGAAACGTCAAAAACATTTCAGTGATATTTAAAAAAAAAAATTGATATTTGATTAACTTATTTATCATTTTTTTTTAAATTTGATACTTTTAAAGTTACGGTAGGTTTAGTATTATTTAAATTTTAATTTTAAATATATTTGAAAACTATACGAGTTATTATTTGTTTGAGATATATTTAGAAACTATACGATTTATTATTTAAAAAACATCGATCTAAATAGTAAATACTAGTGATCTGGTAGAAGAATATGTTATTGTAATACTTAAAGATTTTTAGTTTGAAACTTCGTTGGAGTCCTTTTGAACGAGTTTCTTTTCCTATTCGTAAATTGCATACAAAAAATGGTGGAAATGGAAAATATAAATAACCAAAATAGTCGTGATGAGTTTAATTAAGTAAATCATTAAAGAATATTTGTGGAAAGTATAAATAACCAAAATAGCCGTGATGAGTTTAATTAAGTAAATCATTAAAGAATATTTGTGTAATTTTATAGAAGTTACAAAAATTATTTCAGAATTTATAATTAATATATAATTATTTCAGTCTTGTAAATTAAGTTATCAATAATTATGGATTACTTTTAATCATTGTCTCAATTACATGACTCAATTAATAATCCTCTCATTTAATCTTAAAATTAACACTTAAAATTGCACTATTTAGACTACACTACAACGTTTATTACTTACGAATTAAACTCGTTCAACCTGCAAAAACAATGACATCTTTTGTAGATAGAGAGAGACGATTCCAACAAGTTCGTTATCTTGTCCTCCTTACCTCCTTAACTACTACGAAACTAACAAGAATTGACAGTTTCTGTCAAAAATGGTGTCCCTGCCATTGAAATCCATCTCCACCTTACTTCTTCAGCTACTGCATACGACAGCTTGATCTCACATTTCCTGAAAATATATACGATGTTCACTACATTTCTCGACAGTGTAGTGTAGCTGTCTGCCGTCTGGTCTGTGCACAGAGACAATGGGTGTAATTACCTGTCAAGTCGTGTTTCAGTCGTGGTCTTGGTCGGCGGCCACCGTACTCGGCGGTGGCAACTTAGGGTCGGGTTTCTTGGACGACCCGATGTGGTTCTTCCTCAGACCCAGAAAGCCCTTCCATCTGGCGGGACCCTTGGGCGGCCTGAGGGATAGTCCATCGTCATCTTTGTCGCCGACAAGGAGCTCCTCCCTCAGGGTGGTGGGTTTCCTTGCGCTGCTGTCCTTGAAGGGCAGCATCTGTCCCATGGAGAAGAGTTCGTCCGCGGCCATCATGGAGTGGTTTTCGACGGAGAACTCAAAGTCCAGCGATGAAGCAGGTATGGCGGAGGTACCCATCGGCGACTTGGGTATGGTGTGAGAGGAGTCAGCAAAGTCGGTGGAGAAGGAGATCCTGGGTGGTGCAGTAGAGAAATAGTTAGCGGCGGAGGTGGAGGCGGAGTTTGGTTCGGCGGTGGAATTGTTGTTGTACATCTCTAAGCATGCCATGGGTGGAAAGGGAGTGGAACTGTGGAGGGGAAAGGAAGAAGATGAAGATGCGAGGACGACTGTGTATGTTTGTGGCCAATAATTCTACAAGGGACCCTCTTTTACTGTTGTAAACCTACCTAGCATACACATGCATTTAATTATATCTATAACGATAGAAAGAGGGTGATAAGTCCGTAAAAACTTTATAAGTTATAATTGTTATTTTTTATACAGTTAACCAGACTATTATTATGGTGCGGTGAAGTTATGATAATGAATTTTCGACTTGAATTATGATAATGAATTTTCGACTCGTAATGGTTACGATGTTTTAGTCATACTCATGGTTATTATATAAATATAATAATAATTTAATATTAATAAGAGAAGTAAAATTTTCACATTTTGATTTTACGAATCTATAATTTCATGGCGAACTGTAATTGAATAATGTAAATGTTAAATATTATTAGTGTTAGTTTTGAATAATATTAAACTTGAATATTTTTGTTGCTTGTGACATAACTTTATGTATTTTTTAAGATAATATATATAATGTTCTATTACACTTCACATGTGATAATAAATATGGGTATACGGTTAAAAACGTGGTTAATAATCATGGTTATGAATATGGTAATCGTAATGAAAATTATTCATGTAATGATTATGGTTATGGTATTTGATATACCCGCAGCAGACCCTAACCATTGTCGGCCCTAGTAGAGACAAGGAAATTACGATTTCATCATGTGATTAACATAATGAACATATGTAAAACAATGAAAAAGATGGACCGGTTTAAGGTTTCATCTCTTAATTAGTGGTTTCATATCAAACTCTAAGAATGAAAAAATCTTGATAAACAATATTTTACCTCTTACAAGCTTAATCACAATACGAGTGAAAATTGTTCATGGTGGAAGTAACTAAGATAGGTAATGGTTTCCGTTTGATGACATTAAAAACAATATTATACATGTTAATAAACAAAAATATAGGATACAAAATTTATTGAGCATTTGTCTTGTCTTTCTATATCTAAAATAATTTTGATTCGCACCAATGACTAAATTATCCACACATAGAATAAATATTGTGTGATAATAAATGGTATTGTAAGTTTGGGATAGGTTTTATAGTTTAAAGTAAAACAAAGTAAAGCTCATAATAAATGGTATTGTAAGTTTGGGATAGGGTCGTTAATTCTGGAGTTAATTATTTTTTATTTTTGGTCATTTTGACACTACCGGTATAAACACATAATAAATGGATCGTAATTCTGAACCCGTATAAATTGATGATTCCAACTATCTTAGTATGATATAATGGAGGTAGCTTATTAGATTGATTGGATAAAGATAAAACTTTGAAATATTGTTTATAAACTTAGGTAGTAAATCATAATATAATTGTTCTGAGTTGAGGCAATAATATATTGACATATATAGGGTTAAATATCAAGTAGCTACCTGAACTTTAGACATTTTGCAACGAGCTACCAGAACTTTGAAAATTCAAAACGGGATACCTCAACTTTGAAAAATGTGCAAATATCTACCTCTATCCAATTTTCCGTCAACTGTTGACGGAAATTCGTTGGAAAGTCGTCGGAAATTGGAGGGAGGGAGCTATTTGAACATTTTTCAAAGTTGAGGTAGTCCGTTTTGATTTTTCAAAGTTCGGGTAGCTCATTTTAAAACGTCCAAAGTTCAGGTAGCTCCCTGATATTGAAACTATATATATATATATATCATATCCGTCATCAGTCGTGCATGTACATTTATAAATGTACGAACAATGTCCACATACATCTTTGGCTTTATTATGTTTGAATTTGTACAAAACAAAGATGTTTCATGCCAAAATATTAATCATAATAATAGCAATATCGTATTTATATTAAAAAAAAATCAATTTAGCTTTGTTTTTGGAATGGTATGTTAGTATAAGTAATATCTGAATGTTTCAAATTAAATTTATTAATAGTTAATTACTAATACTACATACAAAATAAATACAAGTTTAAATAATTTATTTTTTCTGACGATATTTATTTATGTAAAATCGTACTTTCTTGTTTGAAAGAGAAAAGAAGGAATAAGAATAGTAGAGGGCCTGCTAGTAGACAATAATTATTACACCGAGTGCAATGCATGTATACATGATACTCTGTTGACTAGGGTTTGACTCTGCACAAGCAAATCTTAATACATATGTGCTTTTATGGGAACTTTTTCAAAAAGTAGATACTTTAGAAAAAATATTTGAAAAAGTGTATATCGAAAAAAAATATTTAGGAAAGTATGTATACGCGCGTCGCGCCTATACCACATAAATTTTTTTTTCCGTCGCCCCAACTCTTCACTTCGTTCCATACTACTTGACCCACCAAATTCCACCATGTCTATGTCTCTAAGAATTAGTTATTATTAATTAATTAGTTATGGGATTATCATAAAGTTGCATGCTTTGGTCCTTTCAACCAAAGCAACAGACACAAGAACGTCTAGGATGGTGCAGATCCACTTTGATTGGGAAAATAAAATATATGATTTAAATAAATGGAGAATAATTTGGAATATATATTAATCTAGTTATTTATTGTATTAAGTTAAGAGTACTGTAATATTAATTAGTAAAATATTGAGACTTAATTATGAGAATTTAAAATATATTCTATTAATTTTATCATTTAAAAAAATATTTACAACATATTCCAAATTATTCTCCATTTATTTAAATCATATATTTTATCTTCTTTTTATTTTCCCAATCAAAGGTGGATTTGCACCATCCTAGACACGTTCTTGTGTTTGTTGCTTTGGTTGAAAGGACCAAAGCATGCAACTTTATGATAATCTCATAACTAATTAATTAATAATAACTAATTCTTACATAAATTATTATCTAATTATTTCTTCAACGTCTTCTCAATGCTCTATTCTATATACTTATATAGCTTTCTTGCACAAAGTAGGGATGGCAAGGCAAAAACGTGGGTGGGCCAAGTAGTATGGAACGAAGTGGAGAGTTGGACCGACGCAAAAAAAAAAAAATTATGTGGTATAGGCGCATCCCCAGGGTGCGCCTATTCAATAGGCGCGACGCGCGTATACATACTTTCCTAAATATTTTTTTTCAATATACACTTTTTCAAATATTTTTTCTAAATTATCTACTTTTTGAAAAAGTTCCTTTTATGGAGGACCTTATACAAATGAAATATTTACAATTTACACTGATAAATAACAATGTAGCGTACAATATATATATATATATATATACACCAAAGCTAATTTGATCTATATGTGCAAAAAACCAATCCTTACAAAAAAATTCATACTTTACATATATATATATATATATATATACCTTAAATCTAAATATATTGTTTAGAATGGTATTTATTTATTAAAATTGTGCATAGATAAATTTAAGATGGTCTAAGGTTTAGTCAATGTCAATCACAGGCTAAAGTGTAAGCATTAATCAACTTACCACGGAGCAGCAGGGATATGACACGTGTCAGTACATAAGGAATTAAAGATTTAGGTAAGGTATATATATATATAATTATTTTTAAATGTATATATATATATATATATATATAATTTTTTTAAAGATTAATACTCTTTTTTGGCCATCAAAGATTAATACTTAATCATGCAAAATATTTGAATTTTTTCAAAAAGTATGTATTTTAGTTTTATTTTTTTAGAAAAGTAAGTATGCAAAAAAAAAAAAAATAGGTATACGCGCACCCCGGGGTAATGCGTATTTAAACATAAATGACGTTAACCGTGTTGAGTTTGGACTTCATGGTCTGAGTTATAAAAATTTTAGTAAAATTTTCATATCTCAACTTACGGCATGCCGTACAGTCAATCCGTAAATCCAAATTTAATATTTTTTGCATCATTTGAATCACAATTAAAATATCTACTTACTATAATTTTTTAAATTTTTTTAATAGATACATAATTTTATTTTTAATTAAACATTGAGTCGTCATTATCAAATAATTTTTTAAATAAAAAAAACGCATATTCAATAGGTACCACTCTAGGGTGCGCGTATACCTTTTTTTCGAAATATTTTTTTTTGTATACTTACTTTTCTAAAAACAAAAACACATACTTTTTGAAAAAAAAATCAAAATATTTGCATTTTATCATTTAACTTAAGTTAAAACCCTAATAATTAAAAATATATTTCCGAACAACATTTAATTTACGAAAAATATCAATTTTTTTTTTTTGGGCCTTTAAAAAATATCAATTTCTCAGTCGAGCAATCTCGATCGAGCGGACCAGTCAAAGCCATATAAGACGCCAAATACCGACTTCAGAAATCTGAACTGGAGAAAAACAAAATCCCATAATTTGACTTGGAGGGATGTCTTGGTCCGGTCCGGTCGGATCATTTAGATTGGAGAAATTCTATATAAACAGCATTTATTATTTTTAAGGATAAAAAGTTTTAAATTTAATAATTTTAACCTTATGTTATATAAGTTTTTTATTATTATAAAGTATAAAAAAAGTATATATATAATTTTAGAAAAAGACAATATATTATATGCAAAAAAATCTTAAAACGTTTTTTTAATAAATAAAACCTCCGCTTGTGCTTTTCTTTCAAAAATATTTTTCTTTGCTTTTTTCAATATATTTTGAAGTATTAAAATTATTTCAAATATTTTCTCTTATTTTTTTTACAATTTTCTTTGTTATTTAGGAATAAAATAAAATAATATGACATAATGATAAAATAAGAATATATTTATAAATTATTCTCTTTAAAAGTAAATTCGCGGTCTTTAATTTTTTATATAAAAAAAGGTAGAAACAAAGAGCAACATTAGAAAAACACATTCAAATCCATACAAATAAAGTAAGAATTAACTAACTTTAACAACTCTAGAAGTAGTTACACACGAAATATCTTTAAAAATTCAATCTATAGTCTCATTCAGGGAAAGACATGAGTGGTGAAAATATGTTATTCATCAACCTTTAAGGCAATTAAGGTGTCCGCAATCGCATTCGCTTCTTGATAAATATGTCTAAATTTTATCATCAGAAACTGAATCATAAGTTTTCTGTCATCCAAAATAAAAGACATTAGTTTTAAGTTTGAGTAGCTCTCATAAAAAATGAGTTTATGGACCAAAGAACACTAATTTTTAAGTGGATCCACTACGAGTGAAATGCTAGATAACGGCTCTATGTAACGGCTAAATTACTATTGAGCCGTGAAAAAATAATTTACATAGAATATCACGGCTCAATTACTATTGAACCATGATTTTATTTTTTTTACGGCTTAGTTGTTGAGTCGCGAAAAATTTCTCACTTTTCACGGCTCAATTTCAAATGCCGTAATTTTTTTTCTGTAATTTTCACGGCTCATTTTATGTTTGAGCCGCGAAAATTATATGTTATATATATATATATAATATTATTAACGACTCATTTTTGTTTTGAGCCGCTTTTATTTTTAACATTGATTTAATTTTTCACGACTCGTTTTAATTTCAGCTATAATAAATTCAAATTAAAAAAAAAAATCCACGGCTCATTAAGATTTCGTCCCCAGCATTCTCGCCGGCCACCTCCTTCTCGACGGCCACCTCCTTCTCGTCCCCAACATTCTCGTCGGGCACCTCCTTCTCGCCGGCCACCTCCTTCTCGTCGGCCAACTCCTTCTCGTCGGCCAACTCCTTCTCGTCGGCCAACTCCTTCTCGTCGGACACCTCCTTCTCGTTGGCCAACTCCTTCTCGTCGACCAACTAAGTCGGCTTAGACTACATTCACAATTTCACGCGGGCCAAGAACTCGAGTCGTGGGTTCGTCCATAACCGGGTATAAAGCTCCATCATCGTGATCACCGAGCCATCTTACAAGGCCAAGATATGCCTATTCGGCACGGTGGAGCTATGAGGAGAAGCTGTCCATGAGGAATTGTTCGACGAGTTGACAAATATGAGTGTTCGGGGTTGTGGTACTGGAGCTACTGAGTGGACAGGAGCTGGTGAATGTTGTGATGGATGAGAGAGGAGAGATGAACAAGAAAGATGTCGTGAAGAGATGTTGCCTCCTTGAATAAAGTGCATTGATGAAGAAGATGAATAAAGTGGAGGA
Source organism: Chamaenerion angustifolium (assembly GCA_946814005.1). Classification (NCBI taxonomy): domain Eukaryota; kingdom Viridiplantae; phylum Streptophyta; class Magnoliopsida; order Myrtales; family Onagraceae; genus Chamaenerion; species Chamaenerion angustifolium. The sequence goes on from OX328279.1 coordinate 3,756,214, forward strand.
CATTTAGGCGTGAAGGAGCGGGAAAGCTGGCCACCGGAGACAAATTTAAAATATATATTTTTTAAATTTTATTTTATATTTGGCGGCTCATTATTATATGAACCGTCAAAAATAATAAATAAATAAAATAAAATTATTTTCCACGACTCTACCAAATTCGAGTCGTTATAAATCTCTGACACTTCATTTTCGACGACTCAATATCTGTTGAGCCGTTAAAAACACTTTTTTCAGCCGTTTATAGCTAACTCTCCCGTAGTGATCGATTGAACCTCAATCTCTTTGTCAATATTAGATCTTCGTGATGTGCGTTCGTGATTCGTTTCTGGGTTTGTGATTAACCCAAAAATGATTTTGGGTTCATCACGAACCCAGAAATTGTGATTTTTAGGCTCGATCGAAGGAAAACATAAGGAGAAGAAGGATGGTTAATCGAAGAGCTCGATTTTTGGGCTCGATCACGTACGTTGGAGGGGAGCTTCTTCCGTTGTGGATGGGAGCTTCTTCGGTTGTTGGTGAGCCATAACCGAAGGGTAAAGTGGGAAATAAAGAAATATAGTTAGGGTAAAAACGTATTTTTCTTACCTATTTCGGATTCTTTGCTCGCTAGGCATAGGAATTTCGAAATTTTTGGATGGAATGTCTAAGTCTACCCCGCCCGGAATGTCTACGTCAAATTTTTCCAATTACACAAAAAGAACAAGTTATTTAGAAAACCGAATTCCATAAGTTTTTCGCGAAAAGAACGAATCATACAACTCTAAAAGTTTATGCTTACCTCATAGCAAGATAACAATGGGTCAAATAGCAAGAGCCCCAATATTGCAGCTAGTGCTACTTAAAGAAGCTTAGGTCCCAATATTACAATTATTGCTTCCTTTAGGGCAACACAAGGGTGTGACTTAGAAATTAGAATTATTGTTGAGATACGTGTAATAGTATATCGAATGTTTTAACTTACAATTCGGGATATGATAAAGTTTATTAATGTTTATGCCTTATTATTTAACCGTGGTATTAGAGGACGTAAGTTTTCAATATTCAATCCTCCTAAGGAGAATGAAAAATAAACTTTCAATAAGAGGTCAATTACTGAACCCCATGTTTATAGCCTATAGGGATGGACTCTAAAAGAGTTTAGTGTAAACTGATATTCAACATACCCTGAACTTGCGGTTGAGTTCGGATCATGATTTCGATACGATTATTCTACTTCATTTCGATACATATGAGTTATTAAATCAACCTAGAAATGTTATTTTTTGGTCGAAATCAGCACAAAATAACATTTCTGGATTGATTTTGAATCTTGAAATGTTGATCTGGGTTAATTTTGAACCTACAAATGTTGTTCTAGGTTGATTACAAACCCCCAAATGCATTTTATGGTTTGAATTCATACTCAAATTTGTTCACTTAGATTTGATTCGTGGCTGTTTTGTTGAAGATGGACAGGAAGATAAAATCGTTATTTTAACAAAAATAGTAACGTTTAACGGAAAAAAATAAATCTATGAAAAACTAACACCGGTGCATTTAATAATATCATACAAACATTATATTGTAAAAAATAACACATCAAACATGTTAGTGTAATTAACGACAACATGAAAACATTATAGTGTATTGAAGCTATTTACCCTTACAAATCTTCTCACTATACTTCAAAAACATAAAAAACTCCTTCGTTTCTATGCGATTGAGGTCTTATTTTAACTACAATCTAGCAGACTTTTTGTAAATCTTGAACAAAGACATTACTTTACGTTCGAAAGTTACAGTAAAAAGAAACCTAATCCATCCCCTTTCTGCTTAAAACAGACAATAAACAAACCCTAAATGTGTTCTTCCATCATCAGCAGGTCGCATATATATTCTATAAAATTTCACGGAACAAGATCATCAACTGCCGAATTCATGCGTTCGATCCAGTGCCGTCTGAGATTCGGAGTGGGAATAGTTTCTACTAAGGCAAGAGATTCTTGCCCTCTTCTTCACCTTCTCCTTCCCTTTCACCCAAACCCCAAACAGCTTCAATCGACACTTGTGGTCCCCAGTTTCCTCCACCACCGCCTTGGTTTCCTCACCGGCAGCATTGCTCACTGACAAAGCTGGTGCTTCCTGCATGATGCTTTTGATCTGGTCGGGACTCGCTCTGAAACACTCGTTCAGCAGTGCCGATAGCTCATCGCACTGCTTCTTCGTTTCTGCAAGTTCCGACGACAGCGTGTGGTTCTCTATCTTCAGCTTCTTGTTCTCTGTCGTTAGGTCTAGGGCCATCTTGGAAGCCGCAGCCGTCATCGTCTCCACTGATCCGGGAGAGGAGGAGGTGGTGGAGGCCAGATCGTCGCCAGAGTTGGACGGTGATGTGTTCTTTGGTCCTACAGCGGGTGGTGGTTTTCCGGAGGCTGGTGAAGGTGTGGAGACCTTGCGGCGGCGAATCTCGGAGAGCAAGTCCTTGTGGCCGCGCTTGAAGTTGTCGTTGGCGAACTCCCATTTGTCGGGAACAGTTTTCTTGAAACCCTGATTTGTTACCAAAATATTAATAAAAATTATGGATTATAAAAAAAGACGTTTCAACCGAATTCCCGACAAGATCGGTACGAGATCGGCCCGACTAGGATCGAGACCGAGCGGACGAATTTTTTCTTCAAGGTCGGTTTCGGTCTCAGACTTTTTTCCCGAAAGCCTGTTTAGGACCAGTCCGGACCGAAGTAATGTGGATTTGAGATTTTCATAATACCACACCGAAAGGAATGTGAATTTTGAAAGTTTTCTATCTCTATAAAAGATATATCCTGATAAATATACTAAAAAATACCATGAGTTCCTAGTTTTTTTTTTAGGTGAACTATTATTTCGCCTTTTACTAAAGAATAATGTGAGCTCAATAGTTTTTTTTGGGGATGCAGATTCAGTCCAGGACTGAGACCGGTCCGAGTAAAGAAAGACCGACTCGGGCAGTTTTTTTTGGTTGAGGTCGGTCTCGATCTCGGTCTCGGTCCTCCAGAAGGCAAGACCGAAATTTCGATCTCGGTCTCGGTCTTGCCTTCAAGACCGGTCCGCCCCGCCCATGATCAGACCTAATAAAAACGAAACGTTTCGTATTTTAGCAATTTACTTACAGTATTTTGCATGTAAAAATTAATAGTAAATATAATTATGAATTCCAAAAATAAATAAATTGAGGGACAGTATACTTTGAGTATAATATTTATTTTTTTAATTTAGTATGTGCTTCATTTTCTCTATTTAATATTAAACATCTAAATAAAATAAAATATTTCCGCCGTCAAAATGGAAAGTTCGAGAGACGGAAAAATAAAAGGCAATAAGTTTAAGTTAGTTGTGTGTGGAAATGACCATGGAAAGTTCATAATACGACACGTTTTGGGCCCTACACGTGGACATTGTCAGGGGACACGTTCGTCAGCTTGGACTTTAGCTGTTTAGCACCAGATTTGGATTTTGGTCCGCGTTGGATTCTTCCTCTACGGGGGCTTTCGAGAAACTTCTTAGTTCATATTAAGTGGGCCCACACTAGACATTATTATTATTATTTAAAACTATTATAATAATTTTCTGAGCTGTATAACATGGAATTTTACTGCGTATGGAGTTTTATATTTTGGTCAAATTGCGTATGGAGTTGGACTACGTACATTGTTCTATCCGTACAGTAAATATGGTCCATGGTCAACTATTACATGCTAACAAATATAATAAATCAAATATTGTTTTTAATAGTTTACTTAATATTCTGTGATTATTTTTTTTGAAATTGTTTTAGTGCTTTGAATATTTCTAATTTGCATGTGTTAATCTCTATATAATCATCTAAAAATAACTGAACATTCAACTGACGGATGAGATTTTAAAAAAAGTCAGTCTTAACTCTTTCGAAAAAACATAATTATTTTTTAAAAATTATTTTTTAAATTCTATAAAATGACGAATAGAAAAATACTGTCAAATCAGAAATATGTACCAATGAGAACACCGTATTCCCCGTATTTTAGAAAATTTTATAAAACCCCATTTTTAAAAAATATAGATAGATAGATAGATTAACTTGCATACCATATATAATAGAACCCCTGTTATTAATGAGGCTAAATATGTGTGTACTAAATAAAAAGACTTCATCAAATGATGACTAAACATTTAGGTTTCTTATAAAGTAGTGTCTTTTGTTATAGTTATAGTTTAAGTAATCTATAATAAATACTTAAAAAAATATTATATTCAATTTTAAAGTTTCTAAATATATCCATATATATTACGAATGATAAAATCGTGTGTATTCAATACGTTTATTATGTAACACTAATTAAACACTAACACGACATACAATTTTTTATATGCGTGCTTATGTCGTATTAAGTTAGGATGTTGTATATTCACATGCTGAATTTATATAAAAATATATATTAAAATAACAAATTGTTTATAATAAAAATTATTTAATGAAAATTATTTAGAAAATTATTAAAAATTTCAAGTTCAACTTTAATACGTTATTGTGCGGGTCATATTCTTATACTTAAACACGAAATTATCATATTCGTGTTATCATTTTATAGTATATTTTCACGAATACAATTATTTTCATTGTAGAAGAAATTGTAATCCCTAATATATATATATATACCAATTAACTTGAGTACATAATAAATAAAAATACTTACGTAGGTGTTCAGCTGTCGAACAAAGCTGGAGAAGTTATTATGTTTGAAGTAGACTGGAAGCATATCCCTGGAGAATTCCGCCGTCTTCCACACAATAAACGCATCTCCACTCTCATTCCACGATATCGTCCCGTCACTGGACGGATCCTCCACCAACTGGTACGTCTTCGCCAGAAACGGCGCCGGAGCTGACCTCTGCGCCATCTTTATGGAACAGACCAATAGCTGTAGCCTGTAACCCCACAGAGAGAGAGAGAGAAAGAGAAGTACGTACGGCAACAGACAGATGGGGTATCTGAAGAAGAAGAAGAAGAAGAAGAAGAAGATTCAAGGTTGAGTTCGTTAGGGCTTTGAATAAGGATTGAAGATGATCCACGACGACAAGCAGACCATATATTGTATCTAGAGAGAGAAAGAGAGAGAGAGATGTCGTGTTTTTCCTGGTAAATTCAAGTGTGAGAAATGTTTGAGAAGACCGATTAGGTTAATGGAAGCGTATGCGTGTATTTTAATCTCAAACGCAATTACTTAAAGATTAGAAAAATATATTTATTTTGAATGATTAATAATAATAATATATATTTTTTTTGGGCCAAACTATCTTCGTATATTACTTACAAAATTGGGGAACAATCGCGTTCCCGATACAACCGAAATCAAAAGACAACAACTGTAAGAGAGAGGTTGGGGGTTGGAACACCCAATCACTAGGACACATCCCCTCTATTGCTTGCTTCGCTACCCAATCCGCATACAAGTTAGCGGATCGAGTATCTTAACCCAAGACAGGTTCACAACCGACCCTGCCAAGTATAAACTATTTTGTATAATTGTTTCTATTTCCCAAAAATGGACTACCCTCCAAAATGTGGTTAACCACCACTTCCGAATCCGACTCAATAATCACTGAATCCCACCTATTCGTGATCGCTAGTCGAACACCAACCAAAATTGCCCGAGCTTCCAAGATGTCAATAGAGCTTGACATCTCGGCAACTTGGACTCCATCGACTAACCGACCCGTATAGTCCCGGGCAATCACACCTATACCAACATCAATAATAATTCATTATTGAAAATACTTTTATTAAAAGAAATGGACTCTAAATTCTATAATATATAATTAAAATATCCGCAAACAGTTTATTTAAATAATAGTTTTTTTTAAAAGTATTATATATTAAAAAAAAATACTTAATTAATTGAGAATTATATTTCAAAATTCATAATTTTGAGTAAATCCTAGAATAGAATTATATATATATATATATTAAGAAACATAGTCAATGCTCAAAAGAGATGAAGTAATTACCCCCTCTAATTATTTTATTGTATAATTAATTTCAATTTAGCTCTTAAATTTTTTTATATTTGTCATCCTTATTTTTTTAATTTCAATTATTTATTACTATTTTAAGTATTGCCCAAATAAGTTTCTGACTGCTTCTTAGAAGTTTTAGAACTATAGATAGCGCGTAATAATATATATACATTAATGATATTAATGTGTCCAACTTGTTAAAGTACTTGAATTAGTTTTCAGAATATGTCTCTAAAAATCTTCATTCCTTCTTACAACACGAAAACTTACACTATATATATATATATATATAGAGAGAGAGAGAGAGAGAGAGAGAGAGAGAGAGAGAGAGTGCATGGTATGTAGTATGAATTCTAATCCATTTTGTTGGTCGTTTCTGTAAGGGAAGCTTCTTCCTTCGATTCCATTCCACAGTTTGACATATTATTTCTGGTCGAAAAGGACGCTTCAGTATTCTATCTAATACCAACATCATGGCTTTCCTATTTTAATTAACTAGAAATTACATTATATATATAAACATGAGGCGGAGATGGGGTGTTAATTTTGGACAGAATTCACGAATGACGGTGACCCATTTATGAGTCGTGTTTGCGTAGAAGATTTTGGACTCGTGGGTCATTTTGACACGACTCGTCCAACCTATATGAAAAATGAGATTGAATTTGGATCGTACCTATCGATCCGTAAATCTGTATAACTAAATGTATATTATAATAAATTATATAGAAGTTCATGGGTTGCACATGTCGTTTGGATCATATGGGTCATGTGGGTTGAATGAATCACTGAGACATATAGCTCGACGGATCACGTGGGTAAACGGGTTGACCTGCAAATTTATATTGTACAAATTAAATTGACACAAGTCCGCGGTCATACGGGTTAACTTGTGGACCCGTGAGTCTTGTTTGAGTCTTGACAATTGACCTATCATGAATCAATGGTCGTGTTTGAGTTGAACATATTTTGACACGAACCGCGGTTAACCCGTCGACACGAATTGACACATTTAGGTGGAGGTAGTAGCAGCAGTGTATTCACTATTCATGACTGACCGGGTGTACGGTAAGTGAACCGATTTCCAATTTATACGGTCCGACCGTTGGTTTTGTTTGGTGAATGTCGATTTACTGAAAATGCAAACATATAACTATCGATATATAGGATGATTAAACGTATTCAAACTCTAACTCAATACATACTCTTATATTTTTATGTGAATCAGAAAACTGTCTGATTTCTTAAAATTGATCTGATTTCACTTGCTAAATTAAATTTTTGTGCAATTCAACCTTTTATAGAACCAAACTTATAACTAGTTTGCTAGACCGTCGGTCCGATTTGGTCATGATAACATTAGGTAGAAGTTTTCTAGCAATTAAGGTAAAATGTCATAAAATATTTATTAGGGTTAAATACTTATTTGCTAAATAATTTTTTAAAATAATAAATTGCTAGTTGATTTTATATAAAGATGAAATTTATTAACTCCTTATAATTTATTGTTAAATATTTATGAAAACTTTCATTTTTTTAAAATTTTTGTATAATTTGGTAACTGTTTTTTTTAGAAATTGTTATTAATTAGTTTGCAGAATCAAGTAAAATTTTGCACTTTCTAGCTCAACTTTGATATTTTTTTTTCAATTAACCAACTTATACGGGACAAGAACATATATACCTCTGTCACCATTTAACAACAAATTAAACTGAGTTAACAAATTGTAACTTGATGTAAAATAAAAAAAAATAACAAAGTATACTTACTTGCAAAATTTGATTAGCAAGTAGATAATTAATCTGATATATTGCAAAATATAATGTTAGGGTTAACTAATAGACTTAAACCATAAATTGAACAAACCCTCAACTTCTTTATCATTTTTAGACCAACGTCCTATTTCCTTTGTCGGTAGTCTATCAAAATTAGTATATTTTTTGGACCAAAGGTAATTTTTGTTAATTAATTCGCCTGAAATTTGGAATATTCGAAAGCTTCTTTTTAGTATGCATGACAAACACTTATCCCAAATTGTCCATAATTACTATAATATATAATTAGGGAGAAAAATATGGTATTTTTTGTCGTGCTCCTCTACACTTGATCAGGGTATCATATATATACTTCACAGATAGATACCCATTATATATAAAATATATATATATATATTATATACTCCACTCGGTTTTTATTAATTAATTATTATCACGTGCAATTTTGGCGTTTTACATTATTATTTAAGTAGTTTTTTTATTTTTAATTATATATATATATATATACATTAGGCCATGTATATATATATACATTAACCATGAATTTTTTTTAAAGTGATATTTTCAGTAAAATTTAAGTTCGATTAACTTTTTTTTTTTATCACGACTCAATTTATTAGTTAGAATAACTAATTTCGAGTGTGGAAAATCAAAAAGTGTCGTTCGAATACTAAATATAAAGATTTTATATCAAGTAAAGATCAAGAAAAATCAACATTAGGTCGCTAAAGTTGTTCTATTTAGCATAAGTAGATTACGGTTTGGTGTTTCGTTACTTAATTCATAAAATTATAATAATAAAGTAACTTTTTTTAATCATTTAATAAAGGAAATGGGAAATATAATTCAAAAACCTCCATAACCGAGAGTCTCGGTCCGAGACTATTCCAAATAGTCTTTTGACCGACCTATTTTTGTGAGCTTGTTTGAATAAAAATATAAATTTTTACGGTAAAATTTCAGAGGTAATTTAAATAACATCTAATTTTTTTATTTTTTTGCCAATAACAAGCTTATTTTCATACTTTGAAATAAACCGGTTACAAAGATAAATCAAGTTCAATAAAATGACTAAGATCGAGTGGGGGCTATCGACCCAATCCAAAAGACACACCCTTAAAAAAGCTAACTTAGCGACACAATCCGCACAACAATTTGTGGTTCTCGGAATTGCTACCCACCTAACGGTGGATAACGAAGAAGCCAAAACCCGAGCGTGTGAAAGTATAGCATCTAATCTCCAGGTAAACGATAACCCATTGATGTGTTTGATGGCCGTCTCGGAATCGGACTCCACATGAACACAACTCCATCCCGGGTCCACTGCCAAGGTGATTCCATCGACTAACGCTGCTGCCTCTATCTCAACTACAGATCCTGCTGTCATTTGCCTCTGACTCCCGCCTATTAGGGTCCCCATGTGATCCCGGGTCACGATGTCGATCCCTCCAAGCTGCGTCTGGGCATTCCATGCAGCATCCACATTTATCTTCACCTGTCCAAACATCGGTTTCGCCCAGGATTTGAGGTTCCCAGGCTGTGGATGGTGTTCTCTACCTTGTTCTTCATTTGCCCGTCCAGAATTCCCCTGCTGTCGGTTTTCGTGGGAAGCTCGTCCAGACGTCCCTTGCTGTCGGTGTTCGTGGGAAGCTCGTCCAGACGTCGCATGGACCTCCATCTCTCTCAGCGCCTTGTGCACCTCCTCTGCTATAAATAACATCTAAAGTGAATCTAAGTCTATGCTTTTCGGACAAAAAAATAAAATAAAAATAAATCCCATGAAATGATATTTTTTTATAGTTTTTACTTTTTGTTTTTTGTCAAAATATTCTTTATACTTCATTAATATAAAGTCGTATGTTGAATATCATATTAATAATATATTGGGATAAAAAAGAGGTTAAAAACAAGTAGTCAAACTTGACATGCTATACTTTTTTATGTACATTTTCCCCCATAAACATAAACACCTTGATATCTAACCCATAATCTACGTCTGAATTTCTCTTTAATTATATAATATATAAAAGGTAAAATACGAATTTACTCTTCTCTAATATTATTAGACAGTTCAAGTTTCTCTTTAATATTTATTTTTAAAAAAAAATCGTTACTTATTGTTTGACGTTTGTCGAATTTTACCCTCTTTTGTCAGATTTTTTCAACCAAACTTAACAAAATATAGTTCGAAAATTGCACAATAATATAGTACTTTTCAGAATGTCACAGTTTAATCCTTTAAATTTTTACTACATATTGCAATGACATCCTGATTCGATTGGAACACGATTAAACTCTAATTTGATCGGGACTCGATTAAGTTTCAATCTGATCAGGAATCGATTGAGCTTCAATCCGATCAGGAATCGATTGAGTCTCAATCCGATAATGACTTGGTTGAGCCCCAATCTGATAAGGACTTAATGCAGCCCCAAACCATTCATAATCATGACTCAATTGAACTCCAATTCAATAGGCACTCGATAGAGCACCCATGGATGTGGCTAAGGTCTGGGTCAAGACCTTAGCCCCTTACATTAGGGTTTAACCTAATTCGAATGGAACTCAATTGACATCCAAATGAGGGGTAATGGAGTCATAAAAAATACATTAAGTTGACAAACCTCATTAACAATTTTATAGGTATTTAAATGAACATAGGTATTATCATCCTCCAAACAAATACCTCAAGAACTTACCTAATCTCATAGTGTTTCTGGTGATTTACTTGATAGACTCCTCGTAATGAGAACCTGATATGATCTACTGAAAAGAAGTGACATTAGACATAATTCAAGCCTGAATTCAAGATGTCTAACAAATTTCTTATAAACATATTAAAGCTCATGTCTTGTATCCCAGGCTTAGCTTTAAGGTGCATATATTATATACATGATGAATCTAATACAAATAGTCTCTGAATAATCGGTAAAAAAAAATAATTACCGCGGTAAGAAATAATAAGTTACTCAAGTTGCACAAACTCAAGAGCATTTGCGTCGGGGTCTCGGGTGAAAATTGCAGGCCTCCCTGATTTGCTAAGAGTGTAGGGAATTCCTGCAAAGATTTAAAATTCAAGAATAACAATGTGTTACTTAGCTAGTTTCATCAACTTTAACAGGGAAAAGAATCAATATGACAGAGGTATCTTACCAGTTTGGTCAAGAAGAACTTTCAGCTTCGACACATCCTTAATGGCGATGCAAGTATGTCGGTCTCGCCCGCCATGTTCTGGTCTTCCCGTCAATGGGTCGGGATTAGGGAGCTCCATCAGATGAATCATCTCAGAACCGACCCACAACCATGCACCCCGGTAAGGAAGCTTGTCATCTGGTCGTGCATCGTTTATTTCAAGACCAAGAAGATTCTGATAAAAATCAAGAGACCTCTCGAGATTTTCACACAAGATCCCGACGTGATGAACGCAGAGGAATCCGATATCTGCAATAATAATAATAATCACGAACTCATATTGATTTGCTACAAGTGAAGCAATCATTAGCACTAGCGAGTAAATAATAGAAGGCTAGAAGCCTAACGTTGTGTTCATCTGCAGTTTAGCTGATCTATATCATTGGATTCATAAGATCAACACGGCATTTTCAAAGCTCAAACTTTAAGATTATATGTATGTAGAGAGAGAGCACTGTGATTTGGCATGGTTAGGTCACTAAAAGGGGTTCTTGATAAGATCCAAACCCATAAAACCAGTGCTCTGAAAAACATGACAGAAGCTCAGACACTACCAGGAAATGGTTTGGTGCTTCCATGGGGATCCTCACGCGAGGATATATAGTTCACCTCATCAACTAACTAACTAACTAACTTGAGCACATATCACTGTGATGGAACAGAACTGAATATAATCGCACCCAGCAAATGAGCAATTGAGTTCAAGCTTAGCACCTTATAATTGCAATCCAATCCCAGAAAATACAGTTTTAAGTTCATAAATGATGAAATTTAGTATGCCAATCGATGAATGATTACCATTATTCGCGTCCATTGAGTTGGATTCCTTCACAAGTGTATTATCCCCTCCAACGGAAGCCTGAGCTTTCACTCCATAGCTACTCATGCAGAGTTTATCGTTTCGAGCAGTTCTAGATCGGGGCAGACATTCCACTACAAAGTTAACAGCAATTGCCTGAATTCGATACAATCAAACAAAGTTAGATTCTACTTCGGATTTATGAACAAACAATCAGAACGTAGCAATCACAATAGAGATTCTAATTAGATTCTACAAGCTTTATCGGTCAGACACCGATTCACGAAGATCCGAAAACGAGTCCGATTCTTATCGAGTTACAAATACAGGCGTTTTCTGGAATGAAATCCAAATTCAACCCCCAAATCGACCCAGAATCTATAATCCAACCAAAGTTGTCCACAACACCAGAGTGATAGTAGAAGAAATATACAGGCGTTTTCTGGAATGAAATCCAAATTCAACCCCCAAATCGACCCAGAATCTATAATCCAACCAAAGTTGTCCACAACACCAGAGTGATAGTAGAAGAAATGCAAATTAGTTCAGATTATTACCTTGTTTCGGAGAAAAATCAGAGGTGAAGGAGCGAGAAGAGACGCCATGGAAGATGGAGCTGATGAAATCGTAGTAAAGCTCAAACTTAATTGATTGATCAATTCTTGATTTTATTTAGCCAAAAAAAAATCAATTCTTGATTTTTATTTTATTTTCTGATAGTAGTTAGTGGGAGATTCTGTTCCCAGGCAAACACTGCCTTAGCAGAAACAGAAGAATATGAGCCACTCCACTAAGCCAGAATTTCCAGATAAATAATTAAAAAAGAATCAATAAGTATAAGTATTTAAAAGATTAATTTAATAATAATTATATTTTTAAATTTAAAATTAGGTAACACTAAAAAGTAAAAATTGAAGGAAATAGTGATCTCTATCTTTAATAATTTTTGTTTTGTTTTTCGTGGGTATATAGAGAATGTAAAACTTTTAATTACTTACTATGTATCTAGGGTTGTTGTTTATAAATATTTTTTCATTCGTAGGTTCGACTACAAAATTTCTAATTAAGAAACGAACACTAACAACGATATTCACTTTGTTTTTTTTTTGTCATCCAATTAATAATCTTGGGACATGCCGATAATCGATCTCGGGACCTTTTGCATTCATGCAAGGGCGATACCGTTAGACCAAATGTCCGTTGATAATAGTCACTTTGATGATCGACCTGAAATCTAACCTACAAGATATATTTATTAGTTATTTATATTTATGCTATATAACTTTGTAAATTGCACTATTAATTGCAGTGATACACCTCTTGTTTAGGAAATCTATTTCTTAATACTCTAACTTCTGTATTTTCATATTAATGGAAAAGACTTTCATTTATTTATATCTAGTTCCTTTTTTTTCTTCTAAGAATAAGCTTGAAAAAGGTTGACTTTTTGCAGTTTTTAATAAAATTAAGTATTAGTTAAGATGCACATCTTAAATTAATAGTAAGAATGCTATTGAAATGAAAAGAATTTTTCAGTAAAAAATCGAGATAGTCGAGATACGTTTAAAAGAATTCTCATTAAGAGGATAAGGTGGTCACTAAGAATAGATGATAGATCATGATAATTGATATGAAAATAAATGTTTTTACCGACGAAAATAAAGATTGTCGGTAAAAATAATATTTACCAATAAAAATTTAGATTCGTCTATAAATTAAATTTTACCGGCAAATTTTTACCGACTGATATTATTTTTCGGTTGGTAAAATCATGAATTTTAGTAGTGGAATACAAATAGGGTTGTCCACCACCAATCCACTCAACTTCAGGAGTATCCTTCATTAGTAAATAATGTTTATTTGCCAAACTTAAGTGGACCACGGCACCACAAACCTTATTCTTACATCCAATGAAATGACAAAAGAATTATGACCAATCACATCTTTACTCGGGATAACGACGGGTTAGATAATAGAATTATTAATCGAAATTTCACGTAATATTTAGGATTTTAGAATAATTGGTAATAAAGTTTCTATAATCGTAATGCCATATATATTTAATTTTCACAAACCCAATTATTAAATATATGGTATTAAAAAAAGTTAGTGCACTATCAATATTGCAAACACCAACAAACATTCATGTGAAAGTGTATATAGTGACCCATAAGTTCCTAAGACCTTCCTACAGGATTCATATAGTTTTGCCCTACATATTTAAGGTTTAGGGAATTTTTTTTGTTAGGGTTCGAGTTTACACTCTATTGGATCTTCTTTTTCGTTTCGAGTCAATGCTCCTTCACGCTCTGCAAGATTTGCAAAAAGAAAATCCCAAGTTAATTCATTTGTTTCTTCTATGATGATTAAGTCAGTATTAAGTTTTGGGAGCACTGTACCAATAGTATAGTCATATAGGGAGTCAAAAAGTAGTATCTTAAATGCACTAAATGCATCATATATATATATATATATATAAGGGGAGTTAACACATTTACCAGATTAACCTTTTTATCGTGGTTAATTGGTCTCTTGGTGATGGTAACTGAACATGGTAACTTATTATCGCTCAGGATATGATACAACATCAAATCATCTGGTTCGGAGGGGTTGTCATCTTGCCACGTGATAAGTGACAAATACTAGATGCGACGTTTGTTTCTTATCAAGAGTTGCTTAGGCTATACATATATTTTCAGATTGAAAATGTTTAGATACGTTTATTAATAATAACTAAATGTATAAAAATTATTTATATACAAAATATGTTAAAATAAAAAAAAAAATATATATATATAATATTTTAAATTATTTAATCATATTGTATTAAAAATTATCGACACTCTAATTAGAGGTTAAGAAGTTTCAGAAAGCCCGGCAAGACTCAGTCGCCTCAGTGCAACTTGGACGCTCGCTTCCATCCATGCATTGAGGACAACTTGTATGACCAATTTACAATTGTCGTTTAAAACTTTTAAATTTTAAAAATACGAATTATATATAAAATGACGCATAACCGGCTTGAATAAATAAGTGGCTTGACTTATGAATACATATAAAAACTCTATTTTTCTCTATTTTACTTATTAATGTACATTTCTCCCTGTTAACACGTTATTATCATATGTATACCTAAAGTATAATTTTTTCAAAAACTAAGTATTTTAGTTTTTTTTTTAGAAAAATAAGTATAGAAAAAAAAAATTCGAAAAATAGGTATGCGCGCACAGGGTGGCGCCTATTCAAATGGGCGCTGGTTATTCAGTGTTTTTTTTTTTAAAAAAAATATTCTATAATGACGACTCGATGATTAATTAAAAATAAAATTATGTATCTATTAAAATAATTATAGAAAGTAGATATTTTAATTGTGCTTCAAATGATGCAAAAAAATATTAAATTTGGATTTACGGATTGCCTGTACGGCATGCCGTAAGTTGAGATTTGAAATTTTGACTTAAAAAATTATAACTCAGATCATGCAAGTCCAAACTCAACACGGTTAACGTCATTTATGTCGTAAATCAATTATCTACGTAGGGTAATTTTTTTGATTAAAAATACAGTGATTTTGTAACCTAACATCGTTTGTTTTATAATTTGACCAAAATAAGTAAATGCATTAGGTGAGAAATTTAATTATGTACTTACTCAAAAAAAATCAAAAACATTACGGTGCGTAGATAATTTAATTACGAATCAAATGACGCTAACTATGCGTTAAGTTTTTACTTTTAGACTGACTATATAATACGATACGTAAAAAACTCTACATACAATACAAAATTTTCCAAATAGTATTTTGCATAGTAATTTTACTATTTTGCATAGGAATTAAAACTAATTAAAGCATAAAGACATACGTAAACAAATTATTTTCAATTACTATAATGATTAATTGACTTTATACTTTATTTCTATTTACTTTTATTAATTTAACAATAAATAAATATAATATAATTTTATATATTATATGTTATGATAGAAATAATTTTAATAACGTTAAATTTAAATGATTTTAGTACTTTGTTTAAGCATATAAATATAAATATATATATATATATATATATATATTATAAATCAATTTCGTCTAACATCTTCTCGAATAATCAATTTAGTGGTGCCCAGGTACATCATTTATCCGTCAGTCTAATCCTATACTAATGACATAGGATTAGTTCATAACTTTATGCATTAAAAACTTACCCATCAGTAATCTACCTTCCTTAAATTGCATTATAAATTATAGGGTTAATGACCAAAAAATTGTGTGAACTTTAACTATTTTACAATTTATAATTTTTTATTTTTTTTTTAATTTTATTACATATACTACAAAGTTAGGGTAAAATGTCACCTCTCCTTTATTTTTCTGGTAAAAATGATAGCAATACGTGATTGATCCAAATTATATAAAATTATATTATTTAAAAAATATATAAAAATAGGAGAAATATGGACAATTAGAGGATAAAAAGAGGAGAAATCTGAACGGATGTAATTTTATTTCACTCTTAAAATATACGTAGAAAAAATTAAAAAATTCATGTTTAGTAAAGTAAGCAAAATTCAAGTAATTTTTGAGTTATTAACCCTCAATTATAGAGTTTAATATCAATTTATTAATGAAGCTAAATTTATAATTTGTCAACTCTATTCGACTCTCATATAATTTTGAACTATAAAGTGTAAAACACTTTATGTGAGACCTAATTAGCATTTTAAAAAATAAACTAGTAATGTTCATATCCTATACTTTTAGCTAGTAAATTGTTCATACCCTAAATTTTTAATTAGAAAATAAAGATTATCTACTAAATTATTATTTAACCATCTAAATTTAAGTGTAGCATGCATAAAACTTATCATTACCTAATTACAATAATATAAATGCTAAATTAACAAAAATTCATAGGAAAATTACAGTGTTATTTGTCCAATATGTTTTATTTTAATTTTTTATGTATTACATTTTTTTTAATTAAAATTGATATTTATAACTTTTGTAAATTGTAATAATTGTTTTACAAATGCGTGGGGCCAGTATGCTTCTATAGTTATCTGCTGTCGCCTCTAGAAAAAGTTTACCCGGCTTCCGCTTCTGTCTTCTCCACCTTCTATTATTTGTGCACTAACTCCAAAATGGTCGACGTCGACCGGAGAATGGCCAGCCTGACTCCGTCCCACGTTGCTGGTCTCCGCCGTCTTTCTGCTAGAGCCTCTGCCGCTCCCACCACCTCCACAGCTCCGTCTAGTCGCAAAGGCCTGGTCTCATTCTCCTCTCTCGCTGTTAACGTTATCACCCATCTCCGATCCTCCGGCTTCCAGGTTCAGCCAGGGCTCTCCGATTCGGAGTTCGCGTTGGCTGAAGCCGAGTTCGGAGTCACCTTCCCGTTGGATCTACGAGCCGTACTTTCCGCCGGACTACCCGTCGGCGCCGGGTTCCCCGACTGGCGCGCTACCGGAACCGCGCGGTTCCTCCTCCGCGCCTCCCTCGACCTCCCCATCGCTGCCATCTCCTTCCAGATCGCCCGCAACACCTTCTGGGCCAAGTCGTGGGGTCCGAAGCCGCTGGAACCGGAGAAAGCCGTCAGGGTGGCGCGGAACGCGTTGAAGCGAGCGCCGCGCTTGATCCCAATCTTCAACCAATGCTATATTCCTTGTAGTCCGTCTCTCGCTGGAAACCCCATCTTCTTCGTCGACGAGAACCGGATCTTCTGCTGCGGCCTCGACCTCTCCGATTTCTTCGAGAAGGAATCTCTGTTCCGGAGCTCGGAATCAGAGCCCCGAATCATCCAGAGGCAGAGATCCATGGGCGAGAGATCGGTTAGCCTCGGATCCTCATCCGCGCCCAGTGTCTCTCGAAGGAGCCTGGACAACAGCGAAAAAACGCCGAGGTGGGTCGAGTTCTGGAGCGACGCCGCCTCCAACCGCCGCACGAGGAATTCATCTTCGTCGTCTCCGGAGAGTTATTTCGATATGCCGAGGCTCGAACCGCCGAAATGGGTAGGGGAGTACGTTGAGCAAATCGGGTCGGTTTTGAGAGGAGGCGGGTGGAGCGAGTCGGAAATATCCGAGATCGTACAGGTATTTAAAATTTTCCCATCATTCTTTAATCTTTGAGAAATTAACTCTTACATACATTTAATTTATTATTTTTTTAAGGAAAAAACAATTCTTATAATAGAATTAAATGCAGTATAGTTTTTTTTCCATTAAATAATTCTCAACAAAATTTTTATTAAATTTGTGTAGGTAACCGGGTCGGGTTTTTTCGAACCGGATATGGTTTTGGTAGATAACCAAACTCTGCTAGATGCGCTTCTATTAAAGGTGGTTCGGTTCTCGAATCTCCTACTTAAAAACGGGTGGAGACCCGAAGATGTATCCGATGTTTTTGGGTTTAGTTTTCGAGCCGAAAAGGAAAGGCGACCCGCCACGAAACTATCCCCAAAGCTCATTGGGAAGTTTGAAGAACTAGCTGATTCGGTCAATCGGTCATAATATAATTCGACCTTTTGTCTTGAGAATACTGAATACATATATATATATATATATATACTTGGGGCCTGGGGGATACGCGTTGTACCATGACTAAGTAAATGAGATTAAAAAAGCAATATTAGAGATACCCAAACCCAATTTATTTTTGTTATCTAATTACCAATAGTATATTTTATCTAATTAATTACCAACTTAGGGTAGAATATTATTTTGCCTTTTAATGTTAGGATTAAAGTAAAAAAATTCATAATATTTAAAATAGAAAGTTGTGATCCTTAATATTTTACAATTTGTTAAGTGTTCTCCCTTGTGTTAAATTATTCATTCAAACTGAATAGAATATGTTTTGAAAATTGTATAAATAACAAAACACATTTAAAAACACCACAATTTAAACATTTTCAAATGTTACAATTGAGTTCTAATTCGATCGAAACTCGATTGAGCTCCAATCGAAGGGATTTGGGTCTGAGTCTTAACTCAACTTAGTCACCAACCCACAACTCCCTATTTATACCCAACTCCCATGGGTGCGCGACCAGGTCTCGATCAAGACCAAACTCAATCCCTCTAGAGCTCGATTGAGCCCCAATCGAATTTGTACTCAATCGAGCCACAATTGAATTAGGGTTGAAGTCTAGTCTTGACTCAGACCACCACCCCCCCCCCCCCCCCCCACCCCCCGTGAAGACTCAGGTCTAACCCCTTCAATTGTGATTTGATTGAATCAAGACTTAACTATACCTGTAGGGAAAAAAAATAGAAGGGTTATATTGTAGTATTTTTAAAAATATTATGTTATTTCTATAATATTCTAAATATATTATGCTAAATTTTGACAGAAGTGGAAAACTCATATTACCTAACATTAAAAATTAAAACTTTCGAAACTAAACATTAGTGAGTAATTTAATTTTGAGCTAAACATTAATGGGTATATAAGTAGTTTATCCTACTCAAAGTTTTCTAACAAATTATTTCTCTAAACAAATGTACTATAGAACTTTTATTTACATGCACACCTTCTGAATATTCATCATGATGTTCCAAATTCGAATTCAGAGGGTGATGAAAAATGTTTTTTTTTTTTTTAAATTTAATTATGAAAAATGATATTGTCTAGTAGGTATAAATATTTTTAGATATCTGCACCTGCGCACGTGTACGTACGTCCCTTTCAAAATTTTATTTAATAAAAATAATTATTAGATAGATATAAAGGAAAAACAAGTACTGGTCGATGTAATATTCCAAGAAATTTTGAAAATTAAAATAAAATAAAACGACAATATCCTTCGTAAGCCAACGTTGCCGTCGAGCTTCAACTTCACTGCAAATAGTACTCTATATCGAATTGAGTAAAACTGTATAGATAAATGCAAATATAATGATTTTATACAATTTAAATTTTATTTTAAAATTGATTATTAATAAGATGAGAGCATACATATGATGTCTAATTTTTTAATAATCCATCAGTGTGGGATTAATATCACAGTGGATTTTAACATTGTTATGCACTGTGATATCTCGATCCGGACTCTGGTACGTAAAGTAAACAAGACACAACAAACTCATATTAAGTACCGACAACGGAAAACAATTCAACAATCACATAACAAAATTGAACTCAGATACCGTGTTAAAACTAAGATAGGCTAATGTTGACTTATTAATTCGAGTTGACCCGATATGTGAAACAACTTCAAGATCCAAACTCGGCTTGATTTGTTGAGCAGATCAACCCAAAATTGATCCACCCCTTGATATGATGACCCGAACCTAACTCAACCACAAATAAAAAAATTTGATCATTTGTTGGTATAGTTAGATAGTAACACCTCTACTAATAAAGGGCTTTACACCATGCAACCACCTCCAAGTTGGTATAGCTGTAAAATTAAATAATAAATAAATGTAATAGTAAGGCAAAATAACACATTGTATCGACAAATATTTTGTGCTATATTGAAATTGGATCTTAATCTTTAGGGATTAAATGTATTCTGGTACCTCAGAAGTTAAGCTTTTACATTCAGGTACCCCACAAAAAAATTGTTACTTTTAGGTACCCCAGAAGTTGTAAGTGTGAATACTTTATTTCGACATCCAAAATGGATTAAAAACGTTAGTCGTGTCAGTCACGTAAAGAAAGATGATATACATGAGAGTAACAATTTACAAACAAGAGATACCTTAAAGAAACATTTTACAAACAAAAGGTTAGCAACGTTAAGTGAGTCACATGACTGACACGACTCAAATTTTGCATCCATTTTGAATATCAAAATAAAGTAGATACAATTACAACTTCTGAGTACCTGAAAATAGTAATTTTTTTATGGAGTAGCTGAATGTAAAAATAAAACTTCTGAAGTACATAAATGAATTTAATCTCTAATCTTTAAAAGTGTTGGAGCATGCACTCTGTCATTAATTATGTATTCACATTTGTGTACTGCAAGTCACATCAAAAGTAATGATATTGTTAATGCAAGCTGCAGACTAATATTCGGTTAGCAATAATAATGTTTTAATAGAGAGTATTAATGTGAATATGTAACATTTCTCAAAGTTCAAAGTTCATTATGCAAAGCATTCAAAAGTTAGGGTGTAATATGTGACGTGGCTTAACGACTGCATGAATATATCGTAACCATAAGGACCGGACTACCATACTAAACAAACTTTACGTTTTGATAACTTGTGATTAGGGGTGTCAAAACGCGTAATGGGTCGATTCATGGGTCATGTTAGGGATCCTCTAATTTAAACACGACATGTGTAATAGTATGAGTTAGTTTTTGAAATTCAAACATAACCCGTCAGGAATGGTAAGGGTTGGGTCAGACTGACTCGTTCGACCTCCATGACCCGCGGGTCAGTCTGATCCGTTCGATCCACCATTTCAATAAAAACAAAAAACATACTGAAATATATAAATGGAACGGGTCACGGGTTGACTCGTGGGTCAAGGCTTCTGACCCAAACTTGACCTGTATTTTCACGTGTCATCTATAAGTCGTGTTAAAATGACACATGTATAAAAAAAACTGACTCAAACACGACTTGTGGGCGGGTCACCCACGGGTTGGGTCAGATTTTGACACTCATACTTGTGATGAACTCATAGATCAAACCATTGTAATATCAAGTAGTGGTTCAACGCTTTATTCTTTAATTAGATATCACAACTTTAAGTCTTGAGAATTGAAAGATAATCATAATCAGTATCTTAGATACTTATTACTGGTTGACCACAGTGTGAGTGAGGATGAAGCAAACATGTTACGAGTGATGGGTGCAAATGTTTCGTCACTAACTGGTTGACCTTGCCTACTCTTATGTTGATTAAGGTGTTCGTCCTAAAATAATAGTAGTATAACATCATGTATGTTCAAATTCTGGGAATGTCGTATAAGTTGGGAAAATATATCTTCTTAAAGGTAAAGAATATGTCATGTTCAAAATTTATGGATTGTTCGATGGGGTTGCAATGGTCAATTAGAGTGCTCTATTTAGATTTAACAGTTTTTGACACATCACGATTAAACAATATGTTATGATATTCATTTATTTGTATATATGAGTTTGAATTTATTACATTACAAGTATACATAACTCTAATAGGTTTAGACGTAATTAATAAACATTTAGGAATACTTATTCGTTTTTACATGACACGATGAGGCAAAGAAGCACCAATGTCATCCCTTGACCTATATACTACTCAGTATTTAATTGGGCCGATTCTTATTGGGCTCAATCAAGCTAATTATTTTATGGACTTATGTATGTTTTAATTGGGCTTAAGAAGCCTGATACATATGCAATTATAAGTTTTTGTATTCTATGGGTGTCCGACCGTACTTGTTTTATACCTATAATAATTTTTACTCGTATCAGAGTCCGCACTTAAGTCCGCCCTTAAGAGGTATAGGTGTTCAGTGTTCACAATTATAAGTTGTTAGTCCGCTGCTTAAGTTGATTTTTTTATTAATTTTTTTTTTTGAAGTTGGCTACTTATCACTTTCATACCTTTAATAATTTATTCATTTTTACTCTTATATGTTTAGTCATATATTTTTTTATATTGTATAAACATTTCTGATTGCAAGTATACGTATAAATACGGTTAATTATGTGTGTCTCATTTAGATTTACTCTAGTACTTGTTTTTGAATCATAACTTGTTAAAAAAATTATTTATTGTGAAATTAAAGTATAATATGTGAATTTCATGTTGTCTTGTTTTATTTCGTTATATTTCATGTCATGCGTAACACAAGTCCTGTTACTATATATAAATTTTTATTTTTATTTATACAAAGTTAATTGTGACTGTTTCGTATGATCTATTAAATAATCGTGTTGTGTTCGTGACTTGAATTTGGAGACACATTTAAGACATAAGTTACACACGATACGATTAATAACACAACACGATTAGTCATGACACACAAATTATAAATCCTAGCTAGATTGAATATAAATACAATTTTTATGCATGTATAATTTTTTTGTTCACAAAATCAATATATTTTTGCATATTTGAACATATTGTTACGTACACATTATATTTGTCGATCACTTAGGGTTCATTGGATGTAGTTGTATATGTGACCAACCAGATCCTAAATAAATGAGGACTTTTCTATTGGTCTGTTTTCTTGTTCTAGCATGGACAATCCTGACAAAACATAATCCAACCAACCAACCACATTTTATTGTATGTCATTCAAAACATATTAAATTCCGCACGCGCTATATTGTCATTTGTACACGTATAGGCAGGATCAAAAACATTTAAGGATATATTCTGTATGGAAAATTAACCGACATTATAAATTAAATTAGTGCAACAATAACTGATTATTATTTTTTAAAATAAAAATAAAGAGAGAAATTAAATTATGTAATATAATAAAATAAAATAAAAATTGCGAAGGTAATTAAGGAGAAAAACGCTACAAGTAGAAGTTTAATATACTAGTATATATTATTTTTCCAAAATAAATAATATTTTAATTACCTAAAGAATAATATTGATATGTATGCTTTCGTGTTATCAAACATGATAATATATATATAATGCAATTGAATAAATTAAATCAAAATAATTCCATCTACTGTATATATTTTTGTGTATAGAAAGCGACCAAACGGAAAATACATGCATGCATGTGCCTATCTCTATACATGAATACACCCACAAAAAAGTATAAATCACAATAGGAATAAGAATCCAATGAACTGTCACGAAGAACAGGAGAACTTATCTTACGAAGGAGACAGATAAAATAAAATATGTTCACTATATAAATACACATATTATACATACATACATACATATATATATAGTGACGGATCTAAAATATTATAATTACGTACAATGGGTCAACTTTTTGTGTTGACTAAAGCTTTTTAAAATAAAAATGGAGCTCGGTATATTATTATATATTTTTACAAATAAACACAGGGGATCTATTAAACCTACGACCAAAAATGGGTTCATATATGTAAGACACATGTTGAAGTAACATATTAAAACTATGTATTGTGATTTACATATATAAAAAGACATATTTTTAAATATAAGTGATTAAATAACAAGAATTTGAAAAAATAAATAATATTAATCAATTGGAAATAAGTTAATTAACTCACGCCCAATGCACGTGTCTTCTTTGAAGTGTAGATAAATATGTCAGAGATGCAATGCATGTAGAGGATGTATTGTCATATAAATGGCCAATCCAACTCTGGGATGATCCAATCCGACCCTTTCTTTTGCTTACGTTGAATACGTGTATCAATATATGTATAAGGTAAAATATATGTATATTTGTATGTATATGATGTATATATAGTATAAATATTTAAATTTTATATCAATCAAGGGGATAGAAA
This sequence comes from Chamaenerion angustifolium, assembly GCA_946814005.1. NCBI lineage: Eukaryota > Viridiplantae > Streptophyta > Magnoliopsida > Myrtales > Onagraceae > Chamaenerion > Chamaenerion angustifolium. Next base: position 3,780,404 of record OX328279.1, read on the forward strand.
TGTTGAAAATCTTATGTGGTAGCTCACATGGGTCGGTATTTTTTATTTAAAATTTTCACCATTCTAATATTCTGATTATGAACCTTCTAGACACGTGGTGAAAGTTATAGTGATTTTCAATGTTAGTAAATAAGCATTTAATTATATTATATATATGGATATCGAATAAATATAGATATATACGTATTTCAAGATATTATTATTAATTATTTTTGTAGTCATCAAAAGATAATATAATGATACTGCGGGCATGTGGTATTTCAGTATGATCCCTCAGGACAAAGCACTAATTCCACTCGCATCTGTCTGGGGGAGCAACCAACCCTACTCAACACAGACGTATATATACATATACATATACATATACATATACATATACATATACATATACATATACATATACATATACATATACATATACATATACATATACATATACATATACATATACATATAACATATATATATATATATATAGTTGGTCTACACAATTACAATATAATTAATAGTGGTTAAACACTTAAACGTTTCATTTCTTAGATAAAAATCTTTAGCTATATATGTGAATGAAAAAAATATTCATTATCATCACATTATATCTTATCTTGATTCCGGTGCGAGTAAATGTTATTCTAGATGTGAAATAAAATATGTTCATAATGTTGTGCTTCAGATAAATATAAGTCTCTAGAGAATAATATACCACTCCTATTCTTGATAGTTTTGTTAGGATAATATGAGTTAACTAAAATATATATGATGTCATATTTGAAAATTATTCACAATTAATTTTATATATTAAAAGATATACTTAAATAAATTAGAATACTAAAAAGTTATGACTCTTTAATTATAATAAATATATATTAAAATAATAGTAATATTATTTTTTTTACATAAATCTTTCTAATACCCTGGAATGATCAATTGTATCAGCCTATTAAAAATTAATCACTTTATAAGCACCGAAAGTCTGAATGTAATTTTACACTTTCAGAATTACTAATAAAACGAAGTATTATTTGAAATTTTTAAAAAATATTGGTTTTTTTTTGTCAAACTTTGACTATACTTAAGGTCATTAAAATCCTGGTTGTTGACTTGGAAATTACGAAGTTTCGTCGGTAGATCCAAGCTATTTAATGAAAGTAATAAGTAGTGCACAGTGTAACATATTTAAATGGATAAGTATTACTTTGTGCTGAAATTTATATGCAGGAGCATCTAGATCCTATTCTTCTTACTTTGCCAAATTGATCCCAAACTTGGAAGCCTATTGTCCAAGTGCATCCATTTATGTAAAAAACACATATCAATATTTGTCTAGTTTCCCATTTTCATCAAATTTAACCAAATATAGTTTGAAAATTCTAATTGAGAATGTCATAATTTAACCTTTCAAAACTTTACTATATATTATAATTGAGTCTCAATTCGATTGAGACTCAATCGAATCTCGATCGAATCGGAATGTATTTGTAACATGTAAAAAAATTTAAATTGTAACATTCTTGAAAGTATTATATTATTTTTACAATTTTCAAAACATATTTTATTATGTTTGGAAAAATCCGATGGAAAGGGAAACTCGATAGCTAACCTTTTATCCTCGATAGTATAATATTTAAAAAAAAAATATTAAGAGAAAAACTTGAATTGTTCCCAATAATAGTAAGCAAAATAAAAGATAAATAGTTTAATTAACAAAGTAGAATAAGATTATATTTTGTCAAAGGTTGAGGGTGCAACAACAGATATGAAGTAAGTTGAGGATTCAGATGTAACTTGGATAAAAGTTCTGTGCCTTAAAAGGAAAGGGGGAAAAAGATAAGTACCCACCAAAAATAAAATTAACTTTTTTTTTTCTTCCATTGAGGACGGTTGAATTGAATCTGATTGAGAGAGAGAGAGCTGACTTCTCTCTGTAACATACTGCAAGCGCAATGTCCAAAATCATCACTAATTAAAGTCGTATTGATTGACGGACTGTCGTTTTGGTGATAACTGGAGTTGGAAAGCTGGGCACTTCACTTATTCTGCACCGTCACATTTTGGTGTTATTATATAATATATATCTATATATATGTAATCATAATCATAATTTTATTTATTTATTTAAGTATTTGAATTCATTTTTGTGCATTAATATTACTCTTTTATCTATGTTTATTTGTCGAAGTGTAAGTTGTTAAATTTTAATATCGGGGATGTGTCACACCCAAATAGCAACCACATTATACAACTCGATATTAAAATTTAACATGGTATCAGAGTCCGGTTTCGTGTTGGGTGTTTCCCGTTGTGGGTACTCGATGTGGGTTTGTTGTGTCCAGTTTACTCCACGTATCAGAGTTCGGGTCGGACCTGGACGTGAGAAGAGATTTGTTGAGTCCCAACCCGTCTGAATTAAAAAAAAATGTGTTGGTGCCGTGCCTTTAAAAAATACGAGTTGTCACAGTGCGGGGGAGTGTTGAAATCAGCCCACTGTGACAAATTCACAATACCACACCTGTGGTATAACACTAATTTGGGCACCATATATACAACAAGGCTACCTCCTGCTATCACCAATTTGTTTTAGGATGAAACCCGAGTTGTATAATGTAGTTGCTATTTGGGTGTGGCACGACCCCGATATTAAAATTGAACATAAGTTTATTTGTAGCAAAAAAACTCAGATTTAAAATATGCTTTTTTTAAGTTTATTAAGTTCATAACATTTATTATCCATAATTTTATGTAATTAATTACATTGTACAAATTTTCCCTTGTAAGGGTTTGAAGAAGGCGTCTCCTTTGGTGAGAGCATTTGTAATTATTTCAACATTTGGAATAAAAATAGAGATAACATTATTTTTATAAATAAAAAAATGAATTATTACATTAAATTTTGTTATCTTCTTCCTCTCCAACGGGACCCGTAGGCCGTAACCAGAAGAGATAAGGAAAATTCTGCTGCACAACTTTTACTTTGAAAATATTATATTCTGTAATAAAAATAATTATTATAATAAATGATTCAATAAAAAAAAATTATTTATTTATTTGAGAAAGAAAATTCTGACAAAAGCAGTCAATTCTCCATGTGCCAACCAGGTAAGTGAATTTTGCTTGCAGTCATATTCGGTCAATTAACATTTAACAGCAGCAGTTTCCTTTCTTAGGAACTCTAGATTTTGCAGTTTGTTTAGGTGGTCGGATTATTTCCATGCAATTAAAGTAAAAAATGAGAAGAAAAAAATAAGTAATTTACCGAGTATTTACCATACCAAAAGAGAGACATAAGGTAAATAATAAAGTAGAGATTGTAGTGTAACGCGATTCGTTTTATCAATTGGTTCAACCATTTATAAATTATGTATTACCGTTTTTTTTTAATCCAAAATATTATTGTTTAACCTTTTTGTATAAATGAATAATTGAGAAATTTCTCAATTGGCTGCTAATGAGTCCCGGTATGATGGAAAGAATATCCTATGGAGTTTCATTCCTAAAAATGCAAATTAATATGCTAATTAGGTTGCTCGACAAGGGAAAAAGAAAATGTGCCCTGTTAATTGAGTTTCGACTTTCGTACTCACTATCTTCTTTGGTTTCACTAATTTTTATTGACTAGTAAGAATATTTTCCGTGAAGGTTTTTCAATCAATAAGATTTACAAATTTATAGATTTTTTTTTTGAGAAATTAGAAGAACATTGTCATCAAATAAACTAGGATTGCAAAGGGTTAAGCCACAACCCAAACCCAAAACGATCTCATTTGGTAAAATTATTGGTTACGACAACTCGTATCTCATTTCAAACGCTTTATGTATTCTAATTTAGAGTTTTTGATTCTGTATGGTTCTTCATATTCAGAATAATTATTACTCGTAAGATGATTTTTCATTGGGAAAACTACCAAACTGGTACCTGAATTTGTAGGTGATTAGCAAATAGGTACCTAACTTTTTTTTTGTACCAAATAGGTACCTACCGTCAATTTCCGTTAAGAATAAACAGAAAATTTCACGTGAGGAGCAAACATGTACCTGAACTTACAGGAATGAGCAAGTAAGTATATGAACCAGTTTAAAACCGGTTTGGTCGAATCACTTTATTTTTTTAATAAAAAAATAGAGTTTATATATCAAACACATGCATTACTCAATTCTAGACATTCTAGGAGTGTTCCTTGCTCATTCGTGTAAAAACTAGGGTTTATATACAAAAAAGGTAGTTTGACCGAACCGGTTCAGGTACCTACTTGCTCATTCGTGTAAGTTCAAGTACTTATTTGCTCCTTACGTGATATTTTCCGTTTATTCTTAACGGAAATTAACGGTGGGTATCTATTTGCCAATTTTTATAAGTTCATCTACTTAATTGCTACAAAAATAAGTTTAACTACTTACTTACTAATCACCCACAAGTTCAGTTAACATCTAAAATTCAAAAACTCCGGTGAAAAGACAAAACGATTATGTAAACTTATATTTTAAAGGATTAAATATTTTAAAAAATATTGTGTTTTTTTTTACCTGACCATTCAATTTGTACGTACTAACGATATAGGAAACAAAAGGTTATTTGCAGCATTCTGATTTTGTGATGGAGATGTCTGAATTGGTAATAAAAAAGGGAGAGTTTTTTGTGGAGATCAAATCTAGGGTTTTAGTTTTGACATCACATCTCCATCACTGTCAGTCGCCTGATCCACCTCGAACGGCGTGCCCTCCCCCCACTGCACTGGAGGAGATAAATAGAACAATAGATACATAAAAAGAAAAAACAAACAAGAAGAGACTTAAATATCATATTCCTTTGTATTTGATTAAATTTTAAATTTATACTAAAATCGTTAATATTTAGACATTTATATTTAATTAAATTTTGACTTGGTCCATTTTGTTAATTTTTTCTATTTAAGTTTAAGAGGATTGGTTTTAAAAATTATAAAAATATCACAAATTTTTTTTTTAAATGACAATCAATTCAAATTTGATTGAGCTCCAATTGAGAGGATTCAGATCTAGGTCTTTGATCCAAGCTGTCCCCATTGTTAGGGGACCGAGTCTAGGTCTTGACTCAAGACTATCACGATTGAGTCTCAGGTTTGGATATCAACCCTAGCCACCCCCACCCGATTAGGACTCGGGTCTGGGTCAAAACTGAGACTTGGTCCCTTACCAATGGGATCGGTTTGGATCAAGACCCAGACCCCGAGCCCCCCTCAATTGGGTATCAATCGAGAATCACTCGAATCGAAATTATTGTAACATTCAAGAAAGTTTGAAATTGTTAAATTGTGATATTTTTAAAGTATTTATGTTATTTTTAAAATTAATTTTGTTAAACTTGGATAAAAAAATTGACAGATGGGACAAATTTTGAATTTTGCCCAAATATAAAGGAATAAAAAATTATAATTTAAATTTATAGGAAAAAACTCAAAATATAGTGAAACATTAAGGATCAATGTCGTATTTTACCTCTTAATATATCTTATATATAATTGCTGTTAAATTTGACAAAATTCAAACACTTTACTTGTGATGTTTTATACTAAAATTCCTTCCTTGACTAGGTAACCAATTAGAATTAATTGTGTAGGGTGAAGATGATAAAGTGATCAGATCATCAGATCAGAAAAACACAGCTCCTAGTATAAGTAGGGCATCATAGTTAGTAGGGAGGAAGCTAATTTACCTATTTATATTTTAAACTTTGACTTTTTGTAATTTTAATTTTAAAAGATAAATTTATTTTTGTATAGGAAGTATGCAATTTTCACTGGGTTCTTTAAATATTTAATTGTGGAGGGAGACCTCTATTTGACCTTGATTGATCAAGACACTCGAGAATCACATTCGCGGGGTAAGATATACACTCATGAATGACATTCACAGATGATTTTTTTATGTTCATCCGCGAATCTCATTCGTGGATATATATATTTTTGTATTCTTTTTTTAAATTGAGACATTTTTGTAATTATTTATTTTTCCAGAAATATATTTGGTCAAAATCTTAATAAACGGGTTTCAGAGAGGTGGGTTATGGAGATCAGGGGTTGAAATTCTGACAATTCTCATGTGAATGTGGGGTTTCATTATGCACTTTACTTCTCTCTTTGATATATAGTATTTAAATTTACTGGATTTTATTCAATATTTACATAATAATAATGTTAAAAAATGTATTTTATTAGATAAATAAGAATCGATCTTTAGAATCTTAGATGCATGAAAAAATGTGTAAATGGGATATATAATGGTATGGATAAATTATATTTTTAATGATATTTTATTATTAGCAAATATTTGTTAAATAATCTCAATCATTAATCATGCTTTTACCATCATTCAAGTATAAAAATGTGAAAGAAAATTTGACTTGTTTATGTCAATAAATAATATAAAAAAACAAGAAATCAAGAATCTTCTTTGTCAAATTTTATGTACAAATACATTTTTTTTGCATTTAATACGCTTAACTCTCTCATCTTATATCAAACATAATATTTATCAATTTTTTTATTAAAAATAAAGCTAATTTCATATACTATTTTCTTATGATTATAAAAATAAATTAAATAATCTCTAAAAAATTATATAATATTCACTACAAGTTGCTATAAAAGGACCTTCCTTTCCACTTTCAGCTGGGTTTGTCTGTTTCTTCAACCTTGCTCTCTTTTCAAAACCAAAACCCTTATCTCTTCCAAAAAAGCTGAAACGACAACCAGATTTTGTTTATTAAACAATAAATCAAACCCCCATCGTTTATTGGTCCTTCAGTACAGCTTCTTCACCAGTAATCGTTCTCCGCTGTGAAGATGGAAGCTGACATGATGAAGCTTTCACCAGAAGATCATATGGAAGTCCTGACATTGCTTATGCAGATGGAAAAGTTCCCGCCGGAGTTCCTCGGCGACAATACCCACAACTCCGGCGACACACTGCTGTTCCCCGATAACCTCGTACTCCACGAATCCTCCACTTTCCCTCACCACCCCAGTAACTCTTCTTTGTTCATGGCAAACTCTAATTCCGATCCGACATTGCTAGGAGATATGGTTTCGGACAGTTTTTACCGAACCGGCGCGCCGCCGCCACTTTACTGCTCTGGCACGGAGACAGGTCTCTTCTCCAATAACGGCAAAAGGAACTCTATGGCGGAGATGAGAGAGATGATATTCCGGATCGCCGCCATGCAGCCGATCCACATTGACCCGGAATCTGTGAAGCCGCCCAAACGGCGAAACGTGAGAATCTCGAAGGATCCGCAGAGCGTGGCGGCGAGGCACAGAAGGGAAAAGATCAGTGAGAGGATTAGGATTCTGCAGAGACTCGTGCCTGGAGGTACGAAGATGGACACGGCGTCCATGCTTGATGAAGCCATACATTACGTGAAGTTCTTGAAGAAGCAGGTGCAGACGTTGGAGCAGGCCGCCATTACGAACAACAAGCCGGTGATCGGACTTGGGTTTCCGACCGCCGGAGTTGGGCATGCACCGAGTAGTAACTGCTTGTGAGGTTTGGGTTGGTTTTCAGTGGACTCCTGAACGATGCTCACCATAGAAACCTGCTTGAGATTAGGGTTTATGTGATTAAGATGGTGTCTTAAAATGGTGTGAGTTTCTGATAATTTGATTATTATTATTACTATTGTTATATTTAATTTTTGTTGGCCAAGTATTATATTTAGTTGAGATGTTTCTAAAAGATATTTTTTAAAATTAAAATTTTAAATTTTGTGTATACCACCACTGTATGTTACTCACATAACCTATTGATCCATTCGACTAACGCGATAGATTGTTATGCATTTACAAAGCTTCACGTGAAATATAGCGTATGCAGATGTAGAGTGCATGCACATCACTGTCGATGAATAAATTCAACATCTCATCCATGCAATAATATATAGATTAAGGGGTAAAATATATATTGCCTATAAAGTTTACGCTAATTTTAAAATTACCCTTTAAAGTTTAAAGTCTCTCTAATGTTTGAAATGATAAAAAATTCCCCTTGTCAGGTGCTCTTTTAGGGGGAAATTTTTCACCATTTCTAAACATTAGGAAGAACTTTAAATTTTAAGTGGGAATTTTAAAATCGACGTAAACTTTAGTGGGCAATGTCGTATTTAACCCTATAATAGACAATTTATATATACATGTACATATTCAGTAAATCTAGTTTAATAATTTTTAAAATTCTATTTAATTATTTATTTTTAAATTTTTTGACAAATTTATATTTAGAATTTATGAAATTTGATATTGACAGTTGATTATTTTAATATATATATTTTTTTTACAGATTTTGTATGTAGAGACATATAATTGATTAACTTAACACAATACGATTAGACGATATAAACATGTTTGTTAACACGAACACAACACAGTAAACTTATCGTTCATGTTCGTATTTGTTAAATCTAACAAGATTAAATATATTGATATATACTATAACACATACTACGCATGCACTATTTGTCTAATATACAATGAAAAAACAAAATTTTAGAGATTTTGATAATATTAAATTACATTGTTTGATAGGAGAGTGGTATAAGTATAATATCAATGCTTGGTGTTGGACTTGTTTTGAATGTTGACCAAAAGCTCTTTATATATAAATAGAATCGGATATTAACATACTATACACACACCATATATATGTATATATATATTACTTGGTACACCGTACACCTAAGATAAGTACAATGCATTTGTAAAAGTACACTAGCATAACATCTGCTCTCAAAATATCCATAAAATTTCATTGCTGCCTTAAAATTTTAACATCATAGACATACCTTTTCAGTTCCTGCATATCCCTACTGTAAATGATTTTGCTTGAACATTCTGAAGAATGGCTCAAATCAACAGACACGATTTCATCGGTGGCTTTCTGAAGAACAATGTCTACTTCTGGTACTTGAGAAGTTAATGGAAGGGTGAGATGAATAAACATTAACCATGCATCTCTCTGCAGTAATTAGAACAGACCATAATTTAAAATGTGCAAAAGAGTGTATCCCATAACTAATAAAGAAGAAAAAGAGGGTAAGCATGACTCGTAAGGAGACTCACCTTGGCAAAATCTTCTATGCGTGATGGCTTCATAATATATCCTACTTTCAGTGTGTCATTTGCAGTTGCCTATAATTGTTGGAAGAAATGGTAATGAAACAGTGAAAGGAACAACGTGCTCAAAAGGTAGAGATCATGAAGTTTAAACTCCACTGACCAGGATTGTTAGACTCACATTGGCTACTAACTTCTGAAAGTCATTATGTAGAATGCTTTTATCAAATGTTTAAGCACGCAATAAGAAAATCACGGAAAACCTACCATTTTTCTGTTCTTGAAGATATTGTCCTGCAATACAAAAGCAACACCATCAATAACATTTGAACATCAAAACAAAAATGGGCCAAAGGAAAATGCTATGAGATAAGATCCCAAAAAAACATACCAGGAAATACCCAAACTAAAGATGTTGTATCTACATTTTTTAAATAACACAAGATACCCCATGTGGATCCTCTCCTCTATTGTCGGGTATTTCAAGGCTTTTTTTATGTGACAAGTCAACAAAAAAAACTATCTAGTTAATATGAATGAATCAGCTCTCTTGTGCTCTGAATTTTGTGATATCCATCTTGATACCAGAGATTTCATTGATTATAATGTCAGGAATGAACAGAAAACTTCAAACTCTCTGAGTTAACCATAACTGAAAGAAGAAATGCAGTGATAAAGAAAATCCTGTGATATTCATTTGCATCTTTTTGGCAATTTTGAGCTTTGAATACTCACCCATGACAATGGTCACCAAGTTGCAACTCCTGAGCTTGGAGGACAAATCCTTTTCATTGGCAGAGATAACATATACAATGATCCCCTTATTGTCAACAGAAACTCCATCCATCTTATTTATATTCCATGTGAAAACACTTAAGTGAATACGACTCAGCAACTTTCTTCAGAACATCTACATATAGCAAACATATGAACGTCAATAACTATACTGTCAGAATGAATTAGTTTTTGAAATTTAACGAAGTTTACAGTTTATTGTTCCATTCCGATGTAGAAAAAAAACAGCATGTTGGCTAAGTAAATATTGGCTAAGTAAGAAACTGAAGATTGAGAATTGGATTTTTCACATTCATTCATACGGATTCAACATTACAAGAGGTAACATATATACACCATTACCATTACTTTATATCTAGTGGCTATAATGATGTTTACCACTATCTTACTATTGCTTAATTACTATTACCATTTTGACAATATTGCACATTGACTTGACTTGCTTTATGTTCCACTATGCTCAATTATTCTGACACTCCTCCTCAAGCTGAGTGGTCGGATCTCCGATACTCAGCTTGCCCAGTACTTCCTTGAAACTTTTCGAGTTCACTGCTTTGGTTAGTATATCCGCTAGCTGATTTTCTGAACAAACAAATGGCAGCTTGATGCTCCCTGCTTCGATATTTTCCTTTATGAAGTGTCTGTCCACTTCAATGTGCTTGGTCCGGTCATGTTGAACTGGATTTTCTGAAATACTTATCGCGGCTTTGTTGTCACATCGTAGTTCACATGACTTAGTTGGTGGGAAACCAATTTATGTCATTAACTTTCTTAACCATAACACTTCAGTTAATCCTCTCGCTATTCCACGGAACTCTGCTTCTGCGCCTGAGAGAGCCACTACTTTTTGTTTTTTGCTTCTCCATGTTACCAGATTGCCACCAATAAAGGTGAAATATCCTGATGTGGATCTCCGATCAACTGGGTTGCCTGCCCAGTCTGCATTTGTGTATCCTTGGATCTCCAGATGACCATTTCTTAGAAATAGAACTCCATGTCCTGGAGTACTCTTCAAATATCTAATTATCCTCATAACTGCTTCCATATGATCCTCTTGAGGTTGATGCATGAACTGACTTACTACTCCAACTGCGTAGGCAATGTCTGGTCTAGTGTGTGATAGATATATCAATTTACCCACTAGCTTCTGATATCGTTCTTTATCCGCTAGCTTCGCCCCCTGCATTATGCGTAGACCGTGATTTACCACCATTGGAGTATTAGCCGGTTTGCATTCCAACATTCCGGTTTGTGTCAGAAAATCCAAAATGTACTTCCTCTGAGCTATAAAGATCCCTTCTCTTGATCTTAGTACCTCAATCCCAAGAAAGTATTTTAATTTTCCGAGATCCTTCATCTCGAACTCCTTGAACAGGTTTTTCTTCAACCTGTCCATCTCTTCTGGATCATCTCCTGTGATAATCATGTCATCGACATAAATAATCAAACAAGTTATTCGGTCTCCTATCTTCTTCAAGAATAAGGTGTGGTCTGAGTTGCTTTGCTTGTATCCATATGTCTTCATGGCTATAGTGAACCTTCCAAACCACGCCCTAGGGGATTGTTTCAAGCCATAGAGTGACTTTTTCAGTCGACATACCTTTCCTTCTTGACCTTCATTTATGTATCCTGGAGGGACTTCCATATACACTTCTTCTTCAAGATCTCCGTGAAGAAATGCGTTCTTCACATCAAACTGGTGGAGAGGCCAGTCTTTGTTTGCAGCTACAGACATTAATACTCTGATTGTATTTATTTTTGCTACATGAGAGAATGTCTCAGAGTAGTCAATACCGTATGTCTGAGTATATCCCTTTGCAACCAGTCTTGCCTTATACCTATCGATGGAGCCATCCTGCTTGTATTTGATGGTATATACCCACTTGCAGCCTACCGATCTTTTTCCAACTGGTAATCTGCACATCTCCCATGTCTTGTTTTTCTCCAGTGCCTCCATCTCGACATCCATAGCCAATTTCCAGCTCCTGGATTGTTGGGCCTCTTTAATTGTGCTTGGAATTTCGTCTGACAGTATAGACATGGCGAATGCCTTTGCTTCCTCACTTAGTCTCCCCCTTACTTCATTTGCCACCGGATATCTTGATTTGTTTGGCTCCCTATCCGGTGTGTATCTCTTTGGTGGTCGCCCTCGATTTTCTCTCGGGGGTAACTTGTATCCTTCCGTCCTTGGTTCCTCATGTTCTTCAATATCAATATCCTCAACTATATTAATATTTTGAGGTTCGGACGGACTTACCGGACTATTTTCGGATACCTCAACCGAGGGATTATGAGTTGTGACCCTTAGCTCGCTGGTTGCTACTGGCGTGTCAGATGACGGTTCACTGGTTCGGTCAGCCAGCTCAATTGAATCATCATACGAGGGACTATGGCTATTATATGAGATATTAGGACTACTTACCCAATCTAGTGGATCAACTATTTGATTCGCCCCCTGAACACTAGATTGGTGGTAGAAATACTCTGTCTCAAGGAAATCACAGTTCATAGTGATGAACGTGTGACGTTTTTTAGGATCATAACACCGATATCCTTTTTGATTAACCCCATATCCTATAAACACACATTTGACGGCACATGGATCAAATTTAGTGCGATCAATTTTTGGGATATGTACAAAAACGGAGCATCCAAACACACGAGGAGGCAGACTAAGATATGGGGGTACTTTGGTAATTTTGGAGAGAACATGTATCGGTGTTTGAAGATGTAGGATCTTTATAGGAAGACAATTTAGAAGGTACGTAGCTGTTGCAACAGCATCAGGCCAGAAAATTTTTGGTGTTTTGGACTCGATAAGGAGGGATCTTGTCATTTCGAGGATTATTCGATTTTTTCTTTCTGCCACACCATTCTGTTCTGGAGTGTGTGGACAGGAAGTTTGATGAATAATTCCTTGTTCTGAAAAGAAATTTTTCATTTGTTGATTGACAAATTCCCCTCCATTATCAGACCGAAGTACTTGAATATTTTTCTGAAACTGATTTTGGATCATTTTGAAGCAGTGAGTGAATTTGTCACACACTTCGGATTTGTGTTTTAAAAAATACACCCATGTCATACGAGTGCAATCATCTACAAATAACACAAAATATCTGAGACCATAACCTCCAGATATAGGCGCTGGACCCCACACATCAGAATGTACTAAAGAAAAAATAGACTCCATACGAGTATTATGTGGCTTAAACGTTTGTCTATGAATTTTTGCAAGAATACAAGTCTCACAAAAAAGATTAATACTTTTATTCAAAAACAACTGGGGAAACAAGAGTTTTAGATAACCCGAGGATGGATGACCCAGTCTCCTATGCCATAGCCAAGCCTCTCGTTCTGAAGATCCATGAGCAAGCAACACCGAACCTGGTTGAGCCATTTCGTCCACGTAGTATAGACCCGCGCGTTCAGTGCCACGCCCAATAATCACCCCTGTTTGGATATCCTTCAATACACAAAAATCCGGATTCATCACCAACGTACAATTCATCTCCTTAGTAACATGCGACACTGATAACAATTTATTCGAAAGTGTCGGAACTAGGAGACAGTTTGATATCTTCAAGGTCGGTGAAATGTTTATGGTGCCCATTCCCGTAACTGGAGCTTTCCCTCCATCTGCTGTTTTAATATATGCAATCTGGGATCTCACAATATTAACGAGATCATTTGAATCATATGTCATCGTATCGGTTGCTCCGCAGTCAAAAATCCACCGACAATTTTTAAATCCGGTATTATGTTGGACTGAATAAGCCCGTGTCACATGTTGAGGGACTGTTTTGCAATAATCAGAGGCTATTCTGTCAAATTTTATAACATTCGGGCAAAAAACGCTAGGGTTAGAAGTAGAGGGACTTGGATGCAATTTCCAAGTCCCAATACCTTCATCAGCCGCTTCCCCTCTCCATAATTCATTTGGCCCGTTTGGTTCAAGGGAGTTCCTCCCCTGCGGCTTCTCCATGTCCCTGCGGCGATGGCTAGGGTTCCGGCGCCTCGCCTCGCCATGGTTCCGTCCGAACCCGTCGTCGTCTCCACCTTCATCAGCCGCTGGTGTCCAATCGTCCCAAGCTCCATTCAGATTCCAAGAGCTTCTCTCTCGCGGCTGCTCGTCCTGCCGATTCTGGCTAGGGTTTGGCCCTTCCCGGCGCCGCGCCTCGCCAGGGTTCCGGCCGAACCCTTCGCCGTCTCCTCCAGGTAAGTGGTCTCGGTCCATACTAACTTTTGTTGCGTGATGGATGTTCCTTGAATTGATAGGGTTTTCGCCGACCCCTGCAACTCTGGCGAAGGGAGGGCCGCCTTCGGAGGCTGGTGGCCACTGTTGAGGCCAGCGGAAGGAGGCTCCTTTTCCGGTGTCGGCTACGCCTCCGACTCTGTCTCCGAGCTGCACGCTGCCGGTGCCGCCTCCGACGTTGGTGGTCGTTGAGTCGCTCGTTGCGACGGCGACACGGTTCCGGGCCTTCTCCGCGCGGCTCTCGTCCCACCAATCCGGGTACCCGACCAATTGAAAACATCTGTCTTTGGTATGCCTATTCCTCCCACAATGCGTGCATTTGAGTTTATATTTGTCGATTCGGAATGACGAACCACCGGGTTTTCCGGTTGTTTCCGACCGATTCTGTGGTGGTCGGAAATTTGCTGAATTTGCTGCTTTGTTTGCTGAATTTGCTGATTGTGTCTCGCCCCTAGTATGTAACCCGTAGTCCGAACCCGATGATGGTCCGTCACCGGAGGTTGCCGCTCCCAGGATGTGGAGCCTGGCGGCTTCCTTTCGGATGGAAGCGTATGCTTCCTCGACTGAGGGTACTCGGTCCTGTCGAAGGACCTCTCGTTTGATCCCATCAAATTTGGGATCAATTCCTCCCAAGAATTGATAGACTTTAGTCTCGGTCCAAAGCTGGTTGTATGTAGTGATGTCGTGGCTACACACCATTGGATTTGGTCTTCTGGCTTCGATCTCTCCCCATAGGGATTGCATCGTGAGCCAGAATTCTTCGAGTGTCATTGTCCCTTGAACCATTTTTGCAGCTTTGTTATGTAAATCGAAAACTTGTAATGTATCCTTACCACTTCCGTAAGTAGTTTGTAATGCTTTCCATAAATCCCGGGTTGTAAGGTAGTGTGCGACATTATTGGCTAGTCGTGGATCGATATTCTGAATCATCCATGAAAAAACAACTAGGTCGTCTTGTTGCCACCTTCCATATCCCGGTTCGGTTTGGTTTGGGGTTCCGGGTTTCCGGTGAGATGTCGCATACGCCCCCGACCTCCAATAGCTATCTGCATCAATCTGGCCCAAATATGATAATTCAGACCATTAAGCTTTGTACTCACTGTGATGTTTTCTGGTAAGTCTTTAGCCTGTTTTTGATTGAGATTGGGGCTGGTTTTTAGGAGGTTGGCTATTTTGGTTAGGTCCTCATCACTGAGACCTAAACCTGTTTGGGTTTGAGAATTGCTTTCGGTGTCGGACATGTTGGTTTAGTCGGTTCGATTCTGGTAGATGATGAGCACCAGAAACTCAAGAACACATCCTAGAATGGACTGTGGTCCTGTTCTGATACCATGTTGGCTAAGTAAATATTGGCTAAGTAAGAAACTGAAGATTGAGAATTGGATTTTTCACATTCATTCATACGAATTCAGCATTACAAGAGGTAACATATATACACCATTACCATTACTTTATATCTAGTGGCTATAATGATGGTTACCACTATCTTACTATTGCTTAATTACTATTACCATTTTGACAATATTGCACATTGACTTGACTTGCTTTATGTTCCACTATGCTCAATTATTCTGACACAGCAAACCAAGAAGAATCACATCCAAGGCAGGTGTCTGGAGCCACACTAAAAACACTTAGAATCGAGAACCAAGAAATCCATGGATGAACAAAAGATGAATCCTCCCGTTATACTATCAACAACAAATGTGATAAGGGAAAAACCAAATAACCTTGGCTGGAAGATTCTCCTTGTGGACGATTCTCTGCTAGGACAAAACACGAATTCAAAGTAAAAAATTCAAACATACATATGACATTGTATTCAGTGCAATTGCATGTATTCAACAGCACCGAAGCGACAGTGGATTCATCATTAACAGATCGGCAGAAATATGAATCCGTTAGTGACAAGTGACGCCAACTTCAATGATTAGAGAAGCAGATGCACATGCAACAACAGAATTGAGTTAAAGAACCATAAACAACTGAAAGGAATAGTACGTGAGAAATCAACTGCTGTACCGTGAAGATTTTGGAGTGACGGAGGTGGCGGAGAAGAGAATCAACTCCTGATTGCAGAGAGAGACTATCAGTGGAGTCAATAAGGACTGAATCGTCCAGTATGACTCTCTTCACTGAGCTACCAATCTCCATCGCAACTCTTCTCTGTCCACTGCGATCAAGAACAGGAATCAAATTGGCGCAAGAGTTTGATTGATGAAGTGGAATGGATGGAAACTGACGGAACGGGAAGACGAAGGAAAACTCAACGGTATTACTAGTTGAATTTATGCTTAGATTTAAAGAAAAAATCAAAGGAGGTAGCATTTTATCAAATTATGAAAGTATATATAGCAATTTGAAAAATAAAGTTCAGAGAGATTTTTAGAAAATAAATTTTTAAAGTATTTTCTCTCTTGAACGTGTTAAAAATCAAATAATTCAATTTTAATGGATTCATATCAATTTTTAAGTAAATTATATAAAAATTATTATTCTCTCGCAAGTTTGTATTTTAATAAATTTATTTAAAAAATTGCTCTAAAATTTGTGTGAAGAGTTAGGACAGGGGATTTTTTTTTTAAAAGAGAGGAAAAAATCATAAGATTGTGGAGGAAAAAACATTTTTACTAAAAAATATTGAAAGTAAAATATATAATGAAAATAATATATATATATTATTAATTGTATTGGCTAAAATATATACTTATAGAATTTATTCATTACTAAATTAGGGTAGGGTTTGTTAAATTTTAATATTGGGGTGAGTCATACACAAATAGCAACAACATAATATAACTTGGGTTCCATCCTAAAATCAATTGGTGATAGGATGAGTTAGCATTGTTGTATATGGTACTTAAACTTTTAGAAACTCACCGGTGTGGGAGAGTTGTCACAATGAACTTCAATAGAGTTGGTTTAGTTCCAGATCCATACTTGAGTCCCAATCGAGGAGAAGGGGATAGAGACTCTGCCTGGACCAGACTAACTCGCTCATAATTATGTGGGTGGTATGAGTCAAAACTCATATTTGAGACCAAACATGTTTGTTTATGTGTGGAGGTTGATCTAGATCCATTTCGAATCGTAATTCAGTTGTAACATATATAATCGAATAGTATTATGTCATACTTTAAAAAAAGTATTATGTAATTTTAAAACTTATTCTATTAAGTTTGGATTAAACTTTGACGAAATTGAACAGTGAATTTACTGTTTATATATACATATATATAGTTTTTTACGTATTGTATTATACGATCAGTCTGGAAGTAAAACATTAACGCCTAGTTAGCGTCATTTAATTCGTAATTAAATTATCTACGTACTGTAATTTTTTTTGAGTAAGTATATAATTAAATTTCTCACCTAATGCATTTAATCATTTCAGTCAAATTATAAGATAAACGATGTTAGGTTAAAAAATTAAATATATTTCTAATAAAAAAATCCTAAAAATTACCCTATGTAGATAATAGAATTACGACATAAATATCGTTAACCGTGGTGAGATTGGACTTACAAGTTCTGAGTTATATTTGTTTAAGTCAAATTTTCATATTTTAACTTACGGCAGAGCGTACAGTAAATTCATAAATACAAATTTAATATTTGTTGTATCATTTGAATCGCAATTAAAATATCTACTTACTATATATTTTTTTATAATTCTTTTTAATAGATACATAATTTAATTTTTAATTAAATATTGAGTTGTCGAGAAATAAATAAACAAAAACAAAATGGACTAACGCTACCCACGGTAACATTTATATACAGATTTCTAAATATTTGTTGGTATACTTAATTTTCTAAAAATAATTTGGGGAGTGTATTTTTTGAAAAAACTCGTGTTCTATTAGATTTTTCTGCTTTGTTATGATAATTTGATTTCACCAATATGGAACTAACTGGTCGACAGACCCTGTTTCTTCACAAAAATTTACTCAGCCGGAGAACCCAGTTATTATGGGGCACAGTTCAAAGTAACAATCGAACGGTTGATGAGCGAGAAACCAGCCATCAAATAAGTCGTATCGATCGATAGTTTATGTGACATTTATATGCAATTTTAAATTGGATTTAATTCTCCTATTAATAAGTATTTCTGCATTTTTCGACAACTATTTGAAGAGAGCCCGACGGCCGACAGGGAACCAATGGAGCCGACCTAGACTCATTAAAGATCATATCGTGTTCTTACTATCATTTACAGAACAAGTGGAGTCTTCTAGTCAGGATAGGATTTACACGTGATAATACAAAGCGAGACAGTTGTCATCTCATTATTTACAAAGTTAATACTTAAATGATTTTTTTTTAATAATTTTAATGGAATGAAAATATGATAACATGATACGAACGCAAACATACATGAAAAACGGTAATTATATTTTATTTAATATCACAATATGATAAAGTTGTACTGTTAAATATTTTTTTTTATCAAATCTTGATTCATAACTTTTACGATTTCAACAAATTTAATTTTAAGAGCATGCCAAATTTGCAAATGAATCGTGAAATATGATATTTGAATTTGTAGTTTTTATTGTAAAATGTTTGTTATTAAATACATCAAAATATTAAAAAAAAAGTTGTTTAATACATCTTTAAGTTATAAGAAATTACTAAATACATTAATAGTTAATTATCCATCTATTTTTCATTAAATGTGTCAAAATAACAAGTTCACCCTTGTGTTCATTTTCAACACTAAATTCAACTTCGAATTCAAATTTGGCTAGTTAAACCAAAAAAATACAAATTTGTATTCGAATTCAACCAAAATTTGCATTTTTTTGTTTTAATTCAATCAAAAGATTACAAATTTGAGTTGAATTCAAACTTAAAAAATGCAGATTTTGGTTTAAATCTAAGCACAAATCTTCACTTTGGAGTTAAATTTAGTTTTGAAAATGATATGTACTAT
The DNA here is from genome assembly GCA_946814005.1 of Chamaenerion angustifolium. Taxonomy (NCBI): domain Eukaryota; kingdom Viridiplantae; phylum Streptophyta; class Magnoliopsida; order Myrtales; family Onagraceae; genus Chamaenerion; species Chamaenerion angustifolium. Next base: position 3,799,467 of record OX328279.1, read on the forward strand.
GAAAACAAACAATAGAGTAAAATTGTTATTTAACATAATAAAAAAAAATTAATGAATAGTTAACCGTTGCTGCATTTAACAATACATTGAATATAAATATCTATATAAGCGCATTAGCACTATTTACTTAAACATTTCACAATTACAAATAAATATAACACAATATATAAAAAGTATCCAACCTTCAAGTCTTTTTTTTTTTTGGCCATCTTCAACCTTCAAGTCTATTAAGCTCCATAATGGATGTTTCTTGGTGGACCAGAGAATAATTGCCAAAAAAAACACTCCCCAAAAGCAGTACATGCTTAATGGGTCAGCTTTAGCCATCAATGACAGGTTCTAAGATTCCTCTTTCACCTCTACAGTATATGTAAAAGCTCTTTTGGATGTAAAAAGTAAAAAAACTGAAGCACATAGGAAAAGCTATGTCTTACTGTCTACACCAAGCATACAATAAACTGTGAATTTCATTACTCCATTTCTGGAAGTTGCAGTTGAAACATTTTTTTCCATCTATATGTATATATAAAACAATACAACATGAACTACTTGCTATTGCAATGGCCTAATGATCAGCAAACACTCGTGAATAGGAATTATTGGAAGAAAAAAATGCAATTTTTTTACCCTACAATGACTTCCTTCAGTTCTTGATCTCTACTGATATCAACCAATGGCTCCACCAACCTCTTCTCGGGCACCATCACGGTTCTTGAAACGTTCGTCTGTAGATGTCCTGTGTCCCTTCCAGATCTTCGATCCTGAAACCAGATTTTAATTTTGATGGGTAACCTTTTTAGGATCAAATTGTTGAAACAATGAGGCAAAAATGAATCATTTAAGATGCATACATTAAATGGCGACTCCTCTGCTTCGAGCATATGAACTACATGCCCCATTTTGGGTCTTTTTTGTGCAGTAGGGTCGACACAGCGAAGAGCAACAAGAAGTATACGTTTTAATGCCCTTATATTAGGCTGCTCGGGCAATTTCGGGTCTAATACACCTTCTGGGTTTTTATCAGTCACCATTTTCTTGAGCCAGTCAACTAAATTCACCTGCACAAGAGAACTTAAACTCAAATACTCAATAAAGGATTCATAGACGAAGAACAAAAAAAGCAAAAACAGGGTTCTTGATTTGAACCTCTTCTTGAGGACGGCTATAATCGACTGGGTTTCGCCCAGAAATAATTTCCATTATCAAAATCCCGAAACTATAAACATCACTTCTTTCGTTCAACATCCCTGTGCTGGCATATTCAGGAGCTACATAGCTGCAAATTCATAATATAGTACAGTTCACTGCACCGTATTCAAAAAGGAAGAAAAAACAAAATGACAGATCTATCGATCCGAATATCTTACTATTTCAGCAAACAGTTAATCATCTCACCCAAAATTATTGACAAAAATGCAGACTGAAACTGTTTTTTTTGACAAAAAAACAAACTGAACTTTGACCATATAGCAAAGCATAGAGTATGTTAAATTGTCTATTAAAACGTGACCAAAATCGCAATGTTTTATTGAAAAGTTTTGTTGATTTCTATCTCCTCCATCACGCTAAAAGGCATCATGTGGTTGACATGTGTGCGATTTCTGAAATCATTTACACTTTGTTATGTGGTCGGACGTGCAGTTTGATTTTTGTCAAGAAAATAAGTTCTGTTTATTTTTTGCAAAACATTCAAAGTTCGTGTTTTTTACAACTATCCCTTTCACGCACGTCATAGATTTTCCTAGAGATCTATTATACCAACCCAAATGTTCCCATGACACGGGTTGTGATGTAGCTGCTATCTGAACCGAGTAGCTTTGCAAGGCCAAAGTCAGAGACCTTAGCATTCCAATGCTTGTCGAGTAATATATTACTCGACTTGATATCACGATGAACAACCTTCGGCTCAAGCCCTTCGTGAAGGTAAGTCAACCTAGACAAGATCCAAGAGGGGTGGTAATCAAAAATCCATTTCCCAAACAGAATTTGACAATTGGAATAGATCTGATGCTTACCCTTTTGCAGTTCCAAGGATGATTTTCAATCTGTGTTCCCAAGTGAGAGGACTTTGAGGCCCGACTTCCCCGTGAAGCCATTGTTCTAAGTTGCCGTTATTTACATACTCGTATACAAGCATCCTGAATCATAGATCAATAACTTATCATCAAAACTTTGAAAGGAATGGAACTAACCATAAAAAAATAAGAAGAATGAAATTGAATTTACCTATGAGCCCCTTCAGCACAGTATCCTAGCAATCTCACTAAATTCTTATGCCTCACTCGACCGATTGCTTCAACTTCGACTTTGAATTCTCTCTCAGCTTGGCCCCTGAAACATATATAGCACAATCTATGATCATCAAAGGAGCAAGAACATTCTTCAAGGGCAGGGCACAGTTGTAATTGGTTGTCTTGCTTTGAAGCTAAAGCTTTTTCGAGGGAGTAATCTAAAGCTGTTAAAGGCATTAAACTACGAGATCCGTCTAAAATCAGAAAAAATAGAAACTTTTGCAGCTGAATCAAACTCGGTATAGACAAGGAGTTGGACCTGTTGTTGAGCAGGTTCTTGACAGCAACCTCAGAATGATCGTCCAACAAACCATAGTAAACAATACCATACCCTCCTTCTCCAATCACATTCTCATCTGCAAAACCCTTTGTGCAATCCTCAAGCTCTCTTAGAGTATACCAATGGCCCCAACCCAGGTGCGAAACCTCCGGCACCACCGACTGCAATTTCAAAAAACAATATGAAGATTTTCAGTAAAAATTGAAGAAATGGCTTGAAAAGGAATCATACTCTATACTAATTGCAGGAAAGAATTTCCCAAAAAAAAAATGAAATATCAGTTAAAATAAAGTACTGGAAGTGATGATTATGACAGTACCGGGCACTGATCAGCGCTGCCACCGCCGCCTCCGCTCCGGGAGGCGCCACCGCTCCGAGAGGCCTCACCGCTGCCGTGTGAGGAAGTAGCATGGTATCTCTCAGGGTAAGATATCCGATGATCCTTGCCAATTTCAATGTGAATCCGATTGTAGTTTTCCTCCTCCGGAAGTGGATCCGGGTCGGGAAATGAGTCGGGCTTAACCTGAGTCTGGTGGTGGTGAGCGACCTGGATCTCCTTGGAAACGACAGGTATGGTCGGGAGCTTGTTCTTCGACCGCCTGGAGGCGAGCCAGAGGGAGATGAAGAAGAGAAAGAGCACGATGGCTACGCCAACGCAGATTCCTACCACGACCCAGAGGTGGAGGCCGAAGATCGAGGTCGTCCCCGAGAGCTGGTCGGCCATTACGGATCCTCTTAGCGGTGGTGTGTTAATGCTGTTTACTAGAGAGCTGGGTGATAAGCCATTAATGGAGGTAGTCGAAGAGAAAGCAGAGTTGGATTAGATATGGTGGGAGAATATTGGACAGAGGGTGGTGAAGAGGAAGAAGAAGTGGGAGCTACTAGTTTAGTAGTTAGTACTATTAAATAGAAAATAATATCAATTAATAATCACTAAAGTAAAATTTTGAAGTTACCATGCTTAAAAATTAGGAGTGTAATTTTTTATATTTTTTTTATAATTATGGATTAAAAATTCGATATAGTTAACAACTAATCACCCAAGTTCAATTACACAACCAAACCTAATTAATGTATTGTGTTTTAAATATGATTAATTCAAATAATTAGCATTAGATTGTGTTAGTGATACGTTGTCTTAAAATAAGATCATTTTATATACTATTCGTGATTATTGGTATATTACTTTTAAAATTAAAATATGACATGTTGGTTCACAATTTATACTGTATAAATTTTGTGAGTCAACTTATTAACTTGTTTAACTTTATATTCACACGATATATTGATTCATTTGTTTTATGGACCCACGTGATGATACATACATATATGACTCGTATGACCTATTGTCTTTTATATAATGTATTATAATATATATTTAGTTATACGGATTCATAAATTATCATTGAGAGATACGACTCAAACACAATTCATTTTCCATACGAGGTAGGCGGGTCATGTCAAAATGACTAATGTCGAACCTTACAAAAAGTGTTAAATATCACATTGTCATATAATGTTCAACCAAATTTTCGAGTTTTCCCTCTGAGTTTAAATTTTAAAGTTTAATTCATTTATGTTTGGTCAAAGTTCGAGTTTTCCTTCTGTAAACTTTTCCATTCAAATTTAACAAAATAAATTTGAAAATTTTGAAAAAAACAAATAATATAAACTTTTAAAAATGTTACAATTTAACTAATTCAAACTTTTTCAAATGCTACATTTAAAGGAGAATCAAAATTTGATCAAATATTAGAGAATAATATTGCATTTTACCCTTAAAAGAAAAATAACGAAATAGGAAAACTGAATCGCCAATATTAAGGTACAAAATTTTAAAAATCGAACATTAATACAAAATTATAATTTGTGCTTAAAAAATTAGAAAGCAAAGTTGTATTTTGCCTAATTAATCTAAATATCTAATCAAAACATTGAGATTCTAGCCGTTGGATAAATGGGATCTAGTGGGAGACCCCACAAAAAAAGTCTCATAGAAAAATACATCATCTTTCGTTATAAACAAACTATATGTATAATAAAATTGACATATTAATATTGGATGAAATATATAAATAATTAAACAAGCAATTTTGTGCAAGTACTCCATATTTTAGTTTCTACCAAAAAAAACTCCATATTTTCTATCAAATTATTTTCACAAAATGCCTTACTGTATAAAAATATCATATTTTTTTATGAATTGCATAATTATAATATTGATATTTTAAACAAATATATAAAAAACTTTATATATTTATATAATACAACACAAAATTTATAAACGTTATAATTTAGTTTTACAGTCAAGTTTTTAAATTTAAATTCACAAGTTCTAATTCAACATCAACAAGTATAAGAATAAATTTATATATAGTTTCAACTCTATAACTTTTTATAATTTTACAATAAAGTTCCTAAAATTATAAGTTTTAATTTAGAAACAATAAGTATAAAAATTATTTGTAATGTAATTTTAGTTCAAATATAAATATAATTAGGTATGCATAAGCAGCATAACTAATAATGTCTTGTGTATATTTGCACTAGTAAACTCCATATTATCTATCAAACTATTTTCACAAAATGCGTTACTAGATCTAAAATTATAAATAAATTATGAAATATTTTTCTCTGTCAGTATTATAAATGATTCAAGATCCATCCACACATACTCATCTATGATGTAATAAATAAATACATTTAAATATAATATATTATGGTATTAGATATTTATTTGTATCCACAATCTACTCATAACTGATTTATTGAGTAGTGTTCGGATAGAATGTTTTGTATTCAGATAAAGTTTATAGAAAAATATAGTAATCAATTAAATTGGTTATTTGGCCAAAAAAAAAAATTAATTGGTTATGGATTCAATATTAGGACACATGTATTGAAATCATAATATTTTTCCGTAAATATACCTCATAATAAAAGTAAATACTGAAATATCCTCAGTTTTAAAAAACATACCAAATATTGAAAAAGCGTACTCGCGAATAGCATTAGTGGGTGTCTTAAAAAACATCACTCGCGAATAACATTCGCAGGGTAAGTCATTCCCGCGAATATCATTCGCAGTAAAACTGTGGTTCAACCACGTGATTAAGAGAGATGTAAAGAAGGTGATAGATAAATTTTATGAGTTTCTCATCCGCGAATGTCATTCGCTGCTGAAGCAATTATACTCGTGAATGTTATTTGCGAGTAATATTTTTTATATTCACCCGCGAATATCATTCGCGGATAGATATATTTTTGTATTTTTTTTCCTCCAAAACTAATGATATTTTGGTATTTATTTTTATTTTGAGATATATTCCAGAAAAATATTATTGAAATCATAATCGAATATAAGTTTAAATACATAAATATTAATATATCATAAATAATATTATATTGATTATTATTTTTTAAACATTTCTATGATGTAATAAATAAATACATTTAATCTTATATGTATCATGGGTTCTATTATTCATGTTATCTCATAAATGCAGATATTTTTTTATTATATAAATTACAGTAAATGAATTGATTAATATATAGGAAACGCGTGGATGATGTGGTAGGTCTTGTCCATGAAGAGTCGGTATGTTATAACACAAGCTGAATAAGTGAGCTACCATGAGCTGTGTGTGTGTGTTCGGGTAAGCAATTTCTGGTGAGGAAGTTAAGGGTATGGGTCCAACACATTTGATGCATATATATATATATATATATATATATATAACAATGATATACAATTTTCGTAATATAATATAGTAGTTCACTATTTATTTCCTTAACAAAAATTTCATATTCGAATTGAAATGAATTATTCTAAATATTAAAATCATTTGACATGATTTTTGTCTTTCCAGTTCGACAGTTAATTATGCATATTAATTAAGATAATTTTTTTTTTCTTTAAAAAAGTTGCTTTTCTTTTTGTATTATTATTTTTTATTTTATATATGAAGTAACAATTAAAACCAAAATAATTATATTATTTAATATAATTTAATGTTATAATGTATAATTAGATAAATTGATATAAAAGGATTCTATTTAATATAGTTTATCAATACTACAAAAATTTATTATATACTTTTCATGCGATATATATTATCAACTTTTTCTCAAAGTTATTTTATAATTAATTCTATATGAAAATTGATAACTCTATCTCAAAAGCATCGCATACAAGAGACTGTATACACGTTTTTAATTAAATAATATTTTTAATTAAATAATATGTGAAAAAACCTATATTATATACATATGTCATATATAAAAAGAACTTCTTTATTGTATATATTAGCTTTTAAATTTGTAAAATATACTAAATAAATATTAATTTAACGTAATATTATACAATATACAAATTTAGTATATTTATTTTATATACAAATATTAAAAATTTAAAACTGTTAGTATTTTTTTTCTTAACATTAACTATTTTATACTACAAATTATATTATAGAATATAAAAATTGTGTGTATTTATTCATAAATTTAATTAAAAATACATGAATTTGTAATACAAAAATAATTTGAGCAATCAGTATTCAGTAGTACAATAACATTTTTTTTATATTTTTTGTGACTTATATTAATGTTATATGTTTACAAAAAAAAACATTAATATTTTTTTATTTATTTAACCATAACAATATCTTATATTTTAATAGTACAAAAATACTTATTTATCTTCTTAATTCACAAAAATATGTTAGGTCTATAAACATATAATAATTTTTTTGAAGAAAACTGAAAAATATCTTAATATTTATATAATACTTTTAAATTAACTCGTATGATTTTATAACTTATATTAATGTCATGTACTTATATACAAATGTAAAAAACATTAGTATTTTTTTATTTATTTTAATAATTGTAACAATCTTTTATGTTAATTATACATACGATATTTTTATTTTTTTTAATTGGAAAAATATCTTTAGTTTATAATCAAGTAGTTGGTTTATAATTGGAAAAATGTTACAACATGTTTGCACAAAATAGTTTTTAGTGCAGCTTGTTTTTTTGTGTGATGATTAATGATTCAATACGTTTGAAAATAATGGTAATTGGTACATCTGTTATTTTTTTATTAAAAAATTACGTTAAATATTTTTTATATTTGCAAAATTAACCAACTATTTGTCTAAATGTTACAATTAAACCCTACAAACTTACACTAATGTTTCAAACAAGTCCCGACTCGATTCGAGCCACACCGATGGTCTCCTAGCCAGGGTTCGAACCTAGACCAGGTCACCCAACCCTGAGGACCTGGTTTGGGCTTGGACCCAGACCACAGAGCCCCAATTGTTTGAACCGAACTGAGTCAGGTTCGGTCCAACCCGATTGAGATTCCAATTGAGCCCCAATCAGTTTGGACTAGGGGTGAAACCGAACTGATCTGACTGTTTTTTTACTATTTTGGTCGGGTACCAATATTTCTGGACCAGATTTCTTCAAAAAAAAGTCAGACCAAAAGTCTGTATAAGGAAAAATAAACCGTCCATTCGGGTTTAACCGAAAAAACAAAAAAAAACATATATTCAAAACCAAAAATAAGTATTTAAAATTAAATTAAACAACAAAATAACTTGATTTAACAATGTTTACATAACTTTCTATGAAACCGATTAAACAACTAAAATAACAAAATTATTATTTGTTTGTATTCATTGATTAATTATAATAATTAATACAATATATAAAATTATATACGTATAAACGGTCGGACCGGACTCCACATTCTTCTATACATGTAGACCGAACGATCTAAAAAACGTTTGAAATAAAAGAAATCTGACCATAAACTGAACCATACATTTTCAGACCGATTTTTTGGTTCGGACTGGAACTGTTTTCATCGGACTTTGGGACCACCGAGTTTTTTATTCCACCCCTAGTTTGGATCGAACTTGACTAGGTTCAGTTCAACCGATTGATGCTCTAATTGAGTCCCAATCATGGGTCCTATGGTCTGAACCCATACCAGGTCGCTCAACCATGGGTACCTGGTTTGAATTCGAACCCAGACCATGAGACCATTGATTGTGGCTCAATTGGAGCCCCAATCGGTTTGGAATGAACCATGTTGGGTCGGTTCAAACGATTGAGGCTCCAATTGAGCCTCAATCCAGGGTCTTATGGTTTGAGTTCAGACCCAAACAAGGTTGCATAACCATTGGGACCTGGTCTGGATTTATAGGACTCCGATTGAGCCCCAATCAGGAGTCCTATGGTCTGGGTGGACCCCAATCGGTTTGAACCGAACCTGACTGAGTTCGGTTCAAACGATTGAGACTCCAATTAAACCACAATCCGGGATCTTATGGTCTGGGTTCAGACCCAGAACAGGTCGCCCAACCATGTGTACCTAGTTTGGGTTCAGATCCAGACCATATGACCCGTTGAAACTTGGTCTGGGTTTTACTCTTATTAAAAAAAATTCGTACGTTGAAACTTGAGTTGAAAGACAGTCCGATTCATTCGGCCGACTAGGGAGTTCGAAAACGACTGTTCTGCTTAACTGAACTCTTCATTGGCGCTAAATCTTCTGCCTTCCCGCCATTTTCTCTCTCCAAACTTTTTCCATATCCAGCAAACCCTAAACCCAAGACAAACAGTGATTCAAGTGACAGATCGAGTAGAGGGAGATCTCTCGCTGAAACAGTTAAACGGATTATCAGACACACAAGATGGAAGATGACCAGCAGCGAGCTACCGGCCGCCGGAGAAGCCGCGGTGCGGAAGCGGTGGGGCGCGCCGAAGCACTTGAGCGTCTCAAAGCCATTCGAACTGGTGGCCGCAGATCGGAATCAGGTGGGTTCCAGATTAAGATGGAAAAGCCGATCTATGATACTGTAGCTGAGGATGAGTATGACAAACTCGTCGCCAAGCGCCGGGAGGAGGTGCAAGGGTTCATTGTGGACGATGATGGGGTTCTTGGCTACGCTGATAACGGTGAGGAAGAGGATTGGTCCATGTCTGGACCAAATTGTTCCTCCGATGAAGAACCAGAAGGTTAGCGCTCTGTGCAACTGATGTGATCCTGTTTTCAATTTGATAGAACCGTGGCAATGAATATTAGATGCTAGCAGCTTATAGCTTCAAAGGTTGCTCCATTTATGCTGAATAAGTAAGCAATAATCATATAACATACTCAATTGTGTGTTCATAAAAAAAACTATTTTTTTACTGAGAAAGAAACGAACTAAATTGATGATAAACGAAAACCCGTTTCTTGATAAGAATCCCGACACGGAAAAACAAAAGCTATCTCTCACACGGTTCTGCCCCTGAAAATTATTGAACTGACCATCGGCCAAATAAGAAGAGTATGCACTAGCAAAAGGTAAAATATCGTGCTAAATTGTGAAATGAGGTACCTAATACTTGATTAATCTGACAATTTTGATACTAACAGGGGAGAAAGCAAAGAAGAAGAAAGTTGAGAAGAAAGAGGCAACAGTGAGAAAACCATCAACTTCTTCTTTATCAGCAGCAGCAGCGTTAATGGGAAAGCAGAGATTATCTTCAATGTTCACATCTTCAGTGTTCAAAAAGAACAGTGGCAGAGAGGACAGGGTCAAGGGCTTATCTTGTGATAGCATTGTGGATGATGTGATTGCAGAATTTGCACCTGATGAGGCTGATAGAGAGCGTCGTAGGAGAGGCCATGCAGTAAGAAATGCCCCAATTTTTAATGATGTTAAAACTGAGAATGGACTTGTTTCTGCGAGGAAGAACCTGATGGGCGGGCTTGATTCTGTAAATGTGGATGTAGAAAGTGATTTTTTGTTGCCTTCAAATGAAGCTACTGATGGAGGTGCGGACGATAGGTCCGTCAATATATTAAAAGATGCAGAGGAAATAAGGCATGAAGCAACACCCCAGGGACTGCTAGTAGTATCTAAAACTAACGGAGTTGCAGAAGGAATTACTGATGACAAAGATTTGAATGTGATCAAAATGAAAGAAGAATTGGTGATCAAGCAGGAGCCACGTGCTCTCAACGCAAAGATCACAGAGCAGAAAGACCCCTCTTTAAGTGCAACTGCTGTCTGGAAGGCAGTAATAAGCGCAGGAAATGAAAATACTGGAGCTGTTGTGACAGCTATTGATGACAAGTCGGATTTTGAACTGGATTCTAATGGATCACTACACTTTTATATGCTTGATGCCCATGAAGAGATATATGGTGCAAATATGGGTAACCTCTATATGTTTGGGAAGGTAAAGCTATTTGATTGGAACCATGCTATTCCTTTATCAATTTCCTTTTTTCTCAAGCTTTATTCCTGTTGGTTCCTAATCATGCATCTAGTGGTTCTTTGTCTGGCCATAAGCTCTGTTCCAGAATCACCGTGCTAAACAAATAGCAATTGAACTTCATGAATCTTCTGCCATAAAGAGAAGATCCTTTCTTTTTTTCAAATCCATTTTTTTTATTGTTTCATTGTTATTCCTATATTGTTGATTTAGGTTAAAGCTGGGAGCACATATCAGAGCTGCTGCATGGTTGTAAAGAAAACACAGAGATGTGTCTATGCAGTTCCTGCTGGCTCGGTTCTTGACCGTCACGAGATACTCAAGCTTGAGAAAGATGTTGAAGAGTCTCGGATTACCCCTGCAGCTTCTCGTGCAAAATTGCTTGTAAGTTCGTTGTTTTTTTGTTATACACTTTCATTTTTACTGAGACATAACTTTTCCCTCTCTTCCGTAGGACCTGGCCTCAGGATTAAAGAATGAAGTGGCAAAACACTTGCTAGATCTCAACGTATCAACTTTTAGCATGGCGCTTGTTAAGGTTTGCATCATAATGATCAACATGAATAATTACACCGACTATCTTTTCTGTGCACTCAAATCCTCGTTATTTTGATTTAACCGTACTTGCTACAGAGGAAATATGCATTTGAACGATCTGACGTACCTCTCGGTGAGAATTATGTCCTCAAGATAAATTATCCATTTAAGGTAACAGTTAAGAATCTCTGGTTGCATCTTGTTCCAGTGTTCCATCCTCAATTAGTAATGGTTGTCCATGATACTGCTGGTGAAACAGTGATGAGTGGCATCAAATACACTGTAAACATCTCTTCTTTATGTAAATGTAGGACCCCCCATTACCTGCAGACCTAAGAGGAGAAACTTTTTCTGCTTTGCTTGGAACTCATTGCAGGTATGAATGTTAGCTCATTCTATTATTTAAATAGTGCATTACTGCAAAGTCTTCCATGTTATACTAAATACATAATAAAGTATAGATATAGATACAGATGTAGCAGTATCTACTTTGGGCTAAATGCCAGTTGTGATAGATTTGGTAGATTTTTTCTTCCATCATAGGGAAACAAAATGCATAAGGGGAATATCTGTTAAATCGGAGACACATTTAAGAAAGAGTAATTCTAGGGTTTGGGTGATCAAATGTAGAAGCAAAATGGTTATATCTTACGAGGTTCTAATTGATGTTGATTAATGAACTAGTCGGGTGGTGATTTGTCATCTTAAGAATTATGAAAGCAAATAATAGGTGGAGCTTTTTGAATTCAATGGAACACAAAGATTCTGAAACCTGGTCTCTGTATCATGTTAAGTTTTACTTGAGATTGTATTGAACAACAGTCAACAGAGCCTTAGGTAATTGGTGTTTGGTGCTTGGATCTCTGGTGTGTATTTATATTCAAAATGGACCCCCTACACAAATCCATGCATGCCTAGTTCTTTCTTAACCTAAATATGTTTTGAGGACCACTGAGATAGGAAGGCTGGCTATGATTACTGAGATGTACTTACTGCAGCTGCTCCATAATAACCCAAATATCTTCGAATTTTACTCTTCCTACTTTACCATGAAAATCCATATTTACAAGGAATAACTGTGAATTGCATACAGTGCGTTGGAGCTTTTCCTCATCAAAAGAAAGATTAAGGGTCCTTCATGGTTGTCAATTTCTAACTTCTCAACATGTCCAGCGCCTCAGCGTGTAAGAATTATTGCTTGCTATAAAGCGCCTATTTTTTATTTGTAATTTACTTCAGTTTCTAACTTTCTAATACATCAAGCTTTACTTTCCCAGGTGAGCTGGTGCAAATTTGAGGTGTCAGTTGATTCTCCCAAAGATATAAGGATGGCATCCTCCTCCAAACATACAATTGAAATTCCTCCTGTGGTAGTGACTGCAATAAACTTGAAAACTATCAGCAATGAGAAGCAGAATGTTAATGAAATTGTTTCTGCATCTATCATCTGCTGTCAGAAAGCCAAGGTTTTATTCAGAACTTTTCATCCAACTCCTTTATTTAGTTGCAGAACATAGATATGTTATCTTGTCTTATAACTTCTTCCCGCTTTTCATTTACATGTGCAACATTTTCATGTGTGCTTTTCTAGAGTTTAACCGATCGGCCAATGACAGTCGGAACTTGTCTTGATTTAAGTAGTATATGCAGGTATTCAACATTATGTTCGTGGGGAACTAAAACTTGTTCAAGCTTAACCATCGCTCTTGCAGAATTATCATTCAGTTACAACATTACTAATATGTCAACAACAACTAGGCCTATCGTACTCGCAATTTTGACCATGGTTAATGTGTTATCTATTCTACACTTCAAAATGTTGAAAGACGGATATCAAATACTGCTAATGCAGATTCTTGTCCAGTTCTAGTGCAAGCGCTGATAGATCATCTACTTCCATTAGACAACATGAATGCATGTATTTAAATCATGTTCCTTCTGCTATGCATTCAGATCGACACACCCATGTTGACATCAGAATGGAAGCGACCTGGTACGCTAAGCCATTTCACTGTGGTGCGCAAGCCAGATGGAGGTATATTCCCCATGGGATTCACTAAGGAGGCTAACGATAAAAACTTGAAAACAGGATCAACTATAATAAGTTGTGAAAGCAGGTATCTTATGAGTCCTTCTTTTCTTATTTGAGCTACGAAAGCAGGCTATGTGTTTCCTCTAGCAAATTCATTGCCTCTACATTGCTTCTTTTGAGCATCTGTTTTGCTAATGCAAAATCTTCTTGCAGTGAAAGAGCTCTTTTGAGCCGTCTGATGACTGAATTATACAAGTTGGATAGTGACGTGCTGGTTGGACATAATATATCAGGGTTTGATCTGGATGTCCTACTCCACAGAGCCCAGGTCTGACTTCTTTTCACATCTCAATTCTCATGTACCTGATTATTTTTCTTGCCTCAACTAGAAGGGTCACAAAAAAAACAAGATGAAAGCTTTGTAGATCTGGCTTCTAAAAAATTATGGCTTCTGCCTGGTTGGAATACAACTAGTTTGTTCCTATTTTTTCTGCATGCTCATTTATGGGATAATACAGGCGTGTAAAGTTCCAAGCAGCATTTGGTCGAAGATTGGCCGTTTGAAGCGTTCTATGATGCCTAAGCTCACCAAAGGAAGCACAATCTTTGGATCTGGAGCAAGTCCAGGAATTATGTCTTGCATTGCTGGTAGACTTCTGTGTGATACATATCTGTGCTCCCGTGACTTATTAAAAGAGGTATATCTCTCTTCCATAGAAACACTAATAGATACTCCTAGAATTTGGTCTCATTAGCCTTGTCCTGATCCTCCAGGTCAGTTACTCTTTGACACAACTGGCAAAGACTCAACTGAATAAAGATCGGAAGGAGATTGCTCCACATGATGTTTCAAGAATGTTCCAGGCTTCAGAGTCCCTCATGGAGCTGGTAGGTCCGGATGGTTTGATTCTCATTCAGTCCATTTGACTCTGCAGAATATTTTAATTCGAAGGAAGTTACTTTTCTTTTGGTCTTTGAAACTAGGGACATTTTTAGCTTAGGTGTGTTAGTAAGTACTCCCATTCATTTAGTTCTTTCCAATTAGAGCAGATAGATTTTTACCAAGATCTGTTCTGATTCCTATGAATTGTATATTCGTTGTTATTGGTTGCTGTCTGAAAGCTGTTGGATCTGCTTTAATAGTTTGCTCACCTAGGAAATTGTTTAGGTTAGGAAGTGTAGTATTCTATGCTGTTGATGTTGGATGACTTCATTTAGGGAAAAGTACACTTAGGACTTAACAAAGTTTGTAAGCAGAAGGTTGTAGTGAGCGCTATAAGAGGGACAGATGGAAAAGATAAAGGTCTGTAGAATCTTGAAGTTGAAAAGCAATAACCATTTAAGAATTTCTGCATGATGCTGAGACTAGCAGATTTCTGTAGATCCTCAATTTGTAATTTTCTTAAAATCATATGCAGATTGAATATGGTGAGACAGATGCATGGCTATCAATGGAACTCATGTTTCACCTCAGCGTTCTTCCTCTGACACGTCAGCTGACTAATATCAGTGGCAACCTCTGGGGAAAGACCCTGCAAGTGTGTTTCCACAATCTTTTCTGTCCTTACTGATCTATCTTTTCATATTATTTTTCTCTCATTTTTCTTCTAACTTAGGGTGCCAGGGCTCAAAGAGTAGAATACCTTCTATTGCATGCATTCCATGCAAAGAAATATATTGTCCCAGACAAGATGTCATCCTGGTCGAATGATGCCAAATTGTCAAAACGGAGAATCAGTCACGGTGTTCCCGATCATAATGATGATGAGTTGGATGTTGAGGAACAACAAAAGAATGACCATGGAAAGGCCAAGAAAGGTCCTGGTTACCTGGGTGGACTGGTTTTGGAGCCTAAAAAAGGTCTTTATGACAAGTATATATTGCTTCTGGATTTTAACAGTCTCTATCCCTCCATCATTCAGGTTAACAATTATACACTTCTTCATAGTTGAAAATTGTAAATATGGTGTGCGCTTGTGTTTATGTCTGAGTTTGACTTTCATATTATTCCACAGGAGTATAACATATGCTTCACAACAGTAGAAAGGTCTGAAGATGGATCCATCCCTCGTCTGCCCTCCTCTAAGACAAATGGAGTTTTACCTGAGGTAATATTCTGTCTTGTTAATTAGATTGTTTAGAGAAATGCCCAGTAAAAGCTCTCTTGCAGCGTCATTCACAAGTATTGTTGTTTCACTGCTTTTTAATAGGCAGATGTCATCTCTCCAATGGCGAATTGAACTTAAACTATTTGGCTTTTAAATTATTTGATTCATCACCTTTAATGATGTAAAATTTGGAAGTTTGTAACTTGTTGCTTTGTAAAATATATTTGATCTGTTGATTTTTGTTTGGGAAAGGAGCTATTGTCTAACTATATGGCTTTTCAGTTGTTGAAAAATTTGGTGCAAAGAAGAAGAATGGTTAAGTCATGGATGAAGACAGCCACTGGACTGAAGGTCCAACAACTAGATATTCAGCAGCAAGCACTGAAGCTAACAGCAAACAGGTTTGGGGTTGCTCCTTGGATAAATTCATTTACTTTAACCATTTCCCAAGTTAATTATTTAGTCTTGAACAAAATGCAGCATGTATGGATGCCTGGGATTCTCTAATTCAAGATTTTATGCAAAGCAACTTGCCGAGCTTATCACATTACAGGTAATAGTGACTTTTGCTTCATATGTTTGAAAGAGCAAGAGCTACATTCTAGCACTGAAGTTTCTGTCAACTACTAAATCCATTATGTACTGAACAGTACTGCTGTTTCTTTGCAGGGAAGAGAAATACTACAAAGTACAGTCGATCTTGTTCAGAATAATTTAAACTTAGAGGTTATAATGAGTGAAAAATATCCACCTTCTAAAATACTATCTTATCTTCATAACATATGTTGATTGGTCCATGTATCCTACATTTTATAGGTAATTTATGGTGATACCGACTCAATTATGATTTACAGTGGACTAGATGATATTCCAAAAGCAAAAGCAATTGCAGGAAAAGTGATACAAGAGGTAATGAAGCAATAATCTTAGCTCTATTCTTCTGGAACATGACTTTCTACGCGTTTGTTCAACTGAAAAGACTGTTTTTTCCTTCATGACTTTTAACTCAACGTATGGGTGAATCTGTATCTCTGTTGGCATGTATTTTACAGTAAAAGTTCTTTTTGGCATGGATCTTGATGTCAATGTGTACATTCGCATTGCTGTCCCTTGTGAGTAAGTATTCTCAATTGATATGTTTTGTTTTCTACTCTGATCAGGTCAACAAGAAGTACAGGTGTTTAGAAATTGACCTTGATGGTTTGTACAAAAGAATGCTGCTTCTCAAGAAAAAGAAATATGCAGCAGTAAAAGTTCAGTTCAGAGATGGAATTCCGTATGAGGTTTGTTTCTAAACATTGACTTTTGTCTTCTCCTATTAAACCTCATATTCAGTAATCATCTAAAGGAACTGAACTTTGTGAGCAGGTCATTGAACGTAAGGGCCTTGATATGGTCCGTCGAGACTGGAGTTTACTATCAAAGGAGTTGGGCGATTTCTGCCTGAGTCAGATCCTCTCAGGAGGGTATGCCAACGTTTTCTATTTAATCACATCGCTCATAATGTGCTATGCGAAACAGAAACTTAATTTCTTGTAGTGCCAGTGTTGTGTGTTCTGATAATAATGGTCTATTTTTCACAGGTCATGTGAAGATGTTATTGAATTGATTCATGATGCTCTTAGAAAGGCAAGTGGTATTTTATTCTGTTGATGTGTATTACCACTACTTGGATTCCTATGTCTTAGATTTGGAAGTAATTATTTAATGCCAACCGTACATTTTTTTTTGTTGACCGGCTACCTTAAACTCTGAGATGAATTTCACCATAGGAAATTGAACTGCTGCTGCTGTTCATACAACAGGTTCAGGAGGAAATGAGAAACGGACAGGTAGCCCTTGAGAAATACATAATCACAAAGACATTAACGAAACCGCCTGAGGCCTATCCAGATGCTAAAAATCAACCCCACGTTCAAGTAAGTTCAATCACGAACATTAGATTGCATAGAACCCTAATTGAATTATGGTCTTATGACAAAGTTTAGTATCCTGCTTTTACTAAAATATGCTGCACGGGTGGCATTCTTTACTTTTAGGTTGCTCAGAGGCTGAAATTGAGTGGCTATACTAGTGGCTGCTCTGTCGGTGATACAATCCCCTATATAATCTGCCGTGAGCAGGTAGAATAAAGTAGTTCCTATTTGGCAAATCATGTAATGCTTTAATAGAATCCTTTGGAGATGATTGATTATGTGAAACTACTCATTTGGACAGGGTGTGGAAGTTAGTAATTCAATCGGAATTGCCCAGCGTGCTAGACATCCTGATGAGTTGAAGAAGGATGATGGGAAATGGTTGATTGACATTGAGTATTACTTGTCCCAACAGGTTCTGTTTAGAGATCAGCAGTTGTTGAGTTGTTTTTCCTCAGTAAAATTTACTGAATTTGAGTAAAATCCCCATTTTCGTTTGGTTTATTCTGCAGATTCATCCTGTGGTATCAAGATTATGTGCCTCAATCCAAGGAACAAGCCCAGAACGCTTAGCTGATTGTTTAGGCCTCGACTCATCCAAGGTAGAACCCTAAATCAGTCCCAGGTTGTTGTCTAATCACATTATCCATTTTCATGTTCATATCTAACAATTTTAAACAATGGTGATTTTCAGTACCAGACCAGATCAGGAGAATCTTCTAGAGTGGATACTTCCAGCCATCTCTTGTGTGCTGTGGATGATGAAGAGAGGTAATTTCATAGTTTGAATCTCATCTTTGTTTCTATTTCTTCCAATTGATCACCAAGCAGAAGATCAAACTAAATACAATCCCAATTAATGCAGGTTTCAGGATTGTAAGCCCTTGACCTTCTCATGTCCAAGCTGCTTTGGCACCTTCAATTGCCCCTCGATCTGTAGTGCTGTATCTAAATCCATCAACGAGAAGTCAACAACATCTGAAGGAGAAGAGGAAGCTTCTGCTAGTTTTTGGAACAGATTGTCTTGCCCTAAATGCCCGACTGAAGGCGAAGTTGGTAAATTGTCTCCCGACATGATTGCTAACCAAGTAGGAATTCTGACTTCACCTTCTCAACTACTCAAAGATTAACAGTCACAGTACTGTATATTAGCAACTAATCCCACACTGACTGACGACTGTTTGGAACTTTGGCTGAACAGGTCAAAAGGCAAGCTGATGGATTCATCTCCACATACTACAAGGGGTTCATGATGGTAATCTACTGTCACAAACCTGATTAGAACAGAAGCATATCAGATTTGTTGGTATAATACCATGTTCATAGTTCATACTAGGGGTGATAAAAAAAGACTGTAGGACCGAATTCCCGACAAGACCGGCCCGACTAGGACCGAGACCGAACGGGCGGGTTTTTTCCTTCAAGGTCGGTCTCGGTCTCGGACTTTTTTCCCGAAAGTCCGTTTAGGACCGGCCCAGACCGAATGTATGTGTATTTGAGATTTTCATAATAACACACCGAAAATAATGTGGATTTTGGAGGTTTTCTATCTCTATAAAAGGTGCATCTTGATAAATTTACTAAAGAATATAAAGAGTTCATAGTGTTTCTTTGAGAGGTGAACTATTCCTTCGCCTTTTACTAAAAAATACCGTGAATTCATAGTTTTTTTTTTTAGTGTAGATTCGGTCTAGGACCGAGACCGGCCCGAGTCAAGAAAGACCGACTCGGGCGGGCTTTTTTGGCCGAGGTCGGTCTCGGTCCTCCAAAAGGCAAGACCGAAATTTCGGTCTCGGTCTCGGTCTTGCCTTCAGGACCGGCCCGCCCCGCCCATGATCAGCCCTAGTTCATACTAGCTAATCTTATACATCCTTGGATTTTGCTGTTGTCAGTGTGATGATGAGACTTGCAAGCACACTACACGGAGTCTGAACTTGAGAGTGATAGGTGATGCCGAGAGAGGAACTGTTTGCCCAGAATATCCTCGTTGTAACGGACGTCTTGTTAGAAAGGTGATTTCATCTACCCCATGGCACAAAAGTGTTCATCTTTCTGTAAAAAAAAATGCCAACATTTGATTGTGAATGTTTGATTCCACTGCCCAGTACACTGAAGCCGATCTCTACAAGCAGCTTTCGTACTTCTGTCATGTTCTGGATACAATTCGCTGCATTGACAAGGTCTTTTATGTTCTCTTATTTCCTCTAATTTGTCTCCCAAGTCAACTCGACTATTGCAGAATCTCTCTGCTATACATTCTTGATAGATTTTGGAGTCACGTCTGCAGGTTGATCTGAAGATAAAGCCTCAAGTCGAGAGGGAACTTGCTCGGTTAAGGCCAATGGTGGAACCGGCATCTTCAATAATTCAGAAGATTCGGGATCGGTGTGCCTATGGTTGGGTGCAGATGAAAGACCTTTCCATATTCTGAGACATGGATCTCAAGCTTCTTCTGCAGTGACTTAAACTTTTCATCACTGTAAATATAAATACTTGTAGAATGTAGTTTTGTATTATTCAGCAGTTTAATGAATCAGAATGTAGAAAACAACAAACAGAATGCAACATGAATGAATGACTTTAAATTGCAAAAACTATGTTCCTGACTGGAACTTCCCTCTATAGCTATGCCCTTCTTCCTCCTGTCTGGTCACTGCAACTCTCCAACAGGTGCTTCGTTGAGCCACAGAAAATGAATGAAGTCATACAACTTAGCACTGACGCTCACCTGCAAAACCATGTCCATAATAATAAGGGTTAAATATCAACTAGTTACCTGAACTTTGGATGTTTTGCAACAAGTTACCTGAATTTTGAAAATTCAAAACAGGCTACCTCAATTTTGAAGAAGGTGCAAATAGCTACCTCTATCCAATTTTCCGTCAATTGTCGTCAGAAATCCGTCGGAAATTGGACAGAGGTAACTATTTGCACCTTCTTCAAAGTTGAGGTAACCCGTTTTGAATTTTCAAAGTTCGGGTAACTCGTAGCAAAACGTCCAAAGTTCAGGTAGCTACTTGGTATTTAACCCTAATAATAATAATAGCTTACTTAAAAACATCACCTAACGAACTGATAAATTATAATGATCGAAAACCTTGTAAGGTGTCGGATTCAGCTTCCTCATGTGGTCGGGACGCATTTGCTCGAGCTGATGGATGCAACCATCTCTGATATCTTTCAGACATGGCAGTTCCACTCTTGCTTTATCTTCACAACACAAACCCCAACCAAAAAATGGAGTCAATCTCATGTCGGATTAGGATTTAGAGTTTAGGGTTTAAAGTCGAGTGTCGACTAATCTAATCTAATCAAATCAAATCAGATTTTTTGCCTTTACTGTCAAGAACATGTAAAAAAGAGGCACCTGAATTCCCAGGCCAATAACACTTGAGTAGCTCTTGAACACGCTGAGGCACCACATATGCTCTCTTTGATTCGATAAAAGGGTGACGACAGAGAATTCTTTCACCAACCTGCAAAATTGAGGCCACAGATTATCAGAAAACAATATTCAAAGTAGCATTGTCAAAACTATATTTTTATGTGTGTGTTTCACCTGGGGAGGTGGTTCGGTTTCGCCTGTCATTATATCAACTAGAGGATAACCTTCTTTTCCAAACAATCTGTAACTTCTCTTCTTACAAGGTATAGACACCTAAAAAGCAGATGCAAATAAGAAAAAGAACTCATCTTTTTGCAACTTTCATGCAAGACCGACCTTTGAGACATCTTCTGAAAGTTTAATGCGAGGCTGGTTATTTATGTCTACGAGCTTGAACACACAACCTAAGGCGGCTTGAGCATAGCAAGTCACAAGGTATGTCCCGATTCCAAATGCATCCACTTCATGACCCTATAGTAATAATAATATAGGAAAAAAGGAGATAAGATCAGATAAAGTCTTCATTAGAATTTCCCAGAAAAGTTAGGATGGATGGATTTAGTGGTTGGTCTTGGTCTACCTGTTTGTTCAAAGCATCAAGGGTTTCCTCATTCAGATCATTACTAGCGGTAATACCCGTCTTCCCAAAACCCGTAACTCCAAATTCCTTCTCAATGTTGATAAACAACTTTCGTGCTTCACACGAGAGGTAAGCAAGATCACCAGAGTCTAATCTAATTCCTGTTGCTTTATACCTGCAAGTGCAGCAAGCTTGCTAAAATCGAAACTCACATTTATTTCAAGTTTTAGCAGTATGGAAAACCACAACATATTATGCAAACTGTTAGGTATTGTAGTCTGATTAATATGTAATGGTAGATTATGTATTAATGTACTCATAGGTTATACTGTACTGTACTGTATTTCTATATGTATACGTATTTTGTAACCGTAACCATCATCAACACAAATGAGCCAAACCGCGTGGAGGTTACCCTAATTTTGGGTGTTACCACGGAAATCAGTTTCTCTCTCTACCTCTCTCTAATCTCTCTAGAATTTGGTGATTCTCTTCATCAGAATTCAGTGTGTTCAAGGAATCGATCCTAACACAAACATGATGTTCAAGTTTAGAAATATTATTTCTCGAAATATTTAAACAGTGATGTCTCTTTGCATACCCTAAATCCTTGAGTGCCAAAGCAACTGCGCAGAAGTTTGGAATGCCACTTCTTGTAACCTGGAAAAAACAATGATATCAACAGTTACACTATTGTCATAGTCATGGTATTTTATTCATGTTGATAATTCAAATAACTTACATCATATGTGTCCACAAGAGCTAAGAAGTTGTTAGGAAATGCCAAGCCATAAGATATGAAAGCTGTGAGTTCACTTTGATTGGTCTCACCAAAAACACCATGAAATGATTTTGACCACTGTAAAGTAAGATCAAATCAATTAAGTAAACATCACATATGATAAATTAAAACCGATACTAAAGTTGCTAACTGAGTACACAAAAAATGGAGAACGAAAGAGATGAATGTAAAAATTAGCAACTACTACTAGCATGTTCTTTGGAAATAATAATATGGGTAAATAGCCCCAGTGCACCTGGATGTTTAACTGTTGTTGTTAAATGCACTAACATGTTTGAAAGTGTTGTTCTGTGCACCCTTAAGTTATAAAAAGTTGTTAAATGCACCAACTGTTAACTATCCGTTCACTTTTGCCATTAAATATGTTAAAATGATAATTTTACCCTTTTATTCTCTTTCATATCATCTTCAACACTAAATTCATCTCCAAAAGATTTGAGTTTCAATTCTACACAAAACTACATTTTGGGATTGAATTCAAACTTAAATCTGCATATTTGAGATTCAAATTCTACCCAAAAATGCAGATTTTGGTTGAATTTGAACCCCAAAATGAAGATTTGAGTTCGAATTCAACCCAAATCTGCATTATTGGGTTAAATTCAAACCCAAATTTGCATTTTTGAGTTGAATTTGAAACAAAATATGTGTTTTGGAGGTGGATTAAGTGTTGAAGATGAACAAGAGGGTAAAATTATCATTTTGAAATATTTAACAGCAAAAATGGATGAATAGTTAACAGTTGGTGCATTTAACAACATGTTCAAACATATAAGTGCAAAAAACTACATGGGTGGTACAAATAACAACATGAGTAAACATATGGGTGCATTGAGACTATTTACCCTAATAATAATACTTACACAAATTAGAGTCAAAAGCTTGGCAAACCAGGGTTCTCTGTAATATGAATACAATATACCTGAAGTTTAGTCAACCACGCCTGCACCAGACCAACAAAATCCTCACATGTAGTCAAGCCATCAGAACTACAAAGTGATTTTTCCACAATTTCGTCATGGCTCTGCAATTATCAAGGAAATATAATAAGGTTCAGGCTGGAAATTACATGAAAACAAGATTAGGAAACAAACCATATAAAAAGAAATTGTCGGTACGTGTTGAAACAACAATTTTATGAGATTTGAAGACAAATCATATCAATCTCTATATATTATTCAGGAGATGGTTTATGAGGTTACAGCATAACCTACCATATATGAACTGACAAATGCATGAGAATGTGTTCCACGAAGCGGAATTCCAAATAATTTTCCAGCAGCACAATTGCTGTCAATAATCAGAGAATTTTAACAATATTATCATTGAGAAATACAGAAAAGCACTTCAATGTGACAATGTCCAGTTAAAAGTGAAGAAACTTATATTTTTACTTTTAGGACCAAACGACTTTTTAACAATAAGGACACTAGTTAATGCTTGATTCTACTTGAGTAAGAAAAAAAGGTTAGATCTTGATTCAAACTTGTTAAATTTAATTATCGGGGTCGAGTCACACCCAAATAGCAACCATATTATACAACTCGTGTTCCATTCTAAAACCAATTGGTGATAGGAGTTGGTAGCCTTGTTGTATATATGGTGCCCAAATTTGTTGTATACCCCAAATCACAGTGTCTTCAACACTCCTCCACTCTGTGATAACTCGTTTAAGGCACGACACGGACACATTTAATCCAGACGGGTTGAGACTCAACAAATCCTCTCTCATGTTCAGGCCCGATCCGAACTCTGGTACGTGGAGTAAATGGGACACAATAAACCCACATCGGACACCCACAATGGGAAACAACCCAACACCGTCAAACGGAACCGGACTCTGATACCATGTTAAATTTAATTATCGAGGTCGAGCCACACCCAAATAGCAACAACATTATACAACTCGGTTTCCATCCTAAAGCCAATTGGTGATAGGAGGAGATAGCTTTGTTGTATCTATGGTGCCCAAATTTGTTGTATACCACCGGTGGTGGTATACCCAAATCAAAGTGTCTTCAACAAAACTAAATATATTTTACCCAAACAAAGTGATGGTGGTTAAAAAATAAAAAGGTCAGCTGAACCCGTAACATCTCAAATTACCGCATACAGATGCTGTAGAAGAATGAAACAATTTTGTTTAACTTACAAGATAAGGTAAAGAATGTAAAAGATATATTCACCGAGCTATACGTTGACATGAAATATACGCTATGAATGGATAGTAAAAAGAGTAACTCAAATGGTATCAGTCTTAAAAATAATTTACCTTGTTGCGTCAAATCCACCCATGTAGCAGTACTTGGAGGCTGATACTCCACCATCAGGTCCCTATATGTATGAAGTTTCTTTCAGGTAAATATACACCACCACCACAAGTAAAAGAAATCAGGAAAATGGCTGATACATCACCTGGGCACGACGAAGTCCAAATTCCAACAGAAGTTTATTTTTTCCAGCAACAAATCGATGCCTTGCAGCATTTGTAGTTACTAATGAAGCATAGTTGATAAGATTGACAAATGGAGTCTCAAGCAATTGAACAACCTGAAAGGAGAACCACATCAAGCACTAAAATATGCAAATGTGAATCGTCTTCTATCTGAAGAAGTAAAAGAGTAAAAGAGTAAGAGAAAACTATAAAAATGACACTGAAAGCAATGATTCACAAGTATTCACTTACAGCAACAGGTCCTTCAATTCTCATCAGAGGAACCTTTGGAAAAACCACAGATCCTTCTGAAATAGCATAAACTTCGACATCAGAACAGTCAATTCCTCTAAGGTAATCATAGAAGCCATCCTACAATTTTCATGAAAATCATCACATTAGGAACCAAATATCAAGATGCTCCACACTCATAACGTGGCAAAGTTTCACATTCCAAAACTCAAAAGAACCATCCTCTGTTAATATTTTTAACAAATCTGTAAAAGCAAACTTCATGTTACTGGATTATGGAAAAGCACACTAATAGAATTACCTCACATGAACTAGGCAAGGTCTCCTTGATGAAAGAAATCTCATCCTCTGATAGTCTGAAATTTGCAATGAACCTTATGCATTCTTCTAAACCAGCAAATATTGTATATTCACCACCAAAGGGGTTCCTCCGAAAATATAAATCAAACCTGAGGCAAATCTTTCTCAACTAGTAATTATCATTCCACTGAAAAGTTATTTTTTTAAGAAAAAATTGTAACTTGGAGCTAAGAAAAATATAAAATAGTACCAAAAAAATTGATAAAAATAAGATTTAATTACAGAAACATGTCTAGATATTCAAAAGCAAGTGAATCTATGTCAAGCTGATGCTGATAGACAAATCCAAGGTGCCATCAAAGAAACAGCTGAGCTCAATTCATTATTTCATGATAGGAAGAAATCGTAAAGATAAAAACAATTGCAGTATTTTTCAAGTTCAGCTTCATCAAAATTCACGTTCTTCCACTAATATCAGGAGTAGATGACTAGACGGCAGCATGCCACATAATAAGTGGAACTGAAGTTTTCTATATTAAGAAAGGTCTACTGCAGAAAAACAGAGCAAATTGTACGAATGCAATAAAAGTTTCCAAAAAGGACGTCTTTGTTAGAAATTCAAAGAGAACTACAAATGGGCTTATCAAAGGGTGTCGGAAACAAGCTCCTGAGAACTTACACAGCGCGTTCCTGATGCTTTCCGGCCTTCCAGTAGGCGTAGGCCATGGTGAACTGGTAAAGATCCGTAAGCAAAGGCGTTACCATCGGGTTTGTCGGCCCGGATACGCCATGGCTAGGATGCTCCGGCACCGGGCCGTTTAAGTTCATTTTCTTCTCCATGTCGGACTGACTCCTAGTCGCATTAGGATTTTTCTCCTCCATCTGATTCGAATCCAATTCAACAATCTTTATCTTCTTCGCTACGGCTTATATGCATGTGTGTGTAGTGTTGTGTAGCAGCCGAACGTGGACGTGACGAGAGGGAGAAAAGAAGGATCAGAGAAGTATGGAATGGGAAGGAGATGCGGTTGTTGGAAGAATAGTGTACTTTCGTAGTCCCTGGTGTAGCTGATCGTTGTCTCTAAGCAAACATCGACACTTTTAGGATTTTTTTTTAAAAATAAACTTAAAAAAATAAATAGACCCGATCGAATTCCCGACAAAATTGGTCCGAGATCGACTAGGATCAAGACCAAACGGGCGGATTTGTCTCCTCAAGGCCGGGCAGGCTCGTTTCTCCCCGTCAAAATCTTGATTAGGACCGGTCCGACCTGAAATCGGTTAAAAACCCAAGTTTATACAGCATCCGATCTATTCCCAAGATGACAGGACAACATTCCTCTCTCGAATTCCCTCCTTCCACTTCTTCTTCCCCTTCGTCGTTCACGGGAAGCACTCCGTCCCATTTGACTCTGACTCAATTCGTCGAAACGACATCGCTTTGCAACTTTTGGAGCTCAATAATCTACTCCAAGTTCTAAGGGAGAAGCGGCAGCAGTGCTGCAACGACGTCAAATGGAGTCCAAGTACAAACGAGTCTCTTTTCATTCAATTTTATGCATTTGAACTAAAGATTGGGGTCTTGCTTGCTTCGCGAAGCTGCATATAAAATTGGGACATAATTGCATTTTTTTCCTAAAAAATTTCGGTATAAAACTGAGACCGACCTGAGTGAAACAATACCGACTCAGATGTTTGTTTTTTGCCCGAAATCAATCCCGGTCCTCCATAAGAGAGGATCGAAATTTCAAACTCAGACTCAGTTTTGCCAAAAAGACCGACCAGTCTCGCCCGAGCTCACCCCTAGGAACAAGGGTGCGATAAAGTTGGACAGAGAAGACGTATGACTAAATAAAATGAGATGTATTTCCCTTATCCGACAGACAACGAAACAAGAAATTTCACATGATTGAATTAAACGCCGTCGTCAATACAGGGAAGATAAAAAGGTTGCTCGAGGAGATGGTAATGGCCACCCTCACAAAATGGACCTTCTCTTTTTCTTGAGCGTCACGTCACGTCAATATAATGATGATTCTTCTACCTGTTAGACCAAGAAAGAATGACCAAAAATAATTCCGAAAGAGAAACGATAAGGCGGCGACCCGAATTCAATTCAGGCAAGCTTCTTAGCACGGCCATGAGAGGGCCCACCATCATCTTTCTTAGTACCAGAAGCCTCGGGCTTCCGGGCCCAAGCGGGTGCTTGGTCGGGCTCGTATCGATAATCATAGAAAAGCTCTTCTCCTCCCTCTATTCTTTCTTTGGCAAAAATCCCCACCCTGTGATCTCCTGCTACCATAATAACCTGCAGAGATGGCGAAGTAATACTTCATGTAAGATTATTATCAGATACAATAACTGATGGATCCTGGCCCCTGATAGATCCTGGCCCCTGTAGCAGAAACCCCAGGCTCAAAGGTAACTCGTCCTTAAGGATGAGCCAGAGGGGCGCACCACCAAGGGCGCGCCACTTGAAGCATGCCCCACCCTTCTGACAGATTCAAGGCTCGAGGACCGGCAAGGAGGGATTGGGGATCTCCACGCCTGAAGTGGAGCTCTGACACAAGAAACGAGTCCACTGAGCACCACAGACACTAGCCAAGCACACTGCCCAATGGTGCCCCACTCAGCCACGCTGGATGCCACGTAGGACAACCGGGGTCAGACTTCAACCCAACTCAGGTTAAGGGTGAAGGCTATAAATACCTTCACCCCTCTCTACTTCAAGCTAATCTGCTATTCACACACACACAAATATTCATAACGAACTCCCAGCTCACTTAAGGTTCGGAGGGAAAACAAAGGGCCTAGCCCGGGATTTTCTTATTGCAGGACGTCGGAGCGCCGCGACAAGGTCGACAGGAACACTTCAGGAGATCATAATCCAACAATAACAATACCCCACCTCAACGCTAGAGATTTATACGTACCTTAGCGTAGCAATTAGGAGCGGGAGAATGATTTGCGAACTTCAGTTTGTCACCCTTCCGATATGCATCAAGAACAAACTGCATATACACAGTAGAAAAAAAAGGCGAGCATCTCTTTACTTTAGATTGGAAACCAAATAAGATAGAACAGAGGTAGGAGATAAGAGTATGCATGTATGTATGTATGTATCTTGCCTGATCATTGAGGTTGAAAAGAAATGATGAATTTTCGCGGTCATAGATCTTTCCACGCTTATCAGCTTCTCGATGAGAAATCAGCTCTCCCGTATATTCACCAAGATACTCGTTCTTGCTGACACTATTCTGCAAGAGATGTAAAATGTAACAAAAAAAACAGTAATAAGATGAGGGAGAACTGAACTTGAAATATACGACGTTTACCTTCAAGAAAGCTCCCCAGCCAGACACATCAGATCTCCCAAGTAAAACCTACAAAGTGTTGTGAAATTGACAGAGTGAAAATTGTTACTTTTTTCAGAAAGAAATGATTGTTAACAGCTTCTTGAAATGGAAAACTATGTTCCACATTTTGTGTCACTGCCAGAGAAGGGAGATTGATATTTACCCGCTGCTGCTGTTTTAGAAGTAGTTTCATGTTCCGACATTCATAGTTATCACCTCTTTGGTTTGGAACACCCAGACTTCCATCACCACAACTGCACCACCAAACATATATTTGCTTAGCAATTTTCTGCCAATACGTCAAAATCAATAGTCGGTACTTTTTAACTTTTTTCAAATACGAATGGTAATTCGTGTATTTTTGAAGAGTTATGTTCAAAGATAATTATATTTAGACAAGAAGCAGAATAATACTAACAACCAACCTGACCCAACAATTCCGACAAACATCTGGATCACATTCCCTGTCAGCTGCAAAGCATGGGCATTGGCGACTCCGACATTGACTTTTAGCACAATGGCATCCTCTAAATCTGTTCTTGCAACTCTTTGGACATCTAGAGCAAAAACCATAGGAGCAAAAAGAAATCAGATAGGAACGGAGGAAAATTATAAGTATTCATCCAACTAATTATTGAATTTAAACACATTTTCAAGTTATTTCCTTTTAATTGAAAGTAACTCTACCCTTGAAGAAGAAAGGAGAACAACATGAGAGCTCTATGGTTACTTAGAGTGATTAAGTACATACTCAGACGCCTATGTACTTCTTCCACTTTTAGTAAATTTTGTTGTGCCTACTAATGATATTATCTAACCTTACCAATAAAATCAAATCAAAACTCACCCGCAGTACTTCTCACAACAGGTGCCGTTTAGTAGGCAAGAACACTGTTTGGTACAAGCAGTTTGGCAGTTGCATGGATTAAACTGCCGACAAGGTTGATCTTTTCTCTCGGTGATCCTCTTTCTGATTGAGTGGTAAGCAGCAGATTTCCAGGTGTACTTCAACCGACGAACTCTACCCCTCCTCCTTAGAAACCGTGATCTTCTTCTTGCCCCATTGTTTCCCTTAGTAAAGTACATCATCAAGCCCAGTGAGCAGTAAAGAGAAAACTAGAAACCTAGGCAAGATGAAAAAATTGGAGGATAAGTACCATTCCAGCAGCATCAAACTTGGAAAAGCTTTCACCATTCGCATCATTGCCTTGGTAGGCAAGCTTATTTTCAGAAAAGATCATGTACTGGTAGACCTCTTGACATGTCTTCAAACCATTTAAGAGATTCCTAGCTATTAGACAACTGCAACAGAAAAAAAGAAAAAGAAAAAAGAAGAAGAGTAAATGGTAAGCAGAGACTTCCAAGAAAAGCAAATTAAAGTCCAAGAGAATCACATAATCTTCGCAGGGGGTAAATACACTGATTAGTTCCCGTTCAAAAGTGTTGGTTGACATGTATTAGAAGCCACGGTCTCTTGGGTGGTAAATCTGAAAACTGATAATTTCTGGTCAACCTTGTAAGGATATTAATTTAACCACCCTTTATAGACCAAGATCTGTCTATGTATACTGTTTAATTATCCATCTTAGCTTTATATCACAACAAGGGTGCTAAGAGAAATAGTAAAGGCATGAAAAGGGGGTAATAAAGTAAGACATCTCCACTGACCTGTTTCTGCCAAATATCTCCATTCCTTTCTCGTAGAGGTCTTTCTCAAGAGCTTTCCACGATTTGTCCTCACTTAATTCTCGTTTACTTGTGTTCTCATCCATACATTCTTCTCTTCTCAAAGAATCATTACTAGATTGTTCAGCAATAGTTTCATTCTTTTGACCATCAGGAACTTCAGCTTGAATATTACTCTCTTCAACTGTTTCTTCCTTCTTTCTAGACCTGCCAGTTGGGGATTTCACATCCTTTTGTGAAGATGAGCTAGCATCTTCATTCTCCTTCTGAGAATTAGACCTAAGCTTCATGTCATTCTGGAGGCTTCCACTTGCAATGGAATCAGAATCAGTAGCTGGCATCTTTTTCTGCCTTTTCTGCATGCTAGCTAGAACACGCTCAGCTACTCTCTTACTGTTCCTCTTGTTTACATTTTTTTTAGCAAGTTTAGGCTGAGAGGGTGACTCTGTCTGCACATCAATTCCCTGCTTGGGTCCGATCTCTGAATCGCTGCTTCCTGAAATATTTTTTGTATTTGATGATGCACTTTCACTTTGACCAGATTTAAGCTGCGGTCTGGTGGATGAACCAGAAATTTTCTTCCTCAATACTCCATTCACTTTCAAACCACTTGCTGAAGGAATAATTTTTTCTTCGATAGTAATCTAGTGGGAAAACGGTACAGTGAAAGTGTGTTCTGTCAACTAAGAATATAAACAAAAATCATTCTCATAACAATCAACACATACCAAGCGATGGCAGTGAGGACCACAGGGTACATTTTCTTGATCTGGATGGCTCATCGCAAGTTGTTTCTCAGCCTAAGTTCAACAATTGAATGAATCAATGTAACAGATGATATCCATAAATGGTAGATCTAGCTCTAGCAGTTCACTACTTACAGGAAAGACAAGATCCTGAGAGCATCCATGTAATCTACAATCAAAGACCTACATATAAAAAATAAGAAGCCCTGAGCTTCCCAACACAAAAGACAAACTAAGCATACAGTAAACAACATAAAGAGCATGAGCTTACGAGACAGCGACGGCAAAATAGATTGTCGAAAGAATCTAAAGAGGCATCTAAATCCTTATCAATAAAAGGGTTGATAATCTGAGATATTTCTTCAGTATCAACAATCTTGGTGTCTTCTTCAGCCTTTTCATCCTTACTGAGAATTTCATATCTTTCCTGTATAAGACGTTTGATGGTGTTTCATATCTCTGTAAAGCCAGCAAAAAAAAATGGGAAGCAGCTGGACCAAAGTTTAGGCTATGACCAGTACTTATAAGAATTTAAGCATGGTAAATCAGCGCTATTTTACTTGGTTAAATGACAGTAAATCAGGAAATTTAACAGAGGAAACTGCTTGTCCATTTATGTACATACCTTAAGCTCAGAAGAACTTCTAGATAAACAACTAGCTAAAGCATCGAGGACAGGATCAGATAAACCAAGTTCTTTGACGGTCATTCTGTCAAAATCACAGAGAAGATAAACCACATCTTAGCCATGAAGACCTAGATCTTCCGAGGTATACAAGTCTTACCACCAGTTTCTAAGAGACAGTTATAGAACATTAGCTAAATGTAGTAGACGCCTCTAAACAGGCGCATACAACAATTACAGCTTCAATTATATTTTCAGAGATTTGCATATGCCTATGTGTAAGATAAACAACAAAAATCTAAAACTAAACAGGTGAAGGCACAGGAGTTGCTCAATTTTGGTTATAAATTCAGATTACCTGCATTATCAAGATATGTAGTTAAGAAGCAAATGTGGAAAAACAAAAAAAATGAAACAGCTTGTTAACAAATCAATAGCAGCTTTCATTATTCTGAGAGATTACTACCTCTCAAAGACACTTTTCATAGAGATTATATTTTCTTTTTATCAGTCATTTACACAGAAATCACATCAAAGAGAATAGGTATACTAACCGTAGAATATAATCTTCAGCTTCTACAAAATCTCTCTTTTCTTCTTCGTCGTCAATAGCTTCCTCTTCGCTGTCGCTGCAAATAAGTGCTTCCCCACCATTCTGCTCATAATAAATTCTTCTTCTGCGTAAAACTGACTGATCTTCAGTCATTCGCTGGTTTCTACACAAAGATCATTACTCATCAGATGAACTACGTTACATCAAGTTAAATAGAATAACCAAATTAATACTATCAATTGCATTTAAGACATAATTCCAATGATAATCTAGCTGATTCAAGAGGAATTTCGATATGTAATTATTTTGATACGAACTAAAGATGACATCAAGCGGTTGTACAATCAGGTTGTTTATGACACGATGTTTATAACACCGAATTTCAAAAACAAAAGGGAAAAAAAAAACGTCATCATACCCTTGAAAATCATGACAGTTTTTTTGTATGTTTCAGATCAAAACCGGTAAGTATATAAACTACTCCACAACCTCACTTTGCATACTAGAACAAGCACACAAGTCAGTGAAGAATTACCCAGTAGTTGAAAACCTCACCCAGCTTTTAGAGATCTATGCCCAACAATCCCTTTCCAACTACTGTTAATAATGTTGAAAGAACGATTACTACTGTTGCAGGGAAGATTGGATAACTGTTTCAAATTATTTGTGCAAGAAACTAGATCGAAGGAATGAAAGACAAAGTAAATAGCCAGTGTAAAAATTCTCAACTAACCTATCCAAAAATATCCATGTAGTATAAGGGGGCAATCTTTTCACTTCTGAGAGCTTGATTGGGCGAACAGAATTCTTCACAGGAATACTAGATCCTAGAAGTACTGCTGTTGA
Organism: Chamaenerion angustifolium; assembly: GCA_946814005.1. Taxonomy (NCBI): domain Eukaryota; kingdom Viridiplantae; phylum Streptophyta; class Magnoliopsida; order Myrtales; family Onagraceae; genus Chamaenerion; species Chamaenerion angustifolium. The sequence continues at coordinate 3,832,476 of OX328279.1, forward strand.
AACATGGCTGACCTCGTGGTTACCACTGCTGTCTTTATCTACATTGCTTGCCTCTATTCCATTATGCATACCAAGAGCATCGGATTGCCTCCTTGTCAGTAGATCTACACTATTGTTGGTTATGTTATCACTATTTTGAATATTTCTTCTCTGCTGTGACAAACTATATACATGGTTTGTAACACCGGCCAACTTTGATCTATTTTCTTCAATTCTTTTCTGTAAACAAGTTATAAAAATGAACCGACACACTATGTTAAACAACACTATATCAACATAACTTCATAAACGACAAAAGGCATTATTACAATAGAATACCATAACATAAACACATCGGTTAGCAGCAACTTGCTCTTTGAAAGCATCAATAGCTGATGGTATGTCTTTGTCAATGGTGGGTGTTTCATCTGCTCCATTTTCCTGTATGTAACCAAGAGGTAAGCATGATATGCTGCCAGCCTGATCTGAAACTCGTAAAAACAAGGAAAAAATATATAAACATGAAATGGAAAATTTTGAGAAAGAGCATCTGGTCAATATGATGTGATCAGCATGAAAGACTGGTTCTGGTCAATATTAGGTGCATCTGTGTGTTCAAATCAGTTTCAACTCATGGTGATGTGAAAAACTCAGCCGAAAAAACAGTTCGAGTGATTAAAAAAGCACAAGAGACATTGAAAGTGTAAATATGAGAGTTTGGACTTGGTCAACCGAATTCGCACCTTATGACAAGTTCAATACATGCATAAGATTGCTTAACTCAATGAACTGACACTTTCAGGTCCTAAACAACCTATTCATTCAACGTAGCATATTCCATGACCTCTAGCTGCACTGACTTCAAGTTGTATCGTGAGCATTACTGCCTCTCTAATAACGCAAACTGCAGTGTTACTAAGATGATTTCAGCTTTTGAATCTTCACCTCTTCCAGAAGTGATATATTCTATATCCACAACAAGAGAATGCAATTTTTCGCTCAAGTTAGACTCATTTTCCAAAAGTTTACTTGATGGTACTTTCAAAGGAACATAGACAAGAGAATGCAATTATTCGCTCAAGTTAGATTCATTTTTCAAAAATTTACTTGATGGTACTTTCAAAGGAACATACACTTACTATAACTTTTAAGCTTTACATATGTTGTACTATATATTCCAATAAGTTGAAAAAAAATCCAGTTTGCAGTACACATACTATATGCCGTCAAAAATATGTTGTTACCCAATGTAGCTTTTCTTTCAAGTACAACAAGGCTTCCAACAATGAAAAAGAGCACTTCGGTTTACTTTTAACAATGATTAGCGTGGAGTTAAGCACAAAAACTCTCCGACAACAACATAAACAAGCTGAGGTAGCTCAATTACAATGTAGCAATTCATTTAACTCTTAAAAATCAACATTCTTCAGAAACATTAAAAAAAAAAAAAAAAGTTTTGTCTGGTACATTACGAAGAGAAACATAAAGACAATCATAACATAGCTTGATTCTCCACGAAAACAGGAACGGTCGGTATAAAATCAACAACAATCACGTCAAGGTCCGAACAGATGTCCATGAGCAAGTAGCGGAACGCAATGCTTAACGCATTAAGATGAGACGACAATTGAGAGTGGGATACCGGAGGGTCCAGCGGGAGCTCGGATCTGTTGGCAGACCCCGAAGGCGAGGTGGCCTTGGACGCCATTGGCGGTGGCGGAGCTGGCTGGGTCCGATTGAGACGCGAGGAGACGATTCATGCGAAGGGGGAGGGGAGGGGAGGGTAGTTGAAGAGTTGGCAGGAATCTGAATCAATTTGGGGTGGAATTGGCGGGTTGTGCTGGAAAGTTGAAACCCTTGTAAAGTCGTAAGCAAACAACCATTTTTTAATTTTTATTTTTTTAATACCATAAACAACTATAAAATTAGAGTTTTTTAAAAAACGTAGGCACTAAAAAAAAATTAAAAAGTAAGTAACATGTCAAATATTTAGAAATCTGTATATAAGCGTTACTGTGAGTAGCGTTTTTCACAAAATACGCTACTGAAATATCGTTTAGCTTTTAGTAAAAGTTAGGTGCATTTTTTTTGTTCATTTTTCGACGACGTGATGTTTAATAAAAAATTAAATTATGTATCTATTAAAAAAAATATACTAAGTAGCTATTTTAATTGTGATTCAAATTATACGAAAAATATTAAATTTGGACTTACGGATTGACTGTACGCTCTGCCGTAAGTTGAGATATAAAAATTTGACTTAAAAAAATATAACTCAAACCCTGTAAGTCCAAACTCACCACGGTTAACGACATTTATGTCGAAATTCAATTGTCTACCTATGGTAATTTTTTGATTAGATATATATTTAATTCTTTAACCTAACATCATTTGTCATATAATTTGACCGAAATGATTAAATGCATTAGGTGATAAACTTAATTATATACTTACTCAAAAAATAAAAAATAAAATAACAGTGCATAGATAATTTAATTACGAATTAAATTACGTTAACTAGGTGTTAAATTTTTACTTTCAGTCTGATTGTATAATACGATACATAAAAATACTATATATATGTGTATATAATATATATAGTAAAAATACAGTGATTTTACTGTATGTATATATATATGTATATATAGTTTTTTTATGTATCGTATTATACAATCAGTTTGAAAGTACAAAATTAACACATAGTTAGCGTCATTTAATTCGTAATTAAATTATCTACGCACTGTAATTTTTTTGGGTAATTATATAATTAAATTTATCACCTAATGCATTTAATCATTTCGGTCAAATTATAGGATAAACTATATTAGGTTAAAAAATTAAATATATATCTAACAAAAAATACCCTAAGTAGATAATTGAATTTTGTCATAAATATCGTTAATCGTTGTGAGTCTAGACTTACGAGGTCTGAGTTATATTTGTTTAAGTCAAATTTTCATATCTCAACTTACGATAGAGCGTACAGTCAATATGTAAGTCCAAATTTAATATTTTTTGTATCATTTGAGACACAATTAAAATATCTACTTACTATAGTTTTGTTATTTGTTTTAATATATACATAATTTAATTTTTAATTAAACATCGAATCGTAAAAAAAAAATCATCTAACGCTACCCATTTGTAGCGTTTTAGTAAAACACTACTCAGGGTAGCACATTTTGTGAAAAATGCTACCCACGGTAGCGCTTATATACATATTTCTAAATTTTGTTTCTATATACTTATTTAAAAAAAAAAAGTGACTACTTTTTGATAAAAAAAACTCTAATTTTATAAAAGTTTGTCGTCCAATTAAAATTTTATACATGATATGATTATTAAATAAATTACATGTGATACACATGATTAACACAATTATTTTGTTCAATATATATATACATAATATAAGTCTGGCACACAATATGAAAACGAAACAACATGTGTTAGAAAAATAGAGCGTGGGGAGAATTGTGAGTTCAATGCAATGATCAAGGAGAATATCATATTATCATTGATTAAACTTGAAGATTACAATGACGAACTTCTCTATTTATATGAGTAACTAAGGAATATGTGAATTTAATTTAGAACAATCTAGCATAAACATTGAACAACCTATATCATACTTCTAACATTTACCTTACTAGATCAACTCATCAAGTATATACTCATAGCCCTAACATGAGTACATACTCATAACATTTTCCTTGCTGGATCACCTCTTCAAGCTTGTAAGTATTTTTTTTTTTGCTTTTAATCCTCAATTTTTTTCGACAATGTCAATTGAGTCCTCAAATTGTGTCATGTTCCAATGCTCAAATCGAATGACCGAACTGATGTTGATCAAATCCGCAATCAAGTTAACATATAAAAAACTTTTATAGGAATATATTCATATTTATATGTGTATTTGCAAATTAAAAATATTTAAACACAGTTATTAATTATATCTAAACATGTAAAAATTATTTAAATACCAGATGTATTAATATAAGACTTATATATATTAAATAAATAAAAATCATTATAAATTATTTACTAGTTTCTCGACGTAGCAGCTGCCCCCCACCTGTCCAGAAAAGAAGAAGAGGTCGTTGGGGAATGACTGATGAGAGAATTGGGGGGAAAGAATACGTGGCAGTGTCTTTTGAAAAGATTCTGTTCGGGAGATGGGACTTGGGAGTATGGAACAAACAATGAAAAAAACAGTATGAGCTAGCGGCTTGAAGTCTTGAACCGGACACTATTAAATCGATTTATAGTAACCTATATTTATGTATATATAAATTTTAATTTAACACATTTTGTATTTAAATAATTTGTATATGTTTAAATATAATTAATAAATATGTTTAGATATAATTAAATATGTATGTATGTAATATTTAAATCACTTGATTACCAGTTAAATTATAGAATTTATAAATTGATTGTCTGTTATTTTAATTTATATCGTGTAACACAACTTGACTTATGTGTTTATGATTTTTTTTTGTCAGAGAGTTAATTATATTAACGTGTGTATCTTGTGTATGTTATTTATCAATCGTGTCATGTTCGACTATTTGTGTTTGAAGTTTGGAGACACGTTTAAGACTTATATGATCATATATACACAATTAATGAAACACGGCTATCAATAACATGATATGTTATTGACTATACACAACTCGCATGAATTATTACGCCTAAGCTTGAATTAATTCACGACTCATCATTTTAAATTTCGAGATTATTATTTTTTTGCCAAAGATTTTTTACTTTATATCACTTTAAATTCAATAAAGGGATGCGAGGAGGTCGACCCTAGCTTTTTTAAAGTGAAATAAAAAAATTGGACATAGAATTGTGAGAACAAAATTATTGGATCTTAATTAGCATGGAAAAATGTAATGCTTCAGCGAATGGAAATTAATAATAGTAATAAGGGTATTTGTTTTATATTTTATCTCATAGATAAATTATTATAATAAGAAATCAATATTATCTCTATACATTAATTTACTAAGTATTCTATAATTTTAACAAGTAAGTTTTTAACATAATTTTCTCTATCATTGTGTTAAAATAATTTAATTTGATTGGTTCGTGTAACAAATAAAATTACATTCATGTCATCATCCTCTTACATCCACATTAACACTTTAAAATATTCGAAAGTTCTACATTCAATTTCAAAAGAATAAGAAGTTTGACAAAAAAAAAATCAAAAGATGTTGCATTTATAAGTATGTCAGATTAAATTTTGTCTTCAAACAATAGTAAATTATAAATTTTGCACCTAACAATTTACTTTGAAAAAATACACAAAAATCAAGAGTGAAATAAATAAATAAGAATGAAAACACAATAATTTTGTTTTTAATTTGAAAAATATTTTTAAATAAATAAATGATAAACAAGATTTATTATATATAAATTGTATTTAATATGTATTTAAATCAGTACAACTAATTTATAATTATAGTTTAGCTTAATTAATTTAAAATGAACTAAGTGTTTAAATTACATAATATTTATAATAGAAAACAATGATAAATAATAGTAACTAAGTTAATTAAAAGCTGAACTAAATATATAGTAATGTATATATCTTTTTGCTATAAATTAAATTATTTAATTAATTTCTAAATTTAAAACAGGGAAAAGTGTAGAAAGAAATCAAATTAAAAAAAAAAGTTTAAAAAATACAATGTAATAAGAATATATTTTAGACAATCGAAATGATATATGCATATTTGAGAAATGATTTTAGGCATCTCAATATTTGTTAATATCAAATATTAATATTAAAATGTTTGACTTTATATTACCTAAATTATGATTTATACATTTTTAATAACAAAAATATTAATAAAATGTAGCTTGATAATTTTTGTTATCATATTGACATCCCTAAATATGTACACAATTATATTTTATAAAATTAGGTATATAAATACACATGTTAAATTTTCAGTTATGTATTTATAAAATTAAATTCAAAGGTTACTTTTCATAGAATTTTGAAAAATAATTATTTAATATTGTTATTTATCAATTATTATTATATTTGAAGTATATATATAAGATTGCATTCTAAATAGTGTATATATATATATATATATAATTTATTAAGTTATGCTTGTGTATATAGTCTTCACATATTTTTAACTAAGAAACAAACTAATAAAAAATAATTAGCTATTACTAAATAAAATATTTATAAATGACTTTTTATTATTGTTCTATTATTAAATGAGTTTAACATATATGCAATGAATATACTATAAATAATAAATATTACAAAAATTTAAAAGTAAGTTGAATAATATTATATCAATAACAAAAATATAAATATTTTCATTTTGTAAGTTAAGTTAATCACATTAATATAATAATATGATTAAAAAAATTATTTAATTTATTTTTGTTAATAAATATAATAATTTAAACTTTATATAATACTAAATTTATATAACGACAATTCAAATAATATTTATTTTGCGCATATCATATATATCTAGTTAAGTATAAATGACTAGCAGAAATTTAAACTAAATATCCGATTATTCAGTGGCCAATATTTTATTTTATTTTCAAACTACTCAAAATTGTTTGCGGACTAGAAATCAGTAAAATCTTCGCCAATCGCCCGCGGCCGAATTTTGGTATCTTATCACAAAATGCAGGCAGGCGGCGGAGTGGTGTGCAGATGTTCACGCGCCACTGTTCTTCCCACTCTGTTGAGCCGCCGTCGTTACGGCGCATCCCAGCTTCGTTGCTACGCCGGTACTTCATCTGTTCAAGGTACCTTATTATTCACCAGGAACATCAATGCGCTTTCAATTACACCTTCACTTCATCTGTTCATCATGCCCTTTTTAACACTTGGCTTGCACAGTTACTTCATGGAGCGCGGATCATGTAGGGTTTATCAAAGAGGTAGCTGCGACTCAGCCTCCTGAGCACTTGCCTCAGTTGCTGAAAATGCTTCAGTCGAGAGGTGGGGAACGGAAATATGATTCGTAATAGTCTCATTTCTCATGGATGGTGTTTACGAGGATCAATCAAGCATTTGATAAGCAACACGTTGCATGTTTGATGCTTGCTGTTCAATTTGATTGTCCCAATTGTCATATCTTGGTTTCTCCTAGACAAAACAGAAAGAATTCATTACCAGCATTTCAATTGACAGTTCTTTCTAAATGGAATAGATATTGTCCGTTTATGCACAATTTGCGCTATTCAGACGAATTTGGGAGCCTACAGTTTTGCCGGTTTATTGTTGTTGATGATTGCTGTGATGGCTTCCTTGGACTTGAACTTGTTGATGCCACGTTTGCTTGAAATGACCAGTTATGCATATATGATTTAAGTTGGTTGTAGCATGTGTAGTGATGTACTATACTTGGGAGGCCTTATAATCAAAATTTTCAGATTCTTACTTTTTTAGAATATCGATTGTTTCATCGATGCATTTACAATTTCTGTACCAGGGGAATCAGTTATATCTCCAGGAGCCAAGCATGGGATAATTCCTATTGTCATTCCCCTAGCAGAAAGTAAATCAGGTATACGATTGGCTTGCACTTCATGAGAATTATAGGCTGCATTTGAGGCTAGTTTTCATTCTACTTGTGTAGGGACTGTTACTGCATTGCTACGGTGGCCAACAGCTCCATATGGGTAAAATCTTGTGTTCCTGACCATGTTCTTACTTCGGGTAGTTATTTTTGATAATTTCATGTTCCATTTCACACAGCATGGAGATGCCAGTAGTGGAGGTACAGAGTAATGGAGTGTGGCTCATGGCAAAGAGTGTAAGTGAGATGAAACTTTATATGAGTATCAAAAATTTGAAATAAGATGTCAAATCTTAACATATTAGATTCACATATTCCCTCATCTCGAATTGGTGTTGGAGCTATACATCTTTGATACTTCGTCACTGAAACTTGTCTGGGAAAAAGAAAAATTTAGTATTTTTCTATGCTAACAGCCATCAACTATCTGTGCAAGAATATAGATGTGAGATTGGTATGTTCATATAAAAATAGATCCATCTATGAGTTTTTCTGCAAATACATGTAAATTGCCAACACATCATTTGTGTTCTTTTATGCAGGAAGTACATTCATTGAATATTGATCTTCTCTAGCTCATTTAATTTTCTCAGGTGGATCAATTTATTCATAGGCTTCTAGTTGAAGAAGACTCCAGTAGTTCTGCAGAAAACAACAACATGCTATTCAATGCTTCCGGTGATGCTGGAGAAAAGCTATACACAAGAGGAGATTTTTCTAAATCTAACATAAAAAATCTTGATGGCTATCTTCTTTCAAAGGTACTAACTGTGATTACTACATACGCTAACTAAAAACATTGATGTATCTTCGTAACGAATGTTTCAATTTCAGGTTGGTATATTTCCAGATGTCTTGGAACGTAAAGTGAGGAACCACTTTGAGAAAGGGGACCATGTAAGGCTTACTAGGCTATTCACCTTTCCTAAACTGCTAATTCGTTGCTCAAATATTAAAAGAGAACTGATTTATAATTGTTTTGAAAGATTTCAGCATTGGTGACAGGGGAATTCTACATGAAAAAGGAAAACTTTCCCGGATTTGCACGGCCATTTGTTTTCAATGCACAGATTATGCTGAGGTCAGTTCACTAAATGTGTTCAATAATTAGTTGACATGTTTTCCTTTTTCTTAAGATCCTCTGTGGTGTAGGGTTGGACGTACTATAGAAGCAAAAGACGCAGCTAGAGGAGCTCTAAAATCCCCCTGGTGGACTCTGGGCTGTAAATACGAAGTACGATCTCCTTGAGCAAACATAGGGAAATAAATATCATGTTTGTATGCCTTGTCAGTTGCCATTTCCCCTCTTGTGGTAATGGACGGTTCGATTGGATTTCTATTGAGCAGGAGGTTGCAAAAATAGCTGGGTGGGAAGATGAGCAGATCGAGTACCTAAAGGAAAAGATCTCAAAAGAGGGTAAAGAAGAAGATCTGAAGAAAGGAAAAGCTGAAGCCCAGGTTGTCGTCGTTCTCTACTCTTTGATAGCATTGCTTATGTTCTTTCTACTTATATATATAGAAAAATCATAATAATTCATAGGAGAGTGAAGGAAAGGATAGAAGTGCAGCTGACCATTGCCTAGCTAGCATAAAATAGTAATCTGGTCTAATAATAGATTTGTAGATGAAAATACAAGAAAAATCTTATATATGTCTAGAATATTTATAAAACATACGGTAGGAGTATTAGAATATATTTTTGTGTTCTAGTTTTACCGTGCAAAATATGAAACTCAATGCAAAATAATTACAAGAAATGAACTGCAAACTTCTGCAAATTCGAGTAACGCCACCAACTGCTAACCCAAGTGCACTCCAGTGTATTAATGCAACTTATTCCAAAATTAGGAAAAACTCAATTACGAAGCGAGAAGCTTAATTTATTACACCAAATGCAACTTATTCTATTCTGCACAACATAGCCAACTCAAGTACATAATGATTCTGGAGTTGATGCAGATTGCATTGGATGAAGCAGCTTTCCTGTTGGATTTAGCTTCAGTCGAGGGGACTTGGGATGATTATGTCGAGAGGATAGCCGAATGTTATGATAAATCTGGACTACCGGATATTGCTCAGTTCGTACTATACAGAGATTGAGAGCATCACAAATTATGAGTTCATTCACTATGGTCTGATGTTATCAGATTCGGCAAAAAAAAAGGTGCATTTTTATCTACACTATGCTAGAGCAGTGTTCTAGGGTATTTTATCTACACTCCCTCAAGAGTGGTTCGTCTACTTCCAACTACGCCTTTGAAGGCACAACTGCTTCCAGCTTGGAAATAAAGCATTGACTCAAATTTTACCCTTTTCATGGTTATTCAAAGCAGTTTATCAGTAGTTCGATAATTATGTTTTCATTATCTTTACCTACGTTTGAAGTAACTCAGTAGTGTCACACCTTAATCCAACTAAGAGTGATTTTTAAAAATGTTCTAGAGTTACCATTAGTTTGTTAAGTTTAACTTATGTTGCACAAGGAAAAATATTATTTAAATACCTAAGTCTTGGGTTAGTCTACGTTCAGAGATTGAGATTCAGAATTTCTTATTTGAGATAAAACATTATTAATGTTTCACATTTTCGATACTCTATTCAGTTATTTATCATAGTATTTAAAAAAAAAAAACATAAATAGGGGAAAACATAGGGCTGACAATTCGTGCGTGCCTGCGTGCTATCGTGAGTGTTAAGAGATTTAATAGCACATAATAGCCTAACACGACACATGCGAAAATGTAATCATGTCACAGACACACCACTCGAACATGAAACGAAATTTGTTGTATCAACATGAACATAAAATTATCGTGAAAAGTCGTAGCATGATAGCACATTTGCACGATAAATATTTCGTAGTAACACGATAATACGTTTGCATGATAACATGTTAATACGTCCGCACGATAACATGACCTAACTTACAAAAACAACAATACAATATGTCAATATACAAACTACTTATGTACAAAAACTTCAAGTTGCTTCAATATATATACTACTTATGGACGAAAACTATAATATGTCAATATACAATATGTCACTTGATCTTCACCAAATACTTATGGACAGTAACTTCAAACGGCTCCAGGTATGGTTATCAATGTCCAAAACAAAATCAAACATCGCCCTTGAACAAAAACTTCAAGTTGCTCATGCTCCAATGCCCTTGAACATAAACTTTAAGTTGCTCATGCTCCAAAACAACAACTGATTCATTCATGCTCCACTTCCAAAACAAAAACTTCAAAATGTGAAATAAGCAGTTACAATATTACTCTGACTGCTCGTCAATAAAATGAGCACTAAAAGTAATATACCCAACAATTCTAATAGAAGTCTACATATCATATGTGAAATTGATCCGTCCAGGAGCCTTACCTAGTAGGCTCTTAACTGCATTTTTCTTGACCTTAAATAGTTTAAGAATGTCAGTTTTCAGTGTGTTTTTAGAAACCAACTGAATATCAGACTTCAAACACTGAAAAATTGTATGAATATACTCAAACTCATAGAACTGGAAAGACAATTTATGCATCACAATAGCAGAGACAACCAACTCACGGAAGTATCAAATGTAGTTGATATATGATGTAACATAGAACCAGTACCATCATTCATGCCGTCTTCATCAAGATTGATAGACATAGATTGTGTAGCATCTTCACCAATTGTCTACAATAGTTAATATAGATTAATAAACATAAATTTCATATCTTCAGACGAAGCACTTGTTCATGTCCAGTCTGTTCTTTTATACATCTATACCAAAGTCCGTTTGGAAATTTTGCGACCTACTATATTTAGAGATTTCTTTCTTCAATCTCAAATAGGATACTTCTAGATCAAAATCGATTGTTTATAAGTAATTTTCAGTTTCATGTAAAATAATACTTCTAAATCATGAATTTGAGTAATTTCCAGCTTCATGTGAAATATATATATATATATATTTTAAAAAAAGTTTAGAAATCATGAATTTGAATCAACCTTCTAACTTTTCAAATAATATATATATATATATATATAATTACTAACAAAATCATATTTACTATGTTTTGATATATCTATATTAAGGTAGAAATTATTAGTAAACAAACATCCTCTAGTTTCCATTATAGCTGCAAATGTCTGAACTCATTGTTTATAGAGACATTCAGAAAATTGATATAATGCCCAGAAACCAAATTGGCTATATACACACCAAATTGCCCAGAAACACACCACAACAGCAATAGCTTTTCTACAGAGCTTGAGATTTCTTGCTGCTTCCTTTTCTCTTCTTCCACAAAAGCTTCCTCCACAAACTCGAGCTTTTCGAACTCTGAACGGGAACAATGGTCAAAGGCCCGACGGGTGACTCCCCCACCTTCGAGACTCTTGCCCCGTTTATCCTTTCTTGTATCTCAAGCAACAAATTGGAACTAGGGGCAGATTCAGGGCCACCCTTCAATGTCTGCTTCCCATTCACAGTCTTAGCCTTTGTATTATCTTCTGCAAGCATCTGGTGGAGAAGGGAGGCCCTTTGGCTCGGAATTTTGTAGGGTATGGTCGGGGTGACGGTGTTGTCGAATAGGACAGCTTCTTTTGGTGAAGCTAATGCTTTCAATTCCTTGTCGAGGTTGAGGATGGTCTCTTGGCACTCTGCTAATTTCTCAGAAGCTGCAGTTATTTCCCAATTCTGCAAAAAATATTGTATCATGCTCACTGAATTTTATATATCTTTAGATTAGCTCAGCATGAATTTTACTTACAGTTTGGATTTTTCGTTCTTCTTTAAGGAAATCAGAACTCGGGATTTCGCTCTTTTTTACACTGAAAAAAAGAGTTAAATGGTAAGACATATCTTAAAAAAGGATAAATAGTCATAATGCACTTATATGTTTGTTAATATTGTCATTTGCACCACCCATGTATCTGCACTCATGTATTTGAATATGTTGTTAAATGCACCAACGGTTAATTATCTATTTTTTTTGTTAAATATGTCAAAATGACAATTTTACTCTTGTTCATCTTCATATAATTTTCAACACTAAATTTAACTCCAAAATGGAGATTTGAGCTCGAATTCAACCCAAAATGGAGATTTTAGTTTGAATTCGACCAAAATTTGCATTTTGGGTTAAATTTGCATTCAAATCTCCATTTTTTATTTAGAGTTCAAACAAAAAATGCAGATTTGAGTTTGAATTAATTAAAAACTGCATTTTGGAGTTGAATTTGAATCAAAATATGCATTTTTTGGTTAAATTCGAACCCAAAAATGTAATTTTGAATCCAAAATGCAGATTTTGGTTGGTTTCGAACACAAATATGCATTTTTTTAAATTCGAATTCAACCAAAAACTGCATTTTGAAGTTGAATTTAATGTTAAAGATAAATATGAGAGTAAAATTATCATTTTGACATATTTAACTAAAAAATGAATGAATAGTTAACAGTTGGTGCTTTTAAAAACTTTTTATAACTTATTAGGTGCACATAACAACAATTCCAAATATGTTGATACATCTAATAACAATAGTTAAAGATTCGAGTGCATGAGGCCATTTACCCTTAAAAAAAAAATAGTTTTAGTTGATCAAATAATATCTGATGTTGCTTGTTATCCAAGTAAAGATTGTCTACCTTTTAAGTTGGAGTTGCAGTTCTAAGCAGGTATTTTCGAGTTCTTCATAGACACTACTTTTATTCTCAAGCTCCACTTCCATGGATGATAAATTCTCCCGAGCCTCATTCGCGTCTGCTTTAACCAACGACAGTTCCCTATCGAGATCTGAGTTTTCCAATTTGTAATTCTCGATCCGGCCCTCAATCACCTTCTTTGAGTTCTTCAATTCTTCCATTTCATTCATCAATCTATCGACGGTTGACTCAAGATCCTCACATTGACTTCTCAAGGTTTCCTCCACATTCATCTTCTCTTTCAGTATCTCTTCCCTCATGCTAGACACGTCTTGCAGAGAGAAGCAGTGATTCAAGATCCAATCTAGGGCAAACCATAATTCCTCTGCAAATTTACTCAGCTCGGCCTTTTCGGTGAGTAGATCGTAACAAGTGTGAAGAAACCGCTGCATTATAGCATAAAGCTCCGAGCTTTTCCATTGGAAAACTCGAACCAAGTAAAAGTTTGAATCTTTTTGAGAAGGAAAGTTGATTCCTTCAATTAGATCGATAATTTTCGACACCGAATTGTTCATATCGGAATCTTGTTTTTTTGGAATCTTGGGCTCCAAGGCAATTTTGATTTCTTCAAGAATCTCATCTGAGTCTCTGTCTTGCTTCATAACCATCTCCAGTATTCTCTGCAGCGAAGAAGGTAGCTTAGCGACCAAGGCATCGACAGATTCGGTTCGACTCCTTGGTGTCTCATCAACTGAAATAACTGCCAATCTTTCCATTTCAGCAAAATCATCCATCAAACTGATATCGGAAATCCCGAACTTTCCCGACACCCACGACTCAACACAACTTGACTTGTCATCACTGCCCATGTCGGACATCGACATTTCGTGAGACATCCTCGTACTTGTCTTCTTACTCATGGATTCTCTAAGTTTTTTGTTCTCTTGTCCTAACAAAACCAACTGTTCCATCAAGAAGTTGATTCTCCTTGCCTGAATCTCATGATTCCGATCAACCTCAAAATCAACAACACTGCTCTTCTTCCTAAACCCTAGCACCTCGGCCTCGTTCTTCATCTTGGCTATGGCGGAGGACCCCGGGAGTCTCTTCTTTACAAGAATCCTCAACCTTTGACACTCGGTTTCTAACCTTGCGATCCTCGTCACGCTCTCTAGATATTGCTTGTGGGACACGTCAGTTGTTCTTCTGTTGAATTCTCTCTCGTCGTTTCGAATCTCGAGCTCCTTCTCAAGAACCCGAACCTCGTATTTCAATGACTCGTTTTCTTTCTCCATTGAACTGAATCTCGACATTAGGATGTTGAAATCCGCCTCCACTTGGCCTCTTTGCCTCCTCAAATCTTCAATCGATTTTTCCTTTGTTAGCAGGGACTGACTGAGGTGTGCATTCTCAATCAATGCCTTAGCGAGCCTTTTGCTCGTTTCTTGTAATTTTTCTTCCAAGAGAAGTTGAGATTTCTCGAAATCTTTCGAAGTTTTTGTGACCACGTCATGGATTCTTCGTTCTTGATCTTCTCTGACAAATCGGAATTGCTGTGCACATTCCTTGAGGGCCAAGTCAAGATGGAAAATTCTTTCTTCACTGGCAATTCTCTGCTTGAATGATTCATCCAAATGCTTTTTCAAAGACATTGCTTCGGATTCCGCCTTTTCCCGACCTGCATTCACTTCAATAGTTAATTAACATGAAAGTCGGGTTGTTAATTATGGACACGACCCTTGGATGACCCGTGTGTGACCTGTCCATGGGTCATATTTGGGTAGAATATTTTGGACCCGTGAGTCATTTTGACACGACCCGTCCAACCCACGTAAAAAATGGGGTCGGGTTTGAGTCGTACCTATCGACCTGTGGGTCAACCTGTGGACCCGTATAATTAAATATATATTCTAATAAATTATTTTAAAGTTTATTGGTCACACAGATCATATGAGTCGCATGGGTAGCGTGGATTACATGAATCAGTGGATCGTATGAGTCACATGAGTCACGTGGGTTGCATGAATAATATGAGTTATATGAATCGGAGGGTCGTATGGGTCGATGGGTCACCCAGATCGATGTGTGGACCCACAAAATTCATATTGTACAAATTAAAATGACACGGATGCACGGGTTAAATGAGTTGACACGTGGACCAGTGGGTCGTGTTTGGACACGTGGATCACGGGTCGTGTTTGGGTTGATAGCACGCCCCGTACTTAACACGACCCACGGTTGATCTGTCAATACGAATTGACATCCCTACATGAAAGTCACACTGAAAAGATCAAAAGAGGTTCGGGAAATTACCTGCAATGGCCTCCTGAGCAATCCTTTCATGTTTTCTCAGGAGCTCATCTTTGTTATCACAGTCCGAAATAGCATAAGCAAGCTTATTGTTTAATTCTCGATGATCATTCTCCAACCCCGACTTATCAGATGAAACCAACTCCGCCTGGGATACGTAGCAACGCAATCGCATCACAACAATACAAATATGCAGAAAACAAAACACTGATTTTGTGCAGTTACCTGTTCCTCGTGTCGTTTGAAAGACGGATTGATTTTCTCGGTCGAATTTATGATTTTTTCTGCAGATTTCTTTCTCCAAAGCCATGTTTTTTGATCCATATATTCGGATAAATCTTGAGTTCTACAAACGCATTGAATTAAAACATTGTTGTGAAGCAGAAATTACAAGAGTGACTGGTGTTCTACAGACAGAATTTGCCATCCAGAGAATACTGCTAAAGAACTTCTACATATGATCTTGTCAAAATAAGACAATGGACAAAAAAACACTTCATTTCTATTGATTTTTGGCAACCACTGCAATGTTTGGGATATTCTAATTTGCATTTCCCAAAATTTGAATCCTCATGCCAATGTAGGAATCAACCACAATGTAATTTTTCATAAAAACACACAAAAAAAGAGCAGTTGAAACCAGAAAATCCATGTCAGGGCATAAGGCTATTGGGATCCTAAAGAAAGTTACTGAAACTAATCTAGGAAGGTAGCAAAATCAAAACATCCATCCGCCAATGTTGGGCAATAGAAAGAAATTAGCTAAAAACCCAAATGCAACATGTGCTCAACATAACATGTATTCGAAGAAATGTCGATTTCGTGCAAATTAAGGATAACCCAGATAAACCCCAGATTGGAACTTTGATGAAAGTGGAGCTAGATCCTTTCAGATGAGCAGAGGAGAAACAAAAGATTGGTTGAAATTCGTTCTCACCTTGAATAATAGAGTAGATACAGTAGTGGTTTCTCTCCTTAGATTGAATAGATTTTGACGAAACTCCAGATGATTGAAGATGTTGGAGATTAAGAGTGTAGCGCAACCGACACCCAGTTGCATAGAATTGACGCAATGCAGGTGGAGATAGATGGATAATGAGAGTCAGAGGAGCAGAGCAACGCAGAGTGGGAGGAGGGAGGCACAGAGAAAGGTGAAATCAGAGGAGAGGGAGTCTACTCAACTCACAGGAAAGGTGAGTACGGATGGAGAAAAGGAGATGTCATCTTCGGATTTGACAGACATTTATTTTATGTGGGAAAAGCAGAATGCAGTGTGGTTGATCAAGTGAAGGTCCACAACTCCACATTGATTTTTGAACTAGTATTTATATATACATACTAGTATATAGGGCTGAACATGGGCGGGCCGGTCCGGTCCTGAAGGCAAGACCGAGATCGAAATTTTGGTCTTGCCTTCTGGAGGATCGAGACCGAGACCGATCTCGGCCAAAAAAGCCCGTCCGAGTTAGTCTTTCTTGACTCGGGTCGGTCTCGGTCCTGGACTGAATCTGCACCCCACAAAAAAAACTATGAGTTCACGGTATTCTTTAGTAAAATGTGAAAGAATAGTTCACCTCTCAAAAAAACACTATGAACTCACTATATTCTTTAGTAAATTTATCAGACAGCTTTTATAGAGATAGAAAACCTCCAAAATCCACATTCTTTTCGGTGTGGTATTATGAAAATCTCAAATCCACATTCATTCGGCATGGGCCGGTCCTAAACGGGCTTTCGGGAAAAAATCCCGAGACCGACCTTGAAGAAAAAAAACAGCTCGCTCGGTCTCGGTCTTAGTCGGGCCGGTCTTGTCGGGAATTCGGTCCTACAGTCTTTTTTTTATCACCCCTACTAGTATATAATATATACTTATATAGAGAGAAAAGTCAAGAATTTACTTAAATGCAAAAAATAAATAAAATCATAAATAGTCTCAGTGCACTCATATGATGTAATTATTTGCACTTATATATTTGGTTAAATGCACTAACAGTTAACTATCCATATATTTTTTCGTTAAATATGTCAAAATGATAATTTTACTTTCTTGTTCATCTTCATATCATATTCAACACTTAATCCACCTCCAAAACATATATTTGGGGTTCAAATTCAACTAAAAATGTGGATTTGTGTTTGAGTTGAACCAAATAATGCATATTTGAGTTGCATTAATTTGCACTTGGAGTTGAATTTGAACCCAAAATATGCAAATTTGAGTTTGAATTCAATACCAAAATACAGATTTAGGTAGAATTTGAACCCAACTTTGTATTTTGGAGTTGGATTCAGTGTTGGAGATGATATGAAGAAGAACAAGAGGGTAAAATTGTCATTTTGACATATTTAACGAAAAAAAATGGATGGATAGTTAACAGTTGGTGCATTTAATAATTTTTTATAACTTAATGGTGTACGGAATAACACTTTCAAACATGTTGGTGCATTTATCAACAAGAGTTAAAGTTTACCCTAGGTGTATTGTGGTTATTACCCTAAACAAAAATATATAATAATTAAGTGCTTTGTGTTTTAATTAGATATATTTTTTAAAATTTAAAAGTATATAATATTGATAGTTTAATAAACTATTATTCTCACTTGATAGAAAAAATTTCCCTTCAAAATTAAGCATTATTTAAAAATTAAATGTCAAAATAGGACTTACATTTCAATAAATACAAATCTAAGCATATTTGTTAATTTTGTTTGCGAGTTGACCATTCTGTTAAGGTGTTACAATTAACGTTGAATTTGACTTTCGAATTATTTATACGCTTCTATTAAAATTGAGATCTAACGGGGCGTTTCTTTCACGGAATTCGGAATTGGGAATAGGAATTGGGAATAAGAAATAGGAATTAAGAATATGAAGTTGTTTCTTTGGTGGAATGGAATAGAATGGAATAAGGAATTCTGTTGTTTCTTTGGTGGAATTGTATACGGAAAAGGAATGGAATGTGGTAAAATGACATATTTGCCCCTTTTGTATATGTATAGTATATAATAAAAATAATTTGTATTAATTAATTATAAAACTTAAAAATATTAAAAACGTTTATTTAAATTTTAAAAAAATTTAAAAATCGAAATTTTTATTTATTTTATTTTTTTAAAAAGACCAATTTATTAATTTTATTTAACAAAAATAAACAATGTAAAATTTCTTAAACAATCAATTGATTACATAACATTAACATGATTAGAAATATCGATAAATACAATATTCGCAATATAACATTTCATGAACCTACGACAATACTTCTTGGTATTTAACCCTAAAAATTACTTATTTAAAAATTATTCAAAATTCAGACTTACTGGTTAGTACCACCATTTTATTGTATTATCATGATACTTAAACACAAACATATGAAAATTACTTTGTATTATCATGTATACTTTTTTTTTTTTGACCGAGATTATCATGTATACTTAATTAATATAACTTTTCAAAATGGATTATATTATTACCAAAAGTCCAAAACCCACATGAACCAAATATTGGAAACCATTGATCATGCCTATTCCGCCCTTTGTTTTTTACATTATCAAGATAACAATGAGGAACACAATGAAGTAGATTCCATTCAATCAATTGATTCACAGCACTATCCAAAGCAATCAACTATAAATTAATACCAGAAATGGATCTTTCAAATTGAATGCTGGTTTCGTTAAGTTAGAACCGAACTCCCGATTCCATTGCTCAAGATCCTCCCACTTGCTTTTCTGCAAGCTCGGTCTTATCACCGCCATCGCCTTCTGGAAATCTTCATACCGTAGGGAACGCACCTGGTAAAGCATACACAGAAACATAGAAGCAGATCCTAGAACATTAACATCACCATATTATCAAGCATCTTGACATAAACACCAAAATAAAGCACAATTTATTCCAAGCACACCACCATTTCTTCATCTAATATATATATATGTTGGTAGTCTAATAAAAAAGTACAGATAAGATGCAATTGTATATACACTAGCTTAGCTCAGTCTAGATTGAACAAATTACCTGATTTTTGTATATACACGAGCACGAATTAGGACCCATTTTTTGAATTGTCAATGATGATAGAGTGCAAAACAGCTTTCGATTCTGGACAAAGTCCAGAAAGAATAACGAATTGCTAGTTTTCTGCTACTCATTACTGTAAAATATATGAACTGGGAAACTATTGTTTTAATCATGAAGAGTTCCTGGATTTTTACTAGCTACGAGTTTGATCATGAGAATCTCCATGTTTATGCTCAGGAACTGGATCCTGTCCAATTCAAACAAGATTTCAGCAAATCAACTTTCCTAAAACCATTCTCTGGCAAAATGATGCTTTTCCTTGCACAGCTATCTCTAATGCAAACGCAATTCAATCAATCGCCTACGTCAGTACTTCAAGTTCATCCGCAAATGAGAAGCATGGCTTCTCCGTTCATGTAAAGTACATCACGATGAATCTAGACAATACCTTGGGAGTGATCAAGTGACAGCCACGCCACTGTGGCGGCAAAGTTATGCTCTTCTGAGCCCACTTAGGAGCAGACGCTGCCATCGAGCCTGAATCGCTCGCCGTCTTGGTGCTTGGATTCGTGAGCAGCGCTTTCACGCGAAAGGAGGGAGAAGAGAGGGGCTTGGCAGCAAGGAAGACCGACGACGACTGCATGGATCGGAAGCGGCCCAATCTTGCGACAATGAGCCCAACGAGAAGAGCGCACTACGGAACGACTATTGAAGACGACGGGGCGTGGAATCTGGGCAAAACATGGATCTTATTGAAGACGCACCAACCTTCAAGAAAACGCAGACAATTCAACCCAGGCAGCTGCAGAGAAACCGCAGAGGAATAGGCCAGGGGCACGCTCGGGATTTTCAAAAACATTGGAGGGCATAATCGTCAATCGAAAGGCAATTCCGAATTCCAAGCCTTCCTGGCTTAGGAATTCCGAGGTTTTGACCCGGAATTCTTAAGCCCAGACCGCCCGGAAAGCCTAAGCAAGTAATCCCCAATTCCATGAAAAGAACATGGGCTTACGGATTCCGTAAGCCCAAATCCTTAGGAATTCCATGAGAAGAACGGGCCATAAAAGTTTGAAAACACGGCGTAAGGTTAAAAATTTAATTATATACCTAATATAAAAAATATAATGAGTAAATAATTGCATAACATAATAAATTTTACAAATGACATTTTTAGATTAACCATACGCTTCAGTCAAAGTAGAGATCCAAAAATTTGACTATAATTGAACAATTTGACCGAAAAAATCGAAACTCAATGTTGAATGCTACATTCAACATTTAGGTGGTCATTCAATTAGGGGTGGGCAAAAAAAAAACACGTGGACCGAAAATTCGAAAATCGTCCTGAATTTAAGACTGAGTCGAAACAAACATTTTTTTAACCCTAAACTCAGGCTCGGAGTCAAGTTTTGTTTACCCAAAAGATCGAATAAACTGACCTGACCCGAGTATTGATTGGAATCAACATTTATTACATTTTTTAATTAGTTTATTGTGTGTTTAGGGTTGTGTTTGAAATTTGAACTTATTTGTATGAGATATTTGGTATGGTATTTGTATTTTGTTTAGTATTGTATACTTGATATAATATTTGCGTTGTGTTTTGTATTTAAAAGTTTTGAATATTTTTTAATTTTTCTTTAGGAAACAATCGATCCAGGACTGAAACCGACCCGAGTCTAGAAAAACTATCTCGAATATTTTTTTTAGATGAACTCAGACTCGGTCCTCAAGACATGAGTCCCGAAATTTTGACTCATGCTTTTATGGGAGAAAAGTCAGTTCCGCCGTCCGCGTCCTGAGATCACCCTACATTCAATTATCTACTCACTTCTTATCGAGTTAATGTTATTGTATCTGGATCTTCTATAAATAGTGTTCCTTCAAATACTAAACATGTCCCAAATTAAAAAGTCATCATTTGATTTTCGGGTTACTAACCCCTCATACCATCGATTTTACTATAATGATTAGATCTCAATGTGCATTGCATTACATGTATTATTATGTCGATTCCAACCCAAACGGCTACACAACAAATCATATCGCATGCTTTGTCCGAAGACAATATTATAATTTGATTATTTGAATTTTGAATTCATGGTCTATAAGGAGCGTTTGGATGATAATTTTAGAATTTTTGACCAATATATATATGAGAAAATAAATAAATATGAAAATATTCTCAATTTTTAAAAAAAATATGAAAGTATACTTATCTGTGAATGAGATTTACGGGTAGAAGTAAATTTTTGTACCACCCTCGAATCTCATATCCGTATAGAGGATGTCTACAACTCTTTTCTTTCATCGAACAAAAATAAAAGTTGTTGATTGAAGAGAGAGATTGCTCAAACAATATAACACATGCGAATCTGATTCGCGAGTGATTTTTTTTATGTCCACCCGCAAATTCTATTCGCGGATAAATATACTTTTGTATTTTTTAAAAAATTGAAGATATTTTTGTATTTATTTTTTCATGTATATGTTGGTAAAAAATTCATAACTTTATCGGTAAATAACATAAAATAAGCTTATTATCAAGGATGGAAGAAAAAGGCTTATAAGCACTTAATTAGCTAAGCTAGCTACATCCACAAGTTCAGAAAATGGAGGATGAAAAATTAATATAATATTTTTACAAATAATATAATATTTTTAAAAATAATACAGTTAAACCATTTAAATATTTTTTTTTCTATATTATAATTGAATTTCATTTTTCTAAAAGTATTATATTATTGTTACAAATTTTTAAATTTATTCAGTTATGTTTTGATATAAAATATATATAGTGGTTGGCTAATTGGATTGCATATGAAATGGATGGATTAATGATAATTATAATTAATAACACCAATATTTAACTAGAAATTCGTTGGCTAGAAAAAAATAGATTAATAATTTCAGAAATTAAATAAAAATATGATTTTATTAATAATGTTGATATTAAACGCAAGCTGAATCGATCTATTAATGAGGAAATCAAGATTTTATTTCTAAATCCATATTCAATAAATAAATAAAGTGTGGTAGAATTAGAATTTGTGACTAATTGACAGCATAAAAATATATATTTTTTAAAAAAGTAGGTAATGTAAAAAAAATTAAAAAATTAAGTATCGAAGAAATAGGCGCTACCCTAGGTAAAACACTGTTTAAACAGTAAAAGCATTGTTTAAATCACTATTTAATTTTTTTGTATCTTCTGTAGAGTTTTATATATGTCATATTATACGGTCAGTCTAAAAGTAAACAATTAACGCTTAGTTAGCATCATTTAATTTATAATTAAATTATATACGCACTGTATTTTTTTTTTGAGTAAGTACATAATTACATTTCGCACCTAATGCATTTAATTATTTCGGTCAAATTATAAGACAAGCGATGTTAGGTTAAAAAATCACTGTATTTCTAATAAAAAAATAGATAATTGAATTACGACATAAATGACGTTCACCATGGTGAGTTTGGACTTACACGGTGTGAGTTATATTTTTTTAAGTGAAATTTTCATATATCAACTTACGGCAGAGTGTACAGTCAATCCGTAAGTCCAAATTTAATATTTTTTGCATCATTTGAATCACAATTAAAATATCTACGTACTATAATTTTTTTCCAATAGATACATACTTTTATTTTTAATTAAACGTTCAAACATCAAAATTATAAAAAACAAAAAGAAGTGATTTGGAATAGGCGCTACCTTGAGTAGCGCCTATTGAAAAGGCGTGCTACCCACGGTCGCGTGTATACCCAAATTTCGAAATATTTTTCCTCGATACTTACTTTTCTATTTATTTTTTAATTACCTACTTTTAAAAAATAAAATTAAAAATATATATAATAAGCTTGAATTGAATTAAGGAGAGATTTAGGTCAAATGACATATAGATTATATACCCATTACTTCAATCTGTTCTATACTTAAGCAAATTAAATTATAAAAAATAGATTAATTGATTTTCATTAAAAACAATAATTTATTCTATACTTTAGAATAAATTAAATATAAAAACATATTTTATTATAAACTTTAGAATAGATATTAAAAGAATAATTACATTAAATGTTTTAGAATAAATTAAATTACTAAAAATATAATTTATTAGAAATTTAGAATATAAAAAAAAGATTAATTAAATTAACTAAGAAAATATATTTAGGTTTAAGTATTTTTATATTTAGTTAAAATGATTGAGGTATCATTTTAGTGTTATTTCTCATTTTGAAAAGTCTTGAAATAGTCATTTTCTCCAAAAATCAAAGAATGACTATTTCATAACTTTTTAAACTTCCTATTTCGTATTTCACATTTTTTTTTTCTATTTTGCGAACTAAACATCCTATTAGGTTCATAAATTTAATTATATATATATATATATATATATAAACAATCTAAGAGGTCTGACTCATATTCATCTATATGCTTTCTTCATATTTAGAATGATTTTCAATCGCATCGTGATAAGTCAATAATGGATCTTAATGCTGATTGACCATGAAGATTTTCAATCGCATCGTGATAAGTCAATAATGGATCTTAATGCTGATTGACCATGAAGTTTTTTTTTTTTCAACTTTGAACCCAAATTTTTTATTATGTCTTGCTCTGAGCAAGTCTTCCATACATACATATATACATGCATGAATATACAGACCATTTTTGAAGTAAATTGTGGGTCCACCGCTATCTCGGTATGAGATGTGAAAAATGAGGTTCAAGGAATTGAATTGAATCAAATATGAGAAAACAAGTCTTTCTCCTTTATGACATGTTCTTTTCACGGAATAGAAAACGAATTGGGCTTACGAATTTCGTAAGAAGTTGTTCTTTTCGCGGAATTGCACAACTATGGCTTACGGATTTCGGGCGGGGTAGGCTTAGACATTCCGTGTGAAAACCTCGGATTTCCTAAGCCTAGAAGGCAATGAATCCGGAATAAGAGTGAAAATGACTGTTTTGCCCTTATATACATTGCATAAGGACATTATTATCCTCTTCCTTTTAAACACAGCACCGAAGCCAGAAGCTCCCCTGCTCCAACTCCAAACCGAAGGTGCAGCTCCTCTTCGTCTCCAAACCGAAGGTCCAGCTCCTCTTTGTTTCCTTCTCCTTCTCTTCCCCTCCCCGAAACGTGATTTCTGGGTTCGTGACGAACCCAAAATTGCGATTTATGGGTTCGCCCTGAAATGTTGTTTTGACGACCTGCAGTGGCCGGAGGATGGGCACCGGATTGTAGCATCCGGCGATGGGAAGGGCAAATCATTTGTTCGCACATTTATGTGAGTATCTCCTTACAATTGATTAATTTTTTGGATTATTTTGATCGGAGTGTTTCTGTGTGAAATTCATAGTTCTGCTAATCAACCAATCTGTGATATTTAATCAAATTTAGATTGATTCATGCACTCAATTTGGAACAAAATGTGAAATGTGGGTGATTGTGTCGCCTTACCCGATGGATCATTGAATTCGAGCAAGGATATTTTTTTAGTTGCATTTAGTTTTTATTATAGTTGTTTGTTTATCGATTATCAACGAGTCATGGTGGAGCAAATAATGTTCGAATTCTTAGAGGATGATGATTTTGCACTGGCTGAATTCAGATATAACACTGATTTTATGGACAATTTGATGGCCACTCTAAGTGAGTCATGAGTTGTACATTCAAACCAACACGTCCCTTTCACATCGTTACTTGCGGAGAGGATTTTATGGTGAACTTTTACGAGGGGCCTCCTTTCAAATTCAAGTGCTCTCTCAGGTTTGTATTAGTTGAATCAGTAAAGGACAACATGATCAGATAAACTGTTTTGTCCATCGATAAATTTTCCAGTAATCTGTATCTATATAAATCAATTTACCAGTTCATTCTTAATACTACTGTTGATTAGTAGCATTTTATAGAGACAATGTGGAATTGGTGTTTGAATCAGCTTTTATACTACTGCTGAAGGAACCTAGAATTAGTTGAGTTCTGGGTTACCTGAATCGTGACATGTTGTTGAATCAGCTTGTTCATGCTGTTGTTCATCAGTACTGCTATTATCTGTTTGGGATATGTTTATCTGTTTATCTGTTTCAGATGTGTTTATCTGTTTATCAAGGAATATCTGTTTGGGATATGTTTATCTGTTTGGGAAGATTGTTCACTTCAAATATGGGGATTGGAAGGTGAACAACTCAAAGTGATCAAGGTTGGAAGATTGTTGAAGTCACTGAAGTCACTGGGTTACAACGTAAACTGTGGAAGGTTGGAAGTTGAACGCTCGATGGAGGGAATCGAATAAGAAGATATGATGAATGAGTGAAGATTGAAGACGAAAGAACTGAAGATTGAAAAACAGTTTTTTTTTTCTCACCAAAATGGTTTGCCGATTTGATTGAACCAATTTAAAAGGGGTTCAATACATAAGTGATACGATTTGTAGCAAAATATGTGTGGTCATTTATGTTTTTTTTTGCCAACATTTATGCTAAGTTTATAGTAAATGATCTAATACTTTATCGGACGTTGTATTGTCATGTACTAATAAAATTTTATATTACGGATAGTGTAATTAACGATATTTCTGATAAATATGCAATTAATTGACCGTGAAAAAAATAATATTTTGCATTATAATTTACATTAATAAAAACATTTATTACAAAAAAGTCAAGAAATTGGCCTTTCAAATTAATGAAATAATTTTTAAAAAAAATATTTTAATTTTTGTTTAATGTTTAGTTATTTAACAATAATTAATACAAATTAATTGTATTATATAATATACATATACTATATACATATACTAGGAGGGACAAATAAGTCATTTTACCACATTCCATTCCTTTTCCATATCTAATTCCATTAAAAATAAAAACAGAATTCCTTATTCTATTCTATTCTATTCCACCAAATAAACAACTTCATATTCTTAACTCCTATTCCTTATTCCCAATTTTTATTCCCTATTCTCAATTCCTTATTCCAAATTCCGTGAAATAAACGTCTCGTTAATCCCCATCAATCCCCATCGTTTTCCAAGTGTACAAAAAGACATTCCATCAAAATCAGATTCAGATAAGAGGGATAAAAGTCATAGAATATAAAAATAAAAATTACATATATTCATTTTAAAGCTTAATGTATAATGTTAGGTAGTGATAAAAATAAAATTTGTGGGCGGAGATATACATGGCAAATGACATGAAGTAATCTATACATTGTGTTCGTATTTACATATCACAATACGACACATACAATAAAATTATGTTAAAAATTTACGTTAACAACATATAAAATTTATTATTTATATTTATATTTCTTATTATGAATTTTGCAAGTGAATATTTAAATAATAACTTATACTACAACATTACATGTATGAAAAATTGTATTTAATATTTGTAATTATTATAATAAACTTATTATGTATATTTATATTTTATAACTGTAAAAAGTCAACTTATTAATATGTAGGATGACTAAATCAATACCACTATTATTTTACTAATTAATGATAAAATATTTGATTATTTATTTTCCATTCAAAATTGTCATAAGAGTATGATGATTTTTTATTCTTTAGACAGTTAATAGAAGGGGAGGTCCCAAAGACATATTATATTATATTATATATATATACTTAAAACTGGCATGATATTTAATTAAAATTATCTAAAAAAATAAAAATCCATGAAAGTGACTTTGCTTGTATAGACAAACTTCTTAACAAGTCATGGCTAGGAGTGACAATTTCTAACACGATACGATTAAACAATCTGTAACATCTGTATTTTACACGATAATGATATGCATTAAACATATCCCGTGTCTAAACTATAGTTATCAGAACTGGACTAGACCCTTATTCAGTTTAGTTCAATCAAAAGTTCGACTTGCATGACAGACCCGATTGAAGCTGATTTTCGGTTCTTTTTTGTGGCTTTTGATTTTTGTTTTGTTAAACCGATTGAAACGGTCTTTTCGGTTTAGTCTTCATTCTTCTTCTTTACTTCTGTGACAAAAGTTCAATTAGGTTTGTCTTCAAAGTTGAGGAGGGGAGGGGGTGGACTGAAGGGGGAGGAGGGAGGGGAGGGCGATGAGAGAGGGGGGTGGGGAAGAGGAGAAGGGACATGCAGACTGAAAGGGGAGGAGGGGGCTGAGAAGAGGAAAGGGCGAACTAAAAGGGGTAAGGGGAAGGGCAGACTGAAAGGGGGGGGGGGGGGCGAGGGGGAGCTGAAGGAGACGGGGTGAGGTGGGGGCAGTCTCGAGGTGGTGGGCGGAGGCTCGATCCCCCCCCCCAATTTACTATCTCCGGCAAAAACAGTCACCACAACCACCAAGAGTTGCAACACTTCTCGTTCGTCCCTCAACCTTAAACTAAGTTGGTCCACGACCATGCTTCGTTGCTTCAGTTCGTTCTTCAATTGTTGCTGAAATTGCTTTGATTCCTTGCTTTGTTTGGTACAATTCGTACTATTGAGAGTAGTATTATTATGTGATAATTTTATTTATTTATTTATACATAGTGAATCGATAAATTCGACCGGGTTGGACCGGCCGAACCGGGAA
This sequence comes from Chamaenerion angustifolium, assembly GCA_946814005.1. Lineage (NCBI taxonomy): Eukaryota > Viridiplantae > Streptophyta > Magnoliopsida > Myrtales > Onagraceae > Chamaenerion > Chamaenerion angustifolium. The sequence goes on from OX328279.1 coordinate 3,860,559, forward strand.
CCGACCCTCTCATCAGTTCGGGGGTCGTTCCTGTTCTGATAACACTAACCAAAACACATATAACATGCAAATACACAATTAAACACGATTAATTATATTTATTTAATATTTAGATTTATTTTTATACTTATTTTTTAATCATTTATGGATTTTGAAACTTAATTGTGAAATTAAATTATAGAATTTGTGAATTTCATATTGTATTATTTCTTCCGTGTAATTTTCTGTCAAGTGACACGCTTTGTGTCATGTATATATGAATTTTTTTCTTTACTAAAAAAGATAATTGTGTCTTAACGTGTGTTCCACGTATGATCTGTTTAAAACACGACACACGTTTAAGATTTATCTGTTTACTACACACGACATATGTTTATACACAATACGATTAAAAACACTACATGATTAGACACGACACACATGAATTGTCACCCGTAGCCATGACTAGGATTCTAGAAGAATGAGATGGGAGAAGAGAGATTTTTCATTTTGATTATAAACCTTTTTTTTTTTACATTTGTGTTAATTCATAAAAAATACACAAAAAATGTAACGTTACATGTGAATCTGGTCCTGTCAATCCGATTTTTTTATTATTTCAGTTTGATACTTATATTTTCTCTACAAAAATATCCGACCAAAACACCGTATAAAAAGAAATAAATTGTTTATTCGTATTACAATTTTTTTGGTTTAAACCAAAAATTCAAAAAATACACATTTAAAATCAAATAATAAAATTATTCAATTGAACAATATATACTGAAAAATAGGGGTGTCAAAAATTGACCGAACTCGTGGGTGACCCGCCCACGGGTCGTGTTTGGGTCAGACTTTTTGACCCACAAGTCATTTTGACACGATCCATGTGAAAACACAGGTCATGTTTGGGTCAGTAGTCTTGACTCATGGGTCAACCCATGACCCGTCCCGAATTGCATATTATATTAATTATATATAATTCTGACCCATGAGCCAGTAGTCTTGACTCATGGGTCAATTTGTTTCTGGGTTTTTATGTACTGGTGAGTTGAACGGATCAGACTGACCCACGGGTCATGGAGGTCAAACAGGCCAGTCTGACTCAAGCCTTACTATTCTTGACGGGTCATTCTCACCAGTGGGTTGACCCATCAACCCGCGGGTCAGTTTTGAGTTTCAAAAACGGACTTATACTATTACACAAGTCAGAGGGTCCCTGACATGACTCATGACCCGTTTTGACACTTATACTGAAAAACAACTAAAAGTTGGTTGGATAACTAAATTAATAATAATTTATATTAGTTATTATAATATATAAATTTATATGTGTATTAATGATCTGATCAATCCTTGTGGTCTTTAAAATTTGTAGAGTAATTTGGTAAAACAATTGATTGTAAATCGAATCGTATATTTTAAATTGATTTTGACCGAATTTTTGAACCACGTAATTTTTATTTTACGCCTATTTAGCCATAAAATCTCAATTGGTGTTTTATAATCATATAATTTGTTATTTGGAACATATATTAATTTATATATACATCATCTAAAGTTTAAACACATTCACAAACTTAGAAAATATGTTACATAATATTAGAATTATTTACATCTTAAAATTCTTTACAACCCTTCAAAATTCTTAAACCTCATAGAAATGAAAATAAAACTAAACAGATCATGGCATCATCATCATCATGATGGGTTTGCTGGAATAAAAGCCATTTCTCCCGACCCGATTGAACCCGATCGATACCCATCATCAATTAACCCGACAATTTCACATTATTGGGCATATATCGATCGATGGTTATTCCGTTGCAATCGAATTTTCCGAGTCTGAAAATAAGATTTTAATTTTATTTCTCTAATAATTCTGCTGCTCCCACGTGTCATCGCTATCCGAATCTTCGGGGTCGGGTAGCTTGTTCAGATCAACCCCGTCAAGAACGCTCCTTCCGCTGCTGCTCTTCTCCACCGCCGCCGCCACCTCACAGCTCTGTCTGTTTAACGCCGCGTCCACCCTGGCTCCCACCTCCGTTGCCTTTTTCCTAATGAACGCCGCAGACACGTCTCCGCCGCCACGACATGTTTCCATCGCTACGAGCTCGGGGAAGTTTAGTCGCGCGGACGGGCCGCGGAGGTAAAACACCGCCGTGTCGTAGGCTCTCGCCGCTGCCACCGGTGTGGAGTAAGACCCGAGCCAGATCCTCGACCGCTTGTTGGGCTCTCTCACCTCCGCCACCCACTTCCCCCACTTCCTCATCCTTATACCCTTGTAAGCCCTCTCTCCTCCGCCGTCACCGCTTCTCTTCCGCGTCTCTGTCCGTCGCCTCTCCGCCTCCATCATCAGCAACTTGAAACTTACTGAAGGGTGCGGTTTCTGAGATGGGTCGGTGATTCAGTCGTACGTGGAATTGAAGGGCATGAATTCTGGAAATTGATGAGAGAGAAGGCTTGATTTATAGGGTAGAGGAGTTCCTTTTTTAATGGTGGTGAGATTTCCTGGTATGTTGGGGAAGGAGTGTCATCTGGGTAAGGTTACACGTTGAATTCCATGAAGGAATAATAAATTTTTATTTTAAAATAGGATTAATTTCGTACGTCGGATTACCCAATTAATTATATGCGGGATTCATCATTAACATTAATTATTATCATTATTGTTTAAAAATGTTCCGACCACACCGACAAATGTAGATGATGACTATGTATGGGCGACGGTTTCAGATATCTTCTTGGAAACTACTATTGGTTTACCACTAATTTATCATTAATTATTATATTTACAATATGCTAGACTGATTTACTACTTTTATAAAAAAAAATTAGTATAGGTGTTCTTAGGGCCGGCAATGGTGCGGTAAAAAACTCATAACCATAGCTATAACCGTCACTGTTTAATATGGTTAACCGTACATTTATGGTGCGGTACGGTTATGGTGATGAATTTTCTACCCATAATGGTTATGGTTATGGTATTTGAGTTATACCCACGGTTATAACCATGATTATTATATAAATATAATAATGATTTATTATTAATAAACTAATATATATTAAATAATGGAAGTTAATGTACATCTAAGTAATAAATAACAATGATGTCAGTTTTATATGTTTGTATTGTTGGCAATATAAATTTATGTATTTTTTAAAATAAAATTTTTGATCTTTTATTATATTACATGTGTTAAATAAATATGGGTATACGGGTAAAACCATGGTTAATAACCACAGTTATTTTAATGGTTATGGTATTGAAAATTGTACCCATAATGGTTATGGTTATGGTATGTGGTTTAAAAATATGGTATGGTTATGGTATTTGTCATATTCGTACCATACCCTAAACATCGTCAGCCCTAGGTGTTCTGCGAGTACGACCGAGCTATCTTCATCTAATAATAAATGTATCGATTATTTATAGGGTGATTCAAAAGATAATATGGCATCTAATCTTAATATTAGGTTGACACATTTGGAAAGTTACGTATAAATTAGCTTTCGAGGGTAAACTACCCAATCCTGTGGAAATCACCCAGAGCATTCTACGAGAAGCAGATGGATACTGGGAAGAGATCCCACGAATCGTCGACCCGCAAACGAGACCTGCATTTGGACACCGCCAGCAAACAAGTCTGTCAAGTTAAACTATGATGTTGCTCATGACTCAAATGGAAGAATGATCGACAACATGAATTGACGAGTGAGAGGAGAAGATACAGAGTGCATGGAGGCAATCACCATTTTATAAGCACTGCACTTGACAACTGACAGAGGGTGACATAGATTTGAAGTTGAGACTGATGCGAGTAATGTTAACAATCAAATCCTTAGAAAATGAACTTACTGGAGAACCATTCCGACTGTAAAATAAATCTTTTACGTCGTGAACAACAGAAGGAGTCACCTGGAGGACGATATCAAGAAAAACAAATGAATGTACACATTGTATAATCACAAAAACATGAATGAGGTTGCGTCTTAATGATTGAGTTTATACCCTCCAATTTCTATTTTAGTTCTTATTAATGGAGATTGTTATAATAATGTTTTTAAACTATATTTCATATTAGTATATATTTTTTTATAAAATAAATAACTTTTCAAAATAATGCATATGTAATATCATATTAATTTATCCTTGCAAATAATATCACACATCTCTTTAATATTAATCCAACAATTTGTCATAATAATAGTTAATTCTCATTATTGTTTCATTTTCAAACGCTTACCATCACACCCTTATAAATAAAAGAGATTTTAATTGTTCCTTTTATTTATTCTCTGTATTTTGTTTCATTTATATTTATTCTCTGTATTTTCTTTCATTATATTATTATAAATAATGGTAGTGGTAGACAAAGAGAGGGGACAGGTCGGCGGTCGGTGAGATAGACACCGTTAGGAATTGACTTTCTTCCACACAAACAACAGAGTGATCGATGCACGCTACAAGTGTGTTTTTTTCTTCTTAAATTTTTTATTTAAGAGTTAAATATTTAATTACTAGATGAACTAATTTTTTTTAAAATAAATTATTAAATGATTATATAAAATTATAATTTATAATTTTCGATTAATTTGTTGTTGGATTGTGACAGAAATTCGCATTTATTATTATCTTACTTTATTTTTCTGTAACTTGCTAGCTGAATATTTGATAAAATTTGATACCCGAACTTTAAAAATATGTGCAATTTACTAGTTGAGATGTGACGAGTACATGTAGGTCTCCATCATTATTTAACAACAAATTAATAGAATTATGAGCTATAAATTTAGGTAAAGTTAACTAACAATTTATTTAAAAATAAATAAAAATTGTCCATACTTATAAAGTTTAACTGCCAAATAGATAAATAACCTTTTATTTAAAGGCCCACCGAATTATATACATTTTAATTGGTTAGGAGTCTCTCCAACTCCACGAAAAGGTTAATTACCTGTTTACTAATGGAACCTTAGGGGTTTAGATAATTTAAGATAATTTCTTATTTTTTTTTTTTGAAAAAATTGTTAATTTACTATAAAAATTTACAATTTGTTAATTTCGTTTAATCTGATATTAAAATAGTGGCGAAGACATGCACACAGTGACGAAGCCATGTGAGGTCTATGGGCATTGTCCCCCTCAACTTTTAATTATGTGTAAATTTAACTCTAAAAAATGTAATAATTTTCAATTTAGTCATTTTGAATCATATATTTGTTCTCCACTAATTTTTTTAGTTTAATTATTTATCATAACTCTAATATTTCCCCCATTCGATAATTTTTCTGACTTCGTCCCTACCTGCACATGCTTATCACATGTTAAAATTACCAAAATAAAATTGTCCCAAGTTCAACCAGAAAAATGTAACTTTTTTCGCAAAATTCACCAAGCAAAAATTATTTTTATTTAAAATTCATTAACAATTAAAAAAACAGAATAAAATAATAAGTATAATACAAAATTTTGTCACAATCTAATAATAAATTAAGTAAATTATAATACTTTATATACATCAATTAACAATTTGTCCATACCAGGAGAAAGCCATTACGTATCTCTGTAGATGATTAATTAAGCATGATGGACCCCACATTAATTAATTAATTGTGCTATGTTAGTGTGGCATTTGATTCTTCCCTATCGTATAAACTATAAAGTATAAACAATTACTAGGGATTTGGTTACGAAAAAACAAAATAAATAGAAATATTTATTGAATTAATAGTCTAATACTATTCAAAATTTTATGTACAGTGCTTCAGTTACTATAAAATAGTGAAGATTTATTTCTATTATTTCGAAACGGTTTATTCATACTTGGTATAAAATTATTAAAAAAAATTAAGATTAAAATTATGTTTTAAACTCCAATTATTTTTTTTTTAAAAATATATATATTTGCATGGATGAGCTGTAGCCGAAGATGAACATGCAAACGAATTGCAAGATTCTCTCCATAAATCATGCGGATGTGTTTGTTTGATTGTCAACTTTTTAGGGTTTTCTCAACCAAATACGAGGAATCTTTTTTATTTTCTTATTATATTTTTTCAGCTATATTTTGTCATCATGAGGATAAATATCATGTGATTAACAAAAAAAAGTCGTATGTATTTTTAGTGCATATTAAAATTTTAAATAGTTATTTGTGTCACATAATAAAATAATAATAAAATAATAATAAAATAATAATAAAATATTTAGTCTAAAACTTTGGAATTATCAATTTAGTCTTATATTATTATTAGAATTAATCAAATATAATTACATTTCTATAAATAATAATAATATCAATCTATTTGCATGTGAATTATTTAAACCAAAATTTATGTTTTGAAAAACTTTTTAATATAATTATTTATAAACTACATATGTTGCAACTAAAACAATGTGCATGCTTTCAATTCCTACCTTTTTTTTTTTTGGCCAATAGAAACTCCGATATTCATTAATCAACAGTTTGGGTTCGGGAATAATCCCGGTACAAATGACTATCTAACTGCAAAATTTCCAATAACGAAGATGGGGGTTGGTTATCCCAAGCCCAATTACACATCCCCACGTTGACTTGTTTCGCTAACCAGTCCGCCGCCCGGTTTGCGTTACGAGGAACCCACGACCAAGCCGTACTACCAATGGAAGCCGTCAAGTAGAGACTATTTTGAATAATAGTCTCTATTTGCCAAAATTTGGCGGTCCCTCTTACATGGTTAATGACGACCTCCGAGTCCGATTCGAACAAAACTGAATCCCATCCGTTCTCTATAGCTAATCCGACACCTGCAAGAACCGCCTTTGCTTCGAGTATGTCGCTCGAGGCCGCACGATCCGTTCCTTGAAAACCCGCAACAATCTGCCCTTGATAGTCGCGGGCAATGACCCCGATCCCTCCACACCCCGTGGCACGATCCCACGACGCATCGCAGTTCACTTTAATTATACCCCTTTCCGGCCTTGACCAGTTATTCGAACCAGCATTCTGCACACCTGGCGAGATAGGAGAAACCCCGGCCCGATGCCTTTCAATTCCTACCTTAGTGTTACAACAATAAATAGCATATCTTCATCATAATCCAATATAAATTATGATGAAGATATGTTATGAAATAGTATATGAGTCTAATTTCATATTTCAGTCAAAATAACGATGAATTAAATAATACCCCTTATAAAATGTTTTTTTTTTAAATACATTTAAAGATTGGGATGCTATTTAAAAATTAAGATGCATGTATTTTTTTTTTTTAAATAAGATTGATTGGACCAACGAGTAAAACAAGACGTAAGAATGATAAGTCACATTTGGAAGAATAATTCTAACTTTTATAAACGTAATTGTATGTGTGTTTATCTACATCTACATTTTGTGTTACATTATTATTGATGAATATTAATGATTATTGATAATTTCAAGAGTTAATTATATAAAAAATAAGTTTTTTAAAAAGTAATCACTGTGCAACAAATATTTGAAAAAATAACTATACAAAAAATATATTTAACAAAATGTATATAACCACTATTTTTTTTGTTCAAAAATATAAGCACAACTAGGGGTAGCGTTTTTTACAACGTGCGCTATTTGTAGTTGCGTTTTTAAAAAACGCTATTAGAAAAACGGCACCCCAAGTGACATTTTTATGAGGTAGCATTTTTATGAAAAACGGCACCCCATATAGTGTTTTTTTTTGTTTTTTTTTGCTTTTTTACATTTTTTTGACAACTCGATGTTTAATTAAAAATAAAATTATGTATCTATTAAAAAAATTGTAATAAGTAGATATTTTAATTGCGATTCAAATGATGCAAAAAATATTATATTTGGACTTACGGATTGACTGTACGCTCTGCCGTAAGTTGAGATATGAAAATTTGACTTAAAAAAATATAACTCAAACCCTGTAAGTCCAAACTGACCACGGTGAACATCATTTATGTCGTAATTCAATTATCTACCTAGGATAATTTTTTTTGATTAGAAATACAGTGATTTTTTAACATAACATCGGTTGTCTTATAATTTGACCGAAATAATTAAATGCATTAGGTGAGAAATTTAATTATGTACTTACTCAAAAAAAATAAAAAACATTACAGTGCGTAGTTAATTTAATTATGAATTAAATGACGCTAACTAGGCGTTAATGTTTTACTATTTAAAACACTCTTTGGTTGTTTTTGTATCGTATGTAGAGTTTTTTACGTATCGTATTATACAGTTAGTCTAAAAGTAAAAAATTAACGTCTATTTAGCGTCATTTAATTCATAATTAAATTAGTTACACACTATAATGTTTTTGATTTTTTTTTGAGTAAGTACATATTTAAATTTATCACCTAATGGATTTAATTATATTGATCAAATTATAAGACAAACGATGTTAGGTTAAAAAAACATTGTATTTCTAATCAATTTTTTTTTCCCTAAGTAGATAATTGAATTACGACATAAATGATGTTCACCGTGGTCAATTTGGACTTACAGGGTCTGAGTTATATTTTTTTAAGTCAAATTTTCATATCTCAACTTACGGCAGAGCGTACAGTCAATCCGTAAGTCCAAATTTAATATTGTTTGCATCATTTGAATCGCAATTAAAATATCTACTTATTACATTTTTTTTAATAGATACATAATTTTATTTTTAATTAAAAATCGAGTCGACAAAAAAACATTAAAAATAAAACGTCACCTACCCCGGGTCGTGTTTTTGAAAAACGCCATTCCAAGTAGCGCACATTGTAAAAAACGTTACCCCAGTAGCGCTTATATACATTTTGCTAAATATTTTTTTTGTATAGTTATTTTTTCAAATAATTTTTGCAGTGATTACTTTTTGAAAAACTTCAAAAAAAATACATAAACTTTGACTACTTGTAAAAGTTTGACAAATTTGAATTTTCAAATTTTGTTAACTGTATTGTTTTGGGGTTGGAATAAGAATTTACATCCGTTTATTTATTTGTTTTTGGCAAATTTGGATGGAAAATAATAGGGCAAGACATTATTAATCCTTAAAAAAAACGGAGAAATATGAAGAAAAAAAATGTAGGGGAAAATGTGTTTTCAAAATAATAGTTTTTATTTAAAATACAAAATAACCAAATACTTAAAAAGTCTTTGTTTATTTTATATATATTTTTAAAATATATTTTATTAAAAACTCACGTTTATTTATTTTTCCTAATTTAAGTATTAATTTATATTTTTAAAATAAATGATTTTTCACACCGGAATCAATGATGCGTTGATACATCAAAATCTGTCCAAATTTGATCGAAAAACAAATGAATTTAGTTTATTGTCCTACCTATGAAAATATGTAAAAATTGAAGAAAAAAAATCTGATAATTTTCAAAAACAAAAATTTATATAACATTTCTGTAATTAACCCAAATTTTAATTAATCGGGATTATATTTCAAACATCATAGGTTGATATATGCACCTCATTATTTATAGACATGGATTAGGAGGGGTATTATTGGAATTGCATGGACACTTTGGAGTTTGGATATATTTCATAGTCTAGTGTGAGGGCTTAGATAGACTATCTTTGTATTTATTTTTTTCAAAAACAAAATGATCTCATAGCAATAGATACAAGTCCGTGACATGAAAATAAAATCATTTTAAAAATACAAAATTATTTAATATGGGATTTGCGCCACGAAAGTGACAAATTAATGTTTTATATCTACACATTATAAATTGTTATTTTTTTACACAATATAAATTGTTATTTTTTTAACTTCCAAAATCATTTTATTTAATAAAAAATATATTAACTCCATATTCAAACTAAGCTACATTATATAAATGATAAATTATATTAAATAAGTTAAAGTTCAAAATTAAATAAGCTAAAGTTTAAAATTAAATTATAGGTAATGGGGTGAGTAGCCAAGTCCTAATTAAACACATTTACAAAATATTTTGATATGGACCTCTAAATAATATTTCAGCTATAGCAAATTGCTCAAGGTAGACCTTTGTTTTTAAAAAAATTGCATTATAGCACCCCAAAGATTTGCTTCGTTTCAACTACCTACCCTGTTGTATTCTTGTTTTGACAACCAAGTGCTAAATTAAATCAAAAAAGGCTTGAACAAGCATATCAAACTCCTACCACATACAATCTTCAAATGCCAAACTACTTTGGAACATTAATAAACAGCAACAATCGAAATCCCACTCGAATGGTAAAAAACACGTACCAAAACTCTTCACTTGGTCTTCCTTCGCATTCCCATCCGTGATTTTGCGTATCTGGATCAGTTGTTAAGAAAGACAAAAACAAAGGTAGTAGAACCATGAACACCACAGCAAACCATACAGAAGGGTTGTTGATTCAATCCTTGAATCAAATTTATCTATTGAGAAACAAATTGGGATGGGATTATGAAAATGATCCGTTAAGATCATATTTTTCAAGGAAATTCAAAAAGAATAATGTAGTAAAGGATACTCTAAACGCATGCCTTCCCTAGGCTGTGATGAGTAAAGAACCATTCCCTGCAGATTTTCCAGTGCTTCTGATGAACAAGAAGTGTCCTGTATAGACCAAGATGAATGATGGCGTGAAATAATGCTTTATGTTTTACCATATTTTGATTTGAAATGGAAGTAGTATAGCCAGGGAGCATATTTCTGCAAAACTTTGCTTAATATGGTAATAGATATTTCAAATACCAATTTGACAAATCTCAAAACATGGAATATAAATCTAGAGAAATAAATTCTTCAAGAGATATGTTCTAGCAAAACAAATTCAGGAAAACCTGCTTCTATGTTATTAACTGGAGAAATTGATGCAAGCCAATATCATACCTGGAAATGAACAAACGCTACAGGAGCACCATAAGTATTCTGCATCTTCAATTTCAAGAAGCCACGACAGCTGTTGAAACAACAGATTTTTAGGTTCAGCACACATTTCTGGACCTTTAGTATTAATATCTACACAAACAAATCTTCAAACCTTGAGAAAACTTGAATTAGTTCTTGCTCAGTACATCTTGGACCCAGACTAGCAACAAAGAGAGTTGGACATGGAGGTGCAGAAGATTTATCCTGACATTGCATTAATAGTCCCAGCAGTGAGAAAATCCAGGATTGGCAACAGAGAATCACAGTAGTAAACAATGGGACCCTGCAGTTATTTCAGGACTAGCGCAAGCATCATAGAGATCTATGTATAAGACACACCAATAAAGTATATCTATGGGGAAGTTTGTTCTTTTTAAGTGCCTGGCAATAATATATTAAAAAATATATACTAACTATCAACATTATAATCTTCTTCCTACCTATATCTTGAGAATTGCCTTAAGGAGGAATGAGGATATTGTTTAAGCAATAGTCATAATTAAAACAGAAAATAAAATAAAAATACCAAGGCAAGAGCAGTGCAGTCAGAATAAGGCATGGATTGAAATTACTTTTAAAAATATATATATATAAAAGAAAGTAACTCGCGGAAAACTGTACCATGGTCTCCTCATTGGTTACCCTTCTGCTATTAGAGCTTCCATGGCTGAAAATAAGGGAAGAGAGTACAGAATGAGTTCATTTAATTCACTTAAACAAAAGCATTCCAACTATAGAAATAGGGGGAAGCAAGTAATGGCTTTTAGAAGGGCCTGAACCTCTTAACTGAAGCAGATCATTTCAAAATTTGACAAAATCATTTCCAAGTAACAAGATGTGCTTAAAGTAGTGCAAATGACCTTTGTGGTGGTGGATAACGAATCGTGTTGTAAGCAGAATTACCCTTTCCAGGCATGTAAGTGCTGCCAAAACCTGCTAGTGCCCAGGAGTGCAAAACATGTGTGATGTGAGCTTGTTTAAGGAAGATGTGTTTTGAAGTGACAAAGTTATTATGTTCAAACATAGATCAACCAGAACTTATTTCCTCCCAAGAGGAGATAATCTGCACTGCAACTGAAAGTAAAGAAGACCAGGGTGTAATGAAGACAGAATGGACTGCAAGATTCTACAAATTCACGAAAAAAAATAATTAACTGTCTACCTGGATCAGGAGAGACTCTTGCTCTCTTATCTAAGAAAGTTCTTTCATCATCTAGTTCCATAACCCAGCCAAGGAGGAAAAAAAGGTTTTAGCATGAGTAATAACTGAAGAGGAAAAATCGAAAGCAAATAAAAAAGAGGGAGAAGATAAGAAAAGAAAAAGACTGTATACCTGTCCTCGGTCGCTTAGACCTGGAATTTGATTTTGCAAGATCAATATAAAGTGGAGTTCCCTTCTCCAGATCAAATACCATTCCCTGTAAGAAGTATCATATAAATCCAATAAAATCATTTAACTTTTGGTGCACTATCTTCTTTTACTATTGATTAATGATCATTTAAGTATCAACATGTTGATAACTGGTCACTATGTTAAATTTTCATCCAATTTTTCATTCAATGCTGATGTGTTAGTGTCATGCAAGGAAAAAACAAGTCACAAGACAAAAATATATTATTTTAATCATATTTATGTATTTGCCATAATCTTCATCACCTTCTTCAATTTATTTATTTTAGAGAAATCAGACGAAAACCGCTTGTTCGGGGTTCAAATTGAACCCCAAACTAGCTACTGGTTCACTATTTACTGAAAAAAAATAAAATCTGAAGAAGATGAAAATAATCTAGTTGAAGATGAAAATGCCACGTCACGTTTCTGTCAACTTTAGTTTGTCAATATGATAAATTACAACATTTGAAATATAGGTTACCATATATCTCATGTTTTGGCTAAAAACTGATATTTATCAAACATAAGTGTGTAAATACGTAACAAACCCTAAAATTATTAAAATTTGATGCTTCAACTTGATGCAAATCATACTAATAATGATGCCAACAAGGAAAATATTCTTACATTTAGTGCATGCATTGCAGCGACAGCAGACGGCCGATTCAAGAATACAGCAAAAGCAAATGGCTGAATATATAAAGAGATGATGTTAGGAAGTATTGCAAAACCAGACAATATAAAGAGCAATATGAAGAGTAAGGAATCCGATTGGAAATTGCATAGAGTAACTCTTTTATGTCATATCCCGGATAGGATTTTTACAAGCCAATTCGATGCTCGGACTGCAAGCGCGTCTGATCCTAGCCAGTTTCTGAATTTCCTCTAATTGTTCAATGAACTTAAAGATGAAAATGTAGCAAAATTATGACCTAATTACTTATCAATACATGATCTTCATCTAAGGGCAAATCACGTGATATAGAGAAATGCACAACAGGAAATTGAATGAGAAGCAATTCTTCCGCAAACAAACTTCACCGATAAAAGCAGATTTTTTGTTCATAGTAATTGAAAAGGAAGAATAAGGACGATTCAACCTGAGACTTTTTCGTGATGTGCGAGGATTCATAGCCAGGAAACTCCCGAAACAGATTATAGATCTCACGAGGCTTCACGTCCTCGGGTAATCCAGCAACGAACAGCGTCCGAAGCTCGTCGTGCGAACCGGGTGGAAGAGCTGGAAGCGTATAGTGAGGGAGATAGTGGGGGTGATGAGGATGTTGTGGAGGAAGAGCTGTCGGAGAGGATATCGGAGCTACCGGGGAGGGTTGGTAATATGGGTAGCTGCTCACGATTACTGGGGGAGGTGGTGGCTGCGGCGGAGGGGGGTGGTAATATGGGTAAGCCGCGTGGTCTTCCATCGGTGCCTGGCCTGGTCCTTGATGTGGTGTCGGAGACGTCACAGTGTTTTAAGGCCTAAAAATATTTTTCATAAAATGCCATTTTGCCACTTAATATTTGATTATTGTTTTTTGGCCAAAACTAATATTTGAACTAAAAAAAAATATATTCTAATATCGGGTATTAAAATTTAAAAGTTTCGTTTTTAATGTTTAATAATTTTTTAAGTTTTCTTCTATCGTTCAAGTTTATAATATGTTTTAAAATTTACAGAAATAATAAAATATTTTTAAAAATAACACAATTTAACTCTTCTAAACTTTTTTAAATATTACATCGGAATTCTGATTCGATCAGATCTCTATTGAGCCATAATCAAATTGTAAATTTGAACTTAAATTATAATATAACTTATTTTTAGAATAAAAAAATAAGAATAAATAACTTAATGCACCAAGTTGTTTGATCATGTTAAATGCATCACTTATGTTGTTTTTTGCACTTGAATCTTTTAGAGTGTTATTATTTAGAGCACCGTTACTATTTCGTCAATTGTTTCTGTTAAATTTGTCAAAATGACAATTTTGTCTTCCTGCTCATCTTCAATACTAAATAAAATCCAAAATACATATTAAATTTTGAAATAACACAATTTCGAACCCCAAACAACGTTTTTTGGTTTGAAATCAACTCATAACAACATTTTTGCATTCATTTTTTGGTTCAAAATCAATGTAGAAATTTTGTTATGGGTTAATTTTTTAACCCCAAACAACATTTTTGGGTTGATTTCGAACCCAAAAGGTATTTTATTGTTCGAATCCATACTCAAATTTATTTTTTTGGATTTGACTCGTGATTTTGTGTTGAAGATAAATATGATGGGAAATATGATTTTAATGATTTTAAATACTCAAATATGATTTCGTGATTTGACTCAAATTTTATTGTTCGAATCCATCCTTTCGATAATTATATTTTTTTTATGAGTCTAGTCTAGTTTAATTTAGTTTTTTTTAACGTGTATATAAGATTGTTCTCACAATTTCAAGTGAGCTGGACAAAACTATGAAATCAGTCGAAACTAAAAATGTATCATCACATAAAAAAGTTTTTAATGTTTGATATACAAGATAATCACAAAGTTCATTTGATCCTATATTTTGATTAAGAATTTGTGAAAAAAATATTTGATCGAGTACCGAAGCAAACATAAATTATTTCATCGAAAACATAGTTTCGATTGAGGAGAAATTAAAAAACAAAATACAAAATCGGTCGAAACTCAAAGGGACCATCACGAAAATAACTTATTTGGATTTTAAAAATATATATTATATTAGGAAAAAGTAAGTAAATACACCCGGATGTTTGCGGCCGTTTGTAATTGCACCCATATTGTTTGTTATGACACCCTTATGTTTACGTTTGTTTGTCATTGAGCCTTTCCGTCTAGTCTTAACATTTTCTGTTAAAATGTTGGTCACATGCTTGTCATGTGCCTTGCTATTTATGTTTATACCTAAACTACCCTTAGCTATTTCTTTTGAATAAGTCTTGTTGCTGGACTGTTTATTCATTCTTGACTGAAATTAGAGAGTGTTCTGGGCGTCTTCTTTGCTGCGTTTCTCCAATGAAGATGGGCCAAGGTACGTACTGTGACTCTTCTTCCATTTCTTCTTCCCATTGTGCATCTCATATGGACAACGACGAACCACTGTGCTATTGCGGTCTCCAAACCCGTGCAAGAACAGCTTGGACCACGAAAAATTTCGGCCGGCTGTTCTTTTCATGTCCGAGATACTAGGTAATGCTGTCAATTCGTTGAGTTAATTTCGAAGATATAGTCGATTACTGTCTTTTGAACCAATTTAATTTTTTGGAAACCCTAATTTCGGTTGACCACTTTGCAGACATTGAAAAGGGGGTGTGATTTCTTTGCTTGGAAAGATCCACCGATGTGTGTGTATGGAAGGAGAGCCATGGCCAAATTTGTGTCAAAGGAATCCGAACTCAACAATCAAATTGCTGTTATGCGTAGCAGAAATCAGCAACAGCTGTGTGTTTTAGTGTTCTTAGTTTGCATTGTTGCTGGACTTATGTTGAAGATGTAGCTGTGTTTAAAACTTTTGTTGTATAGTGTGTACGTTATGTACTTTGTCATTCAGTTGTACTTTATGTGTGTTTAATGAAGACATTCTGGACCCACAAGTTGTGTATGTTGTTATTCAGTTGTACCTTATGTTTATTGTAGTATTGGATTTTCCACCCTTATGTTTGGCAAAAAATTGGTAAACGCACCCATATGTATTGACATACAGCACACGAACCAACCTGTTATCCAACAGAACACAAACCAACAGAACAGACAAACCAACAGAACACAAACCAACCTGTTTTAACCTAATATCCAACAAAACACAAACCAACCGAAGGTTCCACACAATACATTCCAACACAATACACCCACGAACAGAACACAGACAAACCTGTTGTAACACAAACAAAGGTTCCACACAATACATTCCAACAAGATAGTATCCAACACAAATGTTCAACCAACCAAATATAATCCAACAAAATGAAGTCACCCAACCTAACAAACAAACGGTTTAACAAACAAAACATCCATATCTTTCACTAATGGTGCTGACTTCGCTGTCACTGAGTTGATCTTCGCACAAAACGGGGTGAGCTGCGGGAAGCACGTACCGTCGTCTTCTTTTTTGGTTTTCCCACTTTTAAGTGGTTGAGGAGATAACACTAATGCACGGCAACTGGACAACTCTGGCGACCCTCTGTCTCTCCAAGGCGACTTCTTCTCCTTTGCATGGCCTTAATTTAAGAAGAAAAACAATAAGGATATTGCTCAAACGTATAAAATTAGATGCATACGGAGTTTGATCAGAAATGCGCAAGAAATCCAAAAGATGATGCATAAGAAAGGATTTATTTGGCAACGAATGAGAAAACAATGTAGGGCTAAAAGACAGCCATGAACAATGGCATTCTGCAAACGATAGATTGAGTTAAGATTACCATAACTAAGTATGACAAAGGAGTTTTACCAGAAATTTTCAACAGCAAGGCCACTAGATGAAGTACTAATTGGAACAGATATGATTACACGTAGAGAGTACAATAGGATCTACTTCATTACATTACAAAAATGTAGTCTTGAGTTTCAGCTCAAAATCTAGAATTCAACCATTCAACATAAAAGACTAGAAAATATATACATAATATTTGTGTGGGTATCGAGTGTATTGGAAAGCCCCAATATCTCCCATTTGCTATGTTTTCTATCCGAACCAAATCATCTATATCGAAATGATGCAGGGCTGAAAAGTCAAGTCTCAAAGACTCAAACATGCCAACTATGTGAAGTTTGTCAATCATTTCAAATGAAAGGCTAACTAAATCAAGCACAACATTGAATAGACGCGATTCGACAAGCCCCATACACTGGTCTCTACACAAGCAAATCACGAAAATCCATCAGTGAGTGGCACCTCAACCATAAGCAATACAAGATTAGTTATCTAGTTATCTCAGAGAAGAGTAACGGTGGATATACCATTGAAATACGGGTGATGTCTCGAAGGGGGGTTCTTGGATACCAAGATGGTAACAAGCTATTCGTGTGACGTCCTCTCCCCCGTCCTCTTGCCGCAACAGTTCCAAAAATTGGGGTGTTCTCTCTCCCTGCCATGGTGCTCGCATGGAGGTTCCTTCCTCGCCTACGAACAGTGATCGGAGTCCAACCAACTCTGCCCCATCCCCTACCTACTGGAGGCGTAAATTGAGTCTCCTCTTCACCTGCTACTAGAGCCCCAAGAACAGAAGTCCTGCCACGAGGCCCACGACTATTACCTCTACCGATCCTAGCTCTGTCCCATCCAATACCGAATGCAGGTATCAATTGAGTTCCTGGTTCTTCTATTAACGTCGAGGTCGCGGTCGCTAGCTCGGTCGCAGGGCAAGGAGTGGTTTTTAGGTTTTGGAGGGAGCAAAGGAAATGAAACCGTATGAAATGAAGAAGAAGAAGGATCGGTCGAGGGTGATGAATGAGTGAGGGGCAAAGTAGTCTTTTTACATTTATTTTTTTCAAAATAAACGTTGCACATGCTAATCACGTGAGAGTTAACGGGTAGATTTAACGATTGGTCCAATTACCAACAAATTGAAACATACGGGTGTCATAACATACGACAAAAAACATAAGGGTCCAGTTACAAAAAAAAATAAACATCCGGGTGTATTTACTGACTTTTCCCATTATATTAACGTTACTACCCCCAATATATATCAAGTAAGAATGACTACAGGTGAGCTCAATACAGACTTTTCTAAAAAAACAATATTGTGCCCATAATTTCGGGACTCGTGCTTTAGGCCTTGGTAAGAATTCATCCCAAAAAACTCGTATGAGTCAGTCTTGCTTGACTCGGGTTGATCTCGATCTCGATCATGAACCGATTTTTTCTCTTAAAAATAAAGTTTATCCCAAAACATATATATATATACAAAACACAATGCAAACATCATAATAATAAGCATCCAATACAAACATCATACCAAATATAAAATATAAAGAAGTTTAAATTCCAAACATAATCCTAAACACACACTAAACTAATTCTAAACACACAATACATGTTGACTCCAATTTATACTCGGTTCATGCCAATTTATTCAGTATTTTGGGAGTGGGAAAACGAGCTCAAGACCGACTTTGAGATAATTAAAAAAAAACGTCAGTTTTTACTTGATCTTAAACTGACAATCTTAAGACGGTTTTTAAAAAATTTCAGTCTACCAATGCTAATTAACACCTAATCTTTAGCAACTTCCCCATCCTGGGCCTCTGTTCAGGCGAGCTCAGCCAGCAAAGGCCCGTCACCTCTACGAGCATCTTAAGCCTCCTGTCCTCAGCCCGAACTGCCTGAACCCACTCGTCCAGCTCAGTGGGCTCAAGGAACGGTTGCTGAGAAGGGTTGCTTACTGGGCCTGTACAGCCCATTATACTGAGTTGACTGGGTCGGCGTAGTAATATGAAAAAAATAGGGAAAATTAAAAATATATTAAAAAATTATGCGTGATATTCTGAAAACCAAAACTTAACGTCATCGTCTGTGATGTTACTATTAGGGTAGGGGTGAAAAAACGGGTCATGAGTTGTGTCGGTTTTGGGTCGTGTCATGGATCCCCTGACTCAAACCTGATTCGTGTAATAGTATGTGTCAATTTTTCAAACTCAAACATGACCCGTCAGAAATGAAAGGGTTGGGTCAGACTGACTCATTGGATCCCTATGACTCGCGGGTCAGTCTGACTCGTTCGACCCATGCAGACAAAAAAAACTGTTATTTTAATATAATATAAAAATGTCACGGATCACGGATTGACCCATGAGTCAAACCTTTCATACCAAAACCTGACCCGTGGTATCACGGGTCATCTACAGGTTGTGTTAAAATGACCTATGGGTCAAAACTTCTAACCCAAACACGATCCGTGAGCGAGTCACATACGGATTAGGTCAGGTTTTGCCACCCCTAATTACAATCGTAATTCAATTATATATATATATTAAAAAATTTTGAATCAGTAAAGTATTATAAAATTAAAGTGTTTCAACTCTATAATAATAAATATAAGAATAGATATAATCACTTTACTTATGCTTAACTAATACAACTACATAACTGCATATTGTTTTTAAAAAGGTTTTATTTTAGTTGAAGTAAATTGAAAATAATCCATTTTTTTGTTAATCTTTTTCTAAAATAAAAATATCAGTCTTTGAACAACTTTAATAATCAAGCCATAAACTTAATTAATTGATTTAATGGACTTTCGAAATGGTTAGTTGGTATCTCAAAATCCAGGTGACTCCATATAGCTTTAAATCCAAGTTATTAATACAAGGGAGGGAGTAGGGGTAGGCATAAAAACCGGTTCGGACGGATCGAACCTTGCTTCTTCTATATTATACCGACTCACAAAAAACGGTTCGGAAATGATAAACTTTATTTTTTTTTTAATACAGGCTCTAATTTCTTTATATTTAATTAAATAAAATATACTTATCGTTTTAATATTGTATTTTACTATTTCCTAATGTCATTCTCGTACCATTACTAATAAAATGTCTAATATTGTATCTAATACTTTTTTTAATGTTGTTTTTAATACTGTTTCTAATTCTATTTAGGTTCAGAATTGATCTTCAATAACATTTAGTTAAATTTATTTTTGAATATTTCATGTATTATCGGATTGATTATTGAAGTTTGAATAATTGAAATGTTTTGTATTAATAATATTTTTTTAAAAGAATATTAAAAAGGCATGGAATGATTTGAACCGGTTTTAAAAGTATATAGTATTTAATTTGAGCAAAAATATGAATGTTATTTTTACAAAATTTTAAATAAAATATGCATGGTTATGAACCGATTCTCTCCTAACCGGCTATGCCCAACCCTAGAATGGAGGAGAGGTTACTTAAGTTCAAAGATTGGAAGAAGAAGAAGGAAAAGGGACTTATGACCTGTAAATTAGATAGGAAGAAGTCTACATCCCTTACCAGAAACCTCTTCCCTTCTTCCTTATGCAAAACGTGAATTTATTATAATAAATTGGATATTTAAATTATATAAATGAAAAATAAATCAAATCGAGTTATAGATGTAGGTAGCTTGTTCTTTACTTATATAATAAATTATAAATCATTTAATATTTTATATAATAACTAGATTTAATCATTTCAATAAAAAAAATCTAACCAACATTCTTGATTCAACTAAAATAAAGGTTTTTTTTGGTAAAAAACAAAAAAGGATTGGGGTAGTGGCGACCCTAGAACTATCCCGCTACATAATGTTCAGACTTTTCTCAGACACAAGTTGAATCTTTTCCAGACTTTTCTCATACACAAGTTGAATCTTTTCCAAGAACACTGGGAGGATTCGAACTTGTGACTCCGGAGTCAAACCACTTGGGAGTCAGCACTCTCAACCAGTATGTCACAACTGCCGGTGGTAAAATAAAGGGTCAATTAGTATCAACAATGAAAAAAATACACAATCACTCAACAAACATTATCAACAATTATCGAAACATAATGTAGCATATCAACGTTTTAATCGTTAACCAGAAGTCTCGGGTTCAAATTTTGGGAATTGAATGATATTTATGGTCAACATCTAGCCCCTTAAAAAGGTGATTACAGTAAATTCTCAAAACAGTTTACCCTACTTATGGTCACTTTAGAATACCCCACATGTTTTTTTTGTTTTTTTTTAAACATTACCAATGATAATAAATAAGGTATTACCCCAAAATTCATGTTGATTGTAGCAAACATTTCCTCTTCATATAGAAACCCTCATTGCTTTCCATTCCATTCATTCCCTCAACAATCAAACCCCCCCTCCTACTAGAAAATGAAGAACAACAATACCAAGCTTATCCTCCTCCACCCTTACATTCAAAAGCAAGGCAGCTCCAACCGCCTATGGCTTCTTGCCATCATCTCACTCATCACCCTTGCATCCCTTGCCACCCTCATCTACACTCGAGAGACCTCCACCACCACCACCACCACCACCGCCACCACCACCACCACCTTCGTCTCCTCCCTGCCAACCACGGTCATCAACACACTCCTCCACTATGCCTCCAAGTCCAACGACACCTTCCACATGTCCTTCTCAGAGCTCAAACCCATCTCCGACGTCCTCAGAAAATGCTCCTCCCCGTGCAACTTCCTTGTCTTCGGCCTTACCCACGAAACCCTACTCTGGAAAGCCCTAAACCACAATGGCCGGACCGTATTCATCGAGGAGAACCGGTACTACGCCGCCTACATGGAGGAGAAACACCCTGAGATCGAGGTCTTCGACGTGCAGTACACCACGAAGATGAGCGAGAAAGGTCATCTGATTTCTCAGGCGAGGAAGAACATACGTAACGAGTGCAGGCCCGTGCAGAACTTGCTCTTCTCTGAGTGCAAGCTCGGGATCAACGATCTGCCGAACCATGTTTATGACGTTGATTGGGACGTGATATTGGTGGATGGACCGAGAGAGGATTGGGTGGATGCTCCGGGGAGGATGTCGGCAATTTTCACCGCCGGAGTGTTGGCCAGAAGCAAGAAAGGAGGAAACCCTAAGACGCATGTTTTTGTGCATGATTTTGTTGGGGATGTTGAAAGGGTTTATAGTGATGAGTTTTTGTGTAAGGAGAACATGGTGGAGTTTAATGATAAGCTCGGGCATTTCGTGTTGGAGAGGACGGACGCGTCGAGCGTGCAGTTCTGTGAGGACCGATCGACTTCTCCGGCTGCCTCGCCGCCTTAGGGTTTGGTGGTCTCAGTTCATGCAAAGGAAGAAGGGTGCTTTATTTATGTTTGTGCTTTTAAAGCCTTTCCTTTAGAGTCTTGATTTGGTTTCAATGTGGAAATAACTTTTTGCACAAGTTGTTGGATTGAGACGTGGGATCGATTCAAGTTTTCCAAGTAAATAAATTGGATTCATTTACTTTTTACAAATCAATCTTAATAAAAAGTTAAATAGTTTCAATGCATTATAATGTTTAACCATTTTTGTTAAATGTAATATATATGTTATTTTGTGTAACTAAATATTTTAGAATATTGTTATTTGTACCATTATTACTATTCCGTCAATTTTTCCTATTAAATCCGTAAAAATAATAATTGTGTCCTCATCTTCATCTTTAACACTAAATCAAACCCAAAATGCAGATTAAATTTTGAAACCAATCCAATTTGAACTCAAAACAACATTATGGGTTCGAACTCAACGCGAAAATGTTGTTCATTTTAATTTATGGGTTGATTTCGAATCCAGAAATGTTGTCCTTGATTGATTTCGAACCGAAAAAGGCATTTTGTGGTTCGAATTCATACTCAATTTTTTTTCTCAAATTTGGTTCGTGATTTTGTACTGAAGATGAGGTGAGTATGAGGGCAAAATTATCATTTTCACATAAAACAGTAATGTTTAACGGAACTCTAACGACAATGCATTTAACAACATGTGCAAACATCTTGGTGTAAATAACATTTTCAAGCATGTTGGTGCAATATTTCAAAGGGATATATATGTTTATAGGCTATAAGAATTTTGGTTTGTATGTATATTCACAAATTATCAATAATAGACAAATAGTTTTGATGTATTGAAACTATTTACCCTAATAAATATATAAAACTCTAAATTATTTACCCTAATAAAGATATAAAACTCTAAACCATTTACCCTAATAAAGATATAAAACTCTCAATGTGTTTTGCATATGGATTATAATTTATTTCAAAATTATAGCAAACTAATTATTATGATTTTCATATAGATTATAATTTATTTCAAAATTATAGCAAACTAATTATTATGATTTTCATATAGATTATAATTTATTTCAAAATTATAGCAAACTAATTATTATGATTTTCATAATGCATGGATAACTCTATGTTAACACGTGAAGAAGAGAAATCAAACCAGAAATGCATTTTTAAGTTAAATTAGAATAAAAAAATGCCTATTTTTTTTCCGAACGGAGAAATGCAATTACAGGATATTCGAACTAAAAAAATACAGTTTTGAGTTGAAATATATCACTACAAGTATTATATCAGATTCCAACGTCTGATTTGAAATTGAAATCATCATCCATCTTCACATACAATGGAATTAGAGTGCCCTGCGCTCGAAGCTGATCCACCAACCCATAAAGAAACTCAAACGTGAGAATCGATTGCGAATTCAGTTCCTCCCTCACTTGTGGCTGATTCCTAAACCAATCTCCAGGCATCTTATGAACATGAGATCGAATCATCCTCCAGGGAGCAGGATACTTCTCACACATGGTAATCCACAATTAAGTCAGTTTGATCCAATTTCCCCTCCCTATTGCTCGGTTCATCTCCCACAATCGAGTCACCTGTTCGAAACCCACCAAACAAGGCTGGATTCTCAAGTAAGGATTCTGCAGAAAGAACACCGTCGGCACCCGTTTGCTCCAAACAGTCCTTTGCATCATCCATATTTCTTATGTCATTATTAATTACCAAAAAACAAACTGAACTTTGAGGAAAAAATAAACAGTAAATCAAACTTTTTTTGTTGACAAACAACAAACCAAACTTTTGGAATTTAGCAAACAACATACCTATCTCAAATTTTCGAACTTTTTTAAAAAGTATTTATTTTAGGAATTTATTTTGAAAAAGTATATATGTAAAAAAAGTATTTAGCAAAATGTGCATCTGCGCAGGTGGAGGTAAAGTTTTTCGTTTTTTTTTTTTGAAAAAAAATCAAAAAAATCATAATTTTTTTTTTAAAAATTACACTAAGTAGATATTTGAATTTCGATTCAAATGATGCAAAAAATATTAAATTTGGACTTACGGATTGACTGTAGGCTCGGCCGTAAGTTGATATATAAAAATTTGACTTAAAAAAATATAACTCATACCTTGTAAGTCCAAACTGACCCCGGTGAACGTCATTTATGTCGTAATTAAAATATCTACCTAGATTATTTTTTTTGATTTTTTTTAGTAAGTACATAATTAAATTTCTCACCTAATGCATTTGATTATTTCGGTCAAATTTTAAGACAAGCGATGTTAGGTTACAAAATCATTGTATTTCTAATCAAAAAAATTACTCTAGGTAGATAATTGAATTACGACATAAATGACGTTCACCGTGGTCAGTTTGGACTTACAAGGTATGAGTTATATTTTATTAAGTCAAATTTTCATATCTCAACTTACGGCAGAGCCTACAGTCAATCCGTAAGTCCAAATTTAATATTTTTTGAATCATTTGAATTGAAATTCAAATATCTACTTACTGTAATTTTTTAAAAAAAATTTAAGATTTTTTTTGATTTTTTTTCAAAAAAAAAAAAAACGAAAAACGCTACTACCCTACCTGCGCAGATACACATTTTGCTAAATATTTTTTTTATATATATACTTTTTCAAAAAAGAATTATGACATCGTTACTTTTTGAAAAACATCCAAATTTTCATCATGTTTGAACAGATTTTTCAATGTTTGAGAGAGTTATTAAGTCAACATTAGTTAAAGTATTCTAAGTAAAGTGTATTACAACTTAATAACTCTCTCAAACATTGAAAAATTAGTTCAAACATAATGAAAATTTGAGGTAGGTTTGTTGTTTACTCTATTCCAAAAGTTTGATTTGTTGTTTGTCAACAAAAAAAATTTAGTTTGCTGTTTGGTTTTTCCTCAAAGTTCGGTTTATTTTTTGATAATTATCCCCTTATGTTACCGTTTGCAAGGACAGGGATTTTGAGGGCATTTTTAACTGCACGGATTGCTTCCTAATCTGCACGGATTTTCCAGCCGTGGTCTGGCCGTGGACTGCCACAAGGGAGCAGCCTGCATTTTCCAGCATCTTTGCGTATGATGGTGTCCTCTAAATTTGGGAAAATTCGGATTTTGCATGAGGCAGGGACGTTCAAGTTGAGGACTAATTTCTCCACTAGGGACTTTATTAGGGGGAGGTTGTCCATAAAAAATGCACCGTAGTATCCTCTCCTTGCAATGCGCTGAGGACACCTGCAAACCATATCCATTCATCATAAGAATTATCAACAAAATCCATTCCAAGATAGGCAGTTCTAGCTAAAACATTCACAGCTCGTTATGAAATTGGGTCAATATCCAATATTTTTATATATCATTTAAATGTCATAGGTATGATTCTAGCACCAAATAGAGCACAAAGCATAATTTTTAATACATATATTATGGTATCATCAGAATGCTTGGGATTAATCTTATCATCTAGTTGTGTAAATGATAATCAAAGCAGATGAGGTTCTTTTTCGCTAAAAAACCATCAGTTCGCCAAATAGCATATGGTAAACCAAGTTAGTTCTATTGGAACTAGGGTTGTCGATGGTCAGGGTATGTCAAATACCATAACCATACCATATTTTTAAACCACATACCATAACCATAACCATTATGGGTATAATTTGCAATACCATAGGTCCATAACCATTAAAATAACTGTGGTTATTAACCATGGTTTTACCCGTATACCCATATTCATTCCACAAATATAATATAATAAAAGATAAAAAAATTATTTTAAAAAATACATCAATCTATATTACCATTGTTGGATTTTGGCACCTTCAAACTTCAACAATTTCAAAATTTCAATTATATAATTTATATTTAGTAGATTATATAAATAGTTTATTAATAATAAATAAATATTATATTTATAGAATAACTATGGTTATAACCATGAGTATAACTCAAATACCATAACCATAACCATTATGGGTAGAAAATTCATTACCATAACCGCACCGCACCATAATGGTACGGTTAACCATATTAAACAGTAATGGTTATAACCATGGTTATGGGTTTTTCACTGCACCATTGCCGGCCCTAATTGGAACCCAACTATTACAATTATATATGACTTCTATCTTTTTTGAAACCCTTGAACTACACTCTTACTTTTACAACATGTTTGGTACGAGAATAACGGGAGAATACATAATTCGTATAAAATTGTTTGGTTGCCAAAGAGATTCGGAATAAGAAATCAGAATTTCGGGTAGTCTATGAATATGCATTCTTTTGTTTAGGTCCAGATAAGCTATTTATGTGTTCTCCCAGAATAGCCTATCTGGACCTAAACAAAAGAATGCACATTCCTAGACTATCCGAAATTCTGATGAAAGACCAAACTGCACTCAACCATTCTAATTAATCATGAAAACGCATAAAAACTTAAATCTAATCTCACAATCACATTCGTAACCCACACACTCTTCTCAAAATTGCTCTCCTCATCCACACAACATTCTTCTCCTCGATTGGTTCTTGGTGATTGCTTCTCCAAGCTAAGTATACCATCCCATTTCTTCAATTTGTTTGGTTTTCTTGAATTCATTAATCTGTTTGCTTCTCCTCCGTTTCGTTAGATTTTGAATTCCTAATCCACTTAAATCAATCAACCAAACAACTTCATATTCTCATTCTTTATTCGCTATTCCTATTCTCTATTCCCTATTCTACGCCTCAAACATGTCATTAATCTTGAAAAGCCTAAGAGAATTAGCAGCGGGTATCTACAATGTTTGCTAGCTCTTAAAAAAACTACACAAAAATATTAGTGCAGACTCTCTAAGAAAAAGTATTCCTTAGTTCAGAGAGAAATTACCCCAAATTAATGTCCACATAATCGCAGTAGGGCTCCACTCTCCTTGCAGCTTCGAGTAAAGTGTCAGGATCATTGGCACAAAATTGAACAAATAACGTGTGATCCTCCTGAAATTTCAGCAAGATGAAAAAGGCAAATGAGATCAACATAATGAATACTAGTCACCATCTCAGGCAGATATACTTATATAGGCTCAGTCAAGACAAGAACAATACGCCATTCTACAGAAACTGCATGTGAAACTGCAGGAGGTTTGGCTTAATGCTGTGTAAGTCTGCAACTGCTTTCTATTAGTTCATCTAAAGACAAGCATTTTTCACGAGGGTCTTACATCAATCAAAGCAAAATATAAAACATGAATTGGGTACATCCCCAAATTAGACCCTCTACCGGAAATTTAGGGAGACAAGTGTTCAACTAATCCCCCTAATACATGAATCCAATCAATGAAACATAAAAATTTTAGGGTTAATTACTTAATTGGTTACACATGTTTCACCATTTTGCAGAATGGTTACACATGTTTCAAAATGTGATTAATTGGTTTTGCTATGTGACTAATTGGTTAACATGTTTTTCCAAATGTGATTAATTGATCATTCCGTTACTAAACCGTTAATTAATTTTTTAAACATATTATTGAATTGTGAAATGACTATTATGCCCCTAGTGGTATTGAAGAACACAGAATCATCTTCAAGAACAAGAATCGAAGAACCCAGAAACCAGATTCTGGTTCCCGAAGAACCCAGAAACCAGATTCTGGGTTCCCGAAGAACCCAGAAACCATATTCTGGGATCTTCAAGAACCCAGAAAATCGATTATGGGTTCTTCAAGAACCCAGAAATTTGATTCTGTATTCTTCAATTCAATTCGGTGATGAAGATTAGCTTGATTGATGAAGAACACAACTTGATTGATGAAAATGGTAATTAAGTCATTTTACGTATCTAAATAGTGACTTAACTGTGATTTCTAACGGTGAACAGTAAAAAAAACAATTAGTCACATTTCAAAACCAATTAATCACATTTTTAAACATGTGTAACCATTCTGCACAATGGTGAAACATGTGTAACCAATTAAGTAATTAACCCAAAATTTTATAATCAATGATCCATTCAAATAATAATCCTCTAGATTATCAGAGCACGTCTACAGAAAAGTGTATGTACTAAACTTATGGCATGTTCTTTTCACGGAATGAAAAAGGAATTCGGCTTACGAATTCCGTAAGAAGTTGTTCTTTTCGCGGAATTGCAAAAATTTGGCTTACGAATTCCGGGCAGGGTAGGCTTAGACATTCCGTGTGAAAAACTCGGAATTCCTAAGTCGGGCGCGCTAGAAATGAGGAATAGGAGGTGAAATGACTGAAATGCCCTTACTTTAAAATTTATATTAATTCAACAATTTTATCTTAATTAATAATTAAATAAATAAGTTATTTTTGTTTATTTTTTTTTAATTATTAATTAATTATATTATAAGTTTTTAATATTCTTAATTTTAAAATCAATTAATACAAATTATATATATTATCTACTATACATATACAAGGAGGGGCAAATATGTCATTTTAACACATTCCATTCCCTTTCCATATACAATTCCACCAAATAAACAACAGAATTTCTTATTACATTCCATTCCACTAAATAAACAACTTCATATTCTTATATCCTATTCCTTATTTCGAATTCCATAAAAGAAATGCCCCGTTATAGATAGAAAGCTTCCTCTTTTTTCACTCTCCTCAAAGATTAGGGGAAGACTCTTGAAGAAATAGAAACTTGTTGAAAAGGGAAAAAAATTGCAACTTAATCCACAAATCCTGGAAACAATTGAAACTGCCACTGGAATGGGAAACTCAAGAAGAATGAGATCATCAATGGTTATACCTTGCAGGTAGTGAATTTCTGGTTCCGATACTTCTCGTTCTCGGTGAAGATCCTAGAGTGTATCCTAGGCGTGTACGCAGCGTCGGATCCATACTTGCGACACAGCATTCGGAATTGGAGCTCCGAATTATCCACCATCGGGGCCACAATCAGCATCGGTTTTCCGAGCTTGGCCCAGTGAGCCCAGGCGCGATCAATTCGCGACTCCCCGCCCAAGTAACGAGACAGCGATCCGTTAGTGCGCGGCGGCGCCTCAGCCAAAGTAGAGTCGGATTCTACCTCATCGTTCCACGTCGGATTGGAGCAGAGTTGGTCGTCGAGGTCCGGCGTTTGAGCGAGAGGCGAAGCCATAAGGGATTGCAACAACTTTCCGTAGCGACGTGGATGTAGAGTAGAGGCCACGTGAGGCAGCAGTTTCATGAGCGGAAAAATGGAGTGGGAAGCGAACCCATCACCGCCGCTGCAAACTGTCGCATAACGGTACTGGGAAACTGCTAGGGTTCCGTCGGAAATCGGGACTAAAATTTTCCAAGTCAAATATGCAGGAATTTTGGTCAAAAAAAAAAAGATATGCAGGAATTCTTTTCAAAGTCAAATGAAATTTTGACTCGATTAAGCTTGTAAATTAAACGGTAATTATAAATTAAGTTAAAATGTGATTTTGATTCTTAATATTTTTAATGAATTTTTAAAATATTAAAAGTGTAATTTTAAGGATAACATTAAACTATTTAAAAAATTATATATTATAATTATGTATTAATTCGATTCAGACTCGACTAAGTCTCAATTTAGTGTGATTACCGTTTGATCTAAACCTAAATCTGTTCAATGTTAGTTAAGCCTCATACTCTAGTTTCTCAATATGGTTTCGAACGAATTAAAACTTAATTATAAAATATAGAAAAAATGTAAATGGTTAAATTATAATATTTTCAAATTTTTATTATTATTTTTAAACACATTTCTTTAAGTTTAAATGTACAATTTAACATAAAGAAAGAAATTGATAGATAACCAAATATTAAAAAGTACACAATTTTAAAAATAAATATTAAATTGTGTTGAATATTAAGATTTTTTATTTTTTTTTAGGGTTAAATACCAAATAGCTACCCGAACTTTGAACGTTTTACAAATAGTTACTCGAACTTTGAATTTTCAATAACGACTACCTAAACTTTGGATGAAAATGCAAATAGCCACCTCAACTTTGACATATGGGGCAAATAGCTACCTCCGTTAAATTTTCCGTTAAATATGGACGGAAAATGATGTGGCAGCACATGATTAATCCATAATTTTAAAAACTATATATTTGTTTAAAATACTAAAAAACAAGATTTTAAAAAAAAAACTGGAAATTAATAGGAAAAATTAGAGTTTGTAATATAATTTTTGTATTGAAAAATATTAAAAAAAAAACTAATCATTTATTTTTATTTCATAATTTTAATTAAAAATATATATTTAAAACTCTTATTTTTTCTATTAATTTTTCAGTTTTTTAAAGATTTTTTTAGTATTTTAAAAACATAATATAGTTTTTAAAATTATGGACCAAATCATATGTTGCCACGTCATTTTCCGTCAATATTTAACGGAGGTAGCTATTTGCCCCATATGTTAAAGTTTATTTAGCCATTTTTAAAAATTCAAAGTTCGGGTAGCTATTTGTAAAACGTTAAACGTTCGGCTAGCTATTTGATATTTAACCTTTTTTTTAATCGTTATTAGAACTTTCCCAGAGAAGAGGAAGGTGGAGAAAAACACAAATGGAAAGACGGATTACGAAACTTCTCCACATCTTTCAAACTGTCCTTCAACAAAACCAAATGGAACGGAAGCCTCATCAAAGTTACCAAAAGGAAGAAAGACGCGTCTGGAAATGAATCTTCTTCATACCTATGGAAGGTGTAAGTAACCGCACACAAGGAAAGTCTCCAATGGCCCGTTCGTTTCAAGGAATGGCCACGGATTTGGGCTTACGGATTCCGTAAGCCCATGTTCGTTTGGTGGAATTGGCCATTCCTTGAAAATGGATTCCGGGCGGTCCGGGCTTAGGGAATCCGGGTAAAAACCTCGGATTTCCTAAGCCCACACGGGTCGGAATCCGGAATCAGCTGCCAAAAGACCAAATTGCCCTCGCCATTTTGAAGAATTTACGAGCGTGCCATCAGCTGATTGATTCTAAAAACGTCAACAGCAGGGTTCGAACCTGGGCAGGCATAGCCAAACAAATTTCAAGTCTGTCTCCTTAACCACTCAGACATATCAACAACTGTGTTTTTTATCACCCCTAATTTGTACTATAGAGTTTTGAGTGTTATTTTTATTTAAACTGAAAATTCAAAAAAAATACCAAAATCAAAATCAAAATTAGTATTTAAAATTAAATTAAAATAATAAAACAATTCAATTTAACAATGTTTATATAATGATTTACTAAACTGATTAAGGACAAACCCACGTTCTGTATAATGTATGTGGTGACTAACAACATTTTGTATTATGTATGTAAAATGTATTATGTATGTGGTCATGTTTACATTCTTTATTTTTTTTAAATAGAATTAATAAACTGGTCTTTTAAAAATATTAAAAAAAATCGTTTTTAAATTATTTTTTTTTAATAAACGTTTTTAATATTTTAAAGTTTTATAATTAATTAATACAAATTATTTTTATTATATACTATACATATACAAAGAGGGGCAAATATGTCATTTTACCACATTACATTCCTTTTCCGTACACAATTCCACCAAAGAAACAACAGAATTCCTTATTCCGTTCTATTCAATTCCACCAAAAAAACAACTTCATATTCTTAACTCCTATTCCTTATTCCCAATTCCTATTCCGTATTCCGTATTCCGAATTCCGAATTCCGTCAAACAAACGCACCGCAAGTTCGGTTAGGTTTATAGTGAATTGTCTTCATTTTTAAGTTTTGATTTATAATAAAGTTGAATAAGACGTATACTTTAAATAAATAGTATTTTCGGTTTAAAATTAATGTAAATAAATATTGTTGAACGTGTTAGTAGGATTAATAATATCTAATAAAATACTAAAATAGTATATTTTTATGCGTATATAAATTTAATACATTTTGTATTTAAATAATTTGTATACGTTTATTATTTGATTAATAATTGTATTTAAACACTTCTAATTTGTAAATATATGCATAAATATAATTATATATGTGTATTTAATATTTAAATTTGTAACAAGATTTTGAATCACATGAAAATTTTAAATGTGAAATTAAATTATGAATTGTGTGAATTTCATATCGTATTGTTTTATGTAGTGTAACACATTGTGTCATGCATATAATATGAAAGTTTTCTTTTGTTCAAAAAACTAATAATGTGTATCGCACATATAATCTGTTTAATAATGATGATCGTATTTGTATTTAAATTTTGGAGACATAGACTTATTCAGAAAATTGGTCACAAATGACAAATCATAGTTATAAGTATAAATTTATTATGTTATCATGTGTTGTATTCAAATATATAAATAGGAAAACCACACATAAATTATTTAATATTATCGTCGCACAAATACATTTTTTTTAAAATAATTAATTATCAAACTCTAATTCATAATTTGTCCCACCATACGCACATTGTTAACCTAACGCAAAATTTGAACCTGGATAATAAAACACGAAATCATGATACGCCAAATCAGTATTCTTCTTCTACAAGTTGCTATTATCACCATTGGACCACCTCCGGAAGGTACACGCCACCAGGTTTCTGCTTGCAAAGATCCCGAATTTCGCCCTGAAAGCCGTCACCCTATCGTTGCTGCTCGAACCCGCCACAGCTTCAGTCGAATTCATTGCTCGGACGAACATCGGCGTGGTTTCCATGGAGGATTCGGGGACCAAGTCCTCATCTTCTGCATCCACGTCTATGTTGAAGATCAACGATGCTTTCTGTTCCCTCAACCATTCAGCTACTTGAGTACTGACGCCTCTGCACTTCCTCACCTTGATCTTGATCAAATTAGGGCAGCCAAGAGCAAGCGATTCGATTCCTACATCTGTGATTGGACAACCTTTGATGCAAAGCTTTCTTAGAGACTCGCATTTCGTGCCGATGCAAGCGATTTCTGCATCTCTAATGGTGTCGCTGCCACAAAGGGCGAGCCTTTCTAGTTTCTGGCAATTTGAAGCAATCATGGAGAGGCTCGAGTGTGTGGCGTTGACGCCGATCAGAACAAGCTCTTGCAGATTGGTGCAGTTCTTGGCGATTCCCAACAGACCGTCATCTCCGATTCTATTGATTCTCCAACCGTCGATGTAGAGCTTCCTCAATTGGCGGCAGCTCTCTGCAACAGAATAAAGACCTGAATTCGAACATTCAGGGACCTTGACTAGATGTAGAGTCTCGATTCCCTTGCAGCCTGAGATCCCTTCAAGACCTATATCTGTAACTTGAATCCTCTCCAGATGAATCTCCATTAACCCTAGATTTGTTCTCCCAATCGTTTGGAGAACAGTGTCCCAGTCGCCTAAACAGCGGATTAGCTTCAGAGTTTTCAGATTTTTGGCACCGATTATCAGGGGACTGAAACACTGACCGCGGATGATCTCCTTCAAGCAGATGGATCTTAGGGAATTGGCGGCGATGCCAGGGCCGATTGGCTCAGTTTCGTCGTGGATTCCTCTAAGCCGCTTGATTGAGATCTCCTCGAGGCCCTTGCAGTGATCGAGGACGGCGTTGATGGCTTTAGCACCTAACGAACACGATCCGCATGAGAACTTCTTCAGGCTCTTAGCGTATTGGGCGAACACAGCGACTCCGACATCTGTGAGCTCTCGGCATCCGCGCAGCTTGAGCCGTGAGAGTGACGGACACTTGAGAGCGATGAGAATCAGACCGTCGTCGTTTATGCTGATAGACTTCCGGTCGCACCGCAGGGAGAGCTTGGCTACGGAATCAAACCGCGCGAATATTGACGGGATGTAGGGGATCAACTCCGACTGGGCGTCAAGCGAGAGGCGGTGCCGGCTTTCTCCGTCTACGGAGAGCCACCGCCGACAGACGAGCGAGCACCGTTTGCGGTCGCCGGAGTTGAGGAAATGAAAGACGTGTGCCAGGCACTCATCAGGGAGATCTCCAGTGTAGTCGCAGCCACGTACGACGTCATCGGAATCGTCTCCCGGGAAATCTCCGTCTCCCAACCCAGCAAGGAAACCATCGTTCAGAGGCGGAAGCAGATCTAGCACGCGGCCCACCTCTAGCGCCTCAGAAGTGGAGGATTCGCGGCGGTTGAGTTCGAGCGAGCTCGAGGAAATAGATGGAGACTGTCCCATAGAGAAAGTGAAGAGCACGCGCCGTCAAGGATTATGTTCCACCAGATAAAGAGAGGATTGACTGAGAGACCGCGTGCTTCTTATAGCCATGGTGGTGCAAGACAGTGGGAGAGAGCAACAATCCTCTACGCCCGGGTGTAGGGGAATGCAGAATTTACGGCTATTCAACTGGTGGAATTAATATTAGCCAAAACAAAACAAAAAATTAGGTGGAATTATTTGATTTTGTATTAGTTAACGTGGCGCCTTAGAATACCAAGATCCACGAATTGTTGTGCGGATTGGTTAGCTAAATAAGTTTGTGCGGGGTTGGGTCATTGTGACTGGTTTAACATACCACCACCCCGCTTTTGGAAATTTTGCGGTCATTGTATCGGGATTTCCAAAATCCCCAATTTTCTCATTAATATACGGAATTTTCCTTGGCCAAAAAAATAAAGCGTGGCGCCTCCGGAATTTGTTATAAAATAGTTTTTATACTAAATGATTTTTTTGTATTTTTTATTGAAGAAAATGTAATAATATAATTTATATAATATGGAAAAGGTTGAAATTTATATGCTATTGTTAAATTAAAAAATTGAATCATAAATAATAAGTATTGAAATGGTTTGAGTATATCATTAATTATTAATTAAGTAATAGAAAACAAAAATTGAGAAGAAGAATTTAGTTAATTGAAAGATTGAAGGACACGTTCATAAGAAAAAAAGGGTAGTAAAGGCAGCTATGGTTACTTTTTCAAAATATAAAAAGTAGAGGTGAAAGCTGAAATTGAAAAGAAAAAGTAAGGAAAAGAAAAGGCAAATTCCTAATAGAATTTGATATATAAAAAATTAATTATCTAT
This sequence comes from Chamaenerion angustifolium, assembly GCA_946814005.1. NCBI lineage: Eukaryota > Viridiplantae > Streptophyta > Magnoliopsida > Myrtales > Onagraceae > Chamaenerion > Chamaenerion angustifolium. The sequence continues at coordinate 3,895,559 of OX328279.1, forward strand.
TTAATTAGTTACGTACATATTATTTTTAAATTTAAACATGTAAAGTTTCTATATGTTATTTTTTAATTTTAATTTATATTATTTAGTCACTTATAAATTCAAACATCTTACTTTTTTTTAAAAAAAAATTCATAATTAACATTACTATCATGTTTTGATGTATTTTGGAAGTACATATTTTTCTTAATTTTCAATGTAAACGTTTAAATAGATTTTAAGTTTTTCCATCCCATATAATTATGAGTACAAATTTCACATAAATTATTTTAAAAATGCAAAAATAACACAGTTGAGATTGGTATGGGTTAAGACCGAGCTCCTAACCCTCTTGATTGGGATTAAATCAAACTCCAATTCAATTAGGGGCTCGGATCAGATCAAAAGGGAAAGGGAGGTGATTCAATCTCATTCACGAAGCACTCTAAATATATGAAAGAAAAATCTATTTTCAAGTCGTATGTATGACTTTTATCGAATACGACTTTTTATGAAATTCTATACGTATTCATGAGATCATGTATGGAATTCCGTTTACTCGTTTTTCAATTGATTATCTTTTTTGCTCCCTTTCTTGCTAGGAATGAAAATTATGTATTTGACATATTCAGACGATTAAGTCCTTAGGTTTCCAGAATCGTGTAAAAAAAAAGAGTATGATACGAGGATGAAATCACCCTTTCCTATTTTATAAATATATTTATATTTTTAAAATATTAGAGTGGATAAAGGCTTAACTTACCAATATAATAGTACCAACAATATTAAATTTTAACTTTTAGACTGATTTTATGTTTCAATTAAAGTTAATCCATTTTAGATTAAACGTTCAAATTTCAACTTTAACAAGCGCGTGTAGTTAGTAAAAAAAATTGAATCTCCACTTTGTTTGTAATGTGATAATTGTAATTCAGATATATACTTTTATTTTTTAGAGTTGGTCACCAAAATCAATTAGTTTCATAATTAATACTTAGGTTAAATATTATCTGGTTTTATAGGATAAATTATGAATATACTAATTATATTATATTCACCACTATACCATATATCTGATAAGTCTATCCAGAATATTCCGTATTAATCGGTTCTTAGTCTATATTATATATTTTTTAACAAATTGTTATTTAACTTTACAAAAAATTGAAATTTGTTAAGTTTATCTAATTTGTAATTAAATTGTGACAGATACATTCACGTGTTTATTACATATCATATATTAAATTGCAATTTGTTTTTAAAGTTTGGTTACCAAAGTGCACATTTTTGCAAACTTCAACTAACAATTTATATAAAAATGGGAAAAGTCTTAAATTTGTTCAACATGTTTGCACAAAATAATTTTTGGTGCAACTTTTTGTGTGATGATTAATGGTTCATGACGTTTGAAAATTATGGTAATTAGTACATCCGTTACTTTTCTGTTAAAAAATTCCGTTAAATATTTTTCATATTTACAAAATTAATCAAATTTTTTTCTAAATGTTACAATTAAACTCTACAAACTTACACTAATGTTTCAAACAAGTCATGATTCCATTCGAGCCACACCAAGGGTCCGAACCCAGACAAGGTCGCCCAACCATGGGGACATGGTCTGGGTTCTGACTTATACCATAGGACCCTCGATTCAGACCCATACCATAGGACCCCCGATTGGAGCTCAAATGGAACCTTAATCGGTTTAGACCAAACCCAGACAGGTTGGGTTCAAACAATTGAAGCTCCAATTGATCCCCAATCAGGGGTCATTTGGTCTGGGTCTGAATCCATATCAGGTCACACAACCATGGGGACCTGATATGGGTTCTGACTTGGGGTGTCAAAACGGGTCATGGGTCGTGTCGATTTTGGGTCGTGTTAGGGACCCTCTGACCCACACCTAACCGGTGTAATAGTATGGGTCAATTTTTGAAACTCAAACCTGACTCATCAGGAATAGTAAGGCTTGGGTTAGACTGACCCGTTCGACCTCCATGACCCGCGGGTCAGTCTGACCATTTCAACCCACCAGTACATAAAAACTCATAAACAAACTGACTCATGAGTCAAGATTACTGACTCATGGGTCAGAATTATATATATTTAATATAATATACAATTCGGGACAGGTCATCGGTTGACCCATGGGTCAAGACTACTGACCCAAACATGACCTGTGTTTTCACGGGTCATTCATGGGTTATGTCAAAATGACGCGTTGGTCAAAAAGTATGACTCAAACACGGCCCGTGGGCGGGTACCCACAGGTTGAGTCAATTTTTCACACCCCTAATTCTGACCCAGACCATAGGAACCCCGACTTGGGCTCAATTCGAGCCTCAATCGATTTGGACCGAACCTAGCTGAGTTCGATTCAAACGATTGAGACTCAAATTGAGCCCCAATCGGGGGTCCTATGGTCTGGGTCTGAGCGCAGACCAGGTCCCCAGGGTTGGGTGACCTGGTCTGGGTTCAGACCGTGACTAGGGGACCTCCGGTGTGGCTCGAATTGAGTCAGGGCTTGTTTGAAACATTAGTGTAACTTTGTAGGGTTTAATTGTAACATTTAGAAAAATATTTGGTTAATTTTGTAAATATGAAAAATATTTAATGGAATTTTTTAACAGAAAAATAACAGAGCTACCAATTACCATTATTTTCAAACATGTTGAACCAAAAATAATAGTTTGGGTTGAAAAATAATTTTCGTCAAACATGTTTAGCATTTTCAAACTTTTTCCTATAAAAATATAAGGTAAAATAATAAATAAAATATAAATTTTCGTTCGGAGCTATCAAATTAAAACTTTTATAACTTTAAAAAAAATAATAAATTATTCAAACCGAGCATTGCTAAATAGTCCAATTTGCAGAATGATTTTTATCCTTAGTCAAAGGTAAACCGTTGAACACTGCATTATAGAATATAGAGGCGAATGGTGGAATGGTTCTTCATAGTTCATTCTAATGAAACGAGTTGGAGGACTTTGGTCGTCTACTACTTCGACCAACTCTGACAATTTATATAATTTTAAAAAAATTATATAAAAAAAAAGAGTTAGAACATAATATATATATATATATATACATATATATATAGTTAAGTACCAAAAAACTACATGAACTTTGGAAGTTTTACAACGAGCTTTCCGAACTTTAAAAATTCAAAACGAGCTACCTCAACTTGAACGAATGTGCAAATAGCTACCTCCGTCCAATTTATGACGAATTTCCGACGAATTTATGTCAACAGTTGACGGTAAATTGGACGGATGTAGTTATTTGCAATTTCGTTCAAGTTGAGATAGTCCGTTTTGAATTTTTAAAGTTCGGGTAACTCGTTGCAAAACATTCAAAGTTCAAATAGCTCCTTGATATTTAACCTATAGTCCTTGATATTTAACCTATATATATATTTTAAGTTAAGTAAGTTAATGTATGCAACCCATAAAAGAGGTGCTAATGAAAAAATGTAATCATTTTTAAATTTTAAGTTATAGTTACATGCTTATAAATAAAATTATGTACGTTATAAATAAATTCAATCAATAACCTATTTATTTAATATGATTCTTCGGAATCATGCTTTATTAATAAAAGATTTGTCTTCATATAAGTTTTGAAAAAGATTTATGAGTTTGCTACACCTCAACCTTATGATTTTTTTGGATTTTTTTTCCATTTGTTTAATAAATTCTTTTTAGAATAAAAATAATTTATTTCTATTCACATTTTGTAATCTTTAAAATGTAATGAGTGGCATTTATAAAAAAAAAAAATCTTAAAAGAATATAGTATAATAAAAGAAGAAAAAATAGATATTAAATTATACAATATAATTAATGTGAAACATTTTTTTTTTTAAGTGCAAATTCAAATGCTCTAACGAAATGTGTAGTTTTGAATGTCTAATTACCCCAATTTAATATGTTCCTTAAGCTTACTTATATATAAATATCGTATCCCATGTGTGACACATTTAGAATTGATTTTTCTTAACACGATATAATTTAATAAGAAGTGAGACGATATAATTAAATTGTACACGACGTGATAACAATTATCATGAAAATCCTCTCAAGGGTATTTATCTTCATATTTATTTGTAATATATTTTTTAAAATATATATTAATTTTGACAAAATTACATGATATTTGTAATTTTAACTTCTTATTGTAGATTTTATTCGTTAAATATTAATAAATTTTCATTTACCTAGCTATTTATATATGTAGCTTATATAATTATATATATATACATGTTTTTTTCTTTTTATTTAGCACTATTTTCATAATCATTTTCTTTAATTTTTTTACTTATAAAATATGCATAAAATTTTAATTAATTTTTTAAAACTATATTTTGATTCATTTACTTACTTTCAATTCTGAATGCCTATTTTTTTTACCTCGTAAATTTTATATTTAGTTATCTATGTATTAAAAGACCTAATGGACAAACAATGACACTCAATTGTGTAAAAACACAGACAGCATTGTATTGCAAGACAAGTTCATTAAAAAACACAAAAAAAAAACATTACAACCACCAGAATCAAATCAATACATGGTCTGCAAATCCTAGAAAAACAAGACCGCAAATCTAAATGGCATTGGATTTAGTTCAACCCCATAAAAGTACAACATTCTACGATCCCTTTGATAAGATTCTACCCAGATCTCATGAGAGACACTATGATTAGAATAGATGAGAAGTCGATTACCCCGAGTTAGCAACATTCCCAGGGTGTGTAGTCTCATCTTAGCCGAAAACAAATGTCCAGCAGGTCTGTGCACAACGATTCTGTAATGACAAGTCAGCGCCGAGCTGTTCGGGACTTGGGCCTCGATGATTTCTACAAGAATGGAAGTTAAAGATCGAGTTGAAGCCACGGGTGTTATAACTGAACATCATAATTATTAAGGGTCACACAAAATACTCACATTTCCGCCCGGACCAAAGCTTGCACCAGATCCCACTGCTGCACCTGAAAACAAAACAGTGTTGGAAACAAAAAAATTCAAGAAGAGCAGTGTTAAACAACACATGAAACCCAGCATGAAAAAAAGTCTTTCCATCTTTGGATGCTACTGACTACCTAATTCAATCACTTTTTCCCTCAAGAAAATGTAACTCTTTTCTCTTCAAGAAACTAGTGGATGAGGAGTTACCTGAAGCGAAAGGTGTTGAAAACAGTGAACCACCTGCTGCAGCAGGTGTTGAACCAAAAGCTGGAGTGGAAGGGAATAAGGAGGGTGTAGAAGTGGAGCCGAACAGAGGAGTCTGGGGTGAAGCAGTCGATGATGGTCCAAATAGAGAAGAATTTGGTGCAGAAGTAGATGGTGTTGAAAATAACGAAGTTGAGGGCATGGAAGAAGCAGATGAAGGTGTCCCCAGCAGTGAGAACGAACTTCCCGAGGTTGCAGATGTAACCGCTCCAGATGTCTGTGGGACCGGTGTTGATGAGCTGGCGAATAATCCCGCAACCTGTGTGGATGGTTGGGAACTCGGGGGCAAATGTAAGGTGGGATGGACTCTCTTGGCAGCTGCTTCTTGTCTGGCCGTTTCACGCCGGTCTGCCTCAAGAAACGGATCGTTGCCTTCTCCTCTGCGGCGCTGGTCCACTAGATAAGCAGTTCTCATAGATTCTATGTACTGGTGAATGCTCTCCACCTGTGATTAAGCCACATTACAGATATTAAGCCCAAAACAATTCCAGAAGTGGTAAAAAAAAGACTTTCGAGGAGTAATTGTTGGTATCCAAAGTTTTTTGAGGCATCAACAGTTCAGTATGCAACGGTGATTTTTGTATATGTTAATATGCAACAGTGTAACTAATTCTAATATGCATAATGAACTTCATACTTATTTAGTTATTCATAATAAACTTTACTTCAATGGATTATTGCATACTGAACTTTTACGCAAGTTTGGTATTTCTCGTGGGTACCGTAATTAAATGAATGCATAAAAGTTGAGGTACCAATAATGCATTAAGTGAAGTTTAGTCTGCAAAGCTATAAAAGCATAAAATTTCAGTATGCAGTAGTATAAGTAACCCTTTTTAGGGAATTATAATCAGAAATTATATGATTTCTTCACTTGTTGCTAGAAAATTCACTGACCTTGGCAGCAACATGGACAAAGAAGTCGTGCACATTCGTCATGACTTTTGGAAGTGAATCCACCAGTGAGGAATTCAAACTCGACCCATTCGAATCGAGACGAATGAGCTGCTCTAGCTCTTCAACCCATTGACGGCACTCACCTATGTACTTCTCGAATCTAGCAACCGTTTGCTTAAGATAAGGAGACGGCTTCTTTGGAAGCCCACTATAGAAGTCAAAGACAGGAACTATGGCAGATGATGGTTGGTTGGTCGAGCCAAGGGCCGTGGTTGCTCCAGGAGCTTGTGATGGTGTAGTTGCATTGGAAGTGCCACTGCCACTTTGGTGAACAAACCTCGGACGAAGCATCATGAAGGACCGAATAGCAACCTCTGTGTTACGTAGCATGTCTTTTACAGAAGTCATTAACTCTTGAAGCAATGCTTTTTGCCGCTCCATAGCTGAATTGATTCCTCCAAGTTCCTAAAATGATTAGAAAAAAGGAAATATTGGATTAATTAATAGTATTCTATTCACTGTATATCACAAATAAATTCTAGGTAGGTATCCCAAGCAATTATATTCTGAATCCCCCCACCCCCTGAATGCATCATTAGTAGCATAACTGTAACACCTATAAACAAAAAGAAGTGAAGGCAGATATTTCCTCAAGTTTACATATTTACACCCACTTCCTCAAGTTCAGTCTCTGTTTGGTTCTCCTTTCTAAGAATACTAAGTTTATAGTAAAACAAATTGTGTGCACAGATTCATCAGTCTATAGTTTCAAAGGTCAAAGTATGCTAAGCTTATCCATTGAGATCACATTACATGACTATTCAAGGTGGTAAAAACTATCATGAAAAAAAGTACAGTGTATTTGAAGTTCATTGCTTCACAAAATAGAAGGTTGTAACTGGAATCATGTCAGATGAAGAAAATCCCGAGCAAATGTTCCCAAGTAATCAATGGTCTCATTTTGGTACTGCATACCATTAGAGCCTGAAATGGATTGTATAGTCCAAAACGCATTTTGAAGTAAAGCTTATATCTTTATAGGGAATGCACAATATAATATAGAAACAGACCTGAAGAATGTGGCTAGCATCATGCTCAAAGCCGTCACTAGAAACAGAAGAGTCATAGAGACGGCTACACTGATCCAATCTCTGACTCTCAGCCCTCCCTTCTAGTATCCGCTCTCTGTAAGGTTAACAGCAAACCAACAAAGCAAGCTAAAGTGACATACTGTAGCCTCTATTCACGGAAGTGAGCAACTGATAATCAAAGTTCTGATCATTTAATCTATTTAACAGCTCAAGAGCTAACTGACGGACTTGTAATTGAAGAAAACCGTTATGGCCTTTAGTATGATCTTAGCTTTTAAATTTCAAATACTGTTTCTGTTGACCTAGTAAATGATCATCATAAATTCATAATATACTAAAACAGGAAACCCACAGGCCACAAGAACCAAGAATTCGGTCGCGAATTTTTGGAAACTCAAAGCTAGCCTGCTTCATGCTCCTCAAGGAGGGAGAGGAAAATCTTATTTTTTTTTCATCGATCTCTGAATCAGGAAACTAGGGAGGAAACAACAAGAACAAATTCATGGACCAACGTCACTAACTATCCCTTGATGTAACCATTCAATAATTGCAGATGTCATTGTCAAACATCACGCCGGATCTAAGAATTTTCAAGCACTAGAAAATTACTCTAGCTCAAATTAGTAAAGATTGAATCTTAATTATACGGTAACATATTATGCAAGCATCCAAGCTGCTCTTCTATTAAAATGTACCAACAATGTTCGTGTATTCTTTCTTCCATACCACATTATTTGACAACTAAAACAAAGCACTGAACTTCAAAATTAAACAACCGAGACCTAAAAGAAGTAGATGGAACATACTCTATCTGAAGAAGAACCTTCTGCGAGTCGGGATGGAGATCTGCCCATTTAGTACTGTAGCTCGCCGGAGCTTTATCGTTAGTGAAGAGATACTGATGTTGTTGTTGCTGCTGCTGCTGCTGGGGCTGCTGTAGTTGCTGGGGCTGCTGTGGTTGTTGAGGCTGCGACCATAGTGGGGTAGTGGACTGAAAAGGCTGCGATTGATTCCCGAACAGCGACTGCTGCTGTTGCGACCCGAACAACGACTGCTGCTGCGGCTGCTGTTGCTGAGGAGTGGAGAACAGAGAGAATGACATTGGGGGATTCTAGGCTAGGATTCCGATTGACGATCTTGAGAAGTAAAGCTACGCAGACACAACCTGAGCATTACCCGGTGGAAGGGAAGCTCTGAGATTGAAGGAAATTGGACTGAGAACTCCCACTCCTCTCCAGAACCCTAAAGGGAAGTGGGAAATTGATTTGGGGGGAGAAAAAAATATAAAATCCGCCTTTCCTCATAAATTCAAAACCGACCGGAAATTAGATCAGTGTTTCAAACCGGACCGGGCGGTTGTCCTGAAAAAAAAACGTTGCTTTTGTCCGACCAGCCAGAACTCTTGAAAACCGTTACTAAAACAAATAAAATATCGTTTCGGGACTATAAAAGTATAAAACAAATAAATAGTTAAATTTAAAATAAGTCGTAATATATATAATAGTTTTTTTATTTAAGATATTAGAGTTTTGCATTATTAGAATATGATATAATGTTTGATTATTAATTTATACAATTTTTTTAATATTTTACTTGAACAGTTAGTGTAATTTAAGTGCATAAAAAATCAATTTATGTTAGTAGCGTAGTAGTAGATAGTTGCGACTCCCAAACCGTGGCGAATCTGGTGTGGAAGAAGTGGGATCTTGAGACCCCACTTGAATTATATATTTATATAAAAAAAATTAATATATTTTTATTAAGGACTCCACTAAATAGTTTTTTAGGACTCCAGGGTCATACATGTAAGTTGCAAGTCAGAAACACAACTTCTAAGTTCCATATTTATCTCTCAAAAGTTGGACCCCATGTAAAGCTTTATTTACAACTTGTTCTCTGTTGCAATTCCTATAGCACTATCTTTCGAACAAGTGGAAGAAAGTGATAAAGAAATCACAATGAATATTTAAAAAGTGATCATTGACATTTTCCTCAATCCATTTCTTCAAAGGTCACCCAAGAAAACGACTTCTCTGCTCCTGTGTTCTTCTGACATGTTATTTTTCATTCAAAATTACATGTCTTTCTTTTTTGAAAAAAATATTGCTTGTTTGTATTTTTTAGTGTGAAGTTTGTTTTTGTTCTTGGTAAATAAGTGTAGATTTTGGGAGAAAATGAAGAATCGCAAATATCAGAAACCCTAAAAACTGCAAACAGACGTGGGGATCATCAGAGATCGTTCCTTCATCTGGGATCTCTTGACCCTTTAAATATAAAAACCTAATACAAAATAAATGTTCATTACACCCTAATGAATTGGAAATTGCACAAAGAATATGAAACGGTTCAATAACAAACAGAAAACAGAAATGGGCTACAAAAGAAGAGCTGGGCTCGAACAATGACTGGGCTGACTGGGCCTGCTTGGTAATTGGGCTTCAATGATACAGCCTGATCTCAACACTCCCCCTCAGGCTGTGTCTCCCCCTGTCTTCCATACAGATTTTTCATACCAAACTTGCTAGATAGAAAGTAATGTTGATGACTTCCCAATGCCTTTGTAAACAAATCAGCCAACTGTTCTCCAGTTTTAACATGTCTAAGCTCAATAATCCCAGCCAACAATTTTTCTCTTATATAATGACAATCAATTTCAATGTGCTTTGTTCTCTCATGGAAAACAGGGTTGTTTGCTATTTGAATTGCAGCCTTGTTATCACAGTGTAGCACAACAGGTTTAACCTGTTCAGATCCAAGCTCACTTAACAAATTTCTAAGCCAAATGATTTCGGACAAGGCTGAACCCATACTTCGATATTCAGACTCAGCCGAAGACCTGGACACAGTATTCTGTTTCTTGACTTTCCATGAAATTAGGGATTTACCCAACATAATACAGAAACTTGTCACAGACTTCCTACTTTCTATGCATCCGGCCCAATCAGAGTCACAAAACCCAACAAGATCTGATGATGAATCAGATGACAATAAGATTCCCTTACCTGGTTCGCGTTTCACATACCTGATTACTCTCAAAGCTGCCTCTAGGTGTGTATCCTTGGGATCCTGCATATACTGGCTCAAATTTTGGACAGCAAAAGATATATCCGGTCTGGTAATGGTCAGATATAGTAATTTCCCTATCAGCCGCCTATATAGACTAACATCATCTAGGGGTTTATCATTTTGGTTCAGCTTCAGGTGCTCATCATAATCACAGCTAGTCAGTTTTAAATTTGTTTCCATTGGTGTTTTACTGACTTTTGCACCTGAAAGTCCAACCTCAGATATCAATTCTAGAGCATACTTCCTTTGCGACAATACCAACCCTTTATCAGACCTAGCAACTTCTATGCCCAAAAAATATTTCAATTCCCCAAGGTCTTTCATTTTGAAGCTAGACTCTAAGGCAATCTTAAGCTCAGATATCAATTCAGCACTATTCCCAGAAATGAGCAGGTCATCTACATATATAAGGAGAACAACAATCTGATTACCTGCCCTTTTTGTAAAAAGGGAATAGTCCAGCTTGGATTGGATATAACCTGCCTGAACCAACACGTCACACAACCTTATGTTCCACTTGTTGGATCGTGATTTCCTGAATGCTGATCTGGCAATGAATTGAATGCCAAGGAGATGGTGATCGCGCGCTTTCGCCTGAACTCCGATGAACCTGCAAGAAGGGGAGCGCAACAGAGGGGGTGCCTCTGGGTCCCTCTCCGATGCTTAAATGAGTATATGTGTGTATATAGCTCAAAACGTATTGAATGTATGTAAAGCAAAGGTATTTATAGAGTAGGAGATACCAAACCGTATAAGGTAACTGTATATCTTCGTGAATATTGTGTTGTTGAAGATTTAGATAGTAGATATTGCGGTTACGGCGAGATATTGCAGTTACCGTATCTAATCTTTAGTGAATATGTGCCCGAGATATGCGGGATATCGTGGCTATATCCTTGTTAACGGTTGGTGGGACCAGAGGAGAGAGGCAAGACTCTCTTGATGGCGAGCACTCCTATGGCTGCGACCTTGATTGTTGGCGAGCACTTCCTGGGCACTCCCTTGGCGAGCACTCCCATGGCGAGCAGTGGGAGGCTTTGGCCTTGGCCAATGGCGACCTGAAGTGGCACTTTGGCGTCCACTTTAGTTTGGATTCGATACTGGACCACTTTATGAGGGCCAGAGTAACCTTACTGTGGGTTGGCCTTGTTTAAATGGTATGGGTTGCACCCCCTGCAAATTTATTGGGCCTTCGAGGCCTTTCCCATATTGGGTCGTCACTATCAATACCCAACATTTGCCCCCGAAGCTTGAGTGAAGTTTCTTCGGTCGAGCTTGATTCTGTGATAGGGTTTAAGATAGTGACTTTTGGACTGGATTTTTTGCTTTCCTTATATGCTATTTGTGCCTTTTGATGCTCTGTATCCTTTGGCGAACGATTTTGGTTGCGTAGAGTTTTTCGGAATGTGTGATACCTTACCCCATTAGGCGAACGCTTTGGGTTTCCAGGGTTTATGGATGCTCATTCTTCACTCTTTGGGCGAACACTATCGTTGCGAGGGTGTTAGGAGAGGTCTGGTATAGCTTTTGGCAATCACATTTTTTGTGTAAGACTTCGAACATTTTAATGAATGGACAGTTAGCGGAAGTCGAGAGGACTCTTGAGGCATGTCTGTCTCTTTGTCTTCCGTAACCAGTGGGCAGACTCACAGGTTTTTCGTGTCGTTCCAACCTTTTGTCTCCCCGATGTAACCCTTGGAATTCTGACATTACTTCGGTTTTACCCAAAAGGGTGTAATCATTATCTGAGCCGTTTCTCACATGCCCGTTCGGTTTCCTTCGTTTTGGCTAAAAAGGCCGAACTTTAGCATTTAGTCTTTTACGCACTCAATTCATTTGCATTCCAGAGTTCATATCTTCTTTCAGCCTTCTGTTTCAATTTTTCATTTATCTCTTTTTATCCTCGAAAAAGCTTTCTCAGCCAGAACGGGATACTCCTTCGAGCTTTGGAGAGCTGTCGGGGAGTGATCGGAACATCATTGATGACTTCTTCTAACATCATAGGCAACCAAACTTCTGTTCAATCCGCTCAGGGACGGAAACTTCAGAGTCGATGCTTGGGTTAGCGGGCATTCATCAGTTCGTACAACTGACGCTCAAGGTCGGGGTTCGTCATTCCACGCCAGTCTTTATTGATTGGATAAATTTCTGACCCATCAGTCTGGGACCTAAATTCATTGACCGCACTTGAGGACCTAAATTCTTCAGTCTATTTTCCAAGCGGGCTAAGACGAGGTTGTTTAGCTGCCTAGGCGTCTATGAGTTTCGGATCAAGGATGTCGACCAGTACTCTGTTTGGCTAGAGGCAGAGAATGGTGACCTCAGGGCTCAATTGAAAGAGTCCTGGGTGCAGAGGGATGCCTCGATGGCTGAGCAGGAGCATCCTTCCTTAAATCGTAAGGCTGTCCCATCCCCCCTTAGCGTGGACTTTAAGAAGTCCGAGGAGTTCTCTGTCTGCGCCTTGGAGGTGATAAAGGCCGAGGCTGCTTCCTACCTCCAGATCTTGGTCGACGAGATTCAAGGGATTGATCCCAAGTTTCCTCTCAGGGAGGTGAGGTCTCTTCAGGACTTCATTGAGAGCGGCTACACCAAGGAAGCTCCTTGGCGATGAGGCTGCCCCCGAGGCCGAGAAGGAAACTGCATCCCCTGATGAACCCAGACCTTGAGGTCTCAGGCCTTCAGGCGACCGAGTCGATGCAGAGTTTCAGGTCAAGGGAGCCTGTTCATCCTCCTGCTTTTTGTTCATCCTTCTTTTTATCGATAATCACTTTTACTTCCCTTTGTTTTTGGGATAGTTGTAATTATTCTTTTGATTTCAGACTCAGATATTATTATAATGAACGCCTTTAATTTCGTAAGCCTTTACTCTTTTTCGACTTCGAATGTGTTTGGTCGTTCTTCCGATATCTTTTCGTTCGAACGCTTTAGGAAGTTTTACCATATTTGTTTTCAACTTCTCTTTAGCTTATGTAGGAGAGTCTCGCCATATAGGATCTTGGACCATCCATTCCCTTCACCAAAGTTTCTTAAGGGAACTGTTACTCGAAGATCATACCTTTAAGGAAACTATCATCTTTTGTAGATGTGTTCGCTTTGTTAAGGTTTTAGACCTTTGGAGTGTTCGTCTAATCACGGGGAACTGTTACCCGAGGCTCATTCATCTTCGCCCTAGGTTCATTCGCCCACTTTCTTGTGTTTGTTTCGCAAAGGAACTGTTACCTATGATATGGATTCATTCGCTTTGGATGTTACTTCTCAATTTTTGCCCAACTTATAAGAGAACGGACTCCTTGACGGATTGCTCGCCTTTTGCGCTAGGACTTCTGTCTGATTTTTATATTTAGGCCTTATTTGCCTAACTTTTTCCTTAGGTCTTTTCGCCTGATTTTGATAACAGGTCTTGTGCCTGACTTTGGCATCAGGTCTTTCGCCTAACTTTGGTGCTAGGTCTTTCACCTGATTCAGTCATCAGGTCTTTCGGATCTTTTGGTTTGCCTAACTTTGGCGTTAGGTCTTTTTGCCTAACTTTGGCGTTAAAGCTTTAGGAAGTTTTACCATACTTGTTTTCAACTTCGCTTCAGCTTTTGTAGAATAGTCTCGCCTTTTTGTTTTCATTCAAAGGGTCTTGGACCTTTCTTTGGAGGAAACGTTACCCTTTAGAGGTTCTTTTCGCTCCTTTAGGTTTCGGAGGAAGGACTGTGGCCTCTTATCGGCTCGTCCGTTCCTTTCGCCATGTTTCTTAAGGAAACTGTTACCCAAGGATTATGCCTTTAAGGAAACTGTCATCCTTTATGGATTCGTTCGCCTTTTAGGATTTTGGTCCTTAGATTCGTTCGCCTAGTCGTAGGAAACTGTTATCTAAGATTTGCTCGCCTTTTAAGAAGCTGTTACCTCGGATTCGTTCTCCCTTTTTGGGGAACTGTTACCCAAGATTCGCTCGCCTTTTAAGAAGCTGTTACCTCGGATTCGTTCTCCCTTTTTGGGGAACTATTACCCAAGATTCGCTCGCCTTTTTAGGAAGCTGGAAAGCTTTAGGAAGTTTTACCATACTTGTTTTCAACTTCGCTTCAGCTTTTGTAGAATAGTCTCGCCTTTTTGTTTTCATTCAAAGGGTCTTGGACCTTTCTTTGGAGGAAACGTTACCCTTTAGAGGTTCTTTTCGCTCCTTTAGGTTTCGGGGGTAGGACTGTGGCCTCTTATCGGCTCGTCCGTTCCTTTCGCCATGTTTCTTAAGGAAACTGTTACCTTTGATATGGATTCATTCGCTTTGGAGGATTTTGGTCCTTAGATTCGTTCGCCTAGTCGTAGGAAACTGTTATCTAAGATTTGCTCGCCTTTTAGGAAGCTGTAAAGCTTTAGGAAGTTTTACCATACTTGTTTTCAACTTCGCTTCAGCTTTTGTAGAATAGTCTCGCCTTTTTGTTTTCATTCAAAGGGTCTTGGACCTTTCTTTGGAGGAAACGTTACCCTTTAGAGGTTCTTTTCGCTCCTTTAGGTTTCGGGGGTAGGACTGTGGCCTCTTATCGGCTCGTCCGTTCCTTTCGCCATGTTTCTTAAGGAAACTGTTACCTTTGATATGGATTCATTCGCTTTGGAGGATTTTGGTCCTTAGATTCGTTCGCCTAGTCGTAGGAAACTGTTATCTAAGATTTGCTCGCCTTTTAGGAAGCTGTTACCTCAGATTCGTTCGCCCTTTTTGGGGAACTGTTACCCAAGATTCGCTCGCCTTTTTAGGAAGCTGGAAAGCTTTAGGAAGTTTTACCATACTTGTTTTCAACTTCGCTTTTCAAAGGGACAGTTACCTTTAGATTCGTTCGCCTTTTAGGATTTTCTTTGGAGAGACTGTTACCTTATTGGTTCGTCTGCTCCGTTGTGCCCAATTTGTAACGGAACTGTTACCCTTGATGTGGGTTCGTTCGCCTTTTAGTGTAGGTCTTTGTTCTTCCCAGTTGGACAGCTGTAGAGATTTGGGTAGCATAGACTTCTTTTGCATTGGACCCCTCGCCTCCGGCACCAAACCTTACAGCAATCAGGTTTATCACCCTCCTGCTCTAGGATGGACCGAATTGCTCGGGCGGAGCTGGAGAGTGGTTTCTACGTGGGGGCGTTCGACTTCTGGTGACATGGCTTTTTGACCTTGCCGTCAGGGCTTTTGACCTAACTTTGGTGTTAGGGCTTTTTGGCCTGACTTTGGCATCAGGGCCTTTGGCCTGTCTTTGCCTAATTCTATTGTTAGGACTTTTGGCATGACTTTGGTGTCAGGGCTTTTATTTTGCCTAACTTTATTGCTAGGTCTTTTGGCCTGACTTTGGCGTCAGGGCTTTTGTGGCCTATCTTTGGTGATAGGGCTTTTTGGCCTAATTTTGTTGCTAGGGCTTTTGTGGTCTATCTTTGGTGATAGGGCTTTTGTGGCCTAACTTTGTTGTTAGAGCTTTTGGCCTGACTTTGGCGTCAGGGCTTTTGTGGCCTAACTTTGTTGTTAGGGCTTTTGTGGCCTATCTTTGGTGATAGGGCTTTTGTGGCCTAACTTTGTTGTTAGAGCTTTTGGCCTGACTTTGGCGTCAGGGCTTTTGTGGCCTAACTTTGTTGTTAGGGCTTTTGTGGCCTATCTTTGGTGATAGGGCTTTTGGCCTGACTTTGGCGTCAGGGCTTTCGGCCTGTCTTTGGTGACAGGGCTTTTGTGGCCTAACTTTGTTGTTAGGGCTTTTGGCCTGACTTTGGTGACAGGGCTTTTGTGGCCTAACTTTGTTGTTAGGGCTTTTGGCCTGACTTTGGCGTCAGGGCTTTTGTGGCCTAACTTTGTTGTTAGGGCTTTTGGCCTGACTTTGGCGTCAGGGCTTTTGGCCTAGCTTTGTTGCTAGGGCTTTTGGCCTAGCTTTGTTGCTAGGACTTTTGTGTTCGATTTGCTTCGAGTGAACATGTTTATGAAGGAATTACTTGCTTGTATGGTCTTTCCCACTTAGCTGAAAGTTTATTCTGACTGTCCAGCCTTGTGAATTCATTCCTTCAACATTCCTATCTTTATCAGCTTTTCGATGTCGCGCTTGTGATATCTGCAATAGATCTCGGTGTCATTCCCCATAGGCTGACCACTCTTGCGGGGACTCGGTGGCCTTGCCAGAGACCTTTCCATCTCGACTAGTACCGCCGAGATCTGCCTGTTTAAAGGCGTGAAATACTCGGGGACCTCTGGATGTCTTGGTCCTGGGTTTTCCGATCTAGGCTTTTCTCGACCCTTCTTGATCCTGCAGGGACACCAAAGAACCAAGACGACGCCGAACCCAAAAGGGTCGACAGAAATAACAGGGCTAAGTGATTCGGATCAGTCGACTTACCCAACAGAGAGGCTTCATGCTTATTAACATGTATAATGGGGGCGCCTCCACCACTATACTCGGGGATGGCCCTGGCGACGACATCCTTTTGGGTCTTGATGACGACCAGGTCAGTGGTGAAGATATGAGCTGATCGTTCCTTAAAGGGAGTCATGACGGTTTCGCGTTGTTCTTTGAGTCTCTTAGTGATAAGCTCCTCAACTTGGTCAAGAGTGAATTGGGGTTGTTGTCCTCCAGTCGGTGCAGAACTTGATGGATTGACAGAGTGAGTGACCGCCGGCGTCTCAGTGGAGGCCGGAGGTAAGGATTGGTGTCCAAAGTTCATCTCTTGATCTTCTTGAGGGGCTGTGGTGCCAGGATTTCCAGTTTCTGATTCCGGTGGCCCCGTAGGACGAGGATCTTCATGAGGAGCAGGGGGTTTTCTGCGGGCCTGTCCTATGATGGTTTCCAAGAGGGATATCATCTCTGCGGTTACCTGAATGGTTTCCCAAGCCACTTGGATGGTTTGTCGATCTGGAATCTCTGCGACGTTTGGAACAGGGGTCGTTCTCGAATTGCCAATGTGTTCACGTGCCGGTCTCGGAGGGACGGCATCACAGACTGCTTGGCTTGCAGGTTCTTGGTGGAGTGGCGAAGTGGCAGCGGAATTAGAGCTATCCGAGGACTGCTCGTTAGCTTCTTTCCGATGATTGCGGTTAGAGCGAGTATGTATGACTGTTTTGCTCGTGTTCCCACAGACGGCGCCAAATGTTGGATCGTGATTTCCTGAATGCTGATCTGGCAATGAATTGAATGCCAAGGAGATGGTGATCGCGCGCTTTCGCCTGAACTCCGATGAACCTGCAAGAAGGGGAGCGCAACAGAGGGGGTGCCTCTGGGTCCCTCTCCGATGCTTAAATGAGTATATGTGTGTATATAGCTCAAAACGTATTGAATGTATGTAAAGCAAAGGTATTTATAGAGTAGGAGATACCAAACCGTATAAGGTAACTGTATATCTTCGTGAATATTGTGTTGTTGAAGATTTAGATAGTAGATATTGCGGTTACGGCGAGATATTGCAGTTACCGTATCTAATCTTTAGTGAATATGTGCCCGAGATATGCGGGATATCGTGGCTATATCCTTGTTAACGGTTGGTGGGACCAGAGGAGAGAGGCAAGACTCTCTTGATGGCGAGCACTCCTATGGCTGCGACCTTGATTGTTGGCGAGCACTTCCTGGGCACTCCCTTGGCGAGCACTCCCATGGCGAGCAGTGGGAGGCTTTGGCCTTGGCCAATGGCGACCTGAAGTGGCACTTTGGCGTCCACTTTAGTTTGGATTCGATACTGGACCACTTTATGAGGGCCAGAGTAACCTTACTGTGGGTTGGCCTTGTTTAAATGGTATGGGTTGCACCCCCTGCAAATTTATTGGGCCTTCGAGGCCTTTCCCATATTGGGTCGTCACTATCAATACCCAACACCACTGTCTACCTGCTTGCTTTAGGCCATACAAAGACTTCCTTAATCTGCATACTAAATCAGTCTTACAGTCATAAAAGCCATCAGGTATTTTCATATAAACCTCCTCGTCCAAATTACCTTGCAGGAAAGCGTTATGGACATCCATTTGATATAATGGCCAACAATTTATAGATGCTAGGGCTAGAATAGTACGGACAGTATTCATTTTTGCCACAGGTGAAAATGTTTCAAAATAATCAATACCGTGTTTTTTATTGTAACCCTTAGCGACTAATCTGGCTTTATACCTACTCAAACTTCCATCAGAGTTAAACTTGAGTTTATAGACCCATTTGCAACCTATAACAGATTTACCTTTCGGTAATGGAACCAGGTCCCATGTGTGATTTTCCTCCAATGCATTTATTTCTTCCTGCATTGCCTTAACCCACGACCTGTCTTTCTTAGCTTCATGAAAATTTTCTGGTTCGACCAGGTCAGATATCGATGAAATATAACATTGATATTTATCAGACAATTCATCATACGAGATATAATTCTGAATACCATGCACATTCGAAGCATTAGGCACCTGATAATCTTTCATCCATATAGGTGGCCTAATAGCTCTTCCAGACCTACTTGTCATAGGTCTGGAAGGAACATCAGATGAAGGGTTAACACCCTCATCAGAGTCGATAACAGACTCATCATTTTGGGGGGGCCCATCTGAGTCCTGTTGGGACTCATCCTGTGGGTTTCCTTCATTATCATCCTCAGTTTCGGCAATTTTTTGATTGCTTACATCATCGGAATCATTTATCTGAGGGTCAAAGAATATGGGTAACTGTTCAAGTCTACCATTCCCAAAGGGAAATATGCTCTCATTAAAATTTACATCTCTACTAACAAAAAAACTTTTTTCAGTTAAATCATAGAGCTTATATCCATTTTGGGTCTCAGAGTATCCCATTAAAACAGATGGGATAGCCCTGGAGGCCAACTTGTCGGTCACAACCATATTCTTGGCATAAGCCAAGCAACCGAACACCCTAGGGTGATTTATATTTGGTTTCTTTCCATTCAACATTTCATAAGGAGACTTACCTCCTAAGATTCTGGAAGGCATGCGATTTATCAGATAGCAGGCTGTGAGGATGCAATCTCCCCAAAATTTGTTCGGAACGGACCCCTGCAATTTCAGGGCCCTTGCAATCTCAAGCAGATGTCTGTGTTTTCTTTCGGCCTTACCATTCTGTTGGGGCATGTAGGGACATGAGCTTTGATGATTGATCCCCTTATCTGTCAACAGTCTATTCATAATATCATTGAAAAACTCTTTCCCGTTATCCGTTCGAAAACATTTTATCCTCCTGCTAAACTGATTTTCAACCATGGAAATATAATTCTTCACAACAATACAGACATCAGATTTGAATTGCATAAGATGCACCCATGTGGTTCTCGAAAAATCATCAACCAATGTTAAAAAATACCGCTTATCATCATGTGTGGGATAGTGATATGGTCCCCACACATCTGCATGGACAAGATCAAATATAGCATCTGTTTTGGAATTCGAAATAGGAAAGGGACTTCTAACAATTCTCGCCTTAGGACAAATGGGGCAATTATTCATGTCAATATGCTTATCCTTAATAATATCCAAGGAATCAATATGCTCTAACACTTTAATAGATGCATGCCCAAAACGTTTATGCCACAACTTTACACTATTTACAACCAAATTTGTTACAAGAGAACTAACTAGTCTGCAAGGTAAGCTTATGAAATATAGTTCAGCCCTTGCCTCACCAATCCCCAAGACCTTCCCATTTAAGAGGTCCTGCAGGATAGCCAGGTTGGGGTGAAATAATGCAGAGCAGTTCAACTCACTTGCAAGTTTTGAAACCGAAAGCAAGTTGTATTTGAAATCAGGTATATACAGAACATCACATAACTTTTTGTTGGAATCCAGAAAAGTATCTCCAACACTATGAACATCAGAACAGCCTCCATTTGGTAGCTGAACCTTGGTTCCAAGAGCTGCCCTAGATCCACATAACCAATCATTTATGTTGGTCATGTGGTTGGTAGCTCCTGTATCCAAGATCCAGTAACTTTTTTCATTTGAACAAGCTGAGTTTAAAAAAATACCAGCCGTATTCGCGTGTGAATCTTGTAGGGCGGTAGCACTTGCTCCTCCTGCAATGCTGCCAGCACCTCCCACCGTTTGAAGGAACTTTTCGAATTGATCCCGGGTAAAGGTATTGCCTCCTTGAACACTATTACTCAATGGAGATTCATTAGAAATATTGAGGGTGCTAGGATCAATGTCACCAGTCCTTGTGGAGGCAACATTTCCCCTAGCATTATTCCCTTTGTTTTTCAAAAAATCTCTGTATTTAAAACAGTTATCCTTGGCATGCCCCTTCTTTTTACAGAAGTCGCATCCCTTAGCATAACATCTATCTATAGTGTGCCCACGCTTGTGACAATGGGTACACTCTAGATTCTGGTTTCCTTTAGGTTTTTCAAAATTCAAGGAAACATTCGCAGATTTAGTATTCAAGGCAGCATTCATAGTGGAAGTAATACCTCTTTGACTTTCCTCCTGCATGAGCAGGTTGTATGCTTGATTCACGGTGGGCAATGGTGTCTATAAAAGAATGTGACTCCTCACATTCGAATAGTTCTCATTCAATCCCATCAGAAATTGAAATAATTTCTGATTTTCCTTATGTTCTATATGTTTCTTAAAATCAACATGGTCAATGTGAGGAAGAGCACATGTAGAGTCAAATTCAGCCCACAGAACACGCAATTTAGAAGAAAAAAAAACAGAAATGGAATCAAGACCCTGACAAGTCATAACAATCTCCATATGTATCTGATATGATCTAGGACCACTGATTTTATCAAAACGTTCTTTAAGATCTTTCCATACAAGATATGCATCCTCAGTATACATGGTCTCATTTGAAAGATCTTTAGAAATAGAGTTAGTAATCCAACCCAAGACCACAGCATTACATCTATCCCATAGATGGTGAAAAGCAGGATCAAAATTTTCACGCAGACAGGTACCATTGATAAAACCCAACTTATTTCTTCCTAACAGAGTAAACCGAATAGATCTACACCACATAGCATAGTTTTCAGGACCAGTCAAAACAGTGGATATCATATTTGTACCAGGATTATCACTCGGATGCAGATAAAGAGGGTGATGAAATCAACAGTAGCCATAGCTTCACGATCAATACCATCATTCGCATATTTCTTAATTTCTTGATGAGGTTTTTCTTCGGCCATATTTTCTTTATAAAAGGATTCTTAAAAGGAACAAGACAAGGCCAGAAGAAGAACGAATCAACAGGAACCAAGATTTTCAACCAGTAAGCCGAAAGCAGCAACAACAAATACCAGTCTCAATCAGTTGCCAACAAGAACAAGAATACTGAATAACCAAGCTGAGGGTAACAACAACAGCAGCGATATCAATCCACAAACCCGAAGGTAATAACAGCACAATACCAATCCAACAGGCCAAAAATCAAGATACCAGAAGCGACATGATCAGTGTAGTATCAGAAACTCATCACAATCGCAACAGTATAAGGGTGAAGATAGCCAAAAAAAGATCGAGAAACCAAGTTACCAGAGGTTGCAATGAGGATTGCAACCAGTCTTCCTTAAACGAAGACAAAAAAATGAATCAGTGCCAAGAACACGAACCGTCGCGGCGAAGAGGCACAAGTTCCCGATAGGAAACCGAAGCGATCCTTCCTCAGTTCAAGAGAACAAGAGGAAACAAAGAAGCAAGAAGCCAGAATCGAGGGACACAGGGGCTCAGGGACCTCACTAACTCTCTGATACCATGTAGATTTTGGGAGAAAATGAAGAATCGCAAATATCAGAAACCCTAAAAACTGCAAACAGACGTGGGGATCATCAGAGATCGTTCCTTCATCTGGGATCTCTTCACCCTTTAAATATAAAAACCTAATACAAAATAAATGTTCATTACACCCTAATGAATTGGAAATTGCACAAAGAATATGAAACGGTTCAATAACAAACAGAAAACGGAAATGGGCTACAAAAGAAGAGCTGGGCTCGAACAATGACTGAGCTGACTGGGCTTGCTTGGTAATTGGGCTTCAATGATACAGTCTGATCTCAACAATAAGTACAATTTTTAAAATGGAGAACCCACTTGCTCCGGTTCCTAATCCACCGCTGCTCCCGAATGAGAGGTTTTGAGTTAGAGTTTCTGCATAAATATTTTTAAAAAAAAAAGTTATAAATAATTCACGCATAGGATTAGGATGTTCGATTCACGGATTTCCAAAATTGAAACATGGTTCGCGTGTTTGACTAAAAAAAAGTTAAATATAGATTCACGCATACTGTTATTTTTGAAATAACTAAAATACAAGTGTCAGTTTGGTAATTAACTTTTAAATATGTGTTAAAACTTAAAATTGAAAAAAAAAATCACAATTTTAGGCATTCAATTTGGATTAGGTGTATGATGTATTGGAATTTTAACTATATTTTTTATTTATTATAATGTTTTTCATCATTTTTTATTTATATAACTACAAAAATAAAGAAGATTTATTATCTATATTATATAAAAACAAAAGACAGTATACAAAATAAAAGTTAATTTAGTCATTTATTACTATTAACGTTAATTTTATAATTATATTTTTGGCCATAGTTAATTTTATAATTACTTAATACACAAGAAATTACATAATTACGTACCAACTAATATATAAACATTAATTAATACGACTAAGTATTTGGACCAAACATTAAAATTAGTTTATAGATATATTTATTTAATCTTATAACATCATTAATAATTCAACTAAAATAATAATTTTTATAAATTTTTATTTAATCACGTATATTATGGGTTAATAGTTAATAATATAATAATTCCACATTCCATATGCATATATGGTTCGTACTTCGTAGTCAAATACCTTTTGTCTTTTCACACACCAATAACAATAACCCGAAACCCTGACAGTATTTTTCTTTTAACAAAGAGAGAACACCCGTCAACCCGACAACGGTTAAGAAAACGACACTGATCATCAGAGACAAACATCAAGATCCACCGGAATCACTTCAGATCATTCGCCCCCGGCGTAGAAATCGCCAGGTCAGGCCACCCAGTGTAGTCGCCACTGCCAAAACCGCCACATTCGCCGACCTCCAACTGCCATGTATTCATCAATCCCAAGCCTTCAGTGTTTCCGCCGCCGTCTCCCGCTCCGGGAAAAGCCCAGACGCCTCTCCCCAGCCCAAACGCCGCCTTTTCTTCTAATCCTTGTCCGGACCCCAGACCGAACCCGAACCCGCTCAGCGCAAGAAACCCAGGTCCTGGAGCGTTGAGCAGAGAGGTGAAGCTGTTGCAGACATTGATTCCTTGCTTCTGTAACTCGCCGTCTGCGAACCCAGATTGCACTGACGCTGTCGGACAGTGAATTGCCGTTTCAGTTCGAAGCAGGAAAAAAAAGTGATTTTTAAAGCATTAGAAGCAGAGAATCTTCGTCGTGAACTTACCCCGACTGGTAACTGAGCCGTCGTGGCCGGCGACGACTGACGGCAGAGCAGAGGTACCGATGGGGGTTGAGCATACGGAGGAGGTACGAGAGCGCTTGGCGTTCTTCCTACTGCCGCCGCCGATGGGTATGTCCCTTAGGGTTCCGCCTTGAGTCCAGTAGCGTCGGCAGCCCTTGCAGAAGTGGCGGGGCTGAGAGAAGTTGTAGTTGTTGTAGTAGCAGAATTTGGTGCTGGTGGAATTGCACCGTGGGCACGGCAGATGCTCCTGCTGCTCCGGCGGCAACGCTCCAGAGGCTGACTGGCCACTGTTGCTGTGGCAGGATTTCGCCGATATGCGGTAGCCGGAATCCGCTGGCATTTGGGCAGTAGCAGATATTCGAGTCTTCACTGGTCGGAGTTGTGGTTTGAAGAATCTGGAATCACTTAGGGGAGAAGCTCGGCAACGTTTGATTCTCCGACAGTGGATTTATGGATAGTTGAGAGAGAGAGAGAGAGAGAGAATGTTGCAGATCGATAGGAACGGTTTCAGAGGGAAGGAGAAGAATCAGAAGATAGATAGAGCAGCTTTACAAAGGTTTCCTTGAACAAGACAATCTTTCAGTCTGCTCAAGTAAGGAGAAGAGATTGGCAAAAAAACAAAAAGTAAAGAGATGAGCTACATCTTTACATAATTTAATTTAATATGTAATTAAAATTAAAAAAAAAAATGATTTATGCACTGAAATATATTTAATGAATTTTTTTTCATAAAGAATGAATGTGTTAATAGTGGTGATAAGCTACACACCGCGTCGTAAGGTTCGGGCATTCGTCCCACGGTAATCAAGCTTCCACTAGGGAACCAACGTTTTGCACTGATTCCGTCAACATAACTTCACCAGCAACCTAAAATTAAGTTTGAATTTATGTAAAAGTGCAATCACTGTTTAAAATAATATTTAGATTTTTACGTATAGTATGTATAATTTTTTACGTATTATATTATACGGTCAATCTAAAAGTCAAAAATTAACGTCTAGTTAACGTTATTTAATTCATAATTAAATTATCTACGCATTGTAATGTTTTTGATTTTTTTTGAGTAAGTATCTAATTAACTTTCTCACTTAATGCATTTAATCATTTTAGTCAAATTATAAAACAAATGATATTAGATTAAAAAAAATATTTTTAATCACAAAAAATTACCATAGGTAAATAATTGAATTACGACGTAAATGTCGTTAAACGTGGTGAGTTTGGACATATAGTGTCTGAGTTATATTTTTTTTAGTCAAATCTTCATATTTCAACTTACGGTAGAGCGTACAGTCAATCTGCAAGTCCAAATTTAATATTTTTGCATAATTTGAATCACAATTAAAATATCTACGCACTATAATTATTTTAATATTTTTCAACAAATACATAATTTTATTTTTAATTAAAAATTGAGTTGTCAAAAATATTTAAAATAAAAACAAAAAGTTAAGAGAAAAACGCTATTCTGGGCAATTTTTTTGTATTAAAAAAATTGTTACCCCAAGTAGCGGTTATGCATAATTTGCTAAATATTTTTTTTGAATATATACTTTTCTAAATATATTGTTTAAGATGGTTACTTTTATAAAAAAAATCAAAGAAGTTGCATACCCATCTAAAACTAGTGTACCAAAATTGGTATTTAACCATTTTTTCATTTATTTTTTCATTTGAATAACTGATTTTTTCGTTTTTACTCATATTGTATTTTTTTCCTCTCGTTGTAATAATGAAGTTGTATTTAAATATAATGTATATATTCTTATTTATTACTCTATTAGTTTAATATCCCAAGTGAATTAACATCAACCATAGTAATACGACGTAACACGCTTCGTCCCTTAATTAAATATTTTGAATTTAAATTATGCGAATAAAAATATAAGGGTAAACCATATCAACAATTACTTATGTGGGACTATGTGACTAAATGGTCACTTTTATATTTTTGTGTAGCTAAACGATCATGTATGTTTCAAAAATGTGATTTTTTTGTTAAACGTGTTTTATTCAGTTACATATGTTTGACAAATGTGATTTAATAGCCACAAAAATTAGGCTTGTTCATGAATCGGTTCGACCCGAATCGGTACAGAACTGAACTGGTTTGTAAAAAATCAATACTTTTTCGATTTCTAAAAAAACTAGTATGGTTTAGGTTAAAAAAACTGGTATGGTTCGAATTGATTCAGAATCGATTCGAAACTGGTCTGGTATGATTTTTTAATAACAATTCCCGTTAGGAAATAACCTGGTTCAAACCAACTGAAAATCATGTCTAACACACTTAACCGACGGAAAAACACAGTGAACCGACTGAAAATCTGTTCCACAACCAATTGAAATTCTGTCCAACATCAACATATACATTTCTAGGTTTGGTTTATTGAAGACATCTCTAGGTTTGGTTTAATTTTAGGCTAGTTTGGTTTATTTTGCTTCAAATCAGTTCTAAAATTATATTGGTTTAAAGTGGTTTGATTTAAATTTAAGTATAAACCAGTATAAAAAAATGAGTCGATTCGAACTGAATTGAAACTACTACTTTGAACTGGTCTACAAAACTGGTTTGACTTTGAAACTAGTTCGGCTGAACCGGTTCAAACCAGACCAGTTCAGCAGAACCGATTTAAATGAACAAGCCTACCAAAAATGACGATTTTACGTTTCCCTTTTATCTTGTTTTTCATGTATGAAATGTGTTTTTGAACTCAAATTTGCACAAATCTGGCTTCAAACGCATATCTGGGTTTGAAGTGAACTTCTATATGCATTTCTAGGTTCAATTCGAATTTAGATTTGTGCAAATCTAAATTCGAAATTAGATTTCGAGTTTAAATCGAGAAATAAATAGATTGAATATGAAGAACGTAAAGATGAACATGAAGAACACTGGAAGAGTATTTTATCATTTTTTCATATATATTTTTTAATCTTTCACTCACATTTTGAAATATAAGTAACTGTCAACATAAGTTTCAATTATATAATCACACGTGCAAACGTAAGTGACTCTTGAATAATTTACATTATTCATAACCAATATTTTACCTTAGAAACTGTTAGGAAATAAAAAATAAATAATCCATTTAAATCAATCCTCTTTTTTTTTTGGCCGAAATTTAAATTAATCCTCATTATTAGTTAAATAGTTTACAAATAAATAAATAGAGAAGAGGTCACATCGAAATTCGAATGAAGAGAGTGGCGGAGCAGAGGATTGGATAGAGTGAGGGAACAGAGGAGCGAGAATCGCGGGAATTGAAGAGAGAGACAGTACGGAGGACGGGAGGAGGAGGAATCTGCTGCGGACATGACGCGTACGAAATCACAGCGACGACCCAATTATTGCCCCCCACGCTGCTCCAACACTCATGATTCTGTCGGACCTCACCATTATCTCTTCAAAGGTCGCCGAATGGACGGCGGAGATCCAGCCACCCATCACTGGTCGGTCATAGATTTGTTCTTAGTGGCCAAAAAATAAAATAGATTTGTTCTTCAAATGCTGCAATATTTGTTTTGTAGTGTTATCGTAACCGAACCGGCGGTCGGATTCGATCGGATCGATATTAATATCATTTAAAGTGTTGCAAAAAGGGGTTACAATTTTAATAGGACACTATTAAACGACTTGTAACGACTTATATTTTCACGATAATAAAACGATACAATTATTAAGCATGTCTGAATAACTCTTATACGTTTAGACACGATTAATAATCGTGTCTAAACACCTCTAACCTACAAATGCACGACAAACACAAGTTTAATTAATCGTGTCTAGACGTGTCTAATTGTTATGAACATTTTTGAGAGTGTATTCTATAAAACAAAAGTTATGAAGAAATCATAAATTAGTTACTATAATAAAATAATTTGTCATTTAATTAAAACTTTATACTTCTCACGGATCAACGACTAATGATAGATAACTATAGTAATATATCGTAATAATGAATTTTGAATACTTTACTTTGTATATATGAATATGTGTATATATCTACTTTAAAACGTATATGAGTTTGACATTAACGAATCTCGTGTCTAAACAACTCGTATACGTTTAGACACGATTAATGACTTATCTGTTTAGACACGAGATAAGTTTAGACACGTTTAAGACTTATCCGTTTAGACATGAGACATGTTTAGACACGACACTATTATACACGACACGATTGCTTGCAAACTAATGTAAATAAAGATGCCACGATATTCTCTCTCTCTGGAAAATTAATGGCGATTAGGTTTTGCCACTTTCCAAGATGATTTCTCCAACCGCTCGGCTCGAAATCAAAGGGCTTTCTCCAATTGGCAGGGGCAATCATCCTCCCTCAGCTCACTCTCCAAGCTCACGGTAGAGTTTCCTTGATCGTGGTCGGAGGAGCTCAATCGAGGAGGCTCGATCGTGTCAATCGACAACCGCGGATCGGCAGCTCACCACTTGGGCTGCTTCGGATCTTCAACAAGCTTCAGCTCCCCTGCCTTCTTTTAGCAGGAATCGCCATCATATTCGCCGGATTACAGCAATTAAATGTAATAACCCTCTTTACCCTGCTTCTTCCTTTCTATCGTGTCTTCCTTACTGTGTGTAGGTGGTGGCTCCTGTTGTGAGCTTGTCCGATCTGATTTGGCCATGGCTAGCACCAATTCTGAAGAGGGAGATGCCCCGGGTATGGCTATGCTGAACCTTGTTCCTTCTAGCTGTGCGGATATAGACAAAGGGCCAGAACACAGGGCGTTTGGGGTTCTTCTTTCGGATAGACATGTTAAGAACTCGGCAGTCATGGCAGTTTTGAGAGAAGCGTGGGCAAGGTTTGGCAAAGTGGATATTGCCGAAGTGAATGATACAACTCTGGTTTTTGACTTTGCATCAGAAAAGGATAAGAATCAGGTGATCGAATTATCCCCGTGGTCTATTCACGGTCATTGCTTGAACGTTAGATCATGCCCGATTGACAAATCCTTAGGTGATGTAGACTTTTTTAGACTGCAATGTTGGGTACAAATTCATGGTTTAAGCCTAGAGATGATGAATAGCCAAAATGCTCAGAATATAGGTGATAGCATAGGAATCTGCCTAAAAGTGGAGGATCACAGATTGTTGAAACAGAGGACTTACTTGAGGGTCTTGGTTGATTTGGATACTACGTCTCCTTTGATGTCGAGGTTCAGGTGGAAGGACTCAAAAGGAATTCAGAAGTGGGCCACAGTTAGATATGAGAGACTATCGGAATTGTGCTATGGGTGTGGTTTGGTAGGACACTCATCTCGGTCTTGTTCGGAACCGGTTGTGTCTGATATTGAAGATGGCTCACCTCTTTATGGGCCATGGTCTTCATGTGATCGCCCTAAGACGAACAACCGATGGGTCTCCGTGGGGGGTGGTGCACGGCTGGCCACCTCCAGGGACCCAAAGGTTCAGTCTTGGAGCCAAATCATGAAACAACAGGGACCGCATTTCAGCAAAGGCTCGCCTCACTGGGGTTATACTCATACCAACAGGCAAGCGGGTCAGTCATATAGAAGTGCTATGGGGGAACAAAGAAGCAGGGTGTCGAGTAGCCAGTCAAACAATGGACAGTCGGTTCGGGGTCCAACAGGTAGCAGGGGAGGAACTGATAAGCACAACCCGGGGGACAATTTAGGGGATAACTCAGGTCACCTCGCGACTGGTGACGAAAGGTTTGGTCAGGTGGAAGGAGCTGGTCAAGTTGGGAATCTGGCCAGAATAGGTGATAGTGTGCAGGGAACAGCATCTTCGAAGGAAGGGGACCTGCCAGATGAAATCCTCCGTGCGTTAGCCTCTGCGACACCTCTCACGCCCATTCCTAGGGAGGAGTCACAGGGGACGAGCATCTTTGAAAGGAACTCTGTGATGGAGCTTGAGTCGGGAGCTGTCCAGTCCAGAGATAGAAGCTTGGCACCCAAGGCAGCTGTGCAGCAGCCAGCGTTTTCGTCCATGGCGTCGCAAGGTCTGGGCACCGTTCAGGTGCAGCCTGTTTCCATCGAAGGTGCCTCCGTGCACACAAAGGAGTCCAATCCGCAGGAAATACAAGGTCACACAAATGACCCAAACAATAAGAAATGTACCTTGGCCAGGGGCGAGGGGAGAGGAAAGGAGACAGGTCTTCAAAGGGACCGTATGGTGAGGGGGAAAGACTGGATGAATGCTGTGGCCTTGTCAAATGAAACGAATGAGAAGGGTGATTGGGAGAAGGATGAGGAATCGGTGAAGAGAAGAAAGACGAACACTGAACCTTCGGGGGGAGGGACTGGGGGCATCATATTCTTTGGCAACCATCCTCCCGGGGAAGATCGGGGAGCTACTACTTCACGGACCGTTACAAAGGGAATTGAGGTGAGGATGACGAGGAAAGCGGGAAAAACTAAGGGTTCCGGTGGCTGTCCCCGAACAGCCACGGGTTCCCAATGATGTTCCTAAGTTGGAATTGTCAAGGGTTAGGGTCTCCCTTGACAATTCGACATCTAAAAGACCTGGTGAAGGGCTCTCAGCCTTCTGTCGTCTTTCTTATGGAGACAAAGAAGAATGAAGCCCACTGCGAGAAGGTGAGAAGGGAAGTCGGGATGGAACATGCCTCGTATGTCCATCCTGTAGGTACGAGTGGAGGTTTGGCACTATGGTGGACGAGAGAGGTTACACTACAAATCCACTCACAACATAAGAACTTTATAGATACATCGATTCAGAGCTCGGTTTCCAGGACAACTATGAGGGTCACGTGGGTATACGGGGACTCAATGTTTGTGAGACGAACTCTAAATTGGGGGGAGCTTCGGTGTATGGGCACGACCCGATCGGAAGCATGGGTGTGTATTGGCGATTTCAACGATATCACTCATCAAAGGGAGAAGGAGGGAGGGGGTATAAAGGACCAAAACAAAATCGATGGGTTCGTTAATCTCCTTAACGATCTCAACCTGGAAGACCTGGGCTTTAGGGGCCCTAATTTCACTTGGTGCAATAACCGGAGAGGGGGAGATCGCATAAAAGAGAGATTGGATAGGGCGGTGGCGAACCCCGCGTGGCTTACCTCATTCCCTTCGGCTCATTGCATAAACGGCCTCATGATTGGGTCGGATCATGCTCCTATAAGCATTTACCTCTCGCGACAGGAAACCAAGGGTAAGAGACGTTTCAGATTTGAAGAAATGTGGTTGGAGAAGGAGGAATGTTCCGACATCATTAATACGGCTTGGAATAGAGGTGGCCCGATTATTAACGGGGCGGAGCTGAAATGGAAACTCGACCGATGCAAGTCGGCCCTCTCAGATTGGAGCTTAGTGGAATTCAAACACAATTTAAGGGAGATTGCTAAGGTCAAGGGACAGATTAGTAGAGTGTCGGATGAGGATGAGGAAAGGGCGCTCAAATCGAGACTTCACGCTCTTTGGAAGCGTGAAGAGATCTACTGGAAACAACGTTCGAGGATTAAGTGGCTCGACCATGGGGACCGAAACACGAAATTCTTCCATCAATCGACTCTTGCGAGGAGGCGTCGTAACAAAATCATCCGCCTTAAGGATGGTAACGGGAATTGGATTGAGGGGGATAAGGACATCAAAGCGGAAATACACGGGTTCTTCACAAACCTGTTCACGTCGGATCGTAACATTAGCCCCTCGGTCGGGACTCCTTCTCCATGCTTCCAGAATATCCTTGAGTCGGTTCCCAATTTGGTCACGCTTGAGATGAATGAGTGCCTCACGGCTTTGGCATCGGAGGAGGAGGTGAGACGGGCTTGCTTCCAGATGGGGGGAACTAAGGCGCCGGGTCCGGATGGCTTCTCGGGCATCTTCTTCCAAAAGAGTTGGTGCACGATCGGATCGGACTTGCTCACTTCGGTTAACGCTTTCCTCACTTCAGGTATCATGCCTTCTTTTCTTAACCATACACACATTACTTTGATTCCTAAGATTGCCAATCCGGTGTGTGCCTCTGATTTTAGACCTATTAGCCTATGTAATTTCGGGTATAAAATCATATCAAAGGTTCTGGCAAATAGACTAAAAACCTATTTGCCAGAATTGGTCACCCCGTTCCAAAGTGCGTTTGTTTCAGGAAGACGCATTCAGGATAGCATTATTATTGCGCACGAGATGTTCCACTATCTGAAGTCAAGAGGCAAGCCAAGAACGACCTCAGGGAGATCGGAATGTGCTCTCAAAATAGATATGCAGAAGGCCTATGACAGAGTGGAATGGGACTTTCTATTGGAGTGCTTGTCCAGACGGGGTTTCAATGGAAAATGGATATCTTGGATCAAAGCGTGCATTTCCTCTGTCTCATACAGAGTATTGGTTAACGGGAACCAGACGGACATCATAAGACCCTCTAGGGGGTTGCGACAGGGTGACCCTCTATCACCCTATCTCTTTATCTTAGTCGCTGACGTTCTATCTAGATTGCTTGACGACCAGGTTTCAAAGGGTATTATCAGAGGAATCCGCCCGAAGAGGTCATGCCCCGAGATTCAACACCTCTTCTTCGCGGATGACTCCATATTTTTTCTTAAGGGACATCTGAACCTGGCGACAAATCTTAAGAACTCTCTGGACGACTATTGCCTTGCATCGGGACAGAAGATCAATTTCTCCAAATCCACGCTTTATTTCAACTCAGGGGCGCATGACGATTACAAGAGGGACATTTCGACGCTTTTTGGAGTGGCTCAAACATCGGACCCAGGTTTCTACCTTGGTCTACCTACGATTTGGGGAAGATCAAAGAAGGAAGCTCTCAACTACCTAAAGGAAAGAATCAGGGACAAGATACACAGTTGGAGAAACAAGCTCCTCAACAATTCGGGGAAAGAAGTTCTTATAAAGTCGGTCCTCAGTGCCATCCCTTCCTATGTTATGCACGTTTTCAAAATGCCGGTTACTTGGTGCAATGAGATTAACACTCTCATTGCGCGGTTCTGGTGGGGGTCTAAGGAAGGCAATAGAAAAATTCATTGGAAGAACTGGACATCGATGACTACATCAAAGTCGGTCGGGGGATACGGCTTTAGGGATATGAATCAGTTCAACCGCGCGATTCTGGCTAACATGGCTTCGAGGATCATTCAGGAGCCGGAATCCCTATGGGTGAGATTTATTAAAGGAATCTATTTCCCGCACAACTCTTTCTTGCATGCAGTTAAGGGTGGAAGAGCATCATGGACATGGGCGAGCCTATTAGAGGGGCGTGATGTCA
Source organism: Chamaenerion angustifolium (assembly GCA_946814005.1). Classification (NCBI taxonomy): domain Eukaryota; kingdom Viridiplantae; phylum Streptophyta; class Magnoliopsida; order Myrtales; family Onagraceae; genus Chamaenerion; species Chamaenerion angustifolium. The sequence goes on from OX328279.1 coordinate 3,928,433, forward strand.
TTAAACAAGAAGGTGTGTGGTCACTTGGAGATGGACGCTCTATTCATCCGTTTGATGACCCGTGGGTTCCGAATGTCCCGAGCATGAGGATCAGACCTAGGACTGAAAACAACCAGCTGCCCTCGCCTAGGGTAGCTACGTGGATTCGCCGATCCTCGAGATCGTGGGACGAGGATGCTATTACGGATGCGGTCCATCTTGAAGACGTTCCGGCGGTGCTGCAGGTCCCGATTCCTATAGCCGACACAATCGACGTGTACAGGTGGCCTCATTCATCATCGGGCCAAATTTCGGTGAGGTCCGCCTATCATGTCTTGCAGACTGCCCACTTGAGAGCACAACCGACGGTGGATCCCCTTCGAATCAACCCGACACCAAGACCTAAGGTATGGAGCGCAATCTGGTCGGCCAATGTGTGGCCTAAGCTCAGGTCGTTTATGTGGAAGATGGCAAGCAACACCCTCCCGACGAGGGATTCGCTCAACCGACGTGGAATGGACCTGACCCCTCTCTGTCAGGCATGCCGTGTGGTAGAAACTCGTGAACACCTGTTTTTTCATTGTCCTTGGGTTAAACAGATGTGGTCGCTCTTCGCGGATACGAGAGCCATCGACTTGGGTGCGATCTCGATTGATGCATGGCTAAACGACGTCACTCGGTTCGAGGGCAATCATAAGAGGATCAGGAAGCGACAATGGCGCTTGAACATTGTTGTGGCGTGGGTCATTTGGAAGACACGATGCAGAATCGTCTACGACAATGCCCAACCTCTAGTCCCGTCTATCTTGCACGAGATCAACCGAACTTTGGAAGAGATGGGCTCAGATGAACACAACCACAATGAGGGACCGACGAGGTTCCAAGCTTGGATCGGCCCACCATCGGGCGTCATCAAAATTAATTGCGACGGGGCATGGGCGAGCAACACTCGACGGGGCGGCTTTGGAGCAATCGCTAGGGATGAAACAGGTTCGGTCTGTGGAGGCATTTCCGGGGTCGCACTTGCGGGGACGGTCGACGAGATTGAGGCCACAGCGGTCTTACACGCGGTTAAACTTGCCATTGATAAGGGATGGCAGAGGGTGATCATAGAGTCGGACGCCATGAATGGAAATCGCTTGGGTGCATGTTCCACGATCCGCCAACTCTTGTGCGGATTGGATTGCGAGAAACGTTTTGTCGGGGTTGTGTCCTTTAGATTGGGTGTCTTCACCACCAACCCCTCTGTTTAGATGCATTATTACGGATAACATCTTGTACTCGAACTCGGTGTCGTTTGTTGAATGAAGTTTGTTATTTCAGGCCAAAAAAAAAAAAAAAATGTAAATAAACATAATTCGAGATAAATAAAATTTTATGTGAGAAAAGTAAAATATATTCATGCATTTATTTAGGGTGAATGTTCAATTTCTGATTCCATAAAAATTAAAATTGTCAACTCGATGCATAATATTTTTCTCGAATATATTTAAAATATTATTATTGTGTAGAATTGTGAATTAAATAGATCAAATGATAAATAATAATTTGATCTTTCATTCTTTAACCGAAACTAATTACATAACTATTTTTTTTTTATTAATACTAGATATATATTTTTGTAGAATTTGACAAATAATTGAGTAACGTACTATCAAAATAAAGAAAATAAAGAATTTCATAATGTTTTTCAGCATCTCTAGAATCATAATAGACACTTAAATACTACTATAAACATACAACACATATATTATTTAGTTGCCTTATAAATCTACATTTTAAAAGTAAAATATTCTATATACTCTTGGCCAAGATAGAGCCACTTGGGGACTATGGGGGCTTACATCTCTTAATTTAACTCTAAAAAATACATTAATTTATAATTTAACATTTTTAAATTATATATTTATCATCACTTAGTTTTTTAAATTTAAATATTTATCTTTACTTTAATATTTACTTTCAGTAAATAAGTTTTCTACTTTATTCATGCTCTTCACTTTCCATTTTATCTTATTCCTTTATCCATCTAATTTTGAATTATAATAAAATAAGTAACTCAAGTCGTAATTTTGTTCAACCCTACCTTTGCCAGTTTGCCTGCATCATCCTTCTCCTTCTGCAGACTCTGCTCTTCTCTTCTTCGGTCCTCTTCTCTCTCTTCTGTGCTATTCTACGTACTGTTGTCGGTCGCCCCTTATTACTGACAACTGAGAAGAAATTCCAAACTCTTACTGGATTTGGGTTCAGACATGTCTCGAAATCACCGGTAGATTTTTAGTAACTCCATATTTTTATAAATATTATATATATATAAGTATAATTTTAATATATTTTTATTTTAATAACTTATATATTTACTCTAAATATATAAACAAATTGGTGGCGAGTGGGCTTTTAGATCACTATTTTTTCACTCCTCGGCTCCCGGCTCCTGGTGCTGCTCCGACGACCTGCAAGAAGGAAACTTCGGGTTTTGCCCGTGGTTTCCCCTCCGACGATCAAGTCAGTCGGAAGTTCATTTATAGAGAGCATAATTACATGTATGTCAAAATTTATCTCTTCAAATGAATGGGATAAAAAGTATATATAGAGATACTTAACCTGAGTCCATGGTCAGGTCTTTACCATAATTATCAGAGTTGTCTCTTGGTCGAGCGAACCATGGTTACTTTAAGAATATTCGTTTGTAATGGCTACTCCACTGTAGACTATTATTTTAGTCTGTTTAATCCTAGGCGTGCTAAAAGCAACCGGTCTAATTCGTAGGATGTGGTGGCACACACTCATTCTGAGTACTTTATGTTTTTGGCGCATCTTTATTTGGCGCATCCTTAGGTGAGCCACTAAGAGGCGATCTGTCATAAGGTGACGCCTTAAAGACGAGCTGCTCAAGGGTGACGCCTTAAAGGCGAGCTGCTCAAGGGTGATGCCTTAACGTCAAACTGCTCAAAGGTGACGCCTTAACGTCGAACTGCTCAAAGGTGACGCCTTAACGTCGAACTGCTCAAAGGTGACGCCTTAACGTCGAACTGCTCAAAGGTGACGCCTTAACGTCGAACTGCTCAAAGGTGACACCTTAAAGATAATTTGGGCTTTAATAAATCCAGTTCAGGGTGTAATTGTGCCAAATGTAAAAATAAGCAAGCCCAATATTCATAACCCATCATGGGCGAACTGAGAGGGGGGCGGGAGAGCGGCAGGGAGGAGGAGAGGAGACGAACATACTAAAAAGGGAGGGGGAGGGGTCTGGCAGATGGAGGTGGGCGGGGAGGAGAATAGGGGACGAGCGGACTAAAAGGAGAACTAGGGGGAGAGGACAGGATGAGGAGAGGGGGCTGGCCGGGAGGGTTGGGGGACAGGGAGACATTTTTGTTTTTTACTTATAAATAGTGAACCGCATATTGGACCGGGTTCAATTGAGTTGAATTGGACGAACCGAGAATCGACTCTCTCTCCTGTTCGACTGTCGCTCTGATTTTGATAACACGGATTTAGATACAATTAATAATTATATTTAAATATTTTTAATATGTAAATATACATATAAATATATTTTTTAATATTTAGATAAGATTAGACATATATTTTGATAATACTTATGATCTGCAAATATATATACATATAAACACTATGAAAAATCTACATATACGTCTAACTACTACTTCTGTCATGTATGTATGATTGATTTTGTTCAATAAATTAATCGTTCATATCCTATGTAATCAGTTTCCCATTTATATGATTAAGAAGATAATATAATTACTGATACAACACAAATTAACACTATTAATTCTTAATTGTACTGTGAATAAAACATGGAGTCAAAGCAATTTTAGGGTTTATTTATACTGAAAATTTCAAAGAAGAAAAATAGTAAATTTGCTTGATTGCTTAAAAGGAATTGATGATAATAATAATTATTATACAAGATTTTGGCCAGATCTTCTCTAATGATGTTAAAATGGGAAACATTTATTATTATTATTAAGGATAAATTGTTAAATTAAACATGTAACTAAGGTTTATTAATTATAATTTAACACGATATCAAAATAATTGCATCGACGAGTACATTTATAAATATTATATATTTTGACACTATTAACACTTTCACTTAGCTTATGATGTGTTCAAACATTTAAAAAAAATACACTTTGACTTATCGAACGACCTATCAAGTTCGGGAGCAACATTTTGAATATATATATATATCACAAGTTGTATCATAAAATAGCTAGGAAACAAAATGATACATTGACAAATTTTATAACTTGATTTCACAATTATATTTTAAAATTCACAAGTGATATAAAAATAAGTACAAAATAAATGTAAATATTAAATACATATCCTTAATTGTATTTATACACATATATATTTAAATTAAAAGTATTGAAACACGTTTATTAATCGTGTCTAAACATATAAGAGTTGTTTATACACGAAACGTGTAACTGTCAAACTAACTTTTATACATATAAATACATATCATTACAGACCGTGTTAATAATTATCACCCCTACTTTTAACTTTTAAGTGTCAAAAAGAATCTCATAACATAACTCTAATTTTACCCTACCTTTAGGGAGAAAAAAAAACTACCCCAATTTCTTTTGTCAAATATGAACGAAAATTAATGTTACAACACACAATTGGTCTACAATGTAAAAACATTATATTAATTAACAAAATATATGAATAAATGAGTGTGAGAAATTTGATTTTTAATGAAAAATTTAAAATAAACAAGTAATCAGAATACTTTTTTTTCTTTTTTATCTATTTCATATTTTTAATAAAATTATTATATTACAAATTCAAAATTTTCTCCATATTTTGGGGTTTCACCATTTATATATATTTTAAAAATAATATAATTTTTAAACTTAGACTAATTATGCGATGTCGGGTCAGTTTCCATCTAAATTTAACAAAAAGAAAATCAAAACATATTATTTATGTTCGAATTTAAAACACATTGAAGATGAAACGAAGACCCTTTAATTCAAATCAACTACGTAAAGGAGAGGAAGTCCAATTATGAAAACAAACACGTGCGACATTATTACACAAATCATGCGACATACATATAATGTACTCGTGCTCAAATAATCAAAGGTCTCGAAGCTGTCTGAGGTTGATAGGAGATATGTATTGGGTATCACCATTAAGTAATTGTTTGGTTAAGAGTATATTGGATGCTTCACTCGGGTGGTACGGGTCCCAAAACACGTGCGTAGATCGATCATTGCACATGCTCGATGTGGGACCGCAGGGTATGATCCCTGCGGACTGACCACCGTTCCCGCAACATGCTTGGCTTGCTGTTGTAAACCCTATATACAAGAACGAAGTCAAAAAAATTTAATTACAGTTTTAAAAAATATATATTTTTAACTCAATTATGCAACATAAGAATTTATTTTGAAAATGTTAAATTTATATTTTTTTATAAATATTATACAATATAAGGATTATTTATAATATTTAATCATAAAAGTATCTAAAAATAAATGAGTAGATAATAAAAAAATGTCAACAATTATGAATATGGTGCTAATTAATGATTTTACATTTTTATGACATCTATTATTGTCATATATTTTTAAATAAATACAAACTATTAAAAAACATTAGTTATATGAATTGTCACTTATATAAATTATTATTTTTTTAATTCCACAACATAATGTTGATTCTAGTACAATATAATAATGATGTTTTTAAAAAAACAAAAGTATGAAGAAACTATATTAACAATATTTTTTCATACCCTAAATTTCATGTTGCATATATACACAATCATGATTGTGTATATGAAATTAACATGCAATTATTATTTTTATAAAATGAATATATATGTAATATATGCAATTATTGTTATTTGGTCTTAAATTTAATTTGTAATACAAAGTTGTGATACATACATCTACTTGTTTTTCATAATAAAATATATAAGTTATGAATTTTTAGTATTCTCTTAAGTTTAGTAAGAAAAAAAAAATAAAAAATGAAAGATTTCAAAAAATTTAAACTAAGTTACATAATGTCATATAATCAAATAATATAGATATATCATGCCTAACTTGGACCTATAGTAAAGGGCTCAATGAGATATTTGCTATATATGTTGGACTTTGTTTCTTCAAGTCTGAAGTTTGTATGGAGGTAAAATTGGTCCTTAACAAGTATATACCAACACATTCACCCCCAACAATCAACATTGCTTCATATTTTGAAGAGTTAGGGTTTAGCCTATAACCTAGGACAAGAACAAAGCGAATATAAAATTGCGTGCTTACCGTATTTGTCGTAATTCGTGATGAGTTCCATGACAAGATCATACACATTCGCATACACGAAAGTGGATCCAGCGAGGTTCTTGTTCAGCTCCGTCACCAAACCCTTGAGCTTCACATTATACTGCTTCGCGAGCTTGTTAGGGAGATCAACACATTGGTCGGGGTTTAGTTGATTAATCGTTTTCTGGTAAGGGATGCAGCCGATCGGCCCCACATTCCCGATCACAAATTTTCGAGCATCGAGTTGATAAAGCCTCTGCATAGAATTAGGGTTCATGGTAGTGAGTAAATTAAAGAACAGGAAATCCACCTAGAATTAGGTAGATATAGATAGGACATAGATAAAGTTAAAGGACTAAATTGACACCTTATAAAAGTTGAATGAAGTCTCATCAAAATTTTAGACCGATCAATAATACCTAACCAAGATAACCGTTGACCGTACATTTTTACTCAAATAAAACACTAACAAAAATCATATTTACCAGTAAAATATATTTTTTAAATGGTATTTACCTCAGTTTCTTATTTAACTACAATATAATTGAATATATTAATAATATAATAAATTTATAGCTTTAATCTATAAAACTATAGTGATAGATTGATGGGTGACCCATGAATTTATTTAAAAAAATCCTAAACATATGGATGGTTGTATATAGAATAATATTAGACAAATTGCCTTTTTTAAAATATAACATAAAAATAATTTATATAATTTTTTTTATAGAATATAGTATAGGATTTGAAGTAAAAAACTATTTTTTCCCAAAAAAAAGAATCTACCCTAGTAGATGATCGACTGACCCGTAAGTAAAAAAATCTAAACCCGTACTTAAAAGTTAAAATTTACACGGATTGAACACGATTCACCCACGAATCGTTACCGAAATTTAAATTCTTACAAAAAAAATCTACAACTTCAATAATAATATATATGACCTGATTTTAGTAAAAAAAAAAAAGTTTTTTTTCTTCCCTTTTTCTTACAGTGAGTTGGTTCCTCAAGTGACTGATCATGTCATCAATGAAAGCATCTGGTGTTTCTGTGATTCGAGCACCGATGGAGAGTACAGGAAGCATGTAATTGTTCAAGAAGTCATTGGAGCCAACGGTGACGGAGAAGATGGATTTCGCTAAGAACTGTTTGGCTTTGGTTGTCCCTAACAGACTATCGATCTCCTTCCTCGTGATGTTGTAGTAGTCCACCTGAATATCCATGCTCAGTCTGTTTATCTGCAGCCAAACACATCCCCAGAAGTACGAGGATTTGGTTATATATATATATATATACATATTGGTTTCAATCAACTGAAGAAAAGAAAGAGAGTTAGGGTTTTGTATTCTGACGAATATTCTTCCTGTGGCATTAAGGATTCCTCCTCCTCCAGATGCATAGTTGACTCCAGAGAGTATGGCCTTTCCTGTGGTGTTCGGGGACAAAAATGGAATTGCATAATTTGGTTGTCCTAATTCTTCTCCTGCATTTTTATTTTTTGTAAAATTTATATTACAATAAATAGATATAAGCAAGTATATCTATTAATATTAGAATAATATACTACTGAAAATAAAATAATTATATATGTATGTAGTAAAATAATGCGATTATTTAATGGTATTGATTTTTATGGTTGCGTTTTAGAATATAGAATTGTTGGGTTTGCAAAGTGGTGAAATAATAGAGATTTTATGGAATTTATTTACAATTTCCAAAATGACCCAAAGTGATGCATATTGGACTTAAGTAAGTAGTTTTTTATTTTTTAATTTTAGTTATTAGGTTGTCATAATTCAACGACTATTTTAATAAAATCAGTATTGTGATACTCGATAAAACTATTCCTTTGTTTATGACAATTTTTAGATAATAGTATCTCAAAGTACCCTATCTACCCTACAATTAAGATAAATGTCAGTAGCCGCGAAAATTTAGATTACTCTACATTAACACATTATGTGTTTTCCGACCGACAAATCATGATAAAAATCTCAAACATATCTGTTTCCACTTTCGTGAAGTCCGTCGTTAAAGAATATAAATTAAATATAAATATTTATATTTATATTTTGTCCTAAGATAAGAAAACATCACGAGTTTTATATATACGTGAAGGTGGTCATAGAGTCGGACGCGAAAGTGGTTATAGAAAATCTTATAGGGACCGTCAAATTTTGGCAAATTGAGACTATAGTGCAAAATAGTCTATACTTGAGAGGTATGATTAGAAACCTGTTATGGAGTTGGGTACCAAGATCCGTAAATCAATGTGCGAACTGGTTAGCGAAACAAGCTTTAGGTGAATGTGTCATAGCGATTGGGCCACTTTTAAAAATTTTGCGGATAGACACTGATATGTTTCGGGGTCACTTTCTACCCCAAATTTTGTGAGTAATATACGGAATCATTGCTAAAATATATATATACGTACCGACAAGGTCTCCGATTGTCCTTCCATTAGTGTATCTTCCTGTCGGATTTCCATGCGAGGCTTTAAAGTCTATCCCATTGGGTTTGATATTAGCCCTAGAGAGTGTGGGTAAGTAGTTATTGTTTCCTGCATCGACGAGTGAATCACCGAATATGAAAGATGCTCCTCTGCTGATATTGAATTCATCATCTCCACTGCATACACGGATTCTGTAGTAAATGAATAAAACTATCAGAAATAGCAATGAAGAACAAGGGTTGTTCTTCGACATCGTCTTCTACTCAGAGGAGGAAGAAGAAGAAGAAGAAGAGGAGAAGGGGGATGGTTAGGGTTTGAAGACGACGACGATGGTGTATGTTAAAATGCATAGATGGCTTGTAGATATAGGGTTCCTATTTGGAGAGAAAAAGAGAAGATGCAGGGAAGTGGATGGGATTTTCTTCGTGGTGGTTCATCAAATTATCGATATTGCTAGATATGGAAGGACTTTGGAGTTGATCAACCTATTGACAAATTTCGTGAAGAAAAATTGCTTCCAACGTTAACTACCTAGTTGTATTGTACAGGTGTTAATATCTAACCTGATTCGAAGATGACCCAAATCAACCCGTGCTTATAAGTCGGGTTTAGGTCAGCAAAATAATCAGACGGGTTAAAAACGGGTTGACCCATCTACAAATCAAGTCGGGTTCGGGTTCTAAAGCTATACCGTCCATAAAACAAGCCTAGCTTCGAAGAATTTGATATCTTTCGCAGCTTCTTGGCCTCCACTTCTATTCCAGCTGCTTCAGCTCGTGAGTCTACAGCTTCTGGATATGGAGAACAATCAACAATCCTTCTTGCAATTAACTTGAGTTTGGTGATAGCAGTAGTTAACTTTGTTGTATATATGGTGCCTAATATTTTAGAAACCTTGGGTGTGAGATTTCTTTCGCATTTAATTTAACACTCCCCCACACTGTGATAACTCGATTAAGATACGGCACCGACACATTTAATCCAGACGGAAATCTCCTCTCACGTGCATGCCTGATCCGAACTCTTGTACTGTAAACGAAACACAACAAACTCACCTCGGGTACCCATAACGGGAAACAACTCAACACCGTCAAACGGAACCGAACTCTGATACCATATTAAATTTAATAACCGGACCGAGCCACACCCAAATAGCAACCACATTATACAATTTGGATTTCATCCTAAAACCAATTGGTGATAAGAGTTGTTAGCCTTGTTGTATATATGGTGCCTAATATTTTAGAAACCCACCGGTGTAAGATTTTTTTAACAGTAACTTCAACAAATTTTAGTTAGTTAACTAATTGCCTACTTCATCAATTAACCATTCATTTTTTGTATTCTTTTCGATTGTGTAGCATAGAGTACTTTGATTTTAGAAAATGACATTTTTATTACTTCTATCTCTTAAAATGATCAAAGAACAAATTCTAATTTGAAACAAAAAAAAGTATACTTTTAAATAAAAATAATATAATAATACAAATTTAGAGTAAAAAGTAATATATATATTATGTTACGAATTCATATATAAATGGATATTTTGAAGTTGAGATCATTTGTTCGAGGAGTGTCTGTCTTAAACGTGTCGAATCGAGTCACTAACATGGTCCAATAAATGCTTAACATTAACAAATTAGACATATTAAATAAATTATTGAGACATGCTTGGTTTGATCGGCACCGTAGGAATGTAGGATCCTTTTCTCAAACGTCTAAAACATTATTTTTTGTAGGTAAATTAGTTGGTACAAAGTGCATATATATATAATGAATTATGTACATTATTGGAAGTTATTCTTAGGTGACCAAAAAAATTTCACCTTCAAAAGTAGGTAGCCTGCAGCCTGCTACATAAAAAAACGGTCTTGTTCGGAAAAAATTAACAAAAAAAACCGTGATAATCGAATTAAACCAGAAATATACTATTTACTTTACGATTGGTTTGACTATCCCTATAAAATATATTTTGAGAGCCTTTTGTTTTTAGTCACGGGTAAGAGACTAGGTAATTAAAGTATTAATTATGTATTAGTATTAGTTAATACATGTATTAATTAATACAATGTTTGATTAGAAATAATACTGGTACTAATTAATACCTATGTATTAGCTAATATACATTTCTAGTGTTAATTGTGTATTAACTAATACATTCTATAACCATGGTATTATTTAATACATAATAAAAAATTATCTAATTACCCTCAATTAATCCACACAATTCCTATCTATAACTCAATTACTTGATCGTTTTTGATGATTTTTTTTGAAACCGCATAACTTTTCGAATTCTATACAACTCATTGCCGTAAGGCGATTTGCCCCGCTAATTTCTTCTAAAAACACCGCTTTACATCTTAATTCCCCGATTTTTCTATCAACCTCCATCTCTTCAAACATTTCTCACCCTTGTTCATCACTTTTTTTTAACAATTTGTCTCAATTTATGTCATGACACCGTTATTGTGGGTCCTCACACGCCATTAAGCTACTTGATTTTGATCGGGACCCCACCGGTAACCGCATACCGCATTTTCGGGTCCCGACAGGCATGCTCACACACGAACCCTTCACAAAAGATCAAGGTCGGTCAGCGGTGCTCCCATAGGGGATCCCACCAATCAGCTTCCTTGCACCTAACTGGTTTGTCACCCATAGACTCGCACACATGTCAGATTCCTTGGTCCGTGTTTCAAGACGGGACGAATGGGGAGCCCACAGGCCGATGTCAGGAGCGCGCAGTTGCCAAAGCACGCCGAGCGGCGCGCGCTGCCTACCACAATCGCAACGACAATGTTTCCGCGAGCGTATCAAAGACTCGGGCTTGGTTCGCCGCCGCAATCCGCATCGGTCCACACCCCAAATCGATCGATGAACTGGCTTATCACCGTTCCACATCCGACCGGGGCGCATCGCCGACCCCCATCCGCTTCCCTCCCGACAATTTCAAGCACTCTTTGACTCTCTTTTCAAAGTCCTTTTCATCTTTTACTCGCGGTACTTGTTTGCTATCGGTCTCTCGCCCGTATTTAGCCTTGGACGGAATTTACCGCCCGATTGGGGCTGCATTCTCAAACAACCCGACTCGTCGACAGCGCCTCGTGGTGCGACAGGGTCCGGACACGACGGGGCTCTCACCGTCTACGACGCCTCTTTCCAGGGGACCTGTTATGGTCAATGATCCCCGTGTTTATTGCTGTCATATGAATCTTATCGAATGCCACTTATAATCTTTCATGGTCTTGTATGACTCCACTTGAGTGATTCTGGTGTTCATTTGCACATATTAAATCAATTTATCTGTACACAATTTTAATATTAAAAAATAAATTAAAGGGCATTAATGTATTTTTGTCATTTTACGAATAATTTTATATTGAATCAAACACTGTATTAAGTTATACACGTATAAGTATATCTTAATACATGTTCCATTCAAACATAGTATTAACTAATACGTGTATTAACTAATACGTGTATTAACTAATACGTGTATTAACTAATACGTGTATTAACTAATACGTGTATTAACTAATACATCCAATCAAACGCTACCTAAGAGTTGATATTTACGGCCTTACGGGTAACTATATTTTGATAACTAATTTTTTAAAGAGGATATTTTAGTGTTTGATTTTAAGTGAGATATATTTTGGAAATATGTAACACTCACTAGATTAAATATTTCGTATGTAGTAAATTAAGTATGTCGTTGTATGCATCGTCAAATAACCACTCATCGGATGGTCGTCAAGATACATGATCCTCGTATATAGATTGTGCAAGAGATTCTGATCGATCATTGTTCCGTAATCTTTCTTAATCCTTGATGGTGCTAAGATGACTTAAGAATCGATGACTTTCACTCACAAATTCAGACATATGAGACAGTTGATTAAACTGTACGTTTTAAGTCATTCGTGATATCGGAGCGCGTAAGTTCAAGTATCATTGTCCTATAAAATAAAACCACTCCCCTTGAATGCAGAGGGAAGATCGGTTTAATGGATACTTTTAATGTAACTTAAGAGTACAGAAGAGTTGCATTCATACTACTTTGTCCAAGACTTTTTAATTAAAAGAATATATATAGAAAAAGGAAATATTCTTTCAAAATTGTTTTTTTTTGGCCAACTTCAAAATTTGTTGTTGAATTATCAAAATTTGATATTTTTGGAATCAAATCTTCAGTCAAATGAGTACGGTTTGTTGCAGACCAAATTGAGAGGTACAACTGGAGAACACCAGAACTTCCTAGTCTAACTACTTCCTCTCTTTACAAACTTAATAAAGGCAACAGCTTCAATCTCCCACTTCAGCTGAGATATCATATCATCAGATGGACGCCACAAAGACCAAGATCAACCACCCCGCGTTCTTCAAGATCATGCTTGATGATTTCTCCACTAAACTGGTATAATCTGAGTTTCATCCTTTCTCTCTAATCATTAAAAATCATTAATTTTGATGTTACATGCATAAAAACTGGATCTTTGTTCCCAACATTATATTGCAGAGAGTGCCACCTGCATTTTCGAACTATTTCAAGCACACAAAAATGCTTCGAATCTTCACCGTGTCCTTGGAATCTAACCTGAGAATTTCATGGAGAGTGACTGTGAAAAGAAGCCGTGAAGATGGGTGTCACTGCTTCACCAGAGGGTGGAGTAAGATGGTGAAAGATCTGCAGTTATCCGAAGGAGATTTCTTGGTGTTCTACTTGGTGTCAGATGATGCATTTGAAGTTGAAGTATATGATCCAACTTCCTGCCAGAAAGAGATCAATCATTCTTCCATTTCTAGTGAGCTTCTATAAGATAGATAGATACCTTCGTCTAACACCTGTATATACAATTTGTACATAAATTACTGCTGGTAATGCAGGTGGACGCCATGGGAGGACGACGACACAGGTGATGAACAAGAAAGGAAAGGTTCAGAAGAAGAGTCATCTTTGTTTTGAAAGAACTCTATCCTTTTATCACTTGAAAACCTTGGTAACATTTTGATGAAATCTTTTGGTATATTTACTGAAAAGAGTGTTGATGAAAAACTCGAAATCTTTGTGTTTGCAGACTCTGCCTGTGAAGTTTGTAAGAAACACAAGACTATGGTGTCACAATAAGGTGGTGATCATAGATCCACGTGGGAAGCAATGGTCCATTGTAATACAAGAGAGGAAGCTAGCTAAATATATAAAGTATGGTCTGGTAACTGGTTGGTCGGACTTTATCCAAACCAATGGATTTGTTGTTGGAGACACACTGAGGTTCAAGTTTGTTGAAGGATGCAAGATCCAAGCTAAAATGGTGAGGAGTGGGTCTTCCTAGTGTTGAAGATGTTGCCAACATTTTAAAGAACTCAAAACTTTCTGTTATGCAGAAGAAGATGCAGTTATTGAAGTGTAATTTATAGCTTCTAGTGTGGATGTTTTGCATTATATAATGTTCTTACTCTATTAGTAATTTTTTTTACTTAACACAACAACACGGCGTTAATATGCATGAACGAAATGATAATGCGATAACATGAAAATGAAAATGATAATATGAGGTAATTTGGTGTTGTGTTTGTGTTTAGAGGATCTTGACTTGCTTGCCCATGGGTTGATAGGGTTGGTTTGTGTCAAGACCCAAACATGAGCCCCTATCGAATTGAGTTCGGTTCAGTCTCAATTCGATTGGGGTCGGTTCAACCCCAATTTAATTGAGGTTTAGGTCTTGATCTTAACCTAGACTAACTACTATAGGTAGGGGTGATAACAAAAGACTAACTGAATTGAATTTCCGACAAGACTGATCCGACTAGGGTTGAGACCGAGCGGGTAAATATTTTTCTTCAAGATCGGGTTCAGTCTCAGTCTCGAAATTTTTCCCCGAAAGTCTGATTAGGACCGACCCATACCGAATTTTATCAAACCCTAAATAGTAGATATACCCTACACAGTCCCACAGAGTAGTAGACCACTCCACTTCGAGCACTCTCCAGCTCCTCTCCAAAGTATAACTGAATTGCGACTCCTTGGCACTCCAACTCGTGCGACTCCTTGTCTCTCTTCTCCTTCCCGTCTCCAGCATGACTCCTCCAACACTCTTTTCCTCCACGAACAATCGATTCCGTCCAACACGAATGAACAAACAGCTCCATCACTCCTTCACGACGAACAATTTCGTCTGTCTCATACAGGTAATTGCTCTATTAATGGATGATTTACATCCGATTGTTTCTGCTGCATGCACTAAGCCACTGATGGATCATGTTTTTTTTGGGGTCAAGACCGAATCCGGTCCGAATCAAGCAAGAACGACTTGGGCGGACTTTTTTGGTCGAAGTTGGTCTCGGTCCTCCAGAAGACAAGACCGAAATTTCGGTTTCGGTATTGCCTCCAGGACCGACCCGACCCACCTATGATCAACCCTAACTATAGATGGGCAACCAAGTCTGGGTCAAGATCCATACCTGAGCCTCTTCAATTGGAACTCATGCGAGTCCTGATTGAATCGTGATACAATTGCAACATTTGAAAAAAAATAAAAGGTTAAATTATGATATTTTTAAAATTATTATGTTATTTCTACCGTTTTCAATACATATTCGGTTAAGTTTGGACGAAAAATAACGAAATGGGGAACTTGATAGATTGCTAAACTTTAAAAATTGAAACTTTTATTTTTAAACATTAAGGAGAACTCGATTTTAACCCAAATATTAAGGTGAAAAGTGATATTTTATCCTCTATTTATATAATTTAGTGATATAAATGAATAGAATTAGTAACCCAAATAACCAATGCAGCTTTGAAAAACTTTGGAGCAGAAGATCTTTCCAAATCAGTGCATTATGTACATGGGAAATAGGCTAATAGCTACGAGGACGGATGTTTCAGTGAAAATATATAAATGTGTTATAGAGGTGTAAATAGAGGTTAGGGTATAATTAGGGTATAATATACAAATATCATAATCATACCATATTTTTAAACTACATACTATAATAAAAACCATAACCATTATGAGTATAATTTACAATACCATAACCATTAAAATAACCGTGGTTATTAACAATGGTTTTACCCGTATACCCATATTTATTCCACACATGTAATATAATAAAAGATTAAAAATTTTATTTTAAAAAATACATCAACCTATATTACTATCGTTGGACTTTGACGCCTTCAATCTTCAAACAATTTTAAATTTTCAATTATATAATTTATATTTAGTATATTATATAAATTAGTTTATTAATAATAAATAAATATTATATTTATCCATGTTATAACTCAAATATCATAACCATAATCATTATGGGTAGAAAATTCATCACCATAACCGCACCGCACCATAATGGTACAGTTAACCATATTAAACATTAACGGTTATAACCATGATTATAGGTTTTTCACCGCATCATTGCCGGCTCTAAGTGTAAAGATAAATACAAAATAAGTTTATTGTATCATATTTATTTAAAATTATTTTATTAAATTATTCAGTCATAGGTTCAGTGTGAATGGTTCATAACAATATAAGCTAGAATATTATATTTCACAAAATTTTAATATATAATAAAAAAAACTCTTAATATTAAATAATTAATTAATACTTTTACAGTTATAAAATGAGTTTTATTTGAATAAATATTTAAAAACTAAACTTACTAATATAATTTCCTATTTTAATACCTAAATACATACATATACATTATTCAATCTTATACTTTGCTTAAACCCGTTTTATTTCGTGAGTATTAAATTACCTGCGTATAATTTTTAGTTCGATAAAGAGAAAACAAATCATAGAAATCTCCACCCAACATATCCCGATCCCGAATAACTTCACCCCCCACGCGGCCCACCTCCGCAAATCTCAACCGTCCACGTCTCCATATCGAAATCCATGTTTGAGTCTCCAATGATCACACGCGTCAACCGTCGATCGAATCCCATGACACGGACGGCTGTGATTCGCTGCTTATACCTTTTCTAGAATCCCAGAAAAAAAAAGCTGAAACGTGAAGCTTTCTCTTCTTCTCCTTCTTCTTCCATTGTTTACTTTACTGGCTGCTGTTTCTTCTTTCTAATTAAGTGGGAGTCTGAGAGATAAAGAAGAAGCTAAAGCTCAAGCAAAAGTTCAGGCGCCGAGGTTAAAGTTTTATAGAGTCATGACAAAGAAGAAGCTGAACCACCCCTCCTTCTTCAAGATTATGCTCGGTGATTTCAACACGAAACTGGTATGCACAGTTTCTCTCTTGGTTATGTAAACGATTTGTATATTCTGAACTCATATATATATATATATAATTGCAGAGAGTGCCCCCAGCATTTGTGAAGAACATCAAACACAAAACCGTGTCCAAAGATTTCACCTTTTCTCTGAGATTTGGTGTGGTAAGTTCGTCATGGAAGGTGACTGTGGAAAGAAGCCGAGATGAGAACAGCAGCTTATCCTTCTCCTATTACTTCACCAGAGGATGGAGTGAAATGGTGAATGATCTGCAGTTAATGGAAGGATACTTCCTGTCGTTCTATTTGGTGGCCAACGATGCATTTGAAGTTGCAATATTTGATCAAACCGGTTGTGCTAAGACATTCAACAACTCTCTGAACACTTTGAGTGAGTTCTTACCTTACTTTTTCTTCAACAAAATGTCATATATATTTCCCATTTCTTTTCTAAGCTAATTATTATTCAGCTTCTTAGATTTTTATACACTACTCTAACTATGAATGATGTTGAATTTTGGTGTGGTGCTCCAAAATTTATAAAAGGGAAAATTTGAGCTTTGCCTTAGCAATTAGGAAAATTTGAGGCCAATTATAAAACTTTGCTAGGGTCTGGACTACTCGTCTTCCCAATTTTTGGTCACCGCGTCTGAGGCTTGTCAAATGCTCTAACGCCATTTCTTCCTTACTGTACACTGTACTCTTTCCCGAGGCTTGATTCTGGTGCGTCTTTTCCTTTCTGCTGCCCAAATTAACCAACTTGGGAAAACTTTGGCCCAAATTATCCATGTTTGGCTGAAGTTCGTTTTGCTCCTGAGCCCGAGAATTCCCACTTGCCCAAAGCCTATCCCTACCATTTGAGTCTGAATCCCTTTCTGCAGACTTCTCCATATTTGATTTTCCCTCTTGTAATTAGGGCTGACAATTCGTTCGTGCGTGCTATCATGTACAAGGACACGACACGCACGATAGTCCAACAGGACACACACGAAAATGTAATCGTGTCACAGACACACGACACGAAATTTATTGCATCAACACGATATGACCACGATAACACGAAAATATTCATGAAAAGTCGTAACACGATAACACGATTTCACGTTTTCACGAAAATAACACGGTAACATGATAACACAATTTCACGTTTTCACGAAAATAACACAATGACACGAAAATAACATGATGACACGTTTTCACGAAAATAGCACGGTAACACGGTTCACGTTCGCACGATAATACATCCTAAATAACATAAACACATCCCGTCAGGTTTTTATATTTCACGTTTGATCCTTATTTCTTATAATGATATGAATATAATATATAAATTATTAGATTGTTATCGTGTTTTGAGACCTAAACACTAACACGACACGAAAAAATAATCGTGTTTGTGTTATCGTGTTATCGTACCATCAAATGCAAACACGAACACGACTTTTTTCGTGCGTGTTCGTATCGTGTCGTGAGTGAAATTGTCAACCCTACTTGTAATGATATGGCAGTGTCAGGTTGTCCTTTTCTGACAGAACCCTTAATAGCCATCAATCTCACCTTGTTTGCTTTTCCCTTATCTTCGCCAGTGACCGTTTTATTCTGGCCGTTAGAGGAGGCTCGCCCGTGATTGAGATTTCCCGGTCCGACGATGCTCTACTTGACTTCGTCGGTGCCTTTTTCCGGTGTTGCACCACCATCCAAGGGTCGTACTTCCGATGTTGGCTTTCTTCTTCAACCAACGTATCCCTGACGAACTGGGTCTCCCTACGCAGGTTAGTGATTTTATTTCCTTCCTCCACAATAGTGTGGTTTTCCTTTCCTTCTCGGTGAGCTTTTCGATTGTTCTATGGGCATGCGCCTTCAGTAGCATGATTTAATCTACAAGTCTGATCCTTGTGACCCACCATACCACATTTGAAGCATAATGAATTTATTCCCTCATAGATCAGATCTAAGAGAAGATTATCAATCTTAAGGAACAAAGGTAGAGGCTTCATCAGATTTACCTGAATACATAATCTCGCAAATTCTCCCCTCTTCTCATTCACAGTAGCCATATCAATTTTGAGGAGAGGTCCAATTTTTTTCAAGAACATAGGCTCATAGTATTTAGACGATAATAGTGGGATCCTAATCCAAATCGCAGCAGCTGAAAACGTAGCTTTGGTCTGCTAAAATTCTGGTTCCCACAATCTCATTGTTAGGAAGGTAGAACCTATGAACCAAGGACCATCTCTAAGAACCTTATGCAGATCTCCCCTGTTTTGAAATGAAACTTTGAAAAAATCATTTCCCAAGTCCATCATCTCAAACCTTGCGATGATTTTCTACATAATCCACAATTTTCGCTTAAGAAAATTGTATTCAATCGATTTTCCAAATAGTTTAACAATAATATCAAGAGCATAATTTTTTTAAATAGCCATTTTTTCTTCTCGTGAGGAGAATATCTTGATGCAATTCACATATGTGAATTAATCTATTTCCTCCTTCACATCATCGAACAATAATTGTTCAAAGTAAAATGCTTTTTCATAAGCTCCCGAGATCACCCCATAAGTTTTGTTTTGTACGAAAGCTTTGGCTGAACGGAATCCCTTTCAGGATTTGGTTCTGCCTCCATCGGATTGTCGTATCGAGGTAAGAATTTTAGGTGACTGGTCGATGATGACTTTGGTTCTCTTGCAGTTTCCTTGGAGAACGTTTCCAGTGGCCTTTAGTTGGGGTAGCAACACCTAGAGAGAAGGAGGAGCATTTTCAGTCTCTAAAAGTATTAGCGAGTGTAAAGAAGTTAAGTATATTAAATAGTTAATCTATTTTTTAGAACAATAGTCGATTCGGTAGGGAAGTTGGTCCTTAAGTTCTTCAAGAAAGCATGTGACACCTTTTATTATTTCCATACAAAAAACAATTATTTTATTTGCACATCACAAACAGTTAGAAGCATCAACAAAGAACAATGGAGTTGCATACCAGCTTGGTTAAGATGATGATCATCCAAAAAACCCTCCTCGAAGGAAGGATGGTTTTGCGGAGACATTACTTACCTTCCTTTCAACTTTCCTTAATGAACTCTGAAATAAAAATTGACATTTATGGACTTGAAGATTGAATTTTGTCATTTTTCATCATTAAATTTGCAATGATGCTCTGTCTTTTTTAATCTTTCGAAACAGCTTGTTCACAAAAAGCATATAAATTTCAAAACGGTAAATTAGTAAAAGTATACGAAATATTTTAGCTTTTACATGAGGTTAAATTAAGATGGTAGCTGAACTTGAACTGCTCTATAATATTGTTTTTATTATAGATCAGTTTAAGTTCAGCTACCATCTTCCTATTTTGACATCAGGTTAAATTTTTTGTTATGCTTTTACTAATTTACTGTTTCGAAACTCGCCTATTTTTTTGTGTACAAGTTGTTTCAAAAGATCTAAAGACAAGACATGTGGGTATATAGAGAGACAGATTATCATTGCAAAGTTAGTGAAAAATGATAAAATTCAATCTCCGAGTCCATAAATGTCAGTTTTTTATTATACAGTTCATTGAGGAAGATAAGTAATGTCTTTCCATTCTTCTTCAAGATTTTTTTGGATGATCAGATCTTTGATCAAGTTGGTATGCGAATCCATTGCTCTCGGTTGATGCTTCTAACTGCTTGTGATGCGCAAATAAAATAAATGTTTTTTGTGTGAAAAAAATAGGTGTCAACTGTTTTCTTGAAGAATTGAAAGATGACCAACTTCCCTGCAGAATCCACCATTGTTCTAAAGTCTGATGTCAAGGTGTCATGGAAGGTGGTGAGGTTTCCTTCATCAAAGGTTGGGAGAAAGTCGGGAAAGACATGAAGTTAGAGATTTCTTGGTTTTCTATCTTGTGGGAGATGCTGCTACAAGAAGTGGGGATGGTGTCTCTCTTCAAGATCTGAAGTAGAGTCTGGTGGTGGGGTGCTGAGCTTTTTCCACATTCATTCAATTTGCTGCCTCTTTACTTGAGAGTTGACTAATTTTCTGATACGATTATATATTCACTGTTAATGTATACATGAATGGAGGCTCAGAGAACAATGGTAAGGTGGGTGAAGAAGAAGATGATAAGGTGTATGGCCATGGACATGAGAATGGACAGGAGAACGAAGAAGAAGAGATCAAACCAGAGGAGCCGATTTCAAAGAGGAGTAAGCGAAGTGAGATTAAATTTCTATTTATGCGTCCTTTTTTGAGATTTTTGTTCTAAAATATATTCTATTTTACAATTAAATATTAAAATATTTAATTTTAAAAACTAATTATTAAAATATACCTACATGTTAATGTTATTTAATTAAATTATATTTCTAAATCGTATTCGTTAATGTTGTATTTTTTTTTAAAGCGGTAGGATACCTATATAAAAAAAAACTCCTTAATTCAAATCTCAAACTCATGACTCAAGCAAATGGAACTAAAATGATAAAATATTTTTTTTATGTACTCAATTGAAAACATTTCTCTTTTTGTGAAATTGTATTCCACAAAACAGTAAGGTTAATTACAAAACAAAAAAATCAAACTTTGAGAAAAAATTAATTAGCATACTTACCTTTTTTCTTTTGCAATCAATAAATCTACCTCAAATTTTCATTATGTTTAAATGAATTTTTCAATGTTTGATGGAGTTATCAAGTCAGTATTAGTCGAAGTATTCTATGTAAAGGGTATTGCTATTTAATAACTTTCTTAAATATTAAAAAATTCATTCAAACATAATAAAAATTTGAGTTAGTTTTATTGATTGCTCAATTTCAAAAGTTTGGTTTATTGTTTGTCAAAAAAAAAGTTTGGTTTGCTGTTTGTTATTTTCTCAAAGTTCGATTTTTTATTTTTATAATTTACCCTAAAAACAGTATTTCTTCCATTTAGGTGGTCTAATGCAGATAAATGTGTAGCGAAAAGCGTTTTGTCTGAACTAACAGCATCTCAAAACAGGTTCAGAATTGGTGTCGAAGTATCCATTCTTCCAAGTGGTGATCACCAAGAGTTTATTGAGTAAAAGCCCGTTGATGGTATCATATACATATACATATATGCATATATATATATATCTTCCACTCTTTTTCCTTGGTCATTTTATTATCTTTTTTTTTGCATGCATGCAGCATGTACCCATGAGTTTTGCGAAGGGTAACCTAAACAGAAA
This sequence comes from Chamaenerion angustifolium, assembly GCA_946814005.1. Classification (NCBI taxonomy): domain Eukaryota; kingdom Viridiplantae; phylum Streptophyta; class Magnoliopsida; order Myrtales; family Onagraceae; genus Chamaenerion; species Chamaenerion angustifolium. Next base: position 3,950,584 of record OX328279.1, read on the forward strand.
CTGCAAGAAGCAAATCCTGACGTTTGAAACAAGTGTTGGTGGTCAGTCATGGCCAGTGACGCTCTACTGCAATAACATACGGCCGTCTCAATCCAATTTAGGTGCTGGTCTGTCGAGATTTCTGAAGGAAAATTTTGTGGAAGAAGGGAATATCTGCAGTTTTGAGCTCGTCGACAGGAAGAAAATGGTGTTCAGAGTCAACATCAACAGGAGCAATCATGAGATATTACACAATCTGCACTTTTGAGCTTGCTTGTCAGCAAGATGATGAGTAGTAGGGTGTTCTTGATCTCCATTGACAGAGGTTAAAATTCAAGGAAGAAGCACTGGAACTTGGTTTAGTAGACTTTTTCCATGGTAATCTACTCTGTTAGGGTTTGTGTGGCAACTTCAATCCTTCCTTTTAAAATTATGCAAAATACATTTTTTCTCAATCCTAGCTTTTGGATATTTTTTTACAATTTTTTCTTTTTAAAATAAATAAATTATTAAGTAATTCTGAAATGGTTATTTATTAGTCTCATCTAACTTATTCTTAAATGACATGTTTTACTCAATACACACCAACTATTTTAAGAATATGACAAACTACTCAATCTTTACGCGCTAATTATAAATCCAAACAATGTTTAAATAAAATAATGTTAACCATTGCAATGTGATGTAGCGCTTCAGCGATTCATGAGGTCTTGAATTCGAACCCTAAAAACGAAAACAAAAAAGAGAAATAAGAGAAGATATATTATTTTTTTGTCCAAGAGAGAAGATATATGAGGTCTTGAATTCGAACCCTAAAAACGAAAAAAAAAAGAAGATATATGAGGTTAGATGAGGCTAACTAGCTTGTTCATTTAAATCGGTTCAACTGAAATGGTCTGGTTCTGGTTTGGTTCGAATCGGTTCAGCTGAACTAATATCAAAACCAGACCAGTTTTTTAGGCTTCAACTAGACCATTTCAAAATAGTACCAAAAAATCAGTTCGAATGGACTCGTTTGTTAATACTGGTTTATACTTAAATTTAAATCAAACCACTTTAAACCTATATAATTTTAGAACCGGTTTGAAGCAAAATCATCTAAATCAGTCTGAAATTAAACCAAACCTAGAGATGTATTGGACTCTCGTATGTTGATGTTGGACAAGATTCCAGTTGGTTGTGGAACATATTTTAAATTGGTTCAACGTGTTTTTCAGTCGGTTCAGTGTATTTTTCAGTCGATTCAGTGTTTTTTCAGTTCATTCAGTATTTTTTCAGTCGGTTCAGTGTGTTGGACATGATTTTCAATCGATTCAGTTTCGGATTGAACATAATTTTTCCAAACCAAAATCAAACCAAACCAGTTTGAACCGGTTTTGAATTGGTTCGAACGAGACCCGTTTTTTAAACCTAAACCAACCAGTTTTTTTAGAAATAGAAAAAGATACTATTTTTTTACAAATCAGACCAGTTCATTTATGAACCGATTCATGAACAAGCTTAGGGCTAACTATAAAAAACCATTAAAAATTGGTAATTTGTGTCGTTTATTATACTAATTCTAGTATCTTTATATTTTGTTTAATAAAATTTAGTTATATGTAATATTGTTTTAATATCATACTTTACCTATTTTTAATGTTACATATTATTTTTAATAAATGTTTAATATCGATTTTAATACTTTATTATTATTATTTAAATTCAAAATTAATTTTTAATAATATTTAGTTGTTTTAATTTTAAACAATATACTATTGACATTTGACTATCAAGAGCGCCTTAGGCTAGAAGAGAAGGCCCATTACCATTAGGGTTCTTCCTTCGCTCCTCTACTCTCTATATAACCGCATCTGCCCCTTAGCTAAAGGAATCACTTCACTCCTCAAAGCATTTAGACATTCATTTTTTGTTCGATTGCATCGTCTTCCATTTTTTGTTCTTCTGTTTTCAGATTGAAAGATTTTCTCCGATTATGAGTTGGAGGAGGGTAAGCCAATTTGCAGAGCAAATGCGCGAAACAATACCTGGCGTAATTTGCATTGAAGGTTGGCAAGATCAATAAGCGATTCTCCGTGCCTGTCAAACCTAATTCAATTTTGTCAAGGCCTCGAACAAATCGCTACATTTAATTTGAATGAACCATCTCCTCCCCCCAATTTGTTCTTCGTCGATTTCAAGGTATAAATGGCAATATAGACTGTATTCAAAACCCAGAAGAATCAGCTGTTTTAGTTAGAGGGGTCTTCATCAGTGTTTTTTCGGCCGAAAAACGATTCTTTTCTCTGGCGGAAGTAGAAAATCACTTATTTCGTCTGAGTAGCTTCCGTCTAATTCGGTTTCTTCGACATTTGCTCTCTCAAAAATCAACAGATTCTCAACTTTTACCTTTGATCTACTTCAATTGAACATAAAGCCGTTGTTTTTGCTATGAATTCCCTTGACCAGCATGCCCAGTTCATGATTTTCTTAATTAGATTAATTATTAGTGTGATATGAGATCGACAGAACAATTTGAGTGAGTCTTTCAAAATAAATGGATCGTGAATTGGTGTCTATGCAAACAACCTTTGTCCTTTGTTTATGCATTTGGCCATTTCTTGTCAAGTGTGGGTGCTGCTGCTGGGGTAAACTGATCAGCAAGAAGTTCACTTCAAGAACACTTTCAGAAATTTGCAGTTCCTAGGTTTTAACGTGTCTTTTTTTCTGCAGAATTATGCAGGACTATGTTTCCCCAATTCTGCATCTTGAGCTATGTTTTATGTATAAATTGCTGATTATTAATAAATAATGAATCTTAATCTGCAAAAAGAATCAATGTTAATTGTTGCAGATAAAACGCGAAACACAATTGTTTTATAGTTGCTCATTCATAATCAACATCATCAATTACAGTTTCTTCTTTTTTCACTTTATGGTTGGATTTTCGTGCCTTATGTTCTCGATCAGGTCGGAAATGTTGTTCTTGATGTCGGGCCGTTGTTTGAGTTGGTGGATCATCCAAATTCTGAAGTGTAGGAGGAACTATATCCGAAGAACATGTTGAAAATGAGAAACAATAAATGTACGAGCTCAAGAAAATTCCTCATTATTTTACTCTGATTTTGGTATGATTTTTTTTTTTTCTAAAATGAAAGGTTTTATATAAATGTATTTTTAAATTAAATTGAAAATTCTTTAAAAATCTACTAAAAACACCATAATAGTCTATGATTTATTAAAAACCTTAGGAGATATGGAAGGAGTGATGCCGAGCCGTACACGAGGGTGATCTGTCGAAGCCAGCCCATGCGATCCAGGCGGCCAAAAACTTGTCTGATGATTGTTGCACCAATAGGCTGGCGCAATCGAACACAAGTGTAAGACCCAACACGGAACGACAGAGCAGATGGAAGAAACTTTGCCACGAGATGATCAAAATTAATTGTGATGGTGCTGAGCCGTACATGATGGTGATCTGTCAAAGCCAGACCATGCGATCCAGGCGGCCAAAAACTTGTTTGATGATTGTTGCACCAATAGGCTGGCGCAATCGAACATAAGTGTAAGACCCAACACGGAACGACAGAGCAGATGGAAGAAACTTTGCCACTGGATGATCAAAATTAATTGTGATGGTGCCGAGCCGTACATGAGGGTGATCTGTCGAAGCCAGCCCATGCGATCCGGGCGGCCAAAAACTTGTTTGATGATTGTTGCACCAATAGGCTGGCGCAATCGAACACAAGTGTAAGACCCAACACGGAACGACAGAGCAGATGGAAGAAACTTTGCCACGAGATGATCAAAATTAATTGTGATGGTGCTGAGCCGTACATGATGGTGATCTGTCAAAGCCAGACCATGCGATCCAGGCGGCCAAAAACTTGTTTGATGATTGTTGCACCAATAGGCTGGCGCAATCGAACACAAGTGTAAGACCCAACACGGAACGACAGAGCAGATGGAAGAAACTTTGCCACGAGATGATCAAAATTAATTGTGATGGTGCTGAGCCGTACATGATGGTGATCTGTCAAAGCCAGACCATGCGATCCAGGCGGCCAAAAACTTGTTTGATGATTGTTGCACCAATAGGCTGGCGCAATCGAACATAAGTGTAAGACCCAACACGGAACGACAGAGCAGATGGAAGAAACTTTGCCACTGGATGATCAAAATTAATTGTGATGGTGCCGAGCCGTACATGAGGGTGATCTGTCGAAGCCAGCCCATGCGATCCAGGCGGCCAAAAACTTGTTTGATGATTGTTGCACCAATAGGCTGGCGCAATCGAACACAAGTGTAAGACCCAACACGGAACGACAGAGCAGATGGAAGAAACTTTGCCACGGGATGATCAAAATTAATTGTGATGGTGCATGGGAAGGTAAGACGGCAAGGGGGGAACAGGTGTTGTAGCCAGGGACTGGTGCGGCATGATAATTGCGGGTCGGAACACACATGGGCGGGAAACCAAAGTGATAGTAACGGAGGCGAAAGCGGTCCTACATGCGGTGGAATTAGCGGTGCGTTTTAGATGGAGTAATGTAATAATTGAGACTGATGCACAAGTGATACTCCATAGGTTACAAGGGCGGAAGGAAGGTATGAAATGGGAGATACAACAAATACTAGTAGATACCTTGGAAGGGACAAAAAGTATACCTACATTGAGATGACAATTTGTTAGAAGAAGCGTAAATAGATGCGCTAATTGGATTGTTAGACAATTTATGCACCAGTGCACTGGACTTCCATACATCCCATTCTCTTATTTCGTTATGTATGTTGGATAACTTGGTATCAGATTTAGACGATGAATGAAATTGAACGTTTTGGCAAAAAAAAAGAAGTCTACGATTTATTCATAACTTGTATGCAATTAATACGCTAAAACAGACACATTGATTGAAGCTGCTCTACTGCTACATTGCACAACAACATCCACTAGTAATTCATCATACTATTTTCCGAACCATCGGCACACACGTCATTGAACCCCTACAGCTTCACGGTCCGGTCATGAATCCAACTGAAAGGAATCATGGCTTCTTCTTTAGCTCTCTCTTGTGCCCTCTCCTCGAGCCGCCGTATCCTTGGTGTTAACCCACAAACATAATCCTGAGCCTTCCTCCCCTCCCCTGACAATCCAGTAAGCTCATCCACCTTCCACCTCCCCACCAAGAACTGCAGTATATCAGCATAGTCCTTTGCAGTGTAGACACCAAGCCTCTGTGCCACCGAAGAGTAGTCCTCAAACAGGTTATCATTGCGCCCATCAAACATCAAATGAGCAGGCATAGAGATTTTCTTCCTCATCATGTCAGCAAAGGCTAAGACCGTTCCGTCAGGGTCCACTTCAAACAGCTTCTCCACTATCTTGGTATAGGCAGTCTCGTGGCGCTTCTCATCTGCAGCTATGGTGCCACATACTTGGGCTAGCTTCAAGTCACCGTGTTGCTTGGCGAGCCTGGCTGTGTTTCCATGAGAGATGAAGGTCGCTCTTTCTTGGAACGAAGTGTAGATGAAGCCGAGGTAAGGGCTATTTTCAGTCCTTGGGTCCTGTCATATTGGAATTTTTACAAAAAGTAAGTATTTTTATTTTAGAAAAGTAAGTATACAAAAAATATATTTGAAAAATAGGTATACGCGCACCCCGGTAGCGCGTATTGGACATACGCGCACCCGCAGGTGCGCCTAAGGCATAATTTATTTTGTATTTTTCAATAATGACGATTCGATGTTTAATTAAAAATAAAATTACATATTTATTAAAAAAATTATAGTAAGTAGATAATTTAATTGCGATTCAAATGATGCAAAAAATATTAAATTTGGATTTACGGATTAACTGTACGGTGTGCCATAACTTGAAATATGAAAATTTGACTTAAAAAATTATAACTCAGACCATGTAAGTCCAAACTCACCACGATTAACCTCATTTATGTCGTAAATCAATTATCTACCTATGATAATTTCTTTGATTGAAAATACAGTAATTTTGTAACCTAACATCGTTCGCTTTATAATTTGACCGAAATAAGTAAATGCATTAGGTGAGAAATTTAATTATGAATTAAATTACGCTAACTATGCGATAATTTTTGACTTTTAGACTAACTGAATAATACGATACGTAAAAAACTCTACTATACAAAACCTTCCAAATAGTAAATTTACTGTTTAAATAGTAAATTTACTGATTTCGGGTTTCACGTGAACTGCAATTGCTAATAGGTTTCAGAGCATACCATTCCTGAACCAATCAGATACTGAATGGTCTTCTCCACATGCCTCATGTCTACTCGGCCAGTTAAGTATAGATACTTGTTGAGAAGATCCCCGTGCCTGTTCTCCTCAGCGGTCCACGCCCTAGTCCAAACTGCCCACGATGTTGGGCTAGCACCAGTTTCATCCCGAACCCCATCCAAAGTATTGAGCATCGTTTGGTAAGTGGGAAGGGCTTCTTCAGTGATCATATCTCCTACCAGTACCACATAATGATCATCAGGAATCTCCCTTGCCCTCTCTCTGAGCTCCTTCACCTGATCATCGAACCCATCAGATGCAGGATCTGGAAGAAAATCCTGTGGCTGCCAACACTGCTCAACTGGCTTCAGAAGCGGCAAAATGTTCTGCTCCGCCCAGTTCTCAAGTGATTTGAAAATCTCAATCTTATCTCGAGGCATTGAGTGCGTTACTTGAAGATGAACTTCACGAGGAGGCATAAATGGTTTCTTCGATGTCTCAACCGTCCTGCCAGAAAAGAAAAGAGCATGCTTTACTTTCTTAAAACCATTGTTTTTAATCTCAAGAACATTGGAAAGTCTGAATATTTCACATCTTATTTGGACCAACTCAACACTATTCATGGGGATATGAAGACAGCTAAGTTTCGGTACATATTTTTAACCAGGGCAGGCTCTGTTACGGTTGTAGGTGAAAGGTAGCTGAGACAAATTAATTCAAAGACTCACAACCAAAGTTGGTGGATTGAAAATGAGAAGAAACACATGAACCCTTCTTTAAGTATTTGATTCAATCTTTCCCAAAATTATAACACAAGGGAATATCTTACTTGGGAAAGTACAACCTTGAAAGAAATTTGTTCTTCAAGCAAATAAAACCATTCTCCAAAACAAGAAATTAACTGTTTTGACCATTCACTGGAAGATTTTATAGACTAGTTGGACTGAAAATTAGATGACTCGGGTTAGCCGATTTTGACTCACCACAGTTATATGCTACAATCAAAACCGACCGTGTTCAGAAAAAAAAGAATAGATGCTGAGAATCTAAGGAAAAATTCATAGTGGTAGAACCAAAGACATACCATGAGAGTAGGATAAGCTTAACTAACCACTGAATCATAGGTGACAGTTGAAATCTATATCAGTCTAATTTTCTTAATCTGCTCTGCAATTGATTAATCTTAGTACTGCAAGCACTCGTATTTTTGTTTATCGGCCGTCTTTCGATTCAGAGGATCCGAGCGTCTTTCTGTTCCGTGGAGACTTATTTTGGAATTTAACAAATTCAAAATCAGACACGTGTTCCGGGAAGCAAATGGGGTGGCGGATGCTTTGGCTAAGGAAGCTGTCAACCTGGACGACCCTTTTCATACTCTAACGAATCCTCCCTCGGATATTCTGAAGCTCCTGATGTTTGATAGTCAAGGAAATACCACTACTAGAATAGTTTAAAACAATTAGTTTTTCTTTTCGTTGTTGTAGTTTATGATTTACCAAAAAAAAAAATCTTAGTACTGCAAGCAAATACATTATGTTGGTTGAAGGATTAATTTTGTCATATGGGTTTCTTGGAAACTGGAAAATTGGCAGACCAAAAGAGAAGGGGCCAAGGAATGTGCCAGACGAACACATCATATCAATTAAAACAAAAGTAACGTTTATATGGTAAGATGGAAAGGAACAGAACAGAAATATTGTTCACATGTAAGGTCATGATTTTTTACTTGCTGAACAAATGTCATGGGAAAATCTGCAGAAAGTCCATATGTGAAGGATGAACTGTCAAAACATATGGACACAGAGACGATGACATAAATCAGTTTCCACACGTAGTGAAATGAGGCAGTGGGTGACAGAATCATAGATAGCAACAATCAACACATGGACTCTCATGCAAGCATATAGCCTGTGCAAAGCTCTTTCTGAACTGATGAAATTGGGGACCAGCAAGTAGTTTTCAGGAGAAATTATTATTATTTTTTAAATTTTTTGATAATTATGGATTAAAAACTGACAAATTTTCATCCAAGTTCAAAACTACATAACAATAATGACAATAATTTTGAAATTTTGTTGTTGTTGTTGTTGAAAAAACAACATTTAGAATTTGACAATAAAAATAAAAGGCAGCAAATATCCCGACAACTACGGTCCAAAGCTACCAAATGGAGACAAATATTGCATCCACAAAATGAAAGATATCAAGTTCTTTGATTTGAAATTTATGCTATCATATCGGCGAAAAAATAAAAATAAGAGAATATGCTAGCATGAAAAATCACACAATAAGCAAATGGAATAGACTCAGTGAATCAATATCCCTTGAATTATTACCATATTCAGCCTGTAGATATTACCATCCTAAATCAGGATCCAAATCCTCTGTGTTTGGTCAGAAATGAAATATCTACTGTCCAAGGTTATGATCTGATCCAAACACGATCAATTTTGTAAAATAATCTAAACATGCATACCTAAACAGACATATTTCCATCTACTGATCACGCTCATGATCAAATCTTTCAAGGCTCACGATTAGGAATGCATAAAGCAATAACTACTACTAGCTTTTGGGATCAATCTATTGAAGAGTGTGTTATCGTGATTAAGTCACGAGATTAGGCAATTATTACGAAGATGAATTCATCTTCCCTACCATGCATAATTTTTTTCAAAGAACAGAGACCGAGTTAGATGATAAATTAAAATCGTCGAAAATCTGGTAGTATTGGTGTCCCCACGTCGCCGGTCGATCAAACAACTTGAGGAGGACAAGAAAGGCACTTACTTGAGGTCAGATCGAAGAGTAGAGGCCATGCTGAACTTCGGAGATCTGGTGCTACGGTGGATAGTCGAGGAGGGCATGAAAGAATAATTCAGCTGCAGCGCCATTTGCTCAACCGAATCGAAGGATAGAATTTCAGTTTGCTTCGGACTGGAACTCAGATCCTGGTTGCGTCACCCTTTTAGATTGGCCAAAAAAAAGGTTACCTTTTTAGTGAGAACAACAGCAAGTAGAGAGCTTCACAGAAAAAACGGCGGAGCTGAGCTGAGCTGAGCGTGGAGGAGGAGAGAGATACAATCTCTGACATGTATATTTATAATTTTATACAGAAAGTTCGTGAGAAATGCATGGAGAAGAGGATAGATAAGATTATTGAATAGAAATTTTGGTTTTGTGGTCTCATTAGGCATTACCAACTTTTTATATATACTAAAATGTCGGTGGGCTACGTTGACGGGACAGTGCAAAACGCTTGTTGTTTTCAGATGTGGTGTGGTAGAGGACGATAGAACTCACAGATGTTAACATGAAAGTTCGGACATTATGTAGCGGGATGGACTTAGGGTCGCCACTACTAGCCCATTCTTTTTATACGACCAAAAAAAACTTAAAATTTAACTCACATATTTGTTCCATCAGTCAACTTTTTCATCCAAATTTAATAAATTAAATTTTAAAAATTTTAAAAATAATAAAAACTTTAAACAATATCACAATTTAACTATTTCAAACTTTTTTAAATGTTACAATTGAGTCTCAACCCGACCACAATTTGACCTTAGAGAGATATAATTTCGCTGAGATAATATTGTGTTTATTGAGTAGACGTTATCATATCATATTATTGTGACAAGTGAGGAAGGAAAGCGTACCAACTGTCCATGGTGGGAGAAATTGTGTGAAGTAATTTGGTCACTTCCTTACTCTTCATTCTCTCTTCCTCTACAGTACTTAGTTTTTAATTTCATTATTTAATAATATGCATTAAAAAACTACACTAAATTTTTAAAAAATATAGTGTTTTTTTTTCCCTATAACGTTTATAGATTATATAAATATTATATTAAATTAACATAATACGTTGATCTCCATAATAATAATAATGTCAATAACTTGACTGGCTGTTGGTGATGGACTAGGCACTTCGAGAATTCAAAGAACAAATTTGAAAGCTGAAGTTTTTTTTTTGTTTTTTTTGTAATTATGGAATAAACCGTTACATGTAACAAACTTTGCACCCACGTTCAAACTACAAACCAAAACTAGCTAACTTTAATAATTCTCGAAATTAAAAAACCAACAGCGTCTTTACGAAGTGCGTTAGTAGTTTACTTCGAATGGAAAGTATGAATTTCAAAAACATGACACTAGTTGATCGCTATCCCCGCCATGATATCAGCTACCGCATTTGCTTTTCGAAAAATATGTGAAGTTCATTCTTAAGTAGCGCATTAATAGTTTGAGACCCGACAATGTGACATACAAAAATTCAGATTTGTTCAATAAAATTTACAACCAAAGAATGTAACAGTGACTCCTCCCATGAATATACAACAAACAAATGCCCATATATAAGAATAATCCTAACTACAAATGGGAAGAACTGACAAGAAAAATTTCACAACCTCAAATCGAAGATGCAGCTGCAAAAGAACTTCAGATACCCGAAAGATTGACAGCCCATTTCCCCATCTCGTAAGGATCCGCATAATGGTACAGTTTGATTCTATTCGATAGAGACAAACCTGCAGCTATTGGCAAGGCTCTGTTTCCAGAATCATCTTGCTCAGATGGATCATCCACAAATGCTGCAACGTCACCAAGAAGCCTAAAGACGATCCTCCGTGTTTGAACCTTCCTTGGGAAATCAAAGTACATTGCAGTACCTGCCCTTGCCTCTGGCAACCGATATTCTCCAACTATTACCATGTTGTTGTGTGGTTCCTGCAGCAGATATAGATCGCTCTTCTAGTGAAACTTTAGGGTAAAAAAGTAGTTTTTTTTTTCTTTTCTCTTTTGCTATTAGTCGGGGGAGGACCAAAACTGGTATTCTTTCACAAAAATTGAGTAAAGCAGATAATGTTACATTGAACATTTAAGGAATGCACAATGAGCTGATTATACTTATAAGTTTTGCATTTCCTAAACTATAAAGTCAATGCATCAGTGGAATTCTCACAAACTTCAGAAAATGAAAGTTGTATCATCATGTGAAACCCATTAATTAATATTTTGACAAATTCAATTAAGCTAAGCAGTTGAGAGTAGATATCACACACAACTAGGGAACCGGACGATGTGGGGAGGCTAAGAGAGTTACCAGGAGAGCGGAAACTTGCAAGTGTAAGACAGCAGGAGATATATATCTATCTTCAACCAACGCAGAGGAATCCCATATTGACGAATCTGAAGGCGGCGAATGAGTGATTCGAGGTTTAATGGCAGTAAAGGCATCTAACCGGAATCCTGCCAGCAGTGGTGAAATTGGAGATAGCATTTGCTCTAGCACGAGCTCATTATCGATAAGTCTCTCAGCCTCAACAGGAACCTACAATGAATTCAAAGGAGAGCATAAATTATCATACATTCTAATAATAAAGAAAACCCCCAAAGCAGATAGTCATAATAATGACTAATGAGCAGATGCATTCCTTTTCAATAGATAAAGAAAATGACTCTTGACTATACCTTAAATCGGCTCAACCTTGGAGCTGTCTCCAACCATCCTCTCACACGTATATGTTCAGACCCTTGCCTGCTAAGTTCAGTCTCTTTCTGAACAGCTCTTCCGACGACCAAAATTCGTTTTGCATGAATACACGGATCGCTTTCAGCTGTGCCTCCAAATGAGGCACGTCGAGTTAGTGCAAACGGGTTTTCATCGAAAGACAGGAGATTAAAATCTCTCTCGAGATTGACGGAATGTGAGCCAGGTCTCTGGAGGCGTAGGGTTAGCCAAATTATGCGGCATGGAAAAGGATTCTTGAAGGCAAATTTTATGTGCCGAGGTGCTTTATCCTCAAGACTCGATTTTTCTGGTCCGTAGAATTCCGACGAAGATGTTATAAGGGATTGGATATCCCATTTTCCCAACAAGGACCTCTCTTCTTTGTGTATCTTATTGCTTGCCCAGATCTGCACCTGTAATATCAGCCAGATAGTAATAGTCAAAATAAGAACGCTGCTCATTTAGAATATAATATGATTCATGAAAATTGAAAGAAAGAAATTATCTGGGTACCCTACAACAATGATAGCAATAATAATAAAGGCCCTTACAGTTGGAGCATCGGTTGCAGAATATCCACATGGACTGACTAGCAATATGACCCCACTAACTTCAGAAAGGGTACCCAGAACAAGGGTAAGTTCAACACTCGAAGAACTAGGAGGTGCCTTCCAGTATGAGTTCGTTGATCCAGAATCAAGTGGAGCTAGAAGTGACAAGGATGGTGCTGAATCTGCAGCTGCTGGAACCTAAAAAACACGAGAAAGTTAAAAGGCCAATAAGACTACATTATGGCTCTTTTTTATTACTAAATTATAAACTAGAAAATATTATCTTTTTCAACAACAATTTTATATAGACGGTAAACTGGCATAAAGATGTTTTTTCACTTGACCAACTATAGGGTAAAGACAAATGTTGTGGCCTAATAATTATCCTTTAATTAGTAATAATGATATAAACAAAGAACGAGCTGAGAAAGAAAAAGTATGAGTATATACCGAATGTAAAAAGCTAGCAGATGGGAATTCAGCGAGAGATTCCTCCCCTTTCAGAAGTAGCCTTCCAAGTTTAGCGGTTGTGTCTTGATTTCTTTTCGCTGTATGATCCTGTGAAGACCCTAACACCTGCTTTACTGCAATATATGCAGCATCATCAGCTCGAGAACTTCTTCTCAAACTAATCAAGACTCTGACATAGTCTAGCAATAAAGCATCAAGCACAATCGCATTGCAGCATTTTTTGCACACGTTTCCGTCAACCACAGTTGAACGATTTGTGGACATGTCAACTTGCCCACCGTGGCTTGATCCACCATTATTGCTCATGGAATCTCTAGAGTTCCCGGGTGCAAATAGAAGAGCTCCTCTACCAGCTGAACAAACTTTACAGACTTTTCTTCTACACTGAGAGCATACTGATAGAGGTTGTGAGGCTGAACCAGATGAATCTATAGAATATGCACGTGCAGCAGTATCAGTTTCAAAGCGAATCTGACATGAACTACCTACACACTTTTCCCCAATTCCAGTGAAGTTCCAGAAGTCAATTTTGTTATCATCGAGATTTTCAAGACCAGTCATTGCAGAAATTTTGTCTTCAAGGGCAGCTTGTCCAAGTAGTGCCAGGGAATTGGCATATCTCCATAATCTTCTCATGTAAGACTCATCAGAAATCAGAAGATTCGGATTTATCATAGCAGGATCCATTCCAATTGATAAAAGAGATCTGTCCCTTTCAGCAGCAGAAAGATTCAGCTTGAGGCGTTCAACTTCAAGGCTCAAGGCTTCTCTAAAGTCCAGCTTCCTACCCTGTAAAATTATAGAATCAGTGTGCTTGCTACTCCAGGTTAAAATATGATTATGATCTTTTCATAGAAAGAAATGCATCCAAAATCGACACTAAAGTTGAGGATAAGCACATTGTTTACCAAACAAATACTGAACTTCGACCTGTGTTGCAGCATGCACAAGTTACAAGCACTTGTCATTAGACATTGTCACTTGACACATACTTGATTCAGCTTTGATCAAGGAAATAATAAAATACAGGTAAAGGTACCAAAATAGCCCTCAAACCTTGACCCCACAATAATTAACCTTAGTCTTTAGGGTCAATTGAACCCAAACCAATGTTGGGTTACCTTGACTTGATTCTTGGAATGGGACGATGGCTGAATTGACCCAAATGGGTTAAACTGACCCACTCAATTTGAAGTTCAAATAGCTTGCCCACGGGTCAAGACTACTGACCCAAACATGACCCGTGTTTTCACGGGTCATCCATGGTCGTATCAAAATGACCCGTGGGTCAAAAAGTCTAACCCAAACACGACCCTTGGGCGGGTCACCCACGGGTTGGGTCAATTTTTGGCACCCCTAATATGAACTCAAGTAGAGTCAACCTGGACCTAAATCTAGCTTTATCAGGGTCCAACTGACCCTAAAACAATTTAGGGTAATCGTAATTAAGCATATTTTATTTGAGAAAAAAAATATATATTTTATGGTTGTACCTTGCCTAGAGTCACTTGAACCCAGATTAAATGGGTCCACCATATCCTGGACCTATCCAAGTATCAATCTAATGCAGGATCTGCCTTGGACTTGGCCCCAGACGAGGTTTATTTTGAACAAAAGTCTAAACCAGGTTAGGCTGAGCTATTTCAACCGAGGGCCTCCCCGAAGGTCAAGGCAATTGTACTGCCTGCTTAAGACAGGCTAAAATATGTATTAGACCATTAAACTTGACTGACCAGGACTTGTTTGTGTTACGAGTCCTGATACACCACATACATGAAAAATGAGTTACCCATCCATATACTGCTTTCCTCATTCAAAAAAGAAAACAAGTAATAGATTAGGGATCTTGGAGAGATCACATTCAGAAGACTCAAATACCCAGAAATGCAGGTTGAAGAAAGGGAAATGATTGAGCATCTGAAGACTTAAGTTAAATGTCTAATCAGAAATCACATACCAGGTTGCTCCCTAGAAGGGACTTGAGCAATTTTATGTAATGCTGGTCGCCATGTTCTGAAGATCTTTTGAACTCTGAAATAGATTTATCAATGCTTTGATGTTCAGTAATAGCTTGATCCAAGAAATCAAGAGGATCGCTGGTTGCAGTAGTTTCTATCACCACTTCAGGCACAGGTTCATGGAATGTGTCCCCTCCAGTCAAGAGATCTAAAAAGGGATCCACTGAGGGGCTGTAGGCAACTGCTGGTGCTGTTGGTGATACACTGTTAGCTTCCAATGATCCGCTGAACGGGTTAGTCTCTGAACTAGGCAGGGAAGTGTTGATTTCCTTTTGAGTCTTCTTCCTGTGCTGAATAAAGCTACACTCTCCAGTGGAAAATCCTTTCCAAGAGAGAGAAACTCCAAGAACCTCTATCTGTGGATATTAACAGGACAACTCATCTTCAAAAGGATTAAAGTGACTGTGCAATTGCAAAAGACACAGCAGACACAGGTGTATATATATAATTAAATCCCCTTTAGAGGAGTAATCAGCTGCTAATATATAATTCTTTACATAGTTCAGGCCCAAAAGAAAATCCAGTAAGAACAAGTTACCAAAAAATAACACCAGAATGGTGTTGATATGGAGAACTCCTAAATACGCTTATCCTTTCATGTAAACAAGTAGCTTATACCCTTGACTATACTTTTCATTGCTAACTAGAGTAACTTTACATATATATTCGCTGAACGGAGGGTTATCTACTTGAACAAATGAAATCTTACAAAATGAAATCCAATCCACTCATATGCATATTTAGTTTGTAAAAGAAAATTTATAATGGATTCTTATTTTGGATATTGAAATATCTTCCACTTTTATCTTCAGTGCCTACAATTTAAAACCGACACAACAGGAAGCAACTCCTACCTCACCGATTGTCATAGGGCTCTGCCCAGGGACAGCAGGATAGAATGTAAGTGCAACTACACGACTGAGAAAATCCACATCTCCCTCCACCTCTTCATAGTCATATAGAAGTGAAAGCATTGAGCTATCCTGTGTGTGCAGGCGTGTACCTGCTCCAGTTATAGCCATATCCTCTGCATTAATTGCTCCACTTAATGGTATCGTAATGTTCGTTCCATTAGCACAGGTTGGAATGGTAGCAGACTGTAGAAAGTAAAATCCCATGCAATTAGAAAAGAAAAGAAAAAGATATATAACATAAAATATGCATACGCAAAAGCCTGCTTTGATATGTAAGATTACGAAGTAACACCAACGAATCAAATTAATTATGGGAGATCCCTGAATAATATGACAAATATTAAACTATGTTTATTTGGATGATATCATATTTCCTATTTTTCAATGTACAAGTGACCATCGAGACTGGATATGAGGTGCACTTCCACTAACAAGATGGAACTAACCAGCCATGGTAAGGCCATAAGACAAGACTATACGCCGACCTTTCTTTAATGATAATGTTATAATATCACTGTTTGGCACTATAAGGTACATGATATAAAAATAGGGGGTAACACATAATCTAAACCCTGGATAGTGATTCTGGGTGGTGTGCCCATTATTACCTGAAATCAGACTCCAAAACCAAAAAAAAGTAACAATGGACTTTACAAGTGAGTGGGGATCATATCCAACCCCCAAAGCTTAAGCTAATAGGTGGGCAAGGCCCTCACTTCTATTCACATCTTTTTGTCTTTGCTAAAAGTGACGCAACCATTGGCAGAAAAAAAATCATCATTGATTTGACAATATTTAACTGTTAAAAATATGGTGACAGACAATACCATGACTTTGTTCTCACAACCAGGAAAAAATTATTACTTTCATCTACTTGCCATCGTGCTTTTGACTTACTACAGAAATACAAGAAAAATTGACAGATCAGTCATGAGAAAACATTTCAAAAAATGATACAAACCTCGAGAACCAACTTTAGGCTATCTAGATTACGTCCAGTCCTCACATCCACTGTGGATGGATATGTTGAATCATCTGCACCATGGGATACGGTGAGAAGCAGCTGGCAAACATGGCAGGGCTCAGCAAGATAGATGAAAAGTTCAATCACATCTGCAGCTTCAGGGCAGACCTGTAAGCACAAATCAAATGTTTCTAAAAATCTTGAGTTTAATTCGCTTGCTTGAATCTTCCTTGAGGGTCTTCCTCAAAACCTGTGTTTTTATTCATTCTATTAAATAATGAGAAAAGTCTGAAAATGGTCTAGCACGTTTACACAAAATGGTTTTTGAAACGGAATTATTTTTAAATGGTTAATTGGTACTTTCATCAATCCTCCATCCAAAAGTCCGTTAAGTATTATTTTAAATTACAAAACTAACTGAGCCCCTACCTAGGTCAATTAGTCACCCTTAGTTGAGATAGTTGGGCCCCGATCAAGACTCAACTGTAATATTAGTATAAGTTATTAGCGCTTAATTGTGACACTTAGAATGTATTTAGTTAATTTTGTAAATTTAAAAAATATTTAATGAAAATATTTTTATGGAGAATTGACGACAGTTCGTTTTTAAACATGATGGTTCATTCACCATCACAAAAAAATTGTAGGTGCAACTAAAGTTTTGTGCAAACATGTTAAAACTATTTTCAGATTTTTCCTTTAAGAAATGAGAAAAACTAATATTGAGACATGATAAGCGAAATGACTTTTTCAAGACATCTAAAATAAAGTTTGTTTCAATTATTCAATACAGTAACTATTCCTTCCTATATCGGTTTACAAAATTATATATTTTTCAATAAATCACCTCACGATGTTGGTTTAACATATTCACTACCTAAAAAAAGTAGAAGGTTATGTTCTAGTAAGGCCCTTTGCTAGGACGAACTCACTCATTTTGTCTTCTCCAGATGAGACTTCTTTGGGCCAGCAGCTGAGACATTCAGCACAATTTAACAAAGAGTGTAAGTTAAAATATACGTACCCAGATTAGGTCCTTCTTCTTGAAAGATAGGAGGTTTTCACTGCTATCCAAGCTTGAAGAAATACTGGGTACAGGCTTGAGTAAGAAACCAGTAGGTCGAGAAAAAACCTGTCAACATACAACATGGTATTAGACATGACTGAGAGCCTTTACTACGATTGAGAACACAATTTCTTGGAGCAAAACTTTTTTCTAGTATAAAGCACAGGTTCACTCTGCATTCCTGAAAGATTCTCAAACATATTCCGTCCTATCTCATCAAAAACTATACTATTGGGGGTAAAGCTAAAGAACATATGTTCTCATGAAAGTGAAATCAAAAGTTTTTAAGGAGCTTGGAAGTGAATGAAGCTGGAATGAGCAGCTACGAAAGATAGTTTAATACCTTAAGGGGTTGAACAGGAATGGATGGGAGATGCTTAAAAAGTCTCATCCCGAGGAACATCTCCAGTTGCTTTTGCCTTGAACTGTCTACCATTGTATTCTTGTATCTTCTCTCCAAAGTGATTTTCAGGTTCTTAGCTGCAGAATACTGCTTGTATTTTCCTGTGTCATCGCCGAAAATGCCAAGTATTTGACTATGCATAGCTTTAGAACCCGTGTATAGTGTTGCATGTATATCACCAGCCAACAGGAAAAGATCAGCTAACTGCACTACTGGCGATAAAATTGTTGATATCTTAAAAGTTTCAAACTTCATTTCAAATCTCTTCCATGGTTTATCTGGACATGGATGTGTCCATGTAGTCGTCCTGGTGTTGTGATCTATAAAGTAAGTTTTCCCTGTTACTGCATCCGATCTTTTCTCCCATCCGGGTGGTAATGGAGCAATATAATCACCATAATTATCAAAAGACTGGTTATTGACTATCCAATCACTATCAAGTGAAATACGAAGGCGACGACATTGCTCCACAAAAACTTGCACGCAGCTGAAAAAACTAGCAGCATTAGTTCTATCCAGAGAATCTGCACAGTTGAAACGTAATACTCCATTTTGATGTGATCGCAAGCAGAAGGCACCTTCACAATTATCATTATAAATGATCTCTCCCTTGCAATCCTTCGTGCGTTGCCTTGATGGTAGATAATCCCCTTCTGAAATGCCAATAGGTATTGTAAGGACTTTCAAGCGCTCCCAGAGTCCTTCAATAGTTTCTTGTTCACCTTTAAGCTTCATACTAGTGTGCCAATCATAATGTATTAAAAAAATTCGGGTGGAAGGAAGTGTTCCGCTCGACTTTACAAAGTTTACGGATTCCTCAAAATGCTGTACCAAAATGGATTCAGACTTTCCTTCGCCATATCTTAGCAAATTCATACATACAATTGGAACGAAAGAATTCTTCTGCTGATTACTCCCAACACCCAAATCAATATTCCGAGCATCGTATCTCTTAGTTAACCTTTCATAATACTGCGAGCTACCCTTATAAGGATCACGGTCTGAAACATAAATTTCAGCTTCAGCAGCAGTCAGCTTCAAGTCTGCCCCCCACCATATAGGAATCGTACCACGGCGCCAAACATGTGTATTGAAAGGAACACTCTGCCCAGAGGCTTTTGGTACCCAAACAATTTGTTCACATTCCACTTCATTTCCTGCCACAAGCAAATTTTCTTCATATATATAATATGCAAAGGAAAGTCATTCAATGGTGGCAAATGTAAATGCAAACTATACAAAAGATCACGATATGTATGAAAAACTAGAGCTGTATTCATGAGGCGTTACTAAAAAATATGCCATACTAAAACAGTGGAAACATACTAAGACACTTTTAATGAGAAAAGGCAAAATACCAACTGACTTGCGAGCATTTTTAGCCTAAAATTTTACTTATGGTTGATGCTGAGAAGAGAAACTCTTCAAAAAGCTAAGACCTGAAGATGAGATACCTAAGAATGTCTCTGACAAACATCAGCAGTCATTGATACAGTACCATAATTTGGATAAATTGGCCACATAGTACTGTAGAAATTTATTGTTCTCATAACTATATCAAAAGTACCATAACAAAATGCTCAAGCAACCATATATTCTCAAAATTGTTCAACAGCGTAGAGAAGCATTATGTTGGAGACAGTATATGCTATTTAGCAAGATATATTGACCCAATATGCTAAGCTAAAGAGATGAATCTCTAATAATAACCAATCTTGCCCTTGAGGGAAATAAAGACCAATGACCTGACAAGATGAAAGCTTAAGAAGAAACACTTATCTCACCTGTGCTGAAACAAGAGTTTAACCCTCTAGCCAAGTACCGGGTACCGGGATGCAACCTGCTACGTCGTGCTACTAGAGAAACAATCCCTTCAAATTGACCTGCCCGTCCAAATTTCCGATGGTCTGCAAACCCCTATAGATTATTATCACGAAAGACGGTAAGAGGCGTTACTGATAAATTAAATACCCAGTTGTAGTTTCACTACTATATTATCTGGCCTATTAAATAGTAAAGACCAACGACTTCATATATCTAAATACCAGATCTTCTGAAGTCAAACATGAACTGACATTTCAAATCATTTGGTTATCAAAAGAATATTTATGCATCACTTCTTTGGTGCAAGCTATAGACATTATATAGAACAGCATAAAGATGATGGGCACCAATAAAATACACACTTGTGAGGCCCTAAAAATGTATTTTCCATAGCACATGGTGTTGAAGACAAGGACTTACGTGAAAATTTTGATTCATTTTTTACAGCAGCTTAGGGCAAAATATTTATGATAGATAACCTAAAAGATGAGGCCGTGGCAGGATTTTTCTTTCCAAGTGTTCATATGTAAAATTGAAGAAGTATCAGATGACGGTGATCTACTCAATTTTGCATGACAAGAATGATTTTGCTGCTTTTTACAAATTATTATGTGAATATGCTAACATTGAGCAGCATAGCTTAACAGCCCTACCATGCTTCTACTGCCTACATGACTAATCAACTGTAAGCTGCAATATGCATATCGCTGATTCGAGAAGAAGAATAGTCAGCCACAAGCAGACAAATGTTATACTGTTGAAAGCAAGTTAAAAAGTAAGACCTGTAGAAGAGTAACACAATGCTGGGGTAGCCCAATAGCCTTGAAAGGCGTCGAGAACCAACTGTTCCAAACAAATTCTTCATCAGGCTCTTGCAAAGGCATTCGGCTAGGAAAGGGTCTGGTGATGTCCCTTGTCTCACAGAAATAATGTTTGCCATCAATGTCAAGCTCAGTCAATTCCTGAACATTCTTTACTTCCCCTTTGCCTTGTGCTTGAGGATTTTGGAGAGGGATCTTAATCCACTGACTTTCAGTCACAGTATATACACATCCACCACCAGGCAATTCCGGAATGCTACGGGCTAATTTTGTTGCAATGAGAAGCAATCCAACGTTCCCTAATGCAGCATAACCCAGTATTGCCCAACCATGGATTATATCTTTGCACTGCAATCGAGAACCCTTAGTGAGGAAATTTACAGCCTGAGCTTCAACTTCAAAAACATCAAACCCAGCCTTCCCTTTGTAACAAAGGGCACCGGTTGTCGGATCAACATATATCACTTGACTATCCCTCCTAGTTGACAAACTGACAACAATGTATACTTCACCACTTGCTATCGTAACAACTGTAACAGATGTGCTCCTTAAGCTACCTGTTGAGTAAACAAGCTAGTCAATATGGGTAATTCACCAAAAAGGAACCCTGTCGTCATAAGCAATGAAATTTGAATATCCATGATGACACAATTTGAGTCAACTCCCAAAACTGATACATTTACATGTGTAAGTTGACACGTTAAGACAACGTTCAGCTTCTCCCTTTGGTAACCCAATACAGAGAAAAAGTTAGTTAATTGATTTGATCAATGGAGCATCTAGCAAACGTCCGTCTTCTTTTTAAAGAATGAGATCAAGAAGGTAACCATGGAAGAAACGCAGAATACATTATCAACTACAACGAATTACTCTTGACCAATATGAGCAAGGGCTAACCCGGTGATTCCATGGGCCTCGGAATCAACTTGGTTCAGGAATTGTGGAGATCTCTGACGATCGAAGACCCTGAAAAGCGGGAAGGATGTATCAGATAAAGATAGTAGAGCAATCGCCGAAGTGAAGCCAATTCAATTAACTGAATCAAAGAAATTGCAATTTCATAATAAAATTCACGCTAGATCAAGAACTCTGCATTGGAATTGTGAGCTTACACCGGAGATTTGGAGCATCAGACAGCAGAGTAGTGACGATTTGGGAGGAGATAGCAAGACTAGAGAGATCTGCTGCAAAACCTGGAAGAAGAATGTCTCTCTTCCATCTTCTAGAAAAGTAAAAGTTCATCCTCAAACTTCCACTAACTATTCATTAGACCTCCAACTCGAAGTTTAATAGTTTATCCCCATAGAGAGTATGTAATTGCAGTAGGGGTGATAAAAAAAGACTGGTTAAACCGAATTCATGACAAGGTCGGCCCGAATAGGACCAATCCCGACTAGAACCAAGACCGAGCGGACATGTTTTTTTCTTCAAGGTCGGGCTCGGTCTCAGTTTTTTTCTTCAAGGTCGGGCTCGGTCTCAGTTTTTTTCCCAAAAGCCCGACCAAGATCAAACTGACCCGACCTTGAAAAAAAACTTAGAAATTCATGGCATGACCCTTAAAACACTAGTAATTCATGACATTGAAGTATTCAACAACCCTTGGATCGGTTCCATAAGGGAAGTGCGACAGAAGACGAGAAGCGAGCGGATTCAATACCCAAACTTGAGTGATTTTTTTTTGTTAATCCAGGTGATTTATTTTTACCAAAAATTTCAGTAGAAGTCCGAGACCAGTCTGAGTCAAGCAATACCGACTCGAGATTACTTTTTTTGGCCAAAGTCGGCATCGGTCTCGGTCTTCCATATATCAAAACCGATTTTTTAGTCTCGGTCCTGCCTCCAAAACCGGTCCGTCCCGCCCATAATCAACCCTAATTTGTAGAGTACGAGTAGGATGTTTAGTATTAAAATATTATTAGGAAAAAATATATATGTAAATTGGTTAAATCGATTCTAGTTTCGATCTCAACAATTAGGTACTTACATTGAACCGAAACCAAATAATATATATAATTTTATTATTTAATTTTATATTTTTGTTTTTTTTATTAATTTTATTTTTAATGTTTCGCTTTTACTATTATATAAGTATATAAAAAGAATAATAAAAAATATAGTATTGATTTTGGAAAAAATAATTTTAATAGGATCCAACTAAATATCTATAACTTGTTGGTATTAAGAGATTTTGGGTAAGTTCCGACTTCATTAATAGTGTTCGAGTATGAAAATAAAAAATCAATATATCATGATCCAACGATTGGATTTTAATACTCAAATGTAATATTATACTACACTGTTTGGTTGAGCAACGATGTAAAACTAATCTTATCTTTAAACGAGGAATGATTAGTGATTACGGATCGATAAATGATGGTGTCTATCTATTTATTTATTTTTCTAATTGATAAATTTCATTAACCGGGTAAAATAAGATTATAATAATTTAGAGTAATGTAAATAACAAGAACTAAAACTAGCTAATTATTAGGGCTAACAATAGTTTTGATACAATACACCATAATCGTATCATATATTTTTTTTAAATAATTTTGAATTCAAATTTTAATATTATAACTGTATCCATAACGATTATTAATCATAATTTTAACTGTATATATTTTATTCTAATTATCATAAAACAATTTTTCAATCTTTTAGTTGTAAAATAATATTTTAAGGGTAAAATACGACATTATTCTCTAAAATTTACACCGATTTTAAAACTCTCTTAAAGTTTAAAGTCTCCATAATGTTTGGAGAAAAATTCTCCCTAAAAAATTTGTCAATCAGTTGATAAGGGAGGGAGGATTTTTCATCAAGTCCAAATATTAGGGAACTTTAAATTTTAAGAAGGAATATTAAAATCTACATAAATTTTAGGGGACAATATCATATTTTAATTATTAAAACACTATAATTTCAATACAGTCAATTCAAATTCGACATAAATAATGATATCTATTTATCATGATAAATATCTATATATATTCAGTTATGATTATAAATCAAATACCATAATCTTAACAAAAAAATCATTAACATAACCACACCATAATAATGCATTAACCACATAAAAATATGATTTGAAAAACCATAGTTTTTTATGTGTTTTTTTTTCAACGCACCATCATAGAAGTGATCCTCCTGAATCAAAATGCAAACATCTTCAATAAAATTTAATCAAGCAGTTGGGATTTGAAGAGTTTGCACGGCTTGAACTTCCAAAAGAACTTATCACAACTAATTAGCTGTTTTAACAAACAAACTTCATTTGCTCATGTATCTCTAAACGCTAAGGCAATGGAAGACAGTAATACTTAACTAAAACAGTAACTTCTTTCACAATCTCCTCACCAAAATCCTTCTTTACCAAATAACAATAGACCAGATGATAACAAGGTTTGCACCCAAATACCACTGCATTCGAGCCTCTACTGCACATACACGCTAAGCCCCGTCTGCAAGAGTCCTCTTCGAAGTGCTAATGTATAGAACTGCAAAACACCACAGTGGAACATTCATCTTAGTTGGTGAAAAATGTTTCAACTTTCAAGATCAGCAAAACTCAACTAGTTATATCCATCAATTTGTCCTTACCATTGTTCCCACGGATAAATGCATCACCGTACTTATTCTTCAACTGCCCATTGACATATTCCTCTGTCTGCTCCATTGCAATGTTCATATAACCATCAAGACAAGCTAGAATACCTGCATTTGGAGAAACTTTTGACTAATAAGCACAAACTATTTCAACTTTCATAGTGTTGAGGGGGATGAATGGATAAAGAAGAGCTTTCAGATCTCAGGAAATGGGTTGCAATGGAATACAAGTATACAACTTCAGATACTCAAGATAACACCCATTGGAAATTTTTTCAATCTACGAATAACCAAATCAACTTCACCATGGGTCAGGAACGAGCAGAACATGAGACAACAACATGCTTCTGAGGATGCAGATTTCAAGCCTGGTTTCCCAAGATCAATCTTGTTATAGCAAGTCTAATCCAAACTTTCCCTTCATAGCTGACATCTATCTATTAGAAGCTTATACTTGAAGCTGCTTGGTTCCGAAAAATTCTTATTTTCCATCTTGCTTTGCTAATTTCAGTTCAACTTAGGTTAAAAAACTCTTGTTCAAAGCACATGTACTGACCAAGGCCTCTATTCCTACCCTTGTCGAAAAGTTGGAACCCATAAACAAACCCTAATTTATGCTTTAAGAATCATAATCCAGGAAAGAGAGGGATCACATGCCTCGATAATCCACGCCGGAGTTCAATTTAACGACGACTGGACGCCCACGAATCGATTTCAGGAAATCCGCAGGAGTCTTGGTGGTGGCTGATCCCTTGTCACTTCCTCCACTCATCTTCTACAACCTGGACTGATCCCGCTGCCTGCAATGTATGAGCTGCGTCGGATTACCGTCTCTACAGGAGAGATGCTTCCTCGTTTAAAATCAACAGTTTCTGAGAAGCTCCACGACCAGCTAACCAATTAGGTTTTCAGCCCGTCGAGTCCAGATATTAGAGGACTGTCACGTGGATCGGTCTGTCGGGCCGGTTCGGGTTGACCCGACCCGTGGATCGATATGAAATTGATGATATTTTGAGAATAATCCTAGTGGGTTACATTTTCATTTTTGTCCGGACTGAAGTGAGTCGTGCAATCACGTCACAAAGTTCTTTACTTAAGCAAAAAATAAACACAAACTCCATCGTTAAACCGCCACATAGATTTCAGAGAACATTTTAAAGCATAGTTTATCAAAACCGAATCGTCTCTCAAATCGGAAAGGGACTGATTCCCTGTTCAGATGGTCTGACCGCCAGTTTATCGTTCGGCCCGGCCGATTCACATGCTTATTACCTAAAATTAGGGTTACACTTAAGTGATAAGTACAGAGGAGGAAAACGGTAAACATGAGTTTCGGGCTTTTGTAAGAACCGAACTGTCCATCCCATCGGTTCACAGTTGGACCAGGTTCGGCTGATTGTCCGACCTGGTTTTGATAACTATGTTCAGAACAAATACACATATTGACATATATACGGGTTTTTGTAAGAACCGAACCGTCTATCCCATCGGTTCACAGTCGGACCGGGTTCGACTGACTGTCCGGCCTGGTTTTGATAACTATGTTCAGAACAAATACACATATTGACATATATATTCCACTTCAGTGATGAAGAATGTCTTGAGTCATGACATTTTAGGAAGAATAAAGAGCAATTGGTTCATAATTCAATTAGTTTGGCAGATCTCGGCCTCCATGCGTTCGAGGACACGGCGCGCTTCTTCTTCTGTGGACGGAACAACTTTCCGAATCTTCAAACCGTCTTTCAGGGCCTCAGGGCTCACTGTGAAGGTGAAGTAGAATCTATTGGAGACCTGTTATTGACATCATATGAACGAACTCAGGAACTAAGCAGCTCCAACAATGAACAATAAAAGGTGGAGATTCAGTTCAATTCAAAGTATGCATTTAGTAGCACCACATATATCTTTTAAAAACAGAAGAATAGAAGGCTGGGAAAAGTTAAAAAAATGAACTAATATGTTTCACAAATGTATTCTTAACAACAAGAGGGTTAAGTGTGGCAAATTAACCCTTTTCTTTTCTGCGATCAAGTTTTCATTAGGGCTGACAATTTCTGACACGACACGATTAAACGACACGACACGATCTGCTTTAAAGCGTATATGGGTTTGACCTTAATGGATCCCGTGTCTAAACAACTCTTATACGTTTAGACACGATTATTAATCGTGTCTAAACAACTCAGATCTGCGGATATCTATATATAAACACGATTAACTATTCGTGTCTAATCGTGTTGTGTATACATGTGACACGTTTAGACACATTTAAGTATAATAATAATAATAAAATATTAAAATACTCACTTACTTTGTAATATTGAACTATGAAGACCTTACTTCGTATATTTGGATTTGTATATATATGATTTTGTGTATATATCTGATTTAAAGCATATATAAGTTTGAGATGAACGGATCCCGTGTCTAAACAACTCTATACGTTTAAACACGATTAACGACTTATACGTTTAGACACGAGACATGTTTAGACACGTTTAAAATATATCCGTTTAGACACGACACGATTATGACACGACACGACACGATTGCCACCCCTAGTTTTCATGGTTTCTTCATCAACTTATTGCATCGGGAAAAAATAATTTTACCAAGAAGAATTGCCATTTGTATATTTGTTTTATAGGAAAAATAAAATTAAGAAAAGAGAAAACAACTATGAGATGGATCCTTCCTAAAAATAAGTAGATCTGGCAGAATTCAAATACTTACCTCACTTGATCTCAGCTCAGGACGTGTAACGTGGGCCACAACTTCGACATTTATGAGCGGCTGGGACGGGTTCTCAAGTTCAGTGAACAATACGCAAGACTTGAGACGCAGGAAGTTGCCAACATCGACCTATATAAATACCCCAGGAAGGAGAAACTGTTCTCAGACTATTCTTTTACCAACTCTCTGAAATACTAAATTGACAAAACATGTGCTTCATAATCTCAGGAACTATGCTACAGATATGCAAAAATGTTGTCTTTTTTCCTCCACATTCTTAACAAGCCCAACAAGCAAAACTGTGATATCACACTTCAGTTCAGATAGATAGATTTGAATAAAAATAGGAGAATTTTGCTTTAATTTTGATAAAATGCTCCCAAATACAATTTCCAACTCATCAAAGGCTAAACTTTTTAATAAAAAAATTATGCAGGTGGTAATTTATTGCTTC
Source organism: Chamaenerion angustifolium (assembly GCA_946814005.1). Taxonomy (NCBI): domain Eukaryota; kingdom Viridiplantae; phylum Streptophyta; class Magnoliopsida; order Myrtales; family Onagraceae; genus Chamaenerion; species Chamaenerion angustifolium. The sequence continues at coordinate 3,978,140 of OX328279.1, forward strand.
ACACTTCTGAGTTAGGAGTTTGATTATTAGGACCGAAGATGCTGCATTAACATAAAGCAGAAGAGCAAAATCTGAAGATCCAAGAGCCAGTACCAGCCAATTTAAAGTTAGTTATGCAGATAAAGTTAATTAATACTTACTGGTTTCAAGAAATCAACATGATCGACTTCCACAAAGCGCGGGGCAGCACCAGCAAAGGTGTAAGTAGTTGAGAAGGCTAGCTCAAACGCTCTCCGCATGAGAAAACCACCAAAAATCCGTCCATAGATGTTTCTTTGTTGAGGCTGACAAATAAGTGAGTTCTCACAGCGAGTATCTCGTATTAGAATACTGTCCCTGTCAGCCAAAGCAGGCATGTCACAGAAGATCCGACCTTCAGCAAGCAAGGCCTTGAGCTTATCTGCAGCCTCTACCTCAGCCCTTTGTCGTTTCTCTTCCATCTTCTTTTTCCTTAGTTTGTTTCGCTTGTCTGCCTCTTCAAAGAGCAGTTTCTCTTGCTCTGTCTCAACCAAGATCGGGTTAACAGGAGCTGATTTGCCGGTTTTCGGGTCACGACCAACAAATGTAAAGTTTGCTGTAAGAGCAGATGCTGAATTTGAAGGATCATTGGTATCTGTAATAGAAGAACCAACAAAGACATAAGACAGGTCTAAACAATGCTGTAAATAGTATGTGATGCTAGAGATGTCAGGTGGAGGCCCAGAATATATTTCTGCTATAAGAAAATGATGAATGCAATCAAGAACAAGAAGTAAAGCATAAATTCTGCATAACTGATTAACTCGTGGCTAAAGTTGTCATGACTTAATGACTTATGAAACAATTTTAGTCAAATTATATTTTAGCAAGAAATGACAGAAATTTATAAACAAAATATTCAGTAGCAAATAAAATTCTGAAAAAATATATGCATAACACAAGCACGCACCTTGGAGCACTTCCATCTTAATCTCCATTGAAGATCTCCCCACCCATGTGACAGCCCCAACAATTTGCAAATCAGTGTCAATTCGAATTGGCCTCTTGAGAGCAATTTTATCTACCGAAGCTGTGACCAGTAGTAGAGGCCGTGCGGTTCCATCAACATTGCAGCAATGCTGAACCACAGTAATGATGTCAAATTACAAGGAGGTAAGAAAACCATTTTCTTTTTTGAATGTTAGAAGTTAAGGACAAGGGTATTCATATTGATAAGTATATAGTGCAAACTGAGGATATTCATATTGATATGTACTACCACTTCGCTCAACAAAACTCAAACTCAATCTGAAGTCATTTTTCTCTGGGCAAGCAAAGGCAATATTGAAATGTCCCCAAATCGAACAAATTTGGAGGAGAACCTCGATCACTACTTTCCCTCTCTTTCCTTTTATAACCTTCCTCTCTCAGTCTCCATTCACTAACGAGAAGTGTCCAAACTGCAGATGTTTCTTCCTCAACAACAAGCACCCAAGCACCAGTTGACATCAGATCTAAGAAAGTCACTGTCTTCCATTACCAAGATAAGTAATTCAAGATGGCTTCACTACAGAGGGTTATTATTTCCTGTCCTTTTGGCATCTTTCTTTGGGAATTGGATACGCAGTATAACCATCATGTATATCATATGCAATACAACTACGCAAGTGCAGTATACCGATTTTACCTTGAAGCATATAGTACCAGCGAGAGCATCGAGATCTTCAACCACCTTCCCCATCCTAATCCTATTCCAAGGATTTTTATACTGTTCTCGCAGTACATAATCGGAGGAGAACTTGTACAATATACTCGTTCTGCTGTTCGATGGACTCCTAGCAACCAGCTCATCCACTGTCTGCGACACAGAAGCTGATGCATCAGCCTCAGCCTGGGGACCATCAAAGATTCTTGATCTTGCTTCCCAAAGGGCATTCGTGACAGGTGAATGGTACATTCCGGGCCAGAGGCTGATCGGCTTCCTGATTGACGATCCTGCATCGATGTGATGGGAGGTCCCGTCGGTTGAAGCAACAATGTCTGGAATTGGTGGGTCTGAATTGGCGTCGGTGATGGAGAACGGCCTAATGTGGTGATACTTGAAAGAGATGGGAGAGTTTCGTCTAAGAATTGCCCGAATCATGGTGGTGGCTGTTGATTCTTAGAGAGATCAATTAGATTTTTCCTGCGGAAAGGGTGAATTATACAAGAGATCCTTGAATCTGATATCCACTTCTTCCTTGATTTACAGCAACAGGGTGAAGCTTCATCTCAGCTGAATCAACTAGGAACGAAAAGGTGAAGAACCAGAACTTCATGGACTTTGTAGGACAAAAATACACGGAGCTATAACAATGTTGGTTTATAAACGATACTTGTACCTTTATTTCTAGAGTAATATAACACGTTCGCGTGATATTTGACTAGATTTACAGTTCGAGTTTTTCTATAAAGTTTAAATCTTAAAATTTTGATTAAAATGTAAATTTACCCTCTTTCGTAACTTTTTTATATAAATTTAACAGAATAAATTTTAAAAATTACAAAAAAAAAACTTTAAAAACTATCACAATTTAACCATCCTAACCATTTTCAAATATTACAATTGAGTCATGATTCGATTGACGCTCGATTGAACCCCAATGACCAATTGTGATCGAACCGACCCCCAATCAAGGGGGGATTCAGGTCTAGGTCTTGACTCATAGTTGATCCCCTACCCATGAGGGGTTAGTATGACTCAAGACCTAGACCCAACCCCCAAGTGGGACTCAATCAAATTGGGGCTCAATCGGGCTGACTCGAGTTTGGGTTTTGACATAGATTGACTCCATGGGTGGACGACCAAGTTTGGGTCAAAAACAAAACTCAATCCCCAATCAAATTGGGGTCGAACCAACCCCCAATCGGGTGGCTCGGGTCTGGGTCTTGACTCAAACTTGATCACCCACCCATGAGAGTCATTTTGGTATAGACCCAGACTCGAGCCACCTCAATTAGGGATCAATCGAATCAGAATTTAATTGTAACATTTGGAACTGTTTGAGATGATTAAATTGTGACATTTTTAAAATCTTTTAAACTTATTCTCTTAAATTTGGATGAAAACGTTTACGAAGGGGGCAAACGTGCACTTTGGCCAACACATGAGAGAATGAAATTTTACGATTTAAACTTGAAGAAACTCAGATTTGGTGAAACATTGGGGGTAATGTTGTATTTTACCCTTATTAATAAAAATTATTAATGTTTATTTTTGAAAGTTTTGTTTCTTAATGTAAATTTAGTCAGAGGTTCTATTTTTCATTTATGTCAATTGTTTTATCCAAACTTAATAAAATATTGTTTAAAATTATAAAAATAATAGAACACTCTTAAGAATTTCACAATTAAACTCTTAAAAAAAATATATTACAATTGGTAGCTGACGGTCCAAACTTCACCGTATAAGTAGCTGACGATCCTCAAATTCGTCAAAAAGTCGCTCTCGGTTGTGACTAGAGGTGATAATTAGTGTGTGCTGTGTCTAATCGTGTCGTGTGTAAATGAATAAATCTTAAATGTGTGTCGGGTTTAAACAAATAGGTCTTAAACAGATCACACATGTGAAACACACTCTAAGATACAATTAACTTTTTGAATAAAAAAATTATTATACACGACACAATTCGTGTGTCACATTATATAAAATGATACGAAAATAATAATATAATATGAAATTCACAAATTTTATAATTTAATTTCATAATCAAGTTTTAAAATTAATAAGTGATTAAAAAATAAGTATAAAAATAAATCTAAATATTATATAAATATATTAATCATGTTTAGTTAATCGTGTATTTGCATGTCACATGTGTGTAGATACCGTTATTATCGTGTCTAAACGAATAAGAGTTACGAGATGTGTTTAATCAAATCATTATCGTGTAAAATGCATATCGTTAAATATCGTTTAATCGCGTTGTGTGTGAAATTGTCACTCTTAGTCCCAGCTAAAATTTACATATTCCGTTAATTGAACTATCCTGTAAATAAATGTATTTATATTACTTACTATACGTATACAAATACGTATACGTACGTACCTTGAAACATATAGTCCCAGCCAGAGCATCCAGATCTTCAAAAAGCCTCCCCATTCTAATCATATCCCAAGGATTTCTATACTGCTCCCTCAATTCATAGTCTGACTCAAACTTGTACAGTATACCCGTCTTGCTCCTGCATGGACTCCATGCAACCAAACCATTCACCAACACAGATGACCCACCAACTACACCATTATCATAATTAATACCTCGAGATCTTGCTTCCCAAAGGTAGTTAGTTACAGGCGAATGGTACATTCCCGACCAACCACTGACCGGTTTACGGATTGAAGAGCCGGCATCGATGTTGTCGGAGGCCACTGCTGCGTCGGTGGAGGATGGGTCTGAGGTGGAGGTGGCGATAGACATTCTGGGTTGGAATTTGAAGGGTGTGATCAGAGAAAGCGTTCGTGTAAGCATGCAGAATCTGTGGTGGTGGTTTGGACGTATCAGGGAGGGAGAAGATAGAATATTACTTTGTGGTGGAGAACAAAACCATCATAATCTTTCAGAGATATGTAGATAGGTTCGATGTCAGGAATAGTACGGTTAAAAACCATATAACTCGGTTATAACCGTAATTTTTTTATATGGTTAACGTATTATAGTGCAGTATGATTATGATTATGAAATTTTTTACATGTGATGGTTAAGGTATTTTCGTCGTACTCATGATTATAATTATGATTATTATATAATAATAATTATCTAATATTAATATATACTAATAACAAAATATATTTTACTATTAAATTTTACGAATTCATAATTGCAGGGGCGCGGTAAGTTTGAATGATATTAGTGTTGAATATTATTTTTGTTTGTGACATAGGTTTATATATTTTTAAGACATCATTCATGGTGTATTGGTGTTCCATTACACACGTGGTGATAAATATGAGTATACATTAACCACAGTTATGGATATAATTATAATATTTATTAAAAATCGTGCTCGTCATGGTTATAATTATTATATGTGATTTAAAAATATGGTATGACTATGATATTTATCATACCCTAACTATTGTCCATCCTAATTCGAGCTAGTGATCATATTTGAATAGGAGTTGGGGGAAAAAAAATATAATTATATTTGAATAAGAGTTAGGATAAAAGCATAATTAGTAGTTACTAACCGAATAACCTATATTGTCCTGCCTTACAAATAATACAATCAACTAATAACTTTATTCCGAAAAAGAAATAGAATAAAGAGATTTTAATATTATTCAAGGTTAAAATAGAAGTATGTCCTAAATGTTTATGCTAGAGCACAAAGTGATGGTATGATATAACACTATTTCTAAACGATAAAAGAGGATTTAAGGTGTGAATAAAAAAATGTATTATTATGCATACCATTTGTTGGGACAAAAATTTATGGATGCTGTCTCAATACTCGTTAGAGCTCCGGTAATTTGCAAAAAAGGTAGCGCAACGGGAGTTGTTCCCCGGATTCATATCTGATTCTTAAATGAGTATATGTGTGGTCCATAAACTTTCGATTAATCTTAGTATGTAAAAACAGAAGTATATATATATATATATGTAGATGATCAAACCGTATTAGGTAATTGAATCTTCGTGAGTAATGACTCCCGTGATCTTCGGGATTGAGCATATTGCAGTTACCATAAGTAACCTCTGTTAGAAGTGTGTCTGAGATACGTGAGAAGATCTGCCAGATGTTTCGCATTTGAGGGACCAAAAGATAGAGAATTGACCGGGTAGCGTGCACTCTCAAGGCGTATGCCTGAGAGATCGAGGGCGATCATATGGTTCTGGGCGATCGCCCAGAGTTCAAGGTGATCGGTGAGCCTATTAATTGTGGTTTCCAATTTGTCACGAGTATGGGCCATACCAGTTTGGGAATGCCCGGATACGATCCTGCCCCCGAAGCCGCGTCAGGCCCAAATGTCGTGTAAGTCCTATGTTATATTGGACCGCCACTATCGGCACCCAACACCATCTACCAATATCTAATACTGATCTAGTGCCAAATATCATGCATGATCACCGATTTATGATAAAATACGATTTTCATACTATTGTTTGTTCACATTTTTTTTTTAATTTTTTCTTTGATATTTGAGTTTGAAAACTTTCATTCTTATCGTTTGGACATATGTTCTTTCTCTTATTTTATCAATTTTTCTATACAAAACATACATTAAAAATTATAAAAATAACATAATACTTTTAAGAATATCATAATTAATGTTTTTTAAACTTTTTGATATATTATAATTGAAACCTGATTTAATAGAGTTCCAATCTAATGGACTGAGTCTGAGTCTATCCATATGAGCTTGCCCATGGTAAAGATGTTGACCATAACCCAGTCAATTGAGTTCAATACACATTTGATCGTGCCGTGACTCAATTGTAATATATTATTTTTTTGAAGAGTTTATTTATGACATTGTTACGAATATTACGATATTTTGTAATTTTCAAAATATGTTGTAATAAGTTTGGATGAAAATTTGACGGAGAAAGTTAACATTTCGCTAAATAATAGTTTTTATTGAAAGGAGGATTTTGAAAATGTTAATCATTAGGATATTAGATTGCAAGGTCATATTTTACTCTAGAAACTAGAAAGAAAGTAAACATAATACTCTTGAGTCAACTTGGAGAATTGACAGTAAATACTAAATTGTATATAAATTCAGGCAAATATAAAACATGTTTTACATTTAGGGGATCCTTTTTGGGCGAATTAACAACATCAAATTTGCCATTTCATATGCATGGAAACACCACGAATTCATCAGCATTCGCCGCCACATTTCCCGCCTTCCTTCAATTCAATGGCGTCCCTTCTTCCTCTCCACTCCTTTCTCTCACCAGACCCTAATCCCAATCCACTTCCAGAACCCCAAATCCGCACTCCCTCAACACCAGCAGAAACTATACACAACAATGGATGACCACAAGGTCGTCGATGTCATGTAATAACGAGTAGAGGGACGTTTATGACTACTTAGAAAAGTTAAGGGTTAGATTGTAATAGAAGAAACCTAGTCTGTTAAGTCTGTTGTAACTGATTCTGCAGCTTCCTTCATTTAAAAGGAAAGCTAGCCTTAATGAAATGCATCCTGAAGCATTTGTGAATTCCTTCTTCTCCTTCAATTGAGTTCTTCTTTTCCTCAAGGTATTCTATACCTTGACATTGGTATCAGAGCAACGATTCCTGCGCAAGGATCAATTCCATGGCAGCAGCAACCTGAAGTCAAGACTCTAACAAAATGGAGCAGACATTGAAGGAGCACGAGAAGCTGTTGCAACAGATGGGAGAGCAATTGAAAAGCAATTCGCAGTCCTTCCAAGAACTGCAAGAGTTGGTGCAAGGGATGGCGCTACAGCAGAGCCAATTCTTCTGGACTGGAGAACCAAGAACGACGGGGGGAGAATCGCCAGTAGAATCACATTCCAGAGGATCGGCTTCCAGCAACCGAACCATGAGGATGGGGAAGGTAGACTTTCCTAAATTCGGAGGGGAGGATTTGCAAGGATGGCTGTATAGATGTGAGCACTTCTTCGCCATGGATGAGACACCATAAGGAGATAAACTGAGGTATGCCATTGTTCATTTGGAAGGAGATGCCCTACAGTGGCACCAATCATATATGCGAACAAGAAGATTGTCGGTGATCGATCTCTCGTGGCCAGAATATGTTCGAGCCATAACAGCTTGATTCTCAGATGCATTGCTGGAAGATGCCATGAAGGAACTAACAACCTTGGTGCAGACAGACTCCTTAAAGGAGTATTGCAGGAAATTCGATGCATTGCTTAACAAGGTCACAATATGTGAGGAGTACGCAGTCAGCATCTTCTTGCGTGGCTTGAAGGCAGAACTCCGTTGTCCCGTAAAGATGTTCAGGCCAAAATCTCTCCATGACGCGTATTCATTATCAAGACTCCAAGAAATCACCAATTCAGCACTAGCAGCTGCGCCAAAACAGAACACTCGATTCAGTTCGAGTTATTCTCGTATTCCTAACCCAGGCAGTTCTACAAGCTTACCCTTATTGCCTAACCCGTCAGCCACAAAACCAAGTTTCAATTCTACAACACAGCACAACTATGCCCCATCTCAAACACAGAGGAACCAACCTACAAAGACTCTTACCAGCAAAGAGATCGATGCAAAAAGGGCTAAGGGGGAATGTTTTTGGTGCTCGGAGAAGTTCGTACCTGGCCACAAATGCAGCACGAAGCAACTCTTTCTAATTGAAGTGGGGGATGATGATGAAGAGACAATCATGAATGAAGAAGAGGAGGAAGTTACCAGGGAACCGCAGAAGATCTCCATACATGCATTAACAGGGGTCCATTCCTTCTCGACTATGAAAGTGACGGGATCCGTGGGTAGCAGACAGCTCCACATACTAATCGACTCTGGATCAACCCATAATTTCATCAATCAATCCACAACACTTAGACTACATTGCTCACAGAAGGAGGTAAAACCACTTTTAGTAAGTGTAGCCAATGGATCACACATATCTTGTACTTCGGTTTGTCCTGATTTCCAGTGGATGATGCAAGGCCTTTGGTTTACAACTGATGTATCTGTGCTGCCCCTAGACAATTATGACATGGTGCTGGGTATACAATGGCTATCTTTGTTGGATGATATTGTGTGGAATTTTAAAAAATTAACTATGAAATTCTCGATTGGTGGTACAGTTTGTGAGCTGCAGGGTATTGGTTCAAACGGGTTATCCTTGTGCTCTATAGAGAAAATGCATAATTTGCTAGCTAACAAGGATCAGCTGGCCGCAGTACATCTCTGCAACATTCAAATGACAGAAGAGTCTGCTGAGGAAACTGGTTTCTTAGCTCCAAAGGTACAGACATCGGTTATAACAGATGCTGTTAAAAAGTTGTTGCTGGAATTTTCAGACGTTTTCAGGATTCCAGACTCATTACCTCCGAAGAGAAGTCATGATCACAGAATTATTCTGAAGGATGACAATCAACCGATCAACCAGCGTCCTTATAGGTATCCAGCTGCTCAAAAGGACATTATCGAAAAGATGACTCGGGAACTCTTGGACACAGGGGTGATTCGCAGCAGCAGTAGCCCATTCGCAGCACCAATCGTTCTCGTCAAAAAGAAGGATGGATCATGGCGAATGTGTATCGATTACAGGAAGTTAAACGAGGCCACGGTAAAGAATAGATTTCCCATTCCTTTAATTGAAGAATTACTTGATGAGTTAGGGGGAGCTACTATCTTTTCTAAGCTGGATTTAAGATCCGGATATAATCAAATTCGTATGCACACGGATGACATCCAGAAGACGGCTTTCAGGACACACTAGGGACATTTTGAGTTCCTAGTTATGCCATTCGGTTTGACAAACGCCCCAGCAACATTTCAGGCTTTGATGAACACTACCTTTCAGCCACTTTTACGCCAATGTGTCCTTGTGTTTTTTGATGATATATTGGTTTACAGCAAAGATGAAAGTGAGCATATGCAGGATCTAGCTAAGGTACTGAGGATACTGAGACAGAATCAACTTTATGCTAAGGAGTCCAAGTGCACATTTGGTGGAGCTAATGTAGAATACCTGGGTCATATCATCTCGGCCAAGGGTGTTGCAACTGACCCGTCCAAGATTGATGCTGTCAGATCGTGGCCAAGACCTGTCACGGTGAAGCAGCTGAGAGGATTCCTGGGACTGACAGGATACTACAGAAGGTTCATCAGGGGATATGGTACGATAGCCCGACCTTTAACTGATTTACTAAAGAAGGATTGTTTTCGAAGGAATGAGTATGCAGTTTAGGCTTTTGAGAATCTTAAAACAGCTTTGATTACAACTCCTGTTCTAAGATTGCCAGATTTTTCAAAGGATTTTATTGTAGAAACCGATGCATCATCAACTGGTATTGGAGTTGTTTTGATGCAGAACCTTCACCCGATTGCTTTCATTAGTAAAGCATTGTCCCCAAGGCGTCAAGCAATGTCAGTGTACGAGAAGGAGCTGCTGGCAATCATGTTTGCTGTGAAACACTGGCACTACTACTTGATAACGAGAAGGTTTACAATCAGAACATACCAGAAAAGTTTAAAGCATTTGTTAGAGCAGAAGATTTCTACCCCATTACAACATGCGTGGCTGGCAAAATTGATGGGATACGATTATGATATCGTGTACAAGAAGGGGTGCGATAATTCAGCTGCTGATGCTTTGTCCAGAGTAGCAGGAGCTGAGGTGTTTCATTTGTCTGTATCTTCATTACAACCATTGTTATTAAACCGAATTATAGATGCATATGATGCAGATGTGGATTTACAACAACTGATTGCTAAGGTGAAGATGGTTCCTAAGCCTGCGGCTGTTATTCATTTCTCTTATGATGGGAGGGTGTTGCTGAGGAAAGGTCGAATAGTGGTCAGTAATAATGCTGATATCAGAAAGGAGATTTTAGTGATATGTCATGATTCAGCTAGTGGGGGTCATTCAGGTTTTCACGCTACCTATCAGCGGGTTAGAAGCCTGTTTTACTGGAAAGGGATGACAAAGGAAATAAGGGAGTATGTTCGGTCCTGTGATACATGCCAGAGAAGTAAGTCTGAAAACATTGCTTCACCAGGATTTCTAAGTCCTTTATCAGTACCGAAGGGAGTTTTCACAGACATCTCCATGGATTTCATAATAGCCTTGCCTAAGTCACAAGGAAAAGAAGTGGTCTTTGTGGTTGTGGATCGCTTGACTAAATATAGTCACTTTATGGCTTTATCTCATCCTTATTCTGCTTCTCAGGTTGCAGAAACCTTCATGAATTCGGTGTATAAGCTTCATGGTTGCCCCTCCACCATTGTATCTGATAGAGACTCGGTTTTTCTCAGCTATTTTTGGCAAGCTTTGTTTAGATTACAAGGGGTCAAGTTAGCAATGTCCACAGCCTACCACCCACAATCTGATGGCCAAACTGAAGCTGTAAACAAATGTTTGGAGGGATATCTTCGTTGTATGGCAGCTGACCGCCCTTCGTCTTGGGTTAAGTGGCTATCCCTGGCTGAGTGGTGGTACAATACTACACACCACTCTTCAATTGGTATGTCTCCTTTTCAGGCTTTATATGGGTTTGCTCCTCCTCTACACATCCCATATATCCCAGGTGATTCAAGGGTAGCTGTTGTGGATGAGTGGCTCTGTGCAAGGGAAGAAACGTTGAGATTACTTAGACAACATTTGCTTCGGGCTTGTAACAGAATGAAGCAGTTTGCTGATAGAAGGAGGACAGAACGTGTCTTTCAAGTGGGTGACTGGGTGTTCTTAAAGCTACATCCTTTCCAGCAACAATCGGTTAGAAGTGCAGTCCAAACGAAGCTGAGCTCCAAGTATTACGGACCTTATTTGATTTTGGAGAAGGTGGGAGACGTTGCCTATAGATTGGATCTTCCAGCTGGGTCTCTCATTCATCCTACTTTTCATGTTTCATTGTTGAAGAAATCACATGGAGTTACCTGCACTCTTCATCCTCTTCCAACGATGGGTGATAGGAATGGGCAGAAGTATTTTCCAGAGGTAATTCTAGAGAGGAAATTGGCCAAGAAACAAAACAGAGCTGCTGTCAAAGTTCTGATTAAGTGGAAGGATCAGCCTATTACTGATGCTACTTGGGAATTCTTAGATGATCTGAAGGTTCGTTTTCCAGACTTTGATCCGTGAGGTCACGGATGCTTGAGGGGGGGAGTTTTGTCATGTAATAACGAGTAGAGGGACGTTTATGACTACTTAGAAAAGTTAAGGGTCAGATTGTAATAGAAGAAACCTAGGCTGTTAAGTCTATTGTAACTGATTCTGCAGCTTCCTTCGTTTAAAAGGAAAGCTAGCCTTAATGAAATGCATCCTGAAGCATTTGTGAATTCCTTCTTCTCCTTCAATTGAGTTCTTCTTTTCCTCAAGGTATTCTATACCTTGACAGTCGAGGACGAAGACAGGGACGCACTCTCCGCTCTCGGCAGCGCCCCTACCACCGCCAAGAAGATCCACTCCCACTCCCAACACATCCGCAACACCGCCTCCGTCTCCTGCAAACGAACCTAGCGCCGGAAGCACTCCCTAGACGAGAACCACCTCCCGAAGAACATTGAGCAGTTGTACGAATCCTCCTCCGACGCTTCCCACGAGGACTTCATTCCCTACTCATCCTCCTCTGCCGCCGCTGCTCTCGACCACGTCTCCGACGCCTCCAACAACCCTCTTCAACAGCGAAAGTCAGAACCTGCGGAAGACCCGCAACCTTTGCCAGAGTTCGTCGCTAGCGGTGGAGGAATCGGGATCTTCAAAGTCCCTAACCGTGCCTCCGTCCACCCCGCGCGACCTCCGTTCATCGAGCTGAGGTCGCACCCGCTGAAGGAGACCCAGGTGGGGAAGTTCCTCAGGAACCTAGCATGCACGGGGACGCAACTCTGGGCAGGCCAGGAGGGCGGTGTCCGGTTCTGGAACCTTGGGAGTACGTTCGATGTTGGTTGGGGACATAGTGGTCGTGTTCGACGTGGAGATGAAGATGCTGCGCCGTTTCATGAGTCGGTAATGACGTCGCCGGCCACCTGTTTGTTGGTTGACGAGGCGAACAGATTGGTGTGGACTGGGCATAAGGATGGGAAGATTAGTTCGTGGAAGATGGATCAGCCTCTCGATGATAATCCCTTCAAGGAAGGCCTTTCTTGGCAGGCGCATCGTGGTCCTGTTCTATCCATGATCATGACTTCTTATGGTGAGCTTCCCTTCAGTTGGGTGGGACTCCATGATCAATTCAGCTGGTTCTTCTAGGTTTGGACTGCTGCATTTTTCAGCCATTTTTGTTTATCTTGTACAGGTGACCTTTGGTCGGGTTCCGAAGGCGGTATAATTCGGATTTGGCCATGGGAGACTATCGAAAAATCGCTCTCTCTATCCCCAGAAGAAAAGCATATGTCTGCTTTATTGGTGGAGAGAGCCCTCATTGACCTCAAGAGCCAAGTTACTGTCAATGGTTCTTGTAGTATACCATCTGCAGAGGTCAAGTGCTTGTTATCTGATAATTGCAGAGGAAAAGTTTGGGCTGCTACACCTCTCACCTTCTCATTGTGGTAAGTTTTTCTTATTTCAATATAACAGTTCATATTTTCTCCATAATTAAAATGAAAAATTAGAGAGACAAATATAAGAATTTAAAGGAATAAAATGAAAAAAAAAAGAAGAGTTTTTTTAATGTTAAAATTGTAAATGTTGAGAGAATAATTATCGTCTATCACATATCTAAGACATTTTTCACTGCTTGTGTTGGTTTGGGAGAGGCTATTCTAGCATAAGAACAACCGCAAGAACAAATAATAACAATCAACATACTTTCATTCACAAACCATGAAGCTTCTCTTCGATGTGTTGTTCTGTTTTTCTGCAGCACTCCCTTTCCACTTTCACGACAGCTCTCTGTCAATTTCCTCAATTAGTTTCCCTTACATGCTGTCCTCACTTCTTCACTATTCTCTTACATTCTAAAACACTCAAAACTCACCGTTTAACTAAACAACAACATATAATAATAATATAAAATAACAACATTAATTTAACACTCCCCCTTAATGTGTTGTTCTTGAACTCCTAGTAGCTCGCGAAATTTCTCGAACATGTCCTTTGCCAATGCCTTAGTGAAGATATCTGCAACTTGATCTTCAGACTTGACATACACCATCTCGATCTCTCATTCTTCGATCTTCTCACGAATGAAGTGATGCTTCACTGCTATGTGTCTTGTCCTGCTGCTATATACTGAATTCTTTGCCATTGCAATAGCTGATTTGCTATCACAAAACATCAATGTCGTATTGTCTTGCTTCTCGCCAATATCTTCCAAAATTATCCTCAACCACACGGCTTGAGAACATGCCATAGCCGCTTAAATATATTCCGCTTCCGCAGAGGATTGCGCAATTGATTCTTGTTTCTTTGATTGCCAGGAAAACACACCCGAGCTAAGAGAAAACACATATCCGGTTGTACTCTTCATATCATCTCTACAACTTGCCCAATCACTATCACAAAAGCCAATTAACTTCAACTCATCTCTTTGGAATACTTGATACCATACGCCAATGTCCCTCGAACATAACGTAGAACTCGTTTGGCGGCTCCAAGATGAAAGTGACTCGGACTTTGCATGAACCTCGACAACATGCTCGAAGCAAACATAATATCCGATCTCGTGGCAGTGAGATACATCAAACTACCCACAATACTCCTAAAATATGTGTTATCCACTTTTCTACCTCCATCTTCTTTCCACAACTTCTCATTTGAAGCAAGTGGTATTGCCATTGTTTTGCAACCAAACATATGAAACCTCTTCAACATATTCTCAGCATACTTCTTTTGACAAACAAACACTCCATCTTCTTGTTGATCAATCTCCAAACCAAGAAAATGATGTATCAAACCCATATCACTCATCTCATATCTCCTCATCATATCATTCTTAAAATCTCTAATCAACTCATCATCATTGCCAGTGAATATCAAATCATCAACATACATAGCAACAACAAGAATGGAAGTACCTTGTTTCTTCACATAGAGAGTGGGCTCACTTTTGCTTTTGTTGAATTCATGATAAATGAGGTAGTTGTCAATCTGACTATACCACTGTCGTGGTGCTTGTTTCAACCCGTACAATGCCTTCTTTAGCTTGTACACTTTCTCTTCTTCTCCTTCTTTCACAAATCCTTCAGGTTGATGAACACATATTTATTCTTCCAATTCACCATTCAAGAAAGCCGACTTCACATCAAGTTGGTATAACAACCAACCTTTTTGAGCTGCAAGTGCAATGAGGACTCGAATCGTGTCCTTGCGCGAAACTGGAGCAAACGTTTCATAGTCGACCCCAGCCTGTTGTGAGTATCCTTTAGCTACAAGTCTTGATTTATTTTTCAAGACTGAACCATCAAGGTTATGCTTCACTTTGTAAATCCACTTCACTCCAACAACTTCTCTATCAACTGGCCTGTCTACAAGATCCCATGTCTTGTTTTTCTCAATCATGTACAACTCTTCTTCCATGGATTTCTTCCACCCTTCTTCTTGTATAGCTTCTTCAAAGCTTTCCGGTTCAACAATGCACACATTACATGTAGCATATACATCTGAAAGTCTTCTCATTCTTTTCGGTGTACTACTCGAATTGGATGAACTAGAACCTGAACCACTACTCGATGGCGATAATGGATCAACTCTAGATGAATTTGGTGGAGAGTTTTCAACATTCTCTTCATCACCTCCAAGCTCTTCTTCGGGGGCAACAACATGTTTTTGAACTTGTTTTTCTTTCCAATTCCAACTAGTTTCTTCATCAAACAACACATCTCTACTAATGATGATTTTCTCTCTCTGCAAGCTATACAACCGATAGCCCTTTGATGTTGAGTCATAACCCATGAAGATACATTTCTCACTTGTATCATCAAGTTTTGTCCTCTTCTCTTTCGGAACTTGAGCATAGCAAATACACCAAAAAATTCTCAAGTGTTTCACTGACGACTTCTTTTTACGCCAAGCCTCAATTGGGGTCTTGTTCTGAACCGCCTTTGTAAGACATCTATTTAACAAATAGACTGCAGTGTAGATTGCTTCAGCCCAAAATGAATTATGCAACCCTTTCTACTTGAGCATTGTTTTGCCCATCTCCACAACTGTTTGATTATTTCTTTCGGACATTCCATTTTGTTGTGGAGAGTAACCAACTGTGAGTTGTCTTTCTATACCTTCGTCAGAACAAAACTTATCAAATTCTCGAGGGTTGTATTCTTTTCCTCGATCACTTCTCAACACTTTTATGTAGCGACCACTTTGCTTTTCAACAAATGTTTTGAATCTTCTAAACACGCCAAATACTTCTGATTTTTGTCTCAAGAAGTAAACCCATGTCATTCTTGTATAATCATCAATGAACAATATAAAGTATCTGTTACCTCCTTGAGATGGAGTTCTCATTGGCCCACATACATCGGTATAAATGAGCTCTAGTGGTCATTTTGTCCTCAATGCTCCTCCTTTCGGAAAAGCTTCTCGGTGGTGCTTCCCCATGGCACACCCTTCACATACACCACTCTTCTCTTCAATTCTTGGCAATCCATACACCATATTCTTGTCTCTCAATAACTTCATCCCATTAAAATACAAGTGTCCAAGCCTTTTGTGCAAAAGCCATGACTCGTCACTAACACTTGCCTTCAAAGCAACATCTCCCCCATAACTAAAACTCAATGGAAAATTTCTACTTCTCGTCATCTTTATCTTGGTCATCAACTTGTTATTTCCATTCTTCTTATCATAAATGGTGCATCCATCATTTTCAAAATATACACCATATCCTTTCTCCACAAGTTGACCAACACTCAATAAATTTTGGTCTAGGTCGGGAACAAGCAACACATCATTAATGAACTTCAATCCCTCCATTGTTTGGATAGGAACCGTACCTTTTCCGACCACTTCTACAAGCGCACCATTTCCCATCTTCACTTTTGCATTCACCTTCTCTTCTATCTTTGTGAAGATGCTTTTATCACTAGTCATGTGATTGCTACAACCACTATCAAGTAACCACACTTCATCTTTCTTTTCGGTCGCAACTTGACAACCGGCATAAAACACTCCATAGTCATGATCATTTCCCTTCTCTTCAGAGACATTCGCTTGTTCATTCTTAAACATACAATCTTTTTGAACATGCCCAAACTTCTTGCAATTAAAACATTGTGGCTTCCCCTTGAACCAACAATCTTTCTCAAAATGTCTACTCCGTTTGCAAATATGACAAGTTTTCCCCAAATTTTCTGCATTATAACTTCTATCAAAATTTCCTCTCCCTCGACCTCTTTGGCCTCTTCCTCTACTAAATCTTCCACCTCTCGAAGATTCACCTCCGCGGTGCTCTTGAAATGATTTAGCTCTCTCAACTTATTGCCCAAGTTGAGTTTTGATTGTAAGACACTCTCTATTGATTTTTCAGAGTGTCTTAACACCCTTTGCTCATGTGATTGCAAGGATGCCATTAACTCGCGGACAGTTAATGTTGCCAAATCTTTCGTTTCCTCAAGAACCGACACAATCGTATCATACTTCTCGGTCAAGCTAATCAAAATTTTCTCAACAAGCCTTTTATCTTTTACTTCTTCTCCATTCAAACTCATTTGACTAGCAACTTCGGTAACCCGCGTGAAATCATCCTTCAAGCTTTCACCTTCCTTCATTTTCATATTTTCTAACTCGGCTCGCAAGGTTTGAAGTATGATAGCTCAGACTTTTAGACTCCCTTGAAACTCTTCTTGCAAAACAATCCACGCTTCATTTGCCGTATTACACCTCATGATTCTCGGAAACAATTTCCCCGTCATAGCTTGTTGAATAAACACTAAAGCTTTAGTATCTCTCTTTCGAGTATCTTTCAACTCCTTTTTTTCAATCTCACTCAATGTATCTATAGAAACAAGCTCATCAAATCCAAACTCAACTATATCCCACAAATCTTGTGACCTAAATATAGTCTTGGCCTTTAAACTTCAATAGTCATAGTTTTCACCATTAAATATAGGAATTGAGAGATGAGATACACCTTGTTCACTTGACCCAACAATAGAAGATTCGTTTTCGCCGTTAATTGCTTCGATTTTGCTTGGTCGTCCGCTTTTCTTCGGAACCCTAGCTCACCCAATCTACTCAATCCACCAAGCTCTGATACCAATTTGTTGGTTTGGGAGAGGCTATTCTAGCATAAGAACAACCACAAGAACAAACAATAACAATCAACACACTTTCATTCACAAACCATGAAGCTTCTCTTCGATGTGTTGCTCTGTTTTTCTGCAGCACTCCCTTTCCACTTTCACGACAGCTCTCTGTCAATTTCCTCAATTAGTTTCCCTTACATGCTGTCCTCACTTCTTCACTATTCTCTCACATTCTAAAACACTAAAAACTCACCGTTTAACTAAACAACAACAACATATAATAATAATATAAAACAACAACATTAATTTAACAGCTTGCAAGTGATGTGATGATGGCTAGCAATGAGTTTATTGTTATGATAATTTACTGTCTAAACTAATACATTAGTGTAGTTTGTTAACTTTATCAAATTTTCTAATGTTAAGTATCTACTTATTATATCTAAACTTTGAGGGTTTAAATAAGGGTTAATAATCAAAAAACAAACCGAACTTTGAGGAAAAACCAAACAGCAAACCAAACTTTTTTTGTTGACAAACATCAAACCAAACTTTTGAAATTGATCAAATAACAAACCTACCTCATATTTTCATTAGGTTTGAACGGATTTTTCAATGTTTGAGGGAGTTATTAAGTCAACATTAGTTGAAGTATTCTAATGAAATGGTATTACGACTTAATAACTCCCTCAAACATTGAAAAATCCGTTCAAACCTAATGAAAATGTGAGGTAGGTTTGTTATTTGATCAATTTCAAAAGTTTGGTTTGCTGTTTAATTTTTCCTCAAAGTTCGGTTTGTTTTTTGATAATTAACCCTTTAAATAATTTGTTACTTGAATTAATTACTGGCAGATTTTATAAAAAGTTGCAATTTGCTAATTATGTGATGATAAAAAAAATGCATTTTTTTTTTAATTTTAAATGTAAATTGCTAACTGAATTTTTAAAACAATTTCTAGCTGAATTTTGACACATACCCAGCACATGAATGTCTTCTTTGCAATTTTAATATAAAAAATTAGACGTAAATAACAAATTCTAACCCTATTTAAAGTTAGTGAACAATATGTTAAAAACAACTAATAACAAGACCACAAGTGCAACAACTAGCAACTTCGTGTCAACTCTATTTGCGAAACCAGATTCTATCGTGATTGTTATTGATAGGAATGCTCGAACAAGGGAGCTTTTGAAAGTGTTCAACATCGAGGGTCAGATCGAGAACCGTGCCGCCGCCGCTCAATCTCAAGAACAACCCATCGAAGACGAGATGAAAGTCAAATTCGTTTCTGCATCCAAAAAAGAGAAACCACAAGGTCTTCTCCAGCGATCAAGAAACGCGATCATGGGAGCTGCAGACGCAGTCCGTCGCGTGGCAACAAAAGGTGCCGGCGCATTCGTAGACGATACCAAGAAAACCGAAGCGCTCGTTCTAGCCCCAGACGGAACGATTTGGAGTGGATGCTCAAACGGGTTGCTCATGCAGTGGGACGGGAACGGGAACCGGTTACAAGACCTAAACCACATGGCGTGTGCAGTCCTATGCTTTTGCACCTTCGGGACACAAATCTATGTCGGGTATATCAGTGGGTGGAAGGCAGTGCTGCCGGAAATTGGTGGGTGGACACGATCGGGAAGTCTTTGGACGAAGGAAACACGTTCGAGCGCATAGGTTCGAGGCAATTGGCCGGTTTGCTAATTGCTTTATGGTAAGTTGTCAATTTCGTAAGGTATTACTAAATTTGTGTTGGATTCTTCTGTCTCCTCATTCCTCCAAACTCCTATCTCGTGGGTCTCCGACGTCCTGCAATAAGGAAATCTCGGGCTGGGCCCTTTGTTTACCCTCCGAAACTTATGTTAGCTGGAGTTCGTTTTAAGAATATATGTAAGTTTATGTAAATGTTATGCCATTAGTTGTCTGAAGTAAAGATGGGTGAATGTATTTATAACCTTCACCCTTAACCTGATTTGGGTTGTGCTTTAACCCCGGTTATCCTATGTGGCGTCCGGCTTGTTGAGTGGGTTGATCTTGAATAGTGTACTGCCTAGTATTTTGTGCTTAGTGAGATTGTAACTCGTGTCGGAGCTCCACTTCAGGCGTGCAGATCTCCCATTCCTCTTTGTCGGGCCTCGAGTCTTGAACCTGTCAGAAAGGGAAAATATTTATGGTGGCGCCCCCCTGACGGCGCGCCCTTCATATCACGGTGCGCGCCCTTAACAACGCGCTCTTAGCCAGCGGGCTTTGTTATTGGGACTGAGGCCTCCTTCACCGAGGCCCAAAAGGCCCGGATCCATCAATTTGTATTCCTTCTTGTAAAAACACTGAAAATCCTTATAATTTCATATTCTGATTTGGTAATAGGGTGAGGAAGAATCTCCGAACACATGCTGGAGATGTCGATGTTGCAGCAGTTCCATGTGGTTTTGGTTGGGCAATCAGTAACAAGGTTCGTTCTTTCATCAGAAAATCATATTTTTCTCTCAACATCAATCAGTTAGATGCATTGATTGTTGTTTTTGGTTGATCAGGGAGGGGTAGGACTTCAGATTCGTGTATACGATCGAATCATCTGCTTCGTAAACTGCCACTTAGCTGCACATTTGGAAGCGGTAAATCGGAGAAATGCAGATTTCGATCACATCTATCGAACAATAGCCTTCAGTCGTTCATATAACGTACTTAATGCTGCTGCTGCTGCTAGTGTTTCTGCTTCGGCACAGATGCCTCGCAGTTCCAGTGTAGGTCTCCTTTCTTTCCACAAATCATACACCATTCATATACTCAGCTTCCAATGACAAGAAGCTTCTGCCTGTTTAATCTATTCCACACAGAATGCAGGGAAGGACAAGGACAAAGACAAAGACAAGGACAAGGACAAGGACAAAGACTGTTGGATTTAGGTTAATGGGTCGCCCATAAGTGGGAGCCCATTCAGGTAAGCCCAGTATGTGATACTGGCCCTAAACCTATTCCTCTATATATCTATATATATATGGGGTGCTCTCCTTAGAATTAAGAGAGATCAAAACCTGATAGCCACCCACAGTTTAGACAGAGGTCAGCAGCTGTGGAAACCTAGGTCACTGCCCGTTAACCAGTGGCGTGTCCTCCCGTCCGGCAGACCGTGATCCCAACCTCAGGCAGATCCGCTTCCGCTTAAGCAATCAATTCAGAAGTAACTTAATTATGTGTGATTATGTTTTACCATATAGATTGCATGTAAATTACATAATCCAACATTGGTATCAGAGTCGTGTTAGGTTGGTTTCCGAATTGTCGAATTTCAGGAAAATCTCCATCGCGGTCAGTTGTGATCGCGACGAGCCCGCCGCCACAGATTCAGCCACTTCGAGGCCGTCATAGAGGCTGTCGGGGCCTTCGTGGCCGCGGCTCATCCCCTGGTGGCCGCAGCCACCGTGGCTGACCGCAGCCTTGACCCCGACTAGACGCAGCCTTCGTGGCTGCGGCTCGGCCAAGGAAGGGCCGCAGCCTTCGTGGCTGCGGCCACCCCAGCCACGGGCCACAGCCTTCGTGGCTGTGGCCATGCGACTGGATGCCGCGACCTTTGTGGCCGCGACACCAGTCGGCAGAGGCCAAGGTTCAGTCGGCCAGTGGTGGCCGACCGAAACCTCCCCCGTGGCCAGCCTTCGTGGCTGGCCACTTGGCGGCGGCGGCGGCGGAAACTGCTAGGGTTACAAACCCTAGCAGTTTGAAGAAGACGACACTGTGCTGGACCGGTCTGAGTGAATCGGTCCAGCACCGGTCGGTTCAGTCCTGGACCGGTTGACTGAGGTTGACCGGTTCAGCCAGGATTGGTTGGCTGAGGCTGACTGGTCCGGTTCGGTCCGGTTCATGCTGGTTTAAATGGCTGAAAGCTGTTTAAGCCGGTCTGAGCTCATTCAGAGGCTTTTGGGCTACCTGAATTGGTCCGAAACGAATTTGGTTCTGATCTTGGATCCTTAGTGGGTCTTAGTGGTTTGTAATATCCGGTATTTGTGCCTGGACCATTTCATTAATAATTATTTTGGGCTAATTAAGTTAACTGTTAGATCAATTTAATTGCTGGGAGAGCCTTATGATGTTTTATATTGCATGACTGGATATATATTGAATGATTTGTGGGTTCCTTGAGTTCCCTGGATTACTTTGTGTTTTCTGCAGGGTAGATAGTCTTACCTTACATTATTTGCGTGGCTCTTGACTCCATGACTGGTAGAATTGACTAGGTTATGACTTGTTGAGATCCCAGCATACTGTGTGAAAATTGGTATAACATGTTAATTAATTTTTTTGTTAGAGTGACCTTGGTCCTCAAAGTTTTGAAATTATAAATTAGCCCCAAATTAATTTATTTTTGAAAGATTTCAATATATATGTGTGTGTATTGAATTGTGTGGTTTGTTACCTTACTTGCATAGGATAGATTACCTTGGTAGGGAGATCTAGCTTTGGCATAGTCTAGGTAGCAAACCTTTAGGATTGTTTTAGTAGCCTTTCAGAAGTTTGGATAAGTTCGAACTACACTTGGGGATATGTTCTTAAGTGTGAACCGGTCGGTTAGTCTGCGAGGTTATCTGAATTTCCTTAAAAAAAATACTAGGACAATCGTCTTATGTTAGAGTTGAATGCTTAGTGCGATTTGTTCGACTCCGGTCCTTTGAGGACTGTTTAGACTGTGTTTCGATTGATAGTAGTGACTTTAGGACATGCTTAGAAACGGGGAGTGTTTCTCGGCATAGCTAGGGTTGTCCTCCGAATTTAAGTATGTTTTAGAGTTTGTCCTATTAATTTGAGACTTGTCTTTTTACATGCATTAGAACATTGTTCCTTGTGTCTCCATGATCCTAATCAAATTTCCTTTAGTTAGTGAAATGGCCGCCACGAAGAACATCATTGCTGAGCTTAACAAAGGTCTGAGACTTAACGGTGATAACTACAAAATCTGGAGTAAGCGTATACAGATGGTCCTGATTGAGCAAAGGTCGATTGACCACATCAAGAAGATCAAGAAAAGACCCGAGACTGGATTAACGAATCAGCAGAAGGCCTTCTATGATGAGTGGGAGGCCAAGGACGCTGAGGCGCGCGCTACATTGCTGAGTACAATGGATGATGATATTTTGTGTGAATTTGAGCTGGAAGACACGGCTAAAGGGCTGTGGGATGCTTTGCAGGATAGATTTGGTGTCTATACGACTGCTCAGCTGCGTTCGCTCGACATCAAATTTGATTCTTACAAGATGAATCCTCAGCACTCCATGAGACAGCATCTGAGGCACATGGCTAACATGATCGCAGAACTCAAGGAGGCAGGTCATCCCCTGACCGATGAGCAGCAAATCTAGGTCGTGATCCGTTCTTTGCCTAACTCTTGGGAACAGATGAAGATTCAAATGACTCACTCTGAAGGACTCAACACCTTTGAACACGTTCGAAGGTACATTGAGCTGGAAGAGGAACGTCTCAATGCTACAGGGCCTAAGGCTGAAGTTCATATGGCATCATTCTCTGGACCTAGGAAGAACCGTCGTAAGCGAGGGAGTGGTGCACGGCGAGCTGTCGCAGGTGCACAAATGGCAAAGAAGATAAAGACTGATGCTCCGAAAGCAGAAGCGCAGAAGCGTCCGCGCAAAGCCAGAAAGCCTGAGTCTAGGAAATGCTTCAACTGTGGCCATAAGGGACACATTACGAGTGCATGTTACCAGCGCGACAGGTATATCTCTTTGGCAATTCTAGTGAACTTTGTGTTTCTAGTACTATTATGTTGGTTGAATCATGTCCTATGTGGATTTTGGATTCAGGATCGACAGACCACATAGCCAGGGATCGAGACGCTTTCGTCGAGTACCGGAGAGTTCCGCGGGAGACTAGGTGGATTTATGTCGGCAACAACTCTCGTGTTGAAGTCGAAGGGATTGGAACTTGTGACCTGCGTCTGCGCGGTGGACAAGTCCTAGTCTTACATGATGTCCTCTATTCTCCGCAGATTCGCCGGAATGTTATTTCAGTTTTAGGATTAATGAAACTTGGTTTCACATTGTCTTTTCATGAACTTTCAGTCCAATTATCTTTAGGTCAAACTCTACTTGGTTTTGGGATAGTTTCTGGTGGATTTATTGTTGGGTTAATTACATCAACCGTTACTTATGTTTGGCCCATGTGATTAAAAGGTTACTCATCTTTTTTTGTGTAGCTGAAACGTTACTTAAGTTTGAAGATGTGACTGAAAGGTTACTCCGTGAACTTTCCGTCAAATCTGACCGTCAAAGTGTCACGTGCACAGCACATGACCTAATTAAAACGATTTGAAGACATTTGAAAGGACAATTATACCCTCCTATCAAGTTGGCATCTTCAATCATCGAACATTCAATTGATCACGCTACTTTTAGCCAAACCCTAATTTCCCATTATCGATCGATCAATCAATCCATCCACCCACTCCTCTGCGTTTTCCCAGATCATGGACTTTAAGTTCACATCCAAGTCACTCCAGAGGCAGGCCAGGAAGTGCGAGAAGGAAGAGAAATGGAGAAGCTCAAGGTCAAGAAGGCGATCGAGAAGGGTAACATGGACGGGCGACAGGTTATACAAGGAGAAGGTCAACAGGTTAGGTATTTAGGTAGATGGGGTAGTATTCTTCTTGACCTACATCCATCAAGATCAAGATATCAACAACAGCAGACCCTATCCCAATACTACTAATCAACTCTCTCTTAATCCTGATGATGCAGTAAGTATAGTTTTTACTTGACTATACAGTCATCTCTTTCTTTCTTCTCTTTGGTAATTAATGTGCATATGTATGTTTGTTTTTGTAGGAATGTTGCATTTGCCTCTCTTCATATGTTGATGGAGCAGATCTATCTTCTCTCCCTTGCAACCACCATTTTCACAGCACATGTATCCGAAAATGGCTCCTTATCAATGCCACTTGTCCTCTTTGCAAATTTAGTATTCTTAGTAGAGATACACTGGTTTGAGATTTCCTCCCCACGACCAGAAGTTGTTGTAGCTGAGTATACTGATTGATGGCAGATCAAAGGAAAGTGGGGAAGGATTTGGAGTCCTTTTCCGTTTCTACTTGTAACTCAGTGGAATCAATTTGTAATTGTACAATGAATTTCTTTACGTTTGGCTAACTGATGTAAATAGGATTAATCTCCAAACTATGGACCTTTCCAATTTGTCTTCCCCCTTCTGTGTGGTAGATAGATTGCTCTCACACATTACATATAAATTATTATATCAGAATGGGAGTGTAATTTGAAAAATATTTACATATAGAAGAAAAAGAAAAAAGCTTTGTTTTGGGAAATCATTGAAGCTCACTATTTTGTGAAGAACTGACACCATTTATTTCTTGTACACTGAAGATTGAAGAACTAACACCAATTTTACACAAAAAATAAAATAAAAATTTAGGTCTATTATGAGTTTCGTTTCTGTTCATATTTGCATCAGAAGAGATTATCTCAGATCAACTTCCTAATGTACTGATGTTCTAGGCTTCTTACTCCACCTGCAACCCCTCAGTTTGACTCATCAAATGAAAGCAAGTCTCAACCAACCACAACATCTAGCTCTCAGTCCAGATCAAGATCTCTTGGCCAACCACAACCAATGCCTAAAGGGTATGCATCTCTTGACAGCCTTTCGTTTTAGTTCAGATTTTGCAATAGCATTCATTCGTCTTGATAACTATAAGAACAAAGCAAAGATCTTATCAACTCTTCCTGTTAGTTATGACTCATGATAGATACTTAGCTGCTAGTTATTGGAAATTGAAATTGCATATGGTTAACTGCGACATCTTTCACGATTGTCTGTATTTGGATTCTAATGAAGCTGTATTGTCATGACTCTTGTTGTCCTGTCATATTTGGAATATATTGTTACGCTCTGTATCTAATCAAATGTGAAATGTTAATAGGACCGATGGCTACACTTGCAGAAAGTTCAAGATATTCCAAAAAGATGAATCAGGTCTTGTTGATGATTTAGAGAAGCTTCTGTACGTCGTTGCTGCTATGGAAGAGTTGGAGAAGAGGAAAAAGAATTGGAGTCAACATGCATTGGAGAAAAAAATAGATTACATAAATATGCTAGTTATCAGTCAGATTCACAGTCATCTCCTGCTAGTTATCAGAATTGGAGAACCTATTTTGTACTTCCATATTTTGTTAGTTATGAAGGTCTGTTTTAACATAACCTATTTTTGGATTATATGATAGATTATGTTTTGGGATGTATTCTGAATTCTGGATTTTGATGGATTATTATGGATTCTGTGTTTTCGTATGTATTCTGGTTTTAGTAACGGTTGGGTAACAAAATGTCTAAACTTAGGTAACCTTTTAATCACAGTACGTCGAACATAAGTCACCTTTTAATCACAATTCACAAACTTAAGTCACCTTTTAATCACAGTTCAGAAAAGATAAGTCACCACCTTCGCAAAATACACATTGTTCTTCATCCTTCAGTTTCAGTTACAGACACAGCTCCAATTACTGCAATTGTTCTTTCAAATTCCAATTGTTCTTTCAAATTACTGCAGCAAAACGAATTAGGGTTGCAAATTAGGGTTACCCACTGTCAAATTACCTCAAAATTAGGGCAACCATGGAATCAGCGCGAGAAATTCTGCCACGTACCAGCTGATTTCACGGAGACGCGAAGCTCCGTGGTTGGCATTCGCAGACGCAGAAGAGATGGACCGAGATCTAACCTTTCTACGGTTCTCAGAACCCATAGAACAGCATTCATCAAACTTCATGGCTGGAGATCTTCGGTTCTTCAGTTCTTCGATTCTAGAGGTTTTTCGCGCGCAAACTGCTTCTCCCTGTTCCTTGATTCTAAGAATCAGCTGCTGTTAAGTAGACAATATGTTGGGGTTAGTTTGGGAACTTCACCTTACAAGTTAATCACGTGACAAACACATGGTGGTACTTAACGGGAAGAAATAAATGCAGTTAGGTGATAGTAACGGTTCAGTCACATGTGTCAACTTAAGTAACGGTTGAGCTCAAGTTTGAACGGTTCAGTCACATTGTCAAACATAGGTAACATTTGAGGTAATTAACCCTTTATTGTTTTGGATTTGGATTCATGCAACAATAATTTCATGCTTTCTTCTACTCGTGGAAATGTTTGCGATGTGAATGATTGGCACGCTAGATTAGGTCATATTGGCCATCATAGAATGCAGCGGCTTACCCAAAGGGGCTTGCTGCCCAACATTCCGCATGTGGAGCTGTCTACGTGTGTTAATTGTCTAGCAGGAAAGACCACCCGAAATCCTTTTGGTAAGGCCCCAAGAGCTGAATATCCACTGCAATTAGTTCATTCTGACGTCCGTGGCCCTCTCAGTGTTAGGGCTCGGCATGGAGCAAGATACTTCATCACATTTACGGATGATTATACTCGTTATGGATTCGTCTACTTGATCTCCCATAAATCTGAGGCAACAGGTTGTTTCAGATCATTTTTGAATTTGGTTGAGAATCAGTTAGATCGGAAGCTTAAGACCCTCCGCACTGATCGTGGAAGAGAGTACCTTTCAGTGGAATTCAACGACCTATGCACTCAAAAGGGGATCATTCATCAGTTGACGGTTCCCTACACCCCTCAGCAAAATGGTGTTGCAGAGAGGCGCAGGCTCAATTGCCAATTTCCTTTTGGGGAGATGCTTTGAAAACTGCTGCCTACATCCTGAACCGTGTACCGACGAAAATGGTTAACTCCACTCCATACGAGCTTTGGACTGGAAGAAGTCTGGACCTTAGTCGTATGCGCCCATGGGGGTGCGCCGCTTACACCCATGATTCCTCGAACAAGTTTGGGAAGATTGTACCTAGAGGAAAGAAGAGTATCTTTGTTGGTTACTCTGAAACCTCCAAGGGATATGTGTTTATAGCCGAGCTGGACAGTGGGAGTGTTTCCAAGTTCGAATCAAGAGACGCGACGTTTTTAGAGAACGAATTTCCGAAGAAGGGAGAGATTGGTTTGGATCGATCTCTATATGAGATGCAAGATCAAGTTGAGCAGATACCTGTTAATTCGAGTGGGAGAGATGAAGTTGCAGAGGATGAATCAGTTCGTCATCTGTCAGATTCACCTCTTCCTGTGGCGAATGAAACAGATTCCGCTCCTGATGATTTTGTTGACAGTGGGAACATTAGGGATCTCATTCCCAGTGGGAGCGATCATGGTCGTACCCCTGGTAGTAGTGAGTTGTTAGGCCGTGGGCTAAGACAGAAGTTTCCCTCCCAACGATATATGTTCAAAGGTGATGGAGAACTGAACACCCTAATATCTGATGAGACAGCTTTCGAGCCGAAAACCGTTATAGAAGCTCTCAATGGACCCTTTCAGGAAGAATGGATGAAAGCAATGGAGGACGAGATAAAATCTATGGGGAAGAACGGTGTTTGGACACTGGTCGACCTTCCGAGAGGACGCAGAGCAATATGAGCCAAATGGGTTCTTAAAACGAAGCTAAAGGCCGATGGAACTGTTGAGCGTCTCAAAGCTCGACTTGTTGCGAAGGGTTATACACAACAGGAGGGAGTGGACTTTAAGGAGACCTTCTCACCGACAGTGCGAATGACCACGATTCGCTTGATTCTGGCTATTACAGCGAATCTAGATCTTGAACTGCATCAGATGGACGTTAAGACCGCCTTCCTCAATGGTGAGTTAGAAGAAGAGATTTATATGGAGCAACCTGAATGCTTTGTGCAGAAAGGTCATGAGCACTTAGTGTGCAAACTCCACAAATCTATTTATGGTCTGAAACAGTCTTCTAGGCAGTGGTATCACAGATTTCATGATTTGGTCGTGGAAAATGGCTTTCTCATGTTGGATGAGGACCATTGTGTGTACACCAAAAGATCTGGACCTGACTTTGTGTTTATGACTCTATATGTGGATGACATACTCATAGCCGGAAATAGTTTGGAGTTCCTCACACAGATTAAGGTCTGGTTGTCCTCTCTATTCGAGATGAAGGACATGGGTGAGACGGCATATATTCTTGGGATACAGATCTCGAGAAATCGCCGGAAGAAGCAGTTGTGGCTTTCACAGGAGAGCTACATAAAGAAAGTGTTGGAAAAGTTCAACATGAGTAACTGCAAATCAATTGATACTCCAGCTTTCATTGGCGAACCTCTCAACATGGATATGCGTCCGAAGACTAAGGAATAAATGGACAAGATGAAACAGATTCCGTATCTAAGCGCAGTCGGGAGCTTGATGTACGCAATGGTGTGTACTCGGCCGGACATCTGTCATGCAGTCGGCATGGTATGTCGGTACCAAGCTGACCCCGGATTAAAGCATTGGCATGCAGTAAAGAGGATCATGCGATATCTTAAGGGCACTGTCAACTATGCCCTGTGCTTTGGAGGAGACTTACGGAGGTCAGAGGATCTTCGGATAATTGGGTACAGCGACGCAGACCACGGTGGTGACTTGGATGAGAGAAAATCCACTTCGGGTTTTGTGTTTTTGCTTTCCAATGGAGCAGTATCTTGGATGAGCAAGAAGCAGTCCTGTACCGCATTGTCTACTATGGAAGCCGAATTTGTGGCTGTTGCGACGACCACTCAAGAGGCTGTGTGGCTGAGCAGGCTCCTGGATCGATTGTTGAGCCGTAGGAGTCCAGTTGAGCCGATCCTGGTTTACTCCGACAATCAGGCCGCAATCTCCGCGACAAAGGATCCAAAGTACCACAATAGGTCAAAGCACATTGATATCAAGTACAACTATGCTAGAGACATGGTGAGACACAAGATGATACGTTTGGAGTATTTGTCTACAGAAGAAATGGTTGCGGACCCTTTCACCAAACCCTTGAAGAGGGAGTCATTTGTGAGGCATGTGAAGTCTCTAGGACTGTGTAGACTTAGTTGATATACTTCATTTATTATATTTCCCAAACAATGTTCTTTGACTTGAATTATATTTGAGTATGCATGTTTTCGCAGTTTGAGTATTTTGTGTGTTCATTTCTGTGATTGTTTGTTAATATATGTCAAAGTGGATTTGGTCACCC
Source organism: Chamaenerion angustifolium (assembly GCA_946814005.1). Lineage (NCBI taxonomy): Eukaryota > Viridiplantae > Streptophyta > Magnoliopsida > Myrtales > Onagraceae > Chamaenerion > Chamaenerion angustifolium. The sequence goes on from OX328279.1 coordinate 4,008,000, forward strand.
TCTCACACGGGTGATAGCTTCTATGCCTTTGTGGCTGAGTGAGGCTGGTGATAGCTTCTAGTTTTTGGAAGTCCGTCGGGATAACCAGAAAGGACTTTGTGTCCGGAGCTATCTGTTTTCGCACTACGACGGATTATGGTCTGTCAATCCACTCAGGGGTCGGATGGGAGTCTTTGTGACTTTTGGTTCGGGTACTTTGTGTGCCTGATGGACATCTGTACAGCATATGGACATATGCTCCATGGGAGAGGAGATATGCTGTAGCGCGCGTTCCATACCGCGGCGCACCCTAAATCGACCATGGGTATGACCCGAGATGTGATCTTACCTCGGAGTCGTGTGAGACCCAGAGCTCTTTGCGTAAGAGCCACGTACGTACCCTCAGTACTCTGAACAGAGACTTGAGGTTCAGTTCAGTGTTTGCTATCTTAGTCCGTTATCGATGGGTGCGCTCACAAGTACCTTGGACCCGGTTCTAGAAAAGCGAGTTGAATTGTGCCGATGGTTTCGTGGGAAGGGGATGGTCATTATGGGATCTTCTCGATATTGTGTCCACTAGACGGCCGTCAATCGCGGTATAGGCTGCGGTTGTGGGCACAATGCAGATGTATAGGTTTGAAAGATCATTGTGTGGTCAAACCTTGAGAAAGATTACATGGTCAAGGGTGCAGGGCACAAATCCACTGATGGTGTGAGATCCGCGAGTCACTGCAACTCCTAACAGATGCGCAGTACCTTGCTCGTAATGCCTGCCGGTCGCACGGCTGCCTCCTCGTATGTGATTTAACTGTATAAGGAGAATTCGTTCTCTTTGGTGCTGGCTTGATGAATGAGCGCTCCCCACCCCCACTTTGTGCGAGTGGGAGATGTTGGATTTAGGTTAATGGGTCGCCCATTCAGGTAAGCCCAGTATGTGATACTGGCCCTAAATCCTATTCCTCTATATATCTATATATATATGGGGTGCTCTCCTTAGAATTAAGAGAGATCAGAACCTGATAGCCACCCACAATTTAGACAGAGGTCAACAACTGTGGAAACCTAGGTTACTGCCCGTTAACCCGTGGCGTGTCCTCCCGTCCGGCAGACCGTGATCCCAACCTCAGGCAGATCCGCTTCCGCTTAGGCAATCAATTCAGAGGTAACTTAATTATGTGTGATTATGTTTTACCATATAGATTGCATGTAAATTACATAATCCAACAAAGACAAAGACAAAGATGCTGAAGAGGGGAGGCCTGATCTGTCCGAGGCAGATATGGTGGTCTTTCTGGGTGACTTCAACTACAGGCTTTTCGGTATGACATATGATGAAGCACGAGACTTTGTATCGCAAAGATGCTTCGATTGGCTAGGAGAAAGGGATCAGTTGAGAGCCGAGATGAAGGCTGGGAAAGTGTTCCAAGGAATGCACGAAGCCCTCATTCGGTTTCCCCCGACGTACAAGTTCGAACGGCATAAACAGGGTTTAGCAGGTAAGTATATATGTTGGTGATTAGTTCTTCTTACATACGTAAAGTATGAACCTTTTCTTAACAACTATCTATTAGGGTATGATTCGGGGGAGAAGAAGCGAATTCCTGCCTGGTGTGATCGGGTTTTATATCGCGATAGCCGATCGACCGTATCGGCAGAGTGCAGTTTAAGATGTCCTGTGGTAGCATCTGTCCTAATGTATGTATGTCTCATTCTTTTTATCCTTCAATTCTTTTTGAGATTGCTAGATTTATTGTTAGGTCTGCAATGGTAATTAACTGCTGTCTAAGTGTGTTGTTCTTCTCCATGTTTGAAGGTATGAAGCTTGCATGGACGTCACCGAGAGCGACCACAAACCCGTCCGGTGCAAGTACAGCGTGGACATTGCTCACGTCGATCGATCCGTCCGAAGAGAAGAATTCGGAAAAGTACTGAAATCGAACGACAGCATCCGATCCATGCTAGCAGAACTGCACCAAGTTCCGGAAACCACCGTGAGCGCCGACACTGTCTATCTGAAGAACCAAGACACTTCGGTCCTGAGAATTACGAACAAAAACCAGATGGAAATGGTTGTCTTTAGATTCATCTGCGATGGTCTTTCCACGTGGAAGGAGGATGCTGACGCGTCGGAGCTTCGCGCTAGAGGTTCATTCGGGTTTCCACGTTGGCTTGAGGTTACGCCTGCTGTCGGAGTGTTACAGCCTGAGCAGTCATTGGAGGTGTCTGTCCACTACGAAGAAAACGGCACGGAGGATTCCGCCGACGGAACCCCGCAGAATTGGTGGAGCGAAGATACCCGAGACAAGGAAGTGCTGTTGAGCTTGACCATCCAAGGAAGCTGCACGACGGAGAGGATAAGCCATCAGATTCATGTTCGACACAGCTTCACAGGAAAGACTTCACCTACTACTACAGACTCCTCCAAAGGCAGCAGCAACAATGGTTGCAACAAGATCAACCAAGTTAGTTCGGGTTTGAGTAGCAAGAACAACCAAGCTAGTTCAGGTTCAGGTAGCAAGACCAACCAAGCCTGTTCAAGTTCGAGTAGCAAGAACAACCAAGTGGGTTCGGGTTTGGGTTCAAGTAGCAAGGACAACCAAAGTAGCAAGAACAACCAAGTGGGTTCGGGTTCAGTTTCAAATAGCAAGAACAACCAAGCTAGTTCAGGTTCAGGTAGCAAGACCAACCAAGCCTGTTCAAGTTCGAGTAGCAAGAACAACCAAGTGGGTTCCGGTTCAGTTTCAGCTTCAAGTAGCAAGAACAACCAAGTGGGTTCGGGTTCAGTTTCAAGTAGCAAGAACAGCCAAGTGGGTTTGGATTCGGGTTCAAGTTCAGGTTTGACTCAACGTGTGGATATCCGGCACAACAGCTCTCGTCAAAGCAACGATGATCATCGAAATCATCATCCCTAATGCTAATTTTCATTTGAGGTGAAAATGACAAAACATTAACCTTAATTTTACCCAAACTAACAACTTGAGAATCTTATGGATGCTGATGTGTGTTTTTCCTTCACTTATCCATGCAGGAGCTGCAGTTGAGTAATGTAAATATGTACTCGAGCTTTCGATTGGAACCATTGACACAAGATAGATGATGCATGATGTGCGACATTTGAGTATAGAAGGTAGCTGTTTTTTACTTTTTGGGTGATAGAAAGGCAGGAAGTTAATTGCAGCAGTTTGGGTTTAACAGTTCATTCAAATGTATATGATTTCAGATTTACCTTAGCTTAGCTTGTAACACAGTATGAAAAGAAATATACACGACTTAAGCAGATTGATTGATCAATTCTTCGATTTGTTCGTGCGATTCGTTAATGGCTAAGGTTCCGATCCTAACCCGATTCATAATTAACTTTTGTGTTGACACATGTAATTGAACAGTTGAAACTTTTGTACAGTTGAAACTTTTGTGTTGAACAGTTAATTATGTTTCAAAATATAATTGAAAGATTTAAAAAAATTATGCAAAAAATGACTAAATTACCCTTTTAAGTTATCTTTTTTATGTTCTTCATCTTCTTTCTCAATTCAAACCCGAATCTAATTTTGGGTTTGAATCAAGAAGAAGATGAAGAACAGTGTAAATGAGAAGAGTAAAATCGTCATTTTAGTGACCATTTAATCACATTTGTCAGACATATATGACTGAATATGTCTGCTTAAACAAGATCAATTTTTGAATCCTATTTCGTCTGCAACAACGTATATAATTCCATTTTCTTATCTGAATAGACATACGTTTGTATCAATTAATAGAATGACAATGAGGAATGCACGTAGTCATTTACTTCAACATGCATACAATATCAAATCAAGATTTAATTCCATGTCGGATTATGAAACGACGAAAGATTAGACAGTGCAGCTCTTTGGGACGACAACGCCGGAACTGGTTACTCCGGCGTGTTCGCAGTGTGAAGTTGTCTTCAACTTGTTCGAATAGTACACCAGATTGACATCTTTAAGTTGGATGCCTGAACATGGTTTGCTTGAACTGCAGATAAACTTCGTCGCTATTTGTGTGGTCGTTGTCCCTTTGATGTTTCGGAAAGAAATTCCATTGATCTTCACCCCGGAGCTCTGCAGGGGAACAAACAAATACATTAACGGGAACGACATCTAAATCAGGCCGAGACAACCAGATGACATCATACCACTTATACAATTTATATTCTATCCTAACGAATTGGGGATAAGAGACTGAGGTATCCAAATTGTAATTGTATATAGTGCTTACTTTTCAAATAAAAAGACAAGTTTGAATTTTTGACCTAAATATACCCGGAAAAAAAAATACAAAAATATTCATAATTTTGAAAAAAATACAAAAGTATACCCACCCGTGAATGAGATTCACGGGTGGATATAAAAAACATTACCCGCGAGTGACATTTGCGGGTGAGTATAAAAAATATCACCCACGAATGACATTTGCGGGTGTAAATCTCACTCTCTCTCTCTCTTCGCTGAAGCTCCCCCACAAGCATTATTGTTCTTTGTGTCATGTTGTTCTTGGGTTTGCGGGTGTAAATCTCACTCTCAGATTCGTGGGTACGGCTTAAATGCTCACCCGCGAGCAAATGTCATTCGCGGATAGGTATACTTTCGTAATTTTTAAAAAATTGAGATATTTACGTATTTTATTTCCAGATATATTTGGGTCAGAAATTCTACAAGTTTTATCAAAGTCACGGTACCGACAATTTGAATCCAGATGTGTTAGGATTAGGGTTTAATTGTTTAACAAACAAATCATCTCTCGCACCCATACTCGATCCGAACTCTGAAGCATGGGCTAAAAATGAAACAACAAACTCATATCGAGAACCCACAACAGGAAATAACACAACTCAACACCGTCAATCGAAACTGAATTTTGATACCATGTTAAATTCTTTATCAACCCAAGTCAAACCCAATAGACAAACAATATTTATACAACTTGAGTTTCATCCTAAAATTAATTAGTGATAAAATAGATAACTAAATTATATAAATAGTGCTTATTTTCTAAGTAAATACGGGACTCATGGCTGGCTTGGGAAATAACTTTCATATATTGATTAAATTATAATATACTTTCAGTCTCAATTTCAACACACACTAGCTTCAATTTTGGTGTCAAGATATTAATTTTGATGTAAATCTATATTCTTTCAGACTCTATATCTGTAGATAGTATTAGGGTTTTTGATCGTTTTAGAAATGTATAGTTTAGTGAATATACTTGTGGTCATACCTTATTCGGACAGTTTCTGTTGGAAGGGCAATACTCTTGGTCAACCAGAATGGGGTTGAAGACATTTTTCATGATGATGTTTCTGAATTCAACTGCAGAGACCAAACCAGCATAACCTGTAGCCCATGTCTTTATACGTAATCCGTTCGTAGTTCCTGTGAAAATGACAGACGTGATTACCACGTTCTTAACCACATCTTCATTCTGCTCTCCTCCAAGACTGCCAATGCTGCATTAGCAACATACATAACGTAATTTATACATATGTATTTTGAATTTTCATTAGTACTTTATAGAACGCGCAATTTTTTGTTTGTATTCATGTCATATATGCTATCTTATTGTGTTAAAGTTAATCAGTTAAATGTCTATATGCAGCGGCAGATCTAGGAACCCAAGCAAGTGGGTTCCCCGTTCCAAAGCTGGTGTGCTGGAAGCTGCTCAGTCACAGATTACTAGTTTAGTGGGTTCCTTGTTCCAAGTGGGGTCCCCTTACATACTTTAGTGAGGTTCTCAATAAAAAATAATAAAAATTGTGTATGTAGGAAGAAAATAAGTGGGGTCCCAGGACCCCACTTCTTCTACCCGATCCACCCGTCTATATGCAATATTTGTAAGAAAATATCAATATATCGAGCTACTCATAGTAAGAAAAATTCATACATTAGATTTCACAAAATTATTTTTAAACATGAATACAAAATGCTTATATTCATGTCGTGCTATCGTGTTGTACTAAGTTAGTCAAATTTATAAGAAAATATCAATATAATACACTACATAGTAAGAAGAATTTATACATAAGAGTTCACAAAGTCATTAATGTAAAATATACAAACTCTAAAAACTAAACAACTAGTCGGACTTTTTAAAGTTCTTGAACGATAATTATTATAAAGAAATACTAATAAAATCAAACTTATTAACACAATTTTATCGTGTTATTGAGTATATCGTGTTGTGATAACTATACATGAATACAATTTGATTTTTTTATCCCATCATATATTTCTACAAACACAATTTTTTTTAATGTATTGTTAGTGTGATACCTAATAAAATTTGAAACCCTAATTTACCTGATCCCATGCCCAGGTCCGCACTCGATTTTTTCTATCCATACATTCTTGGATCCCGGTCCCAGTGAAATGCAGTCGTCGCCGGTCTTGATGACGGAGGACAAGATAACTACGTTGGAGGAATCTTGAACGTGGATTCCGTCGGTATTCGGGCTCCAGCTCGGAGCATTGATATGCACTTTTCGGATGTTGACATTGCTGCAGTGAGAGATGAAGAAGTGAAAGAACTGGCTGTTCAACGACGTCAAGCCGTTCACAACCACATTGCGTGATCTCAGGAATGAAATCGACTGCAAATCGAAGCAAGGAACAGCCGAATTAATTAGGGTTAAGTAGGAAACAAGGTAAAGGAAGGAGGTCGGGTTGCTTAAAAATAGGATAGTGCTGGGAAAATGGGGTGAAAGAAAAAACCGATTGATACGAAAATTCAGTGAATACGTTACTGAAAAATATGTTCGGATTTTTTAGTTTGATTTGGATTTTTGGAACGTTCAGCTAGTCTAAAAGATCTTGAAGTTCGGTTCAACCACACTTAATTTTATAGATTATATTAATGAATATAAATTAATATTAATTTAGTTATTCAATAGTTTTTTTTGTGTTGTTTAATCGGTTTAGTAGAAAATTATGTTAACATTGTTAAATCAAGTTATTTTGTATCGAAAAATTGGTCTGAAAATCCGTAATGCGAATGAACGATTTATTTGTTCCTACATGGTCTTTTGGTCATTTTTTTTTCTCAACAAAATATGGTATGAAAATATAGGTTTCTGACAGAAATAGTTAAAAAAAAAAAGAATCTGATCGGACAGATTTCACTTCTAATATTTTAACGTGGTTAATCACACTATTATGGTGCAGTGTGGTTATGATAATAATTTTTCTACGGTTATGGTTAGAATTATGATATTTGATTCATAACCGTAGTTATAACCATAACATTTTATATATATATATATATATATTATAAACTTATCATGTAAATAGATTTCATTATGTATATCGAATTTATATTATATCGATTGTGTTAATAGTTAAATTTAATAGTTAAAGTTATTCTACCAAAACTATAATAAAATATGAGTACACAAGTTAAATCATAATTATGAATACGTTTATGATATTAAAAACATAATATGTTAAGTAATTCGTGTCTACAACTCAGGTTTCAATTCGTATTTATTTTCGGTTTAGCTCAATAATCCGTGAATATTTTCTTACCAAACCCTAGCTCATATGCAGATTAAACAAGATCATTTTTAACTGCCATTGTAAACCCGTACCTTGGCCGGGTTGGGGCAGCTCTTCCCAGCCATCCTGCACGCCCAAAGCGAAGCGGCTCGAGCGTCTATGGTTCCCCCATACACTGAAATCCCATTCACGTTCCGAAACATGATCCAATACCCAGAGTTCCCGATGTTCCTATAGTTCGAAGGCGCCAAGATGATCCCATCGATCTTGAAAGTGACCCGGCTCCGGCATGGACCGTCAAAGATGACTGCATTGATTACAAACTTCCCTCTCGGAACATAGACCGTGGGTGGCACCACGGATGAACATGCTAGAGCCCACGCTTTGGTGAATCCTGACGTGGAGTCAGATGCACCGTTGGGTTTCGCACCGTATCGAACCACATTGTAGAGAGATAATGAAGTTGATGGTCGAGAAATGGCAAGGAGACATGCGAGGATGAATATGGTCGGACGGCTAAGATAAGTCGTTACTGCCATGTCGTTGCCACGGGAGTTTTTTTGAAATGAATGTTATGAAGATTATATAGATTGAATTGGGGGAGTGTTTTTCGATCGATAGAATTGGGTCGAAGCAAGTGAAATTAATGAATTGGATACTTTGTACTCAACTCAATGCTCTATGTATCACGTTGTTTCCGTTGTTGGCGGGTATTATTTTGTATAGTTGCTTAGCTAAGATCTAACTTTGCACTTAGTATATATGTTAAAGGGTTATTCTAACGTGTACATTTTTTTTTGTCATCATAAAAATGAATGGTCTAGTAGTGCTGATAAGCCCACTCCCCTACGTAATGTACGGTTTTTTCGTCCCGATACTCAAACTTCACTCTTGGAACCCAGCGCTTTGCACTGAACCCGTCAATGTAGCTCAACCCGCAGCCTAGGATTGAGAGACCAATCTTGAAGCCCAAGTCGAATCATTTCCCCAGTGTTTTGCTTATGGGGTGATTTGAACTCGGGACTTGTCCGTCAAACCACTTGAGAGTTAGCGCTCTCAATCATTAGACCACTGAGTGCATTACAAAAAACTCACCTGAGTCACACTTATTTGACTCGGGATGGTCTCAGTTCTAGATCAACTTTCTTTTCCAAAAACCTAAAAAATCCAATAGCATGCACCACTGCACCACTATAAAGTTTCAACCTATTATTTTTGTTTTTTGTTTTTAATACAAAACACTACCAATATTATACTAAGTTTTCAAATACAAACAACTTCAAGTTACAAATACGCAAATTATAAATAACTTAATCGTACTAAATTTAACTTATATCAATTAGTAAAACTATAACTGCTTAATCTATACAATTAAGGTTATTGAAACATATGTGTAGTAGAATAACATTTATACAAAATTAGTAAGAAAGAAGATAGGTTTGTAGTACAAGAATGACATGTTTGGGTCAAGAAACAAAATATAACAAGATTTGAATGAACACAACCTACACAATTTTGATAGTCTTAGTCCGTTCAGGAATTTGGTTGGCAAAGACCGAATCAGAACTTCAAACAAAACCCCCCATATATATATATATGTTTGGTTTTAGTCTTACATTCGTAATGGATGATTATTCAAGACGGTCTCGAATTTGTTTTTTCCGTTTTTCGTAGTGTTATCAGAACCGGACAGACGGTTCAATTATCTTAAAATACCGTTTTTTTTTTTTTTGTAGAAAATAGAATAATATTACAAAACAAAAAACACACTTAGTTAGGATATACAAGTCTTGTTTTGACCAAGCGAAATATGTCTGATTTAATAATCGATAACACTCCTAGCAGATGATCATTTAAGATTACAGAATATTCTTTAAGTCTGACCACCGCCTTGGCAAGATGGTCTGTTACACTGTTTGCTTCCCGATAAATGTGTCTGATTTTGAATCTCTTTAACTCCAACAACAGTTTCCTGCAATCGGAAATTAGTGGCATTAAATGTCTATCATTGTCCACTTCTTCTACTATCATACCTATTGTCTCTTTGACATCCGATTCCACATGGATGTCGTTCATCCCCATGCATTTGGCCAAAGCTAAGCCATCTCTAATTTCCCACAGTTCTGCCACCAAACTATTTGAAGTTCCCAAGATAATTTCGTATGACAGCTGAACATCCTGTCGGCCCCTGATTTGCAGTAGCTGACCCATCAATATTTAATTTTTCCCACCTCACTTTCGGTGCTTTCCACTTGACTTCCGCCGGTATTCGGTTTGGTTTGATCGAGCTTCTTATTAGGGTGGAAGCCACATCTTTTGTCTGTAAAAAGTTCCCCTTACATTTGTATAGTACCGAATTATATAGTAGACCTAACTGAAAAAGTCAAAACCGGATGGTTTTGTGCAAACTGGTCTATTTTCAAGAATGAATCGGTTCTCCAATTTTAGGAGAAAAATTCAAAAAAGAAAGCAGAAAGAACTTTATTGAACCGACAAGCACTGTTTTTATACTCAAAGGCAAGATAAATAACTTTTGACATACAGAGGAGAAAATATATATCACTCTATATGTTTTCATCTTTCTCCCGATCCCTCTCAGCCGCCTCAACACCTCCTCCGACAGCCTCAGCTCAACAAAACTAAATGTGACAAACCTGAGAAATCGACCGGGACGTGACATTGGTAGTGGTGGTGTCAACCAGGATGAAGCCCGAAAACTTATCTAACTAGAGGTAATTCATTGGTCATGACTAAATTTATATTGAGCCGTGAAGTTTAACCGGTAAATGCCTTCTCTCCCGTAGTGTTAAAAGGGTTGAATTAAAAAGTATTGCATTTATAGGATTAAATTTATATAAAATCAAAAGTTGCGGGGGTAGGGGAGCATTAACCCGGATCCTCAATTGGCTCCATGCTTGGTGTCAACCTTGTTCGATCAAGGGAGCGGAGCAGGTAACCGCGAGCACCGCAAAGAGCAAAAGATTTCACGACATTTGACGATTTCATCATTGTCTAAGTGCAATGTGGATAATGTTATTATGACGTTAAAATAGAGTAATTCTATTAGTTAGTTTACATTAATTTATATGTTTTCTTAATGATGTGATAATATTCTTAATTTTTTTTAAACATCCTTATTGCACGTCAAAAATTGTTTCATATTTTATCCATTTTAATTAATAATAATTTACTAAAAATACTAAAAACAATTATTTCCATTTTATATACCATTATCTGTGAATATTTAAATTATTAAATTTTATACTAAATTTGATTTACCAAAAGTTTAGTATATATATATAGATTTTAAAATTGAATTTAACAATAGTATTTTGGTTAAATTTTTTAAAATGTTGAAGAATATTAAAATAAATCATGAGTTAAAATGAAGTTATATAATTCATACACATAAAATTGTTTACAACATATATAATGTGAAGCTGTCAAATGTACAATTTCTATGTACTTAAATATGCTCAAAGTCTTCTCATTACAATTCTATGTATCCATACATATAATTTATAGTGAAGCATATGATTTGATGAGTGACCTATCAAAGATGAACAAAGATGTAGATTAAGCAAAACGCTACACAATTAATGTGGGATTAAATTTGAAGTTATAATAATCTAACATGGCTAGCACATGGAGATTAATTGATTGTCATTTCGTACGTCTATGTACTTTTTTTTTTGACCAACGTCTATGTACTTTAAGATGAGTACAAAGCTGTATTAGAGTGAGAATTAATCTGTTGACGTTATGCAATTTTATTATAAAATATCTATGCATTTTCGTTTCTCATTTAAAAAAGGCTTAATTGTCAATTTGCCCCCTAATGTTTGGACCGAATTTAAGAATTCACTTTAAAGTTTAAAATTTTAAATTTTAGTCCTAATGTTTGGACGAAATCAAAAATCACCCCATTCCGTTTTAAGGTCGTCTAATTGAAACGAAAAACCCGACACGTGCCTTACACATGTATTTTTTTAAGAAAAAAAGACAAAAATGCCCTTATTTCACCGCAGCTCTCCTCAATCCATACACAAAGTAAATAACTCGTTTTCGAAGAAGAAAGTTTCTTTCGATGAGGAAGACGATGATTCTAATCCCCCAACTAGAGACCAATCTACCGCAAATCAGAACTAGCACCATCACTTCCCATTTCCACAACTCAAGCTTCCATAGCTTATGACTCTTCACAGAATTAATCGTAAGACTGCAAACCAGAGCTCCAATGATCAAAATCAGACTTACCCACTCAATCGCAACTATCCAACTAATTCCCTCCTTCTTGTAATGTTGAGGCAAGTCCTCTTCCAGAAAGATATCATCTTCTTCATCCTCAGCATGATGCTTCCCCAATAATCCAGATCTCGATTGGACTGATTTTGGACTTTTCTCCGTCTGCTTTCTCTCTTCCGGCGGGTCTAGCAGTCTTGACCTGGTAGTGTTATTGTTATTGGCAGTGTTCCTCGGCGCAGCCAGGAGCCGGGATCTCCTTCGGAACGAACTGTTGTTCTGAAGCGACGCGATTGACGTGCACACCTCATGAACTGAAATAAGGGTATTTTTGTCATTTTTTCTTAAGAAAATGCATGTGCAAGGCACGTGTCGGGTTTTCCGTTTCAATTAGACGGTCTTAAGACGGAATGGGGTGATTTTTGATTTCGTCCAAACATTAGGACTAAAATTTAAAATTTTAAACTTTAAAGGGGATTCTTAAATTCGATCCAAACATTAGGGGGCAAATTGATAATTAACCCTTTAAAAAATATATAGAAACATCATCGCCCCTCTTTGATCGCCCCTATATGGTTAGAATTTAGAACCCTAAGATAATTTCTGGGATTGTCCACTTGTTTGATTTCGCACACTCTCTCACTAGTTGTCGTCCCCAACATTGACACTGAATAATAAGCTCGATTTGTCAATATTGATTGTTTGTATGATTCGTGACAGTAAGTATCCAATATTTTCGTCAATGCCCATACATTTTGAGTCATTGTACAAATAAAAAATATGGAGTCATCTGCAAAGAAGATATGGTAGAGCATGGGGCAAGATCACTTGATTTGTATTCCCTCTAGAGTCCTTCGGTTGACCGCGCCTGTAATCATCCTAGATAGTACCTCGGAGACTAAGATAAAAGGTTTAGTTTTCTTCCCATTCAACACCACCTTAAATGCACCTAGTGATTCACCTAACCCATTTTTCATCTAACCATATCTTGGTCTTGGAAGCTCCAATCTAACCGAGTCACACTTATTTGACTAGGGATGGTCTCAGTTCTAGATCAACTTTATTTTTCAAAAACCTAAAAAATCCAATAGCATGCACCACCACTATAAAGTTTCAACCTATTATTTTTGTTTTTTGTTTTTAATACAAAACACTACCAATTTTATACAAAGTTTTCAAATACAAAGAAGTTCAAGTTACAAATACGCAAATTATAAATAACTTAATCGTACTAAATTTAACTTATATCAATTAGTAAAACTATAACTGCTTAATCTATACAATTAATGTTATTGAAACATATGTGTACGTAGTAGAATAACATTTATACAAAATTAGTCAGAAAGAAGATAGGTTTGTAGTACAAGAATGACATGTTTGGGTCAAGAAACAAAATATAACAAGATTTGAATGAACACAACCTACACAATTTTGATAGTCTTAGTCCGTTCAGGAATTTGGTTGGCAAAGACCGAATCAGAACTTCAAACAAAACCCCCATATATATGTTTGGTTTTAGTCTTACATTCGTAATGGATGATTATTCAAGACGGTCTCGAATTTGTTTTTTCCGTTTTTCGTAGTGTTATCAGAACCGGACTGACGGTTCGATTATCTTAAAATACCGAATTATTTTGTTTGGTAGAAAATAGAATAATATTACAAAAAAAAAAAAAAAAAAACTTAGTTATGATATACAAGTCTTGTTTTGACCAAGCCAAATATGTGTGATTTAATAATCGATAACACTCCTAGCGGATGATCATTTAAGATTACAAAATATTCTTTAAGTCTGACCGCCGCATTGGCAAGATAGTATCTGTTACACTGTTTGCTTCCCGATAAATGTGTGATTTTGAATCTCTTTAACTCCAACAACAGTTTCCTGCAATCGGAAATTAGTGACATTAAATGTCTATCATTGTCCACTTCTTCTACTATCATACCTATTGTCTCTTTGGCATCCGATTCCACATGGATGTCGTTCATCCCTGTAGAAAATACTCTTAAATCGTTCTATTGAATCATTTCAGTGTACACTAATCCATATCAATTTAAAGTCTAAAACAAGAATAACGGTAATAATCTAACATTCTAATTCTAACGTCTCTAACACTCCTCCTCAAGTTGGAGCATATATGTCTATCATGCCCAACTTGTTACATATAGTATTGATCGAAGCTTTGCGAAGGGGCTTGGTTAAAATGTCCGCGAGTTCAAGATTTGTCTGGACGTGAATAAGTTGAATACATGGGGGACACGAAAGTGTTCCCATGACAAGATCTCGAATCAGATGACAATCAACTTCAATGTGCTTAGTCCTTTCGTGGAAGACTTGATTCTTGGAGATATGCATGGCATATTGATTGTCACAATATAGCTTCATCAACTCATCATGGTGTATACTTAACTCACTGAGTAAACGTTGGGTCCAAATTAGCTCACAAGTTGTGTTTGCCATTGCGCGGTATTCTGACTCCGCACTAGATCGAGATACAACTGTCTGTTTATTACTCTTCCATGATATAAGGTTCCCACCGAAGAAGACACAATATCCAGTAGTAGACCTTCGACTAGTAGGACAGCCCGCCCAATCGGCATCAGTGAACGCTGCGATCCTACTATGTCCTTGATCAGAATATACAAGTCATTTACCTGGAGAACCCTTAAGGTATCTAAGGATCCGGATTGCTGCATCCCAGTGTGTAGTGTGCGGAGTTGACATGAATTGGCTTACTACGCTCACTGGATAAGCAATGTCTGGACGAGTAACTGTTAGATAGTTTAGTTTCCCGACTAATCTTCGATACTTTTCTGGGTCATGTAGGGGTGCTCCCTCATTGGGCATGAGTTTGGTTTCAGGAACCATTGGTGAGTTAACAGGTTTGCACCCAAGTAATCCGCATTCAGAAAGCATATCAAGAACATACTTTCTTTGACACATAAGGATCTTATTAGAAGATCGTGAGACCTCAATGCCAAGAAAATATTTGAGCTTACCAAGATCTGTAATCTGAAATTGCTTGCTCAAAAACTTCTTTAATGCTGAGATTCCCTCAACATCGTTACCGGTGATACTCAAATCATCAACATATGCGACTAAGATGACAATCTTCTCCTTCAAGTGTCAATAAAAGACTGAATGATCATTAGCACTTCTGGTCATGCCAAACTGACTAAGTACTTGGGAGAGACATCCAAACCAAGCGTGAGGGGATTGTTTCAGACCGTATAGAGACTTTCGCAGACGACATACTTTAGAACTCTCCTCCTGAACAACAAATCCAGGTGGCTGAGTCATGTAAACCTCCTCGTCAAGAATGCCATTGAGAAATGCATTCTTGACATCTAACTGGTGTAGTGGCCAATGGCGAATAGCAGCAAGAGATAGGCAGATGCGAACAAAGGCCATCTTAGCGACGGGAGAAAAAGTCTCATAATAATCAAGTCCATAAGACTGAGAGTATCCCTTTGCAACTAAACGAGCTTTTAGGCGGTGCAGTGACCCATCAGGATGAACCTTAATTGTGAATACCCATTTGCAACCGACTGCCTTTTTATCAGGGGGAAGAGAACAAATATCCCACGTCTTATTGTTCCGTAGAGCTGACATTTCCTCCTGCATAGCACTAAACCACCCTGGATTGTGCAGAGCTTCTGTCACATTCTTAGGAACTGAGTAACTGTCAAGACTGAAAGTAAATGCACAGTGATTTGTGGATAGAGAGGCGTAAGAGCAGAAGTTGTCTATGGGATATCAAGTACTGGGGCAGCTACGCGAGCCTTTACGAAGAGAAATGGGAAGGTCGAGATCAGAGACCGGTGGTGGTGGAATTGAATATGGATCTGGTGCAACTGGAGATGCACAAATTTCATTGTCCTGCATGGTCTGGACAGGGTTAGTATTAACAGAGAGATGCTTATCTCGTCGAGTATATACCTTAGTAATAGGAGGCCTAGGAGGTGCATTATTAGTCTGTAGTCCACCATTCTCAATGCGAATTTCTGGATAAGTCAGAATAGTCATGATAGGTGGATGATTACTAGGCAAACTGGGTTCAGATTGGAGAAAAAATGGCACGGACTCCATAAAGGTAACATCCGAAGAAATGAAGTATCTCTTAAGAGTGGTGTTATAACACCGATAACCTTTTTGAGTTCCAGAATAGCCGACAAAAATACACCGAAGTGACTTGGGATCAAGTTTCGTATGACCTGGTCGATTATCATACACATAACACGCACAACCAAAGACTTTTGGAGAAACATGGAATAAAGGTGCAGACGGAAACAAGACTTTATAGGGTATTGCACCATCCAAAATAGAGGATGACATCCGATTGATCAGGTAACATGCCGTTAGAACCGCATCAGACCAGAAACGATGAGGGACATGTCCATGTATCATCATAGTGTGAGCTACCTCAAGTATGTGTGATTCTTTCTTTCAGCCACACCATTTTGTTGAGGTGTATAAGCACATGAAGATTCATGGACAATGTCATTATCAATAGTATATTTGACAAATTCATTTGTAAAGTATTCATTGGCATTGTCACTGTGAAGAGTTGTAACGGTGGTGTTAAACTGAGTTTTCACAAGGGAACAAAACATTGAAAATTTTGCAAAGATTTCTTGTCTAGATTTGATAACAAAAAGCCAAGTGGTACGAGAGAAATCATCTACAAAACTAACAAAATATCGAGAATCGGATATAGATATAACTGGGCAAGGACCCCATACATCTGAGTGTACTAAATCAAAAATACCGGCAGACCGACTGATGACTCTAGATGGATGGAAGCACGGACATGCTTTCCCTGGATACAGGACTCACATACTAATTCAGAAATAGACTGAAATTCGGGACGCAACTTTTTTAGTACCTGTAGAGATGGATGACCCAACTGATAATGTACCTCCTTAGCACTTCTAGTGCTCGAATATGCAACTCGCTGAGGTGAGCTCTCCATGTAATATATACTGTGTTCCTTATATGCAGTGGCAATCAATTTGTTTGTCCCCAGTTCCTGAAAAGTGCATTTAGTTGAGGTGAAAGTAACTGAACAATTTAGTTGTTCGGTTAATTTGCTCACAGACATAAGGTTTGCAAAAAAAGAGGGTACATATAAGACAGACGATAAAGACATATGTTTTGAAAATTGGGTGGATCCAATTCCTTCTATTTTACAGGTAGAACCATTGGCTATACGAACATGTGATTGTGAGATAACAGTAAATCCTAACAGTATACTTTTGTCCCCAGTCATGTGATCAGTTGCGCCTGAATCAACAATCCATAATGATTTAGATGCTATAAACCAGTTGAAAATCATACATGGGTGGGCAATAGTAGCCCTAGGAGACGGAGAGAAGCCCAATTGTTCAAGTCGTTGAACAATTTTAGCAATTTCATCTAAATTGGTGTGTATACTGACTCGTGAATCAATCATCTTAGTATAAGGATGTGGTAAACTGAGCAGAATCGGTCTAAAACAGCAAACCGAACTGCAAACTAAGCCAAACCGGACTGAACCATATAAAAACAGAACTGAACCGGAGCAGAAAATCAAACCAGATCAAAAAGCAACCAGACCATAAAACTGAACCAGCCAGAGAACCAGATTAAAAACTAATATGAACCGAACTGGAATATTAAACCGGACCGAATCAGAGAACCAAACCTAGCAGAACACATATTCCAGTCGCCACAGAACTGACGCAGCTGTAGCTGTTTACAACAGAGGGAGGCTGCTTTGGGGGAGATGGATTCGCTGCTTCGAGGAGGATGAGAACAGAGGACGTGCTGATGCCGGATCGAGGACACAACGAGTAGGGAAATGTCCAAGCGTGGCCAGACCGATAAGTAAAGGAGCTGGCGAACAGACAGAAGCAGTGACCGATAGTAATGGAGAGCAGAGCAGAGCCAGACACGAACGAAACCAAGAAGCAAAGGAGCTGATGGCAAACCGACAGAGCAGCAGAAGGCGAATTGAACCGAGCACGACGAACAGACGAAGCCTGGTGATCAACGGACAGATGACTGAGCGGTGAGCAGCAGAACGGTATTAGGCTCTGATACCATGTAGAAAATACTCTTAAATCGTTCTATTGAATCATTTCAGTGTACACTAATCCATATCAATTTAAAGCCTAAAACAAGAATACCGGTAATAATCTAACGTTCTAATTCTAACGTCTCTAACAATCCCCATGCTTTTGGCCAAAGCTAAACCGTCTTTAATTTTCCACAGTTCTGCCACCAAACTATTTAAAATTCCCAATTTTCTGTGGAACCCCTTAAGTCATCCACCAAGGTAATTTCATATGACATCTGCACATCCTGTCGGCCCCTGATTTACAGTAGCTGACCCATCAATATTTAATTTTACTCACCCCACTTTCGGTGCTTTCCACCTGACTTCCACCGGTATTCGGTTTGGTTTGATCGAACTTCTTATTAGGGTGGAAGCCACATCTTTTGTCTGCAAAAAGATTAGTTCCCTTACATTTGTATAGTACCGAATTATATAGTAAACCTAACTGAAAAAGTCAAAACCGGATGGTTTTGTGCAAACTGGTCTATTTTCAAGAATGGATCAGTTCTCCAATTTATGAGAAAAATTCAAAAAAGAAAGCAGAAAGAACTTTATTGAACCGACAAGCACTGTTTTTATACTCAAAGGCAAGATAAATAACTTTTGACATACAGAGGAGAAAATATCACTCTATGTTTTCATCTTTCTCCCGATCCCTCTCAGTCGCCTCAACACCTCCTCCGACAGCCTCAGCTCAACAAAACTAAATGTGACAAACTTAAGAAATCGACCGGGACGTGACGTTGGTAGTGGTGGTGTCAACCAGGATCAAGCCCGAAAACTTATCTAACAAGAGGTAAATTTTAGAAGGGTTGAATTAAAAAGTATTGCATTTTTTAGGGTTAAATTTATATAAAATCAAAAGTTGCGGGGGAGCATTAACCCCGATCCTCAGACCTCAGTTGGCTCCATGCTTGGTGTCTACCTTGTTCGATCAAGGGAGCGGAGCAGGTAACCGAGCACCGATTGCGCAAAGAGCAAAAGATTTCACGACATTTGACGATTTCATCATCGTCTAAGTGCAATGTGAATAATGTTATTATGACGTTAAAATAGAGTAATTCTATTAGTTAGTTTACATTAATTTATATGTTTTCTTAATGATGTGATAATATTCTTAATTGTTTTTAAACATCCTTATTGCACGTCAAAAATTGTTTCATATTTTATCCATTTTAATTAATAATAATTTACTAAAAATACTAAAAACAATTATTTCCATTTTATATACCATTATCTGTGAATATTTAAATTATTAAATTTTATACTAAATTTGATTTACGAAAAGTTTAGTATATATATATATAGATTTTAAAATTGAATTTAACAATAGTATTTTGGTTAAATTTTTTAAAATGTTGAAGAATATTAAAATAAGTCATGAGTTAAAATGAAGTTATATAATTCATACACATAAAATTGTTTACAACATATATAATGTGAAACTGTCAAATGTACAATTTCTATGTACTTAAATATGCTCAAAGTCTTCTCATTACAATTCTATGTATCCATACATATAATTTATAGTGAAGCATATGATTTGATGAGTGACCTATCAAAGATGAACAAAGATGTAGATTAAGCAAAACGCTACACAATTAATGTGGGATTAAATTTGTAGTTATAATAATCTAACATGGCTAGCACATGGAGATTAATTGATTTGTCATTTCGTACGTCTATGTACTTTAAGATGAGTACAAAGCTGTATTAGAGTGAGAATTAATCTGTTGACGTTATGCAATTTTATTATAAAATATATATGCATTTTCGATTCTCATTTAAAAAATATATAGAAACATCAGCGCCCCCTCTTTGATCGCCCCTATATGGTTAGAACCCTAAGATAATTTCTGGGATTGTTCACTTGTTTGATTTCGCACACTCTCTCACTAGTTGTCGTGTCTCCTCCCCAACATTGACACTGAATAATAAGCTCGATTTTTCAATATTGATTGTTTGTATGATGCGTGATAGTAAGTATCCAATATTTCCGTCAATGCCCATACATTTTGAGTCATTGTACAAATAAAAAATATGGAGTCATCTGCAAAGAAGAGATGGTAGAGCATGGGGCAAGATCACTTGATTTGTATTCCCTCTAGTCCTTCGGTTGACCGTGCCTGTAATCATCCTAGATAGTACCTCGGAGACTAAGATAAAAGGTTTTGTTTTCTTCCCATTCAACACCACCTTAAATGCACCTAGTGATCCACCTAACCCATTTTTCATCTAACCATATCTTGGTCTTGGAAGCTCCAATCTACCATATCATACGCCTTCTAGGCTTCTACATATCAAGTTTCACAACACATTCCTCCCAACTTGAATTCCTCCTGAGTCGATACGAAATGTTTCATGGGCTACTATGATATTATCTTGAATTTGTCCAATGAAAACACTCTGAAGTAAGGTGATCATTTCTGAAAGATAGGGATTGAGTTGGTTCGCTAACACTTTTGAAATGATCTTGTATGTAAAGTTGTATAGACTTATGGGTCTAAAATGGCTAGGGAAAATGAGTTCAGTATATTAGGGAATAGCATAATATTAATATAACTAAGAGATGATGGGAGAATACCTGTTTGGAGGAAGAATTTGACTAAGGTGATGACGATATCTAGACAAACAAGGCTCCAATACTTATCTTTTCTTCTTCAACATGTCTTTCATTTCTTTCTCTTCCTTCTTCAATGTGTCAACCAAAATGAAGTGTCAATGAGTTGCCAAATTAGTGTCAAAGAAGCTACTAAGGTAGCATAACCTGAATGTTGGAGTTGAATAGCCAAGTGCAATCTGATTCGTAAATAAGCATCAAGCTTGTCCGCAAAGAGTGATTATTTCCTTAATGATGGAATATAATTAGGGTTGTCAATGTTTAGGGTATGGTACGGGTATGTCAAATATCATAATCATACCATATTTTTAAATTGCATACCATAATCATAACTGGTACAATTTTTAATACCATAATCATATCCATATCCATAATCGTGATTATTAACCACAGTTTTAACCATATTTGTTACCACATGTGAAATGTAATGGAACATTATAAATGTTATATTAATTAATACATAAAGTTATGTCACAAACAACAAAAATATTCAACATTAGCACCATTCAAAATTAACACTAATATCATTTAACATTTAAATCATTCAATTACAGTTCGCCCTAAAATTATAGATTCGTAAAATTTAAAAGTATAATTTTATTATTAATATTTATTAATATATTATTATTAAATTAATATTTTATTTATATAATAACCATGATTATAACCATGAGTATGACTAAAATACCATAACCATCACCATTACGGACAGAGAATTCATCACCATAACCGCACCGCACCATAATGGAACGGTTAACCATATTAAAAAATAAAAGTTATAATCGTGGTTTTGTGTTTTTCACCACACCATTATCGACCCTAAATATAATCAAAAGCTGTTGTGAGTATGAGAATTTATCTTAAGTATATCTAAATTTGTGGGTTTACATATATAATGTGTTAAGGATATATATATACCTTAACTAGGAAAAAGTTAGGCTTTTTAGCGTTATATAAGAAGAGTTGCGTTTATTATATAGAAGTGTGTTAGATTAAGTTTTCTAACCTATGTTATCAGAACAGGACCGACTCTCGAACCGGTAAGGGAGTCGGTTCCCGGTTCGTCCGGTCCAACCCAGTTGGTATCAGTTCATCATAATCATTCTCAAATTCATCATTAAGAGTGGACGAGATATGATTCTAAATGTTTTAGATCAGTTAAGAATAACATAAGAGATTATTTAGTCAGATAGTACCAACATAAGTAATTATTGATATGTTTTTCTTTTAAAAAAATAAATTAATGTGAATTCTCAAAATGTACTTAAACATTATAAGGCAATGTAGTATTTTATCTTTTATGCAATAATAAACTTATTTTTGTTCATTTTTTCTTATAATTAAACTCTATTTAATAAATTTAATATTTACATTTAATTTTAAACACTTTAAAATCAATAGATATTTATATTAAAAATAGTTAAAATAACACATCCTAATTAAAAGTAAATTAGCATATTAATACATAATTTTGTATATAACCAATAAATATTCTTGAGATTTTATATTAATACTTTTATTTATATTAGTAAGCAGAGATCTAACTAAATAATCTAACGATTGGATTGTGTGAACGAGAACGATCGTCTATACTATTCTAATTCGACATAAATTCGACGGAGGTAGCTATTTTTTTTTTGGTCAAGTACGACGTACTATATCACTTCATTAATCGAAAGAGAGCCTGAATACAAAATGTTATCCGCAAAAATACATCTAAGTAAAGGGTTTGGGGGTGAAGACACCCAATCCAATGGACACAACCCGAGCAATGTGTGTTTCGCGATCCAGTCCGCGCACGAGTTGGCTGACCTAGGAGTGTACACCCACGCGATAGACTGAATCGTCGTCGATAAAGTCATCGCGTTAGACAAAATTGGTGCAATCCTCCAAGCGAAATCAGTTCCTAACAAGTGGTTTATGACGTTGGCGGAGTCCGACTCGATGATGATCGACGCCCACCTATGCTGCAGCGCGAGCTGGACCGCACCCAAAACAGCCTCCGCCTCGTCGGCCGAACCCGTGGCCTTAACCCCGTGAGTACCCCCTTTAACTGTGCCCGAGGCGTCCCGAGCAATGACCCCTAACGCTCCCATCTTCGTGCTTGCGCACCAGGACGCGTCACAGTTCATTTTAATCGTTCCAATCGGAGGCCTCGTCCAAGCGGTAAAGGTGGTAGACGGTGGTGGTATATGGTTGGTAACTCGAAGCTCCTGCACCGTCCTAAGAACCTCTAGCAATAGAGATTCCACATCCGGTTGTCTGTTCTCGTAAACCCACTTGCACCGAGCCTTCCATATAACCCAGCACACTATCATCATCTTGTTCCACGCTTGATCGACTTCCCTGCGGTTCAACCCTGATCTATCCGAGACACGGCGAAGCCAATCCTCCAACGAGTTCTGTCCGCACCACACTAAGTCGGCCCTCAAGTGGTGGCTCCATACCTGCTGGACCCACGGGCACCCAAAGAACAGGTGTTCCCTCGTCTCCTCCACAAGACACCTCAAACAAAGAGATGTTATCGGCATACCCCTACGGTGCAAGTTTTCCCCCGTAGGGAGGACATCCATAGCTAGTTTCCACATAAAGGCCTTAACTTTAGGCAACACCCTAGCCGACCAAAAAGAAGACCATACCTGATCGACATCGGGTCGAGGCCTACGGTTGAGGTCCACACCTGTCAGTTGGTTCACGACATGAAGGACATGATATGCCGATCTGACCGAGATCGAGCCATGACGGTTATGAGGCAAACGTAGCCTATCCAGAGCTCCCCTGATCGGAATGGTGACATTAAGTACCGCGTCGACATCATCATGTGAAACCTGCTGGCGCACAACCGATACCGTCCACGACCTCTCATCCCGGTCAAACCAATCTGCAATACTGTCTGAGCCTGCTGAAGCATTATCGACCCTCGGCTGTATCCTATGAGAGTTGTTTAGTGGCACCCAAGGATCTTGGAATGGCCTAATGGAACTGCCATCTCCCAGAACCCACAGGCCGTTCGACCGCAGCACCTCACGCCCCTCGAGGAGGCTCGCCCAGGCCCACGAGGCTCGACTCCCCGCGTTCGCCTGCATAAAGGACACGTCTGGAAAATAAATGCCCTTAAGAACTCTTACCCATAACGCTTGAGGTTCGTCCAGTATCCGTGATGCCATGTTCGCAAGGATCGCCCGGTTGAAAGATTGCATTTCTCTGAAACCATACCCGCCCTCCTTCTTAGAGGTAGTCATCGATCCCCAGTTTTTCCAGTGGATTTTCCTCGAGCCATCCCGAGAACCCCACCAAAAGCGTGCAATCAGAGCGTTGATTTCATTGCACCAAGTCGTAGGCAGTCTGAAAATGTGCATGACATAAGTCAGAATCGCATTAAGGACAGCCTTAATGAGGACCTCCTTCCCCGCTTGGTTGAGCAACTTGTTCCTCCACCCTTGTATCTTATCCGGGATCCTCTCCTTGAGGTACGCTAGAGCATCCCTCTTTGACCTCCCCCAGACCGTAAGGAGACCCAAGTAGAAGCCCGGATCTCTAGTTTGAGCCACACCGAATAGGTTTGAGATCTCCGCCTTGTATGATTCATCCGCCGCCGAGTTGAAATATAGGGTTGATTTAGAGAGATTGACCATCTGACCCGAGTCGCGACAATACTGATTAATGACATCCTTGAGGTTGCGGGCTGTGGTAAGCGATCCTTTGAGGAAGAAGAGAGAGTCATCCGCAAAGAAGAGATGCTGAATTTCCGGACAACCCCTTCTTATACGGATCCCCCTTATGAGACCCCTCGACACCTGATTCTCAAGCAACTTTGACAAAGCGTCAGCAACCAAAATGAAAAGATAAGGTGAAAGAGGATCACCCTGTCGAAGTCCCCGCGATGGGTTTATGGTTCCGGTAGCGCTCCCATTAACCAAGACCCGGTATGTGACCGTCGAGATGCACGCCTCTATCATCTTGACCCATTTGTCCCCAAATCCCCGCTTGCGCAGGCTCTAGAGCAAAAAGTCCCATTCAATGCGGTCATATGCCTTCTGCATGTCGATCTTGAGAGCGCACTCCGATCTGCCTTTTGGACCCCTTTGGCTGCCCCTCGTCTTGAGATAGTGAAACATCTCGTGAGCTATAATGATACTATCATGTATTCTCCTCCCTGAAACGAATGCACTTTGACACGGGGTGACCAGTTCTGGCAAGTAGGTTTTAAGCCTATTTGCCAGAACCTTAGATATAACTTTATATGCGAAGTTACAAAGGCTAATCAGACAGAAATCAGATGCACTCAAAGGGTTTGCAATTTTTGGAATTAAGGTAATGAGAGTTTGGTTAAGAAATGAAGGCATTGTACCTGTGTTGAGAAACACATTGACAGATGTGATCAGGTCTGGTCCGATCGTGCCCCAACTCTTTTGGAAGAAGGTACCTGAGAAACCATCCGGTCCCGGTGCCTTCGAGCCCCCCATATGAAAACAAGCATGTCTGACCTCTTCCGGGGATGCCACCCCCGTCAGAGCCTCATTGATCTCCACTGATATCTGGCCCGAAAGGTACCCCAACGTATTCTCAAAAACCCCCGACCTTGCATGTTCGATCTGCCTTACTGAAATAGGTTCGAATAGAAGCTGAAAAGTTCATCCCTGATCTGTCGGTCACCCTCCAACCAGACCCCGTCACCATCTCTGAGGTAGCTATTTGATTTTGCACAAATTGATCAAAATTAAAATAATAAAAAACTTAGGCTAAACTTTTAAATTTCAATTTTGACCAACTAGTGTAGTTATTATGAAAAATCAAATTCAATATTAGTTTGCAACGGTAAACTCGTAATTAAATATTTTATCTACCCTAATGTTTTTACATGCCACGCCTATTTAACAGAAATAACCTAAAACTAACAAAATTAAATATTTTTTATCTTTTAAATAAGGGAAAAGTATGAAAAAGATGTAACATGTTTGCCCAAAGTGGTGAATGCGGCTCAATGTTTGTTTTTGATGGAATATGTTTGTTGGTGTAAGTTTTTGATGAATTCCGTCAAATTATGTTTGTGTCCGTCAAAAAAGTCTGTTAGTTGCCTCCATTCATGGCACGTGAGTATCTGTCCGTTTGAAACGACCAAAATGCCCCTTAGTACTTCACCTATTCTAACAGTCTTCTCCTTCGTTGAACCAATCTATTTCTTCTCCAACATTCTCATCCAAAAGAAACACACCTGCAAGTAAGCTAAACTCCATTTCATTTCAAAGGAAAGCTACGAATGGAGGGACATGGAGACTCTCCACCTTTTTGGCCGCAGCCACCAATCTCCGACACCCGCCGCTGCACCTCCTCTCCGCTCCTCACTCCGCCGCTTCTCATCATCCTCTTCCCCATTATCACTCTCGTACTCTTATTCTTCGCAGTCCCTACATTCATCTCTTTCTCCTCTCAAATCTTCGCCCTAACCAGAGTGAAGAAGAGCTGGGACACTCTAAACATTTTTCTCGTTCTCTTCGCAATCATCTGCGGGATTTTCGCGCGCAGAAACGATGCGGATGAAGGCTATACTGTTAAGAAATCAGAGAGCAACACCGCTGATGGAATTCGTGACCGGTGGTTCCAGTCCGATGCCAGAAAGATGTACGATTCTCTGGCGAGAACACCGGTGGTCAGGGCAGGACGTTTGAAGAGGAACAGCAGCTCATATCCGGATCTGAGACAGGATTATTCGTTATCGGGAGCTGGTGAGCGTGACGATCGAGTCAGATTCTTTGACGATTTCGACATAGATAAGTTCCACTCGCCGGAGTTTCATTCGATGTCGCTCCGCCGATGGCAAAGCACTGTACCAGAGTCAAACGTTAAGGTGATTTCTGTTGACAGCTTCGTTCATCGTCCGTCGCCTCCTTAGCCGACTCAGCTTACTCAACCGATGGCGCCACCTCCTCCGCCCAGGCCTCTGACTCCACCTCCGCCGCCTCCGCCTATCATTCGAAAAAAGAGTCGGACCTATCATGCTGTCGGCGCTCCACCTCCATTGCCACCTCCATCACCAACTTTTGAGCAGAAGCAGAGTCAGATTCATCAAGCTGTTGAACCTCCGCATTCATCATCTCTGCCGCCATCGATCCCACCGCCGGTCTGTAGACACAAACGGGAGCAGCGATTGGGAAAACTGGAACGAACAAAGAGCAATGCGACTAAGGAATTGAAGATGGTTTTAGATTCCGTACAGACTGCTCTGTACATCCAGAAGAGGAAGAAGAAACGGAAGAACAGAACTATATATGAAAACGCTGAGCACTCTTCACCGGAGACGCATCATACCACAGATCCTCTAGCACCACCTCCTCCTCCTCCCCCTCCCCCTCCCCCGCCCTCTGTATTCCATAATCTGTTCAAGAAGGCAAGTAAAAGCAAGAAAATCCACTCAGTACCGCCGCCTGCTCCTCCTTTGCCGCCACCTCCAAGGGCGGGCGCAACCTCGCTGTGGCCTTCAAGGAAGTGGCAGACCTCATCCTCATCTGCACCGCCGCCGACGCCGCCACCACCAGTTACCATGCGGGAGCGCTCCGTGAGGAGAGACGTACGAACGTGGAGGTCAGATGCACTACAAAGCAAATCAAGACTTGTAAAATCAGAGCAATGTGATGAATCGAATGAATCCAAAGAATCTGGGGGAAGTGTCAAAATTGGAGCTGGGAATAAACACTTCTCAAACGAAGATGAGCTGGTGTGCTCTCTCAATCTCTCCGCTGGAAGAAAAACAAAATATAACCTTTGGAAGGATCTTGCTGGCGACAATCCCTTATGGAGGGAAACGGTTCGGTTCGCAGAGTTTAAAGGAGGGAATGTCATCAAGGGTAGTTCGGGTATTATCGTTTTTGTTTATTTTAACGTTAAATTTATTTATCACGTGACAAGCACGTGATAACTTGTAACAGATAAATTAACAGAAAACCTAACGTTTCTTCAAAAACCTACAGAAGTAAACGTTTTACATCAAATACCCGCGGCCCAAAACAAATTTCATCGATTACCATTTTGGGCAAACATGTTACATTTTTTCATACTTTTCCCTTTAAATAAACAAGGTTATTTAGTTGGTTACGGATTCGATTATAAATCACAAACTTTTTCCTACTATTTTTATTTCCATGTATTGCCTGCCGCCTGGTGGAAACTAATCTTGTGGATGTGTGGAGAAGGAAGAGTTTCACATCACCATCTTATCTGATCGGCCATCCATCTTCCTTCCCTTTTCCCATGATTATATATGATTATACATTCCTCTCTCCCAGCTTTGGTTATTGTTCTGAGAAAACTCGACGTATTAGAGTGGCAGAGAACGGGTGCAAATTTTATTTGTGGAGCGACAAAAAATGGCCGGCGCCGGTGACGTGGAAGAAGTGAGCAACAAGCAGGTCATCTTCAAAGACTTCATCTCCGGCGTCCTCAAGGAGTCCGATATGTTCATCCGTACCGACGTCACCGTCAAATTGAAGGTCCCCCATGGCTCCGACGCCATACTCGTTAAGAATCTGTACCTCTCGTGTGATCCATACATGCAGACCCGAATGAAGAAGCTAGAAAATATCCGTGGTTATTTAGATTCCTTCAAGCCTGGTTCCGTTAGTCTCCGATTCTCAAAACTTTTGCTTACTTTTGTGTTCACAATTCACGCATTTGTTTCACTTTTAGGGTTTCTAATGCTGCAGTTTTTTTCCTTCTCTGGAATTCTTGATTTGTTATTACTTATTAGAATTATGTGTAGAAAATGAGATTGAATATTCACGATTTGTATTGAGTAAGTTGTTTAGACTAGTTTACATGTATCCTATTTATACATTTAAATATAACAGTTATTTCCACTATTTATAACAACTCTATTTGACTATTCCTAACCGCTCTATTTACATAGTAAATTTAATATTGCTAACAGCTCTTTTCTAGATATTTCAGTCTTATTTCTAACATTACATTATACGCGTTGTGTGTGCTACAACTATAGCTAGTTGATGAAGTACATGTATGTGATTGTGCATGACAATATCCACTACTACAAATGTTAACTTTCAATACCGAGCTACTGTCCAGGTCTAGACTTTAGTGGACATAATCTCTTCTTCAACTCATTTCTTCCCTTCCAATGTCAAACAATTCAAGATATCACAATCTATCCAAATACAATCTACCTTTTCAAGACGAGGATGCCAAACGACTCAGTCCAGAATCTTTACTCTGATTACTCGAACTTGCAAAACATTTTAGATACTCCTCGTCTTCTACATTGCAAATCTGATCACAGTTTTAAATTGAATCTGATACTATTTGTACAAAGATAGATGGACTGTTCTTATTACCTCAACTCAGTTTGATCGACTCTAGTGTCCATAAGGAATTCATGTTGAACTTGAAGTAGTTCATTTTTACTTTCCGAGCGAGACAACGTAAGGTATATCCTTTTGTTTACCAATAATGTCAGCTTAAATAACTTCACATTCTCCTATTATAGCCATTTCATTGCTGAAATATCATAGGTGGGGTGAGTTAATTTCTATGTAAACTTTTATACAATATAGCCATTCCATTTCATGTCTTTGTCTGGCTTTTGGCTGACATAAGCTTTGGTAATGTAATATAACTTTGATCCTTGGGACATATATATAGTACTCAAGGAATAAAGGGTCTGCATATTTGATGGGTAAACTGAAGCTAGTTGATTGATTCATCACCTTGATTTGTTTGTTCTGATTACATTTATGCTGGTAGTAACTACTAAGCATGAGACATTTATTCTTACGCTTTATTTTAAACATTTGCAGCCAATACGTGGATTGGGAGTGGCTAGAGTGATCGATTCAGGGAACCCCAAATTCAAGAAAGGCGACTTGATATGGGGATTAACCGGTTGGGAGGAATACACTCTCATTCCTGCAACAGACACCTTGTTTAAGATAGAAAACACAGATGTTCCACTCTCCTACTATACTGGTCTACTAGGTACAATGAAGTTACTCCTTTGTCAAATGAATTTTCTGAATTGAAGAAACCAAAATCCTTACTTCACCTTATCCCCTTCAAAAAATTTGGTCGGATTCAAACTTCTTTCCCTGCTAAACCAACGCTGTGGCCTGTGGGATTTAGATGAAGCTAACATGAATACATTTTTTCTTAGGTATGCCTGGAGTGACAGCTTATGGGGGATTTTTTGAGGTATGCTCCCCTAAAAAAGGAGAGACCGTATTTATTTCAGCAGCTTCTGGAGCGGTCGGACAACTTGTTGGGCAGTTTGCAAAGTTAGCAGGTTGTTATGTGGTTGGCAGCGCTGGTAGCAAAGACAAGGTAGTTGTTTGAACATTTTCTATGTCTTGTTAGAAGGAATACAAATATTGTCAAATCCAAGATCGATCTGTAGATAAGTATGAGATGATGTTACTAAACCGAATTCAATTTCGCTCCTACGCGTGCAGGTTGACTTGCTGAAGAACAAATTTAAGTTTGATGAAGCCTTCAACTACAAAGAAGAACCAGATTTAGACGCAGCATTGAAAAGGTTCTTACTCTAACCTCATAAAGCATCAATGTTCACACAAAGTGCTGGAGATAACCTGAGAATCATATGCTTCTGCGCTGAGAAGTATAATATAACAGCAAAAAAAATGAAGATGTAGATGACTCTAATAGGTCATCCACAGAACGTACATAACTAGAGAAATATTATTAGTTCAACTTATAGAATACACCGCTAGTTTATGTATTGATATGTATATGTTTTGTTTTGTTTAGACATTTCCCTGATGGTATTGATATCTACTTTGAGAATGTGGGAGGGGAGATGCTCGATGCTGTGCTACTCAACATGAGGATACAAGGCCGGATTGCAGTTTGCGGCATGATCTCTCAATACAACCTAGATCGTCCACAAGGAGTGCACAACCTTATGAACATTGTTTGGAAGCAAATTAAAATGCAAGGTTTCCTTGTGTTCAGTTACTACCATCTATACCCCAAGTTCCTAGAGATGGTGCTTCCACAAATCCAGGAAGGGAAGATTGTGTATGTAGAAGACATTGCAGAGGGACTAGAGAAGGCTCCGGCAGCTCTGGTGGGACTTTTCTCAGGACGGAATGTCGGGAAACAGGTGGTTGTCGTGTCGCGTGAATGAGGGTGTTACGACCCATTAAGTTTTCCAGTAGGTCTTTGTAATAAGGCTTTCCTACATATAGAACTTAAAGATAACAACTTTGGTACTTTGTTAAAAAATTAGTATTTATACATTTAAATCTATTTATACATTTAAAAATTAGTATTTATACATTTAAAAAAACATGTATCCTATTTATACATTTAAATCTAAAAGTTATTTCCACTATTTATAACAACTCTATTTGACTATTCCTAACAACTCTATTTACACATTAAATTTACTATTGCTAACAACTCTTTTCTAGATATTTCAGTCTTATTTCTAACACTCCCCCTCATGTTAAGCAATGAGATCTTCAATGTTTAACTTGCTGAGTATAGTGTTGAAAATTCTTCCGTTTACTCCCTTAGTTAATATATCTGCTAGTCGATCTTCGGATCGCACATATGGTAACTCCACAATTCCTGCTTTTAGATTTTCTTTGATAAAATACCAGTCAATTTCTACATGTTTGGTGCGGTCATGTTGTACCGGGTTGTGTACAATGCTGATTGCGTCTTGATTATCGCACATAATATTGCTAGACTGTGATGGAGGAAATCCAATTTCAGTTAGCAATTTTTATAACCATAGAACTTCTGTCAATCCTTGGGCCACTCCTTGGAATTCTACTTCTGCACTTGATAGTGCTTCTGCACTTTGCTTTTCCATGTAACTAGGTTTCCTCCGACAAAGGTGAAATATCCTGATGTCGATCTTCGATCTATTGGATTTCCTGCCCAATCCGCATCGGTGTATCCTTGTATCTTCAAGTGTCTGTTTGGCTTGAAGAGTATCTCGTGGCCTGATGCCCCCTTCAAGTACTTTATAATTCTCCATACACTCTTTTTGAGGTTGATGCATGAACTGGTTTACTACTCCTATAACATACGCGATGTCCAGACGCATGTGTGAGAGATACATCAATTTCCCACCATTCGTTGATATTTCTCTTTCTCTGCCAGTTGTGCTCCTTCTATTATCTGAAGCCCATGGTTTGTTACCCTTGGTGTATCCGCCGGTTTACAATCGATCATCCCTGTTTCTGCTAATAGATCTAAAATATATTTTCTTTAAAATATAAAAATACATTGTTTAGATCTTAGCACTTCTATTCCCAAGAAATACTTGAGTCTTCCCAAGTCCTTCATCTCAAATTCAGTTAGGCTTGGCCAAATAAATCGGTTCGGGCGAACTGGTCTGGTCTGGAACTGGTTTGGTTCGAACCGATTCGGCCGAACTAGTTCCAAAACCAGATCAGTGTTTTTTGCCTTCAAATAGAACAGTTCAAAATAGTACCAAAAATCCAGTTCGAATCGGTTCGACTCGACTCGTTTTTTGATACTGGTTTATACTTAAATTTAAATCAAACCACTTTAAACCTATATAATTTTTGAACCGGTTTGAAGCAAAATCAACTAAACCTAGAGATGTCTTCAATAAACCAAACCTAGAGATATATTGGACTCTCGTATGTTGATGTTGGACAGGATTTTAGTCGGTTGTGGAACAGATTTTCAGTCGGTTCATTGTATTTTTCAGTCGGTTCAGTGTTTTTTCAGCCGGTTCAGTATTTTTCAGTTGGTTCAGTATTTTTTCAGACGGTTCAGTGTGTTGGACAGGATTTTTAACCGGTTTAGGTTCGGTTTGAACCGGATTATTTCCGAGCCAAAATTGTTATTAAAAAAAACAGACCAGAACAGTTCGAACTGGTTCATGAACAAGCCTAAATTCAGTGAATAGGTTTTCCCTTAGTATTGACACCTCTTTTTTATCATTTCCTGTAATGATAATATCGTCAACATATATAATTAAGCATGTTATTAAATTACCTTTTTGTTTGATGAAGAGAGTATGATGTGAATTGCTATGTTTGTATCCATATCGCTTCATTGCTAAGGTAAATCTGTCAAACCATGCTCTAGGTGATTGTTTCAACCCATAAAGAGCCTTCTTCAGTCGACATACTTCTCTTGATTGAAACCCATCTGTGAATCCAAGTGGTGCTTCCATGTGTACTTCTTCTTCTAACTCTCCATGTATGAACACATTCTTTACATCAAACTGGTGGAGCGACCAGTCTTCATTCACAGCTATTGAGAACTAAACTCTGATTGTGTCAATTTTGGCTGCTGGAAAGAATGTCTCGGAGTAGTCACTTTGCTACTAGACCAGCTTTGTATCTTTCTATGGTTCCGCCTGGTTTGTATTTTATCGTAAATACCCATCGACATCCAACCGGTTTTTTCCTCGTCGGTAGGATACATTTCTCCCATGTGTGACTCTTCTTTAATGCTTCCATTTCTATCTTCATTGCTTTTGTCCAATTCTTTGATTCCAAGGCTTGTTGTACTATATTTGGAATTTGTTCTGAATATATTTTAACAACGTATACCTTAGATTCTTCAGATAAACTCCCCTGGCTATGTTCCGTATTGGATACTTTGCTCCTTGAGCTTCTTTTCCTGGGGAGTATCGTTTGGGTGAAATTTCTCTATTACTTCTTGGTGGTAGGATATATCTTGTTGTTTCCTTAGTTATTGGTTCCACATGTTCTATCGATATTTCATGGTGACCAAAAATAGAGGAACTAGACAGATCATCATAGTCTTCAGTATTACTTACCTCAGACACCAAATTTGGTATGATTTGTTCTGTGACACTTGGTTCTGCCATAGATTGTATGTACGTTTCAGGAGGTAACTCATCTTTCGGTTCTTCTTCGAAACTATGACTGTTTATTATGACCTCTTCTGAGGAGGGAAGCCAACTTAGTGTGTCTATATGTTCTTTCTCCCCCTGACCACTAGGTTGGGTATGGTAATAATATTCGGTCTCCAGAAAATCACAGTTCATTATAGTAAACAATTGATGATTTTTTGGATTATAACACCTATACCCTTTTTGGTTTACTCCATATCCCACAAAAACATATTTATGAGAACGTGGGTCAAATTTAGTACGGTTCTGTTTATGAATATGAACAAAGATCGAACAACCAAAGATCTGTGGGTGAAGAGTAAAATTTGAGGGTAATTTTTGTAAATTCAGACAATATTTGGATAGGTGTTTTAAAATCTAAAATTTTTGTGGGAAGATGATTTAAAAGGTAGGTAGTTGTGGCAACAGCTTCATGCCAAAAAGATTTAGGGACCCGTGAGTCAATTAAAAGGGCTTGTGTCATTTCTAGGATAATTCGATTTTTTCTTTCAGCTACTCCATTTGGTTCTAGGGTATGGGGCAAGTAGTCTGATGAATTAATCCTTTAATATGAAAAAACTGTTTCATGGATGTATTGGTAAATTCTCCCCCATTACCAGACCGAAGAATTTGAATATATTTTTTTAAAATTGGGTATAAATCATTGTATAAAAATGAGTAAACTTTTCAAAGACTTCATATTTCTGTTTTAGAAAATATACCCATGTCATCCTAGAATAGTTATCTATAAATATTAGGAAAAAATAAAAACCTTGTCCTCCTATAACTGATGTCGGACCCCAAACATCAGAATGAATTAATAAAAAAGGAGAATCAACTCTTGTATTATTCAGTCTGAATGTTTGACGATGACTTTTAGCTAACATACAAGTTTCGCAATTCCAGTTTTTTAAATTAGAAAAATTCAGAAATAAAAGTTTTAAATAACTCGTGGATGGATGTACCAATCTTCTATGCCACAGCCAGACTTCCCGGTTTATAGTTCCGTGAGCTAGCATTCTAGTGCCTTGATGAGTCACCTCATCTACGTAGTACAATCCTTGGTTTTCAGTGTCACGTCCAATAATCATACCTGTCCTGATGCCCTGTAAAATGCAAAAAGTTGGATGCATAAGGACAATACAATTTAGCTCATTTTTTACATGACTTATTGATAATAATTTATGAGTTAAGGAATGAACATATAGACAATTGGATAGGGTTAATGTTGGTGAAATTTTAATAGTAGATCCTCCTTCTACAAGAACTATTTCTCCATTAGCAGCTTCAACATGCGTTTTGTTTGGTTTAGATTGCATCATAATATCAGATTTTTCAAAGGTCATTATATCGGTAGCACCACAATCAAATATCCAAGTTGTATTTGTCGTTTTATTTTGAATTATATTTGCTTTTCTTAGACATTCTGGATTTATATTACCAAATTTAAAATTTTGATCGTGTTGATTAATTTTAGGGTAAGTTTCTAACATTTTAAAATTTTGGGGTTAAAAAAGGTAGGGTTTATAATATGAGGGTTAGAGTGTAATTTCTCAAACCCTCCTTTACCTTCAACCCTAGCATTAGCCGAGTTAAAAAAAGTAGGGTTTAGAATATGAGGGTTTGAGTGTAATTTCTCAAACCCTCATTTACCTTCAACCCTAGCATTAGCCGCAACATCTTTTTGAAGACTCCCAGCCGCATCATTCCTTTGGATAGGAGAAGGAGAGGACTTCTTCGGTTTCCCACGACAACACTTCGAACCATGGCTCCTTCGATCTTCCGTGGCTCCCATCGTCTGTGACCTCCCGCAGCTCTCTCGATCCACCCACGGAGATGAGGCGATGGTGAAGTTGCCCATGGTGGTCCGGCCGAGAACTGCTCCACTGAAGGTCCCTCCTTCTCTTCCTTCTTGTTTATCTACGCCTCCATTGTAATCAGTTTCTTGATTGCTTGTTGTTATAGCTGCTTGACCTTTGATGTTCATGGTTCGGTTGTTCTTGTTACTCCACCATTCCGGAAATCCGACTAGTTTAAAGCATTGTTCCTTTGTATGTTTGTTTCAGCCACAATAGGTACATTTGAGCTTCGATTTGTCCGGCCGGGATGATAAACCATTCAGTTCTGTCCGTCGCCCTGTCCCTTCGTGTTTAAGCCCATCGCTTCGGCCTCGCCTGACTGGGTGAGAGCTAATCCAGCCGCCACGCCTCACTGTGATGACGAGTCTTCAGAGACTGCCCCGAAAATGGTTTGATGGGCAGTCTCCTTTCGAACGGCGGCGTAGGCTCCCTCTATCGATGGTAATGTTTCCCATCGTAGTATTTCTCGTTTTACTGAATCATATTGCCTGTCAATTGCATTCATAAATTGAAAAAGTTTCTGTTCTGACCTGATTTTTTTATATGTGGCTATGTCCACTGCGGATGTCATCAGATTTGGATCTCTCCGATCGATTTCTCCCCAGATTCCTTGCATTACGATCCAAAAATCTTCAAGTGGTACGCCATTTGTTTAATGTCGTTTGCCTTAACATGTAGATCGAATGTCTGGAGTTTGTCTTTCTCGCTATTGTAAGTAACTACTAGAGCTTCCCACAATGCTTGTGTTGTGGGAAACTCGGTTAAGTTGCTTGCAATATCGGGTTCAATGTTTTGTATAAGCCATGAAAACACCACAACGTCATCTTGTTCCCATTTTTCGTACCTGATTTCTGCCGGGTTCGGAAGTGCTGGATTTCCAGTCAAATGGCTCAGCAATGCCTTTGACTTTCCCCCTATGGCAACTCGAATCATTCGAGCCCATAATGCGTAGTTTCAGCTATTCAGTTTGAGATTGATTTGTAGGTTTTCGGACAACTTGAAATTCTGGAAACTGAGTTGGTGTTGGCTGGTTTGATTGATTGAGCTACTGTCGTCTGACAGGCTGGCTTGATTGGTTTGATTGATTGATCAGGATTTGCAGGTATGCTGGTAATGGCAAATGATGAGCACTTGATGCTATATTCGATTCTAATTGATCGATAAACACTACTTTGATACCATGTAGAAAATGAGATTGAAGATTTGTATTGAGTAAGTTGTTTAGACTAATTTACCTGTATCCTATTTATTCATTTAAATCTAACAACTATTTCCACTATCTATAACAACTCTATTTGACTATTCCTAACAACTCTATTTACACAGTAATTTTACTATTGCTAACAACTCATTTCTAGATATTTCAGTTTTATTTCTAACATTATGTGTGATATGTAGATTGTGCTACATTTATAGCTACTTGATGAAGTACATGTATGTGATTGTGCATGACAATATCCACTACTACAAATGTTAACTTTCAATCCCGAGCGACTGTCCAGGTTTAGACTTTAGTGGACATAATCTCTTCTTCAACTCACATCTTCCCTTCCAATGTCAAACAATTCAAGATATCACAATCTATCCAAATACAATCTACCTTTTCAGGACGAGGACGCCAAACGACTCAATCTTTACTCTGATTACTCGAACTTGCAAAACATTTTAGATACTCCTCGTCTTCTACCTTGCAAATCTGATCACAGTTTTAAATTGAATCTGATACTATTTGTACAAAGATAGACTGTTCTTATTACCTCAACTCAGTTTGATTGACTCTAGTGTCCATAAGGAATTCATGTTGAACTTGAAGTAGTTCTTTTTTACTTTCCGAGCGAGACAACATAAGGTATATCCTTTTGTTTACCAATAATGTCAGCTTATATAACTTCACATTCTCCAATTATAGCCATTTTATTGCTGAAATATCATAGTTGAGGTGAGTTAATTTCTATGTAAACTTTTATACAATATAGCCATTCCATTTCATGTCTTTGTCTGGCTTTTGGCTGACATAAGCTTTGGTAATGTAATATAACTTTGATCCTTGGGACATATATATAGTATTCAAGGAATTAAGGGTCTGCATATTTGATGGGTAAACAGAAGCTAGTTGATTGATTCAGCACCTTGATTTGTTTGTTCTGATTACATTTATGCTGGTAGTAACTACTAAGCATGAGACATTTATTCTTACGCTTTATTTTAAACATTTGCAGCCAATAAGTGGATTGGGAGTGGCTAGAGTGATCGATTCAGGGAACCCCAAATTCAAGAAAGGCGACTTGATATGGGGATTAACCGGTTGGGAGGAATACACTCTCATTCCTGCAACAGAGACCTTGTTTAAGATAGAAAACACAGATGTTCCACTCTCCTACTATACTGGTCTACTAGGTACAATGAAGTTACTCCTTTGTCAAATGAATTTTCTGAATTGAAGAAACCAAAATCCTTACTTCACCTTATCTCCTTCAAAAAATTTGGTCGGATTCAAACTCAGCACGTGAAATTTTCACACGCTGAAAGACACTTCTTTCCCTGCTAAACCAACGCTGTGGCCTGTGGGATTTAGATGAAGCTAACATGAATACATTTTTTCTTAGGTATGCCTGGAGTGACAGCTTATGGGGGATTTTTTGAGGTATGCTCTCCTAAAAAAGGAGAGACCGTATTTATTTCAGCAGCTTCTGGAGCGGTCGGACAACTTGTTGGGCAGTTTGCAAAGTTAGCAGGTTGTTATGTGGTGGGCAGCGCTGGTAGCAAAGACAAGGTAGTTGTTTGAACATTTTCTATGTCTTGTTAGAAGGAATACAAATTTGTCAAATCCAAGATCGATCTGCAGATAAGTATGGGATGATGTTGCTAAAGCGAATTCAATTCCGCTCTTGTGAGTGCAGGTTGACTTGCTGAAGAACAAATTTAAGTTTGATGAAGCCTTCAACTACAAAGAAGAACCAGATTTAGACGCAGCATTGAAAAGGTTCTTACTTTAACCTCATAAAGCATCAATGTTCACACAAAGTGCTGGAGATAACCTGAGAATCATATACTTCTGCGCTGAGAAGTATAATATAACAGACAAAAAAATGAAGATGTAGATGACTCTAATAGGTCATCCACAGAACGTACATAACTAGAGAAATATTATTAGTTCAACTTATAGAATACACCGCTAGTTTATGTATTGATATGTATATGTTTTGTTTTGTTTAGACATTTCCCTGATGGTATTGATATCTACTTTGAGAATGTGGGAGGGGAGATGCTCGATGCTGTGCTACTCAACATGAGGATACAAGGCCGGATTGCAGTTTGCGGCATGATCTCTCAATACAACCTCGATCGTCCACAAGGAGTGCACAACCTTATGAACATTGTTTGGAAGCAAATTAAAATGCAAGGTTTCCTTGTGTTTAGTTACTACCATCTATACCCCAAGTTCCTAGAGATGGTGCTTCCACAAATCCGGGAAGGGAAGATTGTGTATGTAGAAGACATTGCAGAGGGACTAGAGAAGGCTCCGGCAGCTCTGGTGGGACTTTTCTCAGGACGGAATGTCGGGAAACAGGTGGTTGTCGTGTCGCGTGAATGAGGGTGTTACGACCCATTAAGTTTTCCAGTAGGTTTTTGTAATAAGGCTTTCCTACATATAGAACTTAAAGATAACAACTTTGGTACTTTGATAAAAGGGTTAATGGTCAATTTGCCCCCTAATGTTTTGGCCGAATTTAAGAATCCCCTTAAAGTTTAAAATTTTAAATTTTAGTCCTAATGTTTGGACGAAATCAAAAATCACCCCATTCCGTCTTAAGACGTCTAATTGAAACGGAAAACCCGACACGTGCCTTGCACATGCATTTTCTTAAAAAAACAGAGACAAAAATAAGGGTATTTTTCCTATCCTTTCAAATCAAATAAGAGTCAAACAAACTTGCACCAGGAGTTCGAAGTGTACAAAACAGTTTCTTGAATCATAATCATGAAGTACAAAAAGTGACAAATTTATTTGTATCGATCATATTTATCTCTGTGGTGGCAGTGACACTAACCTTTGAAACCTATATACCTAACAGAATGCGCCTAAAAATCACAAATTTAACTTGATCATTGACAGTTAAACAGTCTGTTTCAAAAAACTAATCTAACGTTTCAATAAAGTCAGCCTAACTCGGTTACAAAATGACAGCAATTGGAATTTGATTCTAAACAAGCTACAAAAATGATGAAAATCAAAGTACCCTTACCAGTTGCGACCAAGAACCTCCTCGACACGATACCCAGTGACCATCTCGAAGACTGTATTGACATAAATGATAGGATTGTTGTGCTCGAGAGCATCCGTGACAACGAATCCGCAAGGGGCCGTGTGAAGCAAGTCCACGACGGGGAAAGGGAGAGCGCCCCTATCGCTGAGCATAAACCCAAGCTCCTCCTCCTCATCGTCCCCGCTAAGATCCGAATTGTTGTCCCACTCCATCTCCAGCGGCAATTGGGAGCTCAGGCCAAGTCTTCACCCCATTAGGTCTTCAATCAAGGGTGATAAAAATGGCGGATGAATATATCGAAACTCAAATTGTAAAAGTGGAAGGAGGAGATTATTTTTTGATAATTTGAAGGAGGAGATGGGTATTCGTGGAAGGACCTGTGGAATCAAAAGGAGCCACGAAGAGAGGGTTTTGTCCTTTTGGGGTGAGCAGAAGAAGAAAGTAGGAACGGAGAGAAATGAATGGAGAAGATATAACAGAAATAATGACATTTTTGCCTTTTTTTTCTTAAGAAAATGCATGTGCAAGGCACGTGTCGGGTTTTCCGTTTCAATTAGACGGCCTTAAGACGGAATGGGGTGATTTTTGATTTCGTCCAAACATTAGGACTAAAATTTAAAACTTTAAACTTTAAGGGGGATTCTTAAATTCGGTCCAAACATTAGGGGGCAAATTGACAATTAACCCTTGTTAAAAAAATTAGTACTTTGTTATCCTCCTAGGATTTGTGTTAGTAATGAATCATTGGTATCAACCATAGTTATCAAAACTGGACTGACCATCGAACCGGCGAGGGGGCCGGCTCACGGTTCAACCGGTCCAACCCGATCCAATCCGGTTCAGTGTGCGGTTCACTGTTCACAAGGGGGAAAAACTGAAAACTGAAAATACATACATAGTCTCAAACACAAACATAATTACCTCAAACTACATAGTCTCTCACGCACACAAACTACATAGTTTCAATTTCAAACATACATTACTCTCAATTCTCAAACACAATACACAATAGTGTCAAAACCAAACAAAATGACAATAGGTTTAAACCTAGTAGTGAACCTAGAAAATTTATAAAATCATATAAAAGTGATAAAAAAATACATGATATACTAACATAAAAAAACTATATACATAGTTTTGTATAGATTTTTTTCATTCTTTTGAATGACTCTTTTTTGTATCATATTAGGTTTGTTTCTAATCTTGTTTTCAATTTCTCTTATAGTTCTGTACTTTTAGTCTTGTAAATTAAAACATACAAACATTTATTAATATTTGTTTGATAGGTATTTTAATCATTTATCTTTAATATTATTTTTCCAAATGTTATCACTTTTTAAAAGTTTTTATAATTCTTCTATTTCATCAACTTATTTTTTCTTGATTTATTTATATTATATGTGTCGTTTGCAACATAATATATACTATAGGATGCAAATTATAAAATAAATATTTTGAAAAAAAAAATATTTTTAAGGTAATTTGGACGTCAAGTAGAATAGAAAAAATAGTTTTTCTTTTTTTAAAAAATATTTTAGAACCAAGTCTATTTAAATTTTCACTCTAAAAACAAAACACGATTTTTTTCTTTCTTCCACCTTAAAAAAACAACTAAAAAGTCAACCGGAAACCAGACGGTTTATAAAAAATTGCATGGTTCAACCCGGTTCAAACACTGTTCATTTGTAAAACGGTCTTTTAACTAAACCAAACCGAACAGGGGTCTGGTTCCCGATCGGACCGCCGGTCCGGTCCAGTTCTGATAAATATGGTATCAACGCTAGCCCAACCACCACCGTTCTACCAGCCGCCGCTCACCATCGTCACAAGGACAATCTACTGGGTGGGTACTCCATAACCACTGTGTGTGTTGCAACTGGAAAATTACCATGGTTGCCCAGACCAGAGCGCAGAAGGACGTCAGAGTTGACACGATTTCGGAGGAACACGACTGTCTTCTTTCCGTGTTGACTAGACAAATCACAGGCACGAACGATCATCTACGAGCTTCAATCGATGAACTTAAGCTGATGTTCACAGCACTGATACCAAAACAATCTGAAGTAGTGCAAACTCTGGAAATATTGAAGACGTGTTGAATTTAGTAGAATTCCAAATGTAACAGAATTGCACCGAAAACTCTCATACTTCTTTTATTGAGAAGAACAAAAATTTATAGTCCGATTACAACAAAAATAACAAGCTAAAAGATAAAATACAAATATTACACTTTTAACTTTGTAAACTGAACAAAACAGTCATTCATACTTCAACATTCTCCCTAATCTTTACCTCTTCTTCGGCTGTTCTGTGATGATCAAACAAATCAGCAACACTGGACTTTTGCAGCAAATAATAGTGTTGCTGCTTTGATAATGCCTTAGTCAATATATCAGCAATCTGTTTCTTCGTATCGACATGCACAGGAGCAACGATTCCATCTTGAATTTTTCTCTTACAAAATGACAATCAATTTTAATGTGTTTGGTTCGCGTTTTAAGTATCCCTATAAATATCTCCCTTATACTTCATTTGAAGAGGACTGATTTTTCAGACATGCCTTTTGTGCTCTCCAAAACGAACATCTGACTGACTTTATCATCGAAGGGGAAACCACGTGCAACACCCTGACTTTCCTTCTTGTAGGTCACCAAAGCGACGTTCGGAGCCAAAGGTTTAAAATCAGGATCCAACACGAACCGCCTTTTAAGTAACGTTAAACGATTCGAAATTCTAAATTTGAGAAGAGTTGACCACAAACAAAGGTAGGTTAATTTATTTTCTTGCAATTAGAATATTCTAAATCTGAAGATTCGACCCTTAAAATTTCCCTAATCACTAATAATTACAAGAGATTAGTAATTTCGTATTGTCTAGAAGTGTGAATCGAATTTGATTGGATAGTGGGTTTGGCATATACCCTTGTGGGTAGGAGTAATAATTGTGTTGTATCATGTTTAATCGTATCGTGTTATTGATTATGTCGTGTCTAAATGGATATG
This sequence comes from Chamaenerion angustifolium, assembly GCA_946814005.1. Classification (NCBI taxonomy): domain Eukaryota; kingdom Viridiplantae; phylum Streptophyta; class Magnoliopsida; order Myrtales; family Onagraceae; genus Chamaenerion; species Chamaenerion angustifolium. The sequence goes on from OX328279.1 coordinate 4,050,453, forward strand.
TATTAAACATATCTCGAAACTCCAACACAAACACGATTAACTTTGATATACAAAAATAAAATAAAGAAAATATATCGGGACACAGTATGAATAAAAAATATGTGACGCGACAAGTCACGACACATACTATTATATACAATTAGTCAATTATACACACATGAAAATATATAAATGATTAGACATAATTAATTAATTATATTTATTCAAAATTTCAAATATTTTTAAATAAAAGTGTTTAAATATGTAAGCGTATAAAAATTATTTAAATACAAGACACGTTTAAATAAATCATTTAACCTTTCGTGTAAAAAATGGTGACCCTACCTATAGCTTTTGACTTATTGTCCTCCATTTCTAATGAAATATTTTTTATTACTTTTAACTGACAAATGGTTAATAATCATCTGACATGAATCGTAAGCATTCCAAGATAGATATGATGCATTAATTACTGCAGTAAATTCAGTGGTGTACGTTTCTACCAAAAAAAAACAAAAAAATCAGTGGTGTACGTGAAATGAAAAGGATAGATAAATAAATATTCACTTTAAACCTAACTTTGTGGAGAAAATATATAGTAAATGATGACCTTGATAATGATAGGGACCAATATAACATGTTTTTGTGGTACATTAAAATTATTATACTTAAAAATGCAAATAAGTACTTTTAATTCATTTAAATATTTACTTATATTATATTATTATTTGCATCAATTATATAATTATTTGTACGCAGGGTCACACTTAGAGTAAATAAATAAATATATAAGACTGTAAAGATTAAATTTAAAATAAATATTTTTTTTTAATTTAAAATTGTACAAATTTAAACTAGACAATTATCTCATTACTCTCATGTGTCTTGGTGAGGAAAGGAATCCAATGCATTAAAAACGAACATAGTTTAAATTCCATTATAGACGTCACATTTTAAAATATTTTAAAATTTTGAGACTTGCTTGTTGGATCGTAAACTCCTGATTGCTGATCTGGCAGTGAATTGAATGCTAGGTGACGGTTGAACAACGCTTTCGCCTTAGCTCCGGTGAACCTGCAAGTAGGGGATCGCAACAGAGGGGGTGTCTCTGGGTTCTTCTCCAATACTTAAATGAGTATATGTGTGTGTATATAGCTCAAAACGTAATGAATGTATGTAAAACAAAGGTATTTATAGAGTAGGAGAGACCAAACTGTATAAGGTAACCGTATATCTTAGTGAATATTGTGTTGTTGAAGATTTGGATAGTAGATATTGCAGTTACGACGAGATATTGCAGTTACCATATCTAATCCTTAGTGAATATGTGTCTGAGATACGCGGGATGTCGTGACCAATTCCTTATTAACGGTTGGTGGGACCAGAGGAGAGAGGTAAGACTCTCTTCGAGGCGAGCACTCCCATGGCGGGCAGTAGGAGGTCGTGACTTGGTGAAGAATGGCGACCAGCTATGAAGCCTTTGGCGTCCATATCAACCTGGGTTCGATATTGAGTCACTCTATGGTGGGTCAGATTGACTTTGACATGGGTCGGTCCGGGCTCGAATATCTTGGGTTTACCCCCTCCAGGGTTATTGGGTCTTCAAGTCATTTTCCTTATTGGGTCGTCACTATCAATACCCAACCGTGCTAATATAAAATAAATACACCCTTATTATTTTTAAAAATATGATCGTGATCTAGCTAAACATGGTTACCATTATTTATCTCCTAGCTCTCTCATATTTAGGGTTTAGGATACTGTCATTATATTTAAAAAATAAAATGTGCATTTAAGGGTTAAATTATTAGTTTAGAAAATTAAATTAACAGAGAAAAGTGAGGAATAAATAATAAATATTTTGAGATTCTATTATTATTATTTGAAAAAAAAAAATTGAGCTTCCAACAGGGAATGTCGACACGTCATATGTATAGACAACGTCGTATCCAAGAGAATATGGCCACCTTTGCCCACTAAACTAAATTCCAACCTGCAATTTGCAATAGTATTTTAAATTAAAATCATGAAAATTACAAAGATATTTTATTTATGCTAGAAAATAAAAAAAAAAATTGAAAGTGGGTAAAAAGAGTTTCACACGACTAAATATTTTAAAAAAATAGGTAAAATAAGCTTAAATAAATTATAAATTCACTACTTTAATTAATTAGACTTTTAAGTTCAAGACAAGTTATTTATTTTCTTTTAAGTTTATTAAATGCTTAAAAACATTCCCATAAAACAACGTAAAAGCACTACGGAAAAATGGTGAAATAACGACTCAACGGGACGACTCAAATACTATTGAGTTGTGAATAATTAATTTATTTGATTATTCACGACTCAAACACTATTAAGCCGCTATTTTATTAGAAAAACAAAAAATTATTTTTCGCGGCTCAAATGTCAAAGCCGCGAAATAAAAGGAAATTAAATTATTTTTTACGGCTCCTTTTTTGGACCGTTCTTTTTTAAATGAATTAATTGTTATTATTTTCGTTATTTTTCACGGCTCGGTCACTGTTGAGCAGTCATTTTATTGAAAAAAAATATTTTTGAATAAAACAAAATATATTTTTAACAACTTTTTTTTAGCCGTCCTTTTTTTAAAAAAAAATATTAATTTTTTTCACTATTTTCCCCCTGCATAGTATATAAGAACAACTCAAATTCTACAACTCTGATAAAAAAAAATGAAATTTTAAACTTATTGAAAATGTGAAATTTTTACTACCATATCATGATTATGTTGTAATCTACCTTATAATGTTAAACTATGGGGATATATGTTTCTTTATTTTGCACATAATTACAAATTTCAATATAGTATAAATAAAATTAGGAAAGTAATATTAAAACAAGTTAACCCTTTGTTTACTTTTCTTCCAAGAATCAATACTTGATTTGATAGGGTAAAAACTAAAAAGGTACTTCAAAAAGGTAAAAGGAAAGATGACCTTCCTATTTTTAGGTTAATGCATCCACGACACCTAATTCACACTGATTTCGAGATCATTAAATAATTAATGACATTTTTAAGCCTCCAATAAATAATATTGAGACATACATATAATTGATCTCATAGCCTCTTACATCCAAGTAAGGTTGATACAGTGAGACTAAGTGTCCCTTGGTAATAATTAAGGACTTAAGTTCATTCATGTAAAATTTACTTGATTTAGAACGATAGAATTGTACGATTTTATAAAACTATGTGCTATGGTCGATTCTGTATTCAATCCTTTTAAGTAAAAATTATGCATGAATGTCATGGATTTGGAGAAATATGATGACTATCATCTTACTCATCCGACTTTATATTGTCTTTAAGTAGCATTTCACTTAACTAATACAAAATATTATATAAAAAAAACTCAAGATGATAAAATCATTTTTTATTGTATTTTTCTTTAAATTAGTGAGACACTCTTTTTTATACAAGTGATAGGAGATACAATGAATCAGAAAATACATATGACAAACAATAAATTCTTTAATACAATGAATCTAAACGTGTACAACAAATTTGTACATCTCTCAATTGCTATCAAATCTTAACAAAAATTAATTTTTATAATTTTTTTTGTATCTAGAATCACTGTGTGTCATAAGGTGAACGATCATTGAAGTCTCGTTTCTACAATGGTTTGTATAATAAGCATATGAATTAGATATAATGTTGCTGAATGCACGCACGAAGCCATAAAAGAATGAGGGGTATGAAACTAAAAAATATATTAATTTTTTATTTAGTCCTTTAAAATTTTACATTTACTCCTCTGGAATACTTTTAATTCAATTTGTGCTCTTATTCTCGCATCCACTTAAATAAATTTTTGATTTCGTCCCTATTTGCACGAGGATTTAGACTCCTAGCATATATATATATATATTTTAAACTTGTTACTCTCTTCTTACTAAATTAAATTATCACAATTATTATTATTATTATTATATATTAACATAAATGTCTCATTTAATTTTGTACTTTTGTCTTAATTAATAGGTTTATTGCTACTCTATTCCACTTTCAAGCGCCATGTTTGACTCCTAATCACTAATTAAACTAAGTAATGGCATCTTTTTTATTTCATGTATATAGAAAGTAAGATTTGATGATAAAGATGAAGTCTCTTCCATGAATGTGAAGTAATAACTTCAAGAGAAAGAAAACTTGACTTTTACTAAAAATATTTGATTCCATTTCTTCTATGAATAGGGCCTTATTAATTAATGTCATATTAATTTTTTTACCACTACATTTTGTTTATTCCCAATAATTCTAGAAAAATCTTCATAATTCCATTAAAAGAAACATTTTGCCTAAACTTTTCCACCTCTCAAATAGGTAATTATATTTTAATAAAAAAAAGCCATAGATTCAAGGTTGGTCATTGCCGAGAAAAACAGTCCCTGTCCATGATTTACCTTAATATACCGAACTACTCTGTATGCAGCATCTAGATGTGATTGTTTGGGTGCATGAACAAATTGACTTAGCGTTTGAACCGAGTATGCAACATTCGACCTTGTCATTGTGAGATACAACAATCGACCCATAATTCTTCGATAATACTCCACATTCTCAATCAACTTGTCTGCAGCATTTACTCTGAAAGATCTGTCATATTCCACATAAGTGAATTTGACATTTTGTTCCATAGGAGTATGTTATGACTTTCTTGCATTAATCCAGCTTCCATGATCAACTCTAGAGCATATTTTCGTTGACATACAACAATTCCAGATTTCTATCTAGCAATTTCCAGACCAAGAAAATATTTCAGCCTTCCCAAATCTTTAAGCTTAAAATTTTGCCTTCAATTCATCAATCATCTTCTCATTGGAACCACTAATGATCAAATCATCCACATAAACCAGTAAATGTGTGAATATCCATGTCGAAGAAGTGAATGTGTGAGCTTCAAGTTCCATTGTGTCGAGGCTTGTTAGAGTCCATACAAGGACTTTAACAACCGACAAACCTTTTGTTTTCCTTCCGGATTGAAGCCTGGAGGAATGGACATGTACACCTCTTCATCGAGATCACCTTGAAGAAATACGTTGTTTACATCAAGCTAATATATAGACCAGTTCTTGGTTGCTTCAATGGTTAATAGAGCTCGGACAATTACTATTTTCACAACAGGTGAAAAGGTTTATGTGAAATTTGTTCCAGGATTTTGTGTGAATCCTTTTGCCACCAACCTCGCCTTATAACGTTCAAGAGTTCCATTTGCATGATATTTAACCCGATATACCCACTTACATCCAATCGCACTCTTGGACTGCGGTAAGTCGACAATCTCCCATGTATTATTGTCCTGAAGTGCTTGAATCTCTGCTTTCATTGCCTCCATCCAGTGAGTATCAGTTCTTACTTCTTCAAAAGTTAAAGGCTCATGGATTTTCGAAATTTCAGCAATAAAACATCTATAATGTTCATTGACCAGATCATAATTCATTGTGAATCACTGGAACATATAATCAAAACTCCATTTAGGAGCAGAAGAAACTCGAGTTGATCGTCTTGGAATTGCAGGAGTAGAATCAGTTGCAGGAGCAGCAGAATCAGGAGGCAACATATCAGGATGCTGCACTTGATCAGTATGCTGTTCAGTTTGATCATCAACTGTTGGAACTTCAGCACTCTCCATTACTGGTAATTCATCAATCGAACCATGTGGTTGAGTATTATCATCTTCATCATACTTCCAATCAGTAACATGTTGTGAATTACAATGAAGGAAGGTAGCTCGTTTAATTGTGAATGGAAAAATATGCTCTTTGAAGATCACATCACGACTCACAAATATTGCTCGGTTTTGAATGTTGAGCAATTGGTACCCCTTTTGAATTGTTGCATATCCAAGCATAATAGACGGAATCGATCGAGACTTGAGTTTATCTTTGTATCTCAAATCTGTGGCAAAACATAAGGAGACAAATATCCGTAAATGATTCGCATCAAATTTCTTCTTATAGAGCTTCATAAGGAGAAATCCCATTGAAAATTGATGAAGGGACAACATTTATCAAATAACATGTTGTCAAAGCACAGAATCCCCAGTATTTATTCGGTACTAAGGCTTTCAACTTCAATGCACGAGCTACTTCTAGAATATGTCGATGTTTCCTTTCCATGATACCATTTCTTGGCATAGCTGCGAAACTGAGATGCGATTATATTTGAAATCTGGAACAAGCAATACATTATGCAGTGTCATACTCTCAGCAATCCGACAACTGCCAATGTGTGTTACCCAAGCAGAATGGCAAGTAGGTAATACCACTGTCTTGATTTCAGTCAAATTGCTACGAACAATATATAACCAACTTCTTTGACAGGTCATATGATTAGTAGCACCACTATCCACTAATCAATGACTAGTAGGTGATATAGAAGTAGGTGAAGGACTATGAACAGTACATGCAACAACATTTGCTCCATCAACCAGGTTGGCTTTTATCTCAGAACGAGGATTCGAGCTTGAAGAAATCAATCCTAGCAGCTGCTCCGCTTGTTGTTTGGTGAAAAACGACTGAACTGAATCCTGATGAGAAGAGGACAATTCAACCGAATTATTTGATACTGCAGAATTACTGGAAGCATTTTGTGTGTTCCATCTTCTCCTTACTTCATCTGGTACACCATGTTTCTTCCAACATTTATCCACTCGGTATCCTTTCTTTCCACAAAAGAAACATTGCAGATCTTTTCTATTCTTCGAAGGCATATCAATATTTTGAGAATTTGAACCAGAGGAATACATCACAACAACATTGTTATCAGCAATCGGTGAGATAGAACCAACAATAATCCTTTGATTTTCCTCTTGGATTAACACCGAATAGGCATAATTCACAGTAGGCAAAGGTGTAAGCATCAACGGTTTTGAACGAATTGCAGCATAAGTCTCATTTAAACCAATCAAAAATGGAATAAGTTTCTGCTGTTCTTTCTTAGTTATGGCCTTTGCAGAAACGGAACAATCATTGCAGAGGAAATCTGATCAACAACAGCAAACTCGTCCCATATAATCTTCATTTTACCAAAGAATTGAGCAATCGAGAGAGTACCTAGCTTCATTTGGTACATATCACGATGAAGATGAAAAATCCTAGTGCCATCGACTTAGCTAAATCTTTCACGCAGATCCTCCTAGATTGAACGAGCAGTAGAATTGTAGTGCATTCCATGATCAAGATCTTTGGAAACCGAGTTGATTATCCAAGCTTTCACTACCGCATTACATCGATCCTAATGTTGTTGCATCGGTTCTGTAACAGATTCTCGAACACAGGTACCATCCACAAAGCATAGATTGTTTTTTACTAACAACGCATCATAAATAGTTCTAATCCAAGTTTGATTGTTGTCTGATCCAGTCAATTTCATCGTAATCAAGGAAATACTCGTCGCTTCATACGGATGCAAGTAGAATCTATCGTCGAAATCAGGTACGGTAGCTCAGACTCGTGGCCACGCATTTGGCGCACCAACTCCATCTCCAGTCATAATGATTCTCCGTCGAGAAATCAGAAATCAAAGCAGAAAAGCTCTGATACCATGTTGAATTTAGTAGAATTCCAAATGTAACATAATTGCACCGAAAACTCTCATACTTCTGTTATTGAGAAGAACAACTATTTATAGTCTGATAACAAATGAAATAACAAACTAAAAGAGAAAATACAAAGATTACACTTCTAACTTTGTAAACTGAACAAAGCAATCCTTCATACTTCAACAAGACGACTCCAACGTGACTCGCCTGGCGAAACCCACTGTAATGCTACCGGTGGAAGATGCCACAATGGACTAATCATGGTACAGAGAAGGACACTCATATTTCCGCATAGTCATAAGATATTGAAAATCTTAGAAATTGTTCGAATATCAAAAGGGCTACCATCACAGATATTGACTGTTTTGGGGTCCGATTATTTTAGCATCACTACAATTATATAGGTGAGTACAAATGAGAATGAAAATTATTTCATCGAATAGGAAAGTTGATAAAACTAATTTCGTCGAAAATAAAGTTTTGAATGAGGCGATACTTAAAAATAAGAAAAAACTCCAATGAATAACCAACACGGAAAATAAGTGATTTGGGGGCGAAACATATATGATGTTAACATTACTGTAATTATATATATATATATATATGATAAAACAATGTGTATCAAAATAATTTATATTCGATTAAGAATGCAGATCAAAATGATTTTGTCTAAAACGGAGTTTTGATTGAGCAATTTTTTAAAAAGTTACGAAATTGGTTGAACATTAAGGAGGTGTACGATCATGAATAAAAAAACTATTTTGGCGTAGAAAATACAAATGATCTAAATGTTACTAAGATCAAACATGTGAAGTAATAATCAATATAAAACTTATTTCATCTAGTTAGAATGTGGATGAAACCGAAATGTACCCGTACTCCCGATCGTCATCGTCGAAAATAAATTTCTGAGAAAAAAAAACAATTGATCGTCAAAGGATTACCATCACGAAAAATAGGTACTTTGGAGTCCAAAAAAAATAGAATCTTAATGTTACTATAATTATATACATCGAGTAACACTATCAATATAACTTATTACATCGAAAACAAAGTTTTGAGTAAAAAGATATAAAAAAGTTACGAAATTTGTTTAAAATCAAAGATGTATCATCATGGAAAAAGTGCTTCTTGGCAGGAAAGGACTCAAATGTTACAACAATCATATATGTGGAGTAAGAATGTGTATACAATTGATTTCATCGAGTAAGACTGCCGACAAAACTACTTTTATCGAGAAAAAAGAGTTCTAAAGGAGGAAATAATGTAAATCTAGAAAACTGATTTAATCTCCAAGGGGAATCATAACAGAAAATAAGTGTTGCGGAGGCGAAAAGAGAGATGATGTTAACACTACCGCAATCATATACGACGAGTAATAATACAAATAAAAGTAATTTGATCGAAAATGGAGTTTTAAATCAGGAGATAAGGATAAGTAACTAACGATGTCGAAAATCAAAGAGGCAACATCATTTAAAAAGGTTTCTTTGGGGTAAGAAAAAAATGATTTAAATGTTAGTATGTTCATATATGTAAGGTAAGAATTTGTATAAATATTATTTCATAGATTAAGAATGTGGATAAAACTGATTTGATTGAAAAGGATTTCGAACATGAAGATATTGAAAATCAAGGAAATCGATCGAAACACAAAGGGGTACCATCACGAAAAATTGGTATTTTGGGTTCAAAAAATTATGTTAACATTACTACATTCATATACGTTGTGTATTAATGTGAAATATAAAATATTTCATCGAAAACGGAGTTCCGATTGAGAACATATTAAAAGGTTACGAAATCGGTCGAACATTAAAGAGGTGTACAATCATGAAAAATGTTTATTCAACGTAGGAAATCAAAATGATCTTAATGTTACGAAGAGTGACCATGTGAAGTTAGAGTCGGTATAAAACTGATTTCATCTAGTAAGAATGTGGATCAAAATGATTTCAGTGAAATAGAGTTTCAAGAGAATAAAAAATTGGTTTAAACTCAAAAAGGTACCATGACAAAATATACATCGTGCAACAATGCGAATTAAACTGATTACTTCAAAAATAGAGTTTTGAGAGAAGAAATATTAAAAAGTTAGGAAACATATTTAAAATTAAAGGTGTGTCGTCAAAGAAAAAAGTTCTTAGGGGAAGCAAAAAAACGGACTCAAATGTTACTGCAATCATACATGTAAAATTAGAATGGGTATAAACTGATTATATGGGGTAAGAACTCATATAAAATTGATTTCATCGAAAACAGAATTCCAAGCGAAGAGATTGAAAATCTTAAAAAAAATGTTTGAATCTCAAATGAGTACAATCATGGACATTAACTGTTTTGGGGTCCAAAAATGATATTATTTTAGCATCACTACAATCATATATGTCGAGTAAGAATGATAATGAAACTGATTTCATATACAATAGAGTATCAAGTGAGGAGATATTACAAAGTTACGAAATCGGCCAAAACTCAAAAGTTTATACCATCATGCAAAAATGTAATTTGGGGTAGGAAAGAAAATTATATAAATGCTACTAAGATCATATATGTGAATTGAAAAATGTTTCTCTAACCGAATAATAAAGTTGGTAAAACTGATTTAATCCAAAATCAAGTTTTGAAGGAGGAGATACTTAAAATATAAGAAATTGACCGAAACTCAAAGGAAAAACCATCACGGAAAATCACGTAAGTCAGTTGAAACTTGATAGGTCACATTCACATAAAATAGTTGCTTCGGGGTTCAAATATAGTTATGATATTAATGTTACTGCGACCATATACATCAAGAAATAATGGTATTACAAATGATTTCATAAAAAATAAAGTACAGAGTATGAGGTATTAATATTTACGAATTCGATATATATTTGAAAAACCTCACATCACAGAAAATATGTGATTTGAGTCCAAAAATAGTTTTTATGTTAACGCTACTTGGAGCTAGCATATACGACGATAGAGAATGCGAACAAAACTGATATGATCGAAACTATTGTTCCAAATGAGAAAATATTAAAAATCCTGAAAAATGGTTGAAACACAAAGAGCCATCATCGAAAATAAGTATTTTGAGGTCCAAAAATAGTTTTATCTTCACGTTACCACGATCATATATGTTGATTAACAATGCCCATAAAACTTATTTCATTGGAAATGTAGCTCCGACTAAGGAGATATTGAAAATCCCACAAGCTGGTTGAAATTCGATATGCCACCTTCACGAAAAATTGGTGCTTTGGGGTTCAAATAGAGATATGATGTTAATGCTACTGCAACCATATACATCGTGAAAGAATGCGAATAAAAATGATTTCGTCAAAAATGAAATTCATAGTATGAGGTATTAATATTTACTAGTTCGGTCGATAACTAAGAGGGTACCACCACTAAAAAAAATGGTATTTGGCGTAGAAAATAAAAAAAGATCTAAATCTTACTGCAGTTGTATATATCACGTTAGAATGCACATCAAATTTTAATTGTTAAGTAAGTTTCCGTCTAAAAGTTATTTCATCTTAAACAGAGTTTTGAACGCGAAAATGGTGAAAACTTCGCAAATCTGTAAAAACTCCAAGGGTCATCATGAAAAATATTTAATTTGGGATCCAAAAGTATTTTTTATCCTAACGCTACTAGGAGAATATATTTCGAGTAAGAATGCGAATAAATCTGATATAATAGAAAATATAGTTCATAGTGAGAAAATATTGAAAACCCTGCAAAACTGTCGACACTGTAAGGAGTACCATCACGGAAAATAGGATCTTTGGGGTCCGACAATATTTTTTACCTTTACATTACGGCGATCATATATGTCGATTAAAAATGCCAATAAAACTGATTTCATTGGTTATGTAGCTTCGACTAAGGAGATATTAAAAATTTCGTAAGCCGGTTGAAACTCGATACGCCACCTTCACGGAAAATTGGTGCTTCGAGATTCAAATAAAGTTATGATCTTAATGATATTGCAACCATATACACCGAGAAAGAATGTAATTAAAACAGATTTTGTCAAAAGTGAAGTTCAGAGTATGAGATATTAATATTTACGAATTCAGTCGATAAATAAGAGGGTACCACCACTAAAAAAATGGTATATGGGGTAGAAAATAAAAAAGATCTAAATGTTAGTGCGGTTGAATTTTTCAAGTTAGAATGCACATCAAATTTTAATGATTAAGTATGTTTACGTATAAAAGTTATTTTGTCTTAAACCAAGTTCCAGGTGCAAAAATAGTGAAAACCTCGCAAATTGGTTGATAGTTGAAGGGTAATCATGGAAACTATGTGATTTGGGGTCCAAATATATTTTTTATCGTAACGATACTACGAGCATATACGTCGAGTAAGGATACGAATAAAACTGATTTGATAGAAAATATAGTTTTGAGTGAGCGAATATTGAAAATTCTGCAAAACGATCAAAACTGAAAGGGGTACCATCACAGAAAATAGGATCTTTGAGGTTGAAAAATATTTTTTTTATCTTCACGTTACCGCGATCATATATATTGATTTACAAAGCCAATAAAACTAATTTCATTAGAAATGTAGCCCCGACTAAGGAGATATAGAAAATTGTGCAAGTCGGTTGAAACTTAATAAGTCACCTTCATGGAAAGTAGGTGCTTCGGAGTTCAAATATAGTTATAAGATTAATGATACTACGACCATATACATCGAGAAAGAATGCGATTAAAAATGATTTCGTCAAAAATGAAGTTCAGAGTATGAGCTATTAATATTTACGAATTAGATCGATACCTAACAATCACCACTAAAAAATGGTTTTCGGGGTGGAAAATAAATATATAAAAATATCTAAATGTTACCGCAACAGTGTATATAAAGTTAGAATGCACATCAAATTTCAATGATTAAGTAAGTTTGCGTATAAAAGTTATTATGTCTGAAATAAGTTTTGAGTGCAGAAATAGTGAAAACCGCGCAAATCGATTGAAACTCAAAGGGGTACCATCACGGAAAATATGCAATTTGGGGTCCAAAATTAATTTTTAACTTAACGCTCCTAAGAGCATATACGTCAAGAAAGAATGTGTATAAAATTGATTGGATAGAAACTAAAGTTCCGATTGAGTAAATATTGAAAATCCTACATTAGATATGTAGCTACAACTGAGGAGATTGAAAATCACACATGTCGGTTGATAGGCGTTTCGGGGTTTAAATATAGTTATGATCTTAATGATATTGCGACCATATACATCGAGAAAGAATGCAATTAAAAATGATTTCGTCTTAAATGAAGTTCAGAGTATGAGGAATTAAAATTTTATGAATTAAGTTGATAACTAAAAGGGTACCACCAATGAAAATGGTATTTGGGGTAGAAAAGAAATATAAATGTTACTGTGGTATTACATATCAAGTTAGAATGCACATCAAATTCTAATGATTAAGTAAATATCTGTATAATGATTAAGCACGAAAATAGTGAAAGCCCCGCAAATCGGTTGAAACTTAAAGTGATACCATCATGAAAAATATATGATTTGGGATTCAAAATTCGTTTTTATCTTAACACTACTAGGAGCATATAGGTCGAGTAAGAATGAGAATAAAACTGATTTCATCGAAAATATAGTTCCGAGTGAGGAAATATTTAAAATTCTGCAAAACCGTCTAAATTCAAAGGAGTACCATCACGGAAAATAGGTGATTTGGGGTTCAAAAATATTTTTATTTTCATGTTACCACCATCATATGTGTTGATTAACAATGCCCATAAAACTGATTTCATTGGAAATGTATCTCCGACTAAGGAGATATTAAAAATTCCGCAAGTCGGTTGAAACTCGATAGGCCACCGTCACAGAAAATAAGTGCTTCGGGCTTCAAATATAGTTATGATTTTAATGCTACTGCAACCATATACACATCGAGAAAGAATGCAATTAAAAAATGATTTTGTCAAAAATGTAGTTCAGAGTAGGAGGTATTAACAATTTATGAATACGATCGATAACTAAAAGGGTACCACAATAGTAATAGTGTGGAGAATAAAAAAGATCTAAGTGTTACTGTGGTTGTATTTATCAAATTAGAATGCACATCAAAGTTTAATGATTAAGTAAGTTTGTGTATAAATGTTATTTGTCTTAAACCGAGGTCCGAGCGCGAAACTACTAAATACCTCGCAAATTGGTTGAAGCTCAAATAGGTACCATCACAGAATATATGTTATTTGTGGTCCAAAAATAGTTTTTATCTTAATGCTACTTGGAGCATATACATCGAGTCGGAATGCAAATAAAATTGATTTCATCGAAAATATAGTTCTGAGTGAACAAATATTGAAAATTCTGCAAAACTGTCGAAACTCAAAGGGACCATCACGGAAAATAGGTGTTTGGGGGTCCAAAAATATTTTTATATTCACGTTACCACGATCATATAAGTTGATTAAAAATGTCAATAAAACTGATTTCATTAGAAATGTAGCTCCGACGGAGAAGGTATTGAACATCCCGCAAGTCGGTTGAAACTTGATAGGCCACCTTCACGTAAAATAGGTGCTTCGGGGTTCAAATATAGTTATGAACTTAATGTTACTGCGAGACATATACAACGAGAAAGAATGTGATCAAAAATGAAGTTCAAAGTATGATGTATTAATATTTACGAATTTGGTCGATTAACTAAAAGGGTACCATAACTAAAAAATGGTATTGTAGAAAATAACAAAAATAATATAAATGGTACTGCAGTTTATTTATAAGTTACAATTCACATAAAATTATTTCGTCTTAAAACTGAGGCGCGAGAGCGAAAATAGTGAAACCCCCGCAAATTGGTTGGAACTCAAAAGAGGTATCATCACAGAAAATATGTGATTTGTTGTCCAAATATAATTTGTATCTTAATGTTACTTAGATCATATACGTTGAGTAAGAATACGAATAAAACTGATTTGATCGAAAATATGGTTATGAAAATATAGTTTTGATTCCGAGTGAGCAAATATAGAGAAGAGAAAAGTCTGAAAATGGTATAACATGTTTGCACAAAATGTTTTTTCAACCCAAAATGTTTTGAATCGTCCAACATGTTTGAAAACGATGGTAATTAGTATTTCAGTTACTTCTCTATTAAAAAATTCCGTTAAATAATTTTCAATTACTACTGCGGCCATATACACGACCGAGAAAGAATGAGAGTAAAAGTGATTTCGTCAAATATATTATATATGTTTCGTATGGTATTATCGAATTACGGTAGAAATTGACACACATAATTTGTAGACATTTTTATATTGTGTTTTTTTTTTCAAACGGAATAACAAATAATAATAAAGAACGAGAATAAAAGGCCTTGTGATATATCTAAATTTGAGGCCTAAAGTAGTCCACTCCCAGCCCATACGAAATTCAGAGCCGACCATAAGAAAAGATAGGAAAAGGAGACAAACCCTAATACTATATAAGCAGATCCTTCTTTGGACGTTCGATGTTTGGCCGCTTTCTTCCTCACTTCTCCCTGCTTGCTGCCTCAATTAAACAGCAATGGTGAGCTTTCTCTATCCTTTACTCTCTCTGTGCTGAATCCATGGACGTTTCACTGGATTGAAATTATATGTACCGATGTCGATCATCATCTGATGCCTCGTACTGTTCGTAACAGGTGTTCGTGAAGGCTCAGAAATCGCGGTCCTACTTCAAGAGGTTCCAGGTCAAGTACAAGAGAAGGAGAGGTGCGTAAACTTTCTTGTTTTATGGTTGTGTAATTTGGTCCGGTGCGATCTGTAATTTCGATCGAGTGTTTAATACTCTGTTTGTTGTATATGCAGAGGGTAAGACTGACTACAGAGCTAGGATTCGCCTCATTAATCAAGATAAAAACAAATATAACACTCCGAAGTACCGCTTCGTAGTGCGATTTGTATCCTTTTATTTTAATGGGATTGCACAACTTTGATAATCTGTTTGTTGTCCCCGTGGATAGTTTGTGATGAGAAATATGCTGTTTGTTAGAAATTGGGAATCAACGGAGTTTTGTCAAAGATGGATTTGACTAAATTTGTGTGCTGCTCTGTGGCTATTCTTTAAATTCATTGGACCCTTAACCTGTTTACTGATAGAGCAACAAAGACATTGTTGCTCAAATCATATCTGCTACTATTGCTGGAGATATTGTTATGGCTGCTGCATACTCCCATGAGCTGCCCCGTTATGGACTTGAGGTTGGTTTGACGAACTATGCAGCTGGTATGTCTTCCTTTCTCTAGTGTTTTTCTCTGCAATCGCCATATGAAAATCTCCTAATTTGTGTATTTTCTTTATTAGCATACTGCACTGGTCTTCTCCTTGCTCGCCGAGTTTTGAAAATGCTTGAGATGGACTCAGAATATGAAGGCAATGTTGAGGTACATTTAGTTGACACTTCTCTTGCCTACTGTTGAGCTGTATCCTGCTTCTCTGCTTAAATGCCTATACTGATTCAGTGATGAAAGATAAATTACTGATGTGTACATTTGTCACTAGGCAACTGGGGAGGATTACTCAATTGAGCCTACTGGTGAGAGGAGGCCGTTCCGAGCCCTTCTTGATGTTGGTCTCATCAGGACAACCACTGGAAACCGTGTTTTCGGCGCTCTCAAGGTATAAAAGCTTTTTCCCTGAAGAAGTATTGTGCTGTATTTACACATTTTGGAATGGCTAAATGTATTTTTGCAAACCAAATAACTCAAATTGGAACCTCACAAATCATGTCTCATCAGGGTGCTTTGGATGGTGGTTTAGACATTCCTCACAGTGAGAAGAGGTTTGCTGGGTTCACAAAGGAGAGTAAACAGCTTGATGTGGATGTACACCGCAAGTATGTGTATGGAGGCCATGTTTCTGCATACATGAACGTAAGTTTTTAGCTATCTTTCTTGAAGTATTTCTAACGATGATTTTAGTCCATCCTAAAGCTAAATTGTGCAGTAACTGCTGAAACTGAATTTATGTGAATTTCTTGTTGTCTGTAGACTTTGATGGAGGATGAGCCCGAGAAATATCAATCCCACTTTAGTGAATATTTGAAGAAGGGTATTGAAGCGGATAACATTGAGGAGATGTACAAGAAAGTTCATGCTGCTATCCGTGCTGACCCTACTGTGAAGAAGTCTGAGAAGCCAGCACCCAAAGCTCACAAGAGGTGAGAATACTCTTGACGGTATCCCAAATATGTATACTTTGTATGAATATAGCATTTTAATATATTCGTTCTTCCTTTACAGGTATAATTTGAAGAAGCTCACCTACGATGAAAGGAGAA
Source organism: Chamaenerion angustifolium (assembly GCA_946814005.1). NCBI lineage: Eukaryota > Viridiplantae > Streptophyta > Magnoliopsida > Myrtales > Onagraceae > Chamaenerion > Chamaenerion angustifolium. Next base: position 4,067,294 of record OX328279.1, read on the forward strand.
ACCGGTTGATTGAGCGTCTGAATGCCCTCAACTCAGCTGCTGGAGATGATGACAGTGATGATGAGTAGATGTTTTTCAGTTGAATGAGCTAGGAACCTCAACCAGTTCGTTTTCTTGAATGTCTTATCCTGTGAAAGACTTCTTTTTTAATGGATTAGAGCTTTTTGGTATCGGACTTCAATTTTATTTGATGTTAAAGAAGAGTTTGAGCATCCATCAGTATTGTCAAAAAAAGTATGTTAAAGCAGAGTTTAATGAGTTCAGTATTATCTTAAAAACGTTCCTTCTAACATTTCCGTAAGTGTGGAAACTAGGTCCCTGGTCAATTGTCTTTTAATTTGTGACGTTTTTTGATTAACAAATTATGATCTTAATATGCTGTCTTTTAATTCTTGACGTGTTCTTCTCGATCAACAAATCAAGATCTTAATCGTAGGCAGATACTCTTTCGCCAAGTCAGTCGTGTACCTTCTTTTTTGGTAACTATTTTTATTAATAATTTTAGTTAATCCTTATTTTTTGGTAACTATTTTATTAATAATTTTAGTTAATCCTTATTTTTTGGTAACTATTTTCATTAATAATTTTAGTTATTCATGATAGCTTTTTACAAATTTAGGGATAATTTTTTCTAGAGGGAAAATGAGATGTGATTGATCACATCCTAAGGAAGAATACTAGAATTTGTTTCATGATTGCAAAGCTATATAAAGATTTTTATCCTATGAATCACTTCGCTTTACCAAATGTTGTCTCAATTTTCGACATGAAACTCAAGATTTTGGATTCTCAAGGGTTTTATTAACTTTGTGAGACTGACAACACTAATCATATTAATTTTTTCTATTGCATTGTGTTTTGTGTCATCTTGTGTTTTGTGATGCATTGAGCCTCGTGCTGACTTAGTACTCCACTTGGAGGCATGCTCCTTATGGTTGATGCTTGAGTGATGACGACGTGAAGGAGGGTGGCTCGCCTCTGCTGGAGCTCGACCAGGTTGGCGCGCTAGGTAAAGGAGGGTGGCTTAATATAAACCCATGCATGCATACAACACATTGATTTCTTACGTACATGGGCAACATAAGTCGTACACGGGCAACATAAGTCTTGGGCCTTAGTTTTGGGCCCAATAGGGAGATTCTATCATGTGTCACTTTTCTTCTTCAACACACATACATCTTCTTCAACAAGCAGACTTCTTTCTTCAACCTTTCTTCAACAAACAGACAGACACTCCGACCGAGACGAGGAAACCTCGAGGCGGCGCTCCGACTGCTCTTGGGAAGGCGTCACTTGCCGTCATCTCGTAGGTGGCCTTGAAGACAGCGCACCAGGTCGAATGACTCCCGCGAGATGTCCTCGAAAGGTGGCTCGGAGAGTGGCGCATCTGGATGTCTCTCCCATGCCGCGTTGACGCGCTTGGTGGTGCACCTAGGAAGGTGGCACGGTTTGAAGAGACCAGGGCTTGAAGGTGACGTACCTGGGTGTCACTCATGCAGAGTTGGCGTGGCGGAGGTCTGGCTCGAGGTAGGTTCTCTGGTGGCGTTCGGACGTGGCTGTTGGAGGTGTCGCGCCCTGGCGGAGCTCCTCGGGAAGGTGGCGCGCCTTAGAGTCCAAAGTAGCACACCAAGGTGACACGGTTGGCTAAGGTGGCTTGGTGCGGCGCCTGGTGCTCTATGGCTGAGGTTGGCATGCCCTGTGGCTGAGGCTGGAAGGTGGCCAAAGCTGGCGCGCCCTGTGGCCGAGGTTGGCACTGTTGAATAATAAACTATAAATGTTGCTTTTAGTGAGTAGTTAGAAGTTAATAGAGGAAAATAAAAGGTCAAGAATTTTTGTGTAGATGAAAAGTCAAGAGTCATAGTTAGTAGATGAAAGGTTAAGAGTCTCCATAAATAGTTTTTATTGTTCTTGTTTGTAGAATGCCTATATAAAGGCATTGTTGTTGTTGGTTTAGAGAATGACTCAAATTAAGAAAAGTTAAACATTTTGTGAGAGTTCTATTTGAGTTATCAAATTGGTATCAGAGCTAATGGAGAGTGTGACGGGTCATATGTCGTTACCACGACTAACAAAGGGAAATTATGAGAATTGGAGCATTCAAATGAAAGCTCTTCTCGGATCTCAAGATTCGTGGGAGGTGGTGAAAGAAGGTTTCGAAGAACCAGAAAATACCACGGGATTTTCGACGGCTCAAAATAAGGCGTTGAAAGAGACGCGATCGAAGGATAAGGCGACACTTTACATGTTGTTCCGTGTCGTTGACGAGTCGGGCTTTGAGAAGATTGTCGGTGCAACTACTTTAAAAGAACTGTGGGACATATTAGAAAAGGTGTTCAAAGGAGCCGACCGAGTTAAGCAAGTGCGTCTCCAAACACTTCGTGGCGAATTTGAGAGCATGAAGATGAAGGAGTCGGAAGTTGTATCCGACTATATCACGCGTGTACAAGTCGTGGTAAATCAACTTATTCGTAATGGTGAAGCGATAACCGATGCACGAGTTGTGGAGAAGATTTTGAGATCTTTAACCGACAATTTCGAGAATGTTGTGTGTGCGATAGAATAGTCAAAGGATCTTGCTACGCTTACTGTCGACGAGCTTGCCGGTTCTCTCGAGGCACACGAACAACGTAAGAAGAAAAAGGAGGAGACACTAGAGCAAGCACTCCAAACCAAGGCGACAATTAAAGACGAAAAGGTACTCTATTCTCAAAATTTTCGAGGTAGAGGGCGTGGTCGTGGAAGTGGTCGTGGCAGTCATGAAGGTTACTATAAGGAGAATGAACAGTCGAGTCGACCAAACTGGAGTGGAAGAGAACGCGGTCGAGGAAGAGGCGGTCGGTCGAACTATTCCAATATCGAGTGCTACAAGTGTCACAAGTATGGTCACTATGCGAAGGATTGCTACTCCAACAAATGTTATAGTTGCGGTAATGTGGGGCATCTTGCAAAAGATTGTCGAGTCGATAAAAAGGTGGAAGAAACAAATAACTTCGCCTTGGAAGATGAAGAGAATGACGGTTTTCTCTTGATGGCTCAAAATGAAGACAACATCAACAATGACACGTTGTGGTATCTCGACTCGGGGGCAAGCAACCATATGTGTGGTCACGAGTACTTATTCAAAAATATGAAAAAGATTGAAGATGGTCATGTGTCGTTTGGAGATAGTTTAAAGGTGGAGGTCAAAGGTCAAGGTACGGTTTGTTACTTACGAAATGATGGGTTGATAGGGTCAATCCAAGATGTCTCAAGACCAACATTTTGAGTTTGGGGCAACTCACGGAGAAAGGTTACTCGATACTCATAAAAGATCGGGTACTACACTTGAAGGATAAGCATGTGCGTACGGTTGCTCTAGTCGAGATGGGAAGAAATCGGATGTACAAACTCAATTTGAGATGCGTGCGAGAAAAATGTTTACAAGTCAACGTAGAAGACAAGGCATCTCTATGGCATCTCCGCTTTGGTCACCTACATCATGGAGGTCACCTAAAAATGCTAGCAAAGAAGAACATGGTGCACGGGTTGCCGGACATGGACTATGAGGACAAATTTTGTGAAGAATGTGTGCTTGGCAAGCAAGCAAGAACCTCGTTTCAAAATAAGGCAAATTATCAAACAAAATATATTCTCGAATTGGTTCATACCGACATATGTGGACCAATCAACCCTGAATCTTTCAGCCGTAAAAGGTACTTCATTACTTTTATCAATGATTACTCACGAAAAACGTGGGTTTATTTTTTGAAAGAAAAATCTGAGACATTCGAGGTGTTCAAGAAGTTCAAAGTGATGGTGGAGAAGGCAACTGGTAAACACATCAAAGTCATACGATCTGTTAGAGGTGGCGAATATACTTCAATGGTTTTCATGGAGTATTGCGAGGAGCAATGCATAAGGAGATTTCTAACTGCACCATACTCTCCTCAACAAAATGGTGTGGCTGAGAGGAAGAATCGGACTATTCTCGACATGGTTCGATCAATGCTCAAGAGCAAGAAGATGCCAAAGGAATTCTGGGCGGAAGCTGTTCAATGTGCTGTCTATGTACAAAATCGATTTCCACATTTGAAGTTAGAAGATCAAACACCACAAGAGGCGTGGAGCGGACAAAAGCCAACAGTTTCTCATCTCAAAGTGTTCGGGAGTGTGGCTTATGCACACGTACCGGATAAACGAAGAACGAAGCTTGAAGACAAAAGCAAAATGTACATTTTTATTGGGTATGATGATAAGACAAAAGGGTACAAGTTATTCGACCCGATAAATAAGAAGGTGATGGTGAGTCGTGATGGGGATGGAACGATTCGTCCGAAGTTGACATCAAAGCTGGAGAATCATCCGTCGTTGCATCAACAAGCAAACAACAAGATTCTGAAACTACCGATGATGAAGATGAACCACTACAACCTAGGACTCGAAGTTTGCAAGATTTGTATGATTCAACTAATGATGCACACCTTGTATGTCTTTTGGCAGATGATGAAAATATTAGTTTTGAAGAGGCGGTGCGAGACAAGAAGTGGCAAACTGCCATGAACGAGGAAATTAAAGAGATTGACCGCAACAACACATGGGAGCTAGTAGAATTGTTGAGCAAGATGGAGCTAAAGCAACAAGGTGCAATTATGATTCAAGTTGACAATAAATCAGCAATTGAGTTAGCAAAGAACTCAGTGAACCATGAAAGAAGCAAACACATCGATGTTCGTTTTCACTTTATCCGAGATCATGTTAAGGAAGGAAGTGTGGAATTGGTGCATGTGGCAAGTCAGGATCAAGTTGCGGATATCTTTACAAAACCGCTATCAAAGGTATATTTCGACAAATTCAAGAAGATGATCGGCATGAAGGATGGTAGAAGCATTTAAGTTTATGGGGGAGTTTTGTTGAATAATAAACTATAAATGTTGCTTTTAGTGAGTATTAAAGTTAGAAGTTAATAGAGGAAAATAAAAGGTCAAGAGTTTTTGTGTAGATGAAAAGTCAAGAGTCATAGTTAGTAGATGAAAGGTTAAGAGTCTCCATTAATAGTTTTTATTGTTCTTGTTTGTAGAATGCCTATATAAAGGCATTGTTGTTGTTGGTTTAGAGAATGACTCAAAGTAAGGAAAGTTAAACATTTTGTGAGAGTTCTATTTGAGTTATCAGGCACGCCCTGTGGCCAAGGCTGGAAGGTGGCGCGCCGGAGTGGCACCACTGTTCATCTTTATCGCACTTTAACTCGAAACATGCTCTGCAGCTGAACCCATTGTTGAACAAAGCAGTGCTAAGCGCCGCTGTGTTCATGCCATAGCCTTGGTTGTACATGTTCCCATACCCACACGTACCTTCCATGGTGTCGGAGGCGTCAGCGCCGCCATAGAAGGTGGCGTGGTGCTCTGACAAGCGTCACCGGTGTAGATCCCCGGGATTCTGGCTTCGACAGCGGACACTAGCGATACGAACCATGCCATGCAGAGTACATGTACTGAAGAGGCCATTGTAGAGATAGAGTGGGAGCTAGAGAGTTGTGTGCCTGTTGGAGGTGTCCCGGCCAAGAAAGGTGGCTCATCTGATATCCAAGACTTGGGAAAGGTGAGATGATACTTCATAAGATGTCTTAAATATGTGTAATAATGTATCACCCTATGCAGTCCAACAGTATATTTTGCTCAATTAGTAAAATCTATGGATACATATTCTCATCCTCCACTGGTGCGATTACTCCAACTCAATCAATGAGCTGCCGTGAAATTATTTTTTATATTTGCTAATATTTTCTAAGATGTATAAACTTAGATTATTCTATTATGGCATGTTTTTTTCACGGAAAGGAAAAGGAATTCGGCTTACGGATTCCGTAAGATGTTCTTTTCACGGAATTGCAAAAAATTGGCTTACGAATTCCGGGCAGGGTAGGCTTAGAGATTCCGGGTGAAATCCTCGGATTTCCTAAGCTTAGAAGGCAAGGAATCCGGAATATAAGTGTAAATGACCGTTTTGCCCTTATAAATATTTATTAAGGACATTCTTATCCTCTTCTTGCTCTTCACAAAGCTCCCGTCTCTTCCCCTGCTCTTCCCCTGCTCCACCATTCTTATCCAATTTCTTTCGCCGATTGAACCCACACAAAGAACCCGGCGAGGGATCAGGTCGACGAAAACGACGTTCACGGAGCTCTGAAGGGTATGACCACGGTGCTGTTGGTGGGGGCTGTGGGATAGGCGCGGTACCTAACCCATATTGCTTTGACCCACATGATGCCGCCTTGGTTCTTGTTTTGTCGATCTCCACCTTGTTCTGGGTTATTGTTCTTGTTCATAATAGCAGCATTGATGTTCTTGTTCTTCTCAAATCACGATTTCTGGGTTCGGTTGTAATTGATGCTTGAAATTGTTGCTGAAATTGCATTGCCAGGTTGAAATTGATCTCTGTAACTTACCAATTCACCTTACACATGCTTAATGGAGCTGTTGTTGGTCGATTCCTGGCGAATTATTGTTTAGGAGTATTTTGTGTTACAGTTTCATGATTAATTTATTTGGAAATCGTTTGGTCGATTCCTGACAAGTTTATTTGGTCGATTCCTGGCAAATTTCTCCATTGATCGTATAAACTATCTGTCTATTTGCATCCGTGTTACGTTTCTGGCTCTTGTCCCTCATAGCCAAACTTATATGTTGCAGATCTTCGTGACGATACACAGTTTTTATCAGACCACCCTAGAGCAATTCCAATTTCCACAGCTCAGGTAAGCTTCACTTTTCTTTCTTCTGACAGTTCCTTTTTTTTCTTCCCCTTCAGTACTTATAATTTCTAAATTCACTGCGTTGGTTCCTCTTCTTCTTCAGGGTGAGGAAGAAGCTGATTGGTGCCACTACTTACATTGAGTGCAGTTCAAAGACTCAACAGGGAAGAGAAGATCCCTTAACAAAGTTGAATACAAACATGATCCATTTTGCACAGTACATAGAAGATCCACTAGCTAAAACGCTTAACCACACATATGTAGGAATATTATTACTGTTGATTCTTAGCAGCTCTTAGATGGTACTATGCAGTAATTCGTTTTATCTGCTCCAATGACTACTGCTTTGTTGAATATGTGACTTAACACTTATGCAGAACAAGTTGAACACCGTGTTGTGGTTGAAGAAGAAAGGCTGCCATTGGAGCATGTGCATAAGATGGAGAAAGCTCAAACCAGAATCGCTGCATGATCATTGCTACTGCCATTTTGACTTCTAAAAGAGCAAAGTTTTGCTCAATGCACATTCGAGGTCCCCATGAGAATGGGAAGAAGGATACTTGGTTGTTGGTTGCCTTTGACAGTCCTTTAGAGAACCTCTCAGGCTTGAATTCATTGGCGTCATATCCCCAGAGTTCCTGATCATGATGGATAAGTATAGTGGGAAGAACCAGTTGCACACCGGCTGGAAGGGTTAACAATTAATTTTTTTATATTGGTCTTTTTAAAATAAATAAATAAAATTTTTAAAAAAATTTAATAAATTGGCCTTTTAAAAGAAATAAAAAATTCGTTTTTAATTTATTTTTTTTATTTAAATAAACGTTTTTAATTTTTTTAAATTTTAACAATTAATTAATATAAATTATTTTTATTATATAATATACATATACAAATAAGGGCAAATATGTCATTTTACCACTATCCTTTTCCATATACAATAAACAATTACTTATTCCATTCCATTCAACCATATAAAAAACTGCTATTCTTTGAAAGAAACGGCCTAAATACCAGATTGCAAAATTAGCATACCGAGAAGAACAGTAATCAATGAACAAGAGAAGTGCAAGCCAGCGATGTAGAAGTGAAGCACATCGCTGCTGCCACAAAGCCCAAACAGAAAAAATCCAATTTTTACAACATAAAAACTGGCAACATTCGACTTCAGAACTGATCCAAATATAAACTCTTTGAAAATACTGATGGATGCTCAAACTCTTCTTTCACATCAAATAAAATTGAAGTCCGATACCAAAAAGCTCTAATCCATCCAAAAAGAAGTCTTTCACAGGATAAGACATTTAAGAAAACGAACTGGTGATGTATGACAGAGGTTCCTAGCTCATTCAACTGAAAAACATCTACTCATCATCACTGTCATCATCTCCAGCAGCTGAGTTGAGGGCATTCAGACGCTCAATCAACCGGTTTCTCCTTTCATCGTAGGTGAGCTTCTTCAAATTATACCTGTAAAGGAAGAACGAATATATTAAAATGCTATATTCATACAAAGTATACATATTTGGGATACCGTCAAGAGTATTCTCACCTCTTGTGAGCTTTGGGTGCTGGCTTCTCAGACTTCTTCACAGTAGGGTCAGCACGGATAGCAGCATGAACTTTCTTGTACATCTCCTCAATGTTATCCGCTTCAATACCCTTCTTCAAATATTCACTAAAGTGGGATTGATATTTCTCGGGCTCATCCTCCATCAAAGTCTACAGACAACAAGAAATTCACATAAATTCAGTTTCAGCAGTTACTGCACAATTTAGCTTTAGGATGGACTAAAATCATCGTTAGAAATACTTCAAGAAAGATAGCTAAAAACTTACGTTCATGTATGCAGAAACATGGCCTCCATACACATACTTGCGGTGTACATCCACATCAAGCTGTTTACTCTCCTTTGTGAACCCAGCAAACCTCTTCTCACTGTGAGGAATGTCTAAACCACCATCCAAAGCACCCTGTGAATAGATGAGACATGATTTGTGAGGTTCCAATTTGAGTCATTTGGTTTGCAAAAATACATTTAGCCATTCCAAAATGTGTATATACAGCAAAATACTTCTTCAGGGAAAAAGCTTTTATACCTTGAGAGCGCCGAAAACACGGTTTCCAGTGGTTGTCCTGATGAGACCAACATCAAGAAGGGCTCGGAACGGCCTCCTCTCACCAGTAGGCTCAATTGAGTAATCCTCCCCAGTTGCCTAGTGACAAATGTACACATCAGTAATTTATCTTTCATCACTGAATCAGTATAGGCATTTAAGCAGAGAAGCAGGATACAGCTCAACAGTAGGCAAGAGAAGTGTCAACTAAATGTACCTCAACATTGCCTTCATATTCTGCGTCCATCTCAAGCATTTTCAAAACTCGACGAGCAAGGAGAAGACCAGTGCAGTATGCTAATAAAGAAAATACACAAATTAGGAGATTTTCATATGGTGATTGCAGAGAAAAACACTAGAGAAAGGAAGACATACCAGCTGCATAGTTCGTTAAACCAACCTCAAGTCCATAACGGGGTAGCTCATGAGAGTATGCAGCAGCCATAACAATATCTCCAGCAATAGTAGCAGATATGATTTGAGCAACAATGTCTTTGTTGCTCTATCAGTAAACAGGTTAAGGGTCCAATGAATTTAAAGAATAGCCACAGAGCAGCACACAAATTTAGTCAAACCATCTTTGACATAACCCCGTTAATTCCCAATTTCTAACAAACAGCATATTTCTCATCACAAACTATCCATGGGGACAACAAAAAGATTATTAAAAGGAAATATACATGGAATAACTCAAAAACTCATTTTTCAGCTTTGTATGTAAACACGCTAGAATTGATAAATCTAGAAACGTAGCAAAGAAAGCAAAGGAACATTACAACACACAGTTTGAAAATAAAAAGTTGGATGACTTCTGACATATAGCTTAATTTAGTGCAACTGAAACTCTAAATATAATAGTCACAAAGAATAAAAATCACAACAAAAATTAATTATATTTTTCTGGAAAAAATAGGAGATCTTAAGAGCATTTGATGTATTAAACCACAAACAATTGACAGAAGATCATAGTTGTGCAATCCCATTAAAATAAAAGGATACAAATCGCACTACGAAGCGGTACTTCGGAGTGTTATATTTGTTTTTATCTTGATTAATGAGGCGAATCCTGGCTCTGTAGTCAGTCTTACCCTCTGCAGATACAACAAACAGAGTATTAAACACTCGATCGAAATTACAGATCCCACCGGACCAAATTACACAACCATAAAACGAGAAAGTTTACGCACCTCTCCTTCTCTTGTACTTGACCTGGAACCTCTTGAAGTAGGACCGCGACTTCTGAGCCTTCACGAACACCTGTTACGAACAGTACGAGGCATCAAATGATGATCGACATCGACATCGGTACATATAATCCCAATCCAGTGAAACTAACCATTGCTGTGAAATGGAGGCAGCAAGCAGGGAGAAGTGAGGAAGAAAGCGGCCAAACGTCGAATGTCCAAAGAAGGAGCTGGTTATATAGTATTAGGGTTTGTCTCCTTTTCCTATCTTTTCTTATGGTCGGCTCTGAATATCGTATGGGCTGGGAGTGGACTACTTTAGGCCTCAAATTTAGATATATCACAAGGCCTTTTATTCTCGTTCTTTATTATTATTTGTTATTCCGTTTGAAAAAAAAAACACAATATAAAAATATCTACAAATTATGTGTCAATTTCTAACGTAATTCGATAATACCATACGAAACATATATAATACATTTGACGAAATCATTTTTTTCGCATTCTTTCTCGGTGTATATGGTCGCAGTAGTAATTAAAAATTATTTAACGGAATTTTTTAATAGATAAGTAATTGAAGTACTAATTACCTTCGTTTTCAAACATGTTGGATGATTCAAAACATTTGGGGTTGAAAAACCATTTTGTCCAAACATATTATATCATTTTCAGACTTTTATCTTCTCAATATTTGCTCACTCAGAATTAGAATTATATTTTCATAACTATATTTCTGATCAAATCAGTTTTATTCGTATTATTACTCAACGTATATGCTCTAAGTAACATTAAGATACAAACTATATTTGGACACCAAATCACATATTTTCGGTAATGGTACCCCTTTGAGTTTCAACCAATTTGCGAGGTTTTCACACTATTTTTGCTCTCGCGACTCGGTTTTAAGACGAAATAATTTTATACACAAACTTACTTAATCATTAAAATTTAATGTGAATTGTAACTTATAAATAAACAGCAGTACCATTTATATTTTTTTTGTTATTTTCTACTTGAAATGCCATTTTTTAGTTATGGTACCATTTTAACTACCTCTTTAACTGTTTTTTTTAGAGAGAGAGATAACTTCGTAACTGCATCTTAACTGTTTTTTGAGCGCGAAACTGTTTTTCATGGCTGTCAGCCAAGCTCCAATTCATGACCTAAGGTAAAAAATAGTAAGTATAAAACTGAATTATTTTTCATTATCAAAATTTGAATTCAGTACATCTTTATTACATTATTTATACACTTGTTTCTAATTTACTTTGTTGACAATTTAGCTAGTAACTGAGTGCATGCGATGTATGTTAACTTTACTTTTCTGTTTTTCAATATTTCAGATTTTGCTTTTGATCCAGATTTGCTTTTGCCATTTGGTGTCTCTAGCCTTCTAGCCTTTTTGACTCTTGACAATTCTATTTATTCTAACACTCCCCCTCAAGTTCAGTGGTCGGATCTCTGATGCTCAACTTGCTCAGTACCTCTCTGAATGATTTAGAATTTATTTGATAGTTGGTCCTCGGAGCGAACAAATGGTAATTTGATATTCTCAGCTTCAAGGTTTTCTTTGATGAAGTATCTACCCACTTCAATATGCTTGGTCTGATCATGTTGAATTGGATTCTCTGAAATACTGATAGATATTTTGTTGTCACATAGCAGTTCACATGATCTAGTTGGGGGAAAAATTATCTCTGTCATTAGACTTCTTATCCATAGCATCTATATTAGTCACATTGCTATTCCTCATAACTCTACCTCTGCACTTGATAGGACCACCACTTTTTGCTTCTTGCTTCTCCAGGTTACTAGATTATCTCCAATCAGGGTAAAATACCCGGATGTGGATCTTCGATCAACTGGATTTTCAACCAAGTTTGCATCTGTGTACCCTTGTACTTCTAGATGACCGTTTCTTCTAGGGGTGAGCAAAAAAGACTGGTTGGACCGAAATCCCTACAAAATTGGCCTGAGACTGGACCGACTAAGACCGAGACCGAGTGGGCGAATTTTTTCCTCTAAAGGCGAGCTCAGTCTCGATCTCAGATTTTTTCCCGAAATTTCCGATTCAGACCGGACTGACCCGAGTTGTCTAAAACCCTAATACATTATATTATACTATACATCAACTTCCAGTCTCCCAAGTTGAAAACCTTAAGGTAGAGACATTATTGAAGAAAATACTTCTCTTTATGTGCTAATTCCAGATCGGTGAGAGCCACACATGTGCTAATTTATTGTGTTTTGAGTTTGTATGTTCTAAATTTGGTGAAAATTCGGACAAAAAAGTGTATTTATTTGTTGACTGAAATTTTCGATAATGGGCCGAGACCGGCCCGAGTCAAGCAAGACCGACTCGGGCGGGCTTTTTATACCGAAGTCGATCTCGGTCTCGGTCCTCCAAAGGTGAAGACTGAAATTTCGGGCTCGGACTCGGTCTTGCAAAAAAAAACGGTCCGGACCGCCCAAGCTCACCCCTAATTTTTTTCGGAATAGGACTCCATGTCCTGGAGTGCCCTTCAAATACCGCATTATCCTCACGACTGCTTTCATGTGATCATCTTGAGGTCGATGCATGAACTGACTTACTACTCCAACTGCATAAGCAATGTCTGGTCTAGTATGTGACATATATATGAGTTTGTCAACTAGCCTTTGATATCGTTCTTTATCCGCTAGTTTCACCCCTTCTGTTATGCGTAGACCATGATTTACCACCATTGGAGTATCAGACAGTTTGCATTCCAACATTCCTGTTTGCGTAAGGAAATCCAAAATATACTTCTTTTGAGATATAAAGATCCCTTCTCTTGACCTTAGTACCTCAATCTGAAGAAAATACTTTAGATTTCCGAGGTCCTTCATTCCGAATTCCTCAAACAAGTTTTTCTTCAGCATGTTCATTTCTTCTGGATCATTCCCTGTAATAATCATATCATCAACATAAATTATTAAATAGGTTATTCGTTCTCCCATCCTTTTTAAGAATAAGGTGTGGTCTGAGTTGCTTTGATTATAACCATATGTCTTTATGGCTATAGTGAATCTCCCAAACCATGCCCGAGGAGATTGTTTCAGGTCGTAGAGTGACTTTTTCAGTCCACACACCTTTCCTTCTTGACATTCATTTGTGTATCCTGGTGGAACCTCCATATACACTTCTTCTTCAAGGTTTCCGTGAAGAAATGCATTCATCACATCAAACTGGTGGAGTGATCAGTGTTTGTTTGCAGCTATAGACAACAATATTTTGACTGTGTCTATTTTTGCTACTGGAGAGAATGTCTCAGAATAGTCAATACTGTATATCTTAGTGTATCTCTTTGCAACCAGTCTTGCCTTATACCTATCAATGGAGTCATCCTACTTGTATTTGATAGTATAAACCCACATGCAGCCTACTGGTCTTTTCTGACTGACAACTTGCACATCTCCCATGTCTTGTTTTTTTCCAGTGCCTCCATCTCGATGTCCATAGCCTACTGCCAACTCTTGGATTGTTGGGCCTCTTTGATTGAACTTGGAATTTATTCTGAGAGGATAGACATTGTGAATGCTTTTGCTTCCTCACTTAACCTCCCCCTTACTCCATTTGCTACCGGATATCTTGATTTGTTTGGCTCCCTATTCGCTGTATATCTTCTTGGTGTCCGTCCTCGATTTTCTCTCAGAGGTAATTTGAAGCATTCCGTCCTTGGTTCCTCCCGTTCTTCAATATCAATATCCTCAATTATATCGATATTTCGAGGTTCAGACGGACTTACCGGGCTTATCTCGGATACCTCAAACGAGGGATTATCAGTTGTGACCCTTAGCTCGCTGGTCGTTACTGGCGTGTCAGAGGATGGCTCACTAGTTCGGTCAGCCAACTCAATTGGATCATCATAAGAGGGACTATGACTATCATAGGATAGGTTTGGACTACTTACCCAATCTAGTGGATCGACTGTATGATTCCCCCTTGTACACTAGATTGGTGGTAGAAAAAATATGTTTCAAGGAAATCACAGTTCATAGTGTTGAACGTGTGACGATTATTAGGGTCATAACACAGATACCCTTTTTGATGAACCCCATATCCTACAAACACACACTTGACTGCACATGGATCAAATTTGGTGCGGTCAACTTTTGGTATATGTACAAATATGGAGCAGCCAAAGACACGAGGAATTAGGTTGAGATACAAGGGTATTTTGGTAATTTCGGAAAAAACATGTATCGGCGTTTGGAGATGGAGAATATTTGTAGGGAGACGATTTAGAAGATACGTGGCTCTTACAATAGCTTCAAGCCAGAACAATTTTGGTACTTTGGACTCGCTAAGGAGGGATCTTGTCATTTCAAGGATTATGCGATTTTTTCTTTCTGCCGCACCATTATGTTCCGGAGTGTGTGGACAGGACGTCTGATGAATAATTCCTTTTTTCTGAAAAGAAATTTTCATATGTTAATTGACAAATTCCCCTCCATTATCAAACCAAAGGACTTAAATATTTTTCTGATGAGTTTGGATCATTTTGAAGAAGTGGGTGAATTTGTCACACACTTCGAATTTTTGTTTTAAAAAATACACTCATGTCATACGAGTGCAATCATCTACAAACAACACAAAATATCTAAGACTTTGACCCCCAGATATAGGCGTTGGACCCCACTAGTCAGAATGTACTAAGGAAAAAATAGACTCTATGCGAGTATTATTTGGCTTAAAAGTTTGTCTATGACTTTTTGCAAGAATACAAGTCCCACAAAAAAAATTACTACTCTTATTCACAAAACAATAGTTTTAGATAACCCGAGGATGGATGACTCAATCTCCTATGTCATAGCCAAGCCTCTCGTTCTGCAGTTCCATGAGCAAGCAACACCGAACCTGGTTGAGTCATTTCATCGACGTAGTATAGACCCGGACGTTCAGTGTCAATCCCAATAATCACCCCTGTTTGGATATCCTGCAATACACAAAAATCTTGATTCATCACCATAGTACAATTCATCTCCTTAGTGACATGAGACACTAATAACAATTTATTCGAGAGTGTCGGAACTAGGAGACAATTTGATATCTTCAAAGTTGGTGAAATTTCTACGGTGCCCATTCCCATAACCAGGGCCTTCTCCCCATCCGCCGTTTTAATATATTCAATCTGGGATCTCATAATATTAACAAGATCACTTGATCGTATGTCATAGTATCTGTTGCACCGCAGGAAAAAAATCCACTAATGATTTTTAAGTTCGATTTTATTTTGGACAGAATACGCCCGTGTCAAATGTTGAGGGACCAATTTGCAATAATCAGGAGCTATTCTGTCAATTTTTATAATAGTGGGGCAAAAAGGCTAGGGTTAGAAATAGAGAGACTTGGATGCAATTTCCAAGTCGTTATACCTTCTTCATCCGGTGATTGAAACGCATCCCTCCCTTCTTCATATTCGTTTTTTCGGCTGCTATGGGAGCTAAGGTTGCCACCTCCTCTCCTTGCTCCGTTCGGTTCCTTGGCTCGGTTCCTTGGCTCGATCGGAACTTGGCCGAACATTTCTCCTCCGTTGTCTAGTATGTAGCTCCCTTCCCTAGTCGTTGCTCTTTCACGATTGCTGCTCCTTGAAGATCTAGGATTTGCACCGAACTCCGCGATTCCGGCGAAAGAAGGGTTGTTGTCGGGGGGCACGATAGATTCCAGCGGTTGGAGAACCCCCTTCCTACTTCTGCGACTCCTCTGATCCTCTATTCGGTCTGCCCGTTATCGTGGCCGGATTAAAAAGAGTTAGGAATCCGACCCAGAATGCGCCCGATTGATATCTCTACTCAGCTTCGGTCATGCCTTGTCGTCGCAAGAAAGAGAAGTTGGTGGTCGGGTTCGACACCAAACTCAGAGAGGACATCATCACCTTGTTCCACGCGTCTCCATTGGGTGGTCATTCAGGGGCAACAATAACTTTACAAAGGGTGACCTCTCTATTATATTGGAAAGGCCTTAAGAAATATGTTCGCTAATTTGTCCGAAACTGCGAATTCTGCCAGCGATACAAGTACGATCATGCAGCTTCTCCCGGCCTCCTGCAACCCTTGTTCATCCCGCATGCCATATTTACGGATATCTCCACGAACTTTATCGTCGGGCTACCCAAGTTCAAGGAAATGAGGTGATATTTGTGGTAGTCGATAAACTAACCAAGTATAGACACTTCATGGCACTTAGCCACCCATACACGACTGCCACGGTCGTTTAAATCTTCATCGATCAAGTTTACAAGTTGCACGACCTCCCCAATAATATCGTGAGCGACCGAGACCCGATCTTCATAAGCACCTTTTGGAAAGAATTACTTTGACAACTTGGGGTCACCTTATGCCTGTCCTCGTCCTACCACCCACAAGCAGATGAGCAGACAGAAGTGGTTAACCGATGCCTTGAGTTGTATTTGCGGTGTATGGCCGGAGAGCAACCAACCACTTGGAGCAAGTGGCCACCACTAGCTGAATGGTGGTACAATACTTTTTTATCACTCCACGATCAAGATGACTATGTTTGAGGCATTATACGGGTTCACCCCTCCATTCCATGTTCCCTATTTCCCAAAGGACTCCAAGGTGGAAGAGGTGGATCTTCTACTTCGAGAGAGGGAGGACGCCATCAAGTTGCTGAAATTCTACTTGCTACAGACTCAGAATAGGATGAACCAGTACACAGACAAGAAACGTTCGGAGAGGCACTTTGAAATAGGTGACGGGGTATTTCTCAAGCTACACCCTTACAGTCAGCACTCTGTGAGGAGAAAGGGGGGTCACTACAAACTGCAACCTAAGTGGTTCGGGTCTTACGTTGCTCTAGACCGAATTGGACCGGTGGCGTATAAATTGGATCTTCCCACCACCGCACTCATCCACCACACCGTACATGTATCTCAACTGAAGCTCGCAAACAGCTCAGTCTCGCACACCACTCCACTGCCGCTAGGATTCATGAAGACATCAGGACGAGATCCGGAGCTCATACTCGAACGGAAGATGGTTCGCCGCAGAAACCGGGTTGCGACCAAGATTTTGTTGAAATGGAAGGGGTCAAGGTACGCAACGCAACTTGGGAGTTTCTGGAGGACTTCCACCGCAAGTACCCGGAGTTTGACCTTGAGGACAAGGTCGTTTCTTAAGGAGGGTGTAATGTTACGACCCTTAGTTTCGAGTCCTTTAAGAATTGAGTCGGTCCAATATGGCCTTAGCCGAGTCGGGTATAGTAAGCCCAATCTTGTCTTCAATTATGTTAGTGAGTCAAGAGAAGCCCTTATACATGGTCTTCTCCTTATATATGTAATGCAAACTCTACGTAAGAGGCATGCATAATATTGATCTCATCCTCTCTCTCTCTCTCTCTCTCTCTCTCTCTTGTCCTTCCCGACATTCTGCCCAGCTACTTCGTCCGTTTCCTTGCTGCTTCACACCCATACCTGTCGGCTACATCCCCGTACCTGTCGGCCACAACACAGACTGATGTATCTCTCTTACTCTTACTCCCTTCTTTGCGTGTGCAAGAAAGCTCTGCAATAATGGCGGCGCCGGCACCCAATGCTCCACTGTATTTGCAGACTTAAAGTACCTTCGGGAAGCTCAACCATGAGATGAAACAAATGGAGAAGACCGTAGCTGCCCTACTTGAAATGGACAAAGATTCCGTGGCGTACAATGGTGAGAGCAATTAGTTCTGCTGCTGTATGTGATCGTAGCTGTGATGGTGAAATTTGTTCGTCTTTTGACGCTTGACAGACCAAACCAACTCTCTAGTTGTTTAGTGACTTATAAAGAAAGGATTTCGGTTTATTTATTTGCACAATGGCATACCCAACGCGCCTTGGCCCTTGACGGATTTTTAGTTAGCTATCCCCCTAAACGACCATAGGCATTTGGTTTCTTTCCCAGTACTTGGCATCAACTTTGAAACTACCAACATAATTGAACCAAAATGAAAGTGAATCCCATCAAAAGTGGACTTGCATTCTTCCGTCGCACAGCTGCTCCACAATCATGGGCGGCTCTCCTCATATATCCCACCGCTTCTTCACGTGGAACATTAACATAGCGGCGTCGATGTTGTCTTGTGGAACCTGCAGCCTCAACTGAACCCTTACCTTCATCGGCGCTGTCTTTGCTTTCCCAACTTCATCCCCAACCTAAACCAACAGAGATGGAAACAAAATGAGACTTGACTACTAAAAATTTCACAATCTAGTAGCTGGTTATAGTTTTTGTAACTGTACTCAGTCTTTACAAAATTAATACGAGAGCCACTTACCCAAAGAGATGCCCAGCCCACACGAACCGCAGAATCATATCCTGCTTTAAATTTGAAGTCCTTGCCATAAGTTTGCTTGTACACTGCATTCCAGTAGTTGGTATCGAAATTGTACCAGTAACTAGCACAAGAAGAAAAAAAAGTGTAACCAATCACTTAACTCGTCCTTTAGCCTAATATTCGTCTTTTTTTTCATTCGCATGTCTAAATTAACTGAAACTGTCGTTAGAAATTACAGGAAACACCCCATAATGATGAAGTAGTCGAACGTACTAACCTCAGTTTGTTAGAGGGGTTAAACCTTCGCTTGAATGCAAATGACAAAGCATTTGAAGGCAGAGAAATGCTGGGGATAAATGCCATTTCCTCATCCTGTAAGTAAATCAATTATTTCAGCTACATTGAGGAAAATAGAAAAATAAAGAAGCAATTGTTTCAGCTACACAGAAATTGAAAATGAATCACATTTGGACCGCTAGAACCTCACAAATCAGAGGTGGCAAACTCTATGCCTACAACAAATTGGTGTCAACCTCTGCTTAACTTGAAATATTCTGTTTCTTCAAAAAAATAAAATACAAACTTCTAGTAGAGATAGAAAAATAATCCAACTTCTACAAGTCATTTTAAATTTCAGTCGATTATATATTTTTATACCTATTTGGTTTAGGGTCATGTACGAAATTGATCCACTGGCCGCAAATGATATACATAGCCGAGAAAAAACTGAACTACCTTATAGCGGTATCTTAGTTTTAGGTCTTCATTGCTGAACAGAGCAGTGCAAACCCCACTTAGAGCACGTCCTTTAAGAATCCCATTTATTGACAAGGCTCTCCTCACCTCCTCCTCCCCCTCCTCTCTTTCCTCCAAAGAAACTTCACCAAGGGGGAATTTCAATGTTGCTTTTGGCTACAAATGAGCAACGGGTAATAGCACGTCAAAAAATTCAATCTGCAGGCTATGCAATATAAATAACTCCGTACTTCGTAGTATAAGGAGCTTAAAAAATCTCCACAAATCACTAGATATGAGAAATCTTAAGCTAAACTTGTAGAACCTCAATGTGGCTATTTTCATTGTAACATGATCCAAAACTAGTTTCCACTCAGATGTGCAAATGATCAATATCCTCTCGGTTTGAAGTGTTATTTAATTTTTCTGACATTTGTATTCTTCACTTCTAGTGATATAGCATCTCACAAAGTCGTACATTTTTCTAAAATATAATTTTAAAATCTTTCATCTTATACAACTCCATATTTTGAAAAAGAAATGAACAGATACTAAAAAAAGATTGCAAATCAACCTGAGATATAGAGAAATTTAAATGTCTGTTACTAACCAAACCAAGTGCTGGAACAGAAGATGACAGTTGAAAAGCATATCCAGGGTTAGTTAGATCTGCTACCATTGCCACTTCTCCTTGCCTAGCCTGAAATATATATGGAAAGAAATTAGAAACCAAATAAACTACATCAAACTTGTAATGAAATAAGAGCTATTAGCCACACTAGCATATAACAGAAACACCATACATTTGAAGGATAAGGATCAACATTGTTCTATTGCCTCCGACACAACTGAGCTAAGAATATCATGATCACATAAAGTACTTGCTCATTATCTTAATTGTGCTACTCTGTTATCTTTTCTCTCATTGATATGGTTAGAAATACCAGATTTCAAGATAGAAAAATGACAGGTTTACTTGCAGAAAACTTTAAGCGCAAATTTAAAACTCAAAGGTTGCATAACAGGGTTGCAGCTGAACTAAATCTTGATGATCACGGTGCTGATCAGCTGTGCCATCTGGTGTCTCACCGAAATTCTAAAAAGAAACAACATTTTTCCAATACGAAATAAAAATCTGCTAGGTTCCAAAAATCTAACTAAGGAAAATGGATAACCAGTTGCTTGGATCATCCACAACTGCAGGGACTCCATGCCAGAAACTTTTGAATGCAGTGAGTGAATCAAGTGTCCTCTTTAACTATAATCAACTTGTTCATGATTTGTGTTGCGGAAAGTTTAAGATCGTTGAAAAAGTAACTGGAACCTCTTCAGTATGCTGCATAATGTGCCCTTTTAACAGATAAAAGCAAAGCCCACAGAGAGCATCTTCAGTATGTGGTCATGCTTGTGTACATCTCTCTCTCTCTCTCTCTCTCTCTCTCTCTGTATTCCCTTTTTTTTCTTCCGTAATTTCAATCTGCAAACTTTAATAGCATTTTAGACTTAGCCTACAATGGCGTGCCCAAATTCCTCAACGAAGATTCTAAAAATGGAACCAAGAAGGAGCTGTAGTGGTTGCATGTCCATGAAATTTTACTAATACACCATTAGCAGCAGTTCAATCAAATTTTCGTAGTTTTGCCAATTCAAAGTTCAAACCCAACACAGACTACTTCAACCTCTTCGTCTCTTCACTTCACTAGCCAAGCAACGCTATGTCAATGGCCAACACACCTCAATGACAATCAGAATCTGCATTTGCTAAACATATACGGTCCCTATTTAGATAAAACTACATACGCCGGATACATGTGCAATTTTAGGTGGCTAAAGGAGCCAAAGCAATACGCCGTAGAAGGTCTAACCTTGACATCATGAGTGGAATTGAAGTGCAGTCGCGGCCCAGCATCAAAGGAGGACCGGATGAGGGCATTATTCTCCTCCATGTCGTAGAACACGGATAGGTGCTTGGAGGAGAAAGTAAGTTGAGGATCTGCAATCTCGCCCTTGCGGTTGTTCCGGAAGGATAGTTTCAGCTTGGCCAAGCCGTCAAAGAACTTGCATGATAGTTTGTGGAAGAATAGGGCATTCTCGCTGTTGAACTCGGAAGTGACTCGAAGAGACGGTCTCTTTGGGAAGGGAAAAAGGACCCGTGGCTGAGTCTCGGAAATGGTCCGAGGCGGAGGTGGAGGCGGAAGCGGTGGTGATGGTGGCGGTGGCGGTGGATGAAGTGGCGGGTCGACAGGAAGCGACGGTGGAACCAGGTAATTGGGGATCGGTGGTTCCGCCATTTTCTGGCCAGAGTTTGACGCTTTCAGATATTAAGGACCCAGAGAAAGGTAAGGCGTTTGTGTACAGCTTTGAGCGAAAAATGATATTTCGGAAAGAACGGAATCCAAAAATAGGAAAACACACGAAAAGTTGGCCTATGCAGGTCTCGAACCTGCGACCTTCGCGTTATTAGCACGACGCTCTAACCAACTGAGCTAATAGGCCATTTATACTTAAACAAAATCGAATTAAGTTTTAATTAAATAAAGACTTATTTCTTATATTTTCTTTTATTATTTCTAGAAACAGAAATGGGAAAATATATTAAATTTTTATTTTAAATAAAATAACCTTACAATTGTATATATTTATATATACTAATTATGTGTGGGCATTCGGGAAGCAGTGAGTATAAAAACCCTTATGACTCGAAATAAATGGAAACAACATTAGTCGCGTTTGTTGGCATATATGGAAGGAATGATGTCGTGTTATATGCTCGACAAAATCGAACCAAACTTAAAGAAAGTCATTTTGCAGATGGGATTACAAAGAATTCTAGGTAACAGCAACAATGGTACAACAATGGTGCGGTGAAAATCCGAAAATTGTGGTTATAATTGTTATTTTTTTATATGATTAAACACACCATTATGATACGGTGTGGTTATCGTGATGAATTTCCTATTCATAATAGTTACGAGTATGGTATTTTAAGAAGTAAAAGTAATATTTTAAGAATTCATAATTTCAAGGGGAACTGTAATTGAATGCTGCTAATGTTGAATGATGTTAGTGTTGAATATTTTTGTTGTTTTTGACATAGGTTTATATATTAATTAAGATAACATTAATGTTGTTTCATTACATCACTTGTGGTAATAAGTATGAGTATACAATTAAAACCATGGTTAATAATCACGACTATAAATATAATTAAAATTGAAAATTGTACACGTAATAGTTATGAATATAAATGGATCACATATCCCACAAGCAATGCATCTAAGAATCAATGCACTTACTAGGTAAGTATGATTCATTTGGATCATATGATTTCCAATAAAATATAGGGTTAATGATTTCAATAGTACATTATATTTGACACATGCTATCGGATGAAACTTTAAAAAATTTTGAGTTAACGCATGGTACCATATGTTTGAGAATGTTGTCTTTTAGTCTCTCTGATAGTTTTCCTTTACATTTTGCTGTTAAATAGTCACGTAACTTGCACATGGTGTGTCAAATCAGTGTCACGTTAGTTCCATGTCATTCTCACGTAGATATATAATATAATATTTCATTTAAATAACAACAATTTTGGGAAAAAAATATAAAATAATATTTAAAAATAAGGAAATAATTTATAAAAAAGAAACAATAATTATTTGAAATTAAAAATTAAGAAGAGTAATTGTAAATTTAAAAAAAAATGAATTTATATTAATAACATTTAAAAATTCAATTATAAATCCTAAAATATATTATTTGTAATTTTATTTTATTAAAAAAAAAAATCAAAAACAGGAAGAAAAAAAACTAGGCTAGACCATTAGGTCCAATTGACTCAACCTGGATCGAACCCAGGGCTGAGTCCGACCCAAACTTGGTCGCCCAAGTGAGGCGACCTGGTCGGGGTCCAACCCAGCTCAGGGTTCGATTCTAGGCTAGGTCAATTGGATCCAAGGGACCTTGACTAATTTTTTTTCTTCCTGTTTTTGTATTTATAAATAATAAGCTTTATATTTTTTAATTTTTTAAATTTAGTTTTATTTGTTTTAATTTTACTAATTTTTTTTCCAGATTTATACAAACATATATTATTTTTTTAATATATAAAGATATTTATATAAAATTTTAAAATATATTTTTTTCCATATTTTTTATATTTATTTTTACTTTACATTCGTCACATCAACGCCACGTCACTATTTCATTAGTCAAACTTGACGATTCAACAATAACAACATTCTGAAGAAGTTTTTCAAAAAGTAACCACTGTGCAAAACATATTTAAAAAAATAACTATACAAACAAATATTTAGCAAAATCTATATAAGTGCTACTGGGGGTAACGTTTTTTACAACATGCGCTACTTTGAGTAGCGTTTTTCAATAAACGCTATTACGGGTAGTGTTTTTCAACAAACGCTATTACGGGTAGCGTTTTTCATAAAACGTTACTTGGGGTAGCGTTTTTATGAAAAAAACTACCCCTAGTGGTGTTTTTATTTATTTTTTACGTTTTTTACTTATTTTGAACACGACTGTCGGGTTATGAGAAGTGCTCAACATTTGATAGTGCATGTCTACTTCCTTTTACAATGTTGTAAGAATAAAGGAAGGCATGAGACCTTTTTAGGATATATAAATAATTTATTTGCACATCTTCCTAACTAATATTATTATACATATATTTTTTTTTTTGGTAAATGCCGAAACAAAATCATACAAACTAGTCTACTCTAGAGTTACAAGTCTAGTCTTAGTCACACCCATGATATCCAGTCTAAGAATCGCTACAACACTCCTAGGTGGTTGATCCAACTCAACAAAGGTTGATTCTATGTTGACCGCTTCCTTAGCCAACATGTCAGCTGCTCTGTTTCCTGCTCTGAACACGTGCCTTAGCTTCACTCTCCTGAATCCCAGCATCAGTCTCCTGCAATCACAGATAATAGGGGTTAGCGGTCTGTCTTCCAAGTTCTCTTCTAGGATCATACCTATCGCCTCTTTAGCATCCGACTCCACATGGAGGTCCTGAATTCCCATCTTCCTTGCCAATATAAGCCCGTCCCTTATCCCCCATAACTCTGCGGCCAAGCTATTCGTTATGCCCAGTCTTCTTTGAGCCCCTTTCACCCAACCACCTAGGTGGTTTCTTAGGATCGCTGCGCACCCTGCTGGTCCCGGATTTCCTATCGCTGATCCATCTGTGTTCAGTTTGGTCCAACCAAACTCTGGAGTAGTCCATCTAACTTCGAGCTCCGTCCCACTCCGTGCGTGTTGTGACTTCTCTAGTGCAATCGAGATTTCTCTTACCTGCGAAAGTGTTAGACTCACAATATCTCTATCCAGAAATTTGTTAGTGAAAATAAACGAATTTCTGTTTTTCCAGATAAACCACACAGCAGAGGAAAAAATCAAACCCCATTTCATCCCCTCGTGATGCTCCCTATCATCATGACTGTTAGCTTTCAACCAAACCGCTAACTGGTTATCATGAAAATCTATGTCACCCGGAATACCAATATCCAACCAAACTTGCCTAGCATACTGACAATCCCGCAGGACATGCAGGGTGTTCTCTTCAAATAGGTCACAGATTTTACAAACGGGATCAATATCTATACCTCTCTTCCTAAGCATGCAAGCAGTAGGTATACGATCATGATTACACAATCACAAAAAGTGTTTGATTCTGGGTAAGTTTTTACCTTCCCAGATCCAGTTCCACTTACATATATAATGGGTTCTTTTGAACCTTTAGAGTAAAATATCATACATATTATATAATTTCATCAACTTTATCATTTTTGGAAAAGAAGAAAGCTACATATATATATATAATAATATTAGTTAGGAATGTGTGCAAATAAATTATATATATATCCTAAGATGATCACATGTCTTTCTTTATTCTCCCACCATTGTAAAAAGAAGTAGACATGCACTATTAAATGTTTGACACTTCTCAGAACCCGACAGTCGTGCTCAAAATAGGTAAAAAAAACGTCAATAGGGGTGGCATTTTATGAAAAATGTTACTCAAAATAACACACGTTGTAAAAAACGCTACCCCCTAAGTAGCTCTTATGTACATTTTGCTAAATATTTATTTTGTATAGTTACTTTGTCAAATATGTTTTGCACACTGGTTACTTTTTGAAAAACTCTCATTCTGAAGCATAAAGTATCATTAAATAATATAGTTGTATTAACCGATAACATGTGTCAAACATATGATATCATTGAAACGATTAACCATAAAATATATGTCTCGATAGAAGTTCTATGAAAGATCTTCGAGTTTTGCTACTCAGCAACCTTGTGATTTTGTTATATTATTGAGAATGATTGGTTGATAACCCGTTAGCAAAACTCGTTTACGAGCGGGGGACAAATATCATGTTTCGGAAAGCGTCTACATGACGCGCCTCAAAATCACACAAATTCAATGATAGCTCAAACTTTCGTATCATATTATTTGATGCTGACACAATATCATGTAGAATACAATTCGATGTTGGTTGAAATTTCTGAATTATAAAATTCGATGTTGACTCAATATTTCATATCGTATAACAAGATGTCGGTTCAATGTTTTGCATCCTATAATTAAAAGTGATTGATTCAATATCTCGTATAACATAATTCATGTCTTATTTTATAATTTTAACGGCTTTTGTATCGAATAATAATTAATTAATTAACTCATAATATATAATCGATTGATTTCACACAGTTTCATCCGTAAATCCCATATCTAACATTGATTCTATAACAAATTCCGAATCTACGTTTTCGCCTTTCCGGCTAAAAAGACAATGAGAAGTCGACACTTGAACACGAGCTAATTATCTCCAACCATGGACGATGAAGATCTCAAAGCTGCAGATAAGTTTTAAAAAAAAACAATGTTTCGTATTATAAGCATTTGCCAGCTGAACTACACTACTGGACACTGCTAAAAACCCTAGCTAGCACCGATACAATCAATGGACAAGGCACCATATATTTCGAGGAAGAGAAGGAAGAGGAGGAAAACCACCTAAAAGGCCACAACCATGAACCGAAAATACTTCATCATCTTCCTCGTTTCGACTCTTCCGGTCATCCTAATAAGCTCTTCTGCAACTGCTAATGGAGGGTTTCTTGACTTGAAGAGCAAGCTACTCTGTAGTCAGTGCTCCAAATGCGACTCGAGACAATGCCCTCCTACCGAGTCGTATCCCCACATGACGGCATGGGACGATTCACTTATAGCTGGCGCGCTTCAGTCCGATTATGTGGATGCAGGTGATAGAGGTGTGTATTCCGTTCCTAACGTCAAAGGGGGCGACTCCAAGGAATACAACTCCTATTTTGGATGGAAATCGACTTCGGGTTCGGCTTCAGGATATCATAGGTATTACGTCGTGGCTCGAACCCTAACACATTAGGCGAACGAGTAGTTGGTGAGGTGCCTAGGGCATAAAGACACTTCTATTCAAACCTATTTGTGCTGGCATGAACCAGTTCGGAGCTGAATCAGTTCAAGAACTATATCTTACCACATTTTTGGTAAAGTACGGTTCGACTCATTCGTCTGAACCGCTTCACTTTTTTGGCAATTTACTATAACACTTGTGAACCGATTTGTTCGTACCTTTTCTTTAAATAAAAAAAACTAATATAAAATATACTGAAGTTATAAATTTTGATATATAAAAAGATCCAAAAAAAGTTTGAAAACTAAAATATTTTTAAATAGGAAAAACGCTTATGAATAAAATGATAAATATATATATATATATAAAGTGGTTTATAAAACAATACGATTTACCATTTATGAACCGATTTTTTATAGTTCGACCGAACCGTTTCATATTTCATTTAAAATAGCATACCACTTCAGAACTGACTCAAACAAACCGGTTCACATGTGGTATGATTCAGTTCGTCCGAACCGATTTTTATGCCCAACCCTAAAACAAACCCATGGGGCTTTTGCTAGACTAGTTAACAAGAAATTAGGGTGGAGTGTTTGGTAAGTTCGGAAGTTTTACAAGTGAAAAAATAATTAAAAATATTAGATTGTGATTTGAAAACTGTCCAGAAAAGTCCTCAAAGTTTGTGAAATTTATTGCAACTTTTGTGAGATTCTAGAACTTAGGGACCAAAGTATCATATATGCAAAATTCAGTGGTAAAAAAATAAATTTTTAAATGCCTCACGGGTCGGGGCATGCTTCCACTTTTGGATAGTGAACATTATACCTAAAAAACTTACTCATTCTGACAATAATTCCTCCTGTATTAATAATTCCTCCTAGATTTAGCAACTACATGGATAAGTGTTCATCGGGACAAAGCTACCTGACGGTGGACAAGCACGGGAAGGTGAGTCTCCGGTCACTGAGCTCCCTGGAAAGCTCGTCAGAAGCAGACTGGAAATCTTTCAATCCGCCAAAGAAGTACAACCACCGTGAGTTTCGATTCTGGCAATCTGGAAGTACAGGGAAATGCCTCACTGTATTGGGAATGGGAGGGAAGAGCAAGAAGCGAACTGTCGGAGTGTCGGACTGCAAGTTTGATGGATCCAATCCGTTTCAGCTCTTTGCGTTTCGATTCCATTACCATTTTGCATTCTGCTGCTGCGGTATCCACAATCAGTGACTGAATCAACACTGTCATTGAGTTGCAGAGAAGACAATAAAGCAGGGATATACAAACTTTACTAGAGATATTGATTTAAGACTTTGGAGATGAAATACACGTCTCATTCACGATAATACGATATATATATATATATGTATACACAATAAAAGTACCCGATATAACTAGGGGTGTCAATTTGTGTTGACGGGTCAAGCGTGGCAGGGTCGTTTCAAGTACAGGTCGTGTCAAAATATGTTCAACACAAACATGACCCATGTCATTTTAATTTGTACAATATGAAATTTGCGGGTCAACTCGTTGATCCACATGACCCATCGACCCATTTGACCCAAATCACTCACGTGACACACGACCCATGCGACCCATGAACTTTTATAAAATTTATTATAATATATATTTAGTTATACAGGTTCTCGGGTTGTAGAATGGGTCGATAGATACGACCCAAACTCAACCTCATTTATATGGGTTGGACAGATCGTATCAAAATGACCCGTGGTTCTAAAATCTTCGACTCAAACACGACCTATGAACGGGTTACCCATGGGTCGTGTCCAAAATTGACACTCCTAGATATAATGAATCAAAAGCCAACTAGGGTCCTTAATCGAGATCCCAATCCAAACCAAAGGACACATGTTTGGAATCCAATCAACTCAATATGATGTCAAACTAAACGTGTCTAATCATGCATTTTTAGAACTAAGATCATCATGTCCAGGGGAAGGAATACGTGATTGTTGATAACGGTATCACTAGCATATATCAATCAAGCTCCTTCAAGAGCCGACACTACATTTCTTGCAGACCAAAACATGTTGAGCATTGAAACGTACCTGGATGAATAACTAGAGCAGATTTACAGTGAGTGCCATAGAGAACAACTATCTATCCTTTACCAACAAAATTGCTCTTTGAATAACTTTTCGTGGTGGGATCACAGAGTCGGGACAGCTTCATTGCAATTTTTTACCCCATCCAAGGAACTCGGCTTTGCAGCTCCATAGTAGTAGAATGCCATAATCTTCGACAGTTCATCTGCAGTTCGAGTACCTGTAGTAAGCAGATAAATGAATCAACTGTCCAAGACATACCTGAGAATGCAAGAATGTGATGTCAAGTAAAGTAAAGCTTGACAAACAAGTTACCTTTTTCACGGTACAAGATCTTCCCAGCCTTTGTGAAGATAACTTCTGGGAATACAGTTACTTTAAGCACGGATGCTAGCTCATCTTCCACGATAGCATCAATCGCAACACACTGGTTTGGAAGTTTATAACCCAATTAGAGATGCACAAAAGTAAAATGATTCCTAAAATGTATTATTATCATTATAGGATGGTAGTAAGAAGATTCAAAGGAATCTCTTACTCTTGGAGAAGGCAGACCGCAGTTCCAGATTATTTGTACAGCTTTCTCCAGTTCGTCCCTTACTCTTTCATTCTCTTTCGGTCTGCACGGTATCTCTTTCATCAGAAGTTACTACTAATCTACACACAACATAGTTAATCAATCACCGAAAAATAAAAAATAATTACTTCCCGGCCCTTGCTGGACTAAACGTTTATTACTCAATGCAATTACGGCACTTTATCAGAGAAAGTACGTAGTGCAATTCAAATTTTTTATTTAATTAGATAGCAGTCGCAGACACAGTAAAGAACACGGCATATAAAACTAGTTTGAATGGTTGACAATTTCCAAGTAAGGCAATTCAAAATCAAAATAGGTGCACTGTGATCAACAAGAGCATGATTATGATGCCAGCACCATTTCGTGAATAATTTTCGCCAAACATTTCTCAAGAGTGTCGGCACCATTGATTGACTAATGTCCTGTCGGAAAAAGAAAATTATAAAGTATTTTTACGCTTCAACCATGCAACGAAGAATCTCAGATAGCCAAAACAGCAATCTATCTCCCACCCTAACGGCAATTCTACAATGAATTCAACAACTATCAGGGACAGCTGATAAAAGAAGTAACCATTTATCTGATACATGAAAAAATGGTCTTATTCCAGGAATTGAAGGGACAACACACCACATGCTATTCTGGACAGAAAGAACTTCATTATGCAATTGTTCATAATATGGCATCATCCAAGGGGCAAGGGGACTAACTCAAAACATGAATAACTAACCTTCTGTAGCGATTATGTACCAGAACAATTAACGGGCTAATGTCTTTGAATACTGTCTCCTCCCATTCGGTAGTGGTGATGTCTTTGATGGGGCGGATATAGTTATCATCTTGCCATACAATCTCATTTTCACTATCTTCATCATCATCATCAACATCATCTTTCTTGTTGTTCTTTATAGTAATCTTGTTAAAGAACTGGTCTAAATTGAAGCCCCGGCCATCAGCCTCCTCGGGCCAATCAGGGTCCTCCTCCTCGACCACGAGGGGATAATCAGCGAGAAGCTCTTGCATCTTATTCTTTTTCTCAATAGGATCTAATTCATCCTCAACATCCGGGTATTTGTTCATCACTTCT
The DNA here is from genome assembly GCA_946814005.1 of Chamaenerion angustifolium. Lineage (NCBI taxonomy): Eukaryota > Viridiplantae > Streptophyta > Magnoliopsida > Myrtales > Onagraceae > Chamaenerion > Chamaenerion angustifolium. The sequence continues at coordinate 4,097,511 of OX328279.1, forward strand.
CTAATCTTTCTCCTCCATTCTCGTCTCTCTTCAGGATTCATTAAATACGGATCGTTTAGTTTCTTCCTCTCATCCACTTCCTCATCATCATCAGAATCAGAATCAGAGCTCCAGTCCTCTTCTTCTTTTCGATCAATGCGCTTAAACTTCCCAGAAGTTCTATTAGAAGCACTTATCCTAATTCCACGAAGACCTCTACCCTATTGCGGTAAAATCACAACAATCAGAATCTGGAAACTGACATGAATGCTGGAAATGACGAAAAGCTCAAAAGGGTATACATCAAACCCGACTCTTATTAACACAAGCAACACGCACCGATAACGTCATCCTAGGAGCACTGGATATGAACCTAAAACGGCAATTCTCTTTCCATGAAAGTTTATGACGGGCAAACAAGGAAGAAACGTAGCTCCGACCACCTACCACAGACACAGTCATTTGCTTCAACAACAAGCTTGTTCTCACACTAAGTATAGCTAAGAGTTCTTCATTTCAGAATGAAGAAAGATTGTGTTTAGTTCCGTACCTTCTGGAGACAAAATGAAGCACTGGGTAGCAATTGAATGCTGAAGCGCCATAGCTGATGGGAACATTGAGAAGACGAGAACCGGAATTCTCTGTCGATGAGGAGAAATATGAAGGTGAACACAAGCTGAGAAATTCAAGTAGCTACCACAAACCCCTTGCAGTACAATAGATTAGGGTTGTCAATTTATTACAGGATAACACAACTGAAAGGCGAAAGCATATAGCTGAATAATACACGATAAGATGATATAATTTTATTAATTAAAAAAATAAATAATTTTCATATATCGTGTTCGTATATCAAAAACAATATAATAAAATAAAATTGAACTTATAAATCTAATTTTTAAATAATACTCATTTAATAACTTTTAACACTTTAATCTAAATTTTAGAGTTTGTCAATTTTACATAATTTATTGAATATGATTTTTAAATTCATAATTATATTTATATGAGCAATTCATTATTTTTATACTTTTTTATAAATTTTATATGAAAACATACAACTATCTAACTATTATACAATATGAACATGAAGAAAAAATTATGTGTACTAAAAAACATGACACAATAAATGTTCATATTTAATAAATTTAGTACGATTTATCCTCCTTTAGTACATATCGTTACCTCTGAAATATCTGATTCTCCGTGGAAAATGAGAAGGGAGAAAGTTAATATCACATTTGACCCTACCCTATAGTTCGTTTTACTATGAACGGGTGCTAGGAGCCTAGGAGTGTTCAAAAAATATCGCTATGCACAAACTATTTTGAATCAATACGGTTAATATTCAAATTCGATTGAACAAATTTCAGGTCAAATCGAGTCGAGCTTATATAACTATAGTCGAACCTGATCACTCTAATAATACTTAACTCGGATTTTTCATCATCAAAGCTTATATGTTATGTATATATATCAAAGCTTAAGTATCCATGGGATCGAATGTCGGGTCATCATCATCATGAGGGGCTCCGGAAGGAAGGAGCCATGAAAAGAACCCGAGCCGAATCTCTTCCTTGGATCGCTGCTCTGAATACTCGACCACCATGTCCCAAAGGTCCCCCACTGTCCATCCATGCATCAGTATCCATCTACTCACCTGCACTCCCATCAGGCATTATGCAATAATTCAGCAAATGTACACCAAAGTTCATCAAGACAAACAACATGGTAAATGTACCTTGTCGAGATTCTGCAATGCCTCCATACCAAATGTATAGTATGCCAACCATGGTCTTAATGCCTAAACCGTTAATAAAGTTGATTAAACTCTCTAGGAAACAGACCGACAGACGAAATGAGTAAATTTTGTCTAGCATTGTTGATTAATGCCTGCTACAAGGGAGTGGAGTGTACTGAGGACAGGATAGTAATATCACCTGAGAAGCGGCGAGCCATTGAATCATGGTTTTTAGTTCAGGATCTCCTCCAAATGCCCCACAACCCCAATTCCCTGTCACAATTCCGATATTCTCCTCACCATAGAGTGGAATCACAGCATTCTGGACCTCTTGGTTCTCTGATCTTCCTTCAACTTCAAGTGAAACTTTATGATGCTACAGAAAATAACAACGGGTCAAAGATAAAGGATGGGGAAGAGATAGAGATAGAGATAGAGATAGGATATCAACTGTAACTTTAACCGGAGGGATATACTTGGAAGGAATCATAGCAGTTTGAAATATTACTGACAAGAGAATTGCTCTCAGATGCATCCGACGAGTCTTTGCCACGATCGACTGCTGGAGGACTACTTTGGTCATTGTATTGGAATAGCTTTACATACTGCTTCTGTTTGGGTGCATTGAGAAAGCCACAGAATGCCTTATTTACTTCCCTGATGAAACAAATTATGTAGACTATGAAACCTCAGCAGTATACGTTTGCATAAGAATAGTTCATATTTACCAAGATAATTCAAAATATATATATATAATAATGATCCTCTTCCGGAAAGAGTAATTCATTAATTTAAACACTGGCCCATCAAGGAACTTCTGATGCCCTTTAGTATGGTATTTTTTCCTGCTAATGAGTAATGATCCACCCTTTTATCGTGCAAGCAATACTTTGGAAACCACCTTATAAAAGCTAAATCTTGAAGCACATTTTGAGATAACTATTTGAAATGCCTTCAGCTGTTAGATTTCGCAGTCAATGGATAGCTTATTTACTTCATTTGTCTCACATCTGCTGGTAATCTATGAAGGCAGGCAGATATTGGTGTTACCTAAGGAGAAATTTTGATCTATACTGCTTTTGCCCCAGGTTGCATAATGCATCAATGGCAACAATCCTTCTTCTACGCCTTCCAGTGCAGTCAACAGCTTTCTGGTCCTGGAAATCACCAGCAAAGCGGAAAGAAGAGGCATACCTGCAGAAATCCCATGAAAAACACTAATCCGCTTAATCAAGAATCAATCTGAACATTTTACACACAATATTTCTGCAAGAATGCAGACCATAAACAAGTAAGACTCAAGATGGTCATATTAAAGAGTCAAGCTTTAATGAAACATGAAATGTTACATCAGACATAATATCGATCTGATGGTGATATAGCCATTACTTGTAAGTAGCAAGTATATGTGATGGGTTGCAAGGTGAAGAAACCCCCACATCTATGTATAAGAAATTCTTTCAAGGAAGAACTGCCTGCATAATTTTGTTTTTTTTGGCCAACGAAATACAGGAAGGTAACAGGGCCATAGATGTTTTCATCTCTTTGTGTGGACAAGTGAAATCATATTTCAAGAATAACTTCGGACAGCAAAAAGCACTCTTGAATTGTTCATGAAGTATTGGCCCCAAACAAATATATATTCATGAAGTAATTTTTGGTGTTTCTTTTCCCCCTATGTTTTCATTAAAGTGACTTCTGCCTATACAAATGCAGAGAATAAAAAAGTTCCAAACCTGTAGAGTGAGCAAAACAATAAGTTGAACTTTGACATGCCAGAGGGTATCTTTAGAAATTTCAATGTTACATGACTACAGTAAGAGAATCTTTAAAAATGCATGACTCGTGCTCACCCACTATAACTTGAAAACTGTTCCGCTCCCACAATTTCAACAGCTTCATTCTCCATCATAGCAGGTAAAAAAAGCATCCCAGCAATTAATTCAGGATAAATCATGAAGAGAATCTCTTCCTGTAAAATGTTAAGTAAAATTATCAATCTCCATAAGATATAGAATCTTCAAGTTATTCAAACATAAAGCTCTATGTAACAAAAGAAGATTAGTCATTAGACTGTGGGCCAGAAAATAGAAAAGATCCCACAAGGTTGATGGAGCATCAGCTTAAACCAAATCCCACTATCTGAGGTTCTATTTCACTTGTCAAAACTATTCCATTAAAGTGAGGCAGAAGTAATAAATAAATTTACTCAACTTAATACTTTACCGATTTCATTTCCTCTAAAAAGGAAGAATTCAAATTCATTATCGACTTATGAAAACATATTTCAAGAAGCCACAAACCTATTGAACTCACCACACCTGTACACAGCCTCTGTTAAGAGCACCGCCACCAAGATATCTGTTTGCAAAATCCACTTGAAGAGATTCCACTGAATGATCTTCTATGATGCCAGATTGGTGTATCTAAAAGTACCAAAAATTAATACAAAAGCATCTGCAAATAAGGGCTAGTGAAAAATAATGCCTTGTATGTAGAAAAGAAGTGTCAGTGATATCTATTCATCCTTCCAAATGTTACCTCAAGGGGACAAAGAGAAACACATGATTTACTCCAAAAGTCAGCCTCTGGGTACGACACAATTGAAGGGCCATTTTCAAAAGGAAGAACTTTACGCTCAAAGGAAACGAATCCCTTTGGCATACTAGAACATATCCGTTCAAAATAGTGTATAATGCACATGATTTTGTTCTCTTGGTTGTCGCTGTAACACTCAAAGAGACTCCTGCAGGTTATCCATTCAGCTCATTTCTTTTGATAGCACAAACCATGTAAAACATCATGAAGTTATGGAGAGATATGACATGACAGATATGTCAGTAAACTTAGAAGAAATTAATCAATTAGTAAAGAGAGAAAAATTTACACACGCAAATAAATTATCGAAATTGATCATCGGAAGCTGTTGATTGCTCCTCTTGGTGATGGGGAACAAGGAAAAGAAAGAGCATGCCAGAAGAGCACCAATCAGTTCCTGAAAGGAACACAGATACTGGTATTTATATTAGACATACAAACATGTGAAAACACATGTATATATGAGTCTATGGCATCTAACTGTTGACTTATAAATCTGCTTTTTACAAGCTTTGGCGAAGCTTCAAGGACTTAATGCTTCAATTAAAACCAATATGCTTGGAGATACCTGCTATTGTTGGTACCTATCGCTCACTCCTAGAAAGGAAACAAAATGAATTCCTCTATAACGAATCTAAGAAAAGTAATAGTAGTAGCCGACTAATGAGTACAGAAACGCTTCTCCAAACAAAAAGAAGGGCTCCATTTTATCTATGGAGATAAACCTATTCTAGCACAATACTTATTTCAATTATTTCTAGCGGTACTGAATTTCCGTAGCCACTACCCTAAAGACACAACAGCTTACTACTTCAAAATGCAATCACTCCTAGCAGATTCACAAATAATCACCATTACTAATGTGCCTAAGATTCATGGATGGAACATAACAAAGACATGGTGCATATACTCCTGTCACCTGACTGAGGACAACTATACCCGCTTCTTGCTGATCTACAAGGCGAAGTCCGATCTTCACTCGGCCTCCCCTTACATCAAGAAAGCTATCCGAACGTTGCCAGTGTGTTTCCAATAAAGAAGGCAACATCAAAAGCATACTAGCAAGAGCTGGGACAGTCTCCTTGAACCATTTCCCTGCATGTTGTCGCGACAATAACTGCAGAAGTTTTTTAAGTTCAATACTATTACTAGCCTTGATGATAAATAGCAGAAACCAATTATAAGTTCTGTAAACCCTAATTACCTCGTCAAAGAACAAGGAGTAACCTTCCGGAGCCGAAGGTGCCAGAGGCTCAGAAAAGAGACCGAGAGAAAGCTTGATATGATAAATTGACTGAGCCAGGGATTCGCCGGAGGTGACCTGACTGTAATCGGATCCTCGAGCGATTGTCTCGAGAAATTCCACAGTCTCCGGCATCCAGGACAAGGTGGATGACCGGAAGGTCAGCGGCAGAAACGGCAGAATGCGTTTCAAATCCGGTCGGTGTTCCATTTTTGTTCGAAATCGACTGGCAACGACTGTTCAAGCTAGTCAGACATGGAAATGGAATTGGTTCTCCGCCTTGGCTGGATTCACAGCGTTGGAGCTCTGGCGAAGGAACCCGATATTCTGTTTCTACCAACAGTTATCTACCGCGCCGAAGTTTGGACTTTGAGGAGATCTTCCAAGTCTTCGAGCTGCTGCAATGGTTTCCAATTATATGTATACAAGTAGAAATTTATACGGTCATGGGCCACTGTCACGATTTTTGGGCTGAACCGAATAGAGAGAGTGTGTCATACCGAATAACCGAAATGGCAAAATGTATGAAATTCAATATGACTCAATCTAGGAGCTTTTTTTTTTTTTTTTTTATCAGGCCAAAAAAAAAAATCTAGGAGCTTTTTCCATAATCATTTTTTTTAAAATAATAATAATTTTAGAAACCTTCCCAAAATTAGGGGCGATAAAAAAATACTGGTTGGACCGGTCCGTGACCGGCCCGACTAGGACCGAGATCGACTAAGACCGAGACCAAACGAGCGAATTTTTTTCTTCAATGTCGGACTTGGTCTCGATTTTTTTCCAAAAGCCCGACTAGGGCCGGACCGATCTTGAAGAAAACCGTAAAAATTCATGGTATAACCCTTGAAACACTAGTAATTCATGATCTTGAAGTATTAAACAACCCTTGGATCGGTTCCATAAGGAAAATGCGACGGAAGACGAGGAGCGAGCGGGTTCAAGACCAAAACTTCGGTAATTTATTTGGTCAATCTAAGTGATTTTTTTTACCAAAAAATGTGGTCCAAGACCGAGACCGGACCGAGTCGAGCAATACCGATTCGGACGGACTTTTTTGCTCAAAGTCGGTCTCGGTTCTCCAAATGTCAAGACCGGAATTTCAGACTCGATTTCGGTCCTGCCTCCAAGACCGGCCCAACCGCCTATGATCAGCCCTACCCTAAATATATGCTTGTACACTTGTTCTTTAAATTATTTAAAAAAAAAAATACTTTGATCAGAGCATATACTATTAGTTTGAAAAATCAAATTGAATATTTTTTTATGCTTAATTCAATTATATATTTTTTCTATTGAGTAGGTAGATAATTGAATTTCTAATTTCGCATTGTTTTCTCTTTAATTTGTTATTTAATTTGTTAGAAGAGTAGAATTGTGTACTGATTTTGTGTAATATTAAAAAGTTAATTTTCTAACTACTCAAAACGAAAAAGTAACTATATAATTTGAATATGGTATTTATATTACTGAGATTCATTTAACCTAGCCTACTTCGTCCCTCGGGACCAACAATGGATAGTATAAGAATATTCACCTGTTGTCCATCGAATACGCCTTTCGACCTTATCTTAGGGCCTTAGGCCCCGACTCACCCTCTATGGACGTAGAGATAGTTATACACTCATGTTAAAGTAAATCCTAATGACTTATGTCTTAATACACAAACTTTAATAATTATATATATATATATACATATATATTATACTAATTAAATTAGTTTTACCCCTAGTCTCAGTATTATTAGAACAACTAAATTCTTGTAACTTTGCTAATAGTAACAAAAGTTAATTACTTGCTAATAGTATACAATATCTTGGCCAAAAAAGTTACAATAATAAATAAAAATGAAATATTAAATATAATCATCTGAAAATTTGTGCAATAATAAGTATATATGAAAGCAGTGGCCTAGTAACAGAACACATTATTGTTGGTTGTTGCAGTAATAATTTAGGCATTTTCTGACTTTGTGTAAATTTAGTTTTAAAAAATGTATTTATTTTCACTTTAATCCGTTTAAATTTTTTATATTTACCCCTTCTAAAAAAAAATATTCAACTGTTTGCCCTTAAACTAATTTTTGCACTCACTTAACTAAATTCATGACTTTGTCCCTATACTCATGCACGGACAAAGAAGACATTTGTTACAGTAAAAAATATGATATAAATTTATGTGGAAATGCATAAATTAGTTGTAACTACCATAGTTATCAAAACCGAACTGCCAATCTGATCGGCCAAATTGGAAATTGATTCTTACTGATTTGAGAACCGATCCGGTTCTGATAACATTGGTAAGCACACCGGGATACGAGTCATATGAATCTAATAATTAAAAGATTTAAATAGCAGAATTAGTATAGTGGGGTAGGAGATCATATAATATAACCATGCACTAACACATCCATTAGATTGGGGAACGGTCGGTTGGTGCCGTGGATGAGAAAATACCACAAAATTTAAGAAAACATGAGCGGTCGGAATTTTGTGGGGAGTCTGTTTTTTCTTACCTGCGGATTTCCTTTACACACCAGCAGACATTGAAAAAACGATCGTCCTTGCATAACATAGCATGGACTGTTTTAGGGTAGGTACATTGAAAAAAACATAAAATATTATAAAAATTATATTGGCATACAATTTATTAGTGTGTACATACAATTATTATACATATCACTTTTGTTAAATGACAAAATACCATAATAGTTTTTTACATATTTGCTCTTACTAATTTTAAGGAAACTAAATAACAAATCGACATTATATTTTCGTAGTTACCAAACGGTCTAAAATGGTGAAAAAGTCATACTTCTCAAAAGTGTTGCACTCTATACCTCTTATTTATTAGCTAAATGTTTTAGTATTGCACTACTAATTACAATTGATTTTTTTAAAAATATATTTCAAATATACTTATTGAAACAACTCTCATATTATTGTATTAAATATCTAATATTTATTTATTGACACTCTTTCATAATGAACATTTGTTCAACACCGTTTGTTTAATTATAATTCTAATTTTAATTATACTGTATTAAATTTTTAAAATGGTTAAAAAATAATTAATATTCTAAATTTAGTATTTATAGGCTACAAGAATACTCATTTTGAAATATATTTTTAATCATCTCTAAAACAATTGAAAAATTATAGTATGTATATAATTAAATTAAAACTCTAACGACACGTATAGTATTAAGTTTCAATTTTTACGTCGATCATAAATTTTAGTCAAAGTAGTGATGCTAATTTTGACCAAATTTTATGATCAATATGAAAATTGAAATTAACAATATATGTGTCGTTAGAGTTTTAATGTAATTATATACATAATATAGTATTCTGATTTTTTAGAGTTGGTGAAAAAGAAAATTCAAAATGAGTATTTCGATAGCCTATAAATACTAAATTTAGAATATTAATTATTTTCAACCATTTTAAAATATTCAATAGAGTAGATACATAATTAAATTAAAAATATAATTAAACAAACAATATTGAAGAAATATTAATTACTAAAGCGTATCAATAATTAAATTTGATATGTTTAATACAATAATATGAGAGTTGCTGCAATAACTATATTTAAAATATATAAAAAAAAATCAATTGAAATTAGTAGTGTAGTGAAAAATAATTTAGCTAGTAAGTAAAAAGGTATAAAGTTAAAAACTTGTCGACACATAAAATTTTCACTATTTTAGATTGTGGTTTGGTAACTACGAAAATATGATGTCGATTTAATAATTAGTTTTCTTAAAATTAGTAAGGGCAAATATGTAAAAATATATTTGGGTATTTTAGTCTTTCAACATAAATGATATGTATAAAGTAATCGATAGTTTGCAAATAAAATTTTCTAAAATATTATTCACATTTTATGGAGAAAATAAATTAATAACCAAATCATTACCTCAACTTTGTACACTTTATAAATTGTTACCTGAATTTTTTTTAATTATAAATTTTCTACTTGTACTTTTAGAATTGGGACAAATTGTTACATCCGTTAAGTTTTCTGTTAAATATGAATGAAAAATGATATATTTAAAAAATTGATAAATTTATTAAAACAAATAGAAACCTAAATTTTTATTAATGTTTTTTATTAAAATAGAAATATAATTGTTTAACATTATGCAAATATGAAATGGAAAATAATAAAGAATTTTGAAAATAATAAATTTATTTATATAATATACTATAAAAATATGAAATAATTTATAGTATACTTAAAATTTGAAAAACAAACGTTAGATTATTGTATTTTTTGGATAATATACTATATTTCATACTTTTAATAAAATATAAATCCAAAAAAATCCCCAAATTTTTAGAAAATGAATTGTTTCATGATCATAATATATTCTATTTTTTTAAAATAATATTTTTATGCATTTATTTAATATTTTAAATATTTTTTTTTTCATTATGGGCAAATGTCCAAATGATGTGCTGAGTGCTGACACATAAGCAAAACTTGTATAATCCTGAAAATTAACGAAATTATTAGGAAAAAACAAATAACGATTTAAAATCTATAATAAAAAACATATTACATCTAAAAATAATTCTGTAAAACATATTAAATATTTTAATACTTAACCCACTATTTTTAGTCACCTACTAATTTCTATTGGTTGGTGAATGTTTGTTAAAGAAAGTTCATGGAAATTCATGCACGTCAAAATAGTCTACTGTCTAGGGCAACTGAACCGCAGTCTTAAGTTTGAAATGGTTTTGGCCAAAAAAAAAAAAAAAGGTTTGAAATGGTGGTTTCAATTTGTAATTATTTTGTAAATATTTTAATTAGTAGATATTGGATTTCGTGGAATAATATTTGGCAGATCGAAAACGCAGTTTTATCAACAAAAAATAATTAATAACGCAAATGTAAACATTTATATTAAAATTATTTTTAAAGTTATATACATATATAATTAAATAATACTTCAACTTGATAGTATATTCATATTAAATCCAATATTAATCAATTAAATATTTTGAAAAATGAAGGCTCTTAAAGGTGAGAGTCCACCTGAAGTATACACATTGAACGGACCAGGTGAGAACTGAGAAGTGAAGTTGATTCATAGAACCTTCTTCAGTCCTAATTCTTTGATAAGTCCTCAATATAGTCCCATTACTCCCAATGTAGTGCTTTTTTACTATACTTTTGTAAGACAGATAATTTTTTACGTAACACGATTACACAATATGAACATGCACAAAAAAATCGTATTCATGAAAGTAAACTAACTAACTTAACACAACAATTAAACTTCATTTTGGAGTTGAAATCTTAAACTGTAGTAATTCATAAGCAATTAAACGGTCAATCTTTTTATTTAGGCTTGTTCATGAACCGGTTCGACCTCGAACCGATTCAGAACTGATCTAATTTGTAAAAAAAATAGTACTTTTTCCGTTTCTAAAAAATTAGTATGGTTTAGGTAAAAAAATTGATCTGGTTCGAACCGATTCAGAACCGGTTTGAACTGGTCTAGTATGTTTTTCTTAGTAATAATTTTGGTTAGGAAATAATCTGGTTCAAATTGAAACTGAACCGACTTAAAATCATGTCCAACACAATGAACCGTCTGAAAAATACTGAACTAACTAAAAAATACACTGAACCGACTGAAAAAACACTGAATCGACTTAAAAATACACTGAACCGACTGAAAAACACACTGAACTGACTGAAAATATGTTCCACAACCAACTGAAAATCTTGTCCAACATCAACATACGAGGGTCCAATACATCTCTAAGTTTGGTTTATTGAAGACATCTCTATATTTGGTTTAATTTCAAACTGGTTTAGTTGATTTTGCTTCAAACCGGTTCTAAAATTATATAAGTTTAAAGTGGTTTGATTTAAATTTAATTATAAAGCAGTATAAAAAAACGAGTCGATTCAAATTGAATTTTGGGTACTATTTTAAACTGATCTATTTAAACTTTAAAGCCTAAAAACACTTGTATGTTTTTTATACTAGTTCAGCATAATCGGTTCGAATCATACCAATTCAACCGAACCGATTTAAATGAACAAACCTATTTTTATTTGTTCGTTTTTAAAGGTAAGGAATCTATTCCTCGATGGTCTAAACTCATACTCCGACAATGCAACTAGGTGAATATAAATTTAAATAGTACGTTCGTGACCTTTTACGTACCATTTATATGATAGAAAAAAATGATTTAAATTAGTCACAATAACTTATAATATTAAAACTACACATTATTTTAAAAATATCAATTAAATAATTTTTCCAAATCCAAATCCACGTTACCAAAATTATAAAAATAGTCAAATAATTATTTGAAAAGATATGTTAGTGTGAGTGTCCAAGATTATTAATCCATCTAAACGTGATGTTAATACTTAATACTTAAGGGTATGAGTTATTGATTATGACTAGTTTTTTTGTGGACTCTAGGAGAGCAAGTTGTAATGTCATAAGTAGGGCTCAAATAGTGCAGTGAAAAACTAATAACCATGGTTATAACTGTTACTGTTTAATATAGTTAACTGTACCATTATGGTGCAGTGCGGTTATGGTGATGAATTTTCTACCCATAATGGTTATAATTATGATATTTGAGTTATACTCATGGTTATTATATAAATATAATATTTATTTATTATTAATAAACTAATTTATATAATATACTAAATATAAATTATATAATTTAAAATTGTTGAAGATTGAAGGCGCCAAAGTTCAACGATGGTAATATAGATTGATGTATTTTTTAAAATAAAAGTTTCAATTTTTTATTATATTACATGTGTGGAATGAATATGGGTATACAAGTAAAACCATGGTTAATAACCACAGTTATTTTAATGGTTATGATATTGAAAATTATACACATAATGATTATAATTATAATTATGGTATGTGGTTTAAAAATATGGTATGATTATGATATTTGTCATACCTTGACCATATCTTAACCATCGACAGCCTTAGTCATAAGATAAGTTGTGGTACCATTTTCAGGAAGATAATGTTGATTTTTCCGATAATAACCAAGACATGCTGAAATCAGTCAACGTGTTTTGACGAACAACGCACCCTAACAACGATTCGTTTCAAATGAAGGGAAGGAGCAGCTACTCCTATTAATCTTCTGTACACGCGAACCTTGTTGTGAGTAGTGCTATTTTGATAATTAAAAATATTAAGTGTTAATCTTGTAATTAATTATTTATTAAGTCCTAAATTGAAATTTAAAAAATTCCTCTTCTTAGACGTGTTTATTAATAAAGTAATGTTTCATAACTAAAAAATTCCATCAAAACTAAGCAATGAATCAACAAATGAGGATAACATGGCATTTTACATTCAATGTATCGTGGGATACGTACGTTAGGTTCTATCTTCTGTAGCCGAATCACACAGTCGGACAAAACTCAGATTCGGTAAGATCGGAGTGGATATTAGAAGATAAAATATTCCTTATTTTATTTTTATATAATTTAAATGTATTATACATATAAAAATGTTATGATATAAAATCTGGCATTTAAACTTTATATTATATTTTTACGCAGCAAAAAAAATTATATTTTTACAAGGGATAAATATTAGTCTGTCATGTCAAAATTGAGTTTCTTCCTCAATATTTTTTTTTTTCATGTTTTATTATCGATCGAGTTTGTCGTTTCTGTCTAATTTTTTATTTAAATTTTAAATAATATTTTTAAATTGAGAATTTTTAAAAATATCATAATAAAACTATTCAAAACTTTTCTTACATTTGAGTTCTTATCCAATCCACACTCAATTGAGCCTCAATCGATGGGTTTATGGTCTTGACTCATACCAACTCAAAATTCATGTGTCAAACCTGATCAGGCGAAGGATGGAGGTAACACATTACTGTCATATGTGTGGTTTGGTGGATGATACAGAGCACATGTTGTATAAATGCTCTTGGACAGATGCGGTGTGGATCGATGCATTCGGTCTCACGACGAGCCACAAAGACAGCGACAACATAGAGGAATGGATGATGGCGAGGAGAAACGAACCAGGGACGAACCGAGCTGTCAAAGAACAGAGATGGCTGCTGTGCATATGGTTGTGTTGGACAATCTGGCGAGCGAGATGCTCTGCGGTGTTTGATGGAAAGGAGCCGAACCCGATGGCTACGGTCCATGAAGCCAGGAGGCAGAGGGACGAGTATAGCAGCTTGCCCAGACAACCTGCAACCCAAACTGATAGGATGGCTCGGGCTCGATGGACCAAACCGAAGGAAGGATACATCAAACTCAAATGCGACGCGACGTGGTGTCATCGAACCAAGCAAGGAGGAATCAGGGTAACCGCACGAGATTCAAATTTTTCAAAAATATTACTAAAAGATAATATTACGAAATTTAGTATTTAAAAAAATAATAAATGCAAGGAAGATTTTTTTTTTTTTAAGATTTAGAGAATTTTAAAATCAGTTAAACCTATAAATATAAACCTTTATTTTTAATTTATTCTTTTAAAAACTTATATTCGTCCATAATTTAGAAAGAACCGATCCGGTTTAGTGGTATTTCCTTTCTTCTTCCCAACAGACCACCCGAGATGTTCATTCTCAGTTTGCTTTGCTTGTGGGGGAGACTGGAGAGAGAGACACGCCCAAGACCCGACAAATCTTTCTAGTGAGAGAAACTGTCCAGGGGAGGAGAACCTTGGAATGGATGGAGGAATGAATAGATGGACAAGATAGTCACCGAATTACTTAATACCAACTCGCCCAACACTTTGAACAACTTGCCATCATCTTCATTCATATGTCTCTTCTTTCTGAATCCATCTCCTTTAATAATTCACCTAAACACAAGCAAAGAAATCCAGAAGAACAGGTCGGCGTTCTTGATTTAAGCTGCTCAGATTCTTCGACTTCCTCTGCAGTGCTGTTGGATCTGGAGATTTGGGAGTAGGGTTACTGCAGAAAGGAGCCATTTTTTTGCCCGCCGGAAAGGTTTGATGAATTCGACGAGAGGGCAGACGAAGAAGAACAATATGCAGCAAGAACAGTACCAGAAGAAGGTTGAGTTTATTAACAATGGCAATCGGATCATGGCCATGTCTCCGAAGAATGGGAAGAGATCCTTCAGCTTGGAGTCCGTAATGGTGCTCATATGTCTGGCTGTGTCTCTGTTGATACTGCCGCTAATTCTTCCGCCACTGCCGCCGCCGCCGTTGATGTTGCTGTTGCTTCCGATTGGGATTCTGGGGTTGCTCATGGTGCTCGCTTTTATGCCGTCGGAGGTCAGAGATGTAACGCATAAATACATGTAAAGGGGAACGAGTTGTGTTTTTCACTTTTTTGGTTGTGTTTACGCAGTGTAAGTATTTGTCTCTTCAGTTGGATGATGTATTGAAAAGAGGATGAAGAACAGTATGGAGCAGATTCACGACAGTTTTTTTTTTGTTTTTTTTTAAGTATGCAACTAATTTTTCAAAAAAAATAGATGTGAAAAGTTTGAAAATGGGCCTTATGTTTAACGAAAATTATTTTTCAAACTCAAAAAATTGTTTTTTGTCCTGTTTGAAAATGATGGTATAACTTTCATTATTTTTCTTTAAACAATTTTGTTAAATATTTCTATATTTGCAAAATTATTCAAATATTTTTCTAAAAGTTACAACTAAATCTTACAAACTTACACTAATGTTACAAACAAGTCCTGACTCGATTCGAGTCACACCAGGGGAGTCGGGACTTGTTTGTAATATTAGTATGGATTAATTATTTAATTGGTTACACATATTTCACTATTCTGCAGAATGGTTACACATGTTTCAAAATGTAATTAATTGGGTTTGCTATGTGACTAATTGGTTACACGGGTTATTAATTGATTATTCCGTTAGTAAACCGTTATTTTTACCGTTAATTAATATTCTTAACATATTTTTGAATTATTAAATGGTTATTATGCCATTAACTGGTACAAATAACTCCATGCCACGTTCAACAAACAATCTTACAGATGTTGCATCTTCGTCAAGGCTTCCACTAGCAAATCCCTACCAATTACGAACCTTACAGATGTTGCAAACAACCTTACAGATGCTACATCACGAACCCAGAATCAACAGATCATCATAGGCATGTCCAGAGTACAGGAGTCAGAGGTCTTCCCTGTTTAGCAAGACCATCAGCAATACGGTTACATCACATAAAAGCATGAATAAGCTTGATTTTCCAAACATACAGAAGTTGAATGGCATCCAGGATCAACTCGTAGAGCATGAATCATGCACCACAAACTAAAACCACCCAATCAAATTAAATGGATTAATGGAATGTCAACCTACTTATCTACAAGAAGCACAACACGTATGTGAGCACAATTCTGTTAAATTACAAGCTGATTTGATAGTTGAAGGACTATTAGGTATGTTTTAATTAGTTGAGAGTGTATTGCTGTGTTAGTTTTCTGTTAGGGACTTTTTGTAATATTCGTAACTTCCTTCCCTATCTAAGGAAGTGTTTCAATGAAAACCCTAAGACATTTTCTCGGCAGAAACCTCCAAACGTTTACTGTGCAGCCACTCCTTTCTAGACCGGTTCTACGCCTCCTTCGTTTTTTCACAAATTCCTATTTCAATTTGTCAAGTAAAGATAGTAAACGAAACATATACGGATTTGCTTAATTTTGAAATGCATAGAATTGTTTATCTAATCTTCTGTAACAAATATTCGTGCTACATAGTCTGCTATGCGACTTTATAGTATATACCGAGGGAATCACGCCAAACACTACTTTCAGGTACGATTCTAACTCTGGTACGTGGATTAAACGAAAAATAACAAACCCACAATGAGAATTCAGATAAACGACCCAACACTGTTAATCAAAATCGAGTTGTAATACCATGTTAAATTTTTACATAGAATCGTATCAAACTCCATGTAGAAAATGTAGCGAGTTATTCCAAATTTGAACTCCCTCTGGGTGTGAGAGGTAACTTAAAAAAGGGTAATTCTTATATTGCCACAACCATATGAGGCAAACCATGAAACCAACATTTTCTCCAATAAATAAAGAAAATTTTATATGAAAATCACTAATCTCTTTTTAAAGACTACAATTTAAAACTATATTCACTTTACTACAGTCATATTATTTTATTCTGAACAATAAAGTAAAAACTCAAATTTATTTAAAAAAGATACAAAATAAATATAATATTTTAAAAAGACAACCAACTTAAAGAGTTTTCTTTTTGAAAAAACAATTTTCATTTACAAAAGAAAATGAACAGAAATATTTTGTATAAATTTAATTTGAATTATTTTTCAACTTGTTAAAAAGATATCTGTTTTATTTTATTATTTAAAAAAATAGTAAAAATTACAACTTGCAATCCTTAATTAAATAATAGTGAGTGGTTTGTATGTATAGAATTAATGCAATTAATGCAGGGTACAATCTTTTGTGTATGGAAACATACAGGATCGGGTACGAACTCTGATTCAATGGCTTGGTTCACCCAATTTGCAGAGACCATCTATCTGGGACCTCCAATTTCTACCCTACAGAAAAAAGGACCCTACATACTTACTTTAGAGAAAGCCATTTTTCAAAAGTAGCAACCACCAACAAGCAGTCACAGTGGTGGTGCCCTCCTTGAAAACACACCATGTGAAAATAAGGTTAAAATGATGTTTTGCTTCCCCCTTGGGGCGGCTCACACCAGCCGCCGTTATGAATCAGTATCACACCATCTTCCGCGCTATCTCTTGCATATTCCTTATTCCATTCCATTCCATCTCGGCCCAATAAGCACATCCAAATCACATATATGAAGTAGTATCAGAGCTAGCATTCTACTACATAGGCGAAGACTTTCAGATAACTCTCCTTTTTCAGACAAATAAACTACATGATCAAGATGATGCAAAATTATTACCAACAACAATAGCATATATTCTGGGCACGGAGTCGAAAATCTTGAAACATTAAGAGAGGATGGATAAAGCAAAACCTCACTATTGAATCCCCGAGGAGGCACGAACAAAGCATGGTGGGAGGTAATGCTCCAGAACACCCAACAGCTCCTTGCAAGGAGTCGAGATATCCAATGCGCTATCATTGCTGCTGTTGCTCCCTAACCTTTTGATGGCATCAATAAGCTGCCCTCTTGTCCTCTGTGAAAGAAGAGTGCCTCTTGCCTCAGTGCAGTCTCTGTAGAGAGGCAGGTAAGCGATGGCTACCCTTAGAGGGGGAGGAATATCTGCCAGCTGTATAGGAGATTCCCCATGGTTAAGGATCTTCAGGAGGTTCAAGTAATGGTCTTCCCCTTGCTTCAGTCCGTCCAGAAAGGCTGCCTCCGACCAGTGTTCCTGAAGAAACGCCCTCAGATCAGGATCGATTGATTCATCATCGGACATGGCTATGGTGTTGGCTACTGAGTATGTGGCAGAGGGGTCGGCTAGGAAATCAGATTGGAGGAGAAATGCGACTCCTTCAAGGGACCCGCCACTCCTTTCACCAGCAGCTTTGATGATTTCGATGCTGAGGGCAGACAGGACATGATGTGGGACATGAGGAAGGAGGTAGGCGGAGACTTCGACTCGGATGCTTGCTGTGGCGGCAGTAAGGGCAAGACAGATTTCCATGTCTCTGCAGCCGCGCTTCACAAACCACTGTACAACATCGAGGCTGCCCCTCTCGGCTGCCCTCAGCAATGGTCCCAAGAAAGCAGTGGCATTGCCTTCTTCCGCAAGGCACACCATTGTGTCAATCTTGCTGTAGTGAGATGCAAAGCTCAGCGCTAGGTCCACATCAATGTCCAAGCTGTTCCTCTGTGCAATCTGAAATTGGAAAGATCTTAATCATGTTTTTTTTCTTCAAAAGCTACTATGTTATTATTTGGTGATTCCACTATTTAAGACACTTCCATACAAACAGTAATAGCAAAGTATACTTGAACGTACAGTGCATAAATCAAGTGAGAAAATATTCCAAGGTTCCACAAATGATTTTACCTCCATAAAAACTGAACAACGAATAACATGAACAATTAAGAGAACTTTACAAGCAGAAAGAAAAGATACCTGCAAAAGGATGCGCACAAGTTCCGTGCTTCCGAAACGTGAGGCTTCGAGAAAGCACTGGTTAACATTGTCTGCACCTCCTTCTACCAGCAAACTAAGCAAAGCTTGAATGGAAACTGCCGATAGTCCAGAAGCCCAGCCAGGATCAAAAGTGCTAGAGAAGAGAGTTAGGGGAAAACAAGCTGCATCAAAGGCCTCCGTGAAGTCCTTTCCTGTAAGGTGACTACCAGCAAGTTCCAAAAATGCCTTAAACGCAGATAACCGCAGTTGTATTTCAGCAGCTGGATTGGGGCTAATTATGTCCGAATTTCTCTGTGAGCGAGAATGTAAGGTAATACACTTCAGCGCCCAGTCAGTAAATTTCTGTGCCTTAGCACCAGCTTCTGCTTTCAAAACCTCGTCAAAATTGCATTCTTGTAACCGCTCGTGCAACCTAGAAGAAGGAACATCAATGTAATATGCAGGTACATATAAAAGTACAAACCATTATTAAAATTAGCAGAAGTGTGTGAAGAAGCGCTAAGTTTGCAACTGCGGATCAAGCCAAAGCTTAAGTGGACCTACAGCGAGAAACATCTACTATGTTTGAAAAATCTAACCTATCCTATACAAAGTGCAGTCAACATAAAAGTCAGGATTAATTAAACATAGAAGCATAGCTCTAACTTAGCACGTATAAGTTAATAAGCATGAGGCTGATGAGTGATGACAGCAATAGCTCCAACGGCAAGACCTTTGGCTCTGAATAAGTAGGGTCTCCTACAAGTCTACAACTCCATAAATATATATAAAAAAAAGTTGCTATGATCTGAGGCCTGGTGTAACCAAGGCAGACCTGCGGGATAGTCGCTACCTCAGCTTCAAATGTTGTTATGCATATTACATAAATGTCATTTGTCATTATGCCTTGTTGTTTCATCCAGAAACAATCCTGGCCTAAAGGGCTGATAAACGAAAACTAGGTTAAGGTTTTCATTGTATAAGCATGACAAAGATGACGATACATCAACTTAATTAAAGCCAAAATGTTTGTTTCGAGGTGTACCATGTCAAGCCATGCTTGGCTAGTGTTAAAGTAGGGAAAGAGACCAGCAGTTCCCCCAACATAAAACCACTAGAATGGACAAAGGTAATTCTACTTACAAGGGACATGGTCCAACTAATCTTGTGCAGATACATTTTAAAGAATGTTCTAGGATGTGTTTTCTTCCATGTATTGAATAACTTTAAAATGAAGCATCATGCAGTTTAGCTTAACTGATACCTTTCGGCCATTACAGACACTGTATCTGCCAAGCTCATGCCCGGGCGCTGACAAGCAGAGACACAAGAAGCTAAGAATGAAGTCCTCATGGCAGCTCTTGTGAAGTCATAAGCACCATTGGCAATTATCATCTTAATCAAAGCCATTACCCCATCCAACTCCTGAGGTGTGCTTAGGAACCAGATTGAGTCTAATGCGATACACAATGAGTCATTGAGGGTCTGCTGATCTGCAAGCATAATCAGGCTCTCAGCAAGTTCCCAATCATGTGAACTCACCGCACCCTGAAACAGCCTGCACAACTCAATCCGATCCTGTCTGTTCAATTTCCTCTCCTGTCCCAACTTCTCCCTCTTGGTGCGGCCTGAATCTGTTTCGTAATCAGGCTTCTTTGTGTTGCGAGTGGATTTTGCAACCAAATCTCTAGCCACCAGTGGACCTTCCCTAGAGAAGACAACTTTTGGCCCCTCACCATTCTGCAATTCAAGTTCACCATTTTCTCTAACGTTATTTCCATGGCCGCTGGCTCCGGTCTTCGATTCACAGGAAATTGCACCTTCGGAGTTGCCATCACTCGCCAAGTCAAGAAATCGCTTCTCTTCTTCCATTTTCCAACGAAGAAACAGCTCCTCCAAATTGATAAAGAGCGCTACTAAATCACGTCCAGTTTGAATAGGAGAGCAATCGCAATAGCTCCTCCATAAAAGAGACTTTCCAGCAACAGCTCAAACGTACAAAATCAAGATCCAGCAAATTGTACCTCACTCAGGAGCTTATGATCGGAACAAGAGCAGGTCGAACAATACCAGAATGGTAGCACGCAATCAGACCTTCCGGAGACGCAAACCACAGGACAGAACAATCAAAATCCAGCTGAAACCGAGACACGTGGAATCAATTGAGATCGAAGATGAATAAGCCTCGGAGGAACCACAGCTCCATCCCCGATTCGGAAAGCTCCAAAGGCCCTAACCAATCAATCCATCGGAAGAATCCACTGAGAATCTCAGAAGCCTATGGAGCAGCTAACCCTATTACACTTTGAATTCAATGCAGGGAAACATGCAGAGATCAGTCGATTGCAGTGGGAAAATTGATGGAAGTGATAAAAGGAAGGAATTGAATTCAGAAATTCAATGATAAAAGGTTGAAGAAAAGGAATAAAGGTGAATCAGAATTTTTTGGTTGAGAGAGAAAGCAAAGCAAAACCCTCTGGTGGTGGTGGTGAGTTGAGAACTTCGGAACCCATAAAATATGGATTTTTTTTTTTTGCCCTTTAATAATAACTATAGTGAGGAATTCATTTTCTTTCTCTTTTTTGGGGCAATTATTGGTTATGGTGGTTTTTTAATTCAGCCAAGAGTTGAGGAGGCCTTAATTAATTATTTTTTATTCAGAACATAATGCTGCTTATGCAATTAAATGTGTTTACTAAATGATTTATTCTATAAATATAGAGGGGGGGGGGGGGGGGGGAAGAATTTAACATTGGTGACATAATTCGTACTAATTTCGAAATAAAAAAATAATATTATTTTTAGAATCTAAGTTATTTATTTTTCAAGATTTTAAATGATAATTATTGATCAATCTCTAAAAAATATTAAAGTTTAAAATTTGTACTAATAAGTAATACCAGTTTAAAACTCATAAGTCCATCACGAATCGATCATAATACGAGTAAAAATTATTCTAAATGTGAATTAATCATGTCAATCGTATTGCTATCCTAATAAGGCACCCGACATGAAATAAGAAACACTATTTGTGATAGTGTATCATATTTATTATTATAAGATTAATAGGGACTCTTATTTATTTTTTAATGGGCTAGTCATATGTTTGTTGGGTAAACTTTTTGGGTATACAATAGTTGAATTTTTTTCTTAATAAATTGTTAATTGATTCATATAAAGTTATAATTAGCTAGTTTCGTAAGATTTATTATTAAATGGAAAAAAGAGAAATGCACATGCTAACTAGCAAAATTATAAAAAAATAAAAAATAAGCTAACGAATTATCCATACCCGCAAATTTGAACTACTAAATTGTGAAATTTCTAAAAAATTGGCTACTAAGTTGTAATTTTCTCAAAACTTCAGTTACCATATTGCACAAAAAATAAATTAAGTTAATAAATAAATACAAGTTCTTAGTACAACTTAACAGTAAATTAAATGGATTTTTTTTTTTGCCAAGAAAACCTCAATTTCATTCATCATCACACACCAAAACCATATTATCCAACATACATATCGAAATAAATGGGGGAGGATGTATTAGAGTCCAGTTTACTGGACACATCCCCTGTCTAGATTGCCTAGCAACCCAATTCGCGCATCGGTTAACGCTTCTCCTTACGAATTACCATCTGACCTTAGGTATCCCTTTGGCCACTTCCAGCGTATCAATTAGTATTTGTTGTATCTCCCATTCTATATCATCGATCGGTCCATGTAGTCTTTCGATTACAACCTGGGAGTCACTTTCAATTACAACGTTACACCATTTATTCCACACCGCTAGTTCCACTCCGTATAGAATCGCCTTAGCCTCTGTTACAATCGCCTTTGTTTCCCGTGCTTGCGTGTTCCGACCCGCAATGAATTTCCCGTCTGAGTCCCGAGCTACAATCCTGGTTCTACCTTTGCCTGTTTTACAATCCCACACTCCATCACAATTAATTTTTATCATAGCTTGGCTCGGTATTCTCCAGTGAGCATTTCGAACCGTGGGTGTCCTGTCAGCCGCGTTCGGTGGCTTCTCCCTTGCCGCCCAACATTCTTGTGCTAGATTGGTTGTCGTTTGTATTACATGACTTGGTTTCGGCGTGTCCTCCTCATGCATCGCTCGACATCGCTCCTTCCATATTTCCCATGTTGTTGTCTCCGCACGTAGCCTCCTTTGTGTTCCCTCTTCGCCTTCCCCATCGTCCATGTGCACTATCGTATCAAGCCAAGCTCCGGTCGTGGATCCTCGCTCGGAACTCCATGTGATACCCATGCCACCAAGCCATACCCCTCCCGTCCAGTCGCAATGGATCAAGGTGTGCTCAACATCCTCCACCTTGTTGCAAAATGGGCATGCGCTAGTGACATTCACGCCTCTCGTCGCTAGAATCACCCGGACTGGTAATGCTTGGTGACATTCTTGCCACAAAAAAGATTTTACCTTAGGCGCGGCAGTCCCTTTCCAAATTCGGTCCCATCTCGTGCTGGCCAAAGTATTATGGATTTGTTCCATGGACTGTGTGTTATCTCGCCTAAGCTCTCTTAGCCTCCGATAGACAAGGCGCGGCTCCGCTCTCCCCGTCCTCTCCATAGGCCAAACTAACCTATCCACCCTCGGTTGGTTACTCAAGTGGATGGATTGAATGGCTTGCAAGTCTCGTTCCCTTACATCGCCTCGAATAGCTCGAAGATCCCATCTCCGTGGCTCGGCCGCTATCAGTTCGGCCACCTGCATATTTTCCAATCCCAGGGCTGCATTGTTTCGGTCCAATTGGAGGCTCGATCTATCCGGTATCCATGCATCCCCAAATACCCTTATTTTTCGTCCATCACCTACTTGCCACACACCTTACTCCTTCATCACATCCCTCCCTCTTAAGATACTACTCCAAGCCCATGACAGCCTAGCACCCGCTTTCGCCCCAAGCAATGAGTTTCTTGGAAAGTACATACCTTTCATCACTTGAGCCCAAAGAGTGGTCGGATGGTTTTGCATTCTCCATGTCGTCTTTGTTAGCATGGTCATATTGAAGTCTTCTAGATCTCAGAATCCCATACCTCCCATGTATTTTGGCATCACCATCCATTTCCAACTGACCTAGTGCATTGCTCTTCTTTCATCCCTTCCCTTCCACCAGAATCGAGCAATCAGGCGTGCAATTTCCTCACACCAAGTTACCGGTAGTTTAAAAAGCGTCATTAGGTAGGTCGGGATGGCTGTAATAACTGCCTTAATGAGAACCTTCTTACCTGCCTTATTTAGAAAGAGCGACTTCCATCCGTGAAGTTTCCGCATAATTCTATCCTTGATGTATCCGAGAGCCGCCTTTTTTTATCTACCCCAAGTCGTTGGTATCCCTAAATAGTTCCCTGCATCGTCCACTGCATCAATCCCCATGGCCCTTTTGACAACCTCTTTCGTCGACTCTGTGACCGTTGCCCGAACTGGATGCACGACTTACTCAAATTCACACTTTGGCCTGATGCCGCTCCGTATTTGTCTAGCATGTGTCTCAACTCCCGTGCATTCTGTTCGGTTGCCTTCATGAAAAAGATGGAATCATCCGCAAAGAGTAAATGGTGGATTTCCGGACATGTTCTCTTCATACATATACCTTCGAAGCGCTTATCCTCCACCGCCTTGCTTATCTGTCTTGATAACGCAT
Organism: Chamaenerion angustifolium; assembly: GCA_946814005.1. Taxonomy (NCBI): domain Eukaryota; kingdom Viridiplantae; phylum Streptophyta; class Magnoliopsida; order Myrtales; family Onagraceae; genus Chamaenerion; species Chamaenerion angustifolium. The sequence goes on from OX328279.1 coordinate 4,121,824, forward strand.
CCGCCACAATGATGAATAAGTATGGTGACAGTGGATCTCCCTGCCTTAGAACCCTCGTCGGTCTGAATATGGGGGTCTTCTCTCCATTAACCACCACGTTATATTGCACATTCATCATGCACTCTTGTATCCATTTGCACCACCTATCCCCAAATCACATTGCTCTCATTGACTCCAAGACAAACTTCCACTCCACTCGATCATAAACTTTGTTCATATCCAATTTGACCGCACATTCCTCCCTTGTCACCTATTTGTTAGTCCGCATATGATGGAAAAGCTCATGCACAATAAGAATATTATCATGAATGAATTTACCAGAGACGAAAGCACTTTGGAACGGGGTTATAATATAAGGTAACACACATTTGAGCATATTTGCTAAAACTTTGGATATGATCTTGTAGTTAAAATTACAGAGGCTAATAGGTCTAAACTGCATAGGGTTTACTGGGTTTGGCACCTTAGGGATTAACACAATGTCAGTATAACAGTAACCTAGAGGCAATCTATTCGTTTCAAGGAAAGAATGTACCGAATGATAGACATCGTCCCCGAGCACATCCTAGAAACGATGATAAAATACCCCCGAAAATTCGTCTGGTCTCGGTGCTTTGCTCCCCCCACCCCCCAATTGGAATACTGCAGGTTTTACTTCCTCCCTGGTCACCCTCCTCATCAGGTTCCCGTTTATTCTTTCATCAATGAGACATGAAATGCTCTCCATCCGATCCCTTAACCCATGACATCCATCAGACTTAAATATTGACCTGAAATACCTCTCACATTCAACTCTGATCTCAGTTCCGTCCTCTGTCCAAGTCCCATCCCCCTTTTGGATTCTTCTAATGTTGTTCTCCCGACGTCTTTGGATAGTGGATTGGTGGAAGTATTTTGTATTCCTGTCTCCCGCCTTCAACCACTGCACTCGGGACTTCTGTCTCCAATATTCCTCTTCTCTCTTCCACGCCTCCTCTATTAAACCCTTAATATTTTGCTCATCATGTTTACTGTAGCCCCCATTCGGTCTGTCTTGGATCCGGGCAAGCTTTCTTTGCAATTCCTCAATGCATCTCTTATTGTTCACCCCATTGGATTTACTCCACCTGACCAGTTTGGTCCTACACTGTCCCAACTTCCCATGAATTCCAGCTCTGCGGTTATCATTGGTCTGTCTGATCCATGTTGATCTGATTATGTCCCCACACTCCTGTTTGTCTAGCCATGACCCCTCAAAGCGAAATTGACGTCTTGTCCTTTGGGTTTTCGGATTGAAATCCAGCACCACCGGGCAGTGGTCCGAGCCCAGCATCAGTTTGTGTGTTATGGCTAGGCTCGGATATTGGTTGATCCACTCAGCGTTTGCAATTACTCGATCCAACCTTTCTTGTATTCTTTCCTCCCCTTCCATATTGTTACACCATGTAAATGGTTGACCTTTGAAGCTCAAGTCTACTAACCTCGTGTCTTGCATCATGGCATTAAAGGCATCCATTTTGCGTTGTTGTTTTGATCGACCTCCTTGTTTCTCCCCCTCGTGGGCAATCTCGTTGAAGTCCCCCATGCATATCCACAACCATTTCCTATCCCTGGCTATCGTTTTTCAGATGGTCCCACATTTGTAGCCGTTCCTCCCAAATTTTGCTCTCATATATCCATGTTATATGGATAATGCATTCCCCATCGCCCATGTCCACAGTTGTATCTATATGATTGGGGTCCCGTGAGTTGATCCGTATATTCACCTTCTCGCTCCACCATAATGCAAGGCCCCCCCCCCCCCCCCCCCCCGCTAATCCAATTGGTTCCACATAACAACTGTTCTCCATCCGCAGTTTCCTCCTAACTCGATCACATTTGGCCACCGTGTTCTTAGTTTCCATCAAGTAGATTATTTGCAATTTGTTCCTCCTATGTAGATCGACTAGGTACGGAACTGTCAAGACCGATCTGATTCCCCGACATTTCCACAACATAGCACTCATTGAGGTCGTGTGGCTATTGTGGGACAGCCACCCGAACCCCTGTTTCCTCCATGCACCCCCCCTTTGTATCTTGTTCTTCGTCATTCTGGGCTTTCCTTCCTCCATGTTTCACCACCCTTGTCTTGCTATTTCCCTTTTCCGGACTTTCCAGTTCTGGATGTTCCATTCTCTGTCTTTTGCCCCTATTCCCCCTTCCTCCGTATCCGAGCTAACCTCCTCGTCATGCCTTCTTTTGAGATTCACCTTCTGCAGGAGTGGACTTAAGCCTGTCTGCATAGAGATTGTTGCCCTATCCCTCTCCGGGGACCCCTCTGGCGACTCCACCATATAATAGATCTTTCGGTTCTTGATCTCGTATCTTAGCCTCTCTAGTCTGCGTTCTTCCACTGCCTGGCTTGTAATATGCATTCCACTCCCTTCTATGATTTTAGATATCTCCCACCCTCCTCTTTGCCCTTGGTTGTCCCTGTCCTGCTCCATCAAGTCGCATAACACGGGCAACCGTATTTGCCCGCAGTCCGCTTGTCGTCCTTCCAGGATCTGGCTGAGCTTCGGGTAATGGTTTGAGTATTGGAGCATGGTGTCTCTAGCCGAGTTGTATCCTACATCCCCACTTGCCTTCTCATCGGATGGATTAACACATTATAACTTTGTGTTTAAATTAACTAACAGTTTGTTAAAAAAAAAAAAAAAAGAAGTTAACTAGTAAATTATTTAGAGACTCAAAGTGGAGATAACAATTGAGTAATTACCTCTATTTTACAATATAGGCTTTAAAAAAATTATCAAAGTAATTATTCGATTTTTATATTTTAATCTAGAGCGTATTAAATGAGATTTACGGATAGAATAACCTATACTTTTAGTTTAAAATTAACTGATATTCTCTTAACAAAATTTAAAGGAATAATCATTTATCTGGGCAAAAAAAACATTTAGGAAAATATGATCATTGATTTAAATTTTGTATAAAATATCATGAATCCAAAATTGTTTGGTTTATCGATCTAATCAATACTATTATTATATTATAAATAAATAAATAAAGTAATAATTAAGAATTAATTACGAAAATAGAAAGTGTCTGAATCATGAAAATGAGAATTGATGGTAGATGACAAAACAGAAGAGAACAGCAAAGCACAGACCTGGCACCACCACTACCCGCAGTGGGGCCACGGTATTCCATGGGGTCTACCTTTAATCATTACATATGCTTCCCTCACCATATTTTGTCGTATTTCTCCTTCTCTAGTCTCCCGTCAATAGCAAGGTAAAGAAAAAGTCAAAAAACAAATATATGAAAACCACTCGTGAATATTACACTATCTTTAATTAAAAATAAATAAAATTATTGAAAGATCTTAATTCGTATCTACGGGTTAATAGTAAGGTGGGTTAAGATTGAGTTGTGTCAAAATATGTTCAACTCAAATACGATCCATGATTCATGACGGATCAATTTTCAAGGACACGCGGATCCATGAATTAACTCATATGACTCGTGCACCTTTCATTTAAATTTTTATAATATGAATTTTGCGGATCGACGGTTGACCTGCATGACTTATACGACCCATATAACTTGTGCGATTCATGAAGTTTTATATAATTTATTATAATATATATTTAATTATATGGGTAACAGATTGACCCATAAGTTGATAAATATAATCCAAACCTAATCTCATTTTGAAATTTTCATACAGGTTGAACGGACCATATCAAAATGATCCAAAAATTCAAAAGTTTCAACCTAAACACAACTCATGAACGAATCATCACCAATCATATCTAAAATTGACACCCCAAATAGATAAGGGAGTCTGAATGAGTAAGCTTCTTAGGCTATACTAGACCGCATTGAGTCTCACTCCGCATAGGCCCATATGAACTAAAAAGTGAACATTCTCAAAATCATTTAAATTCCAACTATTTAGTTGGGTTTGGGTCCATTCTTTAATTTGGAATTTGGGCTTAAAAAACTTATGAAAAAGCAATCAACTTATACCAATAAAAAGATAAGTCATTAGCACTAGCACATCTAATCGTGTAGTCATTGATTCTAATGTATGGAAACTAAAATAAATATATGAACATAAAATTGTGAGAGTATATATTAAGATTGAGAAAGAAAAAAACATTAGAATTTAGTATAGCGGTTCAACGCTTTATTTTTAACCACGGATTTTGATAATTGAGAATATACTCATTAATATAAGATACTTTAAAGTTACACAAGGTAGAGTGTTATTGCATATGGGACAAGTTCCCAATATTTTTTCATATTATTATTGTTTTTAACATTATAAAAAAAGATCAGTTACTTACGAGTTTAGTGTTGCAAATTACATTTAGTTTTGACTTTTATTGATCGTACCCGCATGGTTGAAGTTCCAAAGTTTTAAGTTAAATTTTTTAATTTCAAATTTTATTGGTTTGTGTGTATTATGAAAGTTCAAACTCAATATAATTTGTGATATCAAATTCGTAATTGAGTTTTGACTTCTAGATTGATCGATGCCAAAGTTAAGACCCAAAGTTTTAAGTTACAATTTTGAATTTCGTTTTTGATCGACTTGTGTGTATTACGAAAGTCCAAAAATAATATAATTATAATATGCGACATTAAATTTGTAACTGAATTTATCATCTACTAGACTACTACAAACAAAAATTATCCACTTATTAAATTTTTGTAACATATCTTAAGTATGAATAAGAGGTTTTATAAGATTTTAAAGTGTTTTACATGGTATCCCACTTAGGATATGAGAAAAGTATGGTTGACACTTGACATGGACCATTAAAATAAATTATTTTTACATTAATAGTGAGAATGTAATAAAGAACTTAATTGTTACAGTTATACACACTCTAACCAACTTAATATGTGTATACGTTTTGTTTTTAATTTATAAAAGTATTTTTAATTATGAAAAAATTTAACTTAATATTACACAATAAAAAATTAAGTATATTTATAAAAAAATATTAACCCTATTAGTATTTTTGTATAATATAAATTATTCTATTTGGGTTTAGTAATATTAATTATTTTATAGAATATTAAGAGTAACTTTGTTTATTATTCATAATAGTAATTAAATACATGAAAAAAATATTAACAAATATTTATTTATAATTTTAAGTTAATGTGTTTTTGGTTTTGTGACTTATGTTGGAATAATATATCTATAAAAATGTTAAAACTATTAGTAATCTTTTACTTATAGTAAAAATATCTACAAACAAAATTTAATTATTTGTCAAATTATTAAATTTTGAGTCTATAAATATATAACAAATATTGTTAAAAATATATATATTGATGTCCATATAATATTTTTAACTTGAATTTTATGGTTGATGACTTTTATTAGTTCCATATAATTCTATCAAAATGATAAAATTTTACATTTATATTATTATTATTATTCATGTGTTAAATTTATATTAATTATAATAAGGTATACAACATTGATAGCGACTTTAATAAAATTATTATTTAATAATCCAAATATATTATTAATTAGTCTATGTGATTTTTAATTGTAAATTTTAATATGTTCATACTTGATATCAATCACATATAATATTATGTGTTTTAATATTGTATAACTTTTAATATATTTAAGAAAAAAATCATAAATATGCATGTGAAAAAAAACCGTTTACGTTTTGTAACACATCTTTACATCGAATGAGAAGATTTTTAATGTGATTTATATGACATACCATTTAGGAGTGATAATTATATGCTTGCCATATACCAATTAAAATAAATTAATTTGACAATAGAAGTAAGAAAATGCATTAAAAAACTTACTTGTCACAAATCAATATATCCAAATATATATATGGAGAGGGCTATGCTGCTGTAGTTTGCACTTCTGTCATGTATATCATTTTTATAACCTTCAAAATTTCTCATTCAATTTATTCTTAAGATAAATTACAAAATTTTAATAATTTATTTTTATTTCACATATATATTTATGATTTTGTCTTAAATATATTATATATGTTGAAATTTATGCAATATTAAAATACATAATATTATATTTGATATGAACATATTAAATTTTATAATTAAAAATTAGATAGAGTGATTAAGAATAAATTTAGTTTATTAAAATAATAATTTTTATCAAATTTGCATATCAACATGGTCTACCTTATTATAATTAAAAATCCAGCATAAAATTTAACACATGAATAATAATAATAATATGACGGTAGTCGGTAATGTTTTCTTAACATTTTTATATAAATGTATGAAACAAATAGAAGTCATAAAGCATAAAAATATTATATAAACATTAACATATTTTTTTGAAATTAATTTTTATATATTTAAACACTCAACATATTTTATAAATTAATTAATAAATATTGTTTTGTTTCTAAATAGTTTTACTATTACTAAAATAAATATAAAAAATATTAATATTTTTAGACATATTACACTAATATAAATCACAAAACCAAAAATGCATTAACTTAAAATTATTAAGCAGCATTGTATTAATAATTGTTAATATTGATTCATATGTTTAATTAGTTTTATGAATAATTAGACTTACTCTTAATATTTTATAATAGAATTTATAATATTAAAACAAATAAAATTAATTTATAGTATACAAAAATACCAATAGGAATAATATTTTTTTATAAATATGCTTAGTTTTGTATTGTATAATATTAATAAAGTTTCTTTTCAATTAAAAATGTTATAGATTTAAAATCTAATAAATCACATTTAATTATATATATATATATTTTCACTTAATATTTAATATAAAAAATTATCGCGCAAAGCAGCTCTCTCTAGTACAGATTCAATCAAAGCTATCGCGCTAGATTCTATATATCTTCATCAGTCGCTCTTCCTTCGTAAGATCTCTGTCTACGGTTGCTCTTGCCTTCGATCTGCTCAAACTCGTGAATCGCCGCCATGGATGAGGAGTATGATGTCATAGTTCTCGGAACCGGTCTCAAGGAATGCATCCTCAGCGGTCTTCTCTCCGTTGACGGCCTCAAGGTCTCTCCTCCTCCTCTCCTTAGTTTCTTGTAAATCTCTTTCTCGTTTGGTGTTTGCTTCTTGCTGCTGAATTTTTTCGTTCGTAATCAGACGATCATTTTCCGTAAGCTATCGGCACGGCTTTTGGTTATGCTTATAACTGTTGGTAAAGATCCGCCTGCTCCTGAAGTTCAGCTGATGTAGGATTAGCTGGATGTATGGTTGTTTACGTAACTACGTTGATATGAAATGGTACTTTGAACAGGGCAAAATTTGCTCTGATGTTGACTAGTGGTCGGTGGTCATGGTCAACTATAAATGTTCTTTCTATGAGAAAGGATTTTAATCTGTTAAGCGTTTTTTTGAACATCAACATTTTGTTAGAAATGAGTCTTAGATAGAGTTTGCCTAAATTTTGAAGCTGCTGTGAACGATAGCCTTGACTTGTGTATAATTAGAAGAAGTTGGAGGAAGTTTGCTTTCTTCCGTGTGATCTTATCCAGCATATATCCATTTTTGAAGTGGTTTATCTTGAACAAAGATGCTACTGTATCATGCTACCTTCGTACAGTTTTTGAGTGTGGACTGTGGAGACATCAGCATGCACTGATTTTGAATTTAGGAATATTTGCAATAAGTTTGTGGCAAACCAATTGAAAAGTGAATTCTTCTACGGGCATCTGATGTTTGGTATACTAAGCAGTTGCATCTTGTATATGATTGGTTTGAAATTTCATGCATGAGAAAAAACAGGTATATGGGTTTGCTCATTCATGATACTGTTTCTTAAATGTTATATTTCTTGATCCAGGTGTTACACATGGATAGGAATGACTATTATGGAGCTGAGTCAACATCTCTCAATCTCATTCAGGTTTGATTCTTCAAATCCTAAGTGATACATTGCATGTTTACATCCTTTTTTGGTATTTTAAACAGAGTTTATTGATAATACATGCAAATGCAGCTCTGGAAAAAGTTTAGAAACAGTGATAAGCCTCCAGCACATTTGGGATCTAGCAGGGACTATAATGTTGACATGGTTCCAAAGGTATGAAATTTGTTTAACGTTGAATATCTTCTACGATTAAATTTATAAATTTCTCTGAGGCTCTGCTTCATTGATTTTCCCAATTTTGATGTCCTGACTTTTTCTTGGGGTGCTAGTTTATGATGGCAAATGGAACTCTTGTTCGTGTCCTTATTCACACCGATGTTACAAAGTATCTGTACTTCAAAGCTGTGGATGGAAGTTATGTCTTCAGCAAAGGGAAGGTATAGCTTATTGTTGTCGTCTATGGTGCAATGTTCTGTTCTAATGCTTTCATGGTTTTCTGACTTATGCAAACATTTTATTAGTCCTAATATGTACTTAATCAGGTTCACAAAGTGCCTGCAACTGACATGGAGGCCCTCAAATCTCCACTTATGGGTATGTTCGAGAAGCGGCGAGCTCGTAAGTTCTTTCTATACGTCCAAGATTACAAGGAAGATGACCCAAAGACACATGAGGGGATGGACTTGACAAGAATAACAACTAAAGATCTGATTGCGTAGGGTCTTTTCATTAATACACTTGTTTAGTAACTGAATGTACTTTTTATGCTTGTAACGTTCTGGATTATTTATTAAATCTCCACTCACATTTGGTTTTAATAGGAAATATGGGCTAGATGACAACACTATGGATTTTATTGGCCATGCATTGGCATTACATAGAGATGATAAATACCTCCACGAACCTGCCTTGGATTTTGTCAAGAGAATGAAGGTGAATGATGTTCTTCATCTGCTCTAGTACATGTTTATTTCAATGCTATTGGCAGTTGCTATGGTACCCCTCTATTATCTCATATGTTTTACATTCTAATTGTACCATTTAATTTTATGATAGCTTTATGCTGAGTCCCTTGCTCGATTTCAAGGAGGATCACCCTATATCTATCCTCTATATGGGTTGGGAGAGCTCCCTCAGGTATTGGACATGCACACTCCTTTTTATGCTTGATAAACCAACATTCTCGCCGTCGCTTCAATTTTTTGTTCAATAATTGCTTCTTGGTGTTGACACACACTAATTTCCGTTTTTGTGGTTTTCATGGTTAGGGATTTGCACGGCTTAGTGCTGTTTATGGTGGAACTTACATGCTTAACAAACCAGACTGCAAGGTAACTCTCATCATGTATAACCTTTTGGCACTTTAAAAGAAGCATCTTTCTGGTTACTTTACTGTATTTGATTTCTGTACACGAAGATTTTCATCTTTTACCTTTTAATTTCTCTTGTGATATCGTAGGTTGAATTCAATGATCAAGGCTGTGTCATTGGTGTTACATCAGAAGGGGAAACGGCTCAATGCAAAAAAATTGTCTGTGATCCGTCATATTTGCCTAGCAAGGTACTTATGCTATATTTAGTTGTATCTAGAAATTAGAGTTACTGTTTAGTTATCTCAAATAGTCCCTTTTGCTCTGAAGAAGTTTTACACTTATTATTGGTGAGAGCAGCGTTACTAGATTTATTGGAGATCTAAATTTCTGCTTTGAGTCTGAAGCTCTTAAATATTAAAAAATAAAATTAACTGGTGGTACTTTATTATGGGTTAATTATCTATTTGCTATCTTTTTTTTTTTTGGCCAAACACCTATTTGCTATCTGAACTTTGAAAGGCTTGGACAGTTTGCTAGCTAATTTTTTTTAACAAATTTCTGCATAAAGTTGCAATTTGATAGTTCTGTCTAATATGCTGTTAAATGGTGAGCTAGAAATTTGTTTTAAAAAAAGTCAACTGGTAAATTGTTCAAGCCCTTCAAAATTTAGCTACCAAGTAGGTACTTCACTCCTTTATTTTTTGACAAAATTGTGTTAATAGAAATGTATGCTTAAGAATGAGAAAGTGAGTGTTTGTATAATGAGCCAGAGCTAACTCAAAGAATTTTTGCAGGTCAGGAAAATTGGGAAGGTCACCAGAGCTATTTGTATAATGAGCCATCCAATCCCAAGCACCAATGATTCTCCATCAGTGCAAGTTATCTTGCCCCAGAAACAGTTGGGTCGGAACTCAGATATGTGAGTTTTATTTTGCAGATGCTGACACTATTGAGCACGCTTACGTCTGTTCTGGAAGATTAATAATTAGATTGTCCAGATTATAGTACTTCTCCTGGCCCATTTCATATTTGTTTCGAATTTTGTAGCTTAGTGTTAGGCTGCAAATATGTTGGGTTACCTGGTAACAGAAACTATAGTTATATAAGACTTAGTCTTATATTATTGCTTTGTTTGATTGCCTTTTTAGGGATGTAAACTATATTTGAGTGGGACCAGATTCTCTTGAATCTTCTCCATCAGTATTAAAATCTGCCCCTAATTAATAATCCCTTTATTTTTTCAGGTACCTTTTCTGCTGTTCGTATTCCCACAATGTAGCCCCCAAGGGAAAGTATATCGCATTTGTTTCAGCAGAGGCGGAAACTGACAATCCAGAGTTAGAACTGAAGCCAGGAGTTGACCTTCTTGGGCCCGTGGATGAAATTTTCTATGATACTTACGATAGATATGAACCTGTGAACGAGCCTTCTCTAGACAATTGTTTCATATCAACAGTGAGTCTGTTAACTTTTTTCTGTTGATTAATTGTGTCATATGCCTTAATTATATGGTTGATATATCTGTTTTTGACTCTATGATTGGTTATTTCCAGAGCTATGATGCTACCACCCACTTCGAATCCACTGTCATGGATGTGCTTAACATGTATACTCTGATCACGGGAAAGGTACGCCTTCTACTTTGGTTTATGGATAATTCAATGTCGATATCTATATCTATTTCTGGATGCAATATTTGGATTATCACGATCTTGTGATAGCAGCACCACATCCTTAGAACAGTGTAACTGTTCTTTTACTATGACACTTGAAAATGATCATACAAAAATTGCATCGTTTTTTTTTAATAGAGATTTCATAGAATTCCAATCTTCATTAAAGTAAACATTTTTTAAATTTTTTTTATTTTATATTGATGCCCCATGATGTTCCAATCCGACTGGAAATATAGAAAGATTTCCGCGTTTGGGTTGTTTATTGGTTGTCTGGTGTGGAGACAAGGAGAGTGATGTTTTGACATGTCGCTTGCAGGTTCTTGATCTGAGCGTGGACCTGAGTGCTGCAAGTGCTGCAGAAGAATGATAGATTCCGCAATTCGGTTTGGTTACTTGTTTTTATGAGAATATCTCTCGAGTCTGTCTGTCTGTTGCACCAAACGGTTAAGACAATCAGAAACCTCATCTTATCACGCTTCTGTCAAATGCTATCTAGGTTTGTTATAAGTTGAGAGGTTTCATTTCACATCCTGAATTTGAAAGGGCTTAGAAGGGGAAGATCCGGGTTGCCAGCCTGGTCATGGTCAACTCAGAGATGGGAGCTTTCTGGATTTTTTTTTCTTTCAAAAAGTGAGCATATTTAAAAAAAAATTAAGAAAAGTAAGTATATTAATATTTTTTTTTACAAAAGTCGCACCCCGTTAGCATGTTGACAATACATGCTACCTCCAACACGCTACCCCAAGTGGTGTGTATTGCCAAAATGGGAGTACACGCCCAACGGGGTAGGTTATTTATTTAAAAATAAAATTATGTATTCATTAAAAAATATTAAAAAAATTATAGTATATATATATTTTAATTGTGATTCAAATAATGCAAACAAATATTAAATTTGGACTTATTGATTGACTGCACGCTCTGTCGTAAGTTAAGATATGAAAATTTGACTTAAAAAAATATAATTCAAACCCTGTAAGTTTAAACTCACCACGGTTAACGACATTTATGTCATAATTCAATTATCTATCTAAGGTAATTTTTTTAATTAGAAATATATTTAATTTTTTAATCTAACATAGTTTGTTCTATAATTTGACCGGAATGATAAAATGCATTAGATAATAAATTTAATTATATATTTACTCAAAAAAATTAAAAAAATTACGTGCGTAGATAATTTAATTACAACGTAAATTACGCTAATTATACGTTAATTTTTGACATTATGACTAACCGTATAATACGATGTATAAAAAATTACGTAGCCTACAATACATTTACCGTGCATATATATACTGTAGCTACATTACATATACAGTTCGTTTCGTTTTTTTTAATGGATTGCTATTTGCTATTGTTGAATTTGAGTATCTACATATATACTCGTATTTATTAATTTCGTTTTTCTCAACAATTTCCGTAATTTGGGTCCGTGCTTCAGGTTGTATAGGATTGTTTGTTTTTTTTTGTTTTTTTTTTGGTCGCAAAAGATGATACTACTCATTCGAAAGGTACGAGTACAATGTTCGCATTACAGTCATTTCTAAGCAAAACACTAAGCTGGAGTGGGGGTTGTGATACCCAATTGTCTAAACACACTCCGGTCCTTGATGTGTAGCAATCCAATTTGCGCACTCATTTGAAGTACGTGGTATTGCTTTTCAAGTCACGCTATCCAAATCTTGGGCTAGTCTCCGGATGTCCTCACATAAGTGTTGAATCCGCCAGTTCCTTGTTGTCCCGAGAATTTGATTGATGACGATTTCCGAATCCGACTCCATAGCTATCCGAGTCCACCCATGCTCCTTTGCCAGGTTGATTCCAAGATTTACTGCTGTAGCCTCTAGTTCAACCACAGTAGCTCCCCGTGTGCTCAGGTGTGCTCCTCCAACTAGTCGTCCGGTTCGGTCCCTTGCTACGGCTCCCAACCCGCCTTCCTTTGTCCGTTGACACCAAGCCGCGTCAACATTGATTTTTATCACGTCCATAGTTGGTGTCTTCCATGCTTCCTTCTGCTTGTCGCTCCTCTGCACGTTCACCTGCTTTGGCAAAGCTCTGTACTCTGCAATGGAACGGTTCACTGCTGCCATTGTCTCATTCTGGTTTGGCGTGATTCTCTTGTATTCGGCTTTGCATCGTCGCTTCCAGATGGCCCAGCACGTCCACATGCATGTCACCAGTGCTCGTCCTTCTTCCTCGCGTTCCTTGGTGTTTCCTGTCGTCGGGCTCTTATCCATTCGGACATGGACTCGCTGTCTTGGTGTCCTTCCTGCAGTCTCAGCAAACCGCGCCAGACTTCTTGTGTCCACATGCATCTGAAAATGACGTGCTCGACATCCTCGACTTGTCTGCATATGGAACAATGTAGATCCACATCCATCTGCCTACGACACAGATTCTTTCGAACAGCAAGGGCATTATTTAACAGTCTCCACATAAAAAATTTAACCTTTGGGTGTATGTCCGCCTGCCATATGCTGCGCCAAGTTGTCTGTTCCTCGCTTGGCTGCCCCCCCCCCCCCCCCCCCCCACTTCTGCAGCATGGTCTTCTTGTTCCTAACGTAATATGTGGTAGGCTGACCGCACTGTGGTTCTCCCCTCGGTCGTGTGAGGCCATATGAGCTCATCCGGTTTTTGTGATGGTGGGATTGGCATTTGCAGGATGAATGTTGCGTCCTCAGGATTTGCCACTTCCAGAACCCGCTCCACTTCCCATGTCCTGTCTGTGGTAAGGAGGTCGGACACTGTCATGGCCTGGTGCTGGTCTGTGTCTCTCGGCCTTGCCATCTTCAAGCCACGCTTCGTATGGAGCCAAGGGTCATTATATATGTTGATTTGTTGTCTGTCTCCAATGATCCACAATCCCTCCTTGATCAAGATGTCCCGACCATGAAGTATACTCGACCACCCCCACGATGCCCGGGATCCCTTACTTTCCTTAAGAAAGTCTCCTTGGGGGAAATAGAGGCCTTCTAAGACACGAACCCACAACGCAGTCGGTTCCGTTTTAACTCTCTCGACCATCTTTGTTAGGAGGGCTTTGTTAAATGTCTCGAGTTCACGGAACCCCAATCCTCCCGCTTCCTTAGATGTTGCTAGTGTCTACCACTTCTTCCAATGTATCTTCTTCCCTTCAAGAGTGTGCCCCCACTAAAAGTTTGCTATTAGCGCATTCACCTCCGAGCACCACTTCTTGGGTATCTTGAATAGACTCATCACATACGATGGTATCGTCGTGATGACTGCTTTTATGAGCACCTCCTTTCCTGCTTGGTTGAGTGTCTTGACTCTCCATCCGTTAATCTTCTATTTGATCCGAGTCTTTAGGTACCCAAGTGCCTCGCACTTGGATCGCCCCCATACCGTTGGTAGCCCTAAGTATTTTCCCGGGGTGGTTTCGCTTTTGATTCGCAGCTCTGTTTCTATCGCACAACATTGGTTCTAGTCGGCACCGTTACTAAAGAATATGCTCGATTTCTCCACGTTGACTCTTTGACCCGAACTCGTGCAATATCTTTTAAGAACATCCTTTAGTCTCCGAGCATTATCCACTGTACCTTGGATGAAGAAGAGTGAGTCATCCGCAAAGAACAGGTGGTGAAGTTCCGGGCATGATCTTCTCATCTTTAGTCCTTTGATCCTCCCTTCCCCTACCTCCTTATCCATCTGTCTCGAGAGAACATCCGCCATGAGTATGAATAAGTAAGGCGATAGTGGGTCACCTTGTCTTATTCCTCTCGTGGGGCGGATGTACGGTGTTCGGCCTCCATTGATCAAGACGCGGTATGTCGGGGTGGTGATACATGCTTTCATCCATGAGATCCATTTGCTCCCAAATCCTCTTCTTTCGAGACTCTTCAATAAGAACTCCCATTCCACTCTATCATACGCCTTTTGCATGTCTAGTTTAAGCGCACAGTCCACTCTGGTGGACCCTCTCCTGGATTTCAATTGGTGGAACACTTCATGGGCCACCATTATGTTATCCTGTATTAGTCGACCTGCTACAAATACACTTTGATAGGAGGTTATAAGGTTAGATAGAAAATGCTTCATTCGATTTACCAGTACTTTTGATATAACCTTATAACTAAAGTTACACAAACTTATTGGTCTGAAATCAGCTGCATGTGTGGGGTTTTGTTTTTTCGGGATAAAGGTAATATAGGTTTGAGTAAGGGAATAAGGAAAAGAACCTGTTTCGAGGAAAGTTTTGACCGCCGTGAATACATCCGTCCCCACCGTCGCCCAGCTCCTCTGATAGAACAACCCCGAAAACCCGTCTGGTCCTGGTGCTCGCGTCCCCCCCAGTTGGTACACTGCTCTCCTCACCTCCTCCATTGTCACCTCTTGTTCCAACTGGTCATTTATTGTCTTGTCTATCTGTATCGGTATACAGTCAAATATCTCCTCATCTATCTCCGGTCGTTCAGATTCAAAGGCGGTCTTGAAATGGCATAAGATCTCCTTTGATATATCTTTCTCCGTTATGATCCATCTTCCCTCAGTATCCATGATTCTACTGATGTTGTTTCTCCTTCTCCGTGTGGCCGTGGTTAAGTGAAAAAAACGTGGTATTCCGGTCTCCCTCCGATAACCATTTCACCCATGCCCGTTGTTTCCAATATAGTTCCTCACGTCGCCACAACACTCGGATCTTGTTTTTCAGGGCCCTCTCCTCGCTCATCATAGATTCAGTTCGGATCTGTTCCCCGATCTCCCTTAGTCTCTCCTTTGTTTTCCTCATCTCGGTTAAATTATTTCCGAATCGTTTTTTGCTCCATTCGGTGAGGTTTCAGCGACAACCTCCCAGTTTTGGCCAAAGTTGGCTCCTGTGGTCACTTCGACGCCATTCGGTCCATGATGCTCGGACCACCTCTTTGCATTCGGGGTGCTCGAGCCACATCTCCTCAAAACGAAAATTCCGACTTCTTCTCTTATAACTTCGATCCAAACTTAGAATGATAGGTGAGTGATTCGATCCTATCGCCACTTCGTTAACACATTGAGCATTGGGGAAACTTGTAGCCCAAGTTTGGTTAATTAAGACTCTATCAAGTCTTTCATACACGCGATCCTCGCCCATTCTATTGTTGCACCACGTAAACCTTTGGCCTTTGGAGCCTAAATCCTCCATCCCCATGTCATTGATCACCTCATTGAACCCGTCTATTTGTCTTTGCGCTTTCCGTATCCCTCCCTCCTTCTCATTGTGGTTTTTTATTGCGTTGAAATCGCATTGGCATGCCCAACTATCAGTTCTTCCCCTTCCTATTCTCCTTAGCTCGTCCCAGTTTTGGTTCCTCATGTTCTCATTAGTGTCCGCATACATCCAGGTGATATATACGGGGTTGTCCATGTTCTTCATCCACACCTTCGTATCAATGATGTTATGGGTGACATAGAGGATTTGGATTTTGGTTTCCTCTTTCCACCATAAGGCCAGTCCACCCGACGTCCCTCTTGGTGTTACATAGAAGGCTCGACTCCATCCTAGTTGGTTCCGTATCCGCTCACAGTAGGTATCTCCGTTCTTAGTTTCCATTAAGAATATTATCTCCGGTTGATACCTCCTCCCGAGGTCTTTCAAATGTCGAACTGTTAGGGAAGACCCCAAACCCTGACAGTTCCAACTGGTTGTGTTCATTGGTCCCGTGTGGCTGTTTCGGGATAGCCACCAGAGCCCTGGATTGTAGTGTCATGAACCTGCCTTCCTTCCATTTCCTTGTTGTTGCTTAGGAGCCTTCTCCTCCTCTCCTCGGTTTTTTGTGTTTCCATTCTACTCTTCGTCCCCATTGCCTTCCTTCCCCGACTAGCCTTTCTGTCAGTTGCCTTTCTCGCCTCTGTCATATTTCCTGGGGACGTCTTGTTTCTCTTTTGTCTAGTCTCACTTTCATCCTCCTCCTCTGTTCTATTCCTCTTTAGCGTCATTTTATTCATGCAAGGGCTGAGCCCTGTGTTGAGCTCCATTGGCACGCCTGTTACTCCTTGTGTGTGTGTGGGGGGGGGGGGGGGGGGGGGATCTGGTGGTGTTTCCACCAAATAGGTTGTGCTGGTGGTGTGTTCTTCATTCTCCATTGGGTGGTTGTGGTCGCTATTTAGGAAGGTGATATATGGTTGGGGTGGTTCTCGAGTTCGCTTCACATGGTACTTGTCTCTTATCTGCAGAACCATTTCGGTGTCCATGTGCTGCAGACTTTTCTTTGGTATCCAGGGTTCCTTGTGGGCTATATATGTAGGGGTAGGTGTGGTAGGTGGGTATGGTATGTAGGTGCTTTGTGTGGTGGTTTTGGTGGCCTAGGTATGGTACGATGGCAGTTTCCAGAGGTGGGTTATTCAAGTCAAGTAGGGGCGTGGGTTGGTTCGTTGGTTTGGGTTTAGTGTAATGTTGGTGGCTTTGGTTCGCAACTTTGCTTTGCTTCCCCCACTGTGACTGATTCTGATCTTCCATCTCTTGATCACCTCCCCTCTCGTGTGTCTCCTGGCTACTGTCCTCCTCCTGCACTGGTTCCGTGCTATCCACTTTCACTGAACAATCACCTTATTTCTTGGCCCTTTGTTCCTTCTCCTTGGCTTCATTCATCACCTCATACCATGACTTCCACTCTTTAGATTGTGCATTTTGGTGCCTTCCCGCTTGAGCCCCTCCTGTCACACTGGCTCGCCCAGGTTTCGGTCTCGCCAGCGCCATCCAAGGCCCATACATCGGGAAGCCCGGTTTCTCTTCCGATCTAACCACATTCTCTCGGCACACTTGTGTTGTATGCCCCAATTTCCCGCATCCAAAACAGAAATCCGATAGACGCTCGTATTTTATGTTTGCCCATTGCTTTGTCTCCTCTGAGTTGGTCCACCAAAAGCCCGACATCAGTGGATTGTCTATATTAACCTCAACTTTCATTCGGATGTATGTCTTGCATGTGTTTTCAATTTCTTCCTCCGTTTCAATAAACGTACCAATTCTATCTCCGATTATCCGAGCACTCTCTCTACTGTATTTCTCTAAGCCAAGATCATGGATTTGCACCCCAAATTGCACTCTTTTAAAATCAAACTTTGCTATTCCAATACCCGGACCCCATTTTCTAATACTCAGGCAATCCTTGCACGGACAAAGGTGATAAGTCAAGTATTTGTTCCCTATCCTCGCTATTCTCAAATTCGAACATAACAACCTTGTCCAACAAATCAGATATTGTGACCGATCCATACCTTGCCCAAGCTAACTTCATCACACTGTGTATCGCTGATGCCTTAACAGGTTTTTGTGAGATAATCGATCCCACATACCGCTAGTTGTTGGCGTGTCGGGGGTTGAAGGGCAGATTGAGGTCGAGCTTGCTGGGGTTGTTCATGTCATCAGAGCCGTCCATTTGACTGGACATTAAGGGAACAGTCAGTCCGTATCAATTCACGGTGGTCGCACCTCTCCAGCGAAGAACAGCAAAAGAAAAAAATTTAGGCAGAAGCAGTTGATAAGGAAAGCAAGGTTTGGCTATGGCGACTTTTAGGGCAAGCTGCATGAGGGTTTTGCATGGTTTCTCCTCTTTGCATGGATTCACGCGTGTCCTCCCCTCCGATTGGATCGATCCCCTTTAAAGCCGGGTATCCTTTGATTTGGTCCTGTCCCCTCAGCTACAAAGGTGATTCTGTCAAATGGATTCCTTGCTGACTGGGACGCTACCGGGTTGCTGATTGGTTGGCTTCACAAGCTTGGACTGTTAGCATTAATGGCAGGTAGCTTGATTGCTGCACTCGATTGGCTTTTTCTAGGCAGAAACTGACAGGGAATCGACGATGATTTCGCTTACAGGGCTTTGACCTAGGAGAGAGAGGCGCGTGAGACTCAGACGCTCACGGATGTTATAGGATTGTTAATTGTAGTGGAAAACACAGAGTCAGAGAAAAGTTATTCCTTAGGAGTGAAAAACAAAGTCAAGACTTAAGAGTGTTTTTTTGGTGATTCTCTCTTCTTCTCATGATTTCCCAGATCATGTTTGAAGCCGGTGAAACAGGATTCTTTGACATGTCCAAAGAATATTTTGAGATTGTAACTTCATTACGATAATTCAAGGTGAATTGTTAATTCCATCAACTCTTGAATTGTGAATGTTGCGTCTGAATAGAATAGAGCAACAAATGGATGGGTTGGTTTGTTTATTCAGGGTTACATTAGTCTGGATCGAATTAACCGGTTCAGATGAACTGGTCTGATCTGAAACTGGTTTGTTTTGAATCGATTTGTCAAACTAGTTTCAAAATCAAATCAGTACTTTTAGGCTTCAAATAGACCAGTTCAAAATAGTACCAAAAATTCAGTTCGAATTGGTTCGGCTCGACTCGTTTTTTGATACTGGTTTATACTTACATTTAAATCAAACAACTTTAAACCTATATAATTTTAGAACCTGTTTGAAGCAAAATCAACTAAACCGGTATGAAATTAAACCAAACCTAGAGATGTCTTCAATAAACCAGACCTAGAGATATATTGGACTCTCGTATGTTGATGTTGGACAGAATTTTAGTCGGTTGTGGAACAGATTTTCAATCGGTTCAGTGTGTTTTTCAGTCGGTTCAGTGTATTTTTTATTCGGTTCAGTGTTTTTTCAGTCGGTTCAGTATTTTTCAGTTTGTTCAGTATTTTTTCAGATGGTTCAGTGTGTTGGACAAGATTTTCAGTTTATGTTCAGTTTGAACCGGATTATTTCCGAACAAAAATTATTATTAAAAAAAACAAACCAAAACCAGACCAGTTTTTTTTTTAACCACACCAGTTTTTTGACCCGATTCATGATCAAACCTAGTTACATTGAAATTTTGTGCAATCAAGTGGAATGACACGTGGCCAGATCCTGTTGGTTGTTTCTGAGGAATTGGCCAGGATTCTAATTTTACTGGAATTTGGTATTGAGATCGGGGGGTTGGTGAGAACTGACTACTGAGAAGTGGGTGTGGGTCCCTCAATCTCGACACTAATACCTTTGGAGTCGGAGGTTGGTACGTTTGGGGGGGTTGTTGGTAGAGATGACGACGTCGTGACAGGCATATACTATACGTTATAGGTTCTTGTCATGACCTCCAAAATGTCTAATGCTACAATTTGAACCCTATCTACTTCAAGGTGGTCAATGGTCCCCTAAACTTCTAGAATGATCACAAAAATGCACTTTCCCAGTCTTTATGATAATTTTTAAAATAGGGAATTGTTGGTTATTTTATATATCATTTTCTAGCTTACTCAAACAACGTTACATTAAATTATAAGCATCAAACATTCAAACATAATAAATGATTAGTATTCCTATATTTACTCAATCATTATATTATTACATGTTGAACATCCACTTGCATGATATACACTAAGTTTGTAATTCATATCATCATATTTATAATTAACAGAAGTATTAATATCTATATCTATATTAATTTGGCTAAGATGTATAGAATGGTGACAAGTAAGCAAAATAATTTTTTTTACTAAATTCTATTGGTCCATCTAATCGTACGTTACATTTGCTTATGTGACATTATATTTTTGTATACGTGGACACATTAGGATTCTTCTTAAGCATCATATTCAATTTTGAGAACAGTCTCACAATTTAATTTATCACAAACTAATTTATATATATGACTTTAATTTTTTCTACAAGCTTAATTTTCTATTTTTTATTTAGTAAAGAATCTATATTAATATTTGTCATTTTATAATATCTTTTTCAATAAATATACTTTTAATTATGTTTATAAAAAAATAAACTTTATTTTTTATTTTATATATTATTTGTACAATTAAAATATAAGTGTAGTTAAATTAAAAACAAACAAACATAATTTATTAATATTTTAACATTTTTTCAAATATAATTAATTTTTATATTATATTTTTTTTAATAAAACTTAATATATTAAATAATTAATATGATGAAATTTTTGTTTCCGAAAGTACAACTAAACTAAATAATAAATATAATTAATAAACATGTTATAACCATATCACAATATATATACTTTTATGTATATAGATTTTTTACTTTACTTTACTATATAAATAAATTATTTATCGCGCTTTCATATTCCTAGATTGCTAATATATAATTAAAGCATTTCATTTTCATTCCTATCATAAAGTCCCAAATTCCAAATAAATAGCCAACAACCCTAATGTTTCCCCGCCGAATGTGTGGGGCCCACGGTCGGTGAATACTGTCTAGTTTCTACAACTCGCTATTACTAATACTCGAAAAAATGTAATATTTTCTTCTGTCTCGACTCGTCTCCCACCACCTCCCACCCTCCTCGTCGCCCGGTGGTCCATTTCCACATCTCCCAGATCCCATATCGACGACTCACTGAGTGGCTCGCTCTGTTCCGACGATGAAGGTTATCGAGAAGATCCGAGAAGCCGCCGCGGCAGGAGAGGATGGAAAGGTCGTCTTCTCCTTCGAGTTCTTCCCTCCCAAGACCGAGGATGGCGTCGAGAACCTATTCGAGCGCATGGACCGCATGGTCGCCCACAACCCCACCTTCTGTGATATCACCTGGGGCGCTGGTGGCTCCACCGCTGACGTCACCCTAGAGATCGCCAACCGGATGCAGAACATCGTCTGCGTCGAGACCATGATGCACCTCACCTGCACCAACATGCCTGTCGAGAAGATCGACCATGCTCTCGAGACGATCAAATCGAACGGCATCCAGAATGTTCTTGCACTCCGTGGAGATCCCCCTCACGGCCAGGACAAGTTCGTCCAGGTTCAAGGTGGCTTCGCATGCGCTCTTGATCTGGTTCGTCTTGATTCTTACTTTCTCCTCCATTCTGTTCGCATTTCGCTATAATTTACTGCAAATTTTCTTAAGTTGGTAATGTGATGCGCAGGTTAAGCACATGAGAGCCAAGTATGGAGATTATTTTGGCATTACGGTTGCTGGGTACCCAGAGGCACATCCTGATGTTATTGAAGCTAATGGACTTGCTTCTCCCGAGGCTTACCAAAGTGATCTTGCCTATCTGAAGAGCAAAGTATGAGCTCTTTTACGTATTCAAAATCTGTTCGTGATCTTTAAGTATTGCATTTGATTTCGAGATCTATGGTCATGGATGGAACCTTATATATTGTGAGCTCTGCTTTTACATAGGTTGATGCTGGAGCAGATGTTATTGTCACCCAGTTGTTCTACGACACCGACATTTTCCTGAAATTCGTCAGTGATTGCCGACAAATTGGAATCACTTGTCCAATTGTTCCTGGAATCATGCCCATCAACAACTACAAGGGCTTCTTACGAATGACTGGATTTTGCAAGACCAAGGTAAGCATCTTCCAATCCTTTCAGATTTTCCTATCCGCTTGAGATAAGATATGTGATTAGTGGTCAAGGTTTGACAAATTTGCCACTTGTCCTAATGGGTTTCTATATTGCGAAACGAATGCACAATTGGGTTCAATACTAAATGTGTTAATAACTCCTGGGACATAGTTGTGTAGAACTTTGTACATCGTAGCTAGTGAGTGCCAATGAGTTATTTGATGCTTGAGGACATCGATATAAGAATTTTTGATAGAGTAATTGTACATGCTTTGTATCATCTGTAATTTTAGAGAGGACCTTCAAAAAGTGTAAGCATTTGACGCTCAAATGATGTCTTCATTAGATGGTGTATAGATTTGAGTATGAATTGAGACTTATGTGGATTGGGATTATGTAGATACCGGATGAGATCATGGCAGCCTTGGAGTCCATCAAGGATAATGAAGAAGCTGTTAGAAACTATGGAGTTCATCTAGGAACTGAAATGTGCAAGAAGATCATTGCGAGTGGAATTAAGACTCTGCATCTTTACACGCTCAACATGGAGAAGTCGGCTCTTGCTATATTGATGGTTGTTTCTCTTATCCTTAACTATATTTTTACTGTCCCAAATCCAGAATATAGTTTCCGTGATGATTTATCTTAGGCTCTACTAACATAATTATTATCTCAGAACCTTGGATTGATTCAAGACTCCAAAATTTCAAGATCTCTTCCATGGAGACCTCCTACAAACGTTTTCCGTGTTAAGGAAGATGTGCGACCTATATTCTGGTATGAACATTTGAAATTGTCTGAAGCTTTTCCAGTCACAATTCTACAAGGAGTTGGATTGTAATTTTCTTCTTCTGTTTGTAGGGCTAACCGTCCAAAGAGTTACATTACAAGGACCAAGGACTGGGAACAATACCCTCATGGACGATGGGGTGATTCTCAGAATCCATCATATGGAGCCCTCACTGACTACCAGGTGCCAATTCCTTTCTCCTTTCAAATCCCTTTTTAAGTTACGTCTCTTGTCAGAATGACTGTTTATGTAATTCTTGGGCCATCTCTTGGTCTCATTTATGCTATCCGCATACTTTTTATAAGGAACTTCTATCTACTTCTGTTGGATCAGAAATTTTTTTCTCTAGATTTTTGGCACTGATTGTCTGTCACCAGCTTGCACTGTTACTTGTATCAGATGCCATTTATGTGATTTGAATCTATTACTCCGTTTTACTTCTCACTTCTTTCTTCAACTGCAATGTCATTATTTTTCTGAAGTGATATCATGCACAATAATCTATTTAGCTGACAGATAATTTTACTAGAACCAAACAGAAGCTTATCTGAGCTGAAGCACGAGTTTGGTTATGTTGCGCATGCATAATAATTTTGTGATTAACAACAGTTCATGCGCCCACGTGCTCGCGACAAGAAACTCCAGGAAGAATGGGTGGTTCCCCTGAAAGGGATTGAAGACATTCACGAGGTAAGATTTTCTTCTTCAGGGTCAATGTTGGTTCTTCAAAAATGAATAATGGTTGTGTTTTTTTGCTCCCTCTGTTGTTTCTTTATTCTCTACTATATACATTGCACTGGACCAGAAATTCAGCAAATTCTGTCTGGGAAAACTGAAGAGTAGCCCCTGGTCAGAGTTGGATGGTATTCAGCCAGAGACAAGGATTATAAATGAACAACTCGGGAAGATTAACCAGAAAGGTTTTCTGACCATCAACAGCCAACCTGCAGTTAATGGAGAGAAATCTGATTCTCCCAATGTTGGTAAGTACACTACATTTATGAAAGAACATGTTTTGCCGTAGACTATGATTTGCAAGTGCTTCCTAATCTTTCAAAACATTCAATCAAGTTTTCTACTGTAGCTAACAAATTTGTGGATTGGTTTTGGGGCAGGATGGGGAGGGCCTGGAGGCTATATATACCAGAAGGCATATGTGGAGTTTTTCTGCTCTCAAGAGAAACTGAATGCACTCATCGAGAAAAGCAAGAAATTCCCATCGTTAACATACATGGCTGTTAACAAAGAAGGGGGCATCTGGATATCGAATGTGGATAAAACCCGAGTCAATGCAGTGACTTGGGGAGTCTTCCCTGCAAAGGAGATTGTGCAGCCAACTGTAGTGGATCCTGCAAGCTTCATCGTTTGGAAGGATGAAGCCTTTGAAATCTGGTCCAGAGGTTGGGCTAAGTTGTACCCTGAAGAAGCCGATCCCTCCAAGAGATTACTCGAAGAGGTTTGTCTCTTTTTCTTTCTCTGGTCCATTTGTAATGCACATGCCTTCATCTTATAGTCATGTTCTAATGTACCTTTCTTACTTTCTTTGCAGGTTCAGGGAAGTTACTTCCTGGTAAGTTTGGTGGACAATGACTACATCAGTGGCTATCTCTTTGCTGTTTTTGCAGATCTCTGAAGGCACATATACCGATCTCAAGATTTAATTGAATAGAAACACCATTATTTCTTCAAGCAAATATGCTTTGTGATGTCAATTCTTGCCTGGCTAGTGGCCCTGGCTAAATTTATTATAGTTCACATATCTTATTATGTTTTCTTACCCAAGTTTGGCATTCCAAATCAGTGGTTTGTGCTTTGTTATATTGATGAGATATATTAGTAATAAATCTCAATGCTCCAAGTTTGTCCTTAGTTCAATCTTTATTTGACATAAGATACAGGGTTATTTCAGTGCACCAAACTTGGAATAATTTTTCTTTCAAGATTCAAAATATGGCAAGAATGACTTCTGATACAAAGATAATTGCAGTAAAGTAAACGTGTGTGTAATCCCACATTCCAAACATCAATCGATCGGGACAACAAAAAACATCGTTCTTTCTTATCACCACCAAAATCGGAATCTCCCTCTGGAAAATCTTATGCAGTTGTCTCTCTCAGCCATTGAATGATTCAGGATATATTAGCGTTCTTAAGAGACACAGATGCTACTACCCCTGTAGAGGTTCTCATAAGATGTTCCCCAAGTAGTGTTGCATTGCAGGACTCATCCGTCTTAAGATGGGGCTGCACCAACTCCCATATCTTCTTCTTTTGAACCTGAAACCAACACCATATCCAACATTCTTTTAGCTAAAAGGAGCCAAGTAGCAAACCAAACTTTTCAATCAGAAAAATATCATCACTTCAAATAACTGCATTGCAGTTCGCAACTAGCTTAGTTGGCATAATGCACTCATGTTGATTGGCCATGATGCATAAATCAGCCATCAAACATGGAACCTTTTATGTTTTTTCGAAGTTGATGGTGTTTCCATAGACACCTTTCCATTTCACAAACATATGCAAACTCTTCCCATTACCAATACCAAAAATGTTAGGTATTGTAGTCTGATTGATATGTAATGGTCGGTTATGTATTAATGTACGCTTCTCGCGGTTCAACCTCCGCGGTGAGGTTGCCGGGGTGTGTGGGGGGCGTGAGCCCCCCACCCGAAGGCGGGGTTCGGGGCAGCGGCCCGAACCAAATAGGCTATACTGTACTGTACTGTATTTCTCCTGTATACGTATTTTGTAACAGTAACCGTCATCAATAATATCATGATAAACCGTGTGGAGGTTGCTCACTTGAGTGTTACCACAAGAAATCAAAGTTCTTCTTCTCTTCCTTTCCTCTCAAGAAAAACAGAGTTTTTTCTTCTAAGTTCTTAGTGTGTTCTTCAAAGATTGGTTGTTTGATCCTAACAAAAAACAGCTTAGTGATCTCTCTCAAGAACTAGCTTTGCTGCAGCTTAAACTTAATCTCTCAAAACAAGACCCTTTTTAGGAAGGAAGGTTCTTGATTACTACTCACTAGATGCTCAAAAGCATGACAACTTCAACCATTCTATTCCACAGAACAGTTTCAAGATTAGCTCTATATGTTACAAACCTGGTAAGATTCAAATTCGGTAAACTCCATATTGATCATCCAATATAAATACCTGGTTCGCTGTTGCTGGGGCAGGAATATTTTCTCTATCATCGTCTGATCCAAACCATATTCTTTCACCAGGTACGGACCCCTCTGGAGGAACCAGAAGCTCAACATTCTCATGGGATGCATCCGAGGCAGCCATTAGCATTCCGGATGACTTAACTCCACGCATATTCCGAGGTTTCAGATTCGCTAGAACAACCACATTTCTGTCCTGCACCAATATGATTCATGTCCAAATAAACAAGCAAATGTTGATGCTTTTTCATTATTGCAGCATAATCGTTCAGGAAACACCGTCAAAATTCTGAATTAATACTACAGTAGCATATTAAAATTACCACAACACTTACCGTTCAAGCGAATTAATACTATCAGAAATTTCAAGCGAATTTGGAGTAGAAGAGAAACCTGAAGGTGGTTGAGGGGGACGAACTTGACAAGCCCACTGCAGATGGTCCGTGGCTCGGCCTCACCAATGTCAACCTCTTCGACATAGAGAGAATCAGCCTCCTCATGTCTCCAGGCTTTGAGGATGCGGCCAACCCTAATGTCCAGAGAGTTCGCTGCTTCCTTCACATCAGTAGGCGATGGCGGTGCTGCCTTAGCATTGCTATTTTCGGATTCGGAACTCACAGCTGGAGCTGGAGCAGCATCAGCTGCCGTGCATTTCGAGCGAGTAAGGAGAACGCTCTGTCGACCACCGCAAACTCTAGGCCTAGTAATTGCGGCAGCGGAGGCTATGTGATTGGTGGCCCTGATTGGGACAAGGTTCCCTGGACGGCGGCAGGAGGGGAGGAGGAGCGAACTCCCGCATCTCAGAAGGTTGGCGGTTGTCGCCATTGATATTGTGTGCGGTAACTTAACAGCTGATTTTAGGGGCAAAGGCAGCCAACTAGAGACCCGCATCTTATAAATAATATTATCCTTTATTTATAATACCGGTAATTGAATAAATTCTATTTACAAAATTACCCTGAACAACTTTGTGAAATTTAAAATAAAGAATACGGAATAGAAAATAGAAATAATAATATGAACTTATTTAATTGGTGGATTAAAATTTTAAAAAAAAATTCAATGTTTTTTTTTGTGAAATTATATATATAAATAGAATGGAATATGGTAAAATGACATATATACCTTTATTTTTATTTGTATAAATTTGTATAGTATATAATACAAATAACTTGTATTAATTAATTTAAAAAATTAAGAATAATAAAAACTTACATGTCATACATTTCCAACAGCCTTTAAATACTCAATAACAGAGCTCAGACCAAGCAAACCAAAAGATAGTAGACGACCTTAATACCAGTATTGGTTGCTTCGCGTGAGGCTTCAAGCAGCGGATCAAACGTGGGATTGAAGGCCACTGTAAATGCGCAATCAACTATGTGCCCTGGAAATAAACAATAAATCCTTCGATGACCACAGAGATGGGTTCTCAATTAATCCAATTGAGAACACACTTAATATAAACAGAGTAGCATACCATCGACATGAGTTCCAACATCCAACTTCATAATATCATCATACTGTAGTACAGTTTTATCTCCTGTATTTGGAGTCCAATGTGCAGCAACCCTGAAAAGGAGGAGGAGCATCACACATGATACCAATCTTAGAATTTTACAATTAATTATTCTAAACTAAATCTTGCCAATTCAAAGAACATCCTGTTGGGAATGCAATCCCTGCTTGTAAACCATTTTCAGATATTAGCAGAAGGATAACAAATGTCAGCATCATACCGGGATTAAAGTTTGTGATTTACAATAAGTGTTAGAAAGATAAGTTTACAGAGTCAGCTTCTTATCGTAAGGTGTGATACTCAAAACAAAAGGTGATCAAACAAATGTTTGGGTCACACAAAATGCATTTCAAAGGTTGTCAACCTGGACCAAAGGACCAAAACATCATTCCAAATGTTGCTACTTCAGTTTCAACATTTAATCTTTTGGGCATGAAATCATAAACTGTCCCAGAGATATATATGGTCATATCTGACAGTAGCCTAGGGAGGTTTACAAAGACATTTTCGTGTGTTCCGTATAAAGACTCCAACACTACTTGTTTGGAGTGCCATGCCTTTGGATATGAAATCTTCGAACCAAACTCATGCTCAACCATTGACTGAATTACTGAAATTTTCAGACCTGTGTCAGCTAAAACTGA
Source organism: Chamaenerion angustifolium (assembly GCA_946814005.1). Classification (NCBI taxonomy): domain Eukaryota; kingdom Viridiplantae; phylum Streptophyta; class Magnoliopsida; order Myrtales; family Onagraceae; genus Chamaenerion; species Chamaenerion angustifolium. The sequence continues at coordinate 4,150,103 of OX328279.1, forward strand.
ATTTCTTATCAAAGACGCTATCAACTTGCAATCGATGTTTTGGTGTCGTTCAATGAGGACTTCATTAGCACATGTATGTGGAGAATACAATTTGGAAATTCTCCACAATCCAGTATGCTTAAAAAGACTTCATCTCAATGACCACAAACAATTTGTAGGATCAACTTTACACTTAAAAACAATTGATTTTGAATTGGATGACTCAACAGTACACACCTTAAAATTTTCTATGTGCCATTTCCTCACAGCGGCAGCTAACTCGTCCTTACTACTAAACTTCATGTTTGTATTTAGGAAACTTTCACTCGACGTGTCATCAACAGCCATAGATCACTCATCCCTTGATTGAAAGTTATCGATCCAGTTACTATCAACCCAATTTTCAGCAGTCGGTTGCATCATTTGCACGTCGTGTGAGCTACTTCAACCATGGACACCTCCATGTACATCTTCAGAATTCTCGCAAACCTCAAACACCTCTTCGTTGTCTTCATCAACGTGCCCTGTAAAATGCTCAATATATGAATATTCTTCATTAATCACATGGTCATATGAGAGTGCATCAACGTCGGCATCGTCATCTGAGAGATCATTGTTGTGACCATGCAAAATATTCACTGTCTCATCACTATCAGTAATGTTTGGAATTACATTGAGTCCTCTAGTCACACTAAACACAATAAATCGACTAGCATAACTTAATTGTAAAGCAAAAGACAATGCACTTTGCGATCGAATACGTACAAACTTGCAAAGTCCATCGGTATCTGTAAATTTATATGAAATGCTTACGGAGATCGCTTCAACATCCGGCCAACCGTACTGCATACATATAATTTTATTTAGTCTACAAAGAGAGATATCCAAGGTAGTTGTAGTGATACCGGAGGTACCACCCACATAAACCTCACTATCATTTTGAGACACTATTTCGCCGCCATATAAGCACATTATACCAATCTCTGTCATGCTTGATCCTAAAGAATTAGTATTATAAAAATTCTTATCATATATGTTTATCTTTTAGTTAAATATAACTCCTACTAATTTTTAACAAATTAGTATTATACAATATACAAAAATAAATAACATGCTTTACTACTGAAAGAAGTGGGAGAGATGATGGAGTGAAGGATGGAAGCTGGGAAGGAGTTAGGCACAGACGAATGGAAGAGCTGAGGAGCCTCAGTTACGTATAATAATTTGAAAATACTGTTCTTCCTTCGTAAATAATTGAGGGCAATTTGCATATAATTGGTGGCATACACGCTACTTGTGGTAGTGCGTATAAATATTTTCCTAAAATGTTTATACCGATAGCTATTTAAAAAAAAAAAACTAACATATACAGTTTTTTTAAAAAAATTCTGAATTGGAGCTTGGCTGACAGTCATGAAAAACAGTTTCGCGCTCAAAAAACAGTTTCGCGCTCAAAAAACAGTTAAGAGGCAGTTACGACTTAGGAAGTTCTCTCTCTCTCCCAACAATTAAGACTTAAGAGTTAAGAGGCAGTTACGAAGTTCTCTCTCCTTCTCTCTCTCTCCCCCCCCCCCCTCGTCCCCTCCCCTCTCTCTCTTAACTAACTCGCTGCTTCCTTCCTATATATTGAAGCTCCCCTACTCTTTCTCCATCATCGACTGCTCTCTCTCTCTCTCTTCTCTAGATAAGCACTAAGACTCTGCTCTGCTGCAATGGCGCCGGCCATCTCTCCACTAATTTGTACAGTCTTGAAGTTCCTTCGGGAGCTCGAGCGTGACCTGATGGAGATGGAGAATGCCGTAGTCACCCTGCGTGACATCGACGAAGATTCAGTGGATTACAAACCGATTGTGAAGAAGCTGCGCAAGGATCAGGAAAAGATGCGGAAGAAGCTGGAAGCACTCCTTAGGTTCGAGAAAAAGGCCAAGGAAGAAATTAGTGACGGAACGCTGACTGTGATCCGATTGCTCGGTAGACTCAATTTGAATTATGATGAGGAGCAAGAATCTGTTACTGATGCTAGCAACGCCAATCAAACACCACCGGCCATGACGTTCATAAAGGGATGGACGATCGACAGATTGGCATCTGAGAAGGCAGAAGCAGCTCGTGAATCAGATCCGCAGATCGAACAAAATGATGATGATCTTCAAGGCGACAACACTACTGGCGCAACTGTTGAAGAATTTGATAGCTCTGGTACATCCATGGAAGGAGAAGACGATTAAGTACTGCTACTACTGCGCCTGCAGTCAAGTAAGTAGTTCCAGATGGTTGACCTTGAAGGTAATGCTAGCTGATGAATAAACAAGCTGATTTTTCTGCATTGAATCAAAATAAAATTGCTTTGATTTCTCTTAATCCTAGCGTCTTTACTTTTCGACTTGGTATAGTTTGATTGTATTTCCTTTGAGTATTTTAGTCAAATCTGTGGTTTAATTCGTTTACCGTCTGTAGATGAAGATAATTGTCTTCTCATTCAAACAGAAATATTCAGATACGTAGATTAGGATAATTGTCTTTCTCATTCACCTATCTAGTATGCGACAATTTCTGACACGACACGATTAAACGACATGTAACGACCTGCAATTTATACGATAATAATACGACACGATTACTAAGTGTGTCTAATCAACTCTTATACGTTAATCGTGTCTAAATAAATCTAACATGCGAAAACACGACCAACACACGTTTAAACACGATTAATTAATTGTGTCTAAACGTGTCTAATCGTGTCGTGTCTAACCGTGCCTAATCGTGTTGATTCGATTGAATTTGTGTTGAATGTTGAATTTGTTGTGTGTTGATTTAAACGTGTCTTATCGTGTCGTGTCGTTTTGTGTATGCCGTGTCGTGTTATCGTGTCCTGTCGTGTCTAATCGTGTTGTGTCTTAATGAGAAATAACAAAAAGGATTTGTTTATAACAAAAAAGGATCTTAATGGGAAATAACAAAAAACACACACATTAAACTTAATATATGCTAGACTACGGCACGCGCTACGCGCATGCACGTTGTCGTCGTTTGTCTTGTGTGAGGTGTTAGGAGGACATGAAAATGCAAGAACCTAAAAGGGTTCTTGATCTCGGCTGCTCAAGCAATTTCTTAAAAATATTTAAAACAAAATTAATTTTATTTCATTATATTAGGTAATTTAAGTTTAGTTTTACAATTCCACTAATATTTTTAATCAAGTGTTTAATTCTTGTACTATCCTAGGAATCAGGTCGATCATGTCCTCCTAACACCTCACGCAAGACAAACGACGACAACGTGCATGCGCGTAGCGCGTGCCGGAGTCTAGTATAACCATTAGGAAAATATACTTAAGTGAATTCTAGAACTTCCATTTTAATATACAATTATCATTATTATGTAAAATCATAAAGTTATATAAAATAACATATTAAATAATTAATTAAAATAAAATTAACTAAAAGATGGATAAATAATGAATGAGATTTCTTCTTCCACTTTAATTTAAATTTCAAACTTGATTATATTGTACATCTTAATTATTTATTGCTTCAAATAATAGATAATGCATATTTGACATTATTAATTAAATCTAAATTCTCTTAGTTGTAGATGAAATTATAAATTTTATAAATGATTTAAGTTTTTTGATTCACTGTTATCTTAACGTTTGATAAAGTGAAAATATAATTTCATTTGTTAGCGAGATATAAAAAATGGTGCATGAGAAAGCATGAATGAATAGTGATAGAGAAATATATAATTATCATCTTCTAAAATTTGTAATGTTATGTGTGAAGTTGGTTAATATGTATGTATTTAATGTATAAGGTCATATGTTTGAGTGTTCGTGGAGATAGTTTTTTTTATAAGCTTTTGATAAGATATTTGAATGACAAAAAAAGAGAGGGATAGTGATATAGAAAAATATAATTATCATCTTGTTGAGTTTGTAATGTTGCATACATGTGTAGCCGGTTAATATGTGTGTCTTTAAGTTATAAGGTTATATATGTTCAACTCTATGTGGAAATATTTGTTTTTATAACATTTTGAGAAGACACTTAAATGACCAAAATAATCATGATAAATATAAACTAATTATATTATTAAAAGGTGTTTGTGTCAATTGACGACTGTTACAAAAACCACTTATGTCTTAATATATATATATATATATAAATACATTATTATTTATAATTGTATTTTAAAAAATGAAATCTGAACTGATTAGGGTCGTTGGGTTCGATTGATCGATTAGGGTCGTTGGGTCATCCAATCCATACCAGGTCGGCTAACATAGGGCGATCTGGTCTAACTCAACCTAGAACTTGAGCCTGACTGAGTTAATTCGATTTTTGAGTTCAATTGACTAAGCAAGGGTTAATTGATATAGTTTTAGACAGAAATGTGAAAATATGTGTTGACATTTACAAACTGGTAAATGTATTTTGTCTTTATTATTACAATATGGTCTATGGAGTTTGTTTTATTATTTTAATATGATATCTATTGTTTGTGTATTAATTTTTTACATTCTGTTTAGAATTAATAGGTCAAAAGAGAATTTTAAGTACCTAAAAGTAATAATAATAATAAAAAACTTAAATAGCTAAAAACGTTATTTCTCATCAACCTAAAAAACTTTTAATAGGTAAAACTATTGAAAAATGATCTTACCATATATTCATTCCTTATCATCTACTAAACCATTGTGCATGGAAGAAAATTCATTGATTAAGTAACATATAAACCTAAGCTAATACACAATATAACCCGGTTATATGTTTGGCCATTCCATTTACAATCATTTTCTTAATCATCTTCCTTCAAAACTCATCAACCCTAGAGCTTCTTCAAGGCTTCCATGGAGGAGGTGGAGGTGGGTTGGAAGGGTAAAGTGGTGGAACTGCATAAAATATAGTGTTCTTGTCGATGCTAGTTCCCCCGCTGGCCGTTAAGGATGCTAGTGCAGCCACAAGCCCTGCATTTCCGGCCATGGTGGGTTCTGTATAGCTGTAGTTTCCTCGTACATCCTGGAATTTGTCGAACCGATCGGGTCCACCTACCATGGCTCCGGTGATGTTGTGAGGGTTGACGTTTTTGGTGTCCCGCCACTTCCACCCACCGGTGCACGAGTAACGTTTGTTGTCGCTCGGTATTGAGGCGGCTCGGTGGTGGACATGTCTCGGGAAGTTCTTGCCGTACCCGACCACATAGCTCCGTTTCATCGGGTTGTCGCCTAGAATGTAGTCTATCTGAAATATTGTAAACACGAAAAAAAAAAATGAAATAGGTTTAATTTAATGGTTAATTAAAAAAAACGACATTTAAAGAAAAACCAAACAGCAAACCTTACTTTTAGAATTGACCAATCCACAAATCTAGCTACCTCAATTTTTCATTATGTTTGAACGTTTTTTTTCAATGTTTGAGAGAGTTATTAAGTCAGCATTAGTTGAAAAATTCTAAGGAATTGATATTATGACTTTATAATTAACTTCCTCAAATATTGAAAAATTCGTTCAAACATAATGAAAATTTGAGGTAGGTTTGTTATTTGTACAAAAAAAATGTTCGGTTTGCTGTTTATTTGTTTCCTTCTCAAACGGTTTTATTATTATTATTATTTATAATGAACCCTTAATTTAATTTTAAAAGTTAATTAAGTATGTGTTACTTGACTAATTTATGGTGTTTTTTAAGCAATTTTGGAAGTAGACTATCAACATTTGAATAATTTATTTGTTAAATATTTTTTTTTGAAATAAATTGTTAATTAAGATTATACAAAATTGCAATACATTAATTACGTGTAGTCTCATTTATTATTTAATAGAGACGCAAATTTGCAGGTAACATCAAAAGTTAATTAAAAAATTAGAAAATTTTCAAAAGTTTAACGAATAAATTAAAATTGTTGCAGAAAAATAATTCATAAATTGTGTAAAAGAAGTAGTAAAATAAAAAAAAAAAACTTAGCAAGACTGTAAACAACTTTTTCAAGTATCCATCATTATTATTGCATTTGCATTCCGAATTATTACAATTCGTATAAACTTAATTACTATTTTGTAAAAATAATTCAATTAACAAAATATTTAAACTTCTAAATTTAGTTAATAAATCGATAATTAAGTTTCAATCATTTTTAATGTTTAAAAACGTAAGGAAGGATTTACCCAACCATTGTAAAGAGTAGCACGATTTTTAATAAATCGATTCTACGAACCGCCCATAAACCGGGTTCGATCGAGCAAACCCTTAACATACCTGAGACGTCGCGAAGTTTCGAAGAACATCAGACGACATGAAATTGGGACCGCAGTTCCATCCCGGAATTCCACTAGCATTCAAGTAGTCCGCAAAGAGGTTCGACAAGAAGGCAGCATTAGCCATGTATTGGAGAGGTTGGGGCCTACCATGGTTTAATTGAATCATACCTCCTGAAACAAACACATCAACAACATGCTTCACTACAATGTCAATGTCACCACTATCATATATATAATTATAAATATAGATTGTAATGAGTTTATAAGTAAAAAAAAAAAAAAGGTTACATTAAACTAATGAATTGTAAGTTTTTCTTATTTATACATTATACCAATTTCTCAAATATACTCAATATAAACTAGGGCTAAATACCAAGTAGCTACCTGAACTTTGAACGTTTTGCAACGAGCTACCCGAACTTTGAAATTTCAAAACGGGCTACCTCAACTTTGAAGAAGGTGCAAATAGCTACCTCCGTCCAATTTTCCGTCGGAAATTCGTTGGAAATTCGTTGGAAATTCGTTAGAAATTGGACGGAGGTAGCTATTTGCACCTTTTTCAAAGTTTAGGTAACTCGTTTTGAATTTTCAAAGTTCGGGTAGCTCGTTGCAAAACGTCCAAAGTTCAGGTAGCTAATTTCTATTTAACCCTATAAACTAGACACACACTATTTCTTTCATTTGTGAGGATAAAAGTCTTTTAGGTATTTAAGTTTACACGTTTTGATAAATTGGTATGTAAAAAAAAATCATTTTTTCACTTTTGGGTACTTACCATTTATTTATGGTTACGTCTTTTAGATGTTAAACATCTAACTTTTTATTAATTGTTGCAATTTAGTAATTAATTTTTTGTTGTGAATGGTAACTAATGTAACAATGAAGAAAAAAAGCAACTAAATTGCAACCATAAATAAAAATGAGATATTTAATATAAATATCTAAAAAATAGTGTAACAACACGTAGATATTAAATACCCCAAAAAAATAAAAAAAATATATATATTTAACCAAAAAATCAAAGTTAGTCAGTTCATATAGACCTTTTTCTAGAGTTTTTTTTTATAAATAAAGACATTTTTTTTTTTTACAAAAGTAAATATACAAAAAAATATTTCAAAAAATAGGTATACGCGCACCGCACCCTGAGAAGCGCGTATACTTATTTTTTCGATTTTTTTTTAATATATTTACTTTTGTAAAAAAAACAAGCAAATGCCTACTTTTTAAAAAAAACTTCTTTTTCTATTTATATGTATTTTTTTTTTTAAAAAAATGAGTCAATGTGAAAAAAAACACGAAAAAACACATACGTACCCTTTGTCCAATTGAACACTTGATACTCTTGGAGATACGAGCACATCGTCAGACCTGTGACGTTTTGGTACATCCTTAACATATCCTCGTACGGGTACCCTGGATTCAAGAAGATTCTCATCCTAGTCAGCAACAACATCGCGGCGGGTAACTTGTTATCCCAACTAAGAACACTAAGATCCGGAACCATGTAAAACGCCTTCGAGTTCTTCGAAAGACCCGGGTTCGTAGCCAACGAAATGTAGGTCGTGTTTCCGGTTGCGTAATATAACCATGCCGCTCCCCACATATACTCGTCGTAGTAGCCACTTGAGTTGTAGAAGGGTTCGATCCAAAGGTTACCACTACTATACCGGGTTCGCTTGCCGTTGTCTCTGGCGAAATTGAAGACTGTTTGGGCTCCCTTAGTGAGTTTCTTTGAGTAGGTCGGGTTGTCGCGGAATACTATGGAGGCAGCGGCTAAGGCGGCGGCCATTTCTCCGGCAAGGTCGGGGCCTGCATGGGCTTCTTGGACCGGCCTCGGGTAGTCCATGTCTTCTGGTCTCGTCCAACAGTAGTGGTCATCGGGGGTGCTAGTTCCGTTTTGAGATCCACCGACCTAAGATTATCGTTTAGCAGGTTAGTCAAGGTCGAATTGTGATAGGAAAAGTCTGAAAATCGTCAAACATGTTTGCAAAAAACTTTTGTTGCACCAACATGTTTTCTTGCGATTGTTAATAGTTCAACATGTTTGAAAACGATGGTAATTGTACTTATGTTAATTCTCTGTTAAAATTAACTTATGGTAATTCTCTGTTAATTTCTTGCAAAATTAACTGAATATTTTTCTAAATGTTACAACTAAACCTAATATTACAAATAAGTCCCGACTCGATTCGAACTAAGACTAGAGTTGAGACTTGTTTGTAATATTAAGACTAGAGTTGAGACTTGTTTGTAATATTAGTGTAAGTTTGTAGAGTTTAGTTGTAACATTTAGAAAAATATTCAATTAATTTTGCAAATCTAAAAAATATTTAACAAAAATTTTAACAGAAAATTAATGGAAGTAGCAATACCATCGTTGTCAAATATGTTGAAACATTCAAAACATTTTGGGTTGAAAATCCATTTTGAGCAAACATGTTGAATCATTTCCAGTCTTTTCCCAATTGTAGTCGTATGATTTGTTTCAACTTTGATTATCATCAAGAAGTTGAATTTAGTTTTACCTGGCTATAAATCTTATCGATCTTGTTGGCCGTGGAATTGAAAGTTTTTAGGATGTAATCAGTTCCCCACTTGATGAGCTCTAGGGCGTGATCGTACTCGTTGATCGCCTCATACTTGTGATTGTATTCGATCACGCTCCAACTAAGCATTGTCATCGCAAATGCCATTGGAAAATGGAACTTAGTATTGTCTCCGGCATCGTAATATCCTCCGGCTAATCCTCCATAATCGGTATTGTTCCCGTCCGATAGTCCCGAGTTTCCTCTCCACGAAATCCCGTTGTTCTTGGGCAATTTCCCCGCTGCATTATCAACCAAACATGTACTGATTAACCATATAATTATCGAGTGTGTTCGTATAGACGATAATTGTATGTCGAATTTATTTTGTAACCCTAATTAACTTTGATGGGATGATATTGAGCTTTTGTTTTGATGTTTATTTATTAATAAGTATAGCCGTTGTTGTAATAGATGACAAGTGGAGGTATCCTCAAGCATTGACTACGACGAATTAGGATATTCATAGAAAGCATTGAATACAAATTACGACGTGACAAAGAAATTTAGTATCGAAATAAACAAACATGATCGGACCGGTTGTTGGATCGTGAACCAGCCATGTCATCGGTGCAATTTTTTCATAAAAATAAATTACACAACGAACTAGGTATGTTAATCGTGTCGTGTCTAATCGTGTCGTGTCTAAACATGTTTGGTGTCTAAAGTGATAAGTCTTAAACGTGTCTCAAAACTTCAAACACAAACACGACACAATTATTAATCGTGTCTAAACGTATAAGAGTTGTTTAGACACGAGATTTGTTAAAGTCAAACTCATATACGCTTTAAAACATATGTATAAACAAATACATATATACAAAGTAAGGTATTCAAATTTTAATATTAAAAAATTAGTGGATATTTCAATATTTTGTTATTATTATTATACTTAAATGTGTCTAAACGTGTCATATGTATACATTATACGATTATACACGATTATTTAATCGTGTTTATACAGATATTTGCAAATCTGATGTGCTTAGACACGATTAACGTATACGAGTTGTTTAGGCACGGAATCCGTTAATATCAAACTCATATACACTTTAAATTAGATCATGTCGTGCCGTTTAATCGTATGATGTCAAAAATTGTCTGCCCTACAACGAACTCAGTTTAGTATGTGAAAATTAATAAATATTTTTTAGAATCGGTGGATTTTCAATTTATGGATTCACATTTTAAAAATAAAAAATAAAAATAAAAAACTCAAGATGACCAATTGATTGGTAACTATTTAATGCCAATCATTTCCACCAATAGATGATGACCGTTTACATTCCGGCAGATATAAATAATTCAATCTTTGTTTGTAATCGTTTTTAATTATATATTCCCTTTCACAATTTAAGGTCGCAACATTTTTAAATTCTTTGTATTTTCATAGATGTAAATTTGATGTTTTTTAAAAAGTAATTATGTCATATTTTTTTTAAAAAAAAGTATATATATAAAAAAAATATTTAGCAAAATGTGCATCTGCGCAGGTTAGGGGTGGGAAAAATTGACCCAACCCGTGGGTGACCCGTGGGTGACCCGTGGGTGACCCGCCCACGGGTCGTGTTTGGGTCAAAAATTTTGACCCACAGGTCATTTTGACACGACCCATGACTGACCCGTGAAAACACGGGTCAGGTTTGGGTCATAAACCTTGATCCACGGGTCAACCCGTGACCCGGGCATAATTAAATTATATAATAAAATATCATTATGCATAGTGTGTAACCTAGTATGCAGTTTGGATGTATTCTGTTTTGGATGCATTCTGTTTTTTTTTTGTATGCGCGGGTCGAACGGGTCAAACTGACCCGCGGGTCATAGGGGTTCAACGGGTCAGTCTGACCCAACCCTTTCATTTCCGACGGGTCAGTCTGCCCCGCGGGTTGACCCACCAACCCGCGGGTCAGGTTTGGGTTTGAAAAATTGACCCATACTATTACACGGGTCAGGTTTGGGTCAGGGGGTCTCTGACACGACCCAAGGCCGACACGACCCATGGGTCGACCCATGACCCGTTTTCCCACCCCTAGCGCAGGTAAGGTAGTAGCGTTTTTCGTTTTTTTTTTTTTTCTGAAAAAAAAATAAAAAAAATCTTAAAAACATTTTAAAAAATTACAGTAAGTAGATATTTGAATTTCGATTCAAATGATGCAAAAAATATTAAATTTGGACTTACGGATTGACTGTAGGCTCTGCCGTAAGTTGAGATATGAAAATTTGACTTAAACAAATATAACTCATACCCTGTAAGTCCAAACTGACCACGGTGAACGTCATTTATGTCGTAATTCAATTATCTACATAGAGTAATTTTTTTATTAGAAATACAATGATTTTGTAACCTAACATCGCTTGTCTTAAAATTTGATCGAAATAATCAAATGCATTAGGTGAGAAATTTAATTATGTACTTACTCAAAAAAATTAATCTAGGTAGATATTTTAATTACGACATAAATGCCGTTCACCGTGGTCAGTTTGGACGTACAGGGTATGAGTTATATTTTTTTAAGTCAAATTTTCATATCTCAACTTACGACAGAGCCTACAGTCAATCCGTAAGTCCAAATTTAGTATTTTTTTTGCATCATTTGAATCGAAATTCAAATATCTACTTACTGTATTTTTAAAAAAAAAAATTATGATTTAAAAAAAAAAAACGAAAAACGCTAATGGTAGTAGCGATTTTCTTAAAAACGCTACCTCCACCTGCGCAGATGCACATTTTGCTAAATACTTTTTCTACATATATACTTTTTCAAATTTTTTTTCTAAAATAAATACTTTTTAAAAAAGTTCTGTAAATTTCGGTGGTACTAAATGATAAAAGTATTTAGTGTGATACAATGTTCAAAAATATCTATTTATTGATAAATAATATCGTTATTTTTATTTATTTTACAGGTTAAACGAACTAACATGAAACTTGTAACATTTACCGTGGTTGGGAACGCGAACGATTCATTTCGTCATTTAAGGTTGAAAAAAAAGGGTAAAATATGATTGTCCACTAATGTCCTTTAAATTTATTTTAATTTTTTTAGTATTTCATTTTCAATCCATCAATCGAATTTAACATCAATCGAATTTAATTTTGTTTGTCAGATTTTTCATTCAAACAAAATAAATTATGTTTTAAAAATTATAGATTTTTTTTTTAAATGAGCATAAATCGAATCGGAATTCAAGTATAACATTTAGAAAAAAATTAAAATATTTTATTGTGACATTTTTTGAAAAAAAATCTGTTATTTTTGTAATTTTTAAAATTTATATTTGTTAAATTTAGAAGAAAAATATGTAAATTTAATGTTGTTAACCAAACATGAAAACCCAAATTTTCATTTTTAAACCTAGGAGAAAAATCTCGATTTTTGCTAAAATATTCACTAAAAAATGTTATTTAACCCCAAAAGAAAAGTGAGATAATAATAATAGATAGAGAAACGTACACTTTTGGGCGTTGAAGAAAAGTAGAGCCTTATGGAGTGCGACGGTGTAATTGTCCGGCGGAGGCGGCTTGGCCTTGTGCTTAGGTATACTCTCGACGATGATGATGGGGAGGGCGATGAGAAAGAAGGCGGCGGCGAGTCCCCACAACGTCCATTTGAGGGTCTTACGTCTGCAGACGATGCACCCCAAATCCACGTACTTGTTCTTCTTCTTCTTCTTCTTCAGGTCGCTCTGCGACCCCAGAAGCCAACTCTGTTGGGTCTCGTCGAGAGGCCCGTGGTGGCTTACCACCGCTGCCCGGTCCCAATCCATCTCTCTGCTCCGATCATCGTGGTGGCTGTTCTGATCTTGTATCTCGAAGGTGCCTCCCCAGTGATTCGCCGAATGCATCTCTCTCCCTCTCTCTCTCTCTCTCTCTCTCTCTCTGTGGCTATCTCTCTGTGAGCTAGCTTGACTTTAATGGATGGTTTCGGGTTTCGATCGAGAGTTGCGTTAGGAAGTTGCGTAGAGAGAGAAAGTTGACAGAATTGAATATTATGGACTATGGAGAGAATATTTAATTAACTGGCAATTCACTGTCACTAGAATGTCAATGCACCTACTGTCTGTCTGTATATGCATATTTTCTTAGTTAAGGCAATGTGAATAGAAATACCCGACTAAATGATAAAACCATGAAATTTTGATACCTTAAAAAAATAAATAATTGCGGAAATATTCTCCATTTTTAAGAAAATTTGAAAGTATCCATTCATTCACGGGTAGAAAATTATTTTTTTACCACCCGCGAATCCTATTCGCGGGTGAACATATAAGTCGTACCCGTGAATCTCATTCGCGGGTGGTGAGGTCTGCATTTGTTTTCAAACAAAAAATAGAGGAGAGAGAGACGATTGTGGATATGACATCCGCAAATCACATTTGTAAATAAGATATACTATGACGAATGAATCGCGGGTGGTTATACTCACATTTTTAAAAAATTGAGGATATTTCCATAATTATTTACTTTTTTTAGGTATACGTTGGTAAAAAAATTTAAAACGAGTTATATTCTTAAAAGAAGCTGAATTTGAATTTCATACTTTACTTAATAAAAACTATATTTCTCGATATGATATAGATATAATTTGCAACAATAAAATAAAATACATGTACTAATTTATAACAATCTTACAAAGTATATATACCTTAATATGACATATGCTTTCACTTTTCGACCAAAACTAAAGACAGCAAAATTTTGAAAATTTTAAATACATAAATGTAAAAGCAACAACTCTTTTACCTATTTATAAAAATGTAATTTTTTAGATACCTAAAATATTTTTATCCCTTAAAATAACATAATAACAATTGATTAAATTCACGTCACATAAAAAATTGTCTTATTCTTTTTGTCCACATGACATGATAAACGTATAACAAATGTTAGTCTTTCACAAATCTAACATAATAAATTTTACTTATATGTGTGATAATATATAATTTTTCACTCCTAGTTTTCACTTTTCACTATTTTGATATTAATTATTTTTCTTGTGTTCTTTATAATTACTCTATAAAATTTATGTCTTAGAGTAATTTTTTTCTTTTGTTGTAATATTTTTAAATTGTAGTTATATTTATATACACACTCGTCTCACACGCGGAAGTCAAGAGAAAGACAGCTAAATGAAATTGACAGAGTCGTGCTCGTGCACCGTCATGCCATTTAATTACACTAATTAATTAATAAAAAAAAACTGAATTATAATAAAAGGTATTCAAGTTATACTTTTCCTTTTGATCAAAATAAAATACAATGTCAGTTCACATGTACTTACCACGACAGGTAGAAAAACAATATTATATCATAATATTTAAAATTTTCAATAAACAAATAATAATAAGAATAACTCTAATTTCGTGTTCTATGATTTGAACTTTTTTTTTCCTACTCTAATTTTTGTCCGAACTTAAATTCTAACACCGTCCATAATATGTAGCAATTGATATTTTGAATTTTTTTAAAGTATCGTAATATGGTGAAACGGTTTAACGCTTTATCTCTTAATTAGAGATATTAAATTTGATCTATGATTTTCTTACCTCTTTCTTATGGACCATGGTGCAAGTGGAGATTAATTTAGATGTGACTTAAGCATGATATGATTATTACCCTCCCCTAAAATATCTTAGAGTATTTATATGAAAGTCAACATGGATATGTTTGTTCTAGTTATACCTTTAGAATAAAAACTTGGCCAAAAAAAATACCTTTAGAATAAAAAAATAGTAAAATTTACTAAGTGTACATATATATATATCATTTCCATGGATGAATGTAGACAAGCCAACTAGCTCCTACTCCCGGAATTTGTGAAGACTAAACAACCAATCTTTTTATAGTTATTATTAAGGAAAAGTATGAAAAAGATGTAACATGTTTGTCCAATGTTGTCAAAGCGACATATTTGTAGTTTTTGATGCAACATGTTTGTTGTTGTAGGTATTTGATGCAGTCGTTATGTTTCCGTCCAAAATATCCGTTAAATGTGCACATGTCCGGCACGTGACGTCTTTGTATAGTGAAAGTCCTGAAATGCCCCTGTCTTCTTCATATAGCAGTTATAACACACTCATTCGGTGTAACATTGTCTTCTCCAATCTTCGGCACTGAGCTCTTCTCCTCTTCGTCTTGCTCTCCAAACAATGATGTCACCGCACAACTCCAGCAGCTCTTCTCGAAGCTTGAAGCCGCATGAAGAGTACCAACCGTTGATTTGCTATTGTGAGTTCACTAGTCATGCTAAACCAGCTTCCACATGGAAGAATTTCGGTCGATTTTTTTATGGGTGTCCCAATTATAAAATATGTTTGTCGATTTCATTGGGTTTTTACCCTAATTGTAAAATGAATTTGAAAATTGTTGCCCAACCACAGTTGTAAAGGTCCATTCGAAACCCTAATTCCCAAATTTGATTGCAGAACCACGGTTGTAACTATTTCGAGTGGAGTGCCCCCCCAATGTGCACATACGGAAGGAGGGCCGTAAGCAAATTTCGAGATATGCATGGCAAGATCGAAGACGAAGTTGTTCTTGTACGTAGGAGGGAGAAGATGTTAATTGTTGCTGTTGGAGTGCTTGTGGTCCTGCTTGTTTCTGTAATGTTAAAAGTTGTTGTTAGTTGAGCTGTTTGTGTGTGTTAAGTTAGCGGATCGGTTGTAGGTTAATTATGTTAGTTAGTGTGTTGGTGTCAGAAAACATAAGTTTTGTAATTGTTGGTTTTTGATGAAATATGTTTCTGAACCAGTATAACAGAGATGTAACATGTTTGGCAAATTGGTGCAAAACATTACCAACAGAACTGAATAGAATGCCACCTGAAAATAAAAACCTTTAACCCAGACCATACAGAACCCATACAAAACCTTTCAAAGTACCTTCATACAATACCTAGTCCACCAAAACACATACTAGTTCATCAAAATCCACCAAAATCCGCAAAAGACATTATAGTTCATCAAAATTACAGCATGCATGCACCAAAGCACATCAAAATACCTAGTATATCATAATATCTAATCCGCAATGACATAATATCTTCACTGAGTCGGGAATTTAGTGAACTTGCTTGACTTGAAACGGGGGAAACTCCTTGACGGTCCCACCCTCTTCAAAATGTTTTTTTTTTCCTTGGGGTGATTGTTTACAAATGCATATCAACTTGAACGATAGCTCTGCAATCTGACAGTTGGGGGGGGGGGGGGGGGCACTTGAGCTCACTCGAACGAGTTCAACATCACTTTCCAGATCAATAATCTTTTCAGCTGAACGTTTAACCTATGTATAAACAACAATATTACAGTTATAATTGCAACATACGGAATGGTCTAAATTTTGTGATTTGAACAAACCTTAGTTTTTCTCCTCGGTGGCAATTTTGGCCTTCTTGTTTTAGGAATTATGGGTGGTACGTCTTCAACTACTCGTTCCTGCGAAGAATAACAGAATAAGTGTCTGACTAACAAACTTTAGAAATATTGACTACATCAAACCATTCTACTAACCTGAGGCTGCGAATCTGGGACACTCTCGGGTATAAACGGATCTGACTCTACTTCACTTGTTTGTGTGTTTGGAACCTGAGGCGGCGAATTTGGAACCTGAGCTGCCTTTTTCTTCCCTTTCTCTTGTGTGTTTAGTCTCTGTTTGACCGGTGGTGCAGTCTGTTTCGCTTTTCTTTTCAAAAAATTAATTAACGGTAAAATTAACAGTTTAGTAACGGAATGATCAATTAATCAAATTTGGAAAAACATGTGTAACCAATTAGTCACATTTCAAAACCAATTAATCACATTTTGAAATAAGTGTAACCATTCTGCACAATGGTGAAACATGTGTAACCAATTAAGTAATTAACCCTAAAAAAAAAAATGTTTATACATGAGTATTGTTGCGACATTGACTGGATGCTGATTAGACAGTGATCTGGATGTCAATTGGTTGATGACCGTGAAGCTTCTCATGAGCTCTGATGCAACTGCAAGGAGCGCAACATAGGGATTCCTCTGGGTCCCACTCTAATGCTTAAATGAGTATATTGTGTGTATTAACTCAGAATGTAAAGTAGTATATGTAAATCATGAATATTTATAGGGATGAAAGAGCAACCCGTTTAAGTAATAAAAGTAAATATTTTGTTATTGCAGATAAGGATAACAGATATTACCGTTATCACGCAATATTGCAGTTGACTTATGTAATCTTTGTAGAATATGTGCCTGAGATATACAAGACATAGTGACTGTATATTCAGAGTCAGTTATGAGATCAGAGTTGAGAGGTTAGACTGTCATGACGAGCACTCTCATGGCGAGCACAGTGAGAGACTTCGATTGTGGTTTTGGCGATCATTTCAGGTTGTGGTGATCACTCTAGTTTTGGGTTTGATGCTGGACCATGGGCTCCAATTTACCATGGAATGTGAGTTGGCCAAGTCTTTAATAGTTTGAGTTTAATTGTTCTGAAATGATATTAGGTTATGAAGATCTGATGAGCTTTGTGCCGTATTTGGTAAGGTGAAACCGAACCAGTCATACCGAATTTTTTACTATTTCGATCGGGCACCTATATCTTTGGACCAAATTTTCTTCAAAAAAAAGTCTGACCAAAGGATTGTATAAGGAAAAATAATCTGTCAATTCAGATTTCGAATTTTCGGTTTAAACCGAAAAAACAAAAAAATACACATTCAAAACCAAAATAAGTATTTAAAATCAAATTAAACAACAAAATAACTCGATTTAACAATTTTTCCGTAACTTTCTACTAAACCGATTAAACAACTAAAATAACTATTAAATAACAAAATTATTATTTGTTTATATTGATTGATTAATTATATTAATTAATATAATATATAAAATTATATGCGTAGAAACGGTCAGACCACACTCCACAGACCGAACAGTCTAAAAAACCGTTTCAAACAAAAAAAATTGACCATAAACTGAATTTTACATTTTCGTATATATTTTTTTGGTTCGGCCCGATTCGGGTTTCACCAGATTTTTGGACCACCCGATTTTTGCTTTCACCCCTAGTATTGGACTGTCATTATCGATACCTAACAAATCTCCCCGAAGCTTGGGTGAAGTTGCTTCAATCGAGCTTCTTCCGTGAAGAAATTTTGAGATAGTGACCTCTTGATTGGACATTCGATGTATTGTTTAATTTTTGTGCCCTTCAATTCTCCGTATCCTTTGACGAATAATTTTGGTTTCTAGAGTTTTGGAATGCTGATCCTTTGCCCTTATAGCAGACACTTTTGTTACAAGGGCTCGTGGATGCTGATTTGCTACTCTTTGGCGAATACTACCGTTGCTAGGGTTTTAGGAGAGACTTACTTGAGCTCCTTGATGATCATTTTTATTCGTAGTGTTTTAGGCATTGAATGAATGCACTGTTTATGGACGAGAAGTCGAAATGACATCAGTTGCATGCGCGTCTCTTCGATTACCATAGGAGGGGATATGCTTACACTATTTTGTACTGTTCCGACTATTTGTCTCCCCGATGCAACCTTTTGATTCTGACATTGCTTCGGTTTTTGCCCCAAAAGGGGCAATCATTGTCTGAGTTTCTCGAAGACAACCATTGGGTTTCCCACTTATTTGATTATAAAAATTCAACATTTGTCACTTAGCACTTTACGCGTCCTAAACTTTCTTATTCTCTGAGTTTTCAAGTGTTTTTCTGCTCCCCATTGCGCCTTCATCTATGTTCAACCTTTTCTTCAACCCTTATCATCATCAGTAAACCTTTATGCAACAATGGCTGACAACAAGAACAAAACCTCTGCCAAGGCTTCATCCTCCAAACCTTCTCCGACCCATTCTTTATCCGAGCAGAAGGCTGCTCCTAGGGTTTCGAATGCCTCTTGGCGATTAGGGATTCTCAAACTCTAGTGTCTAACTAGAGGGCCTATGTCCCTAAATCGGCTTTTGGGGGCCATACTGCCACACCTATTGTGGTGGACGTGCCTAAGGCATATGTTCTGACCTTCTCCCC
Organism: Chamaenerion angustifolium; assembly: GCA_946814005.1. Lineage (NCBI taxonomy): Eukaryota > Viridiplantae > Streptophyta > Magnoliopsida > Myrtales > Onagraceae > Chamaenerion > Chamaenerion angustifolium. The sequence goes on from OX328279.1 coordinate 4,168,942, forward strand.
GACAAGTAGTTTTATTGTCTTTTCTTTTCTTTTTGAGCGGTAAAGTTTTTTTTTGTCATTTTTGTCTTGTTCTTGCCTTTGCCATGATGCTTTCAGATATTAAACCCAATGAACTGAGGCTGACTCAGTTTAAGGCTGTGGTTGCCCTGACGGACCTGGAAGAAGCAAATGCACTTAGATACCCATGTGTAAGACTGCATTATTCGCGGGAAGGAGAGATTTATTTTTATGCGTATGAGATTGATGCTGAGTTGCGTTTTCCTCTTTGTGAGGACTTGAAGGAGCTCTGTTTCTATTACGGGATATGTCCCACGCTCCTGGTACCCAACGTCATCCGGATGTGAGTTGGATTTAAGTTCATGTGTATGCGTTAAGGATCAACATATTCACTTTCTCTTTTTTGGTGTTTTTACCGGTTAGCTGACGGGGCTAATCATCTTCATCATTTCCAAACTCGCTGGCCGAAGTTTGAGGAGTGGAGGGCCCATACGTGGAATTGGATGTTCACTTCCGACTGGTAGGCGACTTGCGGGCCACCAACTCGAATGATAAGAAGTATTATTTCTTCTATAAGGGTGGTGTGCCTTGGGACCTTTATCAGTCGGAGCGGGATATTCCTCCGAGCTTTGGCGAGCTATCGGGGTGTGACATGAACACCATTGATGACTTGTTCTAGCGTCACAAACAGTTGGGCTTCCGTTCGGTCATCTCGGTCGCGGAGACTTCAGAGTCAATGCTTAGGTTGACAGGTATTCAACAGTCATCGTCAGTCTCTATTAACTGGGTAATTTTTGAACACTTTCTCTTTTTGCTTTAGTGTGGTAGGCACTCGGGGACCTAAACTCATCATTCTATTTTCCAAGTATTCTAAGACAGGGTTGTCTGCAGCCCAAGCAACCTTGAGTCCTCCTCCTCCTCCTTCAAGGCGCGCGACCAAGCGCAGGCCCGATGAGGAGCAATCTGGAACTATGTGTGGCGATCGCCCAAGATGTTTTTTTAGGTTTTGATTTTTGCTTTCCTTAGACTTGCTTCAAGGTTTGACACCTTTGTTTTCAGAGAAGGTCTTGGCCATTGCGGCTCCTGCTTATGCTCCAGCCAAGAAGGCGAGAAGTTATGGTGATGATCGTCCTTCTGATGCTAAAGGCTCATTTGCTTTCCGGAGCGAGGCTTCTGCCCCCGAGCCAGTTATTACCCCCAATGGAGACCGGTGGGTGCCCCAAGGGGCCTTTGATCTCATTGCCTTAACCTTCGAGAGACAGAGATTTTTGTCAAAACAGTGTTAAATGGTAACCTAGACCTTTGCATGCACCTCGTGATCGGGAGAGGTCCCTACTAAGCTGAACGACGATGAAGTTGTGATGATGACACACTTTGAGCTCCGTACCTAGGTAAACTCTTTTTATACTTGCTCCTTTATAGACTTCTCTTTTTTACTCTTTTATCCAATTACTCTTTTAACTCCTTAGTCATTTTTAAGTTGACCTTTTTTTTCTTTTGTCAGCTCGTCCGCGAAGAGACGACGATCGGGCCGATTGTAGATGAGCTCTCCGATAAGGTTGTCCCGTCCCCCAGAGTGTAGTCGAGGACTTCTAGAGGTCCGAGAATTTTACCGAATGCTCCTTGGAGGTGATGCAGATTGAGGTGATTGCTTATCTCCAGGTCTTGGTCGACGAGATCCAGATGGTAAACCCCAAGTTTTCTCTCTGGGAGGTGAAGTCTATCCAGGTCTTCATCGAGAGTGGTTATACCTAGGGGTGAGCAGTTCCGGGTACCCTATAATTTTAGGGGTTCTCGAACTCTTACTACTTCACCTCGTATTATCAGTCTTTTCTTTATTTTGTCTCCTTACATCAGCTTGTTATCATCCATCCGTATATTCAATTATCGCATGCCTGGCTGTGCTGATTAATTGCATATGAAGGAACTACTTCTCCTATCTAAGCTGTTGAAGTTTTGATTCCTAGCCTGAGCTTTAAGCAAACAAAGTAGACATCTCTTCTATTCTGGGTGACTAGATTTTTTGAGCATTGGAGAAGATATGTCTACTATTAAGATTTATGTGGTGTGAGTACATTCATATCTCTTGATGTACATTTATTTGTTTTGATTTCTCAACTCAAGACGACCTTTTCTGATTTTTCTACCTTTTCTGATTTTTCTACCTTTTTTATGGATGCTGAATTTGCTATGGGTGGCGTATCGAACATGGATGCGACGGAGCTTGACACAGCAGCGCCAGAGTAGAATGAGAATGGAGAAGCGGAGGAAGCTCCAAAAGCAGATGTGGTGGTGGTGGAAGGAGATGAGGCAGCAAACGGAGTTGCAGAAGCGGACAAGCGAAGGAGAACGGAGCAGGGCTGATGGAGGCGAAAGTCTTCAAAAATGTGATGAAATAGTCACAGGGTATATTAGTCTTTTTAGATTGCATCGTTTCGAAATAAACAGATTCACGTGACACTTAACGAGTATAATTAACGTTTGATACAATTATTACAAAATGAAACATCCTAGTATAAAAAAAGTACATTCAGGTGCAATTTCCTATTTTCAGTAAAATTTTCCTAATCATGAGGTACAAAAGTTGCAGTTGTTTAGCCTAAGGTACGATTGAGCCATAGATACTGGTTGGATTGTACAATACAAACGCGGAGCCAACCCCTTCAGCAAGCAAAACATCAAATTCAAGGTTCTGCTATCACTTCTTCCTGATTTCACTTCCATATCTTTCTGCGCCATTTGATCGGGCCTGTTCTTCTCGAATCTCACCATGGTGCTTGAGGTAAGCTTCTAGTGTGGTTAATGAATTGTCTTCTTTGTATTTTCTCTTGTATATTTTTACGCAAATTAGGGTTTCAATCTTGTTCTATTCCTCTGTTGAACTTTAGGCGACCATGATCTGTATTGATAATTCCGAGTGGATGCGGAATGGTGACTACAGTCCCAGCAGATTCCAAGCTCAAGCAGACGCTGTTAATCTCATCTGCGGAGCTAAAACACAGGTACTCTTGCTGCATTTAGCGTATTGATCGACGCAGTTGGTGGTTTAATCAAGTTGATATTTCTATTTGTTAATTTTCTATCTATTCTTCGTGTCTCGTCGGAAACAAATTTGCAACTTTAAGGTGTCTAATTGAATTTAGCGGCTTAATGGTTAGTTCGGGTCCTCTAGTTAGTACATTGGAGGTCTCTTTTCGCATAATAGTCGATCATCGCTGTTAGGAATGCTAGAAATGCGTCTTTTTGAATTCAGCTTAAGATGTTTAATTTTTGTCTAAATGTAAGGCTTTTCTGGATGATTCTAATTGCGGTGTTTCATGTAGTCCAATCCTGAGAATACTGTAGGAGTTCTAACTATGGCTGGAAAAGGAGTTCGTGTGTTGGTTACCCCTACGAGCGATCTTGGCAAGATCTTGGCTTGCCTGCACGGTTGGTACCACTCTCTCTTCTTTCCATTCCCCCCTTTCCTTGTTATATTTGTGGAAGGAAGACTTGACCATCTCAGTAAGCTAAGTAGTTATAGGCGTCTCTGAGAGATAAGAATGAGTTATGGTTGCCCACACAAAAAATCTCATATTGGTTCCTTCAGTAAAAAATGTCAAATTGGTTCCTTATGTTTACAACTTTACATATTTTTTAATTTGTTTCAATTGTGTTACTCCTTGTGAAGTTAGTTGCCCCTTCTCATTTAGCTTGGCAAAAAGGCTTTTCTAAAAGAAAAGAGCAGTGTAATGAGAGAGTTCTATAAGTAGGAGTCATTCTTATCCCCCAAATATACTCAAATTGGTCCTTTAGTATATACATTGTCAACATTTTCTAAAATGGGGGTCAAGAATCACGTTCCATGTTGAGATTCGTGGAAACGTCCCTTTGTCTGACTGTATGCATGGCCAAGTTTTCGATTTCATCTTTAGCATTTCACCATGCCCTTTATCTTTTCTTTCGTATTTTTTTTAACTGGGTTCTAATAAAATGGAAACTTTGTATCAATTACTGAGTAATATTTTATACTCTTCTAAGTGAGAAAATCTTTCTTATAATTGTATTGTGCTCTTAGATGTATGAAGCCATCTTTTTTTCAAGTAGGGTGGAGGTAAAGTTGGGAAGTAATTTTTTGTTGACCCCAGGGTTTAGTTTTAGAAGGAGCAGTCTTTCAGTTTTAAAGTTTTTTCTTGTACCTTTTCTCCTTGAGATGAGGTGGTTGAAAAACTCATGAATTTTTCCCTCTCCAATTCAGGCTTAGAGATGGGAGGTGATGTGAACTTGGCTGGAGGCATCCAGGTGGCTCAGTTGGCACTTAAGCATCGGGAAAATAAAAAACAGCAACAAAGGATTATTGTCTTTGCTGGAAGGTCAAAACCTAATAGTTCATACATATTGAACTTTTATTGTGGTACTAGTATCTCACGCAATTGGTTCCTCATATGGTGTCATGTGTCCACAGCCCTATCAAATATGACAAGAAGATGTTGGAGATGATTGGAAAGAAATTGAAGAAAAATAGTGTGGCTCTAGATATTGTTGATTTTGGTGAAAGTGAGGATGAGAAGCCAGAGAAACTGGAAGCTCTCCTTTCGTCTGTTAACAATAATGACAGCAGCCACATTGTTCACGTTCCTCCTGGTCCAAATGCTCTTTCTGATGTTCTAATTAGGTATGGAATCTCATTCTTCATCTCCTGATTTTTATGCTTTAAGTTACAAACTTACAATTTTATTCTCTGTAGCTGCTTTAACAGTGATTAATAATATCTTTATCTTGATTCATTTGCTATTATTGTAGCACTCCCATTTTCACTGGTGGGGATGGAGAAGGTGGAAATAGTTTTGCAGCAGTTGCGGCGTCTGGTGGCGTGTCTGGTTTTGATTTTGGGGTTGATCCAAACTTGGATCCTGAACTGGCCCTTGCCCTTAGGGTCTCCATGGAAGAAGAGAGGGCCAGGCAAGAAGCATCTGCTAAAATAGCTGCAGAGGAAGCTTCCAAGCAGGAAAAGGGGAGTGCAGAAGATACACCTATGACAGAAGGTGCCAATGCTTCAGCTTCTGAATTTGACAAGAAGGATGATCTAATGGTAAGTTGTACTTGACGTTTTTTAATATAAATTATTAGTATTATATTATAAAAGACAGCTTCCTATAGTGGGTTAGGCATATGAAAAAAATGCCACCACCCTGATGAAGATGATGCAGATTCTAGGTAAAGTTGATCTGTTCTTGGTAGATGTTTCCCGTGATTGGATCTCCTGAACTCGTGCTTCTAATATCAGTCACTTTTAAGTATTTTGATAACTTGAAACAATTGATGAACCTACTCAGTTTCAGCAGAGTGCTGTGTTATCCTCTTTGCTGGTCCTGCTAATTTGACTTAAGGACACACTTCTAATCCTAACTCAATAATCTGGATTGTGTTGCTGAACTATTATGAACAAACATGTCATCATGTAGGACGATGAGAATGTGTTATTGCAGCAAGCGCTTGCAATGTCGATGAATGATGCTATTCCTTCCCATGGTTTGCAAGACACTGACATGTCAGAAGCAGCTTCTGTTGATCCTGACCTTAAACTAGGTGAGATATCTGTATTCATTTTAATGAATATTTTCCTGCAGAAGTAGTTTGGTTTGTGTTTTATGTATAACTGTTCAATTCTCTCATAAGAGAGCTTTTAGTGATACTATGATGATCAAATAGCTGGTGCCAGTGTTGTGTTTTGATTGATTGACTGATTCATTGATTAAGCCCAAAGTATCATGCTCTGGTATGCTTTCTGAAATGTTGAGATCCTATTCTCAAGGATGACATGACTTGGTTTAATTTTCTGTGTGCTTATTTATTATGTCAAAATTACTCTGAAAAGCATATTCGTCTGTCTTTCTAAATATCTAATGCTATTTGGTTCTTTGCCAGCTCTCGAGTTATCTAAGCAAGAAGAAGCAAAGGACTCGGAGAACCCAACAGATATGGGCAAACTGTTGGCAGATCAGTCATTTGTATCATCTATTCTTGCATCTGTATGACAGCTAAGCTACATTTACAATTTGTACCACTTTTTAGTTTCATAAACCTGATTAATAGAATTTCTTATCCGTGCTGATGATCACATCTGTTCAATTCTTTTCAGCTTCCAGGTGTTGATCCAAATGATCCTTCTGTTAAGGATTTACTTGCTTCCATGCAAAATCAAGCCGAGGTACATTTTTCATTTCTTCATTTCTTGCCTATAATTGGTTATCATGTACGATAGTCTCTCAAACACAGTCCTGTTTTTCCTTTGTTATTTGAAAAAAACTCAATTAATTTAATAAATTTACATAATATTCACAGTTCTTTGCTTAAACTGTTAGCCTAATATATGTTGAAACTTTTGTTTTTACATATTTGGATCATGAAATACATAAGATATGCATGTTTGGCTTAAGAGAAGAAAAACAAACCTCATTCCACAATCGATGAAGCATTTAATGATTATGTTTTTAAGTTTCTCATAATCTAGCATAATGAACAGAGTAATTGTAATTGAAAACATGTCCAATATCAATTTTGCATTGGGGTATCGTGTCTTACCATGCTTAATGGAAGCAAAATGTTGTGAATTCTCCATGTTTGAAAGATCATGAAACTGTTGATGTTCACGTATTCTCGTGATCATAGATTTTTTCCTAATGGATTGGTGTGACTGCTTGTAATATAGGAGAAGGATGAAGGTGAGGGTCCGATCAAGGAAGAAAAACAATAAGTTTATGGGCATTTTCACTTGTCAGGTGATTTTTCTTATCTTTTTGGTCTATTCTAACACTTGATATTAATTCAATCTTCTTCCTTAGTTCCGTGATAGTCCATGCCCGTTCGGAAGATGTAATATCGAAAATTGTGGTATTTTTACCGATGGCCGATAGAAAATGATTTTTTTACTGTTTGAATGACTGTTCTAGGGTTTCTCGTTACTTGGGGATTACCCCAAAGAGGGATATTTTCAAGTTTTAATAAAAATTGTCACAAATGACTTCGTGTACTATCAAGGAATCCATCTCCAAACGTATACGAATAAAAAAATTTCGTTGGAAAAAAAAAGTCTGGAGTGAGAAAATATTGAAAACCAATTAAATTGCTCGAAACACAAAAGGGGTACTATTATGAAAAAGTGTTTCAGAGACGGAAAAGTATGTCCAAAATATATATTTGAAAACGAAGTACAGAGTGTGTACATATTCAAAAATTACGAAGTTGGTTAAAAATAAAAGGGTTACCTCCACGAAAAAATGATTTGAAGTCCAGAATTATATATTTTCTTAATGTTATTACAATCTTATCTGTCCAGTAAGAACGTAAAATATCATATAGACAAATTTATGAGTGGAGAGATATATAAACAAAGTTAAAGACGATTGAAAATCATAGGTTTATAATTTTGAATAAGAGTTCAATGGAGTGGAAATAAAAAATGGTAAAAATATTACTACGAGGGTATATGTTGAGTAAGTATGTCTGTTAATTGAGTTTATTGAGATACTATACGGAATGAATAAAATCCTTGGAAAAAAAAGTCTTGAGTAAGAAGATGTTTAAATATCATGAAATTGCTCGAAGTTCAAAGGGGTAGCCATCACATAAATGTTTTCGGGTCCGAGAAATGGTATGTTCTTGACGATACTATGATATTATGTGCTCATAATGAATGTGAATAAAACAAACGAGTGGGGATATTGAATATAGTTAAGAAATCGGTAGGAAAAAAAAAAAAGGAATGCAATCACAAAATGAAGTGGTTTGAGAAAAGAAATAAAAAATGATATTATAATTTATGAGATAATATATATTAAGTAATAATGCATATAAATATGTTTTTTTTTGAAAACGAAGTATCGAGTCACTAGATATTATAAACTACGAAGTTGGTTAAAAATAAATAGGTTACCCTCACAAAAAAATGATTTGAGGTCCAGAATTAGATAGTTTCTTAATGTTACTTCAATCGTATATGTCAAGTAAGAATGTGAATAAAACTGATATCAACAAAGACAAATTTTTGAGTAGGGAATATATAAACAAAGTTACGAAAACGATTGAAAATCATGGGTTTACAATCACGAATGAGACTTCAAGGAAAAATGATAAAAATATTACAATAGCTCTATATATCGAGTAAGTATGTGTATAAATTAAGTTCATTGAGACACTATATAGAATAAATAAATTTGAGTTCCAATAATATATATTATATTAAGATTACTACCCCAATATATATCGAGTAAAATGCGAATGAAACTAATTTCATCCATAATATACGATCAAGTGAACGTTTTGATCATTTTGTATATCAAACGTTAAATACCATTTTTCTGAGATGGTACCTCGTTAGTTTCGTCATATTTCGTAGTTTTGTTAATATCTCCTTACTCACAACTTCATTTTCAGTTAAATTTGTTTTATTCGCATTCTTAGTCGATATATATTGAGATTGTAATCTTAATATAATATATATTGTTGGAATCTCAGCTCAAATATATCAATATCGTATGCATTTATTATATTTTGACAAAAAAAAGGTAAGCTAAAAAATACTACTAATAAATGAAAGCAATGGAATTTATTATGACATTTTTAAATTTAAAGTACATCATAATTCATAAAATTGATCAATTTTCAGTCTCTTCTAAACACTTAATCCAAGCATCCGAGCTCCTCTTTAGTATATCCTTGGAGTAAACTTGATATTTTGGTAACGCTACGTCAGTTAGAGCTAATAATTCATGACAATCTTTCCCGACCTGTAAAAGTTGAATGCAACACTTCCCGCTAATGATTCCCTTACTAAACAAAACATTTTCAGCAATTTGAATCCCACAAGTCTCACTCAACTTACGCTTACAACTCTTCACATCCGGTAAAGACTGCGCGACCAAAGCACACTTATTCCAAACTTTCTTACTTTTTTCAAGAACTCGTGTTTTATTTCTCTCATAATCATGATTACCACGTTCGATCTGAGCTTGGACTATCGAATCATGGCATTCTTTTTCTCTACGAATGAGTTTTCCACAACAACTATGACTTACTTTCCCAGATCCATAGAAGATACTATGAACAACTTGTTGTCTGCATTTCTCATCTTCCATTTCTGCACACTTCAAAGGTTTCGATTTTCCCTTCACAATCGACGAACATTGTTCCCAGATCTTCGAGTTTCTTTCGAGAATCTTTGATATGTTTGTTTTGTAATCAAAAATTGGTGATTTTAGATTTGCAGATAAGAATGATTCATGGCAGTCTTTACCCATTTCCACAAGCTGAACACAACAATCTAGAGAGACGATACCTTCTTCGCCTCCAAATACGTAGGAATGCAGATCGTTTCCACATTCTTTATCAACAACTTTCTTGCATTGCTGCCATGCTGAAGGACCTTTCGCTACTGCAAATGATGATACCAATGAAGAACATGTTGAAGACAACAGAAGAACAAAAAAAAACATTTTCAGATAATGAGACATTAATTATTCTTAAAGTTTATGTTTTAATGATGATTGATTTGATATTTGAAGAAGAGCATATTTATAGCTTCCTTTGAAGAAAAAAAACGATTTTTTTCTTAAAATTAAATCATGAATATTGATTGCATTATTATTATTATTTTTATTAGGGTTGTTTCTAATAATAATCGGTTAAACAATAAAAAGCAATTATTAAAATTAATTAGAGATAATATAACAGTTATCCAATTTTTCCCATCCAATAGTTATCATTGATTGTCTATTTTATTATAGAAAGAATAAAGTCACAGTTAGTTTTAATTTAATTTTATATTAATTAATCGATAATTGACGTATTTTTTCTATTTTAATTAATGTATGTGTTGTTCATAAATAAATTAGAAACAGACGATAACTTGTATTTTTTAGAAAATTCTCGCATTAAAAAGAGTTTGTAAAAATATTATAATTTTTTAATTATTTAAAATTCAACATTATTATGCTAAAATAATATTATCTATAAAAATATATTGTATATGTATACAATAAAATGCTGTAATAGTTTTCAATGATGAAGTCATGTATTTACTTTAGTGGGGTCAAAAATTAGTGTAGAGTCAAATAATTGAACTGAAAAACGTAAGAGTACAAATATAAAACTGTCAATGGCTAAATTGAAAACTATACATATTTTAAGTCCAAATCAAAAGTTATGGAGACTCATTCCTTCGGTTCTCGGTATTACTCAACAGATGTAAGGTTTCTCGTCTGTAAACATATCTTACCAGCAAAAATGATTTTAAAAAAAAAAACACATTTATCGACGAAGTCTTATGTTCTTGAGCAATGATCACCATGAACCTATGATCAAAATTTGACAAAAGAAATGTTTTGATACTGACCCATGAAATCCAAGGCATTTATTCTAAATAGCTTTTATCGGTCCTTATAAAAAATGACAAAAGAAACGATAAAACATAACCATCAACAAATTGCTTCTGAACAGTTTTTTTTTTTTAAAATGGAAGTTACCTTCTGCTATCATACATTACAACTCATCCTTTGGTATTTATTACTGATCCTAGACCGATCGGTGTCGTTAACCAACAATTCAAGAAACCATTTCCAATCGTTTTGGTTTTCAATCTGAACTCATGCGATGACTAGTGGGAATAATGTATTTTTTGAATATCTTACCACTGCACATGAAAACTGCTCAACCTCTTCTGTTTGAATGTCACATCCATCTAGCCCAAAAAATAGTTTACAACTACGAATGAAGCCGGCTTTACATGCTTCAAAGCATACCTATAACCTCTCAACCTAGTGTTTCAGGTGGGTTTAAATTGGAGTCGACTGCAATTTTCATTATTGTTCCATGGTTGTACTTTAACACTATCTCGGCATAACCCCTCAACTTTTGATATTACTTTGCATTTTATCCGTCAATCTCAACCTTCATGATCTCAATGTCTCTTGGAATAGTGAATGGTGTAACGTTAAAATCATGGTCCCTCAGTTGCTAATTTGTGAACATCTTGAGGTATATCGTAACTGTCCACTAGGTTGAACACTCTCTGCTTTTGTGAGCTCTTCCACATTTATGAAGTGGTTGGAATATCTGAATTTGCATTATCTTCTCACTTTCAAGAGTAGTAGCATATAAATTCCTCCCACATTTGGCCTTACACATAACTCACATCTTGTTCCACCTATTCAGTATCCAATGGATGTAAGAATTATCAGGGATGCTATGATATGTTAATACACCCCTTCAGACTGCAGCATTAGGGAACATCATTCTTAACTTTAATTATGGTCCATCCAAGCACCTTCTTGGGTTATACTGGGTCCGCCTCTGTCTTGTAGAACATGTTTCCTGATCAGATCTGGTGATGTCACAAGCTCCTCTTCGCTGACAAATTATTTACGTAGATTAACATTCACTTGAGTTGTTGTAGCCTAAGTTGTAGTATCCTGAGCTAGGGTAGTGTTAGCTAAAGTATTATGAGTTCTAGCTTGAATTATTGCAGAATCTATTCTAGCTTGAGATGATGCAACCACTTCTCTTCTCACACTACTACCACCAATTGTTGGCTCGACTTCATTGAGAGCATCTCCCCAGAAGTCGTCTTCACTGTCTGAATCATCTTCTTCATCATCTGATTCAGATTTTCTCATCCTCATTGTATCAACCACAATATCAAAATTGTTACCTTTGTGTTGATAACTTCCCTAAAACTCCACTTCACTGGTTGTCACCAGAAATGTTTTATTGGGTTTGAAGCCCACTAACATTGCCTTATTTACCTCCAAACCCACATGATTTTTTGAGTTGGACCTGAAGCCTAGTAACATTGGCCTCTTTACATCCAGGTCCACCACCTTGTACAATACCCACATCTTCTATCACAACATGTTGGAATGCACTAGCTTCAGAAGTAATTCTAGCAATCTCTACAAATTCATTGTCATCATCATTTTATTTCCCAAAAATTCAATCAACCCTAAACGAGTTTTAAAGTCATCACATGCATCCTTATAGTTTACATTGGAGTCGACGCCAATTTTCATTGTTGTTCCATGGTTGTACTTTAACACTGTTTCAGCATAACCCCTCAACTTTTCATATTACCTTGCATTTTATGTGTCAATCTGAACCTTCATGATCTTAATGTCTCTTTGAATAGTAAATGGTGTAACATTAAAATCATGGTTTCTCATCAAATCAACTTGGATAGTATGTACCTTCAGTTGATGATCTGTGAACATCTTGAGGTATATCCTCACTGTCCACTTAGTTGAACACTATCTGCTTTTGTGAGCTCTTCCACATCTATGAAGTGGTTGGAATGTCTGAATTTGCACTATCTTCTCACTTTCAAGAGTAGTAGTTTATAAATTCCTCCCACATTTGGCCTTACACATAACTCACATCTTGTTCCACCTATTCAGTATCCAATGGATGTAATAATTATTGGGGATGCTATGATCTGTTAATACATCCCTTCAAATTGCAGCATTAGGGAACATCATTCCTAACTTTAATTATGGTCCTCCAAGAACCGTCTTGGGTTATATTGGGGTCGCCTCTGTCTTGTAGAACGTGTTTCCTGATCAGATCGGGTGATGTCACAAGCTCCTCTTCGTTGACAAATTCTTTACGTAGATTAACATTCGCTTGAGTTGTTGTAGCCTAAGTTGTAGTATCCTGAGCTAGGGTAACATTAACTGAAGTATTATGAGTTCTATCTTGAATTATTGCAAAATATGTTCTAGCTTGAGATGCTGCAACCACTTCTCTTCTCACACTACAACCACAAATTGTTAGCTCGACTTCATTGAGAGCATCTCCCCATAAGTCGTCATCAATGTATGAATCGTCTTCTTCATCATGTCATTCAGCTTTTCCCATCCTCATTGTATCAACCACAATATCAAAATTGTTACATTTGTGCTGATAATTTCCCTAAAACTCTACTTCATTGTACTGGTTGTCACCAGAAATGTTTTATTGGGTTTGAAGCCCACTAACATTGCCTTATTTACCTCCAAACCCACATGATTTTTTGAATTGGACCTGAAGCCTAGTAACATTGGCCTCTTTACATCCAGGTCCACCACCTTGTACAATACCCACATCTTTTATCACAACATGTTGGAATGCAGTAGCTTCAGAGGTAATTCTAGCAATCCCCGCAAATTCATTGTCACCATCATTTTATTTCACTAAATATATTGTGATAACGACATTGGACGTTTGTTTCCTAAAAATCCTTATCCATCTTCTATCATCTTCAATCAACCCTAAACGAGTTTTAAAGTCATCACATGCATCCTTATAGTATATGAAATCTCCATTTTTGTACTCAGACTTATTTTTCAATCATGCAAGCAACTCATTGTAAGTAAAATCTGTTTGTACTTCAAAATAATCAATAAACCCAATATACTCTTTGATCATAACATTCTCCCCGACGTTACTCTACCACTGAGTTAAAAGGGATCTTTAATTTCACAATTCGTGAATAGGTCACTGCTATGCACATAGAATCTATCTATACAGATGTATTATTTATCAATGTATATGCATTTTTTGCATATATATCTTGAATATTTTATATTTGTATCTCTACTAATATTCTAATATAATATATATTGACAAAAAAATAATATTCATACTATACCATAGGCATAGTATGAGAGTGTCGGGCACGTATGCCCCCATTGTCTGAAGGCCAATGACATCTCTCTTTGAATGAGGCAGTGGGGATTCGAACTCCTTTGGGGTAGAGTACTACGAACGAACGAAAGTTGATCGTGGATTCTCAATAAGCTACTTATGAACCTTCCGCAGTAATTTATCTTAATAATGAACAAATCAATGTCATCATTGTCCATATACACATGTATGGTTGTAGTGAAAAAAACGAAATTTTCAAGTAATCACACTCAGTAAGGTTTAATTTAACTAAATCCTAAACCTAATCGCATTCAGTAGTCTCACTACTCGCATTCTACCGAACAAGCAAGGAGAAACAACAATTCGTTCGTTTGGGATGAACAAATAAGATATGCATGTACTAAGGCTTACCTGAATTTCACACGTGAAAACCGATCTTCCTACTCACAAAACGTTGATGGGCGGTGAATCAGTTCAACCGACCACTTCAATTAACAACGGTTGGATGATGATGGATAGGTGAAAACCTAATTTTCATAGTGGATTTTACAGAGGATGATTAGTAAGAGTGAAAGAATATGAACAATTTTTTCTTTTGAGAAATGGAAATGGTATAAAGGGAATCTAACAAATTACTTCGTCCAACATAGAAAATTTCATCCAAACATAACGACAATTTTAGGTAGGTTTGTTGATTGCTAAATTTACTAAGTTTGATTTGTTGTTTGTCAAAAAACGTTTGGATTGTTCTTTGTATTTTCATCAAAGTTCAGTTTGCTTTTTGGTACTTAACCCTTCTAAAATTGGTGTTTTGTTGGTAAAATATTTGTTGTCGTGTTATATTTTCACCGACGAAGTAAAGATTGTATTTCCAATATTGGATCATCATTTTGAGTATTTTCTCTTAATAATACGGAGAATCAATTTGTAATAATATAATAATTTTGGATGAAATAATAATGATGGAATTTATCAAAACCGTACGAGAACATATAAATTTAACAAACCCACAAAATTATCCCCAAAAGGAATTTTATTTTAGCTGATGCTTGTGGGTAAGGTTCCCCATGAGTTGTGTAAAAAATAGGGTTAATAACAAAAATTGATATCCCAACTTTGAACACTTTATAAATTGCAATTTGAATTTTACCTTTTCAAAAACTGCTACCTAAACTTTGACACTTTGGACAAATTGCTACCTCAGTTAAGTTTTCCGTTAAATATGGACGGAAAATGACGTGGCATTGTGACAACATTTGATTGGTCCCTAATTTAAAAAACTAAATGTTTTTTTTATCAAAAAAATTTGTTTTATTTAAATATGGAAAATATGAGTTTTTAATATAATATTTTTATTAAAAATATGAAATAATTAATAATTAATATTTTTTTTCATATTTCAAAGGAAAGTATTATATTAAAAAATCTTATTTTCTATATTAATTTTTTAGATTTTTTAAAAAACAATTGTGATTTTTTTTTAAATATTTAATTTTTTAAATTATGGACCAATCATTTGTTCCATGTCATTTTCCGTCCATATTTAGCGAAAAACTTAACTGAGGTAGTAATTTGTCCCAACTCAGAAAGTATAGGTAACAAAATTTGAAAAAGCAAAAGGTACCAACTTGTAAAGTGTTGAAAGTTGGGGTAGCGATTTGTTCATTAACCTTACAAAATACGTTGGGTAACGTGTTAATCAATATGTTACTATTTAGGGAGATGCGTATTAACACTTTAAAATCGTTTTCTTTTGTAAAATTACTTTTTAAATTATTTTTATATTAATCCTTACTTTAAAAAAAAAAACTTTTCAAATAGCTGTTTCATTTGCTTCAATATTTTTATTTGAGTACATTTCCGTAAATTACTTTTATTTGAGGTATATATTAGTGAACAAATCGTGAAATGGTTACTCAATCTCTCCTGAAATGTACATTTACATGTATATAGTGATTAATTAATTGTATTAATGAGATCTTATCACCAAATCATTAAATATAATAAGGTAAATAATTTTACCAATATTTTTACTATAATGTTTTTTATGAATCCAACTGTAATTAGTATTTACGAAAGTATGGCAATACATTTATTCTCGATTCAATACTGAGATTATAAATTGCTCTAAACTGAAATACATAATAGATATTCATCTCCTACAATTTGCGTTTCATGATCCTTCAAGGTCCCAAACTGTTTCCCACATTCAATGCATGCTCTTCCGCATTGTAAGAGCTTTGTTCTAAATGCATCGGAAGTGTCATGTATTGTTGTGGGAAACAGTTTGAGGAGTTGAAGGTGTTACATAGTCTAGTAATAAAGAAGTTTTTTGTCAAATTGTGATGAAAGGAAAAACGTATGAACCGAAAAGCTGGTAAGAATCAAATCGAACTACAACAAATATACAGATTGGTTTACATGTGTTTTTTTCTTTACGTAAAATTTTTTGTTCGGTCTTTTGACTTTTAAAGGTCTTAGAGATTGGATCGGTCGTTAATATATATATAGTGATCATATAATATTAATTTTCAATCAGGTTATTTTATTATTCAGTTTAGATGTGAATGCTCAATTTGGTTTTGAATGTTTCTTTCTCGAATTTTTGGTTTAAATGGTGAAATTGCAAAATCAATGGACGATTTATATTTTCTTGTACGCTATATTAGTCAAATATTTTATAAGAGAAAACACTGACTGAAAATATAGGTAACCAAGGTTGAAGTCATGAATTTACTTTAGTGGGGGCAAAAATTAGTGTAGAGCCAAATAATTGAACTAAAAAACTTAAGAGTACAAATATAGAATTGTAAAGGGATAAATTGAAACTTTTACATATTTTAAGTCGAAATCAAAAGTTATGGAGACTCATTCCTTCAGTTCTCGGTATTACTCAACAAATGTAAGGTTTCTCGTCTGTAAACATATCTTACCAACAATAATGATTTTTGAAAAAAACATTCATCGACGAAATCAGTTATGTCCTTGAGTAATGAGTACCATGAACCTATCATCAAAATTTGACAAAAGAAATGTTTTGATACTGACCCATGAACTCGAAGGCATCTATCCTGAATATCTTTCATCGGTCCCTATAAAAAAATGACAAAAGAAACGATAAAACATAATATTGTTTCTAAACAATTCTTTTCTAAAATGGACGTTACCTTGTGTTGATCAGACAGTACAACTCATCCTTTGGTATTTATTACTTAACCTAGGCCGATGTCGTTGACCAACAATTCAAGAAACCATTTATTTTTTGCATCTCTTGCCACTGCACATAAAAATTGCTCACACTCTTCTGTTTGAATGTGACTTTCATCTAGCCCAAAAAATAGTTTACAACTACGGATGAAGCTTGTTTTACATGCTTCAAAACATACCTATAACCTCTTACGCTGGTGTTTCAGGTGGGTTTAAATTGGAGTCGACTCCAATTTTCATGGTTGTTCCATGGTTGTACTTTAACACTATTTCGGCATAACCCCTCAACTTTTCATATTACTTTGCATTTTATACATCAATCTGAACCTTCATGATCTTAATGTCTCTTGGAATAGTAAATGGTGTAACGTTAAAATCATGGTTCCTCATCTAATCAACTTGGATAGTATGTACCTTCAGTTGCTAATTTGTGAACATCTTGAGGTATATCCTCACTGTCCACTTAACTGAACACTATCTGCTTTTGTGAGCTCTTCCACATCTATGAAGTGGTTGGAATGTCTGAATTTGCACAAGCTTGACACTTTCAAGAGTAGTAGCATATAAATATCCCCCACATTTGGCCTTACACATAGCTGACATCTTGTTTCACCTATTCAGTATCCAAAGGATGTAATAATTATTGGGGATGCTATGATCTTTTAATACATCCCTTCAGACCGCAGCATTAGGAAACATCATTCTTAACTTTAATTATGGTCCATCCAAGCACCTTCTTGGGTTATATTGGGGTCGCCTCTGTCTTGTAGAACCTGTTTCCTGATCAGATCTGGTGATGTTACAAGCTCCTCTTCGCTGACAAATTCTTTACGTAAATTAACATTCACTTGAGTTGTTGTAGCCTAATTTGTAGTATCCTGAGCTAGGGTACGCTCTAAGTTGTAGTATCTTGTGCTAGGGTAGCGTTAGCTGAAGTATTACGAGTTCTAGATTGAATTATTGCAGAATCTGTTCTAACTTGAGATGCTGCAACCACAATATCAAAATTGTTACCTTTGTATTGATTACTGGTTGGACCTGAAGCCTAGTAACATTGTCCTCTTTACATCCAAGTACACCACCTTGTACAATACCCACATCTTCCATCACAACAAGTTGGAATACAGTAGCTTCAGAGGTAATTCTAGCAATCTCCACAAATTCATTGTCACCATCATTTTATTTTACTAAATATATTGTGATAACGACATTGGACGTTTGTTTCCCAAAAATCCTTAGCCATCTTCAATCAACCCTAAACGAGTTTTAAAGCCATCGCATGCATCCTTATAGTATATGAAGTCTCCATTTTTGTACTCGGACTTATTTTTCAATCATGCAAGCAACTCACTGTAAGCAAAATCTGTTTGTACTTCAAAATAATCAAGAAACCCAATATACTCTTTGATCATAACATTCTCCATGACGTTACTCTACCACTGAGTTAAAAGGGCTCTTTAATTTCATTCAATTCGTGAATAGGTCACTACTATGCACATAGAATCTATCTATATAGATGTATTATTTATCAATTTATATGCATTTTTTGCATATATATCTTGAATATTTTATATTTGTATCTCTACTAATATTCTAATATAATATATATTGACAATAAAAAAAATATTCATACTATACCATGGGCATAGTATGAGAGTGTCGGGCACGTATGCCCCCATTGTCTGAAGGCCAATTACATCTCTCTTTGAATGAGGCAGTGGGGATTCGAACTCCTTTGGGGTAGGGTACTACGAACGAAAGGAGGTTGATCGTGGATTCTCAATAAGCTACTTATGAACCTTCCTCAGTAATTTATCTCAATAATGCACAAATCAATGTCATCATTCTCCATATACACATGCATGGTTGTAGTGAAAAAAACGAAATTTTCAAGTAATCACACTCAGTAAGGTTTAATTTAACTAAATCCTAAACCTAATCGCATTCAGTAGGTTCATTACTCGCATTCTACCGAACAAGCAAGGAGAAACAACAATTCGTTCGTTTGGGATGAACAAATAAGATATGTACTAAGGCTTACCTGAATTTCACACGTGAAAACCGATCTTCCTACTCACAAAACGTTGATGGGCGGTGAATCAGTTCAACCGACCACTTCAATTAACAACGGTTGGATGATGATGGATAGTTGAAAACCTAATTTTCATAGTGGATTCTACAGAGGATGATTAGTAAGAGTGAAAGAATATGAACAATTTTTTCTTTTGAGAAATGGAAATGTTATAAAGGGAATCTAACAAATTACTTCGTCCAACATAGAAAAATTCGTCCAAACAAAACGACAATGTTAGGTAGGTTTGTTGATTGCTAAATTTACTAAGTTTGATTTGTTGTTTGTCAAAAAAAACGTTTGGATTGTTCTTTGTATTTTCATCAAAGTCCGGTTTGCTTTTTGGTACTTAACCCTTCTAAACTTGATGTTTTGTTGGTAAAATATTTGTTGTCGTGTTATATTTTCACCGACGAAGTAAAGATTGTATTTCCAGTATTGCTTCATCATTTTGAGTATTTTCTCTTAATAATACGGAGTATCAATTTGTAATAATATAATAGTTTTGGATGAAATAATAATAATGGAATATATAAAACCGTACGAGAACATATAAATTTAACAAACCCACAAAATTATCCCAAACAAGAATTTTATTCTAACCGGGGCTCGTGGGTAAGGTTCCCCATGAGTTGTCTAAAAAATAGGGTTAATAACCAAATTGATACCCCAACTTTCAGCACTTTACAAATTGCTACTTGAAATTTGCTTTTTCGAAAACTGCTACCTAAACTTTGACACTTCGGGCAAATTGCTACCTCAGTTAAGTTTTTCGTTAAATATGGACGGAAAATGACGTGGCATTGTGGCAACATTTGATTGGTCCCTAATTTAAAAAACTAAATGTTTTTTTTAACATAAAAAAAAATATGTTTTTTATATGGAAAATTAAAATGGAAAACATGAGTTTTTAATATAATATTTTTATTAAAAATATGAAATCATAAATAATAACAAATAATTAGTATTGTTTTCCTTTTTGTTTTCATATTTCAAATGAAAGTATTATATTAAAAACTCTTATTTTCTATATTTATGTTTTAGATTCTTTTTTAAATAATTGTTATTTTTTATATTTAAAAAAAACATTTACTTTTTTAAATTAGGGACCAATCATTTGTCCATATTTAGCGAAAAACTTAACTGAGGTAGCAATTTGCCCCAACTCCGAAAGTATAGGTAACAAAATTTGAAAAAGCAAAGTTGAGGTAGGAATTTGTAAAGTGCTCAAAGTTGGGGTAGCGATTTGGTTATTAACCCTACAAAAGATGTTGGGTAACCTATTAGTCAATACGTTACTAGTTAGGGTTATGCGTATTAACACTTTAAAATATTTTTCTTTTGTAATATTTCTTTTTAAAATATTTTTATGTTAATCCTTACTTAAGAACACTTTTCAAATAGTTGTTTCATTTGCTTCAATATTTTTATTTGAGTACATATCCGTAACGTATTTTTATTTGAGGTATATATTAGTGAAAAAATCGTGAAATGGTGACTCAATCTCTCCTGAAATGTACATTTACATGTATATAGTGATTAATTAATTGTATTAATGAGATCTTATCACCAAATCATTAAATATAATAAGGTAAATAATTTTACTATAATGTTTTTTATGAATCCAACTGTAATTAGTATTTACGAAAGTATGGCAATACAGTTATTGTCGATTCAATACTGAGGTTATAAATTGCTCTAAACTGAAATACATAATAGATATTCATCTCCTACAATTTGCGTTTCATGATCCTTCAAGGTCCCAAACTGTTTCCCACATTCAATGCATGCTCTTCCGCATTGTAAGAGCTTTGTTCTAAACGCATCGGAAGTGTCATGTATTGTTGTGGGAAACAGTTTGAGGAGTTGAAGGTGTTACGTAGTCTAGTAATAAAGAAGTTTTTCGTCAAATTGTGATGAAAGGAAAAACGTATGAACCGAAAAACTGGTAAGAATCAAATCGAACTACAACAAATATACAGATTGGTTTACATGTGTTTTTTTCTTTACGTAAAATTTTTTGTTCGGTCTTTTGACTTTTAAAGGTCTTGGAGATTGGATCGGTCGTTAATATATATATATAGTGATCATATAATATTAATTTTCAATCAGGTTATTTTATTATTCAGTTTAGATGTGAATGCTCAATTTGGTTTTGAATGTTTCTTTCTCGAATTTTTGGTTTAAATGGTGAAATTGCAAAATCAATGGACGATTTATATTTTCTTGTACGCTATATTAGTCAAATATTTTATAAGAGAAAACACTGACTGAAAATATAGGTAACCAAGGTTGAAGTCATGAATTTACTTTAGTGGGGGCAAAAATTAGTGTATAGTCAAATAATTGAACTAAAAAACTTAAGAGTACAAATATAGAATTGTAAAGGGATAAATTGAAACTTTTACATATTTTAAGTCGAAATCAAAAGTTATGGAGACTCATTCCTTCAGTTCTCGGTATTACTCAACAAATGTAAGGTTTCTCGTCTGTAAACATATCTTACCAACAATAATGATTTTTGAAAAAAACATTTATCGACGAAATCAGTTATGTCCTTGAGTAATGAGTACCATGAACCTATCATCAAAATTTGACAAAATAAATGTTTTGATACTGACCCATGAACTCGAAGGCATCTATCCTGAATATCTTTCATCGGTCCCTATAAAAAAATGACAAAAGAAACGATAAAACATAATATTGTTTCTAAACAATTCTTTTCTAAAATGGACGTTACCTTGTGTTGATCAGACAGTACAACTCATCCTTTGGTATTTATTACTTAACCTAGGCCGATGTCGTTGACCAACAATTCAAGAAACCATTTATTTTTTGCATCTCTTGCCACTGCACATAAAAATTGCTCACACTCTTCTGTTTGAATGTGACATTCATCTAGCCCAAAAAATAGTTTACAACTACGGATGAAGCTTGTTTTACATGCTTCAAAACATACCTATAACCTCTTACGCTGGTGTTTCAGGTGGGTTTAAATTGGAGTCGACTCCAATTTTCATGGTTGTTCCATGGTTGTACTTTAACACTGTTTCGGCATAACCCCTCAACTTTTCATATTACTTTGCATTTTATACATCAATCTGAACCTTCATGATCTTAATGTCTCTTGGAATAGTAAATGGTGTAACGTTAAAATCATGGTTCCTCATCTAATCAACTTGGATAGTATGTACCTTCAGTTGCTAATTTGTGAACATCTTGAGGTATATCCTCACTGTCCACTTAACTGAACACTATCTGCTTTTGTGAGCTCTTCCACATCTATGAAGTGGTTGGAATGTCTGAATTTGCACAAGCTTGACACTTTCAAGAGTAGTAGCATATAAATATCCCCCACATTTGGCCTTACACATAGCTGACATCTTGTTTCACCTATTCAGTATCCAAAGGATGTAATAATTATTGGGGATGCTATGATCTTTTAATACATCCCTTCAGACCGCAGCATTAGGAAACATCATTCTTAACTTTAATTATGGTCCATCCAAGCACCTTCTTGGGTTATATTGGGGTCGCCTCTGTCTTGTAGAACCTGTTTCCTGATCAGATCTGGTGATGTTACAAGCTCCTCTTCGCTGACAAATTCTTTACGTAAATTAACATTCACTTGAGTTGTTGTAGCCTAATTTGTAGTATCCTGAGCTAGGGTACGCTCTAAGTTGTAGTATCTTGTGCTAGGGTAGCGTTAGCTGAAGTATTACGAGTTCTAGATTGAATTATTGCAGAATCTGTTCTAACTTGAGATGCTGCAACCACAATATCAAAATTGTTACCTTTGTATTGATTACTGGTTGGACCTGAAGCCTAGTAACATTGTCCTCTTTACATCCAAGTACACCACCTTGTACAATACCCACATCTTCCATCACAACAAGTTGGAATACAGTAGCTTCAGAGGTAATTCTAGCAATCTCCACAAATTCATTGTCACCATCATTTTATTTTACTAAATATATTGTGATAACGACATTGGACGTTTGTTTCCCAAAAATCCTTAGCCATCTTCAATCAACCCTAAACGAGTTTTAAAGCCATCGCATGCATCCTTATAGTATATGAAGTCTCCATTTTTGTACTCGGACTTATTTTTCAATCATGCAAGCAACTCACTGTAAGCAAAATCTGTTTGTACTTCAAAATAATCAAGAAACCCAATATACTCTTTGATCATAACATTCTCCATGACGTTACTCTACCACTGAGTTAAAAGGGCTCTTTAATTTCATTCAATTCGTGAATAGGTCACTACTATGCACATAGAATCTATCTATATAGATGTATTATTTATCAATTTATATGCATTTTTTGCATATATATCTTGAATATTTTATATTTGTATCTCTACTAATATTCTAATATAATATATATTGACAATAAAAAAAATATTCATACTATACCATGGGCATAGTATGAGAGTGTCGGGCACGTATGCCCCCATTGTCTGAAGGCCAATTACATCTCTCTTTGAATGAGGCAGTGGGGATTCGAACTCCTTTGGGGTAGGGTACTACGAACGAAAGGAGGTTGATCGTGGATTCTCAATAAGCTACTTATGAACCTTCCTCAGTAATTTATCTCAATAATGCACAAATCAATGTCATCATTCTCCATATACACATGCATGGTTGTAGTGAAAAAAACGAAATTTTCAAGTAATCACACTCAGTAAGGTTTAATTTAACTAAATCCTAAACCTAATCGCATTCAGTAGGTTCATTACTCGCATTCTACCGAACAAGCAAGGAGAAACAACAATTCGTTCGTTTGGGATGAACAAATAAGATATGTACTAAGGCTTACCTGAATTTCACACGTGAAAACCGATCTTCCTACTCACAAAACGTTGATGGGCGGTGAATCAGTTCAACCGACCACTTCAATTAACAACGGTTGGATGATGATGGATAGTTGAAAACCTAATTTTCATAGTGGATTCTACAGAGGATGATTAGTAAGAGTGAAAGAATATGAACAATTTTTTCTTTTGAGAAATGGAAATGTTATAAAGGGAATCTAACAAATTACTTCGTCCAACATAGAAAAATTCGTCCAAACAAAACGACAATGTTAGGTAGGTTTGTTGATTGCTAAATTTACTAAGTTTGATTTGTTGTTTGTCAAAAAAAACGTTTGGATTGTTCTTTGTATTTTCATCAAAGTCCGGTTTGCTTTTTGGTACTTAACCCTTCTAAACTTGATGTTTTGTTGGTAAAATATTTGTTGTCGTGTTATATTTTCACCGACGAAGTAAAGATTGTATTTCCAGTATTGCTTCATCATTTTGAGTATTTTCTCTTAATAATACGGAGTATCAATTTGTAATAATATAATAGTTTTGGATGAAATAATAATAATGGAATATATAAAACCGTACGAGAACATATAAATTTAACAAACCCACAAAATTATCCCAAACAAGAATTTTATTCTAACCGGGGCTCGTGGGTAAGGTTCCCCATGAGTTGTCTAAAAAATAGGGTTAATAACCAAATTGATACCCCAACTTTCAGCACTTTACAAATTGCTACTTGAAATTTGCTTTTTCGAAAACTGCTACCTAAACTTTGACACTTCGGGCAAATTGCTACCTCAGTTAAGTTTTTCGTTAAATATGGACGGAAAATGACGTGGCATTGTGGCAACATTTGATTGGTCCCTAATTTAAAAAACTAAATGTTTTTTTTAACATAAAAAAAAATATGTTTTTTATATGGAAAATTAAAATGGAAAACATGAGTTTTTAATATAATATTTTTATTAAAAATATGAAATCATAAATAATAACAAATAATTAGTATTGTTTTCCTTTTTGTTTTCATATTTCAAATGAAAGTATTATATTAAAAACTCTTATTTTCTATATTTATGTTTTAGATTCTTTTTTAAATAATTGTTATTTTTTATATTTAAAAAAAACATTTACTTTTTTAAATTAGGGACCAATCATTTGTCCATATTTAGCGAAAAACTTAACTGAGGTAGCAATTTGCCCCAACTCCGAAAGTATAGGTAACAAAATTTGAAAAAGCAAAGTTGAGGTAGGAATTTGTAAAGTGCTCAAAGTTGGGGTAGCGATTTGGTTATTAACCCTACAAAAGATGTTGGGTAACCTATTAGTCAATACGTTACTAGTTAGGGTTATGCGTATTAACACTTTAAAATATTTTTCTTTTGTAATATTTCTTTTTAAAATATTTTTATGTTAATCCTTACTTAAGAACACTTTTCAAATAGTTGTTTCATTTGCTTCAATATTTTTATTTGAGTACATATCCGTAACGTATTTTTATTTGAGGTATATATTAGTGAAAAAATCGTGAAATGGTGACTCAATCTCTCCTGAAATGTACATTTACATGTATATAGTGATTAATTAATTGTATTAATGAGATCTTATCACCAAATCATTAAATATAATAAGGTAAATAATTTTACTATAATGTTTTTTATGAATCCAACTGTAATTAGTATTTACGAAAGTATGGCAATACAGTTATTGTCGATTCAATACTGAGGTTATAAATTGCTCTAAACTGAAATACATAATAGATATTCATCTCCTACAATTTGCGTTTCATGATCCTTCAAGGTCCCAAACTGTTTCCCACATTCAATGCATGCTCTTCCGCATTGTAAGAGCTTTGTTCTAAACGCATCGGAAGTGTCATGTATTGTTGTGGGAAACAGTTTGAGGAGTTGAAGGTGTTACGTAGTCTAGTAATAAAGAAGTTTTTCGTCAAATTGTGATGAAAGGAAAAACGTATGAACCGAAAAACTGGTAAGAATCAAATCGAACTACAACAAATATACAGATTGGTTTACATGTGTTTTTTTCTTTACGTAAAATTTTTTGTTCGGTCTTTTGACTTTTAAAGGTCTTGGAGATTGGATCGGTCGTTAATATATATATATAGTGATCATATAATATTAATTTTCAATCAGGTTATTTTATTATTCAGTTTAGATGTGAATGCTCAATTTGGTTTTGAATGTTTCTTTCTCGAATTTTTGGTTTAAATGGTGAAATTGCAAAATCAATGGACGATTTATATTTTCTTGTACGCTATATTAGTCAAATATTTTATAAGAGAAAACACTGACTGAAAATATAGGTAACCAAGGTTGAAGTCATGAATTTACTTTAGTGGGGGCAAAAATTAGTGTATAGTCAAATAATTGAACTAAAAAACTTAAGAGTACAAATATAGAATTGTAAAGGGATAAATTGAAACTTTTACATATTTTAAGTCGAAATCAAAAGTTATGGAGACTCATTCCTTCAGTTCTCGGTATTACTCAACAAATGTAAGGTTTCTCGTCTGTAAACATATCTTACCAACAATAATGATTTTTGAAAAAAACATTTATCGACGAAATCAGTTATGTCCTTGAGTAATGAGTACCATGAACCTATCATCAAAATTTGACAAAATAAATGTTTTGATACTGACCCATGAACTCGAAGGCATCTATCCTGAATATCTTTCATCGGTCCCTATAAAAAATGACAAAAGAAACGATAAAACATAATCATCAAGAAATTGTTTCTGAACAATTCTTTTCTAAAAAGGACGTTACCTTGTGTTGATCAAACAGTACAACTCATCCTTTGGTATTTATTACTTAACCTAGGCCGATGTCGTTGACTAACAATTTAAGAAACCATTTATTTTTTGCATCTCTTGCCACTGCACATAAAAATTGCTCACACTCTTCTGTTTGAATGTGACATTCATCTAGCCCAAAAAATAGTTTACAACTACGGATGAAGCTTGTTTTACATGCTTCAAAACATACCTATAACCTCTTACGCTGGTGTTTCAGGTGGGTTTAAATTGGAGTCGACTCCAATTTTCATGGTTGTTCCATGGTTGTACTTTAACACTGTTTCGGCATAACCCCTCAACTTTTCATATTACTTTGCATTTTATACATCAATCTGAACCTTCATGATCTTAATGTCTCTTGGAATAGTAAATGGTGTAACGTTAAAATCATGGTTCCTCATCTAATCAACTTGGATAGTATGTACCTTCAGTTGCTAATTTGTGAACATCTTGAGGTATATCCTCACTGTCCACTTAACTGAACACTATCTGCTTTTGTGAGCTCTTCCACATCTATGAAGTGGTTGGAATGTCTGAATTTGCACAAGCTTGACACTTTCAAGAGTAGTAGCATATAAATATCCCCCACATTTGGCCTTACACATAGCTGACATCTTGTTTCACCTATTCAGTATCCAAAGGATGTAATAATTATTGGGGATGCTATGATCTTTTAATACATCCCTTCAGACCGCAGCATTAGGAAACATCATTCTTAACTTTAATTATGGTCCATCCAAGCACCTTCTTGGGTTATATTGGGGTCGCCTCTGTCTTGTAGAACCTGTTTCCTGATCAGATCTGGTGATGTTACAAGCTCCTCTTCGCTGACAAATTCTTTACGTAAATTAACATTCACTTGAGTTGTTGTAGCCTAATTTGTAGTATCCTGAGCTAGGGTACGCTCTAAGTTGTAGTATCTTGTGCTAGGGTAGCGTTAGCTGAAGTATTACGAGTTCTAGATTGAATTATTGCAGAATCTGTTCTAACTTGAGATGCTGCAACCACAATATCAAAATTGTTACCTTTGTATTGATTACTGGTTGGACCTGAAGCCTAGTAGCATTGTCCTCTTTACATCCAAGTACACCACCTTGTACAATACCCACATCTTCCATCACAACAAGTTGGAATACAGTAGCTTCAGAGGTAATTCTAGCAATCTCCACAAATTCATTGTCACCATCATTTTATTTTACTAAATATATTGTGATAACGACATTGGACGTTTGTTTCCCAAAAATCCTTAGCCATCTTCAATCAACCCTAAACGAGTTTTAAAGCCATCGCATGCATCCTTATAGTATATGAAGTCTCCATTTTTGTACTCGGACTTATTTTTCAATCATGCAAGCAACTCACTGTAAGCAAAATCTGTTTGTACTTCAAAATAATCAAGAAACCCAATATACTCTTTGATCATAACATTCTCCATGACGTTACTCTACCACTGAGTTAAAAGGGCTCTTTAATTTCATTCAATTCGTGAATAGGTCACTACTATGCACATAGAATCTATCTATATAGATGTATTATTTATCAATTTATATGCATTTTTTGCATATATATCTTGAATATTTTATATTTGTATCTCTACTAATATTCTAATATAATATATATTGACAATAAAAAAAATATTCATACTATACCATGGGCATAGTATGAGAGTGTCGGGCACGTATGCCCCCATTGTCTGAAGGCCAATTACATCTCTCTTTGAATGAGGCAGTGGGGATTCGAACTCCTTTGGGGTAGGGTACTACGAACGAAAGGAGGTTGATCGTGGATTCTCAATAAGCTACTTATGAACCTTCCTCAGTAATTTATCTCAATAATGCACAAATCAATGTCATCATTCTCCATATACACATGCATGGTTGTAGTGAAAAAAACGAAATTTTCAAGTAATCACACTCAGTAAGGTTTAATTTAACTAAATCCTAAACCTAATCGCATTCAGTAGGTTCATTACTCGCATTCTACCGAACAAGCAAGGAGAAACAACAATTCGTTCGTTTGGGATGAACAAATAAGATATGTACTAAGGCTTACCTGAATTTCACACGTGAAAACCGATCTTCCTACTCACAAAACGTTGATGGGCGGTGAATCAGTTCAACCGACCACTTCAATTAACAACGGTTGGATGATGATGGATAGTTGAAAACCTAATTTTCATAGTGGATTCTACAGAGGATGATTAGTAAGAGTGAAAGAATATGAACAATTTTTTCTTTTGAGAAATGGAAATGTTATAAAGGGAATCTAACAAATTACTTCGTCCAACATAGAAAAATTCGTCCAAACAAAACGACAATGTTAGGTAGGTTTGTTGATTGCTAAATTTACTAAGTTTGATTTGTTGTTTGTCAAAAAAAACGTTTGGATTGTTCTTTGTATTTTCATCAAAGTCCGGTTTGCTTTTTGGTACTTAACCCTTCTAAACTTGATGTTTTGTTGGTAAAATATTTGTTGTCGTGTTATATTTTCACCGACGAAGTAAAGATTGTATTTCCAGTATTGCTTCATCATTTTGAGTATTTTCTCTTAATAATACGGAGTATCAATTTGTAATAATATAATAGTTTTGGATGAAATAATAATAATGGAATATATAAAACCGTACGAGAACATATAAATTTAACAAACCCACAAAATTATCCCAAACAAGAATTTTATTCTAACCGGGGCTCGTGGGTAAGGTTCCCCATGAGTTGTCTAAAAAATAGGGTTAATAACCAAATTGATACCCCAACTTTCAGCACTTTACAAATTGCTACTTGAAATTTGCTTTTTCGAAAACTGCTACCTAAACTTTGACACTTCGGGCAAATTGCTACCTCAGTTAAGTTTTTCGTTAAATATGGACGGAAAATGACGTGGCATTGTGGCAACATTTGATTGGTCCCTAATTTAAAAAACTAAATGTTTTTTTAACATAAAAAAAAATATGTTTTTTATATGGAAAATTAAAATGGAAAACATGAGTTTTTAATATAATATTTTTATTAAAAATATGAAATCATAAATAATAACAAATAATTAGTATTGTTTTCCTTTTTGTTTTCATATTTCAAATGAAAGTATTATATTAAAAACTCTTATTTTCTATATTTATGTTTTAGATTCTTTTTTAAATAATTGTTATTTTTTATATTTAAAAAAAACATTTACTTTTTTAAATTAGGGACCAATCATTTGTCCATATTTAGCGAAAAACTTAACTGAGGTAGCAATTTGCCCCAACTCCGAAAGTATAGGTAACAAAATTTGAAAAAGCAAAGTTGAGGTAGGAATTTGTAAAGTGCTCAAAGTTGGGGTAGTGATTTGGTTATTAACCCTACAAAAGATGTTGGGTAACCTATTAGTCAATACGTTACTAGTTAGGGTTATGCGTATTAACACTTTAAAATATTTTTCTTTTGTAATATTTCTTTTTAAAATATTTTTATGTTAATCCTTACTTAAGAACACTTTTCAAATAGTTGTTTCATTTGCTTCAATATTTTTATTTGAGTACATATCCGTAACGTATTTTTATTTGAGGTATATATTAGTGAAAAAATCGTGAAATGGTGACTCAATCTCTCCTGAAATGTACATTTACATGTATATAGTGATTAATTAATTGTATTAATGAGATCTTATCACCAAATCATTAAATATAATAAGGTAAATAATTTTACTATAATGTTTTTTTATGAATCCAACTGTAATTAGTATTTACGAAAGTATGGCAATACAGTTATTGTCGATTCAATACTGAGGTTATAAATTGCTCTAAACTGAAATACATAATAGATATTCATCTCCTACAATTTGCGTTTCATGATCCTTCAAGGTCCCAAACTGTTTCCCACATTCAATGCATGCTCTTCCGCATTGTAAGAGCTTTGTTCTAAACGCATCGGAAGTGTCATGTATTGTTGTGGGAAACAGTTTGAGGAGTTGAAGGTGTTACGTAGTCTAGTAATAAAGAAGTTTTTCGTCAAATTGTGATGAAAGGAAAAACGTATGAACCGAAAAACTGGTAAGAATCAAATCGAACTACAACAAATATACATATCGGTTTACATGTGTTTTTTTCTTTACGTAAAATTTTTGGTTTGGTCTTTTGACCTTTAAAGGTCTTGGAGATTGGATCGGTCGTTAATATATATATGGTGATCATATAATATTAATTTGCAATCAGGTTATTTTATTATTCAGTTTAGATGTGAATGCTCAATTTGGTTTTGAATGTTTCTTTCTCGAATTTTTGGTTTAAATGGTGAAATTGCAATATCAATGGACGATTTATATTTTCTTGTACGCTATACTAGTCAAATATTTTATAAGAGAAAACGTTGACTGAAAATATAGGTATCCAAGGTTGAATTCATGAATTTACTTTAGTGGGGGCAAAAATTAGTGTAGAGTCAAATAATTGAACTAAAAAACATAAGAGTACAAATATAAAATTGTAAAGGGCTAAATTGAAAATTTTACATATTTTAAGTCGAAATCAAAAGTTATGAAGACTCATTCCTTTAGTTCTCGGTATTACTCAACAAATGTAAGGTTTCTCGTTTGTAAACATATCTTACCAACAAAAATTATTATGAAAAAAAAACAATTATCAACGAAAGCAATTATGTCCTTGAGTAATGAGCACCATGAACCTATGATCAAAATGTTTTGATACTGACCCGTGAACTCCAAGGCATCTATCTTGAATAGCTTTCATCGGTCCCTATAAACAATGACAAAAGAAACGATAAAACATAATCTTCAAGAAATTGTTTCTGATTTTTTTTTAAATGGACGTTACCTTGGGTCGATCAGACATTACAACTCATCCTTTGGTATTTATTACTGATCCTAGGCTGATGTCGTTGACCAACAATTCAAGAAACCATTTCCAATCGTTTTAGTTTTCAATATGAACTCATGCGATGGCTAGTGGGAATAATTTATTTTTTGCATATCTTGCCACTGCACATAAAAATTGCTCACCCGCTTCTGTTTGAATGTGACATTCATCTAACCCAAAAAATAGTTTACAACTACGGATGAAGCTTGTTTTACATGCTTCAAAACATACCAATAACCTCTTAAGCTAGTGTTTCATGTGGGTTTAAATTGGAGTCGACTCCAATTTTCATGGTTGTTCCATGGTTGTACTTTAACACTGTTTCGGCATAACCCCTCAACTTTTCATATTACTTTTCATTTTATCTGTCAATCTGAACCCTCATGATCTAATGTCTCCTTGAATAGTAAATGGTGTAATGTTAAAATCATGGTTCCTCATCAAATCAACTTGGATAGTATGTACCTTCAGTTGATGATATGTGAACATCTTGAGGTATATCCTCACTATCCACTTAGCTGAACACTATCAGCTTTTGTGAGCTCTTCCACATCTATGAAGTGGTTGGAATGTCTGAATTTGCACTATCTTCACACTTTCAAGAGTAGTAGCATATAAATTCCTCCCACATTTGGCCTTACACATAGCTGACATTATGTTCCACCTATTCAGTATCCAATGGATGTATTAATCATTGGGGATGATATGATCTGTTAATACATCCCTTCGGACCGCAGCATTAGGGAACATCATTCCTAACTTTAATTATGGTCCATCCAAGCACCGTCTTGGGTTATATTGGGGTCGCCTCTGTCTTGTAGAACCTGTTTCCTGATCAAATCTGGTGATGTCACAAGCTCCTCTTAGCTGACAAATTCTTTACGTAGATTAACATTCACTTGAGTTGTTGTAGCCTAAGTTGTAGTATCCTGAGCTAGGGTAGTGTTAGCTGAAGTATTATGAGTTCTAGCTTGAATTATTGCAGAATATGTTCTAACTTGAGATGCTGCAACCACTTCTCTTCTCACACTACTACCACCAATTGTTGGCTCGCCTTCATTGAGAGCATCTCCCCAGAAGTCGCCATCACTGTCTGAATCATCTTCTTCATCATCTGATTCAGCTTTTCCCATCCTCATTGTATCAACCACAATATCAAAATTGTTACCTTTGTGCTGATAACTTCCCTCAAACTCCACTTCATTGTACTGGTTGTCACCATAAATGTTTTATTGGGTTTGAAGCCCACTAACATTGCCTTATTTACCTCCAAACCCACATGATTTCTTGATTGGACTTGAAGCCTAATAATATTGTCCTCTTTACATCCAGTTCCACCACCTTGTACAATACCCACATCTTCTATCACAACATGTTGGAATACAGTAGCTTCAGAGGTAATTCTAGCAATCTCCACAAATTCATTGTCACCATCATTTTATTTCACTAAATATATTGTGATAACGACATTGGACGTTTGTGTCCCAAAAATCCATATCCATCTTCAATCAACCCTAACGAGTTTTAAAGTCATCACATGCATCCTTATAGTATATGAAGTCTCCATATTTAAACTCGAACTTACTTTTCAATCATGCAAGCAACTCATTGTAAGTAAAATATGTTTGTACTTCAAAATAATTACAAAACCCAACATAATCTTTGATCATATAATTCTCCTTGATGAACCTTCCACAGTAATTTTCCTCGATAGTGTATGAATCAATGTCATCATTCTCCATGTACACCTGTCTGTTTGCAGTGAAAAGAAAAATGAAATCTTCAACTAATCACACTCAGTGAGGTTTAATTTCACTAACACCTAAACCTAATCGAATTCAGTAGCCTTACTACTCGCATTCTACCGAACAAGAAAGGAGATACAACAATTCATTCGTCTGGGATGAACAAACAAGATATGTATTAAGGCTTACCTGAATTTCACACGCGAAAATCGATCTTCCTATTCACAAAACGTTGATGTGTCGTGAATCAGTTCAACCAACCACTTCAATTAACAACAATGACTGGATGATGAAGGATGGGTGAAAACCTAATTTTCGGATTAGATTCTACATAAGGGGATTAGTAAGAGTGGAAGAATATGAACAAATTTTTCCTTTTGAGAAACGAAAATCGTATAACGGGATTCTGACAAATTACTCGATCCAACATAGAAAAATGGGTTAATTACTTAATTAGTTACACATGTTTCACCATTGTGCAGAATGGTTACACATGTTTCAAAATGTGATTAATTGGTTTTGCTATGTGACTAATTGGTTACACATGTTTTACAAATGTGATTAATTGGTTATTCCGTTAGTAAACCGTTAACTTTAACGTTAATTCATTTTTTTAACATATTATTGAATTGTGAAATGACTATTATGTCCTTAGTTGTATTGAAGAACAGATTGGAAGGATTGAAGAACCAAAATCGAATCAAATTCGATTTGATGTTCTTGAAAACCCAGAATCGAAATTCTGGGTTCTCAAGAATCCAGAAAATGTTGTTCTGGGTTCTTGAGAACCCAGAAAATGATGTTATGAGTTCTTGAAGAACCCAGAAAATGCTGTTCTGGGTTACCGAGGACCTAGAAATTGCTGTTCTGGGTTCCCGAGGACCCAGAAAATGCTGTTATGGGTTCCCGAGGACCCAGAAAATGCTGTTCTGGGTTCCCGAGGACCCAGAAAATGCTGTTCTGGGTTCCCGAGGACCCAGAAAATGCTGTTCTGGGTTCCCGAGGACCCAGAAAATGCTGTTCTGGGTTCCCGAAGACCCAGAAAATGTTGTTCTGGGTTCTCTTGCTATTGAAATTGTTGTTCTGGGTTCGTGAGAACCCAGAAAATGCTATTGAAATTGTTGTTCTGGGTTCTTGAATAACCCAGAACAACAATTTCAAACATTTTGAATGGGTTCTTCACAATGTGGGTAACATGTCCAACCTTTTAATCACATTATTTCAAACAACAGTATCCATTTAATCACATTATAGAGAAACATGTATGACCTTTTAATCACATTATAGAGAAACATGTATGACCATTTAATCACATTTGGTGATAACATATACTGCAATACAGAACTTCAAGAACCCAGAATTGCGATTCTGGGTTCTTGAAAAACCAGAAATCAGATTTCTGGGTTCTTGAGAAATCAGATTTTTGCGTTCTTGAGAACCCAGAATCGCAATTTCTGGTTTCTTCAATTCTTGTTCTTGAAGATGATGATGTGTTCTTGAAGATGATTCTAGGGGTAATTACGTCATTTTACGTATCTAAATAGTGACTTAACTGTGATTTTAACGGTGAACAGTAAAAAAAACAAATAGTCACAATTCAAAACCAATTAATCACATTTTGAAACATGTGTAACCATTCTGAACATTGGTCAAACATGTGTAACCAATTAAGTAATTAACCCTAGAAAAATTCATCCAAAAATAATGATAATTTTAGGTAGGTTTGTTGATTGCTAAATTTACTAAGTTTGATTTATTGTTTGTAAAAAAAAGTTTGAATTGTTCTTTGTATTTTCATCAAAGTTCGGTTTGCTCTTTGGTAATTAACCATTCTAAAATTGATGTTAAAGATTGTATTTACAATATTGCTTCATCATTTTGAGTATTTTCTCTTAATAGTAGGGAGAAACAATTTGTAATAATAAAATAATTTTGGAAATTGTAGAAGACGTACGAGAACATATAAATTTAGCAAACTCACCAAATTATCCCAAAAAAAAAAGTTTTGTTTTTAAGTGAGGCTCGTGAGGTGAGTACAGTCTTCTTAAAACAATTTCTTCCTTCCCCCACCCCCAATATGCACATTGTTTCTACCTTTGCTATTTATCTCATTCACTTAATTTGAGTGTGGTCCAATTTTTATCATTTTCTCACAAATGATCCAAATTTTCATTAACCCCAATTGAACCCGAATATTCAACATTTTCTTTTATGAATTCATGTTCAATAATCAATACATTGTGCTAATCAATCTCACTTACATTCGGAAACTCGACATGTTTTTATGTCTACTTATCTGAGTATCCATTACTTTTATCTCAAGCAACAACCACGAAACTGGATACGAATTATCATTCTCATCATCACTATCACTATCCAAACTTGAGCACGAATGAAACACACTCTGATTTTCAATGATTTCCCAATGTGATGCTTCAACATCTTCATCCAAAACTGAATAGTCTTCTTCAGTGTCAGATATGAGGTTGTTGAATCTTTCTTTTAAATAGTTATTTATGTTTGTCTCGTGTGACTAAGTAGTTATATATATTTTTGTGTAGCTAAACTGTCACTTATATTTCAGAATGTGACCTTTTGGTTAAACTTTGTATTATTTAGTCACTTATATTTGACATATGGGATTAAATGATCACTACAATAATGATTTTACTCTTGCACTTATCATCTTGTTTTTCATGTTCATGTTATTCATCTTCTTCTTTTTCAATTCAAACACAAAATTTGTTTTCAGTCACAGATTTGCGCAAATTCATGCACAAAATTCTTTTTCCCCTACATGTTTATCGATTCAGAAATCAGTGATTTTCGAGTTTACCCCATTGATATTTGGATCACCAACCAAAAACTGTGAGATTTATGGGTTCGGCATTTGATTTTGGGCTCATTCGATCTCGAATGTTTGTTTTTTTGGTTCGACATTCAAGCTCATGGATTCAACTTTCGATTTTGGTTATCAAAAAAGGTGAAGATAAAAAAAATGATCGTTCAACTCAAATTGTAACTGTGTTGTTACATATGTCAATATAAGTGACTATCGAGATAATTTATCGTATATATTAAAATTTATTTATAAATAATTCTTATAATAATTGTAATTATAACTACAAATATAAATAAAATATTATATTCGTAACCATAATTATTACAAATAATTTTTTTATTATCATAATTATATCATATGAGTAAGTTTATTAGTCACAAAAAAAAAAC
This sequence comes from Chamaenerion angustifolium, assembly GCA_946814005.1. Lineage (NCBI taxonomy): Eukaryota > Viridiplantae > Streptophyta > Magnoliopsida > Myrtales > Onagraceae > Chamaenerion > Chamaenerion angustifolium. Next base: position 4,205,326 of record OX328279.1, read on the forward strand.
AATCTGAAAAGTGAAAAGTACGATTTTCTAATTTTTATCCCACGGAGTCGAATCATTTGCATCACATTCTTAGATTTTACTTATAATTATAATATCTATATATCTATATTTTTTTTTGGCCAATATAATATCTATATATTCATGTACTTAGATTTTTCAGTTGTGCAGACAGCAGCTTGGCAAAAACGGCGCATCACTGTGTGGACCTGAATCCTTGGCATCTACATGGAGATTCATCTCTGCTATCGGCCTCCGACTATGGCAGGTGCTTTCTCTAACTTCTCACATCTTTCTCTATTGCTCCGCCGAAGGAAGTGTCTTGTTTGATCTCGTAGAAGTGTCTTGCTGTTCTGAAAGTTTGAACTGAAATACTTGGAGCAATTATTAACTTGAACATCCAATCTTTCACTCAACTTGTTCTTTATGTGATTAGGAGTCATTTTCTTATATATTGAAATGTTGTTTCACTTTCTGATAATTATCCAACTACTGTATCGGGATCTCTTAATTGTAATGTCCTTGATTCAGTTCATAATTCTACATACTTAACGCGAAAGAATTCTTATTCATTTTTCCAGGAAACCTCATGTTTATTGGGAGACCGAAACTATGTAAGAGATATTCCAGTCATACAGTTCAAGCAAATATCAAGCTCATTGAGGCTAAATATTTGTGGAAGCGATTACAGGGGAGATTGACATATCCATCTCAAAGTGTCAGCAGACATGTTTGTTGCTCTAATCAAGGGGATAAGGATGAAGGTGCACCATCCAAAAGAGAGTTGATTGATGCACGCATTATTTACAGTGTAGCCCCTGCCCTGGGTCATAACCAGGTAAATATAAACTGTTACTTTTTTAATTTTCGTCAAAAGGTAACGGTGATAATCCTGATAATGTTAGCAACAATGAAAACAAGAACATGATGATACAAGTATTTACTTTTGTCTACATTTTCAAGGTTTATCCAGATATAAGTGGAGATACTTTTAGCGCTATTAGGTTCCGTGTAGTTTCAAGAAAACGAGCTAAATCTTTTGCATTGGACACAACAAGAGAATGTTAGACATCAGTTCACTATGTCCCTAAGTACCATCTGATGCATGCACATGCCTGGTTCATATGTAGTCTCTTGCATTTCTCTAATTGCAGTTCAATGCATAAATGGTGACAGGAGGCTCACCCAGAATCCCACCATAGAGTTCCTGCAATAACCAGTGCACTTGAGAAAATGAATCTTACACCAAAGGTATGAAACTTACGTTTAATTTCAAATGTATAGTTCCCATCCCAGCAGCCACATGCAAGTAAAGGAAGTAGTTTTCAAATTGTTTGGACCTCATTCCTATTGATGTTTGATTCATAACGTAAAGTCCATTCTTGTATAAAGCTTGACTCTCAGCTTTATGATCTCACTCCCATTGTTTAACTGATTATGCATAGAAAATCTGCACAAGCAAAAACAAAAAGCATATGTGGTCTTATAATATCTTTAGTGTACTATTCATATTACTTTTACATCAACTGTAAATTATTCAACACTAGTCAGGAGTTGAAGTACGCTTCTGGTACCATTTTATTTCAAGAATTGCATTTGCTACTGGAATTTTCTTTACATAGTGTATTTTTAATTATTGTTTCAAAGATCTGGTCAATATGCTATAAAGGCCAATGTTCTGTGTTGTCCATACTTCCATTATAGTATCCAATGACCTTAGGTACAATTATAGGAAAAGCAGTTTCTATGGATTGCCTTGAGGATTCTTTATCTCCTCCTTCATCTCTATCCATATTGTTATTGCATGCATATCTCAGTTTCGTGGTTCAGAAGTTGTCGAGCTTCAAAATTTCAAGCCTGCTACCTTAGATGATATTGTGAGCGTTCATGCCAGAGCTTATGTGTCTGGGCTTGAAAAGGTACTTAGGACTAACCTTCTTTGTATATTTATCCTTGATATCATTTCAAGAGGATCTATTGATTTATCTGTCATATGTGTCCTAAATCGCGAAAAGGTTCAGATTTTTCAGTTCTCTGTAGTTACTCTTGATCAAAGTAGTCAGCTTCTTATAGAAACTCTATCCATCTTGTTTAGTCTGTTAGAAAGACAAAGTTATCATGCAATTTTATTTAGTTTTTAAAGGAAAAGTAATCTTAGTTCAGTGAAATTTTGACAAACATACTAATGCAATGGCCAAGTTGTCGATTTTCCACTGTTGATTATTGTCAGTGATTGATTGAAAATATGGGCATTGCTTGCCAAGGAGATGAGTTGAAGTTATATCATGTAGGCCATGGAACAAGCTTCAGAGAAAGGCCTTATCTTTATTGATCGCTCTGGACCAACTTATGCTACCCATACAGTAAGTTCATGATCTGTTAGCTACTCCAGGAATTAACCCCATAGAAGTAATAGAATACTCTTGATCTCAAAAATTACATTCACAGTGCTGAGAAATAAAATTGACACTATAATCTTGTGCATAATTTAGACATTCCATGAATCACTTATGGCGGCTGGAGCTGGAATTGCTTTAGTGGATTCAGTGGTGATGTCTCAATCTAGCTCGTTAATCACTTTTGTTACAACTTTTTTACTGTCATTTACTATTTATGAACTGTTTCTGATTTCACTTTCTTCTCCCATTCACTTCTTTTAAACATTATATTTCCTTTAAACCAACCAATATTATTCAGCTTTTCAGGTAAATGCATCTAACATCTCCAAGGATCCACCCACAGGATTTGCTCTGATCAGGCCACCAGGCCATCATGCAATTCCAAAGGGGCCAATGGGGTTCTGTGTTTTCGGTAATGTAGCCATTGCAGCTCGTTATGCTCAACGTGTACATGGTCTGCAACGTGTTTTTATCATTGATTTTGATGTTCACCACGGAAACGGGACAAACGATGCTTTCTACGATGATCCTGACATATTCTTTCTTTCAACGCATCAGGTAACGGTGTTGAAATTTTGCTTTATGAGAAAAAAATAGTTTTAATTTTGACGAATATGATGTAGGACGGAAGCTATCCTGGGACAGGAAAGATTAACGAGATCGGTACTGCAAATGGGGAAGGAGCAACACTTAATTTGCCACTTCCCGGAGGGTCGGGCGATTTTGCCATGAGGACTGTGTTTAACGAGGTTATTGCCCCGTCTGCTCAAAGGTTCAAGCCTGATATTATCCTCGTCTCAGCCGGGTATGTAATGGCTTAAGAGTATACCGAATGTCTTCACTCATAAGTTCAGTTCGGACTTATTAGACAGTTGGTTAAGACTTACATCTTAAATCTCACATGTCCTACCTTGACCTTACTATTGAGTATGCAATAGCATACTTCAACATAATAGCGATAAATTCTTTATCATCGTAAAACATCGATTGTTTTTGTTGTAAGGTACGACGGCCATGTCTTGGATCCATTAGCGAGCCTGCAATACACAACCGCAACATACTACATGCTTGCCTTGAGCATCAAGCAACTGGCCAAGCAACTGTGTGATGGTCGATGTGTGTTTTTCTTGGAGGGAGGGTACAACCTCGAATCTCTGTCCTATTCAGTTGCCGACTCCTTCCGAGCTTTTCTTGGCGAAGCTAGTTTGGCATTGGAATTCGACAACCCTTCGATATTGTACGAGGAACCAATGGCTAAGGTTAGACGGGCGATTGATCAAGTCAAGAGCATACATTCATTGTGAAGATTAATTGAAAAGGATTCGACGGTGCCACCTTTATTGTTCCTCGACCCGAGTACGTAATTCCGACCGTAATTAAATAATAATATGGGTCGATGATAGGTTAACTCTAGTTAGTGAGAGAACCATAGTTAGTTGCTATTTTTCATATATGGAGTTGTAGAGCAAATCCATTATACGAAAAACCTAAAAAAATTATCATCTCCCACTTCCCGCTTCGTCTCTAATTGAATCATATGAAAGAATTTCACTAACAAAACTCAAGTTATAGTTATTGATCATGAGAAAAGGTGCAATTATGAATCAGAAGATGGAATCGGTGAGCACCACTGCTCCATCATTTGTAGAAAATTCAAGAAGATTTCTGGGATTGATCTGAAGTCGTGACAACTTTCAGATGGGAACTATTTGCTGGTTCACCCAAAATTTCAATCGGCTAAAATCAAAATCTGAATAAGAACTTGAGCACGAATGTTTGTTTGTTGGGTGATCATTTGAACCATGCAATTGACCAATTTATAGTTTTTCACCCCTTTTGGACGAAACTTGGCGCTGAAGTTACTGCACATTCTTCGGATCAAACTTAGCGTCAAAGTCACTTGCACCTATTCAAATTAAACTTGGCGCCAAATAAAGCAAGTGTACTAAACCGTTTTTTTTGGGTCCTAAACCAGCTCGCCTCCAGCCAGAGGCTTTGCACCTTGGACCCCGACAGGGCGGCGCTTGCCGCCCGGACCCCGCCAAGGGGTCCCCTTTGAGCCCCCATTGCTTAGGGGTTTCACCCCTTACAACCGATGAGGTTCCAGTACCATGAATCATAATAAATTCAAACAAGTGTGCACTTTGTACCTTCCTAACTTGTTTGATGAAATATTATGATCATATTGGTCAATTAGTCAATCAAATTACACTAAAATATCTAACATCATTCAAGGGTGTGATCAAGTTCTTGCTAATAGGTAAAGATGTTGGAATTCATTGCCAGAGGTCTACCTCCAAATTCGTGACTTTGTCCCCTCCAACTCTGTTCTGAAATATCAGTCTTTCAGACATCCTCGGACTGAAAGCAGTACCCTGAGGCTGAACTACATATAACATACATACATAACATAGCAAAGACAAGATACATTAGAAATAACTATGGATTTGCGGAAATAACTTTCCCAATTAACAAGACAGATACCGTGAAATACTCTGTCATCAATGTGGACGTCCACCTGTAAAAATGAAAAAAAAAATACTGATTAGAGATATGAATTTTGCTATTTGCTGAAAAATGATCAATCTTGTCAAAGACATCTTGCAAAACAAGAATTTGGGGTGACGTTCAAATTTCAAGAAACTCAAGAGTCAAGAGTGGAGGGGAAAAAGATTTGAACTTGATGCAGAATTCAGCTTCAGTTCATATCCTGTCTAGTTATTGTTTGTGTTTTCGGAGAAATTACGGTTAAATTGTATTATCATCAAGAAAGTGAGTGACTTACTATGTGTAATAACAGGAAAGGTTGGAACTATCCACAAGAACAATGACAATAAGCATGACGAAGAGCAAAGAGAAAGCAACGATTCTGAAACCCAGAAGCCAAGCAGGGTGGGAGTCCTGTCCTCGGAGACACGAAGAAGAAAGGGGAACAGGAAGCGTGAAGAAGATGATAAAGAAATGAACATTTTTGGTATTTTATCTAATAAAACAGTTCAAATGAGTAAAATTAGTGATAATTAGTGATTTAAACAAAAGTAATATCGATAAGAGTTAATAAATAATTAATCTATTAATTTATATATAAAATGATTAAGATTCAGGACTGGTCGGCCATTGAACAAATCATTCTCAATGGAGGAGAAAACAGTGACAAGAGCTTCGTCGATCCGATGGAAAATACTGCGCCAAGCGCTTCTGCAGTCTTCTTCCCGACATCAATCAGGTTTGTTTCTTTGATTCGATAAGGGTCACTGAGTTGCTTAGTCAGTTATGGCTTGCGTTTCTTGTCTGGGTTGTAGAAGAACATCAGTCTCAACGGTCGATTACTAATCGGGTTTCAAGAAAGGCCGCTGGTAGTTTTAGCTTGATACCGTTTAAGGTGGTGGAGCAAAGCTCAAATGGGTCTGGTTCTTCGCCGGTAACGAGAGCCTCAAGTCGTGTGGATGGTGTCGTTGTTTGCTATACATTACCCATCGGGACATCTCCAAAATTGTTCATCACGTGAGATTGCTTTTCCACATTTCTTGCAGTTGTGTTTGTTTCAATCCAGTGAATTGGTGCATATGGATCTCAGTGAATTAGAGTTATTAGGGAGATGCCAGAAAATGAATAATGTTCTACACATGAAATTTCTAATTTAAGCCACTTCTGCTTCAAATTATTTAGTGCAGTTTATTCTTGGATTGGCTTTCTGTGGTTTCATGCCGTGTTAGTGGTTTCCTTCTAAAATTTGGCACTGATGTAGTTCTGTTGGGTGATTCATGGCTGCTTCATTGGTTTTATCTTGTATTCTGCCATAGATTCTTGTTTAGTTTACTAAGATTGAAGAGATTCACCTTCTGATTTCTCCAAAAAGTTCTTTGGGTGAAAATAATTAGCAAAAGTTGCCAAATTTTCGAGAGTATTTCATCTTTACATCGAGAGGAGAAATCATTGCAGTATTATCTTACATCTTCTTTGAATGAAAAGTTATTAACTTGGTTATGCATATTTCTCGTTTTTTCCAAATAAATGGAACCTAAGATGCACGAGACTCAAGTTATGTGAATGTCATGATAGTGAGGTAAATACATGATTATGCATATGACAATCTTAGGCACTGTGGCGTTCATTTTGATTCGATATTATGTTTGTGAATAAAACACTGAAATCTTCTGCAGTCAGAGACTGGATAATCGAGGAGACCTCCATGACTTCAAGATTTGCAATCAGTACAATATTGACAATACTGGTCTTGTGTGTAAGTTCTACAAGGGCAGGTTCTGTTTTAGCTAAGTTCAAAAGCTTTAGAATGAGATTGACATCCTTATAAATTAAAGTTTATTCTTTCTTTAGATGTTTTGACCAATGATACACCGGTGGCTTAAAATTTGAAACGTCACATTCTTGAGTTTGATATATTCCACAACACGGGCTTCGTTTAAAAATTGTTCAAGTATGCTTGATGTAAACCATTAAGAAAATTAATTTTGACAGGGCATATAGTCTGCAACTTAAGCCAATTATGTATTCTCAACTCTTTTCTTTGTTTTTTATTAAATTAAATATTAATTCAACTATTTTCTCTGTTTTGACATTTCAATTGATAAGTAGCTGATGATATTGGTGGTTATCTAGCAAATAAAACAGAACTGTTTGTATTTGATATATTTTGTTTAATGCTTTCTGCAGGCCTTTGGCCATCAGAGGAAGTACTTGCTTATTTTTGCCTCTCCAATCCTGATATTTTCCGGTAAGTGATTATAGGTTGATATGCTTGCTTATTTTATTTTTATTTATGAACACTTTATATATATATATATATATATATATATATATCCATGGATCTTTTTCCTATTTTGTTTATCAAAGTCTCCTTTTTTCCTGAATCCATAAATAATCAGATCTAAAAGAGTCATTGAACTTGGTTCTGGATACGGGTTAGCTGGATTTGTCATTGCTGCTGCTACCGAAGCTTCTGAAGTTATTATCTCTGATGGAAACCCACAAGTAGTTGATTGTATCCTTTTCAATTACTAAATAACTTTGTTACAAATAAATCTAATTCCCTAAACTATAAAAAAAAATGCAGATTTGAATCATTTGCATTTACAAATATGCTGGTTGTTTGGCTTCTAGTTCCTGTTTCTTCTATTGCCTTGCTCGAATCATTAGCATTTACATATCATATGATCAAATTTGAATCTCTTGAAAATTAGAAGGATCTTTAACCTTCAGATATTCAGCATAATGTAGAAGCCAACTCAACAATTTTTGGTAGCACAAAGGTGAAGCCAATGATGTTACACTGGAATCAAGCCGAAATTTCAAGTATTTCTAACAGCTTCGATATCATCATCTCCAGTGACTGGTAATCATTATTAGTTTAATCTCATTTGCTCATTGTCATTTTCATTTTTTTTGTGTGTAAAAATTGAATCTTGGACCAAATGTTGAGTTGGATTCTGGAAATAAAAATGAAGAACATGATGAAGAAGATGAACATTTTGTCATCTTTCGTTAATTAATCTGACCAAATATAACCACTTTGAAATATGTTGTACTAATTTTTTTACCAAAAAGCTAACATCAATTTATCAACCTATCATTTTCATTTTTTGAATTGCAGAACCATTCCTTTTCTCATCTTTATTACAATGCTGAATATTCTCTCTTCTTTTGAACAGCACTTTTTTCAAAGAATTCCATGTTGATCTATCTCGGACAGTGAAGTCCCTGTTGAAGAAAGGATGTGCTTCGGAAGCTATATTTGTCAACCCTAGACGAGGTGACTCGTTGGATAAGTTTCTGGATGAGATTAAGCATCAGGGATTACAGTTTACCATATTCGACAACTACGATTCTAAAGTAATGAATCGGCATCAGGACTTGATGAGTAGATATGATGATTCGTGGCCAGGCTATGACGGAGATCACTGCTATCCGTTAATGGTCAGAATCACTCCCTCCAACTGATGAATAGTTTGAAATTGAGTTTTTTTGGTTTCATTTCCAGAATTCTGGCATTTGGGTGGGAGGAGGATTATTGGATGTGGTTGGTTGAATGAGCCTTCATTCATCATCCACTGTCAAATTGTTGGTTATGTCTTTCTTCTTCATCAGAAGTATTAGGGTTTCACATCAATGTCATTATTAATTATTAGGCATTTAATTTTGAATGTCATTATGGAAACAATTTAGAAATAGACTAAAGTATGAGGGGCAGATGTGTTAATTATGAAAATTAGTTGGAGTATTTAAAAGAAGGTTAGTTATCTATTTTTGTTAGTTGAATTTTGAAGGTATAAAGTTATCATTTTCTAATTTAAATGGTAAAATTCATTAGTAAAGCATATTTATTTAAATGCTGTCAGAGATATTTATGTGTGCGTTAGTAATTTGTAAATTTTTTAGTTGAATGTAAATGATGATATCTATACACTACCAAACTGTTAACCCTTAACCTGAACTTGTGGGTGATTAGCAAGTAGGTACCTAAATTTTTTTTTTGTAGCAAATAGGTTGCTGAACTTTCTTAAATAATCAAATAGGTACCTATCGTTAATTTTCGTTAAGAATAAACGAAAAATATCATGTGAGAAGCAAACATGTACCTAAACTTATGAATGAGCAAGTAGGTATCTGAACCGGTTCAGAACCGATTTGATTGAATCACCTTTTTTTTATAAACAAAAAAAATAGGGTTTATATACCAAATACATGCACGACTCAACTTCAAACATTTTTCGATACATGCAAGAAACACTTCAATAACGTCTGGAGTTGAGGCATGTGTATGTTTAGTATATAAACTTACATTTAAAAAAAAAAAGTGGTTTGACTGAACCGGTTCTGAACCGATTCAAAATTCAGGTACCTACTTGCTCATTCATGTAAGTTCAGGTACCTGTTTGTTCCTCACGTGATATTTTCCGTTTATTCTTAATGGAAATTAACGGTAGATACTTATTTGTTAATTTTCATAAGTTCGACTACTTAGTTGCTAAAAAAAAAGTTTAAGTACCTACTTGTTAATCACCCACAAATTCGGGTACTAGTTTGGTAGTTTTCCAATACAAATAATATATAACATTTGGTATTTATGTAGTAACTGGAAATCGTTTGTAATCCTCAAGATTATGATCAAGTAGTTGTATAGAGTCTCTGCAAATCACAGATTCAATCAAAAACTCCATCGTCAAGAATCAGTGCTCTGATAAAACAGAGCATATCATCGTATTCATCACCATCATTAAATATCCTAGCCTAACATCATGTCATCACCATGGTTATTTTCCTTCTGCGAATCTTTTCATGAAATCATTACATCACAGATGTAATAGACAAAGGTAGCAAGAAAATGGCGAGCCCAATCGCCAATCGAGGCGGATTGATCGTAATCGACTCACTAGCAGTGGCCATATTCGCCAACCACGACGTTGCAAATGCAGTTGCTTGAATTGATGGTGTTCCTTGCTCTGGTTTGTCCTCCGAGGTAGTTGCCCCCGGTGTTTTGGTCGGCGGGGAGGGATCCGCAGATTTCAGGCTGAAATTCATCAAATTTAATATTGTAATTTTAAGGATAAATATAAAATAGCGAACCGAACTTTAACCATTTTATAAATAGATATCTCAACTTTGAATTTAAAAAAACGGTTACCTGAATTTTTGAAACTTGGATAAATTGCTACTTCGAATAACTTTTTCGTTAAATATGAATGGAAAATAACGTGACAACACATGATTAATCTCTGATTTAAAAAACTAAATAATTTTATAAAAATACCAAAAAAAATCTAATTTTTTAAAATATAATATCAATAGAGAAAATAAGAGTTTTTAATATAATACTTTTATTAAAAATATAAATAATTAATTTTTTATTTTGTTTCATATTTTCAATAAAAGTATTATATTAAAAAATCTTATTTTTCTATTAATTTTTCAAAAAAAATTGGTATATTTATTTTTTAAAATTAGGGATCAATCATGTCACGTTATTTTCGTTCATATAGTTATTTCCACCTTTATTCAACAAAAGATAGTCATTTTTTAAAATTTAAAATTAAGTTAGCTATTTGTAAAATCATCCATGTTAATTTGGTATATAACTCTAGTTTTAAATTATACATTTACACAGAATTTCGAGCATATTTGATTGAGAGTTTCGTTAAGTGATCATCACTAGATTGTTTACCTTGGAGACTTGGGGCAGAAAGTTATGGTGTAGTCGGCGCCGCTGCAGGTGAACGTACTGGTGGCGTCGTCGTAGGCGTAGCTGTACGACTTGGGGCAGGCCGATTTGAAAATCTCGGAGTACATCGACGGCCGACAGGTGGCGGGTGAGCTGTACGCTCCGCTGCAACAGTACTCCGGCTTCCCAAATGCTTCGCACGCGCTCTTGCATCCTCCGCCGTCCTCCGCCCTCAGCTCTTCCGGGCAGCGCCGGTTCAGGTCCGTCACGCATCCCGTCGCGCCGCAGCTCCCTGATCGCCAAAACCAGACACCAAATTAACAACCAGCGTTATTAACCGGAAAATTAAGGTGGGATTTTTTTTCATATTTTTACCTGCGCGGCCAGTTCCTTCGATCAAGATGGGGAGATTGTAGCCATCGACAAGGCTGACGTCGTAGAAATCAAGAGAGCCGGAGCCGAGGGTGAATTCCGCTAAGGTGGCGGGAGGTGCGGCGCCAGCTCCGTTACATTCTGCTACCCCGGATCCACAGTCGCCGGTGGAGCAGGAACCGGTGGACCCACCGAAGACGCATCCGGTTCGGCCCCAGAATCGTCCTGACCACCCAGTGGGGGCCTGAAAGGAACGGGATCCTCCCTTGGAGAGCTCGAAACCTGTACTGTCCAATTTAGGGCTGCCAGCGCTGGCCAGAATTCCCGGCCAAACGGAGAAATCACACTTGTTGACGAAAGTAAATGAAGAAGCTCTGCAACTGACGAAAATGAGAGCGAATATGGAGAGGAAGAGACCCACTTGATGATTCATCCTTTATTCGAGAAAGATGAAGAATGATCCGCCAATCCCTCTCTCTTTCTCTCTACTGTAAGTGAGTGAATTTGAAAGAATGGAAGTAAAAGGAAGATGGTGATGGAGGGAGGGAGAGAGGGAGATGAGTAGAGCATCTCAATCCTCCTTTGCTAATTGCCATTAGCGGGTATTGTTCTATTTTAAAATTTCCATTCTTTTTGGAAAAATCTTAAGTATTTTTACTCTCTAATTTTCATAAAAAACAAAAAAATAAACGTAATACATTTTAAAATTTATGATAATATTATAATATTTTATTAAATGTCACAATTAAATTGTAAGGTTCGTAACCTTAAGGTTGTGGGTTCAAATTAAGGTTGGAATGGTTAGGGTATGGTACGGGTATGATAAATATCATAATCATACCATATTTTTAAACCACATACTAACCATAACCATTACGGGTACACTTTTCAATACCATAACCATTAAAATAACCGTTGTTATTAACCATGGTTTTACATGTATACCCATATTTATTCCACACATGTAATATTATAAAATACCGAAAATTTTATTTAAAAAAATACATAAATCTATATTGTCAACAATAAAAATATATAAAACTAACATCATATTTATTACATGTATGTACATTAACTTCCATTATTTAGTATATATTAGTTTATTAATAATAATTAATTATTATATTTATATAATAACCATGGTTATAACCATGGGTATATCTCAAATACCATAACCATTATGGGTAAAATCACCATAACCGCACCACACCATAATGGTATAGTTAACCATTTTAATCAGTAACAGTTATAATCATGGTTATAGGTTTTTCACTGCACCATTGTCGACCATAGTTCAAATCATGTCCCCATACTATTTTTAATTAAAAACTCGTCTCAAGTTATACATAAACTTGCCAAATTGAGTGAATAAAGCATTGAAAATGCAGAATTTTGATCTGGTGTCTTAATCCGTAATAAAAATCCCGAACGATATTTTTTTTCTAGATAACTTATATTCTTAATTAATTAGTATCAACTCCAAAAATAATTTATTCAAATTATTTTGAAAGGTTGGATTTTAAGTCTACCAAAAATAATAAAATAAAAAATGTGTCAAATCTATATACAAGGATAGTGAAGAGTGAAGAGTAAGGTTGTTTTATGCTTTCTTTAGTAACCCCTTATCATGATAGGGTTCTCTTCTCTATCTCTCCCTCCCCCAATTCATTAAAGTTACTTTCTTATCATTTCATTTTTTTTATTTCTTATAAATGCATTCATATACAAAGATATGGTGGGGTTTGTTTTGTTTTGGCAAATGAACCACCCAAAAGAGAAAAGGTAGCTTGGATTGGTTTTGGGGGAGCAGAAACATTAGCATTTGAAATTTGAAAGATAGATTGGTCAATCAAACCCGAATTTAGATCCAATTGAAGGGTAGATTTATGTGTTTCACTTATAGGCGAGGAGCTGGTTTGAATCATGATCGGGACCCTAATTATTAGGACTTAATCGAACTTTAATCGAATTGGAACTAAACTGAACCCTAATTCAATTAGGGTTCAGTTAAACCCTAAGTCTGAGTCTTAACCCAGAATACTCCCCCACCTATGTGTGAACTGGTCTAGGTCAAGACCAAATCCTAACCATTTTGATTGGAACTCAATTGTGTCTCGGTCGAATTGAGACTCAAATGTAAGTTTGAGAAATTTTTAAAGGGCTTAATTGTAAAATTCTTAAAAATATTCTAATTTTTTTTCCATCTTCAAACTTTTTTTTTTCATAATTGGGACACAAAATTCTGACCTAACATTGATAAACTGAATTTTTGAAAACAAACATTAAGTGAATTTTCGAATTGTACCCACACATTAGAAAGTAAATTTGTATTATACCCTTAATTAAATTATAAGGAAAGGGTAATTTTGTTAATATTTTTATATTATTCTATGTATTGATTAATATTAAGGGGAAAGATGATATTAAAACTATTTTCTCAATTTTATGTCGAAATTATAGAGATTAAATTTCTTTTTTTAAGATGATTATTGTAATAGAATTCAAAAAAAAAATACAAAAATTATAACTCACTTTGCCAGTTGATGTAACTAATCATTAAATTATTTTAAAAAAAAAAATCTAAAGCCACTATGATATCCCTTTATTCATTTTTGAATGTATTTATACGCATTATCTCTTCCTTTTTATCTCCACAAATATCATCAAATTATAGATAGATCCCTGCAATCTTTTTTCTAATCTTTTTCTTCTTTAGGCCTTCATTTTCTTCTATCGGAAGACCGGGAATACTGACGTCTCGTCATGTTCTTTTACGAACTTTTGGGATGATATTTAGATAATAAAAAAAGTGTTTCTTTTTAATTTAATTTTTCTTTCTATGATTTGATGGTCCATTTCTATTTTTAGACTTTCTAAATATGATTATAATTTACTATAATTTTTATTTAACTATTACTCTCACTTTATAGTTTAGAATGAATTTTATTTTCGGGATAGCATTTTTTGTCAAAATAGAATTGGACGCTACCTCATGTAGCGTTTTTGGCAAAAAAAAAAAATATGTGTTACTCATAGTAGCGCATATGTCTAGATTTCTAAATATTTTTTTAAAAATAATCTGACATGTGTACTTTTCAAAAAAAAAAATTACATTGTGTAAATTTATATATAAAAATATAATTAATTTAAATTAACTTTTAAGGTCTTATATTTGTCTTTCTATATTTTTTTAGTTCAATTGTTTTTACTACCGTAATAAATAATTAATGAGTAACCAATTAATTAGAAATGTAAGTAGCTTTTAAACAATAAAAAAACGAAATATATTATAAAACATTATAAGTAATTAATTTAAAATATAATACACTTCACATCCCATCCTTTGCAACTCTAAACCATAAGCCCTCGTAATATATAGCTTTTCGCTACAAGGCAAGCCGACGGCCGAAGCAAGACTCGGACGGCGACGGCGATGGCGTATTCAGAGCGCTGTACAGCTCAGCCGATTGGGTTATTTCAGAGGGTAACTGGGCCGACGACATCTTGCGAAAAGGGAAGAAATCCCCTTGGGAAGAAGAGACAAGTGGGCCCGCCCTGAACTGAAGCTCAACCCGTCACGGCGGCCCGTTTAAAACAATCGCCGAAGCTGCCATATCACGACCGTGAAAACAGAGACCCACAACAAGGAACCGCCTCTCACCGGAGCATCGCTGGATGCACCGCCAGTAACCGCGTACTCCCCGTCCGCTGCCTTTACGCTGCCATTCATTTATCAGACAAAAGCCTTAGATTACAACTGATGACAAAACGACAACAATTTAAGAGCTGGAAAAGGTCGGCCGTCACGTCACGTGACGAAACAACAGAGCACAGATATTTGTTTTTCGTGACAGGAAAAAATCCAAATTCCGACGCATACCTTGCTGGGGGAGAAGGGCAGAACGTGATCTCATAGTCGGCGCCGGAGCAAGTGAAGGTACTTGTTCCGTCGTCGTAAGCGTAGCTGTAAGCTCTAGGGCACGCGTTCTTGAAGAAGGTGGAGTAAGAGCTCGGTTTGCAAGTGTCAGGTGTCCCATACGCGCCGCTGCAGCAGTACTCCGGGTCGCCGAACGCACCGCACGCGCTCTTACAAGCAACCCCCTCGCTTCCGCCGCTGCTCATCACTTTCAGCTCCGATGGGCATGCCGTGCTCAGATCGGCCGCGCAACCCGTGGCAGTGCAATTGCTGCCGGAGCCACTGCCGCCTTGTGGGACAATCATCATCGGGAGGTTGTAGCCGTCGACGAGACTGACGTCGTAGAAATCGCGGCCTTCCGCTCCGTTAAGTGTGAATTCTGCCAAGGTAGCGGGTGGGGCAGCGCCGCCAATGCAATCAACAGTAGAGGAGCCACAGTCGCCGGTGAGGCAGGAGAATTTCCCTGTGGTGTCATCCTGACTGCATAGGGTTCGTCCCCAAAGTCGTCCGGACCAAGAAACTGGAACGAGGATGGCGTTGGACTCGCCGGACTGGAGGGCGAAGCCGGTAGGGGAGAGCTGTTCTGTTCCGGCACCGGAGAGAATCCCCGGCCACACTGTGTAGCTGCACTTATTGACGAAAGTAAATGTTGTGGATTGCACCCCTGAAACGTTAAAACAAACATCCATTTATCAATTTATGTATGTATAAAAATATATTTTAAATGATAATTTAGTAAAACAGTGGTACTAAAATCGAACCTATTCCGAACAGGAACATAAATACGAACACGAACAACGTGATTGAACCTCTGTCCTGAGCTAATTCCTGGATAGGATATCCCATTTTGGATTGGTGCACCTTCTATCTATGGATGGGAATATGGGTGGACGGGAGGGGTTATAATTATATAGAGGGAGGGAGAATAAGAGGGTCGGTCATGTTGCGGGTAGGGCTAACAATGGTTACAGTATGGTACGGGTATGACAAATATCATAACCATACCATATTTTTAAATCATATACAATAACCATAACCATTACGGATACAATTTTCAATACCATAACCATTAAAATAACTGTGGTTATTAACCATGGTTTTACCCGTATACCCATATTTACTCCACATGTAATATAATAAAATATCGAAAATTTTATTTAAAAAACTACATAAATCTATATTATCAACAATAAAAATATATAAAACTAACATCATAGTTATTTATTGCATGTATATACATTAATTTCCATTATTTAGGATATATTATTTTATTAATAATAATTAATTATTATATTTATATAATAACCATAGTTATAATCATGGTATAGCTCAAACACCATAATCATTATGGGTAGAAAATTCATCACTATAACCGTACCACACCATAATGGTACGGTTAACCATTTTAAACAGTAACAGTTATGAATTTTTTACCGCACCATTTTCGACCCTAGTTACAGGTAGTGGGACCGACTCTTTGTTATCTGCAGATCCATCGCCCTCAGCACCATGTTGCCGCCTCAGTGGGAGTCGGTGAGTTTATTATTTATTTACTCTACCTTATAAAATGACGATATTAATGGATGACATCGACGACCAAAGTCCAAAGGAAAAGAATGCTGTTTTGGCCGACCTAAAATTTAAGTTGAATAATTACAAATATAATATCAATATTAATTTTCATGAAATTTATGGCATCATACGAGATATTTGTAGAATTAATAATAAAACCATATTATAAAAGCTTTGTGCAACATCTGGTTTGGTCATTGCCAAGTACAATAATCTGCCAACTATCATGTGAATTTTCAATTAATTGCATATTTTCGTTGAGGTTAAAATCTGAACGGATGTAACCAAATGAACCGATTCAAACAACAGAAACTACAGAATCGTGAAATCAGCACTTGTGGATCATTGTGGTTGGTTCCTTCATTTGACAACCTCTCCCTTTAAATACCTAAATCTATAAGTCCAATACAGAATGATAAAACGAATTGAAGAGAAGAAGACGGAAAGTCAACTACCATGAACGGAGTCAAGAACGCAGTAAATAAAACTACCTAACCCTAGATGAATTGAATACAAAGGAAAGCAAATGAACAGACTTCAGGAAATGAAGAGACGCGGAAGCTTCTGGAATGAAGACTGACGCTGCTGGGCTGGACTCTGCTGAAGATTGGTGGGTTTGCTTAATTGGGCCAACGGAAACAATAAGCCCACGGATATAACATAATAACAAGCCCAATAAAGATGGAAGTCTGCATATGTAACTCTGTATTTTAACAGTAGATTTAGAATTATGTGTTCTTGCCATCCTAATTTCAAAAAATATTTGAAATTACCCAAAAAAAAATAAATGAAAATGCTAGCTTTTCACCTCGTCAATCATTGTTGCATCTAAGTGAGTTACCATAACATCATCCACAAATATGAAAGACCAATATGTGAAGTCGCTTTGATCCTTCAAATTTATCAAACACACAACCAACGAGTATCGTATTTGTTTTGAGTATAACTGTTAAAAAGTACAAAATTTAATTAATTGAAACACTTGAGTAGCTGAGAATATTACCGATCTAAAATTCCCGCAAATTTCATCTTCTATGCCCCTTGCCGAATTAATCCACTCTCCCCGATCATTTTGAACTTTGGTAATTCAATTTTTTTTTCTTCTAGCATTGGTCGTGAGGTGGAAAAATGTTGAATTTCGGTTGCCTTTCGTAAGTCACTTGATTCAGGATCTTTGCTTCCAGTATACCTCTTCGCGATGATGGAGTTCCTTTATCCGATTTGTAAGAGTTGTTTCCTCCGTTTAACTATTCAGGTTCGGTCGACTTCCCATTATCCGTCGGAGTAGATATTTTGCCTTCTTTAATTCGACTTGATTGTTCTCGAACATCTCTTTTTTCCACCGAGCTAGCCTCCCGCGACAGCTCTCCAACTTCACACAAATGTACACCTGTGTTTCACCTCCTTCCCATTTGGTCCAAGTCTCCCTAATGACATATTTACACTCGGCATTTTCTAGCCACATTTCTTTGAACCAGAATTGGTGTCTCCTTCTTTGCCCTCCTTGAGCTCGATGCAAGATTAGTGGCTTATGATCTGATCCAATCGCAAGGTCATTTGTGCATTGGATGTCAGGATATAGAGTTGTCCATGCGTCATTGATAATGACTCGGTCTATGCGCTCAGATACCCTCTCCTCTCCACGTCGGTTATTGGACCACGTGAACTTTGATCCCTTCGTTTCCAAGTCTTCCATATGGATGCTCTCTATTATCTCATTAAACTCATCCATTTGTCGTTGAGATTTTCGTCGCCACCTTCCTTTGCATGGTGATGGCTTATTGCATTAAAGTCGTCCATACATGTCCAGGCCACCCTGTGCCCCCTACCGATGTCACACAGCTCAATCCAGTTTTGTTTTCTCCTTTGTGGATCTTCATTTGCATACACCCATGTCATTAAGCTAGGGCTCGAGTGGTCACTCATCTTCCATTCACAATCAATTATGTTTTGGGTAGCTGCCTTTACTTTCACACAAACATCATCACAAACATCATCCCTCCACGAAAGTGTTATTCCTCTTGATAGGACTTACAATTTTCTACGAAACACGATAACATGACACAGACGCACACGAAAAAAAAAATAGTGTTTGTGAAAGCATATGACAGAACGATATCACGAACACAATAACACAAAAGTATTTTCGTGTCGTGTTCGTGTTTAGGTATCAGAACGCGACACACGATAACACGATAAAGTTGGACTTGAAAGTCTATTTTTTTGAATACTTTTATAAACAAACCTCTTTTAAATGTCTATTTAAAAATTTAATTTTTAAAGTTTGTCAATTCTACATTAAACACTCGTAAAATATGATGTTTGAATTGTTAATTTTTACTATGAACAATTTGTTATTTTAATATTTCTTTATAACTCTCGCATGTGAATATATATCTAACTAACTTAAGACAACACGATAACACGACATGAATACGCACGAAAAATAGTGTGTCGTGTTCGTGTTGAGGAACATGACACAATAGTTTTATCGTGTGTGTTCATGTTTGGAATGTGTCACACGATAAACGTATTGATACACACGATAACATGCACATACGCACGATTTGTCACCCCTACCTCTTGATATACCTCTCGAGTTAACATAATAAGCACTACCGGACTACCCATCCTCACTTACTCTCGAATCCTTTCGCATAATGCATCCTCGTTCTTTGTTTCCAGCACGCACATGATCTCCAGCTGATACATCATGTTGAGTTCTTTCAAACATTGTTAACAGAACCGGACCAGCCCTCTAACCGGCGGGGGCGGTTCCCGGTTGGACCCAATTCGACGTGCGGTTCACTTTTCACAAACAAAAAAAATTGAAAATACAATTATAAACTATATAGTCTCAAACACACACATAATTACCTCAAACACACACAAACTACATAGTCCAAAACACACATTACTCTCAAACACAATATAACAAAACATAATTACCTCAAACTTTGAACATACATAACACAATAGTCTCAAAATCAAACACAATAGGTCTAAACTTTAAACATAACTTCTAAACCGAAGAAGTTGCTTGATCGAACCGAAGAAGTCGGTTTAAACCGAAGAGAACCACCCCAAAGAAACTAGAACTAGATACCGATCGATTCTAGTAAAACCGATCGACTTTTGGAAAACCAACCGGTCCAACCCAGTTCATATGCATTTCGGTCTTTTAGCTGAAACAAACCGGACAGGGGTCTAGTTCCCGGTCGGACCGCTAGTCTGGTCCGATTCTGATAACACTGCTTTCAAAAGACGAATTGTCAGGAAAGACCCAAGACCCTGACAATTACAGCATGTTATACTCATTGGTTATGTGTGGCTGTTTCGGTACAGACACCGGGACCCGTTTCAACATTCTTCGGTTCTTCCTCATTGCACTTCTTTGTTTCCTTTTTTGTGTTCCTTATTGTTGTCACGATTTTCTTCTTGGAAACCCTCTTTTGGGGTTTGCCTCTACTAGCTTGCATTGTTCCACCTTTTTCCTGCACCTTGGTCGACACTCTCCTCTTCATTTTGTCTTTTCAATGACATTTTAGTTAGGATTGGGCTAAGGCCAGTGAATTGTAAGGTTGGTTCTGGACTAGGTGTGTGGTTTGGTGACTCATTCGGCTCCTCTAATATGGGTGTCTGGGTTTGGAAGTTTCTAGCAGGGAGGATTATGTTCATCATCGGGTTATATTCAAGCTCATTATGGAGGGTAGTCGATTGGTATATGACGTCAGGCCAATTCGGTTGTGGGGTAATCATCCGGTAATTGTGATGGTTTCTACTCAGGTTAAGGTCATGGTAGATAGGGTTCTGGTTTAGGGTTTGGATGATGGTGGTCGAGAGGAGCATGAGCGGGTTTGCTTCATTATGGGTTGGTGACGGTGTTACGGTGAAGTGCATCTTCGATTTTCATAGCTTACCGAGACCACACGCTGATTCTTTTGGTTTTGGCTCACTTGTTCGACAATTTTCATCTGCATACTTTCGACATCTTCTTCCCTCCACCGGGTCATCTGTTGTGTTTCCTCATGTCTAGTTACCTCCTCTTCATTCCCTTTTCCTTCATTTGTTGGTTCCTTTTGCTTCCTTCCAGACCTCGCTTCATTCATAATTTCAAACCAAGATCTCCTCCGGTTAGGGCTTTTTTGGTTCGGTCCCCTAACTTCTCCCTTTCTTTGTCCTATCCACACTGGTTTTCGCGGTCTCTTTCCGTTCAACCATGGACCATACATTGGAAGTCCCGGTTACTCTTCCGACATGTGTACCTCTTCCTTACACGTTTGTGTTATGTGGCCCAGTTTACCGCACTCATAGCAAAAGTCTGATAGTCTTTCATACTTTATTGATGCCCAGTATTCTTTACCTTTTGAGTTCTTCCACCAAAATCCAGTCATTAATGATTTGCTAACATCTACTTCAACTTTCATTCTCATACAGTAGTTTCTTTCAATATCTCCTTCAATTTCAATGAATCTCCCGATAGTGCTTCCTATCTTCTCCACATTTGCAGCATTTAACATCTCCAGCGCTAGATAATGTATTTGGACCCAAAATTGGACCATTCGGAACTCTACTTTGGCCAACCCTACCCTCGGTGCCCATCTTTTTATGCTCAAGCAGTGTCCTTGCATAGATAGATCCAACAATATATATCAAACTAAAAATAATTTTCTAAACCAAATTAGTAGTCTTCAAATAAAAGATAAGATTTCCCGACGAAACAAGTCGGTATAGATTCTACCAACGATTAATGTAGTTTTGCCGTTGGTATTAATTTAGAAATTTTATTTGGGGAGATCAATTATTTATTTATAAAGATTGTAAATTCAACAGTTTTATTATTTAAAAACTGTAAACTCAACATTGTTCGTGACAACTACTAAAATATAGAATTAACAAGACAATGTATTTCCTTTATTTTTTTGTTCTCGATTATTAATATACAATAGATATAAATATATGATATAATATTTAAAAAAATCGAATAAAATAATAAAAACTCAATAAAACATTAAAAAAAATGGATTGAATAAATAAATTATAAATATAAAGTAGAACATAATAGAATCTACAGACATGTCAAAATATTTTATTTTTTAAAATATAATTTTACGAATTCCTTATATAGTTCTATGCACCTAAGTATTCCTCTTAAGCACCTAATTAACACCAAAGACAACCTAAATCAGAAACAAAAAGACCATTTTTTTGAACACAAGCTTGAGGCTCACCCCATCAAACAGAAGCAGACTCAATTGGAAAACAAATATAAACCCAAATCGAATGATTCATTCATTCATAGACTAAATGAAGAACATGAAAACATAATTAGCTTCAAGGTTCACAATCACGAACACGGTTGACACGTCTAAGAATAAGCCGCACACAATACCGAATATGACAGACGGTATGTACTAAAAACTTTTTCAAAGTAGCTAGCACATGGTAAAGAAAAAGAACAAAGAGAATATTTACTATTTGATCAAGATGACATTGTGCTTGTGCACTCTCTTGCAAAATGACCCATCTCACCACAAGTGAAGCACTTACCAGAACCACCAGATCGGTTTGGAGCACCACCACGGTTGCTGCAATCACGAGCAAGATGACCAACTCCACCACAGTTATAGCAGCCACCACCACCACCACCACTTCCCCTAATGTTGCAATCTCTTGCCATGTGTCCAAAGCCACCACAGTTGAAGCAAGCAACATTGCTTCCTACGCCACCACCTCCACGACCATTTCCACTAGATTGGTTGCAATCTCTCGCCATGTGGCCAGCACCACCACAGTTGAAGCAAGCACCAGAGCTGCCACTACCACCACGAGCAATACCACCGGGGTGATTGCAATCTCTAGCCATGTGGCCAGGAGCACCGCAGTTGAAGCAGTTACCAGAGCCACGGACACCGCCACTGTTGTTACCTTGGCTACAGTCCCTTGCTAGATGACCTACTTCCCCACATGTATAACATTCTCCACCAGATCCACCACCAAACCTACATCAATCATGTTACAAACACCCGACTGTGTTACAAAACGGCATAAAGACCCTGCTTTCACTATGCTTCTGCAATATATCAGTTTCAGTAGCTCCCCAATGGAACAAAAATTCATGTTTTTATGAGAATTAACAGTAAATTGGCACCTAATCACAAGTTAATCACCAACATTCTAGCAATAATGTTAAAACTCAATCGTACCATGTAATTGCTAGGGAAGACTATCATGAAGCAATCCGTGGTTGCAATCAACTATTACAGCATAAACATCATCCTTTGACAAAATCTGTGCAATATATCAGTTTCAGTGGCTACCCAACCCAATAAATTAGATTCTTTTGGTGAGAATATCAAGTACATTGGGGCCTAATCTTATATCTACAAAATCAATGGGATTTTGAGTAAGTGAAACGGTCATGAGATGGTCATAAACCCTAATCGTCCATGCAATCAACGATTTGGCTAACGGAAAGTTGTAGAGTTCTACCTGTCGCCACCTTTCCAGGCTCTGCCAGAGGTCTCCCTCGAGTTTTCCTTGAGGGATGATCTGTTGACGCCGGTGACTTCAACGGCGGACAATTTTCCAGAAGCCTCGCTGACGACTTCGAACTCTACCTCGTCACCTTCCGCAAGGGTTCGGAATCCCTCTGATACTATTTTGGAATGGTGGACGAAGAGGTCGTCACCGCCTTTGTGGGACTTGATGAAGCCGAAGCCCTTGGTGTTGTTGAACCACAGCACTGAGCCTGTCGATCTCTCTTGATTCGCCATGGACAGAACCCTAGCGTTTTCTGCAGAGTTGAGAAACGGAAGGTTAATGAGCTGCGCCTGCCTCCTATTGACATTGTGCAAAGCTTTTATAAGCAGCACCAGAAGGCAGAAGGGATACGATATATTATTTTAAAGGGTAAATACGATACTGTGGATAAATTTTCAAATTTTTCTTTAAAAATTAAATTGTAAAATTTCTTTTTTCATATTTGCTCATTGTGAAACTTTGACCCAATTCAACCATCAACTTTTCCATCCTAATTTAACATAATAAAGTAAAAATAATAAAAAATATCGCAATTTATCTCTTCTTAACTTTTTCAAATGTTAACGTTGAGTTCCAATTCAATTGAAGTTTAATTGAGTCTCAATCGAGGTTTGGGCCAAGAACCAGACCTGAACCCTCACCCCAAAGAGAAAAAATATAATTGTACTCTTAAACCGTTTAAAGATTCGGCAATGGAGAGATACTGACTCTTCAAATTTGCGAATTAGGTCCTCCATACTCTCCTGCCTTACTCCTCTCCATATAAATCTTTTCTACACTACTCATTTCATTTTAGGCTTGTTCATGAATCGGTTCGACCCCGAACCGGTTCAGAACTGAACTAGTATGCTTTATATAAAAAAATTAGTACTTTTTTATGTTTCTAAAAAAAGTGGTATGGTTTATGTAAAAAAATTGGTCTGGTTCGAACTAATTTGATTTATTTTTTTATAACAATTTTGGTTATAAAATAATATAATTTAAACTGAAACTGAACCGACTGAACATCATGTCCAACACACTGAACCGATTGAAAAAACACTGAATCGATTGAAACACACTGAACTGACTGAAAAACACATTGAACCAGCTGAAAATCTGTTCCACAACCAACTGAAATCTTGTCCAACATCAACATACGAGAGTCCAATACATCTCTAGGTTTGGTTTAATTTCATACCGGTTTGGTTTATTTTGTTTCAAACCGAGTCTAAAATTATATAGATTTAAAGTGGTTTGATTTAAATTTAAGTATACACCAGTATAAAAACGGATCGATCCGAACTGAATTGAAACTATTATTTTGAACTGGTCTACTTGAAACCTAAAAAACTTGTCTGGTTTTGAAACTAGTTCGGCTGAACCGATTCAAACCATACCAAAACCAGACCAATTCGACCGAACCGATTTAAATGAACCTGCCTATTTCATTTCCTTTTTAGTTTCTCTCTAAAATTTCTCTTTGATCCTTTCTCTCTCTAAACTCTGATATTTCAATATTGCTCGTTATCTTCCTCTTTGTCAAGCCTTAACCGGATGTCATCTTTACCTCATGACTAGCGATGCTACAGGTGAGGAAGTTGTTTTTCTACCCCTACCCCAAACATCTGAAACCTTATAACTTATATAAGTGTCGTGAGCATCGCAGGAATGAGCAACGCTCATGCTCCTCAATACCCTCTTCTTTCGAAGACTTAAAATGGTGTGTTTATAGGAGACTATAAACACAAGGGATGCCCTAGAATCAACCATTTTTAAGTTCATAAACACTACATAGTTTCATAACAAAGTACATTTCAATGGAGATGAGGAAGGAAAAAAACTCTACATAAACCTCTCTCAAGTCCTCCTCTTAGTGATGTATTCACAATCCTAACCTATCTCCCACTCTAAATAAATACACAAAATTCCATCAACAGCACATATATGAACATGATCCATCTCCCTTCTACCAATGAAGATAACATAAAGTAAAATCAAGACGTCTCTAAATACGAAACCAAACAAGTCCGTAGCTTGACCATCATCTAGGAGACATGAATGAAAGAGTCCTGTGTGTAACTGTGATACCATATCAAGGTTTACCATTTGAGTTTGTTCCTGGAATAGTTGGTGAACGAGACTTTGTCCTACGACACAAACTTTGAACTCATGCTTGCAGTTCTAAGTAATTTTCGGAACTCAGAGAGACTTATTTTGCCATCTTTGTCGATATCAGCCTCCTCAAGAAGAGGGTCGATGGAGCCTTTTAAACCCGAATGCTGCAGAGTTTGTAAGAACAATTCAAGGGTTGTTAATATGTTACTTTAAGCTGTCACGGTTTAGGTACAGTCCTTCCATATAATTGGAGCACAAAGAATAAAGCATGGAAGAAGAAGAAGATTAACCATTCTGAGCTCTTCTGGAGTAATATAACCATCTTTGTCTATGTCAAACTTATCAAATGCTGCCTGTGACCGCTGAAGCCACTTGTCCGAGTCGTGCTCCTGCAACTGATGAACATGCATTGTGGCAGCAACAAACTCATCGAAATCCACAAATCCATCTGTATTGCTATCAATCTGGTGCACAAGAATGAGCAAATGCAATGTTTGGAGAAAAAAAAAAAGTTATTTTGGAAAGAAAAAAAATATGTAGCGTAATTTATTGGGAAAAGTCTGAAAACAGTCCATCATGTTTGCACAAAATGGTTTTCGGTGGAACTTGTTTTTTTAGTGATGGTTAATGGTTCAATACGTTTGAAAATGATAGTAATTGGTACCTTCGTTACTTTTCTGTTAAAAAATTCCATTAAATATTTTTTATATTTGCAAAATTAACTAAATATTTTTCTAAATGTTACAATTACACCCTACAAACTTACACTAAGGTTTCAAACAAGTCTCGACTCGATTCGAGCAACACCGGGGGTCCCCTAGCCAGGGTCCAAACCCCGACCAGGTCACCCAACCATGGGGACCTGGTCTGGGCTCGGACCCAGACCATAGGACGCCCGATTGGGGCTCAATTGGAGCCCCAATCAGTTTGGACCGAACCTGGCTGGGTGTAAGTTTGGACCGAACCTGGCTGGTTTGAAACATTAGTGTAAGTTTGTAGAGTTTAATTGTAACATTTAGAAAAATAGTTGGTTAATTTTGTAAATATAAAAAATATTTAACGGAATTTTTTAACAGAAAAGTAACGGAGGTACCAATTACCATCATTTTCAAACATGTTGGACCAAAAACAATCGTTTGGGTTGGAAAACCATTTTCGTCAAACATGTTGTACCATTTTCAGACTTTTCCCTAATTTATTTGTAAAAGTTATTTGAAAGCGAAAGAGATCAGTTACAGCTTGAAGGATTTCTTGAACACGAGCTTCTTTCAACTTCCAGGGCAAATCCTTAGCAAGGGCCTACATTAATACGAATTATTAGATGACGATGAGAATAAGAATTCTTTTTTTTCTGCATAAAAAACAGACCTGTTTCATTTCCTCAAGACTAATGGAACCACTTTTGTCGGCATCGATGGCGTTAAACTGGTCCTTGAGATCAGCAAGTTCTTCAGTATTAAGGGTACTAGCCAAGGCCTATAACAGTAAATTAAATGAATCAAAATGGTGAAACATGAATAAACATAATTAAAATGAGTTTAATCATGATTTATCATAGCTCACCCTTAACGCAAATTGTTTAAAACGGCTATATTTCACAAACTGACGCATGTGATGCAGCACTGAGATATCGATCGGAATCTCTGATGCATTTCCTCCTTCTCTAACCCATGGATGTGCTGCAAATTAAAATAAAAAGTTCAAACAATGGATGATGATTATGTATTGACATAGTTGTTCATGAGAAACTAATGTACACCTACACAGTGCTTGAGCAGCAGTAAGTCGGGCCCGAGGATCCTTCACAAGCAACTTCTTAACAAAATCTTTTGCACTTTCGCTAATTGTTGGCCATGGTTTGCGGCGAAAATCAGGTTTGTTTCGTAAGACCTGTAAAATTTTATAAAAGATGGCTTCTTTATAATAACAAAAGACAAAAGACAAAAAAATAAAAATAAAAAATAAAATTCCGTGTTCGAGATAAAAACTTGGGTTAATTACTTAATTGGTTACACATGTTTCACCATTGTGCAGAATGGTTACACATGTTTCAAAATGTGATTAATTGGTTTTGAAATGTGACTAATTATTTTTTTTACTGTTCACCGTTATGAAATCACAGATAAGTCACTATTTAGATACGTAAAATGACGTAATTACCCTTTTCATCAATCAAAATGTGTTCTTCATCAATCAAACTGTTCTTCATCACCGAATTGAATTGAAGAACCCAGAAACGCGATTCTGGGTTCTTCGATTCTTGTTCTTGAAGATGATGTTGTGTTCTTGAAGATGATTCTAGGGGCATAATAGTCATTTCACAATTCAATAATATGTTTAAAAAATTAATTAACGGTTTAGTAACAGAATGATCAATTAATCACATTTGGAAAAACATGTGTAAACAATTAGTCACATAGCAAAACCAATTAATCACATTTTGAAACATGTGTAACCATTCTGCACAATGGTGAAACATGTGTAACCAATTAAGTAATTAACCCTAAAAACTTTTGGTATGTTCTAACCTCCTTGAAGATGCCATCTTCAGTCTTATCCCAGAAAGGACGTTTCCCGCAGAGTAAAATATAAGTTATGACACCTATACTCCACACATCGGATTCGGGTCCCGATTTGCGCCTCAAAACTTCAGGGGCAACATAATAAGCACTACCCACAATGTCTTTAAATTTCCTCCCTGCAATTAAATTTTTCATAACTATTAGTATCTTTAAATGACACAAGAACAGGTCACAGGAAATGCATTCACCTGGATTAATAAAGTCAGATAGACCAAAATCTGTAGCCTTCAAAGGCGAGTCCTCTTTTTGTGACTTGAAGAGAAAATTCTATAAACAGAAAAGCAAAAATAAGAGAGCTTTACCGCAGCTTAGATGCTCATGACATATCTTATAGAATGTTCAATCCAGTGTCTACCTCGGGTTTCATGTCTCGGTGCACCAAACCGTGCAAATGACACTGAGCTGCAACTTTGAGCATTTGCCGTACAACAACTGCTGCATCTTTCTCACTGTACCGGCTGTTCTTTCTGTTTGGGATGAGAAAAAAATAGATGTTTCCATTAAAAATTGTAACATTAGATAATGATTAGATATTGCAGAGAGATTAAAAAAACTTACTTGGCCAGTATACGATCCAGCAATTCACCACCCTCACATAACCTGAGAATGGAAGGGGAAAATGAAAATTACTAAGAGAAATACAGTAAATGAAGAACGGAGGAAAGTGATTTAGGAATAGTAAGGAGAATCAGATGATTAGAAAGTGGAGAAGCTCAGCTGCTCAAGAGAGTAACTTACTCCATAACTATGTACACGTAGGAGTCATCTTCAAATGCATTGTAGAATTGGACAACATTTTCATGGCCTGTTAAGGCTTGAAGTATCTTAACCTCACGTTTGACATCTTCAACTGCCACTGGAAGAACCATCTACAAAAAAGAACGCAGAAAACATAGATTGAATTGGAAATTCAGTCCAATAATAAATTTCAGTCCTTTTATAGAAGTTAAAAGCATTAGATGCCAAAGAGAGCACAATTATAAATTAGGACCAAAGTCTTTTCTATTTCCTTTAATAATCCAATCTAACGCATTAGATGCCTTCTAAAACACTGGCTGGTATCTTTGATGGAATTCTATTTTAGATCCAACGACTCTGACCTCAAAAAAATGTCTTTCTGATCATTCCATGAACTCATTATTATGTGATTTACCTGAAACAGAGGAAACTCTGTTTAAAATTATGGATTTAATCCTCACTATTTCTTGAACACGCCAATAATTCTATCTTCTAAGAGAAAATAACTCTTTTTGCAACAAAAAATGTAAAAGGATTTGGAGGCTTCCTCTCCTAGTCTTCAAGTTCGGCCACCAAGTCTTCATTGATGATTTGATGTTATTGCATTGATCAGACATAAGGTAATAGCTTTAATCAACTTTAGCACCTTAGGCACTTAGATTGATTCCACTTTTACAGTACCTTCTGCTTGCTCTTTCGAGACCATTTCAGCAATACAACAAAGCTAGCATCTCTGAATCCACTACCTTGCATGCAAAATTAGATATTGAATACTCTGAGTGCAGTTCATGTCTCTCTTGGTTGCCACTTGCCACCATAAGCATCCTTAATTTTCATGGTCAAATAACAACAAAGAGCACCAGAAGAGAGGAAAATTCGGAAAGAGAAACTTGCAGCAACTCTAGTAAATTGCACAAGATGCAACTCAAGGCAAAAGGAAGGCCAAAGCAGAAAAAACATCTGCTTGCCGGGAAAGTGGAAAAGGATACTGAAATCCATGTTTCCACTTTCCATTAACATGGTCTACTTCAACTTCCCCAATTTAACATGGCATCGGATTCGGATTGATCACAAATCAAGAAGCTGGCACTACTTATTCAAACATAAATTTACATAATCTAGTCTACTAACTAAAGAATTAAGAAACAACAATGAATAATTCATTTTCTAAACACCACTAAAATAAAGGCGAGTACCTTGTTCTTGTCAATTCGCTTGACCGCCACTCGATCTCCATTAGCCTTATCGGTACCAACATAAGTATATCCAAATTGACCATGCCCTAGCAGCTTCCCTAGAGTGTATCGCCGATCGAAATCCTTGGCGTAGCCGAGATCCGTGCGCTTTCCGCATGGGATGACCCCAGACTGAGCGGTCTTCTTGCCTCTGTTCTTCTGCTGCTGGCGGTTCTGAGTTGCGGCTCCTTGCTTGATCGCAGCAGCCGCGGCGGCGTTTCCGGTGCTACTGGAACCACTGACTCTAATGTTGGAAAAGCAGAGACCCATTTGGCAAAATCTTATCTTTCTTCAGGAATTCTGATCATGGATTGAATTGACAAATGGAGTAGATAGAGATATAAGGAAAATACGAAAGTTTGAAGCAAAAGGGAGGAAGAAGGAAAGAAAGAGCCCAGTGGAGATGGTCAAAGGAAAGACCTTTGACGTGTGAATCCAGAGACGACCCAGCATCCCCAGTGAAGAACGACGAGGAAACTGCCTTCTCTTCCCACTCCCATCTGGCCATCTCCATTTTGTTCAGATTATAGAATGGAGAGATTATTATATTAATTTTGGGGTTGCAATTATTGTAAGGTGTTGACGTCTGTACTGTTCCATCCATCCATCGAACTACTTGACATTTTTGTTTGGTGGATGGTAAATTAGATACGTGTATTTACTATTTTGGTCACTTATTGGAGTTTTTTGAAAATTAAACATTAAAAATATATAAAAAAGTAAATATGTACACAAAAATATTTTGAAATATGAATATATGCACACTTTAGTTTAGCGTGTATTAGGGTCTATACACGCTACCTCAAGTACAAAATGGGCTTTTTTTATCTTTTTTTTTGTTATTTTTCTTAAACGATCACGACTTGATGTTTAATTAAAAATAAAATTATGCATCTATTAAAAAGAATTATAGTAAATAGATATTTTACGTATGTAGATATTTTACGTCGTCGTTGAAAAAATATCTACTTACTATAATTTTTTTATTTTTTTTAATAGATACGTAATTTTATTTTTAATTAAACGGCGAATCAAGTCGCCGTTGAAGGAAAGTGAAAAAAAATAAATAAAATAGTCCACTTTGTGATGTGTATTCAATACACACTACCATAGGGTGCGCGTATAGTATACCCAAATTTCAAAATATTTTTTTACATATTTACTTTTCTATTTTTTTTCAAATGTCTACTTTTTAAAAAAAAAACTACTTGTATTCACGATATTTTGATCATTTATATTTTTTTATATTATTAAATAGTCACTTAAGTATGTATCTATTTCGTTCAAATTTAATTTATTTAAACACCTATATTTGACCAACGTGATTAAATAATTACTAAAAATCATTATACCATTCGTCTTATTTTCTTCCTCTATTGTTGTTCTTGTTCTTCTCATGTTTTTTTAGTAGAAAGATTTCAATATTACAAAACATTATCCATGTCACTCTTTTACAAGTCTAGGGAGAGTTTTCCCTCTAGCATCACAGGAGATGTATGTAATAACATCATGTGTTGGGTTTTCCAAAATGAGAAAATAGTATTCTAATGTGATTGTGTCATTCGCCAATATGTCTACATACTCATTTGCCTATCTAAATATATGTTTAATTTTTTTTTTCTCCTGAAATACTGCATCAGTTTCCTGCAATCGATGATAAGAGACATCAGTGGTCTATCTGCATTGTTATCCTCTAGTAACCCTAAGCTCTAAGTGGAGATCCTGCGCACCCAAATTAGTAGTCATGGTTAGGTCATCCCTTATGGCCCATAGTTCAGCCGCCAGGCTATTATTGATGTCCATCCTCCTTTGGAAACCCTTTAACCAACCACCTCATTCATTTCTCAGGATTCTTGCGCCCTCTGCCAGGCCCAGATTTCTCAAAGAGGATTCATCACTATTGAGTTTTATCCATACTTTTGTCGGTGGTGTCCACTCTACACATATTGTTTTTGATTGATTGTTGACGTTGGTGCTCCTGCAAACGTTCGATATATCCCTTGTGTGACATAAAGTTAAGCTAAGAACATCAATTTTAACAGGAGGGTTGTTAAAACACAAGAATTTTTGTTCCTCCAAAGGAATCAAATAGCAAAGGAGAAAATGAATCTCAACTCTATTTCTTTTTCATGCACCCAAGTGTGCCTGCAGTTTAACTCCAATCAAGAGGAAATATTATCATAAAAGAAATTTGTACTATCTAGAGGGATGCCCAATTCTGACTAGAATTTATTCACCACAAAACAATCTCGAATGATATGTATTGTAGTTTCTTCCTGAGTGCCACAAGTTTTGCATATGGGATTAATATTAATTCCCATTTTGTGAAGCATGCTAGCTAAGACAATTTTCTTATGATTGCACAGCCAGACGAAGAAGTTGATTATAAGGATATCTCCGTTTTCCAAACTCAATCCCAGTTCCCCACATCAATGTCCTTGTGTTGTGTTTTGATGTTTTTTTTTATGAATGTGTGGACATAACACTGAGGTTGTGCCCCACTTGAAGGATTCAAACTGAAATAAGTATTGGGTTAAACTTGAACCCATAAATTGATTATGGGTTTATATTCGAATCTAGAATTGATTTTGGATTTGGATTAAAACTTAGAATCGATTTACGAGTTCATTTTTGAATCTATAAACGATTTGTGAGTTCAGATTCGAACCCCAAACCGATTTGTGGGTTCAGATTTGAGCTAGAGTATCTCTACAATTTCCAATCTACGACGGAGAAGAAGAATAAAAGAAGAAGATGAAGATAAGTGAGGATGAAGATATTTCTTACATTTCATATCATGAAGAAGTCATTGTAACCAAGAAGGCACATTGTCAAATATAAATGACTAAATAACACAAGTTTGAATCAAATAGTCACATGGTAAAACATAAGTGGTCAAATAGGTAATTAATCATGAAAAATGGGTTAATTACTTAAATGGTTACACATATTTGCGTATTTGACTAATTGGTCATTTTTATTGTTTATTGTCAAATATCACTGTTAGCTCACTATTCTAACATATAAAATGACAATATTACTCTTATTTAATTAGCTTATTAACAACAATAAATACAAAGACAGAAAGCATCGAAAGAGAAATACAAGTAGTTGAGAGAGTAAGCAGAGGGAAAATACATAGAACTTGTAAAGATAATGTGCAAAGAGAAAAGCATTGAATCTGTTTATCATGTGGCTCAAATAGAGCCGACAATGGTGCAGTGAAAAACTCATAACCATGGTTATAACCGTTACTGTTTAATATTTTAACCGTACCATTATGGTACAGTACAGTTATTGTGATGAATTTTCTACCCATAATTGTTATGGTTATGGTATTTGAGTTATACTCATGATTATAACCATGATTATTATATGAATATAATAATTATTTATTATTAATAAACTAATATATACTAAATAATGGAAGTTACTGGACATACATGTAATAAATAACTATGATGTTAGTTTTATATATTTTTATTGTTGACAATATAGATTTGTGTATTTTTTAAAATAAAATTTTCGGTTTTTATTATATTACATGTATTGAATAAATATGGATATACGGGTAAAACCAAGGTTAATAACCACAGTTATTTTAATGAATATGGTATTAAAAATTATACTCGAAATGATTATGATTATGCTATGTGATTTAAAAATATAATATGGTTATTATATTTGTTATAGTTATACCCAAACCATCGTAAGTCTAAGCTTGAACCTTGGAGACAGAAATCTCTTAAATACCTCCTCTCTACCAAACGGTCGCACCTCCATTGATTGTTGCTTCTCCTCCCTCTGTAGTTTTTCTCCTTTCCCACCAATAATCTTCGAGTCCAGAACAAGAAGAAGAGGATAGAAGAGGATCCAGATCGTCTTTTTCATCAGCGATTCCAGAACCCGGAGAACAAGAACGAGGACTCCAGGTCGATCCTTCCGATCTGCGGAATCCTGTTTGTTCAAACCAGGTGATCTTTCCGATTCCAGAGACTTTCTCTAGCGTAATTTATTTATATTGCTCTCAATTCATTTCTCTTTGTTTAAAATTTTCTGTTGATTTCTTCAATCGGAATTGGTTCCGTCGGTTTTCTTCAAATTGGACTTGATTACGAAATATCAACGTTATCACCTTCCGTCGCCCTAATCTAGATGCCAGAATTGACTGCGACACTAAATAATCCATCAATGGAGTCGAACACCAAGAATGAAAAAGAAGAACCGGCGCCAAATAAACCACCTCCTCCGCCACCGGAGAAGCCATTACCAGATGATTGCTGCGGCAGCGGCTGCGTCAGGTGCGTGTGGGATATATACTACGATGAACTCGAGGCCTACGATAAGCTCTACAATTCAGATTCATCTGGATCCAAGCCGCCTCGTTGAACATCTGTCCAGATCTAATTGACTGCTCCAATCAAACTCTTCTTCTTGGAGATTTCCGCCAATTCATTGTCAGTTCTTGGTCATGATTTTCTGTGATAGCGCACACAGATAAGCATGGAAAATTCACCAAATGACATTTTTATTATTACATCAAATTATTAGAACACATCAATGGAAGTACAGATTAACTAGCACTGTGGCGAAACATTGACATTCTTTCTACTCAAGCAAGGATGTCGGTGAGCGGCTTGACGACCTCCAACTTGGTCCTCTCAGGCTCGTCGATCAGTTGGCTCTCCTTAGCGAGCTTCTTGAGCCGGGCGAGCTCGATGTCCTTGCCCATCTTCCTCCTGTACATCTCTGCGAACGTGATCGGCTCTTCCATCACGGATTTCTCTCCCTCCTCGATCTTCAGAGGGTACACAATCGCATCAGGTGCTGGGTTCTGGAACGTGGCTATCGAGAGCCTGCTGCTGTTTGAGTTCACTACCGCCTGGTGGTCCGCATTCTTGAACCTCCCATTGCTAAGAAACTGCACCGCCGTCATGATTCCCAACTCAGTAGGTGATGTATAAATCATGTGAGATTTGATTTTATTTGACAAAATTAGAGATGATGGTACTTACGTGGCCATGATCACCGAGGTTGACCACGAAGGCACCCTCAACGGGCTGAACTGTGATCCAGTTCTTGCCACCGTCCTTAGTGGCTTGGAGCCCACCAACTTGGTCCTGGAGCAGCAGGGTGATGGTTCCTGGGTCAGTGTGTCGCTTGAGTCCGAGGGTGAGATCGGGCTGAGGGCATTTGGGGTAGTAGTTAACGACCACCTTCTGGTCCATGTCGACACAGGCCTTGGTCAGAGCCTCCTTCTCGAGTCCCATGGCCTCTGACAGCACCTCCAGTAGCTTACAGGCTAGCCCCATTAACTTCTCACTGTACTCTTTGGTGATCGCCTGCCACCCCTCTGGCTTATCCGGCCACCGTGAGTAGTCCCTGGTCCGGATCGGGTATGAGAAGTAGGTCACGATCTCCCTCCAATCTTGCACAGACTCACCCTGAGATTATAAAAATTTAGATCAGAAATGATTGTGGGTATGAATCTGGCTGTTCGAAAAATTCAAATTATAACATTCCCAATTATAAATTATTCAAATTCCTAACGTTTAGTCAGTAAGTAGGTATTTAGCCGATCTATCAATAATATAATGTACGTATACAGTTAATGGTGGAGACAATTCAACTACAGTTGAGAGAGTTCTAATAGAAATGGTTATGAAAATCAATCGGTTCACAAAAATAACACTTCGTATGCTTGTTCATTTAAACCGGTTCGGATGAATTGATTTTGATTTGGTTTGAACCGGTCGGTCGAACTAGTTTCAAAATAGACCGATTTTTTAGGCTTCAAGTAGACCAGTTCAAAATAGTAGTTTCAATTCAGTTCGAATCGACTCATTTTTTTAATACTGATTTATTACTTAAAATTTATATCAAAACAGTTTCAAACTATATAATTTTCTAATCGGTTTGAAGCAAAATAAACCAAATCGGTCTGAAATTAAACCAAACCTAGATGTCTTCAATAAACCAAACCTAGAGATGTATTGGACTTTCGTATGTTGATGTTGGACAGTATTTCAGTTGGTTGTGGAGCAGATTTTCAGTCAGCTCAGTGTATTTTTCAGTTGGTTCAGTGTGTTTTTGAGTCAGTTCAGTATTTTTCAGTCAGTTCAGTGTGTTGTACATGGTTTTCAATTGGTTCAGTTTCGATTTTAATCAGATTATTTCTTAACCAAAATTGTTATTAAAAAAATCAGATTAGACCAGTTCGAATTGATTCTGAATCGGTTCGAACTAGACCATTTTTTTCCTAAATCATACCAGTTCCTTTAGTGGCAAATAAATTACTAATTTTATTAAAATCAGACCAATTCAGTTCTGAACCGATTCGGAATCGAACCAGTTCATGAACAAGCATACCACTTCATTCGTTATTTCAATTGTAATTGAGATAATTCATCATGTACGAGAATATTCAATATTTTATTTATTTAAATAAATATTTAATTTTAATACTGAAACCCTAGAATCAATGAATTATATATATATTGAACCCTGAATAGCATATTCTATGAGATCTTAATTAGTAAGCCGATTTTGGTTAGATTACGAATACAAAACGCATCAATTTTATTTTTTATGTAAAAACTAATCAAATTGGCATTATTGTAATTTGTAAAAAATAATACTAATATATATATATGCATGAGTGATGAAATACCTGTAGATGGCTGGATACGATGAACCCCCCCTTCTTGCCGCCGGTCATATCAAACCGTAGCTTCTCCTCCGGAGGCATCGCGAAGAATTCTCTAGCGAGCCGAGTCATTTCGCTTATGAGCTTGGAATCGATCCCATGGTCGACCACCTGGAACACCCCCCACTCCTCACAGGCCGCCACGATCTTTTCGCAGATCTCCTTTCTCCTGTCCCCAACTCCATCGATCCCTTCGAGAGAGATAACGGGAACGACGCTGCTGAAGTGGTTGTAGGCCACCGTGGGCCGCTCGTCCTCGTCACGGATGAAGGTGGCCTGAAGGGTTGTCTCTCCGGCTAGAGCGGTTAGGGTTGTGGGTTTGGCGGTAGGCATTTTGGGAGAGAAAGAGAGTTTGTTATTTCGAGTCGTGAGGAAATCTATGAAAGCGTGAGGTGATATAAATGGGGGTGATGGAGAGGGGTGGAAGATGGAGCTACCTAACCTCGTGATTATCAGACTCACCACGACCACACCATGCAACTACCTACCCACCGGACACCGGTTATATATATATACAATTAATTATAAATATATTAAAAAGTTTTTTTTCATAATTCCATAAAATAAAAAATAAGATAGTGATCATGAATCTATAATACTCGAGATATCTCTATTATTATCAATTCTACTCTAACGTCTAATAAATAATTATTGAGTAATCATAGGTTTTATTTCTAGTATAACTTATATATAATGTTTTATGTACAAGAAACGACTACCATATAAATTACGGAGAATTAATAAAATATTAAGAATCTGAGAATGCAAATTAGTAAATTAAATATAGATGGTCTAGGTTCAACGAGAATTAAAAAAAAATGTTATGCATGTGGGAGAGATTTGATTTGTCATTTAGACAATAAATGTATCATTTTTATTTAAAACTAACATATTTAAGATATATAGTGCGTTTAGAACAAATATCAAAATATATGTTAGATCTAAAAATGGTTTATACAAAAGTATTTACCTCTTTTTTATTGAAATAATTTAATTATAATATTCCTAAAAGTATTATGAAAAATTCTCGAGAGTAGGTGAAACCTAAACATTTGTCCAAAACATAAAATATTTTTTTAAAAAAGAATTTTCAAATGTGTCCGAATATTATGGGTCAAAAGACTCAAAACTATATTTTATCCATAGTTATCCGACCGGACCGGCGGTCTGATCGGGAACCGGACCCCTGTTCGGTTTGGTTCAGTTAAAAGACCGTTTTACAAATGAACAGTATTTGAACCGGGTTGAACATAACGATTTTTGGAAAACCAGTCGATTTCCTGTTCACTTTTTAGCTATTTTTTTCCAGACCAATCGGTTTTTCAGTTTAAACCGTTTGGTTTTGGTTTTATGCAGTGTTAAATCGGTTCACTACTAGGTTAAGCTTTAACTTTAAAGTTTAAACAAACCTATTGTCATTGTGTTTGATTTTGACACTATTGTGTATTGTGTTTGAGAATTGAGAGTAATGTGTGTTTGAAATTGAAACTATGTAGTTTATGTGTGTGTGAGACTATGTAGTTTGAAGTTTGAAGTAATTATGTTTGTATTTGAGACTATGTATATTTTAAGTTTTCAATTTTCCCCCTTGTGAATAGTGAACCGCATACTGAATTGGGTTGAACCGGATTGGACCGATCGAATCGTGAACTGACCGGTTCTGATAACTATGATTTTATCCGTTTTATACATAGTTATATATTTTTAAGGGTTAAATACCAGGTAGCTACCTGAACTTTGGATGTTTTGTAACGAGCTACCCGAACTTTGAAAATTCATTTTATACATAGTTATATATTTTTAAGGAATAAATACCAAGTAGCTACCTGAACTTTGGACGTTTTGGAACGAGCTACCCAAACTTTAAAAATTCAAAACGGACTACCTCAACTTTGAAGAAGGTGCAAATAGCTATCTCCGTCCAATTTCTGACAAAAATTGGACGGAGGTAGCTATTTGCACATTCTTCAAAGTTGAGGTAGCCCGTTTTGAATTTTCAAAGTTCGGGTAGTTCATTGCAAAACGTCCAACGTTCAGGTAGATACTTTGTATTTATCCCTATTTTTAATAAGATTGTTATTTAAGCTTACAAAAATCCACCGATGAGAATCTCTTGCTTGAAATCAACTTAGTAATCATTAAAATTATAATACATCATTATCCGAATTGTAGCGAAACTCAAATCTCATCACTCATGGAATTATAATGAATCAAATCTAAAATAACTTGCAGCCCAAACAAACCAAACCCATCATGGTCAACCTTATTATCACACTCTAATCCATTTCCTCTTCTCCAAGTAGTAGTCATATATACCGATACTCACGCTGATTTGATCAACAGAAGTAAATACTCAATAGTCAATACCAATCGCTTCGATTTGGCCTGAACCTCTGTCGATTTGAAGGCCCTTGATGATCATGAGAAGAATAGCTGTTTGATGAATCTGGGTGCCAATCCCGTCGATCTGAATATCCTCTTCCTCCAGAATTAGGGTCTCTTCTAACATACTGCTGCTGCTGCCTCCTCCCATGCTGCCGGACTTGCTTGAAAGAACTGGCACGCCTCGACCTTTCCTCTTCTTCACAGGACAGTGGTTGTATTCCCTGCAAATCGGGTTCTGGAAAATAGTTCTTTGGCCGTTTTGATTCGTCCATTCTCCTAAATGTTATCGATATCCTGAAATTGAAAAATAAAAAAGGGTTGATCGCTGGAATAACCATGCTGAAACTGAATTAGAGAGGAAACACTACAAAAGTTTCACCTTTTTGTAGGGACTGCAGGGACACAATGCTCAGCTACGTCCGCTCCATTTCCATTTAAGACAAGAACAGACCTGGATCATCGAAATACAGCAAAATCAGATCATATTATAGCCACATAACCACTATATATATATATATATATAAGCTGACTGGATTAAGAAGACTGACCCCACAGGCAAGGGAAGTTCGAAAGGGCCCTTGAATTCACCAGGACCATCAATCTTCAGCTTTGGCCCAAATACTATTTTGCACTCGCTAAGAAACGAAACGGTGCAGAATGGTCGGACAAAATCATGATTATCTATGTGAGGAGGAATGCAGTCACTTTCATCGTATATGTTGACAATGCAACTATCAGGGACACAAGTCGGAGGTAGTACGTGCCATTTCACTAGTCTCCTTATAATGACCTTGAAAAGGTGAGGGATGGGATCTACAGTCTCGTTTAAGAGGATTCCAGCCGGGTTTCCAACTTTATCCTGCAAAATTGAACCATCACTGTTTTAGCCATCTTTTATTACTACTTTAGATGTATGAAAAATTTAGCAAGAACGAAAATGGGGGTCAAAGACTTACCCTTGAATAATTGTAGCAGCAACCAAACTGAAGGGTTACACGTCCCTTACCTCTCATCCATTTCTTTGGTGCTGAATAGGTCCGTTCTGGAAAGAAGAAGAAAAAAAGGTGTAAAGTTTACTGCAGACTTATTGTTTTTCTAGAAAGATCATTGGATCCTAGAATTCAAAGTAACTCAAATAGCTGTATAATGAAACCACATACACCCAGAAGTGAAGATGTGGATAAAACGAGGCCCACAGCACAAGAATGATTCATACCTATTACCCAGTTACTTGTTTTTCAAATCCAACCATGAAAACCCAAGTACACAATAGTTCAAACACTTGATTTCAACTGTGGCCTTGTACTAAAGATTCTAAATTTGAAGGGGGGATTTCTTTCTATTTTGCAATGGCGGCATCTGATCTTTGATTCAATTGTCTACTACCTAAGCACTTTCAAATTGTTTGAAACTGACAAATTATATGATTTGGAAGGTTAGGTTTTAACACTTTTTGGACAGTAAACCCAGGAAAATAAATATGCAAACTGCCAAATCTTCTAAAGAAATATGCTGGCTATTTCTAAAGCCTGTGATCTTAAGGTATTAGATCATGATTTTACAACATATTAGAGCCGTTGGAGTAAAATTGCTCACTTAACATCAAAAGTATATAATGTAATATCTAAGTCATGGACCAAGGTTTCTACATGAATTGAAGATAACCTCAACTATGACAAGCCCAGATTCAAATATTCTGCTGCACTACTTCTATTCTCTTAGGTTATCTGAAAACATAACCTCTGCGCATCATCACAAAGGCCACAGATTCATGCAAATTGCAAGGGATGGTAATCATTTAGCCAGTGCAGTCCAAACCTAAGTGATAAATCGTATAGCATGCGGAAGTGCAATAATGTAAAAGAACTTCACAATCTAACAGAACATAAGGACAAGAATACAATATTTACCTCTCAATTCACCCTTTCTCCCGCTTTCTTGAAGTTCATAAACAAAGTCAACTATCCTCTTCTGCTCTGCAGCACTGAAAACCCCAGTATGAAGTTCAAGTCCCTGAAGAATATTGACAAGCTTCCCATTAATCCTCTCCAGGCATATGAAATCCTTATTTCGCTTCACGTTCAAAAACCGGATCTGCTCTCTCTGGTCCCTGCTCAACTTTGGCTTATCAGGTACAGTTAACACCCGCAACTCTCCTGTTGAAGCATTCATATTAACAATACGCTTGCTTTCCTGCTCATCTTCCTCCTCAAGCTCATCTTCCTGTGCCATGTCAGCCCAAGACATGTGGTGGCATCGGGCCTCAACCGCAGGAGACTTATTCATTGAATTACTAGAAGAGGCTTCTGGGGAGAGTTCAGAGAGTCCTTGTGCAGCATCCTTCCAACTACCCAATGATGTTGTATCAGCCTCCTCGTCATTAGCACTACCCAATGAATTGACATCATAATTATTATAGCCATTCTGTTCTACATTCAATTTTGCCTCAGCACCAGGATGCCCAAGACTCCGATTACCTTCCGATTGCTTAGGTTTTGAGCTTCCACCTACTGTAGTCGTTCCTAAATCATAGAATCAAAACAAATCTCAGTTCAATTATTGGGTCAACACTGAAACTTTCCGATTCCAACAAAAAGATGAAACTTTTAATCTAAACCTAACTAATATCTAGTCTTGCTGCTTAAGAACTCAAGAGTACAGCAAGCATCGAAAGATAAATTTACAGTCCAAAAGAAACCAAACCGTCGAAGTTATTGCGCGAAATCCTAGATTCCTAGGTAAAATCTCTCAGAAATTAACAAAATAAATAAAGGAGCGGCACCTGGATCGAGAGAGCGAACGCGATTGGCAAGAGTATTAGCGCAGTCGGAGCAGAGATCTCTTTGAAGAAACGGCAGCCAAGTGGTGAGGAACTCAGACGCGATACGCAGCTCCTCAGGCTGGTAACTGTCGAGGAAGGGATCGCCCATGTCTACCGATCAACTCTTGAAAATCGATCGAGAGAGAAGAGAGCGACGAGAACAAAGAGCAACGAATTCCGAGTTCCCAGGTATGTGGCCGGGTGTGGTTCTGGTGTAGTGAAGGTCGGCAGAAGGATTATTTTCAATGACTGTGCAGTTATTAGTTATTACTTCTTTGCTTATATATAGAGAGAGATAAATATAAATATTAACACGCATAAGAAATTTGACGAGATGGGATCGACTGATCGTCACCATGACCCAAGGTCGGAACTGGTCAAGGCGTGGCTCGGTCCACCTCCGGGCGTGATCAAAATAAACTGCGACGGGGCTTGGTCGTGCGATTCCCGTCAAGGAGGCTTTGGAGTTATAGCAAGAGACAACATGGGTACCGTTTGTGGTGGGCTCTACGGGTTGGCTATTGCGGGTAATGAAATCGAAGCCACGGCGGTACTCCACGCGGTCAAACTTGCCATTGACAAAGGATGGCATCGGGTCATTATCGAAACGGACTCCATGAATATCATCAACCATATTCATGGACGGGTGCTCGCTTGGAGGATTGCTCCTATTTTGTCTAATGCGGTTTTTCTATCTTCATCGGTAGGGGAAATTGCATGGGAGCACACTCCACGATCCGCCAACTCATGTGCGGATTGGATAGCGAGGAACGTTCTTACGGGGTTGTGTCCAACGGATTGGGTGTCATCACCCCCAACCCCTTTACTTAGATGTATTGTTGCGGATAATATATTGTACCCGAACTCGGTTTCTATTGTTGAATGAATGTGTTGTTTTCAGGCCAAAAAAAATAAATAATCTATCTATATACAATATAAATTAGCAAATACATGCTATATCTATTAATTTAAAATAATATAATACTATAATCATATATAATATAGATATATATATTATTAAAATAACAGAGTGCTATATTATTTAATAATTTTTTTTTATAATTTATAAACTAAAAAAAAAACTTCATAACATATGTAAGCGAACCGACCAGTTCGACCATCTTCAACGTGAATCAGATATAGAACTGGTGAGGGGGGCGATCCAGTCTGATAACACTGTTTGCAAGGGCCGAAATGGTGCAGTGAAAAATTCATAACCATGAATGATTATAACCGTTACTGTTTAATATGGTTAACCATACCATTAAGGTGTGATGCAATTATGGTGATGAATTTTCTACCAATAATGGTTATGATTATGGTATTTGAGTTATACTCATTATTATTAAATATAATAATTATTTATTATTAATAAACTAATATATACTAAATATAATTGAAGTTGATGTTATTATTAATATACTAATTGTGTTAATGTTTCATCGGTGTTAATGCTAAGTGATGTGAATGTTAATGTTATATATTTTTATTGTTGGTAATATAGATTTACGTATTTTTTAAATTAAAATTTTTGGTCTTTTATTATATTACATATGTGAAATAAATATGAGTATACAAGTAAAATCGTAGTTAATAACTACCGTTATTTTAATGATTATATTACTGAAAATTATACATGTAATGATTATAATTAAGGTATGTGATTTAAAAATACGGTATAATTATGATATTTGTAATCGTATCATCCTCAAACCAAGACCCCGTTAGCAACCTGCTAGTTAAAAAGAGAACCAAAAGCCCAATCCATCAGAATTCTCTCTCATTTATCAACTCCCAAACTGACGAAGTATCGCTATTCATCGTTCCCGATCGCCGCTTGCTACTATATTACCATAGCCGAGACAGCGGCTCCGTTTGATCACTCCATCTGCCCAAAATAGATTCCGCCGACCGGAAGAGGAAGAACCCATCACTGGATCCAGTTGATTCCAGAAAATCAAGCCACAGCAGCAGTGTCAGGGACAAGCACAAGAAGCGGAACAAGATGTCGGGAAATCAGGTTAGGGCATCGCACATCTTGATAAAGCACCAGGGGTCTCGCCGGAAGGCCTCCTGGAAGGATCCTGAAGGTAGGGTTATCATGAACACTACCCGGGAGAGCGCCGTCTCTCAGCTCAAGTCTATCCGTGAAGACATTGTCTCCGGAAAGGCCAAGTTCGAGGACGTGGCGACTCGTGTCTCTGATTGCAGCTCCGCCAAGCGCGGTGGTGATCTCGGTGAGAATTTAGCTGTTAGTATCGATCCTCTGTTTTCCAAAAAACTCCATTTCCCTTCGTACTGCTCAATACTGTTGTAGAACATGCTTCTAGTTCAAGACATGGAAATTTTGGAAGATATGTAGATCAAGACAGTAGTAAAAGAAACATGAATCTTAAAAGCTAGAGAAATTCTATCTGAAATTGCAATCGCATGGTTGAATTCCCACCGACCATTAAGAAAGGAACTTCGTGCTAAATTCTCATATATTTGGCTATGTATTTGATTCGGCTTCGTTTTGATGACTGTGGTTAATGCTTGATGCTGAATCAATAGATTGCTGCGTAATATGTATTACTAACATTACCATGAAAAAACAGATTGCTATGGATTTGATTTAATTCGGTATTGATGATTATGGCTTATGCTTGTTTAACCTTTACTTTGGTTTTGAAGGGTTATACTGATACATAACCTTCACTAGGTTCACTTGATCTATTCATTTGCCCACTATTTTTATCGATTTTTCGCTCTTAGTTACTGTTTTGAAATTTCATGGGAGGGCAATTTACTGATATATTTTTGTAATTTGTCAAAGAAAGACAGTGTAGTCAACATTGTTAATGCATTATTTGTTAAGGTCAATCATTAACCTTAACATATTAAGAGATAGGGGTGGCAGTGTCGTGTCATTAATCGTTTCGTGTCTAAACGGATAAATCTTAAACGTGTCTAAACATGTCTCGTGTCTAAACGTATAAGTCGTTAATCGTGTCTAAATGTATAGAGTTGTTTAGACACGGTATCCGTTAATGTCAAACTCATATACGCTTTAAAGCAGATATATACATAAATCTAAATATACAAAGTAAGGTATTCATAGTTTAATATTAAAAAGTAAGTGAGTATTTTATTATTATTATTATACTTAAATGTGTCTAAACGTGTCACATGTATACACAACACGATTAGATACGAATAGTTAATCGTGTTTAATCGTGTTTATACAGATATCCGCAGATCTGAGTTGTTTAGACACGATTAATAATCGTGTCTAAACGTATAAGAGTTGTTTAGACACGAGATCCATTAAGGTCAAACTCATATACGCTTT
Organism: Chamaenerion angustifolium; assembly: GCA_946814005.1. Lineage (NCBI taxonomy): Eukaryota > Viridiplantae > Streptophyta > Magnoliopsida > Myrtales > Onagraceae > Chamaenerion > Chamaenerion angustifolium. The sequence goes on from OX328279.1 coordinate 4,250,196, forward strand.
AAAGCAGATCGTGTCATGTCAGAAATTGTCAGCCCTAGTAAGAGAGGATTAACCGTTAATGGAAGGAACGCATAGTAGGAGAGGAGAGTAATCTTTCCCTTGTTTTGATAAATAAGGTGAAACATTTTCCATCTGCTGCCTTCAAAATCCTCTGGATATGAAGGGAAATGTGTAGCATTTCTTTTGCCTCCAATTTGATTTCTATCCATACAAGAGAAGGATCATCATATCCTGTTCTCTGCAATTGTTTCTATCCCAACACAACCTTATGTTGATTTACTTTAGATTGCACCACCATCAAAATGTGTAGAACCATCAAACACCACCGTGTAGGATCATGTATTTGTTATAATTGTATATGCTAAATATGTAGTGTTCCTTCCTATTGCAGGTCCTTTTGGTAAGGGGCAGATGCAGAAGCCATTCGAAGAGGCAACATTTGCCCTCAAAGTTGGCGACATGAGTGAGATTGTGGATACCGATAGCGGAGTTCACATCATCATGAGAACTGGCTGATTCATTCCTACCACGGGTTTTCATTGTTGGCTTGAATTTGCTTTTCTTCCATATGCACAGATTTTTGTTGCATTGTTGAATTTCGAATGCCTAAGAGTGTAGTTGGGATGTTGAACTGCCTTTGTATTAAAATCAATAAAACTGTTTCATTGCACTTAGCGCCGTGCCGTCAATGGTGCGGTGAAAAACTCATAAACATGGTTATAACTGATACTGTTTAATATGGTTAACCGTACCATTATGGTGCGGTACGGTTATGGTGATGAATTTTCTACCATAATGGTTATGGATATGGTTATGGTATTTGAGTTATACCCATGGTTATAATCATGGTATCATATAAATATAATTTTTATTTATTATTAATAAACTAATTTATATAATATACTAAATATAAATTATATAATTGAAAATTTGAAATTGTTGAAGATTGAAGACGCTAAAGTCCAACGATGGTAATATAGATTGATGTATTTTTAAAATAAAATTTTTGATCTTTTATTATATTACATGTGTGAAATGAATATGTGTATAGGGGTAAAACCATGGTTAATAACCACGGTTATTTTAATTGTTATGGTATTGAAAATTATACCCATAATGGTTATGGTTATAGTATGTGGTTTAAAAATATGGTATGGTTATGGTATTTGTTATACCCTAATCATACCCTAACCATCGACAGCCTTAATTGCACTACTCTGTTATGATCTAGCAAGACACAGTATGTTGCGTGTGTATTTGGAACTAGTTTATGGGTTCATCCAAGTCATGAAGAGAAGATGTTGATTGCTCATACCATCACTTATGTTATGACTTATGTATGCTCCATGTTAACTTTTCGTTATTTCTTATTATATTAAATAATCACTTAAGTTTATTTTTTCTTCTTTCATTAGTTAATGTGGTTAAGTAATAATATTTTGAAACTGGACTAATTATTAAAAAAACAAACCGAACTTTAAGGAAAAACCAAACAGCAAACCGAACTTCTTTTGTTGACAAACAACAAACCAAACTTTTGGAATTTAGCAAACAACAAACCTCAAATTTTCATTATGTTTGAACATATTTTTCAATGTTTGAGAGAGTTATTAAGTCGTAATACTCTTTTCTTAGAATACTTTAACTAATGTTGACTTAATAAATCTCTCAAACATTGAAAAATATCTTCAAACATGATGAATTTGAGGTAGGTTAGTTGTTTGTTCAATTCCAAAAGTTTGATTTGTTGTTTGTTAACAAAAAAAGTTCGGTTTGCTGTTTGGTTTTTCCTCAAAGTTCAGTTTGTTTTTTTGGTAATTAACACTTTGAAACTCATGTAATTTCAACCAAAAAATAATATCATGTCATTCAATATGAACACTGCTAGTTTTTGTCAAAGGGTAATTTGTATACATGTACACAACAATATATATGTATATATATAATACAAAAGCGAATGGATTCAGTCTTGAGTTGTATAGTCAATACATAGTAGGCACTTTTGTGTTTACAAATTACATTAACAATCACTCTGCATCAAACCCACTGCATCCCAGCTTCTACCCTATACAAATCAATAGAACTTCCTCCTCTCTATTGCAAATTCCCAGTGAGCATCATCATAGTTTTCCGAAACACACTCATGCTCCGATTCATGCTCCGACGTGGGCCAAAGTTGAGACCAAACATCTCCTTTGAGGTTTGCTCCGACCGCACAAAACCCACAAGCTTGGCAACCATAGATGCACTCTGACCAATGTGGTGGTCATCCTCCGTGTTGGTCCATAGTTGGTATGCCACTTGCAAGCTTCGGTTTCTCGTATCCAAATTGATACCCCATGACACGTACAGAGTCTCTCTCTCTAAACTTGTCAGTTTTTTATGCATCTGCTTGCTCAGCATCTGCCTCTCGTGTCTTAGATCACGTACACTGCAATTGTATCACAAGAAGGAAAAAAACACACATAAATTTTGCGAAAATGGACATACTTTGTGACAGGTCAGCAAAGATATCCACATCATCAATTAAATCAGCTAGTTCATAAGGTCAAGATTGACAAAGCCATTATATAAAGCACCACATATTTGAATTGCCTGATGGGTATGTTACTTTTGATGTAGAATAACTAGGGGTATACCTTGAAGCAGCACTTACAGCCCGATGATCATCATCACGGATTTGGTTTCCTCGGTTGAACATTTCTTTTAGGAAGGATAGCCTCCTCATCTCCACTTCCATATAGACTGAATCTGCAGGGTCGTCTTTAACGAGCAGATAGAAATAGGTCCGATGAACCAACAAGACGTTGCATTCATCCCAGAGTCTGATGATCTCCCTCTGAACCCTCTTGAACTCGAATGGTGATTTTCGAGGGCTGTTGAAGTAATCATCTTGCATTGGGTCCAGTCCAACATCTCTTACACTCTTTGTAGATCCTGTAGCGCTTAATTCTATCTCCTGTACATATCATCATACAGCAAAACAACAGTCAGGTATTGTATATATAAATAAGTTTTCACATGTGAAAACATTGTAAAAGACATCGATACAGTCGACTGAAGAAAAAACTTACTTTGTGATTAGTGTATTGAGTGTCCTCGGAAAGGCTAAATGCATTGCTACTGTCCGGAACGGAGTTACTGCTTCCACGATGTTCCTCATCCAGAAAGACCTCGTCACTGTCAATTCTGTCACTACTACTGACTTCAAAGCTGCATCTTTTCTCATCTGTTCCAACTTCAGCATTTGACTCTTTAACCTCAGTGCTTGGAGCATTCCTCCTTTCGAAATTTTTGGAACTGCTTGACAGCATCATGGCACCACTGCACTTCAATGAGGCAATTTGAGGTCTGTCATTTGTACTGATTTCAAAGCTGTACCTTTTCTCATCTGTTCTAGGCTGTGGAATTGCTTGTTCGTCAAACTCAGCATCCCTTCCAGAAGGTGACAATGGCTTGGGGCTGCTGTGCTTCGATGGAGGAATTTCTTCTTGGCAAATCTCAGGACTTCCAGTTGACTCTTCTTTATATACTTTCGTGAGCATGCTATGACTTTCTTTTATATTCACCTCGGATGAAAGGATTCCCATTGCGTTACAGCTTCTGCTTCTACTCAAATTAAACTGTCCACTGTGAAAGCCAGAGATTTCCTTTTTCTGTGGCATTTTTTCAGGTGAAGGACAAAGATGGGCATATGGGATGTTATCCAAATCATTGTTTTCCTTCAAATTTGGTGATTCTATTTGTATCCTGTCCTGCACATCGTCCTCAATGGTTGCCAAGTCCTTGCTATTCTCCTTCTCATTATCATCATCAGACCTTATATGGCTAGTCATCTCTGATACTGGAACACGATCCAAGGTAGTATCACCTAAATTCCAGTTGGATCTTTCTGGTTCGGTCTCGATACATCGGACAACTTTGCAGAAATCCTCTGAGTTATCATCATCAGTGCATTCCTCAGATTCATCACGGTTTATGCTGCTTCCTGCTGCTGCATTGGAAACTCGGATTGGAGGGTGTATAGAGTGGTCGGAGTCAGATTGTGAGGAATTGACTTCGAAATCAGGAATGCGGATTCGATGCTCCTCGGAGTCAGTCCTACTCTGTACATCTGAATACTGTGATCCATCAGATACTGAAGTGCCAATTCCCATGCTCTGTGGATCTACAGAGATTGGTGTATATGGTGATGGATTTTCAAACCCCCATGAACGCCGAACACGAAGTTTTGGGTAATCGTTGCTTTCACTTTCCTGGAGATTGATCGATTAGTTTAAGAACAATTTTAGAGAGGTGGCAAAATGATTTAGTTGAAGAAAATATATATTCATACCATTGTACTTTTGGAATATCCAACCAAACGCCTCAGATCCTCCACCTCAGACTTAACAACTTCTTGTTGCATGGTCAGCTGTTTAATCTCATTCTTCAGCTGCAACAAGGAATAAATAAAATGATCAACTATGAAATCCCAATCAACCATCGACTCCATTGTAATCTTGTTTTAATATTAAACATTAACATTACCATGGAAATTAGAAGCAGAGAAAAGACAAACATTATCCAAAATCTAAGATTGAATACCTTCTCAATTTGAAGATCTTTCTCTCTTAGCAATGTGGCAGTATCAGATGTAACAGGGTCTACTCCCGGGCTTTTTATCCGACCCTCCAATCTAGCAAGTTCTCTTTGCAGTTGCTTTACTAATGCCTTATCAGACATGACAACGTTTACCTGGGCAGCTGTGGTGACCTCTTTGGCACAACTTGCAAACAACAAAGTGTTTCTTGATTGTTCGACATGACATCGAGCAGGACTCATAGTACAGATGATGGAAGTCCTAGAGTTGCCTCCGAGTGACGACTGCAGGATTCGAGTGAGCTTTGAATCTCTGAAAGGAATATGTCCGCTTCTTCCCTTGCTGCGATGTTATTACAAGTATAAATATTATATATATTTTTTTGTATTAGAGCAGTTTATGCTGCACAAAGTTGTTCTACATTCCAAAACGGGAGTGGATATACTAGCTATGATCAAGTATGTGGTCCTCCGTAATTCCAACTCCCAAAGGTACATGTTTTTCTAAAGATATATGAACGGGCCATGGTAGAATCCATAATGACAGCCCTGGTCAAAGCGCACATGGTTAGGTTCTAAAATTCTCTACCCTGCTATTGAGCTATACAAGGTTGTGAAAACATGTCTAAGTGTGGTCTACTAACAGAATTCCTGGCAATGCATGATGCTGGTGAAATGAGCATAACATAATTCAAAAAAATACTGCAAGTTAATGGCAGTAGAATACTGTGAAGAATAACACAGAGACTGAGGAAACTATCAACATAGAAATATAGAAGGCATAAGTTAATGGTTTATCATATTCATGTGCATTTACCACAATATGGTTGAATTAGATTTTACATATGAAGGATTCAGTACTATATGCTAGATAAGAAGTATGAAGGAGAAGCTACCTCAGCTTGCGGATGACTGTTCCCAGAGTAAGCAAGCTGCGGTTGATGTGGCAACCTTCTTTCAACCGTGCACCAGCTGACAATGATTGAGAAGCTCGCTCACTTCCCGCAAGATCCACAAAGTTCTGTTTGGAAAGAGAAAATTATACTCTCACAAAATGCTGAATACTACAGTAAAAGAAAAATGAAGAAATATCATACCACAGTGGCGGTTAGGATGCTTGAACTATCTTTCCCTAAAAATTCCCGTGCAGAACTTTCAATTGTCTGAGATAAACAGCATATTCGAACAAACAAAATTAGGTTTGCCAAAGTTAGAAATAACAGCTGAAAAAGAAATAAAGTAACAATTAATCAATCAAACAAACCACGGTACCAGTCTTAGAATCTGATGCGATCTTGAGCTCGTCTCGTTAAGGGCTGTCTCCCCAATTTGTCTTTGTGCTGTGAAATTCATGACACCAACGTTAAAATAGCCAGCAGGTAATTACTTTTACAGTCGATTTTAGGATTTTGTGAAGCATACCTTCACACACCGATAGAAGCTCTTGGAAGTGACTCCAGTCCCTGAGAGTTTCCTCTGTAAGTTTATCCACAATTGTACCTCTCTAAAAAATAGTTGGAGTGTCAATACAATCGATAATCTATTCCACGCAACAAGAACTACATTCACCTCTGGATCATCTAAGAGCCTCAGTGGAGAAGTATCCGTACTGAGAAGGTCTCTAACAGCTTCGTTGTATATCTCCATTGCAGAAAGCTTCAACAAAAATTCTCTTTCCTTGTGCTGTTGCAAGAATCGAACAATTACATCTCACCCCTAAATAGAGTGATAAATAGAAGTGTTTTTTGTATGTACCCTCGTTATGTAGTTGTATATATCTGCAATTGCATATTCAGTAATTCCACTCATGGTATATGTCTTTCCACTGCTTGTCTGTCCATAAGCAAAAACACTAGCTGCAATGGATGTGGATGAAGTTAAGTATAAAAGAAAAAAGTTTCATGGAATGATGAGAATGAAAATGAAGAGGAATCATAGTCACCATTTATTCCACTGGCAACTGAGAGAGTAACTTCCTTGGCTCCTTCTTCATAGACTTTCCGGGTGGAGCAATCTGGCCCAAAAACCTTGTCTGCAAGTAAGCCAAAAGTGGCATATGAAGCTAATGAGAAACTCTATGGATCTTCATGTCTGCCTAGAGCTTGAAACGTACATAATCTAGATGGTTCTTGAGAATAGAGTGTTTACCAAACATATACGCATTTGAATACATTGACCGCTCTGATACGGAAAGATTGTTTCTATAGATGATGGTGTTATCGTTGATGCACTCCCAATCAGGGACCTCATATCTGGTGATTTCCTTCTCATTAAGCGGCCTCACGCGGACCGAAACAAATACTTTTTCCTCATTGAGACTTGCACCTTGCACCAGCTCCTCCCCCATCCTTACTTCCCCACAGTGGTCAACTTGTCAGATCAACTTCAGAAGAACAACCATCGCAGCAACAGAGAAGAGTCGGTGCATCAAAGTCGTTCCATTGTTTATTCCAACTCCACTCCTCATAATTCACCCCTCTCAGCTCCTACTTTTTGATTATGGTTGAAGCTTCCCAACGTTGAGTTAATAAAGCAGGTGTTGTTTGGATCGTAAGGAACATGTTGACCAGACAACTTCTACACCTACCATTACAACAATCTGCATCAACAACAACAACAAGCTAATAATCGGTTAGTTGTAAATGACCCACATGTTTATCTCGGCGCTTTTCTTAAGCAGAAAGTTTCTTTAATCAAATCCTGCTTGATTGTTAAATTCCATTTAGAAAAAAGTCAAATCATATTCGTATGCAAAATCCACAAGTGTCCATTCTCCCATACATATGGGCGGCGTCAATTGATTCTGCCTTAATAAAAAAAACACTAATAGTTGGATTGTTCTGAAATGGTCCCCATTACAGACTGTCATAGTCTTCGCTTCATGTGCTAAACTCTGAATCCAGATTTGAGAAAAGCAAAAGGAAGGTTTCTTCTTTTTTTTACTATAAGTGCGATTGGCCCAGTCAGTATCTGAATAAGTCTTAACTGGCTCAGTGCGAGTGAGGTTTCAACCTGAATTTGACCAACTTTAGGTGCCAAAGGTGAAATCGATTGTGTGAAACGCTTCATCGACTGGAGGAAAGAATAAAACACATTAGAAACGATGGACGTGCTTACAGTGGTTGGGGTCAGTGCAGGGCAGTTCAGACTTCAGAGAGAGGCTTAGAAAAGAGTTGACACAATTTATCAGTTTGGTTCTCTGCCGAAAGTTACGAATTTGGCTGTTTCCAAGAATTTCTAGATTTGAAGGAAGAGCAACGGCACTAACAAGGAACTTACCACGAATTTTCGCCAAAAACAAAATCCTCCAGAAAATCTGATTTTGCATAGAAATGAGATTCCGATTACAGATAATGCAGAAGTCGAATTGGAGATTAATCAATCATTATTCCGAATTCTAAGGACCGTGCAACAACTAAATAGCGCTTGGCGAACTCGTGAAAATGTTCGTCCACCTGATTTTTTTTTTTTGAGGGGGAAACTATTAGGTGCATGATGTGAACACTGCACTGATCCAACCAACATCGCAGCTAAATCCCTTTTTTAAATTCGTTGTGCATGCATCTCGTCGGTAACCAATGCAAGATGCAACTAGAAAAATTAAAACATTCTGCAGCACGTTAATGGCGGCATTATCTTCACAAACACAATCAGCACCGGTGATAGAAGATTACCGTGAAAGATTCATCCAAAACGCGTCAATCAAAGACAATGCCAGTACTTGACGAGACTTTCGATTCTTTCGAGAACGTGGAACCCCAATTATGAGCACGGGCAAGGGACCAATGGCGGCAAACCTCGCTCTCCGTCGCAAAATTTGTTGATTGACAGATCGTGGAAGAAAGACAATGACGGAGGTGTTCGTTGGTCGTGCAGCTGACGAATCAAGGAGACCGAAGCCTTCGCTTTGAGAAGAAAAAAAACATGTAAATGAGAAGAGCAGGAAGACCCCGAGTCGTGACTCGGTGAGTCTGCTGGGAAGGGTATAGAGCGAGTGGTTATGGCTACCTGCCTACCCCTCTGTGTTGCGTTGGATTTGAAACCGCTTGCGCCACCTTTGCATTCAATTATCGATTATCATAATCATCACTTCCTGTCGTATTTTGGTGCTCTTTTTTTTTGGTAAATTGGTGTTCTCTAATATCAAATAATGATATATACACGCACATATATATATATAATTTTACCAAATTTGTATATTTACCTAGGACTAATATGACCACGTCGCTGCATATAGATACATATTACGTGCAATTTTTTTTCCAACAACTTTAATACTTCTTATTCAAATAGAAAAACACACAATCAAAGCGATCACGAAGTGTTATTATTACAATCAGCTAATAATAAACTACTAAGTTGGGGTGTGGTACAATGACTTAATTATCTAAACGCACACCCAATTTGGTTTGCCTAACTATTCAATTTGCGCTCTCATTAGCTGAACGCGAGATTGTTTTCCAACTGACATCTGAGATTTGTTGTGCCATGACCTTGATGCTCTCGCATGTGATGTCCAGTCTCCAGTAGCTCGTCTTTCCTTGAATTTGCTCCACGACCCTCAAGGAATCCGTTTCTACCTCAATATTCTGCCACCCTCTATCAACTGCCAGTCTTATGTTTTCCAATACCGCTTGAGCCTCTAACATTTTCACTTTATCACTACAAGCTCTTCGGTTCAGTCCTCCCACTAACTGGTCATTCTCGCCCCTTGTCACCACCCCAATGCCTTCACGTTTCGTTTGGTTGCACCATGACGCGTTGCAATTGATTTGGATTGCTCCAGCTCCCGGTTTAGTCCATCTTTCTTGTCGGCTTTCCCTGGTTCTGGTGCTGTATTGAGGTTCGGTCCTTGATAGCTTTGAGTGTGCTTCTTTGATGACAAGAACCATCTCAATTGGGTTCAGTCTCTTCCCCTCAAAAGCTGCTTTGCATCGTACTTTCCATATATGCCAACAAGTTCACATGCATAGACTTTGTCGCTCTTGCTCTACCCGTGACTCCCCTTTCTATCATTCGTTCCTTGATCCACTCATTAAGGGTCGAAGTCTGACTCTGAGTCTGTCGAATACCCATAACATCGAGCCACACCGCCTCAGTCCATCTGCACCAATTCATCATGTGTTCTCTTGATTCCTCAAGCCCACATATAGGACAATCCTCATCCACTATCATGTCATTTCTCCTGAGATTCCGTCTAACAATTGCATTTGAAAGTAAACGCCACATAAAATCCTTAACCTTAGGCAAAGTGTTTACCTTCCATATCATCCTCCAGACATCATCATCAGAACATAACTCTTGTGTCATGGCTCTATCATTCTCTTTCAACTGATGATAGACTGACTTCACCGAAACACGCCCATCATTTGCATAGGGTCATATCATTTGGTCAGGGCATGGTTAAGATTTCAGTGGTATGTTAAGAATACAACGTGCATCCGTGTCATTAAAGCTGCCCCGAATGACTTCCTCATCCCATGCACTATCCCCCCCCCCCCCCCAAACAGGTCATTACCTCTCGTGTTTGGCGTCTGACATCCATCTCTTGGTCATTCCACTTTGAAATCTGGTTTCGTCACCACCTGCAGGTCCTCAAAGATTTGAACATCTGAGTCATCTCCAATTTTCCACATCCCCTCCACAAACAAGATATCTCTACCATGGACCATACTCGTCCACCCTCAAGAAGCTCGACCACCTTTCCTAGTCGATCTGAACTCAGTGTTGGGGAAGTAAAGTCCCTTGAGGGTTCAGATCCATAATGTCTCTGGTTCATTCAGTATTCTCGTAGTCATCTTTGTGGGTAGTGCCTCATTGACAGTTTACAACTCCCGAAATCCGAGTAACCCAATTGGTTTGGATCTAGCAAGCACCTCCCATCTATTCTAGTGAATTTGTTCCCTTCATTCGACTCGCCCCCATAAGCTTGTAATCATGACATTAATTTCCGAGCACCACGTCCTAGGAATTTTAAAGACATTCATCACGTATGAGGGAATAACCGTGATGACTGCCTTTATGAGAATTTCCTCACCTGCCTGGTTGAGAGCTTTCAACCTCCACCCTTGTATCTTGTCGCATATTCTACTCTTGATATAGCTCAATGCTTCCTTCTTCGATCGATCCCCAATTAATGAGAGTCCAAGGTATTTTTCAGGGTCTGAAATACCTTGAATTTGCAGCACCTCTTCGATCTTCTTACACATGTCACCATATGCCCGATGATACGCCTTTTGCATATCCAGCTTCAAAGCACATTCAATTGTATTGTTGCCCCTTCGATTCTTTAAATGGTGGAACACTTCACAAGCAATACGAATATTATCCTGTATTGCACGATCTGCCACAAAAGCGCTCTGTTAGGGGGTGACAAAATCCGATAAATTGGGTTTTAGCCTATTCACTAAGACCTTGAATACAATTTTATATAAGAAATTGCAAAGGCTTATGGGTCTAAAGTCACTCGCTCTCGTTGGCCTTGAAATTTTAGGGATGAGGGTAATATCTGTATAATGTAAAGTAGAGGGAAAGACACCTGACTTGAGAAAGGACTTGACTGACGTGATTACAACTGGACCAACTGTGTGTCAATTACTTTGGTAGAATCAACCCGTAAAACCATCTGGACCTGGAGCTCTTGCACCTCCTAACTAAAAAACCACAACCCTGATTTCTCCATCATCCCTTTCCAAAATAATGTTCATTTCCTCTGTAATTTGAGTTGGAATGACCCCCAGTACCTCCCCCTCATTCAAGTCTTCATCTTATGACCGAAATACCGTTTGAAAATGCCCACATATCTCGTTTTCCACACCTCTGACCGAACTGATTCACTCTCCCTAATCATTTTGCACTCTGGTTATGTCGTTTCTTCTTCTTTTAGCATTGGTAGTAAGATGAAAGAATGTTGAATTTTGGTCCCCTTTTGTAAGCCACTTAACCCTGGACCGCTGTCTCCAATAAACCTATTCTCGGTGGTTGATGTCCTTAATACGACTTTTGAGGGTTTCCTCCTCCTCTTGGCTATTCATGCTCGGTCGACCACTAGTTACACGTTGGAGTCGATCAACTGTTTTCTCAATTCAACTTGGTTATTCCCAAATTTTTCTTTTCACCACCAAGTTAATCTCCTCCGGCAACTCTCCATTCTCACATTGATCTCCACTTTTCTATCTACATCATCCCATTCGGTCCAGACTTCTTTAATTACATATTTGCATTCAACATTTTCTAGCCACATCTCCTCAGACCGGAAGAAGTGCTCATTCCTTTGCTCGCCTTGCTCACAGTGGAGTACGAGAGACGTGTGATCTGATCCAATTGAAATGTCATTTTTGTACTAAATTTTCGGATATCTTGCATCCCAAGCCTCATTGATGAGTACCTGATCAATTCTTTCTGACACCCTTTCCTCCCCTCGTAAGTTGTTTGACCAAATGAATCTAGATCTTTTCGCTCCCTGGTCTTCCATGTTGATATTTTAAATCATCTCATTGAATTCATCAATCTGTCTTTGAGATTTATGTCTTCCCCCTTATTTTTCATGATGATGACAGATCACATTAAAATCACCCATGCACATCCAAGTCGGCATGCGCCTTCTCCCTATATCGCGCAATCCATCCCAGTTTTGTTTCCTCCTCTAAGGATCCACATCCGCATATACCCATGTAATAAGACAAGGGTTTGACTGGTTGTTCATCTTCACCTCACTATCAATAATATTATGGGTGACCGACTTAATAGACACTTGAACATCATTCCTCCACCATAACACCATTCCTCCCGGCATGCCTCGCGGATTTACGTAGTAAGTACAATCCATTCTCACTTGCTCTCAAACCCTTTAGCATAATGCATCCCCTTTTTTTTGTTTCCATCATGCATATGATCTCTGGTTAATGCACCATGTTGAGGTCATTTAGATGTCGAATTGTCAGAGAAGACCCCAGACCCTGACAATTCCAACAGATTATATTCATGGCCCCCGTGTGGTTTTTTTGGGACAGCCACCACAACCCGTTTCAACCATTTGTGATTCTCCTTCTTCAGTCTCCTTATCCTCCTTCTCTATGTTTCTTTTTGCCCTCATCAATTTTGATCTACTTCCCTTCTTTTGAGGTCTTCCTCTCGGCCTGCCTGCCTTTACTTGACCTCTCTCCGATTCTTTCCCTTCTTGTGTCATGTCAGGCCTTAGTTTCTTCCTCATGTTTCGACCATCCTCCTCCTCGAGCCTCATTTTCAGAGACATCCTGGTCAAAATAAGGCTAAGATGATGGTTTATAGAAGGAACGATTATGGTTTCCAAGCGTTTGATTGTAGGAAAGTTCTGGATGGTTGATTGTTGGTGGGTACGGTCAATCCAGTGAAGAGCGGGAATATCATGGTGTATGGTTAGGGGGTTCAGCTTAGGCTTCTTAGTTGGGGTAGATGGTTTTGGATGACGGTGTGTTGTATTGTGGTTGAGAGGATCATGAGAGGGGTAGCTTCAGTGGATTCAAGTGGTAATGGGTGGTTCTCATACGGCCAAGTGTTTCTCCCATAAATAAGGATCTCCATATTTTCCATTCGATCTTGGCTCATCGATTATGTTTCATCCAGCTACATAGTCTTGGTTCCAACTCCTTTGCTTTCATCCTCTTGTGATTCTATGCAGCTTTTCTCTTCTTGATCCATCCGGTTTACTCGAGTTCTCACTTATCTAGTCTTATTACATCCAGTTGCCCCTATTCTCATCTTATTCTCCTTGGTTTTTCTCATTGATCTTGCCTCATTCATTATTTCATACCAAGTCTTTTTCCTTGTGGGGCTTTTTTGAGACGACCATCCCTCCATCGATCCATCCTCCTCAGATTTCCTCGGTCTTTTCCATTCAGTCAGGGACTATACATAGGGCGTCCCGACTTCTCCTCAGACATTTGGACATCCACCTTTCATCCTTGTGTTGTATGACTAAACTTTCCACAACCATAGCAAAAGCCAGACAACCTCTGATTTTTATCGAGACCCATCTTTCCTCCCCTTTAGAGTTCTTCCACCAAAAATCAGTCAGAAGAGACTGATTTACATCAATCTCAACGTTCATTCTAAGATATCAATTGGTTGCATTCTCAGTATCCTTTTCTGTCTCAATGAATCTGCCAATTTTATTTCCGATCTTCTCAGCATTCCCAACATTGAACATCTTTAACCCTAGGTCATGAATCTGGACCCAGAATTGGACCATTCTGAATTCAACTCTCGCGAGTCCTCTTATCGACTCTCATTTTTTCATGCTCAAACAATGGTCTTGGACAGACCACGGGGACATAACGAATATTTGTTTCCTCATCTCCTCGTTTTCAAATTCAAACATCACAACCCTGTTTGATGTCTCTGTGAACATACTGAACCAAAACTCCCCCATGCCTTTAGTAGCACATTGATAATTGCCACATTTTCACCTACTTCTGAGCGATGATCACACCCACATATCGATCAATATCCTCATCCTTTGGGTTCGAGTTCAGATCCAGAGTGGTTTTCCGAGTTGTCATCTTACCGTTGGAGATGGCACTGCTTCACCGCACAGAAGTCCTCACGGCGATCGTATCCTCATGCAAGCACATGTAAATAGAAAAAAAAAAAATAACTCAACTCACACACACACTTACATTGGCAGCTAAAACTTAGCAATCCTTGGCCATGATCAGCACGCCATCAACGATGAAGAAACATTTGCACCAACACCGGAGACAACCCTAGCAACACTTCAGAGAAGGTCGGTTGTCAGGAAAGATCCATCGACCTAAAATAACCACGTCCACGCTGCACTTTAGGGTTCTCCCGAAAGTTCCATGCATGCAGGTGCAAAGGTAGAATTTTTCCGAGCAGCACCGCCACAGAAGCGCCACACTGATGCAGAGGCAACGCACATAGGCTACATCGATGTGCAGAAGGTGGCTTCCGACGACACACTTCATCGGATGATCTTCTGTGGGGGTTCGGATGCTGTGAGACTGCTTGCGATCTGATATAACCCTAGCTTGTTATCTAAACGCACATATAAATCACTTTGCGTCGATGGCTAGGGTTTCCACAGGGTCTGCCGCTGGTGAAGACTCCGGCGATGGGGTCACCGATGAGGGCTCTCTCACAAACCTAGAGAGGGACTCAGAAAGATTGCAAAGGTGTTCTAGAAGTGTATCTATCTTATAAAATGAAAAGGTGTTATTTTAACAGTGATCCATCATAATAAAATGTACCAACATAATGTTAAATCACTATCTTTATGATAATATCCTTATTGTGGTGTGTCTTGTTGTTAAATGACTGAAGAGTTTTTTAAGTGTTTTTTTTAACTTCCCCATTTGAGTCTTAAGAATTCACTACACTCATAAACAGTACCGAGTTTGCTCAACATGATCATTAACAAGATAATAAGTCACTCTAGTTGCCTCGAAGTTATCAACTTTAATTTGACAAAGGTGATTTATATGTTAGATTTAAATACTTATCCACGAATGTTATTTGTGAATGAGTGTTGATAAAAACAAACTCAACAATGTTTTACCTCTTCAAGTGTGCTCCAGATATTCTTGTTCATTATTTTCTGTTCTTATTTTATACTCTAAGTACCACACATGATGGATGATGGGATATCGGACCCTGTTACATTTCGAGTCGGAAGGTCCCAACCAACATTTTATCTCGATCCTGAAGTAATAAGTCAGGCGTCGCCCTGATCAACATCATAAGGCGCCAACCTCCAAAGCGCACATCACTTAAGTAGCGAAATATCCAAAAGATCCCACAAAATTCGGGATTTGTGCATATCTTAAGGAAATACTTACTTGAAACAATTATTAACACACGTTGAAGATAATGAATATCCTGGATTAAAGAGATTAACCATGGTATCAAGTCATCTTTACTTTTAGCTCTAAATAACTCTCATATGCTATAGTATTATCATCTACTATGACATACACACTATATTTATGTCATTCTTAAACTCTAACTGATTTAATCATAGAGCAGCTTCAACAAGTACAAACTCATTTCCCCTTCCGGCAGAGCAATTTTAAGGAAATTGAAGACCCGATCCGCACAACCAATCCAACGTGATTCAACAACCCATACTGTTAATTTTGGATCGTAAATATTTTTTTTATATAATATATGTTAAATTTAAATTTAATCTATGAATGATAATAATTTTATTTGACGTTATACAATATTCGAAATTATTTTATCATCGTAGTAACAGTTTTCTAAATATTCCCATTATTGCAACCCATCTTCACCCAAATGTTTCAATGTTTCATCTCACTGTGTTCAATGTTTTTATTATTAATTAATACAATTAGATCCATCAACCAAATGGACTCATTACATTACATAAACAAAAATATCAACATTTCACATGTAAATAGATAGACGAAGAAATGATATACCCTCATACAATATCACGTTTCGTGTAACACGACTTATTCTCTGCAAAGCGTGATCGGGTCTAAATGGTTTCTTTCAAAAGGAGAATGTGATCATGTCCAAGCTTAAACTCTCCATCATCACATTCTCCATAAAACCACAGTTATTAGCCACGATAATGGAGCCGAGATCGAGCTTCTTGTTGATGGCATTCCTCATTGTAGGTTTGATAGGGCAAGAGCCATGGAGAGGGATGATCGGAATGTTATCGCAGTTGCAGATCTCGACCATGTAACCATCTGGGTCATGGAAGAACACTTGATCGACTAGTACACCTCCTTCCTCAACTGTAGCCGTTATGTATCTCATACCCATCTCTTGGAGCCTCTTCTTTACCAGTCCAACATCGGTGCACTGGAATTCAAACATTTTATACACACAAATATTTTGTAAATTAAAGTATCTTAAAAAAGTTATAATTATTTGATAACTGTATTTAAAAAAATAGGGCAAATAGCTTTAATTGCAGTAACACGTTTGAAAGTGTTATTCTGTGCACCAAGACGTTTATCTGTTGTTGTTAAATGCATAACCGTTAGTGTTCCGTTGATTTTTTTTCATTACTGTTTTCTGTCAAAATGACGATTTTTCTCTCATGTTCATCTTTATTTCATTTTCAATACAAAATCGTGAACCAAATCCAAGAAAATAGATATGAGTATGAAATCAACCAAAAACAATATTTTTAGATCCGAAATTAACCCAGAGTAATTTTTTAGGTTTGAAATTAACCTAAAAATGTTGTTCGGGTTCAAAATCACTCTGAAATGCTATTCAGAATTTTAAATTAACCGAGACAACATATATGAGTTGATTTCGAACTCCGAACAATATTTCTGGGTTGATTTGGGGGTTCAAAATTGAGTTGATTTCGAAATTAAAACTTTATTTTTGTTTGGTTTAGTGTTGAAAATGAATAGGATGACAACATTTCCATTTTAACAAATTTAAAAGAAAAAAATTATGGAATAGTTATAGTAGTGCAAATGCAAATAACAATCTTCTAAAATATTTGAGTGCACAAAACAACATAGGTGATAGATTTAACAAAATGGTCAAACATTCGAGTGCATTAAAGCTATTTATAATAAATGCATATGAAATATACATGTTTATAATGTAAAATACTATAATATTTATCTAATAATATGTGTTTTTATAACGTATATAAAAAAAATTATAACTATTGGTTGTGCTACATGATACTTATATTTTATGAATGAATGTAACATTGATACATCTATTGGAATTGAAAGAGAAGATATTCAATGAGAAGAAAATATAATTTTACTAACTTGGAAGGACATATGGTTGTCTTTCGGGTTAATGGGTCGGGGCTCGGGTACGGTGTCGTAGTCTTCCAAATTCGGGTTTTCGATCAAATGGATTCCGACCCCGTAGTTGTATAGCCTTCAACATATGCTTAATATATCAATCAAGACACACGTGTATATGTATATGTATATTGGTTAGAAACGTTTTACGTACGTACCATGCACCATTGAAGTTGAAAGAAGAAGGTCTCTTGATCATGGTAAACCCTAAAACGCCCTCGTAAAACTGAATCGAGTCCCAAACGGATCGACATAAGAGTGAGACATGGTTGAGTGAGAGCAGTGGAAGAGCTTGGTTGTTCTGAATTTCTTCGATCTCCATTGGTGCCATTGTTGTTGGATCTTCTGATTCTCTCGTTTGTTCCCTTCAATGTTTGAATGTACGAGGTGGATTGGGTAGATACGAGGATGTTCCTTTTAAATACATGCAAGGGAGGAGGAAGAGGGAAGGTACGGACCGACCTATAGAAGTAGCTAGGATGTTGGTAATGTTTGATGGATTGAGGAACTTTCCTGGTTGAATGATGTTGATCATAAATACAAACATGTTTTGGACACGTAATCCCGACGTTTTTGGTTAGCGGAAATCGATGGTTGGCTGCAATGGCGGTTCTAGGGTTTAGGAATATCGAGTCGAATGTTTGAGTGCTCAAGCTATGTTCGGTTGAAATTACACAAGCTTAGACTTGTTCGAACCGAGTTTAGCATAGTCTTAACTCTTTTATGACATGTTCTTTTGGCGGAATGTGTAAGAAATTCGGCTTACAGATTCCGTAAGAAGTTGTTCTTTTCGCGGAATTGGAAAAATTTGGCTTACGGATTCCAGGCGGGGTAGACTTAGACATTCCGTGTGAAAACTTCGGAATTCCTAAGCTTAGAAGACAAGGAATCCGGAACAGGAGGGAAAATGATTGTTTTGCCCTTATATACATTTCATAAGGACATTCCTATCCTCTTCGTTTTAAACAGACAACGTCGTTCCAGCTCCCCTGCTCCAGCTCCAAACCGAAGCTCCAGCTCCAAACCGAAGCTCCAGCTCCAAACCGAAGCTCCAGCTCCAAACCGAAGCTCCAGCTCCTCTCCGTTTTCAATCTTCACTGATCAAGTACCCAATCTCGACTAGCTCTTTTGGATTTTCAATCAATTTTTCTGGGTTCGATCGAACCCAGAAATCAAATTTCAAGACTCGAATTTAATGACAAGAATAAAATGTTGACCATAAATATTTTTTTCATTTTCAGGACTCGAACTCAACACCTCTGATTAAGAAATGTAGCGCTGAACCGAATGCAAATTTGTTACTCCTTAAGTTTCTCCAACACAAAAATTTTGTTTAAAATCAGTTTAATCTGTTCCACTTAATTGTATGTTCTACCTAAGAATAAGTTTGAATCACCGACAATAATTTTTGATCCGTCGCTCGTTTCATTTTTTCATAGTGTATCGATCTGCCACTGCATCTGTTGGAAGGAAACATCTTGGAAGATTCCTGGACACATCATCATCATCGGGTCTTTGTACCATGGAAGTTTCCTAGGGTTTGGATTGATCCAACGACGCATAATTGATCAGAATGAAACAGTGCTCTCACGTAAGAACTGACCTAACGGAACAAGGAAGGATCTTGGGATTTCTAGGGTAGGGGTGAGATTGGGCGGGCCGGTCCGGTCTTTTTCGCAAGACCGAGCCTGAATTTCGGTTCTTACCTGTGGAGAACCGAGACCGATTTTGGTCTAAAAAGCCCATCTGAGTCGGTCTTACTTGATTCGGGCCGATCTCGGTCTAGGACCGAAATTTTCAGTAAAAAACAAAAATTATCTGAAATTTGCTGTAAAAGAAATTGTCTTAATGAAATGAAGACAAGTAGAGCTGTAGAGGAAAGGGTGCTCAGGAATATGACTGGTGGCTACTGATGTTGAACGAGAGGAAAATACCAATGTAAATTATTAAATGTTAGGTTTTAATAAAACTTGGTCCGAGTTGGTCCTAATCGAGCTTTTCGAGGAAAAGTCTGAGACCGAAATCGATCTTAGAGGGAAAAACCCGTCTGACCGCTCGATCTCGGTCCTAGTCGGTCCGATTTTGTCAGAATTTTGGTCCAGACGATCTTTTTTACTCACCCCTATTCTAGGGTTAGAACTTAGAAGTGAGCTTGTCAATTCGTGTAGATGGTCAAGCGTGGGTCATGTTAAGTACAAATCATATTAAAATATTCTCAACCTAAACACAATTCATGATTAATAATGGATCAATTTTCAAGACTCAAACATGAATCATGTGTCGACGGGTCAACTTGTATGACTTGTAAACTTATGTCATTTTAATTTGTACAATATGAATTTTACGGATCAACTCATCATCATGTGATCCATGAATATTAATATAACTTATTAGAATGTATATATATTTACACGTGTCCACGAGTTGACTCATGGGTGGAAAGGTACGACCTAAATCCAACTTCATTTTTCATGCGGGCTGAATGGATCGTGTCAAAAAGACATGCGAGTCCAAAATATTCGACCCAAACACAACCTATGAACCATAGGGTGGTCGTGTCCAAAATTGACCTTCTAATTAGAAGTAGCTAGAGACATCTTATTGAACACCTATCAGTATCAGAGTATGTTATATAAAAGAAACACAACCATGACAGAAGTAAAAACACAACTACGACTTGGACAAAATTGGTCCCATATTGTAAATTACTTCAAATAAGTAGAAGCAATCCAGAGAAGGATGTAGCTTATCAATGAAGTCGTCACCTCAAAACCTCTTAGCCCTCTGAATATCGGAGGAACCACAGATACCATCAAGAACGTACCCAACAGCCACGATACAGCAAAAGATCCAGCACTGCATCATCATATCCCACATCTCATTAGTTACCTTCTTCCATAATGGATTGGCAGTGACCATAAACAATGAAAAAATGGGTTCAATACTAAATTGCTAGCTCAGTCCATTTTCTAATCAAGTTTTGGATGGAAAATCGACAAGAGGCGTGCATGTGGATGGAAAAATAAAGGGTTAATTACCAAACAGGTACCCAAACTTTACATGGTTTGGCAAGTAGGTACCTAAACTTTTTTTGACTGCAAATAGGTTGCCCAACTTTGTGAAATTAGCAAATAGGTACCTACCGTTAAGAATAAACGGAAAATAACGAGAGGAGCAAACAGATACATGGACTTGACATGGTTTGACAAAAAAGTACCTGAACTTACACGAATTAGCAAGTAGATACCTGAACCGGTTCGAAATCGGTTCGGTCGAACCATTTTTTTTATAAAGTAGATTTTATATATCAAACACATGCATGACTCAACTCCAGAAGTTTTTGGTGCATTAAGGAAGCATCATGAACCCATCGCTCGGGTCCATCACCATCCCGACCTCATCGATCTCTATTATCTCCGGTCGGGAAAAGACCGCTCTCGACTTCGTTTACGTGGTTGTCGATTTCGTTCGGGTATTTCCTTAGTTCAGTCCCCATAAACCCTACTTAGATGCACCGAGAACGTTTGGAGTTGAGTCATGCATGTGTTTGGTATATAAACCTTACCTTTTTTAAATAAAAAAGAGTGGTTCGACTGAACCGGATTTTGAACCGGTTCAAGTATCTACTTGCTAATTAGTGTAAATTCAGGTACCTATTTGCCCAAACATGTCAAGTTCAGGTACTTGTTTGTTCCTCACGTGATATTTTCCGTTTATTCTTAACGGTAGGTACCTATTTGCTAATTTTACAAAGTTGGGCAACCTATTTGCGGCAAAAAAAATTTAGGTACCTAGTTGCCAAATCATGTAAAGTTGGAGTACCTATTTGATAATTAACCCAAAAATAAAAAGAGTTCAGCTAGCAATGTTCATACTTAATCCTGGCAAGAATCACATACCTGTAGAGATAAGCTCGCCATGAGCTCTTCAACCGATCATGTATGAAATAAATGGTAGCGATCAGAGATAGGGCCACTTGAAGAGTCGGTCCATCTTCAGTAGGGAACAAAACAGTGAGAACTGCAAGCACTAAGAATGCTACGGATGTCTTGATCATGAACTTTGAGGGTGGAGTTTGGAATCTGCTCAGCATGGCTTGCACGTATTTGGATTGAGTTACTTCTCTGATTTTCTTCTTGACGTTGATTTTCGGGTTCTTCCTTTCGTGGAACTTCTGCATGATTATCTTGTCATGAGCTGACTCAATCGCATCAATGCTAGGTTTGTGCCCAGCGTACTTCTGGACCAAGAAATTTCTTGCTCCTTGGATTTCATCCTCGGATGCCTCTCTGCTAATTCCTAGCCTCTTATACGGGTCCCGCACGTTAATCCTAGGAAAGACCGAAGAGCCTGCATAAACGAAATAAAGTGGTCAAAATAAGATATTGTTATAGCATACCAAGAGATTGAAGTTATTTACAAAAGGGGTTAATTACCAAAAAACAAACTGAACTTTGAGGAAAAACCAAACAGCAAACCGAATTTTTTTTTTTGACAAACAACAAACCAAACTTTTGGAATTGAGCAAACAACAAACCTACCTCAAATTTTCATCATGTTTGAACAGATTTTTCAATGTTTGAGAGAGTTATTAAGTTAACATTAGTTAAAGTATTCTAAGGAAAGTGTATCACGACTTAATAACTCTCTCAAACATTGAAAAATCCGTTCAAACATAATGAAAATTTGAGGTAGGTTTGTTGTTTGCTCAATTCCAAAAGTTTGGTTTGTTGTTTGTCAACAAAAAAAGTTTGGTTTGCTGTTTGGTTTTTCCTTAAAGTTCGGTTTGTTTTTGATAATTATCCCTTACAAAAGAGAGGGCAATATAAAGAGGGAAATGCTGATTAATCACCCAAATTTAATGCACATATGACCAATTCTCTTTTTTAAGGAAGAAAAAGGAATTACCAGTTAAGTCATTACTGAGATCACCATAAGAAGCATCCATTGCACACTTAATAAAAGGAGCTCTTCCTCTAATACATCTATTGATAGATGCTTCTCTCCCAGGAATACTGTATAATGGTTCCAACATACTTGGATTCTGGCATGATCATATTCAATACTATACTACAACATTCTACTATTTAAGTAAATCAAATAAATGCAAGCTTACAATACCTTCCAAGACAAAGCATATCGAACTTCCATTTACAGTTGGAAATCATATGCATGGATGAAATTTCCTTCACCGGAGACCTGCAGCTTTTTTGAGGTACTGAAAGGCATCGCGATGGACTGCCAGCCAATCCAGAGACAGACATAGTGCCTTTATAAAGCAGTTCTTAGTAAACAAACTAGAAAATTTCGCACCTGCTAAAAGAACGAGCACTGGTGTGAAAACATTATAAATGTCGTAACAAAAAACACCGATGATAGCATGAAATATTGATTTTTGAGTGAGATGTCTATTGAACCCAAGAGAAAGAACTATGGTTGCAATATTACCATAAGACTCCATTATTGAAGTACAAACTTCTAAGAAGTATAGAAGAGTCACTGCATTCCAGCAAAAGAGGTACATTTGATTTGGGAATCATTATGCCACTTATTTCGTTTTATCCGGTTATAGTTAAAGGAAAGGCCGGGGTAAGCAAGCTGACAACTTAGTCAGTACAACAAAATATACTTGCAGTATCCAATCATCAAATTCACACAGACCACATACAAGTCTTTAAATACTAAGAAGTGAAGTGCAGAGAGATGATTTTCTATTAGTCTGCTGCTTTCTTGTGCCATTGAAATTTAGAAGCAGCAGTTAGTCCATTGAAATTTAGAAGCTATAGGAAAATGGACCTAGTAGTAACTAAACATGGACGTAGAAACCGAATTGCATTACTCTAAGAGAGGCAAAAACTGAAAACCAGAGGTGTCTCGACTGTTCATAAAGACAATGGATCATGAATTCGTTTGTAGGAAATAAGCAGTTTTTCATCAATTTGCAGTTCGAACCAAATTAGGGCCGGCAATGTCAGTTCCATACACCCCTCAGGCTCAGCTCCCATTCCGGTGGTATTGATGGCTCAAAAATACAATTTTTAACAACCATGAACAGAAGGAACACCAAGGTACAATAGAAACCAAATGTTGGGAGCACAAAAAACTGCAACTTGTTTTACATTCTTGAACATTGCAATGTCAGCTCGAGTTGCAGCAAGAACAAGACATGCGTTTTTTGTCAGAATTTCTGCCTCAATCAATCAGAAGCTCAATGGATTAAATAGATTTAACAGATAATTGAAAGAATCCAATCCAATCCAATCCAGTAAATGATGAAGCTAGCTTCCAGAACGACATGTTCAGAGGGACACAGGACGGCAGCAGCAGCAGCAAAATACATACCTATCTCAACAACGAAGAAGAAATGGATTTCTCCTTCTCAAATAAGAATCATGTCTGCTACGCCCGTCAGGCGGTCAGGGTATTGCGACGGATATGACAGATTGGGGAGGGAGGACTGAGGAGATGGACAAATCCTCGAAAGCTAATAAAATTACTAATAATAATAATTTATTTCTGGCTACATCAAGCAATTCCGTTGTAGTCTAGTTGGTCAGGATATTCGGCTCTCACCCGAAAGACCCGGGTTCAAGTCCCGGCAACGGAACTTATTCTTTTTAAACAAATTTCATTATTTCCATAAGGAAATTTTAAATATATAAGTATTTATTTAATTTAATGTAATTTATTAAATTTAATGCTAAAAATAAATATAAAATGATATTATGCTTTTTCAACTAATCCATTTTTAAGATACATGCTATTTATATTCATGTATTACATATCGTTTAATTACAAATTTAAAAATGTCAAAGATGATAAAAAAAGAATTATGCTAGGTTATATATATTACACAATTTGTACATATTTATTTGTGTAAAATATTGTATGTTTATATTACAACTAAAATGTTTTTTAGAACAAATGAGAAGGTAAAGTTAAACTATAAAGAGTATCTATGTGAGATTAGTAACACTAACAAATTGATTGAAATAAAATGATATGGATTAATAAAAATAAATAAATTTAACATATAAATAGATAAAATAGTTTAAATTTCTTATATGTATCGTTATAGGGTTTTTTACCTTAATTACTTGTATAAAAAAAAATTACTAAATAAATATCACTTACAAGAGCTAATATGAGTTAAAACTTAGACATTAACTCACTTGATTGTAGGGCCACCAATGGTGCGGTGAAAAACTCATAATCATGGTTATAACCGTTACTGTTTAATATGGTTAACCGTACCATTATGGTACGGTACAGTTATGGTGATGAATTTTCTACCCATAATGGTTATGGTTATGGTATTTGAGTCATACTCATGGTTATTATATAAATATAATAATTATTTAATATTAATAAACTAATATATACTAAATAATGGAGGTTACTGGACATACATGTAATAAATAACCATGAAGTTAGTTTTATATATTTTTATTGTTGGCAATATAGATTTATGTATTTTTTAAAATAAAATTTTCGGTCTTTTATTATATTACATGCGTGGAATAAATATGGGTATACGGGTAAAACCATGGTTAATAACCACAGTTATTTTAATGGTTATGGTATTGAAAATTGTATCCATAATGGTTATGGTTATGGTTATGGTATGTGGTTTAAAAATATAGTATGGTTATGGTATTTGTCATACCCGTACCATACCCTAACCATCGTCAGCCCTACTTGATTGTGGCTAAATCCAACTACAAATAAGACATTACGTATACACAATTTGTCACTCAGATATAATTCATGTCATTATATAGTTGAAAGAATTCAATCTAACTATCGTAATATAACATAGTGGTTCAACGCTTTATCTCTCTAAATATAGTAATATACTAAGGGAACAAAATAATCTATATTCTTTTTAGATTAGTCTATGTCATTGGTTCATCTATTATTTAGGAAAACGTCTCACGAAACAATCAATTTAAAATAAATTTTGAAAACTTAAATTTCAAAATTAAATAATAAATAAAAGGTAATGAAATATATATAAAATAGATAGAGAAAGTAACCTCAAAATTGAGTATTTGTTCATCATGTAACATCTCCATCATGGTGTCCTGTTGCTTGACACCTTCTGCCGGTCCCCCAAAACCTATCCACAGAACAAACACAAAACATTCCATTTTGCTCGTTCACATTTTTTTTCACCTTATCTTTCATCAATCACATTACAACCGAAATTACAATGCGTTGTCATTTTTATATTAATATATATATATATATATATATATATTTAGAGAGAATAAAATATTTAGTAGGATTGAATACCATTATATCTCCTCATGTTTAAAAATAAAAAATTTGTTTATTCATGTTTGGTCATCAATTGAGTTTACCATGTCAATTTTTCCATTCAAACTTAACAAAACATGTTTTAAAAATTGCAACATAAGAGAAAAGTTTTAAAAATGTCATAACAAAACTCTTTTAAATTTTTTTCTATATATTACAATTGAGTCTCGAGTCATAAGTACTTGAATGAGACTTAATCACAGGGTTATGGTCTAAGTCTTGAACTAGACCTGTTCGCCCATGGTTTGGGGGTTGTTCACTTGTTCTGGGTTAAGATCTAGACGACAACCCTTATGATTGTGCCTCAATAGAGTCCCGATCAAATTAGGGTTAAGTTTAACTCCAAATCGATTGAAACTCAATTGTAACATCTAAAAACGTTTTGACGGGTTTTGTTGTGACATTTTTTTTAAAAGTTTTCAGTTATTTTTGTAATTTTCATAAAATCATTTATTAAGTTTGGAAGGAAAATTTGATGGAATGGGTAAACTTGATTGCTGATGAAATATAAAGGAACAAAATTTTAAAAAACAAACTGTAAGAGAAAATTCAATTTTGATACAAATATTAAGAGACATAGTCGTATTTTACCATATTTAATATTATGAACTATTATAATTACTGTTTATTATTATTGTAACGTTTAAAGAGTTGGAACTATTATTTCATTTTTATCAGTTTTTATCCGTAGATAGAGATAGAGATTCACAAAACAATACAAAATATATATCACAAAACAATTAGGGATAAATTGTCTACAGAAATTCATAGTAATAAATTATAATACATACTCATAAAAATGAAACTATATTTATTGACAATATATATATATATCATATTTCATTTAAAAAAATTGTATACACAAAACATTATAGTTTAATATTAGGAAAACGTATGAAAAAGATGTAACATGTTTGACAAAATTGGTAACTGATGTAACTTGTTTTGGACCGCAGATTTTTTTATCTATTATGTTGGTTTTTGAAGAAACGTTTGTTTTTCCGTCAATTTATCTGTTTAAATTGAAAACGTGCAGCTCACGTGAACTTATTTTTTAACGTTAAAAAAAAAAAAAAGAATTGAAAATACTGAAACTACCCTCGTCCTATTTCCCTTCAATATCCGAACTGGTGTCCCTCTATCTCCTCCTTTCAACATCTCCATCATCAAAATTACCGAACCGATCTCTCCACCCCAAAAAAACAGAATCAGTGCAATCCTCCCCCCAAGAAGACCTGCTTTCGGAACCCTAATCCTCCCCGTTGTTGCGACGCCTGGAGCTCCTTGAAGACCTGCCGCTGCTGAACTCCGTTGTTTGCTGCGACACTTCCATATAACTTTCATGCTCGTCTTCTTCGGCCTCATCAGATGACAGAAGAGACGACCCCATCCAAGACTTGAACCCTTCATTCACACGCCTCTCCACCTCTGGTGTGACTTCCACTGGATTTGCTTCTAACATTTCAAGTCCAAGGTTTCGAGCACGAGATTTTCCCTCATCAAGTATTACAACAACTTTCCTTCTCAAGAAAACAACCTAACTCGTAGCACCAAAATAAAGGCAAGGGGCAACTACTGCCTAATGAGAATAGACTTGAACCCAGAAACAATGCAAGAATTCCAAATATGATGGCAAACACCACACTTATAATGGAAAGACAACGAACCCCACTTGGACTTCAATTAAAACATTAACAGAATGAACGATCTCATCAAGCTAAAATAAAACATGTCCAAGATGTGATAAGCACAAACTTACAACACCATAATTAACCACCCCATGATAATTGGACGACATCATTAGAAGGCCACATTTGAGTCGCGGTGCAGGGCATCCATCGAGCAAGGTATTCTCTAGCTTCAGATCTCTGTGGCATATTTGCTGCATTTCATTTTTTGTTTTTTAAAATATTAGATAGATCTATTACAGTCTACAAATGAGATGACTATATCTATTGATGCAGGTCTCAAACCTTACCATGGAGTGACAGTAATTGACACCTGAGATTAGTTGCTGGAAGAAATACCTTGCCTCTACACCAAAATTCAAACGTCAAACACTGTGAATCAATAACATATTTACTGGAACAAAGGTAGGACGATTTTTTATTTAATTTTATACCAAAAAGTTTAAAAAGAAGGAAGAACCTCATCTTCACTGAACTGACCCGCATTGCATATCCAATCAAAGAGATCCCCTTGAGCTACATACTCCATCACTATCGCCAAATGAGTTGGTGTCAGAACCACCTGCAGAATCCATAGACTGAAGTAACTCAGAATCTTACAACTATAAGCAGATGAGTCTGGTACGTGATTTTTACTCTTTTTTCTTGCTTGGGATATGGAATTATCGCTTGCCTCCTTGAATCAGATTATGTTGGGGTGTCGAAGGGATCTGTGGTTGAAGATCTATCTGACTACATTCTCATCAATCTGCAGTTACAGTTGAAATTACCTCCAACAAAGAAACATACCAGAAAAAAAAAAACATAAACCAAAAAACAGAGGAAGCATTTGTTTTCGTCGATAAAGTTTGATACCTTGAGTCCACGTTCTATGTACTTACTCGAGCTGTTGGATAATTACCTATCCGGCGAAATCCCGTCAAGAGATCGTAAAGTTGACGAATCTCTGGCGGCTGGAGTTGTACAACAACAACTTGACCGGTAAATTCCCTATCGGGTTCGGAAACCTGACGAAGCTCAAGTACCTCGACGCGTCGATCAATAATCTTGAAGGTGATTTGTCAGAACTGGTATTCTTGAAGAACCTGGTCTCTCTGCAGCTGTTGGAGAAAAAGCGGAATGAACGCTTCGGGAAGAACACGGGATAAACGCTTCTAACAATCGTGGAGGGAAGAATGCATATAAGAGCAGTGAAGAAGTGAGGGACATTTGAGGAATTTCACACCATAAGGAGTTCACGTGGAAGACATGTGTGGTGTTAACGGAAATTTTTAACGGACACAAACGAACTTTATCAAAAACCAACAAGACCAAACATATTGCATCAAAAACAAACATTGTGTTTCTTTTACCACTTTGGTCAAGCATGTTACATTTTTTTCATACTTTTCCCTTAATATTATAGATTATTATCCTTTTATTGAAGTAGATTTGGAAGGAATATTGTTTCTAAACTAACACTGTCTGTTATTTCATATCTCACTAGTCAACAAAAATAATGTTTACTTTCATTGTAGATAATATTGTGATAGTTTGTCTCATATCATATAGAAAAAAACGATTTACAAATGGTTCAGACATGCTGAGTTTGGTTAGTGAGGACACATGACTTAGTCAGGCTAAGATTGGTTAGTGAGGACAGTGGTTCAGACATGAGACGTTACAAATGGTATCATAATTGAATGATCGGGCTTGCAAGGTTGAAGACTCATGCTAACAAGAGAACATAGTTTGCCAAGCTCCGAAAGATATTTGAAAAAGTGTAGGACTTACAAGACCGAATCACATGCTATAGACAAAGATTTTGAAATTGAAAATCCCTCTTACATATGTTAAATCTTTTCAACATCTACTTGGTAGTATCTAAATTGTGAGAGATAAGTTTAATAAGTATGATCACATTTTTATCATATGACCAACTATTTGGGATAATTAAATACATGTACATTAATCAATAACATGTAATATTTTTACTAATATTACATTTTTCCTTCTTTGTTTTTTTGTAGAAATATTGCATAACATTATCAATAATTATCCATTACAATCAATACAATCTTTAACTAGCCTAGGATAGATTTTTCTACGGCATCAAATGAGATATTTTTAGGATTGTTCATGAACCGGTCCGACCCCGAACCAGTTCAGAACTGAATTGGTCTGGTTTGTAAAAAAATCAGTACTTTTTTCTGTTTCTAAAAAAACTGGTCTGATTTGGGTAAAACAAAACTGGTATGGTTCGAACCGATTCATAACCGGTTCGAACTGGTTTGGTCTGAAATTTTTAATAACAATTTTGTTCAGAAATAATATAGTTCGAACCGAAAATGAACCGGATAAAAATCATGTCCAACACACTGAATCGACTGAAAAACAATACTGAACCAACTGATAAACACACTGAAATGATTAAAAAATACTGAACCGACTGAAAAAGACACTGAACCGCAAACACACTGAACCAATTGAAAATCTGTTACACAACTAACTGAAATCCTGTTCAACATCAACATACGAGAGTCCAATACATCTTCTAGGTTTGGTTTATTGAAGACATCTCTAGGTTTGGTTTTATTTCAGACGGGTTTAGTTGATTTTGCTTCAAATCAGTTCTAAAATTATATAGGTTTAAAGTGGTTTGATTTAAATTTAAGTATAAACTAGTATAAAAAAATGAGTCGATTCAGACCGAATTTTGGTACTATTTTGAACTGGTCTACTTGAAACCTAAAAACACTAGTCTGGTTCTGATATTAGTTCGATCGAATCGGTTCGAATCAGACCAGAACCAGATCAGTTCAGCCGAACCAGTTTAAATGAACAAGCCTAGATGTTCTTTATAATCTCATGCGGAGGATTTTCCCAAATGCAAAAGTTTTGTTCTAGCGTGATCACACTCTTCACTAATATGTCTGCAACCCTGTTTGCTTCCTGAAGTATATATCTGATTTTAATTCTCTTGAATTCCCCATCAATTTTATGCCGTCAATAATTTGAGGCATTAAAGGAGTATTTGCATTATTATTCTCTGCTAACATATTAATCACCTCTTGGGCGTCTGATTCCATGTGTAGATCTTGAACTTCCGAATTTGTAACCATAATTAAACCATCTTAAATTGTCCAAGGCTCCGTCACTATACTATTAATAAATAGTGATACCGATCTCGGTCAATATTACATTTTACCTAACCTCACATAGTCACATTACCTCCACTACAAGTTATAAAAATATTAAATGACGTCCAAAACACACCATTCCCTTTTATCCCTTTGCCCAAATCGTTCCCCAAATTTACATAATGTTCCAACTCTCTACCCAATCTTCCATCACACCTTCTCTTAATAACCACCATCATTACTCATCATGTTCCGAATAATTGAGGACGAAAAAACCGACTGACTCGCCCATCTCATGACAACTAGAGTGGGAAAAAAAACTCGATAAACCGAAAATTTGAACTTACTAAATCGAAAAAACTTGTTAAGCCGAAAAATAAAATTGCCCTAGATAATTCCGAAAGGTCCGTCCCGAGTCTATGACCAAACTTTTGCATTTTTTAAGGCGGTTTCAGTCTCGAGATTTTCATATTAGTTCCCGATTAGTCCTAGTATTACTAACTATAATTATAATATGCATTGCACATATTCAAATTAATATAACATAATAATATTGTAAAATTTCTACAGAGTAATACTAATTTAATTGTGAATATATTAATTGTTATTGTATAATAATTGTTTTTCAAGTTTGTGTATATTTTAAATTATTGATCATTAATTAAAAATAATCGATCTAAAACGAGTTTGCGCCGAACGGATTTTTATAATAAATTCGGTATAATTTCCCAAAATTCAACCTTTTTTTTTCAAAAAGAAAAGTATGTTTAAACCGTTTCGAGCTCATGCTCATCATAATGAAAACCGATTTCAGTCCAGAGTAATAATTGAGTGCAGCATCATCCACCATGTTGTATAACTGATGCCCTTGCCTTGCTGACTCGGAAACAAAGACAGACAAGTGGACAACACAAGAAAGAAACATTATCTGAAAGTCAAATTAAGTCAACTGGAGTTCACGAGAAGTGACAATATGTGTCAGGGGAAATAGGTTGGAATAAACAACTAATTATCCATAGTTTAGGGAATTTAAAATATATTATATGTCTTTTTTGGGAAAATTATAACATTTCGTATGCTAGAAATGAATGATTTACTATTTGATAGGGGGAGTCCATTGCCTTTGGTGGATATATATAAGCTTGTTCATGAACAGATCTGGTTTGTAAAAAAATAATATTTGTTTCTGTTTCTAAAAAAATTGGTATGGTTTATGTAAAAAAGAACTGGTTTGGTTTGAACCGATTCGAACGGTTTTGGTCTGGTATTTTTAATAACAATTTTGGTTCTGAAATAATCTGATTTAAACCGAAACTAAACCGACTGAAAATCATGTCCAACACACTGAACCGACTAAAAAAATACTGAACCAACTGAAAAACACACTGAACTGACTGAAAAAATACTAAACCAACTTAAAAACACACTGAACCGACTGAAAAAACACTGAACCGACTGAAAAATAGACTGAATCGACTGAAAAACACACTAAACCGATTGAAAAATTGTTCCACAACCGACTGAAATCTTGTCCAACATCAACATACTAGAGTCCAATACATCTCTAGGTTTGGTTTATTGAAGACATCTCTAGGTTTGGTTTAATTTTAGACCGGTTTAGTTGATTTTGCTTCAAACCGATTCTAAAATTATATAGGTTTAAAGTGGTTTGATTTAAATTTAGGGTTAATTACTTAATTGGTTACACATGTTTCACCATTGTGCAGAATGGTTACACATGTTTCAAAATGTGATTAATTGGTTTTGCTATGTGACTAATTGGTTACACATGTTTTTTCAAATGTGATTAATTGGTTATTCCGTTAGTAAACCGTTAATTTTAACGTTAATTCATTTTTTAACATATTATTGAATTGTGAAATGACTATTATGCCCTTAGTTGTATTGAAGAACATATTGGAAGGATTGAAGAACCAAAATCGAATCAAATTCGATTTGATGTTCTTAAGAACCCAAAAATCAGATTTCTGGGTTCTTGAAGAACCAGAAATCTGATTTCTGTGTTCTTGAAGAACCAGAAATCTGATTTATGTGTTCTTGAGAAACCCAGAAATCAGATTTCTGGGTTCCTCAAGAACCCAGAAACAACATTTTTGGGTTCTTCACAATGTGGGTAACATGTCGAACCTTTTAATCACATCATTTCAAACAACAATATCCATTTAATCACATTATAGAGAAACATGTATGACCTTTTAATCACATTATAGAGAAACATGTATGACCTTTTAATCACATTATAGAGAAACATGTATGACCACTTAATCACATTTGGTGATAACATATACTGCAATACAGAACTTCAAGAACCCAGAATTGCGATTCTGGGTTCTTGAAGAACCCCGAAATCAGATTTCTGGTTTCTTCAATTATTGTTCTTGAAGATGATGATGTGTTCTTGAAGATGATTCTAGGGGTAATTTCGTCATTTTACTTATATAAATAGTGACTTAACTATGATTTTAACGGTGAATAGTGAAAAAACCAAATAGTCACATTTCAAAACCAATTAATCACATTTTGAAACATGTGTAACTATTCTGAACATTGGTCAAACATGTGTAACCAATTAAGTAATTAACCCTTAAATTTAAGTATAAACCAGTATAAAAAAACTAGTCGAGTCGAACCGATTCGAACTTGATTTTTGGTACTATTTTGAACTGGTCTATTTGAAGCCTTAAAACACTGGTTTGATTTTGAAACTAGTTCGGCCGAACTGATTCGAACCAAACCAGACCAGTTCATCCGAACCGATTAATTTGAACAAGCCTATATATATATATATATATGATGATAAATTAATTTAGATAATAATATCAACTATCAATAATTTTGTAGTGTTAAAAATTATTTCAGATAATATAAATATAATTTTTTATTATTTTAGAAAATACGCAATTCTGTAGTGTAGGGTTAAAATGTGTGAATAATACATATTATCATATAAATATTATATTATTTTAATATTTATATATTTCATTTTATTATTTACTATAATGTAAAGATATATAATTATATTTTATTTAATCAATATATGTAACCATTAATAATTCAAAAAATTTGGATCTAAATTTTCAGTATTTTGCGTAATGATATATTTATTCACCATAATACTTTATAATTTTGGTATTATTATATTCAAAATGGACAGTTGTGAATAACATTTTATTTTTGGTCGAAACAGTTGTGAATAACTTAATGCGTTATCCCTTGAGTAAGAGTTATTAAGTTTACTACGGATAATTTACCAAAAAAAATAAAATTTACTACGGTTTTCTTCTTTTGACCTTAACTATTATATTTTAGTTTATATGTGAAAAAGTTTCTAATAACATATTATATTGTATATTATTAATTTATATACCTTTTACTATAATTTATAGGAGGATAAAATATCACATTGCATTTTAATATTTGGTTAGATTTCGAGTTTTCTGTGTAAATTGTAAAATTTTATTTCTTCATGTTTGGTCAAAGTGCAAGTTTGCCCCCTTCATCATTTTTTGTCCAAATTTAACAGAATTAATTTTGAAAATTACAAAAATGACAAAAAATTTCAAAAATATCACAATTTAACCATTTTAAATGTTACAATTGAGACCCAGACCCGAGCCCCCGGATTGGGGTTCAAACGAGTCTTGATTCGACTGAGACTTAATTATAACATTTGAAAAAGTTTGAAATGGTTAAATTGTGATATTTTTGAAAGTTTTCTATATTTGTAATTTTTAAAATATTATGTTAAATTTGGATGGAAAAGTTGACGGACATGACCAAACATTAGGAGGGAAACTAAAAAAATTGGTCAAACATTAGGGGACAAATTCGTATTTTACCCTTTATATAATATATAGATGTGGGAACAAAACTAAGAAATTATTTTCGTGGAACAAGAATTAGAAATAGACAAATAATTAAATAAAAAATATATTTAAAGCAAATATAAGACTTTAAAAGCTATATTACTATATTAATTTAAAAGAATATTTATCTGCAAATAGCTCGAAGAAAAACAAGTAGATATAATATTTCTTCTCTACTGTTTATCCCTCCCACTCCTTACCCGAAGTAACTGGATAGCTTTGTTCTTCCTCTTCCCTCTTGCTGCTTCCAAAACGACCATTTTCATCTTCTTCTTCTTTTTCTTCTTCTTCTACAGCAACAGCAGCAGCACCGCCATGTTACTGAAGCTTCTAATCATACTGACATTGTTGCTTGAATGCTTGAGCAGCTCAGTTCCCCACCGCTCGAACAGTTTAGTGGAGATTGAGAATGGATTCACAGAGTGGCTCAACCACATGGCGTCTTTCAAGCATTCTCTGGAAAAGAAATCGAAGAAGAAGAAGAAGGTGAAACCCTGCAAGATTGTTAAAGTCTCCACGAAGAACAAGACAGGAGCATTCCGGTCGGTGCAGAAGGCGATCAACTCGGTCCCAATCGTGAATAACTGTCGGGTCGTTATAACCGTTAGTGCAGGGACTTATAGGTCAGGGTAGTGTAAGACATTATTTGATTACTGTCGTGTTTTGAAAAAAAAAAATGAAAGTTATGAATTGTGCGTAGGGAGAAAGTTGAAATTCCGGCGACGATGACGCATATTACAGTGAAAGGTGCCGGAGCGGATCGCACTATCATCGAGTGGGACGATACGGCAGACCGGCAGGGACCGAATGCTAGTCCATTAGGCACGTACGCGTCGGCAACATTTGCGGTTAACTCACCGAACTTCATTGCAAGGAACATCACCTTCAAGGTAATACTGAAAAGTGTTAAATAACAAGGTGCAACATGAACTTTGAACGTTTTGCAACGAGCTACCCGAACTTTAAAAAATTAAAACGGTCTACCTCAACTTTTGACGAAGGACACGAGCTACCTCCGTCCAATTTCTGACAAATTTCCAACGAGTTTCCGACTAATTTCTGTCAACAGTTGACGGAGGTACGTCGTTGCACCTTCGCCAAAGTTGAGGTAACCCGTTTTGATTTTTTAAAGTTCGGGTAGCTCGTTGCAAAACGTTCAAAGTTCAAATAGCTCCTTGATATTTAACCATACTGAAAATAGTTGATATTGTTAAGAATAGAATGAGACCTTTTTTTCTTGGTTTTTAGCGGGTGTAAAATGTTGGTTATGAATAAAAAAAAATCTTAGGTCTCGAGTCTAAGACCTTTGGTTAAAGAATAAAGTGTTAAACTGTTAGATCATATTAGAAATAGAATTTGGTGGCTAAACAAATGTTAACCACTTATATAACTTGAATTTTATTCTAAAACCAACAAAATAATAGGATGAGGTGACCAACTTTTATAAATAGTGTCTCTTTTTACCATCACCACCAATTTGGAACTCTCCACTACTCTCTATAATTACACCAACACTTTTAATCCACACGAGTTGAAGTTTAATTTTTTAACAAATTCCCTTTTACGCTCATGCCCGACTCGAATTTTGTTACGTAGAGGAATCATGAAACAACAAACTAACATTGGATACCAACAATGAAAAACAATTCAACACTGTCAATCAATATCATATTAAATTATATATTGGGTTGAGTGGGTTGAGTCAAACTCAATGAACAAACAAAGAACAACCACTTATACAACTTACGTTCCATCCTAAAACTAATTGGTGATAAAAGAAAATATCTAATTTTTATATATATAATCTTTTTTTATATTATTATCACTTGACACTCTGCTACTCATGGTGACTTCAACCTATAACATATCATGATGTATATTTGTCTCATTTTTCTAAATCTTCGTATACTTTTTTATGGAAATTATTTTTTGAAACATAATTGAACTCCATTTTATCCCAAAAAAAAGTTTCCAATCATTCAAAATATTATAATTTGCTATAATTTTCTAAATCCGTCATTGTTACATATGTTTAACAGAACAGTGCGCCACTGCCACCGTCCGGAGCTTTAGGTAAACAAGCTGTCGCGCTTCGAATCTCAGCAGACAAAGCCGCCTTCATAAGCTGTCGATTCATCGGTGCACAAGACACTCTCTACGATCACGTAGGTAGACACTACTTCAAAGACTGCTACATTGAGGGTTCAGTCGACTTTGTGTTCGGGAACGGTCTCTCATTGTATCGAGAATGTCACTTGCATGCCATAACCAATAGCTTTGGCGCACTGGCGGCTCAAAAGAGAGGCAGCCTTCTAGAAGAAACAGGATTCTCGTTCGTCAGTTGCAAGGTCACGGGGTCGGGCGCCCTCTACTTAGGTCGGGCGTGGGGCACTTTCTCTAGGGTGGTATTTGCGTACACCTATATGGACAAGATTATAACCCCTAGAGGATGGTATGATTGGGGGGACAAGAACCGAGACATGTACGTTTATCATTCACTCCATGTTAATTTTGCACACGACTCATGCGAAATCTGCATGAAAAATAGGATTGAGTTTGGGTCGTACATATTGACCCGTAGGTCAACACGTATAACTAAATATATATTATATAAAATTTAAGGGTCGTACGTGTCATGTAGATCATATGGGTCATATGGATCACGTGAGTTGCATAAGTCACGTGAGTTACATGAATCAGTGAGTCGTATGAGTCGACGGGTCAAGCGAGTCAACGAGTTGACCTGCAAAGCTCATATTGTACAAATTAAAATGGTATGGGTCCACATGATATACGAGTTGACATGTGCACCCACGGATCGGGTTTAGGTTAAATATATTTTGACACGATCTCTAATTGAGACGACTCACATTTGGCCCATCAACACGAATTACGAATCGATAATCTTATTCACCATATATAGTGGGGAAACGTTGGGACAAGAGAAACCATTGACTTCGTCTTTATATAATGTGTTTTGTGTATTGCAGGACTGTGTTTTTCGGACAGTATAAGTGTTTGGGACCAGGGTCAGACTATGGGTCGAGGGTGCCATGGTCAAGGGAGCTCACGCAGGAGGAGGCCAAACCATTTATTTCGCTCAACTTTATCCATGGTCAGGAATGGCTCGTACACTCGTGAGTCTTGTTGTGATGTGTCTCAACATGCTCGTGTAGTCTACTTGGTTCGGTCCATTTTCTTTTGGTCATTCAGGGGGTGTAAGGTTTAATCTATCCATGTCGTTCTCTTTGAAAAGTTTAGTGCAAATAATAAAATGGCTTCTTCGTGTGAATATACATGGAATAAACGCATATGCCTATATGGTGTGGTTATCACTTAAGACTGTGATACGATTTTTAAATTTTATTAGTTTGAGAGTGAATGTCGTTTCCTTACTTATGAAAATATTATATTTAAAACTCTTATTTTCCCTATTAATTTTCCAGCTTTTTTAAGAATTCTTTTAGTATTTTAAAAAAAATAATATAGTTTTTAAAATTATGGATTAATCATGTGCTGTCACGTCATTTTCCGTCCATATTTAACGGAGGTAGTTATTTGTCCCATGTGTCAAAGTTGAGGTAGCCATTGGTAAATCAAATTTAATAATAATAAAAAAGACGCAAATGTTATGATTTATCTTAAAATTACAGCACCTCATGATAAACATTTATCTATATTTACAAATAAGATTTAATTGAAAAAGTAGACGTAAATATCACGATTTCTCTCAAAATTGCAGTTATCTCAATATAATGATGCATAGAGAGTCCCATAAAAGGAATGACATGTGAGGGGAAACGGGGGGAGTGAAAGAGGGGCAC
This sequence comes from Chamaenerion angustifolium, assembly GCA_946814005.1. Classification (NCBI taxonomy): domain Eukaryota; kingdom Viridiplantae; phylum Streptophyta; class Magnoliopsida; order Myrtales; family Onagraceae; genus Chamaenerion; species Chamaenerion angustifolium. The sequence goes on from OX328279.1 coordinate 4,288,423, forward strand.
TTGAAAAATAGATGAGTTGGGAAGAGGATGAGGGAAGGAAGGAAGGGCACAAGGAGGATATGAGAGTGAAGAGGATGAAAGAGAGGAAGAAGGAGTATGAAGAAGAGCACGAGGGTAAAAAAGTGAGGGGGATGGATAAGAGGAAGAAAGATGAGGGAGTAATGAGAAGGTCACTAGAGAGAGAATGAGAGAACAAGAGGTATAAGGAGGAAGAAGGAATGAACTAGCATAGTAGTGGAGACACTGGGCGGGATAGATATAAGGTCGACAATGGTGTGGTAAAATTTCAAAAATTGTGGTTATAATCATTATTTTTTTATATAGTTAACCGTACATTTATCATGTAGTGCGATTATGAATTTCCTATTCGTAATGGTTATGATATTTTACTCATACTCATGGTTATTATATAAATATGATAATTATTTAATATTAATATATACAAATAATAGAAGTAAGATTTTTACTTTTCAAATTTTACAGATTCAGAATTCTAGAAGGAACTCTAATTGAATGGTGTTAATGTTGAATGATATTAATATTAACGTTGAATGATATTATAGTTAATTTTGAATGGTGTTAGTGTTGATTTGTTTTTGTGACATAAATTTATGTATTTATTAAGATAACATTTGTGGTGTTTCATTATTTTCAGATGTGGTAATGAGTATGGATATTTGAGTAACACCGTGGTTAATAATCACAGTTATAAAACTATGAAAAATTGTAACATGTTTACCAGAATTTGTAAGTGATAAACATGTTTTGTTTTGTAGTTTTAGATAAATTAATTTTTTTTACCGTCCAAATCAGCCGTTAACTGCAAATCAGCCATCCAAAACAGATTTGTTGTCTGTGAAATTCCTAAGCTGCCCTTGTCTTCTCTACTCATGTATATAGCAACTGTTATATTCTAAATTTGATGTGTCTCCATTCCTCTTTCTCCATTCCTCCTTGTCTGTTCTACTAATCACGATGTGAAAGAATTTCTTAAGCATGTCTTTACAAAGCTTCGTTCCCCAATTTGAGAACCCACTGGTGCTTTGCTATTGTAGGTTCACTAGTCATGCTAAACCAGCTTCAACATGGAAGAATTTCGATTGAATGTTCTATGGTTGTTCCAATTATAAGGTATGTTTGTTGAATTCTTTGAGTTTTAACCCTAATTGTATTATCAATTTGAAAATCTCTCTCAATCTCTCTTTGAAACCTTAATTTTCAATCAAAGAAACTTGATTTCAGAATCACGGTTGTGACTATTTTGAGTGGCGTGAACCCCCAATGTGCATTTACGGAAGGAGGGTCGTAACCAAATTCCGAGAAATGCATGTCAAGATCGAAGTCGAAGTTGGTGTTGTCCGACAAAGGGAAATGATGTGGATTAGTGTTGTTGAAGTGCTTGCGGTACTGCTGTTGGCTGTAATCACAAAACATGTCATTAGTTGAAGTTTGTTAGGGTGTGAAATAAGTGTAGTTCAATTTGTAGAGCGGTGGTAGGTTAACGATGTTTGTTTATGTGTTTGTATTGGAGGAATGATGTTTTGTAATTGTAGGTATTTAATGAAAAACGTTTAGTTGAAATTTGAAGTTAGATGTAATATGTTTGCACTGAATGGGGAAAAATTCTTCCAACAGAACTGAATGGAATCCAACCTGCTATATTCAAACCTATGACACAAAACACAAAGAACCCATGCAACTTCAACCGAACAACACATTTGTCACGTTAACAGTTTTTTACCTTCACAAAATAGTGAAGTACATTACCAAGTTCAACCTAAAACCACGATGCAAACCCTAAAACATCAAAATAACAACATATAGTACCCTTTCTCAAAATGAGACCCATCAAACACCAAAACCCATCCTAATGACAGAATCAGGCCGACGTTAAATCTTCACTGAGTCGGGAATTTAGTGTACTTGATTGACTTGAGACAAGGTGAACTGCGTGACCCTACCGACTTCTTAAATATTTGTTTCTTCTTTGGTGTGTTTGTTTGCAAAGGCATATCCACTTCCACAAGAGCTCTGCGATCAAACAGTTGTGGTGCACTTGAGGTCACTCTAACACCTTCAACATCACTTTCAAGATCAATAAATCTCTCAGGCGAACACACAACTTAAGTGTAAAATACATAACAGTGAGCACATAGGTCCAACCACTTTTCGAAATTTTGATAACTCATAAAATATAGAACCGTTTTTTGTTGTCTCCTTGTCTGCAATTTGACCTGTTTTGTTCTTGGATTTCTTGGGGGTTCTTGTTGCAGTACTTATTCCTGCAAATAATGTAAATAGTAGTTCATAATTGTACAATTAAAGACATTCTATAGTAAACCCGTTTTCACCACATGTGGTTGGGAATCTGGAACAGACTCCGGAACATACGTACATGAATATTCAACCACTTGACTTGTTTCTTCGTGAACCAGACGAGACTTCCTTTTTCCTTTTTCTTTGTTAGCTCTACTTTGGGAAGGAGCCTTAGGTTCTTCTTGTGATGACCTTACTCTCGATACTCTATTGGGTCGTGGCTGAGGTGCTTCAACGTGAGGCTGAGGTGTGTTCTGTTTCCTCCTAACCGATCGTGCTTCAACGTGAGGCTGATGTGGTTCCTCAGGTGCTACATCTTTACCTCATTTTGAACGAGACAAACGTTGAGATGGCTGACTAGGCTGAGACGGTTCACTTGTCTAGGATGGTTGGGATCCCTGACCTCTCTTGCTACAAAGCCGCTTGTTATGATCACTTAAACCACATAGTGAGCAATACTATGGAAGACCATGTTTGGTCAATTTATCACCTGACTTGTTAACACTTTCGGTTTGCGCCCTCGTCCTTTTCTTCTTAGGCATGCTCCCATGTTTTCTCACGTCCGGATGATCAATAGGTAATGCATCGACCGTCATCTAGTCGTCTACACCGGAAATTGGATGTATGACGGGTGTGTATATACGTTGCATAGTCCTTTTATGGTATACCTCATCGACATAATTTGGAACCTCTAGCCTTGCTTTTAGCAAACAAGCGGTAGCATGTGAACAATGAATACCTGTCAAATTCCATTCCAGACAACTGCAAATCCTTTTGTTGATATCAACGGTGTATTGGTACTGAGTGCCTACCAACACTTCATACTCACATTGACCCGCATATAATACACCCATTCCTCTTGAACCATCCTTATTCTTTTTTATCCTTTTAAGGATGTTACTAAACAACAACCCCTCGTGTTTACTTGACTTGTCCTTCCTTGTTGTGAACATATTCAAAACGAGTCGTCTCAAATTTTCCATGAGGGTGATTGGTGACTTGTCCCTAGCATCTATAATCTTTGCATTCCAGCTCTCTGCCACATTGTTTACCACCAAATCAGTCTTAGAATCATGATGAAATTCGTACTTGCACCATGTCTTTGTTTCAATTTTGTTCAAGTACTCCCAAGTCTTAGAGTAGTTGATTTTCATGTAGTCCATATGAGCCTTGTGCCTATGATAGTTATTTGCACAAGCTGCTGCCCAAAACCGTGACTTCACTCCAGTGTCATTGTGTTTCGCAGCAAGCATATTCTAATGAATGTGACGTGCACAAAAACGGTGTTCCGATGCAAGTAGGATCTCATCAACTGCAATTATTAAACTCTAGAAAACATAATATTTTAATTGTTTAGGGCCGACAAACATAATAGATCTAATATTTAAAAACAGATAACATAATACATTTGTTATTCGAAATGAGAATTCTTAATAATGTAGTTTTTTGAAGAAAAAAAATACATTCTTCTTATAAGACATAATGATCCAAGGACCCCCGTCACCCAAGTCAAATTTTAGAAGATCCACAAACCAGGTCCAATACTCTCTTGTTTCTGCTTCTACCCATGCATAACATATAGGGAAAGCGCGGTTGTCAGCATCCTTAGACACGACACTCAACAACTGTCCTCCATCGAGTCATTTGAGGTGACAACTGTCCAACCCAATGAAAGGTCGACAACCGCATCTAAAACCTTCTACACATCCTTTCAAACATACATACAAACGCTCAAACTTCGGTCTTAATGGGTTGAGAATGGAATCGACTTGTATGTAAACACTACTTTCGGGGTTATGCATGATCACTGTCCCGGCATAGTCCCTTAAACGTTCAAATTGTCATAGTCTATCACCACGTAACTTCTCTCGAGCTAACCTTATACCTTAACATATGTTCCAACGCTTAACATCAAAGTTGAAGCGTTTTTGAATTTCATTGGTGATTGTTGCATTACGAACCTTCGGTTCGTTACGTATCAAGTCCATGAAATTTTCACATATCCAATTTCCCCCAATCTTCTTGGTGTGGAAGACTCGACCACAATTATGCTCCTCAATTAACTTTATTAGTTGGAAAGTAACCTACTTTTGTAAACGAACTGTGCACGCCTTGAACCCACACATCGATTGTTTGCATCTCACCTCTATTCTGTTTGGACCATTCGTCCCCTTTGACTCCATCGCATAACCCTCCTGAATGCTATGGCCGATTATGTATTCCTGAAAAGCCTTTGCATCGACAAATTTCATACTGAGTTTGACTTCATACCTTTCGATTGGTTTACCAAATTTCGAATTCACATCTTCATCAATAACAGAAGCCCTAGGTCTGCTGGTAAACTCGTATTCATCATCTGACTGAGGAGGCGTCCACAATGTGTCACTTGGACTGTTATACTCAATGTTCATTTTATCCACGTTTATGTTTAACGCCCAATACCTGCAGCCGTATCACCAAAGTCATCTTCCATAGCCCCATTAGGTCGGGTATATCACTAGCACCTTCAGTTGAAGGTCCTTTGGTTGATCGTCCCTGTGGCTTTGAAGTGTTTAGTTGCACTTCATCATCATCAGTGTCAGACTCCTCTTCAACCTTTTTTGCTTTCCAGTTTGGATTGGAAATACCCAAGGAGTCGGAAGACATCTCTACGGAACTTGAAGAAGGTGACATCTCGGCCATGGGGGCTTGCCTTTTGCTTTCTCAGTCAATCGTTGTGATGAGAGTTCGACTATCCTTGATGCATCATTCCTCTTTCTATTGACAATATTCTTCAACAACGTGTTGTTGCGACAGTCTTCCATCCACAGATCTTTAGCACATTGTTCCTCTTCAAAAGGTGGAACAATGTACAATTCACGTCGCGAGCACCTTCCTATTTATCCCTAATCAACTCAACATTTTCATCGGAACATACAACTTGTATGTCAATTTTTGGATCGCCGTTTGGCGGAACATACATGATAGCCCCATTACTTTGTAAACCGTAATATTCAAGTAGGACCTTAATATTGCAGAATGCGAACAATTATTCGCTCAAGTCCATGGAATAGAGTTTGCTGTTGTAAACACCATCAAGCCAATTTGCACCGTAGTGGATCTTCAAAACCCACGGGTCGTCCACTGAACTTGACATTCTACAAAACCGGGACTTCAGTAGTTACATGGACAGACTACATGGAAATTGATTCAATTACACCAAGCGGTAAACATAATAACCTAGCAATAAACTTTTTTCCCGTCAACTTTTCACGAAATTGCAAACAACATACTTTAGAATTCCAGCCCAAAATTGAATTTATAGAGGAAATCGGGGCTAGGGAGGTTACCTGATGCTGAGAAATCGGGGCTAGGAAGAACAACGCAACCTTTCGCGCGGGTATGACAACAACAGATTGAACGACGAACGGTTGGACGGAACGATTCGCGAAATCAGTCCTGTCGTTTTGACTGGACAGTTTCCACGCTCGGGAATTCCTAATTTTTTTTATTTCAAAACGTGATTTTAAGTTATCAAGTGACTCTCACGTGACTGTACTTAACGGTACAACGAACGGAATGTGTAACGTTTCATCTAAAGCCAACAAAATAAAATATATTACATCAAATACCTACAACCGAAAACATCTTCATCAATTACAACTTTCGGAAAACATATTACATATTTTTCAAAGTTAATCCTATATTTATTTGCATTTAGATTATTCCTAATTTTGGTTTCCTTAGCCAGCAAGAGAACACAAACAGACAACAAGGACACTTATTACAACAATCTTCTTTGTCTTCAATTTACACCCCCTATTGAATAGAAAGTCTCATCTCACCATATCTCCTTCCTCTCTGTACTGTATCTGTGATTCGATCGATCGCCATGGCAGCTCCGTCTGCATCCTCCTCCACCTCTAACATCATGCTCGCCATCTTCGAGAAGAAGACCAACACCCTCGATTTCTACCGCCCCTTGCGCCACTACATCTCCATAACCTACTCTGAGCGCGAGGCCCAGAACCTTGAGGACGATCTTCAAACCCTAAATCAGCTCCGCTCCGAAGTAGAGAACCAATCCAAGCAACCCTCCCCCACTGCCCGACGCGACTTGCTCCAGTCCTACTTCCGCTCCCTGTGCCTGATCGAGACGCGCTTCCCCATCTCCCCCGATCGGGACCACGTCAGCGGCGTCTCCTTCACCTGGTTTGACGCGTTCAAGCCGAAGCAGAAGGCCGCGCAGCAGAACATTCACCTTGAGAAGGCCGCTGTGCTGTTCAATCTAGGGGCCGTGTACAGTCAGATCGGGTTGAGTTGTGATCGGTCAACTGTGGATGGAAGGCGGCAGGCGGTGCAGGCATTTATAGGGGCAGCCGGAGCATTTGCATACCTGAGGGACAACGCAGCAACCAAAGCCTCCATAGCTGCATCGGCGACTGTGGACGTGTCAGTTGAATGTGCCGGGATGCTTGAGCGATTAATGCTTGCTCAGGCGCAGGAGTGCGTTTTTGAGAACACTATTGCAAAGGGTAGTACTCCAGGAGTCTGTGCCAAGATTTCTAGGCAGGTTCGTGAAAAAGTGTCTTCAACGCATTTCTAAAGCTATTAGTACGTTTTGCTTATGAATAGTCTACAGTATTTGGGAATGATCAATTAAATTAGTTTGAAGATTGGATGCGTGGTTAATTACTTTATGCTCCAGATCTTTTATGATTTTCAGACTTATAGCCGATGGGAGCTAGACGAGTTGTATTGATTGAGATGATTGGGGCTCTTATTGGGGCTTAGGCTGTTATAATGGATTGATTGAATTGCTTGAGGGTAGTAGTTTTTTCTATAAGTGGAATTGTGATCAAATGACTGAAGATGAATATTTTTTTAATGAATCACAGGTCGGATTGTACTATGAGGAAGCTCTGGCAGCTCTTAACGTTGGTCCTCTTAATCAGCATTTCGACAAGGGATGGATTGCTCATGTACACCTAAAGGCCGCTTTATTTTATGGAGAAGCTAGTTATCGGTGCAGTCTAGAACTGCACGAAAAAGAGGAAATTGCAGAAGAAATTGCACGGCTGAAGAGTGGGATCAATGCTCTATCAGAGGCTAAGAAATCCTCCAAAGGGGCACCAGCTCAGCTTTTAGATGGTTTGAACAAGCTTGAGACTACTATGAATCGTAATTTAGACAGGGCTATGAAAGAGAATGACCGAGTGTACCTTATGAGGGTTCCTGCTCCAAGTGCTTTACCTCCTCTTCCTGCATTTTCTATGGTGAAGCCCTTGTCCATGAATGATGTACTGGATGCTAGCAAGGAAAAATTGTTTGCAAGTCTAGTCCCTGACAGCAGTGCAAAAGCACTTTCTAGGTACACTGAAATGGTTGATGATATTATTCGAACACAAGCTGAAAAGTTGCAGCAAGGGAGTGAACTAACTCGAGTTAGGCTCAAGGAAATGGAATTGCCCGACAGTTTACTAGCACTGGAAGGAAATTTTAGTCTTCCGACTGACCTAAAAGAGGATATTGAGGCAGTGCAGATTAGTGGAGGCCCTGCTGGTCTAGAAGCTGAGTTACAGCAGCTTCGGGATCTGAGGCGAGTGAACCAGGAACTGCTGGTGCAGACTGAAGAGCTTCTGCAGAATGAAGCTAGAGAGGATGCACAGTTCAGGAGCCAATTTGGGACACGTTGGACTAGGCCTCAATCGAGCACTTTGACGAAAAATCTACAAGACAGACTAAACAGATTTGCCGGTAACTTGAAGCAAGCTGCAGATAGTGATGCTAAGATTGAGCGTTCAGTGAGAGATCATTCTGCCCTTATGTCTATTCTTGACAAACACCCGGTATATTTCCCCAACTTGGTCTAGTCTTTCTTCTTTTAGTATGTGGTGTAGTAATGACAAAATATCAGTGTAGTGCATTTTGAACTTTATTTGGATCAATGGAACTTTGCTTGTGTTTTTGCCTTTTAACTTCCAAATTTCCTCATCTAATATTGAAGACTGGAGAATGTTCGGTTTCAATGATCCAATATTTAACTTGCTAATGTCTTTATTATCTGTATGGCACTGATGTTCTAGCTTACAACACCTCTAGTTAACTTTAGATGTTCTCTTTTTCAGATTGAATCAGCTCTTCCAACATTGGCAAGGCCGATAATGTCTTTAGATGCCAATGAAGATGCTATTGTTGGTGGCCTGAAGCAAAGCCTGGTAATAACATCTGAAAAACTCTGTATTTTTTTCCTAGAGTAATATTTGAGTACTTACTAGTTCTAAATTATAATTGCAATCCACGACACGACATTCTTTTCTTCCACTACAACCCAACTATTCTGAATTTTTATAGTTTCATGCAATATCATATTTGGTAACAGTGCTTGCCATCCTAAACTGCAATTGCCTTTACTACTTTTTGTGCGAGAATTACGAAAGAACAGAAGTTCATTCTGCTTGGTACTCTAGAATGCAATAGAGGCTTCGTAACGTGAAAATATCCTATTTACGTACTGATTATGTATTTTAAAGAATTTGATTGAAGATGATAACAGCTACATTTCACAAATAATTGTCAGCACACCTGAAAATTTTGCTTTACTCACTTCCAGAGGCAGTTGGAAATTCTTGGTGCGCAAAGGGCAGGGCTTGAGGATATGCTCAAGGAGATGAAAAGAAAGGTTTGTTCTTAAGTTACCATTTTTGGCCTGGTCTTCCAAATAATAGCTGCTGGAGTTACAATGATTCCGGGTGTAGAGTTACTCTTCTATATTTCTTTATGTGACTTCACTTAACTTGTATGCTCTGCAACATCAGGATGACATACTACCAAAGTTAATGACTGTCAGCGGCTCCTATGAGGACCTTTTTAAGAAGGAAATAGCCAAGTATGATCTGATCTGTGCAGACATTGCCCAAAATATTGTGGCTCAAGAACAATTACTGTTCCAAATCCAGGTTCTGTTTCCTTTGCATTCATTTCGCCATTAACATTAATTCGAAAATTGAGTATGGTGAGATCAAGCATAATATTCTTACATGCCTCACTCGAAGTCGGTGGCAGTGTTAGAATAGTAACCCTATTCCGTGTCACATTTGCTGGATATCCTGACAATACTGTTAGAATTATTAGACCAAGACTAAATTTTCAAAGTCTGCATGAAAAAGTTATTGCCATCTCAAGCCAAAGCTTCTACATGAAAACGCAGTGTGGAGAATTCACTTACTTTTAGTTTGGATATGCTGTATTAAAGGAGATAGGAAAGGCAAGGATGAAGTTTTTCTTAGCTTTATGGATACACTTCACATTAAAGGAAAAGGAAGTAGAGGAGAGGGTTTGCGTGAATAGACTAAATTATCCCTCTAATAATTATTTAGCAAGAAGCAATATAAATTAAAATGATGTTTTCATCTTTCCTTCCAAATCCTCCCAAATTGGAAGGAGCATAAATTACTCTCCGAGTGGGAGTTGGACAGAAAGATGTATCCCTCCATTTTCATTCATTCACTTCCTCTCCTAAGTTTTGTCTATCCAAACAAGGGAAACAACGAGTATACTCTTCTTTCCCCTCATTCTCTCTCCTTCTAAAATGTGTATCCAAGCAAAGCCGTAGTCTTATCCTTCATGATAATATGTTTTAAGGTGACTTCTTAATGTTTGCAGGGTCAGAATGAGGATTTCTCTGCAATCTTTAATCTGGAGGATTACAAAGGTAGATTTTTCTCTGCACTGCTGAAATAATTTCTTTGATTGGATTATTTAATTGAGTTTTTTGATGCAGCATCAAGGGAGAAGAGTTACAAGCACATCCAAGCCGCAATTGCAAAGTACCGAGAAATCAAGGAGAATATCAACGAGGGGCTCAAGTTCTATGTCACCCTTCAGGTAGGAGATTGCTGCTGCATTGCTCAGTGATGTGAAATTTAACCAATTTCTTGTCTAATAACGGGATTATTATGTCTTTGATTTCATAGGATGCAATCACAAATGTAAAGCAGCAGTGCAGTGACTTTGTCATGACTAGAAACATCCAGTGCCGAGAAATGATCGAGGATGTACAGAGAAGCATGGCGGGGCTCAGCTTCCAGGACAAGAACTCGGGTGCCTCTGCATATAATTATCCTTCTGTTGGGCACCAGTCACAGAGATCCAACCAGACACCTTCCACCGAGCTGCCCCGCACTCATTCTCAACCCCACTATCAGCCTCCTCCTCAGGAGCAGCAGCAGCAGTCCTCAGGGACAGGCTATGGCTATCACCCTCCACCCTATGGCAGCTCACAGCCACCTTACCAGGTGTCAAGTGCATCTGGTGGCAGTTCCACCTACATGCCGCCACCACAGCAGCCACCACCTCCGGTCAACCACGAATATGGGCAGCCTGCATATCCAGGATGGAGGGGACCTTACTACAATGGACCTCCACAGCATCAACATCATCAGCCTAACCCACCACCACCTTATACACGCCCTCCTTATACTGCTCCGGGACCGTACCCGCCACCGCCCCATAATCAAACTGGCTACTACAGGCCACAGTAGGATCAGAACTGTATCTATGCTTCGTGTTCGAGGTTGGTTCTGGTTTGTCTCTCTTTGCTCGTACGTTTTACCATTCATCGCTGAACGGGTTCGATACATCCTGTAGTATAGAAAAAGGAACAGCTGCTCTACTCTTGATTTGTGCAAGACATGTGCGTTGTATAGAAGATAATAATTTTGGGTATTTCTGTAATTGATTGGTTATGAGATCATTTCGTGCTAGGCAGAGTATATAATACTTCTGATGAAATAAATTGCAAACCTTAATTCCAAAATTTAGAAGACTGGCAGGTAACTTTACTGGTAGTCCATTGAAGATTGAGATCCGGCTGATTGGTGTAAGGATTATAGTTTAGCCACGTTTACATTTCAATCATTTCCTTTAGTTACTTTGCTCTTTAGTCCTAGTAGTTTCAAATACTCCTTTATGGCCCAATATTCCTTATAATTCAAACAAATCAGGGTAAATTGTCATTTGCCCTAATATTTGGGTAAATTTTGAAAATCTCATTGTGTCTAATTTTCTGTTCAAACTTATTTAACAATTTAAAATGTCGCAGTTATTTTTTTTATGTTACAATGAGCTCATTTAAGGAGATTAGCCGAATTCCAAATTGAATTGGCTGAATCTCAATTCGATTAAACTTCAATTGAATCACATTTAAATTGAAGTTCAATTGGCTGATAATAGAAAAAGTTATCAATTGTGATATATACAAAAAGGTTAGAATAATTTAATTATGTTAATTTAAAAAGTATTTTAATATTATACTTTTTAAATCATATTTCGTTTAGTTTAATAGAATATTGAACACAATGGAAAAACCCAAAATTTAAATGGAAAAACTTGAAATCTATCCAAAATTGAAAAATGCAGAAACTAAATTAAGAGAATTTTGAAAATTTTAATTATGTTTTGTTTTGTTTACCTATAATCCAGCAGCCACTAGCAGGACGTACAGAAGTGCAATTCACATGAACATTAACAAAATGTTACACAACGAAAGATGCAATAACTACATTGAGTTTCCCATTGTTGGGACACTTTCCTATAAATATTATTATATAACATCTGTGGGATCATATCTTTTGGTTATTTCCAGTCAAGTCCCTAGATCAACCAAGAATAACACAAAAGAATGAATTCAGTAGGTTATTCATCCACCGCCCTTTCGCTTCTCCCCTCTTACTTACAACAATAACCAACTTAAGGGTGAAGATAGCTACAAGATGCTCCTTTCTTGCAATAACCGCTCTCATAAAACTTACACACTCGATGATGCCCACTCTTCGACTGCTGCTGACGGTGGCCACCACCTCCACCTCCGCTCGAATATGACGGCCTCCCACTCCACGAAGACCTGCTCCTGTTGCTACCACTGTACCCTTGATCCCGATCTCGATCCCGATCTCTATCTCGAGGACTAGAATACCTGCTGCCACTTCCGCTGCTGTGCCTCGTTTGGTGGTGGTTTGAAAAGGTTGCCGCTGCTGCTGCACTCCCGGACCCAAAACTTCCATTCCTTGTGAGTCTGGGAGATTCCCAGTCCGTGCTGCTCGTATGGTGTCCGCCTTGACCACTACTCGTCCCTTCCCAGACACCCAACTGGTGGGACCCACCTTGTACCGGTGGAGACGATGTATTTATATGGTGCCAATTTGTGGTGGGAGAAGGAGACGGACGATGGAGAACCGAGCTAGCAGTATTAGTCTCTGGCTTCCAATGGCTGCCCGACTCTGACACAGTGTTCGACTTCAAACACTCCACCACCACTTCGGGCTGATGAGAATGAGAAATTCTCCGTGCATCGGGAAGTTCCACTGACGGCGGCAGATTTACATTTAAGGAGTCCGACTGAGAAGGTACCAGTAGATGATGTCTGGACGATGAACTAAACGGGTTGTTGTTCTTTCCTGGTATAGCTGCTGCAGCGGGACTGAACACATCAATTGGGCTGAAGCAATCGTCCTTCCTGCTTTCATTCAAGTCGTGTCCACCCTTCATTATTGAAGTCGGTGAAGGCAATCCATTCTCCATTGCTTCGACCTCCGCTAGAAGGTCCGACACTGACTCTTCCGCTAAGGCAGCGAAATCCGTGCCCTCGAAATTTGCGTGCCAGGTGGTCGCTGAAGAATCCATCAACTGGTCGCCGCCGCTGGCTGCTTCGGTTGCGGTCATGAGAATCGAGCTCCAGGGATCGACCGGTTTTGCAGAAACCGAAGAATACCCACCACTCCATTCACTTGCAGGAGCTGCTACTTTTACCTCAGGAACAAGGTTCGGGGCAGTGGGACACGAATGAATGATAGAAACATTGGACGAGGTTATGACGTGTTTGTCCTCAGATACAACGCAATCTTTCACCTCTGCAACACTTAGCTTCGGCGAGGGACCACTGGGTAGAACCGGGAAATGAATTTCCCCGACTTGATTCGATGTTTTAATTTCAAGCGGCTTATTGTCATCCAAAGAAGCAATGGCAGGAGCCGGAGAATTCGAATCCCATCCACTGGAGGTAATTGCTGGGCCCGATTGTGGTTTCCAATTCTGCTCCGGCATATTATCCAAACGGATGTCCGCACTGACTTGTGTCTGTCCATCATCTGCCAAAGCCTCGGCAAGCAAGAACAGACTCAATTTTCTACTGTTCTTGGCAGATTCATGGTTTGGAGCCACCCGAGGAGGAGATTCATCGGCCTTGGCAGGACCAGGGACTTGAATGGGATCAGGCTGAGCAAGAGAGATACTGTCATCGTTAAGAGAATCCCACACTTGGGACACAGTCATTATCTGTTGCCTCCCACCAAAATCTGTGCAATCCACAGCAGCAGCAGCAGCCTCAGGTGGATCTGACGGCTGTAACTCGCTCGTCCCTTCTTTGGGACTTGTTTTGGGGGAGGTAAAGTTAGCTTCCTTAGGAGGACTGAAGCTGCCTGCTGCTATATTCAAGTCCTTCACTTCATTTAACCCACTCGGACCATTCAAGTTGATATCATCTCTTGCTTCTTGTAGCAGCAAAGGTGGTTCTTTTTTAAACAGTCCATTAAGAGCATCAATCAGAAGGAAAGAATCCTCCTGCTTTTCCTCGACACGCCATATTTTCAGGTCCTGGGGAAAATGGCCGTTTGTGCTCCATTTTCGAAGCTGAGCCAATGTAAATGGTCCTTGGACTCGACCATGAGGGTCTTGATAGTGCCACAGCTTGTTCTCCTCTGTCTCATTGATAGGTTGGTCTGAAAGAGGCGAAGGTGAAACTTGGGGTGCTGTATCAAGACTGGGTCTAGGTTCAGGTTTCGAGATAGGGTTTCCTAATCCACAAACAATGAGGGTTGTACTTCCGGTCTGCATCATTCGCCTCTTTGAGGACCTTGTGATTCGCTGACTTTGTCCAGAGTCAGTCTCGTGATTTTGGACAGCAGGCAAGTCTCCCTTATCTGTGCTCTGTTTTGCAACTGCCTGTCTTTTCTGGGACCTTGTACTGCTTGTGTTCGGCGTATTGGGCTCTGCTGCTGTCGTTGGCATTTTCCTCTTTCTGTTTGATCCGTTACTCGGCTTGAGGCTAACATCTGCATCGGAAAGAACCATATGATGTTTAAAGGTGATGATGCCCCCTTATGTTTGGGCATTTTTTAAGAATTCCCATATATGGTTTGACAATTTATTCACCGTTCCCCTTTTCTTCATCAAATGTGGACAGAATTAGTGTTATAATTGCACCCCTAAAACTTTACCAATGCTCTGGTTAAGTCTGTGGCCTCAATTAACTCATTGAGCCCTAATCAAGGTGACCCAGGATCAAGATCAGCTCACTCGACAGTGGGTAGCTGGTATGGGTCAGGACAACATGGGTCCCCTAATTGGGTTCGAACTGAGCCCCCATGGAAGGACACTCTGGTATGGGTCTCAATAGTTGAAAAGTTACTGGGGACTTAAATGTGACAGTTGAAAAAGTATTCTATAGCTTTTGTCAATTTTAATATCTGATTCCGTTAAGTTTGGACGAAAAAAAAAAAGAAGGTAAAAAGGGCAATGATGCAAAGTTGTCCAAACATAGAGAGGGGATACTTGGAAGGAAAAAGAAGAAGAAGAAAAACATTAAAGGGAATTCCTAAAAGGCGCCCAAACATAAAAGGGCAAAGTGATATTTCACCCTTAAGCATAACAGAGATCTTGAATTTAAAAGAACAAAACGAACCTTCTTTCTTTTGATCCGTTGCTGCTGTTGATTCATTTTCAGACTTGAAACTCGGATCCATGAGGAAATCGGTATGTATTTCTGGAACTTCATGCAACCTGCGGTGTCGTTCTTCAGCTGAATTCAGCAGCTGTATCTTCTCCACGCATTCTCTAAGCGTATATTGTAGTCAAGGAATCAATCCCTTAAACACAATACAGTACAATTCATTCACATTCATAAGCATGACAAAAGCCATTAGAAGCTAAATCATCTATAAAATCAACTCCAAATGAATATAATACTAAGAAAGAGAAATCCAAAAGGATATTGCTTCCTGTGGCCCTTCTCACTTGCTCTGTCACGGAGCTTATTAAGGCGCAATATCTCACCCTCCAAGCACTAATTCAAGGACAAGACACAAAATGAATAACAGCTCATGTTTTTAAGTTATTCTTTTACACTTACATAAATGAAAATATTATGAGTTACTCCAAAAGGACTAAAACATATTTGTATTGTAAGTAAGATGCCCGGAAATGAAATGAAACTTACATGCTTAACTCTCACTTCCTGGAGGGTGAATGCTTTTGTATGGACATCACCCTGCAAGGAGGTATCAGTTTGATATATGCTACAGCAGAAGACTCACTGTCTAATGAGGATCGAAAAATAATTAAAAGAAAAGATGCAACTTACCACTGTGAGCTCTTTAATTAACCCACATTTGATATCCTGCCTCAATAATTTGCATTCTTGCTGGAGGCACATAACAAAGCGTAAACGATAAGAGAAGTTGAAAAAGATTTGGATTTTTTTTAAAATATTTCTGAATGTTTGAGGTCAATATATCATTAATAAAGCACCAAGGGTATTACTCATTTATTAAAGAGGGGGCAGAATAAGCAAAAGATGTACAAAA
The DNA here is from genome assembly GCA_946814005.1 of Chamaenerion angustifolium. NCBI lineage: Eukaryota > Viridiplantae > Streptophyta > Magnoliopsida > Myrtales > Onagraceae > Chamaenerion > Chamaenerion angustifolium. The sequence continues at coordinate 4,304,358 of OX328279.1, forward strand.
GAAAAATCTGTGTGCGTGTTAAGACATATATTGTGTCCATGGGTATAGATAGGTAGATCCTTTTTGTACCCTGCTATACCAAAATGTACACATCTAACCCCATTATATATGTTCTGGTGTGAGAGAATCAAATACGGTTTATACATAATCTTATTGAAGATTTTCCTACTGAATGAACATTAGCTGTGAAAACCACATATGATGAAGTAAATTACCTCAGAAAAACCTTCATCTGAAATTTTATCTATTGATATGACTTCTTTTTTGCCAGAACGCATAATTTCCAGCTTAATATTTGACATCTTTCCACCAATCTTGTATGATTCTGTCCCTTGATTTGTTCCTATATAGAACCCAACCAGTGAGACATAATTCATTTAAAAATATGTCTTGCAAGAGTAGCTTCAGCAGTACCGTACCTACGATTTGGACAAGTCTAAAGGTGTCTTGCATTGGCTCAGAAGCTAGAACTTCAACCCGGACAAACGATCCGACGACCTTATCATGAAAATTTTCAGGATCATCCAGCAAACTCTCCATCATATCACGCCGAAGATAGAGCAAGCATGTGTTATGGACATCTACTGCAGCAAAATCTTCTGCATTTGTCGGTGGCACTCTCTCATCTAACTTTTGGGCTTTAGACTTCTTGTCACTATCCAACACCCCCAGCAGCCTATTATCACTATTCACATTATTGGAAGGATCAACAATAGCCTCCGGGATGAATGCTTCCAATCGAGGATTCTCCTTGACAAGAAAATGAGAATCAAGAAGCTTTAGCATTTCAAAGTGACCAAGAGCAGTCTTCCCAAAGAGACTCATAAGCATTGAATCACAGACAATTTGGCATTTACGGCGAGGATCCCGAAGATTGTTTTTCCTTATGTATTCTAATAGAAGAGCCTGAACATCAAACTGGGTGAGCTTTGACATATCGCCGTCTTTCATGTAACTAACGAACTCTAGAAGCTCCTTAGATGCCCATTGTGGGTGCGTGGAAGAAGATGACCCTTGTTCAACGACATTAGCTGTTGGTTCATTTGGTGACTCTAAAGAGAGTGGCCTTGGCTGTTGTTTAGCTTTCCTTCCTCGGGTATTACGTGTTGATTGGTATTTGGAAGAGTTAGTTGAGACATAACTTGGATCGTTATCATCACGATTACAGTCTCCTGTATGTTGCATGCTCTGCAACATGTGATATTCCCATGGACTTTTAGCTTTTGTTACCTCATCTATTGTCAATGCTAATTTTTCTTTTAAGAGAACCCAGTAAACCTTGAAAAGATACTCCCAACTACTTTTATCATCAAAATCCACTAGAACCTGCATAAATCAAACAGGTTTAATGTGAGACATGACGGTCAACACGTGTTACGCGTGAAAATATTTACATAATTGGTTTAACGAAAATTATCTAAATAATCATTATAAATAGTATATATATACATTGAAGTAAACTTAGCCTAGAGGTTGATATCTTTGCTTGTAAATGTAGAATTGATGAGTTTAAATCTCAAAATTATCAATTTTTTTGTTGAGTTTATACATTTTATAGGGGCGAAATTGAAAATAAATGTAGTGTCCACTACTACTGGTGCACTCTTTATAAATAGTATAAACATATAGATATATACATAAATAGTATAGATAAGAAAATGAAGACTTTGAAACAGATAGACAAAACCGTCAAAAGACTTTGAGGTTTACTGAAATATAATAAACTTGAGTCATTACACGTGTAATTTTCATACTAGCATTAGACAGGTTGAGTCATCTTGCCATCTCCAAGTGATAAGACATAACATAATATATGAAAATGTTATCTATACTTCATACTGAAACACAGCCATTATTTATTAACCACTTGAAATAATAGCCAAAAAGAAATGCAAAGGAAATACAAAACCCTTGAGATGTGTACCATTTCTTGATTTGCCTGTGGAATATTTTCAATAAGCATTATAGTCTTCATGCATGTTCCACATAACCCTTTGTTTCCTCTTACACATACATAATCAGCATCTTTTGTGCAATTCTTGCACAAGGAATAAGTGCAAGTATAACACATATAATAGGCTGACTTTTCACAAGCACTACAAATATGCCAACCTGACAATAGAAAAACAATGCATCATAAAACGATCATTCATTGCCTAACGTACAGCTAGGTCAGTACAAGCTACCAAAAGTTTTGGACTTTTTCATAGGCATTTTGGCAAAAGCTGAGAAAAAAGGAATAAAACAGGTGGATGGTAACTATACGGTATATGCTAACATGCTTTCTTTAGTGAAAAAAATAATTTGATAATTACCTGAAATGGAAAAAACAATGAGGTATGGGGGTACATTAGAAAGGATAATATACAAGGATTTTTTTATGTAATCTCATTCCCCACACACATTCTTGTTTAGAATATTATACCCTTACAGACTGAACTTAGAATGCTTTTAGTTGACCAGAATGTATACGCAGTGCACTTGGGGTCATTTAGTTCACTGTAAGATATTTGGATTACACAAGCTTCTTTGACATTGGCAAAAGATGCAAATTTTTATGTAAGTTTTTGCTCTCAATTTCATGGGAATAAATAACAACGGATAATAACTATCAATAACTGTAAAAGGAACTGACAGAAGTGTGTGCATACCACAATTCCATTTAGCCTTTGATTGAAAGAATTCCTCATCCCTTTTAATACAAGATGGATGATATGCCTTCGGGCAACCCCTAAATTGAAAAAGAGAAACTATACTCGATCAGAAGATATGAAGATAAAACAGTAAAATCACAAGGGGGAGGGAAAGGGGAGGAAGGAGAGATTCATTTTGATCACAAGCATGCTAGAAGAGAGAGGAAGAAAGCGCATATGTTCTTTCAAAGGGGTAAGATTTATACTTTTGTTTCTTAATTAGGACGACCAATTACTATTACCATAAAAGACCCACCTGAATATACTAGTAAAAACTGCCGTGCTCCCAACCGAAAAAGGGCAATCCGAAGTTGTAAGAAGCTTCCTTAATAAAAGAAGGTTTAAGTGATTCCAAATAAATCACGTGATGCTAGAAACCACACTTCCCACAATGAACTTGCTGATGTATTACCAAATAATTAAATAGCAAGTACTCTCATACTACTCCAATTATCTCATGCCATTACGGTCACTAAAGTCTATAGTATAATTCTCATACAATATCCTGTTACTAGCTTCAAATTTCCACTTAGCTCTTGAGGGATAGGGGAATCTCAGTCCGTTAAAAGAAGGAAACAAAAGCCAATCAGATTGATACAACTTGCAGTTGCACCATATTGGCAGAGCAGGAGATAAACACAAAGGGAAGTCAAACACTAAAACAAGGAGATTTCCACTTGATTAAGATGGTAATACTTTTATGAGTTAATAAATGTAAGAGAGGATCACTATCTAAGTTATATCAAGACAATGCTTCCAAAATTGATGCATGAGGTGTTGAATGCTTCAACCCCTTGAAATCTAAGAAGCTAGGTGCCGCCCTTCCCTGTGCGAAGGAAGGTGCTCAATATAAATAAATTGATCTAATACTTAGGTGCAAAAGATAAGCGCAGAACTGATTACGCTATTTATAGCGCTAACTTTAGAAGAATATTTGGTTACTAAGTGTAGCCTGCATACCTATGTAAGCATAACTAATTCATATCCTTGTATAAGGGATTTCTCATTTGAGAGGCAGGGGACACTATAAATGTAACAAGAGACTTAGAGAACATTACTAGCACGATTGGAAGAGTAAATATTTCAACTGTCCCACAATGGTGTTGGACCAGTCAATGGCTGACTCCCCTTCACTCCTAAATCTCACGGTTCACAACTTCAGTACCATTGAGAAATTTGCTACACCTTACGAAAAAAGAAATCCCTTCCAAACAACAACACTCTCCTCCATTGAAGTTCCAGCAGAATATTTTGCCTTATCTATACTTAAATTGATGACTTCCAAAACGGCTTGGTATGACTCCCTCACATCAGCATATACTGGTGGTCGTCAAGCTGACAGGACAATGGATGATGCAATATACTTAGAGACCATTTGAAGGATTCTTGTCAACTTCTTTGTACTCTATGCATGCCTAGAGTTAATATGCCCAATTGCCACTGGCATTCTCTTGGCCGCTTCACCGAACAACTATTCACTAATTATCCATTTTCTTGCATCTCCCATAGTTTCTTCCAATTTTGATTTGTCGTGATCGCATAAGAAAATGCACAGTTTGTCGTAAGTGGATAATCACGAATGAGGTTTTGAGTTATGAAGGATCGAACGGTTGACCTCATTTCAAGACTGTGTAGAAGAAGTAGAGGACAATCATGCACTTGTCTGTGTTAAGTAAAATTTCTTTTGTCCTCCAAAGAAAGCATGGGCTATAGCATCAAATTTTGATGATATCCCTACTTATTAGGATATCATTTCAATGACAGAAAAAGAAGTTCACATTTCCTTTCCAGCATTCCTCGTGTCAGCTACGGTACTCACTGCTGCTGTTCACGGATTTCCATCAATTATATTCTATATATATCAAGTGAGAAATTACTGCTCTCAAAGCTTCCAAGGAAGAGACTGCTTCTGCTTCCACTTCAGTGAAATCCTACAAACTAAGCAACTAAATTCCCCAGTCCCAACTTTTAAGTCGTAACAGCGAGATGTTTGCAAAATCACTTGATACAGTCTGTGCTGATAAGTGAAGAGCAATGGAAAAGGTTTGCAGCATTGAAGTCAAATGTCAGTTACTCCGGCTTCTCATACACATAATTACTTAATAGAGAAGAGATCAAGTCAATCAAAGAGGATCAGAGCTTGAATCTACAGAATCCAAAAAGGCCGAGCTCCCAAAGTAAACGAAACAATTGACACATACATAAAAGGAGTAATGAACATACTTGCGATCGCATAGCACGAGGTTACCACCATCGAAGCAAATAAAGCAAACATCTTCCTCATCATCCACCTTAGGAGGAGGCAGGGGGACTGACTTTCCATTGAGTAATGTTTGAGCCTTCGGTGGCCGCCCCCGCTTCCGCTTCACGGGAAGATTACTGGCTACCTCAGGCACAGCACTCACCGCCACATCCACTAACGAACTACCATCAAGCGAGGCAACCTCCGACAGCTGTGGAGGTTGCGAATCGTCCGTGTCCTGAACCGCCTGCAGCTGATCAGACCTAGATAGGTCGTCAGGACCTCGTGAAGGGGCGTCAAATGGTTGCAACTCCCGCTCTTCAAACGCACCAAAGAGAGAGAGGATTTCCTGGCGCTGCTGCTCGAGTTGCTGCTGGTGCTGAAGCTGCTGAAGCTGTCGCAGAGATTCCATCACCCAAAACAGGTATCCCGAATCAGTAGAAAGGTGGAACCCTAGGGATGGTGGTGGTGGTGGTGGTGATGGTGGTGGTGGTGGTGATGGAAGGTAGATTTTGAGAGACTCTGGGGTCAGAGGGCAGTGGGCACATGGAGATTGGACTGTTGAAAGCAGGCCTGTCTTTTCTTTTTCTATTTTTCCAACTTCTTTTATTTATCTATTTTCCCCCTCTTAATTTTCTGTACAGGTTTCCCTTTTTAATTTTTATCATGATTTTTCACTTTTTTTTATTATTTAAATATTAATTATCAGAAATGGATATAGGACGACAGCGTGAGCGAATTGGCTTGGCCAAACAAAAGCGAGGAGTCTTCACCGAAAGAGCGTGTGTTGTGGTCGACAAGCAGACGAGTGGCTCATAATTTTGCAATTGTCCCTGAAAATTTGCTTTAAAATACACATGTGCATTTATGAGACCGTCGTCTCTTCATCGGCCCTTCATTGAAAGATCATATATCATTAGGGAAAAGTATGAAAAAAATGTAACATGTTTGCCAGAAATTGTGAAAGCGACACAGTTGTATTATTTGATGTAACATGTTTGATGTTGTAGGTATTTGATGCAGTCGTTAACTTTCCGTTCGAAATGTCTGTTAAGTGTGCACATGCCATGCACGTGACTTATTTGAAACGTGAAAGTACTGAAATGCCCCTGTCTTCTTCATACGACAGTTATAACACCTCTCTTGTTGGTGTCTTCTCCAATCTTAGGCTGAGCTGCAATCTTCTCATGTTCGTGTCTTCTCCAACGAATGATGTCACCGCACAAGTCCAGCAGCTCTTCTCGAAGCTCGAAGGCGCATGAAGAGTACCAACCGTTGATTTGCTATTGTGGGTTCACTAGTCATGCCAAACCAGCTTCCACATGGAAGAATTTCGGTCGGTTTTTCTATGGGTGTCCCAATTATAAGGTGCGTTTGTCGATTTCATTTGGTTTTGACCCTAATTGTGGAATGAATTTGAAAATTGTTGTCCAACCACAGTTGTAAAGTTCCATTCGAAACCCTAATTCCCAAATTCGATTGCAGAACCACGGTTGTAATTACTTCGAGTGGAGTGACCCCCCAATGTGCGTATACGGAAGGAGGGCCGTAAGCAAATTTCGAGATATGCATGGCCATATCGAAGACGAAGTTGTTCTTCTACGTAAGAGGGAGAAGATGTTAGTTATTGCTGTTGGAGTGCTTGTGGTCCTGCTTGTTTCTGTAATGGTAAAAGTAGTTGTCAGTTAAGCTGAGTCTGTGTTTTTAGTTTGCGGGTCGGTTGTAGGGTCATTATGTTTTCTAATGTGTTGGTGTCAGAAAACATATGTTTTGTAATTGTTGGTTTTTGATGCAATATGTTTCTGAACAAGTATAACATAGATGTAACATGTTTGGCAAATTTCTGCAGAACCTTACCAACACAACTGAATAGAATTCCACCTGAAAATCATAACCTGTAACCCAGACCATACAGAGACCATACAAAACCTGTCAAAGTACCTTCATACAACACCCATTCCGCCAGAACACAAAATAGTACATACAAATCCACCAAAATCCACCAAAATCCACAAAAACAGTATAGTTCATCAAAATGACAGTATGCATGCTGCAAAGCACCTAAAAATACCTATTTAATCATAATATCTAATCCGCAATGGCATAAATCTTCACTGAGTTGGGAATTTTGTGAACTTGTTTGACCTGAAACGGGGGGAACTCCTTGATGGTCCAGCCCTCTTCAAAATGGTTTTCTTCTTTGGGGTGATTGTTTTCAAAGGCATATCCACGGCAACGATCGCTCTACAATCTGACAGTTGGGGGGCACTTGAGCTTACTCGAACGGGTTCAACATCACTTTCCAGATCAATAATCTTAGGAACCGAACGTTTAACCTATGTATAGATACCAACAGTTAGTTTTGAACAAACGGAATGGACTACATTTTGTGATTTGAACAAACCTTAGTTTTTCTCCTCGGTGGCAATTTTGGCCTTCTTGTGGTAGGAATGACAGGTGGTACGTCTTCAACTACTTGTTCCTGCGAAGAATTACAGAACCTAATGTAAAAACCGAATGTCAGAACCGAATTATTGACAGAACCGAAACGTACCTGAGGCTGCGAATCTGGGACACTCTCAGGTACCTGGGGCGAATCTGGGACACTCTCAGGTATCTGCGAATCTGGAACCGGAGGCGGCGAATCTGGTACCTGAGCTGCCTTCTTCTTCCCTTTCTCGTGTGTGTTTAGTCTCCGTTTGACCGGTGGTGCAGTCTGTTTCGCATTTCTCTTCCTAGGTGCCCGAGTGGACGTTTGAGTTTGTTGGGACGGTTGAGAGGGCTGGGTTGTCTGGGTTGGTTGCGATCCTTCACCTCTCTTGGTACACGCCCTCTTGTTATGACCACTAACACCACAAAGTCCGCAATACTGCGGGAGCCCATGTTTGGTAAGTTTATCACCGGTCTTGTTAACTGTTTCGGTTGGACCCTTCGTCCTCTTTTTCTTCGGTCTTCCCCCTTGTCTTCGTACATCCGGAGGATCAATAGGTAAAGAGTCGCCTCTCATCCAGTCGTCTACCCCGGGAACGGGATGTATGACTGGTGTGTAGATCCGTTGCATGGTCTCCTTACTGTATACCGTATGCACAAAATCTTCTACCTGAAGCCGAGATTTCAGCAAACATGCGGTAGCATGGGCACACGGAATTCCCGTCAAGTTCCATTCTAAGCAACTGCAAGTCCTCGTGTTCAGATCCACGGTATACTGGTATTGCGATCCTACCAAAACTTCATACTCTCCTTCACCCACGTATAACACACCCATTCTCCTTGACGCGTCTTTCTTCTTTTTAATCTTTTCCAGTACGTTACTAAACAATGGTCCAGCGTGTTTCGCTGCTTCTTCCCTCCTTGTTGTGAACGTGTTCATGACGATTCTGCGCAAAGTTTCCATGAGGGTAATGGGTGGCTTATCCCGAGCATCTTTTATCTTCGCGTTCCAACTCTCGGCAACATTGTTTACTACCAAATCCGTCTTGGAGTCAGGATGAAATTCATACCGGCACCAAGTCTTCGTATCGATCTTGTCCAGGTAGGCCCAAGCCTTTGGGTAGTGGATCTTCATGTATTCCATATGCGCCTTGTGCCGATGGTAGTTGTAAGAACACGCTGCTGCCCAGAAACGTGATTTCACACCCGCATCATTGTGTTTCGCAACGAGCATGTTCTGATGAATATGACGCGCACAGAATCGATGTTCAGTAGCTGGGAATATCTCTTCTACGGCAGTGATTAAACCCTGACAAACATAATACATCTCCTGTTTAGTTTGTCAAACATAATACATCTGTTATTCAAAAACTTAAAACATAATGTATACGCATTTTAAAAACAGAAAACATAATTCATTAAGTGTTTAAAAATCTGTTACCTTTTGCCTATCTGACATCAATATCCAAGGACCCCCATCGCCAAGGTCAGACTTAAGGATTTCAAGAAACCACGTCCAGGACTCTCTTGTTTCAGCTTCGACCCATGCATAACATATTGGGAACACCCTATTGTCAGCATCCCTAGATACTGCACTAAGCAGTTGACCCCCGTCGAGTCCCTTAAGATGACAACCGTCCAATCCTATAAACGGTCGACAACCCGACTTAAAACCTTCCACGCAGCCCTTCAAACAAACATACATCCGCTCAAACTTGGGTCTTAATGGGTTGGTATCTGGATTCACCTGGATGTACGCAGTACTTCCTGGGTTGTGCATAATGACCGTCGCGGCGTAATCTCGGAGGCGTTCAAACTGCCATAATCTATCCCCACGGAGTTTCTCTCGGGCTAACCTTATTCCCTCGCATATGTTCCATCGTTTGACGTCAAAGTTGAAGCGTTTCTGAATCTCATCCGCAATAGTTGAATATTTTACCTTCGGTTCATTACGTATCAACTCCATGAAATTGTCACATATCCACTTGCCTCCGATCTTCTTCGTATGGAAGGCTCTTCCACAACTGTGCTCGTCAAATAACTTCCTTAACTGAAACGTCACTTGCTTTTGAATTCGAACTGCGCCAACCTTGAACTGACATGTCGATTGCTTGCACCGAAATTCTATTCGGTTCGGTCCATTAGTTCCCTTAGACTCCATCTCGTAACCCTCCTGAATGCTGTGTCCGATAATGTACTCCCTAAAAGCCTTTGCGTCCACAAATTTCATTCCAAGTTTCAGTTCGTACCTTTTAGTGGGGCGGCCGAACTCAGAATTAACCTCTTCGTCAATAACCCTCGCCCTAGACATCTTGGTATATTCGACTTCATCCTCCGAGTTAGGAGGCGTCTGCAAGGTGTCACTCCGACAGTCGGGCTCAATGTTAAACATGTCCACATTCACGTTCTGAATTCCAATCCCGTCAACAGTATCACCCACGTCACCTTCCATAGCACCCACCAAGTCGGGTATATCAGTCATACCTTCTGTGGAGGGGGGTTTGGTTGATCGGGCATGTGGTGTCGATCTGCTTGGGGGGTTTTCAACAAAGTCGCTGGATGACGACTCTTCCTCCAATGCAGCTTTCCACTTCAGGTCCGAGATACCCCATGAATCGGATGAGAAGTCCTCAGATTTTGAGTCCGTGGACAGCTCGGTCATGGGAGCTTTCCCTTTATCTTTCTCACTTAGTCGTTGCGCCCTAAGTTCAGCTATCCTTTCAGATGCCATCCTTCTCTTATTTGCAACAGTCTTCAACAATGCGTTATTTCGAAGTTGTTCTAACCAAGGATCGTTACCACATGCGGCTTCATCGAACGGTGGAACCACGTACAAACTAACTTCGTGATTCTCTTGTTGTTTGTCTCTAATTAGTTGCACGTCTTCATCGCCCACAATGATTTCGATGTCCTTCTTCGGATCTCCACCGGGTGGAACGTAGGTGATAGTCCCATCCCTCTTGAGACCGTAATAGTTAAGAAGGGCAGCGATTGTGCAGTAGGCGAACACTTCTTCGGTTATCTCCATTTCATACAGTTTGCCGTTGTACACACCACCCACCCAACTGTCATCGTAGTGGATCTTCAAAATCCACTTATCAGCACCTGAGGTCGACATTCAAACCTGCACAAAAAAGTGTTTGTCAGCACCCAAGTCGTTTGAAGAGAACAAACCAGTAAAACACACACAACACACACAGAACATTCGGTTAACAAATCAAAAATCCCAAATCAGTTAACATTCGTTTTACCTTCTAAACATACAAGTGAACATAGAAGTTAACTCCTTTGTTTCACCCACCAAACATGTGCAATCGGTTACCCTCTAAACAATCAAGCCGCAGAACAGTTCGGATTACACTACAAATCCGTCACCTTTGCAAAATTGGAACCATACAACTAAAATCGGACTCAAACCTTCAATTTATAGAGCATGGAGGGGCTACGGAAGTTACCTTGGCGGGATATTGAGCGGGTACGTCTTCGGATTGAACAGAACGAAGGAGTCGACGCAACGATTCGCGGGAGAAGAAGAGTCGGTTGCAGCAGCTGAAGTCGCTTCGGTTGTCGGAGGGGTGGGAGCTTCTTGTCGCAACAGCAGATGGGGTAGGATCTTCTTGTCGCAGCAGCTGCCAGAACAGAAGTTAGGGTTTGAAGAGGGGAACGACGGGACGGGTCTTGGGTTCGAAGGTGAGTGCCTTTGCTTCGGTATGGGTGTATGAAGAACGAAGGGAAGTGGAGGGAAATAGGTGTAGGGGTATCTTGGGCATTTACGAAAAGATTTCATTAGCATCTGACAAATCATGTCACGTGGCTGGCACATGCTGGTTTTTAACGGGCAAATTGACGGAATAACACACGTTTCCATCTAAAACCTACAACAGAAAACGTGTTACATCAATTACCTACACTCCAAAACTAGTTACATCAACCACAATTTTTGGCAAACATGTTGCATTTTTTTCATACTTTTCCCTATATCATTATGATGAGAAATTTTGAATTCTTACCGGTCTTATCATAACCAGACCGGAACGGCGGTCCGATCGTAAACCATAACGGCGGTCCGATCGGATCCGATCGGAAACCGGACCCCTGTTCAATTTGGTTCAGATAAAAGACTGTTTTGCAAATGAACAGTGTTTGAACCGGGTTTAACCTGACGGTTTTTGCAAAACCAACTGGTTTCCAATTCAGTTTTTAGGCTAATATTTTTCAGACCAAACGGTTTTTTGCTTTTTTTTCTTTAGACCGGTCGGTTTTTAGACTATATATGTATTTTTAATTTTTTTCTACTTGTGAACAGTGAACTACACGTAGAACCGAGCTCGACCGGGTTGGACCGTCCGAACCAAGAACCGGCCTCCTCGTCGGTTTAAGGACCAACCCCGGTTCTGATAACACTGATTTTGACACTATTGATTTTTTTTTTATGTGCAAACTATTTTTGAATTTCATTTATTTAGTCACACTTACTATAAGAATTGGGTCAATCATCCAACTAATCAATGTATCATCGAACTATATCACTGTTTATTATAAGTGTTATTGAGTTTTCAGTATGAGGATCATTGATTCTAGATATTTGTTTAGCATTAAAAAAAAACTCAAGAAGGAAGCACACGCGAGAATGGTTACATATGTTTAGTAGAATATTGTTAAATGAGTACTTATGTTCAACAAAATGTTGTGAAAAGGATATTTAAACGGACTTTAGAACAAAATGTTATTTAAAATACAAAGATGACCCAACATATATTGCACTGAAATTGAAATATTCACACAACATAAATATAATTTTCTAAACTCATGATGCACAAAATTAATTCTCTACCAAAAAGATGACCTAGCTAGGTTAATCATTTCTTCACATTTTTCTATGGGAAGAAACTGACTCTTTTTTCTGAGACAAATGCAAGATCTTTACGCTCCATAACTTTGTGTGTGAACAACAACTTGACCTATTTCGACAAATTAGTTTCAATCGTCATTTAGGAATGTCGAATCTTGTTTAGTTTTTCAATAAAGTTGTTGTAATTAGGGTTTCAGAGATGAGTGTTAGTTGCAATAAGAACCTTCATGATCTCGGAAGTTACATTGTGAAAAGTACAAGAGTAGTGATGAGGATGAAAAGATGAATTGATTAGTAGAACGATATTATATGGTGAAAGTGAGGTTTAAGGGATCTAGGTTTTCAGAGATGGGTGTTTGTTGCAATAACAACCTTTATGATCTAGGAACTCTTGACTACACCTAAACTAGTTTTATTTTCATTCTTACTTGACATACATTATCGTAGTAATAGTTATATCATTTCTAATTTCACAACTCAAATCACCTATTTTTCTGATGTTACCCCTTTAATTTTACATTAATTTCATAGTTTTTCAATATATCATCACTCGAAGCTCCGATATCATTGAAATTAGTTTTATTCACATTTTTACTCAACGTATATGATCGTAATAACATTAAGATTATTTTTTATTTCACATCTTTATGATTACATCGATTTCGTAGTTTTAAAATATATTTTCACTTGGAACGATGATTTCACCGTAACTAGTTTTTTGTATTCTTACTTTACATATATGATCATAGTAATATTTACATCATTACTTATTTCACACCTTAAATCACCTATTCTCCATGGTATTACCCCTAAATTTATATCAATTTCGTAGTTTTTCAATATCTACTCAATCGGAACTTCGATATCGCTGAAATTAGTTATATTCACATTTTTACTCAACGTATAAGACTGTACTAACATTTTAGATTATTTCTTATTTCACACCTCAAACCACCTATTTTCCGTGATGACCCCTTTACGTTTACATCGATTTCGTAGTTTTTAAATATCTTATCACTCAAAAGAACGATTTCACCGAATCTAGTTTTATTCACATTCTTTCTCGACATATTTTTTTTTGGTCATCAACTTGACATATATGATCATAGTAATATTTACTTCATTTCTTATTTCACAACCCGAATCACCTATTTTTCATGATGTTACCACTTTAACTTTACATGAATTTTGTAGTTTTTCAATATCTCCTTACTCGGAACTCTGATATCGTTGAAATTAGTTTTATTCGCATTCTTATTCAACATATAAGATTATGGTAACATTCAGATTATTTCCTATTTCACACTCCAAATCACTTATTTTCTGTGATGGTACCCCTTTACGTTTACATTGAATTCGTAATTTTTCAATATCTTCTCACTCAGAACTCCGCTTTCACCAAAACTAGTTTTATTCTCATTCTAACTTGACATACATGATCGTAGTCATATTTCTTATTTCACAACCCAAAACACCTATTTTCGATGATGTTACCCCTTTAACTTTACATCAATTTTGTAGTTTTTCAATATCTCCTCACTCGGAACTCTGATATCGCTAAAATTAGTTTTATTTACATTCTTACTCAACGTATATGATCGTAGTAACATTAAGATTATTTCTTATTTCACATCCCAAATCACCTATTTTTTGTGATGATGCCCCTTTACGATTACATCAATTTTGTAGTTTTTCAATATATTTTCACTCTTAACAACGATTTCACCTAAACTAGTTTTTTGTATTCTTCCTTTACATATATGATCATAGTAATATTTACATCATTACTTATTTCACACCTTAAATCACATATTCTCCATGGTATTATCCCGTTTAACTTTACATTAATTTTGTAGTTTTTCAATATCTACTCAGTCAGAACTTCGATATCGCTGAAATTAGTTTTATTTGCATTATTACTCAACATATAAGGTCGTAGTAACATTTAGATTATTTCTTATTTCACACCCCAAATTACCTATTTTCTGTGATGGTGCCCCTTTACGATTATATCAATTTCGTAATTTTTCAATATATTCCCACTCAGAACTTTGCTTTCACAATAACTAGTTTTAATCACAATCTTACTTGACATATATGATCGTAGTAATAATTACGTCATTTCTTATTTCACACCCCAAATCACCTATTTTCCATAATGTACCCCTCTACCTCACATTGATTTCGCAGTTCATCAGTATCTCGAAAAGTGCGAGAGCAACGATGAGGAGGACAAGATGAACTGCTCGGGAGTAGGGATGTTGATGGTTAGAGTATGGTACAGGTATGACAAATACCATAACCATACCATATTTTTAAACCACATATCATAACCATAACCATTACGGGTACAATTTTCAATACCATAACCATTAAAATAACTGTGGTTATTAACTATGGTTTTATTCGTATACCCATATTTATTCCACACATGTAATATAATAAAAGACCGAAAAAATTATTTTAAAAAATACATAAATCTATATTGCCAACAATAAAAATATGTAAAACTAACATCATGGTTATTTATTACTTGTATGTATAGTAACTTTCATGATTTAATACATATTAGTTTATTAATAATAAATAATTATTATATTTATATAATAACCATGAGTATAACTCAAATACCATAACAATAACCATTATGGGTAGAAAATTCATCACCATAACCGTACCGCACCATAATGGTACGGTTAACCATAGTAAACAATAACAGTTTTAACCATCATTATGAATTTTTCAGCGCACCATTGCTGACCCTACTTGGGAGAAGGATATTATATGGCGAAAGTGAGGTTCAAGGGATCTTTCGGAAGAAAGATGGAGAGTAGCGACCAATTTATAAAAAATAATTTTAAAAAAGAAAAAATAATTTAAAATTAATAGTTAACTAAAAATTAAGAAGAACAAATGTAAATTAAAAAATTAAATTATAGATAATAATGATAAAATATATATTATTAAAAAATCTTCATTTTTTCTTTAAAAATAAATATATAAATAATAAATTTTAGAATTTATATTTTAATTTAGGTTTAATTTTACTAAGTTTTTTTTTCATATACATATATATAAATCTATTTATTTATATTTATATGTAAAGTTAGTTAAAATGTTTCTAGATTTTCCTCTTTTTGATATTTAATTTTATTTTACATATGTCATGTCGGCGCCACTTAGTCAAACTTAGGGCTGACAATGGTTAGGGTATGGTACAGTTATGACAAATACCATAACCATACCATATTTTTAAACCACATACCATAACCATAACCATTACAGGTACAATTTTCATACCATAACCATTAAAATAACCGTGGTTATTAACCATGGTTTTACCCGTATACCCATATTTATTCCACACATGTAATATAATAAAATATCGAAAATTTTATTTAAAAAAATACATAAATCTATATTGTCAACAATAAAAATATATAAAACTAACATCATAATTATTTATTACATGTATGTACATTAACTTCCATTATTTAGTATATATTAGTTTATTAATAACAATTAATTATTATATTTATATAATAACCATGGTTATAACCATAGGTATAGCTCAAATACCATAACCATAACCATTATGGATAGAAAATTCATCACCATAATCGCACCACACCATAATGGTACGGTTAACCATTTTAAATAGTAACGGTTATAACCATGGTTATGGAGTTTTCACCGCACCATTGCCGATCCTAGTCAAACTTGACTGTCAACAGTAATTTGAACTAAAGAACAACATTCAGAAACATAAAATATCATGAAACAACATAGAAGTACTAACTGATAACATGAGTCCAATGTAGTGAATCATTAAAATCATTAACCCTTTTTAATATCTACCTAATTTTCTGCACATTCTTAATTTTGTAAATCGGTTTATACTCATTATTACTAATTGACATATCTAATCCAAGTAATAGTTAGAACATTTGTATTTCAGACCCTAAAACATTTGTTTTTCGTGAAAGTACGTCTTTTTTACGATCAATTTTATAATGTTTTAATATCTACTTATTCATAATTTTAGATTCAATGATATTTTTTTTATTCTTATTCCTATTCAACATATATGATTTTAGTAACATTAAGACCATTTTTTTAAAACCTTTAAGCACCACTTTTCCATGATGGTATATATTGAGCTTCGACAAATTTCTTAAATTTTCAATATCTTCTTAGTTAGATCTCCATTTTCAATGAAATCAATTTTATTTGCATTCTTACTGTTTGATATTAGTTTTATACACACTCTTACTTTACATATATGATACAAGTTATGTTTAGAATAATTTCCTACTCCCGAATACATTTTCCCGTGATGATACCAATTTGTTTTCGACCTATTTCATAAGCTCTAATATCTTCTCACTTGAAATTATGTTTATGATGATTTCAATTGTATTCACATTCTTACGTCGTATGATAAATATTATAACTATACATTTAAATTGCATACTATAATCATACCCATTACAGATATAATTTCTAATACTATAATCATAATCATAACTTTTGTTAGTAACCATGATTTTAACTGTATACTCATATTTATTACCACGCAAAAAATATAATGGAGCACCATGAATGCTATATTAATAAATACATAAAATTGTGTCACAAGCAACACAAATATTCAACATTCACATATTTCAACATTAGCATCATTAAAAATTAGCATTAATATCATTGAATTACAGTCCACCATGAAATTATGTATTCGTGAAACCTAAAAGTGAATCTTACTTTTATTATTAGTATTTACGAATATAGTAATATTAAATAATTAGTATATTTATATAATAATCATAGTTATAATCATATATCTGACTAAAATATCATTACTATAACCATCACTACGGGAGAAGCAGCGGTTACCGACTCAAATAAGGTTTTTTAACGGCTGAATAATTCAGCAGTTAAATTATCACGACTCAAATGAAGTTGAGCCGTGATATGAAGCGTCAGAACAATTATCACGACTCAATATAAAATGAGCCGTGATAATTCCCAGCCCAAAAAAAATTGAGCCGCGAAATAGATTTTTATTTTTTTATTTGGGGCGCCTCAATATATTGATCCGTGAAATAGGTATATTTTAAAAAAAAAATTGTGTTGTCTTCTTCTTCCGCTCGCCTGTGCAAAGGTGCTTATTCTCTTCGTCCTGCGAAGGTGCTCAAGGTGCTGCCCGTACGTGTTCTTCGTCCTATTGCCTCGCCTATCCCGACGGTGCTGCGTCCCAGGAGGAGCTCCAGCTCCAGTTCACGTCCAGGAGGAGCTTCACGTTCTTCACGTCCCAGGAGAGGAGCTTCAGATTGAAGCAGCGTCTCGTGGCTCAACCCGAACACCAGGAAGTTGCACCCCGAACGTCCCAGTGTTGTCTTCTTCTTCCGCTCGCCTGCAAGTACGTCCTGCGAATGTGCTGAAGGTGCTGCCGTACGTGTTCTTCGTCCTGTCGACTCGCATGTCCCGAAGTTGCTGCATCCTAGGAGGAGCTCTAGCTCCAGTTCATCAACATGAGCCGTGAAATTTAGCCGGTATATGCCCCTCTCCCGTAGTGCATTACAGGTAGAAAAATCATCAACATAACCGCATCACATCATAATTGTACAGTTAACTGTATACAAAATGATGGTTATAACCACGATTTTTAAGTTTTTACTGCATCATTGCCGACTTACTTAATATTGACTATATATAGCATAACTAGCTATTTCTTTATTGGCAATAAACCATTTTTTTTTAAAAGCAAAGTTAAAAAATTAAAGTGTATAAATTAAAAATATTTTAAAATGAAAGTGTAAGTCATATTTTTTAAGTAAAGTAGACTGTTTTCACAATTATGAACTAGGCGTGTAAAAAATATAACACTCTCTCAAGTGGGTCTTTAGCTGAATTCGATCTTTATTCAAATATATGTATATCGTAACTCGTTTTAACACTTGATTCAATCGATTGTAGAATATATTAAATGAACATATTTTCATTATCTAATTTGAAAACCATTTTTTCAAAAAATAAAAAGTAAATTGCATCTACATGCATTAAATTTTTACATAATTCTCACTTATAGTAAGAAATCCTTCCTAGAATAACATCACATTATGACAAATTTCTATTATTATTATTATTATTGGTCAAATTATTATTATTTTTGGTCAAATTATTATTATTAAATGAAAATTTTGCAAAAATAAAAACAACTAAAAATTGGTAAACACAAAAGCTGCTAACCATCTACAAAATATGTATATATAAAAAAACGGCAAGGAGGAATACAGGTAGGGCGTAGGGCACAGACACACGGCTCGAGATATGTCCAAACCAGACCCGCGGACAAAATTCTCTACATCATTGAAATTTTCATTTTTAAAAACAAATTAAATGAATTAATTTTAACGAATTACACTGTTCTTAATTATTAACTTTACTGCTATTGTAGAGAGTATGATGCAAGTTGGAGTCATCGTTGGTTGTCATGCTATTTGGTAGAGACCCTCCACATTTTTTCATTAAATTTTCTCGCAAACAGTCTTTCTTCCGGTAAGAATCAATTCAATGTCCCTTCCTTCCGCAGTGAGTATAGATCCAACATGATTTGTCTACTCGGGGACGATAGTTTTAAGATGTGTTGTTTTTGATTTTCCATGCCGGGAGGAATACAAGGTCGTGGAGCTATCAATTAAGCCATCAGTTACTAAACTAGTAATGTTCGCTGATTTTCTTCATGTAGAAGCACTGAGTATGCCACACTTAGACTGAAAAAGGGTTTTCGCATTAGTAAGTTTGATTGAACACCGCTACAAGTTTCATTGAGTTCGAGGAGGAACTGGATTAGCTTATGTTTTTCTCTATTACTTGCAACAACAACAATATCAACATCACATATTAAAACTACGTCATTGATTGCCGCTAATTTGTCCCATAACCTCTTTAGATGTCCCAAATACGCAGTGATCGAGCGTCTACCACTACTGAAATTCCTGCTTTTACCGATGAAGTATTAATTTCGTCGGTAAAACAAAATTTCACCGACGACATAAAATTCGTTGGCAAAATATATTTTCCCACAAAATCCAGAAATTTCGTTGGGAAAATCTCACGTATTTGCCGACGAAATGAAATTATCGTTGGTAATTATGTTTTTACCGAATAATTAAATATATCGTCGGCAAATAAAGATATCAACGAAATAATTTACCTACGAAACTCAATTTGTGTCGGTAAAAAAATATTTTTACCAACGATATGTAATTATTGTCGGTAAATATATATCTTTACCGACGATATATATGTCGGCAAAAATAATTTTACCGAAAAAAGGTATACCTTGAATGGCATGGTATATATCCTGATGATACTACTGAAAATTTAATTTTTACCGACAAAATTATTCCGTCTGGAAAAGCGGAACATTACATTGGTAAAAATAAATTTCATCGGTAAAGGTATCGTCTTCGAATGCCCTGTCTACAAAAGTTTACCGACGAATTATGTCGTCGGTGAAAACAATGTATTTGCCAACAAAATTGTTCCGTCGTTAAAAGAATAACTCATTTTAAAAAAATAAACAAATAAATTTTCAAATAGAAGAATAATCAAATATTACGTATACAAGATATATTTAGAATAACAAAGAAATTTGGTTTACAAATAGAGCGACCAAATATTTTCCCGTCGGTAAAAATATGTTTTCGTCGGTAATTATCACTTTTACTGCCGAAATTAAATTTTTGTCGCTAAAACATGTATTTTCAGTAGTGTGAAGCCGAAAAATTAGTTCTTCATCTACTTTGCTAAATATGTTACGAAGATCTTCCCAAATCGATTGTGTTGTAGGGTTGTATATGAGACTACTCACCAGTTCCGGCGAAACAACATTCTAAATCCAAGCTTTGACGATTTCATTACACCGGGCCCAACGCGCTAGTTGATTTGCTGGAACTGATTCTCTTATGCATGTGCCATCAATGAACCATACCTTGTTCTTGACCAGTACCTCTTCGATGATGGTCCTGCTCCACGTTTGATAATTTTCCGTTCCAGTTAATTGGAAGGGGATCAAAGAAGTTCCGGTAGTATCTGCAGGGTGGAGGTAGAGATTGTCATCGAAGCCCACATGTGCAGCTCCCGCAACGATGTCTTCCATTGCATCTATCAAAAGATGTCTTCAAAAGGTGAGTCTGTTTTAAGTTTTAACTGCTTTATGTGATTCTGAGTGAGCTATTTATTTGGAGAGCAGAAAATATGTTACAGATTATTGTATCAAGTTGGGTAATTCCTTGGTTTCCTGAAAAGTCAAGAAGCAAAATATTGTATCCAGGTCTTCGCTTGAGACAAAATATAGAAGCATGCGGATTACACTTTCCGAGATTATATGGTTATCTAGACTGTTGGCTGAACTGGGAACTCCTCAAACACAACCGGTAAAAATATTTTGTGATAACCAAGTTGCCTTGCAGATTGCTTCAAATCTGGTATTCCATGAAAGAACGAAGCACATAGAGATCAACTATCATTATATTCGTGAGAATATTCAAGAAGGAATTGTGAAAACGTGTCATGTGAAAACGTGTCATGTGAAAACTACGGATCCGATGGCGAATCTCTTTACTAAGACCTTATCAAGTCGACAACATAGTTTTCTCAAGAATCGGCTTGGAGTCAATAATATTTTTCAATGATGTAAATGTTTAAATTGAGGGAAAGTTTTATGATTGTTGTTTTGTAGTCAATCTGACCATTTATGACAATGTATGGTAATATGTTAGTTGTTAAGAGTTTTATGATAGATTTATTTTCAGGTTATTCTTCTTTGGACCATTTGGTAATTTGTAATAATTTTATTAGTATATTAAGGTTGATGGGGATGGGGGTTTGATGTATTGAAACCCCAAGAGAAACCATCATATCGGTTCTTCATTCCTGATTCTTGGTTCGTCTCTCAATTTATCTTGTTAAAGTTGAAAGCATCTATCAAAAGATGTTGACATAACAGCTACGTGAGCTTGGGATTGAATTTCTAGAGCAAAACTAAGCTATGTGCATGACAACTTTGTCACGTTATCATGTACAAATTTAATTATATTTATAAATAAATAAACAAAGTATGAGCTAATTCCATATATATAATATACTAGATATCTGGGTCCGCACTTTGCGTTATTATTTTATTTGGTTTAAATTATATTTTATAATAATGAAAATATTAAATTTATAAAATGCACAAAATAATTATACATATATATATTGGTTATGAAATATCAAATATATATTTTTTGTGTATAATTTTTCTTAAGAATAAAGATATAAGTTTAGTACTAACCAAATAATTATTACTTATGTTGTCTATAAAGTATGAACATATTAAAAAATATATCTTTAAAAAAATTAGTAATAATAAATAGAATTTTGGTTCATATGATAAAATTTATATTTTAAACATACTCATAAATAAATTTGGGTAATTTATTAATTTTAATTAGAAATTTTAATAATTTTTTTTAATAAAATCCGAATGAATTAATTTTGAATTACAACTCTAAAAATTACAAATATAGGTGGACCAATAGAATTGATTAGAAAATTTCATTTTGCTTACTTGTCAACATTGTATACATCATAACCAAATTAATATATACATAGATAATATTTACTCAACGCATTATAAAAGATTACACTTATATGCATATTGTTTTTTCAATTCCCAATAAACAAGCAAACTATTAATTATTAAATTCAAATTCCACATCACTCCACATCAGTGTTATCAGAACCGGACCGACTGTCGAACCGACAATGAGGTCGGTTCTCAGTTCGTCCAATCCGACCGGACTCGATTCAATGTGTGGTTCACTGTTTATAAGATAAAAAAACTGTCCTCTAGCATGTCCTCTCTCCTCTCTTCCCGACCTCCCTTGCTCCCTCTCTTCCTCCTTCTCCCTTCAACCCCACCTCACCTACCCCTCCACCCCCACCTCCTCTCATCCTCCATCTCGTCCACCTCCCGCCCTTCCCCTTCCTCTCCTCCTCACCCTGCCCCCTCCATTTAGTCATCCACCCTCGCCCTTCATTCTGACCCATCCCCTCCACCTTATGTCCACCTACACCTCTGCCCTCCACATCAACACCTATACCCCCTCCCCCCACCATCTCCAGCGCACATCCCCCCTCCACCTCCTGCCTTCCCCCTTCCTCTCCTTCCACCCCCGCCCCTCATCCCCTTCACTTTACGTCCACCTCCACCTCCGAAAAATCGACTCGAAAAAGTTAAACCGAAAAAAGAAACAAAAAATGAATCGGAAACTGATCGATTTTAAAAAAATCAACTGTCGGTCCAAACACAATTGCTATGCAAATCAGTCTTTTAATAGAACCAAATCGGACAGGGGTCCGATTTTCGGTCGGAGCACCGATCTGATTCTGATAACACTGCTCCACATAATATATATTTGATTATACTTTACGTTTACAGATCACTCCCTATTTATTCCCTAGGGATAAGCAAGAAGTAATATTTGGATTTAAACGCTTCAAAATTTAAATTATCACTTTATGCGCGTTCCAAACATAATCAGAAGTTTCAACCAGATAAATTGTATTAAAGATCAGTTCCGAACATAAATTGTATTAGAAATAATATTAAAAACAACATTAAAAATGAATTATAAACAATATTAAACCCTTTATAAAAATATGAAAATGACATCAGAAATAAGTAAGATATAATACAAAAATAACATTAGAAACTATTATATTTTATTACATTAAATATAAAAAAAATTAGAACCGTTATATACGATTACTTTTCAAAACATTTTGTTATAAAATTATATAAAACGCTCCATATTTTCTCTCATTTAAGATCTATATTATTAAGACCGAACATGTTTATGTAACCGCCGTTTGTAAATTCACACAAATACCATTTAATAATCTAATTAGATTGTATTTATCATGACTATTTTTGTCATTTAAATGTCTTTTAAAAAATGTTATAAAAAATATTTCTAATGGGACTCAAACTTATGACCTAATAACTTGAAGACATACGTATTAACCAGCTACACACTTATGCAACATTACCAATTAAACAAGATTCTTTATCACTATCTATTTCTTTTTTCTCATGCACCATTTTTTTATATACCGCTAACAAATGAAATTATATTTTCACTTTATTGGACATTAAGATAAATGTGAATCTAAAGACTTAAATCATTTATAAAAGTTATAATATCATCTACAACTAAGAAAATTTAGATTGAATTAATATTTCAAATATGCATTATCTATTATTTGAAGCAATAAATAATTAAAATGTACAATATAAACAAGTTTGAAATTTAAATTAGAGTGGAAGCAGAAATACCATTTATTATTTATCCGATTTTTTAAAATAATTTTATTTTATTTAATTATTATATATGTTATTTTACATAATAATGATAATTGTATATTATGTTCTCATGTCGTCGTATATTTTTTTTGCAATTGTGACTTTTTTAATATTTCTACAATTAATTATATAAATTTTGTTTGTTCAAATCATTCTCTCTTCTTTCCAAGAAGTTAAAGATTTTTTGAATTGTGAGGACGGTCGTTATAAAAAAACATTTCATCTATAAATTTAAATAAATTATTTGATTATTGTATATATTTTTTTATCATAATAATTATGTATTATAGAGTATTTTCAAATAATGATATTATTAAAATGTTAAAAAAAGTATAATTTTTTTGTATTATTAATATTAATGCATAAATGATTCGAGCTGCCCAAAATTGTTAATATGTTATTACTCCAAACTAATATAATCCAAAATTTAGGTATTACATTTCGAGAAAAATGTAGCAAAAATATTTTACTACAAAATTAAAATAACCCCGGTGATGTGTTGAAATAATATTTTACGAATTAATGAAATACTAGAACCCGACACACGCGTGCACGTTGTCATCGTTGGTCGTGCGTGAAGTTTTAGGATAACATGATCAACCCGACTCCTAGGATAATACAAGAATTGTTCACTTCATAAAAATATTATTAATGTAAAACTAATATTAATTTGCATAAAATAATGAAATAATAAAATTTATAAACTCTTAAATATTTTTAAAAATTGCTCGAGTGACCGGGAGCATATAACACTATCAAAAGGAATCCCGGTCGGTCGAGCAAGTTTTTAAAAATATTTAAGAGTTTATAAATTTTATTATTTCATTATTTTATGCAAATTAATATTAGTTTTACATTAATAATATTTTTATGAAGTGATCAATTCTTGTATTATATCCTAGGAGTCGAGTTGATCATGTTCTCGTAAAACTTCACGCACGACCAACGACGACAACGTGCACGCGCGTAGCGGTGTCTAGTATTTTTTACGAACCAGTTCGTCCTAACCTATTAAAATCAATACTCTAAAAAAAAGGTAAGATTCGCGATTCGGTTCGTCTGAACCATTTTTTTTTAATTTCATATCCAACCCTACTTAAAACACTCGCCGGAAACCACAAAAAAAAATCATCACTTTAATTTTCTCATTCCGCCTTCCTCGTCTACATGGTAACTAATATTATATATATTAAATAACTGCCGTTGCCCTAACACGTGGCACATCAACAAGCGCTCGATCAGACTGAAAGAACGGAGATTAAGGAGGAGACAAATCTTGGCCGCAAGCCTCCACAGTCCATACCAGAGAGAGAGAGAGAACATACAGAGAGAAGCCAGTCACTGGCTGACTGCTCCAAAAAGCCCTCATTGCCGGAAAAGTAGTAGTCTTTCTCTCTCGAACACAGAAGTTGCACTTAAATTCTGTGGTCAGGGCCAGTGGCGACACAGAGTGGAAGAGGAACGATGAAGACGATAGATTAGAGAGAGAAGAAAGAGGAAGGCAGAGAGAGAGAGATCACGGCGGCGCGAAGAAGAGCTAAAACTGTGTATTTATTTCTTACATGCTTTCCACACCGCCGCACAAACATAGATACAACAAAAACGACAAAACATTTTGGGTTCGTTCTGTTGTCGGAATTTGCTTAACTTGACAAGTTTTTTCAGGTTAGAATCGGGAAAGGGTTATTTGTAATGGAACGACTACGTGTTCATCATCGAGGGTTTCGATTCTTCTGAGTTATATATATATATGCGTGTGGAGGGAGGGATTGTCGTCAGATCTGTAGGAGAGAGGATGGACAGTTCCGATGAAGAGAGTTGGAGAATGATGATGATGATGAGATGCGGTACCGGAGACGGAAGCGGTGGTGGTTGCGGAGGAGGAGGAACGATATGCTGCCAAGACTGTGGCAACCAAGCCAAGAAGGACTGCGTTCATCTCCGGTGCAGAACCTGCTGCAAGAACCGAGGGTTTGATTGTCTCACTCATGTGAAGAGCACGTGGGTCCCCTCCTCTCGCCGCCGTGACCGCCACCCTCAACAACACCAACAACTTCCGAAGCGCCACCGCGATCCCGCCGCCGCTATCATTTCCGGTACCCTCTCTCTCTCTTTTTCTTGGAAACAATCCAAAATTTCAACCGAAAATTCGCGGATATGGGCTCTACGATTCGAGTAATATCTATCAATCATGGAACATTGATCCACAAAAACCTGCGAAAATTCAGGCTGCCTGTCTTGAAATGAATCCCCTCGTCTTTCTCTTTCTCTCTCCAAAGCACTGTTTCTGGGTAATCCGTAAAAGAGAAAGAAACTGTTCATATCTTGTTTCCTGCTTCACCCTTCATGAAAGGAACAACTTTTATAAACTTATGATCTACTCTACATGGTTAGAGCTTGAATCAGGTGATTTTCCAGAAGAAGTGAGTTCATCCGCCATGTTTCGATGTGTTCGAGTGAGCGCCACCGATGAAGGTGATGATCAAGAGATATATGCTTACCAGACAGCCGTTAACATTGGAGGCCATGTCTTCAAAGGAATCCTCTATGATCATGGCCCTGACCATGCTGGAGAAGGCACATCGAGTCGAGGTGGTGGGGTTATTCAGCCACTGGATCTTGTCACCGGAGTCGGAATAAATACGAGCGATCACAGGCGGACAGCGGTGGCTACTGCAGAGCTGTTTGATCCGAATTCATTGTATCCTCCACCTCCATACAACAGTTACAGCATGGCGGGTACGCAGTATTTCTTTCCACATTCAAGATGATCTTCAAATGTAATGCGAGTTAATTAATGATCGAAATTATATATATATATATATATATATATATTATTTCAAGTGGGCTTATATACATTTGAGTTACATATAATCACTGCCACCTCAAAATATCCAGCATCTTTAAAATACAATTTAAGTAAAGATTGTCCATACTTTAAAAGTTTAATTATATCAATCCATTTTCAAAAATTCAACTAACAAATTCTTCATATCTAAATTTATTTACAAATTATTTAACCAAATAAAAATACTAGAGTCGTGAATCAGATAACTTACATGTACACTTTTGTATCTAAAAATAACAGTGAGGTGGATTAATCTTGCAAATTCTAAGTTTTTTTCTAGTCAAATTATTTCCCCCAAAGTTTCAACTATCAAATTATCATACTCAGAAGTTTAATAATTTTAAGGGTAGTTTTTTTCTTCTTGTATGTAATCCATGCATGAATATGTATCTGCTGTATATATATATATATATATATATAGGATGTTTTTTCCTCTATGTTCTTGTTGTTGTTGCTTAATTCATCATCCAATCTTCTGCATGTCTGTCTTCTAATAAGCTAGAGCTAGGGTTTGTGTGTATTTAGGAAACCCTAATCTTTGTATATATATATATACATATTGGTTGGTGAGTGAGGGGACATATACGTATACTATACATATGATTTCGACCGAAAGCTTCTCGTTTCTGGTTGGTTCCGCCCGACCATTCAACCTCAGTGTTCTCTCGACAGAATATGCCTCTATCGATCAACAAAATGCGAAACGTGACCTTAATCTTAATGAAGACGGGGGAGGGAGAGATTTAAAAATCTTGTCATATATGTCTTATTTTAAATCTCCTACTTTATCATTTTCTTTAAAAAAAAGCTTTATACATATTTTTATTATGGGAAAATCGAAAATAAGTGCAGAATCTATTACGTATTACCCTAGGCTTGTTCATGAACCGGTTCGGGGTCGAACCGGTTCTGAACTGAACTGGTCTGGTTTGAAAAAAACCAGTACATTTTTCTGTTTCTAAAAAAACTGGTCTGGTTTAAGGAAAAAAGAACTGTTCTGGTTCGAACCGATTCAGAACCGGTTCGAACTGTTCTGGTCTGTTTTTTTAAATATCAATTTTGGTTCGGAAATATTCCGGTTCAAACCGAACCTAAACCGGATGAAAATTCTGTCCAACACACTGAACCGTCTTAAAAAATACTGAACCAACTGAAAAACACTGAACCGGCTGACAAAACACTGAACCGACTGAAAAACACATTGAACCGACTGAAAAACACATTGAACCGATTGAAAATCTGTTCCACAACCGACTAAAATCTTGTCCAACATCAACATACGAGAGTCCAATATATTTCTAGGTTTGGTTTATTGAAAACATATCTAGGTTTGGTTTAATTTCAGACCGGTTTAGTTAATTTTGCTTCAAACCGGTTCTAAAATTATATAGGTTTAAAGTGGTTTGATTGAAATTTAAGTATAAACCAGTATCAAAAACGAGTCGAGTCGAACCGGTTCGAACTGGATTTTTGGTACTATTTTGAACTGTTCTATTTGAAGGCAAAAAACACTGGTCTGGTTTTGGAACTAGTTCGGCCGAACCGGTTCGAACCAAACCAGTTCCAGACCAGACCAGACCAGTTCGCCCGAACCGGTTTATTTGGCCAAGCCTATATTACCCACTAACTA
Organism: Chamaenerion angustifolium; assembly: GCA_946814005.1. Lineage (NCBI taxonomy): Eukaryota > Viridiplantae > Streptophyta > Magnoliopsida > Myrtales > Onagraceae > Chamaenerion > Chamaenerion angustifolium. The sequence continues at coordinate 4,332,466 of OX328279.1, forward strand.
AGGCTTAATAAATAGTACAGATATATTACATATACAGATAGATATACATATATTCCATTCTAGGGTTCTCTTCAGTCTTCCCACAAAATATTTACCTTTTATCCGAAAATATTAACATATATAAAAATTATATACGAATACTATCCATCACTGCTTAAAATCATAATTTAGGGATTTTATTATGGGTTAAATACCAAGGAGCTACCCGAACTTTGGATGTTTTGCAACGAGCTACCCGAACTTTAAAAATTCAAAATGAGCTACCTTAACTTTGAAGAAGGTGCAAATAGCTATCTCCGTTCAATTTTCCGTCAACTGTTGACGGAAATTCGTCGGAAATTTGTTGGAAAGTCGTCGGAAATTGGACGGAGGTAGCTATTTGCACCTTCTTCAAAGTTGAGGTATCCCATTTTGAATTTTCAAAGTTCGGGTAACTCGTTACAAAATGTCCAAAGTTCAGGTAGCTCCTTGGTATTTTTAACCCTTTTATTATTTACCTTTTAAATCATATATTGTTTGCTTTTAAAAAATAACAAGATAAAAATTTTAATATAATTTTAGTAATAAAGTAAGACGTTTTAATTGGGATTATTTATTATTATTATTATTATTTAATATTATAATATTTTTATAAAGTATTTAGAAATTGCATTTTATTTTGAATAAGAAATACGATATATAATTTAAAGAATAAAAATATATTTTTTTAAAATTGTGTTCTTTAAATAACAATTAGTAGTTTTCCCAAATAATTTCCTCCTCAAGCTTATTGAATTTGAAAAACATATTCTATACCAATACCGATTTTTCTTTAGGTTACTAATTCCATTTTATTTTCGTTTTGATAAGTTGGAAGTTCTATCAAATAAAGAATCATGACAATCAAAATGTTAACTCCAAAACCCTAATTAACTTTGCCTTCTTACATGAATATTTTTCCCATTAAAAATAAACTAATTATATATCGATATAACCCAATACTTTTTAACGACCATAAATTATAAAACTGATAAATGTATTCTTAACGTTATATTATTATTTGAATCCCATCAAAACTTTATTATGTGTTCGATCTCACAAATCTATATTTTAGACAAATGGTAGGGATAAGTAGGGATACAAAATACGTTTCCCTAAAATTATATGAAAGAATATAATATGATTATGAAATAATTTTGCTTTTATGTTTGTGTTTAAATATTATATAACACGACACACAATAAAGTTATGCTAATAAATCTAATCTTTGAGTGCTTATTTGAACATTTTTTGTTCAATAAATTTTAAAACTCCAACTATTTTTATTTTTTTTAAAGATCATTATATATGAATTTATGATTATTAAATCCTTAGTGTAGAACTCTTTCTTTAAATCCTTAAGTTCAACGGAATCATTAAGTAGGGTTGGACATAATAAACTGGTTCGGTCGAACCGTACTTGAACCGTACCGAACCATACCGGTTTGGATGAAACGATTCACAAACCAAACTGTTTTTTGGCAAAAATATGGAGCGGTTCAGAAAATGTACAAAAAAACAGTCTGCAAACGGTAAACCGTACCACTTCTTGTACCGTTTTAATATAATATAATATTTAATTTTTAGAATATATACTCTAAACCATTATACCAAAGTTGGTTCAGTGATGATTTACAATCTACATTAGTATAATAAATTATATATTATGGTTTATGGATTATGGTTTATAAATTATGGTTTATGGATTATAGATTATGGTTTATGGATTAGGAATATGGTTTATGGATTATTTATTATCATAATACATATTAAATAATCCATAATCCATAATACTATTATGTATTATTATAGTTTTTGTTTTAAATATATATAAAGTGGTTTGGCCAAACCGGTTCAGAAGAGGTACGGTAATTTTGTCAAAATCTGGAGCGGTAAAAAACTGGAGCGGTAAACCGTTCCTCTTTAAAATGTTGTAAAAGTACGGTTCATGAACCGGTTCGGCCCTGAACCGGTTCACATGCCCATCCCTATCATTAAGGATTACTTATATAAAAGGGTGTCACCGTTACTTATTTTATTACTCTTTAAGTTGATCATTGCCTTCTAACAAATCTCATCTTTTTTAATACACTGCGTTTTCTTCTGGTTGCGTTGCCTAAGGATGCTGGCATAACAACGCCTCTACGTAGGTTGGACACCTTTTACGGTGTCAGAAATTTCATATTCTGATAGTACATTGAAGCGACGATCTTATAGAGGTCCAGAGCCTTCAACCCACAGTAACGTTGTATGAATTGTGAACGTTGACGACAATGAAGGTAATCTCCACCCTTAATACTTTTCATTCTTCTCCTGGAACTACTCCATAGGGTATGTGGTTCTTCCTGTGAACTCAATCAAGTGGAAGTTCACCTTCTTCAAATCCTTCTTTGTCTTCCCTATTGCCAACAGAACGTCGACAAATAAACGCATCAGTCGAGCTTCCCGAATCCACCTAAACCCTTTTCACATCGAAACCGTTGATCCCAGTAGTGATAACCAAGGTGTCATCATGCGGGTTGGTGACATATTCCATATCCTCCTCTAAGAAAGAGATGACAATGCTTTCTGTTGGCCAATGCCTCTTCCCAAGCGCCGCCGAGGCCAATATGATTGTCGTCTATACTTATCGAGCACCATGGTTTCACCTCCACCGGTAAAGCCTGTTGGGATATTAGCCGCTGCTAATTTCCACCTTGCAGGATCTTGGGACTCGATGGATTAAGAGAAATGCAAAACGACACAAGAATTTACGTGGTTCACCAATTTGACTACGTCCACGGCTCACACCCACACTTTCACTATAGACAAATAATGTTACAAATTGTATCGCACTCTAAAACACTCACTCTTTATTTTTGGCTCACAATACAACACTATTTTCTCCCACACTCAAGACCAACAACCAACTCTTCTCTCAGATTCGTTATTCAAGTCTGTAGTGATTTTCCTTCAGACATTGTTGGTTCTTATAGACCACAGAAGTTGGCAATCTTCAGTAGCTTGTCCACCTTCATGAGTGGCTTGCCCACCAGAAGAGTAACTTCTCCACTTCAGCAAGTGCTCCACTTCAGTAAGTGGTGGTGGTGACCCGAAAGTCTCATCATCAACAATCTCCCACTTGGAGACGTTACTCCATCTGTAACCATAAGTGAACTGGGTGTGAAGCTTACCTGTCTTCTATTGTTGAAGACCCACTGAAGCTGAGCACAACTTCAGTTTTTCTGTTGTGACTGACTTGGTTAACATGTCAGCTGGGTTTTTGCTATCTTGGATCTTCTCGAGTGTTAAAACTCCATCCTCTAGTAGAGACCTGACGAAGCGATAACGAAGTCCAATATGCTTGGTCCTCGAATGAAATGCAGAGTTCTTTGCCAAATGTATCGCACTTTGACTGTCACTATGCAAAACATTCTTCACATGTCTTAAACCCAATTCTGCTAACAAACCTTGTAACCAGATCATCTCCTTGCTTGCCTCAGTGACTGCTATGTATTCCACCTTTGTGGTTGATAACGCTACTATCTTCTGTATCTGCGAAATCCAACTGACTGTAGTAGTCCCCACTGTGAATACATAGTCGGTAGTACTCCTCCTGTTGTTTACCTCACCAGCAAAATCTGAGTCTACAAACCCTTGTAGTCAGTCTCAACTCGTTTCTTACGAAACACAGACAACAATCGGTAGTGCCTCTTAGATACCTTAGTATCCACTTGACCGCTTCCCAGTGTTGCCTTCCAGGATTGGTCATGAAGCTACTCACCGCTCCCACTGCATGAGCTATATCCGGTCTTGTGCAAACCATGACATACATGAGACTTCCAATGGCTGAGGCATATGGAACCTTAGCCATGAAGTTCATTTCTTCTTCCATCTTGGGTGACTGCTCCTTGGATAGTCGAAAGTGACTAGCCAATGGTGTGTTGACCGCCTTAGCATCACACATGCTGAATCGTTTGAGAACGCGCCCAATGTACTCCGCCTGAGATAACTCCAAAGTACCATTTGACTCATCTCTATTGATTCTCATCCCAAGAATCTGCTTTGTTGCACCCAAGTCCTTCATCTCGAACTCACTGGACAATTGCTTCTTCAATCGTTTGATTTCACCTATATCTGAACCTGCCACTAACATGTCATCGACATAAAGTAGCAAAATAATATAGCTGGACTCAAACCTTTTGAAGTAGTAATAATGGTCAACATTGCATCTAAAATAGTCATTTGTTTGCATAAAACCATCAAACTTTTTGTACCACTGCCTTGGAGCTTGTTTCAACCCATATAAGCTCTTCCGCAGTTTACAAACGAGTTTCTCCTTGCCATTCTCTGAGAAACCCTTTGGCTGCTCCATGTATATCTCCTCCTCGAGATCACCATGGAGGAAAGCAGTTTTGACATCTAACTGCTCAAGTTGCAAGTTTTCTACTGCAACAATATTTAAAACTGACCGAATGGTCGTCAGTTTTACAACCGGGGAAAATATGTCGGTGTAATCGATACATGCTTTCTGCTGAAATCCCTTGGCTACAAGTCTCGCCTTGAACCTTTTGGAACCGTCATGTTCCTCCTTGACTCGATACACCCATTTGTTGTGTAATGCCTTCTTTCCAATGGGCAACTCAGCTAGCTCCCATGTACGGTTAGAGATAAGGGACTCCATCTCTTCTTTCATTGCATGCTCCCACTTGCTAGAGAATTCTCCTTGACATGCTTCATCATATCATTCAGGTTCTCCTCTTTTCCGCTCCATACCTCTTCTGGTATTCCGAACTCTAGCGGAACCGATGGTCCACAGTTGATCAAGTATGCTGCTGTATTGACTGCCTCTGCTAGAACTGCTTGTGCAGTCCTGCATGTATTCACATGCTTTTGGATCTCTCAGTCAATGTATGGTTCATTCGTTCTGCTACACCATTCTGATGTGGTGTCCCTGACGCAGTCCTTGCTAGTCTGATGTCATTCTCAAAACAGAACTTCATGAACTCCATGTCATCATACTCACCACCGTTGTCGGATCGCAAAGTTTTGATCGTTAAACCTGTCTCATTTTCTACCATGGCTTTCCATATCTTGAACATTTCAAATACTTCATATTTATGTCTCAAGAAATAAACTCATACCTTGGAATGCAGTATCTTGAGACTCTTGTCACTCATGTGACCAAGTCTCTGGTGCCATAAATTTGGATAGTCTTTGCTGTCCGCAACTGCAATTGACCCACCAGCGTTCGTCGTTGTATAAAGTGTACCACTCTTCTGCCCACGAGCGACTGTCATCGCACCTTTAGAAACTTTCCAAGTATCGCTATTGAAGGTTGTGACATAACCTTCCGTTGCGAGCTGCCCCATCGAGATCAAATTCTTTCTTAAGTCAGGAATGTGTCTCACATCCCTTAACTTTCACACAGATCCATTTAACTTGATTTGTACATCACCCTTGTCAACCACATCACAAGGTTGATCATCACCAAGATATACTTTGCCAAGATTACCTGGTGAATAACTCATTAAGATTTCTCTGTTGGAGGTCGCGTGAAAGGAAGCTCCTGAGTCAAGCACCCATGACTCTGACTTGCTCTCCAAAGAGCATACCAAAACATCGTATGCCTCTTCTGTTGCGATGTTTACTTCGGGCTTCCTTCTCTTTCTTCGGGTATCTACACTGGTTCTTGTAGTGCCCGATCTTCCCGCAGTTCCAACACTCGATCACCTTCTGGTTCTGATTGTTGGAATTTTTGGGATTCTGAGATTGTGACCTCCCACTCTTGGACTTGGACTTGTTGCCCCTCCATTCTGCTTTGAATCCATGCTTTTACTCTCTACGTTCAAAACTGGCCCTGAGCTAGAAACGCCATTAGACTGATTTCGAATTTCTTCAGTCATAATGATGCTGACCACATCATCAAACTTCAGAGTTTTCTTTTTTACCTGCAGATCCGCTGATTGCAGTGACTGTGCCTTTCCACCTATTGGGCAACTACCCAAGAATTAGACAGTCACGTATCTTTTCAGTGAACGTCATGCCCACTGCTTCTAGCTCTTCTGTCACTTCTCTGAATGGTGTTCCTTTTGACATCGTCATATTGAACAACTTCTTTATCAGATAAATTTTGTTTGCTGCAGAAGGCTGTTCGTACATACTGGAGAGGGCCGCCATGAGAGATGCGGTTGTCTTTTCATTCTTGATGTTGTAGGCCATTGATTTTGACAGTGATAGCCTTATGTACCAGAGAGCTTTCCGATCCAGTACCACTCAATCACCCTCTTTCATTTCCTCTAGTTTATTACCCAAAGGTAAATAAAGATCCTTTTGGTATAGGTTGTCTTCTATTTGCATCTTCCAGAATCCAAAATTTGTGCCATCAAAATGAGAAATTTTGGACTCCTTCTCTAACGTCATTGCTCCCACTCGAACATATAGGATGAATACGAAAAATTATTTTGCAGAATAGTTTTTGTAAACGTCTTCCTTGCCTTTGATTCACCAACCGAAGGCTCTGATACCAATTGTTGGGATATTAACCGCTGCTAATTTCCACCCTGCAGGATCTTGGGACTCGATGGATTAAAAGAAATGAAAAACGACACAAGAATTTACGTGATTAACCAATTTGGCTACGTCCACGGCTCACACCCACACTTTCACTATATACTATTAGTGTTACAAATTGTATCACACTTTAAAACACTCACTTTTTATTTTTGGCTCACAATACAACACTATTTTCTCCCACACTCAAGATACTAACAACCAACTCTTCTCTCAGATTCGTGGTTCAAGTCTGTAGTGATTTTCCTTCAGACATTGTTGGTTCTTATAGACCACAAAAGTTGGCAATCTTCAGTGGCTTGTCCACCTTCATGAGTGGCTTGCCCACCAGAAGAGTGGCTTCTCCACTTCAACAAGTGCTCCACTTCAGTAAGTGGTGGTGGTGACCCGAAAATCTCCATCGAAGCTTCACTGCCGAACCTTCGAAGTTTCACGGAGGTGGCCGACGGAGGTAGCCCTTCTGCGCTGGAGCTGGAGCTCGGTGGAATCGCTAGAGATGGAGATCAGTGGACTCGCTGGAGATGGGGTGCCTGAAGAACCTTCGGAGGTTAGGTCTTGACTGGGACTCGGCTCGACGAAGCCTCATGTCGTACCTTCGGAGCTTCACATCCGGAGGTTAGGGCTCAGTGGACTCAATGATCTGGTACTCCTTGATGGGCATAGAGTGGAACAGGCGGAGGAACGAATAACAGGGTAGAGATATTATTTTTTAAAAAAATATATGTATTTTTGTCGGCTCAAAATAAATGAGCCGTAAAAAATAAAAATATTTTTCACGTCTCAACCAAAATTGCCGCTATAAATATTTTGGCAGCAATTTCGATTTGAGCCGGGAATTATCACGGCTTATCATATATTGAGTCGTGATAATTATCTGACGCTTCATGTCACGGCTCAACTTCAACTGAGACGTGATAATTTAACGACTGAATTTTCTAGCTGTTAAAAAACTATTTTTCAGTTGGTAATTGACCCTTCTCCCGTAGTGTGTCGTCATCCTACTTCGCTCCATATTCTTCAATATCACCGATATTTCTATAGCCAGTTATTTCCATAGTCAGCGGTGTGAAGGTCTCGTAGGTACGATGCATGGGGCGTTGCCTATGGGTCTCTTTCTTAGTATGGCGTGCCTCAGACCTTCCTCCCCAGATTTCTCGTTTGAGAGAGGCCACACTTACTCAGCCATTTTGGGCCAAATTTTCTTCTAATCGTTCTACATTGATATAAGCTTTAATTCCCTCAGGTAACTTTGAATTATATAAAGTTATCACCCTAAAGGTGTGTCGCGCTGCTGGGCCTTTGGGTCCCAATTCCCTAATGAAAGTCCAACGATTTTTTCTTATGTGATGACATGGTGACTTTTGGTTAAATTCTTGTTGAAGCGATAAAAATAGTTGGCCAGAGATTCTGTCTCTCCCCGAGGGATATCATCCAAGCAACCCACATCTTTTAGGAGCTAACATTCGCTCACATACTGCATGACGAACTTGGTCATCTGGTTGGCCCAGGAAGAAATTGATGCCTTAGGAGGACCAGAAAACCAATAAGGTATGTGCCTGAGTGTTTGGTTCAGAAGCAAATAACACACAGGATGATTAGCTGTAAAAACTTGAGTTTATTCAATGAAGGAAATGGCCTTTATATAGGCGAGAGTGAACTAACAGAAAAACAGATTAGCTAAATATAGAAAACAGAGCAGCTAAAAATAGAAAACAAATCTGAACTAAATCCTAAATACTAGGAGATACTAACAACTATCGGAGCATCCAAGCTGGAAGACACCACGTGACTTGCCTCTGAAGATCTCCAACAAACCCTCCCTTAAACTGAAATGTATTCAACATTCAATTTACCATGTCTATGCTGTCTATGCTGCACATGCCAAGCTCATCTCTCAGCTTCAAGAATGCATCTAGCTTGAGAGGTTTGGTCATAATGTCAGCCAATTGATCCTTCATTCCACAATGCACCAACTCAACTACTCCCGCATTTACTAGATCACAAAGAAAATGAAAACGAACATGTATATGCTTACTTTTCCCGTGCATAACAGGATTCTTCGACATCTTTATTGCAGAAGTGTTGTCGCAGTAAATGATGCACTCTCTTTGTTGGACTCCATGCTTTTTGAGAATTTTCATCATCCAAACACACTGACAAGCACAAGCAGCAGCCGCAATGAACTCTGCTTCAGTGGTGGAGAGTGCCACTACTGGCTGCTTCCGTGAGCTCCAGGCAATCGTGCTACTGTACAGTTTGAAAACATAGTCGGAGGTGCTCCTGCGGTCATCAAGATCTCCAGCGTAGTCACTATCACAGTAGGAAATTAATCCTTCTTCTCCCTTTCTTCTGTAGAACAAACCCAGATTTGTGGTGCCCTTCACATAACGGAGTATCCTTTTCACTGCTTGTTTGTGTGTCTCAGTTGGGGTATCCATAAATCGAGCCACTAAGCTTACCACATACATAAGATTAGGCCTCGTTACTGTTAAGTACATCAGACTACCCACCATTGCTTATAACTTGTGGCATCTACCTTTCCTTCTCCTGATTCCTTTGAAAGTCTTTGACCTGGAACAATAGGATTTTTCACTGGTTTGCTGTCAAGCATCCCGAACCTTTTTAGGATCTCGTTTGCATATTTCTTCTGACATATGAAAATTTCATTCGATGTTTGTGTCACCTCAACTCCAAGGAAGTACCTCATGGCCCCCAAACTAGTCATTTCGAACTGTTCTTGCATTGAGATCTTGAAATCCTGAAGCATCTCTTCATTATCACTTGTATAGATCAAATCATCAACATATAGATTCACAAAGAGAACTCCCTCTGATCCCTTTCTCTTCATGAACAGTGTATGATCATTATGATTTCCTTGGATACCTGATTCAACAAAATAGGATTTGATCTTGTTAAACCAGGCTCGAGGGGCTTGTTTGCGTCCATACAAGGCCCTTTTAAGCTTGTAGACTTTGTGTTCTTTTCCCTTTGCTACAAACCCCTTCGGTTGTTCTACAAACACCTCATCCTCGATCTCTTCGTGAAGAAAAGCACTCTTTACGTCAAGTTGAAACACTTTCCAGCCTTGTTGAGCCGCAATTGCTAAAGTCATTCGAATGGTATCTCAGCGTGCCACAGGTGCAAATACCTCCTTATAGTCGATCCCGGCTTGCTGGGTGTAGCCTTTGGCTACTAGCCTAGCCTTGTGCTTCTCAACTTCTCATTTCTCATTCAGCTTTGTTTTGAAGATCCATTTCACGCCTATTACTTTCGTGCCTTGTGGTAGTTCTGTCAGCTCCCAGGTCCCAGCCTTTTCAATTACTTGGATTTCAGCTTTCATGGCTTCTCTCCAGATGTGGCTGCCGACTGTTTCTTCAAAGGTGATGGGATCTTTGCCTGCGAACATCGCAAGCTGCTGCATTCCCACAGTCAGGTCTTCAATTTCCTCTTCTTGGTCTGACAGACCTTCCCCCGAAACATAGTCTCTCAACCACACTGATCTTCTTCTCGTTCTTTGTAGGGGAGATGCTATGTCGACATCTGTTGCTGCATTATCCGGTTGTGCTGCTGTTATTTCATTGACAGTTGTTGCATTTTCTGCAGCTGTGTCTGCACCTGGGTTGATCTCTTCAACACGCAGCAGCTCTATGGTGGTCTGCTTGTCCTCAATCCTTTCCCAATCCCACTTTTTGTCTTCCTAAAAAATGACATCTCTGCTGACCACCATCTTCTTAGTTGCAGGATTATACATTCTGAACGCCTTAGACTCCCCACTGAGTCCCATGAAAACACATTTGAAGCTTTTCTCATCCAGTTTCTTTCTATTGACATCTGCAATAAGGACATGTCCTATGCACCCAAACACCTTGAAATGTTCCACGGATGGCTTTATTCCTGTCCATGCTTCTTCAGGCGTTTGATTTTGCAGAACCGAGGTTGGACATCGGTTGAGTATGTGTGTTGCCCAGTTAGCTGCTTCCGGCCAAAATTTATTGGGTACGACTTTAGTAGCAAGCAGACAACGTACCATGTTCATTAGAGTTCAACTTCTTCTTTCCGCGATGCCGTTTTGTTGGGGGGAATAAGCTGCAGTCAGCTGGCGTCTGATCCCATTCGTACTGTAGTAGGTATCAAATTCTGAGGAAATGAACTCTCCACCCCTGTCAGTACGAAGGCAGCTAATAAAACCTCCAATCTCCTTTTCTACCATGATCTTGAATCGCTCAAACACACCTAGGGCTTCTGACTTTGCATTCAAGAAATAAATCAACATTCTTCTACAAAAATCATTAATGAAAGTGATGAAGTACCTCTTGCGTGAGAAAGATTCAGGAGTAATGGGTCCACATATATCTGAGTGAGCAAGTTGTAGTGGTCTCGATGCTCTCCATGCACTCTTCTTCGGAAAGGAGTCACGTTGTTGTTTTCCGGCCATACACTCACTGCATACCTTGGAGTGATTCTTCAGAATAGGCAGTCCTGTCACCATCCTTTTATAGGCCAATGTTCGTAGCCCCTTCATGTTAAGATGGCCAAATCTTTGATGCCACAGATTTGTGACTTCATCAATGCTTGTTTTCAAACAAGTCAGATCGGAGGCATGGATAGGAACCGAAGCAAGCAACACGAACATACGATTTGCAGTTATCATAGTTTGCAGAAATAATCCTTTCTCGTGATAAATTTGACAGCAGCCATGTTGAATTAGTATGGCCAAATTCCTTTCCTGAAGTTGGCCTAAACTGATTAGGTTGTTCTTAAGCTCAGGAATGTAGAATACCTCAGTGATGACCATGATATTTCCTTCCACATTCATCTTGATGCTGCCCTTGCCCATAACAGCCATACTTGAGTTGTTGCCAAGCTTCACACTTTGCCTGAAGGACGCATCTAGATCAGAGAACCACTTCTTTTCTCCAGTCATATGATTGTTGCATCCTGAGTCAAGGAACCATACTTTTTCCTTTGTGAAATCTTCTGTTTCTACATGGGCCATTAACAACATCTCTTCTTCTTCTCCGTCTATCTCGACATGTTCGGCATAATGGGAGAAACTGGGACATTCCCACTGAAAATGCCCCAATTTATGGCACCGATAGCATTCGACTACAGCCTTGTTTACAGCTCTTCCTCTACCACGTCATCTTCCTCTGTATCCATAGTGGAAACCATTACGTCCTCTTCCTCGCCCGCTACCTCGTACATCCTCTCGCATGTCACGCCCATCTGACACCTTCAAGACCTGCTCTTCCCCATTGTGACGGGTAAGTTTCTGCTCATGGACCAGTAAGGAACTTTGGAGCTCGTCCACTGACATAGTGTCGACGTCTTTGGATTCTTCAATTGAACACACTATGTAGTTGAATTGGTCTGATAATGTGCGCAGAATCTTTTCGACAATCTGTCCATCTTTCATCACTTCCCAAACACTTCTCATGTCATTGGCCACCATCATAACTCTAGAGATGTAATCATTGACACACTCTCCGGATTTCATCTCGAGAAGTTCAAATTCACGTCGCAACCTCTGAAGTTGTGCTCGTTGGACTCGTTCGTTCCCTTGACTTTTCTTCTTCATAGAATCCCACAGCTCTTTGGATGTATTCTTCTGTGAAATTGTCTTGAGAGTGGTTTTATCAATGGATGCAAAAAGTTAATTCTTTACCTTCAGATCTTTCAGTTTTAATGCAGCTAACTCTTGTTGTTGGGTTTCGGAAAGAATCGTCCCTTTTGCTGGCTCCATGAAACCGGTCTCCACTAAATCCCATAACTCTAAGGATCGAATCAAGTTTTCCATCAGCATAGCCCAGTATTCATAGTCCCCATCGAATTTGGGAATGGTGAGCATGCTGTCTTTTACACTCGACATATTTCCTCACACCTCTCGTGGCTCTCTCGCTCTTCTGGCTCTGATACCACTTGTTTGGTTCAGAAGCAAATAACACACAGGATGATTAGCTGTAAAAGTTTGAGTTTATTCAATGAAGGAAATGGCCTTTATATAGGCGAGAATGAACTAACAGAAAAACAGATTAGCTAAATATAGAAAACAGAGCAGCTAAAAATAGAAAACAAATCTGAATTAAATCCTAAATACTAGGAGATACTAACAACTATCGGAGCATCCAAGCTGGAAGACACCACGTGACTTGCCTCTGAAGATCTCCAACACTGAGAGTGTTGCCGAAAATAGGAGCGCAAAATAGTTGACATCACTGGTCCTACACATGAGTAAATGATCATGCTTATGTATGTGTTGAATCTGGTCACCCTCGTCTGTATAGTCAGGGATTTGATGGGTTATCACATCCCGGGGGACGATTATGGACATAGTTCGGGCGTGAAAATATGTGACGTCCTATCACGCAGAGAAGGTGTTATTGGTCCCTCAATTCCTCTACCTCACTTATTTTGAACGTCTCCGACGGTCGAATGGGTTGCCTTTGCATGGAACTCAGACCGCAAGGGGTTGTACCAGTACGTTGCTTGAGCGGGGAGCATTAGGATGATGTCCAATAAATTGGGACGTTGTATGGGGCGGCACCTGATAATATGAAGAATGATTCAATGAGTACGGGCAAGTGTGAGGCGACACCGTATGTTGGGGACCCCTTTCGCGGGGTGTAGAGGTTGCTTCATTTTATGTGGTGTGAGTGGTGAGGGTTGTACGGGCAACTTGATAGGTGCGACCCATTGAGCATCACTCCCTTCTATCCAAGAGCTTCTCCATGGTCGCGAGAAGATCAGGAGTGAGAACCACTAGAGAGGGTGGAAACTCCCGAGGCTGCTGAGACGGTTCATGGGGTTGTTGTTCCGTGCTAAGACCCTAATCAGGGGGTATCGAGGGTGGCGCAAGATACTGGCAATTTGGAGGGCATCCCTCGTCTCGAATTTTGGAGGAGCATGTGATAGTTATGTATTGCGCTTGAGCGGCGCATTCATGGACTGGACCTGCTCAGAGTTCCCACCACGGAGTGCCCCTATGGTCATTTGCCTACTAATTGTAGCTCGAGTGGTTGGAATCATGACTTGTCACAATTCCCACAAATGTCTGACAATGTTGGATCTTCATGTATAGGTAGTCGGACAAATCAGGTCGTGGGTCTCCTGCTCCGGTAATCTATAGAAAGGGGAGCATTACTTTTTATCCGGCTTGTTCCCTCCAATGATAGAATAAGTGGAAGTGTTAAAGAAGATAATATAATATAGTATTGAAAGAAGAGTAGATACCTTCCTTATGTAATATATTAGATCTATTTATAATTGAGAGCTAACATGGTTTAGCACTATAGTTAATCCCTTTAATCAGTTACTCTCTATAGTTATTCCCGTAAAATATGTGTGAATCCCGAAATATGTGGGATCCTCTAAATTTTTTGTTATTTTAGTGATGCGCGTTTTGGAAGGCGGCTCCTGATGATATTTATCAGAGTGACGCCTGACTTATTACCTTCGGATTGGGGCAAAACTCGGGTAAAACTTATAATTGATTATACAAATTAAAAGGATATATGTATGAGTTTTGCCCTGCAAGTTCTTTATCACCTATCGGTGGTAAAGATTCATATCAATTGTGATGAATGAGAGGCACGAGTAGTAAGTGTCGGAAAGAAAAAATTAAAATTAATCTCTCCTACAATCGTCAGTGAGTAGAATCAAATGTTGTTGAGGAATGAGGATCTCATTTGAGATCGTAAATCCTACACTTACACTAACGTGATTAGTAAAGCATGTTGAGAAGTTCGAAAATAAATGGAGTTCGAATTCCACTAAAAACATCATTTCAAAGGAAAGATTTAATTCGATTCCGACTGAAATTGTGGATTTAATCAAAGAAAAAACATTAGACTCATGAGCAAATCAGCAACACAACTGTGGTTTACGATTTCGGTAATTGAATACTTCCTGATCGAATATTACAGACATAAACGAGTAACCAACACACAAACATGACCTTTTCCTATAGCAATACGATTACGTTAGTCGATGATCTCAAAAGATTTTGGCACAAAATCACGGTGATCGCTAAAAGCTTACCTCAGCTAAAAGATGCTGCTGTCTTCCCTCTTCTATTTAGATTCCTGGGGAAGCACGAGGCTTTCCCTTGATTGAATTCAAGTGTTGGGTGACGAATATGACTCCCATCACGACTATGAGGCAACCCACGAGCGTGCTGAAGAAGAGGGCACCGGGCTGCCTCGTCTGGACAAATCCATATACACCGTTGGAGGTGACAAGGATGAGATCGGTTAATCCATCGCTTGAGAAGTCCTCGGAAATGATGGTGTGGGTTGGTGGTGCAGGAAGATCTATCGTTGTTAAGATGCTCCCCCCTGCAGATAATACCACCGCCTCCTGCTCTCCTGCTGCCAAGATGAAGTCCTGAGTGTCGTGCATCCTCAGAGAGATCGTCTTCAGCGTGGGGACAACAGTGCCGCCTTCCCCGGTTGCTCCTGCTAGGGATGGGAGATTCGTCCATGTGACACCTGTCAGGTGTTGCCACTGCCAGATGGCGTCATGACCGTGTGTGCCCGGTCTGTAACACGAGATCTGGAACATAGATGAAAGTTTATGATCATGAGAACAAGAAAAAACATTATTGTTTGGTCATCAAGCATGAAATGTTTTGGCATTCCCGACTAATCACAAATTTAAGAACATCACTTAAACCAACAACTTATGTCCTATATCGAAAATTCATGGCTGCTATCATGGACACCAGAAATCTTCATGTAGGGCTGACAATTTCACTCAGGACACGATAACACAATACGAACACGCACGAAAAAAGTCGTGTTCGTGTTTGTCTTTGATGGTACGATAACACGATAATACGAACACGATAACACGATTGTTTTTTTTGTATCGTGTTAGTGTTTAGGTCTCAAAACACGATAACACGATTGTTTGCCTTTGAGGGGACGTGTTTATGTTATTTATGTCGTGTTATCGTGCGAACGTGAACCGTGTTACCATGTTATTTTCGTGAAAACGTGAAATCGTGTTATCGTGTTACCATGTTATTTTCGTGTTACCGTGTTATTTTCGTGAAAACGTGAAATCGTGTTACCGTGTTATTTTCGTGTTACCGTGTTATTTTCGTGAAAACGTGAAATCATGTTATCGTGTTACGACTTTACACGAATATTTTCGTGTTATCGTGTTCGTGTTGATACAATAAATTTCGTGTCGTGTGTCTGTGACACGATTACATTTTCGTGTGTTTCGTGTTGAACTATCGTGCGTATCGTGTCGTGTCCTGGTGCACGATAGCACGCACACACGCACTGCCAGCCCTGGCTTCATGTGTCACCTCATTCTCCTATAAAAACAAAAGTACAAATAGCATTACCTCGCCACGATTCGTCAAGAAGACGACATCGCCAAAGCTTCCCTTGCGATGCCTATGACCATCATCATGTCTTGGGACAAGAATGGGTGTCGCCACTTCCAAGGATGCCGTGTCCGTGGTACGCCCAAAGTTTCTCGAGAAGTCTCCATGCTGGAACAGATTAAAGTGTGAATGGCGGCAGATTGAAACGTTAAAAAGTTGTTCTCTTATGGGTACACCCGATGTCGCTACTGCCCAACAGGGTTTAAGAACTTCCATTGATCCACTAACAACGGTCTGCTCAGCTCCATTTCCACCGACAGCCTGACATTACACAAAATTGTTCATTATATATAAAAAGAACAGATGATTAGGTGGTTCTCATTTAGTTCTAGCTTTCAATATACCACTACACTCATTTTAGCATTCCAAATCTTCAGAAATTAATTTTTCAGCACTCAATTGATTTAAGTTTTATCGTAAAAGGCTAGGGAAGGAATAGTTAACTTGAATCCAATTTGACAAAGAAACCCAAAGAAAATATTTGTAATTGATATATAGAACAGATTAAAAATATTACAAAGCATAGGCATGAATAAGCATCTACAATTATCGATCGACAAGTTGAGACTAAAATGCAGGCAAATGGAGGTACTTAAGGATATGCTGAGAAGTGATGCACCTGGACATGATCAAGGACTCCATCCCCATTAATATCAGCATGAAGGCCGCCTTCTCTCAGATGAAGCTAGAAGGATCAAAATAAACAACATTAGTATTAGAACAAATAACTAGTTTCACTGCAAATTGCAGTAGTAAATAAGTATAAATCGACCAAAAAGGTGAACTTCTCAAAAAGATAATGAATGGGAATATTATTCATTCTCCGTTCTTCGAGGAAAGATCACTCTTTCATCATTTTCAGGTCAATTTCTTTTAAAACAAAATTTTGGCAGCAGTGTATATAGTACAATTACCTTACAAATAGTCCGTCCAGTAGCCAAATGAAGAGCCTCTATTCCTTCTTTTTGATGAGCCACAACAACATTAGGAACCCACCACAGATTAGTGTAGTTCGTAATTGTAGGGATATAAGGGGATGGCTGCAGCAACAAAAGAAACAGGTAAGTGCCATGACTATGTGGATGTGCAATTTATTCATCATTCAGTACATGTAGGAAGACCCTGTGAAAAACATTAAGGTGGTTCATGAAGACATAGCACAAATAAACTGTAGTGTTTGGGTGAATGTACCCTGCATGCATCCTGCTTGCAAGTACTAATGCTAATGTATATTGTGAGCAATACATCATGGACTAGCTAAAATTGAGAGCTGGTGGTCTTTAGATTCTTATATGTTATAGATATTAGAAACATCCCCTGCTTCGCCCTCAACTTGTAAGACGTGCTAATAGAATACTGCATACACGATAACTTGCTTACACAAAGTGCAAGATTTGGCAGAGTGCAAGAGTTGGGATATTCATGTAATCATGGACACAGTAATATTCATTCACTGATGAATGCTAATGAATGGCCAAAAGATGATATTGGTCCCACATATGCTGCATTCACTGATCTCTTTTCTGTTTTTGCCTTAGCATTTTTTTAACAAATAAAAATAAATTGTATTCTCTGTAATTATATCATCAACAAAGATTTTTTTGCTAAACTTACCTTCTTAGATTTTGCAGAACCAGCATAATCTGCAGCCTTCGCTATGAGTTTGGAGATTTTCTTAGAAGAGTCTTTTCCTGGAGGGTGGTTTTCTTCAGGCTTGTGCATATAGAAGTTCGTAGATTTTCCTGTAACTTTCTTTGATTGTTTTCTTTTATGCCTTCTGAAGTGTGCCAGCTTTAACAACGTATCCTCTCTCCTATCCTAATAAACAAATACTAGAATAAGCAATTGTGATTGTACCAGAGCAAAGCATAAGGACTGAATTCATACCCAGTGATGAGGCATAACTCCAAGTACTGATTCTCTGAATTCCCTGCATTCAAACTACAAAAGAATGGAAACTTATCATTAATCACCAGCACCACCAAACATTCCATTTCAATAAACATCAGGGAAAACTAGTTACGCGCCATATATGTAATTATTATCATACATAAAGGTAGTAATAAGACCAAATGACTTTTTTCCCAGCATACTAAGCTCAAAGAGGGTCTAGAGTTGCAAAGTATAAACAACCCTTTACAAAGTATGGTTTAATAATACGCTTCCAAATTGACTGTATGTAAGAGATGAATACAATGAGAATTATGCCCAAGGAAAACTGTTAAAGTGAATACTGCACTCTAACAACTCAATAAATATTTACTTACATCACCAGATTACTGGAATGGAACTCATATACTACCCTGGATGTCATCAATTACATTGGTATTGCAACAAGCAAATAAAAGATTAAGTTGATTAACTATTTGATTTACCAGTTCTTAAAAATGAGTATTGGCATACAAGAGTGGTACATGAAACTGTTGGGACTTGGAATAGTAACTTGTGTACAATACTTAAGATTCAATGATTACCTCTCCTGGCTGACGTCTATTCAGTGAATGAACATCCATCTTGTAGTTATGCTGAGGTATCAACTGCGAAGGATCCAAAGAATGCTCCTCAATGTCCTAACCACAGTAAAAAATTGAGCTAGAGTCAAGCACAAGTATAATGACAGAAAAGCAAGAACAAGAAACGGAAAGTAAAATGTCCATCTTCTAATGACATTCAAGTTATTTCCTTCAATAAATCATCATATTTTCTGTCTGTCATCAGATAGTCATTTCTCCAAAAGTAACGGAACAAATTGTTTTAACTAAACTAAATGGATCTGTTTCGAATACAACAGTACATTAAGAAACAGTTATCAGGATACAAATATTTTAAAACAAATAAGTGATCCACAAATAGTGGAAGTTATCATCACTAGTGAAGCAAAGTTAGAAACAAAACTGGAAGATGCAAAAGCAAACAATTCAATGCAAGAGAGAGAAGAGAGTCTCTCATTGCTGTTGCCAATTCAGTACCTACACAGTAACAAAAATATTTCGAGCAAGAAAAGAAGCAATCTCCTCATGATCCCCTCTTCACTATTTTGGTTTGTTTGGGCCGAGAGGAACAAAAGGGCTTTAAACAGTAGATTCCAAGGATGATGCTCCCATAAAATAATAGGTCATGATTGTACATTTTTTATATAGAGTGGAATACTATTGAGGCTTGCATGTGTTCATGGAATGTGTCCATGAAGTCTCACTATGTTTCTTTTGTACCTTTCCTCTTTTTGTAAATTTTGCACCTTCTTGGTACATTATTAATGATATATTAACTTTACCACTAAAAAACAGTAATAATACAGGAAAAACATAAAACTAATGAAGACTGACCTCATTCTTCCTACTCCAGCGCAATACACCAGACCGGCCAGCAAATGCATAAAAAGCAAAGTGCCGTAAATCCATGGCTGTCGACTTTTCAGAACCCTAAAGAATATAGACAGCATTAGCTTCTTACTTTTACTTGATGCAAATTAAATGAAGAGAAGTTCCACTCAGCAGGCAGCACATATAGTCATGGTGAGCATATAAATGAAATAGGAGATTTTCAATCTCAATAATCCAGTTCAAGGAAAAAGTAGTGAAGAGTAGGTGTCTGTGGCTCTAACGGTAAACTGCAAGTGAATTCGCAACACATCACTAGTCATGAAGACCAGCAACTTGACATATTCCACTTTTGTCACTTTTTTGTAGGTATTTTTACTAAATAAAAAATCAAAATCACCTCTTTTTCTGTAGCACTTCTTCTGTGCTGCTCCGCGTTCTTCTCTGTTGTCCCAATGTCCTCAAAGGGATCTAACTGAATCTGTTACAGCAAAACAAAATCCATAAAATGCACTCACAATTACAATAAGTTAGCACTGCAATTCCTTGAAGAAGTACACTATAGAAGTCACCAATCACAAACAAGCACCTCCCACAGAAATGTACAAGTAGAAGATAACATACATGAGGCTGGATTTCCATCCTCCCACCAACAATCACCAATCCAGAGTCACCATGCTTGAGAGTATAATTGCTAACTGAGATTGATATTTCACTGTGGTGAGCATTATGTGGAAAGTCCTCCTAATTAAACAAAATTTCAAATAAATCAGTCCCCAAAACACGTACCAATAAATTTCCATCCTTAAGCAGATGGAGTAAGATAGTAAGAGGTGCTTGCCTGCAGATTGGCCTCCCACAGTTTTTTCAAATTGTGATCAAAACACATAACAGACCACCCTGAGGTTACCACGACTAAGACTTGCTTCTGCGGTTGTCCAGGCCTGAATATTTTATCCACCACACCAGTTGCCATGGCCACAGGGCGTCTACCAGATGCAATACGGATCTTATCAGGCAACAAAGAAACGTCTGCAAGAACACGTGCTTCGCTGAATCCCTCATCCACGCGCCTCGCATGGGCCTCCAGTATCTAGGCACAACAACAATGTGTTAAATAAAATAATGAAAATTAAGCTTTATAAAGAATGAAGAAAAAACACAAAAAAAATGTATAGACTAGAACAGAATAATAATTGATCCAAATAATAAAACAAACATACTTAACTTGGAAACAGCTGAGAACAAAATATACAAAAGCAACTAAGCAAATAAACAAGAGTGATACGGTTCACCAATTCTTCCAAGTGAAGAGGATCATTCAGTTTGCCCTTTGACCGAGAAACCAGCCAAGCTGTCAGCACTTCACACTTCAACGGGTGAATTTAAGCTTTTCAAGGTTGCATGTTATTTTATAGTCCACTTAGGGTATTATTATGGACAGTCAGCTCTTCGCTACTTCCACAGGTAAAATTAGTGTCTGCCAGTTCCCATCACTAAGTTACTAACCCAAGTTTATTTAACAACTACCGCAACAAACATTCATTCTTATGAGGAGGCATCAATCTCCATATCACTCTTACTTCTTAGGACCAGATTACTTACATTAATGGTCTACCTGCGAGCAGTGTCAGCTTTCAAACGCCTAGTTCGTAAAATTTCCATGGCACTTGATGGAGTTATGCTAGGGTACATATAAAACTGCAACGTTGTGTATCAATATCAGTTATCTTTACACATTCCATGCCAGCGTAAATTAACTACGTTGACCTCTGAATGTTTTTATCATTTAGCACAGCAGATTCAGACAAGAATTCGGCACTACTCAACTGTGAATCATGACTTTAACAGAGCGGCCATGTTGAAATAAACGCAACGGTGAAAGGCATAAGAACAAAGACCCACCAAGACATCTGGATCCGAAAGTTAAACAAACCTGAATTTTGGCATCGTGAGTGGCCACAAGAACTTCCTTCCGGCCGTCTCCGTTAAGATCAGCGACGATCGGAGGAGGCAAACGTTCAGCCTCATACTTGATCGGGTACTCATCAGACAAGTGATACCACGCCTCTCTGAACGAGAAATCGCCTTCATGCTGCCAGGTAGGGTTCCAAAGGTGCAAAGAAATTGGACAGCAATCAACAATTACATTTCCGAGAGAAGTAAAACACGGACAAATTCTGAGAATTCTCAAAGTAGGGTACCTGAAGAGAGAAGAAAATGGCGAAGGCGGAGAGCATGAGAATGGCCAAATCTCGCTTCCTCATCGTGGCTATATTCTTCTTTCTTGTTGATCAGATTCGATTGATTAATGGAGAAAATGGTGAAGAGACACTTATAGTATTGCTCAATAGCTCTCACACACACAAGGAAAAATATCGGATACGGCGGCCGCAGTCTTGACAGTGGCGCGCTGTGGGCGGCGCGTGGGTGTGTTACGTATAACGATTGCCAGTTGCCCCTTTCAGTCCATCCTGTCGGAATCGGATCGATGAAAAATTGACTCAATGGAAACTTGATTTTGATCCTCAAACGTCAATTCCATTCACTTTTATCCTTAATTACAGATTTTACGTTGGTACTTTGTACTTACTACATAAACTACCAAATTAAAGATTAATTGCAAAGTACTCCCTAACTAATAACTATCCGGTATTGTAATAATTTTTTCTAGACTATTGCAAAGAGTCTCACATTAATGACATGTTCTTTTCGCAGAATGTGTAAGGAATTCGGCTTACGGATTTCATAAGAAGTTGTTCTTTTCGCGGAATTGTCAAAAATTGGCTTACGGATTCAGGACGGGGTAGACTTAGAGATTCCAGATGAAAACCTCGGATTTCCTAAGCCAGAAGGCAAGGAATCCGGAATAGGGATAAAAATGATTGTTTTGCCCTTATATACAATATTTCATAAGGACATTCTTATCCCTCAGCGATTTAAACCAAAGCTACAGCTCCCCTGTTCTTCACGAAGCTCCCTCTCCGTTTCCTGACCTCATCGACTTTATGGTCTCAGAAACAGCAATATTGTGTCCTCCAATAGAAATAGCTATAATTATTTTTTATTTATTTATAATTTCAACTGTTCATATGTTAATCCACGAGTCAAGATTATAATCAAACATGATCCATTTTTTAACGGGTCATCCATGGGTCGTATGTCTGACCTAAACACAATTCGTGAACGGATCATCCACGGGTTGGGTCAATTTTTGAGACCCCTAATCCAAACCGAAAAACTCATAGTAGGTCCAATTTGTTCAAGAAAGTCAACTTCCAACTCTATATTTAGTATTTACACAGCACAAAAAAAAAACATGGTTGGGTATTTAAAAAAAAAAAAATCGTTGAACCACCTTTTTTTTTTTGGCCAAATTGAACCACCTTCACTATCTTGATTAATTAACCTAGACAGACCGACAAACGTCCCCAACAAATCATAGTACCTAATAGAATGCTCGAGACCCCCTCGATTGATATAATTCCAATCGGCTCTTCGCCTCCGGCAACAATTCCTTGATCGAGGGTTCATCGTTGAGGTGTGCTTGCTTCGAGGACCACTCGAGCACAATGAGGACTTCCTCGTCGGCATGGGTTTGGCTGTCGGGGACATGATAGGCAATGTAGCATAGGAGTTTCAGGGCAGGACCTTGGATCATTTGTTCTCCGAAGTAGACAAGTTGGATAAGGTGTTTGATGCCGCTGTGTTCGATAATGGATTTGCAATGGTTGACGTGAAGATAGTTTTCTGTGCATGCGAATTTGTTGAGGGCGAAAACGGCTTCAATCATGACCTCCGGCTCCTTTTCATCGAGGAGTTTCACGAGTGGGCCGATGATCCTCGTCTCCGTGGCTCGAAACGTTCTCGCGAGGCTCCCGATGGCTTTGATACATTGTATCAAGCGGTCGGAATCGGCCTTCTCAATTACTTTCAGAAGTTGATCCACCACCGCCTTGGCTGCCGGTGAAGTGGGTTTGAAGGCCGAGCGTCGGAGCTCCGAGTACTGCTCCGCTACGGCCGCGATCTCCATCAGCGCCATCGCAGAGTAGTATTGCACGTCCTCGGTGCCCTTTTCGAGAAGTATCGCGAAACAAAGCAGGGCTCTTGACTCGGTTATGCTTCGACATATTCCCAGGTTACCCTTCGTCAGATGCCAGAGTGCCCTAGCCGCCATCGCCTTCATCTGGGCTTTGGTCTCGGAATCTTCGAACTCTCGTCCTTTGATGCTTCCGCCAGAGAAGGCGTGCTGGTTGTTCGGGTGAGAAGAAGCATTATGCGACTTCACATGGCTGCTCTTCATATGCAAGGACGTCGATTTATGCTGCTTTGAGTCTTGAATCGATTTGCTCTGTGCCATGGCCCCTGTCTCTTTCCCCATTGGGTGCCCAACTTGTGTCGAAATCCCGAACTCGGTTGTCTCGTTTCTGGTCGGGCTATCGCCGGTATTATTCGCCAGGACGACGGAATGGATCGACATCTTCTGCTTCGTGGCGATAGTGTATTTACTATGCTCTTGTACTGTCTCGAACGCTAGGTGGCTGACGAGGAGACGTATCACGTTGTTCTGAGCGAAATGGTCCTGGCATTTCGGGTGGTTTGCGGCCAGCTCCGACACAGCCCATGCCACCACCACCTGAACCTTCATGTGCCCGTCTTTGAGAATCTTCGCGAAAACTGAGCACACACCCGAGTTCACGATTTGCTCGACGCTCTCAGGGTCCCGACCCAACAGACCGATCGCCCTAGCCGCATTCTCTTGCCCTTCCAACCGGCCTTCCTTGGCGAGCTTCAACAATGGCGGGACCCCTGATTCCTCAATAATCAACTTTCCGTACCGATCGTTGTCTCTGGCGAGGGATACGAGCGAAGCTGCCGCATCGGACCGATCCTCGAGCGAGCCGGTGTAGAGTATCGCGATTTGCTCCCAGATAAGGCACAAGATAGGTTCGTTGGACGCGATCGGAGGGAGACCGAGGTACTCATCGTCTCTTTCCTCGCCGGAGGCGGAAACCCTAAGGAGCCACGATACGTCTCCGATCGAGTTCTCGAGCTGTTGAGTTGTCTTCCGAAAGGCGCCTTGCGGGATGATGGTGAAGAGGCGCTTGAGAAGGCTGTTTCCGCAGCACTTCTCGACAAGGACGAGGGTCTTCTCGAGGACCTGTTCAGTGTCATCAATGATCCGGCGTGTGGGCCTTTCATAAAGCTCGCTGCTGGCTCGGGCGGCCTGGCGAAGGAGTCCGGCGAGCTTCTCCGTCTTTGCCTTGATCTCGACCCAGTCTTGCTTAAACGTGATGTTGACATCGTCCGCCGCCTTGGTGATCTGGTCCGCCAACTGAATCGGCCGGGCTAAGATCTGCTTAACTAAGTCCGCCATGGTCTCAGCGGACTACCAACGGTCAAAATACTTGTTCAATCCTCTCTGATGATGTGAATTAGTTCGCATTCTAGAGGAGAGGCAATGGTGGTTCACGGCGGTGGTCCTCCGCGGTGGCAGAACAGAGGGCGGAG
This sequence comes from Chamaenerion angustifolium, assembly GCA_946814005.1. Taxonomy (NCBI): domain Eukaryota; kingdom Viridiplantae; phylum Streptophyta; class Magnoliopsida; order Myrtales; family Onagraceae; genus Chamaenerion; species Chamaenerion angustifolium. Next base: position 4,357,261 of record OX328279.1, read on the forward strand.
AGATTAGAAGACATGAGGAATCATCATATCGCGACAAGGTCAAGAAATGGTATTGGAGTGGTCAAACGTGATTTTCTCCTCCAGATTAGTATTTATGTTGGCGCAGTTCATTCGTGTTATACATATATATAGGAAACAGATTGGTTGGTCTAAATGGAGGCTCATCGTACAGTCAAGATCGTCTTATTCAAATTCTGAACGGTTGGAGATCAGGCAGTGGATTACAAACACTTTGTCGGACGCGTGGTGGTTATGTTGACTAAATGTGGATTTGCCTGGTGTGGAGTGTGGACGTTTCTTTTTTCTGTATAAGAAATTGAAATTGATAAGACTAGAATAACTTTTTCAATTATTAAGATAAGAATATATATATATTTCTACCCCCCAAAAAAAGATAAGAATATATATATTATTCAGAAAAAATGAAAAAACAGGCTATTTAATATTTATTACTTCTTCCGTCGTATTAAATGATAATAATAATTAGGTATCTTCCCCGTATTTGCGTAATAATTTAATTTATTCTTAATAGTAAATATTATTAAATTATTTATTAATTATATAGATTTAAAAAAAATACTGTAATAAAACTTAAATTACTTATAATAAATAATTATCAACTTTGTTATGAAAATAAAAAACAATATTTCTAGTATACAATAATTATGAGTTAAATAATATCAAAATGTTTAAAAGTAAAAAATAAATTAATAAATAATGCAACGGTAAGTGTAAATGAGTTTTTTAGAAAAACAAATTGATGATATATATATATATATAAAAATATTAATAGAATTAATAAATAATAATGAGTTGGTCGTACAAATGATATAAACATTTACTAATATAATATTAATGCATATTTTTTAACTTAACTTTTATGTTTAACTTTTATGTTTTTTTATTGTATATTTATCATAAATATTATTTTTTTTAATAGTTATTACTTATTTTGAGATATATTAAAAAAATTGTATATAATATTTAGAAATATTATAATTGAACATGTTAATATGCGAAATTTAATATACATTCGCTTTTCATAAAATAAAACAGTAAGTATTTAGTATTATAATATTAATTGTAAAAAAATTCACAAATATAAATAAATATAAACTTTCATTAAAAAAATTAATTATAACATAAAATTTTAAAAATATAATAATTTTTTTTATAAAAATAAATACTAATATATTTATAAAAACGAATAAAAAAATAAGACCATAAATATGTAAGTGAGATAAAATGTGAAACATACAGTGAGAAGTGATGAAACGTTTCAGAGGAATTCTAGAGCTTCTAGAGGTACGCGTGATAGTCCATGTCATCGTCGGTTACAATTTTTGTTTTTAACCAACCAATGAAAATGTTTCATTTTGACAACTAAGTGGCTCAAAAATTTATGTGTCATAATTATAAAAGAGTTAGTCAAATTGATAAGTGACCTGCATTTTGCACAGAATATAAAAAAAATTGAATTATCGTTATATAAATAAATTTTAATATAAAATTTAAATTATTATATTAATTAACAAAAATAAATCAAATCAAATTACTTTATAATTATATTATTATATTGATTAACTCAACTTACAAAATGAAAATATTTTTATTTTTGTTATTAATATAACATTATTCAATTATTTTTGTATAACATTTATTATTTATAGTATATTCATTACATATATGTTAAATTCATTTAGTACTTTCCATTATAAATATTATGTACTTTCAACACTTAATTCATTTTTTAAGTTAATTAAGCTAAACTATAAATATAAATTAGGCTTAAATATATATAAAATGTAATTTATATATGATAAGTCTTGTTTATCATTTACTTATTTCAAATTATTTTACAAGTTTTTAAAAATAATGTTGTATTTTTATTCGTATTTATTTATTTTACTCTTAATTTGTGTGTAATTTGCCAAAGTAATTTGTTAAGTGCAAAATTTGCAGTTTACTATTGTTTGAAGGGAAAATTTAATTTGACATACTTATAAATGTAACATATTTGGGAATTGAATGTGGAGTTTTTGATTAATTTTAGAGTGTATGTGGATGCGGGAGAATGATGACATGGATGTAACTTTTTTTTTACATGGATCAATCAAATTAAATTATTATGACGCTATGATAGAGTAAATTGTATTAAAAGTTTAATTGTCAAAATTATAGGATACCTAGTCAAATTAATATATATAGATATAGATATTAATATAGTTTTTTTTGCCATAAAAAATAATGGGTTAGTAATGACAATCAATATAGTTAACATAATAACTAATATATAATCAATAAGCACTTAATGAAATATGAATATATATATATACAAATTGTACATAAATTATTTATTAATTAATATAAAAAACTATATACTTTTCAAAACGTTGATAATTCTTTAGTACATTTATAAATTTCGCACTCTTTAAACTTGACACAAGTTTCACTCTAAATCCTTTTAAATTGTTCCACGCCAGCGGGTAAATTGTATTTCTATAATTTAATGATGGTATTATTGGATCGTTAAGAATTTAAGATTAAGTGTACTCAACAATTTAATGTTAAAAAAATTATTTTCAAAATAAACAATGCAAATCATAATCTATGCCAAATCTTATAAACAGCTACTCAACAATTTATTGGTCAGATTCTCGATCAATCAATCACTCAGGGAAAGACAAGTTCAATTATGTGATACTATTAATTCTATTAATATAAATTAGCCAATGAATTTGTCAAACTTTATTTAAATAATTTTAAATGAAAATGTAAAGAATTTTGTCAAACTTTAAGAGCTATCCTACTGGATTCAGATAATTTAACATAATAAGTATACTATATATATATGATCTGCACTATTAAGTAGTATATTTTATTTTTAAATATTTTTTAAATATTTAATATAAGTTATTTTTTATACTATATAACATAAAACTTATTTAAATTATTTCTAAGTAAATATAAACTATATTAATTTTCAAAGAAAACAATAAGTTTAATGTGATAAAGTTTAAAAAGCTATTTTTAAGTGAATATAGACTATAATAATTTTTCAAAACATTCATTGTTATAAGTTTTAATTGTTTACAATAAAAGATATTAAAATTAAACAATGCATGAAATAATTAGTTATATAGATAAATTATATTATGAAAAACAAAAACTATACTAAGTGTATTTGTTTATAAAATTAGTTAAAAATATATGAATCAATAATAAAAATTAATATTAACAATATTTTTAAGTTAAATATTTATATGACTTATATTAGCGCTTATGTTTACAAAAGATTATTTAATTGAATTTTAATATGTACATATTTAATATTCATAAAATATAATATCATGTATTTTATTATTATATAAATTTTACGTCATAAAATATATTTAAGAAAAATCATAATAATAATATGAAATAAAGAGAAATTATATGAGTTTTGTAACTTATCTTGAGAATGAATGAAAGACTTTGAAAGATTTTAAAGCGATTTACATGACATGCCACTTAAGAATGAGAAATTTATAATTGACATGAACCAATTAGAAGTGATTAATTTAACATTAGGAGTCAGAAAATACAATAAAAAATTTATTTTTTTAACATTATATGTGATTTAGCTAAATTAATATAGATATAGATGTCAACTTTCTATTATTTAGTCAAATTAATATATATATATATATATATATATATATATATATATATACAATCACAATGTATTGTATACGTGATATATACCTAAATAAGGAATATGACTAAAATAATAAAATTGTCATAAATCATTTTAATAATACTAAAATTTAAATATATTTTCGTAATTAATTTTTTATTATTTATTTTAAAGTTTTTTAATAAATTATATTTTTAATAACTTAATTTATTATGAAATTTCTAATATTTTATTTATTATTTTAATAATTTTAATTAATGTATTTTTTTAAATTATATCTTAATTGATTAATTATAATTTATTCTAAATTTACTAATAAACTCTTTTTTTATTTAGTTTATTTTAAAGCATTTAATACATTATATTTTTAAATAAAATTAATAGCTAATTTTTTATAATTTAATTTGATTAGGTATTAGACATATTGAAACAAAAAGTATATATCTCACTTGATATAATTCCATTTCTATATATACTATTCCATCAATAAACATTGATTTCACTATTCCTATTACATTTTAAACAGTCATCTAAAATTCTAAACAACTTCATATTCTCATTTTTCTTAATTTATATACCCTATTCTGTCAGCCCAATCTAGATTTGAACCTATTTTCAAATTTTCCATTCAATTATATTTTCCATCCAAATATAATATAATATATTTTGAAAATTATAAAAATAACAGTATAGAATGAGGTTTTGAACCCCTTGTCGCAGGTTTCGAGCATGAACAGGCCCTCCTAGTACCCAGATTCGAGATGTAGCTTGAAGGTAGCATGAAGAAGATTGAAAATTGAGTCTTAAAAATAATAATATAAACTTAAAAACTGTGCAAATGGAACAACTGTGCAGGAATGAATGATCAATTGCACAACTTAAAAAGACCAATTTAGAATGTAACCAATAGAATCTCAATAGTATTCCAGACTCACTTAAAGATGCTACTTACGGAACAATCGTCATGAACGCGCCAAATGGTCTCTCCAAGAAGATTAGCAACTGATAAAATTGTTAGCTGAGGAAAATAGTTTTGCTCTGATACGGGGATGGTATTCGTAATTATCACTTCTTGAAACAAACCGCTTGATAACCTCTCAATTGCTGGAGGACTGGAAACATCAAAATCAAACATTAGAACAATTTTAGATTCGTATACATCATCGTTATGTAGGGGTGTCAAAATCTGACCCAACCCGTGGGTGACCCGCCCACGAGTCGTGTTTTGGTCAGAGTTTTTGACTCATGAGTCATTTTGACACAACCCATGAATAACACGTGAAAATATGGGTCAGTTTTGGGTCAGACGCCTTGACCCACGAGTCAACTCATGACCCGTCCCATTTATACATTTTAGTATGTTTTTTTTTATTGAAATGGTGGGTCGAACGGGTCAGACTGACCCGCGGGTCATGGAGTTCGAACGGGTCAGACTGACCCGCGGGTCATGGAGGTCTAACGAGTCAGTCTGACCCAACTCTTACCATTTCTGACGGGTCGTTCTGACCCGCACAATCCGCGGGTCAGGTTTGAGTTTCAAAAACTGACTCATACTATTACACGGGTCGTGTTTGGGTCAGAGGATCCCTGACATGACCCATGACCCGTTTTGGCATCTCTATCGTATGTCATAACTTAGTTGACTACAATAACCGATCAAAGCATTAAGTGATGATTTGATTACTTGTATACCTAAAAACTGCATGTGTGCAACATGCATATACTTCTCTAGCTCCTTCTTGATGCAACAGGGCAGCTCCTTTGGCAATAGTCCCTACATTTCATGAATAGTCAATTGGACAACCAACTCGTGATTTGCAAAATTCCTTCGAAGAAACAACCCTTCTTGTTTCCAAGAGATACATCAATCAACCGTCCACTATCTAAGAAAAAAAAATCTGACAATACTTTGGCACATATAAAAGTAAGATCAATTTAGATATATAGTGCTTACCCGCTGTATCTATCATATCATCTACCATAACAGCTACTTTTCCTTTGACATCACCAATCAAATTCATTACCTGAAGATAAAAATCAAATAAGTACACTAAGGGTCCATTCTTACTCATGTATTTAAATATGTAAAAAACTTTGTTAGACTACCCTAAAATCAATGATGTACCAATAAACAAGCATTTGAATTGAATTGAGATCAGATTTCAAAATAATAAATTGTGATTATTAGATAAACACCACAAAATTGTTGATCTCTACAAATCCTTTGAATGGACTTCTCTTTTTAAGAAAGCACCAACCTTAAGAATAAAATTGATCTTATATGTTGTTAGCAGACTACTGGATAGAAGGTCAAAATCTAGTTGATTAGTCTTATTCTCGCAAGGTTTGTGACTGAAAAGAAAAGGTCAGTGCAAGCACTAATTATCCTATTGCAGAGCTTATGCCAAATCTGGCAATCCAAAGAAATCTTGCTCCATTGATTCCTTTTGATATATGATGAAATATGTCATTTTGCCAAAAAGCACTGTAAGCTTTGGTAAAGTTTTAGCTAGTTGATAGTAACATATGATACCTTTTTAACAATTAATACGTTATAAATAAACAATGAAAAGAAATAGCAAATATGTTCTTCTTAAACTGTTAGCTTGGATCAACTACTATGGATGATTGTTTAACAAAACAAGCTTAAATTCAACATAATGTTGACCAATACGGCATTACCTCTGCAACATTATGACCATGACGTCTCTTATCCACAATGGCTAGTGGTGCATCAGACAACGTTTTGGCAAAAGCACGTGCCCTAGCGACACCACCAACATCAGGCGAGACAACAACCAAATCATCCGAGCATATTCTCTTACTTGCAAGGTAATCAAGTATCACAGGCTACATTTGTAAAGAATCTTTTAGAGTCAATACACTAATCCAATATAAAGATATGATGAGAAAGTGAAATATCCCTCAGACTTTACTCGGGCTCGTAGGAATCTGCAGTTGTTAACTGAGTAACACACTTATGCATAAACGCCTTAAAACACTTTACATGCTTAAATTATATTTGCAAATATCCATGAACCAAACCAGTAGCAATATTTAAAGAGTAGATCTTTAGAAATTGATGAATGCAAAGGTGTGAGACATATATTATGTCTCATTAATCAGAGTAATCATTACTGATATCTACATTTTAAAAAAAATATACTTATATAAATATATATTAGGAATATACTACCTCGTACCTGACCATAGACATGATCCACTGGGATATCAAAATAACCCATGGACTGTCCCGAGTGGAGATCACAAGCCAGAACACGATTAGCACCTGCTTCAGTGATCAAATTCGCAACAAGTTTGGCAGCAATAGACTCTCGCCCTTGAGTCTACACCAATGGCAGGTACAAATATAAATTAGTAAAGAAAATCAAGTTTACTTGAATAAGATGACATATTATACCCTGCAAAATCCTACCTTTCGATCAGCCCTAGCATATCCAAAGTATGGAATAACAGCGGTAATATTCTTGGCTGAAGCTCGACGACAAGCATCAATCATTACAAGAAGCTCCATAAGATTCTCGTTTGCAGGAGGGCATGTAGGTTGGACAAGATACACATCACAACCCCTGACACTCTCTTGCAATTGAACATATATTTCTCCATCAGCAAACCGTTTTATCTTAATCTTTCCGAGCTCCAGACCCATGTAACAAGCAATTTCCTGATGAGTTAACAGACTATAAGAGATCATATCAAAGAGAATTCTACAATTTCTTCTAGAATATGTACTAGCAAGCATATCAGGTCCACTTTCCACTAGCTTTAGCGATTTGGGCTGTGTTCTAACCTGAGAAAGTTGAGGGTTGGCAGTTCCTGAAAAAATCCGGAGGCGTGTATCGGGCTGGTTGATTGAATTTGAAAAATGCGTTGAATTCAGGATACTGGGGATTGATGCTTGTACGTTGTTAATCAGCGGCATAGAAGGCCTGCCGTTTTCGCACTTTAAAGGCTCCACTAAGCTACACCTCTGGAAGCAGATAATGAAGATGAACAATCACACTACAGTTGTTATCATGTGGCGCGTGAAATCAAAGAGGAGAAGGAGAACACTAACAACGCAGGTTCGGACGGAGAACGCGTGGCCGGGCTCGGCCGACTGGAGGCGCAGAGAGGACCGGCAAGTGAGAGAAGATGGAGAAGACACAAGAGAAGCCATTGAAGCTCCAATCTGTTAGCCTCCCGAGAACTGTAGATGGTGGTGTGATTGGTAATGGAGGTTGATACCGTACTCGACCCTGCGTGCTGTTGACGGCTACAAATTTGGGAAGAGAGACCAGACGAGAGGAGGAGAGCAAAAGTGAGATTTTGAAAAGAAAAAACAAAAAAAACTGTTGGATCATTGGGTGTCTTTTACCATATTACAAAGTGAGAAATATCTATAATAACGTTATGGTGCGAGATTTTCCATCACCTACACTCGGGCCGAAATCGGAACATGGTCGAATGTGCACTTAAAATCGATATGCAAAAGTCCTACGACAAAGTCAAATGAGATTTCCTACTTGAGACACTTAGGCGAAGAGGTTTCGATGAGAAATGGGTGAGTTGGATGATGACATGCATATTGACAACCACATACCAAGTGATTGTTAATGGGAACCGAACGGCCACCATTAGACCAACACGAGTTATTCGTCAAGGAGATCCCCTATCACCTTATTTGTTTATATTGTTTGCGGATGTATTGTCTATGCGAGTGTTGGGTGCGGCTAGGGTGGGCGAGATCGAGGGGATCACACTACGACGACAATGCCCGGAACTTCATCACATTTTCTTCGCGGATGATTCCCTATTTTTCATTAGGGGAACAATAACAAATGAAGAGAGTTTGAGGAAGATCTTAGATGACTATTGCAAGGTTTCGGGTCAAAGAATCAACCGGGAAAAATCAGCCCTATTATTCAATAAGGGGGTCGACCGAACCGAAAGACAAAGGGTGGAGATGACATTGAACATAAAAGGCACTAATGATCCGGGCAAGTATTTGGGATTACATCGATATGGGGGCGATCAAAGAAGGAGGCCTTGGATTTCCTCAAACCAAGGTCAAGGAGAAACTAAACGGGTACCGACCGAAGACTTTGAACCAAGCCGGGAAGGAAGTCCTCATTAAGGGAATCATAACCGCCATACCGACATACGTAATGAGTGTATTTCGACTACCAAAAACATGGTGCTCAGAGATAAATGCTCTCATTGCGAACTTTTGGTTGGGCCAAACCGTGGAGGAAAAGAAGATGCATTGGAGGAGATGTGAGGTATTAACAAGGGCCAAGGAGGCGGGGGCCTAGGGTTCCGGGAACTCCAAACATTCAATTCAGCTATACTCCCGAAGATGGCCAATTGGCTCATTACCGAACCGAACCGAACAACTTATGTGCAAGGGTCCTCAAATGACTATATTTCCCGAGGTGTTCATTCCTAGAGGCGAAAAAAGGAGGTCGAGCGTCATGGGGTTGGAGTAGTGTGCTCCATGGCTGAGAGACTCTCATAACCGAGGGGACTTGGGTGGTTGGTTCGGGGCAAGAGATACGTGTGTTCGAGGATCCATGGATATACACAAAGGAAACCAAGCGAGTGAATGTCGATACAAGGGTGGAGAACGGGGGAAATCTTCTTGTGAAAAACCTAATCAAACTGAATGGAGTATGGGACGAGGACCTCGTCTGAGGCATTGTAGACCACAAAGATGCCGAGCACATGCTACGTATGCCTTTACCATGTGAAGGAGGAGAGGACCGATTCATATACGAGGTATGGAGTGCCCATGGTCCGATCAGTATACCACAAGCTAAGGGAGAATGTCGACCGAACCACATGGTCGAACCAGACCGATAGTAAGGAGGCATGGAAGGAAATGTGGGCGGCAAAGGTAATACCAAAGGTCAAGAACTTCATGTGGCGACTAACCACAAATGCATTAGCCGTTAAGGCAAACATGGTTAGACGGGGCATGAATGTGAATTATGGTTGCCCAATATGCGGGGAATTCAAAACAAGGGAGCACATGATATTAGGGTGCGAATGGACTGAAAAGGTTTGGCATGAGATATTGAGCCGGGCTGCGTGTAAGTCGACCAAATAACATGGGCATGGTCGAATGGCTCGAGGAGAGAAGAACGGAACATAGGGGCCAAGGGGTAGGGAATGACAAGAGGTGGAGACTCACGATGATTACATGTTGGCTAATATGGAAGACAAGGTGCAAGGCGGCTTTTGAAGCCAAGCTTCCATGTTCGGGTGCTGTCATCGAGGAAATTAAACGAGTCTATGCGGAACAATGACAAAGCGACCAAGCTAGGCAAACTGAGGGAGCAACCGAGCCGGATGGGAGAGCACGAGCGGACCAAGAATGGACACCACAGAGAGAAGGAGCAATCAAGATTAATTGTGATGCATCATGGTGTCAAAGATCCAAATGAGCGGGCATAGGGGTGGTAGCGCGGGACGAGCATGGAACGGTCATTGGAGGACTAAGTCGAAGGTACCGGAGCGACGACGCCGAAACAATGGAGGCTATGGCAATTCATGAAGGCTTGAGACTAGTGATACAAGCGGGATGGCCAAGCATCATCATCGAGACGGACTCACAAGTAATTCACCAACAAATAGTCAATGGACCGACGCATTGGAGGACTTCAAGTATCATCACGAACATCTGGGCACTACCTAGGAAACTAGACCGAGTGGATTGGCGAGCGATAGCGAGATCGGCAAATGCATGTGCCGATTGGATAGCTAAGCAAGCAAGACAGGGAGTGAGCATTAATGATTGGGTCGAAAGACCCCCACTTCCATTTATATGTTTAGTAGTGAATGATCGTATGTATGAACAACCGTGATCGAGTATCACGACGTTTTATTTCATCGAGTAAAACGTAAATTGACAACAAAAATATTACATAGTTATTAACACTGTTATCATAACTGGGCCGACCCTCAAACCGGTGAGAGGGTCGGTTCCCAGTTCGTCCTGTCCAACCCGACCAAACCCGGTTTAATGTGCGATTCACTATTCCCCAGTCCAATCCCTTCCTCGACCCCAATCAGAGACTCCATTAACGAATTGGATCAACAAAGTGGCAAAAGCAGATGAGTCATCCTCTAGGGTTTTGAGTCTACGTGGGGTGTTATTGTAAACTAACCTTGACTCTGCGTATTGGAATCAGTCTCGATTCTTGGAGAAGAAGAGTGACTTTTGGAATCCGGTGAAGGTCAAATTTGATTCGAGGAGGATTCGTGATATATAGGCGAAGTTCTTTTCAACGGATTGTGAGGAGGTCGAGTTCATTGCTGAAGAGTACTGCATCAAAGACTCGCCTCGGGGATTGCTTGAGCTTCCAGCCATGGAGATTGCAGAGTTTGTCCATGGAGATGTTCTGGTTGTAATAGTGTGGGATTTCGTGGAATGGTACGGGAAGGGATTCAAGGAGGGGACGAAAAAGGTAGGCTATTTCGTTATCGTGGATGCATATGAGGAAAATGCAGGTAGGGATGAATGTGAATAGCAAAATGAATGTCTTCAAAGTTATGCAGTGTAGAATGCATCGAAATCGGTTCGGTTTAACACTGCATAAAATCCAATCGGTTTAAACCGAAAAACCGATTGAGCTGTAAAAAAAATAGCCTAAAAATTGAACTGGAAATCGGTCGGTTTTCCAAAATCCACCCGGTTCAAACACTGTTTATTTGCAAAACGATCTTTTATCTGAACCAAATCGGACAGGGATCTAGTTCTCAGTCGGACCCGGTCAGATCGCTAGTCCAGTTCTGATAACATTGGTTATTAACTTATTAGAATTGGACCTATTTTTAAAATATTGGGCTACTCATTTATTTTCAAATATTTTTATGAAATATAAATAATTGTTATATTGTTTACTAATATAAAAAAAATAACATTTTTTCATAAATATAATTAAATTTTATGTTGTGTAATTGAATTAATATTAATTAAATATACTTTAATAAAGTGTAAATATAAACTAAAATAATTATTATATTGCGCAAAACGCGAATTAGTTTTCTAGTACTCATAATACAGATAAATAAGATATATCTATATTGAGAAAATAGAGATATGTAATATAGATATATAAGGCTAGGGATATACATATATATATATATATATATATTTGTTTTTGGCCAACCAACATATACATATATATAGAATATACATATATATGATTTCAGAATATATGAATATATTATATATATATGAATGCACAGATAAGATTAACTGTACTTATATTAGTTTCGTATTGTGTTCTAGACAGAAGAACAAAGCTGAGAATCAGGTATCAACAATGGAGAGGTACGCGTTCATCAAGAAGGTCGGCGAAGGAAGCTACGTACGGCAATGTTTTCCAAGCGAAGAACAAGCAGACCGGCGAGCTCGTCGCCATCAAGAGGATGAAGAGTATGTTATATTCATCATGGGATCAATGTCTGAAACTCAATGAGGTGCAATCTCTTAGGAAGATGAATCACCCCAACATATATCATCAAGCTGAAGGAACTCATCCGCCATAACGCCGTGCTGTTCTTCGTGTTCGAGTGCATGGACTGCAACTTGTTCAACCTCATGGAGGCCAGCGGCAGGAAACCCTTCTCTGAATCGGAGATCAAAAACTGGTGCGTTCAAGTGTTCACCGGTCTAGCCCACATGCACCACCACGGCTACTTCCACGGTCGTGCACTGTTTCCAGGAGTTAGCGAGGTGGATCAGTTATCCAGAATATGCACATTTATAAGGAGTGTGAATCTAGGCAACCACATGTCGAAACTAATGCCACATGCAAGTGCTGAAGCCATAAATTTGATGAAGTCACTATGCTCGTGGGACCCTCTCGATAGCCTGACCGCAACTGAAGCCCTCCTGTTAGTCTCCTTCCGGTAGGACTCTTTCCGGTGCGTTCCGGGTAGGTCTCATTGCTGCTCTGATAACCTGCACAGAAAGAAAACTCAGGAGTTTCCGTTGTTTCCCCTCCGATGATTAAGTCAGACGGAGGTTCGTTTATGGAGGAAGTATATGGAATCAAGTGTGCAATGTTACATTAGTTTAAAATGGAGATGAGTGAGAGTATTTATAACCCTCACCCCTAACCTGGTCGGAGTTAATCCTGACCATTGTCATCCCAGGTGACACCTGGTTAACTGACTATGGTCATGTCTTGAGTTCTGTGCTGCTTGGTGTCCTATGCATAGTTCCCTTATTTTCTGGACCTTTGTCCTGCATGCCTGCGTCCCCATTACACTCTGTCTCACCTAGAGCCTTGTGTTGTGTCTTGACTTCCAATTAGTGCGCCCCTATACTGCAGCGTTCAGGGGCTTGGCCTGAAGTGTCGCTGGCGAATTTATAGGGTGATGACGACGATAAACATTAAGTGGATATTGTATCATGGGATCGTGGTGGGCGCGCCCTCCTTAAATGAGTCAGGGGAGGCGCCTTCAATTATTCCGAGTCAGGTCGGTCTTTATCTGGGTCATCCGAAGATATGCAGACTCGTACTCAACATCTTGCCCCCCCAAGCCAACGGTGAGTAGCGCTCGCCCTTGGGATTGAGTATTTTTAAGAGTGATTGTTTTCCGGGGCTGAACTCAGCACTTTTCCAGCTTCTTTCAATATGGTGGCGCGCCATGTGATCCACAGATGCCACCCCATGAACCAAAGTGAATGGAATGGCGTGCCCTTCTTGCACTTCTAACCGTTGGATTTTCGATGGTCGAGCTTCTGACCGTTGCCACCTTTTCGAATTCCGAACCAGTCGAATGAGTGGATGAAACGTGACGACGCACCATAATTTTTTTGTTTCAAATTTGAATTTTACTTGGTTGTGATCGTGCCACGTGGAAAGAAATCTGACATTTCAAGGCAATCTTTCAGTTTCTACCTAACTTTTCTCCTTGAGTTTGACAGTCATATTGGCTACATGCCTCAGATGCTATCTCGTGAAGTGCTGATGATTCATCTTATATGAATTGAATTTGACGTTGAGTGAGCACAGCTGAGCATTCGTATATAACCAACTCTAGCCTGCAAAGCATACCACAACCCTTTAGTTGTATGTTGAGCTCAAACCCATAAAGGATGTCATCATCCACCGTACTCAGCATCATGACACACATCTCATCATCATTAACATCTTACTCAAATGGAAAGCCTTCTGCTGATTCGTTATTCCAGAGTCGGGTCTTTTCATAATCTTCTTGATGTGGTTAATGGACTTCTACTCAATTAGGATCATCTTTATACGCTTTCTTCGGATTTTATAGATGTCACTGTTAAGTCTAAGACCTTTGTCCAACTAAGCGATAACGTTCTTCACGACGACCTAATTTCTCTAACTAAAGGAAATTCTAATAGGATCATGAAGACACAAGGAACAATGTTCTATTGCATGTAAAAGACAAGTCTCGGACCGATAGGACAAATTTGAGAACATACTTAAACTCGGGGGACAACCCTAGCTATGCCGAGAAGCCCTTCACATATCTCAGCATGCCCTAAAGTCACTACTATCAATCGAAACACAGTCTATATCAACAGTCTTTAACAGACCATAGTCGAACATATCGCACTAAACCAAAGTGTTCGTCTCTTACAAAGCAATCGTCCTAGCATTATTCAAGAAATTTTGGATAACCTCGCAGACTAACCGACCGGTTCACACTCATGAACATTTTCCTAGGTGTAGTTCGTACTCATTCAAACTTCTGAAAGGCTACTAAGGACAATCCTAAAGGTTTGCTATCTATGCTAAGCGAAAACTAGATTTATCTATCTAGGTAATCTAATACATGCAAGCAAAGAAACAAACCATACATGTCAATACAGACATATATATATTGATACCTTTCAAAAATTAATTTGGGGATAATTTGTAAATTTCAAAACTTTGAAGACCAAAGTCACCCTAACCAAAAGTTTGGGGGGATCAAAGTCACATTGAATAAAAGTTTGGGGACTAAAATCACCATAAATGAAAGTTTTGGGACCAAAGTCTCAACAAACAAAATCCAGGGACTAAAGTCTCAACAAACTAAATTCAGGGACTAAACTCTCAACATATAAAAGTAATTAACATGTTAGACCAATTTTCACACAGTATGCTGGGATATCAACAAGTCATAATCTAGTCAATTATACGAGTCATGGAGTCAAGAGTCAATCAAATAAAGTAAGGCAAAACTATCTACCCTTCACAAAACACAAAGTAGTCCAGGGAACTCAAGGAACCCACACAATGTTCTACCTATCGAGTCATGCAATATAAGACTCTCCCAGCAATATAAATGGGAAAAGTATGAAATTGCACCCGGATGTTTGCAAGAATTGGTAACTGCATCCATGATGTTTGTTCTTACACCCATATGTTTACACTTGTTTGTAATTGAGCTTTTCCATCCAATTCAGACAGGAACCGTTAAAAAAATGGCATGTGCTGTCCATGTGCCATATATCTGACCTGATATACCGAAAATACCCCAGCCTTTTTTATTAATTGTCAAAGTCAATTGGTTCTCATTTTAGTAACTTTCCCATATATGATGTTGATAATTACTATCTTCGTTACTCAATTTAGTAACTTTCCCATATATGATTCATGCAATATGCAGATCAGTCTTGAATCTGATTCATCCAATAGTACCTTACCTATATGACCATTGGGAATGAAACCTTCATTCCCATGATTACTATTAGCTGCAGAAGGATGGGCATTCTTGACAATCGAAACCGGTTTCTTCCGAAGCATGCTCCAGAGCTCAATACTTCCATCATCTGATCCACTTAGGTAATCACTATTGCTGATGAAACAGCAACATTCTAGAGAAGATGCTGGAGCACGGAAGACGACTCTAGATTCTTCTGGTACCTGATTCAACGTGCAGGGAAACATAAACTTAAGGCTGTTCCATCTTGTTTACAATTTGGGGCCGTAATAGAGATATCAATATGCAGCTAAAGCAAGACAGCTACTAATTAGCCATCCATTTTCTCTCAATGGCAATCAAAGTACTACAACATAATTAATTGTGCAAGGAGTAGGGAAAAACAACCAAGAATCTGCTTCAAAAATAATTCACTTTGGACGTTAAGAGTGTAAACGATACAGAACAAGAGCTTCCAACATGCTGCAAACAGGACATATATAATTATATATAAACATGGGGTTAACTACCAAAAACCAAACCAAACTTTAACGAATTTGCAAACAACAAACTAGCTTCTTTTTTGACAAACGACTAACTAGATTTAGTAAGTTTAACAAATACCAAATCGAGTTTATTTTCTGTTATTTTTTTGACTAACAGATAATAAGTACGTACCTTAAACAGCTGCATTGTCCGATCACGACCGACAGTTAAAACACGCTCCTTTCTTAGACAATCTATAGCTAACACTTCACTTTGGTGACCAAATAATGTATTGATGTAAACTCTATCATCGCAATTCCATATCTTTATAGTTCTATCAAATGAACCGGAAAAAAGCTCTGCTGTCCCTTGCCTAAAAGTTAAACAGGACACGGGTCCTTTATGACCAGGAAAGGCCTTGTTCATCACCAGAAACGGAACCTTCTGGAGCTTAATTCCTTCAGATGGTTTCAGAACAGATGACTGCGACTTCTTCATCGAGAAATCGCCAAAATTTGGCTTGAAGTGGAGCATGAAGGTTGGGTTTCCACGATTGATGAGGTTGAACTCGGCGCTCATGGACATGGAGCTGGTGATTGGCAACCCGAACGGTCCCGTCCCCGTCTTGACAAGGAGGGAGAAGGGGTTCCAGGAGTCATTGGGGCGGTAGGAGATGCGAACGGCAAAACCCTGAGTGAATCATCGTCCGTTGCAAACTGAGCACCGACGAAGGGAGAAGGACTCTGAGGAAGAGCTTAGGGGTAAATTGGTCATTTAACATGACATCGGTTCAAAATTAACGACGACACGTGCCTTTCACGTGACACTTGACGGGATTTTTTAACGTTGGGTGCAATTACCAACAAAACGTAACATACAGGTGTAAATTATTGCGGCAAAAAACATATAGGTCCAATGACAAAAAATTGCAAACATCCGGGTGCAATTTCATACTTTTCCCAATATAAATTGATCTAACAATTAGTTAAATTAGCCCAACAATTATTTATGAAAGGGTTCATACACATTTACCGGACTCAAACAAGTTATTTGAACCCACACTGGGTCCAGGATTGACAACAAGTTCGTTTCGAGTCAATTCAGGCATTCCAGGGCCTCTGAATTAGCTCAGACCGATCCAGACATCACTAAACCGTATGAACCGGTCCAATCGGTTCACTCAGTCGATCTGAACTGAACTGTATGTTCGACCCAAACCAACCAGACCACATTTGATCGTCTGATCGGATCAAACTGACCCGGACTGATTCAAAAAGGAACCAATCAAGTTGGAATCAGACCGGTTCGGTTCACACAGAACTGGGACTGTTCATCTTCCCCAACAAGAAGATGAACTTGCTGCTAGGGTTGAAAACCCTAGCAGCCGCCGCCAGCTGGGGGGAGGTGGCCAACCACCATGGCTGGGCCACGAGGGGGATCGACCACTACGGTCCGACCTCGCACCTTCTCCTCCCGTTAGTAATCTTCCCCACCGCACATGGGTCAAAGCCGCAGCCACTAAGGTTGCGGCCCCCAGGCCTGCCGCAACCACGAAGGTTGCGACCCTTCCACCCCGCCCTCTGTTCCAGGTCGCAACCGGGAAGGGTTGCGACCACCATCGGAGTTGCCACGACCACAGAGACCTCGACCGCCAGGGCTGGCTCACGCCCACAAAGGTTGTCCACGACCACTCACGGCCACGACCATAGAGGCCTCGTGGTGCTGCAACCACAAAGGCTGCGACTGTGAGGTGAGGGAGACGACTGTCAGGCGGCTGTGGGAGTTTTCGTGGTCACGTTGACCGTTGCATTACATGAATTTTGACGGGATTCGGCAATTCGGAAACCAACCTACAATGACTCTGATACCAATGTTAGAATGTACGAAACATGCAATCGATTAAGGCACAACACAACACATATTTAAATTAACTCCTTGAATGATTGCCTTAGCAGAAGTGGATCTGTCTGAGGTTGGGATCACAGTCTGCTGGACGGGAGGACACGCCACGGTGTGACTGACAATGACCTTTAATACCACAACTATTGACCCCTGTCTAAACTGTAGGGTGACTATCTATCATCAAATTTTTCTTAACCATGAACACACCTATATATACTGATATATAGAGGGATATGTTTTAAGGTCAGACAGACAACTGAGCTTATGTGAATGAGCTCCCATTTATGGGCAACTCATTATCCTAAAACCAACACAATTGTTGGCTTCTTATAGACCAAAAAAGATGACAATATTCAGTGATTTGACCACTTTACTGAGTGTCTTGCCCACTTTGGTCAGTAACTTGCCCACTAGGGGTGATCAAAAAAGACTATTGAACTGAATTCCCGACAAGACCGGCCCGACTAGGACCGAGACTGAGCGAACAATTTTTTTTCTTCAAGGTCGGTCTCGTTTTTTTTTCCCGAAAACCCTTTTAGGATCGGCTCGGACCGAAGAAACGTGAATTTGAGATTTTCATAATACCACACCAAATGAATGTGAATTTGTGAGGTTTACTAATCGTGAATTTGACAATGCCCACTTCAGTTGAGTTGGTGGTGCTGATCCGGATATTTCCATTTTCTAATCGTGTGCACGCATGCGGATGGATAATGAAGGCAGCAGTCATGCAAAGTATCGATCGGGCCCACGAATTTTCATGCTATGTCGCTTCTGTAACTATATGACAAACAAACGTGGGACACGTTGGATTAATAATGCCGCCTCCAATAATTTTTCTTAATTTATATTTTATCTTCACTATATCATGCAGTTCTATATGAAATGGTGCGTGGACGTCCTTATCTTTGCAATATGTTTAGTAAGTAATTTGTTTTTTAGAAAATATGTTTGGTTACTAAAATAGATAGGTAATACCAATATAATCTATATTATGTTATTTGATTGATACAAAAAATAGAATAAGAAATCAGAATTTTTGAATTTAGCCTTATTCTTTCTAATAAGTTCCAAAATACGGAATAAAAACAAAATATCGAAACTACGCACATCTATACTTAAAAATTACAAAAGTACCTAAACCCTACGGTGTTCACTTTTCTCCATGGCAATCTTATAAAACAAAGAGCGTCTTTTACTGAAAATCTAATTATATATGAAATATAAGAGTGATATTCCTTATACCTTATTTCGGGTATCAAATATGTTGATGCCAGATTATATTTACAAGTTTATCCTTATCCTTACTATTACGTTGACTATTGGATATTTGGAAACAAATATATATATATATATATATAATATGTCCGAATGGCAAAATTTGATATTATTTATATAATTATAAAAATTTAATTTAATTATCTACTTAATCTATATTAATATTTATTTAGCTATATTTTATTAATGAAGGTACAAAGGTTAAAATTAAGAATGTCCTTCAAAAAAATCAAATACCTATTTATAAAAACCTACCTACCTTCAAGCTTTCATTTGGTTAAAAAAAATCACCGAGACAAAAAAATCACGGTAGCAATAAGTGGTAATTTTTTTATTTTTGAATAAATATAAAAGAATTTGCTGGCCGCGTGAGGAAAGCAGAGCCGTATGCTGCTGTGATTTGTTCAGTGGCACAACCTGTTATTTATATGTAACTTAACATGCAAAGAGGTGATAATTATTGGTGTCGTACAATTCACATGTCGTCACCCGCGGATTTAGGAACCAATACGTGGTGTCCTATTATGATTTTTTATACGATTTTTTATAAGGAAAAATATATTTATCTATACATGACACAAGTTATGTTATACAACAAGATATGAGATAATATGTTACAAAATTCACAAATTTCATCATTTACACACTATTAATTGTGTTTATACATATATTTGTATATCAAATATGTTTATATACGATACAATTATTAATTTTGGCTAAATGAATAAAAATAAGAATTGTGTGGTTGTAATAACTCCTATAAATGTAGAACCAAGAGCAAGATATCCATTCATAAGACTCTCTAATACCCACTTTAGAGGCAGAAACAAGTTCCACAAAAGGAAAGCCTTTGTAGAAGAAGCATGGAAGTAAGCCAGGTTCTCCACATGAACGGTGGAGACGGAGAAACTAGCTATGACAAAAACTCTTCGCTGCAGGTACGACTGTTTCATTGTCACTTGCTGGTTAATGCAAGAACGTAGCCATGCATAATCAGATGAGGGAGATGTCAGATTCGAATTCAAGGATCTGAAAAGTATAGATATAATAGAATATGACGTACTTTGAATGAGCTTTTTGAGCAGTTTTCAGTTGTCTGTCCATGCATATATATCTGGATGATGTGTTTTTGTGTATTGGAGCAGAGGAAGGTGATTTCCATGACCAAACCGATAACCGAGAAAGCCATCACCGCCCTCTACTCAAGAAGACTCGAGACTGCAGTGACGACAAGGTTAGCCATCGCCGACTTGGGATGTTCGTCGGGACCAAACGCGTTGTTTGCAGTCACCGAGATGATCAAATATGTAGATAATCTGTGTAAGAAGAAGGAACAAACTTCACCAGAGTTTCAAGTTTTCCTAAATGACCTTCCAGGGAACGATTTCAACACCATCTTTAGGTCCTTACCGAGCATCCAGAAGGGAAAATTTGGGTCGAATCGTAACCCAATGGGAGCCGTCTTCTTCACTGGTGTTCCTGGTTCTTTCTATGGAAGGCTTTTTCCTTGCAACACCCTCCACTTTGTTCACTGTTCATACTGCCTCATGTGGTTATCTAAGGTAACGCGATTCATTATATTCCTTCGTCATCTTTATCTTCAATATATGATCATCATATTCAAAATGGATGAGAATTGAATTTGTCTTCCTTTGAAAGGTTCCTCAAGGAATAGAAGGTAACAAGGGGAACATATACATGTCTCGTACCAGCCCTGAGAGAGTTCTGGATGCGTACTACCAGCAATTCAAGGACGACTTTGACATGTTTTTGAAGTGTCGAGAGCAGGAAGTGGTGCCAGGTGGACACATGGTGCTGACGATTCTAGGAAGACGAAGTGAGGATCAAGCTAGCAACGAATGTTGTTGCATCTGGGAACTCTTGGCTATGGCTTTGAAGGAGATGGTCTTTGAGGTATATACATTAAAAACGCTAGAATGGCATCTCCTCCATTGTAACCCTAAGAATTATATAAATATTCATGCAGGGACTAATAGAAGAAGGCAAGCTGGATAGCTTCAACTTCCCTCTTTATACACCTTCTCCTGCAGAAATAAAAGCGGCAGTTTTAAAAGAAGGGTCTTTCTCCATTGACGATTTGGAGGTTTCCGAAGTGAGCTGGAGTGAGTACAGCAATAGTGATGATGATCTGAATGGTTGTGGATGGGAGGAAGGTGTGGCCAGGAGCATTAGAGCTGTGTCTGAACCATTGCTGGTCGAACACTTTGGTGATGAAGACATCATTGAAGATGTTTTCCGTCGGTATAAGTTACTCATACTCGACCATATGAACAGAAACAAGACCAAGTGCATCAACATCAATGTCGTCGTCTCTCTTGTTCGAAGATGATCAGAAGGGTCAGAGATCAAGGAGGTGATGGTGGTGTGAACATGCATGATATGAGTGGCAAAACAAACAAACATGCATGATGAGGATGGAATCATCTCAATAAAAAATATATATTAAATTACTTAGTATATAAGATGAGAGTGGTTGAGGTTGAGTCAGCAGATGTTTTTCTTGATATATATATATATATATTAAATTACTTAGTATATAAAAGGAGAGTGGTTAAGATTGAGTCAGTAGATGTTTTTCTTCAGGTTTCATTGTCTAATAATAAGGTACTGAATCTACTGATGTGCTGTCTGTTATTTATTTTTTTTATTAAATTAATCGCTTTGTTTTAAGAAATAACGTGTGACTTTTTGGTTATTTGAAAGAATGATTTTTCTGTTATTTGTTTTTTTATTCTAAGTAATTAATTAATGGAATAAAGGTACCAAACAATTAATACTTAAACACTCTCTATAGTCTATGCATATATGCATAATCATTAAATATGTATATGCTTATTCTTTTTTCTTTTTTTTTTCCAACATAAATCATCTTCATTCAAACTCCGAACCCGTAATATCCAAAATACAAATTGAAATAAAAGAAGGCGGATGTATTAATGTCCAGTTTATCGGACACATCCCCTGTCTGGATTTTCTTGCAATCCAGTTTGCGCATCTATTTGCGCTTCTTCTTACAAATTCCCATTTGACGGTCGAGATTCTTCTTGCCACATTCAGAATATCTTTGATAATGTTTTTGATCTCCCAGCAGCTCTCTTCATCCGGTTTCTTTAGCCCCTGTATAAGTTCTTTAGCATCCGACTCTATTATCACATGAGTCCAATTATTATTCAAAGCTAATTCCACCGCTTGTAACACCGCTCTCGTCTCCGTCATGATGGCACTCCCGTCTCTCCCGGAAGTGTTCCGCCCGGCAATCACAATTCCCCGCCAGTCTCTCGCCACAACTCCTGTTCCCGCCTTTCCTGTTTTGGGGTCCCACGCTCCATCACAATTGAGCTTGATCGTTCCTATACTTGGTCGGCACCATCTAGGTTGTCGACATTGCCCATTTGGTGTTAACTCGTTCGGTTCAGCTCGGGTCACCCTCCAACAGTCCTCGGCAAGGTCGCGCGCTGCATCTATCACCTTGTTTGGTGTTGGGTCGGTCCCCTCGTACACGGCTCGACACCGTTCCTTCCAAATTTCCCACACGAGGCACTCCGCGCGTAAGCGGTTCTTCTCTCCATCTGGGCCTCCCTCAACCTGCATTCGCATTATTTGTAGGAGCCATCCCGCACGCATCTCCTCGTTCATTTGGTCCCATCGCATGCCCATACCGCCGAGCCACACCCTTCTCGCCCAAGCACATTCGAACAGCGCATGGTTTACATCTTCCTCCTCCGTGCAAAACGTGCATCTCGATGTCACCCCTATGCCACGCTTCGCCAATATCTTGAAGACCGGTATCGCATTATGA
Source organism: Chamaenerion angustifolium (assembly GCA_946814005.1). NCBI lineage: Eukaryota > Viridiplantae > Streptophyta > Magnoliopsida > Myrtales > Onagraceae > Chamaenerion > Chamaenerion angustifolium. The sequence goes on from OX328279.1 coordinate 4,380,099, forward strand.
CTTGCTTGCCATAGAAAGGTTTTTACCTTGGGTGTTGATCGACTCTGCCATAGTTCCCTCCAAGGTGGTTCGGGGCTGCTTCCTACTCGGTTTTGGGTCTCGCCTTCAGCCCGAGCACCCACACGGCCCACCTCTCGAAGCTTTCGATAAACCAGTTTGGGCGTGACCTTCCCTCCTCTCGATTCCGGCCATATCCACCTGTCATCCCCTTCAGTTCTTCCAAGGTACATCGCATGAATCGCACTCCGCTCCGTCTCCGAGATATCATGTTGTATCGGCTGGAGGTCCCATACACGTAACCTCGGATTGATTATTCGGCTCACCCTCATATCACCATCCGCCGGACCGTCATCTCTCCACTCGAGTCTTTGGTCTGGTCTCCCCGTGACCCATCGGTCATGGAACATACGAATGCTCTCTCCATTTCCGACTTGCCACACTCCATGTTGTTGCATGATGTCCCGACCTTGCAATATACTACTCCATGCCCATGATGGTCTTGCCCCCCTCTTCGCCTCCTTCAAATCACACCTCGGGTAGTACAATCCTTTCATCATTTGTCCCCATAACGCGTTTGGATTGTCATTTAGTCTCGACGCCATTTTTGTGAGCATCGCCTTGTTAAAATCACACAAATCCCGGAATCCCATCCCCCCCATTTGTTTCGGCATGGACATTTTCTTCCAACTCACCCAATGCATTCCCCTTCTCTCATCCCGCCCATTCCACCAAAACCGTGCTATTAAGCGAGCTATCTCCTCACACCATGTTTTGGGTAACTTGAAAAGGGTCATCACATACATTGGTATTGCGGTTATCACTGCCTTTATGAGAACTTCCTTCCCGGCTCTATTTAGAAAGAGCGTTTTCCAACCATGTAATTTCCGCGTCACTCTATCCCTTAGGTAGCTTAGTGCACTTCTCTTCGAACGCCCCCAATTAGTTGGAATTCCTAGGTAGTTCCCCGCATCCTCAACCACCTCTATCCCCATTACCTCTTTGATCCGTTCTTTGGTTTCTTCCTTCACTGTGGCCCCAAACTGTATGCATGATTTTTGTAAATTCACGCTTTGCCCCGATGCCTTTCCATAATTCTCTAGAATATTCCGCAACCCCCTCGCATTCCGCTCATTTGCTCTTATGAAAAATATTGAATCATCCGCAAACAGAAGGTGGTGTATTTCCGGACAAGTGCTTCTCATTCTTATGCCTTCTATTCGGCCCTCTTCAACCGCCTTGCTCATCTGCCTTGATAATATATCCGCAACAATTATAAAGAGATAAGGAGATAGCGGATCACCTTGTCTAAGTCCCCGAGACGGTCTAAATCGTGGTGTCTTCTCCCCATTAACAACCACACTGTATTGTACCCTTGTCATGCATTCTTCCATCCATTTACACCATCTTTCAGAAAACCCAAAAGCCCTTAACGCTCCCAGCACAAAATTCCACTCAACACGATCATATGCCTTGTTCATGTCCAACTTTATTGCACACTCTTCCTTTTTTGCGCTCTTGTTCGTTCTCATGTGGTGGAAGACCTCGTGTGCTATAAGAATGTTATCATGGATGAACCTGCCAGAAACAAACGCACTTTGGAACGGGGTTATAATGTTTGGGAGTATGGGCTTCAATCTATTAGCAAACACTTTGGATATAATTTTGTAATTGAAATTGCACAAGCTAATCGGTCGAAACTGCATAGGGTTTATCGGGTTAGGCACTTTGGGGATAAGCACAATGTCAGTGTAACAATAACTGGATAATAAAGTGTTTGATTCAAAGAAAGAATTTACCGAATGGAATACATCATGGCCAAGCATGTCCCAGAAGCGATGATAGAAAATCCCTGGGAATCCGTCTGGACCCGGTGCCTTGTTCGCCCCCAACTGGAAAACCGCAGTTTTCACCTCCTCCATGCTTACTCTCCTCGTTAGCGTTGTATTCATTTGTTCGGATATCATTCTTGGCACTCCATCCATTTGATTTCCCATACCCCTGCATCCTTCTGACTTGAAAATTTCCCTGAAGTATCTCCCGCACACCTCCTGTATCTGGTGTTCCTCCTCTGTCCATGTTCCATCTGCTCCCTGGATCCTTTTGATTTGATTTCCCCTGCGTCTTTGTATCGTGGCCTGATGGAAGAACCTCGTATTTCTATCCCCTCCCTTGAGCCACTGCACCCTTGATTTTTGACGCCAGAACTCTTCTTCATTTTTCCAAGCCTCATCCATTAAGGCCTTGATTCGTGTTTCTTCTTGCTTATTTATTGTACAACCAGTCTGACTTTGTATGTTTGCCAACTTGCCTTGGAGCTCCTCAATCTTTCTCTTACAATTCACCCTATTTTCTTTACTCCAGGTTATCAACTTCATCCTACATCTCCCAAGGTTTGCGTTTATGTGCCCCGGTCCCCCTTGATCATTCCTCGACCTCCATGCTGCTTTTATCACATCTTCACATCCATTTCGTTCCAACCATGCCCCTTCGAATCTGAACCACTGTCTTCCCCTTCTCGCTTCCGGTTCCAATTGTATTACTAGTGGACAATGGTCCGACCCTAGGAGTAGTTTGTGCGTTACTCGTAGGGTCGGGTATCTTCCAATTAGGTCTGCATTCACCAATGCCCTATCGAGTCTCTCACTGATCCTCTGATCTCCTTCTCTGTTGTTCGTCCAAGTATACGGGATTCCCTTGAACCCAGCATCCACTAACGCCGTATCTACCATCATTCCGTTAAAAGCATCCATCATCCGTTGTTGCTTTGGTCTCCCCCCTTCCTTTTCCGATGCCCTTGCAATTTCGTTGTAGTCTCCTACACACATCCACGGGCCGACCCTTCCGCTTGCCATCTGCCTTAACTTCCCCCATAATCTCATTCTCTCCTCCCACTTCGTACTTCCATAAACCCAAGTAATATGGATCTCCCCCTTCCCGTTTTTTAAATCAACTGTGGTATCGATCATTGCCTCATCTTGTGTGTGGATGGTTACTTTGACATCCCCAGTCCACCACAAAGCAAGCCCTCCTGCCACCCCAACTGGTTCCACCTGCGTTCCATACTCCATTTTTAATTTTCTTCTTGCTCTACTACATACTTTTTCATTATTCTTCGTCTCCATTAGGAAGATTATCTTCGGTTTATTCCTCCTCCCAAGGTCGGATAGGTACGGAATAGTCAGGGCCGACCTCAACCCCCGACAATTCCACACCAGAGCATTCATTGAGGGGGTGGGGCTGTAAAGGGACAGCCTCCCAACCCCTCATTTTCCGAGTGTGTGTCACCTTGGATCATCCTTCGTTGTGTGCTCTTCCTTAACATGCTCCTTGCCCTACCCCTTCCACGTAATCCCTTCCCTCCTCTCCTCTTCCCCACCTCGCCCCCTTCATATTGTTGTCTCTTGACTCGTTTCGTTTCCACTTCTTCTTCCTCTGTTTCTGTCTCCTCATCAAACTTCCTTTTAAGATTCACCTTTTGCATCATTGGGCTTAAACCTGTTTGGATTGATATAGGTTCTCGGTTCCCTCCTGGTGAAGTCTCCGGTGATTCTACTATGTAGAAGTTCCTTCTTGGCGTGTTTGGGGATCGGTTCCTCATATGTTGTTGCTCTCTCGGACTGCCCTGCCTACCCTCCTTTGACAGCTGTCTTCCCTTTTCTGGGGTTCTTATTTCAGTCACTGCCCAACTCGTCTTATCCCCAGTTGCGTCCCTTTCTATTCCCTTCCCCTTATCCCACAACCCCCTTCCCTCCTCAGTCTGGCGCTCTGTTTCGATCCGTGGCAAGTACTCCGAGCTAGCTCCTCGGAGAGCTTGTCTCTTTTGGAGCAGTTTGTTAAGGTTCGGGTGGTGGATAATGAGGCCCATTGGGACATCTTCCTCATTATCTATATTTGACCCCCTCCCCCTTCTTTGCCCCACGCTTTCTGTAGCCCCGTTTTGATACGCTCCATTTCCATGTTCTCCTCCCAAACCATCAGCTGACCCTCTTCTTCCACCCCGTTCCCTTCTCTTGTGTTCCCATCCCACACCTCAATCTCCATGCTATGAGCTACCTCCCTTTCTTTCCCCTTCCCCCTTCCTTCCTTCGTAAGTTCTTCTCCATCCCCTTCCTCCTTCTCCTTCTTATCTTTCTCATACCCCTTCCTGGTGCCCTCACCCATCTCGACCGCCTCTGATTTGTCTGTGGTCGTCGTCCCTTTTTGTGTCCCTCCCATCGATCGTGCCCTCTCCCTTTCTTCTTTTTCCTTCATCAGTTCTTTCCAGGTCTTCTTCTTAAGACCCTCCTCATTCCCTCCACTCGTACCTTGTTGACCGATCATTCGACATTTCTGTCCCCTCTTCCTTGGTCGGTCCACCCGTGTCCATGGCCCATACATCGGTCCTCCATCAATTGTCTCAGCTGTTTCTATCTCAGACCTGCACACCCTGTCACTGTGCCCAATCCTCCCACAGCCGAAACAAAAATCTGGAAGCCTCTCATATCTGATACTAGCCCTTCCCTTCTTCCCATTTTTCCGAGTATACCAGATTCCAGCTAGCAATGGACAGGTTGTGTCTACATCGACCTTGATCCTTAGATAATCTCGGTCTATCCCCATAGGCCCTATGATTTCATCTATTTCCTTGACTTCACCTATACATCCTCCTAGTTTCCTGGCATTTTGAACACTAAACTTGTCCAATTCTAAACCATGAATCTGTACCCAGAATTGCACAATATGGAACTTCACCTCTGTTGTTTTTATATCCTCCTTCCATTTTTGCAATGACAAACAAGTTCCATGAATTGCCCAAGGACTTAGATCTAAAGCATCTTGCAAATCAGCATCATTCTTGAATTCGAAAAGGATTACCTCTCCGGTCAATTCTTGCACCCTTACCCCTCCGTATTTAGCCCAGGCATGCTGAAGAACATTGTGAATCGCTGTGGTTTTCATTGGCCGAGCTGATAGCAGCTTCCCTATACAGATGTTATCTGTATGAATTGCGTCGTTCCCCGGAATCTCCACGTATATCTCAGGGCTATTTCTATCATCACCCCTTGGGTAACCTTGCCAAGCTTCCGATGGTTCCATTCGATAATTCCCCTGTAAATTCAACACTATATCTCCAATTAAATCACTACACTTACAGTGCTTACCTTCCTAGTGCCGTAGATAGGGTTGAATTGGGTTGAATTGTATGCTGACTTGGTCAATTGAAGTAACTTTGTGTTTGCGGTTGAGGCTAGGGTTAGATGTTTCCCGTCCCAGTGCGTTCGTCTCTGCCGTTCCGTCCTTTCGGACACCGTGATTCCGCCCTTATAGCTGGAGATCAAACCGCCACGCGAGGCCGACACCTCCGAGCAGCAAACCGTGAACTCTCACTTCGCCTGAAAATCGCCGAGAGAATCGACGTTGTTTCAGAGAGGGAGAGAATCGTCGTTATGTATATGCTTATTCACCAGTGGTTTGCGATTGCGCGATTTTAATATTAATTGCTATATGAAAATATATGTATAATTTACTTATTATTTATTAGATGTTTATTTTATAAAAGTATTTTAATTAAGAATAAATTTAACTTAATATCATTTCATAAATAATAAGATATATTTATAAATAATATTAACCCTATTAATAATTATGTATAATATAAATTATTTTATTTATTTTAATATTATAATTTTGTTAAATAAAATCAAGATTAAATTTATTTATAAAACTAATTAAAAAAAAATACATAAATGATTATTGAAACGCAATAGTGACAATATTAGTTAATAATTTTAAGTTATTTTTGTGTTTTTGTCACTTCCATTTGTTTAATAAGTGAATGAAAATGATAGTAAACATATCTACAGATAAAATTTTATTTATTTTCTATTTATAAAATATATTAAGTCTATAAATATAAAAATGGTTTTCATAGTTTTTTAATATATTAATGTCCATATAATACTTTTAACTTACCTATTATGGTTTTATGACTTCTATTAGTTTTATATCAAAATGTCAAAAAATTATCTTCATATTATTATTATTATTATGCTAAATTTATATTACATTTTTAATTATAATAAGCTAAACAATGTTGATATGCAATTGAGTTTAAATTAATTCAGGTACCTCAGAAGTTGGATTTTTACATCGAGGTACCCCAAAGATTTTTTGTTATTTTTAGTTACCCGAGAAGTTTGAAGTGGAGTTACTTTATTTTGACATCCAAAATGGATGGAAACCGTCAGGCATGCGTGACACGTGACTCCCTTAGACCGAAAATTGCACAAATTGAAGTGTGTGAAAATCAAAATACCCCTCATGAAACAACCTTCCTCTTCCAGCCAATTAGGTTAGTCTTTTCTGTTCATCTTGCTCTTCCTGCAAATTAGTCTCTCTCTTCCTGTGAAGCCCCGCAAATTAGGTTTTTCGTATTCACAAATTTCGTCGCGCAAGAGCTAAACTTTTTCCCCCATGATATGTTCGTCTTCTCTGTCCCTTCCGTGTTGTACACCCATCGCATAAGGAGATTTCAAGGAAAGATCATAACTTTCCTCACAAATTCAGAACTTTCAGTGTTCTATGGCTGCCCCTTGTGGAATATATGTCATACTATCCGCTAATTAGTTGATGTCCAAGCTAATTTTGGTTAATTGCTTACCTAATTTTTCTTCATTTGCCTATTAGGAAGCGAGGATGGTGCGTGTATTTGACAAAGGTGAAGAAGATGATGAATGTTGCAGAATAAAAGCTTGACAAATATCGGAGGAGAGAAAGTATGTACAAAACGGTTGTTGATGTATTAGTTGAAATGATCTTCATTTAAATTTTTTGTTGTTTTGACTGAAAAATGTAAACCAATTGAATGTGGAAATGCTATTTATGTGAGATGCTGCCTGTATTTGGTATGGTTGTATGTGGGATCCTTCTATTAATGTTGATGCCATGTACCTTTTGTTTGTAAACTGTTGCTTCCAGATACCTTTTGTTTGTAAAATGTTGTTTCCAGGTACCTTGTGTTTGTAAAATGTTTCCCTAAGATATATCATCTTTTTTTAATGTCATAATTCAGTATCTCAAAACTTCAACAGAATATAGTAAAAACAACCTTTTATATATCAGCATACCAGGATCGTAGTTTTCCCTTACATAAATACCAAACTCATACTAATTTAAACCGAAAGTTAAAAAGTGTCATTTGTCCAACATAATTGTTGTGAATGCTATGCTCATTGAAACAAAATTCCCAAATTCAAAAAAATAAAACTTGCAACAATTTCACCTTATTCAAACAATTATAGTCCAAGAACTCCAAGAAATTATCTTTCTGGAACTCAGCATGTTACCCAAATTAATTCTAAACTTCTAGAAACTCATGCATAATGTAGATTAATTTGTCACCCAATACCTCAAATTAGGAAGATAGATAAACCAGAAAGGGGAGATAAGCCTAATTGCTCCTCAAATGGGACGGAAGTTGCTCAAAGTAGAGAGAAATGAAAGGAATAATGCAGACGCAACAGAAGGAGACTAATTTGCAGGAAGATGGAGACTAATTTACAGGAAGATGAACAGAGAAGACGAACCTAATGGTATGGAAGAGGGAGGTTGTTTCATGAGGGGTATTTTATTCTTCACACACTTCAATTTGTGTGATTTTCGGCCTAAGGGAGTCACGTGACACACACGCATGACGGATTCCATCCATTTTGGATTTCAAACTAAAGTAGCTCTACTACAAACTTCTGAGGTACCTAAAAGTAACAAAAAATCTTTGGGATACCTCGATGTAAAACCCCAACTTCTGAGGTACCTGAATGAATTTGAACCCTATGCAATTTGATAAAATTATTATTTAATAATCTAAATTTATATTTAATTAATATGTTTAATTTTTAATTGCAAGTATTAATATGTTCATACTTGTTATTATCCATCAAATATAATATTATGTATTTTAATAGGTTTTAAAATCTACTAAATACAATATATTTAAGATAAAATCATAAATATACATGTAAAAATAAATAAAAAATGTTAAAAGTTTGTAACTTATCTTGATAGTGAATGAAAATGTTTGAAGGATTTTAAAGTGATTTACATGGCATGCCACTTAGGAGTGAGATGTGTATGTTTGACATGGACTAATTAAAATTAATTATTATGACATTAGGAGTGAGAAAATGTATCAAAAAACGTATTTGTCACAATTGTATACATTCTAACAAAATTAATATATATATATATTTTTAAATTAAATATCATATTTACAATCATTGTGGGTACAATTTTCAATAGCATAATCATAATTGTGGTTATTCACCATGTTTTTAGTCATATAACCATACTTATTAACTCATGTGAAATGTAATAGAACACAATGAATGCTATTTTAATAAATACATTCCGTTATATCATAAATAACAAAAATATTCAACACTAAGACTATTCAATATTAAAACAAATTTCTGAATTCGTGACAAATTAAAACCCTACTACTACTATTATTATTATATATTAATAAATAATTATATTCATATATAATAACAACGGTTATGGTTATAACCACGTATATAAATAAAATACCATTAATTTGGCTAAATCAAATAGAATGTTGACAAATAAACATTTCGCTGTATTTTCTCACTCATAATGTTAAACTGATTATCGATTTCGCAACACGCACAAAAACTGATGAAGACGAACATGAATTGAGAGAGATTTTACGTGGTAACACCTCTTCGAGTTAACCTCCACGGCGGTTTCAGTGTATTGATGATTGTTCAATTCTCACTTACAAAATACATGGATGGAGAAGTGTATATATAGTACAAAACCTAACAAGTACAAAATTTCAACTTGAACACGTTGGTTGTGTGAAACTACAAGATCAACACGTTTTCCATGTGGCACCGTCCATGTGCATCGTCCAATGCGTTATCTTGTTAGGCACCGTCCACATGAACTGTTCACATATTAATCAGGTTCCACACCTAACAATTCTCCCACTTGGAGACTGATTCACACCTATCTTTTCTAAGCACAAGTCGTCTTCTTCCACTACCCTACGAGTGAAATGATATCGCCTTCTAATTAGTCTTCAAATGATAGACTGGATTCTTCACCAACTGTATAACACTCTGGTTATCTGAATACAAAATCTTATGTCTCTTCTTCTTATCCAACTCTTCCAGATATTCTGCCAACCATATCAAGTGGGAGCAACCATGACTTGCTCCCACTAATTGAATCATCCACCTATAGGGTCTCATCAAAAGACTCTGGTTCCCCTTCATCAGTCAGCAACATATAATGTAATGAAGGCGAATACTTATCTGATGCTCTGATCATTCTGGATGATTTTTCACCATCTGCTCTGGTGTCATCTGCTCCACCACAGGTTCTTCAGCAACAGTCTCTAGAGTTGTTTGAGTATCTTCTCTGGGTGTAGTCTTCTGCAACTCAAACTCAACTCTCACTTGCTTCGTAGTCTCTGAAACTTTTTGATCTCTGTCCTTGTATAGGACAGACTCATCAACAAGTGATGAAACTGGAGATGGTCCCCAAACATCTGTATGAACCATTTCCAACCGCACTCTCTTATGCTCTCTCAGATTCTTTGTGAAGCTAACTCGTTTTTGTTTACCTATAACACAGTTGTTACATAGACGTGCATCAACAGACTTCATACCTTCCAACGCTCCTTTTGTAACCAGCATCTTCATTCCCTTAGTACTCATGTGTCTGAGTCTGTTATGCCACATACTTGAACCGGAAGCACCCTCGACGACAACAACCACGTTTATACACCCTGTAGTGGTGTATAAGGTTCCGGATTTTGTGTCACGAGCTACAACCATAACACTCTTTACAATCTTCCACGAACCTTTACCAAACTATGATGCGTAGCCTGTGCTCTCCAACTAACCGACAAATATTAGATTCTTCTTGAGTCCATGAATATATCTTACATCCTCCAATGTCCACTGGTTTCCCAATGGGGTCTTTATACAAACATCCCCATTTCCTTCAATCGTAAAAAATTTGTTGTCAGCACAGTATACCTATTCAAAAATTCCATATCTGAAATTTTGAAACAATTCCTTGCTTGGAGACGAATGAAAGGATGCACCAAAATCCAAAATCCAGGATTCAAGCGGTTGTCCACATTAAGGATTCGAGCATCCCCAATGTCTTCAGCTAAATTTACAGAATCAGAATCATCTCCAAATTTCTGATTCTGCTTCTTATTTGGTTTCTCGCAGGTTGTCTGATAGTGCCCTTTATGTCCAAATTTCCAACAAATTACATTGGATTTGTTAGGAGATTCTCCTTGATTCTTTGATTTTGATCGGCCATGTGGATTTTGGCCCTTCGACTTGCTTCTCCCTCTTCGGTCAACACTGAGAGCATTGCCCGATGAATCTCCCACTTCTCGCTTGCGAATACTTTCGCGGAGAACACCATCTTGAATTTCATCGAACTTCAATTTATCAGAATCACAGGAACTTCTAATTGCAGCAACGACATTATCCCATGACTCGGGCAGAGATGACATCAAACTCAACTCTTTGATTTCATCTTCAAAGCTAATCTCCACAGAACTCGGTTAACTTACAATCATATTAAACTCGTTTATATGACCAGTAACAGATTCACTCTCATACATCTGTAAATTGAACAATCTACACATCAAATATACATTGTTCATCGTAGGTGACTTCTCCTACATATTTGATAACGCCTTCAACAGATCGGCCGTAGTTTTCTCATTGACGATGTTGAACGCCATGGTATTCGACAAAGTCAACCGGATCAACCCTAGGGCCTATCGATCTTTCAGCTTCCACTGCTCCTCTGTCATGGACTTCGACTTCACCCCGAACAAGGGTACGTGAAGATCTTTCTGGTACAGATAGTCTTCAGTGTGCATCTTCCAGGAATCGAAATCAGATCGATCGAATTTCTGGATTCCAAGCTTCAAAATCTCTATCTTCAGTGATTGTGCTGAATCTACTTAGCTCTGATACCAACTGTTACGATCGATTTCGCAACACACACAAAAACTGATGAAGAAGAACATGAATTGAGAGAGATTTTACGTGGTAACACCCCTTCGAGGTAACCTCCACGACGTTTTCAGTGTATTGATGATTATTCAAATCTCACTTACAAAATACATGGATAGAGAAGTGTATATATAGTACAAAACCTAACAAGTGCAAAACTTCAACTTGAACACGTTGGTTGTGTGAAACTACAAGATCAACACGTTTTCCATGTGGAAAACATGCACCGTCCAAGTCGCCTGTGTTTGACCATCGTCCAACCGAGCCGTCCATGTGCAACATGTGTCACCGTCCATGTGAACCGTCCAATGGGTTGTCTTGTTAGGCACCGTCCACATGAACCGTTCACATATTAATCAGGCTCCACAATCTAACATTATTCACCACGTTTTACTCATATAATCATACTTATTACCATATGTGAAATGTAATAGAACACCATGAATGTTATCTTAATAAATACATTTTGTTATATCATAAAAAAAAAAAAATATTCAACTCTAACACCATTCAATATTAACACTAATTTCTGAATTCGTGAAAAATTAAAACCCTAGCACTATTATTATTATATATTAATAAATAAATACATTCATATATAATAACAATGGTTATGGTTATAACCACCAGTATAAATAAAATACAATTAATTTGGCTAAATCAAATAAAATGTTGACAAATAAACTTTTCGTTGTATTTTCTCACTCATAATGTTAAATTGTCATCTTTTAATTGATCAATGTCAATCATAAAATTCTCATTCCTACCTAGTATGCCATGTAAATCACTTTAAAATTCGTTAAAATCTCTCATTCATTCTCAAGATAAGTTACAAAACTTGTATCATCATTTCTCTTATAATTATGATTTTTCCTAAAATATATTTTATGTAGTGAAATTTATATAATAATAAAATACATAATATTATATTTTATGAATATCAAGTATGCACATATTAAAAATTATTTTTAAAAATTAAAATATAGATTAATTAAGTATTTATTTCATCTATCACATACTACTCTTATTAAAATAAGACATAAGTTACATATAAACATCACCTACTTTACTACAATAATATCAAAATAAATTTTAGCAATATTATATAATAAAAAGATAATATATTATTACTATTACTAAAATAATTAAAAAAAAAATACTACTGATTTTAATAATCTTTTGTAAGCATATGCACTAATATAAGTCATAAAAGTATATAAAAGTATTTAATTTTAAAGTATTAATTGTCATTTTATTATTAGTTGTTAATATTAATTTTAATTATTGACTCATGTATTTTAACTAATTTTATGAACAAATACACTGAATATAATTTAGGGCTAATTACTTAAATGGTTACACATGTTTTCTCAATGTGCTGAATGGTTACATATATTTCAGAATGTGACTAATTGATTTTCTTGCGTGACTGAATGGTTACACATCGTTTTCCCAATGTGATTAATTGGTTACTCCGTTAGTGGACCATTAATTTTTTTCGTCAGTTAATATTTTTGAATTACTAAATGACTATTATACCTCACTTGTTGTTCTTCAATACTGTTATGTCTCAAAAGACATACGGTGCGTTTGGTTGGTGAAATATGGAATAATAAACATGGAATAGAGAATATGGAATAAAAGATAATAATATGGTGTTGTTTGGTTGATGGACTGAAGGAAAGATGTCAACCCTGTGGACCCTAGTTGTGGAGATAAAAACTATGATCGAGGAGATGGGTCGACCACAACCACGCCCACTAGAGGTATGCCACGAAGTTTCAAACAGAGGATGAAGTGTGCCACATTCAGGAACAATAAGGATTAACTGCGACGCGTTATGAGTGATCGCTCGGGATTCTAGAGGACGAACATTAGGTGGATTGAACCGACAAACCCGAAGTGTAGGAGTTGAGACATTAGAAGCTTCGCCAATACTAAAAGGACTAAAGTTGGCCGTTGAGAGAGGTTGGAGAGATGTGGAGATCGAATCGAACTTGAGTGAGGTAATAACGTTGATCAAGGGTGGCGTGTCCCATTGGCGGCTAAGAGCAATCATTGCAAACATAACCACAATCGCAAACCGAATCGAGCAGATAACTTGGAAGGCAATTCCGCGAGCAACTAACGAGTGTGCCAATTAGATAGCCAAGAAAGCAAGACAGTGTGTGCATCTTAATGACTGAGTGTCCAGACCACCCCTCCCTATTTTCATTTTATTAGAAAAAGATTGTAATGTTAAAACCACCATGAATCTTTATCACGAACTTTTTTTCGGTGAAATAAAATGTCAAGTTGACAAACAAAACAAATTTTAGAAGAGAAGCTAAAAATTCGGTTAAACATTATGACAATGTCGTATTTATCATTTTCCATTAATTTTAACAGTACAACACTAACGAAGATGTTAAATTGTTGTTGTGTAAAATTTAAATCACCTACCTATATTTAACAAAATGCATTTCTATATTTTCCCTAGGGGTGAGCTCGGGCGGGATAAACCAGTCTTTTTGGAAACACTGAGTCCGAACCCGAAATTTCGGTCTTCACTTTTGGAGGACCGAGACCAATTTCAGGCAAAAAATCTCTCCCGAGTCGGTCTTGCTTGACTCGGGGCAGTCTCGATCTTGGATCAAAATTTTGGAAAACAAAATACAAGAACACCTTAGGAAGGTGAACGTCGAAGGGGAAGAAGAAGAAGAAGAAGAATTGGAAGGGGAAGAAAAAGAAGAGCGTAGCGCGGGGAACCTAAGGAAGATGCAAGAACACCTTGCTTTAAGGTGGGCACCAACTTTCCATGAACATAAGCATTAGAGTTATGTAGACCTAGGTGATTGAGTTTGACATCCACTGAAGCTTCGAAGAAGTCGACTCCTCCATTGTCACAGAGAAGCTTAGGCTCCCCAAATTTGTTGTTCACCACCTCTCATGCAAGTGCGTAGTACGAAATTAGGGTTTTAATCAAGGCTACCTTGAAAGACCCAACAATGTTTCCACTGTTTTTATAGCAGAAGAAGACACTCACTTCAAGTGGAGGCAACGACAAGTCTAGGTTAGACAGCGACAGCCAAGTGTGAGGAAGCCGTGAGAGATATGGATAGGAAGAGTGTGAGTTGGATACCGGATACGACAGATGTATAGAGGCTAGTTTTTTTAACCAAATTCGGTCTGACTCAGTCCTAATAGGACCTTTTTGGGGGAAAAAAGCCCAAATTCGTTTGGTCTTAGTCTTCTTAGTCGGTCTAGTTCTTAATCGCACCGATTTTGAGTTTTTTTTGAAAAAGTAGGCATTTATTTTTTTTAGGAAAGTAAGTATACAAAAAAACATTTCGAAGAATAGGTATACGCGCACCTCAAGGTGGCGCCTATTGAATATGTGTCACTCCAAGTGGTGCCTATTCAATAGGCGCCACACCACACTGACGCTTATTTTTTTTTTTTTTAAAAACAATTGTTCGATAACGATGACACAATGTTTAATTAAAAATAAAATTATGTATCTATTAAATTTTTTTAAAACAATTATAGTAACTAGATATTTTAATTGCGATTCAAATGATGCAAAAAATATTAAATTTAGATTTACAGATTGACTGTACGCTCTGCCGTAAGTTGAGATATGAAAATTTGACTTAAAAAATTATAACTCAGACCATGTAAGTCCAAACTCACCACGGTTAACGTCATTTATGTCGTAATTCAATTATCTACCTAGAGTAATTTTTTTGATTAGAAATACAGTGATTTTGTAACCTAACATCGTTTGTTTTATAATTTGACCGAAATAATTAAATGCATTAGGTGAGAAATTTAATTATGTAGTTACTCAAAAACATTACGGTGCGTAGATAATTTAATTACGAATTAAATGACGCTAACTATGCGTTAATTTATGACTTTTAGACTGGTCGTATAATACGATACGTAAAAAACTCTACATACGATAAAAAAGACTTCTAAATATTGTTTTAAATAGTAATTTCACTGTTCGTAAATTTTTTGAGTAAGTACATAATTAAATTTTTCAACTAATGCATTATTTCGGTCAAATTATAAAATAGACGATGTTAGGTTACAAAACACTGTATTTCTAATAAAATAGATTAACCTATGTAGATAATTGAATTACGACATAAATGACGTTAACCGTGGTGAGTTTGGACTTACATGATCTGAGCTATAATATTTTAAGTCAAATTTTCATATCTCAACTTACGGCAGAGCGTACAGTTAATCCGTAAATTCAATTTTTTTTTTTTTTGTATCATTTTAATCACAATTAAAATATCTACTTACTAAATTTTTTTAATAGATACATAATTTTATTTTTAATTAAACATTGAGTCGTCGTTATCGAACAAAAAAAAATAGGTGTCACCCTGGGATGCACGTATTGTCAATACGCGCTACCCGAGAATTTATGTATACCTATTTTTCGAAATATTTTTTTTATACTTTCTTTTCTTAAAAAACAAATACCTACTTTTTCAAAATACTCACCGAATTTATCCAAATTTTGGTTCGGCTACTCTTTTGGTCCCCATAATTTTGCCCCTAAAGTTAAAGTTACACCTGTTAGGGTTCCATTAAATAGACGGAGTCGTCGTCGTGCGAGATTGGGAGGGATTCGATTGGCGGTGGCTCGAAGCCAAGACATTGTCAGCTATGGACACTGCAGCTCGACGAAGCGGTGGAGGCCTCTTTGAAGGTCTCTACAGAGTGATCATGCGCCGAAACTCCGTTTATGTTACCTTCATCATCGCTGGCGCCTTCGTTGGCGAACGGGTGAGGATGTCGCTTCTTCATTCTCTGTAGATCGGTTCCAACTGTTCATCTTAGTGCTGAGCAAGCTTATTCCGAAACCCGTCATTATTTTCCGGAAAGAATCATTTTCATTGTTGACCACTTATTCTGAATTGAATGGAAAATTTTCAAATTCGTTCTATTTTCCTTATTTGGCATTTTCGTGTTGATCGAATTCCTAATGAGATATATATATCGATACGTTAGGAAGACATCACGAAATTGTTTTGATTTATGAAATATCTAGAGCAATGGCACTTCGTATTTCATTCAGATCGAATTTCGTTAATCTAACCAAAGAATTCATCTGACTTCTCTATCCAGGCGGTCGATTACGGAGTTCATAAACTTTGGGAACGCAACAATGTGGGGGTAATTAATCAAATTTCTTTCTTTGATTTTGTCTTGTCATCACTGTTATGCAGTTCTGCCTTGATAAAGTCTTTTCAAGGAAATAGAGGAAGCAATATGGTTTAGCATTGCCATTAGTTTCTGCTTAATTCTCTCTGTGCCAATTGTTCATTGCATGAGGATTTATACCTCTATGAATTATGATTGAATTGATAGAGATTAGCTAGTGAAACAAGTTTCACATGTTTTGTGGGAACTCTATGCTTTTGCTCTGTTGGGTGTGATGAGGTTTCCTCTTTTACATTTTATTATATAAAAATAATAATTATTATCGAACTCTGCCTTGATATATGTCTTTGAAGTGAATACAGAAAAACATGGTTTAGAAGTAGTTCCTCCTAAATATCCTTATTTTATGCATATTCTGGTGGTTAGTTGCTTGAAGGTCTATACTACTAAGAAATCTGATTAATCTAACAGAGATTAACTAGTTCATAATGATCAAAATCACTTATTTCTGAACCAGAGTCTCGTATTTACTTATCTGTCGGTATTATCTTTTCAAGGAAAATGCAGGAAAAAAATGTAGGATAGAAGTAGTTGTTGCTAATCCCATACTTTCTTTACATATTGAGCTACTCGTTTAGTTGCTTGAAAAGGTTTATAAGTTGGTGGAACCGCTGCCTAATATTTTCGGAGCTTTCAGTTTTACTGCCATTGTTAAGGATTTGATTATATAAACTTGTGGAGGAACATGATTTCATGGGAAACTCTATAAGTGTTGCCTTATCGTGTATCCTTTTGAGTTTTGGGCTTCAATAATGCATATCATTGTTGTTGACTTGGACATCAATCCTGTTGTGCCACAGAAACGCTACGAAGACATTTCGGTTTTGGGACAAAGACCGACCGATGAATGAAGATGGTCTCTCTCATTTGTTACTGCCATCTTTTCGGGTTAGAGATTGCACTCAAAACAGTTCCTACATTCCGTGTTTGCTTCTATGATATAACAATAATCAGATTTTCACAATCGAAATTTATCAAAGCTGAATTTTTACGTATCTGTTTTGGCTGGAATTTGGTTGAGCAAGCACAACGTATACCTGTTATATTTGTCAAGCTAGAACAAGCTATAGTTGTGTTTAAGTGAATGAGATGCAGATACCTCTTGAAGCGCAAACAATATCAGGAAGGCCACAGGAGTTTGAATAAACTTGAATCAACAAAACAAAATCAGTTGGTTTTAGGGTTCAAATTGCAAAATGAGTCGATCCCCGTACTAAACTGCAAAATGGATATGAGCCACACCAAAAACATTGTTTTTCAAACAACCATTTCCGCAACAAAGCTGTCTTGTGCCTTTTGCCTCATTATACCTACCACCTTAAGCATAGTAACTTCAATGTCGAATTCTGATAAACACAAACATTCCAATGTCACAATAGATTTGTTTTATTTATTTTTATACTTATTTTTGTGCGTATTTTATAGGTATTGATCAAATTTTTAGTAAAATTAAAAGAAAATTGACAGACGAAGAACATTTAAGCCTAAAAGTAAATGAGAAATCTTTGAAGCAAAAGTATGAAGAATTCAGTTTAGATGATCTGCTATTGGATCTCGACTTGAGAAAAAAAAATCCAGTTTATTATTCAAATGATCACGACAAGGTCTGGAGAGCTTATCTAGACAAGGATCCATGTTAACCACCTGACCAGGAGTTTCCTCAAAGAACATTTGGTAATGTACGTCGTCGTTTTGTTCCAACTTGGTTTGATGACTATGGAGATGGGTTGGAATATAGTATTTCAAAGGATGTCACTTTCTGTCTATATTGTTATCTCTATGGTAAAAACAATGGAGATCAAAGAGGTGAAGATTTTTTTTTAATGATGGATGGATTTACGAATTGAAAGAAAAAAGAAAGATTTGATAATCATGTTGGAGTTGTCGGTTGTGCTCATAATGAAGCTGGGAGGAAATGTCAAAATTTATTGAATCAAGAGCAACATATTGCAAGAGTTTTCTTTAAGCAAGAACCATAGATTAGAGTTTACGCAAAGAGTACCGAACACGCTTAACTGCCTCACTTTGTTCAATTTCTTTTACGTCAATGATTGACATTCCGTGGTAATAATGACGATGGAGAATATTAATAAAGGATCTTATTAGCTCTTGGATTTTCTTGGCAATCATAATGAGAATATTAATAGCGTTGTAACGAATGCTCGTGGTAATGCGAAGATGACATGTCTTGCTATTCAAAAAGATCTTGTTTGAGCATCATCAATAGAGATTAGAGTTAAATACCAAAAACCTACTCGAACTTTGTACGTTTTATAAATAGTTACACGAATTTTAAATTTTTATAAACGACTACCTCAACTTTGACACATGGGGCAAATAGCTACCTATGTTAAATATAGACGGAAAATGACGTGGCAGCACATGATTGATCCATAATTTTAAAAATTATATTATTTTTTTAAAATACTAAAAAATCTAAAACAAAATTAGAAATTTAATAGGGAAAACAAAAGTTTTAAATATAAATTTTTTATTAAAAATATAAAATAAAAATAAATGATTAGTTTTTTCATTTATTTTGTTTCATATTTTTCAATACAAAAATTATATTACAAACTCTTATTTTTTCTATTAATATTCCAATTTTGTTTTAGATTTTTTAGATTTTTTTAGTATTTTAAAAAAATAATATAGTTTTTAAAATTATGGATCAATCATGTGTTGTCACGTCTAGGCTTGTTCATTTAAATCGGTTCGGTTGAACTGGTCTGGTCTGGTTTGAACCGGCTCGACCGAATTAGTTTCAAAACCAAACCAGTTTTTTAGACTTCAATTAGACCAGTTCAAAGTAGTACCAAAAATTCAGTTCGAATCAATTCGTTTTTTGATACTGGTTTATACTTAAATTTAAATCAAACCATTTTAAACCTATATAATTTTAGAACCGGTTTGAAACAAAATAAACCAAATCGGCCTGAAATTAAACCAAACCTAGAGATGTCTTCAATAAACCAAACCTAGAGATGTATAGGTTGATGTTGTACAAGATTGCAGTTGGTTGTGGAACAGATTTTCAGCCGGTTTAATGTGTTTTTTAGTCGGTTCAGTGTGTTTTTCAACTGGGTCAGTGTTTTTTCAATCGGTTCAGTGTGTTTTTCAGTTGGTTCAGTGTGTTTTGTTCCGGTTCAGTGTGCTGGATAAACCATTTTTTTTACATAAACCAGACCGTTTTTTTTAGAAATATAAAAAAGTATTGATTTTTTACAAACTAGACCAGTTCAGTTCTGAACCGGTTCATGAACAAGCCTAGCCACGTCATTTTCGGTCCATAACAGAAAATTGAACGGAGGTAGCTATTTGTCCCATGTGTCAAATTTGAGGCAACTATTTGCACATTCGTCCAAAGTTTAGGTAGCTATTTGTAAAACATCAAAACGTACATTGCACATGTTCGAAATACAAAAGTCTTATCACTCAAATTAGCGATTGAAGGACCATTTTCAAAACATAACCTATGTTTATCTAGATTGTGTGGACACAGTTATGATGGAGCAATTAACATGAAATGTGAGTAAACAGACTAATTTTTTTGATTATGAATGAGAATTCCTCTGCATATTATGTTATTGTTTTCCTCATCAAGTGCAATTGACACTTGTAACCACAGCTCAAATAAAATCTAAATTTGTTGATTTTTTTCAATACAATATTTAAGATCACCAACATGGTAGGAGTTCTGTATAGCAAAAATATCTATTTTGAGAAAAGCAATGTTTTAAGATGATTGAATCATTTGGTTGTGGTGAAATTTCAAGTGGTGCGGACTTGAATCAAGAGAGGAGTTTTCAAAGAGCAGGAGACACACGTTGGAGTTCTCATTATAGTTCGTTGACTAATTTGTTTGTTATGTTCTCTTCAGTGCTTGAAATCTTTGAGTTTATTGAGCGAGATACACAATCTCAACCTCAAAAAGGTAAAATATGCTCTTTAATAAATATAATATCAGATGTTGAGTTTGCTTTCATCTTATACTTGATGATAAACGTATTATGAGTCCTTCAAGAATCAAGATAGTCTCAATGTAATGATTTTAGTCGAGAGGGTTAATTAACAAACCCAACATATGAGAGATAATGTGTGATTTTTTTTTTTTTAATGAATGATGTCTATCATTTTGTGAAAAATATGATATTCTGATTCTATGTATAAATGATGTTTATAAAGCTAAAACCGTCTAAGACATAAGGAAGAAAAGAAGACTAATAAAAACTCAATTACAATTTTAACGAGGTTAATAGTGAATTACTTCTTTATAGCTTGTTTGAAAAATGAAAAATATTTTACGTAAAGAAATAACTAATTATATATATAATCAATCTAAAAAGACAACTCACGCCCATCACAATCATCTCACCCCTTCCCACTTTTCAACACATGTTCTGTATCAAATCTAATCAGCCCTTGGCCAAAAAAAAAAAAAAAAAATCTAATCAGCCCATTCCCGTTTCTCTCTCACGCCACCCATCCCATATACTTTGTCCATGTCTTTATCTCTATGTTATATTAATAATAAAAGTATTTACCAAAAATAATATTAATAATAAAAGTAATAAAATAATGTTAAGAAATTCCTATATATAGGAAGGGTTCGACAGCTTCAAAGAGGGGAAAAAAGGAGAAAAGAAAGGGAGGCAAAGTGAAACACTTGGTGAAAGGAAAAAACCAGAGAGCGAAGCTTCTTTGAGAAAAACAATTGAGTAAAATTAATGCTTATCGGTCTCGGTTTTTTCATATGGTATTAGATCCTCAAATATTTAGGTAAAACTTTCTTGTATTTAATATTGTGTTTATACTTTTATAATGTGAATGAAGATTATTTTATCCCTGTTATCCCTTTTACACATTTTCAAAAGTTATAATTTTTTTTATCTGTAAAAAATTATTCCAAAAGTAATTTTAGGTTAACTCTACACTTTGATGATAGTTATAACTCGGTCCTTGAGATTTCGGGTCATTTCAGGATTTTACCGAGTGTTATAAATCAAACCAGAAAAGTTTAGGCCATTTTTGACAATTTTTAAAAGTGATTTTCAGTTCAGTAATAATTTTTAATTAATTGCATTTCAGTCCTTGAATTTTTCTGAACATCCTACAACTTTTGAAAGTATTATAAATACGTTCAGCAAAATTTATGGCCATTTGTACAATTTTAAAAGGTATTTTCATATTAGTTCGAATTCTTAAGTAATTTCATTTTGGTCCCTGAACTTTTTTGAGCATTCCATAACTTTTTAAAGTTTTACGAACAAGTTCATAAATGTCTAGAGTCATTTCTACAAATTTTAAAAGTTATTTTCAATTCAAGTTCGGATTTCTAAATAATTACATTTCGGTCCCTAAAATTTCTGGTCATTCCATAACTTTTCAAAGTGTTACAAATACGTCTAGAAAAGTTTAGAGTCATTTCTGTAATTTTGAAAAGTTATTTTCAGTTCAGTCTTAAACTTCAAAATAATTACATTTCAGTTCCTAAAATTTTCCGAATGTCCCATAATATTTTAAAATGTTATGACTTAGTGAGACGTATTTTATATATTCAAGATCATCCCACATACGTTTGTAAAATGACTCGTAAATCCCCCCAAGTTAAATCACATTTTTTCGAGCGCGATTAGTTTTATTTTGATTTGTTTATTTATTATTAAATTAACTCGTAAATTTTTTCTAATTCAAATGTGTGTACGTTATTTAATTAAAAAAATGCATATAATCTCTTTGATCAAATAAGATCAAAAGGAGAAATTCGATAAAAATAGTTTTTTTTAAACAAACAAACTAAAGTACTGAAAGAATGAATTACGGGTTCGCGAGCTCTTAAGATGTAATCAAATTCCCGAACTCAATTCTCTGAACGTAAATCTTTTCAAACCCTAGAATGTTAGTACTATGTATCCTAGACAATTTTAGGATTCCAATTAGCATTTAATTAAATAGTAGTGACTCTTTCATTTTCCCTTGTCTAGTTGATGACCCCCGCTTGACTGAACTTGAAACTCGCCAAATCCCGCATTTTCCGAGCAATCACATTTTGTGTCATTTGTGTGTTCATGCAAAGTTGTTATTCAATGATGAAGTTTGGAATACCAATTCACGTGCAATTCTAGCCGAGTTGAACCCCAAATTGACAAGTCTGAATTATGGCCGAGTTGGACCCATAATTGACAAGTTTGGGTTCAATTTGGCCAGAACCCAGAATTGATACTTCTCTTCACAACTCTCCTATAAATGCAGAACCAAGAGCAATCCATCCATTCACAAGACCCTTTATAATACCAACTTTAGAGGCAGAAACAAGTTTCAGATAAGGAAAGCCTTTCTAGAAGAAGCATGGATATAACCCAGATTCTTCACATGAATGGTGGAGACGGAGAAACTAGCTATGGCAAAAACTCTTGGATGCAGGTACGACTGTTAGTTGATCACGTGCTGAAGAACATAGCCATGCAGAATCAGAAAAGTAGATACAATAGAAAATGATGTACTTTGATTGAGTTTTTGAACAGTTTACAGTTTTCATTTCTGTCCATGCATATATCTGGATGATGTGTTTTTGTGTATTGGAGCAGAGGAAGGTGATTTCCATGACCAAACCGATAACCGAAAAAGCCATCACCGCCCTATACTCTAGCAGACTCGAAATTACAGGAGTGTGTTGAAATGACACATCTACCTACAAGTTCTTGTTGTACCTACTATTATTCATTGTAGTGTTAGACTACCTACTATTATTCCTTGTAGTGTTAGGCTACCTACTAGTTCTTGTTGTACCTACTATTATTCCTTGTAGTGTTAGGTTACCTACTAGTTCTTGTTGTATTAGTCTCCAATGTACTATAAGTAGTGACCATTGTCATCAATGAAATACAAGTTGAATGCATACAAAGCTTCAATACTACATTCCGCTATATTTGTTAACATGGTATCAGAGACGGATTGTTCGATCAGACTGATCGATTGAACCTTTCTCGGCATCATCATTTACCGGAGGTATCCGACATACCTGGATCATGGCAGAGTCTGAAGGGGACAGCACCCACACCACCGAGACTACCCCAATGGGCGGTGACCCGTTTGCAGCTCAGTGGGCGGCAATGTTCTCAAACCTGCCACAAACCAACACCGTTCATAAAACCGTCAGTTTATCCAATATTAGCTTAAACACTAAGCTAAATGAAGGTAACTACTCCCTGTGGGCACGCTTAATACGAATGAAGATAGGCGGCCAAGGAAAACTTCACCATCTTTTGGGTGTTCCGGCACCACCCAAAATGACCGAACCAGCATACTTACAGTGGGAGCAAGACGACCTCGTAGTGTGCTCATGGATGCTCGACAACATGGAACCCGTATTGGTCAACCAATATGCCGAGTTCCCCACGGCAAATGATTTATGGAACAGACTAGCTGAAACGTACGGTAAAGCCCAAGACGGAGTCCAACTATTTGATCTCATATGCCGAACCAGCAGCACAAAACAAGGAACAGATTCGTTAGAATCCTTGTATACCAAAATGCAAGGATTATGGCGGGAAATTGAACAACGAGATCCTAATCCAATGGAAGACTCGAAATCAATCCAAACATGGAACACAAAACGGGCCGAATCGAAGTTGTATCAATTTCTAAACGCAGTAAGTAATGAATTCGATAACGAAAAACGTGATTTGCTTCGAATTGTACCGTTACCAGGAGTTGAAAAATCGTATTCCACGATCCGATCAAAACGGGATAGGCGGGCCGTTATGGGATCGCAACAATCAGTCGAAGGTCACAGGATCGGAACGGGACTAGCAAACGGTCATTTCCAGACATCAACACAGGAGGTTTCGGCCCGGGCCACAACCTCCGACCACAGCAGCTCGCCGGAAAGGGCAAGCCGAGCCGGATCGGAGGGGTCGAACGAAAGTTTCTCCGGTGCACTCACTGCGGTAAACAAAAACACGATAAATCGGAATGTTACCTTCTTGTAGGCTATCCCGAAGGATGGAGAGGACCGAGAGGAGGCGGCGCCGGCGCCGGAACCCTACCTGCCACGATGGCGAATGGCCGTGACAGGTGGGGACAGCCAAGCCAAGGTCTCGGCAATACCTACTTCGGCCAACCGAGCCAAGGCCACGTCGCGGTGGCGAGGGCTCCGACTGGCGGGACCAACTGTAGCGGGTGGAATCATGGCGCAATGGAGGGGTCCGACAGCCCCTTTACGTATGGCGCTTGGAACACAACGGACGAACAAAGGCGAGCCCTCGCCGGCGGCAGCCTCAGCCACGGCAGCCAAGGAGGGGAAGCTAGGGTTTGGGGGGAGCAAGTGACTGCGGCGGCTGCTCAGGAACCGCACGGAATGGTAGGGTTTGGGGGGGGGGGTAAACCGATTATTACCCCTTCTCTTCAAATGGTGCGCTGCCAAGTGAGCATGGAGCTGGGCCGTATGGAGCTGGGCCATTTGGGGAAGCTGGGCCAAGCCAAGGTAATGCACAGCTGGGCCGAAATAGTGGTCCGGGTTTGGGCAAAAAACAAAGCTCAAATTCGGGCCAAATGACTATACATAGGTTTTTTGGGTCTAATAATTCTGAGTATGATAAAAAAATTGCTCGGACATTTTTTGCTCAAAAGGATATTTCAGGAAAATGGCTACTCGATTGTGGAGCCACGGATAGCATGAGTTATGATATGAGTGACTTTGTGAATCATTCAGTACCAAGACGTGAAATGATACAGACGGCTAATGGAGAGTTGGTACCGGTTCATGGAGCGGGAACTGTTAATATTCCTCAAATATTAAACTGGGGAATTGTCTTTATGTACCTAGCTTAGCATGCAAGTTACTCTCAATAAGCCATGTCACGAGGGAATTGAATTGTGTGGTACTAATATACCCTAATTTGTGTGTACTACAGGATATTCAGTCGGGGGAAATCATCGGACGTGGAATTGAACATCAAGGCCTGTATTATGTGGAGGAAGTGACTCAAAACGGAACTGCAATGCTTGCCCACGGAACAGTCACGAGGCAACAATTGTTGTGGCATAGGAGGTTGGGTCATCCGTCTGGAGGGTATCTTCATAAATTACTTCCTAGTTTATTTCCGTCAAATCAAGAAATTGTGTGTGAAACCTGTATTCGTGCTAAAAGCCATAGAAACTCGTACCACATATCTGAATCTAGAGCCAAGTCCTTTTTTTCCCTTATACATTCTGATGTTTGGGGGCCAGCTCCAAATAGTAGTTCGTGTAATGGCTTTAGATATTTTGTGCTGTTTATTGATGATTATTCTCGTATGACCTGGGTATACTTTCTAAAAAACAAATCCGAAGTTATTACTAAGTTTGTAGAATTCCACAACTTAGTTAAAACCCAGTATAATACAAAAATTCAAGTTCTCCGTTCAGATAATGGTGGAGAGTTTGTTAATTCCGCTCTCCAACAATTTCTGAAGGATAATGGGATTATTCATCAAACCTCTTGTCCACATACACCCCAACAAAATGGAGTTGCAGAACGAAAAAATAGACATATTTTAGAAATGACTAGAGCTTTGATGCTAGAGTCAAATGTCCCAACCTCATTTTGGCCAGAAGCTGTTGCTACATCTGTCTATCTCATGAATCGTCTTCCTACAACTGTCATTCAATTTCAAACACCTATAGAGGTATTATCAAGTCATATGAGTGTCTCCACAGCCTTGACACTACAACCATATGTCTTTGGATGTTCTGTTTTTGTTCATATTCCTAAAACAAATCGTTCTAAATTTGATCCATGTTCTGTCAAATGTGTCTTTGTGGGATATGAGATTAATCAAAAAGGCTACCGGTGTTTTAATCCAAAAAATATTCGTATGTACACCACCATGGATTGTACATTCCTAGAAACCAAATTCTACTATATCACCCAATCTTCTGTTCAGGGGGAGATTTTTGATCATGCTCCATTAGATTGGTTGATACAGACTACTGTGACTACTGCAGTGTTTCCTCATATAGTTCCAAAAGGGCAAGTTGGTGGAACCACCGAGACATTATCTCCCATCGTACAGGTCCCAGATGCTTCAACCCCGTCAACCCCGACGAATATTCCGGAGGTTAGTAACACTAATTGGGTTAATTCTGGTTCTATTATTTCTCCAAATATTGGCTTGGAAGAAACACCTGTACAGGAACAATATGTACTACCTGCTCGGAGAAATAGGGGAGTTCCTCCAGTCAGATATGAACCAGAATATAGTCCGAGAAAAAGCCGCTATCCAGTAGCAAACTTGGCAAGGGGGAGTCTGACACAAACTGCTCAAGCATTTGCTACTGCAATATACACTCAATCCATACCACAAAATGTTGAGTCAGCTTTACAAAGTAAGGAGTGGAGGCAGGCCATGCAAGTCGAGATGGAGGCTCTGGAGAAAAGTCAAACGTGGGAGAAGTGTGAACTGCCTCATGGAAAAAGAGCTGTTGGTTGCCGATGGGTATTTACTGTAAAACACAGAGCTGATGGATCCATAGAAAGATACAAAGCAAGATTGGTAGCCAAAGGATATACTCAAACCTATGGTATTGATTATTCTGAAACTTTTTCTCCTGTTGCTCGAATTGACACTATTCGAGTCCTGTTTTCTATAGCTGCAAACAAAAATTGGTCGCTACACCAGTTTGATGTCAAGAATGCCTTCCTACATGGGGACTTAGAAGAAGAAGTGTATATGGAGCCACCATCAGGTTTCAATACAGGGTTTCGACAAACAGATGTATGCAGATTAAAAAAGGCGCTCTATGGGCTCAAATAAGCACCAAGGGCATGGTTTGGGAGATTCACAGTAGCCATGAAGAAATATGGCTATCGACAAAGTAACTCTGATCATACCTTGTTCATATAAAGAAGGGAAGGTCAGGTAACTTGTTTGATTGTATATGTAGATGATATGATCATTACAGGAGACGATAAAGAAGAGATTGTTCAGCTCAGGAAAAATCTATTCCAGGAGTTTGAGATGAAGGATTTGGGAGAACTCAAATACTTCTTGGGGATTGAGGTACTACGGTCTGAAACAGGTATTTTCATTTCACAAAGAAAATACATTTTAGATCTGCTAGTAGAGACTGGATTGATGGACTGTAAACCAGCTGAGACACCAATAATGCTGAATCATGGGTTGAGGATAGTAGAAGGAGCTGAATTAACAGATCAAGCTATATATCAACATCTAGTTGGGAAATTGATCTATCTCTCACATACCAGACCAGATATTGCATATGCGGTGGGTGTGGTAAGTCAGTTCATGCATAAGCCGCAAGCAGATCACATGGAAGCTGCTCTTAGAATCCTTCGATATTTAAAGGGTTCACCAGGGAGTGGAGTGCTGTTCCAGAAGAATGGACATCTCAGAATAGAGACATACACATATGCGGATTGGGCAGGAAATCCGATTGATAGAAGATCAACTTCAGGTTACTTTGCCATGGTGGGAGGAAACTTGGTAACTTGGAAGAGTAAAAAACAGAAAGTGGTGGCACTATCAAGCGCTGAGGCAGAGTTTAGAGGAATTGCTCGAGGTCTCACAGGAGTACTATGGCTAAACAAGTTATTAACTGAGATTGGTTTTCCTATTCAGGAACCATGTAAGATAATGTGTGACAATCGTGCAACTATAAGTATTTCTGAGAATCCAGTTCAACATGATCGTACTAAACATGTTGAAATTGATCGGCACTTTATAAAGGAGAAGTTAGAGAACAAGACTATTGTGATTCCATTTGTTCGTTCTGAAGATCAACTAGCAGATATACTCACCAAAGCTGTCAATGGAGCAAATTTCAGAAACGTGTTATGCAAGTTAAATATTGGAGATCCGACTATTTAACTTGAGGGGGAGTGTTGAAATGACACATCTACCTACAAGTTCTTGTTGTACCTACTATTATTCATTGTAGTGTTAGGCTACCTACTATTATTCCTTGTAGTGTTAGGCTACCTACTAGTTCTTGTTGTACCTACTATTATTCCTTGTAGTGTTAGGTTACCTACTAGTTCTTGTTGTATTAGTCTCCAATGTACTATAAGTAGTGACCATTGTCATCAATGAAATACAAGTTGAATGCATACAAAGCTTCAATACTACATTTCCGCTATATTTGTTAACAGAGTGACGACAAGGCTAGTCATCGCCGACTTGGGATGTTCGTCGGGACCAAACACGTTGTTTGCAGTCACCGAGATGATCAAATCTGTAGATAATATGTGTATGAAGAAGGAACAAACTCCACCCGAGTACCAAGTTTTCTTAAATGATCTCCCAGGGAATGATTTCAACACCATCTTTAGGTCTCTACCAAGCATCCAGAAGGGAAATATTGGGTCGAGTCGTAATCCAATGGGAGCCGTCTTCTTCACTGGTGTTCCTGGTTCTTTCTATGGAAGGCTTTTTCCTTGCAGCACCCTCCACTTTGTTCACTGTTCATACTGCCTCATGTGGTTATCTAAGGTAACGATTCATTATATAATTCCTTCGTCATCTTTATCTTCAATATATGATCATCATATTGAAAATGGATGAGAATTGAATTTGTCTTCCTTTGAAAGGTTCCTCAAGGAATCGAAGGTAACAAGGGGAACATATACATGTCTCGTACCAGCCCTGAGAGAGTTCTGGATGCATACTACCAGCAATTCAAGGACGACTTTGACATGTTTTTGAAGTGTCGAGAGCAGGAAGTGGTGCCAGGTGGACGCATGGTGCTGACGATTCTAGGAAGACGAAGTGAGGATCGAGCTAGCAACGAATGTTGTTGCATCTGGGAACTCTTGGCTATGGCTTTGAAGGAGATGGTCTTTGAGGTATATGTTGGTTTGTTGGCTAAGTGAATGTTGATATTGTTGGCTAAGTGAATGTTGGGTACGTAAGTGAATGTTGGGTACGTAAGTGAAGAGGATTGAGAACTTGATAATTTCATTGATATCCAAAATGAGTACA
The DNA here is from genome assembly GCA_946814005.1 of Chamaenerion angustifolium. Lineage (NCBI taxonomy): Eukaryota > Viridiplantae > Streptophyta > Magnoliopsida > Myrtales > Onagraceae > Chamaenerion > Chamaenerion angustifolium. The sequence goes on from OX328279.1 coordinate 4,409,350, forward strand.
GACTGCATTTCTTATACAAAATAAACTACTGTTCTGCTTTTGACAATTCAGCCCATGTACTCAAGTGCTATTACAAGTAAGTTAATAATCAGATCTGCTTTTTCTCTTTTTGATATTCTTGCTGTCCCTATCTGCTAGGCCTTTTGACTCTGGTTTGTTTAGTGCAGACTTAGTGCATATTCTGACACTCCCCCTCAAGTTAAGTTGTCGGATCTCCGATACTCAACTTGCTCAGCACTTCTCTAAACGATTTAGAATTTACTGCCTTTGTGAGTATATCAGCTAACTGATCCTCGGAGCGTACAAATGGTAATTTGATATTCCCAGCTTCGAGGTTTTCTTTGATGAAATGTCGGTCCACTTCAATATGCTTAGTTCGATCATGTTGAACCGGATTTTCTGAAATACTGATTGCTGCTTTGTTGTCACATAGCAGTTCACAGGATTTAGTTGGAGGAAAACCTATCTTTGTCATTAGATTTCTTATCCAAAGTATTTCTGTTAGTCCCCTTGCTATTCCCTGGAACTCTGCCTCTGCACTTGATAGGGCCACCACCTTTTGCTTCTTGCTCCTCCACGTTACCAAATTATCTCCAACCTTGGTAAAATACCCGGATGTGGATCTTCGATCAACCGGATTTCCTGCCCAGTCTGCATCTGTGTACCCTTGGATCTCTAGATGGTCATTCCTTCTTAATAGAACTCCATGTCCTGGAGTATTCTTCAAATATCTTATTATCCTCATGACTGCTTCCATATGGTCCTCTTGAGGTTGATGCATGTCCTGAGGTTGATGCGTAGGCAATGTCTGGTCTAGTGTGTGACAGATATATGAGTTTACCCACTAGCCTCTGATATCGTTCTTTATCCGCTAGTTTCACCCCTTCTGTTATGCGTAGACCATGATTTACCACCATTGGAGTATCAGCCGGTTTGCATTCCAACATTCCGGTTTGTGTCAGGAAATCCAAAATATACTTCCTCTGAGATATAAGGATCCATTCTCTTGATCTTAGTACCTCAATCCCAAGAAAGTATTTTAAATTTCCGAGATCCTTCATCTCGAACTCCTCGAACAGATTTTTCTTCAACCTGTTCATCTCTTCTGTATCATTCCCTGTGACAATCATGTCATCGACATAAATAATCAAACAGGTTGTTCGGTCTCCTAACTTCTTCAAGAATAAGGTGTGGTCTGAGTTGCTTTGCTTGTACCCATATTTCTTCATGGCTATAGTGAACCTTCCAAACCACGCCCTAGGAGATTGTTTCAGGCCATAAAGTGACTTTTTCAGTTGACATATATTTCCTTCTTGACCTTTATCCGTATATCCTGGTGGGACATCCATATACACTTCTTCTTCGAGATCTCCGTGGAGAAATGCATTCTTCACATCAAACTGGTGGAGAGGCCAATCTTTGTTTGCGGCTATAGACAACAATACTCGAATTGTGTTTATTTTTGCTACAGGAGAAAATGTCTCAGAATAGTCAATACCGTATGTCTGAGTGTATCCCTTTGCGACCAATCTTGCCTTATACCTATCAATTGAGCCATCCTGCTTGTATTTGATGGTATAAACCCACCTGCAGCCTACCGGTCTTTTCCCAACTGGTAACTTGCACATCTCCCATGTTTTGTTTTTCTCCAGTGCCTCCATCTCGACATCCATAGCCTTTCTCCAGCTACTGGATTGTTGAGCCTCTTTGATTGTGCTTGGAATTTCTTCTGAGAGGATAGACATGGTGAACGCATCTGCTTCCTTACTGAGCCTCCCCCTTACTTCATTTGCAACCGGATATCTTGATTTGTTTGGCTCCCTATCCGGTGTGTATCTCCTTGGTGGTCGCCCTCGATTTTCTCTTGGGGGTAACTTGTATCCTTCCGTCCTTGGTTCCTCCTGTTCTTCATTATCAATATCTTCAACTATATTGATATTTTGAGGTTCAGACGGACTTACCGGGCTATTTTCGGATACCTCAACTGAGGGATTATGAGTTGTGACCCTTAGTTCGCTGGTTGCTACTGGCGTGTCAGATGATGGCTCAGAGGCTCGGTCAACCAACTTATTTGAATCATCATACGAGGGACTATGACTATCATAGGATAGATTTGGACTCCTTACCCAATCTAGTGGATCAACTATCTGATTCCCCCTCTGAACACTAGATTGGTGGTAGAAATATTCTGTTTCAAGGAAATCACAGTTCATAGTGGTGAACGTGTGACGATTATTAGGATCATAACACCGATACCCTTTTTGATTGACCCCATATCCGATAAACACACACTTGACAACACAAGGATCAAATTTGGTGCGATCAATTTTTGGTATATGTACGAACACGGAGCACCCAAAGACTCGAGGAGTTAGGCTGAGGTATGGGGGTATTTTGGTAATTTTGGACAGAACATGTATCGGTGTTTGAAGATTTAGGATCTTTGTGGGAAGACGATTTAGAAGATACGTGGCTGTTGCAACAGCATCAGGCCAGAAATTTTTTGGTACTTTGGACTCAATAAGGAGGGATCTTGTCATTTCAAGTATTATGCGATTTTTTCTTTCCGCCACACCATTCTGTTCTGGAGTGTGTGGACAGGAAGTTTGATGAATAATTCCTTTCTCTGAAAAGAAATTTTTCATATTTTGGTTGACAAATTCTCCTCCATTATCAGACCGAAGTACTTGAATATTTTTCTGAAACTGAGTTTGGATCATTTTGAAGAAGTGAATGAATTTGTCACACACTTCGGATTTTTGTTTTAAAAAATATACCCATGTCATACGAGTGCAATCGTCTACAAATAACACAAAATATCTGAGACCATGACCTCCAGATATGGGTGCTGGTCCCCACACGTCGGAATGTACCAAGGAAAATATAGACTCCATCCGAGTATTATGTGGCTTAAACGTTTGTCTATGACTTTTTGCAAGAATACAAGTCTCACAAAAAAGATTAATACTTTTATTCAAAAACAACTGGGGAAACAAGAGTTTAAGATAACCCGAGGATGGATGACCCAGTCTCCTATGCCATAGCCAAGCCTCTCGTTCTGATGATCCATGAGCAAGCAACACCGAACCTGGTTGAGCCATTTCGTCCACGTAGTATAGACCCGCGCGTTCAGTGCCACGCCCAATAATCACCCCTGTTTGGGTATCCTGCAATACACAAAAATCCGGATTCATCACCAACGTACAATTCATCTCCTTAGTAACATGCGACACTGATAACAATTTATTCGAAAGTGTCGGAACTAGGAGACAGTTTGATATCTTCAAGGTCAGTGAAATTTTTATGGTGCCCATTCCCGTAACTGGAGCTTTCCCTCCATCTGCTGTTTTAATATATGCAATCCGGGATCTCATAATATTAACGAGATCATTTGAATCATATGTCATCGTATTTGTTGCTCCGCAGTCAAAAATCCATCGACAGTTTTTAAATCCGGTATTATGTTGGACTGAATAAGCCCGTGTCACATGTTGAAGGACTGTTTTGCAATAATCAGGGGCTATTCTGTCAAGATTTATAACATTCGGGCAAAAAACGCTAGGGTTAGAAGTAGAGGGACTTGGATGCAATTTCCAAGTCCCTATACCTTCATCAGCCGCTTCACTTCTCCAAACAACACTCCCGTTCTGTTCCAAGGAGCTCCTCCCCTGCGTCCCGTGCGGCTGCTCCTCCTGGTGGCTAGGGTTTGGCCCTTCTCGGCGCCGCGCCTCGCCGGGGTTCAGGCCGAACCTGGCGCCGTCTCCACCTTTGTTCCAATTCCCGTTCTGATTCCAGGAGCTCCTCTCTCGCGGATGCTCGGCTTGCCGATTCTGGCTAGGGTTCGGCCCTTCTCGGCGCCGCGCCTCGCCGGGGTTCCAGTCGAACCCTTCGCCGTCTCCTCCCGGTAAGTGGTCTCGGTCCCGATTGGATTTTATTGTTTGATGGATGCTCCTTGTGATGCTAGGGTTTTCACCTACCCCTGCGACTCCGGCGAAGGGAGGGCCGCCCTCGGAGGCTGGTGGCCACTGTTGAGGCCAACGGAAGGAGGCTCCTTTTCCGGTGTCGGCTACGCCTCCGATTCTGTCTCCGAGCTGCACGCTGCCGGTGCCGCCTCCGACGTTGGTGGCCGTGGAGTCGCTCGTTGCGACGGCGGCACGGTTCCGAGCCTTCTCCGCGCGGCTCTCGTCCCACCAATCCGGGTACCCGACCAGCTGGAAGCACCCCTCTTTGGTATGCCTATTCCTTCCGCAATGTGTACATTTAAGCTTTGATTTGTCGATTCGGGATGACGAACCACCGGGTTTCCCGGGTGTTTCCGACCGATTATGTGGTGGTCGGAAACTCTTTGTTGCGTGAGTTGTTGACTGAATTTCGCCCCTAGTATGTAGCCCATAATCTGAACCCGATGATGGTCCGTCACCGGAGGTTGCCGCTCCTAGTATATGGAGCCTGGCGGCTTCCTTTCGGATGGAAGCATACGCTTCCTCAACTGAGGGTATTCGGTCCTGTCGAAGGACCTCTCGTTTGATCCCATCAAATTTGGGATCAATTCCTCCCAAGAATTGATAGACTTTAGTCTCGGTCCAAAGCTGGTTGTGTGTGGTGATGTCACGGTTACACACCATCGGATTTGGTCTTCTGGCTTCGATCTCTCCCCATAGGGATTGCATCGTGATCCAGAATTCTTCAAGTGTCATTGTCCCCTGAATCATCTTTGCAGCTTTGTTATGTAAATCGAATATTTGTAATCCATCCTTACCACTTCCGTAAGTAGTTTCCAATGCTTTCCATAAATCCCGGGATGTAAGGTAGTGTGCGACATTATTGGCTAGTCGTGGATCGGTATTCTGAATTATCCACGAAAACACGACTAGGTCGTCTTGTTGCCACCTTTCATAACTCGGTTCAGTTTGGTTTGGGGGTTCCGGGTCTCCAGTGAGATGCTGCATACGCCCCCGACCTCCAATAGCTATCTGCATCAATTTGGTCCAAATATGATAATTTTGACCGTTGAGCTTTGTACTTACCGTAATGGTTTCTGGTAAGTCCTTAGCCTGTTTTTGATTGAGGCTGTGGCCGTGTTTAAGGAGGTTGGCTATTTTTTTTAGGTCTTCATCACTAAGACCTGAACCTGTTTGGGTTTGGGAATGACTTTCGGTGTCGGACATGTTGGTTTGGTCGGTTCGGTTCGGTTCGGTTCTGGTAGATGATGAGCAACCAGAAACCCAAGAACACAATCCTAGAAGGGATTGTGATCCTGCTCTGATACCATGTTGGTTTGTTGGCTAAGTGAATGTTGATATTGTTGGCTAAGTGAATGTTGGGTACGTAAGTGAAGAGGATTGAGAACTTGATAATTTCATTGATATCCAAAATGAGTACAGACTGCATTTCTTATACAAAATAAACTACTGTTCTGCTTTTGACAATTCAGCCCATGTACTCAAGTGCTATTACAAGTAAGTCAATAATCAGATCTGCTTTTTCTCTTTTTGATATTCTTGCTGTCCCTATCTGCTAGGCCTTTTGACTCTGGTTTGTTAATGCAGACTTAGTGCATATTCTGACAGTATATACATTAAAAACGCTAGAATGGTAGCTCCTCCATTGTAACCCTAAGAATTATATATATATTCATGCAGGGACTAATAGAAGAAGACAAGCTGGATAGCTTCAACTTCCCTATTTACACACCTTCTCTGGCAGAAGTAAAAGCGGCGGTTTTAAAAGAAGGGTCTTTCTCCATTGACGATTTGGAGGTCTCCGAAGTGAGCTTGAGTGAGTGCAGCAATGGTGATGATGAGCTGAATGGTTGTGGATGGGAGGAAAGTGTGGCCAGGACCATTAGAGCTGTGTCTGAACCATTACTGGTCAAACACTTTGGTGATGAAGACATCATTGAAGATATTTTCCGTCGGTATAAGCTACTGATACTCGACCATATGAACAGAAACAAGACCAAGTTCAATAATGTCGTCGTCTCTCTTGTTCGAAGATCAGAAGGGTCATAGAAGGAAGTAATGATGGTATGAACGTGCAGGATGGGGATGGAATCATCTCAAGATATACATATATCTTAAATTACTTAGTATATAAGAGGAGAGTGGTTAAGGTTGAGTCAGTAGATGTTTTTCTTAAGGTTTCATTGTCTGAAAATAAGGTACTGATGTGCCGTGTGTTGTTTGTAAGAATGATTTTTCTGTTTTTTTTTTTTTTTTTTTTAATAAATTGTAAGTGACTAATTAATGGAATAAAGGTAGGGTGACAATGTGTGACACAACACGATTAAACGACCTGTAACAACCTGCAATTTACACGATAATAACAATAATCGTGTCTATACACATCTAACCTGCTAAAATACGATAAACACACGTTTAAACACGATTAATTAATCGTGTCTAATCGTGTCGTGTCGTGTCTAATCGTGTCGTGTCTAATCGTGTCGTGTCTAATCGTGTCGTGTCTAATCATGTATAATTTTCACTAACCCAGTAACCCAGTAAACATGTCTTATCGTGTCTATCGTGTCGTGTTTTATTGTGTCGTTTCTTGTCTGTCGTGTCGTGTTATCGTGTCCTGTCGTGTCTAATTGTGTAGTGTCTGATCGTGTCGTGTCTTGTCGTAATTGTGTTGTGTCTTAATCGTGTCGTGTTACCGTGTCGTGTGAATTAAACGTGTCGTATACACGCCTGACATTTAGAGACACGTTTAAAATTCATCCGTTTAGACACGACACGATTAATGACACGACACGACACGATTGCCACCCCTAAATAAAGGTAGCAAACAATTAATACTTAAACAGTCTCTCTATGCATAGGGGTATCAATGATTAGGGTATGATACGAGTATAACAAATACCATAATCATACCATAGTTTTAAACCGCATACCATAACCATAACCATACAGGTACAATTTTTAATACCATAACCATTAAAATAACTGTGGTTATTAACCACGGTTTTATCCCGTATACTCATATTCATTTCACATATGTAATATGATAAAAGACCGAAAATATTATTTTAAAAAATACATAAATATATATTACCAATAATAAAAATATATAATATTAACATTATTCAACATTAACATTCACACCACTTAACATTAACACCGATGAAACATTAACACAATTAGTATGTTAATAATAACAACTTCAATTATATTTAGTATATATATTAGTTTATTAATAATAAACAATTATTATATTTATATAATAACCATTGTTATTATATTTAAGTTCAGATGCTTCTGGTGGTACTGTTTCTGTACCTGGACCGATTGAACCAAGGAGAAGCACTACAACTAGAAAAGCCAAATCATTTGGATATGATTTTTAGCTTTATTTGGTATATTGAGTATCAGTATCAATATTGTTTTATAATTGAAGAGGATCCAAGAAAATTTAGTGAAGATATGGCCTCAAGGGATGTTGCATTCTGGAAAGAAGCTATCCACGTTGAAATATACATGAGAATTAACTGAAGCTTTGGGAAACAGATGGATCTTATAAAGAAAAATAAAAGTGGATGGTACGATAGAGGAATGTTTTGCTCACTATAGTATGTGCATATTTAATATGATGCATTGATTCTATAACAGAGCTTAAGTGCAGAATACTTTTGGGCTCAAAATGGAATTGAAAATATTGAACTAGTCCAATTTGAGTTTCCGGAGACAATCTTGCACTTGGTATGGAGAATGCTGACTTGGAATTGTTTTTTCTTTTTAACAGTTTAATTTTAATATTTTGTTTTCATGTTCCAGGAATAATAATCATGCATCTTTGAGTTAGAACTTCTGAGTATTTTATTGGAAGTACCTCAGACTGGAAATACTTTGGTAATTAATGTTTTATTTTAGCAGATAATCTCTAGTTTAATCTTGTTTGAAACAACGAATCTTACTCGAATTGACCTCCTGAGAATGTCTGTACGGATGGGTTCTGAATATTGAACTTGCCTATTTTTATATTGGGCCCAATAACACCATGAACATTAAGGTGTTGCCAAATAGGCCGACGCCGACGCCAAATAGGCCGACACACAAAGAGGTCATCGCCTCCCAGAGAGGCATCACCCAAAGACGCCGACACCCAAAGAGGTCATCGCCTCCCAGAGAGGCATCACCCAAAGACGCCGACGCCCAAAGAGGTCATCGCCTCCCAGAGAGGCATCACCCAAAGACGCCGACGCCCAAAGAGGTCACCGCCTCCCAGAGAGGCATCACCCAAAGACCCCGACGCCCAAGAGGCTGACGCCGACGCCAACGCCAAAGAGGTCGACGCCGACGCCCAAGAGGTCGACGCCGACGCCAAAGAGGCCGACGCCGACGCCCAAGAGGTCGACGTTGACGCCCAAGAGGCTGACACCGACGCCCATGAGGCCGACGCCGACGCCCAAGAGGCCGACGCCGACGCCCAAGAGGCCGACGCCGACGCCAAAGAGGCCACCTAATGTCAGCTAATGAGCGACGTTTAAGCCGTCACCTTCGAGCAGTTCGCCTTTAAGGCGTCACCAATGAGCAGTTCGCCTTTAACGCGTCACCAATGAGTAGTTCGCCTTTAAGGCGTCACCAATGAGCAGTTCGCCTTTAAGGCGTCACCAATGAGCAGTTCGCTTTAAGGCGTCACCTTTGAGCAGTTCGCCAAATAAGTATGCGTCAAATATGGATGCGCCAAAAACATAAAGTACTCTGAATGAGTGCGTGCCACCACATCCTATGACTTAGGCCGGTTGCTTTTAGCACGCCTAGGATTAAACAAATTAAAAGAATAGTATATAGTGGAGTAGCCACTAAAAACGAATATTTAAAGTAACCATGGTTCGCTCGCCCAAGGGACAACTCTGACAACTATGGTAAACACCTGACCATGGACTCAGGTTAAGTATCTCTATATATACTTCTTACCCCCTTCATTTGAGGGGATGAATTTTTGACATACATGACATTATGCTCTCTATAAACGAACTTCCGACTGACTTGATCGTCGGAGGGGAAACCACGGGCAAAACCCGGGGTTTCCTTCTTGCAGGTCGCCTGAGCAGCACCGGGAGCCGAGGAGTGGAAAAATAGTGATCCAACATCTGACGCCGTCTGTGGGAACGTGACAACAAGTCATGTTACCATCTAATATTCGAGCGAAACGCTCTCTCTTCGGTCTGCCCTCGCTCTCGATTGACTCGCTCTCGGAAGTGACGACAATGGCTCTTTCCCTTGGCATAAAGACCAGAGAGGAAATCAAGGAGCTTGTCGCTCAGCAAGCTACACCTCGCATAGACCGACGAAGGCAACGCCTCGCTCGGATCGCCAAGCGCTCGACCGACGAAGGCAACGCCTCGCTCGGATCGCCAAGCGCTCGACCGACGAAGGGAACGCCTCGCTCGGATCGCCAAGCGCTCGACCGACGAAGGCAACGCCTCGCTCGGATCGCCAAGCGCTCGACCGACGAAGGCAACGCCTCGCTCGGATCGCCAAGCGCTCGACCGACGAAGGCAACGCCTCGCTCGGATCGCCAAGCGCTCGACCGACGAAGGCAACGCCTCGCTCGGATCGCCAAACGCTCTTTGTGAAATGACAAGTACGTCTACTTGTTGAAGATGAACACAAGGTGATGCCTTTCTTTGTAAAAATATTCAACATATAATGAGACAAAGCTAAGGCCCATTAATGCATTCCAAGATGAAAACATCTGACTATATGGGGCAATCCTCACGAAGTCTTGCGTAATTACATGCAATATTGCAGGGCGACACCTCATCAAATGCTGCATGGCTCCACCTTAAGTGGTTCTCTCCATGCATGCATACAATTGTAAAGGACATTCCATCTTCGAGAATCTTACAATGGCGCGCCTCCTCTGGACCATTGAGGTCACACAAATTCCCTTGAATATTACGATGTCAACACTCGGGTGTCAGCCCTTAGGAGCATGCCACCAAGTGGAGCCCTAAGTCACACAAAGCTAAATGCATGACAAAATGAAGGAATCCAGGGGTCATATGAAAAAAGTTGAAACGTCATGTAAATCTAGTAGTTGGATTACAACGGTCATGATTGATGATGATATCAAAATAGGATATGAATCTATACGAATGAGCACCACCTCCAATGAATGGTCACCACCCAAGTGACTTCATGAAGAATAAAGCAAAGTCTGCAAAGGATGGTCACCTGAAGTGACTCCTTCGGCATAAAGGTGACACCCTCAAAGAACATTCAACCAAGCAAGAGCGTGCTCCTACTTGGCTCGGGGGGTAGATGATGGGTTCTGAATATTGGGCTTGCCTATTTTTACATTGGGCCCAATAACAACCTAAACTGGATTTATTAAAGCTCAATAACACCATGAACATTATGGCGTCGCCAAAGAGGCCGACGCCGACGCCGAATAGGCCGACACACAAAGATGTCATCGCCTCCCAGAGAGGCATCACCCAAAGACGCCGACACCCAAAGAGGTCATCGCCTCCCAGAGAGGCATCACCCAAAGACGCCGACGCCCAAGAGGCTGACGCCGACGCCAAAGAGGCTGACGCCGACGCCCAAGAGGTCGACGCTGATGCCAAAGAGGCCGACGCCCAAGAGGCTGACACCGACGCCCATGAGGCCGACGCCGACGCCAAAGAGGCCGACACCGACGCCAAAGAGGCCGACGCCGACGCCAAAGAGGCCGCCTAATGTAAGCTAATGAGCGACGTTTAAGGCGTCACCTTCGAGCAGTTCGCCTTTAAGGCGTCACCTTCGAGCAGTTCGCCTTTAAGGCGTCACCAATGAGCAGTTCGCCTTTAAGGCGTCACCAATGAGCAGTTCGCTTTAAGGCGTCACCTTTGAGCAGTTCGCCAAATAAGTATGCGTCAAATATGGATGCGCCAAAAACATATAGTACTCTGAATGAGTGCGTGCCACCACATCCTATGACTTAGGCCGGTTGCTTTTAGCACGCCTAGAATTAAACAAATTAAAAGAATAGTCTATAGTGGAGTAGCCACTAAAAACGAATATTCTTAAAGTAACCATGGTTCGCTCGCCCAAGGGACAACTCTGACAACTATGGTAAACACCTGACCATGGACTCAGGTTAAGTATCTCTATATATACTTGTTACCCCCTTCATTTGAGGGGATGGATTTTTGACATACATGACATTATGCTCTCTATAAACGAACTTCCAACTGACTTGATCGTCGGAGGGGAAACCACGGGCAAAACCCGGGGTTTCCTTCTTGCAGGTCGCCTGAGCAGCACCGGGAGCCGAGGAGTGGAAAATAGTGATCCAACATGTACCTATGTTCAACTTAATAACTTGATGATTTCTGCTATATATGTATTGATGGTAGACTAAAACTAGGTTTAAAACTCTTCCATTCTTTTCAAAGCTTGCATTGAGAAGGGATACTTTCATGTTTTTTTGCTTGTAACAATTTCTTATCATCTTATTTTCTTAATTCAAGCTGTTAATAAAGGAAAAGAGTTCAGGAAATGCATGGGTAGTATAGCAAAAGAAAATGGTAAGCCATCATTTGTGGGTAATCTGCTTTACTATTAACTGGAGAGCAAAAGATTTCTCTAATGTAGAGGAACTATGAATGAGAAGATGGTTTTCTCCACAATGATTTTCTGCTGCATGTTCAACTTAATCTTATCATTTTGAAAAATGAAGGAAACCACGTAAAGAGAAGAAATCATGAGTAGGTATCTATTTGGCCACATAACATCTTTAATCTCATATTAATGACAAAACTTGTTTTATGGGATGTAGGGCCAAACCATGTCAAGTTCACGTATCTGTTTGCTACTCAGTACTCACGTGACATTTTCCGTTTATTCTTAATGAGAAATTAACGGTAGGTACATATTTACTTATTTTGAAAAGTTGAGCAACTTATTTGCAGAAAATAAAAATTAGATACCTAACTATCAAACCATATCAAATTCATGAACCTATTTTATAATCAATTCTTTGTTATAAAGTGTAATAGTTTTCTGTTTTTCTATTTTTCAGTTTAGCTAGTTTCTAGACAATATTCAGATTATTTTTTCAAAAAGTAACTACTGAACAATTATTTTTGAAAAAGTAATTATAGAACAAAATATATTTAGAAATATGTATATAAGCGCTAGTGTGGTTAGCGCATGATATTTGGTTTTACAAAGTTCGCTACTTAGAGTAGCGTTTTTCAAATGATGCAAAAAATATAATTGTAATTCAAATGATGCAAAAAAAAAATATTAAATTTGGATTTACGGATTGACTGTGCGCTCTGCCGTAAGTTGAGATATGAAAATTTGACTTACAAAATATAACTCACATCCTGTAAGTCCAAACTCACCACGGTGAAGTTCATGTATGTCATAATTCAATTATCTACCTAGGGTAATTTTTTTATTAGAAATACAATGATTTTTTAATCTAACATCGCTTGTCTTATAATTTGACCGAAATAATTAAATGCATTATGTGAGAAATTTAATTATGTACTTACTCAAAAAAAATAAAAAAAATTACAGTACGTAAATAATTTAATTACGAATTAAATGACACTAATTATGCGTTATGTTTTTTACTTTTAGACTTGCCGTATAATACAATACGTAAAACAATTATATAAACGTATATTTAAACAGTAATATCACAGTTTATTACCGTATAAATAAAATACGTGAAAAAAGAAAAACAAATTAAGAACGCCACTCAAGGTAGCGTTTTACAAAATGCTATCATGTGAAGCGAATTTTGTAAAAACAAATATAATGCGTTACCCACAATAGTCATTATATATATATTTCTAAATATATATATTTTTTATATACTTAACTTTTTAAATTATTTTTGCTTAGTATTTATTTTTGAAAAAAATGGAAGTTTTGAGTAGCTGATGTTTCCTTTTTTCTTCCTTGGCGAAATATATGTGTTGCCATGAGCCAATCTAGAGATGCCACGTTCCATCAATCATTTATTAAATGAGCGACGACTCGCAGTACAACTCTGTGTGGTTGAATTGAAATGTTGTACTGGAGTGGAGTGAGTCTCGTGGGATGAATAATGGGGTTAGGGAATAGTCACGTCGTTGGAATAGTGACGTCAGCACATAATGTCATGTACTCATGTTTGTGATCTATTCATGCCTCATGGCATGGATGATTAACGGCAGCTCGCAGATCAGAATAGAATTAATTATAAGCCAAAGACTGGATAATTGACCCAATACACATCAAGGATGGAAGGAGAGGACCACAACTATATATAATTATATATATATATTTTAAGAATTCGATTCTCACTTTCCTTTTTTTTTAAAATCATGGATAACGCTTTACTTTAAGAAATAAAACGTCGTGACGCGGGATCACGGAAGTTCGTACGTCATACTATTAGCTACTAAACATAGAGTTGAATCACTATTTTCCCACTCACCGGCTCCCGGTGCTGCTCCAGCGACCTGCAAGAAGGAAACCTCAGGTTTTGCCCGTGGTTTCCCCTCCGACGATCAAGTCAGTCGAAAGTTCGTTTGTAGAGAGCATAATGTCATGTATGTCAAAATCGGTCCCCTCAAATGAAGGGGGTAAGAAGTATATATAGAGATACTTAACCTGAGTCCTTGGTCAGGTCTTTACCATAGTTATCAGAGTTGTCTCTTGGGCGAGCGAACCATGGTTACTTTAAGAATATTCGTTTATAGTGTCTACTCCACTGTAGACTGTTCTTTTAGTTTGTTTAATCCTAGGCATGCTAAAAGCAACCAACCTAATTCGTAGGATGTGGTGGCACACACTCATTCCGAGTACTTTATGTTTTTGGCGCATCCTTAGGCGAGCCACTGAAAGGCGAACTGTCAAAATGCGAGCTGTCAAAAGGCGCGCTGACTAAAGGCACATTCTTGTAGGGTGACGCCTTACATATAATTTGGGCTTTAATAAATCCAATTCAGGGTGTTATTGGGCCAAATGTAAAAATAGGCAAGCCCAATATTCATAACTCATCATATACAAATGGTAGTGCTGATCTTTCGACCCAATCATTAAGACTCACTTTACCCGATAAATAATTTATTTATATAATAATTAAGAAATTTGTATAATAATAATATATATATAATATAATATAATTTTATAATTGTAAATACATAAACAAAAGTTTAAAATATAATTTATATAACATAAGACATGTTTGACCAAAATGATTTTTGGTACAATTTATTGTTTGACGATATTTAATGGTTACATACGTTTGTAAATGATGGTAAATGATCATTCCGTCTACAAAACGTTTAATTCTGTCGATAAGTTGACACGTTTTTGTCACGTGACTTTCTATACGATATTTGCGTTTGTAAATCAATTTGGAAAAGACCTATATATATGCACTCTCCTTATTTGTTTCGTTCTATTCACAACTTCTCCTTCTTTGGTTTGTCAGTTGGTATTATTGGTTCTCTCGGGTTCCTCTCCCGTCCTTCAACTTCTATCGTCCCTCAGTTTCTCTCTGATTTTCGTCTCCTAGTTGGACTTCCCCTTGCTTCGTGGCTTCCTTCTCGGCTGGAGAAGTAGGTTCTGTTCGGTTCCTTTTCGGCTTTGGATTCGTTCGGTTCGATTTAACTCCTAGTTTGGAGAAGTAGGTTCGATCATCCAGACATTTCGCCGAGCAAGTTCGTAAAAACTTTAAGGTGAGCATCTTCTTGGTTTTTATAATCGAAAGTCTTCATTTTTATGTGTTTAGGGGATGTTTAGGACCAGAATTTTGAAGGGTCATCCTTAGGACTGTTCGGTTACTGATAATGCAGAAGAAGTCTTGATTTGGAATTTTGTTCGGTTACTGGGTTGTTTGGTTACTGATTTACTTATTAGGGTTTAGTGTTTGTTCGAAAGTCTTGGTTTTTTTAATTGGTTGTCTGATTTACTAGGTTGTTCGGTTCTGTGTGTTCTGCTCAAATTCAAAGGCATTTGGTTGTCTTAGTGTTTGTTTGTTCGGTTCTATCTGATTTACTGGAAGATATTTCAGTTGTTTGTTCGAGTGTTTGTTTGTTTATGTTTGAAAGCCTTGTTTTTTCAGTTTTGTTGGTTTAGTTTTGTATTTGCTTGTCTTTGTGATTGTAAGGTAGTAATGTCAAAAGACAAAGGCAAGAGACCAATGGAGGATGATCTGGATGATTATACAGTGGATGACTTGGATAAAAAAACAAAGAAAGATTTAGATTCCGATTCAGTTTCAGATCCAAACTCGAAGCCAAACTCGAAACAGACATGAGGAATTTGATGATATGATTGGAATGGATGTTGAGGCAAATTTTGCTCAATTACATTACATAATGACACAAACAAGAAGACCTAATATCACAATCAATATTCAAATTACATTTTTTTTAGATATTTATATACTTAGTAAAGTTAATATAGATAGATAGAAACATACAAGAGAAAGCCAATAAAATAATAAAAAAAATTAAGTTAAGAATATTAATTAACATCGTTTTTTATAATTTTCAATTAATTCTATGAACTAATCGTTATATTATTTATATCTTAATTTGATTAAGCATCCTAAAATTTTGACTAATAAACTTTTTACACAATTTTCGCTATCATAGTGTTAAAAATAATTTAATGTGATTGATTCATGTTAAAAAAAATCACATTCATGTCATTAATCTCTCACATTCACATGGATCTCTAAAATTAATTCAAAACTGCACATACACTTTCAAAAACCATTTCATTTATAAGTATGTCAAATTAAACTTTGTCTTCAAATAATACTAAATTTAAAGCTATGCATATAACAATTTACTTTGAAAAATTACAGAAAAATAATGAAAATATAACAAATTGTTTTTTTTATTGCAAAATAATTTTAAATAAATAATGAAAAAAAGGCTTACGATATATAAATTATATTTAATATATATTTAAGCCAACACATTAATTCATAAGGGAATTAGGGACTTTCCGAGAAAGACTTTACCTTCCAGGAAATCAGGGACTTTCCTAGAAAGATACAGAAACCTATAACAGATTTGGTTTCTATACAACTGGCCCAATCCGAAAATGAATAGAAACTGAAAACGAAACGATTGATCTAATAATGAAACGAAACGAAGAAAATTGAACAATGAATCTGAACAGTCTGATTCTAGAAGCTTCAGCACACCAGTCCAGATAAGCAGGCCGAGATCAATTCGAGAACAGACCAGCCTTATAACACATTAAATAATGGGCCTGAACTGATCTAACATTAAAATGAAGAATGAAACAAAACAATCAACCTACAAATTTAATATAGTTTAGTTTATTTAACTTAAAAATAGAGAAAAAAAATGAATTAACTTTTGAAAGTACATAATATTTAGAATAAAAAATAATAGTAACTAAGTTAATCAAAAAATTGAGCTAAATAGTTAGTAATGTATATATTTTTCCAACAAGAATTATAATATATAACTATTTATTTGATTTCTAAAAAAAAAAAAAAGAAATCAAATGTTAAACATATGTTTGACTAAAATAAATAAATTTATGTCAAGTTAACAAATAACCAAAACGATAAAATAAATTTACATAGATCATAATAAGTAAATATTTAGTCAATAAAAATGATATATAACTATTTAGCACATGATTTTAGGCATCTCAATATATCATACATGACTTTGAACCAAAATTGAATTATTTGATATAAGAGTTTGAGTTAATATCAAATTATATAATACAAAAGTTTAAATCAGCATCGAATTATATGATACGAGGATGTAATCCAACGTCAAATTAATGTAATTTTGAGGCACGACATCGGAAAGATCATATTTACCCCACTTGTAAATGTGTTTTCCTAACAGGTGGTCAACAAATCATCATCGATAATACAACAAAATCACAAGGTTACGAGTAGCAAAATCCGGAGACCTTTCCTTAGGAACTTTTATGAGAATATATCATTTATTCAAAATTGCATGATCAAACAGAATTTGAGAGTAGGTGATTTGATTCTTGGATGGATTACTTGTGAGATATATAGTTTTATTTATAGGCATTTATGTGTCAGTTTAAAAGAGCTGCATTATTTTACTATATCACTTCAAAAAGTTGTATCACTTTAAAGTACATGTACCTTTTAGTATTCTTTTTTAAAACTTTCTAGACCTTTATGTATTTTGGGTACTTGAACTTTATTCAATTAATAAATACATCCTCATTCTTAATTTCTCGTGATGCATATACTCTTTAATTATTATAATTTACCACAAAATTCTAACAAAAATTCTTGTTAGAATTTTATCATTTTATATATTAATAATTTTGTTTTGTGCAAGAATCATATTCAGTTTTAATTTCGGAATAATTTTAGGGTCCTTTTACACATTTTCAAAAGTTATAGGTTTTTTTCGATCTGTAAAAAATTATTCCAAAAGTAATTTTAGGTCAACCCTAAACTTTGATGATGGTTATAACTCAATCATTGGGCTTTCGAGCCATTCTAGGATTTTACTGATGTTATAAATCAAACAAGAAAAGTTTAGGTCATTTTTGACATTTTTTAAAAGTTATTTTCAGTTCAGTATTAATTTTAATTAATTCCATTTCGGTCCTTGAACTTTTCTGAACATCCTACAACTTTTAAAAGTGTTATAAATATTTTCAGCAAAGTTTATGGTCATTTGTGCAATTTTAAAAGGTATTTTCAGTTTAGTTTGAATTTTTAAGTAATTTCATTTTGGCCCTTGAAAGTTTTTGAGTGTTCCATAACTTTTTAAAGTGTTACGAACAAGTGCATAAATGTCTAGCGTCATTTCCACAAATTTTAAAATTATTTTCAATTTAAGTTCGAATTTTTAAATAATTACATTTTGATCCCTAAATTTTTCTGGACATTCCAAAACTTTTTAAAGTGTTACAAATAAGTCCAGAAAAGTTTAGTCATTTCTGTAATTTTGAAAAGTTATTTTCAGTTCAGTCCTAAACTTCAAAATAATTACATTTCGGTTCCTAAAATTTTCTGAATGTCCCATAATATTTGTAAAGGTTATCACTTAGTCCGAAATATTTTATATCTTCAAAATTATCCTGCATACGTTTGTAAAATGACTCGTAAATCGCCCCAAGTTAAAATCATAATTTTTCGAGCGCTATTTGTTTTATTTTGATTTGTTTATTTATTATTAAATTAACTCGTAAAATTTTTCTAAAACAAATGTTTGTACGCAGTTTATTTGATTAAAAAATGCATATAATCTCTTTGACCAAATATGATCAAAAGGGGAAATTCGATAAAAATAGTTTAAAACAAAAAAAAAAGACTAAAATACTGAAAGAACGGATTACAGATTCCCGAGCTCTTAAGATGTAATTAAATTCTCGAACTCAATTCTCTGGACGTAAACATTTTCAAACCCTAGGATGTTAGTACCATGTATCCTAGACAATTTTAGAATTTCAATTAGTCTTTAATTAACTAGTAGTGACTCTATCATTTTTCCTTGTCTAGTTGATGACCCCCGCTCGACTGAACTTGAAACTCACCAAATCCCGCATTTTCCAAGCAATCACATTTTGTGTCATTTATGTGTTCATGCAAAGTTGTTATTCAATGATGAAGTTTGGAATGCCAATTCTCGAGCAGTTCTAGCCGAGTTGAACCCCAAATTGACAATTCTGAATTATGGCCGAGTTGGACCCATAATTGACAAGTTTGGGTTCAACTTGGCCAGAACCCAGAATTGATACTTCTCTTCACAACTCTCCTATAAATGCACTCTCCTATAAATGCAGAACCAAGAGCAATCCATCCATTCACAAGACCCTTTATAATACCAACTTTAGAGGCAGAAACAAGTTTCAGATAAGGAAAGCCTTTCTAGAAGAAGCATGGATATAACCCAGATTCTTCACATGAATGGTGGAGACGGAGAAACTAGCTATGGCAAAAACTCTTGGATGCAGGTACGACTGTTAGTTGATCACGTGCTGAAGAACATAGCCATGCAGAATCAGAAAAGTAGATACAATAGAAAATGATGTACTTTGATTGAGTTTTTGAACAGTTTATAGTTTTCATGTCTGTCCATGCATATATCTGGATGATGTGTTTTTGTGCATTGGAGCAGAGGAAGGTGATTACCATGAACAAACCGATAACCGAAAAAGCCATCATCACTTCCTTCTCTGACCCTTCTGATCTTCGAAGAAGAGAGACAGCGACATTGATGTTGATGAACTTGGTCTTGTTTCTGTTCATATGTTCGAGTATGAGTAACTTATACCGACGGAAAACATCTTCAATGATGTCTTCATTGCCAAAGTGTTCGACCAGCAATGGTTCAGACACAGCTCTAATGGTCCTGGCCACACTTTCTGTTGGATTATGTAATATACATGCAATCTATATGGTAGAACATAATCACATATAATTAAGTTACCTCTGGATTGATCGCCTAAGCGGAAGCGGATCTGCCTGAGGTTGGGATCACGGTCTGCCGGACGGGAGGACACGCCACGGGTTAACGGGCAGTGACCTAGGTTTCCACAGCTGCTGACCTCTGTCTAAACTGTGGGTGGCTATCAGGTTCTGATCTCCCTTAATTCTAAGGAGAGCACCCCATATATATACAGATATATAGAGGGATAGGGTTTAGGGCCAGTATCACATACCGGACTTACCTGAATGGGCTCCCACTTATGGGCGACCCATTAACCTAAATCCAACATCTCCCACTCGCACAAAGTGGGGGGGCGCTCATTCATCGAGCCAGCACCAAAGAGAACGAATTCTCATTATACAGTTAAATCACATACGAGGAGGCAGCCGTGCGACCGGCAGGCACTACGAGCAAGGTACTGCGCATCTGTTAGGAGTTGCAGTGACTCGCGGATCTCACACCATCAGTGGATTTGTGCCCTGCACCCTTGGCCATGTAATCTTTCTCAAGGTTTGACCACACAATGATCTTTCAAACTTATACATCTGCATTGTGCCCACAACCACAACCTATACCGCGATTGACGGCCGTCTAGTGGACACAATATCGAGAAGATCCCATAATGACCATCCCCTTCCCACGAAACCATCGGCACAATTCAACTCGCTTTTCTAGAACCGGGTCCAAGGTACTTGTGAGCGCACCCATCAATAACGGACTAAGATAGCAAACACTGAACTGAACCTCAAGTCTCTGTTCAGAGTACTGAGGGTACGTACGTGGCTCTTACGCGAAGAGCTCTGGGTCTCACACGACTCCGAGGTAAGATCACATCTCGGGTCATACCCATGGTCGATTTAGGGTGCGCCGCGGTATGGAACGCGCGCTACAGCATATCTCCTCTCCCATGGAGCATATGTCCATATGCTTTACAGATGTCCATCAGGCACACAAAGTGCCCGAACCAAAAGTCACAAAGACTCCCATCCGACCCCTGAGTGGATTGACAGACCATAATCCGTCGTAGTGCGAAAATAGATAGCTCCGGACACAAAGTCCTTTCTGGTTATCCCGACGGACTTCCAAAAACTAGAAGCTATCACCAGCCTCACCCAGCCACAAAGGCATAGAAGCTATCACCCGTGTGAGAGGGTGACCAAATCCACTTTGACATATATCAACAAACAATCACAGAAATGAACACACAAAACACTCAAACTGCGAAAACATGCATACTAAAATATAATTCAAGTTAAAGAACATTGTACGGGAAATAAAATCAATGAAGTACATCACTAAGTCTACACAGTCCTAGAGACTACACATGTCTCACTAAAGACTCCCTCTTCAAGGTTGGAGAGACGGTCCACAACCATCTCATCGTAGACAAGTACTTCAAACTCATCAACTTGTGTCTAACCACGTCTCTAACATAGTTTCGCTTGATATCTACTTGCTATGAGTTGTTATGATACTTGGGTTTCTATATCACGGAGATTGCGATTCCAATGACTCAGCAATCAATCCGGAAGTCTCTTCAGCCATACAACCAAGTGAGTGGTCCACACAAGACCCACAAATTTGGCTTCAATGACGATCAACACAATGCGCGACTGCTTCTTGCTCATCCACGATATGGCGCCATCAGAGAGCAGAGCATATCTGAGGTGGGTTTTCTCTCATCAAAGTCACCACCATGGTTCGCAATGTTATACCTAGTCATCCAGAGATTCTCAGATCTCTAGCAAGTCACTAGCAGAGAGCATGACGATGCCCTTAAGATATCACATGATCCTATTTACTGCCTACCATTTCTTCAATTCGGGTTCAGCTTGGTACCTATATACCATGCCGACTGCATGACAAATATCAGGTCGAGTACACACTATTGCGCACATCAGGCTTCCGACTGCACTTAGCTACATAATTTATTTATCTAGTCCATATATCCATTTCGAGAGGTTGATCAATGTAAACTGGAGTTTCAATTGGTTTGCAGTTACTCATGTTGAACGTTTCCAACACTTTGTTTATGTAGCTTTCCTTTGAAAGCCACAACTGCCTCCTACGGCGATCTCTCGAGATCTAAATCCCAAGGATGTGCGTCGCCTCACCCATGTTCTTCATCCCATACAGAGAAGACAATCAGGCCTTTACCTGTGTGAGGAACTCCAAGCTATTTACGGCTATGAGTATGTCATCTACATATAGAATCATAAACACAAAGTTCGGTGCAGACCCTTTTGGTGTACACGCAATGATTCTCATCCATCAAGAGAAATTTATTTTCCACGAACAAATCATGAACTCTGCGGTACCACTGCATAGCGAACTGTTTTAGACCATAGATCAATTTGTGAAGTTTGCATACTAAGTACACATGGTCTTTCTGCACAAAGCAGTCAGACCGCTCCATATAGATCTATTCTTCTAACTCACCATTGAGGAAGATGGTCTTAACGTCTATCTAGTGCAGTTCCAAGTCTAGACTCACTCCAATAGCCATAATCTTAAGAGCCCATTTAGCTCTATTTCTCTATGTCCTCTCGAAGGTTGACCAGTGCCAAACACCGTTCTTCCTTTTATAGATTCCATTTAGTCCAAAGTGTTCATATCATTTTCCATTACTTTCATCCATTCTACTTAGAAGGTTCTATTGAGAGTTTCTCTAACATTTTACGGCACAATAACCATATCGTCAGACATTAGGGTGTTTAGTTCTCCATCACCTTCGAATGCATATCGTCGGGAGGAAAAACTTATGTTCTAGCCCACAGCCTAACAACTCACTACTACCAGAGGTACGACCATGATCGCTCCCACTGGGAATGAGATCCCTAATGCTCCCACTGTCAACAAGATCATCAGGAGCAGAAGCTGTTTCATTCGCTACAGCAAGCGGTGATTCCGGCAGACGACGAACTGATTCATCATCTGCGGTTTCAACTCTCCCACTCGAATTAACAGGTGTCTGCTCAACTTGATCTTGAATCTCATATAGAGATCGATCCAAATCAATCTCTCCCTTCTTAGGAAATTCGTTCTCTACAAACGTTACGTCTCGTGATTCGATCTCGGTAATACTCCCACTGTACTGCTCGGCTATAAATACATAACCCTGGGAGGTATCAGAGTAACCAAAAATACTCTTCTTCCTCTAGGTCCAATCTTTCCCAAACTTATTTGAGAAATCATGGGTGTAAGCGGCACACCCCTATGGGCGCATATGGTGAAGGTCCAGAACTTATTCCAGTCCAAAACTCATATGAAGTGGAGTTAACCGTGTTCGTCGGCACATGGTTCAGAATGTAGGCATCAGTCTTCAAAGCGTTTCCCCATAAGGAAATCAACAATTAAGTCTGCACCATATCGACCGAACCATTTTAAGGAGCGTTCTATTGCGCCTCTCTGCAAAACTATTTTGCTGAGGGGTGTAGGGGATCGTCAACTGATGAATGATCCCTTTTTCATTACATAAACCATTAAATTCCGCTGAAAGGTACTCATCTTCCACAATCAGGGTGGAGGGCCTTTACCCTCCTATCTAACGGGTGTAATCATCTGTAAATGTAATGAAATTATGCGCTCTGTGTCGAACCCTAGCACTGAGAGGGTCACAGACATCAGAATGGATAAATTGCAAGGGAAATTCGGCTCTAGGTGCCTAACCAAAAAGGCATTCCGGTGGAATTTTCTGCTAGACAACTTACACAAGTAGACGACTCCACTTGTGGAATGTAGAACAGCAAACCCCATTGGGCTAGCCGCTGCATTCTATGTTGACCTCTGTAGTCAAGTCTAGTTTGTCTTTCATTCACATCGCAAACATATCCGCGAGTAGAAGAAAAAACATGAAATTATTATTGTTGCCTGAATCCAAATCCGAAACAATAAATCCACCAGAAATAATACTAAAGCCAAACGAAGTTGAACCTAAAAACAATTGGACGGAAGATTCATGAAAAGATAATATAAAACCGGGTTTCATTAATCCTGAGACTGAAATAACAAATCGGCGAATCTGCGGAGCATAGAGGATATGACATCAGACTAAAACTCTACCGCCGCGCAAGCGCAGCTCACGAGTTTTAATCCCTTCGACTTCAACACGAAAGTTGTTGTCGATTTAAATCCACCTAATTTCTCGCGGGACTCTATGGTACTCTACGAAAACGTCACGATCCTTGGCTATGTGATTTGTCGATCCTGAATCCAAAATCCACAAAGGACATGACTCAGTCAACATATCTGTACTAGAAACACAAAGTTCACTAAGTAGCCAACAAGACATCTAGATCGGATCGATTTAGGACATGCCTTCACAAAGTGTACCTACTGGCCACAGTTGGAGCATTTCCTGTACTTAGGCTTCTAAGCCTTACGCAAACATCGATTTAGGACATGCCTTCACAAAGTGTACCTACTGGCCTCAGTTGGAGAATTTCCTGTACTTAGGCTTCTAAGCCTTACGCAAACATTTTCGCGGTGTTGTTTTCGGAGGAGTCCTTGAGTTCACCTCAGTCTTTGTCTACTTTGCCTTCAATGCATTTGCGCCATCGCGCTGTGCTTTACTCCTTCGCCTTCAGCGACTCTTCTTAGGTCTAGAGGATGGCGCCATACGCACTTCAACCTTAGGTCCAGTGACCTTGGGTCTGTCCTCTTCAACTCAATGTGCCTTCAAACGTGTTCAAAGGTATTGAGGGCCTTAGAATGAGTTATTTAGATTTTCATCTGTTTCTAGGAGTTTAGGCAAAGAGCGGATTACGACCTGGATTTGCTGCTCATCGGTCACTGACTGACCGTTCTCCTTGAGATTCACAATCATGTTGGCCATATGACTCAGATACTATCTCGCGGAGTGCTGAGGATTCATTATGCATGAATCAAACTTAATGTTGAGTGAGCACAACTAAGCAGTCGTATAGAACCATTTCTAGCCTGCAAAGTATCCCACAGCCCTTTAGCCGCGTGTTAAGCTCAAACTCATCCACCGTACTCAGCATCATGGCGCACGTCTCAGCATCATTAACTTCCCACTCAAATGGAAAGTCTTCTGCTGATTTCTTATTCCAGAATCAGGTCTTTTTACAATCTTCTTGATGGGGTTAATGGATTTCTACTTAGGACCAATTTTATATGCTTTCTCCGAATTTTATAGTGCTCACCATTAAGTCCAAGACCTTTGTCCAACTAAACGATGATGTTCTACATGGCAGACCAATTTCTCTAACTAAAGAAAATTCTAATAGGATCATGGAGACACAAGGAACAATGTTCTATTGCATGTAAAAAAGACAAGTCTCAAAATAATAGGACAAACTCTAAAACATACTTAAATTCGGAGGACAACCCTAGCTATGCTGAGATGCACTCCCCGTTTCTAAGCATGTCCTAAAGTCACTATTATCAATCGAAACACACTCTATACAAACAGTCCTCAAAGGACCAGAGTCGAACATATCGCACTAAGCGTTCAACTCTAACATAAGACGATTGTCCTAGTATTTTTCAAGGAAATTCAGAGAATCTCGCAGACTAACCGACCGGTTCACACTTAAGAACATATCCCCAAGTGTAGTTCGAACTTATCCAAACTTCTGAAAGGCTACTAAAACAATCCTAAAGGTTTGCTACCTAGACTATGCCAAAGCTAGATCTCCCTACCAAGGTAATCTATCCTATGCAAGTAAGGTAACAAACCACACAATTCAATACACACACATATATATTGAAATCTTTCAAAAATAAATTAATTTGGGGCTAATTTATAATTTCAAAACTTTGAGGACCAAAGTCACTCTAACAAAAATTAATTAACATGTTAGACCAATTTTCACACAGTATGCTGGGATCTCAACAAGTCATAACCTAGTCAATTCTACCAGTCATGGAGTCAAGAGCCAACAATATAAAGTAAGGCAAGACTATCTACCCTGCTGAAAACACAAAGTAAACCAGGGAACTCAAGGAACCCACAAAGCGTTCTACCTATCCAGTCATGCATCATTAAACAATATAAGGCTCTCCCAGCAATTAAATTGATCTAACAGTTAATATAATTAGCCCAAAATAATTATTAATGAAATGGTCCATGCACAAATACCGGATATTACAAATAACTAAGACCCACTAAGGATCCATGATCGGAACCAAATTCGTTTCGGACCAATTCAGGTAGCCCAAAAGCCTCTGAATGAGCTCAGACCGGCTTAAACAGCTTTCAACCATCTAAACCGGCCTGAACCGGACCAGTCAGCCTCAGCCAACCAGTCCTGGCCGTACCGGACGGTCAACCTCAGTCAACCGGCCCGGGACTGAACCGACCGGTCCAACATTTCAGACCGGACCGGGCTAAAACCGGTCTGGTCCAACGTATTTAACCAGACCGGTGCTGGACCGGTTCACTCAGACCGGTCCAGCACAGTGTCGTCTTCTTCAAACTGCTAGGGTTTGTAACCCTAGCAGTTTCCGCCGCCGCCGCTGAGCCACGAAGGCTGGCCACGGGGGAGGTTTCGGTCGGACACCACTGGCCGACCGAACCTTGGCCTCTGCCGACTGGTGCCGCGACCACAAAGGTCACAGCATTCAGTCGCATGGCCACAGCCACGAAGGCTGTGGCCCGTGGCTGGGGTGGCCGCAGCCCATCCTTTGGTCGCAGCCATGGAGGTCGCGACCCTTCCTTGGCCGAGCCGCAACCACAAAGACTGCGGCTAGTCAGGGCCGAGGCTGCGGTCAGCCTCGGCGTGGCGGCAGCCACGGTGGCTGCGGCCACCAGGGGCTGAGCCGTGGCCACGAAGGCCCCGGCAGCCTCTATGATGGCCTCGGAGTGGCTGAATCTATGGCGGCGGGCTCGTCGCGATCACAACTGACCACGATGGAGATTTTCCTGAAATTCGACAATTCGGAAACCAACCTAACACGTCTCTGATACCAATGTTGGATTATGTAATATACATGCAATCTATATGGTAGAACATAATCACATAATTAAGTTACCTCTGGATTGATTGCCTAAGCGGAAGCGGATCTGCCTGAGGTTGGGATCACGGTCTGCCGGACGGGAGGACACGCCACGGGTTAACGGGCAGTGACCTAGGTTTCCACAGCTGCTGACCTCTGTCTAAACTGTGGGTGGCTATCAGGTTCTGATCTCCCTTAATTCTAAGGAGTGCACCCCATATATATACAGATATATAGAGGGATAGGGTTTAGGGCCAGTATCACATACCGGGTTTACCTGAATGGGCTCCCACTTATGGGCGACCCATTAACCTAAATCCAAGACTTTCCTCCCATCCGCGACCATTCAGCTCATCATCACCATTGCTGCACCCACTCCAGTTCACTTCGGAAGCTTCCAAATCGTCAATGGAGAAAGACCCTTGTTTTAAAATTACTGGAGTGACGACAAGGCTAGCCATCGCCGACTTGGGATGTTCGTCGGGACCAAACACGTTGTTTGCAGTCACCGAGATGATCAAATCTGTAGATAATATGTGTATGAAGAAGGAACAAACTCCACCCGAGTACAAAGTTTTCTTAAATGACCTCCCAGGGAATGATTTCAACACCATCTTTAGGTCTCTACCAAGCATCCAGAAGGGAAGAATTGGGTCGAGTCGTAATCCAATGGGAGCCGTCTTCTTTGCTAGTGTTCCTGGTTCTTTCTATGGAAGGCTGTTTCCTTGCAACACACTCCACTTTGTTCACTCTTCATACTGCCTCATGTGGTTATCTAAGGTAATGATTCATTATATCCCTTCGTCATCTTATCTTCAATATATGATCATTATACTGGAAATGCATGCATGAGAACTGAATTTGTCTTCCTTTGAAAGGTTCCTCAAGGAATAGAAGGTAACAAGTGGAACATATACATGTCTCGTACCAGCCCTGAGAGAGTTCTGGATGCATACTACCAGCAATTCAAGGACGACTTTGACATGTTTATGAAGTGTCGAGAGCAGGAACTGATGCCAGGTGGACGCATGGTGCTGACGATTCTAGGAAGACGAAGTGAGGATCGAGCTAGCAAGGAATGTTGTTGCATATGGGAACTCTTGGCTATGGCTTTGAAGGAGATGGTCTTTGAGGTATATACATTAAAATTTGTCAAGATTCTTCCTCGATTCGCTAGAAAGGTAGATGAGTTCCTCCATAACTCTAAGACTTATATATATCCATGCAGGGACTAATAGAATAAGACAAGCTGGATAGCTTCAACATCCCTCAGTACACACCCTCTCCGGCAGAAGTTAAACGGGCGGTTTTAAAACAAGGGTCTTTCTCTATTGACGATTTGGAAGCTTCCGAAGTGAGCTGGAGTGGGTGCAGCAATGGTGATGATGAGCTGAATGGTTGTGGTTGTGGATGGGAGGAAAGTGTGGCCAGGACCATTAGAGCTGTGTCTGAACCATTGCTGGTCGAACGCTTTGGCGATGAAGACATCATTGAAGATGTTTTCCGTCTGTATAAGTTACTCATACTCAACCATATGAACAGAAACAAGTCCAAGTTCATCAACATGAATGTCGTCGTCTCTCTTGTTTAAAGATCAGAAGGGTCAGAGAAGGAAGTGATGATGGTGTGAACATGCAGGATGAGTATGGAATCATCTCAATATAAGATATATATCTTAAATTACTTAGTATATAAGAAGAGGAGAGTGGTTAAGGTTGAGTCAGTAGATGTTTTTCTTAAGGTTTCATTGTCTCAAAATAAGGTACTGATGTGCTGTGTGTTGTTTGTAAGAATGATATTTCTTTTTAAACTGTAAGTGACTAACTAATGGAATAAAGGTAGCAAACAATTAATACTTAAACAGTCTAGAGATCCATATACGCATAGGCTATACATGATTATGGTATGATACGAATATAGTAAATAGTATAATCATACCATATTTTTAAAGCACCTAGAGGTAACCAAATATGATTATCAAAGTCTCGTGAGAATGTTAGAATATTAGGGCATCGCCTAATATCCAACAGTTAACCACCAAAACTGGAATAAAAATTCATTTTTCTGCTGAGTTTTTACTTTAACTGTTTTAGCCTTTTAGGTGACTCCGGTCTGAGATAGAGTCTGTTTAGTGTGCCTATTCTGAAGGCATGCCTTTTATTTTCAAAAGAGCTCCTTTGGTGAATTATGTGGAGATGAGCCTTTTATGTTATGCAAACTCTCTTGGACGTTTTTCTCTGGAGCCTTTTAACTTGGAACATGTGTTATTTGGGGGTACTATTTGTTCCTTGGGATGAATCCTGGTCTGTGATCTTTTCCTGATTGAACCTCGTCGTGGCAAGGATCGGGGAACATTCACTGATAGGGCTGGGTACTTGGGCTTCGACACTCTTGGATCAGGCCCAAGAACGGATCTAACCTAACGAACAGGCAGATCGACCCAAGTATCAAGCCTAGGGCGACACCTCGAATGAACCGCTAAGCACTGATAGCTCGCCTCAGGACAAAGCGTACGTACTGGCACGCCATTAAATGTAGTCTGCACTCCTAAGGCCGACCTTAAAATACTACACTACTCACCGTACGAGAAGACAAGATCGGGTTAGGTTGATGGATTGCATGAGCTCCCCATCCCAGATATCTTGGAACGAGCTGACAGATCTGACTCCTGTCATTCAATTGACAGGTAACAGTGTTGGCTCGCCGGAAATCAGGGAGTAACTCTGGTAAGAACTTGACCATGCTCAAGTTCAAAGGTAAGCCTATAAATACCCACCAACCTTCAGACTTGCATTTAATTCTCTCCAACTTACATTCAAAACACTGCACTACACTTGAAGGGGAAACAACAGGAACACCTCAGGATTTTCTTTCGTGCAGGTCTTCGGAGTGCCCTACAAAAGCTTGAAGAGGACAATTTCAGGACAAAGTGACAAACTGAGATCCAACATTAGCGCCGTCTGTGGGAACCTGAGCAAAACTAGACATGACTCCTACCAACACCAGAACAAAGAACCACCAGGAATACACAGAGAATTACTCGCTCCATAGCCTTCAATAACACTTGGGACTATCATCATTTCTGCCCCAACCTGATATACTTCAGGATGGGTAGACCTCTTGTTTACACCCCCCAAGGCGCACCATCCAGACAGTCCACTGTCCCGTAGCAAAAAGCTACCAGACCGTCTAACTCTTGGATCGCCTCCTCTGAGAGAGCGTCGCTGAGAATGGAAGTGCCACCAGAAGACATCCTGACGCTCGCTTTCATCGCAGCACTGGACGAACTTCTCGACAGGAGAGAACAAAAGGCAGCTGCCCGAGTTACTGCTAGCCAACAGAGCCAATCAGGGCAGAAGAAGCCAGTTTTAGACCGCACCTCTAAATACCACTTCGAGCACAACAAGTCGCTCTTCGCATGAGCGTCGCTACCACGAAGGCACCAACTCATAGCGCCATGACCAGGGACGAGATTGAAGAACAGGTCTCACAGAAGATGAAGGAGCAAAAGGTCAGGGTTATGCCACGTCTCCGTGACAAAGCGCCCCATCCCTTGAACCCCGAAATATTGAGGGTCACTGTACCGTCACACGTGCAGTTGCCCAAGATCGAATACTACAAATTCGAAGGAGATCGAGTTGAACACATCCAGATAGACAAGCCTCCCTCTTAGGGAAAATAAATTATGACAATCATTTCACTCTCCTATTCCCGGCGACCGTAGGAGGCGTCCCTTCGCATTGGTGATTTGGACTCCTCAAGGCTTCCATCAGGTATTGGGGCGATCTAAAGGAGAAATTCATTGTCTAGTACATGGGTGGACGATAACTGCTGAAAAGCGTTGGAACTTTGGATAACATCAAGCAAGGAAATGATGAGAGCTTAGGTGATTTCTATACCAGGTTTAAGAAGGAATTGGCGGGGATTGATCGAGTCATTACAGGTGGAGAGACCATTATTGCCTTTGTAAGGGCGCGTGGACCCAAAATTTTCGTTCTTCATGATAGTCTGAGCATAATTCTAGTCAACATGGTGGAGGAAATGGCAGCCAGGGTTAAATTCTACATCGACCTAGAAATCACCAAGGAAGGGAGAAAGGTGGTCCTAAAATAATCGAAAAAGAGTCTAAGGACGGAAAAAAAACGGACCAAGGTCATCAGAATGCAGGAAATGATGATCAGAAACGTCACCCAGTGATCCCACGCGCTAATAGGGAAGTCTACGAGGCTTATACTCCCCTGATTTAGGATATATCAGTTATTCCAGCGGACATGGAGAAAAATTATTTGGCGACGCCACTGATACTACGAAACAGCGACGCGCAATTGGGAAGCGACCAAAAGGTTTACCGTCGTTAACTATTGCAAGATACATACTACTGAAAACTGCAGGATCTTGAAAAGGGATATTGTGAACCTTATACATAAGGGTTTTCTCAAAAATTTTGTGGCGCGCGGTGAAAGAAGTAGGAACTCTCTCCGCAAAAAGAACACGCCTCCTTGAAGGCCACAAGAGTCAAGAAGGACCAAAAAGGAAATGTGAACGTTATCAGCGGAGGGTTCGTCACTCGGGGAGAGACGAGCGATGCTCGGAAGGTGTATACCTCACAAATTTCAGGAACCTCCTTGGCCGGGAAGCGCCCTAGGGAATAAGGGGATGAGGTAATCTCGTTTTTTGAGGCGGAAATGGGAAATGTGACTTATCCCCCACGAAGACAACCTTGTCATCACCAATGAGATTGATGGCTATGATGTCAAGCGGGTACTAGTCGACTCGGGAAGCTCGACAGATATACTCTTTCTCGATGCCTTTATGAAGATTGAGCGCTCAGAGAAGGAATTGAAAAATGTCAACTTTCCTCTAATGGGGTTCGCTTCACAAGCAACTTACCCGGTAGGGGCGATCACCTTGCATGTGTACTTGGGAGAGGGATGGAAGGTGATCACTATAAACGACACGTTCATTGTGGTGGCTGCCTCGACCTCGTACAACGCTATATTATGGCGCTCTACTTTGAACCCAAACAAGATGGCGCACAGCACGTACCACCAGTTGTTGAAGTTCCCAACTCCCCATGGGACAAGGGTAGTGAAAGGAGATCAGCCTGTGGCACGCACCTGCTACGTTTATTCAGTGTGTCGTCACGTACTAAAAGGCAAAGGAAAAGAGGCTCTGGCGATCCAAACAGATGAGGACCCTCGGGAGGAGAGGAGTCACCCCCAACCAGTGGAAGGATTAAAGAAAGTAAAAATAGTCGGTCCGGGGAAGATCGTGCAGATAAGAGCGACGCTCTCAGGTGAAGAGGTTGAGGCCTTGGCAACAGTCCTTATAGAATTCAAGGAGTTGCTCGCATGGAAACCCAAGAACATGCCAGGAATTAGTAAGGAGATAATCGCCCACGAGTTGAACATTGATCCAAACATTAGGCTAATCGCTCAAAAGTGACGCCCTGTGGGTGAGGAGAAGGCAACTGCCATAAGGCAGGAGGTAGGGAAGTTGGTAGATGCCAACTTTGTGAGAGAAATCAGGTTCCAGACATGGGTGGTTAACCCAGTCTTCGTAAAGAAGAACAACGGAAAATGGCAGATGTGTATAGACTTCAGGGACCTGAACAAGGCGTGTCCCAAGGACTCTTATCCTTTACCCAGAATTGATCAGCTAGTCGATGCTACTTTATGCCACGAGTTGCTCGGTTTTATGGACGCCTATTCAGGATACAATCAAATCCATATGGCCGATAACGACGCCCAACACACGACATTTTACGCAGACATGGACATCAATCACTACACTATGATGCCTTTTGGTTTGATCAATGTCGAGGTGACCTACCAAAGGATGGTGAACAAACTGTTCACCGGGATGTTAGGCGACACCATGGAGGCCTACATGGATGACATGTTGGTCAAATCCATCAAAGGACTTAAGGAGAGCATTTTAGTGTATGTGTCTCTACTAAGTGCGCCTCAAACCGACCAAATGCGCTTTTGGCGTCAAATACGGCAAGTTCCTATGCTACATGGTTAGTCAAAGGGGGTATATGTGAATCCCGAGAAGCTGGAGGCGATTGAGAAAATGAGAAGCCCAACCTTCCACAAGGAGGTCCAGTGTTTTAATGGGAGGCTAGCAACGCTCATTTGCTTTTTGGGAAAGGAAGGTGACAAGTCTCTCCATTCTTCCAGGTTTTAAGGGCGAACAATAAGTTTGAATGGACCTCGAAGTGTGAACAGACGTTCCAGGACTTGAAGGCACATCTTAACGTGCTCCCGCCATTGGCCAAGCCTACAAAGGGAGACACACTTTCCCTGTATGTAGGCATCAATCGTAGATGTAAGCTCTGTTTTAGTCAAGGCGATCACCAATGGACAAGTGCTCGTGTACTCTGTATCAAAGGTCCTTACAAAGGCTGAAATGAACTATCTAGAAGTTGAAAAGTACCTCTATGTGTTGGTGATCTCAGCTAGAAAGCTTCGCCCCTACTTTCACGAACACGAAATCACCATTTTAATAAATCAACCTTTAAAACACTTCCTTCAAAATCCAAACACCTCAGGGAGGATGGTTAAATGGGTGGTTGAATTGAGCGAATTTTGAATAAAGTTCGAACCCAAAACGACTATAAAAGGGCAGGCGCTAGCTGACTTCATTGTTGAATCCACATGCCTCTCAGAAGCGTCGCCTATGGAACGAGAGGAAGCGAAGGAAACTTGGATGCTTCACACGGATGGGTGATCCTCAGTTCATGGCTCGAGGCATGATTGATACTTATACCACTAGACAACGACACTCATTTACAATATGCCTTAGTACTCACCACTACAAGAAAGTCGAGATTTAACGTCGGTAATAAATCGTTGTTAAAGGCATAAATATCGTTGTTAACTTTTAACGTCAACAAAATTTTCGTGCCGGTAGCCCCCGTCGTTAAAGGTTATACCTACGGCAATTTGCCGTTGTAAAAGGTTTGCCGTTGTTAGAATGACACTCCTGATTTATCTTTTACAACGACATTTGCTGTTGTTAAACACAGATGAAAAGCGACAACATATTGTTGATGTTATAGTTCCTACTTTGTTATGACAAATATCTGTCGTATTGTATGTGTTATAGACACGAGTGTTCGTTGATGCTTTTGGTAAGAATCAATTGCGGTATAGAGAGTTGTCCAAACTGTATATTTGCTATGGAATGACACTGTTACAATTCCTATCTTTTAACCTCTACAACTTTTGTAGTGAATCCGTTTATTTATTTTCACTAAAATTCATCAATTGTCAATTAATGTATCCAAAGGTTGGTATTATTGTCATAAAATTGTCTTTGTTATATGTTTGTTTCCGTGTCAACCAAAGTTGTTGCAAATTGCTATATACTGTGTCTATCATAATTTTCAAGTGTTGTCAATTGTGTAGGACAAACAGCAGAATATTTAGTGATGTTATATATTATGTTACATATTAATATGTACTGCTGTAATACATGATATTTTCATATATATAGAATTCCCTTTTTCGATGCTATAAGTCTATTCGGTCAGCCTCACTTTGCCACCATTATATATGTAAATATACAGTAACCATAATTAGAGGAAGTGGAAGAAGTCCAATTAACATCATGACATTCAACAAAATAGTCCAAAGTACTTGTCCACGTCCACCCAACATCCAACACCCAAAAACATATACATCACGCATTAGCATGGCAGACTTAATAACTGTTGCCCAAAATAAGTCATTGCACAAAACCATAACACAGAAGTTATAATGTCTACAGTAACAAAACCATAACACATGCCCAAAAGTAGTCATTGCACACAAAGTAAGGTTCCCCTATTGTTCATGCATTCGAATCTGCACATTAAACCACCCAAAGGTTAGTAGGCAATGTATGATATGTTTGGATGTAATTTGAACCAAACTGTTTGTTTAAAATTTACCTTGTGTTTCTGAATCATCTTGGAGTTGACCATTTGCAATCATAGCCCTTCTCATCTGTAACATATCCCTCTGAAAGCTGGCCATACTTGCTTGGAATTCCACCAATTGCCGAGTGGCTTCTTCAGCCTTACGAGCACTTTCTTCAGCCTTACGTGCACTTTCTTCAGCAATTGCACGAAACTCCTTTGATTCAGCTCTAGCCTGTTTCAGTTGTACACTCTCCATGGCCCTTGCCAACTTGGTTAGACGGTTTCTACTCCCCCTCCGGCAGTCTAACTTCCTCGTACAAAGCGTCCTTGTTTGCTGGCTGATCTGCATCACCTTCTACTTGAGCTGCCAACTCTTCAACTTTCTCCTACAATTCACAGTGTTAGTATGTCGGATTGACCATAATCATTGAATAACAAGATGAAAAACTATTTACAGACCATGATGGACTTTGACTTTGCATCAATTGGGATCCCATTTTTGTCGAGATGATTTTTCAAAAACATGTAATACTCTCCAGGGTGGACACCATTATTCTTCTCAATCTGTTTCACATCAGATAATATTTGTACTGTAATTCTACTCAAAACTAAAACCAAAATCAGATTTCTTAGCATTAATGTTACCTCCTGTTGTTCACGTTTTGCAAAGCTGCATGCACCGGTAGTGTGTCGCATCACCAGGTGAGGCCTATTTTGCTTGTTTCTTTCGCTGATGGTCTACACGGAGATGTCAAATATTATTATAGTCATGAACCAGACTTTACTTATAAGATAGGAATGCATAAATAAGAAGTTCTGAATATGATATAGATAAAAGACCTTGAATTCATCAGAACTTAACCAATTCACCAAATATACCCAATCTTCTTTGACCACATCGGCAGGACAGTGTAGGAGACGCTCTTCATTTGTGGGGTACTTGTCATAGTGGAAGCGCTTCAAATTTGCACGGTAGTTCCTGTATTTGTCTCTCATGACTGATAAAATCAGCTTCTTGAGGTTTTCATCATCAGGAATGACGAACTTTTCCTAATACACATACAAACACAACATCAACCCTACTACTTTCCAGTTCATAAGACAGAAAAAAAATAACCAAGATACGCTTTTACAGATTAATACTTACTGAGACCACCTCGAGCATCTTGGCCTCATAGTCGATTGGTTCCTTTGGGATGTCACCCCAATCTTTGACTTGCAACGGTGCATTTGTCCGTTTGCGAACAATACAGCCGCACCATGCAGCAAAGGTGGACGCGTTTGGGCTACACACACGTCCTACAGCATTAAACTCTAGCTGTTCTTTCTCGTTTATACCATTCCTTGACAACCTAATGCAGCGGGTTCTGCCACGACGTAGCTTAGGTGTCGGTGGACAAATATTATCCTATGAGGCAACATGATCTGCATGGACAATGTACAGTTATGTGCTTGTTATAGCGTTTGGAGATTAACAAGAGACAAGTTCAACTGTGACCGAGGGGATATTACCTGGAGCAGTGTCCTCAGGTTGTGTTTCTTCAGCTGCATCCTCCAGAGGGGCATCTTCATACGTGTTTGGGCATAGTGTCTCTCCATCTGACGAATCCAAGCTCCTCTCTGCTGTGAAGGAAATACCCACGGTTGAATGCACAACGGAAATGGAGAAGAACATAATCGTTGTAGGCAAAACTTCTAGCAACTATTCATATATACACTTACTAAACACGTTACGACCAACTTTCCGTGGAGATCTTCGTAGGGGTACTTGCTTCCCTGGAACTCTCCTTCCGGATACTCTCTTTGTCCCGGACATCATCCAAGGTTATCCTGCACATCACACGAATGAACCATTTAGACATCCACCGTAGACAAAAACAGCAGTACACATGATAAAAACAGACAAAGTCCACATTTCAACAGAAAACAACAACGGAAACCACCACATGTAAGGAGAGTGCTAACCCTAAACCTGCAAAAAATGTAACCTTTCTCATATGTGAAACAACATGGTCGAAATGTAGAGTGCAAACCCAAAAACAACGGAAAAACAGAGACATGCAACCATAAAACGGAGCGAAACAACACAACAGAACCGAAAGATGAAAACTTTCCACTCATGGCGTTGAGAACTTCATCAACGAAAGATGAAAACAGAAGAACTCATTGCGTGAGCCACAGCGGGAGTTGCAGACCAGAAACGGCGTTCACACAGCGGGAGAAAGTGAAGACTCAGAACAGAAAACAGACCCACGGTGAAGTGTCGACCGACCATGGGTCTGTCGTGCATGTGGGAGGGTTGAGATACGGTGAGGTACAACTGCCTAGAGAAACGAACGTTGCTTACCTTTGCTTCGGTGAGAGTGGCTCGAGCAGAACGATCGGAGTGCCGCAGCGGAGGGGACTCGACAGCAGCGAGTATCAGCAAATGGCTGAACCTGTGAAACAACCAAGTCTACTTATCAATAAAATGGAGGGAAATGAAAAGCTTGTGATCAGAGGATTTGACAGAAGATATGTTTACTGCACAATCTCACCGAGACCAATGGTTATCTTTGCTGTTGCAGCCTCCATAATTGCTCTGCAGAAACCACAACAGACCCATGTGATGCTGAAACCGTAACACCTATTTGTCTTCAAAAAACAGAACGGTAGTGGGATTTCTCAGACTTATAAACCAAAACCCATTATCATATTTTGGACTTCAACAATAAATGGACTTCATATGCAACACCCACACCGTAACACCCACAGCAAATGGACTTCAACAGAAGAACAAACACAAATCTTAATTCTTACATTATCAGGCCAGACCCGAATTGGTTAAGACCGAACAACATGTTGTCATTTCATACATACAAGTGCGAAAAAAACAGGACAAAAATTGACAACCAAAACAACCGTGAATTCCCTGTTGATGCTAAATTGGTCAAAAACAACCAAAACTGACAGCACAAGACACACCTATTACAACATGCTAAATTGGTCAAAAACACACAGCTCATGCTGAAATATGACATTGGTTCAAATATGACATTGCTGAAATAAGACACACCTATTACAGCATCCAGAACCTTGCTACATTTCAGAATCTGTGTCCTCACGAACAGCATCTTCACATTCTGTGTCTGAGTCGTTGCTGGTTGAGCTGTACAAGGTAGCAAGTTCGTCCGAAGATTGGTCATCTTCAGTGCAATTCTGTCCTTCGATGTCATGTAATTCCTGCTCTAAATCTGCATTTGATCCCTCACGTGCGTCTAAGAGGTCGAGGTCTTCATCGTGTCTTTCCCAGGGGACAACGTCATTATCATTTGCATAGGCACCATCAGTCGGGGATTGAAAAGTTCCTCTGATCTCTTGCAAAGGGAGCAACTGAAAACCAACTGTTAGTACCAAACACTTAGAAAAAAATTGGACGTTTAAGGGGGGGAAAAAAGATACGTGGGAGTAGAGCGTAAGGCCTTAGCGCACTAGGTTGTCAAGAGCGCCACCACTCTTATCGATGGGCGCCCTATCCGCATGAAGACATGCGCCAGCCATAGGATGAAGACCCAGGTTCGAATCCAGCTAAGTGTTCCCCCTTACTAGGGGAACATCCTGGAGTCACTAACAAGGATTCCAAGGTGTATGGGTGGGCTTGTCAGAAACTATCCAATCAGGAGCGCTATCCACCGTTAGGTCCCAGTGAAGGTCAAACGTCAGACCAACATAGAGAGTGTATCACCCCGCACTCTCATCTTCCAGGAGGAAAGGCGTCTCCTGGTCAGTAATAGCAGGCAAAGGCGTCGCCTTGTCAGCACCAGAGGTGGACTCCCTTGCGAGAGTTTTCTTCTTCTTGGAAGGAACGCTGTAAGGATTTCCTATGAAGACGGACACATTGTCATTGATGTTCTTTTCTATGGAAGTACCATCAGGAAATACATAGTAAGTCCACGACATGCGGTTTTTCGTCACAACAGACGCGACCCACTTCTTAGTGTGAAGAATATTTAATCTTCTAATAAGAAGGGAATTGTCACAATAGCGATAGTAAGAGACTACACCTTTGAAAAGAGCGACCGTCCCTTGGGTGTCAGGGCTCAACGTTAAAGAATCCGCTGATAACGGATCCACTTCGTCCTGGTGGCATGTCGACTTCTTCTCCTTCTTGGAAGAGTGCGGCCTTTTCCTTTTCTTTGAACCCTATGAGGCGTCGATGGGGGCTTTTCCTTTACATTTTTTATGTTCAACATGAAGGGATAGCACATAAGCAGCGCATGAAAGAGTGTTATATGCAAAAGGAAAAGGAAATGATTTATTACCCGTGAAGAAGAAGGGTGACGTTGTACTGAGGAGATGCCCGCATTGAACAAATCCTCTTATGTGGCATCCTTGGATATCAATTTGGCGCACCCATCTTGGTGGTCTGGGTACACCATATGGAGAGACTCCATGTCCCAAGGTGATAATTCATCAGGGGAAGGCATAGGGTCACGGAGCGCCTCAGAGGTTATGCACCAAAGAACGCCCCCTTGGAAGAAGAAGTAGAAACTCTTCCAATTGGAGTCTTTTGTCCTAAAGCCCGTAACTAAGGGTCATGCGGAGCGCCAATTCTGATACATATTATCAAGCAAGCGACTGACAAAACTAAATACGTCACAACAATTTGAATCTATCCTATAAAAATGGTTAAACAAAACTAAGGAATGTGTTCAACCCCTCTTTACACACAACACCATAAAACCTACCCATGAAAATGGAATTGGGGGAAAATTGAGTAGGGGAAACGTCATAATAACGGTATGCTTCTACCAAGTCCGGGCATATAGGAAACATCAACCCCACATCAATTTGCAAGTGATACATGGTTTCCTCGCCCTAACCTGGTTCAGAAACAGGATGAAGGTTTTCCGGATCTAATTTATCCAGGATAGGAAAACGCGGTGAGAAAGCATCGTCCAAACACACTTCCTCCACCATTTTACTGAAAATTAACCTGGAAATAATGTTGGGCTCTGGGTCAGTGAAACCTGGTGGAAAGAAGATAATTACCTCACCTCTTTCTGAGTCGCTCGCCATTGAAGAAAGGAGGCATTTACATCTGGGGTAGAGTATTGGCTCAAAAAGGGTGTAGCGAGCTCTTTTGGGCGACCGAAAAACCTAGGGCGATCGGAGGAAAGAACGTACGAGTGAGCAAAAAAGACTGGCTGAACCGAAATCCCGACAAAACCGATCTGAGACCGATCCCGAAAAAACGCAAGAGTGACCGAAATTCTAGAGAGAGAAAGTAACAAAGAGGTAAACGTGAAAAAATCAAGGGGGATCAGCAAATTTATAGAGTTCCTAGGGGAAGATGAAGAGTCACCTCGTTCAGGCTATCCCTAGGGGCAATGATGGCCTGAAACTGTAGGGAAGCCCAAGGGTTTATGACATCCCAAGCGCGGCTCTCCGGACGTCCCACTCTCTTTTGAAATTCAAATTCAAAATTTGAATTTCGACGTTCTACGCGCCATTGATGACACACCTCATCAACAAGGAACAACATGCCAAAAATTTTAGCTCGTGCTCAATCAAATGGAACGTCATAGCCTTGGTAAGAAGCACAATCAAACCAGTATGGGCGACGCTCATGCTGGGCTTCAGGGTCAGATGATGGGTCTTGGTACTCGGGCTTCGACACTCTTAGATTAAGTCCAAGAACGAATCTAGCCCAACAAACATGTCGACTGACCCTAGTATCAAGCCCAGGGCAATGCCTTAGAGTAGAGTCATGGAGCGACGCCATGGAAGGCCAAGGAGGTTGCCCTCGAATGAACTGCCCAACACTGATAGCTCGCCTCAGGACGAAGCGTACGTACTGGCGCGAAATTAATGAAACTCCATGTGGGCTGCGCTCCTAAGGCCGACCTTAAATTACTCAACTGCTCATCGTAGATTGAGATTATCATGTATATACTATAAATTTTAAAGACTCAACAATACAATCACGATATGTATGTTTATGGGTTAATCTGTACGATCTGTTCTCATTTCAATTCTATGATATAAATTTTACATATCAACTAGTTCACTCGCACGACCCCATAAACCCTACTTAGATGCACCGAGAACATGTGGAGTTGAGGCATGTATGCGTTTGGCATATAAATTCTACCTTTTTTTTTTTAAGGAAAAGTATGAAAACCCACCTGGATGTTTGTCTCGTTTGGTAATTGCACTCATAATGTTTGTCTTAACATCCATATGTTTCCATTTGTTGGTAAGTGCACATTTCTGTCACTGGTCGTTGGTTTCCCGTCAAATCGAAATCATGTGCAATGTATGTGATGTAATTGTAACCTTATACACCCAAAATACCCCTAGCAGGAAGAACCGGAAGAAAAGGAAGTAACTGAAACCATTCGAAACACTGAACTTCCAGATCAGTTCACAAAAGTAAGATCTCCTCTAGAGGAATGTTTTGCTCACTATAGTATGTGCATATTTTATATGATGCATTGATTCTCTAACAGAGCAAAAGTGCATAATATTTTCGGGCTCAAAATGGAATTGAAAATATTGAACTAGTCCAATTTGAGTTTCCGGAGACAAGCTTGCACTTGGTATGGAGAATGTTGACTTGGAATTGTTTTTTCCTTTTAACAATTTAATTTTAATATCGTCTTTTCATGTTCCAGGAATAATCATGCATCTCTGAGTTAGAACTTCTGAGTATTTTATTGGAAGTACCTCACACTGGAAATACTTTGGTAATTAATGTTTTATTTTAGCAGATAATCTCTAGTTTAGTCTTGTTTGAAACAACGCATCCTAAGAATGTCTGTACCTATGTTCAACTTAATATCTTGATGATTTCTGCTATATATGCATTGATGGTAGGCTAAAACTGGATTTAAAACTCTTGCATTATTTTCAAAGCTTGCATTGAGGAGGGATACTTTCATGTTTTTTTGCTTGTAACAATTTCTTATCATCTTATTTTCTTAATTCAAGGTGTTAATAAAGGAAAAGAGTTCAGGAAATGCATGGGTAGTATAGCAAAAGCAAATGGTAAACCATCATTTGTGGGTAATCTGCTTCACTATTAATTGGATAGCAAAAGCTTTCTCCAGTGTAGAGGAACTATGAATGAGAAGATGATTTTCTCCACAATGATTTTCTGCTGCATGTTCAACTTAATCTTATCATTTTAAAAGATGAAGGAAACCACGTAAAGAGAAGAAATCATGAGTAGGTATCTATTTGGCCACATAACATCTTGTGTCCTCCAGATAATTTTTCACTGAATGAGATCAAATTTAATTAGCAATGACAAAAGGAGGCAAAACCGCGTTCTAGTAAGCATACGACTGATCTAATTTCTTAGTAACCATACTGCAGATACTGTTCCAAGAACTGAAACATACCACCATAATCGCGTTAATACCTAGAAATTTCGATCCTCCGACCGCTGGAATGCGAGAAACTATTGACTCAAAACATCCACCATCTGTTTATAACTGCTGACATAACAAAAGGTTGGTGATGGGATGTTAGGGGCAGAAACGTCTTTCTACTATTATCGTTTTAAAATTAACGTATGCACGTGTCGTGCACATGCCAATTAACGGGTCAATTTAACGGAAAGTGTTGTTACCAACAAAATAAAACATATAGGCGTACTTATTTGCGACAAAAACATTCAGGTGCAGTTGCCAAAAAAATAAACATCCGGTTGATTTTTCATACTTGTCTTTTTTTTTTCTTAAAAAAAATAAAGTGGTTCGACTGAACCGATTCTAAATTGGTTTTTGAACTGGTTCAGATATCTACTTGCTAATTCATGTAAGTTCAGGTACATGTTTGTCAAACCATGTCAAGTTCAGGTACCTGTTTACTACTCACGTGATATTTTCCGTTTATTCTTAACGATAAATTAACGGTAGATACATATTTGCTTATTTCAGAAAGTTGAGTAACTTAATTTCGGTAAAAACAAAATTATACCTACCTGCCAAACCATATCAAATTCATGTACCTATTTTATAATTAATTCATTGTTATAAAGTGTAATAGTTTTTTGTTTTTCTATTTTTCAGTTTAGCTAGGTTCCGGACAATATTCATATTTTTCCCAAAAAGTAACTACTGTACATTTTTTTTGAAAAAGTAAGTATAGAAAAAAAAAATTAGAAATATGTATATAAACGCTACTGTGGTTAGGACATGATATTTGTTTTTACAAAGTTCGCTACTCAGGGTATCATTTTTTACAAAACGCTACTCGAGTTAGCGTTTTTACCAAAATGCCACCCCAAGTGGTATTTTTACTAAAACGCTACCTTTGAGTAGCGTTATTTTTTTTTATTTTTTCACGTTTTTTTGACGACTCGATATTTAATTAAAAATAAAATTATGTATCTATTA
This sequence comes from Chamaenerion angustifolium, assembly GCA_946814005.1. Classification (NCBI taxonomy): domain Eukaryota; kingdom Viridiplantae; phylum Streptophyta; class Magnoliopsida; order Myrtales; family Onagraceae; genus Chamaenerion; species Chamaenerion angustifolium. Next base: position 4,452,017 of record OX328279.1, read on the forward strand.
AAAAAATTGTAATAAGTAGATATTTTAATTGTGATTCAAATGATGAAAAAAAATATTAAATTTGGACTTACGGATTGACTGTACGCTCTGCCGTAAGTTGATATATGAAAATATGACTTAAAAAAATATAACTCACACCTTGTAAGTCCAAACTCACCACGGTGAACATCATTTATGTCGTAATTCAATTATCTACCTAGAGTAATTTTTTTATTAGAAATAAAGTGATTTTTTAAGCTAACATCGCTTGTCTTATAATTTAACCGAAATAATTAAATGCATTAGATGAGAAATTTAATTATGCACTTACTCAAAAAAACAATTAAAAAAATGACAGTACGTAAATAATTTAATTACAAATTAAATGACACTAACTATGTGTTATTTTTTGACTTTTAGACTTGCCGTATAATACGATACGTAAAAAAACTATATAAACGTATATTTATACAGTAATATCACTGTTTATTAATGTATAAATAAAAAACGTGAAAACAAAAAACAAAAAAGAAGAACGCCACTTAAAGGTAGCGTTTTGTAAATACGCTACCTTAGGAAGCGAATTTTGTAAAAGCAAATATCATGTGCTACCCACAATAACGTTTATATACATATTTCTAAATATATTTTTTCTATACTTAAATTTTTTAATTCATTTTGCACGGTAGTTATTTTTTTTAAAAATGGAAGTTTTGAGTAGCTGATGTTTCCTTTTATCTTCCTTGGCGAAATATATGTGTTTCCATGAGCCAATCTAGAGATGCCACGTTCCATCAATCATTTATTAAATGAGCGACGACTCGCAGTACAACTCTGCGTGGTTGAATTGAAATGTTGTACTGGAGTGGAGTGAGTCTCGTGGGACGGATAATGGGGTTCGGGGAATAGTCACGTCGTTGGAATAGTGACGTCAGCACATACTGACATGTTTGTGATATATGCATGGCATGGATGGTCGACGGCAGCTCGCAGATCAGAATAGAGTTAATTATAAGCCAACGACTGGATAATTGACCCAACAATACACATCAAGGATGGAAGGAGGGACCACAACTATATATAATTATATATATATATATATTAAGAATTCGATTCTCACTTTACCCGATAAATAATTTATTTATATAATAATTAATAATTAATAATTAAGAAATTTGTATAAAAATAATCTATATATATATAATATAATATAATTTTATAATTATAAATACATAAATAAAAGTTTAAAATATAATTTATATTTCATAAGTCTTGTTTATTATTTATTTATGATAAAAATATGAAAATTATGCAACATGTTTGACAAAAATGATTTTTGGTACAATTTATTTGTTGACGATGTTTAATGGTTAAATACGTTTGTAAATGATGTTAGACCATTCCGTCTAAAAAACGTTTAATTCTGTCGTTAAGTTGTCACGTTTTTTACTCAAGAAAAAACGTTTCTTGAATTAAATGACCTGACAGTGAATTGAATGTCAATGGATGGATGAAAGTTGCTCTCGCCTTAGCTCCGGTGAACCTGCAAGAAGGGGATCGCAACAGAGGGGGTGTCTCCGGGTCCCTCTCCGATGCTTAAATGAGTATATGTGTGTATAGAACTCAAAAACGTCAAACTGAATGTATGTAAAGCAAATTTATTTATAAAGTAAGGAGACTAAACCGTAAAAGGCAACAGTATATCTTAATGAATATTGTGTTGGTGAAGATTAGGATAGCAGATATTACGGTTATGGTGTAATATTGCAGTTACCATATGTAATCTTAAGAGAATATGTGCCTGAGATATGCGGGATATCGTGGTCATATCTTTAGGAATGGTTGGTGGGACCAGAGAAAAAAGGCAGGGCTATCTTTGGGACGAGCACTCCTATGGTGAGCAGTAGGAGTCCGCGACTTGGGCGTCCACTTTAGCTTGGGCTCGACACTGGGCCACTCTATCAAGGGCCAGATCGGCTTTAGCATGGGCCGGTCCGGTTCGAATAACCTGGGTTTTACCCCCTCTATGGTTATTGGCCCTCTGGGGTCTTTTCCTTATTGGGTTGTCACTATCAATACCCAACATTTGCCCCCGAAGCTTGAGTGAAGTTTCTTCGGCCGAGCTTGATTCTTTGATAGGGTTTGAGATAGTGACACTTGAATTGGGTTTTCTTTGTCCTTTTCTGCTATCTGTACCCTTATGAACACTTTATACTTCTTTGGCGATCAGTCGTTCGGTTGCCCAGAGTTGAAAGAATATTCGGTCTTTTATTCCTTCTTGGCGACCACTCGAGGTTGTCTAGGTTTATGGATATTTATCCTTCGCTATTTGGCGATCACTGCCTTTGAAAGGGTTTTCCAAAAAGGCCTCGTAATGCATTGGCGATCAGTTTATCTGCATAGTGGACCTTAGCATTTAATGACTGCACAATCATCTAGAAGTTGAACGGACATTTGAGGCACCCCTGTCGTTTATTCTTCCGTAACCCAAGGGTAGTCTGACAGTTTCTGTACTGTCCGACCGTTTGTCTCTCCGAGGTGTGTCTTAGAATTCTAACATTGCTTCGATTTTTCCCCAAAAGGTGAAATCATTCTCTGTGTCGTTTTGATTCTATCTGTGGCGGTTACTCCTATTTTGTCTATATAAGGAACGAAAGTTCTACTCCTTTGTGTTTTACGCGTCCCAGTCATCCAAAATATAGAGAGCTCTGTGCCTCCTCTGTTTTCCAGCACTCTGGTTTTTCAATCGTCTCCTTCCCTCTTTCGATTTCCGAAAACTCCAACCTAGACATCAATGGCTTCAAGAAATCAATCCACAGGCAAGAGCAAGGTACCGGCTAATAGGTCTTCTTCTTCAAATCCGAAGGTGCCCCCTAAGGCTACCAATGCTCCCCTGCAAATCAGGGACGGTTCCTCTCCGGCTTCCAGCCAAAGGAACTCTGACGCCGGACGATCAGCGGTCACACCTGTGGTGGTGGATGGGTCAGAAACCAACGTGCCCATCTTTTCCCCAAAAGGTAAACACCAAGGTTTTTCGTTCGCTTGTTTTTCTGATAATGGCCTCTGTTTTTTCTTGCTTTTATATTGTTCTTTCCATATCCTGATATTCTAAGTAGATATCAAGCCTAACGAGTTGAAGCCGACTCAGTTCAAGATGGTAGTCGCCATAGGTGGTCTGAGTGAAACGGATTCCCCCGGGTACCCAGGCTTAGGGCTGCATTATCCTCGCGATGGAGAGGTTTACGTTTATGCGGCCCAGATCAATACTGAGTTACGTTTTCCTTTCTGCGAGGATTTGCAGGAACTATGCTGTTATTACGGGATAGGTCCCACGCAGCTCGTACCCAACGCCATTAGGATGTGGGTCAGATTCAAGTTCATGTGTCTACGTCAAGAATGGACGTATTCACTGACCTTGTTCCGATGCTTTTTCTGATTGGCCGCTGGAGCGAACCACCTTCATCATTTCCAGACCCGATGGCCCAAGTTTGAAGAATGGAGAGGCCAGGCGTGGAGCTAGAACGTCCATTTTCGATTGGTTGATGACTTCCGTGCCACCAACTCCAACTACAAGAAGTTCTACTTCTTCTACAAGGGGGCGTGACCTGAGAGTTGTCTCAACCGGAAAGGGATACTCCCACTGTCTTTGGCGAGTTATCTGGGAGCGACCAGAACGCCATCGACGACTTCTTCTGATTGAACAAACAATCAAATTTCTGTTTGATCCATTCAGTGGCGGAAACCACAGAGAACATGCTCGATATGGCGGGCATTCATCAGGCCTCACCACTTCTTATTGATTGGGTAATTCTCTAATCTTTTTCTTTTATTGGTTGTAGGCGCTCGGGGCCACAAACTCATGGGTCTCTTTGATGACAAGGGTAAGACGGAGTTGTCTTCAGACCAGGCGTTGTTGAACCTTCCTCCTCCTCCCTCCAGGCTTTCCTCCAAACGAAAGCCTGAGGGTGATCGCCCATCAATCATTCCTGGCTCTCGCCAGCCAGGTACGTAATATCTCTCTTCAGAACTGCCCTGTTTGTTTCTTTTTCCTCTGCCTTAAATTTAGGTTTATAATACCTTTTGCTAATTTTTTGAAGAGAAGCTTATTGCTGAGGTGGCTCGTGACCCCCTCCTGCCGAGAAGGTCAGGAGTTCAGGCGAAGAGCGCCCTGCTCTTCCCAACAGCCCTGCTTCTCCTAAGGGTCATGTTGCCCCTAAGAAAAAGGCACTGGCAGTGGTCACGACGACCCCTCCTCCTTCTGATCGCCCGACCCCCATTCCTCCAAAGGAGACTGAAGCTCGGAAGAACTCGAAGGCTCCCTCTGGGGAGTACTGCCCACTAGTGGGCTTGTTCCAGCCGCCCAAGGCTGTGAACTCCAGGGGCGTCTGGGTCCCTTGTGGAAACCTCTCGAAAGCGGGGGTTTATGATCAGAAGACTCTCTGGGGAAACCCGTACTTGTGCATGCAACTCCTCGAGGGGATAGTCCCTCCCAAGGACCGGGTCTTGGTTCCCTTAAAACTGCCCGCCATCGAGGGGATCATGAGGCCGCACTTCAAACAGATCGCCTTGGTAAGATTTCTCATCTTTATTTGTCTTCCTATTACCTGTTCAATTTTCCTTAGACTAACAATACTTTGCCCCTTTTTCCCTTGTTGTCAGCTCATTCGAGAGGAGGTGGCGATCGGTCGGGTTGTCAGGGAGCTCGTCGATAAGCAAACTGACTTGCTTATCTAGCTAGAGCAGTACAGAAGTCTGGGGTTCTCCCCAGACCAGATGGAAGGACTGAAGGAAACGGCCAACGCGGCGGTTTTCTTGGTGGAACATGCTCGAGAGGAGTATTTCTGGAAGGAGGAATGGCTCCTCGCCTTTGTCAAGAGGAAGGAAGGAGAGGCAGCGGTCACGCTCAAGAAGTCTGAGGCTATCAATGCTCGCCTGAAGGTTGAGCTAAAGGAGGCTGAAACTCGGAGGGCGGAGGCTGAAACTCGGAGGGCAGATGCTGAGACTCAAAGAGTTGCCGTTGAGGCTCATAGGGCTGCCGAGGAAGCTCAGAGGGTTGCTGCTGAGGCCAAGGGGGAACGCCGTGGAGAAGGAGAAGGAACAGCTTGCCATGCAGCTGAAATCCGTTCCATCCCCCAGAGTGTAGTCGAGGAGTTTAAAAGGTCTGAGGAATTTACCGACTGCGCTTTGGAGGTGATGAAGTCTGAGGTAGCTATCTATCTCCAACTCCTGGTCGAGGACATCCAGGCAGTCGACCCCAATTTTCATCTTCGGGAAGTTGAGGCTCTTAAGCCTTTCCTCAGGAGCACCCTTCCCAATGAGACTCCTCCTGCTGCTGTCGAGGAGGCTGCCCCCGAAGGCGAGCAGAGCGCCTCCGTTCCTGTTGAGCCCAAGACATGAAGTTTCCGTCTCCTCGGCGATCATATCTTTATTTTTGCTTTAGACAATAGTTTTTTTTATCCTCCCTTATATTTCGAGAATGTTTGTAATTATTTTTTGATTTCAGATTCGGTTATTATTATAATATTGAATGCCTTTATATTCATAAGCCTTTACTTTTACTTGACTTTGAATGTGTTGGCGATTCTTCCGATGTCTTTATAATAAAGGTTAATTACTTAATTGGTTACACATGTTTGACCAATGTTCAGAATGGTTACACATGTTTCAAAATGTGATTAATTGGTTTTGCTATGTGACTAATTGGTTACACATGTTTTTCCCAATGTGATTAATTGGTTATTCCGTTAGTAAACCGTTAATTTTAACGTTAATTCATTTTTTTAACATATTATTGAATTGTGAAATGACTATTATGCCCTTAGTTGTATTGAAGAACACATGGAAGGATTGAAGAACAAGAATCGAATCAAATTCGATTTGATGTTCTTAAGAACCCAGAATCGCAATTCTGGGTTCTTGAAGAACCCAGAAATAGCAATCACATTATAGAGAAACATGTATGACCTTTAATCACATTATAGAGAAACATGTATGACCATTTAATCACATTTGGTGATAACATATACTGCAATACAGAACTTCAAGAACCCAGAATTGCGATTTTGGGTTCTTGAGAACCTAGAATCGCAAATCTGGGTTCTTTAAGAACCCAGAAATCAAATTTCTGGGTTCTTCGATTCTTGTTCTTGAAGATGATGATGTGTTCTTGAAGATGATTCTAGGGGTAATTTCGTCATTTTACGTATCTAAATAGTGACTTAACTGTGGTTTCTAACGGTGAACAGTAAAAAAACAAATAGTCACATTTCAAAACCAATTAATCACATTTTGAAACATGTGTAACCATTCTGAACATTGGTCAAACATGTGTAACCAATTAAGTAATTAACCCTTATAATAATTACTTTGGGATTTCTCTTTGCTTTATAATGGTCTCGCCACTTAGGGTATTGGACATTTCTTTAGGCTTGGAATGATAAGTCTTTATAGATTTACCTATTCCCCTCTCTAAGTCAAAACGTTTTAAGGAAGACTATCATCTTCTGAAGATGTGTTACCTTGTTAAGGTTTAGACCTTTTGGAGTGTTCGCCCAATCCTGAGGTACTTGTTACTCAAAGCTTCCTCATCTATAGTAATTGCCTTAAGTTCATTCCCCAACCTTTTTGAGTTAGTTTCACCAAGGAACTGTTACCTTTACTATGGATTTGTTCGATTTGGGTGTTACTTCTCAAACTTTACCAAATTTATAAGAGAACGTCTTTCTTGACAGATTGCTCGCCTTTTGCGTTGGGACTTCTGCATGATTTTTATATCAGGTCTTATTTGCCTAATTTTTTCCTTAGGTCTTTTTGCCTGCTTTTGATAACAGGTCTTGTGACTGACTTTGGCGTCAGGTCTTTTGCCTAATCTTGGTGTTAGGTCTTTTTGCCTGATTTAACTATCAGGTCTTGTGTCCTAACTTTGGCGTCAGGTCTATTGTCTAATCTTGGCATTAGGTCTTTTGCCTGACTTTGGCGTCAGGTCTTCTGCCTGACTTTGACGTCAGGTCTTTCGCCCAATTCGGATATTAGGTCTTTCGTGTTGGCGTCATGGATGGATCGATGAACTGGAAAGTTTAATGGAAATTGGTGTAAGTAAACAAAGCTAATCAAATAATATTATTTAGGCTAATTAAGTTAAAAAAAATTACTCATTAGTCCTCATATTGCATTATTTTATTTATATTATTATAAATATTAATCTATACTTCAAGTCTTCAACACATTTATAAATTAATATATTAATCGAAAATGTTCTATTCTTAATTATTTTATTATATTAATATACGTAAATTTAAAATATAACTTATTTATATTTATTTTCATAAAAAAAAGGTTTTTTTTTTTGTAAATCATAATGCAATACATAAATTTATGATTTGTTTTAAAAAAAACAATGTTTGACTTGTATTTAAAAAAATGTTAAATACGACAATGCCCCATAAAGTTTACGCTAATTTTAAAATTCATCTTTAAACTTTAAAGTTCCCCCTAATGTTTAAAAATGATGAAAAATCCCCCCGAAAGAGCATCTGAATAGGGGAAATTTTTCATCATTTCCAAACATTATTGGAGATTTTACACTTTAAGGTAAACTTTAGGGTGCAATGTCGTATTTTACCCAAAAATTAATTATTAAAATGAATATGTATTTTCCAAAATACTCTCGAATCTCTCTCGCTGGTTGAACGATCGTGAATCTGAAAGACTAGGGGTGAAAGTAAAAAACGTGTGGTCCGAAAATCCGGTGAAAACCGAACTGGTCTGAACCGAAAAATCGGTCCGAAAATGTATGGTTCAGTTTATGATTGTTTTTTTTGTTTGGAAATGTTTTTTAGACTGTTTAGTCTATAAATCTAAAAGACTGTGGAGTCCGGTCCTACCATTTATACGTATATAATTTTATATATTATATTAATTAGTATTAATTAATATAATTAATCAATGAATACAAATAAACAATAATTTTGTTATTTTATAGTTATTTTAGTTGTTTAATCGGTTTAGTGGAAAATTATGTAAATATTGTTAAATCGAGTTATTTTGATTTTGAATACTTATTTTGGTTTTGAATGTGCATTTTTTTTTCTTCAGTTTTAACCGAAAATCTGGTCCAAAAGTCCCAAATCCGAATGGCCGGTTTAGTTTTCCTTATAGTCTTTTGGTCGAACTTTATTTTTGAAGAAAATATGGTCCGAAAATATAGGTGCCCGACTGAAATAGTAAAAAAAAAAATATGACCGGTCAGGTATCACCCCTATGTGAAACCAAATAGAGATGCCCAATGCACGAGATACACAATATTTTTGTTTTTTTGGTCAATACGTGTTACACAATAGAGGATGATAATGAAGTTTAAACGCGTAGAACATATCAACGTCATGTACTTGTACTAGATTGGCCAAAAAAAAAAAAGTACTTGTACTATGTAGCATGTGTAAGTGGGACACGTTGGTTTAAACAATCATGCAGTTGTATATGAAATGGTGTCTTTTTAAAAAAGTAACTGTTTTCGAAAATATATTTAAAAAAGTATATATTCAAAAAAAAAAAATTATGAAAATGTGCATATGCGCAAGTAAGGTAGTAACGTTTTTCTCAAAAACGCTACTGTCAGTGGCGTTTTTGGGAAAAACGCTACTCCCATTAGCGTTTTTGAAAACGCTACTACCAGTAATATTTAAAAAAATATATATTCAAAAAAAATATTTATGAAAATGTGCATATGCGTAGGTAAGGTAGTAGCGTTTTTGGGAAAAACGCTACTGTCAGTGGCGTTTTTGGGGAGAAACCCTACGGTTTCTCCTTAAAAACACCCCGCCCCTTCAGCTCTCCAAGCCCGCCCCCGCCTCCAGCTCCTCCTTCGCATCTCCAAGCCCGCTCGCCTCCAGCTGCCGCCCGCGTCGCCTCCAGCTCCCCAACCAGCTGCTCCGGTCGCCTCCAGCTCCCCACGACCATTCGTCTCCAGCTACCACGCCTCCAGCTCCCCGCGCCTCGTTCGTCCCAGCTGCCGCCCACGCCTCCCAGCTGCCCGCGCCTCCCAACCGCCGCCCAGCTGCCCGCGCCATCGTCGTCCCGAACCCGTCTCGTCGGAGCCGAACTCGTACGCAGGTATACTTTTTTTTTCAAATATAATTTTATGCTTAATGATTTTGTTAATTGTTAATTAAAAGTATTATGAATAATTATTGTGTTGATTAAAGCTTGCGTAGTTAGTTATGAAAGTTAAAATTTAGAATTTGTATTTTGAAATTGTAGAATCAAAATACCGCCGCGCGTAATTATGTCAAGTGGTGAAAATGTTGTTCCCCTTGGTCTGTTGGATCAATCAGTACTCTAGGGACAAGATCAACATCGGTCGTCAGACCTGAGTGAGGGCCAACAAATAACATTTAGATGTTTAAAATTAGAGGATAATGTATTATCAGAAGAGGCTAAAGCTATTGTCCAAGCGGTTGGATTATTGGATGTAGTTATTCTGTCACATCCAAAGCTGGATCATAAACTGTTGACCGCGTTGTGCGAGCGTTGGAGAGCCGAGACACATACGTTCCATCTCAAACATGGGGAGATTACGATCACACTTCAGGATGTTTTCGTGCTATTGGGACTACGAGTACACGGAGATGCAGTAACTGATGACCATGTACTTGAGGAAGACATGGTCGGTGTGTGTCTGGAGTTGTTGGGACTGAATGTACAAGGTCGTGGAGATGTTGTGAAAATGACTACTTTACGACAACATTTATTTCAACCTAATCTCACAGCCGAACAACAGGCGAGAACATTTATGTTGATTATACTCGGTGGTATTCTGTTTACAACGACAAAGAAAGATACTATGTCGTTGTTGTACTTACCCCTACTTCGAGATTTGGAAAGAGCAGCACACTACAGTTGGGGGTCAGCTGTGTTAGCTGCAACGTACCGTGGTTTGTGTGAGGCATCTGAGCTGTGCAACATTCCAGGGTTGTGCCATCCTTGTGCAGGTAAACTATATGAAAGTCATATTATACCTTATTTCTTTCGCGTATCAAATATATCGATGTTAAATTATATTTACAAGTTTATCCTTATTATTATTACTTTTGGAATATGTACGAAACATGCAATCCAAAACCAACAATTACGTTGACTATTGTATATCTAGAAACAAAAAATATATATATATATATATATATATAATATGTCCGAATGTCACTTGATATTATTAATAATTATAAAAATTGAATTTAATTATCTACTATCTACTTACTCTATATTAATATTTATTTAACTATATTTTATTAATGAAGCTAGCTACAAAGGTTAAAAGCAATAGTGTCCTTAAAAAAATAAAAAACCTATCAAAACATACCTACCTTAAAAGTTGCATTTAAAATTGACGGACACCAAAGTTTTGCTTGTCTTTGTTGTAGCCCCCTCCCCCCAAAAAAAAAAAAAAAAAAAATCTTCTTAACTCCTATAAATGTAGAAGCAGGCGCAACACATCTATTCACAAGACTCTATATAGTACCCAAATTAGAGGCAGAAACAAAAGGAAAGCCTTCGTAGAAGAATGGATGTAAGCCAGGTTCTTCACATGAATGGTGGAGACGGAGAAACTAGCTATGGCAATAACTCTGGGCTGCAGGTACAACTGTTTGTTTGTCACGTTCTGGTTAATGCGAGAACATAGCCATGCATAATCAAATGAGGGGATAGAAAAAGTAGATGAAAATGATGTACATTGAATGAGTTTTTGAACAGTTTTCAGTTGTCTGTCCATGCATATATATCTGGATGATGTGTTTTTGTGTATTGGAGCAGAGGAAGGTGATTTCCATGACGAAACCGATAACCCAGAAAGCTATCACCGCCCTCTACTCTAGCATACTCGGGACTGCAGTGACGACAAGGCTAGTCATCGCCGACTTGGGATGTTCGTCGGGACCAAACACGTTGTTTGCAGTCACCGAGATAATTAAATCTGTAGATAATCTGTGTAAGAAGAAGGAACAAATTCCACCCGAGTACCAAGTTTTCCTAAATGACCTTCCAGGGAACGATTTCAACACCATCTTTAGGTCCTTACCGAGCATCCAGAAGGGAAAATTTGGGTCGAATCGTAACCCAATGGGAGCCGTCTTCTTCACTGGTGTTCCTGGTTCTTTCTATGGAAGGCTTTTTCCTTGCAACACACTCCACTTTGTTCACTCTTCATACTGCCTCATGTGGTTATCTAAGGTAACGATTCATTATATTTCTTCGTCATCTTTATCTTCAATATATGATCATCATATTGAAAATGGATGAGAATTGAATTTGTCTTCCTTTGAAAGGTTCCTCAAGGAATCGAAGGTAACAAGGGGAACATATACATGTCTCGTACGAGCCCTGAGAGAGTTCTGGATGCATACTACCAGCAATTCAAGGACGACTTTGACATGTTTTTGAAGTGTCGCGAGCAGGAACTGATGCCAGGTGGACGCATGGTGCTGACGATTCTAGGAAGACGAAGTGAGGATCGAGCTAGCAACGAATGTTGTTGCATCTGGGAACTCTTGGCTATGGCTTTGAAGGAGATGGTCTTTGAGGTATATACATTAAAATTTGTCAAGATTCTTCCTCGATTCGCTAGAAAGGTAGATGAGTTCCTCCATTGTAACCCTAACCCTAAGACTTATATATATCCATGCAGGGACTAATAGAAGAAGACAAGCTGGATAGCTTCAACATCCCTCAGTACACACCCTCTCCGGCAGAAGTAAAAGCGGCGGTTTTAAAAGAAGGGTCTTTCTCCATTGACGATTTGGAAGCTTCCGAAGTGAGCTGGAGTGGGTGCAGCAATGGTGATTATGAGCTGAATGGTAGTCGATGGGAAGAAGGGTACAGTGTGGCCAGGTGCATGAGAGCTGTATCTGAACCATTGCTGGTCGAACACTTTGGTGATGGAGACATCATTGAAGATGTTTTCCGTCGTTACAAGCTACTCATACTCGATCATATGAACAAAAACAAGACCAAGTTCATCAATGTCGTCGTCTCTCTTGTTCGAAGATCAGAACGGTCAGAGAAGGAGCTGATGATGGTGTGAACATCTAAATATAATATATGTATCTTAAGTTACTTAGTATAAAGATATTTTTGTTAGGGTGGTTAAGGTTGAGTCAGTCCAAAGATATTTTTATTAGGGTTTCATTGTCTTAAAATAAGGTATTATCTGTGGTTTGTAAGGATGATATATATAAGTCTGTTATTTGTTTTTGGAAGTAATTAATGAATGGAATAAGGGTATCAAACAATTATTAGATAAACAAACGGTCAAACTCTACGCATATGTATGGTTCTCCATCAAATTATTAAATATGACCATTCGTACGTTGCAGTCGTTTTACTTACATGTTTAATGCATATAATACACAATTGGTGAATGGTTAATGACTTCAAATGCGCATGTCGTGCAGATATAATTTAGTATAATATTTTGAGTAACTTGGTATCATGGTGTATTTCCATTTTATATTACTTTTTGTTTTTTGGTTAATCCATTTTATATTACTAGCTTCTTTATATATATACTAGAAAGTAATTAATTCTATGCGTGAAACGTTTTCATAGTGAATTAAAAAGATGATTGGATTAGTCAATTTATGTTTCCTTGTAGTTTAGTTGCTTAGTCATACTTTATATGTAATATATATTACGTTAAATCTGATCGATTAATACATCACCCTTAAACTTAATCACATAATTCAAGTGCAACTTATGTTGGGATAAGGTACCAAAGTTGACCGCGAAACTCTCCATTTGGAGGTTGATCCAATCATATACAAAATGGGACGACTTAATGTTTTTCATTGTGTCCTGATCTTCCGATACTTAAATGAGTACGGTATATATGGTAGTAATATTGAACATACGTAGAATATGTTTAATGAGAGAAGTATTCAGAATTCATAATAATCAAACTCTAACTTCAATGTTAACGTAGGTGTTTACCATTTCGGTGCTGAGTGTAAGGCGGAATTTTACCCCCTTCATAGTACGGTGTATTCTTACGAGTAATTAATTTCTCTTAAGATACGTGGATTTCATGGTGAATCGTTACTCTAGAAGCGAGATTAGTGCGCCGTGATAAAGGGAGGGTCATGAGTGGACTTTCATGTTAAGTCTAGAAAGGAGACGCCTTTGAAGTTATGACCTGGTATCGTCTTTGCTTAAGTGTCAGGGCATCGTCATTAAGGTACTATCATCGTAGTCTGGTGCAGTTAGAGCCTAATACTCTAAGGATGTGGCTAGATTTTATGATACTTTGCACCCTTCATGGGTTAGAATATTCCCTAAACCTTTTTTTAATCTCTCATTCGTCTATGCAATGGATAACAGGGGATCAGCATACTCAGGTGACAACCTCACATTAAGGAGTGACAACCGCATAATACGAGATTGACCTACCAGTTTTCGATTTTTTCCTTCGTCTATGCAATGTATAACAGGGGATCACCATACTCATGTGACAATCTCACATTAAGGAGTGGGAAGCGCATGAGTACGAGATTAGCCCACCAGTTTTCGTTTTTTCCTTCGTCTATGCAATGGATAACAGAGGATCACCATACTCAGGTGACAACCTCACATTAAGGAGTGGCAAGCGCATGCGTGCGAGATATGTTCACCAGTTTTCAATTTTTTTCTTCGTCTATACGATGGATCAGTGGGTGTGGTCACCATAGTCACGTGACAACCTCACATTAAGGAGTGACAAGCGCATGGGTACGAGATTGACCCACCAATTTTCAAAAAAAAAATCATTCGTTTATGCAATGTATAACATTGGATCACCATACTCAGGTGACAACCTCACATTAAGGATCTGACAACCTCACATTAAAGAGTGGCAAACACATGAGTACAAGATTTACCCAACATTATTCAAATTTTCAATGATTTTGGATCAACCAATTCTAGTTACAAAAGCGCATGAGTACGAGATTGACCTACCAATTTCAATTTTTTTCCTTCGAGTATGCAATGAATAAAAGTGGATCACCATACTCTACTCAGGTACAACCTCACATTAATGATTTGACAATCTCATAGTAAAAAGTAGCAAACACATGGTGTACAAGATTGACCCACCAGTATTCAAATTTTCAATGATTTTCGATCAATCAATTCTAGTTACAAAAGCAATGGTTCGTCTTTGAAGAAGGAGTGTTGTGGGTCTTGTTTTCCCGTTTAATGTAACTCTATTTTTTTAAAAGTAATAGCTTTTGGATCAGATTAGTGGTGCTTCAGCCAGTTTAGTTGTGGTAACGCCAAAATAAAAACTATAATTAAAGAAATACCATGTTTTAAGTCTTGCTGGTTCCTAAAGCAACAATTTTGGTTGGCTGGAAGTTCACATACCCTTTGTGTTGTTATGGACAACATCGTTTAAGGTTAGTTAATAAGGAATCATTGTTTTAGAAATATGATTAATGTGTACATCACAAGCGTCCAAGATATATAATTAATTACGCATGGAAAGTTAGTTAGGAAAATAAAAATAAGAAACAATATACCGAAGTTGTTCATGTTCAATGTTTGGTTCGTTTGCATTTTTAATGTTTTTGCCATCTACTTTTGCTTTGTCTCACCCTAGGCTTAGGCTTGTTTATGAACCGGTTCGACTCTGAACCGGTTCGACTCTGAACCGGTTCAGAACTGAATTGGTCTGGTTTGTAAAATACATGTACTATGTTTATCAAAAAATTGGTCTGGTTCGAACTGGTCTTGTCTGTTTTTTTAATAATAATTTTGGTTAGAAAATAATCTGGTTCAAACCTAAACCGAATCGACTGAAAATCATGTCCAACACACTGAACCAGCTAAAAAATATTGAACCAACTAAAACATACACTGAACCGACTGGAAATCTGTTCCACAACCTACTGAAATCCTATCCAACATCAACATACGTGAGTCCAATACATCTCTAGGTTTGGTTTATTGAAGACATCTCTAGGTTTGGTTTAATTTCAGACTGGTTTAGTTGATTTTGCTTCAAACCGGTTCTAAAATTATATAGTTTTAAAGTGGTTTGATTTAAATTTAAGTATAAACCAGTATAAAAAATGAGTCGTTTCGAACTGAATTTTGGCTACTATTTTGAACTAATCTCTTCGAAGCCTAAAAACACTGGTCTAGTTTTGATACTAGTTCGACCGAACCATTTTAAATGAACATGTCTATCTCACACCTTCTTGTTCATACTCAAAATTTATATTATTGACGTACTACATGTCTATCTAATAGCCGTCAGTAAAATTATATAAATAACACTTAACAATTTAAATTTAGATTTAACAATACTGTTTTGATAAAATATTCATTAGTTGACAATCACCAACTCATTCATGGCTTAATAGAAATTAATAAAAAAATATTTGTTAACTAAAATACGATCACCAATTTGATATTAAAGTGTTATAAACTCTTTACCATTTAAGTTATACAATTTCAAAATAACAAAAAAGTATATAAATTTATTGAAAATTAAAGCAAGTCTAAAACATATTTTTTTACTATGAAGGGGTAATTGATTGAGCATTATTGATTAATTTTATTTTTGTCCTATGGTTTGGGTTCAAACACATAGTAGGAACCCGACCTTGGGCAACCTGGTCTGGGTCCGAACTCAGACCGTGTTGAAATTAAAGAAGAATGATGTTGCATAATTGAAGGTGAGATGAATGTGGATCGATCCTGTGATGTTTGACTGTTTAATTGCTAGTTTTGTTTGTTGATGTTGTTAAGAGACGTTATGTAGTTCTGTAATATTCATCTAGGTCTTTTAGGTTTGTTTTGTAATTGATTAGATCTTCGATTAGATTTAACAGATTTTAGGAAATCATATTGTAAATTTGTGATTCTGTTTGCTATAAATTGTGAAGGATGAGATCAGATGAATTGAAAATCCCAAATGAATTCACGACATTGAGAGTTCGTTGATATTTTGTCATGGTATCAGAGCCAAGAAGAATCGATCAGATCTTCTTGGGTTGAAATCATGAGTGTTCATTCTTGTTTCCATCCTTCTTGTCAATCAACAATTTTTGTTTTGTCCTGTTCTTCGGATTCTTCCAGAATCTGAACCTGAAGCTGTACCTTTTTTTTCTTCTCTGCAAACAATCGTTTCGATCACCCATTCCGATTGTTGATAAACAATGGCTGCCGAGAACAAGCAAGACCAAGTGAACGTTGTGGATGCCAATCATCTATTGTACCTGCACCCGTCGGACACACCAGGTTTATCTTTGGTTTCAATTCAACTCACTGGCCCAGAAAACTATCATGTGTGGAGTAGAGCTATGTATGTCTCTCTGTTGTGTAAAAACAAAATTGGATTCATTAATGGATCATGTGTCAAAGAGAATTTGGACGAAAACTTGCATTAGGCCTGGGACAGGTGTAATGCGTTTGTATTTGCCTAAATTATGAACTCAATTTCCAGGGAATTGCTCAGTAGTATGGTGTATTCGTCAAATGTGTTTCTTGTATGGAAAGAATACAAGGAAAGATTCAGCAAGATTGATGGATAAAGAATTTACGAATTGCATCGTGAAATATGTTTCACTCAACAGAATTTTGACAACATAGCCACTTATTTCGGGAAATTGAAACTTATGTGGAACGAGTTTGAAGCTATCCACAATCTGGACAACTGCGGATGTGACCTATTCCAAAAGTATATAGATCACTCTAATAACCTCAAGGCTGTTGAAATTCCTATTGGGATTGAATGAAACTTACAGTGCAGTCAGGAGCAATCTCCTAATGAGAGTTCCTCTTCCAACTCTCAATGAAGCCTACAATGTCCTCACTCAAGAGTAGAGTCAAAGGGGGATCACGTGTCTGATGGTGATGAATTCGACTAACATCAATGTTGCTTCATATTCAACCAACACTAGTGTTGCAGGATCATATTCGAGGGCTAATTCAGCAGGTTCATCCTTTGCTTCTGCTTCTTGTGCACCACTAGCTTCTTTTATTCCTCAGGTAGTCAATCCAGCAACAACTGGAATCTAACAAGGGTGAATATGAACAAACAGAAGAAGAATTTGCAACCATGCACATTATGTCACATGAGGAGCCACCATGAAGGAAACTGCTAAAAGAAACATGGATACCCACCTGAGTATGTGCCAAGAAGACCTGCTGCACAAAACACACTGAATCAAGCTCACACATCTTCACATGCCTCTTCCGCAAAGTTTACTCAAGATCAGTTGAACCAACTGTTGTAGATGCTGCCATGGACAAAAGAAATACAAGCTATCATGACAGGTACATTTAATTACTTATTCAGTTCATTTGATACTAAATGTTGGATACTCTACACAGGGGCGACTAACCACATGACTCACAATCACAAATGGATTTTTAAAACAAAAAAGGTTCAAAACACCAAAGTGCAGTTGCCCAATAGTATTCACTCTAAAGTTGAAAACATTGGGAGCTGCAAATTTCTCAATAGAGTACTTCAAAACGTATTACACAAACCGGATTTTAAGTACAACTTGTTGTCTGTTTCGAAGCTAACAACAAACTTATCATGTTCAATCACTTTTCTTGCTAAAAGTGTGATTCTACAGGACCTCTCAACTGGGATGGTCCTGGGGGACTAGTAGGGAAACGTTTGGACTGTACCTGATCAACTCTATTGACACGGACATTAATGATTCAACAAGAAATCAGTTGACGATTGAATTTTTTTGTATGCTTCTTTGTGGCATAAACGCCTTGGTCGTGCATCTGATGACATGTTAAAACACATTGGCAGTTTGAATTGTTCAGATAACAATCTTAAAGATGTTCAAAATTGTAGAATTTTCCCTTTAGCTAAAATGCGCAGGCTGCCATTCAGTGATAAAGGTACTAGAGCCACAACTTTGTTCGAATTAGTCCAAGCATATGTTTGGGGTCCATATCACCTTCCATCACATAACAACAAAAGGTATTTCTTAACTCTTGTGGATGATTTGTCTAGAACAACATGGATGTATCTTATGCAGAACAAATGTGAAGTAAGTCTGATCATTAAGATTTTCTTCGCCATGATTGAAAATCAGTTCGGGACTACAATTAAAAAACTTAGATCGGACAATGGAGGTGAGTTATTTAACCATAATTTAAACGATTTCTTTCAAATTAAGGAAGTAATACATCAGAGTAGTTGCACACACACACCTCAGCAGAGTGTCTTAGCCGAAAGAAAATACAAACACTTGCTTGAAATTGCTAGATCATTGAGAATACAAGTCTTTTTGCCTAATATATATTGCATTGTTGCGGCTGGTTATTTGATCAATTTTCTGCCTTTGTCCGTTTTAAATAACAAATCTCCATTTAAAATTTTATATGGACATCCACATCTATTAAACATCTGAAAGTTTTTAGGTGTCTGTGCTTTGCCAATGATCTAACTAATTCTGATAAGATGGCTGCCAAAGGAATTGTTTGTGTTCTTATAGGATATGTTGTAAATCAAAGGGGTACAAATTATATAATTTGCGAACATGAACATTTCTTATATCAAGAGATGTTGTTTTTCACGAAAATGTGTTTCCTTTTAAAAACCATGGGATTGATGAACAACCTTTGTTTAATGATACTGCAGTTATTTTGTTCGAAATAGAGAATGCCGAAGAAAATGATCAACCTGCTGAAACTGACAATAATGTTGCAGAACCACTTAGTAATTTAGATAACAATGAGATTCAAGAAGTAAGAAGATCTTCTAGAAATGTGGTTCCACCAATATGGCATAAAGACTATATGATGAAATCCTCAAATGTTAAGTATCCTATTTCAGATTACATCAGTTATACTGATTTATCAAACACACACCAGAATTATATGTGTGCTATTTCTAAAAATAGAGAACCTAATAGTTATCATGAGGCATGCTTGGATGAAAACTGGATTAATGCAATGTCTGAAAAAATACATGTTGTAGAACTCAACAAAACACGGACCCTTGTTCAGTAGCTGCCTGGGAAACACTCGATTGGATGCGGGTGGATCTATCGAATTAAATACAAATCAGATGGTTCAATTGAAATGTATAAAGTCTGGTTAGTTGCTAAAGGGTATAATCAAGAAGAAGGGATAGATTACACTGAAACATTTAGTCATGTTGTTAAAATGACTATCATTCAGATTGTTTTAACCACTGCAACTCAGAAAAACCGGTCATTGTTGCATATTGATGAGTATAATGCATTTTTGCAGGGCGGCTTAAATAAATAAGTTTATATGGATTTGCCTCAGGGTTTCTGCAATTAGGAGGAGAACACTGTGTGTCGATTGCAAAAGTCGTTTTATGGCTTAAAACAAGCCAGCCGACAATGGAACCTAAAATGAACTTAATGATTATTATTTGTTTCTTAAGTAATCATGGTTTCACAGGGTTTCAATCAGTCCAGGTATGATTACTATTTGTTTCTTAAGTCGGATTCTTCACATATAATCATGGTTTTAGTTTATGTAGATGATTTGCTCATTACATGCAATAATGCTCAAATGATATCAAAGCTGAAGTTTGATTTGCAGCAGTCTTTTAGGATGAAAGACCTTGGACCTTTGAAATACTTTTTAGGGATTGAATTAGTCAGATCAGAAAGTGGTATTCATCTTTGTCAAAGAAAGTATTCATTAGAATTAATAGTTGAGTTGGGTTTGTCATCAGTTAAACCATGCAAAACACTTATGGAAGTTAACCTTAAGTTAACAAGCACGGAATATGACAATCTGTTTTGGCAAAACAGAAAAGACACTGTAATGAGTAATCCAACTTCATATAAAAGATTGATAGGTAAACTTATTTATTTGACTGTTATAAGGCCTGACATCTCCTATGTAGTGCAACACCTTAGTCAATTTATGCAAAGCCCCAAAACACTATGAAGCAGCATTGAGAGTTGTAAAGTATGTGAAGCAACAACTCAGTATTGGAATCATGCCATGTTCAAAAAATAACAAGGAATTATATGCCTATTGCGACTCGGTTGGGCGGGGGTGTCGAAACTCGAAGATCAGCGGCAGAGTACTGCATTAAGCTTGGGGATTCACTCGTTACATGGAAGGTCAAGTAGTAGAGCACGATGTCAAAATATTCGACCGAAGTGGAATATCAAAGCATGGATTTAACATTTTTTGAATTGGTCTGGTTTAGAGGATTGCTAAACGAACTTGGAATTGCACAAGACAAGCCTTCAGTTATGTTATGTGACAACAAAGGTGCAATTCATATTGCATCCAACCCAATATTCCATGAGAGAACGAAACACATCGAAATTGACTGTCATTTCGTGCGATAGAAGCTGCAGCTTGGAATAATTGAAATTTGATACGTGAAATCAAAAGACCAACTTGCGGACTTGTCTACAAAGGCACTTGGCCGTGTTCAACATTGGGATATTGTTGTCAAGCTTGGTTTGAAAAACTTATTTTCAAATGCAAGCTTGAGGGAGAGTGTTGAAATTGAAGAAGAATGATGTTGCATAATTGAAGGTGAGATGGTTGTGGATTGATCCTGTGATATTTGACTGTTTAATTGATAATTTTGTTTGCTTTGTAATTGATTAGATCCTCGATTAGATTTAACAGAATTTAGGAAATCTGATTGTAAATTTGTGATTTTTTTTGGTATAAATAGTGACGGGTGGGATCAGATGAATATTGAGAATTCCAGATGAATTCACGACATTGAGCGTTCGTTGATATTTTCTCAGACCGTAGGACCTCCGATTGGGACTCAATTGAAGTTTGTATATAATTGATATATTAATATAAGTTTTTAAGATATAATTGTAACAGTTGAAAAGTATTCAATCAACTTTATAAATATGAAAAATACTTAACAAAAATATTTAACGGCGTATTGACGGAAAAATTAATTATCATCGTTTTCAAACATTTTAAAGTAAAATCACATAAATAAATTAGTTTGTGAGTAAAAAGATATGATAAAACGTAACAGTTTTCGATATTGAATATGATACTTAGGAAAAATCTTAATGTGTCCACATATACAAAAATATAATGTCACATAAACAAATGTAACATACGATTAGGTGGACCAATAGAATTTAGTAAAAAAAGATCATTTTACTTACTTATCAAGATTTTATACATCTAAATTAATATATATATATATATATATATTATAGATAGATAGATAGATGTTAGTAAAAAATATGAAACGATTATGATTAAGGTTACATTGTCTGTTACTGATGTGCTGTCTGTTGTTTTGTAAGAAGGATATTTCTGTAATTGTTTTCTAAATAACTAATTATTGTAATAAAGGTACCAAACAATTAATACTTATTGACCAAAAAAACAATTAATACTTAAACAGACTCTCTGCACATGCATACATGGTTATTCATCAAATCATTAATTATATACTAGGTCTAGGATCCGGAGTTTGTGCGGTAAGTTGTTAATTAATTTAATATTTTTATTTTATTTTTAATATTAATTTATTATTGATATTGCATGTAGGGCTGGGCATGAACCGGTTCAGGGCCGAACCGGTTCAGAACCGAACATTTACCACATTTTAAAATCGGTACAGTTTATCGCTCCAGTTTTTGGTCGCTCCAGATTTTGGCCGATTTACCGTACCTGTTCGGAACCGGTTCAGAACCGGTTCGGCCGAACCACTTCATACATAACAAAAAATTTGTTTTTTTTTTTTTAATCACTAAAAAAAAAAATCTCAACTGAGGTTTAAGCAAGCAGCCTCCAATACCAATATCCATGAGGACCATGACCATATCCAATAATACCATATATACGCTATTATCAAGGTCACCCATCACGACTTCTTTGACATTCACAATAGATGGATGATTCAGAGATAGAAGAATATTTATTTCTCTCAAGGTCGATAGTGGAAAACCGTCTGAATCCCCCTGATTCATCTTCACCTTCTTTAGTGCTACAACGTCCCCTGTTTTCTTATCTTTTGCTCTGAACACAATACCATAGGTGCCTTCATTGATTTTGTTCAACTTTTCATACTCAAAAACATTTCGGCAACAATTAAGCATTACTATTCCTCTCTGTTCCAAAGTGAGAGTCTCTTCTTTTTCAGAGATATCTATATCACAGGGGCAGTCCATGTCATTCAGTTGTCTACTTACCTTTCTCTCACTATCATAGCTACCTAAAACATCAGTTTTACCATCATCTTCTAATCCACTTGCAGCTTTTTCAAAACCATGCTGTTCATCAGAGGACACAGACCTTTGACCTATATGTCCCTCAAGTATCTCTCCACATTCAATACTCATATCATCCAATTCAGGCATTTCCCCCTCACACATACACATTTCCGTTGTGAATCAACCTCTGATGCCCACCTTGACTTAGCAATGATCCTTTCTTGAACAAACACTCCATCCTCCAAAAATCCATGCTCGAAATTATCTGTCTCAACAGGGTCATTAAGCAAAACAGGAGCCTTAATTATCAAATCAGGGTCATGAAATAGATGTTTTGTCTGAGACTGACATTTTAGTTCCTTCATCTCAGTTAGAACATCAAATGTATGGCACTGGGTCCAAGAGCAAACCCAAAGAGCAAAGACACACAAACTCGGACTAGGTCCAAGAGCAAACCCAAAGACGCGACAAACAACGATTGATTCGACCAAAATAAGAAAGAATTACCAGAGTCAGCAACAATAACAAAAGCCTAGACTCTAGATCCAGAAATTAGGGTCGTATCGATGTCTCTCCCTTCAAATCACACAAATCGAAAGCTTACCAAACAGAGAGAAGTGCAACGATGAGAATCTTAGGAAACCTTGCAGAGCTTCGTCAACGCTTTGCAAGATATGAGATGCGTTGTCGAGAGTCTCGAGGCGTGAACGTCCGAGCGGCGAAGAAGAAATTGTCAATTAGGTCTGAGAAGAAATTGAGAATACGATTCTGTGATTAAGAAAAACCGGTTTTGTCTGGTCTGGTCTGATTTGAAAGTGGTCTGGTTTAGTATTTATTAGTATTTTAAGTTTAAAACTGGTACAACAAAAGGTTCAGTTAACCGGTTTTCTATACCTATTTTTTAAAAACGTTTGTTTTGTAAACCGGTTCACTCAAACCGGTTCGGAACCGGTACGGTTCGGTACGGTTCGGCCGAACCGTTTATTTTTGCCCAGCCCTAATTGCATGGTATAAAACTCATTCAAAATATTTTTTAAGTACAAATAGTATAGTTTTATAGTTAAGTTGGTAAGGTAGTTCGTCTATCTATGAGTATTTATCTATAAAATATTTGTCAATTAGTTAATATTTTCTATAATTATAGATACTTTTATATTGTCATATTAATGACAATGAACTACTTTTAAATATATTTAGTATTTATTTAATTAATGAAAAATTATTTAATTAATTTAGTTATAAAATTATACAATATTGAAAAAAACTTTTGTATGACAATAAATAATAATATTTTGATACAAAATTAATATAATAAATGAGAAGGTGAAAAATAAGTAATAACGTACCGTGAGAATCAATTAGGAACTTTAAAATAATTCTAATGCTTCTGGAGATACACATAGTGAATCCACGTCATCGACTATTACTACATTTATTCATCAACCAATGAAAATATTTTTTTTAAGAACTAAGCGTGACAAAAACTTGTGTCTTAATTATAGAGGTTATAACCAAATTAATACATATATAAATGTATGTGGTTGTTCATCACGGTTTTACTCTTATAACTATAATCATACTATATTTTTAAACTATATATAATAATTATAACTATTATGGATAGAATTTTCAATACGATAACTGTAATCATAACTGTGATTATTCACTACAATTTTACTTCAGATAACCATACTCATTACTACATGTAAAATGTAATGGAATATCATGAATGTTATCTCAATAAATACATAAAGTTATATATCATACAAAAAAATAATACCAACATCATTTAACATTAACACTAATTTCTGAATTAGTGAAAAATTAAAAAGCTTACTACTAGTATTATTATTATATACAATAACCACAGATATAATTATAATCACGTGTATTACTAAATTAAATGGTTTTAAAGGTATTCCAAATAATATTTTTGAAAGTAATGATTTATTTTTCAACCAACTACAAAATAAAATGGTTGGAATAGATAAACAAAGTAGAAGGGTAAACAAACAATTAATGTTTATTAAAGAATTTTTTTTTTTTTTTAAATAATACACATGATTGGGGGACACTGATAGAGTTTAGTTAACTTAGGGAAACAATAATATTAAATATAATTTTAAGAACAGATTATTTTGATATTTAATTTTAAATGAGTTATATTTCGAGAAACAAAATATTATTAAGTTTGTCCATGTGATTAGACAACCAAACTTTTCCATGCATTATTTGAAAATTTGTTCATTGCACCACTGTGCGTTATTCATCAAATTGAATTAACGGAAAAGTAACAAAATAGATGCACAAATATACAAATAATTAAATTTAATATTTTTTTATAAAAAAAACAAATATAAAAATTAGAGAAACATATTGTTTTTTAAAACATCTTGTTAATATATATATTGACAAATAGCAATTGATATAGAAAATAAATATTGTTTAAGTTCATTGCTTTTAGGATTAAAATGTCGAAAATTTAATTTACAGGAGTAAAAAATATAAGTATATTAAATATTGATATACATGTAAAATGTTATGCACATAATTATGACACTAAAAATGTATTCATAATAATTATGATATATCGATAAACTAAATATAGTATATTTGTCATATCCGTACCAAATCATATGTAATAAACCTAAACCCCTTTCACCCACCACTTCTAGTGGAGTCATATAGTATCTTTTATTAACTCGATTGTGGTATTCTTTTCGTTTGGCATATCGTAATACCATATCAAGTGGATCCCTTCCTCGTAGATAATATAATCTAACTCAATCTAAACTATGTGTTTTTCTATTCGTCGTCTTTGATATATATACATTGTTGTGGTGTGTGATGGGTTCTGGCCTTTTGGGCTTCAACACTTTCTGGTTAGACTCAAGGATTAAACCGACCCAAACCTAAACCATCTACTGACGACGTCTCTAAGGGGTACATGTTGAGGGAGCGATGCTATAACAAGACTACATGTTGAGTCCCTTCGAAGTAAACCTCTCACTGTTAGCAGCTCGCCTTAAAAGGAAACACTCCTATTAGCTCGCCCGTCAGGATGCGCCATTAGACATCTTTCCATAAAACCCTCACTCACTTATCTCAAACCGAGGCAAGATCGGGTTATGTGAGAAAGTGTCAACATGCAATGAGTGCCCAATCCTAAGGAACGCTCCATATCCCAGATATCCTAGGATGAAAGGACAGGTCTGACCCCTAGGATACATTAGCCCATAATGACTATCCTATAGCTGACATCTAACCATGGTTGACTCGCCGGAAATCAAGGAGTAACTCTGGTAAGAACTTGACCATGCTCAACTTCAGAGGTAAGCCTATAAATACCCACCAACCATTTACCTTGCATTCAATTCCCTCCAACTTACCGTCACTACTCTCAACTACCTTCCTTTCCCTTTATCATTGAACTCCGACTGACTTTAACATCGGAGGGGAAACAACAGGAACACTCCGAACTTTCCTTATGTGCGGGTCTTTTGAGCGCCCCGCGAACTACTCGAGAAGCACCGAAACAAGACAAAGTAAGAAACCGTGGTCCAACCGTGTTAATCAATTATAAGAATTAGGTGATCTCCTTCCATTAATATTTCAGCGTTGTATTTATATGAAATTTCCATCCTGTATATCATTTACGTTAGTTGGAAAAAAATAGGTCTTATTTTCTAGTCGACCTAATTTCATACCGATCCAAATTCTTAGTAATAAGATAGTAGTGATATTTGATTGAACGTAAGTTGGACACACTTAGTTCGGCTCTTAGATATGTTGGGACTATGAACAGAGACAAAGCTTAAGATAAGTTATAACAACTATGGTAATATATGATATAGTGATTCAGTGTTTCATCTTCTAATTAGAAGCCGTGGATTCGAGCTCTAAAAATGAAAAAAAAAAAAATATATTAATGATCAGTCATTTACCTTTATGGTTTGACCACAATGCGAGTGAGAATTAGAAAAAAAATGTTTTCTGATGAAACATAGGGCGTTGTCTGGGGTACACTACCATGCGTCGACATGATAGTTGTACTAGCGACGCCTATATTCTTATAAGGCGTCGCCTAGACCCTTACATGATAAGAACGACATGACTTATATAAGTGATCGAAGTGACAGGAATAACTTGAAGCATTTATGAACATTGGGGGGCACCAAACGTGTAGAGTGAAGTGTATTCTATACACTTCGGAAGATATTTTCCACCATTTAACCATGATTAAGTCCTCAGTAAGTGAAAGACAGCTGACCATGGTTAAAACTTAACCCGATAAACAATAACAAATATTTTGGCTATAAATATCAATTCATCAACCCTTATAAAAGGTAAGAAGATTCTCTGATATATTATATATCAAATATAGGGTTATTTTAGAGTAATACGTATGTATATACGTATTACTATAAAATAACCCTGTATTTAACTTAGTTATCAAAGAGGAAACAAAAGGCAATGCCCGAATTTTCTTTCTTGCAGGTCGCAAAAGGTTAAGAAGTCGTCGACTTTCCAGAGAATCCTCACAAAAATCGACGCCTCGGAGCACAAGAGCGTGACACGTGGCACAAGAAATTCATAAGATCCAACATTTTCCTAGTAATGCATTCCCTTTAATCCACGAAAATAAATAGGATAAGTCCAAGGCCTTACATAAAATTCCCAACGACAAGATTGGGTGATCTAACTCAGATCCGTGAGTAATAAAGGCAAACTATGATGCGCCATGGATATGGATAGGTTAGGCATGATGAAACGTTATCTCACAAAAATAATTTGAAATTCTAATAAATAAAGATGTATTTATTCAAATTTAATAAGAATTTTTCATTTTATAAACTTAAGTCAAGATAACGGGCTTAACATAATTAAATTAGATTAATTAAAAGAGTAACTTAACTTATTTATGTATTAAAGACTCGTTTTTTAAATTGAAGACGACCTTTCAACATATATATATATATATATATACACACACGAGAACTGACTTGCACTTTGTGCATAATATAAAAAACTATTTGAGTTATCATTATATAAATATAGTTTAATATAAAATTTAAAGTATTATATTAATTAACAAAAATAAATCAAATTACTTTTTAATTATATTATAATATTGATATGATTAACTCAACTTTAAAATGAAAATATTTTTAATTTTGTTATTAATATAATATTATTCGTATTACTTTTTTGTATAACGTTTATTATTTATATTTTATTCATTACATATATGTTCAATGCATTTAGTAATAGCACTATAAAATTCTACCAAAATAAATATAAAAAAATAGCACTATAACAAATTGTTATTTATAAACATTTTATTTAGTAATAGTTTAAGCTAAATTATAATTATAAATTAGGCTTAAATATATGTTAAATATAATTTATATATCATAAATCTTGTTTATAATTTATTTATTTCAAATTATTTTACAATTTTTTTTAAAAAAATGTTGTCTTCATTCTTATTTATATATTTCAATCTTAATTTTTTTGTAATTTTCTAAAGTAAATTGTTAGGTGCAAAACTTGCAATTTAATATTGTTTGAAGGCAAAATTTAATTTGACGTACATATAAATGTAACATTTTTTTAAATTGAATGTGTAGCTTTTGAATAATTTAATAGTGTCCATGTGGATGTGAGAGAATGATGACATTGTTTTTTACATGGATAAATCAAATTAAATTATTATGACACTATGATAGAGAAAATTGTATTAAAAGTTTACTTGTCAAAATTATAGAATACTTAATCAAATTAATATAGATATCCTCGTTAGTGAGTGACCCGAACGTAGAAATGCCTCTTCTAGATGACGGCTTAAAATAGAGTCTCGGACCTTGATATAGCTTTGGTAGAGACTAAACCGTTCATTCAAGCACAAAACTACCCACTGAATTTAGGGAAATTATGAACTTTTACCTTAAATAAATGTTCACCACACCTTGTAAATTTGGAAATATATATACTTTAATGAAACTCGATCGAGTTTACTGCTATTATACACTACAAATATAATCAATCGTAAAATGACATAACAGTAAAATGACATAACAGTTTCACGAATCATTCATTAACAAGAAATTTCGAGTTCGAGTTCTGAAATTAAAAAGATAACCACCTATTTTCACACCTCCTCAGCTAATCACAAACCATTTATAAGTATATTTGATTTCACATATTTATAAATATGTGTTTTGAGTTTTGTTTTTGTTTTTAATTAACTTGGTACCTAATATTTACTTGTTTTTTTTAATATTTGTATTACACATCCCACATTTACTTGTTAATTTTACTGATTTTTTTATTGTTGCATTTCTTAGAATTTTTCACCGAAATATAGCTCAAAATAAAAGCAAGTACCAAAATATTCTCAGTTTTGAAAAAATACAAAAGTATACTCATACACGAAAATTGTTGCATTTCTTATAAATGTTTCCTGAAATATACCTCAAAATAAAAGCAAATACTGAAATATCATCAGTTTTGAAAAAAGAAATACAAAAGTATACTTATCAGCGAACGGAATTCACGGATGGGTATACTTAAAAAGCTTACCCGCGAATAACATTCGCGGGTGTCCTAAAAAACATCACCCGCGTATGACATTCGCAGGTGTAACTGCTACCCGCGAATATCATTTGCGGGTGTAAGTCCTACCTGCAAATACCATTCGCGGATACAAGCTGTGCTTCAGCCGATGTCTTTTACATTAATATATAACTCATTCACGAAAAAAGAGAGAGATGTATGTGTGTATATATATATAAAGTTTAGCAGCTTCTCAACCACGAATGTCATTCGCGTTTGAAACAAAAGTTATATCCGCAAAATTTATTTGCGAGTAGGATTTACACCCGTGAATGACATTCGCGGGTGATGCTTTTTATACTCACCCGCGAATGGGATTTACGATGAGGTATACTTTGGTACTTTTTTTCAAAACTTAGGATATTTTGGTATTTACTTTTATTTTGTGGTATATTTCAAAAAAAAAAAAAAAACTTACTCCAATAACAAGAGTCAGTTACTAACTTACAATATAAATAAAAATGGTTAAATACCAAGGAGCTACCTGAACATTGGACGTTTTGCAACGAGCTACCCGAACTTTGATAAGTCAAAACGGGCTACCTCAACTTTGAAAAAGGTGCAAATAGCTACCTCCGTCCAATTTCCAACGACTTTTCGACGACTTTCCGTCAAAGTTCAGTTAGCCCGTTTTGAATTTTCAAAGTTCGAATAGCTCGTTGCAAAACGTTCAAAGTTCAGGTAGCTTCTTGATATTTAACTCAAATTAAAATACTGAATAAAAATATTTAAATAACAAATAAAAGTTAAGTATCTAAATTTCTATTTATAAAACCATTCTTACGTTCATACTTTTATTTGTTTAAAAAAAATCACCGACCCCAATCGTAAAATAAATACCAAAATATCCTCAGTTTTGAAAAAAAAAAATATTAAAGTATACCTATTCGCGAATGAGATTCGTTGGTGGATATAAGAAATTCTTGGGTTAGATGCATCTCTTCGGTCATACATTTTCTTGGTCAGACATGAATCTCTCTCTTTGGTAGACATTATTTTCTTGGATGAAGCAAATCTTCACCCGCGAATCTCATTCACGGGTATGGTGTAAATGATTCGCGGGTGGAAAAAATCAAACAACTGCGTAGGTATACTTTTGTAATTTTTAAAAAATTGAGAATATTTCAGTATTTTATTTCGGGTATATTTGGGTCAAAAATTCACCCCAAGCTTGCTTGTCTTCTCAACTCCTATAAATGTAGAAGCAGGCGCAACACATCTATTCACAAGACTCTCCATAGTACCCACATTAGAGGCAGAAACAAGTTTCACAAAACGAAAGCCTTTGTATAAGGAAGTATGGATGTAAGCCAGGTTCTTCACATGAATGGTGGAGACGGAGAAACTAGCTATGGCAAAAACTCTTGGCTGCAGGTACAACTGTTTGTTTGTCACGTTCTGGTTAATGCGAGAACATAGCCATGCATAATCAAACGAGGGAATAGAAAAAGTAGATAAAATAGAAAATGATGTACATTGAATGAGCTTTTTGAACAGTTTTTTAGTTGTCTATCCATGCATATATATCTGGATGATGTGTTTTTGTGTATTGGAGCAGAGGAAGGTGATTTCCATGACCAAACCGATAACCCAGAAAGCCATCACCGCCCTCTACTCAAGCAGACTCGGGACTGCAGTGACGACAAGGCTAGTCATCGCCGACTTGGGATGTTCGTCGGGACCAAACACGTTGTTTGCAGTCACCGAGATAATTAAATCTGTAGATAATCTGTGTAAGAAGAAGGAGCAAATTCCACCCGAGTACCAAGTTTTCCTAAATGACCTTCCAGGGAACGATTTCAACACCATCTTTAGGTCCTTACCGAGCATCCAGAAGGGAAAATTTGGGTCGAATCGTAACCCAATGGGAGACGTCTTCTTCACTGGTGTTCCTGGTTCTTTCTATGGAAGGCTTTTTCCTTGCAACACACTCCACTTTGTTCACTCTTCATACTGCCTCATGTGGTTATCTAAGGTAACGATTCATTATATTCCTTTGTCATCTTATCTTCAATATATGATCATCATACTGGGAAATGGCTGAGAATTGAATTTGTCTTCCTTTGGAACTTGGAAGGTTCCTCAAGGAATCGAAGGTAACAAGGGGAACATATACGCATCTCGTACGAGCCCTGAGAGAGTTCTGGATGCATACTACCAGCAATTCAAGGACGACTTTGATATGTTTTTGAAGTGTCGATCGCAGGAAGTGGTGCCAGGTGGACGCATGGTGCTGACGATTCAAGGAAGACGAAGTGATGATCAAGCTAGTAATGAATGTTGTTGCATCTGGGACTTCTTGGCTATGGCTTTGAAGGAGATGGTCTTGGAGGTATATACATAAAAAAAAAATCCAGATTCTTAGGGTTCCTCCATTGTAACCCTAAAAATTATAATTATATATATCCATGCAGGGACTAATAGAAGAATACAAGGTGGATAGCTTCAACTTCCCTCTGTACACACCCTGTCCGGCAGAAGTAAAAGCGTCAGTTTTAAAAGAAGGGTCTTTCTCCATTGACGATTTGGAGGCTTCCGAAGTGAGCTGGAGTGAGTGCGGCAATGGCGGTGATGATGATCTGAATGGTTGTGGATGGGAGGAAAGTGTGTCCAGATGCATCAGAGCTGCGTATGAACCATTGCTGATCGAACACTTTGGTGATGGAGACATCATTGAAGATGTTTTCCGTCGTTACAAGTTACTCGTACTCGACCAAATGAACAGAAACAAGACCAAGTGCATCAATGTTGTTGTCTCTCTTGTTCGAAGATCAGAACAGTCAGAGAAGGAGGTGATGGTGTGAACTTGCAGGATGAGGATGGAATCATCTATATATATCATAAATTACTTAGAATATAAGAGGCGATCTAGTGGTTAAGATTGAGCCACAGAATAAGGTATTGATGTACTCTGTTGTATCTGTGTTTTTTAAGTAACTAATTAATGGAATAAAGGTACCAAACAATTAATACTTAAAGACTCCTGCATGCATATGTATACATGCCATGGTTCTTCATCAAATCATTTGGTTATTTTTTACGGTTTACTCGTATAACTATAATTATATTATATTAATAAACTATATATTCATAATCATAATTATTGGTAGAATTTGTAATTAATATTATAACTATAATCATAGATGTGATTTAGAGTTTTACTCATATAACCATACTCATTACCACATGTAAAATGTAACGTAAAATGTAATAGATCATAATAAATGTTATTTTAATAAATACATAAAATTATATCACAATCAACAAAAATATTCAATATTAAACCTCATTCAACATTAATACTAATTTTTTAATTCATGAAAAGTTAAAATTCATTGTTATTATCATATATAATAATCATAATTATAGTTATAATCAAGTTTATGACTAAATCATAAGCAAGTAAAAAATTCATCACGTTAGATCAAGTATTATTTTTTTTCTTTATTATTATTACTTCTTTATTCCACCCGCAAAAACGCGGCGTAAGTCTGTCATCAAAGATTACCTGTTTGGATTTTACTTCTTACAGTTACAGCAAATCGTTCGAGTCGTTCCGCAACCTGAACTATGATACGGTTGCAAGAAAAAACCGTACGGAGAAGAGGTTACACTACGGAAGAAACAGCATTTACTGACTCAAAAATGGTTTTTTAACGCCTGAAAAATGCAGCCGTTAAATTATCACAGCTCAAATGAAGTTGAGTCGTGACATGAAGTGTCAGGACAATTATCACGACTCAATATAAAATGAGCCGTGACAATTCCCGACCCAAAATCAAAAGTGCCGCCAAAATAATTATGGCGGCACTTTTGGTTGAGCCGTGAAAAATATTTTTTTTTTCACGTCTCATTTCTTTTGAGCCGCTAAAAATATGTTTTTTTTCAAAAAAAAATGACGCTCAGGATCCTCCATTTCAAGAAACTGGATGCATGAAATCGAAATTCAGGACACTCTTCTGCAAAAACTGGATCCTCCATTTCAAGAACTTATTCCTCTTCTCCTCATCTGCAAAACTGCTCTGGTACAGCTCCTTGTTCCGGAACTATCCGTACGCGTTGTAGCAGATGGGGTGGCCCTTCTTGTCTACGCCGTGGGTGAACACAACCTTCTCCAGCTCCGTACCGAGATCCTCCTCCAGAAGGGACTCCATACCGAACTCCTTCCACCACCGCACGGTGTTCTTGATCATGGTAAAGGCCTCCTTCACCTTGAAGTCCCGGTCTCGGAGGAACTTCAGAAGGATGACGTCACTCTTCTCGTCCCCAAGTAGCGGGATCCCCCATAGGAAGACCTCCTCCGGTGGCGAAGTCTCAGCCTCCGGGGATGGAGCAAGAGACTTAGCTTCCTCGTATGTCTTGGTTGGTTCATCGGCTTCAGTGGCAGTAGCAGAGGCCTCGACGATGATGGTCTCTTTGATACTCTCGACGGTGAGGCCTCGGCTCCTTGAAGAAAGTGTAGTGTGTAGTGAAGAAAAATTGGAAAGTGAAGTGGGTGAGTGGGAAAGGTGAGTGATGGTTTTGAAAGTGAAATGAAACGTGGAAAGTGAGGTGGGTGAGTGGGAAAGTGTAATTTTGAAAATTTTGAAGTAAAAAAAAAAAAATGTATGTCTTATTTTTTTTCCCATTTGTCACGGCTCAAAACCAAATGAGTCGTGGAAATACTTATTTTTTTTTTTTAATTTTGTCCATTTATCACGGCGGCCCAACATTAAATGAGCAGGGAAAATTATAGAAAAATAATTAAATATTAACGGCACTTGTTATTGAGCCGTTAAAAGTAATATAAAGGTAACAGCTGAGTTATTTTGAGTCGTAAAAAAATTACATAACGGCTCAATTAATATTGAGCCGTGATATTCAATTTAAATTAATTTGTAACGGCTCAATATACATTGAGCCGTTAGATTTAGCCGTTATTTGTTGCTTCTCCCGTAGTGTTAGGAAGAGAACAAGAAGACAGAAAGAGAGAAGAACATAAGAGAGAGAGCAAATATTATATCATTCCATGTGCAATGTTTGTCCACAGTAGCATGCAAAATATAATGGTTTAGTGGGCAAACTAATTACAAATTATTTAAATCGGCCCAAGTCAGAGAAGGAATGGTTGTCGTAGGTTCGATCCGATAGACTGACATGTATCATTGCACCCCCCCCTAAAAAAACAACATTGTTCTCAAGGTCAAAGACGATAATGATATCACGTTCTTGCTCAACCTTGAGCTCGTCGAGAAGTCAGACACACTTTAGCTTGTCCACGTTGGTAGCTTCCATTTTGGGCCTCTCTATCACGCACTTGTCAATGTATTCAATGATAATTTGGTCATCTCTGTCAAGCTTCATTTCCTTATGAAGGTTCCCCCACCAATAACCTGCACATCACAATACGTGTATGCCAAGATCCTCTTTCGTACCCTCACTCATCGACAAACTCCATAGTTGAACCGAGGTTTTATCATCCTTCCTTGCAGTTAACTTGCTCAATTTGATGGTGTTGTTCATGTGTGAAGAACTCGACTCATTCCCTTGTAGTTCGCATAACTTGTTTCCGCATACAAATTCATTTTCAAGTTGCTAAAATTTCATAATATATCATTCAATGTAGACAACCAATCTGCTCCTAAGACCAAGTGATAGTTTTTCAGGGGTACCAAGTAAACCTTAGCCGTGAATTGATGCCCTTGCATATTCCATGTGAATTGCTTGCACATTCAGTTACACACCATTTCACTTCCATTAGCAACCAAGACCTTTAAGGGCGGTATCAGATCTGTGGCGCACCCTAGCTCCTCGGCTATAGCGATGTCGAGGAAGTTGTGGGTACTTCCCGAGTTGATTAGCAATTGAAGTTTCTTGTTATTGATTCCACCCTCGATATTCATTGTTGAGCAACCACGTGTTCCCGATATAGCATGGATCAAGATTTTTGGTTCCAATTCGGTCAAAGCTTCGACCTCACTACCTTGCTATGTTCCGGCTGTATAATAATCATCCTCCCCAACTTCTATCATAAAAAATTGTTTGCTCTTGCATCTATGACCCACACCATACTTTTCGGGACACCAATAACATAATCCTTTAGCTCTACGAGCCTCCATCTCTTTGCTAGTGTTCATCCTAGCATTTTTACTATCAGCAAAATCCTTACTACTAACAACAACATTTCTCGGCAGAGTCGGTTGGTTCATATTATTAACTGAGTGTAAACAGAGACGGATGAATTTCTTACGAAAGGAGGCAGTCAATCAGTTGGTTGTGGCAACTGCGATGTGAGGACCGAGTTGTGAAGCTTGGCCACTGCATAGGCCTCATTTAGTGTCTGCACATGTGGTAGTCGAACCGGACCTTGCAGGTGGAGTTCCAATCCCACGATAAACTCACTCACGGCTGCCTTTTCTAATAAGTGCTCGGTCAGAGAGACCTGGTGAAGGAGGACGTCAAACTTCATTTGATACTCCTCGAACGACCCTTCTTGGCGTAGGTTCTTCATCTCGAGCATGGGGTCGCCGCATAAATCGTTCCAAAGTGGGATCAGAGTGCCACGATGTAGTCAACATCCTCGTCAGTTTTTCGATGTCTGCTGCTTGTATCTCCTGTAGTCGATCATTGGCTATCTGCTGGCGTTCGTCTGCAGCTTGCTGGTGGTGGTGCGCAGCAGTGAGGTGCTCTGTGAGTAGCCTTCCGTGCTCTACAAGGGTGGCGTCGATACGAGTCTCTAGTTGTGCGCGTGTTTCATTCGCGTTTGTCGCCATGGCAGCCAGCGGTCAGAGACTTCCCTACTAGGTAGGTCGTCCTCCGGTCGGTGGCGTGGTGTGAGGGCGGCAGTACAGCAGCCGACAAAGTTCTAATACCAGTGATACGGTAGGTAGAAGAGTTTTTTTTTTTTGCCCTCAATACGTAGAAGAGGTTAGGAAGAGAACAAGAAGAGAAGAAGATAGAGAGAGAGCAAATAATATCTCATTCCTATGCAATATTTTTCCACAATAGCATGCAAGATATAATGGTTAAGTGGGCTAACTAATTACAAATTATTTAAATCGGCCCAAGTACGATAAGGAATGGTTGCTCTAGGTTCGATCCGATTGACTGACCCGTATCAAACTACCTCTTCCCTGAATTCACTAACCAACTCCCGATGTCCGTTTTGGCCAAAAAAAAAACTCCAGATGTTCGTGGTTCCGATCCCGAAATGGCAACTATCTCAAGTTGGGTTACCTTCCAACAGAGCTTCATGCCCTTCAGACCTTCCATTTCTGAAACCCACGTCAGACTCCAAGCCGACGAGTTGTAGATTGGCGAATGTTAGGTCTCGTGGGTTTGACTCAGTCTTGGGTCAGCGTATGATGATAAAGGCATCGTCTGCTCGGAGAATGAGTGATTCCCAAAGTGGTGATGATGAAGGAGAGATTCAAGCTCTTGAGCAGGAAGCGTTTATCAGCACCAATTACTCTTCCGCAGTCATGGTGGACGGATTTGAATCCACTGTTAATCGACAGGTTGGTGCTTTCTTCCTACTTGTTAATTACATGTGCAGTCTGTGTTTGCTCTGAAAAATGAAGGCAGATTGGGGTCATAAGCACTTAATCTGTTCATTTCACTGCAATATATCGTGTTCAGTTTCAAAACAGCAATATCTAATTGGCATGGTGCGGATTTGGATTCAACTCCTTGTTTGCTGCAGTGCGAAAGTTCTGCTGGTATTCATTCAGATATGATAAACAATCCGGCAAAATGAACACGAAAAAATCCAGTTATTTATGTGCAAGAATAGACGACACTTCATAGTATATGAAGTTGTATGCTCTTGCTTTCTTGATCCAGAAGTTTTGACACTTCTGAATCTGCATAGTTTTGAACATTGCTTCTGCTGCTTGCTGCTGGTGATAGTATAGTTCGACAAAAAGGTGTACATACACCGTACACGAGCACCAGGTTTCATCAATGTCTCATACAAACTCTTCTGCATTTCACAGCCCTTGCTTCTTCATTATTTGTGATTTCACTCCCATTTGTTGGTTTTCGCTCCATCATTATCTGCTTTAGATAGAATCAAAAATCGTATTTTCATTCTGTTTTAGATAGAATAGTCCAGGAAATTAAATATCAGTTACCTAGTTCTTAATGTAATGGTCAAAACAGAGCAAATGGGTGGTGGTTGCTCTTTTCGCTGGGGTCATTCTTGGGAGGCACGATGGGGGATCATTTTGGGCAGTCATTGGATCTATCATCAACTCAATCTTAGCACTCACATTGAAGAGAATACTAAATCAAGAAAGGCCTAGTGCGACCTTTAGATTGGATCCCGGGATGCCATCCTCACACGCACAGTCCATCTCCTTCATCGTCGTATTTGCAGTTTTATCTAGTAAAACAACCTTCTCTCTTCAGAAACACCTATCATTTTCTGTTTCGACTGCTTCATTTCCAACTCGTTTTATGATTAAACTTTGCAGTTGTCGAAGGGTATGGAGTTAATGTTTTTACAGTGATCTTCAGTGGTCTTCTGTTGGCACTAGGATCCTACCTGGTAACTACATTCCCATTTCCTGCATCTATCTTTATCGAGCACATAGTCCATCATCCTTATTGGTCTCTAATATTACTACCAATGTCATTTATTCTGCAGTCGTGGTTACGTGTGTCTCAGAAGATGCATACGATAAGCCAAGTGGTGGTTGGAGCCTTTCTGGGTTTTGGTTTTTCGGGTTTGTGGTATTGGCTGTGGCGTGCCATTGTTTTGAAATCTTTTGAGTCGATTTTATGGGTTAGGGTTACTGTGATTGTGGGTGCTGTTGGATTCTTCCTCGGGTTTTTAGGACATGTTGTCCGATACTGGTTTCGGGATGATAGATGATGAATAATCCTTGGCACGAGTATCAGCTAAAGGTCGTGATTTGCCACCTTCATCTAGCAGCAAGTTGATGCATTCGCAGAGAAACCAGAAGTAGACATCTCCCGAAGAAGTTTCATTACCTCCCTTTTGTAAACATACTTATTTTGATCGAGAAGTTTATTGTGTACATATATTTATAGGGTGATAAAATCGTGCATATATATGTATTAATACATTTATTGTGTACTACTTATTAAATATGAATACGTACGATAAGTTTAACGTATCATATTTCTCAACATGAACACGATACAATATTTTGTACATATTTATATCGTATTGTTTTAAGTTAGTTATATGTTCGTATGCAAAATTTATAATAATGTTAAATAAAGAAAATTATCCATAATAAATATTATCAATTTAAATATCAGATTTTATGATAGCTAGATAGATAAATGCTTAAATTTTTGTGATTATTTTTTAGGGTCAAATATTAAGTACCTACCTAAACTTTGGATGTTTTGCAACAAGCTACCCGAACTTTGAAAATTCAAAACGGGTTACCTTAACTTTGAAGAATGTACAAATAGCTACCTCCGTCTAGCCCGTTTTGAATTTTCAAAATTCGGGTAGCTCGTTACAAAACGGTCAAAGTTCAGGTAGCTACTTGGTATTTAACTTTTAACCCTATTTTTTAATAGCAGTTTCGGAATATCAAAAATTTATTCCGCTGAATCCTATTTTTTAGAACAAGTTGACAGGGTAGGCATTATTGGCGGGGAAGAAGCAATAAATTGAGGTTTATCAGGATCAATGCTACAAAGTACAAACCCTAGAATTATGATTTAAAAACTCTACTTATTTTGGTATTAAGTTTTCTTATACTGATTATTTTTGAATAAATAAAAAGAAAACACCAAAATGTACACCCAACACAGCACATGCTGCATTATAATTTGCCATCCAAAATCGCTGTCTTTGCACGTCAACTTATTTACCGAAGCTATTCCCGGCGCAAGAATCACCAAGCAGGAAACTGTTTCCGGCCTAAACACTATTCATCTACCAGAATATAATCATCACCTGTAATCAATCATTAATGCCAATAAATTGCTATCAAAAAAGTAGAAGGCAATCCCTTCTTTGCGCCTGACTTCCTCCTTTGAAAAAGACGACTCCTCTTTCACTCTTCTGTTCTTCTCAAATGCTGTTTCAAATGTTCCTGAGAATCAGAAGAAGAAGATGACTCTTCTTTTCCAGATGAGTAATATGACCATAGTAGAGCTGCAGAGCCAAGCGTGAAGGCAGCAGCCACTGACCCCCATATCCATTTCTGCCTTCTTTGCCTTAACTGTCTCAGTCTTCTACTTCTCTCTGCAAAAAATAAACACAATCTTTTATGAGCATCTAAATTCATCCACAGTATGACATCTATCATGTGAATATACGCAAAATGGTTGTAACTAACTACTCTTTTCTACTACATCCATAATTCATCTGCGACTACTAAGAAAGATGAAGTGCTTTTGCTTCTGGAGGGGATAAATGGCTCTAAAACCATCTTTCACTGAAACAAATTCCAAAACCCGACTGACAAAAGTTAATCCAACATATCAGCAACTGTTGTTTTTTTAGTTTTTTTTTATAGAAAGAAGCGCAGAAACTACTAACCAACAGATTCTTGGTTCCTCTGGGACATCTCCTGATTCATGGCTTCATAATAATGAAGACGATCGATCAGACGAGTAATCTCAAAGTTCTTTGCTTCGATCTGTTCTTCCATTTTTGTTTCCATTTCAGCCTTTGCGGTGCCCCTACCAATAGCTTCTGATACAAATCTTGCAAGAGCAACTTGTTGACATACTTCATCCACAGGGTTACCAGACAACTGCTCGCTCTCTGAGGTTGAATGTGCAGGGAGGGTGATACTTATGGCAGATAACTCTTGTCTCAACCTATGCCATTGACCTTGCATAATGGTCAGAGCTTCCTCTGCTTGCTTTCGCTTCTCAATCTCCATCAGCAAACTCAGTCTAATCTCACGCAACTCTTTCTCAATGTCACGGAAAGAACATGGCTGATGGTCACTTTCAGAGGACAATTCTACATTAACAAGCAAAATAAGCATATCAGGACCACGTCAAAACAAAATTACATTTACAGTGAACATATGAAGCATTAAACATTTTCAAAATAAAAACAAGAAGCAAGATAGAGTTTTGGAATACCTTCCCAAGCATCGAAAAATTCGCCAGCAGAAGGATGGCTTGAAAATTGATCCGTACTCCCATAATCTTCTCCTTCAGTATTGCTTCTACTACTGAGTGATTCCTGCAGCTCAAAGAAATCCTTGTTGTCTTCTGGCCTTTCAGATATAAGCTGGTTAGGCTTTGGAAATTCAGCTTCCCCTACATAACCCTCAAGAGAGCTACTACTTCCACTACCCAAACCAGTGTTCTTCGACTCCATAATACACGATCCTACAGAAGCACTATTCATGTCATTGTCTTCAACCATCCTATCATTCGTATCTCTAACTGCTGTATCCACTGTAGGAATATAATGTTCCCCATTGATTCCAATGCCATTACCCTTGGGTTCAGCAGTAGTCTTCTCAAGGGAGGAGATATCAGGTACAGTAGTACTGACTAGGCGAGGGCCACGTCGTTTGTGATTTACAACATATGGGGAAGGAGAGAACGAAGAAGGTGAATCAGGTAGTGGAGTTGGATTAGGAGTGGCATACAAAGATGGAGTCATCTGAGGAATTTTCCTTTCTCTACTTGGTGTGCTATTTCGCTTCGCAAGCTTTAAAGTTGAGATGGGTTTTGGTTGTGGTGGCCTAGAATTCGGTACAGGCATTGGACTTGAGACTGTTTTGTTAACTGATGTAGATGACCGAGTTTCTAGCAGCCTATCAAAAGCTGCTGTAAAGGTGGGCATGGCTCTGCATAAACAGCAAGAAAGAAAGAGAATTTCAGTGCTAATTGAGATAGT
The DNA here is from genome assembly GCA_946814005.1 of Chamaenerion angustifolium. Classification (NCBI taxonomy): domain Eukaryota; kingdom Viridiplantae; phylum Streptophyta; class Magnoliopsida; order Myrtales; family Onagraceae; genus Chamaenerion; species Chamaenerion angustifolium. The sequence goes on from OX328279.1 coordinate 4,492,643, forward strand.
TACACTATCGAACCAGCTCTACTTTCACAATCAAAATAGTTCAATGTATCCTGACTCCTGAGCATTCTAGAAACATATTCAGCATCGTTAACTCCTATCAAACGAGTTGCTCCGTGCAGGAGCTAATCTGAGTTCATAATTAAAAAGACGAGCTGCTCCCGTGGAGCTAATTTGAGTTCATAATTAAAAGAACAATTACTGCTCCCTATCATGGCAAAGAATCTGAATCCCACCCTGCTCTATCTGCAATAGATGCTTCAAGAGATGAAGCTACTTCAATTCACCCACCAAGTTGGTGGCACCAACTATATGCTAAAGCAAACAAAATCACACAGAAAACGCAGCACCAATAAGGACAAAAAACGATGCTGCAAAACAAATGCCTCCAAAGAGCCTACGAAAACGAAGAAGAAACGGAATCTTCGAAATAATACGACAATGACAGAATCGATGCTTCCGTAGTGGAAACAAGCGGGCAAGGATACCAAGGAGAGATGAAACAAGACACTAAACGTGGAGAATCGAGATTGGAATTGCAATCACGATTCTCCAGAGAGCGAAGAATGAGAACATCTGCAGGCTGCATATACAGCAGCTTTGCGAGAAACCAGAACCTTTCGTATCTCAAATCAACAGTACAACCAAAAACCTGAAAGAATCCAGCAATCCACCACCAAGAAAGCGAACCTAGACCAACGGAGAAGATGAAACAGAAGTTAGTTGCGTCTCCTTACATGTGCACGGAGATGGAGGGAGTCGAAATTAGGTCAGCCGAAGAGAAGGAGTCGAATTCAAGCTGCTTCTGGAGATTTCGATAGGTAGCGTGGAGGTAGGAAGGAGACAGGAAGGGCGGGTGAGGTCAGAGATTGAGATGTTGGAGGAAAAGGCTTCAATTGACCCGCCACCGCCGTGGCAAACGCTTGGGCCCAACCTTCTGCTGTTTTACTTTGTATAGCAGGTGGTCCATCCAACGGCCTCGATTTGTCCTCAACATTGGACGGTTTAGAACCCATCAAAATATTCCGACTTTTTTTTTGGTCAATAAAAAAAATCAGGCTGAAATAGAATGATTAGTGGGGAAAAAAAATACCCTAGGGAACATATATATATATATATATATATATACTTTAATTAAATGTAAAAGTCTGAAAATGGTCGATCATGTTTGCACAAAATGACTTTCGGTTCAACTTATTTTTTACTGATGGTTAATCGTTCAATACGTTTGAAAATGATGGTAATTGGTACCTTCGTTACTTTTCTGTTAAAAAATTACATTAAATATTTTTTATATTTGCAAAATTAACCAAATATATATATAAATGTTACAATTACACCCTACAAACTTACACTAATGTTTCAAATAAGTCCTGGCTCGATTCGAGACACACCGGGGGTCCCCTAGCCAGGGTCCGAACCCCGACCAGGTCACCCAACCCTGGGGACCTGGTCTGGGCTCTGACCCAAACCATAGGACTCCCGATTGGGGCTCCAATCGATTTGGACCGAACCTGACGGAGTTCGGTTTAAACGATTGGGGCTCCAATTGAGCCCCAATCGGGGGTCCTATGGTCTGGGTCCCAACCCATACCAGGTCGCACAACCATGGGTACATGGTCTGGGTCCGAACCCAGACCAGGTCGCACAACCATGGGTACATGGTCTGGGTTCGTACCCAGGCCATAGGACCCCTGATTGGGGCTCAAATGGAGTCTCAATCAGTTTGAACCGAATCTGGTTGGGTTCGGTTCAAACGATTGGGGCTACAATTGAGCCCCAATCGGGAGTGCTATGCTCTGGGTCTGAACCCAGACCAGGTCGCCCAACCATGGGTACATGGTCTAGGTTCGGACCCAGGCCATAGGACCCCCGATTGGGGCTCAATTAGAGCCCCAATCGGGGGTCCTATGGTCTTGGTCTGAACCCAAACCAAGTCATCAGGGTTGGGTGACCTAGTCTGGGTTCGGACCCTGGCTAGGGGACCCCTAGTGGCTCGAATCGAGTCGGGACTTGTTTGAAACATTAGTGTAAGTTTGTAGGGTGTAATTGTAACATTTAGAAAAATATTTGGTTATTTTTGCAAATATGAAAAATATTTAACGAAAGTTTTTAAGAAAAAAGTAACAGAGGTATCAATTACCATTTTTTTCAAACATGTTGGACCAAAAATAATCGTTTGGATTGGAAAATCATTTTCGTCAAACATGTTGTACCCTTTTTAGACTTTTTCCTTTAAGTAAATAACAAAATGTATGTAGTATACCAATAAAACTTTTTTCAATTAAATATTATAAATATTGTCGTTTGTAATATTAAGATTATAATTAAATTATTTATCAATTTAAAAATATTATCTAACATTAGTCTTTGACTCTTTGCGTGTGTTAATTAATAATAAGGGTAGAATGGAGATGACGTCGCTAATTGGTCCCCCGAAGGTAAAAGGTTTCATTATACGGCGTCGTTTAGATTTCTGTGACAAGGAAAGAATCACAGTTATCGACGTGACAGGATCTCCTTGGTTATTGGAACATCGTCAGATCTTTCACTTCTTGTCGTGGTGTCTGTCGTGTCCAATACTGTTTCTCGTCCTCCCCACAATAAAATTGCAGTGGTACCCCCAGCTTCAGCGTATTTTACCAATTGGCCTAAACCAATTTTCATACTTCATGCATATGGAATTTAGATTCATATGGCTTAAATACCAAGGAGCTACCTGAACTTTTGAACTTTTGAACTTTTGCAACGAGCTACCCAAATTTTAAAAATTTAAAACGTGCTACCTCAACTTTGAAAATGTGCAAATAGGTACATCCGTTCAATTTCTGACGAATTTTTGACGAAAATTGGATGGAGGTAGCTATTTGCACTTTTTTCAAAGTTGATGTAGCCCGTTTTGAATTTTCAAAATTCAGGTAGCTCGTTGCAAAATGTCCAAAGTTCAGGTAGCTCATTGGTATTTAACCTTATCTGTATTGTTCGGGTTTGACTAGTAATTGATAGTTGCATTTTAGAGGTCAATTTGTTATTTATTTATTTTTTAAATAAATTATTAGTTGTAGTTTTAATAATTTTGTGAAACTTTTCAGTTTATTAAGTTGAATTTTGAAAGAAAAAAAATATAATTAAATTTGATATAACTATTCACTATTATTATTTAACATCAAATTATAAAAATTGATTAGATTACACCTTTACGTAATTTTAACTAACAATAAATTATATTTAAAAATTCATAAAACTAATTCTCTGCGTACTATGACTTAATAATCTTTGTACTACTAAAGAAAATGATATAGTAAAGATGGTAGAGACTTGCACACGTTAAACCAATTTAATAATAAAATTTTAATAGAAATCCATCCATCACAATTAGATACATGTGAAACACAGATTCAAGTCTTGGTATAGCAAAATGAACGGTATAACAACCCGTTTCTGGTGGGGAGCTGCAAATGGGGATCGTAAGATCCATTGGAAAAAATGGAATCTCATGACTCGAGCGAAATCGGTTGGAGGCATGGGTTTCCGGGAGTTGGAGGCATTCAATGTGGCACTTTTAGGGAAGATGGCCTCGAGAATCATTTCGGAACCGGACTCCTTATGAGTGCAAGTACTTAAGTGCCTCTATTTTCCTTCTTCGGATTTCTTACATGCTGGTAAGGGGTGCAGGTCCTCTTGGGCTTGGGCAAGCATGCTTGAAGGGAAGCAAGTGATCGCTGAAGCTGCTGGGTGGTCTGTGGGAGATGGGAGAACGGTTCGTCCGTTCTTGGATGCGTGGCTCCCGGGACAGTTCTGTCGGAGGTTGGGGACGCGACCTATTACAAGTGATCAAGCCAATATCAGGCTGCACCAATGGATAGACTCCGCCTCGAGGTCTTGGCGAGTGGATGTGGTCAGACAGGCAGTGGACGAGGATGAAGCTCAGCTGGTCCTTTCGGTCCCGATTCCCTTGATTGAGATTCCAGATAGGTTGATCTGGCCATATGATAGGCAAGGGAGACTCACAGCAAGATCAGCCTACCACCACGTGCGAGCAATGGCTGCAGGCGAGGTTAACCATGATTCCCCCCTCGGGGATGAGGTGAGACAACAACCAAATCTGTGGGAGGGGATTTGGAAGTCCAAGGCTTTTCCCAAAGTTAAGAACTTCGCTTGGAAGGTAATCTCGAATGCGGTGGTTGTGTGGTCTAACCTTGTTAGAAGAGGGATCCCGATAGACTCAGGTTGCTTGATGTGCAATGAGCCGGAAACGATAGAGCACCTGTTTTGGGACTGCAGGTGGGTTAAACAGGTATGGTTCGAACTCACTGGATTTTTTGATGTTCGAGGGTCTTGTCCAGACGTGGCTAGCTGGATGAGGATGCTGCTCGTGGACCAGGCTCAGGAACGAAGGCTGCATCCGAACCGCTGGTTTACCGTGCTCAATACGTGTTGGTGTGTCTGGAAGGCGAGGTGCGCTTGGGTGTTTGAGGGAAGGCCACCGGTCCCTTCTCTTGTGGTGGCCACGGTGAGAAAGTTTCTCCAAGAGTCCAGCTTGTTGAAGCATGCCCATCCGATGTACAACCGAAACCAGCTACAGGGGACGCAGCCAGGAGCCCAGGTGAGGACCGAAGGGAGCTGGTCTAAACCGGTGCCAGGAAGCATCAAAATAAACTGTGATGCTTCCTGGGACAGGGGATCAGGTCGAGGTGGGATCGGGGTGATTGCCCGAGACCACGAAGGACAGATTGTGGGCGGTTTTGTCGGACTGAGAATAACTGCATCGAGTGATTTCCTAGAAGCAGTGGCGGTCTTAGAGGGTGTCAAGTTGGCTATTGAGAACCGATGGGAGTCGGTGATCATCGAGACGGATTCGGAGGTTGTTATTTCTCAAGTAAGTGGGACCGCCAAATTTTGGCTTATAGAGACGATTATTCAAAATTGTCTCGTATTGGCGGCCTCCATCGGAAGTGCGACTTGGAAGAGGATTCCACGGAATGCAAACTGGGCGGCGGACTGGTTAGCGAAGCAAGTCAATATGGGGATGTGTAATCAGGTTTGGGTCCTCCAACCCCCACCTCCGTTATTGGAAATTTTGCAGTTAGATAGTCAAATGTACCGGGATCAATCCCGAAACCAAACAATTTTACAGTAATATACAGAGTTCTTTTGGCAAAAAAGAAAATATTAAAAAACAAATACGAGTACACAAACATGTTTCACTCATAGTATTATTAATATGTATATTTTTTCACTATGTTTTTCAATGTGGTATTTTTTATTCTTTTTAAAGAAAGTCAAATTGAATCCAAAAATAATTGTTCCAGATTCACATAGAATCGATAGTTATTTTACATTTGAATCGAACCTAATAGTAATATTTCTCAGATCAATTTAAACCCAAACTCTATCCAACCTACAAACAACCATCTTCACCTCCAACTTTTTCCTTGTTTAGTTACATGGGTAAAAATGACTCAATATGTGCCCATGACAATAAAATATAAGGTAAATAAATTACTTATGTGATGATTTATGCTCACAAATATATTTTTTAAACTTGTATTATTTAGTCACTTATATTTCAAAATATTACTTTATATGGTTCAAATCACAGTTTGTTGTTAGTTTTGCTATATTAGTTCAACATGTGTCTTGCATGTGATTATTTTATGAATTTTGTTTTGGTCCGAAAGATAGGTTGCTTCATTCGATATCATCGTTTTGAGCTATATTGTTACATTAGCTACTTAAAATAGATATATAACATTTGGGGTGGGGGTTGTGATAGTCAGTCGTTTAGACACACTCTCATTCTCAATTGTTTTGCAATCCAGTTAGTAGTTTCATTCGCCGTGCGGTTGACTGTCTTCTATTCAATTGAAACAAACTCGCTTGTCAGGTCGTTAGTATTTGAGCATATGGTCTCAATGCGCCAGTGAGCTCGTCTTCCCCTTAGGTGGTTGATGACCACTTCGGAGTCTGACTCAATGATTATTCGGTTTCATCCTTGTTCATTTGCTAGCATGACACCCTATAGCTCTCGCTTCCAGCTCATCGATCACTTCTCCATGAGTTGAAGTATCAACAATATCATCTTCTAAAATCAAGTCACTTACCTCTAAGGCTAGATAGGCAACATATAAAAATAACCTAAAAATCGGACGATTACTTGACAAAGTGACTAAATATTGTCACATTCTGATACGTAAAAATCCATTTAATAATGCAAAAAAAAAAAGACAAGTAATCATAAGGTAAGAGATGACAAACATAAGTGGTAATGAACCCAAAATATACCACTGGTACAAAATTTTCAAGTCTCTTCAAACTTTAATAGTTAATCTGATAATACATAAAGTATTTAAAAGTAAATTTTAAGACTAAAATAATAGAATGTTAGAGCATGTTAGTTTTGAACTTAAAAAACGGCATTAGAAATAACATTAGAAGCGATACGTTATTTAAACAATATTAGAAATAGTTAAATTTTTCATTAAATTAAATATATAAAAAATATATAAAACGGTATTTTAACTCATGTTATCAGTTAATAACTTAAGTTTTTCGTGTGGTTGACTGTTCTTTTATGTTGAAGATGTTGTCGTATGGTTCATTTGTTAGTTAGCCATTTCATTTTGTTGTTAATTATGCATGTGATATGCACGTGACAGTTTAGTTTTGAAAATGAAAAAAATAGACCTATATACCCTTACTTGCTTTTGTGCAAACTTCCATCATGAGAAACACTTGAAGTGTCTTTTCTCCTACACTTCTTTCTTTTTTTCTTCTCGTTTGGTTCTCCCTCTCCTTGTCGTAATCTCATTCTCTCCTTTTAGGCGTGCTTTAGTCCGCTAGTAAGAACGTGTCCAAGAAATTGTTCTTTACCAAAGAAATGGCGGAACGAAGAAAACAGTAAATGACTATTTGATTGGGCCACTGACAGTATGGCGTATGATGAGAAGGATTTTATCAGTCACGAAATACCAAGTAAAACAATGATTCATAATGCAAATGGGGACTTGTCAAAAGTCCACGGAGGAGGAACTATTGCATTGTCGCCAACATTGAAATTACATAATTGTCTTTATGTGTCGAGTTTGTCATGCAAACTTCTATCTATTAGTTATGTGACCAAATAACTAAATTGTACGGTCATAATGTATCCAAGTGTCTATCTATTGCAGGATATTCGTTCGGGAAAAATCATTGGACGTGGTGCTGAGTATTAGAGGTTGTACTAAGTGGACGAAGTGTCTCAGAACGGAACTGCGACGCTTGCTCACGGAACGGTTGATAAGCAACAATGGTTGTGGCACCGAAGATTAGGACACCCGTCCGCAGGGTACCTTCATAAATTATTCCCTCAGTTATTTTCGTCTACTGCACATATTTCCCGTGCGACATGTATGTTTGCTAAGAGTCACAAACAAGAATATTTTCAGTCTAATTCTAGGGCTAAGTCTATTTTTTCTCTTGTTCATTCAAACGTGTGGGGTTCTGTCCCAAATAATGGAAGATGCATGTCCAATAATGGGTTCAAATATTTTGTACTATTTATCGATGATTTCTCTCGCATGACTTGGGTATACTTCCTAAAACATAAGTCTGAAGTTTCGTCTAAGTTTGTAGAATTTCACAACTTAGTTCATACACAATTCCATGCCCAAATTTAGGTTCTCAGTTCAGATAATGGTGGAGAATATGTCAATTTTGTGCTCAATATTTTTTCCAGGCAAAGGATACTATCCATCAGACTTCGTGTCCTCATACACCACAACAAAATGGAGTACCGAAAAGGATAAACCGTCATATCCTAGAAGTTACAAGAACCCTTATGCTTGAGTCACGAGTTCCAACCTCGTTCTTGCCGGAAGCACTCGCAAATTCAGTCAATTTACTTAATTGTATGCCTACAAAGGTGTTAAAATTTCAAACACCGCTCGAGATCTTATCTAATCATATGAGTGTTTCAATAGCCTTAACACTCGAACCATGTGTTTTTAGGTGTTCTGTTTTTATTCACATCCCTAAAACAAAGCGCTATAAATGTGATCCCTACTCCATTAAATGTGTCTTTGTGGGGTATGGAATACATAAAAAAGGCTACAGTTATAATCCTCACAATCATCGTATGTATATCACGATGGATTGTGATTTCCTTGAAACATAATACTACTATTATAGAGAGTCTCGTTCCATTCAATCTACTAGGTCGGGGGAGAACGTAAGTAGCCCATTAGATTGGTTAATCACTCCAGTGTGGCCCGAAATAATCCCAACAGAGCAAGTTAGCGGAACCACCGAGACGTTGAGGTCATAGTGCAATGCTCTGATGACTCGGGCACGTCGACCCCGACGAATACTCCTGAGGTTAGTCACACTAATGGTGAGGTAACTCCTATATTTTATAATTCTCAAAATATTTCCGCACATGACTCTGATCATACCAACCCATAAATGGAAAATGTACATGAGACAATTCAGGAGAGATACAAACTACCAGTCAGGAGAAACTGAAGTGTTCCCCTTGTACGATATGAATCGGAGTACATACCTAAAGCAAGTCGGTATCCAGTAGCAAACTTGATCAGTGGGAGTTTATCACCAGTTGCGCGTGTCTTTACTACTGCAGTATACGCTCAGGATATACTTAGCACAGTAGAATCAACATTAAAGATCCCGAAATTGTTTCAAGCTATGAAGGTCGAGATGGAGGCGTTGGAAGAAAAAAAACTTGGGAGAAGTGTGTATTATCACACGGAAAGAAGGTGGTAGGATGTCGGTGCGTATTCACCATAAAGCATCGGGCAAATGGGTCGATTGAACGATATAAGGCGAGGTTAGTAGCTAAAGGCTATACTCAGAAATACGGTATTGATTACTCAGAGACCTTCTCCGTAGTAGCTAAAATTGATACTATTCGAGTCATGTTTTCCATAGTGGCAAATCAAAATTGGTCGTTCCACCATTTTGACATAAAAAATGTCTTCCTGCATGGTGATCTGGAGGAAGAAGTCTATATGGAACCACCACCAGGTTTCAAGTCAAGATTCCATGACTCAGTTGTATGCAAACTGAAGAATGTTCTATACAGACTGAAACAATCACCCAGAGCATGGTTTGGAAGGTTCACTGTTGCTATGAAAAAAATATGGCTACAAATTACAAAGTAATTCAGATCATACATTGTTCTCCATGAGAAAAGAAGGTCGAGTGACGTGTCTGATTATTTATGTGGATGATATGATTATCACAGAGGATGATACAGAGGAAATAACCCAACTCAGGCGAAATCTGTTTCAAGAATTTGAGATGAAAGACTTGGGGGAACTCAAGTATTTCTTGGGATTGAAGTACTACGGTCTAAGACATGTATTTTCATATCACAGAGAAAATACATTCTAGACTTGCTAGTAGCGACAGGCTTGGTGGACTGTAAGCCCGTAGACACACCAATTATACTGAATCGTGGCTTGAGAATAGTAGAAGGGACAGAATTAACAGATCAAACCCGGTACCAACATCTAGTAGGGAAGTTCATCTATCTTTCACACACTAGACCTGATATTACATACGTAGTAGGTGTGTTAAACTAGTTCATGCATAAACCACAAGCAAATCACATGGAAGCTGCTCTGAGAGTTCTTTGATATCTGAATGGTTCTCCAGGAAGTGGAGTGTTGTTCTAGAAAAATGGTCACCTTGATACATAGACGTATACAGATGCGGATTGAGTAGGAAATCCAACAGATAGAAAGTCGACTTCAGGTTACTTTGCCCTGGTTGGAAGAAACTTGGTCACTTGGAAGAGTAAAAAGCAGAAAGTGGTAGCACTTTCGAGTGATGGGACATAATTTAGAGGAATAGCTCGAGGTCTTACAGAAGTATTATACTTACACAAGTTGTTAGTATTAGAGTATAAATCTTATATTACCATATATGTCACTGTTATTATAGTAGAAATCTTATATTACCATATTTTCCTTTGTGATTGATTGTAAGTTATGTAGTTTTATTACATTCCTTGATTTGTGTAAACATGTAAGGAAACTATGTAATTTTCTGCTCTATATATATGAAGTTGCCTCTGATTTGGGGCATCTCTTTCTCAAAACTACAATTGCCAATATGGTATCAGAGCAGGCTACCGATTATGTTTACCATACCATGTCTGAGAGCAATTCAACCACAATTGCCTCTTCTTCCTTCGTAGCTATCAGTGGTGGGGTCTCCTATGCAACTTTGAGTCAATCACGGGTGGGGCCTCCTTTCAATTCCTATTCACATGCCACCTTACCCACATCTCTCCACTCCCATCCGAATCCACTCAACATGTCCCCTTTCTCCACTATCACCACTCCACTCAGCATGTCCCCTTCTCCTTCTCCCATGCTGTCTTCGACCCTACCACAAATTTCAATCTCAAATTTCACAAGTTTGGTAAACATAAAACTGGACGATGACAATTTCTTACTGTGGAAATCACAACTTGAGTCGATTCTTCTCATCTATGATCTGCTCGGTTATGCTGATGGAACCTTCGCCTGGCCTCCCAAGCTGGTCATGGGCTCCACCGAAAATATCATCCTCAATCCTTTGTACACAACTTAGATCATTTCGGATCAGTTTGTTCGCAGCATGATCACGTCCACCCTCTCCTGCGAGAAGTCCAGAAGCAACGGACAGCTCGAGACGTATGGCACATCCTCTCCCGACGATTCACTGAGATTGGTTTCCCTGTAAAAGAACCGTGTCAGCTGATGTGTGATAATCGTGCAGCTATCAGTATTTCATAGAACCCAGTCCAACATGACCGTATTAAACATGTTGAAGTTGATTGTCACTTTATAAAGGAAAAATGGAACTATCATTCTTCCATTCATACGCTCTGAAGATCAGTTTGCAGATATCCTTACCAAGGCAGTAAGTGGAACAATTTTCAGGAATGTTTTGTGCAAGTTAAATATCGGCGACCCTACTATTCAACTTGAGGGGGAGTGTTAAACATTCTTTTATAACTCATTGACATGTGGAACAACTCACCAACATGTGATACATACTTTCTATATAGTTTTAGTTGTTATTACTATCATTGTTCCTAGTTTCCAATATATATATTCTATGTAAACTGAAGTGGAGATATACAAGTTTTAAGCTTCAATATATCTGGTATTTCCTTCCTAGCAGTGACGGAGTCGTTCAAGGACCAGGGGCAATTGCCCCCCCCCCCCTTACTTTTAATGTAGTAGTGTATATTTCAAAAAAAAATAATCTAATTTTATCTTTTGCCCCCACTGAAAAAAAAATGAAGATGAATATAAATACAATAGGATAACGTGATAAGTTTCACCAATTTGTATTGAGTTAGAATACAAATGCATTTGTTTTGAAAAAAATAACTTTCACAAATTTAGAAAGTAAAATTCGTCAGAAATGCAATGTCACAGATGCCAAATACACAGAAATGCAATGTCATAGAGCTAAATACACAGAAATGTCACACAAATGCAATGTCTCACCTTTTCAACTCCAAATTTCTATCAAGAGCAGATTCAATTTGAAGACCAAGCTAGACCAAAATACACAGAGGCCAGACTCCAGAGTAGGGGTGGCAATCGTGTCGTGTCGTATCTAATCGTATCGTGTTATTAACCGTGTCGTGTCTTAACAGGTTTCGTGTCTAAACGGATAATTTCTAAACATGTCTCAAAGCATCATACACGAACACGACACGATTAAGTAGCAGATCACAGGTGACACGACACGAGACACGGTTAACTTTCTTGGAAATTAAAAATCAAAAAGCATAACGGATAGACACGACATGATATGACACGATACGACACGACACGATTAAGAACGACCTGATTGATACGAATTTACACGATTAAACACGAAACGACACGATTAACACAAAAAATATTAATTTTATATATTTTTCTGAACGTGTCACGATTAGACACGACACGATTAGACACGATTAGTTAACTGTGTCTTTATTCGTGTCACAAGTATACACAACACAATTAGACACGATTAGTTAATCGTGTTTATACAGATAACTGCAGATCTGAGTTGTTTAGACACGATTATTAATCGTGTCTAAACGTATAAGAGTTGTTTAGACACGGGATCCGTTAAGGTCAAACCCATATACGCTTTAAAGCAGACCGTGTCGTGTCGTGTCAGAAATTGTCACCCCTACTCCAAAGCGATTCACGATTCTAAATCAATATGAAAGGTAACTTCGATTTTTCTCGTAATTTCTTCAAATCTTCAGAATTTAGATAGTAGTTTACCTCTTTCTGTTGAGCTGAGAGAATTGTTGAGCCGAGGAAGGAAGAATTGTTGAGCCGAGGAAGGAAGAATTGTTGAGCCGAGGAAGGAAGAATTGTTGAGCCGAGGAAGGAAGAAGAGTCGTCTTTCTATTGGTTGGTGTCGCCGAGAGAATTGTTGAGCTGGTGCCGAGAGAATTGTTGAGCCGAGGAAGGAAGAAGAATCACTACTGAGTGACTGACGGCTGACCTAAATTCTAATTGATGAGTAATTGTTAGGGTTTGGGGTTGAGAAGTTAGAATATTGTTCAAATTATTTGAACATGAATTGATGAATAGTTGGGGCCTTGGTGTTGGGCTAATTGTTCAAATTGAACAGACTGTGCTTAGCTATTGTATCAGATTTCGCTACAACAGCAGTAAATCAACTTTCTATTTTCAAATACAATATTTGCTATTGAATCTCAGTAGGCAACTTCACGCCTGTGGCTAAACCGATTGCTTGAAGAAACCTTACGACATACCATGTCATGCCGAGCTAATTGTTCAAATTGAACATGAATTGACGATGCTGGGGCCGTAAGTTTCTAATTGTCACTGACATGTTTTCTTTGGATTGGATTAGTATATTATTTTTATTTAAAACAATAATTTGTACTTAATTTGTGTTTATAATTTGTACTTAATTTTGTGTTTATGTTATAGGTATTGATCAGTTTTTCAGTAGAATTAAAAAAATATCTACTGATGAAGAAGAACATTCAAGCCACAAAATAAATGAGAAGTTCTTGAAGCAAAAGTATGAAGAATTCAATTTAGGTGATCTACCATCAGATCCCGGCTTGAGAAAAAAAATTTCTAAGTTTATCATCCAAATGATCATGACAAGGTCCGAAAAGCTTATTTAGACAGGGTCCATGTCAACGACCATGAATTTCCTCAAAGAACATTTGGTAAGGTATGTCGTCGCTTTGTTCCAACTTGGTTTGATGGTTACGGAGATTGGTTGGAATATAGTATTTCAAAGGATGCCACTTTTTGTCTATATTGTTATCTTTATGTTAAAAACAATGGAGATCAAAGGATCGCCCAATTTTATCCCTCCAATTTTTCTGATGTTGATCTTCATATTCTTGCCAAACAACTTGATAGATTTATCTTTGATATGAAGTCAAGTGTTGAATTTCTAAATTTCAATGGTATTGGCGAACTCTCTCAAAAGTTGGTTGAAAAGAAAAGACATATTGTGTATCCATTGGTGTATTTGGTCGTGAAGTTAGCATTGATCTTGCCAGTTAGCACTGCTTCTGTTGAAAGTGTTTTCTCAGCAATGAAGATTGTGAAGAATAGATTGCGAAACAAGATGGGTGACTTTTGGATGAACAATTGTTTAGTTACTCTTATTGAAAAAGATATATTTTGTACTATTCATAACGATAGAATTTTGTCATGTTTTCAGAATATGAAAACTCGTCGAGAACAATTGTAAATTTTAATTAGAAAAATTATTATATATTTTGTCGGTTTGCCCCCACTGGGTTTACATCCTGGCTTCGTCCCTGCTTCCAAGTCCAACATATTTCTTCAAATTTGTGCAATGCTTTTCTACTGTATTTGTAATTGCACATTGCAGGATCTTTCCAATAGAAAAATTCACAAGTTTCACCAACTTCTTTCATTGCAAAGACTTCAACTCACGAATGTACTTGGAAGATGATAAGAATGAGTAATCACAACAAAACGTCAAAGAAAAATCATGTGTTGAAACTTGAAAGGAGAAGGAAGAAGCTGCAAATAAGAGTAAAGAAGAAAAAGAAAACTATTATTTATATGATAGGGCAGTAGAGAAAAATAGTCATTTCAAGTTTAATATTTAGTCACGTGATTATCACATTGACAAATTTACGGTAAAAATTGACAGCAGCTAGAAGAACGGATACGATAACAGAGGAACGATTTGGTTTGGACATCATATATATCCATCTATAAAGAGGACTGTTTTGATCTTGCAGAAGTTTGATGTTATTCATATCAACATAACTCATCTCCTTACTTAACTACCTTCGACGTAGACGACAAATCGTATGTTTCAACAACGCAACGAACCCCTTTCCTCTTTATGCATTATTCTGTAAAAGAAATTGACTCCAAACACATCAGTCTCCTCTGATCAGCTGTGCTAATCTGGGTGGTGGCTTACTGCCTTAAGCTCTCAACAATGTAAGATGCATACAGATCCCTGCAAGTTATACAATCTTCAGACTTAAATCATAACGTCATTCCAAATGATCATCCTCTCCAGAAATTTAGTTTTTAAAAAAATTCACGTACATGGAGTACTTGATGGCATCAACTGCAGCTTCTGCAGGTAAAAAGTCTTCCACATCCACCTTCTTGTTCTCATTCTTCTTGTCTGTCATGGATGATGAGGAACGTAATAGATGCTTCTTCACTTTCTGCAAATTATATAGACTATGAACTTAAGAACTCATATTCAAAAGAAAAAAAGGATACAGTCTTCAAAGAAGCGTCGAATCTCAGCCAGGCGATGGGGAGGAATCTCCTTGATGTCCTTGTAATGGCGGAATTCAGGGTCATCTGCGCAAACTGCTATGATTTTGTCATCTTTCTCACCCTGATCAATCATGGGCATTAGCCCAATGGCTCGAGCACGAAGGAATGTGCCTGGTAACACAGGCTCCTGCAGATGAATGCAGTACGAACACATCAACTTATCAATTAGATTATATACAAAATACCAAAATCATGTTGGATATGAGAAGGAGATCACCTGCATTAGCACCAATACATCCATGGGGTCACTGTCTTCACAAATGGTGCGTGGGATGAAACCATAGTTGTGTGGGTACACCACCGATGAGTACAGCACACGATCAACCTAGAAACCGCGTTTCATGATGATGAGATTATATTTTACGGGTCATTTTGCAGAATCAAGAACAGAAGTCAAAATCATACCTTTATGAGGCCACTTGCTTTGTCCAACTCATACTTAACCTTGCTTCCTTTTCCAATCTCAACCACCTATTATACAACAGTTCAAGATATTTCTGATAGCAAATTTACATTCTTGATACATACAAGAAAGAGTAGCTTTGATTGGAAATCATGTATGAGAGGATAAAAGCTTACACAGTTGAAAACAGATGGAGCCCCCGGTCCTGCGAATTCAAAGAGAGGAACGTCATAGTATTGCAGAAAATCAACTTCATCAGCTATGAACTATTGTGTAGCAGTAACTTTGAAGGATAAAGAGGTGACCTATCTCTAAGTCATGCCATGGATGTGCAGCCACAGATCTCCTTGACATTGAAGAGAGAATTCTCTCATTCAGAGAAACAGGACCGTGCAGTGAGCTACCTTTCATGTTCGCTTCACCATCCATGTTTTTTTACTGATGGAAGAAATTCAAAAAATATATATAATCAAATGTAGTATTCCCTCACAGTGGATTCAACATGTTTGTTCAGATGCGTGTATAATCAAATGCAACGTGTTGAAAAAAGCCAGACTCAATTGTGGTCGATACCAATTTAGCAGTTTCTCAAAAATTATACAAAGATAGACTCTCATAGCCAAGATTGTATCATCTATCAACCCTAACACGCACAACAATCTAACCCCATCTCAAAGATGGCCTCGAAATGCCTGATTCAATAAATAAAATAACTATCAGAACTCACAGTCACAGAACTTGGCTTTTAAAGCTGAAACATAACCACCAAGCTCGTTGGAACGTTAGATTTTGCAGCAGATTTATCATCCAAAACGCAGATACATCAGCAACAACTAAAACCTCATTTCAGCTAGCAAAATGATTACAAACAAAGAAAGATGCAAACTTGGCCTCTGGAAACGAATTTAAATGCATTTCTGCAGATGGGTATTTACCAGATTGTTCAATCCAACTCCGAATGAAAGCAATAGAGAAGCCAGACGATTGAAACAGCAAAAGAAAAAGAAATTAGGAATATATAATAAGTAACGCAAACTCACAGTACAACAGACTTTGTAGGGTAGCTGGAATTCTCCTGAGCTAGTGAGGTTGAAAGTGAAATAGTAGGTGTCATCATTATATAGTGTTAACCGTATCTTTTTTATATATATATATATATATATATATATATTTATATACTCGAATTTAGCTAATAATATAGAAAAATAAATAAATATTCGATCTAACTTCTCAGGGTCGAGAGATACCAGTGGACTCGTGTCAAGACATACAGATAATTAGTATTAAAATTCGACGATTGCTCTGATGAGAAAGCTCCATCTGGAAGGTGGTGGAAGAATCGCCTATCATCTATAAAGAGAGGCTGGAACTTTCTAAGATTCCAGTTATCTTTCTTTCTTTTAGTTTCAGCTAACAGTCAATGTCATCACCAGATGGTCATTAACAAGAGGTTGGCTCAAATCGTATTCCTTTCAAGGTCAGGTGCTGCAGAGAGAAAGAGAGGAAGAAGATCAACATATGAGATTGTCTCTCCCAACTTTCTGTAAAATAGTTTAAAATTTATAAATGTGTCTAGTTTTCTGGTAAACTTTTAAATATTTATATGGATTAAATATTAAATTGTTAATTGTATTTACACGAATAAATGCACAATTTATTAGCTGTTTTTTTAAAGTAAATTACTAGTTGAACTTTCTATATTGTAAAAAAAACTAACTTCATCACCTTTTTATTGTTAAATAAACTTGACGAAAAATATTTTCAAAAATTATAAAAACAACCTAAAGTTTATATAATATAAAAAGGAAGTACATTTACAAATGAAAATGAAAATTTTAAAAATAATAGATGCAATAAACATAGTGAAAACTACTAAATGTAAAATTGTGAAACACTTTTTTTTAAAACAATTGTAAAAAATAAATTACTACAAGTTTATTTAGAATTTTTGAAAATAAAACTAAAATTCAGTTGGTTAATTTTATGAAATTTATTTCTTTTTATATAAACATTGAGGTTATTTTAAATTTATAATAAAAAATTAGAGTGTTTTAGTAGTTTATGAAAGTAACTATTTTTTAATATAAAAAACTGACGTAACTATTTTTTTATACAATATAAAAACTTCAACTAATAAATTATTATTTTAGAAAAATTATCTAACAAATTACTCTTATAAAATTAAATTATTAAATTAATATTTAATCTGATTTATATTCATGTCGAGAAAATATTTTGACTTTACTGCGTTCCGCTATTTAATTTAATCTGTAATTCTTTAAATTTATATAATAATAATGATAATATAGTTATGATATCATTATCCAAAATGATTGAAAAATAATGTTTGGCTTTTCAGATATGGTGGTGGACGAAATTCAGATGATTTTGTTAATAATTGTTTAAGAGCTACAGTCAACCTAACTTGAAGAACTCAAGATCACTCTCATGTTAGTATATACCTAATTTGAAACACACTGTATTTTTATGTTATTGTTGCTATCATGACCAAGAATCATTATGTTAGTGGGTTTAGTGGTCAATAACTTTGTTGTTAGTGGGTATAGTGGTTTGTTTCTACTTTGCCTATAAATTGTAATGGTTAATGAAGTAAATGTATTCAGTTTTTCTGTTTCATTACACAATTATGCAGCATATCTCTTCCATCAAATCTAATCCTTATGCTGTATTTTTTGTTCTAAAATCAACAATTGGTATCATAGCTTAACTTCTTAAGGGATCTGCGAGGTTGAGTGATTGTCGATTTCTTGAGATCATTCACCCATAAACACTCTAAGCTCTCATCAAATGGAAGAATCCTTCTCAAGTGTTGCTCCACCAAAATTTGATGGCTCAAACTATTAAGCTTGGGCTGCCAAAATGGAAGCTTACATGAAGGGCACTGATATGTGGGAAGTTGTTGAAGAAAACTATGAAATTCCTGCACTTCAACACTACCCTACACTTGCTCAAATCAAGGTTCAATGGGAGATGAAGATGAGAAAGGCACGAGTCAAGTCATGCATTTATTCGACTGTCTCACCTGCAATTTTAAGCTGAATCATGTCCATAAAGTCAGCCAATGAAATTTGGGACTTCCTCGAACAAGAATACAAATGAGATGAGAAGATAAAGGGCATGAAATCTCTAAACTTGATAAGGGAATTCGAGAAGGGGCAAATGAAGAAATCTGAGACCATCCAAGAATACTCAGATCGATTGGTGGGACTCGCAAACCAGGTTAGAATATTTGGTAACGAGATGAAAGATACCAAAATTGTGGAGAAAATATTAATCTCTCTTCCTGAGAGATTTGAAGCAACTATTGCTTCATTTGAGAACACCAAAGACCTGTCAACTCTAAAATTGGCATAGCTCCTTAGTGCTCTTCAAGCTCAAGAGCAAAGAAGATTGATGCATGAAGAAGGGGCAATTGAAGGTGCTTTGAAGGCCAAGCTGCACTTAAACCAGAAGAGTAAGGAGAACAAGTGGAAAAGCAAACCTAATTCTAGTAATGGTGAGTCAAGTACGACAATAAATGGCCAAAAAGGAGGAACTCTTCCTCCTTGTAAGCATTGTGGTAAGGAAAACTATCCTCACTACAAATGCTGGAAGATGCCAGACATAAAATGCATGAGGTGTCAGAAGATGGTGCATGTCGAAAAAATTTGCCCTGAAAGGTACAATCAGACGAAGAGAAAAACTCATGTTGATGTCCATGAAGAAGAGGAGGATCAGTTGTTTGCGGCTTCTTGTTTCACTTCTGGTGCCTCGAGTGAAAACTGACTGGTCGATAGTGGATGTACCAGTCACATGACAAGCAATGAAGGACTCTTCAAGGTTCTTGATAGGTCATTTTATTTGAAAGTGAATATTGGGAATGGAGAATTCATCTCAGTCAAAGGAGGAGTCAATGTTGCAATAAAGTGCAATTCAAGTATGAAATTGATTAATGAGGTCTTGTTCGTGCCTGAAATTGATCAAAATCTACTAAGTGTTGATCAATTACTTGAGAAGAATTTCAAGTTACTCTTTGAGGATATGAGATGTTTGATCATTGATCCAAATGGTCAAGAGATTGTTCAAATTAAGATACAAGGAAAAAATTTGTCATTGAATCCTCTTGAGATAAAACAGCTTGCTTGTCCCAGTCAAGTCACTTCCACTGAGATATGGCACAAGAGGTTGGGGCATTTTCATCAAAATGATCTACAAAAATTGAAGAATGAGAAGATGGCAGAAGGATTATCTGAGATGGAGGAGCAACAACCAAGTTGCAAAGCTTGCTTGACAAGCAATACCAGCAGGCTACCAGTCAAGGAATCATTGTGGAGGGCAAAGTCTAAGATTCAACTCATCCATACAGATGTTTGTGGTCCTCAAGCAACTCCTTCACTAAATGGGAGCAGTTACTTTGTGATTTTTATCAATTATTTCACTAGAATGTGTTGGATTTACTTCATGAAGTTCAAGTCAGAAGTTGCTGGTGTGTTTCGAGGCTTTAAGACCTGGATTGAAAATCAAAGTGGTTGTCACATTCAGGTCATACGATCTGACAATGGCATTGAGTATACCTCTGATCGATTTGATGATTTTTGCAAGGATGCAGGCATTGAACACCAACTTACTGTGCCCTATTCTCCTCAACAAAATGGGACCAGTGAGAGGAAGAATAGAACCATTATGGAGATGACCAGGTGTCTAATGCACGAGAAGAGCCTTTCAGAGAATTTTTGCGAAGAAGCAGCTCACACTTCAGTATTCTTACTGAATAAGCTACCAACAAGAGCACTTGAGAAGAAAACTCCTCATGAAGCATGGTATGACAGCAAACCTAAACTTCAAAATCTTAAAATTTTTGGTTGTGTCTGTTATTCCCATGTGCCCTTGGTGAAAGTAGACAAGCTGAAAGAGAGAGCTGAACATGAGATCTTTATAGGTTATAGTGCAGTATCAAAATACTATAGGACCTATCATCCAAGGATAGGGAAGATTTCAGTCAACAGAGATGTCAACTTCCTTGATGAAGATAAATTGAAATGGTCAAATTAAGAAATTTAGAAACAAGTGACCATTGATGATGATGAACTGACATATGAACAATGGCTAGCTGCAATGGAGGAGGAGCTTGCCATTATTGAGAAAAATAAAACATGGGAGTTGGTGGAGAGGCCAACGAACATAAAAGTGATTGGTGTCAAATGAGTTTTCAGGACCAAACTCAATCTTGATGGCTCAATCAACAAGCACAAGGCCAGATTGGTGGTGAAGGGTTATGCTCAGATATGGGGAGTTGATTTCTATGAGACATTTGCACTTGTGGCCAGACTGGACACCATTCGTATGCTCCTCTCCATCGCTGCTCTGAAGAATTGGAAGATCATCCAACTTGATGTTAAGTCAGCTTTTCTGAATGGTGAGCTGAATGAGGAGATCTTCATCGAGCAACCTGATGGCTTCACTGTTTCAGGC
This sequence comes from Chamaenerion angustifolium, assembly GCA_946814005.1. NCBI lineage: Eukaryota > Viridiplantae > Streptophyta > Magnoliopsida > Myrtales > Onagraceae > Chamaenerion > Chamaenerion angustifolium. Next base: position 4,513,352 of record OX328279.1, read on the forward strand.
CAAGAAGAGGAGGTGTATAAGTTGAAGAAGACTCTCTATGGCTTGAAGCAGGCTCTCAAACAGTGGTACAATAGAATTGATGAGCATTTGCTGCAACTTGGGTTTGAAAAGAGCCCAAGAAGTAATGTCATTCAAATCGAAGAGTTCAAGAAGAAGATCATGCATATATTCGAAATGACTGACTTGAGAGAGATGTCCTATTTTCTGGGCATTGAGATCAAGCAAAGTGGGCATGAAGTGTTCATTTGCCAGAAAAAATATTTGAAGGAGATCATCAAAATGTTCAAGATGGAGGATTGCAAAGAAGTGAGCACCCCAATGGTTCCTAAATCAAAGCTGAAAAAGGAAGATGGAGCTGATGCAGCAGTTGAAAAACTCTACAGGAGACTAATTGGGTGCTTGATGTACCTCACTGCAACAAGGTCATACATTCTCTATTCTGTAAGTGTTCTTTATATGTTCTTAAATTTTCCTAGTGAGCTACACATGATGACTGCAAAATGTGTGGTGAGATACTTGAAGCGAACTCAATCACTTGGTGTCAAATTTGGGAAAAGTAAATACCTCAATTTGATTGGGTATTTAGATAGTGATTGGGCAGGTTCAGAAGATGATGGTAGAAGTACTTCTAGTTACTGTTTTTCTCTTGGTTCTAGATGTTTTTTTGGTGTTCAAATAAGCAAGAAGTGGTGGTACTCTCCACTGCAGAAGATGAGTTTATAGCAGCTTCAAGAGCAGCCAAACAAGTCATTTGGCTGAGAAAGCTGTTGGAAGATCTTAAAGAAGCTCAAGCTGAAAGCACTAAGATTTTCGTGGATAATCAAGTTGCAATTGCTATATCCCAAAATCCAGCATTTCATGGAAGGACAAAACATTTCAAGGTCAAGTATTACCTCCTAAGAGAGATCTAAAAGAATGAAGAAGTAAAACTGCTATATTGCAGCACTGAAGAACAAATTGCAGATATGTTTACCAAGTCTTTTCCTGTTGCTAGATTTGTATTTCTTAGGGAAAGATTGAGAGTTTGCATCCTCTAAACAATTAGGAATGTTGAATAATTGTTTAAGAGTTGCACTCAACCTAACTGGAAGCACTCAAGATCACTTTCATGTTAGTGTACCTAATTTGAAACACTCAAATCTGTATTTTTCTGTTATTGTTGCTATCATGACCAAGAATCATTATGTTAGTGGGTTTAGTGGTCAAGAACTTTGTTGTTAGTGAGTTTAGTGGTTTGTTTTTAATTTGCCTATAAATTGTAATGGTTAATGAAGTAAATGTATTCAGTTTTTCTGATCCATCAAATGTATTTTTTACTGTTCAAAACACTATTTAGAAGTTTTTGTTTCGTATGTAGATTTTTTTACATATTGTATTATACAGTCAGTCTAAAAGTAAAAAATTAACGCATAGTTAGCGTCATTTAATTCGTAATTAAATTATCTATGCCGCACCGTATTTTTTTTTTTTGAGTAGGTACATAATTAAATTTCTCACCTAATGCATTAAAATTATTTCGGTCAAATTATAAAACAAACGATGTTATGTTACAAAATTACTGGATTTCTAATATAAAAAATTACCCTAGGTAGATAATTGAATTACGACATAAATGACGTTAACTATGCTGAGTTTGGACTTACATGATGTGAGTTATAATTTTTTAAGTCAAATTTTCATATCTCAACTTACGGCAGAGCGTACAGTCAATCCATAAATCCAAATTTAATATTTTTTGCATCATTTGAATTGCAATTAAAATATATACTTACTATAATTTTCTTAATATTTTTTAATAGATACATAATTTTATTTTTAATTAAACATTGAGTCGTCGTTATCGAACAAAATATTTTTTTAAAAAAAAATTGATGTGGTGTAATAGATACCACTTAGAGTGGCACCTATTCAACAAGCACCATCTTGGGGTGCGCGTATTGCCAATACGCCCTACCCGGGAGTGCGCGTATACCTATTTTTCGAAATATTTTTTTTGTGTACTTACTGTTCTAAAAACACACAAATGCCTACTTTACGGACGAAAATGAAAATGTGCGTCGCATTAATATATTTATGTTTTGTCTTATTGTTGCAAATTAATATATATAATTTGTCTTATTATTTTAATGTGGCATTTGTAGTTTATTTTACTTTTCACATTCCGTGGGTCAAAAGAATGAGCATCACTTTGGAAATTTGGGGTGCCTAAAAGTAAAAAATAAAATAAAAAATTAGGTACTCATTTGTAAAACTGTGATTTTAAGTATCTAAAAGTGTTTTTTTATCCCGCACAGAAATATAAGTAAGGTCCGGCGTGTTAATTTGTGTTAATGTGTCAACCGTGAGTTGTGTAAAAAATAAGTTATAAAATATGATCATAATTATTGGCAAGTCAATTTTTATGATTCAAACACAACGGCTGACAATGGTTAGGGTATGATCAGGGTATGTCAAATACCATAAACATACCATATTTTTAAACCACATACCATAACCATAACCATTATGGGTACAATTTTCAATACCATAACCATCAAAATAACTGTGGTTATTAACCGTGGTTTTAACCATATAACCATATTTATTCCACATGAAAATTTAATTTTAAAAAATACATCTATCTATATTACCAATAATAAAAATATATAGCACTAACATCATTCAACATTCATATGATTCAACATTAACATTCACACTACTGAATTAACATTAAAATTGTGGCAAAAAAAAAATAAAAAAAAATTAACATTAAAATTCAACACACTCATAACGAGTAATGATTCAACACCCCTAACCATTTCACACTTGTCGTATTTGTTTCTATCAATCATCATCTTCCTCAATATCATCAATTGATTTCACTTTTATGCTGTAATTTAAATTTAGTATAATATATATATATATTAGTTTATTAATAATAAATAGTTATTATATATATAAAATAATCATGGTTATAACCATGGGTATAACTCAAATAACATAACCATAACCATTATGGGTTGAGAATTCATCACCATAACCGCACCGCACCATAATGGTACGGTTAACCATATTAAACAGTAACGGTTATAACTGTGGTTATGAATTTTTCACCGCACCATTGTGAGCTCTAACAATGAGTACACAAGTCACCTTGGTATGACTTGTAAAACTTGTTGTTCCACGTGATTAGTTGACTCATGCGACCCAACTCATGCTACGTATTGTGCAACTCATAAATACATGTGTAACTCATAAATACATGTGTGATTCATGCAAAACGTGATCTCTATATAATATATTATATTATATATTTTATGTGCAGGTTCATGAGTTGATTGAATTTAGAAATGTGATTCAAATACGTTCCATTTTTGGTTGGGGTCGAACTAATTGTATCAAAATGACTTATGAATCGAAAAATACTTAACCCAGATGCGTTCCGTGAGCGGATCACCTACGAATCCAGTCTAAAATTAATACCCTTACGTTTAAAACATACTACGGTATGTTTGGTACACGGAATATGAATAAGTGATATAGAATAATGAATAGAATAATATAAAGTTGTTTGTTGGATTAAAATGAAATAAAAAAACAAAATACAATATGTTTGATGGATGGAATTATATACTTAAATAGAATGCAATTATGATAAATGACATATATACTATTTATTTCAATATATTTAATACTTACGCAAATTAAATTATATTTTTTTTATCATAAAAATTATAAAATAAGATTAATTTATTTTAATTAAAATATAATTTATTAATTACTTTAGAATGCATAAAATAAAATAATAAATAAATAAAATTTATAAAATAATTTAAGATTAAATATTAAATATATTATATTATAAACTTTAGATTAGATAAATACATTAGAAATTTTATAATTAAATATAGCTCATATCATATTATTTTAGATATTTTTTTCACTTATTAAAATACAAATATTATATATCGAAAAAAAAGAGAAGAAGAAGAAGAAGAAGACCATGGAACCATGTGATTCGTAATAATATTTTGTACTCCATATGTGAATATGTAGTATATTTATTTTAAAGGTTAATTTATGTTCCGTCTTTTTATTTTTTTTTATTTTATAATATAATCAATCTGACCACCTTACATGGCCTTTTAACTTTTAAGAGGACATCTGATATCCATTATTGACACGACCAGGAAGATGTTCTTCTCTGTTGCCAACCTTATCTAAACTGTAATCCCTTTGATTTTTGAGCCACTACTTCTTCTACACCAAAATCACGTTTCGAACTCTCATCTTCCCAACAGGCAACCTCGATGCAACCGACGCTTTCCGCCTCCGCAAAGGCAACCCCATATACAGTTGACACTTCCCAAACCCGACATCTCCTGGAAAAATGCTCAAACATGTCCGAAACCAAGCAGATTCATGCAAGGATGCTCAGAACAGGAAACAACCAAGACCCAGTTCTTGTCGGAAGACTCCTCTCAACCGCTGCCTCGCCGACCATCATGTGGAACGCTTTGTTCAGAGCATACAAACCAGAACAAGCTCTTCTCCTCTACGTTCAGATGGTCTCCTCCTCAGTCCCGCACAACTCATACACCTTCCCCTTCTTGCTCAAAGCATGTTCGAACATGGCTTCAACGAAACAAATCCATGGCCGCATTGTAAAGTTGGGGTTTGGATCAGATGTTTTCGCGATCAACTCACTCATCCGGGCATATGCTGCGTCCGGTTCAGTCCAATCTGCTCGCCTCGTCTTCGATACGGCGTCTGAGAGAGATACAGTGTCGTGGAACTCGATGATCGATGCGTACGTGAAGTGCGGACAACTCCAAATTGGTTACCAACTATTTATGGACATGTCGGAAAAGAATGTTGTGTCGTGGACTACGATGATGTCTGGTTTTGTCTCTTCGGGTCGAAACATGGAAGCATTGGAGCTCTTTCGAGAAATGCAGATTTCAGATGTGCGGCCTGACCGAACTGCCCTAGGAAGTGCGATTTCGGCGTGTGCACAGCTCGGCGCGATTGATCAAGGAAGGTTCCTCCATGCGTACATTGACAAAAACAAGATCGGGCTCGACAAAGTACTATGTTGTGCCCTAATCGACATGTACGGGAAATGCGGTTTCATGGAAGAAGCGGTGCAAGTTTTTCGGAGATCAAACTGGAGATGTGTGTCGATATGGACTGCGGTGATATCGGGGTTTGCAGTTCATGGACAGGCTCATGATGCTCTGGAATGGTTCGAGAATATGATCAACGAGGGAATCGAGCCGAACCCGATCACATGGACTGCGGTTCTGAGCGCGTGTAGCTACACCGGACTCGTACACGAGGGAAGGGCTCTATTTCGGAGCATGAAATCAGTTCCTTCTATAGAACATTACGGATGCATGGTTCACTTACTGAGTCGAGCTGGGTTGGTGGATGAAGCAAAAGCCCTAATCGAGGCAATGCCGATGAAGCCGAATGCTATAGTATTCGGATCGCTGCTTAGTGGATGCCGAATCCATGGAAGAATCGAGTTAGGAAAACAAATCGCAGAAACCCTAATTTTGATCGACTCAAGACATGGGGGTCGGTACATACAAGCTGCAGGCATTTTCGCAGATGCGGGAGATTGGGAAGGATCGGTCCGAGGTAGAGAGAGAATGAAAGAGAGGGGAGTGAGAAAACTACGCGGCTGCAGCTCGATCACCGTTAATGGGATCGTTCATGAATTTTATGCTTCGAATGCTTCGCACCCTCGAATTGAGCATATTACGAGGAATTTGGATCGGGTTTTGGAGAGATTGAGAGTTGAAGAAGGGTATAGGCCTGCAGTAGATCAGTTCCTGGTTGATTTGGAGGATGAAGAGAAGGAGGCAGCCATTAGTCAGCACAGTGAGAAGCTCGCCATGGCATTCGGTCTGATTGCTACAGAACCGAAGGAGACGATCAGGATCTTCAAGAACCTTAGGGTTTGCAAAGATTGCCATACGGTGGCAAAGATGATTTCAAAGATCTACGGACGGAGAATCGTCATGAGGGATAAATCCCGATTCCATGTTTTCGAAAACGGAGTTTGCAGTTGCGAGGATTACTGGTGATAGCGACATTATTATTAGTGCATATAACAAAATCAATACCGTTAATTTTTTTATTTTTTTTTGTTAAAAATCGTAATTTAAGTATGTATATATTGTATTTTTTAATTCTTTTCACTAGATATATAATTATATTTTTAGTCTAACATTATTTGTCATTATAGTTAAATTATAAAATAAATGATATTAGATTAAAAATCTAATTATAGATTTACTCAACTAGCTACTCTGAACGCTCTGGATACACGTATACATACTTTATTAATACATACATATATTTTATTTTTTCTCAACCTATAAATTGTCTCAGTATCACATCATCAATGTGTAGAAATGTTTATATCTATAATTTCTTGGTGATAGTTGTTTGGGATATGATTGTCAATTAGGGCCGGCAATGGTTAGGTATGATCAGGGTATGCCAAATACCATAACCATACCATATTTTTAAACCACATACCATAACCATAATCATTATGGGTACAATTTTCAATACCATAACCATCAAAATAACCGTGGTTATTAACCATGGTTTTAACCGTATAACCATATTTATTCCACACGTAATATAATAAAAGCCCAAAAATTTAATTTTAAAAAATACATCTATCTATATTACCAACAATAAAAATATATAGCACTAACATCATTCATTATTTAGTATAATAATATATTTATAAAAGATAGCTTTATCTTTTTTTTTGTCGACAACTTTGATGTACAACTATTCAACAATTCATTATTTAGTATAATAATATATTTATAAAAGATAGCTTTATTTTTTTTTCGACAGCTTTAATGCTTTATGCTGTAATTTATATTTAGTATAATATATATATATTAGTTTATTAATAATAAATAATAATTATATTTATAAAATAACCATGGTTATAACCATGGGTATAACTCAAATACCGTAACCATAACCATAACCATTATGGGTAGAGAATTCATCACCATAACCGCACCGCACCATAATGGTACGGTTAACCATATTAAACAGTAATGGTTATAACCGTGGTTACAGGGTTTTCACCGCACCACTGCCAGCCCTAGTGTCAATTGATATGTGCTATGCATAATTACTTGTGTCACTAATCGTTCTATGTTGTGTATTGTATAAATTTCTAATGTATAAATTGTGTTGTGTATAAACATATGAATTTTAGGGTAAATTATCTTTACAGTCACTTATGTTGGCACATGTTATTGAACAGATGAAACTTGTGCTGAACAGTTACTTATATTTCAAAATGTGACTGAACCATTAAAAAAAATATACGAAAAAATGACAAAAATGTTCTTTAACTTATCTTCTTCATGTTCTTGATTTTCTTTCTCGATTCAAACTCGAAATTTGAGTTCGAACTCAGATTTACGCAAATCTGAGTTCGAATTGAACCTAAAACTGCGTTTCTGGGTTCAAATCAAACTCATATTTGCGCAAATCTGAGTTCAAAATCAAATTTCAGGTTTAAATTGAGGAAGAACATGAAAAAGATGAACATGAACATGAAGAACAACAGTTTTATTGGGAAGGATAAAATCATTTTTTTTGTGATCATTTAATTACATTTGTCAAACATATGTGACTGAATATGTCAAGCTTAACCAAAAAATCACATTTCTGAAACATATGTGACTGTTTAGCTAAAAAAAACCCACATACGTGACCATTTAATCACACAATGTCACCGTAAGAGACTGTTGAGGTGATAAACGTGTCTCAATCCTTCAAACATAAATACGATTAATAAATAGATCACACATAGCACGCACAATAACACGACTAGCTTTTTATAGAAGAAAAAACACTTCATATATACATAACACAAATACGAAACAACCTGACACAAAATTTACAAATTTTATAATTTAATTTTAAAATTCAAAAGTGATTCAAAAACATACAAGAATAAATCCAAATATTAGATATACATATACTTATTCGTGTTTACGTTTATATTTGCAGATGAAAAATGTTTAGACACACTTATTAATTGTGTTTAAACAAATAAACCTTATTTAAACACGGTAACTCATATAGACATAAATACAAAACATTTAATCGTGTTGTGTCAGAAGTTATCAGTCTTAGTTTCAGATAGGATTAACACAGTTATGCATTTGATATTATTATTACAGGAAGTAATACAATCAAAAGAGTGTAAGCTCAGTGAAAAGCATAAAACAATATTTTGTGGTACCGGAGATCAACACACCAGTAGCCAACAAACTTATTTTTAGGAGACTTTTTGAGTTACCTGATCCTCAGATGAGACTAAGGTTCTGTTTGGCAGTCCACGACTGCTCAGGCTCAACATTAACATTTCCAATCTGCAGAAAAAGAATTGAGTTCAACTATTGGAGCAAGTTTAACTAATCAATGGCTAAACCAAAGTTTTTTTGTTTTTTTTAAAGATACCTGGGCGTTTTCAACACAGACAAACTCTTTGTAGCATGCTTCCATCTGAAGATGCGGATTCCACAGAACTACGTCGGACCAACTATAGAGAATAACAAAGCAAATTGTGAATGAAGAAGAAGAAGAAGAACTGTATAAGAAAAAGTTCAGTCTGCTTCTTTTTTGGGAGAAATTCTTACTTGGTATTTTGGATAGATATTACATCTCCCAAACCGTTATCAAGGAACAACTCGTTAGGAGCATTCAGGTAAACGCAGTCCACAAATCCGGGAAAATTGATCACATCCCTATAAGGGAGACATTAAGAAGGCAGTATTAAATGCAGAAAAAAACTTTTTTTTCTTCCAAATAAGTACATCAGAAGGACAAATCCAAACCTTTCCTCTGATCCTTGGAGAGGGTTCTTGGGATCGGGATCTTTGTTCAATGTTTTGCAGCCCTTCAAACCTCGTACCGTGGCTGCTGCAGAAGAAGCCTGCATCATGATAGTGCAAAAAACAATTATGGCTTTGTCAAGAAATTTTAGCAAACTTAAGTTTTGAGAAAGCTAATTCCAAGAATTTGGTTTGAATCTCAGATAGTTGATTCATCAATCATTGCATCATACTACTTACACTGAAGTATGTGTGCAAGGCAGTACTGAATGAAAATGGTTTCTTGTCTGTATTTTTTATAATTAACTCCGTGGAAAGGCTCTTTTCCTTTAAGAAGATCTGTAAAATAGTTGAGAAATACGTATCAGATAAACCAACTAAATTTATGAACTAAAATTTGTCCATCCTGATGTTTCTAAAAGGAAGATGGCATTTACCTTATATAATGCTTGGAAGCCGTAATCCCACATGGCACGACTGTATTCACCATCCCTCAGTTCTAGAGTTAAAGAGGGATTTCCATCCACGTTCTCCATTTCAACAATAGACCAGTCCAAGTTTCTACCAAACCCGTGCTATCAAAATGGGTAACATATATATAATTATGATGTATCAAAGGAAACAACGGTTATGATAGGAACAAACTCCAAAGCTATGATGAACTAGTCATGGTTAACTTGGTATAAGAATTATAACTTTTTTAGCTGCAAGTGAAATAATGAGCATACCTGCTGCATCGGACCAGGTCCAAACTGTGGGAAACAATGCGGGATGCCTCCACTATACCGAAAAATGTATTGTCAATATTTGCGGGAAATGAAAACAAATCCTTTTTACAATAATAAGAGGTGTACTGGAATTGTTTTTTGAATAAACTGTAAATAAGGTTCCAGTAGAAATTCTGTTCTTCCATAAAACCAAAAGTCCAAAACTGTAGGCTAAGTAAGTTTTTCTTAGTAACATTGCTTTATTGTGTGGATACAATAATCTGCTGAAAACTCCATATAGACGAGACAAAACTATTACCTGATTGGTTTCTTCTTATTAAAAACTGCATCTGGTCGAACATACAAGAGGTCCTTGCCGTCTGAGACTTTCCAGGATGTGATACAACCACCAAACAAGTATATCTCAGCTTCACTGCAGGTAGGGGATTTGGAAAAATTGATTTCAAATGATGAATATAATTAGAAGGAAAGTAGTAAAGATGGTTAACATCTTGCACTGTCTTGAATCTCTTGATCCCTAATTGATGATATCATAACGTTATCATTCCAAAAAAAAGGTTCATCAATCAAGAGGGTTGAATGTGGTAAAACAAAATCTAGTTCAGTTTAGTTTGTCTAATAACTATGCCACGTTCTTACCAAATTGCCAGCTAAAACTCATATCCTGCCAGTAATCTACATCTACTATCCATAGCGAAGAAATGCAGTCTCTGCTTCTCAACAATTGAAACAGTATTGTTTTTTCTTTTCCCCATAGGGCACAAAACTATCACATGCTAACCGAAATCGGCATATATGAATCAGCAACTATCGGCGATATTCACTAGAAATTCAAAAGATCAGACTTTGACAGACTTACCTGCCATTGGAAGAGGTGAGCACCACCTTTGGTAATTTCTCTTCTCCTTCAGTGAGCTTCACACCCGCAGTTGCAGCTTCATTGTTCAGAACCGCAAAAGCCATGCCTCGAGGGTACCTGCACATCAAAATCAAGATACTCGGAGATCAATTCAATGAAATGGGGTATCGAATAGACTCTTGAATCGATCTACCTGTTGGCGCGTCGAGATTTTGGAATGCGTATGGTGGGTAGAGAAGAACAAGAGGCAATGGATACACCCGCCATCATATCAATACCTTTCTGGTAAATTTGAGATGGAGGAGAATCTGTTCTGATTCGGAGGAACTGATACGTGGGATTTACAATAAAGATGGACGCTTGGAAATGATGACGGGCCTCGACCTCGACCGTTGATGAACAGATATATCGCTTTGGCAATCTGCCGATGGCAAAGGTCGATGAGCAGTGTACACTCAAGTTAAGGGTATATATTTCTGAATATTCTCCCTGTTTCTTTTACTATAGAATTTGATACATACGTGATACGAATAATTTAAAGTCTGATAATATTTATCTTGATATTACAAAATGTTAGAAATATTTTTATATGATAAAAGTTAACATTTTAAATGAATTCATATCATTTTAAAAAAAATATATATAGTTTTTAAAAGTATGGACCAATCATGTGATGACACGTCATTTTCTGTCAATATTTAACGGAAAATTTAACGGAGGTAGCTATTTGCCCCATATGTCAAAATTTAGGTAGCCATTTTTGAAAATTCAAAGTTCGAGTAGCTATTTGTAAAGTCCAAAGTTCGGGTAGCTATTTGGTATTTAACCCTTATAAATATGCAATCAAACTAGGGCTGTCAATTTCTGACACGACACGATTAAACGACACGACACGATCTGCTTTAAAGCGTATATGAGTTTGACCTTAATGAATCCCGTGTCTAAACAACTCTTATACGTTTAGACACGATTATTAATCGTGTCTAAACAACTCAGATCTGCGGATATCTGTATAAACACGATTAACTATTCATGTCTAATCGTGTTGTGTATACATGTGACACGTTTAGACACATTTAAGTATAATAATAATAATAAAATATTAAAATACTCACTTAATTTTTAATAATGAACTATGAAGACCTTACTTTGTATATTTAAATTTGTGTATATATGTATTTGTGTATATATCTGCTTTAAATCGTATATGAGTTTGACATTAACGGATCCTGAGTCTAAACAACTCTATACGTTTAGACACGATTAAACGGCTTATACGTTTAGACACGAGACATGTTTAGACACGACACGATTATGACACGACACGATTATGATACGACACGACACGATTGCCAGCCCTAAATCAAACTAAATATAGACGAATAAACATCAATATTTTAAGAGATATAGTAAAAAGTAATTCTTTTAGTATTACAACTTTAAATTTGTTCAAAATAATCACACATACTAATAATAGGCTCACAGTTTCCTTAGAAAAACAACTTTATTAGTCTCGACATTATGTAAAGATTTTTTTTAATCATTCATAAAAAAAAAAAATCTAAATCACAATAACTTTTAAGAAGAGAGAACACGAAAATATTTGTGTCTGGAATAGAAGACGAATGAAAGATATAACGATATCCACATGTGAGTTGAACTTAGAGTAGTTTAAAGTGTAAACGACCTAAATACAAATGACATATGTGAGAGAAATGATATGAGAATAGGAGATAATAATTCATAAATTGAAAAGATCTATGAAAAATGAGCAAAGAGAGGTAGAATTAACCACTTGAGAATTAGTTTGGAGTTTAACAAATTCAAAATCAAAATACTTGTTCCGGAAAGCAAATGGGGTAGTGGATGATTTGGTTAAGAAAACTGTCAACCTGGACGTTCATTTTTATATTTTAACAAATTCTCACTCGGATATTCTGAAGCTAATGATGTTTGATAGTCAAAGAAAGATCTCTTTTAGAATAGTTAAAAATAATTAGTTTTTTTTTTTTTTTTTTCATTTGTTGTAATTTATGATTTAAAAAACCAGAGATCAAGTTTGATTAAAGAGTGAGGAGAGATAAAATAGATCATTTATAAATTACAGAGATAAAGTTTGATTTTTTTTTTCCTTTTAAATAAATTAAATACCAAAATAGTAACTATTAATTTTTTTTTATCAAACTATAACATGTGACTGTCAATTGCGGGTAGAAGTTTTTGCTCTTATGTGCCAATCACAGCTAGGAGTTAAGTTATTTTCTACTTGTAACTCACAGTAGCTAACACAATAGTACTGACTCTCGATAACTGAATCCTACCCGTGAGTGTTAGTTACGGGTAAGAGTAAAAACTTTTACCGTCAATGGTAAGATTTAAGCTTATTCCCAATCACACTCACACCATTCAAATTTCATAATTTTGACGGGCAATTTATTGATTACTACAAGAACAATTGGTTAAACTATTATTTCATTCACCGGTCTTTACACAAACAATATTAGCAATTTGTTTTCCTACACAGAATTCAAACTCTTTGAGACCCTCCTGCATTTGTTGTAACATTCAGATTTTAAAAGAAAAATACACAGAGAATTTTGATTGACAATAGCTTCTTCCTGGTTACAATTTGCTACAGTTAGTTAGCATGGGGGAAGATCCATGGGAGGTGGCAAAACAGTTTGGTCGGTGCCTGGTCCATCTTCCACCACGAAGGCTGTCTTTAATCCCAACCAGTGTGTAGCTCCAGATGACAGTGCATAAACCAAACACCTGAAGATCCATTACATGCATAAATCCACAAGTAACTCAACCATGTATGATTATTTGATCGAATTTAACTAGTTCTGAGGAAGTCATACCTGGATTATCGGCTCGGAAGCGAATAGCAGTCCACCCACCAGTTGGAACACCGACGGTGTTCCTCTCCACTGGGTCGACAAGGTTATAATTTGCAGGGTCTTTGGTTGGGTCAAAGTTTCCAACACCCGTCCCGACAACAAAAAAGTTGTAACCGTGGAGATGGAAAGGATGTGATTCCACAGTCAATAGGTTTGTGTCTTGTAGGACAAGCTCGACAGTAGAGTTGAAAGCGATCTTACTCACCCTAGTGCCTTGAGAAGTCTTGAGGTTTGCAGTTAGGGGTACACCCGTGTAATTGAATGGTGTTGGAGGGCGGTCGGGGAAGTCTGTTGTGAAGACTCCACGATTGTTGAAGTAGTGAGCTTGAAGAAGCCCGACTTGAGGCATAACGAATGAGATGTTATTCAAGGAAGCAAGGAGACGTGTTCCGTTGACACAGCTAGGGCATGAGTTTACGGCTAAACCGATGGTATAGAACAGATTCCGATCAACTTTGAGTGGGACATTGGCGGGGAATTGAGGTGTGTTCAAGCTCCTGAGCTTGTTGTTATAGGCCAAGGCTGTTCGGGTGTCATTAGGGTTTGGTAGTTGAGGAAGAGTGGGAAGGACAGTGTTAGGGATGCCCTTGTATTGAAAGATGGCTGTGGCTGTCTTATTGTCTATAGCGAGTGGGACATCCATGAAAGGCCGAGCGGCCATGAAATATCTACTTGGAACTTGGTTGGCTTGGACAAGGACGTTGGTGGTCTGACCCGGTGCAATGAGAATGGATTGCGTCGTGAAAGGCTTGACGTACACTGCATCGACCTCAACCACTGTCATGGTGTGGCCTGCGATCCCAAAGAAGAGCTCGTCATTCAGAGCTGCATTGATGATTCGGAGGAGGTATGTCTTGCCTTTATCAACTTCCATGGCAAAAGTATCTGCAAATCAATGGTGATTCTAATGAACAACGTACGGGTTAATAAATAATGGTTATGGAATTGAACATCGATTTTTTGCATACGCTTCTCTGAACAAGGGAAAAGCGGCCCTGGTTTGCCATTGAAGGTGTGCGCATCAGACATGTTGGGTGGAAGACCCAACATGTTTCCTTGTTTTTCAACTGATTCTACATCTGCATTCCACCATTCTCCTGCAATTTTAAACATACAGAATCAATAGAGAGGTTGAAGAAGGAAGCATATTAACAATCATATACACAATATCGATCATCTTGTAAAATCCACACCCAGAATAAGATTGAACTCTCTTTGTGGCTGAGGAAATGGAAAAGGAGTTCCTTCCTTTGGCATGATGACGATTGCACCATAAACGGTAGCTCTTAACCAGAGAATATGTGCGTGCCACCATAGAGTTCCTCTTTGCCCCGTCACATTGAATTGATACGCATAACTGTTCCCTGTTTGGATGGGGCACTGCGTGATATAAGCCGGTCCATCTGCCCACCCGTTGCGATATTGCTTCAATCCATGCCTGGATCAAGCAATGGCAATGGCAATGTTGCCTATGTTTAAATGTTACATGTGTACGTATTATCTGTTATATGTATAGGAGATGGATGTACCAATGAATTGACATGTTGTATTGGGCATGGTTGGTGACATTAACAATGACTGTATCTCCTTCTCTGGCATATATTGTAGGGCCTGGAAATATTCCATTCACGGTGACGATGGGTTTTGCATGGCACAACCTGCTCACATTCTTCACTTGTATCTGAGAAACAAACAAAGTTAGTACTACGAGTCAAGACATTCCGTATTCTCTTAAATCATCTTAACATCCTCCCTCTCCCTTAAACTGAACATCGATTTACCCATAGGCTTAGTGCCCAGCCTCGGCCTTTTAACGTAAGACTTAAGACATATGCCTTAACCAGCTTTCTCAAAAGTTCAGACTTGTAACTAAAAACATTCGGTATACTTTTAAGTCATCTTAACAAATAAAATCAGTATATCCAAATTATAATGTATAGTACTTATGCATGAATAACTTACATCAAATTGGTACTTCTTGATGGCTGCTTCTGAATGCAAAGAACACGTTGCCAAAAGGGTTAGAAACCCTAAAAGAAGCAGGGTGGTCATCTTTTGGGAAGCCATTTCCAAAGAGCTTTTCATTAATGGTTGTTGCTCTTTCTTGATTGTGGATAGAACATGAAGGTTTTAGGGTTATATATGCTGCAATGGGTAAAGCATCTGTAATGTTCCATGGAAGAAGAAGCTTGGCTATCAGTTAGTTAAGGAAAGGAGAGAGTACGTATCTGGTTGAGTAGGTCGGTAGAGATGGAACAGTGAAAGGATGTATTTGACAAACGTGTAAGCAAAATTGTGATGGTGATTCGAATTCCGGTTCATTCTTTTGACTCACGGTAAAGCTGCTGGACAACGCAATGAAACACGACACAAGTCTTACGTTTTCTTCGCCCTTCAAAACAATTTCTTAGTCAGTATGTCCCAAATGTTGACGAGACAAATATGGAACAGACACACTTAACCCTAAAAATTTACTAGAACATTAGTCACTTAACCCTAAACTATCTAAATTAATTTAAAATTTTGCTACTTATATTTTAAATCTATTACTCATATTTTTCTCTTAATTTTACAGTTTCTTCCTATTATTTAAAAAAATAATAATATAGTGTAATAAACTATGGACCAACCATATACTCACGTTAACTGAAGTAGTTTTTACTCCAAAATTGAAAATACCAAATTTAAAAAACCAAGATTTTTGTAAAATAATCAACTTTCAAGTATTTTTCTTTTTTAGTAATTAACCTGCTTAATACCCTAGGGATGGTGTGTGAGAGGTACCTGTTGCCAAACCTAGAAGACACTGATGGCGAAAAAAAAAAAACTAGAAGACACTACACTATGTTCATCTTTTCCTTCAAGGAAAGAGTGTATATATGTATAGAAGAGGTTATCATTTGATTTCTCTACATATTTCATAACCTTTGTTTTTGTTAAAATAACTTAAAAATATAACTAATTTAATTCACTCATAAGTTCAAAGTTATGGGACAGTTGGATAAAACGAACGTCTTAAATTTCACATGTTATCCGAGTACGCAAGTTTATATCCTGGCGACGTCGAAAGTAAATCCTTCCATTAAAGGCCGATGTCGTAAACTTCAGTTTAAGAGAGAATATTAAAATAACTTAAATTGATTAATGCGTACATTATAAGTCTCGTTAAAGATGAATCCCTTTTTTTTTGTTGATTAATGAGATACTTTTTTTATTATCATAAAAGAGTACTCCATTTCATGCATAAATATTGTTCACATCTTCCAAATTACAATCATCTCGTAAAATAAATGCTAGCGGAAGTGGGGTTGTAAAACTCAATCATGTAATCTCACTCTCATTCTCGACTGTTTGGCAACCCAGTTAGCTCCTTTGTTCGCAGTTCTTCTAACCGTTGACCAATGTACCGATTCAAAGTTTCCTACCATTGATAGGATCTTCAAACATACTGATTCACTCCTCCAGTAATATGCTCTTCCTTGTAGGTGGTCCATGATTCTCGTAGAGTCCGACTCAAATATGACGTTACGCCATCCATGTTCGCCCCTAAGAGGATCGCCTCGGCTTCCAATACATCAATGTTCTGTCCTTTTTGCCGTCTGTTTGTTCCGCCAATTAGTTCGCCCACCTTGTTTCGCGCGAGCACTCCTACCCCACTCATACCCGTTCAACTATACCATGATGCATCACAATTTATTTTCACGTACCCCTGGTTCGGTCTGCACCATCTTTGCTGGTGCCACTTTTGATTGGACACTTTGGAATTCCTCGTATCCCTTCATCGTTTGTTCTATTACCTCTCGTATATTTGGTCTCTTGTTTTCAAATGACATATTGCACCTTTCCTTTCAAATATTCCAGCACATGGAGAGGCACAACCACCATCTTTTTTGTTTCGTCTAATGGTCCCCATTCAGTTCGTTGTGTCTCGCCCGGATCCACTCTCCTATCAACATTGATTCTTGGTTCGTGATATCCGGTCCTAATATCCCCATCCATAGCGCTCTCGTGCCATCCACACTTGATTATCAAGTGTTCAACATCTTCCCCTGTCCACATACCGGACAACTCGGATCCACATTCATTCCTCGTCTCCAAAGATTATCCATTACGGGCAACGAGTTGGTAAGTAGCTTCCAAATGAAGGTTTTTACCTTTGGCATTATGTTCGTCTTCCACACATCCCGCCATATGGTCATGGGTCTGTTTCCATAATGCCCCGATCCTATTACCCTCCCCGATGCGACCTCCCGGAGACGGTGATATACTGTTTTGACTGACACCCTTCCGTCATCCGTATACAA
Organism: Chamaenerion angustifolium; assembly: GCA_946814005.1. Taxonomy (NCBI): domain Eukaryota; kingdom Viridiplantae; phylum Streptophyta; class Magnoliopsida; order Myrtales; family Onagraceae; genus Chamaenerion; species Chamaenerion angustifolium. The sequence goes on from OX328279.1 coordinate 4,531,010, forward strand.
CCAGATTAAATGGCCTGGTTCGATTTGTTCGGGTAGGTGTACCTCGAGTATGTGGGCTGCATCCTGTGGTGTCGCTATCTCTCGGATTAGCTCTTTGTTCCACCTTCCTGTGTCACGATCGAACATGGCCTCTACCCTCAAGTCCGGGTTTTCCCTCCATCCCACAGTCGGGTCGGAAGCCCAGTTTTGTTTGGATCCATGGGCCTCTTCCGACATTGATCGTTGCACCATCTCCTATCATCCACAACCTTTCCTTTATCAATGTGTCCCGCCCTTGCAACATGCTTGCCCATCCCCATGAGTCTCTTCCTCCTTTCCCGGCATCCCAAAATGTTCCTCTTGGGAAGTAGATCCCTTTGAGTACTTTAACTCATTACGCATTATGTTCCCTGTTTACTCTCTCTACCATCTTGGTCAACGGGGTAGGTTCGGCGTTGTAGGTTTTATGTACTCTGAAAGGGGATCTCCTTGCCTTAGTCCCCTTGTAGGTTTTATGTACTCTGTTCTCTCCCCGTTCACAAGAACCCGGTAGTTCGACGTTGTTATACGTGTCCGCATCCATTCAATCCATTTCTCCCCAAAACCTCTCTTCTCGAGGCTTCTTAGAAAAAAGTTCAATTCCACACGATCGTACGCTTTTTGCATGTCTAATTTCAGCGCACACTCCACCTTGGTTGCCGACTTTCGAACTCTTAGATGAAGGAACACCTCATGAGCCACCATGATGTTGTCCTGTATTAATCTACCAGCCACAAAAGCACTTTGAAATGGAGTTATCAAGTCGGTTAGATACTCTTTAACCCTATTCACTAGCACTTTTGATATCACCTTATACGAGAAATTACACAGGCTAATAGGTCTATAATCAGACGCACAGTTCGGGGACGGTATTTTTGGGATAAGGGTTATATCTGTCTGGGTAAGGGAGTTTGGAAACGTACCTGTTTCAAGGAAGAGTTTGACCGCAGTGAAGATGTTTGTACCCATGACCCCCAAGTTCATTTGATAGACTACCCCCGGAAAATCATTTGACCCCAACGCCCTCGATCCGTCCATCTGGAACACCGATGTTTTGACATCTTCCATAGTGACCTCCCTACTCAGGTTCACGTTAATCTCATTCGTTATCTGTTTTGGTACACATTGTAGGACCTCCTCGTCTATGTCAGTGTTTTCCGTCTCAAACACCTTATTGAAATGACCCCAAATTTCCTGATTGATATGTCGCTCTTCTGTGATCCATATCCCATTCGTATTCTGTATTCGAGAAATCTGGTTTCGCCGTCTTCTTGAGTTCGTTGTCAAGTGGAAGAATGTCGTGTTCCGATCACCCATGTTGAGCCATTTGACCCTTAACATTTGCTTCCAGTATATCTCCTATTTTCTCCAAATATCTCTGATTTTCGCCTTTAATATAGTTTCCTCTACTTTACTCGCCTATATAGGGGTGGTTTTCCCTATATCTCTCAACCGTTCCTTCGTCTTCCTCATTTCTACTATGTTGTTACCAAATCTATCTTTTCTCCATGTCATTAGGTTGCGCTTACATTGTCCCAAATTTGGCCATAGGTTGCTTCCCCATCGCCTCTATGCCACCCAGGCCGATTGGATTACCCCTTTGCATTCGGGGTTTTCCATCCACATCTCCTTGAATCGAAAACTCCTTCTTCGTCTCCTCGTTCTCTCCTCATGCATTAATATTAGTGGAGCATGATCCGATCCCACCGCCACTTCATTAAGGCATTGAACGTGAGGGAAGTTTTCCACCCATTTGACATTCACTAGCATTGGATCTAGCCTTTCATACACCCTTTCCAACCCCCCGCCTGTTATTACACCATGTAAATCTTTGGCCTTTCGATCCCATATATTCCATACCAATGTCATCTACGAACTGTTTAAAGCTGTCCATTTGTCTTTGTGATTTCCTCTGTCCTCCTTCCTTTTCGTGGTGGTGTGTTATGACATTGAAATCCCCCAGACATATCCATGCATCGTTCTGTCCCCGGTTGATCCCTCTTATAGTGTCCCAATTTTAGTTTTTCCTTCCCTCATCTGTGTCTACGTGGACCCATGTCATATATCTCTGATCCCGCGTACCTCTGATTTTTATCCTCGTATCTAGTATGTTCGAACCCCCATTTAATACTTGTATCTTGTTTCCTTTCTTCCACCATAGAGCTATTCCCCCTGATATGCCTCTTGGTTTAACATAATATGCATGATCCATTCCAAATTGCTCTCTTATCCGCTCACATATGGCACTTCCGTTCTTTGTTTCCATCAGTCATATTATCTTCGGATTGTACTTCCCCATGAGGTTTTTCAAGTGTCGAACTGTCAAGGTAGACCCCATACCCTGACAGTTCCAAACGATTATACTCATTGGGCCCCTGTGGCTGTGTTGGGACAACCACCAGAACCATTTTCTTCGCTCATGTCACCTCCACGCATCTTTCCTTCCCCATCCTCGTTCTCTAACAAATTCTTCCTCAGGATTTCTATTTTCTTTGATTTGTTTTAGTTCGAGTTGCTTCCTACCACGCGCCTTTCCAGTCATTTTTCCTCTTATTCCCACTTGTATTTCCTTCTCATTCGTTTTCATTCGTTTTCGGTTCCCTTCCTCATCATCCTCCTCCCTCGTTCGCTTGAGCGTCATCTTATCAAGATAAGGGTTTAACCCCGTTTCTTAACCTCTGTTTTCATCGCTTAGCCCGGGCGTGGGGGAGTTTGGTGGAGTCTCCACCACATAGGCTTGTTTGTGTCCACCATTCCTATATTCGATTAGTTGGAGCGGGTCATCATCTTCAAGGTGGATTATCAATGGATGGGTGAGTGTTAGTTTGATTCTATTCCCCTCTACCCTGCATTCACGTCCTATCTTCCCGACCTCCCTCTCGTTTTGATCAGCCTGCATGAGCACTAGGCTCTCGGTGTCCCAGCTCCCACGTTGTGATTGTCCCATTTTGTCCGTCCACTTTCGATGATTTGGATGCACAATCAGTTTATGCATCTCTGGTTGCCCTGCATCCTCTCGGCTTATGTCATCTGTTTCGCTTGCCACCCCTTCCTTTCCTTAGTTGTTTGACAGTCTCCCTTACTTGCACCCCTCGTCACTATTCTGTTACCACTAGGTGACATCTTGTCGGTTTCCATGTTCTCGGTCTGAGCTTGCGGGGGAGGTTCTTCTCGGTGTCTTCACCTCCCTTCCTTGGCATCCGTTCGGTCTCTTCCATTTTTATTTGACTTGGTTCATTATGTTGAACCAAGTGCTTCTCGGTGCAGCTTTGTGACTGGTGTCACCATCCTTGTTACCCCTTCCTATCTTCCTTACCCGATGGGGTCTTGGTCTCGCCACCGCTAACCTTGGGGTTTACCTCAGACATCGTCACCTCCTCCCTACATGCGTTTGTCGTGTGTCCCAAGCGGCCACACCTATAGCAATAGTCCGACAATCGTTCATATTTTATCTCCGCCCATCTTTCCTCCCCATGTGAATTGTTCCACCAAAAATCGACCATCAACGGGTTTTCTACATTTACCTCCACCTTCATTCGCATATAAGTTTTGTATCTAAACTCCACATCCTCCTCTAATTCAATGAAAGTGCCAACTTGTTCTCCTATCATTCTTGCACTATCTAAGCTGAATTTTTCCAACCCCAATTCATGGACTTGGATCCATATTTTAACCCATTCAAACTTCACTTGTGTAATACTGCAGCTAAGTGTCCATCTCTGCAAACTTAGACAGTGCCCCTGCACCGACCATGGTGATACATCGAAGATTTGCCTCCTATCTTCCTCGTTTTCGAATTCCAACATCACAATTCGATCTGACACATCTGATATATATCAACACTGATTTGTACTTTGCCCATGCTAGCTTAAGAACACTATGAATTTCAGATTCTTTAACTGGTTTTTGTGCAATAATCGTGTCGACGTACCTATCGGTATTTTGCAGCTCCGGGTTCGGCGGGAGATTGAGCTTCAGTTTCCGAGGGTAGTTCGTGTCGCCGGAACTAGGGTGCTATGAAGTCATCGTCGTTGAAGTGCAGGAGTCGTCACCGTGATCGCTACCTCCGGTAAGAAACAATTTATAGGGGTCGAGACAAAGAAAAATCAGAGAGGATGGAACCTTGGTTCTGTGAGGAAGCTCGGTTGTTTGGAATAGATAACAACACGTAGTCACTTCACGCCCTGCATGGTTCTCTTCTCGCTGATTGGCTGTGGAAGAGTCGAATTGATGGCTTCTGTCCTGGATTGGTTGACTGGAACCGCAAGCCTCCAAACGTGTCAGCAAAAATATCGCTCACCGGGAGTAACCTAGGAGAGAGAGCAGCGCGTGGACTCAGACGCCATGCGTTTTTTTTTTTGCTTAAGTAGGTGTTTCTTTGTTCTTTCCAACATACTGCGTTTCTCTTTAAAATTAGGAACCACCGGTATCGGATTGTCGTAATCTCTACTAACTGCATTTTTATGAGATTCTGTTGGATAGGATAGGATACGATGCTTACAGTGTAGAGAAATTTCTTACGTTGAAGTGAAGATACGATGACACGCCACCTCACTTTGATGACAAAACAAAGACTTTTCAAAACAAAAGAAAAGGAAAAAAATGGTGTGGGGGGGGGGGGGGGTTGGATCGTGAAATCCGGGATGATGACCTGACAGTGAATTGAATGTCAGATAAGGGTTGAAAGATGCTTATGCGTCAACTCCGGTGAACCTGCAAGTAGGGGAGCGCAACAGAGGGGGTTTCTCTGGGTCCCTCTCCGATGCTTAAATGAGTATATGTGTGTGTATATCTCAAAACGTAAGGAACGTATGTAAAGCAAAGATATTTATAGGGTAAGAGAGATCAAACCGTATGAGGCAACTGAATATCTTAGTGTATATTGTGTTGCTGAAGATTCGGATCATGAGATATGGCAGTTACTGCGAGATATGGCAGTTACCATATCTAATCTTTAGTGAATATGTGACCGAGATACGCGGGATATCGTGGCCACTTCCTTATTAACGGTTAATGAGACCAGAGGAGAGAGGCAAGGCTCTCTTCAGGGCGAGCACTCTCATGGCGAGCAGTAAGAGGTCGCGGCCTGGTGAAAGGATGGCGAGCAGTCAGAGGAGCCTTTGACGTTCATATCGACTTTGGGCTCGATCTTGGGCCACTCTATGGTGGGCCAAGCTGACTTGCACTTAAGCTGATCCAGTTCGAATATCTTGGGTTTACCCCCTCCAGGGTTATTGGGCCTTTGAGGCATTTTCCTTATTGGGCTGTCACTATTGATACCCAACATTTGCCCCCAAAGCTTGATTGAAGTTTCTTCAGTCGAGCTTGATTTCTTGGTAGGGTTTTAGATAGTGACGCCTTAAATTCGGTTTTCTTCGTCTCTTGTAATGGTTCATGACCTTAGGGGCACTTCAGGTTCGTTTGGCGAGCAGTCCTCCTACTGTTCAAGGCTGAAGGAATATTCTTCCATTTATTCCCTCTTGGCGATCACTCGAGGTAACCTAGGCCTGAGAAAGTCTATCTTTCTTCGCTAGGCGATTATTACCTACCAAAGGTATTCTTGATAAAGCCTACCAGTGTGCTGGCGATCGCTTTGTCTGCTCAGTGGACTTCAGCATTTAATGACTGCACAGTCACCTAGAAGTCGAACGGTCGCTTGAGGCACGCCTGTCATTTAATATTCTGTAACCCAAGGGCAGTCTGACAGCTGTCTGTACTGGCCGACCGTTTGTCTCCCTGAGGTGTCTCTTAGAATTCTGACATTGCTTCGATTTTTTTCCAAAAAGGTGCAATTATTCCCCTGCGTCGTTTCGATTCCGTTCACGGCGGTTACTCCTTTTTTGCCTATATAAGAGACATCAGTTTCTTTATTTTGTCTTTTACGCATTCCTTCCTTCAGATTTTCAGAACTTCGTTTGTAAACTCCTCATTTCTTTCAACCTTTCTTTCAACTGTCCTCATGGCCACCCGTAGTCAGAAGATCAAGCACACAGCCAGCAAGGCTCCTTCCTCCTCCAAGGTGCCTAAGAACACCAATGCCCCCTAACCATTAGGGAGAGTGTCGTGCCCGCCCCAACGGGGGGAGAGACTGACCTGGGGAGGTCTGCAGCCACTCCTGTGGTGGTAGATGGGTCTGAGCTTCAGACGCCTATCTTCTCTCCGAAAGGTAAACATTCGTTGCTTCATTGCTCTGTTTTGGGAATATCCCCTGTTTTTTATGCTTGTTGTGCTACATTTGAACTGTTCTGAGTAGATGTCAAGCCCAACGAGTTGAAGCCAACGTATTTTAAAACGATGGTGGTGCTTGGTGGTCTTGGTGCGGGGGATGTCCCTAGATACCCGGGTACAGGTCTGCATTATCCTTGCAGCAGAGAGGTTTACTTATATGCGGCCCATATCGATGTTGGGTTGCGTTTCCTCTCTGCGAGGATTTGCAGGCACTGTGCCGGTTCTACATGATACATCCCACGCAGCTCGTTCCCAACGCCATTAGGATATGGGCTGGATTCAAGTTCCTATGCATACGTCAAGAATGGACGTATTCATTGGCCTTGTTCCGGTGCTTTTTCCGATTGACGGCTGGGACGAACCATCTCCACCACTTCCAGTCCCGATGGCTGAAGTTTGCTGAGTGGAGAGACCTTCAATCGTGGAATTGGAATGTCCACATCCGGTTGGTCGATGACTTCCGAGCCACCAACTCCAACTATAAGAAGTTCTACTTCTTTTACAAGGGGGGTGCCTTGGAAGTTGTCCACACCAGATAGGGACTTCCCTCCCGAGTTTGACGAGCTATCCGGGAGCGACCGGAACGCCATCGATGACCTGTTCCGGATACATCAATCATCTTCATTCCATTCCATCCACTCTGTGGCAGAGACGACAGAGAACATTCTCGAGATGGCGGGCATTCATCAGGCCACGCCAATCTTTGATGATTGGGTAACTGTTTCTAACCCTTTCTTGTTTATCGTTTGTAGGCAGGGGCCGAAAACTTATAGGTCTCTTTGATGACCATGGTTTAGAGCAGCTAGGCGTCCATTCAGGCATTGGACCTCCTAGTGGCAGGTTGGCGACTTCATCTCTTCTATGGCCTTCAGCTTTTCTAGGTTTGCTTCAATTCCCATTTCGCTGACCATGAAACTTAGGAACTTGCCAGACTTGACTCCAAAGGCGCACTTTGCAGGGTTCAGGCGAACACTGTGTCTCCTCATGCATTCGAAAGCTTCGCGGAGGTCTATTGTGTGTGGATTGCCCTTGATGGTTTTGACGAGCATATCGTCCACATAAGCCTCCATGTTTCTCCCCAGCATGTCCTGGAACAGGCGGTTCACCATCCGCTGATAGTTGCCCCGGCATTGATGAGGCCAAAGGGCATCACTTTGTAGCACAGAATGTCCCCGTCTGCATAGAAAGCGGTGTGAGCCTCATCGTCTGGATGCATTCTGATCTGGTTGTAGCCTGAATAGGCGTCCATGAAGCTCAGCATCTCGTGACCAGAGGTAGCATCGACCAGCTGATCAATCCTGGGCAGGGGATATGAGTCCTTAGGGCAAGCCTTGTTCAAGTCGCGGAAGTCGACGCACATCCTCCACTTGTCGTTCGATTTCTTGACCAAAACTGGGTTGTCGACCCAGCTCTGGAATCTCACCTCTTTGATGAAGTCAGCCTCAATCAATCTGCCAACCTCCTGCCTGATCGCCAAGCACTTGTCTGTCCCGAACGACCTTCTTTTTTGGGCGATCGACTTGATGGAAGGGTCTATCCTGAGCTCATGGGAGATGATATATGTGTTGATTCCCGGCAAGTCGCTCAGCTGCCAAGCGAAGAGCTCCTTAAATTCCTTGAGGAGGGCGGTCATGGCCTCCTTCTGATCTTCTTTTAAGGTGGTCCCAATGCGCACCTTCTTGTCTGGACCATCGACCTCGACCTCTTCCAATTCCTCCATGGGCGCTGGCTGAGCCAAATCCTCGCAAGGGTCGGCCTCTGTTTCAATGGCGAGGGTCTCCCTTTGATTCTTCCTGCGACGGCAGTTCACGTAGCATTGCCGCGAGGAAGGCTGGTCGCCGAGTACTTCTCCAATCCCGTTGGGAGTGGGGAACTTCATCTTCTGATGGACCGTGGAGGCCACAATCTTGTTCGGATTGATCGTGGTCCTCCCTAGAATGGCGTTGTAGGAGGTAGGTGAATCAACCACCAGGAAAGTGACCGAGACCCTGATGCTCTTCCATCCCTCGCCAAAAATCAATGGCATGGTTATGGCCCCCAGTGGATAAGTTGTCCTTCCCGCGAACCCAATCAGCGGAAAGTTGACCCTCTTCAGGTCACGCTTAAACTTGCCTATCTTCTAAAAAGTGTCCAGAAATAGGATGTCTGTCGAACTGCCTCCGTCGACCAGAATCCTTGCAACGTCACAGCCGTCAATATCTGCTGTGATGACCAAAGCATCGTTGTGGGGGGTTGTGACTTGTGCCAAATCATCTTCAGAGAATGAGATGACAATGTTCTTCTCAGGTCGGGGTCGCCTTCTCAACTGAACTGCTGTGGAGATCTGAGTGGCGTAGACCTCCCTGGCGTGCGACCCCTCGCCGCCTGCACCGAATCCTTCTGCAATTAAATTTACTCTCCTCGTGCTGGCAGACGGATCAGTTTGTTCAGCAGGGGCTGACGAACGATGTCTCCTAGGGGGCGTTCGACTCCTGTCTCGCCCTGCCACGAATTTCTTCAGCATTCCCCCCTGAATCAGCTTCTCTATGTCCCGCTTCAGAATGCGGCAGTCATCCGTCTTGTGGCCCTTGCACTTGTGGTATCTGCAATAGCTCTCTACGTCCTTTCCCATGGGCTGACCACCCCGACGAGGCATCGGTGGCCTCGCCAAGGATCTCCTCTCCATCTCGACTAGTACCGCTGAGATCTGCCTATTTAAAGGCGTAAAATACTCAGGGACCTCTAAATGGCGAGGTGCTGGATTAGGCTCAACTCGGGGCCTGCTGTCTCTCCCTTTCTTCTCCTTCTTTACTTCCTTCTTACTATCGCGTCGGGGCTCAGGGACTACCCTTAGCGAGGTCGTCAAGAAGTTAGCCTCTGTGTTCGCCCTTTCAAGGTCTATGAAACCTTTTGCTCTGGATGCCAACTCCTCCAACGTTTCGATCTCCTTCACGTGGTAGCTGTTTTGCAGCTTCCTCGAGGCCTTGTTGGCCACATCCAAACCTCTGTAGAATGCTCGAATGATTTCCCCATCCGAGATTCGGCGATCTATCTCTGTGACGTTCTGATGGAAACGCCCGTAAAAATTGGCATTGACCGCATCCAGGGCGACCACGCTCTTCATCAGCTGGCGCTCACCCATATATCTCTCCAGGAACTTGCTCCTTAATTCTGCCCAAGTTCCTATAGATCCTGCAGGGAGGCCGAAGAATCAGGACGAAGCCGAACCCGAAAGAGTGGATGGAAATAGTAAAGCCAAGTGATTGGGATCATTTGACTTACCCAGGAGAGAAGCCTCGTGCTTGTTGACGTGTATGGTGGAATCTCCCCCACCACTGTACTCAGGTATGGCCCGGGCAACTACGTCTTTAGGGATCTTGATGGTGACGAGCTCGTCGGAAAAGGGATGAGCAGACTGCTCCTTGAAAGGAGCTACGACTGTTAGTCGTCTTTCTTGGAGCCTTTTGTTGAGGAGGTCGTCCATTTGGTCCACAGTGCAGTACCTGGGCGAGATCCCTGATGGAGGAGGACCGGAAGGGTTGGCCGTGTATGTAGCCGCTGGCTCCTTGGTGTCTGCCGGAGGTATGGACTGTTGTCCTGATGTCATCTCCTGATCCTCCTGAGGCGCGGTTGTGCCAGGATTTGCTGTTTCAGACGGTGGGGGCCCTGTGGCAGCAGGGCGATCGTTTCCCTGAGGAGCAGGGGCTTGACGGCGAGCCTGTCCTAGGATGGTCTCCAGCAGTGAAATCATCTCTGGGGTTAACTGAATGTCTTCCCCAGCAATGTGGATGGACTGCGGTGCTGGAGCTCCGTTGTGGATGGCCGCTGGGGGCGGTCTGGAATTCCTGACGTGCTCTCGGACCATCCTCAGGGGAATGGCATTGGGAGCTGCCTGGCTGGCAGACTCTTGTTGAAGCAGTGAAGCGACGGCGGAATCAGAGCTATCTGAGGATCGCTCACGATTCTGGTTTCGACGGTTGTTTTGGGATCGAGTTCTCATGGCTGAATCACTCGTTTCCCACAGACGGCGCCAAATGTGGGATCGTGAAATCCGGGATGCTGACCTGGCAGTGAATTGAATGCCAGATAAGGGTTGAAAGATTCTTCTGCTTCAACTCCGGTGAACCTGCAAGTAGGGGAGCGCAACAGAGGGGGTTTCTCTGGGTCCCTCTCCGATGCTTAAATGAGTATATGTGTGTGTATATCTCAAAACGTAAGGAACGTATGTAAAGCAAAGGTATTTATAGGGTAAGAGAGATCAAATCGTATGAGACAACTGAATATCTTAGTGTATATTGTGTTGCTGAAGATTCGGATCATGAGATATGGCAGTTACTGCGAGATATGGCAGTTACTGCGAGATATTGCAGTTACCATATCTAATCTTTAGTGAATATGTGACCGAGATACGCGGGATATCGTGGCCACTTCCTTATTAACGGTTAGTGGGACCAGAGTAGAGAGGCAATACTCTCTTCAGGGCGAGCACTCTCATGGCGAGCAGTAAGAGGTCGCGGTCTGGTGAAAGGATGGCGAGCAGTCAGAGGAGCCTTTGGCGTTCATATCGACTTTGGGCTCGATCTTGGGCCACTCTATGGTGGGCCAAGCTGACTTGCACTTAAGCTGATCCAGTTCGAGTATCTTGGGTTTACCCCCTCCAAGGTTATTGGGCCTTCGAGGCATTTTCCTTATTGGGCTGTCACTATCGATACCCAACAGGGGGTGGGGGGGATCCATTGACGTTCTGGGTTTAATTAGAACTTAGAAGTGAGTAAAATATGTATTTGAATTCAAAACTTATTTGTAATTGATTTATTCAGTAGGATTTAGGTAAAATGTTTATAATTAGGGTAATATTAGAACAGAAAAATATAACTACCAGTTCAATCAGTTTTCAAATTCGAATGAGATTGATTAGATCAATTCGAACTCGGTGGTCCAGCTCAACTCTAGAGCCATCCGAGAGTCGAGCCACTTTGATCTAAAGGCGTAATCATGGTTCATCGATCTAGCACATAAACAAAGAATCAAATATACACTCTGCAAAAGTGCTAACAACAAACTATAGAAGCATGATGCTTTTACAATTTCTTTCTCTCAATCCTAAGGACTTGCTTGCTTGAGCATAGTATTGGTTTTGGGGCATTGGATCGCCCATTAGTGCGAGTTCATTCTAATAAGACCAGTATTTGATACTTGTCCAAACCATTTCATTTTTGTATAGGGATGCTTGGAAAACCTTATGTCAATGATGCTCTGTCGTCCTACAGTTTGAGATAAGTAGTTGTGGCAACCTAGGTCACTGCCCGTTAACCCGTGGCGTGACCTCCAGTACGGCAAATCGTGATCCCAATCTCAAACAGACCCGTTTCCACTTTCGCTAAGACAATCGTTCAATGAGGTAACTTAAGCAAGCCAGCCTAAGGACTTGCTTGCTAGAGCAGGGAAACTATGAAGAAAAATTGGTGTTCTATTACACATGTCATAAAGCTTGTTAGCTATCTACAGATCCCATTATGACCAAAAAAAAAAAATCTACAGATCCCATAAAGCAACAATCTAACTCAAGTGCATGCTGAACTTCATAATATCATAATATGATGTAGCAATTCAATGCTTTATACTGTAACAAGAGATCTCGAGTTCAAGCCTGGAATTATGATCACAACGCGAGTGAGGATTATTCTAAATTTGGAGTCATTCATCTCAAAGAATCATGGAACCAATGCAAGCATCTAATACATTATGCATGGCAATGCAAGCATAAAACATCTTGAAACTTTTGAATAAAGAGATTACCACAATTTTGTAATTGAACATTCAATACCAGGGAGGGATACTCAATACTCAGAAAATGAAGGATGAAAATTCATCATCAACATGAACAATTCTGACAATCTTATAGTGAACCAAAACAAAGGAGTTCACTTCATAAAGTAGGGCAAGAAATCTGAAATGCTTCCGGAAATTCGCAATCTAGCATCGTTTCGGATCAGAATATAATTTAACTCGCAATTAAAATTTCTAAATGCTCCCGAATCCAAGGCCAAGTATCTCCGATTCCGCGAGATTTGACAGTTATTAAAACCCTAGATAAACCCCCAAATTCAAAGCTCCAACAATGCAGCATCTGAGGGAAATTGTGCTATACACAAACCTCGCCACTTCAGTTTCCGTCGCCAAAGAGGTCGCGGAGGCGGGCAGCGAAGGCTCCGGTTGGCTCGAGCGAGGCTTCGTGGCGGAGTTCGCGCTTGATGCTTTCCATTCGATTTGTTAAGGATTCTTGCTCTTCCTTTAGAGCGTGTGTGTCCTCGAGGAGGTCGTGGATGCGGTACTTTTGCCCCAGGGATCTAACGCTCAGGAGCAAGATGCCGGTCATAGCGCCGAATTGGATGAATTTGTGTTTATTCTTTTTGGCGTTAGCTAGAAATCCTAAGGATTTATTGGAGTTTTGAGGGGCTGTGGACGACGCCATGGTTGAAGCTTACTCGCCGCCGCTAGAAGAAACGCAGCAACAGTGTTTGGGGAATTTGGAGAAAGAGATCGTCCAGATGGATCAACTGATATGTTAATTTACTCTTTTTTTTTTGTTTTGGGTAAAAGGAGTAACTTTATTAAAAGCAGACTAACTTATACAGCTACACATCAATAGAGTCCAATCTAAGGACATATATTACAACTATCGGAGGGTGAACTAATTCTACAAAATTTGCTTCCAAATTGACTGCTTCCTTTGCAAGGATGTCTGCTGCTCCATTTGCTTCTCGGAACACGTGTCTTAGCTTAACCTTCTTGAATTCCAATATCAACTTCCTGCAATCTAAAATAATAGGCATTAGTGGTCTATCTTCAATATGTTCTTCCACAATCATACCTATCGCCTCTTTGACATCTGATTCCACATGTATGGCTTGAATCCCCATGTTTTTTGCCAAAACAAGGCCATCTCTGATCCCCCATAGTTCTGCAACCAAACTATTAGTGATTCCTAGTTTTCTTTGAGATCCCTTCACCCATCCTCCAAGATGGTTTCTTAGAATCGTTGCACACCCTACTGGTCCCGGGTTTCCTGGCGATGATCCGTCCGTATTTAGTTTAATCCATCCACATTCTGGTGGGCTCCACCGGACTTCAATTTCTCTTCTATGCTGCATGTTTTTGGACTTCACCAGAAAAGCAGTTGCATCTCTTACCTGCAAAAGAATTAGACTAATAATATCTATATCTAGTGGTCTATTATTAAAAATAATAGAATTTCTATTCTTCCAGATATACCAAACAGCAGAAGAGAAAATCAAACACCATTGCATTCCCTTTTATGTTCTAATTTGTTCTAACTGTTATCTTTCAACCAAATAGATAGCGGGACCCCATAGAAATCAATTCCAACGGGAGTCCCTAAATCAATCCAATTTTTTCTCGCAGTCTCACAGTCTCGCAGAACATGAAGCGTATTTTCCTCACAGAGACCACATATTAGGGTCAGTATCCATACCCTTTTTTTGCAAATAGGGTCAATATCCATACCCTTTTTCCTGAGCATGCTTGCAGTGGGTATCCTATCAACTGTTTATTACACCGTGGATTTATTGGTTGTGCAATTTGCGTCCTTATCTTTACTTTAGTTTATTTACATGTAATTACTAGAGCTTACAATTTCTTACGCAACATAATACAAACACACACGAAAAAAATGTGTTCGTGGAAACATATGACAAAACGATAACACAATAACACGAAAGAATTTTCGTGATATGTTCATGTTTATTTATTAAAATACGACACGATAAAACTGAACTTTGGGATGGGTGGGGGCATCTATCAAATTGGAATTGAATGACTATTTTTTTGAATAATTTTCTAAACAAATTTTGTTTAATATTTTTTAAAAGAATATTTAATTTCTAGAATTTGTCAATTTTATATTAAACACTCATTAAATTTGATATTTAAATTGATAAATCTTATTATTAATAATTAGTTATTTCTATATTTTCTTATAAATTTCGCATGTGAACATATAACTGACTAACTTAACTTAACACAACATGATAACACGACATGAATACACACAAAATTGTGTCATGTTGAGAAACATGACGATAAACTTATCGTGCATGTTTGTGTTTAGTGTCACACGGTAAATGTATCAATATACACGATCCGCACTCACGATTTGAAACACACCTACTAATTACTAATGTTCGGTTTAAGCTATGCTAAGCCTTTTATTGATATCACAAAACAGAAAAAGCAAAGATCTCACTAACAACTTCGCTCGCCAAGATCCGCTACCAACTTCAAGAGACCCAATTTTATAATCTTTCAAAACCGCGAGGATTCGACAGATTGTCATCCAATTGCAGTTGGATCGATGGATGAAGGTGACACTTTAGGTGATTTCTTCGATTCAATCAATCTCCACATGTACCAGGACCCAATAGATCGATAAGGTCTCCATTTCTCACACAACTTTTCCATTTGCACAGGCTTTGGCAATTCCTTGAGACCGAACAAGAGCTGCACACCCTTCCTCACACCAAGATCACCTACGGGCAAAACATCAGGTCGCTGCAGAGAGAATATCATGAACATGTGGACAGACCAAACCCCGATTCCCTTGACAGTAGTCAGCACTCTCAGCAAAGCTTCATCGTCCATTTCAAGGATTGAGGGATCAGACAAGACCCCACTCTTGTACTTGGTAGCAAGATCGTGGAGGTAGCTGGCTTTGCGGCCTGAGACACCCACCTTGTTAAGCAACAGAAAAAAATACAGTTTGGATTAGATTTAAAGTTATTATCTTTTTTTTCTAAGGTGGTACATTTCATCAAAACCAATGAAAAATACATTTCTTAAGGTTAGGAATTTTATGTGAATAGGAGGAAGAACATTTTAGTAGATACAATGATTGATTTCTAGCCCTTAAAAGTTCACAGCACAGACTCTGCTTCAAACCAGTCGGGTCCTCATTTGAAACCGAATCATAACTCACTACCCAACACAAAATTTATCAGCAGATGCAGATTCAGGGATACAGAGATTCAGGCTAAATCAGCAGTTGATAACTTGATAAAGGTCAAAACTGGCATTTGTCATATCCAAGCTTTGATTTGGTTGCATTTAGCTTCCATATCACTACTCTCCCTAGTTAGTAGAGAGGTGTACTCTTCACAAGGATCAACCTACTTTATTTTACAGAATGTGCATTGAAAAACATTTGGTTCGATAAGGGGCAGTCACATTCGGTCAGAATGCTACCCTCATCAAATGGGAAATTAGCAGACAGCTCTCTTTCTAAAATGAAGACTTTTAGGTTTAGATTGAGAAACTTAGGATCAAGTTTCAATTTGGGGGTTCAAATTTGAGCTTAGTTTGATCAGAAAGCATTCACTCAACAGGAAGAACAATTAAATTAACGAAATCCCTGCATAATAGGATGCACTAATCAATAGTACCTGACGGAGCTCAGCAGCAGAGAGAGCAAGTACGGCCTCCGGAGAAACAGCAGCCTCCCCGCCGGCGAAGAGAGCGATGAAACGGTTATAGATCGTTTTCGCGGCTTTAGTAGCGAGTTGCTGATAAAGAATGCTTTTCGTGAGAGAAAGGAAGGGATGGCTTGACGATTCAAACGTCGGACGATCAAGCGAGGCGATGAGGGGCGCCAAACAGGAATCGGAGCTCCCGAGGTGGCGAAGAGCGACGTCTATTTCTCCGTCGAACGACAAGGGTTTCAGAATCTGAGGAGCGATGGACAGAGCTTGAGGGGGAGGGTCGGTGGAGATGTCGGTCGATTTAACGGACGAGACCTTACGGATTTTACTAGGGCGGAACGAGAGCTTACTGGAGGAAGAGGGAGTTGAAGCGAGAGCTTGGCGGGTGGTCATGGCGTGCTTAGACATGCGAAATCAGTGAGAGGAATGATAGGGGCTTTTGAGCGGCGAACCTACAGACATGAAATGGCATCGACGGCAAACATCACCGGCGTTCAAAGGGCGGGGTCGCCGACGCCGGTGCAAATGGCCGGACTTACGAATCCGTATTTACGCGCGTCAGGCTTTGATTTGGTTCAACTGGACATAGATATTTTCGCCAGAACACATTTGGGAATGGAATCATTTGTTCACCATTTATCAATACAGACATGTCTATGAAGAAAAGTTCAACTTCTCTTCAGTGTTCTAATATTATATTATATATTATCATTAAGGTGTTCTAATATTTTATTATCAAGGTTAAATAGCCCTACTAATATATTTGCTTATACCCACATATTTTAAATGTATTATTAAATGCAAGTTAACTATCATCTATTTTTGTCATTAAATTTTAAAAAAAAAAACAATTTTAAAATTATAGATTTAACTTCGAATTCGACCACAAAATGCATATTTTGGTTTTAATTCAATCAAAAAATTAACAACTACCCATACAATAAATGACCCATTCTTGACGTATGAAAGGATGTCAAGACTGCTTTTTTACTCCTCATAGAAGTAAATACATTAGTCTGTATTTTTATCTTAATTCAATAGTACAATTTGTTTCGTGTTATACGTCGAGACTATAGAATTCAAAAGATTGCCAACGAGTAGAATGGGAATTTATCAAATTTATAAATTTTACTGTATCTGTGCCAATCCACACGAAGAAGACAGATCAGAGATACGTACCCGAGCTGGAGAAGGAATGAATGTAAGACCAGATATCTCCCACTTCCAATGAATGGATCATCCACAATCACAACAACCTCCGACGTCAGTCAGGAAAATCAAAATGGATCGCACCTGAATTTAATACTTATACCTGCATTTCAAATGCTCTAAACACATCCTTTGATGGTGAACACATATCTTTGATGTGTTATGGACAAACATTGAAAACAATGGAACCAGCACCAACAGTGGAAACCATTCCTCAATGGGGGAAGTTCTAACAGCCAATTAGGACAAGATCATCTTCTACATCTAAAAAAAATGGTATCTTACTGCCATATAGCCAAATTAAAAGGAGAGATTCTACAAATCCATACATCAAACTCATAACTAGTACATCACTTTGATTTCTTGCCTTGTTTCTTCTTGATTACTTCATCCACGTACATGATGCCCTTACCTTTGTACACCTCAGGAGGTTTGCAGCTCCGAACCGTCGCTGCAAACTGGTGCACCCTTTGCTTGTCGATCCCAGTGCAGCACACCACGTTGTTCTTGAAGCAGAACACGCGAACAGCAGGCGGAACCGACAGCTCTACCTCGTGACTGTACCCCAGTTTCAGGTACAGAAGCCGACCCGCTGCTTCCGCCCTAGCTTTATATCCGACCCCGACGATCTTGAGGAATCGGAAAAATTTGGCTTCCACTGAGGATGACATCGTGGCTCCAATCAACCTGAAATTAATTTAAAAAAAAAAAAAAACGAAATTGTATAGATCGGACATTGATTCGCAAACAGAAATTAGAAATCATCAATCGAACATTGAATCGCGAAAATGAAAGCAAAATGGAAGGAGGCAGAGAACGCAGGGTACTCGCACCTACCTCTAAGAGGATTCTCCGGCGGAAAGACTTTGTCAAGAAACCCTACGGCGGTGAAGCGTAACAGAGTGGATCGGCAGGAGGAGGAGACTAGTGCTTGAGAAGAGAAACCCCTATTGCGGTGGAAGATGGAGTAGCGGTGGAAGGAAGAGACTAGTGAGGCCCATGAAGGATAGATATTAGGCCCAATACCAAACGTATGGGCTGCAAAGGAAGTGCCCCATAAAGCCGAAAACTATAAAAGTTAAAATAAAATATACGTGGACGGCAGGATTCGAACCTGCGCGGGCAAAGCCCACATGATTTCTAGTCATGCCCGATAACCACTCCGGCACGTCCACATTTGTGTAAATATATGTCACACAATTATAAATATATCTCAACAATTATAAAACATTGAATATATTAAGTAATTATTAAATCTTATAGAAAACTGTTAACGAGACTGAATTAATGTGTGATTATGTAATTGTTAATAGAGCGTAATAAATGACAATATGGTTCACATATATCACAATTTAAAATTTTCAAACGATAGCAACACAAGTAGACAGAATCTCATGGAGATGGAGAAGTCGGACAGCAAATAGATGTGCAAACTGGATTGCTCGACAATCCAGGAGAGAGATGAGTTTGGTAAATTGGATATGTGAACTACCATCTCCTCTAATATCCTTTATATTTTTGTTAGATAAACCAGACATTATGCAGTATTAATGAAGAGTTCATTTTGTCAAAAAAAAAAAGAAGTCATATTATACTTCCAGAATACATATATAGTTTTACTTACTCTTTGTTTTGGTAATATATTTTTACTTACTGAACCCACGTTTTTAATACTTCAAAGATTGTGTTTGTGATAAGCAACAACAAGAAATGTAACTGTATAATCTATCAACTTTGTAACCATGTTATTTCCATACTCTCATACCCCAGACATTCATTTAACATGTGATATTTGAATTTTCCAGAGAGTGTGTGCAGTGAAATACTAAATAATCCACTATCATAATATATATATTATACATTTTCATGCCAAAACAATTGCCACATAACGTGCTCCATAGCTGCTCAAAACACATGCACAAGCACAATTAATTAAATGGTATATGGTAACATGAGTTGAGACTAAATCGAGTATTGGAAGACGAATCTCGACTACCAAATTATGACTTGTAGCAGAGACTCTCGAACCCCATGTACTCTTGATTCTCAAGCTTCTCAACCATGTTCGATATGCCAACTCCACCTACAGTTGACAACCTTAGAGTCAGCATATATAGAATAAATAATGCAGTAATACATATAGATATAGATAGATAGTGTTGGTTTTGGGGGATTGGGTCGCCCATAAGTTGGAGCTCATTCTAATAAGTCCAGTATTAGATACTGGCCCAAACTGTTCCCTTTATGTATAGGGATGCTCAGAGTTGGAAAACCTAACGATGACAGTAATGCTCTGTCACCCTACAGTTTAGACTGATGCAAGTAGTTGTGGAAACCTAGGTCACTGCCCGTTAACCCGTGGCGTGACCTTCCGTCCGGCAGACCGTAATCCCAACCTCAGGCAAATCCGCTTCCGCTAAGTCGATCGTTCAAGGAGTTAACTTAAATATGTGTTTAATGTTGTGCCCTAAACGATTGCATGTTTTGTACATCAATTTCCAACATATGGATATAGATGAACAGTTGTGATTGATTAATACCTAAGCTGATGGCGCTAACAAAGATGGTTAAAGCCAATATGAAGATGATGATGGATGCCCTTCCGAGCATCGCCACGATCCTTCGCACCACGTGTTGTCCGGCTAGGGCAGCTATTGTTGCTACTGATACAAAATAAGCAGCTGCAGAAGTACAACAGGTTTCAAATTCCGGATTCATCGCTACGAATAAAGAAACATAAATTGGTGATATTGTTGTTGTATCGATCGAACATATATATACCGTATGGGATGGGGAACCGTTTGATAAGATAATATTGGACGACGGACATGGAAGACGAAAATGCCATAGCAAAGGTTGATGTTGCGCTCGCGACCTGTTAATAGATTCATCATGTTAATATACATGAGAACAAAGAATATGACTGTATAAAGTTGATAGGGTTAGGGTTTGAGAAGATATTCAGAAGCCGAGTTGGTGTATTTACAAAGTTATGTTAAATTTTATAAAGGGCTCAAGGGCTGAGTCAAGCCCTAATGCATAAATAAAAAAGGGTAAATTGTTTCAATGCACTCGTATGTTTACCCATATTGTTATTTGCACCACTCATGTAATTATTTGCACATATACGTTCGAATATGTTGTTAAATGCACCAACAGTTAATTATCCATCCATTTTTGCCGTTAAATATCTTAAAATGACAATTTCTCCCTCTTGTACAACATTTCATCCACTTCAAAAGACATATTTGAGTTCAAATTCAACTCAAAAATGCAAATTTGAGTTTGAATTCAACTCAATAATGCAAATTTGGGTTGAATTCGAACTCAAATGTGCATTTTGAGGTTTAAATTCAACCCAAATCTACATTTTGGGTTGAATTCGAACCCGGAAAATGTAGATTTGAGTTTGAATTCAAATCCAAAATGCAGCTTGGGGTAGCATTCGAACTCAAATCTGCATTTTGGAGTTGAATTTAGTGTTAAAGATTATATACAGAAGAACAAGATGATAAAATTGTCATTTTGACATATTTAACAGCAAAAGTGAATGAATAGTTAAGGTTAGTGCATTTAATATTTTTTATAACTTAAGGGTGCACGAAATAACACTTTCAAATATGTTAGTGCATTTAATAACAACGGTCAAATATACTAGTGCATTGAGGTTATTTACCCAATAAAGAATAACCTCTTATGTTGGTGGTCCTTTATTTTTACTTGTGCTACAAGTTAACTGAATGTTATATGCTTAAATTAGTTATTTTCTTACTCAGACAAAGGTTAATGCATACTGTACCTGAGGAGGAATGCCAAGTTCGAGGAAGAGAGGGCCGAGGATGAAGCCACCTCCAAGGCCGAGCAACCCACCAACCATGCCGGCAATGATCCCACAAGAGCAGTAAAACAGGATCTGGTGAACCTTCCAGTTGGTGATTTCCTTTCCACGAGAAGCGATCACTCGTGTGCCTTTATAGAGGTGCATTGCCTCGTATATAGTAACTGAAGCAGCAATCGGTACCTATACCAATCCAAAAATACCATATCGAAATCGTACTAATCGAGCTTTTTAGGACATTTTGTCATTTCATAGTTTATTAGACAAATCGTACCTGTAAGGCGTTCAAAATCCAGTACTTGGTGGAGCAATCCGCGGTGTATGTCTACATCGAGAATTCATCGTCATATTCAACACCAAGAATGGAGAGTCGTTGAGAATAATTAAGAAAACAGGATAAAAAATATTTAGATACCTCAGAAGTCATGTGTTTAAGAATAGGTACCCTAGAAAAAATTGTTAATTTGCATTACCGAGAAGTCATAAATATATATATTGACATCCATTTTGGAGGAAAACGTTAGCACATGACAGCCACACGTGCAATTTATATCGAAATTCCAAAAAAAATGTATTAACTTAAATGTATCTACTCAAATGAATAATAGTCCTCTCTTTTTTATACATTGTTTCGTAATTTTCCCCAAATTTCAGCAACAATTAAGGCTGCAGAATGAGAGCGTATAGTAGTTGAAACTTTAATCGTTGCTGAAATTAAGGGGGAAATTACGAAAAAATGCAGAAAAAAGAGAGCAGTATTATTCATTTGAGTAGATATGATGAATGACATTTCAATCAATACATAAAGATTGTTTTTTTTTTGAATTTCGATCTAAATTGCACACGTGACAAATACGTGTTAACTTTTTCCATACAAAATTGATGTCAAAATAAAATATATATATTTATAACTTCAGGGGTACCTAAAGTAACAAAATTTTCTAGGATACCTATTATTAAAAAACGTGATTTCTGAAGTAGATAAATGATTTTTATCCCTTAAGAAAACAGTACTTACTTTGATGACTTGGACAGCAAGGAAAGCCACCCAGACATAAATAAGCAGTGCAAACTCCTTCCAGTAAATGTTGTGCATTATTGGAACCTGCATCACAATTAATCATCGAATCGTTATTTTTGCGCAATTTCCCGAACGAACTGTAAGTTCGGGAAATGAACTCACTCGTTCATCTTGTAAGCTGAATGCTCGACGAGCATTAAGTAGTGGCTTGTATACATCCTTAGACCCATCTGCAGATTTAGATCGATTTCACTCAAAACGATTGATTTCTAGACGGAATCAATATAGAACTGCAGATTGAATCACTATCTTACCGTCAACTGTCTTCGATTCTGAATCAGATTCCATCAGTTTCGCTGCTTCCTGGACGACACGAAGAACATGGAGATAACCTTCATGGCACTTAACTGACATAATACTAGAATTAGTGACCACAAAAACTTACCTTTTTCATCAATGTCTCCTTCTTCCACGTATCGATCCCTTTGATCAACGCTTTCGTCGATGTTCCTAAAAAGAGGAGGATGAGCAACACGGTGACCATCCAATCAGCAAACATGACGTTAAATGCGACTCCGATGCTGATCCCGAGCATGAGCATCGGTTGAAAGAGAAGAGCTAAGTCGTAGTCGATAAGAGGAACTTCGAGTGTTGGGTGTCGTAGCCTTAGATTATAGTAAACTGACGATCCTGCTGCGCCCATTATCATACCTGAAGAACCAAGATGGAAAGTAAAGTTAGTGTTGCTTGTAACCCATGAAAGAGATAAGAGAAGAACTATTTTAGGCTGACATTTGGAGATGGCGGTGGAGGATTTCGGGTCGAAACCGATGATTAAGGTCAGCATTGGAACGAAAATTCCACCACCTCCGACTCCTCCGACACTGCCGAGTGCCGCTCCGAAGAATCCGACTATCGTTGCCACCACTAATCTCCATCCAAACTCCATCTCCTGTTGTATAAAATGGAATCAGAACCCTAAATCGTCGTGAAAGATTCATCTTTTCTACGTTAAGAACACGAAACTTACCGGCCAGACAGGCTCATACGATGATTTCCCACCTTCCATTAAGAAATTAATCACACGCAATACAACTCCCCTCTCCACTGATTTTTCGGTGTCTTTCTGATCATTCAGAGGCCTTTCTGCAGTAGCAATATGGTTCGTCATCAGCAGCGTGAGACCGAGAACTAGCGCCAATGCCGCCACACTGGACGCCACCTGCGGGTTCATCTTGGCTCGAGCCATCGAGGGTTTGGATATAGAATCGTGATCTGCGCTATGTTGTAAAATTTGATCTTCTATTTAATGTTTGTGATCTTTGGTGAGTTCGTAGAGAGGTAGGTAGCTGCATGAAGAAACACATTCCATTTACCTTTATAAACCATTTTCTCAGTACCAACTACGTATGATAGTGACGTTAAGTATTTCATAAACGAGATAAGGTTAACCTCATAAGAACCATTAACTGCGTGAAAAGATTTCGGAATCTTGTGTTTCAAAACTGTGGGCTATTGAGAATCCGTACCAACTTGTAGTATCTCGTGGATCGTAGCGTATGTGGCCTTTGTGGTTCGGGTTTTGTTCCTTGTCAATCATTCTAAACGTGAATAGTGCAGATGTTTCTTGGAGCCACCTTACCTTATGAGAAAAGCTTAGTGAAATGTTATGCAAATACCACACTATCCAAATCTTCTAGGAGGTGTTACATTTTGTCCTCGGAGCGTATAAAACCCGTTTGTAGCTTCTACAATCGTACGTACGTACGTACTTTGGTGTCTCCACTAAAAGGAATTTCCTAAGTCTGCAGAAAAACACAAAATTGATCATAGTCGGAACCGAAATCAAGATTAGAGGAGACAATGCAAATGCAAGCAACATGTTTGGTGGGAAGTTTCCTAGAAACAGACACAAAAGATATTGTTATAAGCCGTGCCGTAATATATGCTGCATTTTCTTTTCTTTTTTTCCAGTTGACGATGAATGCTTCTTACGCTTTCTGCATGAACTTTCGTGGCGTTAAGGCTCCAACAGCTCTTAGTTTTACCTTTTCTCTCTTCAGAAGATGACGCCAAACACGCAGCATCCTTGGCTCCGTTTCTCATATAAGGGAGTCAGTTTAGTGATAAGAAGCATAGAGGTAAGCCCTCTGTACGACGCGAAAACACTAAAATCAACGGACAAATGGTGGAAACTAGATCCAACCCAGAATAGGATTATCAACTGCAAGTCCTGAAAGACAATGGTTCATGCAGAAACAAAAAACAGTTAATACAGAGCATCTTCAACAGACTTAACAACATAGAATAGTGCAAGACAAAACTCAATCAAACAGCACTTGGGTCCGACTGATGAAAGAAAATTTAAAAAAGGAAGAGAAACCGAGGGGGCCATTGGAGGAGTCCAGCCATAACCAAATTCCTTACGAGCAGGGGCAGGTAATGGGAGGAATTACAAACAACCTCAGTCCTGATCCATGTCCCTGCTAGATGCCCGACCATAATGGTAATCGTCCTGTTCTTTCTGGTCATAGCGGTGGTGGGGTTCATTGGGATAATGATCGTACCGGTCAACATCATTGGCAGCGTCATATCGATTTCCACGCTCCCGGTGATGCTCATATTGGTCATAATCATTTCGATGCCACTCACCTTCATCCTCTGCCTCGGGCTGATCGTAGCCTCGGTGGTCTCTCTTTGAATGCCGATCGTACTTGGAGTCGGCTCGGTCGTGATCAACATCCCTGTCCTTGTCACGGTCAACGTCGTACTCTCTTTCCCTGTCTCGAGTGCGTTCACGGCGATGGTCTCGATCACGGTCACGGGTTCGGTCACGATCGTGACTGCGGGATCCTCGGTCACGATCACGATCATGACCCTTTTCCCTTCGATCTCTGTCACGGTGCCTGTCCTCTCTATGGTCACGGTCCTTAAGTTTGTCATGAGAGTGCTCACGGGACTTTTCGCGCTCCACCTCTTTATCCCTTACTCTTTCACGCGACTTCTCCCTGTCCATGTCTTTATCCCTTGCTCTTTCACGCGACTTCTCCCTGTCCATGAGACATTGTCAACGTCAGCAGTTACATACACTACTGGCAAACCACACAGCAAATGCGCGTGAAATCGGAATTTGAAGAAAAAATATCAAATAAAACTTAAGAAATTTAAGGAAAATAAAAAAGAGAAGAGGGGAGGGGAGTAAAGTGAAGGAAAAAAGTGAGCTAATTTTGAAGTGATATTGACTATATTGCCCTTCAATGGAGGGTTGCTTCCAATGAATGACCAAATTACCC
Organism: Chamaenerion angustifolium; assembly: GCA_946814005.1. Classification (NCBI taxonomy): domain Eukaryota; kingdom Viridiplantae; phylum Streptophyta; class Magnoliopsida; order Myrtales; family Onagraceae; genus Chamaenerion; species Chamaenerion angustifolium. Next base: position 4,556,090 of record OX328279.1, read on the forward strand.
ACAACCAACCAGTGGTCTTTGTACATCCGGTTATTAAAGAAAGAATCGATGAGTATATTTATGTAATGAAAGTAGAATCAGTCCACTAACCCTAGCTGACGCTTTGTAAATAGTGTGTATATATCTCGAAGGGGCTAGCCAGCAACAGCATGTTTATGAAAGTTCATTGGATAATAGATTACCTGTCGGGTCGATCCTCTCTTGCTCTTGGCTCCTCAGATCTGGATGGTCCACCAGGCTGCGGCTGCTCCCTGGAGACGTTTTCAACAAATAAAACTTCAACAATGTAAAAATTCATCCACAAAACATCCCAGCATATCTTACTAGTTAATCCAATCAAAGGGGTAAAAGTTTCTTGCTAACTTAACTTTACCCGAGTTGCTTTGATAACTTTTTTTTTGTGACATTTGGCTAACTGTCATCAGTAATACACCGTTTTATTCTGTTAAATTAGAATGGACAATTTCCATATCTACATATTTCGAACCAATGGAGCCAATAACTCAAAACACTAAGAGGAAAAAAGCTGTGAGCAAGCTAAAGATACTTTACCTCCCTGGATTTTTCTGACTGCCATCATCACCACTGATACGACTAGTTCCAAGACCACCTCCTAGCCTACGAGGTCTCCAGTTTGGGACAGTCCTACCACGTTCTACATCCACAAGTACCCTTCTACCATCAATCTTCCTCCCATCACCTTGTTTATATGCAGCTGCATGATTCCACACACAGAAGAATATTGTCATCAGAAGCAAACAAACAGAAAACTGCAAGTTTTTTTATAATTATGATGGGAAGCACCTTTCATGTCCCGAGTATGCATGTACTCGATGAAAGCATAGCCCCTCGGCTTTGGGGAGTCTGCATCGTGGACTAGACGAACCTACAGTAGAAAACAAACTAGTAACAATTTGTAAAAAATTTAGACCTCCCCACCCCTCTCAACGGATCACTGTCAACTTCTCTACAATACAAAATTGAAACAGACAAATTCCTAAATTGACACCTTCATTCATAGAGCTTCCATCGCTAGATGCATCACCACCAGAGTTGCAGGAAAACCGTATGTAGCAAGGCAAATTTAATGTTGAACCAACTAACACCCCCTTACCAGGGAATAAAACTTTCCAAAAAGAATCATCATAATCTAAAACAAGACGGGCATAACCAAGACTTACTTCCCCAGTGCCGATTCACTTTTGATTGCCTTAAAAGCCAAAAGTAAAAGTTACTGATTAGCAAAAACTCGAGGTACTACATATTCAAAGATAAAAGAAGAGAAGCTACTCCCTCTTTGTTTTACCTAGTGCACTTATAGGATTGAATTTGTCTCGGAGTTTTGGAGTTAGCACACCATTGTTGTATCATAGCTGATCGGTTGAAGATATTAAATACCAGATGTACTAGAAAAATTCCACCTTCTTCATGTGGTAGATATTACTACCTTCTATATTGTGAAGAGACTTATAAATGTAATACACGTCTCGAGTTTTTGAGTCATCTCACCCTTGTGGTATACGGGTATCACCTCAGACCGGTTGAAGATATTAAAGATCAAAAGGCAGGATGTAGTACCTTCTACATAGTGAAGAGACTTAAAAATGCAATATACTTCTCGAATTTTGGAGTTAGCTCACCCTTGTGGCATCACCACTGATCAGTCAAGGTTATTTATGACCACGGGCAGAATGCACCACAGCCAGTCAAAATAGTTTATCTTTTCCATGCAGGAGAAAGCACTACCTTCAAATTTTGAAGACTTTCAAATGCAATATACCATGAGCCCTCCTGTCTGTTCTTCCTAAACCAACAACCCTCACCCCAATCCTCATGAAGAGTAGGGATCCCTTACCCAGTAATGCTAACAAGACCACCCACATGATTAAAAACCAACTGACAGATTTCATATGATCACAACCTCCTACCTGAGTTTGAAGTGATGGTAAAGATAACCGGCCAAGGTAGGAAACAGTAGCTAATAGTCTTAATAACAGCATATAATGATTAGAAGTGCAACACAAACTCTTCAGAATAGGGGACGCTACTAGCACCAGTTCCTTTGAAGATTCATATGGATGCTCCACAGGATGCACATCCGCAAGAACAGATTATATCAGAGTGAGCATATATGCAAGTTTATATAGCTCTTTCAATAAATAAGAAAATGGAATTTTCAAACCATGCATAAGAGGTCAAAACATGGACTTTCTATAAAGAAACTTATGGGAGAGTAGAAGATGAAAACGAAAGGCAGCATTCAACAAACATTCCAACAGAAAATATTTCACGAAGATGAAAATATGCACCAAATTATCAATAAGATAGAGCAGCTACACGTATGATGGTCTTACCAAACCCACTTCTGGGTTTCTTACGAGTACCTACCCTTTTTATTGGCCCATAAGACTCAAACTCCCTTTTCAGCCTACTCTCTGTAGTTTCATAACTCTGCAGAAGAACACGGCAAAACCTACTATGAGCAGATACAACATATTGGATGAACCAATGAAGGAATACACATTGAAAGAGCAGTAAACTTACAAGCTTGGCAACAAATAAAGTCTTGTAAGGATCTCCAGCGATATTAGGGTCGCTGTTTGGATCATCTGCATGAAAAAACGAAACTATTATAAACTTTACAACGTAAATAGTTTCAGCAAAAGTAGCAGAGAGGAACCAAACCATACATTTCTTAAGCTCCTCGGCAACCTTTTCTGCGCCCTTTTCTAATCGCAATTGATGAATTCTGGCTCTTTTTTCTGCCTAGATTGACCGAAAAAAATCATAGAAAGATGAGTGATAACTGATAAGAATATTTTGGAGAGGAAAGATGATAACATTGCTGGGGTACAAATTGGAGATCAGAAGTCAATAGTAAAAATTACTCATTCGCTAGATAAGCTACGAGAAGAACATAACTTTGTTATGCTATATGGGTGCAAGATATTCATTACAAAGCACGGAATGTGAGATAACTGGGAATATTTTGAGTCTTTGACCATAAACAAACACCACCCTCAATGAAATAAGAAGACTCTGAGAATTTCAGTTACGTCAAATAGAGCAAACAACCTAACAGGCACATTACTCTATTAGAACAAGAACAGAAAAATAAACAAATAAATATACAGTACTCTTACAGGTGTCTCAGCCTTCGGAACTGGTGGAGCATACTCAGGATCATTAGGTTCAGCAAAGTAGCTCACAAGGTGTGCCATCCCTTCAAAAGAAAATAAGTATTTATCAAGTAGGGAATAGGGATCTACATAACATACACATAATGTCCAAAAAAAAACTTACCAGTGTAAGGCGGGCATTTTCTTTTCTCTGGAGGTGGTTTGTATTCTAATGGAGGTCGAGGCTCAAACAACTTCAATAGGTTACTTGTTAAACCAGTTGGATGGTTTTGCCCAATCTACAAGATTCATATTAATTGTTAAACTAGCTAAACCAACAGATTAACTTGCTGAACATAATTGAAAGGACGTATTATCTTTAGAAACCATGGAAGCCTACTTTTGAGGGTTTGTTTTTATCCAATGGTGCTTTCAAATTAAAAAATTGATCTCGGCACAAGCTAATTGAAGGTATTATGCATAAATTTGGTACTGTCACTGAGTTATTAATTGTTATAAATTTTCTCCCCTTATTCACCGAAAGAATCAATACAGCGTTGATAATTCAGTTTTCTCATTATCACTCATAGCTCAAGTAAAGGATTCCGTGAGGCTTAAACTAATCAGCCTTGGGGCACCCCAATCCATGTTAATCGGTCTCTTCTAGTAAGGTTTGAGGTGACACCTTAATGTTTCTTCCGTAAGTTTTGCTACCCGTTTTGTCTCTAGTACTAATCAGAATGAACCAAGCTTACTTGTCGGGAGAAGAAACAACTCACTCAGGAAGAATAAGTGATCTGCTAATATGCAATCCTGAATCAGGTTAAGGTTAAAGAACTTCATAAGAAAATTCCATTCTACACATTTCGAACACCGCCTTAAGACAGACATCTAGAGACAGACAATCTACGCAGTCAAAGAATTATGGAGTGATCTAACATCGTAGTAGTCAAACCACTAAAACGGAGAGAAACATCTAGAATCAGAGGAATCTAGCGGATTAGGACCATAGATATACCATTTTGAGCTGGAGAACATTAGCGCGATTCTGAGCTTTCGCGCGGCCCTGCACGGCGGCATTCTGGTTGCGCATGAAGGGATCGCTGTCCCCCATGCTTACAAGATCGATTGAACGCGAGTTAGGGTTTCGGCAGAAAGATCGGAATTTGCAGAACACAGATAGAAGACAGAACTCAGAAGAAGGGCGACCGAGAAACGTCAATTGGGTTTTCGCAATGGAATTTATACTGTGGGAGTCGGAGCACAAACAACAGGCCTCACTCCACGAATCGGCCGACGCCGAGCCTCCATTACCCTTTTTGTTTCGGCTATATATATTCTGTGATATTTAAATAAATATAATTTTGTTTGATCATCTAATATGTAACAAAATTGATAAAATTAATTATAAAGTCTCTGCTTAAATCTCAGAATTCTAGTCATGGATATGGATCTTTGGAAGAAACAAAAAATCATGGATACGGATTGCTCAAAAAATTAATTAACAAAACAAAATACTATAAAAATAATCATTATTAAATAAAGTATATTACCAACTATAAACTAAATAACTTTTAATACAAAATAATATTATAAAGAGTAGTAATTAAAATTATATTAATATTTAACATAAAAAAATGATATTTAATTAATATTTTGAATAGACATATCTAATTTTTAAAATATATGATAGAAGTTCAATTTATCTTATTAGTATATATAACTAATAAATTAGTTATACATTTTCTTTACTTTTATAATGGTTGATAGGTAACATTTTCAATTTTATAGGGAGTTTATATAAATATATATATATATATATATATATATTATAAAAATTAATTAGTTTATTAATTATACAAACAATTTAAATAATTAATACAGATACTTTTTCTTTTTAATGTACTGAGAAATATAGCATCTTCAACTTTATATTGAGTTTAAATATATATATATATATATATATATAATGATAAAGGTTAATAAAAAAAACAAGTTTTTTGAAAAAGTAGACATTTTTTTTTAAGAAAAGTAAATATACAAAAAAACAAATTTGAAAAATAATTATACGCGCACCCCTGGGTAGCGCGTATTGTTGAATAGGCGCCACTTTGGTGTAGCGCCTATTCCACAAATTTTTTTTTATTTCGATAACGACGACTCGATGTTTAATTAAAAATAAAATTATGTATCTATTAAAAAAATACAAAAATTATAGTATGTAGATATTTTAATTGCGATTCAAATTATGCAAAAAAATATTAAATTTGAATTTACGGATTGACAGTACGCTCTGTCGTAAGTTGAGATATGAAAATTTGACTTACAAAATTATTACTGAGACCATGTAAGTCCAAACTCACCACGGTTAACGTCATTTATGTCGTAATTCAATTATCTAACTAAGGTAATTTTTTATTAGAAATACAGTGATTTTGTAACCTAACATCGTTTATTTTATAATTTGACCGAAATAATTAAATGTATTAGATGAAAATTTTAATTATGTACTTACTCAAAAAAATCAAAAAAATTACGGTGCGTAGATAATTTAATTACGAATTAAATGGCGCTAACTATGCGTTATTTTTTTACTTTTAGACTGAGTGTATAATACGATACGTAAAACACTCTATATACGATACAAAAACTTCTAAATAGTGTTTTAAACAGTAACTTTACTGTGTTGAATGGGGGTCATGGCTTATCTATTGAACTTTTGGTTATTGGATCGAGTGTTCAATTGCCGATAAAACAAATGCCCTGGGAAGATGCCATGCTTTTTATTTTACTTGTATTGAGAACGGTTCTATTCCCCTTTCTAATTGTCTCATCGGCTCAGTTATGGCCAAAATCGTCATTCAAATAATAGAAGGCAAGGGTTTCGTGACGGCATTGCTCGTCGAAACCCTTGCATCTCTAAACATTTTAAAAACAAAAGGAAAGGGAGAATTAAAAGCAAATTCGGCCTTACTTCAGATTTGGTTCTTAAGCCATATGAAAGAATTTGACATGAATTTTCCCGGGCAAAGTTTTTTAGCGACAAAAGCGTCATCTCGAGAATGTTAGGTCGATCATTGTTCGAAGCTGAAAAATGGAAAGCCCTCGATTGGAAAAGAGATATTTCGAAAATAATGCATAGGGACATTTTATGGACGGCTAGATGGTTACCCATCCACCGCCTCATGATCCTTAGGTGCAAAATTTTCGAGGGAGTTCCACTTCTCAGCCATCGAGGATCCATGACCACCTACCATTTCTGAGTTGTTCAACAATTCAGTAGAATTCCAAGATATCCCGGTGCACGTGGATGGATCACCAAGAGTGTACAAGTAGCACAACAAAGTGGATATTCCAAACTCGCTTCGAGACTCAGTCCGACAAGTGAATGATGATTGGGGAAATCGAGTCCTATTATTCATAAATCCGACGAAAAGCTCCATGGCAAAGGGAAACGAATACCATGCAAGTACGCCTTTTGACTCGAAGGAGATAATCAGGATAGTCCCGAGCAATCACCGTCATCTCACGAGGACATCTACGCGATTATGAAAGCTAGGGTGAAATTCAAAGTATTGTTTGGGCTGATGCACACTCTAGATCCAAGAAAGAGATCCAACGCCTCCGCAATGAGTTACGGTGTGTGCGAAATGAAGTGAGAAGTCGGGATCGCACCTTGGAGAAATGTGAGGGCAAAATAGCTGAGTTGAATGACATCCTTGAACAGTCCAGACGAAGGGCGAGGCAAATAAAAAAAAATTTGAAATGCATGTCCCCGACCTTCCTTCGAACCAAGGAGCAAGCGACAAATCAACTCCCACACTCTGCAATGCATCTGTCAACGTGTTTAGCAACCTGTAAGCAATCGATTCCATCTTCATCATCAAACTTTTTGCAGTTGAACCAAAGGAAAATGAAAAACCCTTACTTATAACCTCAACTCCTCATTAATTACTTATGCTACCACAAATTGAGTTGTTTCTTACCCTTGTGAATATGCACTTGAGATGATGATTCTTCCACCTTCAACAGTCAAATCTTCTGCTTGAGTGAGAATATTGCTTGTAACAGGGAACTCCATTGTTGATTGTGAATCTAGACCTTGTATCTAAAGAGGATGGGCAACCACACCATCACTTTCAACAGGGGCAGGAACAGAAATATGTTGATCCATGGATTTGGCAGCAAGATCCTCCACCATGCTCTGTTGCACAGTCATCATGTTATTATTCTTAAACCTTCCAGAAATCGTAGAAACTGAACCAGAACCATTTGAATTCCTTAGCTGAGTCAGGGCGATTAAACTTGGAGTACGCCAGTGGCTGTTCCTCTACTCAAGAAGAATTGAAGTCAAAGACCAGATTTTCGAACAAATCAGTACAAAAGATTTATTAAAAAGTTGTTGCTTGTGAAACTTAGTTTCTACTTGAAATACATTTGCACATAAAGTGTTTACCAGAAGTTTGTGAACTTTGTATATCATTTGTCAATAACATTTGTCTGTAACTGAAGTATGAAGAACATTGTGTCGTTTGCAAATGTAGTGACTTATATTTGTGGAGAAGTTGTTAAATGATGTTTTATCTTCTCTTAAATGTTATTCAACGGTTCCTTTAGTTTAGACGTTTTGTTACCTAACCGTTACTACATCATAATCCATAAACATAAAAGGGGGGTAGAATCGTCTTTAAATTAAGTCACGTGACTTTCTCGTGACAGTCAGACGGAAATATGTGATGGAAACTTAACGGAATAACCGTTCGATCACATTCTCAAACTTAAGTAACAGTTCAGTCACGCAAAAAAAGATGACTAACTTTTTAATCACACAAGTCAAATATAAGTAAATAAGTAAATATTGAGATAATTAACCCTGATTATTTTTTAAGAATCCTTCTCGCTTATCAATGACTTCGCTCACGGGAGAATCCCAATTCTATCCATATACAACTTTCTTTAAAATTAAATATAATATTTATAAAAAAAAAAACTAACAATTTGTTCAAACCTTAAATTAAGATAATAAATTGAAAAAAAATATATAAATTTAAGATAACAATTACTAATTAATCCTGTTTAAAAAATAAAAATCTGTAACAACTTACATGATGTTTATACAATAATATTCCATTTACCTTTTGTTTTCTCGCATTTCTTCATCAACATATCATTAATTATAACAGAGTCAGCGTTTTGTGCATCAACTTTACCTTCTGAGGTAAGCTTCTTTTTTTTTTCTCGTTCTATTCAAATATTAATTCATATATTTATATATAAATACGAATGTGCTATGTAATTAAACAACAACACGATTTAACTGTTTATATCTTCTTGGTCGAATGGTTGGAACCCTCACTACCACTCGTGGTTCCGCCATATTCGCTACTGAACTCTTGGCTCGACAGGGCTACCTTGCGAAACCTTTCCATATCCGCATTATACATGGCCGTGTCGTATTGCGGGTTGGCGAACATGGCGCTGCCCCCAGTCGTTGCGGTTTTTGGCACGTCGTTTAGGGCATCGAGTGACATGTCCCCTTCAAGAGCACGTACAATCTACATTTCGTATCGTCGATAATAGTCATGTTAGGATTTGGTATGGAAATGGAACTATCAGAATCATAGTTATTAGAATCGGACCGACCCTCGAACCGATGAGGTGGTCGGATCCTGATTTAGACGGTTCGACCATCGGTTCACGGTCGGACCGACTGGTTCGCATTACTTATTACCTAAAAGGCTAAAATTAGGGTTACACTTAAGTGATAAATCACAATGATGAACAAAGAAGGAAAATAGTAAAAAAAAAATTAGACATTAATCGAAGAACAGAAATTGGACGGTTTTTCAAAAAACTGATCGGTTCTTTAAAAACCGATCAATTTTCACCTACTGAATCGTGTTCAGTATGCATTTAGGTCTTTTATAAAAACCAGACCATCCATCCTGCCGATTCACTGTAGGACCGGGTTCGATCGGCGGCCCGGTCCGATGATGAGAACTATGATTAGAATGATAAGTGAGTTGTAATGTTGTTAACCTGACTCATTTTGGGTCTCTTTCTTCCGGAATGTCGGATACTCGCACCCGCACACGCGACCATGCGAGCCATCTCTTGAGGATTGTAGTTACCCTCCAACCGCACATCGACCAACTCATCAAAGTTATGCTCCTCCAGCGCTCGGCTCACAAGCGGCCGAGCCTACATTGAAGAAGCTGGTCAGTTCATTTGTCATAAGACAACTTATTATTTAGCAATAGAAGTTGTTGCGGAGCTCACCCAGTCTACCAAACTATCTTCCGTGACGATACTGTTATCCACTGGTCGTCGTCCCGTTATTAATTCCAATAGCATGACGCCGAACGAGAAAACGTCTGATTTCTCCGTTAACTTACCACTTGATGCATACTCGGGTGCCAAATATCTATATCAAACATTCATTTACTAGGTTAGGACGATCCAATGAAAGGTTATGATCAACAATATGTGCACAGGTATATTGTTTGTCAATGTCGGTACGTCTGAGTTTTTAGTACATGTTTTAAAATGTTATTATTTGGTATGGTTAATAACGAAATATGACACTAAATAACATAATTGATGAAACAAATAAGAACGTTGACAATTTTGTATGCAACACGATAAAACGACACAAAAAAATCGTATTCATTGAAACATATGACAGAACGATAACATGATAACACAAACACGATAACATGAAAGTATTTTCATGTCATGTTCATTTTTAAGTATCAGAACACGATACACACGATAACACCATAAAGTTGGATTTGGCCAACTATAAAGTTGGACTTGAAAATCTATTTTTTAAAATACATTTTTAAACAAGTTTCGTTTAATAACTTTTAAAAATCTATTTAGATATTTAATTTCTAGAGCTTGTCAATTCTACATTAAATACTCGTGAAATCTGATGCTTGAATTGATATTTTTACTTTAAACAATTCGTTATTTTGATATTTATTTATAATTATCGCATGTGAAGATATAAGTGATTAATTTAAGACAACACGATAACACGACATGAACACACACGAAAAATTGTGTGTCGTGCTCGTGTTGATGAACATCACACAATAAGTTTGTCGTGCATGTTCGTATTTGGTAAGTATCACAGGATAAACGTATTGATACACACGATTTGTCAGTCCTACATTGAACCATTAAACGTCAAAATAAAAAGATTTTGTGTGAATCGTACTATATTAACTCTTTACATACCCAAATGTTCCCATGACCCGAGTTGAGACATGCGTGTTATTATCCAACGAAAGTTTCGCCAATCCAAAATCAGCCACCTGAAACCACATTTGAAATTAACATTATAACTGCAACATAAAGTATCTGAATACATTCGATTTTGTGTTTTTTCTTCATGTGTGTACCATGGCTTCAAAGTTGTTGTCTAGAAGAATATTAGCAGTTTTAATATCACGATGAATGATTCGAGGATGACAGTCTTCATGAAGGTAAGCAAGCCCTTTTGCAGAACCAAGCGCGATCCGGAGTCGAGTTTCCCAGTCCATCACCGGCCGACCTCGACCTGCGACCAACCAGAAGAACCAGTTTTAATATTTATGATGATGATGATGAGAGACAATATGTACACATTCATTTAAGGGTAAACCAAATCAACGACACTATGTGTTTAAATGGTCACTTATGTTTTTTGTGTAGATAAATGATAATGTACGTTTAAAAAATGTGATTTTTTGGTTAAACGTGTCATACTCAGTCGCATAGGTTACACGTGACATGTGTCAATATAAGTGATTCTTGAGATAATTTATCTTTTATTCACTTACCATGGAGATGGTATTCCATTGTATTGTTGGGGACGAACTCATAGACCAACATTCTTTGAGGACCAGCCATGCAATACCCGACCAGCGACACAAGGTGCCGGTGGTGAACTCGACTGATGATCTCGACTTCAGCTTGGAACTCCCTTTCACCTTGTCCACTCCCCGACTTAAGGCTCTTCACGGCAACTTCCTTCCCACTAGGCAGAACACCCTTTTGTAGTGAAAAAAAATAGAAATATTCAAATATTATAAATACGTTTATTAATATATATATATATATTAATACATTCGTAATGAATATAATATTTGTCTTATTATAAAGTTATAGGTTAATGAAGTTGTTAAGTGATAAAACTACATTTGTTTTCTAATGTAACAATATTTTACACATTAATTCATTTAAGAAAAATGTAGAAAAACTAACAAAACAATATTTGAGAATCATTAAAAAAAATATTAAAAGCCTAAGAAAAAATAAATGAAAAATTATGATACAAACCCTTAAACTTCATCATTTTACTTATAGGTGTTAATTTGTTTCAAAAGCTCGAGGGAAGTTTAGTTAATACTTAATGAGTTGCATAGTTAGTCGTCCATACGTAATACATGCATAATTTTTATTATGGTTTAACATTACGTATCAGTTTATACGTATATTAATTAATCATAATACGTAGTTATTGTACGAAACCAATACGATTTTGCTAGGGTTTGATGATTGATTCATACAACTCGTACCTTGTGCACGTAACCAAACCCGCCTTGCCCTAATAAATTTTCCTGCGCAAAGCCCCCTGTCGCGTTTGCGAGATCTTCGTAGCTGAAGAAGTTACTGTTGAAGCCGAGAGACAGACCTGGTGATGGAGGTGGCAAAGGGGGATGGTTGTGAGGTCCGGAGTAGTTAGAGCTCATCTCACTGCTTACCCCTGGTGGAGGAGGAGGCATCGGCCATTTTCCGCCGTGTGGTGGCGGATGCATGGTCCCATTGGTATAGTTGCCTCCTTGCCAGTTTTGTTGAGAGCTTGGATAATAGTTACCTGCAAATTAAATAAACAGCTTTTATTACGTACACGAAAGTTCAGTAATATAAAATAAAGAAGATCATAGTCTTTTCAATTACTATCGTAATGAGCTTTATGCTTGGCATCAGGGTCAGCGTAAAAATGCATGTTATCGTGGGTTTGCCTCTTCTTCCTCTTCTTCTTCATGCAACACGTGATGCATAAAGCAACGGCGATGATGACTAACAACCCGATCCCGACTGAAACTCCGATGATGACCGGCAAACTATTGATAGAACTTGAAGAAGAAGAAGATGTTGATGAAGGTGGAGGCGGCGACAAGGCTTTTGATGAAGAACCAGAGGAAGAAGTCGACGTGTCTGGAGACGGCACAGACGATGAGGAGGAGCTCGATGAGTCTCCTGAAGGTGTAGTAGTTGAAGAGGAATCATCTGATGAAGACGGTGGCGGTGGTGGAGACGCCGATGATGATTCATTGTCTGAAGTCGGTGCCGTCGATGTTGTGTCTGGAGGGGGAGAGTTGGGAGAAGGTGGAGACTGTGAAACCGGTGCCGGAGAAGAAGCAGAATCCGACATTGTTTTTCTTAACACTTTACGCACGTTTTAATACCAACTTTGTCGAATCCTCCACAAGTGGCCGGAAGAGCTCCACCTCTCCGGCAACTTCTTTTCCCCACGGTCGACCAACCTTAAAAGACACACAAAAAAGAGAAAAATTTCACCAACGATACACATATACATATATATATATATAATGTATTATTTTTTCATTCTGCTTAGTTATGGCAAAACGTACAGATGTAGTGTTACTTACTACCTGAAAGGAGAGAAGACAAAAGGCTCTCTCAGATGAAGGAGAAGGAAAAGATGATGCATTGTGCTGACTTCATTCTAAGATTAGAGAAAGAGAAAGTCAACCACCACCTCAGCCTTCTACTCACAATTGTCGAACTTACACCCTTTCTCTCTCTTCTGCCACCTCTAGTTCTCCTTTTCAGTCGGGGGTGGTTAATTCTGTTATTCATTCCTTGTTATGTGATCTGGATGATATTATTTTATCTAATTTAGATACAAGTATTATATGAAAAGCAAACAAAAACATTCCAGAAGTTTATCTAATAATATGTAAATTCTAAATTTAAAGTAGATTTATTAATACTTACCTTTTTTTAAAACCGACTCTTGCAACTTATTTGGATGTAGAATTTTAAGATAAATTAAACCCACTAAAATAGAAACTGACATGCATAGATAATCATTGTATTGAAATTATACATATTTATTAACATCTTTGGCGACCAAATCTTAAGTTTTCCCAACAAAATGGTAGGGTTGGGTAAATCGTGCGTAAGTGTGTTATTGGGCATATTAATATGTTAACCGTGTTACACTTACCAAACATGAACACACACGATAATCATATTGTGTCATAGTAGTCAACACGAACACGATGCGCAATTTTGTTTGCATGTTCGTATCGTGTTGTTTTAAGTTAATCAGTTATATCTGCACATGCGATAATTATAGGGAAAATGAGAAATATTAAAATAACGAATTGTTCAAAGTACAAATTATCAATTCAAACATCAAATTTTATGAGTCTTTAATGTAGAATTGACATACTTTATCGTGTGTTGTTGTGTTCTGATACCTAAATACGAACACGACACGAAAATACTTTCGTGTTATCGTGTTTGTCTTATCATTCTGTAATATGTTTTCATAAACATGATTTTTTTTTCGTGCATGTTTGTACCATATTATCGTGTTCGCGTAAAAAATTATTAGCAGTACAAAATGGAACCCTAAAATAATATAGGCAAAAATTTTCCTTTTTGCCTATGAAAGGTCAAATATCTTATGCATAATATTATTTTTGCCAGTAAGAAATCTTTATTTTTCAATAAATAGACATACGAAACTCTTCCATTAAATTATGATTGTTAACAAAGATTTTGCAGATGTTAACAGTTGGAACAAAACATTTATGCGCCTGATCCCCAAATGTAGAAAAAATATGAAAAATTATAAAAAATATATTAAACTTGATATATTAATAAAAATTCTGTTTTATTAATTTATTTTTTTAAAACAAAATCGAAAATCAACAAAAAAATGTTAGGATCGACCCTTGGGGTCCAATTGACCCAGTCAAGGGTCGAACCCTGGGCTAGGTTGGACCCCCACCAGGTCGCCTGACCCCGGCAACCAGGTCTAGGTGGGACCCAGTCCTGAGTTCGACCCTAGGCTAGGTCAATTGGACCCCAAGGGTTGATCCTAACGTTTTTTTTTTGTTTTGTTTTTCGATTTTCTTTAAACAATTAAGGGTTAATTACTTGAAACGTTACATATGTTTGCGCATGTGACTAATTGGTTATAACTTGCAGGATGGTTACACATGTTTCAGCATGTGACTAATTGATCATTTTTAATGTTCATCGTTAAAAATCACCGTTAAGTCATTATTGGAAAACATAAAATGACCAAATTACTCTTACCTTCATTACTTAAGTATTGTCAAAGGAAGAAGAAGATGAAGACCCCTTCTTCATCCTCTAGAAGTCATCACTTGAAGAACCGATCGACCATGACTTTAATTTGGTCCTTCGAAGACATTGGGTCGTGAGCATGAAGGATTCATGGTTTCATGGTTGTTCCAATTTTGAGGTAATTACAAACATTTTGAGTATTTTGTCCCAATTTTTCCTTCGATTGTGAAAAAACTCTAATTTTGGTAAGAACCCTATTTGGAGTGAAAGCATGAATAAGGGAGATCTCAAAATTGGAAAACAGACTGAGGTGGGAGTGGAAGAGATGCACTTAATCGAAGATTTCGATGAGAAGAAGACGTTTTGATGTATTTGTTGTTGAATTTGAATTTGAATTTGTTGTTGAATATTTTGTTGAAATGGGTTTAAGTTCTTTACATTCTGGGTTTTAGTTATGCAGATCCTGAGTTTCATTGCATAGTATCTAAATTAAAGAATTCATTCTAACGTGAAATTTGATTAACTGGTTACATATGTTATCCTAGAATGTGATTAAATGGTTACGTATGTTCCTTGTAATGTGATTAAATGACTACATATGATTACTTAAAATGTGATTAATACATTAAAATTGAGCATTATTACTGAGGTTAAAAAATAGTAGTGTTGATCCCTACATGTACAAAAAAGAGTTGGGTGAAACAGACCTTACATATCCGTGAAACAGCTGCTAGAAACACAACATTATTGTTGTGCTGGGTGTCACAGACATTTTGACGATAGGAGAACTTTAGTGCAAGATTTTGTGCAAAATTTTGGATGGGGCAAGCCGATGCTATGTGAATACACATGCTAGCTCTTCTGTTCTTCATGTCATACAAATGAAACTGCAGTTTTGCCTTCCATGTTATGAGTACTCAGAAAAAAAAATTGAGGCTATGCTTCCATTTGTTCGATGCCCTTTCTATATTTCCATCGACAAAGGTCTCGGTTCTAGAAGATATCTCATTGAAAGCAATGATTTTTTCTCATTGAGGGACCTCATCGACCTCTCAAAAGGCGCTTTTGCATATTATTGTGTAATCAAAGCTCGATATATTGTGAACTCCTTCTGAGCTCATGTATAAAATTTTTGTTCCATTTGCTGAATCTTTGTCAATTTTATGCAGACCTCAGTCTTGTACCTAGATTAAATAGGTTTGATTTGGTTTGAAAGAACCAATATTAATTTTGGTTTGGTTTAGAAAAATTCATAATTTTGCAAAACCAGTAAAAGGAAGAAGAAACCAAGATCTGTGTTGTTCTGTTTCCTCTGTTTAAACACATTTTAAGAATATGAACGTAACTACTTAATCACATTACAAGCAAACATATGTAACTATTTAATCACATTACAGAAAACATATGTAACCATTTAATCACATTTTAAGTCGAGAATCACCTCTTAAATTTAGATACTGTTCAGAAAACTCAGGTTCTGAACAACATCAGTATAGAATATCCAGGTTCTGAAGAACATAAAAAAAAAAGGTGCCTCTCTTCCACTCCCACTCCCACATCTCTTCTACTCTTCCCTCTTCCACAACCTTCACAGCAAAACATCAAAATCAACAGCAATTTAAACCTCGGCTCAGCTCAACTCGATTTGAACACAAAATCCATACCAATTTTAGGGTTTTAAGGAATCCACCCACAACGATCTTAACTGGGTGACTTCTGATTTCTTTTGGGATGTCGGATTCTTGGGAGGCAGGTAGCAGAAAACGTTGAATCTGTTGGAACCGATAGAGAATCTAACCAATTAAATGTGCGATCTGGACAAACAAGAAGATGAAGAACAACTCAAAGATGAAGAAAGAATAAGCATATAAGTGAGGGCAGCTTCGTCATTTCAGAAGGGTCACGTGATTGACACATGTGAAACTAACGGAAAACTTTAACAGTTCAGTGACAGAGTAACCAATCAGTCACATGCTGAAACATGTATAACCATTCAGTCACCGCGAAAAAAATATGTGTAACCAATTAATCACATTGGTCAAACATGTGTAACGTTTCAATTAATTAACCCAACAATTAATTTATAAAAAAATAAATTTTATTAATATATAAATTTTTAAAATATTTTATAATTTTTCCTATTTTTTTCCTATTTTTTCGATTTATTTTAATTTTAATTTCCATATTTATTTTAATTTTCCATCCGCCACATCAGCATTCTGTTAGTTAAACTTGACGGCAACCGTAATTTGGACTAAATAACAACATTATGAATACATAAGGTACCAAGAAACAACATAAGGGTACCATCCGATCACATGACCCAAACATATGGTACCATTGGACCTAGGGTAAATGGTCAAAGTGTCCCCTAAAGTTTGGCCGAAATTTAAGAATTCCCCTTAAAGTTTAAAGTGCCCCTTAATGTTTGATAATGATGAAAAATCCCCCCTTGTCAGATGCTCTTTTAGGGGGAATTTTTCATTATTTTCTTAACATTAGGGGAGATTTTAAACTTTAAGGAGGATTCTTAAATTTCGGCCAAACTTTAGGGGGCAATTTGACCATTAACTCTTGGACCTATTAACCCTATAATTAGACATTGCCTGAAAAACCTTATTTCTCCATTTCAAACTAGCTTTGTTCCGGGGAGAAGGGGATATGACAATGTGGTCTTAATGAGAGAAGTCATCCACTTCTCTAAGCATAAACAAGGTAAAAAAGAGTGCATGATCATTAAAATTGATCTTGACAAAGCTTATGACATAATTGAATGGGATTTCATTAGAAGTACTCTTCAATTTTTCAAATTTCCTGCTAAAACCATTAGGTTGATCATGAGTTGTATTTGCACCTCTTCGATTGAGATTTTGTTTAATGGGGGTAAACTCGATAGGTTTTACCCCTCAAGGGGAATTAGACAAGGTGATCCTATGTCCCCTTATATTTTCATCTTGTGCATGGAATATCTGGCTTTTCTTATTGTTGACAAAGTGATGCAGGGACAATGGAAATGAATAAAAGTGGGAAGAAGTAGTCTGAATCTGTCCCGCCTGTTCTTTGTTGATGACTTCATTCTCATGGGAGAGACTACTATTGATAATTGTAATTGCATCAACTTGATTTTGGAAAAAAAAAATGCAATTTTGGGCCAAAAAGTCAACCAGGGTAATTCAATAGTGTTCTTCTCCAAACACGTTTCAGCTACAAAAAGAAATGATATGTCAAAAACCTTAACATTCAAGATGGTAGAAAATTTAGGGTCTTACCTTAGTTTTCCACTTGAACTGTCCAATTCTAAAGCCAATTCCTTTAACTGTATCTTGGATAAAGTTAGGAACAAACTTTCTGGTTAGAGGACTAATCTTTTATCGATGGCACGTAGGGTAACATTGGTGAAGTCCGTCTTGTCTAGTATTCCTTCATATTATATGCAATGTACTATGCTTCCTATTGCAGTTTGTAAAGAACTGGGCAAGTAAACATGAATATTTTTTGGGATCCACGGACCAGAAGAGGAGAATTCACCTTATTAGTTGGGAGGAAATTACAAAACAGAAAAACCTAGAGGGACTGGGAATTCAATCGACATAAATTCGAAATAGAGCATTGTTGGGTAGCCTTGTCTGGAGATTGAAAAAGGAAACGAGTATGTGGACCACGATTATTAGACACCGAACTCTGAGGCAAAATGGGTCGACATTGACCTCTTTGAACAAAACACCTTGTAATTGGAAGACAATTCACGAAGGTATGAATACTCTTAAACTGGGAGTTGGGTGAGTCGTGACAAATGGTAGGGACATTAAATTCTGGCATGATGTTTGGGTTGGAGATAAAACTTTGCGTTCTTCTATCTATGATCCACTTTCGCATGAAAAAGACAACCTAATGGCCGGGGATGTATTCCTTAATGTCGAGTGTAACCTAGATAGAACTTCCTAAAATCATGTTGGATCAGATGTTGAGCATTCAGGGCGACCGGACAAATGAATCATTCGATAGACAAATTTGGAATTGCTCTAGGTCAGGTAACTTTACAACTGCTTCTGCCTATACTCTTTTAGCAGGTCACGATAGTAATAGCCATGTTCAGATTCAATGGGATTGGGTCTGGAAAACTACAACAATTCCTAAAATCTAGTATTTCATTTGGAAGTGTCTCAAAAACAAATTAGCTACTTGCAAATTGTTGAATCATAGGGGTTGCAATATTAGCGCTATCTGCAGAATCTGTCAAGCGGAAATGGAGGACATCAATCACATTTTGCGTGAGTGTGATCATGCAAAACAAATGTGGAACTCTTTTATTTTTCCAACAAAAGTGGCTCAGGTAGCTCATCTACCTTTGAACGAGTGGATCAAGTTTGGTTGTCAGGTATCAGGGGCTCTTATTCAAGAAATTGAATGAGCCCTGTTATTTCCATATGCAATTTGAAATATCTGGAAAAACAGAAATTCACTCATTTTTAAAGAAGAATTTTCAATACTTCCATTTTTGAGTCGTCCTTATCTCATGTCAGGTTTCACCAAAATGCTATTCAATTGATTGAGAAATCTAACCCGCTTATCTCTATTGATGTTAGATGACTCCCTCCAGAACAATGGTGGGTGAAAATCAACACAGATGAGGCATCTAAAGGAAATCTTAATCATGCGGGTTCGGGAGGAGTCATAAGAAACAATATGGGTCAATGAATAGCTGATTTGTCTAGGAAACTAGGTTGCTCCAACATCCTCGTAGCGAATGTTGGGCTATTTGAGATGGACTAATGCTGGCAAAACAACACAGTTTCAAATCAATTCACTTAAAAACAGATGCGCAGTCGACCCAGAAGCTTATCTCTGATGACAATTCTTCAAATCTTAAACTAATGTCCATCATTACGGATTATAGGAAACTCATGCTGCAGTTCGACATAATGAAGTTCCGACATATTTTTCGAGAAGCAAATGTGGTTGCTTATATCATGGCAGTGATGGGGATTAACCAAAGTCAAATCTACGTTATTCATGAAGTTCAACCGACGGTAACAACAAACGCTATCTGAAAGGACGCCGTAGGTTTTGCATACTCGAGGACAATAAAGTTTAGCTAATTATTATGTTGTAGTAAGGATTAGGGTACGAGCTTCTCGTCACCCATCTTGTTTTTTATTTTCCTTATCTATCAAAAAAATGCTACCCTTTAAATGTATCCACAAAATACCGATGAATATTGCGTCGCCAAAACATCATTTGCCGACGAAATGAGTTTCATTGCAAAAAAAACTTATCGATAAAATATTTTCCGTCGGTAAAACCCTTTTTACAACCAAAATGTTTTAGTTGAGATTGGGAAGGACTTCTTTGAAGAATTTGATATTTCTTGAGTCAATTGTGGAATGGATGAACAATATATACTCGACTCGGGGGTTGAGTCAGCTTGAATAGAAACGAAGGTGGAGATTATGCATGCTTACTTGCTGGTACATTTGGAAAGCGAGATGTAAGATGATTTTTGAAGATCATAGTACACCAAATCTGGCATTCATTATGCAGGAGATCTTACGGGTACATGGGCGAAATTATACATCACTCATGCGCCACCACTGACCCAGAGCAACCGACAATCAGTGGGCGGTGGAGGAAGCCAGATGTGAAGGTTATCAAAATCAATTGTGACGCATCTTGGTGCTCTTCATCTCGACAGGAGGGCATTGGAGTCATTGCTAGGGACCATATGAAAAACATATGTGGTGGTTTTCTTAGCTCTACCCTAGTAGGATCGGTCGATCAGCTCGAAGTCAAGGCTATCTCTAAGGAGCTACGGCTTGCGGTAGCCAACAAGTGGCAAAATATTATTGTGGAGTCGGACATGACATCAATTATCAACTAGCTCAGAGGTACTGGATTCTTGTAGAGGACTGAAACAATAATTTCAATCACTCTTTTTATGGCTAGATCGGTCTGTAACATTAACTAGGTGGCTATTCCCAGAACCACGAATCTAAGATTCGTGTGAATTAAATAGCCAAACAAACTTCGCAAGGTTGTGTCCATTGGATTGGGTTTTCAAACCCTCACCATCTCTTACTCATCTTGTTTCTGATTCTTCGATGTACTTGGAGTCTTGGACTAATTTTCTTCTAGTTGAATGAAGATTTGTTGATGGCCCAAAAAAAGCCTTTCTTGACAAAATTCATTTTCGTCGGCAAAAAATACTTTATTTTCAATATATATATATGAATCCTTCAATTGAAATATAATAATTAACAAAGAATTCTGGTACATGTTCTCATTTTGACATTTTCAGCAACATTTGTGAACGGGTACCGTTCCGTCTTGCCACCAAACTTCTTTAAAAAATGATCAACAATATAAAGATCCGATAAGTTATGTATATAGTCTATAGATATATGCATTGTCTATATATAAAAATTGCATCGACCAATTCGATTATTTTTCAACATCCATTTTCAAATTTTCATGAAATCTTTGCTTCACTACATCTCTAGATTGAAGAATCAACCCTAACAATGAACCTAAGTACCTACCTATATACTGACGGTGAGAAATGTGGATCAAAATCTGGACAACTTCCCATTTTCGACATCAGTTGCTTTTCCTCAAATACCAAGAAGCACCCTTGGATTCACAGAGTTCACTCATTACCTGCGGCGCCCAGAAGAACAGAAAAACAAAAACTCAGATTTCAAAGTGAAAATCGAAAGCAATTCAATCATAAAAGAAGAATGAATACCTTTGTGTACTCGTTGTTGGATATTTCCCTCTTGAGCATTTTTGCAGCTTCATAAATTTCGGCCTTCTTAAGCGACGTATTGGGTCCTTTCCCGATCAATAGATTAATCACGAGTTTCCTGGAAAAACAAAGATATATTTCAAATGGAAGATGATCACATCTGGGAAAGAATGATGAAGCAA
Source organism: Chamaenerion angustifolium (assembly GCA_946814005.1). Taxonomy (NCBI): domain Eukaryota; kingdom Viridiplantae; phylum Streptophyta; class Magnoliopsida; order Myrtales; family Onagraceae; genus Chamaenerion; species Chamaenerion angustifolium. The sequence continues at coordinate 4,577,470 of OX328279.1, forward strand.
TTGTTTCTTTTATAATCTTAACCTTAGTGAATCATATTCAGGATGCTCCGGTGATGATTTTGAAACATAAAAACCGTGAATTTCTGTAGCAACTGTGTTGATAACTTCCTTGAGCTCGGCTTGAGGAGCATCAACCCCATGCGCTGCAGCCACTGCCATTCTGGGGTCAGCTTTGGGCAGAGATGACTGAGAAACAGCCAAATCCCGCAAGCTCTGACATATCAGCTCAAAGCTAGAAGATTAAAAAACAAAAAATTCAATAACGCACGAAATCTGTAACCCATATCGTATCCACAAAAACACTTGATAGCTAAAATTACCCGAAAAAGAAGAAGAAATTTAATCACCTGCAAACCTTGTGATTTTGAAAAATTTTCTGCAGAGCTTTTGGCAGAGCTTCACGAGTTTCATCAGACATGGTTCTCCTCCCTCCTCCACTCGCAAACTTTGCTGCAGCTTTATCCATATTAACAGATCTTGCCTCCTTGCTAGCCGCCGTGCTGGATTGCTTCAATCGAGCAGCACTGGCATTATTGTTACCCTTTTCAGTCTTCTCGAGCACTGGCATTATACTATTTCTCTCTATATCCTCCCACTTTTGTTCTTGCTCCTTGGCAATATCTGGATACTTCTTCAGAAACGAAATATCTGTTGGCAGCTTAAATTTATAATCTCCTAAAGAAGGCCTTTCAATGCCAAACATGTTCAAGAACTTCCTCATTGCATCGGCGATCAATTTCTTTTTGCTTTGCAATACTGAAGAGTGGATTACCGACTTCTTGCTGAACAAAAGAAGGGTATAGTCTCGTGAGAATGATTCGCTGGAACCCCTTTCAAATATTAATGGAGTCCTCGGGACCCAGCATCCTTGCACCAAGTGAGCATTGCGCTGAAGAACACTTAAAATCTGTTCGTCTGAAACATCAGAAGCATAGTGCCGAAGAGCACTGAACCGATGAATTTGAGGTGCCTGATCAACATTGGATAACCAATGCCAACTCATTAGCCAAATAAGAAACATTGAATTAAAAACCGAACTTGGACTAGCTACGGCAGGCACCAAGATGATTAAGTTATAAATGACGTTTCATGATATGATGTCTTTCTTTACAAATTGCATTGTTTATTACTTTATTTCGACAGAAATTTTGATACCATTCTGACTGTTGCAATCTGGTACTACTTATTTGAGAGTAGAATTGGTTGCAAACCTCACACAGAAGTTTCTTGAATCGATCCTCCAGTGGAAGTGAAGACAGAAACCTGTCAAATGCACATCCATGGTCAGTCCCCCCCAGACATGCTTCTGTTGGATTTTATCAAAATGAATATTGAAACTCAAACACCATATATAAATAAACAGAGCAGATGCAGTAAATGAAAACTTTCAGCAAACTATACATCCTTGAATTGAACACGCTAATGTAGAGTATACCTTCAGGATTAAGTAAATAAGAGCACCCAACAGAAAACAATACAAATCTAATATAAAATCCCTTTATATTAAATAAGTGCAATTATATTAAAATTACTGACGAATGAATAAAACAAAAAAACTTGCTTGGAGTAGGTAAAAAAAATATGTTTCTAATTCCATCATACAGCATTTGAACACTCTTATCCAAACTCGTAAATTCAAAATTTTGACAAGACAGCTCGATTTAGCAAATATGTAAGTGAGTGAATTATGTGAAGGGGTTCTAACTTTTTAACAATTTTAGTATAAAGTCTGGCAAAGATTGTAACAGGAAGCAGGCAAAAGGTCATTGATGCAAATGACAAGCAGATTAGCCGTGAAAGAGAGACACAATAAATTTGCAAGATCATGATCATGAAACTTAACCAACTTAAGAAAATGCAGATACAAGGAACACAACAGCAAATACTTTTGGAGGGTTGAAAAGAAAAATGTCAAGACTAAAGACCAGAGTTACACCTCTTTAAATCACCTACTGACTTTCGGTTCTGGTCAGCTGCTCCAGGACACAAAGAATGCAAATAGTCATACCTTCATAGAAGAATACCAAGAAATAGCATTAGCAACCACGTCTGTTTTACTCCATATAAACCTGGTTTCAAGGCATAAAGGGGGGGGGGGGGGGGGGGAAGGTAATTACGGGTTCATTGTAAATTGAATTGGAGCACCTTCACGAGCCATAAGTTTTTGTGTGTATCTACCTGCAAGATCACTCTTTGACCCATGGTACACCAAGGGAACCCAATTCTGTAGAGAAGTCCATTTCCTCTAAAAAGTTAGCAAGTAATCACAAAGACATATCATAGAGACCGTAAAAGCCCAAAAAAGAGGCACATATCATGGACACTTTAGAGTTCATCCACATTTTTACAGCATGTAGAACAGAATGTTATTAAAAGGTTTAAGCGCAAATGCCAAATCACCTCAAAATTCAGGCGCAGAAAAAGTGCTAGCTTCATTGAAAGAGGCAAATTTGACTTATAACATGTTATACCATTAAAGATAATAATAAGATCTACTTCAAATACCATTTATAATGCTCCAATAAAACTTCTAATCACGTAGAAAAGAGAAATGCGGCAAACCTGGTGTAATAGGCAGTTTACTCTAGCAAATTGCCTTATACCAAAATTCACAAAGAAACAGTTTCTAAGCAGTCTATTATAAAAAGCAGTATCTACTTATTAAAAAAAACAGTGATCAGTAATCAGTATACTATATAGTCAAAAACAGAACACAGTTCACTTTTGCAGCGATCTGAAACCCTAGCTGCAAGAAAAAAGTAACAAAGTCTGCATGAAAGAGGAACTCCAAAAAGGATCAAGAGTATAGACTTTGACCTCAACCTCGTTTGTGATAAATTCTCATTATTATAGGAAGCATGAAACCTGAAATGTACAGACTGTTTCTCCAAATTTGTGGGTTTTCTACCTCATGTGCATGTACACAGTCAGCAAACTGGCAGCAACATGATTTACGGCGAGGCATTACCATCATATATATCCCATCTAATAATGACTACTATGAATCTCATATAATCACATGAGCCATGAACACATAAAACTCAGCTCATATAATCAGCTTACAACTGAGCACTAAGCAAGGACAGAATAGATCTAGATCATAACAGATGTTCAACTTCAAGCTCATTGGTTTACTATATTTTTTGGCATGATGTACTGCCTTTACATCTTCCCATTCTATGCAATATTTCATTCTTTAGTTCAAAATTGAAATGTTTGCCTTAGCATATGACTTTTTCTGTAAGTTCAGGATTGTCAAAAGACTCTAATCCCAACTTCACTGAGGCAGATGAGGAGTGCGTCTCATGCCTCAGCAAGTGCGTCTGCCTCATGCTAGAGGCGTAGACCCTCCAATGCGCCTCGCCTTATGCGCCTAGGCGCTGAGGAGGGCCCTTTTAATAACATTGGCCCACATTATCATAGAAAGCAAACTTATCCCTCTTTAATAATTTAGTGGCATCATGTAACCAATTCTCTGATAAGATGCAAAAATCGATATAAGCCAGAATCATAACTTTAAATTAGACCTCATTAAAGGAACTCTGAGAAAACTCATCAATTTACAGAAGAACTTCATCCTAGACATGCAGAAAAGGAACAGCACAAGAGCTGAAGCAATCCCACTTATTAGACTAACAAGCATATTTTAGCAGGAAAGCAGTGAAAATGAGAACACAAATGGTAAACAGTAGCACATTGGTTAATTTTCACTATACCTCTCCTTCATCATCACCCTCTTCATTTGAATGCTCCGACTGCTTGCTCTGAGGAAGATTAAATTATCAGAATCATTCATCCCCAACTATCAAATGGCAACGGAGAATTTTTCATCTAAGCTTATCTTCTCATTTTTTTTAAATATCCACTTGGAAGTTAAGAATCTTAAGATCATACTGGACTAGTGGCTAGTGCACAGGTTGAATAGATCGGATAATGCAGGCTTTACTATTTTTGTCCACTCTTGGTACTTAGTGCTATATCAAGTGGTCTACAAGAATGGAAGGATGATCAAATATACAGATGAGCAATTGGATATAATCAATTGAAAGTATGAAAACCTGCTTTTTTGATGACTCGGCAGATTCTTCTGTTTTGACTCTTTCTGCTGAACTGCTTGAAACATTACCCTTCTTACTTGAGGCACCAGATATCAAGTGTTCCAACGACGGTCGAAGTTGAACTACTGCATGAACAGGGTTCAAATGTAGCTGCCCAATCAAAACAAGACGGAGTCTATTACAAGTTACAGATGATTAGCTATCTAAAGAGTCATGACCAGTTTTGGGAGCATAACTGTGATTTATTTAGATAACAAAATTCAGTAAAAACCAGAATATCAAGCTAACTTATCCACTGGATTCTTCCAGCATTAGCCACGCGTAAACTTGGAACCACAACAAGAGAATTCTCAAGTAGAGAACAAAGGTGTATACTCTCATTCAGTTTCTTTTTTCAAAAAGTCAATTAAATCCATTCCATCATACCAAAAGAAAAGGTGGCTTACTTATATAATAAGGGAGTCAAATGTGGTTTCAAAATGCTACACAATACTGACGAGATACATCCATGTGGAAGAAAGATGTATATCACATATAGCCAAAACTTTGTAAGGGTCTTAATTTTGCATTTCCTCTTTCCGTCTTCCTCATGGTTTTACAAGAATATTCTATATGAAAGTAAGGATCACAAACTGATGAGGGTGTGAACTGCCATGCAGCCACATATGGTCTAGATAGTACAGCTTAATAGCCACACCTAAATTTTTCCTTATAAAAGGCTTTAAATGAATATACTCCCAATTACAATCCTTTTATTATTTAACAATTGCATTACTAGCAGGTCAGTTTCCTTGTGCAACCGCTACTTCAAACAAATAATGACACTTCTGATTGATATCCAACCTCTACCTGAACATCATATGATCCTATTAATAATGAAACACAAATAATCCCAAACTGTAATAGCTAATGCCAACTTTTCCAGTAAAAGCAATTGAAGCTTTGGCGTACCTTGTTACCTGTTAGAAGCCCAACAGCATATGACGTTACAAGAGGTGTCTTCCAACGTGATGCCAAAGTCTAAACAAAGGCAGTGAGACCCAGACCATCAGTTTGGAGTACAAAGAATAATAAATTGGAAAAGCACGAAGCAAACAGGTAAACCTATGAAGCATGCCAAAGAGACTAAGTGAAGAGAATGTAGGTGAAAGGAAATAAGTCGAACAACTAAACCAAGTACGAAAAACATCACTTAAATAAAGACACAGCTAAGACATAGAAAGCAGATCAAATGAAAGCACTAAAGACATAAAAATAAAATTTGCTAAAGTAAGCCAATTATAATCTCACATTCATAAAGTGACTCAAATTGGAACTTCTACCACAATCCCATTGTAAGAAACCAAAGCATAGATTAACACACGAGAGCAATCCAAAGCAGCGCAATCTTATAAATGTGCTCATGCACTAGTATTTTCTTTTCCATATGTAACATTTATGAAATTTAATCAATAAAGAACCGAGGCAGGTGCTCATCCCCATACTAAAAGGGCAGGGTGGTTGCTATAGATAGATTGGGTCATTCGTAACAAGAGCAATAACCAAAATAACCGCAAGTGCAGCAATGTGACTAACTCACTAAATAAAGCTATCTACACTCAACATGAACTTGCACTTGCAAAATTCAAAATTTGCAAGCACATTATGCATTAAAGTGCTCAATTGCATTACTCTTAACGTAATTTGTGTGAGCACGTATCCTTAATAGTGGGTTGGTTACGGCTACAGAGCTCTAACACGATTATTTATTTCCTAATAATGGTTGTTCATGCACTATACAGTCTTTGAGTTCAAAATAATTTCTAAGTCAAAGTTAAGACGATGGAACCTGCTTCTTCATATTAAATTTGCTGTTGCTGTCAGCATCAAAGTTGTTGGATTCAGCATCAATAGACAAGTCTACTTCAACTTCTGCACTATCTGGTTTGACCCTAACCTGCAAAAACAAATGCAGAATTTGGCATAACCTTTCCCGTTTACAAGAGCGATCAAACAGTCTGCTAGAAAGAACTACACAAACCTTATCACATCGCTCGTCCAATTCATACGGACGCCACCACGGTCTTAGCGGATATTGCATAACGAATAACTGTATATACACAAATAAAACGCCAAATCAGTCTGAAGATTAGAATGATCTACAAAAACGTCCAACTCATATGCAACCGCCATAACAGATACCTGAGTGTTAGCTCCAACGGAAGGATTGAAGTACACATCAATTTCGCGCACGATCTCATCACCAACGCCGCTGTCTTCATCCATAGGCTCTGGCTTATCCTCAGGTTTGTCTTCCACTTCCATTTTATCGGCGCCATTGGAAGTAAAGGTCTCAGCTTTTGGCTCCAAAATACGGCTTACAGAAGGTTTTACATCTTCAACCACATCCTCCCCGGTATTCAAGCTCGGAGTGGGATCGTTGGGCCGTTCTGGCTCCGGCTTCGCCGGCGGTTCTTCGACTTTGGGTTTGGCGGTAGGCACTGACCTGGGTTTATTGGCACCTCTGGGGGCAAATCTGGGAGCTTTGGCCGGGGCTTTGGCCGGGATTTCTTCACCGTCGAGATCGTCGAAGTCCATTGCTGAGTGCGTAACGCAGCAGGACGATGGGATTGAAGGGTGGAGGAAAGGGTTTAAGGCTTTAACCGCAATGGCAGTGTTCTTTAAATCAGCGAATAAAACTCCTAACTCCTAACTTTGAAAAATAAATAAAAGTGAAATACGGCCCTAAACCTAATATTTGTGTGGCAGTTAGGCAAAAAATGAGTTTTGTTTCAAAATTTTATTATATATTTTATGATTTATAATTATTCGAGTTTACTCTTTATTTAAATTTTAATTTAAACTTATCAAAATATATTTTTTTAAATATAAAAATAATAGAATATTTATAAGCATATCACAATTTAACTTTCAAAACTTTTTATATAGTACAATTAAGTATCAACTATCTATTAGAGCTAAATAAAAATGGAAGAAGTTAACATCCTAGGCATCTAGTGATTAGGAAGGTGTTAGTGACACAATTTACTGATCCAACTGTTAATTTATCATGATTTGATTTCAATGGTTTGTTTTGTTTCAACACAATTTATTGATTCAACTTGTTGGATTTAGGTTAATGGGTCGCCCATAAGTGGGAGCCCATTCAGGTAAGCCCGGTATGTGATACTGACCCTAAACCCTATCCCTCTATATATCTATATATATATGAGGTGCTCTCCTTAGAATTAAGAGAGATCATAACCTGATAGCCACCCACAGTTTAGACAGAGGTTAGCAGCTGTGGAAACCTGGGTCACTGCCCGTTAACCTGTGGCGTGTCCTCCCGTCCGGCAGACCGTGATCCCAACCTAAGGCAGATCCGCTTCCGCTAAGGCAATCAATCCAGAGGTAACTTAATTATGTGTGATTATGTTTTACCATATAGATTGCATGTATATTACATAATCCAACATTGGTATCAGAGCCGTGTTAGGTTGGTTTCCGAATTGTCGAATTTCAGGAAAATCTCCATCGCGGTCAGTTGTGATCGTGACGAGCCCGCCGCCACAGATTCAGCCACTCCGAGGCCGTCATAGGGTTTGTCGGGGCCTTCATGGCCGCGACTCAGCCCCTGGTGGCCGCAGCCACCGTGGCTGCCGCCACGCCGCGGCTGACCGCAGCCTCGGCCCCGACTAGCCGCAGCCTTCGTGGCTGCGACATGGCCAAGGAAGGGTCGCAGCCTCCATGGCTGCGGCCAAAGGATGGGCTGCAGCCTCCGTGGCTGCGGCCACCCCAGCCACGGGCCACAACCTTCGTGGTTGTGGCCCTGCGACTGGATGTCGCGGCCTTTGTGGTCGCGACACCAGTCGCCGAAGGCCGGGGTTCGGTCAGCTAGTGGTGGCCGACCGAACCCCCCCTTGGCCAGACTTTGCGGCGGCTGCTGCAAGGCTAGGGTTTTCAAAACCCTAGCGTTGCAGCGAAGGAGACAACTGTTCTGGACCGGTCTGAGTGAACTGGTCCAGACCGGTCCGGTTCAATATGTTGGACCAGACTGGTTTTACCCGGTCCGGTCTGAAATGTTGGATCGTCCGGTTCATTCCGAACGGTTGCCTGAGGTTGACCGGCCGGTTCGGCCAGGACCGGTTGGCTGAGGCTGACTAGTCCGGTTCAGGCCGATTTAGATGGCTGAAAGCTGTTTAAGCCGGTCTGAGCTCATTCAGAGGCTTTTGAGCTACTTGAATTGGTCCGAAACGAATTTGGTTCCGACCCTGAATCCTTAGTGGGTGTTAGTGGTTTGTAATATCCGGTATTTGTGCCTGGACCATTTCATTAATAATTATTTTGGGCTAATTAAATTAACTGTTAGATCAATTTAATTGATGCGAGAGTCTTATATTGTTTAATGATGCATGACTGGATGGGTAGAACGTTGTGTGGGTTCCTTGAGTTCCCTGGTTTACTTTGTGTTTTCTGCAGGGTAGATAGTCTTGCCTTACTTTATATTGTTGGCTCTTGACTCCATGACTGGTAGAATTGACTAGATTATGACTTGTTGAGATCCCAGCATACTGTGTGAAAATTGGTATAACATATTGATTAATTTTTTGGTTAGAATGACTTTGGTCCTCAAAGTTTTGGAAATTCTAAATTAGCCCCAAATTAATTTATTTTTGATAGATTTCAATATATATGTGTGTGTATTGAATTGTGTGGTTTGTTACCTTACTTGCATATGATAGATTACCTTGGTAGGGAGATCTAGCTTTGACATAGTCTAGGTAGCAAAACTTTAGGATTGTTTTAGTAGCCTTTCAGAAGTTTGGATAAGTTCGAACTACACTTGGGGATATGTTCTTAAGTGTGAACCGGCCGGTTAGTCTGCGAGGTTCTCTGAATTTCCTTGAAAAATACTAGGACAAACGTCTTATGTTAGAGTTGAACGCTTAATGTGATATGTTCGACTTCGGTTCTTTGAGGACTGTTTGTATAGACTGTGTTTCGATTGATAGTAGTGACTTTAGGACATGCTTAGAAACGGGGAGTGCTTCTCGGCATAGCTAGGGTTGTCCTCCGAATTTAAGTATGTTCTAGAATTTGTCTTATTAATTTGAGACTTGTCTTTTTACATGCATTAGAACATTGTTCCTTGTGTCTCCATGATCCTAATCAAATTTCCTTTAGTTAGTGAAATGGCCGCCACGAAGAACATCATCGCTGAGCTGAACAAAGGTCTGAGACTTAACGGTGATAACTACAAAATCTGGAGTAAGCGTATACAGATGGTCCTGATTGAGCAAAGGTCGATTGACCACATCAAGAAGATCAAGAAAAGACCTGAGACTGGATTAACGAATCAGCAGAAGGCCTTCTATGATGAGTGGGAGGCAAGGACGTTGAGGCGCGCGCTACATTGCTGAGTACAATGGATGATGATATTCTGTGTGAATTTGAGCTGGAAGACATGGCTAAAGGGCTGTGGGATGCTTTGCAGGATAGATTTGGTGTTTATACGACTGCTCAGCTGCGTTCGCTCAACATCAAATTTGATTCTTACAAGATGAATCCTCAGCACTCCATGAGACAGCATCTGAGGCACATGGCTAACATGATCGCAGAACTCAAGGAGGTCGGTCAGCCCCTGACCGATGAGCAGCAAATCCAAGTCGTGATCCGTTCTTTGCCTAACTCCTGGGAACAGATGAAGATTCAAATGACTCACTTTGAAGGACTCAATACCTTTGAACACGTTCGAAGGCACATTGAGCTGGAAGAGGAACGTCTCAAGGCTACAGGGCCTAAGGCTGAAGTTCATATGGCATCATTCTCTGGACCTAGGAAGAATCGTCGTAAGCGAGGAAGTGGTGCACGATGAGCTGTCGCAGGTGCACCAATGGCAAATAAGATAAAGACTGATGCTCTGAAAGCAGAAGCGCAGAAGCGTCCGCGCAAAGCCAGGAAGCCTGAGTCTAGGAAATGCTTCAACTGTGGCCATAAGGGACACATTGTGAGTGCATGTCCTGAACCAGCGCGTCAGGTATATGTCTTTGGCAATTCTAGCAAACTTTGTGTTTCTAGTACTGTTATGTTGGTTGAATCATGTCCTATGTGGATTTTGGATTCAGGATCGACAGACCACATAGCCAGGGATCGAGACGCTTTCGTCGAGTACCGGAGAGTTCCGCGGGAGACTAGGTGGATTTATGTCGGCAACAACTCTCATGTTGAAGTCGAAGGGGTTGGAACTTGTGAGTTGCGTCTGCGCGGTGGACAAGTCCTAGTCTTACATGATGTTCTCTATGCTCCGCAGATTCGTCGGAATGTTATTTCAGTTTTAGGATTAATGAAACTTGGTTTCACATTGTCTTTTCATGAACTTTCAGTCCAATTATCTTTAGGTCAAACTCTATTTGGTTTTGGGATAGTTTCTGGTGGATTTATTGTTTTGGATTTGGATTCATGCAACAATAATTTCATGCTTTCTTCTACTCGTGGAAATGTTTGCGATGTGAATGATTGGCACGCTAGATTAGGTCATATTGGCTAACATAGAATGCAGCCACTGGCCCAAAGGGGCTTGCTGCCCAACTTTCCGCATGTGGAGTTGTCTACGTGTGTTAATTGTCTAGCAGGAAAGACCACCCGAAAGCCTTTTGGTAAGGGCCCAAGAGCTAAATATCCACTGCAATTAGTTCATTCTGATGTCTGTGTCCCTCTCAGTGTTAGGGCTCGGCATGGAGCAAGATATTTCATCACATTTACAGATGATTATACTCGTTATGAATTCGTCTACTTGATCTCCCATAAATCTGAGGCAATAGGTTGCTTCAGATCATTTTTGAATTTGATTGAGAATCAGTTAGATCAGAAGGTTAAGACCCTCCGCACTGACCGTGGAAGAGAGTACCTTTCAGTGGAATTCAACGACCAATGCACCAAAAAGGGGATCATTCATCAGTTGACGGTTCCCTACACCCCTCAGCAAAATGGTGTTGCAGAGAGGCGCAATAGGACGCTCCTTGACATGGCTCGGTCGATGATGGCGCAGGCTCAATTTCCAATTTCCTTTTGGGGAGATGATTTGAAAACTACTGCCTACATTCTGAACCGTGTGCCGACGAAAACGGTTAACTCCACTCCATACGAGCTTTGGACTGGAAGAAGTCTGGACCTTAGCCGTATGCGCCCATGGGGGTGCGCCGCTTACACCCATGATTCCTCGAACAAGTTTGGGAAGATTGGACCTAGAGGAAAGAAGAGTATCTTTGTTGGTTACTCTGAAACCTCCAAGGGATATGTGTTTATAGTCGAGCTGGACAGTGGGAGTGTTTCCGAGTTCGAATCACGAGACGCGACGTTTTTAGAGAACGAATTTCCGAAGAAGGGAGAGATTGGTTTGGATCGATCTCTATATGAGATGCAAGATCATGTTGAGCAGATACCTGTTAATTCGAGTGGGAGAGATGAAGTTGCAGAGGATGAATCAGTTCGTCATCTGTCAGATTCACCTATTCCTGTAGCGAATGAAACAGATTCTGCTCCTGATGATCTTGTTGATAGTGGGAGCATTAGGGATCTCATTCCCAGTGGGAGCGATCATGGCCGTACCTCTGGTAGTAGTGAGTTATTAGGCCGTGGGCTAAGACAGAAGTTTCCATCCCGACGATATATGTTCGAAGGTGATGGAGAACTGAACACCCTAATATCTGACGAGACAGCTTTCCAGCCGAAAACCGTTAGAGAAGCTCTCAATGGACCCTTTCAGGAAGAATGGATGAAAGCAATGGAGGACGAGATAGAATCTATGGGGAAGAACGGTGTTTGGACACTGGTCGACCTTCCGAGAGGACGCAGAGCAATATGAGCCAAATTGGTTCTTAAAACAAAGCGAAAGGCCGATGGAACTGTTGAGCGTCTCAAAGCTCGACTTGTTGCGAAAGGTTATACACAACAGGAGGGAGTGGACTTTAAGGATACCTTCTCACCGACAATGCGAATGACCACTATTCGCTTGATTCTGGCTATTACAGCGAGTCTAGATCTTGAACTGCATCAGATGGACGTTAAGACCGCTTTCCTCAATGGTGAGTTAGAAGAAGAGATTTATATGGAGCAACTTGAATGCTTTGTGCAGAAAGGTCATGAGCACTTAGTGTGCAAACTCCACAAATCGATTTATGGTCTGAAACAGTCTTCTAGGCAGTGGTATCACAGATTTCATGATTTAGTCGTGGAAAATGGTTTTCTCATGTTGGATGAGGACCATTGTGTGTCCACCAAAAGATCTGGACCGGATTTTGTGTTTATGACTCTATATGTGGATGACATACTCATAGCCGGAAATATTTTGGAGTTCCTCACACAGATTAAGGTCTGGTTGTCCTCTCTATTCGAGATGAAGGACATGGGTGAGGCGACATATATTCTTGGGATACAGATCTCGAGAAATCGACGGAAGAAGCAGTTGTGGCTTTCACAGGAGAGCTACATAAACAAAGTGTTGGAAAAGTTCAACATGAGTAACTGCAAATCAATTGATACTCCAGCTTCCATTGGCGAACCTCTCAACATTGATATGCGTCCGAAGATTAAGGAATAAATGGACAAGATGAAACAGATTCCGTATCTAAGGGCAGTCGGGAGCTTGATGTACGCAATGGTGTGTACTCGGCCGTACATCTGTCAAGCAGTCGGCATGGTATGTCGGTACCAAGCTGACCCCGGATTAAATCATTGGCAGGCAGTAAAGAGGATCATGCGATATCTTAAGGGCACCGTCAACTATGCCCTGTGCTTTGGAGGAGACTTACGGAGGTCAGAGGATCTTCGGATAATTGGGTACAGCGACGCAGACTACGGTGGTGACTTGGATGAGAGAAAATCCACTTCGGGTTTTGTGTTTTTGCTCTCCAATGGAGCAATATCTTGGATGAGCAAGAAGCAGTCATGTACTGCATTGTCTACTATGGAAGCAGAATTTGTGGATGTTGCGACGACCACTCAAGAGGCTGTGTGGCTGAGCAGGCTCCTGGATCGATTGTTGAGCCGATCCTGGTTTACTCCGACAATCAGGCCGCAATCTCCGCGACAAAGGATCCAAAGTACCACAATAGGTCAAAGCACATTGATATCAAGTACAACTATGCTAGAGACATGGTGAGACACAAGATGATACGTTTGGAGTATTTGTCTACTGATGAAATGGTTGCGGACCCTTTCACCAAACCCTTGAAGAGGGAGTCATTTGTGAGGCATGTGAAGTCTCTAGGACTGTGTAGACTTAGTTGATATACTTCATTTATTATATTTCCCAAACAATGTTCTTTGACTTGAATTATATTTGAGTATGCATGTTTTCGCAGTTTGAGTATTTTGTGTGTTCATTTCTGTGATTGTTTGTTAATATATGTCAAAGTGGATTTGGTCACCCTCTCACACGGGTGATAGCTTCTATGCCTTTGTGGCTGGGTGAGGCTGGTGATAGCTTCTAATTATTGAAAGTCCGTCGGGATAACCAGAAAGGACTTTGTGTCCGGAGCTATCTGTTTTCGCACTACGACGGATTATGGTCTGTCAATCCACTCAGGGGTCGGATGGGAGTCTTTGTGACTTTTGGTTCAGGTACTTTGTGTGCTTGATGGACATATGTACAGCATATGGACATATGCTCCATGGGAGAGGAGATATGCTGTAGCGCGCGTTCCATACCGCGGCGCACCCAAAATCGACCATGGGTATGACCCGAGATGTGATCTTACCTCAAATTCGTGTGAGACCCAGAGCTCTTCGCGTAAGAGCCACGTACGTACCCTCAGTACTCTGAACATAGACTTGAGGTTCAGTTCAGTGTTTGCTATCTTAGTCTGTGCTCGATGGGTGCGCTCACAAGTACCTTGGACCCGGTTCTAGAAAAGCGAGTTGAATTGTGTCGATGGTTTCGTGGGAAGGGGATGGTCATTATGGGATCTTCTCGATATTGTGTCCACTAGACGGCCATCAATCGCGGTATAGGCTGCGGTTGTGGGCACAATGCAGATGTATAGGTTTGAAAGATCATTGTGTGGTCAAACCTTGAGAAAGATTACATGGCCAAGGGTGCAGGGCACAAATCCACTGATGGTGTGAGATCCGCGAGTCACTGCAACTCCTAACAGATGCGCAGTACCTTGCTCGTAGTGCTTGCCGGTCGCACAGCTGCCTCATCGTATGTTATTTAACTGTATAAGGAGAATTCGTTCTCTTTGGTGCTGGCTTGATGAATGAGCGCCCCCCACTTTGTGCGAGTGAGAGATGTTGGATTTAGGTTAATGGGTCGCCCATAAGTGGGAGCCCATTCAGGTAAGCCCGGTATGTGATACTGACCCTAAACCCTATCCCTCTATATATCTATATATATATGGGGTGCTCTCCTTAGAATTAAGAGAGATCAGAACCTGATAGTCACCCACAGTTTAGACAGAGGTCAACAGCTGTGGAAACCTGGGTCACTGCCCGTTAACCCGTGGCGTGTCCTCCCGTCCGGCAGACCGTGATCCCAACCTCAGGCAGATCCGCTTCCGCTAAGGCAATCAATCCAGAGGTAACTTAATTATGTGTGATTATGTTTTACCATATAGATTGCATGTATATTACATAATCCAATACAACTATTCTTGTTTTGTCACATATGAATGACTATTGAGACATGCGTCATCTATACGTTCTTGTATGGCATGCGACATTTTGAGTACTCATTTACAATAGTTGCTTAAGAGGATATGCTTAGTGTTAGAGATTGTGACCTTGATGAGTATCGAAGCTAATTCAAGTTAGAAATTGTTGAACAATTATGTTTTGTAGAGATTGGATTTATTGTGCAAAGATGTGTTCATTTATTTAATCTTTATTCTTTTAAAAAAAAATCATTTCAGATTTCTATTATTTGCACATTATTTGTGAAGTGAAGAGTAAATAAACTATTAAGCAAGTGGATGATGATTCAGTTTGGAAAATCCAACGCAGAGTTAGAAGAGTCGTAAGGTTTTGTTTCATAAATTAAATCGTTTACTATCATCTATTTAAGTTTGTATGCATTATGAATTGTGTGTTGTTTTATTATTCATTTTTCTTCCCTCTCTTGATATGTAGGTTTTTATTTAATTGTATTGTGTAGTATTTTTATTGTTTAATGAACTTCAAATTTGAAATTGTTGTTTTAGTTATCTTACTATAAAATAGTATTTGTTTGATCATATATATAATGTGTTGAGATCAGGACTGATATGCAATCTGGAATATTCTTGAGGGGATCTCTTTATCTGTTTTGTATGTTTTTGACCTATTCTGTTGTTTTTATATTTGTTGGACTAAGTTGTTATTTCTGAGTTGTTTAGGATGTATTGGTTGATTATTTAGCATTAGGGTTATTTAGGGTGAGAGGGGTCCAAATGAAGGAACACTCCTCCGTGATCCCCAATTCTGCGCCTCTTAGTTTTCCTCAACCGCTGTCTTCGTCTTCTCCATTTCTCTAGGTTTTCTAATTCCTTGCTAAGGAAATCCTAGTTTTGTCATGGTATCAGAGCGATAAAGGCGATTCTTGCCTTCTGTTATCCTCTTCTTCTTCGAATCGGAACGTTGAGGTACTATGTTGTTGTTTTTCGTCTGTTATATTCTTGTACAGGAATAGTGTGATAATCTCAGTCGCGGTAAGATTTGGGATTTTTCTGGTTTATATTTGTTCTTGTATGAGTATCCTTGTTCTGGATTCTTTCTTGATTCGTGGCGATTCATCTGGATCTTGATGAAAGTGTTCCTTCTGACGGTTCATCTGGCCCTCTATGTTCCTATCCTGGAACATCCTTGGTAATATCTACGCCTATCTTGATTTGCTGCTCCTTGGTTGTCTGATCTGAAAGATTGTGTTGGTTCGTCTGGCAGTTTTTTCTGTATATGTGAAGTTCTCTGATCTGTTCTTGAGATTGTCTGTTGTTGGTTGTTGCATTCGTGATTGTATTGATTATGGCTGAGGAGAAACCCATCACGGAGGCAAGGAAACTTGCCACCGATGAGGCTAACCATGATGCCTTGGCTGTTGTAGATTCACACCATCCTCTTTATTTGCATGCTAGTGATAATCCTAGTGTGAGTATGATTTCTGTCACTTTAACCGGTCCTGAAAACTATGTCATGTGGAATAGGGCTATCAGATTTACTCTCTTAGGCAAAAAAAAACTTGGTTTTATCACTGGAACATGCATGAAGGAGAATTATGATGTTGCTTTTCACCATATGTGGGATAGGTGTAATGCTGTTGTTCTAGGTTGGATTATAAATTCTGTTGCTAAAGATCTTGGAAATGGATACATGTATTGTGAGGATGCTTTTTTTGTATGGAAAGATCTTAAGGAAAGGTTTGATAAGATCAGTGGACCTAGGACATATCAGATTGCTCTTGAAATTACTATGACTCATCAAGGTTTAGATTCCATATCTACATTCTTTACCAAATTGAGATTGTTGTGGGCTGAGTATGATATTGCTGCTGCTTTACCCCATATAGAAGGGGATGATTTTAAAAAGCATATCGAACATAAAGAAAACCAAAAGCTGTTTCAATTTTTGATGGGTTTGAATGAAAATTATTCTGGGGTGAGAAGTCACCTATTGCTTTGGAATCCTTTACCATCTGTGAACCAGGCTTACAATTTGTTGATACAGGATGAAAGTCAGAGAGGAATCACATCAGCAATGAATGCTTCTGTTGTTTCCTCTTCTGCAAATGTTTCCTTTAATATTGAAAAATCAAAAGGAAGTCAGAGTCTTGAATGTTCCCATTGTCATAAGAAAGGGCATACTATAGAAAGATGCTATGCTAGAGGTTGCAATTTTTGTAAGAAAAAAGGACATGCAAAAGATAATTGTTTCAAGTATAGAGATTTTCTAAAGGCAAAAGGTTCAAATATAAAAAGCAAATGCAATTTCTGCTGACAATGGGAACTTCAACTCTAATGGTCCCAAGCAATTTACTAATGAATCTTCTGTGAGGTATAATGTGACAGGTTCAGTCACTCTAACTCGAGAACAGTTTGACAAATTGCTTCAGACCGTGGGACAAGCAGGCAGCACTGCGATTACAGCAGGTGCTACCGCTTCCATGGATAATCAAGTCAACTATGCTGGTATATTCTCTAATTCAGTTTTTTTAATATAATCAAGATAGTTGGATCCTAGATATAGGAGCAACAAACCACACGACCAACATAAATGATTGGTTGTGTGGGGAAAAGGTTGCTACTGGAACTAAGGTCCAGCTACCCAATGGAGAATATACTAAAGTTGAAAGTGTTGGAAATCTGAATTTTTTGCATGATAGAAGGTTGCAAAATGTGTTGTATCTTCGTGGTTTTAAGCATAATCTGTTGTCAATTTCGAAGCTTACTAAGGAATTAAATTGTTTTGCAACATTTTTTCCTAAATATGCTATCCTGCAGGACCTCTCAAATGGGAGGGTCTTGGGGACTGGCACTGAAGAATCCAGACTATATTTTTTTAAATCTGCCAAGATTCAGTATGGACCTACTGTATTGTCATCTGTTGCTGAGAATGTTATGTTATGGCATAGGAGATTTGGACATGCTTCCTTGAAAGCTTTGCAACATGTATCTTCCTTAGATTTACCAAAGAATGATGTTTTGAATTTAGGCGATTGTCATGTTTTTCCTAAATCCAAAATAATAAGAAAAATGTTTCCCATACCTGAATCAAGAGCAGATACTTCGTTTGATCTTATGCAAGCTGATGTTTGGGGACCGTACCAAGATTTTACTCATGATAGTAAACGATATTTTTTTACTCTGATTGATGATTTCTCTCGTGTGACATGGGTTCATTTGATGTAATTCAAGTCAGATGTTTTTATAGTCCTGAAAACCTTTATCAATATGATTGAGACTCAGTTTAAAAAAAGGATTAAGTGTTTCAGGACTAATAATGGAAAAGAGTTCTTTAATGAAAATGTGAACAACCTTTTTCAAGAAAAGGGTATTGTTCACCAGAGCAGCTGTCCCTATACCCCTCAGCAAAATAGGAGAGCCGAGAGGAAACATATGCACCTGTTAGAGGTTGCCAGGGCATTGAAAATTCAGGCATCTGTACCGAATATTTTTTGGGGAGAATGTGTTTTAACAGCCTGTTATCTGATAAATTTGATGCCTTCTAAGATACTAGGAGGGAAATCTCCTCTTGGAATACTAAGTGGAAAGGAACCCAAGGTAAGTCATATTCGTACTTTCGGCTGTTTATGTTATGCTAAGAATACGACGGTAACAGACAAGCTGGCTTCCAGGGCAATCCCATCTATTATGATGGGATACTCTGAGACTCAAAAGGGTTACAGATTATATGATATAAGTGAAAATAAATTCTTTGTTAATAGAGATGTTCAATTTGATGAAAATGTATTCTCTTTTGAGGATGGTAAGCTTGATCTGTTGCCCGTATCTCTTCAGCCCTATGTCAATTCTGACTCCAGGGATGTATGTTGTTGGCCTGAGTTAACTGAAACTGAGGAGAACAGAATCGACATAGCTGAAACTCCAAATGATGAGTCTCAACAGAGACCTGATGGAGAAAACCCACATGATGAATCAGTTGTTGATTCTGATGGAAATGATGACCCTGTCATTCATAGGTCCCCTATTCCTACCACAAGTAGGACAGGTCGGACTATTAAGCCTCCTATTTGGATGAAGGACTATCAGGTTTCTAATGTCTCTCATTGTCATTCAATTGATAAATATATTTCATATGATGGATTATCTGATGAGTATCAATGCTATTTGAGTTATGTTTCTTCACTGAACGAACCTGATAAGTTTTCTGAGGCTGTGAAAGACAAGGCCTGGGTTCAGGCGATGGAGGAGGAAATTCAAGCCCTCGAGGAAAATAAGACCTGAGATCTGGTACCGCTTCCAAAGGGTAAGTCTCTCATTGGCTGTAAATGGGTATATAAGTTGAAATATAGATCGGATGGGAGTCTAAGTAGATATAAGGCCAGATTAGTCGCAAAAGGGTATAATCAGAAATATAGGATAGATTATTTTGAAACTTTCTCTCCAGTTGCGAAAATGAACACAGTTCGAACTGTTTTAGCCTTTGCCTCGATTTATAAATGGCCTCTCTATAAAATGGATGTTTATAATGCCTTTTTTCAAGGGGATCTTGATGAGGAAGTTTACATGCAGTTGCCCGATGGTTTTAGTAAAAATGACAACAATCTGGTTTGCAAATTAAAAAAATCTCTTTATGAATTAAAATAAGCTAGTAGACAGTGGGATGTTAAATTGAGTAACGCTCTTCTGAATGCTGGCTATGTTCAATCCAAGCTTGACTATTCTTTGTTTACAAAGCATGATGGAAATCAGATTGTTGTGTTGCTTGTGTATGTGGATGACTTGCTGATATCTGGAAATAGTGAAAAACTGATTACTGATTTGAAGCATGTGTTGGAATCAAGTTTTAAGATGAAAGATTTGGGTGAGCTAAGATATTTCTTAGGCATTGAGATTGCTAGATCTGAAAAGGGTCTTGTTCTCTGTCAAATAAAATATGCGCTTGAATTGATATCTAGTGTTGGACTTTCGGGTGGAAAAACATCCAAAACTCCTATGGAGGTGAATCTGAAACTTACTAGTAGGAAGTATGATGATCACCTCCATATGAACAAGGATGATAAACCCCTAGATGATGTATCCTTATATAGGAGACTGATAGGGAAATTATTATACTTGTCCATCACTAGACCAGATATATCGTATGTTGTGCAAAACTTGAGCCAATACATGCAGGATCCTAAGGATTCTCATTTAGCCGCTGCAATAAGGGTGATCAGGTATGTGAAAAGAGAACCAGGTAAAGGTATTTTAATGTCATCTGATTCTGAAACAAGTTTGATTGCATACTGCGATTCAGATTGGGTCAGTTGTATTGAAACCCGAAAATCTGTGACTGGATTCTGTGTTTTGTTGGGTAAATCTGTAATTTCTTGGAAAGTGAAGAAACAAAACACAATTTCTAAGTCATCAGCAGAATCTGAATATCGTAGTATGGGATCATGTCTGTCTGAAATTATCTGGTTGAGAAGATTGTTGACTGAGTTGGGTTGTTCTCAGCATAATCCTGTTGCATTATTTTGTGATAATAAAGCTGCTATTCAGATTGCCAACAATCATGTGTTTCATGAGAGAACAAAACACATTGAAATCGTCTGTCATTATATCAGAGAAAAATTGCTTGAGAAAATTGTGGATCTTTGGTATATTAGAACAGGTGATCAGATTGCTGATATATTCACAAAGGATCTTGGAAATCAACAACACTTTCTACTTTGTGGAAGACTTGGAATGAAAAACATATTTGCCAATCAAGAAGAAACAAGCCAGGAACTTCCAGATTGAGGGTGTGTGTTGAGATCGGGACTGATATGCAATCTGGAATATTCTTCAGGGGATCTCTTTATCTGTTTTGTATGTTTTGGACCTATTCTGTTGTTTTTATATTTGTTGGACTAAGTTGTTATTTCTGAGTTGTTTAGGATGTATTGGTTGATTATTTAGCATTAGGGTTATTTAGGGTGAGAGGGGTCCAAATGAAGGAACACTCCTCCGTGATCCCCAATTCTGCGCCTCTTAGTTTTCCTCAACCGCTGTCTTCGTCTTCTCCATTTCTCTAGGTTTTCTGATTTCTTGCTAAGGAAATCCTAGTTTTGTCATAATGCAATATTTTAACAACTGGAAATGAAGCCGGAGCTAGTGCAATGCTTGAGGTAAGAACATTGATCAAATAATTGTACAAAAATGGGTCACAAATCTAATGCTTGCAAGTTTTCTAAGAGAAATGAGGTCAATATGGTAGAGGAAAGCACTGAAGACTTTTATGTCATGAATTTGTCGGCTCTTGTGGGTGAACACAAACGTCACCAACCATGTCTGCTTAGATGAGGAGATGTTCTTCAATTTTGAAACAAATGATTATGGGGAATAGATTGTACATGGGCAACTCAAAGTTTCAAGGCCAAGAACAAGAGAAGTATCATTCTAAATATGACTTCAAAAAGAGTTGACCCTCGAGTATGTGTTTTATGTGTCAGACATTCGTATGAACCTAGTGTTAGGATCGTTACTCAACAAACATGGTTTCTTACTTGTGTTTGAATCATATGAATTTGTACTTACTAAGAATGATCTTTATGTGAGTAAAGTGTATGAATGTATGGGTGATGGTGGTGTGTGTAACGATTTCTAACACGATAATATTAGATTGGTAACGATTTGCATTTATGCGTACATAAGTTTGACTTTAACACATCTCATATCTAAACAACTCTTTATACGTTTAGACATAATTAGTAATTGTGTCTAAAGAATTTTGATATGTAAATATAAGCATAAACACTAGGGTTGAGCATGAACCGGTTCGGAACCAAACCGGTTCAGAACTGTACCTTTATTACATTTTCGGTATGGTACGGTTTGACCCCTTCAAAAGAACCGCTCCATATTTTGGCCAAATTACTGAATCTGTTCTGAACTAGTTTGGCTGAACCACTTTATATATATTTAAAAAAATAAAAAAGTAATACTACTACAGTGCCCAGGAGTGTGGAGTTCATTAGGTATACTATGTCGAATGATAACAACAATGCATGCCCAGGAGTGTGGAGTACATCATGTATACTATGGGAAAAAAAATACTTGTCATACCAGAACTAAGCAAAAACAGAGTACTCTGCCACGAATTAGCTGTTATTGATATAGCTAATTAGTAACTCCCACTCCCCTTCCTCCCTCCCACTCCCCTTCTTATCGATGAAAAAGTAATGCACGGACAATGGAAATGTGTTAAAGTGGGAAGAGGAAACTTGACTCTATCCCATATTTTCTTTGCTGATGACCTCATTCTAATGGGAGAGGCGACACCTGAAAATTGTCACTG
This sequence comes from Chamaenerion angustifolium, assembly GCA_946814005.1. Classification (NCBI taxonomy): domain Eukaryota; kingdom Viridiplantae; phylum Streptophyta; class Magnoliopsida; order Myrtales; family Onagraceae; genus Chamaenerion; species Chamaenerion angustifolium. The sequence continues at coordinate 4,599,477 of OX328279.1, forward strand.
TATAAACTCGGTTTTAGAAGAGTTCTGCGCCATTTCGGGACAAAAAGTCAACCAAGGGAAATCGATCATGGTGTTCTCAAAAAATGTACCCCCTACAAGAAGAACAGAGATCTCAACGATTTTAAAGGTTAAATCAGTTGAGAATTTTGGGGCTTATCTGGGGTTTCCGCTTGATTTGTCAAACTCAAAAGTTAACTCTTTTAACTTTGTCCTTGATAAAGTTAGAAATAAACTTTCGGGTTGGAGGACAAATCTTCTATCAATGGCTGGAAGGGTCACGTTGGTCAAATAAGTCATGTCCATGATCCCCTCCTACTATATGCAATGTACTATGTTCCCTAATTCAGTGTGTAAAGAGTTGGACAGGATTAACATAAATTTTGTTTGGGGATCCACGGACCAGAAAATGAAAATTCACTTGATCAATTTGGAGGAAATTACAAAGCCGAAAAAATTAGGGGGACTTGGTATTCAATCGACGATGTATAGAAACAAAGCACTCCTGAGAAGTTTGGCGTGGAGATTGAAAAAGAAAACGTCTCATTGGGCTATGATGATTATAAACAGAACGTTTAAGCAAGATGGAATTTCTCTCACTACTTCGAACAAAACACCATGTAATTGAAAAGCTATTAATGAAGGGATGAAAACCCTGAAAATGGGCTCGGGGTGGGTGGTAGCAAATGGTAGAGATATTAAATTATGGCAGGATAGTTGGGTAGGTAATCAACCCCTTCGAGCAGCTATTTATGGCCCACTGAAATATGAGGAAGACAAATTGATGGTAGGAGATGTCTTCCAAAATGATGAGTGGAACTTAGATAGAATTTCTTTTGAGTTCCCGAAAAAAATTGTGGACATGTTTCGAAGTACTCCGGGGGATATGACAAATGTCTCCTTGGACACTAGAATATGGAATGCCACAAATTCAGGAAATTACACTACTGCATCTGCTTACTCTATTTTAGCAGGGCATGACTCAAATAGTCAGGTACTTGAACAATGGGATTGGGTTTGGAAAATTCAGACTATCCCAAAAATTCAGTATTTTATTTGGTTGTGCCTGAAGAACAGACTAGCTACTTGTAAACTATTGAATCGTAGAGTATGTAATGTGAGTCTTATCTGCCAAATTTGTAATGCTGAGGTGGAGGATGTAGATCACATATTGCGTGGGTGTGAGCAGACAAAAAATATGTGGAATTCAGTCACCTGGCCGCCCAGTCTGGGGCAATCGTTCTATTATACTCTGAATGAATGGATTAAGTTCGGATGTTAAGCAATGGGAGTCACGATTCAAGGAGTTCAGGGGAGTTTCCTTTTTCCTTATGTTCTAATGAACATTTGGAAAAATAGGAATTCAATTATATTTAATAAACCTGTTATTTCTTCTGTTATTAATCTTTCTTTATCTCAGGCAAAATTTCACCAAAATGTTTATCTTGAGACTGAGACCACTAATGAGTTTGTCTCCATTGATGTTAGTTGGAATCCCCCCAAAAAAGATTGGTTTTAAAATTAATACAGATGGAGCTGCTAAGGGAAATCAAGGAATTGCAGGAGCACGTGGGGTCATCCTAGACTACAAGGGCCAATGGATTGCAGGATTCTCAAGAAACTTGGGTTGTTCAAATAGTTTCGCTGCGGAATGCTGGGCCATCTGAGATGGGCTCTTATTGGCAAAGTCACTTGGATTAAAATCTGTTCACCTCGAAACAGACGCCCTCTCAGTTCATAAGGTAATCTCTGAGAAAAATATGTCAAATCTAAAACTAACGCCCATTATTGCGGATTGCGGGAAGCTATTGATGCAGTTCGAAAGAATGAAGTTCAGACATATATACCGAGAAGCAAATGCAGTAGCAGATATCATGGCAGACATAGCGACTAAACAGCGTCAAGTGTTCGAAATTCATACCGTACCTCCGAAGGAAACTACTAACGCGCTCCGTAAAGACACAGTCGGTTTTTCTTTTTCGAGAATTGTAAAAGCTACCTAGTTTTTAGTTTTGTGTGTTTTGAACTTGGGGACAAAGTTTTGCCACCTATATAATTTTAATCCATAATTACCAAAAAAAAAACGAATAATGATCTCACTCAAAAGAACAAAGTAAATAGGTTAAATTTACAGAGACGCACCGTAAAATACACTCATCACCTCCAAATCTTGGAAAAGAATCGTATTTCAGCATAATCACGACTGGTGCAGAGCAGAAAAGAGCAGCATTGTCCATGCCATTCCTCAGTCATCATCCCATGAAGGAGTCACTTGGAGCGTTCTCTTCTTCTTCTTCTTCAAATCGTTAATTAGAACCAAACCCAATTTGGAATCAGCCACTTTCTCTTAAACAATGCCCAGGCAAGAGAAACTTTTACTTATCAGCGTTTTACAGAAGGGAGGAAGGGAGGTGAACTGCCAAGAACGAATGAGGAATGGGGCCCATTTTGCCGAATTCTCCTTGAAGGTGTACTCTTCAGGGAGCATGTCAAATAGATCCGCTCCTCTGCAAATGACTCTTTGGACCCTCCTAGGTCGTCTGGTCTGGTTCACTGGTTTAGTGCCTTAGTGGTTTAGGAGTAGATATTTTAGCAAAATATAATATTATATTAAAGTCAATGCAAGAAGTGGTTCGGTTTACCATTTGAGCAACAATTTTTTGTGATTCATTAGAATCACTCCATATTTTTGCAAAAAAACGTTTGATTTGTGAACCGATCTGATTTACAAAAGGTACGGTTCAGTTTGATCGAACCAATTTTTTATGTCCATACCTAATAAACACGATTAAGAATATGTAGCTAATATTTAGATTTTTTATTGTACAAGGTTTTGAATCACTTGTGAATTTTAAAATTTTTGTTGTGAAAATGAAATTATGAATTTTGTGGATTTCGTGAAGTTTCATGTCGCGTGACACGATTGTCATGAATATAGAATTTTTTTTTTCCAAAAAGTTAATTGTGCGTGTAACGTGTAATTTGTTTAATAATCATGTCGTGTTTGTGGTTAGAGTTTGGAGACACATTTGAAACTTATTCGTTTAAACACGACACACTTAATGACATTACACGATTAAAGACGACACAACACAAATTATCACCTCTAAGTACTTGAGATATACTCATAGTTATAATTTACACAATTGAATTTGAGAGGATAACATTTGTAGAATCTGAATCAATATCTATATCAGGATTACAACACTAATTTTGGCCGCATTCGAGCAATCTCAAACTCAATTTCTCGAGCTTCAGTGTCGACGAAGTACCTAATCAACTCAACAGTAGTGTCCGCCATTATACGAGACTGTTCCACTCGCCAAATCATCACCGAATTCGTCAATTGAACTCAAATCAACTTACGGAAAGAGCCAAACGGTAAGCAATTCAAGCTTACCTCTCGAAGAACACGGCAACACTTCTTCTCTTCACGCAGATGTTGTTCGAACAGGACCCACGATTTGAACCCAGTGATTCTGGGTTCGAATCGAACCCAGAAATCACAAGGGTAGAGGTATCGAGAAGTTGAAGGCAACCCTCTGCGTATAGAGGTTTCAGTCGAGCAACCCATTCTTCGAAACATAAAGAAACGACGATTTTTAACAATTCAAAATTATTGGCAAAAAAAAAAATCAAATTTCAAACATTTGTCGACGAAAATTAAATATCGTCGGTAAAGATATATTTTTGCCGATGAAATTTGAGTTTCGTCGGTAAAATTTATAGTTGATGTATTTATTAGTCGGTGATATATTAATGTGGTTGGTAAATACCTAATTACCGACGATAATTGCATTTCGTCGGCAAACACATCATATTTTACCAACGATATTACTGAATTTTTTCGGTAAAAAAGTATTTTACTGACGAAATTTGATATTGTCAGTGAATAAATTTTTATCGACAAAAATTAAATTTCGTCGGTAAGTTAAAATTTATCGACGAATTTTTACCGACGAAATTATTTTTTCGTCGGTAAAGGGGAGAATTTTAGTAGTGTATAAAAAATATTCAACTGTTATATAAGGCTATAATGATAATAATTGGATATCTACATGAAGAGACTCGAAGCACACGAGTAAATTTGTGTTCACCCTAGGAGGTGCAGTGATGCCATGAAAATCCTCAAAACAACAGTTATTGTTAAATCCATCATGCAATCTTAGTTTATATTAGTGGATAAATGTGTTGAAGTGGTTGAATGGATACGTCATTGTTTAGAGCATATTTTGAGGTGGCTAAAACCGGTGTCAGAAATGTGCATACATTGTGGTAGTCAATTTGTGATTGGTAGAGCACAAAGGCATATGCTTAATGGTAAGTCTAGACATATTCGTCAAAAACATAATTCCATTAGACAACTAATCTCAACTGGAATTATCACGCTCGAGTGTGTGAGGTTGAACAATAATATTGCATATTTGTTAACCAGATAGTTAAATAAAGAGTAATATGACAATCATCGAGAGAAATGAGATTTAAACTAATGCAATAAACACCTTTGAGAGAGAAAAAAACCTAGTTGACTGAAGATCTCGAATCTAGGTTCAAAAGGGACAACATAATCACAAAAGTGAGTTAGATCAATGCTGAGGTTTTAACCCCGAATCTATTTCTATGATGAGAAACAATGATGATAGTGAATAAGATTAAGCAAATACTTTTCATGATTCAGCAATTAAAGAAATCTCAATAGAGTGATGGATTCATACTTGAGATAATGAAACACATATGCAAGTGAGATGAGGTGTCGTATCGAAAGTTATTATTGAGGGTGCAATTCTTAGAATCGTTTGCATAACCATACAATGTACATGGGCAGAACACATATGAACACGGAAACTGAACAATAGTAGGAAGATTCTTGTGAGGGTTATGTCATCATTTACACTGATAGATAATTTAAGGATATCACGTCTACTGAATATTCACTAAAGTCGATATAATTTTACAAGGAAAGATTCAAAGAGTAACACGTATTTGTCCTTTGCGGTTATCATTTGTTAAACTCGTATTATGAGTATAGAGCCAGAGTACTATAAATTCAATATTCATATAGTTTGTTTTTTTTGCCAAAATATTCAAATAGGTGATTGTTGGAAAAGTGGGCTTGTGTGTGGATTTTTGGGTCAAAATTATAAATAAAAAAAAGGCAAAAATTAAATGCTTGTGAAAGAAAATGTTAAGGGGAGATTATATTATCCAACATCGAAATTTTAAGAGGATTTTGGACAATGTATAAGTGAAAATACTTCATATGAATGTAAGTACTTACAAGAAAATAGACTCTCTCGCACATTCAAGAGATACAATTACGAATTGATTAGCAGCACACACAAAATTTTGGGCTCACAAATGTGTATGTGACATACTTACACGATTGTTACGATCGTTATTTTTTCTAGCAAAACTCTATTGAATATTTATTTTTGGACCGTTGGAATTCTTGTGACTCTTGGAATTTTATTGTTATTATTATGAAATTATTCAATTCATTTTTTTAACTTATTTAATTGTTACATTAATGAGGCTTATGTTGGTGCCCTTAAAACCTATGAATAATAGACCTGTCAAAATATGACTCGACCCGGGTTCGGGTCACAAAAAAGGACCGGAGAGTCATTTTCGGGTTGACCCGTTTGACCCGCCACAAGAGACGGGTCGGTTCCGTGTTGACTCGAACCCGACCTTTCCAAAAATTAAACCTACACCTAAATACAGATTACAGAGACTACTGCGTTGTCATTCTCAGTTTCTACTTCAGTAGAATCAGTACTTCTCTGCTTCTCCTTCTCGCCTGCCTACTCCTGCTGGCTGCTCCTGCTTGCCTCGCCTGCTCACCTCGCGTCTCTTCAGTTGATCGCCTGCTGATCGCCTTGACTAGGCGCCTACTCGACTGCTCGTGCTCGCCTTGCCTGCTCGTGCATACAGCATCTTGCAGTCTAACCGTCGGTATCGACATTCTCTCATTCTCTGTAAGTGCTTCTACTATGATAATGATAGTAGTCGGTAGAAACTAAAAGTGTTTCTATTGTGCTTCTAATGTGACAGTGATGCTTCGTACATAGAAAAAGGAACATTAATTATGTTGTTTGACAATTGACATGGATTGCTATTGTTTTCGGGTAACTAAAATGCATATGGTACTTGTATATGCAGTGAACATGGATGATGATGAACTTTGGAGGCTTGATTTTGACGATGATAGATTTAATGAAGTTGATGTTGACGGAGTTGAGGTACTTGAGACCGAATCAACAGCTCAAAAAGCCGAAGGAAAGCGCGAGCAACAAGAAAGTGTTGAGAAGGTTAGTAGAAAATCAATTCCAGAAAGTTCTGAAGGTGATAGCAAGAAAATGAAAAAGCTATTAAAGTCTTATGTGTGTAATTATTTTGAAAATTTTCCATTAGATAAGACAGACGGGATAATCAAAAGTAGTTGTTTGAAGTGTAAAGCACAATATCGTTGTGATGCTAGTTATGGAACTGGAAATATGAAGTGTCATTTGAAGAAATGTGGAAAAATAGATTTTAAGGACATATGTCAAATGTTCATTGCAACTAATAGAAACATTGTTACTCTCGAAAGCGCTCAGTTTGATCCTCTAAAATTTAGAGAGTTGTTTACAAATGTTATTGTAGCATATAACTTGCCCTTTCACTTTTTTGAGTATGCTGGTATCAAAGAAGTTTTCAAATATTTACAACAAAATGTGCAATTGGTTAGTAGAAATACAGTTAATTTGATGTTATGAAGAAGTACAGTTCTTTGAAGGAGAATGTCAAGGTGCTGATAGGTTCTTCCCGTAGTAAGATTTGTCTAACGTCATATTTGTGGATCTCTCTTACAACTGATAGTTATATATGTTTAACTGCACATTTTATAGATGTTGATTGGGTATTGCGCAAGGTCCTCTTAGATTTCTGCTTTATGTCACCTCCATATACTGGTAGGGCTTTAGCTGAAAAAATTTATAACATGTTGGGGAGTTGGAGAATTCTTGATAAAGTATTCTGTTTGATTTTGGATAATGCCTCATCAAATGATGTTTGTGTTGAAGTGTTGAAGAATAAGTTATCACTTAACAATCCACTTATCTTGGATGGTGAGTTTTTCCATATCTGTTGTTGTGTTCATATTCTTAACTTGATTGTGCAAGAAGGCTAGAAAGAAGTTGATGATGTGGTGAAAAGTATCAGAGAAATTGTCAAGTACATTCGAGACTCACAGATTACAAAAATTGAATTTCTTAAAAATTTCAGTGATATGAGATTGGATAGTCGTCAAGGTTTGCAACAAGATGTACCAACCAGGTGGAATTCTACAATTCTCGTGCTTAATGCTTAAAAGTGCTTTATACTATAAGAGTATGATTCGTCACATGGACTTAGGAAATTCAGTGGTGTGTCCTAATCAGGCTGAATGGGCAAAGTTGGAAGCAATTGTAGATTTTTTAGGTGTTTTCTATGATTTGACTGTGCTTTTTTCAGGACCGAAGTATCTTACTAAAAATTTGTACTTGCCGTTGGTGTTTGTTATCAATTACACATTGAATAAAAGTTATGACGGTGAGCGCTCGTTCATGAGAGGTATGGTTGATTATATGAGATCCAAATTTGATAAGTATATTGAACCAACTACAATGTTATTTTGGCAATTGCTGTTATTTTGGACCCTCGATACAAGTATTAGTTTGTCGAGTTCGCTTATAAAAGGTTGCATGGTGAAGAGTATGGGGTCCTTGAAGCTTAAACGATTCGGTCTAAGTTGTATGAGTTGTATAATGCGTATATAGATAAGTCATCTGTAGCATCTTCTTCTTTACAGAAGAAATCCCAGGCTGGTAGAAAGGGTCATTCAACCTCTTCTTACACTGATCAAGTGTTGCATCATTGGACCGTTGGAGGCAATGTGCTCAATGTAAGTCTTCTTTAAAAAAAATTCTATTCTTTCAACTATTTTATATGTTTTTTTAATATGTGTTTTAGGAATTTGATGATTTAAGATCCAGCAGTCAATCAACTCAAAAATCGCAACTTGATTGATATTTGGAAGAAGAACTACTTGATAGGAAGAAGACTTTGAATGTTCATGATTATTGGCATGGGGAATCGACTCGATTTCTCATTCTTTCTGCTATGGCATGTGATATTTTCAGCATCCCTATTACAACAGTTGCTTTTGAATCAACATTTAGTATTGGTGGTCGTGTTCTCAATCAATACAGGAGCTCGTTCAAGCCGGAACCCGTGGAAGCTATTATGTGCACTAGAGATTGGATTGAAGACGAGACAAGTAATATCTATAATCTTTTTAAATTTTAGTTTTTACTATTTTATGATAATATATACGACAAATATATGTTTGCATAAAAGAAGATGAATAAACAAATTTGGAGCAAGAGTTTGACGATTTTATCCTGAATGAGGAAGAGTCACAAGCATGAAACTTGAAAGATTTATCTTGAACAAATAGTTTGGTGTAACGTGGAAGTATGCTTCTTGATTTTCTTCTGGTTTGGATTTTTGATGTTTTTGTAGAATTTGGATGGTTTGGTTGGATATCGAATATGTGTGTCATTTGGAATTATGAGTGGTTAGAATTTAGATGTTTTTGGTTGGAATTTGGATTATTCTTAGTGTGTTTATTTTGAAGAAGTTTATGTGATGATACTTGGAAGTATGGAACAACATGTGTCACTGTGTGTGATGTCTTATGTGAATTTTGTGAATTTTGAATCATGTGATTCAGTATTTCAGTATTTACCAAAATCCAAATGCACTACCTCATGACTCAAACACATAATTAGACAGCATTATGTATGTATTTTTAGGGTATATGATATATGCAAAGATCTTCTATTATTCTCTTATGCACAGGTTTGGGTGGGTCAGACGGTTCGACCTGCCAACCCGTCCGGTCGGATTCGGGTCACAAAATCTAACATACACTGAGTTGCGGGTCGGGGTCGGGCCGATCCGTGGAATATATCGGGTTCCGTTGGGTTGACCCAAATTGACACCTCTAATCAATAGTGAATATCTTCCTACATTTGAGAACATAAACTCTAGGTACTGCTTATATGATTGTGAAAAATTCTTTAAAAGCTTCGATTTTCATTTTCAATCTTTCGGTAAGAGTTCAAATATATTATTCAGTTTGATAGAAAGACGTCGTATTTATTTCTCTGTAACAATATTGTTTTATTTATTCTAAGAAATAATTGTCTCATTATCGTATATTTATTTCTCTTTAACAATACTATTTATTCTAAAAAATAATTGTCAAATTTGTCTCATTTTCCACTAATACGAGTATGAGAGACAATAATTTAGTTTACATTTTCATCCTCGAGAGTAACATTTCTGATTCCACAACTTGGATCAATAGAAGCAAGAGAAATAGAAGCAAGAGAGAGACAGAAAATAAGTGAAACTCAAAACATAAGAATTGATAAGAGGATCTAAACCTTATTTAGTTTCATTTCTAACACTCAACATCATACAATCTTGAAATCAAGTACCAAGCTCCTCTAATTTGTTTTATGTTGATTTTGGGAGCTCATTCTGAGCTCATTCTAATAAGTTCAGTATTTGATACTGGCCCAAACCATTTCCCTTATATATAGGGATGCTAATGGTTGAAAAACCTTATGATGAAGTCAATGATGCTCTGCCGCTCTATAATTTAGACTGAGGTAAGTATATGTAAAAATCTAGGTCACTGTCCGTTAACCCGTGACGTAATTTCCCGTAGCGGAAGTCGATCGTTTAATGAGGTAACTTAAATATGTGTTTATGTTGTGTTCTAAACGATGACATGTTTTGTACATATTCCAATACATTCAACTTACCAAAATGGAAAAAATAATGGAGTTTGCTTAAACACAGTAAATTTTCATTACAAAATTCAATCGAACGAAATTTCATGTGAAAAAATGAACTGCTACCATAGACAGATTATAACCTTACGTGCAAAATCACCCAAACCAAGCTTAATTGGTCTCTCTTGAGCTTATTCATTCGAACCAAAACATTCGTACAATATTAGTCCAAACGGCAAACGTCAACCGTGGGTGCTAGAAAAAGACAACAAAAGAGAAAGGCAGACGTTATTCAACTATACATACATTATATATATATATATGCTAATCACCTTCCTTTGAAATGAAGAATTCAGACAACATACTTGACCAACACTCTTCCTTCCATAGACCATTCTTCTTCACTCTGACTCCTTCTTATCTCCTCCTCTTGCCTCCGTGCCTCTTCCTCCTCCCTCATGGCTGCTTCTCTCCTCCACCTCTCCCTCTCCTGCTCTTCCTCTTGCCGACGCCGTCTTTCTTCTTCCTCCTCCTCCTCGTCTCTTCTTTCAGCTTCCTCTTCCTCCTCCCTCTTCCTAGTCTCCTCCTCCTCCTCCCTCTTCCTAGCCTCCTCCTCCTCCCTCTTCCTTGCCTCCTCCTGCTCTTCCCTCTTCCTAGTCTCCTCCTCCTCCTCCCTCTTCCTAGCCTCCTCCTCCTCCCTCTTCCTTGCCTCCTCCTGCTCTTCCCTCTTCCTAGCCTCCTCCTCCTCCTCCCTCTTCCTAGCCTCCTCCTCTTCCCTCTCCTTCTCAATCTCTTCCTCCATTATCTTCTCCTCTTCCTCCGCACAGGAAGTGCACTCCAATATAACCGACTCCTCCTGCGGCGCCAGAAGCTGATCCACCGTGGAATTAGCAACATTAAACGACGCCGCCAAAACCTCCTTCCCCAGAACTTGGAGCACCGATCTCTTCCCTACCAGGAACTGAGGGTAGTTCTTCTTCGTCATGGTACTAAACCCCATGAACACAAGCGAGTCATTATTATACGACATTTGAGCCATCGGGTGGAACCGTGGTACGACAAAAACATCCCCTTCCTTAACCTTAAACCTCATGTTCTTGCACTCCGACTCATTGGCTGTACTCGAGCAAACCGCTCTAACCATCCCTTGCCCCTGCAACACTACCGACACCTCCGTTGCCCTAGGGTTCCAATGCGGACCCATCATGGAACCCTTCGTCAAGTTCACCATGAAGACACCGATATTAGAATGCTTAAGCGTATGTAAGTCTTTCTTCGTCACTGTTAAGCTCCATCCATTACAGTTTTCAAAATCTGGGTCTGCATCGTAGACGTTGTAGGGTTTCGCCTTCTTCTTGCTATTGAAGATAATGCTTTCACTACTAATCAGGTAGGTCTTCAAGAATCGTGCCTCCTTCTCCAAGAAGGGACCCTTATCTAGAGATCCAGTAGTAGCATGGATAATCGCTGGTGGCCTCGGTGTCCTGAGTATCTCTTCCACAACATCCTCTGTAACCTAGACAATCCAAATAACCGCAGTATTGATCAAGTGAAACAAACTGTCCTTTCTTCATAGAGTTTCTTCGAGAAAATGGGATATTATATAATGATATATATACACTAATATATATGTATATACATACCTTGAAGGCTTCTTGAAGGAGTTTCTTGTCGAATCCTCGAACCAAATCGCTAATGCTAGAGTATGCTCCAATGGATGGATCCTACAAAATGACTATCAGTTTCTACACAAAATGTTAATTGAAGTGATCGATGTATATATGGAGACGTAAGAATCATCTCATCCTACATAGAAATCATCGTCTGTGTTTGAGAAAATTGCATGAATCCGAAGCTTCTCCCGTTCAGGCTCTAAGTTGCTCTGGATGTGAAAGACAGTACCGGGTGAGAGCCTGTAGAGATCTCCTCGCCTCAAATCGATCGACCTTGTATCCTTATCATCAGCCCATCTCAGCCTTCCACTTCCTAACATGACCAAGTTCACAGTTGCGAAGATCATATATATAGAGAGAGAGGGAGAGAGAGAGAGAGAGAGACCTGTCCGGATGAAGAGGACCATATCTGCATGTAGAAGAACAGGGAGGAACAGAGAGTTGGGCTCCATTGTAATGAACTGAAGGTGGTAGAACCCTTTAGCGCCATTACTGATTTCAGTGGCCACTATTTGTCCATCTTCCGTCTCTACGATCGATCTTCTGTCCTCCTTCTTCACCACTGTCCCCGCGTAGTATTTCGAACAGTAACACCCTGAGAAAGCAGACAACACGAAGATCAACGACACCACTGCTGACAACAGTGATGTGTTCATTGCAGCAGTAGATCGCCTACTAATTATTAACATGTTTCACAGTTTCTTGTTTGTCGAATCTAGAGAGAGAAGAAGAAGATGAAGAGGAGAGAGGAATGTGTACGTCTATGTGTGGGTCTGTATTATAGAGAAGAAGGTAGAGATAATTCATCTCGAGAGGATGGGAGGAGTTACAGGACAGCACTGTACGTGTCCGCCATGCAGACACATGCATGGGAAATCTCCACCTGGCATGTTGTAGACGACACTTTTCCCTTCATTTTCTTACAAGAAGGTCAAGATTCTGCATGCATGGTCGGGACAAGCTGTTCCATTTTAAAACCACAAGTATTAGCTAGCTTGCCGTGAAATTAAAGTCCAAATAAATATTATTATATATACAGTTACTATATTAAGTGAAATATCTTTATCGTAATGGTACGTACCGTGTACGTTATGTATACGTACTTACTTCGTTATCGAGGTATTTTGTATCTACTGTTGGTCATGGCATATATAGTCCAAATCAATCATTGACTGTATTAGTATAAATATGTACTTAAACCTTAATATGGTTTTGTTAATACATAATGTTCGTTAATAATGAATGAGGAAATTATGAGAATATGCGAAATTTGATGTAACATTTTTTTTCATACAGATTTTTGTCAATTGTCTTACAAGAATAGTAACGCAGCAAACTTCAAAGAAGATTTCAATCTTTATCACGAATATTTTTGTAAATCTTAAACTCTGATAAACCTTTAAGTTTGGAATTGATGTGGTTACTTATTCGAAACTAGGTTAGATTAACCGTCTCTAAATTTAAGTTTATTTTTGATAGTTTACACTTGCACTTGTAATTGGTCGTAAAACTTGTAGGGAATTGGTTCTAATCGTCGATCGAACCAAGTAGTTGTACTTCGGTTCAAGAACTTACAAAAAAAGGACTAATGAATGTGTTCCTATGAATGTCATAGTGTGGAATTGTCGGGGGTTGAGATAGGCCCTGACAGTTCCGTACCTAATCGATCTCGGGAGGAGGGCAAAACCGAAGATCATATACTTGATGGAGACAAAGAACAATGAGATTGTAGTAGAGTCCGAAGGAAACTGAAACTGGAACATGGAAGTCAAGTGGATCCGACAGGGGTAGCGAGGGGTCTAGCCCTATGGTGGAGTGATGAGATAAAAGTGGAGATACATATGCAAGATGTTTCAATGATAGATACCATAGTCGACTTTAAGGACGGGAAATGCAACATTAACATCACATGGCTATATGAGAGCACAAAGTGGGAGGAAAGAATGGTTTTGTGGGATAGACTAAGGGGTCTAGCAAATGGGAGAATAGGGTCGTGGATGTGTGTGTGTGTGTGGGGGGGGGGGGGGGGGGGGGGATAAAAATGAGATTGCAAGGGCAACGGAAAAGGAAGGGGGCCGACCAAAGCAACAAAGAATTATGGATGCCTTTAACATAATGATGCAAGATACAGGCTTGGTGGATATGGGGTTCAGTGGGGCGCCATACACGTGGACGAACAATAGGGAAGGTGACCAAAGAATAAGCGAGAGATTAGATCGTGCCATAGCCAATTCAGATTTCATCGGGAAATACTCGACCCTAAGAGTAACACATAAACTGCTCCTAGGGTCGGATCATTGCCCACTAGTCATTCAAGCGGACCCGAGTACGAGAAGGGGAGGAGATGGTTCCGGTTTGAAGGAGCATGGTTGGATCAACAAGGATGTGATGAAGTGGTGCGAGACATATGGAGACCAAGGCAAGAACATGGGGGCAGTACGAACATTCCGACCAATTTAGAAAGATGTCGACAACAACTCACAAAATGGAGCAAGAACAATATGGTGAACTACAAGAAGAGAATCGATGATCTCCAAAGACAGTTGACCGAAATACAAGGTAGACAAGGTCGGGACATAGATAAGTAAGAAGAGATGGAGGTCAAGCGGTTAATGGAGGAAGCATGGAGACATGTAGAAGAATTTTGGAGACGAAAATCCAGGGTGTAGTGGCTCAAAGGGGGGGGGGATAGAAATACGCGTTTCTTCCACCAAGCCACGGTATAGCGAATGAGATGTAATCAGATCAGAAGGATACAAAGGGCAAATAGGACATGGACAAAGAAAGACCAAGAGATACATGAGGAATGTGGGAGGTATTTTAGACATGTCTTTCGATCAGAGGGATGTCGGGGTATGGATGAGCAGATGGAGGGGGTGCCAAGGGTGATAACACATCATATGAATGAGGCGCTAATGAAGAGAATCAGTATGGAAGAGGTGAAAGAGGCAGTCTTCCAATTGGGTGGGAACAAAGCACCGGGCCCAGATGGTTTCCTAGGGGGATTCTATCATCGGTTCTTGGACATGCTAGGGCAAGACGTTTTCCATGCGGTAAATTCTTTCTTTGAAACGAACACATTATCCTCTATTTATTGTTACACTGACATTGTGCTTATTCCTAAAGTGCCTAACCCAATAAATCCTATGCAATTTAGACCAATTAGCTTGTGCAATTTCAATTACAAAATCATATCCAAAGTGCTAGCTAATAGGTTGAAACCCATATTGTCTCACATTATTTCACTGTTCCAAAGTGCGTTTGTCTCTGGCAGGTTCATTCATGATAACATTCTTATAATAGCACATGAGGTCTTCCATCACATGAGAACAAACAAGAGCGCAAATAGGGAAGAGTGTGCAGTCAAGCTAGACATGAACAAGGCATACGACATGGTTGAATGGCAGTTTGTAATGGGTGCACTAAATAAGATGGGATTTGCTGAGGGATGGTGCAGATGGATAGAAGAATGCATGACAAAAGTACAATACAATGTGGTGGTCAACAGGGAGAAAACACCTAGGTTCAGACCTACGAGGGGGTTGAGACAAGGTGATCCACTATCACCCTATCTTTTCATTATTGTGGCAGATATACTTTCTAGGCAGATAAGCACAACGGTTGATGATAAGAAGATAGAAGGTATACGTATGAAAAACACTTGCCCCAAAATACATCATCTACTGTTCACGGATGATTCCATTTTCTTTATAAGGGCGAAGGAAAGGAATGCAAGGGGGTTGAGGGAAATACTTGAGAAGTATAGTGTGGCGTCGGGCCAAAGTGTGAACCTCAACAAATCTTGCTTTCAATTTGGGGCTACGGTAAAGGAAGAAACAAAGGGTGTAATGAAGGAGGTACTAGAGATAAAGGTGGTTGAAGATGCGGGGAACTATCTAGGTATCCCAACCAATTGGGGAAGATCAAAGAAAGCAGCCCTAGGATACCTAAAGGATAGAGTCATCAGGAAAATACATAGTTGGAAATCGATATTTCTTAATAAAGCGGGGAAGGAGGTGCTCATAAAGACCGTGGTAACGGAAATCCCGACATATGTGATGACTTTGTTTAAATTGCCCAAGACATGGTGTGAGGATATTGCAAGAATGATTGCTCGGTTTGGTGGAATGGGCGAGATGAGAAAAGATGTATGCATTGGGTAAGTTGGAAGAAATTGACAATGCCGAAACAAATGGGTGGTTTAGGCTTTCGGGACTTGTGGGATTTCAACACGGCAATGTTAACCAAGACGGCATCGAGATTAAATGACAACCCGAGTGCATTATGGGGACAAGTCATGAAAGGCTTGTACTATCCGCGGGGGAGCTTAAGGAGACTAAAAGAGGGGCGAGACCATCATGGGCGTGGAGTAGCATATTATAAGGTCGAGATATCATGAATCAACACGGGATGTGGCAAGTCGGGGATGGGAAGAGCATCCGAGTTTTCGGGGATAGATGGATACCGGGTGGGCCGAATCGACAATTACAAAGAAGGATGGACGACCAAGAAGGAGGAGCAATGAGGGTAAGCCACCTAATTGAACCGGGATTAAGGGGATGAAACTTACAACCAATTCAAAACGAATTGTTGGAGACGGAGCGGAGAGCAATACAAACGATCTATCTTGGGAGGACCGCAATGAGTGATCGTTGGATATGGCCGAAAGCGAGAGGGGGAACGTGACACCCAAGCTCGTCTATAGGAAGCTAAGGGAGATCGATCGGGAGGAGACTACAACGACGAGACGAGATGGGAGACCACGATCTGAACCACCATGGAGGGATCTATGGAAGAGTCGATCGTCTCCTAAGGTAAAATCTTTTCTATTGCAAGCAGGTCATCAAGCAATACCGGTATTCAAAGCTTTGGCGAGACGTGGAATCGGGGTAACATCGAGATGCCTGTTTTGTACATGTGAAGAGGACGAGAAGCATGCTCTATTTGAGTATGCATGGGCGTGGAAAGCGTGGCTCAGAGGATCGGGAGTACGATGGGACCAACTAGCCGATGTCGATAGGGAAAGGTGGCTCAACCATATTATGAGGATGGAGGATGTGGGCGGACCAGACGTGGAGAAGGCAAGACTCAAAGTGGAATGCCTAACTTGGGAAATATGGAAAGAACGGTGTCAAGCGGTATACGAGGAGGATAACCCGAAGCCGGAGATGGCCATTGATGCAGCTCGAACATTGAGCGAGGATTGTTGGAGCCTGGAGGGCACACCAAACCGAACCTCACGGCCCGAGCCGAGAAGGACAGGGACGCGAACCGCGATGGAGCCGACCGAACCTAGACACGATTAAACTGAATTGTGATGGCGCATGGGAACCAACAACCGGGAAGGCGGGTATGGGAGTGGTGGCACGTGAATGGAGGGGCCGAGTGGTAGCGGGAAGGAACACAAATGGGCGGGATGGAAGCGTGATGATGACCGAGGCTCGAGCGACATTGCAAGCGGTTGAACTAGCTTTGTATAATAAATGGACTAATGTAATAATAGAGCTAGATGCAAAGGTTATTAAACAGGGACTACAAAAGCCGGAAGAAGAGAGCAACTGGGAAATACAACATATCCTAAGAGACATCTTGGACATAGCACAAAGAATCTCGAACGAGCGATGGAATTTTGTAAGGAGAAGCGCAAACAGATACACCAATTGGATAGCTTGGAAATCCAGACAGGGGATGTATCTGGTTAACTGGGCGTCTTCGTTTATTTCAATATGTATTTTGGACATTGCGGGATCGGAGTATGAATGAAAGTGAATTGTTTTGGAAAAAATAAAAGAATGTGTTCATATGAATCCCCACGAGTATTATTTTGATAAATAACTAGGTATTATGTATATTAAATAATTATATATTTCGTAAGGGTAAGATACACATTGACCTCCTAATGTTTGGCTGAATTTTCTGTTTCCCCTTAAAGTTTAAATCGTACATTTTTCGTCTCTTATGTTTGGTCAAAGTGCATGTTTGCCCCCTCTATCAACTTTTATCCATCCAAATATAATAAAATTAGTTTCGAAAATTGCAAAAATATCAGAAAAGTTAAAAAAAATGTTACAATTTAATAATTCTAAACTTTTTTAAATGTTACAATTGAGTCCTGATCGAATCAGGACTCGATTGAATCCCAATCGAGGGGGCTCGGGTCTAGGTCTTTACCCACACCAACCCCCTATGGGTGGGGGACCTGATCTTGGTCAAGACTCATGCCCGAGCCCCAATCGAATTGGGATCGAACCAGCCCCTAATTCGATTGGGGCTCAGGTTTGGGTCTTGACCCATACCTGATCGCCCACCCATGGGGGGTCAGTATGGGTTAAGATCCAGACTCGAGTCGAGCCCCAATCGAATCAGGACTCAACTGTAACTTTTGAAAAAGTTTGAAAGGGTTAAATTGTGATATTTTTGAAAGTTTTCTATAATTTTTGCAATTTTTAAACTAATTATGTTAGATATTGATGGAAAATTTGACGAAGGGGGCAAACTTGTACTTTGGCCAAACATGAGGAAAGAAAATTTTACGATTTAAACTTTAAGGAGGAAACTAAAAATCTGCCCAAACTTTAGGGGGCAATGTGATATTTTACCATACTTCGTAATATATTTGAGTATTAGCTAGATAGGTTTTCATCCCTTGGTGATATATGAGATATATCTTTATGTGTAACATTCTATTTTTAGTAAACGGATTATGTACAAACCATTACCCTAAGGACGTGACATGTACATCGTAGTTAAGTAAGGGACTGGGTGGTTTTGGAACTAAGGTTTGAGCTAGACGATGGCTGGTGAATATTACCTCACGCGCTCGCGCGCCTTCTATATGACCGCCCCCATCTATTTAAGTGCTCGTTGCTATTTTTTAGGATAAGTATCGGCACACGAGTACATCACTTGGTATCCAACTGTACCCCTCACAACAAATCTAAGTTTTCCTCATGATTCAAGATTAGTGTTTTTTTCGACATGTTGCGACTGACGGTTCTTGTGATGTGGCCGTGGTTGTGGCCCATTAACAATCGTTAATTGATGTTCATTGCATCAGACCTGTGTCAAAATAGATATTTAAAGAACCCTAAAGAACCGAGAGAGTTTCTGGAGTATTCTTGACGAAAGAGAGGGTATTAAAAACGAAATGCTCTTTATTGAATCAGATAGTGTGCTTATATAGCACTTCTATTCTACGAATTTAGAACCGAAGTCCTTCTAACAATTAACCCTAGCTAATGAGGACAGAAGGAATAATTACACAGTACATCTTAAACTAAATACATGGACAATTAAGTCCCTAAATATTGAAATATCAACTTGAATTTTAACACTCCCCCTCAAGCTGAAACTCCAAGAAATAAGTGAATCATTCCAAGCTTGTTTAGAAGATAGCAGTGCTGACTTCTTCCTAGAGTCTTTGTAAATATGTCAGCCAACTGTTCTCCGGATTTGATATAGCTAGTCTTCACAACACCTGCATTTATCTGTTCTCGAATAAAATGACAGTCAATTTCTATATGTTTAGTCATTTCATGATACATAGGGTTGGCTGCTATTTGAATCGCAACTTTATTATCATAATATAAACATGGAGGAATAGAATTTAACACACCCAATTCACTAAGCAAACCTCTTAACCAAATAATTTCTGAAATAACAGAACTCATGCTACGATATTCTGCTTCAGCTGAGGATCTAGACACTGTTGTCTGTTTCTTTACTTTCCATGAAACAAGAGAATTTCCAATTTTAACACAATATCCATAAACAGATCTACTTTCCAAATAGCTTCCCCAGTCAGAATCACAAAAAGCAATTAAATCAGTACCAGGATCCGAACTAAGCAAAACGCCAAGCCCAGGTTGATTTTTCACATATCTTATAATTCTATAAACACAGTCCATATGAGATTTTTTTTTGGATTTTGCATAAATTGACTCAAATGCTTAACATAATAACTTATATCTGGTCTGGTAATGGTTAAATAAAGAAGCTTACCGACCAGTTTTCTATAAAGAGTGGGATCATAAATCACGGCATCATCATTATTCAGCCCAAATTTTTCATCATATCCCTTTGTTGTGAGCTTAAGATAATGCTTCATAGGGGTCTTATTGGGTTTACCTCCTAACAAACCAACTTCAGAAAGCAGCTCAAGTAAGTATTTTCTATGGCAAAGAAAGAGACCTCTTTTAGATCTAGAAATTTCTATACCTAGGAAATATTTTAACTCACCCAAGTCTTTCATTCTAAAGTTGTTTTGTAAAGTTGCTTTTAACTTAGCAATAAGACTCTCACTATTACAAATAATCATAAGATCATCAACATAAACAAGCATAGCAACAATTTCAGAACCACGATTTTTGGTAAATAAAGACTAATCATATAAACTTTGTTTGTACCCATTTTTTACCAATGCCTTCGTGAGTTTGACATTCCATTGGCGAGATGCCTGCTTTAATCCATATAGAGATTTTCGCAAACGACAGACAAGATTACTCTCTCCCTGTTTGCGAAAACCTTGAGGAATTTGCATGAAAATTTCCTCATTAAGGTCCCCTGCAAAAATGCATTGAATACATCCATCTGATACCATTTAAAGAACCCTAAAGAATCGAGAGAGCTTCTGGAGTATTTTTGACGGAAGAGAGAGTATTAAAAATGGAATGTTCTTTATTGAATCAGATAGTGTGCTTATATAGCACTTCTATTCTACGAATTTACAACCGAACTCCTTCTAACAATTAACTCTAACCCTAGCTAATGAGGAGAGAATGAATAATTACACAATACACCTTAAACTAAATACATGGACAATTAAGTCCCTAAATATTGGAATATCAACTTGAATTTTAACAAGATAAATTGCAGGATAGCAATCAGGGGAGGGGGGTAAAGAAGGGGTAAGGGTTAGTTAGGGTTTAAGCATTGAGGCAACACAGTGTTTAGCTGGACACGATCAAACCTAGTAAAATGTTATGTCTAAGTTAAGGTGTTTATTTAGACTGGGTCCAACACGCTTGATCCGCTAAGATCTGGAAGTCCAGACCGAATGTAACCCGATAAGATTTGGAAAAAAGGTTAAAGTAATATATATATATATACATTTTCTAAAAATAAAATTGCATAATGAAAAAGTTGAGGAGGCAATGTCCCCGTCCCCGTCCCCGTCCCAAAGCGATTTTCTCATTATATTTTCGAGAACATATTTTTATAAGAATTGAATCCATGTTGGGGTGACATTATATATATATTTATACGCAATTAATGTATACTTCGCATTAACTTTGGATGATTATATTAAGTATTTTATGTTTATTTATTGTTATAATTTAAAAATTAACTTTTGTTCTTTCCTATTGACCATAAAATTCCATCAACTTTGTGTTCATAATGTCAGGGTCATATTTTACTAACTTTAACTAGATTTTATGTTTAATGAGAAAGTCAAAACTTATTCGTGTTTGTTTTGTTAAAATTCTAATTTAATTATCTACACACTCTATTTTTTTTTAGAGATGGTTAAGTAAATTTTTTTAAATTAGTATTTATATGTAATCAAAATACTCATTTTAAGAATAATCATTATTTTCGATCATCCTTGAAAAATCAAATGTTTGTAGTATGTAGATAATTAAATTATATCTTTAACAAAACAAACGGTGTTGACTTTCGACTTAACATCGATCATAAAAATTGGATCAAAGTTAATTAAAAAATATGTTCATACATTTTTAACCAAATTTTATGATCATTAGAAAAAACAAAAATCATTGTTGTATGTTTTGTTAAAGCTTGGAATTATTTAAGCTAATTATAATTTTCTGTTATTTTTCTTAGAGATGGTCAGGAAAAAAATAAATATTGTCAAAATGAGTATTTTGGTAACTTATAAACATTAGATATAGAAATTACTTATTTTTTTACCATTTAAAAAAATTAGTGAGTAGATTATTAAATTAAAACTTGAACAAAATAAGACGTTGAGTTTTGACTTTTTCATTTACCATAGCAACAAGAATGCCTTCTCATTGTCTGATACTTCAAAAACAAAAAGTCAGAATGTAGATCCTAGTGTAAGATTTTGTAACAATTTATGTTTGATATGTTTAGATTTTGTGTGTAATCTAATTTATGTGGAAGTCCTTGGTGACAAATGTGAAGGATCTAAAGAATTTATTATAAGGGCAATAGGGTATCAAAGAAGCCAGTGAAATATATTCGCTTACCATTTCAGATGACCCGTAAACAGTTTCTTATACACCTGAATTTACGATGACTGTAAACAAAGTTAAAGGTCACACTTTGTCAACTGTCGATATATATTTATCTGGGCGTATTTTTTGTCACGACTAATTATGTGATGCTTTATCACACAACATTGCATTGTCAACAACAAAAGTTTTGGTTAAGAAATGAGATTTCGTAGAAATTACTGATATACATACTCAAAATGTAGTTTACAAAAATATTTTGTTAGTTTGATCAATTGACTCTTAAATTTTGTAAGTGTACGTCTTAATTTTCTCTACTTGTATTTGATAATTTGAGTATATTATTTTTATTTAATAATGATAATATATATATGTATGTATATTATATTATCATTTAAGAGATTTTTTCCACTCGAAGAATAGTGATAGAAAAAATTGAATAAAAACATATATATGTCATAAACAATTGGAAATAAAAAAAAATGAACGCATTTGAATTTACTTAAGTTTATTTTCCTAATGGTTAAGCTAAACTTGACACGTGTTACGCTCGTGCATGTTGCCATCATTTATCGCGCATGAGGTTTTACGAAGCATGATCGGTGTGACTCCTAGGATAATACAAGAATAGTAGGGAAACTAAAGACTTGATTAAAAATATTAATTGAGATGTAAAACTAGACTTAAATTACGTAAAATTGAAATAAAAATTAATTTTTTAGGATATTGCTCAAACGACCAAGAGCTTTTTTATACTGTTTTTAAATAAAGTATTAATATTTTAAAAAAGATATTCTTATCCTACATAATTTAAATATAATTTTACGTGTCAATTAATATTTTTAATGAAGTGTTGAGTTATCCAACTATATATAAATATATTTTATTCTAACACTAGTACCATTATTAATGTTCTATTGATTTCATGGGAAAACTTATTACTCCAAGTTGTAAAATTCCACATCAAGTTGCAAAATGAAACTTCATGATCATGGTATAGCAATACATATATAATTCAAGTGGACTGTTTGTAATAATAATAATAATATCTCTTATAAATACAAAAAATTTGTCATGTCACTTGCTATTTTTTAAAAATAATTATTATTCTTAATTTGTTTATAATCCTGATTAATTATTAACTAAAAAATAAATATTAACAGAATTATTAGTACACATCTTAATGTTTTTTTCTCCACGACACTCCTACATACATACATACATATATATATATATATATATATATACATACATACATACATATATATATATATATATATATGTCACTATCCAAAGAGTCCAACTTAATGTAACATCTGAATTTATTAAATGGTCCTTCTAGTAATATCACTGTCAACCCCACCCTAAAGTAGAGACGTCAAAGCGAAATAATGGGCAAGTGGTCCATCGATTTGTTATTCTTAGTATGTTGTCGTATACTTAACCATTCATTTAATGGTATCATCATTTTGGACTACTTTCGGTTTTGATGTTTAGTTACGGGCTTGACTTTGCAAAGGTCAAACGTTGACCTTAGTTAATAACTTGATAGTCTTAGATGTCGAAAATTGAAACGGTTTATAGGGTTAGAGTTCTAATTTAATTATCTACGTATTTTAATTTACTTAGAAGTTTTCAAAAAAAATACATTTCTAAATTTGAAGTTTAAGAGAGAGTCGACACGAGCAAGTAAGGGGAGGAGGTAGAGGCAGAAAGAAGAGGTGCAGTGGTGGCTTGAGTAATGACAACAACAACAACGACATGGTAGGTAGTAACAGAAGAAGAGATAACAACTGGGTGGAAAAAATGCGGAGATATTCTTTTTAGTGTGATTGTGCTCATAAATTTCATTCACGTGTTTAATTAAGGTTTTTGTCAAACACGCTAATCATATTAGTCAAATACCAAGGAAAGTGACAAATTACTTACAAAGATATCAAATAGAACCTTAATAAAACATGACATGAATATGTGTCTCAAAAGAAGATTAAAAGTAGTGGAGAGTTTTGAATCAATAGGACCAAATCAAACATATAAGTTAATAATATATTACGAGATAATGTTACGTTTTAGACTAATTATACTCAAAATTAAAGGGTGAATCATTTTAACAGCCATTTATGTTAATATTATTTGATTAGATAGTTACTTATATTTTTTGTATAAATAAACAGTCAATTACATTTTATCAAAAATGAGTTATAAGGTAAATTACATAAAATTAAATGATATGTACTTTTTTTTTAAAAGACTATTTAGTTCTATATATTTTAGTATTGTAATAAGGCACGAAATCATTGCAAATCAAAAAGTAATTATACATCTTTAACTTTTGATGTGGTACAATTTTAGATTAAAAAATATTTATTTATTATTTAACTATTTAAAAAATATATTTAACCACTTTTATTATTTTCTATATATATTACTTAATTATTTTATTTAATTAATCCAATCAATTATCAAGAACATGTTAACAATCGTTAAATAAATAAACAATAAAGTAAATAAAAAGATATACACGTTGCAATCATTTCTCTTCTTTTTAAGTGAGGTCTTTTTCCCACCATTCCCAAGAGAACTAACTTATGTTCCTGTCATATGAAGAAAAAATAAATATAATGATTATTAATCATTCGTCAATAATTTTTAAATTTATAAAAGTGTAATTATTAAAACGTAAAAAGGATTAGGTTGTAGCAGTTTGATCTTCCATAGACTCTATATCATCATCATTAATATTTTTTCGAATCAACAAAATTATATACACTACCAAATTATTATTTTTAATATATAGAATAATTAATCACATACCACTTTTTTTATACATATATATATAAATAATATCAAATAAATTGTTTTTTATTTTCCTTTTTGGAGTGGAAGTTGAGTTGTTTTTGTCGTTCTTTTCTCTCCCTCCATCATGCAAATCAGAATCTCAACCCCCCACTTGATGAACTCTTTGCTTTTGTGTTGTTCAAGCCTTCTCTATTTCCTATTGACCCGCATGTATTATTACAACCTTAATTCCGAAGTAATATGACTTCAAACATGTCATGCCCAACCGACATTCATTGACAAGAATAATCCTAATCGCATCGGATCGTATCGTATCCTCCCAAACTACATGAACATATCCATTTGTTCATCTAAATTGGACATAAAATATCACCATTTAATGCGAGTAGTTGATTCATTAACTACTCCGTATTCTAAAGCGTAGTTATCAGAACTGAACCGATCCTTAAACCGGTGAGGGGAACGATTCTCGGTTCAGACTGTCGGTTCACCAATCGAACCAGTCGGTTTACATAACTTATTACCTAAAATTAGGGATACACTTAAGTAATAAGTCGCAGTTAGGAACACATGAGGAAGACGGTAAAAAAACTGGGGCTAAATCGATGAATCGGAATCGGATGGTTTTCACCTACTGAACTGGGTTCAGTTTGCATTTCGATCTTTTGCAAGAACCGGACCGTCCATTCCGCCGATTCACGGTTGGACTGGGTTCGATCGACGGTCTGGTCTGGTCCGGTCCGGTCCGATAACTATGCTCTAAACCCTAAACTCTAACCCATGTGTATTACAACCTTAATATTTAGGCATTAAACCGGCCGGCAACGATCGAGAATAATACTAAATTATAATTGCGTTCTTTTTAACTACATGCATAGATATATATATATCATCGTTTAAAGCAACTTAGTTGATGATAACAAAACCCTAACCTTGTTAATTAATCAACTATTCCTGCCTAATTAGGGTTGAGTGGCTCAACACCAATCAGATCAATCTGCATTAACTAAGAACCTTGTAATTAGCACGAGGGGAAGAAAAAAGTGGGTCTTATAATCAATGAATATCATTAATATTTATACTTAACTTTATTACGAAATATGTATTTAATATTTTATAATTTTTGCAATTATTTAAAGACTTATCTTGCCGGTAAAATTTATCTCTTTGGTCGTTGATCTCTAACTAGTTTGTAAACTTTTACCAAACACATTATAGCAATGACTTTAACTGACCATAGCTATATTGGTATAACTTTTACGGGCAAAAAAAAAACTTTTACAAATAAAAGTTTACTTATTATACAAAATATATACGGATGTGTGAATATATTTACAAATACATTTATCTATCTATCTATGTATATATAAGATAATATTATGGAAGGGATGCATTGGAATTGCAAATTGGCTTCCCTACGTGGTAGAAGGGAATATAAGTCTGAAGAAGCATATATAACGAAGCGGAGGGTATCCATTTGAAGATGATGATTGGACGGCAAATGCAAGTTTGATTATCTTTTGAGTTTTGTATTCTTTCTATTTTATATTATTACTATTGTATGGTTTGATTACGATAATATATATGTGTGTATATATATATATATACATATACAGTACGCATATGTTCAAATCTATAACTATACAAATACAAAGAGTTGGACTAAAATGTTAATATTTAAAATCGTACGGACCAATATGTAGAATAATCCAAATTTAGATCATTATGCAAATTATGCATATCATTGAAATTGATTAAAAAAAACTGAGACTCGTAAGATGCACAGTCTTCTTAAGACAATTTTGTCTCCCCAACCTGAATCTTCGTACTTGAAGGTTTATATGACTATCATCTCTCAGGATACTATGTCATCAAGTAGAAACTAGCACGAAGTTTGGTCTGGCCGAATTGAACGATATTTGAACTTAGACTGACGATCCGAACACGACGATCAACACAAAAGAAGGATCAAACACGATTTCTAAAAATATTCCTACAAATGTTAACACGGTCATTAGAGAAGAAGAGTAAAACAATTATAGAAGGTATTATCATTTTTTTATTCTCTTCTTCTTGAATTTTGAAAAGAAAAAACTCTTTTATTTATATGCTTTTTAATCTATATTCTATTAATAAGTAATTTAATAATATTTCCATAATTTACTATTAAGAATAAAAAATAAAATAAAAATGTATAAATTAAATTTATTATTTATCGTGTAAAATACATACTAGAGACTTAATATATAATAATTTTTAACTTGAAATTGATGAAAAAATAGCGTTTAAACTTTAAAGAGAAAAACTTACTCTCTATGGTTGAGTTAGGTAATTAATGGAAACTACCCACATTGAAAGTTAATTTAGTTAAGGGTTTTGAAGATTGTCAGTCACACTGGATTCACCACTGAAAATTAGAAAGCAGAAATCGTTTCATTAGCCACCTAAGTTGAAACGACGTCGCTCACAAATCATGGGATGATGATTAGGTATGTATTAGCTAGAAGAGCGGTTGATAATATAGAAGAGCAGTTCATCATGGGATGATGATTAGGTAGAATCAAGGGATGATGATTAGGTAGAAGATTGTTTGATAATGTGGTTATCCATAGAAAAGTTCTTAAGTCTCTTAAGAATAAAAACGAAAAATATGCTTTGATGGTTTTAAAATTGAATTTGGAAAAAGTTTACGACAAGCTGTAATGAGATTTTATCTATAAAACTTTGATTCATTTTTAATTTTCTGTCTCCTTGACAAAAGTTATCATGGATTGTGTATTTTCTACAAATGTTTCGATTATTCTGAATGAGAAAATTGGAGAAATTCTCTCCATCTAAGGCATTCGTCAGGGAGATCGTTTATCTCCTTATCTCTTCATCTTGCGCATGGAATACTTTAGCTTCCTCATTGAGGGGTAAACTATAAAGGGTAGGTGGATACCGATAAAGTTGGGTAGTGGATCAGTTGTTTTATCATCTTTTTTTTCCTACAAAGCGCATGGAATACTTTAGCTTCCTCATCTCTTTTTTCCGGACGGTCTGATTTTTCTAGGTAATACGTCAATTTAGAATTGTGAGACTATGAAAAGAACTCTGGATATTTTTTGTTCTATCTCGGGTCAAAAGGTTAATTTTTGAAAAACCTAAGTTGATTTTTCAAAATATTTGGATGATGCGTCGACTTTGGATCTGTCTAGAATGTTGAGTTTAAAAAAATGTGGAAAAACTGGATTCTTATTTGGGTTTCCCAATGAATTTGTCGAACAAAAGAGTAAGCTCTTTTAACTTCATTCTGGACAAAATCATGAATAAATTTTCAGGCTGGAGGTCTAAATTGTTATTTATGGTCGACAGAAATGTTCTCATAAATTCAGTTATGACCACAATTCCATCTTATAGTATGCAATGCACGACTCTTCCGATTGGAATTTGCAAGGGGTTAGACAAGTTAAACATAGATTTCTTGTGTGGATCTACGGAAGATAAAAGGAAGCTTCATGCTTTAAAGTGGAATTCAGTTACGCTCCCAAAAGAGTTTGGAGGTTTGAATATTCCAATTACCAGATAAAGAAATTTAGTTTTACTTGCAAATTTTTCATGGAGATGTCAGAATAATACTAGCCCTTGGGCTAATATTCTGAATTTCAAATATTTGAATCCAAATCAGCAACTCACTAGAGAGAGATCCATGAATTGGAAAGCGTTGGTTCATGGAAGTCAAATCGCTGACAAAGGTATGAGTTGGGTCATCGGAGAGGGAAATAACATTAATGTTTGGTCTGACTCGTGGCTAGGGCAAACTAAACTTAGATCGATCATTAGTGGCCCCTTGAATCGCAATGAGGAAAATATTCGTGTAAAAGATTTAATGCAAGAATCGGGGGAGTAGATTTCTCTCAGATCTCCTTCCATCTCCTTGATGGAGTCAAAGGGGCACTTCTTAGACGCTCTTCGGTTGTTATTCATGATAAGTTAGTTTGGATGGGAGACCCGAAAGGTATTTCATCTATATCTTTTGTCCATTCTTTCATTAAACATGATAGAAACAGGAAATTAGATCTGGTTCCAGGAAACTAGGAATGAATCTGGAAGTGTGATACCATACTGTGCATAAAAACCTTCCTATGGTTGTGTAATCATAATAGGTTTTCCACAACGCAGATTCTTCATGCATGTAAGGGGAATGAACATTAACCCTATTTGCAGGGTTTGCAGTATCCATGAGGAAAATACTATCCATATTCTTCGGGATTGTGTGGTTGCGAGGAAAGTTTGGAATGATATTGGTATTCCTTATGGTTTAAATGACTTCTATTTGTCCAATCTCCCAGCTTGGCTTGAGTTGAATTACATGTTCAATCATCTTCATGAGAAATGCATTGAATGAAAATTTATCTTCCCAGCGACCATTTGGCTACTCTGGAATAACAAAAATTCATATGTTTTCAATAACCCTCCTATTTCAGTTGATGTCCTCTACTTTAAGTATGATTCAGACAAATGACATCTCAGACAACTCCAAGAGGAGAAATAATTCAGCAGAGAAGAAAGACCATTCAGGTGGTTTGGACGCCTCTGGAACATGGATGTGTTAAACTTAGCACGGATGACTAAGCAATGGGGAACCCAAGCCTGACAGGAGGAGTCGGGGTAATGCGACATGAATGGGGAGGATGGCTAAAAGAATTCCAAAGGCGTATCAGAATCACCAATAGTCTGATGGTGGAACTGTGGGCTATAAGAGACGATCTAACAATGACAACGAATTTGGGAGTACAGGATCTGCACGTCGAATCAGACGTCCATTAAGTAATTAACTTGATAATTGAGAATCCAGATGCAGATAGACCACTAATCCCTCTCATTTTGGATTGCATGAAGCTTAGTTTGAAGTTTAACAAATTCAAAATCAGACACGTGTTTCGGAAAGCAAATTGGGTGATGGATGCTTTGGCTAAGGAAGCTGACAACTTGGATGATCATTTTCATACTCTAACGAATCCTCCCACTAACATTTTGAAGTTCCTAATATTTGATAGTAAAGGGAAGAAAACTACTAAAATACTTAAAAATAATTAGTTATTTTCTTTTGTTTATGATTTAAAAAAAAAATATGTATTATATACATTGGACCACAAAAGCAATTAATTTAACTATCTTTAATATGGTATTCCAGTTCAGCGTGCCGTATCCTAAGCACAAATTTTAGGTTCAAAATCTGGGAATGAAAAAAAATATAGTCAATACTGTATGCTAAGGATATTGTCCTCAAAATGAGGTCTCTAGTACACCCCACATAAAACCAAAAATAAAATAAAATATATCGGACATTAAAATTATAATAAAAAATTATCTACAAAAATAAATAAATTGGAAAATACATATTTTCTTATACACAATTTTTTCATCACGCTATCCTTCTATGTTTTGACATCCGATTAGTAAGTTAATGTTTATCAACTATAATTTTGTTTAGAAAAAATTAATTAAAATAATTTGGGTGAACATCTCACACTTAAGGAGTGCAAATATTTCATAAATTAATTAACTTTTTTTTGGCCAAATAAATTAATTAACTCAATAATAATCCATATATTATGTGATTATATCGATCACCCTCCATCTATTTTCTCACATTCTTATTTATTATTATTAATAATAAGTAAAGAGACCAAAAAACATCTTCTTTTTTATTTTATAAAAAGTTTATCTCTTTGTAGGTATACGTGGCATACTTTTATTGTATATATAGTAATTTATAAATCATAAATACATATAAAATGTAAAAGTATAGATTATGATCGTGTCTTTTCGGTACGTAAAATGGACGGATAGATTTCATCCTCCCCCACGTCTCCTTTAAAAGACATGGAACATATTCCCTGCCTCCTTCCTCCTGCCCAAAGGACTCATCCTTTCTTACTAAATGCACTTTGGAAAATGAAAAAGATATAAAGTAGTTCATGCAATACACAACCATGGTGGGGTCTAATTTGTAAATATTGATAATCTTGTATATACAAAATAATAGGTAGGTGGAAATAAGAATATATATTTGAAATAATATATATATATATAATAAATTTAAACAGCTTGAATAGTATGAGTTGTTATGAAAATAAAGTTTCTGATTTATTATAAACCATCATTGTGACTTGTGAGTGCAAATAATAATGATAAAATTCTAAAATAGGAAAAGTAAGTTAATAAATGTTAAAACAAAAAGTGTAAGTAAATGTAATCCATTGTCCCATTTATAGATTTGTTAACAAAATAAATTATTTTAACACGTAAAAAATAAAAAAAATAATTAAAAATTTTACATAGCAAGATTGTAACCACTAACCTACTTTTTTTAGGAGTTTTTTTTTATTTTTTATCATAATTTCTACGTAAAATAGAAAATAATATATATATGAAAGTATTAATAAAACATTTTTAAGTCATCAGAATTTTTTTATCTAAGGGTAAATTTAATTATAAAATTGTACAATATTTGAAAATGTATATGTATTAATTTAATTAATAAATAATTAACATGAGTTGGTAGTAACAAAAATATGTATGTTCAATATAATATGTATGTTCAACCAAAAACAATATTTAATATTTATGATAAATATTAAATAAAAATAACATAAAAGCTAAGTTAAACAATATTAGGGTCGGCAATGGTGCGGTGAA
This sequence comes from Chamaenerion angustifolium, assembly GCA_946814005.1. Taxonomy (NCBI): domain Eukaryota; kingdom Viridiplantae; phylum Streptophyta; class Magnoliopsida; order Myrtales; family Onagraceae; genus Chamaenerion; species Chamaenerion angustifolium. The sequence continues at coordinate 4,630,674 of OX328279.1, forward strand.
AAATTCATAAGCATAGTTATAACTGTTACTGTTTAATATGGTTAACTGTACCATTATGGTGCAGTACGGTTATGGTGATGAATTTTCTACTCATAATGGTTATGGTATTTCAGTTATAGTCATGGTTATAACCATGTTTATTATATAAATATAACAATTATTTATTATTAATAAAATAATATATACTAAATAATGAAAGTTAATGTACATACAAATAATAAATAACCATGATGTTAGTTTTCTATTTTTTTTATTGTTAGTAATATAGATTTATGTAATTATTTTTTAAAATAAGAATTTTGGTCTTTTATTATATTACATATGTGGAATAAATATGAGTATACGTGTAAAACCATGGTTAATAACCACAGTTATTTTAATGGTTATGATATTTGTCTTATCCGTACGGGCCGTAGCAAAATGAATATAATCGCTACTCGGGATAGCGTTTTTTACAACGTGCGCTACTTTGAGTAGCGTTTTTCAAAAAATGCTACTAGGGGTAGCGTTTTTCATAAAACGCTGCTTGGGGTTATGAATTTTGCTACCCCTAGTGGCAATTATTTTTTTTTTTTAAGTTTTTTTTTTTACGTTTTTTTTTTAACGATTTGATGTTTAATTTAAAAAAAAATAAAAAAAATTACATTAAGTAGATATTTTAATTTCGATTCAAATGATGCAAAAAATATTAAATTTGGACTTACGAATTGACTGTAGGCTCTGCCGTAAGCTGAGATATGAAAATTTAACTTAAAAAAATATAACTCATACACTGTAAGTCCAAACTGACCACGGTGAACATCATTTATGTCGTAATTCAATTATCTACCTAGGGTAATTTTTTTGATTAGAAATACAGTGATTTTGTAACCTAATATCGCTTGTCTTAAAATTTGATAGAAATAATCAAATGCATTAGGTGAGAAATTTAATTATGTACTTACTCAAAAAAAATCAAAAAACTTAAAGTGAGTAGATAATTTAATTACAAATTAAATGACGCTAACTAGACGTTAATTTTTTGCTTTTAGACTGACTATATAATACAATACGTAATTTACTTCGTATTATATCGTATTATACAGTCAGTCTAAAAGCAAAAAATTAACGTCTAGTTAGCGTCATTTAATTTGTAATTAAATTATCTACTCACTTTAATTTTTTTTAATTATTTTTGAGTAAGTACATAATTAAATTTCTCACCTAATGCATTTGATTATTTCGGTCAAATTTTAAAACAAGTGATCTTAGGTTACAAAATCATTGTATTTCTAATCACAAAATTTACCCTAGGTAGATAATTGAATTACGACTTAAATGACGTTCACCGTGGTCAGTTTGGACTTACAGGGTATGAGTTATATCTTTTTAAGTCAAATTTTCATATCTCAACTTACAGCATAGCCTACAGTCAATCCGTAAGTCTAAATTTAATATTTTTTTGCATCATTTGAATCAAAATTAAAATATCTACTTACTATAATTTTTTATATTTTTTTTAATAATTTTTTATTTTTTTTAAAATAAATATCAAATCGTAAAAAAAAACGTAAAAAAAACAAAAAATCGTCACTAGGGGTAGCGAAATTCATAAAAACGCTACGGGGTAGCGTTTATATATATTTTGCTAAATATTTTTCAGTATACTTACTTTTTTAAATATTTTTTGCAGAGTAGTTACTTTTTAAAAAACTTCTTCTATCAAACTTATTATAAATAGGGGACCTCTAACCCTTGCAAGTGGTGCTAGTGCCTAGTTACTCTCTAATGTATAAATGTACATTATTTTTTGTTACTAAAACGGAGAAAAATAATAAAAATAGAATTTTAAAATGTGAAGTGTTAATTTGCTAGTTAAATTTTGAAGGTTTGAACAAATTGCTAATTGTGTTTTTAACAAATTAATAGTTGACTGTACATAAATTTATAATTTGATGTCTCTGTCTAATTTAATAATAAATTGTGACAGAAATGTACATTTGATTTATTATCATATTCTATTTATTCTGCAACTTTTAAAAATTGCAAAAAAATTGTAGTTTTCTAGATAAATATTGAGAAAATTTATATTTTGATAATTGACATGTGATAGACGACAAATACATATCTTCATCATTATTTAATAATAAATTAAACATAGTTAAAATTGTGATTTTTTAAAAATCTGCATTCATATCCGACAAAAGAACTCGTGTAAAACGGTCCCCACATGATGTCATCGAGGGCCAATCTGGTGTCAGTTCTTGTCGTATTTGAGGGGCCCTTTCTAAAGTTTCGTCCGTCGAGAGATCACATCATACAAGAATTCCTTGCCTCTCCCTTTTTTTCTATTGTAACTGTTGTATTGTCCTGCTTTATGATCTCGAGTAACATGTTAACGAGTGTAACATCCATTAATAAATATATTTTAATTATTAATTAAAGACTTAACAGTTTCTCAGTAGTATTTATTCTTTTGATTTATGTGATAGAATAATCTTTTTAAATCTTTTTAAGTTATTTTATTGTATTATATGTTTCAAAATATTATTTTTTAGTTTAATTATTAATTTTCCGTTATATTTTTTATTAAATGGTCACATAAATTGCATATGTTGTCTCAAATCAGCTCCACATAAATTTTATGTTATTGTCACGTAAATAATACTTATTATTAAATGGTACAAGATGATACTATAAAATTTATATCTTCTATAAAAAAAATGATTTCATTAAATTTAGTAAATCATATATACTTTTTAAATATAAAAAATTGCACCAAGGTAAATAAAGCAAAAAAAATTACAAAAATATTTTTCTTAATTGACCAATTTTTTTAAAAAAAAATGATTTACTGTATTTATTTAAAAGAAATAGTTCGGTTAGTATAGTACATTATTGTTAATTTTATGGGTGAGTTGATTTGAGTTAAGACCCAAAGTCTAGTCATTTCTTCAGCAATTGTATAGAAAAGTTTTGAATGATTTTGTTTTGATATTTTCTTTGAAAAAAATATTATTTTTGTAATTTTTAAAATATCTTCTATTAAATTTGAATGAAAAATATGATAAAAATGATAAACTCAATCGATAATAAAATATAAATTGATTATTTTGGTCAAAATAGTATGTACACACTTGTATTTTAGTCATGTGTATTAATAAATTTGTTCATTTAACATGTCTCGAACAATTTAATGATAACACGTGCGAATTTATGTGCACCACACCGAAGTTCGTCTGCGGTGACCGACGAATTTCTGAATTACTTTTGCTGAGTTTATTTATATATTACAAAGAAAACACGAGAATTGCATTGCATTGCATGGGTGCACCCTTCTTAAGCGCGTTTGCCAATTTTTATTTTAAATTATATACAGTAAGTGTAAACCAGTGATATATTTATTAATGAATTTGACCCCCAAAAAATATATTTATTAATGCTGATCGTTAATTTTCTTTGTACATTTTAAAATTAACCCTAAAGATTAATAGATTTGGAGTGAGGCGTTTTGAAATATAAAGTAGGTATTTTTTTTGGCCAAAAAAATATTTTTTTTCTTTAATAAAATACCAAAACTTAAATTTTATTTAATAAATAAAATGTCACTACATTCACGTACTCTTATTATGCCTTTTATTAAATATTTATTTTCTTTAAAACCTTTTTATTGTAATCTATGTAATGTGAATAGAGAAGACACATAAAATATATTAATTAATGGGAGATCTTTGTGAACGACACAAAGAACCTAATTAACTTTATTAACTTCTTTTTTTCTTTATCTTTTGGTAAATTAAATATGCCTATTGACTTGTCCATCGTCAACTATAGTTCATTCTAGGGAAATGCATAATCACATTATCAGAATCAGTGGGTACTAAAAAAAGAGTTTATTCTGTATTATTGTACTAAAATTACCATCACGAAATATGGGTGGAAATAGTATCAAATAGCCCCTATCTAGTGTTGACAATCGTGTCGTGTCGTGTCATAATCGTGTCGTGTCTAAACATATCTCGTGTCTAAACGGATAAATTTTAAACGTGTTTAAACATGTCTTGTGTCTAAACGTATAAGCCGTTTAATCGTGTCTAAACGTATAGAGTTGTTTAGACACGAGATCCGTTAATGTCAAACTCATATACGTTTTAAAGCAGATATATGCACAAATACATATATACACAAATTCAAATATACAAAGTAAGGTATTCATAGTTCAATATTAAAAAGTAAGTGAGTATTTTAATATTTTATTATAATTAAATGTGTCTAAACGTGTTACATGTATACACAACATGATTAGACACGAATAGTTAATCGTGTTAATACAGATATCCGCAGATCTGAGTTGTTTAGAACGTATAAGAGTTGTTTAGACACATGATCCATTAATGTCAAACTCATATACGCTTTAAAGCACGTGTCGGGTCGTTTAATCGTGTCGTGTCAGAAATTGCCAACCCTACCAGTATCTGAACTTGATATAGTTTCACAGTTAGGTACCTAAATTTTCTTTGTAGCAACCAAGTTGTTGAACTTTCAAAAATAAACAAATGAAGATCTCTCGTTTATTTTTTATCAATTCTTAACGGAAAAATAAAGTGAGGATCACGTGGTGACTGGATTTAAGGGTTAATTAGCAAATATTTACATGAACTTGACACGAATTGACAAGTAGATACCTGAACTTGGTATTTCGAACATGGTTTTCGATTTTTTTATTATAAAAATTAATTTTTATATTTTAGAATTTAGTTTTATATATTTCGAATTTAGTTTTATTTTTTTAATTTTACTAAAAATATTTCCCAAATTTATTTTTATATATATATAAACATTTTTATTTTTCTTAATTTTACCCATTCCCCCCATTTCCATATTTTTTTCCTTTTTATTTTTCATCTGCCACGTTACTATTTTGTTAGTCAAACTTGACGGTCAATAGTAATTTGGACTAAAGAACAACATTCTGAAACATAAAGTACTAAGAAACAACACAGAGGTATTAACTGATCACATGAGTCAAACATATGGTACCAATGGAACCATTAACACTTCATTTTATGTTAAAAATAAATAAAACCTAATGGCTACAAATCCTTCGGTCTTGTCTACCTCGTAACTTAGTCATCTTTAATTAAAAAATGGTTAAATTTGCTTATATATAAAAGTCAGACAACCTATTTGTAACAAAAAAAAAAGTTCAATTATCTACTTGTCACTTCGTGTCAACTTCAAGCACATGTTTGCTAATTAACCCTTAAATCCAACCACCACGTGATCCTCACGTGATTTTTTCCGCTAAGAATAAACGAAAGGTCTTCATTTGCTTATTTTGAAAAGTTCGGCAACTTGACTTCTACAAAAAAAAAAAATACAGATACCTAGTTACTTTTCAGTGTCAAGTTCATGTACTTGTTTGGTAATTAATTTCCTTATATACAAGTCTTTTTAGAACAATTTTGGATGTTACTTAGGAATACTTAACGAAAAAGAAGATATTTTGCGTGATATATATATTCTTTATATATTAATACTAAATAAAAAAATAGAAATTATATATCAATTTTAAAGTTATAAAAATATTTCAATTTAAGGGTAAATTTAAATTAATGTTATAAAATAAAAAATTAAGTCTAATTATAAAAAATATTAATATTTTCCATATTATTATATATTTCATATGTTTTAGGAATTATATATAGAATATAAGGATTAAGTTTATTTATTCTTAAATTAAAGAAAAGAACATGAATAAATATTAAGAAATAATATTTTCGTAAGATTGTTAAAGTAATCTTGATGTTATGATAATTATTATTATCTATTCATGTGTTAAATTATATATTAAAAATGTAAGTGGTGTTGATATGTAATTATTATTTTGATAAAATCATTATTTAATTGATGTAATATATCATTAATTAATCAATTAAATTTATATTCATGAAATATAATATTATTTCTTTTAATGTTCTATAAATTACACTAAAAAATTATATTTAAGACAAAATCATATAAACACATGAGAAATAAACATAAAATAATTAAGGTTTTATATATATCTTGAGTTTAAATGATAAGTTTTGAATATTTTTAACATACATGACACGTCACTGAAGACTAATAATTGTATACTTAACATGAACTAATTAAGATATATTTATTTGACTATACGAGTGATCAAATGCACAAAACATTTATTTATCACAGTTATATAGAATCTCCCCCCTCCCCCCCCTACACACACACAATATACCCCATTTGAAAAACAAAGATCAAAATAACGAATTTGTTTTTTACCAAACTATACCAACTCGTGACTGTCAGTTGCAAGTAGAAGCACTTACTAAGTTCCTAGTCACGGGTGGAATTTCTATTAAGTTCCACATGTGACTGTGAGTCGCGGATAGGGCAGAAAACTCTACTCGCGCTCACAGTCACGGGTAGCGCAGGAACTGAAATTGCAAAACAGTTTCCCCGCAGTATTCTTCCCTGTCGTGCGTCGCCCAATGCTCTTGTTGTGACTCTTCATGTGTCTTCTGTCATGCCTCGTCGTGTGCCTTCAATCGTGCACATGTTGTACTCTCCCCGTCCCAAATGAGTTCGCGTGAGTAACGACGCACATGGATCAACTCCTCAACATGTTACTTTGATTGCCTCGTTGCTCTCTTCAACCGCTTTTTGGTGAGTTTGGTCACATGATGGTACCACCGCATCTGTAGAGTGAAAACATAATAATGGTAAATTTAAACAACATGATCGAATAGTCTGGTAGCGAAAGTAATAGTTTTAATTTATTACTCTTTTGGATCTTGATTATAATTTTGGTCTTAGACCATTAAAGTTCATAAGAAGTGGAACCATTAAGCACTTCTAGTGATTTATCAACTACATATGTGATATTTTGGAGGTGGGAAATTATTATCTTTTAATTTTAATCAACTACAAAATAAATTTTGAATCAATTACAAAATAATATTTGAAACAAAAAATATAATATAAATTGAATGAAAATGGTTTCTGTTTATAATATTACTAAAAATTATATTGGATTGTATTCTATGAAAATAATAAATTTAATTGTATATTAATAATATAATTATTTCGATTTAAAATTATATTTTAAAAAGCAATCTAATCAATCGATCCCCTATTTCGATTTAGATCGAAATCATTCTCATTAAGCAAAACATTATTGGTATATTACGTAGAAAAAATGAATAAAAAATCAAGTTAATGGTAGAAAAATAAAACAACACTTTTAGAAAATAAAAATATATTGAATTATCTTAACGATTCATTTCGATCTAAATCGAAAAATGAAAATCATATAAAATAATTTTAACAATTTTGGTTTCGGTCTCGAGACCGAAATAAGAAGACTGAAAGTTTCAATCCCGAATTGAATTAAATTATTTTGAGATTAGAATTTGGTCACCACTAATAGACTAGTTCATAACCAGTTCATAATTGAAAGTGTTTATTATACTAATGTAAATGAACGATATTAATTATTATAATTAAATATACAATTAAAATTTTTTAAGTATAACCTATTGCAAATAAAATTTTATATAAATATATTGAACTATTTTCATTTTTTTTAAAATATGGATATCTGGAAAATAAAAATTATTTATTTATCTGTTCATATGACATATATACTATATAGTATGAATAATCACAAATAAATAAATATCTCCTCAATTTGTGTTTGTCCCTCTCGTCTTCCTCCCTTCCCACTGAGTAATAGTTGATAATGGGCCCACAAATTTACTCCACTCAAATCGCCAGACCTCCATTCATCCATGGGACTCTTGCACGCAAAGATAAAACCCCCCCTTTCTTCTCCACCTTCACGAAATCTCTCTCTCCGCCGTAGAATTTGGAGGCAATTGAACAGAAGACCAGCTACCTCGTAATTGGTTCGGACTCCTTGCTCTGAGATATGAGAGTCCCTGTTCCTTCGCAACTACAGCAGACCACTGACTCCCTGAAATCAATTCCTACGAACTACGAGCCCACCTCCGTCCTTGATCTCCATAGCCCCGTCGCCGACAAGACAAATCCAGTTAGGCCTGAAGTGACATCCCTGCCGCCCTCCTCCACCGATGGACCCATCCACTGGGACGACCACGTGCTCCAGAACCTCGACTGGGACTCCATCATGACCGATCTCGGACTCCAGGAAGAATCCTCTGCCGCCGGGGCTGGCGCTGTCTTTGATCCCGCAGAGTCGACTCAGTTCGTGCCCGCCGAGTTCCCGCTCTCTGACATGTGTGCCGCCCAGCACGGAGGAGGGACGAACTCCTCCTTCGATTTTGGAGGAGATGCTAATGGACATGGATGGAGCTTCGGATTCGATTTCCTCGAGGAGCTTATCCAAGCCGCAAGCTGTGTGGACTCCGGCGAGTTACAGCTCGCTCAGGTGATATTGGCGCGGCTCAATCAGCGGCTCAGGTCTCCAGCTGGGAAACCCCTCCAGCGTGCCGCGTTCTACTTCAAGGAGGCTCTGCAGTCTTTCCTAATCTCAGGTGCAGCGAACCGGTCTCCGGCGACTTCTCCGGCGCGACTCTCCTCGTGGCACGACATCGTGCAGACGATCAAGGCCTACAAGGCCTTCTCCGTGATTTCCCTGATCCCGATGTTCACCCACTTCACGGCCAACCAAGCCCTCCTCGAGACCCTCGACAGCGCTCCTTACATCCACGTCGTCGACTTCGACATCGGCCTGGGAGGCCAGTACGCTTCCTTCATGAGAGAGATTGCCGAGCGGGGGGCCGCGCGTGGCTCCCACGCTCCGTCTCTGAGGGTGACCGCTGTCGTGCCTGAGGAGTACGCGATCGAGACGAGGCTGATTAGAGAGAACCTCTCCCAGTTCGCCCACGACCTGAATCTCCGCTTCAGTATCGACTTTGTTGTCTTTCGTGCCTTCGACATGCTCTCCTTCAAGGCCGTTGAGTTCATCGACGGTGAGAGCCTCGCCATTCACTTGTCCCCGACGATCCTCCACCGCCTAGGCTCCGCCGCTAACGTGTCGCGGTTCCTCGGCGAAGTCCGACGTCTCTCCCCCAAAGTCGTCGTATTCGTCAACTCTGAGCCGTGGGTGAGCGATTCCGGCAGTGGATCTTGTTCCTTCCGGAGGAACTTCGTCTCCTGCTTTGAGTTCTACACCACCGTGTTCGAGTCCCTGGACGCCGCAGTGGGCGGAGCAGGCGGTGACTGGCCGAGGAAGATCGAAGCCTTCGTTCTGCAGCCGAGGATTCAGGCGGCTCTTGAGGCATCTGCGTCGTCCAAGAGGGAGACGCTGCCGGGGAGAGAAGCGTTCCATGCAGCGGGTATGAGGCCAGTGCCGCTGAGCCAGTTCGCAGACTTCCAGGCCGAGTGTCTTCTGGGGCAGGTGCAGGTGAGAGGCTTCCACGTGGCAAAACGACATGGCGAGCTGCTCCTCTACTGGCATGATAGGGCCTTAGTTGCCACGTCAGCTTGGAGGTTCTGAATAATGAAAAAAGAAATATAAAGTTTTTAAGTAGACGAGACGATGGTTGGTTGGTTGATTGGTTGGTCGGTCGGTCGGTCGGGTGTTATTATAAACTATTAGTATCCATATTTACATATTTCATCATAAAATATGTTATAACTTAAAAGAGACAATGATGTCCAGACGCTGACCAGAATGTCGTCGTCTTTCCTTTTTTTTGGGGGGTTCATAACATGAAGTATTGGAATTGGGGGGTGGTAGTTTATCATATTGAGGGTTTACTTTTGCACATAATATGTCCAAACAAACAAGTTTGGGGTGCAAACTCACTACTATTAGAAGATCATATTAAATGGGCAAGACACGATAATAGTCTCTCTCTCTAGCTTTTTTCCTCTTATAGTTACTCATTAGAGCTGACAATTCGTGTTGACGAAATGGTAACTGTGAATCGTGTCAAGTACGGTGTAAGTACGGATCGTGTTAAACTATACTTACTTCCTCATAGAAGTACCCTCCTTGTGGTTAAGGTAATGACTTCGAAAATGACATTCACGGGCAACCCGTATGATCCGTGTGCATTTCAATTTGTTCAATATAAAGTTTGCGGATCGATTCGCGTGATTCATGCAACTCACAATACTAACATAACTCTTATATAACTCATGTGATTGATGAATTTTTATATCATTTATTAGAATATATATTTAATTATACAGATTCACGGGTTGACTCACGGGTAAATACGATTCAAACTTGATTCCATTTTTCATACAGATTGGACAAGTCGTGTCAAAATAACTCACGGGGTCCAAAATGTTCAACTCAAACACGAATTATGACCGACTCACCCCTGGATTGTGTCCAAAATTAACTACCCTAAATTAGTCATTCATTTCCTTAATTGTCCCAGCACCGCCTTTACTTCATCAGAATAAACTACCAAATTATCTATTTCTTTGAATGATTTGTCATTCTACCACAATCATATCCGATCAGGTTTGCAAATCAGACAATTTCTTTGACAATCCATTGCATCGTGCCCGGTTTAATCTCACCGTCTCAGTTGACGGGACTAAAGACTTGTTCCAGCAAAGATGATAATGTCAAAGAAGCTATGGCAAAAAAACATCACGACCATCAAAATAAGAACACAACAATACATATATATATATATATGACTAAATTTGTGTAACGTTCCCCTCAATTACGCTTTTACAATCAAATGTGGCAAAGCATTACCTACAGCAAGACCCTCAGCTGCAGCAAGTAACAACTTTTTCTGCTAAAAAGACAGCAAGTACAAGGTAATTACATTAGGTATAACGTGTATGTAAGACATGCTTCTAACTAGCTATCATCTTCCCGGTTATCTCGTGTTTGAGTTGCGCTAGCCTTCTGTTCCAGGGAAGCTATGGCATCAGCCCCACAGATACGTGTTAGTTCTTCCTGTGTTCAAGAATTAAGGAGCAGCAAACATAAAGAGATGTAAAACTGGCAACGACAGAGAAAAAAATATAGGTAGATCGATAGGACCGGCTATGAAAGGTAACCTTGATTGAAGTGTTGTCTGAAGTAAGTTTATCGCACTCCTCGGAAAGCCTCTGAAGCTCTTCTTTGAGACTACTGTTCTCATTTGTTAATGATTCCACCCGCACTTGCAGCTCCTCACACTCGGCCTTTTTTTACGTATATATTCATGAAGGCGATTCATTATGAGCATATAAAGCAGGCAAAAGCTCGTATAAATTTATATATAGATACACACACCTGTTTACGTAGCCTTGATCGCCTTGCAGATTCTCTATTTGATTGCTTCCTCCGCTGCCTTTTCAGTTCTCGATCATCTGTCTACCATTTTACAAAGATGCAAACTTTTGTAATTTTCTGGTCATCATGTTATTGCATATCTATAAATATAATGAAATAAACTCAAGAGACACAACTAAAGCTAACAATTAGTGAGTAGATTCTTACTTGGACCCATTGATCCGACATCATTGCCCCAGGCACGGCTGAGTTGGGTCTTTTAGATGCTCCAGAAGTTGATGCATTCCATAAATCCATTCCGATATTTAGATTGGTTCCGGGGCCTGAGACTCCAGGCTTTCCTGTCACAGAGGCAGCTTGGTATTAGTTACTGCTGTATTTTATTACAAATTGCTCTCTGCAGTTGCTTCTGCAAGGTATCAGTGGTGTACAAAAACACAGACAAAATTATCAAGCAGAGAAGAACCAAAGAGAAGAATGGTTTTCTTTACTTGTTCCAAATTCCTGCTGATTATCTTCATTTGCATCTGATGAACCCTCACTGCCACTTTCACCACTGTGTGAAGATCAGTGAAAACAATCATTTAAAAACTTGACATGAAACTATGAAAGTGAACTAAAGAATGACGAGGTGATAGGTTAAAATCACACAGATCACAGAATATCACAGCAGGACCCCCAATTCTCGAAAGATTAACTAACCTATGTGAACTGGCATCATTTCCAGAACCTGAAGTAGCTTTTACACCATCTCCACACTTGCTCCCAACCGAACTTCCATTTCCTGAAACTCCCTTGTTCTTTTTCAAGGACGCACCTTCTTTTCCATTGCTGACCTTCTCTAAAGCTGCTGGGGTCTGTGCAGAACCCGAAGCCTATATATATAAACAAAATTTGGAAAAAATAAACACATAGCAGAATGAGTTTTTGAAGTTCACCAAAAGAGTAATGCAAGTAGTCGAGGTTGGACGTTCATATGCAACAATATCTTACTATCCTATGATCCTATCTACTATATTTACTTCAAGTAATTTTTGCTTTTAAATGTCTATTAAAGGGAAACATATATGCTACGTACAACGGTCATACTGGGATGTGCATAAACTCCTCCAGGGGGATACATATGAGCATATGGGACAGGGGTTCCATAGGGGGGCATCATAGGGTGCTGAAAATTTTCAAGATGAAAATGATTAGCTTAGTTAATAATAGTGGATACATATAGACGGCAAACTAGTTCTTTGCACTGAGATCAGAGATCACTTCACCTGGCCTCCCCAAAGATAAGGGTGAGGAGTTGGAGAAGCAACTGTTGAAGCAAAAAATGGCGGGGTGGCACCAGCACCATAATAAGCCTAAATGAGAATAAAGAAATATAAGTTCATGCAGTATGTTTTATTCAGGGACTGCAACAATTATGAAACAGATTTTTAATAACCTGTGACCAGTCAGGATAGGCAGGTTGTGTCAATACCTCCTGTTGATGGAAAGCTAATGATAAAAAAGCACAAGGATAACCATGGGCAAGATAGAAAATCCTGTGAAGAGAGGAAGGGCGACAAACCTGAGTAGAAGCAGCTGGTTTTGAAGGCTTAGATGCGGCAGCCTCTTCTCCAGTCCCCATTTAGATGAGTGTGGTGATTAAAATAAACAGCGCTTGAAGACCCTCAAAACAAATTTGGTTATTGTAGAAGGACTTGCCTTCAAGAATGTACAAGTATGCTACCCCTGAAACCTGCACAAAGTATAATATCATTGACATTTATGCTCCATAGCTCAACCAATGAATAAGTCTTGCTCATATGAAAGCTAATCTGTGGAACTACTCATGCACAAGCATAAATCCGATCAAACAGGGCTTCTGTAGGGACAACGATTTCCTTGAAAGCTTATTTCTCAATATATGCAACAACTTGGTCAAAATCCCTATAGTGGTTTGGCTCAGATTGAACAATAATAATGCTGAGAATCGTAAGTGTCAATTGATTTATACAGTACATACAATTAATAAGAATTACATAATTATCTGCAATGCTATACAATCACGACAGTTGCTTATTCTTGCAGTAACACTAAACCAAACCATCATCAGTTAACTCACTGTTGACATAACAGCTAAAGCCACCATCTATTGTCACCTGAAACCCATTAAGGGTCCCTAAATTAGTGCATGTTCAAGATATTGACAAAGTAAAGTATAGTGAACTCCCTTTGCTTAAAGTAGGATTACCAACAACCTTCCCACCTCACTTATAAGACCAACTAATTGTACAAAGTACAAACAGACTAAAAATCATCTTTTTCAAAGTCTACAAAACAGTTCGTTTATCTCATTTTACCCTAAACCCCGAGATCAACCTCAGTACATACCGAAAGTTGTCAACTTGTGAATTAAAAACATTGTTTTGTTCTGAACATGTTCAACTTCAGGCAGTAGATGAAAGCTCCAATGCTAAGGGACATGATTCTTAGTTCATTAACCAAAGCTCGACAAACTCGAAAAGAGTTCGTTCGGCCATAATGACGTCGGCCACAACTAGTTTGATATTTCCAACCATTTGAATTTACAATGGAACCACATAAATAAATATAAAAACAAAGTTTCCTCATTTTCATATCCAGTTGTTCAAAAAGTCGGTCTCAACTGTGGTCGATGTCACTGAACTGCAATTATAATTATTGAACGTTCAATACTCAACAAGCAGCTACAAAAATCATCTATTTAATCTTACGCGAATAAACAAAAAAAGTCCAATAATTTCAGAAAATTGAAAAGGATGCTCCTTTGAAATCTATAATACATACGTAGAATAAAATAAACGCAGTCGAGAGAGACCTCGTCCGGCGCTGGCAAAAGGAGCCTCCTGAAGTGGAATTGAAGTTGCGGCTGTGCTCTACTCTTGTATGCAGCTAGATCGAACCGGCAGGGAGAACTGAGCAAATTAAGTTTCAGCCACTGGGAAGTGGAAACTCGATAGTAGATGATCAAATAGTGTAGATCGCTTGAAATTTAAACCGAAAGCAGAGAGAATACAGAGAAGGGAGATCAATAGAGGAAGATATGGTATGAATACAATGGAGGAAGTTGGTGAGGTTGTGGCGAATTCTGATAGGGCGTGACTAGGGTTTGTGTTGACACGTGCGAGAATGTGGCAGCTGTCCACGGTTCATAGGATGAAGGCTTCAATTATGGCATAAAAGTATTTCCGGAAAGGAAAATATCATTATAGATATTTAATTGTTGTAACAAAAATATTCGAGGGAGTAACGGCGGATCATGTACAAATGAGTGTCGGCAAAATTAGGGGTGAATTATCCATTTGGAATTCGACCATATCCGGAATCGGAATTGGACCATATCCGGAATCGGAATAGATTTTGAGTAGCAGTTTTAATATTAGGGTAAGGTCAGGTAATTGTTTGTAAGAATAAGTATTTTCGATTCCAGTTCCTATTCAGATAACAGAGTATCCTATTTCTACCCAAAATCGATTATATTTATATATATAATATTAAGAAAAAATAATTTTATAGTTCTATTCTAATTTTTAAGTTTTTAATCCTAAATTTACTATTGTTTTACATAGAATAAAACATTGCAGTTCATTTCTCTAACAGATCTCTTCTTTCGTACGGGTTACGCCACAACGGAGTTATTCTCTCTCGCACGGCGCACACAGTCTCGATTCTCCTACGTGGATGATTCATGATTGTATGATTTTGTTAAAAAAAATTGTGATTGTTAAATGATTGTATAATATTTTTTTATGATTGTTGCAATTTCTTATTTGTTTTGCGAAAAAATTGGTTTCAAATTGGTTAGGATAAATAAGTTTTAGATATTTCTTTTGAAATAGGTTCCAAATAGGGTACCAGAAACCGTTAGTATAAATAAGTTTCAGATAGATTTCGGTTTCAAATGCAACAAAGTATATTCTGTTTCAAAATTCAATACATTAATTATAACAAAGTAGTTTCCGGAAATTCCTAAAATTTTATGGTACCCAAAATCGGTCACCCCTAGTCAAAATATGTCCAGTTCGTGATTATTGATGTCTTAATTTTGAAGACTCAAATACAAAACACGAATCAAAATTTGACGGATCAATATGTTAACCTGCACAATCCGTAGATTCATACAAGTATACAACTCATAATAAGTCTTATTGTCCTATGATCCATGCTACTTTTGAAAAAATATTCTAATTATAATATATTGAAAAGTTCTTCAGAATTTAATTGCAAATTTTGAAAAACATATTCTAATATAACATAGAATATTCTATATTACGATCAAATATATGTGTTTTACTAGATTTGTATAAGAATAGATTGTTTGAATATTGTAAAAAGAGAAGAGAAAAATTAAATAAAAGAAAGGAACACACATTTAACCAATCTCCAAATTCATCCCTAGCTGCCATTAACTCTCTCAAAATACGTACACTATCAATAAAATCACTTAACCAACACGGTAAAATTAGTTCAATCCGGTTGGCTATCAGTTTGTCACTTCGTCCTGAATTCGTCATCTTCAAGCTTTCGTGGGGAGCTCCAAAGACCTGCACGGAAGGAAATCTCAGGGTGTTTCTGTTGTTTCACAACTGATGGTAAAGTCAGTCGGAGTCAAGTGATAAATGGAGAGGAAATATAGTTGAGTGTGTTGCATGTAAGTTGGAGAGGATTGAGTTTAAGTTGAAAGATAGGTGATATTTATAGAGGTGCCTTGGGAACTTGAGCGTGGTCAAGTTCTTACCATAGTTGCTCCTAAATTTCTGGCGAGCCAACTGTGATTACCTGTAAATCGAGTGATAGGAGTCAGGCCTCTCATTTCGTCCAGGATATCTGAGATAGGGAGCTCCGGAAATCCATCCACCTAACTCGATCTTGTCTTCCCGTACGGTGAGTAGGTGAATGTTTCATATAAGTCATCTCTTAGAGGTGCATCCTACTGGATGTCTCATTAATGGCGCGCCAGTATATTCTAGGGCGAGCTGACAGTGACAGGAGATTCATCCAAGAGCGGCTTCATAGGTATCTGTGAGTGTCGCTCACTTGCCAGTACAAAGGCGGCGTTGGTGCATGGCTGGTGTCCGGGTCAGTATCAGGATTGGGCCTGATCCATTCTTGGGCCTAACCCAAGAGTACTGAAGCTAGAAGACCAGGGCCCATCACCTGCCCCCGAAGCCTAGGATGAGTGTCGCTTTACTTAGGTGATGGATCCTCTATCCGATAAAACACAGTCTAAATGTTGTGTTTGCCTCAGTTTTGTTGATGTGGTGTGTCATCAATAGCGCTCCATTCATGGCGCGTAAAGTCAATGAGATTCAAATTTTGAAATTTGAATTTCAAAGGAAAGCGGGAAATCCAGAGAGTCGCGAGTTGGGAGTGTCAGAAAACCTTGGGCTTCCCTAGGGTTTCAGGCCATCATTGTCCCCTAGGGGTAGTCTGAACGAGGTGACTCTTCATCTCCCCATAGGGAGCTCTATATATTGGATGATCCCTCTTCATTTTTTTCACTTTAACCTTTATGTCACTTTCTCTCTCTAGAATTCTCTATGCCTTCTTCCTAGAATTCCGGCCACTTTTGAGTTCCTTCCTCCGATCGCCTTAGGTTTTTCGGTCGCCCCAAAATAGTAGGGGTGACAAATTCTGACACGACACTATTAAACGACTTGTAACGACATGCAATTTATACGATAATAACACGACACAATTACTAAGTTTGTCTAAACAACTCTTATACGTTTAGACACGATTAATAATCGTATCTAAACACATTTAATCTGCTAAAACACGATAAATACACGTTTAAACACGATTAGTTAATCGTGTCTTAACGAGTCTAATCGTGTCGTGTCTAATCGTGTTGATTCTATTGGATTTGTGTTGAATGTTGAATATGTAAAGTGTTGATTATGTGTTGATTTAAACGTGTCTTATCATGTCGTGTTTTATCATGTTGTTTCGTGTCTGCAGTGTCATGTTATCGTGTTATGTTGTGTCTAATCGTGTCGTGTTACCGTGTGGTGTGTCGTGTGACACGTTTAATAAACATGTCGTGTACGTGTTTGGCATTTAGAGACACGTTCAAAATATATCTGTTTAGACAAAACACGTTTATTGACACGACACGATTATACACGACACGACACAACACGATTGTCACCCCTACAAAATAGCTCGTTGCACCCCCTTCGAGCCAAACCTCTACCCTAGACGTAAACGCCTCCTTTCTTCGATGGCGAACGACTCGACAAGAGGTGAGACAAATGTATTCTTTCCACCTAGTTTTACTAACCCAAATCCCAACATAATTTCTAGGGTTAATTACTTAATTGGTTACAAATGTTTGGCCATTGTGTAGAATGGTTACACATGTTTCAAAATGTGATTAATTGGTTTTGCTAATGACTTAATGGTTACACATGTTTTTTACAATGTGACTAATTGGTTAATCCGTTAGTGAACCGTCAATTTCGCATGCGAGTAACACGTGACCCCTGTTTAACTAATTTACGACATTTGAAAAGACCCTTCTGCATGAGCCTTCCCTATTTCCCCCATTTGTGTCAGAAGAGTGTTTCGTTTCGGGTTTTTTCAGTGAGGCTTTCCAGTTGCTTCTCCTCTCCCCAAGTGATCCATCTCTGTGTGAAGGCTCAGGTATACTCTTTGTCCCTTACTTTTTTCTTCATGCGGAGGTCAATCTGTCGGTTTTGATGTTTGCGGCGGCGAAACGAGTGAGGAGTTGCTGAAATCGCAACTGTCGTGGTGGTTCGAAGGCTCCATTGTGAGTTCTTGTGCTTGGGAACATCTTTTCTCTGTGTTATTACCCTTGATCGTCTCTTGAGTTTGATTGATCAAACATTTGAACCACATTTAGGGTTTTTTCCGAAATTGCGATAGACCTGTGTTGATATTTTTTTGTTTGTGTGAAAGTTGTTCTTCAAATTGTATAAAGTAGCATACTTAGGTGTTTTGGTGCATAAAATTACATTTTTTATGCAAAAATAGTAGTTTGATGTTCAAGTTTTAGCATTTATTGGCTTTTAAGCGTGAAATTTGTTGTAATTATTTTTTGGTAGAAACATATTATAAATACATAAAAAACAGAAGTTAATTAGGAGCTACAAGTCTAGTTTTTGTCAAGCCAAACATGTCAGCTTTAATGAGTGACAAAACATCTAACGGAGGCTCATCAAGGATCACAAAATGTTCTTCAAGTCTGACCGCAACCTTGGCGAGTTGATCTGCTACCCCATTCGCTTCCCGATAGATGTGTCTGAGTTTATATCTTCGAAACTCCAACAACAGCTTTTTGGAATCGAAAATAAGCAGCATTAGAGGTCCATCGGTATCAACTTTTTTTACTATCATACTTATTGCTTCCTTTGCATCCGATTCCACATGGATGTCGTTTATCCCCATGGTTTTTGTCAAGGCTAGGCCATCTGTAATCCCCCAAAGCTCCGCCACTATACTATTTGATGTTCCAAGCTTTCTTTGGAACCCTTTTAGCCATCCTCCTAGGTGATTCTGAATGACCCCTGCACAACCCGCCGGTCCCGGACTTCCATTGGCTGACCCATCCGTATTTAATTTTGCCCACCCCCATGTCGGTGCATGCCACCTGACTTCCACAGGTATACTAATGGATTTTGTCGTGCTTTTTACAAGCATAATAGCCACATTTTTTGCCTGCAAAAAGATTAGTTCCACAATATTTGTATGCAAAATTTTACTGTTAAACACAACAGAGTTCCTATTCTTCCAGATATACCAGATCGCCGTAGAAAACACAAAATGCCACTGAGTTCCGTTTGCGTGAACACTTTTGTTTTCACAATTAGACTTCAACCAGATTGATCCTGATATCCCATGAAAATTAATGTCAATTGGGGTACCTATATCAAACCAGATTCGTCTAGCGACCACACAATCTCTCAAAACATGCATCATGTTCTCCTCCGCAGTACCACAGTTTTTGCAAATCGGGTTAATGTCCATGCCCCTTTTGTGCAACAACAAGGCAGTAGGGATACGATCATGGTGACAAAGCCACAAAAAGAATTGGACCCGAGGGATGTACTCACCTTTCCAGATCCAATTCCAATTTTCTGGGGTGGACGCAATATGGTTATTACGCTTTTTTCATAATACTCCTATGGACTAATGCAACAGTTGGAATACCTTTTGGGGATCCCATCCAAATTTGTCTATCATGTTGGCCAGACCAGATACTTCTCGGAGTAGCGGTAAAGAGATTATTGATGTTCTCAGGAATGGGAAATGAAATTTGGGAGGCATCCCAATTTCCATTTTCTCTAATAATATCCCTTACTTTAATAAGATCCTCCCCAAAATAAAGAGGTCCCTGGATGATGGATCGCAATGTAAAATTGCCCAACCACTTATCAGACCACAAAATAAAGAGGTCCCTGGATGTTGTAATTTTGTTTAAATGGTTATTATGTTCCCGTTTAGGGAAGTTTGTTGTATTATGGTTCTGTTTTTTTGGACTTCAATGATTGTTAAAAAAAAATTCAAGTTGCTAATTCAGTTTATATTCTAATGTTTTTTGTTGCTGATTCAAGAAAAGTTTACAATACTGATTGTTTGAAGTTATTGCTTAATGGCTACCATTGTGACGGTTGTTATTTGTCACGGTGGGAAGTGGATTAACAAGGGGAACCGAATATACGAGGGTGAACTTGAACTACTCCATGTCACGTATGAGAAGTTGAACTTTTACGCATTGACCGAACTAGATGAAGTGTACTGTGATCTTGTGACGAATGGATCTATCTTTTGGTTGCCTCCAAGTGGAAATCCAAACACTAATCTTGAAGCCATCACTTTGGATGTCGATCTTAAACCAATACTAGAGCGTCAAGGAACGGCAACAGAGATTAGTATGTATGTAATGCCCCCATTGATGTAGACGAAGAGACGTATGCAGGTTTTATAAACGCCATGTCGAGACGTGATGACTAGGCACATACAAACTCCTTACCGGTTGATCCATCAATATTTAAGGCATGGTCCGGAAGACCAAAGAAAATGATTTGTTCAGCCACTGAAGACTCAAACGCAGGTAGGTCAAGACTGAGTAGAACTGGTTTAAAACAATTTTGTTCAGAATGCGAGGCACACGACCATAATAAGAGAGGTTTCTCACAAAAAGATGAGGTTGAGGTATGTAGGTTCTTAACGTTTTTGTTTTGTTACACATACACCAGTGTACGCACTGATTTTACGGTTTGTTTGATCGGACTTTTCATAGGAAAAGGCTAGTCCAAAATCTCCCAAAGCGTCCTACAAAAAGAAAGTTGCAAATCGATTCGCATACTAAGACTACACCACCTTTGGGGAAGACACGGTCGCAGTCTCAAACATCCAAACAAAGTAGCCAATCAAAGTAAACTAAAAATCATGTTCGAAGGAAGAAATTGTAGGTGTGAAAGAAGAAAGAACCGAAGGCCGCTTCACACAAAATACGCCTGAAGTTGAACCACAATCATCGACTGATGTACCTTTGGGGACACCAGATGCAGCAGAAGTTGAACCTGTGGGAACTGTGAATGGGGGATTTACAACTCCAAAAAACGTATGAAAACATTAGTCGTCAAATCATCATCGGTTAGCATGCCAACACCATATAAGTCTGGTTTACTATAAGTATAATACTATTAACTGTCGTGTGAACTAGGCGAAAAAATCAGGTAAGGGAAGAAAGTTGAAAACGTCTCCAAAGCCGACATATGTTGATGTCGAGGACGATGTTGTATCTTCAGCACCAGTCCTATCGGAATCAAGAGAAATCATTCAGTCTGATCTACCACTGAAAAAGGTTTTACCCAAAAGGACAAGACAACACAAAAGGTCAATGAGTCAGTTTAGATATTCGGGTGACAAGCGATATACATAGAATACAGAAAGTGAAAGATGTGTTCTGGTTTTTGTCAAATACGTTTTGTGGCAGTTGGAAATCCATTTTGGGGTACCTATGTTGTTTTAGTACTGACTTATAGGTCTTGCTAGGTTGAAAATGTTTTGTGTCTTGATGTTTAACTTGTTGTGGATGTTTTGTTGTAAATGGATGTTTCAGTGAACATTGTTGTTCTGGGTGTTTTGTTGTAAATGAATGTTTCTGTGAACCTTGGAATGAAATAGGTTTGTTCATCCTGTTATGATGCTTTATCCATTTAATCACGTTTATATGAAACATGCCTAACTATTTAATCACATACTACGCTTACAAGTTCACATATTAATCACATTTTAAGAAAACATATGTTACCATTTAATCACATTCTAGGAATAAAATGTGTAACTATTTAATCAAATTTCAATTTAGAATGAACACTTTACTAACAAATACTATTCAATGAAACCCAAGATCTGAACAACGGAAACCCAAGTTCTAAAGAACATCAGTACAAAATACATCTTCTTACTTCCATTTCAACCCAATATTCAACAACAAATAGAAATACAACTACTTCATCAGTACATTGATCAAAAGCAAAGAACACATAACGATTAATGCAACATACAACTCCCAAAGTCTTCGATTTCCAGTAGCTGCAGCAACTCTTGCATTCACAACTTCATATTTCACATGCCCCTCCAAAACTTGAAATGTAAAAATTGTGTTTCTTCCATAGGGGCACATGGGTGGATCTTCCCAGTCGAAAAATCCGCAGTCGGGATTTTGCACGGACTACAAAGGACAAAGAATCAGACACTAGTACCTTGGGAAACCATCGAAAATTGACGAATGAGTGTCAATTAGGGTTCTTACCAAAATTAGGGTTTATAACAAAAGAAAGTCAAATTGGGATATACTCAAAATCCTTACAATTACTTTCCTTCTTCATGGGCATCTTCGAAGTAGGCGGGACTCCAACTGAACAATTGCAACTACTATTCAATTATAATAGAGGAGTCAAGGGCGTTTTCGTAACTTCATAAGGATTAAGGGTCACGTGTTACGCACATGGCTGAGTTAACGGTGATTTTTTTACGATGAACAGTAGCACAACCAATTAGTCATGTTTTGAAACATGTGTAACCATTCTGCACAATGGCCAAACATGTGTAACCAATTAAG
The DNA here is from genome assembly GCA_946814005.1 of Chamaenerion angustifolium. Lineage (NCBI taxonomy): Eukaryota > Viridiplantae > Streptophyta > Magnoliopsida > Myrtales > Onagraceae > Chamaenerion > Chamaenerion angustifolium. The sequence continues at coordinate 4,653,023 of OX328279.1, forward strand.
TAATTAACTCTAATTTCTAGGTCTATTTTAAATAAAGTGGTAGAGGAATTATGTATGGGCGACGCTTTCTCTCCGCGTTTTCGTATTCCGGATGAGCCATATCCAGAAAACCTTCATCCTATTTCTAAACCAGGTCATTGCGATAAAACCATCTATCACCTGCAAATTGATGCGGAGTTGAGGTTTCCTATATGCTCGGACCTGACAGAAGTGTGTCGTTATTATGGCGTCTCCCCTACTCAATTTCCCCCCAATTCCATTCATACCTGGGTAAATTTTAGGGTGCTGTGTGAGAAGATGGGTTGGACATATTCCTTAGTTTTGTTTCACCATTTTAATAGGATAGATTATAGTCGCTTTAGCATATTTAATTTTGTCAGTCGCTTCCCTGATAACAAGTATCAGATTTGACGCTCTGCATGTCCCTTAGTTACAAGCTTTAGGACAAGGAACTCCAATTGAAAGAGTTCCTACTTCTTCTTCCAATGGGGTGTTCCTTGGTGCATAACCTCCAAAACGCTCTGTGATCCTCCGTGAGTCATCATCAGCAATCGAGAGTAGTAGCTTCTGAGAGTTCCAAACCGACGAACGAATAACTTAGGTATATCTCCTCTCGTACTCGATATTTGTATGTGCTAATGTGAATAAAGTTCGTGTTATCGATATTAGGTGTTAATATTTATATTTAATATAAGAATTGTATTCGATTTTAAGTTCGGTATAACTTTGGGGTCATTTTAGACAATTGTGAAAGTTATGGGGGTTATTTCAGTCAAAAAATAATATTTTCGAACATGACTTATGTCATTCTCAAACTTTGATGAAGCTTACAACTCGGTCATTGTACTCTCGGGTCATTTTGGGACTTTACCGAGTGTTATAAACCAAATCATAAAAGTTTTGGAACATTTTTTCAATTTTGAAAAGATTTTTCCAAATCAACTCGAAATTTTAAATAATTGCATCTTGGTCCCTATATTTTTATGGACATTCCATTACTTCTCAAGGTGTCACAAATTAGTCAAATGTGCATCGTATTTTCAAAATCATTCATGTATGTTTGACACGTTTAAAATGACCCTAAAGTTGTTGTTTTAGCACGATTAACTTATATTCTTTTCTTGTTTATTTATTTTAAATTAACTCGCAAAAACTAAAAATGCTTGTATAATGTTAAAAAATGTGCATGTAATCGTTTTGGTCAAGCAGGATCAAAACGGGTAATTCAAGTAAAGTGGTAAAATTAAATTCAAAAGCAAACTAAGGTAGCGAAAGGGCGGATTATGAACTCACGATCTCTTAAGACGTAATCAAACCCCCGAACTCAATTCTCTAGACGTAAATCTCTCCAAGCCCTAGGATGTTAACTCCATGTACCCTCAAACAAATTTTACGATTCTGATTAGCCTCTAATTAATCAGTGACGACTCTTTCATTTTTCAATCTTGTTGATGACCTCGCTCTACCGGACTCGTAGCTTGCCAAGACCCAACATTTTTCGAGCGAACATAAATAAAAATATTTTTCAAAATGGGTCGGGGAAAGTCATATCCGATGTCCGACACACCCACCTTGATACGGTTGAGAATGGGGAGCATATCATTCTTGTGAGTGTACTCCCCAAGCGAGATACTTAACACGTTAGCTATAGTACTGCACAGTTCGATAAGCACATAATGTAGTATCCTTTGTTTACGGCTAGGACTACTGGGGTATCTAATCTCATTCGCTTCCCTAACGTTGTCTCTCAGTGCTAGTGTCGGCCCAGCAGAGTACTTTCGTCGTTGGTGTTCTTTCCCATCTCTATGCATTTCACCGCTCAACTGGAATTTCTCTCTGCCCCTTCCGTACTCCACCTTGGTAGTTTCCAAGGTGCCGCTTAGTTTTTTTGTTTGGCCAGACATTCGCTTAGTTTGTTAGGAGATAAATTTGTTTGAATAAGAATGGTATGCTTGTGGGAATGGAATCAACTCAGTTGAAAGAAGTTATTGGGCCAATAAACAAGTCATTACGAGTCAACTTGGGCTGTCTTAATAGCCCACTAAAGACCATTATCAACAAATATTTATACAGACCATTAATTTGGTGGGTCAGACTGCAGTGTAATATCCGAAGGTTCCCATTCAACCCGATGGCTACTGCTATGTTTATGAACGTTATTGACTAGCCCATTATTTATGAACGTTCAACAAATCTTTTTAAGATTTCTGTATATGCGTGCTAACATACCGTTGTATGTTATAAGAGAGATTTTTTTAGCAATTTTCTCGTAAATCCGTATTTTCTAGTCAAAATATTGTTGATAAAGACCAAGTGATTAAGTTATAATAAACATAATAAGATCATCATTTATGTACACGTACGACATTATCCAACTACCAACATATGCATTAGAGAAAGTGGTAGCCAGCTAGTGATATATTGCTTGAAAAGGACAAGAATTTACAGTAGATTGACCTTCTAGCTAATAGTTATATACGACAGCGTTTGCATGCATGCATGCATGCATGTTTCATTTTAAACCCTAGCTAGGTAGCTAGATCATATAATCTCCTATCCAGTTAGAGATACAAATTGAACCATTCCATGCTCTGGATATAGTTGTAGTTGTTTTCCACCTCCGGTATGTAAAATGCGTTCGTCTCGTATCCTTCAACTCCAAACTCTCCGAAAAACGGTGGGTCCACGTTCGAGATTGAAGAACTAATAGGACTATTGCTCGATATGGCACCATCGGAGAGCCTCTGTATCTCCTTCCTCGCATCCCCGAGTTGGTCTTGTAGTTGGAATATCTGTAATTCATTTCGTTATAAAAAATATTTACACAAGAACATACCCTATACAACAAAAGTCTTATATATGCTACATTATTATTATTATTATTAGGGTTAAATATCAAATAGATACATAGCTACCTCAATTTTGAATTTTAAAAAACGTTACCTAAACTTTGACACTTGGGGCAAATTGCTACCTCGATTAACTTTTCCATTAAATATGAACGGAAAATGAAGTGTCAGCACATGATTGGTCACTGATTTTTAAAAAAAAAACACTAAATTTTGTTTTTAAAATTTGAAAAAAAAATTGAAAAATCAATAGAGAAAATTAAAGTTTTTAATATAATATTTTGATTCAAAATATGAAATAAAAAATTAATAATAATGAATTAATTTTATTTAATATTTTCAATAAAAATATTATATTAAAAACTCTTATTTTCTTTATTGATTTTCCAATTTTTTATTAAAAGCAAAATTAGATATTTTTAGTATTTTTAAAATAAAAAACTAATCTTGTGTTGTTAAGTCATTTTTCGTTTGTATTTAACATAAGGGTTAACTAAGGTAGCTATTTGCATATTTGTACATAATTTATTAAAATTTAAAATTGAGTCAGTTATTTATAAAATAATTAAAATTCATGTAGTTATTTAGTATTTAATCATTATTATTATTATTATTATTAATAATAAGGATAGAAGATTGGACATCAAAAGATGTTATATCCACGTGAAAATGAGTGCGCAGCAGTTGAAAGTGTGTCATGGTTCGATGTAGGAGACATTGGTACGGAGCACTACAGTTGTTGGGATAGAATAGATAGATAGAAGAAGAGCAGAGTAACCTTTAGATTCCAATGAGGTGGCACTCTGCTGTTCTTTCATTAAATTGAGTTTTTGTCTTACTTTATCGAAATAAAAATGGTATATATATAAAATAAAATTAAAAAAAAAAGTCCAAATATTTTATGGCAAAAGCCAATGAGCTGCCTAATTTTCTGCAAACCTAGAGACTAGAGATGAGTAAAATTCCAAACTAGTGTCACCTCATCTCTTTTTAGAGAATAATAATATCATTTATCCTTTTTAAAATAATAATAATACCCAGATGAAAGTAATCTTTATTTTCTAATAACTATGGTTTTTCTCTCTCTAATGTTTATGGATATAAGTGATTAACTCTACCAATTATATCATACAATATTATAGTAAATAATGATATGACATTATCTCTAAACAGCTAGCCATTATATATACTATAACTATCTTGAGTAAAGGCCACTTGATTACTCTTATAAAGATAGAGTTAGTGGAAATCAAGTACAAGGGATTCATTAAAGTGAAAGTATCATTAAGTGGGGATTAACCCATCCCTAATCACGAATCAATTACATACCATGTATCTATCTATATATAGAGAGAGATATAAAATATAGATAGATAAGATAGGTATTTGGAAATATATAGAGATAGGTGTTTGGAAATATATATATCCAATAAAAAGTCCTATTTTTGGTGACATAAAGCTCAAAATATTAAAAAAGACTTGGAGCTAAAAATTGTATTTTTTTTAAACAATTTAATGTCGATCATATATATATATATATATGTATGTATATACTGAGTAAGTGAAAAAACTAGATCGAGAGTTGGTCGTCGTACCTCGGATTCAAGTCTGCATTTGTCGAGTACGACGCTGTCGTGAGCAGATTTGAGCTTCGAGAACTCCTCCTCTAGCTTCTTGTTCTTCCACCTGGCCCTCCTGTTTTGAAACCAGACCGCCACCTGTCGCGGATCAAGCCCGAGCTCCGCCGCCAACTTGTCCTTCCTCTCCGACTCCAGCTTATGCTCGTTTCCAAAGTTCTGCTCCAACAGCTTCACCTGCTCATCACTCAGCTTCCTCTTCTTGGCAGCTTCGCTGCTGCTGCTGCTGCTCTCTCCCACGTTCTTGCCCTTCCTCCGCCTCTGCCTTTTGGGCTTCGATTCTGCAGAAACAAGACTGATAATTAATTTCTCAGATCAACACCTTATTGAAACTATATATATAATTCATATGTATTCCAGAAAGAAGGAAAATAAGCACCACCCCACTAACCTTGAGATGAAGATATGATCTGATTATTGTAAACTCCTGGGTAATACTGTGAGACAAGGAGCATGGTATCATCATCCACCTGATTCATCATGGTGATGGTCATCTCTCTCTCTCTCTGTATTTGCAGCAGGTGATTTTAGGAGTGTTGATGTGGAGTAGTCCTAGTCCTAGTGGCGGATGAGGAGAACAAAGCCACATGTTTGGTGATGAAGACCACACTTTTATAGAGACGGAGTTAAAAAAAAAAATACCCTCATTTCATGGGAAATATCAATATTGCCACTACAACAACAGTGGAATGCTTGAAGGAAGGGAAGCATCGTCACTTTGGTGACTTGGTCCCATATTAAGAAACACTGTACATATATTTGGGTATATAATATATATATATACCCAATATTATGTTAGCGTAGTACTAATACAACTAGGAACGAGGGTGCAGAACCTGTCTTTTTTCCTGTAATTTTAACTTTTAAGAATGTATATTTATAGTAAATATTTTTAAGTTTTATATTTACCATGCTGATTTTTATTTTTTAATACTCTACTTCTTACTAGACTATTTTTTTACCGCAATACGAATTGCATAAAAAAATTGTGTTTACAAAAATAATATTAGGAAAACGAAAATACTGTGTAATTTATATGTCGCGTGATCGTATTTTATATATCACAACACAACATACAATTCAATAATGTCGGGTCTTTAAGAATGATGTTTTAGTATATTTTTGAACAAATCTTATTTAACTTTTAAAACTTTAAACTAGTTGTTTAATTTTCAAAGTTGATCAATTATTATATAGTAATGATTTGTGAAATCTCATATTTGATTTCATAATTTTTATTATAATAATTTATTATTTTGACGTTGTTCCACAAAATCTCACATGTGAGCATACAACTAACAAATTTAACATAACAGTTAACAAATTTAACATAACAGTACATAAATTGGTATATTGTGTTTGTATTTATGAACATAACACAATAATTTTATCGTATATATACATATTTAATAAGTTTAACACGTTAAATTTACAGAAATGAACGATAACATATGTACACAGAATGTGTCACTCCTGGTTACACCATTTACATGTTGTAGAGTATAGAAATGGGTGCATTCATTTTATAATGTCTACTTATATATATGTAGGAGATGACGTACTAGATAGAATAGAAAAACGAATATCCTTTTAGTATATCTATCTATCTTTATATGGTATAGATATACATTAGCTCCCTCGTTTCCACTTTCCACTAATAATATTGTTTCATTTCCTTCTCACTTTAATGTAATTACCTTACTGAATTAAGACTTAAACATCATACTTATCTCATATTATCCTCAAAATGGTAATATTAAGAGATACCAATCCAATAAGGTTGATTGATTAATGATACAATCACAACTCTTACATCATCAGTTTAATCCTATCGAAAAAGTACTTAGTCCCTGTTGGATCACGTACACCGTATTCCCGTCTCGGATACCCGCTCCGTATACCTGCACAAAGGAAAGCCCGGGAAGTCCCGTTGTTTCCCCTCCGATGATTAAGTCAGTCGGAGTTTGTTTGTAATATGTGAATGTAAGGTTTCTGTTTCAGAGAATACTTAGTCTGTAATGAGGATGATGATGAGCTATTTATAGTACTTCATACCTGTAACCATGGTTTAGTCAGACTTTACCTTAGTCCTCCTAGCTGTCCTCAGAAGCATTGACCATAGTTACTTTACTGCATATTCGTTTTTAGTGGCTACTCTATTGTAGATCCTCCTTTGTATTTGTTTAATCCTAGGCATGCTAAAGTCAGCCGGCCTAAGTCATAGGTGTGCAGGCGCACCATCTAAGGTGGACAGTGAATGCACTGTCATCCACTGAAACTGGTCCTGAAATGCTTTCTGGCGAACCCCAATTAGGCGACGCCTTCATGTGCATGTCTTCAAGGGCGACGCCTCCGTCTGTGAAGACACAGGCGACGCCTGTAACTAGCTGGGCCTAAAAAGAATGAAGTCCAAAAGGCTTATCTGAGCCGAATATTAAGCCCAGCCCAGTCCAATATTTATAACCCATCATCTGCCCCCGAAGTCTTAAATGAGCGACGCTTATTTGAGAATTTAAACTCCTTCTGAAAGTCATTTTCTTAATATCTTTTCATTTATAGGCGACGCCAATTCGCTTAGAAGATGATTCTTCTTTTGTAGGCGTCGCCTGTAACCATACTTATCGTAACCGTCGTCCACGTGTCTATCATGCACTGGGCGACTTTTCCGTTACAATTCAAATTTCAAATTTGAATTTTGGCGGGATCTTCTAGAAGCCTCGGGAAACGCTGTGACCGTTTCTGTTTGGGGGGGTAAAATAGTCATTTCCACTTTAGTAACTGCTCGCCTTTATAATTCGTAGGGGTATTTCCGTAAATTCCTCGCCTACGCAACGGTTCGCCTCCTTCAAACCCTTATAAATACCCCCACTCCTCCTTCATTTAATACTTTTACTCCCCCTTAAGCTTTCTCTCTCTAAAAATCCTCTGCCTTCTCTCTAGAATTCCGGCCAAACTCCGGTCAATTCTCCGATCGCCTTTTCTTTCTCCAACGCCTTCGCCTTTCCAAAACGCCTTCGCCTTTCTTTTCCGAAACCCTTTCGCCTTTCATCATTGCTCGGTGCTTTCCCCTCGCTCTAAACGCCCATCATCTCCGCGTCATTCGGTCTTATAGAAGAATGGCGTCTGATTCTGATATAGGTAACCACATCTTCCTTCCTTCGCCTTTCTCTGACCTTAAACCAAATCTCCTCACTCTACGTTCTTTCGAACAAGCAGTGGCTGAGGCGGGCTTGGGCGACGCCCAAGCCCCCAGGTATCCCATCCCAGATGATGCGGATCCTGAAAACCCTCACCCTATATGTCATCCCAAGGAAGGCGAGGAGATTATTTTCCCTTCTCAAATCACCGCGGGATTAAGATTCCCCTACTGTCCTCCTCTAGTGGAGTTGTGTCGCCATTTTGGCATCTCTCCCACCCAACTTTCTCCCAACGCCCTTCACACCTGGATAGGTTTTAGGGTCCTTTGCTTTCGTAGAGGGTGGGAGTATTCTTTAAACATTTTTCGTAGTTTTTATAGGTTAGAAACAAATAGATATGGCGTTCGCCTTTTCACAACTAGGGCGACGCCCCCTATTAAAGAGTGGGATTGGGACGCTTCTCGTCCCTTAGTCACGGGTTACAAATCCCGAAATAGCAATTGGAAGAACGCCTACTTTTGCTTTCAAGGAGGCGTTCCATGGTGTCTGGTGACGACCAAAAGTGGCAGAGATCTAGCTCCAGGCGTCGAGGATTTTTCCTCCGCCGAAATGGACGCCATGACAGCCATCTACTTGGATCATCAAGGAGGGCGTGCGCAGATAATCTCCAAAGAGATCTGTGAGTCCGACTTAGAAGATGCTGGCGTCTCCATAATAGATCGTCGCCTTCTGCCTTTCTTTCCGGTAAATGACTTTCCTTTCCTTTTCTTATTGCAGATAGGGATTTTGCCATGTTTTCTCACCTTGTAACGCCTGTCCAGAAAAAGGCGCCCAAGGAGAAGAAAACAAAGGAGAAGAAGGCTAAGGAGCCTAAAGGCGACGCTCCGGAGGGCTCCAAAAAGCGCAAAGGGCATAACTCCTCCAAGGGCAAGAAAAAGGCGAAGCCTATGGAGGATTCCTTGGATCCTCTTAAAGCTCCTGCCGAGCTTTTCAGCGACGACACCAACGACGCTGTCGAAGCCTTTAAAGGTGCGGTTCCTAAATCTCACTGGGTAAATAACAGCGTCACTAGTAATAGGAATAATGTTTTGTTCACAAAAAAGTGGGGTCCTCCAGTCTTAGCCTATGGTGGCATCATGTGGACCTACACCGAGTATCACTCGGGTGTTGTTAAGAAGGGACCATTTGACCCTTCCTTTGATCCGACAGGGGCGACGCCTGCTGCTCCTTCAATACAGAAGACGCCAACCCCTCCACGCCATGTACCTTCCTCTTCAAAGGAAGTAATCCTGGTGGATACCTCTCCTGGCGACGACTCCTTGCCATCACCTCCTCCTTCTCCTTTAATTCGTCGTCGCCCAGATGACCTTCTTCAATTCAAGGGGCCTGCTTTTGACGTCAGGCGAGAGCTGTTGGATCAGGCTACCATCGCCAATCCAAAAGCGCCATGGGTCCCCTGCACAAAGCTCCAGCAGACCTCTTTGATGGCGGGTCATTCCAGCCTCGACCCCAACCTCAGTCTTCACCTTCTCTCAGGTGCTTGCCCCCCTGCTGATAGAGGGCCTTTGAACCTGGAGACTGAAGCCATAGAGGGTTTGGTTCGCCATTCCCTCTCTTTAATACAGAGTCAGGTAAACGCCAATTTCCTTTAGTGCTTTTACTTTCATAGTTGTATTTTTTCCTAACTTTTCCTTGTTTATTCTTCAGATCATTCCTGCTGCTCTGAAGATGGGCGCCACTCTTATGGGCCTAACTGAGGAAAGAGAGAAGGACCAGGCCCGCCTTCGCCAGGCTGAGAAGGAGAAATTTGAGGTGGAGAAGCTGCAGCATCGCCTCGCTATTTCTGAAGCAGCTCGCAAGGAGTTGGAGGCTGACCTTGTCCATAAGGAACAGCTCGCCAATCAACTGAGGGATGCGCAGAATAGGGAGGACGCCATGAAGGCTTCCCTCAGCAAGATCCAGAAGGAGATGGCGCTTGTCAAGAAAGACAAGGACAACGCCTTCAAGGAAGCAGAGAACGCCAAAAGGGAAGCCGAGCAGGCTATTAAGGAGGCGTCTCGGTCCACTCAGGAGGTGGAACACCTCAAGGCTGAACTGCCCAAACGCCTGGAAGAAGCTGTGGAGTCCTTCCGCACAAGTTCAGATTTCGCCAAGGCTGCCATCGAGTGGAACCGTACTGGCGTTTTAGCCATCTTTAAGAAGGCTGAAAAGGATATCCGTAAGGTGGATCCCAACTTTCCCTTGGATAAGTTGGAGTTTCTATCTGGGTATCTCGCCATGAAGGCTCAAGAAGAAGCTGAGGCGTTGGCTGGTAGTGATGAAGAGACTGGCGATGACAGCTCCTCTTCTGGTGATTCTTCTCCAACAGAGTCGCCTCCTGAACCAGTGCCTGTCGAGACAAATTCAGAGACGCCTGCTCCTGGCACTTCTCCAAAGACAACACCTTCAACTCTTCCTTAGTTTTATTTTCTTTTTCAACTCGCCTTTTTTGTAAAGACAGTTTTGCAACGCTTCGCCGTTGCTATTATGAATCCTTTATTTCCATATGCAGTGTGTGTGTTTTTCCATACTTAGCTTTATTTTATACTTAGTTTTATTTTTATCCTACTTGTTAAAATAACAAGTCTTATCTCATTTATCAAAACTTAAGCAAACGCCAATAAGCTTTTGTTTGAATGTTATCGCCAATAACTTGAGATAACCATTTCCAGTGGTCGCCATTTAATCAACTTAATGAACAACTTAATTGAATGTTTAAGTAATCGCCACCAGATTGAATATTGAGCAATCGCCATTAAACCAGATTTTAAATCATCACCATTTCATCCAATGTTTAAGCAATCGCCATTTCATTCAAGGTTTGGTAATCGCCATTACATATAACACCCCTTGATTTCAACAATACTTCATACATTGCCTTCGACATTTAAGTATAATTTTTTTTCAAATGCTATGAACACCTTCAACATTAGGCATAAAATTTCTTCAAATGCTCAGCATTAAAAGTATTCTTCAACACTTTTCCTTCTAAATCTTCTAACACATATGCGTTTGGGTGAGGAACGGCGATGACTTTGTAGGGTCCTTCCCATTTGGGTGACAGCTTGTTTACTCTATCCTGGTGTGAGAATTCGTGCCTACGCCATACCCTCTCCCCCACAAAAAATTGGCGAGATGATACTTTCCTATTGTAGTATCTCGCCGTAGCCAATCGCATACGCCCCTGAATTTCTTCTGAAGCCCATCGCTTTTCATCCACCATGTCCAATTCCAAACGCCTTTGATCCTCATTGTCCAGCGTGTCATAATGGCTTACCCTGTGCGACTCAACTGCTATTTCTGTTGGAGCAACCGCCTCTGACCCATAAACTAATCCAAATGGCGTCTCTCCAGTTGCTTTCTTTGGTGTTGTTCTCAACGCCCATAAGACGTTTTCTAATTCATCTGTCCATTTTCCTCCCAAGGCGTCTAGTCTTTTCTTCAAACCATTCAAGACTGTTTTGTTCGCTGCCTCCACCTGTCCATTGGCCTGCGCATGTTTTACTGAAGCATGCCTATGGTCAATTTTTAACTCTTCACAAAACCATTTTAACTCTTTTCCAGCGAATTGTGGGCCATTGTCACTGACCAACACACTCGGGATTCCATATCGAGAAACAATTCTTGATTTAATAAATTTGATGACTTGAAATTCGGTGGTTGATGACATCGCCTTTGCTTCAATCCATTTCGAAAAATAGTCGATGGCGACTATTATATAGGTGCGTTGCTTGGATTTTGGCAATGGTCCTACCAAATCGATTCCCCACTGTGCAAATGGCCATGCTGCGCATATACTTGTAAGGCTCGCTGGTGGACGAACTATCTTCGGACTATACTTTTGGCATGATTCACACTTCATAACCAAAGCAGTCGCCTCTTGATTCATTGTAGGCCAATAATAACCTTGATTCAGAATCTTCCTCACAATCGACCTTGCCCCTTCATGACAGGCCGCGTATCCTTCGTGGACTTCTCTTAAAATGGTAACCGTTTCCGGGTGAGCGACGCATCTGAGATAGGGCGTGGAGAAACCCTTCTTATACATTAGTCCATCGATTATTCGGAAACTTGGTGCTAAACGTACAATCTTTTTGGACTGAACTTCATCGGTGGGGAGTACTCCTGATTCCAAATAAGATCGAATAGGCGTCGCCCAGTCAACAGTGATACTTATGTTAGCACAATAAAAGCCAACACACTCTTCATGATTGGTTTCTATGAAATGGGCCTGCCTAGGCGTCGCCTGCCAAGCATATTTGCTCAGGGCGTCTGCTTCTTGATTCGCTTCTCGGGGAATGGCTTCAATCTGAAATTTATTAAATCCTGCTACCAGCGCCATAGCCTCTTTCCAATATAACTTCATTTTTTCTCCTTTAGCCATATATTCCCCTTTTATTTGGTTGACCACCAATTGTGAATCACAAAACACATGCAAAGAGGTGACTCCCAATCCTTTTGCTAATCGCAATCCCGTAACCAACGCCTCATACTCAGCTTCATTATTAGTAGCTTTGAAAGTGAGGACCAGGGCATATGTTAACGGTGTTCCTCCATCTGGTGGTGTCAACACTAATCCTGCCCCCGAGCCATCGTCTGACGAGGATCCATCAGTGTGAAGTATCCAAGGATTCTCTTCTTTTTCTTTTTCTTTAGGCGTCGCTGGTTGAGGACATGTGGATTCCACAATGAAATCTGCCAATACCTGACCCTTAATGGCGTTTCTAGGGGCGAATTTAATCCTAAACTCGCTTAATTCGATAGCCCATTTGACCATTCTTCCTGAAGCATCTGGTTTTTGTAGAAAATGTTTCAATGGTTGATTTGTTAAAACCGTAATTTCATGCTCATGGAAATAAGGACGTAGCTTCCTTGCTGATACTACCAACGCATAAAGGTACTTCTCAACCTCCAAGTAGTTTATTTCAGATTTTGCAAGTACTTTCGATACATAATACACTGGCACCTGGCCTTTTCCTACTTCCTTGACCAATACTGAACTTACAGCGACTGGTGTAATACTTAAATATAAGGAAAGAGCGTCGCCTTTGGAAGGCTTCGCCAAAGGTGGAAGTGTCTTGAGATGTTTTTTCAGGTCCTGGAAAGCCTGCTCACATTCACCAGTCCATTCAAATTTTTTGTTGGCCCTTAGCACCTGGAAGAAAGGAAGTGACTTGTCGCCTGCTTTTGCCAGAAAACGGCTAAGCGCCGCCAATCTTCCATTCAGACACTGCACTTCTTTGTGGCAAGTTGGACTCCTCATGGCTTCAATGGCTTCCAGCTTCTCAGGATTGACCTCTATTCCTCTTTGGCTTACCATGTATCCCAGAAATTTTCCCGAGTGAACGCCAAAAGCACACTTTGCTGGATTCAGGCGAACTTGATGAAGGCGCATTCTTTCGAATGTTTTCCTCAGGTCCTCCACGTGGTCCCCACTCTTTATGGATTTTACTAGCATGTCATCAACATATGCTTCCATGGTGACGCCTATCATTCCGTCGAAAAGCTTGTTGATCATCCTCTGATAAGTGGCTCCTGCATTCAACAAACCAAAAGGCATCACCGTGTAATGATATATGTCGCTATCCGCATAAAAAGCGGTATGTTGAGCGTCGCCATCCGCCATTTGTATTTGATTGTAACCAGAATACGCATCCATAAAGCTGAGTAGCTCGTGTCCAGAAGTGGCGTCGACCAATTGATCGATTCTGGGCAAAGGATAAGAATCCTTCGGACATGCTTTATTCAAGTCGCGATAGTCAATACACATCCTCCACTTCCCATTGCTTTTCTTCACCAACACAGGGTTGGCGACCCAGGTCTGAAACCTGATTTCCTTCACAAACTTTGCTTCAATGAGCTTTCCTACTTCTTGCTTGATGGCAATCGCCTTTTCCTCACCTACAGGGCGTCGCTTCTGAGCAATAGGCCTGACATTTAGGTCTAGATTGAGTTCATGGGCAATGACATCTTTGCTGATGCCCGGCATATCGCTTGGTTTCCAAGCGAATAATTCCTTGAACTCCACCAGGAGCATGGAAAGAGCAGCAGCCTCATCTTCCCCGAGCGTCGCTCCAATAGATACTTCCTTCCCTGTACCATCAATCTCCACCTTCTTCAATCCTTCCACGGGTTGAGGGCGACTCCTTTCCTCCCTTGGATCTTCTTCTGTCTGGATTGCCAAGGATTCTTTTTTCTTGACGTGGCGACGCGTCGCCTGGACATAGCAGCTTCGTGCCGCTGGTTGGTCTCCCTTCACAACCCCTACACCATGGGGTGTAGGGAATTTCAACAACTGATGATACGTGGAGTGTACCATTTTGTTTGGGTTCAATGTCGATCTTCCCAAAATGGCGTTGTAAGATGCTGGGGCGTCCACCACAATGAAAGTGATGTCGAAGTTCAAAACTTGCCATCCTTCGCCCAAGCTGACCGGCAAAGTCACTGCTCCTACCGGGTAGGTGGTGTGCGAGGCGAAGCCCATCAAAGGAAAGTTGACCTTTTTCAGATCCTTTTCCTTTCTTCCCATTCGTTTGTATGCATCCAAAAATAGGATATCAGCTGAACTTCCTGAGTCCACCAATATTCTCTTCATGTTGAATCGATCGACGCCCATAGTAATCACCAAGGCATCATCATGAGGAGAAGTGACATGTCCCATTTCCTTTTCTGAAAAGGAAATGATCACCTCCTCCTCCTCTCTTGGTCGTTTTCCTAGCTTGTCGGTTCCAGACATTTGGGAAGCGTATCCCTCCCTTGCTGAACAGGTTTCTCCACCCGAGGTAAAGCCTCCACTAATCATGTTCAAATCCTCCACCTTGTTGCTAGGCCCTACCCCATGTGGCATATTCCTAGGCGACGCCCTCTTCCTCGGACTCCTACTCCTTTGGCGTCGGGCCAAGAAGTTCTTCAAGTGCCCCTGTTGGATCAACCTTTCTATATCTTTCTTCAAAATATAGCAGTCGTCCGTATGATGGCCCTTACATCGGTGGTATCTGCAATACTGGTTAGGATTATTTCCCATAACCGCGTCTGGCTTCCTTGGTGGAGGAGGCGTCGCCCAATTCTTCTTCTCCATCTCTGTTAAAATTATGGAAATTTCCCTATTCAGGGGGGTGTAGCTTTGGAAAGCTTCTCTAGCAGGCCTTGGTCCGAAAGAGCGACGCTTATCCTCATGCTTTCGCTCATCATGCTTTGAGGAGCGTTGCTCTGGTCTTTTTCCTTCTGCATGCTCTTTTCTGGACGCTTCTTTGTGGATCTTTCTTCCTTCTCGTGAAATCTCTAAGTCTATGTAAGACTTGACTCTGTCTGCCATTTCCTCCACGGTGTTGACTGGTAGGACACTCAAACTGTCGTACAAAGTCGATCCCTTTGGGCCCAATCCTCTTATGAAGGCTCGGATGGTTTCTCCCTGCGTGATGGCTTGATCAATTCCAGCCAATTCCCTGTTGAATCGAGAATAGAAGTCGCCCAAACTTTCCTGGTCCCCCTGCCTGATATGATCGAGCGTTCCCACACTTTTTAGCAGGCGACGCCCTCCCATGTATTGTACGATGAACTTGTCCTTCAGCTCTGTCCACGAGTTTACTGATGCCTTGGGTAGGTTGAAAAACCAATGTGCAGGCACATCGCCCAAAGTAGCTGGAAATAGCAACGCCAAATGAGTTTCCTCACTTGTTCTTCCCAACAAAGAATTTTCATGTCTTTGTATGTGGAAGACCGGATCAGTATCCCCATTGTACGTATCTATGCGAAAAGTCGGCTGCACCTGTGCTGGTAGTGCCACCGATAATATCGCTGGGGCGAACGGATGCGTCGACCTGTCTCGAAGGTGAGGCATGGTTCGATTCTTTTGCTCCTTTAGCGTTTCAGCTACGATTTCTTTGACCCTGTCTTCACTTAACATCCTTGGAGCAGGCGCCACAGGTACAATAGCCCCTACTGCCCCCATGCCTGCCACAGGAAACGTCTCAGGTGATGGATTTGCTGGTGCGCCTGCTGGCCTTGATGTGGCTTCATGCGCCGCCTGAGCGCTTGCTCTTTGAGCTGCCCGAGCAGCTGTCCTTTGGTCCCTTCTGTCCAAGAGCTCATCGAGAGTCATCATGAACGCTGGTGTCTGGATGAATTCTGCATTTATGTCCACTTGTCGAGGCGGCGCTCTGGCGAACGACGAGTCTATGCGAGACTGCGCCGCTCTAGGTGTGTCGTTGTCGTACCTCTGCTCTTCAGGAGGCACTTCTTCCGCCTGAATATTTTCTTGCTGCACAGACCTAGGTCGCACCATTTGTATTGGTATGTATGAGGTCTGTCCCAAATGCTGCTGCAGGTTTTGGAGCGAGTCCTCATCATTCACTTCACGAATGGTCTTTGCTCTTGTTGTTGGTGGAGCCATGGCTGATTTTCGCTCAATGGTTCCCACAGACGGCGCCAATGTGTTGGATCACGTACACCGTATTCCCGTCTCGGATACCCGCTCCGTATACCTGCACAAAGGAAAGCCCGGGAAGTCCCGTTGTTTCCCCTCCGATGATTAAGTCAGTCGGAGTTTGTTTGTAATATGTGAATGTAAGGTTTCTGTTTCAGAGAATACTTAGTCTGTAATGAGGATGATGATGAGCTATTTATAGTACTTCATACCTGTAACCATGGTTTAGTCAGACTTTACCTTAGTCCTCCTAGCTGTCCTCAGAAGCATTGACCATAGTTACTTTACTGCATATTCGTTTTTAGTGGCTACTCTATTGTAGATCCTCCTTTGTATTTGTTTAATCCTAGGCATGCTAAAGTCAGCCGGCCTAAGTCATAGGTGTGCAGGCGCACCATCTAAGGTGGACAGTGAATGCACTGTCATCCACTGAAACTGGTCCTGAAATGCTTTCTGGCGAACCCCAATTAGGCGACGCCTTCATGTGCATGTCTTCAAGGGCGACGCCTCCGTCTGTGAAGACACAGGCGACGCCTGTAACTAGCTGGGCCTAAAAAGAATGAAGTCCAAAAGGCTTATCTGAGCCGAATATTAAGCCCAGCCCAGTCCAATATTTATAACCCATCAGTCCCAAAAAAGGAATGGTGCGTTTTAAATCTTTTTCTTAAACCAGATTTGGAAGGAAAAAATATATATTAAAAAATGTTAGTGATTAATAATTGGGTTAATAATTAAATTGTTACTTGAACCGTTTTACAAATATTTTATCAAATTTTGCCTTTTTAAAAATTTGGACGCAAAATGATCGTGACAACACACATGGTTGATCAATAATTAAATAAACTGTATATTTTTTTAAAAATACTATAAAAATTGATTATAATAGGGAAATCTATTTTTTTTTTAATAAATACTTTTATTGAAAATATGAAATAAATAAAAATAATAATTAATTTGATAATTTTATTTTTAATAAAAAATTCGATTAAAAACTCATATTCCTCCCTAAATTTTTCAAAATTTACCCAATTTTTTCTTCTAAAAAATAATATGGATTAATCATGTGTTGACACGTTAATCATCCAAATTTGACTAAAAATAGACGAAGGTGACGTTTTATCTCAACTCTTAAAATACATATTGTAAAAAATTTGAAAAAGCAAAGTTCGAATAATAGTTTTAAAAAATTTAATTATAAAATAGAAGACTGTAACATTTTGCCACAACTCTAAAAGTACATATTGAATTTTTTCAAAGAGTATTCATTTTTTTTTTAGAAAAATAAGTATAGAAAAAAAAATATTTCGAAACAGTGAATTTTACTGTTTAAACAGTAAATTTATTGTTCAAAACACTATTTAGAAGTTTTTGATCGTATGTAGAGTTTTTTCCGTATCGTATTATACAGTGAGTCTAAAAGTAAAAAATTAACACATAGTTAACGCCATTTAATTCGTAATTAAATTATCTACGCACCGTAATGTTTTCGATTTTTTTTTGAGTAAGTACATAATTAAATTTCTCATCTAATGCATTTAATTATTTCGGTCAAATTATAAAACAAATGATGTTAGGTTACAAAATCACTGTATTTCTAATAAATTTTTTTATCATAGGTAGATAATTGAATTACGACATAAATGACGTTAACCGGGGTGAGTTTGGACTTACATGGTCTGAGTTATGATTTTTTAAGTAAAATTTTCATATATCAACTTATGGCAGGCCGTACAGTCAATCCGAAAATCGAAATTTAATATTTTTTTGCATAATTTGAATCGTAATTAAAATATCTACTTACTATAAGTTTTTAAATTTTTTTTAATAGAGACATAATTTTATTTTTAATTAAAAATCGAGTGATTGTTATTGATTTTTTTTAAAAAAAACTAATACATATGGTGGGATGCCTATTGAATAGGCGCCACTTTCATGTGGCGCATATTCAATAGGCGTCACCTGGGGTGCGCGTATACTTATTTTTCGAATTTGTTTTTTTATATATTTACTTTTCTAAAAAATAAACAAAAATTTATACTTTTTGAAAAAAAAATAGTACATATGTATAAAATTTGAAAAAGCAAAGTTCAAATAATAGTTTGTAAGATCACCAAAATACAAGTAACTATGTAGTTATTAATTTCTTAATAATTTACTTCTTACAATAATAATAAAAATTGCATTGTTTACACAAAGTAATACTTTTTTATCATGGTTAACTTTCTTAATGTACTTGGCGAAAAAAAAAAACTTTCTTAATGTAACGTGTCAAATAGTACTTTATTCCAAATTAGAAATCGTTTGTACAAATCACTTCTACCTTTTTTTTTTTTGGCCAAATTTTCACTTCTACCTTCTTTTTTTTTTTTGGCCAAAATTTTCACTTCTACCTAACAATGCAAACCAAAACTCAGAATTTTACCTTATTTATTATTATATATGAACATTATTAGTATTTAAAGTTTGTGATCCCAAATAGAAAATACTTAATTAATTCTTTTGTTTAATAATTAATTCTGACGTCTTAAAGAAACTGTCTGTTGCTGAGGATATGTTTCTAAGTTCTGCCTTGTAATTGGGTGGTATCTTCCACCTCCTTCTTCTACCCAATTAAGAAATTATCTTAAGTGGCCGACTTTATTAGCCAATTAAATTAATCTCTTACTTTAAAAGGGAAAAAGAGAGACAAAGTGCGTGGCTCGAGAACGAGTAAAAAGGTTAGTAATTAATTAATATAATTGGATTTACTCTACACTACACTACCTTAATTTTGAGTATTTTGAGTATTTTATAAATTATTATATAAATTTTACTTATTACTAGACCAAACAGTGGAGTGGTGTACCATTGTGAGAGTCTAGTAACAAGAAGTATTACTAGCTTATGCTATGATCCGAGTAGTTGCATGGGGCACGTGGAGTCTTGTGGAGTCTTGTGTAGTCTTGTGTGAATCACAAAGGACCACCTTGTAAGACTAAATACTCCTGGACCGATAACGAAGTAGTACCGTGAGGGAATGGTGGAAAAAAACCATTGGGGAGTAAAACAGAACATGAAACTGTATGTTTCCAAGCAGTGGGAGGACATCGATGCTTTGATCGCGTGCCTGTTGAAGAATGAGCTGACGACTCATAGGCAGTGACTTGGTTAATTGAATTCACCGTAGCCGTAGCAAACACGAGTCTTTATAGGACTTTTGTTATCTGTACTTTCGGAGTTTGAGCAAATTGCTATCTCTGAAAGTTCTTTATTAAATATATATGAAAAATGACGTGACAATACATGAGTAACCATAATTTTAAAAATTATACACAAAAATTACAAACATGAATTAGGTTAGTTCGGAAAGAGGTGATACATTAGAATTTTACGGTATCAATTGTGACACAATCAATTAATGATATAGGGATTATGTTGTTATTATCTTCTTCAAGCTTTTACTAATTTTAGTAGATGTGTTTTAATCATGGAACATCACAACTATATTTATAGAGAGAGAAGAAGGGAACATGAGATATACACCATTTCTTTGAAAGGATAATCCTTATCTGCTTAAGTTAGTAAATAGATTTAGCATGTTGGTTTAGGAGTACTAAACTCATAATATCATAATGCCATCCAATATTTGATTAGATTTTGATTTTTTTTCTAAAGTTTAAATCGTAAAATTCAATTCCATCATGTTTGGTTAAAGTGCAAGTTTGT
Organism: Chamaenerion angustifolium; assembly: GCA_946814005.1. Classification (NCBI taxonomy): domain Eukaryota; kingdom Viridiplantae; phylum Streptophyta; class Magnoliopsida; order Myrtales; family Onagraceae; genus Chamaenerion; species Chamaenerion angustifolium. The sequence continues at coordinate 4,672,815 of OX328279.1, forward strand.
CATAACCATTAATTTTTTCATTCGATTTTAATGGAATAAGTTTTGAAAATTACAAAATAACTAAAAAATGTCACAATTTAACTCTTTCGAACTTTTTCAAATATGACAATTGAGTCTCAATTCAATTGGTGCTCGGGTCTGGGTCTTGCCTCAATCGAACCAACCCTCAATTGAATTGAGACTTAATAGTAACATTTGGAAAATGTTTAAAATTATTAAATTATTTTTTTTGAAAGTTTTTGTTATTTTTACAAATTGTAAAACTTAATATGTTAAATTTGGATGAAAAATTGCACTTTGACCAAATATAATTGAATATTTTTTTTTATAATTTAAATTTTAAGAAAAAAACTCAAAATTTAATTAAACATTAAAATATATCATATTTTACCCTCTAATATTTGTTTTACTCAGATTGTCTAACGCTATGTTACAACGCCATGTGCTACCATCATTCAATATTTCTATTAATATAAAAACCGTATCCTAGAAAATCCTACCAATAAAGCAATTTACAAAAGTTATCAAAGATATGAAAGCTATAGATCAAATCCTAGGTAAATATGAAAAAGTGAGTTTCTGTTACAAAGAAGGTGATTAAAAATTATAATTGTATAAACGAGCCTAATTAATAAAACACTATAAGTAATGGTTATAAAATTCAATTTATTATAGCTTTAAATACCAAGTAGCTACCTGAACTTTGTACGTTTTGAAACGAGCTACCCGAACTTTGAAAATTCAAAACGGGCTAGCTCAACTCTGAAGAAGGTGCAAATAGTTATCTCTGTTCAATTTTTGACGACTTTCCGATGACTTTCCAACGATTTTTCGATAACTTTCCAACGACAGTTGACGGAAAATTGGAGGGAGGTAGCTATTTGCACATTCTTCAAAGTTGAGGTAGCTTGTTTTGAATTTTCAAAGTTCGGGTAACTCGTTGCAAAACGTGCAAAGTTCATGTAGCTATTTGATATTTAATCATTATTATATATAGATATTGTATGAATTCATTTATTATAATTCATTTATTATTGGCCCCCGCCCCCCACTTGATTAAGTAAAATAAAAGAGAAGAATTCAATTAACACTCTATTAATCACTGTAAGTGATTTATCTGATTCGTCAACTACCTTCCTTTTCGGTCGGATCAACCGTTATATTTAATTCACCACCCAGTCAACAGTACTGCTGACACGACTCTATTAAAATTAGAGTTTCTTACGTATGAATTTGACTGCCCATTTCTCTTTTTTTTTTACAGTAAATATATTCAGGATTTAACATACATATATAGATAAAAATAATCATATAATTATTACCTAAAAATAGCCATCATGTTCAAACCAGTGACGTATCCAAAATTTTTATAATGGGGTTTACTATACAGATTTATAAATAATAGATTCAATTTTTGGGCTAAGTAGGGTTCTTTAAAATTAAAAATAGAATTTATAATATATTATTTTTCTAGGGTACAAAAAAAATGGGGGACAACTGTCTCTATTCTTCTATAAAAATTCGTCACTAGTTCAAACGTTATAAAAAATCCTCCATGTTTTACAATATTTGTATTTTTATATATGTACCACGTAATCATCCTTAAATTCCGGTTAAGTGAAGATTAAGAACAATACGTGACAAGGGGGTTTCTCTTTATATATATATATATGTATATGTACGTACATATATATTTATGGTTAATGTGGATCCTTATCTTGTTTTTCTATTTCTAGTATTATGTGTGAATCCAAATCTCTGCCTTTAATGAGCTGCCCATACTATAATGTTAAACAAGCTTATCTTTTTATCCTATTTTTGTTTATTTTATGTGCATTTCCCAATTTGTTGTGAAGTAAAATTCACGACTAGTTAGCTACTACTAATGCTTACTTCATCATATTATTAATTTTGAGGGAGGATATATATAGTGTTAATAGAAAGAAAAAGAGAAAAAACACTACCTCAACTTTGCTCTCTTTATTAAAAATAATTTAAAATTTAAAAAACTAAATTTATTTATTTTTCTATAAAATCCGAACAAAACTAACATGACGGTACGATTGGTTCAAACTATCAAAAATCATGTTATAATATGAAAAATACATAAAAAGGGGGGAAATAGGAAAGTTGAGACAGTAAATCTGAATTTTTAATATAATAATTTTATAAATAAAATATGTAATAAATAAAAAAAATTAATTAATTATTTTTTATTCATTTCATATTTATTTTTTTAAAAAAAATTAGATTTAACTTCTCAATTGTTTAATTTTTTTCCTCATTCTTTTTTTAAAAAAGGTTTGGATAAATAAGATATTACCACATTATTTTTCGTCAAAATTTAACGAAAAATAAATAAAGTTGGCTTTTTGCCTCAACTCTTAACGTAAGTGTAATAAAATTCAAAAATCAAAAGTTCGAATAATTTTTAGTAAGACTTTTTTTTTAACACTATATATGCTCTTTACTCTATTTATATGCAATCTGCCATTTGATTTTGTATCCCTAATCGGGACTGGATGCGACGTAAATTAAAAAAGGTTTCTAGTCTGTTGTAGGTGCATAATTTATTATAAATCCTAAATACAGAGATAGCGTCGAAAAACAATTCATTTTCGTATCTATTATTTAACGAAATCAACCTTCTTCTAGTCTGAAGTATATATTTCACAAGTGAATTCTCATAGGGTAGATATAGTTGACTTGACTCTGCACACACACACATATATACATAATTATAAATATATAGTACAAGTACTTCATCTACGTACCTATCTATCATTGGCTGACAGACTGACACTGTATTTTAGTTCAAATTTGGCCAGGCTACAAATAATTAAAGATTGCGTAAGGACGTTTAACATATCATTTATTTTCCATTGGGGAACCCTAACAGGCTAATAGTTTTGTACACATATAGCTAGCGTGATAGGGAGACCAAGTAATTAATATATCTCCATAGCGAACATATGATTTTTGGTTGCCCGTGGGTCGTGCTCGTCTGGCGGCACCATCTTGACCTCTCGGCCATCACAATTGGGCTCGCCTCCTTCGATTCTTGGCTCGGGGAGGTAACGAACCTGACAGGTAGTCCGAGGTGGATTCGGGCACAAGCATGGAGACGGTACATGGTCGTGTGTTGGGTAATCTGGAAGGCTCAGTGTAAGCTCACATATGAAAATGTTCAACCCTATGTTCCCTTAATTCTGTAGGAGATCAACCGCACACTTCAGGAGCTCGGCTCGCCCGCACCTCCTCTGGCGAGGCATGATCTGTTCCAGGCGTGGCATCGCCCTCCTCCGGGTGTTGTTAAGCTTAATTGTGATGGGGCTTGGTGTCGCTCTTCGAACAAGGGCGGATATGGAGTCATAGCGAGGGACTCAACAGGTGCGGTTCAGGGAGGCTCCTCGGCGATCATGTGTGCATGTTCGGTGGACGAAATCGAGGCGGAAGCTGTCCTCGAGGCAGTTCGGCTGGCTATCCATAATAGGTGGCCGAGGATTATCATCGAGACCGACGCATTGAATGTCATCAACCACATCCATCGTCGGTATTTCGCATGGAGATTGAATCCAATTTTGTCAAACACAATATCTCTATCTTCTTCGGTTAGTGATGTTGTGTGGGTCCATGCTCCACGATCCGCAAACTCTTGCGCGGATTGGATAGCGAAAAATGTATTGTCGGGGTTGTGTCCATTGGATTGAGTGTCTTCACCCCCAACCTCTTTGCTTAGATGTCTCTTTTCGGATAACATTTTGTACTCGAACTATTGTCCGGTTATTCCTATGATATAAGATGTTCTATTTGGCCAAAAAAAAAGACATAGCGGTTTAACGTTTCGTCCATTAAATGAAAATTTTGAATTTAAGTCATCAAAAAAAATATTTTTTTGCACTACAGGAGAATGGTCATTTAACGGTTGAAAAATATTTTTTTAACGGCTGGAAAATTAAGCCGTTAAATTATCACGACTAAACAGAAGTTGAGTGGTGCTATGATGTGTCAGGACAATTATCACGGCTCAATATAAAATGAGTCGTGATAATTCCCAACCCAAAATCAAAAGTGCCGCCAAAATAATTATGACAACACTTTTGGTTGAGCCGCCATAAATAATAATTTTTTTTAAACTCATATTTTTCGCGGCTCATATATATATTAGCCGCAAAAAATCAAAAGGTACTATAATTTTCGCGTCTCGTTTCATATGAGCCGCGAAAATTGATTTTTTTTTATTTAAAAATAATAATTTATACTATAATTATAATCATACAATAATAACCTAGATAGTTTACATACAAAAATAATAATTTTTGCATACAATACATTACATATTCGTAAGTTCGCCTCATTAATTCAAAAACATAATATGTTATAATAGTTCTTCATTCCTAACATTTTCTTGACTAAGATGATTCATTTTATTGATCGTTTTCTTGACTTCCACTAGCAGATTGTTCACTACTAGACGTTGCTGATTGATGAGTTGCCCGACCATCCTATAAAAACATCCAAAAAATAAATTATAATATGCCCAACAATTAGGCAAATTAACTTATTAAACTAAACCTCAATTCGCATGCAAAACTAAAGCATCCAAAACACTAAAAACACCGTGAAAAGCAATACTTACTTGATTTTCGGTTGGTAAATGTGAGGAACTCAAACCAAGGTTGATAAAATGGGTGATTGTATGACCATCCTATCTAAACATTCAAAAATTAAAGTATAAGATGCAACATTTAAACATTAAACTAACTTAAATTATAAGATGCACAACAATTAAGCAAATTAACCTATTACACTAAACCTCAATTCGCTAGCAAGACTAAAGCATCCAAAACACTAAAACACCATAATAATATATTTGAACTACTATCCATCAAACAGTAAATGCATAAAGTGATATCATTGCAAAATGTAATCTATATATTTACTTGATTTCCCACCTCGAAAGACCACAAGTTGGACAACTGGAATGTTCAACATTTTCACCCCAATACAACGTGCAATCATTTGGGCATGCATATATCTTATCATACCCAATACCCAATTCTGTAATCAATTTCTTAGCATCATAATAAGAAACTGGAAAAGTTGCTGAAGGAAATGCAATTCTTAAAACTTCAAACAACATATCAACTGATTTCGTCTGAGACCAACCACCAACTGTTTTTATATTCCAAATGTGTAAGATGAATGATATCACTGTGAATGATTCACAATTGGGATATAATGGTTTCTCACTCTCACTCATTAATTTTTGAAGAGTGAAAACTTTTTCAGGGCATGCATCATGTTGTTCTGATCCTGAAGTGTCATTATCACCAACAACTAGTCTATTATATTGCACAGTGTTTGACGGAGCATATCCCATGACAACATGAAATAAATCTCGTAATTCACCTTGTCCATCCAAATGAATGTTAATTTCACTGTTCCTTATAGGACTATTCATTTCTTGGTTCATATTTGGCTGAGTTTGTAGACACGATTCACCATGAAAAAACCCATATAGTATAGCCAACCAAGAAACCATTCCAAATTAAGTGACTCTCTACTTCTTCCGCCACATGATATTTTCTATTTTGACATTTACGGCAAGGCCATATCATTTTTCCATTAACCAAATCATTTATATTAGCAAATTCAATGAAGTCTTTGACACCGGATTGATACTCTTTGCTAATTATTGTTTTTTATCCAATCCATGTCAAATTTTAAAGTTCATAACAATCAAAAAATGTGAATATGAAAGTTAGGATACTCACAACAGCGTTAGCCGCCCATACTTCCACGTTTATGGGATTAATGCTACTGTTAATTCTAAAGACATATAACAAAATCCTACCGTTAGCAAAGAGCAATTTTCTCATATGCTAGCTTCAACATTTTTTTGTCTTCCATTTAATTTATACTAGGCAACTTAAATTCGATCATGAGGATGTATAATATATGACTAAGTGCTGCTATACATGTCCTTCCAACAATAACTTCGAATGAAGGTTACCTTGGAGAAATTAGGGTTTGCAGCTCTTCTTCAAACTTCGGATTCAACCAATTATACTGATAAATCGAAGAAGTACAACATATATAAGACTGGGGAAGATCAATTCATTGAACAAATTGAAGAAAACAACGAAGAAAACTTACTAAAATCGGGGGGTCGAGCGCGCGACGAACAACGACTATTTCAGTTGATTATGCTGTCAAATCGAACAAGGAGTACACAAATAAAACTTTCGGAGTTCAATTCATTGAAGAAATTGAAGGAAAAAAGATGAAGAAGAGAACTTACCTGCCTCACGACGAACAGCCCCGCGAAGAATTAAGAACAGCGAGCCGAAGTTATGTTCTCTGCAGAATGACAGAATGTTATTTTACCTAGTGTATCACGACTCAAAACAAAAGGAGTCGTGAAAAATCTGTATTTATTTTTTTATTTTTGGTCATTTATCACGGCTCAAAACAAAATCAGTCGTTATGAATCTTTAAAATGAAATAATAATAACGACGGGAAACAATAATGAGCCGCGATAAATAGAAATTTTAGTAAAAATTAAATAAAATTTGCGGCCCAACATTAAATGAGTCGTGAAAATTATAGAAAATAAATAAATATTAACGACACTTGATATTGAGCTGTTGAAAGCAAGAGAAATGTAACAACTCAGTTGTTTGAGCCGTAAAAAAAACATAACAACGCAATGTTAATTGAGTCATTATATTCTATTTAAATTAATTTGTAACAGTTCAATATACATTAAGCCGTTAGATTTAGCCGATAAAATGCTCTTCTCCCATAGAGTTGATTAATATCTTATCATCTACGAACTAACTATAGTGCATATATTAACTATTCTAACTATGGAACAAGCATAGTAGTAATATTATCATCATGATGGGGCTCACCTGGAACACTCTTGTGTTTTTATTTTACAAACTATCAGACTTTTTATTGTCCAGCCTTTTTTACTGAATTGACATCCCACTAGGGATGTCAATGATTATGGTATGGTACAACTATGTCAAGTATCATAATTAGGGGTGAGCTTGGGCGGTCCGGGCCGGTTTTTTAGGCAAGACCGAGCCCGAGCCCGAAATTTCGGTCTTCACCTTTGGAGAACCGAGACCGAGACCGACTTCGATATAAAAAGCCCGCCCGAGTCGGTCTTGCTTGACTCGGGCCGGTCTCGGTCCATTACCGAAATTTTCAATCCAAATTTAAAAAAAAAAAAATGTCCGAATATTCACCAAATTTAGAACATACAAACACAATAAATCAAGTATCAAATATACAATCCAAACACACATTATAAATATAGAACATACAATCCAAACACACATGGAGACTTTGTGAGTTGTTGTATACTACTATACTTGTATAGTATATATAGTATTATGTATTAGGTTTTTAGGCAACTCGGGCCGGGCCGGTCCTAATCGGGAATTTCGGGAAAAAACCGAACCCGAGCCCAATCCCGACTTTAGAGGAAAAAACCCGCTCGCTCGGTCTCGGTCCTAGTCGGTCTCGGTCTTAGTCGGGCCGGTTTCGGACCGGTCTCGGGCCGGTCTCGGTCCAACCAGTATTTTTTGCTCACCCCTAATCATAATCATACCATATTTTTAAATTACATATCATAACTATAACCATAATCATTACAGGTATTTCCAATACCATAACCATGGTTATTAACCACGATTTTAACTGTATACTCATTACCACCGCGGGTGAATTGTAATGAAACATTATAAATGTTATCTTAATAAATACACAAAGTTAGGTCACAAGCAATAAAAATATTCAACATTAGCATCATTTAAAATTAACACTAATATCATTTAACATTTACATCATTCAATTATAGTTCACCTTGGAATTATAGATTCGTGAAATCTAAAATTGAAAATTTTACTCTTATTATAAGCATTTATTAAAATATTAATATTAAAATATTATTATTATTATATTTATATAATGATCATGGTTATAATAATGAGTATAACTAAAATACTATAACTATAACCATAACCATAACTATTACGAGTAGAAAATTTATCAGCATAACCACACCGCACCATAATAGCGCGGTTAACTATATAAAAAAAATAATAATTATAACCATGATTTTAGATTTTTCAGCACACCATTTTTTGTGTTTAATCCCAACCGACAGCTTCCATATTTATGAATAACAAGTTAACAACCTCTCTTCTCGGCGTTGTCCAGAAAAGAGTGAAGGGTAATGTAAATGACAATGGAAAAAAATAGTGTAAGGGTTCAATATTTTGTCTTTTAATAAAATATTTTAAGTTTGACTTATAAATATGAAGAAAACAAATCTCTCTAATCATTATTTTACTTATTATGAGCTAATTATAGTTTGAGTGGAGATTATTTAAAATATGGAGTAAGTGTATCTAAGAATGATGACCACCCAATCGAAAGAAAGAAAAAGGTAGACTGGATTCAATGTCAAAATTTGGGTATATATGAATTATGACGTAAGAGATCGATGGGAGACAATGGGACATGGAAAGAGTTTCCGTGTAGGAGAAAATTATGATTATATATATAATTGATTATAACTTATTTATTAAACTTTAAAATTCACTTAATAATGGTGCGGCGATATCTTGATTATAATTTACTATTTTTGACACGAGACAATATATACCAATTATGATTTATAATTAAAATTAAATAAGCATATTTAATATATTGCATTTAAATTTTTTTGATATATAAATATACATATAAACATAATTAATTATGCATATCTAATATTTAAATTTATTATTATACTTATTTTTAATCACAATTTATAAATTTAATTATAAAACATTTGTCATATGACATGACTCATGTCATTTATATATGGTTATATTTGTTTAATAAGTTAATTGTGTTATCGTGTGTATTACATGTGATATGTTTATAAACGTGTCGTGTTCGTATTTAGAGTCTTAAGACCATTTTGCTTACCAATGGCACAATTAATAGAATTCGACACTTAGGGGGCGTTTGATTGAATATATTATTTAATACATGTATTATGTAGTATATGTATTAGGTAATACACATATTAATTAATACACGTATTCGTTAATAATATGTTTGGATGAGACATGTATTAAGATATACTTATACATGCATAACCTAATAGAGTGTTTGATTCAGTATAAAATTATACGTAAAGTGACAAAAAGACTTAAACGCCCTTAAATTGATTTCGCAATGTAATAAGTTATACACATGAATTGATTTACCTTTTTAAAATAAAATATATTCATATTAAAAAATGTTGGAAAAAATCACGAACACACAAAAAGAAGAAGATAGTATCCGTTTGAGTCGTAACCACTTTAATCCACTTCGACTCTTCTCTTATAATCGTTGCAATTTCATCCTTAAAATGTTACTTCTGTGCATAAAGTTTCAAAACCTTCATGTTCTCAAGCGACCCCGTGTGATTGATTTCTGATTGAAGAGAAAATTAAATAAAGCATTGCATTGGTTTTATAAATATGTGAACGACATGATTTTACAAATCGAATTTGGGAACAACATGATTTAAAAACACGCGTGGAATCACACTTAGCAAAATATGAAGATGAAATAGTTAAATAACCACTATTAAGTTTTTTTTTCTTTTCATGACACATGCATATAAAGAGTAAAAAAAACATAGCAAATTATATATGTTTGTTTAATATTTTTTTAAAAATAATATCAAACAAACGAGTAAGTATTAAAATATTGGTGAGTATATTATTAATTATTTTTTTTAACTATTTTTTTAAATGCTGGCTATATGTCATATATTATCGTCAAAATGAACTCAGAAATTGTTTCTGAATTCGAATGGTACCCAACAATTGTTTTGTATTTGAGTAAGTGGTTCATTTTTTTAAAATATAACATATATGGATGAATTAATGATGAAGATTTATGAATAGTATTACATCACTTTATTTTTCATTTAATATATTACATTTTATTATTATTTATTATTAGATAATTTGAGTAAATAATAATTTTAAAATATTTTATATTAAAATTCAAAAAATTTGATAAAATTGAAAAATAACATGATAAACTATTATTACATAGGGTTAATATACTAAGAGTAATTAAGTAAATTTTTACTATGTATTAAATAATATTATGGTTAAATAATGTATTAGTTAAAACACAATTAACACTATAATTATGTATTAGCTAATACATACAATTATTTCTAATCAAACATTGTATTATTTAATACATGTATTAGTTAATACTAATACATGGTTAATAGCGCAATCAAACACCCCCTTACTTACACAACACGATTAAACACACTATACAAACGACCTCAAAACATATACTATCCTATATATATATATATATATATATATGCCAAATAAACCTTTTAAAAATAATAATAATAATAATAATAATAATAAACCATCCTCTCGAATTCTTTCCCTTCATCTTTACAACCGGACCCCCCTTAGTGTCCTAACATCACATAAAAACAGATCGAATATGCCAAATTCTACACAAACTGGTATAAAGGTGTATCAAAATATCTCTATTTATCAAACCGTAACCCGAGTAGTTAAAATAAATTACCTTAAAATTTCACTGTATATTAAAAAAAATTATAACTTCAAAATTCAAAAAGTAATCTTATATATGTATATTTTTTATGTTTCCTGAAAAAATAATCATGATTTTTCCGTCCCGATCCGTTCCTTTCCTTGACCGAATGTTTGATGTTAAAACAGTTTCCCGGCAAAGCCAACTCTTTGTCACATGGAAGTATTAGCCCATTTCCACGTGTCACCTCCCCCTTCATTTCTGTTGGAGGGACCACATTATCCCTTTCCTTGTAGCTCCCCCCCCCCCCCCCCCCCCCCCCCCCCCCCACTTTCTTCTTCCCCATTGCCAATTTACCATGACTATGACTTGGTTGTTGTCTCCACAACATACTCTACCCATTCAATGCATGCCAATGCCAATCTACCATACAAAGATGATGAACATTGACCCCACAAAGCTTTTAAACTCCTTATCTTCAACGATGATGGCGACAGACTCATTCACTTCAAGGAACTCATAATGGACTCAAAAGATGGGGAATAATAGACATAGTCAGTCTAATAATAAGTACTAGGGCTGATCATGGGCGGACCGGACCAGTCCTGAAGGCAAGACTGAGATCGAGACTGAAATTTCGATCTTGCCTTCTGGAGGATCGAGACCGACCTCACAAAAAAAAAATTGAATTTGTCTAAATACAAACATCATTGGAATCAAAGTACGCATGACCAAAAAAAAAATCAAAGTAACAAAATTATAAAGTACAATTCAAAGTAACAAATCAATCAAGTAACAAACACACAAAATTCTAAACAAAGTTCATTTTCTTCCATAGTTCCAAACATACATAATTGATTTTTAGGGGTTGTATAGTAACTTCGGGTCAGGCCTGTCCTAAACGGGATTTCGGGAAAAAGACCAAGACCGAACCCGACCTTGAAGAAAAAAAACTACCCACTCGGTTTTGGTCCTAGTCGGGCCGGTCTTGTCGAGAATTCGATCGTATAGTCTTTTTTAATTACCCTTAATAATTACATAATATATAAGAAAGAAGGAGATAGATAGAATTTTTTCAAAAACTATTCACTTTTCAAAAAATATTTGAAAAAGTGTATATCGAAATTTTTTTTTTAGAAAAGTATGCATACGCGCGACGCGCCTATTGAGTAGGCGCACGCCAGGGGTGCGCCTACTGCGTAAATTTTTTTTTTTTCGCAAAAACACCGGTCTATCAGAAACCACGTTGATTTTAAGTCTGCTTATGGTTTTCCTCCTAAATAGAAATTGAGAGATAGTCTCACGCGTATTCATAGGTCCAAACTACAAATTTTCCAACTTGTTCTGAACAACAATGAAACAAAGTTGTTTATTCACAAGTTTCTGAATGAGACTTTTCTTCAGATGCTCACGCGTTGCTTTATCTCAGTATTCACAGGGTTTCCTCCAAATTTTCCAACTTGTTCTGAACAACAATGAAACAAAGTTGTTTATTCACAAGTTTCTGAATCTTCCGAATATCTTCTTTTGGCTCAAGATACTCCATCAAGCAATTATGTTTCTCTTCCAACTCAGGGCTACCATTCTTTTCCATCTCCATCTGGAAATGCAGAAGCTTTCGTACTTCTACAAAGCCACTCCTCCCTGCCTCTCTCCACAGATATCTCACTACATATCTATATCTTTCATTAATGAGACAGAAAAATCGAACAGGGTATAGGCTAACTAACAGCTGCAACACATTAGAGGCAGGCATGCTAGAAAGGTCCTGCAGCTGCAATCTTCCGAATATCTTGTAAAGCTTCTCCAATGACTATAGCTTTTTATCTGAGTTCAAGCCTGCTTATGGTTTTCCTCCTAAATAGAAATTGAGAGATACTTTCTCCAGTAAAGAAGAAAGGAAGTTCTAAGAAGAAATGGTTTTCCTCCTGAAAATGTCAAACTGGCTAGTGTATTTGAAGAAAAGTCTCATTTAGAAACTTGTGCATAAACAACTTTGTTTCAGTGTTTTACCTCGCGGATTTTGTTCAAAACAAGTTGGAGGGCAAACTATGTATACGCGCACCCCGGGGTCGCGCCTAACGGACATAGTTACTGTTTGAAATTTATCTAAAGTAACCCCAAAAGAGTTATTTTGCCGCAGTAATTCCTGAAAATGTCAAACTAGCTAGTGTATTTGAAGAAAAGTCTCATTCAGAAACTTGTGAATGAACAACTTTGTTTCAATGTTTGACATCGCGGATGTTGTTCAGAACAAGTTGGAAAATCTAGGGCAGGAACCTAAAGTATTTAACTTCTGAGAACTTACTTTCTTCTTAATTGGAGAGACTATCTCTCAATTTCTATGTAGGAGGAAAACCGTATAAACAGGCTCAAAATTAGATGTTTTTCAAAAAGTAAGCATATAGTAGGAAAAAAAGCATACATGAAGGAATTTGGTGCGCGTAGAGGAATTTGGACTTGTGAATACTGGGATAAAGCAACGCGTGAAACAATCATCTCGGTGGTTTGTTAACAAATTGATTTTCTGTCCTCTTGATCCAAGACCCTTTTGTTAACAAATTGATCTTCTGTCCTCTTGATCCAAGACCCTTCCTAACCATTGGAAGGGGATCAGTTTTCTTCTGTCCTCACCGTACGACAGAAGATATTCGGAAGATTCAGAATCTCGTGAATAAACAACTTTGTTTCATTGTTGTTCAGAACAAGTTGGAAAATTTGTAGTTTGGACCTATGAATACGCGTGAGACTATCTCTCAATTTCTATTTAGGAGGAAAACCATAAGCAGACTTAAAATCAACGTGGTTTCTGATAGACCGGTGTTTTTGCGAAAAAAAAAAAAAATTTAGGCAGTAAGCGCACCCCTGGGATGCGCCTATTGAATAGGCGCGTCGCGCGTATGCATACTTTTCTAAAAAAAAAATTTCGATATACACTTTTTCAAATATTTTTTTTAAACTAAACAGTTTTTGAAAAAATTCAGATAGATAAGTTGAGATTTAAGGTTAAAATAAAAAGAATTAGAGTAAAGAAGGTTTAAAAACTTTAATATATATTTTTTAATATATATCTCCTATTGTTTCGTCGCATCAAGTCACTCCAAGTCAAGGAAGGAGCTCTCCTGCAATGATTCCATTTTGTTGTAGTACTCTGAAAAAAGTCCCACACTGACAACTAGAAAGGTTATCTTGTTGGGGAATTAATGCGTCCAGAGGGAGGGCTCACAACAAAACGAAAACATTCAAACATCTTTATATATATATATATTAATTTAGTTAGGCTATATAGAATTCTAATAAGTAAGTTTTTAAAGATATTTTTTCATTTTTAATGTTAATTTTATAACTTATAACTGGTCTGTGTCAAACATATAATTCTCATTCATGTGTGACATACTATGTAACTTAGTTTAAAATCGTCCAAAATCTCTCATTCATTCTCCCAATAAATTACAAAATTTCAGTAATATCTTCTTATATTTCACGTGCATTTATAATTTTTCTTAAGTTTATTTTATTTACTAAATTTTATATTTCACGAAAAGAAAGTAGATACATATATTAAATCTTTCTATTACAAGATAATTTAAGATAAAATTAAAGATAATTATGTATATTCTATATCAATTTTTTGAAAATAATAATCACATGTTAATTTTATGTAAATATTTATAATTACGTATGCAAAATAAATTTAGGGTATGAAAAAATCATAATAATAATTTTAATATAATTTCTTCATACTTTTATTAGAATTATTTTTATAAAATATCACTGTTATATTCTACTATAATCAACATATATTACACATTAAAAAATAATTTATAATTACTATAACTAATATATATATATATATATTCTAATAGTTTGTATTTATTTAAAAATATATGAAAATAATAGATGTCATAAAATGAATTTTAAAATCATTAGTTAGCATCATATTCATAATTGTTGACATTTGTTTTTATTATCTAACAATTATTTTTATAAAATATAAATAACCATTATATTGTATAATATTATAAAAATAAGTCTACATTTTTTTTCATAAATATAATTATTTTTATACTGTGTAATTGAATTAATATTAATTAAATATACTTTAATAAACTATTATAATTATATATTTATTTAAAAAGTATTATTAATTTATACAACTAAAATAATTATTATATTGCGCAAAGCGCAAATCAATTTTCAAGAAATACTTAGTTTGGGTAAAATATGACATTTTCCCCTAATGTTTGGTTAGGTTTCAGTTTTCCCCCTAAAATTTAAATCGTAAAATTTTATTATCTCATGTTTGGCCAAAATGCAAGTTTGTCCCCTCTGTCAACTTTTCCATCCAAATTTAACATAATAAGTTTTGAAAATTGCAAAAAAAAAGTCACAATTTAACCATCCCAAACTTTTTTAAATGTTACAATTGCGTCCCCCTAAAATTTAAATCGTAAAATTTTATTATCTCATGTTTGGCCAAAATGCAAGTTTGTCCCCTCTGTCAACTTTTCCATCCAAATTTAACATAATAAGTTTTGAAAATTGCAAAAAAAAAGTCACAATTTAACCATCCCAAACTTTTTTAAATGTTACAATTGCGTCCCCATTCGATTGAGGTTCAATCGAGACTCAATTGTAACATTTAAAAAAGTTTGGGATTGTTAAGTTGTGACATTTTTTTTTTTGCAATTTTCAAAACTTATTCTGTTAAATTTGGATGGAAAAGTTGATAGAGGGGGCAAACTTGCATTTTGGCCAAACATGAGATAATACAATTTTACGATTTAAATTTTAGGGGGAAAACTGAAACCTAACCAAACATTAGGGGAAAATGTCATATTTTACCCAAACTTAGTATTTCTTGAAAATTGATCTGCGCTTTGCGCAATATAATAATTATTTTAGTTTTATAAATTAAGAATACTTTTTAAATAAATATATAATTATAACATGATTATAGTTTATTAAAGTATATTTAATTAATATTAATTCAGTTACACAATATAAAAAATAATTATATTTATGAAAAAAAAATGTAAACTTATTTTTATAATATTATACAATATAATGATTATTTATATTTTATAAAAATAATTGGTAGATAATAAAAACAAATGTCAACAATTATGAATACTAGACTCTGGCACGCGCTACGCGCGTGCACGTTGTCGTCGTTTGTCTTGGGTGAGATAGTTAAATTGTAACATTTTTGAAGGTTTTATGTTATTTTTATAATTTTCAAAACTTATTCTATTAAATTGTGGATACTTTAGCCAAACAAGAGAAAATGAAATTTTACGATTTAAAATTTGGGGAGGTAAACTCAAAATCTGACTAAATACTAGGGGAAATGTCGTATTTAAGGGGAAAATATGTAATATGTTTGACTAAAATGATAAGAGCATAAACCTTATTTGTTTCACATGTAATATGTTGCATTTTGTTAATTTTTGATTACTTCCGTTAAATAAGACTAGCGAAGGGAGGCAACATTTCCTTATGATACTGTAGTTAATTAAATATAAATCAGAATTTTTTCAAAAACTGTTTATTTTAGAATTTTTTTTTTTGAAAAAGTGAATATCAATTTTTTTTTAAGAAATCTATACATAGGCGCGGGACACCGGGGACGCGCCTATTCATTGGCGCGACCTGGGGATGTGCCTAGGACACAGGGTTCTTTTTAAAGAAACCGATCCCTTCTCTGCATCCCCATCCCGCCTCCAAGCTCCCCGACGCCGCCTCCAGCAGCTCCCACCTCGCCAGCTCCGGCCTCGCCGTCTCCAGCTCCAACCCGATCTCCCCCTTCATTCCGTCGCCTCGCCTTGTTCCGCCTGCATCCTCCCCACCGGTGCGCAAGATCCCGACGCCGCCTCGCCGCCGCTGCCAAGCGTAGTTCGCCTCCAGATCCCGACGTCAGGGCCGCCACCTACAAATATATATGTAAATATAACACCTACAAATGTTTTAAAAATTAATATTATGCAATATATAAAAATTAATAACTTACCTTCTTCGTGCAAGAGAGCTCAGGAAGAAGATTGATACGCAGTAGCCAAGGAAGAAGATTGATACGCAGTAGCCAAGGAGATAGCAATCAGTACAAGCAGACAGAGAAGAAGCGGTAATATTTATCGAATGTAATAATAATTGGTTATTACTGTTACAATTTGTACAATAATTGGGCAGAATCGCATATAATTGGTTAATAGGCGCAATTTCAAAGTCGCGCCTATTGCAATAGGCGCATCCCCAAATAGGCGTCTATTAACATTTTCCTAAATATATTTGGGCGATATCTACTTTTTCAAAAAAAAATTTATACACTGTACACTTTTTGAAAAAATTCTATAAATCAAGCCGGGAATCTCCCAACATGGACTCGTTAGTAGTAAGTGTAAGACAAAAAAATGCAGGCTTGTCTTGAAAATAACATATATACTTAACTAATTGCATGCACACTATTCTCAACTATGTATATTTGGTTTAGATATTATTAGTAATAGTAAAGATAAATAATATTAATTGCATTGCTTAGTTATATTAATCGAAGCTAACGCATAGAATTGTGATAAGTTTTCCATAGAGATATTTTTATAATAATAGGAAATAAATAATAAGAATTGGAAGGAAGGAATGATTTTCATGATAATTGAATATATAATGAAACAATAGAAATATAATATAGAAGTTGTAAAAATACAAAATACAAGTGGTGGTCAATATTTTTTAGTCAATACAAGTAATACATAATTAAGAAAAAACCATTTCAAATTTTCAAGTGCTTAGAATAAAATAAATTCAAGAAAACATTAACACAAAAAAAAATGAAGTATATAAATACTACTAGGAAAAAAATAAAATAGATATTTTTTTAGCCAATACATTTATTATATATAACCATTTTCTTCTTTGTATAATTTTAAAACAAAATAATATAAAAACAAAGAGGAGTAAAATAAATGGTTAATTACTTAATTGGTTACACATGTTTCACCATTGTGCAGAATGGTTACACAAGTTTCAAAATGTGATTAATTGGTTTTGATATGTGACTAATTGGTTTTTGCACTATTCACCGTTCGAAAAATTACAGTTAATTCACTATTTAGATACATAAAATGACGTAATTACCCTTTTCATCAATCAAGTTGTGTTCTTCATCACCGAGCTGTGTTTTTCATCACAGTTAAGTCGCATTTCTGTGTTTTTCATCCACTGAGCTGTCAAGAACCCAGAAATCTCTTGGCTCTTCGCCATTCCATCGACCAAATTCCCGAACCGAGGTCCGGAAGAAAGCTTACAAGAGTGGCGCGAAGATAGCCTCTTGAAGAAACGCAGAGAATGACTTGTTCTTGTGTCGCAGCAACCACCTTTGGATGCATCCCAGGATTAGAATTTCTCCCATGAAGAAGCAAGATCCTGTTCTTCTCATTCATCTTAAGGGTATTATACCACTAAGAGCATAATAGTCATTTGACAATTCAAAAATATGTTAAAAATATTAATTAACGGTAAAATTAACGGTTTACTAACGGAGTAATCAATTAATCACATTGGGAAAAACATGTGTAACCAATTAGTCACGTAGCAAAACTAATTAATCACATTTTGAAACATGTGTAACCAATTAAGTAATTAACCCTAAAATAAATTAAGAATAATTTATTAGTGTTTATTTTTAATGAAGAAACGTATCACAATTTTTTTTTTGCTCAACAAACGTATCCCAACTAAAAAAAACTTTTACAATCAACCTTTTAAAATTTGTAGTTAATTTTATAAACAAACACTTTTAATTTTTAAACATTGTATTATTTATAACTAAGTTAAATTATTTAATTAATAAACTAATAATATCTAGGATTAATACAATCTTAATTTATTTTCTACTTATTATTATCGTATGGTTTTGATGGTTATAATTTGCCTAAATTTATATAATAATAAATCAAATAAATAAATTATATTTTCAGTAGTATGTATGTATATATATATATCATTATAAATATATACTTTGTATTGTGTAATCAAGATAATTAAAATACATGGATAGTCTCCTTTGTTCAAACTCCTACTCTTTCCTTCATTTTTATATTTTCAGTATAAATGTTATGGGCAAAAATAAGGAAATTAAAACATCAACTAATTCAATTCATTAATTACTTTGAAGTAATTAATTAATACAAATTACAAACAATAAAATAATTAGAGTCAAGTAATATATGTTAGTGCGGTTACAAGTTGTAATTATCTACTCGATCGATGATCTTGTCACACTCTTTTGTGCCTAGTAGAAGAAATGTATTAAAATGCCTATTTTCTCCGACACTAGTAAATCATGTTTCACACAGACAAACTCTGATTATTTTATTTTTATTATATAAAAGAATATGGATATTTATGGATACTAAAGCGTCTGATTAGCCATAATCTGATTAACCAATAATAATCGCTATTAATTCCATCTTTATTTAATTAATACTATTCGTCAGATCCCTAAACAGTACAAAGTTTGTAACAGTCCCTATTTCTTTTTGTCCCCTAGTTACACAATCATAACAACAAATATCTATCTATTTTTATTGAACATTTCCATAAATTTGCAAATATTTATTTACACTAAACTCTTCCTTTAAATAGTGGATTTATATTCAAGGAATCCAAATTTATTAGAGGTTAACACCAGTTATGTTACCCAGGCACAAAGTTATATGGGTTTACTATTTAGGAGGTATTATTATTATTATTAACTTTGAACATTATGTAAATTTAACTTTTAAAAATATAATTAATTTTAATTTAATCTTTAAAAATTTTAAATTTACCCTTCTAATTTTTTTTATTTCTTTTCTTATACTCTAATTCTTACCTCACGTAAATTACGGGTTACGTTTCGCCGATGACCTACCCTTGCTACTACGTACGGACAATAGGTTCTATATCCTCACTGAGACAAAGGAAAAATAAATAAATATTCATATCTATGCAGGGTATAATTATTATTTATAAATATTCATTTATATGTCAAAGTACTTCAATAAGGATAAATTAAAATAAAAATAAAAGGAGCAGCGATAAATTTTTAAAGATATAAATTGAAAATAATTATACTTTTTAATTTTAAAATTAAATTCTCTTACACGGTAATTTTCACGTGTTGCCTTCTTACCATACGGATTAACGTTGCCTAAAACTGTGTGCTTGTTTCATTAGGGTTTTGCACCAATCAATGCCTTTCGTCTCTTCTTCCTTTCGCGCATGGCCGATTCACCCCTCCCCCAAAAATAATTAAATAAAAATCCTTTAATTAAGCATCATTTACAAATATTAGTTACATATCGAGAATCCTTAATTTTCGCCTTAATTTGTGGCCATTTTAATGGTGGTTTAGGAATCTAATAAAAAGTGGCCTAGTAAACAAACTTATAGAAACTCTAAATTCAATGTTTATGCCACCATACCGATAACTACATATAATTTATATTTATATGTGTTTGATTTTAACCCAATTTTATTTAAATAAAATTTATTTACGTAAATAAAATTAATAATTATATCTAAACACTTTTAACTTCTTTTTTTTGTTGATAATTATGGATTAAATAAACCGCTATAGGTGACAAACTAATCACCTAAGTTCAAAATTACACAACCAAAAAAAAAACTAGCTAGTTTTAACAATTCTCGAAACAGTAGAGTTAACCGCGTTTTTTTCCGGATCACGTTAATAGTTTCCTTCGGAGGTGATCTATGGATTTCAAACACATGTCGATGGTTAAGCGCCATACCCGCCATGATATCTGCTACCGCATTTGCTTCTCGAAAATATGTCTGAACTTCATTCTTTCGAACTGCATCAATAGCTTCCTGCAATCCGCAATGATCGACATTAGTTTATGATTTGACATATTCTCATGAGAGATTACCTTATGGGCTGAGAATGCGTCCGTTTCCAGGTGAATAGATTTTAATCCGAGTGTATTTGCCAATAGCAGCCCGTCTCAGATGACCTAACATTCTGCTGTAATACTGTTTGAGCACCCAAGACTGTTTGGCCCAACATCTCTCTCTATAAACACATTTAGTTATGCGTTTGTGATGTATGGATTAGTTTTATACTTATTTTTGGATCACAACTTGTAAATTTTGAATTTGATTGGAATTAATTATAGAATTTGTAGATTCTTGTTGTGTTATTGCATGTTGTGTGTCACATATGATTTGTTTTATTAATTGTCATTTTTTAAGTTTAGAAATACGTTTAAGACAATTATTTACACACAATACAATTAATAATACATAACAATTAATAACACGACACAATATACACAAACGAGACTTACTTTCCTCTAAAGGGATGAATTCTGAATACTTGATCCGACATTTGTTTTTGCCAAGAAAAACCTGAATTACTCAGGATCGATTACTCTCACAAATAGTGTATAAATTACAATCCGAAAAAAGTAAAGAAACAAGAGGGGGTGGGGGTCTTTCGACCAATTCCGAGGAACACCCCCCGACGCAACCTGTTTAGCTAACCAATTCGCACATTGGTTCGCCGATCTATGTATGAAGGCCCATCTGATCCCGTTGATGGGGCCCGCAATTACCTTAGCGTTCTCGATAATAGTTTCTAGTTTCCAGAAAAAGCCCACTCCATTGAAGTGGTTGATGACCAATTCTGCGTCGGACTCGATCAAAATTGTCTGCCACCTTTCTTGTGCAGCAAGCTTCACACCTTCCATAATTGCTAGTGCCTCCAACTCTTCGATTGAAGACGCAGCGAACTGGATGGCTCGACCTCCACAAATTTGACCATCGGTGGTCCTAGCTATAACACCTATACCTCCCCGTTTAGAGACAGAATACCACGAAGCGTCACAATTAATCTTGACGGTTCCTGGTGCCGGGGCCTCCCACTGTTGTTGTTTGATCATATGCTGCCGAGCGTGATGCACCAGCTGCTGGGATTCCATCTCCGCCCTCGCCCCAATGATTTGATGCATGATGAGGGTCGGATTAGGAGATTTGTTCTCGAACACTGCTATACAACGTGCTTTCCAAATAAACCAGCAAGTAATCATCACTGTAATCCACTCCCTCTGCTGCTGGGCAATGTGGTTCGGCACCTGTCTTATAGTTTGGGATGGTGCAAGATGAGCTAGCCAGCGGTCAAGCTGCATCCCCTGCAGACCTGCAGCATCCAGTCCACACAAACCTTGCCATATCTGTCACGTCCATCTGCATTGAAGGAAGGCGTGTTCTCTAATGTCTGTCTCTTGACAGATGTGGCACAGAGAAGACGTTGTGACTCCCCTTCGAATAAGGTTTCCTTTTATAGCAAGTGAGTTTGTCGCCAGCCTCCACATGAATGTTCGTATCTTTGGCCACACCGACGTCTTTCATATAGCCTTTCAAAGGGCTGGCGATTCTTCTACAGGAATGTTTGGTGTGATGCTCACGTCCGTCCCTTCCAGCTTCGTTGAGTTCTTAATGGAGTGATAAGCCGATTTCACTATGATCTTCCCATCCAAAGTAAGGGGCCACCTAAAGACATCAGTATGTTATTCAAAGGAATCAGAACTTTCATGACTACCTTTGCGTGTTGCTGGTGCACCAAGGCTGAGATCACGTCGCCCCTCCATGATCTAGATGTAGGATCTATCCATTCAGCCAACCTCTCATTTCCATCCGATGTTGCACCCTCCTTCGGCCTGAGCAGCTGCCTGTTGGGCAAGGGTGCCCACCGATCCGTGAATGGACTGATCGACAGTCCATCCCACACCGACCACGCACCATGCTGTCGAAGATGGTCCCTTCCGTGCAGGAGACTTGACCAGCCCCAAGAGGCCCCCCCTTCACTGCATGAAAGAAATATAATGAAGGGAAGTATAAACCCTTGATTACCTGCACCCACAGATTGTTTGTTTCAGAGAGCACCCGGCCCGCCATGGTGGCTAGCAAGGGCGAGTTAAAAACATGCAACTCCCGGAACCCGAAACCGCCCTCGTCCTTCGATCTCGTCATAGAGTCCCATCGCTTCCAATGTATTTTACGATACCCGTTACCCGCTCCCCACCAAAACTTAGCAATTAGGGCGTTAACCTCCATACACCAAGCCTTTGGTATCTTAAGAACGCTAATCACATATGTCGGTATGGCCGTTATTACCGACTTTATGAGGACCTCCTTGCCGACATTTGTAAGGAATTTGTTTCTCCAACTATTTATTTTCCCCTTGACTCTATCCTTTAGGTATGCCAATGTGTCCCGTCTCGAACGACCCCACACAAATGGGAGCCCTAGGTACTGCCTCGGGTTCAATACATGTTGCACTCCCAATGCAGCCGTGACCTCACGCTTGAAGTCATTGTTCGCGGCCTCGTTGAAGAATAGGCTCGACTTTGCAAAATTGACTTTTTGGCCCGAAAGTCGGCAGTATTTGTCTATTACGTTTCTGAGTCTTGTGGCCTTCTCGACTCCCCCACTCATGAAAGAGAGCGAGTCGTCGGCGAAGAACAGGTGGTGGATGGTCGGGCACGAGCGCTTGGGTGTGATCCCTTGTATCTGGCCATTTGCAACCTGGGACTCCATCATTCTTGACAGAACATCAGCTACCAAAATGAATAAATAAGGTGAAAGCGGGTCACCTTGTCTAAGTCCCCTCGACGGCTTTATGGTTCTTGATCTCTTGCCATTGACTACCACTGGGTATGTCACCGTTGAAATGCAAGTTTTAATCCATCCCACCCATTGAGGCGCGAATCCCCGTCTTTCCCAGACCTTTAGAAGGAAGTCTCATTCTATCCTGTCATAAGCTTTCTGCATGTCTATCTTTAGGGTACACTATGTCCTCCCCTTCCCCGATCCCGATCTCTTTCTTGATTTCAGGAAATGGAACATTTAATGCGCAATGAGTATGTTGTCCTAGATTCTCCTCCGTGCTACAAAAGCGCTCTGAAATGAGGTGACCAGTTCTGACAAATAGATTTTTAGTCTATTAACCAGAACCTTTGAAATAATTTATAACCAAAATTGCAAAGACTAATAGACCTAAATTCAGAAGTTAATGTAGGGTGAGGCACTTTAGGGATCATGGTAATATCAATTTGGTTTATGAAGGAGGGCATTATACCTGACGCAAGGAAGGCGTTGACAAAGGTGATGATGTCTAGGACGATGACAGTCCAGTTCTTGTGGAAGAAAGTACCCAGAAGTCCATATGGTCCCGGTGCTTTTGACCCCCCCCCCATCTGAAACGCAGCCGCATTTACCTCCTCATTCGAAGCTAGTGCCGTTAAGTGCTGGTTCTGTTCGACCCCAATGTGTATGGGTAGCCCCCGACATGTGTCCTCCCAATCTGGTTTTAGACCCCCTTCGCCCCGATCCGATTGAAACAGTGATGCGTACAAGGTATGAATCTCCCTTGTGATCCCTTCTTCTCCTTCAATCCAGTTCCTTTCTCCCCCCTAAGCCGTATGATTTTGTTTCACCTTCTTCGTGCTAGGGTTGTTTGGTGGAAGAATTTTGTGTTCTTATCCCCTTCGTTCAACCATTTAACCCTAGCGCGTTGTTTCCAGAATATCTCCTCTCGTTTCCAAAGTGCATGTAACCTCGACTTAAGAGCTCTCTCTTCATCATCCCCCTACGCCACTCGATGGTGTCTACTTAACGTGATCAATAGCTTTTTAACTTTGTTCATCTCGACCACGTTGTGCTTAAATTCAGTCGTACTCCACTCAGTTAGCGATCGCCGACATCCTTCCAGTTTCGGTTGCATGTCATGCAGTCGTTGTAACGGACCTGTCTCCATCCATGCTCGTTTGATAATATCATAACACTCTTTCTTCTCGAACCACATATCTTCAAACCTAAACCGTTTGTCGCCCCTATGATCCGAATGCTCCAATAACAGGATTAATGGTGAATGATTCGACCCCACTACGAGTTCATTTATGCATTGGGCGGTTGGAAAAGATGAGCTCCATCCACTATTCCCTACCCCTAGATCCAGTCTCTCCCACACCCGTTCCTCGCCTCTCCGATTGTTAGACCACGTATACGGTTGCCCCTTGAAGCCTATATCTTCTACATTGAGGTCCGAGAGGAGATCATTGAATCCATCGATTTTCTGTTGTTCCTTTCGTCTCCCCATCGTTTTTATTCATGATTTTATATGTCGTTAAAGTCTTCGATACAAAGCTAATGCTCCCTTCTATTTTCACCAACCCTCCTAAGATGTTCCTAGTTCAGCTTTCTTCTTACAAAGTCCGGATCTCCATATACTGAAGTGGTAAGGTATTCCACTGTCCCCTGAGCCATGGTAATTCTGCTATCAATGAGATTTCTTCATCTTTCTAGAATTTTTACTGTTACATTGCTCGTCCACCAAAGTGTCAATCCTCCACTCGTCCCTATTGGGTCGACATATAATGCATTGTCCCATTCCTACTTCCCTTCTTATCCTGTCACAAAAGGTTTCAGCTTGCTTGGTCTTCATAAGAAATATGATACTCGGCTGAAACCTTTTTTTGAGGTCTTTTAGGTGACGAACTGATAGGGGAGACTCCAACCCCTGACAGTTCCAGCTTATGATGCTCATTGGGTTCGTGTGACTGTTTGGGGACAGCCACCAGAACCCTTTGGTTGGTCGAGCGAGTTGTATCCTACCGGTCCCCCAGATTCAGTGCCCAGTGTGTAATGAGATCCATGCCCTGTGGTCATTCTCTGTCTGTCACCAAAATAGATTGATTCCCTTCCAGCGCCTGGCTTGTCAACTTTCCTCCTCTTCCCTTTTCCCATTCCCTGATCCATTTGTTGTCCACGTTTCGACTGATCTCTCCTTTTCGACTGACTCATTTCTTGCGGTATGGTCTCTCCTGCTCGGGCAGGAGCTCCTTCCCAGTCGAGGGCTCTTGACGTGGTCGCCACTCCTAAGGTGAGACCTGCTCGGGCAGATACCTTCCTTTGGATTTCTCCCGGGCCTGTTGATGGAACCTGGTGAGTCCCATTGATCATACTAGGGCATGATTGGTAGTTCATTTCCATTGGTGTGCCAAGGGATAGTTGGGTTTCACCCTGTTGTGGGACAAATTCTCCACCTTGGGCGAGTGTCAGATGGTTTTCGGTTGCCTTTGGTTGATGCATCGACTGGTGGCCAATGTTGAGGATCCAAGGTGGCTCAGACTGGGCTTCCACCATGGGGTGGTGATCAAGAAGGTGCTCAAGGTTGATATCGGTCGAAATGTTGGGGATACGTGGTGGTTCAATCTGTTCTTCAACCATGGGGTGGTGATCATGCAGGTGCTGAGGGTAGATATCGATCGGACTAGGTTTGAGGGGGACATATGATGACACCATGGGGTGGTGATCGAGAAGGTGCTCAAGGTTGATATCAGTCAAAATGTTGGGGATTCGCAGTGGCTCAATCTGGGCTTCCATCGTGGGGTGGTGATCATGCAGGTGCTGAGGGTAGATATCGAACGGACTAGGTCTGAGGGGGACATATGATGACACATTGGGGGATGCTTAAGGACCTAAGGATGCAGGGGTTTGCCCAAGAGTAGGAATGTGAGAAGTTCCCATGCCACAGTCACGTTCTTCAACTGTTGATAATTGGTTAAGGTCGAACATGTGCCCCTGTTCTTCCTGTCTTCGACCTGTATGCTTGAATGTTTGATTGTTTCTCCTTATCCTGCTCCTTTCGTGATCAGTCCCTCCCCTCGGAGACCTGCATGTCGTGGATTCTGCAGCCTCCTCCCTTGTCGTTCTGGAACTCGCTCCACTCCCATTGACCCGAGACTCTTCCATAACGTCTTTCCACGTTCTTCGGTTTGGTTCACGACTGGGAGGTCGTTGTTTTGGTCCACCCCCCAGCTGGAACCATCTGTTACTGGAGACCGACCTACTTCCTTGCATCCAAGGACCATACAGTGGGGAGCCCGGGTTTAGAGCATCCATGATTATTTCAGCTTGGCAATGTGTTGAGGTATGGCCTAGTCGTCCACACCCGTAACAAAAATTTGACAACCGTTCGTACTTGATGGTTGCCCATTTCAGTCGATCCTTATCATTTGTCAACATGAACCCGGCTTGAAGAGGGACGTTCACGTTGATCTCGACCTTAATTATCAGATAGCTGCGCTGCTTTACCAAGTGGTCTGGTTCCACCAACAAACAGTGCCCTACATTGTTCCCGGTCTGTCGGGCCTTCTCCACATTACTTACGTCTAGACTAAGTCCGTGAACTTGAATCCAAATATCCAGTTTATCAAAATTCAGCTCATCCAAACTCATACTAGCTGAGCAAGTTCTAAGGTTTAGACAATGACTGTACGCCGACCATGGGGAGAGGTCCATGATTTGGTCTCTCTCCCATTTTCGAATTCAAAAGCCATAGTGAACTCATCGACCTCTTTCATCTTGACCGACCCAAACCTTGCCCAAGCAATATTCAACACATTTCTAACTACAGAGCTCCTCACAAGTTTGGTCGAGATTATCCTACCGTAAACGCGTCTGCCTTCTCTTCCGGGGGTGATGCACCAGTTGCAGAGAGATTGGCTGATGTCCTCCACCTCCGATGGAACTGGACTGTGCCGCCATGGAGAGCTCGACCGAGACAGCTTCACCCGAGTCTCAACCCACTTAAACGTCACTAAGAAGAGAAACAAAAGATTGCAAAGGTTAGGGCAAAAGGTAATTTCCGATTCGAGGGTTTACAGTTACACAGAAGAGTTCAATTTTTGGACTCCTGCATGGTACTGTAGTGTAGGACATGGACCAATTGGGTTGAAGGAAAGCTTCTGAATTGATTCTGCTGGCCAATAGTTTGTTGAGATGATTCTCTACACTTGGATGGTAGTGATGTGACACAAGTTGGGCAATTACTACAATCCAACCGAAGATTGCGGCGGGCGGATGTTCTTCCGAGAAGACATTCCTTCACAGGGTAACCTGGAAGGAAAGAGGGGCGCGTCGTCCCACGCGCAGCATATTGTTTGATAATACTAGATTATGTGTTTTAGTTTCAAATGTAAAATCTACACAAAAATAATAATTTGAATATTGTTATTTAATATAAATTGTACACTTTAAAAATTATTTTTTTTATTAAAAAAATGTGACCGTACAAGTTAACATTTATATATATATATATATATATATATATATATATATATATAATTGTTTCTATCTTATGTTTGTTTTTTTTGATCAAATTTTTTTTATTAATAATACAAATTTAGTGGCCGACGAGGCCGTGGTTTTGAATCTTTTGATTGATCTGGAATATTCCCTATTTCGTAGTATTGGCATGCACATGGAGTAGCATACCCGTATATTTTTTAATTGTGGTGATTAATGAATTAATTAGTGTTGAAATGATATCTTAATTAAGATTTTGTGGAGTACGTGTCGGATAATCATCTGTAATCGTGGTCTGGTGTCCTGTCCTCATCGTGTCGTTTGCAATGGATTGTTGGGTGGAACCAAAAAAAGTTTCACCAGGTACTTCTGGTTCCGTCCAGGCTTCACGTGTGTGCATGTCAATTTTAGGGTTTAATTTTAGCATTTAAAATATAATTATTTTTAGTAAAACAATTATATTTGTTTTCTTAACTTTTTCTTTTTGAGTTAAATTATTTGTCCTTGAATCTAATTCTTATCTGGAAATAAATTCCTATCTGGAAATAAATTCCTGACTTCGTATCGGAATAATACATTATGTTTTCTGTAAATAGATATTTTAAATGTGAATAAATTTATTTGATAGTAAGAATTTGTTGGAATGTACGAAACATGTAATTGATTAGATCACAACATAACACATATTTAAATTACATCATTGAACGATTTTTTTAGCGGAATCGGAAGCGAATCTGTCTGAAGTTGAGATAACGGTCTGCTGGATGGGAGGACACGCCACAGGTTAACGGGCAGTGACATAGATTTCCACGTATATTTACCCATGACTAAATTATAGGGCGACGTAATATCTCTACTCTGGGCGAGAGTGAGAGTGGCGTCAAAAACTCATCAGGTTTTCCAATTTTGAGCATCCCTATATATAGATGGAATGATTTGAGCTAGTATTCAATACTTGGCTTATTAGAATCTCAATAAAGAGCGACTCAATCATGCAAAACCAACATAAACTCTATATGTTTCAAAATTTTAACATATACAATAAAGTTCCGCTAAATAGCAACAAAAAAGAGTTTGGTAATAATATCTGAAAAATAAATAAATACTATTTACGTACTTAGATAATTATAAATTGAAGTTCAACGTATTTGACCATAAATGAATTTTTTCCTCTCTTTTGGGAATGGGCCAATTAGGATGACTGAACTGCTGCAGCCTTCCATTAGAGTCTAGAATTTGTCCTTTTGTTTTTTTTGGGCCCAACTGATTCTTTAAACTGATTTCTGCACAAATATATTTTAAAAATAAGCGAAAGATTTTTATTTTATTTTTTTATATAACAAAACTAGATTCCGGCATGTTTTCAGTCGGCGTGCGTGAGATGTTATGAAAATATGATCGATATGACTCATAAAATAATATAAGAATGTAAACAGAACTATACAGTTGATTAAAAATATTTATTAAGATATAAATATAAACTTAAACTACGTTAGATAATAAAATATATTTTTTAATAAAATATTTTTTTTTTAAAACTGCTTGGGAATTCTAGAAACTCTTTAGTAGTGTTTCTTGCTCTCATAGTTTTTCCATAGTTCTTAAAGGTCCACGAAGTCTTCAATTCCATTGGGAGATTGACATGACTCAAACAACATACCTATACTAGGAATACAAAATTCACTAGATTAGTCATTAATACATTCATGTCAGATCGATTCAGGGCATGCGTTCACAAAGTGTACCCACTGGGCACAGTTGAAGCATTTCCTGTGTTTAGGCTTCTCGCCTTATGCGGACATTTTCGCGGTGTTGTTTCCGGAGGAGTTTTTGGGTTCACCTCAGTATTTGTCTACTTTGCCTTTAATGATTTGCGTCATCGCGCTAGGCATTACTCCTTCGCCTTCATCGAATCTTCTTAGGTCCAGAGGATGGCGCCACACGCACCTCATCCTTAGGTCCAGCGACTTGGGTCTGTCCTCTTCAACTCAATGTGTCTTCGAACGTGTTCAAAGGTAATGAGGGTCTTAGAATGAGTTATTTAGATTTTCATATGTTTTTAGGAGTTAGGTAAATAGCGGATTATGACCTGAATTTGCTGCTCATCGGTCATTGACTGACCGTTCTCCTTGAGTTTCACGATCATGTTGGTCATATACCTCAGATGCTATCTCACGGAGTGCTGATGATTCATCATGTGTGAATCAAACTTAATGTTGAGTGAGCACAGCTGTGCAGTCGTGTAGAACCATTTCTAGCCTGCAAAGAATCTCACAACCCTTTAGCCGTGTGTTAAGCTCAAACTCATAAAGGATGTTGTCATCCACTGCACTCAACATCAGGGTGCACGTCTCAACATCATTAATCTCCCACTCAAATGGAAAGCCCTCTGCTGATTCGTTATTCCAAAGTCAGGTCTTTTCATAATCTTCTTGATGGGGTTAATGGATTTCTACTTAGAACCATCTTTATATGCTTTCTCCGGATCTTATAGATGTCACAGTTAAGTCTAAGACCTTTGTCCAACTAAGCGATGATGTTCTTCATGGCGACCTAATTTCTCTAACTAAAGAAAATTATAATAGAATCATGGAGACACAAGGAACAATGTTCTATTGCATGTAAAAGACAAGGCTTAGACCGATAGGACAGACTTTAGAACCTACTTAAACCAGGGGGACAACCCTAGCTATGTCGAGAAGCACTCCCCATCTCTAAGCATGCCCTAAAGTCACTACTATCAATCAAAAAACAGTCTATACCAACAGTCCTTAACGGACTGGAGTCGAACATATCACATTAAACCAAAGTGTTCGACTCTTACACAAAACAATCGTCCTAGCACTATTCAAGGAAATTTGGAGAACCTCGCAGACTAACCGACTGATTCACATCCATGAACATTTTCCTAGGTGTAGTTCGTACTCATCCAAACTTCCGAAAGTCTATTAAGGACAATCCTAAAGGTTTGCTATCTATGCAAAGCGAAAACTAGATCTACCTATCTAGGTAATCTAATACATGCAAGCAAAGAAACAAACCATACATGCCAATACACACACACACACACACATATATATATATTGATACCTTTCAAAAATAAATTAATTTTCAAAACTTTGAGGACTAAAGTCACCCTAACCAAAAGTTTGGGGATAAAATTCACCATGAATAAAATTTGGAGATCAAAGTCTCAACAAATAAAAATTCATGGACTAAAGTCTCGACAAATAAAAGTAATTAACATGTTAGACCAATTTTCACACAGTATGTTGGGATCTCAACAATCACAACCTAGCCAATTCTACTAGTCATGAAGTCAAGAGTCAAGCATATAAAGTAAGGAAAGACTATCTACCCTGCAGAAAACACAAAGTAAGTGAGGGATCTCAAGGAACCCACACAGTGTTCTATCTATCCTTTTATGCAATAAAAAATAATATAAAGCTCTCACATCAATTTAAATTGATCTAACAATTAATTAAATTAGACCAAAAATTATTTATGAAAGGGTTCAAACACATTTACCGGACTGAAACAAGTTATTTGAACCCGCATTGGGTCCATGATTGACACCAAGTTCGTTTCGAATCAATTCAGGTGGCGCAGGGCCTCTGAATTAGCTCAAACTGGTCTAAACAAAAATAAACTGTATGAACCAGTCCAATCGGTTCACCTAGTCGGTTCAAACTGAACTGTCCGGTCGACCCAAACCGGATTGGATCGTACAGTCGGATCAAACTGAACCATATTGATTCAAAATGAACTAATTAGGTTGAAAGCAGGTTGATCTGGTTCACCTAGAACCGAACCGGTAATATGAACTTGCTGCTAGGGTTTTCAACCCTAGCAGCCGCGAGCCGAAGGGCAGATGGCCAGCCACCATGGCTGGCCACGAGGGGGGTCAGCCACCACGGGTCGACCTCGCCCTCCCGTCGGTCGAGGTCGGCCACAGCTGGCCGACCCCTCCTCCTGCACCTGAGGCCGGCACCCGTGTGACCCCCTCCTCCTGCACCCCTGCGACCTCATGACCTGGCTGCAGCCATGGTGGCTGCGACCACGAAGGTTGTGGCCTTCGTGCCAAGGTCGTGACCACCATGGCTTCGACCTTGGTTTTGGCGTTAGGTCTGTCGCGGTGGGAATCTCAACGGGCGGCAATTAGGAAACCAACCTATTATGACTCGGATACCAATGTTGGAACATGCACGAAACATGCAATCGATTAGGGCACAACATAATATATAATTAAGTTACCTCGTTGAACGATTGCCTTAACGGAAGCGGAAACGGATTTGTCTGAGGTTGGGATCACGGTCTGTCGGACAGGAGGACACCCCATAGTTTGACGGACAATGACCTATAATACCACAGATACTGACCTCTGTCTAAAATGTAGTGTTATTATCTATCACCATCAAGTTTTTCCTAACCCTAAGCACTCCTATATATACTGATATATATAGAGGGATATGTTTTAAGGTCAGACACAGAACTAAGTTTATGTGAATGAACTCTCACTTATGGGCGATCCATTATCCCTAAACCAACAGTAAATAATCAATCGAACACATCACTTAAGTTATTTTAATTTAATAGTAAACTATTTTTGTTACTTTTTTGTCCTTTAGTATCTAAATTTGTGAATGATAGTAGTTCTAAGTAATAACATTAATAACTCTTAGAGAATTGAACACACTTCAATTTAGTTCGATTTTCGGTTTAGTCATGTTCTATTAATATAAATAAATACTAAAAATATATGTAATCATTATTTTTAAGTTTTAACCCATCCGAATTCCATTTACACTACAATTTAACCTTTTTTGGGCCGAAACACTACAATTTAACCGACCGTCAATTATTCTGGTTAGAGGAGATACCGGTTCGCCAGGGTTTTCTCTTGTTAATTAATTGGTGAATTGACAATGTAATTTCCAACACACCAGAAATGGGTCCGAACTTCTAAAAATCACATGATAACACGTGATGGATATGAATTTTCCTCACATTTCCATACCTTGTGTTCGGTCCCCCTATTCAATTCTTGAATCCAAAATACCTACAAACTCGTTGCAAGTTGGTTCGGGGATCATTAGAGATTGATCTAAATTATAGTAGATTGATTCGAGTACGTCCAAAAAAAAGATAGGTGAAGGTATTCTTTCGAACTCTATCCGATACTTAAATGAGTATATATATATTGAGATAATATTGATAGAAGTAATACGTATATATACTTGTACAACTCTAATGTTTCTATTAACGTTAGATCGTTTACGTACCTTATATGTATATTCTGTATACCTCGTCTTATATATGAGTATTGAATAGATTTTCATCCCTCAGTGACAATGTATATGTTTACGAGTAACTTCTTATTTGTTAATACCTCGATTATGTGTGAGTCATTACCCTAATTACGAGTTGACGAGATTCATGCATCGTAGAGGAATGAGAGACTTGAGTGAGTTTTGTGCTAAGGATCAAGTTGGACGAAAGCTAGAGGATATTACTGTAAACGTTCGTCTTATGTCTGAGTGTTCACCCTTATCTAGATGATCGGGTTTGTATGGATGCACATTAATATTTTTCATGATAAGTGTCAAAACATATGAACGTTACTTGATATTCAACAATTAACATCATGAATTAGTGATAAAATATTACTTTACCACAATACCAATCCATTAGCAAATAGCAAGTATAAGTGTCAATTCATATTCACAAGAGAGTACACAAGAGTTGACCCGCAAACTCTCATGAATAATTTAGGGTGATCCAAACCCGACTTGAACAGATTGACAAGTTAATTTGTGTGACCCGCTACATTTTTTTAAACAAACAATATAAAATATAATAAATATTAAAAATTCTTATAACTTATAATTAAATACTCTCCATCACCCTTAATTTTAGCAATAACATCTAAAATGAACTATTTTTTTATTTTTTATAATGAATAAAATATATCTACTATTATTTTCTAAATAGATACAATTAAAAATTATCTACCTTGTTAGTAGGGTTGATCATGGGCGGTCTGGCCGGTCCCGGAGGCATGACCGAGACCGGCTTTGGCAAAAAAAACAGTCTAAGTCGGTCTTGCTTGATTCAGGCCGGTCTCGGTGTTCGACAGAATGTTTTGGTAAAAAAAATCAACTGAATTGACCTTAAAAAAATCACTGAAGTTTTGGTCTTGAACTCGCTCGCTTCTCGTCTTCCATCTCACTTCCCTTATGGAACCGATCCAAGGGTTGGTGAATGCTTCAATGTCATGAATTATTAGTGTTTCAAGAGTTACAACATGAATTCTCTAGGGGTTTCTTCAAGGTCGGACCGATTCAGTCCTAGTCGGGCTTCTGGGAAAAAAACTCGTTCGCTCGGTCTCGATTATAGTCGGACCGATCTCGGGCCGATCTTGTCGGGAATTCGGTACAACCATTATTTTTTTATCAACCCTACTTGTTAGATTATAAATCAAATGTTATTGCTATTTTATTTAAGTTTCCATGATATATCGTGTTTTAACTAAGATAATTAAAAGAGTCTTAATTATAATTAATATACGTAGTACATTAACATAGAATATATATAATCGAATTCAAAACATAATCCGAATTCAGACCGTCTTTTGTACAACTTGAACAGATCAATCCAAAATTAACATCAGTAATTTTTTATTTATATCAATACATATTAAGCTAAAGAAGTATAAAATAAACTAGGGAGTCAGTGATCAGTCGGTTTGTGACTTGTGTGATGGTCCGGATCATGTTGCCCCACCCCCACCGTTTTTCTTTTTGTCGTCTTCCTGGTTTCCTATTTCCTAGGTTGTTCCCACACGTGTCTCTCCATGTATGCCCACGTGTGCCTTCCTTTCTCTTGTCACCTGTCCACCCCCATTCATTGGACTGGATGTCTGTCTGGACCCATAACAAATTCTCATTGGCTAAATATTATCCACACAATAGGTAGATCATTATATATCATTAATTAACCTTTCCAATCCATTTATTTGCTAATTTATTACTTTTAGAGAAAAAAAATTTTGCATTCAATTGGTCTGATGTTCTTATATAAGTAAAAAGTATTATAATCTCACAGGGTTGTGAGAGAGTGAAAAGGGTGGTGATTTTTACCAATCATTTCGCACCCTAACTAGTTTTATTTTATACATTTAAACAGCTGAAAATAATAAAATTATGATTAGTATAATATTGAATTATAAGTTTATAGTTGTAATGATTTTGAGGTTTCGATTTTTGAACTAAATATATATTTTAGTCAATGTTTAGGTAGACTAGTATGTGTGTGGATAATTCCAAAACCAAAATTGAACGTTGTTGTTGTTGTAGTTAATTATGGATCTTATCTCTTAAATTCAGATTTTTCTTGTTATTATCTCTTAAATTCAATGTTGTTATTATTTATGTTTGAGTAATATTAACTTTTGATCCTTTTTTTTTTGCGGTATAAAATGATTGGGGATGTTATTTTTTAATTCAAACTCGTGTCATTTCTCATTATCTTCTTCTTTTTCCATTCCTTAGAAGTAATATGTTTTTCCTAAATATGTTTTTACAGAAAGTTGAAGTTTACTAACTCCGTCTAATTTACTGTTAAATTATGATGAAAACTTACATTTTTTTTTGTCTTTGCAATTTGTTAACCAAACTTTTGAGAAATTTATAATTTATTACCTGAACTTTTAAGGGTATAAACAATTTACTTGTTAAACTTTTAAAAAATTGTGATTCACTAGTGTGACACTTGATAGACACACACTCTATTAACATTTAACAAGATATCAGATGTTTTTAACAAATTATAATTTTATGTGTAAAATCAACTGTCAATTTGTTTAGAAAAAAATTAAACTAATAAATTATTAATACTCTAATAGTTTAATGAATAAGTCATTCCATTTTATTTTTTACATTTAAAAATCTTCTTATAGATCCGACTGTTAAAAAAAAATAGTGACGGTAAAAAATAAAAGACGAGAGTGTGGTACTAGTCTACTCTAGTTCTAGACCGATAGGACTGACTCCTCACCTCACCTGATTAGACCTCTCGGAGACGTTCCACCCTGTCATACACATTTTCCAGCCTGGAATAATAAATAAATACGAAACATAAAATGCCACCAACATTAATTCACAATTTAATTCCTCTTTCCCATGCAAGCCCCACCCCTCCATTTATATACGCCAATCAGCCACCACCGCCTCCTCAGACCTTCCCCTTCCACTCTCCAATCCTGATTCTGCTTCTGATCCAATTCGATGGGACTTTGCCTCTCGGGCGGCGACGCTGGACGGCGATTCACCGACGCCTCCACCACTGCGAAGATCGTCTTCCAGGACGGCAGTCTTCAAGAGTTCTTGTACCCGATCAAGGCCGCCTACGTACTGCACCCAGCGGCGGATATGGTTCTTTAGGAGTGGGGTCCTAGGACCCCACTTGATTTTTTTATTTACTTAATTTTATTGATTCAAATTTTTTTTTTTCTTAGTTTTTATTAAATACCCACTAAATTATGAGAGAGGACCCCGCTTGAAAACTCCATTTGGAAACAGGGATCCTAGTAAACCGAGCAGCTTTGGAATGGGAACCCACTTGCTTGGGTTCCCAGATCCGCCGCTGACTGCACCGCTACGATCTCTCTTCCACGTGCTTCATCTGCAATTCCGAAGATATGGAATTCGACGACGTCGTTGGCGCAGTCGGCGCAGATGAGGCGCTCCAGCCTGGGCAACTCTACTTCGCGCTGCCGCTGAACTGGTTGAAGCGACCGCTGCAGGCGCAGGAACTTGCCGCATTGGCCGTAAAGGCCAGTACGGCGCTGATGAATACTGGAAAGTACGGGTGTCGGGAGAATTTGGTGAGTCCTGTGATATTTTCCGACGATCGGGAGGTTAGCTCCAATTCACTTAATAAAGACAGTGGCGGCGGCGGTGGTTGTGCGAGGAAGAGGAATAAGTTTTCAGCGATGTTGACGTCGATACCTGAATAGGGGTAGAAATGGAAATATCGGCTCGCGTGTAAATATAGAGTTTCGGTTCATTTGGCTCCGTCGTGGACAACACTGTTCATTTAAACGGTTCGAGGGTGGTTTGACAATTTTACCCTTGGATGGTTTTGAGTTTGTTGAAGCAACTCTTGATTCTCTTGGTCCTTTTCTTGGAGAAATGTAAATTTACGGCACTATTACATTTTAAAAAAATCAATTATGTGTATAAAATTAAAAAAAGTAGGTAATACATTTTCTTTAAAATTATGAGGTACAACCTCAAAACAACTCACGTTGCTGTCTCAAAGTAACAACTTGCACAAGTTGTTTTGTGATAGTAATTCGTTTGATAAGTGGACTCCTTTAGAATTTTAGATGATAACAAAGTCTAATTTATTAATCACAACTTATGAATATATAGAATAACTCTACTTATAGAAAATAGTAAGAAATGTCTTGCCTAAAATTGATCAATTTAGGCAAGACTAATTACTTATATAAATATCTGAATTTTATACCACTATATACCTCAAATAAAAATTAATTACGAAAATATTCTCAACTTTTTAATATATTACTATCTGCGACTGAGAGTAGCCACTACGGAAGGAATGTCAAATACCGTCTAAAAAATGTATTTTTAACGGCTAGAAAATTCAGTCGCTAAATTATCACGACTCAAATGAATTTGAGTGGCAACATTAAGCGTCGGGACAATTATCACGACTTAATTTAAAATGAGGCGTGATAATTCTCGGCCCAAACTCAGAAGTGGCGGCACTTTTGAGTTGAGTTGCCATAATTAATTATTTTTTTTAAAACCTATATTTTTCACGGCTCAATATAATTGAGCCGTGAAAAATACTTTCATTTTAAAAAAATAATAATGAAACATAGTCATTCACCGTCTTCATTCTTCTTCCTCGTCGGCCTATGTTCTTCTTCCTCGTCGGCCTCTGTTCTTCTTCCGTCGGCCTCTGGTCTTCTTCCGTCGGCCTCTGGTCTTCTTCCTCGTCGACCTATGTTCTTCTTCCTCGTCGGCCTCTGTTCTTCTTCCTTCTTCTTCTATGGTGCCTGCCATTCATCGTCTGTTCAAGGAGCTTCCGAGGTTGAAGAAACAAAGAAGGTCCACTTCATCGCCGTCGTCCACTTCGTCCCGCATCCCGCAGTCCAGCATGACAACGCATCAGCTTTCGTCTTCTTCGTGGAAGAACTGGACGACATTCAAGGAAGTGAGCGAAGGAGCCGGGAGGTCTTCTTCTTCTTGTGGAATGGAAGTGAGTGGGAAGATAGATGTTTGAACTTTGAAGGTTGAGGGTCACGGTTGTTGAATGGAAGTGAGTGTTTGAACTTTGAAGGTTCAGGGTCACGAGCGGGAAGAAAAGGGGAGAGCGGGATATTTGAATGTTTTTTTACCACGGCTCAAACACAAATTACCCGTGACAATTTTTTTAATAAAATTTTTGCTATTTATCACGGCTCAAACCCAAATGAGCCGTGAAAATATTTTTTTTTTTAAAAATTGCTCATTTATCACGGCTCATTTGGTTTTGAGCCGTGATAAATGGGCAAAATAAAAAAAAAGTATTATCACGACTCATTTGGGTTTGAGCCGTGAATAAAGGCAACGACTGAGTGTATTGAGCCGTAAAAAATACTTAATAACGACTCAATGTTGTTTGAGCTGTTATTCTCAATTTAATTTAATTTTTCACGGCTCAATATACATTGAGCCGTGAAGTTTAGTCAGTATATGCCTCATCTCCCGTAGTGAGCGTGTGGAACTGCCGTTACCAGCTAACGTTCCACCCGCGATTCCTAGTCGCGGGTGGAAAGATAGATATCAGTCCACCCGTGACCGAGAGTCGCGGGTGGCAGATACAAGTGCTCCAATGGGTCCCACTAAAGTTTGGTGAGAAATTGATTTCCAAAGCATTTGAGCTTCCCACCATTAATTACGGTCTTATCACCCCCTTGTCTTCACCATGTCTTATCACCCCCTTGTCTTCACCATCCCATGGAAAGAAAAGAAGAAAGTAATTAATGGTGGAGTAATAATTTCCCACTATTAATTATTACTCTCTCACCTACGGACACTTGGTCCAACAGTATCACAATTGCCTCGGTGCAAGAGGTCTCGAGATCAAATCTCTGCATGTCTCAAAATTATTCATTCGATAACCAAAAAAAATTATTACTTTCTCCATTTGGTGGGAAGAAGATAAGACAGTAATTGATGGTGCTTCATACAGGTTTTCCACGAAAGTCATGTTTACCTTTTCGCTCGTGAAAAGTAAATTTATAACACATTCATCCGCGACTAGGAGTCGCAAGTGGACTGCCATCTATCTTTCCACCTGTAAATGAGAGTCATGAGTATGTATACTTTCGTATTTGTTAAAAAATTGATGATATTTCCGTAATTATTTTTTATTTGAGGTATATATTGGTGAAAAATTCTAAATATCTTACTTAAAGAAAATAATATATTTTATTAATATTTCTATTTTCTATTTTTATTAAAATTGATTCGAAATCTAAATAATAACTAAATCTATCCATAATAATAAACACAATTATTCTCACATCACTACATTTTTTATGTATGAAGATGACATAAGAATAAAACGTCTTTGATAGAAAATAATAATATTTAACGAGACAGAATGCCAATGATAGTGCAAATAAACTAATTACGTGAGGTTTGGCCAAAAACAAAACTAATCACGTGAGGTAAATGGGTGCACCTATGCTATTTAAATAAATAAAATAAAATTAGAGCGTATAAATTAAAGTTTGACATAAATTCTGCTAATGGAGTTCAGTTTTAACTTTTAAGATACAGTTAACTTTTTACCAACAAACTTTTTCGTAAGTTATAATTCTATTCTATTTGTGGCATTTAGATTACAATTCAACTATGAATTAAATTTCGACTTTTTGTGGCTGTATAATTTTTTAAATTGTTAAAGAAAATGATGTTAAATATGGTGGAAAGTCAAAAGATGACAAATTACTATACAGCCAAGGAAAGAATTAGCAATCTTTATAAACAGACTGTAAAAACCTCTCATTACTTCACCAAATCTTTCGATATCAAGTATCGAAAATTGAAGTTATGAGCAACATACTCCATGTTCTTCTGGTGTTTCCCCATTAGAGAATTCTTCAAACTCTTCTGTGAAGATTTAGGAAGAAGCTGTTGGATCATTTCTGTCACCTCAGAAGGACTAAATCCAGAATCCTTTGCAAATGACTCCACGATCTTTGGCAGCACAACTTTCTTGTCCTTTCGAATACCAAATGTTGCACGAATGTACTCTTCTTTTGCCACCTCCATTTCCTGAAATACTCTCTGTGCTGTGTATAACCGGATCTGAAAAAATCATCTTGATAGTAAAAATCATCTCTTTCTGTAAAGGAAGCAATGTACTGTAATGGAGTTTAGCAATGTACTGCAGGATCAGAGTGGCTTCCACAGCAGAGCACAAAGTGTAAGAGAGGCTCCGATCGCTCAATTGCAAATGCTCGCCGTCCATCTCCTGTTCTGAACTTTGTTCTTGAAGAAAGTAATAACCGAAGCCACTGTAAATTCAACCATAAGATTTTATTTTTTAAGAAAGATATCAAAAATCCTGTAATGTATCAGAGTTCTTACCTGATTGGGGCGAGCCATACGGCATTGTAGGATTGAAGTTTGGATTGTTTCTACGCTAATTGTGTGACCTCCAACATTGTAAGCAGCCTATAGTAATGAAATTCCAGGAGATTGTAAGGTAACGGATTAGCATTGCCTTTTCTGTAAAGCAAAACGATGTCTTGATCATTCATTACCTTCAAGACTAAAAAGAACCTCTTTATGTTGTTTCTTGGAACCCCATAAGCCAAAAACGCCTGCAAAATAACATAAAGTTCGATTCTGGCACGTTAGAAAAGAGAGAATGAAAATGGAAAAGAATGGGGGTTATTAGATTAGAATCCATTACATGCATCACCAATGCATTGTGAATATTAATCCAAAATGCTAGCTTCTCCTCATGATTCAACTTTCTTGGATCGGCTTCTTCCAACCGGCTAATAAGCGACCTACCACACAAGAGCCACCGATCTTTAAAAAAATTCTTGATTCATACATCAGGTAATGGGTTATTATCATTACCTGAAATTCTGCAATAAGGGTTCAATTTCTTCCAATTTCTTGTTATCTCTGTGAAGGCAAGGAACCTCAACCATTGTGCTGTAGGGTCCACTGAATTCTTTGAGTCCTTCAACATGGAATGGATTATCCAACCGAACATCGAAAGATGAGCTGTTCCCAAACCCGGGACTCCATGAATCCAACTGTTCTCTGTTGGAGAATGCACTTGGAGATGACAGGGATGAAATGGGCGAGGAAAGGCCGTCTCGAGTTAAAGAAGCATCTGCAAGTTTGGAGTATATAGTTGACATGGACTTGATCATATCCTCAGAGAGTCTGTTGGGTGTTTCCGTGACATGGTCGGAGATGCGGGCCCCGAGATGTTCTGCTAAACTTAGTACATTTGGTGCACCATTCTCAGCAAACTGTAGGAAATGCAAAAACTTTCAGCTCCTGATAATCTAATTTCACCAAAATTTGTTCTTTTTTGGCCAAAAGGTACCCAAAAAAACGAAGACATAAAAATTGAGGTACCAGTAATGTATTTAGATGTAGTTTAGTATGCAAAACTCAAAAAGAACAAATTTTGAGGATGCAAAATGTGGTTACTTACTTACCTTTGTTGGCAATGGCTCAGAGTGACAAGCAAGAACAGCTTTGGAAAAACCATTTCTTATAGCAGAAGATTCAGAGGCTGTTGTTTGAGGTATGGATGAGAAGGAACGATGAACTCCCGAATTAATCATCCCCATTTCTGCAGAGGCATGATTTGGGATTTTTGGTACAGCTGGGTGTGTGATATTGATCCTTGGAGTATCTAAGCAGCTTCCTTTTGGTGTTTCAGTGCTTGGCTCCACCACCTTGTCCATTGCAGATGAAGATACAGAAGGAAGTTGTTGATCGAAGGCTGAGCGGTACAAGGAGAGAAGATACTGCTCTAAATAGACTACTTCCAACTCTAAAACTGCAATTTCCTTGATCAACTCTCTAGCGGGCTACTTCCATGCATAGTAAGGTTACAAAATGATTAGTTTGATGCAGAATACTGCATTTAGATAGCAAAATCGTCTATACGCAAAACTGATTGACACTTATCGCGTTTTAGTAGGTGTATCAACCTTGGGGAGTGAAGTTTGAATTGCACTTCGATTGAAAGAACTCCTAAAACCCAGTGCGGATTCAAGAGCTCCACGCGCCTTCAACTGCTCTTGTAATCTCTTCTCAAGCTCTAAAATCTGCAGAAAAGATTGTTGTGATAATCTCGTTATTCGATTTGTCTAGAATGGACCTTAATGCGTCTGAGATTTTGAGTCCAAACCTCGCGGTGCAAAGAATTGCAGACTCCACTACTTGGTATTGGACCTTCCTCCTCTCTATTAATTGAATCTTGAGGATTCCCCATATCTTGTAAATTCTGCTGATTTAATCCACAAACCAAACTCTTAAAAGAAATCGAAACAGCTTCTGATTGTGGAAATAAAAACAGTGATCTTAGACAACTACAGTGATTCCCCAGTTGAAGAACACAATAAACATATCCCAAGCATAATGATCCTTAAATAACCTTAAGTAGAGCTTCAAGAAAAAAGATTCTTGAAAACCAAATATGTGGCATATGAACATACTTTTTCACTGAATTCACTAAAAAATTAGAATACAATGTAAAGTTACGGTAAATTAATAAGTATAGAGAAAGAATTTTTACCAGTTTTACACGGTATGAAGCATCTGCTGCAACATCTGCAGTAACTGTGTCTTTTTCCTCAAACAATTTCTTCGCCGGAAAACTACAGTAACAATGATCCAAGGAGGCAAGGACCCAAAGCTAGTAATTAGTCAAAGTAGATAGGATAAATCATCAGCACAAGCCACAAAGTGTAAAGTTGACATTTTTCTATGTTGATTACCTCTTTGAGCGCTTGTGCATTGGAGGAGTGAATGGAGTTTTAGTGTCTCCAAATTCTACCACAGAGCCCATCTTGCGGCCAACACAACACAAGATTGAATTATCGACAAAGTGGTTTTTGGAGAGGGGAAGAGGAGAAAGAGCGTACTACACAGTACCCACCATTGTCAAGCAGTAGTAGAAGAAGAGAACAATAACAAAAATAAAAACTAGCAGCAGTGATCTGTCTGGAAAAATTAATCACAACCCTCGAAATGAAACGAAGCGTCTGAAGTGCCCAGTTAAAAGATGGTTCGTCTGAAGTGCCCAGTTAAACCCCAAAAGCTGATGCTTTCTTGTCTTCTTCGAACAAGGATCTTTCACAAGCAGAACAGAAGACCATTCTGGAGGCAACTGAGACAACCATCCATTGACGACAGACGGTTATATGTTTAAGAAGAAGAAGAAGGGGAAGTTGATATATAGTACTCTGTATAGGTCTAAACGAGAAAAGAAAACAATGGAAGCCGAAGGCGACAAAGACTGACATCCTCTACAACGTCTCCTGTAAGAAGGAGATCACATGCGACAAATAGTGGTGGTTAAAATGTAAGAAAATGGGGGACGACTGACAAAAACGGGACCTTCAGCATCTGGAATGGCTCTGCAACTCTTCTTAATAATAGGAAGAAACGTTTTTTTTTTAGTAAATAAACATTTGTAATACAATAAATAATTCATTTTTTTTTATTACCATTTAATAAATAACTTTTTCATTTACATTTTATTCTTAATAAAAAAATGATTTACTAAATTGTAACATAGAAACAAAAAAAGGATAACAACAAATAAATGTTATGTATTTTAAAATAAAAAATAATATTAATTGACTAGAAAGATTTTCTATTCCAAAGATACGAATATATACTTTTAATTAAGGAACGAAAAATACAGAATTATTCTTTATTTGTTGCGCTAATTTAGTTAAATATAAAGTTTGATTAGACTTTTAGTAGTTTTGTTTTGATGAATAAGATATAAATATTGTTATATATAAAAGTCAAATGATGGGTTTTTTTCTCCAAATAAAATAAATAATCGATCAATGTACCTTCTACCTAATGTTGATAATTTCTAACACGCGTTGAGTTTCATCTGTAACATATTTCTA
The DNA here is from genome assembly GCA_946814005.1 of Chamaenerion angustifolium. Lineage (NCBI taxonomy): Eukaryota > Viridiplantae > Streptophyta > Magnoliopsida > Myrtales > Onagraceae > Chamaenerion > Chamaenerion angustifolium. Next base: position 4,716,761 of record OX328279.1, read on the forward strand.
ATCTAAAAAATTATTGTTTATTTATATATGATTAATAATAATATTTAAACACTTTAATTTGTAAATATACACGCAAAAACACGACTATTTAGATTAGAACTGAAATTATATTTAAATTTATTTTTGTACTTGTTATTTTTTAAACAAAATTAAAGAATTTTGAAACTTGAATATTAAATTGAACTATGAAATTGTTGAATTATTTTATATATATGGTATTTTTTTTATTTTGTTCAAAAAGTAAATTATTTAATTGTGTATATTATTATTTGTATCTATTTATTAAACGTGTCGTTTTCTATATTTGTAGGCACATTTAACACTTAATCTTTTACAAACAACATAAATAATGATACACAATAATTAATAATACACACAATTAAATTTAACACTCGCGAATTATAAACCCTAATTTACTATTAATTGTTTCACATGTCCACAATTAAGACAAAAGGAGAAGAAAAAATATAATTCTCTATTGTTTAAACCCTAACTTTTCATCCGTTTGTGTAAAAGAAACTTTCATCTTTCTTTCTTTTTTGTAAATATACTAACAATTTTAAATTTCCTAACTGAATCTAAAAAGTAATATATATACATATATATATATATTCAAAAAGTTAATGTAAAAAAGTAACTGAACCTCTTTTCGTATAGAGTAAAAAGCCTTTGGACTTTCATTGTAAAAAAATATCCTATGACTGTGTTGGGAAACATAAAAAGCAAATTATAAATAAGACAATGAAAAAGGGATGAAAAAAAAGCATACTTTAAAAGCAACGAAGAAGCTTTTTGTGAGGTTTCTCTTGTCTAATTATATCATCTGGACTTGTTTGTCTCTAGAATATTATTTTAATTAAATAATAATAATAATAATAGTGATTAGTCAATGGTGGTATTATAAAGAATTTCTATCATTTTTTATCCAATGATTTTGATAGAGAATATTTTATTAACTAAGATATGCTAAGATAGGAGTGTTGGTAAAGTTTGATTGTTAAGTATTTTCTCAAACAAGTCTTGTTTACTTATTTTGTAAGTTATTAATTCAACATTAAAAACTTATAAAATCTCATGTTTAAATATATAGTACTTATATGAGTAGTTCGGTACTTTGATATTTTGTTTCAAATCTCGTATGCGGACGTCTAACTGACTAACTTAACATGACACGATAACACAACATGAACACGTGGAGAAATAAAAGACAACTAATGTAAGTTTGTGTGTTATCGCGATTTATGGGTTCTTGAAGAGCCCAGAAACACATTTCTTTTCGGCTAGATGAAGAAGCAAGATCCCTCCCTAGATGAAGAAGCAAGATCCTGTTCTTCTCGACGGATCCTGTTCTCATTAAGGATATTATACCACTAAGGACATAATAGTCATTTGACAATTCAAAAATATGTTAAAAATATTAATTAACGATAAAATTAACGGTTTACTAACGGAATAATCAATTAATCACATTGGGAAAAACATGTGTAACCAATTAGTCACATAGCAAAACCAATTAATCACATTTTGAAACATGTGTAACCATTCTGCACAATGGTGAAACATGTGTAACCAATTAAGATATTAACCTTATAATAAACTTACGGCACAAACTTGTGGTTAGTAAGTTTAATACAACAAATATATATCATGGGAAAGCAAGTTTGTAAACTAAGTTTGTTATTAATCAAAACGTGGGGAAGCAAGCAGAAGACAAGTAATGTCCAACGTTGCGGGTGTCCCTTTCTTATGTGTGTGTGTGTCTAAGTAAACACATGAATGTGTTACAAAAACAAAGAGTTAGTCCCAATTTGTTTGGTTGGTTGGGGCACGACTACGAGGAATGATATCAGTTATTCATGTGAAGAACACAGCATTGAACCAAAACTACTATATCGTAAAAACATGTCCAAATGTGTGTGTGTGCTTTGTTTGTTGTGCTGCAGAGAGAGAGTGTAGGGTAGTGTGTTATACTTGGTGGATGTAGAATCCTACAAAAAAGAGAACTTTCCAAAAACATTAGGACAAGGTAGTCAATGACAATCATATCCTAGCAAAACAATGCCATCTCAACTCCTCTAACATTCCATCGTTTGTACCCACTCCCACATTCCCATGCTCTCTCTAGATTTTTAAGTAAACCTTAATGCGATTCCAGGGTCACTGTACATAATAATAATACAGACACACACACAAAAAAAAAGAACACTAATTTAAAAATAGAAAAAAATAACAGTTTATACTGAACAATTATTTATATTTTAAAATGTCAATGAACGATAATAAAATAAAATAAAATGACTAAAATTCCCTTTTGGCTTCCCCTTATCTTATTCATTTTCAAGATTTTTTTCATCAATTTAAACCTGAAATCTGATTTCGAATCCAGATATGCAGATCTAGGTTCAAACTGAACTTAGAAACGTGAAATCATATTTTGGACATGAACATAAATAACAAGATAAAAGGTTAGAGTAAAATCGTCATTTTTATGATAATTTAATCATATTTGTTAAACATAAGTGACTGAATATGAAAATTTTAACCAAAAAGTAACCATTCAAAAACATAAATGACCGTTGAGCTAAAAAATAATAATTCATAAGTAATCATTTAAGCATATAATATTAATATAAATGACGAAATGATTTAGTTGAATAAGAACATCACCCTATTATTTTCTAAGTATCTCCCTAGCTATGTAGAAGGTATACATGCTGAAACAAGAAAGCGGTTGGCAAAGTGCTTTCTGCAGCCTTCTGTCTGTCTATATGAATATGATATGAACCATTCCTTTCAAGGTTTTGCCTCAACCACGGTGTCGTCCTTCTTTTGTATCTTGCATGATTATAAAATTAAAATAATAATGGGAAATTTATATTTGAATAATATCAATGATAAGTTGAAGTGTGCACAAATTGATATGAACAAACATTTCAGTTAATTAACAGGAAGTAGGGGTGATCAAAAAAGACTGTAGGACCGAATTCCCGACAAGACCGGCCCGACTAGGACCGAGACCGAACGGGCGGTTTTTTTTCTTCAAGGTCGGTCTCGGTCTCGGGCTTTTTCCCCGAAAGCCCGTTTAGGACCGGCCCGGACCGAATGTATGTGTATTTGAGATTTTCATAATACCACACCGAAAATAATGTGGATTTTGGAGGTTTTCTATTTCTATAAAAGGTGCATCTTGATAAATTTACTAAAGAATATAGAGAGTTCATAGTGTTTCTTTGAGAGGTGAACTATTCCTTCGCCTTTTACTAAAGAATACCGTGAATTCATAGTTTTTTTTTGTTTTTTTGGTGTAGATTCGGTCCAGGACCGAGACCGGCCCGAGTCAAGAAAGACCGACTCGGGCGGGCTTTTTTGGCCGAGGTCGGTCTCGGTCTCGGTCTTGGTCCTCCAAAAGGCAAGACCGAAATTTCGATCTCAGTCTCGGTCTTGCCTTCAGGACCGGACCGGCCCGCCCATGATCAGCCCTAACAGGAAGTACTGATGGAATTCGAGCGTAGCTCCATTAAGCTCAGGATTTTAGTTGACACGTGGGCGATAGACTCTGAATGACACGTGGCGTCGTGGCAGCACCATTAACAGTCTTGTACAAGATCATCTGATACGTCTTAGAAACTTTAAGGACGTGATAATCATTTCGGTCAGCTGTTTGGATAAAATTATTAGAGAATAAAACAAAATAACATTTACCATTGTATTAACATAGTTGAGGACCAGGTTAACACCTCAGTTATAAATACTCATTCATTTACGCGTAATCATCAGAGAGAGAGAGAGAACAACGAATAAGAACCCACACTTACCTTCCTGCAAGTCACCACAACACCTCTAGAATTCAACAACCCGAGTCGTCCAAGATCCAACAAATACGAGCTCATCTCCGAGGTGTAGATGAAACAAATCTACAACCTTAGAAGAAGATAATGACTAGGGTTGTCAATGATTATAGTATGATACCGGTATATCAAATACCATAACCATACTATATTTTTAAATTGCATACCATAACCATAATCATTACGGGTACAATTTTCAATACCATAAGCATATCCATAACCGTGGTTATTAACCACGGTTTTAACCGTATATGTATATTTAGTACTACATGTGAAATGTAATGGAACATTATAGATGTTATCTTACTAAATATATAAAGTTATGTCACAAACAACAAAAATATTATTCAACATTAGCACCATTCAAAATTAACACTAATACTATTTAACATTTAAATCATTCAATTACAGTTCGCCCTGAAATTATATATTTGTAAAATCTAAAAGTGAAAAATTATACTTTTATTATTAGTATTTATTAATATATTAATATTAAATTATTATTTTATTTATATAATAACTATGGGTATGACTAAAATACCATAACCATAACCATTATGGGTAGAAAATTTCACCACCATAACCGCACCGTACCATAATGGTACGGTTAACCATATTAAAAAATAACAGTTATAATCGTGGTTTTGAATTTTTCACCTCACCATTGTTTGCCCTAGTAATGACCTTTGATCATTAACTTAGTGAGTATCAAATAGATCCAAATCAGAACCTTATGGCCCTCATTGAGCCATAGAGAGATCAATTGGAGACACATAGAGCTTTCATTGACCCCTCTAATCGTGAGTGGGGGTGGATGTGTCAACTACCACCCTCACCTTGTTGGGAAGATGTGGGGATGGTTGTTTGAGAGGTAAGAGTGGTTGTTGACGACCACATCCCCTTGTTGGGCAAGCGTGCGGATGATTGTGGAGAAGTGGGGTGGTCGCCGACTATGTGAGGTGGTCGTTTGAGTAAGTGAGGTGAAGGTTGAAAGTTGGTGTAATCAAAGATTGAAGACTGACAAAGACTGCAGTTGGAATAGAAGATCCTTCTATGATTTTTGGAATCTTCTCAGAATGTTGAAAATTCATCTCCTCTAATGGAGCGGGAAAAATACTACATCAAGTAGTTCAACACCGTATTAGTTAATAACTTAATAGTAGTCTTTTTTAAAAAAAAAAAAAAATCGAAGATTGAAGGGGGATTGTAATCTTTTTGTATGGTGCTATGATGATGGATTTTCTACCCGTAATCGTGATGGTATTTAATTCATAATTGTGATTATTATATATGATTATAATAATTTAGGTTTTAATGGTTGAAGTGGTATTCTATGTTTGACATATATTATCAGTTAGTACATATATGTTGTTTCATGATATTTTATGTTTTAGAAAATAGAAAAAATCTAATTTTTTTAAAATAATTTAACCTACTTTATATATATATATATATGGAAAAAAAACATAGTAAACTTAAAATTCAAAAAATCAACTCTAAAATTAGAAAGTTTAAATATAATTTCTAAACTATACAATTTATTATTTATAAAATTATTTTTAAAGGAACCCTTGGGAGGACCCCTTATGTTCAATTGACCCAGATAGAGTCGATTAGTGGGCCGGGTCAATTGAACTCAAGGGTCCTAGTCTAACCTATTTTTTTTCTTCCGTTTTTAGTTTTTTTTTTAATAAATTTATAAATAATATATTTTATAATTTAGGATTTATAATTTAATTTTAAGATTTGTTTTAATAAAAAACATAGTTTTTATTTACATGTGTTCTTCTTAATTTTTAATTTTCAGTTAATTATTAATTCTATTTTTTATAAATTATTTTCTAATTTTTAGATTATTTTTTTTGAAATTTATATATTTTTTTATTATATATATTATATTTAAAATAATTATTACATTATATATCTATATGACAATGACATTGAGTTGATGTGGTGCTGATTTGACATAACATGTGCAAGTTACGTGACCATTTAACAGAAAAATGACAACATTCTCAAACATAGAGGTAACATTTTCGAATCCGACCCGAACTCGACCCGGTTCAGGTCGGAGTCGGGTTAGGAAAACAAAGTATCAGCTCTTTTCGGGTTGACCCGTCTGACCCGCCTCAAAACACAGGTCGGGTTCGGGTTTGGTCATATGTCGAGTGCAAGTGTCGAACATAACAAAAGTTGCCGAGTGCAGAACGGAACAAAGGTTGCCAGGTCCAGCTCTCCAGCGTCTCCACTCTCCAGCTCTCTACGCCGAACAGAACAGAAGCATCTCCACTCTCAAGCTCCAACCTTCAGCGCCTCCACGTAGTAGCAGTCGCTAGTCATTACCATAATATTGACAGTTCTGATATGTAAAACCAAAGTAGAGCCTGACAAATTGAGCTTGGGAATATGTAAAACCAACAGTCTCTCGCTACTTTGGTACCTGCATTGTCCATGTTTTGATGACTTTAGTTTAACGGATGTAACAGTTCAGTCACATATGCCAACATAAGTAACGGTTGAACTCAAGTTTGAACCGTTCGGTCACATGTGCCAACATAAGTAATGGTTCAGGTAATTAACCCTATAATGTATAAGGCTAGTTTGTCTCGAGAGAAGCTAAGAAATATGTGTTGTTCACCATTTTTTCCCTTGAGATTTTCACTATAACGATAATATGGAATCTGGTTTTGATTATGAATGGATTCATTTTCAATGGAAAAATGTGTTACACTCATTACGTTGAACCACTATCATTAGTTGCTGAAGGAGAGAATGAGATTTATTTTAGGTGGTTAACCATGGAATATTGAAGGAGGTGTTAGAAACTTAGAGAACATGGGGAGAGAGCAGGTCAAGGTGTTCAAGCAGTCATTAGAGCATTTTTAAAATTTTAGAATATGACGGGTTTGGGTTCAAAAATCTAACCCGCGCAACTCGGCGGGTTGGGTCCGGGTTGACCCGTGGGAGGGGCGGACGGATCGACCCAAATTGCCACATCTACTCAAACTTAGGGTATCATACGTTCACACAAAAATTCTTAAGATATCATCCAATAACATTAGTCAAACATATAATACTATTGAAACTGTCATTCCTAATAATTATTTATTAGCATATACTAATGAATAGTGATAAAAGTAGTTTTTTTTCACACTTTAACAAAGGAGCCGACCCGGATCATGCAAGGGAAGTCGAAACCGAGCGGAATATACGAGCTACAAGGACCCGGGTAAATACTTGGGGCTACCAACGACGTGGGGGGGATCGAGAAAGGAAGCTATGGGCTATCTTAAGAATAGGATCCGAGAAAAATTTACGGGGTGGACCAAAAACACTAAACCAAGCGGGTAAGGAGGTCTTGATAAAAGCGGTCATAACGGCTATACCCACATACGTTATGAGTATCTTTAACTTACCCAAAACTTGGTGCTCGGAGGTAAACTCACTAATAGATGACTTTTGGTGGGGGAACAAATGAGGATCGAAGGCGAACTCAATGGAAACGATGGGAGGCTATCACTCTTGTAAAACCGATTGGTGGTTTAGGGTTCCGAGAGCTCCAAACGTTTAACAAGGCTCTCCTAACCAAAATGGCGGCACGCGTGTTGGAGGAACCGTCGACTTTGTGGGTCCAAATACTTAAGGGTCTATATTTTCCAAATGGTGATTTCCTCGAAGCGGGGAAAGGAGGTAGGGCGTTGTGGGGTTGGAGTAGCATACTAGTTAGGTGGGATGTGCTAAAGCAAGAAGGCATATGGACCGTGGGGAATGGTGAACACATACGAATCTTCACGGACCCATGGATGGTCCAGGAACCAGGATACCGAGCGAACCCGGGACCAGAAACCGACTGCACAGCCGACCCGTGTGTGAGGGAGCTCATGGACGAGGACGGCACATGGAATGAGAGCAAGGTATGTCGAACCGTGACAGCAGGGGATGCATATATCATATTAGCGATGCCAATTCCATACGAGGCGACCGATGACAAACACATATGGCCTCACTCGAAAGATGGCAAAACGCAAGCGCGATCGGTCTACCACCGCCTACGCGAGATACAAGGCCAAGCTAAGGTCCAAGGAAATGGTAGCAATGCAACAAGTGAACTTTGGAATGCATTATGGGTAGCAAATGTCATACCCAAAGTGAAGAACTATGTGTGGAGACTAGCTACAAATGCGGTGGCGGTTAAAGGGAACCTTATTCGACGTGGGATGCAAGTGGCACCGGATTTCCCAATTTGTGGGGAAGAAGAGACAAGAGAACATATGGTTCGAGGGTGCAAGTGGACCGAACCACTATGGGCAGAAATGCTGGGTTCGAGGGCTACTGGGGACCCCAACATCGATACTACGACATGGCTAGAGCTAATGTGCAAAGAACGGGGCTGCTCGGGGACGGAACGATATACAAGATGGGAAGGATGCATGCAGACGACCTGGAACATATGGAAAGCACGATGCAAAGCAGAATTCGAAGGTACACAACCATCCCTCACGACGAGACGAGGCGAGCCTTGCGTGAATGCCGCCGAGAACACCAGTGGGACGCTGCGACCAGACCCCAGTCAAGGGTGGAAGAAACCAACCAATGGAACTATCAAGATCAATTGCGACGCCTCGTGGTGCCCGCGGACACGAGCTGCAGGTATAGGAGTGGTAGCCCGAGACGAACAAGGACATGTCATTTGAGGTATGAACAGATTTACGAGGGGCGACAATGTGACGATGATGGAGACCATGGCCTTACATGAGGGAGCTAGGCTAGCTCGAGAGAAGGGATGTAACAATGTCATCTTTGAATCGGACTCACAGGTGGTCATAAGGCAAATCATACATGGGACAACCGAATGGAGACTTGCAACATTATTCTCCAACACCCGAGCACTAGCAACAACATCGAGCAAGTGCAATGGCAAGCTATTCCGAGATTGGCAAATGAATGCGCAAACTGGATAGCTAAGCAAGCAAGGATGAGAGTTCGTCTTGACGATTGGGTCTCCCGACCCCCACTTCCTTTTATATGTTTATTAGCTGCTGATTGTAACAAGGAACCTCTGTGACGTATGTCACGCTGTTTTATTTCATCAAATGAAACGAGTATTCCCGATAAAAAATAAATAATCCAAAAACTCTGTGTCAATTACGTTAGACTTACAGTGTTTTAATTTTATATCTCGATTATGTTGAAATTACATTGTTTTAATAATTAAGTTAATTTATTTTATCTAAATGTTCAAAATTTGATTTATAGGAACTTGAATAAAATATAATCATTTAATTATGAGTAAAATCGTAATTAATAACTACAGTTATGAATATGGTTATGATATTAAAAATTGTACTCACAATGATTATGATATATAGTTTAAAAATCTAATACAATCATAATATTTATCGTACCTGCATCACATTCTTTAACCATTGCCATCCCTAATCCATACACGTGAATGATATTATGTACTTGAAATTGAAATGTCGCCTAGTTGCGTTGTTTGTTTTACCGTGATAGATTTGAAAAATGAACAACCAATATTTACCTAATTAAGTTGAATGATTATTTTTAAATAAAAATGAAAATTCAACATATAATTTCCTTACAAATAGCTATAGGTCCATGTTAAGAATAAAAAAAATAAGAGACGAAAATCTCTTATGTACATACATTCGCCACTATTCTTTTGTTATCAAGACGTTAATAATTTAAAGTTGTATTATAAATATTCTATTTCAAACTTAACTACTTTAGTTTAAGAATATAAAAGTACCAATCAAGAAGTAATCACTCCTTTTACATGTCCATCCAACCCCATTCAAATTTTGTATTTTAAGGGTAAAATACCACTTTAATCCTTAATATTTGACATTTGTACAAAAATATTAAGTTTCCCCTCTAATTTTACAAATAAAAGGTTCGGTTCTTAATATTTAATCAAATATTCAATTTCTCTCTTTCATTAAAATTTTCATCCAAACTTAACATATAATATTTTAAAAAATAAAAAATAATAGTTTTTTTTATAAAAACAATTCACAAAACCTTCATAACTTTTTTATATATTACAATTGAGTTCTGATTCGATCAAGACTCAATCGAATCCCGATTGAATTGATACTCAATCGTAACATATAATTTTATTTTGAAGAGTTTAAATTGTGATATTTTAAAAATATATTCTATTATTTTTATAATTTTTTAAACATATTCTATTAATTTTGGATGAAAATTTTAACAAAATTGAAAAGCTCAAGATTTTTAAACAATAAGAATGAATCTTTATTTTTTAAATATTATAATAAAAAAAACTCGATTTTGACTAAACATTAATGGACGATATGATATTTACGGATTCTTTTAATAAATAAAAGTAACTATACCACATGAAACAAAACTCAGAAAAAATAAAAAATATGAATAAATTAAATTTCTATTTCTATTTCTAAATTTAAGAAATTATAAATATATTTTTTTTTCTATATCTATTCCTAAAGTTTATTTATTTGTTTTTTTAAAAAAAAATATCCTCTAATATCGTATCACCTGAACTTTAGTAGTGTACTTGTTGCTTCCACTCCAAATTAGAAAATCCAATTTCAGATACCCTTCTGGTAATATTTTCCAATATTTTATTTTCCTTGAGATTTTATTTTTATTTTAGATTAGATATCAATATCATGATGATTATTATAATTTTATACTAATAATACAAGTTATATCAATTTGGCCCAGAACTTAACGAAACCTGCCTGATGCACAGGGACAGGCCGATTCAGTTTCCTATCACCATCAGCCATCACCACCGCCACCATATCTGTTTAATTGGCCCTTCTCCCTCCCCTAGCACCGTATTGAACGATTGAGAGAGATATCGTGTTCGTGTGTCAGGTCTCGCCTAACAAAAATAACATAAGAAAAACTCCTCCGAACAATTTCATTGTCTCACCATCAACCCTTTCGCTTGCAAAAAGGTGATCTTGTTCGTCCCCAACCATCTTCCATCTCTTTAAAGGTATACATTTGCTACAAATTCCTCCCCAATTTCGTATCTGCTTACCCTTTTTTTCTCTTGTGGGCATGTGTCATGTATAACACAGACATGCATGTTGTTCTAATTGATAGGCCAAAATGAAAGCACACCTCAGTTCTGCAATTCACTCTCCACTGGGATTTTGGGTCTGTGAAATTTAAGTTTTTTTTGACATGGGTTTCTCTAAAGTTGGGATTTATATTTTCCTTCCCCCGTATGTGGACCGACTTCTTTATTATGTTGGAACAGACCACACGTCGATGACCTGGTCGGAGATGCTAATAATTGAGAACCCATTTCCTCTAATTCGATTCCAATGCCAAATCGGTAGTAATGGGCGTTTAAGTCTAAATAGATCCGATCAAATTAGGGTTTTGAAGCACAGTCCTTTCTTGGTCTAGTTTTTATTTTCTTCCTAATTTCGAGGGACAGGTTATGTGGGTTTCATTTGTACTTGCATGCTGCATCAATGTTGATTTTATGGTCATTCTCTATTTGTAGCTGCATTTGCACTGTTAATCTCTTTGGTTTTGTTAAGTTCCATGTTCCAGATTTCTTTACCAAGAACAGATAAATGTTTAATTGTTAGCATTCTTCATTAATTTCCTTCCTCTATTTATGAATTGCAGTAAAATAAATAAATTTTTCTTCTTCGTAATTAGAAAAGAATGTTAGCATTATCGTAGTTTCAGATTGACAGTGCTATACGCTGAGAGGATCCAAATTAAATGCAGTAAATTTATTTGCTCGAATGGGCAATTTTACCACATTAATATAAGGGATTGATTTTTAGTTTAAAATTGCATGTGGTTTTGCTCTAAGGAGTTGCCTACATAATTTTCCGCCGTTTGCCTGAGGGTAGTTGAAATTAAGATTAGATGTGACGTTGTAAATATTTTGAGATTTACCCGACTCAGTAATATGATGTTAATGGATTAATTGTCTGCATGTAAGCTGTAAAACTGTTGTTCTGTAGAAGATAATTAATCTTTATCCTCTTAATATTGCTCATCAAATTCAGGAAATGCTGTCCTAATTTTTCATGAACATTTTAGAAAGAAAGCCAAAAAAAGCTAATCAGAAAAATAGTACTTAGATTTTTTTTTTGGTTCATATACTAAGAGAAAAAGAGTGATACTTACCCTTCCAAGTGATCCTTCATCATCAGTTTATAACATAAGATGTTTTGTAAAGGAAGAAAACCATGCCGAAAATCACATTTTAATCGCGCTAACCACAAGACTGGTGAACATTTGATAAGCCTTTGGTCTTTATCCTTCAATGGTTAAACTGAGAGATGTTTTTCTACCAAATTTAATTTTTTCAAGGCATATACTCATCTTGTTGATCTTCTAACCAAAGTGATGGCCTCATTTTATTTATACATTGCTTGATACTAATTCGTATTACCAGTTACCATATGCAAAATGCTTCGAAATTTGTGTTTAATCTGCTTCTGATATATTTGATAAAGCATGGGATATGAACCTTTTCTTGATATGCTATGTTCTCAATATCTGCTGCTAAATCTGTATTAGTCTTGCTAGACATTTGTACAATTATATAACATGTGATAATGTCAATGCAAAATTTGATAATTTTGGCTATGTACTTTAGTTTCTTGGCTTTTTCATTCTCGAGAAATTATGTTTAAGCTGTTAATCAACTTGTCAATTAATGGTTCATTTTTTGTGGGAGGAAAAATGTAACCATTGAATCATATGGCAATGCTGCCTTTTTTGGGTGATTGCTCTGCAGGAAATTAGAATGTACTCGACAAAATCTTAACTGCCATACTTTCATCCAACTATAGACCACAAAATAGATGTATTTGTTTTAAGTATGGAAGAGAATCCACCAGAGATGCCTGCTGAAGATCAAGATATGGTTGACCAACAACATGATGTTGACAATCAATTAAGTGTATCCCATGAATTTGAAGACAATCATGTGAGTGAGCAGAATCATTGTACCGAGTCTTCTAGCCTGGGTTCTGAAAGTTCTCACATAATTGTGGAGACTATTGAAAGTGAATTGCCAAGCAGCAGGGATGGAGAGTCCCTCATTGAGCCTAAATGGCTTCAAGGAGATGAATCTGTGGCGCTTTGGGTTAAGGTAGTCGTCAAATTAACTTCATGTTTCTTAATCTGTGCTCTTTTTTACAAATCTAATATATTTTTGTGGAAATTAATCTAATATCCTTACAGCTAACATTGCCAAGTTCTTTAATTCGTGTGTACAAAATCTGAAAAGTATTTCATTATTGTATGATATCTTCTTTGAATGATGCAACTAAGTTTATATCGAGGTCTTCTTTTCTATAAGGTCATCGAAGTTCTCTAGGAGCTATTATTCTTTTCAAGAATCGTATCGATATTTATTTCTTACCTACAGAAAAAACTGGTAGCAACTTTATTATTTAATCTATATTTTGTAATCCTTCAAACATTTCTTTGTTTTTTATATTTTTATGTGACTTTGAAGTGGAGAGGGAAGTGGCAAGCAGGAATAAGATGTGCAAGGGCTGACTGGCCATTATCAACTTTGAAGGCAAAACCAACTCATGATAGAAAGAAGTACTTTGTCATATTTTTCCCCCACACAAGGAATTATTCTTGGGCGAACATGCTTCTTGTTCGATCAATTCATGATCTGCCACAGCCTATAGCATATAGATCTCATAAGAGTGGATTGAAACTGGTCAAGGATTTATCCATTGCACGCCGTTTTATTATGAGAAAGCTAGCGATTGGCATATTAAATATCATCGACCAATTTCACACCGAGGTAACACTTCCTCCCCTTAATGTATCCTTTAAGGTAACACCGAGGCATTTATGACTATTTTAAAAAAATATGTATATATATTTATGTAGGCTTTTGTAGAATCTGCCCGAGATGTGCAGATCTGGAAAGAATATGCTGCAGAAGTATCCCGTTGTAATGGTTATTCTGATCTTGGAAAGATGCTTCTGAAGTTGCAGAGTGTAATATGCTCTTCCTCATATATATATATTGTAATTTTTTCAAGGTTAATACATCATTAATAAAATACATGCAGGAGTATACACTGAGAAAGCAATTCTGCTGGGTAACCTATAATTTAAGGCCTTGTTGCTGTGAATTGACACTACTTTTGCTTTATAATTGCAGATGATTTTGCCACATTACGTGAATTCTGAATGGCTGCAGCAATCTCTTGAATCTTGGAGTGGACGATGCGAGAATTCATCCACTGCTGAATCAGTTGAAATGCTCAAAGAGGTAAACTGGTCTTCTTTGATAGCTGAACATTCTGTCTTGTGATTTTTAATATCGACATGAACTGATGAATGATATTAATGTTCAAGTAGAAAATGTGGAGGAACTTTTTTTTACATGTTTTTTGTGCCATACAACCGACTTTGTGATTGTTATTGTCCCTCATTTGCTATAGGAGTTGCATGATTCTATCCTATGGAGTGAAGTCAACTCAGCACCCATTCAGCCACCGCGTGGCTCCGACTGGAAATCATGGAAGAACGAGGTCCTGAAATGGTTCTCAATACCCCAACCCGGCTTAACCACCACCAAAGTAGTGCAGCAGAACATCAGTGAGGCCGTGGTTTCAGATTTCTTAGTCTCGAGAAAGAGACCGAAGCTTGAAATCCGCCGCGCCGAGGTTCACACCTCTCCGATCAAAACCAAAGATCTTGATTCAGGCGCATCCATGGCAGTCGAAATTGACTCAGGATTTTTCAATGACTCCCTAAATCGTAATGGTCCCGTAAACCCTAATCCTCAATCGGCCGCCTTGCCCTGCAGCATCACCGATCGGTGGGATGATATCGTAGTTGCAGGTGGGAACTCTGCAGTTCAGGCCAACAATTCAAAGTTGACTCCTGTTCGGAACTTAGAGTCAACACCTGGGAGCAGCGACCTCATCTTCTTCGCCAAAACCCTAGACTCGGGGACTAAGAGTAGACAATGTACGGCTTTCATCGAGGCTAAAGGCAGACAGTGTGTAAGGTCAGCAAACGAAGGCGACGTCTACTGTTGTGTCCACCTGGCCTCTCGTTTCTTGGGTGGGTCAGCTCGATCTGAAAAACCTGCTCCTGTAGAGTCGCCAATGTGTGGTGGGACCACCGTCCTAGGAACCAAATGCAAACATAGGTCGCTCCTGGGTTTCACCTTTTGTAAGAAGCATCGGCCACGCGATGGTTCTGTGGATAAACCTGCAGATTTTTCGGAGAGCGTCCATAGACGAAAGCATCACCTGCACCAGCTATGCATTTCAACTCTGGAAACTACTGCAATTCCGAAACATGCGGTGGGGCCCAATTCCGAGGAAGATGAAGATGTGCTTCATGTGAATCCGATTTCGGTCGTGCCTTCGAATGTACCCACGAGTTTTAACGAAAGCCCCGAACCTTTGAGCAGGGAATATGCTGGAGTTCAGCCGACTCACTGTATTGGTTTTTGTCTCGAAAATAATGTGCAGTGTACTGAGTCTCCGAAGCGGTACTCTTTATATTGCGATACGCATCTTCCGAGCTGGCTCAAACGAGCGAGAAACGGCAAGAGTAGGATCGTTTCAAAGGAAGTGTTTTTAGAACTGTTAAGAAATTGTTCCTCGGACAAACAAAAGGTATGTCTGCATCAAGCGTGCGAGCTCTTCTTCAAGTTGTTTAAGAGTATACTATCGCTCAGAAACCCGGTCCCGATGGAGGTGCAGCTGCAGTGGGCTGTATCGGAAGCTTCCAAAGATATTCAAATTGGTGATTTCTTGATGAAGCTGGTCTGCAGTGAAATTCAGAGATTAAGACGAATCTGGGGATTTGGTGGAGAAATGAAGTCTTCTGCTGCCATGGATGAAGAAACCTTAATGTCGTGGAACGATTGTGTAAACCCTAGTGATGAAGAGAACACAATTAGGTGCAAGATTTGCTCGGAGGAGTTTCTTGATGATGAAATGCTTGGTGAGCACTGGATGGACAGCCATAGGAAGGAAGCACAGTGGCTGTTCCGGGGCTACGCATGTGCGATCTGCTTGGATTCTTACACGAACAAGAAGATTCTGGAGTCGCATGTTCAGGAGCGGCATCATGTTCAGTTTGTGGAGCAGTGCAAGCTTCTTCAGTGCATTCCATGCAGCAGCCATTTTGGGAACACGGACGAGCTCTGGTCTCATGTTCTTTCGGTACACTCTGCGGAATTAAAGTTGTCAAAGGTTCGTCATTTTCTTGAAGATTCTTCTTTGCCAAATTCGGCTTCTCTCCACATCAATGGAGAAGCTTTAGGAAATGAAAGGAAGTTCATTTGCAGGTTTTGTGGGTTAAAGTTTAACTTGCTGCCCGATCTCGGCCGCCACCACCAGGCAGCTCATATGAGTCCGAGCTTGATGAGCTCTAAGCTTGCAAAACGAGGTCTGGGTATCCGCTATTACGCTTATAAACTAAAATCAGGAAGACTTAGCCGCCCGAAGTTCAAGAAGGGTCTGGGGGCAGCAGCCTCTTATAGAATCAGAAACAGAGGATCTACTTCTGCTCTGAAGAAGCGAATGCAGGTGCCGAAGCCTCTTTCATCGGCAATCTCAAATCTGCAGCCTCATTTAACCGAGGAAACCACGAGTCCTCACAATTTGAACGAATTGCAGTGCTCGGTGATTGCAAAAGTGTTGTTTTCGGGTTTTCAGCAAACAAAACCAAGACCAAACAATCGTGAGATCTTGTCTGTTGCTCGGTCTGGTTGCTGTAAAGAGAGCATTCGAGCTTCACTGGAGGGTGTATATGGGAAACTGCCTGAGCGAATTTATTTAAAAGCGGCGAAATTATGCAGTGAGCAGAGTATTTCAGTGAATTGGCACATCGAGGGCTTTGTATGTCCTAATAGGTGTAAACCCGCAAAGGGAACTCAGTTGCTGTCTCCTCTTGTCCCACCTCCGAAAGACATCCCTAATTTGGAACATTCATCTGATCCTGTCCACGAAGAATGGGAAGTGGATGAGAGTCACTGTGTTATAGACTTGCACCAAGTTAAACCTCAGACGCTACGAAATGCTGTCGTGTTGTGTAATGACATAAGTTTTGGACGTGAGTCGGTTCCAGTCGTTTGTGTAGTGGATGAATGTCTCCTCGATGTTCTTCATATGGAAAGCCAGAGTCCAACTTGTTCCATGCCGATGCCATGGGAAAGTTTCACCTATATAGAGAGGCCAATGATCGATCAATCGGTTGGTGTTGAAATGGAGGTACATTCATTCACTCATTCTTTCTTTCCAATATTACATTTTGTTTTTCATAACTATAAACTATCCTGTGTTCCTTGCAGAGCTTGCAACTTGGATGTATGTGCTCACCTTCAACATGCGATCCCGAAGCATGTGATCATGTTTACCTCTTTGATAATGACTATGAAGATGCAAAGGACATTCATGGAAAGTCCATGCGGGGCAGATTTCCGTACGATGAGGGTGGACGAATCATCTTGGAGGTCTTGTAATGTTGATTTCTAGTGGAAAGTTCTTATAATGCATGCTTTTTTCTTTCTTTCTAGATTGAGTCTATTAGATGATTTGGCATGGGAAATATCCTTCCCCCCCCCCCCCCCCCCCCCCCTGACATGGTATCTGGATTCATTGCAGGAGGGTTATCTTGTATATGAGTGCAACCATTTGTGCAGTTGCAACAGGAAATGTACGAATCGGGTGTTGCAGAATGGAGTTCGAGCAAAGCTCGAAGTTTTCAAAACTGAGAAAAAAGTAAGAGCTATTGTCTGACAACTTCTTTCACAACATCATAACACGACACAAACACACAAAAAAATCATGCACGATAAAACTGCAAATGTAAGGTAATTTTTGTGTCGTGTTCATGTTTATGTATATAACAGGACATGCACGATAGCATAATACAGTTGTGCTGTAAATTTGATTCTTGAGACTTCAAGTAATTTAATTTTGAGAGTTATGTCAATTTTGCATTAAAACCGTGATTGTTAGATGGATACATGAACATTTTGCATCTCGACATACAAGTGACTAATGTAACACAACATGATATATTATGTTGGTGTTTATGAGTATGCCACGATAAGTTTATCATGCATATTCGTATTTAAACTGTAAGAATGATCAATTTTCTAAACAGTTTACTGCTCACTAATGCTTCGTTATATATATATGTTTTTGTAGGGTTGGGCAGTGAGAGCAGGTGAAGCAATTTCTCGAGGAACGTTTATATGCGAGTATATGGGGGAAGTTCTTGACGATCTTGAAGCCGATAATCGTCGAATCAGGTTACATACGTATATGGTCGGTTTTGCTATTCCCTAGTTCTCTTCTCATTTCCTTTGTATCTGTTTTGTTTCCACCAGATATGGTAAAGAAGGTTGCAGGTATCTATACGAGATTAAACCTCATATGAATGATATGAGCAGATTAATCGAATCACAGGTGCGGTACATCATTGATTCCACACAGTATGGGAATGTCACCCGGTTCATCCATCACAGGTGAGACTCGAGTCAATCGACCTTCTCCTTCACTGCGTAACTTAGTTGGTAAATTGTGCGTAGCGCGTGCTGTTGTGCGCATCAATATGTTTATCGTGTGACACTTACCATTTCCTCAATACAAACACGACATGCAATTTTTCATTTGTTTCATGTCGTGTTATCGTGTTGTGTTAAAGATAGTCAGTTATATGTTCGCATGAGAGATTTTTTATGAAAATAACAAAATAACGAATTGTTAATAAGTAAGAATTATCAACTTAAAAATCAGATTTAACGGTTGTTTAATGTAGAATTGATACTCTAAAACATTAAATATCTAAATAGACTTTTAAAAACTATTAAACGAGATTTGTTTAGAAAATTATTCAAAAAAATAGATTTTTAAGTCCAATTTTATAGTTAACAAAAAAAGTCTAATTTTATCGTGTTATCGTGCATGTCGTGTTCTGATATCTAAATATGAACACGATATAAAAATACTTTCATGTTATTTTACTGTTATATGTTTCCACGAACACAATTTTTTTTTCCATGTGTGTTCGTATTGTGTTATCGTGTTACTAACATATAACCCATAAATGTCTTACTCTTGATCTGACATATGAGTACTGGATATTGTCAGCTGTTCCCCCAATCTTGTGAATCACCAGGTTCTTGTGGAGAGCATGGATTGTCAACGTGCGCATATTGGTCTCTTTGCAAGTCAGGACGTAAGTATTCCACCCCTTTCAAATACTTACTGCATTCCTTCCCAAAGATGTGATTTTGAAGTTTGGAATTCCGAGCAGATAAAAGTCGGAGAAGAGTTGACGACATACGACTTCAGATACGAGCAGTTTCCCGGTGAAGGAGTTGGTTGCCAATGTGGAGCTTCAAACTGCCGTGACCACCGCCACCGGCTCTACTGAACCAAACCCTCAACCAACTCCATTGGTTTCTTCAGACAAAGTTTTGTTCATCAGAAAATGACTGGAGCCGTGCTGTAAAGATGATCGATCAAGTGGTGAGATTGTATTTGTATGTAAGCCCCCTTTTACAATTTGTTTTTATAAAGTAGGTTTAGGGTTAGTTGTTTTTAATTTGGATAAATTGGTGGTTGAAATCAATCAGGATTAGAAATCTTTGTTCGGGTAGTTTTCGAAGTATTTGAGTCGCAAAATGATACTACGTTTTTCCACGATATGCAATAGGGAAAAGTCTTAAAACGGAATAGTTTTTGAATTCAAAATGTTTTAAACGACTAAAATATGGTTATTAATCACAGTATTATTTGTATATTCATATCCATTACTAGATGTGAAAGAATGGAATACTATGAATATTATTTTAATAAATACATAAATTTATATTACAAGTAATATAAATATGGGTTAAATACTAAGTAGCTACTTGAACTTTGGTCATTTTGCAACGAGCTACCCGAACTTTGAAAATTCAAAACGGGATGAAGAAGGTGCAAATAGCTATCCGTTCAATTTTTCGTAAACTTTCGTCGGAAAGTCATTGAAAATTGGACGGAGGTAGCTATTTGCATCTTCTTCAAAGTTGAGGTAGCCCGTTTTGAATTTTCAAAGTTTGTGTAGCTCGTTACAAAACATCCAAAGTTCAAGTAGTTACTTGGTATTTAACCCTATAAATATTAAACACTAATACTATCTATTAGGGTTGGGCAAAAATAACCGGTTCGGTCGACCGTACCGAACCGTACTTGAACCGTACCGGTTTCGAACCGGTTCACAAAACAAAACGTTTTTTTTTTCAAAAAATCTGGAGCGGTTTAGAAAACCGGTTCAAAACTGGTTAACCGAACCTATTTTTGTACCGGTTTTAATATTAAAATACTAATAAATACTAAATCAGACCAGACAAAACCGTTTTTTCACTTTAAACCAGACCTAATTGAACCATAGAAATTCGTTTTCATGCGAATGCTCCAGAGGTTACTTATCTTAATCCATCAGCTCCAACATCACCACCGCTTAGCTTCTGAGGACTGACATTCGAGATGGAGATGGCAGAAGATGATGGATCCGACAAAGGAGAGGTGATCCTTGGCACGGGATCCATGGACTCGGAATCGCGATGGGTGTTCCAGGACGAGGAGGAGGACGATTCCGAGTGCGACGAAAATTTATCGCTGCACGCAGGGTTGGAGTTTGAAGACGAGGATGTCGCCGAGCAGAGGTTGATTCGCACTGGGCCGCGGGTAGATTCCTTTGACGTTGAAGCTCTTGAGGTGCCTGGCGCTCACCGCATTGATTACGAGGTGCGCCAACTATCTTTTTCGTTCGTTGAATTCCATATTTCGAACCAGTGCGGTTACATTTTTACGTAATATTATTGTGATCTGATGATAGCCTTGTTTAGTATTAGTTGTATTGGTAGATTTTGCAGCAATTAGACTTTCCATAGCAATGATAGTCAATGTTGTACTCCTTTGTAACTATACTATGAAACTGTACTTCTTAAAGTAGAACATGATTTGTTGCGCCGATTGTGTTTGGTTTTGTAGCTGTCTCTTTATGGAAACAAATAACTTAGTGAAGGAGTGTCTCATTCAACTTAGAACACGGAGAATATTAGTGGATAATTCTTTCATATTGCTGCAGGAAATTAGTACAGGAAGAAGATTTAAACTTGCACTTCAATTTTTTTTTGGGTATGAACAGGTTCGGCCGAACCGGTACGGTAAATCAGTCAAAATCTGGAGCGGCAAAAAATTGGAGCGGTAGACCGTACTGGTTTTAAAATGTGGTAAATGTTCGGTTCTAAACCGGTTCGGCCCTGAACCGGTTCATGCCCAACCCTACTATCTATCTACCTATCTATCTCTCTCTCTCTATATATATATATTAATTTGGTTACAATGTATGCAATTGTGACAAATAAATTTTTTGATACATGTTTTCACTCCTAATGTTAAAATAATCAATTTTAATTAGTCAATGTCAAACATACAATTTTCACTCCTAAGTGTCATGCCATGTAAACCATTTTAAAATACTTCAAACTTTACCATTCATTTCCAAGATAAGTTGCAAAACCTAAATATTTATTTTTTTGTATATTTATAATTTTATCTTAAATATATTGTGTATAGTGAGTTGTATAAAATACATAATATTATATTTTATGGATAACAATATGAACATATAAATATTTATAATTATATAGACTAATGAAGTATAAATTTAAATTATTAAATAATATTTTTATCAAATTGCATGTCAACATTGTTTACCTTATTATAATTAAAATTTTAATAATAAATTTAAGATATGAATGAATAATATTATAATAATAATATGAACATGAAGTTTTGACATTTTTATAAGTATATAAAATTAATAGAAGTCCTAAAACAATAATAGATATATTTTTAAAAAAATATTTTTACATTTATAGACTCACCATATTTTATAAATAGAAAATAAATAAAATGTTGTTTATAGATATTTTTACTATTATTATAATTAGCAAAAAATTACTATTGATTTTAATTTTTCATTAACACATTACACAAATAAAAGTGACAATGCCACAAAAATTAACTTAAAATTATTAATTAATATTGTATTACTAATTGTTACTATTGATCTTTAATAATCATTCATGTATTTTTTTTATTTAATTTTATTAATAAATTGACTTAATCTTGATTTTCTTTATCATAATTATAATATTAAAATAGATCAATATTATACACAAATATTAATAAGGTTAATATTATTTATAAATGTATATATTTTTTTATTGTATATTATTAAGTTAATTTTATTCTTAATTAAAAATACTTTTAAAAAATTAATAAATAATATATAAACTATATATATATATATATATATATATATTCACTTTATATAAAAAAAAAAGTAGTTATTATCACACAGATTGCGTATTATTAGCATATATTAATATTAAATAATTATTATATTTATATAATAATTATGAGTATTAGATAACCATAATCATACAGTTCAAAAGTTTATTATCGTAACCGCATTATCCTATAACTATTTAAAACGTTATAGGTATAATTATAACCACAACCATGAGTTCGAACCAAAATTCACTCTCAACACACGTTCTTGGACCCCTCCCATGCCATCAAAGACATCAAGATCCTTGACACAGACGGCACAATCTCATCCATGGAAGGCCGAGCCGCTGGATTTTTGCTCAAACAGTCTGCGGCCAACTCAGCCATCCAAACTGCAATCTCATAGGGAAAATCATCCCGCAGAGACGGATCGATCAGCTTCGATAGCCCTTCCTCGGAAACTTCATTCTTCTCCGAAAGCACTGCATTTAGAATCCCCACTAAACTCGGGTTCTCCTCACTGTAAAAAGCTGCAACCTCTTTTCCAGTTATCATCTCCATCACCAAAACCCCGAAAGCATAAACGTCCATCTTGGTGGAAACCAGACCGTCCTTCAAATACTCAGGAGCCAAGTAACCTCGTGTCCCGACAATGTGCCTTGTCATGTCAAAGTGACCATCTTCTCCCTCAGCAGACCTCGCAAGGCTCAGATTCGAGATCTTGCCTCGATAGTCGCTGTCGAGGAGCACGTTGCTGCTCGTAATGTTCTTGTGAATCAGAGATGGGTTACTGAAGCTGTGGAGATAGTTGAGCCCCGTGGCAACATCGAGTGCAATCTGAACTCGCTGACACCAACTTAAGGTTTTCCCGACAAACTCACTAGCATCGGAATGTATCCAGTCAGCCAACGACCCGTTAATCGCATATTCGTAGGCAAAGTACCAGGTACCATTGTTGTAGCTGATACCTAAGAGACGAATGAGATTGAAATGGCTGATCTTGTTCAATATGTTTATTTCCTTCAATACATCACCATCTATTTTCTTGATTGCGACGAACCCGTCTTCGGTTGTTCCACGATAAACAGCACCTTTGATCAGCGCGTTATCGCTGAAATCACCGGTGGCGAGTTGAAGTTCCCCAAAATCGTATAGCTTTATCGACCGGGCAATGCTCGAGACTTTGTCGATGACGAAGTTCTGAGAATCTTCCACATTGTCTTCCTTCTTGAGTTCCACACGCGTGTCGATCTTCGCAATGCTCTTCACCTTCCTTGATCGGGAAATCACCCAAAGAATTACCATCGCTCCGGCAGTTAACACTACTGCGCTCCCTGCAAGAAACCCAAAGGCCGCAAATAACCATTTGGTACGTGCACTGCCACCACCATACAAGGCGGCCAGAGGTGGCGGAGGAGGTGGAGAATTTGTTGGCGGTGGAGTTAGGGTTTGTGAACTTGACGGTGGATCTTTCATCGGAATAAGCAACGTGGTAAACGGATAAATCGTCGAACTTTCCTCCGTGAGTCCATTTGCGGCCAAAGTCCTCCCCGTGTCGACACCGAATCTGACACTGATCCGACTGACGAAATCACCCGAAGCCACCACATAACTCACAAGATACTTCACACCCTTGTCTGTCTGGTTCTTCGTAGGGCAGGAACATCGGAGAGGGATCGTCATGTTTGTACCCGTGTAAATATAGACTGTCTCGATGCTGTTCTGGGCCTTGATAGATTTGCATGTTGTAAGACCTTGGTACCTGTTATTGACAATATGGTAGTAGCTGTCCCCGTGTTGGACAATATATGACGCAGTCTTTTGGTAGAACTTATAGTCACCGGAGCAAGAACAGATTACGGGGACGATCACCATCTTGTTCGTGGTGAAAGTTGTGTTTACCGGGACGGAGTTGATTGCTGCGACGTCGGAAGGGTTGGAAGCTAATAGAAGGGAGATGGAGGAGACGGTATTGTACGGTGGATTGGCTCGGTATATGAGGTAAGATTTGCAGGTTCGATTGAGTCCATTGCAGGTGTAACCTAAAACAGAAGAAGAGTTATCACTGCTGATTCTGCAGTTGACTGTGGCTTTTCCGGCGTAGGGCTGCTGCGAGACGACCGGAGGATTGAAGTAGGTGAGGAGGAGGAGGAAGACGAAGAGAAGGAAGAAAGACTTGGAGTTCATTTTTGGTTAACAGTGGGGGGAGGGGAGTTTGATCCTTCGATTACATTATGGTTTATGAAATCATTATATATATAGAAACTCATACAGAGTTTTTTTTCTTTTCTTTTCCAAAATGATTATAAAATACAATACGAAAAATAAGTGAAGAAAAATAATGTCATTCCGACTTGCCGACTTCACTCCGCGGCCCAGCCTGGTCCTACTCAAGGATGAAATTAGGAGTTTATTTCGGTGGGAGCAATAATTAATTTAAGGATAGATTTTTTTTTTTTAAATAGTGTTAAATATAACATTTTAAAGAGTTAAATTAAAAATAATTACAAATTTAAACTTAAATTGACACAACCCAAAAATTGAGAAAATTGTTTTATCCCTCAAATAGTGAATTTTTCACTAATATATACCTTAAAAAAAAATCAATTATGGAAATAACATCAATTTTTAAACAAGTACGAAAGTATATCTACCTGCAACTGAGAATCGTGGGTGGATCGTCCACTCGCGAATGGAAGTCGCGGATAAACATATTAACTGGGTCGTTACATCTGTTACATTCACCCGCTACTCCCATTTGCGGGTAAGGTAGTTTAGATTTGTTTTTTCCCCTCTGTTTAGCCAAATAAATGTCAATTAAGATGAAAAGACACTCTCTGTAGAGGTAAAATAGTACTTCAGTTATGATAAAAATACACTCTCTGTAGAGGTAATGACTGATTCAAGTTACTAACAGACTAAGTATTCACCAAAATTTAACATGCGCACCTAAACAATATCACATACAAATTTATAGTTAAACACTAAGCAATTAAACAACCTATAAAAAAAAACTAAACTACCCCACCCACGACTGACAATCGTGGGTGGATTGTCTACCACCTAATGAGAGTCGCAGGTGGATGTAACTGATCTAACGACACAATTAAATTGTCCACCCACAATTCCCAGTCACGGGTAAATATATTTTATTATTTTTTAAAAATTGAGATTATTTTCGTAATTAATTTTTATTTGAGGTATGTATTAGTAAAAAATTCTCAAATACCTCAGGAAATGATCTTTACTATGTTTTCAATTCTAATCAAAAGCCAATCCGACTATTTTCTCAATTGCAATTGATTATTTAGATACGATCGATATAAATATTATAATTATAAGATATTTTTTATTCATTTATTGTAATTATAAGCATTATATATATATTTTTAGTACCATAATTGTATTAATAATTATGTTTTTTAACTACGATTTCTTCTCCATACCAATATTTGAAATAACCATACTTTTTAGCACTTGTAAATAATTTTTTGGTATAGATGCAAGTGGCTGAAATAAAATTTATATTTTAAGGTTAATTATTATTTATTACCATATTTTGTGTATATATAGTTATAATTATGTTAGTATAGTATGTACTTTAGTAAGTTAGCGTGCTTTTATTATATTAATAATAATGATATTTAAATTAGGTCCAATATTAGCTTCATATTATATATAATAATAATTAATCACGGTAAATTTTATCGATTTTTGTTTTTGGTCAACAATTTTTATCGAGTTCAAAATTTAAATAACTTCCTTCCTAATTTTTAGGATCATTCTCTTGAAGGATGAGGTAGATGACATTTTCTTGGAAGGTCACAGTTATATATCTGGTGGTTGAGTAACAAGTCAACTGACTTCATTTTTATATATGGTCGATATCATTGGTTAATTGGTGTCGTCTTCCAATTGGATGAATCGAATTTCAGGTTGAAAAAATAATAATAATTTTACATGAACTAAAAATAATACTTTATTTTTTTTCCACCATTGACTTAATTGAAAGGTTAATTATTTGTTCTACGACTGTTTTTTCAAATAACATTATTTTCGTCAGTCAAGTCAACCATGCATTCTTTTTTTTTTTTTTTTTGGTATAACATAAACTACAACATAACAAAACTAAATACTAATTATTTTTAACTATTCTAGTAGTAGATTTTCCTTCACTATCAAATATCAAGAGCTTCAAAATGTCCGAGGGATGGTTCGTTAGAGTATGAAATGGATCATCCAGATTAACAGCTTCCTTATCCAAAGCATCTGCTACCCCATTTGCTTCCCGGAACACGTGTTTGATTTTGAATTTGTTAAAATCCAAAATAAGTTTCCTGCAATCCAATATGAGAGGCATTAATGGTCTATCTGCATATGGATCCTCAATTATCAAGTTAATTGCTTCCTGTGCGTCTGCTTCAACGTGAAGATTCTGCACTCCCAAATTCGATGCCATGGTTAAACCGTCTCTTATAGCCCACAGTTCCGCCACGAGACTATTGGTGATTCCAATACGTCTTTGGAAGCCTTTTATCCAACCTCCCCATTCATTTCGCATTACCCCCGCTCCTCCTGCCGGGCCTGGGTTCCCCATTGCTGAGCCATCCGTGTTAAGTTTAAACCATCCATGTTCTGGAGGCGTCCAACCCACCCGGATGGTCTTTATTCTCTGATGAATCTTTTCCCTCTTGAAGTTGTCTGAGATGCTCTTAGCCTGAATCAAACTTAAAGTAAGGACATCAACAGAAATAGGAGGGTTATTGAAAACATAAGAATTTCTGTTCTTCCAGAGGAACCAAATGGTCGATGGGAAGATAAATCTCCATTCAATTCCTTTCGCATGAATATGATTGAACCTGCAATTCAACTCAAGCCAAGATGAGAGATTACACAAATAGAAGTCAGTTAAACCATAAGGAATACCAATATCATTCCAAACTTTTCTCGCAACCATGCAATCCCGAAGGATGTGTATGATGTTTTCCTCCTCGATACTACAAACCTGACAAATGGGGTTAATGTTCATGCCCCTTTTGTTAAGTAGCTGCACCGTGGAAAGCCTATTATGGTTACACAACCATAAAAAGGATTTTATGCGCGGGATGGTGTCACACTTCCAGATCCAATCCCAGTTTCCTGAGACCAGCTCTAGATTCCTGATTCTCTCTTGCTTTATGAAATGATGGACAGAAGACACAGACGGAATACCTTTCGGGTCGCCCATCCAAACTAACCTATCCTGAATAACAACCGAAGAACCTCTCGGAATTGCCCAAATTTTCTCTTTGACTTCAACAGGAAGATGGAAGGACAAATGAGAGAAATCCCATTCCCCCGATTCCTGCATTAAATCTTTTACAAGAAGCTTTTCCTCGTTCCAATTCAGGGGGCCACTAATGATCGATCTAAGATTTGTTTTTCCCATCCACGAGTCAGACCAAACATTAACTTTATCTCCCTCACCAATAACCCAACCCATACCTTTGTCCATGGTTCGACTTCCTTGAACCAACGCTTTCCCATTCATGGATCCCAATCTGTTGAGTTTCCGATTTGGGTTCAAATATTTGAACTTCAGAATTTTAGCCCAAGGGTTAGTATTATTCTGACATCTCCATGAAAAATTGGCAAGTAAAGCAAGATTTCTTTCTCTGGTAATAGGAATATTCAAACCTCCAAACTCTTTTGGGAGCGTAATAGAATTCCAATTTAAAGCATGAATCTTCCTTTTATCCTCTGTAGATCCCCACAAGAAATCTCTGTTTAACTTGTCCAACCCCTTGCAAATCCCAATTGGAAGAGACGTGCATTGCATTATATAAGATGGAATAGTGATCATAACTGAATTTATGAGGACATTTCTGCCGGCCATAGATAATAATTTAGACCTCCATCCTGAAAGTTTATTCCTGATTCTGTCCAAAATGAAGTTAAAAGAGCTAACTCTTTTGATCGACAAGTTCATTGAAAAACCCAAGTAAGAATCCAATTTGTCTACTTTTTTTAAGTTCAACATTCTAGACAGAACCAGAGCCGAGGCATCATCCAAATTTTTTGAAAATACAACTTGGGATTTAGCAAAATTCACCTTTTGCCCCGAGATAGAACAAAAATTATCCAAAGTTCTTTTCATAGTGTCACAATTCTGAATTGTTGCAGTGCCTAGAAAAATCAGATCATCAACAAAAAGGAGATGAGATAAAACAATTGATCCTCTACCCAACTTTAAGGGGATCCACCTACCCTTGATAGTTTCCTCCTCAATGAGAAAACTCAGGTATTCAATGCACAATATGAATAGATAAGGAGATAGAATATCTCCCTGACGAATGCCACGAGATGGAGAGAAATTCTCCAATTTACCCCCATTCAGGAGAATCGAAACATTGGTAGAAGAGACACATTCCATGATAACTTTTGTCAAAGAAACAGGAAATTTAAAATGAACCAATGTTTTATAGAGAAAATCTCATTCAAACCTATCGTAAGCTTTTTCCAAGTCCAGTTTTAAAACCATCAAAGAAGATTTTCCTTTTTTATTCTTAAGAGACTCCAGAACTTCTCTAAGAATAACCACATTATCAACCGCTCTTCTACCAGGGATAAAACTCCCTTGAAAGGGAGATATAAGATGCTCCATGAGGGGTCTCATCCTATTGACAATCACTTTGGAAATCATTTTATAAAATGTGTTGCAAAGACTGATGGGACGAAATTGGCTAACCAAAGAGGGGTTGTTAAACTTGGGTATCAAACAAATAATAGTGTCGTTCAGACCCTTAGGGATCGGGTTACCCTGAAAAATGTTGAAGATGGTGTTGTAGACAGAACTGCCCACAATCTCCCATTGTTTTTGGTAAAAAATGGGATGCAAACCATCCGGACCCGGAGCTTTAAAAGGACTAAGAGAGTCGAGGGCCTTTTTAACTTCCCTAATAGAGACACACCGCTCCAAAGATCTTATCATTTGGGGCGAGAGAACATTGACCTGATTTAGAGACCAGTCAGACAACAGAGGAACCTGAATTTTCTCAGAGGAAAAAAGCTTAGAAAAGAAATCTTGAAATTCAAATTTGATCAGAAACCCAAAACCCTTCCCTATCTTTAATCCTACTAATTTTCGAATGGTTTCTCCTAATGATGGTGGTGGCATGATAATATTTGGTGTTTCTATCACCATCAGAAATCCATTTAGTTCTAAATTTCATTGCCCAAAATTTTTCTTCTTTCTGCAAAATATCAAGATAATCATTTTTTAAAACCTCCTCACGCTCAATCAAGAGCGGATTAGGGTTTTGGCCAAGATTCTTTTGAATTCCCTAAAGCCGAGCAAGAATATTTTTCTTTCTAATGAAAATGTTTCCAAAAGTTTGTTTGTTCCACTCTCTTGCCCTATTGGGGAAAATAGAGGTAGCAAACTCATGATTGTTCAAAGCATACGACCAAGTATGATTCACCAAGTTTTCAAAATCGGGGTGATCTAGCCACATAGTTTCAAGTCTAAAAGGTCTATCATAAACCACTACATTTTTTCTCGATAGGGACAAAAGAATAGGGCAGTGATCAGACTTAGTTCTAGGCAGGTGAACAACTTTGGCCTCAGGGAATTTAATGAACCAATCTGGGTTGGCAACTACCCTATCCAATCTTTGCTGAACAAAATGACCACCTTTACACATTTTAGCCCAAGTAAACCTCGAACCAGAAAACCCCAAATCGGCGAGGGAGCAATAATCCAACATGTTTTTAAAATTATTAACCCTAGTCCTGTTAATTTTATTCCCCCCTTTCTTCTCTAAATGACTGGCAATGTCGTTAAAATCCCCCATAACAACCCAAGGCAAATTCATGTTATCAGCTACATTTTTCAAATTCTGCCAGAGTACTAATCTTTCTGCAATGTCAACACTAGCATAAATGGCAGACAAGACCCAAGAAAAGTTAGACAGATGAACCTTAATGATCGCATGAATCTCCTGATCTGATGTTCCTAGAATTTGAAGCTCCATATAATTTGAGTTCCACATGAGGAGAATCCCCCCACTCAGACCTCTAGCATCGACCGCTTTAAATTGGTCATAGTTCAACTTTTTTGCTTGCGCAATAAGTTTATCTCCACTGAGCATGGTCTCAGTAAGAATAATCAGCTCCGGCTTGAATCTGCGAATACAATCGTTAACACAGTTTATTGGTAGATTACTACCTAGCCCTCTACAATTCCAAATGAAAATATTCATATTCAGCTTCGCAGGTTCTGAAGGCATATTGATACTAACCCTCGTACTCCTAGCATCCCTTGAATTTATATTAGTTGTACTAAACATGGAAACAATTGGGTAAAAGATGAACAAGAGAAATGAGAAATTACTGCCTTCTATTTCCATGGATGGTGTCATGTAATATAATATAAATAATAAAATTCAGGTTAAAGAGGGGAATGGTGAACCCGGTTTTCGTAACTGATATCACATGGTATGGTTTCACTCATTTGTTCGAACCGCTCCACTTTTTTGTGATTTACCATACCACTTTCGAACTGATTTCGTCCGTACATATTCTTTAAATAAAAATTAATATAGAATATTTCATATTTATAAATTTTAACACAGTCCGATAATATATAAAAAGATCAATAGAAATATTAAAATAGGGAGAACACATAAGAACTAAATGGTTCACTTAAAATGATAAAAAATATTAAAAGAATTAATGCAAATAATAATATATATATAGATTAAAAAGTGGTTCATAAAATGATACGATTTACCTCTTATGAACCATTTTTATGGTTCGACCGAACCGCTCCACATTTCTTTCAAAATGTCCTACCACTTTCGAATCGGTTTGATCGAATCAGTTCAAAAGAGACACGGTTTACAAGTGGTACAATACGGTTCGGCCAAACCAATTTTTTTTTCTCCAGTCCTATATTCTGTCATTTCTATTTTATTAAATGAGATTTTAGTCTCAAACTACACCATAAATATTGGGATAAAGTATCAGTCCTTACCGTGAAACTCATCATGAATTGATATTAGTCACTACATAATGATCCAAGTACCTATAAAATAGTACGAAGGGAGATTTTGCTATATATTCCTCTCAAATACTGAAATGAGTAGTGAATATTATAATAATATTGAATATTTAAAACGTACGTTATGTATTTATTTTATACTAGTAAAATTATAAAAGTTAACATTTAGGTCAAAATATTTAATTTTTACTAGGGGCGAGCTTGGGCGGACCGTTTTTTTTGGCAAGACCGAGTCCGAAATTTCGGTCATCACCTGTGAAGGACTGAGACCGAGTCCGAGATTGATTTCGGTCTAAAAAGCTCGTCTGAGTCGGTCTTGCTTGACTCAGGCTGGTCTCGGTTTTGGACCGAAATTTTAAGTAAAAAACAATTGTTCAAAATTTAAGTAAAAAAAAATGTCCAAACTAATCAGAACTAACCTCAACTAATCGTGATAGAACTCAACTCCTCAACTCAACTAATCGGAACAATCGCGAATTTGTGAAGACAAATTTCCGTAACCTAATCGTGACCTAAATTGGAGCAATCGTGGCCTAAATCGGAATAAT
Source organism: Chamaenerion angustifolium (assembly GCA_946814005.1). Lineage (NCBI taxonomy): Eukaryota > Viridiplantae > Streptophyta > Magnoliopsida > Myrtales > Onagraceae > Chamaenerion > Chamaenerion angustifolium. Next base: position 4,748,541 of record OX328279.1, read on the forward strand.
CGTGATTAAATGTTATGTTTTAATAAAACTCGATCCAGATTGGTCCTAATCAGACTTTTCGAAGGAAAAGTCCGAGACCGAAACCGACCTTAAAGAAAAAAAACCGCACGCTCGATCTCGATCATAGTCGATCTCAGTTTTAGTCGGACCAATCTCATACCGATTTTATCGAGATTTCGATTAAGTAGTCTTTTCTGGTTACGACTATTTTTCACATATCTTACTTGGTATGCGAGTGTTACGTGGGATTTGGTAAGCAATATATTCTCCTAAAGTGGAGGGTTGCTAACAATTCTACGCATAGTACAACGCGTTTTCTCGACAATGACAGAAACCGATACGTGTACACAGTTATTTATCGTACTAATTAATGTTGACTTGTACTAAAGAATTCAGTTTTTTATTGTGGGAATAATTTATCTTCATTTATGCACATTTGTTTTTATCATTGTATCGAAAGTTACTTTACTCCTATGACTCCAAAAAACTTGGTATTTTATGAAATATATATTTTTATTTAATCAAGTTAGATTACAGCACATGTTATAATTTATAATTGTAATTGATAATTTGTTAAGTAACATGATATAAATATGCATTTAAAAATCATGCATGTGGAAACATAGACGAAATAATAATATGATAAAATGAACTCAAATATATTTATGTGTTGTATTCGTATTTACATATGATATCACGACACACATGATAATAACATAAAAATGTACTAATAAATATTATTTTGGAATACTTTTCTTAGTAAGTCTTGTTTAATACATTTTAAAATCTCAGCTAATTGTTTAAGTTTTAAAGTTTATTAATTTTACATTAAGAGCTTAATTGTAATATGACGTATGAATTAATATTGCTTACTTTGAACCGTTCATTATTTGGATATTGTTTTTGACAAATCTCGTATGTAGACATATACCTTTACTAATTTAATACTATAAGATACCACAACATGAATACACACAAAACAGTATGTGTCGTATGCTTTTTTATGAGAGCTTGATGCGATAGTTTATTATGTTTTTTTTTTTTTTTGTGTTTGGTAAGTTTAACACTATAAAATTATTAATATGGATGATAAGTAAAATCACTGTTTAAACAGTGAATTTACTGTTTAAAACACTGTTTGATTGTTTTTGTATCGTATGTGGAGTTTTTTACGTATCATGTTATACGTCCAGTCTAAAAGTAAAAAATTAACACCTAGTTAGTGTCATTTAATAGTAATTAAATTAATTACGCACTATAATTTTTTGATTTTTTTTAGTAAGTACATAATTAAATTTCTCACCTAATGCATTTAATTATTTCGGTCATATTTTAAGACAAGCGATGTTAGGTTAAAAAATCACTGTATTTCAAATCAAAAAATTTACCCTAGGTAGATAATTGAATTACAACATAAATGACGGTCACCGTGGCCAGTTTGGACTTACATGGTCTGAGTTATATTTTTTTAAGTCAAATTTTCATATCTCAACTTACGGAAGAGCGTACAGTCAATCCGTAAGTCCAAATTTAATATTATTTTTTGCATAATTTGAATCACACTTAAAATATATACTTAGTACATTTTTTTAATAGATACATAATTTTATTTTTAATTAAATATCGAGTTCTCAAAAAAACGTAAAAAAGCAACAACAACAAAAAAATAAATAACGCTAGTTGGGGTGTTTTTTTTTTCATATAAACGCTATCCCAGGTAACGTTTTATGAAAAACGCTACCCCTAGTAGTGTTTTTTTAAAAAACGCCACCCCGAATAGCGATTTTTGAAAAACGTTACTCCAAGTAGTGCACGTTGTAAAATATGCTACCCTGTTAGCGTTAGCGCTTAAATACATTTTGCTAAATATTTTTTTTGTATAATTATTTTATTAAATAATTTTTGCACAGTGATTAATTTTTTGAAAAACTTCTACAAAGTTTTGTATGTTGTTATTTCAATCACTCGTATATTTGATTATATTTTTATTTGCACAAATTTTTTACCTTAATACTTTTTTATCATATAAATTTAAACCTACCTCATACTTGTGAATTGATTTTTTTTTGACATTTTTGTACTTCACGGGAGTTTCTTTTGTTGACATTTTTGTGAATTTAAATAGTGAAATTACTGTTTAAATACTAGTTAGATTTTTTTTGTATAGTAGGTAGAGTCTTTTACGTATCATATTATACAGTCAGTCTAAAAGTAAAAAAATTAAGGCATAGTTAGCGTCATTTAATTCGTAATTAAATTATCTACGCACTGTATTTTTTTTTATTGTTTTTGAGTATGTACATAATTAAATTTCTCACCTACTGCATTTAATTATTTCGATCAAATTATAAAACAAACGAGGTTAGGTTAAAAAATCACTGTATTTCTAATAAAAAACATTACTCTATGTAGATAATTGAATTACGACATAAATGACATTAACCGTGGTGAGTTTAGACTTACATGGTATGAGTTATAATTTTTTAAGTCAAATTTTCATATATCAACTTCCGACAGAGCGTACAGTCAATCCGTAAATCCAAATTTAATATTTTTTGCATCATTTGAATCGCAATTAAAATATCTACTTAATATAATTTTATTTTTAATAGATACATAATTTTATTTTTAATTAAACATCGAAACATCAAAATAAAATTTAAAAAAAAAAAGTAATTTGGAATAAAAGCTACCTTGAGTAGCGCTTATTCCAAAGACGCTACCCTAGGTAGCGCCTATTGAAAAAACGCGCTACCCACGGTAGCGCGTATACCGAGATTGGAAAATATTTTTCTTCTATACTTACTTTTCTAAATTCTTTTTTTACACTACCTACTTTTTCATAAAACTCACTTCACGGATATACGTCAGTTAAGCAAACGTCTCTAAAAAACTAACTCGAGTTTTCATTGTGATAGCAACGTGTTTTACCACTAGTCCGGACTAGTGTTATATTTACATTACCACTCGAGTTTTCAGTAGTGTTATATTTATTTTATACGTACATAGTATTTATTCATTGTAAGAATATTTAGATGATTGTATTAAATATTTTATTTTTATTATTGCAGTTTAGTAATTAACTTTGTTACTAACATTAAAAAAATACAGCATACATAGTTGACTTATTTACACTCAATTTAGAAAGTACTTAGTTTTCAATTATTTAAAAAAATTATAGTAGTTAGATTAACGCGTTGAGTTTCAATTTTCCTATCTATTCTAAAATCCACTCGAAGTTGGTAAAATTATAAAAATAAATAAATAATAAGCAATACAATTTTATGAACGGATTTTATCTGGTTGATGAGAAATTTTAAAATCAATAATGTATGTTGCAATTTTTTAATTGTTAGTAACAAAAGTCAATTACTAAATTGCACAGTACAAAATGAGATATTTAATACAATTATTTCAAAGTTGGTGCAGTAATAAATACTAAATACTTAAACAAATATCAGTAGTCTAGTGGTAGAAGTAGAACACGTCGTTTCACAGTTAAGACTTGAGTTGGTTAAAAACAATTATTTTCTTAGCGATGCCCGCGAGCCTTAGGGGTAGAACTTAACCGACATATACTAGGGGTGAGTTGGGCGGTTCGGGCCGGTTTTTTAGGCAAGACCGAGCCCGAAATTTCGGTCTTCACCTTTGGAGAACCGAGACCGAGACTGAGACCGACTTCGATATAAAAAGCCCGCCCGAGTCGGTCTTGCTTGACTCGGGCCGGTCTCGGTCCATTACCGAAATTTTCAATCCAAATTAAAAAAAAAAAAATTGTCCGAATTTTCACCAAATTTAGAACATACAAACACAATAAATCAAGTATCAAACATACAATCCAAACACACATTATAAATATAGAACATACAATCCAAACACACATGGAGACTTTGTGAGTTGTTGTATACTACTATACTTGTATAGTATATATAGTATTATGTATTAGGTTTTTAGGCAACTCGGGCCGGTCCGGTCCTAATCGGGAATTTCGGGAAAAATCCCGAACCCGAGCCCAATCCCGACTTTAGAGGAAAAAACCCGCCCGCTCGGTCTCGGTCCTTGTCGGTCTCGGTCTTAGTCGGGCCGGTCTCGGGCCGGTCTCGGTCTAACCAGTATTTTTTGCTCACCCTTAACATATACCTGCTAAGCAAAAAATTACAAAAATAAAAAAGTTAAACTCACGAATGTTATTCGCGAATACAGTAAAAGTTTTTTTTTTTAAAATGAAAAGTTAACCAATAAATATAATTTCTGAGTAGGTTTAAATTTGTAAAATAAGAAAATATGTATTAGTTTGATACTTCGTTTTCAAAAGAGTACTATTTGAGAGAAAAAATCAGAAAAAAACAATACTCGACAAATTAGGTCAACTTTCTCGCAATTTACAAAAAATCAAGGAAAGTAATAATGAAGTTGACAGGTGGAACAAGTGGAGCAGACTGATTATGTTTTCACTGTAGTCAGTCAAGTCGTCGTAGAATTGAGAATTTGTCTTTTAAATTATATTTTTTTTATTCTAAAAATTAATAATAAAAAGATAATTTTATTTGAAAAATTGAAGAACAAGAATCCATAATACATTTTATACAAAAGTATAATATATATTGTTGAAAACAAAAAATATTGTTTTCTTCTAAAAAGTAAACCTCTAATGTTTTTTTATTATGTTTTTTAAATATTTAAATTCGATCTCAAGTAGATTATAGATAACTTAACACTTGAACTAGATGTGACAATTTCTGACACGACACGACACGATCTGCTTTAAAGCGTATATGAGTTTGACCTTAACGAATCCCGTGTCTAAACAACTCTTATACGTTTAGACACGATTAATAATCGTGTCTAAACAACTCAGATCTGCGGATATCTGTATAAACACGACAAAACACGATTAAATAATCGTGTCTAATCGTGTCGTGTATACATGTGACACGAATAAAGACACGATTAACTAATCGTGTCTAATCGTGTCGTGCCTAATCGTGACACGTTCAGAAAAATATATAAAATTAATGTTTTTCGTGTTAATCGTGTCGTGTAACGTGTCGTTTCGTGTTTAATCGTGTAAATTCGTATCAATCAGGTCGTTCTTAATCGTGTCGTGTCGTATCGTGTCGTGTCTATCCGTTATGTTTTTTGATTTTTAATTCCAAGAAAGTTAATCGTGTTCCGTGTCGTGTTCCGTGTGATTTGTTACTTAATCGTGATGTGTTCGTGTCTGATGTTTTGAGACACGTTTAGAAATTATCCGTTTAGACACGAAACATGTTAAGACACGACACGACACGACACGATTGCCACCCCTAACTTGAACCGACTAAATAAGTTTAAAAAAAAAAAATAAACTTCACAAAATATAAATTTTCTATAGTATGTTATTTTTAGGGTAAATTATTTTGGTACATCCAAATTTGAATTTTTGTGAGTGTTGTTATTTGCATCGCTCATATATTATTTACACCAATATATTTGATACTATTTTTATTTGCACAAAATATTAACAATCGTTAACTAATTTCGTTAAGTTAACCTATCTTAGTTTTTTTGGCCATAACCTATCTTAGTTTTTTTTTTGTCAAGATAAACATTCATTCAACTTAAAAACGTACTCGAATTGTCCAATAACAACAAAGATAGTAGAGTAGATGACGGTGTACAAATCCAATTTACCGGACACATCTCTCTTTTCGATTGCTTCGCAACCCAGTCCGCACATTTATTGGCGGTTCGTCTTACCCAACTCCACTTGATTGATTCTATGTGGGATGCCACCTCTTGTATCGAGGTGACCATGTTCTCCATTCGCCAGTCCGTGTTCTTGGCCGATCCATCTAGCAACTTAATCATCTTTTCAGAGTCTGACTCCATGGTTACCTCCGTCCACCCATAATGAATTGCCATTTCCACGCCTTGCAAAATTACCTGGGCCTCCATATTTTCCGCCGAGATATCCCTCACCGTCGAGTTTCTCCCCGCGATCACGTTTCCCTTGTCGTCCCTTCCTATCACGCCCGTGCCTCCCTTTGTCGAGCTATTGTCCCATGCACCATCACAATTTATCTTTATCGTACCTTGCTTCGGTGGTCTCCATGCCATGTTTTGATTTGTGTTGCTTCTTGGGCGTGCTTCTTTCCTCGGTTGCCCTACCGATCCCGCTTCCCGATCCAATTTGAGGCCTCGCTCGAGTGTAAGGGTCGGTCGGGGTTGCTCGTTGTTGTGGTACGCCCAACATCTTTCCTTCCAAATCTCCCATGCCATGGTTGCCACTATCGTCTTTAGGGTGCCCCCGCGTCCCATGCCTTCCCCTTCCTTGGCCATCACTATTGTAATCCATTCCTCCCATTTTGGTCGCGTGGCCTCATCCCATCGTACTCCAACCCCTCCGAACCAGATTGACCTTACCCATTGGCATTCCATTAGTGCATGATCTATTGTTTCTACCTCAGCGCAAAAGGGGCAGGTTGGTGCCACGTTGATACCCCGCCTATGTAGCTCGTCCTTCACCTGCAACGCACGATTACAACTTCTCCAGGTGAAGTGTTTTACCTTTGGGATGTTCGGGCCAGTCCATATATCTTTCCAAGTCGTCGGATTCATCCTACGGGATGACGATGCTCTATGTGTCATCTCCGGTTCAGCCCTTTCCTTTAGTCACCTATTACCAGTTTCAGATGCGCCTTGCCCGAGGTGGGTGTCGGCCACACCACCTTGTCTCGAGTTGGTATACTCGGTAGGTGTATGGCTGTTATGGCTATGCGTTCTGGTTCGATTATAGCCCCCTTAATTGTTCGTGTGTTCCATCCACTCCCATCGGTTCCGATTATCTCCGCCACCCTACGATCTTGATCCCCCTCCTCGGCCCCCTCCCCAATCAGTCGATTCCCTTGGACTCCCGGGATCCATGCATCATGAAACATTCAGATCGTCTTCCCGTATCCTACTCACCACATCCCCTCTTCTATAAGCACCTCTTGCCCTTCCAATATGCTTGACCAAGCCCATGATGCCCGACCCCCTTTCTTCACTTGGAATAGGTCGGAGTTTGGGTAGTAGATACCTTTGATAACCTTAGCCCAATATGCGTTCGGGTTATTTTGGAGCCTCCAAGCCATTTTCGTGAGCATGGCGTCGTTGAAGGTATTGATGTCCCGGAATCCCAACCCCCCTAAAGTGTTCGGTTTAGTCATATACTCTCATTTTCTCCAATGGAATGATCTTTTATCCGGGCTTTGGCTCCACCAAAATCGGGTCATCATCGCCATCACCTCCCCACACCACGTCTTAGGTAACTTTAATAAGGCCATGGCGTAGGTCTGGCGGTGATGACCTACTTGAGTAGGATCTCCTTACCCGCGTTGCTTAGGTATAGGTTCTTCCATCCGCCCATTTTGCTCCATATTCGGTCCTTGAGGTATCCTAGGGCCTCTCTTTTGGATCGATCCCATACCGTGGGCATGCCTAGATACTTCCCCGCGTCCCGAGCTTCCTCGATCCCCAAGATTTGGCCCGTTAGTTCTCAGCTACCTTGGGTTGTTCTCGAGCTATAATGGATGTTGGATTTCTGTAGGTTAACGCTTTGTCCTGAGGTGCGGCCATACTCCTCCAAAATCTTCTTTAGTGTAGCGGTGTTTTCTCGTCTGCTCATATAACGAAAATGGAGTCGTCCGCTAATAGAAGGTGGTGGATGATTGGGCAAGTTCTCCGGATCCTTATGCCTTCCAATTGCTTTCTGCTCACTGCTTGTATTATCTGTCTTGATAACACGTCAGCCACAAACAAGAATAGATAGGGTGATAGGGGATCCCCTTGTCTGATACCTCGTGTTGGCGTGAAGCTTCTCGTCTTCTGACCATTAATAATGACGCGGTACCGGACCCTTGTTATGCACCCCTCCATCCATTGTATCCACCTCTCATCGAACCCCATCCTCCTCATAGTATTGAGAAGGAAGCTCCACTCGACCCTATCGTATGCCTTATTCATGTCAATCTTAACCGCGCACTATTCCACCCATGCTCTCTTGCTTGTCCTTAGGTGGTGGAATGCTTCGTGAGCCACTATGATATTGTCATGAATTAACCTGCCAGCCACAAACGCTCCTCAGAAAGGAGTGATTAAACTCGGGATAATAGATTGTAATCTATTCGCCAAAGTCTTTGACAAAATTATAAACAAAGTTGCACGGGCTTATAGGCCGAAATTGTGATGTTTTGTAAGGGTTTTGGATTTTAGGGATTAGAACTATATCTGTATCGAAAAACAAGGTTTGAGTGTACCGTTTGGCAGGTAGGTATTTATCGCATGGATGACATCAAGTCCCACTACCTCCCAGTATCTCTGATAGAACACCCCAGGGAAACCATCCGGACCTGCGGTCCGAGAGCCCCCTAACTGAAAGGCCGCACACTTAATCTCCTCCTCTGTGAATGGTTTGAGTAGGTTCTGATTCATCCTACTGGTGACTATTGGGCTCACACATTGTAGGATATCATGTGAGTCCGTGGTTCCCTCCGTTTGGAATAGATTTCTGAAAAACTGTTCACACTCCCAACTGATCTCGTTCTCTGATTCTGTCCATGTGCCATCATTCCTTTGAAGACTTTTTATCTTATTTCTGCTTCGTCTCTCCAAAGTAGTCTTATGTAAGAAGGAGGTGTTTCTATCCCCTTCCCCGAGCCATCGGACCCTGGCCCTTTGACTCCAATATGTTTCCTCCCTCTTCCAATATTCGTCTAGTTCCCATTTGAGAGCTCTTTCTTCTTCGCTTACGTAATCTCCATTGTTCTCCCGTTGGACCCTTTCAATCCGATCCTGAATATGTTCTATTTGTCGCTTATTATTTGCGAAACTAGCCTTGCTCCACTTGGCTAGCTTGGTTCGACACTTGTTTATATTCATGTGGAAAATTGGTCTCCATCCATTGGGTTTTTTTTTGGTCCTCATGCTGATTTTATGGTTTCCACACCCTTCGTCCGCCATCCACATCGACTCAAACCGGAACTCTCTCTTTCCTTTAGTCTCGGCATGGTCAAGCATCAGGAGGAGGGGACTATGGTTAGAGCCAATGAGCGGTTTGTGGAATAGGACACCTTTAGGGAATTTCGTGAACCACTCACCATTTGCTAGTCCGCGGTCTAGACGTTCCCTAATGCAACCCTCTCCTTCTCTATTGTTGGACCACGTGTAAGGGTTGCCTTTGAACCCCATGTCCCCCATTCTTAGGCTTGAAATGAACATGTTGAAAGTGTCCATTTTCTTGTTGTTCTCCGGTCTTCCCCCTCCTTCTCATAAGAGTAGCTTATGTCGTTGAAGTCACCGATACACATTCATGGTCCCCTCACCGTGGAGCCCATCCGGCTGATCTCCTCCCATATCTTTGCTCGTTCCTACCAAATTGGGTGCCCATACACCCAAGTGATTCTCACCTCGTCTCCCCTTCCTTCCCACTCGACCATTGAGTCGATATAGTGACTCGTCTTCTTTATTATTAATATTTTTACCTCTTTCCTACACCACAGTGCTAGGTCCCCCGATAGACCCACCAGGTCTACATAGAACTTGTTGTACATACGACTCTTCTTCCTTATCCCTTCGCAAATCGCCTCCTTATTTTTGGTTTCCATCAAAAAGATTATCGCTGGTTGATACCTTCTCCCGAGATCGGTTAGATGGAGAACTGTTAGGTCCGATCTCAACCCCTGACAGTTCCACACCAGAGCATTCATTGGGCACCCGTGGCTGTGAAGGGACAGCCACCAGAACCCGTTTCTACGTCTTCTTCTTGAACCCCTTGAACAATTTGCAGTTTTCTGGTTTCCTTCCTCCTTATGTGTTTTTTTGCCCTTCTCCCCCTACTAGGGTGCGTTAGACCTCTGATTGGGCTATTATCGCCCGAGATTGGTGTCTCCTTGTCTATCTGAAGGCACCTCTTCTTCATTTTCTCTTCCTCTGTGTCTTCCGCCACCCCATGAGCTGTTTCGCCTTTGCGTTTTAGTGACATCTTCCTCACTAATGGACGCAGCCCTGTCGGGGTGACAATGTTCCCCTCCCGAGCAGGTGATGTTTGCTCGGTCGGGAATTCAACGTAATATTCCTTCTGGATGGGTATGAGTTTAGTGATCTTCTTCGAGATTATGTATCTCCTCGGCGGGGTATGCTTCAGACTACTGCTCTTCGGTTCGGGTGAGCTTGCCATATATTCCACCTGAATGGTAATGAGGTTGCTTTCCTCAACCTACATCCTCTCGGCCTGCTCGTCCCTATTATCCAGGTTGCTTGTATCCTCTTGAACCACCTGTGATCCCAGTGAAAGGATTGGGGTCACACTGGTTCTAGGTGGCACAACAATTATTCTTCGATCCTCCACATTGGTCACGGTTGTCTTTCCCTTTCCTCTAGAATCTGTCCCCTCACGCTCTTTATGTGGTTATCTGCTCCTCTAGTGGTTCTCTCCTCCCCATACCCCGTAGGTTTTGCCTCAGGTATCCATTGTTGACGGGCCCCCCAGATGAGGAGCCTCATCTTCCTTTCCACACTTCAGACCACGTTGTCTCACGACGACGTGGTCTCTCTGCTTGTGTCCATAACCCATAACATGGTTGACCTGGATTATCCTCAGCCATTACCACAGGTGCGTTACACGCCCTGTCATTGTGCCCAATGCACCCACAGCTGAAACAGAATTCAGCAAGCCTCTCATACTTCACTGTGACCCAACTTTTGCTGCCATTTGATCTGTGATACCAGAATCCTGGGACCAGAAGCTTATTTGCATCTATTTCCAGTTTAATGCGGATATAGCTGCGGTCTAGACCTTTCGGTCCCCTAAGACTATCAATTTCTACCTTCCTACCAAGGCTCTGACCTATAAGCTCAGCATTTGATTCATTCAACTTATCCAATTCTAGTCCGTGTATTTGAATCCAAAACTGAATGTTATGAAATTCTACATCTTCTAAACGCATACCTCCTTCCCACCGTTTGATCGATAGGCAATGCCCCTGGATGGCCCAAGGGCTGAAGTCCATTGCATCGACCATATCCCGTGGATCGTCAAACTCGAACATGGTCACGGCGTTGCCCATATCCGTGATGCTAACCCCGACGTATCTCTACCAGGAACTCTTCAATACTCCTTGTACTGCTACCGGCTTAAAGATCTGATCACAGAGAACCTTCCCAACACACCTCATTCCGGCGTGTTCTTCGTTTGACCCTTTCAGTTTCAGCGTGAGGCTGTCTCCCCGGTGTGTTCTATCAGAGTTCTGGTTCGGTCGCGTAGGTGGCTTCCGCCCCTGGATGTCTCCCATGCTTTGGATACCTGCAAACGTTGCAAGAAAATGAAATTAGATGTTGACAGAGTCGGTAATCCGATTCTCCAGGGGTAGCCACAGGGCGGTTAAGGAGGAAACAGATGCCTAGGGTAGGGTTCTGGTGGGTGTGGGTGGGTCGCGGTGGTGCTTTGGTGGTTGGGACGCCGGGGTTGAGAAATTAGGGTTTCGCTCCTCCCTCGTTTTTGGTGAAGGGGTCCAGACTCTTCAATTAACTCGCCCAGACGAGTCAGTGAAGAACGAAGACTCTGCTGGTCCCTCCGATTGACGATCTCTGTTGGTCGGAGACACGCAATCGGTGACACGGTGGAGAAAACCCACGAACGGCCTGACGCTCGGTGAGTATCTCCCACTTTCTCCTTTTCCTGGAGAGAGACTAGTTAAACCTCTTAGGTTCAAAACTATATTATCCATAACAAGACAAAAGAAGAAAAAACGATGTTCAAGAGTCAAACTCTAATTTTCATTGATCTTTTAATAAAAGAATGGTCGATAGCTGTTATGGATTTGCCTTAAACACAAAAATAATATTTATGTGTTCGTTTTCTTTCGTTTGAAAAATTTGAGCTCAAAAATGTAAATTTTAGTTCAATTTGATTGTAGAAATTATTGAAATAGGCAATTCAATCTGAAAGCTAAGCTCTTGGTTAATATTGGTTGACTATTTTTTGGCTTTGTAAATGTTAGGGACTTCTTTTGTCATGTTAGTTTATTGGGGTGTAAATATATTTGTTGGGCATTTATTGGATGTAATTGACAATTATCTCAGGTAGAGTTTTCTATTTAAGGGTGAGAAATCTCCAAATGAAGGAACAAACTTCCGTGATCCCCAATTGCTTTGTCACTTCGTTTCTTTCTCAAAACCGTTTGTCTCCTAAGGTTTCCTTCGGGAATTCAGAGTTCATCATGGTATCAGAGCCTTGAGGTGAAAATCGTTCATCTCTTAAAGTTTCCTACGGGAATTCAGAGTTCATCAGGGTTTCAGAGTCTCGAGGCGATTTTCGCCTCTAGTGTTGGTCTCTCTAGCATGTGGTTGCGACGATTTGTCTGATTGTTCGTCACTACAATCACATTTGCCTCTTCTTGTGGTGATCTTGGTCGCGGTTGGATTCAGTTTCTTTGAAGATTTTAGTTCTTTAGGAGGCTCTTCGGTCCGTGTGGGATTCAGTTCATATGGTTGAGGAAAAACCTATCAATGAGGTAGGTAAAGGTGTCACCGATGAGGTTAACCATGATACCATGACCACGGTAGACTCGTATCACCATATTTACTTACATGTAAGTAATAATCCTGGCGTGTATATGATTTTTGTTACCTTGACTGGTCCTAAAAATTACGGTATAAGGAGTTGGGCTATCCGATTCACTTTGTTAGGGAGAAACAAACTAGGATTTATCACTGACATGGGAGACCTTCATGCTAACGACCTGGTTCATCTAGAAGTCGAGGTGCAAGGCCGAGTTCGAGGGCATCCAACTGAACCCTACCAGCGTAATAGAAGGGATCAGACGCACTGTGGATGAGCTGAGGCGAACGGAACAACCACAAATGGCGCAATCAGCGAGACAACACCACAAATGGGAGAAACCGTGCACTGCATCGATCAAACTCAATTGTGACGCCTCGTGGTGCTCAAGAACCAACACGGGAGGCATCGGGGTAGTAGCACGAGATGGATAAGGCAAAGTCACGGGGGGCATCAACAGGAGACTTCAGAGCGACAATGTCACGACATTGGAAGCAATGACAATACAGGAAGGGATAAAACTAACAAAGGAGATGAGATGGAGTAACATCATTCTTGAATCCGAATCATAGGTGGTTATCAAACAAATCTGAGAAAGGGCGACATAATGGAGATTAACAACTATAATCTCGAACATCCGAGCACTAGCCAATGACATAAAACAAGTGGAATGGCGAGCAATTCCAAGGACGACGAATGAATGCACGAACTGGATAGCGAATCAAACAAGAATGAGAGTGTGTCTTAATGATTGGGTCTCCCGACCTCCACTCCCTTTTATATGTTTATTAGCGAATGATTGTAACAATGAGCTCCCGTGACACCATGGCACGCCGTTTTATTTCATCAAATGAAACGAGTATTTTGGCCAAAATAATATGGGTATGTTCAATTCAAAAGCTTAAGTTAATAGGTTGTGGAATCTTTTCCACTGATATGTCCACTCTTAGTACAACAAATCATTGTTATCTTTGGATGTTGCTATCTTTCACTCAACAACTAAAATTTTTGAGTTCATTGTTATGGATTACATGACATCTTCACAATCAAACCATTTTACCTGAGGAAGTTGTTGCCTTTGATGTTGATTCAACATCATCATGGTGCCCATAGCAGAGTGTTGTGCATATAATGTGCTCTAGATTTTCCTTTCTAATGTACATCTCTTTGCTCAACTTCATTGAAGAGGGAAAAGTAACAAGTTTGGTGTATTGAGTATGAACAAGATCACATTCACTAATCTTTTTCCACTTTTTGTTGGATGCAATTTCACAGACTAGGTTGGTGCTTACACCAGAGCAGATAAATGAATCTTGTTATGTTGATATGAACTCCAACAAAGCCGTGTTTGACAATCTTAGGAAAATACCTAAGTGCACTATGACGGGAGACACTTCTCTTACAAGGTAATAATAGCATGTATAAGTTATACCTCCTACATGGAGTGATGTTGTGAATGCCCCTCTTTGTGGAGATGACATGTTTCTCAATAATATCATTGCAGTCCAAGCATGATTTGAAGGAAAAAAGTCAGTTAATATATTTGATAAGGAAGTATCCAGATGACATTGCTGTCATTGACCTCAAGGATTCCTACCCTACAGTAATGGAGGATTAAGTTTGGTGTTTGCCCTGGTAGGCTCAAGGACCTCAAGGATTCCTACCCTACTGTCACATTGCCCTGGTAGGCTCGGTGTTTGCACTAAGTTTTTTTTTGGGCCAACATGTTTGCACTAAATTTACAAGAGCATGACATGTGTCTTATCTAGACTAGGGTCTCATTCATCTCATTGACACATGCTACCAAAACTGAAACTTATTGTTCATGTTGCAAACGTTGTCGAGACTGTATCGTGGTTTATATGTTATAATTTTTGGTTGTGGATTCTATGTTTGTTGGACAATTATGTGCTTTTTTAATTTGATCAATTATCATAAATCAAGTTTCTCATCCAATATATTAGTTGTGCATATGGCGACGAAATGTGATTTCGTCTGTAAAAAATATGCAATTATTTACGTCGACGAATTAATATACTGACAAATAATTTTTCGTAGCCAACGACATTTGCCGACGAAACAACTTTGGTCGGCAAAAAATGTTACTGGCCATTTCATTTTCGTAGGTACATTATTTTGCCGACGAAAATCAAGTCGACGGAAAATATGTTCACTGACAAAATATTTGGTCGGTAATTGAGATTACCAACAAATATTTATTTTGTCGGTAATAATTTTAAGAACAAGAAAAATTCGTCGGCAAATTAGAGCATCTTTTACCGACGAAACTTGAAAAAGTGAACAAATTACATGAATTTACCGACATAATTTTCGCTGGTAAACATAAAATTTAATCGACCATAAACATGGTCCTATTTTTGTCCGTAAAGATTTACGGAAAGAGCATTCATCGACGAAATATTTATTTTGCCGACGAAATTTATAACTTTTACATACATAATTATTTCGTCGGTAATTAGGGAATTTTCAACAGTGAATACATTTTAAAAATACATAATCTATTATTTATCAAAGTATATATATACACATCTTAATAAACATCCAAACTACAAATTTACAGTAAATTTGAATTTAAATACATAGTTTTCTAAATCAGGTGAAGACCTAAAATTAATATGCTTTTATACTTGAGATGATTGTGAATTCAGAATGCTGAAGACTACAAATTTGATCTTGGTCTTCATGCGCCCATTTTGTTTTCTCAATGACTAACCCATTTCAATTCTTTCCTGATAGAACTCACCCTTAAACGAACACCATCAGCTCACACCAGAAATCACCAACAATATCAATCTGCAACATAGATGTTTCTCACTCCAAGCTGATCACGAAGAGCATAATGTTGATGCTTCCCAAGAGCCTTGGTAAAGAGGTCAGTAATTGCCGAGAGCTGCTCACATGTTGAGTTTTCACGATTCCTTCTTGTATCTTTTCCCTTATGTAGTGACAATCAATCTCTATGTGTTTCGCCCTCTCTTGAAATATCAGATTAGACGCTATCTGCAAGGTAGATTTATTATCACAAAAAGGGTAACAGGTGAAACATGCTCTATTCCTAGTTCCTCTAACAATCTGCGCAGCCAAATAATTTCAGATAGGGTGATACCCATACTTCTATACTCAACCTCTCTTGAGGACCTGGAAACAATAGATTGTTTCTTTACCTTCTAGGAAATCAATGAATGACCTAGCTTAATGCAGTAGCCAGCCTATCTGAATCACAGTAGGCAAACATATTTAATCCACTAGTAAAGTCAATAAATATTCCCAAATCTGGTTCGTTTTTACGTATATGACTACCTGAATTGCAGCATCCAGGTGAGATTTCTTGGGATCCTGCATATACTGGCTTAAGTGCTGGACTGCAAAAGAAATGTCAGGATGTGTGATAGTAAGATAAAACAATTTTCCTATCAACCGCCTCTATGTATTCGGGTTCTCAAGCGGCAAATCCTGCTGATTAATCCCTAAGTGCTCATCATAAACTCTTTTTTTTTTTGGTAGAAAGCTCATCATAAACTCTACTAGTAAGCTTTAGATTTAACTACATAGGAGTATTGATGGATTTACAACGTGAAAGCCCTAAATCATAAATCATTTCTAAAGCATACTTTTTCTGAGATATCACAAGCCCCTTTGCCGATCTAGCAATTTCAATGCCCAAGAAAAACTTAAATTCTCTTAAGTCTTTCATCTTAAAATTATTGGCTAAAGAATGCTTGAGCTCATAAATTAAATGCTGACACTTTCCTGAAATTACAAGGTCATCAACATAAACGAGTAAAACAACAATCATGTCATTTTCTTTATTTGTAAACAAAGAGTAATCCAATACCAACCTCCGATATCTATTTTCAATCAAAAAATGAGTCAGTTTAAGGTTCCATTGCCTAAAAGCTTGTCTTAATCCATAAAGGGATTTCTGTAATCTGCAAACAATGTTTCTATTACTCTCCCATGATTACGAAAATCAGAAGGGGCATGGATATATTTCTTCGTCCAAATCTCCTTGCAAAAAAGCGTTATGAACATCCATCTGAAATAAAGGCCAACAGTTAACAAATGCACATGCCAAAACAGTCCTAACCGTGTTTATTTTGTGACGAGGGAGAAAGTTCCAAAATAATCTACCTCATTAGTTTGAGTGAATCCCTTAGCAAGCAACCTAGCTTTATACCTTTCTATACTACCATTAGATTTAAGTTTTACCTTGTAAACCCATCAACATCCAATGGGTGTTTTACCTGCGGGGAGATGGACCAGATGTAAACACCTGATTTTGGCTCGGGGTCAAAATACTATATGCGAGTACCGATCCGAGAAAAATCGAGATTGAAATATATATATATTATTTATGAAAACTAAAATAAATAATTAAAAATAAAAAATGGGCCAACTTGAGAGGAACATGGCCACACATGACCATGTTCCTCTTTTGCATCTATAAATGAAGAAGAAACCACGACATAGAGGGAGAGCTTGAAGGTGTCGTACCTTACTGTGGGCTTCAAAGAAGAAAGAAAGAGAGAATTGGATAAAAAATTGTGAAGAGTGAAAGAAAACATAAATCAAAGTGAGGAATTGAAAAAAAAAAGTGGAGATTGAGTGAAAAATATTGGTGATTACAAGTCTCAGTTTCTCGTACGGTATTTTAAACTCAAAATGAGTTAGGTATATTTTCCTCATATTCAATATTATATTTGTATTTTCTAATGTGAATGAAATTGAGGTTTTATATACATATATTATATATCTATGTAATACTATATATATATATATATATATATATATATATATATGTGTGTGTGTGTATAATATATATGTCATACTATATCTATATGTATAATATATATATATATATATATGTGTGATACTATATATGTATATATATATATATACATATATATATATATATTATGTATATGTGATATATGTATAATATATATGTGATACTATATGTATATGTATCATATATGTATATTATGTATATGTGAAAAAAGAATATTTTTAAAAATGACTTAGGTCATTCTCAAGTCTTATATGAGCCCTTAAGACGTAATCAAACCTCCGAACTCGATTCTCTGGACGTAGACCATTCCAAGCCCTAGGATGTTAACTCCATGTACCCTAGGCAAATTTTATGATTCTGATTAGTCTTTAATTAATCGGTGGCGACTCTTTCATTTTCGGTCTGATTGATGACTCCGCTCGACGGGACATCTACTCTGATGGATAACCCTTTTTTCATTAAATAACTCATTCAGATTATTGCTAAAACACTCACCGCCATTGTTTGATCTAAGCCTTTTAATAGAGATTTTAAGATGATTACTGATTATGGCGAAAAACTGTTTCAATGGAACCAAGACATCAGATTTATTGACAATTAAGTAAATCTAAGTCACCCTAGAGAAATCATCAACAAGGGTTAAAAAATATCTCCTACCATCATAAGTAGGTTTTCTGTAGGGTCCCCAAACATTTGCATGGACTAATTCAAACAGTTCATTCGATTTAGAATCGAACACAGGAAATGGCAATTGAGTAATCTTAGCAAGAGGACAAATCACGCATTCATTTGCAACAGAATACTTATTCTTAACAAACTCCAATCCATTCACATGATGTAAAGCTTTCAAAGAGGCATGCCCAAATCTCCTGTGCCACAACAATGGAAAGTCACTAAAAAACGTAAGAGCAACAAATCTAGATGAACTAGGTAATGAGACATGATGTCTAATCCTAAGCACAAACAATCTAGAATTCTCCTTACCAGTCCCCAAGACCCTCTCACTCGAGAGGTCCTGTAGAATAGCATTTTTGGAAAAACAAAAAGGTTATATAACAGCCTAATTCAGCGGGGAGCTTGGACACAGAGATCCGATTTTATCTAAAATTGGGAAGATACAGAACATTTCTCAAAATCAAATCATAACTAAGCTTGTAATCACCTACACCTTCTATGACAACATGCAATCCATTTGGCAATTGAAGTCTAGATCTAACCAATCTTTTATTCTAAAGCCATTCAGATCTATTAGACATATGATTTGTAGCACTTGTATTAAAAATCCAATAATCATCATGTTGGTTTTGAGAATTAAAGTTGGCCATACCTGCCATATTAACCTGGGCACCTGGGGCAACACTAGTCTACATTGATGAGGCACTAACACGGTTGATTGTCTGCAAGAACTGCCCAAACTTCACAGATGTCAAGATCACTACTCCTTGCATGTTTGAGTGGTTAGTAGACAAAGGAGCAGAAAGATAATCGACTGACCTATCACTGGTAGAAGTAACAATATTAACCGGTTCAGACTTTTCCCTTTTTTAAGATCTCTAAGCTTGAAACACTTATCTTTAATATGACATTTTTTATGAGAGAAAGTATGAAAAAGATGTAATATGTTTGCCCTCAGTGGTAAATGCGGCTCAATGTTTGTTTTTGATGTATTATGTTTGGTGGTGTAGGTTTTTGATGAATTCCGTTTGTATCCGTTAAAAAATTCTATTAACAGCTGAAATGCCTTGTACGTGACTTTTTGTCTGTGTGAAATTCCAAAAATGTCTCTCACTTCTTCACCTATTATATGCCGTCGTTGGCCCCACTGTACAGCACTTCTTCACCAATGATTTGGGGAGGTTATTATGACTTACTGCTGTTTTGTCCAGCAGGCTGGCTTGTTGAAGCCTGATTATGTGGAAGACTCAGATATTGAAATACCCGAATTTCATGTTTCATACAAGCCACATAAGATCAGCCCAAAATTTCCAAATTCAGTTAGACACCTTCTGCATTCAAAGATACGGGATTCATACATGCATCCACAGTTTGTGTCAGATGTGATGAAGCCTCTTCTAATCGAGCAGCTAATGGATCAACAAGTAGTAAATCTTTCTGGTGGAGAGCTGCAAAGAGTTGCATTATGTCTGTGCCTTGGAAAGGTAAACACCGAATGGGTTATAACTAATAATAATTAGGATCGCTAAAATAATTGATTTCACGTTAGCAATCTAAAGCATTATGATTATTCTGGTTACATCTTTCCAGCCTGCAGATATCTATCTGATAGATGAGCCAAGTGCATATCTTGATTCCGAGCAGCGTATTGTGGCTTCCAAAGTGATCAAGAGGTTCATTCTCCATGCAAAGAAAAGAGCTTTTGTTGTAGAGCACGACTTTATCATGGCCACATATCTAGCTGATCGAGTTATTGTGTATGAGGGGAAACCGTCCCTTGATTGTGTGGCCAACTGTCCACAGTCATTGTTGACAGGAATGAATCTCTTCTTATCTGTAAGCATTCTTTCCTTTGTCGATATTTACATGTTTGGCTAACCAAGATACAATTTTTAACACATATCTCTTCATAATCTGTAAACATTGGTCGATACTTGGTTATCTTTGGCTAAATGGAGGTAAGATTTTGAACACTTCATCTTCTAAGTGTTGTGCTTGGCTTCTAAAAAATCGCTATGATAGAGTTATTATTATTTATTGTGAAACTATGTGTTTTCTTATGTAAATTGAGAGGAAAATATACAAAATTCGAACCCAAATGTAAATAGTTTTGTCTTCTACATTGTTGGTATTGCAATATTGTTAACATCACTTAGCCCTTAAGAATGATTTATCTTGATAATGAGTTGAAAGAACTTTGCATTTGTAATTTTAGGAGTGCAGATAAGACTCAAGAGGACAGAGGATGCTTAGCCAAAGGATGAGAAACTTAAAGAGATTCATGGATTGCCGCAGTGACACAAACAGGCTTAATACTCCTTTTCTTCGAATTTATGAGTCCTTAATACCTCCAGATGAAGAAAAGGCTAAGCAGAAGCAATTGTTGTCATTATTGGAAAAGCTAGTGAACAAAGAATGGCCTGAAGCTCGCCTTTATCTATATGGATCCTGTGCAAGCTCCTTTGGGGTCTGCAAAAGTGATATTGATGTATGCCTTGCATTTGAGGAAGCTGAGGTTGATAAATCTGAAGTTATATTGAAGTTAGAAAAATTATTTGAGGCCGCTAATCTGCAAATTTGTGCAGGTAAATTATTAACAGAAACTGAACTGGTGTGTTGCAAGGTAAGGGGCAGCTGATGGTTTTTTTGGGAAGAGAGACCGGTTCAGTTATTTGGAGGGAGACGGTTTAGTTGTGGAAGTATAAACAGGGAAAACAACTAGAGGGTAGTTTTGATATTTTCATTTTTTGTTATTTTAACATTCAAATTATTTACCACGTGAGTTGCACGTGTCAAATTTAAACGGATAAATTAACATAAAAACTAACGTTTTTTTTTTCAAAAAACAACAGAATGAAACATCGTACATAAAAAACCCGCGGCCCAAAACAAGTTACATCGATTACCAATTTTGTCAAACATGTTACATATTTTTCATACTTTTCCTTTTTTCTGATAGAACTCACAAACTTTAGTATATCATCTGTCCTTAGTGTGTCCTCTCTTGTGACAAAAGTCACATATCAAATTCATATTGGTCTTACCCTTGTTATCAGCAGAAGAGGCGACATTAACTGACATGACACCAGTAACTACTCTTTGACTTTCCTCATGAATAACCATACTATATGCCTGGTTTAAGGTGGGCAAGAGGTTCCAAAGAAAAAGGCCATTCCTCACAGACGAATAGGCCTCATTTAAGACCATAAGTAATTGACAAAGCTTATGATTATCATAATGATCAATGTGTTTCTTGAATTTTTCACAGACACAAGAATCAAGATTAGCAGCAGCATCATATTCAGCCCAAAGAAATTTAAGCTTGGTAAAAAATGTTGAAACAAAATCCAAACCCTGTCGAGCAAGAACAATCTCCCTATGCAACTGGTAAATTCTAGGGCCATTTACCTTATCATATATTTCCTTAAGGTCCTTCAACACTAGGTAAGAGTCATCAGAGTACATGATGCTATTTGATAGATCACCAGAAAGCGAATTCATAATCCATCCAAACACAACAACATTACACCTATCCCACAATGCATGCAAATTGTTTTCAAACAAATCTTTGCCATATGTCCCATCAATAAATCCAAGTTTATTTTTCCTCGAAGAGTCACCAACATAGCCCTACTCCACATGGCATAGTTTTCAGGACCAGTAAGTTTGATGGATATGGGACTCATGCCTGGATTATCGGACGGATGGAGATACAAGGGATGGTTAGAATGAACCTAATCGACGAAATTTGGTCGTGCATGGATCACCTCCGCATCTGCGATTTCTTGAACCGTCCCCACGTTTGCAATCACATCGACCATGAAGATATCGCCAAAAGGACCTTCTAAAAAATGATCGTGACTAGAAAACAGAACAAGAAGGTTCACTGAGATGAATCGACAAAAAAACTTCACAATCTACAATCAAAACTGAAAGGTCGGAGAAGATGAACCGCCAGACTGTCAAAACACTCGATCGTGACCAAGTGTTCAATAAGATGAATCGACAGAACCAGATGAAGAAGAGACTTGAGAAGAAATCATCTGGTCAAGATCCGGAACAGCCAAGCAACCATCTCACAAAGAAAAGCTCATGAACAATGACAACCCTAAGAATCCTTGAGTAAAATACAGAGACCACCTCACGATGAAGAACTCAGAAGAAGCAGAGGATTTGATATGGCTCTGATACCATGTCAAGTTGAAGCTTCGTAGAAGAGATGAAAGAAGGGAAAAGGAAGCTTCATGAAAACCAGTCTAAAAAACTGAGAGAGCATCGAAGAAAGCATTTGAAAGGATCATTTCTGAATTTCAATTAATGGGTATCAGATCCTCTGTCAACCCTAGTCTAACGCAATAAATAACCTGAGTTCATACAAGCCAAAGAAAGGGACTGAAAAGAAAGAAAAAGAAATAACAAAAACACCCTAAACAATCAATATACGAACATACCACAAGAATGATGAAGGTGAAGTTTGACCCTGATAAAAATAAGAAAAGAAAAAGGTTCATGGTTTCATGGGAAAAGTATGAAATTGTACTCGGATGTTTGCCATTTTTTGTAACTGGACCTATATGTTTTTTTGCCGCAATTAATTACACCCGCATGTTTCATTTCGTTGGTAATTGCACCAAATGTAAATAATCCCCGTTACGTGTCACGTGGAGTCGTTTATTTTGAAATGATGCAATGTGAAATGACTAAGTTACCCCTGAGGCCATCCCATCACCTTTATACTTATTCTTCGGTTTCTTTCCCCCAAAATGCCCGACCGAATCCCATAACTCCTCTTCTACCATTCCTTATTATACTCTTCAAAACCCTAACTTTCTTTGAGCAGGACATTACCAGGACGGAGTGTAGGTAAAAAATGAAGAAGGTGATGGCTGAGCATGGGGTTCGAGCTTTTGATTTGTTTTTGCACGATGGATCGCCCAATGTTGGTGGAGCTTGGTCTCAGGAGACACTGAAAATTTCATGTTCTTCTTATTTTAAGTAGAGAAAAGCAAGGTTACTAGCAGGCCACCTTCTATGCTCTGAGTGCTGCCTTTATTTTTTGTTATCCCATTGAGTAAAGGATCTTGGTATATTGTGTTGCTGCACGGTTATGCAAACGAGGAGGCAGGATGCGGATAGTCACGAAGGTGTTTTAATGTCAAACATACTGGAGAAGATAAAGAAGAAAAAAGCTTCAACCCGTGGAAAAGTTCTATACGCAGGTGAAGAAGAATATGAGGTCTGAATTGGAACATCGTACCAACACAAGGTCCTAATTTGTCTAGCTGGATGTTATCACTGTGATGTTTTGTGGTATGTTAGGTCCAGTCATGCTTTTTATTGGGATGTTAGGTTAAGTGATGTTTGTGTTAGGATTGTAGGTTCAGTGACTTTGTTTTGATGGATATTTTGTTTGGTAAACCTTTGTGTACAACTAGAACATTTATCTAAACAGGTTGTTTTGTGTTGAATGTCATGTTGGATAATGTGTGTTTTGTTAGATTTTCAGTTCACGAAACATATGGGTGCTTTCACTAATTTCGTCCAAACATAAGAGTGGAAACACTAATACATATTCACCAAACTTACAAACATGTAAACAGATTGTTATATAAACTTGTGGGTCCATATAGTAGTCATTCACCAAACATCAATTACAACTGAATGAAAACGTACATAACTTACACACTATAGAACAAACTTAAACATACCTACATCTTCAACATAAGTCCAGCAACAACAACAAGTAAGAACACTATAACACACAACTGTTGTTGATTTCTGCTACGCAACACAACAATTTGATTGTTCAGTTCAGATTCCTTTGACACGAACTTGGTCATGACTCTCCTTCCATACACACACATCGGTGGATTTGCCCAAGCGAATAAATCACAACCCCTCTTCAAAGAACTTGATGGTTGCATAGTAGTAACAACAAATTAGGGTTTCAAAAAATCCCTAATTTTTTCAGCGTAGACTAATCGGTCATATCTTCACAATTAACACAAGAAATTGGCTTCATTACCTGGTATTTTGGACATGCAAATAACAGACGACCAAAATTTTTCATGGTCCAAGCTGTTGTCGCACGGGTTTGTAGACCGCAGTAGCATAGGGGTTCCATGGATGTCATGTTCGACTTAGATGCCCAAGGTGAAGAAGAACGAGAAGAGCATTCACTGTACTTACCACCCATGCTGTTACGACCTTGGAGCAATCGTCTTCACCTTGGAGCAATCGTCTTCGCGGGCGTTGGAGCAACAGATGGAGAAAGCTAATGAAACTGGGAAGACATGGAGACTTTATCAACATGAAGAGGCTGAGGTATTTTAGGTATATCAGGTTATCCTCAACATTTTGAACGGTTCTTGAAGAATTTTCTAGAAATAGAAGATTATTCTCTTTAGCACTGTTCACTTTCTTCTTTGCTCACAACCCTGCAGTGGAGGAGAGATCCGACTTGTTCTTAAAAAGTATGATTGCCATGTTGGGGTTCACGTGTGGCCTAGCATCGTCCAACCAGTTTGCAAGACGATTAATCGTCTCCTTCCTAAAAAAGATGATATGCCTATGTTTTGTTATAAGAATACAACACCAGGGATTAGATTTAGGTAGAAGGAAGACACCAACATATCGATTAGAGATTAAAAAGTCCTTATGATTTCTAGTTATGGAATTACTGGGCCCAATTCGTTTGACTCTACCAACAGATTGATTAGAGATTACATGTTTGTCTGCCACTAGATTTTGAGTTATCAAATCGCAAACCATAGAGTGACTAATGTATGTATTAAAGAGTTGTGTTACCAAGTTTGCACACCTTGTGATATCATAAACACCAAGAGCTGCAGCTGCCCTCAGTAGTAAGAACGGGTGATAGATCTAAAGGATTCTTGCCCAGACTGACATGAAACAACAAAATGATTAGTGACATTTAACAACAGAAAGATCAGAGAATTATCCTATTTGAGCGAGTGGTAAATGGTAATCACTAGCCAGAACCAATAACCCAAACATCAGAGAATTTCCTCGTTATGTAATCATGGTCCTTCAGTTTCTAAATGCAAATAGTACTAATTTAATCGGTATGCCTTCCCAATAGACCTTCCACTTCAACCATGCCACTTAACAAGCAAAAAATGTTCAATTATGACTTCTTTCCATGGTTCTTTCTCAATGAAATGTTCAAAAAACTTTTTTGTTACTGTGAAACTTCAACTGTAATAAGAGACATTTTTATTAACAACTACTTGTCTATGTCGCATGAGATAAAGTGAGAGATTTGGATACCGTGTCTCAAAACAATAACTGCTAAAACATAACAACGCATTTGTATTCAAGAAACCGATCTAACCAACTAAAAGAAACTGACCTAACCAACTAAAAGAAACAATGCATTTGCATTCCTGATTAATGAAGAGAAAGTGAAGGACGGAAACCCATACCCACAGTAAGCCCATACCCACACACAAGGATGTTTTTTCATGCAGCGGTCAAGCAACAATTTTCAAGAGCAAAAGGTTTGAACTTTGAAGCCTCCTTCGCCGTTGCTGCGCTGCCGCAGACTCCTCAGCCTCTTCCCATACCTCATCACCCCCCAAATCCCGAATGGCCCGATCCGACTTTATTATCAAACATACTTTCTTCATTTATTGGATGGTTGGTTGGGCCTCCCAAAATCAGTCTCGGCAGCACTCCAAGCCTTAGATAATTGGTTGGGCTCCCTCTGATACTCTATTTTATCTTCAATCACGGAAGAGATTTGCCTACGGTACTCCAAGCCTCAATCCTGATACTTTTATCTCAAGAAGATTAGAATTTGGATCGATCCATTTAAGACCGCGGAGGATGCGTCTCGAGCCTATGACGAGGCGGCGTGACTCATGTGTGTGCCTCGCGCACGGACCAACTTCCCTTACAGTCCGAACACAACCCAATCATCTTCCTCAAAGTTGCTCTCTGCAACACTGACAACCAAGCTCCATAGATAGTACATGGCTTCACTGCAAATGACCAAAGTTGCTTCTATTGTTCGATGCCGAGAAAGGGTTTCCTCTGGATCGACACTCAACTCTAGTGATTCCTTCATGCGAACCACAAGGATCTCCGTATATCTCCATTTCCAATTGCCACCGCTAATCACCACCGCTACTTCCACAGTTATCCCGATCTCGCTCTCACCCTGATCTTTAACTTACATCTCCCTTTTCTTCTCTTTTGGCCAAACGTACATATCACTCTAATCCACACAAAGAGTTTTTTTTGGAAAAATGAATGAAAATAAATCGGCCAATTTTTGCAAAACCGCCTGGTTCTCTTAAAATCAATTTTCACTAGTTGGTGACGCTAATAAACCAATTTTGTTTATCTATAATTTACAACAATTACATTGGACACTAAATTGATGTTTTTACAGTATCACATTCATTTATTACTGATTAGTTGTATTAATTTCGATGATGTCTTGTCACTGAATTGTTTTCAAGCTGAAATATTCTACGACGAAAATTATACGCACAAAACATGAGTTATAGTTCCGACAAATTATTTGACACTAAATGAGTTGTATAACCACGACATTATATGTCGACATAAAATATTTTATCTAGAGATAGTATTTAGTGACAAAATATTTAGTGTGCGACTGTAAACCAACATTCTTGTAGTGTGAATGTACAAATTGTCTTAAGAAAGGGCATACCATTAAGAGGTGTTATGCGAGAAGGTGTGAATTCTATAAGAAAAAGGGGCATGCAGAAGATAATTGTTTCAAGTATAGGGAGTATCTGAAAGCTAAGGGATCAAATGCAAAGGCTAATGCCATTTTTATTGACAATGAGGACTTTAATTCTGTGTTTCCCAAGCATTTGGCTAATGATGTTTATGTGAGTTCTAGAATGCAAGGTGCTGTCACACTCACACGAGAACAATTTGAGAGACTATTGCAACCCATGAGACAAGCAGGAAGCACTGCCACAATAGCAGGTGCTACCGTCCCCACTGACCATCGTGCAAACAGCCCTGCCATATATTTTAACTCGGTTTATTTACGTGATCATGATAGTTAGATTTTAGATACTAGAGCTACATGACCAACAAAAATGATTGGTTATGTGAGAATAATTGTTTTTCCTGGAATTAAAGTTCAATTTCCCAATGGTGGGCATAACAGATGTAGATAGTGTTGGAGGATTGTCTTTTGGGCCAGATAGGAGATTGCAGAACATACTATTCGAAACTTACCCAAGAATTGAATTGTTCTGCAACCTTTTATCCTAATTGTGTTATCCTAGAGGACCTCTTAAATGGAAAGGTCTTGGAGACTAATAATAAGGATTCATGACTATATTTCATTAGATCGCCTCATACATATGTTGGATCTACTGTTTTTTTAGGAGTGGCAAATCATGCGTGTTATCGTCCGTGTCAATACGTTTATCATGTGATACTTGCTAAACACGAACACACACGATAAACTTATCGTGTTCTGTTCCTCAACATGAACAGAACACACAATTTTTGGTGCGTGTTCATGTCGTGTTATTGTGTTCTCTTAAGTTAGTCATATATATTTTCACATGCGATAATTATAAGGAAATATCAAAATAACGAATTGTTCATATTAATAATTAATAATTCAAACATCATATTTTACTAGTATTTAATATAGAATTGACAAACTTGAAAAATCAAATTTCTAAATAGACTTTTAAAAGCTATTAAAAGAGGTCTTAGAAAAATATTTTAAAAAATATATACTTTCAAGTCCAACTTTATCATGTTATCGTGTTCTGATACCTAAACACAGACACGACGCGAAAACAGTTTCGTGTTATCGTGTCCGTGTTATCGTTCTAAGAACACGATTTTTTCGTGCGTGCCCGTATCGTGTTATTGTGTTTCGTAGGAAATTGTCAATCCTAGTTTTTTCTATTTTTGCCGAGAATGTTATGTTGTGGTACATGCGATTTGGTCATGCTTCTTTGAAAGTTTTAGAGCATGTAAATTCCTTGGATTTACCTAAGAGTAAGGTCCTAAGCTTAGGAGATTGTCCTGTTTGTCTTAAGGCCAAGATCATAAGAATTTTTTTTCCCTATTTCTTAGTCAAGAGGAGATGTTGCATTTGATCTTATACATGTTTATGTATGGGGACCTTATCACAATCCCACCCATGATAATAAACGTTTTTTTTCTTGACATTGGTGGATGGTTTTTCTAGAGTTACCTAGGTTCACTTAATGTAGTTCAAATCATATGTTTATATGATTCTGAAATGTTACGTTAACATGATTGAGACTTAGTTTGGAAAAAGAATTAAATGTTTCTGAATTAATAATGGTAAATAATTTTTTAATGAACACGTAAACAATCTTTTATGTGAAAATGGAATAGTTCATCAGAGTAGTTGCTCCTATACTCCCCAACAGAATGGGAGAGTTGAGAGAAAACACAAGCATATGTTATAAGTAGCTAGAGCCTTGAAAATACATGTCTCTATACCGAATTCGTTTTGGGGAGAGTGTATTCTTACATCATGTTATTTGATTAATTTGATGCCCTTCAGGATACTGGGAGGGAAATCTTCTCTTGAAACCTTAAACAAAAGGGAGCCCAAGGTTAGTCATTTAAGAGTTTTGAGATGTCAATGTTATGCCAAGAAATGGTGGGAGCTGATAAGTTAGCTTCCAAAGCAATCCCATCTGTTTTGATAGGATACTCTGAGAATCGAAAGATATATAGACTTTATGATTTAATCGATAATAAATGTTTTACGAGTAGAGATGTTCAGTTCAATGAAAATGTATTTTCCTTTGAGAGTAATAAACTTGATCAGTTGCCCATGTTTCTTGAGAATTGTGTCGACCCTGACTCCAATGATGCCAACAACCCTAAGGGTGTTGCAACTGAGGAGAGTAGGATCGACACAATCACAATAACTCCACATGATGAGTCTCAACATAACTCTGATGGAGCAACACCAGATGACGAGTCTCTAACTGACTCTAATGGAAATGATCCTCCTGTCATCCATAATCCTCCTAGACCTACCACGAGTAGACTTGGGTGGACTATTAAGCCTTCTATTTGGATGAAGGATTATCGAGTTTCAAATTTGTCACATTGTCATTCTATTAATCAGTTTATCTCATATGATGGATTATCCAATACTTATCAATTTTATTTGAGTTCAGTTTCCAAGGTGACTGAACCGGATAGCTTCTCTGAGGTTGTGAAGGATAAGGCATGGGTACAAGAAATTCGTGCCCTTGAAGAAAACTAAACTTGGGAGTTGGTACCACTCCCAACACGTAAGTCTATGATTGGTTGCAAATGGGTGTATAAACTTAAATATAACGGGGCGTTTCTTTCACGGAATTCGGAATTCGGAATAGGGAATAGGAATATGGAATAAGGAATAAGAGATAAGAATATGAAGTTGTTTCTTTGGTGGAATGGAATGGAATAAGGAATAATGTTGTTTCTTTTGTAGAATTGTATATGGAAAGGGAATTGAATATGATAAAATGACATATTTGCCCATCCTTATATATTATATATGTATAGTATATAATAGATATAATTTGTATTCATTAATTTTAAAAATTAATAATAATAAAAACTTATAATATAATTAATTATTAATTTAAAAAAACTTTTAAACTTTTAAATATTTAATTAATTTTAAATGACAATTTCTTGATTTGTTTGTAGTAAAATTTGTAATTAATGTAAATCATAATGTAAATTCATTTTTTTAAAAGTATTTTTTATGGAAAATTAATGACCTGAGAATGAATTCTTTCCATTCATACTGCATATAAATCAGCCCAAAATTGATCATTAAATATAAAATAAACTGCAAAATCTCCGTTTTAAAGTAAAATTCGTGAAGATCGTTTATTTGTCAACAAATCTAACAACTATTTCTCCATAATCTTTCCTCTATTTGCAGCAACTATGATCTGCCACTCTCCATATGCGCTTCTGCTTCTCCCTCTCGGCCTTGTGGATACTCTTGGGAATTTTACCCGTTGTTTTTCTGCAAGGTGAAGACCTGCAAAACTGTGGCAGTTTAGAAGCTCTTAAACATACGTTTGATGCCATTTATTGATTAATGATAATAATATTGATTGTGACCAGCATTAGCACGTTTAACTGCACTAAGTTATACAATCAAACATTCTTCTTTAGCGTTGAATCTACGAACTCCTCCACTTAGCATCTACCCCTACCAGCTGATAAAGAGCAAGTAAATTGACGCGCAGTCTAAGAAAAGTGACCTGAACAACAAACCTGCCTCCTGATGTCTCGATAGGTGATGAACTCGTATCCGACCCCATGTGTGTTCCAGCTCAAATTGGGAACTTTAGTTGAGAAGCCATGTCTGTTTTCTCAAGCAACATGTTGCTCAAGCAACTATTCCAAAATGCAAAATACTCCATCCAATACAAGGTTCAGAGGCATCAACCGAATTCAAGAGATCAAGAGATCAAGAATCCATCGGCACCCACACCAACATATCAAAGTTGCAGCAATATTCAAGCCACGATAGCAAAACTGCTATCTTTATCCTTGAAAGTCTGGCAAAAATGGAATGTAAGTAGTACAGATCACTCAAGTCAAGCTCAAAGGTGTAACTATCAAAGCCAATGCTAAACACTAACAAGCATAACTATCGGCTGATTGCAAGATTAATATCAATGTACAGTTCAAAAGAAAAGCACAATGAGAACTTACTGCGAATTCGTTTGCAGAACTCATCCCACCAATCGAAAGACGCTTCTTTTGTAGAAGACCCAGCACGATCAAGATCAGAAGCGATTCCTTATGGACCTGTCCAATAAACACAGCATTGATTGAAGTTCATATGCTGTTCATATATGAAGAAACAACATTAAACTAAGAAAACAGCATATGAACTTCAATGAAGTTCACTAGCTACGATTTTGAAGATTGGATTTGAACAAGAACTTCAAACATCAAGCAAATCGGAAATCAAACACAATCAAGCAAATAACCAATTCAAACATCAAACAACCGATTGAAACAGAAAACAACAAAGAACAACAGAAACTTGATTAGATCAACCCAGAAACTGATTTCTGGGTTCGAACGAACCCAGCAAACTAGATTTCTGGGTTCGATCGAACCCAAAAACTTGATTTCTGGGTTCGTCATGAACCGATTCGGAGAAGGAGACGTACCTGGCTTCGGTCCGAGAAGAGACGGGGAGCTTCGGGGAGGGGAAGAGAAGGAGAAGAGTAATCGGGGAGCTCAGTCTCAAAATTGGCCAGGGGCACGCTCGGCATTTTCACAAATAGTTGAGGGCATAATCATCAATTCGGTGGCAATTTCGAATTCCAAGCTTTCCTGGCTTAGGAATTCCGAGGTTTTGACCTGGAAAACCTAAGGCAACCCCGCCTGGAATGCCTAAGCAAGTAATCAGCAATTCCGTGAAAAGAACATGGGCTTACGGAATCCGTAAGCCAAAATCCTTAGGAATTCCATGAGAAAAACGGGCCATAAGAATTGGATGGAAGTTTATGTCGATATAAAGCTAGATTAGTTGGAAAGGGATACAATCAAAAGCATGGAATAGACTATTTTGAGACTTTTTCACCTGTTGCAAAGATGAATATTGTTCGAACAGTTTATAAATGACCCCTTTATGAAATGGATGACTACAATGTTTTTTTATAAGGAGATTTAGATGAGGAGGTTTACATGCAAATTCCCGATGGATATGGTAATCAAAAAACAAATTTGCAAACTGTGAAAGTCACTTTATGGATTAAAACAATCTAGTAGACAATGAAATATTAAGTTGTGCAATTCTCTTATTATAGTTGGTTACGCTCAGTCTAAACTTGACTATTCTCTATTTATTAAGCATAATGGAAGTCAGTTGGTTGTCCTTCTTGTGTATGTTGATGATTTGCTTGTATCTTGTAATAGTGAAAAACTTATTGTTGAATTAAAGCATGTGTTGGAGTCAAGTTTTAAAATGAATCATTTAGGTTAGCTGAGATATTTTCTAGGCATTGAGATTGCTAGGTCTTAAGAGATCTTTGTTCTATGCCAAAGGAAATACGCCATTGAGTTTATATCTAATATGGACCTGTCGGGTGGAAAAACAGTTAGATCTCCTATGGAGTTTAATTTGAATCTCACAAGTAGGAAATATGATGAACACTTGAATATGAATAAGGATGATGCACCCCTAGATGATGTGTGCCTATATAGGAGACTGATAGGGAAACTATTATATTTGTTCATCACTAGGCCAGATATATCTTTTGTGGTACAAAATTTAAGTCAATATATGCAGAATCCAAATGTTTCACACCTTGCAGTTGCATTGAGAGATGTGATGAGATACATTAAATGAGAATCGGGTAAAGGAATTTTGTTGTCGTCTGATTATGTGCCTAACCTAATTGTGTATTGTGATTTAGATTGGACTAGTTGCATAGCAACTAGAAAGCCAGTCACGGGATTTTGCATTATATATGTTAGGTAAGTCAGTAATATCTTGGAAGGTAAAAATAATACAATTTATAGATTTTCGACTGAGTTTGAATATAGAAGTATGGGATCTTTCTTCTCTGAAATAATTTGGCTTAGGAGTCTATCAGGAGAATTGAGATTTCCTCACGAGATCAAGTTTGTTTTGCATTGTGATAATAATGCTACTATACAAATTGGTAATAATTCTGTTTTTCATGAAAAAACCAAGCATATTGAAATGAATTGTCATTATATTGGGGAGAAATTGCTTGAACATGTTGTGAAGCTTAAGCATGCGAGAACAGGTAATGAGCTGACTGACTTATTCACTAAAGCACTCGGAAGCCAACAACATTATTTGCTTCTTGGAAGGCTTGGGATGAAGAATCTGTTTGCCGGGAGAGGGAGACAACTTGATAACTTCCAGATTGAGGGGGAGTGTTGAAATGGACAATTCAATCTAGAAGTTAAGCTCTTGGTTAATATTCGTTGACTATTTTTTGGCTTTGTAAATATCAGACACTTTTTTTGTCATGTTAGTTTATTGGAGTGCCAATATATTTGATGGGCATTTATTGGATGTAACTCACAATTATCTTGGGTAGAGTTTTCTATTTAAGATTGAGAAGCCTCCAAATGAAAGAACACTTTCATGATCCCCAATTGCTGTGTCACTTCGTTTCCTTCTCAAAACCGTTCGTCGCCTAGGGTTTCCTTTGGGAATTCAGAGTTCATCAAAAATGTTTTCATGCTTCTGTTATGTTGGATTATGTAATACACATGCAATCATTAAGACACAACATAATTACATATAATTAAGTTACATTTGGAGTGATTGCCTTAGCGTAAGCGGATGTACCTGATGTTGGGATCACGGTTTGCTGGACGGGAAGACACGCCATGGGTTAACAGGGAGTTACCTAAGTTTCCAAAACTGCTGACCTCTATCTAAACTGTGGGTGACTATCTATCTATCTCACTCTCTATTACTATTCCTCATCTGAGGGAGAACACCACTATATATAGATATATACAGGGATAGGATTTAGAGTCAATAACCTATACTGGGCTTACCTGAATGGACTCCCACTTATGGGCAACCCATTATCCTAAATCCAACATCTTCCACTCACACAGGCCCCTCGCGGGGAGCGCTCAGAGCAGAACATAATTAAACTGAAAACCAAAGCCTATGTCACAAAACCCAATTGGTATTTTTTTGAATCTAAGATAAAGTACAGCCAGCTTTTATTCTTTCTTCATTAATCTTCGCGGGGAAATTACATATGTCTTTCCGAGCATGGTATAATTGCGTTAAGTTTGATTACTCTGTTTCCATTATGGATTTGTTAGATCCGCCTGCTTTTCCTGCTTTTGTCTTTAAACCAAATGCAAAGGATCAACTCCATAAGCTCAATCGCTATGGTCGGTTGTTCCGCGATTTCCGACCTCTTGCATTGCGTTACCAGAACGAGTTGAAAAATAAAAGATATTGCTCTTGTGATTTGGAATTCACCTTTATCGGTGGAGGAAAGGAATAGCGATGGATTCCTATGGAGCATCCAGGAACAAGAAGATTGTTTCGGACGACGAATTCTTGCGTGGTCCAAGGAAATCAAAGGTCGTCTTCTAATGCTCAAAATAAGAACGCGGAGAAAGGTACACTTTTGGGGTCCCGAAAGGTTGATCGTCAACCCTCTATGCCCTAATGGATTGAAGACCATATCAACAGGCCTTCCATCTTGCAAATAAGGCATATCTTGTCTAGGTAACATTTTGGAAATGATACCCTTATTTCCATGTCTTCCGGCTACTTTATCCCCTACTTTGATTTCGCGTTTCTGTAAAATATATACACGAATAGTTTATGGATTATAACTAGAACCCCCCTTTTCTGGATCCATCGCACATCCTCTTAGCTTGGCTACTTTACCTTTACTACGATATTACCAGATTAGCAAGAAAAGCTTTCCCTGTGACCTGGTTCAACTGGTGTGGACACAGATGTGCACAGAGTCGATACCCTATAATGGATGACCAGACATTCGCATATGTGATTTCAAATATAACAAAGAAGACTTTCCCTGGAATCAAGCTAACTCCAATGTCTAGTGCCTTAACTTGCTTACTGAAGCTGTCTCTGTAACGGGATACCTCACTCCTAAGTTCAAACCAACGTTGCTAAAGAAACCGAAAGCTTTGCTGGAGGCTAGGCATAGCCCTTACCTTCCATTAGGTTCAGTTAAGAACACCAAAGTGGAAGGGCCACTATAGAAGCTAGAAGTAGCCTATAGATAGTATAGTAGTCGGCCTAACCAAAGCGTCACGACAACACAAAAATAGCCTTATGAATCACCAAGTCTCTTGCTCCTATTAAGCTCAGCCTTGGTAGAAGTGGGTAGCGGAACTGGGTGGACGGTCTATCCGCCCTTAAGTGGTATTACCAGCCATTCTGGACCTCTCTGAAAGTATGGTTCTTGCCTTCCTCTCTCCTCCCTCCTTGGAGCCCGTCCATTCGTCGGGTGATCCCTTGCTCTCACTTTCGAGTGTTTGCTCGTCGTTTAGGCCGGTGAGTGAGATTTCTGCTCATTGCAGTCACCTCCGGGGTTCTTCGCACATGTGGCCCAAATAGTAAGATCATTAGGTAGACTTGGTCCAAGCTTCGCTAGAAAATCCGCACATGCATTCACTTCTCTAAGCACATGACCTAGTTTGCATCGCCATTCCCTTCCTTGAACAAGCAAACATCTGAAACCATCGATCAAAGGTTCAGATAGATAGACTCCTTTCCCGCTGCGTTGGAAGAGCAAGAAAAAAAAAATAAAATGATTGTTTTTTAATCAGCGCCCCCTATTGGGTAGGCAGGTACTAAAAGTCCTCTAACTACCAACCAGCAGACATCATCTGTCTGGGTCTTGCCGGTATCAACAACGAGAAAAAAACAACCAAATGGAAACAGCAACTAACTATGGCTCTTAGCCCAGACAACGTCCTAGGCGTAGGGGAGATAAAGTGGGGGCACTCATTCATCAAGTCATCACCTAAGAGAATGAATTATCCTTATACTGTTAGTTCACATACGAGGAGACAGTCGTGCGACCGACATGCACTACGAGCAAGGTACTGCGCATCTGTTAGGAGTTGCAGTGAATCTCGGATCTCACACCATCAGTGGATTTGTGCCCTGCACCCTTGGCCATGTAATCTTTCTCAAGGGTTGACCACACAATGATCTTTCAAACTTGTACATCTGCATTGTGCCCACAACTGCAACCTATGTCGTGGTTGACGGTCATTTGGTGGACACAATATTGAGAAGATCCCATAATGACCATACCCTTCTCAGGAAACCATCAGCACAATCCAACTCGCTTTTCTATAATCGAGTCCAATTGTGAGTGCACCCATCGAGAACAGACTAAGATAACAAACGTTGAACTGAACCTCAAGTCTCTTTTCAGAGTAGTGAGGGTACGTTCTTGGCTCTTACGCAAAGATCTCTGGGTCTCACACGACTCCGAGTTAAGATCACGTCTCGGGTCATACCCATGGTCGATTTTGGGTGCACCGCTGTATTAAACACGCGCTATTACATATCTCCTTTCCCATGGAGCATATGTCCAAATGTTGTACAAATGTCAATCATGCACACAGAGTACCCGAACCAAAAGTGACAAAGACTCCCATCCAATCCTTTTAGTGGATAGACATACCATAGTCCGTTGTAGTGCGAAGACAGATAGCTCCGGACACAAAGTCCTTTTTGGTCATTTTTCAAATCTTTGAGGACCAAAGTCACCCTAACCAAAAGTTTGGGGATGAAAATAATCATGAATACAAATTTAGGGTCTAAAATCACCATGAATAAAAATTTGGAGACCAAAACCTCAATAAACAAAAATTCAGGGACTAAAGTCTCAATAAACTAAATTCAGGGACAAAAGTCTCAGCAAACAAAAGTAATTAACATGTTAGACCAATTTTCAAATAGTATGCCGAGATCTGAACAAGTCATAACCTAGTCAATTCTACCAGTCATTGAGTCAAGAGTTAAGCATATAAAGTAAAACAAGACTATCTACCCTGCAGAAAACACAAAGTAACCGAGGAAACTCAAGGAACCCACACAACGTTCTATCTATCCAGTCATGTATCATTAAACAATATAAGGATATCCCATCAATTAAATTGGTCTAACAATTAATTTAATTAGCCCCAAATAATTATTAATGAAAGGGTTTCAGGCACAATTACAAGATATAACAAACCACTAGGACCCACTGAGGATCTAGGATCGACACCAAATTAATTTCGGACCAATTCGGGCGGCCCAAAGCCTCCGAATCAGCTCAGAACGATTTGAATAACATCCAGCCATCCAAACTAGACTGAACTGGATCGGTCCGCCTCTATCCACCGGTCCAGATTGAACTGGTCTGGTCAGTCTAACTTCTTAGACCAGACTGGGTTGGATCGGTTCACTCAGACTGGTCCATCAATGTCTTCTTTCTCGATGGAGTTGTGCATCTATTAGGGTTTTACAAAACCCTAGCAGTCGGTACCCCGACGTCGCCTAAAAGTGGCCAACCACGAAGGCTGGTCAGGGGGTGGGTTGTTCATGACTGGTCGACCTCACCCAGCCTCCTTTTCGCCTCAAGTGACTAGAGTCATGGCCACAAAGACCTCGACAACCACGAAGATTGTGGCCCCTACCTGAGGTGGCCGCAGCCACGGAGGCTGTGACCCTTCCTCTCGGCCGCATCCATGAAAGTTATGACTAGTAGGGGCTGAGCCGCAACCACGGTGGTTGCGACCAGCAGGAGTTGAGCTGCTGCCACGGAGGCCCCGACAACCCCTGAGTTGACCTCAGAGTGGCTGATTTTGCGGTTGAGCCTCGTCGCGATCACGACTGACCGCAGTGGAGATTTTCCTAAAATTCGTAAATTCAGAAACCAACCTAACACGACACTGATACCAATGTTGGATTATGTAATACACATGCAATTGTTAGGGCACAACATAATCACATATAATTAAGTTACCTTAGAAGTGATTGCCTTAGCGGAAGCAGATCTGCCTAATGGTGGGATCACAGTCTGCTGGACGGGAGGACATGCCACGGGTTAACGGGTAGTGACCTACGTTTCCACAGCTGCTGACATATGTCTAACATGTGAGTGACTATTTATCTCACTCTCTATTACTATTCCTCATATGAGGAAGAGCACCCCTAAATATAGATATATAGAGGGATAGGGTTTACTGGACTTACCTGAATGGGCCCATCCACTTATGAGTGTTCCATTATCTTAAATCCAACACGGTAGAATTCAAAAATGCAATTATAGATTCGAATTGTTATGTAATGTTTAAAAAAGGGAAGTTTCAATTAAAGACGAATAAGATAACAAAATGTATGTTAATCTAAATATGTAGGTTCACTCGACAATTAACCCTTGTTTTTATAACATGAACTATAAAAAAAAAACTACAAACAATCTTTAATGATATTCACCCGTAAAGTTCGTCCAATATTTTGACTTATAGTGAAATAAAAAATTCAATAATTAACAAGAGAAAATACAAGTAAATGCCAAACCAGTTTCATGTTTTATTCATCGAACAATACTCGTGACATATGGACGACAGTTCCTGTCCATGTTCGTCTTACGAGGAACATAGAATTACAATCTACGCAACTTCACCATTTTCATTTTAAATACAACCATACGTTATAACAATAAGCATAGTACAAATCTGAAACCCTAAACCATCATTTGATGAAACTCATGGAAATCAAGAACACCATTGCCATCAATATCGTAAACTTGAATCATTGCGACACAATCATCGTACGATTTCTCATCCCCCAACCTACGAAGCATCATTTGTAAACCCTTCGGGGTTATGCAACCCGATCCCTTCTCTTGCTCGAACATCTCAAATGCCTTCCTTAAATCCTCTTCCTCCTCCTTCTCTTCATCGTTCATACCACGGTCTTTACCGTCAACTCTCATCAACCTTAAAAAATCATTAAAGTCTATTAACCCATCTCCATCTGCGTCGAGATGGCTAATGACTCCTTGAGCTTCAACTAAGGAAAGGTGTTCCCCGAGTGCACCGAAGTGAGCACGCAATTCAGACGCGGAAATCTTACCGTCCCCATCGGCATCAAAGAGACCAAACACAAGTTTGAGTTCATCCTCCCTTGAGCCTCGAGAGCTCGATGTTATGGAGCGCGAAAGGGACTGTGATCGAGATCGGGTGAGACCTAACATGTTAAGGCTAGTTTTGAACCATTTGTGTTTGGATTTAGATTGTTTGTGATTGGCCATCAATTGTGGGAAAGGCAATGGAATTGTTGGAAGTGTAGAAGAAAACATATATGAATGGTTTATTTTGTTGTTTAGGAATCGGTTGGAGAATACATGAAACATCTACACTTTTATATAGAGCGTATAAGGTCGTGTTTGGCTTACGCTACTATAATGTTTATTTGTCTTAGCATGGACAGGCTCGCCTCGTGCCGAATGTTTTAAATACAAGTTTAGCAGCTAACACATGTATACTAATTTGTTGGATTGTACGAAACTTGTAATCGTTTAGGGCACAACATAACACATATATAAGTTTTCTCATTGAACGATTGCATTAGAGGAAGCGAAAGCGGATCTGCCTGAGGTTAGGATCACGGTCCGCTAGACAGGAGGTCGCGGCACAGGTTAACAGACAGTGACCTAAGTTTCCACAGCTACTTACCTCAGTCTAAACTGTAGGGCGACAGAGCATGCATCATCGTTAGGTTTTCCAAACTTGAGCATTCCTATATATAGAGGAAATTGCTTGGGTTAATATCCAATAGAGCACTTATTAGAATGAACTCTCACTAATCGGTGACCAAATCCTCCAAACCAACCTAATTCATACGTATTTAATTGAAAATATGATGTCATTGAGGAAGAAAAAGGAGAGAAATTGCAAAATTATTATTTAAAGAATACAAGGGATTTTTTTATCTCTTTACATTTAAGTCATATGGGATCGTCTTATTATATATATAAATAAAAATGTATAGAATAAAATAAAACTTAAAAAAACACGGTTGTTGTCGACAACTTGTCGAGTCCTTACGACATGTTTAGAACGCATTATATAAAATCAGGAATAAAAATAAAAATTAAGAGTGTAAGATTATTTGATTCACCGTTTAAAATGAATTAGGAATTCAAAATAATGATATAATAAGGAAATATAATGTAATAAGATAAATGGCTTACATACCATTTCATTCCGTATGTAGAGTGTCTAAGGCAAATTAAATTATACAAAAATATATTAATTAATTATAACTAAAATTATGATTGATTAAAAAATTAGACTAAATTATATTATAATTATTAATTAAGATAAAATTTAATAGAATAATTTAAATTAAAAATATGTTATTGTTAGAATTAATTAAATTATAAAACATCGATTAATTACATTAAAAATGTATTTTATTATAAAATTTAGAATTAAGTAATTTTATTTTACATTTTTTCATAATTATTTGGTTTTTTCTATTTATTTTTTATTTTGGTAAATATTTTGAATAACTAATCAAGAGACTCTAAAGTATGTTTATTCCTAGCAACAATTGACCAAATTCCGTGTAGATTAAGAGACACGTGTCGATTCATAAGTATCAGTTCTTTTTGCTTACCGGGAAAATAATATATATATATATACATATATATATTTGTGAATTGTCTACAATTGTTTTCCTTCTTATATAATTTTGAATCTCATAATAATACCGAGAAAAATCGATATATCATTCATTATTTTCAATGATATAATTTTTGTCTATAGAGTGTTACGCGGTCATGTTACACGGTACTATAGAGTGGAAGTAAAGAGACAAGAACATTATATAACAAGTAGAGTAGCTAGTGATGCTCAATTTTGCAAGTTAGTGATGATTTTAATTAAAAACATTTTTATTTCTATTTTCACATAAAGAATATTATGGAGAAAATTATGATTATTTATTAACAATACTTAAAAATAAAAAATAAATATTCACAAGCAAAAATATGAATAATCAGGCTAAATAAACTTGAATGTATATATTATACACTATATATGATTAGCTGAATATTATTGCTAAAATTATGTAAACTATATATCTTGCCTATACAAAAGGGTACTATGTAGTATATTTTATTTTTTATATATAATATAAGTTATTTTTTTTTATAGTATATAGCATAATACTTATTTAAATATTGTTTAAACAAATATATACTATAATAATTTATAAAACTAATAAATATACTCTTATAAAATTAGTTTTTAAGTGAATACAAACAATAATAATTGTTTTAAACGTTTATTGTGATAAGTTTTAATTGTTTACAGTAACAAATATGAAAATTTAATAATGCGTGAAATAATTAATTATATAGATAATTTGTTATAAATTATATATGAAAAATAATAATAATAATTATATTAAGTGTACTTGTTCATAAAATTAGTGAAAAATGCACGAGTCAATAATAAAAATTAATATTAACAATTAATAATAAAATAATAATTAATTCTTTTAAGTTAAATATTTTTATATAAATTTATGATTTATATTAATGCATATGTTTAGAAAAGACTATTAAAATTATTACTAAATTTAATAATAAATTATATGATTATTATATAAATAGTATTTTAATAATTCAAGAAGATGTTGTGTTATAAATATAAAAAATAATATTTTTCATAAAACTGTAAAACAATATATATGATTGTCCATCTAATACTCTTAACTTTTATGGTTTATTACTTCTATCAATATATATAAATATTGGTATTTTTCTAACAATAATAGTAATATAATGTTTTAGTATACATATTATATTTTATCTATTTTATTAATTATAAATTATGTTGAGTTTAAAAAAATATAACATTTAATTTCGTGACATTTATAAAATTTATTTTGATATTATTGTAATAAAGTAGGTAATATTGATATGTCACTTCTGTTTTAATAAGAGTATTATGTGATAGGTGAAATGCATTCTTAATTAATCTATATTTTAATTTACAAGCGTAAATTTTAATATGAGCATACTTGATATTCATAAAATATAATATTATGTATTTTATTATTATATAAATTCCACTTCATAAAATATATTTAAGAACAAATCATAATTATAATGTGAAATAAAGAGAAATGATATGAGTTTTGTAACTTATCTTGAAAATGAATGAGAGATTTTGAAGAATTTTAAAGTGATTTACATGACATGTCATATAGGAATGATAAATTTATGATTGACATATTCTAATTAGAAGATGTTAATTTAAAAAAAATAACAACTTATTTATCAACATTATATATGATTTAGTCAAATATATATTTATATATATAGCTAGTCGAATCACTTATGTATAAATCAAACAAGGTAATAACGTTCCATCACATTTCTTTTATAAGCATTAACGAACACCTTTTTATTTTTATTTTTTATTTTAGAGTTTTGACGATGAGAAAGAAAATTGTATGAGTTGCACATTATTTTATCCTTTTATAAATTATTTTACAATTATTGTGTGATTATGACGTTATACTAGAGAATTGACCCTAATTTTAAATGGAGTCTAAAAATTTATTCGAATATTGAATTACAAAGTTTAAATTTTTATATTTAATAAAATTAACTCCACTTATAAAATGAAAATTTTAATTTTTATTAGTATAATTTTTATTAACATTATCGATTATAATTTTTCAGTAAATTATAGAGTATATAGTCAAATTTATTAATATATAGATAGATGTTTTTCATATATATATATATATATATGGTTGACACTAAGAGTAATTAGGTAAGTCTATATTGCATAAACTAAAGGAAATTGTGTCGGTTTGTATAGAGAAATATGATAAGATAAGTTTATCATGTGTGTTCGTTTTTGGTAAATTTATACAATAAATGTAATAATAATACGCATAATTTATCACCCTTATTATATATATATATTAATTTCTAACTGCATGCTGTTCAT
Organism: Chamaenerion angustifolium; assembly: GCA_946814005.1. Lineage (NCBI taxonomy): Eukaryota > Viridiplantae > Streptophyta > Magnoliopsida > Myrtales > Onagraceae > Chamaenerion > Chamaenerion angustifolium. The sequence continues at coordinate 4,791,170 of OX328279.1, forward strand.
CATGTTGGGCAAAGAAACATTGGTGAAGAGTTTACAGAGAGATTTGAGTGTAGCCAAACACTACCTAAATAAGTCATAGTTGTGTGAATAACGATGACAGTATGCCTGAAAAGATGTAAGAGTCTGAATAATTGCATTGAATTAGGGATGGAGGGGAGTTGCGAAGAAGCTGCAGTAGCAGTACTGGGCACGATAGAGGAAGGAAACTGCATGGTAGTTTCCTTTAAAGGTCACATCCGTAGTCGAAATATTGATTACGACCCTCATAGTCATCTATCGCGCACAAACTTTTCTAGAAAAAACGAACGAATATCGTTTTTTTTCAAAAAGTAATTATTATAAAAAATATATTTTAACAAAGTATATATATATAAATTCGAAATACGGATATACACATTATTTCGAGATGCGAAAAAATCACAAGTCCCGCACCACATACGCTATCTCAAGTGGCGTGTTATGTCAATGACACAATACCCATAGGGCATTGTTTTTTTTATTCGACAACTCGATTTTTAATTAAACATTAAATTATTTATCTATTAAAAAAATTATCGTAAGTATATATTTTAATTGCGATTCAAATAATGTAAAAAAATATTAAATTTGAACTTACATATTGACTATACGCTCTGCCCTAAGTTGAGATATAAAAATTTGACTTAAAAAATTATAACTCAGATCATGTAAGTCCAAACTCAACATAGTTAACGACATTTATGGCGAAATTTAATTATACACATTCTCTATTGTTTTTTATTTTTTTTATTACATATATATATATATAATTTTTTAACATAATATCGTTTGGCTTATAATTTGATCGTAACGATAAAAAGAATTAGGTTAAATATTTAATTATATACTCACTCAGAAAAAATAAAAAAAATTACAGTACGTAGATAATTTAATTACGATTTAAATGACACTAACTAGACGTAAAGTTTGAACTTTCGGACTGATACTATAATACGATACATAAAAAACTATATATATATATATATATATATATATATATATATTTATATAGTGAGAGAAAAAGATATAGAATATATATACTTTACTGTGTAAAGTATATCTATATACTTTACTGATTGTTTATTGGGTCCAGTTCAAACAATTAGTATATATAAAAAACTTTATGTGTCGTATCATATTGTTAGTCCGAAAGTTAAGACTTAACGCCTAATTAGCGTCTTATATCTATATACTTTACTGATTGTTTATTGTGTCCAGTTCAAACAATTAGTATATATAAATAAATTTATGTGTCATATCATACTGTCAGTCCGAAAGTTAAAACTTAACGCCTAATTAGCGTCCTTTATTTAGTAATTAAATTATCTACATATTGTATTTTTTTTTCTGAGTGAGTATATAATTAAATTTTGGGAAAAGTCTGTAAAACGTCCATCATGTTTGACGAAAATGGTTTTCGGTACAACTTATTTTTTGACAATAGTTTTTGGTATAACATGTTGCAAAGTGGTGGTAATTGAACATTTCGTTCACGTGATGTTTTATTGTCCCGTTAAGTAGTCACGTTTTTTCACGTGACGTTGACCATTTTATTTTGTTCTCGAAATAAATTATCAAATTACCTAAATACCCATAAGTAGTTTCTTCTTCCTTTTTAACTTAGTATTCGAGAATCCAGCCACCCATTGCTGAAGGAAGTATCATCTTATACTACCCACGGGAACCCAGCCACCCAAACTTCTTAAACCACGTAACCATCACCGGTATAAAAGGATGATTCATGTAGTTTATTTTTTAGCTAAATATTATTTTCAACGTAATTGATCAATTTAAATGTGACAGATAAAGAGAGAGACTAGGGCGAGTGGAGGATCATTGCAAGCTAGTCGAGGTCCAACCAGGAGTGCAGCTCTACCGTAGCAGAAAAAGAAGTCTAAAAATTCCATTGGAGGAGTCCGTAAGGACATGCCAAGTCAGGACGTTCCAAGGGAAGGCATGCCAAGTCAGGAAGTTCCACACCACAAGAAACTCGAGCATAGACGTCGACAAAAAATCGTTGATAAATGCATAAATGCCGTTGTTAGCTTTTAACAACGACGAGATCTTCGTGACGGTAGCCCCCGTCGTTAAAAGTTTATATAGGTCGACAATTTTCCGTTGCCAAAGGCTTGCCGCTGTTAAGATGATACTCCCCACTTCGGGTTTACAGCGACATCATGCTGTTGTTAAACATAGATGAAATGCGACAACATATTGTTGATGTTATATATGATTTTTACTAATGAAAATACTTCATCGTTGAATTACTTTTTTAGCAGTGACTTTGAAATTTTGTTTTTTATTCGAAATAACGTCCATTAACTTATTGTTAATAAATGTATTTAGTGACTAGTGACTACAAATCCACCATTAAAAACACTTGATACTGTCAGGTAATGTTGCTGTTAAATACATGTTTTTAATGATTACAACCACTAATATCAGTTTATGTCGCTGGTAAACATAAGCTTTTTGTGTCAACAACCACTAATCATTGTTAAAGACAAACTTTTGTGATGTATTTTTTTATATTAATTATCTAGTTATTGCTATATGAGATGAACTACACAATACATTTCAAAAAATATAATATATTATTTATCCAAGTATATATATACATTTTAATAAACATCCAAACTACAAACTTACAATAATCTAAAATGTAAATACATAGTTTTCTAAAATGTAAATACATAATCTAAAAGCACATTGACTGATTTTGCTACTTATCGAAGTGCATCCACATCCAATCCAGAGTCCATTTCATTGAAAATGCCCAAGTATGCCCCCAATAACATGTGAACGAAAGCTATTCAGAGATGTTGCATTTGATTACGATGGAATAACAACATTCTAAAGGAACGATTGTTCAGATATTCTCCATTCAGCTCAAATGCCTACAGACAGTTGGGTGACAACATTTTATGAGTTGGGAAAAGCTAGAATATATATAATCATCAATCAATGTGAAGCAAACAAAACATAATATTTGATAAAATAACCAGTAATGAACACCATAGCTGCATCAAAGCTGAGGGATGCACATTTTAAAGTCACCCAATCCAGAACAGGAACAACACAAATCAGTTTGTACCTTCTTGGCATCTTTTGCAGAGGCAAAATCAACATGTCCAAAACCCCTAAGTTTCCCTCCTAGTCAGTAGCAAAATGAACATCTACTACTTCTCCGACATTCTTGAAGAATTGAACATTGAATAAATCGGCAGATACATCAGATGATCAATAAGAGCAGTTACTAACCTCCACATGCTTGAAATGAAAGACTTATACGAAAATGTCATTATAAGATTTCCACATACAAGTTTACTCTCAGATTGTTGTTTCCCATTTGCTGCTGGTGATGCATCAACCATATCAACATCAGTGCTCTGCTTCAATCAGATGGTGGAAGTTTAGTTAGAATCTTCACAATGAATGTAGCAACATTATCACGTGGAATATATTTTGTCGTGATATAGAACCAAACCATATATGACTTTAAAACTTAATGCTAAGATAAATGCACCATCTAAAGTACTTATAAGTCACACACAACAACGTTTAGTGATAAATCATTAGCACATGATGCAAAAAAGCAGATTCAGCATGATGCACATAACAAGTAGCATGCATATCACTTGAGGCTCTTGTTATGTGATGTTAACATTTAGTGTTATGCATGCACATTATTTCCAAAGACCACAGACAATTACTGCATTTCCAAAACAATCAAGTGCCATCAACAAAGGATATAGAAAACATTATTTATTCTGCAAAATCTCAAAAGCGGTTGACTAACCATCATATAATTACCTCGAAACACTGAATGACGAGAGGCGCCAAGCCTTGCACTTCCACTTATACCACGACCACTACTACGATACCCACCACTACCACGACCACCACTACGATACCCACCACTACCACGACCACCACTACTATACCAGAATGAAGAAATATAAGTAGATAACACCAAAGCAATGAAGATTTTTATTACCCTTAGACGAGAGCCATCAAAGTTAAATCTATCACAACCTCTGATTGCATCCTCAACATCTCGAGAGCCCTCAAACTGCCAATTATGAATTTGCAGATCAATGTAAAAAAGTCAAGAAAGTCTTATAGCTCCATAAAAAAGAAGAGCTATTGCTACAGAAGTACAAATAAAAAACATATACATCAACAACCATTAACGCTACTGCAATGTGAAAGTTCCAAGTGCAAATTTAATGGACCGTAAGTAATAACAATAAAGCAAAGTCATGATTAAAGCAGCACATAACTCAATCACATCCAACTGCTTTGACCCTAAACTATGAATTAGCAACATGTAGGTTAAATTTAAGAGGACTACGGGCTAGATGGTTGCAATTTCAACATGTAGTTACGATGAACATGTATCTCAACACAAATCAACGATAATTCATATATCAGTTCGAACCCGAAATTAAGGGTTTGCGAACCCTGGAACATTGATTTCGCAATCAATTCGAACATTATGGGTTTGGATTGAATCAAAATCAAGGTTATGGATTCAGTTCGAATGACATACCCCACCCCATCCACTACCACCGCAAATTAAGACAATATAAGAAATTGACTTACTGATTACTGGAGATTGGGCGTTGTCGGACGTCGGATCCGACTTTCCCCGACCCGTTTTGGAAAGGTCCTAATCGTCGAGGATGACTTGCAGAGGTTGAGCACCTAAACGCTTCGTTCATCGGAGAAGGCTGGACACCTAAAGGCTTCGCTCGTCATTTTTTTTGATTTCCAGAAGCTGGATAACTCAGGTTCTAATCGTTGTGGATGACTTGCAGAGGTTGAGCACCTAAAGGCTTCGTTCGTCGATTTTTTTAACTCTCGAAAGTTGGACATCTACAGGTCTCGATTGTTGATGATGACTCGTGGAGGTTGAGCACCTAAAGACCCCGCTCATTAGCTTATAATTCACTCTGGAGGTAAAAACCCTTCTCGAGATGTTTGACTGCTTGCGCGGACTTCTCGACATGTTTTCTCATTAATCGACTTTAGATTCCTTCTTAATGGAGTTCCATAAAGTCATTCATGGTACGTCCACAAGGTGTATCCATGCAAGTTGTCGAGGCAGCATCAAATTAATGTCGATCACAACTTCTCTTTATTGTTATTGTGGGAAACACTGTCGTCCACTTATGAGCATTTTTTTTTCTTTTTTTTTTTATCTCTCGATTTTCTTTCCTTTTGCTACAGTATTTTTTCTTTTTACCCCACCTCTCGGTTCCCTTTTGGGTTTTCATCCTAGCAAGGATTTGATTAATTTTCTTTTGCCATGATCGCCCTTTTTAGGAATTTTTAATCATGCTCCTCTTCCCTAAATTTTGCGTAAACCGCCCTTTAGGGTTTTCGATTTAGCGAGAATTCTCTCATTTTTGGAGGCTTGTTTTCTAGTTTAGGAGCTCTTTAAGTTTTTTTTTTTTACTGCATCCACGTTGATTGCATTGGAGAGTTCTTTGTTGTCCATGTCAGTAACGATCATGGATCCTCTGCTGAAAATCTCTTTGGCGACATAAGACCCTTCATATTTTAGGCACAACCTTGCCCCAATAGTCTGGATTGACTCGAAGAATTTGTTTCCCTGAGAATTAGATCGTCCGCTTGTATTTCTCTCGGGTGCATCTTTTTGTTAAATGCATGAGCCATACGTTTCTAGTACAATTGCCCGTGGCACAGAGCGATGAGCAGCTTTTCTTCTATGAGGTTCAATTGCTCATATTTCCATATCGCCCACTATGGATCGTCCATTTATGCCTCAGTGAGGATCATAGCTGACGAGATTTTTACTTCAATTGGCAACACAGTTTTGGTCCCGTAAACAAGGGAGAATGGGGTTGCCCCTGTTGATGTTCATTTTGAGGTCTTGTATGCCTTAAGTGCCCCAAAGCAGCTTATCATGTCAACCCGTTAATTGCTGCTTCCACTGCGCTATTCATTTTTGGGCGATATGGAAATGAATTTTTATGCTTGATCACAACCCATCGACCAATTTAGATTTTTGGCATTGCTGGTGATGATTGACTTTGGCATCCCATGATGCACGATGATGTCCTGACTGATGAAAAATTCAATGGTCTTTGCTATTATTGATGCCAGGGTGATAGCCTTTACCCGCTTGGTGAAGTAATCGATCGCCGCTAATATGAATTGATGACCATTGGGTGCCTTTGGGAGAAATAATGTTGACTACATCGATGCCCCATTTTGAGAAAGGTCATGGGGAAGTCATGGGATAGAGCTCGTGTAGTAGCGCGTGTATTTGGTCTGCGTACTCTTGATAGAGGTGACACTGTTGGACGTGTCTCCCACAGTCATCCAAATGTATCCAAGTCCCGCACGCTCATGTGTGGTCCGCAACAACCTTCATGAATTTCTTCCATTAGACGCTCATCTTTTTTCAACATTCAAGCATCTCAAACTGGTATCATCGTATGATCATTTGTATAGAATCGAATCCGGAAAGGGTCTCCCACTAGCGAGTGGACGGACAAAAAGGCCTAATGGGGCTTAATCGAGCAAAGCTTCAATGGTGATATCGGTTGAAAATAAGTCTGACAAGCCCTGTCGCGAGCATCAATGTCATCGAAGTGGATCACTTGTGGTGGGCCTGGGAATGAAACAGGGAGGGGAGGAAACAACAATGTACCTGAATTTTCAGCTAAATGTTTCCTCCGGGCGACTTCATAATCTTTGAAATTAGGACGAAAACCCAGTCCTAAAAGTGTCTTTGTCCTTCCGGATGTGGGAAGGTCATATGTGGGAGGTGGGCCTTGGTCAGGATGGCCATGTGTGGGAGGTGGAGCTTGGTCAGGATGGCAAAAGTGCTTGACATGGATTGATGAGGTGCCGCGACAGTAGTGTTGCTCGGGAAGAAGAGGTCGGGGATACTGTGGTAGTCATGGCTGCCTGGAGCTTAGAAAACCAAAAATCCGCTCGACCTAGGAGGCCATGCCAACGATTGACTGCAGTATGCGGGAACTCATGGCGTGTATGTTCTAGTTGGATGATTCTCTCATCGTGTTCTTGAGGTGCTGGAGTCGTGGAATGTCGCATGGGTTTCCGAAAACCTATATTCAAAATACTATAGTAAGAAGGATGAATACACAATTGATCATGCATGATTGATTTTGAAAATTCTATGGTCCATTCATTCCATTCGTAGACTTTGATTGCATGTATAGCAAAAGTATTTTTAAACAATACATTTAAAGGTTTTGACCCATCGAAGTCTAGTCCTTAAGACGTTTCACACGACGGCGCATCTCGTTGAGTGCATTTGTTGATTGTTCCTTGGTTCGAACGAAGGTCGAGGACATGTATTTTGGAAATATTTTTGTTTGCCTCGTTCTTCGTATGAACTGTTCAAGGGTGTCATTCAACTTAGCTACGTTGCCCCCACATTTTTCCAAGGTGCTCCCACATTGCTAGAATGACGGTGTCTGTTCGAGTCTATCCCCGATGATATCCTCTGGATCGAAAGATGGATTTGCAGGTGCCGAATGGATCATGTGCACGTGTTCTGTTCTTGTTAATCACGCAGACGCGCTTTCCCTATTCCAGAATTCAGACAAGGCATCAAGGGGAACCTAGTTGACTTTGTAGTTTACGAGCTCGTGAACCTCGTCAATCTTCTTGTTCACGTATTTCTGATTCCATTTTGTCATGGCTTTCCATATTCGGTAAATTTCGACCAATGTGAGGGCAATGATTGTTTTTTCTTCCTTACCAAAGATCGTGCGTGAAACATCCTAATGATAAGAGATAGAAAGAACATAACTTACTTTTTTTTTTTTGAAAAATGTAATGCAAGTGCGAGAATGTAAATTTCATTTGTAAAATTCGTACTACATTTACAACACTTTGGAATATATAATACAAAAGACCCAATCCTATACTTGTCATGTTCTAGGGCCAAAACAAAACACATTTACATAATGGGCCGAACTCCCATTTACAGTTGTTGGGCTGACGTATAATTCACAGCAGTTGGGCTGAATCTTCTTCATGAATTGTGGGTCAATCTCGTATCCAAATACTTGGGCCAAATTCTCATTTACATTAGTTGGACCCAAAAATGGAAATACACACAAAACTGGTAAATGTTAAACATGGTGTGGAACGTTTGTTCTAAATGGATGAAATTTCTAGGTCCTCTGAACCAGCGTAACCTCATCCCCTAAAGAGGATCACATGCCCATTCCGATCATCGAGTTGAGTTGTTTGGGTGCGTGCCGGCGGTCCAAATCGCTTCGGGCGCATTCCCCTACTAAATCCCCTAAGCTCTTAATGTGCTCCAGGTCCGAGCGAGTAATGGTAACCAGCGTGGTGTGTGCAAAACAAGAATTTTTATTTTTATATTTTTTAATTATTACAATAACATCGCCTTTTGGACAAAATTTGAAACTGCAAGCATGAGCAAACGGTCAAAACGGATACGACAAAATATAATATGGCAAAACAAGCATGGCAAAACCTAAACCCTCTAAAAGAGATCCCCAGCACAATCGCCAAATTGTTGGACGTCGGATCCGACTTTCCCCGACCCGTTTTGGAAATTATTTTTCTGTTTCTTTCGAAAAATGCCGGGTCATGGCTAGCGACTGGTCCGGTCGAGCAGGGTCATCAACCAGACCGAAAAATGAAAGAGTCACCACCGATTAATTAAAGGTTAATCAGAATCCTAAAATTTGCCTAGGGTACATGGTATAACATCCTAGGGCTTGGAATTGGAAAGGTCTACGTCCAGAGAATCGAGTTACGGGGTTTGATTACGTCTTATGAGCTCGTGAGCTCATAATCCACCCTTTTGGTACTTTAGTTTACTTTGAATTCATTTACCAATTTACTCAAATTGCCCGTTTTGATCATGCTTGGCCAAAAAGATTACAAGCATTTTTTATTTACGAGTTAATTTCAAATAAATAAACAAGAGATAATAAATTTAATCATGCTCGAGAAAATGGTGACTTAACTTTGGGGTCATTTTAAACATGTTAAAAATACACGAATGACAAAATTGTAACACTTTGACAAGTCATGGGATGTCCAAAAAACATTTAGGGACCAAAATGCAATTATTTAAAATTTGAGCTGAATTGAAAATATTTTTTTAAATGACAGAATTGACCCTAAACTATTTTGGACTTATTTGTAACACTTGGTAAAGTTCCAAAATAACCCAAAAATTATTCTAGACTTATTTGTAACATTTTGAGAAGTGATGGGATGTCCAGAAAGGTTCAGAAAACAAAATGTAATTTTTAAAAAATTTGAGCTGAATAAAAAAAATATTTCAAAAATTGCACAAATGACCCAAAACGTTTCTGGTTTGACTGAGTTATAAACCTTCATCAAAGTTCAGGAATGACCTAAGTCAGTTTTGAAAATATTGTTTTTCACATATACATAATATATATATATATATATATATATATATATATATATATATATATATGTATTATACATACACATATATATTGTATCACATAGACATAGTATATATATATTATACATATAATATCACATATACATATACATATATATAGTATCACATAGACATATAATATATGTATACAAAACCTCAATGTCATTTACATTAGAAAATATGAATACAATATTGAATATGAGGGAAATATACCTAACTCATTCGGAGTTTAAATACCGTACGAGAAACTGAGACCGATAATCACCGATTTTTTTCACTCAATCTCACTCTTTTTTTCTATACCTCCCTTTTTTCACTCTTTTCTTTCTTTCTCAATTTTTCTTCCCTTGCCGAAGGCTTTGGCAAGCTCTCATCTCTTTTGGTTTCTTCTCTATTTTCTTCAACCGTAACTCTCCCTTGCTTTTGTAGAGTTTTCTCCTCCAAATAGATGATAAACATGGACAATACACGGTGGATGGCAAAGGTGATAGCAATTGGGCAAAGGTGATTGACATTTGGGAGGTGATTGGCAATTGAGAGGAATTTTGATGATAATTGGAGAGAATTTGGCTAAGGATGAGCAAAGGTGATCAAGTGGTCAAATGGTGATGGCAATTAGGAGACTTTTGGTGCCAATTGGGAGTGATTTAAGGCATGGTGGGAATTTGGACGAAAATGGATGTCATGGTGGATGTTTGGCCAAAAATAGGTGCCATGGGTTTAGGGATTTATGATTTGTGGTTTAGGGTTTAAGGTTTGTGGTTTAGGATTTAAGGTTTAGGGTTTAAGATTTAGGGTTTTAGGGTTTGGGATTTTAGGGTTTGATGTTGTTTAAAGTTAATGTTTAGGGTTGGGGTTTGGGGTTTAAGGTTTAGGGTTTAGGGTTTAAGGTTTAGGGATTTTAGGGTTTGAGGTTTAGGGTTAAGATTTAGGGTTTTAGGGTTTGGGGTTTGGGGTTTAGTTTATTTTATTGCTCCTTTCTTCATCTCGATTTTTCTCGGCTCGGATTCTCGTGTACAGTATTTCGACCCTGAGTCTAAATCAGGTATTTACAGGCGCTGAGAAGTAGACTTGGCTTGGAGGCGTTGGAACGCAGAAGTTAGGGACTTGGCTTGCAGCGTTGGAGGCGGCGAGCTGGCGCGAGGGACGACATGGCTACGAGTACCACGACGAGGACGTGGTGGCGAGCTGACCCGAGGGACGACACAACTACGAGTACCACGACGAGGACAAGGTGGAGATCTTACGCGAGGGACGACCTAAAATCAGAAGAAAGAACGAGGCGAAGAGCAGGGAGTAGATAACTTTCTTCAATCGGAGCTTTTTAATTTCAGAGGAGAGGAAGGATTGAGTTAAGTTATAGAAGATAAGGGGTGAGAGAGTTATTTTTATATTAAATGGTGGTTCAATTCGATTTATTGGTGGTTCTATTACTTTAGTGACAGTTCTATCAATTTAGTGGGGCTCTTAAATTTTAGTGACGACAGCGACTAATGTTAGTCGACAATACGCCATAATTGTTTGTGCATTAGTGACATCAACAATAGTCGCCACTAAATAAACTATTTTACAAAAATAATTGAATTTGTTACTGAATGACTATACTAATGTCGACAATATATTGACATGCAAACCTATTCTTACATTTTCTCTACTACTTATGTTTTAACGACGAAAAAATTGAGTAATTACGACAAACAACCGTTGTTGTTATCGCTATATTTACGACAAAACGTTTTGTATTTGAATATGTACATTTACAATGGAAAAGTCATCTAATACTGATGGGGTCATTTAACATCAAGTGTTGGTCGACATTACACATTCATCCTAGTAAAAAATAAAGTGACGGAAAAAATTAAAACTAAATGTATCTTATAACGGTGGAAAACATATTGTGTTTAATAAGTAATAATAACGACAACAAAAACTGTCGACACAATATACACACATTCAACATCAATTCTTAGCGTCAACACAAAATTTTCGTCGATGTTGCATAAGTTTCTTGTAGTGCCACAGGAGGACATGCCCCAAACAGCAACAGAGATGAAGGACATACCAATTGAGGACCAACCGGCCCAGCCCCTTAGAGAACCACTGGCCCAACCAATCAATGTTGAAACTGAAGAAGATTTCATGTGTGCTTCAGGTGCCCCTCTAGTGCTGTCAGGTTGTAGGGACATTGTGCTTTTACCACAACCCCTCAAGAATAAGAAGACCAAAGTGTTTAGAACAGATTTGAGAAAATCACCAAAGAAAGTGAAACTACTGAGGTCCACCAAAGATAGATCCACTAAATGATTTAGTGTTCATTTTGTGGGTGGTAACTTTTTGTGGATGGTGTATATTTAGTGTTGGTTTAGTGGAAATGGTATGTTTATTGTCAATGGTCTGTGTAAACACCTGATTTTGGCTCAGGGTCAAAATACCGTACACGAAGATCCGAGCCGAGAAAAATCGAGACAAATAAAAAATCTAAAAAATTAAAATAAACACTAAACCCAAATCCCTAAACCCTAAACCTTAAACCCCAAACCCCAAACCCCAAACCCCAAACCCCAAACCCCAAACCTCAAATCCACTAACCCTCTCGGCCACAAATCCATCACCATGCCACCCACCATGTCACCATTTGTCACCATTGATCATTGCCCACCATGCCATCAACTTGACCACCCACTTGGACACCATGCCACTCTTTGTCAACATTGATCATTGTCCACCATGCCATCCACTATGCATTGTTCATGCTTTATCATCTACTTGTACAAAAAATAACATTAAAAAACCCTATAAGAGGAAGCAATCTTTGACAATTGAAGGAGCTGGAATTGGAGCCGAGAGCTACGACATTAGGAAAAGGGTGAAGAAAAAAGAAAATAAAGGGAGAAGAAAGAAAATAAAGTGAAGTATGGAGTGAAAAAAATATAGAGAAACTGAGTCAAAAAATTGGTGATTATCGGTCTCGGTTCTTCGTACGGTATCTAAACTTTAAATAACTTAGGTATATCTCTCTCGTATTGAATATTGTATTTATATTTTTTGATGTGAATGCAATTTTTCTTATCGATATTATGTGTTAATAGTTATATTTCATATAAAAATCGTACTCGATTTTAAGTTTGCTATAACTTTGGGGTCATTTTATGCATTTGTGAAAATTATGGGTGTTTATTTTGGTTAAATTAAATATTTTCAAAACTGACTTAGGTCATTCCTGAACTTTGATGAAAGTTACAACTCGGTCCTTATACAATTCCGAGTGTAAAAACCAAACTAGAAATGTTTTGGGTCATTTGTGCAATTTTTGAATTATATTTTTTAAAATTCAGCTCGGATTTTTTAAAATTATATTTTGTTCACTGAACCTTTCTAGACATCCCATTATTTCTCAAAATATTACAAATAAGTCTAGAATAATTTTCGGATTATTTTGGAACTTTACCAAGTGTTACAAATAAGTCCAGAATAGTTTAGGGTCATTAATGTTTTTAAAAACTATTTTCAGTTCAGTTATAAGTTTTTGAAAATTACATTGATTCCCAAAAACTTTTCTGGACATTCCATGACTTCTCAAAGAGTTACAAATAAGTCAAGAATAATTTTCGGGTTATTTTGGAACCTTACCAAGTGTTACAAATAAGTCCAGAATAGTTTAGGGTCAATTTTGCCATTTTTTAAAAATATATTACCAATTCAGCTCGAATTTTAAATAATTGAATTTTGATCCCCAGACTTTTCTGGACATCTTATGATTTCTCAAAATGTGACAAATTAGGCCGACGAGCTTTATATCTTCAAAGTCATTCGTGTACGTTTGACATGTTTAAAATGACCTCAAAGTTAAACCACCATTTTTTCGAGCACGATTAACTTTATTTTCTATTGTTTACTTATTTTAAATTATCTATAAAAAAATAAAAACATGCTTGTATATTGTTAATAAAAAAAATGGATGCAATCCTTTTGGCCAAGCATCGGGCAAGTTGCAAAAAATATAAATTCAAAAGCAAACTAAAGTACCGAAAGAACGAATTATGGGCTACCCCCGAACTTGATTCTCTGGATGTAGACCTTTCCAAGCCCTAAGATGTTAACACCATGTACCCTAGACAAATTTTAGTATTCTAATTAGTCTTTAATTAATCGGTGGCAACTCTTTAATTTTTTGGTATGGTTGATGACTCCGCTTGACCGTACTCGTCACTCGCTAAGACCCGACATTTTTCGAGCGAAACAAAAAAAAATTTCAAAAGGGACGGGGAAAGTCAGATCTGACGTCTAACAATTTGGCGACTCTGCTAGGGACGTATCTATTTAGAGGGTTTAGACAATGTTGTGTTTGCTTTGCCATATTATACTTTGCCCTATTCATTTTGATAGTTTGCTCGTGCTTACAGTTTTAAACTTTGTCAGAAAAGCGATGTAAATGTAATAAAAACGATTCAAATTCTCGTTTTGCACACACCACACTGGTTACCATTACCTGATCAGACTTGGAGCACATTAAGAGCTTAGGGAGTTTAGTAGGGGAATGCGCCCTGAGCGGTTAAGACCGTCGGCATGCACCCAAAAAACTCAACTGGAGGATTAGAATGGGCCCCTGATCCTCTATAGGGGTGAGGTTCCGCTATTTCAGAGGACCTAAAATTCCATCCAATTAGAACAAAAACTCTACACCGTGTTTAACCTTTACTAGTTTTGTGTGTGTTTCCATTTTTTGGACCAACTGATGTAAATGGGAATTCGACCCAAGTTATTGGATGCGAGATTGACCCACAATTCATGAACAAGATTCAGCCTAACTGTTGTGAATTAGAAGTCAGCCCAACAACTGTAGATGGAAATTCGACCCATTATGTAAATGAGTTTTGTTTTGGCCCTAGATCATGACATGTATAGGATTTGGCTTTTTGTATTATATTCCAGATTGCTGTAAATGTAATCTGAACCTTACTAATGAAATTTACATTCTCGCACTTGTATTTCATTTTTCTAAAAAAAAATCAAGTTCCGTTCATTTTGTCTTATATCCTTAGGAGGTTTCACGCACCATCTGTGGTAAGGATGAAGCAAACAAATCATTGCCCTCCCTACAGTCAAAAATGCCTGAATGGAAAACCATGATAAATGGGAATCAGAAATATATGAACGAGAAGATTGACGAGGTTCACGAGCTCGTAAACCACAACGTTAGCTGGTCTCTCCTTGACGCCTTGTCTAACTTCAAGAATGTGGAAAGTGTCGTCTTCATGATTAACAACAACGGAATATGTTCACTAGTTCTATTCGGCACTTGAAAGTCCGTCTTTTAACCCGTAAGAGATAATCGGGAATAGGCCTGAACAATCACCGTCATTCTAGCAATGTGGGGGCACCTTGGAGAAATGTGGAAACAAAGTAGCTAAGTTGAATTTCACCCTTGAACAGTTCAGACGAAGGATGAGGGAAATAAAAAGATTTTCAAAATGCATGTCCTCAACCTTCCTTCAAACCAAGCAACAAACAACAAATGCACTCAACGAGCTGCGCCGCCATGTGAAACGTCTCAAGAATTAGACTTCGATTCGCCAGATCCTTTTAAAGTATTCTTGAAATTTTTTTTTGTCATACATGTAATCAAAGTCTACAAATAGAATGAACGGAACATGCAAAATTTTCAAAACCAATCATGCATGATCAATTGTGTAATCATTAATCTCACTATGGTATTTTGAACTTAGGTTAACAGGAACCCATGCGACATTCGACGACTCCAGCACCTCAAATGGAACTTTGATTCAATCTTGTGGGGGGGCACCCTTGCCAAATTTGACTCTATACATTACAGAGAAGGTTCAAGTGAGGAGAGTCACTAAATACTTATTGCTTAGTGTGTTCAACATGGTATCAGAGACATAATTCTTAATCAAGTAACAAATCGATTGACTTTTCCTTTTTCGTCATCATCATCTATCAGTTGACCCAGACAACATTGCAATTTCGAACATAAAACGAGCGGAGACTAAATTGTATCAATTCCTAAATGCAGTAAGTGACGAGTATGATCTGGAAAAACAAGATTTACTCTGAGAAAACCCGTTACCTAAGGTGGAATTAGCTTATGCAATTATCCGATCAGAAAGGGGTCGAAGACAAGGAGGGACACCGAGGTTCACAACACCGGAAATCAAGTCTGACTTCTATGTTACACCTCGCTTAGAGGAAGTGACAATCAGAGTCAAACCGACCCACGCCACCAGATCACAATCGACCACGGGAAGAGGGAAGGTTGCTTTACAAAGTAAAGGAGATGATAAAAAAACAACTCCCTGTCGTTTGATCGAGCTGAAGTAGAAGTGACTTAAATAGAGATGAAGCGATGCCATTGTTGACGCAGGGGAGACGCAATTCTCGACATGGGACAGACATCGTTGTTGATTCCTGCATAAGAGTCGCCATTGTTGACACAGGACAGACGCTGTTGTTAACTCCTGTAGAAGAGTCGCCATTGTGAAGACGAGGCAGGCACCGTTGTTAAATTGTGCACAGGAGGCACCATTTTTTACGCGGGAAGACGATGTTGTTTGACAATAGGGGAGACGTCGTTGTCCATGCAGAGAGACGCCATTGTTGACAAAAGTGTCGATCGAAAAGGCATGAGATGTAGCTACTACGGTAAATTTCGTAACAGCAAGGTGGAGCACTTACAACTGATCGGATTCCCGAAGGGTGTAGAAACATGAAGGGACAACAACATTAGCGCCAACAACGTCATCGCCATGGGGACGAAATCTGCTATGAAGACAAGCACGCTAATGTTCACCTTGTGTTTTTATTTGCCTTCTCGCATACAAAACAATTGGCAGCACGCGCACCCATGAGTAAAATCTCTCCGGGAAAAACAAATTGCCAAGGGAAATCAAAATCAAAGAGGTTTTACAATCAAAGCATCATACGGTCAACCGTGGTTACTGATATGAAAAGATATCTGGAGTACGGAGAGTTCCCAGAGAATGCCACAAGAAAATGACTGAAATGTCGTGCGAGGAATGACTTGCAATTATTTTCCTAGTGGCCCAACTTACCCATTCGAGATGCGTGAATGTTAAAGAAGTTGAGCGTCTAATGGAAGAAAGTCATGAAGGTTATTGCAGCCCACACACGAGTGTACGAGATTTGGATACTCTTGGTCCACCATGACGCCTGACTGTATGAAACTCATCCAAGTGTACGCGGACCAAATCCATGCGCCACTGCACGAGCTCTATCCCATGATTTCCCCATGACCTTTCTTAATATGGGGAAGATGTTAGGGTAGATGTTATTACCCTAGCATCAATAACGACAAATACCATTGAAATTTTCATTATGCAGGACATCATCTTATGCTAGAGGGTGACAAAGTCAATAATCAACTACAATGCCATAAATCTGAATAACAAGTTGGTCTATGGGTTATGTGACCAATTTAAAGATCAAACATAAAAACTCTTCTTCTTATCGCCCACAAATGAATGGCACAATGGAACTAGCAAATATACGATTGACACGACGAGCTGCCTTGAGCACTCATGGCATACATGACTTCAAAACGGACCTCAACAGGAGCAACCCCATTCTTCCTTGATTAAGGGACCGAAACCATGTTACCAATTGAAGTAAAGATTCCATCATCTAGGATCCTTACGAAGGCAGAAATGGACGAGCCAGAGTGGGCGAGATGCAAATACGAACAATTGAACCTCCTAGACGAAAAGCGGTTCATTGCTTTATGCCACGGGAAACTGTACCAGAAACGCATGGCTCATTCTTTTAACAAAAAGCTGCACCCGATAGAAATACAAGCGGGCGATCTAATTCTAAAAAACAATCCTTCAAGTCAATCCTGACTCTCGGGGCAACTTTGCGCCTAAATACGAATGGCCTTTTGTTGGCAAAGAGATTTTCAGCAGAGGAGCCATGATCGTCACCGACATGGACGACCAAGAACTCCCCAATCCAATCATAATGGACGCAATCAAAAAAATCCTTAAAGAGCTCACAACGAGAAAGTGAGCCTCCAAAAGTGAGAAAATTCTCGCTAAATCGAAAACACGAAATGGTGGTTTATGCAAAATTTAGGGAAGAGGGACATGATTAAAATTCCTAAAAATAGCGATCATGACAAAAGAAGAGAATTCAAAGCCCTGCTAGGTTGAAAACCCGAAAGGGAGACCTAGGCAAACATTAAGGGAACTCAGAAGTGCGGTAAAAAATATTGTCGTAGCAAAAGCATACAAAATCGAGAAAAAAAACAATACTTCAAGTCAATCCAGACTCTCAGAGCAAGTTTATGCCTAACTATGAAAGACCTTATGTCGTCAAAGAGATTTTCAGCGGAGAAGTCATGATTATCAACTACATGGACGACAAAGAACTCCCCAATCCAATCATATGGACACATTAAAAAAGGGTTAATTACTTAATTGGTTACACATGTTTAACCATTGTGCAGAATGGTTACACATGTTTCAAAATGTGATTAATTGGTTTTGCTATGTGACTAATTGGTTACACATGTTTTTCCCAATGTGATTAATTGATTATTCTGTTAGTAAACCGTTAATTTTACCGTTAATTAATATTTTTAACATATTTTTGAATTGTCAAATGACTATTATGCCCTTAGTGGTATAATACTAAGGCTTAATGAGAAGAACATGATGACGAACCCAGAAGAATAGGATGAAGAACTCTTAGTGGAATTTCTGATTCTGGGTTCTTCACGAACCCAGAATCGCGATTCTTGGTTCGTAGATATTCTCCGCAAATCATTGTCAACAATCGCGACTTGTAGATGTCCAACTTCCGAAAGTTGCACGATGATGTTTATCTACTATGTAAATAATGAATCGAGAGGAGACAAAATCAGTTGTTTATCTTTAAACGCACACTCATGAGATCACTTCCATGAGCGCGTGTTCAAAGAGAGACAACTATAAACACCTGATTTTGGCTCATGGTCAAAATACCGTACACAAGGATCTGAGTCGAGAAAATTGAGACAAAGAAAAAAAAACTAAACCCAAATCCCTAAACCTTAAACCCAAAACCCCAAATCCTAAACCTTAAACCCCAAACCTTAAACACCAAACCCTAAACCCCAAACCCCAAACCTCAAACCCTAAACCCAAAAACCCTAAATTTCAAACCTCAAACTCTAAACCCTAAAACCTTAAACCCTACACCCCTAAACCCCTAAATCTCTAATCCCCTAAAACCCTAATCCCCTATAACTCTCGGACACAAATTCATCACCATGCCATCCTTTATCAACATTGATCATTGCCCACCATGCCATCCTCTATGCATTGTCCATGCTTTATCATCTACTTGCACCAAAAATAACATTAAAAACCCTATAAGAGGAAGCAAGCTTCAACAATTGAAGGAGGTGGAATTGGATCCGAGAGCTACGACATTAGGAAAATAGTGAAGAAAAAAGAATAAAAAATAAAGGGAGAAGAAAAAAAAATCAAAGTGAGGTATAGAGTGAAAACAATATAGGGAAACTGAGTGGAAAAATTGGTGATTATCGGTCTCGGTTCCTCGTACGGTATCTAAACTTTAAATAACTTAGGTATATCTCTCTCGTATTTAATATTGTATTTATATTTTTTGATGTGAATGCACTTTATCTTATCAATATTATGTGTTAATAGTTATATTTCATATAAAAATCGTACACGATTTTAAGTCTGGTATAACTTTGAGGTAATTTTATGCATTTGTGAAAATTATGGGTGTTTATTTCGGTTTAAATAAATATTTTCAAAACTTAGGTCATTCCTGAACTTTCATGAAAGTTACAACTCGGTCCATAGACTCTCGGGTCATTCTGGGACTTTTTTGAGTGTAAAAACCAAACTAGAAAAGTTTTGGGTCATTTGTGCATTTTTTTTTTAATTCAGTTCGAATTTATTAAAAATTACATTTTGTTCCCTGAACCTTTCTGGACATTCCATCACTTCTCAAAATGTTACAAATAAGTCTAGAATAATGTTTAGGTTATTTTGGAACTTTACCAAGTGTTACAAATAAGTTTAGAATAGTTTAGGGTCATTTCTATAAAAACAAATTTAAAACTATTTTCAGTTCAGTTATAAGTTTTTGAAAATTACATTTTGATTCCTAAAAATGTGACAAATTAGTCCAACGAGTTTTATATCTTAAAATCATTCGTATATGTTTGACATGTTTAAAAATTAAAGGGTTAATTAAGTGAACCGTTACACATGTTTGCGCATGTGACTAATAGGTTATAACTTGTGCAGGAAGGTTACACATGTTTCAGCACGTGACTGAAACGTCATTTTTACTGTTGTCTGTTAAATATCACCGTTAGTTTGTCCATGTGCCTTGCACGTGAGTTACTTCCAGCCTTAACTTCCCAAAATGCCCTTAATGTTGTATATTAGAAGACATTTCCATTCTTCACGCAGCAGAGCGTACGCACGAAGATGAAGAAGGAACCATGGACTGGGTTCGGCCCCTCCCCTCCGCGCGATCCTTCGGCGTCTCTGCGTTCCCACTCTACCATCCAAGATTCGTCCCGTTTAGTGTCAACAGCCCGACTATGTTTCTGCGGTGAGATTTCGTCGGTCAAATGTGCGGGTACTTGGAAGAATTTCGGTCGTAGGTTTCATGGGTGTTCACATTTTGAGGTAATTGCAATTTTTTGGTACCATGTTGTCCCTATTAGTTTGTTATGTTAGAAATCCTAATTTTGTTAAGAACCCTAATTTTAACATGTTGTTCCTTTTTTGTGTTGTCCAGTCTGTACAAAATCCTGGTTGTGAATTTTTCCAATGGGAAGATCCACCGATGTGTCAATATGGAAGAAACGCCGTGTTTAAGTTTCAAGGTGTAGAGGGACAACTTCGATCAGAACTTGTGACTGCACATGCTGCAGAAGCTGCTGCGAAACAAAAACACTGGAAATTGTATGCTGCAATTATCGTTCTGTGTTCTTTCATTTTCATCAATGTACTAAACAAGTAGATGTATTTGAATTAGTTGATAAGCATTGTGGAAATGGATTTCAGTTCTGTATGTTGCAATTGAAAGACAGGAAGTTGTATGCTGTATATGGTGCAATTGCAGTTCTGTATTGCAGTTATGTATGTGTTATGCATTGCAGTTGTTTTGCATCTGTATTTCAGTTGTTGAGAAACAGAATTTCTACACATGTTATAACGAAATGTGATTAAATTGTCATACATGTTTTCTATAATGTGATTAAAAGGTCATACATGTTTCGCAGTAATGTGATTAAATGGATACTGATGTTTGAAATGATATGATTAAAAGGTTCTACATGTTACCCATACTGTGATTAAATAGTACATCATGTTTCATATAAATGTGATTCAAAGGTTAAACAGCCGTAACAGATCATATATGCCCAAACATATTCCAACATTCCATTCAAAACCTGAAAAACCAGAAACAGCCATCCATAGACTTTCATAGAAGAAGTTCAACAGACATAAGTCACCAAGTACCACCCATGTTCGACCCAAAACATGTACAAACACAACAAAAGTTTCCTAACTTCACAAAACACCACAAAAGTATCAGAACTTCACAAAACACCATCACAGAAAAACAGAAGACCTGTTGGACAAAACAGGATGTGATCCTTTTACTGGGTATATCGTTTGTCACCCGGATAACTAAACTGACCCATGCTCCTTCTGTGTTGTCTTGTCCTTTTTGGTAGAAACGTCTTCAGTGGTAAATCTGTTAGAATCAGTTCTCTCGAATCTGAAAGTACAGGTGCCGAAGAGGCGACATCGTCTTCGACGTCCACATAAGTCGGAGACTGACGAACATTCACTTTTCTTCTTTTACTAGCTTTTTTTGCCTGTTTCAAACAATTTTTTGTTAATTTTCATCAAAGTACAATCGGTAACACAATTTTAGAGTTGAGCACTAACCGAGGCTGATTTAAATGCTAGCGATTTAAAACGTCTCTTTGGCGTTTTGAATGGATCAGCTTCGGTGTTGACTGCGGGTTCTGCTGCTGGATTGTCTGGTTCAGCAGGAGGCGTACCTAAACGTACAGGAGGAGGCGTACCTAAACGTACAGGAGGAGGCGTACCTAAACGTACAGGAGGAGGCGTACCTAGACGAACAGCAGGAAGCGTACCTACACGTACAGCAGGAGGTGATTCAGCTTCTCTAGCAGCATCTGGCAGCGGGTCATCAACAACAGTTGGTTTCTTTTTTCTAACTGCGATTTTCTGTCTTCGTACTGGACTTTTTGTCTTCTGGGACTGCTTTGGCTGAGACTGAGAACGGGTTCTCGGCTGAGACTGGGACTGCTTCGGTTGGCTTCTCGGCTGGGGCTGAGACTGGGACTGTGAGTCGGTGTTCAACTTTCTCTTGGTAGGACGCTTCTCAGACTTCTTTGTCCCACTAACGCCATCACCAGCAGCATCCTTGACCTACGCCAAAAACGACCATGTCAGAAATTGTTTTAAAAACTGTTTCAAAACAAGGAATCTTATCTAATCACAGCACCTCAGGGATCCTTTGGGAGCATCCTCTCTTATTATGGCCATGTTCACCACATTCTGAACAAAACTGTTTTAAACCAATTTTGCTCAGTCGTGCACCACCTGCATGACTGTCTTCTGTGACCGACCGAACTCGTTTTTTCCTTGGCCTTCCAGAACGAGCCTTGAATAGCGGAGGATCAACGGGTAATGCGTTTACCTTTGCCCAATCATCCTGTCCAGGCAAGGCATGGATTACACCTGCGTAGGTGCGTAGGTATGCACTTTTGTGGTACATTGGATCACAGTACGGTGCGAGCTCATGAACACGGGCGTATGACAGGCAAGCAATCACATGAACACACGGCAAACCACTTAATTCCCAGGCACAACAAGTACATGTTTTTGCAGTAGTATTGGTTTTATACGACACACCTGGACCAACGTGTACCTCGTACTCACCATCTGCAGCATATAAGACCTCGCACCCACTGATGCCATCTGTCAGCCTCCTTAGTTTCTTGACGATATTCCTTCCAAGTTCCCCTTTTGATTGAGCAGCTAATTCACGTCTTTTAGCAAAATCCCGCATCAAAATTTTGCGGATTTCTTCAACTAGGGTAATAGGTGATTTTTCCCTCACGTTGATGATTTTGTTGTTGAAGCTCTCGCATATATTGTTGACGACCAAGTCCGTTTTAGTGACATGCCTAAAACGGTGTCTACACCAAGCGGTTGGGTCAATGGCTGAGACGAAGTCCCAAGATTTTTTGTTTGCAACCTTCAACAAGTCCATATGCCATTTGTGTCTTTGGTACGTATAGGCACATGAGGCGGACCAAACACGTTTTCTCACCTCGGCTTCACCTAACCCTCTGACCTGTATATTCTGATATATGTGTCGCATGCAGTGTCTGTGTTCAACATCTGGGAGTATATCTTGGACAGCTTGAATTAGGCCCTAAAAAGACAAAATAAGCACAAAACAGCAAACATCCATGACCAATTAATCACAAACCAGAAAACATGCATGACCAATTAATCATAAACCAGAAAACTTGGCCAGTCAATTAATCACACATCCAGCAAACCAGTATATGATCAATTAATCACAGCAACCACAAACATGCAGTATCAATTAATCACAGAAACAACAAACATGCGTGATCAATTAATCACAACAACAGCAAACATGCATGATCAAGTAATCAAAAAACATGCAACATGACTCATCATTAATCACACTCACAGCATACATGCATGATCAGTTAATCACAAATGTAACAAACTTAACAGTGAGAAGTACTTTCTGTCGATCTGACATTAGTGTCCATGGCCTGTCCAAACCGATGTCCCTAAACAGGATGTCCAAAAACCATTTCCCCGAGTCATGGTTTTCTGCTTCAACCCATGCGAATGCTACCGGGAACAACGCATTATCTGCATCCCGGGTGACAGCACATAGGAGTTGCCCCCCCGTCTGGCCCCTTCAAGAAACAGCCATCCAAAGCAATGAAGGGCCTACACCCCTTTTTCAGACCAGTCGAACACGCTTCCAAGCAAACATAAAGGCGTTCAAACCTTAGGCGTAAAGGGCTGGACACAGAATCCACATGGACAGCCACAGTCGAACCCGGGTTATGTTCTTGTAAAGTTGCAGCATAATCACGCACTCTTCCAAACTCTTCAGTGCGATCCCCCTTCAGTTTTTCCTTGGCCATACGCATTCCCCTACTCACAGTGAACCGATTTACATTCCACCCGAATCGGCGTTTAATTTCACAACGAATTACACTATTCTGCAGCATTAAATAGAACAGGTTAAGTAGCTACAAAGGCACAATGAAATAGAACATAAACCGTATAAGATCATACCTTCACTTTCGGGTCGTCCCTTAGCATGCCGATGAAATTGTCACACACCCATTTCATCCCGATGTGGTGGTTATGATGTATTCGGGGACATTGATGCTCCTTCACAAGTTGACATATTTCAAATGCCATTTGACGGTTCATTCTTCGCGCGACCACCTTATATCCGCACCGATGCTTGCAGTAAACCTCCACTCTAGTTTGGTTGTTCACAGGGAACTCCACATCATAACCATTCACTATAGCGTGGTCCCTCATTGCCTTTCTAAACAGCTCGACCGTACCGAATAACATCCCGAGGTTGAGCTCCATGTCGACAACATCCTTGTCCTCATCGTAAATCTTTCTCTTTTCAGCGCTATTTACCTCGTCCTCTTTGTCGGTCTTCCTTTCGGCTTCCAACGTGTCGCTTTGGACGTCACTACATGAGTCTCCAAATCCAACTTCCTCCCAAACGAACATTTTTTTCTTCTCCACATTCGGTTTTCTGTCTTTCCGTCCACCTTCATCGCTTTCACCCTTCGTTTTCCTTCTTCATCGGACTCCATGTCTTCATCCGAACTTGACTCGTCTTCACTTTCAGCAACCTTTGGGGCTGCAAAATCTGCATCATCGCTGTCATCTTCACTTTCAAAGTTGAAGTTTCGCAAGTCGTCCAGAAGATCCTTCAAAGTCTCCAAATTGTCACTGTCATCGTCATCAGGGAACAACTTCTTCTTCCCCTTATCAGTAGTTCGGTCGGTCTTCTTGACTTTAACCTCTTTGACCGGTCGTTCAATCACTACTTCAGGCTCCTTTGAACGACATGCTCGTCGAGTCTTGTTTATCAACTTGTTGCGCAGCTGCATCAGAAATGGGTCTTTCACACACTCTTCTCTATCAAATGGTGGCATAACGTAGAAACTGATCTCCTTCGTTGTTCCTTGACGTTCTAGTATAGGTTTCAGGTCGGCATCTGAAGTTATCGCCAGAAGATCGGTGTTCGGATTTCCACCGGGTGCCAACCAAAATATGGAGCCATTTTCGACGAAGTCACAATACACCTCAGCTAGTCCGGTAAGTGACAGATGGTTCAACTTATCATAAGGCACTTTGAGTGACTCCAGTTCACCTACATAGGTTCGGCTACCCCCATTATCAACCCACTTTCCACCATGGTAAAAAACAGCTTCGGCAATGTCATCCTTCTTGCCCATTGAACCACAGTTTTGAATAACTGAAAATAACCAAACATGAAATTGGTCATGCATGTTTGTTGTTAAACATAACAAAACGAACCAATATGAACATCAAAACTTATATTAAACATGAACATCAAACATGAACAGCATAACTTCAATTTTGGCCGAAACATGGCAACAAGACATACATAAACCAGCAAACATGAACATCAAAACTTCAATTTTGGCCGAAAGATTCAAACTTTACGCACAAAAAAACAGATTTTTTCAAACTTCATACCCCTAAACCAGCAAGTTTCGGTCAAATACCCATTTTCACAAACACAAATTTCATAAACAGCCGCTAAACCCTAAATGAAGACAAACATTTGCTCGATCAATAGGTGAAACCGCAGCAAATCAACAAGGGAAGCCACGGGAAGCGAAATCAAGTCGGTGCACAGCAGCAACCCTCCGCGCGAAATCACTTCGGTCGACAGTGAGGCACAGCGAAATCAGTTCAACAACAAGCCCCGATTTCACAACTGGAACGCGAGAAGAAGAAGAATCTTACCTCGGAAATGCACGGAAGCAGCAGCAGCAGGGGACCGTGGCGCAATCACCTTCTACGGGAAGCCAAGGGACGGAAGCAAGAAATGGGGGGAAATGGGTTGATGAAACTGATTATAGGGGACGTAAGGGGCTTCAAGGTAATTTCGTATTTCTGAAATTAAACTACCTCTTATCACGTGACCAGCACATGAGCATTAGACGGAAAATTTTCACGATTCAATGACGGAGTAACGTTTCAGTCACATGTTGAAACATGTGTAACGTTTCAGTCACGCGAAAAAACATGTGTGACCAATTAATCACATTGGTCAAACATGTGTAACGGTTCACTTAATTAACCCAAAATTAAAATGACATCAAAGTTACACCACCATTTTTTCGAGCACGATTAACTTTAATCTCTCTTGTTTACTTATTTTAAATTAACTCAAAAAAATAAAAATGCATGTATATTGTTAAGAAAAAAATGTATGAAATCCTTTTGGCCAAGCATGATCAAAACGGGTAATTCGGGCAAATCAGGCAAGTTGAAAAAAAAAAATTCAAAAGCAAACCAAAGTACCGAAAATGGTGGATTATGGGATCGCGAGCCCTTAAGACGTAATCAAACCCCCGAACTCGATTTGTCAAATCGAACCATGTACCCCTTAATGAGAGTCTCAACCCTTAAGGTTTTTGGACTTTTCTTTAGGCTCAAAATGATAAAACCTCATAGAATTATCCATTTATCTCGCCAAGTATAAACCCCTTAAGGAAAATATCTTAAGACTTAAAAGTATAGACTTCTAAGCTTGAAGATGTATAACCTTATGGAAGTTTAAACCTTTTGGAATGTTCGCCTTTGTCATAGGAACTTGTTTCTTAAAGCTTCACCTTCCCTAGCGATCGCTCAAGATTCATTGTCCATCTTTCATAATTTGCTTCGTAAAGGAATTGTCATCCTTAGTAGATAACTTCTCTGAAATTTGTCCAACTTATAAGAGGATAACTTCCTTGATGGATTGATTATCTTCGTCGTTAGGACTCCTGCCTCATTTTGGTAACAGGTCTTCTGCCTGACTTTGGCGTCAGGTCTTTCGTTTTTCCTAACTCTATTGCTAGGTCTTTTGGCCTGACTTTGGCGTCAGGGCTTTTGTTTTGCCTAACTCTATTGTTAGGTCTTTTTGGCCTGACTTTGGCGTCAGGGCTTTTGGCCTGACTTTGGCATCAGGGCTTTTGGTTTTGCCTAACCTTGTTGTTAGGTCTTTTGGCCTGACTTTGGCGTCAGGGCTTTTGGCCTGACTTTGGCGTCAGGACTTTTGTTTTTTCCTAATCTTGTTGTTAGGTCTTTTGGCCTGACTTTGGCGTCAGGGCTTTTGGCCTAACTTTGGCGTTAGGGCTTTCGCCCAATTTTGATATCGGGTCTTTTATATTCAATGCCTGATTCGATCATCAGGCTTTTATATTCATGATTCCTTCATGAAGTGAGACTCTCAAATCGAACCATGTACCCTCTCATGAGTCAAATCAAACCCCCGAACAAGCCGTTGGATGTTAACACCATGTACCGTAGACAAATTTTAGGATTCCGATTAGTCTTTAATTAATCGGTGGCGACTCTTTCATTTTTTGGTCCGGTTGATGACTCCGCTCGACCGGACCCGTCGCCCGCCAAGACTCGACAATTTTTTAGCGAAACAAAACAAAAATAGTTTTTCAAAAGGGACGGGGAAAGTTGGATTCGACGTCTGACAGTCTGTTTAATGACAGTGGTAGTTCAATTTTGTTATCTGTTGGTGCAGGTTCTGTTTGTGGTATCACTTTTATGAGTTTGGATTTCTACTTTGGGTTACATGCTGGTATTGTCATTCAAGTTTTGATGGATACTTGCACTACATGTTTGATTTTAGTATTAATTCAACAAACATGATTATGTTTATGGATAATTCACGTCAAAAATGTTTCACTTCTGGTAGTTTTTGGTACAATATGTTGTTTTTTGGGTGTTGTTAGGACAAACTGACAAAGAGTAGAAATGTAGAATAAACACTTTAATAGAGTAAAACAACACAAACTGATTTGCAGCAGGTCCAAGATCACAATCGTGCTTGAAATAAACAACCTAAAACATAGACTCAACACTAACAACTTAACCATTCAAGTACATTACATAATGACCCAAACAGGAAGACCTAAGATCACAATCGTGCTTGAAATTACAACATTTTTAAGATATTGCTCCTTCAGACGCAAGGAAACAATTTTGTCATTCAATTCAGTCTGGATTATCTTGAAGGGTCTGCCCTCCTTCCATACTCGCACATTGGAGGGTCTGTCCATTCAAAATAATTGCAATGACTAACGCTTATGGACGTTTTCCACTGCACAAAACGAAGAAATCTACCCATGAAACACATCAGCTGACTAATGAATTTAAATTTTAGAAGTACCCAAATTGTACCCTCATAAACGGACAAATTAACAACAAATTACCGAGTATCTTAGGCACCCATAAAAGATCCGGTTTAAGTTCTTCGACGTCCCAGCTAGAATTGCAGGCAACAGCAAATCACAGTGGCATAACACTCATACTCCGGAGATGGGTTCAGCAGGGACTTCAGATTAGACGAGGAAGACGTACAGTGAGAGTACTTACCAGGAGCCATGAAGAACTTCACACGCATCAATGGAAGTTCACAGTAGCACGAAGACTTCACAGCCAGGAGCTCTCACGAAGGATTCGACACCAACAACTACGTTATTTCTGGCGTGATCCCTTAATAGGAGCATAAGGGCAGAAAATAAATTACAATTATCGTTTTTTCAAGGTGGGTCACGTGAAAGTTTAACATCTCAATTGAATGATAGTTAGACATATGTACAAAAAACAATCGTTTGCAAACATGTTGTACCTAAAACAATCGTGAGGGTTGAAAAACCATTTTCATCAAACTAATGGACGTTTTTCAGTTTTCTCCCTTAAATATTTCACCTAATTGATTTTATCGTTCCGATCAAATATATGACAAACTATGTTAGGTTAAAAAATTATATATATATATATATATATATAATCAAAAAATTTAGAAAAAATAAAATAGGTAGATAATTATATTTCGCCATAAATGTCGTTAACTGTGTTGAGTTTTGACTTACAATGTCTGAGTTGTGTATGCCCATATTTCTAAATATGTTTTTTGTATATTTACTTTTCTAAATATGTTTTTATTATAATTACTTTTTGAAAAAAATTACGAATATCTCAACAGTTTTAAACGTTTTATTGTAACAATTTTAATATATTTTTATATAATTTTTAAAATATATTTGATTAAGTTTGGATGTAAAATTTGGTGGAATGATTAAATTTGATTGATGATAAAAAAAAATGAAACAATAAAATTTTCAAAAATAAATTTTAAGAGCGGAACTCGATTTTGATCGAAACGTTAGAGTATAAAAACGAATTTAATATTTTTACAATAGAATATCCTATTAGGTCATTTTCAATAAGAAGCATCAAGATTGTTGGGTATCGATATTGACAGCCCAATAAGAAAAATGCCTCGAAGGTCCAATAACCCTGGAGGGGGTAAACCCAAGATATTCGAACTGGATCAGCTTAAGTACAAGTCAGCTTGACCCACCATAGAGTGACCCAAGATCGAGCCCAAAGTCGATATGAACGCCAAAGGCTCCCCAGACTGCTCGCCATCCTTCACCAAGCCGCGACCTCTCACTGCTCGCCCCGAAGAGAGTCTTGTCTCTCTCCTCTGGTCCCACTAACCGTTAATAAGGAAGTGGCCACGATATCCCGCGTATCTCAGTCACATATTCACTAAATATTAGATATGGTAACTGCAATATCTCGCCGTAACTGCCATATCTAACTATCCGAATCTTCAGCAACACAATATTCACTAAGATATACAGTTGCCTTATACGGTTTGATCTCTCCTACCCTATAAATACATTTGCTTTACATACGTTCCTTACGTTTTGGAGATATACACATACATATACTCATTTAAGCATCGGAGAGGGACCCAGAGACACCCCCTCTGTTGCGCTCCCCTACCTGCAGGTTGACCGGAGTTGGAGCAGAAGCACCCTTCAGCATTCGTCTGGCATTCAATTCACTGCCAGATCAGCAACCAGGATTTCACGATCCAACAAAGATGAAGCACAATATATATCAGTTTAATTTTTTGACACTTGAACTCAATCTCAAAGTTTCGAGTTTGAGCTTAGAATAATATCAATCCCTTATGGACTAAACCACACGGACGCTAAAAATAATATCAAAATTTAAGTTTTGTAGTGTAGACATATATATTGAAGTCTACCCAAATTGAGTCAAAACTCCAGCATATATGGTCATATCTTTTTTTTCATACAGTTTTCTTCAAATATAATTATATTTATTATCCTGGATCTATATTGAATTTTTCTATTATATTCATATTTTTAACTTGATTTCCCTACTAAATAAATTTGTAAGAGTTCAAATTTATAACTTATAAATAAATGTCAGACTTAGTTTCTTAATTTATTCGAAAATTATCAAAGTATGGGTGTGTTAATACGAGTGTCAATTATTTTACTACTAGTGCACGTATTCGGAGGGTTAGTTATGTTCAACTTTTTGGCCAAAAAAAAAAGTTATGTTCAACTTGAGCAGTGTCTGCCATTAGGATTTTGTTCTCCTATTTGTCGAATTCGTTGTTTAAGAAGTCAAACTTCTGATAGCTCAACTTTTCTTTTTCCTTTTTCAATCCTGGATTACCCTATATTCTTACAATGAATGGTGGATCTTTGGGTTGTGATGGGATATAAATATTGAACTGGCTATGGTTAACATTTGGCACAATAAGTACTTTGGACTTTCCTTTTTAAAGCCCGATTCTATATAGGCGCGCCCATGCCAGGAATATATGTCTGTCGCCCTTGACGTTTAGTCCATAAAGGCGTCGCCCTTAAGGGATGCGCCAAAAGAGAAAATGGTTAAGTTTCAGTGCGTGACACCGCATCCACTGACCAACTCAGATGGTGCGCCTGCACTCCCATTAATTAGGTCGGTTGCTTTTAGCATGCCTAGGATTAAACAAATCCAAAGGATAGTCTACAGTGGAGTAACCACTACAAGAGAATATTCAGTAAAGTAACTATGGTCAGCTCGCCTTAGGGACAATTAGGATAACCAGGGTATGTTTTGACTCAACTATGGTTACAGGTATGAAATATTATAAATAGTTCAATATCACCTTCATTAGAAGGTAAGTATTCTCTGATACCAGAGCATTCCATACACATATTACAAACGAACCTCCGACTTACTTTGTCATCAGAGGGGAAACAACGGGACATCCCGGGCTTTCCTTTGTGCAGGTTAACGGAGCAAACACCTGGAAGGGAATACAGTTTATGTGATCCAACACATTGGCGCCGTCTGTGGGAACCTTTGAACAAAAGTCAGCCATGGTTCCACCTGCAACACGAGCAAAGACCATTCGGGAAGAGAACGATGAAGATTCGCTCCAAAACCTGCAACAACACTTGGGACAGACATCATACATACCAGTCCAAATGGTGCCGCCCCAATCTGCCCAAGAAGAGCTCGCTCCCTAGGAACAAGCAGTTCCTGAGGAGCAACGATATGATCATGATGTGCCAAGACCCGCGCAGTCTCGTATGGACTTCATCAAGTACGCTTGAACCCAACAAAATGTGCTTTTGGCGTTCAGTCAGGCAAATTTCTGGGATACATGGTGAGCCAAAGGGGAATAGAGGTCAATCCTGAAAAATTGGAAGCAATTGAGGCTATGAGAAGCCCAACTTGCCACAAAGAAGTGCAAAGCTTAAATGGAAGGCTAGCGGCGCTCACTTGTTTCCTTGCAAAAGCAGGAGACAAGTCGCTCCCCTTCTTCCAGGTGTTGAGGGTCAATAAGAAGTTCGAGTGGACTTTCGAATGCAAGCAGGCTTTTCAGGATTTAAAGAAGCATCTCAAGACGCTTCCACCATTGGCAAAGCCTTCCAAGGGCGACGCACTTTCTTTATATTCACCGGTTGCTGTAAGTTCGGTGTTGGTCAAAGAAGTAGGAAAAGGCCAAGCGCCAGTGTATTATGTATCAAAAGTGCTCGCCAAACCTGAAATGAATTATCTGGAGGTTGAGAAGTATCTTTATGCGTTGGTAGTATCGGCAAGGAAGCTACGTCCTTATTTCCATGAACATGAAATTACAATTTTAACAAACCAACCGTTAAAACATTTCCTGCAAAAACCATACGCTTCAGGAAGAATGGTCAAATGGGCTATCGAATTAAGTGAATTTCGAATCAAATTTGCTCCTAGAAACGCCATTAAAGGTCAAGCATTGGCGGATTTCATTGTAAAATCCACATGTCCTCAGCCAGCCACGCCTAAAGAAAAAGAAAAAGAGGAAAATCCTTAGATACTTCATACGGATGGATCTTAATCAGTCGAAGGCTCGGGGGCATGACTAGTGTTGACGCCACCAGATGGGGGAACACCATTGAGATACGCTCTAGTTCTCAGCTTCAAAGCTACAAATAATGAGGCGGAGTATGATGCTCTGGTTATAGGATTGAGGTTAGCTAAGGGATTAGGCGTTGCTTCTCTACATGTATATTGCGATTCACAATTGGTAGTAAACCAAATTAAAGGGGAGTATATGGCTAAAGATGAAAAAATGAAGTTGTATTGGAAAGAGGCTATGGCGTTAGTAGCAGGATTCAAACAATTTCAAATAGAAGTTATTCCTCGAGAAGGGAATCAAGAAGCTGATGCCTTAAGCAAATATGCTTGGCAAGCGACGCCCAAACAGGTGCATTTCATAGAAACCAATCATGGGAGTGTCAATATTCATTGCGCAAACATAAATGTGACTGTGGATTGGGCGACGCCTATTAGAGCATATTTGGAATCAGGAGAACTCCTTACAGATGAAGCTCATTCTAAAAAGATTATTCGATTAGCTCCTAACTTTCGAATAATTGATGGTCTA
This sequence comes from Chamaenerion angustifolium, assembly GCA_946814005.1. NCBI lineage: Eukaryota > Viridiplantae > Streptophyta > Magnoliopsida > Myrtales > Onagraceae > Chamaenerion > Chamaenerion angustifolium. Next base: position 4,823,781 of record OX328279.1, read on the forward strand.
CTTTATAAGAAGGGTTTCTCCACGCCCTATCTTAGATGTGTCGCTTATCCAGAAACCACTACCATTTTAAGGGGGGTACATGAAGGGTATGCAGCTTGTCATGAAGGTGCGAGGTCAATTGTGAGAAAAATCCTAAACCAAGGATATTATTGGCCTACGATCAATCAAGAGGCGACTGCTTTGGTTATGAAATGCGAATTATGCCAAAAGTATAGTCTTAAAACAGTGCGTCCACCAGCAAACCTTACTAGTGTATGTGCAGCATGGCCATTTGCACAGTGGGGAATCGACTTGGTGGGACCTTTACCGAGATCCAAGCAATGCACCTATATAATAGTGGCGGCTGATTATTTCTCAAAATGGATTGAAGCAAAGGCGTTGTCATCAACTACTGAGTTTCAAGTTATCAAGTTCATTAAATCGAGAATTGTTTCTCGATATGGAATCCCAAGCGTATTGGTTAGTGACAATGATCCACAATTTGTAGGAAAAGAATTGAAATGGTTTTGTGAAGAGTTGAAAATTGACCATAAGCATGCTTCACTGAAACATGCGCAGGTCAATGGACAGGTGGAGGCGGCGAATAAAACAGTTTTGAATGGTTTAAAGAAAAGACTAGACGCCTTGGGAGGAAAGTGGTCAGAAGAATTAGAAAATGTCTTATGGGCGTGGCGAACAACGTCCAAAAAGGCGACTAGAGAAACGCCTTTTGGATTGGTATATTGGTCTGAGGCAGTTGCTCCAACAGAAATAGCAGTCGAATCTCATAGGGTAAAGCATTATGAGGCCTTGAATAACGAGGACCAAAGGCGTTTGGAATTGGATATGGTGGATGAAAAGCGATGGGCCTTAGAAGAAATTCAACGGCGGATGCGTTTAGCTACGGCGGGATACTATAATAGAAAAGTTTCATCTCGCCAATTTTTTGTGGGGGAGAGGGTATGGCGAAGACATGAATTCTCACACCAAGATATAGTAAATAAGTTGTAACCAAAGTGGGAAGGACCTTACAAGGTCATTGCCATTCCTCATCCAAATGCATATGTGCTAGAAGACCAAGAGGGAAAAGTATTGAAGAATACTTTTAATGCAGAGCATTTGAAAAAAGAATTATGCTTAAATAAGTGCTGTAGATTGTATGAATGACTATTAATGTCGAAGTAATTCTATTCATAATGGCGATGGCTTATGTTTGAATTAATGGCGATGGCTTAAGTTTGAATCAATGGCGATTGCTTGAGTTTGAATTCATGGCGATTGCTTAAGTTTGAATTAATGGCGATTGGTTAAGTTTGAATTAATGGCGATTGTTTAAGTTTGAATTAATGGCGATTGGTTAATTTTGAATTAATGGAGATTGCTTAAGGTTGAATTATTGGCGATTCCTTAAAAAGATGAAATTTTATAACTAGTGATGATGTTGTAAATCGACTTAAAACTTATTGGCATTTGCTTAAGTTTGATTAATGGAAACAAAATGGTGATGATATGGATTATAGCCATAAGGTGACTTGTTGAAAACAACAAGTATGGTAAGCTAAGTAATACTTATACTTAGTCTAAAATAAAGCTAAGTATGGAAGAAATAGGCATATATGGAAAGAGAAATTCATAATAGCAACGCTGAGGCGTTGCAATAAGTTCTTACAAAACAAAAAAATACTAAGACTATGAAAATAAAAAGTCTATGAAGCGGTTGGGGTTGGTTGACTTAAAGGGGCGTCGTCAACAGGCACTTCTAGAGTTGTCTCAGCAGGCACAGGGTCAGAAGGCGCCGCTAAAGGGGCGGATTCTTCAGAAGAAGCGCTTTCATCTTCAGACTCCTCTTCCCCAGCTTCCATCAACGCCTCAGCCTCTTCTTGAGCCTTCATGGCAAGATAACCTTTCAAGAAATCCAACTTTTCTAGAGGAAAGTTGGGGTCGACCTTATGAATGTATTTGGCCGCCTTCTTGAAAATGATTACCACCCCAGTACGGTTCCATTCAGCAGCAGCTTTGGCAAACTCTGGATTGGAGCGGAAATATTCCACTGCCTCCTCTAATCGCTTAGGGAGTTTAGTCTTAAGGAGTTCAACCTCTTGAGCTGACTCTGACGCCTCTTTCAGGGCTTGCTCAGTTTCTTTTTTGGCTTCCTTGGCGAGCTCCTGGGAAGTCGATGCCTCATCCTTGAAGTGGGTGAGTTCCTTTTGAGTCTTCAGGAGTGAGACCTTCAAGGCGTTCTCTCTTGTTTGAGCCTCTCTCAGCTGAGTGGCGAGCTATTCCTTGTTGACAAGGTCAGCTTCCATTTCCTTCTGAGCGGCTTCAGAAATGGCGAGGCGACGCTGCAGTTTCTCCAGCTCAAACTTCACCTTTTTAGCCTTGCGGAGGATTGAGATGTTGTGCTCCCTCTCCTCGGTTAAACCCAGGATGGTGGCGCCCATCTTCAAAGCAGCATGAATAATCTAAAATATTGAAGAAAAAAAGTTAGAAAAAAATACAAGTATGAAAAGAAGAAAATATAGAGAAAGGCGCATACCTGACTCTATATTAAAGAAAGGGAATGGCGAACCAATCCCTCTGCAACTTCAGTTTCCAGGCACAAGGGCCCCCTATTAGCAGGAGGGCATGAACCTGATAAAAGGTGAAGGCTCAGATTGGGGTCAAGGCTGGAGTGACCAGCTACTAGGGATGTTCCCTTTAGTGTGCTCCAGGGCTCCCATGGCGCTTGAGGATTTGGCGAATGAACATTGGCCTGCAGCTCTCGCCTTAGATTGAAAGTGGGACCCTGGTAAGGAGAAGGACCGTCATGGCGTTGGCGATCCAACGTGGAAGAGGGAAGAGATGGCGGATGCTCGACATCTGGAAGGTTGTCGACCAAGATCACTTCCTGCGACTCTGAGGGAGGAGTTCGCGTGGGGGTTGGTGTCTTTGGTTTGGAAGCTTCAGCAGGCGCCGCTCCTGTCGGATCAAAGGAAGGGTCAAATGGTCCCTTCTTAAGGACGCCATTATGATATTCGTTGTAGGTCCACATGATGCCACCATAGGCCAAGATTGGGGGACCCCACTTTTTGTGAATAATACATTATTCCTATTACTTGTGACGCTGTTATTAATCCAGTAAGACTTAGGAATCACACCTTTGAAAGTCTCAACGGCTTCATTGGTGACGTCGCTGAAAAGTTCACTTGGAGCCTTAAGAGGATCCAGAGATTCCTCCATAGGCTTCGCCTTTTTCTGTCCATTGGAGGAATGATGGCCCTTACGCTTCTTGGAACCTTTATGAGCGTCGCCTTTGGGTGCTTTAACCTTCTTCTCCTTGATCTTCTTCTTCTTCGACGCCTTTTTTTGGACAAGCATTACAAGGTGAGAAAAATGGCAAAATCCTTATCTGCAAGAAAAAATAAAAGAAAAGTTATTTATCGGAAATAAGTGCAGAAGGTGACGATTTACAAGGGACACGCCAGCTTCCTCTAAGTCGGACTCAATGATCTCTTTGGAGATTATTTGTGCGCGCCCTCCTTGGTGATCTAAATAGATGGTCGTCAAGGCGTTCATATCGGTTGAGGAAAGTTCCTCGACGCCTGGAATAGGATCTTTGCTGGCCTTGGACGAAACCAGACACCAGGGAACGCCTTCTTGGAAAAAGAAATAGGCGTTCTTCCAATTCGAATTACGGGATCGAAAACCCGTGACTAAGGGACGAGAAGAATCCCAAGTCCAATCTTTAAAGGGAGGAGTTAATCTAGTTGTAAAAAGGCGCACGCCTAAAGAATTGCCCTCAAGACGATAAAAGCTACGAAAGAGATTTAAAGAATAATCCCACCCACGACGAAAACAAAGGACTCGAAAACCTATCCAGGTGCGAAGACCATTTGGAGAAAGTTGGGTGGGAGAAATGCCATAATGGTGACACAGTTCGACTAAGGGAGGGCAATAAAGAAAGCTTAATCCCGCCTCAATTTGATGAGGGAAAAAGATTTCTTCGCCTTCCCTAGGATGGCATATGGGGTGAGGGTTTTCAGGATTCGCATCATCAGGAATGGGATACCTGGGGGTTTGAGCGTCGCTCAGGCCAGTCTCAGCCACCGATTGTTCAAAAGTGGAGAAAGTAAGGAGGTTTGATTTAAGATCAACAAAAGGCGAGGGAAGGAAGATGTGATTACCAATATCAGAGTCGGGCGCCATTCTTCTATATGAGTGAATGACGCGGAGGTGATGGGCGTTAAGGGCGAGAGGAAAACACCGAGCAATGATGAAAAGGCGATCGGAATTTGGAAAAGGCGATCGGTGTTTGGCCGAAATTTTAGAGAGAAGGCAGAGAGTTTTCTAGAGAGAGAAAGCTGAGAAGATGGAAAAGTATTAAATGAAGGAGGGGTGGGGGTATTTATAGAGCTCTAAGGAAGTCGAACCGTTTCATAGGCTAGGAAATTACAGACATACCCCTACAAGAAAAAAAGGCGAACGGTTATTAAAGATGAAATTGCGATTTTACCCTCCAATCAAAAACTGTCTCTTCGTTTCCCGAAGCTTCTAGAAGATCCCGCTTAAAATTCAAAATTTGAATTAGCGATAAAAGCGGGATTTATTAATGGTCATGCATGATGGACGCGTGGAAGGCAGTTACGAAGGAAGGGATTAAGGCGACGCCTAAAAAAGAATGATTTCTTTCAAGAAGTTAGGCGTCGCCCTATAGAAGATAAATTAACTCCAAAGGAGAAAGCGATGAGTTATAAATATTGAACTGGCTATGGTTAACATTTGGCACAATAAGTACTTTGGACTTTCCTTTTTAAAGCCCGATTATATAGAGGCGTCGCCCATGCCAGGAATATATGGGCGTCGCCCTTGACGTTTAGCCCATAAAGGTGTCGCCCTTAAGGGATGCGCCAAAAGGGAAAATGGTTCAGTTTCAGTGCGTGCCACCGCGCATCCACTGACCACCTCAGATGGTGCGCCTGCACTCCTATGAATTAGGCAGAGTGCTTTTTGCATGCCTAGGATTAAACAAATCCAAAATATAGTCTACAGTGGAGTAGCCACTACAAGAGAATATTCGGTAAAGTAACTGTGGTCAGCTCGCCTTAGGGACAGCTAAGATAACCAGGGTAAACTTTGACTCAACTATGGTTACAGGTATGAAATGTTATAAATAGTTCAATATCACTTTTATTAGAAGGTAAGTATTCTCTGATACCAGAGCATTCCATACACATATTACAAACTAACCTCCAACTTACTTTGTCATCGGAGGGGAAACAACGGGACATCCCGGGCTGTCCTTTGTGCAGGTCAACGGAACAAACACGTAGAAGGAGAATACGGTTTATCTGATCCAACATGTTATAATTAAGGTTGACGCTACCGTTGCTTTGTCTTTCCAGACTTCTCAAAACTGTAACCTATCGATGGCCCTAATTATTAACGTTGAGTTCAAAAATTTATTATCTTTTTCGTACAACTCAACGTCAAAGCTATGTGTTGTTTCAAGAGAGGTCTATAGAGTTTTCAACACACAACAATATAAATTGAGAACGCACTGCCAATAATCCCGTAGACCCTTTCATAAATAGAAAAAGAAAATTTGTTACACTTGATCAAGACTACAATAAGGACAATAAGACCGTCATAGGGCTATTTGAACCACATGAAGAATGCATTGTTTCAATTTGTGTATCATACAAAACGGTTAAGGCTATTTGGGACACTCTAAAGAAGTACTAGGCTAATGATGATAGTAAGAAAAATAAGTTAAGAAACTGTTGAGATTTCAGATGGTTAACGGAAAATTTATCATGGAACGAATTCACATATATGAGAAACTAATTATCACTCTTGTCGGATGTCAGATCCGACTTTCCCCGACCATTTTGAAAAATATTTTTTTATTTTGTTCGTTCGAAAATGTCGGGTCTTGGTGAGCGACAGATCCGGTCGAGCAGGGTCATCAACCAGACCGAAAATGAAAAAGTCGTCACTGATTAATTAAAGGCTAATTGGAATCCCAAAATTTGCCTAGGGTACATGGTGATAACATCCTAGGGCTTGTAAAGGTTTACGCCCAAAGAATCGAATTTGGGGGTTTGATTACGTTTTAAGAGCTCGTGAGCTCATAATCCGCAATTTCGGTACTTTAGTTTGCTTTTAAATTTATTTTACCAACCTACCTGAATTGTCCGTTTTGATCATGCGTGACCAAATAAATTACATGCATTTTTTCAAAAAATTAAATAAACAATATACAAGCATTTTTATGTACAAGTTAGTTTTAAATAAATACACAAGAGAATAATGAATTTAATCGAGCTCAAGAAAGGTGGTTTAACTTTGGGGTCATTTTAAACGTGTCAAACATACATGAATGATTATGAAAATATTAAGCATGTTGGACCAATTTGTAACGCTTTGAGAAGTCATGGGAAGTCTAGAAATTTTTAGGGACCAAATGAAATTTTTAAAATTCGAGTTGAATTAGAAAATATTTTGAAAATTGCAAAAATGGCTCAAAACTTTTATGGTTTGATTTATAGTACTAGGTAAAGTCCCAGAATGACTCGAGAGTCCAATGATCAAGTTATAACCTTCATCAAAGTTTAGGAATGACCTAAGCTCTTTTTGAAAATATTATTTTTGATCGAAACAAACCCCCATAACTTTCACAAATGCTTAAAATGACCCCAAAATTATATTGAACTTAAAACCGTGTACGGTTTTATATGAAATATAACTAGTAACACATAATATTGATAAAAAAAAACTTCATTCACATTAGGAAATACAAATACAATCTTGAATATGAAAGAGATATACCTAAGTTATTCGGAGTTTAGATGTCGTACGAGGAACCGAGACCGATAATCACCGAAACTTCTTTCAATTTCTCTCAAAAAAACTTCACTCAATCTCCCTTAATTATTTCGGTCTTTTTCCATCTCTTTCTCTTCCTTTTTTCCCCCTTCGTGGCTTCTTCCTCCTGTTGTTCTTGTCGTGACTTTCCTCTTTGTAGTGGTGTGGGAGACATACTTTGGTGAAAGGTGGGTGGGTAAATTGACCAAAAGTTTTGGCAAAGTAAGTGATAGTGGATGGGTATGATGATGTTGGGTAGAGAAATTACTTGGGTTTGGTCGAGCATTTGATGGTGGTGGGGTTTAGGGTTTAGGAGTTTAGGGTTTAGGGGGTTTAGGGTTTGGGGTTTAAGCTTTAGAGTTTAGGGTTTATTTTATTTTGTTGTTTTTTATTTGTCTCGGTTTTTCTCAGCTCGGATCCTCGCGTACGGTATTTTGAACCTGAGGCAAATTCTGGTCTTTACAGTTGCCCCTCTTTGAACACGCGGTCATGGAAGTGATCTCATGAGTGTGAGTTCAAAGACAAACAACTGATTTTGGCTCCTTTCGATTCATTATTTACATAGTAGACAAACATCATCGTGCAACTTTTTGAAGTTGGATATCTACAAGTCTCGCTTGTTGAAGATGATTTACGGAGACTGGGCGATTAAACACTCATCAGGTTGTGACTCCCAAAATCTAGACGCCTACAAGTGCTGGTTTTTTAGGAATATATTTTTTTTGTCCATCAACGAGCTAGAGGTTGAGGATTGTTTTGGCCAGAAGCATCGTTGAGGATGACTTGCGGGGGTTGAGCACCCGAAGACCCCATTCGTCGGCTTCTGACTCCCAGAAGCTGGATAACTACATGTCCTGGTTGTCGAAGATGACTTGCGGAGGTTGAACACCTAAAGGCTCCGCTTGTCGGCTTGTGACTCGTTGGGGATGACTTTTGGAGGCTGAACACCTAAAGGATCCACTCGTTGGCTTGGGACTCCCATAAGCTGGATAACTAATGATCCTGATCGTCGACGATGACTTGCGGAGGCTGAACACCTGAAGGCTCCACTCGTTGGCTTGTGACTTCCAGAAGCTCGATAACTACAGGTCATGATCGTCGAGGATGACTTGTGGAGGCTAAACACCTGAAGGCTCCGCTCGTTGGCTTGTTACCCCCAAGAAGATAGATAACTACATGTCCTGGTCATCGAGAATGACTTGCGGAGGCTGAACACTTAAATGCTCCGCTCATCGGCTTGTGACTCCCAGAAGTTGGATAACTAAAGGTCCTGGTTGTCAAGAATGACTTGCGGAGGTTGAACACCTAAAGACTCCGCTTGTCGGCTTGTGATTCCCAGAAGCTGGAAAACTACAGGTCCTGGTTGTTGAGAATGACTTGTGGAGGTTCAACACCTAAAGGCTCCGTTCGTCGACTTGTGACTTACAGAAACTGGATTACTACAAGTTTTGGTTGTCGAGAATGACTTGCGGAGGTTGAGAATCTAAAGACTCCGCTTGTCGACTTGAGACTCCCAGAAGCTGGATAACTGCATGTCTTGGTCGTCGATAATTACTTGTGGAGGCTGAACACCTAAAGGCTTTGTTTGTCGGCTTGTGACTCCCAGAAGATGGATAACTACAGGTCCTGGTTGTCAAGAATGACTTGCGGAGGCAGAACACCTAAATACTCCATTCGTCGGCTTGTGATTCCCAGAAGCTGAATAACTACAGACCCTGCTTGTTGAGGATGACTTGCAGAGGTTGAGCACCTAAATACTCCGCTTGTCGGCTTGTAATTCACTTTAGAGCTCAAAAAACAAGATGTCTGACTGCTTGTGCGGATTTATCGGTCTGTTTTCTCATTAATCGACTTTGGAGTCCTTCTTGATGGAGTTACCTAAAGTAGAGGTGTCAATTTTGGACCCGACCCGAAAATGACCCGGAATTGACCCGGCCTCGGGTTCGGGTCAATAACAAGGCATGACGGGTCATTTTCGGGTTGACCCGTCTAACCCGCCACAAGAGGCGGGTTGGGTCCGGGTTGACCTGGTTGACCCGGAATCGACCCGTGAAAAAAAACTAATCCACTTCCCTGCAGGCTGCATCCATGTCTTCTGTAGTCCCAAGCCTGTTCACTATCGTCTTTTCCTCGATCGCCTTCCTCTTCAATTTCTAATCTTCCTTCTACTTTTGTACATTTTAATGAATTTGAGTGTAATCCTCTCACCTTCGTTAGCCCAAGCAAAGGCTTCAGGTTTTTAAAATCAGCCCCCTCAATGGCTACAAGCTGAAAGAAGGGAGACAAGAGTAACATGGTCAGGTTTGATTTCTTTTCCAATCATCGCCGTGAAAAATTTGATCACCTTATCGGCTTATCAGCATGACCATGTTGCTGGAAAATGAAAGTGATAATGATGCGACTATTTTTTTTTGCTGCTTTCTGAATTGTAAGGTAACGCTTGTTGCGTCTACATATCTCTGTTATTGAGACAAAAAAGAAAAAAAAATCTACATGTCTGTATTGGTTTCGGGCCTTTTGGCTGCATTGATACATGTGATTAGGATATTTCTTCTGTTTTTATGGGTATGTTAAACTCTTTCCTCTAGTCATTTTTCTCCCGCATTAGGAGTTTTTGAAGATGGAAGAATAATTTTCTGATTCTGTTATGAATTTATTTGATTTGACAAAGAGAGACCTCGGATAGAATCAACTTGATTCTTTGTCTTAAGCACTACTTAATGATGTGTATTGCCTTTGTTATTTATTGCAAGATTTGCTGGTTAGTTTGGATAGCAATCACAGATAAAAATGATGATCTAAATTTATAATTGCTCGTGGAAGGGTCCATTTAAGTACGAAGTTGAAATTTGACATCAAAATTGTCTGCAATTAACTGTTTTACAAATTTTGAAGTCGTGGAACTTTAGTTGAATGTCAATGAATTATGAAATCGTGAACTCCTTTGCTCATGAGCTGCTCAACTGCTTCAGAATATATGCTGATATGCATACTGCATTGATATAATGTCTGCACGGAAGGTGTTCGACGAAATGCCAGAAAGAGATTTGGTTTGGGAAGAGGCGGGTTGACCCGCCAACCTGCCAGGTCGGGTTCGTGTCACGAAAGCTAACCCGTACAGTATGGCGGGTCGGGGTCGGGTTGACCCGCACAGTGCGACGGATCGAGTCAGGTCGACCCGAATCCGGCGGGTTGACCCGAATTGCCACCTCTAACCTAAAGTCATTCATGGTACGTCCACGAGGTGTATTCATGCAAGTTGTCGAGGCAACTCAAATTAATGTCGATCACAATTTCTCCTTATTGCTATTGTGGGAAACACTGTCGTCCACTTTTGAGAACTTTATTTTATTTTTTTTAATCTCTAGATTTTCTTTCGTTTTGCTACGGTATTATTTTTTACCGCACCTCTCGGTTATCTTAATTTGTTTTTGTCTAGGACGCCCTTTTGGGATTTCAATCTAGCACGGATTTGATTCCTTTCCTTTTTCCATGATCTCCATTTTTAGGGATTTTTAATCATGCCCCTCTTCCCTCAATTTTTCTGAAACCCCCCTTTCGGATTTTCAATTTAGCGGGAATTTTCTATGAGGTTCACTTTTTGGATACAAACTCTTTAAGGTTTTTTTACTGCGTCCATATTGATTGGAATGGAAAGTTCTTTGTTTTCCATGTCAGTGATGATTATGGCTCCTCCGCTAAAAATGTATTTGACGACATAAGACCATTCATATTTAGGCATAAATTTGCCCCGATAGTTTAGATTGACTTGAAGGATTGTTTATTTTATCTCTCGATTTTATATTCTTTTGCTACGATTTCTTTTTACCGCACCTCTCGGTTCCCTTAATTTTGTCTAGGTTGCCCTTTCGGGTTTTCAACCTAGCAGGTATTTGATTTCTCTTCTTTTGTCTTGATCGCCCCTTATATGGATATTTAATCATGCTCATCTTCCCTAAATTTTTCCTAAACCACTCTTTCGAATTTTCAATTTAGCAGGAATTTTCTCTTACTTTTGAAGGCTAGTTTTCTGGTTATGAGCTCTTTAATGATTTTTTTTGACTGCGTCCATATTGATTGGACTTTGGAGTTCTTGATCGTCCATGTCAGTGACGATCATGGCTCCTATGCTGAAAGTATCTTTGGCGACATAAGACTCTTCATATTTTAAGTCTCTTTGGAAAATATTTCAAAAATTATTCAAAACTTTTCTGGTTTGGTTTATAGCACTCGGTAAAGTCCCAGAATGACCAGGGAGTCCAACGACCGAGTTATAACCTTCATCAAAGTTTAGGAATGACCTAAGCCCTTTTTGAAACTATTATTTTTTATCGAAACAAGCCCCCATAACTTTCACAAATGCTTAAAATGACCCCAAAGTTATACCGAACTTAAAACCGAGTACAAATTTTATACGAAATATAACTAGTAACACATAATATTGATAAAACAAACTTCATTCATAATAGTAAATATGAATACAATCTTGAATATGAGAGAGATATACCTAAGTTATTCGGAGTTTAGATGTCGTACGAGAAATCGAGATCAATAATCACCGATACTTCTAATTTCAATTTTTCTAAAAAATACTTCACTTAATCTCCCTTAATTATTTCGGCCTTTTTCTATCTCTTTCTCTTCCTTTATTTTTTCCTTCGTGGCTTCCTCCCCCTCTTGTTCTTGTCTTGGCTTCCCTCTTTGTAGTGGTGTGAGAGACATACTTTGGTGAAAGGTGGGTAGGTAAATTGACCAAAGGTTTTGGCAAAGTAAGTGATAGTGGATGGGTATGATGATGTTGGGTGGAGAAATTGGTGGGGTTTAGTTTTGGGTTTATGATTTTTTTTATTTTTTTCGATATTTCTCGACTCGGATCCTCGAGTACAGTATTTTAAACTTGAGCCAAAATCAGGTGTTTACAACCCTCATTATTGAATACATGAAGACGTGTGATATCTTGCATCTCAATGTCTTCCAATAATTTTTCACCTTTCTAGATCGCTTACTAATATTTTCAAATACAAGAAGAAGCACATGACTCTGCAAGAACTCAACCACATGAGAACTGAAAAGGTGAATCATCTCAAAGATAAATTCGATTATGTATCTTGAATTTTCCTTAAAACTAACCTTGTTAAATTTGTGGGTTAACCCACTAAAGAAAGTTCAAGAGTTTAGAGAAGAAGTACCAAAGTAGAGTCAATTGAAGAATGTGAACAAATTCAACAACTTTGACAATAATTCATTAGTAGAATGTGAACAAATTCAACAACTTTGACAATAATTCATTAGTAGAATGTGAACAAATTCAACAACCTTGGCAATAATTCATTAGTCTAAGAATTATTTCACAATTTCGAAGAGGTCTGAAACAACGAGTGTAAAAATCAATCAATTACTCAGGTCCTAGCCAAATGAAAGTTCTTATGAAATTTCTGACAAAGTTCTATTCTTAATTAATGTTATGTATATGCTAACTTGCGAAAGAACCTGGTGGTAGAAGCCTTTCTCACCAAACCAGGTCTCAAAATAGTTTTTGAAGCAAATTAGTTTCTCAAAATGGGGAGTTTGTAGGAAATGACTATCTGAACAATTGATTTTTCGTATTAAACATCGCTTCTCAAACTGTGAATGCAAACCCTTTCATCAAATGGTAGATTAAGGCATATCAATATGTCTTCCATTCAAAGATTTGATCATGTAAACTTTGTTTTTTTTTGGTAAATTGGTCATGTAAACTTAACTGTAAGTGTTGAATATAATTATAGTTATGTCATGTATATAGAGGTTAAGTATGCTAAAAAAATATTTTAAATCAGTAACGACTAGATAATATAACTTTTAGAACTTATACATTTTAATTTAGCTAAAATTAAGAATATTGTTTGTAGATGATGCAAAAGTTCCTATTATATCCTAATAGGCAATTACTTTTGTACATTAAGGTGCATCCGTAGACGAATGATGAAATGACTTCTTTTTTTAATATAAAACTGAGGTAGAAAATCATATGAACAGAAGTTATTATATAATATTATGTTATTTAATGCATGTATATATTATTATTATTTTAACATCATATATATTCTAATTTGTTTTAATTTTGAATATTAGATTCAAACCGTTATAGGCAACAGAATATCTTGGTGAACATTGTGCCGGTAAAGATTAGGATAGCAGATATTATGGTTATGACGTAATATTGCAGTTACCAGATGTAATCTTTATAGAATATGTGCCCGATATACGCGGGATATCGTGGTCATATCTTTAGTGTCGGTTAGTGGGACCAGAGTTGAGAGGTTAGACTCTCTTGACGAGCACTCCTATGGCGAGCAGTAGGAGGCTTAGACCTTGGTCAATGGAGACCTGTGATGGAGCTTTGGCGTCCACTTTGGCATAGGTTCGATACCGGACCGCTTTATGAGGATCAGATTAACCTTACTGTGGGCCAGCCCGATCTGGATGATATGGGTTTTACCCCCTGCAAAGTTATTGGACCTCTGAGTCCTTTCCCTTATTGGGTTGTCACTATCAATACCCAACATTTGCTCCCGAAGCTTGAGTGAAGTTTCTTCAGTCAAGCTTGATTCTATGATAGGGTTTGAGATAGTGACACTTGAGCTGAATCTTTACTGTCCTTATCTGCTATTTGTGCCCTTTTAAATATTCCTTATCCTTTGGCGAGCGGTTGTTTGGTCGCCTAGAGTTTATGGAATATTCGATCATTTACCCCTTTTGGCGAACGCTTGGGGTTGCTAGGGTTTATGAATGCTTATTCACTACTCTTTGGCGAATGCTACCGTCAAAAGGGTTTTTGGAAAGGCTTAGAATGGACTTTGGAGATCACATTTTCTGTATATGGTCTTGAGTATTTAATGACTATACTATTACCTAGAAGTTGAACAGACAATTAAGGCATGTCTGTCTTTTATTCTTCCGTAACCCGAGGGTAGGCTGACCGTTTTCGTACCGTTCCAACCGTTTGTCTCCCCGAGGTGTCTATTAGAATTTTGACATTGCTTCGATTTTTACCCAAAAGGGTGTAATCATTCTCTGAACCGTTTCGATCGTGCCTATTTGGTTACCTCCATTTTGGCTATATAAGAAACCGAACCTTGGCATTTATGTCTTTTACGCATTCCAGTCATTTGCATTCCAAAGAATTCATTACTTCTCAGTGCTCTATTTCCAACTTTCCCCTTCTCCTTCTTCGATTTCAAAGAGCTTTCTACAATTTCCATGGATTCCAAGAATCAATCCTCAGGAAAGGGAAAGGGGGCAGCCCACAAGTCTTCTTCCAACCAACCTTCTTCCGGTCAGAAGGTTCCGACCAAGGCTAACAATGCCTCTCTGAACATCAGGGACGGTCCTTCGCCGACGCAGAGCCACAGGAACTCTGCCTCCAAGCCTATTTTTGGGCAATCAGCCGCCACACCGGTGGTGGTAGACGTGCCCGACAGCAATGTTCCTGCCTTCTCCCCGACAAGTAAATTTCGATGTCTTTCTTTTGCTTCTTTTTAGGTAAAGATTCCTAATTTTTTATTATTTTTGTATTGTTCTTGCCATACCCTGGTGTTCTGAGTAGAGATCAAGTCCAATGAACTGAAGTCGACTCAGTTCAAGGCAGTGATCGCCTTGGCTGACTTGAGAGAAGCGGATGCCCCCAGATACTCGGGCTTGGGACTGCACTATCCTCGCGATGGAGAGATTTACGTTTATGCGCGGCCCAGATCGAAGCTGAGTTGTGTTTTCCTCTCTGTGAGGATTTGCAGGAGCTTTGCTGCTATTACGGGATAGGTCCTACGCAGTTATTACCCAACGCCATCAGGATGTGGGTTGGGTTCAAGTTCATGTGTTTACGTCAAGAATGGACATATTCAGTGACCCTATTCTGGTGCTTCTACCGATTGGCCGCCGAGGCGAACCATCTTCACCATTTCCAGACTCGGTGGGCCAAGTTTGAGGAATGGAGGGGTCAGGCTTGGAACTGGAATGTTCACTTCCGCCTAATGGACGACTTCTGTGCAACCAACTCCAACTACAAGATGTGTTGCTTCTTTTACAAGGGTAGTGTATCATGGGAGGTGTTTCAGCCGGAAAGGGACACTCCTCCTTACTTTGGAGAGCTGAAAGGGAGCGATCGGAACACCATCGATGACTTTTTCCGACTACATCGGCAATCGAACTTCTGTTCGATCCGCTCAGTGGCGGAAACTTCAGAGTCAATGCTCGAGCTGGTGGCCGTTCATCAGGCCTCGCCAGTTTCTATTGATTGGGTAAATTTCTGACTCTTTTCCTCTGTTGGTTGTAGGAACTCGGGGATCAAAACTCATTGGTCTGGTTTCCAAGCAGGCTAAGGCGGGGCTGTCCCCTGATCAAGAGTCGCTGAGTCTTCCACCTCCTCCTTCCAGGCGTTCATCCAAGCGCAAGCCTGAGGAGGAATGACCTACGACTACTTTTGGTGATCGCCAGCAAGGTGTGCAACTACCTTTTAACTTTTCCTTCCTCTGTTTTAGTCTTAGGTTTCTAATACCCTTGTTGACCTTTTATAAGGAAGACTACTGCTGATGTGGCTCCGAATCCTGCTCATGTCAACAAGGCCAGGAGTTTGGGTGAGGAACGCCCTGCTTCCTCCGGGGGTCCTGCTGCTCCCCGAGAAAAGGTTGTCGTGGTCGCAAAGGTCGCCACGCCTGCCTCCGATAAGACTGCTCTCAATCCTCCAAAGGGGACTGGGGCTCAGAAGAGGGTGCAGACCCTTAGTGCCGCCACAGGCTCTTTCAAGATTCCTTTCGGGGAGTACTGCCCCTTAGTGGGCTTATTCCAACCGCCCAAGGCGGTGAACCCCAAGGGTGGGTGGGCCCCTTGGGGAAATCTCCATAAGGTGGAGATCTCCGACCAGCTGACAATTCTATTTTCCCTTATTTTTTGGGAAAGTTTGTAATTACCTTTTTGATATCAGACTCGGTTTCCCTTACTTGTTTTCAACTTTTCTTTTGCTTGCGTATAATAGTCTCGCCATATAGGGTCTTGGGCCTTTCCTTAGGCTTAGAAGGAAAAGTTATAAGTCTTTCTAGATTTATCTACTCCCCTCGCCAAGTTATCTTTAAAGTAGCCGTTACTCGAGGATTATGCCTTTAAGGAAACTATCATTTTTGTAGATGTGTTCGCCTTGTTAAGGTTTTAACCCTTTGGAGTGTTCGCCTAAGCATGGAGAATTGTTACTCAAGGCTCATTCATCTTTTAGTGAGTGATCTCCTTAGGTTCATTGGCCCACTTTCTTGTGTTTGTTTTGCAAAGGAACTGTTACCCTTGATATGGATTCTTCGCTTTGGATATCTAATCTTAAATTTAATTTGCCCAATTTATAAGGGAACGGCTTCCCTAACGGATCGCTCGCCTTCTGCATTAAGACCTCTGCCTGATTTTAATATCAGGTCTTTTTTGCCTAACTTTTACCTTAGGTAATTTGAATATCAGATCTTGTGCCTAACTTTGGCGTCAGGTCTTTTGCCTAAATCTAACTTTAGGTATCTCGTCCAATTTTGATATCAGGTCTTTTGCCTAACTTTGGCGTTAGGTCTTTTGCTTAAATTTGACTTTAGGTCTTTCGCTCAATTTTGATATCAGATCTTTTGCCTAACCTTGGCATTAGGTCTTTTGCCTAAATTTGACTTTAGGTATTTCGCCCAATTTTGATATCAGGTATTTTGCCTAACCTTGGTGTTAGGTCTTTTGCCTAAATTTGACTTTAGGTCTTTCGCCCAATTTTGATATCATGTCTTTTGCCTAACCTTGGTGTTAGGTCTTTCGCCTAAATTTGACTTTAGGTCTTTCGCCCAATTTTGATATCAGGTCTTTTGCCTAACCTTGGCATTAGGTCTTTCGCCTAAATTTGATTTTAGGTCTTTCGCCCAATTTTGATATCAGGTCTTTTGCCTAACCTTGGTGTTAGGTCTTTCGCCCAATTTTGATATTGGGTCTTTTGCCTAACCTTGGCGTTAGGTCTTTCACCTAAATTTGACTTTAGGTCTTTTGCCCAATTTTGATATCGGGTCGTTTGTCTAACCTTGGCGTTAGGTCTTTCGCTCAATTTTGATGTCGGGTCTTTTCTCCTTCATTTTGGTTCAAGTGTCCATGCTTTATTAAGGAATGATTTGCTTTATTGACATAACATTTTGATTACAAGCTATGCATAAAACCTCCTTAGATGTTCGGAGTTGAATGGACGAGGCAGCCTTACACCTTCTGTGGTTTCCAAGTAGTAAGATCCTTGAGTAGAAATCTCTACTACTTTGTATGGACCTTCTCACTTAGCTGAAAGCTTGTTCTGACTGTCCAATCTTGTGAATTCATTCCTTCGCATAACCATCTCCCCCACGAAAAATTGGCGAGGGCTGACTTTTCTCTTGAAGTATTAGGTGGTCGCCAGTTGCAATTTAGCTTGGGTTTGTCTGATTGCCATCGCTTTTCTTCTGCAAGATCGAGGTCTGCTCTGTGCTCGATTTCGTTCGCTTCAGTGTTAAAGTGTAGAATTCTGTGGGTAGGCACCGCTATTCGGCGGGTGCTACTGCTTCTGATCCGTACACAAAACTAAATGGTGTTTCCCCCGTTGCCGTTTTGGGTGTTGTTCGAATACCCATAATACATTTTCCAGCTCTTCTGCCCAATTTCCTTTAAAGGCTTGAACTCGCTTTTTGAGCTCTGCCATGACAACTTTGTTGGTTGCTTCGGCTTGCCCATTCGTTTGAGGATGATGCAATGAGTTGAATCTGTTATGATATGGTATTCTTCGTAGAGCCACTTAAGTTCTTTTCCTACGAATTGTGGACCATTATCGCTTATGAGTATCTTGGGAACGCTAAATCGCGAAAATATGTTGACTTTCAGGAACTTGATCACTTGGAATTCAGTCGTAGAGGCCAAAGCTTTCGCCTCTATCCACTTGGTGAAGTAGTCGATCGCCACTATGATATGGGTTCTTTGCCCAGTGCTGGTGGGAAAAGGACCCAAGATGTCTATTCCCCATTGGGCAAAAGGCCAGGCGCGCGCCATTGAGGATAGCAGTGTTGGTGGTCGACCGGATCGCTGTGCGAACTGTTGACAACTTGCGCACTTCTTTGTCAATTCTGCCGCATCTTTGCTCAAGGTTGGCCAATAGTAGCCTAATCTGAAGATTTTGCGCGTCAATGAGTGTGCACTTTCATGGCATGCGGCAACTCCTTCGTGAGCTTCACGGAGAACTCTTTCTATCTCAGGATGAGAGATGCACCTTAGATAGGGAGTTGAATAACCTCGCCTATAGAGCTCTCCATCTATGAGAAGATAGCTTGCTGATAAACGACTTATGTTTGTAGACTCGCCTTCGTCTTCTGGGAGTATTCCCTCCTTCAGGAAGTTCTGGAATGGAGTCATCCAGGTTACCTGACCTTGAATGTTGAATACTTCTGCTCGGTTGTTGAGAATCGAATATAGAGCTTGTTCCAGAGGAATCACGAGTTGGACATGTCGTCAAACCCCCGATTGGAAAGAAGTGATAGATATGTGATAATGATTATAGCTCAGAAACCAGTTAAGGCAGGAGCAATCCACAACGTACTAAAATTGGCATGGGAGAGGTACAGATCAGTAGTCATATCTAATGTGTTAAATAGGGTAGTCATGTTTGAGTTTGAGAATGAGGATGAGAATGATATGAAGCAAATATTTGATATGTCACCTTGGTCAGTCCAAGGACATTGTATGAGCATGAAGAAATGGAGCCCAACTGTAGGTCTAGCACTCGTAGATTTTAAGAAAGTACAATTATGGGTAAAAGTGCATGACCTAGGGCTTGAGAAGTATAGTGTGGAGAATGCAATGTTCATTGGGGGGAAAATAGGCAATGTCATAGAAGTGGAGGAGGAGATGGAAAGTCTACAAAAGGCTTTCATGCGAATCAAAGTAGAAGTGAATGTGGATGAGCCATTTATGTCGGGTTTCTGGTGGAGTAATTCTAGAGGTGAAAAACAGTGGGCATCCATTAAGCATGAGAGATTGTCTGATTTTTGCTATGGGTGTGGGAAACTAGGACACGCCACTCAGGTGTGCAAGGAAAAAGTGATTATGTCATAAGCAATACAAGGGAAACCGATGTATGGGCTGTGGATGTCAGTACAAAGGCCAAAAATGAGAAGGAGGAGTAGAATGGGAGGGGGAATGAGAAGTCGTTTGAAGGGGGGACAAGGTGGTGCCCGAAGATCATGATTTGACATAATGAACGAATTTAAAGACCATGAAATGGAGAAGGCAAATCCGGATAAAGGAGAGAAACAAACTCAAGATGATGACCCTATGGATCGGGCGGAGAATATGCAGGAAGGGGATGACCAAACTGAGGCGGTGCACTAACTAAGCGACAACAACACCATCATACCATACAAAAGGGGCAAAGGCATAGCAATACCTGCACCTATACCAAACAAAGCTCACCACTGAACCACATCATCCTATGGTCACCACTGAACCACATCAAGACCAACCATCCCCACCAACCAAAACTCAGCCAAACCAGGCGCACCAAGCCCCAGTCAAACCCACAGAGGCCAACATACAAGAACACCACCTGAACCAACCAATCAACCCACATACCACCATGAAACCACAAACCCAATACATCCAACCCACTAGCCGAACCACATCATCCCAAACCAGACCAGACCAAGACTCCCATGGACACATACCATACCACCCAAACCTGCCTACCCAAATAGCCAAGCCGAACCAGCTGACCCAGTCAGCAATGCCGAACCATACAGATGAACCGAGTGCACCGAACCAAACCAAGTGTTATTCATGGAGAAACCGATCAATACATCCGCATCAAGGACAGGAGGCAGCAACAGATAAACAAATGAATCGAAACAAACTCCCAGTGCAGACACTAATACCGCCAATTATTATCCAAATGTCGGACAGGTTTGTGCACCAAACAGACCTGATGGACACGACGGAAACACAAGCATACATAGTGGAGACTCCACCTGAGTCACCACAATTCACCTGAGTGAATGCATAGAGAGAAAGAGACGGGGTTAAGCCCGTTTATGTATAAAATGAACCTCAAGAGAAACTGGGAAGGGGAGGAGAATGAGACCAGTCCGAAAAGAGTAAGATGGGGGGAGATGATCAGACTGAACCATAGGGGGAAGGGATCGTACAGAACATGGACAAACACACACAGGTGATAAGGAAGAAACCTAAAGCATGAAGTGAGGGGGTGCTTTTTGATGTCCCAATTAAGACGAACGTTGAGGTCCAAGGTGAAGGTACGGGTTCTGGTGGTTGTCCTGAAATAGCCACACAGGATCAATGAGCACAATCGTATGGAACTGTCAGGGATTGGGGTCTTCCTTGACGGTTCGACACCTGAAAGACCTCAATGGAAAGTATCACTCGGAGATAATTTTTCTAATGGATACAAAGAATGGTGATGCTTACTGTGAGTGAATACGGGAACAAATTGGGTTAGAGGAGTCATACTATGTACCACCTGTCGGGAGAGCGGGAGGTTTAGCATTATGGTGGAGTAAAAGTGTTAACAAGCAAATTCTGAGGTCAAGTCCACACATGATAGATACAAGGATGGTAGATCAGTCAGGAAATCAGTATTTTGCTACATGGGTCCATTCAGATACGGAGGAAGGTGTGGGTATAGAAATTGGGATGATATCCGATAGGTGGGATCATGCACAGGAAGGTGGCCACATGAAACTACACAGGAAAATAGATGCTTTTAACCGATTGATAGAAGACATAAGGATGGAAGACATGGGATCAAAAGGGCAACAGTACACTTGGTGCAATATCATAGGTGGACTGGAACGGGTGCACGAACAGTTGGATAGGGTACTCATAAACTCAGGATGGGCATCGTTATTCCCAAACGCTGAATGTGTGAACGAAGTGTTGGTGGGATCAGACCACTCACATTTGGTCATCTCGAAATGGAGGGAGACATACAGAGGCCATAGGAAGTTCAAATTTGAAGAGATGTGGCTAGAAAACCCGGAATGTAAGGAGGTGATCTGAACCATATGGAGGAGAATGAGCTGAACCGACTGAATCAAATTGGCCTTTGCCCGAAACTTGGCAAATGTAGACGGAGCCTCATTGAATGGAGCAAGAGTAGATTCGGGAACAATATGGCACAAATGAGAAAGGCGAAACAACGTCTACAACTGATTGGGAGGGGTCCTCAAAGCATGGAGGATCAAGAGGAGGAGATTGAATTAAAAAGACATATCCGGGAACTATGGAAGCAGGAGGAGCTCTATTGGAAATAGAGGGCGAGGGTGAAGTGGTTAACACAAGAAGACCGAAACACAACATGCTTTCATCTCACCATAAACTCAAGAAGAATGATTAATCGTTTAACACGTCTCAAAGGGGAAGGGGGAGAACGGATCACAAAAGACCGGGAGATAATGGAAGAGGTCAGGGGTTACTACGAAAATGCCTTTACCACAGAAACACCAAACCCTAATTATTCTATTTTGGATAGTTTACCAAATCAGATAAGCGAGGAGATAAACTCAACTTGACAAGGGGTGACCAGGGGAAACTGAATAGGGTGGAGTGCGCCCTAAAGTTAGATATGCAGAAACCTCATGATCAGGTAGAATGGGACTTCTTGCTAAAGATTCTAGAGAATAGAGTATTTGGACGCAAATGGGTTGGATGGATGAGAGCATGCGTAGAAACACCAACGTATAGGGTGCTAGTGAATGGGAACCGAACCACTAATATTCAACCAAGCAGGGGCATCAGACAGGGAGACCCTCTCTCACCTTGCTTATTCATTTTATTAGCGGATGTTCTGTCGCTGATGGTTGAGAGGGATATACAGGAGAGGAAGCTGAAAGGGATAATTCTGGGTAGGGGCTGCCCGGAACTACATCACTTGTTCTTTGTAGATGACTCGCTATTCTTTGTTCATGGCACAGTAGAGAATGTGAGGCGCCTAAAGGAACTCATAATGAAGTACTGCAGGGTGTCGGGTTAACGAATAAACGAGGCAAAATCTACCCTTACTTTCAATAGGGGAGCGAACTGAATCATATGTGGGGAAATAGAGGATGTCTTACAAATATAGAGCATGAGGGAACCGGGGAAATACCTAGGCCTACTGGCAGTCAGGGGAAGATCAAAAAAGACGGCCCTAGGATACCTAAAGGAAAGAATTAAGAACAAGATAAGCGGATGGATAGTAAGGACCCTTAATCAAGATTGTAAGGAAATTCTCATCAAATCCGTGATAACGACGATCCCGACATACGTGATGAGCATGTTCAAATTACCGAAAACTTGGTGTGCGGAAGTAAACTCGATGATAGCAGATTTTTGGTGGGGACAAACAACTAAGGGTTGAAATATCCATTGGAGACGATGGGATGTCCTAACCAAAAACAAACTCAAGGGCGGTTGGGATTTAGAGAATTGTAAACGTTCAACATGGCCCTACTTGTGAAGATGGTCGGGAGGATGCAAGCTGAACCGAGTGCATTATGGGTATGGGTAATGCGAGGGATATATTACCCGGGGAAGGACATCCTCACGGCTAGAAAGGGAGGACGAGCATCATGGGGATGGACGAGCCTCATGGGGATGGACAAGCCTCTTGAGTGGACGAGATCAACTAGTGAGCGAAGGACTATGGAGAATAGGTGACGGGAAAAACATTAGAGCATTTGGGGACCCGTGGGTGGATACAATTGAAGGCTACAAGATAGACATCCGACCAGAATCTGAGACAAACCGAGATATCATGGTGGCCGAGCTGATTAAGGAGGACTGAACCTGGAATGTTGAGTTGATCCATACCATCATCGAACCAAGATTGGGATTTCATGTGCTGCAGGTTCAAATACCGCGTATGGAAGTGGAAGACCGACTGATTTGGCCACATACAAACGAAGCAACCGTGACGGTTCGGTCGGCCTACAACCAAATGAAAGACCGAGTCGAGATCCATTCAATCACCACAACCAATCCGGGAGATGCCAATGAAGATGGGTGGCGAGCCATATGAAAGAGCGACATGATACCTAAAGTCAAGAACTTCATGTGGAGACTCCAATCGAACTCGCTACCACTTAGGACAAACCTTTAAAGGAGGGGGATGAATGTGTTGGTAAGTTGCCCAATATGTGGTCTTGATGAGGATAGGGAACATATGGTGTATAAATGCAGGTGGGCGTAAGAGGTATGGGTCGACCTATTAGGGCTTGAACCAAATCACCACCGTACTCAACATTTCAACGAGTGGGCACGGGCACGACGAGAGGAAAAAGGGATGACAAGGCATACCCAAGAAATAAGGTAGAGACTATGTATGATGACATGCTGGATTAAATGTAAAGCAAGATGTCGAGCGACTTTCGAAGGGAAAATGTCGAACCCGAGAACCACGATTGAGGAAGCAAGGCGAACCCACGAGGAACTAGGGACCGAACCGAGCTCTATGCAAGTTGCACCGAACCAAACAGAAGCTGAAAGGTGAGAGGCACCAAATCAAGGAGAAATCAAGATCAATTGTTATGCGGCATGGTGTCCACGAACAAGAATGGGAGGGATCGGTGTAATTGCAAGAGATGAGGGAGGACATGTACAGGGAGGGGCAAATAGAACAATGCAGGGATCGGATGCTACAACATTGGAAGCTCAAGCCATCTTGCTCGGAATGAGGTTGGTGATGGAGAAAGGATGGAACAATGTAGTGTTTGAATCGGATTCGGAGGTAGTTATCAACCAATTGAATAACAAGGCACATCATTGGAGGATCAAAACGGTGTACGACAATATCAAAGCCCTAACGATGGAGGTGAACATGATTACATGGAAGAAAGTTCGAAGAACCGCGAACGAAAGCGCGAATTGGATAGCGAAACAAGCAAGATTAGGAGTGTGTCTAAGTTATTGGGTTGAAAGACCCCCACTCTTACTACATAGCATTTTGTTTAATGATTGTAATAGTATCGGAACTAGTGGGAACCGGGTTTGAATAGAAGCACTTATTATGACAAAAAAAACGGTTAGTCAGATTTCAAGTTTAAATCGTAAAATTTGTTTCCCTCATGTTTGGTCAAAGTGCAAACTTACCCCAATTGTCAACTTTTCCATCTAAGTTTAACATAATAAGTTTTGAAAATTGTAAAAAAATTAGAAACTTTCAAAAATATCACAATTTAACACTTTCAAACTTTTTTTCAAATGTTACAATTATGAATCCCAATTTGATTGAGGCACGATTAATCGTTGATGAGGATGACTATGATCGAGTGGACAAACTAAAAAGTGAATGACTATGAATTATAACATATATATTGATTCTCTTCTCCGGCAACAAACTCGATGTGGTAGCATTTTCCTTTATAACGATGAAGGCTTCTAATATCAATCCCTTTTATTCCAAGCTGAAGATGTTCACGAATTTGAAAGAATCTTTTCTTCTGTCTAATTGTGGGGCTGGTTCGCCCCCAATTTGATTGGGATCGAGTTTGAGTCTTGACCAAGTCTGGATCAAGACCCCGACCCGAGCCCCTGATTGGATCTCAATAGAGCCCCAATAAAATTGAGAGTGAACCAGTCCCAATCAAATTGGGATCAACCCGCCTCTATCAAATTTGGATTGAACCCGCCTCAATCAAATTAGAGCTGAACTTGTTGTTTTGAAGCTTTCAACTTATGTTTTATTCAGTCAAAAGCATTACATATAGTGTACAATGTGTTAGACTAGGAAACTATGGAAATCGGAAAGTAAATAATACAAAGATTACATTCCTATTGTGGTGTTTCCTATTGTGTTGTTTCCCTTTTTTGTCAGATATTCTAACACTCCTCCTCAAGTTGAGCAGTGGGGTCTTCAATTCCCAACTTGCACAGTGCTTCGTTGAGTATTCTTCCGGTAATAGACTTTGTGAGCATGTCTGCTAGCTGGGCTTCTGATCTTACGAATGGAAGTTCGACAGTGCCATCTTCGATCTTCTCCTTTATAAAATGTTGATCTACCTCCACATGTTTTGTTCTGTCACGTTGAACCGGATTTTCTGATATGCTAATCGCAGCCTTATTATCGCACATCAACCGCACCGGGAGCCTCAAGGGAAAGTCAATCTCATCCATTAGCTTCTTTAGACATAGGATTTCCATGATTCCTTTAACAATTCCCCAGAATTCTTCCTCTGCACTGGACAAGGCCACCACCTTATGCTTCTTACTTCTCCACATGACTATGTTCCCTCCGACTAGAGTGAGATATCCTGCAGTGGATCTTCTATCGTTTGGGTTACCAGCACAATCTGCATCAATATAGGCTTCGATATCCAGATGTCCATTTTTCCTGAACACAATTTCCCTCCCTGGTGTACCTTTGAGATATCTCACTATCCTCATGGTTGCCTCCATGTGATCATCCTTAAGTTGGTGCATGAATTGACTCACTACCCCAACCGCGTAAGCAATGTCTGGTCTAGTGTGGGCCAAGTAAATTAACTTCCTCATTAACATATGGTACTTCTCCCAATCCGCCAATCTGCTTCCTTCAGTCATCTTGAGCTTGTGGTTCAATATCATTGGAGTATCACTGGGTTTGCAATCTAGCATACCAGTTTCTATCAGGAGGTCAAATACATATTTCCGTTAAGAGATAAAAATTCCTTACCTCGACCTGAGCACTTCGATTCCCAAAAATTATTTGATCCCTCCGAGATCCTTCATTTCGAACTCTGAGAAAAGATTTCCACGAAGTCGTGCAATTTCCTCGTCATCACTCCCTGTTATGATCATATCATCTACATAAATTATTAGGCAAGTAACCAAACCTTCCCTCCTCTTGTAGAACGGGGTGTGATCTGCATTGCTCTGTCTGTACCCATATTGCTTCATCGCCATTGTAAACCTCCCAAACCATGCTCATGGAGATTGTTTCAGACCGTACAAGCTTTTTTCGGAATCCATCAGAAAATCTCGGTGGTGCCTCCATGTACACTTCCTCTTCTACATCTCCATGTAGGAACGCATTCTTGACATCGAACTGATGAAGTGGCCAGTCTTGGTTTGCAGCCACAGAAAATAGCGCCCTAATAGTATTGATCTTGGCCACCGGGGAAAAGGTTTCTGAGTAGTCGATGCCATATGTCTGTGTATACCCTTTACCTACTAGCCTTGCTTTGTATCATTCGATGGTTCTATCTGCCATATACTTAATGGAGAAGACCCACATGCAGCCCACTGGTCGTTTCCCTGTTGGCAGCACACATACCTCTCATGTTTTATTTTGTTCCAATGCCTCCATTTCAATGTTCATCGCTTCTCGCCATTCACTCCTCTTTATTGCTTCTTGAGGATTTCTTGGTATCTCATCTAACAAAAGGTTGATCGAGAATGCCTTTGCAGCATCACCAAGTTTTCCTCTGGCTATGTTCACTGGATATCTAGAAGCACGGGGCACATGCTCTGGAGAATACCGGTTGGGTGGTATCCCTCTGTTCCTTCTGGAGGTAAGACATATGTCTCAGGTTCTTCTAGTTCAGGAGTTGATATGTCATCATGATTAGTGTAGGTATGCAAAGAAGATGACATATCAGAGTGCGACTCATTTACCTCTTGTTGGACATCGTCCGAAGGGGATTCATTGTTTGTGTGTACGAGTCTGTCAGCCTTAACTATGATCGAATCAGACTCTGTGGCTCCATATACCTGCTCTGTTAGATCAGTCTCGCCAGAACAACTTGGACTAGGAAACCAACTTAGTAGTTCATTGATATTCTCCCCATGACTACTATGTTGGTGACGAAAATAGAAGTCCGAATCTAAGAAGTCACAATCCATAGTAATATGGATGCGACGGGTAGATGGATTATAGCAACAATACCCTTTTTGGTAGACGTCATACCCCACAAAGACACATTTTTCCGCACAGGGTTCAAATTTGTTTTTGTTGGCTTGTGGGGTATGGATGAATACCGAACAGCCAAAGACCCACGAGGTGGAAGGGTGAGGATGGAAGGTATATTGGTCGGAGTACTTAGAATTTGTAAAGGAGTTTTTTTGTTCAAGATTTTGGTGTGGAGGCGATTGATTATGTACGCAGATGTAGCTAGGGCTTCAGGCCAGAAATGCTTGGGGACTTGAGATTCAACTCATAGCTCGGGTCATCTCAAGTAGGATTCAATTTTTTCTCATGGCAACCCCATTTTGTTGGGGTGTGTTTGGGCATGATGTCTTATGAACCAACCCAATTTTGTGGAAAAAGGCCTGCATGGTTTGATTCACGAATTCTCCTCTATTATCGGAACAGAGTATTTGTATTTTCCTATGAAACTGGGTATGAATCATTTGATAGAATAGGAAAAATTTCTAGGGTACTTCTGACTTATGTTTCAAAAAATATATCCAGGTCATGTGAGAGAAATCATCCACAAATAATATGAAATATCGAAATTGACTATTACTCGAATGTGGAGCTGGACCCCATACGTCAGAATGAATTAATGAAAAGGCAGACTCAACCCTGGTATTATTTAGAGAATACGAGACTCTATGACTCTTGGCTTGAATGCAAGTTTCACACGTCATAGCAATAGACTTATTTGCGAAAAGACTAGGAAATAACAGTTTCAAGTACCCAAATGAAGGATGACCGAGACGCCGGTGCCATATCCAAAGTTGTCTGTTGACCGTTCCGTGAGCAAGCATGGAATGTCACTGGCCAATCACCTCATCAACATAGTGAAGGCCTCCTCGCTCAGTACTACGCCCAATGATCTCCTTCGTAAGAATGTCCTGCAAGAGACAAAATCGAGGATACATCAACACTGCACAGTTAAGTTCCTAGGTCACTTGACTAAGTGATAATAGCTATGAAGATAATGTTGGAACATATAGACAATTATTCAATTTTATCTGGTCTGACAGTATAATAGAGCCTCCCCCTGTTACTTTCACAAGTTCTCCACGAGCGGTCTCAATATGAGATTTTTATGGCGATGGTAGATCGGAAAACTCCTTCGGGTCATAAGACATAGTGTCTGCTGCCCCCACAGTAAAAAATCCAGTCACTTCCTTTCCTGTTTGCAGATCGGGTCTAATTACATGAACCAATCCACAAACCAGTCATTTATGTCTCGTACCGGTTTTGTTCACTTCCGCCGGTCTAGAGACTGGTTCTCCTCTCCATTAAACCGTCGGGCCTGTCTTCAGTAATACCTGGTTGCTGAACACATTCTCTAAATCAGGAAAGAGATTTAGGGTTACCCATTTGTGCTCCTCCTTCAGCCGAACTCCCCACGTCTGCACCTCCGAACGCCGCCTCGCCTCCTTGCTTCCCCGAATGCGTCGGCTCTGTGCTGGTGCCCGGGTGAGCGACTGCTTGTTTCACTGTGGCCTTCTGTCCCGTCGATTTGTGATTGTCCTCCCACCACTCCGGGTAACCCACGATTCTAAAACACGATTCTTTAATGTGTTTATTCATGCCGCAATGTGTGCAGATTAGCTTCGATTTGTCTTCATTTTTCTTATTCTGATAGGAATCGGATCTATTCTTGATCTTCATGGTTGGTTTGTTGTTCCGACCGGTTATGGTCATTAGAACCGCTCCCACCCCCGATGATGAGTCGTCCTCGGAGGTTGCCGCCTGCAAAATGTGGAGTTTTGAAGCTCCCATGTTGTTTTGAAGCTTTTAACTTATGTTTTATTCCGTCAGAAGCATTACATATAGTGTACAATGTGTTAGACTAGGAAACTATGGGAATAGGAAAGTAAATAATTCAAAGATCACATTCCTATTGTGGTGTTTCCTATTGTGTTGTTTCCCTTTTGTCAGATATTCTAACAGAACTAGCCCTCAATTCGATTGAAACTTGATTGAACTACTATCGGAGTGCTCGAGTTTAGGTCTTGACACTGATCTCCTATCCATTGACGACAGCTCTCTTTGTTTAACTTAACCTTTAAACCGGGTCGTTTCTGGTCAGTCAGGGTCGGTGTCCCTGGGCCGAAGACCAATTCAAAACAAGGCTGGGTCAGCTTGTCAAAGCAGGCTTTTGTGTAGGGTGGTACGGGATAAGGGGATGACAGTATCTTATCAAGCTTTTCACTTTTTTTAATTTTGAAGATAATAACTTTTTAAAAAAGCTATTGCTTATAAATTTTTCATATTGATATTAGATGTTTATATTTTCTTATACCATGTCATTATTGTTGAAATATTATATCAAAACGTTTCACTAAAAATTTCAAAATTATAAGAAAGTTGATTGATACGTAAGTTTTATAAACTCGAGTGAAAGATTCTGTTGTAAATCAATGTTCGTAAATAGTAATTTAAGAGAACGTATTAAGATATGTTTAAAGAAAGTAAAAATTGTAAAATATGACATTACCCCCTGATGTTTGGTCGAATTTTCAGTTTCCCCCCTTAAAGTTTAAATCTTAAAATTTATGTCCATCATGTTTGGTTAAAGTGCAAGTTTGTCCCCTCCCTCAACTTTTCAATCCAAATTTAAAATAATAAGTTTTGAAAATTGTAGAAATAGCATAACTTTAAAAAAATTTAACAATTTAACAATCTCAATTTTTTCAAATGACACAATTGAGTTATGATTTGATCGAGACTTAATTAAACCTCAATCGAGGGGGCTTGGGTCTGGGTATTGACCGAGATCGACCCTCCATGAGTGGGTCAAGACTCAGACCGATCCCCCATGGGTGGGTGACACCCAGACCCGACCCCAATTGAATTGGGGTTGAACCATCTCTTAATTCGATTAGGGCTCGATTGAGCCCTAATTGAGGGGTCCATGTCTGGTTCTTGACCTAGACATGATCCTCTACCCATGGGGGGTCAGTTTGGGTCAAGACTCAAACTCAAACCCCAATTGAATTCGGACTCAATTGTAACATTAAGGTTTTAAAATTATAGTTAAAATGATTACAACAATATCAAAGATGATGAAGAAGCAACATGCATAAGAAGATCATAAATCTAGATAGCTTAGAATATATTATCTCTGCCATTAATATACAAATTAATTGCCCATCAACTTACAAACACTCAAATGATTAAATGAGGAAGAAGGATAAAAGTCAACCTCAAATGTCACATATTTAGAAATAGGTATCTCATAAAAAAAACAAATTGTTACTTTCGAGTATCTTAGAAGTTATAAATGTATCTAGTTTAATTGGGTACGTGAGATCAACCATAAAAACAAATTATAATTCAATAAAGACAAAGTAAATATATTTAATTGCGATAATAAAACTATTTAGAGATAATAAAGTAGAGTTATCCTAATATAACAAAATACTATAGTTAGTGACGGACAACTTTATGAAATATTAAAGTAGATACATTTCTAATTTTTTAAAATACTAAAAAGTATAGAGAGATATAGCTAAACGAAGAAGATACAACATCTATACTATAGATAGAGAGCTTGATCCTCTTGCCTTCATATCTGATCTGTATCAGCAAAGTTTTGTCCTAATCTGCAGTGTAGCTTGTTGGTTTTCAACTGTCAAGAGCAAATGGCGTTTGCAGGAGATCGTAAGGAGCCCAGAAAGCATCTAAAGGGCACTGCTTATTCGCATCGATCCTCGCCCATGGCTTCCCTTTCCCACTCCAATGCAGCAGACTCACAGAACCAGGATGCAGCTCCCTACACAGTCCTCGGAAATTATCCCCTCCGAGACCGTGTTGGTTCCAACGGTGGTCCACCGGTGCAATATTCCCCGCAAACACAAGCAAGAAAGGAGGCAGCGATCCGAGCTCATAGATTCTCATCCTCTTCTGAACCTCCATCCACTCCGTTATCTTCGTAGTGTAATCTCCCACGCGCCACCGCTCTAAGTCAATGACCATCACTCCT
The DNA here is from genome assembly GCA_946814005.1 of Chamaenerion angustifolium. Classification (NCBI taxonomy): domain Eukaryota; kingdom Viridiplantae; phylum Streptophyta; class Magnoliopsida; order Myrtales; family Onagraceae; genus Chamaenerion; species Chamaenerion angustifolium. The sequence continues at coordinate 4,854,512 of OX328279.1, forward strand.
GTGTTGAAGTAACAAGGGTTTCGGCCCTCGAAGGTTAAGGACAGCGTAGGGTTTGACCAAAATGTCGGTGTGAAGTATGTAGTGAAGTTTGCATTGCAGTACTGCGGCGCGGCCAGAACTGCAGTGTCACCCAGAAACGTGGCAGCGAGTTTGGCGATATCGTCGACTAGAATGAGGTCGGAGTCGAGGTAGACCACGCGAGTCACGCACGTAGGAAGGAGATGCGCGAGGTAGTTGCGTGCGTAGTTGAGAGGGCGGTCCAGGGCGTCTCTGATAGAAGTGGAAATGAGGCCTGCAACGGAATCTTCGTTGATGTGGTAGATCTGGAACTGGAGGTAGGGGAAGGAGTTGGAGACGGTGGCTTGGAGGGCGGAGGAGGCGGCTGATGCGGAAGTGACGAAGTGGAAACGGACGTCCTCCGGGCAGGACGAGTGATGTAGGACGGACAGAATGGCCGCCATTGAGCCGCGCAAGTAGGCTCGGTCAAGTGTCATGGCCACATGGACGGCGGCCGTGTCGGCGCAGATCCCAGACGGTGTTAAGGAGCAGCTCGGAGAATTATAAAACTTAGGTGCTTCTTTGAACTGTTGGGTTATGGAGTTGGTGTTGCTGAATAGGCATGAGGAGATGAGGAAGATGATGGAGGGAAACTTGGACATGGTTGAGAAGAAAGATGACGTTTCAATTCAATGGAAAACTCCTCCCTTTCTTTCAAGAGTATGAAGATTAGCACACAAAAATACAGGGTTAGAACTTAATAATTGGAATTATGCCCTACAACATTTTTGTTAAAGAATTGCACCCAAAACTGTTCAACAATGCATAAGTGCACCCTCCATCTTGTTTTCCGTTTACCAAATTACTAATTTAATTTGCACATGAAATTATCCCCATGATACATAGGCAATTACACTCTTTTTTTAGCTTATATTACTAATAAGATAGAAAAATTGGGAGAGGAGGGAATATAAAGTCACATAAACTATAGTGCTCTATACTATTTTTTTTATTATTAATCGCGCTATAACGAGTAAAATTTTCTACTTTCAATAGTTATAATTACAGTCAGCAAAGTCAGGATATTCATTTTATAACTTTAATTATAGCTATATATATATATAATAATAATAATAATTGATCTAGAAGATAAATATTACTCATTTATTTTAATTTTAAGAACAAAAAATAAAAAATCTATTTTACGAAAAACTAAAAAAAAATATTAGTATATAAACAAAACTGTGGTTAAAATCACGATTATAATACTAAAAAATATATCTAAAATAGTTATGAGAATAATAAAAAATATATGATATAATTACAATATATATGATTACACCCTCTGTCGATCCTAGGTCTAATGGTGGTTGGACTTGTAATTGATGGTTGGGGTAGGATCCCGATCACAACTTCACTTTCTTTCTTTCTTTCTTTTCTTCCCTTCACTAAAAGTAAAATACAGAACTATTATTGCCTAAAAATCGTAGGTAGTTTGTACATAAATAAACTTTAGGGTGTAGTTTCAATACTATCATACTTTAAGGTCCTAAAGAGAAAAAACAGTATATTCATTTGCTGTTCAGTTCCCTCAGCATGAGGTAAGTCCTCAATTAGTAATTAGCCAGAAAATATATAATACTTCAAAGTTAGATACTACCGACAAGTTTGGTCGTTCCATCAACAACCCTAAAATCTTGGATGCTTCATTTATATAATACATACGTGGCATAGAACATACTATTACAATCAAGCGAAGCCACTTGTTTAATTTTATTCTAAAAAATATATTTATTCAATTTAACAATTTAATATATAAAAAATATGTGTCAAGTCAAGTTTCTAATCCATCATTGATAGTTTGTAAAAAAGGTTTAAATTTTACTAAAAATATCACTTTACAAACGGTTTAATCTTGATAATTTGTGTACTAAATTGTGAAAATAATTTTTATAACAAAGATTTGGGAAAAGTTTTTTAATGATTGGTTGTGTATACTTCATTTAGGAGGGTTGTGTGGTAGGGTTAGAACTTGGGTGTGTTATCATTAAATAATGAAAATTTTCAACGATTTAAAATAACAATATAATACTAATTACAGTGAAACATATAGTAATTATAATAACAGAAACTTTGACATTCTTTTTAACTCTAATAATGATCATATTGTAAAGTTACGTATTTATACATCTAATAGTGTTTGTTAGACAGATGCCTCTACAATAATATATATATATGGTTCGATTCGGTTCGGATGTGCGGATGAACATCCCATTTTAACCCTTATAATTTAATGTAGTGCTGCGGTTCAGTAGATTATTTCCTTCTATCATTTCAGGTTCGAGCACTGTGAAGGGAAAAAATATTTATATTCAGTATTTTACTCATTACAAGTTGATTATTTTGTGAGTGAGAATTAATTTATATGAGTGTTATTTTTTGGCGATAAAAAAAATCCCACTTTAATGCATGTTAGCAAATAGCAAGTGCAGCTTCCACTCTATGTGAATTCTGAACTCCAAAATACACCGCAAAAAAAAAACGTCATCAATAAGTAATGCTGCAGTCACCAAAATTTGCCAGTTGTCTTGATTGAGTGGGCCATGGTTGGTCCACGTGTTCCAATCAATGACTTGTAAGAGAAGAAGTGATTTATATACAGTGTAATGATTTGAGTATATATTATGGTATTAAGGGAATTTCCATAAATCTTAAATCTTTACAATTGACCATCGACAGACACGACCAATATGACATAAGAACTTACACGACCCTTTGGCCTAATATGGTTTTGGGGGAGTAATCGCCTTAAGCTCGGTCTTCCAAAGTAACACGATCGTCCTCGATTTCTCAGGTGGTCGCCTTGAGAGTGATCGCCGCCCAGTTAATCCTCCATCTTTTGGTCCCTCAGCAGGTGCGAAATATTTGGCATATATTCCCACGTATCTCGAATATATCTCCAACGGAGGTTACATATGGTAACTACAATAATACTTATAATAACCGCAATATACCTTATCCCAAAGATCACGAGAGACATTACTCGCAAAGTTTCAGTTACATAATACGATTTGATCATCTACATATATATACTTATGAATTTACATACATTGAAGATGATTAAGAGTTTACAATATACAATATACTCATTTAAGAATCGGAGAAGGACCCGGATGAACAATCTCTATTGTGCTCCCCTTTATGCAGATTCTTGGAGCTCCGACGAGTATCCAGTCAACATTCAGGAATCCTTGTCCCAACATTTGACGTTGTATGTGAGAATTGAAAAAACAACCATGCAGACTCGCTACACTCGCAATCGCAACAAACAGGTGATGAACGAGCCATCCCAGACAAGTTATAAATCTGCAGCGTCATCGCTCCACCTGACAGACGCCACCCCTGCGTCGGTTTCCGATGCCATCCAGCAAGACCTACGGAAGGACACGACGACACCTCTCACCCAATACCGACTCCCCCTTTAACCGGTGTTCTGGCCCAGCCCGCCGTCGCCTCTGTACAAGTGTTCGGAGAGACCATCTCGGTCTCCACGGAGATGTTATCCCTCATGGAAGCTATCCTGGGGCAAGCTCGGCGACATGCCTCTGCCCCCCCCCCCCCCCCCCCCCCAAGAAGCTTCTCATCTTCAAAGGCAGTTGGAAGTAGAAGTCAACAATCCCCACTCCGTCAATCCTCAGGAGGAGCAAGAAGTGGCCTCGGGGGTCCAACCTGTGCCTCTGACCACTCATGTAATGGCGGAGATAGCAACTGACAACCCCTTCTCTGTCAATCCATCGACTGTTTTGCCTAATGGAGATCAACAACCCTTGTTTACCATGGACCAAGTCGAGGAGATGATAAACAGAAAGCTGAAGGAGGAACAACAAGGAGCTATAATGACCCCTTTCAAGGAACAGTCCTCACATCCATTCACGACCTCCCTCATAGCTGCCTGAATGCCAAAGAAGGTGGTCGTCAGGCCCATTCCCGAATACAATGGTGGAGGAACCCCATCATCCACGTGAATAGGCACGAGAATTCCCTCCTGGGTAAGTCAGATTACAATACTCATTTGGCTTTGTTATTTCCTTTCACCCTCTCTTGTACGGTCTCTTTGTGGTTCTTTGGCATCCCTGTAGGATTGATGGATCGTGGGTGGAGTTAAAGAACAAGTTCCTGGAGCGCTATATGGGTGAGTGACAATTACTGAAGAGTGTGGTCGCCCTCGATGTGGTCAAATAGCAATCAGGAGAAACCGTGACCAACTTTTATGGGTGTTTTCATAAAAACGTCACGGGGATCGACCACCGAGTCACTGATGGAGAAATTATCCATGCCTTTTATCGAGGATTGGACCTGGCGAATAAAGTTGCTCGTAAGCTACGAAACAACTACCACATGTACGATATAGAGACCCTAGAGGAGTTGTCGGCTCGGGCAAAGGGTTTCATAGACTTGGAAAGGGTGAACGGCAAGATCGAATTGTTCGCATCGACTTCGCATAGGGCCAATGTTGGAAAGAAAGATGGAGAAGAATGACAAAAGGGAAAGAGAAAAGCTTTGGTTTGAAGCCCACAGGTTACATCCTAGGAAGATCCCCGAGTACTTCATACCTCTCAACACGCAGATCTCCACGGTACTAGTGGAGATGAAAATGTCACTAGTCAGACCACCGATGCCCCGAAGAAACGGTCAAGCCATGGGGAAAGACGTCGAAAGTTATTGCTGCTACCATAAGGAAAAAGGACGAAAGACTGATGATTGTCGGATCCTCAAGCGGGACATCGAAAAGCTGATTCAAAGGGGAATGTTGGAAGAATTTCATGCGGGAAGAGAACGAAGTCGAACGCCCCCAAGGAGAATCCGCTCGCATGTGAACCAAGAGCAATCCAGTTCTTCACAAAGCAAGCGTGACATCAATGTGATCCCTGGAGGATTCAGAGCTAGAGGCGAAGAGAGCAACACTAGGGAGGTCTATGCCACACAAATCTCCACAATCGTGCAACTGAGAAAAAGACCCCATCCTCATAAGGACATTGTCATCTCATTTACGGATCCCCCACAACGACGAAGCACACACGACCTTTTACGCGGACGATGATATCCTTTGTTATAAAGTAATTCCTTTTGGACTAATCAATGTAGGGGCGGGCAACCTATCAACGAATGGTAAACCGGTTGTTCAAGGAGATGCTGGGAAGTAACATGGAGGCCTATGTAGACGACATGCTCGTAAAGTTTGTTAAAAGAAGTCCTCACACGACAAACCTACGGGAAGATTTCTGTTGTATGCGAAGGCACATTGTCCACCTAAACCCGACAAAATGCGTTTTCGAAGTGAAGTTAGGAAAATTCTTGGGTTTTATGGCCAATGAAAGAAGGATTGAGGCGAATTCTGAAAATATTAAGGCCATGAAAGAAATGAAGTCCCTAGCTTTTCATAAAAAAGTTTAGTGTCTGAATGGTCGTCTGGTTGCCCTAAACTGCTTTCTGTCAAAGGCAAGCGACTGATCGCTTCCCTTCTTCCAAAATTTCAAAGTCAACCGTAAATTCGAGTGGACTCTGGAATGTGAGGCAGCTTTTCAATCACTCAAGCAGCATTTGCAGACCCTTCAAACGTTGGCCAAACCAGTTTCGGATGAGTTACTTTTTCTTTATTTGAGTGTTAGCATGGTAGCAGCTAGTGCGTTTTTAGTCAGAGAAGAGGGGGTAATCAATGTCCAATCTATTTTGTAAGAAAATTTTTCAATGCGCCTGAAATGAAATATATCGAGATTGAAAAGTATCTCTATGCTTTGGTTATCGTCGTGCGAAAGTTGCGACCATAGTTCCACACCGAATCAATAACAATACTCACCAACAAATCCCTTAATATTTTCTGATGAGGCTAGACTTTTTAGGTAGGATGGTCAAATGAGCAATCGAATTGAGCGAGTTCAGAATAAAATTAGCTACAAAAGCAATTGTCAAAGAACAAACTTTGGCAGATTTCATAGTGAAAAGTATTGGACACAGTCACAATGAGATCAAGATGGAACATCTGAAGACTGAGGAAGAGAAATGAGAGTTATACACGGATGGATCCTCCTCCCAAGAGGGTTTGAGAGCAGGCTTGGTCCTCGTTCCTCCTCAGGGCGAGCCTCTCAAGTATGTGATCGTCCTTACATTTAAGGCGACTAACAACAAAACGGAGTATGAAACACTCATAACAGGGGTACGACTCACCAAAGGCATGGGCATAACCTCAATGAAGTAAAAAATGACTGAGCTGATTTTCAATCAGGTCAATGACAATTATGAGACCAATGCTGAGAGTATGAAGAGATAGCTCAACATCGCGAAATGACTTGTCGCTGAGATCCCGAAGTTTTCAATTGAATCTATCCCTCACAATGACAATAAGTATAAGGAATAATAATAATAGTACCAATATTTAGCAACTGTAATATCCCTATTATAGATAGTTTTTATCTAACAATATTCTCCCTTCCTAACTATTAGGGTTTTCCATTCTAAGAGATTCTAACAATATTCTCCCTTCCTAACTATTAGGGTTTTCCATTCTAAGAGATTATTCTCTCTTGTATATATACTCTTGTAATCAAGACTTGGAAGATAGGTTAATATACAAAAAGCATTTCAAGTATAATATTATAATGGTATCAGAGCATTTAACTCCAACGAGTGCTGCTTGATCCTACCTTCATACCTTGCTCAAATCCCTGCGTACGTGACAGCCCTCCTGCAATCCGTCCAATGGCTTCTGACTCGTCTTCCCTCGCTGCCGCTGGCCTTATTACAATCAACGCTGCAGCCCAGTTGCCCGTCAAGCTGACACATCGGGTCAATGGTGAGCACAATTCATGCCTCTCCTCATCGGGTGTGATCTCATTGGATATGTCGATGGACAAATCGCATGTCCCGCCAAAACCATCACCACCAACGGCAAAGAGGAACCTAACCCAAAATACACTCTTTGGGTTCGTCAAGACCAACTCATCCTCCATGCAATCATTGCGTCCTTGACAGAACCGGTGATATCCGCCGTCAGCCTCTGCCAAACCTCCCGAGCTGCTTGGACCACGCTCGGCAGGCTCTACGCAAATCGCTCTCGATCGCGTCTCATGTCTCTCAAGGAACAGCTGTCCCGATTGACCAAAGGAAGCAAATCGATTGCAGAATTCCTCGGACAAATCAAGACAATTGCCGATGAACTCTCCATCATCGGCTCGCCTCTCGATGAGATCGATTTGGTCATTCATGCGTTGAACGGTCTCGGGCACGACTACAAGGAGATTTCTGCCGCAATTCGAGCTCGGGAAACCTCGATATCATTCGAGGACCTCTACGACAAACTTCAAGAGCACGAGCGCTTCCTTCTTCGTGACGAGCCCTCCTCCGATTCAGCCGTCGTGACGGCAAACTATGCTCAGAAGCCCTCCGGCCGCAGGTACAATAATAATCGTGATAATAATAACTATCGTGGTAACAGGAACCATGGATCTCAGCCGCAGCACCAAGCTGCCAACCAGTCGGGCTCTCGCGGAAATTATCGTGGGAACAATTCCCGCGTAGTTTGTCAGCTATGTGACCGTCCGGGTCATACTGCCAGGACCTGCCGTGTGCCACCCTCACGCCAACCTACAGCCCACACTGTGACGACCGAAAAGGAAATGTCGTCAAAATCATGGCTCATGGATTCGGGTGCCTCTCACCATATCACCTCGGATCTTCAAGACTTGTCTATCTACTCCGACTATGATGGTCTCGACAGTGTCATCGTCGGCAATGGGGATGGTCTTCCCATCACTCACTCTGGTCAAGCCTCGCTCTCTACTCCCTCTGGCTCCTTTTTATTAAACAATGTGCTATGTGTGCCGGCTATCAAACGGAACTTGATTTCAGTCTCTCAGTTTTGCAAAACTAACGATGCGTCCATTGAATTTTTCCCGTCCTACTTTGTTGTGAAGGATCTTCGCACGGGGGAGTCACTTCACCAGGGCGCAAACAATAATGGCATTTATGAGCTCAATCCGTCATTCTCGCGACCATTGGCGGCAGTTTCAGTCAAGACAAGCAAATGGCATCACCGTCTAGGTCATCCGGCTTCCAAGACCCTAGACGTTTTATTTCGCAGTTATATTTCAGCCGGGACTAATTTAAATAAAGAGCCTTGCAATGCTTGTTCTTGTAATAAAAGTCATCGACTACCGTTTGATAAATCGTCGCTTACGAGCTCTCGACCACTTGAACTCATTTATTCGGATGTTTGGGGACCGGCACCTATGCACTCCATTGATGGCTTTCGATATTATGTTATATTTGTCGATCACTTCACGCGATACATTTGGTTTTATCCATTAAAACGAAAATCAGATGTTGCTGTACTTTTCTCACAATTCAAGCAGGTCGTGGAGAAGTTCTTCGATACGGTCATCAAGTGTTTATACACAGATGGAGGTGGCGAGTTCACGGCGCTAAAACCCTTCCTTAGGGCACACGGCATCTCCCATCTTCTCACGCCGCCTCATACGCCACAACACAACGGCATGGCGGAACAACGACATCGCCATATCGTTGAAACCGGTCTCACACTACTTCATCATGCAAGCGCACCTCTCAAGTTGTGGTCCTATGCCTTCCAAACGGCAGTTTATTTAATTAATCGGTTGCCGACACCGATTGTTGCGAACCACTCTCCGTACGAACGTATTTTCAACGAGATACCAAACTATGAGAAGCTCCGTGTCTTCGGGTGTCTTTGTTACCCGTGGCTCAAGCCATACTCACCGCACAAATTGGCTCCCAAGTCCCGCCCGTGTGTGTTCGTTGGCTACTCTCTTCAACAAAGTGCCTATCGATGTCTTGACTTGTCCTCAAGCACAATCTTCACTTCCCGCCATGTCACGTTCGTTGAAGATGTATTTCCCTTTGCCAAGGCAGCCACGTCATCACCTCCAGCGACCGTGCAAAGCCTCCTACCTCAATGGGATCCTGCCCTTGAGCCTCCTCTTGCCGAGATTCCCTTCAATCCGGCGCCAGCACCTCCTACCGTAGCCAATCCGGAGCTTCCGCCTATCACTGCCACCGTGCCGTCCCTGCCGCCCACGGCAGAATCATTTTCGTCCGCCACCACAACTGAGCCGCCGCCGGAGGAGCCTCGTCGGACTCATTCCATGACAACGAGGGCACAAAACAATATCTTCAAACCCAAACGTCTATTTGCGGCCGTGAAACACCCGCTCCCCTCAACGGTGGAACCGTCCTCTTTCTCTACGGCAAACAAGGATCCCCTATGGCGAGCCGCTATGACCGATGAGTTCGCTGCACTTGTTCGTAATGGTACGTGGGATCTCGTTGCACCGCAGCCTCATATGAACATCGTCGGCAACAAATGGGTATTTCGTATCAAACGTAACCCCGATGGTTCCATTGAGCGCCATAAGGCACGTCTAGTCGCCAAGGGTTTCCACCAACGGCCCGGCATCGACTACAAGCAAACGTTCAGCCCCGTGGTCAAGTCAACCACCGTCCGCACGGTCCTTGCCCTTGCTGCCTCCTTCGGCTGGTCCTTGCACCAACTAGACGTCAACAACGCCTTTCTTCAAGGGACGTTACGTGAAGAAGTCTTCATGACTCAACCTCAAGGTTTCGTCGATCGTGATATGCCCATTGCCGTGTGTCGCCTTCGCAAAGCGATATATGGCCTCAAGCAAGCTCCTCGTGCATGGTTCATTGAATTCAGCTCGTATCTCACCCGGTATGGTTTTACCAATTCTGTTGCCGATGCATCCTTATTTATCTATAATCGGGGAGATATTCGTGTTTTTCTACTTGTTTACGTGGACGACATAGTCATCACGGGGAGCTCCCCCAAGTTTATCGGGCAATTTATTCGTGACCTCTCCAATCGGTTCTCGTTAAAGGACCTTGGCTCCTTAACCTACTTTCTTGGTGTTGAAGTCTTCAGAACAGCTGCCGGCATCTTCATTTCCCAAGCAAAATACATACGTGAGCTTCTTGAACGCGTTCATATGGATGGTGCTAAGGAAGTGGCGTCTCCCATTGCCACCACGCCACTCCTCACACTTGATGATGGCTCGGCCACCACGGATGCCACACACTATCGTCAGGTTATCGGTGCTCTTCAATATTTATCATTCACTCGACCCGACATTTGCTATGCGGTTAACAAGCTCTCTCAGTTCATGCATCGCCCGACAGAACTACATTTGACTGCCGTCAAGCGCTTACTACGCTATCTCAAGGGCACGATTCATCATGGCATTTTCTTTCGTGCTCGCTCGCCTTTGCACCTTCGGGTTTTCTCGGATGCTGATTGGGCTCCCGCCTCGACCAATTACTCGTCCACCACGGCATATGTTGCTGTTCTTGGCACAACCGCTATCTCCTGGAGCTCTCATCGTCAACGCTCGATCTCTCGGTCCTCGACCGAGTCGGAATACTATGCTCTCGCCGATGCTGCCGCTGAGGCCGTGTGGATTCGAACTCTACTTCAGGAGCTTGGTGTCCAGCTTGCTCATTCACCATCTCTTTATTGTGACAACGTTGGTGCAACCCAACTAAGTGCTAATCCGGTGTTCCACTCTCGCATGAAGCACATTGCCGTTGCCTATCATTTTGTTCGTGATCTGGTACAACGTGGTCTTGTTCGAGTGTTTAAAATTTCAACGGTCGATCAACCTGCGGATGCCCTTACCAAGCCTCTTCCCAGGGGGCGTTTTCTCCTACTTCGACAGAAGTTAGGACTCCTCGATGGTGCGTTCTACTTCAGGGGGCGTATAAGGAATAATAATAATAGTACCAATATTTAGCAACTGTAATATCCCTATTATAGATAGTTTTTATCTAACAATATTCTCCCTTCCTAACTATTAGGGTTTTCCATTCTAAGAGATTATTCTCTCTTGTATATATACTCTTGTAATCAAGACTTGGAAGATAGGTTAATATACAAAAAGCATTTCAAGTATAATATTATAAATAAGCTGACAGACTCCTTGAGCAAACTTGTATTTGGGGGAACAAGGATTCGAGAAGTGCATTTCTTGAAACGCTCACTGTATTCAGTGATGGAAAGCATAGAGGCAGTCTTAAATATACAGGTGTGAGACAACTGGATGACTACGCTTTATAACCTCCTAACAAAGGGAGTCTTGCTAGAATATGAAGGTGAAGGAACCAGGATAAATCATATCGTCGCCAATTATCTTATCATCGATGGGGAGTTATATTGGCAAGGGTTTTCCACTCTGTTCTTGCGGTGCATCTCTTCTCCAGAAACAGAACGGGTCCTCCAAGAAGCCCATGAAGGGATCACTGCATGTAGAAGTGAGCAAAAAAGAATGACTGGACCGAATTCGCTACAAGACTGGTCAGAGACCAACCCGACTAGGACCAAGACCAAACGGGCAGGCGGTTTTTTTTCTCAAGGTCGGGCTCAGTCTTTTTCCCCAAAATTTCGACTAGGACCGACCCAACCTTGAAGAAACCCACATAGAAGAAGCCCACATAACCACATAGAAGAAGCACACATAACCACATAGAAGAGCCCACACACCAGAAGAACTGAAGAAGCCCCAACACCACAATCCTTATAGGTCCTTCAAGCTTGCCTTCTTCGTGCTTACAGACAGCATCCTTGCAGGTCCTTCAAGCTTGCCTACAAACATAATCCTTCTTTGTGCTTTCAAGCTTGCCGAGGGACAATCGTATTCTTATGTCCTTGATCTCAAGGTTAGCGACTCGTTTATTATACGTTTTCGTTAATAGTAAAATCAGAGGATTGCGTTTGCTACCTTCTTCTTATCCATCTCGCAGTGGTTTAAATATTTTGATTTTTCGCTCTAGCTGGTTTGAATCGGAACTGTCTGGTCACGATTTACCGATTGCCGATTCCACTAGCTCTTTAGGTCACGATTTGTTGATTGTTCTGGTATTTAGAGTGAAAGATATTTGTCGATTGCTATTTAGCTCTTTGACTTTGGTCGAAGATCGAGACCGGCCCGAATCAAGCAAGACCAACCTAGACGGTTTTTTGCTCGAAATCGATCTCGGTCCTCCGAAAATGAGGACCAAAATTTCGGGCTCGGGCTCGGTCTTGCCAAAAAGACCGGACTGTCCCGCCCGAGCTCACCCTTAGCTGCATGCCATAAAGGCGTACGCTCATGGGTGCAAAAGATTTTCAGATTGGGCTATTATTGATCAACCTTGAGCAAGAACTAACCAAAAAGTGTGAAACATGCCAAAAGTTCACTCCAAAGACCGATCGATCACCTACTCTATTATCCCCTATGGCGGGCACCTGGTTATTCACTCAATGGGAAGTCGACATTTTGGAGCCTTTTCCGATGAGTACCATACATAGAACACACATTATAGTGGCAATCGACTACTTCTCGAAATGGATAGAGGCGCAGACTTTGAACTCCATGACTGAGTTTCAAGTGATTAAATTCTTGAAAGACAATATCATTTCACACTATGATGTTTCCAAAATACTTATAAATTTGGAAGATCATGTGAAAGTGTTAGTCAATATTTTAATAAAGTATAGTATATTATATTTGCACAATCATTTCACAAAATAGCCCGAACCAATAACAACAAATAGCACCGATAAGCGATGAAGTTGCGATGAGGGTAAAATTGTAATAACACAAGTGTTGGTGTGGTCTTACCAGAAAAAGGTGACACTTTTTATATGGTTACAACTATGTTTTTCATTCAGGAAATTTATGTACATAACATAATATAGAACGAAGGAAGCGGAGTAGTTGATAATAGCACTGCAATCTTCAATACATTGCTCCTCTCCAACATATTATTCTGATTCATTTCTTTTGTATATGTGTTACGCTTAAATAAGGTTAACTGGAATTACAAAACTGTTCTCTTCTAAGGACATCTACTGATATATCATTTTGTGGTGTAAAATGCAAATGTCATTTCTGCTGAAGAAACAAAGTGAACAGAAAACAAGGAACTGTCTGCCTGCAACTACACTACACTACTTCATTTGGTTTAGGTATTCTCTTGTACTCGTAGTTGTTTATGTCCATCTTCTCCTTTAAATCCTATAAAGAAAAACACAGAAAATGAAACAAAAAACGTGTATCATTCAGAAAAGCATGGTGAGAACAGACATTGCTACTGACCTTCAACTCCTCTTCCAGTGAAAGCTTCTTCGGCTTATATTCTACAGGTCCTGTTCTTGACAGGGCTTTCCTTTGCTCGATGATCTCCCACTCTTGATCATCTCGTACTTTAGCGATATCCTTGCTGAAAAAATACAGCATATTGAAGTTAGCACTTGGAATTTTTGATACGGCGTTTCGTATGAGTAAAACCAACAATTCATATGTATAAGAAACAGAACTGAAATGTTTCTAAAGGTGGATGGCAGACAGATTGATGGTCTTAATAAGTTTCAAGATTAATAATAGCATAGATGATGAAGTTAAATAAAACAAGAACTCTCAGACTTCATTCTCAATAACTGAACACTAACCAAGCAAAAATCAAAGCAGCAGTAGAAGATCTAGTTTCCTAGTAAAAACGCTAATATCAAATAATCAAGGGTTGCTGCACAGAAAATATTGCAAGGTGTAAACTTTAAGCGCATTTGGGATTTACTTAGCAAAACTAAATGAATACTTTGAACAGATGGTGATAATGTTCATAATTCAACTGCGTGTTTATTACATGAATCATTCTCTACCTGGGAATTTATTTATACATTAAGAAAACTATGAATGATAGTGAAGATGTAGCTGACCTTCCTTGCAAGAGATGGCCAAGACCAAATGAACCAATCACAGTCAGTGATATCATGGGCAACCCATATCTAACGAATGGGTACTTCCTACCCCATCTTTTGAATGAAGAGGCCTTCTCAATAACACCACTGGTGGTAATTTTTGGGGATTTTCCTGTTGCAGCAGCGTCTGTCATTTCGCTGTTGATACAGAAAGTCAGAAATCAAGATTTAACATCATCATAAGAATATAATAATAGGATTGTTTTGACTCTTAATTATTTCTTCTTCTCCTGATAATAAGGAAGTCAATCGGGATGGAATTCAGGGGACCTGGAACATTTTCTTCAGGAAGTTTCCATTTCAGGTTCAAATCAAAGTCTAATGATCAACCGAAAGGTTTTGCAAAGCAGAGTTGTGATGCGATGGAGATGATCGAGAGTAACTGGAAGTGGAAGGAGATTACGGAAAATAATGGTGAATTAGGAGAATCAACTTGATCTAAGGAGCGTGGTTAGTAGATAATGATTGATCTGTAATGTAATTTTTTGGTTTGTTTACAGACCAAGAAGAGCAATTCATGGATAGAAGATTACCAGGCAAAGAAGACCGCAAGAACTAACCTTTGATCTGCTGAATGAATCCAAGAGCGATACGGAAAAGGAAAATCGAATCGAGGAAGACCTGAAATTGTTGGTTGGAGGAAGACACTGCAAAACTAGGTAGGTGGGAATTCAAGGATGTTCTGGTGCTTCTCTTCCGTCTGCCACCTTCCCTTCCCTTCCCTCTTCCCTGTGTTTTTTGGTGGGGGTGGGGGGCAAACGAGACCGTTGCGTTTCTGATGTCTATCATATCACAAATTGGACGGTTGTGATTTGCTGATGCAACCCCGCTGTTTTGTTTTGGGGGATCGGAGTTGTCATTCGGGTCGAATTATTATTCCTATATGGGTCGGGTTCAATAATTGGGTCTTAACTCTAGACTCGACCCGATGCATTTGGTTATAAGTAAGGGTGAGCGGTTCCGGGTACCCTGTAAATTTAGGAGTTCCCGGAACCTACCCAGTTTAATACAGGGTATTTAATTTTGGAACCGAAACCTACCCGTTTAATTTTGGAACCGGAACCTGTTTGTACAAACGGTTCCGGGTACCCTGTTAGGAACCTGTTTGTTTTTCATCCCCGTTTCGGTTCCAGTTTGGATATTTATGTTTATGGTAAACAATCACAGATTTGATAAATCAGCAAATGTAAGGCTGCAAGCCTGATAACATCATTTCATTCCTCAAATACCAATGCCTATTTACTTAAAACTATGTTCTGACACAGTGCTGAAGTACAAAGCTACAACATTTTGCATTCAAGCCGCTTGTGGTCTAAACATTTTGCATTTTGCATTTTGCATTCAAGCCGCATTCAACCCAAGAGAGATCAAGTAAACACGATGGCGAGAGTCAAGCGCGGCTGAGTTCCTACTCTCACAGAAGCACTTCTGAGTTTGGTGAAGAGGAATCAATTTCTTCTTCAAGTTTCTGAGACCGGATCCTGTGAGACCTCTCCGGAGTTAAGCACAGAGAGGTTCTTGGTAAACGAACGGAGGACTTCTCCGACGAGGACCGCGACAGAGACTTGTTGTCCGGCGCCGAGCTCTACTTCGTCTTTGAACTGTAGAGGTACTTCTTGACTCCTAAAAAGAAAGGTCAGGGGAGGTATCTGTATTATTATAGCAGCAAGCCAGCAACGTTCATTAGGGGAGCAGTCAGTTGTGCATGTAACGTGTTCGACGAAAGTCCTGAGACAAGTCTCCTATTATTTTACCCTGTCAAAGAAGGCAATTCAGTACCTACTCTTGCCTTGAGTGACTGCTCTTAGTGATCCTGATCGGCTGCACTGCGGTGGCTCACCGTGATGGAGTCTCGGTGCCAGGCTCCGAACATCAATAAACAGGCTGTCCCGGTGAGCTTGGTGGATCGAATGGAGGAGGACTTGATTCCTGAAAGGGAACAATGTCAGCAAAAACCATCATACAAAGCTAAATTAACTGGAGTAATCCCCGGTGCATTCGAGAGGACGTTTTATTGTGAAGATTACCTGCTGAATGGCATTGAAGAAGAGGTGGATGAATTCCCGGACATCAATTGTGTTAAGATCTTCTTCACCAGGGAAGAAAAAATGGCAATGCGCAAGAATCATGCTCTTGATATTATCATCAAACTATTTGGGAAGTCAGTGGATTATCGTTTCCTACTGAGGAAACTGACACTAATGTGGAAAACTTCGGATCCCTTTGACATGATGGACCTAGGTAACGGTTTCTTCAAAGTAACTTTCAAAAACAGAGTGGACCTAGATAGGGTTCTAAAGGAAGGACCGTGGTTTGTTAATGCAAGCTTCCTAACAATGCGGATGTGGGAACCTAAATTCCAACCGGCTAAGGCGTCGTTCACGGCGGCGGCTATCTGGATTCGTATCCCTATGCTACCGTCGGAATATTATGAGTTGCAGGCTCTTCAAAAGATTGGAAACAGCTTGGGGACGCTACTCAAGATCGATATGGCCACAGTGAATGGTGAAAGGGGGAAGTTCGCTAGGCTATGCATTCAAATGAATCTCATGAATCCATTGCCCCTGTTTCTTAAAATTGATAATCTACATCTCGATTTGGAGTATGAAGGAATAACATCCCTATGTTTTGAGTGTGGAAGGATCGGCCACAAAAAACAGACGTGTGGGGGGAGAAAGGAAGATCCGTACCTGAATCAACAGGGGCACGACGAGGAGACCACGACGGAGAACGCGAGACCAAGTGGTCAGCCTGAGGCAAGGATGGATCAGCCCAGCCTAGAGGAGGGCACAGAGGACCAAGGGGAGGCTGCTTACCGTGGTTATGGCCCGTGGATGCTGGTTCAAGCTCGGAGAAGGCCGCCGGGAAGGGGCACGAACCCGTCAGCCGACAGGGACAAAGGCATCGAGAGCAACGACCAGATCGGGGAACATAACGGGCAGGGAGGCATGGGACGACAACCAGTGGAGCAGGGGAACAAGAGTGCAGATGCTTTCATCGGGAGGAAAGCTGGGCAGAACGGGAAGAGTATGGCAGGGACAGAGATGATTAAAATATCAGAGAAGGGAGTGGGCCGAGCGGTGGAGGAGAAGAGAAGTGGGTCGAGTAACATGCCATCAAAGGAAGAGGTCGGGCCAGTTCTACATTTCAAGAAACAGGCAAAGGGAAGTGGGTCGGAGCAAGGCCCGGGCAAGTTTCCATATCTAAGCTCGGTTGGGGACAGAAAACACAGAGGAGAAGGAATGCGGGATCAGGACGCCCAGATACGTAAGTCAGGTAAGGAGAAGGAACAGGGAGAGGAGGGCCCAATTGGGACAGGGATGGAACTGATATTAAGGAAAAATCCTAATCAAGCTCGGTGGGAGCGTGCTGAGACGGCCATGGATCGTAACCAAGGAGAGGAAACCACAAACCGTGTAAAGCAGCAAGTTGACAGATTTAACCGCACCCAGCCCGACAGAACCTTCAACATGGTGGAGGAGACGGTAAGAGAAGAATCGAGCAGGAGACACTCAAATAGGAAAAGGAGTAGATCGCCATTGAGGATTTCAGGTGGACCAAGCTGGGATGTGGTATCAGGTTCGGTGCAGCCCAGGGGGGATCACTGACGGAGGGAGTATTCTCTGCTCTAGTGTTTTGTTTATTTTCTGTTATTGTTTTTATGATTAGTACAAATATGCTGAATTTAGGAGGAACTGTCATAATGGGGGATTCAAATTTGGATAGTAATTGTTGTAACGTTAAAATTATTGCTTGGAACTGTAGGGGTTTAGGTAGTAAGCTTGCTATTAACACTGTTAAAGATTTGGTGGGCAGATATAATCCGGATATGCTCATACTGACGGAGACGATGATCAGTGGGGACAAGATACTAGCTCAAACAAAAAAGCTGAGATTCGACAGATTTGAAAGTGTGGATGCTAGGGGTCTAAGTGGTGGAATTCGAATCCTTTGGAATTCAATGGCTTTGGACATTCAAGCCCTGGGGTCTACTGAGCAAGAGATCCATGTGTCGGTTAAGGTACACCCCACTAATCTGACTTGGATGTTGTCTGCTATATATGCTAGTGTTAATGTAGAAGAAAAGCAATATCTTTGGAATAACTTGAAAGCGGTGTCGGATGCCATGAATATTGCTTGGGTAGTCTTAGGTGATTTCAATGACGTGGTTAGCCAGGATGAGAAGAAAGGGGGTAGGCCGATAGATTGGACCCGGGCGAATAGATTCAAGGACATGTTAGATTATTGTAGCCTGATTGATCTGGGGTTCTCGGGACCCCAGTTTACTTGGGCTAAAATGTGCAAAAACAATAGATTTGTCCAGCAGCGTCTAGATAGAATTGTGGCTAATTCTGAGTGGATTGTCAATTTCCCGAATGCTAAGGTTTCCCACCTCACTAGAGTCAAGTCAGACCATTGCCCTCTTCTGCTTCAACTGAATAAGGAGGACCTGGATAGATCTGTCAGACCCTTTAGATGTGAGCCTATGTGGCTTGATCACCCAGACTTTAAAAATTTGGTGTCTAAAACTTGGGATAGGGCGGTCAACTGTCACCAGGAAGCTACTAGGATCTTCCCTGCTAGGGCCAGAGTTTGGAATAGGAGGGTGTTTGGTAATGTGTTTAAGAGAAAAACCCATATCCTTGATCAACTTGACTTTACTCAAAAGAGGATCACCATTAGCCTCAATGCCTTTGATATCATCAGAGAAAAAGAGTTGAGGGCGGAGTATGCATCTATCCTCAATCATGAGGAGATGCTTTGGGCCGCTAAATCCAGATCAAAATGGATTGAGGACGGGGATAGGAACACCAAATTCTACCATGTCACCACTTTAGTGAAAAGAAATCGGTCTAAAATTAGAGCCATAAAGGACCCTTGGGAACAATGGGTCTATGATCCAAGTCAGATTAAGGGTATATTTCAAAGTTTTTTCACTAATCTGTTCACTTCAGGTAAGGGTGAAGTCCAGATTGACCTCGATCTGGAATTTAACCCACCGGTGACCCTATCTCCTGATATGGCTAACTCCATGAACCGTGTGGTCTCTGAGAGTGAAGTGCTGGGTGCGCTTAAGACGATGGGGCCCTTGAAAGCCCCGGGCCCTGATGGGCTACACCCCATATTTTACCAAAAAAATTGGGACATTGTGGGAAATTCGGTTTGTGGTCTTATCAAAAACATTTTTGCAGGCAGCCTGCTACCTACGAACATGAATGATACTCTCCTATGCTTGATCCCGAAAATGGGAAATCCTGAGATGGTTAAGCATTTCAGACCGATTAGCCTCTGTAACACTTCTTACAAGCTGATCTCTAAGGTCATTGTCAATAGGATCCGCCCATATATGCATCACCTGATCTCCCCTTTTCAGGCCAGTTTTATTCCTAGTAGACGTGCTAGTGATAATGTGGTGATCCTTAGGAAGGTCCTGAGATCTGTGGCTAATAAGAAGGGTAAGTCGAGGCTCATGGTGCTTAAGCTGGATTTGGAAAAAGCCTATGACAGATTGGAGTGGGATTTTATCCGTCAAACCTTGATGCACTTTAATTTTCCTAGGATGATGATATCCATCATTATGAATTGCGTCTGCTCCACCTCTGTCTTCATTCTATTGAATGGGGGCAAACTGGAGTCATTCTCTCCTTCTAGGGGACTTAGGCAGGGGGACCCCCTTTCCCCGTACCTCTTCATTTTGTGCATGGACTTTCTTAGCTTCCTCATCGAGGAGGATGTTAAGAAAGGTCAGTGGAAACCCCTGAAATTAGGCAGGCAGGCCCTCCAGCTATCGCATTTGCTATTCGCTGATGATCTGATTCTTATGGGTGAAGCCTCGTTCGCTAATTGTCAGTCGATGACAAGGATTTTACAGATTTTCTGTGAAAACTCCGGCCAAAAAATTAATTTTGAGAAATCGCAAGTGGTTTTCTCAAAAAACATGGCCACGGAGTCGACTAACCAGTTGGCGGGGTTGTTGGGCCTGACTAAAGTGGACAACCTGTCTAATTACCTGGGGTTCCCTATGAGTTTGTCGAGTAAGGAATTGAAGTCATTCACTTTCATCCTGGACAAAGACCGGACTAAGCTTGCGGGTTGGCGTTCTAAGCTTCTATCTGTCACGGGTCGTGGGATCCTTATTAACTCGGTTATGACTTCGATTCCGGCTTATTATATGCAATGTACTAATCTCCCATCTTATACTTGCAATGAGTTGGATAAATTGAACAGGAACTTTCTTTGGGGCTCCTCGGAGGAGAGAAAGAAAATGCACCACCTGAGCTGGGAAGTGGTAACTCTTCCAAAGGATAAAGGGGGGCTAGGAATGACACAGACCAGGGAAAGAAACAATGCCATGTTAGCTAACCTAGCCTGGAGAATGGAGAGGTCGGAGGCTCCGTGGGCGAGTATCCTTAAGAATCGGTACTTCAGGCCAAACAGGAGGGAGATGAAGACTGGATCAGTCACTTGGAAAGCACTAAGAAATGGGAGGAGCTGTCTGAAGGAAGGACTAGGGTGGATTGTGGGAGACGGAGCTAGCGTTAACGTCTGGTATGATAAATGGTTTGGCCCTAACTCTTTGCGTAGTATGGTGCAGGGTCCTCTAGGTTTCGAGGAGCAGGATCTTAAGCTGCAGGAGTTAATTTCAAATAATGGGGAGTGGGACGTTTCAAACCTGTCACTCCAGATCCCGAATTCCATTGTGGAGATGATAAGAGCGACTCCAAGGAGTATAAGCCAAGGGGGTCAAGATAGGAAGGTATGGTGGGGCTCTCCGACAGGTACACCATCCGTAGCCATGGTTCATAGGAGTATCAGCCAGAAAAGGCACAACCACATCGAGCAGGATCGGAGTAAGTGGAACTGGATCTGGGAAGGTAAAAACTTACCAAGAATCAAACACTTTTTGTGGTTGTGTAATCATGATCGTATACCTACTGCTTGCATGCTTAGGAAGAGAGGTATGGATATTGATCCCATTTGTAAAATTTGTGGCCTATTTGAAGAAAACACCCTGCATGTCCTGCGGGATTGTCAGTATGCTAGGCAGGTTTGGTTGGATATTGGTATTCCGGGTGACATAGATTTTCATGATAACCAGTTAGCGGTTTGGTTGAAAGCTAACAATCATGATGATAGGGAGCATCACGAGGGGATGAAATGGAGTTTGATTTTTTCCTCTGCTGTGTGGTTTATCTGGAAAAACAGAAATTCGTTTATTTTCATCACTAACAAATTTCTGGATAGAGATATTGTGAGTCTAACATTTTCGCAGGTAAGAGAAATCTCGATTGCACTGGAGAAGTCACAACACGCACAGAGTGGGACAGAGCTCGAAGTTCGATGGACTACACCAGAGTTTGGTTGGACCAAACTGAACACAGATGGATCAGCGATAGGAAATCCGGGACCAGCAGGATGCGCGGCGATCCTAAGAAACCACCTAGGTGGTTGGGTGAAAGGGGCTCAAAGAAGACTGGGCATAACGAATAGCTTGGTCGCTGAGTTATGGGGATAAGGGACGGGCTTATATTGGCAAGGAAGATGGGAATTCAGGATCTCCATGTGGAGTCGGATGCTAAAGAGGCGATAGGTATGATTCTAGAAGAGAACTTGGAAGACAGACCGCTAACCCCTATTATCTGTGATTGCAGGAGACTGATGCTGGGATTCAGGAGAGTGAAGCTAAGGCACGTGTTCAGAGAAGGAAACGGAGCAGCAGACATGTTGGCTAAGGAAGCGGTCAACATAGAATCAACATTTGTTGAGTTGGATCATCCACCGAGGAGTGTTGTAGCGATTCTTAGACTGGATACCATGGGTGTGACTAGGACTAGATTTGTAACTCTAGAGTAGACTAGTTTGTATGATTTTGTTTCAGCATTTACCAAAAAAAAAGTTAAAATTAAGGAAACTATAGATTTGCTAAAAATCCAAGGAAAACAATAACAAACGACATTACCTCTGGCTGGAAGCTCATCAATGAGTTTTGGTCTCCATTGCTCTGAGACAACACTAAATAATTTCCACTGCTGGTTGGGCTCCAACAACACTATATCGCCCCTAAATGAGAAAACACAGTAACTGAGACAACAAATAGCTAAGATTTCAAACTAAGTGCAAATTAGCATTATGATTTACATAGGCTCAGATCACATAGGCTCTACTTTTGACAAAGAGGCTATCGAAAATATCATAGTCGATTGACCTTGGAGAGCAGATTGAAGCCTAGTTTGTAATGTCATTCACACCTTAACAAATATGCTTAGTTTGTAATGTCATTCGCACAAAAATGATTGCTCAAAATCAGATAAAGGCAATTCAATCGAAAATAATCACTCTCGAAAATAACCAGCATTAATACAGCAGATGATAGCGAAGGTAAAAGAGCATTAATAACCAGTAGATGATACACGCTCGAAAATAACGAGCAGATGATAGTGAAGGTAAAGCACAAACCTTGAGATCGATTCCGACAACGGATCCACCATTTTTAATAAAATTCACAAGAAAGAGACGTAGGAAGAGAGACAGGGGAGGCTCACCGTAGGAAGAGAGACGTGGAGGCTACCGTCGGAGAGGCTGCGGTTGAAGGCGCCGATTGCTCTGATCTGTGAGTATGAGGCTTAAAGACTGAAAGGCTGAGGCTGAAAGACAAGGCTGCGGTTCAACTTCTTGGCAAATGGCAAGGTTACGGTTCAGCTTCCTCCTTTAGCTTTAGGGTTCCTCTTTTTTTTTTAAAGAAAAAAATATAGAGAGAGAGAACCGGTTCCGGTTACTTAAGGGTACCCAGATAGGAGAATCGGAACCGGAACCGGAACCGAATAAATAGATTCTCAATTTTTTTTTTTTCCGGAACCTACCCAAAGTGTCGGTTCCGGGTCCAAATGGGTAATTTGCTCACCCCTAGTTATAAGTGTTATTATTATATATAAATACAAATATGATATGAATATTTTTTTTGTGATATGATTTTATCATGCTTTCCCAAGTGATTTATCCATACCTACGGGCTTGGGATAAAAAAAATCAGATGAACCAATTCATACGAATTAGTTCAAAAAATAAACCATTTTTTTTATAATTAATTGCATAATTATTTCACAAGTGGATCGGATCGTGCACTATAAGCATGAGCAAATTAAAGGAAAATCGGAATCAAAATTTTCTATTTTTGTTTTATTGAAAAAACAAAATAGTACAGTTCAGAGACGATTGTAATTAGTTTAAAATTATATCAGCTATTTTATCCTCAAATAAAACAATTCTTTTATCTAACAAAAAATGAGCTGATTTATTTATTTAAACAATTCTAATTCATTTCCGATCGGTTCGGACCGAACCGGTTCATGAAAAAAATAAAATCACACCCACTTGTATCGTGTAAGAAATAGGGAACCCTACAAACGAGAGTTTTTGGGGAGGAAAACAAAATGTGTCAACGTAACTCTCCAACACAAATTCAATGCATACACATCAACCCATCAACTTCACAAAATGTTGCATGTTGGCCCCTCGTCGAGACCTCCAAAACAACATGGAAATCTCCTCTCCTCTCCCCAGCAACTCTGTTTCGTTTCTTCTTCGTTCGGCACAAAAATCTTCACTTCAAAGAAGTTGATTCACGACATTTCCGCCTCCTTTGTTGTCGCGATTCTTGCCGTATCGCGGTCCTTTCTGAACACCCAATACAAAGGTGTATAGCACAAGCAGCAGATCCCAAACGGCATGGCCATCATTGATAGCAGCCCTTTAGAAAGCGCAACTGCCTCGTTACTCGATCCCGTAAGGTGGTTCACTGCCTTCGCATCGTAACCAAAGATTCTCTCCGACAAGATTCCAACCAGAGGAGCAGCGAATGAGGAAAAGGAGCCCTCAAATGCGCGGTCAAATGCATAGATCATGGTACGATGTTTCGGAGGGACAACCTCAGCGAAAATTGGAGCATTCACAGCCGAACCGTTCCAGCTTATGGTGAGTCCCATGAGGAGCAGTGTGGCGGCGTAGGTGGGGAAGCTCGAGATCGACTGTGGGATGCCTTGGAGAAGAAACAAGGAGAAGGGGATGCCCATGAAGGCGCTGAATTGGGCGCATATGATTCGTCCCGAATGTGGGTAGATTTGCGATAAACGGTCCGCTATGAATCCGCCGAGTAAGGAACCGATCGCACATCCTGTCGCAAAGAGGCTAAGCAGAGCAGCTGTTGCATTGTGGTCGAACCCTACATTGCAAACACACCATATCATATGAGAAAGTGTAAAAGTTATTTAGGTGCCTCAAAAGTCCCATTTTTACAAATAGTTACTTTAGAAAAAAATTACAGGTACTTCAGAAAAAAAATACTTTTGAATATCACAAAAGTTATAAATGTATCTATTTTAATTAAATACCTAAAAATAACAAAAAAAATAATATTTCAATAAAGACAAAGTAAATTTCGTTGCTACCTTACTGGAACAAAATACTACATACGTGAAGAGCACATGACCGAAATATTAAAGTAGATACATTTATAATTTCTGAAATATTTAACAATTTTTTTCTAAGGTACCTATTTGTAAAAATGTGACTTCTAATACGACAAGGTATGCAGTGATTCTAGATTGTGTATCGCATTTCGTGGTGAGTGTTACTCACCGATTAGTTCAAACCACATAGTGAAGAACACCATGGCTGTCCATGGAAGAGAACCAACTATGCCCTGCAATACAATGATCTGAAATGTCTTCACCTTCATCACGAGTTTCATTGCGGTCCAAGACTCGATCCAAACCGACTTTGCGCGTGGAACCTTGTCGATCAAATTAGCCCTAATCAAACCAAAACGCATAGTATCAAGCAAATATACACACTGGAAAGAAAGTTTAAGACCCGAAAAAATCCATTTTTATAGTGTTCGTAGCAAAGGAAACCTGATTGAAAATTCATGAAGAAATTCCACACCTTTCTAGATTGTCACCCGAATCATGACTGGTAAGACTAGTTGTTATTTTTCTTGGATCAACCACAAACACAAACACGAGGAACCCAATCAACGAACTAAGCATCGCCATCATGATGAATGCGCATCGCCATCCTTGAAACCCCCAGTAATCCTGACCGGCCATAAGCGTCGCTAAAACTCCCCCACCAATCCCACCAAACGTCCCAACAAGGCTCAAAAACCCAAAGCCTGCTCCTCGAACACCGTCACTATAACTATCAGCAATAAAAGATTGGAGTGCCGGGATCACAATAGCGAGCCCAAATCCATTCACTGCTCTCCATATAGCAACTTGAAAGAACTGTTGGCTCATCCCGACTGCTGCAGTTGATACTGCCCAGCAAAAAGTGCCTATTGTGAGGACAGTGGGGCGATCGTAGTTGATGACTAGGACGCCGGCTAAGGGGGAGGCAAGTCCTTGTACGAAGTTTCGTATGAATGTTAGGTAACCCAAGTCGGAGGGTCCCGCATTGAAGGCCTCGCTCACTTCTTTGTAGACTGAGGGCAAGAGGTTCTCATCCGCTCGCTCCATAATGGCAGCCATGTTGATGAGGATGAGGGAGAGTGAAAAGCCAAAGATCTTTCTGGTCCTGGGACATAATAACAATGGTTGTCAGAAAATACGAACAAGTGTTAGAAAGAACATGTTTGAACAACAGTTATGGATCCAGGTCAGTTTTTGCTTATGCATTCCAATGACCACCGAGGTAATTGCTCGATTGTCATATAATTAGAAGCAATGAATCCTGTCATATCCCGACAGGATAGAGTTCTATTTTCTTCTGCAAATCATTCTTTCCCACAAGCAGACTGTTAATGCAGATGAACTCCTGTTTCAGAAGTAGTAAATTTATTGAAACCTCCACCAGATACTCGAGACAATAAATTTTGAAATCAAACTATTTCAGAAGTCCTTGTGTCTTAATTCAGCTACGTTGCTTCTACTTGGAAGCTAAGGTATTACAGACACGCCTATTAACTCCTCAAACAGCAGAAAAACATGACAAAACCACATGGTAGTATCTTGGGGGGCAGGAAAAAAAATAGCAGTTATTGCTATATCCCATCCATCATGCTTCTACTATTATTTTGCACTAAAAAGGAGCAATAAAGGATTTAAGGGATGTTAGTTTTGCCACCACGAATCAACCATACACTGGATATACACTGCGGAATAAGAACAGTCAACTTAGCATCAAAGTTGGGTTCTTTCCAAATTAACCTGATGTAATTTGAATTTCCAGATTGCAATATACGATAAACGGGAACCAAATATGAATATTGAATCTTGATCATTGTGGCAGTTACTCAATATAACTAAATCCATTTTCAAATGATGGAGGCAGTTACTCCGGTCTGGTGTGACCTCAATACAGATGGAACAGTAAACAAACCAGTCATTTTGAATCAAATCGAATCCAGACAAGAGTGAATCTGATACTCAAGAATATGAGAAACAATTCACCGCCAGACCCAGAATCCAAAGATGTCTTACTTCATGTCTGCGAGGAACAATCTGAACTTCCGAAACTTGGATCTGTGAGCAGAATTCGACCTTGACCTCGAGTTTCTAGGGCCCATACAACCAAGTAAAGGTAGCCGAATCGACTCCAAGTAAAGCGGAGCCCCTCTTCAAAGGCGGATCTGAGACACCCACTTTGGATATGTTATTTTAAGAAACTGTCACGAGGGAGATGGAATAATATCACGAGGCCACAAAGACCCTCCCACGACCAGACCCGAACTCTGATTCGCTGAGCACATGACTAAACCGAATCTATAATATATAGAAACGCCCAAAGGATTGAAGCTGGAGTTGACGAGGAGTGGATACCATACCACGCACGGAAGCCAGCCAGGTGGGTTGAGAAAGATACGAGGTTTCCTTCCTTTGTCGGACCAATGGATTAGATGATCGTTACAGATTCTTGCTGATGGCGGGTATGCAAACAATTGGACGGCTGGGATTTAACGATGAAATCGCCGTCTCGTTTTGACTTTTTCTCTGGAGTCAAGTGGCGACTGGATGATATTCGATACCAGAAGAGAATTCTTACTTTCCGTTGCTCAAGTATTTTAGCCCGACTAATTTGGGCCTCCGTAAAGCCTGGTTCCATCCGATGACCTAGCATGACGAATAGTGTACGTCGTGTCATATCTACAACGGTTAAGTAGGGAAAAGGCCGAAAGAGTATACAATTACATCAATTTCCGAAAAATCTAAGACTCACGTGATGACTATCGTAATGACGTTCTTATCTTTACCGTTGAGATTGACAGATTCGATACGAAGAAGATCTTCTTGGATGGAAGAAGATCGAGAAATATCCTCTTTCTAGCTTTCAAGAATATGGGTCATAACAAGAAATAGATCGAAAAAATAGTCTTCCCTTTGATCGGATACACATAAAACAAGATTTATCCACTAGGGGCTATTAATATCCGATTCAAGTGATTCCAGGCGAGGAGTGGAAGAAACTTAAAATGGATGTTATTTTCATCGTCGTGGATGCCTAGTCTCCTATAACATCATTCTTAGTCAGACCACCATCAACCCTAATAATATCATCCCATCGAAAGTGCATCAAAGATGAAGTTTCTCACTCCTCACGAGATCAAAGAAGTTAGAGGTGGCTAACTTGCTTCAAGAAGATGCTACGTCAATTGCTTAAGGAGGAAAACTTAGCTACTGTCGTTGGTTGAAGATCTAATCAAGATAGAAGTGGAAGACTCAAACATGAATGTAAAGATTAGAGTTACACCCACCGTTGAGCAGAATGCCTCCATGACAACAATTCCCATAGAGTTCAAAGATATTTTCGTATGACATCTCAACGACATGTCAACACATCAACATGGAAATCATCTTCTATGAGCTGAAAATCAATCTCGCTATAAAACTGGTCGCTCAAGCAAAGCATTAGGCGAGGACAAGAGGCTGGCGGTGAGGAAAGGTGAGGAAAGGAGTGAAAAAGCTACCACATGCAGGGTTTGCCAAAGAGATCTGCTTTTAGTGGCTAGAGTCAACTCTAATGTGATGAAGGAAAATAAGAGGAAACAGCGAACGTGTATGGACTTTCGGAACCTCAATAAGGCGTGCCCAAAGGACTCCTACCCAGTGTCCCGAATAGACTAGTCGGTAGACGCGACGTTGGGACACGAGATGCTAAGCTTCATGGACGCCTACTAAGGTTACAATCAGTTCACAATGCATCCATCCAACGAGGCCTACACCGCCTTCTATGTTGACAACGACATACTCTCTGACAAATTCATGCCCTTCGAACTAGTCAACGTGGGGTCAACCTATCAAAAAGTAGTCAACAAGCTCTTCAAGAACACGTTGAAGTGAAACATGGAGGTTAGGCGTGTTCCAAAAAACGATTTGACTTAATTGAATTGGATTTGGTCTAGATCTCAACTGGTTTGAATCAGTTTACACGAATTAGTTCCAAAAGCAAACCAGATTTTTAAGGCTAACGTGGGTCAGTTCAAAAACTAGGTTCAATTCAGTTCCAAATTGATTTGAGCCGACTCGTTTTGTTATCTAGTCCAAAACAACCGGGCTAGGGTCTACAAATTGAAAATTAAAGCAACCCAACCCATCTCTCTTTCTCACTCCTTTGCAACCGAAGAAAAACGGCTAATGGAGAAGGATGAAGGGTGTTTCTCCAGTGGCTGCTTCAGGTGTTGTTCGGATAGCCCATAGTACGTTTTCTAGCTCTTCTTCCGAGTTTCCTTTAAATGCTTGAACCTTTTTCTTGAGTCCTGCTAAAACAACTTTGGTGGCTGCTTCAGCTTGTCCATTCGTTTGAGGATGATGCACTGAGCTGAACCTGTGATCGATATGGTATTCTTCGCAGAGCCATTTAAGTTCTTTTCCTACCAATTGTGGACCATTATCGCTGATGAGTATCTTGGGAACGCCAAATCGCGAAAATATGTTGATCTTTAAGAACTTGATCACTTGAAATTCCGTTGTAGAGGCCAAAGCTTTCGCCTCTATCCACTTGGTGAAGTAGTCGATCACCACTATGATGTGGGTACGCTGCCCAGTACTGATAGGAAAATGACCCAATATGTCTATTCCCCATTGAGCAAAAGGCCAGGCGCCCGCCATTGGGGATAGCAGTGTTGGTGGTCGACCGAATCGTGGCGCGAACTATTGACAAGTCGCACACTTCTGCGTTAATTCAGCTGCATCTTTGCTTAAGGTTGGCCAGTAGTAGACCAATCTGAAGATTTTCCGCGTCAATGAGTGTGCACCTTCATGGCATGCAGCAACTCTTTCATGAGCTTCACGAAGAACCCTTTCTGTTTCAGGATGAGAGATGCACCTTAGATAGGGAGTTGAGTAGCCTCGTCTATAGAGTTCTCCATCTATGATCAAATAACTGGCCGAGAGACGTCTTATCCTTGTGGATTCGCCTTCGTTTTCTGGGAGAATTCCCTCTTTCAAGAAGTTCTGGAATGGAGTCATCTAGGTTACTTGTCCTTGAATATTGAAAACTTTTGCTCGGTTGTCGAGAACTGAATATAAGGCTTTTTCCAGAAACTGTACGTCTTGAATCCTTGTTCCTCCAAACGCCAACTTGCTCAAAGAGTCTGTCATCTGGTTCTCTTGGCGAGGAATAGACTCAATCGCGAAATTTGGGATTTCGGCGATGAGTTTCTTAGCGATGTCGAGGTACTTCTTCATCTTTTCCCATTGCTTCATAAGTGTCATTAACCTGATTGACAATTAGCTCGGAGTCGCTTTTCGCCCTGAGTGTTGATATGTCCATTCCTTTACCAAGTCTGAGTCTAGTAATAAGAGTCTCGTATTCTGCTTCGTTGTTGGTCGCCTGAAATGTTAGGGCGATCTCATACTTCAAAGGCTCGCCCTCAAGGGGGATGAGAATTAGTCCTGCCCCGAGCCTTCTCTTGAGGAAGATCCATCTGTATAAAGTTCCCAGATTTGGCTTGTGTCTGCTGATGAACTTGGCCTGTTTTCTGCTTGTGCCAGACCATTGCTTGTACTTTCCACTATAAAATCAGTCAATGCATGACCTTTGATGGCCGTTTTCGACGCAAATTTAATCTTGAACTCGCTGAGCTCGATCGCCCATCTGACCATTCTTCTTGAAGAATCTGGTTTCAGCAGGAAGTTTTTGAGAGACTGATTGGTGAGAACTGTAATGTCGTGCACGTGAAAATAAGGTCTTAGCTTTCGAGCAGCAATAACTAAGGCATAGATATACTTCTCAATCTGGACATATTTTATTTCTGCAGAATTAAACATCTTGCTAACAAAATACACTGGACTCTGGACATTTTCTTCTTCCCTTATTAAGACGGCACTGGCTGCCACGTCGCTGATGCTTAAGTAAAGGAAGAGATGCTGGCCAGGAATAGGTTTCGCCAAAGCCGGAAGTGTTTGAATATACTGCTTCAGGGATTGGAAGGCATCCTCGCAGTCTAGCATCCACTCGAACTTGCGGTTGGCCCTGAGAGTCTTGAAGAATGGTAGTGTCCTGTCGCTCGCCCTGGAGAGGAAGCGGTTGAGTACAACCAGGCGGCCATTCAGACATTGGACCTCCTTATGGCAAGTTGGCGACTTCATCTCCTCAATGGCCTTAAGCTTTTCTAGGTTGGCCTCAATGCCACGTTCGCTTACCATGAATCCCAAGAATTTCCCAGACTTGACTCCAAATGCACACTTTGCTTGGTTCAGGCGAACACTGTGCCTCCTCATGCACTCAAAGGCTTCTCTAAGATCTGCTGTGTGAAGACTTCCCTTGATTGTTTTGATGAGCATGTCATCCACATAAGCCTCCATATTTCGCCCCAACATGTCTTGAAACAAGTGGTTTACCATCCGCTGATAGGTCGCCCCGGCATTGATTAGAACAAATGACATCACTTTATAGCAAAGATTGTCCCCGTCTACGTAGAAAGTTGTGTGTGCCTCATCGTCTGGGTGCATCTGGATCTGATTATAGCCTGAATAGGCGTCCATAAAGCTCAGCATCTCATGACTAGAGGTTGCATCGACCAGTTGATCAATTCGGGGAAGGGGATAGGAATCCTTTGGGCAAGCTCTGTTCAGGTCATGGAAGTCGAGGCACATTCTCCACTTGCCATTCGATTTTTTGACAATAACTGGGTTGGCGACCCAGCTCTGGAATCTCACCTCCCTAACAAAATCGGCTTCAATCAGCCTGCCCACTTCTTCTCTGATCGCCAAACGCTTGTCTGACCCGAATGACCTTCTTTTCTGAGTGATTGGCTTGATGGAGGGATCTATCCTCAGCTCATGAAAGATGATGTCAATGCTAATACCCGGCATGTCGCTAGGTTTCCAAGCAAAAAGCTCATTGAATTCCTTGAGGAGTGCAGTCATGGCCTGTTTCTGATCGTCGTTCAAGGTGGTCCCAATGCGCACTTTCTTATCTGGACCGTCAATCTCAACCTCCACTAACTCCTCCAAAGGTGTTGGTCGAGCCAAATCCTCACGACGGTCAACCTCTGTCTCTATGGCGAGGGTTTCCCTTTGATTCTTCCTGCGCAGGCAGTTCACGTAGCATTGTCGTGAGGAAGGCTGGTCACCCAAAACTTCTCCAATCCCGTTGGGCGTAGGAAACTTCACCTTTTGATGGACTGTGGAGGCCACAATCTTATGAGGATTGATCGTGGTCCTCCCCAGGATGGCGTTGTACGATGTCAGTGAGTCGACCACTAGGAAGGTGATCGATACCTTAATGCTCTTCCATCCTTCGCCCAGAATCACCGGCAGAGTTATTGCTCCCAGCGGATAAGTTGTTCTCCCGGAAAAACCGATCAATGGAAAATCGACCTTCTTCAGGTCGCGCTTGGACTTTCCCATCTTCTCAAAAGCATCCAAAAACAGGGCATATCCGCTGTGATAACCAGGGCATATATGTCGAGCTCCCTCCGTCGATCAAAATTCTCTTCACGTCACACTCGTCGACATCGGCTGTGATAACCAGGGCATCATTGTGAGGGGTGGTGACATGTGCCAAGTCATCTTCGGAGAATGAAATGACAATGTCCTCTTCAGGTCGAAGTCGCTTTCCCAGCTGAACCGCTGTAGAAATCTGAGTCGCATAGGCCTCCCTTGCATGTGACCCCTCGCCTCCGACACCAAACCCTCCAACAATCAGGTTGACTACCCTCCAGCTCTGGAATGGGCCAGATTGTTCAGGCGGAGCTGGCGAATAGTTTCGACGTGGTGGCGTTCGACTCCTATCTCATCCTGCCATAAATTGTTTCAGCATTCCCCTCTGAATCAACTTCTCGATGTTGTTCTTGAGGATACGGCAATCATCAGTCTTGTGGCCCTTGCACTTATGATATCTTCAATAGCTTTCAGTGTCCTTCCCCATGGGCTGACCACTCCTTCGAGTCATCGGTGGCCTTGCCAGAGACATTCTTTCCATCTCGACTAGTCCCGCCGAGATCTGCCTGTTTAAGGGCGTAAAATACTTGGGGACCTATGGATTTCTAGGCCATGGGTTTTCTGTTCGAGGCTTGCTATATCGACCCTTCTTGTCCTTCTTTTCCTTCTTACCATCGCGTCGGGGCTAAGGAACTACCCTTAGCGAGGTTGTCAGGAAATTGGCATCGGCGTTCGCCCTCTCAATGTCTATGAAACTTTTCGCCCTTGTTGTCAGTTCCTCTATCGTTTCAATCTCCTGCACGTGGTAACTGTTGCGCAGCTTTCTCGAGGCTTTGTTGGCCACGTCTAGTCCTCGATAGAAGACTCGGATAATCTCCCCATCTGCGACCCAGCGATCTATCTCTGTGACATTTTTATGAAAACGTCCATAAAAGTCAGTCAGTGACTCTCCTGGTTGCTGCTTGACTGCATCTAAGGCGACCACGCTTTTCATAAGTTGACGCTCGCCCATATATCGCTTCAGGAATTTATTCTTCAGCTCTGACCAAGTCCCTATCGATCATGCAGGGAGGCCGAAGAACCAGGACGACGCCGAACCCGAAAGGGTCGACGGAAATAATAAAGCCAAGTGATTCAGATCATTTGACCTACCCAACAGCGAGACCTCATGCTTGTTGACGTGGATAATGGGATCGCCTCCACCACTGTATTCGGGGATGTCCCTAGCGACGACATCCTTTGGGATTTTGATTGCAACCAGGTCAGTGGTGAAAGGATGAGCTGATCATTCTCTGAAGGGATCTGCGATTGTCGGTCGCCTTTCCTGGAGCCTTTTGCTGATAAGCTCCTCCACCCGGTCAAGAGTGCACTGGTTGGGCTGCCCTCCATTCGGTATGGAATTGGATGGATTGGCAGAATAGGTGGATGTCGGCGGCTCGGTGGACATCGGGGGTAGGGACTGGTGTCCCAATGTCATCTCCTGATCTTCATGTGGGGCTATGGTGCCCGGATTTCCAGTTTCTGTTGGCATGGGCCCTGCGGCTGCGGGCACGAGAGTTTTCCTGAGGAGCAGGGGCTTGTATGCGAGCCTGCCCTAAGATGGCCTCCAAAAGTGATATCATCTCCGGAGTTAACTGGATGTTTTCCCCAGCGATGTGGACGGTTTGTGGTACTGGAATTTCCGTGGTGTCGGGAGCGGGATTGCCGACGTGTTCTCGGGCTGGCGAAGCTGCTGCGGAATCAGAGCTGTCAGAGGACTGCTCATTGGTCTGGTTCCGGCGATTGCTTTTGGATCGAGTTTGCATGGTTGTATTACTCGATTCCCACAGACGGCGCCAAATGTTGGATCTTGATTTCTTGAATGTTGACTTGGCAGTGAATTGAATGCCAATGGAAGGATGAAGATTGCTTTCGCCTTAGCTCCGATGAACCTGCAGGAAGGGGATCGCAACAGAGGGGGTGTCTCTGGGTCCTTCTCCGATGCTTAAATGAGTATATATGTGTATATGAACTCAAAACGTAAATGAATGTATGGAAAGCCGAGGTATTTGTAGAGTAAATAGACCAAACCGTAAAAGACAACAACATATCTTAATGAATATTGTGTTTGTGAAGATTAGGATAGCAGATATTACGGTTATGGCGTAATATTGTAGTTACCATATGTAATCTTTAGAGAATATGTGCCCGAGATATGCGGTATATCGTGGCCATATCTTTAGTGACGGTTGGCGGGACCAGAGAAGAGAGGTAGGGCTCTCTTTGGGCGAGCACTCCTATGGCGAGCAGTAGGAGTCTGCGTCTTGGGTTAATGGCGACCAGTGATGGAGCCTTTGGTGTCCACTTTAGCTTAGGCTCGATACTGGGCCACTTCACGAGGGCCAGATCAACCTTAACATGGGCCAGTCCGGTTCGAATGACATGGGTTTCACCCCTTCACAGTTATTGGGCATCTGAGTCATTTTCTTTATTGGGCTGTCACTGTCAATACCCAACAAATCTTATTCACGTTTCTAGAACACGCGAACCTCATTCGCGGATTGGTGGCATCTACTATTCTACCCGTGAACGAAATTCGCAGGTGAAGGAGGTCTTCATCAGAAAACCAAAGGTGAGATGTCAACGTCAATTTTCACAGATTGACATGTGAAAATTTACACGGAAATTGACTTTTCTCTCTCTTTCGTCAGCAAGCAAGATTGAAAGATGAAAATTTGTTCTCGGGACGAGAGACATAAAAGAAAGTATGTACTTTTGGATGGAGAACCAGTACATTGTTGATTTGTAGCATTTTTATGGTATATCTAACAATTATTAATTCAATAACGGGTAGAACAATTCACGAGTATTAGATGAAGATCCACCCGCAAATCTCATTCGCGGGTGCGACCTAAGAGCGAATTTCGTTCGCGTGTGGACATTTTCCTGGAATATTCTCGTAAACGAGATTTGCGCTTCGAGCTAGAATCGTATTTGATAAAAAGAAATGAGGACATTTTCGTATATAATTAACATATGAGGGCAACTATGGTGAAAAATTCGCAAACAAACGGTATAAATTATGTGTATGGCAATGCAAACTGGTAGCGTAAAAGTGTGAATCATTCAATGAATTCATCAAATTATACGTAAATATAAGAATAATTAGATTATGTACTTGTTGTTAGGATCTCAATCAAGCTCCACAACCTAACACTTGTCTTTGATGTGTATGGAAGTGAGAGGTCTTCCAAAGGTGGTGGGGTGATGCCGCCTTTAACAACAATGTTTATTAAAAAAAATGACACCGATGCAAATAATGTTATCAATCAAATCCGTAGAAAATGGACTTAACGGAGAACCCACCCTAACACAAATTCTTTACTTTGCAAACACCAGAAGGAGTATCACCTAGAGAACGATATCGATGAAAGCAAATAAATGTGCGGATATCAACAAAAACAAAAATGTCGTTGCGTTTGAATGACTATTTCATATCTTCTCATCTCTATTTTAGTTTCAACCTCTATTTTAGTTCTTATTAATGCAAATTGTTATAATAATGTTTTGAACTCTATCCAGACTAATTAATAAATATCCTCTTGGCCAAAAAACATTTAAAAACATTTAAAATAATTTTTTAGAGATTATATATAATTAAATGAACCAGAAAATTGGATCAATTTACAAAGATGCGTCGGTAATTGCAAAGCTAACCAAAGGGTATATGCCTTAGGGCTTCTTAGAGATAGTCGGTGGACGGTGGCTTAGGAGTTAGGTAGAATTATGATGGAGTAATTGGACTACTGCACCTCACACTTTGATCACAAGACGAGAAACTTCCACCAAGATCCATATTTGAGCAGTTTTGCGTTCAATCTTTCAAACTGTTGCATGCTTGGCACTTCATGTTAAAATCTGTCTTCTGGGCTTATCATCCAATCTGGAAGGCTTCGTGATCTTCTGGGCTTGGTCTTCTTATTTTGATGCAGACCATCTTCATCTGGCAGCCCATCTTCTTCTGGTCTGCAGCCCACGTCCGTCCGTCCTTGCCGAGTCGTTTCCTTTCTCAAGTGTCGTTTCGTTTATTGCTTTGTTAATTGAACCGTCGTTTTATTTTCTTCTGTTGTAATTAATCAGACAGTTTTATTTAAGGGGGAGGGACTTCCAAGTGAAGGAATAAGTCCCAATGAACCCCAATTGCTGCGTTTTCTCTGTTTTCATCTGTAAACCCATTTTCTAGGGTTTACTATCTTTGATCGAATCCACCAGTTTTCACATGGTATCAGAGCCAAAGGCGTTCTAGCCTTGCTCATCTTCCCTCCCTTCGTCTGATCCTGGTTCTTATGGTGGTTATTCTCTGTCTGTGAGAATCGTGTTGTTCTGTGCGACGGTTCGTTTTCTGTGTTTCGGTCCTTCTTCTTGAGGACTGAGATCTTCGTTGCGACTGTAACCTTCCTTTGCCGGAGATCCTCCTTGGTGAAAGATTGTGCTGCAGTTTTCTGACTGCGATTGACGGTTTGTTTCTTTTCTTGACCATTTCTTTTCTTGGTCCGAAGGTAACCTCTGTCGTCATATCTTTACTGCATCTGTTTGGATATGTTGGGATTATCCTTGGCTTTCTCTACTGTTTTTTGGCTATTATCTGTGTATTATCCTGTGGTCGATTATCTGCTGGTTCTTTGTTGTTTTTGTTTCTGGTGTTTTCTGATGGCTGATGAGAAGCCTGCTGAAAAGATCTGAAAATATGATAATGATGATGTTGATGATGAGGCCATGGCTAAAGTAGGGTCTCATCATCCTTTATTCTTGCATGCTAGTGATAATCCTGGTGTTAGCATGATCTCTGTTTCTTTGACTGGGCCTGAAAACTATGCTATTTGGAGCCGTGCTATTCGCTTTACTTTGTTGGGTAGAAACAAGTTAGATTTTATTACTGGAACTTGTATTCGTGAAAAGTATGATCTTGTTTATCATCATCTGTGGGATAGATGCAATGCTGTTGTTTTGGGATGGATGTTGAATTCAATATGTAAGGATCTTTCCAGTGGTTACATGTATTCTGAAAATGCTTTTTTTGTATGGAAAGACCTTAAAGAGAGATTTGATAAGGTCAGTGGTCCAAGGGCCGATCAGCTGCATTTAGAAATTATCATGACTAGACAGGGTCTTGATTCTGTTTCTGCTTTTTTCACTAAGTTGAGACTTCTTTGGGCTGAATATGATGCTGCATGTGCCTTACCTCATATTGAGGGTGAGGATTTTAAAAAACATATTGAGCACAAAGATAATCAACGCTTGTTTCAGTTCCTAGCTGGTTTAAATGACACTTATTCTGGTGTTAGAAGTAATCTGCTTCTTTGGAATCCTCTCCCATCTGTTAATCAAGCATATAACCTTGTTATTCAAGAGGAAACCCAAAGGGGGATTACCTCTGCTATGAATGTGTCCTCTGTATCTGTGAATGCATCTCTTAGTGTTGATCGTCCTAAGGGAAATCAGAATTTAGAATGTACTCATTGTATGAAGAAGGGGCATACTTTTGAAAGGTGTTTTGCCCGAGGCTGTGACTTCTGTAAAAAGAAGGGACATGCTAAGGACAACTGTTTTAAATACAAAGAATTTTTTGTAAGGAAAGAATGGTTCAAAAGTTAACACTGCCTCTTCTGAAAATAATGATACAAATTCTGATTTATCAAAGTTGTTTTCTGATGATCTTTCTTTGAGCTCTACTGTTCAAGGTAACATTATCCTATCACGTGGTCAATTTGAAAAACTGTTACAAACAGTAGGACAGGCTGGCAGCACTGCAAAACCAGCAGGTGCTACCCCTACATAAGATCATCGTGTAAATACAGCAGGTATATCTTTAAATACTATTGTATCTGCCTATAACGACTATTGGATCCTATACACTGGAGCAACAGACCACATGACCAACAGAAATGATTGGTTATGTGAGAATAGGTTGTTTTCAGGAACTAGGGTCCAATTGCCTAATGGGGATTTCTCTGTTGTTAAAAGTGTTGGAAATTATTTCTTTAATAAGGATAAGAAACTGATGAATGTTCTGTATTTACCCGAGTTTAAATACAGTATTTTATCAGTTTCTAAACTTACTAAAGAATTGAACTGTTCTGTGATTTTTTACCCTAAGTTTGCTGTCCTGCAGGACCTCTCAAATGGGAGGGTCTTGGGGACTGGTGAGCTTAGATCCGGTTTGTACTTCATTAGAACAGGTTGTGTTGATACATCATGTAATTCTTCTTCTGCTGTTTCCAATATCATGTTGTGGCATAAGCGTCTTGGACATATTTCGTTAAAGGCATTGGAACATTTGGATTCCATTGATTTACCAAAGAATAAAACTTCTGATATATCTGAATGTTCCATATGTCCAAAGGCGAAGATAGTCAGAAAACCTTTTCCTATATTTGTGTTAAGAGCTGATAGTACATTTGATTTTATTCATGCTGATGTTTGGGGCCCTTTTCACTCTACAACTCATGATAACAAAAGATTTTTCCTTACATTAGTGGATGATTTCTCAAGAGTTACTTGGATTCACTTAATGCAGTTTAAATCCGATGTTGTTGTTGTGTTGAAACAGTTTGTTATCATGGTTGAGACTCAATTCGGTAAGAAAATTAAGGCCTTCAGATCGGACAATGGTAAGGAATTTTTTAATGAGAGCATTAAAGCTCTCTTTCATGAAAAGGGAATTGCTCATCAGAGCAGTTGCCCATATACTCCCCAACATAATGGGAGAGTTGAGCGCAAGCATCGACATCTCCTGGAAGTAGCCAGGGCACTTAAGTTGCAGGCTTCACTTCCTAATGAATTTTGGGGTGATTGTGTCTTGACTGCTTGCTATCTAATTAACCTGATGCCATCTAAGGTGCTGAATGGAAAATCTCCTATGGAGATGTTGAGTAACAAAAAGTCGGTGATTAGTCACCTTCGGGTATTTGGATGTCTTTGCTATGCAAAGAATATGCAGGTAGCTGATAAGTTTGCCTCTAGGGCTATCCCATCTATTTTGGTGGGATACTCAGAGTCTCAAAAGGGATATAGATTGTATGACTTGTCAGAAAAGAAATATTTCATTAGTAGGGATGTCCAGTTCAATGAGAAATTATTTCCCTTTGAGAATAGCAAAACTGATCAGTTGCCCATATTCTTTGATTATGATGCTGAGTCGGACTCCCATGATGTGAACATCCCTCGTGATGCTGAAACTGAGGAGAATAATACAGATGGTCCAGATGATGATATCATTAATGATACTGATGGAAACAGGCTAAGTGATGAGTCTGATAATGACTCTGATAGCAATATTGTCCCTATTATACATGATCCTTCTATCCCTGTTCTTAGTAGGTCAGGCAGAGCCATAAAGCCTCCTATATGGATGAAAGACTACCAGGTTTCAAATGTATCTTGTCCGCATTCTATAAGCAAATATTTGTGCTATGATGGTTTGTCTGATAATTATCAGGTATATCTGAGTTCAACTTCAAGGATTGTTGAACCCAGAAATTTTTCTGAGGCGGCCAAGGATGAATCCTGGATACGTGCAATGGAGGATGAAATAGAGGCTCTTGAACAAAACCAGACCTGAGACTTGGTAACTCTTCCCCAAGGTAAAAAAAGCAACCGGATGTAAGTGGGTATATAAATTGAAATTCAATTCTGATGGCTCATTGAATAGATATAAGGCCAGGCTTGTTGCTAAAGGATATAGTCAGAAGCATGGTATAGATTATTTTGATACCTTCTCGCCTGTTGTTAAAATGGGTACTGTTAGAACCGTGCTTGCCCTTGCTTCTGTTCATAACTGGCCCCTCTATCAAATGGACGTTTATAATGCCTTTTTACAAGGCGATTTAAATGAGGAAGTTTATATGCATGTCCCTGAAGGGTTTGTTGATAAAATGGGCACCCAGCTTGTATGCAAATTGCGAAAATCGTTGTATGGTTTAAAACAGGCAAGTAGGCAATGGAATATTAAGCTGACCAATTCTCTTGTTGATGCTGGATATAATCAGTCGAAGCTTGACTATTCCTTGTTTACAAAAAGGGTTGGATCTGATCTGGTTATTCTTTTGATATATGTGGATGTGGATGATTTGCTTATTTGTGGCAATAGTGATGTTTTGATATCTGATTTAAAGCATGTTCTTGAATCATGTTTTAAAATGAAAGATCTGGGTGAATTGAGGTATTTCCTTGGTATTGAAATTATTCGTTCTAGTAAAGGGATGATCCTCTGTCAAAGGAAATATGCTTTAGAGCTCATTTCTGATGTTGGTCTTTCGGGTGCTAAGACGATTAGGACTCCTATGGAGCAAAATGTGAAATTTACTAGTGTGGAATATGATAGGCATCTGCAGGTCAATATTGAGGATGAACCCCTAAGTGATGTCACCATTTATAGGAGACTGATAGGGAAGCTTTTGTATCTAACCATTACTCGCCCAGATATTTCATTTGCAGTGCAGAATCTTAGTCAATTCATGCAAAATCCGAAGGATTCTCACCTAGAAGCTGCAATGCGAATTGTCAGGTATATCAAAAGGGAACCAGGTAAAGGTATCCTTATGTCATCTGAATCATTGCCTGAAATTGTTGCCTATTGTGACTCTGATTGGGCCAGTTGCATTGTTTCTAGAAAATCAGTTACTGGCTTTTGTGTCATGATATGCAAGTCCTTAGTCAGCTGGAAGGTTAAGAAACAGACAACTGTTTCTAAATCTTCAGCTGAAGCTGAATATAGGAGTATGGGTGCTTCTCTGTCTGAAATTATTTGGCTTAGAGGATTAATGGAAGAGTTGGGTTTTAAGCAAAATGTTCCATCTGTTTTATATTGTGATAGTAAAGCTGCTATTCAGATTGCGAATAATCCTGTCTTTCATGATAGAACCAAGCATATTGAGATAGATTGCCATTATGTTAGAGAAAAATTAGTTGACAAAGTTGTGCAGCTTGAGCATGTTAAGACAGGTGATCAATTAGCAGATTTATTTACCAAGCCTCTTGGAACACAACAACATCAAATTCTGTGTGGGAGACTTGGAATGAAGAACGTATTCTTTGGTCAGGGGGAGAACACTTCACCTCTTCCAGATTGAGGGGGACTGTTAAAATCTGTCTTCTGGGCTTATCATCCAATCTGGAAGGCTTCGTGATCTTCTGGGCTTGGTCTTCTTATTTTGATGCAACCCATCTTCATCTGGCAGCCCATCTTCTTCTGGTCTGCAGCCCACGTCCGTCCGTCCTTGCCGAGTCGTTTCCTTTCTCAAGTGTCGTTTCGTTTATTGCTTTATTAATTGAACCGTCGTTTTATTTTCTTCTGTTGTAATTAATCAGACAGTTTTATTTAAGGGGGAGGGACTTCCAAGTGAAGGAATAAGTCCCAATGAACCTCAATTGCTGCGTTTTCTCTGTTTTCATCTGTAAACCCATTTTCTAGGGTTTACTATCTTTGATCGAATCCACCATTCTTCACCAGTTTTCACACTTCATTTCAACTTGCCCCCTACGAAACGAATCTTATTTCGAACAAAACGAAAAGAAAGTTGCCAATGACCGACATCAACACTTAATAATCTATATATTAATTTGGATAGTAATGTAAAACAACCAAATTTTTTAAGACATTTTTTTATTCCTAAAGTAAATTTCATAATTTATAATGGATCTATATCAAACATATAATTCTTACTCATAGCTGGCATGTCATGCAACTTAGTTTAAAATCTTTTAAAACCATTCTTCCAATAAGTTACAAAATTTCATAAATCTCTTCTTATTTTTCATGTGCATTTATGATTTTTCTTAAGTTTATTTTATTTATTAAATTTTATATTTTATGAAAAGCAAGTAGATGCATATATTAAATCTTTTTATTACAAGATAATTTAAGATGAAATTAAAGATAATTATGTATATTATATATTAATTTTATGAAAATAATAATCAAATTTTAATTTTAATATAATTTCTTCATACTTTAGAATTATTATTATAAAATATCATTATTATATTCTACTAGAATCAACATATATTACAATTTTGTTTTAAAATATATATATATATATAAGTTATAATTACTATAACTAATATATACATACATATATTTTCTAATAATTTATATTTATTTAACAATATATGAAAATAATAAATGACATAAAATGAATTTTAAAATCAATAGTTAACATCTTATCATAATTGTTGACATTTATTTTTATTATCTACTCATTTATTTTCAAATATTTTTATATAATATAAATAATCGTTATATTGTATAATATTATAAAAATAAAAATATATTTAACATTGTTTCATAAACATAGTTAACTTTTATGTTATGTTATGTAGTTGAATTAATATTAATTAAATATACTTTAAGAAACTGTAAATAGTTATGTTATAAATACATATTTATATTTATTAAAAAATATTATTAATCTATAAACTAGAATAATTATTATATTTTATAAAACGTGAATCAATTTTCTAATGTTTTTATTATACTTATACTATTTACCCTTATCAATTTGATATCATATACCTTTAGAACGGTAGAGTTTATATATTAAATTAGTGTAATACATCATTTAAGATATAATGTCTTATTCTCCTTTTTACTCTCTCTCCTAGGTTTTTCAAGTGAGAGATTCCTCGTCGAGAATATCGGCTCTGTTGTCTATAGACATTAATGTGCTGGGCAAGTTAAATCAGAAACAGTTCGGATGGGAAAATCAACCAATTAGAGCGAATAGAGATAGAATTGGCCAAGCCAAGGGTTAATTGCAAAGTTCCTACAGCAGAAAAACCATGTAGAGGATGACCTAACAAAAGAGAGCGATGACAGTTTTTTTCATTGTTTAAACTCTCCTTCCTTTTCTCTGTTTTGCAGGTTGGTTAAGGCTACATTGAACACATTTGGACCACAACTACGATGAGCAGTCACCGTGGAAGCTCCGACGAGAACAGCACACCCCGGAAAACCGAGCTGAACCTGCCCTACAATCCCCAGTTAATTGATACTGAGAGGTATGTTGCTACTGTTATTGCTCAAAAAGGAATTAAGACAGCTGCTATTCATAATGTGTTGAAACTAGCCTGGGCTCGGTTTGGATCAGTCATAATCTCGGATATGTCAGATAAGATAATTATGCTAGAGTTTGAGAATGAGGGAGACCGAGAACAGATTTTTGAATTGTCGTCATGGTCCATACAAGGACATTGTCTGAGTATACAGAAATGGACGCCTAGCCGTAGTATAGCACAAGTAGATTTCAACTGGGTGCAATTCTGGGTCCAGGTTCACGACTTGGGTTTGGAAAAATTCAGTGTCGAGAATGCGGAGCGGGTAGGGAACCAGATGGGGAGGTTCATTGAGACAGAGGAGGGGGTAGAGAGTATACATAAAACTGTTATGAGATTGAAGGTGGATGTGAATGTTAAAGATTCGGTTCTAGCAGGGTTTTGGTGGACAAATTCTCAAGGTGAGGAAAAATGGGCAACTATTAAATACGAAAGACTGTCCGATTTTTGCTATGAATGTGGGTGTTTGGGACATACTACTCAAGCATGTATTAAGGAGGTAGTTATGTCGGAAGAGAACAAGGACAAACCGATGTATGGCCTGTGGATAACGGGCGTGAGGCCGAAATCCCAACGATCTAGGAGGATAGGGGGAGGACAGAAAGGGAGTGAAGCGCGAACAACATCCACCAACCGTCAAACCTGGTTCGACATCATGAACCAGGCAAAGAAGGGTGAGGTGGATGGAAACCAGGGCGAGGAGGAGGGGAGGGTGCATATCGAAGAGGATGAGGTGGAACAACAACCAATCCACCGAATGGAAACTGAGGGGAGCACAGATGAAAGGCGAACTAAAGGTGGTAGAGAATCGTCTGAACAAAAAAACTCAAGATGACCGAAGCTCACCATGCAGACCATAGTTAGACCTGAACAACCAACTGACGGACCACACAATAATACCATATCCCGTCTACCAACCGACGAAGCCGAGACTACAGTACATGTTAACAGAAGGGGAGCAAAGAATCAGAAACAGAATTCACGGAAAGGGAGCAAGGGAGAATTGGTTATACATTGATAGAGAGGAGGCGGAAGGAGTGTGTATACCGATAAAGGAGAGGCTGAGCCGAACCACAGTCAATATACTAAACCAGCCGAGGATAACTCAAATGTCGGATGAATATGAACCAATGCAAGGAATGAAACTGAGGGATAGTTCACCACCTTACCGTGTTGAGACACCACCAGAGTCACCGAAGGCATCAGACCAAACAGAAGAAGGGGCGAATGAAACAGAAGAAGGGTACTTAAACAAGATGTCCCTCAAAAGACCACGGGAAGGAGACGAGGACGAAATGAACTGAAGGAAGGTAAAAACCAAGGTGATGGAAAGGGTACCAAATGATAAGGGAAGACACGGGAATGGGGGAATAGGGAAAGCAAGAGTAAAAGCTAAGGCGCAAAAAGGAAAGAAAAAGACGGTGACAGTAGTGAAGTAGAAGGGCGAGGTACCAATGGAAGATCAAGCGTGCATTGCGAGTGGCGACCCAACAACAGACTCTGGTGGCTGTCCCATAATAGCCACACGGGACCAATGAGCACAATTTGTTGGAATTGTCAGGGTTTGGGGTCTTTCCTAACAATTCGACATTTAAAAGACCTCAACGGGAGGTATCACCCATAGATAATATGCCTAATGGTAACTAAAAATGGGGATACCTTTTGCGAGCAGATAAGAAATCAAGTTGGGATGGACTATGCGTACTATATGGAACCGAGGGGAACATCGGGGGGAATGACACTTTGGTGGGGGTGGATACGGATGTTCGGATAGTAAGTGCAAGCCCCAACACGATTGACACGTGGGTCAAATTCAAGGATAAACCAATACTGATGTACATCACGTGGGTGTATGCGGATACAGACGATCGAAGAAGAACACA
Organism: Chamaenerion angustifolium; assembly: GCA_946814005.1. Lineage (NCBI taxonomy): Eukaryota > Viridiplantae > Streptophyta > Magnoliopsida > Myrtales > Onagraceae > Chamaenerion > Chamaenerion angustifolium. Next base: position 4,899,202 of record OX328279.1, read on the forward strand.
GAATTGGGACGGCATTAAGAGAATTGGGAGAGGAAGGGCGGAGGCGTGGATATGTCAAGGCGACTTTAATGCAATAGCCCACCATCACGAGAAAGATGAAGGTCGGTGCAAACCGCAGAGACAAATGGATGAGTTCAATAACTTTATCAATGATATTGAGATAGAAGACATGGGGGTGAAATGACAAAAATTCACATGGTGCAACAACAGAAGGGGAGAGGACAAAGTATATGAAAGACTGGATAAGGTGCTTGTTAACGCACGATGGGCAATTCGGTTACTAAATGCTCAATGTCTAAATGAGATTTCCGTGGGATCCGATCATGCGCCGATAGTACTTACAATGGGCAAGGGTAGAAGAAGAACGAGACGGGGTTTCCGGTTTGAGGAAATGTGGCTCAAAAACCCGGCATGCAAGGAGGTAATTCAGGCCTCTTGGGAGGAAAAGAATTATAGGGACTGTAAACAACTGATTTTGGCTCGGGATCAAAATACTGTATGCGAGGAATCGAGGTTTGAAATATATATATAGTATATGTATACATATATATTTGAAATCTTAAAAAAAAAAAAAAATTAAAAATTTTAAAAATTTTAAAAATTTTAAAAAATTCCAACGGTGGAAAATTGCCCCTTTTCCACCGATTTTATTTTTTTATTATAAAAAAATAACGTTTTTTTATATTATTAAAATAAAAAAAAAGTAATAAAATAAGCTTTTATTCTTCTATAAATTGAAGAAGAATTGAGAAGATTAGGGAGGCTTCAAGGCTACGGTGGTGAGCTTCAAAGAAAGAGGGGCTAAATTTCAAAAAAAAAAACAAATTCCCGCTAAATCAAAAACCCAAAAGGGCGGTTTAGGCAAAATTTAGGGAAGAGGGGCATGATTGAAAATCCTCAAAAGGACAATCATGGCAAAAGGAGAGGATTCAAATCCCTGCTAGGTTGAAAACCCGAAAGGCCCACCTAGGCAAAAATGAAGGGAACCCAGAGGTGCGGTAAAAAAAATACCGTAGCAAAATGATTGAAAAACGAGAGATAAAAAAAAATATCCTTCAAGTCAATCAAGACTCCCGGGGCAAGTTTGTACCTAAATTTGAAGGGATTTATGTCATCAAGAGATTTTCAGTGGGGGAGCCATGATCATCACTGACATGGACAACAGAGATCTCCCCAATCCAATCAATGTGGATGCAGAAAAAAAAACTCGTAATAGAAAGTGAGCCTCCAAAAAATGAGAGAAATTCCCGCTAAATCGAAAACCTGAAAGGGCGGTTTAGGCAAAATTTAGGGAAGAGGGGCATGATTAAAAATCCCTAAAAAGGGCGATCATGGCAAAAGGAAAAAAATCAAATCCCGGCTAGGTTGAAAACCCAAAAGGGCGACCTAGGCAAAAATTAAGGGAATCGAGAGGTGCGGTAAAAAAAAAACTGTAGCAAAAGGAAAGAAAATCAAGAGATAAAAAAAAAAAAAAGCTCAAAAGTGGACGACAATGTTTCCCACAGTAGCAATAAAAAGAAATTGTGATCTGCATTAATTTGAGCTGCCTCGACAACTTGCATGGATACACCTTGTGAACATAGCATGAATAGCTTTAGGGAACTCCATCAAAGAGGAATCCAAAATCGATTAATGAGAAAACAGTCTGAGAAGTCCGCACAAGCAGTCAGACATCTCGAGAAGGGTTTTTACCTCCAAAATGAATTACAAGCGGAGTCTTTAGGTGCTCAACATCCGCAAGTCATCCCCAACGATCAGAACATGTAAATGTCCAGCTTCTGAAAGTTACAAGCCGACGAACGGGGCCTTGAGATGCTCAACCTCCGCGAGTCATCATCAACGATCAGAACATGTAGATGTCTAGCTTCTGAAAGTTACAAGCCGACGAACGGGGCTTTGAGATGCTCAACCTCCGTGAGTCATCATCGACGACCAGGACCTGTAGTTATCCAGCTTCTGGGAGAAAAAAAAACGATGAGCGGAGCCTTTAGGTGCTCAACCTCCGCAAGTCATCCCCAACGATCAGAACATGTAGATGTCCAGCTTCTGAAAGTTATAAGCCGACGAACGGGGCCTTGAGGTGCTCAACCCCCGTAAGTCACCCACAACAAAGTTTCTGGGAAAAAAAATGGCGAGCGGAGCTTTTAGGTTTCAGCCTTTGCAAGTCATCATCGACGACCAGAACCTGTAGTTATCCAGCTTCTTGGAGTCACAAAAAAAAAGAGCGGAGCCTTTAGGTGTTCTGCCTTCGCAAGTCATCATCGACGACCAAGACCTGTAGTTATCCAGCTTCTTGGAGTCACAAAAAAAAACAAAAAAAAAACGAGCGGAGCCTTTAGGTGTTCAGCCTTCGCAAAATCATCCTCGACGACCAGGACGTGTAGTTATCCAGCTTCTGGGAATCACAAAGCCGACGAGTGGAGCCTTTAGTTTCAGCCTCCGCAAGTCATCCTCGATGACCAGAACCTGTAGTTATCCAACTTCTGGGAGTCACAAGCTGACAAGCGGAGCCTTTAGTTGTTCAGCATCCGCAAGTCATCCCCAACGAGTCACAAGCCGACCGACGAGCGGACTTTAGGTGTTCAATCTTCGCAAGTCATCCTCGACGACCAAGACCTGTATGTGTCCAACGTCTGGGAATCACAAGTTGATGAGCGTTTAGACGTCCAGTCTCCACAAATCATCGTCAACAATCGGGACCTGTAGGTGTCTAGCTTCCGAAAGTTGCGTAATAATGTTTGTCTACTATGTAAATAATAAATAAAGAGAAGCCAAAATCAGTTGTTTGTCTTTGAACACACACTCATGAGATCACTTCCATGAGCGCGTGCTCAAAGAGGGGCAACTGTAAACACCTGATTTTGGCTCGGGATCAAAATACCGTATGCGAGGAATCGAGATTTGAAAAATATATATAGTATATATATATACATATATATTTGAAATCTAAAAAAAAAAAATTTAAATATAAAAAAATTAAAAAAATAATAAAAAATTCCAACGGTGGAAAATTGCCCCTTTTCCACCGATTTTATTTTTTTATTATTAAAAAATAACGTTTTTTTATATTATTAAAATAATTTTTTTTTTTTAATAAAATAAGCTTTTATTCTTCTATAAATTGAAGAAGAATTGGGAAGATTAGGGAGGCTTCAAGGCTACGGTGGTGAGCTTCAAAGAAAGAAAGAATGAGAGGAAAAAAAAGAGAGAAAAAGAAAATAGAAAAAAAAAGAGTGAAAAATACCGATAATTATCGGACTCGGTTCCTCGTACGGTATTTTAGCCTCCCATGAGTTAGGTATATTTCTCTCATCTTCAATATCATATTTTGTATTTTCTAAATGTGAAATAAAATTGAGAGTATATATACATATATTATCTATTTATGTATAATATACTTGTTAATATATATATATATATGTGTATATTATATATTTATATTATGTTTATGTATAATATATATTTATATTATGTTTATACTATATATATCTATATCTATATGTATAATATATATTTATATTATGTTTATGTATTACTATATATATATATCTATATGTATAATATATATTTATATTATGTTTATGTATTACTATATATATATCTATATGTATAATATATATTTATATTATGTTTATGTATTACTATATATATCTATATGTATAATATATATTTATATTATTTTTATGTTATCTATTTATCTATATGTATAATATCTATTTATATTATGTCTATGTAATACTATATATATATTATGTATAATATATGTATATTATGTATTATGTATTATGTATAATATATGTATATTATGTATATGTGAAAAAAAAAAAATTCAAAATTGACTTAGGTCATTCCCAAACTTTGATGAAGGTTACAACTCGGTCCTTGGACTCTCGGGTCATTTCTGGGACGTTATCGAGTGTTATAAACCAAACCGGAAAAGTTTTGGGCCATTTGTGCAAATTGTTTTTCTTAATTCAACTCTAAAAAAAAATACATTTTGATTTCTAAACTTTTCTAGACATTCCATGATTTCTAAAAATGTTACAAATAAGTCTAGAATAATTTTCGGGTTATTTTTAGAATTTTACCAAGTATTACAAATAAATCTAGAATAGTTTAGGGTCAATTCTGTAATTTTAAAAATATTTTCAGATCAATTATATTTTTTTTTCGAAAATTACAATTTTGATTCCTAAAATTTTCTGGACATTCCATGACTTTTAAAAATGATACAAATAAGTCTAGAATAATTTTCGGGTTATTTTAGAACTTTACCAAGTGTTACAAATAATTCCAGCATAGTTTAGGGTCATTTCTGCAATTTTCGAAAATATTTGTCCAATTCAGCTCAAATTTTTATAAATTGCATTTTGGTCCCTATATTTTGTTGGACATCCTATAACTTCTCAAAATGGGACAAATTAGTCCAACGAGCTTAATATTTTCAAAAATTATTCGTGCATGTTTTGACACGTTTAAAATGGCTCGAGACTTAATCCTTTTTTTTTTCGAGCACGATTAACTTTAGTTCTCTCTTGTTTATTTGAAATATAAAAAAAATTGTTTGTACATGGTTTGTTTAATTTAAAGAAAATGCATGTAGTTTTTTTTTGGCCAAGCATGATTAAAACGGGCAATTCGGGCAAAATTGAAAAAAATTCAAAAGCAAATTAAAGTACCGAAAGGGCGGATTATAAGCTCGCGAGCTTTTAAGACGTAATCAAACCCCCGAACTCGATTCTCTGGACGTAGACATTTTTAAGCCCTAGGATGTTAACTCCATGTACCCTAGGCAATTTTAGGATTCCGATTAGCCTTCAATTTATCGGTGGCGACTCTTTCAAATTTTTTCGGTTCGGTTGATGACCCCGCTCGACTGGACCCTTCGCTCGCCAAGACCCGACATTTTCAAAAACGAAATAAATTTATTTTTTCCAAAACGGGTCGGAAAAAGTCGGATCCGACGTCCGACAATTTGGCGACTCTGCTGGGGACCTCTTTTAGAGGATTTAGGCTTTGTCATGTTTGCTTTGCCATATTATATTTTGCCATATCCGTTTTGACCGTTTGCTCATGCTTGCTGTTTCAAATTTTGTCCAAAAGGCGATGTAATTGTAATAAGTCAAAAAAAAAAAAAATCTTGTTTTGCACACACCACGCTAGTTACCATTACCCGCTCGGACATGGAGCACATTAAGAGCTTAGGGAGTTTAGTAGGAGAATGCGCCCGGAGCAGTTTGGACCGCCGGCACGCACCCAAACAACTCAACTCGATGATCGGAATGGGCCCGTGATCCTCTTTAGGGGGTGAGGTTCCGCTGGTTCAGAGGACCTAGAAATTCCATCCATTTAGAACAAAAGCTCCACACCGTGTTTAGTCTTTACCAGTTTTGTATGTACTTTCATTTTTGGGCTCAACTAATGTAAATGAGAATTCGACCCATGTATTTGGATACGAGATTGGCCCACAACCCATGAAGAAATTTGGCCCATGAAGAAGTTTGGCCCATTGATGTAAATGTGTTTTGTTTTGGCCTTAGATCATGACATGTATAGGATTGGGTCTTTTGTATTATATATTCCAGACTGTTGTAAATGTAATACGAGTCTTACTAATGAAGTTAAATTCTCGCACTTGCATTGCATTTTTCAAAAAAAACAAAAACAAATAATGTAAGTTCCGTTCATTCAATCTTGTATCCTTAAGACGTTTCACGCACCATCTTTGGTAAGGATGAAAAAAAAAATCATTGCCCTCACATTAAGGTCATACAACCCTACGGTCGAAATTGCCCAAATATGGAAAGTCATGACAAAAGAGAATCAGAAATACGTGAACAAGAAGATTGACGAGGTTCACGAGCTCGTAAACTACAAAGTCAATTGGATTCTCAACGACTTGTCTGAATTATGAAATATGGAAAAACGTGTCTGCGTGATTAATAACAACGGAATACGTTCACAAGTTCCATTCGACACCAGCAAGGCCGTCTTTCAACCCAAATGAGATAATCAGGGATAGACTCCAACAACCACCGTCATTCTAGCAATGTTGGGGCACTTTGGAAAAATGTGGGGGCAACGTTGCTAAGTTGAATGACACCCTTGAACAGTTCATACGAAGAACGAGGCAAATAAAAAGATTTTCAAAATACATGTCCTCGACCTTCGTTCGAACCAAGGAACAAGCAACAAATGCACTCAATGAGCTACGTCGTTGTGTGAAACGTCTTAAGAACTAGACATCGATTGGCCAAATCCTTATAAAGTATTTTTGCCATACATGCAATCAAAGTCAACGAATGGAATGAACGGAACATGCAGAATTTTTGAAATCAATCATGCATGATCAATTGTGTATTCATCCTTCTTACTATGGTATTTTGGATTTAGGTTTCCGGAAATCCATGCAACATTCGATGACTCCAGCACCTCAAAAACACGAGGAGAAATTCATCAAGCTAAAGCAAACCATGAGTTCCCGCACAGTGCAGTCAATCGTTGGCATGACCTCCTAGGTCGAGCGGATTTTTGCTTTTCTAAGCTCCAAGCAGCCGTGACTACCACAGTATCCATGATCTCGTCTTCCCGAGGAACACTACTGTCGTGGTACTTCATCAATCCATGTAAGGCACTTTTGCCATCTTGTTGAAGCTACACCTCCCACATATGGCCATCCTGACCAAGGTCCACCTCCCACATATGACCATCACACACCCAGAAGGAAAACGATACTTTTAGGACTCGGTTTTCGTCCTGATTTCAAAGATTATGAAGTCGTCTGGAGGAAACGTTTAGACGAAAATTCAAGGACATTGTTGTTTCCTCCCCTCGTCGTTTCATTCCCAGGTCCGCCACAAGTTATCTAACCCGATGGCGTTAATACTCACGGGGGCTTATCATGCTTATTTTCAACTGGTATCACCATTGGAGCTCTGATTGATGAAGCTCCCTCATGCCTTTTGATCATCCACTTGTTAGTGGGGAACCCTTGCCGAATCTGACTCTATTCATTACAGAGAAGGATCTGTTGGCTCACACGACATTGCAATTTGGAATACAAAATCAAGCAGATACCAAATTGTATCAATTCCTGAATGCAGTGAGTGAGGAGTATGATCAGGAAAAACGAGATCTACTCCGAGAAAAATCCGTTACCTAGTGAAGAATCAACTTATGCAACTATCCGATCAAGGAAGGGACCAGGGATAAGTAATGGGTACCGCAGCAAGGAGGGACACCGAGGTTCATCATCATAATTGAGCCCGTCTTCTATGTTGCGCCTCGCTTAGAGAAAGTGGCAATCATAGTCAAATCGACCCACGCCACCAGACCACATTCGACCACCGGAAAAAGGAAGGTTGTTTTACAAAGTAAAGGAGATGAGAAAAACAACTCCCTTTCGTTTGATTGAGCTAAAGCATAGGCGACTTAAATAGAGATGAAAAGACATCATTGTTGACACGGGGAAGACGCCATCAAGATGTCATTGTTGACACGGGACAGACGCCGTTGTTGACCCCTGCAGAAGAGTCGCCATTGTTGACACGGGGAAGACGCCGTTGTTGACTCCTGCATAAGAGTCACCATTGTTGACACGGGACAGACGCCGTTGTTGACTCCTGCATAGGAGATGCCATTGTTGACGCTCGTCGTTGTTCACAATAGGGGAGACGTCGTTGTCGATGCAGAGAGATGCCATTGTTGGCAGCGTCGATCGGAAAGGCTTGAAATGTAGCCAATACGGAAAGTTCGTCACAGCAAGGCAAAGTACTTCCAACTGATCGGATTCCCTGAAGGGTGGAGAAACTCATGGAGGGACAACAACAATGACGCCAGCAACGTCATCACCACGAGGATGAAAGCTGCGAAGAAGAGAAGCAGACCAACAATCACCTTGTGTTTTTATTTGCGTCTTTGCGTTAAAAAAAATTTGGCAATGCTTGTACCCATGAGTAAAAACTGCCAATGGAGATCAAAATCAAAGAGGTTTCAACTTATTGTTGTACAATCGAAGAATTAGACAGTCAACCATGACTCGCTTATATAAAAAGATACTTGGCATACGGAGTTCCCAGAGAACGCCACAAGAAAATGTCTGAATGGTCATGTGAGGAATGACTTGCAATTAATTACCCAGTGGCCCGACTATACCCATTTGAGATGCATGAATGCTAAAGAAGTTGAACATCTAATGGAAGAAATTCATGAAGGTTGTTGCGGCCCACACATGAACGTGCAAGACTTGGGTACTTTTGGTTCACCATGACGTCTGACTGTATAAATCATGCCCAACAATATCACATCTGTCAAGTGTACGCGGACCAAATCCACGCGTCATTGCACGAGCTCTATTCCAGGACTTCCCCACAGGCTTTCTCAATGTGGGGAATCGATGTAATCAACATGATTTTCCCAAAGGCGTCCAATGGTTATCGATTCATATTGCATTGATTACAATCGATTACTTCACCAGGAGTAGAGGTTATTACCCTGGCGTCAATAACGACAAATGCCATTGAATTTTTCATCAGCAAGGACATCATCGTGTGTCATGGGATGCCGAAGTCAATCATCACCGGCAATGCCAGAAATCTAAATTGGTCGATGAGTTGTGGTGAAGTATAAAAATGCATCTCCATATCATCCACAATTGAATGACGCAGTGGAAGCAACAATTAAAGGACTGGCATGATAAGCTGCTTTGGGCACTTATGACATATATGACCTAAATACAAGCACCAACAGGAGCAACCCCATTCTCCCTTGTTTACGGGATCGAAGTTGTGTTGCCAATTGAAGTAGAATTCCTGTCATCTAGGATCCTCGCTGAGGCAGAGAAGGACAAGTCAGAGTAGGCAAAATGCAGATACGTGCAATTGAACCTCATGACAAAAGGCGGCTCATCGCGCAGTGCCACGAGCATTTGTACCAGCAACGCATGACTCGTGCATTTAACAGGAAAGTCAGTCCAAGAGGATTACAAGCAGGCAATCTAATTCTAAAAAAAAAATATATTCTTAGAGTCAATCCAGACTCTCGGGGCAACTTTGTGCCTAAATATGAAGAGTCTTATGTCGCCAAAGAGACTTTCAGCATAGGAGCCATGATCGTCACGGGCATGGACAATCAAGAACTCTCCAGTCCAATCAATATGGACGCGGTCAGAAAATACTATCCTTAAAGAGTTCATAACCATAAAGCGAACCTCCAAAAGTGAGAAAATTCCCGCTAAATCGAAAACCCGAAAGGGCGGTTTAGGCAAAATTTAGGGAAGAGGGGCATGATTGAAAATCCCCAAAAGGACAATCATGGCAAAAGGAGAGGAATTAAATCCCTGCTAGGTTGAAAACCTGAAAGGGCAATCTAGGCAAAAAAAATTAAGGGAACCGAGAGGTGCGGTAAAAAAAAACACCGTAGCAAAATGATAGAAAAGTGAGAGAAATAAAAAATTCTTCAAGTCAATCAAGATTCTCGGGGCAAGTTTATGCCTAAATATGAAGGGGATTATATCGTCAAAAAGATTTTCAGCGGAAGAGCCATGATTATCACTGACAAGGACGAGCAAGAACTCCATAATCCAATTAATGTGGATGAAAAACAAAACCTCGTAACCAGAAAGCGAGCCTTCAAAAGTGAGAAAATTCCCGCTAAATCAAAAACCCAAAAGGACGGTTTAGGCAAAATTTAGGGAAGAGGGGCATGATTGAAAATCCTCAAAAGGACAATCATGGCAAAAGGAGAGGATTCAAATCCCTGCTAGGTTGAAAACCCGAAAGGCCCACCTAGGCAAAAATGAAGGGAACCCAGAGCTGCGGTAAAAAAATACCGTAGCAAAATGATTGAAAAACGAGAGATAAAAAAAAATATCCTTCAAGTCAATCAAGACTCCCGGGGCAAGTTTGTACCTAAATTTGAAGGGATTTATGTCATCAAGAGATTTTCAGTGGGGGAGCCATGATCATCACTGACATGGACAACAGAGATCTCCCCAATCCAATCAATGTGGATGCAGAAAAAAAAACTCGTAATCAGAAAGTGAGCCTCCAAAAAATGAGAGAAATTCCCGCTAAATCGAAAACCTGAAAGGGCGGTTTAGGCAAAATTTAGGGAAGAGGGGCATGATTAAAAATCCCTAAAAAGGGCGATCATGGCAAAAGGAAAAAAATCAAATCCCGGCTAGGTTGAAAACCCAAAAGGGCGACCTAGGCAAAAATTAAGGGAATCGAGAGGTGCGGTAAAAAAAAAACTGTAGCAAAAGGAAAGAAAATCAAGAGATAAAAAAAAAAAAAAGCTCAAAAGTGGACGACAATGTTTCCCACAGTAGCAATAAAAAGAAATTGTGATCTGCATTAATTTGAGCTGCCTCGACAACTTGCATGGATACACCTTGTGAACATAGCATGAATAGCTTTAGGGAACTCCATCAAAGAGGAATCCAAAATCGATTAATGAGAAAACAGTCTGAGAAGTCCGCACAAGCAGTCAGACATCTCGAGAAGGGTTTTTACCTCCAAAATGAATTACAAGCGGAGTCTTTAGGTGCTCAACCTCCGCAAGTCATCCCCAACGATCAGAACATGTAGATGTCCAGCTTCTGAAAGTTACAAGCCGACGAACGGGGCCTTGAGATGCTCAACCTCCGCGAGTCATCATCAACGATCAGAACATGTAGATGTCTAGCTTCTGAAAGTTACAAGCCGACGAACGGGGCTTTGAGATGCTCAACCTCCGTGAGTCATCATCGACGACCAGGACCTGTAGTTATCCAGCTTCTGGGAGAAAAAAAAAACGATGAGCGGAGCCTTTAGGTGCTCAACCTCCGCAAGTCATCCCCAACGATCAGAACATGTAGATGTCCAGCTTCTGAAAGTTACAAGCCGACGAACGGGGCCTTGAGGTGCTCAACCCCCGTAAGTCACCCACAACAAAGCTTCTGGGAAAAAAAATGGCGAGCGGAGCTTTTAGGTTTCAGCCTTTGCAAGTCATCATCGACGACCAGAACCTGTAGTTATCCAGCTTCTTGGAGTCACAAAAACAAAAGAGCGGAGCCTTTAGGTGTTCTGCCTTCGCAAGTCATCATCGACGACCAAGACCTGTAGTTATCCAGCTTCTTGGAGTCACAAAAAAAAAAACAAAAAAAAAACGAGCGGAGCCTTTAGGTGTTCAGCCTTCGCAAAATCATCCTCGACGACCAGGACGTGTAGTTATCCAGCTTCTGGGAATCACAAAGCCGACGAGTGGAGCCTTTAGTTTCAGCCTCCGCAAGTCATCCTCGATGACCAGAACCTGTAGTTATCCAACTTCTGGGAGTCACAAGCTGACAAGCGGAGCCTTTAGTTGTTCAGCCTCCGCAAGTCATCCCCAACGAGTCACAAGCCGACCGACGAGCGGAGTCTTTAGGTGTTCAATCTTCGCAAGTCATCCTCGACGACCAAGACCTGTATGTGTCCAACGTCTGGGAATCACAAGTTGATGAGCGTTTAGACGTCCAGTCTCCACAAATCATCGTCAACAATCGGGACCTATAGGTGTCTAGCTTCCGAAAGTTGCGTAATAATGTTTGTCTACTATGTAAATAATAAATAAAGAGAAGCCAAAATCAGTTGTTTGTCTTTGAACACACACTCATGAGATCACTTCCATGAGCGCGTGCTCAAAGAGGGGCAACTGTAAACACCTGATTTTGGCTCGGGATCAAAATACCGTATGCGAGGAATCGAGATTTGAAAAATATATATAGTATATATATATACATATATATTTGAAATCTAAAAAAAAAAAATTTAAATATAAAAAAATAATAAAAAATTCCAACGGTGGAAAATTGCCCCTTTTCCACCGATTTTATTTTTTTATTATTAAAAAAAAAACGTTTTTTTATATTATTAAAATATATATTTTTTTTAATAAAATAAGCTTTTATTCTTCTATAAATTGAAGAAGAATTGGGAAGATTAGGGAGGCTTCAAGGCTACGGTGGTGAGCTTCAAAGAAAGAAAGAATGAGAGGAAAAAAAAGAGAGAACAAGAAAATAGAAAAAAAAAAAGAGTGAAAAATACCGATAATTATCGGACTCGGTTCCTCGTACGGTATTTTAGCCTCCCATGAGTTAGGTATATTTCTCTCATCTTCAATATCATATTTTGTATTTTCTAAATGTGAAATAAAATTGAGAGTTTATATACATATCTATTTATGTATAATATACTTGTTAATATATATATATATATATGTGTATATTATATATTTATATTATGTTTATGTATAATATATATTTATATTATGTTTATACTATATATATCTATATGTATAATATATATTTATATTATGTTTATGTATTACTATATATATATCTATATGTATAATATATATTTATATTATGTTTATGTATTACTATATATATATCTATATGTATAATATATATTTATATTATGTTTATGTATTACTATATATATCTATATGTATAATATATATTTATATTATTTTTATGTTATCTATTTATCTATATGTATAATATCTATTTATATTATGTCTATGTAATACTATATATATATATTATGTATTATGTATAATATATGTATATTATGTATTATGTATAATATATGTATATTATGTATATGTGAAAAAAAAACAAATTTCAAAATTGACTTAGGTCATTCCCAAACTTTGATGAAGGTTACAACTCGGTCCTTGGACTCTCGGGTCATTTCTGGGACGTTATCGAGTGTTATAAACCAAACCGGAAAAGATTTGGGCCATTTGTGCAAATTGTTTTTCTTAATTCAACTCTAAAAAAAAATACATTTTGATTTCTAAACTTTTCTAGACATTCCATGATTTCTAAAAATGTTACAAATAAGTCTAGAATAATTTTCGGGTTATTTTTAGAATTTTACCAAGTATTACAAATAAATCTAGAATAGTTTAGGGTCAATTCTGTAATTTTAAAAATATTTTCAGATCAATTATATTTTTTTTCGAAAATTACAATTTTGATTCCTAAAATTTTCTGGACATTCCATGACTTTTAAAAATAATACAAATAAGTCTAGAATAATTTTCGGGTTATTTTAGAACTTTACCAAGTGTTACAAATAATTCCAGCATAGTTTAGGGTCATTTCTGCAATTTTCGAAAATATTTGTCCAATTCAGCTCAAATTTTTATAAATTGCATTTTGGTCCCTATATTTTTTTGGACATCCTATAACTTCTCAAAATGGGACAAATTAGTCCAACGAGCTTAATATTTTCAAAAATTATTCGTGCATGTTTTGACACGTTTAAAATGGCTCGAGACTTAAACCTTTTTTTTTTCGAGCACGATTAACTTTAGTTCTCTCTTGTTTATTTGAAATATAAAAAAAAATTGTTTGTACATGGTTTGTTTAATTTAAAGAAAATGCATGTAGTTTTTTTTTGGCCAAGCATGATTAAAACGGGCAATTCAGGCAAAATTGAAAAAAATTCAAAAGCAAATTAAAGTACCGAAAGGGCGGATTATAAGCTCGCGAGCTTTTAAGACGTAATCAAACCCCCGAACTCGATTCTCTGGACGTAGACATTTTTAAGCCCTAGGATGTTAACTCCATGTACCCTAGGCAATTTTAGGATTCCGATTAGCCTTCAATTTATCGGTGGCGACTCTTTCAAATTTTTTCGGTCCGGTTGATGACCCCGCTCGACTGGACCCTTCGCTCGCCAAGACCCGACATTTTCAAAAACGAAATAAAAAAAATATTTTTCCAAAACGGGTCGGAAAAAGTCGGATCCGACGTCCGACAGGGACCACGAGAGAAGATTGTGGACAAAATTGGGAAGATGTAGGAGAAAACTGATAGTGTGGAGTAAGGAGTGCTTTGGCAATAACATGAAAGAGATGAGAATGGCAAAGGATAGACTAAGATATATTGGACAAAACCAGCCGACAGATGAAATGAAAAGGGAAGAAATATGCTTGCAAGAGCATATCAAAGAGTTGTGGAAAAGAGAGGAGCTATATTGGAAACAAAGGACGAGAATAAAATGGCTAAAACACGGGGACCGAAACACTACGTTTTTTTTCACTTGACAACCACAACTAGAAGAAGAAGAAACTAAATTTCCCGGTTACAAAATGATAGGGGGCGTGGATAAGTAAGAAGGGAGACATAAATCAGGAAATATGGGAACATTTCAACCAAGCCTTGCAAACCAAACACACATTGGCAGATGAAGAAATGTGGAAGTGTATGCCAAAACAGATTGATGATGAGATGAATGTTGAGCTCACAAGGGAGGTTACAATGGAAGAAGTCAAAAAGGCGGTATATCAACTGGGGGAACTAAGGCACCGGGTCCAGACAGTTTTCCGAGGTTGTTTTATCAAAGAAACTGGGAGGTAGTGAGACCAGATGTGTTCAATGCGGTCAAGGCCTTCCTCGAAACATGTATTTTCCACCATCCCTTACCCAAACTAATATAACACTTATACTTAAGATACCTAATCCAATCCATGCTGCTGATTATAGACCTATAAGCTTGTGCAACCTTATCTATAAGGTTATTTCGAAGGTCTTAGTCAATAGACTCCAGGTACATCTCACAGATATGATCATCCCTTTCCATAGTGTGTTTGTGGTAGGTAGACTCATAAAAGACAACATCATGGTGACACACGACGTTTTCCACTACTTAAGGGCCAGGAAAAACAGCAACATAGTAGAATGTGCACTCAAACTAGATATGCAAAAGACGTATGACAGGGTGAAGTGGGAGTTCCTATTGAGGAGCATAGAAAAAAGGAGTTTTGGCCCAAAGTGGATAGCGTGGATGATAGCATGAATATCGACACCCATATATCAAGTGCTAGTGAACGGAGAGAGAACAAACCACATTCGACCAACAAGAGGCCTAAGACAAGGAGACTCTCTCTCACCTTACCTATTTATTCTAATGGCCGATGTTCTATCAAGACAGGTGGAGTGGGAACTAAATGAGAAAAGACTACACGGGGTCATACTCAAACGGGGATGCCCCGAATTACACCATTTGTTCTTTGCAGATGACTCATTGTTCTTCATTCAGGGAACGGTGGATAACGATAAACACCTGAAGGAGTTGATCACAAAGTATTGTAGGAATTCAGGACAAAGAATAAACAAAGCAAAGTCAAGTCTCACCTTTAATCGCGGAGCGGATGAGAGTGTAACAAAGGTTATAGAGGAGACACTATGCATATCTAGCACGAATGAACCCGGAAAATACCTAGGGCTACCAGCAGTGTGGGGGAGATCCAAACGGGAGGCGTTGAGATTTCTAAAAACAAGAATTCGAGATAAAATACAAGGATGGAGATCTAAGACACTGAATCAGGCAGGGAAGGAGGTACTAGACAAGGCAGTTATCACTGCAATACCAACGTATGTGATGAGTATTTTTAAGCTGCCTAAAACGTGGTGTAAGGAGATCAACGCACTGATAGCGGGGTTTTGGTGGGGAAGTGGAAACGAGAGAAGGAAGATACATTAGAAGAGTTGGGACATCTTAGACAAAACAAAGGAGAGATGGTGGTTTGGGTTTGAGAGAATTGCATACTTTCAATGCAGCGTTACTCACAAAAATGGTGGATAGAGCATACAAGGAACCGGATGCACTATGGTTGAAAGTGTTGAAGGGGCAATACTACCAGGTGGAGATATTATGTCGGCAAGGAAAGGGGGAGAGCGCCATGGGCATGGGCAAGTCTCTTGAAGGGACGCGATGTACTAATCCAGGAAGGAGTGTGGTCAATAGGGGATGGCGCATTGATGCGGGCTGCAACTGACCAGTGGCTATACAACAAGGAAGGCTTCACGGTTGAACCGACATTAGAGTGGGATCAAAACTGAGAGGTGACCGTGGGAGCCCTCTTCGACAAAAGACACGATAGATGGGATGAAGAGTTGATTCGGTACTTAGCAACACCTGCGGATGTGGAACACATACTGAACATCCCACTATTGGTCCGAGCGAGGCAAGACGAGATCATCTGGGCATACACAGACCATGGCAGAGTATCGGTGAATACAACTTACCATAGGTTGAGGGAGGCGAAGGAGAGGAGGCCACCGAGCATAAACAACCACGGTTTCAGAGCCTCGACAATTTGGACAGTAGTATGGAGAACGAACACACTCCATAAGGTAAATAATTTCACGTGCAAACTACTAACAAATTCGTTACCTGTGATGTCTAATTTTGCGAGGAGAGGCATGGAGGTTCCGCGCGAGCTGTCCGATATGTGGGATGATGGAGGATGTCGAGCACATGATATACAAATGTAGCTGGAAAAGACTGGTATGGTTCGACTGTCTAGGTTTGGGAGCATCACGAGTGACAATCCTTAACAAAATGGATGCAGGATAGACGAGTCGAACAGGGCCAAGAACAACAGACCAAGGAAACAAGTTGGTGCCTATGTTTGATGATATGCTGGAAAATATGGAATAGAAGGTGTAAGGCCGTGTTTGAACAAAGGCAACCATGCCCGAGGGAGGTCATCGACAACAGCAAGAAGGAATCTGCAAAATTGCTGAATGCTAGAACAACTATGGGGGTGGCCAGCAGACCGGAGATAACCCAAGCATGGAAAAAACGGGAGAGGGGTTGGGTGAAGATTAATTGTGACGCATCGTGGTGTCGGGTAACGAGGACGGGCGAGATTGATGTCATAGCTAGAGAGGAAAATGGAAACATTGTAGGTGGGGCAAACCGGAAAACTACCGGATGGAGCATTGAGTCGCTAGACGCGGAAGCGGTCGTCATAGGTGTGTCACTCACAATGGAGAAAGGATGGGGGAAATTGATCCTTGAATATGATTATGAGAAGCTCATGAATCAAATACAAGGTAAAACAAACAATTGGAGATATGATATAGTTTGCTCAAAGATAACAACAAGAGCGAATACTTTTGAGGCGATACATTGGTCAACCATTAGACGCACAAAAAACGAATGCGCTAATTGGATTGCTAAACAGGACACTACGGGAGAAGACCCAAATAACGGTTAAATCTAACGGCTCAATACAACTGAGCTGTCACCTTTATTTTACATTTAACGACTCAATATCAAGGGTCGTTAATATTTAATTATTTTTTCTTTAATTTTCTCAGCTCATTTATTGCTGGGCCGCAAGTTTTCTTTAATTTTTCACGGCTCATTTAAGTTTGAGCCGCGATAAATAGGAAACAAAAACAGATTTTTCACGGCCCATTTGAGTTTTATCCGTGATAAAAAAAAACAAAAAAAAAAACATATTTTTCACGTCTCGAAAACCATTGAGCTGTCCAAAAAATATTTTTTTTAATTAAAATTATTTTGGACGTCTCGAATACTATTGAGCCGCCCTTAAAAAAAATCAAATTTCAAACTTTTCATATTCCTTTTTTTTTACTAATGAATGGGAAGACCACTTTTGACTAATGAATAAAGACAATAAAGTAGGAGACAATAAAGCTGATAGGCCCCTCCTACTCTCTCTACTCGAAACCAACCAAAAAAAAGAGTAGACAATAAAGCTTGTCTAGAGAAAGACAACTTTTGGTGCTGTAACTCAACGAAGAAGGCAACTTCGGAGCGTCGGTGCTGCGGAGCTGGAGAAGGCGGTGTCTGGGGAAGGTGGTGCTGCGACTGGATGCGTGACCTTCTTGTCGGGATGCGACAGGACGAAGACAGAGCTTTGGACGATGATGAAGTGGACGACGACGATGAAGATGGGGACAAGGTCGCGGTTTCTTCAACCGGACGACGATGAAGACGGACCTTCTTTGTTTCGGGTTTGAAGAGAAGGAAGAACGATGAAGACGGGAAGAAGAAGACGAACCTTCTTCATGTACGTGTTCTTCTTTTTCACGAGCAGTCACCAGGAAGACGATGAAGACTCGACTTGACCTTTCACGAGCAGTCACCAAGAAGTCGATCCGCCACCGAGTCCACAACAGAGAGGAGCTGAGGGAAGGAGCAACAATGGATGCCCCATTGTAAGAGTCGGAACAAACTAGTACTCCGTCCAGCTCTCGAGATGGTGGAAGAGAAAGTGGATTATTATTTTTTAATATTTATATTTTTTACGGCTCGTTTTATATGATTCGACAAAAATAAATAAAAAAATAAAAATATAATAATTATCACAGCTCAACCAAAAGCACCGTCATAATTATTTTGGCGGCACTTTTGCTTTTGAGTCGGGAATTATCACGACTCATTTTATATTGAGCTGTAATAATTGTCCCGACACTTTGTGTCACGGCTGAATATTTCAGCCGTTAAAAAAACCTTTTTTAGTCGGTATTTGTCATTCCTTCCGTAGTGAGGCGAGATTGTGAGTGCGTTTACAAAATTGAGTGTTACAACCCCCACTCCCACTTATTTTAATCTTAAGTAGTGATTATAATGGTTAGGGGTGATCAAAAAAGACTATTGGACCGAATTTCCGATAAGACCGGCCCGAGACCGAATCGATTAGGACCGAGACCGAGCGAGCGGTTTTTTTCTTCAAAATCGGGCTCGTTTTTTTTTTTTTTTCCCGAAAGCCCGTTTAGGACCGACCCAGAGCGAAGGAATGTGAATTTGGGATTTTCATAATACTACACCGAAAGGAACGTGGATTTTGGAGGTTTTGTATGTTTATAAAAACTGCAATCCTGATAAATTTACTAAAGAATACCGTGAGCTCATAGTGTTTTTTTGAGAGGTGAACTATTATTTCGTTTTTTACTAAAGAATACCGTGAGGTCATAGTTTTTTTTTGTGGTGCAGATTCGGTCTAGGACCGAGATCGGCCCGAGTCAAGAAAGACCGACTCGACCGAGCGTTTTTGGTCGAGGTCGATTTCGATCTCGGTCCTCCAGAAGGCAAGACTGAAATTTCAGTCTCGGTCTTGCCTTTAGGACCGCCCGGCTCGCCCTGATCAGCCCAAGTAATGATACCTAAATGAACGAATTGGAAATATGAATGAATTTTTATGGTTGAAAAACAAAATCTCCTCTTTATATCATTTACAAGTACCCTACCCTTAATATTTTTTAGGGTTTCGATAGTACTTACCTGGATGAGCGAGTCCCTATAAATAAATATATATAAGCAAGTATTTCTTTCGTGACGCTTTGTGGCCACCAGTCGTTTCGCTTCCCGAACCTCTCTCTCTCTCCAACGACGACCCAGGAAGGAAGAAGAAGCCTCGGTAACTGAATGAAACCGACTGAATTGGAACCCCACCGTCTTCTGCTCTCCGGCGACTGATCCCAGCCTTATTGCTGGCGTCGGCGAGACCCAATGACTCAGACAACCCTAATCACCCATTACCTCTCCGAACACCCCTCTATCATTAGCTTCCGATGGAACCACACACACTCATGGGGCTCCACGTGGTCCTTTCTCGTCAGCTCCATCTCCCTCTATCTCTCCCTCTCCGTCCTCCTCCACTTCTTCCTCCTCCTCATACGCCGCCGTAGGCCCGTCGCACTGGGTCCGATCCCCGCCGTCCACAGCCTCTTCATGGCTCTCCTCTCCGTAACCATCTTCGCCGGAATCCTCCTCTCCTCCGCTGCAGAGATCCGTGACACCCGCTGGTTCTGGCGCCGGATCAAGACAACGCCGTTCCAATGGTTTCTCTGCTTCCCTCTCGGCACCCGCCCTTCCGGCCGCGTCTTCTTCTGGTCGTACATCTTCTACCTCTCCCGCTTCCTCCACATGCTCCGTACTTTCTTCACCATCCTCCGCCGCCGCAAGCTCTCTTTCGCCCAGCTCTTCAATAACTCCATTCTCACCTTCATGTCCTTCCTCTGGCTGGAGTTCTCACAATCATTTCAGGTAATCGTGCATGATATATTGAATTATTGATACACCTTTTCTATAAAAAAATCATTTTTTTTAATATGATAAATATTTTTTAAAAAAATTGTTGAAATGGGAAGATTATTCATTTCCCGGCTTTACAACTTTGTCTAAGATCTAATGATTATTAATATGTCATGTTGAATGCTTTCCTAGTCATCCTATCATGTCATGTTTGAGACACTTTAACATATCTATTGTGTTTTACATTGTTGTGTTATATAACTTATATTACATATATAGGTAATGGCTATATTATGCGCGACGATGGTGTACTCGGTGGTGTACGGTTACCGGTTCTGGATCGCGATTGGGCTTCCAAGTGCATGTTTTCCCTTTGTGGTGATCTGTCAAATGGTGCTGCTCAGTTGCAATCTGGCATGCCACATTGGAGTCCTTCTTCTACACCTCCTTAAAGGCGGGTGCAACGGTATTGGAGCGTGGGTGTTCAACTCGGTGCTCAACGGCGCGATTCTGTTGATCTTCTTGAACTCGTACGCCAAAATGTATCGAAGCAAGAGGAGGTCCATCAACTGCTCCGGCATTGAAGAAGAAGATGCACAGGTGGTTGACACAGTGGGGAAGGAAAAGAGAAGTTAGTTGATATATCATGACCTTTATTTACTATTTTGTAAAGGTGAGAAAAATTACCAAAAAATACAAAACAAAGGTATATATATGATAATAAATATGTAAAGTACAAATAAAAATGGGACCGCCTTATGAGTAATTTTTCTTTCCTTAATTAGAGATTTTATGTTCAAAATTTGAGAATAAAAATATATTTATAGCCACCATCTTGATTCTTGAGTTGATCACGAGAAAACAAAAAACAAAAAAGAAGTCCGAAATATTGAAGAGACTTCAATTTCTTAATAAAGTAAAAATGTCGTGAGATTGATGTTCCTTGTTTGTCATTGTTCGTTGAGAAATTGTTGAGAAATTGTGGGGGAGGGGAAAGATAGTGTCGTATGGTCCCATGAATATATATAAATTATATAAAGGTTTTGTTAATTTTTAAATTATACGTTTTATTCTCTTTAATTTATATTCTCATGAATATTCATATTAAAACATGTTTTATTACACACAAATAACAATATTATTTTTTAAAAAACAAAAAAATACTCTTCTATAAAGAAAAAAATAATATAGAAGTAACTAGTAAGTCTAAAATAGAGATCATCCATCTACTTTTCCTTATTTCTTGACCAAGCATAATATATGGACGGACATGAATGCCTCGTGATATTATACTAGCTAGTTGAATGGTCCAAATCACTTTGTTGTAACACAAGTTACATAATACTATGACATGGATATAGAAGAGGTCATTTGTACGTATAACCCATCCGTCCTCTTTCCGGCAGCACTTTACCGTTTAAAGTCTGACCATGAGTGTAAATGAATATTATCTTAGGTGTGAAGCAACAATATTAAGAGTATTTGTCTTCCACATGAGAAATTTTCTTAAGACACTCCGTAGAAAGAAAGAAAAAACGCTTCTAGGGTTGATATTTGCGAAGTGGAAGAAAATAAATTATAAACAAACTAACCCTAAGTTGCATAAGATACCATGGAATCAGCATATATTTATATATTCCTCTCAGCAGACATCTGAGAATGCTTTGTTAATGTTGTGGGGTCAAAATTTGAGCTAAGGAAAAGTCGGGAATCGTTTCATCCAAAGATATTTTCATCTTACCAAAACGTCAACAACAGAAAGCAATAATATACATGAGTTAGCAGCGGTGGCTCAGACGGTAATAAAAGCGGTGCTGCGTGTTATTGTATGTATTATAAGTTTATAAATTTGCATGATTAATTTATAGTTTTTTTTTCAAATATAAATGTGACACAATTTTTCGTATATTTTCATGTTGTGTTATCATATTCTGTTAATTTAGTTGTACATCAACTGTTATAAAATATATATAAAAAAATCAATTGTTTATGATAAAATCGGACACGAATCAAGCAAGAATAGAAACCCTAGAACCAGAAGAGACAGATTTGGGGTTCATCGGGTCAGTTCCGTCAATTGGTGACCCTCCCCCTTAAATACAAAATCTTAAAGTTAATGTTCAATTCGGTACAATTAATTGAATATAGAAGATGAAACACAAACAAAATAACCAAACGACGCAACTAAAGGAACTGAAGAGACGTATTCTAGAAGCTTCACATATCAGACCGAATGGAGCAGGCTAAGACAAACCAAAGAGCAGGCCGACATAGTATCAAAGCAAACATGGGCCTGAACCAGCAACAATGGGCGTGAACAATAATCAATCTGCTAATAGCAATCTCAATACTCCCCCTCAGGCTGATTCTTCTTATACTTCATGTAGGCTCCAACTGTCTTCCAAACACATTAATCATTCCAAGTCTTGTACATAGCTTTCCATGTTGATCACTTCCCAATGTTTTTGTAAACAAATCTGCTAGTTGGTCACTTGTTCTCACATAATCAAGCTGCAGAATTCTTTCAAGCAATTTTTCTCTAATATAATGGCAGTCAATCTCAATATGTTTAGTCTGTTCATGAAAAATAGGATTATTTGCAATTTGTATAGCAGCCTTATTGTCACAATATAGAACAACTAGTTCTTTTTTATAAAAACCAAGTTCCTTAAAGAGATTTCTCAACCAAACAATTTCGGATAGGGCTGATCTCATACTCATATATTTTGATTCAGCAGAGGACCGAGGAACTGTGGATTGTTTTTATACCTTCCAGGAAATCAGATATTTTTCCAGAAAGATACAGAAACCTGTAACAATTTTCTGGTTTCTATACAATCGGCCCAATCCGAATCACAATATCCAATCAATTTTGGAACTGAATCTGATGATAACAAGATACCCTTACCTGATTTCTTTTTAACATACCGAATAATGCGCATGGCAGCCTCGAGATGAGATGTTTTCGGATCCTGCATGAACTGACTCAAGTGTTGCACAGAGAAGGAAATATCTGGCCTCGTAATGGTCAGGTATAATAGTTTCCCTATCAGGCGCCTATAAAGGCTAACGTCATTTAGGGGCTGGTCATCTTTATTTATACCCAGATGCTCATCATATTTGACACTAGTCAATTTCAAATTCAACTCCATGGGTGTTTTTGCAATCTTACCAGCAAATAAACCAACATATGATATTAATTCCAGCGCATATTTTCTTTGATTCAAGAGGATACCAGCTTTGGATCTAGCAATCTCAATTCCTAAGAATTTTTTTGATTCTCCTAGATCCTTCATTTTAAAATTCGTTCTCAACACATGCTTTAATTCATCAATCAATCGTTCACTATTTCCCGAAATGAGCAGATCATCCACATAAACAAGAATATGACTAACTGATTCCCATCATGCTTAGTAAACAAGGAATAATTAAGCTTTGACTGAGAATAACTAGCTTTAATCAATGCATCACACAGTTTCATATTCCATTGTCTACTAGCTTGTTTCAAACCATAAAGAGATTTTTTTAATTTGCAAACCAGATTTTTATCATTCTTCTCAATAAAACTTTCAGGGACATGCATAAAAACTTCCTCATCTAAATCCCCTTGAAGAAAACATTATGGACATCCATTTGAAAAAGGGGTCAATTGAAAATAGAAGCCAAAGCAAGCACATATCAAATATGGCATCTGCTCTAGAGTATGAATTTGGAAAAGTATTTCTCACAATCTTTGCTTTGGGACAAATAGGGCAATTGGACATCCATTTGAAAAAGGGGCCAATTGAAAATAGAAGCCAAAGCAAGCACATATAAAATATGACATCTGCTCTAGAGTATGAATTTGGAAAAGGATTTCTCACAATCTTTGCTTTGGGACAAATAGGGCAATTAACAATTTCCAAACCTTTATTCTTAGACAGATTAATAGAATCTACATGTTCAAGAGCCTTCACAGAGGCATGCCCAAAACGCAAATGCCACAACATGCTATTGTCATACACGGAATTAAAACACAGACAATCCAGTGCACTTCCAAGTTTCATATATCAGACCGAATGAGGCAAAGAATGGAGCAGGCTGAGACAAACCAAAGAGCAGTCCGACCTAGAATCAAAGCAAACATGGGTCTGAATCAGCAACCTGAACAATAATCAATATTGTGGGTGATTTCAACACGATTAGCAAACCCCACGAGAAAGAAGGCGGGAGGACGAAACCGTTTTTCACAACTAAGTGACTAACACAAATCTTTATGTGTATTTATGTCATATTTGGTGTAAAATAATCGTTTAGGGTTTTATAATGTTATTATAATATTGTTGTCGGCGACCATTTGTTTGATCAAATTCAATGCAGTTCAAGTTCCAAAGAGCATAGTTTACCCTGGTCTATCGATGTTTTCTTCTTCTTCTTGTTCTAAATGTTTACAACTTAATTGGTTTACGGCAGCCAAAGCACTTTGGTATTTGATATTTTAACTGTATGTTCGACACTTCCAGGAGGTTTCAGTTGCAGCAAATAATATTCTTGGTAAATGTGGAAGATATTTATGAACATATTTACGTAAATATAGCTGGAATTTAAAAGGTAATATCTCTTTAAAAGAGAATATAATATTTTGTACTTACAATCAAAGATAATTTGACGAGATTAAATAAGATGATATTATGGCTAAAAAATTATAATTAGTTTGGTTTAAATTAACTAGAGAACATATTTATGGTTTGTGTAATATATAAAAACTTAATAATACTAATATATTTAATCACTTATATATACATCCACATTAGGTTTCGAAATACACTATCGATTTTAATCGATATTGATTGATAGGGTCGGCAAAACACCATACAAGAGCCGACAAACAGATCCAAGCTTGGCTAGGGCCACCGCGGGGAGTCATCAAGTTAAATTGTGACGGGGCGTGGTCGACTCACTCTATGAAAGGAGCCTTCGGGGTCATCACGCGGGACGACATGGGGGTGGTTCGTGGGGGATCAACCGGGACCCAACTAGTCGGCTCGGTGGACGAGATTGAAGTCTTGGCGGTACTTCACGGGGTACAACTCGCGATCGAAAAAGGTTGGCCTCGGGTAATCATTGAAACGGATGCATTGAACGTCATCAACCATCTTCGAGGGATGGTATATTCGTGGAGGATGGATCCGTTTTTATCGAATGCGGTAAACCTTTCTCGGTCGGATGGGGAGATTGCTTGGGAACATGTTCCCCGATCCGCAAACTCTTGTGAGGATTGGTTGGCAAAGAATGTATTAGCGGGGTTGTGTCCGTTGGATTGGGTGTCCTCACCCCCAACCCCTTTATGTCGTTGTATTATTGCGGATGTTATTTTGTACTCGAACCCGGTTTCGGACGATGTTTAATTAATGATGTTTATTGGCCAAAAAAAAAATTTATGTATTAAAATATGGATAATCGACTATTCTGGTAGCTTTTGATGTAGTAGAGCAATTAAATAATATTTTATTTTAATCATATTTATATATTACTTATCATTTTCATAATTTTTTTCAGGACATCATTTTTCAAGGCAAAAATTGTGAAATTAGATCAAACTCCAACAACCTTCCCATTCAGTGTTTACTTATTGAAGATGAACTTGTTGAACATTCATAATCACTTTCACGTTAACTTTCTATTTATCACAACACTTTTTTAGAAATAACATTTTGAAACACAGATTACTAAATAAAACAAATTTTAACAAAATAAATAAATAAATAAGTGACTCAATATATAATTAACTGCATATTAAATAATAAATATATGAGCTATACATAAAGCACTTATTGAGCATGCATGAGTTCTTTAAATCATTAAATTTATTTAGTTAATTAACAATTTAACTTAGTTATACAATATAAAAATAAAGTATATTTATTCATAAAATTAATTAAATTTTTATATGAGTTGGTAATGCTTCTTATCCATAAATAAAAGAATTATTTATTTTATAATAATAATTGTCATTTTTTAAAAAAATATATGAATTATCTTTTACTGTTTGATTAATTCCAAAATAGGTTTAATCTATATATACAACAAAGATGTTCCATAAAATTGAAAAAATATATTAAGAAACTAACATAATACCCTTATTATATTTGATTCATAAATTTGTACTAAATTTAATTTTAGGTAATCGAATATGACTCTTATTTTTATATTGGAAGTCAATTATAATATACAGAATGAATCTTAATTTGTCTTAAATTGTCCTTACCTTTACATATTATATGATTGATATATTTTTGTATTAGAAAAACAACTTTGTACATATATGATATTTAAATAAATATTAGGTGAAATGAGAATAGGTGATTGAAGATTTGAAGTTATGTGTTGTAGATAATGAATGCGAGATTTATTTTTAAGTAATTAGTTACATGAAATGTCATCTAGGAATAAAAATAATGTATTTGACAAAAATTAATTCAAATGTATGAATTTGACAATAAAAAAGAGAAGATATAATAGAAAAATTTATCATAATGCATTTAGGCAAATTAATAAACAACACTATCCATCTATATTATAAATTTTCCTAACTCAAACACATACTATTTGACCACATAGTACAATTGACAATTCACTTTAAATCATCACATCCTTAACTAGTAGGGCTACGCGCCTACTTACTAGCTGAATTTTGAGAACTTTAATAATTTGTTAGCTGATTTTTTATACATAAATTATTAATTTAACTTATGTAAATTAGTTGTAATTATCAATTAACTTGAAATAATGTTATATTATTTTAATGTAATTTTGTTTTGTTACTACAATATTATATTATTGTAACTATCATATTTTATAGGTTTCTGTATCATAAGAAAATGTCATAAGTTTTTTTTTTGAAGTACTCCAACTTATAATTTTCTTTTTATTTGAATTTGGATGGTAAACATCATGCATAAGACGGAGAGAAAGACTCTTAAGTGAAAAGACAAGGTAATTTTATTTTTTTTAATATAAATTTATCAATGAATTGTTGTTAAACTTGTATTTTAAGTTAATGATATATATAAATTATAGGAAAGAGGTAAATAAATTTTACTATACAATAAAATATGAGCAAATTCATCGATTTTAAAAATATGACAATTTTAACAACTCAAAACATGTTTTAGTATCGGGTCATAGATTTAGATTTTATAATTATATATACCATTATACCTCATCTACCAACTACAATTATTAATTACAAATTCTCAACAACTCCATAATATTATTTAGGTTTGCTAGAGAATTCCCTCAACTACATAATACTTACAAGTATTCTAATGACTTTAGAATCTTCTAGAATGATATGCATAACAAGTTTTCTCAATATTTGTTCCCAACTTGCGGATGAAGCTTGAAGTGTCACTTGTTAATGAAGTTCAAAGTGTCACATATGAGTCTTGGATCAAAGTGGCATATGCACAATGTGATTGTGAAGGCATGCCTTTAATTAGAATGCTGGCATGAAGGATTATAATATGATTGCTTAGACTATTTGGAAGGATTTTCGAGCTATGTACAACAACATTGATGGTATGCAAATATTCCAACTGCAATGTGACATATACCAAGTCATCTAAGGTACTCTATTCATTACAATTTATTTCGGAAAGTTGAAATGACATGGGACGAGTTTGCTACTATAAATGAATTAGTTTTGGTTCGTGAGTTTGATCATTCCTTACTTGCTACTGTTAAGATGACTTAAGAGTATACTGAATGTCTTTACTCACAAATTCAGACTTATGAGACAGTAGTTGATTAATGCGTACGTCTTTAGTCTAACATGATATCAAAGTGTACATGTTCAAATTATGACAACATCAAAAATAATAATACTCCCATTAGCTACCTTATATACTTATACTAGGTTAAATCATAATGTTGCTACTAAAACTGCTGATTTTCGAGGTTGGATTTGCAACTTTTGTGGGAAGAAAGATCATATAATGTTGATACGTACCGGAAGAAGAACGATTTATTGGACAATCTTAAGAAGAAATGCACTAAATGCATTGTGAATGCAAATATTGTTACAAGATTGGATGATAACAATAGTGGTCGTGATACTGTTGATGTCGCTGGACTTAACGATACCTTGCAACTTATGTTCGATTATAATTAGGGGGGGGGGGGGGTGATTCTGGAGTTACGAACCACATGACTTATCGTGCAGAATGGCTTATTGATGTACGGGTTAATAACTTCCCGTCATAGTTTGTTCATTTACGAAATGGCCAACGATAAGTCATGACTCACACTGGTTCATGTCTTGTTGAACCCGATTTCAAAGAAGCCTTGCTTAATCGTAACATCCTTAGTAGGGCTACCTACTTACTAACTGAATTTTGAGAATCTTTAGAATTTGCTAGCAAATGTTTTATAGATAAATTATTAGTTTAACTTATGTAAATTAGTTGTAATAATCAATTAACTTGAAATAATATTATACTATTTTAATGTCTATATACTTTTTTTTTAATGTTACAACAACATTATATTATAGTATCATATTTTATAAGTTTATGTATCATAAGAAAATGTCATAAGTTTTTTTGTTTGTTTATATGACTCTAATTTACAATTTTCTTTTTATTTGAATTTAGAACATCATTCTTCAGACGGAGAGAAAGACTCTTAAGTGAAAAAATAAAATAATTTTAGTTTTTTTAATATAAATTTATCAATGAATTGTTGTTAAAGTTGTATTTAAGGTTTGCTTCCGAACTCGATCAAATATCTTTTCCAAATATTCTTACTCAAAATATATGATCAAATAAACGTTGTGATCACTTGTATATCAAACGTTTAAGACTTTTTCCCGACATGGTACCTTCTTAGTTTTGTCCGATTTCGTAGTTTTGTCAATGTCTCATCACTCGCAACTTTGTTTTCATTGAAATTAGTTTTATTCACATTCTTACTCGATATATATTGGAGTAGTAATACTAATATAATATATATTTTTGGAACCCAAATCAACTATTTTCCGTAACCCCTTTGAGTTTCTACCAATTTTGTAGTTTTTTGAATTTCTCCTCAATCGAAACTTTGTTTTCGATTAAATGAATTTTGTTCGCGTACTCGATCAAATATCTTTTCCAAACATTCTTACTCAAAATATAGGATCAATTGAACATTGTGAACATCTTGTATATAAAACAATAACGACATTTTTCCGTGATGACACTTTTTTAGTTTCGACCGATTTCGTAGTTTTGTCAATATCTCCTCACTCGCAACTTCATTTTCAGTGAAATTAGTTATATTTGCATTCTTACTCGATATATATTAGGGTAGTCATGTTAATCTTATATATATTTTGGAACCCAAATTCACTGTTTCCCTTTGAGTTTCAATCAATTTGCAGTTTCTTAAATTGTTCCTCAATTAGAACTCTATTTTTTATGAAATAAATTTTGTTTGATTCCGTACTCAATCAAATATTTTTGGGTTAATTACCTCAACCGTTACCTATGTTTGACAATGTGACTGAACCGTTCAAACTTGAGCTCAACCGTTACTTAAGTTGACACATGTGACTGAACCGTTACTATGACCTAACTGTCGTTATTTCTTCCCGTTAAGTACCACCATGTGCTTGTCACGTGATATAGTTGTAATTTAAAGTTCCGAAACTACCCTCTTGTCTACTTAAGCAGCTGTTCTTAGGTCTGCTGTTCCTTCTTCGTTCTAGCACACGCTCGACGCTCCTGCTCCTTCTTCGTTCCATATCTTCTCATTTATTTCATCTAAGGCCAAAGCTCCCTTGCTCCTTCATCAGGTATGGTTCCATCTCTTCTCCTTCATCAATAACCCAGAATCGATTCTGGGTTTGTGTTGTCGAAATTGATGTTTGAAATCACGGAAATTGATTCGTCCTTCACAGGAGTCGTCCCTTCCGACTTATGTCCGTTGATTCTGAGTTTGATTCGTCCGTTCGATTTACTGCTGGGTTTCTGTAAAATACTAATATTGCAGTTTGTCATCCCTGTTCTGCATAAAAAACTATATCGATCTCTTTTGCATTTCTATCATATGCTGAAATGAGTAGCTAATGTAGTGTGTAAATAGTGCAGAATGAGTTATATAGTGTACGATTACTTCTCCAAGCTGACATTGTGTATTCAACATATATGATCTTAAATTGAACAATGCAATTCTTGCTGAGGACAAGCATGTGCCGATGTAAGATCCTGTCTCCTGAATATGCTTACAATTTTCATTTCTAGTTGATTGATTCTTACCAATAAATATTTCCTTGCTGTATAACTTCTGCAAGGGATCACATGCTTCTAATTAAGTTTGTTTTGTTGAACAGTTGGAGTTTGTAAGAACTAAACAATGATAATGAATATTCGATTCCATAATCTTGGTTGTTAGTTTGATCTGTAACTGAATTGTGTCTGTAAATGAACTGTGTCTGTAACTGAAACTGAAGGATGAAGAAAAATGTGTATTTTGCGAAAGTGGTGACTTATCTTTTCTGAACTGTGATTAAAAGGTGACTTAAGTTTGTGAATTGTGATTAAAAGGTGACTTATGTTCGACGTACTGTGATTAAAAGGTTACTTAAGTTTGGACATTTTGTTACCCAACCGTTACTAAAATACATAATACATCCGAAAACACAGAATCCATAATAATCCATCAAAATCCAGAATTCAGAATACATCCCAAAACATGGTTCATCCTATAATCCAGAACTCAGAATACATCAACAACAGAACTCAGAATACATCAACAAAATCTAGGAGACAGGTCTTGTTTCATCTTCCTCAAGGTCTCTGCTGCATTCTCAAGATCACCCTCGCAGGACACAACAACTCTTTCTACCTCTTGCTTCAAGTTTCCTTGATGCTGACATTTCCTCTTACAGGCAAGCAAATTCCTGTATGAAAAACGAACTGCAAACTTCAGAGAGACTGCAAACAAGAACAAAAACATTTAGCAACACAACAGCCTCTCAACATTCCAATCCCTAAATTCACAAATCATTCAAGTAAGAGACGCCATAAGAGTGTACACTTACATAACTTTTTTATTTAGTTGCCTAAATGAATGAAAATCTGAAATGTAGTATTTTTATTTTCTATCTAAAAACTTCACATGCTTCTGCAGAATCAACAATTGCAAAAATTAACAACTGATTGTGCTATCAATTCTCAGTGATGGAGGCGAGGCGACTTCAATCGGGTCATATTTCAGGTCTGTTAACTTCAAGTTTGTTCCAGAGCCAATTTTTGTATCAAAAGGATTTGCACTCGCTTTGCTGGTTACTCATCTGATATTGCTTGCTGCCTTTGCTCATTATAGATGGTGCAAGTAAGTTCTTACAGCTCACATCTGTTTATTTCTTCTGTGTTTATTCATTGCATTCAACACGAGATTAAAAAACCTCATGGCGTGTTTTGACACAAAATACTAAAAGCTCTCCACAAAACTCTTGTTTCCACACAATTATTTAATTAGTTTTGGATTTTCTTCATCTTTCTGCTACGTTGTCCTATTTTTATTTGCAGACACGAAGGAGGACTATTGAATTTCCTGCTTTCTAAAATTGAGTACCGTAAGCTCAAAATTGAGTACCTTAAGCTTCAAATGACTAAATTACTCACGTAAAATCCACCTCGGCATCTACAGATACACGAGTACTGACTGAAGCGGCAAAGGAAGCAGCAAATTCATGTTGACTGAACAAGACGACGGAGATTTGAGCGGACAGACCTAGCCATGACCGAATCGCTACGCAGATTTGAGTGGCTGAATCTCGATTACGAAGGAATTGCTGCTTGATTCGACCCTTGACGGAGGGCAGCTTCTGAGTAGCGTAGAGGGATACGGCGATTAGCATAAAGCCGTATAGCCACATTGAGAACATACCCAGTCGAGATGCCTGAGAATAAACCAGTCGGGAAGTTCAAATGTGACAGGGGGCATTATTGTCCTTTCAAATGTCTTCAAATAATTTTTATTAGGTCATGTGCTGTGCACGTGCCACTTTGACGGTCAGATTGGACGGGAAGTTCACGGAGTAACCTTTCAGTCACATCTTCAAACTTAAGTAACGTTTCAGCTACACAAAAAAAGATGAGTAACCTTTTAATCACATGAGTCAAACATAGGTAATAGTTGAGGTAATTAACCCAATATTTTTTCTACACATTCTTACTCAAAATATAGGATTAAATGTATGTTGTGATCACTTTTTTATCAGACATTAAAGATTTTCCCCCCCTGAGATTGTACCTTATTAGTTTCATTCAATTTCGTAGTTTTGTCAATATCTCATCACTCACAATTTCGTTTCAGTGAAATTAACTTTATTCACATTCTTACTCGATTAATACTGAAGTAGTATTGTTAATATAATATATATTTTAGAACCCAAATTAAATATATTCCGTGATTGTAGCCCTTTGAGTTTCGACCGATTTTGTAGTTTTAATTTTTTCCTCAATCAAAACTCTGTTTTCGATGAAATACATTTTGTTTGCTTCCATACTCGATCAAATATCTTTTCTAAAAAGTATCACTTGAAATATATGATCAAATAAACATTGTGATCATCTTGTATATCAAACATTAAAGAACTTTTTATTTGATAATACCTTTTTATTTTCGACTGATTTCATAATTTTGTCAATATCTCATCTCTCGCAACTTCATTTTCAGTGAAATTGATCTTGTCCCTCTCCACTTATGGGGGTTATTATAAGGTTTCTACTATTAATAGATATACGTATTTTCTTACAATAGTGGATGATTGTACTCGTAGAACTTGTGTCGATTTGATTAAAAGCAAAAATGATATTGTTTTGAGGAATCCAACAATTTCCATTGATGGTAAAAAAATATAGTTTGAGCAAGGTGTAAAAAAGAAATTTATGTGATAATGGTAGTGAATTCACGAATGATCTTTGTAAGTTATTGGAATTGAGTATCATTCATCAAACGAGTTGTGTGTTCAGTTCTCAACAAAATAGTCAGGTTGAAAAGAAACACTTACATTTGCTCAACATTGCTTGAGCCCTTCACTCTTAAGCTTCTGTCCCTATTCATTTTTTGGGTTATTATATACTCGCTGTATGCTATTTGGTGAATACACTACAAAAAATTCGATCTTTAGCGTCGGTCAACAATCGTTGCAAAATGCATAAATACCCCTGTTAACTTTTAGCGATAACGAAATGTTCGTTCTGGTAGCCCATGTCGTTAAAGGTTATACCTACGGCAATTGCCCGCTGCCAAAGGTTTGCCACTGTTAGAATGACACTCCTCACTTCTCTTTTGCAATGTATCTTGGTTGTTGTTAAACACAGTTCAAAGGCGACAACATCTTGTCGATGTTATAGCTCACTCTTAGTGATGAAAACGTTATGTCACTAAAGTAGTGTTTTAGTCACAAATTTACGTTGATACCTTTGATAAGAAAACATTTCCATTAATTGTGTTGTAAAAAATGTAGATCTGCTATAGAATGACATCTGTGACAATTACTATGATATTAACCTCCACGACTTTTGTAGTCAATCCAATTTATTTATTTTCACTCACATTATTATTGTTAGTTAATGTTACATATATAAGGTTGGTATTGTTGCCATAAGGTTATATTTGTTATATGTATGTATCAGTGTCAACCAAAGTTGTTGCAAATTGTTATAGATTGTGGCCATCATAATTTACCGGCGTTGTCAATTGTATAGGAAAAACAACAGTAAATTTAGTGATGATAAATGCAGTGTTGTGTATTAAAATGTTCCGTTGTTATACATATTATTTTCATATAAATGGAAATCCATTCCGTTGAAGTTGTAACTGCATTTGGTCAGCCTACTTTGCCGTCATTAATCGACCAAGACAGTAACAATAATCACTTGAAGTTCATAAGTCGAATACACATGTTAGCTAACAACAAAATAACATTCGAGTACCTATCCACCCAACCGCAATTTGATCCCCCAAAAACATATACGTCAACTAAAGCATGGCCTGTCTAATAGTTTGTTACACAAAATATACCCATGTTGATCAAAACCTAAACAATAACCAAAAACCTTCACTGCTCCAACTTACAAGGACCACAAGTGCTCAGGCATTCGAATTTGCAAATTAATCCACCTAAATGTTAGTCGGCAATGTATAATATATTTGTATGTAATAAGAACCGAAATGCAGTTTTGAAATTACATGGTGGTTTATCTTGTGTTTCAGAATCATCTTGGAGGTGACCATTTGCTTATAGAGCCCTACTCATGATAGACATATCTCTTTGAAATGAGGCCATACTAGCTTAGAATTCCGCCAACTGTTGAGTGACTTCTTTAGCCTTACGAGCACTTTCTTCAGCAATTGCCCTGAACTCCTTGGCTTCATCCCTAGCCTGTTTCAGTTGTACACTCTCCATGACCCTTGAAACCTTGGAGAGACAGATTCTACGTCGCTCCGACAGTCTAACTTCCATGTATAAAACATCCTTGTTTACTAGCAGATCCTCATAAGCTTGTGCTTGAGCAACCATCTCTTCCACTTGGTCCTACAAGCCACTATGTAAGTATGTTGGATTTACTATAATAATTGAATAAAAGGTTGATAAATTATACATACCATGATGACCTTGGACTTTGCATCAATTGGGATCCCGTTGTTGTCCAGATGATTTTTCAGGAACATGTGATACTCTCCAAGATGGACACCATTGTTCTTCTCGATCTATTTCACAACAGATAATATTAAGCATCATTCTATGCAACCCTAAACAACCAATCAGATTGGGTACACCAATGTTACCTCCTGTTTTTCACGTTTTGCAAAGCTGCATGCACTAGGTGTGTGCCGCATAACCTAGTGAGACCTGTTTTTCTTGTTTCTTTCGCTGATGGTCTAGCCTCCAAAGTAAAAAGAGATTAGCTATTTCGAGAGTTTACTTAATATAAAGGTATGCAGAAATAACAAGTTTTGATGAGCGGTAGATATAAGACCTTGAACTCATCAGAAATAAACCAATTCATCAAATATACCTAGTCTTCTTTTACCACATTTGGAGGACAGTGTAGGAGACACTCTTCATTTGTAGGGTGCTTATCAAAGTGGAAACGCTTCAAATTTGCACGGTAGTTTCTGTACTTGTATCTTAGGAAATAGACAATCAACTTTTTTAGGTTGTCATCATCACGTATGATGAACCTTTCCTAAACATATACTAACACAACATCAACCCTACTGCGAAGCACTCATAAGCCTAAATAAATCAATCACTTACTGATATCACCTCGATCATCTTTGCCTTATAATCTATTGGTTCCTTTGGAATGTCACCCCAATCTTTCGCCTACAATGGTGCAGTTGTCCGTTTGCGAACAATACAACTGCACCATGAAGTAAATGTTCTTGTTACAAACACGTTCTATGAGGCTTTCTTGCTACAAACACGTTCTTGTGCATTAAACTCTATCTCATCTTTCTCGTTTATACTATTCCTTGACAACCTAATACAGCGGGTTCTCCCATGATGTAACCTAGGGACCGTTGGTAGGGTTGGGCATAAAAAACTGGTTCGGCTGAACCGAACCGTACCTTTATTGAACCGTACCTTTTATGAACCGTACCGGTTCAGAAACCAAACGATTGTTTTACAAAAATATGGAGCGGTTCAGAAGATGTACAAAAAACAGTTTCGAAAACGGTTAACCGAGCGAGTTTTTGTACCGGGTTTAGAGTTTTACTAAAATATCTAAACCAGATTGAACGGTTATACATTTTTTTTTATATAATGAACGATTTAGACACTTCAGTAAATCCACTTGGCCTCTTCACTCTTCAGTCTTCAATTCTCATTCCAGACTTCTCTTCGACATTTCTTCATTCCAGACTTCTATTTGACATTCCAGAATGGATGGCTTCGACATTTCAATGAAGCGAGGCAAGCAAAACTGCAGCAGTAGCAGGCGAGGCGAGCAACCCTACTTCAGACTGTCTGTCTGAGCGGTGAGTTTGGTACTGTTCTTGCATCTTCCGAATCAGTCCTGGTTTGCTGGTTTTGCTCTATGTGGAATCATTTGCAGACATTCGTCTGTAATTGCATTCTTGGCCATACTCCAATTGGTGTCCTTGAGCTCTCAAGCGGTTAACAAATCAATTACGTATGTTTGGTGTATTGGTTTATGTAGATTATTTGGGTTAACAAATGGAGTCGAGGATCGATTAAGAAGAAGACAATTAAAGTGAAACACGCATTAAGGAGAGATAGTTAGGGGTTTGATGTGCTTGATAAATGATAAGGTCCCACACTCAGGTGAATTTAGTCCAAGCATTAGTTTTTTTAAAAATAGATATAAAATGATTTTGCCAAACCAGTTCTGAATCGGTATTTGAACCGGTCCACAACAGGTACAGTAAATCAACCAAATTCTGGAGGGACAAAAAATTGGAGCGGTAAACTGTACCTCTTTAAAATGTAGTAAATGTACAGTTCTGAACCGGTTCATGCCCAACCCTGACCGTTGGACCAATATTCTCTTGTGAGGTCACCAGAGCTGCATGCAAGGAATTGTTATTCACAGATTACAGCGGTAAATAAAGCATGTCTTATGAAGTTTAACTATCAGTGAACGGACGTTACCTGGTGGTTGTTCCGAAGACGGTGTTTCTTCAGCCACAGCCTCCATCGGAGCATCTTCATAAGTATTCGGACATAGTGTCTCTCCATCCGACGACTCTAAACTCCTCTATGCACAGTTAGGAATTCACATGGACAAGTCAATGACGAATTTGAGTAGGGGTGAGCTTGGGCGGTCCAGGCCGGTTTTTTAGGCAAGACCGAGCCCGAGCCCGAAATTTCGGTTTTCACCTTTGGAGAACCGAGACCGAGACCGACTTCGGTATAAAAAGCCCGCCTGAGTCGGTCTTGCTTGACTCGGGACGGTTTCGGTCTATTACCGAAATTTTCAATCCAAATAAAAAAAAAAAAAAATGTCCGAATTTTCACCAAATTTAGAACATACAAACACAATAAATCAAGTATCAAACATACAATCCAAACACACATTATAAATATAGAACATACAATCCAAACACACATGGAGACTTT
Organism: Chamaenerion angustifolium; assembly: GCA_946814005.1. Classification (NCBI taxonomy): domain Eukaryota; kingdom Viridiplantae; phylum Streptophyta; class Magnoliopsida; order Myrtales; family Onagraceae; genus Chamaenerion; species Chamaenerion angustifolium. The sequence continues at coordinate 4,936,144 of OX328279.1, forward strand.
GTGACTTGTTGTATACTACTATACTTGTATAGTATATATAGTATTATGTATTAGGTTTTTAGGCAACTCGGGCCGGTCCGGTCCTAATCGAGAATTTCGGGAAAAATCCTGAACCCGAGCCCAATCCCGACTTTAGAGGAAAAAACCCGTCCGCTCGGTCTCGATCCTAGTCGGTCTCGGTCTTAGTCGGGTCGGTCTCAGTCCAACCAGTATTTTTTGCTCACCCCTAAATTTGAGCAACAAATCAGAGTCAGTTGGAAACTATCAGACGTTTATATATGAATTTACGGAACATGTTACAAACAACTTTCCTGGAAATTTTCAACTGTTTACTCTCTTTGACCCGACCATCGTTCAAAGGTTATCCTGCCAAAAAAGAAGGTAAAGTTACGATAAAAAAATCCACGATCATATGAGTGACTACACAGGAATTAAAAAAGTAATTTTTTCATGTTTGTGGGAAAACCCTAAGACCGGAAAAAAGCTTAGGTAAATAACTGCAAACCATGAGAGTATCACTTCAAGTCGAAAGTACAAAAAATGGACAACACAGATACCATACATAGTAAATCACGCAACATTTCTAACAGAAGCACAAACTCAAGTCGGAAAACTCAAGCGGACAACAGTATGAAAGACAAGAAGAGAACTCATACAGCACCGAGAATGGAAACTTTTGTAAAAATACAAACTACCGGCTAAAATCTGACCACACCGAGTATTTTGGAGTAAAAACCAAGTCTTACAAAGTAGGGTCTATCACCAACTTAAAATTCAGAGTATCACAGAGTACTGAGTATCACTGTGTATCGAACCAGTGTACCTGTACTAGAGCTGCAGATGAGGCAAGACGAACCGAGTTAAGCGAAGTGGAGAAGATCTGAAACTGAAGAAGGCACTGATGCGTTTGGAGTATTAAGATACTGAAGTTGGAGGAGAACGTAAAGTCATTACGTGGAAAAAACTGCATTGGGATATGGTTAATCTTTCATGTTTCCATTCATCTGTTGTTCTAGTGCAGAATCAATCATTTCAGGCTGACAATTTCTGACACGACATGACACGATCTGCTTTAAAGCGTATATGGATTTGACCTTAACGGACCCCGTGTCTAAACAACTATTATACGTTTAGACACGATTATTAATCGTGTCTAAACAACTCAGATCTGCGGATATCTGTATAAACACGATTAAACACGATTAACTATTCGTATCTAATCGTGTTGTGTATATACATGTGACACGTTTAGACACATTTAAGTATAATAATAATAATAAAATATTAAAATACTCACTTACTTTTTAATATTGAACTATGAAGACCTTACTTTGTATATATGGATTTGTGTATATATCTGCTTTAAAGCGTATATGAGTTTGACATTTGTTGGATCGTGAAATCCTGAATGCTGATCTGGCAGTGAATTGAATGCCAGACAAGGTTGGGATGACGCTTCAGCTCCGACTCCGGTGAACCTGCAAGTAGGGGAGCGCAACAGAGGGGGTGCCTCTGGGTCCCTCTCCGATGCTTAAATGAGTATGTGTGTGTATAAAACTCAAAACGTAAAGAACGTATGTAAAGCAAGGGTATTTATAGGGTAAGAGAGATAGAACCGTATAAAGGCAACTGAATATCTTAATGTATATTGAGTTGCTGAAGATTCGGATCGTGGGATATGGCAGTTACTGCGAGATATTGCAGTTACCAAATCTAATCTTTAGTGAATATGTGACCGAGATATGCGGGATATCTTGGCCACTCTGTTATTAACGGTTTAGTGGGACCAGAGGAGAGAGGCAGGGCTCTCTTCGGGGCGAGCAGTGAGAGGTCACGGCCTGGTAAAGAATGGCGAGCACTCATGGTGTCCTCAGTGGCTTTGGGCTCGGTTCTGGGCCATTCTATGGAGGCCGGTCCGGTTCGAATGTTATGGGTTTACCCCCTCTATAGTTATTGGGCCTTCGAGGCCTTTTTCCCTACTGGGCTGTCACTATCGATATCCAACAACATTAACGTATACCGTGTCTAAACAACTCTATACGTTTAGACACGATTAACGACTTATACATTTAGACTCGAGACATGTTTAAACACGTTTAAGATTTATCCGTTTAGACACGAAACATGTTTAGACACGACACGATTAATGACACGACACGATTAGAAACGACACGACATGATTGCCACCCCTATCTCTATGCACACCTCCCTCCCGTTTGTCCTCATTCGCATTAGTGGAAATGGATAACCGTGGAGGGGTTTTGCTGGCCCGATCATCTTGCTGGAGGCCTTGGGTTTGCTTCCATTCACTCATCAAGTCCACAATTGGGAACCCACCTAACAAACCCAACACTTAAACACTAGAATGTAACTGGCCGAATTTTCTTACACGTGAAAAGCCCAAATCACAGACAAAAAATGAACCAGGTTTATAAACAGAAAAGTTGTATGCAACATATAAAATAACACATGCAGTACAAAATTACAGCATGTACTGGAAAAAAATTGACCTCCAACATATGCAGATGATTCAGACAAAAATATTTAACACATTCCTCTGCAGACTTCCGATATAAACATATCCATCATTTCATTGGAAACTACCTGAGACATGAACGCATCACATGCTGAATTTGAGCTTAAACTCTACAAACAAGGTTAAAAGTAGCAGCACATAACAGAACACCGACCAAGTGGTAATAAACTATAAAATTAAGCATTAAACAGAACACAAGGAAGACAAACATGCTCCCAGTAACTGTGAAAGTTCCAATTTCAGCCAAAAAAGGAAGCACCAACTGCGAAGCAAGTTCACAGACTTTCTCCTTAGAAATTTTAAGGATGTCTGACCCGATCATTTTAAGGTTCCGTGTCTTCATCAGTTGAAGTGTCGTTGCACTGGAGGTATTCTTCGTCGGATGATGGTTCATCTTGGATTGTATGCAGACTTCTGAGCCCGTCATTTCCGTACAAAAATGCTGCATTAGTGGCCTCATCAACATCAAAAAGTTCGATCTCTTAATCCTCCCTGTCCCACTGAACCAGGTCATTATCAATGTTGTCCATATCTTCTGTTTGGGGTTGAAAACGTCCCCTGCCGTCTTGGAATGATTCCACTTCCTCTACAGAAGTACGACCACTTAGCACAAATTGTCTTTTCACCTTGGCTGTTAAGACAATGCTCCAGGATTTGTCTAAGTGGCCGGGCAAGTAAAAAACTTGCCTAACTTTAGATACAAGTGTAAAAGGCTTGTCCGTTTGTAGATAATTGGTGTGGTTCACACAGTTGAACCCATACTCATCGACCTTAACTCACTTCCTTCAGAGAACACATTATACCATAAGCAATTAAACAAGACTACTTGACGATTATCTAGATACTGAAGTTGTCGCACATCTAAAAAACACTGTAGTAGTCAATATCTCTAGAGATAGGATTGTTATCGCGAGTATTACTACAGCAAGTTGTATCCTCTTTGCATAACACGTCAATGTTCTCGAATGACCTCATCAAAGACCTAGATTTGCAATGGAAGACAGCACCTTCATTTTATATCCAGGGTACCTATTAACACAATAAAGAGATCCTTTGGACAGTATTCTTAGTTGTTTGACACCTTCTGTGTGTAGAAGCATCAACTTGGGCAATATGTAAATGGAGGGTGATAACGTCAAATGTCGTATAAGCTTTAGAACATAGGAGACCATGAAGCTATGGAAATTAAACCTAAAATTCACCAAAAATGTAACTGGCAACTAAGATGTTCCCCCTTCCTTCGAACCAGGTTGAGAACGTCTTGTTATGCAATACATCAAGTTCACGCCTTGAAACTTTAAACCCGAGTAAATGTCGTTTTTGCGCCCTGGAAATAAAGTCCACCCTCGAGTTTTAATCAACCAAATACTATCCCTAATAAATGTATCATTAAACAACACATACATACTCTATGTAGGGCATGTTTTCCACATATTGATTTAGAACATAGCGATGAGTTTGTTTCAATTCTATATTGGTTAAGTCTCGTGACTGTGAACCGCCTAGTAGTGTTCCAAGCTTTCGAAACACTCCAAGGATCCTATCTGCATCATCATCATTCTCAATTTCCGCAACCGCATAACCTCGATTAAACTTGTGTGAGTGTGCACCAAATATCTTGAACAAAATGTTAGACACTCTATCGTAATATATGCTTCAGCTATTGACCCTTCTGGACGACTTCTGTTGCGCCCAAAAGATTTCATTATAATTATTATCCTAATTCAATGCATTAAAAATGAGTTAAGTGAATTTCCCCATTACTCGTCATTGAACATTAAATAGGGCACAAGGAAGCCATCAGTGAAACAGACTTACCTCTCAATGATGTACATCCAACAGAACTGGACTGGACCACCCAGTTTGGCTTCCTCCACAAGATGTACAAGTAGATGGACAGTTATATTAAAGAATATTGGAGGGAATATCCTTTTCAGGTTACACATTGTCAATGGTAATTGTTTCTCCAAATCACGGACATCCAATTCTTTACTACAGAGTAACCAGAAACTATTTGACATGTCTATCAATGCAGAACACACTTGGTTTGTCATTAACCCCTTATTGCAATTGACAAAATACGTTGCATAAGAACGTGGTAGTCATGACTTTTCATTGCGATAGTTCCCGGTCTTTCAAATGGACACACTTGCAAATGTTAGACGGATACCCGCTTGGGAGGGTCAAGTCTTTTAGAAACTCACTGAAGGTCAATTTTTGGGTTTTGGATAGGCTGTAACTTGCAAGTGGGAGTATCAATTTGTTTGCTCTTAACACTGGATGTAGGGATTGTCGTATTCCCATGGCTTCCTGACCAAGTCGTACATTCCGTGTTTTCTGACCAAATGATGGGTGATTCTCATCATGTTTTTTCCAACATAAATTATCGTTGGATGTATAAGGACGTCATCGTTAATGCGACATTCATCATACCACCTCATTATTGTTTCTGTCTTAGGTGACATGAACAATCGTTTAAGTCGGGCAGTTAGTGGGAAGTAACATAAGACTTTCACTGGGATTTTTTTTTAAACTTTCTAGCACGGTCCAGTGAAGTGTCATTACCATGTACTTGTCGTACGTGTTCTTTCCATCTGGATTGACTACACTTAGGTCACATATCAACACTATGATACTCCTTCCTAAATAAGATGCAGTCGTTCCTACATGCATGGATCTTTTGGTAGTTTAAACTCAAATCAGATATGAATTTCTTTGCTTCATAATACGTCTTTGGCACAATATTTCCTTGTGGTAGAACTTTGTGCAGCATTTGGAGCAACTGATCAGCAAACTTGTTGGGCACTTTGTAAAGTTCCTTCAAATGAAGCAATTCTCCCGTGAAAGACATTTTCGAATAATTCAAACACCCTGGGTATAACCATTGTTCACAATCTTCTAAACGTTTGTAGAATCTCTTTGCATCTTCATTAGGTTCCTCAATATTTTCCATAACATCACCCCCTAAATACGTCGTTGACCAGGTTAAACATTTCCTCCCGACTGCTACATTGCAGTTTATTCGTAACGACATGTTCGTACTCCTCTCTATGATCGACCCATGTAGTGTATGTTTGTAGTATTCCATACCTCTCTAGATACATCTATACATTACTTCTTGTCATTAACAAGCAACCATTGCAATTCTGGCATGGACAATAGTTAGTTCCTTCCCAAGAAGAATTAGTAAATGTGAAATCTAGAAATGCAGTTACACCATCCTTATAATCACTGCTTTGTCGGGGTTTTGTCATTCAACTCTTATACATTGCTAAAACATAAGAAACGGTAGACATATTGTTATTTATATAAAGGGAAATCAATCACATGAATTCAGCATTGAAGATGAATAACAACGTATACTGATCTTCACAAAAGTTGTACTGTGTAATTTGGGTTCACTAGAGTGTTGATATAAACGTTTTTGGTTAATACACTATTTACATAGACCGTTACCTATACAATACTACAACAGAAAATGCAAAAAAAACAATTGCAGAAACAACCTAAAAATAAGCTTATGTGGTAGTTCATATGACAATACAATTTGCAACTAAACATTTAGACCCGGAAAAACTTACCCCAAATCTGTTTTAAACATTGATTTTTCATTCGTTTACAAGTAACTACTCATACGTAAGATAAAGTCCGTCTATATCATCAGATGCGGATGAAACTTCTTTCACAAATTAAAGATAGTCACACACAGTTGATGTGGAACAGAGTCCACCTGATTATTGTTGCAGCAAAAAACAATTATACATACCACAACAGTGAGACTTCACAGTGGGAAATTAAAGGCAACGGAAGCATGACAGATGCCATACAGTGAGTTTGAAACGAACGGGTTACCTGAATTTCCAGTGCAACGCGAAAATTGAAGACGCTACAACCTAGAGTGATCGATCGAGCTACCGTAGAACAAACAACCAAATGAATTGACAATATAGAGAAGCAGCAAGCAATATTCAAGGATCGGTAACCAATTGGGGAAGTGGTTGTTGTGAATTGAAGAAGGAGATAGACAAAAAGGTTTTATCTCTTATTAACAGGGCACCAATATGCTTCTCTGTACATTTTCTCGGTACTTATGTTGTAACAACGATAAAATTGAGTAGGTACGGCAAACAACCGTTGTTGTTATCGATATATTTACGAAAAATGTTTCGCATTTGAATATGTACATTTACAACGGAAAATTCATTTGCTACTGATGAAGTCATTTAATCTCAAAAGGAGGTCGACATTACACATTCGTCCATGTAAAAAATAAATTGACAACAAAAATTAACACTAAAAGTAGATTCTAATGGTGGAAAACATATTGTGTCTAATAAATAATAATAACTACAACAAAAACTACCGACACGATATACATATATTATACTACAACTGTTAGCGTAACACGAAAGCCCCGTCGTTGTTGCCACAAATTCTTGCAGTGATATTTGTCATCGTCAATTCTGGAAAACAAATTTTCTTCAGAATTGTTGTACGAAAATAAGTCGTATTTTTGCCATTTAATAATAAATGGATATACTAGTGGAATGAAGGAATTTATTGACACTATTTCTCCCATAGCTAAGATGATCACCAAGATTTTGCATACTTTAGCGGCTGCGCACTCTTGTGTGATATATGCCACACCATATGGATGTGAATAATGTATTTTTATAAGGTGATTTGTTTGAGTATACATGGATACCTTTTAAGGTTTTAGTGATGGAATGACACAATAAGAAAAGTGTGAAAAATGTTTGTATGGATTGAAATAATTTTATCAATAATGGAATATCAAATTAACTCAAGCTCTTCTTCGTAATGCATACACACAAAGTAAAATCAATTAATTATTCCCTATATTTGAAGAACAATGGAAGAGATCGGGTATACTTGCTCGTTTATGTGTATGATCTAACTACGGCTACCGACTCAAGTGTTGTTGATGATTTGAAGAACACTCTCCAGATCAATTTCAAGTTGAAGGATCTTGATTTTTTCTTTTACTTACTTTGTTTGGAAGTGATGCGTTCAACACCGGGAATGGTGGTGAATCAACGTAAATACGCCATAAAGTTAATTCACGACACTGGATTAGGTATTGCCCAACCTACCCATACCCCTATGGATTGAATCTTAAGCTCACTACACTCGAGTATGACTCCATCAGAATTCAAGTTGATGATCCGTTAATTGTTAAATCTCATGATGACTAGATCGTACATTGACTACTTTGTTCAACATCTCCGTTATTTTTTACATAATCCGACAAAGTCACACTTTGATGCGACTGTTAGAATTGTTCAGTATGTCAAAGGAAGCTCGGGCCAAAGATGATTCTTTCTATCTCATAATTCTTCATATTTGGCGATATAATGTGATTGAGACTAGATGATTTATCTTCTAACATGAAGATCGTTTAGTACTTTTTGTGTCAAATTGGGTGAGGCAATAATCTCGTGGAAAGTCAAGAAACAAAGTATTGTCTCTCGTTCTAGTGGTTGAGGTTGATCGAATATCGTAGCATAGAAATGAAGAAATTATATAGGGTAGACAACTCATGCATGATCTTGGCTATTTATATGGAGTATTTGAGGATTATGTAAATGTTGTAGATCTTGTCCCTCGTGTATGTTTCTGGGTGAGGATCTCTAGTAGGGGTGGTAAGTCGTGTGTGTTATCGTTTATTGTGTGAAATTTACCAAACACGAACACACATGAAACAAACTTATCGTGTCATTTTCCTCAACACGAACACGACACACAATTTTTCGTGTGTGCTCATGTCGTGTTGTCTTAAGTTAGTCAGTTATATATTCACATGCGAGAATTATAAACAAATATCAAAATAACAAATTGTTCATAGTAAGAATTAACAATTCAAACATCAGATTTCACGAGTTTTTAATGTAGAATTGAGAAACTTTATAAATGAAAGATCTAAATAGATTTTTAAAAACTATTAAAAGAGACTTGTTTAAAAAAATATTCAAAAAAATAGATTTTCAAATTCAACTTTATTGTGTTATCGTGTGTGATGTGTTCTGATACTTAAACACGAACATGGTATGAAAATACTTTCGTATTATCGTTCTGTCATATGCTTCCAAAAACACAATTTATCAGCCCTAATCTCCCGTTTCTTTGTTTGTTTTTTAAACAAATATATATATATATATAAGCCCTCCACAAAATGAATTTCTCCCTTACAGAATGATCTCCATGTTGGTCATCACAATTCACAACCGTACTTGAAGTTTTCATATTCAAAGCACATTGACTATGTTGGTATACATCACAATTCACAACCCTACTTGAAGTTTTCGTATTCAAAGCACATATGACTAACTACCAACTTCAAATGCAAAGCAACCACTTCAGTATTGTCTTTACTCTTAGGTAATAAATCAAGTACGAAGCACATCTTCAATTACTCGAATTCGAAATTATCCTCTGCGAAATTACCGTCCGAACCATCCCGATCTGCTCGCTGCACTTCTGGGTACAAATCAAGAGTTCTTCAATAGAGTTCATGAACCCCTCAAGCTTCCCCTTGATCTCAATCATGACAAGCTCCACCGCCACATCATCCTCCGCAAGGGCAAAGTCAGCAGTCTGCAAAACCGATTCCCGGTCAAGCTTCAGCTTATCAACAAGAACCCTAATGGTCTCAACATCATGAACTGTCACGGTTTTTCTCATTATATCCAAGAACTCATTCTGATCCTTCAGCTCCTTCTTGTACTTATTCCACAGATTATTGCACCACTTCCCGACCGATCCAATCGGGACAGTCATTGCAGTAGCCAATGCAATCACGACTGCTGGAGCATGGATTGCAGCTGCCACAACTGAGAAAATCAGAGCAGAAACAAATGCAGCTACGAACAAAACATTGGACACTCTTGCCCATGTCTTAGCAGTTTTCAGCTTCTTGTCCACCTTCATCTTTTGAGCTTGAAGCTTCTGTAACAATGTCACCTGCTGTGACGACACAATCCGGAGGACAGAGAAAAACTCGTCCTTGAATGGAGAACCAGCATCCTTAAACTTCTTGAGCTCCTTCAGTGTCTTTGCATACTTATTCCCTTCTTCTGCTACTGCTTTGGTCTGCTCTTCCTCAAAGTGCTGTGCTGCAAATTGAAGAATCACCTGCCCATCACGAGCTCGGGCTAGAGAACTCTGCAAGGCCGTAAGGAACCGAAGGGTCAAATCGCTTGTCTTGAAGTAATCTTCCACTAAGCGGTACAAGGTTTTGTCCCATGAATCTTTCTGACATTCAAGAATCATTTTGACAATTTCATGGTTGAGTGAACCCTGGATATTGGTCAGAACTTTGAAGGAATCAAAGGACACAGATCGGGATGAAGCCTGGACTGCAATGGAGTTAATCGCCTGATAAATCTCCTGTTGGAGGGTGCGGTCGAAGGTTTCAAGTGCAGGGTCGGCTTTACAGGCAGCCTCGTAGGATGTCAGACCAGCTAAATCAGTTGGAACTGAGGAAGCTGCTCCACCGCCCTTGCTCGATTGCCCTCCCATTGTTCCACGGTCGAAATTCAATTACTACTCAGAAAAATCAAACCTTAAATTGGCAACAATCTAACGTCTATCTGCTAATTGAACAAGAACAACCTTTTACTATTACTATAGTTCGATTCTACACAAAGCAAGAAGCTTCAGACTCGAAGTCAATTTGGATCAATGACGAAGCTTTTCGCAGTCTAGATTTGACTGAAGGTCAATTTCGTGAACAGAACTATTGAGTACCTGAGATTCAGAAGAAGAACAAGAGAGACTGGAATCGAAAAACAAAGAGGCAAACCCAGAAATTTGGAAAGTGTTGACCAAGGTTGGAGCTTGATTGTGTATTGAGATTCCACAAATGGATGCGATCTTAAGGAAGCAACAACTGTGGAGATGGAAGTACGGCAGCCCAGAATATCTTCCGAATCAGAGCCGATGTCACTGAGATTCTGCTTCTCGGTCTCCGGTAGGAACAGAGGCAAACGCTTCGTGTTCCAACATATAAATGTATTTGTGTATTTTTCGCATTTTTATTTGCATCCACACATAATTAAGATAGGTCAATGAGAAAATAGTTGTTGGTCAAAAAACAAATGAGAAAATAGTTGTTTATTATTATTTTAGATTGGAGAAGAAGATATAAAGAATAAAGGTCGAAAGTTCATTCCCTTTGTTTTATTTTAGAGTAAAATATGACGATATCACTAAAATTAAGATTCTCCTTTAAAAAATTAAAATTTTATTCATTTATATTAGGTTATTAATTAATTGAGTTTACTTTTTTCGATTAATTTTTTATATTTAAACTTAATAAAATATATTTAAAATTAACAAAAATAATTTAAAAATATCACAACAAAACCTTTTTAAAAATATTATACATTAAAATTGAAGTCTTAATTATTTTAAGATGACTTAAGAGTATACCGGTCGTCTTCACTCACAAGTTCGGACTTTTGAGACAGTTGGTTAATGCGTACGTCTTAAATCTAGCATGGTATCAAATCGCGCATGTTCAAATCCTGGCGACGTTGAAAATATTGATACACTCCCATTAAAGGCCGAGGTCGGGTACAAAGCCCATGGGTAAACCGATGTTCATAAACATCAGTTTAAGGGAGAATCTTGACTTTTGAGACAGTTGGTTAAGGCGTACGTCTCACAAATTATATTAAGCCACAATTTAGGGAGCTAAAATTTGGATTTTAAAGCAAAGCAACCCCAACTCATAGATGAGCGGGTCTTCGATTAACTGAATAATTTCTAATTTCTTTAACCTTTTTCACCTTTTTATAGAAGATTTCAATATATAATTTTTTTACAAACGAGCCACCGTCGCCCGAAGGTGCAGGGCCTTCAAAGAAATGAAAAAGGAGACAAACCTCAACGAGATTGGCCCGCTATCTTTCAATCTTTGTATCTCAACGTTGAGACCAACGAGGCGATCGACTCTTATAAAAAAAATATTTAATAAAAAGTTTTAACAAAAATATTAATTATTATCATTTTCAAACATATTAAATTATTAAATATTACAAAATATATATATATATATGTACAATTAAAATTTTGTACAAATATTTTCAAACTTTTCCACTTAACAAATTGTTGAACCTTCAAAATTCAATTATAACCCTCAGGCCTCCAATTTCAATTACTAACTAAATTTATTTAAGATTTTGGGGGTTCGCCAGAGCCTCACACCGGTAAAAACACAGACAGGAACTAATATGTGTATGCTCTTATAGTTGACAACTATGGAGATTCCATAATTTAACAAAATTATTCGTTTCAACACACCAGACTAATTACCATCATCATCATCATATAATCAAACATGGAGATGAATCTAACTTTCTGTAAATCACATCAATTTTGCCTGCTTGCAATATAATGTGATAAAGCAATCAAAGGCGCTGCTTTCTGAACATCAAACCCACTCAACTGATCGAGAGCATCCTGATTCAATTTTGAAGCAAACTCCCTCGACTTCTCGATCCCGATCAATCTCGGGTACGTGACTTTATCAGCCACCAAGTCCTTCCCTGCAGTTTTTCCGAGCTCCTCAGACGATTTGGTAACATCAAGGATGTCGTCAACCACTTGAAACAATAACCCAATGCACCTCGCAAATCTCCTGAGCTTCTCCACTTCTTCATCAGATCCACCACCCATGATCGAGCCAAGAACGACGGAGGCTTCTAATAAGGCGGCAGTTTTGTGGGTGTGGATGAACTCGAGGTGCTCCAGACCTACATCGGATAAACCTTCTGAGCTTATGTCCACCACCTGACCTGCTACCAGACCTTCAGCTCCAATCGACTTGGCTAGCTCTCCGATAGCTCTGATGATTCTTTGTGGGGTCACGCCTTTGGTTTCTACTGCAACGTACTCAAAGGCATAGGCAAGGAGAGCATCACCTGCCAAAACAGCTACATCCTCCCCAAAAACCTGTGCAGGTTTATGAAAGAATCAGATACATGGAGAAGGGACTGATGAACAGTCAGTGCAGCAGAATTTTCAACCAACTATAAAAAGTCATTCAAACAAAAGTAGACTAATCAAGCAGACTGCAGCAAGAATTGAACATTGAGAACAGAGACTAAGTCAGCCTACCATGAACTTGGAGCCAATTAAATGTGGTATATGAGTCACAGGTCTCTGTTTCCAAATCAAATGGTTGAAAAGACAGTGTCGACCTCATTTTAGCCGTTTCCTAACAAGAAAATGGATTCTTATTTGGTTCTCATGCCAATTAGGAAGGTATGGAGAGAGAAAGGAAGGAGTAGTTATGAGAAAGCTATAACTATTTATCCAAAAACTGAAAGTAACAATATTGCTCAACATTTTCTTTTTATCATCATTCATTACAATTTATGAAGATATTTCCTTTTATCGGTCTATTCTACAATTTCCTTCCGTTTCCAATTAGATTATATTTAATTCTCTAGCCATTTTCTCTCCTTTCCTTCCATGTTAACCTAACCAGGGCCAATTTCAGTTTCTTTTCCCCAAAACAATTATTTTTGATATTCAATCATGAATGTTTTCCAACCTGCAACTGGTTATGGCACAGACGAGCATGCAGCTCATAATCACAATACGCAATTAACTTCAAAAGAACTCAATAGGTTGGATCATTTGATGCTGATGTTTTTCTCAACAGATGAATGAAATAACAATAAATTAAATAATACGATTTCTCAAAGGCATTTCATCAAACACTTGCAAGATCAAACTTTACCCTGTGATTGGTGGGCTTTCCACGGCGCAGATCATCGTTATCCATGCAAGGCAGGTCGTCGTGAATTAAAGACATGGTGTGGATCATTTCAACGGCGCAGGCAGAAGGGATGGCAGCGGCCACCTCGCCTCCCACGATCTCGCATGCAGCAAGGCAGAGCACAGGTCTGACCCTCTTGCCTCCAGCGAGCAGCGAGTAGCGCATGGCCTCGTGGATCTTGAGCGGTGGCTTGAGCAGAACCGCGGCGTCCAGAGCGTCGTTCACCAAATTCGCCCTCTCCACCATGTACGTCTTGAAATTGAAGGTGGGATTGGGTTTTTCTTCATCCTGGACAGCCTCTTCCTTGGTGAGAACCGCGGCGACGGAGAAGCGCTGCTGGGCATTACAGAATCTGGGTTTTATAGAAAAAGATGTCTTCCGGCAGGGGAAAGATCTAGTCTTGGATCTGGCAGCGACTCCAATTGAATAGCTATGAACCCAAGTACCCAAATTTATGGAGTTCATAATTGGATGCCGAGAAAATCTGAGCTCTGATGCGGGCAAGACAAGAGACGAATACTTCTTATACAAATTCAAGATAAGAACAGCGCAGTCAAAGATGCAGTATTGCCCAAACCCATTTGGCCCAAACTGAATCGAAACGCTGTCGAGAACGCAATTTAGTGAAATGGAAGCTGTGAGATGGTGAAACAGAGGGAGAGAAGATGGGCTGGGAAACGAAGGATACAACGAGGACAACTAGCAAGGAAAGGATGACACAGATAGGATTTTGGATTTGGGTGGCCACTCGGAGTAGTGGAATCTTTTTGTAGCATCCTTCGTCCAACATTTGTCGTTATCTTTTCTCATGTTCAATGAGGGGATACGTGTTGGTGTTAGGTAGTTGCAGAGAACGCCACACATTGACTATATATAGATAAAATATTAAAAAGTTATCACTAATCAATTTTAATAATACAGAAGTTATAATAATGTGATTTTAGAAAGCAATTGTTAAGTTATTACGTGTCATGCATATTATTAATTTTTTTAAAAAAAATATTGAAATACTTATATTGCCCTTAACTATGAACTTTCAGCTCTAGGGTTGATAAAAAAAGACTGTACGACTGAATTTTCGACAAAATCGGCTCGACTAGGACTGAAACTGAGCGGGCGAGTTTTTTTTCTTCAAGGTTGGTCTCGTTTTTTTTCTTCCCGAAAGCCCGTTTAGGACCGACCCGGACCGAATGAATGTGGATTTGGGATTTTCATAATAACACACCGAAAAGAATGTGAATTTTGGAGGTTTTCTATCTCTATAAAAGCTATATCCTGATAAATTTACTAAAGAATATAATTCTTTCGCCTTTTACTAAAGAATACCGTGAACTTTTAGTTTTTTTTTGTGCAAATTCGGTTCAGGACCGAAACCGGCCCGAGTCAAGAAAGACCGACTCGGGCGGACTTTTTTGGCCGAGGTCGGTCTCGGTCCTCCAGAAGGCAAGACCGAAATTTCGGTCTCGATCTCGGTCTTGCCTTCAGGACCGGACCGGCCTGCCCATGATTAGACCTATTCAGCACCACTTAATTCCCATCATTTCTCGTTTTTTCAAATATGGTCACAAGTACATTTTTAGATTGTTGAGAAGAATGCCAAAGTGAAAGGGCCTCCGAGCTGGAGTTGGAGCTGGGTGTTAGGTAAGTGGCGGTGGAGAACTAGATAATAGTAAGTATTGTTAAAGCTTATCTTAAAGGTAATTTTGTAAGAATGATATTTGTCTTCCCTCAGTTAGAGTTTGATAACGAATTTATGCGGTAAATCACTCACATGATACAATGACTGCTTGAAAAATTCGAATAATGATTACAAAAATCTCTCTCAAATTCTTGAAAAAAAACTCTTAAGAGATAACATATGCTAATTAGGTAAAGACTTTCTTATGCTCTTAGGGGGAAGAAAATGATGTTGGTAGCAATAAAAAAAGTACACATAACAACGCGACATAATTATACATAAATATTCTAAAAAACAATTGATACATTGGAGAAGTCATAAAAAAAATAAGTGATAACCTTTTCATATGCTTATTTAAATAATGTGATAATGTGATACATAGTGCTATTTGAATAATGAATTTTGACCTAGATGCAACGCGTTTCAAATCGTATTACTGGTCTATGATGAAAAATGCTAATATAATTATAACATTTGCAATTATACATTTGCAATATATTATATTTTGTTTCTTATTCTATCGAAGAAAAATATGTGATGGAATTAAATCTGATCAATTTAATAATGGAAAATACTATACATGTAGTTTTGTTCTTTATTAGGCCATATGAAAAATTCACATAGCAGAAGAGAAGATCTCAGCATATTTGGATAAATCAAATATGTATAGTATATATATACTACGGACTGTGGAGGAAAAAAAGAGAGCTACATGAATAAAAAAGATGCAAACTCGCGTACAAAAGGAAGAGAGTGCTAAGAGAGTCGGACAAAAAAATATATATTATTAGGTAAATTACCTGAATAATTATTTAAGTTGACACATATAACAGAACGGATAAAACTTGTGTTTAACAGTTATTTATGTTTCAAAATGTGGAGGAAAAAAAGAAAGCTACATGAATAAAAAAAGATGCAAACTCACGTACAAATGGAAGAGAGTGCTAAGAGAGTCGGAGAAAACAATATATATTATTAGGTAAATTACCTGAATAATTATTTATGTTGACATATATAACAGAACAGATAAAACTTGTGTTTAACAGTTATTTATGTTTCAAAATGTGGAGAAAAAAAACAAAGCTACATGAATAAAAAAGATGCAAACTCACGTACAAAAGGAAGAGAGTGCTAAGAGAGTCAGAGAAAAAAATATATATTATTAGGTAAATTACCTAAATAATTATTTATGTTGACACATATAACAGAACAGATAAAACTTGTGTTTAACAGTTATTTATGTTTCAAAATGTGATTGAACAATTAAAAAAGCGAAAAAATGACTAAATGACCCTTTAACCTATGTTCTTCATCGATTCAAACCTAAAATATTATTTTGAACTCAGATTTCCACAAATATGAGTTCGAATTGAACCTAGAAATGCAAATCTGAGTTCGAAGTAAACCTAAACATGCAAATTTGGGTTCAGTTCGAACTCTTATATGCGTTTTAGGGTTCGAGTCGAACCTAGAATTGCATATTTGCGTTTGGTTTGAACCCAGAAATGCAGAACTGAGTTCAAATCGAACCCAGAATTGTAGATTTGGATTTGATTCAAACCCAATATGCGTTTCCATCTCTACAATTTTGGCTTCGATTCGAATTCAGATCTGCGTGTCTGGGTTCAATTTGAACTCAGAAACGCAGATATGGGTTCAAATCGAACTAATATTTGCGCAAATTTGAGGTCAAAATCAAATTTCGAGTCGAATCGAGGAAGAAGATGAAAAACATGAAGAACATAAAGATGAACATGAAGAACAAAATAATAGGGCATGGTAAAATTGTCATTTTAATACTCATTTAATCACATTTGTCAAACCTATGTGACTGAATATGTCAAGATTAACGACAAAAAGTCACATTTCTTAAACATACATGACTGTTTAGCTACACAAAAAAATATAAGTGACCGTTTAGTCATATAATGTCAACATAAGTGACTGTTGATGTAATTTATCCTATATTATTTGATAGAAAATTTACAAAATAAGAATTAGAGTGTAAATGGTGATGTTTTCAAGGTGATCAATCAACTTCCAAATCAAGATTTTTCATGAATTTTTATCATGCAAGCTTGTATCCTATATGTATTTTATTTATGTAATTTTGTTATATTTAGTTAAAATTAATCATGTTACTTTTGATTTTAATTATCCATATGATATGATAGTATGTGTCAGTATCGTCATGGCTCGTGAAATGTATTTGAGTGAATATATTTATATGAAAGACGCATAGGGATGTCGAGATTGATTACCTTCTTTAGGCTTAATTAATTATTTGATTAGTTATGTTTGTCAATTTTATTTTTTAGTTCAAATTTATATTGTCTAATCACTTATATTTTAAAATATTACCTTTTGATTTACATTGCACGTTAGAATTGCTTTGTTAGCTCAGATTACATGTGATTTATTAATGACCTGAACTACCCAAAAATTAACATTCTTCCAAACGTCAGATTAAAATCTGTCCTTCTTCATATTCAAACACACAATAATTAAAAGAAAAACGAAAATGAATGTTATTATGAAAGTAGAGAGGATATGATGAAGAAAATGTTAACATTCAAGGAGGCAAAAAGTTTCGTTGGTAGAAACCGACGTCTAATTAATATCACATATTTCAGATGTTATAGATGGGCATTCTCCTTATCTTCTTCGTATAACTCTTAGGAGAGAAGGACCAAATGGTGTCACCTCAGTCTTATTTGCCCCGTCAAATCATCTGGTGAGTGGAAAAATGTTTCTAAGAGGTTTTAAGATTGTACCAATTTTGAGGTGAATGTTATATATTAGGGGTAAGGTAAACCATCTCTAATTTGACAATATGTCACTACCTAATTACTTATATTTTTGTGTGTAGTTAAACGGTCACTTACGTTTCAGAATGTGACTTTTTAGTTAAACATGTCATATTTAGTTATTTATGTTTAACAAATGTGATTAAATTCTCACTAAAAATACGATTTTACTCTTCTTTTTTATCTTGTTATTCATGTTCATATCCAAAATATGATTTCAAATTTAGATTTATGCAAATCTGAGTTCGAATTGAACTCATAAATGCAAATTTGAGTTCGAAATCAGATTTCGGTTTCGAATTGAGAAAGAAGAGCTTGAAGATGAACATGAAGTTTATGAAGATAAAGGAATGATATTTTAGTCATTTTTTTACATAAGAAATCTTTGTAATCGTTCATTCATATTTTGCAACATAAGTAACTTCAACACAAGTTGTTTTTTTTTGCCAACATCACAAGTTTCAACTATTCAATCACATGTGCCAATATAAGTAAGTGACAGATGAGATAATTTACCCTACGTATTATTAATTTAAGCACTTTTCAACCTTGTAACCCTAATTTTGGTATCAAACTATCAATTTCAAAGGTTGCGACACATTTTGGTTGCCCTACTTCTTGAAACCCTAATTGCGTCAATTTTGATACAATTGTTGCGTGTGATGTTACTTTTAAATTAATTATAATTCTCGATTTCTCCTCTTTCGATACAGAATTATGCTAATTGTGTTACCAACTTCTAATTATGACATTAGTACTTTGAACCCTAACTTTCTATTTGATATCAATTTAATTTAGTTTTTTTTATTGATAAAAAAGAATTCAAGTTGTCACTTTTTTGGATTGGGAAGATCCCTTGTTATGCCTGTATGGAAGGAAAAATATGTGAAATTTTTGACAAAAGTGAGTTACATCTAAAATAAGAACTGCGAGCTTCAAACCTCATGCCACTGTGAGTCAACTAAAACAGTTTGTATTGTAGTTTCTCATTATGTTCTGTGATGAAACTAATTTCATCAACGTATGAAATTGATCTGCTGTTTTTAGAATGTTCAGTGAACTGCTGAATGTTATTAATTTGTTAACTATGTTTGATAAGTTGTTTTAAGTTATTACCTATTTTTACCTAATTAAATATCGTTAAATAATTTTCTACTTTTCACAATATTATTAAATGATTACTTATGTTATATAGAACATTGTTAAAATATTACTTAAACCAGTACGGGAGAATTGACAAATAACGGCTAAAAAATTATTTTTAACGGCTTATTTATTGAGCCATTAATTTATCACAGCTCAACAGAAGTTGAGCTGTGATACAAAGTGTCGTGGGAATTATCACAACTCGAATTTGGTAAAGACGTGAAAATTAACGGCTCAAATAAATGAGCCGTGAAAAATATTTTTATTTTTTATTTTTCACGGCTCATTTTATAATGTGCCCTCAAAAATATATATATTTTTTAAAAATATATATATACATTAGAAGGGCAACCTCCGACCGGTTGTCGGTGCTCCACCTCCGACCAGTCGAGTCTTCTTCATGACCGGTCGCCGGAGGTTCGTCAGCCCCAGCTCCAGCGAGTCCACCGAGCTCCAGCCCCAACGAGTCCATCGCAGCTCCGTGAAGGTTTGAAGGAGCTCCGTGTTCGATGGTTGAGCTTCTTCTCGCTCGGAAGCTGTTCAGTGGTTGAGCTTCTTCTCGTACAGCGCACTTTGGAGGAGCTTCACGTAATTTGAAATGAGAAACGAACAGGCGGACAGGGACGGCGAACAGAACACGAAGCCCCGTTGTATAGCCTCACAGTTGTTCAACTCCTGCAACTTCGGTTCCTAGTGATGGCTCCTGCAGCGATTCTTGGAGAAGATGGAGTTAGCTTGAAGAAGACGTTGAAGAAGATGGTACATGCGTCTTGTGGAGAAGTTTGAAATGAGAAATGAACAGGCGGACATGGACGACGAACAGAACACGAAGCCCCGTTGTGGAGCCTCCCCGTTGTCCAGCTCCTGCAGCTCCGGCTCCTAGTGACGGATCTTCCGGCGATTCTTGAAGAAGATGGAGTTAGCTTGAAGAAGACGGTGGAGTTAACTTGAAGAAGATGTTGAAGAAGATGGTACATGTGTTAGTTGCTTTCCTTCACCTTCGAACTTTGGCTGTGAAAACTTTGAAGGTAAGTGAAGACGCACCAAGTTGAAAACTTTGAAACTTTTGCTGTGAAAAGTTGAATGAAGAGGTGCCACGTGAAAACTGTTTGTTTTTTAAAACTGATTTGTTTTTCCACGGCTCAAACAAAACGAGCCGTGAAAAGTTTTTTTACGGCTCAAACATTATTGAGTCGTGAAAAGTAACGAAAATAAAACAAATAATTTTTTTAATAGAAGGACGGCTAAAAATAGCCTTAAAAAATAATTTATTTTTTATTTCACAACTCTGATATTTGAGCCGCGAAAAATAATTATTATTTTTTAATAAAATGACTGCTCAATAGTGTGAGTCGTGAATAATCAGATAAATAAATTATTCACGGCTCAATAGTATTTGAGTCGTCTGATAGAGTCGTTATCTCACCCTTCTCCTGTTGTAAACATAAGTATGTTGAGTTCCCATGCTTAGTTGAAATCATATAATTAATTAACCAAATGAATTGACATCTAAACCATGATGTTGAAGATTTCAAACAATATAAACATAGTCTTATAGACTCCATAAAATACTAAAGATCATAGAATAACAAAACACGTATCTAGACTTTTTTTGGCCAATCACGTATCTAGACTTAACGTTTACAAATTATATAAGTTCCACACATAAAGATACATGACAGTCCTATAGGAGTATAGGGTCCACAAAAATATAACTATGTATCTTCTCAAGATATCTCAAAGATATTGCTTACTGGGTGGATATCATATCAACTAGGTACCCATATTTAATTGTCGTCCTCTTATGCTGTTGTGTACTCTTTAGGGTAACTGTTTAGTAGGTTCAGTTCAGGGGTCAACAAAAGTGTTATGGATTCTAATAGAAGTGGATTCTAATAGAAGTGGGGTAGTAGAATCAATATAATCTTCAATATTTTATGTAGTCCGTATTTTATGGAACACTTCCTCTTTGTACATCATCTTCCACAACCCTTCTTGATTTACAATATGATCATATTGCATAGAATCGCACCACAAAATGTAGTATTTGTGAAAACTAGAATTTCGCACGAACCGTGTCGAGCGTCTGATGGGTAGAGTGCCCTTATGTGGTTGTAGAAGCAAGGTAGCTAGGTACAGTTACAGCATCATGAGTGTGTTAACAAATATAGCTTTTAGCAATAGTATTATAGCGGTTAGTACTATTATTATAGCTGTTAGGAATAGTAAAATAGTTGTATAAATAGAATACATGTAAATCAATTAATTCAATTGCTGAAATATAATTCAAACATTCAATTTACAACATGGTATCAGAGCAGATTAAATGGTTTTAGGACCAAATCTGTTATAGCTCATCATTTACCTTCAACTTACCTATACCTGAATCAAGATCAACTGTCATGTCAAACGACGGTAGCTCGATCAACCAAAGCCTCAATTTTCATAATCAAACCTCCGAGCAAAACCTATCCGGCAATCTGCAAATCAGCCGTGTCAGGCGGATTATGCCTGATTTCAAGGGGACAACACCGGTCAGATTTCAGCAATAAACCATATGGATCATCCCTCCGGTCGGACAAATCGAAACTCAAATACAAATATTGTTGTCGGAATAGGGACCGAACAACACACCAAACCACCTACCGAGCCACAGATGGAAGAGGCGTCGTGGGTAACTTCACCGTCACTAACGACGGGAGGTCACCATCGACGGGAGACACCTTCGGAACAGCCGTGGAAGAGGCTACCAGCAGCAGCAGTCAAGAAGAATTGAACGGATGTTGCGGGACATGATGCTACCAACGAGGAGGAGCAGTTGTGGGCAGCCGCAGTCAAGCAGAACCGAACTTGGGACGAGGAATACCTGATGGGTGAGGAAGAGCATCCTCAGCCCGAACCAACCACGAAATCGACGGAAGAAGCGGAGCAATCTTCGGCCGAATTGTCGTGGGCAACTTCACCGCCACCATTGACTGGAGGCCACCTTCGACAGCTATCTCGTACCTTCGAAGGAATTGCTGCGGACGGAGCTGCTCCCAAGAACCGAAGGAGAGCCAACGTCCGACGAGAGCCACGGTGAGGCATGAAAACGAAGCTGCTGTTGGAGCCACGATGAGGCATGGAAACGAAGTTGCTGCTAGAGCCACGGGGAGGCATGGAAACGAAGTTGTTGCTGCTGCGTGGAATGGACCTGCGGGGGGAGCGGGGGAAGCTGCTAGGGTTGGAGGTAGAGAGTTTGAGAAATTATTCTCAAACCCTAATATTCTAAACCCTAGATATTTTACCCCAAAAGTTTTAGAATTATTAGAAACTGACCCCAAAGTTGAAAATACGAAATATGAAAATACCCTGAAAGACTTAATCATGATCAAAACGAATAGTATTTTAATAATGAAAAAAATAAACCTGGAATATTTAGGAAAAACAAATATAATTCAAAACTGTAATAAAGCATGGATATTTGATTGTGGTGCCACTAATACAATGGCATTTGAAAAATCTGATATTAGGTCACTGCCTAAACCAATAAAAACAAATGTTCATGCAGCTAATGGAGAAATAGTCCATGTAGAAGGAGGAGGAACTATTGAAATTTCAGCAACATTAACCTTGTCTAATTGTTTGTATGTTCCATCATTAGTACATAAATTATTACCAGTTAGTCATGTAACAAAGGAACTAAACTATACTATGATTATGCATCCTACTTTTTGTGTACTACAAGACATCAAAACTGAGAAAATTATTGGACGTGACACTGAGCGTCATGGATTGTATTACGTGGATGAAGTGACTCAACAAGGTAATACAATGCTATCTCATGGGTCTGCAAACCGAGAGGCATGGCTATGGCATCGAAGGTTGGGACATCCATCCACGGGGTATTTAAACATTTTATTTCCTAAGTTAGCTTCATCAAATAATTTAAACTGTGAAACCTGTGTGTTAACTAAAAATCACAAACAAATTTTCAAACCTAATGACACAAGAGTAGACTAACATTTTTCACTCATTCATTCAGATGTTTGGGGTCCATCTCCAGTTATAGGAGGACAAAGTTATCGATTTTTTCTTATATTTATAGATGATTCCACTCGCTTGACATGAATATACTTTCTAAAACAAAAATATGAGGTATTTGAAAAATTCACTCATTTTTATGTTATGATTCAAACCCAATTTCAAAAAAATATTCAAATTTTGCGCTCTCACAATGGGGGAGAGTTCATTAACACAAACATGAAACAATTTTTTCACACTAAAGGATTAGTTCATCAAACTACTTGCCCCCACACACCAAAACAAAATGGAGTAGCTGAAAGGAAAAATCGAATTCTCCTAGAAATGACCCGAGCTTTTCTAATTGAATCTCGGGTTCCTAAGTCATTTTGGCCTGAGGCACTTGTCACAGACACTTATCTCCTAAACCGTATTCCCACAAAAATTCTCAACTTAAAAACACCTATTCAAACCCTATCAGAATTTACTAAAATACCCATGCCT
Source organism: Chamaenerion angustifolium (assembly GCA_946814005.1). Classification (NCBI taxonomy): domain Eukaryota; kingdom Viridiplantae; phylum Streptophyta; class Magnoliopsida; order Myrtales; family Onagraceae; genus Chamaenerion; species Chamaenerion angustifolium. The sequence goes on from OX328279.1 coordinate 4,959,624, forward strand.
TTACTCTTCACCCAAGGATCTTTTGGTGCTCGGTCTTTGTTCGTATTCCCAAATTCGACCGTAGTAAATTCGACTATTGTACTGAAAAATGTGTCTTTGTGGGATATGGTGTTAACCAAAAGGGTTATCGATGTTATAACCCAAAGAGTCATCACATATTCACCACCATGAACTGTGATTTTCTTGAGACTAAATACTACTACAAAACCCAACCTAGTGGTCAGGAGGAGAGTGAATATATAGACACACTAAGTTGACTTCCATCCTCAGAAGAAATTATCCCAAATAATCATAACCTTGAAAACCAGCCTGAAGATGAGTCACTTCCTGAGACTTCCATACAAACCATGGCAGAACCAAGTGTCACTGAAAAAATCATACCCAACTTGGTGTCTCAGGTAGGTAGTGCTGAAAATTCTGAAAATCCATATGTTTCCTCTAACCATAGTGACCATGAGATAGCAGTAGAACATGTTGAACCAATACATGAGGAAACAACGAGATATACACTACCACCAAGAAGTAATAGGGGAGTCTCACCCAAACGGTACTCCCCTGAAAAGGAAACTCAAGGATCTAAGTATCCAATAGGAAACATGGCAACGGGGAGTGTGTCCCAAGATGCCAGGGCGTTTGCTACAATGTTATACTCATAACAAATTCCCAACTCAGTTCAACAAGCCTTGGAGTCAAAGAATTGGATATAAGCAATGAAGATAGAAATGGAAGCATTAAAGAAGAGCACACATGGGAGAAATGTATCCTACCGACGGGAAAAAAACCAGTTGGATGTCGATGGGTATTTATGATCAAATACAAACCAGACGGAACCATAGAAAGATACAAAGCTCGGCTGGTAGCAAAGAGATATACTCAAACATATGGAATTGATTACTCTGAGACATTCTCTCCAGTAGCCAAAATTGACACAATCAGAATTTTGTTCTCAAGATGTGAATGAAGACTGGTCGCTCCACCAGTTTGATGTAAAGATTTTCTACATGGAGAGTTAGAAGAAGAAGTATACATGGAAGCACCACCTAGATTCACAGATGGGTTTCAATCAAGAGAAGTATGTCGACTGAAGAAGATGCTTTATTGGCTTAAACAATCACATCAAGTATGGTTTGGCAGGTTTAACTTAGCAATGAAGCGATATGGATACAAACAGAGCAATTCAAACCACACTCTATTCATCAAACAAAGAGGTAATTTAATCACATGCTTAATTATACATGTTTATGATATGATCATTACAGGAAATGATAAAGAAGAGGTGTTAATACCAAGGGAAAATCTATTCACTGAATTGGAGATGAAGGACTTGGGAAGACTCAAGTATTTCTTGGGAATAGAAGTACTAATATCTAAACAAGGTATTTTTATATTTCAAAGAAAATATATTTTAGATCTATTAACAGAAACAGGAATGATCGATTGCAAACTGGAGGATACACCAACGGGAACAAACCATGGGCTTCGGATAGTAGAAGGAGCACAACTAGCAGAAAAAGAGAGATATCAACGAATGATAGGAAAATTGACATCTCTCTCACACACACGTCCCGATATTGCGTATGCAGTAGGAGTGGTAAGTCAACTCATGCATCAACCTAAAAAGGAGCATATGAATGTTGTATGGAGAATTATAAAGCACTTGAAGGGGACAACAGGCCACGGGGGTACTCTTCAAGCCAAGCGGACACTTGAAGATACAAGGATACACCAATGTAGATTGGGCAGGAAATCCAACAGACCGACAATCGACATCAGGATACTTCACCTTCGTCGGGGGAAACCTAGTTACATGGAAGAGCAAAAAATAGAAAGTGGTGACACTATCAAGTGCGGAAGCAGAATTCCGAGGAGTGGCCCGAGGATTGACAAAAATCCTATGGTTACAAAAATTGTTAGCTGAGATTGGATTTCCACCATCACATCCTAGCAAAATTATGTGTGATAATCAAGCCGCAATCAACATTGCACACAATCCGGTACAACATGATCGAACTAAACACGTAGAAGGCGATAGACATTTCATCAAAGAAAAACTAGAAGCAGGAATTGTGGAACTACCATATGTACGATTTGAAGACCAGCTAGCAGATATATTAACTAAGGCAGTAAACGGAAGAATTTTCAACACTATACTCAGCAAGTTAAACATCGGAGATCACACTCTTAACTTGAGGAGGAGTGTTAACAAATATAGTTGTTAGTAATAGTATTATAGTTGTTAGGAATAGTAAAATAGATGTTAGATTTGAATGTATAAATAGAATACATGTAAATCAACTCGATTGCTGAAATAAAATCCAATATTCAATTTACAACAGAGTGGCGTCCACGACGTCAGGGGTCAGCAACATTCGGTTAGAATGCAATAGTTGCAAAAGCTATCCGGAATAAAAGCTTGAAGCTTAAGTGCCCGAGCTACACTTAGCAAGTGATGATGTTTTCGTTCTACTACTCTATTTTATTGAGGAGTTTGAACACAACTCGTTTGGTATAAAATTCCCCGAGAGTGAATAAAGTCATGCATTGATACATTAAAAAAAATTAGATTTCATTGTGCAGTGAGATATGGGAGCTAGAGAACTTTATACTTGTGCAGTGACATATATATCTAAGTCGAGCGACTATAGTCAACAACTATAGTAAGAAAATATTGAAAACCATATGTATGGTAATCACTCGGTCAGGTTCCCAAACATCCAATTGCACAAAATTGAAAATAACTTTAGTGTGTGTAGTGCTCAATGAAAATGGTTATCAAGATTGTTTAGCCAATGGGAAAATTACACAATCTTGTACAATCCATTAAAGTGAACAAATCTCTCATTTTATTGAGTTAAATATGATGATGTTGATGACATCAACCTACATCCGTTGGTGTCAATATGGTGAGGCGTTCTCGAATGTGTAGGATTGTCGCAAGTGGTTGTGTGGGGAGTGTTGCTCAAAGCTGTAATATTTTGGGATCTTGCAGACTAAACAACTTTGAGTATGTAGAGAGCTTTATAAAGCGATCCAAACCTTATTTGCTTCCCACTTAAGCAAGTCATGTAATACGACCATAGTGAGTTAAAATACGATAAGGATGCAAAGTTTCTTTGTTAAGTGATAGAACAAAAGTAACATATAATGGAAATTAGGAGCATATATAACAAATATTAAGCATCACACAGACTCCTACAAGGCATGAACCCCAATGAGTGATTGGAGAAGTTGATCTGTTGGGTAAATCTACAATCTTAATTGGTGAGGTGTGCTCTCGTATGTTTCATAAACGACTCTTTTCGCATTTTTTTGCATATATTTTTTTGTAATCGTCCAGTCACATTTTGAAACATAAGTAACTATTCAACACAAGTTTCAACTGTTGTCAACATAAATGATTCTTCAGGTAAATTACTAAAAAATAAATAATAAGTTTTTTTTGGTCGAAATGGGAGATTTGCATTCATTCCAAAATAGTGTTTTCCGCTACATTATTACAATCGCTACTTAAAATAAATAATAAATGCGGTGGGGGTTGAAAAATTCAGTCGTTTAGACGCACTCCCAATCTTGATTTTTTTGCAATCCAATTGGTGCTTTCATTTATCATACGATGAACTGTCTTCCATTCGATCAATTCGAAATCACCTGTCAAATCAATGATGTTTGAACAAATGGACTCAATACGCCAATGAGATGTCGTTCCCCTTAGTTGATTGATCACCCCCTCGGAGTCTGACTCGATCACTACACGTTCCCATCCTTTCTCTTTTGCTAGCATGACTCCCAAGAGGATGGCTCTAGCTTCAAGTTCATCAGTCGCACCTCCGGACACTCTCTGATTGGCCCCTCCGATCAGATGGCTAAAGGAGTTTGTAGCTACAGCTCCAATGTCGCCAGTCTTGGTTTGTCAACACCACAACGCATCCCAATTGACCTTAATAGTTCCCTGGCTCGGTGCTCTTCGGCTGCCCTCCCGCTTGGTGTCAAACCCCTTTGCTTTGGTGCCATCATATACTTTTCATGTGTTTTCTTTATTTCCTCGACTACCAGTGTTGGATTACGCATATTTGCCTCAAACATGGCTCTACATCTCACCTTCCAGATATGCCACCATGTCATTATACAGAGGTTCCATCTTGCTTCCTTTATGCCTCTCACGGTACTTGGCTCGCTCCTTTGATCCTGAACCCATTCCTTAATAGTCGGTCGTGAGTGGTGAGGTGTCCCAAGACCAAGTTTGCCAAACCAGACTGCCTCCGTCCACCTGCATTTATATACCATGTGTTCTTTGTCCTCCTCCATTCCGCATACCAGGCAATTTATCATCACATTCATACCTCGTCGTCTTAGGTTTCCCAAGACCGCTATGGAATTTGTTAACACCTTCCACATGAAAGTCTTTACCTGAGGGATGGTATCAACTTTCCAAATCGCGCTCCAAACCATTGTGGACCTACTCCCATGGTTGTACATATATGTTTCCCTTCCATCATGAGCTTCCCACATTCGGTGGTACACTGATTTCACAATCACTGTTCTATCTTCGACATGTGGCCAGATCCGTCTGTCTGTCGTTGCATATAAGAGAATCAGGATCTGCATTACCTGGCCTATTGCGTTCGGTTAGGTAATTTTTGGGACGAGGCCCTCATCCCACGTTCTTCCAGCATGAATAAGATCACCAGCCCGGAGCTCCTGGTTGGCTCGGTGTTGCACCCAATCAGAAACCCTCTCGCGTGTAGATCCATGGATAGCTAAAGGCTCGTATCGTTACCCTATATATGACTCTTGAAAGTCCTTCTCGCTTGGGTATGTCTCGTCTACTTAATATACTCGACCATACCTGTAAACACCTGGTTTTGGCTGGGGTCAAAATACTGTACGCAAGGAACCGAGTCGAGAAAAATCGAGATAAAAAAAAGGTTTATATATACATAATATCATCTTAAAGAAAAAAAAAGCCTTAAATCATCTTTCGGCCATCCACCAAATTACTTATCCAATCAACCTTATCAATCATTTGGCCAAAAAACAACCTTATCAATAAACTTCTCTATAAAAGAGAAGGCTTCTAGAGAACAAAGAAGGAGGATGGAAGAGCATGAAGGGTCGAGAGCTACGGCATGCATGGTAAGGAAGAATGAATGGAAAAAATAAATAGAAAAAGAGTGAAGAAAAAAATAGAAAAAAAGAGTGAGAAAAATATCGGTAATTATTAATCTCGGTTTCTCGTACGGTATTTAAACTCTGAATGAGTTAGGAATATTTCTCTCATATTCAATATTGTATTTGTATTTTATAATGTTATGAAATTGAGGTTTTATATATATATCTATTATATATTTATGTAATACTATGTATATCTATATGTATAATATATATATATATATTATGTCAATGTAATACTATATATATGTATATGCATAATATATATATATATTATGTATATGTAATATTATATATATGTATATGTATAATATATATATTATTTATATGTTATCTATCTATATATATGTGGAATATATATGTGATACTATATGTATATGTATAATATATGTATATTATGTATATGTGAAAAACAATCTTTTAAAAAATGACTTAGGTCCTTCCCAAACTTTGAGGAAGGTTACAACTCGCCACTCGGTCCTTGGACTCTCGGGTCATTCTGGGACTTTATCGAGTGTTAGAAACCAAACCCAAACTTTTTTGGGTTATTTGTGCAATTTTTGAAATATTTTCTTTAATTCAGCTCGAATTTTTTTAAATTTGCATTTTTTATTTCTAAAATTTTATGGACATTCCTTGACTTCTCAAAGTGTTACAAATAAGTTTAGAATAACTTTCGGGTTATTTTAGAACTTTTACAAGTGTTACAAATAAGTCTAGAATAGTTTAGGGTCATTTCTGTAATTTTTTATTTTTTTTTTCATTTCAGCTCAAATTTTAATAAATTGCATTTTGGTCCCTATATTATTTTTGGACATCCTCTAACTTCTCAAAATGTGACAAATTATTCCAACGAACTTAATATCTTCAAAATCATTTGTGCATGTTTTGACACGTTTAGAATGTCTTAAAAGTTAAACCATTTTTTCTTCGAACAGGATTAACTTTATTCTCTCTTGTTTATTTATTTGAAATTAACTCATAAATAAATAAAATGTTTGTACATGGTTTGTTTAATTAAAAAAAATAGTGCATGTAATCTCTTTAGCCAAGCATGATCAAATTGGACAATTAGGATAAATCGGTAAAAAAATAATTTCAAAAGCAAACTAAAGTACCGAAAGGTCGGATTATGGGCTCGCGATCCCTTAAGACGTAATCAAGCCCCCGAACTCAATTCTCTGGGCGCAAACATTTCCAAGCCCTAGGATGTTAACCTCATGTACCCTATGCAAATGTTAGGATTCAGATTAGCCTTTAATTAATCGGTGGCGACTCTTTCATTTTCACTCTGGTTGATGACCCCGCTCGATCGGACCCGTCGCTCGCCAAGACCCGACATTTTTTGAGCGAAACAAAAATATTTTTCAAAAAGAGTCGGGGAAAGTCGGATCCGACGTCCGACAATACCCATGACTCTCGTCCTCCTTTTCTAGTTGAAAGGAAATCCGCCCTAGGGTAATATAAGCCTTTTAAAACACGGACTCAAAGAGACTTTGGCTCCTTCATCACCCTATTCATCATCTTGGTAAGGAGTGCTACATTGAAGGTCTCTAGTTCTCGGAATCTGAGTCCCCCTTCTTCTTTCGTTTTCGCAAGTACTTCTAATCTCCTCCAATGTATCTTCCTTCGTTCGTTCGTGTGTCCCCACTAGAAATCAGAGATCATTGCATTTATCTCCGTTCACAATGTTTTGGGTAGTTTGAAAGTGTTCATCGCATATGATGGGATATCCGTTATTACCAACTTGATAAACACTTCATTACCCGCTTAATTAAGGGTCTTCAATATCCATCCCCCTATCTTTTCCCAGATTCTTGCCGTAAGGTAGCCAAGCGCTTCCTTTTTTATCTCCCCTACACCGCCAGAAGACCTAGGTATTTCTCGGGATTGTTATGCGAAGTTCTTTCTCGATAGCCCTACATGTATCTCGATCGGCCCCTGTGTTAAAGAAAAGGCTAGATTTTTCTTTATTGATTCGTTGTCCCGATGTCCTACAATATTTCATGATCAGTTCTTTTAAGTGTCGAGCATTCTCCACTGACCCCTATATAAAGAACAACAAATCATCTGCAAAAGATAGGTGGTGCAACTACGGATACTCTTTCCTTAGTATGATTTCTTTCAATCGTTTCTCATTGATCTCTTTCTCGACATGTCTAGAGAGCACATCAGCCAGCAAAATGAAGAGGTAAGGTGATAGTGGGTCACCTTGCTGAATTCCTCTTGTTGGTCGGATGGTTGTGGTGCAACTCCCGTTGTTGAGAACTCGGTAAGTTGGTGTCTTGATGCATGCTTTCATCCAAGATATTCACTTTTCACCAAAAATTCTTCTTTCGAGACTTTAAATCAAGAAGTCTCATTCCACGTGATCATAAGCTTTTTGCGTGTCGAGCTTGAGTGCACACTTCACCTTGTTCGTTCTGCTCTGGGATTTTAGATGATGGAAGACCTCGTGAGACACCATGATGCTATCCTGGATTAGTCGACCTACCACGAATGCACTTTGGAAATGGGTGATAAGGTCTGATAAATAGACTTTCATTCTATTCACCAAAACCTTGTATATGACTTTATAGATAAAGCTACATAAGCTTATAGGTCTGAATTCAGATGCATGTGTATGGTTTGGTATTTGGGGGGATAATGGTGATGTTTGTTTGATTTAGAGAGGGAGGAAAAGTACTTGTTTTGAGGAAGGCTCTGACCGCAGTGAAAACGTATGGTCTCATAATGTTCTAGTTCCATTGATAGAATAACTCCGGGAAACTGTTTGACCCTGACGCCCTTGACCAGCCCAACTGAAATTCCGCACTACGCACCTCCTCCTCTGTTACTTCCCTTGTTAACTGCTCATTTATCTGATCATCAATTTGGTGCGGTATACTATCCAACATCCTATCTTCCGGGTTGGGATTCTCCGACTAAAAGACCCTACCATAGTAATCAAGAATCTTCTTATGTATACCTTGTTCCTTTGTAAGCCAACCACTACCCGTACCTTTTAACCGGGTTATCCGATTTCGCCTTCTTCGATATGTTGTCGTTAGGTGGAAAAAGGTAGAGTTGTGATCCCCTTTTGTAATCCATTTGACTATAGACCTTTGTTTCCATAATAGTTCCTCTCTTCGCCATGATTCTCGAATCCGGTCTTTAATTTTGATCTCCTCATCTTGGGTGTTTTGGTTTGGTCTATATTGCCCTATTTCCTTCAACCAATCTTTGGCCTTCTTCATCTCAACCATGTTATTGTCGAACTTTTCTCTACTCTAATGGATAATCTCCCTACGACAACTTCCCAACTTCAGCCATAACCTTTGTCTATTGTCGTAAGGTTCGGTGTCCTCCCAAGTCCTTTGGATCACCTCCTTGCACTCAGAGCTCTCAATCCACATCTCTTTGAAACGGAACCCTTTTCTCTTCCTTTTATATCCATGAGTCGAAGTAAGGATTATAGGAGAGTGATCTAATCCAACTGCTACTTCATTAATGCACTGAATGTTAGGGTATTTTGTCGCCCAATCTGAATTGATTAATACCCTATCAAGTCTCTCATAGACTTGGTTCTCACTCCTTCGATTATTGCACCAGATAAACCTTTGTCCTTTGGAGCCTAAATCCTCCATTCTAATGTCATATATAAGCTTATTGAACTCATCGATTTGCCATTGGGATTTCCTGCTGCCTCCTTCTTTCTCATGGTGGTGTGTTCTTGCATTAAATCCCCTTGACAAACCCATCTTCCCCTTCGGCTACTTCCCAGCCTGCTAAGGTCCTCCCAGTTTCGGCCCCTTTTTTGCTCATTTATTTTCGTATGAACCCAAGTGATATATTCCGTATCATCTTCATCCTTGAATTGCACCACTATATCAATAATGTAGGCACTTGAACCTTTGTGTCATCAATCCACCATAGAGCTAATCCACCTGCAATTCCTCTTGGTTTCATATATAAAGCTTTCTCCATTCTAATTTGACCTTTAATATGCTCGCAGAAGGCATTATCATTTTTTGTTTCCATTAAGAATATAACTTGTGGATGATACCTCCCATTAAGGTCTTTGAGGTGTTAAATTGTCAAAGAACACCCTAGACCCAGATAATTTCAACAGAGTGTGCTCATTGGTCCCGTGTGGCTGTTTTGGGGCATCCACCAGAGCCCAGTTGTTCAACTTGAAGTCTGGCACTTGTAGGGGTTATTGCTTTTATCCTCTCGATCATCGACTTTAACTTATCATTCTTATTCATATCATTTTGTGTCCGCGCCCAGATTTTCTTCTTTCCCTTTCCTGTTTTGTTCACACCCTCTTCTTCAATCCCTTCATCTCCGCCTCTCAGTGTTTTTGTCTTCTTGTTTTCATATTGTTCCTCATCATCTTCCCTCTACCGCTTCAATGACATCTTGTTCATACAGAGGCTAAGTCGTGTACCCTGGTATATCAATTCCTGAGTTTTCCTTGGAGATGGAGTTCCTTGGGGGGTCTCGATAGAGTACATATGGGTTGTCTCATGTGGCCTTTTTTAGGGTTGTCGGGTAGGTGAGTTATAACCAAATAAGTGAGGGTTGGGATGAGGTGGTGGGCATAACTCTCTAGTCTGGGGCGGAGTGATGGTTCTTCAGGTAGGTAATGGAGTATGAGAGGATTCCCTTCGCTACTTAGGATGGTTTGGTTTGGTATGGTCAGGAATTCTTGGGGTGTAGGGATCTGGTTGTTTGTAGGTTGGTATTGTTGTATGGGGTATGGTATAAGGATTGTTTTTAATGGAAGGATATTCACGCATATGCTTGGGGAAGAGTGGCTTTGTGGTTGTTGGCTTTCTTCCTCCGTTGTCGTGCTGCAGTTCGGCTTTTCAGGGCTAAGTATCACTCTTTCAGCACGCGAAGGAGGGTGATTTACTGGTTCGGTGTTGGTACTCGGCTATTGCATCATGTAATCATCCTCCATGTCACGACTCCTTTCGTTCATTTTACCTTATTTATCCCTCTCCATTTCTTTTGCCTTATTCATTATATCAAACCATGATCTTCGATTCTCATTGTTTGGCGTGGCTATGCTGCTTCTTGCCCCTCCACCTATTCGGCTGGCTCGCCCAAGCTTTGGTCTTGTACCAGTCATCCATGGCCCGAACGTTGGGTGTCCGGGTTTTGCCTCTCTCATCGTCACATCATCGCTACATCCTTGGGTTGTATTGCCTAGCTTTCCACGCCCATAGCAAAAATCTGATAGGCGTTTGTATTTTATAGACACACATTGTTCCATCTCTTTTGATTTAGTCCACCAAAAACAAACCATTATGGGATTATAAATATTCACCTCAACTTTCATATGAATATAGGTCTTATGTTTGCTCTCCACGTCCTCATCAGTTTTAACAAATATTCCAATTTGATCACCTATCACTTGAGTAGTCTCACGGCTGAATTTTTCCAGTCCTAGGTCATGTACTTGCACCCAGAATTGGACTTTTTTAAAATGCACTTGTGCTAAACCAATGCTTGACTCTCATTTTTGAATACTCAGACAGTGACCTTGCACAGACCACGACGACATATCCAAAATCTGCTTTCTATCATCCTCATTCTCAAATTCAAACATGACAACCCTATCTGATACATCTGATATTGTGAATGAGTCATACCTCGCCCATGCCAACCTCAGGACATTATGTATCGTTGTTGATTTGATAGCCTTCTCTGAGATTATCATTCTCACATACCGTTCTTTATTCACAAATTGAGGGTTTGACACCAGTTTCAAAGCATTTTTTCGGGTTGATTCTGATATCCAGAACTCCCACATTGATTGCTCATTGTGATCGTGGTCCAAAGGTCGTCATTGTAGTCGCACCCACCTCCAAAACAACGGAAAATACAAAATGAGAAAAACAAACGGGAAAATCGGCTAGGTTTTGGGTATTCTTACGTTTCTTGCGCTACGTACTCCTCCATTGCTTGCATGGGCCTGTTGAGTACGGCTGAATGCAATTGGTTGGAGGATGATTTCACACAATTGAAATTGTCCCAGGACGTTTGGGGATGATGGTCAATCAGACGGCTGACAAGTCTCTCACCTAGTTTGACCTAGGAGAGAGAACTTTTCGGGTTTAAAAATGTGGTTGATTAAAAATAATAAATAATATACTTTAAAAAAACATAATTATGACCCCTTAATTATTGTCTAAGTATGACCCCTTAATTAAATTTTTAAAACACTGTAATTCATAATTATATATATATATTAAATAATATTTTATCTAATGGAGCGAATTCTCCGCTAACTTTAAAAAACTTTGTACAGTTAATTTTAAATATTAGGTGATCCCACATTATTAAATTGACATCCATATTTTAAAGAAATTTTTAAAATTTTAAAGGCCATACATTAATTATAAAAAATTATAAAAGTTTCATTTAAGTTATGAATTTATTGTTTACTAAAAAAATGATAGTGCCAAATTTCAAGTTAGATTAGTATCTGGATTACAATTAAACATAAAGTAAGTTTAGGGAGAAAATAAAATTACCGCCAGTAAAAATTTAAAGAGAGACAACCGAACCGAAGTAGCTTTTTACATAGGGTTAAATACCAATGAGCTACGTGAATTTTGGATGTTTTGCAACGAGCTACCCGAACTTTGGAAATTCAAAACGGGCTACCTCAACTTGGACAAAGGTGCAAATAGTTATCTCCGTCCAATTTACCGTTAACTGTTGACAGAAATTCGTCGAAAATTCGTTAGAAATTGGACAGAAATTCGTCAGAAATTTGACAGAAATTCGTCAAAAATTCGTCAGAAATTGGACAGGAGGTAGCTATTTGCACCTTCATTTAAGTTGAGGTAACTCACTTTGAATTTTTAAAGTTCGGATAGCTCGTTGCAAAATGTCCAAAGTTCAGGTAGCTCATTGGTATTTAACCCTTTTACATATTTGGAAAAGGTAAAGGTAAAAAATAAAATGTAGATTTCCATTTATGTAAAGTGGAGAGTTGAGTTAATCAAAAATGCATTATATAGATATTTAATATAGATATTTTTTTAAGCGAAAATTTTTATTTTAAAAAAGAATGAAACCTCTCAGGTTAGTTATTTTTCTTGAATAATAAATAGTTTTTAACTAGATGTTTTTACGTATAAATTATTCTTCGTTTTCTACCGATGGGAGGAAGCGAAAGACTTGGTCAGCCCTATCAGGTGATGATGACCCAATTAATTTCCAATGGGCTCAACGCAGAGATTATATTTGGGCTCCAAACTACAGTACTGAATACTTCGCGGATTTCAGACTCCATTGACATGGAGATATTTGTTTAGATGGGGTTTTTTTCTCTCCCATTTGGAAAAGTGTAAAAATATTGAATATGTTTTATAAAATAATTTTAAAATTTAAATGATCTATATTAAAAATTATGATAAGTTACGTCTGTTAATCGTCATCCAAAGTTATAAAGTGTGTTATAACTCAGAGGCTCAATATCATTTCAAATGGGTTAAAACCAAATCATTCAAAACTGGGTCAGCCCACACTAAGGGTAAGCTATAACTCATAAGAACGGTCCAGTATCAAACTCAAAATCAAGGTGGTCGCCAAAATCTCTACTGGTCGCCAAGACCGAGGTCAAGGTCTCTCACTGCTCGCCATGAGATCGTTCACCAAGAGAGTCCAACCTCTCAACTCTGGTCTCATAAACGACTCTGAATATACAACCATTATGTCTCACATATCTCGGGCGCATATTCTAAAAAGATTACATAAGGCAACTGCAATATTACGTGATAACCGTAATATCTGCTAGCATTATCTGCAACGGCACAATATTTACATATATATTCGGTTACCAAAAATGGTGTGGTCTTCCGTCACTATAAATACTCCGACTTTACATATGTTACTTTACATTCTAAGTTAATAAACACAGTATACTCATTTAAGTATCGGAGTAAGACCCAAAGAAACTATATTTGTTGCACTCTCCTTCTTGCAGGTCCATCGAACCTCCGACGAAAGTATGCGGTTATCAATCACTTAACATCGAGATCACTATCAAACCAGGATGTCAGGACGTGGGAGATCTTGTCTCTAACAATTATTAGTTTTAATTTAATCCTCTAAAATCTTAAATTATACTTTATTTCTTTAATTTAAATATTTTTTCACTTTAATTTTGAACTCTAAAATAAATTTATGCATTCGTTGACGTCACTGTTTATATAATATGATGGGATGTGGATCGACTCGATTGGTTGGTTAGGGAAAAAGGAATGCCCCACGTGCGAGGGCATGTGTCCCCTTGACCAGGTTACTGTCGGATTGCCAAAGGAAAAGGACTCGTGCAAATAGGATGATATATATATATTTGGCCAATTATATATACGTATATAGTTTCATAATACACCGAATGTGGATATGGATGGATGGGTAAGCTGGACCACGCATGTGCAGACTGCCATTGCATTATTTCGGGCGTGAAAAGTCGTGGTGGAAAACTATTCATTAACTAGATATATAATTGGTAATATGTTTTATTTTTTTATATTTATAAGTTATTTTTTTATGGTACATAATATAGCATATTTAAATTATTTTTAAATGAATATAGTGTAAAATAATTTAAAATAATAAGTTTACTGTTAAAAGGTTTAAAAAGTTATTTTGTCAATGAATGTACATTATAATAATTTTTAAAATGTTAATTGTTGTAAGTTTGAATTGTCTATAATAAAAATATTAAAACTTAAAAATGCATGAAATAATTAATTATATAGATAAGTTATTATAAATTATATTATGAAATACAAAAATTATATATTATATTAAGTATCATTTATTCATAAAATTAATTAAAATGTATGAGTAAATAATTAAAATTAATATTAATAAGTGCATATGTTTACAAAATACTATGAAAATCATTAGTAATTTGTTTATTTATTTTACTAATAATAATAATATATTGTATTTTTATAATATAAATAGTATTTTAATAATTCAAAACTATGTTGGGTTATAAAAACATTTTTTCACAAAACTGTAAAAATATGTTAATGTCCATAATAAAATCATTAGTAATTTATTTATTTATTTTAGTAATCATAATAATATATTATATTTTTATTATAGAAATAGTATTTTAATAATTCAAAAACATGTTGGGTTATACTTGATATTCATAAAATATTTTGATATAAATAGTATACATGAGTTTTGTAACTTATCTTGAGAATGAATGAGAGACTTTGAAGTAGGGCTGATCATGGGCGGGTCAGCCCGGTCCTGAAGGCAAGACCGAGACTGACCTCGGCCCAAAAAGCTCGCCCGAGTTAGTCTTTCCTGACTCGGGCCACTCTCGGCCCTAAAACGAATTTGGCAAAAAAAACTAATTTGTCCAAATACAAACATCATTGGAATCAAAGTAATAAACATACAAAGTACAAATCAAAGTAACAAACATACAAAGTTCCAAACAAAGTTCATTTTCTCTCATAGTTCCAAACATACATCATTGATTTTAGGGTTTGCATAGTAAATTCGGTCCACGTCGGTCCTAATCGGGCTTTCGGAAAAAAAGCCCGAGACCGAGCCCGAACTTGAAGAAAAAAACCCATTCGGTCTCGGTCCTAGTCGGGTCGATTTAGGGTCAGTCTTGTCGAGAATTCGGTCCAAAATCTTTTTTTATCACCCCTACTTTGAACGATTTTAAAGTGATTTGCATGACATGTCACATAGGAATGAGAAATTTATGATTGTATTGGATCAATTAGAAGATGTTAATTTAACATTACGAGTGATAAAATACAACAAAATACTTATTTGTCAACATTGTATGTAATTTAGCCAAATTAATATATATATAGAATTATATAAATTTCACATCATAAAGTGTATTTAATGAAAAATCATAATTTATGAATGAATGAAAAATGATATGAGTTTTGTCACTTATCTTGAGAATGAATAAGAGAGTTTGAATGATTTTAAAGTGATTTACATGGCATGCCACCTAGACATGAGAAATTTATGATTTACATTGACCAATTAGAAGATGTTAATTTAACATTAGAAGTGATAAAATACAACAAAAAACGGATATGTCAACATTGTATGTGATTTAGCCAAATTAATATATAGATATAGACTTTGATTATATAAATAGTATTTTAATAATTCAAAAATAGGTTGAGTTATAAATATATAAAACATATTTTTTACAAAACTGTAAAAAATAGGTTAATGTCCATAGTAAAATCATTAGTACTTTATTTACTTATTTTAGTAATAATATATATATATTATATTTTTATTATATAAATAGTATTTTAATAATTAAAAAAAAGTTGGGTTATACTTGATATTCATAAAATATTTTGATATAAATAGTTATTTAATATGTGCATTCTTGATATTAATAAAATATAATATTGTGTATTTATTATGATATAAATTTCACTTCATAAAATATATTTAATAAAAATTCATAATTTATGAATGAATTTTCTATATGATATGAGTTTTGTAATTTATCTTGAGAATGAATGAGAGAATTTGAAGGATTTTAAAGTGATTCACACGACATGCCACCTAGAAATGAAAACTTTATGATTGACATGAACCAATTAGAAGAGCTTAATTTAACATTAGGTGTGAGAAAATACAATAAAAAGTTTATTTGTCAACATTGTATGTGGTTTAGCCAAATTAATATGGATATAGATATAGATTAGGATAAATAAGCTTCGTTGAAGGCGTATGATTAAAAAAGATGTCATTCGGTATTAGATGGTAAACATATATTATCTAATTAACTTAAAACTAATATTTGAGTAATTATATAAATTTATATCAGATATCATGAGTTTAAATGTTAATTTTATCATATATTTTTTTTATTAATGTTTTTAAAAAAATGATATTAAAACTAAATGTAAGGATATAGTTAATTAATATAGGATAAATTAACTCAATAGTCATTTATATTGGCACATGTGATTAAACAATTGAAATTTGTGATGAACAATTACTTATATTTTATAATATAACTAAACGATTCTTTAAAAAAACAATATGCAAAAACTGACTAAAAAATCCTTCCATTTTTCTTCATGTTCTTCAACTTCAATATCTTCTTCCTCGATTCAAACACGAAATCTAATTTGGAACACAGATTTGCAGAAATCTGAGTTCAAATCGACCAAAATCTGTGTTTCTAGGTTCAGATCGAACCTAGATCTGCATTTCCAAGTTCAATTCAAACTCAGATCTGCATTTCTTGGTTCAATTTGAATCCAAATCTGTAATTCTGGATTCGATTCGAACCCAAATATGTAATTTTGGGTTCAATTCGAACCAAAATCTGTAATTCTGGGTTCGACTCGAACCTAAATCTACAATTCTAGGTTCAGTTCGAACTCATATCTACGTTTATGGGTTCGATTCAAACTCATATCTGCGTTTATGGGTTCGATTCGAACCCCAATCTGCGTTCTTGGGTTCGATTTAATCACAGAAAAATGGAAGGGTAAAATAGTCGTTTTTGTGACCATTTAATTACAATCGTCAAACATATGTGACTGAATATAACACGTTTAACCAAAAAGTCATATTTTTTAAACGTATAGGATCGTTTAGCTACATAAAAAAAACATAAGTGATCATTTAGTCATATAGTGTCAACATAAATGACAGTTGAGGTGGTATCCATTAGTATATAGTACAAATAAGAGTCCAATTAAGATACTTTGAGTTGAACGACCTTAGGTCATGTTACAAGATTGACGCAAATTTGGACAAAATTAATATGAAAAAGTATATGAGCATCGATCTTGCTATGAAATTGAACATTAATTTATATTAGACTTCGGACACGCATATATATGATCGTCGTTTATAATGTGTGAGATGTTATGAAGACATGATTGGTCTAATTAAAAAGTTAAATACTTTATTAAAACTATTATTGAGCTAAAAGAAATATTTAAATTACTTCAGATAGTGAAGTAATAATTTAAAAATTATAAATATACTTTTTTTTTAAAAAAAATGCTTGAGCAACTGCAAGCCTTTTTAGTAGTGTTGTTTTGATTTTGGTCGCTCGACTAATTTATTAAAAATGTTTAGAGTTTATTTTTATTATGTTATATTTAGTTAATTTAAATTTAGTTTAGTTTTACGTCTATGTTAATATTTTTACTAAGTATTTAATGTTCATACTTTTCACTACTATCATAGGAGCCCAATATGATCATGCTTTCATAACACATCACAACAATAAAAGATGACAATAAGTACGCGTCATCTTACACACGCGGGTAATGCATGACATAATCTACTATAACTATTAGAGAAATATAATTAAATGAATTTAAGAACTTCCATTTTAAAATTATTTTCAATTGTTTATGCCATATATATGTTTTTGTTTAATTTGTGTCTATCACTATTCTTTAGGTGGAAATATGTATATATTAGTCAATAAAAAATATATATTCAAATTATCAAATAGAAATTAAGATGTACAACTAAGTTTTCAATATTACAAAATTTAACAATTAATTGCTCAAGCTAATAAAACATTTTTGTAGTTTATGTATATACTCGTAATTCATTCAAATTCCTTTAACCAAACATTTGTAGTTGACTTGTGTAATACCGTGAGACAAAGCAACATATAACTGAACGTGACTAGAAAATTATGGTCAAACAAATATATGTTGATATTTGACAAATTTTGACTTTGCTTCTTTTTAATACTGTTCCCAAAACTCATAGGTATTGGTATTGCAAATTATTTACGAGTCATTTGAAAATGTAAGAATACATCTTATGTAGACTTTATAATATCTTTAAAGTAAATGATTTAGTTTATTTAAATTGTCCACTAAGAACTTTTGCATAAATAAAATTATGCATAAATTCCAAATATATCAGTCGTGTGTTCTTACAAAGTTCGAGATTTTGAAAAAATATTATTGATGCACTTTTTTTTTGAAGTATTAGATAATGTGGATGCATTGCTCATTTTATATTCAACGGAAATGTTGAATCTAGATGCTGTTTATTTTGTTAGAGTTCTAATTTAATGATATGTCAACTATAGTTTTTTTAAGAGATGATAAAAAAGTCAATAATTTTCTAAATCTGAGATTTATAGGTCACTGAATGAAATATACATTTTAAGAATATATATATTTTTTTTTACTGTCTCTAAGAAATTAAAAAAGTTATTGTAAGTAGATAATTAAATTAAAACTTTAACAAAACATACACGGTTAAGTTTCGACTTTACCATTGACCATAAAATTCGCTCAAGGTTGCGCGCTCCTAATGTTTGAACATTTTTTACTAACTTTTTCGGATCGTATGGTCAATAAGAAAGTCGAAACTCCACGTCGGTTATTTTGTTAAACTTCTATTTTGATTATCTACCTACTATAGTTTCTTAGAGATATTCGAAAAATGATTATTCTCAAAATGAATATTTCGTTAGCTTATAGATACTAATTTTATAAAATTAGTTATTCGTTACCATCTCTTAAAAATTCAAAAAACAAATACTAGCTATCTAATTCGATTAGACCTTTAACAAAAGAAATGACATTAACTTTTAAAATTTCTTATAGATCAGAAAATCATTAAAGATAGTTAAAAATAACGATGAGAAAATTGAAAATCAATATCATTTATTTTTTTAAGTTATAATTCAATTGTCCACCTACTATATTTTTTTAAAAAATTGTTAGAAAATAAATAATTATCTAAATTTTGAGTTATATAATGAACTGCAAATACTCATTTTTTCAAACATCTCTTATAAAGTTAAAAATACAAAAACTTCTAGTTAAATTAAAACTTTTTTTATTGGTAAAAAAAAATTAAAACTTTACCACAACAAACAATATTGATTTTCAGTTCTCCTATCAATTGTAAATTTCGATCAAAATAAACAATAATTTGTCAAACATTACTAACACAACTTTGACAAAATTTATCGTCGATAGAAGAATCGAAACTCAACAATGTATGTTAAAATATTTTAGCGTTAGTAAAAAGAGTTTGTTTGATTGCAACATACAATATTTAAAATAATCATTTAAAAGTTGATTCAATAAGTAAATAATACGTAAAAAAATATTAAGTAGATACTAATAATGGAATAACATGCAATTACAAAACAAACTTGACTTTCAATTCCTATTTGTTGCAATAAACAATTAATACTCTTTTTTCTATTTTTTGCGGAGTGTATTAGAGCATGTTTTTTTTTGGATAATTATGGATTAAAATAACCGCAACAACTGACAATTAATCACCCAAGTTCAAAGACACAACCAAAACTAGCTAACTTTAACAATTCGCGAAATAGAAAAGCCCACAGCGTCTTTCCGGAGCGCGATAATAGTTTCCTTCGGAGGAGAGCTATGAATTTCAAACACATGTTGCTGTTTGAGCGCCATACCCGCCATGATATCCGCTACCGCATTCGCTTCTCGAAAAATATGTCCGAACTTCATTCTTTCGAACTGCATCAATAGCTTCCTGTAATCCGCAATGATCGACATTAGTTTTTTATTTGACATATTTTCATCAGAGATTACCTTATGGGCTAAGAGGGCGTCCGTCTCAAGGTGAATAGATTTTAATCCGAGTGTCTTTGCCAAAAGCAGTCCGTCTCGGATGGCCCAACATTCCGCAGTGAGACTGTTTGATTAACCCAAATTCCTTGAGAAACCTGCAACCCATTGACCCCTGAAGTCTCGGATGACCCCACCGGCTCCTGCGAAACCTTGATTTCCCTGAGCAGCTCCATTTGTGTTAATTTTAAACCAATCCTCTTTTGAAGGAACCCAACTAATATCAATGGAAATGAACTCATTAGCACTGTCAGTCTCAAGATAAACATTTTTGTGAAACTTTGCCTGAGATAAAGATAAAGAAGAAAAAGAAGAAAAAGAAGGTTTATCATTAAAAATAAGAGAGTTCCTATTTTTCCAAATGTTCCATATCGCATACGGAAAAAAGTACTTCCACTCAACTCCTTGAATATTGACTCCCGATTCGTGACAACCCTTCTTGATCCATTCATTCAACGGGTAGTCGATAGATTGTCCCAGATTCCAGTGGCTGAATTGCACATCTCTTTAGCAAGCTTACACCCACGCAATATGTGATCTATGTCCTCCACCCCAGAGTAACAAATTTGGCACAGAGGGCTCAAATTACATCCTCTATGGTTCAATAGTTTGCTGGTGGCAAGTCTATTTTTAAGGCATAACCAGATAAAATACTGAATTTTTGGGATAGTCTGAATCTTCCAAACCCAATCTCATTGATTAATCACCTGGTTGTTTGTGTCATGACCAGCTAAAAGAGAGTATGCAGATGATGTACAGTAATTCTCTGAGTGTGTGTCATTCCATATTTGCGTGTCTGAGGATAAATTGGTATTGTCCCTTGGAGTACCTCGAAACATGTCCACAAATATTTTGGGGAAATCAAAGGAAGTTCTATCTAGATTCCACACTTCATTTTGGAAGACATCTCCTACCATCAGTCTGTCTTCTTCATAGTTCAGTGGACCATAGATTGCCGCACGCAGGGGTTGATTACCCATCCAGTTATCGTGCCAAAATTTAATATCTCTACCATTTGCCACCACCCACCCTGAACCTAATTTAAGGGTGTTCATACCTTCATTAATTGCTTTCCAATTACAATGAGTTTTATTCGAAGTAGTGAGAGAAGTTCCATCCTGCTTAAAAGTTCTGTTTATAATGACCACAACCCAAGGAGCTGAATCATTCTTCAATCTCCAAGTCAAACTCCCCAATAGTGCTTTGTTACGATACACAGCCGACTGCAGACCAAGTCCCCCAAGTTTTTTCGGCTTTGTTATTTCCTCCCAATTGATCAAATGGATTTTCCTCTTCTGGTCTGTGGATCCCCAAACAAAATTTCTATTAATTCTGTCCAGTTTTTTACAAACTGAATTAGGAAACATAGTACATTGCATATAGTAGGAGGGGATAGTGGACAAGACCGATTTGACCAACGTAACTCTACCTGCCATTGATAACAGCTTTGCCCTCCAACCCGAGAGTTTATTTCTAACTTTATCCAAAACAAAGTTAAAAGAGCTAACTTTCGAGTTTGACAAATCCAAAGGAAAGCCAAGGTAAGATCCAAAGTTTTCAACTGTTCTAAACTGTAAACTCGTTGATATTTGTGTTTTTTTGGTAGCTGGAACATTTTATGAGAAAACCATGATTGACTTCCCATGATTTACCTTTTGTCCTGAAATGTCGCAAAATTCTTTTAAGACCGAGTTGATACCGTTACAATTATTATAATGACAACACTTAATATGTTTTGTTGGTATACATCATAGGTGAATACAACTACTTTTTTTATAACTGTTTATCATTTTTAATATATATATATTTTTTGTGAAAATGTTATTAAAAAATTGGTTAAAAATATATTATTCTTTAATAATATATGATAACAAGTGTGATGGAGTAAAATCCAACATACAGATTACAAAGCAACAGAACAAAAGTGTGATCGAACAATTTTTCAGTCATTGTCGGAACTCAGGATGGGGTGGTCAAAAGTGTAGGTCAAATCTAGGTTATGCTTAATGGTTAATGCAATTGCAGGTAATTAATTAACTGACATCACCAGACTATTTAAATACATAAAGGAATAGTGAAAGACAAGTTAATGCTTAATGGACAATATTATAAAATAAATATATATTTTTTCTTTCAATTTATTATTGTGTTAGTTATCGTTGTTGATTATGATAAGGGGTTAACTTAAGATGCAACGTTAGTTCGACACAATATGTATATATATTAATTTGGCTAGAATGTATATAATGTTGACAAGTAAGTCAAAAAAAAAATTTAATCAATTTTATTGGTTAACCTAAATTGTATGTTACAATTACCTATGTGACATCATATTTTGGTACATGTGAATACTTGAAATTGTTCTAAAACATCACATTCAACCTTAAAAATTATTTCAATTTATCACATTTATTACAAACCAATTAGTTAATATTTTATGATATTCAATGCTCAAATATTTATTATGTGTGTGTCTGTGAAATTGTAATTTCAAATACCTCCAATTACCTTTAACATAAAAAAACATAAAATATATTTATTTAATAAATATTTCTCCAATAATTTCTCTTCATTAATAGATTGTTATGTTAGTGCTAGAATTACCAAACTCAACACATCAATAATGACAAGTATAAAATTATATCTTTATTATTAAGAAAATTCATACATAAAACGATCTATATTTGATATTTCACTACTAATATATATATAATTATTTTATGCAGTTTATAAATTTAAGATTTTTCTTATTATGAATTATAATTTAAACTAAATAAAAAATAATATATTAAACTTACTGCGCAAAGTGCGGACCAAATATCTAGTGATTGATAATTTCTGATATAGTATTGTTAAATAATTTATAATTATTTGGATATGAGTTTGACTTTTAAGTAACTTTTATACGTTTAGACATGTTTAATAATCATATCTACTTCATAAATGCAATTAAGTATATGTATCTAAATATTTAAATTTGTTATTATACTTAATTTTGAATCATTTGTATAATTTAAAATTTAATTATAAATTTAATGAATTTTGTATTGTGTGACGCGTCTTATGTTATACATGAAGTTATTATACTTAGACATGTGTATCGCGTGTCATCTGTTTAATATTCGTGTTGTGTGCTCGTATTTTGAGTTTGAAGACACGTTTAAAACTTGTAATTTACACACGATACGATTATTAACATGACAGGATTATACACAACATATGCAAATTATCGGTCTAGCCAAAATAAGCCCTAAGTGAATCGATCGCATAAAACTAAGATAGTTAATACTATTCACAGTCATGCTTTTTTTTGGGTAAAATATAGAGATCATTTATTAATAAAGAAAGATGGGTTGCACCCTATATTTTATCAAAATAATTGGGAGATTATGGGTAGCTCGATCTGCATGTTGATAAAAAAAACATTTTCTCTGGTCAGCATCTGTCCGAGGGCATGAATGACACCCTTCTTTGTGTGATTCCGAAAGTTAATAACCCTGAATTGGTCAAACAATTTAGACCAATTAGCATTTGTAATACCTCTTACAAGCTGCTTTCCAAAGTCATTGTCAATAGATTCAGACCTTTTATGCACCATCTTATATCTCCTTTCCAAGCCAGCTTCATACCTGGTCGTCGGGCGGGGGATAATGTCGTGATTCTCAGGGAAGCCCCGTCCTCTCTTGGTAAAAAAAGAGGAAATTCAGGATTGATGATTTTGAAGATTCACAGTCATGCTTAATTTAGGATTTCATACCTTCATTCATTTGTTTATTTGATTTTGAAAAAAATAAAAATAATGGCACCAAATACTATTTCCACAATTTTGGGTTAAGAAACCAATTTTTTTTAATCTAAATTCTAAAGAGACATTTTTAATAAGATTTGAATTTAGCTCACATATAGATAAATCGTAACATTTTTACATGTTGCCCAATCTACATTGAATATTATTATTTTCATTGATCTTAATTTTTTTGTCACTTAACGACAAATTAGATGAAACAAGTAAATTATATATTTCTTTAAAATAAATTAGCATTTCATTCAAAAAAAAGAGTTCAAATACTTAAAGTTTAATTAACAATTTAACACTTTACCATATATATTTATATATATAATATTCTGATATAGTACTTAATTTATAGTTTGATATTTTAAATTATACAAAAACTTAATTGGTTCGACTTGAATTGTGTGAACTTCCTCACTGTCCCATATTTTCAATATTCTTCAGTTTGTAAATTATTTCATGTGTATTTATATAACTTCTCTATTTTTAAGTTTTCTATTTTCTAATAATTGTGATGGGATATGATTATTATATCTAACTAATTTAAGTAAAATCGTATTATTTGGATTTTAATGACTCGACAATTTGAGTGCATTGCCCTTAATTAAAAGAAGAAAAAATTGAATTTTATTTAATATTTTCTCTCAGATAACAACTAACAAGTCAGTCTAGGTTTAAGAGAGTAATAGTATGTGTTTGTGTTAGAAAGTATATACTTCTTTAGTAAAATAATAGTGTAATATTTATACAAATTCTTAATCTCGGTCTAAGACTAGTTTTATATCATAGTCAACTCTTTGTGAGACTGATACATCAAACTACAATAACTTTATATCGGTTATAGGTAACTTCTTATCGGTTTTAGACCACTTCTTTCGTGATTTTTCGGCATGTGATTTAACCTGCAATGAGGGAGAGGCTTAACAAGCATTTAGGGATGACACCTCCCTTTGCCCACATGTGTAAGTTCTTTTAGAGGCGTTGCCATCATTTTCCCCAAGAGAGACGTACACTTTACATTTATTCGAAGAGGATAAGACGTTCCCCCGTCTTTGTTATTCCTTTTTTATTTACATTGCATTCTCATAAAAAAAAGTGTCGATAAGGTTCGTTCTCCAATCTTTGTTATAAAGTATCGCCAACCTCTGATATCTCTTGACATCTGACACAAAATTCAAATTTCAATTTTTGTGGGATTAACCAGGTCAGTTCTACCGTTGTGATCAAACGGTGAAGGTTCCTAATTCTTCATTCTACGGTTTAGATCTTGGAGCTCTTTTTTTCGTCTCCCTTATATAGATCATTTTACCTTCTTTTTCATTGATTTCCGAGTTTTTCTCTATACAATCATTGTATTTATTTCTCTTTCTAATCTCCTAAAACGCATAGGTCGTAGTTGGCCTCATTCTTAGAATATTGCGTGTTGCTTCAAATTCAAAGATATATTAAACATACACAAAGAGCAAAAATTGAGTTTTGGTAGTGCGACACCTCCAATACTTTAGGAATAAGAATGTTTTCTTTCCTCAATCATTTCTGGGATCCCAAGCCTAACATCTTGACCCAATAATTTTATTAAGGGAGTGTGAGAAAATTCATTGCCTGAGATATCCTATTCCCTTAAATTAGGAGCGCGTCACTCCAATTTTTGTTTACCATCCTCTCGATGGAGAGGAGACAAGATTTTTTGAACAGATAGACATAAGGCTTCAGTTTTCGTATTGCACTGAATTAGTAGAGTTATGTCACTACTACGGGGTGATGACCATCCAACTTACCTCAACGCCTTGCGTATGTGGGTAAGTTTTAAGGTAGAGTGTTATGCACGTGGTTGACGTTACTCCTTTGTTCTTTTTCGTTGTTTTTTATTGTCTTCAAAATAACCCATTCATGATTTTTCTCTTTCAAACTCGTTTTCCTGGTTTCAATAACTGGGAGGTTGTGCGCCTGGGATAGGACAAATGGTTGTGGGATTCTCGTCGCCGCATTATTAGTAGATTTTAATCCACAAATTCCAATTGGAAGTCCAAATGCTTCTTTTTAAGGGAGACGCCACTTGGTGTCTAGGGACGTCAAAGACGGATCTTGCCCCCACTTTTGAAGAGTTGTATGATGATGAAAAAATGTTGTTAGCAGAAAACTTTCAAAAACTTCATCTATTTTTTCCAATCGGCAACAAAAGCATAACTTACTACTGCCAAGATCAGAGTGACTGTTGAGATCAGAGTGATTGTCGAGATCAAAGTGATTGTCGGGATCATAGTGATGGTGTCGTCCTCTTCAATCAACAGGGTAACTCTATTTTGCTTAGGTTTGCATTTATTCTTGTAGGAAGTTTCGAATTAAGCCGACTTGTTGATTGTGGGTCCACATTACTTCAATGTGAAGACTAACGAGTCTATGGTGTCTACAAAGATGTAGTTCCTCCTCATAAATATCCTAGGACTTTAGAAGCACTACTAGAAGTACTGTTTTTACCGGCGAATCTTAGTCGTCGATAAAATATTTTTCTCACCAATAAAAATTTTGTTGACGATGTTTTTCGCCGGTAAAAATCGACGGTATAGAGTGGTCGGTAAAACGTTTACTAGCGAAATGAGGTCTCGTCGGTAAAAAACTGAAGTGAAATATACAATCGACCGTGTTTGTCCCATCAAAGTGAAAACTTACAAAATATGGAGGTGTTTGTTCCATCAAAGTGACAACTTACAAAACATTGAAAACACAATCTCCTTCTTCTAAGTTCGTCGTCACCCATTTGCAATCAAAATAGATATTGTTTCAGTAACATTTCTATCTACCCATGCATTTGACCAAAGAATAAGTAAAATGCATCATCACAAACATATATGTGAATTTGAGATAAAAGAAGTATTAATATTTGATATATTTTTTTTTGTGAACCTTTAATCTCATCACTATCGGTAATCGGAGGTTGTGTAACATTCATCAATAAGTCAACCTTTTGACTAAGTGCTTGGAAGTTCAGTTGCATATCTAAATCATTCTCTTTTGATGCTTGTAGATGCTCCTTGAAGGTACTATTTTCAACACGCAACTCTTCAACTATCTTCTTGTACTCTATCATTTGTGAGCTACATGTATCAGTAGTGCATTATAGATGTCGTTTATACTTTGACGACTCCTACCTTTGGTCTCGTACTTTGGTCTCATCTTGCACTATCCATTCATCCATTTGAGTCTGCAATGCAAATTTCAAACTACATAAACTATGAAATATGATAGAGTTCCCACTTGAATGTAATGACATTTTCCATACTTACCATAATTTCAGCCGAAACAATATTACAGGGGGGCCATCTTTTTGATGTGTATGTACCCGACAATAATGAGCATATTTCAACAATGGAACACCATTATGTTTCTCTGTCTATAACGAATGTGTTATCTAACACTTCCAGACGTGTGTAGTGCTAATTACTTTTCTCGATTTCCTTTATTGCGATCACATTTAACCCCAATTCGAAGATGACCTTTTTGGCATCCTTATATGTGGTAGGTGCAATGTTTGCTTCCGGCATATATTTCTTGAAAAGTTTCATAAACTCATCCATTGCTGAATTACTCACTCTATAAAGGGACTTTATGTGCAATAACTCAACTATATAGGACATCTTTTAATAATTAGGACACCCTGTATATAGATTTTTTTTCACATTCCTCTAGACGCTTGTAAAACGCCGAAGCATTAGCGTTTGGTTGTTCTTCTCTATTCGTTCATTCTCGTGCACCAGTGACGTCATAAACCATTTCATGCATTTCATCAACATTTCTTACACTACTACTTGAAGATGGCACAAACTCTTCAATGTGATAAATCAAATTGGTGTAACTTTGCACAATACATTTCCATTATAAATGGTTTTCCACAACATCTCTTGGCTTATGAAAATGATTATTACAATGCCTACACGGGCAGGGACAACGAATTGTAGTGTTTGACTATACACTCTGCCATAAGTTCAGATATGAAAATTTTACTTAAAAAAATATAACTCAGACACTGTAACTCCAAACTCAACACGGTTAACGACATTTATGGTGAAATTCAATTATCTACCTACTCTAATGTTTTTAGATTTTTTGGATTAGGTATATAATTAATTTTTTAACCTAACATCGTTTGTTCTATAATTTGACCGGAATGATTAAATGCATTTGGTGAAAAAATTTAATTACATACTTACTAAAAAAAATTACAATGTGTAGATAATTTAATTACGACATAAATGACGCTAACTATACGTTATTTTCTGACTTCCGAACTGACCGTATAATACGACATATAAAAAAACTATACATGCACGAAGCTGTGAAGAGTCCAGGGGCAATTGCCCCCCCCCCCCCCCCCCCCCCCCCGGACTTTTAATAAATATATACACAATATTTTTTAATTAGTAAGTTTGACCCCACTGCAATTCTAGAAACAGAAAAGTAAAGCCACACTGGAAAAACAAAATTTAACTTTCACTAAGTGGGCTGTAGGCTAAAACTTGTGATTGATTTTAGGCTCTATAAACTCTCATTCATTACGCATTCAATTATTTTGACTTCAAGCCCAACATAATAAAATTGGATTAATTGAATACATTTTAATTAATTAGATTTTAATGCTATTATAAAACTTAATTAGAAAAATTATTATGTATTTTGCCCCCACTAACTGTAAATTGTAGCTTCGTCCCTATATATATATATATATAGAGAGAGAAATACTTGTGTATAATATTTTTATCTGCAATATTATACGGTCACTCCGAAAATCAAAAAGACAACGCCGAGTTAACATCATTTATGTCGTAATTAAATTATCTACGCACTGTAATTTGTTTTTGATTTTTTTAGTAAGTATATGATTAAATTTCTCACCTAATGCATTTAATCATTCCGGTTAAATGATAGGGCAAACAATGTTAGGTTAAAAAATTAATTATATATCTAATCCAATTTTTTTTAAATAGAGAAGGTAGATAACTGAATTTCGCCATAAATGTTATTAACGGTGTTGAGTTTGGACTTACAGAGTCTGAGTTATATTGTTTTAAATAAAAAATTTATATATGAACTTACGACAGTGTGTAGTACAGTCAACCTGTAAGTCCAAATTTAATATTTGTTTGCATAATTTGAATCGCAATTAAAATATCTACTTACTATAATTTTTTAAATATTTTTTAAATAGATACATAATTTAATTTTTAATTAAACATTGAATCACGGGGAAAAAAAGTGAAATCAATGGTAGGGTAACGCCTTTGCCAACAAGGAAAATAGGATAGTGCCTTTGCCAAAAAGGAAAATAGCACTACTCTGAGTAGCGCCGATTGTAAAAACGTGTTACTCACAGTAGCGCGTACACTTAGATTTCAAAATACTTTTTATATATTTACTTTTTTAATTATTATTTTTTACCTGCTAACTTTTTCAAAAATCTACGGGACGACGGGGTGGATTAACCCGACCTGACAGATCTATCGTAAATTTCATTTTATTTCGAGTATTATAAATTGATTCATCCATAATTAGGTATTGTATTTATAGTTCCGAATCAACCCAGTTAACCTTTCAGACAAATCAACACCTCTAAAATTAATTTTCTTGCTTCAGGATATTAACATGTCATCAATTTATTATTTTCATCGTGATCAACATAAGATCTGATTGCTTGCATATGTCCGTGTCACACGTGCGGAGAAGAGCTGGACTGGACCTCCAATCAAGCTACCCTCTTTAAAGTTCGGTCCCACCAATACAATATTTTTTTTATTTTTTTTGTTATTAACTATATTTAAGTAGAAAAAAACACGTGTAAATATTTAGGGGGAAGTGTCTATGTGTGATGTACTTGCTAATGTATACACCAATATTGTAGTAAAGATGTACCATGAATCCATGATAGTCTTACTCACCAGCAAAAGAGGCGAAGGGGATTGACTGTCTGGTGATACATTACACATTTAGATACGAAAAAAAGTTTTAAAAGGATTCGTATAAATATAATAATAAGTGGGAAGAAAAATTCTTATCATTCAAATTCGTTGTTTCAAAATATTTTTAATATGTTGTCTATTATATGTACTTTTCTTCTTAAATATAATTTCATTGAGACTTGTATATTAAAGAACATATTCTCTAATTTTGGATTCACAAAAAAATTTAGAGAATAATAAATATAACACAAGTATTTCTCTTATATTCGAGTGTTCTTGATAAACTTGAGTAAAAGACTGCTTAGAAATGATCTTATGACCACACGAGTGAAATTAGAGCGAAATTAGAGCGGTAGTTTTTCTTCAAGCTTATGCAAATGATATCAAGACAAAGTTCAATCTAATCGATGACTTCCGACAACCCATTGGAGGTGGTGAATGATGAAGGATAAACAAAGTCAAAAAGGACCTTTGAACGCATGGTGATGAAGTTGCCAAAACGGGATGGTGAATGTCTAGAACCGTGATTTTTTGCACCATTTTTTTATGTGATCCAATTATATAATAAATTTTCTACACGTAATGATTATGGTTATGGTTACATTTTTTGTATTTGATTTATAATCATATTTATAATAATAACTGTATATATATACAAGAACTTATTATGTAAATCAATTTTAATATGTACGTCAAACTTTGATTAAACTCAAGTGCATTGAAATAAGAGCGTTTTAATAGTTAAGTTAATAGTTTAGGGCCAAAAGGTTCAAAAATTGATTTATACGAACTATAATAAAATATGAATATTTTGAATATGAGTATACATGTAAACCCGTGTTTAGTAATTGAAACTTTCATAATTTAAATTGTACATGCAACAATTATAATATATGTAGTTAAAAAACATGGTGCGATTATAATATTGTCATAGTTTCAACGAGAACTTGTTCAATAGTATGGACAAGGGAATGCGAAGTGTTTTGAACATGGTAACTGACATATTCAACAAGTGGAACGAATCAATCGAAGTTAGCATCGGGACCATGCGTGAAGACATGATGGGGTTCGCAAGTATGCATATGGATATTGTTTGAACTTATGAGGTTGCAAACTCGGGTGGATTTAATGAAATTCAAAGAATTCACGTCAAGGGAGTAAACATGACTCAATATGGTCCTCACCCGAATGTTGTTAATCATGACAAATTCAAAATGTCGCAAGAACCTACAAAAAGGGACATGTAGAGGTGTTTCTCTCTGATAATTAAATGAGTATATGTGTATGCCGAAATAATAATGAATGTAAATATGCTAGTATGTAAAACATATAAAGGATATATATATTTGAGGAATCCTAACATCTCTATGCATGTTGGGTGGTGTTATCTTACAAATATACTTTGTATATATTGTCTTATATTCATGTATTAGTAGGTCTTATCCCCTTAATGATATGATATATATGTAATATCCTATCTTGAATAAGTCTTTCATCTCTTAGTGGTATGATATATCTTTGTAGATGATATCAAATATGTATTAAGCGGATTATGTGGTAAATTATTACCATATGGACGAGATTCATGCACCGTGATGGAGGGAGGGTCTCTTATAGTTCTAGGTGTGAAAGTCCGAGTTAGGCAATGGTTGGAAAGTGTTACCTTGCTACTCACCTTATGCGTAAGTGCCTGCCTTAGATCTGAGTGCTTGCCAATGTGTCTTGAGAGCATTGTCGTGACAACGAACCATAACTTATTGTCCAACACCATGTAACTAAAGAAAGGGTTCCGAAAAACGAGCTCGCTTACCTTGCGATAGTGAAGATGGACAAGGGTTAAGCAAAATGGAGTGATATCTCGAAGGAAATGTTGGATCGAGGTTTAAACTGATCAAAAAAACTCCTTAAAAGTGTCGAAAAGTATGACAATTTTACTTGAGCAGACTTGTCAGAAAAACGAACTGAGAGCTCCTTAACTTGCAAGAAAGGACAATGGAGGATTTTATTATGTATCTCTATTCGATGCTTAAGTGAGTATATGGTTCAAATGTATTAAATTCATATTATACAGTAAAGGAAGCAATTGCCATGCACTTATAGTTAGGACAACGTTGCATCTCACCGACTGTTACCTGATGGTTAAAATTTTGTGTTTGAGATCATGTCAAGAATAATGGATAATTCTATCCAGTGTTATTAGAACCGGACTAGACCGGCAGACCGACAGGGAACAAGCCCCCTGTCCTGTTTGGTTCAGCTAAAAGAATGAATTGCATAGCAACACTGTTTGATATCTTTAATATGCTTGTATACTTAAAATTCAGTGTAACTGCTAGATTTGACCGTGGGATTAATTTTAGGCGAGCATCGTCTTTGAGGAGGAAGATTCTAGAAACTTAGGTTTTTCTATGAGTTTTTGTTAGACGATGGAGGGTATAGGGTGCTCACCTCGTCCTTAGGCAGTCATGTTGACCTTGATGGTCTTGTGTCCAAAGTGGTTAAACGGCTACCTCGAAGGAAGGAGGCACAGACCTAGCAAGTCTCACCTTTGTATACCTGATTAGGGCAAGCACGAGACTTTTGCCATAGTGGTTGGGGATGATTTGATTTTGTCACATGTACATCACATGACTTGCCTTATCCCCGAGGATGATCGGTTCTAGTGTCAGAGTAAATTCTCTCTTGTTTTAAGATAAAGTCGACACTTGGACCCAACATTTGCCCCTAAAGATTGCACAAAAGAAGTTTCAGTCGAGCTTGCTATTAAACGAGTTGAGGCGACGATTTTTCGCAGTGATCTCAATGTCTCAAGTTCTCACTGGATGGGACTTCTGTAAGCAATTAGAGTTTCACATCCAACATGCTATAATGTAACATGAGATGGTGAGACATGGTATGACATTCCTAAATAATTCAGAGTTGATGGTAACCTTATATATAAAAGCTGACGTGTATGGGAATGTGATCGTCACTTGTGCTTTTTTTTGCCTTTGCCTAGCGACTTGGGTAAGAAATAAATTTTGTTGAGTCCCTATGTTTTACTACCTTTTCGGTGGTCATGTCCTGGGGCGTCTTCGAGTTTTGCGAGATGACCAGTTAACCTGTCTTGCGTATTCTCAAATTTTATTTGGCGAGATCTGATGATAGTGTATCCCGTCATTGTGGGTTCTAGTCATGATGAACTTTCCTGATGATCTTTGATTGACCTTAGAAGTGCCCCTATGATCATCCGTAGGTTCATTTTTTTGGTCCTTTAGGATTTTTGCTTTGAATTTTTCCTGTTTTACCCAATAGCTTCGCCCTTTGGGCGAATCTTTGTATATATATATACACAATTTGTAGGTTGTTTTTGTGTCGAACCTTGCATGTTTGTTTTACATAACCTTTGTTGTTCCCCTCGCGTGGGGAGAAGTTCTTCTTGATAGTGTTTCTTTTAGGTGTTAAGTGTTGCAAGAAATAAAATCTAATCCAAAATCACTTTTCGAGACAAACCTGTCTCGGACGAGGGTCAAAGTGATCTCGTTGTAGGCTACGTTTCGTAGGAACTCTTACAATATTTTTTTTCACATATTAAATCCATAGTGAGTTAAAAGTAGAGAAGTCATAATATTCCTTATTTAAAGTTGAGCCTTCTTATATAATGGAAAACATATGTGTCACCGTGGCGTTCCTTATTTACCGTCATGCGAACTTCTAATTTTTGTACCTTTCCTGCATTCTTTATAGAATTCGCAAAGAGAAGTTTAGTATAAGGTTGTGCATGAACCGGTTCGGGGCCGAATTGGTTCAGAACCGTACCTTTACCACATTTTAGGTAAGGTACCCCTTCAAGAGAACCGCTCCATATTTTAGGTGATTTACCGTACCTTATGTGAATCGGTTCAGTTGAACCACTTTATTTAATTTTAAAAAACAATACACATTTCAAAAACATAACAAATCAATAGCAAAAACTCGAAGAATCATCAGCAAAATCCAAAAACAAATAAAGAAATCATCAGCAATCCATAAATCAAAAGCCCCACAAATCAACACTTGCAAGTCTCGATAAATTGAAAATGAAAGAAATTGGAGAATTTGTGAGGGTTGCGGGACGAGCTGCTGCGATGAGTTACACAATTGGAAGAACCAAAGTCGTGAAAGTGAAAACTAAAATCCCTAAAACCTAAAGCCAAATGTCGAAGCTCGAAGACGCAAGTCTGTCTGGAATGAGTCAGACTCATTGTTGTGAATGCAGGTCTGGAGTAGATATTAGTAAATAATAAACATAACATTATATTAAAATCGGTTTAAAAAGTGATTCAGTTTATCGTTTGTGAATCATTTTTTATGATTTATCAGAACCACTCCATATTTTTGCTAAAAACTGTTTGGTTTGTGAATCAATTCGCTCGAATCGATTCGGAACCGATACAGTTCACAAAAGAAACGAACCAGATATTTTTGCCCAGCAAAGGATTCAGATAAAAAATGACTGAAAAAATTCAATATGATATTAGGTTATAATTTCTTTTAGTTTTTTATTATATAATATACTATTAAATTAAATTTATCCTTAATTAAAAATATTTACACTTTTACAGATTTAAAATCGATATATAGTAAATAATATATATATATTATAGTTTTATTTCGTTAATGTTTAATAAAACAATTATGTATCACTTGACGACATTTTTATCGAAATATACCTTACTATAAAAGTAAATACTGCAATATTACCAGTTTTGAAAAAAAAAAAAAAAGTATACCTACACGTGAATGACATTAGTGGGTGGATATAAAAAACATTATCCACGAAAGACACCCACGAATGACATTTGCGGGTTAAAAATATTTTTTTATCTCTTTCTTAGTGTTGCTCTCATTAAGTTTGTTGGTAAGTTACTTATTTATTTTTTTTGGCCAAAAAATAAGGTATGGGCTAGTAGTGGCGACCCTAGGTCCATCCCGCTACGTAATGTCCGAAGTTGCCCTGTTCATTTGCGTACAAATCACGTGCATGATGCTTTTAAACAACCAACGCATGCACTGACCCCGTCAACGTAGCCCCACCAACAACCTAGTATAGTCGAGAGGCCGACTTGTTAGGCACAAGTCGCAATCTTTTCCCTAAGTCAGCGCTTCGCGCCAGACACTTTGAGGGGATTCGAACTCTAGACCTCGGAGCCAAACTAACTTGGGAGTAAACGCTCTCAATCACTAGACCACAACTGCTGGTGGTTGTAAGTTACTTATTAACTTGTTGCTTTTTTTTCGCTTGTTGCTTGTCAACAAGTTGCTTCTCGGTAAGTTGCTTATCATTTTGTTATAAAAAATAAAGCTTGTCAACTTGTTTTTTTTCTTCAGCACCCGCGAAAGTCATTTACGAGTATATTTTTTCAATATATTCACCCATGAATAGCATTATACTTGTATTTTTTTCAAAACTTGAAATATATTTTTGTATAGTGAAGTATATTTGGGTAAAAATTTCTCATCGGACCAATGTTCATGTCATCACCATAATTTACAATTCATCCATGTGGAAAGCTTCATTATTTCCAACATTTCCCGATATAATATAATTTTTCCAAGCCAACCTGCCCCCCTCTCTCCTCATGTGAACTGGAGCAGAAGTTGCAGAGAAACCGAGAGAGAGAGAGAGGAATCTTTTTTTTTCTTCTAAAGTAACCATTTTTCTTCTCTCGTGGGTTCCAGGAAACCATGAATAAAGTATCTGGTGCTGTCGTCCTCGTGAATGAGGAACAGTAACACCAACACACCAACACACAAAAAGACACAGACAGATCTGAGCTGTACCAGACAGACACTATACTAATTACTAAAGTCGTAAAGAGAGAGAGAAGCTGAGGAAGAAGAAGAAAACGGATCAAGCAAGAAATCCATCAATCTGGCTGCCATGGTTGGTGATGGAGGTGCTCGTGGAGAAGCAACGTCTGGGAGGCTGCCGACGTGGAAGGAGAGAGAGAACAACAAGCGAAGGGAGCGGAGAAGGAGAGCCATCGCCGCCAAGATCTACACAGGCCTCCGAGCTCAGGGCAACTTCAAGCTTCCCAAGCACTGCGACAACAACGAGGTTCTGAAGGCTCTCTGCGCTGAAGCTGGTTGGATCGTTGAAGAAGACGGGACTACCTATCGCAAGGTCCTTCATCTAATCTCTATGTTGTTGTTTTTACGTTTGAAATCAGGAACAGATCGGTCAAACAACTCCATCAGGCACGACATCTCAGTGCTTGAAGATTTGCTGTGTGCTCGATTTTGGAAATTTCCCAGATCCGTGTAAAGCGAATGTTCTGACTCTGCTTGTTTTGTTTCTTGATTTCTTACAAGTTTTCAGCATGAATTTTCTTCCCTAAATTGTCTTTACAGATACGGGTTTTGTTCGATTTTCTCTTCGATTGCCATGCTCGATCGATTATTGTAGAAATTAAGAAACGGAAGATCTTCTTGACCATGCTTCATATGCTTTCTGTTCTTCATGGTTGCTCCCTTATACTTATCTTCTGCTGCAAATCCATTTAGAGTTATTGGCGAATTCGTAGCTTAATCTATTCGTTTGCTTTATGATCTAACCGAGACTGATTCCGATGACAGGGAACCAGGCCACCTCCAATTGATTTGGTGGGCACTTCTGCAAACATCAGTACATGCTCATCCATCCACCCGAGCCCGCATTCCTCTGCGTATCCGAGCCCGCATTCCTCTGCGTACCCAAGCCCGCATTCCTCTGCGTATCCGAGCCCGCATTCCTCTGCATACCCAAGCCCAGTCCCATCATACCCTGCTAGCCCGACCTCATCTTCGTTTCCCAGCCCAACCTGCTTTGACGGAAGTAATCCATCCAATTACCTCCTACCCTTCCTTCGCAACATCGCCGCCATCCCCGCAAACCTCCCGCCTCTACGAATCTCAAACAGCGCACCGGTGACACCCCCTCTATCATCCCCCACTGCTAAGAACCCTAAGCGGAAGCCCGAATGGGAGCCTGTTTTGAAACGACACCCTATTTTTGCTGTATCAGCTCCATCTAGCCCGACTCGCCGACAGAATCAAACCCCTCCAACAATTCCCGAGTGTGATGAATCTGATGTGTCAACGGTTGATTCAGGACGATGGGTGAGCTTCCAGAGCTCACCGCCAATGGGTGGCCTTCCCGCTCCACCCTCCCCCACATTCAACCTTGTGAATGTGAAGCATCCGAGCCACCAAAGCCCGTTTCAGAGTATCGGTGAGGGCAATGGCGCCTCAAGCTGGGTCTCGGAGTTTGAGTTTGGGAATGGTAGGGTGATGGCTTGGGAAGGTGAGCGGATACATGAGGTTATCGTCGATGATCTGGAGCTCACTCTCGGGAGTGGAAAGGCCCGCGCCTAACCTGCGGATTCGGAATTGTCGGCTGAGTCCGGTCCGATCGAACTCCTCGAGAGACATAATTGACCGATTTTACGCGATATATGTACAGTAGATGGATTTATGAGGTATTGTATTTCTGGGTAAATTTGAAATGTTTTCGTAGTCGATAAGATTATAATGTATCATCTAGTAATGTCAGTTCTTGTATCTTCAGCTAAGCTAGCTATAGGCTGATTAGGTGCAATGACTTATGGGGTTCTTTTTGTAGTGATTTTGAAGGGCCAATATGCATTATAATTCGGTTAATTGTAATTGAAAATTTATACAAAATGATTTTGTTACAAATTGTTTTTAAATACAACAGTTATTATAAAAAAAAATATAGTTAAATACAATCTAAATTAAGAAATATTTTGTAGATGAATCATGTCCGAACGGGCTGTCGATGGTGACAAATACCATAACCATACTATATTTTTAAACTACATACCATAACCATTAAAATAGCTATGGTTATTAACCATGATTTTACTCGTATACCCATATTCATTCTACACATGTAATATAATTAAAGATCGAAAATTTTATTTTAAAAAATAAATCAATCTATATTACCATTGTTGGACTTTGGTGCCTTCAATCTTCAACAATTTTCAATTATAAAATTTATATTTAGTATATTATATAAATTAGTTTATTAATAATAAATAAATATTATATTTATATAATAACCATGGTTATAACTCAAATACCATAACCATTATATGTAAAAAATTCATCACCATAACCGCACCATAATAGTACGGTTAACCATATTAAACAGTAATTGTTATAACCATGGTTATGAATTTTTCACCGCACCATTGCCGACCCTATCCGAACTGGTTTTACTTTTTAAATACCTTTTTATGATATATTTTTAAAGATTTTTAAAATTACATTTAACTAACTATTTTTTAAATGTACAAAATGCACTAACCCTCATAATTATACCCTTAATTAAAGTTGTTCAATTATAATTTCAAGTCTCGACTCAGTTGGGACTAAGAAATAAATAGCATATCGTTGCAAATTTTATTTTCTTATTTTATTTAAGATAATAAATAGCATAGAAAAAATGATGAAATTTTAAAGATACTTTTTAAAAAAACTAAATTAAGGAAATTACTAAAATCGACTTACACTTTAACGAAGTGGAGATCACTATACTTCATCTCCATCAACAAAACCTCCACAAAGATCTGCTTCAGACCTCATCATATGATCCGTTAATAGATCGAGAATCGAGTATATCCTACTCGATAACTCCGAATTCCGATCATCAACCATGAACTGATACATCGATCCATCTATTTCGATGAAACTAACAGCATCACATTTACTAGCACCATTATCACTCATTATCTGCCTAATCTTCCACATATCATCCCACCTTTCTGCTTCAGAATAGAGATTTGTCAGCAGCACGCAGAGTCCTGCACTGTGAGGCAGAAGCTCCAACAGCTGCTTCAGAATTATGTTTCCGATATCCACAAAGCCATGGATCTTACATGCCCCCAGCAATGCTCCCCAAGTGACAACATCAGGCCTCATGGGCATTGATGATAACAACTTCATGGCTTCTTCAAGGTGGCCTCCTCGACCAAGAAGATCCATCATGCAGCCATAGTGCTCTATTTCTGGTTCAATCGAGTAAAAAGATTGCATTTTGTGAAAGTAACATAGTCCCAAGTCTATTAAACCACTGTGGCTACAAGCAGAGAGCAAACCCGTGAAGGTGATTGGATCGGGTCGGATTCCCATACTCTCCATCTCTTCAAAGAGGTTGATTGCTTCAAGTCCAGACCCATGCAGTGCAAGCGCTCCAATGGCTATGTTCCACGAAACTAAGTTCTTGTTTTTCAACTGCTGGAATAAAATCAGTGCAGTTCTTTGTTCACCACATTTTGCATACATTGCCATCAAAGAATTGCACAGAGCAGTATTAAGATTAATTTTTTTGCTATAGGTAATATAATCTTGGATTTTCTTTCCCGTGGTCCCATCACCGATTTGGCCACAAGCTGAGAGCACGGTAACAAGTGTGGTCTCATCTGGAACAGTTCCAGAGTCGAGCATGCTGTCAAAGAGATTCAGTGCTTCCCTGCATTGGTTATTTCTCAAATAGGCTGAAATTATGGAATTCCAGGAGATGACATTCTTCACAGGCATCTGCTCAAATGTCTGCTGAGATAGTTCAGTAAAATTGTGTTTGGCGTATGCAGTTACCATGGCAGTCCAAGAAATTAAATTTCTCTCAGGTATTCTTTGAAAGATTGTCTCAGCTGAATGGAGATCTCCACACTTCCCGTACATATCTAACAAAGCATTGCTCACAATTAAATCAACTTCAATTCCAGTGACCTCAATATATAGATGAAAAACCCTTCCCAAGTCCAAATCACGAGTCTGTGAACAAGCTGAAAGTAAGCTAACAAAGGTGAATTCATCGGGCACCACTTGGAGTTCCCTCATTCTGCAAAATAGTCTAAAAGCTTCCTTGCATTGGCCTTCTTTAGAATACCCACCTATCATTGTATTCCAAGAAACTAATGATCTGTCAGTCATTCCATCGAACAGTTTGCGTGCATCTTCCATCAGTCCAAACACAATGTAAGCATTTATCAGCGCATTCTGTACAACAACATGGTATCCCATTCCTAGCTTAATACCCTGGCAATGAACAAGCACGCATACCCAATACGAAGATTCAGCTGCACATGCCTTCAGAACGAAGGGAAGGGTGAACTCGTTCGGCGAAAGGCCAGAACCAACCATGCCGCGGTACAAAAAAATGGCCTTTGAAGGATCCTTATCAGAGAAACCCCTTATTAAGCTATTGAACATATACTTATTGGGCTCGGGTATTTGGTTGAAGACGTGGAGAGCGTATTCTAGATCGCCGTTGGTGTTGACGGCGGCGAAGGCGATCAATTTGCCAGTGGTGAAGTTTTCCTGGGCTAGTTCGTGGACGATGATCTGGGCGTGGAGTAGCTTCAGCTGCGCGATGGAGGAGCATTGCTCTAGGTGACGATGGATGGTGTAGTGAGTCGGGGAGTGAAATATAGGAGTGGCAGTGAGAGTTGTGTGGAAGAGAGACAGATGCTTCAGTTGGGAACTGACAGTCCAACGTTTGAGACTAACAAACATCGACTGCAATGGAGATGAGACCGCGGTCGTGCACTGGATATGCTCGCTCAGTCTTATCACAACCGGACCGGACCGGCAGTGGGCTGATTCTCAGTTTGGCTCGTTCAGTCTTATTCTTTTGCTGCTAATGTTTTGCAATTGCTAAATGTTTTGGAGTGATAATATTGATTATTGTTATTAAAAAAACGTTTTTTAGAGACAATATATTATTATTTATTATTATTATTGTTAAAATATATTATTTTAGTGATAAAAATAATTGATTACATATATTTTAGGATAAATAGCATCAATTCACTTGGTTTGAGTGTTGTTGTTAAATATACTAAATGTTAACTCTCCATTTACTTTTGCCGTTAAATATGTTAAAAGGACAGTTTTACTCTTTTGCTTTTCTTCATATCATTTTTAACACTAAATCCAACTCCAAATTGTAAATTTGGGTTCGAATTCAACCAAAAACTGCATTTTAGGATTGAATTCAAACTCAAATTTGCATTTTTTTTTTAGTTCAAATTTAACTCCCAAATACATATTTAGGTTGAATTTGAACCCAAAAAGCATATTTGAGTTCAAAATCAATCAAAATCTTCCTTATTGGGATGAATTAAAACCCAACTTCGCATTTTCAAGTTGAATTTGAATCAAAATTTATATTTTGGAAGTGAATTAAGTGTTAAAGATTATGTAAAGATGAACAAGAGAGTAAAATTATTATTTTAACATATTTAACCTAAAAAATGAATGAATAGATAATTGTTGATGCATTTAACAACATGTTTAAATCTATAGGTGCATAAATAACTATATGTGATGCAAATAACAACATGAGTAAACATATAGTTGTCTTGAGACTATTTATATTTTATAATGATGTTATATTTGTTGTATTTATATATCTTTAAAAATTACAATTAAAGTAAAAATTTAGTGATAAAAAAAAAAATGATGGATACAGTTTCTTATAGTATCTGTGCACAAATTGACATGTGTTATTTTAGAATTAACCCCTTGATTTCAAAATAGTGCAGATAGTTTACAAAACCAAGGAAATTGAGTTGTCTTGTCTCAACAATTACAACAAAAATTGGTCACTCAAGCTGAGCATACCAAACCCCCTGAATCTTCACATCCTTTGGAACTTTGGCACCCAAGTCAGTGTCCGATGGCTGGAGACTCTCGAAAACCCCGATCACCTCTCCTGTCTCAGGCTTAGTCTTCGTCACGCTCAGGGTGATCTTTCCCGTAGAGGAAGCAACATTCTTGACGTTCTCCTTCGTCAGCTCCTCCTCGTCACCTCTTCCTCCGGCAGGGAGCGCAACAGCATTATCATAACCAGTGGACCCACCACGGCCCTTGGGGTCCAAGAAAGAAGAGCCACGGTAAGAGGGAACCATGAACTCCCCACTGAAGCTTTCCGGCTTCCCTGACGCCACCAACTGCTTAATGGTGAAGAGGAACGGAACACGCTCACCCCCAGGGAGCTGCACAGTGACCGCTGCATAATCGATTCCGTCCTTCTCCTCGAACTTGATGGTTCCGTCTTGTGAAACCTCAAGGGGACCCTCGATCTCGTCAAGGGTGTAGGTGAGTCGGGTCATGAGCTTCGTGTTCTGGAAATCTGCTGGGGCGTTCTTGCTCACACCCTCGGCCTTGACTGTAAACGAGGTCGGCTCGAGGCAGAATTTCTTGGCACTATACTTCCCTGGCTTGAATGCAAAGGAATCGACTCCACCGTCAATGGTTGGGCATTGGTTCGCAGTTCCAGTTCCCTTCACCTCCAGGTAGGTCTTGCTCTGGATCTCGTCGAAGGTTAGCCTCTTAGGGACACCCTCAGCACTTGCACCCTGATTATATTGATTAAAGACAAGATCAAAGATTCAATATTGGTGTCTCTAAAGCATATGATCTAATGCATGTACGTACAAATGGTTAAGCTAGCTAGACCACGATTGAACAGATTTGCGACGCAAGATAACTGCACAATTACAAACCCCATTTGAACCCTAACACTTTAAGTTAGTAGTGAAATAAGATACCGAAACCACGAGGGCTGAGGTTGCGAGAGCAAAGCCTGCAAGCTTGGCGGCATCTACAAACTTGTGAGCCAATTCCTTGACGTCAGATTGAAGAGAGCAAGTGATCCTCCCAGCAGCTGTGTCCACCCCAAATGCCCTTGAAACGCTGTGAGAAGATCTCAGGTGGGAGCTGCTGCGGATCGGCAGGTTGGGCTGCCGGAGAGCGGTGACTGCTGCTTGGAGTGAAGCTGCCATTGTCTCAGCTGTCTCGAGTGTCTGTGAAGAACGAGAGCAGCAGCATCAAGTATTTGGTGGGTTTAGATGATGGAGATAAGGCATGGGATAAGATGTTATTTCTTATTGGTGGAGTGGAAGCAGTATCAGTGATCAAGAGTTATGCCATGTGGCAAATATTCTGATTGGATAGAAGATTCTGCTGATATGTTGAATGACGTGGAGGAGGGGGGAAGCTGACTAGAATTCTTCCATGTCAACTTCTTTTAGGTTAAAAAACCTTAGAAACATGAGAGATAATAGCGTTTAATTCCATTATTCATCTTCCAATTTTAAATTACTT
Organism: Chamaenerion angustifolium; assembly: GCA_946814005.1. NCBI lineage: Eukaryota > Viridiplantae > Streptophyta > Magnoliopsida > Myrtales > Onagraceae > Chamaenerion > Chamaenerion angustifolium. The sequence continues at coordinate 5,002,301 of OX328279.1, forward strand.
ACCCACCTGCTCCAAACAATCTGTTATGCAAGTTGAGTTTATTATTCAAATCTATTAGGGATAAAAATTATTTAGGTACATAAGAAGTTACGTATTTACAAACAGATGTCTTAATTTTTTTTGGTACTTTCAGGTATCTCAGAAATCATAAATGTATTTACTATAATATTTCGGTCATGTGTCCATCACCTATATAGTATTTTGTTTTATTATGGTAACTCTACTTTATTTTACTATTGCTTTTAGATATCTTTAAGTTGTTTTATTGTAGCAATTAAATATATATTTTTTTAAATTACTTTCAAGTTTTAATCAACTGTCTGAAGTCATTTCTCTCGGGTATTATATCTCTCCAATAAGATACATTGTGACAGGAAGCATAATTCGGAACAACATTATTGCGACGCATAAATCTTCATTTAAGTTTAAAAAGGAGGTATTCATGAGGAGTAAGGCTTGAAACTTGTTGGGTCTGGATTTTCCAGATGCTGACTCGGTGTTGATTTGTCAATGATTTGAATGTCAATTGGTTGATGACCGCAAGACTTCGCTGGAGCTCCGATGCACCTGCAAGAAGGGGAGCGCAACAGAGGGGGTTACTCTGGGTCCCACTACGATGCTTAAATTAGGACACTATGTGTATGAACTCAAATCGTAATGTAACATATGTAAAACATGAGTATTTATAGGGATGGAAAACCAAACCATTTTGGTAACTGAATATATTTGTAAATATTGTATCCTTGGAGATAAGGATAGCAGATATTACAGTTATCACATAATATTGCAGTTGCCTTATGTGATCTTTGTAGAATATGTGTCTGAAATATGTGGTACATCGTGGCTGTATATTCGGTGTCGGTTATGAGACCAGAGTTGAGAGGTTTGACTCTCTTGGCAAGCGCTCCCATGTCGAGCAGTGACCTTGGTTTGTGGAGACCTGTAGGGACTTTAACGACCACTTTAGTTCCGAGTTTGACACTGGGCTACTTTATGGCTTCCAGCTTACCCTTAGTGTGGGTCGACCCAGTCTTGAATGATTTGAGTTTCACCCCTTTGAAATATTATTGGACCTGGAGGGTCTGATCCCATATTAGGTCGTCAGTATCCCAACAAAAATTAATATGATGAAAGCTTATAGTAGAATGAGACTTGTTGTTTGATGTTCAAAATGGAATTCTATTCAAAATGTGTTGTGAATTAGTGTATGTGTATCTTTTATGATTTACAATGTGCTTCTTAGTGAAAAAATGGTTGGGAGATTTAGGTCATGTAGGGGTGTTAGATAAGGAGACACCCTATCTACGTATTTGATTATTTTTGTTGCAGATACACTATATAGTATGGTACAAATATTGAACTGCGGAATTATTTAAGTGAGATAGAGATTAAGAAATATTGTTTGGTTTTGACAGATATTTTGTCCGTGGATGATATTTGTTTCTTCTTTTAATAAATGCAATAAGCAAATTCTGGACTAGTATAATGTTGACTAAGGTTAAGCAATAAGTCTCGTAAATTTGGTCTATTTTTAAGTCAGGCCTCAAAAGATGGAACTAAGAAAGTTGCTAAGACTGATAATTCCAAGAAGTATTTGTTGTATTAAGATGGGTAAGAGTATACCGAATATCTTCACTCATAAGTTCAGACTTATGAGACAGTTGGTTAAGACGTACGTTTTATGTCTCATATGGTACCAGAGCGCACATGTTCAAGTCATGGTGATGCTGAAAATAATGATACTCCATTAAGGGAGAATCTTAAGAAGATCTTAAAATGACTTAAGTTCGGACTTTGAGACAGTTGTGGCGACATATGATCTTAATATGCCAGTGACACGTAGTATGTGGCGACGCCACTAGGCGTTGATGGGTGACACCCCAATGATCTATCCTACTAAGGGTCAGAAATGACAGAATGCATTTGATGTACGAAATGAGTAAAAAGGGTAGTAATGCGGCTATAGATAATGGTGTCAAAACGAATTATGGGTCGATCCATGTGAGAGACCCGTCTGACCCAAAAACGACTCGTATACTCGTATGGGTCAATTTTTTGAAACCCAAATCTAACCCGTGGGTCAGAATGATCCGTTAGGAATAGTAAGACTTGGGTCAGACTGACCCGTTCGACCTCCATAACCTGTGGGTCAGTCTGACCCGTTCGACCCACCATTTCATAAAAAAAACAGAAATAGACTGAGCCAAACAAATCTAAAGATGTACATGTATTCGATCTAGAGCACTAAATCTAAAGATGTACATGTATACGATCTAGAAGCTAAACATACAAGTAACTTACCCTAAACTCTACGAAATTTGTCAGTAAGTTTATATGGAGCCAAATATTTTACAGATTTGTAATGACGTTGAGGTTGGAACTTAAAAGTTGAATGAAAATCCACCATAAGATCAATTGATCGAGTTCAAGCTACAATTAACAAGTTTTCGACCATTTATTCTAACTCAAGATATTGTGTTTTTTAAACATAAAGTCCTAATTTCTACTGAAAAAGAAAGAAGAAGAAAACTAACCAGAGCAGTATGCCATGCTTAAATCAAGACTACTCTTAAATTCAGTAAGACATTTTTGCAAACAGGAAACATAACATAGCAACTCAGTGAAAGCAGTGTCACTCGAATCCATTGAGATTCAACTAGATCTTATGAAATAATCGTGAAAGGGAAAAATGAAGTATGAATCAGACCTTGAAGTTCCACCATAGATTGGCTCTGACAGAAGGAACAAATCGTGGAGTCAGTTTTAGAGACAGATCGCAGGAACTTGAGGAGGTCACAAACACGGAGGAACGAGAACTTGGTTGGGTCAGTTTTTGACACCCCTAGCTTCGACACCAGGCACTCCAAGAAAAGTCGATCTGTCGCAAGATTCGACACCAGAGGCTGCCCCTTCGTGAACAACAAACAACTGAACCAGAGCAACTGAGAAAACAGCAAGCAACCAAAATGGTGGAAACAATAGCAAGCAACTGAACCAGACAAGCAAACAACAAAGACAAAAAACAATGATGAAACAGCAAGTCGAACCATACAAAAAGAATAGAGACGCCACACAAGGAACCGAACTTGACATGAGGAGCGAGCTTTGCTTGTTGATGAACGTATGAAGGCCGGAGAGAAGAACGAGTTATGTTCGTTGATTGCGTGTTGCACTGCTGAGGAATGAGAGAGTGTTTGGGCTGCGTTGCTGAAGAAGGGAGGAGGGTGTTTCAATTTAGGGTTTTCACGACATAGCTTCAATGGGTCACGGGTTGACCCATGAGTCAAGACTTCTGACTCAAACATGACCTGTGTTTTCACGGGTCCTCCATAGGTCATTTCGAAATGACTTGTGGGTCAAAAAGTCTGACCCAAACACAATCCGTGGGCGTGTCACCCACGGGTTGGGTCAATTTTTGACACACCTAGCTATAGACGGTTGTGTTGAAATAAAAATCAATCATAGTTCACCATATCATACAAATGTATACTTGACCATGGTACCCAATTAAGGTTAAAAGTTTTAGCTATAAATACTCCATACCTACCACAAGGAAAATGTAATCAATATCATTCAATATATACCTTTACTTTCCCACTTACTCCGAGTGACTTTATCATCCAACGGAAAACCACATGAAAAACTCAAGTTTTCCTTCTTGTAGATCATGGTGAACCCAAGGAAACGACGACCCGATTCATAAGGATCAAACATTGACGTCGTCTGTGACAAGTCATGGCACCACAAAACACCCGAACAAATACATGTAAACAACCAGTCATAAAGATCATCTCCGACGACTCCACATATGCACAACACTTCAACATGATATCGCTTAGGGGTGGCAACCCTTTAGCATTCCCAGCATGATCTTCTCGGTTCCTAACCTAGCATTATATCTCAAAAGAACGCTTATCCTAGGCACCGCCTCAGAGAGACACTGGTCATGAGCACGAGTAAGAACGCTACTCACAAGGTACATTCAACCAGTACCGCAAGGCTCCACCCTAGAGGGTCCATTCGCTCTAGACATGCTCACTGCCCTAGTGAAGCTCATTGACAAAAGGGAGCGACACTCTACATATCGTGCTTACAATACTACCCCTGCAGTTCCTACAACCCATGTGGCCATCAAGGAGGAAGAGCCTACCTTCAACCCCTATCAGAGGGCCTCACAATATGTCAAAACGGGCGCCGCTTGAAAGTGTTGCCCATGCAGAACAAGCTTACATATATGCAGTATCCTCCTCAGCCAATGACGTTTACTACGAGTCAAGTAGGGGAGTTGATAAACAAGAAATAGCATAAGGGAATGGCAATGCCCATCATACGTTATAGTGCATCACACCTCTTTATGTTGAAAATGATGTCAATCTTCATCCCCCGTGACGTGATGGCTCAGGTCATACCCAACTATGTAGGTGAGGGATACCTTACCCAACACAACCAGAAGCATGAGTCTTAGCTTCTTTGTAGAACAAATGATGACAACTATTTCACGCTCTCATTTCCAACAAGACCTGGAAGACAAAGTTTATACAACATTATATGAGTGAGCACCAACTTCTTAAAAATGTTGGCTCCTCGGACGTTGTGCATCAGGGAAGCGATGAATCGTTGGCAACAATTGCTTCAACAAGAATATGTCCGACATCGATCATGTCATTTTCGGTGGTGAGGTCGCCAAGGCCATCAAGAAGGGTCTAGGACCTAAGGGCGTCACTCTGAAGGGAAATCACCAAGTCATTTATGTCTACAACCCGGAGGAGCTGACTGAAATGGTTAAATCCTACATTGACTTGGAGCGGTCAAAAGAGCAAGAGGATGTCCTTAGACGAGGACCAGTGAAAAAGGCACAACCCCAATCCAGGCGAGAGAGTTGGGAAGGAAAGAGACCCGAGAAACTCCCATCAAAAAGCTCCAACGAGGACCAGAGGCAACACCTTAGGAGAGACGTGTTTGAAGTCTCTACTCACTTGTTAAGGAAATCTTTGTTGTACTTAGAGAAATGTAACACAAATAATTGGTGACGCCTCCTATGCTCAAGAAGGATGAAACTCCTATGGGGAAGGAACTCAACGTGTACTATCACTATCACTGAGTTAAGGGTCACCATATAAATGACTGTCATATCCTGAAGACTGAAGAGGAATATAGAGGCATTAATACAAAATGGGCCTTTGAAGAAATTTGTGGCCTTCAAGAGAGAGAGAACCCGCAAACCGAATAGTAGAAATAAGAGGTCATTGTTTCCCCATCCCCAAGAGACGCCCCTCATGAAAAGAGGGATACAATCACCGTGATAAGCAGAGGCTTCCCCTCAGGAGGAGAAAGCAATGGCGTCCGAGAGGTATACGTTACAAACATCTCAACAAAAGTAGCACTATGAAAGAGGCCCGACTCAATAGAGTGTCGTTATATCCTTCTCAAATGAGGACATGGAACACGTCACTAGTCCTCACAACGATGCCTTGGTTATCATAATCGAGAGAAACGACTTCGACGTGAAAAGAATTTTGATCGACTTCGGAAGTCTGATGGATGTTCTCTATCTCGGCGCCTTACTACTATGGGAAACACTAAGAATGAGTTGAAGAATGTGGACTTCCCTCTAATCGGGTTTGCGTGAATGGCCACTACCCCTTGGGAGCGATACAATTTCATAGTGGCCGACGTTCCTTTACGCCGTCCTCCAATGCACGACCCTAAACTCCAATAATATCGTTGCATCGACATGCCATCCAAAGATAAAGTTTCGAACTTCTGTTGGGATTGAAGAGGTTATGATCAATCAACCCACGTCAAGGATATACTATGCCAATGCCCTTGGGCGTCCCAACATGAAGGAAACTCTATCTATTCAGACAGGCGAGGATCCTGAGGAGGACAAGCACCGCCCCTCCCCCATGGAGGAGTTGGTCGAACCGGAGGTTGACAGACTTAACTAAATAGTACATATTGGATAACAACGTAGGACTTATACCAAATTGCTAATAAAATTCAAAAATTTGTTTGTTTAGAGCCCCAGTGACATGTTTTTGTGATGATGTGAAATGATTTATGGGTCGCACGGGTTGACCCGTACATTGTACATTTTTTTTGCATTGGTTACACGGGTTGACCTGCTGACCCGCGGGTCGTATTTGGATCACAAAATTAACCAATGAATACTGATAGATTGTGTTTGAATTACACAATTCCTGATACGAATAGGAGGTTATAGGAGCCATAATTAAACCACCAACACAATAGACCCTTACTTTGACGGAACCATCAAACATAAACATATCGTCCCAAGTTGACGTCGAATACAATCATGGATAAGTCATGTTGTTATGGGTTGTCTAGAGAGTAACAACAGGATTAGAAACAAGGGAAAGATACATTTTATTTGTTCAAATTCAACACCCTTTTTAATTTCTTTTTAAAGTTTCAGCTTATGATCATGTATATTAGAAAGTACATTTTTTCAATGATGTTTTGTTTAAATATTTAGAAACGGTTGAAGTCACTGTGATCAAATGTCACACCAATGTGTTTCTCAAAATTAGATACCATATATATAATAAGGTTAACTCATCCTATCCTTAATTGGTTTTAGGATGAAACTCAAATTGTATAATGTGATTGTTATTTGGATGAAACTTAAAATTACGCATCATATATACAACAATGTTATCTCATCGTATCTCCAATTGGTTTTATGATATAAAGTATAATGTAGTTGCTATTTAAGTGTGGCTCGACCCGATATATATTTTGCAAAAACAATCTTTTTTTAATATTGGAAAAAAAATACACAATCAACGTAACTCTTATACTTTGAAAAATTAATCATAATACATTCAAATCCAAAAACCAACTATTATAATATGAAGTCTCGGACAATTTATCATTTTATTAACTATTTAATTTTCTAAATGAAAATAACATCTAAAAATCATCTTAATAATAATAATTCATTTAATTATAATATGATACTTTTATGCAAAAAAAATCATTTGAGCACAATTTATACTGTGACGCATATATTTTATCTAAGAAAAGACAGTATATAATTAGGTAGCTTGATTTCCATTATTTTATATAAAATCATACATATATATTCAGAATGGTGATGTGCTTGGTCAATGCATATTGACCATATCCCTTCCCATTTATTTATTATTTATTTTTACTTATAACCCTAAATACAAGTAATCCAAGCCCACCCCTGATTTTCCCAATAAGACATGGTAATAATGGAAGATAATCTTCTCCTTTATTTACCTGAAAAAAAGGATATCACAGTCAATTCAAAGGATAATGGCTGAACAATTAAGCTGAGTTGTATAATTGATAGGAAATATAATAATTTAAATAATGCTCTTCTTAGGTTAACAAATCAGTAAAAGGGCATGAAGAGTGAATGAAAAAATAGTAGAAAGGGAAAGTAAAAGGTAAGAGATGATGAGGAAAAATATATCAAATACACTTATAGTTTGTTTTTTTATAAAATTTATATGAAAAAAATAATCGTTAATCTATAAATAGATTTTCTCTTATTATTATTATGAAACACAATGACAAACCCATTTCACAAAATGAGAACTTTCATCTCTTTATTTTTAAGGGGTTTAATACAACCTTAATTTTTTATTTTTTTTGTAAATAAAATATACCACGAACTGCATTTTTATTTTTAAAGAATTTCAATCAGTTCAAAACATTAATTATTTTTTCATAACTTTATATAATCATAAATCATCTTATTGCACTCATTATGTTGGAAAATTATATCCTAGTTTCTTTATTTATATGATAAAATTAGTTGTTATTAGTGAGTTTTATTAACAATGATTTAAAGTGCCCAAATTCAAATTGCTATGACAAATTAGACAAATAATCACTCAAATTTAAACCACTACAATATTAAATTATATTAAAAAGCGAATTAAATATCTTTTTTCACAAACTTTACTTTGTCAACAAAATTAACTGTTGATCAAAAAAACAAAAATTAACTAAAACTCTTATTTATTTCTTGACCAATCGTCATTCTCAAATTGGAATGGTAGCCAAATCGTGTCTAAGATTTGTTTGAATAACGATTGAAACTCAATTCCTGTCCACCCCTTCCCTACCCAAATGATGTCTGGCCAAGTAAACAAAAGGGTCATCATCTCAATCCTTTTCCTATCTCCAAAATGAAATTTTTGACCAGATACCTGGATAAAAAAAACGAAAATATTCTCAATTTTTTAAAAAATACGAAAGTATGTATATCCGAAATTAGCGAGTAGAAATTTATTGTTTTACCACCCGCAAATGGTAGTGAACGTGTAATTCGTACACGCGAATCACATTCGCTCGCGAGTCGAGGAGTTTTGCAGCAAATTTTGTTTCATCCAAAAAAAGGGAGTGATCGGATCGAGCGCAGCAACATGACACCCAACCCGCGAACGCGAGTGATCGGATCGAGAGCAGCAACATGACACCCAACCCACGAACGGTGATACTTTTTATATCCATGCGATTCTCATTCGTGGGAAGATATACTTTCGTATTTTTAAAAAAATTGAGAATATTTTCGTTTTTTTACAGGTACATGTTATGTAAAAAATTCTCCAAAATGGCTATTCAACCAAAGTCTTCCAAAAATAATTCTTTCCCATCCATCATTATTCCATGGAGTCTGTTTCTTAAAACAATTGAGTTGGTCAGTCAACTATTAGGTGCCTACAATGATGACCAAGTCATGGCTAGTGACGACCGACTTCTGGTTCGTCCATGGATTATTGGCTAATTCATCCAACCTAGATTTCTAAAGTAGGTGCAGCTGAAGGGAAATGATTCTGAATATTTGAGTTTAATGAAAAAGGCAAATCATAATTAGTTGTTGTATTGTATGTACCACTGGAAGCTGAAGCGGTGGTGGTGGTGGTGGCGGCGGTCTGTGAGGGGATGACAACTCCCGGCCATGATCGACAGCTGCAGTGTTTTCCGGTGTCGATACTTGCATATACGGACTTGAGGTGCTTCCCGCAGCCCCCCCATGTGTATTTGGAGCAACTACTGCACAACACCTTGTAGCACATTGTAGAAATTAAACTTGGAAATATAATACCTTCCTTTTCCCCCCTTCTCTTCTTTATATAATGGAAAGGAAAGAGAAGAAGCTCTTGGATTCGTCGAAACTTCGTAGCAATCGACCACTCAACTCAACTATCGTGATTACTAGGAAATTCCACCGAGGAATCAAAAAGTATGATTACCGACACTCTCAGAATAAAGAGAAAATATATATATATATATATATATATATATATATTCTGATGAACAGATCATATTCTATCCATTCAAGATGACTTTTTTGGCCGGTCCATTAAATAAAGTATTTTATAATAGTTATTAAGATAAAATACGATATTCTCACTTAATATTCTATTTTCTTTCAAAATTTAAATTATAAATTTAAGTTGACTTACCTCATCTATTAACATTTTTTCATTATTTAAATTTAAGAGAATAAATTTTAAAACTTACAAAAATATAGAAATTTTAAAAAAAAATCACAATTTAAATCTTTCAATTTTTTTTTTCAAATATTACAATTAAGTTTTGATTCGATTGGAGATGGATTGAATCCTAATCGAGAAGGTCAAACATGTGTTGTGACCCTAAAAATTGTATTTAAAATAGTATAATATTATTATAAATAAGAAAAATAAATATATTAATGTAATATTAATTAATAACGTTAATTTTTTAGTTTATTTAAAAATTTAGAATTATTAATTACGCTACATCGCAAATTAATAGAGAATTTGTTCTACAAACTTTTAGAGTTTATTTTAAAATTATCGGGTACTAGTAGGAGTCATTATTTGGATTAGGAATCATAGTATATTATTATATATCTAAACAACGTGCAAGTATTATGAATATTGTCGCTCCACAAAGTAGAAGTCAGAAAAAAAGCTTGTTGAACCAAAATCTCGATAAACCCGGCTCAAGACTGGCCCGATTAGGATCGAGACTAAACGAGCGAATTTTTTTTCTCAAGGTCATGCTCAGACTCGAGTTTTTCTCTCCAAAATCTCGACTATGACCGACCCGACCCAAAATCGGTTAAAAGAGACTTCCCTTCTTTTGGGCCTTCTACTTGGACTTGGCCGTCCACTCCTTTAAGATCTAACGTTGGCATCCCGAACCACTCAGATCCACACCCACATGTGCTACTCCAACTTCAACAACATCAGTCGAGAAATTAGGGAAGATTAGGGTTTCTGCACCTAAACTTCAACTCCAACTTCAACGACATACAGTCTATAGGGAAGGACCTGCCTATGGACTACAGTGAATGGTTCCCTCAAACAGATCCCAGCGAGGAGAGACAGTCGACATTTTTAGTGAAATCACGAGGCGAGTGAAATCACAAAATTGTTGCAGTACCAAATATACATATGACATGACATATCTATTCAGTAATTTGTTGTCACGATCCTTCTTGATTTCGATTGTCACGATTGTTCTTTATTCTTTATGTCACAATTGTTCTTGATTTTTGATCTTTCCGATTCTTGATTATTTACCTTTGTTCTTGATTTTTGTCTCAAAATTTCGGTAGCAAGATCGACTCAAACAATTTTTATTTTTTTTTACCGAATTCGGTCTCGGATTCGATCCTCCACAAGTGAGGCCAAAATTTCGGGCTCGAATTTGATCTTGCAAAAAAACCGGTATGTCCCGCCCAAAGCTCACCCTTACCACAAAGGGTAGAAGGGAATCGGTATGAGCTGTCAATACGCCAACGACAACAACCCATCCAGGCCATTGCGGGTGGCAGACAGGATGGGCATTGCCTCTTTCTCATAATCACACGGTTATTAATCTCAATGTAATCCATAAATACTCTAATTTACATAATTCAAATTCAACATAAATAATAAAATTTATTTACATAAGAATTTCTCATTCATATAATATAATATATATATATATATGGTTGTAATCACATTATAAATTAAATAGCATAAACAAACATAACCATAATTATAAATGATCCATCCTGGGCATAATCCATCATTCCGAGTGCAGCTAAAGCTAAGGCCTAAGGTTAACTATAGATGCTTGTAAGGTATAAGAGGAGGGAGAGCAGATGAAATCACATATACTTAAGAGAGTCATTTCAGAAGAGAGATTTTATTTCCAACCAAAAAGCATGCATATGAAATATACTCTACTCAAAGGACCAATATACATGCTGAAAGGTTTTTTACAAACCTTCAACAAGTGTATGTAGCTTGTCTGACTCAGAATTAACATGCCTACAACCTATATAAAGTGTAGGACAAATGAGATCACATCAAAGTCAGAAATCAAATACCTTCTCACGAAGAACTGACATGATCTTGTTGGCTCAAGGATGAATCCACGGCAGGTTTCTTTGCTGCTGCACTGGAATCGGATGATGGAGTTGAGCTCATTGTTACGCGTTTAACACCTCTTCCTACAACACCAAGGTGGGTTACTTTAGCAGGCCCATTGGTATGTGCAGAAGAAACTGCTTGAGAGTCGAAAGACCCAATGTCGCTGCTTGCTCTGGCCATATGGGAAGAGCTTACAGCTGCTGCGGCTGCCTTCTCCATTTCTTTTGCTTTGGATGCCACCAATCCCAGAAGTTCAGTGAGAACGGATGAAGGGATGGCTTCAACCTGTTGTAGATCTTCCAGCTGCATTTCCAATAAATAAAATGTCATATATATATTACATAAACGAGTTTCTTTTTTTTGGAGGGGAGGATAGAAAGGGGAAATATTGGGATTTGCCTTCTTTTCCAGCTGGCTAGCAAGACCAGAAACTGTTTCAATCTCAGTTTCCCTATCTGCCGAAGGAGTATTAGATGCAACACTAGATGATGATGATGATGCAGGGGAACTCTTCGTTTCATCCATGAGGCGCTGCACTCGAGATTTACAGACAGATATAGCTTTCTGACAGTAGGGAATGGCCTCATCAGGTTTGAAGCCAATCTCCAAACACAAACAGATTCGGAAGTTTCTAAGTTCAGTTAAGTCTAAGCAGTGTAAAACTGTAAATGGAGGAATAAGGATCAAATACTATAAAAGAGTAAATGATGCACGGATTTTTAAAACTATAAAAAAAGGAACATATTACTGAAGAATCTTAAAATAAAACGCATATGCATTTAACCACAGCATGAAATCATAGGGATACAGTATTGCAATCTGCCTGTCATCTGGTTCAGCCAGTTTCTCCAACATGGATAGCGCTCTCTTGTAGTCACTGAGTGAAGTTTCAATGTCCTCTACAGCCAAAATTTACAAAGGAGACAGTGTTTGAGCTTTTCTCATCAGAGCTGAAAAGCTGAAATAAGCATGTGAAGTTGTAAACTAACCTCTTTCTAGGGAAACTTCAGCCAGGGCTGATAATATGTCCACTTTCTTTCTTGTGTCACCAAAGTTCTTTTCAACAATAACCCTCGCAATGTCCAGCATTTTCCATGCCAAGTCAAGGTCCGACTCATCTTCATCAGTAATATCTTCATCCTCGCTGTCATCATCATCTTCCTGATTGTTCCCACCAGAAGCTGACAATAACAGGAAACTTTGAGCAACATTCGTTAGATGCAACTTTTCCCTTGTAATAGGAATAGAATAGTAATCCTGAGATTTCTTTTGTATATGTTTTTGCACCTCTGATGCTCTGAATGATATATATATATTGCTGCTTAAAAGAAAAAGCTGCTGAAACCAAAAACATGATGCTATCCAATACAAATCCCTGCCACTGTATTATAACTCGGTGTGCTTCCCTTGAGCCATACTAATCTTGCATAATACTGAAAAACGAAAACTCATCTTTAAGCTTGACTGCTTTCTAACATAATAGATATTAATTGTCAACATGCAGATGTCGCAGTGAGGCCAATAATAAGTCAAAATCTAGGGGGAATGGCTAATTAAAACTTTTCAGTTTTCCAGAGGATATGAACAGCTTCAGTCTTCAGTTTTCATTTGCCTTTCCATCAAACAGTCTAGACACTTTGAATCCCTAGATCCCAGCCTCAAACAAGAAGGCTGGGATGCTCTCTAACCAGGAAACAAAAAACCTTCAAATTTTAAAATCCTACTGCTTTTACTACAAAAGGACCAAGGTATACAATAGGCCAGAAAAGGAACTTCATTTTGCAAAAAAACGTTAGAGTGACATGCACATCAGAAAATTCAATCGACTATTGGACATACACAGATATTAGATGCTACCACACACAGCCCACTAACCTTCCTAGATATCCTTTCTAGAAACATTAAAATCCTTAACACACCCTAATTTATTTACATGAGCTTAAGGAAAGGTAGATATGAAAGAGATAAAGCTGCAGGAGAAGAACATTTTTTACAAATAAACAGCACTCATTGGTTATACAAATAATTTTTATTCTACATTCTCATAACTAGGAAACACTCACCTTTAGTTAACTGTTAAATGTCATTGTGATATTGATACCCGCTGCCCAAATTGATTTCTTTAGCAGTCTGTTTATTTGATGTGGTTTCAAATCAGGGTACAGCTAATGAAAATGGTCATACAAGTCAAAGAATTGAACTGTTATTAACACTTACATGTGTCTCTTTCAGATTTTAAGAGATTAAAAAAGTTTTTATAGTTGATGAAAAGGGTTAATAACCAAAAAACAAATCGAACTTTGAGGAAAAACCAAGCAGCAAACCGAACTTTTTTTGTTGACAAACAAACCAAACTTTTGGAATTGAGCAATCAACAAACCTACCTCAAATTTTCATTATGTTTGAACGGATTTTTCAATGTTTGAGGGGTTATTAAGTCAACATTAGTTGAAGTATTCTAAGAAAATGGTATTACGACTTAATAACTCCCTCAAACATTGAAAAATTCGTTCAAACATAATAAAAATTCGAGGTAGGTTTGTTGATTGCTCAATTCCAAAGGTTTGGTTTGTTGTTTGTCAACAAAAAAAGTTCGGTTTGCTGTTTGGTTTTTCCTCAAAATTTGGTTTGTTTTTTATAATTAACCCTTGATGAAAATATAAAAAAAATTATTAATCCTAAACAATCAGTCCTCTGCTACTCACCTCTAATTATTATTGTCATAGCCAGGTGAGACTTGGAAACTTTTGGTATACCGGTGGTATAGGTAGGATCTTACCCTCTTGGTACTTTGTTAATAATATATTAATTATTAATCCTTAACATTCCAAAACTATTTCCTCACAGCCAAACTCACTAGCCCTTAATTAACTAAATTAATCAAGTCATTACCAAACATAAACTTGATTTAAGAAAGAAAGAACAGATACTTGGAAAGAGTAAGCAAGACAAATACCATCATCTACTGCTTCCTCCTGATTCTCTAAACTTTCATGCTGACCTCCTGCTGCAGCAGTACTCGCAACAGAGGTTGTAGAAGATTCACTATTTGCACTGATCTTGGCAGAAGCCTGTTGACTTTCAGCCTCCTTCTTAGACACAAAACCCAGTGGATCAGCCTCCTCTTGAGCTTTGTACAGCAATGCACATCCATACTCATAGTAAGCATTGATACATTCCGGAGCAAGCTCACCAAAAAGTGCAACCCTAATTAACAAGGAAAATAGATATTTGCATTAAGAACACGAATTTTAATTGTTGGAAATTTGGAATATGTGTGTTCACATATTTTCAAAGGGGACGACAGAGGAAATCCCATTTAATAATGCAATATAGGAGGAAGACAGGTTCATCCAGTAGGGCTAATTAATCACTGAGGAAATAGGTACGTATGTTAACTCTCAAGCATAAACGGAATCTAGAGGTTGAGATCTCAAAGCAAATCACTACTCTGATAACCATAACAAGTAAAACTCAAACCACTGAAATTGACGTGCTGGTTTCTGAATACTAAAGGTGACAATATCATTAATAATACACCAAGGCAGTGCAAACCATTTATAGAAGACACACGTAGGAAGACAATCACATACAATTGGATAATTCATAAAAATAGAATTGACATGTTTCAATTACCAATTAATCGTCACAATGGAATGGATTCTACCTAGCAAAATGAAAGCTCTAACATTCACAAATTCTAAGATATCGGGCCGCACTCCTACCTAAAGGGGTAAAAAAGTCCTAAACGTCGCATATAATTCATAAACTAGATTCAGCTAACATTTCAAAAATCAAGAGACAAGCACATTATCTCCGATTTGATCCAGAATAATAAAATCATGCATGATCTACTCAAATTCCAAGTTATATGTTGCAAGAATTGAGCAAAACACTCTCATTATTATCTGAAGCTTGGAACTAGACGCTTACTCTCAGCGAGTAACTGAGAACACTTCAAAACGCATGATATGCAGCGAAAGACCGGGCCATTCAGCTAAAAAGAAAAAAAGAATGAACACTAGCAACAACACTAATAAAAAAAGGGGGGAGGAATGCTGTAACCTGATCTCTAAGGCACGGCTATAACAGTTCGCGGCCTCAGCAAAATCACCATCCTTGACGGCCTTGAACCCTCTCTCTAACATCTCATCCACAACGTCCAAAGACGCCTCTTCACCACTGTTGGAAGTCACAGCAGAAGATTCCGCATTGCAGCCGCTGAGAGAGACGTCAGCGTTGTTGCATGTGGACTCCTCGCCTCCAGCAGCACAAGACTCAATCACAGCTTCGCTTTGCAATTCCAGCGGAAACGAAGCTGATTGCTCTCCTTCTTCCGCCATTGCTGGCTAACAGAAAATTTCCGGGGAGAGCTTTGGGTTTAAGGAAATAGTAACAGATTTAGGATTCTGGTCAAGGGTTTGTTACTTTGTTTCGTTGCCTCAGCTTATTATGGCGCAAAATTCGCAAAAGGAATATATTTTTCTCGTATTTGAAAATTATAATAACTTCACTTCCTCGCCCGACACCGGAAAGAAACGGGCTTGGACCTAGAAGAACCCTCCCGACCCGGTATTTAAACCGGCTTGGGTTGGAACTCCAATCGGCAATTAGAGTAAGACCCAATATTGAGGAAAAAGAGTAAGACCAATATTTCACAATTTTTTATGTAATATAATAATACGAAATGAATACGTATATAATAGTACAATAGTAGAAATACGATACTAGAATGTAATTTTCGTGTCGTGTTTATGTAATCAGAACACGATAATACGAAAAAATTGAACTGACTAGTCTAATATTTTAGTATTTTTTTAAATAAATCTCCTTTAATAATTTTTAAAACTCTATTTAGTTGTTTAATTTTTAAAAGGGAAAAAGTCTGAAACTGCACCTGTAAATTTGTTTATGTTGGTAATTGCACTCATAATGTTTGTTTGTACACCCTAATGTTTTCCTCCGTTTGTAATTACATTTTTCCGTCAATTTTCGTTCCAGTTTCGTCAAATACACCTTATGTGTCTATCACGTGACCTAATACTAAATAGATATACCCCAAATACCCCTAGTATTTTCTTTTCTTCATCACTTATTTTAATGTCTCTTTTTCCCTCTTAATAAGGTTGGGCATGAACCGGTTCAGAACCGTACATTTACCACATTTTAGGTAAGGTACAGTTCAACCCCTTCAAGAGAACCGCTCCAGATTTTGTCAGATTTACTGAACCTTATCTGAATCGGTTCGGTCGAACCACTTTATTAAAAAAACTAATAATACATAAACTGTCGAGTGTCGATCCATAATACAATCACTGATCCATAATACAATCAACTGGAGAAGAAGAAGAAGAAGAACTAGAGGTCGGACGAAGAAGAAGAACTGTGTCAATTGTCAAAGTCACTGCCGATTGTCGATGCCGAAGTTGGACGAATGACGAAGGGAAGAATTAGAGGCAGACTGAGGTCCAGAGTCGTGCAAACTACCAACAAAAAACGAAGATGACAAAGAAGAAGGATGAACCAGAGCCCGGAGTCGTCAGACGAAGAAGGAAGAACCAGAAAATCAGAAATGAGAAAACGAAGGAAATGTCAAATTGAAGAGGAGGCCAAGTGTGATAGTGATTTAGGTTAAACTTGAATAGTTGAAAGTATGAGTAGATAGTTTAGTAAATATAATATTATATTAAAATCGACTCAAAAATGATTTGGTTTACCATATGTGAACTCGTTTTTTGTGCTTCATCAGAACCGTTCCATATTTTTACTGAAAATTCGTTTGGTTTGTGAACCAGTTTGGAACCGGTACAGTTCACAGGTCGAACTTTTTTTTTTTTCTCAGCCCTACCTCTTAACATTCACATCTATGTCCTCCTTCTTCCCTTCACCAAGAACAAGAACAACCAAATCTAGATAGCAACACCGAATAAGTTCATATCGAATTGGCCACCATCAAAGGACGACGAAAGTGAGATAGAAGCACCGAGTGGAATCCGACTATCACTTTGAACAAGGCCCGAGCACAACAAGTTATAGCACCGCTTGTCTGGAAGACGAAAAGGGAGAAGAGAAGTGGAAGGGAAAATTCCATGAATGAGAGAGGAACGGTAAAGGCGGACAAGCTCCATGAACGGGATAGGAATTCCATGGACTGACGGGGAGGGTCGGGAGTCCTTGAGAGAAACAGTTTGTGTTGCCATAAATTCATGAATAGAGAAAAGGTTGATCAGAGACTAATGTGTTCATGCGAGAATGATGATTGTGGCGGAGTGAGTGTGATCAGCGTGAGGCAGTTTTTAAAGCGATGGAGTCGTTCAGTGGAGGAGAAAGATAAAGATGAAAGAATAAAGCATTGAGAGATGGTCATTCATTTGGGGGTGGGGTCGGTAGGCTGAGAGAAGATGGAGGCGGCAGGGTGAGAGGAGGGAGGCAAGTTGGGAGGATGAGGGTTGGGGGCTCTACTTGGTTTGGAGTCCTTTGTTGCTGCTGGATGTCCTTCACTCGTTGGAGTTTGGGGGGATATGACTTTTACGGCGTGTTCCATTTACGGAATAAGAAATACGAAATAGAGAATATGAATAGGGAATAAGTTATAAGAGATACGAATATGAAGTTGTTTATTTGGTGGAATGAAATGGAATAAGGATTTTTGTTGTTTCTTTGGTGGAATTGTATATGGAAAGAGAATGGAATGTGGTAAAATGACATATTTGTCCCTCCTTATATATGTATAGCATATAATACATATAATTTGTATTAATTAATTTTAAATATAATTAAGTAATAATTTTTTAAATAATTTTTTTAATTAATTTTAAAGGACAATCCATAGATTTTCTTTTAGTAAATATGATTTCGAATCAAATACAGAACAACATCGTATTTTAATCAATATGACTTTGAATGGATCATCGTATATACAATCAATACAATATGGCTTCGAATGTATCATCGTATGTACCTTCTAGACCTTTCCATCTGGGACACCTCACTCAACTCGCAAGCTCGGCAAATGGATACAACATTAGCAAACCAAGTTGTTGTGAAGGACAAACACGTAGGGCCGACAATGGTGCGGTGAAAAACCCATAACCATGGTTAGCCGTACCATTATGGTGCGGTACGGTTACAATGATGAATTTTCTACCCATAATGGTTATGGTTATGATATTTGAGTTATACTCATGGTTATAACCATGGTTATTATATAATTATAATAATTATTTATTATTTTAAACTAATATATAATAAATAATAGAAATTACTCTACATACAAGTAATAAATAACCACGTTATTTTTATATATTATTATTGTTGACAATTTAGTTTTATGTATTTTTAAAATAAAATTTTCGATATTTATTATATTACATGTGTAGAATAAATATGGATATACAGGTAAAACCATGGTTAATAACCACGGTTATTTTAATGGTTATGGTATTGAAAATTGTACCCGTAATGGTTATGGTATGTGGTTTAAAAATATGATATGATTATGGTATTTGGCATACCCGTACCATACCATAACCATCGACCGCCCTACAGACGGGGTCCAACCTCTACTATCACTGAATTTTTTTTTTTTTGGCCAATACTATCACTGAATTCAACCCTTCCATCTTCTTCTCCTTCTCAAGGAAGTTGTCATGTAGAGAACAATCAACATCAAATGGGGTGATTAAGATAGGCACGATGCATATACTTGCTATACTGTAACTATTTGGTAACAAGTTGCAAATATATTTTTCTTGCCAAGATAGATGGACTGATTTATACTCTTATGAACTAAACAGAAACATTCTATTTGCAAAACAAACAAAACCTAACTATCAAAGAATAACCAGAAACATTCAATTGGCAAAACAAACATACGCTAAATATCAAAGAATAACCAAAAACATTATATTTTCAAAACAAATAAATCCTAAATATCATAGAAAAAGTAGAGAGCTTTACCTTGGTATCATTCCGAACAAATTGAATTCCATGACCAGGATAAACTGTGGAGGAACAGAACCAGCACTTCTCCAATCTCATGGTGTTCCCAAATTACTGGAAAGCCCGACTCTCTGAAAGAAGTAAAACAAAGAATTTGACTAATCAGAACAAAAACACAAATTGAGCGTTTTTGCAAAGCCTAAAACCAATATGAACATGTATAAATTAGAAAATATGAGGTCATGGATTGAGCAATTAAACCTATGAATAGTCTACACTCTAACGCATAAACCCTAAAAATCCAATAACTATCCGTTCAATTCAACTAGGGTTATGAAACACAACAACGCTTAAGATACCTAAAAATACAGCAACATCACCATACCCTAATCAATTAAAGTGAACAACTAAAAGGAAAAGCTGCAAGAAGGAAACGATTCTGGGTTCGTGATGAACCCATAAACTTTTTTTGGTTCGTGACGTGGATTGGAATCAAAACATAATTGAGGATTGAAAGCATACTTGATGTAGCTCGGCCAGAACCACAAACCCAGAATCAGATTATGGGTTCGTCCCAACAGAACCCAATCGGCGACGAGTAGGACCTCCCGGACGACGATGATGACGCGGCGGAGGAAGAAGATGAGGTCGAAGATGATCCATGCGAGTCGAGCTCCAAGTCACACGAGCAACCTCTAGCTTTCCCTCTGGCTCCAGACCGCCTTCGACCTAGAGTGTCTTCCCCTTCCTGGGCGCCATTGCTGTAGATGACGACGACTGTTCTGGATTGGTTGTGGAGAGGATTAAATGTGGGGAGTAGAGGAGTAATGAAGGAGCAGGGAGCTTCGACCCAAGATGAAGAGAACTTAAAGGTAGTTCGGTCATTAACAAAAGTTAATGAGGGTGGTTTCGTCATTTGGCCTTCAATTCTGGATTCATAACGCGCCCAACTTAGGAATTCCAATTTTTTGCACGGAATATCTAACACTAGCACTCTAGGATTCCATAAGCCATAATTTTTCAATTTCTCGAAAAGAACAACTTCTTACGGAACTCGTAACACCTATTTCATTCCTATTCTGCGAAAAGAACATGTCATTAGTACTATCTTAAATATTGATTGGATGTGAGGTGAAATATAATTGTTTTTTTTTTTTTGCAAAATTAAACGGTGCACGTGCCTTACACGTGATACATAAGAGATTAATCTAACAGAATGTGCAATGACATACAAATTAAAACATCCTGGTGGACTTAATTGCGATGAAAAACATACAGGTGCAGTGACAGAAAAACGCAAACATCCAAATGTAATTTCAAAATTTTCCCTTTTTAGAAGCTTTCATTTCTACATTGAAAATTTATAAAATCTGTTGTTTGAATTGACAAATATTACTATGAACGGTTGATTATTTTGATATTTTCTTATAAATTTCGCACATGAACATACTGTTACACAATATGAACACACAAAATTGAGTGGTATGTTCGTGTTGATGATATGACACAATAAGTTTATCGTATGTGTTCATGTTTGGTAAGTCTAACAAGACAAATGTATTGATACACATGGTAACACACACGTCCGCACAATTTATCTCCCCTAGTAAGACCCAATGGAGGGATTTTGCAGGGATAACTTCTAAGGAAAATTGTATTTAAAAATAAACAATTATTTTTTAAATTTCTTTTGTAAAAATAATATTTGTTTTTTGCATTTTACATATTTATTTTTAAAGACAAAATAAAAAATAACTTTATACAAATATTACACTATTTCTTTTCACCAATGTTTCTTCATAAATTTTACAAGTCATCCTTTGTTATCGTTGTTAGACCAATACCCACCAATCGTTGTTATTACTAGGGCTGATCATGGGCGGGCGGGGCCGGTCTTGGAGTCAGGACCGAGAACGAGACCGAAATTTCGGTCTTGACATCTGGAGAACCGAGAACGAGAGCGACTTTGGCCAAAAAAATCGCCTGAGTCGGTCTAGTTCTTGTACCGAAAGTTTTGGTAAAAAAAAATTAGTTGGATTTGACCAAAAAAAATTGTCGAAGTTTTGGTCTTGAACCCGCTCGCTTCTCGTCTTCTGTTGCACTTCCCTTATGAAATCGATCCAAGGGTTGTTGGATGCTTCAAGATCATGAATTACTAGTGTTTAAAGGGTTATACCATGAATTCCTAAGGTTTTCTTCAAGGTCGGGCCAGTCCGGTCCTAATCGGGATTTTGGGAAAAAAGCCCGAGCCCGAGACCGACTTTGAAGAAAAAAAATCTTCCGCTCGGTCTCGATCCTAGTCGGGCCAGTCTCACGTCGGGAATTCGGTCCAATCAGTCTTTTTTTTATCACCCTTAGTTATTACAACTATATGAAAGACTTAGATCAATTTTTTGACGATATTTTGAATAAATAGTTTTTAGAGTCGTCATTAGTTAAGTAAGGTTAACTAGAAATCATAACTGCCTAGAAAAATAAATTACATACCTAGGAATTAGGATCGTTACTCGATCTACATTAAACAATTAGAGTACAAGGATTAATTAAATTCAACCATGTATTGTTATTTATACCCCTTAACCTCCAAGTGTGTTTTGTACTTATCTACTTCATCTTTTTGTTCAATTTCATCTTTTATACTCATTTGCTTCAATGGTGTTGTCCTTGTGAAAGACCCATCAGCTCACAAGTATCATTCTTTTTTATGGATTTAATTTCAGCATCCATTGCATCATTCCAATTTTTTCTTTAAAAACACATAATATGTAAGATCACAATCTACTAATAATGCAATATATGCGGTTTAATCATCTGCATCAGGTATCTCATAGTCTATCATTCATGCGAGACTCTTTCTTGTATGATGTCTCCTTTCTTCTCTGACAACAATTGTTGTTGAAAAAGATTCATCATCAGTTGGTGAAATTACACTGTCAAGAGACGAAATTTCAACTAGAGTTGAAATTACATCTTTTGGAGATAAAAGTTTGTTTTGATTCTACATCCTATGAAAGAACATATGCAAGAACATCTTTGCCCATTTCATTCCCAAGAAAGTCCTAAATGCTTTGGATTACTCACTCACACCAAGAAAAAACACATATCTCAGCGTTATTATCAAGTTTCATCCTTTTTCACATTTGAGTTATGAGCATAAGTAATACATCCAAAAAAATCTACTACGTGTTTTTTACCACAACGGACTACCTCCTACTATATCAGATTTTTAATTGCAATTGTCAAACTTCTATTCATAATAGAAACATTCCAATTTACAGCTTCATACTATAAAAGTTTCAGGATGTAACCTCTTTCGAGCACACTTCTAAGTTCTAAGTTTCTAACCATGTCAACAATGGTTTTATCTTTCTTTTCTAACACATCATTCTACTGGTCGTCTGGGTTGTGGTAAGTTCCTACCAAATGCCATGATTTATACAAAATACTTCAAATTATTTTTAGTACTACTCGCATGTTCTGTCATTCCGAAAAGATTTAATTATTTTCTCCTTGTTATTCTCAATAGAAGTCTTGAAATTTTTTTGAATCCGTAAAAAAAAAAACACAAATGGTTTTAAGGAACCACATATAAATGCATCCGTTTTAAAAAAAAAAAAAAACTACAGTACTTTCCTTTAGAAAATTGAGAGCGTATTTATTTGTTAACAAAATATTCTTCGTATACTTCAGAGGGAACCGAAGTTTCCAGACCATATTATTCTGTTCCAAATTCAAGTGTCCATATGAAAATGTCAATTCCAAGGGGGATCTTTGACTTCCTCCATCAATGCTTTTATTTTTCAATGGAAACATATTGCTTAAATTCATCGTAATTATAATAAATGAACCACGAATGTGATTATAAATTTTATATCCTCCCTTTTCATTTATAATAGTGTCAACAATAACAACTCAAGATGTCAACAAATACAGCTCAAAAAACTGAGCTAGTCAAAAGTGTTCAGTTACTAGTAGTCATCAATAACTGCAATAGTGTTAACAATAGCTATCCATTGTTAGGGTTGATCATAGGCGGGCTGGGCCGGTCCTGAAGGCAAGACCGAGACTGAGACCGAAATTTCGGTCTTGCCTTCTGGAGGACCGAGACCGACCTCGGCCAAAAAAATCCGTCTGAGTGGGTCTTTCTTGACTCAGGTCGGTCTCGGTCCTGCACCGAATCTGCAAAAAAAAAAAACTATGAGCTCACAGTATTTTTTAGTAAAAGACGATAAAATAGTTCACCTCTAAAAAAAAACACTATGAACTCACGGTATTTTTTAGTAAATTTATCAGGATGCAGCTTTTATAGAGATAGAAAACCTCCAAAATCCACATTCCTTTCGGTGTGGTATTATGAAAATCCCAAATCCACATTCCTTCGGTCCGGGCCGGTCATAAACAGACTTTCGGGGAAAAAAAACGAGACCGGCCTTGAAGAAAAAAACTCGCCCGCTCGGTCTCAGTCCTAGTCGGGCCAGTCTCGGGCCGGTATTGTCGGGAATTCGGTTCAACAGTCCTTTTTTTATCACTCCTATCCATTGTATACTATATATTCGGTGTACTGAAATTTTGTAAAAAATAATTGAATACAATATAATCCTTTTAGAAAATTTGTTGTTTGGTTCTGTTATTGTTATTCAAATAATCATTTCAGAATTCTAACATGTTATCAGAGTAGTTCTTACTTCTAGGACATCAAAACTAGAAATAAAAAATCAGAGATTAGGGTTACCAACTTACCACCCTTCATCCACATCATCCATTGAATCGTCGTAGCCACCGTCGAACCGAGCGCAGACAGCAGCTTCAGACTGCCGATCCAGCTTCTGTCGAAGCCATCGAGCGCAACCTCAGACCTAGGTAACGAGAAGCCACCAGATGCAGCCTCAGCCACCGAGAGCATCCTCAGCCGAAACTACCGAGCGCAACCTCTTCAGACGACGACGAGCTCGAATAGAGCAGGCGGAACAACAAAGGATTGTTGTTGAACTTCGATGGACCAAACATGAACCTTCTAGCTTCAACTTCAGCAACAACAAAGATCGACAAATAAATCTTACTTTTACAAGCCTTCATGTAGAGGAAGAAAAGACGATGGATGAAAATGTTGATAATGAATAGATTGAGGAAGCAAATGATGATAGGTGTTAGTAAAATATTGTAATCGTAGAAGTAGCTAGATAATGGGGTGGTGATGGTGGTGAAATGATGGGAAAAAAAGGGAAAAGTATGAAAATCCACCCGGATGTTTGCTAAGATTGGTAATTGCACCCATAATGAAAATCCATTTGTTGGTAAGTGCACATTTCCGTCACTGGTAGTTGGTTTCCCGTCAAATAAAAATCACGTGCAAGACATGTAATGTAATTGTAAACTTATATACCCAAAATACCCTAGTTGCATGTGAAGACTGATTCCAGCTGCTTCAATCTGCTTGTTAACTTGATTGGCCTCCACCCTTATCTCTGTGATGGAACTCTCCTTATCCAACTGATTGCACTCCGATAACAACAGTGATATATGGAGACAACTTTCTCGACCTTCTTTCTACCCATGTTTAACAAATCCAAATTAATCCAAATCCACCACACAGGAATTGAATAAAGGTAAACGTAGTACACAAGTAAAGATGAAGCACCATTGAATCATTTATCAATTCTAGTAACTGATGATACACGCACTTCAGGTTTTTTAACATTATGTCAAGAATTTCATTTGGTCAACTTGCAGATACCATACAAGAGACTATAGAGCAAATGAAAAGCATAAAGCAGATATCAGTCCAGTAAATTCTACAGTGATGGATTCTAGATACTATCCCAAATCAATGTATATTGATTGAACACGTAATCTAATAGTAGATTCCACGAAATAAAAAAGCCACAAACCTTCTATTTGTGTACAGATGAACATTCACCCTCTTTTGCATCATCCTTCCCCTCGAGCTCACACTCTGGGTCAACTGCTACAGGAAAGACCTGACATTGGCGTTTCTTTTGCTTACTGCATCAGCAAGGAGCTTATTATCAGCAAGAAACTTCTTCAAAAGCTAATGGGATGTGAAGAGGGGGTAGAAATGGAAAAATAAAACATTAACGGACAATTGACAGGTAAAATTAACGGAATGTGCAATTACAAACAAAATGAAACATTTGGGTGGACCAATTTGTGGCAAAAAACATCCGGGTGCAGTTACAAAAAAATAAACATTCGGGTGATTTTTCATACTTTCCCCCCAAAAAAAAAGAGAAAAAGAAAATGATGATAGTGGGGAACTGGTAGGTATAGAGAAATAACGTTGAAGAAGCCCGACCTGCAGCGTGAGCACTCAGCTATTGTCGTTGTCGGACGACGTAAAAAGACAAAAATAAAAGGAACAGGAAGGACGCGGAGTTCGATCGTCTTCTTGGGTGCCTCAAATGTTGAGAAAGCCTAGGGAAAACCTTTTACCTGCAGAGGTAAAAAAAATCATTCAATAAAAATAATAATGGATGACCCATTGGTATTGCTGGCTTCCAATATCAAACTGGCTTTCACAAAGGCAGAAAAAGGGAACGGTAGGACCGAACCGTAGATCGGGTTCACGATCCCACCACATGCTTCATACAGCAGTAACTGAAAAATCGCAGGACGAAGGTGGTCAGGACCAGCGTTGATAAGATTCATGAGTCCTGCGCGACCGTAGAACTTGGCGAGGAAGACAATGGGCGAGCTAGGATCTCGCCGTGGTGAACCCCAGCCATGGACCCGATGATGAAGATGGCTAGCGAACCTTACAGATGCAAAGTTGTTCCTAGCCGCAGAGTTGATGCCAGGAGCTAAGGTCAAGCCAAACCAAGGCCGAGCGGATTCCAGGCAATGAAGAGGAGCGGGAGGGAGGCGAAGGAGCACATGAAGACGCAATCCATTTGGAGTTGAGCCAGTCGGTTAATTTCAGTTACCTTGAGACGCAATCCATCCATCCAACACATGAAAGTAGAATGTATACAAGTGGAATCTCCATTTCCTGATGAATCCAAATGGTATGTACTGCATTCAGAAGGAACATGAGCATATCTCTCTCGAAGCAACATGGCCATGTGAACCTCTTGATGTATACTTGACCGGATTGTTTTGACATTCTTACATAATCACCCTCATAACTTGAACAACCACATGGTTTCTGCACTGTTGAATGTGTCGTTCTTTTGTCTTCGTCATCCATAAACCCCTCATCCCACTTAATAAATTCATCCTCTTAGCCACTTACTGGGTGAGATTTTGATATATGACTGTAAGAGCCACCAAATAATGGAAGAATCAAAAGTGAATCTTGTCTACATCTTCACGAAGCAAAAGTGAATTTGCCATTTGTGATCACAGATCCAGGCGATACCCATTCTAAGCACCCCAAATAAATACCTAAGATGTCCAAACTCACTGCAGTCAGGTTCTGTCCTCCAACCTCGCAGTTCAAAATCTTCAACTCCTGAAACGACAGCAAAACCTTCTACTCCTGAGGATTCAGGTTCAGTATGTACAACCATAAACTCTAACACACCAAACATCCAAGGCAATTAGTACAACATATTCAACAACAATTCAACAAACAGAATTCAACAACAAATTCAGCAAAATTCTGCAAAACAACACGAACCGAACCCAAAATCAAATTATGGTTTCTTGATGAACCCATAACGATTTTGGGTTCATCACCGAACCCAGAATCGTTATGGGTTCATCACCGAAATCAGAATCGTTCTAGGTTTGTCACGAGGATTGGGTGAGAAAGAATTGAAGCATACTTGGGTTCATCCAAGCAGGGAAATAATCGAAGGAGAATAATTGAAGACGGGGAGAAAGAACAGAGAGGAATTGTCGGCCTGAATGAAGGTGAGGGGTAGTTCCGCCCTTAAGAAAAGGTTATGACGACATTTAAGTCATTTTGCCTCCTATTCCGGATTCTTAGCGCGACCGACTTAGGAATTCCGAGGTTTTGGGATGAAATTCGGCCTACCCCGCTCGGAATCCGTAAGCCGAATTTTGTCAATTCCACGAAAAGAACAACTTCTTATGAATTCCGTAAACCGAATTCCATATATTTTCCGTGAAAAGAACGGGTCATTAGTTTCCATTGAGAAGACATGGAGAAAGACATTGGAAAGGCCGTTGAGTATTTTCTGCCACTAGATGACAAATATATCCACCCTTTGTTTTTGAAAAGCAAAAGGTATGCACTAAGTAGGGACACGTTTTTTAATTTTTTTGTGTGTATTATTTGGCGTTGGTCGGTAGGACCAATTTTGTAAAACACAAAAAAATAACGAAAACGAAAAAAAAATGAGGATCGTTGGTCTCACCGAGATCATACACTCATTGAGCACTGAATACTGTGAAAGTTGAGCATTGAATACCCCATCGCTCAACTTGAGGGGGAGGGTCGAAGAGCGGAGGAGAAATCGATCGAAGAGGAACCCCAAAAGTTCCTTCACAACCACAGCAAAAATCAGAGTAGCCCTAGCTCCGATAGGGTCAAACAGTAAAATCAGAGCAGCCCTAGCTCCGATAGTGTCCAAACAGAGCAGCCCTAGCTCCGATAGAGTTTAAACAGAGCAGACATGGTTCCTATAGAGTTCAACAAAACAAACAGAGCAACCCTGGCTCCGATAGGGTGGTACCAATTCAGATAGGTACCAATTCAGACACACGCCATTCGCGACATGTATATGGCAGATACAAATAAAGAACAAAAGCATGCATCATGCTTACAGAAGATCTATACACCACAAACTGGGTTGATTCAAGGCACAAGGTGTACCAGCACTATTCAGAGAAAATAGTTTGGATAACAGCAGACGGAGAGCAAGACGAGCTTTCTTCGTCAAACCTGAGTCTTTCCAAAGGCCCATACAAAAAGGGATGCAACAAGTCCACATAGGACTCATGATGAGACGAGTCCATGCGTTGCACCACAAAGGATTAGGAGGCTCCACTAGGATGTATAGTTAGAGGATCCCTACCAAGGGTCCACATGCGAGCAAGAAAGAGCCTATGCAGAATTAGAAAGGCTCATCTGCATGAAGATAAAGTATGTGTTTCGATATATGAACATGTATAGAGACATGTCTGACATGACAGGAAGTCTATTCATAAACTCGGAGTTGTCAGAGAAGTTCGTCAAGAAACTTTCACCAATCTGTGGAAAGTCAGGGAAGATATTTAATGCAGTACTGTGCAAGTTGAGCATTGATGACTCCACTGCTCAACTTGAGGGGGAGTGTCAACAATAACATCTCAAGATGTCAACAATAACAGCTCAAGACACCGAGTTAGTCAAAAGTGTCCAGTTATTAGTAGTCAACAATAACTGCAATAGTGTCAACAATAACTATCCATTGTATACTATATATTCGGTGTACTGAAGTTTTGTAAAAAACAACTTAATACAATGTAATCCTTTCAGAAAATTTGTTATTTGGTTCTGTCATTGTTATTCAAATAATCATTTCAGAATTCTAGCAAATAGTATATACTCAGTTATAAGTGTCTTAACTCTCAACAAAAACTACTATTCAAACTACGAACATATAGAACATCAAAAATTGTTTCATAAAACCTGATGGGCTTAGAAGTTTTGCTCACATGGCAGACCCAAAGGTTTCACCCATGTAGATGACCCAAAGATCTCAACTTATCTCACAAGAGGGGCGCCACCTTTTTCTATAAAGGGAGATGAATCACTTGAATCACTTTATAGGGGCGCCGCATGTTACTCCCCTTAGGGGAGGAATCACATCATCCCAACCATGAGGAAGGCTTCAACCACACTCACCATTATAGGGCGGCGACATTCTATTTAAGGATGGGACATGACTATAAGTCCAAGCGCCGCCTATAGATGGGACGTGACATGACAGTCACCCCTTTGATCGGTGATGTAACCTTGTTCCCTTTCCCAAATCGATAATAAATAACCATGGTAAATGCATTTAACCACGGTAAAGAAAGTTAACTCGATCAACGAGTTAACTTTTCCTATAAATAGTACCTCATTTATTACCGAATAGTATTCTCTCATCTTTAAATAGTACATTGACTGTTCGGGACGCTTTAGGAGTGACGCCACGTGTATTTAAAAAAAACGTGATCCAACAAAAGCGATTGCTAGACTGAATTTTAATATCTTTGACAAAAAAAAAAGACTGAATTTTAATATCGCATTTTCTCATGACATCAACACTAGAGTCATCGTCGAAACCTACAGTGGATGAGAAACTCTTCTTTAAAATTGGAGAAAGAAGACTTATACCACCTAGGGGTGTCAAAATTTGACCCAACCCGTGGGTGACCCATGGTTGACCCGCCCACGGGTCGTGTTTGGGTCAGAGTTTTTGACCCATGGGTCATTTTGACACGACCCATGGATGACCCGTGAAAACACGGGTCAGGTTTGGGTCAGAAGCTTTGACCCACGGGTCAACCCATGACCCGTTCCATTTATATATTTTAGTCTATTTTTTGTTTTTATTGAAATGGTGGGTCGAACGGGTCAGATTGACCCGCGGGTCATGGAGGTCGAACAAATCAGTCTACCCAACCCTTACCATTACTGACGGGTCATTCTGACCCGCGGGTTGACCCACCAACCTGCGGGTCAGGTTTGGGTTTAAAAAACTGACCCATACTATTACACGGGTCGTGTTTGGGTCAGACGGTCCCTGACACGACCCAAGGTCGACACGACCCATGGGTCGACCCATGACCCGTTTTGACACCCCTAATACCACCCATATCGTTGTAGATCAAATACTTGAATCAGGTTGTTTAGCATCTTACATGTCATCAAGAGCATCTTTTCTACCTCTACACGACAAAATCGACTCTACTTTTCTCATTGTTCAACCTGGCATAAAAATTAGATGCATAATGAATAAATTTATGATATCTAAAATATTCTACTTTAGTCTTATCATTCGTATTTATACGGTCATCTTTGTTTTCACGACCTCCTTGTCTTATAAATTGGAAACAAAAGTAGTAGTAGAAGCATGCAAAACTTGCTTCCTCACTTTGAATTTCAATACATCTTCTTTTCATGAACCAATAAAGAACTCAAAAATTCTTCAAGGTGACGAATCAATATCTTTTGATATTTTAATTAAACAGATAAAATAACTGAATTTTGGGGCTAGAAAACGGATATTTTTTTTGCGACAATGATTACATCTTCTCAGTGTGGCAATGCATCTTATTGATGACCTTCATAATTCTGGCAGAGGTGGAGACAGATTACCTTTCATTCATATGTTTTCATTCATATGTGTTGGATTATCTACGAAATATGCAATCGTTTAGGGCACAACATTAAACACATATTTAAGTTACCTCCTTGAACGATCGACTTAGCGGAAGCGGAAGCAGATCTACTTGAGGTTGGGATCACGGTCTGCCGGACGGGAGGCCACGCTACGGGTTAACGGGCAGTGACCTAGGTTTCCACAGCTACTTACCTCAGTCTAAACTGTAGTGCGGTAGGGCATCATTGACATCGTCATTATTAGGTTTTCCAACCTTGAGCATCCCTAAACATAAAGGGAATGGTTTGGGTCAATATCTAATATAGAGCTTATTAGAATGGGCTCCCACTAATGAGCGACCCAATCCCCCAAAACCAACATCTCCCACTCGCACAAAGTGGGGGGGGGGGGGGGGGGGGGGCGCTCATTCATTAAGCCAGTACCAGGAGAACGAATTCCCCTTATACAGTAAAGTCACATACGAGGTAGCAGTCGTGCGACCGGCAGACACAATGAGCAAGTTATTGCACATCTGTTAGGAGTTACAGCGACTCGCAGATCTCACGCCAGCAGTGGAAATGTGTCTTGCACCCTTGGTCATGTAATCTTTCTCCAGGTCTGACCGCACAAGGATCTTTCAGACCTATATATGTATTGCGCCCACAACCGCAGCCGACGCCGCGGTTGGTGGACACCTAGTGGACACAATATCGAAAAGATCCCATAATGACCATCCTCTTCCCACAAAACCATCAGCACAATCCAACTCGCTTTTCTAGAACCAGGTCCAAGGTACTTGTGAGCGCACCCATCGAGCACAGACTAAGATAAAAAATATTGAACTGAACCTCAAGTATTTGTTCAGAGTAATTAGGGTACGTACGCGAATCTTACGCAAAGAGCTCTGGTTCTCACACGACTCCGAGTTAAGATCACATCTCGGGTCCTACCCATGGTCGTTTTGGGTGCGCCCTGGTATGGAACGCGCGCTACAACACATCTACTCTCCCACAGAGCATATGTCCTAATGTTGTACAGATGTCCATCAGGCACACAGAGTACCCGAACCAAAAGTCACAAAGACTCTCATCCGACCCCTGAGTGGATTGACAAACCATAATCCGTCGTAGTGCGAAATCAGATAGTTCCCGACACAAAGCCCTTTCCGGTCATCCCAACAGACTTTCAGAACTAGGAACTATCACCAGCCTCACCTAGCCACAAAGGAATAGAAGCTATCACCCGTGTAAGAGGGTGATCTAATCCACTTTGACATATTTCAATAAACAATCACAGTAAGAACACACAAAACACTCAAACTGTGAAAACATTCATACTCAAATATAATTTAAGTTAAAGAACATTGTATGAGAAATAAAATCAATGAAGTACATCAACTAAGTCTACACAGTCCTAGAGACTACACATGCCTCACTAAAGACTCCCTCTTGAAGGTTGGAGAGACGGTCCACTACCATCTCATCCGTAGACAAGTACTTCAAACTCATCACATTGTGTCTAACCACGTCTCTAACATAGTTTCACTTGATATCTACTTTCTATGACTTGTTATGATACTTGGGTTTCTTTGTCACGGAGATTGCGACTCCAATGACTCAACAATCAATCCGGAAGTCTCTTCAACCATACAACCTACTGAGTGGTCCACACAAGACACACAAATTTGGCATCAATGGCGATCAACACAATGCGTGACTGCTTCTTGCTCATCCACGATATGGCGTCATCGGAGAGCAGAGCATAATGTCTGAGGTGGAGTTTCTCTCATTAAAGTCACCACCATGGTCGACATCATTATACCCAGTTATCCATAGATTCTCGGATCTCTAACAAGTTTCTAGCATAAAGCATGACGATGCCCTTAGATATCACATGATCCTATTTACTGCCTGTCATTTCTTCAATCTGGGTTTAGTGTGGTATAGACATACCATGTCGATTGCATGATAAATATCATACCGAGTACACACTATTGCGCACATCAGGCTTCCGATTGCACTTAGCTACAAAATTTATTTATCTGGTCCATATATCCATTTTGAGAGGTTGACCAACGTAAACTGGAGTTTCAATTGGTTCGCAGTTACTCATGTTGAACATTTCCAACACTTTGTTTATGTAGTTTTCCTGTGAAAGTCGCAACTGCCTCCTACGGCGATCTCTCGAGATCTGAATCCCAAGGATGTGCACCGCCTCACCCATGTTCTTCATCCCAAACAGATAAGACAATCATGCCTTTACCTGTGTGAGGAACTCCAAGCTAGTTACGGCTATGAGTATGTCATCTACATATAGAGTCAAACACAAAGTTCGGTCCAGACCCTTTTTGGTGTACACGCAATGATTCTCATCCATAAAGAGAAATCCATTTTCCACGACCAAATCATGAACTCTGCAGTACCACTGCCTAGAGAACTGTTTCAGGCCGTAGATCAATTTGTGAAGTTTGCACACTAAGTGCTCATGACCTTTCTACACAAAGCATTCAAGTTGCTCTATATGCTCCTCTTCTAACTCACCATTGAGGAATGCGGTCTTAACGTCCATCTGATGCAGTTCCAGATATAGACTCACTGTAATAGCCAGAATCAAGTGAATCGTGATGCTCAACTTTTCATCAGCCTTGAGCTTCATCTTAAGAACCCATTCAGCCCTATTGCTCTGTGTCCTCTCGAAGGTCGGCTAGTGTCCAAACACCATTCTTACTTATAGATTTCATCTCGTCCAAAATGTTCATCTCATCTTCTATTACTTTCATTCATTCTTATTAAAAGGGTCCATTGAGAGATTCTCTAACGTTTTACAGCACAATAACCATATCGTCAGATATTAGGGTGTTTAGTTCGTTCTCCATCACATTCGGATGCATATCGCCGGGAGGAAAACTTATGTTCTAGCCCATGTCTTAACAACTCACTACTACCGGGGTATGACCATGGTCACTCCCACTAAGAATAAGATCCCTAATGCTCCCACTGTCAACAAGATCATCAGGAGCGGAACCTGTTACATTCGCTCCAGCAGGCGGTGAATCTGACGGACGACGAACTGATTCATCATCTGCGGTTTAAACTCTCCCACTCAAATTAATAGGTGTCTGCTCAACTTGATCTAGAATATCATATAGATATCGATCCAAATGAATCTCTACCTTCTTAGGAAATTCATTCTCTACAAACGTTACGTCTCGTGATTCGGTCTCGGTAACACTCCCACTGTCCTGCTCGGCTATAAACACATAACCCTTGGAGGTATCAGAGTAACCAAAAATACTCTTCTTCCCTCTAGGTCCAATTTTTCCCAAACTTATTTGAGAAATCATGGGTGTAAGCGATACACCCCTATGGGCGCATATGGTGAAGGTCCAGAACTTATTCCAGTCCAAAACTCATATGATGTGGAGTTAACCGTATTCGTCGACACATGGTTCAGGATGTCGGCAGCAGTCTTCAGAGCATTTCCCCATAACGAAATCAGCAGTTGAGTATCCGCCATATCGACCAAAGCATTTCAAGGAGCGTTTTATTGCGCCTCTCTGCAACAATATTTTGCTGAGGGGTGTAGGGGATTGTCAACTGATGAATGATTCCCTTTTCATTACATAAACCGTTAAATTCCCCTGAAAGATACTCTTCTTCCACGATTAGGGTGGATGGCCTTTACCCTTCTGTCTAACGGGTGTAATCACTTGTAAATGTAATGAAATTTCGCGCTCCGTGCCGAACCCTAGCCCTAAGAGTGTCACAGACGTCGAAATAGATTAATTGCAATGGAAATTCGGCTCTAGGTGCCTAACCAAAAAGGCGTTCTAGTGGAATTTTCTGCTAGACAACTTACACAAGTAGACGACTCCACTTGTGGAATGTTGGGCAGCAAACCCCATTGGGCTAGCCACTGCATTTTATGTTAACCTTTATAGTCAAATCTAGCTTGTCTTTCATTTACATCGTAAACATATCCACGAGTAGAAGAAAATATGAAATTATTATTGTTGCATGAATCCAAATCCAAAACAATAAATTCACCAGAAATAATACTAAAGTCAAAAGAAATTGAATCTAAAAACAATTGGACGGAAGATTCATGAAAAGATAATCTAAAACCGTGTTTCATTAATCCTAAGACTGAAATAACATATCGGCGAATCTGCGGAGCATAGAGGATATGAATTCAGACTAAAACTCTACCGCCGTGCAAGTGCATCTCACGGCTTCTAATCCCTTCGACTTCAACACGAAATTTGTTGTCGATGTAAATCCACCTAATTTCACGCGGGACTATATGACACTTTACGAAAACATCACGATCCCTGGCTATGTGATTTGTCGATCCTGAATCCAAAATCCACAAAGGACATGACTCAGTCAACATATCTGTAATAGAAACACAAAGTTGACTAAGTTGCCAACAAGACATTTAGGTCGGATCGATTTAGGACATGCTTTCACAAAGTGTAGCCACTGGCCACACTTGGAGCATTTCCTGTACTTAGGCTTCTCGACCTTACGCGAACATTGCTGCAGTGTTGTTTTCAGGGGAGGTCTTGGGTTCACCTCAGTCTTTGTCTACTTTGCCTTCAATGCATTTGCGTCATTGCGCTGTGCATTACTCCTTCGCCTTCAGCGAATCTTCTTAGGTCCAGAGGATGGCGCCACACACACCTCAGCCTTAGGTCCAGCGACCTTGGGTCTGTCCTCTTCAACTCAATGTGCTTTCGAACGTGTTCGAAGGTAGTGATGGCCTTAGAATGATTTATTTAGATTTTCATATGTTTTTAGGAGTTAGGCAAAGAACGGATTACAACCTAGATTTGCTACTCATAAGTCCTTGACTGACCGTTCTCCTTGAGTTTTACGATCATGTTGGCCATATGTCGCAGATGCTATCTCGCAGAGTGTTGAAGATTCATCGTGTATGAATCAAACTTAATGTTGAGTGAGCACTGTTGAGCAGTCGTATAGAACCATTTCTAGACTGCAAAGTATCCCATAACCCTTTAGCCATGTGTTAAGCTCAAACTCATAAAGGATGTTATCATCCACCGTACTCAGCATCATGACGCACGTCTCAGCATCATTAACCTCTCACTCAAATGGAAGCCCTCTGCTGATTCGTTATTCCACAGTCGGGTCTTTTCATAATTTTCTTGATGGGTTAATGGACTACTACTCAATTAGGACCATCTTTATACGCTTCCTCCTAATTTTATAGATGTCATTGTTAAGTCTAAGACCTTTGTCCAACTAAGCGATGATGTTCTACATGGCGACCTAATTTCTCTAACTAAAGGAAATTCTAATAGGATCATGGAGACACAAGGAACAATGTTCTATTGCATGTAAAAGACAAGCCTCATGTCGATAGGACAGACTTGAGAACATACTTAAACCCGGAGGACAACCCTAGCTATGACGAGAAGCACTCCGCGTTTCTAAGCATGCCCTAAAGTCACTACTATCAATCGAAACACAGTCTATACCAACAGTCCTTAATGGGTCGGAGTCGAACATATCACACTAAACCAAAGTATTCGACTATTACACAAAACAATCATCCTAGCATTATTCAAAGAAATTCGGAGAACCTCGCAGACTAACCGACCGGTTCACACTCAGGAATATTTTCCTAGGTGTAGTTCGTACTCATGCAAACTTCTGAAAGGCTACTAAGGACAATTCCAAAGGTTTGCTATCTATGCTAAGCGAAAACTAGATCTACCTATCTAGGTAATCTAACACATGCAAGCAAAGAAACAAACCATACATGTCAATACACACATATATATATTGATACCTTTCAAAAATAAATTATTTTGGGGCTAATTTCTAATTTTCAAAACTTTAAGGACTAAAGTCACCCTAACCAAAAGTTTGGGGATCAAAATCATCATGAATAAAAATTTGGAGACCAAAGTAACCTGTAGAAAACTATCTACCCTGTAGAAAACACAAGTAACCTAGGGATCTCAAGGAACCCACACAGTATTCTATTTATCCAGTCATGCAATATAAAATAATATAAAGCTCTCCCAGTAATTCAAATTGGTCTAACAATTAATTAAATTAGCCCAAAAATTATTTATGAAAGGGTCCAGACACATTTACCGGACTGAAATAAACCACTAGGAGCCATAGAGGATCCAGGATCAGGGTCAACACCAAATATGTTTCAAGTCAATTCAGGTGGCCTGGGGCCTCCGAATTAGCCCAAACCAGTCCAAATAGCACAAAACCATCTGAATCGGCCCAACCAGTCGGTTTGGACTAAACCAGTACAGTCAGCTCAAACCGACCAGATCGGATTGAACCTTCTGGTCGGATCAAATCGACCGACCGAACCAAACCGGATTGGTTCACATAGAACCAGTCTCGTCGAACCAGACCAATCCGATTCATAGAGAACCAGACTGGTATTGTTCTTCTTCTTCGTTGAAGAAGTTGCAGCTGCTAGGGTTTATAATCCACAACCACCGTCGCCTGGGGAGTGGCCCAACCACGTTGGCTGACCACAAGGAGGTCGGACACCACTGTCCGACCTCTTCCCCTTCCCGTCTTTCCCGTCGGTTCCCCCCTTTCCGTGAGGAGCTTCCCCCAGACTGTCGCGTAACAACAACCAAATCGCAGCCACACATGGCGGTGACCACCATGTCGGGGTCGCGTCCACCATGGCTGTGGCCACCATGCCAAGGTCGCGACCACCATGGCTACGACCTTGGTTTCTCGACGTCAGGTTCGCCGCGATGAGAATTTTAACGGGTTCGACAATTCGGGAACCA
Organism: Chamaenerion angustifolium; assembly: GCA_946814005.1. NCBI lineage: Eukaryota > Viridiplantae > Streptophyta > Magnoliopsida > Myrtales > Onagraceae > Chamaenerion > Chamaenerion angustifolium. Next base: position 5,039,725 of record OX328279.1, read on the forward strand.
ACCAACCTGGCTCTGATACCTATGTTGAATTATGTACGAAATATGCAATCGTTTAGGGCACAACATTAAACACATATTTAAGTTACCTTCTTGAACGATCGACTTAGCGGAAGCGGATCTGCATGAGGTTAGGATCATGATCTGCCGGACGGGAGGCCATGCCACGGGTTAACAGGCAGTGACCTAGGTTTCCACAGCTACTTACCTCAATCTAAACTGTCGTACAACAGAGCATTATTGATATCGTCATTATTAGGTTTTCCAACCATGAGCATCCCTATACATAAAAGGGAATGGTTTGGGTCACTATCTAATACTAAGCTTATTAGAATGGGCTCCCACTAATGGACGACCCAATCTCCCAAAACCAATAATATCCAAGGCCTTAAAAACGTTTCTCAAGGTCTAAAGTTGTGCACGCTTCAATCTAACCAAGCACTTACTATACGATCACAAAAATCTAAGTTAATGAGCTGTAAGTCATTTTTAATTAAAATAATAATAATAATAATTCAAAACATAATTTATTTTTATATATAAATAAATTATCAAAATACTATTTCATTAAAAAAATATCAATATGTTTAACACTTTTTATATAATCTAATTGTGCAACATGTATTAATCTAGGGAAAACTACCAAGCTGGTACCCGAACTTGACACTGATTAGCAAGTAAGCACCTGAACTTTTTTTGTCGCAAATATGTTGCCTAACTTTCTTAAATAAGCAAATAGGTACCTACCGTTAATTTCCGTTAAGAATAAACATAAAATATCACGTGAGGAGCAAACAAGTATCTGAGCTTACATGAATTAGCAAGTAGATACTTGAACCGGTTCAAAAACCTATTCATAACCGGTTTGGTCGAACCACTTTAAATTTTTTTTTTTTAAAGTAGGGTTTATATACCAAACACATGCATGACTCAACTCCATACGTTCTCGGTGCATCAAGGAAACATCATGAACCCATCGCTTAGGTTCATCACCATCCTGAGCCCATTGATCCATGTTATCCCCCTCTTCTTCATGTCGCTCTTTCTTTCACTTTACGAATACGTATTTGTGCTTTTCGCTCGAAAAATCACGGGCCACCATGCAGGAATCCCCCAGCTCTAGAGGATCGGGATTAGTCTAGTCATATGCGCGATCTTGATGGCAGTCGTAGGGATCGTGGAGGTGAAGCGTAGAGATCATGTCAATCAAAGGATCATGATAAGCCTCTTATGGCTATCTTTCCAATACAGTATATTCAGGATCACCGATATGTTCTCTTTAATCGGCATGTTCGAGTTCTTCTATAGGGAGACCTGCTCTTTAATCACTCTCGACTTCATTTACGTGGTTGTCGCTTTCGTTTGGGTACTTCCTTAGTTCAGTCATCGTCAACTTTATAAACTCGATAACAGAGAAAACCACACCGAGCAAAAACGACGGGTGGCTATACGGGTTGAACCTCAACAAGAACCTCGACCTATTCTATTGGTTCCTAGTTATCCTTAGCATCATCAACTTTGTTGTGTATCTACTAGTGTCTTCATGTCTACTGGAACCAACTTTGTTGTGTATCTACTTTGATGCTTCTTCGATGCATCGAGAATGTCTGGAGTTGAGACATGCATGTGTTTGGTATATAAAACCGTTTTTTTTTAAATAAGGTGGTTCGACCGAACTGGTTCAAGTATCTACTTGTTAATTTGTGTAAGTTCATATACATATTTGCTTCTCACATAATATTTCCCGTTTATTCTTAACGGAAATTAACGATAAGTACCTATTTACTTATTTTAATAAGTTTGGTTACTTGGTGGCTAAAAACGATGTTCAAGTACCTACTTCCTAATCAAAATTCAAATACCAGTTGGGTAGTTTTTTTCATTAATCTAAGGGTTAATTAACTGAAACGTTACACATGTTTGCGCAAGTGACTAATAGGTTATAACTTGTGCAGGATGGTTACACATGTTTCAGCACGTGACTGAAACGTCATTTTAACTGTTGTCTGTTAAATATCACTGTTAGTATGTCCATGGTCTTGCACGTGAGTTACTTCCAGCCTTAACTTCCCAAAATGCCCTTGATGTTGTATATTAGAAGACATTTGCATTCTTCAAGCAGCAGAGCGTTCCTTCGAAGATGAAGAAGGAACCATGGACTGGGTTCGGCCCCTCCCCTCAGCGCGAGCCCTCGGCGTCTCTGCGTTCCCACTCTAGCATCCAAGATTCGTCCCGTTTAGTGTCAACGACCCGACTATGTTTCTGCGGTGATATTTCGTCTGTCAAATGTGCGGATACTTGGAAGAATTTCGGTCGTAGGTTTCATGGGTGTTCACATTTTGAGGTAATTGCACTTTTTTCGTACCATGTTGTCCCTATTAGTTTGTTATGTTAGAAACCCTAATTTTGTTAAGAACCCTAATTTTAACATCTTGTTCCATTTTTGTGTTGTCTAGTCTGTACAAAATCCTGGTTGCAGATTTTTCCAATGGGAATATCCATCGATGTGTCAATATGGAATAAACTTCGTGTTTAAGTTTCAAGGTGTAGAGGGCAGTTTCGATCAGAACTTGCGACTGCACATGCTGCAGAAGCTACTGCGAAACAAAAACACTGGAAGTTGTATGCTGCAATTGTCGTTCTGTGTTCTTTACTTTTCATCAATGTACTAAACAAGTAGATGTATTTGAATTAGTTGATCAGCATTGTGGAAATGGATTTCAGTTCTGTATGCTACAATTGAAAGACAGGAAGTTGTATGGTGTATGGTGCAATTGCAGTTCTGTATATGTTATGTATTGCAGTTGTTTTGCATCTGTGTTTCAGTTGTTGAGAAGTTGATTTTCTACATGTGTTATCACCAAATGTGATTAAATGGTCATACATGTTTCTCTATAATGTGATTAAAAGGTCATACATGTTTCTCTATAATGTGATTAAAAGGTCATACATGTTTCTCTATAATGTGATTAAATGGATACTCTTGTTTGAAATGATGTGATTAAAAGGTTTGACATGTTACCCACAATGTGATTAAATAGTACATCATGTTTCATATAAATGTGATTAAAAGGTTAAACAGCCGTAACAGATCTGCCCAAACATATTCCATTCAAAACCTGAAAAACCAGAAACAGACATCCATAGATACCAGAGAAAAAGTTCAACATACATAAGTCACCAAGTACCCATCTTGGACCCAAAACATGTACAAACACCACAAAAGTATCAGAACTTCACAAAACACCACCACACAAAAACAGAAGACCTGTTGCACAAAACATGATGTGGTCCTTTTACTGGGTATATCGTCTGTCACCCGGATAACTAAACTGACCCATGCTCCTTCTGTGTTGTCTTGTCATTTTTGGTATAACCGTCTTCAGTGGTAAATCTATTAGAATCATTTCTCTCGAATCTGAAAGTACCGGTGCCGAAGAGGCGACATTGTCTTCGACGTCCACATAAGTCGGAGGCTGACAAACATTGAGTTTTCTTCTTTTACCTGCTTTTTTGGCCTGTTTCAAACAATTTGTTGGTAATTAGTATAAAAGTACGATCGGTAACATAATTTTAGCGTTGAACACTAACCGAGGCTGATTTAACTGCTAATGATTTAAAACGTTTCTTTGACATTTTGAATGGATCAGCTTCGGTGTTGACTGCGGGTTCTGCTGGTGGATTCTATGGTTCAGCTGACGGCGTACCTAAACGTACAGCATGAGGGGATTCAACTTCTGTAGCACCAGCTGGTAGCGGGTCATCAACAGCAGTAGGTTTCTTCTTTCTGACTGTGATTTTCTGTCTTCGTACTGGACCTTTTGTCTTCTGGGACTGCTTCGGTTGACTCTGAGAACGGGTTCTCCGGTGTGGACTCGGTTGGGTATGCGTCGTTGCCATTTGGGGTTGTGAATCCGTGTTCAACTTTCGCTTGGTAGGACGCTTCTCTGATTTCTTCGTCCCACTAACGCCAGCACCAACAACATCCTTGACCTACGCCAAAAACGAGCATGTCAAAACTTGTTTTAAAAACTGTTTTAAAACCAGGAATCTTATCTAAAAACAGCACCCCAGGGATCCTTTGGGAGCATCCTCTCTTATTATGGTCATGTTTACCACATTCTGAACAAAACTGTTTTAAATCAATTTTGCTCAGTCATGCACCACCTGCATGAGTGTCTTCTGTTACCGACCGAACTCGTTTTTTCCTTGGCCTTCCAAAACGCGCCTTAAAGAGTGGAGGATCAATAGGTAATGCGTTTGTCTTTGCCCAATCATCCCGTCCAGGCAAGGCATGAGTTACACCTGCGTAGGTGCGTAGGTATGCACTTTTGTGGTACATCGAATCGCAGTACGGTGCGAGCTCATGAACACGGGCATATGACAGGCAAGCAATCTCGTGAACACATGGTAAACCACTTAATTCTCAGGCACAACAAGTACATGTTTTTGCATTAGTATTGGTTTTATACGACACAGCTGGACCGACGTGTACCTCATACTCACCATCGACCGATAAACCCTAAATGGAGTCGTACCTTTGCTCGATCAATAGGGTAGACAGAATTCGGCCGCACCAAATCAACAAGGTGAAGCCACTATCTGCGAAATCAGTTCGGTAGACAACAACACGGCGAAATCAGTTCGGTTTACAACAACACGACACTTTATGCAAAATCAGTTCGAGAACAAGAAGCTGATTTCGGAAGTTGAAGCCGAGAAGAAGAAGAAGATTACCTCGAAAATGCAGGGCACCTTGACGCGGGACGAAAGCTTCTACGCAGAGAACTTCCACAGGAAGGCAAGGGACATGAAGAACGAAATGGGGGGAAATGGTTGATGAAACTGATTATAGGGGATGGAAGGGGCTTCAGGGTAATTTTGTATTTCCGAAATTAAACTACCTTTTATCACGTGACCTGCACATGAGCATTAGACAGAAAATTTTAACGGTTCAATGACGGAGTAATGTTTCAGTCACATGCTGAAACAAGTGTAACGTTTCAGTCACGCGAAAAAATATGTGTGATCAATTAATCACATTGGTCAAACATGTATAACGTTTTCAGTTAATTAACCCTTAATCTAATTGAAAGAGAAAAATAATACATAAATTAATTAATTAAAAAAATACTTGTCAATGAGCGTTACGTAGTACTTCAAAATTTCTAAGTACAAATTACGAGGCTGCAGATCAATCCGCCATAGTTGCAGTTCGATAGTTTCAGCGACATACTCTTTGGATAAAGGACAAACTTCGGTCAGTACCTCCACTCTCTGCAGTTTTGCATCATAAACAGAGGAGCATCTTCCGATGTCCCGCGTAGCATCGAATCCTCTCGGTCTCCACCGTCCGGGGGGGCATTTCAGTGGGTTTCAGTCTCCGTCTCTCGTGAATATAAAGAATGACGTGCAATCGCGGCGCAGCAAGCTTCGCAGATTCCGGAGCATTGCTTGTCAAATTAACCCTATCCCTGATGAAACCGAAACCACGGTACTGATGAGATATCTTTCTTATGTCCTATCTAGTTAACTTCCAGATTGCCATTCTGGAGATTATAGATTTTTCTGCTGTATTGGACTTGATGTACTCTCATGCTGTGTGAAGTGAGGCGTGGTAGAATTGAGGTTAAATTAAAACTGTATCTTGATATCAGAAATTTCATTTAGGTAAGCAGTAACCGTTGGTGAAATCAGCAATTGTCATGGATGTAATCAGAAAAAGATTTACATCAATTGTTACACTTCTGTATGTTACAGATGATTAGAAGATGAAGAGGGACTGCTCATAAAAGAATTAGGAACTTTTTGCCCTTTGATAGTTATCGAAATCCTTGAAGAAGTATATGACAGACGACTACCGTCTTGTGCTTAGTGAAAACCTCTCTTTTTACCACTTGATACTGAAATTGGGCCTTAGTCCTCTTTCATGATGAGAAATTTAGCAATGATCTCTTTGAGGTTTGAACAAGAAATTAAGAATAATCCCCTTCTCTTCCAATGTTGTCAAGACTCAAATCCCTTGATGATAACTCGACAATGATGATTTGAGAGTTAAGATGTCCGTTGTGTCCTTTGCAATATTATAATTCCATTCTATTTGACTTCAAAATGGGTTATTTACCAGGAAAAGGTGATGGTTGAGCCTTCTACAGTTACTGATGAAAGCAGCAACAAAACCCCAGCATCCTCTGCAAATGATGAGCTGCCTCAGTTACCAAATAAAGGCCTGAACAGACGGATAGGAGTAGTCTCAACACTTGCAGCAGTAGGTTTTTTCTTATCAAAGCGATTAGATTTCGGTGTTTCACTGAAGGACCTTTCTGCTGCTGCAGTGACTTATGAAGAGGTGAGGTAGTTCATGATTTCCTGTTATACAAAGATTGGCCACTAACAGACAGAACTAAGAGAAGTTTTCTTGTTCTAATTTGTAATGAATGCAGAGACTACCTATTCTCCTGCTCTCTATAATCAAGTCTGACAATCATGTTGTTATTGAATTTTATTTTGACCATTGGATTGTGTAGGCACTTTCAAATGGAAAGCCAACTGTGGTGGAGTTTTATGCAGATTGGTGTGAAGTTTGCCGGGAGTTAGCACCCGATGTGTACAAGATTGAGCAGCAATACAAGTAAATGATCTTCAACTTGACTTTTATCCCACTTCTCAAACTATACATTCTTCAAGAAACCTAAGTAATTTGATTTAGTTTGAATCTTTTTGAATGGTATATCAGTATAACAGCATAAGCTTGATTTTTGAAACATGAGTCTTCCTAAAAATTTAATTTTGAAGTTAAACTTGGGCAATTCCTGATTTGTAAGGGACCGTGTGAACTTTGTGATGTTGAATGTTGACAACACCAAGTGGGAGCAAGAAATGGATGAATTTGGCGTGGAGGGAATTCCCCACTTTTCATTCCTCGACAGAAAGGGAAACGAGGAGGGAAATGTGGTGGGAAGGCTTCCAAGGCAATACTTGCTTGAGAATGTGGAATCTCTTGCTCGTGGTGAAGCTTCCGTGCCTCATGCTCGGGTTGTGGGACAGTATTCAAGTGCAGAAGCTCGAAGAGTCCACCAAGTGTCTGATCCCAGGAGTCATGGTTAAGTCAGTCGTCTTCATCAGGAAAAGAAACTCCCATTCTTGTATCGATCTCCATTGTTGTAAGTTCACTTCTGAGAGAAGAAGACCTGTTTCATTTTTTACAAGGCTGGCTGGCTCAGTTATATCTTGCATACTGACCAAATTCTTATGCCTCTGTAATTTTGGTATCTACGTTTATTTAATACATGAATTGGTATCTCAAGTTTTGGTGTTTTCAGTATCTTAATCAACTTTTTTTCGTTTAATTTAAAAGAAGAAAATAAATATTAGGTTCTCGAGCAGTGAAAATGAGTGCGTGGCAGTGAAAATGAAATAACACTGCGGTATGGATGAACTTTGATGATATTTTTAAGTAAATGTTCAAAATAGTAAATATGTTTTTTTTTTTGTTTCATTCTACTTTTTTTTATTTTTTGTAATTACAAATGTTTTTAAAAAATAAAGTATAAAATACACACAAAAATATATTTTTTGAGTTGTCTGTTTTTACTTTTTTTCACCCCCTTAAATAGAAGGATAAATAAAAAAAATATTGCTTTTACCCATCTGTGTTTACCAGTTACCAGTCTACTTTCCTTTTTGGGAGAGAATAAACCGTTTGAAGTAGACATTTAAAAATGACAATTTCAATATATATACTAGATTTTGATATCTTGTTGTAGCGTGTATCTGTCATTTGTTGCGCGTAAATTGTTGCAAAAATGTGATTTGGTTGACTTTTAAAATAATACAAAAATAATATGTTAACCAAACTTTTTATTAAAAATATTAATTAAGGTTTAAAATAAACTTAAATTAGGCATAGGATAAAATAAAAATTAAGCGACGAGAGTCTATTTAGTAGTGTTTCTTGCTTTCGATCTTTAGAGCGATTTCTTACAAATATTTTTATTTCATTATCTTACATAATTTAAGTTTAATTTTACATCTCATTTATATTTTTAATCAAGCTTTTAGTTGCTGTACTATTATTTTATTATCCCCAAACCGATCATACCTTCGTAACACTTTATACGCTACAAACGACAACAACGAGCACGCATGTAGCCCGTGCCAAAATTTAGTATAACCATTAAGAAAATACATTGATTGAGCAAAAAAAAAAAATAAGAAAATACACTTAAGTATATTAAGAAACTTCCATTTAAAATTTATTTTTGATTTCGTGTATGATATATCATATATATTAATGTAGTTATTTATTTACGATTGTATATGATATATATAAGGGGAAAGGAGCTTACAAAAATATAAGAGTTACTATTCTTATATTTTATCTACCGGGGCATTTCTTTCACAAAATTCGGAATAAATAATACGGAATAGGGAATAGGGGATAATGAATAGGATGTAAGAATATGAAGTTGTTTGTTTGGTGGAATTAAATAGAATGGAATAAGGAATTATGTTGTTTCTTTGATGGAATTGTATATGGAAAGGGAGTGGAATGTGGTAAAATGACATATTTGTCATTCATTGTATATGTATAGTATATAGTGGATATAATTTGTATTAATTAATTTTAAAAAATTATTAATAATAAAATTTAAATAGAATTAACTAATAATTAAAAAAACTTTTATATAACTTATTTAATTAATTTTAAATGTAAATCCCTTTACTTATTTTTTAGTAAATAGTTTAATTAATGTCCATTATAATCTAAATTCATTTTTTTCTACGATCCATTAAATTTATATTTACCGAAAAAGAAAAATATATGGTCATAAGAATACTTTTAAAACCCAACTTTTAGAAAATATTTCTCAATTTAATTATACTATGAAACTTGATTATACCTTTGGCCAAAAAAAAAAAGCTTGATTATACCTACAAAGTTTTTTTTAATCTATTCACCTCCAAGTTTAACACAAACACACGAACCATCGTAACATGATGTAGTGGTTCGACACTTCAATTTCTTATACAGAGGTCTCAATTTTGACATATACATGTTCAATGTTCGCAATATGTTTAATAAGAGATCTAGGAATGATTCTACGACATCACACACACTATTGCAATAGTGAATACCGACCACCTCATCACTCCTTCCCAAATCACACACACTACTGCAATAGTGAATACATTCCAGCAAGCTCACTACGTAGCTCCGGGCAGTTGCTGAACTTTCGATGCGTCTAGCTAAACTTGGAGTCGATGTGCTGGTTTCTAGTTGACATTTTCTTAGTACCAAAATATGCTAGAGATACTGATGTGCTGAAGAACACATTCAACAGCCGAACAATTCAAACAGCAATTCAACAAACAAATCAAACAACCGAACAACAAGCAACAATTCAAACAGCAACCCAAAATTGAACCCATCACAAAAATTCAGCAACCCATAATCGAACCCAGCACCAAAATTCAGAAAAACATCACGAACCGAACCCATAATTCGATTCTGGGTTTGCGACAAAGGATACCTGAAGACGAAGGATCGAAGGAGAATCGAAGGATACCTGAAGACGAAGCATCAAAGCATACCTGAAGACGAAGGATCGAAGGATACCTGAAGACGAAGGATCGAAGGAGAATTGAAGGATCATGGAGCTTCATGAAGACGAGGAGAATGAGCAGGGAGGCTTCAGTCCAATTGAAGGAGAGGGATAAGAATGTCCTTATGAAATGTATATAAGGGCAAACTAGTCATTTCCCCTCATATTCCGGATTACTTGCCTTCTAGACTTAGGAATTTCGAGGTTTTTACACAGAATGTCTAAGTCTACCACACCCGGAATCTGTAAGCCAAATATTTCCAATTCTGCGAAAAGAACAATTTCTTACGGAATCCGTAAGCCGAATTCCTTTTCGTGAAAAGAACATGCCATCTGAGTGAGATCTATTCCAGAATCGGTGGCGCTAATAGTCACATGTTCGTAGATGGAGGCATCCTTAGGGGCTTTTGGGCACTAGAGTTGGCTTCCTCGTCCCTCATGTGGGTTGCTTGGGTAACAGTGTAGTCTGCATGTGCGATAGAATAGGCGTAGACTGCTGAGCGACACTTTCTTCTGTCAAGAAACTCCTCTAAGGCGACGAGCATTGCTGGGTGAAGATAATTTCTGGTGGTGGTACCTCTCTGAGTTGTTGGAACGAATCATGGGGGCAACATTCATACTTTGGAGTTGGACATCTTCTGTGGTGGCACATAGTATTCCTCTTGGGCATAGTCCTCAGTTTGAAACTGAGATGAGCCTGCTAGGAAAGTTAAGGGTTCCCCCAAGAAGCATCATGCTCAAGGGAAGTCTGAAACCCTTGTTGTTAAATCCCATAGACGACGCCCATATAAATTATAGAATGAGAATTATTGGGATGAGATTTAACTTGGTTGGAGATTCGTCGAAAGTGTTGGGATGTGTGCCAAATTCGCTTGAGAAGACTCATTGGAAGACCAGATTGGGAGCTCCTTGACCAACAAAAAGGGGCAGTGAAGGGTGTTCTTTTGAATACCTCTTCGATGCTTAAATAAGTATATCATATGAATGTGTATAATTCAACTTATGCAGAAAGGAAGAAATAACAAGATATTTATGAGAATGTGGTTCTATATTTCATCGCGCGTTACTTGTCGTTTGGGATTTTAAGTCTGAGATCACACAGAGAATTGTGGACAGAATTATCAGATATCTTTAATATACTTTTATACGTTAAGATTCAGTATAACCACCTAATTTAGTTGTAGGATCGATTCTAGGCGAACATCATTTTTGTGGAGGAAGGTCCTACATAGTTAAGCTGTTACTGAGGTCTTTGATTGGCGAGGGTGAGTAGGGGGTGCTTGCCTCATCCTTGATGATCGGTATGTATGTTTTCTTTGAGAGTGTGAAGTGTTCACATTAGCGGATGAAGACAATTTGACTTGGTCACGTGTTGAGCATGTGACCTGTGTGACCCTGAATGCGTTCGATTCTGATGTCAAAATATTTGCTTTCTCTTGATCGAGGTGTAACTAACGTCGGCGCCCATTAGAGGTTATCATAAATGTAAAAGTTTATATACTTGTGGAACCCATGTCAATGTTGGACAGTTTTACCTTACATATATATTGAATATCTTGTACTATATTCGAATATAGATAGGTTTTCATCCCTTAGTGATATGATATATCCTTAAGGGTGGTATTTTATCTTTAATAAGTTTTATCCCTTAGTGAAAGAATATATCTTTAAGGTAGTGTTTGATTAAAGTATTAACTATGTATTAGTATTAGTTAATACATGTATTAACTAATACAATGTTTGATTTCATTCAAACAGTGTATTAGGTTATACATGTATAAGTATATATTAACACATGTTACATTCAAACATAGTATTAACTAATACATCCAATCAAACGCTACCTAAGTATATTTAGTAAGGCTTTATCCCTAAGGGATACTATATACATTTATGGATGATATTTTATCTTTAATAAGTTGATTATTTGGATAGTCGTTACCTTTATGTGCTCGCCTGCGATCCAAGCACTCGTCGATATGCCTCGGGAGGCATGCCGCAACGGAGGGTCGTAACTTGGTGTTCAACATTTACCCCCGAAGTTCGAGTAAAATTTATTTTTTGGTTGAGATTTATGAATTTTAAGTGACTGTAATTTGACATACTCTTATTTTTGGTGAGTACAAAATCTATAAATTTGTCTAAAAACCATGAAATAATTTTAATATTGAAAAAAATATTTTTCTGTGGATTTATTTTTAAAGATATTTTTTCTAATAATATACTTCGATTTGTTTTTCAAGTTTTTTCAATGTATGCATTTTTTTCAAAAACAAACTTTGAAGATCTCTTTGACCATGTAATGTAGTTGTATGGTAGAACCATGATAACAGAATTATCTTTTTTTTTTCCTCCAAAAAATAAAATAAAAAACTTTGCAGGCCTCTTTAACGATGTCAGGTCGTGCATGGAAGGAAAGTTGACCAAAATATACCTCAAAATATAAATAAATATAAAAATATTCTCAGTTTTGAAAAAAAAATACTAAATGTGAGTATAAAAAATATCACCCACTAATAGATTCGCGGGTGGGTATAAAAAGAATCACCCGCGAATACCATTCATGAATATAATTTTCACCCCTAATGCTATTCGCGAGTGGAAATGAAAATCTGCTATTCATAAGGTTAAAGATAAATGAATCAGAGTATGTGTCCTCTTCACTTGACAGATCACTTAAAACTAGAAAGAGAGAGGAAGAAACTTCCACTTTCTTCTTCGTAGACCAGCTACAGCCTACACGACATAAAATGAGGGATTTACTTTTTGGGTGAATTGCCACCATTCGCGGGAAAAAAAAATAAACTACTACTCGCGAATACCATTCACAGTTAGGTATATTTTCGTAATTTTTAAAAAATTGAGAATATTTTCATATTTATTTATTTTTCATGTATATTTGGGTCAAAAATTCGTCCCAAGAGACATGTTCTTAAAAATAATTTTGTTAAAATTCCAACTTTATTGGGAAAAAAAATCCAACTTTTACTTTTTAATAAGATTTTTTTTTTTTATCTAATTTTTTTAAAAAATAAGAATAATCGCTTAAATTATATATATTTTGTCCTTTGTGCAAAGGGCGTGACTATGTCTGAGCTCCATGTATCCTTCCTCCAGGTCAGATTCCAACTTTCTCGTCTCACCGTTTCGTTTGCTCAATTCAAACGGTGGTTGGCCACTCAATACGCTTCCACATTTACCGTAATTGGCCTCAACCGCAGCAGCAGATCCACCTGGTGCGGAACAAAGCCTTTGATCTCTGGAACTAATGAGTTGTCACACTTATCATCGGCACTATTTCACTGCCCTTAACCACCGTGTGCATGGTCTATCGCCCATTTCCCTTCTTCTGTTCGTCGGTCGGACGTCAATGAACATTCTTGCATTGCGTAGGAATTGAAAAAATAGCTCCTGTACGTACGTCTTATCCAGAAGCTTTGTTGGGCTTGCGAATCCGACGAATCTTGTAGATTCTATTCGTACAGACCGTCAGAATGATGGTTGACATCGGCGTGTCGGATAAACAGGATTCAGAGAGTGATTCCTTGCAGGTGGAGAAACAGGAGATTACCGGACTCATGAGTGGTGGTTGGAAGAGGTGCTTGTCATTATTCATTGTCTGTCGTTATCATTCATGGTCTGGTTATTATTGTCTTCTTTTCTCTTTTTGGATTGATGAGTATTTCAGAGATGAATATGCTCGAAGAGATTGGAGGTCTATTAGTTTAGAAATTGTGATTATCATGTTGCAAAAGCTGCTAATTTGGGGTTATTTCATTAGTAAAAAGAGAACCGTCAATCTCAAGTTGGTTTTGCTGGTGAATGAGCAAGTTTAAATCTCGCTTGAAACGATAAATGGAAACAACCCTATCGATTCACACGATACCTATTACTACCTAAACACAGATTCATGCGTTAGTGAAGATGAAGGAAACTATATCTGTATGAATTTGTGATTTCCTCTGCAAATGATAATTTCACTATTCCAGGTGTAGAAACTAATCAATCATGATTGAGCGTTTCATCCATATCTGGTTCAAGTTTGTTTCCGTCACTGAACGCTTTCTTTCTTCTCTGCACATGAATGGCCTTCTTTGAAAAATGAAACTTCTTATGATCATGGATTTGATTATTTCTGTTTATATTTTCTGATGGACAGCGAAGATGGAGGACTGAGCTGTGGATATTCAAGTTTCAGGGGAAAGAGGTTTTCAATGGAGGATTTCTATGATGTGAAGACATCCAGGATTGATGGGAAAGCCATCAGCATGTTTGGAATTTTTGATGGTTAGCTTAGCTAGCTTCTTTCTCTTAGCAATAATTAGTTACCTGATCATGGGAGTGAAATTGAAGAAAGCCAAGCACTTTAAGCTTACTTATGTTTTTGCAAATGACCTTACTATCTTCTTCCTTGTTAAGTTTCATCATCGTCATATATGCATTGTTGTATTGTTATGGAATGTCTACACAGGTCATGGGGGCTCCCGAGCTGCTGAGTATTTGAAGGAGCACTTGTTTGATAACCTGATGAAGCATCCATTATTCATCACCAACACAAATAAAGCAATATGTGCGTGTCTTCCTTGCTATACCATAAATTGGGTTATGCACATCTGATAAATGTTATAAATGGTGTATGCACAGGCGAATCGTATCAGAAAACTGATACCGAGTTTTTGGATTCTGAAAAAGATACTACCCGGGATGATGGTTCCACTGCATCAACAGCGGTGTTAGTCGGGAATCATCTATTTGTTGCTAATGTGGGAGATTCACGAACTGTCATATCCAAAGCTGGAAGAGGTATTACTCTGTTTAATAGGGTCCCCATGTCCATTCAAACACATCTTTACTGTGATAATGAGCATTATGTCACTCTATATTACTGAACAGCTATACCTCTCTCTGAGGATCATAAACCAAATAGAAGCGATGAGCGGAAAAGAATTGAGGATGCAGGAGGTATTGTGATGTGGACTGGTACATGGAGGGTGGGAGGTGTATTGGCAATGTCTCGTGCTTTTGGCAATAGAATGCTGAAGCAATACGTTGTTGCCGAACCTGAGATACAGGTACTTAAATCTCCTAAGATATCTCAATATATACCTTTTTATTACTTGAAATCGTGATATCCCTTAGCACGATCGTATTCAATTGTATGTCTCAGGATCGAGAAGTAGATGGTGAAATTGAATTGGTTATACTTGCAAGTGACGGCTTGTGGGATGTCGTACCTAATGAGGTAATAATCTTTGTTGCCTGTGATGTACTTATTTTCTCCTTCCTATAAGAGTATGAAAATGCATATCCTACCATCATAATTGATAGGCGTGGCAAATTGTGTTTGCATGCATGTTATCATACGTATCAATAAGTTTATCGTCTCATGATCACAGTTACGATACAAAAAAGTTGTACGTGTTCAGGACCACGGTGTTAACTTAATTAGTTATACGTTCACATACGAAATCTTTAAACAAATGTAAAGTAATAAACATCTCATAGAAATAATAATGAATTCACCTATATCCTAAGTTTTATAAATCTTGAATACAAAATTGACAAACTCTTATCTGACTGAAGTTTTAATAGATACTTTTAAAAAGTGCTAAAAAATCATATCGGTCAACACAATTTTATTGTTTTATTGTGTGTGTCGTGTTAGTGTGTTATGACGTATTGTACTATCATTCTGTCATATGTATGTACACTCCATGTATGTTTGTATCGTGCTATCGTGCTGTGTTCTAAATTATTAACTCTACTAATAATTAATGATTTTAGCTCGACATTTTTTCCGGTTATCTGCTCTTATGGATAGCCACTGCTATGGCATTCTGCCCCTATTGTGGATAGCTTCTGGTTCAAGTTTTTGTTACCTTCACTGTTAAGTTACTGATCTTGATTGATGTCTGTGGCTTCTATACATATACACAGGCTGCTGTTTCAATTGCCCGAGCCGAGGAAGTTCCGGAAGCAGCAGCAAAGAAGTTGGTCGAAACTGCGTATGGCCGAGGAAGTGCCGATAATATAACATGTATCGTTGTGAAGTTCCACCACAAGAAACCTGATTCAATGGCTGCCATTGATCCCAAGAATAACCAGCCAGCAGTCATTGTTGCGTGCACCGAGTAGATCTAAATCAATCGAACATTGAGTTTTTGATTCAGTGGTTACGTAATCCGGTGAGACCGTGTCCTTGGATTGATGGGCACGCGACGTATCTTAATCCTGACCCGAGTCGGTTTGGTGCTTGGATCTATGTTTTCTCTTGTCATCATAATTTGTTCTATCAGAAGAAAGAACACTTTATGCTGAACTTTTTACGTTTTTTGTAGCTGTTTTTCCTTTTACCATTGAACTTGAATTTTGCATCAATTTACAGTTTCACAATGATGGATGCTACATGGATAATTATTATTTTTTTGTTTATTTGAAAAATGATCGATGTCTTTTGTTGTCACAACATGATAGTTACTAAAGAATTAAGCACGTTTAGTTACTAACACAATGTAGTAACTAAACCAATCAAGTGCTTAACTTAATTTGTTTTTTTTTTTAAATATGAAGTTTGTAAAACTAAAATAAACTATTAATTTTTTACTTATTATTATATAACATTTTATCTTTATACTTAATCTAAATTTTTAATAAATTAAATAAATATTATATATATATATATATATAATTCTTTATGTGTCGTACTATACGATTAGTTCGAAAGTCAAAATTTAACATCTAATTAATGTTATTTATGTCGTAATTAAATTATCTACGTACTGTTATTTGTTTTTACCTTTTCTGAGTGAGTATATAATTACATTTTTCACCTATTTCATTTTATCATTCCGGTCAAATTATAGGACAAACGATGTTATGTTAAAAAATTAAATATATATCTAATAAAAAAATTTAGAGTAGATAGATAATTGAATTTCACCATAGATATAATTAGCCGTGTTGAGTTTGGACTTACACGGTCTGAGTTATATTTTTTTAAGTCAAATAATCATATTTCAACTTAGGGCAGAGCGTATAGTCAATCTGTAAGTCCAAACTTAATATTTTTTTTTGCATAATTTGAATCACAATTAAAATATCTACTTACTATAATTTTTAATTTTTTTAATAGATACATAATTTAATTGTTAATTAAACATCGACTGTTAAAAAAAAAATAAAGCAAATGGGCAATACTCGTTAAAAACAATTAACCAATATTGGGAAATACTATATTTATATTTGGGTTTTCCTTTTAGAGTTCTCCACTAATCCAGCAATTAAAAGAAAACTATATATTTTTAATTCATACAGCTCGATTTACTCCGTCATATTTCCGTAACAATACCTAGAGTAGGGGTGATCAAAAAAGACTGGAGGACCGAATTTCCGACAAGACCGGCCCGAGACCGGCCCGACTAGGACCGAGACCGACTAGGACCGAGACCGAACGGGCGGTTTTTTTTCTTCAAGGTCGGTCTCGATCTCGGGCTTTTTTCCCGAAAGCCCGTTTAGGACCGGCCCAGACCGAATGTATGTGTATTTGAGATTTTCATAGTACCACACCGAAAATAATGTGGATTTTGGAAGTTTTCTATCTCTATAAAAGGTGCATCTTGATAAATTTACTAAAGAATATAGAGAGTTCATAGTGTTTCTTTGAGAGGTGAACTATTCCTTCGCCTTTTACTAAAGAATACCGTGAATTCATAGTTTTTTTTCTTTTTTGGGTGTAGATTCGGTCCAGGACCGAGATCGGCCCGAGTCAAGAAAGACCGACTCGGGCGGGCTTTTTTGGCCGAGGTCGGTCTCGGTCTCGGTCCTCCAGAAGGCAAGACCGAAATTTTGGTCTCGGTCTCGGTCTTACCTTCAGGACCGGACCGGCCCGCCCATGATCAGCCCTAACCTAGAGTGTGTAAACAATTCATAAAGAGTAAATTATTATTTTTTTTAGAAAAAAATCTTTATGTGTAAACAAAAATCTAACATACTTAGTTAGGAGTTACAAGTTTGGTCTTGAATATATCAATAACATTTGATCTTATGATAGGTAACACTTTAAGTGTGGACTTAAAAGTAACACATTGTTTTTAAAGTATGATTGCAGTCTTTGTAAGGAGGTCTGTTACGTCGTTTACTTCCCGAAACACGTGCCTCAATTTGAATATTTTAAAATTTAAGAGTAGCGTTTTGCGATCAGACATAGATTTAAAGGTTAAAGGTTTATCATCATTTGGCGCTTTCGCAATCAAGCCTATTATTTATTTGGCAACCGATTCCACATAGATATCGTTGATCCCCATGCTTTTTGTCAATGCTAAACCATTTCTTATCCCCCAAAGTTTTGTTACCAAATTGTTCGCAGTACCCTATTTCCAAAGACTACTCTCCTAGGTGGTTCCAAAGGATTCATGCACAACCCACTTTACCCGAATTCCCATTAGCCGATCCATTTGAGTTTAGTTTGGTCCATCCAAATTTAGTAGGAGGTCAACGGACTTCAATCATTCTTTGGCTCATCGTGTCTGGGGTGTTTGCAAGAATTGTCGCCATGTCTTTAGCCTGCGAGAAGATTAGTCTAACAATATTTGCATCCAATGGTTTATTGTTAAAAATAAACGAATTTCTATTTTTTTAGATATACGATATTGCAAATGAAAAGATCAACCACCACTGGATACCTGTATTGTGCTTCGTATCGTTCACACAGTTAGACGTAAAACCAAATTGATAATGTGACCCCGTGAAAATTAATATCAATGGGGTACCTATATCAAACTAAATCTTTCTCGCAACCTCAAAATTCTGATGACATGTAAGATGTTTTCCTCATACATATCATAGATTTTACTAAACAAACTGATGTCAATACCCCTTTTGTGGACCATACTCGCAGTACACATTTGATTATGCTGGGCAAAACCAAATAAAGTATTTGATCCTCATGATGTTTTCCATTTTCCCAAATCCAGTCCCATTTCTCTGGCATGTGCTTAAGGAGTTGACGTCGATTTTACTTAATGTTTTTTTATGGAACAGACACTAGTAGAGGTGTCTCTTTTACCGGCGAAGCTTACTCGCTGGTAAGACCCAATTTTCGCCGGTAAAAGTCATCACGGCGATACCGTTCGCCGGTAAAAGTCGCTGGTGTACATTGGCCGGGAAAATATTTTACCGACGAAACAATTATTCACCGGTAATAAATTACCTTTTACCGGCGCCATATATCGCCGGGAAAGGTGGCTACATTTATTGCCGGTAAAGTTTTCAATTTACCGGCAACCAAACATCGTCGACAAATGTATCCATTTCGGGCCGCAAATGTATACCTTTATCGGTGAACCAACTCGCCGGTAAAGGTGTACATTTACCGGCGACTAGGTTCGTCGACATATGTACACCTTTACTGGCGCGTTGCTTCGCCGGTAAATGTATACATTTACCGACGACATTGTTCGCTAGTATATGTATACATTTACCGGCGACATTGTTCGCTAGTATATGTATACATTTACCAGCTAAATGGTTGGCCGGTATATGTATCCATTCTCCAAACAAAGTTGGCAAGCATCACTAAATATTTCTCCCTGGATATCGACAGACCCAGATCGCCCTCCTCTTTAAGGAGGGTGGTCACCTCTCAACTCAAATTATGCATTTTTTATTTTAGTGTCTGAGGAGCCCTAGAGGAAACCCATATTAAGTTTGTACTCTTTACAAGTTGAGGACGGGGGCAATGCATTGCATGAAGTAAGCCAGAACTGTGATCATAACTGAGTTGATCAAAATGTCACAACCAACCATGAAAAACATATTTGAACGCCTACCTGACGGTTTGACTCTCACTATACCCAGGATAAAATTGAAAGATTTAGAATATTTATTGGAGATATTCACCGGGAAACACAAGTTTTTCACTTTCTTGAGGCTTAAGTAACTCGTCATTTGGTTAACGATCTCAGAGGCAAAGATTAAAAAAAAAACAAATTGAGACTTATCAAAATTGTTTGTTGTTTTTCAGAAAAATGAGCAGAATGAGTTCGGAGTATTGATCATGGAATCGCAATTTGCAAAGGAAGCTTCACCCACAAGGATGAGGTCATCTACAAAAAAACAGATGGGACTACGGAGTCTCTCCCAAGTCTAAGAGGTTTCCACTTATCCTTTTTGGATTCCTCAATGAAGAAGCTAAGGTAATCCATACAGAGGATGAACAAATAAGGGGATAAGGGATCACCCTATCTAAGGCCACGAGAGGGGTGAAAGACTCCAACTTACTTCCATTAAACAGGATAGTAACTGAGGTAGAGGTAACACAATCCATGATGACTGACACAAGGTTCAGAGGAAATTTGAAATGCATTAGCGTTTGATGAACAGAATCTCATTTTAGTTATCATAAGCTTTCTCGAGATCCTAAGAATATACATGTACTTTGAATAAAATGAACTACCATTTTGTTTATAATCATTTTATTTGTCGTTGAATATTTATTATCATATATATATATATATATATATATATATATATATATATATTAATTTGAACTAATTATATTGAAAACTTTATTTATTAAGTGTTCTCTAATTAGTTTTTAAGAGTGTATCTTATTAATAAGTTGTTCTCTATGTACTAGAAGTTGCAAGTCCAATAACTCTATCATGATAAAGATAAAAAAAAAACTTTAATGGCGTGCTAAATTAATTATCAATAAAAAAATCATACATAAAAATTTATATTTAATTTTTAATATATATATATAGTAAATTTGCAAAATGCATAAAATAAGTATATACTATATGATTGTTTTATACATTTTGTAAATTTAATATTGTTTTACTTATTGTAAACAATTTGAACTTTATAAGACTAAACGTAGTTTTTGAAAAATTATTGTAGTCCATATTCATTTAAAAATTAATTTCAACAAATTTTACGTAGTATGTTATAAAAAATAAATTAATTCATTCGCTTACTGAACAAAACATTGGTGAAATACCTAGCATTTCTCATATATTGACAATTAATCTTTTCGTTAAAGCTCTACCCAATTTTCCATTTATTAGCATTGCACATTATCTTCTTGATGTTCATTTTGGTATAAGTTTTTGGGTACTTAAGATTTCACATTTTAATAAATAGGTATATACGTTTTTTTTACTTTCAAGTACCTAATAGTACCTAACAAAACCTCAGATTTCCTAACTCGAGCGGGGTGGCAATACGGAATAGAGGTGAACATGACGAAATTACCCCCACTTCATTTAACTAATTCCTAAACTACCCTCACTTTATTTCTCACCAAACTCACGACCGAACCCTCTACTCTTCAATTATTCCTCATTACTATTCACCAAACTCTCCCTTGGTCACTCTTCATAATAGAAAGGAGACAATTGATTCATTCACTTCCTACCTACCGAAGACTTCCCTCCGGACCGCAGAAGAGCTTCAATCCTTCACCCGACATCAACAACATGTAAGTTCTCGTATTTCTTTTGTTGATTTGTCCATATATATTGGTGTTTGACTGGATTAGGGTTAAGCCAGTTGTGTATTTTTTTTCGTATTTGCTTGTTGCAGGTTGGTGTTGCGGGTATGGAGGAATCTATGGCGTTGGTGTTAATTAGAATCCATATTCCATGATGATGGGTTCCATTGGAGCCCAGAATCAACCTGATTCTCGGTTCCACTGGAACCCAGAATCTCTGTCCCTGATTTTTAGGGCCTTATATAGATAATTTAGTTGGGTTCGTCGTTGAACTAGTTGTGTCTATTTTCAATTATGCATCACGAGAGTATATTACAAAATGTACTAATGCGAAGAAAGTTGGTTGTGATGCTCCTCCATCTTTTGATGAGAGTGATTTCACAAGTTTTGCGAATGAACCGACCAAGACTTTCCCCTATAACCTATTCAATGTATGAGGTCGCTAAAATAAACTATATTAAGGGCATACTACATTCAGACGACACTGCATATAGAGAGCAATTCAGAATGTCTACTTTTTTTTAGTATGTCTACTTCAAGACATAAATGGACCGCAGTGAAAGATGCAACACTGGTTGCATGTATGGTAGAGTTGCACTCGCAAGGACACTGTAATGCTAAAACAGGTTTCAATATTTTTTTTTTACATGAACTGGACTCCAGAGGCTCCCTAGTTGTGGTTTGAAGTCAAAACCACATATTGAATCTCATTTGAAGACCTTGAAGAGCCAATGGATCCATTGTATACGATATGATTCATGGAAAACATACATCTGGGTTTGGATGGGATGGCATCAAACAGTGTGTGGTGGCTGAAGAGGAAGTCTGGGTTGTATATGTGTAAGGGTCCAGTAAGAAACTAAAGAGAAGAGCGGATGACATTTATCAGATATGTTCGAAAATGAATAAACTTGGAACTATGATATTTGACTCGTTAACGAAGATGGTGACGCTTACAAATTCGATTAAGCAACAATTAACTCTAATTGATTCAGCGGTGCGTAGTTTGGAGGGTGTGACATTCGATGATATTTGGAAGGCGCACCATCTTTTTCAAACAAACAAAAAATATGGTGTTGGTTTTCTTTTGGATGGACCATGCATTCCATCTCGAGTGGCTTTAGACAATGGTGGTCTAGATATATGGTAGTATTATCCTTTAGCATATATGTAAAATTTTGATTTAGGACAAAATAATATTTTGTATAATGTATGTGTGGTCACTAACGATGTTTTGTATAATGTATGTGTGGTCATTTATGCTAAGCTTATAGCAAATGAATAACACTTTGTCGGACATTGTATTGCCGTGTACTAATAAAATGTTATATTGCGGATAGTGTAATTAACGATATTTCTGATAAATATGCAATCAATTGATCGTGAAAAAAAATATTTTGCATTAATTAAGTTTTTTTATTAAAAAACGTCAAGAAATTGACCTTTAAAATTAATTAAATAACTAAAAACATTATTTTTTTTATTTTTAAATTATTAATTATTTATATTAAAGCTTTTATTATTCTTAATTTTTAAAATAATTAATACAAATTAATTGTATTATATACTACACATATAAATGGAGAGACAAATATATCATTTTACCACGTTTCATTCAATTTCCATATACAATTCAATCGAATAAATAATGAAATTCATTATTTCATTCCATCATATATATCATTTTATATTTTTATATCTTATTACTTAATGTATTGGTTATTTCAAATTCAGTAAAAAAATTGGGCCACAAAGTCAACTGGCTTCAATCACCGATCCGGTCCGGTCCGATTTTTATACCAATTCTGTCATCGACATTCAGTTTAAGAGGACAGAACAAATAACAGACATGAGATCTCGGCAAGCAGAAAAAATATCCGCCTCGAAACGACGTACGATGTCAGGGAGCGTGGGTTACCGACACCTGTCGTCCCTATACCTGCTGTAGTCAACCTACATTTGCCTTATCCAATCAAAACACGTCACAAAAAGCAATAAAATAAAACAATGACTGAGAGAGACCCGCCAAGCCGCAGAGCGCGCCACGTAAATCCCTTACTTTATTTCCCAGTCAACATTCGGGCCCCGCAATGAAATCTCCACCCAACATCCCGAATAACTTCAACCTCCACGCGGCCCACCTCCGAAACATCTCAGCCGTCCACGTCGCCATATCGAATTCCATGTTTGAGGCGCCAATGATCACACGTGTCAACCGTCGATCGAATCTCAAGACGCGGACGGCTGTGATGCGCTGCTTATACCTTTTCTAGAATCCCAAAAAAATATCTGAAACGTGAAGCTTTCTCCTTCTTCTTCCATTGTTTACTGCTCTTTCTTCTTTCTAATTAAGAGGGAATCTGGGAGATAAAGAAGAAGCTCAAGCTCAAGCTCAAGCAAAAGTTCAGGCGCTGAGGTTGAAATTTTATAGTCATGGCACCGGGATCCAGAGACGGTTTCTGTGTCAGCGTAGTGAGGAAGTCCCGGACGAGCTGGCATAGGAGATTCAAGATGCGACGGCTGAAGTCCGTACAGAAGGAGGCTAAGCTCCACCGATCTCTCGAGCTGGAGGGAGACGGAGTCGCTGACGTGGGACAAGAGGCGCCGACGGAGATATCACTGTCGCTGTCTTCTTCAGCGTCGTCGGATACTTTCACCGAGAAGGAAGACGTCACTTTGGGCACCAAAAATGTAGGGAGTGTGGTGGATAAGCAAATGATTCACTCATACAGTTCTGTGTCGGTAATTGGTCGGAGGCGGGAAATGGAAGATGCGGTGAGGGTGGAGATTGGGTTCCTCGAGGGTTTTGACTTTTTTGGAGTTTACGACGGGCACGGCGGGTCCCAGGTGTCTCGTGCGTGTGAGGATAGGTTGCACGAGGTGGTGGCCGGTGGAGCGTCTTCCGTCGGTGGGGATGTAGAGGATGGGATTTTGTACTGGGAGAAGGTGATGACGGAGGGCTTTCAAAGAATGGATATGGAAGTATGCGAGGTGGACAGAACTGTGGGTTCAACGGCGATTGTGGCGGTTGTCGGAAAATACGAGGTTGTCGTGGCCAATTGCGGTGATTCGAGAGCCGTGTTGTCAAGAGGTGGCATTGTTATACCATTGTCGGATGACCATAAGGTACTGCTACTAAATTAATTAATATTTGATAGTCTTTATTTACTTGTCTACTTGGTATAATTTGTTAGTGTTCATATCTAAGCAGCCCAATCGACCTGATGAACTGAAAAGGATCGAAGCTGAGGGCGGTCGTGTCTTTAACTGGAATGGGCATCGTGTTCTTGGCGTTCTCGCGACTTCTCGATCAATAGGTATATAATTTCCGACTTGATACCAATATAACCAGTAAATGAATTGAGAACAATATATATTAGGTTACGGTTAGATATGACTTGGAAAATGATTTCGACTGGATGGGTTAGGGTTAGGGTTAGGGTTAGGGTTTGATCTGACGGAACGGACACAGCATGGATGTAACTTATATATATCTACTAGTTATTTGTTTGTAGTAATTATTTTTTAATACACCGTGCTTGAAAATGATAAAATGATTTTATATAATGAATTTTTAATTTATAAAGGAAATTTTAAATTATCCATGCTGTAAAAAAACATGATCCAAAACTATAAAAAGGTGAAATGTTTAAAAACGATATTAAACATGTAAATTAAAGTAACTAATTTAAAAACAAAAGTAAAATCCAATTTGAGAATTTTATTCTCTTTTGTTTTTATAGATTGATTATTTTGAAAAATATAGTAAAATATTAAGTTATTTTTACTTTTTAGAGGTATTTTTCATAAGTTTTTAAGAGAAAATGTAATGAAATTAGTTTTTTTTCCTCAATAAAATGAAAAGTTCATTTAGCAATTTACCCGTGCATAATATATATTAGAGTAAAATCTTAATGGGTATATTAATTAATAACATTTATTTAATAACCGAAAAATTAATATGAAAATTCAATATATTTTGTAGATTGGTTAAAATTGATTTATTATTTACTTTTATATTAATAATTAAATAATCTGGTGATTATTTAGACATTATTTTTTAAATATTTTATATTTTTTAGGTAAAATGAGGTAGCATGTGATTGATTTATATAATTTAAAAAAGTATAGAAAAATGAGTTTTTTAATATAATATATTTTTATTGAAAATATAAATAAAATATTCTTTTGTTTATTTGTATTAATATGTTATATAAAAAATTCTCATTTTTTTTAATTAATTTTTTTGTATTTTTAAAAGATTGTTTTTTCAAAACAAATTGTGAATTAATAATGTGTTGTCTATTTTTATTCAAATTTAATGAAAAAATAATGTCACAATTTAGAAAGTGTAGGTAACATTTTTTTTTTATATAAAAAAAATAGATTTTTATAATATAATATAATTAAAGTTTAGACAATGATTTAATTATTAATTTTTTTACCGTAAACTCTCTCTATTCACATTTTGTGCACTATGTTTAACTCCATAAATCTGCCATGCCATGCAGGTGATCAGTACCTGAAGCCATACGTGACATCAGTTCCAGAAATCAGCGTGACCAAGAGGACCGATGCCGACGAGTTCCTAATACTTGCGAGCGATGGTCTGTGGGACGTCATTTCTAACGAATTTGCATGCCATGTCGTGAGACGGTTCCTCCGTGGCCAAGCGCGTAGGAAAACCCGAGACCAAGGTCTTACGAGAACTAACCCTACTGCATCCATGGAGGCAGCTGAAGTGCTGGTGCAGCTAGCCATTGCTCGGGGTAGTGAAGATAACATTAGCGTGATCGTGGTAGAGCTAAAGAAGGTTATTTAGTGATGGCATGGAATCATGCACGTATATCATATGATCTTGATTCTTTAAGGATCTGTTGACGAGGGAGAAATCACATAAATTTGTTGAATTCAGAAAAGTTGATATGGTAATACTTATTAATTCGATTGGGTGAAAGTTTATTTTATATTCTTAATTAATTAATTATAATAATATCACAACTATATATATATATATATCACTGCAACTGCACTGCCATCACAAAAGAAATATATGATATTTATTTTATTAATAAATTTGTAAAATTTATCATATATATATAAAATTAGAGTACTGTAAGAAAAATTATAGTTTCTTTATTATGAAATAGAAAACTCGAATGTTGTACAATCAATAAATATAAGTATGAGGTAAAATATTATATTAAAAGAATAATTGCATTGAGTTTGAGTGATCTTGTAACTTTGTAGAGTATAGAAGTCTTCCATAAGACTCTAGAATCTGCTTGTAGCTTCCACATTTCTCTATTAGCTTCTACATTTCTCTAGAATATGCAGTACATGTATTCTACTACTCTGTTCTATAAATAGCAGAGTTAGTTATCAATAAAGGTAAGATTCTGTTACAATTCTACTTCATCTTCTTGCCACTTTTGACA
This sequence comes from Chamaenerion angustifolium, assembly GCA_946814005.1. NCBI lineage: Eukaryota > Viridiplantae > Streptophyta > Magnoliopsida > Myrtales > Onagraceae > Chamaenerion > Chamaenerion angustifolium. The sequence goes on from OX328279.1 coordinate 5,066,256, forward strand.
GTACTGCAGCTTCAACAATATTATCATGGTATCAGAGACTGTTTGATCTTCTTCATCATCCTCTTCGTCGATCAATGGCTTCAAACACTCCGATTCAAGCTGGATTGCAGTTCGGTTTCCAGACCTGCAGTTGTTACAACACCCGATCAACTTCCGCAGCACCAACAGCCATTCGACGATAGATATTACCTCCATCCATCTGATGCTCCAGGATCTTCTCTCATTCCTGATCGACTAATCGGCGTGGAGAACTATCAACATTGGAGCTGATCATTCATCGATTGCTTGATTGTCAAAAACAAGCTCTGTTTTATCGATGGATCATTCTCCAGGGAGATGGCTGCTTCGACTGATGTTTCACGATGGGATCGATGCAACATTTGTGTGAAATCGTGGATCATGAATTCAGTATCCAAGGAGTTACACGGTGGCATGGTTTATGCATCAACAGCTTCTTCAATCTGGCAGGATCTCAAGCAACGGTATGATAAAGTTGATGGCACACGTTTGTTTCAATTGCACAGACAAATCTGTACAATGCAACAAGGAGGCGCTTCTGTCACTGAATACTTCTCTCGTCTTCAATCTCTTTGGGCCGAAGCTGATGCACTAACTCCAATAGAGAAATCGAAGGAGTTCATTCTTCATTTGGACAATCAGAAACTTCTACAGTTTCTGTTCGGCCTGAACGAAAGTTTTTACGCAGCTCGAAGTCATTTGCTGTTGATGACTCCTTTGCCGAGTGTTAATCAAGCTTTCTCGATGCTTGCTCAAGACGAGAATCAGCGATCGATTTCAAGTCATGGTGGATCGGTGATCTTGAATGAGGTCGTACAGGAGCCGTTAACAGCTTTATATTCGTCTAATGCTCCTTCTGGTGGATCGGCTGGATCTTTGTCTAATTTGAGCAGCACAAATCGAAGCAAGAAGGATCTCTTGTGTTCTTATTGCGGAAAGAAAGGCCACAAAGAAGAGTATTGTTTCAAGAAGCGTCGAGATATTGCTGCTGGAAAAGCTCAAGCTCAAAAGAAGACTCAACCTCATGCAAATAATACTGTTGCCACTCAAGAACAGTCGTTCGTGGATGAATTTGCAGATGCTCCTACTTCTTGTCCAAAACAGATGTTGTTTTCTCCTCAGCAACTTGAACAAATTCGACAACTATTCTCCAAGGATTCTATCATTGAACGAGCGAATATGGCAGGTATGTCTGTCAACACTTTTTCCGGTATTTCTTGTGCATTCTCGGATGTTTGGATCATCGATACGGGTGCTACCAACCATATGACTGCTCGGACTGATTGGCTTGATAATTTGCATCCGAATCCTTCGCATGTCACGACAGTTAAGCTACCGAATGGACAATCATCTTCGGTTAGCTATGTCGGTTCTTGTAAGATCAGCAAGGCTCACGTTCTTTATGACGTATTGCTCGTACCAGATTTTCGGTTCAATTTGATATCCGTCTCCAAACTCACTCGAGACTTGGCTTGCACCGCTATATTTTATCATGATTGCGTGATTTTTCAGGACCTCTCCAATGGGATGGTCAAGGGGATTGGTAGGGAACAAGGTGGCCTCTATATATGGCATGATGGTGATGCATCGGCTGCCCTATCCACTTCGGCAAACACGGTGTCTAATGATGGTCTTTTGCTCCATGATCGGCTCGGTCATCCTTCATTTGATACAATGAAAACTCTGCTTCCAAGTTTGAAGACTAGTGTTCATGAATCGTCAATAAAAGGTTGCATCATTTGTCCCTTAGCTAAACAAATACGTAGTCGTTATCCGTTGAGCACGACTTATGCCGATGCTATTTTTGATATGATACATATGGATATTTGGGGACCTTACAAGACTCCTACATATGATGGATTTCGCTATTTTTTGACCATTGTTGATGATCACAGTCAGTGCACGTGGATTTACCTTATGCGTTCCAAAGCCGATGCATCTCGGTTCATTCGTTCGTTTTTGCTCCTTGTTCGTACGCAATTCAACAAGCAAGTGAAAGTTGTTCGATCCGATAATGGAACGGAGTTTTTTAACTCGGTTGTCCAACAATTGTTTAGTGATCATGGCATTGTTCATCATAGTAGCTGTGTTGGCACTCCTCAACAAAATGGAAGAGCCGAACGTAAACACCGCCATTTATTGAATACGGCTCGGGCGTTGAAGTTTCGGGCTGCTATTCCCACTAAATATTGGGGTTGCTGTGTTCTAACAGCTTGTTACCTCATCAATCTTCTTCCTTCTTCGATTCTTGGTGACAAATCTCCTTTCGAGGTATTGTTTGGTCGACCTGCCGATTTGAGCCATTTGCGTGTCTACGGCTGTCTTTGCTTTGCTACCAAAGTGGGGAGATCAGATAAATTTACTGAGCGTGCTATACCGGCAGTAATGATGGGTTATTCCACAACTCAAAAGGGTTACAAGTTGCTAAGTATTCAGCATTCTCAATTTTTTGTCAGCAAAGATGTGGTGTTTCGAGAGTCGGTGTTCCCATTCACAATGCCACGCCAGCATGTGTTGTCTCGGTTCTTTCCTTCGGTTTCAGTTGAGGATACTCGACCTGTGATCTGGGATAGTGATTTTGATTTCCCATCATTGACTCCTCAAGCTTCACCACGGCAACTTGATTCGGTTGACTCTGTTCCTGCTTCTTTACCGCAGCTTGACCAGTCTGCTTTTTCCAATCCACCTGATCTTTCAGATAATACACGGGATGATACAATTTTATCAGCACCGAATCCAACACAGCCTCCGCGTAGAAGTACTCGGCTTACTCGGTTACCACATTGGCATCATGACTATGTGGTTGGTGCAAATTTAACATCTCGATATCCTCTAGCCGGTTGCATCTCGTATTCCTCATTATCTGAGCCTTACAAGTGCTTCCTTACTTCCATTTCCAAGATCACTGAGCCAACTTCATTTTTTGAGGCTTCTCAAGATCAAAACTGGATTGATGCTATGAAGGCCGAGATACGTGCTTTAGAAGAAAATGGTACGTGGTCTCTTGTGAAGTTACCCAACGGCAAGAAAGCTATCGGTAGCAAGTGGGTCTATAAAGTGAAGTATAACTCGGATGGGAGTCTTGAACGTTACAAGGCTCGGCTTGTTGCTAAAGGCTTCACTCAAAAGGAGGGTGTCGATTATACCGAGACTTTTTCTCCCGTGGCCAAAATGGTTACCGTTCGGACTGTGATCGCTACTGCTGCTTCCTTTAACTGGCCCATATGGCAGCTCGATGTCAACAACGCCTTTCTCCAGGGTGACCTTTACGAGGATGTTTATATGTGGTTGCCGCAGGGATTTGATAGGTCCTGTGATTCGTCATTGGTATGTAACCTCCACAAGTCTCTTTACGGCCTCAAACAAGCTTCTCGACAGTGGAATTTGAAGCTCACTACTGCCTTGATTAGCTCGGGTTATATTCAGAGTCGACATGATTACTCATTATTCACAAAAAGGGATGGAAATAAATGCGTCTATTTGCTCATATATGTAGACGATTTGTTGATAACTGGTTCAGATTCTTCCATGGTGAATAAGTTGAAGTCTGTTTTACAGCACAACTTCAAGTTGAAAGACTTAGGCGAACTTCGTTATTTTTTGGGAATCGAAGTTGCTCGGTCAGCTCTGGGGATTGTTCTAAATCAGCGAAAGTATGCTTTGGAGCTTATTATGGATGTTGGTTTGGCTGGTTCGAAGCCTTTTCTCACACCGATGGAACAAAACCTGCAGCTCACAACTTGGGAGTATGATCAGTCATTTTCGAGCGACACCTCGGCTGACCCTCTGCTTCCCGATGGTGACCAATACCGTCGGCTTATTGGTCGGTTGCTCTATTTGACCATGACTCGACCAGATATTTCCTACTCGGTGCAACGCCTCAGTCAGTTTATGCATCAGCCGAAGCAATCTCACCTTGCAGCTGCTATGCGTGTTATTCGTTATATTAAACGATCACCAGGACAAGGCATTTTTTATCCGATCTCCAACCCGACTTCTATTGCTGTGTATTGTGACAGTGATTGGGCTGCTTGTCCTTTTAGTCGTCGTTCCATCAGTGGTTATTGTGTTAAGATTGGAGCTGCTTTTGTCTCGTGGAAAGTGAAGAAGCAATCCACTGTGTCTCGTTCTTCCGTTGAGGCTGAGTATCGATCTATTGGATGTGGAGTTTCAGAGGTTGTATGGCTGCGTGGTCTTCTTGCTGAACTTGGTTTTCCTCAAACCAAACCAGCTGTTTTGTATTGTGACAACAAGTCTGCGCTTCAAATTGCTAACAATCCGATGTTCCATGAACGGACTAAACACATCGAGATTGATTGTCATTTTGTCCGAGATCATATCAAAGATGGTTCTATTATTACAGCTCACCTGTCCACAAAACAACAGGTTGCTGATTTGCTTACGAAAGCCCTTGGCCGAATGCAGCATTATGCTTTACTACAGCAGATGGGTGTGAAGGATATATTTTCTGCTAGTACATCTTCTGTAACTAATGCTGATTTACATAAGGAGGTGACTGATGCTGATTTACAGGAGGAGGTGAATGGGTGATTATCTAGTATTATCATTTTAAGGGGTGTGTGTAGAGTATAGAAGTCTTCCATAAGACTCTAGAATCTGCTTGTAGCTTCCACATTTCTCTATTAGCTTCCACATTTCTCTAGAATATGCAGTACATGTATTCTACTACTCTGTTCTATAAATAGCAGAGTTAGTTATCAATAAAGGTAAGATTCTGTTACAATTCTACTTCATCTTCTTGCCACTTTTGACAGTACTGCAGCTTCAACAATATTATCAAACTTAATTCTTGTGTGATCTAGTGTTTATACCAAATTAATTGAAGTGTGTGAAATAGGGAAAAAATTATTAGGCCGAAAACTACACATATAGTTCATACATATGTACGTTTTTAGTTTTATTTAAAGGCTTTCTTCGATTATGCATAACTAAACCATATTTAGTTGGACTTTATGGCTTGCTTTATGGCTTCTTAATAGGAACATGGACTTTATTTGGGGAGTAATGAAATATTAGTTTTTAGGTGATATTTTGTTAGAGTAATTCCTTAAGATCGATCGACCACTGCTTGAGGATGAATTATCTATGAAAGTTGGTGATATGTTCCGAAACTCGAATTTAAAGTCTGCATGAGAAACTCCCTATTGAGGTTGGTGATTCTCTTAAAAGTATTTTCGGTAACCTAATAAGTTATATGCAAGATGCTTAATTTTGGAAATATATCTCAATATAAAATCAAATACCGAAATATCTTCAGTTTTGAAAAAAATACCAAAGTATACATACCCGCAAATGACATTCGCGGATGGGAGTTGTGCTGAAGAAAAAAAAGCAACTTGTTGATAAGTAATTGAAACTGGGCATTTGCTGACATTTCTCTATTCTGCATCATCAACTCAACGAGCAACAGTTAGAGAGATTAAAAAAAACTAATTCGCGAATGAAATTCGCGGATGATGTTTTTTATATCCACCCGCAAATGTCAGCAGGTAGCTATATTTTAATATATTTTTTAAAAAACTGAGAATATTTCGGTATTTACTTTTATATTGAGGTAAAAAAATTCCACTTCGGAACGAGAGTTTACTCTAATGCGTCTGGTTCTACGGCTCTTGCAAGTTGGGATCATTCTTCTGCAGCTTTCTTGTGGGATTTAATCTGAAAAACATATATTATACCCCAAATCCAATACTTTGTTGGGCTCTCGAGTTCAGGAGCATGCGTTGCTTCTTTATCAGAGTTGGTGCAGTATTTCAACTTCATGTGAGGTTTGTTCTAAGGATGTTAAGTATATGGAGCTTATCTTTTAGAGTGTTTTATCCTACAAATATTCTATGGGACATCTTCTTGTCACTTTGCTATCTGCTTTTAATTTGTTTTAGGGAGATTGAATAAAATTCAACGGCACTCTACTCTTGTCAATGGTGGAGATTGGAAAACAATTTTTTGCTATTGCCTTTGAAATATTTGGAAGAGTAGGAATGCCTTTATTACTTTCAGGATACCCCTGCTTCTAATGATATGTATAGTGTTTCTCATAAGGACCAAACATGAAATATAAAAAATTGAAGGAACGTGTATATGTTATTTAGCTCGTGTTATCGTGCGAACGTGAAAACGTGTTATCATGTTACTATGAAATATTTATCGTGCTACGACTTTCCACGAATATTTCCGTGTTATCATGTGTTGTGTGGTGTTGATATAATAAATTTCGTGTCGTGTGTCTGTGACACGATTACATTTTTGTGTGTGTCGTGTTGGACTATCATAGGCTATTACATCTCTTACCACGCACGATACCACGCATGCACGCACGAATTTCCATCCCTAATACTTTCTTTGCGATAGGACCAATCCCTTTTTCGACCTGACTATCTCTATACCCAAGAAACATCTCAAATCACTTAGATCTTTCATCTTAAAATTCGATTGCAAAACATGTTTCAGAGCATCGACAAATCTGGAACTATTTCCAGATATAAGCAAATCGTCAACATAGATCAAAAGCACAACCAATTCAGCACCATCATGCTTAGTAAACAATGAATAGTCAAGTTTTGATTGGGTATATCCTGCATTAATAAGGGGTTCACACAGTTTTAAATTTCACTGTCTACTGACATGTTTTAGTCCATAAAGCGACTTTTTCAATTTGCAAACCAATCCATATTTTTCACTATTAAAACCCTCGGGAACATGCATATAAACCTCCTTATCAAAATCACCCTGTAGAAAGGCATTATGCACGTCCGTTTGGTAAATGGTCCAATCATAAATAACATCTAAACCCAAAATAGTTCGCACAATATTCATCTTAATCACAGGAGAAAATGTCTCAAAATAATAAATCCCAAATTTCTGATTATTCCATTTCGCTACCAACCTAGCTTTACACCTAGATAGACTACTATCAGATCTATACTTTAATTTGTAAACCCATTTGCTACCAATGATAGATTTACCTTCTGGGATTGGTTCCAAATCCCATGTGTCATTCTCTTCAAGTGCTCTGATTTCGTCTTGCATTGCTTCGATCCAGGACTTATTCTTTACAGCTTCGCTGAAAGTCTCTGGTTCAACCAACTTAGACACCGATGTTAAAAAGCATTGATATTCACACGATAAACCATCACAAGATAAATAATTTTCAATTGAATGGGGACAAGAAACATTCGACACCTGGTAGTTTTTCATCCATATAGATGGTCTGATGGTTCTTCCAGATCTGCTAACCGAAGGCCTGGAAGACTCCTCAGTAATTTGATATGTTCCATCAAATTGAGCACTGTTGGGTATTGATAGTAACAACCCAATAAGGAAAAGACTTCAGAGACCCAATAACCATGGAGGGGTGAAACCCAAGTTATTCGAACCGAACCAACCCATGCTAAAGTCGATCTGTCCCTCGATAGAGTGGCCCAATGTCGAGCCCAAGCTAAAGTGGACGCCAAAGGCTCCATCGCTGATCGCCATTAATCACCAAGTCACGGACTCCTACTGCTCGCCCCAAAGAGAGCTCTGCCTCTCTTCTCTAGTCCCACCAACCGTTCCTAAAGATATGGCCACGATATCCCGCATATCTCGGGCACATATTCTCTAAAGATTACATATGGTAACTGCAATATCACGCCATAACCGTAATATATGCTTTCCTAATCTTCACCAACACAATATTCATTAAGATATGCTGTTGCCTTTTACGGTTTGATCTCCTTACTCTATAAATACCCTTGCTTTACATACATCCAGTTTACGTTTTTGAGTTTGATACACACATATACTCATTTAAGCATCGGAGAGGGACCCAGAGACACCCCCTCTGTTGCGATCCCCTTCCTGCAGGTTCACCGGAGCTAAGGCGAGAGCAATCTTCATCCTTCCATTAGCATTCAATTCACTGCCAGATCAGCATTCAAGAAATCAAGATCCAACATTTGGCGCCGTCTGTGGGAAATGAGTGATACAACCATGCAAACTCGATCCAAAAGCAATCGTCGGAACCAGACCAATGAGCAGTCTTCTGACATCTCTGATTCTGCAGCAGCTTCGCCGCTCCCCCAAGAACCTGCTAGCCAAGCAGCACCTAATGCCGTCCCCCCAAGGGCGGCCCAAGAACACGTCGGCAATTCCAGATTGGCTCCCATTCCCAACAACACCGAGACTCCAGAACTGCAAACCGTCCACATTGCCGGAGAAAACATCCAGTTAACTCTGGAGATGATATCACTTCTAGAGGCAATCTTAGGACAGACTCGCAGAGAAGCACCTGCTCCTCAGGAAAATCCTCGCCCCGCAACTGCAGGGTCCAGACCAGCGGAAACGGGAAATCCGGGCACCACAGCCCCCAAGAGGATCAGGAGATGATATCGGGACACCAGTCTCTACCCCCGGCGTCCACTGAGCCGCCGGCAGCCACCTATTCCACCAATCAGTCCCATGCCGAATGGGCCGCCGCCAAACCAATGCACTCTAGACCAGGTGGACGAGCTTATCCACAAAAGGCTCCAGGAAAGGCGAACGACAGTCGCAACTCCCTTTAGGGAGCGATCAGCTCATCCCTTCGTCGATGACCTCATCGCCATCAAAATCCCAAAGGATGTCGTCGCCAGGGCCATCCCCGAATACAGTGGTGGAGGCGATCCCATTATCCATGTCAACAAGCATGAGGTCTCTTTGTTGGGTAAGTCAAATGATCCAAATCACTTGGCTTTATTATTTCCGTTGACCCTATAGGGTTCGACGTCGTCCTAGTTCTTCGGCCTCCCTGCATGATCAATAGGGACTTGGTCAGAGCTGAGAAGCAAGTTCCTGGAAAGGTATATGGGCAATCGCCAATTGATGAAAAGCGTGGTCGCCCTAGATGCGGTCAAGCAGCAGCTTGGAGAGTCACTGACCGACTTTTACGGACGTTTTCATCAAAACGTCACAGAGATAGATCGTTGAGTCTCAGATGTGGAGATTATTCGAGCCTTCTATTGAGGATTGATGTGGCCAACAAGGCCTCGAGAAAGCTGCGCAACAGTTACCACGTGCAGGAGATTGAAACGATGGAAGAGCTGGCAGCAAGGGCGAAAGGTTATAGACCTTGAGAGGGCGAACGCCGAAGCTAATTTCCTGACGACCTCGCTAAGGGTGGTTCCAGAGCCCCGACGCGATGGTAAGAAGGAAAAGAAGGATAAGAAGGGACGAGATAGCAAGCCCCGAGCAGAAAACCCAGGGCCTAGAAATCTAGAGGTCCCCGAGTATTTTACGCCCTTAAACAGGCAGATCTCGACGGTACTCGTCGAAATGGAAAGAAGGTCTTTGGCAAGGCCACCAATGCCTCGAAAAGGTGGTCAGCCTATAGGGAATGACATTGAGAGCTATTTCAGATATCATAAGTGCAAGGGTCATAAGACAAATGATTGTCGTATTCTGAAGCGAGATATCGAGAAGTTGATTCAGAGGGGGATGTTGAAAGAGTTTGTGGCAGGACGAGACAGGAGTCGAACGCCACCACGACGAAACCACTCGCCAGCTCCGCCTGAGCAATCCGGCCTATCCCAGAGTAGGAGGGTAGTCAACCTGATTGCTAGAGGGTTTGGTGCTGGAGGCGAGGGGTCACATGCAAGGGAGGTCTATGCGACTCAGATTTCTACAGCGGTCCATCTGGGAAAGCGACCTCGACCCGAAGAGGACATTGTCATTTCATTCTCCGAAGACGATTTGGCACATGTCACCACCCCTCACAACGATGCCCTAGTTATCACAGCCGATCTCGATGGTTGTGACGTGAAGAGAATTCTGGTTGATGGATGAAACTCGACAGATATCCTGTTCCTGGACGCCTTTGAGAAGATGGGCAAGTCCAAACGTGACCTGAAAAAGGTCGATTTTCCGCTGATTGGATTTGCTGGGAGAACGACTTATCCGCTGGGGGCAATAAACCTGCGAGTAATTCTAGGCGAGGGATGGAAGAGCATCAAGGTGTCGGTCACCTTCCTGGTGGTCGACTCGCCTACATCTTACAACGCCATCCTGGGGAGGACCACGATGAATCCCAATAAGATTGTGGCCTCCATATTCCACCAAAAAATGAAGTTCCCCACACCCAACGGGATTGGAGAAGTACTTGGCGATCAACCTTCCTCACGACAATGCTATGTGAACTGCCTGCGCAGGAAAAATCAAAGGGAAGCCCTCGCCATTGAAACAGAGGCTGACCCTCGGGAGGATTTGGCTCGACCAACGCCTATGGAGGAGTTAGGGGACGTTGAGATTGATGGTCCAGACAAGAAGGTACGCATTGGGACCACCTTGAACGATGATCAGAAGCAGGCCATGACTGCACTCCTCAAGGAATTCAATGATCTTTTTGCGTGGAAACCGAGCGACATGCCAGGTATTAGCACTGACATCATCTCTCACGAGCTGAGGATATATCCCTCCATTAAGCCGATCGCTTAGAAAAGGAGATCATTCGAATCAAACAAACGTTTGGCGATCATACAGGAAGTTGGCAGGTTGATTGATGCCGATTTTGTCAGAGAAGTGAGATTTCAAAAAATCTCGGATTCCGCGACTTGAACAGAGCTTACCCTAAGGATTCCTACCCTCTTCCCAGAATTGATCAGTTGGTCGATGCAACCTCCGGTCACGAGATACTGGGCTTCATGGATGTCTATTCAGGCTATAACCAGATCTGGAATCACCCAGATGACAAGGCCCATACAACGTTTTATGCAGACGGGGACATTCTTTGCTACAAAGTGATGCCCTTTGGTCTAATCAATGCCGGGGCGACCTATCAGCGGATGGTGAACCGCCTGTTCCAAGACATGCTGGGGCGAAACATGGAGGCTTATGTGGATGACATGCTTATCAAAACAATCAAAGGCAGTCCTCACACAGCGGACCTTCGCGAAGCTTTCGAATGCATGAGGAGGCACAGTGTTCGCCTAAACCCAGCAAAGTGTGCGTTTGGAGTTAAGTCTGGTAAATTTCTGGGATTTATGGTAAGTGAGCGAGTTATTGAAGCAGTGTTTGAATGTTTGAATGGCCGCCTTGCTGCACTTAATCGCTTCCTTTCCAGGGCGAGCGACAGGTCCCTACCATTCTTCAAAACTCTAAGGGCCAACCGCAAGTTCGAGTGGACGCCAGACTGTGAGGATGCATTCCAATCATTGAAGCAGCATATTCAAACACTTCTAGCATTGGCGAAACCTATTCCTGGCGAACAGCTTTTCCTTTACTTAAGCATCAACGACGTAGCAGCCAGTGTTGTCTTAATAAGGGAAGAGGATAATGTCCAGAGTCCAGTGTATTTTGTTAGCAAGATGTTTAATTCTGCAGAAATAAAATATGTCCAGATTGAGAAGTATCTCTATGCCTTAGTTATTGTTGCTCGAAAGCTAAGACCTTATTTTCACGCGCACGACATTACAGTTCTCACCAATCAGCCTCTCAAAAACTTCCTGCTGAAACCAGATTCTTCAGAAAGAATGGTCAAATGGACGATCGAGCTCAGCGAGTTCAAGATCAAATGTCAAGCACTGACTGACTTTATAGTGGAAAGTACAAGCAATGGTCTGGCAGAAGCAGAAAGCAGGCCAAGTTCATCAGCAGACAACATCTAAATCTGGGAACTTTATACAGATGGATCTTCTTCAAGAGAAGGCTCGGGGAAGGTCTGATTCTTATCCCTCCTAAAGGCGAGCCTTTGAAGTATGCGATCGCCCTAATGTTTCAGGCGACCAATAATGAAGCAGAATACGAGGCTCTTATTACTGGACTCAGACTTGCAAAAGTAATGGGCATATCAGCACTTGGGGTAAAAAGCGACTCTGAGCTAATTGTCAACCAAGTCAATGACACTTATGAGGCAAGGGGGAAAGATGAAGAAGTACCTCGACATCGCCAAGAAACCCGTCGCCGAAATTCCAAATTTTGCGATTGAGTCTATTCCTCGCCAAGAGAACCAGATGGCAGACTCTTTAAGTAAGCTGGCGTTTGGAGTGACCAGAATTCAAGATGTACAGTTCCTGGAAAAAGCCTTATGTTCAGTTCTCGACAACCGAGCAGAGGTCTTCAATATTCAAGGACAGGTAACATGGATGACTCCATTCCAGAATTTCTTTAAACAGGGAATTCTCCCAGAAGACGAAGGTGAATCCACAAGGATAAGACGCCTTTCAGCCAGTTACTTGATCATAGACGTAGAGCTCTACAGGCGAGGCTACTCAACACCTTATCTAAGGTGCATTGCTCATCCCGAAACAGAAAGGGCTCTTCGTGAAGCTCATGAAGGAGTTGCAACATGCCATGAAGGTGCGCGATCATTGACACGAATGATATTCAGGCTGGGATACTACTGGCCAACCTTGGGAAAAGATGCGGCTGAATTAACTCAAAGGTGCGCGACTTGTCAACAGTTCACACCACGATTCGGTCGACCGCCAACACTGTTGTCCCCAATGGCAGGTGCCTGACCTTTTTGTCAATGGGGAATGGATATATTGGGTCCTTTTCCCATTAGTACTGGGCAGCGTACTCACATCATAGTGGCGATCGACTACTTCACCAAGTGGATAGAGGCGAAAGCTTTGGCATCTATAACGGAATTTCAAGTGATCAAGTTCCTGAAGATCAACATATTTTCAGGTTTGGCATTTCCAAGATACTTATTAGCGATAATGGTCCACAATTCGTAGGAAAAGAACTTAAATGGCTCTGCGAGGAATACCATATCGACCATCGATTCAACTCAGTGCATCATCCTCAAACGAATGGATAAGCTGAAGCAGCCAACAAAGTTGTTTTAGCAGGACTCAAGAAAAGGGTTCAAGCATTCAAAGGAAATTGGGCAGAGGAGCTGGAAAACGTACTATGGGCTATCCGAACAACGCCTAAGGCAGCCACAGGAGAAACACCCTTAGTTTAGTGTATGGATCAGAAGCAGTAGCACCCGAGCGGTGCCTACCCACAGAATCCTACACTTTAACACTGAGGCAAACGAAATTGAGCGCAGGACCAACCTTGACTTGGCAGAAGAAAAGATGTGGCAATCAGAAAAAACACAAGCTAAGATGCGACTGGCGACCGCTCGATACTTCAACAGAAAAGTCAGAGCTCGCCAATTTTTCGTGGGGGAGATGGTTATGAGAAGGAATGAATTTACAAGAATGGACAGTCAGAATAAACTTTCAGCTAAGTGGGAAGGACCATACAAGGTAGTAGAGATCCCCGCCCCAGGATCTTACTATTTGGAAACCACCGAAGGCGAAAGGTTACCCCGTCCATTAAATTATGAACATTTAATGAGATTTTATACATAGCTTGTAATCAAAATTTTATGTCGATAAAAGCAAGTTATTCCTTCATATAGCATGACTACTCAAATAAAATTGAAGAAAAAAGACCCAATATCAAAATTGGCCAAAAAAACTGATAACCGAATCAGGCATTGAAGAAAAAAGACATGACGCCAAAATTCAGGCGAAAGACCTAATAACCGAATCAGGCATTGAAGAAAAACGATCTGACGCCAAAAGTCAGGCAAAAGACCTGATGACCGAATCAGGCATTGAAGAAAAAGACATGACGCCAAAAGTCAGGCGAAAGACCTGATGACCGAATCAGGCATCAAAGACCCGATATTAAAATTGGGTGAAAGACCTGACGCCAAAGTCAGGCAAAAGACCTAACGCCAAAGTTAGGCAACATCAAAGACCTGATATCAAAATTGGGCGAAAGACCTGACACCAAAGTCAGGCAAAAGACCTAGCAACAAAGTTAGGCAAACCAAAAGACCTGATATAAAAATTGGACGAAAGACCTGATGCCAAAGTCAGGCAAAAGACCTAGCAACAAAGTTAGGCAAACCAAAAGACCTGATATAAAAATGGGGCGAAAGACCTGACGCAAAAGTCAGGCAAAAGACCTAGCAACAAAGTTAGGCAAACCAAAAGACCTGATATAAAAATTGGGCAAAAGACCTGACGCCAAAGTCAGGCAAAAGACCTAGCAACAAAGTTAGACAAACCAAAAGACTTGATATAAAAATTGGGCGAAAGATCTTATGCCAAAGTCAGGCAAAAGACCTAGCAACAAGGTTAGGCAAAATGAAAGACCTGACGCCAAGGTCAGGCAAAAAGATCTGACACCAAAGTCAGGCATAAGACCTGTTACCAAAATCAGGAAGGAGTTCTAACGACAAAGACAATCAATCCATCAAGGAAGCTATTCTCTTATAAGTTGGGCAAATTTTGAAGAAGTTATCCATACTAAGGATAACAGTTCCTTTGTGAAGCAAATCCTAGAAGACTGGAAAGGAACCTTAAGCGATCACAATAGATGATGAAGTTTTAAGTAACAAGTTCCTTGCAATTAGGCGAACACTCCAAAAGGTTTAAACTTCAAAAAGGTAATACATCTTCAAGCCTAAAAGTCTATACTTTTAAGTCTTAAGATGTTTTCCCAAAGAAATTTATAATTGGCGAGGGGAATAGATAAGTCTATAAAGACTTATCCTTTCAAGCCTAAAGAAAGGTCCAAGACCCTAAGGGTCGATACCATTATAAAGCGAAGAAAAGTCGAAGGTAATTATGATTAAGATATCGGAGGAATCGCCAACACATTCAAAGTCGAGTAAATATAAAGGCTTATGAATATAAAAGGCATTCAATATTATAAAAAATAACTGAGTCTGAAATCGAAAAATTATTACAAGGCATTCCCAAAATACAAAGGAAGATAAAAAAAAATTATTATCTAAAACAAAGAAAAAATGATCACCAGGGGAGTTGGAGACTTCCTGACTTGGGCTCTTCAGGAGTGGAGACACTCGGCTCGCCTGCGGGGGAAACTTCTTTAGCAGCAGCAGGAGGATTCTCCTTAGGAAGGGTGCTCCGGAGGAAAGGCTTAAGAGCTTCAACTTCCTGAAGAGGAAAGTTGGGGTCGACTGCCTGGATGTCCTCGACCAGGAGTTGGAGATAGTCAGCTATTTCAGACTTCATCACCCCAAAGCACAGTCGGTAAATTTCTCGGACCTTTTGAAGTCTTCGACCACACTTTGGGGGGATGGAACAGACTTCAGCTGCATAACAAGCTGTTCCTTCTCCAGGGCGTTCCCCCTGGCCTCAACAGCAGCCCTCTGAGCCTCTGCGGCAACTCTTTTAGTCTCCGCAGCTGCCTCGGCCTCAACCTCAGTTGAGTGCTTAGTGGCCACCTCGGACTTCTGGAAGACGACCGCTGCCTCTCTTTCCTTCTTCTTGACGAAGTCAAGGAGCCTCTCCTCCTTCTTGAAGTACTCCTCTCAAGCATTTTCCACCAAGAAAACCGCTGAGTCAGCAGTCGACTTCATGCTTTCCATCTGGCTGGGGGAGAACCCCAGACTTCGGTACTGCTCCAGCTCGATAAGCAGTTCAGTCTGCTTATCGGCGAATTCCCCGACGACCCGACCGATCCCCAGCTCCTCTCGAACGAGCTGACAACTAGGGAAAAAGGGCAAAGTACTGTTAGTCTAAGGGAAATTGAATAAGTAATATGAAGACAAACAAATGTGAGAAATCTTACCAAGGCGATCCGTTCAAAGTGTGACCCCATCATCCCCTCGATGGTGGGCAGTTCTGAGGGAACCAAGGCCCGGTCCTTGGGAGGGACTATCCCCTCGAGGAGTTGCATGCACAGGTCCGGGTTGCCCTGGAGAGTCTTCTGATCAGAAACCCCACCTTCGAGAGGTTTCCACAGGGGACCCAGACACCTCTGGAGTTTGCAGCCTTAGGCGGTTGGAACAAGCCCACGAGTGGGCAGTACTCCCCAGAGGAAGCCTTCGAGGGGCCTGGGGCGGCTGGCCCCTTCTTCCGAGCCTCAGGCTCCTTTGGAGGAATGAAGGTCGGGAGATCGGAAGGAGGATGGGTCGCCGTGAGCACATCCAATGCCTTCTCCTTAGGGGCAGCAGGACCCCTAGGAGCAGCAGGGCTCTTGGGAAGAGCAGGGCGCTCTTCGCCTGCACTCCTAACCTTCTTGGCAGGAGGAGGGTCACGAGCCACCTCAGCAATGGGCTTCTATGCAAAATATTAACAAAGGTATTATAAACCTAAATTCAAGGCAGATGGAAAAAGAAGTAAACAAGACGGTAATGTACCTGGTTGGCGAGAGCTAGGAGTAACTGAGGGGCGATCCTCTTCAGGCTTTCTTTGGGAGGAACGCTTGGAGAGAGGAGGAGGAAGGTTCAACAACGCCTGGTCCGAAGACAACCCCGCCTTACCCTGGTCATCAAAGAGACCCATGAGTTTACAGCTCCGACCGCCTACAATCAATAAAAGGAAAAAAGATTAGAAAATTACCCAATCAATAAGAAGTGGCGAGGCCTGATGAATGCCCACCAGGTCACGCCCCCTTGTAGAAGAAGTAGATCTTCTTGTAGTTGGAGTTGGTGGCACGGAAGTCGTCAACCAACCGAAAATAGACGTTCCAGCTCCACGCATGACCTCTCCATTCTTCAAACTTGGGCCATCGGGTCTGGAAATGATGGAGGTGGTTCGCTCCCGCGGCCAATCGGAAAAAGCATCGGAACAAAGCCAGTGAATACGTCCATTATTGACGTAGAGACATGAACTTGAATCCGACCCACATCCTAATGGTTTTGGGAACGAGCTGCGTGAGACCTATCCCGTAATAACGACATAGTACCTGCAAATCCTCACAGAGAGGAAAACGCAACCCAGCATCGACATGGGTCGCATAAACGTAAACCTCTCTGTCGCGAGGATAATGCAGTCCTAAGCCAGGATACCTGGGGGCATCCGTTTCATTCAGACCACCTATGGAGACTACTATCTTGAACTCAGTCGGCTTCAACTCGTTAAGCTTGATATCTACTTAGAAAAGTAGGATATGGCAAGAACAATATGAAAACAAGAAAAAACAGGGGTCATTATCAGAAAAACCAGAGAACATAAAAACCTTGGTGTTTGCCTTTTGGGAAAAGAGGGGCACATTGGTATCTAGCCCATCCACCACCACAGGTGTGGTCGCTAACCGTACGACGTCAAGATTTCTTTCGCTGGAAGCCGGAGTAGAACCATCCCTGATTTGCAGGGGAGCATTAGCAGACTTCGGGGGCACTTTCGGATGTGAGGAAGAAGACCTATTGGCTGTTACCTTGGCCTTGCCTGTAGAATGATTTCTGGAAGCCATTGATGTCTGGTTTGGAGATTTAGAAATCGATAGAAGGAAGGAGAAGATCGAAGAAACGGAGTGCTGAAAAACAGAAAAGGCACAGAAATCTCTAGAATCTGAATGACTGGGACGCGTAAAAGACAAAATAGTGGAACTTCCGTCCCTTATATAGACAAAATAGGAGTAACCGCCACAGACAGAATCGAAACGACACATAGAATGATTGCACCTTTTGGGAAAAAATCGAAGCAATGTCAGAATTTTAAGAGACACTTCGGGGAGACAAACGGTCGTCCAGTACAGAAACTGTCAGACTACCCTTGGGTTACAGAAGAATAAACGACAGGCGTGCCTCAAATGTCCGTTTGACTTCTGCATGACTGCGCAGTCAGTAAATACTAAAGTCCATTATGCAGATAAAGTGATCGCCAGCGCATTACTAGGCCTTTTTGGAAAACCCTTTCAAAGGCAGTGATCGCCAAATGGCAAAGGATAAACATCCATAAACCTAGACAACCTTGAGTGATCACCAAGAATGAATAAAAGACCGAATATTCCTTCAACTCTGGGCAACCGAACGACTGATCGCCAAAGAAGCATAAAGTGTTCATAAGGGTACAAATAGCAGAAAAGGACAAAGAAGACCCAATTCAAGTGTCATTATCTCAAACCCTATCAAGGAATCAAAGAGAAGGAGTGCTCGCCCAAAGAGAGCCCTACCTCTCTTCTCTGGTCACGCCAACCGTCACTAAAGATATGGTCACGATATCCCGCATATCTCAGGCACATATTCTCTAAAGATTACATATGGTAATTGCAATATTACGCCATAACCGTAATATCCGCTATCCTAATCTTCACCAACACAATATTCACTAAGATATGATGTTGCATTTTACGGTTTGGTCTCCTTACTCTATAAATACCCTTGCTTTACATACATTCAGTTTACGTTTTTGAGTTTGATACACACATATACTCATTTAAGCATCGGAGAGGGACCCATAGACACCCCCTCTGTTGCGATCCCCTTCCTGCAGGTTCACCGGAGCTAAGGCGAGAGCAATATTCATCCTTCCATTGACATTGAATTCACTGCCAAATCAACATTCAGGAAATAAGGATCCAACAAGCACTATAACCATCATGTGGAGCTGTTCCATCAGGATTCTGCTCATCTTCATCATTTGGATTATCTGCATCGGAATCTGCAATATCCTACTCAGCATCCCTAATTCTGGGATTAACATCATTGGGGTCATCATCATAATACTAAAAAAATATGGACAACTGATCAAGTATACCATTCTCAAAAGGAAATACACTCTCATTAAATCGAATATCTCTACTTACAAAAAAATATATCTAGGGTTTCCTTCGTTCCATTAGTTTTGTGACCCTTCGTCCATTCAGATTTGATTATGGTATCAGAGTCTCAGGGCGTTTCGAACGACTGATTCTTTGCGATTCCGGTGCCAAAGTCCAAGTACCTTCTTGGATTTATGGTTGGGTTCATCTCGGTGAACCAATTCTTCACAGGTTATCTTGGTTTGTTCTTCCTTCAAACCTAATCGTAGTTTTTTTTTCTTCATCTCGCAACTGTTAGTTTATTTTTGTGGATCTTACTACGGTTGGCTTTCTTCTTCTTCGCCTTCGATACGATAACACGAAAATATTCATGAAAAGTCGTAGCACGATAACACGACAAATATTTCATAGTAATACGATAACACGTTTTCACGTTCGCACGATAACACGACCTAAATAACATAAACATGTCCCTTCAGTTTTTTATATTTCATGTTTGGTTCTTATTTCTTAAAATGATATGAATATAATATGTACATTATTAGATTGTTATCGTGTTTTGAGACCTAAACACTAACACGACACGAAAAAACAATTGTGTTATCGTACCATCAAAGGCAAACACAAACACGGCTTTTTTCGTGCGTGTTCGTATCGTGTTATCATGTCGTGAGTGAAATTGTCAGCCCTAAAAAGTATGCTCTGGAATTGATTTCTGATGTAAGGCTGTTAGGTGCTAAGATTGCTAGAACCCCTATGAAGCTAAACTTGAAATTAACTAGTAAGAAATATGATGAGCATTTATGCGTAAATAAGGATGACAAACCCCTAAGTGATGTTAGCCTATACAGGAGACTGATAGGGAAACTGTTGTATTTGAGTATTACTCGGCCATATATAACGTTTGATGTGCATAATTTAAGTCAATACATGCAGGACCCGAAGGAATCCCATTTAAATGCAGCTCTGCGGGTAATCAGGTATGTGAAACAGGAACCAGGTAAGGGCATTCTACTATCTAGTGATTCTGAGCCCAGCCTGGTCTGATATTGTGACTCCGACTGGGTAAGTTGTATTGAGACAAGAAGGTCCGTTACTGGTTTTTGCATAATTCTCGGCAAGTCTCTAATTTCATGGAATGTTAAAAAGCAGAACACTGTATCTAGGTCATCTGTTGAATATGAATATAGGAATATGGGTTCGAAATTATTTGAAATCGTTTGGCTCAGGAATTTATTAGAAGAGTTGGGATTTAAACGGACATAACCAATTATGTTGCATTGTTATAATAAGGCAACCATTCAAATTGCTAATAACTCGGTTTTTCATGAAAGAACAAAACATAGTAAGATTGATTGTCATTATATTATAGAATAGTTGCTGGATAATATTGTGGAGTTGAGACATGTTAAAACAGGTAATAAGCTGGCTGACCTTCTCACCAAAGCATTAGGGAACCAACATCATTATTACCTGTGTGGAAAACTTGGTATGCGAAACCTATTTGGGAGACACAGGAGCTAACTTGAAGATCTGGTTCGTGGTAATTTCCAGCCTGATGGGGAGTATTGAAATATATGCAGGATGTATATTTGTGTTTGTGCTTCTGTTTTGGGTCAGGATTTCTTTATTATTGGGCTTGTATTATTTTGGCTCGTGTTTTCTGTTCGGCTCGTCCCGAGTCTTCTTGTTGTTTGGTCCATTTGTTTTCTTTTCCTTTTATTGTGTAAGTGACATTTAGATTTCTTAGGGTTTTGTATTTACGGGGTAGAAGTTTTCAGATGAAGGAATCAACTTCGATGATCCCCAAGTGCTTTCTCTCAAATACTAGGGTTTCCTTAGTTCTGATAGTTTTTTGACCCTTCGTCCCTTCAGATTTTATCACACATCTCTTGGGAATCTAACTTGGTCGCGGACGCCATGGCTAGAGTTTGAAGTTATTCAACAAGCCATTTTTGTTATACATTATGTCCTCCTATATATAGACTTAAATTTGTACTTTTAAATACATTTTTTGGGGTGCGTAAACCCCATTTAGCTAGAAGAGTCTGTCATTATATAGTTTATGAAAGTCATTCTTTCAGATGATCGACATTTATTATTAATTTGTCTTTACATAAAAAAAAACATATATTGATTTTACAATGACAATGTTGTTTTATAGTAAATTATCTAACACATTCCTTAAATTACTACTAACATGTATGAGTTAATTATTGATCAACTTCCATTCTAAATCCAACTTCCTACGTCTTAAAGTTTAACTAGTATGTAAAATAATAAAGTATGTTTCTATTATGGGTAAATTTTTTATTCGGTTACTTATGTTGGCAGATATTGGAGACATGACACTAACTAAAGTAAAGGACGCCAAAATGACTGTAAAAACTCCCCCGTTGTCGGCGACTAGGGTGAAGTCAAGGCCAACACCTCCACCACAACTTAATTTAACTCGAATTAATTTTCGATCTGCTTACCTTCCCTATGTATGTCCCCTTCTGACGGCGTCTAGACAAAATACATATTATGTTAAACAACAGAAGATGGACACAAGATAGGTGTAAACCAAACCAAACATATTATTGTCTTATCCAGAAGAGACATGTCTTATACTAATAGAGTCACTCGACCTCTCAGAGATACACTTATGAGTACCTCAATCTTGTTCGCATAAACAAATTAATGTCTTAGTCAAAAAAATCAATCAAAAGGACACTAACAAGGTGTCTCCATAAGTCGATAGGAAAATATGGTATAACAACTTCTCATGTGTATATACATTCATCTTTCCTACATAAAACATCCATTCCCACAACAATACTCACACATATATTTCTCTCCAATACCAAACTAACTTGAGCTTTAGATAAGGATACAAAGACCACATCCACCATTCTTTTATGCAAATGTTAGAATTTTCCTGACGAGTCTCACAATGGACCTTCGAACGTGTCCCAACTTCCACGGTTCCACCTGATTTTTGTAATCTTATGAGTTGTAGTAGATGAGTTCATAACATTCAACAATCAACTTTAGTTGTTGCTGTTGAGACAGGTGGTGAGGGTGTTGCTGAAGGTTAGAGTGTTTGATGTTAAAGGTCATGTTGTGTTGTTGAAGTTCAACAATTTGTTGTTATTTTGTATGTTGTTGAAACAATTGGTATTGGGTTTATGACTTTATTTTGTTAAAGTTATATGATTTGCTAAGAATTATGTTAAGAAAATGTATGACTTTTATTGCTGATTAGAATGAATGATGTGTATGATTTTTATGTGTGTAGGTGGAAGATAACACTTTTGTGTTTATGGATTATAAATTATGCTTTAAACTTAATAAATCACACAACATCTTTTGAACTTAATATAACATTGAACAATAAAATAACAAACATTAATGAAATCTGAACAATATATGTTATAATATGGTAGACCTTTACACAATACTTATACAAACATACTTATGTAATCACTCACAAGTGGAACATAGAGAAATTACTGACATATAGTACTAACTTTTTACTGTAATTGTATTTGCAAAAACAAGAGTTGATATTGAATGGTAGATATGAGAAGGAATTTGGAGAATTCAATCTTTATTCTCTTGTGTATTCTAGCAAGATACAACTCCTATATATACAAATAAGTCTAACCAACTTCTAATCTATTCTAGATAATCTAACTAACTTTAAATAACTCTAGATATTAATCACTAAAGATAAATTTAAAGATATTATTTTAGATATACTTCTATATACTCTCATTTGTTTTTCTTCTGGTTGATTGTTTTGATCTGTTATTGTTGCAAATATGTTTTTCATGTCGTATTTCTGTAGCAAGTAGTGATGTTGCTCATGGACGAGGGATTTAGTAAGTAAATCAACCATTGCTCTTTGCTCTTAATGTGATGAGTCGAGACTGTTCCATCCTTGATCTTGTTTCGAATAAAATGATAATCAATCTCAATATGTTTGGTGTGTTCGTGGAACATAGGGATCTTAGTGATTTGAATTACCGAAGTGTTGTCGCAATAGATTTGTATAGGATTGGTATGATCGAAGCCGAGTTCCTTCATTAATCCCTTTAGCCATATTGCCCCCGATATTTCCATCCCTAAGCTCCGGTATTCGACTTCGGCACTTGATCGTGATATTATTGATTGTTTCTTCACCTTCCAATCCACGGTAGCATCACAAATTTTGATACAATAAGCTCCGATCGATCGACACGTAAAAGCACAAGATGCCCAGTCAGAATCACAGTGCATAGTTAGATGAAGATTATTATTCGAAGAGAAAAAGAGTCCCACTCCTGGACTGCCTTTGATATAACGTATCACGTGCATTGTTGCATTGTAATGAGACTGTTTTGGGTCATAGAAAAACTGACTCGTGTTGTACGGAGTATGTAATATATGGACGTGTCATTGTGAGGTAAAAAGTCTTTCGATAAGCCGACAATATAGTTCACAATCTTGACAAGGCTTGTCTTCTATGTTTAGGCCAAAAAATTTGTCATACTCTGTAGTAGTGAGCTTGATATTGGACTCCCTTGGAGTCTTTGCTGGTTTTGCAGCACCGAGTCTAGCATCCCCGATCAATTCTAATGTATATCGACGTTAATTAAGAATGATTCCTGCCTTGGATCGTGCAACTTCTAATCCCAGAAAATATATCAGGTTCCCCAAATCCTTGAGCTTAAAGTTATTATGTAGAATGTGTTGTAGTTCTTGAATCATGGTTGGATTCGAGCCGACGGTTAAAATGTTATCCACATACACTAGAAGATGAACTCGTTCATTGTTCTTAAGTTTAGTGAACAATGAATAATCAAGTTGATTTTGCACGTAACCATTATTCACGATAACTTGAGTTAGCTTGATGTTCCACTGTCATGATGCTTGTTTCAATCCATAAATAGACTTGCGAAGATGAAAGACAAGTTTCGTACCTGGTGAATGTGCAATGTTTAATCCAGGAGGGGGCTGCATTTACACATCTTCTTCGAGATCACCTTGAAGGAACACATTATTTACATATATTTGTCGAATCGTCCAACCTTTAGAAGACGCGGGTGTCAGTATGACTATGTCCGTACTCATTTTGACGACGGGTGAATAGGTTTCCGGGAAATCGATCCCAACTTCTTGAGTGTATCCTTTCGCCACTAAGCATGCCTTGTAGCGTTCTAAGGAGCCGTCTGAGTTATATTTGATTTTGAAGACTCATTTACATCCAATTGATCTTTTTCCTGTAGGTAACTCCACAATATCCCAATTCGGTTTGAACAAAGTCTTCCCAATTTTTATCCTTGACAACTTCTACGTATGAGGTTGGTTCGTGAATCTTAGATGTGTTGCTGAGCTTGAAATAGTAAAGTGACGAAGAAATATGGTCATATCCCAAGTATTTGTGTATTGGTAAAAGAACTGCATTGGAACAGTTTGATTGAGAATGAACATAATCATTTATCCATGCTGGAGGTATGGTGGTACGTCCAGAACGTCGTGGCATATGAGTATAATGCTCATGATGTTCGGTTGTCTCGCCCAAATCTTCTTCAGGGTCGATCAGTCTTATAATGGTTTTTTTTCATGCTTCGTTGTAGTTAGTGGTTGCACTTTATTAAGATGGGATGAGCTGCCCATGAAATTTGCATCATCGTACTTACTCGTTATTATGTCTAGAAAGAGTCTGAAGAATGATGATCGCTTCATGGAGAAAGGAAAAACTTCTTCATTAAACACTACATCTCGACTAACGAAGAACACAGAGTCATGTAAGGATAATAGTAAATATCCTTTATGAGTGTTAGAGTATCCCATAAAGGCAGTTCAGTGTGATATTGCAACAAATTTGTCTTGTATCTGACCATGTATATTAGTGGCAAAACTTAGGCAACCGAAAGTGCATAGATGATCAAGATTTAGTGGTTTCCCATGTAGGGCTTCATATGAAGATAATCCATGTAGTACTTTTGAGGGAACTAGATTGATTAGGTAACAAGCACTGAATACACAATATCCTCAATATTTCGAGGGAATGGAGGCTTGAAACTTCAATGAGCGAGCCATGTTAAGTAGGTGTCGATGCTTTCTCTCCAGCCTTCCATTTTGTTGTGGTGAATATGAACAACTCGTTTGATGGATTAAGTCAACTCAATCAAATAATTCTTTGTTGAGTATGTTTAAAAATTCACCACCATTGCCACTTCTAACTATCTTGACCATCTTTCCATATTGATTAAGAATCATTCGCAAAATATTCTTAAGAAGGATAATAGCCTTTGCAATCCATCAAATAAATCCATGTACTTCTGCTGTATTCATCCAAAATCGTTAAGAAATACTTGCATCCATTCATCGTCGATGTTTTATACGGACCCCACAAATCAATATGAATAAGATCAAACGATCCACTAGAATGAGATGAATTATCAATAAACGACAAACATGGTTGTCTTGATAACAGACAAACAATACAAATTCGTATTTGACAACCATGCACTCTATCAAGATTAGTAATTCTCATGTGAGGTGGTTGGCTATAAGGTACCAAGCCTCTTGTGCCATAGAAGTCCAGATACACTCCTACTCTGAAGTGATATGGATGAATTCTCCTTCTTCTGTCTTTCTTGCTGTAGAATGTAAAGTCCATTGACTTCCTTACCAATCCCCATCGTTGCACCAGTTTTGAGGTCCTGAAACATATATAAATGAATCAGGGAAGAAACGTACTAAGAATCCCAAATTTTCGGTCAATCGTGATACAAAAAATAAATTGTATCGGAAATCAGGAACAAGCAACAAGTTATTCAATATATGCTCTATGTCTAATTGAATATATCCAATACGAGTTACTTTAGACTTTTGTCTGTTAGGAAGTGTAACATATTTGCGAAGTGATGTGTTTGACTTCAAATTCAAGAAATCTTGATCGTCATGTGGCATGTGATCTGTGACACCAGTGTCAATAATCCAGTCACGATAAAAGATAGTAGAGAAGTAGTTACCTCCCATAGTAGCTCATGCTTCACTCGTAGACTCTTCATTTAATAGATGCAGTAACTCCTCAATCCGTTCTCGAGTCATCTTTCGGTCCAAAGTCGATGTGGTAGGTGTTTTAGCAATTTTCGGTTGTTTTCCAAGTGGATCAGTGTGCTCTTCTTCATGTTGATGTTCGACTATAGCTTGGTACGCAGCTGCATCAGCCCGCCTTTTCTTCATGCTCTCCAGAACACCATTCTTTTGCCAACAATTCTACACGGTGCTTACATTTTCCGCAAAATGAGCAAGTCTTGTCCCTATTTAATTGTGATGTGCTGGTGCCGCGAAAGCCAGATCGCGTGCCTCGTCCAGGTCGCCCAAATCCACTCCCAATTGAATGCAATGTTGTTGGATCAAGCACTCCATCGGCAATGGAGCATGCCACCGAACACTGCCCTTCTTCTTGCATTAGGACCGAGTATGCTGCATTGAGGCTCGATAATGGTTGCATCATAAGCAAATTTCTACGCACGCCTGAGTATGTCTCATTCAACCCCAGTAAGAATTGGAATAACTTTTGTTTGTTCCCGTGCATCATAATACATTGCTTGGCTTCTTCTGATCCACAATATGAAAGATCGTTGATGGTTGTAAGTTCGTCAGATAGCAACTTCAGCTTTGCGAAAAAGGTTGTGATGGCCATCGTCTCTTGCTTCACCTGGTAAATATCTAGCTATAACTGAGAAATTCGAGTTCTGTCGATCTTGCTAAACATCTCTCTCAAATCATCCCAAACCGATTGAGCATTCGGATTGTACATCAAACCTGCGATTAACTCCTTCGAAACAAAGTTAACTAACCAAGATTTCATAATTGCATTGCATCTATCCCATCAGAGTCAGAGGTGTATCAGAACCGATTCACGCAAGCATGTACCAATAATGAAACACGTCTTATTCTTTACAAGAAGAGCATCAGAAATTCCATGAATCCATAATTGATAGTTTTTGGAACCAAGAAGCAGAAAAGAGATTATCGTAGAACCTGAAGCATCTACAAGAAGTAAGTATAACCGGTCTTCATAGTTGATTCCTCATGTAGTATTATCTCTGATGATTGTTGCGTTCATGCCAACGCCTTCATTCAAATCGCTGATAGCTTCAAGATCCCCGTCCACAACTTCTACATGTCCAACCATCTCTAAGTTCCTTGAACCGTCTGTGATGATTCTGCTGTTTGGTTGTAAGGTGGTCGAACAGAGCACAGAACGAAGCTGATGCAAGAAGGTGACGAACGACAAAAAGATGTCGTTCCTGATCGAAGTTCTTGCAGCAGGTAAGCGAGCGGACTGACGACGTTTGGTGAGTGACGGGAACAAAGCAACGAACATGTGACGATCCTGATCCAACAAAGTGATGAACATATCAGACGGTAGCCTCCCTTATACAAGAAAGTGGTTGAATGTAGATAGGGTGAACTGTAGAAGAATGATGTGGTAGAAGACTATTTAACCGAGAAAGAAGGCTATGGAAGAAACAATTTCATCGAGAGAAATTGCTCTGATACCATATTGAATGGTAGATATGAGAAGGAATTTGGAGAATTCAATCTTTATTCTCTTGTGTATTCTAGCAAGATACAACTCCTATATATACAAATAAGTCTAACCAACTTCTAATCTATTCTACACAATCTAACTAATTTCTAGTTTATTCTAGATAACTTTAGATATTACTAACTAAAGATAAACTTAAATATATTATTCTAGATATACTTCTATAGTTGACCCATACAAATAAAGAGATTATATTGCAATCCAAAACCATGGAGAAATTAGTTGCAACACAAGTTTCTTTTTTGCAGCACACTCCCTGCTATTTATGAGTAAAATTAGAGTTTTAAGGCACTTAAAAATACCCTAACAGCGGGACCGTTAGAGGTAAAATTAGGTTTTAAAAATAACCAAATTTTGTAAACCCAAACTATGAACACCAAAAAAGGGGACAACTATGAAACCTGGTTGAAAAATTATTCTATGTTCAAATTGGTCTAACCGTGCAAATCCAATACAATGACATCATTCAGACTTTGGTTAAGGAAAGTGCTAAGAAGAACATGAAGAACAAGAAGCATAGCTCCAATAGGGTGAAGTGGAATATGTAAGGAGAAATTTTTTGTCTGAACAAGATAATCTACAAACTAGAGAAGAAAAATGATGTAGTATGCGCTTTAAGAAGAGTTTGAAGGACCTATAAGTATGTGACTTGCACATGACAACTTAACGAAATAAATGAATGACAATTAAAGAGTCGAGTGAAAAAATAGTTGGGACAATCCAATCATGATTTTAAATTTAAGAGTGTGTTTGACCTATTTACCCTGAATATATATTTTTAAATAATTTAATATTAAAGTTATTAAATCTATATAGATATTATAATATTATTTAAAAACATAACTTTTCTTGTAAGTTCTAAAGTTCAAAGTTTTCTGTTGTTAAGTCATGGTACGAAATATTAGAGATTTAGACTTAGAAAATTTAAAGTTGATTTTAAACTTCTACAACTGTTATTTTTTACGTGTCATTATCTAACTTAATTAGGTAGAACTAGACTCTTACCATGCTTCTGGCGTATCTGCACAACACTAACTAGTTTACAGCCCAAATTATGCAAATATATATTTGGGGATAATATTTACGAGATATAAACCTTAAGGACTTCACTGCATTTTCTCCAAAAAAAATCTCTCCAATACAGTTGGGATTTCACGTTACCGCCTAGGAGATACTGCCACGTGGAAGCATTTGGATGGAATCTGGCGTGCTCCCTCCACACTCCCTTCTTAGCAAGGAGTCCTTACCACTCTCGAAAAAATCAATTAGAACCAACCGACGTCTCTCATTTCAGATCGCTCCTCCCTCTGTTAGTAGCAGCCAGAGATCAGAATTCGCGTGTAGGAAGGCATGGTAAGCGTCTGATACCGATCGTCTTGGAGCCTTCAACCACCTCGCGTCCACGAGTCGTATGTCGTGAAGTGATTTTCCGATGATATTCCAAGTTAGAGAAGAATTGGATGATCTTCTGTTACCTATTCAGTCAATAAACCGAACTTATTATTGATCTTCACGAACTCGTCTTTCACTTGTAAGCGTATCTAATTTGGTATTGCGTTCCATTTTCTGAGTAGTTAGCGGAGACTCTGAACGGCAAAAGTCTCATTTTGGGCGTATTTTTTCACTTTACAGTGCCTCAGAAGTGCTGATCTTATGCTGCAAGGTAGTTTCTGGGGTGTCTAAACAAAAATTCAACCGAGTGGATGACGTTGAGTTTGCATTCTACTGCTGTCGTTGCTAATCCATGGCGTTCTTCGGGCCACGTAAGTGCCTCCCTTCAATTGGAATCTCTGAAGTACTTTCGATGTGTGGTTCTGCATTAGAATAACAAAAACCAATCTTCTGATTATATCTTGACACAAGTTGTGAATCAAAATAGAGTGAATTTTGGTTGGAATTAATTCATTGTTTGATTTTCAGGTATTGGAAATTGTAGAGTACCTTGAATCTGCATTGCCCAATGTAAGTAGATGTCCAACTGCACCATGTAGACTCCACATTGTAAAGGCACATTATGGTGATCGTCTTTTCTCAAGACAACGAAGGAAAATATTTGTTATTCCGAATTCAACTGACGAAGCTGAAAATAGCTGGATATACACCTCTAGTGATGGCCTGATATCTTCTGATATTCCAAATGAGAAGAGCATCAACTATGACTTGAATTTAAGTGATCTCTTGCCAAAATCAAAATTTGAGCAACTTGGAGGTATTAAGAGAAGCCTACTTGATCAGTTAAAGGTTATTCATTTACATATTTTAGCTTCGGAACAGTGGCATGCTTCTCGACTATCATCATGTCACAGGTACATTGTTTTGTGCAGCATTCTAGTTCTCAGTATACTGCTACTGTGCCCATGTAGCTTATATGATATCAATTCGTTCTGACAGGAACTACTTGATCAGTGCAACAAATTTGATACACTATCTAGCCATGAGATGCCTTAATCTTGAGCAACTTAACGATGACACTGGTTCTATCGGTCTTCTGAATTTAGAGAATATCAATGCTCATGTTCTTGCAAGTCTTACAATAGGTATTAAGATTGTTGATTGTTTGTATTCTTATTCCTCGATTGTCGAAGAAAATGCTGTTGCATTGGCTGAGGATTTGTCTATCCATGCTTTGAAGAAGAAGGCAGACTATAACAGAGAGCAACTGTTTGGTCCGTTTCAGGATGGCAGCACTACCCATATCATGGTAACAGTAGGCCAAGAGGCAGCAGAGAGTGAAACGCTTATACCTGATCTTCTCAACAGAGGAACCACAATTATTAGGATCAATTGTGCACATGGAGACCCGAATGTTTGGAGTGAAATTGTCCAAAAAGTAAAACATAGTTCAATCATGTTAGAGAAACCATGCCGAGTTCTCATGGATTTAGCTGGGCCCAAGCTTCGAACTGAACGACTCAAACCTGGTCCATGCGTAGTCAAAATCTCCCCCCAAAGAAATGCTAGTGGACATGTGATCAACCCTTCTCAGGTGTGGATCTTGCAGAGAGGTGTATCTCCCCCTATTGCTCATGGTTCTCCTGATGCAATTTTGTATATAGACGGTACTGAACTGTTAACTAGGCTAGAACCAGGTGATTCTTTGAGATTCCATGATGCTAGAGGAAAGAAAAGGGTGCTCAAGGTTCACGGAAAATTGCATCTATTTGGTGGAGTTGGGTTCGTGACCGAGTGTCAAAGAGCTGCTTATGTTCAGTCAGGAGGAGTACTGTATCTTAAAGGAAGGAAAGGGAAGCATGCTGTTGGTCAAATTGTAGATGTCCCAGCTTCCGAACAAGTTATCAGGGTTAAGATTGGAGACTTGCTTACTATATCGAGAACTCTAGATGAATATGTTTTGGTAACTCCTTCGAGGAATGCTCATAGAATAACTTGTTCTTCAAGCTACCTCTTTGATTCTGTCAAACCTGGGGATCCAATTTCTTTTGATGACGGAAAAATTTGGGGAATAATTCAAGGAACTAGTACATCCGAGATTATTGTATCAATAAACCATGCCAGTTCAAAAGGTACTAAACTCGGGTCGGACAAATCAATAAACATCCCAAAGAGCAAGATTCGGTTCAACGGTCTCACTTCCAAGGATCTTATGGATCTTGAGTTTGTTGCTTGTCATGCTGACATGGTGGGTTTATCATTTGTTCGAGATGTTCAGGACATTGTGTTGCTTCAGCGTGAACTGCAGCACAGGAAACTTGAAAAACTAGGAATTGTACTTAAAATTGAGACAAGGAGTGGGTTTGAGAATCTTCCCTTAATGCTGCTAGAGGCAATGAAGTGTCCTAATCCTTTAGGTGTCATGATTGCTAGAGGCGATCTTGCCGTGGAGTGTGGTTGGGAAAACTTGTCTAATCTGCAGGAAGAGATTTTAACCATCTGCAGTGCTGCCCATGTTCCAGTTATCTGGGCCACTCAAGTTTTGGAGAGCCTTGTCAAGTTTGGTGTGCCAACCCGAGCTGAAATCACAGATGTCGCCTCTGGAAGACGGTGAGCCTTCATTTGTATGCTTAGCCAATTAGTACATACCAACTAGATTGTGATATCCACACATTTTCCCCTCACAATCTAATTAATGGAGACCCTGAATATGTTCATTCATAATACAACTTCTGTTGGTTTTTGTCAGGGCGAGTTGCATAATGCTAAACAAAGGAAAACATGTGGTGGAGGCGGTGTCGACTTTGAACACCATCTTGCGTAATTACTCATTGAAGATGAAAGTCGAAGAACTGATGCCTCTTGTGCTTTCAAATCACCTGTTGTAGCCTGCGCCTCTTCATAGGTATTTTCACATTTGTAGATGCCTTCTGAGCTAGCATTGTGCATCTTCACATGGATGAAATAGTTGAAGAGCATGAGAATTGATCAATGATGAATAATCATGCATCTTCATCATCATCATCAGACATCCTATGTTAAAAATTGGAAGAAATTAACATACATGTGTAATGTTCAAGTGTGCAAACAACTGGTATACTTTTCAACATTAACACCATGTTATTTTCGCGGAATAGAAATGGAATAGGTGTTACGGATTCCGTAAGAAGTCGTTCTTAGAGGGCTAGTGTTAAACATTCTGAGCAAAAACCAAAGATTTCCTAAGGAGGGCGGGCCAGGAATCCGGAATAGGACAATAAATGATTGTTTTGCTCTCAATGCATTTTATTAATTCCTAAACTACCCTCAACATTATATCTCACCACTCTTCGGCACTCCTCATTTTCAGTTTTCCACCGAGACAAGTTCACTCCTCATCTCGTTCATCCTTCTCTGATTCCTGCGATTCAAACCCATAATCATCTCGTTCACTTCCTCATCTCGTTCATCCTCGGGTACGTTCACTCCTCAGGTACGTTCACTTCTCATCTTATTCATCCTTTTGAGTTCGATTCAAACCCTGAATCAAACTGAGTATGATATCTATGTTGTTTGAGTATGTTGTCTATGCTTTGTTTGTGATGTTTGAGCATGATGTCTATGTTGTGTTTATGGTTATGCTGTTTATATGGTTGATTTGTGTTTGTGTTTGATTTTGTGTTTATGTTGTTTAGTTGATTATGCTGTTTAGTTGATTTATGTTGTTTAGTTTGATTTTGTGTTTAGTTGATTATGATGTTTAGAACTTCATGATGAGGTGATAAATGTGATTGTTTCTTTGCTTTGCAGTAGTTGGCTTTGGCAAGAAGAGGGGACCCAACTCTTCAAAGAAGTAATATATTGTCTCAGTGAAGAAGATGGTATGAACCACTCAAGAGGTTTTGACAATTTGTTAGAGTTGTTGTTTTTGCTAATTAGCTTAATACTTGAATAAATTCGAAATCAACTGAGGATTTGCTCATTATGTCATTTCTCATGGTGGATTGGTTTATGTTTCTGTTGTATTGTCTATGTTATTGATGGACTTGGTGCCAAATTGATTAATTGAGCTAATAAGTTGATCTGGAACTGAGTTGAAGAATGCACCTGATTCACTGAATGATCAGTGCCAAATATGAGATGAATCAGCTGAGGTAAATTAATTATTTTTTTAATTATTAGTTAATTATATTTAAGTTTTATTATTATTAATTTTTAAAATTAATTAATACAAATTATATGTATTATATTATTTATATGCTATACATATACAATGAGAGACAAATATGTCATTTTATCACATTTCAAGTACGAGAGATGAACTAAAAAAGGTAGTCCCTTCTCTTCGGACATGCCAAACAAATGACTCCCCATAAGAGCAATGAACATCCCTATGGTCTTGAGGGAATGATGGAAAAACATCTATATTGAAGTCCTTCCTTATAGTAGATGTCTTGTTTCCCTACCACGCCATCCTAGGACAAACAACTATAAAACCCCAACAGGATTGTCTTCTTGACGACACATTAGAGGCTTATGATTCTTACCCCTAATGGGATAAGAGATATATTGGGCGACCAGTTTGTGTCTAGAAAGTGCTAAACAAGTTATCTTCACCAAATGAACCAAAAAGAAACCCTCGTCATCGAGACAGAGACTGATCCAAGAGAAGATGGATTTCGTCCCCTACTAGTAGAGGAGTTGATCGAGGATGAAGTTGATAATCCAAGGAGGAGAATTCAACTAGGGGTCACGCTATTAGAGAAACAGAAACTAGCCTTGGTAAATTTGTTAATTGTGTATAAGAATTTGTTCTACACAGATATAATCGCTCATGAGTTGAAAATTAACCCTACGATAAGGTTGATCGCCCATAAAAGGAGACGACTTGGTGGGGAGAAAATATTAACGATTCGTCAAGAAATTGGAAAACTAGTAGAAACGAGATTCGTTAGACAAGTGCGCTTTCAAACATGGGCGTCAATCCAGTCCTGGTAAAGAAAACGAATGGAAAATATGAATAAACTTCAGGGATTTGAACAAATCATGCTCCAAAGACTCCTACTCACTATCTAGAATTGATCAGCTAGTCTATGTAACCTTTGAAAATGAGACACTAGTTTCATGGATGCCGGCTCCGGATACAACCGGATTACAATGCACCCAGACGACGAAGTGCACACGATTTTTGATACGGACAGTTAGGGGTGGCAATCGTGTCGTGTCGTGTCTAATCGTGTCGTGTCATTAATCGTGTCGTGTCATTAAACGTGTCGTGTCTAAACGGATAAGTTTTAAACGTGTCTGTAAATGTCAGACACGTACACGACACGTTTAATAAACGTGTCACACGACACACGACACGGCAACACGACACGATTAAGACACGACACGACACGACACGTTTACTACACGATAAGACACGACACGATTAGACACGGCATGACACGATAACACGACACGATAGACACAACACGACACGATAGACACGATATATACGATAAAACACGACACGATAAGACACG
Organism: Chamaenerion angustifolium; assembly: GCA_946814005.1. Classification (NCBI taxonomy): domain Eukaryota; kingdom Viridiplantae; phylum Streptophyta; class Magnoliopsida; order Myrtales; family Onagraceae; genus Chamaenerion; species Chamaenerion angustifolium. Next base: position 5,100,258 of record OX328279.1, read on the forward strand.
TTAAAATCAACACATTAATCTGGGTGTGGGTTAGTGAAAATTATACACGGTTAGACACGACACGATTAGACACGGTTAGACACGACACGATTAGACACGATTAATTAATCGTGTTTAAACGTGTGTTTGTCGTGTTTTAGCAGGTTAGATGTGTTTAGACACGATTATTAATCGTGTCTAAACGTATAAGAGTTGTTTAGACACGCTTAGTAATCGTGTCGTGTCTAAACGTGTAAATTGCAGATCGTTTAATCGTGTCGTGTCAGAAATTGCCACCCCTACGGACAGTGACATATTGTGTTATAGGGACATACCCTTATGCCTCTTGAACGCAGGGGTAACCTACAAAAGAATGGTTAATAAACTGTTCAAGGAGATGTTGGGAAGGAATATGGAGGCGTACATGGATGACATGCTGGTAAAGTTAGTAAAAGGCAACCCCATACAACCGACCTCAAAGAAGCCTTCAAGTGTATAAGAAAGTACAATGTCTGCCTCAATCCGAAAGAGTGTGCCTTTGGAGTCAACTCAGAAAAATTCCTAGAATTCGTGGTAAGTGAACGAGAAATCGAGGGTAACTCAGAGAAACTCAAGGTAATCAAAGAAATGAAATACTCACATGCCATAAAGATAGATCCAAGCTCTAAATGGTCGTCTGACCACGTTAAGTATTTTCCTTTTAAAGACGAGCAATCGATCCCTACAGTTCTTTTAAATATTAATGACCAACAAAAAGTTAGAGTGGACTGCAATGGTACATATATCCACATCTCGATGATATGATCAAAGTCAATAGGATGTATTCACCGTCTCAATTCACTAAGGAGACTCAACTCAGTGAGGCATAACCCAACACTGCCTGATTTGCAAAGATAAAAAAAAATTAGGAGTCGAGAAGCCCTAAACTATGGTTATTTATTTACTTTATTTTTTTAAAAATATATTAAAGATGGTTTAAACATCAACATATTTCTAATTTTGGATTGTGAAGCCCTAAAATATGCTATATACAGTTCAAGTTCAAGTTCCATGGGCTTGGATTGTTTCTTTTATATGGGCCCCTAAATTATGTCCAGAAGGCAATGGTTCCTTCCTTGCTTCCGTTCCAATTCCCATATTTTCTTAAACCCTAGTTAGTAAAACTTCCAAAGTTCTGAGATTTCGTCCACTGCAATGTCAGACAAGGAAGATAATGATTCTGATGCGCCCGAGGAGTTCACTGCTGAACAGGTTTGCCTATTCGTGTCAGATTCCTCTCCAATTTATCTCCGTGATGGACATTTTGTAGAAGGAAGTTAAAAGATTTCGTTGTGTTTTGTTGGTAGAGTTTGCGTCAAGACGAAGAGTTGAGAAAAATACAGACTGAGAGTACTGATATTGGAATTCGTGATGGATTAGTGATGGATAAAACCTTGATTGCTAAGAATAATATTGGACAACATATCACGATGGATTCGTGAGGTTACTGATATTTTTGTTGTTTGATGATTGAAACAAAATTATGTGTGCTTGATATATACTGATGGATGAAGATGAAAGTTTTTTCAAATAGTAGTCATTGTGCCAAAAAAATTTGAAAAACGTAAGCATACTGAAAAAAAATATTTAGCAAAATGTATATAAGCGCTACTAGGGGTAGCGTTTTTATGAGAAACGATACTGGCATTTTTATGAAAAACGTTGCTGGCATTTTTATTTTTTTTATTTTACGTTTTTTTGACGACTCAATGTTTAATTAAAAATAAAATTATGTATTTTTTTAAAAAAATTAAAAAAATTGTAATAACTAAATATATTAATTGCGATTCACATTATGCAAAAAATATTAAATTTGAATTTACAAATTGACTGTAGGCTCTGCTGTAAGTTGAGATATGAACATTTGACTTAAAATAATATAACTCAGATTCTGTAAGTCCAAACTGACCACGGTGAACGTCATTTAAGTCGTAATTCAATTATCTACATAGAGTAATTTTTTTTATTAGAAATACATTGATTTTTTAACCTAACTTCGCTTGTCTTATAATTTGACTGAAATAATTAAATACATTCAGTGAGAAATTTAATTATGTACTTACTCAAAAAAATTAAAACAATTACAATGCGTAGCTAATTTAATTACGAATTAAATGACGCTAACTAAGCGTTAATTTCTTTACTTTTAGACTGACCGTATAATACGAAGTAAATTACGAATTGTATTATACGGTCAGTCTAAAAGTAAAAAATTAGACTCGTTATGTGATCCAACACGTTTGAGATAACTAGGTCGATAACATACCATGATTGCTAAGAATAATATTGGACAACATATCGTGATGGATTCGTGAGGTTACTAATATTTTTGTTGTTTGAAGATTGATACACATCATGTGTGCTTGATATACTACTGGTGGATAAGAGTTTTTATAAAAAGTAGGCACTGTGCCAAAAAAAATTAAAACAAGTAAGTATACTGAAAAAATATTTAGCAAAATGTATATAAACACTACTCGGGGTAGCGTTTTTTACAACGTGCGCTACTTTGAGTAGCGTTTTTCAACAAACGCTACTAGGGGTAGCGTTTTTCATAAAACGCTACTTGCGGTGACGTTTTTATGAAAAATGCTACTTGGGGTGGCGTTTTTATGAAAAACGCTACCCCTAGTGGCGTTTTTTTAACGTTATTTTACGACTCGATGTTTAATTAAAAATAAAATTATGTATTTATTAAAAAAATTTTTTTTTTTCAAAAAGTAGACACTGTACCAAAACAATTTGAAAAAAGTACGTATACTGAAAAAATATTTAGCAAAATGTATATAAGCGCTACTAGGGGTAGCTTTTTTTGAAAAACGCTACCCCTAGTGGCGTTTTTATTCTTGCTTTTGTACGTTTTTTGACGACTCGATGTTTAATTAAAAATAAAATTATTTATTTATTAAAAAAAATTATAATAATTAGATTTTTTTACTGCGATTTAAATGATGCAAAACAATATTAAATTTGCACTTACGGATTGACTGTAGGCTCTACTGTAAGTTGAGATATGAAAATTTGACTTAAAACAATATAACTCAAACCCCGTAAGTCGAAACTGGCCACGGTGAACGTCATTTATGTCGTAATTCAATTATCTACATATAGTAATTTTTTTGATTAGAAATACATTGATTTTTTAGCCTAACATCGCTTGTCTTATAATTTGACCGAAATAATTAAATGCATTCGGTGAGAAATTTAATTATGTACTTACTCAAAAAAATCAAAACAATTACAGTGCGTAACTAATTTAATTACGAATTAAATGACGGTAAATAGGCGTTAATTGTTTACTTTTAGACTGATTGTATAATACGAAGTAAATTACGTATTGTATTATACAGTTAGTCTAAAAGTAAAAAATTAGACTTGTTATGTGATCCAGCACGTTTGAGCTAACTAGCTGGGTAACAAACCTTGATTGCTAAGAATAATATTAGAAAACATATCGTGATGGATTCGTGAGGTTACTGATATTTTTGTTGTTTGATGATTGAAACACATCATGTGTGCTTGATATACTACTCGTGGATAAAGATGAAGATGTTTTTCAAAAAGTAGGCACTGTGCCAAAAATATTTGAAAAATGTAAGTATACAGAAAATATATTTAGCAAAATGTATATAAACTCTACTCGGGTTAGCAGTTTTTACAACGTGCACTACTTTGACTAGCGTTTTTCAACAAACGCTACTAGGGGTAGCGTTTTTCATAAAACGCTACTTGGGGTGACTTTTTTTGTTTTTTATGAAAAATGCTACCCTAGTGGCTTTTTTTTTTTGCTTTTTTACGTTTTTTTAAGACTCGATGTTTAATTAACAATAAAATTATGTATTTATTAAAAAAAATGAGGTTTTTAAAAAGTAGGCACTACACCAAAACAATTTGAAAAAAGTAGGTATAATAGGGGTATACTAAAAAACTATTTAGCAATATGTATATAAGCACTATTAGGGGTAATGTTTTTATGAAACCTGCTACCCCTAGTGGCGTTATAATTTTTTATTTTTTTACGTGTTTTTGATGACTCGATGTTTAATTAAAAATAAAATTATTTATTTATTAAAAAATTATAATAAGTAGATATTTTTATTGCGATTCAAATGATGCAAAACAATATTAAATTTGCACTTACGGATTGACTGTAGGCTCTACTGTAAGTTGAGATATGAAAATTTGACTTAAAACAATATATCTCAAACCCCGTAAGTCGAAACTGGCCACAGTGAACGTCATTTATGTCGTAATTCAATTATCTACATATAGTAATTTTTTTGATTAGAAATACATTGATTTTTTAGCCTAACACCGCTTGTCTTATAATTTGACCAAAATAATTAAATGCATTCGGTGAGAAATTTAATTATGTACTTACTCAAAAAAATCAAAACAATTACAGTGCGTAACTAATTTAATTACGAATTAAATGACGGTAAATAGGCGTTAATTGTTTACTTTTAGACTAACTGTATAATACGAAGTAAATTACGTATTGTATTATACAGTTAGTCTAAAAGTAAAACATTAGACTTGTTATGTGATCCAGAACGTTTGAGCTAACTAGCTGGGTAACAAACCTTGATTGCTAAGAATAATATTAGAAAACATATCGTGATGGATTCGTGAGGTTACTGATATTTTTGTTGTTTGATGATTGAAACACATCATGTGTGCTTGATATACTACTCGTGGATAAAGATGAAGATGTTTTTCAAAAAGTAGGCACTGTGCCAAAAATATTTGAAAAATGTAAGTATACAGAAAATATATTTAGCAAAATGTATATAAACTCTACTCGGGTTAGCAGTTTTTACAACGTGCACTACTTTAACTAGCGTTTTTCAACAAACGCTACTAGGGGTAGCGTTTTTCATAAAACGCTACTTGGGGTGACTTTTTTTGTTTTTTATGAAAAATGCTACCCTAGTGGCTTTTTTTTTTGCTTTTTTACGTTTTTTTAAGACTCGATGTTTAATTAACAATAAAATTATGTATTTATTAAAAAAAATGAGGTTTTTAAAAAGTAGGCACTACACCAAAACAATTTGAAAAAAGTAGGTATAATAGGGGTATACTAAAAAACTATTTAGCAATATGTATATAAGCACTATTAGGGGTAATGTTTTTATGAAACCTGCTACCCCTAGTGGCGTTATTATTTTTTATTTTTTTACGTGTTTTTGACGACTCGATGTTTAATTAAAAATAAAATTATTTATTTATTAAAAAATTATAATAAGTAGATATTTTTATTGCGATTCAAATGATGCAAAACAATATTAAATTTGCACTTACGGATTGACTGTAGGCTCTACTGTAAGTTGAGATATGAAAATTTGACTTAAAACAATATAACTCAAACCCCGTAAGTCGAAACTGGCCACAGTGAACGTCATTTATGTCGTAATTCAATTATCTACATATAGTAATTTTTTTGATTAGAAATACATTGATTTTTTAGCCTAACACCGCTTGTCTTATAATTTGACCAAAATAATTAAATGCATTCGGTGAGAAATTTAATTATGTACTTACTCAAAAAAATCAAAACAATTACAGTGCGTAACTAATTTAATTACGAATTAAATGACGGTAAATAGGCGTTAATTGTTTACTTTTAGACTGATTGTATAATACGAAGTAAATTACGTATTGTATTATACAGTTAGTCTAAAAGTAAAACATTAGACTTGTTATGTGATCCAGAACGTTTGAGCTAACTAGCTGGGTAACAAACCTTGATTGCTAAGAATAATATTAGAAAACATATCGTGATGGATTCGTGAGGTTACTGATATTTTTGTTGTTTGATGATTGAAACACATCATGTGTGCTTGATATACTACTCGTGGATAAAGATGAAGATGTTTTTCAAAAAGTAGGCACTGTGCCAAAAATATTTGAAAAATGTAAGTATACAGAAAATATATTTAGCAAAATGTATATAAACTCTACTCGGGTTAGCAGTTTTTACAACGTGCACTACTTTGACTAGCGTTTTTCAACAAACGCTACTAGGGGTAGCGTTTTTCATAAAACGCTACTTGGGGTGACTTTTTTTGTTTTTTATGAAAAATGCTACCCTAGTGGCTTTTTTTTTTTTGCTTTTTTACGTTTTTTTAAGACTCGATGTTTAATTAACAATAAAATTATGTATTTATTAAAAAAAATGAGGTTTTTAAAAAGTAGGCACTACACCAAAACAATTTGAAAAAAGTAGGTATAATAGGGGTATACTAAAAAACTATTTAGCAATATGTATATAAGCACTATTAGGGGTAATGTTTTTATGAAACCTGCTACCCCTAGTGGCGTTATTATTTTTTATTTTTTTACGTGTTTTTGACGACTCGATGTTTAATTAAAAATAAAATTATTTATTTATTAAAAAATTATAATAAGTAGATATTTTTATTGCGATTCAAATGATGCAAACCAATATTAAATTTGCACTTACGGATTGACTGTAGGCTCTACTGTAAGTTGAGATATGAAAATTTGACTTAAAACAATATAACTCAAACCCCGTAAGTCGAAACTGGCCACAGTGAACGTCATTTATGTCGTAATTCAATTATCTACATATAGTAATTTTTTTGATTAGAAATACATTGATTTTTTAGCCTAACACCGCTTGTCTTATAATTTGACCAAAATAATTAAATGCATTCGGTGAGAAATTTAATTATGTACTTACTCAAAAAAATCAAAACAATTACAGTGCGTAACTAATTTAATTACGAATTAAATGACGGTAAATAGGCGTTAATTGTTTACTTTTAGACTGATTGTATAATACGAAGTAAATTACGTATTGTATTATACAGTTAGTCTAAAGGTAAAACATTAGACTTGTTATGTGATCCAGAACGTTTGAGCTAACTAGCTGGGTAACAAACCTTGATTGCTAAGAATAATATTAGAAAACATATCGTGATGGATTCGTGAGGTTACTGATATTTTTGTTGTTTGATGATTGAAACACATCATGTGTGCTTGATATACTACTCGTGGATAAAGATGAAGATGTTTTTCAAAAAGTAGGCACTGTGCCAAAAATATTTGAAAAATGTAAGTATACAGAAAATATATTTAGCAAAATGTATATAAACTCTACTCGGGTTAGCAGTTTTTACAACGTGCACTACTTTGACTAGCGTTTTTCAACAAACGCTACTAGGGGTAGCGTTTTTCATAAAACGCTACTTGGGGTGACTTTTTTTGTTTTTTATGAAAAATGCTACCCTAGTGGCTTTTTTTTTTTTGCTTTTTTACGTTTTTTTAAGACTCGATGTTTAATTAACAATAAAATTATGTATTTATTAAAAAAAATGAGGTTTTTAAAAAGTAGGCACTACACCAAAACAATTTGAAAAAAGTAGGTATAATAGGGGTATACTAAAAAACTATTTAGCAATATGTATATAAGCACTATTAGGGGTAATGTTTTTATGAAACCTGCTACCCCTAGTGGCGTTATTATTTTTTATTTTTTTACGTGTTTTTGACGACTCGATGTTTAATTAAAAATAAAATTATTTATTTATTAAAAAATTATAATAAGTAGATATTTTTATTGCGATTCAAATGATGCAAAACAATATTAAATTTGCACTTACGGATTGACTGTAGGCTCTACTGTAAGTTGAGATATGAAAATTTGACTTAAAACAATATAACTCAAACCCCGTAAGTCGAAACTGGCCACAGTGAACGTCATTTATGTCGTAATTCAATTATCTACATATAGTAATTTTTTTGATTAGAAATACATTGATTTTTTAGCCTAACACCGCTTGTCTTATAATTTGACCAAAATAATTAAATGCATTCGGTGAGAAATTTAATTATGTACTTACTCAAAAAAATCAAAACAATTACAGTGCGTAACTAATTTAATTACGAATTAAATGACGGTAAATAGGCGTTAATTGTTTACTTTTAGACTAACTGTATAATACGAAGTAAATTACGTATTGTATTATACAGTTAGTCTAAAAGTAAAACATTAGACTTGTTATGTGATCCAGAACGTTTGAGCTAACTAGCTGGGTAACAAACCTTGATTGCTAAGAATAATATTAGAAAACATATCGTGATGGATTCGTGAGGTTACTGATATTTTTGTTGTTTGATGATTGAAACACATCATGTGTGCTTGATATACTACTCGTGGATAAAGATGAAGATGTTTTTCAAAAAGTAGGCACTGTGCCAAAAATATTTGAAAAATGTAAGTATACAGAAAATATATTTAGCAAAATGTATATAAACTCTACTCGGGTTAGCAGTTTTTACAACGTGCACTACTTTGACTAGCGTTTTTCAACAAACGCTACTAGGGGTAGCGTTTTTCATAAAACGCTACTTGGGGTGACTTTTTTTGTTTTTTATGAAAAATGCTACCCTAGTGGCTTTTTTTTTTGCTTTTTTACGTTTTTTTAAGACTCGATGTTTAATTAACAATAAAATTATGTATTTATTAAAAAAAATGAGGTTTTTAAAAAGTAGGCACTACACCAAAACAATTTGAAAAAAGTAGGTATAATAGGGGTATACTAAAAAACTATTTAGCAATATGTATATAAGCACTATTAGGGGTAATGTTTTTATGAAACCTGCTACCCCTAGTGGCGTTATTATTTTTTATTTTTTTACGTGTTTTTGACGACTCGATGTTTAATTAAAAATAAAATTATTTATTTATTAAAAAATTATAATAAGTAGATATTTTTATTGCGATTCAAATGATGCAAAACAATATTAAATTTGCACTTACGGATTGACTGTAGGCTCTACTGTAAGTTGAGATATGAAAATTTGACTTAAAACAATATAACTCAAACCCCGTAAGTCGAAACTGGCCACAGTGAACGTCATTTATGTCGTAATTCAATTATCTACATATAGTAATTTTTTTGATTAGAAATACATTGATTTTTTAGCCTAACACCGCTTGTCTTATAATTTGACCAAAATAATTAAATGCATTCGGTGAGAAATTTAATTATGTACTTACTCAAAAAAATCAAAACAATTACAGTGCGTAACTAATTTAATTACGAATTAAATGACGGTAAATAGGCGTTAATTGTTTACTTTTAGACTGATTGTATAATACGAAGTAAATTACGTATTGTATTATACAGTTAGTCTAAAAGTAAAACATTAGACTTGTTATGTGATCCAGAACGTTTGAGCTAACTAGCTGGGTAACAAACCTTGATTGCTAAGAATAATATTAGAAAACATATCGTGATGGATTCGTGAGGTTACTGATATTTTTGTTGTTTGATGATTGAAACACATCACGTGTGCTTGATATACTACTCGTGGATAAAGATGAAGATGTTTTTCAAAAAGTAGGCACTGTGCCAAAAATATTTGAAAAATGTAAGTATACAGAAAATATATTTAGCAAAATGTATACAAACTCTACCCGGGTTAGCAGTTTTTACAACGTGCACTACTTTGACTAGCGTTTTTCAACAAACGCTACTAGGGGTAGCGTTTTTCATAAAACGCTACTTGAGGTGACTTTTTTTTTATATGAAAAATGCTACCCTAGTGGCATTTTTTTTTTTGCTTTTTTACGTTTTTTTAAGACTCGATGTTTAATTAACAATAAAATTATGTATTTATTAAAAAAAATGAGGTTTTTAAAAAGTAGGCACTACACCAAAACAATTTGAAAAAAGTAGGTATAATAGGGGTATACTAAAAAACTATTTAGCAATATGTATATAAGCACTATTAGGGGTAATGTTTTTATGAAACCTGCTACCCCTAGTGGCGTTATTATTTTTTATTTTTTTACGTGTTTTTGACGACTCGATGTTTAATTAAAAATAAAATTATTTATTTATTAAAAAATTATAATAAGTAGATATTTTTATTGCGATTCAAATGATGCAAAACAATATTAAATTTGCACTTACGGATTGACTGTAGGCTCTACTGTAAGTTGAGATATGAAAATTTGACTTAAAACAATATAACTCAAACCCCGTAAGTCGAAACTGGCCACAGTGAACGTCATTTATGTCGTAATTCAATTATCTACATATAGTAATTTTTTTGATTAGAAATACATTGATTTTTTAGCCTAACACCGCTTGTCTTATAATTTGACCAAAATAATTAAATGCATTCGGTGAGAAATTTAATTATGTACTTACTCAAAAAAATCAAAACAATTACAGTGCGTAACTAATTTAATTACGAATTAAATGACGGTAAATAGGCGTTAATTGTTTACTTTTAGACTGATTGTATAATACGAAGTAAATTACGTATTGTATTATACAGTTAGTCTAAAAGTAAAACATTAGACTTGTTATGTGATCCAGAACGTTTGAGCTAACTAGCTGGGTAACAAACCTTGATTGCTAAGAATAATATTAGAAAACATATCGTGATGGATTCGTGAGGTTACTGATATTTTTGTTGTTTGATGATTGAAACACATCATGTGTGCTTGATATACTACTCGTGGATAAAGATGAAGATGTTTTTCAAAAAGTAGGCACTGTGCCAAAAATATTTGAAAAATGTAAGTATACAGAAAATATATTTAGCAAAATGTATATAAACTCTACTCGGGTTAGCAGTTTTTACAACGTGCACTACTTTGACTAGCGTTTTTCAACAAACGCTACTAGGGGTAGCGTTTTTCATAAAACGCTACTTGGGGTGACTTTTTTTGTTTTTTATGAAAAATGCTACCCTAGTGGCTTTTTTTTTTTGCTTTTTTACGTTTTTTTAAGACTCGATGTTTAATTAACAATAAAATTATGTATTTATTAAAAAAAATGAGGTTTTTAAAAAGTAGGCACTACACCAAAACAATTTGAAAAAAGTAGGTATAATAGGGGTATACTAAAAAACTATTTAGCAATATGTATATAAGCACTATTAGGGGTAATGTTTTTATGAAACCTGCTACCCCTAGTGGCGTTATTATTTTTTATTTTTTTACGTGTTTTTGACGACTCGATGTTTAATTAAAAATAAAATTATTTATTTATTAAAAAATTATAATAAGTAGATATTTTTATTGCGATTCAAATGATGCAAAACAATATTAAATTTGCACTTACGGATTGACTGTAGGCTCTACTGTAAGTTGAGATATGAAAATTTGACTTAAAACAATATAACTCAAACCCCGTAAGTCGAAACTGGCCACAGTGAACGTCATTTATGTCGTAATTCAATTATCTACATATAGTAATTTTTTTGATTAGAAATACATTGATTTTTTAGCCTAACACCGCTTGTCTTATAATTTGACCAAAATAATTAAATGCATTCGGTGAGAAATTTAATTATGTACTTACTCAAAAAAATCAAAACAATTACAGTGCGTAACTAATTTAATTACGAATTAAATGACGGTAAATAGGCGTTAATTGTTTACTTTTAGACTAACTGTATAATACGAAGTAAATTACGTATTGTATTATACAGTTAGTCTAAAAGTAAAACATTAGACTTGTTATGTGATCCAGAACGTTTGAGCTAACTAGCTGGGTAACAAACCTTGATTGCTAAGAATAATATTAGAAAACATATCGTGATGGATTCGTGAGGTTACTGATATTTTTGTTGTTTGATGATTGAAACACATCACGTGTGCTTGATATACTACTCGTGGATAAAGATGAAGATGTTTTTCAAAAAGTAGGCACTGTGCCAAAAATATTTGAAAAATGTAAGTATACAGAAAATATATTTAGCAAAATGTATACAAACTCTACTCGGGTTAGCAGTTTTTACAACGTGCACTACTTTGACTAGCGTTTTTCAACAAACGCTACTAGGGGTAGCGTTTTTCATAAAACGCTACTTGGGGTGACTTTTTTTGTTTTATATGAAAAATGCTACCCTAGTGGCATTTTTTTTTTTGCTTTTTTACGTTTTTTTAAGACTCGATGTTTAATTAACAATAAAATTATGTATTTATTAAAAAAAATGAGGTTTTTAAAAAGTAGGCACTACACCAAAACAATTTGAAAAAAGTAGGTATAATAGGGGTATACTAAAAAACTATTTAGCAAAATGTATATAAGCACTATTAGGGGTAATGTTTTTATGAAACCTGCTACCCCTAGTGGCGTTTTTATTTTTTTACGTGTTTTTGACGACTCTATGTTTAATTAAAATTAAAATTATTTATTTATTAAAAAATTATAATAAGTAGATATTTTTATTGCGATTCAAATGATGCAATAAATATTAAATTTGGATTTACGGATTGACTGTAGGCTCTAGTTGAGATATGAAAATTTGACTTAAAACAATATAACTCACACCCTGTAAGTCCAAACTGACCACGGTGAACGTCATTTATGTCGTAATTCAATTATCTACCTAGGGTAATTTTTTTGATTAGAAATACATTGATTTTTTAACCTAACATTGCTTGTCTTATAATTTGAATGAAATAATTATGTACTTACTCAAAAAAAATAAAAAAACATTACAGTGCGTAGCTAATTTAATTACAAATTAAATGGCGCTAACTAGGCGGTAATTTTTTACTTTTAAACTGACCGCATAATACGAAGTAAATTACGTATTATATTATACAGTGAGTCTTAAAGTAAAAAAATTATACTCGTTATATGATCCCACACGTTTGAGCTAACTAGCAGGGTAACATACCTTGATTGGTAAGAATAATATTTAGCAAAATGTATATAAACGCTACTCGGGGTAGCGTTTTTTACAACGTGCGCTACTTTGAGTAATGTTTTTCAACAAACGCTACCCCTAGTTCCGTTTTTTTGTGCTTATTTAAGATATTGCATTTATATATTATCACTTAGTTTGTCTGGAATTAGCTTTTGGTCCCAATCAGGCTATGAGCTGCTCAGAAGAAGTGTATTTACTATTTAATTCGTGCGGAAAAGTCTGGACAATTGGCACACCTTACGACACGGCATGTCCGAGTAAGGGGGAAGTTTCATGGGAAAACACTAATAATAATAACAAATGACGTGGAGTATGATTAAGATAGATTATTTAGGTATTTAATAATAGCTTTTATAAAGAGAACTTATGAATTTTTTCAAAAACTATATATATATTTTTTTAGAAAAGTAAGTATAGAAAAAATATATTTCGAAAAATAGGTATACGCGTACCCCCGGGTAGCGCGTATTGGCAATACGCGCACCCCAGGGAGGCGCCTATTGCATAGGCGCATGTTGGGGTTACGCCTATTGAATAGGCGCATCCCCCAACATGCGCCAATTCATATGGCTGTTTACTTTTTTTTTTAAACACTATTTTGAAGTTTTTATATCGTATATAGAGTTTTTAACGTATCGTATTATTCAGTCAGTCTAAAAGTAAAAACTTAACGCATAGTTAGCGTCATTTTATTCATAATTAAATTATCTACGCACCGTAATGTTTTTGACTTTTTTTGAGTAAGTACATAATTAAATTTCTCACCTAATGCATTTACTTATTTCGGTCAAATTATGGTGTAAACGATGTTAGGTTACAAAATCACTGTATTTTTAATCAAATAAATTACCCTACATAGATAATTGAATTACGACATAAATGACGTTAACCGTGTTGATTTTGGACTTACATGGTATGAGTTATAATTTTTTAAGTCAAATTTTCATATCTCAACTAACGGCATGCCGTACAGGCAATCCGTAAATCCAAATTTAATATTTTTTGCATCATTTGAATCGCAATTAAAATATCTACTTACTATAATTCTTTTAAATTTTTTTAATAGATACATAATTTTATTTTTAATTAAACATCGAGTCGTCATTATGGAATAATTTTTTTAAAAAAATAAGTAATCAGCCATATGAATAGGCGCCTCCCTGGGGTGCGCGTATTGCCAATACGCGCTACCCGGGGTGCGCGTATACCTATTTTTCGAAATATTTTTTTTTCTATACTTACTTTTCTAAAAAAAAAAATGCATAGTTTTCGAAAAAAATCAGAACTTATACATAATTCCAATCAATTACGGGGAAATGATGACACATGAGAACATAAAATGATGATTGGATTTGGATTTATAATTAAGAATAAAGAAAATTCATACATACGATACATCATGATGAATCAGAAGGTATTATGGTACAATTTTGATATACTCTTCATGAAGTTTTTCATTAAGTGTTTGTTCTAGAATTTTTTTTTGAAAAAGTATATATTAAAAAAAATATTTAGCAAAATGTGCATCTGCGCAGGTAGGACAGTAGCGATTTTAAGAAATCGCTACAATAGGTAGTGATTTCTTAAAAACAAATTGCAAGCTGATAGCATCTTTAATAAGTAGGTTTGATCAAGATAAATGAGTCAATTTTAAGAAGACAGATCAGAGTGTAAATGGATTTTCAGTGGGTGGAGGAGCAGGATACGGGATTGTAACCTCATTCACAACCAAAAAGGAAGTATCAACCAAGGAAAATGGAAGGTTTGATCAAGATAAATGAGTCAATTTTGAGAAGACACATCAGAGTGTAAATGGATTTTCAGTGGTGGAGGAGCAGGATACGGGATTGTAAGCTCATTCACAACCAAAAAGGAAGTATCAACCAAGGAAAATGGAAGGTTTGATCAAGAGAAATGAGTCAATTTTGAGAAGACACATCAGAGTGTAAATGGATTTTCAGTGGGTCTAGCAGGATACGGAATTGTAACCATATTCACAACCAAATAGGAAGTATCAACCAAGGAAAATGGAAGGTTTGATCAAGAGAAATGAGTCAATTTTGAGAAGACACATCAGAGTGTAAATGGATTTTCAGTGGGTGGAGAGCAGGATACAGAATTGTAACCTCATTCACAACCAAAAAGGAAGTATCAACCAAGGAAAATGGAAGGTTTGATCAAGAGAAATGAGTCAATTTTGATTACTTTGAGAAGACACATCAGAGTGTAAATGGATTTTCAGTGGGTGGAGGAGCAGGATACGGGATTGTAACCTCATTCACAACCAAAAAGGAAGTATCAACCAAGGAAAGTGGAAGGTTTGATCAAGAGAAATGAGTCAATTTTGATTACTTTGAGAAGACACATCAGAGTGTAAATGGATTTTCAGTGGGTGGAAGAGCAGGATACGAGATTGTAACCTCATTCACAACCAAAAGGGAAGTATCAATCAAGGAAAATGTAATTTGTTAGGTGGGGATCGAGTTTCTCAAATCGGTTGGTATAGAGACGCATGATTAGAACTCTCATCAAGATGTTGGAACAATTATAGCGCGGTATATCAATGACAACAAACTAAATCACCCTACGAAGAAGAGTGTAGTTTGTGATGAAAGACTTCAACGAGTTGATGTCAGTATACTATGCAGAAAATCAAGAGTCTTCAGATGAGGAGTTTTGGAGTTCGGGGGAGGATGCTGCACCAGTTAAAGTTGGCCGCCCTCTTGCACCTAAAAACCCCAAAGAGTTCTTTTGCAGCAATAATTCCTGAAAATGTCAAACTAGCTAGTGTATTTGAAGAAAGTCTCATTCGGAAACTTGTGAATAAACAACTTTGTTTCAATGTTTTACCTCGCGAATGTTGTTCAGAACAAGTTGGAAAATTTAGGATAAGTAATATTTGCCTAGGAAAAAAGTATTTAACTTCTTATAACTTCCTTTCTTGTTTACTTAAGGAATTTGGTGAGACTAGCCTAGAGAATGAACAAGCATCAGTTCGCTTGAAAGACCTTGGTTGTTGTACCATGTTAGTATCTAAACTTCACATTTTTAGAGAACCAGTTGAGGAATTTGGTGAGACTAGCCTAGAGAATGTACAAGCATCAGTTCGCTTGAAAGACCTTGGTTGTTGTACCATGTTAGTATCTAAACTTCACATTTTTAGAGAACCAGTTGAAATTGTAGCACTGACACTCTTTTGTCTGACAGACTTTCTTTAATAATTTATGTTGCAGGCTTGGACCTATGAATACTGAGATGGAGCAACGCAAAGTCCCTGTCCATCGAAAAACGCCACGTAGTGGTGAATGAGCGATTTTTTTTCAAAAAGTGTATATTTTAGAATTTTTTTTTGCAAAATCGCTACTACCAGTGGCGCTTTTCTGAAAATCGCTACTTCCAGTGGCGATTTTGTAAAATCGCTAATACCACCTGCGCAGATGCACATTTTGCTAAATATATTTTTTACATATATACTTTTTCAAAAACAAATTCTAAAATAAATACTTTTTGAAAAAAGTCACTCTTCATTGCTAAATGTCAAGTACAAAGCTAATTTATTAGGCATTAATTTACAGAATATCACTCTTCCTTCTATTCTATTCTACCTAGAAATACCACAGAAGTTGTTCAGCTTTGGTTCATCTTCATCAACTAGTAGTATATCAAGAATTCATGACGTGTTTCATTCATCAAACAACAAAAATATCAGTAACCTCACGAATCCATTACGATATGTTGTTCAATATTATTCTTAGTAATCAAGGTTTGCTACCCAGCTAGTTAGCTCAAACGTGTTGGATCACATAACGAGACTAATTTTTTACTTTTAGATTGGATGTATAATACAATACGTAATTTACTTCGTATTATACGGTCAGTCTAAAAGTAAAAAATTAACGCATAGTTAGCGTCATTTAATTAGTAATTAAATTAGCTACGCACTGTAATTTTTTTTATTTTTTTTGGAGTAAATACATAATTAAATTTATCACTGAATGCATTTAATTATTTCAGTCAAATTATAAGACAAACGATGTTAGGTTAAAAAATCAATGTATATCTAATCAAAAAAATTACCCTAGGTATATAATTGAATTACGACATAAATGACGTTCACCGTGGTCAGTTTGGACTTACAGGGTCTGAGTTAAATTGTTTTAAGTCAAATTTTCATATCTCAACTTACTGCAGAGCCTACAGTCAATCCGTAAGTCCAAATATAATATTTTTTTGCATCATTTGAATCGCAATTAAAATATCTACTGATTACAATATTTTTTAATTTATTTTAATAAATACATACTTTTATTTTTAATTAAACATCGAGTCGTCAAAAAAACGTAAAAATAAAAACAATAAAAACGCCACTAGGGGTAGAGTTTTTCATAAAAACGCTACCCTCAGTAGTGCTTATATACATTTTGCTAAATATTTTTTCAATATTCTTACTTTTTTCAAATTGTTTTGTTATAAGGCCTACTTTTTGAAAAAACTAATTTTTTGTAATAAATATATAATTTTATATTTAAATGAACATCGAGTCGTAAAAAAAACTTAAATAAGCACAAAAAAACGGAACTAGGGATAGCGTTTTTATGTTTTTCATATTTTTTCATCTGCTCGCCCTTCGCCACATAGTCTTCCTACACTTGGTTGACCACCAGTTGAGAGTCACAGTGGACTTTAAGTGAGGCTGCACCTACTCCCCTAGTAATTTGGAGTCCTGGTATCAAGGTTTCGTATTCTACTTCGTTGATCGTGATTTTCCAGGGACTAATTTTGAAATCTAGGTAAATATTAAGAGGTAATGTAATATTTTACCCTTAAAATAATATAATACTAGTTAATAACGATAATTATTTTAGCGTGTTTGAAAGCTTGATATCATTAATTGGGTCACGTAGTAAAATAATAAATATTTGAATTTAAGAACTCTAAAATTAATTTAAATTTCCAATTTTCTTTTTGTTAGTTTAATTAGGCAGGATCATATTTTTAATTCAACTTTTTTATATGGTGGTCATTTTACAATTAATTTATAAATTAAGTCATCTAAACCTTGAAGTTACTTGTTCAGCTTAATGTTGTGGAGTATATTAGCTTAGTGCCATTTTGTTCCATGACGGTAAAATCTAGTGTTGAGGAAAACAAACAAACATGATGGATCGTAAAAGTGAAAATAATGTCTAAAAAGTCTTGCTCAAATTCAAGATTGAGATCGATCGAGTGGACTTTTTGTTGGAAACTCTGGTTTGGTCTTGGTCTTACCAACCCACTCGGGTGGACTAAGACTGACCTGAAATATCATTCCCAAGTTTAAAAAAGAAAAACATTATTGAATTGAGATTCACAATTGTCGTCAAGTGACTACTCTCTCTCCTAGGGCTTCCAAGTGAAGGATATTCTCGCCGCAAACATCGGCATTCAATTTCCAGCCAATTGCTGCGTCTGGAGGGTCAAATCAACTGCAGTGAGGGAGGGTTCCAACCAATCACAGCTGAGAGTGTCGAAACCAGACAAATCAACATGCCGTAGAAGTTTCATCTGCAGAAAACAGTATGCAGAAGGAAGCACAACCCACGTAAAAAATCGGTTTAAAGCCCCTGTTTCTTCATCTTCTTTTCGTCTGTTTTGCAGGTTGGTTGCGGCTGCATTGAACACGTCTGAAACTACAAACCAAGATGAGCAATCAAAGTGGGACTCCTGGGGACTACATTCAATTGTGGAAGACCAAGTTTTCGCTGCCATTTAATCCACAGCTGGTGAGTACGGAAAGGTATGTGGCTAGTGTAATTGCGAAGAAGGGAATTAAGGCTGCAACAATACATAACGTGTTGAAAATAGCATGGGCAAGATACGGTCCAGTCATTAGTTCGAATGTAGGAGAGACAACAATAATGCTGGAGTTTGAGAATGATAATGACAGGAAATATATTTTTGATTTATCCCTATGGTCAATTCAAGGCCATTGCTTGAGTATACAACGATGCAAGCCTAGTGGTATCATAGCTGAGGCTGAGTTCAAGTGGGTGCAATTCTGGTGTCAAATTCATGATCTCGGGTTAGAAAAGTTTAGTGCGGACAACGCTAGAAGAATTGGGGAACAGATTGGAACGTTCATTGAAGTCAAGGAGGAAGTAGAAAATATACACAAAACAGTAATGAGAGTGAAGGTGGAAGTGAACGTCAATAACCCGCTCTTGGCGGGATTCTGGTGGACTAACTCCAATGAAGAAGAGAAATGGGCAACTATTAAATACGAACAGTTGTCCGATTTATGTTATGGTTGTGGGTGCTTGGGACATACAATGCTAGGGTGTAATGACGAGGTGGTTATGTCGGAAGTGGAGGAAGGCAAGACGATGTACGGTCCGTGGTTGACAGGAGTTAGGCCGAGACCACAGAGATCACGGAAAATAGGTGGAGAAGCGAGCGACAGCAATTCAAAAACACCTGCGCCAAACAGGCGTACATGGCATGACATTATGAATAATAACAATAAGGGCGGGGAGAACGACAGCTGAAGGAAGGAAGGAGGGAGCGCAAGGTGAGGGTGATAAAGGGGTGCAAGAACAGAGCATTCCTACGGATACCACGAAGACTGAAGAGTTGGGGAACAACACAGGTTCGCCCGAACAATGGAGTGAGCCAACCAGAACGGGAGAAGGCACACAGTGTCACCAGGGACTGGACCTAAAAATACCACCGCCAGACCAGACACTCACAATCTATCTTGCAAAAGCCCTACCGAAAGCTGTAAACCAAAACAGAATGATGGTGGAGATTGAGCAAGAGGGCAAGAAGATACCGTGCTGGGGGGCGAAAGAAAGGGCAACAAGCAAAGTGAGCGATGAGATGGAAGGAGTGAGATTCACGCTGGAATCCATGCGGGTCCATAATAATACCAACACATATGATGCACCGAGGATAACATCTTTGCCGGATGAACCACAGATAATGAAGGAGAAGGAACCGAACAAAGGAGTAACCCTGTACCGGGTAGAGACACCTCCAGAATCACCAAGGGCCGAAGGGATAGCGAAGGAGTCGAGGTTGAGCCCGTTCCTGAACAAAATGTCACTAAAATGACCACGTGAGGGAGATGAAGAGGAAACCGATCAAAGGATGGTGAAATTGAAAGGGGCAGCAACCGCAAATTTGGGCAAAGAGTCGATAACAAAGGTGGGAAAGGAAAGGCCAGAGGAAAAGGAAAGATGATGAAGGGGAGGGGGAAGATTGAGCTGACAAGGAGGGTTGTGGGGAGCGAAGTGTCTGACCAACAACAAGAGGTGGAAGTGGGCGAACAAACAACGGGTTCTGGTGGCTATCCCATAACAGTCACACGACCCCAATGACCACGATCTATTGGAATTGTCAGGGCTTGGGTCCTCCTTGACAATTCAACAGTTGAAGGACCTCAACGGAAGGTACCAACCCGAGTTGATATGTCTCACGGAAACAAGAAACAATGGTACCTTCTGCGAGCGGATAAGAAATCAAGTCGGAATGGACTATGCATATTACATGGAACCCAGGGGAACATCGGGGGGTATGGCACTATGGTGGAGGGAGGATACGCAGGTCCGGATAATTAGCGCAAACCAAAACATTATCGACACATGGGTGACACATTTAGAAACAAACGAGAATCCATGTCCATAACGTGGGTTCATGCAGACACGGAGGATCAGAGGAGGAGTCATAATTGGGAGACCATCCGACACATGGGTAGGGGACGAACGAACGCATGGGTATGCCAAGGTGATTTCAACGCGATAACACACCAACATGAAAAGGAGGGAGGTATGCCCAAATTGCATAGACAAATGGATGAGTTCAACGAATTCATAAACGATCTAGAAATGGAGGACATGGGTTCAAAATGGCAAAGATTTACTTAGTGTAATAATCGAAGAGGTGAAAAGCGGGTATATGAGAGACTAGACAGAGTAATCGTGAATAGATAGTGGGCAGGACAGTTCCAGAATGCTCAATGCCTAAACGAGGTAGCAGTGGGCTCAGATCACTCACCTATAATACTCACGCTAGAAACGAGTAGGAGGAACAGGGGGCGGGGTTTCCGGCTTGAGGAGATGTGGCTAGAAAATCCGAAGTGTAAGAATGTCATCCGACAATCTTGGGTAGGAAACAACGGGATGGAACATGGGAGGAGATTATGGCCGGAACTGGGGACATGTAGGAGAAACCTAAAAGTTTGCGGGTCATTGGGCAAAGATAGGTTGTGGGTCATTGGGCAACATCAATCGACACATGACTCCAAGGAGGAAGAAATATGTCTGAGAGAACGTATAAAAGAATTGTGGAGGCGGGAGGAGATATATTGGAAGCAGAGATTAAGAGTCAAATGGATCAATAATGGGGACAGAAACATAACATTCTTTCATTTGACGACTGTTGAAGTTTATAACAAGTAATAGTGTAACTGAAGCACACAACCGTGACATTCAATCTTGTTTTTCATATATTGCGCAAAACGTTTCTGAAGCTTGGTCCATTTACTGCCTTAGTGAGTATGTCTGCTAGTTGATCCTCAGAGCGTACGAATGGAATACTGATAATCCCACTCTCTAGTTTCTCCTTGATGAAATGACGATCAATTTCAACATGTTTGGTACGATCATGTTGAACTGGATTCTCCGAAATACTTATGTCTGCACGATTATCACACATTAACATGCATGGTTCCTGAATAAGAAAACCAATCTCAGTTAATAATTTGTACAACCATAATACTTATGTGAGGCCTCGAGAAATTCCTCTGAATTCTGCCTCAGCACTTGATAATGCTACTACCTTCTGTTTCTTACTCTTCCAGGTTACTAAGTTTCCGCCTACCATTGCAAAGTAACCTGACGTGGATCTCCTATCTGTCGTATTTTCTGCCCAATCCGCATCTGTGTATGTCTCTATCTTCAGATGACCATTGTTCTGAAATAACACCCCGCTTCCTGGTGTACCTTTTAAATATCTTAGAATCCTGAAAGGTGCTTCCATATGGTCTGCTTGTGGCTTGTGCATGAATTGACTCAACACACCCACTGCATATGCGATGTATGGTCTGGTGTGTGATAGATAGATCAGTTTCCCCACTAAATGTTGAAACCGAGCTTGATATGTGGATTCAGCCCCTTCTACTAAATATTTAACTTGCGCAAAACGTTTCTGAAGCTTGGTCCATTTACTGCCTTAGTGAGTATGTCTGCTAGTTGATCCTCAGAGCGTACGAATGGAATACTGATAATCCCACTCTCTAGTTTCTCCTTGATGAAATGACGATCAATTTCAACATGTTTGGTACGATCATGTTGAACTGGATTCTCCGAAATACTTATGTCTGCACGATTATCACACATTAACATGCATGGTTCCTGAATAAGAAAACCAATCTCAGTTAATAATTTGTACAACCATAATACTTATGTGAGGCCTCGAGAAATTCCTCTGAATTCTGCCTCAGCACTTGATAATGCTACTACCTTCTGTTTCTTACTCTTCCAGGTTACTAAGTTTCCGCCTACCATTGCAAAGTAACCTGACGTGGATCTCCTATCTGTCGTATTTTCTGCCCAATCCGCATCTGTGTATGTCTCTATCTTCAGATGACCATTGTTCTGAAATAACACCCCGCTTCCTGGTGTACCTTTTAAATATCTTAGAATCCTGAAAGGTGCTTCCATATGGTCTGCTTGTGGCTTGTGCATGAATTGACTCAACACACCCACTGCATATGCGATGTATGGTCTGGTGTGTGATAGATAGATCAGTTTCCCCACTAAATGTTGAAACCGAGCTTGATATGTGGATTCAGCCCCTTCTACTAAATATTTAACTTGCGCAAAACGTTTCTGAAGCTTGGTCCATTTACTGCCTTAGTGAGTATGTCTGCTAGTTGATCCTCAGAGCGTACGAATGGAATACTGATAATCCCACTCTCTAGTTTCTCCTTGATGAAATGACGATCAATTTCAACATGTTTGGTACGATCATGTTGAACTGGATTCTCCGAAATACTTATGTCTGCACGATTATCACACATTAACATGCATGGTTCCTGAATAAGAAAACCAATCTCAGTTAATAATTTGTACAACCATAATACTTATGTGAGGCCTCGAGAAATTCCTCTGAATTCTGCCTCAGCACTTGATAATGCTACTACCTTCTGTTTCTTACTCTTCCAGGTTACTAAGTTTCCGCCTACCATTGCAAAGTAACCTGACGTGGATCTCCTATCTGTCGTATTTTCTGCCCAATCCGCATCTGTGTATGTCTCTATCTTCAGATGACCATTGTTCTGAAATAACACCCCGCTTCCTGGTGTACCTTTTAAATATCTTAGAATCCTGAAAGGTGCTTCCATATGGTCTGCTTGTGGCTTGTGCATGAATTGACTCAACACACCCACTGCATATGCGATGTATGGTCTGGTGTGTGATAGATAGATCAGTTTCCCCACTAAATGTTGAAACCGAGCTTGATATGTGGATTCAGCCCCTTCTACTAAATATTTAACTTGCGCAAAACGTTTCTGAAGCTTGGTCCATTTACTGCCTTAGTGAGTATGTCTGCTAGTTGATCCTCAGAGCGTACGAATGGAATACTGATAATCCCACTCTCTAGTTTCTCCTTGATGAAATGACGATCAATTTCAACATGTTTGGTACGATCATGTTGAACTGGATTCTCCGAAATACTTATGTCTGCACGATTATCACACATTAACATGCATGGTTCCTGAATAAGAAAACCAATCTCAGTTAATAATTTGTACAACCATAATACTTATGTGAGGCCTCGAGAAATTCCTCTGAATTCTGCCTCAGCACTTGATAATGCTACTACCTTCTGTTTCTTACTCTTCCAGGTTACTAAGTTTCCGCCTACCATTGCAAAGTAACCTGACGTGGATCTCCTATCTGTCGTATTTTCTGCCCAATCCGCATCTGTGTATGTCTCTATCTTCAGATGACCATTGTTCTGAAATAACACCCCGCTTCCTGGTGTACCTTTTAAATATCTTAGAATCCTGAAAGGTGCTTCCATATGGTCTGCTTGTGGCTTGTGCATGAATTGACTCAACACACCCACTGCATATGCGATGTATGGTCTGGTGTGTGATAGATAGATCAGTTTCCCCACTAAATGTTGAAACCGAGCTTGATATGTGGATTCAGCCCCTTCTACTAAATATTTAACTTGCGCAAAACGTTTCTGAAGCTTGGTCCATTTACTGCCTTAGTGAGTATGTCTGCTAGTTGATCCTCAGAGCGTACGAATGGAATACTGATAATCCCACTCTCTAGTTTCTCCTTGATGAAATGACGATCAATTTCAACATGTTTGGTACGATCATGTTGAACTGGATTCTCCGAAATACTTATGTCTGCACGATTATCACACATTAACATGCATGGTTCCTGAATAAGAAAACCAATCTCAGTTAATAATTTGTACAACCATAATACTTATGTGAGGCCTCGAGAAATTCCTCTGAATTCTGCCTCAGCACTTGATAATGCTACTACCTTCTGTTTCTTACTCTTCCAGGTTACTAAGTTTCCGCCTACCATTGCAAAGTAACCTGACGTGGATCTCCTATCTGTCGTATTTTCTGCCCAATCCGCATCTGTGTATGTCTCTATCTTCAGATGACCATTGTTCTGAAATAACACCCCGCTTCCTGGTGTACCTTTTAAATATCTTAGAATCCTGAAAGGTGCTTCCATATGGTCTGCTTGTGGCTTGTGCATGAATTGACTCAACACACCCACTGCATATGCGATGTATGGTCTGGTGTGTGATAGATAGATCAGTTTCCCCACTAAATGTTGAAACCGAGCTTGATATGTGGATTAAGCCCCTTCTACTAAATATTTAACTTGCGCAAAACGTTTCTGAAGCTTGGTCCATTTACTGCCTTAGTGAGTATGTCTGCTAGTTGATCCTCAGAGCGTACGAATGGAATACTGATAATCCCACTCTCTAGTTTCTCCTTGATGAAATGACGATCAATTTCAACATGTTTGGTACGATCATGTTGAACTGGATTCTCCGAAATACTTATGTCTGCACGATTATCACACATTAACATGCATGGTTCCTGAATAAGAAAACCAATCTCAGTTAATAATTTGTACAACCATAATACTTATGTGAGGCCTCGAGAAATTCCTCTGAATTCTGCCTCAGCACTTGATAATGCTACTACCTTCTGTTTCTTACTCTTCCAGGTTACTAAGTTTCCGCCTACCATTGCAAAGTAACCTGACGTGGATCTCCTATCTGTCGTATTTTCTGCCCAATCCGCATCTGTGTATGTCTCTATCTTCAGATGACCATTGTTCTGAAATAACACCCCGCTTCCTGGTGTACCTTTTAAATATCTTAGAATCCTGAAAGGTGCTTCCATATGGTCTGCTTGTGGCTTGTGCATGAATTGACTCAACACACCCACTGCATATGCGATGTATGGTCTGGTGTGTGATAGATAGATCAGTTTCCCCACTAAATGTTGAAACCGAGCTTGATATGTGGATTCAGCCCCTTCTACTAAATATTTAACTTGCGCAAAACGTTTCTGAAGCTTGGTCCATTTACTGCCTTAGTGAGTATGTCTGCTAGTTGATCCTCAGAGCGTACGAATGGAATACTGATAATCCCACTCTCTAGTTTCTCCTTGATGAAATGACGATCAATTTCAACATGTTTGGTACGATCATGTTGAACTGGATTCTCCGAAATACCTATGTCTGCACGATTATCACACATTAACATGCATGGTTCCTGAATAAGAAAACCAATCTCAGTTAATAATTTGTACAACCATAATACTTATGTGAGGCCTCGAGAAATTCCTCTGAATTCTGCCTCAGCACTTGATAATGCTACTACCTTCTGTTTCTTACTCTTCCAGGTTACTAAGTTTCCGCCTACCATTGCAAAGTAACCTGACGTGGATCTCCTATCTGTCGTATTTTCTGCCCAATCCGCATCTGTGTATGTCTCTATCTTCAGATGACCATTGTTCTGAAATAACACCCCGCTTCCTAGTGTACCTTTTAAATATCTTAGAATCCTGAAAGGTGCTTCCATATGGTCTGCTTGTGGCTTGTGCATGAATTGACTCAACACACCCACTGCATATGCGATGTATGGTCTGGTGTGTGATAGATAGATCAGTTTCCCCACTAAATGTTGAAACCGAGCTTGATATGTGGATTCAGCCCCTTCTACTAAATATTTAACTTGCGCAAAACGTTTCTGAAGCTTGGTCCATTTACTGCCTTAGTGAGTATGTCTGCTAGTTGATCCTCAGAGCGTACGAATGGAATACTGATAATCCCACTCTCTAGTTTCTCCTTGATGAAATGACGATCAATTTCAACATGTTTGGTACGATCATGTTGAACTGGATTCTCCGAAATACTTATGTCTGCACGATTATCACACATTAACATGCATGGTTCCTGAATAAGAAAACCAATCTCAGTTAATAATTTGTACAACCATAATACTTATGTGAGGCCTCGAGAAATTCCTCTGAATTCTGCCTCAGCACTTGATAATGCTACTACCTTCTGTTTCTTACTCTTCCAGGTTACTAAGTTTCCGCCTACCATTGCAAAGTAACCTGACGTGGATCTCCTATCTGTCGTATTTTCTGCCCAATCCGCATCTGTGTATGTCTCTATCTTCAGATGACCATTGTTCTGAAATAACACCCCGCTTCCTGGTGTACCTTTTAAATATCTTAGAATCCTGAAAGGTGCTTCCATATGGTCTGCTTGTGGCTTGTGCATGAATTGACTCAACACACCCACTGCATATGCGATGTATGGTCTGGTGTGTGATAGATAGATCAGTTTCCCCACTAAATGTTGAAACCGAGCTTGATATGTGGATTCAGCCCCTTCTACTAAATATTTAACTTGCGCAAAACGTTTCTGAAGCTTGGTCCATTTACTGCCTTAGTGAGTATGTCTGCTAGTTGATCCTCAGAGCGTACGAATGGAATACTGATAATCCCACTCTCTAGTTTCTCCTTGATGAAATGACGATCAATTTCAACATGTTTGGTACGATCATGTTGAACTGGATTCTCCGAAATACTTATGTCTGCACGATTATCACACATTAACATGCATGGTTCCTGAATAAGAAAACCAATCTCAGTTAATAATTTGTACAACCATAATACTTATGTGAGGCCTCGAGAAATTCCTCTGAATTCTGCCTCAGCACTTGATAATGCTACTACCTTCTGTTTCTTACTCTTCCAGGTTACTAAGTTTCCGCCTACCATTGCAAAGTAACCTGACGTGGATCTCCTATCTGTCGTATTTTCTGCCCAATCCGCATCTGTGTATGTCTCTATCTTCAGATGACCATTGTTCTGAAATAACACCCCGCTTCCTGGTGTACCTTTTAAATATCTTAGAATCCTGAAAGGTGCTTCCATATGGTCTGCTTGTGGCTTGTGCATGAATTGACTCAACACACCCACTGCATATGCGATGTATGGTCTGGTGTGTGATAGATAGATCAGTTTCCCCACTAAATGTTGAAACCGAGCTTGATATGTGGATTCAGCCCCTTCTACTAAATATTTAACTTGCGCAAAACGTTTCTGAAGCTTGGTCCATTTACTGCCTTAGTGAGTATGTCTGCTAGTTGATCCTCAGAGCGTACGAATGGAATACTGATAATCCCACTCTCTAGTTTCTCCTTGATGAAATGACGATCAATTTCAACATGTTTGGTACGATCATGTTGAACTGGATTCTCCGAAATACTTATGTCTGCACGATTATCACACATTAACATGCATGGTTCCTGAATAAGAAAACCAATCTCAGTTAATAATTTGTACAACCATAATACTTATGTGAGGCCTCGAGAAATTCCTCTGAATTCTGCCTCAGCACTTGATAATGCTACTACCTTCTGTTTCTTACTCTTCCAGGTTACTAAGTTTCCGCCTACCATTGCAAAGTAACCTGACGTGGATCTCCTATCTGTCGTATTTTCTGCCCAATCCGCATCTGTGTATGTCTCTATCTTCAGATGACCATTGTTCTGAAATAACACCCCGCTTCCTGGTGTACCTTTTAAATATCTTAGAATCCTGAAAGGTGCTTCCATATGGTCTGCTTGTGGCTTGTGCATGAATTGACTCAACACACCCACTGCATATGCGATGTATGGTCTGGTGTGTGATAGATAGATCAGTTTCCCCACTAAATGTTGAAACCGAGCTTGATATGTGGATTAAGCCCCTTCTACTAAATATTTAACTTGCGCAAAACGTTTCTGAAGCTTGGTCCATTTACTGCCTTAGTGAGTATGTCTGCTAGTTGATCCTCAGAGCGTACGAATGGAATACTGATAATCCCACTCTCTAGTTTCTCCTTGATGAAATGACGATCAATTTCAACATGTTTGGTACGATCATGTTGAACTGGATTCTCCGAAATACCTATGTCTGCACGATTATCACACATTAACATGCATGGTTCCTGAATAAGAAAACCAATCTCAGTTAATAATTTGTACAACCATAATACTTATGTGAGGCCTCGAGAAATTCCTCTGAATTCTGCCTCAGCACTTGATAATGCTACTACCTTCTGTTTCTTACTCTTCCAGGTTACTAAGTTTCCGCCTACCATTGCAAAGTAACCTGACGTGGATCTCCTATCTGTCGTATTTTCTGCCCAATCCGCATCTGTGTATGTCTCTATCTTCAGATGACCATTGTTCTGAAATAACACCCCGCTTCCTGGTGTACCTTTTAAATATCTTAGAATCCTGAAAGGTGCTTCCATATGGTCTGCTTGTGGCTTGTGCATGAATTGACTCAACACACCCACTGCATATGCGATGTATGGTCTGGTGTGTGATAGATAGATCAGTTTCCCCACTAAATGTTGAAACCGAGCTTGATATGTGGATTCAGCCCCTTCTACTAAATATTTAACTTGCGCAAAACGTTTCTGAAGCTTGGTCCATTTACTGCCTTAGTGAGTATGTCTGCTAGTTGATCCTCAGAGCGTACGAATGGAATACTGATAATCCCACTCTCTAGTTTCTCCTTGATGAAATGACGATCAATTTCAACATGTTTGGTACGATCATGTTGAACTGGATTCTCCGAAATACTTATGTCTGCACGATTATCACACATTAACATGCATGGTTCCTGAATAAGAAAACCAATCTCAGTTAATAATTTGTACAACCATAATACTTATGTGAGGCCTCGAGAAATTCCTCTGAATTCTGCCTCAGCACTTGATAATGCTACTACCTTCTGTTTCTTACTCTTCCAGGTTACTAAGTTTCCGCCTACCATTGCAAAGTAACCTGACGTGGATCTCCTATCTGTCGTATTTTCTGCCCAATCCGCATCTGTGTATGTCTCTATCTTCAGATGACCATTGTTCTGAAATAACACCCCGCTTCCTGGTGTACCTTTTAAATATCTTAGAATCCTGAAAGGTGCTTCCATATGGTCTGCTTGTGGCTTGTGCATGAATTGACTCAACACACCCACTGCATATGCGATGTATGGTCTGGTGTGTGATAGATAGATCAGTTTCCCCACTAAATGTTGAAACCGAGCTTGATATGTGGATTCAGCCCCTTCTACTAAATATTTAACTTGCGCAAAACGTTTCTGAAGCTTGGTCCATTTACTGCCTTAGTGAGTATGTCTGCTAGTTGATCCTCAGAGCGTACGAATGGAATACTGATAATCCCACTCTCTAGTTTCTCCTTGATGAAATGACGATCAATTTCAACATGTTTGGTACGATCATGTTGAACTGGATTCTCCGAAATACTTATGTCTGCACGATTATCACACATTAACATGCATGGTTCCTGAATAAGAAAACCAATCTCAGTTAATAATTTGTACAACCATAATACTTATGTGAGGCCTCGAGAAATTCCTCTGAATTCTGCCTCAGCACTTGATAATGCTACTACCTTCTGTTTCTTACTCTTCCAGGTTACTAAGTTTCCGCCTACCATTGCAAAGTAACCTGACGTGGATCTCCTATCTGTCGTATTTTCTGCCCAATCCGCATCTGTGTATGTCTCTATCTTCAGATGACCATTGTTCTGAAATAACACCCCGCTTCCTGGTGTACCTTTTAAATATCTTAGAATCCTGAAAGGTGCTTCCATATGGTCTGCTTGTGGCTTGTGCATGAATTGACTCAACACACCCACTGCATATGCGATGTATGGTCTGGTGTGTGATAGATAGATCAGTTTCCCCACTAAATGTTGAAACCGAGCTTGATATGTGGATTCAGCCCCTTCTACTAAATATTTAACTTGCGCAAAACGTTTCTGAAGCTTGGTCCATTTACTGCCTTAGTGAGTATGTCTGCTAGTTGATCCTCAGAGCGTACGAATGGAATACTGATAATCCCACTCTCTAGTTTCTCCTTGATGAAATGACGATCAATTTCAACATGTTTGGTACGATCATGTTGAACTGGATTCTCCGAAATACTTATGTCTGCACGATTATCACACATTAACATGCATGGTTCCTGAATAAGAAAACCAATCTCAGTTAATAATTTGTACAACCATAATACTTATGTGAGGCCTCGAGAAATTCCTCTGAATTCTGCCTCAGCACTTGATAATGCTACTACCTTCTGTTTCTTACTCTTCCAGGTTACTAAGTTTCCGCCTACCATTGCAAAGTAACCTGACGTGGATCTCCTATCTGTCGTATTTTCTGCCCAATCCGCATCTGTGTATGTCTCTATCTTCAGATGACCATTGTTCTGAAATAACACCCCGCTTCCTGGTGTACCTTTTAAATATCTTAGAATCCTGAAAGGTGCTTCCATATGGTCTGCTTGTGGCTTGTGCATGAATTGACTCAACACACCCACTGCATATGCGATGTATGGTCTGGTGTGTGATAGATAGATCAGTTTCCCCACTAAATGTTGAAACCGAGCTTGATATGTGGATTCAGCCCCTTCTACTAAATATTTAACTTGCGCAAAACGTTTCTGAAGCTTGGTCCATTTACTGCCTTAGTGAGTATGTCTGCTAGTTGATCCTCAGAGCGTACGAATGGAATACTGATAATCCCACTCTCTAGTTTCTCCTTGATGAAATGACGATCAATTTCAACATGTTTGGTACGATCATGTTGAACTGGATTCTCCGAAATACTTATGTCTGCACGATTATCACACATTAACATGCATGGTTCCTGAATAAGAAAACCAATCTCAGTTAATAATTTGTACAACCATAATACTTATGTGAGGCCTCGAGAAATTCCTCTGAATTCTGCCTCAGCACTTGATAATGCTACTACCTTCTGTTTCTTACTCTTCCAGGTTACTAAGTTTCCGCCTACCATTGCAAAGTAACCTGACGTGGATCTCCTATCTGTCGTATTTTCTGCCCAATCCGCATCTGTGTATGTCTCTATCTTCAGATGACCATTGTTCTGAAATAACACCCCGCTTCCTGGTGTACCTTTTAAATATCTTAGAATCCTGAAAGGTGCTTCCATATGGTCTGCTTGTGGCTTGTGCATGAATTGACTCAACACACCCACTGCATATGCGATGTATGGTCTGGTGTGTGATAGATAGATCAGTTTCCCCACTAAATGTTGAAACCGAGCTTGATATGTGGATTCAGCCCCTTCTACTAAATATTTAACTTGCGCAAAACGTTTCTGAAGCTTGGTCCATTTACTGCCTTAGTGAGTATGTCTGCTAGTTGATCCTCAGAGCGTACGAATGGAATACTGATAATCCCACTCTCTAGTTTCTCCTTGATGAAATGACGATCAATTTCAACATGTTTGGTACGATCATGTTGAACTGGATTCTCCGAAATACTTATGTCTGCACGATTATCACACATTAACATGCATGGTTCCTGAATAAGAAAACCAATCTCAGTTAATAATTTGTACAACCATAATACTTATGTGAGGCCTCGAGAAATTCCTCTGAATTCTGCCTCAGCACTTGATAATGCTACTACCTTCTGTTTCTTACTCTTCCAGGTTACTAAGTTTCCGCCTACCATTGCAAAGTAACCTGACGTGGATCTCCTATCTGTCGTATTTTCTGCCCAATCCGCATCTGTGTATGTCTCTATCTTCAGATGACCATTGTTCTGAAATAACACCCCGCTTCCTGGTGTACCTTTTAAATATCTTAGAATCCTGAAAGGTGCTTCCATATGGTCTGCTTGTGGCTTGTGCATGAATTGACTCAACACACCCACTGCATATGCGATGTATGGTCTGGTGTGTGATAGATAGATCAGTTTCCCCACTAAATGTTGAAACCGAGCTTGATATGTGGATTCAGCCCCTTCTACTAAATATTTAACTTGCGCAAAACGTTTCTGAAGCTTGGTCCATTTACTGCCTTAGTGAGTATGTCTGCTAGTTGATCCTCAGAGCGTACGAATGGAATACTGATAATCCCACTCTCTAGTTTCTCCTTGATGAAATGACGATCAATTTCAACATGTTTGGTACGATCATGTTGAACTGGATTCTCCGAAATACTTATGTCTGCACGATTATCACACATTAACATGCATGGTTCCTGAATAAGAAAACCAATCTCAGTTAATAATTTGTACAACCATAATACTTATGTGAGGCCTCGAGAAATTCCTCTGAATTCTGCCTCAGCACTTGATAATGCTACTACCTTCTGTTTCTTACTCTTCCAGGTTACTAAGTTTCCGCCTACCATTGCAAAGTAACCTGACGTGGATCTCCTATCTGTCGTATTTTCTGCCCAATCCGCATCTGTGTATGTCTCTATCTTCAGATGACCATTGTTCTGAAATAACACCCCGCTTCCTGGTGTACCTTTTAAATATCTTAGAATCCTGAAAGGTGCTTCCATATGGTCTGCTTGTGGCTTGTGCATGAATTGACTCAACACACCCACTGCATATGCGATGTATGGTCTGGTGTGTGATAGATAGATCAGTTTCCCCACTAAATGTTGAAACCGAGCTTGATATGTGGATTCAGCCCCTTCTACTAAATATTTAACTTGCGCAAAACGTTTCTGAAGCTTGGTCCATTTACTGCCTTAGTGAGTATGTCTGCTAGTTGATCCTCAGAGCGTACGAATGGAATACTGATAATCCCACTCTCTAGTTTCTCCTTGATGAAATGACGATCAATTTCAACATGTTTGGTACGATCATGTTGAACTGGATTCTCCGAAATACTTATGTCTGCACGATTATCACACATTAACATGCATGGTTCCTGAATAAGAAAACCAATCTCAGTTAATAATTTGTACAACCATAATACTTATGTGAGGCCTCGAGAAATTCCTCTGAATTCTGCCTCAGCACTTGATAATGCTACTACCTTCTGTTTCTTACTCTTCCAGGTTACTAAGTTTCCGCCTACCATTGCAAAGTAACCTGACGTGGATCTCCTATCTGTCGTATTTTCTGCCCAATCCGCATCTGTGTATGTCTCTATCTTCAGATGACCATTGTTCTGAAATAACACCCCGCTTCCTGGTGTACCTTTTAAATATCTTAGAATCCTGAAAGGTGCTTCCATATGGTCTGCTTGTGGCTTGTGCATGAATTGACTCAACACACCCACTGCATATGCGATGTATGGTCTGGTGTGTGATAGATAGATCAGTTTCCCCACTAAATGTTGAAACCGAGCTTGATATGTGGATTAAGCCCCTTCTACTAAATATTTAACTTGCGCAAAACGTTTCTGAAGCTTGGTCCATTTACTGCCTTAGTGAGTATGTCTGCTAGTTGATCCTCAGAGCGTACGAATGGAATACTGATAATCCCACTCTCTAGTTTCTCCTTGATGAAATGACGATCAATTTCAACATGTTTGGTACGATCATGTTGAACTGGATTCTCCGAAATACTTATGTCTGCACGATTATCACACATTAACATGCATGGTTCCTGAATAAGAAAACCAATCTCAGTTAATAATTTGTACAACCATAATACTTATGTGAGGCCTCGAGAAATTCCTCTGAATTCTGCCTCAGCACTTGATAATGCTACTACCTTCTGTTTCTTACTCTTCCAGGTTACTAAGTTTCCGCCTACCATTGCAAAGTAACCTGACGTGGATCTCCTATCTGTCGTATTTTCTGCCCAATCCGCATCTGTGTATGTCTCTATCTTCAGATGACCATTGTTCTGAAATAACACCCCGCTTCCTGGTGTACCTTTTAAATATCTTAGAATCCTGAAAGGTGCTTCCATATGGTCTGCTTGTGGCTTGTGCATGAATTGACTCAACACACCCACTGCATATGCGATGTATGGTCTGGTGTGTGATAGATAGATCAGTTTCCCCACTAAATGTTGAAACCGAGCTTGATATGTGGATTAAGCCCCTTCTACTAAATATTTAACTTGCGCAAAACGTTTCTGAAGCTTGGTCCATTTACTGCCTTAGTGAGTATGTCTGCTAGTTGATCCTCAGAGCGTACGAATGGAATACTGATAATCCCACTCTCTAGTTTCTCCTTGATGAAATGACGATCAATTTCAACATGTTTGGTACGATCATGTTGAACTGGATTCTCCGAAATACTTATGTCTGCACGATTATCACACATTAACATGCATGGTTCCTGAATAAGAAAACCAATCTCAGTTAATAATTTGTACAACCATAATACTTATGTGAGGCCTCGAGAAATTCCTCTGAATTCTGCCTCAGCACTTGATAATGCTACTACCTTCTGTTTCTTACTCTTCCAGGTTACTAAGTTTCCGCCTACCATTGCAAAGTAACCTGACGTGGATCTCCTATCTGTCGTATTTTCTGCCCAATCCGCATCTGTGTATGTCTCTATCTTCAGATGACCATTGTTCTGAAATAACACCCCGCTTCCTGGTGTACCTTTTAAATATCTTAGAATCCTGAAAGGTGCTTCCATATGGTCTGCTTGTGGCTTGTGCATGAATTGACTCAACACACCCACTGCATATGCGATGTATGGTCTGGTGTGTGATAGATAGATCAGTTTCCCCACTAAATGTTGAAACCGAGCTTGATATGTGGATTAAGCCCCTTCTACTAAATATTTAACTTGCGCAAAACGTTTCTGAAGCTTGGTCCATTTACTGCCTTAGTGAGTATGTCTGCTAGTTGATCCTCAGAGCGTACGAATGGAATACTGATAATCCCACTCTCTAGTTTCTCCTTGATGAAATGACGATCAATTTCAACATGTTTGGTACGATCATGTTGAACTGGATTCTCCGAAATACTTATGTCTGCACGATTATCACACATTAACATGCATGGTTCCTGAATAAGAAAACCAATCTCAGTTAATAATTTGTACAACCATAATACTTATGTGAGGCCTCGAGAAATTCCTCTGAATTCTGCCTCAGCACTTGATAATGCTACTACCTTCTGTTTCTTACTCTTCCAGGTTACTAAGTTTCCGCCTACCATTGCAAAGTAACCTGACGTGGATCTCCTATCTGTCGTATTTTCTGCCCAATCCGCATCTGTGTATGTCTCTATCTTCAGATGACCATTGTTCTGAAATAACACCCCGCTTCCTGGTGTACCTTTTAAATATCTTAGAATCCTGAAAGGTGCTTCCATATGGTCTGCTTGTGGCTTGTGCATGAATTGACTCAACACACCCACTGCATATGCGATGTATGGTCTGGTGTGTGATAGATAGATCAGTTTCCCCACTAAATGTTGAAACCGAGCTTGATATGTGGATTAAGCCCCTTCTACTAAATATTTAACTTGCGCAAAACGTTTCTGAAGCTTGGTCCATTTACTGCCTTAGTGAGTATGTCTGCTAGTTGATCCTCAGAGCGTACGAATGGAATACTGATAATCCCACTCTCTAGTTTCTCCTTGATGAAATGACGATCAATTTCAACATGTTTGGTACGATCATGTTGAACTGGATTCTCCGAAATACTTATGTCTGCACGATTATCACACATTAACATGCATGGTTCCTGAATAAGAAAACCAATCTCAGTTAATAATTTGTACAACCATAATACTTATGTGAGGCCTCGAGAAATTCCTCTGAATTCTGCCTCAGCACTTGATAATGCTACTACCTTCTGTTTCTTACTCTTCCAGGTTACTAAGTTTCCGCCTACCATTGCAAAGTAACCTGACGTGGATCTCCTATCTGTCGTATTTTCTGCCCAATCCGCATCTGTGTATGTCTCTATCTTCAGATGACCATTGTTCTGAAATAACACCCCGCTTCCTGGTGTACCTTTTAAATATCTTAGAATCCTGAAAGGTGCTTCCATATGGTCTGCTTGTGGCTTGTGCATGAATTGACTCAACACACCCACTGCATATGCGATGTATGGTCTGGTGTGTGATAGATAGATCAGTTTCCCCACTAAATGTTGAAACCGAGCTTGATATGTGGATTAAGCCCCTTCTACTATTCTCAACCCATGATTCAGTATAATGGGTGTGTCTGCTGGCTTACAATCTACCAACCCTGTTTCTACTAGCAAATCCAAAATGTATTTTATTTGTGATATGAAAATACCTGTTTTAGATCGCAGTACTTCAATCCCTAGGAAATACTTGAGTTCCCCCAAGTCCTTCATCTCAAATTCTTGAAATAGATTGGCTCAAAGTCTGATGATCTCTTATGAATCATCACCTGTAATAATCATATCATCCACATATATAATTAAACAGGTTACTCGACCTTCCCTTTTCTTGATAAACAAGGTATGATCTGAATTACTCTGTCTATAGCCATATTTTTTCATAGCTACAGTGAACCTCCCAAACCATGCCCTTGGCGACTGTTTGAGTCCATACAGAGCTTTCCTCAGTTTGCACACATCTGAGCCTTGGAACCCATTCGTGAATCCCGGTGGTGGTTCCATAGAGACTTCTTCTTCTAAATCCCCATGCAAAAAGGCATTCTTCACATCAAACTGGTGTAGCAACCAAATTTTATTTGCTGCTACGGAAAATAGAACTCGAATAGTATCGATTCTTGCCACTGGAGAAAAGGTCTCTGAGGAAAATATACACGGTCTTTCCTATAATGTGTCGCCTGGATGTGCTTGAAAGATACCAATCACATCTTGTCAATGTTGATTCATGATCCTAAGGCTCCAACCAATGATATAGACGTATATATACAGTCGTTAATTGACAAGCTGAATGATTTATGGTTGAATGGTGCGTTAACGTATGACGTAGAAAAAAAAAACTTCCACATGCATGATGCAGTCATTTGGACAATTAATGACCTTACTACTTATGCTAACTTGTCTGGTTGGGCGATGTTGGATCTTGATTTGCTGAATGCTGACTTGACAGTGAATTGAATGTCAATGGAAGGATTAAGATTGCTCTCGCCTTAGCTCCGGTGAACCTGCAGGAAGGGGATCGCAACAGAAGGGGTGTCTCTGGGTCCCTCTCCGATGCTTAAATGAGTATATGTGTGTTTATGAACTCAAAACGTAACTAAATGTATGTAAAGCAAGGTATTTATAGAGTAAGGAGACCAAACCGTAAAAGGCAACAACATATCTTAATGAATATTGTGTTGGTGAAGATTAGGATAGCAGATATTACAGTTATGGCGTAATATTGCAGTTACCATATGTAATCTTTAGAGAATATGTGCCCAAGATATACGAGATATCGTAGCGATATCTTTAGTGACGGTTGGCGGGACCAGAGAAGAGAGGTAGGAGTCTGCGACTTGGGTTAATGGCGAGTAGTAAGGGTCTGCGAGCAGTAGGAGTCCGCGAGCAGTAGTAGTGTGAGACTTGGGTTAATGGCGACCAGTGATGGAGCCTTTGGCGTCCACTTTAGTTTGGGCTCGATACCGGGCTACTTCACGAGGGACAGATCAACCTTAACATGGTCTGGTCCGGTTCGAATGACATGGGTTTAACCCCCTTCATAGTTATTGGGCCTCTGGGGCCTTTTCCTTATTGGGATGTCACTATTAATACCCAACATTTGCCCCCGAAGCTTGAGTGAAGTTTCTTCGGTCGAGCTTGATTCTTTGACAGGGTTTGAGATAGTGACTCCTGAACTGGATCTTTTTTATTCTTTTCTGCTATTTGCACTTTTTTGAACACTTTATGCTCCTTGGAGATCAATCGTTTGGTCGTTTAGAGTTTATGGAATATTCGATCCTTTATTCCTTTTTGGCGAGCACTTAGAATTGCCAGGGTTTATGGATGTTTTATTCCCCACTTTTTGGCGAACACTGCATGTGAAAGGGTTTTCCAGAAAGACTTAGCAAAGCTTTGGCGATCCCTTTATCTATATAGGGTTTTGAGCATTTAATGACTGCACAGTTATCCAGAAGTCGAACGGGCATTTTAGGCACGCTTGTCGTTTATTCTTCCGTAACCCAAGGGTAGTCTGACAGTTTCTGTACTGGCCGACCGTTTGTCTCACCAAGTTGTCTCTTAGAATTCTGACATTGCTTCAATTTTTACCCAAAAGGTGTAATCATTCTCTGAGCCGTTTCGATTCTGTCAGTGGCGGTTACTTCTATTTTGTCTATATAAGGAACATAACCTCCACTCTTTTGTTTTTTACGCGTTCCAGTCATCCATATTCCAGAGAGTTCTGTGCTTCCCTGTTTTCCCAGCACTCTGTTTTTCAAACCTCTTCTTTCCCTCTTTCGATTTCCAAAACTTCAACCAGGCATCAATGGCTTCCAGAAATCAATCCGCAGGCAAGACTAAGGCAACATCCAACAGGTCTTCTTCTTCAAACCCAAAGGTGCCCGCGAAGGCCACCAATGCTTCCCTCAAAATCAAGGAAGGTTCCTCTCCGGCTTCTAGCCAAAGGAACCCTGCTTCTGAGCCGATTCCTGGACGATCGGCGGCCACACCTGTGGTGGTGGACGTACCAGAAACCAACATGCCCCTCTTTTCTCCAAAAGGTAAACATCAATGCTTTCTATTCACTGCTTTTCTGATAATGTCTCCTGCTTTTTCTTGTTTTTATATTGTTCTTGCCATATCCTGATTTTTTAAGTAGATATCAAGCCCAACGAGTTGAAGCCGGCTCAATTCAAGGCGGTGGTTGTCATAGGTGGCCTGAGCGAAGCTGATGCCCCCAGGTATCCAGGCTTAGGGATGCATTATCCTTGTGACGGAGAGGTTTACGTCTATGCGGACAGATCGATTCTGGGTTGCGTTTTCCTCTCTGCGAGGATTTGCAGGATCTATGCTGCTATTACGGGATAGGTCCCACGCAGCTAGTACCCAACGCCATCAGGATGTGGGTTGGTTTCAAGTTCATGTGTTTACGTCAAGAATGGACGTATTCACTGGCCTTGTTCTGATGTTTTTTCGATTGGCCGCCGGAGCGAACCACCTCCATCATTTCCAGACCCGATGACCCAAGTTTGAAGAATGGCGAAGCCATGCGTGGAACTAGAACGTCCATTTTCGGTTAGTGGATGACTTCCGTGCCACCAACTCTAACTACAAGAAGTTCTACTTCTTCTGTAAGGGGAACGTGACTTGGGAGTTATCTCTACCGGAAAGGGATACTCCCCCCGTCTTCGGCGAATTGTCGGGAAGCAACCAGAACTCCATCGACGATTTCTTCCGGTTGCATAAGCAAGTGAATTTTTGTTCAATTCGTTCGGTGATGGAAACCACCGAGTTGATGCTTGAGATGGCGGGCATCC
This sequence comes from Chamaenerion angustifolium, assembly GCA_946814005.1. Taxonomy (NCBI): domain Eukaryota; kingdom Viridiplantae; phylum Streptophyta; class Magnoliopsida; order Myrtales; family Onagraceae; genus Chamaenerion; species Chamaenerion angustifolium. Next base: position 5,139,725 of record OX328279.1, read on the forward strand.
ACCAGGCCTCGCCAATTTCTATTGACTGGGTAATTTTCTAACCTTTTCTTCTGTTGATTGTAGGATCTCGGAGCCACAAACTCATCGCTCTCTTTAATGATCAGGGTAAGGCGGGGCTGTCTTCAGACCAGGCGTCGTTGAGCCTTCCTCCTCCCCCTTCCAGGCGTTCCTCCAAACGAAAGCCTAAGGAGGATCGCCCCTCAGTCACTCCTGGCTCTCGCCAGCCATGTATATAACTGTCTTGTTTATTTCTTTTTCATCGGTTTTTATTTTTGGTTTCTAATGCCTTCGTTAATCGTTTGCAGAGAAGACCACTGCTGAGGTGGTTCCTAACCCCACTCCTGCTAAGAAGGATAGGAGTTCGGGTGAAGATCGCCCAGCTCCTCCTAAGAGTCATGATGCCCCCAAGGAGCAGGCGTTGGTGGTAGTCAAGGCGACCCCTCCGCCTTCCGATCGACCTGCCCCCAATCCTCTTAAGGATACCGGGGCTCGGAAGAAGGGGCTAGCCACCCAAGGCTCCTCGAAGGCTTCACTCGAGGAGTATTGCCCCCTAGTGGGCTTGTTCCAACCGCCCAAGACTGCGAACTCTAGGGGCGTTTGGTCCCCTAGGGGAAAACTCCAAAAGGCGGAGATTTCCGACCAGAAGACTCTCCAGGGTAACCCTGACTTATGCATGCACCTCCTCGAGGGGATTGTTCCTCCCAAGGACAGGGCCTTGGTTCCCTCAGAACTGCCCGCCGTCGAGGGGATGATGAAGTCACATTTTGAACGGATCGCCCTGATAAGATCTCTCATCTTTGTTTATCTTCAAATCATCTGTTTAATTTTCCTTAGACTAACAGTACTTTGTCCCTTTTCCCTTGTTGTCAGCTCGTTCGAGAGGAGATGGCTATCGGTCGGGTCGTCGGGGAGCTCGCCGATAAGAAGACTGACTTGCTTATCGAGCTGGAGCAATATAGAAGGCTGGGGTTCTCCCTCGACCAGATGGAAGGCTTGAAGGAGATGGCCAACTCAGCGGTTTTCTTGGTTTAACACACTCGAGAGGAGTACTTCCGGAAGGAGGAGAGGCTCATTGCCTTCGTCAAGAGGAAGGAGGAATAGGCAGTGGTCGCCATCAATAAGTCTAAGGTGGCTGACAAATACTCTGCCGAGGTAGAGGCTGCCAACGCTCACCTGAAGGCTGAGCTAAAGGAAGCTGGAGCCCGGAGAGCTATTGCTGAGACCCAAAGGGTGGCCGCGGAGGCTCAGGGAGTCGCTGCTGAGGCCAGGGGGAACGCCCTGGAGAAGGAGAAGGAACAGCTTGCTATGCAGCTGAAGTCTGTCCCCCCCCCCCCAAGTGTAGTCGAGGACTTTAAAAGGTCCGATGGATTTACCAACTGTGCTTTGGAGGTGATGAAGGCTAAGGTGGCCTCCTATCTCCAACTTCTGGTCGAGGACATCCAGGCGGTCGACCCTAACTTTCCTCTTCGGGAAGTTGAGTCCCTTAAGCCTTTCCTCAAGAGAAACTTTCCCAAGGAGACTCCTCCTGCTGCTGTTGTCGAGAAGGTTGCCGCCGAAGGCGAGCCGAGTGCTTCCATTCTTGAAGAACCCAAGACCTGAAGTCTCCAAGTCCCCCGACGATCATATTTATACTTTTAATGATAGTTTTTGTCTTCCCTTGTATTTCAGGAATGTTTGTAATTATTTTTTGATTTCAGACTCGGTTATTTTAACAATATTAAAAAATGGAAGGTTTGATCAAGAGAAATGAGTCAATTTTTGATTACTTTGAGAAGAAACATCAGAGTGTAAATGGATTTTCAGTGGGTGGAGGAGCAGGATACGGGATTGTAACCTCATTCACAACCAAAAAGGAAGTATCAACCAAGGAAAATGGAAGATTTGATCAAGATAAATGAGTCAATTTTGATTACTTTGAGAAGACACATCAGAGTGTAAATGGATTTTCAGTGGGTGGAGGAGCAGGATACGGGATTGTAACCTCATTCACAACCAAAAAGGAAGTATCAACCAAGGAAAATGGAAGGTTTGATCAAGAGAAATGAGTCAATTTTGATTACTTTGAGAAGACACATTAGAGTGTAAATGGATTTTCAGTGGGTGGAGGAGCAGGATACGGGATTATAACCTCATTCACAACCAAAAAGGAAGTATCAATCAAGGAAAATGGAATTTGTTAGGTGGGGATCGAGTAATGTAATCGAGTTTCTCAAATTGGTTGGTATAGAGACGCATGATTAGAACTCTCATCAAGATGTTGGAGCAATTATAGCGCGGTATATCAATGACAACAAACTAAATCACCCTACGAAGAAGAGTGTAGTTTGTGATGAAAGACTTCAACGAGTTGATGTCAGTATACTATGCAGAAAATCAAGAGTCTTCAGATGAGGAGTTTTGGAGTTCGGGTGAGGATGCTGCACCAGTTAAAGTCGACCGCCCTCTTGCACCTAAAAACCCCAAAGAGTTCTTTTGCAGCAGTAATTCCTGAAAATGTCAAACTAGCTAGTGTATTTGTAGAAAAGTCTCATTCAGAAACTTGTGAATAAACAACTTTGTTTCAATGTTTTACCTCACGGATGTTGTTCAAAACAAGTTGGAAAATTTAGGACAGGTAATATTTGCCTAGGAAAAAAGTATTTAACTTCTTATAACTTCTTTTCTTGTTTACTTGAGGAATTTGGTGAGACTAGCCTAGAGAATGAATAAGCATCAGTTCGCTTGAAAGACCTTGGTTGTTGTACCATGTTAGTATCTAAATTTCAAATTTTTAGAGAACCAGTTGATGAATTTTGTGAGACTAGCCTAGAGAATGAACAAGCATCAGTTCGCTTGAAAGACCTTGGTTGATGTACCATGTTAGTATCTAAACTTCACATTTTTAGAGAACCAGTTGAAATTGTAGCACTGACACTCTTTTGTCTGACAGACTTTCTTTAATAATTTATGTTGCAGGCTTGGACCTATGAATACTGAGATGGAGCAACGCAAAGTCCCTGTCCATCGAAAAACGCCACGTAGTGGTGAATGAGCGATTTTTTTTCAAAAAGTGTATATTTTAGAATTTGTTTTTGCAAAATCGCTACTACCAGTGGCGATTTTCTGAAAATCGCTACTTCCAGTGGCGATTTTGTAAAATCGCTAATACCACCTGTGCAGATGCACATTTTGCTAAATATATTTTTTACATATATACTTTTTCAAAAATAAATTCTAAAATAAATACTTTTTGAAAAAAGTCACTCTTCATTGCTAAATGTCAAGTACAAAGCTAATTTATTAAGCATTAATTTACAGAATATCACTCTTCCTTCTATTCTATTCTACCTATAAAGACCACATAAGTTGTTCAGCTTTGGTTCATCTTCATCCACTAGTAGTATATCAAGATCACATGACGTGTTTCATTCATCAAACAACAAAAATATCAGTAACCTCACGAATCCATCACGATATGTTGTTCAATATTATTCTTAGTAATCAAGGTTTGCTACCCAGCTAGTTAGCTCAAACGTGTTGGATCACATAACGAGACTAATATTTTACTTTTAGATTGGCTGTATAATACAATACGTAATTTACTTCGTATTATACGGTCAGTCTAAAAGTAAAAAATTAACGCCTAGTTAGCGTCATTTAATTAGTAATTAAATTAGCTACGCACTGTAATTTGTTTTAATTTTTTTGGAGTAAATACATAATTAAATTTATCACTGAATGCATTTAATTATTTCAGTCAAATTATAAGACAAACGATGTTAGCTTAAAAAATCAATGTATATCTAATCAAAAAAATTACCCTAAGTATATAATTGAATTACGACATAAATAACGTTCACCGTGGTCAGTTTGGACTTACAAGGTCAGAGTTATATTGTTTTAAGTCAAATTTTCATATCTCAACTTACTGCAGAGCCTACAGTCAGTCCGTAAGTCCAAATATAATATTTTTTTTGCATCATTTGAATCGCAATTAAAATATCTACTGATTACAATATTTTTTAATTTATTTTAATAAATACATACTTTTATTTTTAATTAAACATCGAGTTGTCAAAAAAACGTAAAAATAAAAACAATAAAAACGCCACTAGGGGTAGAGTTTTTCATAAAAACGCTACCCCCAGTAGTGCTTATATATATTTTGCTAAATATTTTTTCAATAGTCTTACTTTTTTCAAATTGTTTTGTTACAAGGCCTACTTTTTGAAAAAACTAATTTTTTTTTAATAAATACATAATTTTATTTTTAAATGAACATCGAGTCGTAAAAAAAACTTAAATAAGCACAAAAAAACGGAACTAGGGGTAGCGTTTTTATGTTTTTCATAAAAACGCTACCCCTAGCAGTGTTTGTTGAAAAGCGCTACTCAAAGTAGCGCACGTTGTAAAAATTGCTTCCCCGAGTAGCGTTTATATACATTTTGCTAATTTTTTTTTGGTATACTTACTTTTTTCAAATATTTTTGGCACAGTGCCTACTTTTTGAAAAAACTCTTCATCTTCATCCACCAGTAGTATATCAAGCACACATGATGTGTTTCAATCATCAAACAACAAAAATATTAGTAACCTCACGAATCCATCACGATATGTTGTCCAATATTACTTAGCAAGCAAGGTCTGTTACCCAGCTAGTTAGCTCAAACGTGTTGGATCACATAAACTGGATTCTCCTTCCTAGCGTTCGCTCATTTGACCCGCACAAAGGAAAGTTTAGGGAGTTCCCGTTCGCCAACCCTAGTAGCGATTGTTGAAAAACGCTACTCAAAGTAGCGCACGTTGGACAAAACACTACCCCGAGTAGCGCTTATATACATTTTGCTAAATATATTTTCAGTATATTTACTTTTTTCAAATATTTTTGGCACAGTGCCTACTTTTTGAAAAAACTCTTCATCTTCATCCACCAGTAGTATATCAAGCACACATGATGTGTTTCAATCATCAAACAACAAAAATATTAGTAACCTCACGAATCCATCACGATATGTTGTCCAATATTACTTAGCAAGCAAGGTCTGTTACCCAGCTAGTTAGCTTAAATGTGTTGGATCACATAAACTGGATTCTCCTTCCTAGCGTTCGCTCATTTGACCCGCACAAAGGAAAGTTTAGGGAGTTCCCGTTCGCTAACCCTAGTAACGATTGTTGAAAAACGCTACTCAAAGTAGCGCACGTTGGACAAAACACTACCCCGAGTAGCGCTTATATACATTTTGCTAAATATTTTTTCAGTATATTTAATTTTTTCAAATATTTTTGGCACAGTGCCTACTTTTTGAAAAAACTCTTCATCTTCATCCACCAGTAGTATATCAAGCACACATGATGTGTTTCAATCATCAAACAACAAAAATATTAGTAACCTCACGAATCCATCACGATATGTTGTCCAATATTACTTAGCAAGCAAGGTCTGTTACCCAGCTAGTTAGCTCAAACGTGTTGGATCACATAAACTGGATTCTCCTTCCTAGCGTTCGCTCATTTGACCTGCACAAAGGAAAATTTAGGGAGTTCCCGTTCGCCAACCCTAGTAGCGATTGTTGAAAAACGCTACTCAAAGTAGCGCACGTTGGACAAAACACTACCCCGAGTAGCGCTTATATACATTTTGCTAAATATATTTTCAGTATATTTACTTTTTTCAAATATTTTTGGCACAGTGACTACTTTTTGAAAAAACTCTTCATCTTCATCCACCAGTAGTATATCAAGCACACATGATGTGTTTCAATCATCAAACAACAAAAATATTAGTAACCTCACGAATCCATCACGATATGTTGTCCAATATTATTCTTAGCAATCAAGGTCTGTTACCCAACTAGTTAGCTCAAACGTGTTGGATCACATAAACCGGATTCTCCTTCCTAGCGTTCGCTCATTTGACCTGCACAAAGGAAAGCTTAGGGTGTTCCCGTTGTTTCCCCTCCGTTAGTCGGAGATTCATTGTTTTGGAGTACTCAGATTGTATAAGTGTTGAATTTTAAAAACTCTTACCCTCAACTGAGGATGATAATGATGTATTTATAACATTCCGTACATGTACCATTGTAGAGTCAAATCCTACCATAGTTATCTGAGTTGTCTGTGAGGTGAGCTAACCGTGGTTACTTTATAAATAATTTAAACTTTATAACAGTGTTTTTTTTGTAATCTATATGTATTTAAAGACTAAAGAAAATAAATTTTGTAATATGCATTACGAAGAATAAATTGAATTTACTACTTACTTACTGGGCAAAGCGCGAATGAAATATCTAGTATTTTATATTTGGAATATTTGGACCGGTGGTCTAGTTCAGTTCTCATAACTATGGTTTGAGCTGAATTGTTGAAGTGGAAGAAAATGAGGGAGAAAGAGGTCATATTTGATGTGTGTACAGTATTGACTCAGATGTCCTTGTCACAAAATGTCAGTTTCGTCTTGCTGTGGTTGTTTGGAAGAAGAACATTCATACAAATAAAAGCCAAAGTGGACGACTTAGTCTTTCATATTTAACATATTTTAATTATATATTATCACTTAGTTTGTCTGGAATTAGCTTCTGGTCCCAATCAGGCTATCAGCTGCTCAGAAGAAGTGTATTTACTATTTAATTCGTGCGGAAAAGTCTGGATCAACATGTTGGATCACATAACGAGTTAGAAATCAAGGTTTGTTACCCAGATAGTTAGCTCAAACATGTTGGATCACATAACGAGTCTAATTTTTTACTTTTAGACTGATCGTATAATACAATACGTAATTTACTTCGTATTATACGGTCAGTCTAAAAGTAAAAAAGTAACACCTAGTTAGCGTCATTTAATTCGTAATTAAATTAGCTACGCACTGTAATTTGTTTGATTTTTTTTTGAGTAAGTACATAATTAAATTTCACACCGAATGCATTTAATTATTTCGGTCAAATTATAAGACAAGCGATGTTATGTTAAAAAAATCAATGTATTTCTAATCAAAAAATTTAGCCTAGGTAGATAATTGAATTACGACATAAATGACGTTCACTGTGGTCAGTTTGGACTTACAGGCTTTGACTTATATTGTTCTAAGTCAAATTTTCATATTTCAACTTACAGCAGATCTACGGTCCTTGATTGCTAAGAATAATATTGGACAACATATGGTGATGTATTCGTGAGGTTACTGATATTTTTGTTATTTGATGAATGAAACACGTCATGTGATCTTGATATACTACTAGTGGATGAAGATGAACCAAAGCTGAACAGCTTCTGTGGTCTTTCTAGGTAGAATAGAATAGAAGGAAGAGTGATATTCTGTGAATGCCTAATAAATTAGCTTTCTACTTGACATTTAGCAATGAAGAATATATCAAAACTGTACCATAATACTTTCCCATTCATCATGATATATCGTATGTATGAATTTTCTTTATTCTTAATTAAAAATTCAAATCCAATCATCATTTTATGTTCTCATGTGTCATCATTTCCCCGTAATTGATTGGAATTATGTATAAGTTCTCTTTATAAAAGCTATTATTAAATACCTAAATAATCTATTTAATCATACTCCACATCATTTGTTATTATTATTAGTGTTTTCCCATGAAACTTCCCCCTTACTTGGACATGCCGTGTCGTAAGGTGTGCTAATTGTCCTGACTTTTCCGCACGAATTAAATAGCAAATACACTTCTTCTGAGCAACTAATAGCCTGATTGGGACCAGAAGCTAATTTCAGACAAACTAAGTGATAATATATAAATGAAATATTAAAGACTAAGTCATCCACTTTGACTTTTAATTGTTTGAATGTTCTTCGTCCAAACAACTACAGCAGGACGAAACTGACATTTTGTGACAATTTGACTTTTATTTGTTTGAATGTTCTTCTTCCAAACAACTATAGCAGGACACGAAACTAACATTTTGTGACAAGGACATCTCAGTCAATATTGTACACACATCAAATATGACCTCTTTCTCCCTCATTTTCTTCCACTTCAACAATTCATCTCAAAGCATAGTTATGAGAACTGAACTAGACCACCTGTCCAAATATTCCAAATATAAAATACTAGATATTTCATTCGTGTTTTGCCGATTAAGTAAATTTAATTTATTCTTGGTAATTCATATTACAAAATTTATTTTCTTTAGTCTTTAAATACATATAGATTACAAAAAAAAATACTGTTATAAAGTTTAAATTATTTATAGTAAGCTAAAATTATAAATATACATCTGAAATAAATAAAAATAATTAAAATTTTATAATATCTTTAGAATGAATGAGAACATGTATAGGATTCTAAAGTGACTTATATAATATGCTACTTAAGAATGAAAATTGCATGTTTGACATTGACCTATTAAAATAGATTAATTTAATATTAAGAGTGAGAAAATGCTTCAAAAAAATTATTTGTCACAATTGTAATTCTAGCCAAATTAATATATAAGATAGATAGATATAGATTACAACTGAGTTAGTTAAAAATAACAATATCAAATTATTATTAATCTAAACTAATGTAACTGTGATGATTTATAATCTCAATTTAATATGCATTAATATTTTACCACATTACTATTTGCCGTTACATAAAATAAGCATGTCATGAAATATATTTAATGGAAAAAATAATTATAAAGTTAATTGTTCAATAAAAGTTAGGTATTTAGATTTTAAAAAAATAATAACCAGAGTATTGGTTGATAATTAATTTAATAGATAAATATCATAATAAAATTATATATAATGAATTTATTTATATATTAATGTTAAAACTACACCTGTATAAAAAATAATAATAACACTAAATATTAATTATTATTATTATTATATAATGATTCATTAATAATATTGTGATTATATATATATATATTATTGATCAGTTATTAGTATTTTTTATATATATTTTTGTGCTACTAAAGGTTAGATTTTTTAGATTCCTTAAAAAGTATATATTTTTATAAATATTTTAATAATGGACAAAAAAATGAATAACTAATATACTTTGGATTTTATTATATTTATATTTATAATATTTTAATTTATTTTTAATAATATATGAGATGATTTACATAAAAAAAATTAATAAACTTTGTTCAAAATATTATACTTATTAATAAAGTTTTTTTTAACATATATAAAATGAAAAATTAGAGAACTAAGTATGTGCAAACAAAAAACATGTTAATAATTATTTTCTTGAAAGAGAAATAAGTGATAAATTTATATAAAACAAAATGTTTTTAAGATTGAATGAGGAGCTTTGCAGCTATTTAAACTTGTCTACCTAAGCAAAAGTGTGATGTCACACAAGTATTTGTAACATATGGTAGTGTTAGACCAATCAAATTGAATAAAAAATCTCATTTTGCTTACTTGTCAATATATTATGTCTCTTACCCAAATATATATATATATATATTGTAATGGTGTATTACTGGAGGAGTGAAATCCGATTTTACGAAAGTATTGTTCTAACGTGATAGTTTGTGAGGAGCCTCGTCCACTTTGACTTTTATTTGTATGTATAATTATGTTCTTCTTCCAAGCATGTCGAAACTGACATTTTATGACAAGGACATCATAGGCAATACTATACATACATCAAATATTATCTCTTTCTCCCTCCTCATGTTCTTCCACTTCAACGATTCAGCTGAAAGCTCTTTGTTTTCGTCCACCAATGTCTCTTCAGATCTTGTTCCTAATTCTATTTCTTCTTGTTTCATTAGAAGCACTCTTTCTATCTTCTGCAACAACATCACAACACCCAATAACTAAAACAAACTGTATGGATGCATGTGGAGACGTGCGCCTCCCTTTTCCCTTTGGTGTTGGGCGGGGTTGTTTTTTGGATGAGTGGTATGAGATTGTTTGTCCGCTGAAGAATGGCAATCTGCCACGACCCATATTGAAGAAACTCAACTTGGAAGTGCTTAACATTTCATTGCCTCGAAGAACAAAATATATATACACTGAGCTAGATTTATTTTTGAACGGCAATATTACAGTAAGTTTTCCAATATCATACTCCAACTCTAGCTGTGTGAATAATGGAAGTACTCGTGAACCGGTAACTTTCCTACATAGCCCATTTGTCTTTTCTGAGATCGACAACATCTTTCTCACATTCGGTTGTGATGTCACGGCCAAACTGCAGTTTTTTGATGACGATGCATCATTCATAGGATGCACGACACAGTGTGCGGAAGCCAACGACAAGAGGTTTAACTCTTGCTCTTGTTTCGGCTTCTGCTTATCTAGAGTGCTTCCTCCTAGTCTACAAGGTTACAGTGTCAAATTTGACGAAGAAGCTGGTGGGATCCAGGACCACTGTGGATTTGCGTCCTTTGTCCAAAACACATGGTTCAACCCAAAACAGACGAACTTATACAATGTAATGAAGCAGGGTTACGTTCCCGTCAAACTGGAATGGGGTATACTGAACACTCTTAGAGATGAGCTTCTATCCACAACGGAGGTCAATTTCACCTGCAGAACAAATAATTATATCAACAATAATACCACACCCCTGATGCAGTGTGGTTGCAATGGCGGATATGACGGTAACCCTTACCTTCTAGATGGATGTCAAGGTACATACTAATTTGCTACTATGTTTTTTATTACTCGTGTAGGTGCAAGAAGTAAATTAGTAATTTTAACTTTTAAAGTGATTATTCATGATGGGTTCCTTCTTATGATACTCTAGATATCGATGAATGTGAAAATCCTCAATTACAAGTTGAATTTATCAAATGCAAACCAGAGAAGTGTCATAACGGAAATGGGTACTACAGATGTGGAGATTATTATTCATCGAAGATATATTTATATAATATTGGCATTGGTAAGCATGACTTCTGTCTCTTCGACTAGCACACTCTTTATGAGATAATTCAATCAAATTGACGATTTTATATTTATTTTCTGAGTTTACGCAGTTTTTGGGATTTTGGGTTTGGTTACACCATTCATACTCTTTGTTCTTTCCACATGGTTCTTTTGCAAATGGAATAAGAAGAGGAATGAAATAAAGCTTAAGAAGAAGTTGTTTAAAGAATGCGTCAGCAGAGGCAATACACTGCAGCAACAGTTTTCTCACAATAGTACTGTTCAACATGGTAAATTGTTCAGTTCAAAGGAGTTGCGTAAGGCTACAAATAAGTATAACAAGAACCAAATCCTTGGTCATGGCGCCCAAGGCACTGTTTATAAGGGAACATTGTCAAGTGGAATTACTGTCGCAGTTAAGAAATCCAAAGATATGGACGATGCATATGTCAAACAGTTCATCAATGAAGTTGTCATCCTCTCACAAATCAATCACAGAAACATCGTTAAGCTGTTGGGAGTATGTCTAGAGACAGACGTTCCTGTTGTGGTTTATGAGTTCATCCCAAATGGTACTCTCTATCAGTATCTTCACCATCCAAATGATGAATTTCCTTTGACATGGGATGCACGTTTGAGAATTGCTATAGAGGTTTCTGGAGCTCTTTCATACATGCACTCAACGTCTTCTATACCCATTTATCACCGAGACATCAAATCTACGAATATACTAATGGATGAGTTTTATCGAACCAAGGTTGCTGATTTTGGAATCTCTAGGGCCATTTCTCTTGATCAAACACATTTGACAACATTGGTCCAGGGAACATTTGGTTACTTAGATCCAGAGTACTATCAGTCAAGCCAATACACAGATAAAAGTGATGTATATAGCTTCGGAGTGGTTCTTGTTGAGCTTTTAACTGGGCAAGATCCAATCTCGTCTCTAAGAGAAGGGGAGGATATAAACTTAGCTTCTTATTTCTTGCACTCGGTTCAAGAGAATTGTCTGTTTGACATTCTTGATAATGCAGTTGCTGAGAATGCTGTAAGGGAGGAGATTGAAATTATAGCAAATCTTACAAGAAGGTGCTTACACGTGAATGGAAGGAACCGACCTACCATGAGAGAAGTAGCAACTACGTTAGAGAGCCTAAGAGGATTCCCACGAAATGGTGATGATCATCAACAACAAGCATATGGATGTGGGCAAACATCATTCGCATACGATTTCCAGGTGTTTGAAGTAATGAGCGATATTAATTCCACTTCTGATGTTCAGCCTCTAGCGCATTTCCAAACCTGGTAAAACTTTACAGATAGAAGACAATGTACTTTCTGGGTTATCATCTTCTGCTATATAAATGTCTCTCTTTTTATCAGGAGTGGTGATGAAATGTATTTGTATGTATGAACATAATAAATGGATATACATATATAATTGTAGTGGATATACAAGTATTGGAATATATGTGCACTAAGGGTAGGGCAAAGATAGGATAATTATGGACGAGTATGTTTCATTTCCACCAATAAACCTCCATCCGAAAATGGTGACAATACTAATAAATTGGTCTGAGCAAGTGCATATTTGAAGGAAGGCAAACCTTTCATGAAGATACCATCAATCTCCTCTACTGAAGGAATAACAGAAACACAGTATTGAAATTTGTAATCATAGGTGTTCATATGGGGTACTCTTTCTAAGTTAAAAGGTTAAGCATTGAAGTGAAATTTTCGTGAAACTTCCAAAATCATACATTTTTGGAGCTAGGTTCTACCACTTGAGTATTGCTAAATATAACAACCCTAACAAATACCATACAGTATGTAAATTATGATCCTTCACTGAGATATATGTAGGTTAACTTGTAGAAGTGTCAATTTTAAACCTGCCCCGAAAATTACTCGGGTTCGGGTAAAATAAATAGAGGGACGAGTCATTTTCGGGTAAAAAAAACACTGGTCGGGTTGGGGTTGGGTCAACTGGCCTGAACCTGGCCCGTTGACCCGTGAAAAAAAACTATTACATAATCAGATCGAGAGAAACTCAGCTTCTCATAAGAGTGAAGACTGAACTGAAGACTTCAAGCTGAGAACCTGAGAAGCAAGTCCTGCATCCATGACTCCACTCCTGCGTCGGTTCAGTGCATGCACTCCTGTCGTCCACTCTTGTCATCCTGTCCTGCGTCTGCGTCACCGACTCGCCGTTCACTCCAGACTCCAGCATCTGTCATTCAACCGTTCTACTATCCATTCTCCAGCACGCAGTCTGCGCTCAACTCCACTCCAGCGTCGAGTGTCATGACTCCTACAAAGTTCAGCTGTCCACTCCAGCTCTAGTCTCCAGCCGTCCAGTAACTCCGGCTCCAGTGAATCTGCGTGCGTCTCTGCTCCTTGAATTTTCCTAAATTTGCTGATTTACCTTACTTGCCTTGAAATTTACTGTCTCCGCTCCCTTGAAACTAAAGTTGTTTCAATTTACTGTCTCTGCTCCTTGAAATTTACTGTATGCCTTACTTACTGATTTGCGTCATTTTCTAGGAGGAGTAAAGCCACATAGACCGTGTAAGTACACCCATTTACTGATTAAGGGAGCTCTTCAGTCTTCAAGGCAGCCAACATTGCGACAATTTTATTTTAGATTGTTATAATAATGGCAGGTCTGCGGGTCAGGTGGGTCGACCCGCCCAACCGCCAGGTCGAGTCTGGGTCGAAAACGCTGACCCATGCGACTCGGTAGGTCGGGTCCTGGTTAACGCCAGTAGGGGTGGCGTTTTTCATAAAAACGCTACTAGGAGTAGCGTTTTATAAAAAACGTTACCCCTAATAGCACTTTATAAAAAACACTACTCAAACTAGCGCACGTTGTAAAAAACACTAACTCCAGTAGCGCTTATATATATTTTGCTAAATATTTTTTTTGTATAGTTACTTTTTCAAATATTTTGTGCACAGTGGTTAATTTTTAAAAAACTTCAGCAATTATTTATAGCTAAAGTAGCCATCCTTTAACAGAGTTTTGCCCAAGAAGAAAAAAAATCTAATCAAACTTCTATGAGTTAGATTGAAGACAACTAATGCACTTCTAGTATAGACGCAGAAATCTTCACATAGAGAATTAGATTAAACACAGACTAGAACATATGAACTTAATCAAACTTTAGCAGCTAGATGTTGGAATCATGGCATAATAATAAGAAAAAACAACATAATAGAGATGATTGTACCGACACATGTTCCGGTCAAACAAGTGTTCTTCTAAAAACTTGTCGGCCTTGAGGAAACGAGTGATACGACCCTGGGAACTGGAGACACGCCTTACTGCTCCGAGAAGTGACCTTCTGTGCTGCGCTGGGTGAGCGCACCCATCGAGAACGGACTAAGATAGCAAACATTGAACCAAACCTCAAGTCTCTGTTCAGAGTAATGAGGGTACGTACGCGTCTCTTACGCAAAGAGATCTGGGTCTCACACGACTCCGAGTTAAGATCACATCTCGGGTCATACCCATGATCAGTTTGGGGTGCGCCACGGTATGGAACGCGCGCTACAGCATATCTACTCTCCCACAGAGCATATGTCCTAATGTTGTACAAATGTCCAACAGGCACACACAGTACCCGAACCAAAAATCACAAAGACTCCCATCCGACCCCTGAGTGGATTGACAAACCACAATCTGTCGTAGTGCGAAATCAGATAGTTCCCAACACAAAGCCCTTTCTGGTCATCCCAACAGATTTCCAGAACTAGGAACTATCACCAACCTAGCCTAGCCACAAAGGCATAGAAGCTATCACCCGTGTGAGAGGGTGATCTAATCCACTTTGACATATTTCAATAAACAATCACAGTAAGAACACACAAAACACTAAACTGTGAAAACTGTGAAAACATGCATACTCAAATATAATTTAAGTTAAAGAACATTTTATGGGAAATAAAATCAATGAAGTACATCACTAAGTCTACACAGTCCTAGAGACTACACATGCCTCACTAAAGACTATCTCTTCAAGGTCGGAGATATGGTCCACAACCATCTCATCCATAGACAAGTACTTCAAACTCATCACCTTGTGCCTAACCACGTCTCTAACATAGTTTCGCTTGATATCTACTTGCTATGACTTGTTATGATACTTGGATTTCTATATCACGGAGATTGCGACTCCGATGACTTAGCAATCAATCCGGAAGTCTCTTCATCCATACAACCAACTGAGTGGTCCACACAAGACCCACACATTTAGCTTCAATGACGATCAACACAATGCGCGACTGCTTCTTGCTCATCCACGATATGACATCATCGGAGAGCATAACATAAAATCCGAGGTGGGTTTTCTCTCATAAAAGTCACCACCATAGCCTGCATCGTTATACCCAGTCATCCAGAGATTCTCGCATCTCTAGCAAGTCTCTAGCACAAAGCATGGCGATGCCCTTAAGATATCACATGGTCCTATTTACTGTCTACCATTTCTTCAATTCGGGTTCAGCTTGGTACCTATATACCATGCCGACTGTATGACAAATATCAGGTCGAGTACACACTATTGCGCACATCAGGCTTCCGACTGCACTTAGCTACAGAATTTATTTATCTGGTCCATATATCCATTTTGAGAGGTTGATCAATGTAAACTGGAGTTTCAATTGGTTCGCAGTTACTCATGTTGAACATTTCCAACACTTTGTCTATGTAGCTTTCCTCTGAAAGACTCAATCGCCTCCTACGACGATCTCTCGAGATCTAAATCCCAAGGATGTGCGCCGCCTCACCCATGTTCTTCATCCTAAACAAATAAGACAATCAGACCTTTATCTGTGTGAGAAACTCCAAGCTATTTACAGCTATGAGTATGTCATCTACATATAGAATCATAAACGCAAAGTTCGGTCTAGACCCTTTGGGTGTACACGCAATGATTCTCATCCTTCAAGAGAAATCCATTTTCCACGAACAAATCATGAACTCTGCGGTATCACTGCATAGCGAACTGTTTCAGACCATAGATCAATTTGTGAAGTTTGCACACTAAGTACTCATGGTATTTCTGCACAAAGCATTCAGACCGCTCCATATAGATCTCTTCTTCTAACTCACTATTGAGGAAGACGGTCTTAACGTCTATCTAGTGTAGTTCCAAGTCTAGAATCACTCCAATAGCCATAATCTTAAGAACCCATTTAGCTCTATTGCTCTATGTACTCTCGAAGGTCGACCAGTGTCCAAACACCGTTCTTCCTTAGAGATTCCATCTAGTCCAAAGTGTTCATCTCATCTGCCATTACTTTCATCCATTCTTCTTAGAAGGTTCCATTGAGAGTTTCTCTAACGTTTTACGGCACAATAACCATATTTTCAGATATTAGGGTGTTTAGTTCTCCATCACCTTCGAATGCATATCGTCGGGAGGAAAACTTATGTTCTAGCCCACGGCTTAACAACTCACTACTACCAGGGTATGACCTTGATCACTCCCACTGAGAATGAGATCCCTAATGCTCCCACTGTCAACAAGATCATCAAGAGCGGAATCTGTTCCATTCGCTTCAGCAGGCGATGAATCCAGCAGACGACGAACTGATTCATCATCTGCGGTTTCAACTCTCCCACTCGAATTAACAGGTGTCTGCTCAACTTGATCTTGAATCTCATATAGAGATCGATCCAAATCAATCTCTCCCTTCTCAGGAAATTCGTTCTCTACAAACGTTACGTCTCGTGATTCGATCTCGGTAACACTCCCACTGTCCTGCTCGGCTATAAACACATAACCCTTGGAGGTATCAGAGTAACCAAAAATACTCTTATTTCCTCTAGGTCCAATCTTTCCCAAACTTATTTGAGAAATCATGGGTGTAAGCGGCACACCCCAATGGGCGCATATGGTGAAGGTCCAGAACTTATTCCAGTGCAAATTTCATATGAAGTGGAGTTAACCGTCTTCATCGGCACATGCTTCAGGATATTATGCAGCAGTCTCCAAAGTGTTTCCCCATAAGGAAATCAGCAATTGAGTATGCGCCATATCGACCGAACCATTTTAAGGACCGTTTTATTGCGCCTCTCTGCAAAACTATTTTGCTGAGGGGTGTAGGAGATCGTCAACTGATGAATGATCCATTTTCATTACATAAACCATTAAATTTCGCTGAAATGTACTCTTCTTCCACAATCAGGGTGGAGGGCATTTGCCCTCCTATCTAACAGGTGTAATCATCCGTAAATGTAATGAAAATTTGCGCTCCGTGCCGAACCCTAGCACTAAGAGGGTCACAGACATCAGAATGGATGAATTGCAAGGGAAATTCGGCTCTAGGTGCCTAACCAAAAGGCTTTCCGGTGGAATTTTCTGCTAGTCAACTTATACAAGTAGACGACTCCACTTGTGTAATGTAGGACAGCAAACCCCAATGGGCTAGCCGCTGCATTCTATGTTGACCTCTGTAGTCAAGTCTAGTTTGTCTTTCATTCACATCGCAAACATATCCGCGAGTAGAAGAAAAAACATGAAATTATTATTGTTGCCTGAATCCAAATCCGAAACAATAAATCCACCAGAAATAATACTAAATCCAAAAAAAGTTGAACCTAAAAACAATTGGACGGAAGATTCATGAGAAGATGATATAAAACCGAGTTTCATTAATTCTAAGACTGAAATAACATATCGGCGAATCTGCGGAGCATAGAGGATATGACTTCAGACTAAAACTCTCTACTGCCGTGCAAGCGCAGCTCACGAGTTCTAATCCCTTCGACTTCAACACAAAAGTTGTTGTCGATGTAAATCCACCTAATTTCACGCGGGACTCTGGCACTCTACGAAAACGTCACGATCCTTGGCCATGTGATTTGTCGATCCTGAATTCAAAATCCACAAAGGACATGACTTAGTCAACATATCTGTACTAGAAACACAAAGTTCACTAAGTAGACAACAAGACATCTAGGTCAGATCGATTTAGGACATGCCTTCACAAAGTGTACCCACTGGCCACAGTTGGAGCATTTCCTGTATTTAGGCTTCTCGGCCTTATGCGAACATTTTCGCGGTGTTGTTTTCGGAGGAGTCCTTGGGTTCACCTCAGTCTTTGTATACTTTACCTTCAATGCATTTGCGCCACCGCGTTGTGCATTACTTATTCGCCTTCAGCGACTCTTCTTAGGTCTAGAGGATGGCGCCACACACACCTCAACCTTAGGTCCAGCGACCTTGGGTTTGTCCTCTTCAACTCATTGTGCCTTCGAACATGTTCAAAGGTATTGAGGGCCTTAGAATGAATTACTTAGATTTTCATCTGTTTCTAGGAGTTAGGCAAAGAGCGGATTACGACCTGGATTTGCTGCTCATCGGTCACTGACTGACCGTTATCCTTGAGTTTCACAATCATGTTGGCCATATGCCTCATATACTATCTCGTGGAGTGCTAAGGATTCATCATGTATGAATCAAACTTAATGTTGAGTGAGCACAACTAAGCAGTCGTTTAGAACCATTTCTAACCTGCAAAGTATCCCACAGCCCTTTAGCCGTGTGTTAAGCTCAAACTCATCCACTGTACTCAGCATCATGGCGCACGTCTCAGCATCATTAACCTCCCACTCAAATGGAAAGCCTTCTGCTGAATCGTTATTCCAGAATCGGGTCTTTTCATAATCTTCTGGATGGGGTTAATGGATTTCTACTTATGACCATTTTTATATGTTTTCTCCGAATTTTATAGTGCTCACCATTAAGTCTAACCAAGTGATGATGTTCTACATGGCAGACTAATTTCTCCAACTAAAGGAAATTCTAATAGGATCATGGAGACACAAGGAACAATGTTCTATTGCATGTAAAAGACAAGTCTCAGACCGATAGGACAAACTTGAGAACATACTTAAACCCGGGGGACAACCCTAGCTATGCCGAGAAGCACTCCCCATCTCTAAGCATGCCCTAAAGTCACTACTATCAATCGATACACAGTCTATACCAACAGTCCTCAAAGGACCGGAGTCAAACATATCGCACTAAACCAAATTGTTCGAATCTTACACAAAACAATTGTCCTAGAATTATTCAAGGAAATTCGGAGAACCTCGCAGACTAACCGACCGGTTCACTCCCAGGAACATTTTCCTAGGTGTAGTTCGTACTCATCCAAACTTCCAAAAGGTTACTAAGGACAATCCTAAAGGTTTGCTACCTATACTATGCCAAAGCTAGATCTCCCTACCAAGGTAATCTATCATATGCAAGTAAGGTAACAAACCACACAATTCAATACACACACATATATATTGATACCTTTCAAAAATAAATTAATTTAGGGCTAATTTGTAATTTTCAAAACTTTGAGGACCAAAGTCACCCTAACCAAAAGTTTGGGGATCAAAATCACCATGAATAAAAATTTGGAGACCAAAGTCTCAACAAATAAAAATTCAGGAACTAAAGTCTCAACAAATAAAAGTAATTAACATGTTAGACCAATTTCACATACTATGCTGGGATATCAACAATCGCAACCTAGTCAATTATACCAGTCATGGAGTCAAGAGCCAAGAATATAAAGTAAGGCAAGACTACCTACCCTGCAAAAAACACAAAGTAAACCAGGGAACTCAAGGAACCCACACAACGTTCTACCTATCCAGTCATGCAACATAGCAATATAAGGCTCTCCCAGCAATTTAAATTGGTCCAACATTTAATTAAATTAGCCCAAAAATTATTTATGAAAGGGTCCATGCAGATTTACCGGACTGAAATAAACCACTAGGACCCATAGAGGATCCAGGATCGGCACCAAATTTGTTTCGGACCAATTCAGGCGGCTCGGGGCCTCCGAATTAGTTCAGACCGGGTTGAACAGCTTTCAGCCGTCCAAACTAGACTGAACCGAACCAGTCAGCTTCTGCCAATCGGTCCTGGCCAAACCGGTCGGTCAACATCTGTCAACCGGTCCGGACTGAACCAGACCAGTTCAACATTTCAGACCGGCCAGGGTTGAAAACCGGTTCAGTCTAACGTATTAGACCAGACCGGTCTGGACCGGTTCACTCAGACCGGTCCAGAAACTTCTTCTTCTTCGTTCGATGGAAGGGGTCTAAGGTTTCTGAAACCCTAGCCGTCGCCCCTTGTGTCTGGCCAGCCACAAAGGCTGGCCGCCACCGCAAGGGCCAGCCACCGTGGCTGGCCCTCTCTCGCCTGGGGTCGGACACGATGGTCGACCCCCTTTCGCTGCCTCCTCCCAACACCAGCCGCCACGCAAGGCAGCTGGGTCTCACCGACGCAGCCACAGTGGCTGCGCCTGGCTGAGGCCGACGCAACCACCGTGGTTGCGCCTGACTGTGGGCGGCGACGGCGAGTGGCGACGGCGGTTGGTCGTTGCGAACGGACTGTCGTCGACCACAATTTACCGCGCTCGAGCGAGAAAACCTTTACAACATTCGACAATTCGGAAACAAACCTACTATGGCTTTGATACCAATGTTGGAATATTGATGTACGAAACATGCAATCGATTAAGGTACAACATAACACATAATTAAGTTACCTCCTTGAACGATTGCCTTAGCGAAAGCGGAAGTGGATCTGCCTGAGGTTGGGATCAAGGTCTGCCGGACGGGAGGTCACGCCACGGGTTAACGGGCAGTGACCTAGGTTTCCACAGCTACTTACCTCAGCCTAAACTGTAGGGCGGCAGGGCACTGTCATCATCATTAGGTTGTCCAACCCTGAGCATCCCTATACATATAGAGGGAATGGTTTGGGCCAGTATCCAATACTGGGCTTATTAGAATGGGCTCCTACTAATGGGCGACCCAATCTCCCAAAACCAACAGTAACAAACTACGCGAGCCTCACAATGAAGCCAACATAAATCCTATCCGAATAAAAAAAATAAAAGGCAGTTTCATTATGGTGGTATACCAGCCGCCTGTTCTTGAACTTCTAGTTCCAATTGAAGCATATAGATCCGTAAATGGATTTGTATGTATAGCCACTTCAGTCGTGCTTGTCGTTTCTCGAAAGTATCTTTTTTCTGGGAACATGGTCGACCAGAAATTATTATGTTCGCGATTCTTCACCCACCGATGCAGAAAATGCTCCACTTTTCCATTCTCATATGAAGATGATATCATTCTCATATGAAATTACACGTACTTATACTACTTTGTCTAGCTACATAATCATTACATCTGACTCTCTAGTTTCAACCTTACTATTTCACTTTTGACAAACTTACTTTTACTTTTGTTGACTCATTGACTTGTTGATAAATTTACTCTTACTTTTGTTGACTCATTGACTTGTTGACAAACTTACTCTTACTTTTGTTGACTCATTAACTTGTTGAGAAAACCATGTTAACACTCCCCTGAACTTGAGTGAGCAGATTTCTGATACTCAGCTTGCCCAATACTTCTTTGAAAACCTTCAAGTTTACTGTTTTAGTAAGTATATCTGCCACCTGGTGTTCTGAACGAACAAATTGTAGTTTGATGCTTCCAGCTTTGACTCTTTTATGAAGTGTTTGTCCACCTCAATGTGCTTGGTCCGGTCATGTTGAACTGGATTTTCAGAAATACTTATTGCACCTTTATTGTCACATAGTAACTCACATGACTTGGTTGGTGGAAAACCAATCTATGTCATTAATTTTCTCAGGCACAGTACTTTCGTTAATCATCTAGCTATCCCACGAAATTTTTCTTCTGCACTTGAGAGGGCCACAACCTTTTGCTTCTTGCTTCTCCAGGTCACTAGGTTATCACCAATAAAGGTAAAATATCCGAGCGTGGACCTCCAGTTCCACAAATCTTTTGAAGTAGGATAGTGAGCAACATTGTTAGCGAACCTTGATTCCACGTTTTGTATGATCCATGAAAACACGATTAAATCGTCTTGTGTCCATTTTTGATATTCTGGTTCGGCTAGGGGTTCTGGTTCCCCGGTCAGGTGTTGTAGCTGACCCATTCCTCCTATTGCTATTTGCATGAGTTGTGCCCAAAGGTGGTAGTTTGCCCCCATTGAGCTTGGTGCTGATTACGATCGTACCTGGTAGCTCTCTAGATTCTCGTTGGCTGGTATTTAGGCCCTGCCTTAGTACCCTTGCTATGAGGATGGTTAGGTACTCTTCACTGAGGTCGAAACCTGACTGGTTTGTGGTGTTGATGCTCTCATTGTCGGACATATTTGGTGGTAAATGATGAGAAAAAATAGGTTAATCCCTATGGATTATTAACCATGCTCTGATACCATGTTAGCAAGGTAAAATCTGTTTATCACAATCTCTCTTGAATTCAATACATTGATACCTTCAACTCAATCACAATTACATGTACTTATACTACTTTGTCTAGCTACATAATCATTACATTTGGCTCTCTAATTTCAACCTTACTATTTCACTTTTGACAAACTTACTCTTACTGCTGTTGACTCATTGACTTGTTGACAAACTTACTCTTACTTTTGTTGACTCACTGACTTGTTGACAAAGTCATATTAACAGTCAGGGGAAACTTGATGGTGCCATGGAGAACGTCGTGGCTGAGAGTCATCGTCGTGGGTGAGAGTGATCGTCGTGTAGGATTCGAAGAGGCGAGTAGCATAATCTCATTCTCCTTGTTGTGTGTAGGGGCAACAATCGTGTTGTGTCGAGTCTAATTATGTTGTGTCACTAATCGTGTCGTGTCTAAACATGTGTCATGTCTAAATGGATAAGTTTTAAACGTGTCTCAAAACTTCAAACACGAACACGACACAATTAACTAACTAGCATATCACAGGTGACACGATTAACTTTCATGAAAAAAAAACATAAAATATGTCGGGCCATACGACGTGACACGATACAATTCAACACGAAGTTGGTAGACATGATTAAACACGACACGATTAGACACGACACGACACGGAATTCACTAATTTCACAAGTTATTTCACATATTTTTTAGAACACAAATCCATATATACAAAGTAAGGTCTTCAAAGTTCAATATTAAAAAGTAAGTGAGTATTCTAATATTTTTTTTATTATTATTATATTTAAATGTGTCTAAACGTGTCACAGATATACACGACATGATTAGACACGATTAGTTAATCGTTTATATAGAGATATCTGCATATACACGGGATGTGTTAATGTCAAACTCATATGCGCTTTAAATCAGATCGTGTCGTGTTAGAAATTGTCAGCCCTAGTTGTGTTGCATGATGTCTATCTTCCCCTTCGAATAGATAGGTTTTAGTAGTTTTATATTTATATAATTTTACTTTCTAATTAGGGTAAAATACGACATTGACTCCTAAATTTTGACAAATTTTCAGTTTTTCCCTTAATGTGTAAATTGTAAAAGTTTTCTCCTCATGTTTGAGAAAAGTGAAAGTTTCTCCCATTCCGTTCAACAACCGTTTAATTGTGACGGAAACCCTATCATGTGTCATTCACGTGATGTATTAACAATATGAAAGGACAAAGTTACCTTCAACTGCAAATGCTTACCTTGCAAAACCCATCAACATTAGGGTCGCTATTAATGGTTGAACGATGTGATGCCAATCCTAACCGCCACGCAACAACCGAAGCAAACCAATAAGCTGCCAATCGCAATTTCGGTAGGGATCGTTACTCTGGGGATAATTATGGCTCTCTCTTTCTTCCTATACAGACACCGAGACATCCATTTGAGACGCATAATCCACTAGAGACGTA
Organism: Chamaenerion angustifolium; assembly: GCA_946814005.1. Lineage (NCBI taxonomy): Eukaryota > Viridiplantae > Streptophyta > Magnoliopsida > Myrtales > Onagraceae > Chamaenerion > Chamaenerion angustifolium. Next base: position 5,163,279 of record OX328279.1, read on the forward strand.
GAATGTCAGTGGAGGAAATTCTGAAAGGCTCGATCATCATGAATCGAGACTACCGCCTCCGTCCAATTTCCTATACATCGACACCATAGAATCCTCCTCCAATTCCAATTCAAATGGGTCTCTGTACCACAAGTTGAATTCTTCTGTCAGGAGATCTGAACGGTACCATCTGAGCCCTGAGCTACAGCGGTTTCCGCCCCTTCGCAGACCACCTCCTCGGACAATAGCGAATCTTTCCACGTCGGTTGCTTAGCCATCTGATTCTTCTTTGTCATCAAGCGATGAGGAAAGACTCAATGCTGCTAGCGTCAACACACCGCAAGGCACTTACCTTGGCAATGAGGAGAGCAACTATTACACGTCTAAGCAGCAGAACTATTAGAATCACAGCAATGTTGTTCCCCACTTGAAGTAGACATCTCCAAAATTGCGACTGGCGTCTCTTTCGTCGCTGAGCCATTATAAGGTAAGTATTTGCAATAGATGATAATTTTGTCCTTTTAGATTGTTAATACATCACGTGAATGACACATGATGGGATTTCCGTCACAATTAAACGTTTGCTGGACGAAATGGGGGAAACTTTCATTTTTCCCAAACATGAGGAGAATTTTTTTTATGATTTAAACATGAAGGGGGAAACTGAAAAACCGGTCAAACGTTAGGGGGCAATGTCGTATTTTACCATTCTAACTATTTACTTATACATTTAATTACCATAAAAGAATTGAATTGTGTAGTAGTCTAGGTGGTTTTCATGTAGAACTATGATGCTGTAGATCATGAGTTCGAATCCCGCTGAAATTAAAATAAATATTTACTTACTCTTCATTAGTTATTAATGTAATTGTATAAATAAAGTGTGAACTAAATTAGATTTAGTTTTTTTATATTATAATAATTAAATGCATTGTGGATGACTTAGTGGTGGTAAGAAAACTTGTTACCAAATAACATATATTAGTGATGCACTATGGATCTTACCTAGATACACCGTGGAAGGATGTGAGATGGCAAAGAAATGATAGCTACACAACACAATCCTACCAATTATAAATCAAAAATTAAAACAAGAGAAATAGAGATTACCTAGGAAACAAAACACAACCTAAATGTTGAATCACCAAGTTAGAGCGATGAATTGATAACTGTAACAGCTAGAAACCAAAGTTGTTTATTTACAACAACTAAATTGGACACTAAACAGATGTATTTACAGTAAAACTTTTGTTTGTTACTAATTATCTATATTACTGTCGATAATGACTTGACACTGGATTTTTTACGAGCAGAACTATTCTACTACATAAAAAAATTACACAAAACATGAGTTTTAAATGCGGCAAATTATTTGTCACTAAATAAATTTTATAACTACGACATTAAATATCGACACGGAATATCTTATGTAGTGATAGTATTTAGTGACAATGAATTTGGTACGCGAATTTGGCCAGAAAAGATCTTTTAAATACAAAACACAATGCAAACATCATACCAAGTATCCAATACAAAACACAACACAAACGTCATACCAAATATCCAATATAAAGAACTTCAAATTCCAAACACAGTCTGAAACATACAATAAATTAATTCCAAGCACACAATAAATGTTGACTCCAACCTATACTCGGTTTGAGACGATTTAATCAGTATTTTGTACACAAAAAAAACTAGCTCAGGTTTGAGATTAAAAAAAAAAAGTTTGTGTTTGACTCTGTCTTAAACTCGGGACGGTCTCAGGACTTTTTTTATTTTTCAGCTCACCAGTCTTTTTTGCTCAACCCTAGCTGTTATCTCCCTGGTCTGGTCCTTAGGACCATGACCTCCCTGATTGTGTCATCTTTGATTACAAGTTAGGTTTCGCGGACACAAAGCTAAGTTGTTGATTTTGTGGCCAACGAAGAGGGTTAGGTTGTAGATGCCACACTCAAGAAGAATAGTACGCTTGACAACGACTGGGGTGTTATAAACGTTTCCCATTCAGTTCGGGTGAAAAAAGATGACCCAAGTTAGGTAGGGTCTCCTACTGGGTCTAGTTTTTTTTTTTCAATCTAGTTAGTGGACCAAACAGAAGCGACTCCTCATATCAATTGACGAGGGCAAGATCTAATCGGGGTTAAGATCTTGTCTGAGTTGTGACTTAGACTAATTTGAATTAGAATTTAGTCTTGGTCGTGGCCCAAATCAAGAATCAACCAAAGCATTAGGCTTTTAAGCCCTTTTAATTTTTTTTTGGGCCTATTTTTCAGGATATATCGTGAACTTATAGAGAGGTGGTAAATAATTCCTGAAATTTTCAGTAGAGAAAGCGTGACCATATGAATTTGAAAATTTGAAATTGGTAATTCTATTTAGTTAATTGTAAAGTAGTTCATGATTTTTGAAAGAGGAAATATTACCCTCTAATAATTTTTTTAATGGTCCAAATAACCCATAAAACTTTTAGAAAGTGAAGGAGGACCCCATCTCCCAAGGTTTTGGATTTGGATTTGCAAGAAAATAAACTAAATTAAATACTCTTCAGAAAAATGTGAAACTTACGGTTACAACCTAAACTTCTTTTTAAATTTAAATATCACATGTATTTAGTTTTGTACGCTTGAATTACTGGTTAATAATAGTTTCTTGATGAGTAATTAGAGTAGTAAGCCCTTATTAAAGCTGTACTTGTTTGATACGTATAAAGTGTAAATCTACTTGACTCCATGATTGTGTTGCACACTCTTATAAACTCTAGAATTCAGAGTTCTCAAATACAATACATTCAAAACAAAGTTTAACTTATCCTGAAATTGTGCGGTTGAATCATGGTAAGTTATTTCTAAGTTACACTACAAGAATGTACCACTACAGCGACGGTCTAAAATTGTTACTAAGTTGACATTTGTTGTTGCTAAGTGGTAGCGTCGACGAAATGTTTGTGCTAATAGGTCCCGTTGCTAAAGGTTTCCGCGACGACAATGTTCCGTAACTAAAGGTCTGCCATGCTGGAATGAATAGTTGCACTTACCTTTAGCATCAACATATGACCGATGTTGTTAATACGTAATTACCATCGACAGGTTTTAGCTCTTAAACGTCTTTTGTTTCGAAATCGTTTGTTGGTATATTGGCTACATCTGTGACAGCTAAATGCCGAAACCATTGCAGTGTTTATTGCATCACCTGCAGTTGATGCAGTAAACGTTAATCAATGACTAACATTGTTTGACACAGATTATACATGAAACACATCGAGATGTATTCAATGCTAAAATGCCCCTTTTTCTCACCAAACAGTATTCATCGATGTATTACAATAAAATAATAAAAAACTCATTGTGTCAATTGTGTTGATGCTAAAGTCGTAGTTGAGCTTCAACAAATTCTGTTGTTTTTACCTGCAATTTTTAACATAACATTTGTTGCAGATTCTATTGATGTGCAACGGGTTGTACTGAATGTATTTCCCAACATTTTCAGCTTATTGGTTGTTGTAAATTCGTATGTAGAGGTACATGAAATTCCATTGTTACATTACTATTTTTTAACCATTCTATAACCTAGGTATAATAGATCAAACATGACATATATAAAACATGGCTTGCCAAAGTTCCATATCAAAAATTCCATACGTACGTACATACATCTAAAACAACATGTGAACCCACAACCTACTGCATATACCAAACAAACCATATGACATTCACAAAAGATGGTCTTTAATCATCCAAAATGAAGCAACTATTTTTCAATTAGCCTATTTATGCATAAAGCCCTTACTCATCAAAATGTGCCATTGTATTTACACCCGTTCTCCGGTCCTCATGCATTTGGATCTATCACAGAAAAGGCAGAACTGAGAATGCATCACAATACCATATATCCAAATATAAATGAATTAACACAATTTAACAAAGTTCAAAGTGTACCTTGAGTTTCCGAATTGTCTGGGAATGCACCATTGGCTTGCATGGCCCTACGCATAAAAGTCATATCTCTTTGAAATGAAAGCATATTCTCCTGAAACTCAATTAACGTTGTCCTGTCTTCCTCAGCCTTCTTAGCACTTTCATCTGTTAACTTACGGAGTTCCGCTGTTTCGGCTTTAGCCAAAGCAACCTCTTCTCTAGCTTGCTTAAACCGCCCACTTTCCATTATCTGTGCAATTTTAGATGCACGAGTTTTACGTTTCTCAAGCTTACGAACTTCCTCATACAAGACATCATTGTCAACTCGACCATTCTCCTCCTCTTCCAATTGAACAACCCTTTACTTGTTCCTACAGACACGTACAGTATAGGCAACTATATTGACTCGACTGTATGTACACGAACTGTATAAAGGCAACCCCACGAGATGCTTACCATAATTGCTTTGGTTTTCGGATCAATAAGACCACCTTTCTTGTCCACATGGTTCATGCGGAACATGTGATACTCCCCCAGATATATCCCATTATTCTTCACAATATGAAGTATAAACATATACACGTATTGCTAACAAAACTTAATTAAAATAAAAATGTATTGTGTTACGTACCTTTTCCTGCTCTTTCTTTGCAAAACTGCAGGTCCTAGCAGTATGCCTTGTCACTTGGCAAACTTTTTTTTTTTTGTTCGCTCTTAACCTGCAAACAAAGTGTTGACAACAACTTAAATGGTTCACAATAAGTCACTGAACATCAATTATGTATACGAACACATGTGTGAAACAGGACTAACCTTAAACTCATCAGAGTTGAACCAATTAACAAGCCACACCCAGTCTTCTTTCACTATGTCCGGAGGGATGTTCTGCAACCTTTCTTTATTGGTTGAGTACTTATCAAAATACGTTTTCTTTATATTTGCCCCATAATTACTGTATTTCTCTCTAAGAGTACACATGAGCTGCTTCAAGTTGTCATCCTCCAAAACTACAAACTATTCCTACAAAATGTTAAAATGTATAACTGATAGGGCACTACAATAAAACATTTGAGAAGATTTAACAACATTTGTGTTTACATATACATATAACAACTAATAACATATGTCAACATGTAAGCCACACTTACAGTAACAAGCAGTAGCATCTATGCCTCGTAATCTATTGGGTCTTTTGGAATCTCTTTCCAGTCTCTCACACTACGGGAGAATGAGTTGTTAAAGGCTCAAGGAAACGGCTCAATCAAACTTGAGCCGTGAAAAATAAACTTTTACAATTATTAACGGCTCAATGGAAATTGAGCCGTCAATTATTAAATTGTCGGCTCAATTGTTAGAGTTGTCATGTTAAAAACTATTATTGACGTCTCAATAGTATTGAGCCGTCATTTAATAACAATTTTTTTAAATCAACATTATTTTTGACGGCCCAATATTGTTGAGCCGTCTTTCAAAACATTTTTTTTAATTAAAATTGTTTTTGACGGCTCAATACTATTAATTCGTCATTTAAAAACAACTGTTTTTAATCAAATTTATTTTTGACAGCCCAATGTTGTTAAGCCATCCTTCAAAAATATTTTTTTTAATTAAAATTATTTTTGACAGCTCAATAGGATTGAGCCGCCATTTAAAAACAATTTTTTTTAATCAAATTTATTTTTGACGGCTCAATATTGTTGAGCCGTCATTCAAAATAATTAAAAAAAAAATCAAAAAATTCACATTTCCCGCCCTTAGTCATCTTCTCGACCCTCTCACCATATTTAATTTCTTATATCAATACTATATAGAATCCCACCGCCCCAGTATTAAATACTAGTATTAAATTATACTAGTGCGTGAGAAACCTCCATAATTAGACTTCCATCATCATCATTTCGACCAAAAAAAAGAAACCTCCATCATTAGATCAAAAACGAAAGAGAAACCTCCATCTCCATAATACCTAGAACCTCCATTTCCATTCCTCCATCGAAGAACATGAGAACCTGTTTCAAGAACCTGTTTCAGAACCTGGGGCGGCGGGATTCCTCTACAGATTCATGTTCGGAGAACCTCCGTGATATATATATATTTTAAATATACATATTTTTTACGGTTCAAATATAATGAGCCGTTAAAAATTAAAATAAAATATTTTACACGGATCATTTTGGTTGAGTTGTTCCTTTTGATGGCTCATTCCTAATTGAGCCGTCATTAAATTACGACACTTATTATGACGGCTCGTTTTTAATTGAGACGTCTTCGATTAACGACTCAAAAAATGAGCCGTTAATGAACCTATTTGCAGCCGGCAACATAATCCTCTCCTGTAGTGTCACTATGTGGGGTGCATTCGCTATTTTCCTAACAATGCAACCACACCAAATAGCAAAAACCAATGCATTCTTACAGCATACCTTACCTTGAGAATTAAACTTCATCACTTCTTTTTCATTGATGTCATTTCTAGACAGCCCAATACATCTAGTTCGACCTCTACGTAACTTATCCTCTGGCTGACTTAAGACTTCCTCTGCCCAATTCATTATCGAAAGTTTACAGATTATAAACCTATTTGTAAAAACTTCACAAGCAACAAATTTAAGGTTGTGTAAGTGGTTCCTCCACCAAGGGTTCCTCCATAGGTAAGTTCTCATGTGGATTGTCTTGGGATGGAGTTTCCTCCGTCCTCAGTGTTGTAGTGTTTTCAACCAGAGTCTCCCCTTCCGAGGAAGAGGAAGTTCCTATCATAAAGCATGAAACATGTGTAAGGAAACTTCCCAACATGAAAAAATGGGTAAGAAAACAAAAAGTGATCAATGTAGATGCAGCATGGTGCCACCGAACGAGGATGTGCGGACTTGGCGCAATCGCAAGAAACTCAAATGTCATCGGTGGAGCGAACAGGAGAATTCCAGGAGATGATATACACGAACTTGAAGCCAAAGTGATAGGCCTAGGGATGAAGCTTGCGCGAGACAGAGGATGCCAGAGGCTCGTGGTGGAATCAGACTTAATAGTCAATACAAGTGATCGACCAACTACTGGGGAAGACGAACTACTGGCAGCTGAGTACAAGGTGTGACAACTTAAGACAACAATCGACCGAGTTTCAACAAGTCGACTGGAAAGCAATACCACGCACGACGAACGAATGTGCGAACTGGATTGCAATTCAATCTAGATTGGGAGTGTGTCTTGATGATTGGGTGGAAAATCCCCCACTCCCACTTAGTAATTTTATTCGTAGTGATTGTAATAATTTTTCGGAAGACAATGTTCCGAGTGTCTAAGTTTCATCAATGAAGTATTTGAAGTGTTCAAAACAAAATCTGCAAAGTGGGACCTGTTTAGTATTGGTTCTTCTGTGTTGGATTCTCCTAGTACCCACCATCCTGGACGCAAACTTCGTTGCAATGCAAAGTTACACCATTTACCCACGTACAACAGTTCAACAAAACTACAACTGTAAAGCAAGAACCTTTAACATGAAAAGTGGCTAACAAAACAAGTTTGCATCTTTCTGCACTATAATGTATGATGGTGCTTAGAATAGTAGTGACATGCATGGTATTTACCTAGATGCTATTCGAAACAGGTGATAAGACACCGCTCTCAAGTCTTATTACTGAACGTTCAGTGTTTTTAAAAGAACACCCGTGAAACTACACCTAACTCTAAACAAGATGCTCAACACTTACAAAAATAGCACAAGGAGCATGTGCCTGGACGAACACGAGCTTTTACCAAGGAAACAAACCAGCAACACATGGAACAGTTTTCATGTGCTCTTCTAGTGCAATTTCCTGACAAATGAAATAGATTTAAACTCCTAGATGAGGAAATCTCAAGATTTGATGAGTTCATTTTCGTAATATCTTATGGATTTATATCCCCCACTCTAAGACGGGTAACTCCATATTCATATTTACTCCACTCTTTGTTTCATAATCTTGTTTATAGTTTTTTACTCTCTGAAGGGATCACAATATTTTCTTCTACGTTCCAGCGCAGCACAGAAGGTCACTTCTCGGAGCAGTAAGGCGTGTCTCCAGTTCCCAGGGTCGTATCACTCGTTTCCTCAAGGCCGACAAATTTTTAGAAGAACACTTGTTTGACCGGAACATGTGTCGGTACAATCATCTCTATTATGTTGTTTTTTCTTATTATTATGCCATGATTCCAACATCTAGCTGCTAAAGTTTGACTAAGTTCATATGTTCTAGTCTGTGTTTAATCTAATTCTCTATGTGAAGATTTCTGCGTCTATACTAGAAGTGCATTAGTTGTCTTCAATCTAACTCATAGAAGTTTGATTAGATGTTTTTTCTTCTTGGGCAAAACTCTGTTAAAGGATGGATACTTTAGCCATAAATAATCGTTGAAGTTTTTTAAAAAGTAACCACTGTGCACAAAATATTTGAAAAAGTAAGTATACAAAAAAATATTTACCAAAATGTATATAAGCGCTACTGGGGTTAGCATTTTTTACAACGTGCGCTAATTTGAGTAGTGTTTTCTACAAAGCGCTACTAGGGGTAACGTTTTTCATAAAACGCTACTAGGAGTAGCGTTTTTATGAAAAACGCCACTCCTGTTGGCGTTTTTTTTACTCGATGGATTTTTTTAAGAAACTCTCCCTCCTGTCTGCATGTGAAGGCATTAGCGTGACAATATTCAATTTCCTTCTCCCTTTTGGGACCAGCAAACCCCACTAAACCCTCTCTCCTATCTCCATGCTTCCTTTTACACCCAGGAAGCTATTATTTAAATAGAAATTGTTGGCAGATGATCCATGCACAAACACTGCCTCAAGATGATCCACGTACTAGGCTTTGCATGGAAAATGAATACATATTATAAACAAAAGAATTACAAAAAGGAAAGAAAGAAGCTCAATCTCCAAAGTCAAAAGCAAACCAACCCACAATATCCTTCTCCCTCGAGAGATCTTAAAAGTATTAATACGTGTGTCAAGACAAAGAATATTGTCACGCCAATGCCTCCACATGCAGACAGGAGTGAGGGTTTAGAGAGAGTTTCTTTTTAAAAAAGAAAAACATCGAGTAAAAAAGAAATGCCAGTAGGGGTGGTGTTTTTCATAAAAACACTACCCCAAGTAGTGTTTTTCAAAAAACGTTACTCAAAGTAGCGAACCTTGTAAAAAACGCTACTTCCAGTAGCGCTTATATACATTTTGCGATTTTTTTTTTTTGTATAGTTAATTTTTCAAATATTTTTTGTACAGTGATTACTTTTTAAAAAATTTCATAATTGTTTCACATCATTCTCCATGATGTGATTTGCATATCAATCTAACGTTCAGAAAGGTTGGTGTTGTACGTGTTTGTTGATTTCTGCAACTTCGAACACCGAGTAGTTTTTTAGGTAATCGTAAATCATATCTCTTACCTGTTGAGTTCAATGAAGTTCACAAATTTCTTGGTAAGACTCCGATTATTTTTAGTAGGTTCAATCATTTCTTAAAGTAGCTAGCATTGGAATGACATTAATGAACTATCGTGGTATTCATGTTGGTTTTGCAATTGCATAATAGGAAAAATATTGAACTAACATACCATGTTTCCTTTTTCAAATGTCAGGAGAGAAGAGTACTTTGCTAATCGATAGAGTTCAAGTCATTTGAGAACTATAATCAAGAGTTCTTGCTTTAATGAATTATATGTACTGACTTTTATAATTTATTGTAAAATTTTTATGTATATGTGTATTAAGATGTATATAGATATTTTTATGAATAATATATTAGGGAAAAGTATGAAATTGCACTCGGATGTTTGCAATTTTTTGTCATTGGACCTATATGTTTTTTGCCGCAATTATTTACACCCGTATGTTACATTTTGTTGGTCATTGCACCCAACGTTAAAAAATCCCGTTAAGTGTCACGTGAAGGGCACATGTCGTCGTTACATTTGAACTGATGCCATGTTAAATGACCAATTTACCCCTAAGGCAAACCATCACCTTTGTTTCGGTTTCATCTACTCACTCTGAAGTCTGAAGTGAACTCTCCACCAAAACCTAATTCACTCTTCTCCCTTGCGTTCGTTGATTGCCTTGCGCCTGAAGTTGATTCACTCTGTCGTCGTCCGCCCGCCTGCTGCCTTGCGTTCGTTGATTGCTCTTCTGGAACTGCTACTGTTCGCGAAACTCCCGTCGGCGTCTCTCCCGTCCGCCTGGTCTGGAACTGCTGCTGTTCTGGAACTGCTGCTGTTCAGACTTGGTTTTGAATCTAATTGCAGAAAGAAGGTCTGATTTGGTATGTCTCTGTGTCAAGCATGCTCCAGATCTTAAGCTTGGAGAGCTCTGTAGCGTATTGAAGTACTTTCTTTGTCCACCAGATGATGCATATGATTCCATGAGCAGTGTGCGGGACGAATGGAACAATCAAGGAGCACATTCGATTGGACTATTGAGAGACAAGAAAGTTAAACCCAAGAAACTTGCTACTGCAAAAGATGCTGCTGTCTTGCTGATGCTAGCAATTGATGGTTTCTCTGCTTCTGAGCTATGTTTGCATTATCTGCTAGCGTCCTCCAACATTGATGAAACAACACTTTCGTCTGCTATTAGAAAATTGAATGGTGAAGAATTGATGAGCCTGGTCTACTATTTGGGGAAATGGGTCAAGAAATATGAGAGATTTCCTCAGGCAATTCCGTGTCCTACGGGTACCTCGTGCAAGTTGGGTGCTTGTGATTGGGTTCCTAAGCTTGAAGACGTGATTGGGTGGGTTGGATTGGTGGTTGATGAGAACTTCACATCCTTGGTTTTGCACCAGGAGTTCCATGGAGAGTTGAGGTTTATAGAAAGAGTGGTTGCTTCTTTTGCTGCAGAGGCAAAAATCTGCAGCTCTCTTGCTAGTATTGTTGACACTTTAAAATATCAGGAACCTTCGGAGGTTATTTAGAAGACAGAATTTGATTTTACAAAGAAAAGTATGTACGATTTTGTTTCATTTTATGTTAATTAGCTACTCTTGTTCTTCAACATCGTCGACTTACTGCTAAAAGTAGAGATGAACGTTCCATTATATCCAAATTATTATGTTATATAACATTACAAACTATATTTATACTGAATAGTCCTCAATGTTAAATTTGTCCAGTGTGTACAATGTATGCAACAACTTTGCGTTGTGTTGAGAGCAGGAAATGGCCGTGGCTTGGTATATATATCAGTAGACGTACACTGTGGTCGTCGTCGCCGTTTCATATTCACAGCAGGCAAAGAAAGAGTGGAAGCTTTTCTTTCAACCATTATCTCTCTCTCTCTGTTTCTCCGTCATGTCTTCTCCCGTCGTGTCTTCTATCATGGCCTGTTTCTTCGCCCCAGAATCAAGCAAGTGATGCACCTCTGTACCAACCATGCTGTCCACTCAACATTTTATCCATCATCATGTAATTGCTATTTCAGACCACCCATGCTTACCACCCATGCTGTACAAACTTGCTGATTCAGACCTAGTGGGAGCTTCAAAGACTTCGGTGTGGCTGATATGAAATGGGAAGACGTTGGGTGTGTGGAAATGAGAACCAATTGGCTTTGACAATTAATTAAAAAGGCTGGGGGTATTTTAGATATATCAAGTCAGATTTATGGCACATGGACAGCACATGCCATTTATTTAACGGTTACTGTCTGAATTGGATGGAAAAGCTCAATTACAAACAAGCGTAAACATACGGGTGTAAGAACAAACATCATGGGTGCAGTTACCAATTGTTGCAAACATCCGGGTGCAATTTCATACTTTTCCCAATATATTATGATTTTTAAAGTAAATATTGTAGTTCATACTTTATATTAGGAACATGATAATTAATTAAAAAAACACAACAAATGTTTATATTTAGCATTGGATAACAATTGTTGCCACATAAAACATATTTTTAACACCGACATTATCTAATATTATCAAGTATTTTTAATGATGGACATGTTGCCGCTAAACACGTGTGTTTAGCAATAATATTATTGGACATTATCAAGTGTTTTTAAAGGTAGATTTATTATCACTAAATACAGATGTTTAGTAACAACATATAATGATGTTAATATTATTATATAGTGACATTGTTATCGTTGTTAATATAATGTATATAGTAGCGACGTTTATTATCACTAAATGTCGTTGACCTATTACTGGTGGTAAGCTTTTAGTGAAAACAATTTACTGTCGAATGGACATTTAGCCATGGGACCTATCCCGAAAAAATTTGGCTCGCTGCTAAAGGTTAGTGACGACAAATTAGCATATGGAGACAACTTTTTAACATGACTATAGTTGTACATTATTGTAGCTAGATTTTAATAGCTATGCGGATGCGGTAAATGGCCACCAAGGTTAGTCTTAAGATGCGACGACACAGATGCTTCTCCTTCAGGTCGCCCATCAATGGGATTTTTAGAGTTTCATCGATATTAAACCGTCTTTCGAGTTCTAATACTAGTATTTAAAACATGAGTATATAAATGATATTTTCTAAGCAAAGAACATTTATTTGTGACAATCTGCATTGTGGAAACGTTGATCTTAACACGGTTGAATCACGAATCTAAAACAAAGGTTCACTACTGTTAACATAAATGACTTGAACGCATTCCTTGAGGTGGCAATTCAAGTCGTCCCGACCCGCCACCCCCACGGGTTAACCAGGACCCGACCTACCGAGTCGCATGGGTCAGCGTTTTCGACCCGGACTCGACCTGGCGGTTGGGCGGGTCGACCCACCTGACCCGCAGACCTGCCATTATTATAACAATCTAAAATAAAATTGTCGCAATGTTGGCTGCCTTGAAGACTGAAGAGCTCCCTTAATCAGTAAATGGGTGTACTTACACGGTCTATGTGGCTTTACTCCTCCTAGAAAATGACGCAAATCAGTAAGTAAGGCATACAGTAAATTTCAAGGAGCAGAGACAGTAAATTGAAACAACTTTAGTTTCAAGGGAGCGGAGACAGTAAATTTCAAGGCAAGTAAGGTAAATCAGCAAATTTAGGAAAATTCAAGGAGCAGAGACGCACGCAGATTCACTGGAGCCGGAGTTACTGGACGGCTGGAGACTAGAGCTGGAGTGGACAGCTGAACTTTGTAGGAGTCATGACACTCGACGCTGGAGTGGAGTTGAGCGCAGACTGCGTGCTGGAGAATGGATAGTAGAACGGTTGAATGACAGATGCTGGAGTCTGGAGTGAACGGCGAGTCGGTGACGCAGACGCAGGACAGGATGACAAGAGTGGACGACAGGAGTGCATGCACTGAACCGACGCAGGAGTGGAGTCATGGATGCAGGACTTGCTTCTCAGGCTCTCAGCTTGAAGTCTTCAGTTCAGTCTTCACTCTTATGAGAAGCTGAGTTTCTCTCGATCTGATTATGTAATAGTTTTTTTTCACGGGTCAACGGGCCAGGTTCAGGCCAGTTGACCCAACCCCAACCCGACCAGTGTTTTTTTTACCCGAAAATGACTCGTCCCTCTATTTATTTTACCCGAACCCGAGTAATTTTCGGGGCAGGTTTAAAATTGACACCTCTACAAGTTAACCTACATATATCTCAGTGAAGGATCATAATTTACATACTGTATGGTATTTGTTAGGGTTGTTATATTTAGCAATACTCAAGTGGTAGAACCTAGCTCCAAAAATGTATGATTTTGGAAGTTTCACGAAAATTTCACTTCAATGCTTAACCTTTTAACTTAGAAAGAGTACCCCATATGAACACCTATGATTACAAATTTCAATACTGTGTTTCTGTTATTCCTTCAGTAGAGGAGATTGATGGTATCTTCATGAAAGGTTTGCCTTCCTTCAAATATGCACTTGCTCAGACCAATTTATTAGTATTGTCACCATTTTCGGATGGAGGTTTATTGGTGGAAATGAAACATACTCGTCCATAATTATCCTATCTTTGCCCTACCCTTAGTGCACATATATTCCAATACTTGTATATCCACTACAATTATATATGTATATCCATTTATTATGTTCATACATACAAATACATTTTGATCACCACTCCTGATAAAAAGAGAGACATTTATATAGCAGAAGATGATAACCTAGAAAGTACATTGTCTTCTATCTGTAAAGTGTTACCAGGTTTGGAAATGCGCTACAGGCTGAACATCATAAGTGGAATTAATATCGCTCATTACTTCAAACACCTGGAAATCGTATGCGAATGATGTTTGCCCACATCCATATGCTTGTTGTTGATGATCATCACCATTTCGTGGGAATCCTCTTAGGCTCTCTAACGTAGTTGCTACTTCTCTCATGGTAGGTCGGTTCCTTCCATTCACGTGTAAGCACCTTCTTGTAAGATTTGCTATAATTTCAATCTCCTCCCTTATAGCATTCTCAGCAACTTCATTATCAAGAATGTCAAACAGACAATTCTCTTGAACCGAGTGCAAGAAATAAGAAGCTAAGTTTATATCCTCCCCTTCTCTTAGAGACGAGATTGGATCTTGCCCAGTTAAAAGCTCAACAAGAACCACTCCGAAGCTATATACATCACTTTTATCTGTGTATTGGCTTGACTGATAGTACTCTGGATCTAAGTAACCAAATGTTCCCTGGACCAATGTTGTCAAATGTGTTTGATCAAGAGAAATGGCCCTAGAGATTCCAAAATCAGCAACCTTGGTTCGATAAAACTCATCCATTAGTATATTCGTAGATTTGATGTCTCGGTGATAAATGGGTATAGAAGATGTTGAGTGCATGTATGAAAGAGCTCCAGAAACCTCTATAGCAATTCTCAAACGTGCATCCCATGTCAAAGGAAATTCATCATTTGGATGGTGAAGATACTGATAGAGAGTACCATTTGGGATGAACTCATAAACCACAACAGGAACGTCTGTCTCTAGACATACTCCCAACAGCTTAACGATGTTTCTGTGATTGATTTGTGAGAGGATGACAAATTCATTGATGAACTGTTTAACATATGCATCGTCCATATCTTTGGATTTCTTAACTGCGACAGTAATTCCACTTGACAATGTTCCCTTATAAACAGTGCCTTGGGCGCCATGACCAAGGATTTGGTTCTTGTTATACTTATTTGTAGCCTTACGCAACTCCTTTGAACTGAACAATTTACCATGTTGAACAGTACTATTGTGAGAAAACTGTTGCTGCAGTGTATTGCCTCTGCTGACGCATTCTTTAAACAACTTCTTCTTAAGCTTTATTTCATTCCTCTTCTTATTCCATTTGCAAAAGAACCATGTGGAAAGAACAAAGAGTATGAATGGTGTAACCAAACCCAAAATCCCTAAAACTGCGTAAACTCAGAAAATAAATATAAAATCGTCAATTTGATTGAATTATCTCATAAAGAGTGTGCTAGTCGAAGAGACAGAAGTCATGCTTACCAATGCCAATATTATATAAATCTATCCCCGTTGAATAATTTCCACAGGTGTAGTAGCCATTTTGGTTATGACACTTCTCTCGTTTGCATTTGATAAATTCAACTTGTAATTGAGGATTTTCACATTCATCGATATCTAGAGTATCATAAGAAGGAACCCATCATGAATAATCACTTTAAAAGTTAAAATTACTAATTTACTTCTTGCACCTACACGAGTAATAAAAAACATAGTAGCAAATCAGTATGTACCTTGACATCCATCTAGAAGGTAAGGGTTACCACCATATCCGCCATTG
This sequence comes from Chamaenerion angustifolium, assembly GCA_946814005.1. Lineage (NCBI taxonomy): Eukaryota > Viridiplantae > Streptophyta > Magnoliopsida > Myrtales > Onagraceae > Chamaenerion > Chamaenerion angustifolium. The sequence goes on from OX328279.1 coordinate 5,178,898, forward strand.
CAACCACACTGCACCAGGGGCGTGGTATTATGGTTGATATAATTAGTTGTTCTGCAGATGAAATTGACCTCCGTTGTGGATAGAAGCTCATCTCTAAGAGTGTTCAGTATACCCCATTCCAGTTTGACGGGAACGTAACCCTGCTTCATTACATTGTATAAGTTCGTCTGTTTTGGGTTGAACCATGTGTTTTGGACAAAGGACGCAAATCCACAGTGGTCCTGGATCCCACCAGCTTTTTCATAAAATTTGACACTGTAACCTTGTAGACTAGGAGGAAGCACTCTGGATAAGCAGAAGCCGAAACAAGAGCAAGAGTTAAACCTCTTGTTGTTGGCTTCCGCACACTGTGTCGTGCATCCTATGAATGATGCATCGTCATCAAAATACTGCAGTTTGGCCGTGACATCACAACCGAATGTGAGAAAGATGTTGTCGATCTCAGAAAAGACAAATGGGCTCTGTCGGAAAGTTACCGGTTCACGAGTACTTCCATTATTGACACAGCTAGAGTTGGAGTATGATATTGGAAAACTTACTGTAATATTGCCGTTCAAAAATAAATCTAGCTCAGTGTATACATATTTTGTTCTTCGAGGCAATGAAATGTTAAGCACTTCCAAGTTGAGTTTCTTCAATATGGGTCGTGGCAGATTGCCATTCTTCAGCGGACAAACAATCTCATACCACTCATCCAAAAAACAACCCCGCCCAACACCAAAGGGAAAAGGGAGGCGCACGTCTCCACATGCATCCATACAGTTTGTTTTAGTTATTGGGTGTTGTGATGTTGTTGCAGAAGATAGAAAGAGTGCTTCTAATGAAACAAGAAGCAATAGAATTAGGAACAAGATCTGAAGAGACATTGGTGGACGAAAACAAAGAGCTTTCAGCTGAATCGTTGAAGTGGAAGAACATGAGGAGGGAGAAAGAGATAATATTTGATGTATGTATAGTATTGCCTATAATATATTGACAAGTAAGCAATATGAGATTTTTTATTCAATTTGATTGGTCTAACACTACCATATGTTACAAATACTTGTGTGACATCACACTTTTGCTTAGGTAGACAAGTTTAAATATCTCCAAAGCTCCCCATTCAATCTTAAAAACATTTTGTTTTATATTAATTTATCACTTATTTCTCTTTCAAGAAAATAATTATTAACATGTTTTTTGTTTGCACAGACTTAGTTCTCTAATTTTTCATTTTATATATGTTAAAAAAAACTTTATTAATAATTATAATATTTTGAACAAAGTTTATTAATTTTTTTTATGTAAATCATCTCATATATTATTAAAAATAAAATAAATATTATAAATTAAACATATATTTTTTATATCACAATATAATAAAATCCAGAGTATATTATTTATTCATTTTTTTGTCCATTATTAAAATATTTATAAAAATATATACTTTTTAAGGAATCTAAAAAATCTAACCTTTAGTAGCACAAAAATATATATCAAAAAATACTAATAACTGATCAATAATATATATATATATATATATATATATATATATATATATATAATCACAATATTATTAATGAATCATTATATAATAATAATAATTAATATTTAGTGTTATTATTATTTTTATACAGGTGTAGTTTTAACATTAATATATAAATAAATTCATTATATATAATTTTATTATGATATTTATCTATTAAATTAATTATCAACCAACACTTTGGTTATTATTTTTTTAAATCTAAATACCTAACTTTTATTGAACAATTAACTTTATAATTATTTTTTCCATTAAATATATTTCATTTCATGCTTATTTTATGTAACGTAAAATAGTAATGTGGTAAAATATTAATGCATATTAAATTGAGATTATAAATCATCACAGTTACATTAGTTTAGATTAATAATAATTTGATATTGTTATTTTTAACTAACTCAGTTGTAATCTATATCTATCTATCTTATATATTAATTTGGCTAGAATTACAATTGTGACAAATAATTTTTTTGATGCATTTTCTCACTCTTAATATTAAATTAATCTATTTTAATAGGTCAATGTCAAACATGCAATTTTCATTCTTAAGTTGCATATTATATAAGTCACTTTAGAATCCTATATATGTTCTCATTCATTCTAAAGATATTATAAAATTTTAATTATTTATATTTATTTCAGATGTATATTTATAATTTTAGCTTACTATAAATAATTTAAACTTTATAACAGTATTTATTTTTGTAATCTATATGTATTTAAAGACTAAAGAAAATAAATTTTGTAATATGAATTACCAAGAATAAATTAAATTTACTTAATGGGCAAAACGCGAATGAAATATCTAGTATTTTATATTTGGAATATTTGGACAGGTGGTCTAGTTCAGTTCTCATAACTATGCTTTTGAGATGAATTGTTGAAGTGGAAGAAAATGAGGGAGAAAGAGGTCATATTTGATGTGTGTACAATATTGACTGAGATGTCCTTGTCACAAAATGTAAGTTTCGTCCTGCTGTAGTTGTTTGGAAGAAGAACATTCAAACAAATAAAAGTCAAATTGTCACAAAATGTCAGTTTCGTCCTGCTGTAGTTGTTTGGAAGAAGAACATTCAAACAAATAAAAGTCAAAGTGGACGACTTAGTCTTTAATATTTCATTTATATATTATCACTTAGTTTGTCTGGAATTAGCTACTGGTCCCAATCAGGCTATTAGCTGCTCAGAAGAAGTGTATTTGCTATTTAATTCGTGCGGAAAAGTCAGGACAATTAGCACACCTTATGACACGGCATGTCCAAGTAAGGGGGAAGTTTCATGGGAAAACACTAATAATAATAACAAATGATGTGGAGTATGATTAAGATAGATTATTTAGGTATTTAATAATAGATTTTATAAAGAGAACTTATACATAATTCCAATAAATTACGGGGAAATGATGACACATGAGTTGGTGATCAAAAAAGACTGTAGGACCGAATTTCCGACAAGACCGATCCAAGACCGGCCTGACTAGGACCGAGACCGAACGGGTGTTTTTTTTTCTTCAAGGTCGGTCTCGGTCTCGGGCTTTTTTCCCGAAAGCCCATTTAGGACCGGCCCGGGCCGAATGTATGTGTATTTGAGATTTTCATAATACCACACTGAAAATAATGTGGATTTTGGAGGTTTCTATCTCTATAAAAGGTGCATCTTGATAAATTTACTAAAGAATATAGAGAGTTCATAGTGTTTCTTTGAGAGGTGAACTATTCCTTCGCCTTTTACTAAATAATACCGTGAATTCATAGTTTTATTTTTGGTGTAGATTCGGTCCAGGACCGAGACCGGCCGAGTCAAGAAAGACCGACTCGGGCAGGCTTTTTTGGCCGAGGTTGATCTTGGTCTCGGTCCTCCAGAAGGCAAGACCGAAATTTCGGTCTCGGTCTTGCCTTCAGAACCGGACCGGACCGCCCATGATCAGCCCTACACATGAGAACATAAAATGATGATTGGATTTGAATTTTTAATTAAGAATAAAGAAAATTCATACATACGATATATCATGATGAATGGAAAAGTATTATGGTACAGTTTTGATATATTCTTCATTGCTAAATGTCAAGTAGAAAGCTAATTTATTAGGCATTCACCGAATATCACTCTTCCTTCTATTCTATTCTACCGAATATCAAGATCACGTGTTTCATTCATCAAACAACAAAAATATCAATAACCTCACGAATACATCACCATATGTTGTCCAATATTATTCTTAGCAATCAAGGTCTGTTACCTAGCTGGTTAGCTCAAACGTGTTGAATCACATAACGGGTCTAATTTTTTACTTTTAAACTGACCGTATAATACGATACGTAATTTACTTCGTATTATACAGTCAGTCAAAAACATTTGAGAAACGTAAGTATACCGAAAAAATATTTAGCAAAATGTATATAAACTCTATTCGGGGTAGCGTTTTTTTCAACGTGCGCTACTTTGAGTAGCGTTTTTCAACAAACGCTACCCACAGTTCCATTTTTTGTGTGCTTATTTACGTTTTTTTTACGACTCGGTGTTTAATTAAAAATAAAATTATGTATTTATTAAAAAAATGAGTTTTTTCAAAAAGTAAGCACGGTAACAAAACAATTTGAAAAAAGTAAGTATACTGAAAAACTATTTGGCAAAATGTATATATAAGCACTACTCGGGGTAGCGGTTTTATGAAAAACGCTACCCCTAGTGGCGTTTTTATTTTTTTTTGTGTGTTTTTACGTTTTTTTGTCAACTCGATGTTTAATTAAAAATAAAATTATGTATTTATTAAAAAAAAAATTGTAATAAGTAGATATTTTAATTGCGATTCAATTGATGCAAAAATTTGAACTTACGAATTGACTGTAGACTCTGCTGTAAGTTGAGATATGAAAATTTGACTTAGAACAATATAAGTCAAAGCCTGTAAGTCCAAACTGACCACGGTGAACGTCATTTATGTCGTAATTCAATTATCTACATAGGGTAAATTTTTTGATTAGAAATACATTGATTTTTTTAACATAACATCGCTTGTCTTATAATTTGACCGAAATAATTAAATGCATTCGGTGTGAAATTTAATTATGTACTTACTCAAAAAAAAATCAAACAAATTACAGGGCGTAGCTAATTTAATTACGAATTAAATGACGCTAACTAGGCGTTACTTTGTTACTTTTAGACTGACCGTATAATACGAAGTAAATTACGTATTGTATTATACGGTCAGTCTAAAAGTAAAATATTAGACTCGTTATGTGATCCAACATGTTTGAGCTAACTATCTGGGTAACAAACCTTGATTTCTAACTCGTTATGTGATCCAACATGTTGATCCAGACTTTTCCGCACGAATTAAATAGTAAATACACTTCTTCTAAGCAGCTGATAGCCTGATTGGGACCAGAAGCTAATTCCAGACAAACTAAGTGATAATATATAATTGAAATATGTTAAATATGAAAGACTAAGTCGTCCACTTTGGCTTTTATTTGTATGAATGTTCTTCTGCCAAACAACTACAACAAGACGAAACTGACATTTTGTGACAAGGACATCCGAGTCAATACTGTACACACATCAAATATGACCTCTTTCTCCCTCATTTTCTTCCACTTCAACAATTCAGCTCAAAGCATAGTTATGAGAACTGAACTAGACCACCGGTCCAAATATTCCAAATATAAAATACTAGATATTTCATTCGCGCTTTGCCCAGTAAGTAAGTAGTAAATTCAATTTATTCTTCGTAATGCATATTACAAAATTTATTTTCTTTAGTCTTTAAATACATATAGATTACAAAAAAAACACTGTTATAAAGTTTAAATTATTTATAAAGTAACCACGGTTAGCTCACCTCACAGACAACTCAGATAACTATGGTAGGATTTGACTCTACAATGGTACATGTACGAAATGTTATAAATACATCATTATCATCCTCAGTTGGGGGTAAGAGTTTTTAAAATTCAACACTTATACAATCTGAGTACTCCAAAACAATGAATCTCCGACTAACAAAGGGGAAACAACGGGAACACCCTGAGGTTTCCTTTGTGCAGGTCAAATGAGCGAACGCTAGGAAGGAGAATCCGGTTTATGTGATCCAACACGTTTGAGCTAACTAGCTGGGTAACAGACCTTGATTGCTAAGAATAATATTGGACAACATATCGTGATGGATTCGTGAGGTTACTAATATTTTTGTTGTTTGATGATTGAAATACATCATGTGTGCTTGATATACTACTGGTGGATGAAGATGAAGAGTTTTTTCAAAAAGTAGGCACTGTGCCAAAAATATTTGAAAAAAGTAGATATACTGAAAAAATATTTAGCAAAATGTATATAAGCGCTACTCGGGGTAGTGTTTTGTCCAACGTGCGCTACTTTGAGTAGCGTTTTTCAACAATCGCTACTAGGGTTAGCGAACGGGAACTCCCTACGCTTTCCTTTGTGCAGGTCAAATGAGCGAACGCTAGGAAGGAGAATCCAGTTTATGTGATCCAACACGTTTGAGCTAACTAGCTGGGTAACAGACCTTGATTGCTAAGAATAATATTGGACAACATATCGTGATGGATTCGTGAGGTTACTAATATTTTTATTATTTGATGATTGAAACACATCATGTGTGCTTGATATACTTCTGGTGGATGAAGATGAAGAGTTTTTTCAAAAAGTATGCACTGTGCCAAAAATATTTGGAAAAGTAAGTATACCAAAAAAATATTTAGCAAAATGTATATAAACGCTACTCGGGGAAGCATTTTTTACAACGTGCGCTACTTTCAGTAGCGTTTTTCAACAAACACAACTAGGGGTCTCAAATAGGCAAAGGCTTTAATCGAAGGCTTCATTAGTTTTGAAATCAACATCATCCCATATGTCAATAGTGAAGCTGACGCCTTAAGTAAATATGCGTGGCAGCAAACGACTCTCAATATACATTTTATTGAATGTGTCGCCCGTCCCTGCTCATTTGAATGTTTTAATGTGGACAAAGGGACCGATTGGACAACGCCCGTCAGAGAATTCGTGGAAACGGGAATTGAACCACATGACGAGGCTGAGGCAAAAAAGATCAGACGCTTGACACTGAGCTATATTTTCATAGATGAGATTCTCTAAAACAAATGGTTCTCGACACCCTACCTTAGATGCGCCGCCCCTCCCGAGACCACAACCATCCTTAGAGAACTGCACGAGTATATGTCGTTTGCCATGAAATAGCGAGATCAATTGTTTGGACGCTTTGAACCAAGGTTATTATTGGCCAACAATGAGCCGGGAGGCGCTGGAGTTAGTGCAGAAATGTGAATCATTCCAAATATTAACATTACGGATTGGGTGCCCCCCATCAGAATTGACTTCTATACGTGTCATCTGACCATTTGTGCAGTGGGGCATTGATTTGGTTGACCCATTTCCCAAGTCAAAATAAAGGTGCTATATCATCATCGTCATCGATTATTTCTCAAAATGGATCGAGGTAAAAGCTCTGGCGTTGATCACAGAATTCCAAGTGATTACATTTCTTAAATTTTGGATCATATCCAGATATGGAATACCCAATATATTTGTTTGTGACAATGACCCTTAATTTGTCAAAAAGGAATTTCGGTGGTTTTGTAAGGAGTTAAAAATTGAGTATCGACATGCATCCGTGAAACACACTCAAACAAATGGATAAGCAGAAGCGGCGAACAAAATCATCCTTAATCAATTGAAGAAAACACTCGACGCCCTAGATGGGAAGTGGACTAAAGAACTTGAAAACGTTCTTTGGGTCGTACGTACAACTAGGGGTGTCAAATCGTACGTACATGCGTGTTATCGTGCGTATCTTTACGTTTATCGTGTGACACTTACTAAACACGAACAGACACGATAAGCTTATCGTGTCATGTTCATCAACACGAACACAACACACAATTTTTCGTGCGTGTTCATGCCGTGTTGTGTTAAGCTAGTCAGTTATATGTTCACATGCGAGATTTATAAAAAATATATCAAACTAACAAATTATTAGTAAAAGCTACATGAGAAACCCATTTAGTTTGGTGTACAGTTCGGAGGCGTTCGCTCCTACAAAGATAGTAGTTCCATCTCATCAAGTAAAACACTTTGACGCGACGCCAAATGAGCAGAGACGTGTCAACTTGGATTTGGTAGAAGCAAAGAGGTGGACTTCAGAGAAAATCTAATCAAGTATGCGGCTAACCAACGCTCGGTACTATAATAGACGAGTGTCTTCTCATCAATTTTACGTGGGGGAGAGGGTGTGGAGGAGAAACGAATTTTCACACTTAGGTCGACTCACCTTCGACAACACGATCGACGCCCATAGAGTTCGCCTGACACCTTAGAGTCCGCTGGTGCCCTCGACGTCCAAAACCTCTGACTGACTTTATCATCAGAGGGGAAACCACAGACAAAACTAAGACTTTCCTTCTTGCAGGTCACCAGAGCAGCACTTAGATCTAAGACGTAGAAATCAAGATCTAATAGAATGTGTCCCAACATTTAGTATCGTATGTGGAAATTGTTGAATGAAAAGCCATGCAAATCCATGTAACAATCAATAGAAGCAGTCAAGTCATGGATAAGACTGTCAATGGTTATGGTATGGTACGAGTATGTCTAATACCATAACCATATTATGTTTTTAAATTGCATACCATAACTATAACCATAATCATTATGGGTACAATTTTCAATACCATAACATTATTCATAACCATGGTTATTAACCACGGTTTAAACCGTATACCCATATGTATTACTACTATGTGAAATGTAATGGAACATTATAAATGTTATCTTAATAAATACATAAATTTATGTCACAAACAATATAAATATTCAACATTAGCATCATTCAAAATTAACACTTAATATCATTTAACATTTACATCATTCAATTACTATTTGTCTTGAAATTATAGATTCGTGAAATCTAAAAGTGAAAATTATATTTATGTTATTAGTATTTATTAATATATTAATATTAAATTATTATTATATTTATAATAACCATGGTTATAATCATGTGTATGATTAAAATACCATAACCATAATCATAACCGCACTACACCATAATGGTACGGTTAACCATATAAAAAAATAACGGTTATAACCATGATTTTGAATTTGTCACAGCAACATTGTCGCCGGACCTAGTCATGGAGGAGCCTTCTTAGATGATTTCAGGACCTATCCCCAGTCACCCCTTGCGTCTGGAGTTGCTCCCGAGATAGACCCTTTGCAAGCTGTAGCACAAACCATAGTTATCAGAACCGGACCGGATCGATGGTTCGATCGGGTACGATCGGGAATCGGATCCCTGTCCGGTTTGGTTCAGTTAAAATACCGTTTTACAAATGAACAGTGTTTGAACCGGATTGAACCAAACGGTTTTTGGAAAACCGACCGGTTTCCGGTTCACTTTTTAGATTATTTTTTTTACATACCAATCGGTTTTTGGGTTTAAACCGATTGGTTTGGTTCTGCACAAACCAATCGGCTTAACCCAATTGGTTAAACCGGTTCACTACTATTGTGTATTGTGTTTGAGAATTGAGAGTAATGTGTATTTGAAATTGAAACTATGTAGTTTGTGTGTGTGAGAGACTATGTAATTTGAGGTAATTATGTTTGTGTTTAAGACTATGTATGTATTTTAAGTTTTCAATTTTTTTCCCATTGTAAATAGTGAACCGCACATTGAACCGGATTGAATCGGCCGAACTGTGAACCGGTCCGCTCGCTGTTTCGATGACCGGTCTGGTTCGGATAACTATGGCACAAACAGCAGCCCCAACGCTAACTGTAAGGTAATAGCCTTCCACATGAAACATTTACATAGACCAACAGCATATGGAGGAAGTGGATGGAATTGAATTCAAGTTTGTGTACAAATAATATATTCATTAATGATGCAGCTTTTTATTAGATTAATACTATATTTTGTTTTGGCCAAATTAATACTATAATGAAAACGTAAAATCACAATAAGATAATGAATATGTGAACCATTGTACGTAGTATAGTGTTTAGTATTCCTGCATGTAACACCTGAACATATATAGATATAGACTTTTTCACCAGTATCAGAATATAAGTAATCTATTTGATAATTATAGGCAAATGATACTTAAGTATATATACACATACTAGATGTTCATACAACATGTTATAAGTAATTGTTAGAATAAGTAGTAATCAAAGAAAACCAGTCTTTTTACAACTGCGATCCTACCTTGGTTAGAGAAGGCAGTAAAAAAACAAATCTTGGACCTTCAAATAATAATAGTTAAGGTATCTGCGTTGATGATATCACAAAACTTAGGCCTCCCATGCAGAATCTCATGATTTATTCGACACGTGGTATAAAGAGGAAAGCACGTGCCTTTAAGTTTCACCGAAGCACAGTCAGATTCTTTGAGAATACGTAGTCGATTATTATGTCATCATCATCATGGTGACAGCTCTGTCTTGATGTCCTTCTGGCTTCCTTTCATGGCCGGCGCACGCTCCGACACCCGCCACATCTTCACTGACTTGTCTAGGCTTCCGCTGTAGACAATCCACTTGGGGTCCGAACTCGTGGCCGACTCTTTGTCCTCTTCGACGGCAAGGCACTTGACGGGCCCACTGTGACCGCTCAACATCGAAAGGCACACGTGATCCCCCTCCGACTCCCTCCTCCACACGCATATTTCCATATCGGCAGACCCACTCAGCACCAGCTTTCCGGCCGTGATTAGGCAAAGGACGGCTAGTTTGTGGCCGCGGAGGACGCCTCCGTGTGAGAATTGCTTCTTCCGGTCCCAGAAGTTGACCAAACCGTCTGAGGAGCCGCAGTAGACCACGGTTGCTTGACTGTTGACTGCAAGTGCGGTGACTGCGCAGTCTTGCTTGAGCAACGTCTGTGAGAAGAAATGCTTTGTTCCCTTCCCTTGGAGCTCTCGGCGCCATACCTTGACCGTGCCGTCGGCTGATCCAGTGAAGACCAAGCCATCGAAGCCGGCGAGGACTGAGTTGATCGCGTCGTCGTGAGCTACTATGGACTCTGTGCACTTGAAGTCTGATGTTCTCCATACCTGTTAAGGTTACATACATTAGATTAAATCCATCTTTGTGAAGTTAACTTCATTAGTTTTAAATAATTATTATTTTGCTTGGGATGGCTATTTTTTAGCTAAATTAATACAAATTTACAACTTCTTAACCGTGTCCAACTTTTAGTAATTCTAAAACGGGAAAGTGCACGTGCTCATATGTTTTATTTCTAATTCGTGCCTTCGACAATAGTTCTTAAACGAATAAATAATAATTTATTAGGTGAAATTTTGGAGTATAATTAATTAATTTGCTTACTATTCTTTTAGGTATGTATGAACATAATCAACTTAAGCTGTTTTTTTTAGTATGTAAATTAGGTCTAACCTGGCTGAAGTTTGTGTGTGCTCTTATATATTTGAAATTAACTAAAAATTAGAATAAACTAATAAATTAAATAATCATTTAAATTTAACTACAAATTTCTTTTAAAAATAGATATTAACAACTATTTATTATACTCTTAAATTTGAAGTATAAAATGTTATTTAGCCCTTTTATAAACTATACTATAAAGATAGAGTACTCATTTAACTCTCTAAATGGATTGTAATTTAAAACTATTAATAAGATAACGCAACAATTCAACGTTTTGTCACTTAATTAAAAATATAAAATTCTACATCAACACTAAGACACCTTATATGTTGGATTACTGGATATATGTATATATATATATATACCTTAAATGTCTTGTCCCATGAAGCCGAGTATAGAATCGTCTTGTCCTCCGAGAAGCTTAGGCTGGAAATGGCATCTAAATGCCGAATTCGTATAGCACTTCGCCGTCTCCTCACCCTGACATAGTTTCTGAGGTTAAGAGACTTCTTGATGTAATCCCTAAGGCTCGGAAGCGTGCTCACACGCTTATGAACCGTCTCGTTCTTCGACGACACCTTCCAAACCCTAATCTTCCCGTCCTGGTGTCCGGAGAAGATCTGCTCCCCGGATATAATAATCGCCTTCACCAACCCACTGTTACACATGAAACTGGAGAACTCCTTCTGGTGTTTCCAAACACGGATGTTCTTGCTGTCGGAACCGGTGTACAACATGTCTCCTGACGTGGCAAGGGAATATATATGGCCTTGCTCACGAACGAGAGACCCCATTAGAACATTAGCTGTCGAGAAGCAGCTTCTTCCATCCTCCACCTGTCGTGGAGAAGAAGGGTTTTCTGTCTCCTTCTCGTGGCAGAGTTTTTCTCCGTGCTCTCTCTTGTCCTCAGAGAATATCCTTGCGGCGTTCGAGCTCTTCATCCTTTTCAGTATGCAGGAGGAGATTGCAAACCAAGAGAAGCTTTTCTCTAATGGAAGAGCAGTTGCAGGTAAAGAAGAAACAAGACAAAGATGGATAAATAAATGTTTTATAGAAGAAGAAACAAGTTTTCGTTGGACTAGTTTTGAGAGATCTGTTAAGGATGTTGGCTTTAAACCTGGAGGAGGGTCTGTGTCAGATACATGGACCTAATTATGGAAGGGGTGTTATTTTGTGGAGGAGGGCTCGAGTAGTTAGAAAATTGAGTGGTTGGGACGTTCGAGATGATGCTTCCTTGTCTCTCATGGCTTTTATTTTTGGGTATTGTCAACGACCAACAGTTGTTCAATGGTTACAATTCTTGATCATATATATATATATATATACACGTTCAGAATAATGGAGCATAAAACAACTCAAAAAGCAATTAAATTTGAAATATTGTCAAAAGTGTATAAGTAAGTAAACTATTGTCAATCAGACAATAGTAAATTAGTTGCAAACATCATAATTATCATAACCACTAGATAGAGTAAGGGTGTATAAATATTACCTTGTATGATTGAATTGTAATAAATGAAAGTGAATGAAAAACATGAAATGTTAGATTAAGAGAGAAATGGATTTACCTTATCTATTTCAACATGGTATTAGAACATGGTTATAATCCATAGGGATTGAACCTGTTTTTCTCATAATTTACCAATCCACCAAATATGTCCGACAACGAAGCATCAACACCACAAATCAGCCCGGTTTCGGCCTCAGTGAAGAGGACCTAACCATTCGAATAGCAAGAGTGCTTTGGGGGGAAATTGAAGCCCGAATGCCAAATCCGATGCGATGCACAACCGACATCGCAGCAGACAATGAAATCTGGAATGAGACCAAGCTCTACCAGTTTCTCGGAGGTATCGATCCGAAATTTGACGGAATCAAACGGGACCTCCTTAGGGAGATCCTGTTGCCCTCAGTCGAAGCTGCCTATGCCTCGGTGAGGAAGGAGGCCGCCCGACTCCAGATTCTAGGAGCGGCAATCATTGGCAACGAAACATCATCGGCCATTGGGGACGAATTAGCAACAACAACAAAGCATATACATATCGACGGGGCAACACACGCAACAAATTCACACACAGCAAATTCAAGCAACAAATTCGTTCGGTCAAACCAGAAACGGTCGGACACGGCCAGAGCAACCGGCGGGTCGTCATCTCGGATTGACAAAAGCAAACTCAAGTGTACTCACTGTGGTAAGACGCGGCACAAGAAGGAAGGATGCTTCCAATTAGTCGGTTATCCCGACTGGTGGGAAGACTAGGAGAAGAGTCGCGTCGCCGCCGCGGTGAGCAGCCTGTCGTCGGCCACCAGCACGCACGGTGGCAGCGCGAGCTCGACGCCTTCGTCAGGAAATCAGAGCTGCAACCCTCATCGGTTCATACAAGGGAATTAAGGGGAGAGTCGCTTCGCCGGAGTCGTGGGAAGTGGCGGTGAAGACCACGACCGAGCCGACTGCGACAGAATCAGCAACCCTAGGCAAGGTGGACGGGACGAAGATCAAAGGAGCTGCAGCGTGAGAATGGGAGGGATGCCAAATGAAGATTGCGTCTGCTCAAACAAAACAGGTATAGGGACTTGGTATTTGCAACCAAGTCCCTTAACTTCAAACCCTAGCAGTTTGAGACCGAAATTTGTGAAAAATCACAGAACATCCCAAAAATATTGCAATTCAGCCCCTAAACAATTGACGTGTGCATATTCAGTCCAAGATAAAACTAGATAAAAAAATCATCAGTGGATTTTTGACTGTGGTGCAACCGACACTATGACATACGATGCACGTGATCTTACGAATATTGTCGGGTCCCGGATTGAGTATATTAATACTACAGATGGGGCAAGGGCTCAAGTGACGGGAATGGGAACAGTAGAAATATCTCCAACCCTGAGAATTTCAAACTGTTTACTAGTTCCAAATCTCTCAAATAAATTATTATTGGTCTCTCATGTCACTAAGGAAATGAATTGTACCATGGTGATGAACCCGAATTTTTGCATACTGCGGGATATCCAAACGGGGGTGATTATTGGGCGTGGCACTGAACGCACTAGTCTGTACTACGTTGATGAAGTGGCTCGACAAGGTTCGGTATCGCTTGCTCGTGGTACTTCAGAAAGAGAGGCTTGGTTATGGCATAGGAGATTGAGTCATCCATCCTCGGGTTATCTTAAACTTTTATTTCCTAAGTTATTTTTGAATAAAAGTGATACTCTTTATTGTGAGACTTGTATTCTTGCAAAAAGTCATAGGCAAACATTTAAGCCAAGTAGTACTCGTATGAATTCCATGTTTGCCTTAGTTCATTATGATGTGTGGGGTCCAGCACCTATATATGGGGGTCAATGTCTTAGATATTTTGTGTTGTTTATCGATGATTGCACTCACATAACGTGGGTGTATTTTTTAAAACAAAAATATGAAGTGTTTGACAAGTTCATTCACTTCTTCCAAATGATCCAAAATCAGTTTGAGAAAAACATTCAAGTCCTTCGGTATGATAATGGGGGGGGGGGGGGGGGGGGGGAATTTGTCAACCAACATATGAAAAAATTCTTTTCAGAAAAAGGAATTATTCACCAAATCTCTTGTCCACACACTCCAGAACAAAATGGTGTGGCTAAAAGGAAAAATCGCGTACTTCTTGAAATAACAAGATCCCTTCTCATCGAGTCCAAAGTACCGACAACATTATGGCCTGAAGCTATTGCTACGTCAACCTAACTCCTTAATCGTCTCCCTACGAAAATCCTAAATTTCAAAAACCCACTTGATATTCTCTCTGAAATTACCAAAGTACCCTATACACTTAGTCTAAATCCCCGGGTCTTTGGTTGTTACGTATTCGTACACATACCTAAAAATGACCGCACCAAATTTGATCTGTGTGTTGTCAAGTGCGTGTTTGTAGTATATGGAGTTCATCAGAAAGGGTATCAGTATTATGATCCTAAAACGCGTCACATGTTCACCACAATGAACTGTGATTCCCTTGAAACAGAGTTTTTTTTATCACCAGTCCAGAGTTCAGGGGGAATCTTACAGTAGAACCACTGGATTGGATATGTAGCCCAAACATCTCCTGTGACAGACAAAGTATTTCCTATGATGGCCCAACAGAGCTGGCAACTCAAACCATCATGCCAACATCGGATACGCTAGCGACCAACGAACTAAGGGTCACAACTGATACTCCACCATTTGAGGTATCTGAAGTAAGCCCTGTAAGTTCATCTGAATCTCAAAATCTTCCAGTTGAATAACCAGAAGAACAAGATGAGGAAATGGATGGAGGATACAAATTACCCCCAAGAGAAAATCGACGGCGTCCGCCTAAAAGAAACACACCGGATTGGGGAACAAGCAAATCCAGGTATCCGGTGGCAAACACGGTAAGGGGGAGGCTAAGCAAGGAAGCAAATGCATTCACAATGTCTATTCTCCAAGAAGAAATTCCGAGAACAATCACAGAAGCTCAACAATCCAAGAGTTGGCAACAAGCTATGGATGTTGAATTGGAGACACTAGAGAAGAACAAGACATGGGAGATTTGAAAACTACCGGTGGAAAAAAAAAAACAGTAGGTTGCAGGTGGGTGTATACTATCAAATACAAGCAAGATGTATCCATTGATAGATACAAAGAAAGATTGGTGGCAAAAGGATACACTCAGACATACGGAATTGATTATTCCGAAACATTCTCACCCGTAGCCAAGATAGACACAATCAGAGTATTGTTGTCTATAGCTGCAATTAAAGACTGGCCTCTCCACCAGTTCGATGTGAATAATGCATTTCTTCATGGAGACCTTGAAGAAGAAGTGTATATGGAAATCCCACCAGGATACAGAAATGAGGGTCATGAAGAAAAGGTGTGTAGACTGAAGAAGGCGTTGTATGGTCTAAAGCAATCTCCTCGAGCATGGTTGGGAGGTTCACTATAGCCATGAAAAAATATGGGTATAGTAAAAGCAACTCGGATCACACCTTATTCTTGAAGAAGACAAGAACCCTAATCACATGTTTGATAATCTATGTAGATGACATGATTATCACAGGAGATGACATAGAAGAAATGCGCAGGCTCAAGAAGAACTTGTTTGAAGAATTTGAGATGAAGGATCTCGGGATTTTGAAATACTTCCTTGGGATTGAGGTACTAAGATCCAGAGAAGGAATCTTTAAATCTCAAAGGAAGTATATTCTGGATTTCTTGACAGAGACAGGGATGCTGGAGTGCAAGCCAGCTGAAACTCCAATGGTAGTAAATCATGGCCTACAACTATCAGAAGGAGAAAGACGGGAAGATAAATAAAGATATCAGAGACTGGTGGGAAAACTTATATATTTGTCACATACCCGACCCAACATAGCATATGTGGTCGGGGTAGTAAGCCAGTTTATGCATCAACCTCAGGTTGAACATATGGAAGCAGTCATGAGAATTATGAGGTATTTAAAGGGCACCTCAGGACATGGAGTTTCAGGAGAAATGATCATCTGAAAATCCAAGGATACACAGATGCTGACTGGGCAGACAACCCAGTTGATTGAAGATCCACATCTGGATATTTCATCTTTATTGGTGGAATCTGGTAACCTGGAGAAGCAAAAAACAAAAGGTAGTGGCTCTCTCAAGTGCAGAAGCAGAGTTCCGTGGAATAGCAAGAGGATTAACTGAAGTGTTATGTCTAAGGAAGTTAATGACAGAAATCAGTTTCCCACCAACCAAGTCATGTGAACTACGATGTGACACAAAGCCGCGATATGTATTTCAGAAAATCCAGTTCAACATGACCGAACCAAGCATATTTAGGTGGACAGACACTTCATAAAAGAAAATCTTGAAGCAGGGAACATCAAGTTGCCATTTGTTCGGTCAGAACATCAGCTAGCGGATATACTGACCAAAGCAGTGAACTCGAAGATTTTCAAGGAAGTACTGGACAAGCTGAGTATCGGAGATCCGACCACTCAGCTTGAGGGGGAGTGTCAGAATAATGGAGCATAAAGCAAGTCAAGAAAGCAAGTCAATGTGCAATATTGTCAAAAGTGTAATAGTAAGTAAGCTATTGTCAAAAAGAGAATAGTAAATTAGTGGTAAACATCATAATTATCATAGCAACTAGATAGAGAGTAAGGGTGTATAAGAATTACCTTGTATGGATGAATTGTAATCAATGAAAGTGAATGAAAAAACTGAAATGTTAGATTATGAGATAAACAGATTTACCTTATCTATTTCAACAATATAATCTTCATTGCTCCAATTTGAGACATCCGATTAAAGTACAAAGTGTTAAATCGCTACGCTATATTCCAATGGTAAACTGAGTTTGGTCTGGTTCAAGAGGGTTTTTTTTCCCAAAAATATCTGAGGTCACTATAAAATAAAATGCTTGAGGTGGTTTTGTTTGATTCTGAATAGTCTCGGTGCAGACTTTTTTTTTAAAATATTACATCTATAATTCAAAATATAAATTTTTTTAAAGAAAAAAATCTAACTATAATAAATCATATTACAATAAATGAATTTATTTTAAATTGATCAATTAACTATTAAATTACCATGTAGAAGTTTTACATTGTGATTAGTCCGTTGTAATTTGAATATGTACAATCGAAGACATCAACTTAAATATAATGCATATAAATTATAATTAGGGTTTGTAAAATAGAAATAAGGTCAAACCAATTAAGAATTGACTTAAAAGTCTGAGACCGATCATAAACTCTCTTCAAAACAAATATCACTATTTAACCATTTTAACCATTTTCAAGTATTACAATAATTCTATCTTGATGACTCGATTAAGCCCCAATCGACATGGTGGGGATTAGGTTTGGGTCAAGGCTTAGACCTGAATCCCCTTGATCGGGGCTTGGGTTTTGGCGGAACTTATTTCAGAATTCACTCAATCAACCATTTTATCATTCTGCTAGAAACGTCAGACCTTTGGAGAAAAGATTTTAGGGGTTAATTAGTTAGCACAGTGATTTTGTGTTCGTGAAAATACGGACGAAGCTTTCTAGCCGAGACTAGCAACGCGTAGAGATACTTTTCAACTTCCATATAATTCATTTCTACCTTGGATATGACTTTTGATACATAGCAAACGGGTATTTGGCCTTTGCCCACGTTCTTTACTAGAACTGAGCTTACAACAACAGGGTTGATGCTAATATATAGAAGGGTAATGACTTGTCTCCTGATTTTGCAAGGAATCAACTAAGCGACATCAGTCTCCCATTTAGGCATTGGACTTCTTTATGACAGGTTGGGCTCCTAATGCTTTCGATGACATCAAGTTTTTCCGGGTTGACTTCAATCCCTCTCTCACTATGACATATATCCCAAGAATTTACCCAATTGGACACCAAATGCACATTTGCTGGATTGAGTCGCACATGATGGAGTCGCATCCTTTCGAAGGTTTTTAGGAATGGTAAAATTTGAAAGTGTGACAAATGTAATAATCTCTAAGGAGCAATAAATGACAAGCTTTTTATAGAAAAGTTAATCTGGTGACCGTGGTTAAATGTCTTTGACTGTGGTTACTTTTTATCAACTCGGGAAAGGAAACAGGTCACATCACTAGTTATAAGGATAACTGTCATATCACATCGCATCTCCATACCCGAACTTATGGTTCTGTTCACGTCAATATGGAATGGCGTCGCCCTAGGACGAGCATGACATCGGGTACACATGCGAAACTTTTCATATGGGGAAAACATGTCAAGTCTTTCATTCATAGTTATCAGAATCGGACCGGACCGGCCTTTCATTCACAGTTATAGAAGCGAAACCCCTGGGCCCATCAGTTAGCAACTACACAAGCACAACTGCACAATGGAATTGAAAAAAGGTTGGGTAAGTTATTAGGAGAACAAAGTCAACGTAGGTAAGTTAGGTAATTTTTTCTTTACCTTTACTGTTACTCAAGGAAATCAATTATGAGTGTTTTTTTTCTTCGGGTGTCCTGAAGTAACCCATAGAGGGGTGATAAATTATGCAACGTGTATATGTTATCGTGCATATCAATACGTTTATCATGTCATATTTATCAAATATGAACACGCACAATAAACTTATCGTGTTATGTTCCACAACATGAACACGACACACAAATTTTCGTGTGTGTTCGTATCGTCTTATTGTGTTATATTAAGATATTCATTTATTTGTTTACATGCAAGATTTATAAGAAAATGTTGAAATAAAGAATTATTAATAGTAAAAATCATCGATTAAAACATCAAATTTAATGAGTCTTTAATGTAAAATTGACAAACTCTAAAAATTACATACCTACATACACTTTTAAAAACTATTGAACAATATTTGTTTAGAAAATTATTTTAAAAAATAAAAAATTTCAAGTCCAACTTTATAATTGACGAAGAAAAAAGCTCAATTTTGTCGTGTTATCGTGTGTGTCGTATTGTGATATTTAAATACAAACACAACACGAAAATACTTTCTTGTTTGTACTATCATGTTATTGTTTTGTCATATATTTCCACAAACACGATTTTTTTGTTTGTGTATTCGTGCTATTGTGTTACATGAGAAATTGCCAGCCCTAGTAATAACTTTGACATGTTTGTTCCACACATCGAGAATAATGTCCACTCACATCGTGGTCAACTCGTAACTGTAAGATGTAAGATGCTGACCAGGAATATCTTTCAATTCACATTACTCGAACCCATATTTCTAGTTAAAGGATAAAATGTAAAAAGGCTACCCCATATTTGAATCTTGGTTAGCAACCTCTAATTTCTCCTTATAATTCTAGCAGACAAAAAACTACGACTCCACATTCAAAAATTTATCTTCATTACATGCAATCTCAAGTATCTATAATACCACGAAACAACTTGTATTAGTTTAAAACAATTTATACTACATCTTATTTTATATCTTAATTAATATTAGGAACTCAAACTTGTTTATATTAAAAACTTAGTGTACTAATTGTATTGTATTGAAAAGTTTTGGTTAAAGCTTTTTGGAATTTTTTCAGAAAGTGTTGACGTCATAATATTTTTTTGAAAATATAAATATTGTTAAAAAAATAATTAGAATTATATGCATATGCGTAGGGATGGTGAGCTAGCGTGTTTTTAAACACGCTATCATATATATCGTGTATTTTTCGGTCCCCTCAATAAATTCTCCATCGAACCCTAATTCTTCCACACCCACACGTGCAACCGTTTCTCTTCATCTACCCCGTAACCGTTTCTTTCCGTCTCCCACATCGTTTTGCCAGCTTCCTCCATATATATTTGAATGATTAGATATTGATTATTAAAAAAATACTGTGAATAAAATATAATTTGTGAGAAATTAAAAATTTATAATCTTTAATTGTAAAGTTATCATGTTGCCGCACGTAATTATGCCAAGTCAGTTGTTTGGTCAAATTGTGTTAAACGTTGGTCTATGAGACCAATCGGTCCTTTGGGGAAAAGATCAACATCGTTCCTCATATCTAAATGGTAACCAACAGATCACATTTCGATGTTTAAAAATTGAAAAAATATAATATCAGAAGAGGCTAAAGCCATTGTGCAAGTTGTTGGTTTATGGGATGTGGTTATTAGGTCACATCCCAAACTGGATCATAAATTGCTGACATCATTTTCCGAGCGTTGGCGGCCAGAGACACACACATTTCATCTCAGACATGGGAAGATGACGATCACTCTAGAGGATGTAGTCGTGATACTTGGACTTCGTATACACGAAGATGTAGCGAAAGATGAGTATACACCTGGGGGAGACATGGTTGTTGCGTGTCTGGAATTGTTGGGTCTGAACTTACAAGGTCATAAAGATTTTGTTAAGTTGACTATATTACGACAACATCTTCTTCATCCAAATCTTACCGTCGAACCATAAGCGATGACATTTATCCCCATTATACTTGGTGGTGTGATGTTTACAACGACAAACAAAGATTTTCTGTCGTTGATCTATTTACCACTACTGAGAGATTTAAAAAGACCAGTTCATTATAGTTGGGGTTCAACTGTGTTGGCTGCTACGTATCGGAGATTGTGTGAGGCATCTAAGTTGAACGCTGCAACATTCTCCGTCGGTGCCATCTTAGTACAGGTATTTCATATGTTAGTCTTGTATAAATATTTATATTTGTTATTGCAACTTTTATTAATTTTTGGTACACTACAGTTATTTACGGTGAAGTGTGTGCCGAAGAGCTACATCTCTTAGAATACATGTTTATTTTTTAATTTTATTTGTTTGGTTGACCGCGAAAAACCTTATTATTAATGAAAACATTGTTATGTTAATTACTATTTAAGGTCGTTTAGTCACCAAGTTAGAACTGTAAATTTGGTGTACTATAGGGATGAGTCAGATGATCAGGTAAAATATTTGAATTAAAATTTCATAGGGATATTGGGAATATTATAAACCTTACTGAAAAATTTTCGTAAAATTCTCAATATTAGATGATATGGATGGCGTATAGTGCATTTAGGTTAGCTACTGCACCCCCTGTCTATCATGAGCACCCCGAGTTATTCCGAACGAGGGTGTCAGTTATCCATTTTAATGTGGTCGTGTGGCACTGTCCAGATAGAGTCATGCGGTAATTTGGAATGCAGCAACACATCCCAGAGATAACACACAATGAAGTTCAAGAACATGTGATATTGCATAAGATATCACGTAAAGGTCCGCATGAGAAGCGTCGTTGGTCAAGAATACATCAAGATATGATTCCACTATGGATCAACCGTGCTATTTTGTACAGTAGGAACGTCAACCTTTGACGTACGTCGCATAGTATATGACATGGTATCGACGAATAACCCGTCGATACATCACGACTTTGAGACAAGACACTGGTACGTCTTCACATGGTCATCACCCGTCGGCTCCGTATGTTGCACACGGGGGCCAAGTAGAGACATTGATAAGTCATTACGTAAATATTACTTATGTACAATTCATTACAGACTAATAATTGACAATTCATTGTTTTTAATAATGCAGATGGGCTTTATGGCTAGAGGAATTCACCTAGCACGGAAAGCTGCAAAAGGTACCCTCAAATTCAGAAAGAGAAATTTTAAATTACTCGGTGAGTTTATTTAGAGACATGTCAGTCGTCTTATGAGTTTTCGACGAACTACTTGTGTACGAAGAACATGTACGACAGTCAGATGAATCAACATCCGACCAACCGCACTTCATACACATAATTTTCTTTAGTCTAGAAAGAGAGATATCCAAGGTAGTAATACTTGAGGTACCACTCACATAAATCTCACTACCATTCCGAGACACTATTTCGTCGTCATACAAGCAAGTGATACCAATCTCTGTCATGATTGATCCTAAAGAATTAGTGTTAACCTAATATTTATGTAAATATAACTACTACCAATTTTCAAAAAATTGTTATTATATAATATACAAAAATATATAACATACCTTAAAATAGGTTTACTTGAGATTTTGATGAAAAACAAACTAACTGCTAACTAATGAAGAACAAGGAGGTAAGTAGCTGGTAACATGGGAGTTAAAAATTGAGCGGCCACATGTACACATTTAAAGAAAAAAGAAACACAATAATTTGAGAAAACTGTACATACGTAGCAAATAATTGCATGCATATTGTCTAAACACACATGTTCATGTCACGTGTTGATTAATATGAGCTTTCTGGGGTAGCACATATTAACATTTCCGTAAAATGTTTCTGTCGATACCTACTTTTCTCAATTTTTGGATTTTTTTTCAAAAAGTAGACACGTTTAAAAATATTTAGAAAAGTATATATCCGAAAAAAATATTTAGCAAACTATGCATAAGCGCTACCTCAAGTAGCGTATATTTTTCTTCACAAAAGGCTACCTTGGGTAGCATTTTTACACAAACACTAACCAAGGTAGCGTTTGTGAAAAACGTCACCAAGAGGTGGAGTTTACCCATTTCTTCTTCTTCTTCTTCTTCTTCTTCTTCTTTTTTAAATTTTATTTTAAGTTTTTGATTTTCACGACTTAATGTTTAAATAAAAATTAAATTATGTAACTATTAAAAAAATGATAGTAAGTAGATATTTTAATTTTGATTCAAATTATGCAAAAAAATATTAAATTTGGACTTATGGATTGACTGTACGCTCTGTCGTAAGTTGAGATATGAAAATTTAACTTAAAAATAATATAACTCAGACCCTGTAAGTTCAAACTCACCACGGTTAACGACATTTACGTCGTAATTCAATTATCTATCTAGGGTATTAGTTTATTAGAAATATATTTATTTTTTTAACCAAACATCGTTTGTCCTATAAGTTGACCTAAATGATTAAATGCATTAAGTGAGAAATTTAATTATATACTTACTCAAAAAAAATTAAAAACATTACAGTGCATAGATAGTTTAATTACGAATTAAATGACGTTATATATGCATTAATTTTTTACTTTCAGACTGACCGTATAATACGATACGTAAAAAATTATACATATGTATATATACAATAAAATTACTGTTCCAACAGTATGCGACACCTCTTGGTGACGTTTTTCACAAACGCTATCTAGACAAAACGCTACTCTAGGTAACGTTTGTAAAAAACATGCTACCGGGGTAGCGTTTTAAAAAAAAAACGCTAACGGGGTAGCGTTTTTGGTAAAAACAAAATTATACACTCTTCCCAAGTAGTGATTATGCATAGTTTGTTAAATATTTTTTCGGATATATTTTTTTCTAAATATTTTATTTAACATGTTACTTTTTGAAAAAATTCTAATTTTTGGCATGACATATACACTTTTGGAAAAAATTCAGCTTTTTGAGACCTGGACCATTCCGAGTCAAGGAAAGTAGGAAACCCAATTGTCATGCACCGGTCTCCGTACAAAAGTGACGCATCTCAAAAATTAGGATTCGCAGTTCTTGTGGAGTTCGATTGGACTGTAGCAATCTCACCCCCTAATAGGAATCAAGTACCACTAACCAAAACTGTCTCTCTTGTAAATATATATTGTTGGAAAATTATGCAGAGACTACACAATCACAGTACAGAAGAGAGAAAGAAGATTATGAATAAAGATATGTGCCTGGTTGGGCACCAGATTGTGAAGTTATGCAATTCTTCATTCTTCACCACAAAATGAGCAAATCCTTGCTAGAGTTATTCTCTTTAGTTGCCAGACATACCAAAAGCCACATGAAAAAATAAACACAAGATCAACTTATATTAAGAACAGATGAGATTATCCATTTGCAGCTTCATCTGATCTTGGAGATGGACACTCTAAACACCCTATTCTTCTTATCAACGAGCTCAAAGGTGCAGAGATCCCCCACTTTCAAATTATTCTCCTCAAGAAATTCTTTTATTCTCCAGATGTAAGTGAGGTTGCTTTGGTGGCTTAGCAGCATCACTTGCCAGGACCGGTTGCCACCACTCTCAAGTGTTGCGGTTTGCACTTTCAACGCAGTGTTTATGTTATCCTTAACAAACCACCACATTATATACTGCAAAATAATTAAACAAAAACCAATCTTTCATTTACTAGTTATAACAAATGGCATAAAATTAGTCCAGCTTCTGCAGAAAGTGAATACAATTCGTAGTAGTTATTCTAGTAAGTGCATGAAATGAAAGTAAAATGGTACCAATCTGTTGTGTCTGAAAGTGGAGTCCTTGATGGTCGCTTGAAAAAATGGATGGTTGGACACAAATGCAGAACCAGGTTGCTGCTTCTGCTTCTGCTGTTTATCAGCAATTACTCCATTTCCCTCACTTGTTTCATCTTCTTCAGGATCAAGCTCAATGACCTCTTTATTCTCTTTGTCTACCATCTTGTTCCTCTTTGCGGAGTTATCTATATTTTGTTGCTTTGGATCGATTCAGCATTTACATATCCATACACATTGTTAGACAAACTTAAATAAAAAATAAATACAAAACCAAGTTATTATTTCAAACGAAGAACAGAAAACTGGAATACCGACCTGCATCAGCTTGCGTTTGGAGCATCGAGTCCAATGACCAATAGGTGTCTGCCTCCTGCAACTTATGTAAGGCATTTCATCACCTCATAACAAGATACCAGAGGTAAGCAAAGCTGATCTAGTGGAAAAACATGTAACCCAACATCTGAGAAAAACAAAGTTACCCAACATCTATATAATGATAACAGTTAGGTGGAAAAACTAGTTGATTGATTAACTAATGGTCCAAGGTTTCTTTTTTGGGGGGAAATACGAACTGCCTGCAAATTACCCATCTCACCTATACTGAATTTGGTTGTCCAACAGTTTCTCATGTTCTTCGGTGTAGATGTCAGGATTTGTCACCTCTTCTTTTCCCTTCAATCCTGCTTTTGTAGCTAACCAACAAACAATTCATACGATCATGGAATGTATTATTTCATACAATTAATCATCAAACCATGTTTATCTTCATACACTTACACAGGTGGGGAATCGAAGATTGATCTTTCTGAGTTGCTCTCCGGATGGTAATCTTGAAGGAAAATGGATTGACATTACCACCAGATCCTATCAGTTCCAAAACACAAACATCGCCAACCACCAATTTATTGTCCTCCACAAATATCTTCCAATCCACAGTGCTTCCTTTGGCTCTTCTTATAATGCTTCCTTTCATTTTCCCTCTATAGACATATAAGGTGTATTTAACCACCCACGTTTTGCTCTTACCGTTAGGTGAAATGCCAATAAGCTTAATTTCACCTTCTTCCTCATCGTCCTTTATGTATTCTTGCACAAGCTTTTGTGGCAACCACTGCATACACATGAAGAATAAAACAAGTTTGAAGCTAAAAATGGCAAAGGTAAATAAAATGTTGTATGCAGATTTCTTTAAAAGGAAATTGGTATAAAGTATCCAGGCTTAAGTGTCCAAGGTTTCTTCTTCTAATTTGGTATCCACTCTTTAACGCCCAAGTTTTCGGAGTTGGAATTTCTTCTTCTAATTACTAAACTACACTTACCCAAACATAGCGGCGATGAAGATATGATGGTTGCACAACCACCTCAAAATATAGATTATTAGTCTTCCTTCTGACAACTGCTTCTTCTTCTCCATGATTTGAAGGTGACGCTTCATGGTTACTCATCTTCAATCTCGTCGAAGACCGAGAACCCAACAAAGAAGACGCCTTGTCTCCCCTTGAGGTTTTGAGAGAACGGTTGGATGGAACCTTATCAGGGTAGACAACATCCTCTGGCTCTGCTTTAGTCGGAGTCGACGATGAACTTGGTGGTTGGATTGCATACTGTATCTCTGTAGTCGACTTGTTAAAAATCAACACTTGAAACTTACTGCTTCCAAATTCGTATCTGAAAACTAGGAAATCTCCATACTCTACGTTATAGAAGCTTGCAAATTCAACCCACCCCTTTTCTAACCAAACAACGCCATTGTCGCTAACCTGAAGCCCAACCTTCCATTCATCACCACTTGGAACCTTGAGGCCTACCACCTTGAGGTTGCACAAGCTATTCCCGAGTTTTCTAACGAACGCCTTTGGTAACCGCTGTTACAGAATTAACAGACAAACATAACTAAGCTAGCTGGAGTAGCGAGAGTTGATTGGCAGAGTATTTACTTACAAGTTTTCTACTTTGAATGGTGTCGTTAAGAATGATTTTGAAAAAATGCAGAGAGTCAGGGCAGTAAAGCTGTCTGGAAATTTTATTCGCTGCCATTATCGAGTTGCTGTCTTTTCTCCAAACTAAAGTTTTTCTCTCTATATAGTTGAAAAACTGGCTTTGTGAAGATGAGTTGTAGCAAATCTGATTTGAATAGTCAGAAATCAGGATAATTGATGAATGCTCGTAACATTCGAGAAATCGTTTTGGTCAAAAATGGAATCCATTCATCTTCTTCATAAATGAATTATAGTCGGGAGCCCCTAATTATAATGTTATATTTCCAAGCGTTGGGGTTCACCAAATAAATATAGAACATTTATTGATTTAATATATATATTTATTTTAAAAGAATATTTGAAAAAATTAAATTAGATATAATTAATTTTGCTTTTATTTATTAATAATGGTACTAATTTAATAAAATATTTTCAAAAGTATTATTTTATTATAACTGATTGGTTAAAAAAACTATTAATTAATGCTACTATAACAATTAAGAAAATTACGATCATTTAAATATGTTTGACATAATGAGTAACAACGTTGCATAAACTTGGTTTTGAAAATTTTTGTGCAATTTCGGGCCAAAAGGTTAACCTGGGTAAGTTCACAGTTTTCTTCTCCAAAAATATTTCAGGTATTAAAACAAACGATTTGTCAAAAGCTTTATCATTCAAAATGGTGGAAAATTTCGGGTCTTATCTGGGGGTTCCCCCTTTGAATTGTCCAATTCGAAAGTTAATTCCTTCAACTTTATCCTGGATAAAGTAAGAAACAAATTTTCGGGTTAGAGAACTAATCTTTTATCAATGATAGGTAGAGTCACCTTGGTGAAGTCAGTTTTGTTTAGTATTCCTTCATATTATATGCTTTCTATTGCAGTTTGTAAAAAACTGGACAGGATAAACATGAATTTTGTTTAGGAATTCACAGACCAGAAGGTGAAAATTCACCTTATTAGTTGGGAAGAAATTACAAAATCGAAAAACTTGGGGGCTAGGAATTCAATAGACAACAATTCGAAATAAAGCTTTGTTGGGATTGAGTTTGGAAAACTAAAACAATTCCGAAAATTCAGTACTTCTTTTAGATATGTCTCAAAAACAAATTAGCTACTTGCAAATTGTTGAATCATAGGGGTTGCAATATTAGCGCTATCTGCAAAATCTGTCAAATAGAAGTGGAGGACATCAACCACATTTGACTCGTTTGTTTTGCCATTAGAAGTGGCTCAGTCAGCTCAACTACCTTTAAACGATTGGATCAAGCTTGGTTGTCAGGTATCAGGGCTTCCTATTCAAGGAATTGAATGAGCCCTGTTTTTCCCTATGCTATTTGGAAAAACATAACCTCTCATTTTTAAAGATAAACTTTTAAATACTTCCATTTTCGAGTTTTCCTTATCTTAGGTCAGGTTTCATCAAAATGTTATTCATTTGATTGAGAACTGTAAGCCTCTTATCTCTATTGATGTTAGATGGCTCCCTCCAGAGCAAGGGTAGGTGAAAATCAACACATATGGAGCATCTAGGGGAAATATGAATCATGCAGGTTCAGGAGGAGTGATAAGAGATAATATGGGTCAATGGATAGTTGGTTTCTCTAGGAAACTAGGATGCTCCAACATCCTCGTAGCGGAATGTTGAGTCATTAGAGATGAATTAATGCTGACAAAAGATCTCGGTTTTAAATCAATTCATTTAGAAACAGATGCACAGTTAGCCCATAAGTTGATGAAAATTCTTCAAATATTAAACTAATGTCTATCATTACAGATTGTAGGAAACTCATGCTGCAGTTCGACAGAATGAAGTTCCGACATATCTATCGAGAAACAAATGCGGTTACCTAGAGACAAATCTACGGTTATCCATTAAATTCCACTGACGTAAACAACAAACGTTATCCAAAAGGAGCTGTGAGTTTTGTCTACTTAAGGACAATAAATTTTAGTTAATTATTATGTTGTACTAAGGATTAGGGTGTGAGCTTCTCATCACCCAGCTTATTTTTAAGTGCACCTTATCTATAAAAAAAACGTACACCTTGTTTGTTTATGGCATAATATGATTTATTTTATTGGTTTTAAACTATTTTTGATAAATAAATAATTATTTTTTTTAGAAAAAAATGTTTCGATTAGCAAAAAGATGCTTAAAAATAGGGAAAACTATATATTTTTTTTTACTACCTTCTCTAAGCAGGGAACGTAGGATCACAATTTTTTTTTTTTATCACGAAAGAGTAATCTCCTTTGATTCATCGATATTGCTTCCATCAAACGAAATACTATCATTCCCTAAAATAACAACTAGTGGAAGTGGGGATTGTAAAACTCAATCATGTAATCTCACTCCCAATCTCAACTGGTTGGCAATCCATTTAGCTCATTCGTTCGATGTGCATCTAACCGTTGACCAATGTACCGACTCAAAATTTCCAACCAAAGCTAGGATTTTCGAGCATACCATTGCACTCCTCCAACATTGCGCCATCCGTTGTAGTTGTTGCATAATCCTCATCGAGTCAGACTCAAATATGATGTTACGCCATCCTTGTTCAATCGACATTCTTTCTCCTAAGAGGATCGCCTCGGCTTCCAACACATCAACATTTCATCCCTTTATCCGTCTATTTGTTCCCCCTATCAAAACACTCTCTGGTCTCTCACAAGCACTCCTATTCCACTCATTCTCATCCGGCTACACCATGATGCATCACAATTTATTTTCACGTACCTGTGGTTCGGTCTTCGCCATGCTTGCGGTTCCCTAGGGTCTTGGTTCAACCCCGATATGGTCTGGACACTTCGGAACTCCTCGTACCCCTTCCTCATTTGCTTTATCACCTCCCGTATGTTTGGTATCTTATTCTCGAACGCCACCTTGCACCTTTCCTTCCAGATATTCCAGCACATAGTAAGGCACAACCACCATCTTGTTTGTTTGGTCTCACGGTTTGTGTTCGGTTCGTCGCGCCTCTCACGGATCCACTCCCCAATCAACATGAGGTGTTGGTTCGTGATGTCCAATCCCAAGATATCCATCCATACCAAGCTCGTCCATCCACACTTGAGTACCATGTGTTAGACATCTTCTTCTTGGCCACACACCGGGCACTTCGACTCCACATTCATTCCCCTCCTCCTAAGATTTTTCATCATCGGTAAAGAGTTGGTAAGTAGCTTCCAAATGAAAGTTTTTACCTTTAGCATTATGTTTGTATTCCACACATCCTGCCATATAGTCGCGGGTCTATTCCTGTCATGTCCTGTTCCCTTCGTCCTCCCCGATTCGTCCTCCTTGAAGCGGTGGTAAACTGTTTTAATTGACACTCTTCCATCGTCCGTGTATGGCCAAATTAATTGGCCTGGTCTACGGGGGTGGATTTATATCAAAGATATAAGCAACATCATGCGGTGTTGCCAACTCACGTATTAGAACCTAATTCCACCTCCCGTTGATGCGGTTGTATAGAGACTCTACCTTCATCCTCGGGTTATCTCTTCACCCCTCAGTCGGTTCGGGTCGAAAGCACAGTTTGCTATAAATCCATGGGTCGGTTCTTGCACTGATCGTGGCTCCATACCCTACCATCCACAAACCCTCCTGAATCAGTGTATCCCGCCCTTGCAACATGCTCGCCCATCCACATGATGCTCTCCCTCACTTTCCGACATCCCCGAAGTTTCTTCTCGGGAAATAGAGCCCTTTGAGTACCCTAACCCATAATGAGTTTGGTTTCCTGTTTACTATTTCTTCCATCTTGGTTTTGCAAGGTCATCTCATTTCCTCCAATGTATCTTCCTTTACTCATCTGTTCGCCCCCATCAGAATCCCTCTATTAGTGCATTCACCTCATTGCACTAGGCTTTTGGAATTTTGAAAATGCTCATCACATATGTCGGTATGACGGTGATCACTGATTTGATCAATACTTCCTTCCAGTGTCTTTGTTCGCCACCCATTCAATTTATCCCAGATTCTGGTCTTGAGATACCCCAAGGCCTCTCATTTTATCTTCCCCAAACCGCCGATAGTCCCAGGTACTTCCCAGGATCCCTCTTGCTCGGTATACCGAGCATGTCTTCAATCGCTTTACATGTGTCTCCATCAGCTCCTTAACCGAATACGAGGCTATATTTTGCCTCATTTAATTTTTGTCCCGAGCTCCTGCAGTATGTCGTTATTATCTCCTTCAATCGTCTCGTATTCTCCAGGGTTCCCTTTATGAAGAAGAGAGAATTATCTGCAAACAATAGACGATGTGGTTCTCGACAACCTCTTTTGAGGATGATCCCGTCACTACGAGAGAATATATATATATAACGGCTCAAAATTGTTTCATTAACGGCTCATTTTTGAGCCGTTAATGAAAGACGGCTCAATGAAAAATGAGCCGTCATAATAAGAGTCGTCTTATATATGACTGCTCATTTTTCATTGAGCCGCCTGGGCCATCACAAGGACGACTCATTCGTATTGAGCTGTCAGATAGACGGCTCAATTCGAATGAGCTGTCAAAATTAGATTATATTTTAATTTATTTTTGACGGCTCAATATTTTCAGCCGTAATAAATCGAATTTTTAAAAAATAAAAAATTTGAATAAATTAATATATCCCTGATCATAAATTTGAAACCTGAATAATTTTACAAACCAAAAGCTGTAAATATAAACCAAACAGAATCAGTATTACAATCCGATATTCAATTCCTAAAGCATTAAAGAAACAATTTCAAACATCAATCTTCAATCATATGTTGGATCATCATCTTCACTTCTACGCTCGGCAGACTGATCACTTGGTTGAGTTGTCTGACCATCCTATAAAAGCATCCCAACAAAGTACTATATATAAGATGCATCACATTTAGACATCAAACAAGCGTGCGTGGTTAACATAATCATATCCTATTAACAAGTGAACTAAAATAGCGTGTGTGTATTGATATAAGTGATAAATATAACATATGTACTTACTTTATTTGCAATTGGTAAGAGTGTGGAACCACAACCAAGATTGTTAGTTGGTTTGAAATCGCTAGAACTAGCTGTCATGAAGTGTTGAAATGAATTAAATCCATTCATATTGCTCTGTAGGTTAGCGATCTGACCTTGATGAATGGTTTGCATGACTTGTAATTGTTGTTGAAACTGTTTGTACATATCCCCCATCTGTGCCTTCATACTAGCCATTTGATCTGCTTGTTCCTTCAATTTATCATTAGTTTCTTTCAATTTATCCTCAGTTTCTTTCAATCTGTAGACGTGCTCGTACACGTCTTTCTATCTCGTCTTCAGATTTGCTAGCTTTCTGTGACCTATGTACCATAGTCGGTGTTACGCCAAGCCCATATTCTTTGATTCGCCCGGGTTTTTCTCCACTTACAACCTCATGATATACACTTTCTTACCTTATAAGTGGATCCTCATCTGGGTTATGAGAAGTGCGATATGCTAATAAGGATTTTCCTTGTTCCTACAACAGACAATTAAGAATGATGTTTAATACATCTTCTACAAAACAAAGTTGTATACAAAAGTTAACTTTGAACAAATTTAAGTGTTACCACTATCACGTCTGTCACTTCATCAACAAATTAATTCACCATTATTCTTATGGACATGGGCATACTCATAAAATTCCAGACTCCCCACAGGTTTTTTACGCTCTTGTTCCTATTAAATTAACACGGTAAAGTAGAATGCAAATAAATATGTATTTAAAAGCATTCATACCAATCTATATTTTGCACATAACTTTCAAATTTAAGAGTCATAACCACTACTAAAAGATACTTAATGCATCCTTTCAACAACTTTATTTGGAGTGTATAACTAATTGCTCTCATTAACAAAGCTCTTAGCAATCTAGCTTTGGTAAGATCTTTTGATATAAGGGAGTCATAACCATGCATTTAACAAAAACGAATCCAACAGCAATTAACAAAAACGAACTCAGCATCAATTAACAAAAAACGTCTTAATGAACCCAACAATTAACCAAAAACGAACCCAACAATTAACATAAAACAAACCCATCAATTAACCAAAAACGTACCCAACAACAATTCTCATAAGAATGCTACAAAAACTACGAATTTTCGACCAAAATCGTACCTATAGTATTGAATCTTACACCAACCACGAATTTTCGACCAGTACCTATAGTATTGAATCTTACACCAACCACAAAACTTACACCAACCACAAATCTGACATAATCGAAGCTTAAACCAACCACGAAACTTACATAAAGAGATAGAGATGGGTTTATTACCTTCAAATCGAAGCTTGATGTAGAAATTAGGGTTTCCGAAATTGGTGATTGTTGATGTTTTCTCTGAAAATCGAAGAAAGGATAACATGTATAAGGCTTGGGAATGTCGAATCCTTGAATGAATTGAAAAAAAATGAAAAATAACTTACCGATTAGAAGAGGAGCTGCGCGCGCAGAGGCTGTGTTGTGTTCTTGAGAGGCTTCTTGGGAGAAAATGAACGACAACGTTGAGGCTGAGGCAGAGGCTCCGTTCTGTGAGTGAAGTAAATGCTGATTGGGACGACTCAATAGTATCGAGCCGTCCCAATGTTTTTCTGATTCAAAAAACGACAACGTTTTTACTTCACAGAATCGAGCCAACACAACTTTTGGTCAAACGACAACGTTTTTTAGTTCAGACGGCTCAACACAACTGAGTCGTCCAATTATTTTTTTATATCATTTTACTTGACGGCTCAACAAAACTGAGCCGTCCCAAATAAATTTCGAAAAAAACGGTTTACTAGACGGCTCAACAAAAATGAGTCGTCCAAAATAATTTGGATTAAAAAAAAAATATTTTGACTGACGACTCTACAGTATTTGAGCCGTCTAAAAGAATTTCGATTTAAATAAAGAGAGTTTTACCGTTAAAATAATGACGGCTCAAAGAATTGAGCTGGTAAATCAAATTCTGGACGGCTCATTAATCATTGAGCCGTTAATAATTATTATATTAAATTTCCACGGCTCAATCATACTTGAGCCGTGGAAATGAGCCCTTAACTGAGACTTCTCCCGTAGTGCGTTTCTCTTTCACCTCTTTCTCCACGTGTCTAGATAACACATCCACCATTAGAATAAATATGTAAGGAGAGAGAGGGTCTCCTTGCCTTAGTCCCCTTGTGGGCTTTATGTACTCTGTCCTCTCCCCGTTGACAAGAACACAGTAGCTTGGCGTGGTTATGCATGCTCGCATCCATGCAATCCACTTCTCCCCAAAACCTCTCTTTTCTAGGCTCCTTAGCAAGAAGTTCCATTCCACTCGATCATACACTTTCTGCATGTCTAGTTTCAAAGCGCACTCCACTTTAGTCACGTTCTTTCGTACTCTTAGGTGATGAAACACCTCATGGGCCACCATGATGTCACAGTTGTAAGAAGATTGGTTTTCATTGATTACTACTTATTCTAACAATTACTTATAACATGTTGTATGAACATCTAGTATGTGTATATGTACATAACTTAAGTATCATTTGCCTATAATCAAATAGATTACTTATATTCAAATACTGGTGAAAAAGTCTATATCTATATATGGTCAGGTGTTACATCCAGGAATACTAAACACTATACTACGTACAATGGTTCACATATTCATTATCTTATTGTGATTTTACGTTTTCATTATAGTATTAATTTGGCCAAAACAAAATATAGTATTAATCTAATGAAAAGCTGCATCATTAATGAATACATTATTTGTACACAAACTTGAATTCAATTCCATCCACTTCTTCTATATGCTGTTGCTCTATGTAAATGCTTCATGTGGAAGGCTAATACCTTACAGTTAGCGTTGGGCTGAGCTTTGTGCTACAGCTTGCAAAGGGTCTGTCTCAGGAGCAACTCCTGACGCAAGGGGGGACTGGCGACAGGTCCTGAAATCATCTAAGAAGGCTCCTCCATGACTTGACTGCTTCTGCTGATTGTTACATGGATTTGCATGGCTTTTCATTCAACGTGTTCCACATACGACACTAAATATTGAGACATATTCGAAAATCCGTTGCGAGATTCCATGGAAAGTTTCAACACTTGCAAAAAATCAGGATAGTGGAGGTGACCTTCGTACTCCTCTCTGAAATTTATAAGTTAGTTCGGTGTTGTTGGATTCTGAGTTCCTGAGATGCTCCTAGCGGCGCTCCGACATCCTGCAACAAGGAAAACCCGGGCGATGCCCTTTGTTTGCCTTCCGAAGCTTAAGTGAGCGAGGAGGTTCGTTTATATGTGAGTGGTAATAAATCAGAAAGTAAGTCCCTTGAAATAGGGAGGGATGGAGGTATTTATAGCCTCCACCCTTAACCTGAGTAGAGTTTGGATCTGACCCGGGTTATCCGACGTGGCGTCTGGCGTGGCTGAGTGGAGTCTCATTGGGCAGAGTGTTGCCTGGTGTCTGCTACTCAGTGGGCTTGTTTCTCGTGCCGGAGCTCCATATCAGAGTGGAGAGCCCCCATCACTCCTTGGACCCTGAACCTGTCAGAGTGATGGGCGGGTCTTCGCGTGGCGCGCCACTGACAGCGCGCCCTTCGATGCGTGGCCTCTGATCGGGCCTTGGCTGGTAGGCCGGATAACTGGGTCTCGGCCTTCTTTGTGTGGTAGGCCGGGTAGCTGTCCTGGCTCACTTGGGTATTTAGGCCAGGATCCATCATCTGCCCCCGAAGCCTAATACGAGCATCGCTCGTGTTAGGTTTTATAAGGCGATTAGATGCTCTATGGCGTTCCCTTTTATCTTTCGTCAGTTTGGTTTGCTTGTTCTCTAATCGGCGCGCCATCAATGGCGCGCGGTTACGCGGCTTCAGCGTCTGTCTTTGGATCTGCATTCAAGAAACTAGCCGTTGCGATCGAACCATTTCTTGGGACCGTGCGGTTTCCATTCAACCGTTGGTGTCCCTTGTCTTCCCGAGGACGTTTCGTCCAATCGGGTTTCTAGGGGTAAAGTGATTGTTGGGCTTCCCTAGGGGAGCTCTATAAATAGAGCTCCTCCCCCTCATTTTCTTACTTTTACCTCTCCGAGTAACTTTCTCTCTCTAGAAAACTCTGACTTCTCTCTAGATTTTCCGGCTACTCTTCTCTGGCCGCCCTAAATTTTCCGATAGCTTTTCGTTCGCTCTTCCAAAATAGCTCGCTGCTCTCCTTTCGAGCCCAGCCTCTACCCTCGTCGTGAGCGCCTTCTTTCACCAATGGCGAGCGGATCGACAGGAGGTGAGGCTAACGTCTTCTTTCCTCCGGGTTTTAGCGACCCTATGCCCAACGCTATTTCTAGGTCTATTTTTAATAGGGCAGTAGATGAGTCTTGTATGAGCGACGCCAGGGCTCATTTTCCTCTTCCTAACGAGCTTGACCCTGATAACGCCACGCCCATCTCGAAACCAGGGGCAGGCGAGGAAACCATTTACCCCTTTCAAATAGATGCTGGTCTAAGGTTTCCCCTTTGTCCTGACCTGGCCGAGGCCTGTCGCTATTATGGCGTCTCCCCTACTCAGTTCTCTCCCTGCGCTCTCCGCACCTGGGTAGGCTTTAGGTGTCTGTGCGAGAGACAGGGCTATACATATTCTTTGGTGTTGTTTCGCCATTTCTATAGGATAGATTCCAATCGCTTCGGCGTTTTTTGCTTTGTCAATCGCTTTCCTGATAATAAGTACCAAAACTGGAAATCCTCCGCCCCCTTAGTTACTGGTTTTAGGACCCGCAACTCCAATTGGAAGAAGTCCTATTTTTTCTTTAAAGGCGGGGTTCCTTGGTGCATCACCCCCAAGGCGCTTCGCGATCCCTTTCCCCTGGATGACGAATTATCCCCCTGGGATAAGGAGTCGCTCCACATGGTATACGCCGATCACCTCGAGGGGCGCGCCACGTGGATATCCAAGGAGACCAAGGAGGAGGATCTTTTCAACGCTGGCATTTCTCCCGTTCAATATCGCTTATATAGGACACGGGTAATAATTTGTTTCCTTTTCTTCTGCAGATAAACTTGTTTCACGCTTTTCTCTTGCCTTCACCATATCGGATGATGAACAGGAACTGCCCGCTTCTTCATCTGCTGGCGCTGCTGAGAGCTCCAAGAAAAGAAAGAGACAGTCTGGTAAGAAGAAGGCGCGCCCTGAGGACGACATAGATCCGCTATCCGTGGATCTTCAGACGCTGAGTCCCGATACTCAAGAAGCGGTGACTCTTTTCAAAGGTGCGGTCCCTTTCTCTCGCTATTGCAACGATTCAGTTTTTTCTAGAAGGGTAAGTATTCTCCACACTAAGAAGTAGGGCGCGCCTGTTGTGACGGATTGTGGAATTGCATGGACTTATCATGTCTTCTCTGATGGTACTTCCACAGAGAGAGCTGTTAGCAGTGATGGAGCGCCCTATCTGGGTAAAGGTCCCAGCGCTCCTTCTTCCCGGAAGAAGAAGAAGACCCCGGCGAGGGTATCCTCTCCAGCGGGGAACTCTGATCTGGGGGCGGATAGGGAGCCGCCCCCTTCTCCCTCCACGGATTTGGAGGCGCTCCCCTCGCTTCCCAGCGGTTCATAGGGGCGTTTTAGGTCGTACATGGGACCAGCCTTTGATCTTCACAGGGACTTGAAGGTTGAAGGTCTTCCAGAGTGGGTTCCTCAGGAGGATCCGAGTGGTGCGCCCTGGGCTCCTTGGGAGCGCCTTCAAGATGTTCCCCTTGTGCGGGGAAATACTTTGCTGGACCTAACTTGGGTCTCCATCTGCTAACCAGCGCCTGCCCCACTGCTGACCGAACGGCAATCGAGAAGGCTACAGGCGCTCTGGACAATTTGGTGAAACAAGGTCTCACCTTGTTTTCTCAGGTATATTTTTACCTTTCCTTGGTTCTTGCATTATTTTTTTGACTAAGTATTTGACTAACTCTTTTGGCTCTCTTGTAGCTTTTGCCCGTGCAACTCCAAATGGGGACCGCCATTGTGGAGTTGTCTAAGGAGCGCGAGGCCATAGCTGCCCAGCGAGAGCTGGAGAGAGAGAGCGCTAACCGTGACTTAGTTGCGGAAAAAGCTGCTAAGGAAGAAGAAGTTGCTCGCCACGCTCAGGAGATGCTGCAAGTGAGGGACAAGCTGGCAGAGGCGGTGAGGGCTCATGAGCAAGCTTCTCAAGCGCATGAGGAGCTCGCTAACCTTCGCCGGGATTTTGAGGTCCTGAAGAAGAGAGCTGATTCCTTCGAACAGCGCGCTGCTGTGGCTGAACAGGATGTTCGCCGTTTGGCAGAGGAGGTAGCCCTTTTCCAGAAGGAGGCTCCCAAGCGCTTCGCTGAAGCGGTGGAGGAGTACAAGGGGAGCAAAGAGTTCGATGCTGCCTGTGCTCGCTGGTGTCGCCAGGCTATGGTGGAGGCTTTTAACTCCATCCGGGCTGATCTATTGAAGGCTGACCCTCATTTTGATGTGGCGACGCTCCCCTCCTTTGGCGATTTCCTCAACATGGAGGCAAAGAGAGAGGCTAGGAAGCGGAAGCTTGAAGCTGAGGCTAGGAAGGCGAAAGCGGCCGCCGCTGAGGCTTCTAGGAGGGGAAAGGCGCCTGAATCCTCTGTTGAAGAAGAGGAGGAGTCTCCTGCGCCATCTCCTATACATCGCAAGTGCGCCTCTTCCTCTCAGCCAGTCCTGCCTTCAGATGGAGTGATCCCTTCCGCAGAGCCTCAAGACATACTTCCTCTGGCGGTGCAGGAGTTAGGGGTGCTGCCTGTCACACCTTCAGAAGATGCTTAGTTTATTTTCTCTTTTTAGAAAGTACTCTTTTTGGTGAGGCATATTTTTTGTAATGAACTGGGGCGTTTGCC
Organism: Chamaenerion angustifolium; assembly: GCA_946814005.1. NCBI lineage: Eukaryota > Viridiplantae > Streptophyta > Magnoliopsida > Myrtales > Onagraceae > Chamaenerion > Chamaenerion angustifolium. The sequence continues at coordinate 5,217,365 of OX328279.1, forward strand.
CTTCTTTTCAAGTACTTTTAACAAAGGCATTATATCTGTTTTGGCGCGCCAATATGTCTTGATACATATAACTGCCTATTTTTGGCTAAGTGTTTATATTTTTCCTTTTATGGAGCGCCCATATGTTTGAACATATAATCTGCTTTCTTTGATATAATAGGAATACCAGTTTTTTACAAACCATGGTAATTGCCTAAGTACATTTGTTCATAACGCTTTCTAAGAATAGAACTTTTTCAAGTGTTCTGCGTTGAACGTGTTTTTCAGCGTTTTCCCTTCTTTGTTTTCCAGTATGTAGGCGTTTGGATGCGGAATGGCGATCACCTTATATGGCCCCTCCCATTTTGGCGAAAGCTTGTTGATCCTGTCCTGATGGGCGAACTCATTCTTTCTTAGTACCATCTCCCCAACAAAAAATTGGCGAGCAGAGACTCGCCTATTGTAGTATCTGGCTGTCGCCAATCGCATTTTTCCTTGGAGTTGTTCCGATGCCCATCTCTTTTCATCCGCCAAGTCCAATTCCATGCGCCTTTGGCCATCATTTGCGATTATGTCGAAGTGTTTCGTTCTGTGTGAGGCGACCGCTACTTCGGTTGGTGCCACCGCTTCTAATCCGTATACCAGGGAAAAAGGCGTCTCTCCTGTGGCCTGTTTAGGAGTGGTGCGGAGCACCCAAAGAACATTCTCTAGTTCCTCGGTCCATTTTCCCTGCAAGGCATCTAGCCTTTTCTTTAATCCATTCATGATAGTTTTGTTGGCCGCCTCCACCTGTCCGTTCGCTTGAGCGTGCCTGACCGAGGCGTGCCGAAGGTGGATATTTAATTCCTGACAGAACCACTTCAACTCCTTCCCCGCGAATTGAGGTCCGTTGTCGCTGACTAGAATGCTTGGTATGCCATATCTAGAGACAATTCTTGACTTAATAAACTTGATTATCTGGAATTCTGTAGTGGAGGACAGTGCCTTCGCTTCAATCCATTTTGAAAAGTAGTCGATCGCCACAAGGACATAGGTGCGTTGCTTGGATTTAGGAAGTGGCCCTACCAAGTCGATTCCCCATTGTGCGAAAGGCCAGGCCGCGTTGATAGAGGTTAAGTTTGCTGGTGGGCGCGCTATGTTCGTGCCGTATTTTTGACAGGACACGCACTTCTGGACCAATTCCTTCGCCTCTTTACTCATGGTAGGCCAATAATAGCCCTGGTTGAGTATCTTTCGGATGATTGATCGTGGCCCTTCGTGGCAAGCGGCGTACCCTTCATGGACCTCCCTCACATGGAAATCCGTCCACAAGATGGCGCGCCTTTTGGAGGTATATTTTCATCTGTTCTCCCTTGGCCGTATACTCTCCCTTAACTTGGTTTACTACCAATTGGGAATCGCAGTAGACGCTTAGGTGCTCGATGCCCAGTCCTTTGGCGAGTCGTAGACCAGTGACCAACGCTTCGTACTCTGCTTCGTTGTTGGTCGCTTTGAAGGTGAGGACTAGGGCGTATCGAAGGGGCGCGCTCCCGTCTGGTGGGGTTAGTACTAAACCTGCCCCCGAGCCATCTATTGATGAGGATCCATCCATGTGTAGGGTCCAAGTTTCTTTCTGCCCACTGCTTTCTGGAGGCGACGCTTCTGGAGGACATGTGGATTCCACAATAAAGTCTGTCAAGGCTTGTCCCTTGATTGCGCTCCTGGGTGCGAACTTGATTCGGAATTCGCTTAGTTCGATCACCCATTTGATCATTCTTCCTGAAGCGTCAGGTCTTTGGAGGAAGTGCTTTAAAGGTTGATTTGTTAACACCGTAACTTCGTGCTCGTGAAAGTAAGGGCAGAGCTTCCTAACAGAGACTACTAACGCATAGAGGTACTTCTCAACTTCTACATAGTTCATTTCGGTCTTTGTAAGGACCTTAGAAACATAGTACACTGGCGCCTGCGCCTTGTTGACCTCTTTAATTAAAACAGAGCTTACAGCTATGGGACTGATGCCTAGATACAGGAAAAGAGCGTCGCCTTTCTCAGGCTTGGCTAGCGGAGGCAATGTCTTCAGATGGTTCTTCAAGTCCTGGAACGCCTGCTCGCATTCTGTGGTCCACTCGAACCTTTTGTTGGCTCGGAGGACCTGAAAGAAGGGGAGAGACTTCTCCCCTGATTTAGCCAGGAAGTGGCTGAGCGCCGCCAGCCTTCCATTCAGCGACTGGACCTCCTTGTGACAAGTAGGGCTCTGCATGTTTTCTATCGCCTCCAGCTTTTCTGGGTTCACCTCTATCCCTCGATGGCTCACCGTGTAGCCAAGGAACTTTCCGGAGTGTACGCCGAAGACGCACTTGGCGGGGTTCAGCCGCACCTGGTGGAGGCGCATGCGCTCGAAAGTTTTCCTCAGATCCTCAACATGATCCGTGCCCTTCACCGACTTCACCAGCATGTCGTCGACGTACGCCTCCATAGTGTCGCCTATCATTCCGGCGAAGATTTTGTTGACCATCCTCTGGTAGGTCGCCCCTGCATTTAGCAAACCAAATGGCATCACTGTGTAGTGATAAATATCGGTGTCTGCATAGAACGCCGTGTGCTGGGCGTCGCTATCCGCCATTTGGATCTGGTTGTACCCTGAGTAGGCGTCCATGAAGCTAAGTAGCTCATGTCCTGAAGTGGCGTCGACCAGCTGGTCGATCCTAGGTAGGGGTAGGAATCCTTGGGACATGCCTTGTTCAGATCCCTAAAATCGACGCACATGCGCCATTTGCCATTGCTCTTCTTTACCAGAACGGGGTTCGCCACCCAGGTCTGGAACCTGATCTTTTTTATGAAGTTGGCCTCTACCAACTTCCCCACTTCTTGCCTTATGGCGATCGCCTTCTGCTCTCCTACGGGGCGTCGCTTCTGAGCTATGGGCTTGATCGTTGGATCAATCCTCAGCTCGTGGAAATGATATCTTTGCTGATGCCTGGCATGTCGCTGGGCTTCCAGGCGAACAGCTCCTTGAACTCGATCAGCAGCATAGACAAGTCTCTGGCCTCCCTTTCCGGAAGCGACGCGCCTATCTGCACGGCCTTCCCTTTCCCGTCTATTTTCACATCTCGCAGCCCTCCAATCGCCTGGGGGCGATATCTATCCTCCCGTGGGTCCTCTTCCGTCCTGATAGTCAGGGCCTCCTGTTTACCCTTTAGGACGTGGCGACGCGTGGAGTTTACATAGCAGCTTCGCGACGCCGGCCGGTCCCCCTTTACCAGTCCAATCCCATGCGGGGTTGGGAATTTCATCATCTGGTGGTAAGTAGAGTGGACCATCTTGTGTGGGTTCAAGGTCGAGCGCCCTAAAATGGCGTTGTAGGCTGCCGGGGCGTCCACGACGATGAACGTAATGTTGGTACTCAGCACCTTCCAGCCATCTCCTATCTTGACCGGTAAGGTTACCGCTCCCACTGGGTAGGTGGTCAGCGAGGCGAATCCCATGAGTTGGAAGTTTACCTTCTTCAGGTCCTGCTGCTTTCTGCCCATCCGAAGATAGCTCTCCAGAAAAAGCACATCCGAGGAGCTGCCTGAGTCGACCAGCACCCTTCGCATTGTCCACTCCTCGACCTTCAAGGTAATGACCAAAGCGTCGTCGTGGGGCGAGGTGACATGCTCCATTTCTCTCTCCGAGAAGGAGATGACCACGTCATCCACCTCCCTGACTCGCTTTCCTGCTCTGGCCGTTCCTGCCAGTTGGGCCGCGTAAACCTCTCTGGCGGCGCCAGTTTCACCTCCTGCCGTGAAACTGCCGCTGATGACATATAACTCTTTGTCTCTCGAACCAGATGCACCTGTGTTTTTGTTTGGCGACGCGCGCCTCTCTCTTTTTGGGCTCCTTGTTCTCTTTCGCCCGGCTATGAAGTTTTTTAGGTAGCCTCTCTGGATGAGGCTTTCTATATCCTTTTTGAGGATTCGACAGCTATCAGTCGAATGGCCCTTGCACCTATGGTAACGACAGTAAGCCTTCTTGTCGTTCCCCATCGGTGCATCGCCATTTCTAGCTGCGGGGGGCGTCGCCAAGTCCTTCTTCTCCATCTCTGCCAGTACCACGGAAATTTCTTTGGTAAGAGGCGTGAAGACCTCATACACTTCTCTAGGGGGGCGTGGGATGAGAGGGCGGCGTTTCGCCTCCTCACGACCTCCTTTTCGAGCGCGGTGATCTGGCCGCTGCTCCTTGTCTGACCGTGTCCAGGGTCCCCACGCTCTTCAGAAGCTGTCTTCCCCCCATATACTGGTTTATGAACTTGTCTTTTAGCTCTGACCAGCTTTTTACCGACGCTTTGGGGAGACCAAAGAACCAGTTGGACGCCACGCCGCTCAGGGTGGCCGGGAAGAGGAGCGTGAAATGTTTATCGTCGCTCGTCCTTCCCAGGAGAGAAGCCTCGTGGTTCTGCACATGTTCCACCGGATCGCCCTGACAACGGTATATATCAATCCTCGCGGGCCTTACACGGTGCGGGACCGTGATACTCAGTAGCTCGGGGTCGAGCGGGTAGGAATCCCTGTCGCGAACTGGGGCTAGGACGTGCCCGCCCTTCTCTTCCTTGACCTGGCGCTTGACAAAACGCAGCAGCTCCTCCTTTGTCATGTCCCCTATGCGCTGGGAGGCGGAAGAAATGCCGCTGGCAGCGGGGGGACGGGGATGTCGATCTGATGGTGCTGAACGGGAGGTGGCCCCCTCCACCTTGGTGACCCCCACCCTGGTGCATCCCGCTCGGCGAGCAGCCTTTTCCTCCGCCCTCTGCTCTCGCCTGTCGAGCATGTCTTCTAGTTCGGTAAGTACCTCTGGCGCCAATCCGACCACCGGCGGCCTCCCTGACGAGGCGATCCGGGATTGCGCTGGTGCAGGCCTGGCTGTTTCAGCTCTTACGGTTGTAGGTTGCGGGGAGCGCCTGGTGGGGCGCGCTGCATCCGAAGCAGGGGTGTGATGCGGGGTGTGCACGGTAGGGCGCGCTGCCTCTGAAGGGGGTGGTATGACCGAGGTGCCCCCCAGGTGTTGCTGCAGGTCATGGAGCGAGCTACCTTCTTCGTGTTCTTTGGTGTTCTTTGATCTAGTGATTGGGGGAGCCATGGCTTGTTGTGCTTAAGGTTCCCACAGACGGCGTCAATGTTGGATTCTGAGTTCCTGAGATGCTCCTAGCGGCGCTCCGACGTCCTGCAACAAGGAAAACCCGGGCGATGCCCTTTGTTTCCCCTCCGAAGCTTAAGTGAGCGAGGAGGTTCGTTTATATGTGAGTGGTAATAAATCAGAAAGTAAGTCCCTTGAAATAGAGAGGGATAGAGGTATTTATAGCCTCCACCCTTAACCTGAGTAGAGTTTGGATCTGACCCGGGTTATCCGACGTGGCGTCTGGCGTGGCTGAGTGGAGTCCCATTGGGCAGAGTGTTGCCTGGTTTCTGCTGCTCAGTGGGCTTGTTTCCCGTGCCGGAGCTCCATATCAGAGTGGAGAGCCCCCATCACTCCTTGGACCCTGAACCTGTCAGAGTGATGGGTGGGTCTTCGCGTGGCGCGCCACTGACGGCGCGCCCTTCGATGCGTGGCCTCTGATCGGGCCTTGGCTGGTAGGCCGGATAACTGGGCCTGAGCCTTCTTTATGTGGTAGGTCGGGTAGCTGTCCTGGCCCACTTGGGTATTTAGGCCAGGATCCATCAGGTGTAGGAGGAAATGTGTATGTACGACACAAGGATATATATTGAAATAATGATGTATCGAATTGCCCTAATAGCCCGTGAAGATACTTTGCAGGTGGTTTTTGGGTGGTCTTATCGTTTAAGACGACCGATATGTCCTAGTTGATAGAGTCAATGTACTCGAGTGTACCTCCAATAGGGCGAGTGACTTTTTCAGTGTCACACAGATCTTTGTCGGCCAGGACATATCGTTCGTTTGGTTCATACTGTTGAGTTATATCTCATAGATTAGAAGTTAGTTACATATTCTGGTAGGTTCCTAGTAGCTTCTGTTAGCTTCTTCGGTTATTTTCACTACTATAAATAGTAGACTATGTAACATACTATGTACACTACAAGAATGAATATACATTAAATTGTTCTTGTGAATTTCTCTTTCTTTCAACTTCAACATGTTATCAGAGCTTATTAGTCGATCCTTCCTCCTTTGATCTTCTACCTTCTTGTGTGACTAATTGCAAATTTGTGAATCGTATTATGTGAATTTACGACTATTCACCTGTTCATAATGGTGGTAACCTTTGAAGTTGACAAGTGCAATGCGATAGTAAAATCATGGATACACAATGTTGTTGCGCCAGATTTGGCGAGTGGTTTGGTTTACAATGTCACTCCTCAATCTATATGGAAAGATCTTCATGATATGTACAACAAGATCGACGGTTTACACACTTTTCAATTACATCATGATATATATCATGTCACGTAAGGTACATCCTTTGTGACTGCTGATTATGGAAGTTTGAAGATTCTATGGGATGAATTAGCCATTATTGATGGTCTTGTACTGAATTGTGAGGAAGATGTTGCTTTACTAGCAAGAAGCAAAGAAAGACAGAAAATGATTTAGGTCTTTCTTGGACTAGATGATACATATTCTTCTGTTTGTACTAATCTTTTGATGCGCTAACCTTTGCCAAATTTAAATGTGGCTTACTCTATTCTTTTCCAAAAATATAATCAACGTTCAATATGTGGATCTATTGCTGATGGATTATTGAATAATTGTACTACATTATTTTCGAATTCTGCTCGTCCTGATCGTTCGTACAAAGGCAAAATTGATAAGTCAGGTTGGTTATGTTCATATTTTGGGCGAAAAGGTCATATAATTGATACTCGCTGGAAGAAATATGTTGTACCCTATATGAATAAGAAATGGGAACCAAATAATTATGCTCATGCTAATGTGTCTGTATATTCTTCTGTTAATGATGATGTTCTTAATGATCAATTACAACATTCTTCTGCTAATGATGATTCAGTACAACTTACATATGAACAATTCAATCTGATCGATCAATTCTTGCAATACATGAATAAAAACAAGGATCCAATAGTTAATGTACAAGTCAATATGGCAGGTACGATACGCCAAAGCTCTATCTCAGGTCGCCATCAGTCAAGGCCAAAGTCTCCTACTACTCGCCATGGGAACGCTCGCCAAGATAGTCAAACCTCTCAACTCTGGTCCCACAAACCGACATCAAGTGTATGGCCACGATATCCCGCGTATATCAGGCACATATTCTATAAAGATTATATACTGTAACTGCAATATTACTCCATAACCGTAATATCTGCTATCCTAATCTTTACTGGCACAATATTTACAAAGATATTCAGCTGCCTATAACGGTTTGATCTCCCAACTCTATAAATATTCTTGCTTTACATACGTTCATTACGTTTTGAGTTCATACACACAGTATACTCATTTAAGTATCGGAGTGGGACCCAGAGGCACCCCCTCTGTTGCGATCCTCTTCTTGCAGGTTCATCGGTAGGGCTGTCGATGGTTAGGGTATGGTCAGGGTATGACAAATACCATAACCATACCATATTTTTAAACCACATACCATAACCATTATGGGTATAATTTTCAATACCATAACCGTTAAAATAACCGTGGTTATTAACCATGGTTTTACCCGTATACCCATATTCATTCCACGCATGTAATATAATAAAATATCGAAAATTTTATTTTAAAAAATACATCAATCTATATTACCATCGTTGGAGTTTGGAGCCTTCAATTTTCAACAATTTCAAATTTTCAATTATATAATTTATATTTAGTATATCATATAAATTAGTTTATTAATCATAAATAAATATTATATTTATATAATAACCATGGGTATAACTCAAATACCATAACCATAACCATAACCATAACCATTATGGGTAGAAAATTCATCACCATAACCACATCGCACCATAATGGTACGGTTAACCATATTAAACAGTAACGGTTATAACCATGGTTATGGGTTTTTCACCGCACCATTGCCGTGAATTGAAAGATATTCAATCATCGGAGCTCAGGCGAAAGCGCGTGATCATCAACTCTTTGACATTCAATTCACTGTCAAGTCAGCACCTCGGAATCTCAGACCCAACATTGACCATGAATATCTTTCAATTCACAGGGCCCGAACCCAAATCTCAGGTTAGATGATAAAATCTTAAACCGTCACACCATATTTGAATCTTGTTAGCAACCTTTGATTTCTTCTTATGATGTAGCAAACAAAAATCTACGACTGCACGTTCCGAAATTTATCTTTATTACGTGCAATCTCAAATATCTGTAATAATACGACACAACTTGAATTAGTTTAATTCGGAGTCTAATTAGACAGTAGCAATCTCACCCCTAATAGGAATGAAGTACCCCTAACCAAAAACTGTTTCTCTTGTAAATATGGGTTAAATACGATATTACCACTAAAGTTTACGCCGATTTTAAAATTTTCCTTTAAAGTTGAAAGTTTCCATGAAAGAGCATCTGACAATGGAGGATTTTTCATAATTTCCAAACATTAGAGAGGACTTTAAAATTTAACGTGAAATTTTAAAATCGACGTAAACTTAAGGGAGCAATGTCGTATGTTAGCTTGTAAATATATATTGTTGGAAATTTATGCAAAGACTACACAATCACGGTACAGAAGAGAGAAAGAAGATTATGAATAAAGATAGGGAAAAGTATGAAAAACCACCCGGATGTTTCGCCAGATTGGTAATTGCACCCATATAGTATGTCGTTACACCCATATGTTTGCAATTGTTGGCAAGTAAGCCTTTCTGTCACTTCGTATCATATTCCGTTAATTTGAAGTCACATGCTTTGCACGTGATGTAATTACAATGTTATATACCTAAAATACCCCTATAGCATGTATATTTCATCCTTTGTCTGAGAAACGTCTGAAGCAGTTGCAAAGTCACTCATCCTTACATCCCAACTCTTTCCACGTCTCCCTTGGCAAATCCCAGCTCGTCTTACGTTCGAACCAGGTAATGAAGTCAATTCCTTGATTTAATTTCGAAGGTACGGTCGATTGTGTACCATTTTTCAATTTTAGGGTTTTTTGAAACCCTAATTTCTTCTTCATTCTGTGCAGCACTCCAATTCTTGGAAGAGTGGTTGTGACTTCTTTGGTTGGGCAGATCGACGCAGATCCACGGAAGGAGAGCAGCTGCAGTTCTTGGGCACTATCGAATTGAACATTGAAATTGCTCTGCAGCAGCTGCAGTTCTGTGACAGCATTCTTAGTTGTTGTTGTTGCCCTTATGTTGAAGATGTAGTCAGTTAGTTGTTTTAAGTTTGACGTTCTTTACTTTGTAATTTATTTGGCATTTATGTATGTTTAATGAATATTGTTTGGACCTACTAGTTTATGTAACTGTAATGTTTCCAGACCTTATGTTTGCCTATTTATGTGTAATTGCACCCTTATGTTTGTCTTAAGATAAGGAAATCAATTCCAACATAATCACTCTTACCAACTCCTCACCATAGAGTTTGTCTTCAGATGCCTGCAAACCCATTATCACAATGTCACTTGTATAGCAGCAGTACTTGCATCAATCTTCTTGCTTGATTGCTTCTGTGATTTTACTTTTGTGTCCTCGACAACAAGAGTTTCATCAATCTTCTTAGTTGATAGCTCCGAAGATTTATTATCTGCATCACTAATTGGATGAACTTCTTTCTTGAATAGTTTCACTTTAAGTGGACTTCTATCCTCATTTGTAGCCCCATCACCTGATTTCTTCCCAATTCTTACATCTGATTTTGCTTCTGAACCTCTAGCACCTTCAGATCCTTTCACCAACCCCTGTTTCTTCTTTGGCCGTCCAGTATTTTTTCGCAGAATTTCATCCGTATTTCCAGTTTTTAATGGGTAAGCAACATCTATAGAATCATTACTGGTTGCTATTAGTGAAGATAGACCAACTTCGGCCACCTCACCCTCTGCAGGAAGCTCTGCCACATCAGATTTGTCTTTATGAGGACTAGGACAATCATTACTGCAGTCTCTTTGATTGTCCACAGCAGCAGCAGCAGCTGTTTATGGGAACAGCAGCAGCAATCGGCACGGGGTGCGTCTGGACGAGGTCTCGGGGACGTGGGGGTTCGGTGGAGCAGTCTGCACGGTCGGGGACGTGGGGGTTCGTCGGTCTCGGCACAGCAGGGGAGTTTGAGAGGGAGGAGTTCAGTTTGGGGAGGGACGGTCAAAGGTGATGGATTTGGGGGAGGGAATACACACATATAACTGAAGGAAGAAGGTGATGTGATGTCAGGGGTATACTTGTCTTTTTAAACGACTCGGTTCAAAATTAACGGTGTCACGTGCAAGGCACGTGACATTTAACCGCTCAAATTGACGGAAGGTGTGATTACAAACAAAATGAAACATACGACACTTATTAATTGCGACAAAAAACATCCAGGTCCAGTTGCTAAAAAAACGAAACATCCGAGTGGTTTTTCATACTTTTCCCATAAAGATATGTGCGTGGTTGGGCACCAGATTGTGAAGTTATGAAATTCTTCATTCTTCACCACAAAATGAGCAAATCCGCATGTCATTAATTTGCCAGAGTTATTCTTTTTAGTTGCCAGACATACCAAAAGCGACATGAAAAAATAAACACAAGATCAACTTATATTAAGAACAAATGAGATTATCCATTAGCAGCTTCATCTGATCTTGGAGATGGATACTCTAAACACCTTATTCTTCTTATCAACGAGCTCAAAGGTGCAGAGATCCCCCACTTTCACATTATTCTCCTCAAGAAATTCTTTTAATCTCCAGATGTAAGTGAGGTTTTTTTGGTGTCTTAGCAACATCACTGGCCAGGACCGGTTACCACCACTCTCAAGTGTTGCAGTTTGCTCTTTCAACGCAGTGTTTATGTTATCCTTAACAAACCACCACATTATATACTGCAAAATAATTAAACAAAAAACAATTTTTCATTTACTAGTAATAACAAATGGCATAAAATTAGGCCAGCTTGTGCAGAAAGTGAATACAATACGTAATAGTTAATCTAGTAAGTGCATGAAATGAAAGTAAAATGGTATACCAATCTGTTGTTGGCGAAAGTGGAGTGCTTGATGGTCGCTTGAAAAAATGGATGGTTGGACACAAATGCAGAACCAGGTTGCTGCTTCTGCAGCTGCTGTTTATCAGCAATTACTCCTTCATTTCCCTCACTTGTTTCATCTTCTTCAGGATCAAGCTCAATGACCTCTTTATTCTCTTTGTCTACCATCTTGATCCTCTTTGCGGATTTGTCTATATTTTGTTGCTTTGGATCGTATTCAGCATTTACATATCCATACACATTGTTAGACAAACATAAATTAAAAGTAAACACAAATACAACTTGATATTTCAAACGAAGAACAGAAAACTGGAATACCGACCTGCATCAGCTTGCGTTTGGAGCATCGAGTCCGATGACCAATAGGCGTCTGCCTCCTGCAACTTATGTAAGGCATTTCAGCACTTCATAACAAGATACCCAACACGTATATAATGATAACAGTTAGGTGGAAAAACTAGTTGATTGTCAAATTACCCATCTCACCTATACTGAATTTGGTTGTCCAACAGCTTCTCATGTTCTTCAGCGTAGATGTCAGGATTTGTCACCTCTTCTTTTCCCTTCAATCCTGCTTTTGTAGCTAACCAACAAACGATTCATACCATCATGGAATGTATTATTTCATACAATTAATCAGCGAACCATGTTTATCTTCATACACTTACACAGGTGGGGAGTCGAAGGTTGATCTTTCTGAGTTGCTCTCCGGATGGTAATCTTGAAGGAAAATGGATTGACATTACCACCAGATCCTATCAGTTCCAAAACACAAACATCGCCAACCACCAATTTATTGTCCTCAACAAATGCCTTCCAATCTACAGCGCTTCCTTTGGCTCTTCTTATAATGCTTCCTTTCATTCTCCCTCTACAGGCTTGTAAGGTGTATTTAACCACCCACGTTTTGCTCTTACCGTTTGGTGAAATGCCAATAAGCCTAATTTCACCTTCTTCCTCCTCGTCCTTTATGTATTCTTGCACAAGATTTTGTGGCAACCACTGCATACACATGAAAAAAAAAAAGTTTTGAAGCTAAAAATGGCAAAGGGAAATGAAATATGGTGTGTAGTTTTAGTTTAAAGGAATTTGGTATAAAGTTTCCAGGCTTAAGTATCCAAGGTTTCTTCTTCTAATTTGGTATCCACTCTTTAACACCCAAGTTTTCGGAGTTGGAATTTCTTCTTCTAATTACTAAACTACACTTACCCAAACATAGCGGCGATGAAGAGATGATGGTTGCATAACCACCTCAAAACATAGATTATTAGTGTTCCTTCTGACAACTGCTTCTTCTTCTCCATGGTTTGAAGGTGACGCTTCATGGTTACTCATCTTCAATCTCGTCGAAGACCGAGAGCCCAACAAAGAAGACGCCTTGTCTCCCCTTGAGGTTTTGAGAGAACGGTTGGATGGAACCTTATCAGGGTAGACAACATCCTCTGGCTCTGCTTTAGTCGGAGTGGACGATGAACTTGGTGGTTGGATTGCATACTGTATCTCTGTAGTCGACTTGTTAAAAATCAACACTTGAAACTTACTGCTTCCAAATTCGTATCTGAAAACTAGCAAATCTCCATACTCTACGTTATAGAAGCTTGCAAATTCAACCCACCCCTTTTCTAACCAAACAACGCCATTGTCGCTAACCTGAAGCCCAACTTTCCACTCATCACCACTTGGAACCTCGAGGCCTACCACCTTGAGGTTGCACAAGCTTTTCCCTAGTTTTCTAACGAACGCCTTCGGTAACCGCTGTTACAGAATTAACAGACAAACGTAACTAAGCTAACTGGAGTAGCGAGAGTTGATTGGCAGAGTATTTACTTACAAGTTTTCTACTTTGAATGGTGTCGTTAAGAATGATTTTGAAGAAATTCAGAGAGTTAGGGCAGTAAAACTGTCTGGAAACTTTGTTCGCTGCCATCATGCGAGCAAGGGAAGAAATGGTTACTGCTCAGGTCAGGTCGGTAAGGCAGGAAACCCCTTCAACAGCTCGAAAATGGAGAAGGCCGGAAGATGACAAATCAAAATAAAATGTGATGCCGCCTGCTGTTCGTCTTCTCGGCAAGGGGCAATAGCAGTTTTAGCAAGAGATCACTCGGGAGCCTAAGAAGTGGATGGCATGGTAAAATCTCGGGAGAATCGGCCGATGGTACGAGCCGGCAAGAAGGAGGTGCTGGACCTGGACGGAGTTGGGGGACACCGTACGTAAACGAGAAGGACGGTTGTCGGGGGAGCAGAATAGAAATGGGAGAGAGAGAGAATGCTAGAGGAAGAAGAAGACAGATAGAAAGAACTCGAATTTAAAAAAATGTATACCTCAAATAAAAAATATTTACGAAAATATTTTAATTTTAAAAGAAATACGAAAATATACATAATCGATTGAGAGTTGCGGGTTAAAGTTTTATTTTTTTTCACCCGCGACTCAGTATTCTATTAGCTTAAATCGTCACTGTCATTTTTTATCCTCCGATCTATATCGGCGCCGTGAAGGCAATATCGGTTAGATATTATAGTCTGATTGATATGAATGATCGATTATGTATTAATGTATGCGTCTCGCGGTTCAACCTCCGCGGTGAGGTTGCCGGGTGGTGTGGGGGGCGGAAGCCTCCCACCTGAAGGCAGGGTTCGGGGCAGCGCTCCGAACCCATAGACTATACTGTATTTCTCCATGTATATGTATTTTGTAACAGTAACTGTCATGAATATATCTTCTAAACCGTGTGGAGATTGACTACTTAGGTGTTACCACAAGAAATCAAAGTTATTCGTCTCTTTCTTTCCTATATGAAAACTGAAGTTTTTTTTTATCAATTCTTAATATTTTTCTTTCTCAGATGGAGTGTTTGATTTAACAATATATACTTATATATTACGTCGTCCTTCCTCCATGACCATAACCAATGAGTATACCTTCTTGTACCCTTTGAACTTTGAAGTTTGAACCAACTTAACTGACTTCATACCTCTTTCCTCTCTTCATGGCCCTAACAAGGAAACCCAGCAAGCTTTCTCAGGCGGTGGCTCTGAAGCAGATCTTCAAGGAATGTTCAAGCTTAGGGAGGACACGACGACACATAGTGCCTCTATCGTTTTGGACCGACCGGAGTTCCATCTCCTTCTCCGGCGGGCCGAGGAAGAGTTTGGGTTCGACCACGTCATGAGGGTAACACTGCCCTGTGACGACGCCGTTTTCCAGTCTCTCACTTCCACGCTCCGATGAAGACAAAGAGATTTTATTTTATTTATAAAAAAAATCTATGTTTACAGTATAGATAGGTGAAAAATTCAAAGAAAACAAGTAGGGAGTGAGAGAGAGTTAGGTAAGGGAAATGTTTGTTTATTTTCTGCATGTCCATACACCACCTACACATACCTATAAATAGATATAGAATTAGGGTTATATAGAGTCGGTACATGATTCATTAACTATCTGAAACGGAAATTTAATCGGACTGTAACAGCCGACGAACTGGAAGCGAATGCAGTGCTTGAGGGAGTTCGACTCGCAGTAACAAATAGGTGGCATAATATCATCATTGACTCTGAATCGACAATAAAGGTGAAAGCAAAAATCGAATGGTCCGAAAACGTAAATTCGGATAAAAAAAACGAACTGGTTTGAACCAAAAAAAATGGTCTGAAAATGTACAGTTCGGTTTATGATCGAATTTTTTTGTTTGGAAAAGTTTTTGGACTGTTCGGTTTATAAATCTAAAACACCGTAGAGTCTGGTCCGACCGTTAATACGTATATAATTTTATATATTATGTTAATTAATATAGTTAATCAATGAATACAAACACATAATACTTTTTGTTATTTTAATTGTTTAATCGGTTTAGTAGAAAAATATGTAAATATTGTTAAATCGAGTTATTTTGTTATTTAATTTAATTTTGAATACTTACTTTGGTTTTGAAAGTGTATTTTTTTATTTTTTCGGTTTAAACCGAAAATCCGAATTGACGATTTATTTTTCATTATACGGTCTTTTAGTCAGACTTTTGTTTTTAAAAAAAAGTTCGAAAATATAGGTATCCAATTAAAATAGTAAAAAAAAATTGTCTGACCGATCCGAATTCACCCTTACTCGGCAATGATCGTCAACCATCTGCACGGAAGTGATTTCGCAAGGAGGATAGAGTCGGCATTGTCTAACGCTTTTAACATTGGTTAGGTCTATAAAAATGATAGTTGGGTGAATATACCTAGAACCGCGAACATTTGTGTCGACTGGATCGACAAACATGCATTATTGGGATTGTGTCCTATGAAATGAGTCTCGAGACCCCAACCCTACTTTCTCATTTACTTTTTATGGATAATTCAATGTAATCGAACTAATCTCATTTGCTTTGCTTGGAATGAAATATTACATGTTGGAAAAAAAAAATGAAAAATAAAATAAAATTTGGTTTTGTGAAGATGAGTTGTAGCAAATCTGATTTGAATAGTCAGAAATCAGGATAATTGATGAATGCTCGTAACATTCGAGAAATCGTTTTGGTCAAAAATGGTACCATTCATCTTCTTCATAAATGAATTTTCGTCGGGATCGGGAGCCCCTAATTATAATGTTATATTTCCAAGCGTTGGGGTTCACCAAATAAATATAGAACATTTATTGATTTAATATAGATATTTATTTCAAATGAATATTTGTAAAATTTAAATTAGATATAACTGTTTTTTCTTTTATTTAGTAATAATGATAATAATTTAATGTATTTCATAAAATATTTTCAAAAGTATTATTTTATTATATGTGATTGGTTATAAAAAATAATGAATATGAATTAATGCTATTACAAAAAAAATAATAATATGTTTGACATAATTAGTAACAACATAGACTTTATTTGTTTATGACATAATATAATTTGTTTTGTTAATTTTAAACAACTTCTGTTAAATAATACTAACGATGTTGACGTAACATATAGAATAATGACACTAGCCGCGAGCTCCGAATCTTCAAGCAGTAAAATGAATATTCTGGTACTTAGCAGGGACGATTCACCATGGGATTCTGCTTCGCAAGAGCTCGATGCTTGACTTATCCGCCTACTCTAACATTGATTGGGTTGGTTGTTCAGAAACTCGTCTTTCCACCTCTGGATTTTGTATTCTATTGGGATATATCCAACCTTATCTCCTAGCGTGCTAAGAAGCATTGCCAGCTCAAGTATAAGTACTGAAGTCGAGTACCATGCGATGGATTATTGTGTCGCCAAACTTATTTGGGCCCAACAACTGCTCAGCGAACTTGACCTCTCCCTACCGACCTTGCCTATGGTATTCTGTAATAACATTTTCGGCGATGTACTTGACCCTAAATACCATTTTTCATGTGCGAACCAAACACGTTGAACTAGACACTCATTTTATTCGTGAACTTATCTCCTCTGGCCGCCTTAGGGTTCGCTATGTTCCATCTACAAATCAGCTTGCTGACATTCTTACTAAGGACTTGTCTACATCCTGATATATTCTTCTTTGATGCAATCTCTCAATGATACCATCTACTTCGGATTGAGTGGGAGTATTAGTATATATTATTGTAGTTGGTAACAATTTATTGGAATTAATTGTAATTTATTAATTTCTATAATTGCCGACAACTCTATAAGGCAACTTTGTATATGTCATTCTATAAGAACTTGCTATGACCTTAATTTGAGGTGATCAAGTCATCCCAATATACTTTTCTTCATATTTTTCTACCTAGATTTCATCATACACATAAACTTCTCATCCTCTTAGAGTTCTCTTTGAACTATATTTTACCGTATACACATACTCTAAAGTGTCCTAGGAGTGTATAAAAAAGGTAGCAATCTTAATATTCTTGTTTCATAACTAAAATAATATCTACTTGAATGAAATCAGCCTAATTAAGAGGTACAGATGTTGCCTTAAATATTTTTCATAAATATTTCATTAAGGTTAAATAGTTACATGATACATCCTATTATAAATACATTCGTCTCTCATTTAATTTCCCTACCATGATCTTTAAACATAGTTTCTGACGTCTTATTTTCTTGTATTTTCCCGAAAAAATATCTCTGGCGTCTGGCCAATGATAAAGGCTTCTAAAAGCGACTTTACAAGAAAGAAGAAGATGTCGAGTCAACTGACCAAGTGGATGCAGTACATTGATGATCAGTAGTTAAATGTTAGAGGTTTTTTAAAAAGTATTTATTTTAGAATTTTTTTTTGAAAAAGTATATATGTAAGAAAAGTATTTAGAAAAATCTGCATTTGCGCAGGTGGGGGTAGCGTTTTGGGGAAAAGCGCTACTCTGAGTGGCGTTTTTTTTTTTTGAAAAAAATCATAAAAAAAATTAAAAAAGTTACAGTAAGTAGATATTTGAATTTCGATTCAAATGATGTAAAAAATATTAAATTTGGACTTACGGATTGACTGTAGGCTCTCCCGTAAGTTGAGATATGAAAATTTGACTTAAAAAAATATAACTCATACCCTGTAAGTCCAAACTGACCACGGTAAACGTCATTTATGTCGTAATTAAAATATCTACTTAGATTAATGTTTTTGATTTTTTTTGAGTAAGTACATAATTAAATTTCTCACCTAATGCATTTGATTATTTCGGTCAAATTTTAAGACAAGCGATGTTAGGTTATAAAATCATTGTATTTCTAATCAAAAAAATTACTCTAGGTAGATAATTGAATTACGACATAAATGATGTTCACCGTGGTCAGTTTGGGACTTACAGGGTATGAGTTATATTTTTTTAAGTCAAATTTTCATATCTCAACTTACGGCAGAGCCTACAGTCAATCCGTAAGTCCAAATTTAATATTTTTTGCATCATTTGAATCGAAATTCAAATATATACTTACTGTAATTTTTTAAAAAAAATTTATGATTTTTTTTCAAAAAAACACCACTCATAGTAGCGTTTTTTGTAAAAACGCTACTACCCTACCTGCGCATATGCACATTTTGCTAAATATTTTTTTTGTATATATACTTTTTCAAAAAATAATTATGACATAGTTACTTTTTAAATTTTATCTAAATGTTACGTTACGTTCTGCACACAAATAACTACTACGATTGATTGCACATATTTTTTTTTAATTATAAAAAAAATATTTAGAAAAATAAGTATACCCATATATAGAGTTGTACACAACACGTTGCCCTTAGTGGCTTGTTGTAGAATATGATCTTTCTTTTTACGAACAATATTTAGTTGAAAATTAAATTATATATTTATTAAATACAAAAATAGAATAGATATTTAAATTGCGATCTACGGATTAACCATATGTTATGTCTAACTAAGATCTAAAGTTTTAACTTAAAAAAATTCGAAAAAAATGAAAATAAATAAATATGCATTTCTGAGTTCAAATCGAACCCAAATTTGTATTCCTGGATTCGATTCGAACTCAAATTTGTGCAAATGTGAGTTCAAAATCAGATTTCGAACATGAAAAACACAATATAAAAGGGAAGGGTAAAATCATCATTTTTGTGACCATTTAATCACTTTTGTCGAACATATGTAATTGAATATAACACGATTAACCAAAATGTCACATTTTTTAAACGTACATGATCGTTTAGCTACACAAAGAAACATAAGTAATCATTTAATCACATAATGTCAACATAAGTGACTATTGATGTAGTTTACTTTTTTTTTTTTTTTTTATTGTAGTGATGTATTTATTTATATCTTATATTTATATAATAATTTACAATACATATTATAATACTAAAAATGCAATATTACATTTTATGAATGAAATAATATATACATGCTAGATTTTATGTACAATTAAACATTAAATTTAAAAATGCACCTATGATATAGGGCCGACAATGGTGCAGTGAAAAACTCAAAAACATGTTATAACCGTTATTTGTTTTATATGGTTAACCATACCATTATGATACAGTGCGGTTATGGTGATTAATTTTCTACCCGTAATGGTTATGGTTATGGTATTTTAGTCATACTTATGGTTATTATATGAATATAATAATAATTTAATATTAATAATAGAAGGAGAATTTTTACTTTTAAATTTCACGAATTTATAATTTCAAGATGAACTGTAATTGAATGATGTAAATGTTAAATGATAATTTTGTATGGTGCTAATGTTGAATATTTTTGTTGTTTGTGACATAACTTTATGTATTTATTAAAATAACCTATTATAATGCTCCGTTACATTTCACATGTCGTAATAAATATGGGTATACAGTTAAAATCGTGGTTAATAACCATGGTCGTCGTTTGATTATGGTTATGATATGCAATTTAAAAATATGGTATAGTTATAATATTTGACATACTTTCATCATAAATTAATCATGGTTAGCCCTACTATGATACCTTTTAAAGCATTATATTTAATTTTTATGAAAATAGTGTTATGATGTCAACAACGTTTTTTAAAAAGTAGTTACTGTGCAAATATTTTTTGAAAAAGTAAGTATACTGAAAGAATATTTAGCAAAATGTATATAAACGTTACTGGGGTTAGCATTTTTTAGCGTTTTTCAAAAAAACGCCACTAGGGGTAGCGTTTTTCATAAAACGCTACTTGGGGTAGCGTTTTTATGAATTTTGCTACCCCTAGTGACTTTTTTTTAACGTTTTTTTGACGATTCGATGTTTAATTAAAAATAAAATTATGTATTTATTAAAAAAAAATAAAAACATTATAGTAAGTAGATATTATAACTTCGATTCAAATGATGCAAAAATAAATAAATTTGGACTTACGGATTGACTGTAGGCTCTGCCGTAAGTTGAGATACGAAAATTTGACTTAAAATTATATAACTCATACCCTGTAAGTCCAAACTGACCACGGTGAATGTCATTTATGTCGTAATTCAATTATCTACCTAGGGTAATTTTTTTAATTAGAAATACAGTGATTTTATAACCTAACATCGCTTGTCTTAAAATTTGACCGAAATAATTAAATGCATTAGGTGAGAAATTTAATTATGTACTTACTCAAAAAAAAATAAAAAATATTAAAGTGCGTAGATAATTTAATTACGAATTAAATGACGCTAACTAGATGTTAATATTTTAAGTTTAGACTGACCGTATAATACAATACATAATTTACTTCGTATTATACGGTCAGTCTAAAAGTAAAAAATTAACGTATAGTTAGCGTCATTTAATTCGTAATTAAATTATCTACGCACTTTAATTTTTTTGAGTCAGTACATAATTAAAATTCTCACCTAATGCATTTAATTATTTCGGTTAAATTTTAAGACAAACGATGTTAAGTTACAAAATCACTGTATTTCTAATCAAAAACATTACCCTAGGTAGATAATTGAATTAAGACGTAAATGGCGTTCACCGTGGTCAGTTTGGACTTACAGGGTATGAGTTATATTGTTTTAAGTCAAATTTTCATATCTCAACTTACGGCAGGGCCTACAGTCAATCCGTAAGTCCAATTTTATTTTTTTTGCATCATTTGAATCACAATTACAATATCTACTTACTTTAATTTTTTTAATTATTTTTAATAAATACATAATTTTATTTTTAATTACACATCGAATCGTCAAAAAAACGTTAAAAAACACGCTACTCAAAGTAGTGCACGTTGTAAAAAACGCTACCCCCTGTAGCGCTTATATACATTTTGATAAATATTTTTTTAGTATACTTACTTTTTCAAAAATATTTTGTCAATGCCTATTTTAAAAAAAAAACTTGTCATCAACTTATCATCATGCATATATTATTAATATTACCATTAGTTTTGAAATACTTATAATAAAAATATCATCATAAATAGTTATTAATATATTATCATCATCATCATGTACTTATGATTATATTTGAAATATAAATTTATTATATGAACAAAAATTATTAATATCATAAATGACATTTTAATGAAACATATGTTTATAATTCACAGTATAAATGATGTTATTATCAAAATATTCGAAATTATTAAATTACGTATGTTCATACTGAAAACTTATATCAATTTTCATACTAACTCATACAAACTACCTATTAATATACAAAGAGAGATGTATTTTTAATATTATATAATTTAACAATTTAATTAACCTCTAGTTAAATGATTTTTAGTATCTAAATTTTTTTATTAATAAATTCTTAAATATATGTATTGACTTATATTTATGTAGAAATTATGTTAAAAATATAAAACAAAAAACTTTACGCAAAGTGTTGGCCAACTTTCTAAATAATTTTTCTAATGATTTGTGTTAATAACCGAAAACATCAACCCGTGCCCGTGAGTGATTCCCTCCACCGCAGCTAGGGGTGAGAATCGTGTCGTGTCTACTTATATCGTGTCATTAATCGTGTCGTGTCTAAACATGTCTCGTATCTAAACGAATAAGTCTTAAACGTGTCTGAAAACTTCAAACACATACATGACACGATTATTAATCGTGTCTAAACGTATAAGAGTTGTTTAGACACGGGATCTGTTAAGGTCAAACTCATATACGCTTTAAAGCAGATTGTGTCGTGTCGTTTAATGGTGTCTAGTCAGAAATTGTCAGCCCTAACACACATACATTTATACAAAATGTAGCACGGGGTTCGCTATACACAAATCCATATATACACATATACATATATACAAAGTAAGGTCTTCAAAGTTCAATTTTAAAAAGTAAGTGGGTATATACATGCATACACGACACAATTAGTTAATCGTGTTTATACAGATATCTACAGATCTGAGGTTTTTAGACATGATTATTAATCGTGTCTAAACGTATAAGAGTTGTTTAGACACGAAATCCGTTAAGGTCAAACCCATATACGCTTTAAAGTAGATCGTGTTGTGTCAAAAATTGTCAGCCCTAGCCGCAACGTTGCAACTCAGCCACCTGTGAGAGCAACCCACCACACCGTGCCAGAAACCCCTCCCGGACTGAAAGAACCCGGCACCGTCAGCCCTCTGCATGAGTCTTTTCCCTATATTATTGTTGAACCCTAACTACATCAAGGAACACTTCTGCCACCTTGGAAGCCAACCGTTGGCGTGTGTAGTTGTCTGTCATGTCGGAAACCCATTTTCAGGTCTGGGGAAATGAACTCCGACGTCTTTTGTAGGCTTCCCGTCTCAGTCAAGCTGTAGTTGTCCCCAGACGTAGCGATGCAGAAACCCTAGCGGACAAACCCCCTAAAACCCTAACCCTAGCTTTATTTTGGTCTCTTTTATCAATTATCTAATCTTACTACACTACTACATGTTGGACACGAGTGCAGTGAACGCTCTTGTGCCTTTCGTCTTCAATCATGGAGACTAATCTCATAATTGGTGTGTCAAAGACAGCTTGGAATCTTGTCTTCAGCCTGACCGCGGAATCAGAGCGATCGTTACGTGAGAAGTATGTTGGATCAGTGATATATCAAAACTTGATCAAGAATGTGGTTATTCACAATGTTCTAAAGGTGGCATGGGAGAATTATGAATCAGTAAGTATCACCAATTTGAAAAAGAACATACTTCTAATTGAATTTAAGAAAGA
This sequence comes from Chamaenerion angustifolium, assembly GCA_946814005.1. NCBI lineage: Eukaryota > Viridiplantae > Streptophyta > Magnoliopsida > Myrtales > Onagraceae > Chamaenerion > Chamaenerion angustifolium. Next base: position 5,240,032 of record OX328279.1, read on the forward strand.
TGAAGAGAAATCACTATTTTAGATCAAGTACCATGGTCCATTCAAGGGCACTGTCTGAACATAAAGAAGCGGGAACAAACTCTAACCGTGAATGACATAGATTTCGAACATATTCAGTTTTAGATTCAAATCCGTGGCCTAGAACTCGGAATTCTAAACTTTGCGAATGCGCGCTAGATAGAGGAAATGATTGAAAAGTGTCTTGAAATAGAAGAATCCACATATCAAATTAAGTGTGGCTTTCTGCGCATAAAAGTGGAAATTGATGCGAGCCAACCCCCAATAGCTGGCTTCTAGTGGAAAAAATCAAGAGGGGAGATGAACGATGTGCGAATGCAAAATATGAGTGGCTATCTGATGTGCTATGACTGTGGCAGGCTAGGACACACCTCCTATCAATGCAAGTTTATACTGTAATGTCAGAAGTGAAACCAGAAGTCCCGATGACGGACCATGGGTAGCCAAAACCCACCCAAGAACTATTATAACATCAGTCAAGCTAGGTGGGAGAACATCACAAAACCCCTCACGATTCGTTGTGAGAAAGACTTAGCGGAACATTATGAAGGAGGCAAAAATCCTGAAGGATCAGGAAAAGAATCACCATGAAGACAACCATCAACCAAACCCATCAAACCCTCTATAATCCCCCACCCGCAGACTAAAACGCCCCACCCCAACCAATCCATGATCACACCCAAAATCCTAGCCCCACCCCACCCGTACTACCATGTGCTCTCGGCCCTTAGGCTACAGAGTTGGTTAATAACCCCCACCCCCAGCCACCCTCGCACCTTTATACCAAGGACCAATCTGAATCCACATCCCCCCCATTCGACTCACTTACCCACAACCCCGATCCTATCACCTCGGAAGACCCCAATGGTACTCCATCATGTATGAGTATCACCCTGCAAGCCAACCCAACCCCTGAAAAATCAATCTATAACCCTCATTGTTACCCATCACCCCCACTGTGGAGAAGACATGCCTACCTCTATACACGTTCAACAAACCTCCTTGGACCAGATCACCCTCCCCGCACGATCTAACTGCTACAACCCAGACCAGCCTCAGCCCTTTCGTTTACAAATTTTCTCTTAAATGTCATTTGGAGGAGATCTACCCAAGAAAATAAAAAGGGAAGATGAAATCTGACCGATCTAGCCCGGAAAAGGGAAAGATAAGCTCAAAACAGCTAAGGACGCGTGTGGGAACGAGAAAAGGGAATAATTACAAGAGGTAGAAGAATAATGGAACTAGTTGGACCGTTCCTCCCAACCGAACCATAAAGTGATGAACCAAACCAAAAGGGCTCTGGTGGCTGTCCCAAAACAGCCACACAGGACCAATAAGTCTACTCAGCTGGAATAATCAGAGTTTGGGATCTTCCCTTACAATCCATAACCTCAAAGATCTCCTCAAAATGCATCAACAATCAGTCGCCTTCCTGATGGAAACAAAAAAATATTGATGCCTTTTGTGAACAAATAAGAAGGACTGTTAGAATCGATAAGAGCTAATACATTACACCTCGTGGAAGAGCAGGTGGAATTGCAATATTGTGGAAAGAATAAATTAATTTAACTATCCTATCATCCTCACCGAACATAGTGGATTGCAAGATTGAAGGGACCGAGATCAATATATTAACAAATATCACAATGGTATATGGTGACCCGGATGAACGCAACAGAAGAAAAAACTGGGATACAATGAGGGATCCGGGTCACGGCAGGAGGGGACCATGGACTTGTATTGGCGACTTTAATGATATCTGGGACCAAAATGAAAAGACATGAGGACTACCAAAGGACCAAAGAAAAATCGATAGATTTAATAGTCTCATCAACGACTTATCCATTATTGACTTGGGTTTTAAAGGCCCAAAGTATATGTGGTGCAATAACCAACAAGGACAGACCAGAGTTTGAGAATGGCTCGACCGAGCTATAAGCACTGCTGAATGGATTACAACTTACCCTACTTCTCAACTCGATGTCGAGACAGTTATAGGGTCGGACCACAATTCCATCATTCTCAAGCTATGCCACAACGATATGAAGGGTATGAGGAGATTCCAATTTGAAGAGATGTGACTGAAAAACTGAAGATGTAAAGAAGTTGTCTAGAAAGTATGGAGTACGAATGATAGTCTTCCACGTAGAGTAGGAGGATGCAGTCGTGATCTTACTTGATAGAGCAATGAAGAATTTGGAAATAACCGTACAAAAATTTGAGAGATCAAGGAAAGTATTCGGTTGTTGCAGACCTCCCCAAGTCCAAGTGTCAATGATGATCAAGAAAAACACCTGATAAAAGCCTTAGCAGAGCTATGGAAAATAGAGAAAATTTAATGGCACCAGAGGTCTCAGGTTAAATGGTTACACCATGGCGATAGAAACTCCAAGTTCTTTCACGTAATAACACTAAGTAGACGCTGACAAAACAAGATCCTCCATATCAAGGTGTCGAACGATAACATGGTGACAAATGAAGGAGACATATGAACCGTGTTGTCAAATTTTTACACAAATCTCTTCACCATGGTGAGTAAGCGAGATTCGGGAAACACACTAAATTGCGTACCAATGTGGTTGCTAATAGACTTAAACCTTATATGTTGGACATTATTACGTCGTACCAAAGTGCTTTTGTGGCATGACAAATGATTCAGGATAACATTGTGATTGCTCATGAAGTGTTCCACCACCCGCGCAACCGAAAGAATGATAGGTGTGTTGAATGTGCGGTTCAGCTAAACATGCAGAAAGCATACGATCGGGTCGAATGGGACTACCTCCTCGAGGTGTTAGCTCAAAAAGGATTCAGTTCGACATGGATCAAAGAATAAATATTGACCGTATCCTACACGGTCCTTGTCAACGGGAAGCGTACTAGGCGGATCTGAGCCACAAGAGGCATGCGCCAAAGTGATCCCATCTCAGTGTAGTTATTTATAATCATGGTGGACGTCCTATCGAGGCAAATTGAGTAAGCGGTCACGGAGAAAAGGTTCATAGGCATCTGCATCAAGAGAGAATGCACTGTCCTTCACCATCTGTTTTTTGCGGATGACTCTATATTTTTATTGAAGGGTCCACAACCAAACCTGCGGGCTCTATGGTCCATCATCGATGAATACTATTGTACATGCCTCAGACGAGATTGTGAATTTGGGAAAGTCGGCCATCTACCTAAGTCTGAATGTCCAGGAAAACAAAAGGAGAAGTATGGAGCAAGCAATGGGCATCCACATCGTCTAAAAACAAATCTCTCAATCTTCTGAAGAAGCGCTTCTAGGACAAGTTGCAAAGCTGGAAAGCTAAAATTCTTTACAACGCTGGAAAAGGGGTTATAATAAAAGTGGTTGTGAAAGTGATTCTGATATACGCCATGAGTATCCTTAAGCTTCCAACCACATGGTGCTCTGAAATTAACGAGGAAGAAGATTCACTAGAGGATATGGAAAGTGATAACAAGACCGAAACTGGAGGGGGGGGACTAGGTTTCAAAGAACTACAAAGCTTTAACCTAGCTCTCCTATCAGAGATGGCAGCAAGGATAATAGTCGAACTGAACGCGCTATGGGTAAGAGTTATGAAAGGAATCTATTTCAGCTATGGGATTTTTTTTGAGCTTCAAATGGAGCACAAGCATCTTGTATATTGTCAAAAGTGATTGATGGTCAAGAGATAGTACTGCGCAAGGGTCTCTAGATAATTGAGGACGAACAGTCGACTCGATTTTACACGGATGCCTGAATTCCAAACAGGGAGAACCACCGACTCACATCGTAACCGAAAACTGAGACTTCGGTCGACACTAAGGTGGCAGTATATATTGACACGAGGAGGAGATCGTGCAGAGAAGATGAAATCCGACTCATTACTTCGAAGGAGGAGTTGTGTGACATCATGAGAGTGTTGATCCCTTTTTGTACATGCCCGAATAAGCTTGTGTGGCCACACACAAGATATGGAGGTATATCAGCTAGATCCTCTTATCAGCTTCTCCAACAAACCCAGACCAATCACCCTCCAGATAATGATCAGAATAGATGGACATTGTGGAAGGACGTTTGTAAAAACCGAACACCTACGCAGGTAAATAATTTTATATGGAGCTTACTAACGAACTTTATTGCATTGACAGCAAATCGTGGTCGTTGAGGGATTAATACTCCACCTACATGCCTAATATGCAGGGGAATAAAAACAAGGGAGCACATGTTATTCCAATGTGAATAGGCGAAACGTGTCTGGTTCGGAACCATAGGGGTGCGTACTGATCTTACAACAGCAGATACTGTGGAGAAGTGGCTCATGGAGCTTAGAAAGGAGGTAGGACCGAACAGAGTCTCCCTCGAAAACCGTTGGGCTATTTGTGTGCTCACGACATGGTTAGGGCTGGCAATTTCTGACACGACACGATTAAACGACACGACACGATCTGCTTTAAAGCGTATATGGGTTTGACCTTAATGGATCCCGTGTCTAAACAACTCTTATACGTTTAGACAAGATTATTAATCGTGTCTAAACAACTCAGATCTGCAGATATCTGTATAAACACGATTAACTATTCGTGTCTAATCGTGTTGTGTATACATGTGACACGTTTAGACGCATTTAAGTATAATAATAATAATAAAATATTAAAATACTCACTTACTTTTTAATATTGAACTATGAAGACCTTACTTTGTATATTTGAATTTGTGTATATATGTATTTGTGTATATATCTGCTTTAAAACGTATATGAGTTTGACATTAACGGATCCCGTGTCTAAACAACTCTATACGTTTAGACACGATTAAACGGCTTATATGTTTAGACACGAGACATGTTTAGACACGACACGATTATGACACGACACGATACGATTGCCAGCCCTAGACATGGTAGATTTGGAAAGAACGATGCAAGAATGTCTTCGAGAATAAAAATCTAAACCTCATCGAGGTCACCGGATGTGTGGTACGTACCAACCTGGATCGAATATAACCAACATCACGCGCATGGAACTGGACAACCGAACCAAGAAAGAAGGAAAAGCTGGACGAGACCTCCGGTAGGTACAATCAAGATCAATTGTGACGCTTCGTGGAACAACGAGACGCGCATGGGTGGAATTGGTGTCATCGGAACAAACCATCAAGACCAAATCGTGGGAGGAATGAACAGAAGAATATGCGCATATGATGTGGAATACTTAGAAGCAACGCCATCTCGAAAGTAGTAAAGTTGACTATCGAGAACAATTGGGAGGAGATCGAGATCGAATCGGATGCCCAAAATGTGATCCAACAACTCAAGAAGGATGATTACTACTGGAGAACACTGACCCTGACAGACGACATTCTACAAATGGTTGTTTCTCGAAGGATAGTGGCATGGACTGCAATTCCAAGAATCGCAAATGAATGTGCAAATTCGATAACAAAAAATGTTGGATTAAGGATTTGGCTTGATGATTGGGTCTCTTGATGATTGGGTTCTGGCATTCTGCAAACATTTCTTCAGTTGCTGATATTATTCAAACCGGTTTGGTTAAGTTAAAAGACCGTTTTACAAATGAACAATGTTTGAACCGGATTGAACCGAGCAGTTTTTAGAAAACCGACTGGTTTCCGGTTCACTTTTTTGCTAATTTTTTTTCGTTTTTTTTTTCGACCGGTTTTTGGTTCTGCACAAATCAATCGGCTTAACCCAATTGGTTAAACCGCTTCACTACTATTGTGTATTGTGTTTGAGAATTGAGAGTAATGTGTGTTTGATATTGAAACTATGTAGTGTGTGTGTGTGTGAGACTATGTAGTCTGAGGTAATTATGTTTTTGTTTGAGACTATGTATGTATTTTAAGTTTTCAAATTTTTTCCCCTTGTGAACAGTGAACCGCACATTGAATCGGGTTGGACCGGATTGGACCGGCCGAACCGTGAACCGCCCCCTCACCGGTCCGGTTCTGATAACTATGGTTTAAAGTGTGGGCTAGACATCTAGATTTTTAATTATCTAATATGTACACTATAGATGATGATGCATTTTAATTTATTTGCAGTACAATCATATTCATACGAGGATTAAATATCATAAAGAAAGTTTTGTATATCTACAACAAGTATAGTTACTTAGTGAGATCGAAATCTTATACTCAATAAAATTTAAAAGTAAATCTTTTCTGAAAGAGAATCATATCAAAAAAAGACTATTCATCCCCTATAAATCAAGCACGCAAACCCTAGCCAAACCAGCACATACTCATCTTTAACATTAAGAAAGACCATGGCAAACACTAAGCTTTTGGCACTAATCTTCTTCGTTTCATTGTTTTTCTGGTCATCCGCAGCAGAAACCTCTCATGAACCGAAATCATCCACCATGACTTATCAGGTTATCAGAGCTCACGGGTATGAAGAGATATTCCTACCGCAAGGAGTCGGCCCCGAGAGTCTCGCATTCGACTGCTTCGGTGAAGGACCCTATGTTGGCATATCAGACGGAAGGGTACTGAAGCATCACCTTAACCATGGCTGGACTGAGTTTGCTGTTACTTCTCCCAATAGGTAAATAATGTCTTTATATTCTTTCATATAAACTGACCTTGCCCTAAGCTTATAATTCATTAAACACACACATATATATATGTATATATATATGTATGTATGTATGTATGTATAATTTTAGATACATGGCAAAGACATGTGACGGCTCAACGGATCCTGACATGGAGACAGTTTGTGGAAGACCTCTTGGCTTGCAGTTCAACCAAGCAACCTGCGAGTTATACATAGCAGATGGGTATTATGGGTTGTTTAAAGTTGGACGAGAAGGTGGTCTAGCTCAGCTACTGGCCAATTCTGCAGATGGGATACCCTTTCAACTCACCAATGCCATGGACGTTCACCCTGATACTGGAGAAGTTTATTTTACAGACAGCAGTAAAATTTTCCAAAGAAGGTAACTTGTTTTATTTACATCTCAGTCATTAGCTATGTTTTGATTCTGATTGCAGAAGTGATCATATTCATGTATAGGAACCACACCCAAATACTAGTGAAACACGATAGAAGCGGTAGATTTCTGAAGTACGACCCGAACACGAAGAACACCACAGTCCTCCATGATGGTTTGTTTTTCCCCAATGGAGTTGCTCTCAGCAAAGACAAATCGTTTATCATAGTAGTCTTAACTTACGATCGCCAGCTTGCCAAGTACTGGCTTTCGGGTCCAAAAGCTGGAATCATGGAACATTTTGCACAAGTTTGGATGTATCCAGATAATGTAAAGCGCAATGAAGATGGAGATTTCTGGGTAGCGTTTAACAGTGGAAGAAGTGGACATCCTCCAAGGTTACCAGTTCCAGAATATGGCACTGGTGGTGGTGAAGGTGGTGTTCCTTTGCTTGCACATGATATCGTGGCAGCTAAGTTTAACGCAGATGGGTCTTTAGTAATGTTGGTGGATGGAGGGTACGCGACAGTACTTGATACCATGTCTGAAGTGTTGGAACACAAGGGAAACCTTTGGTTTGGGTCAGTGGTCAAGCCTTATGTGGTCAAGCTACTCATTAATTAGTTAAGTAGTACCGACTTTTCTTATTTGGCGTTAGCTATTACCAATTGTTGGATTGAGTTGAAGAGTTTTTTTTTCTTTTTCTTTTTGGTTTTAAAAAAAACATATAGAGAGAATTTATGTAATTTCAATTTGCAGTTGCTATGTTCTATGGTAGGGTTAATTACCTTTTTATTAATTTTGAGAGTCTAGTTAATTTGTTAGTTGAATTTTATTTTTAAATAAATTGTTAATTGACTTTATATAAAATTGTAATTTGCCAACTCAATTCAATCTGATTTTTTAACATCGTTTAATTTCTTAACTCTCTAATTTACTTCTAAATGGTGATGGAGATTTCATGTACCCGTCACATGTCAACTAGCAAACTTCAAACTTTATTTTGTTACAAATTAAATAATCCAGTTAGTAATTTTTTTTTTTTTTTTTGCAAAACTCAACTTATAAATACAAATTTTTCAAAAATGTAACTATCAATATATAAGATACTAAACAAAATATAAATTTTTATTTATTATTAAATTAGACGGTAGAACAAGTAGCAATTTAATATGTTCAAAATAAAAATTCACCTAACATATTATCATAACGCTTAAAATTTAGCTTATAAATGGGTACTTCATTTTTGCACTTTATGTTTAAAAAGAATGACACGCTATAAAAGTAACATTTTCCATCACAAAATGAGCTGACAATTGATATCCACGTTCACCCAGCGTTATGAGAAACGCAACTGCAAAAGAAAACCTAAAAGAGACGATCATTTGATCAACAAACGATGAATGGGAGATCATGAACCACAGGCTTCTAAACCAAAGTCATCATCTCCTTCATCTTTTGAGCCTCGGATGGAGACCCTAAACACCATATTCTTCCTGTTGACGAGCTCAAAAGTACAGAAATCCCCAATTTTAACATTATTCTCTTCAAGGAAATTAGCTTTTAACCCACCTTCAAGCCTAGCATGATATTTTGGGTTGCTGTATATTACGAGCTTTACCGGCCATGAACGCTCGCCACCAGTCTCAAATGACAAAATTTGGTGATTGCAGTTCGTGTTCATATTATCTTTCACAAAGGTCCGTGATACACTCTGAAAAATAAATACAGAAATGAGGTTCAAAATACATTAGAAAAACCATGACAAGTAATTAACCATACCAATCTTTTGTAGAGCAAAGTGAACTTGTTGATAGTTGCTTGAAAGAAAGGATGCTTGGCTGCAAATTCCGAACCAGGTCGCGGTGCATTTGATATTGTAGTAGAGCATGTTTTTTTACAGCCAAAATCATGGCTATCTGCATGTGGAATATCATCTTTGCCTCTGTGGATGTACACTCTAAAGACCATTTGTTTCTTATCAATGAGTTCAAAAGTGCATAAATTCCCTAATCTCACGAAATTCTCCTTCAGAAAATTCGACAGTCCACCATACATATTACTCTTCATTGATTGCAGGTTGCAGCTAAGCTTCACAGGCCATGACTGACCACCATTGGTAACAAGGGTCAGAATTTGCTTTCTGCAGTTCATGTTTATGTTACTCTTTGCAAAGCTACGCGGTAGATGCTGCAAATAGATATACAAAATGTTGTGACGATTTCCATTTGAAAATATGCACATGAAATTAAAGACCGTTTCTCCATGAAAGAGAATCATATATACCAGTACACCATAATTCAAACAACTCCTCTTGATGACCGTTTGGAAGAAAGGATATTTCGACACAAAATTTGAACACTGTTGAGGTGGTCTGGATTCAGAGAAGACGAGTTTCCCACCAGATTTATCTGCATTAGACAAAGTACAACAATGAATGCATAGAACGTTGACTAATCACTATGTAAATATAATCACGTACATTCACCACGGAGACGGAGATTCAATGCATGATCAGTATGATCTTCATACTTTGAAGATGAGGCTTCACCAGTAAACTTCTTCATCCTCTTCGATGGCCGAGGACTCGACAATGTCGACTCTTTGTTCCTCAAAAGTTCGGACATAATCTTCACTTGAACATCATCTTCTTCATGATCACTTACTTTGGTAGGACATTTGCTAGGGTATTGGATCTCTGTTGTTGTCTTGTTAAATATAAGAACTTGAAACTGAGACTTTTCGGGTTCCCATTTGAAAACTATAAAGTCTCCAAGCCCGATGGAGTAGAAGCTTGAAAATTCTTCCCAACCCTTTTCAAACCAAAACTCACCATTGCTGCACTTTGTAACCCGTACTTCCCAGACATCACCAGTACTAGGAACCTTAAGACTCACGACATTAAGGTTGCGCAGATCTTTTTCATGTTTTCGGAAGAAACGCTTCGGCAGTTGCTGTCAAAGAAGAAAAATAATACACGAGGTATAATAACTGGAGGGAGATCAGCTAATTGATCAGAACTAGCTAGAGAGACGATGTATACATATATATACTTACAAGCTTTCCACTTTCAAGGGTATCTTCAAGAATGACTCTGAAGAAATGCATAGATTTAGGTTGACCGCATCCTCTTTCAGAATGGTTCCTCTTCTTCGCTGCCATAGATGAGGGTTGCTTTGAAGATTTTCGCCTGCAAAAAAGAGTACATATGATGAGTTGGAGTGTAAATCCTTTGTCAAGTTACTCCTATAGGAATTTGCAATGATGTATGCGCAACTTGAACGTCTTTTGGTCTACCGAAGAGAGCAAGATACCTGGAAGATTTTAAAATGTAAGTATAAAAAAAATATTTTAAAAAATAAATACAGGAAAAAAAGGAAAAAAATTTAAAATTTAAGAATAGGCGCACAAAGGGTCCTAGTGGGATTTTGCTCAACACCTCCTAGCCCAACTTACTTTTTTTTATTATTATTATTACATTTTACGTCTACCTACGTGCTACATATATACACATAATATATATATACTTATAGTATATACATATAATATAAATTTATATATATATAATTTATACAACGTTTGATCGAATCTATTCGGTAGTCCGAAAGTCTAAACTTAACAAAATTAATATCATTTATGTCGTAATTCAATTATCTATGTAGTGTATTTTTTTGAGTAAGTATACAATTAAATTTCTCGTCTAAATCATTTTGTCTTTTCGATCAAATTATAGAACAAATTAAGTAGGTATATAATTAAATTTTTAACCTAATTGAATTTGTTATATAATTTGATCGAAAAGACAAAATGGTTTAGACGAGAAATTTAATTGTATACTTAATCAAAAAAATAAAAAAATAAAAACACAGTACGTAGATAAATAAATTACGACATAAACTACGACATAAATTACGTTAATTTTGTTAAGAAAACTTCAACATAAAGTAAGTTGGGTTGGGTTGAGCAGGTGTTGAATAACTTTGCTCAACACGCTACCTTGGTGCGCTTAATCCTAAATTTCTAAATATATTTTTTTATTTACTTTTTGAAATATATTTTTTTACGCTTACTTTTTTAAAATATCCACATACGTGTCAAAAACTAGTTAGCTAGTGTCACAAGACTCACAACTGGGTTTTTTTTTATCACTCACAACTAGGGTTGGTTAACAACTACGGCTAGTGCGGTGAAAACTAAAAAACTGTGGTTATAATTGTCATTTATTCATATATTTAATTATATCATTAGGGTGCAGTATGGTTATGGTGATGAATTTAATACTCTACTGGTTATGATTATGGTATTTTAGTCATATTCATGGTTATAACCATGATTATTATATAAATATAATAATTATTTAAAATTAATATATACTAATAATAAAAATAAGATTTTCACTTTCCTATTTTATTTTAGGGTTAATTATTTAATTGGTTACACATGTTTGACCATTGTTCAGAATGATTACACATGTTTCAAAATGTGATTAATTGGTTTTGAGATGCGACTAATTAGTTTTTCTATTATTCATCGTCAGAAATCACCGTTAGTCACTATTATAACACATGAAATGACAATTTTACCCCTAAACCATAAACCCCAATCTAATGAATTCCTCTCGGCTCCCCACCCAATGTCTTCCTATCAGCCTTTCTCTCACCGTCCCCCCACCCTAGCGGCAAAATCAAAACAGAATGATGGTAGGGCGAGGAGCTCTTTCCAGATATTTATCGTGTTTGCTTTGTGATGTTTCTTCTACGTATTGGGTGCTTGACAGAGAAGTGGTTTTGGGAAAGGAGATAGCATAGTTTTAGCAATTTCAAAAAGTGGGGAAGATTGTGATGTAGTTGCGAACTTGCATTTTGAAACTCATCATGGGGACCATGATGGGGTTGGAGATGATTCAAATAAGAACACTAAATTCTTTGAACCTTGTCCTCCTCGCTACACTGATTATGTACTAATGTTCTTCAGAATCTGGATTTCATGGGTGATAAATGTACTAAATAAGTAGCTGTACTTGAATTTATTGTTGAATATTTTGATAAAATGAGTTTCAGTTATGTACTGTTGTTCTTCAGAACCTGGGTTTCAGTTATTCAAATCTTGGGTTTCATGGAATAGTTTCTAAATTAAAGAGTTCATTCTAACTTGAAATTTGATTAAATGGTTACATATGTTATCCTATAATGTAATTAAATAGTTACATAAGTTTCCTTGTAATGTGATTAAATCGTTACGTATGTTTTCTTAAAATGTGATTAATAGGTGAACTTGTAAGTGTAGTATGTGATTTTTTTTTTTGGCCAATGTAGTATGTGATTAAATAGTTAAACATGTTTAATATAATGTGATTAAATGGATAAAATGTCGTAACAACATGAACAAACTCATTTCATTCCAAGGTTCACATAAACATCCTATTTACAACAAAACATAAAGTACAACAAAGTTCACAGAAACATCCATTTGCAACAAAACATCCAGAACAAGTTCTACATCAAATTACAAAACAGTTTCAACCTGGTAAGACCTATAAATCAGTACTAAGTACAAGAGAAATTTAACTACTTGTTTTCTTTACAATTAATCATCCAAGATAGAGAACATGTGACTGATGTGGAAGACTATGTCGATGTTCTTCAAGTCCTTGATCAATTGATTTGGTGTTAAGGGAAACGGACTGAAAATTATTGTACTCATTTGAACTGTCTCTCTCAGCCTAAAAGTAAAATAAGATCAAGTCAACACTCAAAGTGGAACATTCATCCCCAGTGTCATGTTAAAAACTAAATTTTGTGTTATGACCCCCTCAATAACTTTTCCATCCAATTTGAATGAAATTAGAACAATACTTTCACGAGGTGTGTTAAAAGCTCTATGATTCAGTGTGTTTTCTCTAATTAAACCCCATTCATTCAAGGAAAGCTTCCTATACAATCAAAATGTAGTGTCAAGACTCCAGATTATTACCTTGCTCCAGATATAGGTACCATTGGATAGGAGGTGTCCCATTCGGTATGTATACCTAAATTTTGATCAAATGGAAACATAAGAGTAAGATTACTAATATTATCTGGAAAAAAACATGGGGAAAATTAAACATGGAAAAAGGAAGGTCAACCTAACAGTTCGTGTTGGGGGACCTGAAAAAATGTTCAAAATAAAAAATCAGAACCCAATATGATCCTAATGCTACATAAACAAGAGAAATACCATACCACACATGTTGTTCCTCGTAAATGTTAAGGTTCCAGTAGGGGATCGACTTCAGGTTTCTCCCTTGAGACCCCACTCAACAAAAGGGACAGCTTCCTTAATATCATATCCACTAGTCCAACAAACTGTCATCTGGGGGATAAAATAACATGATCTGAATATTATGTCAAGCTCTAATTTAGGTTGAGAAACCAATCAAGCTCTAATTGAGGAGGAGCCAGAGACACACGTTTTACAAGCCACTTTTGAATAAAGCAAAATAGAAATCTGCCCGCTGATTGATCAATTGGAGAGAAGATGTTCTCAAGCACAAGAACTCACAATCGAGCCTTCGAACCACCATGAGAGTTGCGATTTCAGCAACTCCTCACTTGTTTGGCCGCCACAAACGGAAAAATCAAAAGAAAGATGGAACTCCACATTAAGAAAATAAGTAAGGGACAGAGAGTAAACCTGAGCCTTCGCACGGAGGTGGAGCGCAACCAGGAGAGGAGAAACAACTTGAAAGTCTCCCTGAATAAACCGAAACAAAACACTCTTCTGACAGAAATGGGGGAAATAAGGGAAGACTCGTGAAGAAGGGCAGAAGAGTCTTTTCAAATGTCTTAAATTAGTTATACATAGGTCACGTGTTACGCGCATGCGAAGTTGACGGAAAAATTGACGGTTCAATAACGGAATAACCAAATAGTGAAATTGTAAAAAACATGTGTAACCAATTAGTTACATAGCAAACTCAATTAATCACATTTTGAAACATGTGTAACCATTCTGAACAATGGTCAAACATGTGTAACCAATTAAGTAATTAACCCTTTATTTTACGAATCCATAATTCCAAAGGTGCTAAGTTTAAATGGTGTTAGTGTTTATTATTATTTTTGTTTGTAACATAGGTTCATATATTTATTAAGATACATTCATGGTGTTCAATTACACATGTGGTAATAAATATGAATATACGATTAAAAGTGTAGTTAATAACCATAATTATGAATATGGTTATGATATTGAAAATTGTGCATGTAATGATTATGGTTATGATTATGATATGTGATTTAAAAATATGGTATAGTTATGGTATTTATCATACTTACACTATACTTTAACCATTGTCAGCCATGTTAACAACCAACAAAACGGGGTTAGCTAGTGTCACAACCAACAAAATCAATTGAGTCTTTGTGCAAATCCCACATATACAAAAAATTTAAATATGATTTGTGCAAATATGATAACAAAAAGAAGAAATATTCATATAATCTAGAATTTGACATATCATAATAACTTTATTTAACCAGGAATATATTGTTTGTCATATATTCTTTCATTAATTGTATCTTTTGAAAGTTCCCTCGCTTGTATATAAATGAGTCTCTTCTTCATTTATAAACCTATTACATTATCATAGAGTAATACAAATAGAGTTATTTCCTCTTAAATTTGAGTGTTTTTGGTGAGTTTGCAGAAAATCATGTTTATGAATTCATCCTATAGTCGCACGAGTGCACCATCCTTTGTAATAGGGAAAAATAAGAAGTGCAAAGGTGCACTATCCTTTGTAACTTTTAAGTGTGAGAGTAGTTGCACACTGAAATATAATTGAGCTCTTAAATCATTCAATCTATAACAAAATTACATGAACAGATGTAAAACATCCATAGGATAATAATGAATTTACTATGGTTAAAGATAGGGAATAAATATACTGGTAAATCATATACGGATTCAAGACATTACGCACGGAGAAAGAAAAAGGAAATATCTATCATAAATAGGCAGTCTCATGCTTAGTAGAATATGATCTCCCAACTGTTCTTTTTGAATCTACAGTAAGAAGTAGTATATATATGTAAAGAGATTGTTAATGTATGTATATAATGGTTAGAAAAGGTAGATTCGCTTTAGTCAGAATCAACCACGAGCACAAGTACGAGCACAGGTGAATTAGTAAGTCTTTGAGGGTCACTCTCTACTCTCTAGTGACTCGACTACTACAATCACCTTTGATGGACAACAACCAAAAGTGTCACATTCACTAACCTGTTAGGCCATATTTGCCACATTCACTAACATCCTAGGCCATCTCTTTCCGACTTCCGTTATACGATTTTACTATAGAAGATGAATTGCCGCCACCTCCCCCGGAGGTGCCCCAGGAAGGACACTGAGTCTGGAAAACACCCTAAGGGCCATATAAAAGAACTTAGTTGGTTAAATCTGTGATTGAACTAAGACGGTTTTGAAACAATTTCGCTTCAAGGACAACAATCATAGGTCGGACGTTACTGATTTCATACTAGAATCTCAAGGTCTCACACATTCGAAAGCGACGACAGAAGGGAGAGGGAGGCAAATGGTGAAAAAACAAAGAGACCTGGGAACTTTACACAAACGAATCTTCATCCCGAATCCTGATTTTGATTCTACTCATGAAGGCAATCTATTGAGATATACCTGTTAAAAGTCAAGGAAACAAATTTTGACTTAGATTTTTACTCGTCCACTAAATCTACTTTAGACTAAATGTGTCATCCACTAAATCTACTTTTAGACTCTAACTTTGACTTAGACCTGCATTATCACAGTGTAATGTATCTATATCTATGTAGTAACATTTCAGTTAATCAATAACAAGAAATACATAAATACCTCCCTTGTGATTGGGCTCTCCATTTCAGTTCCTATGTTGGTTGCCATGTACTGCTTGTTTAACATGGTATCAAAGTCAGACGTCTCGATCAATTAAAAGATCGACCTTTCTCGGCACTCATAATCTACCTGATCGTGGTGGTTGATTATGGAAAGCTCAACAGAACCCGCTGCAACAGACGGCAGTATCAACTCTTGAGAACTCGCTGCAACAAAACCCTCGTTGGCAGCCCAAGTGGCGGCTTCGCTGTCAAACAAACAATCATTTTCAGTATCAACAATCAATTTGAGTATCAAACTCAATAAGCACAACTAATCCCTGTGGTCTCGATTAATTCGGATGAAGATAGGTGGACAGGGGAGGTTGCACCATCTCACAGACGTGCCAGAACCACCAGGACCTGAAGATCCAGATTATCCCCAATGGGAACAAAACGATCTAATCGTTTGTTCATGGATGCTTGATAATATGGAGCCAGACCTGGTACATCAGTATACAGAATTCCCAACTGCAAAAGATTTGTGGAAAGACCTTTTCGCAACATACAGTAAGGGCAGAGATGGTGTTCAATTATTTGATTTAATTTGTCGAGCAAATAGTCTAAAACATGGGCCAGATTCTCTCGAAACGATATACATCAAAATGCAGAAAACGTGGAAGGATATTGAGTTACGGGATCCTAATCCCGTGAAACATCCCGAAGACATACCAATTTGGAGCACTAAGCGAGCGGAGGCTAAGCTATATTAGTTTCTACATGCAGTCAACGACGAATTCGACCAAGAGAAGCGGGACTTACTTTGGGAGAATCCATTACCTGAGGTCGAGTCAGCATATGCGGCGATTAGGTCCGAAGGAGACCGACGGCAGGTCCATCGACCAACCACGTACACAGCAAATCAGGAAACCAAACCGACAGGTGCCTCTCCTAAGACCGGAATCAGATTTGGTCTCTCAGCCAAAGCCCCATTCCTCTCGGCCAAACCTCAATTTTCGGCTAAGAGTTCCTTCTCAGATGAAGAATCCTCCATGAACACCACCAAGCCTCAATCTGTCGCCGGAAGGGGAGGAAAGACATCATCTCCAAGCAGCGGCGATCGGAAGAACATTTGATGCACTCATTGCGGGAAGCTTCGACACAGTCGAGTCGAGTGCTTCCAGTTAATCGGCTTCCCGGATGTATGTAGGAGCCAACAGAAGGACGAGACCGGCACAACCAATATGGTCGCAACCTCAGTCGAAGAAGAGGGAGGCCCAGCCGCGTCGGAGGAGGAGCTAGGGTTCGCAGGGGCAGCCTTGGAGAAAAGCTGAAGGAAACTGAGTGGCACCAAGAAATGAAGGAACGGGGCAACCAGGACCGGGATGAGGTATAGGGTTAAGTGGGGTAAAATTACCCCATTTCCCTTAGTATTCTACAAATCCTCAAATTGCACCCACAGATTTAAAAGTTTATGATATAGTCCCTGAATTTATTAATCAGCACTCTACGAAAAAGAGTATATGGTTATTTGATTGTGGTGCGACTAATACTATCACTTATGATAAAAATTACATTATTAGTCAATCAATACCGGGAAGGAGTATGATGCAGAGTGTAAATGGAGATTTATCAAAAGTTCATGGAGCAGGGACTATCAAATTGTCACCGACCTTGAAACTACAAAACTAGCTCTACGTTAAGAATTTGTCATGCAAACTTTTATCTATCAGCCATGTGACAAGAGAATTGAATTGTGTGCTGCTGATATATCCAAGTTTTCGTGTATTGCAGGATATTCAGTCGGGGAAAGTCATTGGACGTGGGGCTGAGTATCAGGGGTTGTACTATATGAAAGAAGTGACTCAACACGGAACTGCATCGCTTGCTCATGGGTTAGTTGATAGGCAACAGTGGTTGTTGTTGGGTATTCATAGTGACGACTCAATATGGGAAAGACCTCGAAGGCTTAATAACTTTGCAGGGGGTAAAACTAATATCATTCATAACCGGGCCGACCCACAGTAAGGGTAGACTAACACTCACAAAGCGGTCCAGTACCAAACCCAAACTAAAGTGGATGTCAAAACTTTATCTCAGGTCGTCATCGGACAAAGTCAAAGCCTCTTACTGCTCTCCATGGGAGCGCTCATCAAGAGAGTCAAATCTCTCAATATTGGTCCCACACACTGACATCAAGTGTATGGACACGATATCCTGTGTATATCAGGCACATATTCCATAAAGATTACATAAGGTAACTGCAATATTATGCCATAACCGTAATATCTGCTATCCTAATCTTTACCATCACAATATTCACAAAGATATTCAGCTGCCTATAACGGTTTGATCTCCAAACTCTATAAATACTCTTGTTTTACATATGTTCATTACGTTTTGAGTTCATACACACAGTATACTCATTTAAGCATCAGAGTGGGACCTAGAGGCACCCCCTCTGTTGCGATCCCCTTATTGCAGGTTCATTGGAGTCCAGACGAAAGCACGTGATCACCAACTCTTTGGCATTCAATTCAGTGTCAAGTTAGCACCTGGGAATCTTAGACCCAACATTTGACGCCGTCTGTGAGAAAACGAGCCAAACAGTCATGCAGACTCGCTCTAACCGCAATCGTCGGAAACAGGATAATGACAAATCCTCATATACCTCTGAATCCGCCGCCGCTTCGCCGTTTCACCAAGAACCTGCTAGCCAAGCAGTCCCTGATGCCGTCCCTCTGAGGTCGGCACGCGAACATGTTGGAAATTCTAAACCGGCCCCTGTTCCAAACACCGTAGAGATTCCAGCTCGACCAACCGTTCAAGTGGCTGGTGAAACCATTTATGTAACCGTGTAGATGATATCCCTCTTGGAAACCATCATAGGACATGTCGGCAGACAAACCCCTGCTCTTCATGAAGATCCTCGTCCCGCGGGGCCATGGGAAGCAGGAGCTGGAAATCCAGGCACCACTGCTCCTCAAGAAGGTCAAGAGATGATTTCTGGACATCAATCCCTACCACCGGCTTCCACTGAGGCGTTGGCGGTCATTCACTCTGTCAATCTATCGAGCACTGCATCGACTAGAGGACAGCACCCCCAATTCACTCTTGACCAAGTTGAGGAACTTATCAGTAAGAGACTCAAGGAACAGCACGAAACCGTCATGCTTCCCTTCCGGGAGCGATCAACTCATCCCTTGACCACTGACCTTGTAACGGTCAAAATTTCAAAGGATGTAGTCACAAAGGCCATTGTCAACAGTGGCGGAGGAGATCCCATATTCCATGTCAACAAACATGAAGCTTCTCTATTAGGTAAGTTGAATGATAAGAATCACTTAGCCCTATTATTTATGTCGACCCTTTAGGGTTCAGCGTCGTTCTGGTTCTTCGGCCTCCCTACAGGATCAATACAGACCTGGTTCGAGCTAAAAATCAAATTTCTGGAGTAATATATGGGCGAGCAACAATTGCTAAAAAGTGTGGCCGCCTTGGACGTCGTCAAACAACATCCAGAAGAAACATTGGCCGACTTCTACAGACGTTTTCACAAAAACGTTACAGAAATAGATCGTCCAGTCACAGATGGGGAGATTATTTGAGCCTTTTATAGAGGACTTGATGTGGCCAACAAATCCTCAAGAAAACTGTGCAACAACTACCACGTTCAAGAGATAGAGACGTTGAAGGAGCTAGCAGTAAGGGCGAAATGTTTCATAAACCTGGAAAGGGCGAACTCTGAAGCCAATTTCCTGACAACCTCGCCAAGGGTGGTTCTAGAACCCCGACGCGATGGTTGGAAGGACAAGAAGGATAAGAAGGGTCGAGAAAAGCCCATATCAGAAACCCCAGGACCAAGGCATCTAGAGGTCCCCCGAGTATTTCACGCTTTTAAACAAGCAGATCTCAGCGGTACTAGTTGAGATGGAAAGAAGGTCTCTGGCAAGGCCACCAATGCCCTGGAAAAGTACTCAGCCAATGAGAAAGGACACAGAGAGCTATTGCCAATATCATAAGGTCAAGGGCCACAAGACCTATGATTGTCTTGTTCTAAAACGCGACATCGACAAGTTGATCCAGAGGGGCATGCTAAAAGAATTTGTGTCTGGACGAGATAGAAGTCGAACGCCCCCACATAGAGCCCACTCGCCAGTTCCGCCAGAACAATCTGGCTCATCCCAAAGCAGGCGGGTGATAAACGTAATTACTGGAAGGTTTGGTGTCGGAGGCGTGGGGTCCAATGCAAGAGAAGTTTATGTCGTCCAAATCTCTACAGCTATCCAACTGGGCAAGAGACCTCGGCCGGAAGAATATTGCATCATCTCATTCTCTGAGGAAGACCTGGCACATGTCACCACTCCGCACAATGAAGCTTTGGTCATCACAGCTGAAGTGGACGACTGCGACATAAAAAGGATTCTGATCGACGGAGGAAGCTCGACAGACATCCTATTCCTGGACGCCTTCGAAAAAATGGGCAAATCCAAGAAACACCTCAAGCGAGTCAAATTTCCCCTCATCGGTTTTGATGGGAGAACAACTTATCCGCTGAGAGCCATAACCCTGCCGGTAATTTTGGGCGAAGGATAGAAAAGAATAAAAGTATCGGTCACCTTCTTAGTGGTCGACACTCCTACCTCGTACAACGCCATCCAGGGGAGGACCACCATCAATCCTCATAAGATCGTGGCCTCCACAGTCCACCAGAAAATGAAGTTCCCAACACCAAATGGGATCGAAGAAGTTCTAGGCGACCAACCGTCCTCACGACAATGCTATGTGAACTGCCTTCGCAGGAAAAACCAAAGAGAAACCCTCGCCATCGAGACAGAGGTTGATCCGCGTGAGGACCAAGCTCGGCCAGCCCCAATGGAGGAATTAGCAGAGGTCGAAATCGATGGTCTAGAAAAGAAGGTGCGCATTGGGACCGCCTTGAACGACGACCAATGAAGTGCCCTGACTACCCTCTTGAAAGAATATAAGGAACTGTTCGCATGGAAGCTCAGTGACATGTCAGGCATCAGCGCCGATATAATCTCCCACGAGCTAAGGATAGATCTTTCCATCAAGCCCATCGCTCAAAATAGGAGGTCATTCGGGTCTGACTAACGCTTGACGATCAGGCAAGAAGTAGGCAGACTGCTTAAAGCCAATTTTGATAGGGAGGTGCAGTTTCAAAGCTGGGTCGCCAACCCAGTGCTCGTAAAGAAATCAAACGGCAAGTGGAGAATGTGCGTCAACTTCCGCGACCTGAACAAGGCTTTCCCAAAGGATTCGTATCCCCTTCCTTGAATTGATCAGGTGGTAAATGCAACCTCTGGTCACGAAATGATGAGCTTTATGGACGCCTATTCAGGCTACAACCAGATCTGAATGCACCCGGCTGAAGAAGCCCACACAGCCTTATATGCAGATAGAGATATACTTTGCTACAAGGTGATGCCTTTTTTTATAATTATGGATTAAAAAACTTTTATAGTACATGGTGATGCCCTTCAGTCTAATCAATGCAGGGGCAACCTATCAGCGAATGGTAAACCGACTGTTCCAAGAAATGTTGGGGCGCAACATGGAGACCTATATGTACGACATGCTCATCAAGACAGTAAAGAGAAGCCCTCATACAGAAGACCTTCTGGAACCATTGAAAGGCATGAGGAGGCACAGCGTTCGCCTAAAACCAGCAAAATGCGCCTTTGGAGTAAGATCATTCAAATTCCTATGATTCATGGTAAGCGAGCGCGGAATAGACGCGAACCCTGAAAAACTCAAAGCCATTGAGGAAATGAAGTCCCCAAATTGCCACAAGGAAGTCCAATGTATTAATGGTTGCCTGACCGCACTCAATCGCTTTCTCTCAAGGGCGAGCGACAGGTCTCTCCCGTTCTTCAAGACTCTCAGGGAAAATCGCAAGTTCGAATGGACACCGGAGTGCGAGGCTGCCTTTCAATCGCTGAAGCAGCACCTGCAAACACTCCCAGCTTTGGCGAAGCCCATTCCCGACAAACAACTCTTTCTTTATATAAGTATTAGCGAGGTTGTAGCTAGTGCGGTTTTAATAAGAGAAAAGGAAAATAAGCAGAGTCCAGTATACTTTGTAAGCAAATTGAAAAGTATCTCTATGGCTTAGTTATATATTACTGCTCGAAAGTTAAGACTGTACTTCCACGCTCACGCCATTACAGTCCTCACCAACCAGTCTCTCAAACACTTCGTGCTGAAGCCAGACTCTTCAAGAAGAATGGTTAAATGGGCAGTCGAGTTGAGCGAATTCAAGATCAAATTTGTGCCAAACACGACCATCAAATATCAAGTATTGGCAGACTTCATAGTGGAAAGTACCGGAAATGGTCTAACAGAAGCAGAGAACTGACAAATTCAGTCAGAAAATACAAGCAAAGGCTAGAAACTCTATACCGATGGATTCTCTTCAAGAGAAGGCTCAGGGGCAATATTAATTCTCATCACCCTGAAGGCGAGCCCCTAAATTATGCGATCGCCCTTACTTTTAAGGCGACCAACAATGAAGCCGAATATGAAGCTCTTATCACTGGACTGCGACTCACTAAATGAATGGGCATAACGTCACTCAAAGAAAAAAGCGATTAAGAGCTAATCGTCAACCAAATCAATGGCACTTATGAAGCAAAGGGGGAAAACATGAAAAAGTACCTCGAGATTGCTAAAAAACTCATCGCTGAAATCCCAACTTTCGTGATTGAGTATATTCCTCGCCAAGACAACCAGCTAGCTGACTCTCTGAGCAAGATGGCGTTCGGGGGAACAAAAATACAGAATGTGCAATTTCTGGAACAAGCCCTATACTCAATCCTCGACAACCGAGTAAAAGTATTAAACATTCAAGGGCAGCACAACTGGATGACCCCATTCCAGAACTTCTTGAAAGAAGGAATACTGCTAGAAGACGAAGGCGAGTCCACGAAAATAAGTTGTCTAGACGCAAGTTATCTTCTCATAGATGGAGATCTCTATAGGCGAGGATATTCAACTACCTATTTAAGGTACATCTCTCATCCTGAGACAGAAAGAGTTCTCCCTGAAGTTCACGAAGGAGTCGCCGCATGCCATGAAGGTAATTGACGCGCAAAATCTTCAGACTGGGCTACTATTGGCCAACCTTGAGCAAAAACGCGACAGAATTAACGCGACTTGTAAACAGTTCGCACCACGATTCGGTCGACCACCAACGATGCTATCCCCAATGGCGGGCGCTTGGCCTTTTTCCCAATGGGGAATAGATATCTTGGGCCCCTTTCCCATCAGCATTTGGCAAAGAACTCACATTATTGTGGCGATTCACTACTTTACCAAGTGGATAGAGGTGCAAGCATTGGTCTCCACGACCGAATTTCAAGTGATCAAGTTCTTGAAAATCCACATATTTTCGCGTTTCGGCGTCCCAAAATACTCATAAGCGATAATGGTCCACAGTTCGTGGGAAAATAGCTCAAATGGCTCTGCGAAGAATACCATATCGATCACAGATTCAGCTTGGTACACCATCGTCAAACAAATGAACAAGCTGAAGTCGCTAACAAAGTTGTACTAGCAGGACTCAGAAAGTGAGTTCCATCCTTCAAAGGAAACTGGGCAGAAGAGCTGGATAATATATTGTGGGCTGTTCGAACGACACCCAAAACAGCAACGGGGGAAACACCATTCAGTTTAGTGTAAGGATCGGAAGCAGTAGCACTCGCCGAAATAGCGGTGCCTACCCACATGATGCTACACTTTAATACCGAAGCGAATGAAATCGAGCGCATAACAGACCTCGATCTTGCAGAAGAAAAGCGATGGCGATCAGACAATGCCCAAGCTAAAATGCGACTGGCGATCGCTCGATACTTCAACAGAAAAGTCAACGCTCGCCAATTTTTCATGGGGGAGATGGTTATGCGAAGGAATGAATTCACAAAATTGGACAACCAAAACAAACTCTCAGCTAAATGCGAGGGTCCATATAAAGTAGCTGAGATTGCTGTCCCAGGGTCCTACTACTTGGAAACAACATAAGGTGTAAGGCTACCTCGTCCATTTAACTCTGAACATTTAAGGAGGTTTTATGCATAGCTTGTAATCAAAATGTTATGTCAATAAAACAAATCATTCTTTCATAAAAAGCATAGTCAATCGAACCAAAACGAAAAATACCAAAGAAGAGGAAAATAGGATTGCGAACGACCCATCAAGGTAACAGTTCCTTTCCCAAAAAGATCTAATGCAAAAATTAAGCGAAAGACCTGATATAAAAGGCGAACGAACCATAAAGGTAACAGTTCCCTTACAAGTTAGGCAAAAAAAAGACCTGGTGTAAAAATTGGACGAAAGACCTAATGCAAAAATTAGGCGAAAGACATGATATCAAAATCAGGCAAAAGACCAGATATCAAAATCGGGCAAAAGACGTGATATCAAAATCGGGCAAAAGACCTGATATCAAAATCGGGCAAAAAGACCTGATATCAAAATCGGGAAAAAGACCTAATATCAAAATCGGGCAAAAGACTTGATATCAAAATCGGGCAAAAGACCTAATATTAAAATCGGGCAAAAGACCTGATATCAAAATCGGGCAGAAGACCTGATATAAAAGGCGAACGAACCGTTAAGATAACAGTTCCCTTATAAGTTGGGCAAAAACTAAGAACTGATATACAAAGCGAACGAACCCATATCGAGGGTAATAGATCCTTTACAAGTCAGACACAAGAAGGTGGGCGAACGAATCTAAGGCAACCACTTACTAAAAGACAAGTGAGTCTTGGGTAACAATTCCCCACGATTAGGCGAACACTCCAAAGGACTAAACCCCTAAAAAGGCGAACGAATCCATAAAGGATGATAGTTTCCTTACAGGTATAATTCTCAAGTAACAGTTCCCTTAAGAGAATTTGGCGAAGGGAATGGATGGGTCTATAAAGAATCGCCATCCTTCCTTCTAAACCTAAGGAAAGGTCTAAGATCCTATATGGCGAGACTATCATACATAAGTTAAAGAGAATTTGAAAACAAGTATGGTAAAACTTCGTAAAGCATTCAAACGAGAAAGACATCCGAAGAATGACCTAATACATTCAAAGTCAAACAAGAGTAAATGCTTATGAATATAAAGGCGTTCATTTTCATTAAAATAATAACTGAATCTGAGATAAAATAAAGATACTTACAAACTTTCCCAAAAACAAAGGGAAGTAAAAGTGATTATCTAATAGAGTGAATAAAAACTCGGTCGCCTGGGGAGCTTGAGACCTCAAGGTCTGGGTTCGTTGGGGGCTGCAGCTTCCTTCTCGGCCCCGGGGGCAGCCTCCTCGCCAACAGCGGCAGGAGACTTCTTGGTGTAGCCGCTCTCAATGAAGTCCTGGAGAGACTTCACCACCTGTAGAGGAAACTTGGGATCAATCCCCTAAATCTCACCGACCAGGACCTGGAGGTAGGCAGTCACCTCGGCCTTCATCACCTCCAAGGCGCAGTCAGAGAACTCCTCAGTTTCTTAAAGTCCTCGACCACGCTCAGAGGGGATGGGACAGCCTTCAGCTTTGAGGCGAGCTGCTCCTTCTCTGCCTCTGAGGCATCCCTCCGCGCCCAGGACTCCTTCAGTTGAGCCATGAGGTCAGCATTCTCCGCCAGGACTCCTTCATACGGTTCAGACCACTCACGTGCATAGCGCATGTCAATTTAACGATAAAAGAAAATAGTTGACTAACAGATAGACCATACGAAAACATCTTAAAACATAACGGATCATTTGACCACACGAAAAAACTTATGGTACCATCTGATCACATGACCCAAACATATGGGACCATTGGAACTATTAACCCTTTTAAATTTTAGTCCTAATAGTTGGACCGAATGAAAAATACCCCATTGTCGTGAGTTGACCATTTAATACTAGAGGATTCTTCGTCATGTGTGTGCCACGTGGTGTCTTAGTGACGAAATTTCCCTTCTTAATCTTCATCCTCTACATTTCAAATTTGTGCATATTAGGGATCCTCCAGAGCCAAAGCTGGAATATTTCGAAGGAGCTGCAGATGCATTATTGTTCATTGTATTAAGAACATCAGTCCCAACTTATCTAGTTTGTGTAAGAACAGGTCTTCGAACAGGATTTGAAGGAGGAATTTTCTACCTCGCTTTTGCTTGACTGAAATCATCAATTGCTTGTTTTGGTGCACCAATTTGAAGGAGGAGTCTTCCCATGACTGATTTTGTAGCATTGTATCTTGAAATTAG
The DNA here is from genome assembly GCA_946814005.1 of Chamaenerion angustifolium. NCBI lineage: Eukaryota > Viridiplantae > Streptophyta > Magnoliopsida > Myrtales > Onagraceae > Chamaenerion > Chamaenerion angustifolium. The sequence goes on from OX328279.1 coordinate 5,266,104, forward strand.
TACTTTATGCTTCAATGGAAGAGGTCCCTCAACTCGTTTAGCTGCCTCGGAAATGCCTATGCTCGCCGATTAGGAATGCCTCTGCTCGCCAATTTCAGCTCCGAGAACTCTTCCTTGTCACTTCCAATTTCTGCAGAATTCGAGGTCTCTGTTTCCTCCAATTTAGAAACGAACCTGGTTTAGGGGCAATTCGGTCTCTGTCTCCTCCAATTTGGTTTCTGCAGTTAACTGATGAACTTCAATTCGGTATTTGTCTCCTCCAATAGGGTTTAGGGGACCAGTTTCCGCTTCAATTGATGAACTTCACCATTAACTGTTCCAAGCTCCCGCTGTAAGTCAACATTTTCATTGCTTAGAATTGGGAGCTATGAGGTTAGGGATTGGTTCCGCTTCATTACTATTTCTAGAGAAGAGCTCAAATCCGCCATCTTCTTCTCTGCAGATTCCAGTTTCTGCCTCATTTGACTAACTTCACCATTAACTGTTCTGAACTCCTTCTGGAGAGCATCCTTTTCATTTCCCTGCATGGACGAGTTCTTCAACTTCGACCATCCGAACTCTTCTCTCTTCGACGACCCCACCACCTCCCCTGATCAGCACCATGTTTTTACTACTGAAATGTTGTTTTTTTGTTGAAAATGAAATGTTGGTGAAGATGACGGGTTTTACTTGATTCAAGGACGAGAAGATGTTGTGAAGAGTTTGATTTTGGTGGTGACGATGTGGAGGGCAATTTCGTCACTTATAATTATTAATAAATCATGTGCCACGCACATGACCAAGATTTCGTCAGTACACGGCAATGGGGAAATTTTTATCCGGTACAATAATTAGGATTACAATTTTAAACTTTAAGGGAGAATCTTAAAATTGGTGTAAACTTTAGGGGGCAATGTAGTATTTTACCATATATATATATATATATATATATATATATATTAATTCGTCTAAATCACATAAAATGTTGACAAATAAGATTTTTGTTGTATTTTCTCACTCCTAATGTTAAATTAACATCTTCTCATTGGTTCATGTCAATCATAAAATTCTCATTCCTATGTGGTATGTTATGTAAATGACTTTAAAATTCTTCAAAGTCTCTCATTCATTCTCAAGATAAGTTACAAAACTCATATCATTTCTCTTTATTTCACATTATAATTATGATTTTTTTTTTAAAATATATATTTTATGAAGTGAAATTTATATAATAATAAAATATATATAATATTATATTTTATGAATGTCAAGTATGCACATATTAAAATTTACTTTTACAAATTAAAACATAGATTAATTAATGATACATTTCATATATCACATAATACTCTTATTAAAATAGGACATAAGACACATATAAACATCACCTACTTCATTATAATAATATCAAAATAAATTTTAACAATGTTACAAAATTAATTGTTATATATTTATAAACTCAACATAATTTATAATTAACAAAATAGATAAAATATAATATGTATACTAAAACATTAGAGATTGTTACTATTGTTAGAAGAATGCTAATGTTTTTATATGAACCTTCATAGAAGTAATAAACTATAAAAGTCAAGTTAAGAGTATTATATGGGCATTAACACATTTTTTTATAGTTTTATGAAAAATATTTTTTATATATTTATAACTCAACATATTTTAAAAATATTAAAATACTATTTATATAATAAAAATATAACATATTATTACTATTACTAAAATAAATAACTAAATTACTAATGATTTTAATAGTTTTTAGTAAACATATGCACAAATATAAGTCATAGAACTATATAGGGGTTCTAAACGCTAAATAAAATAAGGTATTCCAAAATTGTTTTGGACCCCTAAATGCTGATGGTCAGCGTTTAGGGTTTTTTTCTTAAAACGTTAACAGAGTTAGCGCTTTATACTTTTCAAAATAAAAAATCATAATTTCATCTGCATTCTGTTCTATTTTCGTACATTAAAAAATGTGAGGATTAGTTTGATAATTAATTATTAAATTAGGGTTAAATTTGAAAAACAAAAACTTCAAAATATACATTTTACTGGTACTGCTCTCAACGACACGTAAGATTTCATTAAACTTAATGCTTATAGGTTACAAGGCAAAAAAGAGAGAAAGATTTGTCAATATTGAACAAAAATGATTGGTTAACAATAAAATTAAACATGATGCACCTAACACAAATATAGTACGACTAATAACCAAATCATGCAAACATAATATACTTCTTTTTTCATACTTTTTTCTTATTAGTTAGTACTTTTATGAGTAAATTATATTAAAATTAATATACTAAAGTAATATATACATTAAAAATGTATAATATCTCACTTGTTATTAAAAAGCTCTCCTTATATGTTGTCTCTCGAAAAACAACTCATAAACTAGAATAATGTATGAAAATTATGTATATTTATTATTAAAATATTCAAAATTAGATAATATTATACCAAAAAAATAAACAAGTATATTTATAGACATTAAAATATTATTTAATAATGTGATATTTTCAGAACTATTTGTTGTGTCACGTTATAAATATTAGGCATATGAGCTCCTAAATTGTAGTGTTATTTGTGAACCTCAAAAAGTATTGATTATTTCTTCACGTGTTATTATCTAATTTAATTAAATAAAATTGTGCTTTTAAAATACTACAACTAAAATGCCAAAATAAGTATACTACTTTTAAACTATTACAAAATAAAATGCCAAAATAAATATACATGTACAACCCTTTCTCTAACCCATTAGACTTCCTTACTCATCAATTCTTCATAATTTTACTTTAGATTAGATTCGAGTTTCCTCATCTAAGGGGATGGAATGTGGACGTAATGGAGGCCGAGACAATCCTATTAGGTGCGAGATTGGCGATAGAACAAGGATGGCACAACGTCATAATAGAGTATGACTCGAAGAGGATCATGAAACAACTACAAGGAAGAGCACAGAATTGGTGAAGTGCAGTGGTATGCTCTAATATCCTAGATTTGATAGGAAATTTTGAGTTGGTACATTGATCAACAGTTAGACACACATCGAATGAATGAGCTAACTGGATTGCCAAACAGTCGAGATTGGGAGGGAGATTACATGATTGAGTTTTACAACCCAACTTCCACTAGTTGATATCTTAAGGAAGAATTGTATTTCATTTAATGCAAACAATATTGAGAAATGAAATTAGATAAAAAATTTAGTGAACAAAAAAAATATATTCTTCCCCTCCCTCCCCTCCTTTTTTTTTTTTACTTTAGATTAATTGTTCAATTGTACTTTATTTCATATCTCATTGAATATAAATTTCCCATTAGCCAAAAAAAAAAAAAAAACGTTTCCATGTTTATATGACCTTTGGCTCATGATCCTCATGCATGGTGGATTCCTTCCATAAATAAGATCAAAGGATAATATCACGGGTAGCTTTCCTACTTGTATTGGCAAATCTAAGAAGTGAAGGGATCTGAGAAAAGAATATTTTACACGTGGCAGATTTTGGTGGTGCCAAGTAAGCCTTTTACTTGGCATGAGCTCTCACGAGCACTTCACACTTCCCCGCTACAAGCACACATCTCACTCATTCCATTCACGTTTCCAGTTACTCTGTATTTTTTATATATACATTTATATAAAATGTATATAAATTGAGAGATAATTGTTAAAAGTGGGATTAATATGGGTAAACATAGAGTAATTAATTATATATATCATGAGTAGATGTATTATTAGATATTAGTTATCGAATTAATCATAATTATACATGCAAGATATTTAATTAATAAAAGTTTATACAATACGTATATGAGATACTATATTTGTGTAAATTTATGCTTTTCAAAATATGATATTAAAATTGAGGATATAACATGTTGGGTATCAATAGTGACGACCTAATATGGGCAAGACCTCGAATACCCAATAAGTTTGCAGGAGATAAAACAACTGGGTCGGTCCACAGTAAGGGTAAGTCGACACCTATAAAGTGGTCTAGTACCAAACTCAAAACTAAAGTAGACGTCAAATCCCTATTTCAGGTCGCCAGCGACCGAGGTCAAAGTCTCTTACTGCTCGTCATGGGAGTGCTCGTCAAAAGAGTCAAATCTCTCAACTCTGGTCTCACAAACCGATGAATATACAACCACGATATCCCGCAAATATCGGGCATATATTCTATAAAGATTATATAAAATAACTGCAATATTATGTGATAACCGTAAATATCTGCTATCCTTATCTTTAACGGTGTCGTAAGGATACAAATTTTAATGAAATGAGGAGTTTATATTGATGGAATATATAACCTTATACATAGACATCTAAATATGCTAATTTAAATTTACATCATTTCGATGCACTTTTTATATATATTTTTAAAAACTGCCAAGACATATATTTAGTTTATCTTATTTCATCCACAAATATATCACCTTTTTTGTTTTTTTTACATTTTTAAAATTATAATCTATTATAAAATTCTAATAATAACAATGTGATTGAGTTTGACAGATTGAATCATATCAATTTTGAGATTACAATATATATATATATATATTTGTTATATTTACTATTTTTTTATTTTACACTTCTTAGTCGAATTATTCCATTTTCAAAGTAGCTTACAATTAAAATTTCCCATATTAAACTACATCTCGACCATATTATTCTTTTCACACGTGACTAACGTGCGCCTCCCTCCCTTTCTATCTCCCTATTTATAGCCAACTTCTCCATTCTTCAATTCCACAAACCCTAGCAAACCAATCAAGTATCAACAACAACTTCAGAAGTTAAGAAACTCTTTGTCTCTTCATTTCAGTCTGCATTTCGCTTGAAAATGTTTCCTCTCTCCAACACTGCCATTGTGTCTCGGTGGTACAACAGACAAGAAGATGGAGATGAGGTTTACAAATATGCTGCTGCAGCTTGCATGGAAGGAGATGATGGGGATGACGATGATGATGATGATGGTAGTTATGATTATGCTCCGGCAGCATAGATTCTCTGTTGACTTACTCTAGTCCTAATCTGTTATATTAAGCTTATTGTTATTTTTATGTTAAGTGTTATTTTCGGTTCGGTATTTGTTTGTTTCTTTCGGTTCGGTAGAACAACTTATGATTGTTGGTTTAGTAATAAAAGAAAGAAAAAACCGGTGCTAGGGTAAGCAGCACCACAAATCATTTTCGTGAGTTTCTCCTTTGCTCTCTAAGAAACGGTCGTCCCTAGGGTTTTCCACCGATCACAAGAGTGAAATTGAGAGAAATCGTGAATTCGATCCAACAATTGGTATCAGAGCTTTGTTGATCACGATAAGGAGAAGAGAATGGCCGATCGTGATGGAGGAAATGCCGTGAGGGATGCCGTAGCAAGGAGACCGGCGCCGCCCCTACCACCGATGAGAGCTTCGACGGTACCGATCCAATACCCCATGCTCACCGAGTCAAATTATGGTATTTGGGCAGTGAAGATGAAGATTATTCTTCAAACGTTAGGGTTATGGTCGGCTATCACGGATGGAGATGTCGGTGAACGAGAACGAGGAGCAATGGCGGTAATTTCACAAGCCGTGCCGGATGATGTTATGATGGTGATTGCGGGTAAGGAACACGCAAAGGAGGCGTGGGATACAATTGAGGAGATGAGGATCGGAGAGGATCGCGTGAAGAAAGCGCGGGTTCAAGTGCTAAAAAGGCAATTGAACAAGTTAAGGATGGAGGACTCGGAGACGATTAACGAGTTCTCGATGAAGCTCACGACGTTAGTGGGTGAAATCCGATCCTTGGGTGCCACAATTGAAGATGCCGAAGTGGTTGAGAGGTTATTTGGTGCGGTTCCGGATCGATTCCTACAAATAGTCGGAACGATCGAGCAATTCGGCGATATGGAGCATATGTCGATATCGGAGGCGATAGGGCGTCTTCGCACATATGAAGAAGGACTCAAAGGTCGGGGTTCTTCAAAAGGAAGTGGAGATCAATTGCTATTAACCCGAACCGAATGGGAGAATCGGTATGGGAAGCCGAAGAAAAACGAGGGTCAAAGTAGTAGTGGCCGAAGGGACGAAGCACACGGAAGGGGCCGTGGGCGTGCCGGTCGTGACCGCGGTCGAGGGCGAGGCCGTGGTGGGTTCGGGGCAGACCGAGGAGCAGGTTTTGACAAGTCGAAAGTAAAGTGTTATAATTGCAATGAGTACGGGCATTATGCTAAGGAGTGCCCTAAGCCGAATCGGAGAGAGGAACGGGCTAACTTAGTGGAAGCTCAAGTAGACGATGAACCGGCACTATTGATGATAGAAGAAGTTGTATTGAATGTCACACAAAGTGGAGATCAAGTCTTGCTTCAAGAGGAGAGGGTTCGACCGGAACCCTCACATGAGCGGGGTGAGTCTTGGTATCTTGATACGGGTGCTAGTAATCATATGACGGGTTGCCTTGATAAATTTGCTGAAATTGACATGAATGTTAGAGGATTGGTTCGGTTTGGTGATGGCTCGAAGGTTGAGATATGTGGTAGAGGTTCAGTTGTGATCGAGTGCCTTACGGGAGAACACCGAGTGATAACTAATGTATATTACATACCGAGCTTGAAAAGTAATATCATTAGTCTTGGTCAATTGGATGAAAATGGGTGTAAGATTGACATTGAAGATGGTGTGTTATCGGTGATTGATCGGTCGAAGAGGTTATTAGTGAAGGTGAGACGGTTAAGCAACCGATTATATGTGCTTAACATCACACCGACACTACCCGTTTGCCTTCTTGCAAAAGGAAATGATGAAGCGTGGCGTTGGCATGCGAGATATGGGCATGTTAACTTCGGAGCTTTGAAAATTTTGGGTGAGAAGGAGATGGTTCGAGGATTACCGATGATCAAGCATGAGAATCGAGTGTGTGATGGTTGCTTGGTAGGGAAGCAACACCGAACTAGCTTCCCAACCGTGGCCGAATATAGGGCGACGTCACCTCTCGAGTTGTGGCATGGAGATCTATGTGGCCCGATCACACCCGCTACGAATGGAGGCAAGCGGTATTTCATGTTAATTGTTGATGATTTCTCAAGGTTTAAGTGGTGTGTGATGATTAGGAGCAAAGATGAGGCGTTTGAAGTTTTTAAGAAAATTCAAGTTTCGGCCGAGTTGGAATGTGGGAGGAAGTTGAAAGCTTTCCGCACGGATCGAGGGGGTGAATTCATGTCAAATGAATTCAAATCGCATTGTGAGTTGTTGGGGATTAGGCACTATCGAACGACACCTTATTCTCCGCAACAAAACGGTGTGGTTGAGCGTCAAAACCGAACGGTTGTTGAAATGGCACGAAGTTTGATGAAGAGCATGAGCGTTCCGAGCGAGTTTTGGGGAGAAGCGGTATCAACCGCCGTTTATCTCCTAAACCGCGCACCCACGAAGAGTGTGAAGGATCAAACCCCTTATGAAGCCTATTATAGCCGAAAGCCCTCCGTCGCTCACTTACGGGTTTTTGGTTGTGTAGGACATGTAAAAGATGTGACGCCTCATTTATCGAAGCTTGCCGATCGAAGTAATCCTATGGTATTCATAGGATATGAGCCGAATTCGAAGGGATATAGGATGTTTAATCCTAAAACGAGGCGAGTTGTGGTGACACGAGATGTAGTATTTGATGAGGAGAAGAAGTGGGCTTGGGAAGTTAATATCGAAGCCACACGGGATGCGACTCCGATCTATCATTTCAGTTTGGAGACGCAACAACCTATGGAAAACATGATCGAAGAGCAACCGGTCGAAGAAGTAGGTTCGGCCGAACCCTACACACCAAGGGTTAGCTCAGTTTTGGCCGAAGGTGGAGGAGTTGATTCGGCCGGATCTTTTCGGGTCTCGGGGACGGAGGAGAGTTCATCGGTTGGTCCCCGAGGTAAGCATGCAGTAAGTCAATTGTATGAAGACACGGTTCCTATAGAATTGGAGTACTCGGGTTTGTGTTTGTTAGGTGAGGAGGAGCCGTCTACGTTTGAGGAGGCTAAGGTTGATCCGTTGTGGATGAGAGCGATGGAAGAGGAGATAACTTCTATCGAAAACAACGGAACGTGGGAACTCACCTCATTGCCCGAGCATCATAGACCAATCGGGCTCAAGTGGGTGTTCAAGTTGAAGAAGGACACTCAAGGGAAGATTATTCGCCATAAGGCGAGACTAGTGGCGAAGGGGTACATTCAAAGGCATGGGATCGATTTTGATGAGGTGTTTGCTCCCGTTGCCCGACTCGAATCAGTTCGGCTTCTACTAGGTATTGCAGCCCATGGAGGATGGGAAATACATCACATGGATGTGAAGTCGGCCTTTCTAAACGGTGTGTTGGAGGAGGAAGTATATGTGGTTCAACCGCCGGGTTTCGAGGTGAGAGGAGCCGAAAGTAAGGTGCTAAGGTTACATAAGGCGTTGTATGGATTGAGACAAGCACCTCGAGCATGGAATTTGAAGTTGGATCGGTCCTTAAAGCAGCTCGGTTTTGAGCGATGTCAGTTGGAGCATGCCGTATACGTGAGGTATGTTAAAGGTACAAGAAGTTTGATCGTTGGTGTTTATGTTGATGACTTGATTATTACCGGTGAAGTTGCTCGTGATATTGCCGATTTTAAAGCTCAAATGAAGGAGATGTTTAGCATGAGTGATCTCGGGTTGTTGAGCTATTATCTTGGCATTGAGGTTCATCAAAGGGCCGAGAGGATCACATTGTGTCAATCGGCTTATGCGAAGAAACTTTTGGAGAAATGTGGGATGAAGAATTGTAATTCATCACAAATTCCGATGGAGCCTCGATTGAAGTTGAGTAAGGAGAGTAAATCTCCACCCGTGGATGTTACTATGTACCGAAGCATTGTTGGGAGCTTAAGGTATTTGGTGCATACACGTCCCGATCTAGCATTCTCCGTTGGCGTGGTGAGTCGTTATATGGAGAAACCCACAACCGAACATATGGCCGCGGTGAAACACGTGTTGAGGTATGTGAGTGGTACTTTAAATTTCGGTTGTGTGTACATGAAGAGGGAAGGAGGCCTAGACTTGATCGGGTATTCCGATAGTGACCTAGCCGGTGATATGAGTGACCGAAAGAGCACAACGGGCGTGATGTTCTTCCTCGGGCCGAACCCGATTAGTTGGTCCTCACAAAAGCAAAAGGTTGTAGCGTTATCGTCATGTGAGGCCGAGTATATTTCGGCATGTGCAGCCGCATGTCAAGGAGTTTGGTTGGCTCGGTTATTGGCGGAGTTGACTCGGACCGAATTGAAGAAGGTTGCTCTTAAGGTGGACAATCAATCGGCGATCGCATTAAGCAAGAATTCGGTCTACCATGATAGGAGCAAGCATATTGACACTCGGTTTCACTATATTCGAGAATGTGTGGAGTCGGGGATGATCGAGATTCAGCACGTGCGCACGGAGGAGCAACGTGCCGATATCTTGACCAAGTCGCTAGCCAAGGTGAGGTTTGCGGAGATGCGAGAAAGAGCTAGAGTGATCGAAGTCGGACAACAAGCTTAGGAGGAGAATGTTATATTAAGCTTATTGTTATTTTTATGTTAAGTGTTATTTTCGGTTCGGTATTTGTTTGTTTCTTTCGGTTCGGTAGAACAACTTATGATTGTTGGTTTAGTAATAAAAGAAAGAAAAAACCGGTGCTAGGGTAAGCAGCACCACAAATCATTTTCGTGAGTTTCTCCTTTGCTCTCTAAGAAACGGCCGTCCCTAGGGTTTTCCACCGATCACAAGAGTGAAATTGAGAGAAATCGTGAATTCGATCCAACATAATCTATTGTATTAGTTGAGTGCTTATTACTGCTTAACCAGAAGAGTTTTGTCAGTTGATTATGGTTTAATGCGACATGCATGGATAATTGAAATATGGATGCATGATATATATATATATATGTATGGTGTATCTATCCATTGAATATAGTCATCATGCATTCGTCAGTAATAGCTGGTTGATAATTAATAATAATAATAATACATAGCAGCCAAACACAGAAAGGTTCCTTTCCCAAGCAACAACAATGGGGAAGAATCAACCCCAGAAAGAAGCTGAAGCAAAGCTGCGTTTTGACCCTAGAACTCCTCATTTCTTCAAAATCATTCACCAAGATACTGTTGAACATGGAAAGCTTGTAAGTTCTCTATCAAGTGTCTCACACAAAAGATCTCTGGTTGCAAATAGCTAACAAAATAAGTTTTTGTGCAGAGAAAATTATATTTTCTATCTCACTATGCAAATATATATATATATATATAGGGTAAAATAAGACAAGTCCCCTAATTATTTGACCAAATTTTCAGTTTTCCGCTTAGTGCCCGATTCAGCCTATGAACATCGGTTTATTTATGGGTTTAGTGCCCGACCTCGACCTTTAATGAGAGTATTATTATTTTTGGTGTCACCAGATTTGAACTTGCACGCTCTGATACTATGTGAGACTTAAGATGTACGTCTTAAATAACTATTTCAAAAGTTTAAACTTGTGAGTGAAGAAGACATAAATATACTCTTAAATCATCTTAACAAAGTTTAAGCGCATTGCTTGAACTTAGTCGATGTTAACCACTTTTGATAGGAATACACACATTTATTTATGGAGATTATTTTTTAAATCAACTCAAAATAGAGATTGTCTATGTATGCCTTGATTTCTAAGTATAAACACTGTACTCTATCACCGAAAGCCTATAAAACTAGAGAAAGTCTTCCAAGCATTAACGGATGAGACAAGAACACCCCATGTAAATTTCTTGGGTAAATTGATGGAAGAAAGTCAATTTTGAGTGGGCCATGCTACTAATAGATTAGGAAGACTTATATATAGGGGCGAGCCAAAAAGACTGTCGGGATCAAAATTCTGACAAAACCGATCCGAGACTGGCCCAACTAAGACCAAGACCGAGCGAGCGGATTTTTTCCTCTAAGGTCGGTGTCGATCTTTTTCCCGAAAAGCTCGATTAGGACCAAATTTTATTAAAACCTAACATTTAATCACGATTGTGATTGTTTCAATTGTTCCAATTTAGGTCATGATTTAGGTTCCGATTGTTCACGATTAGGTCACGGAAATTTATCTTCACGAATTCGTGATTGTTTCGATCAGTTGATTTGAGGAGTTGAGTTCTGTCACTAATCACGATTAGTTGAGGTTAGTTCTGATTAGTTCCGATTGACTATTGCGAATAGTTCATACTTCTTCTTTTTTACTGAAAATTTCGAACATTTTTTTTTATTGAAAATTTCGGTCCAAGACCGAGATTGACTCGAGTCAAGCAAGGCCAACTCGGGCGAGCTTTTTAGACCGAAATTGGTATCTGTCTTCCACATGTGAGGACCGAAATTTCAGATTCGGTCTTGTCAAAAAGAACGACCCGGCCCAAACAAGCTCACCCCTACTTCTATCTCATCACAATTTATTGGAGTCTATGTATAGCTTACCTCTTCTGCTCACTATATGAGGCAAAGTCATCAACTTGCATAGATACACCCTAATTCTTCATAGATATATGTACACACTTTTTCCATAATTATAGAGTCTTGTGAGGTATTATTTTGAGTGTATTAAAAGCGTGAGTGTAGCATTGTATCTCACTTTTTCATTGTGCATTTATTTCTCTCATCTATGGGTGAGCAAATTATCTACTTTGAACCGAAATCGGCATTTAGGATAGATTTAGGTATCACTTTTAATAATAGGCTAGGCAGAAGAATTTGTTTAAGAATATGTATTTTTCGGTTATGGATAGGTAACAGGGTATCCCGTTTTTATCCAGAGTCGATTATATATATATATGTGTATATATATATATATAATATTAATATTAATATTAAGAAAAAATAATCAGTAATTTTTTTTTAATTCTAATTTGTAAGTTACTAATACTAAATTTATTATTGTTTTACATAGTACAAACTGTCGCAATGTATTCTCATGATTCTCTTATCTCGGATGACACACACAATCTCGGTTTTCTTACTTGGATAAGTGTATTATTTTGTGAACAAATTGTCATTTTGGGATGATTGTTTGATCCTTTTGTATAATTTTGCAAATTCATAATTGTTTTCGAAAAAAATTGATTTCAAATTGGTTAGTATAAACAAGTTTTAGATAATTTATTTTGAAACAGTTTCTAATAAGGTACCCGGAACCATTGGTATAAACAGGTTCTGGATAGGTTTCAAATACAACATAGTAGTTTCCAGTTCCAAAATTCAATACATTGATGGGAATAAAGTAGGTTTTGGAAATCCCTAAAATTACAAGGTAACGAAAACCGTTCATTCCTATACCTTCTCATCCGTGGTATTTCCCTTTGCACTGCACTAGTGAGTATTCACGTAAACACTATGTCTCTTTCATATATTATTCTTTTACTTCTTATTTTATTATTGACTATCCGACTAAATAATTTCTTGTAGTATGAGTTGGAATCAAGGGTCGTACGAGATATTAAATTTCGTGCAATCTAGATTCATGTGACATGTTCAAATACTTATGTAAACTTTTGGTTGGTCTTCATTTATCATTAGGTAGGTAATGCTACATAAAACTTATACGATGATCATAAATAGAATTTGTGAAGTCTACTAAAGAAGGTGTACTATGGATTAAGTAAGTTGCAATGTTGTTTCAATGAATGAAATTAATGAATATATGAGGTGGATCACTCAAGAGGAATGCCTAAGGTGAATACATAATTGAATGACATTGTCTATGTAATTTGTTTATGTTTATACGAATACCTATAAAAGTTGAGGTTGTCAATTCGGTATAAGTATATGTGTATGTGTTGTAACAAGTATGAGTTGTCGAAAAAAATATATTTTAAAAAGTATGTTCATTATGCACATAATACATTTGTATATTACAAATTAAATAAATTAATTAAGAAACATCTCATACCTTATTATAATTTTATTTGTAATATAAAATTGAACGCGAACTAATAATAATATTATTAAAATGAATTTTGCTCAAAATTATTTTTCAACTAACAAAATGAATAAATAATTGTATGTATAATTAAAACATAAGTGTTAAAATAAATAAATAAGTGCTATTTTTCTATATATTTTTCTATAAGTATATGACACTACTACAAGTCTGAAAATATAAGTTAAAAGTATTATATAAACATTAAGATATTGTTTCACAATTTTATGATAAGTTGTATATATTAATTTGGTTAGAATGTATGCAATTGTGACAAATAAATTTTTTGATTCATTTTCTCACTCCTAATGTCAAAATGTCAAAACAATCCATTTTAATTAGTCCATATCAAACATACAATTCTCACTCCTAAATGGTATGTCATTTAAATCACTTTAAAATTCTCTAAACATTCTCATTCATTTTCAAGATAAGTTACAAAACCTTAATTATTTCTCTTTATTTCACATGTATATTTATAATTTTGTGTAAAATATATTTTATATAATACTAAAATACCTAATATTATATCTTATGAATCTACGTTATGCACGTAATAAATTTTTATTTTACAAGTTAAATAAATTAATTAAGAAACATCTCATGCCTTATTATAATTTTATTTTTAATATAAAATTGAACACGTGAACACTAATAATAATAATATTAAAGTGAATTTTACCAATCTTACATAAATGTATGTTATATATTTATAGACTTGAACATATTTTTTCAACTAACACAATGAATAAATAATTGTATGTATAATTAAAACATAAGCGTTAAAATAAATAAATAAATGCTACATTTTCTATATATTTTTATATAAGTATATTACACTACTAGAGGTCATAAAATCATTAAATATAACTTAAAATTATTATATGAACATTAAGATACTGTTTCACAATTTTATGATAAATTGTATACATTGATTTGGTTAAAATGTATGAAATTGTGACAAATAAGTTTTTTGATTCATTTTCACTCCTAATGTCAAAATATAATCAATTTTAATTAGTTCATGTCAAACATACAATTCTCACTCCTAAATGGCATGTCATTTAAATCACTTTAAAATCCTTCAAACTTTCTCATTCATTCTCAAGATAAGTTACAAAACTTAATATTTTTTCTTTATTTAACATGTATATTTATGGTTTTATCTTAAATATATTGTATACAGTGAATTGTATAAAATATTAAAATACATAATATTATATTTGATGGATAAAAAGTATGAACATATAAAAATTAAATAGACAAATTAAATATAAGTTTATATTATTAAATAATAATTTTATCAAATTGCATATCAACATTACTTAACTTATAAAGTTAACATATGAACGAATAATAATATGAAGATAAATTTTGACATTTTTATATAAGTATATAAAACCAATAGAAGTCGAACAACGATAATAATTAAGTTAAAAGTATTATATGGACATTAATATAGAAAAATGTATTACAGACTCAACATATTTATAGAAAAATATTTTTATATTTATAGACTCAACATATCTTATAAATAGAAAATACATAAAATTTTATTTGTAGATATTTTTACTATTATTACAATTAGTAAAAATTTACTAATGATTTTAATTTTTTCATTAGTATATACACAAATAGAAGTGACAAAACCACAAAACATAACTTAAATTTTTAACTAATATTGTATTAATAATTGTTACTATTGATCATTTATGTATTTTTTAATTATTTTTATGAATAAACAAACTTAATCTTGATTTTATTTAACAGAATTATAATATTAAAATAAATAAAATAATTTATACTATACACAAATACTAATATGTTTAATATTATTTATAAATATATATGATTTTTTTATTGTATAATATTAAGTTAAAATTATTATTGATTAAAAATACTTTTATAAATTAAAATTTTAATAAATAATAAATAAACTATATATATATAGGGAAAAGTCTGAAAATAGTTCATCATGTTTGCACAAAATGGTTTTCGGTGCAACTTATTTTTTAGTGATGGTTAATGATTCAATACGTTTGAAAATGATGGTAATTGGTACTTCCGTTATTTTTCTGTAAAAAATTCTGTTAAATATTTTTCATATTTACAAAATTAACCAAATATTTTTCTAAATGTTACAATTACACCCTACAAAATTACACTAATGTTTCAAACAAGTCCCGACTCGATTCGAGCCAAACCGGGGGTCCCTTAGCCAGGGTCTGAACCCCGACCCGATTCAGAATTTTCCCATATATATATTCAATTAATATAAAAAATAATTCTCGAACAAAGAGCGAGTGCGTGTTGCAAGATATATTAATTATATATATAAACCCTAAAATATATGTATAATATATATAAATTATTTAATATATGTTAGTTTTCATTTTTTTAATAAGTAAGGATAAATTTAACCTAATATTATATAATACAAAAATTATACATATTTATATAAAATGTTAAAATTATTAGTATTTTTTTCATTATATTATATATTTTAAGTATTTTAATACTACGAAGTATATTATAAAATAAAAAGATTAAGTATAATATAATTATTTAAAAAAAATAATTAAAATACATGTATCAATAATAAAAATTATGAATACAATACTAATTAACAGTTTTTTAAAATGATTTTGTGAATTTTATTAGTATTATATCTTTATAAAAATATTAAAATCATTAGTATTTATTTTTTGTAATTTTAATCATATAAATAATATTTTATTCTTAATTCACAAAATATATTAAGAGATATTTAGTATCTTAATGTTTATATAATATTTTTAACTTATATTTTATGATTTCTAATATATATATATATATATATTTCGACCAAATAAAAAATACTATATATATATATATATTTTTTTTTTTTGGCCAAATATATATATATATATATATATAACGCTACAACTTTGTCACTTCCGCTCTGTATTCTGTGGCGGAAACTCTCTGCCCTCTGTGTTTCTGTCTCTAGTCGTCATAAATCATCATCACGGAGCAGAACTAAGAGCGTCAGTCTCATACTTTCTCACAGCAAGAAGCTCCGAGCAGGAGGAAGAAGAATACCATAGCAATGGCTCTCAAGCTAAATCCTTGTGTCCCATTCCATCAATCCCACAATCTTCCGACTTCATTTGGCTTTCCTCCAATGGCGAACCTCACCCGCAGATCTCCCAAGTTCTATGTGGCCTCCGCGCTCCGTACCGATTCCAGGTAAGTTCAGTTTTCTTTTCCTTCATATCCTTCTCCCTCTTCGATTGGGTTGGCCGCATTCCGCTGCAATTCAATGATCTTACATAGCTTTTACATTTCTCCCCATTCGATTGGGTTTTGCTCAATTTTCTTTTTTTGGCCAAGTGGGTTTGCTCAATTAAAATGCATGTTCTAGAGCGAATTTCAATTTTGCATGAACGGATTTCACCCAGAAAGAGGCTCTCATGCATCAGATACCTCCAGTAAATTTTGTTCTACTGATCTGAAAAATCCAGTTGTCGATTCGATATGAACAATAATTAAATTAATATTTCCATTTGAGTATCTTTCTGATCTCCTGACGCCTTTGTTTATGAAATACTGTAATTCTATCTTCAATTTGAATACGAAAAAAATGATGTTTGTAATTTGATTCATGCATTGTGACTCGTGTCTGTCCTTCCACTTATAGTTTATTATATATATTGGTGGATTCGTTCTCTGCTCCACTTTTCCGTTTTTCTAGCTTTCTTCTGGACGTCACGTGAACTTGATTTTATCGGAGTTTTAAATTTGACTTAATTTTCGGAGTCTCCGAGGTACGCAACTTCGATCTAGCTTGCATGAATTTAATGGTGTCAGTTATCATATTCTAAGGGCAATGCTATTGATTACTTGTTCTAGTAACAATCCGGGTAGGGTCTATATGAGGAATAAATGCATGCGTCAACAATTTACACTGTCTTTTGATTAAAACCATTGGATCTGGACTATTTTGTTGCAAATGGAGCCACCCCACCGACGACCAATAATTACAAGCAGTGGCTGATAATTTCAACCCCATCATATTCATATGCATAACTATGTTCTTCGACAATACAATTTATCAAAAAGCATAATATTTCTGATGAATTCTTCTTGTCAATGTCGTGTTGAATATCTCATAGTATCCATGTTTTCTGCATGTCCCAACAACTATGAAAGTTTTTGTTTTCTTTTCCTGTTGGCCTGTGGACTTTCAGCCAATTTTCGGGTGATTTGCATTTGAATTTATTGGGACACGTAAAATTAGTTGGATGGAAGATTTGCAGTTCTCAACTCGAAGAGACCTCTTAGTCACGGCTGAAAAGAGATGTGAATGATAGGGTCCCGGTCTTTGCTTATTTAATAGGAATCGTGGGTGAGCAAATGAAATGTTCTTGGTTTATGACAGCAAAATGAAAAAAAAAATCCTACCACCAAGGCACCATTAACCCACTCAAAATAATCTGTGGGTCTTACTGCTCTATTTATGGGAGCGTATTTTTGTGTATGGACTAACAATGTCAGGGTGACGCCTTGTGGTATGATATAATTACTTAAATGAAACATGTCGTGCTGCTTACTCCGTTTCTCCAAAATTGGTGCCCTTCCATGATCTTATCAGCAGTTTATTTTATTCAACTCATTTCAATTTTTTGGCATAAAGAATGCACTTTTATCTTAAAAATTTCAATAGCTAAAGCTGGAGTTCTCAGGCCTCCCTTTTTTTTTTTGGCTTGAACATTCAAGAAAAAAATTCTGAAAATCATTTCATCTAGACTCATTTTGAAAGAGCATATCATTTCAGCTTCCTTCTTTTAGCAAAGGAAGTTGAACAAACAGTATAATGTTGGGGATTTGATTATGGGCCATTCTCCTTACCAACCGTAACATATGATTCCTTCACCTTGCAATTCTGTCTTTTTTTCTTTCTCTTGTGATCTTTCATGACCCTGTACTGTACCGTGACTTCCATTTAAAATGTGATTTCTGGGTTAATGTCTGCATGGTGTGGAATTCTGAATGGTCATTGATGCATTTATCAAGAGATCAGTAAGTATAAAATTGTGAATAAGCTTAGACTTCATCGTTTCTTGGACTATTGCTGTTGTTCTGCCACCTGTGCCATATTATTTTCTTGACTACAAAAAATATTTTAAGATACTGCGGCAGGTTCTGTCATCTAGAATTTGGATCATGTGGAGTGTTAAAGTTATTCGAATGTTCTGTAGCCTTTACTTTGATACCTGTGTCTTTTTGACTGGTGGGCTAATATGATTTACTTCTTTTTTGATAAGAATGACACGCATTGTTTGCATAAGAAAAAGTAGGTATTATCTTTTTATATGATGTAATATACCAAATCTGAAATAATTCTGTATTGGATCACATCCTTGATTTGTATAAGCATATCAGAGTTTCTTTTCTTTAATTGAAAGGAAATTATTGGCAGTCAATTATTGAATGTGCTTGTGTACAGTTGGGAACTAATTTTCTTGGGAAAATTTAAATCCACCTTGCCAATAACCTTATTGGCTCTCCTGATCTTAATAATATTCACCTTACATTTATTTAAACTATTTATGTTAAAAATCTAAGTTTAACTACATAGCATCATCTGCACCTCTTTGTATTGTATGGTACGTTTTAGCTGAAAATGTCACCTTGAAGAAGAAGAAAAAACATATTTTTGTTTGATGCAGAGAGGTTGCAACTGCAAAGAAGCCATTTACTCCTCCTCGTGAAGTTCATTTACAAGTAACCCACTCCATGCCACCCCAAAACATGGAGATATTCAAGTCACTCGAGGATTGGGCCGAGGATAATATTCTTGTTCACTTGAAGCCAGTGGAGAAATGTTGGCAGCCACAGGATTTTTTACCCGATCCTGCATCTGATGGCTTCGAAGAACAGGTTAAAGAGCTTAGAGAGAGGGCAAAGGAGATTCCAGACGATTATTTTGTGGTTTTGGTCGGGGACATGATCACTGAAGAAGCTCTTCCTACTTACCAAACGATGTTGAATACATTGGATGGGGTTAGGGATGAAACGGGTGCGAGCCCGACATCATGGGCCATTTGGACAAGGGCTTGGACTGCTGAGGAGAACAGGCACGGTGATCTCCTCAACAAGTATCTCTACCTTTCGGGGCGAGTTGACATGCGCCAAATTGAAAAGACAATTCAATACTTAATCGGGTCAGGAATGGTAAGGCAGAAGTTCTCTTAATTGAATATATCTACTGATTTTTGCTCTTACTTTGGGTTGCTGGTTTAGTTACAATGTTTCTAACTGTCATTCTATTCATGCTACAGGATCCTCGAACAGAGAACAATCCCTACCTCGGCTTCATATACACTTCTTTCCAAGAACGAGCGACCTTCATTTCTCACGGTAACACAGCAAGACACGCCAAGGAGCACGGTGACTTGAAGTTGGCCCAAATATGCGGCATCATAGCAGCCGATGAACGTCGCCATGAGACAGCCTACACAAAGATTGTGGAGAAGCTCTATGAGATTGACCCTGATGGAACGGTCTTGGCATTTGCTGACATGATGAGGAAGAAGATCTCCATGCCTGCACACTTAATGTACGATGGACGTGACGAGAATCTGTTTGACAACTTCTCGTCCGTAGCACAGAGGCTCGGTGTGTACACTGCAAAGGATTATGCAGATATTTTGGAGTTCTTGGTGGGGAGGTGGAAGGTGGATGAGTTGACGGGTCTATCTGCTGAGGGAAGGAAGGCTCAGGAGTATGTTTGTGGTTTGCCTCCAAGAATCCGCAAATTGGAGGAGAGAGCTCGAGCAAGAGCTAAGCAAGCTCCTGCAGTTCCTTTCAGTTGGGTTTTCGACCGTAATGTGCAGCTCTAAAATAAAAAGATTAAGTGCTCCATTGGCAAATAATATGAGTGAGATTACGTTATTGCAGTCTTTAGAATCTGAAGATGATAGTTTTAGATGCAAGTGTTCGTTTTTGTTTTTGGTTGTCGTACTAAGATGTTACGTCTGGTCTCAACTATGGTTGCTTGGTTGGTTGGTTGTTCTCGTCTGTTTATAATGGTGGTCAATGGATCAGTACTCATCTGTGCATGTATCCACAAGAAGAGTATGAATCATAGAGCAAGTCTATGCAGATAGTATAATCAAAGCTAAATCTCACCGAGATAAATTTGCTTGTCACTGCTGCAAGACCCAACAATAGGCTCAGTAGGATGAAAAACGGTCTCATTTACAGGCCCTGTGTGACCAGGCAGCTTATACAGAATCCTCCGAGAAGTTGTATCCCATATATAAACCATCCGGTCGGAACTCCCTGCAGTAGGGGTGTCAATCGTGTCGTGTCATAATCGTGTCGTGTCATAATCGTATCGTGTCTAAACATATATCGTGTCTAAACGGATAAATTTTAAACGTGTCTAAACATGTCTCGTGTCTAAACGTATAAGTCGTTTAATCGTGTCTAAACGTATAGAGTTGTTTAGACACATGATCCGATAATGTCAAACTCATATACGCTTTAAAGCAGATATATACACAAATACATATATACACAAATTCAAATATACAAAGTAAGGTCATCATAGTTCAATATTAAAAAGTAAGTGAGTATTTTAATATATTATTATTATTATTATACTTAAATGTGTCTAAACGTGCCACATGTATACACAACACGATTAGACACGAATAGTTAATCGTGTTTATACAGATATCCGCAGATCTGAGTTGTTTAGACACGATTAATAATCGTGTCTAAACGTATAAGAGTTGTTTAGACACGGGATCCATTAATGTCAAACTCATATACGCTTTAAAGCAGATCGTGTCGTGTCGTGTCAGAAATTATCAGCCCTACCCTGCAGTGACCTTGCTTCCATCAGGGGACCATCCACACTTCAATAAATTCTTCTCAAAGTTGTGTTGTGCCCTTCCATGATCTTTGCACAACGGTTCTGTGGGGCATAAGGGCGCATATCTTATATACAGAGTTTAGAATCCATGCCATTTGTGAGGAGGTAAGACCCATCAGGACTCAACTGCATACCCGTTATTGTATCTTGGTGACCATGGAGAGTCATCACCACTTCGCCCTCCTCAGGTCCCAAACCTTCACATCATTGTCTATACCTCCTGTGAAGATCTTATCCGATGCATCAGAGAAAGAAACTGCAGTGATTTGGTATCTGTCTGGAAATGTCTGGATTGACCGACCCTCTCTGACGCATGTCCCAAAGCTTGGCTGTTCCATCATCGGATCCACTGACAACAAGAGGTGGCCCTCTTCTTGAGGGGCAGACAGAATTGACAAATGAAGGGTGTTCATCCATTTTCTTCACTTGTTTTCCTGTTTCAACATCCCAGGCCCTCAGAGTCTTGTCGGGGCTAGCAGAGATTATCTGGGACCCGTCAGTGGTCCACTGGAGGTCAAGAACAGCATTTTTGTGTCCCTTCAAGACAATGAAGTTCTTGCACTCCCCATGAACGTTCCACAGGAAGATTTCTCTGTCATGTGATCCTGAGGCGACAACTGTCCCTGCAGGATTGAACTTCATGGTGCATATAGCACTAGGGTGACCAGACAGTAACATCATTGGGGACTCCAAACTGGATGTTCTCTGTTTCTCATTAGGCCCTGGTGGAGCCTTGAAAGGAACGGTTGACCACTCCATTGGCCTTGGTCCAGGTACAGACAAGGGACTTTCACCCTCTGTTGGCACGAGTTGCATCATGCCACTCACAGGCTTTTTCTGTACGTAGTATTCCAATTTCTCTAAGCAAAAACTCTGCTATGAAAATAACATGTTCCGTATCATGACCTCCACCTTAATATAGAGTCTTTCAATCAAAAAAGAAAAAAACATTTGATGCCAATAATGAACTGCACATGAAGAAATGTACAATATATACAGTGAAGGAAACATGAGACTTTCGCGGTGAAAGAAATTTAGATTTTAGATTAACAGTAGAGTTTATATCTCTAGTAGTAGGAGATACAAGGATACTTTCTAAGTTCTAAGATCTATTATTTTGGCAAGAACAGATGCGCCAGGTCAAATTTAATTATAAACACAATCCTGGATTGAAAACATACGAGTGGGGCGAAGATGTTTTTTAAAAAGTAACTACAGTGCAAAAAATATTTAAAACATTAAGTAAACTGAAAAAATATTTAGTAAAATGTATATAAACGCTACTAGGGTAGCGTTTTTCCAAAAACGCTACGAGGGGTAGCGTTTTTCATAAAACGCTGCTTGGGGTAGCGTTTTTCATAAAAAGCTGCTTGGGGTAGCGTTTTTATGAATTTCGCTACCCCTAGTGACGATTTTTTTTTACGTTTTTGACGATTTGATGTTTAATTTAAAAAATTTAAAATTTTTAAAAAGTTATAGTAAGTAGATATTTTAATTTCGATTCAAATGATGCAAAAAATATTAAATTTGGACTTGTGGATTGACTGTAGGCTCTGCCGTAAGTTGAGATATGAAAATTTGACTTAAAAAAATATAACTCATACCCTGTAAGTCCAAATTGACCACGGTGAACGTCATTTATGTCGTAATTCAATTATCTACATAGGGTAATTTTTTTGATTAGAAATACAGTGATTTTGTAACTTAACATCGTTTGTCTTAAAATTTGACCGTAATAATCAAATGCATTAGGTGAGAAATTTAATTATGTACTTACTCAAAAAAAATCAATAAAATCAAAGTGAGTAGATAATTTAATTACAAATTAAATAACGTTAACTAGACGTTAATGTTTTGCTTTTAGACTAACCGTATAATACGGCAGAGCCTACAGTCAATCCGTAAATCCAAATTTAATATTTTTTGCATCATTTGAATTGAAATTCAAATATCTACCTACTTTAATTTTTTAAATTTTTTTTAATAATTTTTTTTTTAAAAATTAAACATCAAATCGTATAAAAAAAACGTAAAAACAAAATCGCCACTAGGGGTAGCGAAATTCATAAAAACGCTACCCCAAGTAGCGTTTTATGAAAAACGCTACCCCTAATGGCGTCTTTTGAAAAACGCTAATCAAAGTAGCGCACGTTATAAAAAACGCCACTCAAAGTAGCGCACGTTATAAAAAACGCTACGCCCAGTAGCGCTTATATACATTTTACTAAATATTTTTTCAGTATATTTACTTTTTCAAATTCTTTTGGCACAGTACCTACTTTTTAAAAAACTTTGTGGGGCGAATCAATCAAGACCACCTAGGGTTTCGTACTCCATTGTCTGATTCTGTAGTTCAACGGAGACTAAGAAGTCAGCAAAGACATATTTATCAGCATCATAGTCTAATTTAAGTTCAAAAAGCTTTCATCAGCAAGAAAATGCAGGAAACAATCCGATACGAGAGAATGAAATATCATTTTTTGATACGATCCTACGTATCCAAGTCACCTGAACAGAATTTGAGAGAGAGAGGGAGAGAAGAGAGAAAGTAGAGAGAGAGAGTTTGTTGTAATATTCTTTTCATAAACTCAACAACAACATGTAGAACAGATAAAAGAGGCTAACAATACTAACTCTAGTTGTCATTGACCCTGATTTATTTAACTACGGTCGGAACTACGATCAATACGGTTCGACTAGGTTCACGGTACTTGCGTATTGATCGTAAGCAATACGGTTCGACTAGGTTCGGCTTGCATCAACACTCCCCGCCTAAGCAAGGAACTTGACCTCAAGGTCAAAATCCGGGTATTTCTTGCAAAACTCGTCCATGAATTCCCACGTGGCTTCTTCCCTTGAATATCCATCCCATTGCACTAGCAACTTGGTGACTGCTCGATTTTCTCTCTTGACCATTTTTCTTTCGACTATGGCACTCGGTACTTGCGTGCTGGATTTGATGAATTCCTTCAGTAGCTGCGTGACCTGGTTCTGAGTTCCATATGCAAGCTTTAGCTGTGATACGTGAACTATGGGGTGCACCAACGCTTCTGCTGGAAGAGCCAATCTGTATGCCACAACTCCTATCTTCTCGATCACTTGATAGGGCCCGAACCACTTTGGTTCAAAATTATTGGCTCCCTTCCAGCTTCATGAAAACCCAATCACCAATTTTGAATTCCCTTTCGGACCTCTTCTTGTCCGCTAGTTGCTTCATTCGGTTTTGAGCCCTCTCCAAATGGAACTTAAGCAACTTGATAGTTTCTTCCCTATCCTTAGGTAGAGGTCCACCGCAGCATCCTTCGATTCCTTCACAAAATATGGAAGGTGGATCGGAGGGGGATAGCCATACAAAGCTTCGAAGGGAGTTGTTTTTATGGATGAATGCCACGACGTGTTATACCACCACTCGGCCAATGCCAACCATTTGTACCAAGTCGAGGGTCGCTCTCCGACCATACACCGAAGGTATGACTCCAAACACCTATTCACCACCTCGGTTTGGCCGTCAGTTTTCGGATGATAGGCCGACGATAAACACAGTGAAACACCTAGTTGTTTGAACAGTTCTTGCCAGAAGTTACTCAAGAAGACCGAGTCCCGATCACTCACGATCCTATTTAGTAACCCATGCAATTTGAAGACATTGGCCAAGAACTCCTCTGCCACCGTAGATGCACTGAAGGGGTGGCTCAAAGCCATAAAATGTTCGTACTTCGTTAGTCGGTCTATGACAACAAATATCACCTCATTACCTTGTGACTTTGGCAAACCCGTAATAAAATCCATGGATATGTCAGTGAATACTTCATAGGGTAGAGGTAACGACTGCAACAACCCGGGCGTGGCACTATTATCTGCCTTGTTACGCTGGCATACTTCACAATGCCTTATGAATTCTTTGTCGTACTTCTTGATACCTTTCCAATATAATAGTGTCGAGAGTCGTTGTAAGGTGGCAGTGACCCCTGAATGTCCTCCTAATGCCGAACAATGATATATCTTCATAATATATTCTCTTAATTCACTGTCATTTCCCACTACAATCTTCCCATTTCTTCTCAATATTCCATCCACATAATTGAACCGTGAAAGACCAACTCCATGCTCTAGTTGTTGAATAACTGCCAAATAATCCACATCCTTATCATAACTACCCCTGATTCTTTCCAACATGTCTGAAGAAACAGAGGTCACGGCTAGGGCAAGTAATTCAGACCCGGGCAACCTTGATAGAGCATCTGCAACCTTGTTCTCTACCCCCTTTTTATATTGGATCTCATAGTCGTACCCCAATAGCTTAGCAAACCACGTATGTTGCAGTGGTGTAGAGATCCTTTGATCGAGTAAGTATTTCAAGCTTCGGTGATCCGTATTGATAATAAAATGTCGGTCTATGAGGTAGAAATGCCATTTTTTTATGGCCAACAACACCGCCAACAACTCCTTCTCGTAAATCGACAACACTTGTTGTTTAGGAGCTAACGCCTTGCTAATAAAGGCGATCGGATGTCCCCTTTGCATAAGGACCGCTCCGATGCCTAGACCTGATGCATCGGTCTCCACTACGAATGTATTATTAATCAATTTCAGATGAAATTGAGAGAAGAACTTGAAGAAGATGAGGTTGCTTAGAGAGGAAGGAATCGGAAATTCTGTTATAACTGAATAACCAGAAAAACAGAGCAACAATAGAAAACTAGGAGAGTAACTCTTCAATTGATTCAAGTTAAGTTTTACAAACAGATTCACCACCTATTTATAGTCTAATCTAATGAGCAAATACAAGAGAAATGACTAGGTACTAAGCTATAGAGTAGAAGATACAAGAAGACACTAGAACATCCAAGAACACTCAAGAACACCTTGATGACCTTGATGAACCGAAACTATCCTAGAGGTGTAGGTGTTCTATAATAAACATACTTGTTTATCATAACTCCTAACATTCCCTATCCAAGATCCTTTTTGAATAAGCTTGCTTGATTGTTGCTTTTGTCTGAAATACTCTTCCATCCTTCTGCATACTTAGCTCAATGTTTTTAAAACCTCATCATGACCACCTTCTTGCAGCTCTTATCAACCTTGATCATGCTCTAAGCTGCCATTCAACTTCCTTTTCTTCATCATATCATCTCAAAATAAGAATTAGAAAGAACACACAATTCTTGCAATTTATTTTCAAGATATCAACATCATAAACCAGATCCAACCTGTTAGCATTGATCACAACTCAATATACTGCACAACTTCTCATCCAAATCAACCATACCTAATACTTGTTTCAACCTCATGAGATATATAAGAGAAATCCCTTCTAAAGACTCATGATATACTCCAACCTTGATGTAGGCATCCTTATAGAGATTCAGCATTTTTTATTTTCATATGCACTTTATGCACTTTTCCTTGACTTTCCTTTCACCTTCATTCTATACACCTTATTTTTCATTGATTCTTTTTTTTTATTATTGATAGGAAGGTTTGAGCCTTCATCTTTTCATTGGGGTTGGAAGGTTTGAGCCTTCATCTTTTCATTCTCAAATCAAAGAAGAAGTATCTTTGACGTTGTCTTCTTCAATGATTATTTTTGAACTAAACCCCATGAGCTATCAATATAGAACATTCTCTAGGAATAGCCTTCATCGAGGTGAGATCATGAAGAACAAGAGAAGGCAGAGATCACCAATAAATGATCACAAGGAAAACAAGAAAAGTATGATCAATGATGAAGAGATGAAGATACACATACCGAGTATGAAATCAATACACCCGGGTTGACAACCATTTTATGACGAATATCTCAATCACGAAAAGCAAGAACATAGTAGTCTCCTAATTCAAATAAGATATGATAGCACAAGAAAAGAAACGGAACAGCATACTTAGAGAACAATCAAGACCAGATTAGAACACAAAATATGGCACATGACAGATATAAACACCACTGAGCATCATATTCAGACAGACAGAAAAGAGCATCATCAAACAACACCAGCAATCAAGGAGCATTAATCAAGAAGCATCAGCCGAATCAATGCTAATGCCTTCAGTGAGACATTTGGACAACACCTCAACTTCTTCCAAGGAGTACACACCAAGCTTTTGACGAAGAGGAACAAAACTCTTTTCAGTGAGCGGTTTTGTTAGAATATCTGCAAACTGGTCATCAGAGGGAACAAAGTTAACAATCACTTGACCATTAGTCACCTTTTCCCTAACAAAACTAAGATCCAACTCAACATGCTTCATTTTCGAATGATGTATGGGATTTTCTGTCAAACCAACCGCACTTGTATTATCAGACCAAACAACTGGAATGGATGATAAAGAAACCTGAAGCTCCTGAAGTAAGGAAGTCACTCACATAATCTCACATATAGCATTTGCAATTGCTCTGTACTCGGCTTCAGCAGATGATCTGGATATAACCGATTGCTTTTTGGAACTCCACACAATAGGATTGCCATTAAGAAGAAGAAAGTGACCTGATATAGACTTCCTATCAGTTGGATCACTACCCCAATATGCATCTGCATAGGAAACAAGAGACACTTCATTAGTAGGTAGAGGAGGAGCTTGAAACAAAACCCCATGAAACAGAGTACCTTTGAGGTACTTCAACACATGAACCAAAGCATTCCAATGAACTAATGACGGTGCTTGAACAAACTGACTTAGTTTGTTCACAGCAAATGCAATATCAGGACGAGTAGCACAAATATGTTGAAGAGCACCCACAGTACTTCTATACAGATCATCATTCGGACACGGAACACTCTCCTTATCACACAAGATTTTTGATAAGAAATTACCTATCATAGGTGTAGGCATAGGAGACGAATCACTCAAACCTGTTTTACTCAGAAGTTCCGAAATATACTTGTGCTGACTGAGAAGAAGACAATCGTCTTTTACCTGCACATCCATACCCAAAAAATAGTTAAGAGATCCCAAGTCCTTGAGTTTGAATTCAGTATTGATCTGAGAAATTACTTCCTCAATATCATACTGATCATGTCCAGTCACAACTATATCATCTACATACACTAAAAGAAACACAGAACCAGTAGAAGACTTTTTGATGAACAAACAATTATCTGATTTAGAAACTTGAAACATTAATCGACCTAAAAGAAAATGTTTGAGCTTTTCAAACCAAGCTCTTGGTGCCTGTTTTAAACCATACAAAGCCTTATGAAGCTTGCATACCAAAACATTCCCAAAGGAATCTCGTTGCTCAAAACCGGGAGGCTGAGTCATAAACACTTCTTATGTAAGATCACCATGAAGAAAGGCATTATTCACATCAATTTGCCTAAGTTGCCACTTGTTAGTCAAGGCTAAAGACAACACAATACGAACAGTAGGTGATTTAACAACAGGACTAAAAGTTTCATAAAAATCAAAGCCAGGTTTTTGAGAAAACCCTTTAGCAACTAACCTTGCTTTGTACATGTTTACCGAACCATCAGAGTTACGTTTCACCTTAAAGATCCATTTGCACCCTACTGGAATACGACCTTCAGGTAGAGTAACCAGAGACCAGGTGTTATTGGTTGATAAGGATTGTAGCTCATCATGAACGGCTTGAGTCCAATGTGAGGTCCGAAGAGCTGCATGAATGGATTACGGTTCTGAATCAACTAAGTCCTTTAAATCCTCTTTAACTTCAGTCAATGCAGCAAACTGAGAATTCGTTTTTGATCTTGTCATCATGGGATGAACATTCGGTCTACGACTAGAGAACCTGTTATCATCAGAATTTGCTGACACTATTGGAAGATCATTAGCACCATCTGTCACCAACCTTGAAGATTGCACTAATTCATTGTTAGAAGAAGGTACATACCTGATTACACCATCATATTCTCTTGAAGTCTCATCCAAAGAACCAGCTCCAGGAGCCTCCACCTCAGAAACCGACTCAACACCTGGTACATCCACACCAGAATTTGACAACTCATTAGTTGGAAGAGACATAGAAGGAGATGAAATTCCAGGACAATCAGGAGATGTATTAGTATGATCAGCAGGTATATCAACAAAGCCAAATGGAAGAAAAAACGGATTACTTGTGTGAGTGTTTTTCGGGGCAGAGGATAACATGAACTTGCCATTTTTATCAGCAAACGGAAACTCATTTTCATGAAACCGAACATGACGTGAAATATAAAGCTTACCATTTGAATCCAAACACCTGTAACCATGCTGTTGTGAACAATATCCCAGAAAAACACAAGGAGTAGATCGAAAGTCAAGTTTGTGTTTGTTAAATGGACGAGTAAACGGGAAACACAAGCAACCAAAGACTCGTAATATGGAGTAATCAGGTACCTTTCCAAACAATTTTTCATGAGATGACACGTTAGAAAGTACCTGAGTAGGGAGCCTATTGATTAGGAACACAGCTGTGAAAAATGAATCACTCCAATACTGCATAGGCAAGCTTGCTTGATACATAAGTGTTAGTCCCATCTCTACAATATGCATATGTTTTCTTTCGACTATCCCATTTTGCTCAGAAGTATATGGACAAGTACTTCTATGAGCAATACCTTTGCTAACAAAGTAAGATGAGAGAGTTTTAAACTCACCTCCACCATCGGTTTGAACTGCTTGGAGTGAACATGATAGTTGTCGCTCGGCCAAGGTATGAAACTGGATGAACACATTAGCAGCATCACTTTTCTTCTCTAAAAAATAGATCCAAGTATATCGTGAGAAAACATCAACTATACTCATATAAAATCTTTTTCCATTAGACGTCACCGGGGCAGGTCCCCAAAGATCAACCTCAATCAATTGAAGAGGCTTATCGTATTTAGTTGAAGAGTTAGAAAACGGAAGACGTATGCTTTTTCCAACTGAGCAAGCTGAGCATAAACCATAAGAAGCTGAACACTTATTATCAAACTGAGAAAATACAGAACTTAAGACTTTGGATGATGCATGTCCAAGTCTTTGATGCCATATCATGGTTGAATCAACAACTCTAGTACTATGACAACTACTCTCAAAATCAGAGTTCTTATTAGACAATCTAGGAGTAAAACTACTAAAATCTAACTTGTATAGGCCTCCAGATTCTTCTCCTTGAAGTAAGACCTTCTTAGTTGTCGAGTCACGAATGAGACAATATGTAGGATGAAACTCAAAAAACACAGCATTATCCCTGGAAAACTTAGATACAGAAACTAAGTTTTTAGTGATTTCAGGAGAATAAAGCAGATTATTAAGAAACAACGACTTAGAGCATGTATTTATCACAGATGTTCCTATATGAGAAATCGACAATTGAGCACCATTTCCTACTTGAATCGTACCTGCACCTTTGTATGGTTCAGCTCTAATAGGTTGAACATTTGCTATGTGATTCGATGCTCCCGAATCTGGATACCAGATTTGATCGGTGTGAAGCTGTTGTGGCTGGGGCAAGGAAGCAAAGTTTACTTGCGGATTCAGATCTTTGGCATGTGGAGGAGTGGCAGCTGTAACACCAGGAGCAGGAGGTGCAAATCCATATGGAAATCCATAGGGGAGCATGTACGGGTACTGTCCTACCGATGGTGCTGAAGGCAGGTACATAGCAGGAGCAGAATTGACAGCATTTGTTGTATTGAATGAATGATGCTGAGGTATAGGTTGAGTAGGCAGAGAGTTACCAAACAATTGATGTTGAGACAAAGGTTGAGTTGCTGGATGAAAGCTGGAAGAGGTCTGGTGCTGATCAGAAGCCTCAGTCGACTCATTCCATGATGTTTGACAGAGATTAGCTGAGACCTGTCCAGCCGAGTTGATGCCATGAAAATTGACATCAAACCTCTTGTAACATCTGTTTACAAGATGTCCAACTTTGCCACACAGCTGGCATTGAGGCCTATTACCTCCTCTTCCTCTTCCTGATCCTCTTCCTCCATTGTTCTGATTACTGTATTGAAACTGATTCTGGTTTTGAACACCAGAAGTATGATTCTGTCCAGCAGAACCATTCGCATTCTGTCTGAAACCAGATGTTGTAACAGATTGCTGATTCTTCGAGTTGTCTTCATTGCTGTGGACCATGGCTTGAGGTAAGATGACTGGATCGAACACCTGATATCGACTCCTGGTTTCAGCATCCAAGAGAACAGAAGCAACAGACGCAAGATCGTATGGATTTCTACTTGCGTGTATAACAGCAACAACATTGTCAAACTGACCTTGCACTCCATCTAAAACAATAGAAATCTGCTGGATTTCATCAATAGGATGACCGCAGCTTGCCAAGCTATCACAAGTGGATTGTATATCAGCTAGATAATCTCGAACCGACTGAGTTATGAGTTTCCTTGCCTTCAATCTTCCATAGAGACTCATAACTCTAGTGGTTGAGGAAGAAGAAAACATTTGATGCAGCTTGGATCAGATAGCACTAACTGTCATACATCCTAGCAGATATCTATTGACTTGAGGACATATAGACACAAGAAGCCATGAAGCTAAAGCACTATCACGTTGCAGGTATGAAGTATAGACAGGATTTGGCACATTTTCTCCATTATCATTAACAATCTGCATCGGAATGTCTCTAACTCCATATAGATGTGATTCGATATTAAAACCTCTAACAACAAGTAATACCTGCTGTTTCCATGACTGAAAGTTGTCATCTCCTGTGAGAAGACACACTCGTTTGTTGGAGAAGGCCGGTGGAAGAAGATCTTCCATTGCAGCACCGAAACAGAGCAGTCGATCGGCTAGGAACAGAGCAGAGTGAAATCGCGGCTGAGATTGCTGCTTGAACTCGAATCAGATGTTGCAGACACCAGATTCTTGCAGCTCTGATACCATATTAATCAATTTCAGATGAAATTGAGAGAAGAACTTGAAGAAGATGAGGTTGCTTAGAGAGGAAGGAATCGGAAATTCTGTTATAACAGAATAACTAGAAAAACAGAGCAACAATAGAAAACTAGGAGAGTAACTCTTCAATTGATTCAAGTTAAGTTTTACAAACAGATTCACCACCTATTTATAGTCTAATCTAATGAGCAAATACAAGAGAAATGACTAGGTACTAAGCTATAGAGTAGAAGATACAAGAAGACACTAGAACATCCAAGAACACTCAAGAACACCTTGATGACCTTGATGAACCGAAACTATCCTAGAGGTGTAGGTGTTCTATAATAAACATACTTGCTTATCATAACTCCTAACATGTATCGCTCATGTTCGGGAGGGCCAAAACCGGGGTTGACATCATAGCCTCCTTAAGTGCCGAAAATGCATGATCGACTTCATTCGACCACTTAAACGAAACCTTCCTTAGCAAATTGGTTAGGGGCTTACTAATAGAGTCGTAGTTCTTCACAAATTTTCTATAATACCCAGTGAGACCCAAAAATCCTCAGAGTTGCTTGACTGAAGTCGGCTTGGGCCAACTGCAAACCGTCTCTATCTTGGTTGGCTCGTTGGATACTCCTTGACCTGAGATACTCTATTTGTGTTCCACCAAATGAGCATTTGGATCTCTTAGAAAACAGTGAATTAACCTCCATAATGATGAACACGATCCTCAAGTGCCTAACATGCTCTTGGAGGCTCGGACTATAAATCAGAATATCGTCAGAAAACACTAGCACGAATTTCCTCAAATACGACTTAAATATGCTATTCATCAATCCTTGGAATGTGTCCGGTGTATTAGTCAAACCAAATGGCATTACCCGAAACTCATAGTGGCCCTCGTGCGTGCGAAATGCGGTTTTGTGAATGTCCCCTTCGAACATTCGTACTTGGTGGTAACCCGAGCGTAGGTCTATCTTCGAGAATATTGTCGCTTCATGCAACTCGTCAAGTAACTCATCTATTAGCGGGATCGGAAACTTTTCCTTGATGGTCAAGTCGTTAAGCCTCCGATAACCTACGCACATCCGCCACGATTGATCCTTCTCCTTTACAAGCACCATGGGAGATGAAAATGGGCTCGAGATCGACTGTATGACTCCTGAATCCAGCATTTCCTTTATCATCCTTTCTATAATGTCCTTTTGTGGCGCGGGATAACGACACAGTCTTTGATTGACTGTTACTCCTTCCTGCTTCAACGGTATTCGGTGGCCCACTTCCCTCTTAGGAGGTAAGCCTTTCGGTTCCTTGAACACAACTTCGTGCCTTCTTATTAACTCACTCAACTCTTCCTTTTCTGTATTATCATTCCAAACTTCTGTGGAGAAGACTATGGCATGCTGGTTTGGTTCCACCTGAAGTGAGAGACTGCAGAGTTGAACCGATGCTAGCTCTCCCTTCTTCTACAATACTGTTGTCATTTGTTCGACTGAATCCGCTTTTACTGAATTGCCTCCACTTCCCTTCAGTTGGCATTCCTGCTCGCCTAGCTTGAAGCTCATGGTGAGCTCCCTGAAATTCCATACTATGTCGCCTAAGGTGACAAGCCATTGAACACCAAATACCATGTGGTAGTTCTCCAATGGTATAAGGAAAACATATGTTGCAAATAATTCCCCTTGCATAGACCACTTGAACCCTCGACAGATCTTACTACAATGCATTGCATTTCCATTAGCCACAATCACCTTCATAGTGTTAATCTCTTCAGTGAGGCAACCCATCCTTTCGGCCATATCAATATCAAGGAAGTTATGTGTACTCCCTGAGTCAACCAATATTTGCAATCTCTTGTTCCTAACCATACCTTCCATCTTCATGGTGGAGCAGTTAAGTGTCCCCCTAATGGCATGTATGGAAATCTGTGGCACTTCCTCTTCCGCTACTTCTTCCTCGACTACACTTTATGTGGTATCTGCATTATGTTCATCTTGATCTTCGTACCCTACCTCGATCATAAACATTTGTCTTCCCTTGTTACATCGGTGGTCGACCACGTTTTTCTCCGGGCACCAATAGCATAAGCCTCTAGCCCTCGATTATCCATCTCCCTGCTCGACATAGTTCTAGCAGCTAGCCCCTTGCTAGATGACCGAGTCTGGTTCGTGTGGTTCGTCGTCACTTTGTTTGATCCTTCATACTGCGATTTATTCCCATCACTTAACCTCGTCTTTTGTTGCATTCCCGCTACGTCATTATGGAGCTTGGCCAGGGCATAAGCCTCATGCAGAGTGGTAGGACGTAGCAGCCTTACTAGTCCTTGTAAAGATGGTTTGAGTCCCCCGATGAAGAAGCTCAACACCGCTCCTTCTGATAGGTTTTCGATCACTTGCACCTTGTTGAGAAGATAATCGAACCTTCTGAAATAATCGTTGAGGTAGTCCTCCTGCCTCAAGTTCTTCATCTCTAACACAGGATCACCGTACATATCCTCCCCGAACCGTGCCTGAAGAGCCGTCACATATTCATTCCACGACAGCTTTCGATCTTGTCTGTTCCAAACCTTTGTAATGCCCTGGTGCCATTGTAATGCATCCCCCTCTAAGTGAATAATAGTTATCTTCAACTTAGCTTCATCAGGAGTTTCATCTACCTCAAAGTAATGTCCACAGCGAAACAGCCAACCAGATAAATCAGACCCATCAAAACGCGGAAATTCAACCTTACCGATATGATAATGACGTCGGTCACGATCGTGAAGGGTTTCCGAAGGAGGGTTGTGCACTTCCGTTGGAAAAACTTGCTTAGTAGCAGTACGTTCGGTGGGTTCCTTCTCCTCTGCCGATGATATCACAGAATTGGAACCTGATCCCAGAATGCCTGAGTCGGTCATCTTCTCTGTCTGTCGAGTTGAAACTATCTTGAGCACCGAACGGATTTCATCTAAGCACCCTGAGTGTCGTTCAGTAATGGCAGCTAGTCTCTCATTGGATAAGAGAAACTTCGATAGTGTTTTGCTTTGTTCCGATAACGCTCTTCCTTGCTCCTCCAGAGTGGCGTCCACTCTATTGTCACGTTGGGCTCGGGTCTCTGTGGCCATGGTACGGATTGCGGTCACAAGGCGGCGGAAGAGTGGGCAAACCTGTCTCTGATACCAGATGATACGATCCTACGAATCGTATCTAAGTCACCTGAACAAAATTTTAGAGAAAGATAGGGAGAGAAGAGAGAAAGTAGAGAGAGAGTTTGTTGTAATATTCTTTTCATAAACTTAACAGCAGCATGCAGAACGGATAAAAGAGGCTAACAATACTAACTCTAGTTGTCATCGGCCTTGATTTATTTAACTACGGTCGGAACTACGATCAATACAGTTCGACTCGGTTCACGGTTCGACTTGCATCATTTTCGTGATCTCAAGTGTACCAAGAAGCAGTCTCCTCAAACTATAAGTCATAGAATCTGATGAGAAAAACGAAGTCGAAGCTAAGGTCAATTCGACAGAGACTTTTAAGTCAAGTGACATCAACAAAATTTTCAAACATACGCGTGGATTACCTGAAGGGGTAGGCGTTGTGGCTTCGGAGCCAAGGCTTTTCCTCAATGGAACTTGAACAGGAACCTTCGAGCTTCGGAACCCTAGATTACAGAGAGAAACACAACGAGTAAAAAGTAAAAGTAAAACCTTCGAAAGATGAAGAAGAGGGTCGGTCGCTACCAGTTTTACATAGAGAAATGAAGTGACTTTTTAGTCCATTACTTGTTAACCATTGTAGTTTTAGACTTTTAGTCCTTTAATCCAGAATAGTAAATAAATAATTCCATGTCGACATTGGTGACAATTTCTGACACGACACGTTTAAACGATCTGCATTTTACACGATAATAACACGTGTCTAAACTACTTTTGTACGTTTTGACATGATTAATAACCGTGTCTAAACACATCTAACATGCAAATACACAATTAAACAAAACTAAACACGATTAAAAATATTTATCTAATATTTTGATTTTTTAAATCACTTATGGATTTTAAAACTTGATTATGAAATTATATTATAGAATTTGTGAATTTTATATTGTATTATTTCTTTCTTATCAAGTGACACAGTTTGTCTCGTGTATGTATGAATTTTTACTTGTTCAAAAAGTTAATTGTGTCTTAACATATGTTCCGCGTGTGATATGTTTAAGACCATACATGTTTAAACACGATACATGTTTAAGGTTTATCTATTTACACACGACACATTTAATGACACGACACACAAATTGTGACACCTGTCTATCAGTCTATCGTTCTGAGTTTAAAACGGGGGAGATTGGTCGAGTGATTTTTATATATATATATTAGTTGGGTTCAAAAGTTTTAACTCAGTTATTAATAGGATTGATTTTATTTCGATTTTATCGAGTCTAGTTATATATATTTACGCAAAACAATTATCATCACAAATTCACATAGTAAAATTCTTACATAGCGATCGAATATTTAATTGACTAAATCTTACTATGAATGCATAGTGAATTTGATATTGATCCCTAAAATACTAAGCTCGAAAAACAAAATTACTCTTTAGACAAATTGATTAACTTCTCTACTTATCAATTAATTTTTAAATTAAAATCTTAATTATATAAGTAATTGCTCTTTATTTTTTTCATTGAGACTTTGAGAGTGACTAGATATTAAGAGCAACATCCAAAAGTAGACGGCGGGCCGGCCGGCCTACCAAGTGTCAGGAAAACGAGTTACCAACCGGTTGTAAGAGAAGAAGCGATTCAGAAGCAGCAAATATATAATACACTTCAAATGAAAAATGAGTGTCATCACGAGTTCACGACACCATTTCCAGGCATTATTTCCAAGTGACAGCAAATTGATGAATTGCTTATTTGAACAACATAAATGAAAAATTAATTTATGGAAAAAAAAACATATACACCAGAATCACGAAACTATACACACAGAGAGTATATCCATCAGTTCATGATCCACCCAAGAATCGCAGGTTTCTCAGCAAAGATCAGAACAGTGTCTTTCCAAGGCAAAATTAACTCCTCCAAGAAATCCTTACCTTCATAACTTAACGGAACTTGGTCTTTGGGAGAAGTACGTTGGGGTTACGAACACGGGGGTTAAGGGTAGCCAATCCTTTCCACTTCGAACCATCACCATGAACACGAGATGAGATGCTCCATAATGTATCACCACCAGGTTGCACATTGGTTGCTGCTGCCGCTGCACCAGTAGATTTAGAAATGGGTTTGGATTTCATAAGTGGGTTCTTTTTACTCTTCCCCATTCCGTTAGCAAGTAACCATCGAGAACCCGACTGTTTCTCATCTTTACTTCCCCAGGAATGCTTTTTCTCTGCATCAGACTCGAGTCCCGCCACATGAACTTCCATAATCTTAAATTGCTGTACTGGAACTTTCTCTTCTTCCTTCACCTCTTTAATCAACTTCACCACCTCTTCATCATCTTCTTCATGGCGAGTGACCAATGGTAAGACCTTGCGGAATATAGTTGGTTTGGGTGGAATGAACATTCTCTCTACTTGAATAAGGGCAAGCATGGGTGAGCCAACAGGTTCATAATTTCTAAAAGGATCACGCAGTTGCACCATTAGAGCTACGGTGAAGTTATTCCCCAATAAACCACACTTTTTGCTGGAGCCTTTACCTCGCCTTCGCTCTGCTTTTGATCCTCCTTCTCCTCCTCGAATCCAGTTCAAGGAATTGGCATGATGTGCTGCAAGAATTTTCGAGGTTCTTTCACTAATTCTATCATCATCTTCACCAAGTTCACCAGAATCAAGCTTCATCCACTCACTTAGACTTAACGAAAGTCCCATTAGTCCATCGACATCATCACTGCTCTCTTGTATGCCTAGCAGTTGCAGACCTGCAGTGCCATCCAAACCGAGTGAGCCTTTCACATTAAGCCTCTTCCCCTGGAGAGTTGAAATTTCTCCAATTGATTTCGCACTGATGTTGGAAGGAGCATCGTCATCAGACATTCCAGATTGTATTCTCAAACCCTCCATCGAGAGGGCTTCAATCTTATCGAGAGCCAAAGGTGCGAGATCTTCTAAAGATACATACTCTGAACGCACCTCATTGCCTATCGAGCTCGATGTAATCTTACTAGACCTGTATCTGTGTGTCTTCTCTCTACCCATCTTTTGTGCTAAGATTCCATCTTGCCCATCATGTGGCGATATATGTAGCCTGCACCAAGGAAAAATTTAGCAATTGGAAAAAGGTTAAAAAGGAAACAAATTTAAAGCCACAAATACAATAGACAACCTATTGATGCCCTCCGGAGAGGATGAAGCTTCCATTGCCAGTTGATTCATTGTCTTTCCGGTTATATCTTCCAAAGGCATTAACTTATTGGCTTGCATAGACAACTTCTCCATTCCAACAGAAGCTAGGGACTGTAGTATCTCCATAACATCATAACCCATTTCCGCTGGTACTACCACTGGACTAGAAGCCTGCATAATCAAGCTCCCACTGCTTTTCACATTTTTGAATATAGATGGACTCATTGACCGCAGAAACCCTCCAGTTTTAGTCTGAAGATATGGCCCCAGTCCATCTGCAAGAGGAGGCAGCTCAAATGATTCTTCAGGAGGAAGATCAACTGGACTGCCAAATCCACCGCCAGCACTCTTATGAGGAGAAGCCTGAAAAACCTTGTCATTCAAGCCCCACTCTCTCATGAGAGCTTCTGTTTCTAAATCTTCTAAAACTTGCGCCTTTGTTTTGCTTTTTACATGATTTGGCACCTGCTGTTCCTTTTCAGCAACTGATAGAAGGTCAAAATCTGCAGAAACATTACCCAGCAAAGCTGAATTTGCAGCAGCATCTCTGAGGTCCCCATCAATTACACCAAAATCAAACAAAGAGTAACCACCCGCCAAAGCTTCCTTCTCAAACTGCCTTAAAAGATGCTCTCTAGGAGACTCAGGTTCACTCTCAGGAGGACTCATCCCAAGTGAGCTATGATCAGTCCCTAGCATGTTCAAGAACTCACTTTCCACGGATTCCGTGGCTTCATCTATGCTAAGACACTTCCCCTCCCGAGATAGTTTATAACGAGTTTTAAGTCCGATGTAGTCCGCTTGATGTTCAGGAGAATCAAGTGCAGCCACCTCTAAGTTTGCAACACTTTCTAAGGCTGCTTGCAGCTCTTTCATGAGCGACTCTTTGCTGCACACATCATCCTCATTGGTAGTAGAATCACAGATCAAAAGCTCATTCTTATTGACATTACTCCCCTGATGTGGATAAGAAACTTCAGTTGCTGCTTCAGAAGCCAACTGTAACTGCACCAGTGATAGTAAATTACTTTCAACAGCATCATGACTGACTGATGTTGCGACATCAGCTGTCTCAGATATAACATCCTCAGTTATTGGATTTTCTTTCGATGACAACTCTACGCCCCGCTCTATTACAGTGAATTCATTAACATCATTCTCAATTTCGTCAATTTGTTTGGTGACACCCAAATTGTGAGGACTTGGCTTGCTAAGTTCATGGTCATTTGCAAAACCATCAAGTTCTTGTTTGTTCTCACTGCCAGAGAACATTTTTTCTACATCGAACTTCTGATATAATATCTCTAGTTCAGGTTTGTTCTCACTGCTAGGAAAAGATTTTTCCTCATTGAGTTTCTGATATAACATGTCCATGGAAGTTGCAAAATCTGATCGAGACACTGGCAAAACCTCATGAAGATCTTTTATATCTTCAATGGAACTTGAGGAGGAGGCATGAGAATGTCGATTAAGTTCAACAGGAAGGCTTCCACTTCGTCGTATACCAGTCCTACCCTCAATTTTACTGGATTTAGGCACATTCTGTCTTGATTTCAATCCATCAGCAATGCTCTGTTTAATGGCATTGTCTGCTATCACCATATAACTGAAGCTAACGTTCAGTGTAGCTGCATTAGCCTGCCCAGTCAACCTAAAACTTGTACTCCACTTCCCTGAACCCTTGTCATCCTCTAACTCCTCCAAAGTAAGGGGAAGCAATCTCGTGAGATCAACACGGTGCTTACCAAAATCAACTCCAGGAGCATCATAAAATGCTGCATAAAGCAGGAAATGCTTGGCCTCGTACTTTGCAGAGTGCTGAGATCCACTTCTACTCCCATAAACTGAACAAGTGTGCATCAGATTTTCTTCGATTTCAGCTGTTCCTTGGACAACCTTAGCTGGGCGAGTCACCAAATGTCCATCCCGTCTTCTCCAGTGCACACTGAGACTAAGATCATCAAAACTCGGAGGCAATCCTTCAATTCTGTGCACTTGGAGTGTGAAGCAACAGTTAAATCTACGATTTCGTATATGAGATAAGGCTTTCAAAGGCTTCCAGCTCCAGATAGATTTCTTCTCCTTCTGCAACTCCGACAATTGGGCCTTGCTAACAGATTTGGATCTGCTACTTGAACTAGAAGCTGAATCCATTGGTCGGTTCTTATCCAGATAGAGTGCTTTACTTATAGCTTCAATCTCATATAACAGTCGTCTATTACCTGCATCCCCACCCATATTTTTTTCAGCTTCAGCCATTGACATCGTCATCCTCTTCAAGAATTCAGCGTGCCGTGCTATCATTACCCTAAGTCATCTCTGTGTATCCAAAAGAAAAGCCAAATGAATCCATAAACCTCTTCAATTGCAAACCCAACTAGAACAACCGAAACCCCATCATACCTTGAAGTCAATACGATCGAACGAGACTAGTCAATCAAGCCAAGAAGAAATTCCAAACACCTCGGGAAATGAATTAATTCCCACAAAATTCGTTCATTCGATATTATCTACATCTGACGAGCTTCCAATTCCATACGCAACCGGTCGCTTTCGGAAAGGTTTCGTCTTGAAGTAGAATTTCAGTGCCGTAGCATCGAAGATAACGAAATGATCCGTTCGGTCAAAGAACGAGTTGACCTACTACCATAGGAAAAAGAAGGCAGCGCAGCGAATCGAATCGAGGCCTCAGTAAGAAGGAAAATGGACGCGGCCTTGAAAGTCAATCGGAATTTACCTGACATTCCAACCCTAATGCGGAGGAGGGAGGTAGATGGACGACCGATTTGAACATAGCAGCGGGTCGAATTATTTTGAATTGTTATCGTCTTTTTCTGTTTGTTGGGGG
The DNA here is from genome assembly GCA_946814005.1 of Chamaenerion angustifolium. NCBI lineage: Eukaryota > Viridiplantae > Streptophyta > Magnoliopsida > Myrtales > Onagraceae > Chamaenerion > Chamaenerion angustifolium. Next base: position 5,306,999 of record OX328279.1, read on the forward strand.
CAAGGCAACTTGACCCTTCCATTACACAGTATTGCATTTTGATACCCGAGTTTTAAAATAATGCATTTACTTTCTTTAAGTTGACATTACTCCCTCCAGTTTCCCATTTTACCCTTGTTTGTTTGTTCCATATGCACAGAATTCATATCTTCCTTCTTGCTCTACTTTACGGTGCGTTTGTTTGACGGAATTCGGAATTCGGAATACGAAAAACGGAATAGGAATTGGGAATACGGAATAGGAGTTAAGAATATGAAGTTGTTTTTTTGGTGGAATTGAATAGAACGGAATAAGGAATTCTGTTGTTTCTTTGGTGGAATTGTGTACGGAAAATGAATGGAATGTGGTAAAATGACATATTTGCCCCTCTTTGTATATGTATAGTATATAATAAAGATAATTTGTATTAATTAATTATAAAACTTTAAAATATTAAAAACGTTTATAAAAAAAAAAAATTAAAAACGAATTTTTTTTATTTTTAAATTTTTTTAAAAAGACCAACTTATTAATTCTATTTAAAAAAAATAAAGAATGTAAACATGACCACATACATAATACATCTTACATACATAATACAAAATGTTGTTAGTCACCACATACATTACACAAAACGTGGGTTTGTCCTTAATCAAAATTATACATACATGTCGATCCGATGAAACTATGATAAATCTACATCATAATTGCCCGCAACCACTCGAGTCGGTTGGCAGGCGCCATCCCAAAAAAGACCAGAACACTCTTCTCCTTAGTGAAGAACAGATTGTGAGCCTTGTGCACATCCTCCCTCGTGACACCGGGAAGACTACGAATCGCTTCATCCACCAGCGGTAGGTGTTTGTCAATTGCATCTGCTAACGAAACTATCTCCCTTAACGGCTCTGATATCATGGATCCAACATTGTTCATCTCTGCACACAGATGTTGCACGTCCTCACTAACTCTCTTCCTTTTACGACTTGAAGCCGTGTGACCTTGTGACTGACCTTGTGACTGACGTGCTGCAGAGTCTCGTGTTTCTTGATCTGGTTGGTTAACAAATTCTGGAAGTTCTGCGTCCACGTCTGGGTTGTTCGACTGTTCTATCTCTGCTGAAGCAACAGCGTCATGCACCGTTTGAGATTGCAACCCCGTCGCTCGATCTCTGGCATAGATTCGTGTCAGCTCCTCAAAGTGCGGGAAACTCTTGTTCTTAAAAGGCACAGCTTCCTTGTGTGCCTAAAACATCATATAACATAAAAACGTCTTGGTCAAATTAGACAAGTATTGTCAACCCGTATCCAACTTACTTGGACGTAGACTGCCCAGACTTCATCTTCTGCAACAACACATTTCTTGACCTCATCCCAACCAAACCCATATGTATTTTTCCCGTGAACCATGTCGTACACAGTACTCCATTGTGCCTTCAACGTCTTCAAACGAGACTCGATGTGCGGTTTCGCCTTCAAACCACACATCGGGAGCCGTAGGCTCAACAACTTCTCCAGTTCAAACCACACATCAGCCGTAGGCTCAACAACTTCAAACCACACATCAGCTGATTATGGGTTGAAATGAACCCAGAATCAGCTGATTCTGGGTTCAGATCAACCCAGAATCAGCAGATTCTGGGTTGAATATCATCAATTACCTACTTCTATACACAATTAACAACATATTTCAGCTCAATGTAAACAGCATAACGAACAAGAACAACAAATCGGAAAACCAACTACAAACTTAATCGGAAATCAGCTCAACAAACAGAAACCAAAACCAACCATTCTACTAAAACGAAAACGAAGAACAATTGAAGAAGCACTAACCTGTTGTCGAAGAACAATCGAAGACGCACGGAATCGAGCGGAAGCAGCTGCTGGAATTGAAGAACCACAGAACGAACGCACCGCGGATGCTGGAAAGAGCTTCGGTTAAAGCCAAATCAAGATCCGACAAAGGGATCGGTGGAATTGAAGATGAATCAGAAGGATTCTGTGGTAAATTGAATTGGGTTGGTGAGATTTGAGAGATTGGAGATGAAGAATTGAAGATCGCGAATTGAAGAAGAGGATCTGCACACAGACGCTGTCAATCAGAAATCAGCGATGGCACGGTCGTAATTTCTTCAAAATGGCGAGGGCAATTCGGTCATTTGGCAGCTGATTCCGAATTCCGACCCGTGTGGGCTTAGGAAATCCGAGGTTTTTACCCAGATTCCCTAAGTCCGGACCGCCCGGAATCCAATTCCAAGGAATGGCCAATTCCTTGAAACGAACATGGGCTTACGGATTCCGTAAGCCCAAATCCGTGGTCATTCCTTGAAACGAACGGGCCATTAAGGATGGTAATTGTGCGGTTATTAACTTATTATAAATATTAAGGATAAAAGTAATTTAGGTACATCGTAAATAATTTTTTTACAAATAGGTATCTCATAAAAAAATTATTACTTTCGGGTACTCAAAAATCATAAATGTTTTTATTTTAATATTTCGTTCATGTGTCTGTTACGTATGTAATATTTTGTTTCATTAAAGTAATTGTACTTTATTTGAATATTGCTTTCATATATCTTTAAGTTATTTTATTATAGTAAACGAATATATTTACTTTATCTTTATTCAATTATTATTTATTTTTTTTATACTTTAAGGTACATAATTAAAGTTGATACATTAATGAATTTTGAGTTACCTGAAAGTAAAAAAAAAATTCTAAGATAACTATTTGTAAAACGTTTAAACATTCTTCTTCCTCGTGCTCATACATTAACTTCTAACAATTAATATTCAATTTGGTTTTTGATATATATAGTTTTTAGTTTTTCAGTTATATATATTATATAATATATTAATAAGTAATTAATGCTTAAGGACTCCTACAGGTAGGCTTGTTCACGAACCGGTTCGATCCTGAATCGGTTCTGAACTAGAACAAATTAAAGTGAATCAAATTTTTTTTTACTCACTAAAGAATTGGTCTATTTAACACATAAAAAATTGCTCTGGTTTGAATTCAAACTCGGTTCGAATTGGTTTGGTTCTACTTTTTTTTTAAAAAAAAAGACTCAATTCCGGTTCAATTAAAAAAAAACGACTTAATCAAAAACAGCACCAGTTCGGTCTAAAAACATAACCAGACCAATAAATAGATGCCCTTGAATATTGAACTACGCAAAATACACAAACAAAATACTCATTTGTACTATTTAAACAATTAGGTTAGCTTGGTTTGTTTTGTTTTGGCCGGTTCAAAAATTGTATAGGTCTAATCCGGTTTGATTATCATGGCCAAAAAAACGAGTCGATTCGAACCGGTTCAAACGGAATTGAATCCACTTTTTGAATTGGTCTACTTTAATCTTAAAAAACTGATTTAATTTTAGAGTTAATTCGGTCAAACCGGTTTAAACAAGTTCAGAACTAGATCAAATCGGCCGAACCAGATTTTTTTGAACAAGCCTACCTACACGTGAACACAACTATTGTAAAGTTAATCTATCTCAATCTGAGCAATTTTTTTGGTCAAAAAAAAAAACTGAGCATTTTCATCCCACGAAAAAAGAGACTTGCATCAATTTACAATAGTTAATGCTTAATTTGATTTTCAATATGTAGTTTTCGGTTTGTATTATGAATGGATTGTTTTTTTTGTTTTACTTGTACGAATTTTTTGTCGGTTATTTTTATGAAGAAAAACTATAATCCAACGGAAATAGTCAATAAACTGTTCCGACCGAAATCCGACCGAACATGTTTCTTCCCTAATCATAGGTACAATTTTCAATATCATAACCATAGCTTTATCCTTATACCATATTCGAAAAACTTCTATATAGTATTTGTTAATTAAATTTTGAATTTTTTGGTCCTAAAATTTTACCTTAACTATTATAACACACAAGTTTAAGTCATATTCAACATACATATTAAATTTATTTATTTGATAAGTTATATATATATAGTTATGGTTATAACTACGATTATCGATCATCGAAAGTATTTACCTTGAATCCGGAGAATAGCTAGCGGACAATACCGCTTTACGAAGGGTAGGCCCCTGTCAGATACCTTACCAGCCTACCATACCGCTCATGAACTTGGTCTTACTTCACTCGAGAAAGGATCAAATAATGTAATCATAACCATTACGAGTAGTAAATTCATTATCATAACCGCATCATAATAATGCAGTTAATCATATGCAAAAAACACAATTTTCATCACACTATTGTCGGATCTAGTTCATAGAACCCCTTTAGTTCTTTCAATATAAACAGTTTAGTTTATTAGATGTGATAATGCTTCAATGAAGTCCAAACTTGCATACAATTTCCTTTCTAATGCAATAATAGATGACATACTGAGCAGCTTTTCACACCACTGCAGCACTGCTGCCATTCATTAATTTGGTAGCAGTAGAGGAAATTGATCTCTCTTGTTGCATATGCTGTCAGGCATCTAAAACATCAAACTGATCTATCTTGAGGAAGACCCTCCCTCCCTCTGGTTTTAATGTCGTTTTGGACCTTGAACCCGAACAAGGTCGATCGTGTGATGTTATTATGTGTATGTACACTTGATAAAACAAGAGCTATTTAGTTTAAGCTAGTGGATGTGTATTTGTAGTAAGTTCCACAGTAACTAGATGATGCAACTGCAGTGTTATAAGAACAGAATGACACTGGAGAAATGGAGTGGATGTTCATCTTTGGCATTAAAAAAACGTTCAGAATACCTTTCACCTATAGCTTCAGCAATGGTATGAAAGAAGGAATTGAAATGCTCATAGGATGCAACTTCATTAGAGTCATGTATGGAGGATTGCGAATAGAAGGTAACATAATTACCTTCTATAAGAACCTGACTTCAATCCACACGAAGTAGGAAACCGTGCAAGCAAACATGGCCATAGAAGAGTTGGTGATGGAAGAGAATGAGTATATAGCTTTCCAAGAAACGGTGTTATTTAACATGGGAAACACAAGCCCATCATTCAAAAGGCGATTCCAAGCAATGTTGGAAAAACTTGAAGAACAAGGCTATATCGGGGAAGATCCTTTAAGGCATTGGTCGAAGAATCAAGTCCAGTGCAAGCTGGACATAATCAATCTTGTATGGAGGTTTGAATTAATCCTCAAAATTTTGGCCAATTAAAATGAGCATACCTACTCTGACTATTCACTGCGTGCTTCGAGCTTCTTCCACAGGTAGAGAGCTCTTCTGATGACTGGATCGGCCGAGAATCCTTCTGCATATGCGCTAATTGCAGTCAAAAGGCTCGTGAATTTCTCCCCATCATCCTAAAACAGTACAAGGATAAATACGTGCATTAAAGCTCGTTCCTTACAGACAAAGGATGAAGGATAGATAGAGTGTAATGAAAACCGCTCGATGCTTGCACCAAAAGATTTTCTTAGTGATGAAACATAATTTTTTTTACAAAAAATGCTGTTATACAAACCTACCTCTGGCTTTTGAAACACGAGATCTTGGGTATTGAAAGGCACCATGTAGTAAGGCAGATCTGTGCGTAGTAGTGCCTGCACAAGTAAATCATTTGTTTAAACAAGACCAACTAATCGTATCATCTACGCGGTATGCATAGGATATATGAGTGTGTGTTTTGCTCGAGTAAGCAATTCCCAGGTTGTTCTCAGCAGTTTCATGTTCAAGATCAATAACCTAATCAAATTTATCGAGTGAATTAGGGAAAGGTAGAAATACATGCAGACTAAAAATTTATTATCCTTAATACCTAAGTGAGTGAGTAGTTCCGCACAAACAGCAATGACGATGCTTCTAATCGTATGTATATAATTTCAAAATAAAATAGAATGGTGTGGTTATGAGCTTACCAGGTTTTTGCTTAGTACAGCTTGATCTGATTCTTTTATCAAAGCCTGCAGATGAGATGATTAAAGACATTCTGGATGCTCATCTCAAAATCAGGTTGATGCATAGGTAAGAATTCAGCTAATTATAGGTAGACCAACTTTCAAGGAACATACTGGAGTTAAAGATACCTGTCGAATACGTTCCTCTTTGACTTGATCCAGAGATTGCAATAGATTCTCCAATGAGCCTGCAATCGCAGTAGAAGAAACAATGAACCAAACACAGTTATTCTTTGACGCGCACTCCCCAGCAAATGTCAATTCTAAGGTGCAATCCCTATTGTTTGAAAAGTGTAATTCAGTGCTAACAAAACTTGGTGTTCTATTGATGTCCCACTTTCCATTCAATCAAACAGCATACTTCATCAACCTGACAACCTTAAGCTTAACCACTGAAAAAATCTATATTGTATTGAAACAGGGAGTCACCCAATTCGACATAATGTCTAAAAGGGTTTTAACTTTTAGTTCGAGTCTGGATGTTGGGTCCCATGCTGTGCTTGATGTCAAGCATATTCGAGAAGAATGATTCTTGACTGGTTGTAGCAACAAAGAAGACGCTCCATGAAACACTACAAGAATTGTTTGCGGTAAGGCATTTTTTTTTAATATGAAATTAAGAAGAAAAACATACCAAACTTGGTTATCAGTTGCACGGCATGAACATTTCCAATCCCGTCTACTCCTGCATCAAAATGGCATAAATTTGAACTAATACGTTTATAAATAGGAACAAATGTGCCAAGCTTGGATATCAATAAAAACAAAACTTGCATTTATCAATTAAAAACTTGAATATCTTTCTTTTTCCATTTAGTGGAATAACTCTTTGTACTCCCAACCTCATTCACCATGTTTACTCTCCACCACTTACAAGATTAAGCTTTTGGATACAAGACCCTCTTATTTATATATGTAATTAATCAGAGGATCAAGGAAATGTTATGATTATGAAACCCTAAATCCATAATATATATATATATGCACTACACCATATATGGCCAAACTTATATTCTTTAATACTCCCCCTCAAGTTGGAGCTTATATGTTAATCATACCCAACTTGTTACAGCTTACAGGTACTCAACCCAAGGCCCACTCAATACTTTTGTAAGCAGATCAACTATTTGTTCTCCGATCCTTTCACATCCGGTGGACATCAGGTTCTCCTGAATCTTTTCACGGATAAAATGACATTCCACTTTGATATGATTGGTCCTCTCATGATAAATTGGATTCAAGACAATACGAAGGGGTACTTGATTATCACAACACATTTTAGTGTTTTTCTATGAATTTTAAATAAATGATATATCCAGAGAACTTCACATGTAGATTCCGCCATAGCTTTGTACTCAATCTTGACACTAGATCGAGATACTACAATTTGTTTCTTACTCGCCTAGTTCCTTCAACAAAGACACAGAAACCTGTAATAAACCTTCTATCAATCCTAGACCCTGCCCAATATGCATATGCAAAACACTCTGTTTGAGTATGTCCATTATCTCGATATAATATGCTCAACCCTAGAGCTCTGTTCAAGTAACACAAGATTTTTTCTAAGGTTGCTCAATGAGTGTGACTAAACATAAATTGACTCGTGATACTTAATGCATATGCAATATCAGGACAGTTGACAATGAGATAATTCAATTTGCCCACAAACCTTCTATACTGTTCAGGATCATCAAACAAATCACCGTCATTTTATATTAGATGAGTATTTGGACAGCTTGACTCACAATTTTCCACTCTGAGTAAATCAATCACATACTTCTTATGTGACAGAAAAATTCTTTTCTTCTAGTGACGTCCAGCCCCAAGAAGTACTTCAATGGACCTAAGTCCTTTGTATTGAATCTCATATGAAAGAACGAATTAAAACTTGTGATACCAGTATAGTCACCTCCTATAATAACAATATCATCAACGTAGACAACAAAGAGAAGAATACATGTCGTTGATTGTTTAAAAAATACGAAATAATCACATTTGCTTTTCTTCAACCCAAACTCCAGAGCTACTTCGCTAAATTTACCAAACTAAGCACGGGAGCTATGTTTTAACCCACATAAGGATTTCTTCATATGACATACTGTCCTACTCTCTCCTTGATCAACAAATCCAGGTGGTTGCTCCATGTACACCTCTTCTACATATCACCATGAAAAAAGGCATTCTTATATCCAAGTCCAACTGGTGTAATGATCAATTTCTAGATGCAACCAAGGGAATGAGCAGACTACATAAGTAAGTTTCGCCACACGGAAGAAGATGTCAAAGTAATCCACACCATATATTTGAGCATACTTAACCGAGCAACAGTCACCGACATTATACTTATCCGCAAAGACCTACTTACATCCTTGTGTCCTTTTCCTTCAGGTAGGTCGACTATATCCTAAGTGCTATTGTTATCCAAAGTTGTCATTTCTTCAATCATAGTCACATCATCCAAGATGTCCCAAAGCATCCGTAACAATTTGGGTGTTGATATAGAATCCAGCTATGTAATCAAGGATCTAGTGGCTTTGACACAAGAGAGTAGTCAACGACCAGAAACACCAAACCACACCTTCCTAAGGTAGCGGTAAGACAAACTGGTCACCCTAATAGTGACACAAGAATCTCCCTCACTTCAAAATTCTAAAGCTCTGATACCATGTAATTAATAATAGAATAAAAGAATTACCTATTAGGTTTTGAAACCCTAAATCCATGCCTTGCAGATCCGATATATATATATATATATATATATATGTAAGCAGACACCTTTTATAAAGGTAATAAATATATATGCACTCCACCATCCAAACGTATATTCTTTAACAGTATGAATGTTAAACAAGAGGCACTTACGTTTGACAGGAAATAGCAAAATAGGCAAAATAAAAACCTGGAATATTATCTGATCTGTCACCAACAAGAGCCATGACATCAACAAACTGGGCAGGTTGTAAAGTTCCGTACTTCTGAGCAAATTCCTCCATTCCAAAGGAAACCATCCTAAGAAAAGGAGACAGAGGGGAGAGTGCAATTACATTAAAATCAAAGCTTCAGGGCCATTGATCCCATTTCTTTCCATTGCTTGCACACATTTCGTGTCATCACAACATAATTTGTATTTGTTCAGGTCAGAAAACATGACTAATCTACGAAAGATTATGCTCCAAAAGGTTAGATGTACCTAGTTAATACACTCCAACGTATTATATTCTATAAAAAAAGAAAAATATGACAAGAAAAGGGAGAAAAGAGTCTGAAAAAGAAAGTAGGATATCAAAATAAAAGAGCAAAAAATATTTATTTTGTATAAGTACGAAGTTCCATAGGCCACAGAAGGCTAATTTATTAGCCATCTGTATAAGCAGTTAACTTATGCACGACATTAACTCCAAACTCCAAAGAATCTATACTTACTCAAAACCACGTGGAGCGATACGAAGGAGACGTAGTGAAGGTGAAAGAATCTGGAAGAAATCCTTGTCTGGAGAAACAACTCGTACCTAGCATAAGAGAATGTAATGAGAAAGTTGAGCATTAAGTTTGTTTCTTTCCTTTCCCTCAGATAGATCAGAATGCACCATAAGTAATTCCAATTAGGCTAAGAATCAAAGCAAACAGCAATATGATGAAATCAACTACTCGAGCTATTTGATTAACATGAAATATTTCCCTTTTATCCCTAAATATTGCACAAGAAAGAGAACAAGATCAACATAATAAGTGTTTCCTCTAACAACCACATTATCTGTTAATTAAAGCAAATATGCAAGATAAAATCAATATAACAGTTCAGATACCTAAAGCTAAAGCTTTTTAGGAAATGGTATAACAACTGAATCATCAAACAACTTCTTGATTGTATTGAAATGAAAGCTCCACTTTTATCTTTCAGGAAATATTTCAGATTCAGAACGTACTTAACCAACTGCAGCTTTTTAGCTAGGAGAGTACGTGCAAATACATTCCTTCTACAATAGGGTCAAACAGAAATGTGCAACACTTTTTAGCTGACCTAGGCAAGTACTTGCCTCATGAAAGAACCCAATGACCGAAATGCAAGATTCCACTCATCAACAGAGCTAATAAAAGATGAACAGGAGAATCATGGACCTCAAAGATCTTCCGTAAACAATTACGTGTAGGTAAGATTAAGGGTTAATTACCTATTTGGTCACTTACGTTTGGCGATGTTATTTTTTTATTCAAACTTGTACTATTTAGTCACTTATGTTTGAAATGTTATTTTTTTATTAATATTACTAATTGTCATTACTTTTGTACCGTTAGTCAAGTCATGTGCCTTGCACATGACTTTTATGAGATGAAATTTCAAAAATACACTCCTCGTCATCTTCTTCACTTCTCTCCTGTCTTCACACTCAGCAGCAGCAATCGCAACACTTGCCTTACCCACCACCCCCGCCGGTGCCGACGGCGGCTGGTGCTGCTGCTGCCAAGTTAGGACTTTGTTCTTTGATTTTTCTGACTTCTATAGCAGCAGCTATTTACATGTCCTGCTTATTTCTGAGTACTGGACCCATTAGCTGCAAAATCTCCTCGCAAAGCCCCCCATTAGCTGCAAAATTTCCTCCCAAAGCCCCAATTTGAACCGATTAAATCTCCACAGATTAAATTAAAGTTGCAGGCAGCTACATACCAAAAATCAGAGTTGATTTCCTCTTTCAACTGATCAAACTGCCATCCTGCATACCCCATGAAGAATATAAAATCCTGTAGCTTCAAAAAACAAATCTTCACCAATTCACTTGCCTCGTCCAAGTTGTTCCTCGCCCCGAAGTAGAAATTGGGGACCACCTCTTCGAAACCAGGTTGCTTCAGTTGGTCCTTGGTTCTAAGCAAGAACATGATGGTCCCAAGTGGACAAAACCATTGAACACAGAAGGGCAATCTGCATGAAGCTTCAGCTAAAGCAAGAGAATCGAAAGAGAAGCTCTTGTACCTCCAAATTGAGCATGAAACCTGTGAGACCTAACTAGGAAACAACGAAGAACAGTTGAAGGATCTTCAATTGATGTTGAAAGCAACGAACGTACAAAACCATGCTTAGTGATGCAAGACATGAAATTGATCTCCTCGGTGATGAGCTCGAGCAGTCCAAGGCTCAGAATGAGAAATCCGATGCTGAGTGGAAGCATAAGGAGCACGAGTTGATAAACTGTGTGAAGCAGTCTGAAGCAAAGAATAGTGCCTTGCAGAAGGAGAAGGACAGATTGGTTATCACCTTCATCGTTGGCGAGATCGGCAGCAACTCCTCCAACGAGACCCATTTCATCATTCAACTTGCTCAGGTGAGCTTCAAAGCTCTGCTACCCTAGATTTCAGCTATTCATGTCTGGACCAATAGTTGAAAATTGGTTGAAATTGGTTGAAGAAGAAATTGGTTGAAAATTTATCACGTGTTGTTGATTGACGGAGTGACCAAATAGTCATATTCTGAAATATAAGTACCCATTTAACAATGACAAAAAACATAAATGACCAAAAAGTTAACCTTAATATCAATTATGTGGCTTGCAGAGTGATTTACCCCTCAATTGGTGCTACCTTTATGATGAAAACTCAAGAGACCATTCAAGCAAAATCTAAGTGAGACTTTCAAAGTTCCACGGCTTGTAGAATTATTACCTTATGCCTTTCACTTACACTCCGAAATGCCAATGTTCCAATTACATCATCAGCTTCAACTCCCGGTACCTTGAAGTTAAATTGTGATCATTCAGCAAATGCTATCAATATACCCTTAGGGCAGGACTGATCCGAAACAGTCAAAATCAATAAAGTAATCACATAAAAATATCTGCTAAGAAAAAATATTGTATAGTATACTCTTCTCATTTTTGTTGCAAAATTTGTTTTGTTCCAGATTTTCTGTTTTAAGTCAACAAGTAAGAGATGAGTTAATCAATACCAATATGATAGTACTTCAGCTCCTCACCTCAATTACTTTGATGGACATAGCCTTGATAGCTGCTTTCAAGTATTGAAGCCCTTGAACAACGGTATCAGGTGTAGGGACCCTGTTGCTCTTGTAAGACGGGTATAGAGTGTGCCTGAAGTTCATACCTACAAACAGGGACGAAGCCAGGAATTTAGGTCAGTGGGGGCAATAATTAGTCTAAGGGTAAATAGTTAAAGCAAAAAAAATTCAGAGGGGGCAAATGAAACAATTAAAAGGTGGAAACCTAATTGAGTATTATCAGCCGTAGTTATTATTAAGCAAGATGGTCACAGTATGAGAGTTAAAGATTCAAGACACGTAGCACTCCATATCAGCAGAAAATATAACACTGCAATTACAGGAGTACATCCTACAGTGAAGCAAATAAGCATACCACTACCAAGATTATTTGCTGAATAAATTGCTCAGTATAATGAACAAAATTCACGTATAGTATCTACAAGTGAATTTAGGAATGATAACAACACTTCTTGTGACTACCGTTATTGCTATGAAGAACTATTAGAGGATTAGTATCAAAATAGATACCGGACTTTGAGTGTGGCTAATCAAATACGAACGAAATTGAGTACATTGCATGAGTCCTATTTGGCATCAAAGGTAGATAGAAAATCGTCAATTTAATCTGCTTTCTGTTTTGTTTGTTTAGGATTTAGGATGAGGCTTTTCAAGGTTCATTTGGATTTAAGGATAAAGAAATATTTATTTAGGTAATTCTACCTTTATTTTGTTAGTTTCGTTGTGAATAGAAGGTCACGTACACACCCATACAATTTTCCTCTGATTGACAAAACAAAGAACTCATACTGAAACATCTCTGAAAGTTAAGTATGCACTCAAAACAAAAATGAAGTCTGGTACATGAGTTAAGTATTCAAGTTCTTGTTTTTGTGTGGTGGGTGCGTGGTGGTGGGGTGGGGTAGGGTAGGGTAGGGTGGAAACCCCCAAGGTTCAGTATCTATATTCAAAAAAAAAAAATCTAGAATTATAAGCAGCTGCCGAAAATGATTGCTTCTGGTATAGACCTTTACTGTCCTTAATGATAAAGAATTTATTAATGGAACTCTTTTATATATCAACAATATTTGGGGTGTTAAAATGACACTATAACAAAAACAAGAAAGAAAAGATGCGGAAAACAAAAGTCAAATGAAGGCAGCTACATTCTCACTGGATAATTTACAAGATCTAAGTCTTTCTGGAAGGTCAACTTTTTTTCCAGTTCAGTAGATTTTCTTCCATCCAAATGATTTGGACATGTCTCATGGCATTCATGAACCTTTTTCCATATGGCATGAACCTTCTAAAATCTAAAGCCTTTCTTGTGTGTTCTAGAATCTCTATACCGTATATTTTCAGATGGAGTGTGCTGTTCTTCCAGTGCTCCATCTTCTAAATGAAGTTTTCTGGAATGCTAAAAGATTAGCATTTCATTAGAATTTTCCCAAAGTAGAAAGTTATAGTCTATATAAGCCTTCTACATAGCCATCACCACTCAAGTAGAAACCAGTATTCCCTGATATATGTTATGCATTAAGTCGCTTAAAACACTCATGAATACTTCTAATACCAATTGAGGCTGCATACTGACAAGTTAGAAGGGAAATGATTGGTTCCAGATTTAGTCAAGCATTCTGATTTTCAAAAATACACTCACACTTCCTCCCTGTATAAATATAAATTATGCCGATCAAGTTTATGTAACTCTACTGACATCAGCAGCTAAATATTGCTCATTTCACGTACCCACTAAAAGAGATGGTAATGGGGGAAAGTAATTGAAAGGTAGAGGGAAGTAACTGCACAGACACTCAGTGCCTAAGAATACGAGAACGATGAAATAGGATCTGAAGGAAAATACAATTGGATTGCTACACGTAGTGCTCAGACCTGCTGTTTTGACAAGACTCAATAGAAGCATGAGCATGGAAATTTTAGAGAGTGATGAACCTATCCCCTATATAGCAGACAATCCAAATTCTAGCATGATAAAAACTAGTGTGAAACTCCATGAGAAACAGAATCAAAAAGCATACCTTTTGCCATGACATTTTCTTTTGATGGATTATAAGTATGACCAAAAGGAGTTCCTGAAAAGAAAAGGCTCCTTTATTAAATTCCACTAGCTTCAAAACTGAAAACCCGGGAAGTCTAATCATCTACTAAATCTCAATGGTTCACTGAAAGTTACCAAAACTGGATTCAACTAACCGAATTATAAAGTACTTGGGTAGAACCATTATTTTGAAAGAAACAGACACTATTTTCTCTGAACCAAGCAAGTGGCAGCTTTTTACAGAAAACTTCATGTTAAATATGGCACTGTTTCTTTAGGTGGCATCTATGCGGTTTCCTATAAATAGGAGCAAGCAAAGAACTACATCACTAAGTCACTCAAAGTTCTTAACAAGCTATCAACTAAAAGGAAAAATTGATGTCCTGAAGGATATGATATTCCAATAACCACTTGCCAAGCTCCAACACCGTAAGGTAATTAAAAAATTATCATTTAAGTAATCTCTCTCTGAATTCATTAGTAGGTTCATATACTGACATGCAATATTTGAAAGTAGGAGCAAATGGAGAAGGATTACAAGGCTAGGGCTGCTTTAATGAGGCTACTGGTAACGTAAAAGATGAATGACCACTCACAAACAGCTATATGGTCACTGCTTGATGATTTGAATTTGACTTGCTGGCAGGCTTATCGTGCTTAACTCATTTTCACAGATAGCACAATGAAATAATTATGCCTCTTTGATTTAGACTGCATTAACCTTGAATCACCTTGGTTGTGAAATAGAAGTTTATCCTTGCAGAAGAATCTGCAAATATGCCCTAGACACCAAATTTATATTTAGGCTGCCTAAGGGCTGAGCAACAACGTTCATGAAAAGTTGAGGACCATATTGGCATTACAATTACAAGAAACTGACTCCAAAAATAAGAATCATCCTTCTTGAATCACTGAAATAAAATCAATAAATAGCTCAATACCTAAACCAATGTAGACAAGATATTTCACATAACACTTTTCTAGAGTAACTGAACATTCAAATATTAAATCATTCATAAGCAATTTATATTTTATTACATGGACAAAGACAAAGTATTGTATTGTATTCATCAAAGTGGTGCAATATGAAGCCACACTTTAACACCAAAACTAGCTAAGTACTACAATCAAACTGAAAAACACCTCCAAATCAGAATAAATTGTTCAAGTTGGAGATCATATTCAGCCTAATCCTACCTTAACTGGTCAAGTTGTTACATGCATGAATAAGCTTATGATGGCAAGAAGTATCACTATAATGGAAGGAATATCAAACCCCTCAGCCATCTATATTTGACATAAAAAGTGCCACACTTTTCAGTAAGATATCCAAATATCTTAGCCTAAGCCAGAGTTTCAAATTTCAAGGTATAACTTCAAGTTTTCTAGGTTTACTGTCCTTTTTTCTCAGGAAAATAAAGGGCGACAACAGAGATGATGATAAATCTTAAACAAGCATGTATTAAATTAGAAAAGTGTTGTGTTTTGAAGGAGATTTACCATCATGATCAAACACCACCTGCAAGAAATAACATCCATATATAAGTAAATCATGCACTATCCGTGGAACAAATATCCAAATGCAATAATTAGGGGGGGGGGGGGGGGGGGGGGGAGGATAACATGAATCGCAAATGTGCATATTTAATAGAAGTTAAGACTTACCGCCACATGAGAAGGAACAAACTCAAGGACATCAATGATCTGCAAAGGGCATATAAAAGCTTAACATTCGCAGATAAAAATATACCGAAAAAATTATAAAAATCAAAAACTAGGAACAAATTAATCAATAAGCACCAAGATAGTGCAGGATACTATTGCAAAAGAAAAAAAAAAAAAAAAAAAAGGAAAACAATTTAATCAATAGGTACCAAGAAAGTGCAGGATGCTATTCTATTCTTTTTCATAAGGGTACCAGTTACAAGCTTTTAGTTAGTTCTTCCTACTTATCATAAAAGACAGTAGAAGGAAACCATATGAAGATAAGACTGCTACAGATTGATGATGGCCTAATTGTAGAGAAATATGTTAGTCACTTCAACAACAAACCCATATCTCATTTTCATAGTACCACCAGAATGTTTTGGATTTGGACAGCTTGGAATTGGAAAGACAAAACAGAAAAGCTTTTGAGGAAGACACATGACGACCTTCTCATACAGAAATTAGTTTGCCTTACAAATTCTTGGTATAGCAAGGAACACAGCCTTGCACATGTATAGGTATAATAGACAATATTGTATATCCATGAAGTTATATGTACAGTTTTTGCTTCACTTCCACCATTTCACAGATGTTGCACCTTTCTGGTGTCTAATTAATGACTTGGACATGTATATTCTAATTAATGACTTTAGCATTCAAAAAAACAATAAAAGAACAACAGGTCAACCCTACTTCATAATTGAACAATAATTTAAAATAGCAACTCCCTTTCAAATTGAAGAACTTATGTTAATAGAACATCACTTACGAGAGATAGAGCAGTGCATATAGTCAAAACCCAGTCTCCATTGCCGTCAGCATTTGGTAAATCGCCTCGGTGTAACCTAGCTGATTTCCAGAATCCAGACAATGATAAAACAAGTGCAGGTTAGTACAACAAAATTAACACAGAGAGAGAGAGAGACAACTGCTACACCGCAGCACCTAGATGTGCAAAAGTAGGATTGTTAATGCCCAAAAAGGTATAAAAGACTTATAATAAAATATTACAACATTCTTTGAAAATTGACAATAAATCATAGAAATGTACCATCCTACTGCAAAATGACAGTCCATGTAATTTGTCATGGTCCAGGGATTAACCTATAGTTGTGCAAATAAATTGTGGGGTGTATGGGGGGGTTCTGTCCATGTGCAAAAGTGGAAGCTGTATCTCCTCAATAAGTGAGAAAAAAACTTAAACAGCGCCCCCACTGTAATATTCTGAAGGGTATGTTTGGAAGTTATCCTCATAATCAATAGTTTGCAACTTACCTAAAAGCTTGTAATACGATCTATATATCACAGATGTCCCATCAATTAGCATCACCCTCCCACTAGATGATTCTGCCTTCACTTCTCCTCGTTTACGGTTAACTGAATCAGATAGAGAATCTTGCTGCACTTGTTGTACATCCCCAGTGGATAAAACTACATTTCTCTGAGAATTTGCATGCACAACCGTTGAGAATTTTGAATTCAATAAGGCAAAATACCCCTGTAAAATTCAATGTCATATAAATATGCTGAAATTACTAGACACTCGTGTGTTTGCATATGTATACACATAAACCCATGAGAAATTATTACCCTGTTAGAAAAGCTTGAAGGAGGACGTATCAGATTTTTCTTTTTGCCAATTATTTGACTTCCTGATATGCTCGTATTGATGAACATCCTCCATAAGGATTGAACATGTGGACAATTGGCTTGAAAGTGAGCCATAAATTTATTGCGACAATCCTTGGATGTGAGCCATAGAGAAGGAGATTCTGATTTGCATAAAGAATCAAATAAGAGAACCTTCAAAGTATTGAGATGGAAAGAAAACCAGAGCAACAAAATTGGTCATAGAACAACTAAAGGCTGTATAAATACTTCTACTTCTACACGACACTCAGACACCCAATGTGCAGAGTGCAGACACAAAGATATGACAGTGGTTACTTTTATTTTTTTAATTATGCTTCGTGAAAAAAAAAAATTACATTTTCAGCTTATTTTAGAAATCCCCAGGAGAGTACAATGCATCATCACTAAGCGATTCACATTACGCATTTACTTCTCTAATATTCTGAAAAATGGAAGAGACGGCATATATACACAAAATATAATAAGCCTTAGGATAGGACATGTTGCACGTAACTTATGCAGATGAACATTAACTTCTATATTGATTCATTGAAATATGTACTCTTATGGTGAGAAAGCAACGGAATTGTACAGTCGAACCCAAATTTACATAGTCAAGGGACTCTCAGTTTCAATGAATGGCAACGATTCTGCTCGCACAGTGCCGTTATGCTATCATTCTTCCAGAGTTACCATCATATTTATATGATAGATTTTATCAACTAGAGGAGAGGCAAGTCAATTAACAGAATTGAACAATGCAAATGAAATTTAGGAATTTAGCGGAGGTATGTATTTGACCAAATGAAAGTGTCAAACCGACATTAATGGCGGCGGTAATACTAAACTAAGACCTTCTTTGATCCCAAACATCATATATTCCACCACCAAAAACTATCCAGAAGTCTGCAGCTTGCTAAGAAAAAAAGACGAAGCATACCAGATTACCAGTTAAGGAGAGGAGACTGGTTTGCCGCTCACCGGTTGGTGCTGGGCAGTTCAGTAGCTATATGCGCGGGCGGTGCAGAGGATAATGACTGGTGAGTCTTTGTTTCTGCTCCGGACGAACCGGGTCGTGTGAGCCTACATCCTGTATAAATTTCTAGGGTTAGTTCTAAATTTCTAAGGGATAATATAATCAATATATTTATTTTTACCACGTTAATAATTGGTTATAACTGTGTACAATGGTTACATATGTTTCGTTATGTGATTATTTGGTCATTTTTACTTTTCGTCGTTAAATTATTACGAATAGTGACTATTTTGATAGGTCAAATGACGAAATTACCCCTTCTTCATTGGGTTGATTTCAACCAAAATCTTCATTTCACTTTGCTGATTTCAACTCGGGGCGGAACTCAACGGATTTGCGACGAAGACAACAACGTCGAGTGATATCATAGATAAGTAGATGATTACAAGGACGCCTAAAAAGAAACTAGCAATGTTTAAAAAAGGGACACGTTTGGATGGAAACTCCTCCCCATTACAGATTTTGGAAAACCAGACATCTTAAAATGAGACAACTTTCACTTGTGCCTGAATCGAAAGAGAGACCACACTAGAAGCTAGTCTTAGGACTATGTGTTTCCACCACGACAAACACCTAAACCAATGTCGAAAAACATCACCCGATCTCAAACGGGGACCACTCTCTCGTCTGAGAAAAATTATTTTGGAGAATCCAATGATTGTCCCTCCGGAATCCCGATCAGAGCTAGAAAAACACCCTAAGGATCAAGCCGATAAAGGAGATGATAAACTGAAGATGGGGAAAGGACCTCTGAAAGGAGAAAATAGTAAGGTCGATCCTAAACCGGAAGAGTCGAGAAGGAGATCGAGGAGAGCAGCACATACTTACACTTTCCATGGAAAATCACCCATCAAGACTCGACTTTCACCACCACTTTCGCCACCGCCATCTTCCTTGCAACAAAGTATAAAAGAAGACGTCTCAAAGTTGATCCACGAGGAAGGGGAAAGGTTACAGCTTTTGGAAAACAACATTGTTTGTCCAGAGAGAAGACGGAGAAGAAGAATCAGAAGAAGACAAAGAAGAAGAATCGAAAGGAAAAGACGATGAAGAAGACGAAGAAGAAGAATTGGAAGGAGAAAACGAAGAAGAAGTAGAAGACGAAGAAGAAGAATCCGAGAAGGATGAAGAGCAACAGAAAAAGAGAACAGACGAAGAAAATGAACAAAAGGCAGAAGGCTGAAGAAGATGAAGAATGGCATGATACTCATTTAATAATTTAAAAATACGTTAAAATTATTAATTGACGAAAAAAATTAACGGTTCACTAACGGAGTAACTAAATGGTCACATGCTGAAATATAAGTGACCATTTAATCACTCAAAAAAAATGATTAACCAAATAGTAACATTGGGATAACATGTGTGCATTCTGTCAGCATTCTGTTAGTTAAACTTGACTGCAACAGTAATTTGGACTAAAAACAACATTATGAAAACTTAAGGTACCAAGAAACATCATAGGGGTATCATTCGATCACATTACTCAAACATATGGTATAATTGGACCTATTAACCCAATATATTATATACTTAAAATGAATTTTTCATAGTGTAAAGAGTGAGTTTCCTAATATTTATTATATATATATATATTTATTAATTTACTTAAGAGACATAATATGTTGACAAATAAACAAAGTGATATTTTACTTTATCTTACATTATCAATTATTTCTCTACCAAGAAAATAATATTTTAGATATTTTTTTACAAACTTAGTTCTTTAATTTTTCATTTTATATTTGTTAAAAATAACTCTAATAATCAGTTTGATATTTTGAATAAATTTTATTATAAAACAATCATGTAACTCATCTCATGTGTATCATTAAAAATAAAAATATTATAAATTAAACGTACATTTTTTAATATAAATATATAATTAATAAAGAGAATTAAATTCTTTTTTAAAATTATCACAATATACTCTTTTTCTGTTTACATTTTTGTCCATTATTAAAATATATTTTTCAAAAGGTATATTTTTTAAGTAATCTAAAAATTCAAACTTTTAGCAACACAAAAAATATATTAAAAATACTAATATATAATCATAGTAGTATTTTAAGTATCACTATATATAATAATAATAATAATTTTATATTTAGTATTATTATTATTTTTCTTTACGTGTGTAATTAGTTATAGCATTAATATATTAGTTTCTAGTATATATAATTTTATTAGTATATGTTTTTATTAAATTAATTGTCAACCAATACCTTAGTATTTTTTATTTAAATACCTAATTTATATTGAACAACTAACATTATAATTATCTATTTTTCGTTTTATATATTTATTATCTACTTTTATTTTTATTTTTATTTTTATTTTTATCAATTCTTCTTTGGTTATTATACTGTCGATATCCCCGGGATTTGAACCTGGGCGCTATCAGTATCTATAACTTAAGACGCACGCTTTAACCAACTGTCTCATAAGTTCGAACATGTCAGTGAATACATTTAATATACTCTTAAGATCTCTTAACAAACTCACTATCATGTCTATGAAACGACGATTATCAAAAAACTACTGTGACAACATCAAAAAATTAACAGAAAAATTTACCCAAAAAATAAAATTAGATATATTTGATTAAGTTTTTACTTATTTTTTTATTTTGATATTTTCAGAGTTATTTTACTTTAATATTTCCTGAGTTCATAAAGTAGGGTTGAGATTTAGGTAAATTCATATTCTAATTTTATCTTATGAAATGTAGAGTTAAGTAAAGAAATACTCATAGAATCTAAATTTGACCAATCCCAAAAATATTTTGTAAATATAATAAATAATAAACACTGAAAATTAATATTAATTTTTATATTTCAGTAATTCGTAAAATATTATTTCAACACATCACCAGAGTTATTTTAATTTTGTAGTAAAATATTTTTTGTTACTTTTTTCTCAACATGTAATACCTAAATTTTGGATGATATTAGTTTGGAGTAATAACATATTAACAACTTTGGGCAGCTGGAATTATTTATGCATTAATATTAATAATATTTAAAAAAGTATAATTTTTTAAAGAAAATAATATCATCATTTGAAAATACTATTTAATTTATAATTATCAATATAAAAAATATATACATTAATCAAATATCTCCTTTCAAATTTGAATTTTTTTTGTATTTATTGTTTCACGCGATAGATTATGTATATTCAACATATAAATATAATAAATTTTGATAGATTATAATTCTATTTTAATTTATAGATGAAATGTATTTTTATAACGTCAATGCTCACAATTCAAATTGTTTTTAACTTCTTGGAAAGAAGAGAGAATGTTTTGAAGAAAAAAATATATATAATTAATTGTAGAAACATTAAAAAAAGTCATAATTACCAAAAGAAAAATATGACGACTTGAGAACATAATATATAATTATCATTATTATTTAAAATTGTAAAGTTATATAAAATAACAAATATAGTAATTAAATTAAATATTTTTTAAAAAATTGGATAAATAATAAATGAGTTTTCTTATTCTACTCGAATTTAAATTTCACACTTGATTATATTGTCCATTTTAAATTTCAAACTTGATTATATTGTACATTTTAAATTTCAAATAATAGATAATGCATATTTGAAATATTATCTCAATCTAAATTTTCTAAGTTGTAGATGATATTTTAACTTTTATAAGTGATTTAAGTTTTTAGATTCACTGTTCTCTTAATGTGCAATAAAGTGAAAATATAATTTCATTTGTTAGCGATATAAAAAAAATGGTGCATGAGAAAAAAGAAAGAGATAGTGATAAGGGTGTAGCTGGTTAATACGTATGTCTTCAATTATAAGGTCATATGTTCTAATCTCTGTAGAAATATTTTTTCATAACATTTTTGAGAAGACATTTAAATGACCAAAATAGTCATGATAAATGTAAACTAATTAGATTATTAAAGGATATTTGTGTCAATTTACAGACGACGGTTACAAAAACCACTTCTGCCTTAATAATATAGATGTTATGTATAATATTAGCAAATATAGTTATAATAGTAATACATAATAAATTAGTAACATATTTGTATTATAATATTAAAATTAATGTAAGTATACCTATAATATACCATTATGTTGATATTAATAATTGAAGGTAAAATTATTAGTATATGATTGTTAATTGTTATTATAGTATATTAAAAACATTATGTATAATACGTATTATTAACAATAATATTATAATCTTAATATTACATTTTAAGGATCCAAACGATTGATGTTGATTATGTATTCTTACGTAATTTTAACAATAATAAAATGTATTTTACGTAATATTATTAACAATAATATTAATATTTAATATTAAGATACTTAATATTGTTATCCTTACGTAATTTAATGTTGATTCTTTATTTTTGAGCAAACGATTGTTGCAAACAACTATGCTTTTCAGTTGGAAATTGAAGAGATTGTGTGATAATGGAGTTGAATATTGGAGAGATGGTAGAATAAAAAAATATGTTGGAGATTGGAGAGATGGTGGTTGGTGGGATAGTGGGAGAGAGGGGGATAATGAAAGAGATTTTATCGTAAAAAATGGAGGTGAATGGTGAAAGAAAAATAATAAAATAATATGGAGAAAGAGTGATGTGGATAAATAATAAAATGTGAAATGACTAAAATAGTTTATTAAATAATGTATGTATCTAACAGTTTTATGCAATTAAATGGTATTTTAGTAATTTAAACTGATGACGGTTACATAAATATGTTGAGCCCTTAATAATATAGATATATATATATAGTCATTCAAAATGCTTTAAAAGATTGTTAGTGCGTGTTATGATTTTTAATTTTAACAATTTGGTGAGGTCAAGGGCAGAGAGAGACTTGTGACATGTCTGTCGCAGAATGAATGAATTTTGCTTTCCATTTAACATGTGTACTTAGTACACGTATTTTTTAAAGACCTATTAGTTAATAATATATTTGTATGTATTATTAAGATACATATATATATATATATATAACGGAGGACACTATTTGATTTAATATAAAATTGTACGTCAAATGATAAAAATTCATAAATACCATTAAATTTATGTTGCATGTAAATATGTTCAACACATGAATTGAGTTATCTTTTAAAATAAAATATATTCATATTCAAAAAACTTAAAAAAAAATCACGAACACACACACACAAATAAAATAGTATCCACTTTGAGTAATAACCAATTCAATTCATTTCAACTCTTCTCTTCTGATCTTTGCAATTTTATTCTTAAAATATTAATTTCATGCATAAAGTTCAGAACCTACATGTTCCTAAGCGACTTTGTGTGATTCATTTATAATTGAAGAGAAAATATAGAGCATAGTATAGGTTTTACAAACATGTGGAACAACATGATTTTATAAAAATAAAATGATTTTACAAATTGATTTTGGGAACAACATGAATTTAAAAAGGGAAAAGTCTGAAAAAGGGTCATGATGTTTGACCAAAATGGTTTTTGGTTCCACATGTTTTTTGACGATTGTTAATGGTACATGATGTTGCCAAACGATGGTAACCGAACCTTCCGTCAGCCACCCGTTACCTTTTACCGTTAACTTGTCACGTTTTTGTCACGTGAGGTTCTATTTTATTTTCGATTTGTACAAAAGACTAAAATAACCTCTTCACTATGTATAGGCTTTTGAACTCCCACCCCACTCTGTTTTTTTGCAGACATCGATTTTCTTCTTCACATTCTCCAGAGGCTTCCGAAGGGCTGTTCTCCGTTCGAAGGCGTAGGACGAGGGCTTCTTCTCCGTTCGAGTTCCAGCTTCTTCTCCGAAGGGCTGTTTCAGTCCACTTTCTTGAATCCTTTCTGGCGCCGATCCTTTCTTCCTCTTCGTCGGCTCCGCTGAAGCAGCAGATATGGAGCCTCCTCTGTTGCAGCAGTACTGCCGCGATCGTCGGAAGCTATTGGAGTTTTTGATTTCTTCATCGCCATCCGCTAGCCTCAGCGACGCCTCTTTTTCCCAATCCGATTTGGATTCTCTCAGTGCCGATTACGTCATCCGCTGTCTACAATTCGGTGTCTTTTGCACTTATGTACTTCAACTAGCTCAACTATCTGCGATAGCCTACTGGAGCAGCTGAGAATTGAACTGACTAGCCAGCTACTCTGTCTCTCTCGTTACTTAGGTGGAGCAATTGATCTCGCCGAGGCAACAGAACGATTTCGGCATGAATCACTCTATCCAATTGCGGTTAGGACTCTGCACTGTTAAAATTTATATATAATTTATCATCCATGAAAAGTTCGAATGGAATTTAAGAAATTGAGTAAACCGTTTGGAATATCCTTGATCCGTTTAACTATGCATTATAATTTTATTCATTTGCAGATGCATGTGCAATCAAAGAATTCATTTTTCCTTCTCTAGGATTACCTAACTTGATTACAGGTAGCTGTTTATTTTTTCTGTTCTGTTTGTCCAGAAGTGTGCTTGATGATGATTTCAAAATTGACTGCTCAGTTTGCTTAGTATATTTCATATCATCCTTAATCCTATACTAGAGAAAATTGAAAAAAATAATCGTCTGTATAATGTATATTCATATTGTTTGTTAAAACATGTAATTCCGTTATTTTAGTAACTGATACATCTGTTCAGAATTTCAAAAGGATTGGCTGACGATGACTTGCAAGAATCAGCATATGAAGTACTGCTTGCAGCTATGGTCTTCTCTGGGTAAGCTCTTTTTCCATTCTTCTGTCTATGTTTCTGGGAGAGTACTTACCAGGATCCATGGAAAGCTTCGGACTGCGTCAGGAGAAGGCTCGACTAAGCAATCTTTCTCCGTTCGAACGCTCTTCAAAGTTGACGAGGTATTGTGTGTGAAGAGAGGATTTCTGGCGGGATTAAAAGGAGGAATAAGGGCAGAATAGGTATTACAAATAACATGTCAGCAAATTGGAACATGTGCCATCGCACGTGATCACATCACGTTTAATTCGAACGGAAGTGTCACGGAAGGACCAAAAACAATCTTTTCGAAACATGTTGTACCATTTACCATGACGAGGGTTGGAAAACCATTTTGGTCAAACATCATGACCCTTTTTCAGACTTTTTCCATTTAAAAACACATGTGGAACCACTTAGCAAAATATGAAAACGAAACAGTTAATAACCACTTCTATTTTTTTTTGCTCATGACACATGCCCATAAAAAGTCTGAAAAAGTAAAGCAAATAATATAATTTTTTTAAAATATAATTTTTAATTTATTATTTTTAAACAAAATATCAAATAGACGAGTAATTATTAAAATATTAATTAATTTTTAACTATCTTTTTTAAATATTGACTATATGTCATATATAATCGTCGAAATGAACTCATAAATTATTTTTGTATTCGAACGGTACCCAACAACTGTTTTTGTGTTTGACTTAGTGATTCACTTTTTATAAAATAAAACATGTATAGAATAATTAATTATGAAAATTTATAAATAGTATTACCTCATTTTATTTTTCATTTAATGTATTACATTTTTTTTGTAATTATTATTAGATAATCCGAGTAAATAATAATTTTAAAATATTTTATATTAAAATTCACAAAGTTTGATAAAACATAAAACTAACATGATAAACTATTCTTACGTAGATTAAAATATTAAGGGTAATTACGTAATTTTTTACTATGTATTAAATAATGTCATGATTAGATAATATATTAGTTAATATACAATTAACACTATAATTATATATTATCTAATACATAAATATTAATTAATACATACTATTATTTTTAATCAAATATTATATATTAATTATTACTAATTTCTAATTAATACCCCCAATCAAACGCACGGTTCCATTCCTAGGTGATAACTGATATACTACTGAGTACTGAGGGAAGGGTGCGGGTGGAGTAATCTCTATGGAATCGCGCGCGTGTAGAGACGCGCTTCTCTCTCTGTGAACTCAGCGGAAGTTTAGGGCGCTGTTTCTCAAGGAAGACAGCTCAACGAAAAAGCACGGATTCCTTTAATCCGTTGGCCAATTCGACTCAATCAGCACATAATTTTCAGCTGTAAGCTCACATAGAGTCTCTGATTGCGCTCATCAGATCCAATTTGGCGAGAGTCTTCTCAATTCATCCAGCAAAGCTCGCCCATCTTGACCTAAACCTAATCAGTAAACCTCCGACCTTATCTGTTTTGCCTATTTCGCCTTCCTTTTCTGCCGTGTGTGCAGGTTGTAACGACAGTGGTGAACTGTTCTGGAACGGCTAGTTGCCATGGCAACACGATCCAGCTCAGATGAGGAGAATATACCTGAGATCCATTGTTGAACTTGGTGCCGTCGGCGTCTCCAGTCTCTGCTCGGGGATCGGGGGATCGGGTCCTGGGAATGCTTATCTCGGATAAGCCTGTGAAGAACAATGTCATAAAAAATGTCTTGAAGGAGGCTTGGTCACACTTTGGAAAGGTTCGAATGGCTGAGGTAAATCAATCTACCTTAGTTTTCCAATCCTTGAAGCAGCACATTCAAACACTTACACCTCTGGCAAAACCCATTCCTGCCGAGTAGCTCTTCCTTTACCTGAGCATCAGTGATGTAGCAGCCAGTGTCGTCTTAATAAGGGAAGAAGATAATGTCCAGAGTCCAGTGTATTTTGTTAGCAAGATGTTTAATTCTGCAGAAATAAAATATGTCCAGATTGAGAAGTATCTCTATGCCTTAGTTATTGCTGCTCGAAAGCTGATACCTTATTTTCACGCGCACGACATTACAGTTCTCACTAATCAACCTCTCAAAAACTTCATGCTGAAACCAGATTCTTCAGGAAGAATGGTCAAGTGGTCGATCGAGCTCAGCGAGTTCAAGATCAAATTTGCGCCAAACACGACCATCAAAGGTCAAGCACTAGCTGATTTCATCGTGGAAAGCACAAGTAATGGTCTAACAGAAGCATGTAGCAGCCCAAGTTCATCAGCAGACACTAGTCAAATCTGGGAGCTTTATACATATGGATCTTCTTCAAGAGAAGGCTCGGGGGCATGTTTAATTCTCATCCCTCCTGAGGGCGAGCCTTTGAAGTATGTGATCGCCCTAACATTTCAGGCGACCAATAATGAAGCAGAATATGAGGCTCTTATTACTGGACTCAGACTGGCAAAAGGAATGGGCATATCAACACTTAAGGTAAAAAGCGACTCCGAGCTTATTGTAAATCAGGTCAATGGAACTTGTGAGGCAAGGGGGAAAATATGAAGAAGTACCTCGACATCACCAAGAAACTCATCGCAGAAATTCTAAATTTTGCGATTGAGTCTATTCCTCGCCAAGAGAACCAGATGACAGACTCTTTAAGTAAGTTGGCGTTTGGAGGGACCAGAATTCAAGATGTACAGTTCCTGGAAAAATCCTTATGTTCAGTTCTCGACTCTCCCAGAAGACAAATGTGAATTCACAAGGATAACACGCCTTTCAGCCAGTTACTTGATCATAGACGGAGAACTCTACATGCGAGGCTACTCGACACCTTATCTAAGGTGCATTGCTCATCCCGAAACAGAAAGGGTTCTTCGTGAAGCTCATGAAGGAGTTGCAACATGACATGAAGGTGCACGATCATTGACACGAAAGATCTTCAGGCTGGGATACTACTGGCCAACCTTGGGAAAAGATGCGGCTGAATTAACACAAAGGTAAGAGACTTGTCAACAGTTTGCACCACGATTCGGTCGACTGCCAACACTGTAGTACCCAATGGTAGGTGCCTGGCCTTTTGCTCAATGGGGAATGGATATATTGGGTCCTTTTCCCATTAGTACTGGGCATCGCACTCACATCATAGTGGCGATCGACTACTTCACCAAGTGGATAGAGGCGAAAGCTTTGACCTCTACAACAGAATTTCAAGTGATCAAGTTCCTGAAGATCAACATATTTTCCAGGTTTGGCATTCCCAAGATACTTATTAGCGATAATGGTCCACAATTCATAGGTAAAGAACTCAAATGGCTCTGCGAAGAATACCATATCGACCATCGGTTCAGCTCAGTGCATCATCCTCAAATGAATGGGCAAGCTGAAGCAGCCAACAAAGTTGTTTTACCAGGACTTAAGAAAAGGGTTCAAGCATTCAAAGGAAATTGGGCAGAGGAGCTGGAAAACGTACTATGGGCTATCCGAACAATGCCTAAGGCAGCCACTAGAGAAACCCCCTTCAGTTTAGTGTATGGATCAGAAGTAGTAGCACCCGCCGAAATAGCGGTGCCTACCCACATAATCCTACAGTTTAACACTGAGGCAAACGAAATTGAGCTCAGGACCAACCTCGACTTGGAAGAAGAAAAGAGGTGGCAATCAGAAAAAACACAAGCCAAGATGCGACTGGCGACCGCTCTATACTTCAACAGAAAAGTCAGCGCTCGCCAATTTTTCGTGGGGGAGATGGTTATGAGAAGGAATGAATTTACAAGACTGGGCAGCCAGAACAAACTTTCAGCTAAGTGGGAAGGACCATACAAGGTAGTAGAGATCGCCGCCCTAGGATCTTACTATTTGGAAACCACCGAAGGTGAAAGGTTACCCCGTCCTTTCAATTCTGAACATTTAAGGAGATTTTATACATAACGTGTAATCAAAATGTTATGTCAATAAAAGAAAGTCATTCCTTCATAAAGCATGATTACTCGAATCAAAGTGAAGAAAAAAAACTGACGCCAAAAGTCAGGCAAAAGACCAAATGACTGAATTAGGCATTGAAGAAAAGAGACCTAACGCCAAAAGTCAGGCGAAAGACCTGATGACCGAATCAGGCATTGAAGAAAAAAGACTTGACGCCAAAAGTCAGGCGAAAGACCTGATGACCAAATCAGGCATTGAAGAAAAAAGACGTGATATCAAAATTGGGCGAAAGACGTGACGCCAAAGTCAGGAGAAAGACATAACGCCAAGGTTAGGCAACAACAAATACCTGATATCAAAATTGGGCGAAAGACCTGACGCCAAAGTCAGGCGAAAGACCTAACGCCAAAGTTAGGTAACAACAAAGACCTGATATCAAATTTGGGCGAACAACCTGACGCCAAAATCAGGCGAAAGACCTAACGCCAAAGTTAGGCAACAACAAAGACCTGATATCAAAATTGGGCAAAATACCTGACGCCAAAGTCAGGCGAAAGACCTAACGCCAAGGTTAGGCAACAACAAAGACCTGATATCAAAATTGGGCGAAAGACCTGACGCCAAAGTCAGGCGAAAGACATAACGCCAAAGTTAGGCAACAACAAAGACCTGATAACAAAATTGGGGAAAATACCTGACGCCAAAGTCAGGCGAAAGACCTAACGCCAAAGTTAGGCAACAACAAAGACCTGATTTCAAAATTGGGCGAAATACCTAACGCCAAAGTTAGACAACATCAAATACCTGATATCAATATTGGGCGAAAGACCTGACGCCAAAGTAAGGCAAAAGACCTAGCAATAAGGTTAGGCAAAACAAAAGACTTGACGCCAAAGTCAGGCAAAAGACCTAGCAACAAGGTTAGGCAAAACAAAAGACCTGACGCCAAAGTCACGCAAAAGACCTAGAAACAAGGTTAGGCAAAACAAAAGACCTGACGCCAAAGTCACGCAAAAGATCTAGCAACAAGGTTAGGCAAAACAAAAGACATGACGCCAAAGTCAGGCAGGAGTCCTAACGACAAAGACAATCAATCCATCAAGGAAGATATTCTCTTACAAGTTGGACAAAGTTTGGAGAAAATATCTACTAAGGGTAACAATTCCTTTATGAAGCAAATTATAGAAGATGAGCAAGGAACCTTAAGCGATCACTATGGATGATGAAGCTTTAAGTAACAAGTTCCTTGCAATTAGGCGAACACCCCAAAAGGTTTAAACTTCAAAAAGGTAATATATCTTCAAGCGTAGAAGTCTATACTTTTAAGTCTTAAGATGTTTTCCATAAAAAATTTATACTTGGCGATGGGAATAGATCAGTCTATAAAGGCTTATCCTTTCAAGCCTAAAGAAAGGTCCAAGACCCTAAGGGTCGAGACCCTTATAAAGCGAAGAGAAAGTCGAAGGTAATTATGCTAAAGACATTGGAAGAATTGCCAATACATTCAAAGTCAAGTAAAAGCAAAGGCTTATTAAGATAAAGGCATTCAATATTATAACCAAGTCTGAAATAAGAAAATAATTACAAACATTCCTGAAATACAGGGGAAGACAAAAAATTATCATTAAAAGTAAAAAGACGATCGCCAGAGGAGTTGAGGACTTCATGTCTTGGGTTCTTCAGGAGCGGAGGCACTCTGCTCGCCTTCGGGGGAAGACTCCTTCGGTGTTAGTCTAAGAATAAAGACAAGTAATACGAAGACATAACAGAGATGTAAAATCTTACCAGAGCGACTCGTTCGAAGTGCGGCCTCATTATCCTCTCGATGATGGGCAATTCAGAGGGAACCTCGGAACGATCCTTGGGAGGAACTATCCCTTCAAGGAGTCGCATGCACAAGTCTGGGTTGCCCCAGAGAGATTTCTGATTGGAAACCTCCGTCTTCGAGAGGTCTCCGTTGGGGATCCAAACGCTCCTGGAGATTTCAGCCTTGGGCGGCCGAAACAAGCCCACGAGCGGGCAGTACTCCTCAGAGGGAGTCTTCGAAGGGCCTGGGGCGACTGACCCCTTCTTCCGAGCCTCGGACTCCTTTGGAGGAACGGAGCATGGGTTCTCAGGAGGAGGAGGGATCGCTGTGACCATAACCAAGGCCTTCTCCTTAGGGGCAGCAGGACCCCTAGGAACCGAAGGACTCTAGGGAAGAGCAGGGTGCTCCTCGCCTGAACTCCTGACCTTCTTGGCAGGAGAAGGAGGAGGGTCCCGAGCCACATAAGCAGTGGACTTCTCTGCAAAAAAGTTAACAAAAGTACCAGAAACCCCAAACTCAAGGCGAAGAAACAAAAAAGAATAAACAGGAAAGTAATGTACCTGGTTGGCGAGGGCCAGGAGTGACTAGGGGACGTTCCTCCTCAGGCTTTCTCTTGGAGGAACGCCTTGAGGGAGGAGGAGGACGGTTCAGGGACGCCTGGTCCGAAGACAGACCCGCCTTACCCTGGTCATCAAAGAGACCCATGAGTTTACGGCCCCGACCGCCTACAACCAATAAAAGGAAAAAATGCTAGAAAAGTTACCCAATCAATAGGAAGTGGCATGACCTAATGAATGTCCGCCATCTCTAGCATATTCTCAGTGGTCTCCGCCACTGAATGGATGGGGTGAAAACTTAATTGCTTGTGCAACCAGAATAAGTCGTCGATGGAGTTCTGGTCGCTCCCTGACAGCTCGCCAAAGGCAGGGGGAGTATCCCTTTCCGGCTGAGACAACTCCCAAGTCACGCTCCCCTTGTAAAAGAAGTAAAACTTCTTGTAGTTGGAGTTGGTGGCACGAATGTCATCGACCAACCGGAAATGAACATTCCAGCTCCACACCTAACCTCTCCATTCTTCAAACTTCAGCCAGCGGGTCTGGAAATGATGGAGGTGATTCGCTCCGGCGGCCAATCGGAAGAAGCATCGGAACAAGGCCAGTGAATACGTCCATTCTTGACGTAGACACATGAACTTGAATCTGACCCACATCCTAATGGTGTTGGGTACGAGCTGCGTGGGACCTATCCCGTAATACCGACACAGTTCTCGCAAATCCTCGTAGAGAGGAAAACGCAACTCAGCATCGTCCTGGGCCGCATAAAGGTAAACCTCTCCATTGAGAGGATAGTGCAGTCCTAGGCCCGGGTACCTGAGGGAATCCGCCTCGCTTAAGCCACCTATGGCGACTACCATCTTGAACTGAGTCGGCTTCAGTTCGTTAGGCTTGATATCTACTTAGAAAGTCAGATATAGCAAGAACAATATGAAAACAAGAAAAATAGGGGATATTATCATAAAAAAGTAAACGGAAACCTTGGTGTTTACCTTTTGGGGAAAAGAGGGGCACGTTGGTGTCCGACCCATCCACCACCACAGGTGTGGCCGCGGACCGTCCGACGTCAGGATTTCTCTCACCCGAAGCCGGAGTAGAACCATTCCTGATTAACAGGGGAGCATTGACATTCTTCGGAGGCACCTTTGGGGCTGAGGAAGAAGACCTGTTAGCCGTCATCTTGGTCTTGCCTGTAGATTGACTGCGGGTAGCCATGGATGCTTGGGTTTGGAGTTTGAAAAAACTGAGAATAAGAAGAAGAGAATCGAAGAGACAGAATACTGAAAACAGAGGAATTCTCTAGAATCTGAATGAATGAAAGCGTAAAAGACGAAAGAGTGGAACTTTTGTCCCTTATATAGACAAAAAAAGGAGTAACAGCCTCAGGGAGACAAGCGGTCGGGGAATAATTGCACCTTTTGGGAAAAAATCGAAGTAATGTCATAATTTTAAGAGACACCTCGGGGAGACAAACGGTCGGCTAGTACAGAAACTGTCAGACTACCCTTGGGTTACAGAATAATAAACGACATGCGTGCCTCAAATGACCGTCCGACTTCTGGATCACTGTGCAGTTATTAAATGCTAAAGTCCATTATGCAGATAAAGTGATCGCCAGCGCATTCATAGGCCTTTCTAGAAAACCCTTTCAGAGTCAGTGATCGCCCAATAGCGAAGGATAAACCTCCATAAGGAATAAAGATCGAATATTCCTTCAACCATGGGCAACCGAGCGATTGATTGCCAAAAAAGCATAAAGTGTTCATAAAGGTATAAATAGCAGAAAAAGATAAAGAAGACCAAATTCAAGTGTCACTATCTCAAACCCTACCAAGGAATCAAGCTCGACTAAAGAAACTTCACTCAAGCTTCGGGGGCAAATGTTGGGTATTGATTGTGACAGCCCAATGAGGAAAAGGCCCCAGAGGCCCAATAATCATGGAGGGGGTGAACCCAGGTTATTCGAACTGGACTGGCCCATGCTAAAGTCGATCTGGTCCTCAATAGAGTGGCCCGAAGTCGAGCCCAAGCTAAGATGGACGCCAAATGCTCCATCGCTGGTCGCCATTCATCACCAAGTCGCGAACTCCTACTGCTCGCCATGGGAGTGCTCGCCCTGAAGAGAGCATTGCCTCTCTCCTCTGGTCCCACCAACAGTTCCTAAAGATATGGTCACGATATCCCGCATATCTCTGGCACATATTCTCTAAATATTATATATGGTAACTGCAATATTACGCCATAACAGTAATATCTGCTATCCTAATCTTCAACAACACAATATTTACTAAGATATACTGTTGCCTTCTACAGTTTGGTCTCTCCTACTCCATAAATACCTTTGATTTTCTATACATTGTTTACGTTTTAAGATATATACACACATACTCATTTAAACATCGGATAGGGACCCAGAGACACCCCCTCTGTTGCGATCCCCTTCCTGCAGGTTCACCGGAGTTAAGGCGATAGCACCTTTCAATCATCCATTGGCATTCAATTCACTGCCAGATCAGTATTCAGGAAATCAAGATCCAACACCTATCACAGTCCATGTCCACTTCCCGAAGCTTCTCAATCTGCATTGTCTTGGAATTGAGCTCCACCTGCAAGGCATCTTTCAGGGAAGCAATCTTGGTGACTTCAAGTGGATCGAAGTTAGCATGCTTGTAGAGTGAGATGGGGAAAGAGATTTGCTCCCAGCTTTTGTCGATTGACGAGGACCGAGATGGGGTTCTTGGTTTCTTAGAGAGAAGGGCGAAAATGGCTTGTTCCAGGCTATTTGAGAAATCAATGTCAAACACGAAGTTGACGTCCATGGATTTCAAGCTCTTCAATACACGGGACAAAGTGGTAAAAACATCTTTCTACATTTCATCAGTTCGAAATTAACAAATACGTGTGACTTCCACGTGACACTTAATGGGTCAAGTGTGTGATTACAAACAAAATGAAACATCTTGGTGTACTTATTTGCGGCAAAAAACATTTGGGTGCAATTAAATAAAATCTGAGTGTATTTTCATACTTTTCCCCTGTAATTATCAGTGTTGAGTTTGGACTTACAGAGTCAGAGTTATATTTTTTTAAGTCAAATTTCATATTTCAACCTAGGGTGGAGCGTATAGTCAATCTGTAAGTCCAAATTTAATATTTGTTTTGTATCATTTCAATCACAATTAAAATATCTACTTATTATAATTTTTTTAATATATGGATAATTTATTTTTTAATTAAATATTAAGTCATCGAAAAAAAAACAAATGGGCAACACGCTACCCTAGGGTGCGATTTGTGATTCAAGTCGCACCCGGGTAGCACGTATGCCCATATTTTTGGGTCGATCTACTCAAATTGGAGAACACAACCCTGGAAATGTATGTTTGACAATCCAATCCAACCCTAGTTATCACAACATATATGATAACTTAATAAAATCATGTTAATAAGTTAGATTGTTAATTATTATTTTTAAATAAATTTTGTTTAATAATTTTTAAAATTATAGCAAATTGTTTTATTTTTAAAATTTGTTATTTCTATTGAAAATTTGTAAATAATTCATTATTTAAATATTATCTTTAAATTATTGTATATAAATGTACAAATAATTAGTTTAAACATGACGTGGATAAGGAAAACAAATATAGATCATGTTTAAGACTATCGATTGTTAGGGTATGGTACAAGTATGACAAATACCATAATCATACCATATTTTTAAACCATATACCATAACCATAACCATTACAGGTACAAGTTTCAATACCATAACTATTAAAATAATCGTGGTTATTAATCATGATTTTACTCGTATACCTATATCCATTCTACACATGTAATATAATAAAATACCTAAAATCTTATTTAAAAAAAATACATAAATCTATATTACTAACAATAAATATATATAACACTAACATAATTTAACATTAACATTATTCAACATTCATATCATTCAACATTAACATTCACACCACTTATTTAACATTAAAATTCAACATTTACATCATTCCACACCCCTAACAATTAAAACAAAACCAACATTTCTTATTGACTTTGTAATCATGTTTAAATTCTCTATAACCGCACCACACCATAATATTACGATTCAACAAATGTATGTATGTACTTCACTAACAACTTCAATTATATTTAGTATATATTAATTTATTAATAATAAATCATTATTATATTTATATAATAACCATGATTATAATAATGAGTATAACTCAAATATCATATCCATAACCATTATAGGTAAAAAATTCATCACCATAACCGAATTGTACCATAATAGTACATTTAACCATATTAAACATAAACGATTATTATCGTAATTATACGTTTTTCACCGCACGAGCATAATCATGTTGGTATTGTCCCTACAAGGAAACTTCAAACCAACCAGCTAAATCCTCTCAAATGGCGGCTTTGGTAAAGAAAATAATTGTGGATGAGAAAAATGAGAGACTAGACGACATTAGGAAAAGGACATTGACTACTGAAAAAAAGCAAGTCAAGCAGAAATTCCAAAAATTATTTATCTTGACTTGAGTGACGACTTAGACTTCAATTACTAGCAAAACTTGTGGGTACTTTGGGCATTAAGACTTTTCTTCCGAAATTAATTAAGTAGCATAAAATGATACAACACACATGTTCGTTTATGGCCATATTTAACGTATGATGAACGGAAGTTATTTTTTTGAAAGAAAACAATACATATTTTTTAATAAGTGCATAGTTCAAATTATATTTTTGTTATTTACATTATGATATATCATCTTGATTAGTAGTTTTCGACAACCAGTTTCACCCAAAAAAATCTATTGTAACTATCTTTTTTACTTGGCCAAAAAAACATTCTTTTTTCATTTATTTATGTACTAACTAATCATTGTTCAAAACTAATTTAAACAGATAAAATTAGTATAATAAGAGAGTGACATGAAATATAATGATTCTAAAAAGTATGTATGAAATTCATCCTTTTTACATTACTGTTATTTTTGTTTAATAATTGGAAAAATCTGAATATTTATTATTCTTCTCATGAAAATTGCATCTTGTATAATAATACTAATCCTAACTATATAACGCAAAATTGCACTGCGCCACTCGTGCAGTTCCTTTCTCTGTTACCTTTTTTTTATCGATGCAATAATTCCACTTTCTCTCTCTCCACAAAATGAAGAAATATCTCTTCTCCACTCCATCGTTGTTCCTCCTCCTCCTCCACTGCTCAGCTTTCGACTACATGCCCAAGGATGACATCGCCGTCAACTGTGGATCTTCTGGAAACTCTACGGACCAATGGAGTAGATCCTGGACCGGAGATCAGAACTCCAAATATTCACCAATTGACGATAACTCGGAATCCTCCTTATCTACAACCTCCATCGTTCCACAATGGTCGGACATCGACAAGGTTCCCTACGGTTCCGTCCGACTCTCTAGTTCACCATTCAACTACTCCTTCCCCGTCACCGTAGGCCCCAAATTCATCCGACTTCATTTCTACCCCTTCAATTACGCCAACTTATCTCGTACCGACGCTTACTTCTCTGTCACATATGGCAGCTACACCCTTCTCCGTAACTTCAGCGCCGCCCTCACCGCTGATTATCTGAACGTCGCCGTCTTCTTCCGAGAATTTTGCGTGAACGTGGGAGACAACGAGAAGTGGCTGAACTTGACCTTCACTCCCACCACAAACCAGCCCAACGCCTATGCATTTATCAATGGGATCGAGGTCGTCTCCATGCCTGTTAATCTGTATTACGGCGATCTGAAAGGTCTGACTACTGAAACAACCTCCCACCAAGTCAAGTTTCTGGGTGATGATGTCCGCGATCCGTACAACATGTCTACTACAATTGCCTTAGAGACGGTACAATTAGTTTCGAGCTCTAGAACACTTTCATGATGTTGAATATTTTTATAAAGGTTAATTATTGTCTTAAATTTGGGACTAAATTATCAGATGTATCGCATTAACGTCGGCGGAGATGATATTTCTCCGGCATACGATTCAGGCATGTACCGTACTTGGGAAGGTCGGGATTTTGACTATTTAACGGAGGACCCTCACAGTAGTGTTCTTCCGATGAATTTAACCATGCAATTATATTTCACCATGGTTCCCACTTACACAGCCCCAGATTATGTGTACCGAACTGCAAGGTCAATGGGAAAGAATGGAACCGTCAACGAAGCCTACAACCTTACATGGTCTTTTCAAGTGGACACCAATTTCTATTACCTTGTCAGATTACACTTTTGTGAGATTGAGCAGATCAATAATAGAGAAGATCGGAATTTTCAGATCTTCATAGCCACCATCATGGCAGAGGATAAAGCGGATGTTATTCGATGGACTGGAAGCAAATATGTGCCGTATTTTCAGGATTACATCGTTGATATGTTTGATCATGAGAATAAGAAGGTAAAACTCGAAATTGCTATACACCCTGGAGTTTGGGGTGTAGATACACGTTATGCTGATGCAATTCTTAACGGATTAGAAATCTTCAAGATTAGCAATGATACGGGAAATCTTGCTGGACCCAATCCCCCCAGAACTGATTCAGAGCCACCGTCAACGCCACTCGAACCATCTTTTTCGACGCCACTCGAGCCATCTTTTTCGAAGTCTGGTAATAAGACGGTGACGATTGCTTCCATTGTCGGTGGTGTGGTTCCTGGTATTGTAGTGATCTCTCTACTCGTCGTGTGTGCTCTATGGTTGCGGCGGTCCAAGCAAAAAATCATCTATCTGCGTGGGCAACAACTTAAAGGTTTGTTTTTATCTCAATTCAATGACCTTCTTAGAGTATGTACAATATATAATCACGCCGCTTACAAAAATAAACTGATACCTTAGACAAGAATGAGGCACCGGGAATGATGAACAGTTCCTGGAAAGAACAGCTGAAGAACGGAGATGGAAACGAGTTACCAATCTTCGACTTCGGTAGCATATTAGTTGCTACGGATAAGTTCAGCAGCAACAACCGACTTGGACAAGGTGGATTTGGTCCTGTCTATAAGGTAACTATAAAGAATCAGCTGCACGATCTTCTATTTTACATGCCCAAGTGCTAACTTTGAAGGTACAATGTAGGGAAAGCTACCAGATGGGAAAGACGTAGCAGTGAAAAGACTTTGTAGTAACTCAGGGCAGGGAATTGAAGAGTTCAAGAATGAGATCACGTTAATCTCAAAACTTCAACATCGTAACCTCGTTAGGCTTGTCGGGTTCTGCATCGAGGAGGAGGAGAAGATTTTGATCTACGAATACCTCCCCAACAAAAGCTTGGATACATTTATCTTTGGTATGTGTTCTCTAACTTACCATGATACATTACCACGTTAACAAAATGTGGTATTGAAGATCTCCATATGGTGTATAGATCCTATCAAGAAAATGGAACTCAACTGGGATAAGCGATTTCAAATAATTCAAGGGATTGCAAGAGGACTTCTATATCTTCATCGAGACTCCAACCTAAGGGTCATTCATCGAGACCTCAAGGCGAGCAATATCCTCCTTGACCAAAATTTTAACCCTAAAATTTCCGACTTTGGGTTGGCACGCATGTTTCAGGGCACCATAGACATTATTAACACTCGAAAGGTTGCAGGAACATTGTAAGCACCCGAGCATAGTTATTCTAAGCAAATGTAGTATTACATAAACTCAACAAGAATTCCTCGTTTTCTAGCCTCATATTCACTAGCTATGACTTACGAGTGAGTCCCTAAATTGTTTCTCTACAGGGGATACATGGCTCCTGAATATGTTATAGGTGGGATATTCTCTGAGAAGTCCGATGTCTACAGTTTCGGGGTGCTGTTATTGGAGGTTGTTAGCACTAAAAAGAATACGAGCTTCCGTCAAGACGAAGGACCTCTCAATCTTGTTTCATATGTAAGTGCATATTGATATAGCTTAACATATATGTATATCGATATTATTCGAACTAATAAAGTCGTGTCCCGTATCTAGACATGGGAATTATGGAGAGAAGGCAGAGGACTTGACCTGTTAGATGGAGCAGAACTTGAATCTTGTTGCTTGGCAGAGGTTGAGAAATGCATCCAAATTGGACTCATGTGCCTTCAAGATCAACCAGCAGACAGACCCCTTATGTCTTCTGTAATTCAGATGTTAAGTGGCGAGGCGGATCTTTCTCTACCAAAAGAACCTACATTTTTTACCTTCCAAATTACGTCGATGATGATCGAAGCTCCATTAAGACTATCAACGGCTGTGGTTGTTAGTTATTCTGACATCGAAGGAAGATAGATACTAGACATCCAGATAGCCACCATGCCCGGTATGTCAAGCAAAGCAAAGCCACAGTTTTTTGTATGGGCAGCACCAGCCCAAGCTGTGGTTATGTCCAACAAATACTGCCTAAACTCACAGGCAGCACAAAGCACATGTTCTGTGTTTTGTCATTAATTGTCTATTGAGTATGAGTTAGTAGAACATAGTAGTATATCGTAGACATTTATCTCCGCGCTTAGTAGGGAGGTTGTTACACTTAACTACCAGGAGGCCAGACATGTATCTAATAAAAAGAAATTAAAAAATTTAGAGTAGGTAGATAATTAAATTTCACCATAAATGTAATTAAGGAAAAATTATGAAAATACACCTCGATTTTTGTCTCGATTGGTAATTGCACTCATATTGTTTGTTTTAACACCCGTATGTTTCATTTTGTTTGTAATTGCACTTTTTCGTCCATTGTCGTTTGTTTTCTGTCAAATATTAATCGCATGTTCTGGGGTTTACATATACTTCTATTTGCTCTTATAATTGAATTTGGGAATTTTTTTTTATTGAAAAGAATTAATACGGATTAGTTATGTATCCATTTTTTTTTTATCTAATTAGGATTAGGAAAAGACAATTTTGATTCCAATCAAAGAATTGTTCATGAATTTACAAGCCCATTTAATAGTTAATGGTTCCAATTTATCCTGAATTTTTGCTATTGGGACTGAAAAACCACATTTTGAATATGTGATGAAAAAGTAATTTGATATTCCGAAAATACCCATAGCCTGATATGTTCTTAAAGTCTTCATCTCTTCCATCGTTCATTTGCAGTCTTTTCGTTCTCTTTGTCCCTGCAACCCGTATTCGTTCTCCCCTGCCGAAGAACAATTGATCCCCCTGCCGAAATGCTTCTAGTTTTATTCGTAGAACAGACTTGTATCACTTGCATTCAAGTTCTTTGATTGGATATGTCTATTGCTGGTGTATATAGCATTGTAGATGTATCCTCTTAAATTATGTTTGTTGCTGTTATTGTTTCCTCGTTAGGGGTGTGAGGGAGAGGTTGTTGAGGCTCAGAAGGGTTCCTCTAATGAACATGTGAATGAGTGCCTTATGCGTTTGTCATGGACTCTTGATCATTCAAGACAAGAAGATGTGCAGCGTGTGAATGAGTGTCTTATGCGTCTGTCATGGGCTCTTGTTCATTCAAGACAACAAGAAGATGTGCAGTGTGGACTAGGAATGCTCGAAGGTAAGAAAGCTCTCGCTTCCTCTTTGGTAACACTATTAAATTATGGCTTGAATAAGCTCAAAAGTGTAGCACTGAATTTTTCAGATGTAATCATAGATAGTAT
Organism: Chamaenerion angustifolium; assembly: GCA_946814005.1. Lineage (NCBI taxonomy): Eukaryota > Viridiplantae > Streptophyta > Magnoliopsida > Myrtales > Onagraceae > Chamaenerion > Chamaenerion angustifolium. Next base: position 5,347,931 of record OX328279.1, read on the forward strand.
TAATCTGAAATCAAAAAATGATAAAACAATTTTTTTTTATGTTACTTATGCTTCTAATGCAACAAGCCTTGTGCAAGTAAGAGAACAACTTTATCTCCTAGCGGTTGGTTACTACAGAAGTAGCAACTATGAGAGGAGTAGGGAACTTGTGGAGCAATGCGTGACAGTTAGATTTGAATCCATGTTTTCTTGTTCTAATCACTGTAACCAACTTGCATATCTACTTTAATAGATCACCGGATTGTCCTTTTTCATCATGTTTATGCTCAACTGGTGTTAGTACAGTAAAATAGATGTTAGTTCAATCGTATAAATAGAATAAATATAAATCAATTCAATTGCTGAAATAGGATCCAATATTCAATTTAAAACAGTTATACAGAAGCATTCAATTTACAACAGTTATACGGAAGCATTCGATTTGCGCCTGTCTTTCGATATGTATAACAGCTATTTCTAACACTCCCCCTCAAGTTAAACAGTGGGATCTCCGATGTTTAACTTGCTGAGTATAATATTAAAAATTCTTCTGTTTACTGCTTTGGTCAATATATCTGCTAATTGGTCTTCAGATCGTAGAATGGTAGTTCCACAATTCCCGCTTCAAGTTTTTCTTTGATGAAATGTCTGTTGACTTCTACGTGTTTAGTGCATTTACAAAGAAAAAAGAGACATTGAGTGTATTTCATCGTTGATACATAAAGATAACAAAGTAGTAACCATAAATCTATGGACTCAAATTACCTTTGGTGATGCGGTACAAAATTGTCTTCTTGAGTGTCAGAGCCTACCTCCAGTCGGGTTTTATCTGCACAGAAACTACCAGTTGAGCATAAACATGATGAAAAAGGACAATCCAGTGATCTATTAAAGTAGATATGCAAGTTGGTTACAGTGATTAGAACAAGAAAACATGGATTCAAATATAACCGTCACGCATTGCTCCACAAGTAGTAACCATAAATCTATGGACTCAAATTACCTTTGGTGATGCGGTACAAAATTGTCTTCTTGAGTGTCAGAGCCTACCTCCAGTCGGGTTTTATCTGTTTCCCGTTGTTCGTGGAAACAAGTAATAATTTGAGTATTTTGAGGGTCTAGGGTTGCGGTGGTAGCATTCTGCAGATGTTTTTCAGTTTTGATGCAACGTTTGTGGACAATGTAAAGCTTGAGCTCTTTTCTGTTTGAATTTAGGGTTTGTTGCGGTGGTGAGATCTCCATGAAACCTACACAAAGGAACTGCCTATACTTTGATTGGTAAGTTGGAACTAGAGATATGAAATTATTCTAAATTTGGACTGGAAACCCCTTTTGATTACTTCTTTCGGGCATGATTGAGCATGTTCGGGAACCAGTCATTGTAAGTAAAAGATGCCATTGCTGGATAATGAGAAGCTATACTGTTCAAGAAAAAGTCATTCGAGGATATGAGTATGAACAATGGAGATAGAGAATAGAGATAGAAGAAAGGGGAACCATGGAGACTCGAACCAAGACAAGTGTTTGATATCGAGATACATGAATGAGAAATAACACGTTAGAACGACAAACAACGTTATACGAAATTATACTTACATCGTTCGACGTATGATAGCGGAAGCGTGCGGGATCGACGGCGGTTCAGAGTCACGGCGGGGGCGTGCCGGTCGGAAGGATACGTCACGTGATCGGAGCGCACCTTAGGTTTCCACTGAGGATTACCCAAAGATCGGACTAGAGCAACTTCGTAAGGTTTTCGGGAGTGTAACAATCTCTATTGTATATCTCTAGTGTTGTATATGTAGTGATCTATCTCACAATATGTGCAGCCATAGAGATCCTTTTATAGGCACCGGGGAAGTTACAATGTTTGTAACTTTACACTTTAGTCCCCAATCTTTTTACGACTTGCACTTAACACCCCATATGGGTGCCAATTTCCTACATCTCCCACTCACACATAATGTGGGTGCTCATGTGTGCAAGAAGACATACTCCATACACATCGTCCGTCTTTCATACAGGGTCTCCTCTGTGCGACCGACATACTTCGTGAGAGCTAGTTGTTGTATATCTGTTAGGAGTATACAACCTCTCATTGGTATCAACCTGCAATAATAAAGTATGCTTGTACCCTAGATAGTCGAACCTCATTTAGGTATCTTTAAAGATCTCATTAGTCATACCTTGTATTCAAAATCGTAATGCTAAATCATGATTGGTTAACCGGTGAACAGAATTCTTAAAAGAGATTCTGTTGACAATCTTCCTCTTTTCACGATCCTTCAAACACTAACTCGACTTGCTTTTCTAGACATGTTCCACCCGGCCGAATCTTTGAACATGACCATCGGGCAACATACTAAGCTAGCGAACATCGTGTCAGGTCTCAAGTCTCTGATCGGAGTCCTGAGGGCACATAATTTGGAACCTTTCAAGGATCCTTGGGTCTCACACTACAACAAGCTGAGATCGTGTTTTTTTTTTTGCAAACCCGTGGTCGTTTAATAGCACACGTAGTATGAAATACGTGTCACAACACCCTTCTCCTTTTCTCATGGAGTGTATGTCATTTTTCAAAAAGACGGTGTTGTGCAGATGTTATTCTAAATACCGTATGCATCTAAACCAGAGTTCATCAACTCCCATCCTGCTCATAAGTAAACTACTTGGAAATAATATTCCAATAAAATTACCAATGACCTCATATCAATGACCATAAATTTTATCGATGATCTCATTTCAATGGCCGACTTATGAATTCAAGTAGTTAGCTCTCAAATCATCCATTTGACGATTTTCAACTCGAAATCCTGTCTCATCTCCATTTGTCACATAGACGCGGCATTACTAAAACACGGAGGCGGTTACTCGTGTGAGTGAGTCAACCTAAAGTTTACTAGACATACATTTCTAATACAAACCATGAATGCACTAAGCAATCATTATAAACATGTGTGTATTCAAATCAAACTTATTGATAAAAAAAAATGAACAATGTGATGTGATCAATCTCATTTGTCTATGCAACGGCCGTTACCATTTGCTTTATCAAGACAAAAATATTGGATGAATGCATTCCTACATAAGGGTTTTCACGGGCTTATCCGTTTAATACGTCTTTTATCGATTACCAATTCACATCCTTTTTCTTGCATGTCACCATGCTTTATGCATAGTAATATTGGACTTTTGAATGGTCTATCATCAATAGGATCCTTTTCGAAATATATGAAAACACGATTATCAGTAGACAAACACTGGATAATCAATGTGCATCATCTACAATACTTGTAGGAACCCATTGGACCAAACTAAATCCAGTTGTTGGTGCGAGAGCCACTCACTTAGCTTTAATCGCCTATAGTGAAGTTCTTACTCATTATCACTTATCGAATTAGATGGCCATCTCTAGTAAGAAACCTTATCCCGAAAGGTCTTAACTCCCATATACATAATGCTTCAACAACGATTAATTATGTGATCCTTGAGCATCAAATCAAGTCGAGTCGTATACCCGATTTGGTAGTTGGTCTAGTACATGTCACAACATGCATACAACTTCTAACTTAGCTCATCTTTAAGACACTTGGTGCATTACGTCATGAATTTTAGATACAAGAGTTTTAAACGAGTAATATTTCAATTGATCACTTAGGGACTCAATTTTCAAAGATACCTCTCTCGGAATTTTAATTCCAAGAATATATTTATGTTTACTCTTTAATCATCAATTAGGTCTTATCCTTCATTGATCAACTCAGTAATTTCCCAGCATATACTATGTGTGCTGACACTTGTACATTGCAAGATCTTGTGGATATTTCACTAACGAACTTATTCCATAGTGTCTATTCCATTCCATACTGCCTCAAGAGAAAACATAGAGTTTTAAGTATCACTAAAGTCCTAAAGTTGCATTCTCATACTCAATATAGAGAATCACTTCACTTTATACTCCTAATATTTCTTGAGCAACATTTATATCCAAGACTGATATTTGTAATCAATCGAGACACAATTCTCAAGATGAGTCATGACATCTAGGATCAATTTGATCCATTTATGCTTGACATTTTTTTCTTATCCTCCATTTTGTTTTAACAGGGTGAAGTATAAGAACCCACAAAGGCTCCCACTGAGATCAAGAACATTGTACACGCTCCCAATCCTCCATTTTGTTTTAACAGGGTGAAGTATAAGAACCCACAAAGGCTCCCACTGAGATCAAGAACATTGTACACGCTCCCACTGGAACGATATCTTTTGATTACTAACTTAGAGTAACATCATCTTGCTCCCACTTGAACTAAGGCGGTATACCAAGATCATTTGTATTCGCACTTGATGATGAAGAATGGAAGCTGTGATGAGAAACTAATTAAACATCTGCATAAATCTCCTCCCACTCGAATCAAGTTATCTTGGTGGATCCAGACGAGAAACTAATTCATCATCTGGTAAATCCTCCCACTCGAATCAAGTATCTTGGTGAACCTAAGCGCAAGAACTCGAAAAGGGGCGTAATCCACTTTTTACCCTTATAAACATATATTTCACTTTGACACATTTCATTTGACTAACATTTCTAAACCCCCATTCAGACTTTTCAGTTCATAACTTATATGAAGGGGCATGTGATTGATATTTTAGGCACTCGATTAAGTTGATAAACATGTGTCCCGGACATAGTGGGTGTTGTTAATAGAGCGACCTTTACATTACCGTGGGCAAGGTACAATTGGACAATGTTATCACTTAACTGTCTATAGAAGTTTTGCTCACAACTTATAACAACAACACTTAGTTGTATGGTGTAAAAATATAGTCAATGAATGAGTTATCCTCTTTATCTCGTATCTTATTAAGTCGAGTCGATGATCTTAATCAATGTCTCAACGTATCTACGAACTGTAAGTGAATTATTTATTGAATTTATCCAAAAGACTCGCATAGCCATTGTAGCAAAATCAAATAAATATAACTGATACGAATCATAAAATACTTTTCCATAAGAAAGATGGAGTAGTACATGTCTAAGTGAATTATTTCTGGTTGCCTACGTGAAGGCTTCCGGTTAAATGCACAAAATAGCGTAAATGAAATATACAAATATATTGATATCATAGCAAGAACAAATCATGTAATGTTGATATTCAATAAATTCACCGGAACTGACCATATATGACAAACTCAATAACATGAATACAATAAATGAAAACTTAGGTTTAATAGAAACAATATAAAATTGAAAAACAGCTCATTAATTAATTAATAAAGCATTGATGACTCATTTGTCACATAGACATAGCTTGCGGACACCGACTCCTTCAGTCGCAATTCTTGAGTTTTCCACTTCATCATGCTTAGGATGATTTTCATATAGTAATGATAATGTTTCATGTCTGTGGCTCAATTCCGACGTTTCGGTGCAATGCAATCTTTAGAGTTGTGACCCTTCCGGTTACAACTATAGCACTTTCTTATAGCCATCTGAACACGAGGCGGTCGTTTCCGCTCACCAATTTCATTAGTCTGTTGTTTCTGACTTGACTTAGTAAGCTCGCTTTTCTTCCCACGATCCTGTCTTTTAGGTCTCTGTTGGGTCTTGGAGGAAGTTGCCATACACAACTCAGCTGGAGGTCGTTTACCCATATGCTTATCCTCATTGAAATTTAGGAGTCTTTGGACTTCTTCCAGTGTGGCAGCCCAATCAGAGCGGGACAACTGCATTCGAACATGTCTCCAAGAATTGTTTAATGAACGTATCACTACTTGGAGTTGCTGTTGTTTAGTGAGAACATGGCCAGCGTGCTTCAGTTCAACTATCATATCAACCATGTGTCGAACATGTAACTTCAAGAAGTGTTTAGGGTGTTTCTTGTAGGAGACTAACTTCATAGTCAGGAACTGTATCCTTTCTGAGGAATAGAAAATAAATTTCTTTCTTAAAGCTTCCCAGAGCGCCTTTGCACTTTGATAATCTTTAAATTTCCTAAACACATTATCATCCATTGCACTTAGCAAAATGATGCACGCGGTGTGATTATGCTCTTTCCAGATTTCATAGTTTTTCATGTCTTGCCTTTGCTGGGCCAGATTCCCGGTTGTAGGCTTTTTCATGCCATTGTATATGGTCTCCAGAATTCCTAGCTTTTGGAGTAAGTACTTAACTTTCTCTTGCCATACTTCATAGTTGTCACCATTCAACTTCAACACACAGCTGAGCCCGGTGACAATTTTCTGGAGGGGTGATGTCATCCTTCACACAAAAAGGATCATCATGTCAGGATCAACATATACAAACAAGGCATGCAAGATTTATTGTTCAACATACATACACATGTCATACCTAACTCTCTTATTAACAAATCAATTAATGCAAGCATATCCCGGAGTAAAAAGTTCACTATGTTCCCAATCATCGTCCATGGTATATGCTTAACAAAAATTAATTTTGCTAACAATTAAGTTAAGTACTCCATTTAGATCAATCAAAACAGCATACAATCATGATTTAATGTACACATGAATGCATAACAAAACATGTATCATACTTTATTTACATAAATATTAAAGCAAGTAAACATGTTTTATAATTGATGTATAGATGGAGTCTACATTAATAATCACAAAGATTATAATTATTTATTAAGTAATCATGCTCATTACCAACACATGGAGTTGAAACAAATAATCAATAATTTTTCATGTTAGGGACACACAACAAACATGAAATAATTCAACATGTATGCATGAATAAATTGTACATAGATGACGTATCATCAAGCTTGCTTGTTTTATCATACGTCCCTATACATGGATACTAGATACTAAATCAAATCAACATGTATAACGTGTAATAAAAATTGAGCAAGCACACATGATGTTTCTATACATGAAAATAACATACATCAAATGTATCATGCTTAATAAATAACAAAACATCATGTAACATAATATGTACTTAACAAACATCTAAGGCCCATTTCGAATTTGACAAGACTAACTTGTACAAAATTCTACTTTCGAAGACTATAGGGACCAAAATATAATATTCTCAAAAGTTACGTTTAGAGCAAAAATTCCCAGGTGGACCGAAGGGTTTGCTTGACGGACCCAAATCCCCCCCTTTCTTAGACAAAACCCGTAGGTTCCCAGGCCAAGGAGGAAGGGGCACGGTGTCAAGTTTCCACTTCTAGCTCGGTCTTTCTAGACAGGATTTTTACTCAATTTAAACTCAAGAATATCACAATTGAATCCCTTAAGACTTTAGCAAAACAAATTCGCGTATAGTTCAAACAAATTAAACTATAAGGGTCATCATGCAATTTATCAAAAATAAATTATTATAGATTATAGTTTCTTAAGCATGTTAATAATAAATATAAATGACAACTCATTGCATTTAAAAAGATTAGGGACCATTTTGAAATAAAATAAAATAATTTTATCCCTAAATAAAGTTTGAGGACCTAATTGAACATTTTCAAAAATTATGGGTCCAAAAAAAATCTTCAGCGGGTCGGGCCACAACCCACACACTGCCAGCATCTGGGTCGTAGCCCAAAACGAATTTGGGTCAGGCCCAGTCAGCTGGGATAGCCCAGCCATTGACTGGGCCTCTGCCCAGATTCAGCTGGACCATGGTCTAGCTGAAGGTTTTTGGGCCAGCCCGGTTTGGGCTGGTCTCCAGACCGATCGGGCCAGTGCCCAGATCGGTCTAAAGAAAAAAAGTTTTTTTTTTTTTATAATCCGAAATTAATAATAAAAAAAACTTTCTCTCTCCAATCCCACTTCATCTTCAACCTCTCTTCCTTAACCCACGGCAGTTTCTTCTTCTTCACAATGGCCAACTTCCCTCAAACTTCTCCTTGTTTTGTGGAACCGTTGTTCCACTACTTCAACTTCCCGAGTAACTGTTGGAGACCCCATCACCGAAGAGACATCGACGGAATGAAACTGATGACGAAGATATCAACCACCATAGTTTCTATGGAAACTCATTTCCGAAAAAAATAAGAAACAACACTTTAGTAAGAACCTACGGGTGACAGCTTGGTCGTAACCATCGTCGGAAAATCGCTTCCAACGAGTCGCCGAAAAGTCGTTTCCAACGATCCAACATATATGGCGACTGCATCTGGGGTTTGCTTCCTCGCTAAGGAGAGTCGGTCACTTGCAAATGCAACGCCGCGCCACTTACAAATGCATGCGAGGCCACAACATATTCTAATGCATGCACGCCACAGCAAATGCTAATGCATGCCAAGCCACAGCAAATGCTAATGCATGCCAAGCCACGTCACTTGCAAATGCAAGGTTCTTCTCACATGCATGATGCACAAGACGTAGCCAAAGAATGGAAGTCAACCTCCCTTCTTTTTCTCTCGCATGGAGGGTTGGGATTAAGATTTAGGCCACTCCATCGATCACTACAACACATACCGAAGCATAGGTGAAATGTGAACGCCCAAAGAGATCGACGGGTGACGAAACGCTCATCGGGCGACGAAACGTTCATCGGTGGGGAAAACAACCGTCACAAAGACGATGTCGGAGACCGAACCTACGTCTATGATACCAATGTTGGATATCGAGATACATGCACGAGAAATAACACGTTAGAACAACAAACAACGTTATACGAAATTATACTTACATCGTTCGACGTATGATAGCGGAAGCGTGCGAGATCGACGGCGGTTCGGAGTCACGGCGGGGGCGTGCCGGTCGGAAGGATACGTCACGTGATCGGAGCGCGCCTTAGGTTTCCACGGAGGATTACCCAAAGATCGGACTAGAGCAACTTCGTAGGGTTTTCGGGAGTGTAACAATCTCTATTGTATATCTCTAGTGTTGTATATGTAGTGATCTATCTCACAATATTTGCAGCCATAGAGATCCTTTTATAGGCACCGGGGAAGTTACAATGTTTGTAACTTTACACTTTAGTCCCCGATCTTTTTACGGCTTGCACTTAACACCCCATATGGGTGCCAATTTCCTACAACAAGAAATACAGAAACAAAGAATTTGCTCATGCTATTGTTAACGTTGCAGTGTCACAGGGGTTCCAGGTGGTTCAACAGTCTGCTCACGAAACACTGTTTGGGGTTGCAATCAGATACGTGAGTGATGTTGGAAAGACAGCAGCTGCTTTTGCAAATTTAGCGGGTAGAACGGAGGTCAATGCCTTTAATATCATCCATGGACTCGAAGAGTTGGGTTCAGTAATAGGGATTTCCGGTGCGTTGAATGTTGATCACTGCCTTGCTCGTTCGGGTGCAGTAAAGGAAGTCTTGCAGTTCGTTGATGGTGCAGAGGAAGTCCCTCGTGCATTTCCGGTCCCTCCAATCTCAATTTCGAAAGAGCGCAAGTGGGAGCTGAGTTTTCTTCAGGCAGGTGAGAAGCCTCCTTATCAGCATATTCCTCCTTGGTTGCCTAAGTTTCCTGATCCTCAAAGCTATGATGAGAAATCATTGAAAGACAGTGTGAAATCTCTTAACCCTAATGATGTTACAGTTGAAAAGGAGAAGCAACCAAGAAAAATCAAGCATCCTCAGATAAATATGCACCCAGTTTCTGCTTACAACAGATTGGGGTGGTCTAGTGAGGTGAAGGAAGCAGAAGAGACCAATCCATTTCTTAGGTTACCTCTGCATTTTAGGGAGAAGAAGGTGTCTCCTGCTGCTCTGCCTCCTAATATCTCTGATACTGGATTTCAGGGGAACAACGGTATTTTGGAAACTTTTGCTCCGGCCATTGAAGATGTTGGAGGGTTGGTAAGTGAAGGAAATACAGGGCAGAAAGTCATATAGCCAAAGCCGACCAACCTTACAGTTTAAGATCAGAAACAGCAACAAGGTTTTTTGCATGAACAGGCATTTGAAACATCCTCTCTCCATCAAAGACTTGTCTAATGACGAAAAGCGGAAAAGAGCTGAGGAAATACTGAAGGATTCAGAGGATAAGGCAAAGGAGCTACTCTTGTTGTGAAATGTGTTGTTAATTTGATGGTATATGTATTCTGTCGATTAATGAAGGGATGTCAGGCTATCAGAAGAAGTGAGTTTTGGAATTGATGCATCAACAAACATGGCGGTATGTGGACGTTAAAGAAGGTGTAACATTTGATCAGCTAGTCCCAAGTTCAACCAAGCAAAATTACTTTCAGGTCAACTCTACATTTTGTTGTAGTCAACTTTGTGCTTTATTATTATACATAAGCATAACTCCGAGAGTTTTTTCAAAAAGTAATTATAATAAAAAAAATACTTAGAAAAATAAATATACAAAAAATATATTTAGAAATGTGGGTATATGCGCTACCCGGTTGCGACTTGAATCACAAGTCGCACCCCAGGACGAAGCCAGAAATTTGGTTGAGTGGGGGCAAGAATTAGTCTAGGGCAAATAATTGAACATTTAACCACACAGAGTATAGACTAAGAATTTGTCGAGTGACTAAGTGTTGCATACTTGCATGACTCTATCTATAGTTCCTACTGTGTAAGAAACTCAAAATTCGAATACTTTCACCGTGATCTAACTAGTGAAACATAAACTTAGTAAATATTGGATGTCAATGCATCAATGTTATCTCTTAGAAAGACTTCTTCAAGTGGATCACTAGTTGTTTGCCCTACTGATTGCTCTCAAATCTTTGATGCAAATGAAAGAAGACTTCAGGTGAAACCAGTCACATTTGATGATCCACCATTTCACGCACGTTGATGGATAACAGTGGTTCTTGCATATTCAATTTCTTCATTTCTTCATTTGTACCCATCTTCAATTTTTAATGTGGGGGCAAAACTAAAATTATTAAAAATTTAACACTATTGACTTGAAATGTCAGTGGGGGCAATTGCCCCCACTGGTCCTTGAGTAGCTTCGTCAGTGCGCACCCCAGGATAGCGACACACTACCCCAAGTGGTGTGTTTTTCGACGACTCGATGTTTAATTAAAAATTAACTTATGTATCTATTAAAAAAATAAAAAAATTTATAGTAAGTATATATTTTAATTGTGATTCAAATGATGCAAAAAATATTAAATTTGAATTTACGATTGATTATACGTTTTGTACTAAGTTGAGATATGAAAATTTGACTTAAAATAATATAACTTTTTTTTTGCATTTAAAAAAATAAATATATAACTTAGACCATGTAAGTCCAAACTTAACACGATTAATTAAATTTATGGTGAAATTCAATTATCTATCAACTTTATTTATATTTGGATTTTTTGATTAAATATATATTTAATTATCTAATTTTTATCATTCCAAATCAAATTATAGGATAAAAATTAGACAATTGAATATATATATCTAATAAAAAAAAATTCAAAAAATTTAGAGTAGGTAGATAATTAAATTTCACCATAAATGTAATTAACGAAAAATTATGAAAATACACCTAGATGTTTGCCTAGATTGGTAATTGCACTCATATTGTTTGTTTTAACACCCACATGTTTCATTCTGTTTGTAACTGCATTTTTTCGTCCATTGTCGTTTGTTTTCTATCAAATATTAATCACATGTCGAATGTGTGATGAAAAAAAATGATATTCCGAAAATACCCATAGCCTGTCATGTTCTTAAAGTCTTCATCTCCTCTATTGTTCATTTGCAGTCTTTTCGTTCTCTTTGTCCCTTCGTCGTTCTCCCCCTGCCGAAGAACAACTGATCCCCTGCCGAAATGCTTCTAGTTTTATTCGTAGAACAGACTTGTATCACTTGCATTCAAGTTCTTTGATTGGATATGTCTATTGCTGGTGTATATAGCATTGTAGATGTATCCTCTTAAATTATGTTTGTTGATGTAAGTGTTTCCTCATTAGGGGTGTGAGCGAGAGGTTGCAGAGGCTAAGAAGAGTTCCTCTAATGAACATGTGAATGAGTGTCTTATGCGTCTGACATGGGCTCTTGTTCATTCAAGACAACAAGAAAATGTACAGCGTGTGAATGAGTGTCTTATGCGGTGTCATGGGCCCTAGTTCATTCAAGACAACAAGAAGATGTGCAGCATTGACTAGGAATGCTCGAAGGTAAGAAAGTTCTCGCTTCCTCTTTGGTAACATTATTAAGTTATGGCTTGAATAAACTCAAAAGAGTAGCACTGAATTTTTCAGATGTAATCATAGATAGTATCAATCTGAAATCAAAAAATGATTAAACAAAATTTTTTATGTAGCTTATGCTTCTATGCAACAAGCCTTGTGCAAGTAAGAGAGCGACTTTATCTCCTGGCGGCTGGTTACTACAGAAGTAGCAACTATGAGAGGAGCAGGGAACTTGTGGAGCAATGTCTAACGGTTAGATTTGAATCCCTGTTTTCTTGTTCTAATCAATGTAACCAACTTGCATATCTATTTTAATAGATCATTGGGTAGTCCTTTTTCATCATGTTTATGCTCAACTAGTAGTTTCTGTGTAGATAGAACCCGACAGGAGGCAGGCTCTGACACTCAAGAAGACAATCGAATACCGCATCACCAAAGGTAATTTGAGTCCATAGATTTATGGTTACTACTTTGTTAGCTTTATGTATCAACGATGAAACACAATCAATGTCTCTTCTATTTTTTGTAACTGTATTGTACATGAAATTATTGGCATCAAGATAGATGCTACTGCTGTTGGAGTTCTTGCTGGTGAGCTGGCTGCGGCACTTGCTCAGAAGAATTGATTTACAATTTTTTGTTTATGTTGTGCATACAATATGTTTCTGGGAACGACAACTCTGCCTTGACAATCTTTCTGGTTCAGATGTCTTTAATTATTAGTGACAGAGTTTTGTGATGATATTATTTACAGTTCCATACAAGACACAGACGGCTCATCAGTTTTGCTAAGCTGACCACTTCAACATAGGGACATGCACTGAGACCAAAGATAACTTGTATATTGTTAAACAAAGACATAGTAACATAAGACTGGTCTAAAGACAACAACTGACTCTGCTGGGCGTTCTAAAGGCAACAGACCGACTCTTATCCATTCTAAATTGATCAGAAAGAAGGGAGTTCTTTCTTCAGATCTTCCCAATCCTTCTCCACCATAGGTTTGTTCATTTAAATCGGTTCGACTGAACTGGTATGGTTATGATCTGGTTTGAACCGATTCGACCGAACTAGTATCAAAACCAGACCAGTGTTTTTAGGTTTCAAGTAGACCAATTCAAAATAGTACTAAAAATTTAGTTCGAATCAGTTTGAATTGACTAGTTTTTTTTATACTGGTTTATACTTAAATTTAAATCAAACTATTTTAAACCTAAATAATTTTAGAACCGGTTTGAAGCAAAATAACTAAACCAGACTCAAATTAAACCAAACCTAGAGATGTCTTCAATAAACCAAACCTAGAGATGTATTGGAGTCTCGTATGTTGATGTTGAACAAGATTTTAGTTGGTTGTGAAACAGATTTTCAATCGGTTTAGTGTGTCTTTCAGTCGATTCAATGCATTTTTCAGTCGGTTCAGTGTGTTGGACATGATTTTCATCCGGTTCAGTTTCAGTTTGAACCAGATTATTTCCTAACTAAAATTGTTATGAAAAAATTCAAACCAAACTAGTTCGAACCAGTTCTGAATTGGTTTGAACCATACCCATTTTTTTAATCTAAACCAGACCAGTTTTTTTAGAAATAGAAAAAATACTGTTTTTTTACAAACCAGACCAGTTCAGCTTTGATCGATTCGGGGACGAACCGGTTCATGAACAAGTCTACTCGACCATCTCAATCTCCCTCTACGCTTCTACTTCTTCTCCAATTGAGAGACCCTTTCTCCCCCGTCTCCTTGAATAATTTCTTCATCATGAATCCATTCTCCTCATTCTCCTCCTGCACTTTATTCACCTTCGCTTACAACTCCACGATTTTTGCTTTCAAGCATCTTAATGTCTCTATTGTTGGGTATTGATAGTGACATGACATCCCAATGAGGAAAAGGCCTCAAAGGCCCAATAACCATGGAGGGGTGAACCCAGGTTATTCGAACTGGACTGACCCATGCTAAAGTCGATCTGGTACTCAATAGAGTGGCCCGAAGTCGAGCCCAAGCTAAGATGGACGCCAAAGGCTCCATCGCTGGTCGCCATTCATCACCAAGTCGCGAACTCCTACTGCTCGCCATGGGAGTGCTCGCCCTGAAGAGAGCATTGCCTCTCTCCTCTGGTCCCACCAACAATTCCTAAAGATATGGTCACGATATCCCGCATATCTCTGGCACATATTCTCTAAATATTATATATGGTAACTGCAATATTACGCCATAACAGTAATATCTGCTATCCTAATCTTCAACAACACAATATTTACTAAGATATACTGTTGCCTTCTACGGTTTGGTCTCTCCTACTCCATAAATACCTTTGCTTTTCTATACATTGTTTACGTTTTGAGATATATACACACATACTCATTTAAGCATCGGAGAGGTGTCGGACGCCGGATCCGACTTTTCCCGACCCGTTTTGGAAAATATTTTTAATTTCGTTTTTGAAAATGTCGGATCTTGGCGAGCGGCGGGTCCGGTCGAGTGAGGTCATCAACCGGACCGAAAAAAATTGAAAGAGTCGCCACCGATTAATTAAAGGCTAATCAGAATCCTAAAATTGCCTAGGATACATGAAATTAACATCCTAGGGCTTAGAAAGGTCTACATCCAGATAATCGAGTTCGGGGGTTTGATTACGTCTTAAAGACTCGCAGGCTCATAATCCGCCCTTTCAGTACTTTAGTTTGCTTTTTATTTTTTTTTCATTTACCCGAATTGCCCATTTTGATTATGCTTGGCCAAAAAGACTATATGCATTTTCCTTAAACCATGTATAAACATTTTTTTTATGAGTTAATTTCAAATAAAAAAAAGAGAACTAAAGTTAATCGTGCTCGAAAAAAATGGTTTAACTCTCGAGCCATTTTAAACGTGTCAAAACATGCACGAATGATTTTTTTTTTAAGATATTAAGCTCGTTGGACTAATTTGTCCCATTTTGAGAAGTTATAGGATGTCCAAAAAAATATGGGGACCAAAATGAAATTTATTAAAATTTGAGCTGAATTGGACAAATATTTCGAAAATCGCATAAATGACCCTAAACTATTCTGGACTTATTTGTAACACTTGGTAAAGTTCTAAAATAACCCGAAAATTATTCTAGACTTATTTGTAACATTTTTAAAAGTCATGGAATGTCCAGAAAAATTTAAGAATAAAAAATGTAATTTTTGAAAATATTATAACTAAACTGAAAATATTTTTTTAAAATTACAGAATTGACCCTAAATTATTCTAAATTTATTTGTAACACTTGATAAAATTCCAAAATTAACCCCAAAATTATTCTAGACTTATTTGTAACATTTTGAGAAATCGTGGAATGTCTAGAAAAGTTTAGAAATCGAAATGTAATTTTTTTTTTAAAACGAGCTGAATTAAAAAAAAATCAAAAATTGCGCAAATGGCCCAAAACTTTTCCGGTTTGGTTTATAACACTCGATAACGTCCCAGAAATGACACGAGAGTCCAAGGACCGAGTTGTAACCTTCATCAAAGTTTGGTAATGACCTAAGTCATTTTTTTTTTTCACATATACATAATATACATATATTATACATATACATAATATATATATATATATATATATATATATATATATATTATTCATATAGATAGATAGATAGATAGATAACATAGACATAATAAATATATATATTATACATATAGATATATATAGTAATACATAAACATAATATAAATATATATTATACATATAGATATATATATAGTAATACATAAACATAATATAAATATATATTATACATATGATATATATAGTATTACATAAACATAATATAAATATATATTATACATATAAATATAATAGTATTACATAAACATAATATAAATATATATTATACATATAGATATATATAGTATTACATAAACATAATATAAATATATAATATACATATATATATATATATATATTAACAAGTATATTATACAAAAATAGATAATATATGTATATAAACTCTCAATTTTATTTCACATTTAGAAAATACAAAATATGATATTGAAGATGAGAGAAATATACCTAACTCATGGGAGGCTAAAATACCGTACGAGAAACCGAGACTGATAATCACCGATATTTTTTTTTCACTCTTTTTTTCTCTCATTCTCTCATGAAGATGCTTATTTTATGAAACGATAAATAGTAATGTGGTATAATATTAGTATATATTAAATGGAGACTATAATAATTATTATATTGACGTTACTTTATATTAATAACGGTTTGGTATTAGTTTATAACTAATTCAATTATAATCTATATTTAGTTATATTGCTCTATTTATATATATTAATTTGGTTGGAACCTCTAAAATGTTGACACATAAGAAATTTACAGTAATTTCTCTACCCTAATGTCAAAATAATTAGTTGTCATTGATCCATGTCACATGTAATTCTGTTACATTTTACTCACTCTACACTACGGGATGAATGGCCAATACTGGCTAAAAATGATATTATTAACGGCTAAAATATTCAGTCGTTAATTTATCACGGCTCAACTGAAGTTGAGCTGTAATACAATGTGTCAGGACAATTATCACGGCTCAATATAAAATGAGTCGTGATAATTCCCGGCCCAAAAGCAAAAAGTGCCGCCAAAATAATTATGGCGGCACTTTTAGATTGAGCCGTGATAAATAATTTTATTTTTTTTATTTTAACGGCTCGTTTTGGTTGAGCCGTCCAAAATATGTGTTTTTTTAAAAAATAATAATAATTGCATCTTCTTTTGGGAATCCACTCGACGAAGGAGTTCTTGTTCTGAACATTGAGCATCTGCTCGGTCGACCTCCTTGGTGCTCATCCTACCGCCGAATAAGGGGATATGGTTCACGGCGAGCTTGCGGAGGTCGGAGTTCAGTTGGCCGGGGAAGCGGAGGCAGCAGGTGACACCGCTCATCGTCGTTGAGATCAAGTGGTTCAAATCTCCAACTGCATCACCAAAACGATGGAAAATTAGCACAATAATAATTATAATAAGTCCAATCATATATCAGACTAATAAGTTGAGCGACCATACAACTAGGGTTGGTGAGCTTGAGGGTAGCGTCGTACGGCTCCACCACCATAGAAGGCGAGGTTGGATTTTTACACCATAGCTGCACATGAGGCGGACTCTATAATTAGGTGGCGTCGGCTCTTCCATGAAGGATTCTCGTCGGTGACGGCGTGCTCAATCTAGAGACGGAGGGCGAGAGGCCTTGGAGGGAAGAGACGGAGGGCAGCTGTCTTCAATTTATCCAGAGAGATGTCTTCACAGTGCGGGAATGAACAAGTGGAGAAATAAACATTAAACAATTGGAAAAATTAGTGAAAAGCAGGAATGAAATTATTAAACAAGTGGAGAAATAAACAATGCTGAGCTGGTGGGCATTGGGCAGTGGGCATCTCAAACGTGGGAGGCATTGGGCAGTGGGAAATTTGAGTTGGGCGGGAAAGTTAAATAAATGGGCAATAATGTGACAATAATGTTTTTATCACGACTCAACCCCAATTTGAGTTGTGATAAATGGGCAGAATAAAAAAAATAAGTATTATCACGGCTCAAGCCCAATTTGAGCCGTGATAAATAGGCCGAATAAAAAATTAAATACGTATTATCACGGCTCAACCCCAATTTGAGCCGTGATAAAGGTAACGGCTCAGTGTATTGAGCAGTTAAAATAACGTAATAACGACTCATTATCATTTGAGCCGTGATATTGAATTTAATTTAATTTAATTTATCACGGCTCAATACAAATTGAGCCGTGATGTTTAGCCGCTATTTTGCCCCTCTCCCTTAGTGCTATAACCGATGTCATTTGGTCACACTATAATACTTCATAAGTTTCTCATTTATTCTCTAAAGACGTTTTCGAATGTGATTATTCTTCTTTCTTTCTTTTTTTGTCAAACTTGGTATTTTATTTCACCAGAATTATTATGCGTTCCGTGGTGAAACCACGGGAAGTTCAATGCTACAATCTTTTGCTAATAAAAGTAAAAGAGGGAGTGGTGGTCGGGAGACCCAGTCATTAAGACTCGCACCCTTTTTAGTTTGTTGAGCTATCCAATTTGCGCACTCGTTTGCTGTACGCGGGATTGCTTTCCATGTGATTTGATTAATCTGACTTGCCAATATGCAGATGTTGATAAGGAGAGCACGAAGGTGCCAATGTGGGACGACTCCATTTAGTTGAGAGATAACCACACTGGAGTCCAACTCGATCTCTACTATTCCCCACCCTTGTTCGGTAGCTAACCTCACACCCTCAAGAATCGGCATTGCCTCCATCATCCCACCCCATCGCATCTACTTCGTTGGTTCAAGCCACCTATTACCTCTCCTCTCGAGTTACGGGCTATTACTCCAATACCTCCCATACATGTTTGTTTACATCATGAGGCATCACAATTAATGTGGATAACATCCGACGTTGGTGCACTCCATCTATCACCTCTTCGGTTAGTTGGTGCCACTGAATGGTTTCTCGGAAGCTTACCATGCTCCTCAATTGTAATTTTGATCTTCGATATAACAATCCCGGGTGTGGCATTTTCGTTTCAAATGTGGCATTGCATCTTGCTTTCCATATGTGTCACGCGGTCATCATACATATTATCCACCTAGCCATTTGCACCTCCCTCGTACAATCAGGCTCGTTCTTGCAACCATTGCTCCATGGACTTTCCAGTTTGATTTGTACCTTGAATCCCAAGCCTCCCGAACCATACTGCATGTATCCACCTACATTCAAACGACACGTGTTCCCTTGTTTCTAGCTCACCACATATAGGACAACTCGGGTTGACATTTGGAAGGCCTCGACATATGAGATTGTTCTTAACTGTGATGACGTTGGTTGCGAGCTTCCACATAAAACTTTTGACCTTTGGTATTGTTTTCGCTCCCCATATTCCTTTCCATAGGGCTTTCGATCCTTGTCCATCATCTTGATTCGTTCCATCCCTATCCTCAGTTGTCTCCTTTAATCGATGGTAAACTGATCGAATCGTGGCCGTACTTTCCTTCGTATGTGGGAATACCAGTTGGTCTTGTTCATCTAACATTGGTATTGTTATCCGTAAAATGTAAGCTACATCCAGTGGGGAAACATGTTACCTCACCCTGTCATTATCCCACTGCCTATTCGGTCCAATGAGGGAGCAAACCTTGGTTGCATCGTGATCAACCCGAGTTGGTGACTCCTCCGTTCGAAAACCTCTTTTCGTGCTTATCCAACGACCATTATGACTTTGAATGTTCAATCCATTACCAACCCTCCATATACCTTCCGTGCGGATGTGATTATTCATCTTCTTCTTTTTTCTCTCTTAAACTTAACTTCTGATCTCATATACATTTTATTGTATCATTCCATCATATTGTTCAGTAGGACCTACAAAATATTTATGCATAAAATGTTATAAAAAAAATAAGTGTAATTTTAATTTATAAACATTATATTCTATACAAAAATAAAATGTGCACATATTATGATATAAAACCTAATATGTAATTTTTTTTAATTCATCATCATCTCTAACTTTTGTAGTACATATTCATAATTAATAAAATAATATATATATATAATAATAATTTTTTTAGAATGCATAAAATATTTATAAGTAAAATTAATTTATTTACTCAATTATATTAGTCCATCTAGAACGTACGTTACGATTGCATATGACATCATAGTTTTGCATATGTGAACACTTTAAAATTATTCCAAATTACCACTTGATCCACATCCAATTTTGTAAAATGTTATGTTTTATAATTATTTTTCATCCTCTCTTTTCTCACAAACCAATTTGTTTATGTATTTTTATTTTTTCTACAGGCTTAGTTTTCTAATATTTTATTTATCAAAAAAACTATTAATAGTTCTCAATTTCTAATACTTTTATTCAGAAAATTTATTTTAATTTTATATGTAAATTAATGATTTCTCATTTTGTTAAAAATAAAATACAAAAAAAGTAAACATATTATACATATAGTATGGGTTCAACGTATAATTTTGATGCAATTATTTATTTGGCAAAAGTTTGTAAATAATTTTTTCATGTGCATTTCACGCATTTGTGGCATGTTCTGCAATTTATTTTAAAATCTTTCAGAATTTTCATTCATTCTTTACATAAGTTACTGAATTTCAAACATTTCTCATTATTTTACATGTATATTTATGAAGAGGAGGAGGGCGAGTGAAGGGGGTGGGCGGAGGTGGCGAGTGGAGTGTGAAGGAAGGGGCAAGCGGATAAGGGTGCCAGTGGTGGAGGGCAGAGGGGAGGAGGGAGGAGGGAGTGAATGGATGAGGGCAAGTGGAGGGGTTGAGTGAAGGGGTCGGGCGAAGTGGGGGCGAGTGGAGGGCAGAGGAATGGGCAGGCAGATGAGGGAGCGAGTGGTGGTGGGCAGAGGGGCAGGTGGAGGGGCGGGGATGAAGGGCAAGCGAAAGGGGGTTGGAGGGGCAGGTGGAGGGGGCGGGCGAGGGTGATGGGCAAGCTGAAGGGGGGAAGATGGGGGCTGGTGATGGGCGTAAGGGAAGGAGGGGTGAGCGGGGGGTGGGCGTAGGGGAAAGAGGGGGCGGGGTAGGGGAGGAGGGGCATGCTAGTGTCGGGGGAGGAGGGGGCACATGTAAAGGTGGCGGAAGGAGGGGAAGGGGCTAGTGGATGTTGCGGGAGAAGGGGGAGTATAAACAACAAACTTCAAAAATAATATTTTTAAATTAGAGGATTTAAGATACTCGTATACTATTTTTAAAGTATAATTTAGGTGCGTAAAAAATATATGATATTAATACTATAGTGATAAAATATTGTATTGTATATACATGGTCGTGTATTTAAATTTTGAATACAATTTTACAAAAAAAAAATATCATTTGAGTAGTTAGTATATTCAATACACTTTTAAGTACATGAAGAAGATTGATATATAGTTGATCAGTTGTATACTATTTTTAAAGTATAATTTAGGTACGTAAAAAGAATATGATATTAATACTATAGTGATAAAATATTGTATTGTATATACATGGCCGCGTATTTAAATTTTAGCTGGAAATACACTGAGTATGAGGACTTTTGACATCCAAGTAAAATTACATCCGGTTGTCTTGCTATTATTATGGTTTGTCTTTCATTTTTGTCATGATTGACGAGTTGTTATCATCGTTCCGTGCAGATTAAGGATTTGATCAGTATCTCTGCTGATTGTTCTACAAAAGAACAAATGTTGGCCATGGTATATTTTCAGATTTTCTTGTAATATATTTGCTAAGTTGTGGAGAAGTTATATACCAAGGAGTTGTGCAGATTAGTAATATGGCATTTGATTTGAGGGAAATGAAACCTTAGGGAGTAAACTAAACAGTGACCAAAACATTAGGGGGAAAGTGTCTATTTTCCGCCCTACCAAGAATTTAGAATGAAAAACCCTTTTACTTCACTTCTATGATGAGAGTAGACACAAAGTTGAGTGATTTCTAAATTGCTACATATATAAATGAAACATATTACTCCTAAACTCTTTTCCATGTTTGCCCCTAAACAACGCTTTATTTACTACAACCATATGTATGGGCACCATCTGCAGTTTACACTACTACACAACAAATATTGGCATCTATATATCCAAAATTATCAGTAGTATATCAAACCGTGTTTCTTTTCTTACTATGAACAAGTCGCCGCCAGTGCTTCCTGTGTGATCATATCTCCCTCACGATCCAAACTACCCCTCACTGCTCTGTATAACTCGATCCATGAAGATTGCACTTCAACCGGGCCCCATAAGAAAGTCGGGTTCGGGCTTGCAGGGCAAGCTGATACCAAATCTAGCATTGAAATTGCAGGCTTGGGTGCCTGAGGGAAATTGAATGCAAAATTGTCAACTTTGTGCTCATAAATTTTACCACTTCGATCGAGTTTGTATCGAGAAGTGCCCTGGAACTCCCCTTTGGCTTCCCATGGAACTCGGGGGACGCCTTTGAGGTTCCACCTAATGAGGATCACGTTCTCGGATGGCTGCCAGACCCTGTAAACCTCGAGCCCAATTTCTCGGAATAGGATTTTGCCATGGAAACGCAACGCCCAAAAGATTAACTTGTAGTTTTCAATACCAGTGAATGTGTTCAAAGGATCTGAGAATGTGATATCATCCCTGAAATTCAGTATAGTAGATAGAAATTATTAACTCAGGTCAGAAGATGAAACACTATTATTTCGGATTCAAAGAAAAATCTATAATTTTTAACCATCGATAATGCTATACAAGTCAAAATAATGAATTCTTCATAATTTGATGATTCAATTTCAATTTCTTTAACGGCTAATTTCATATAGAATTAGGTAAAATATGACTTTAATCCTACAATACTTGGACAAATTATGAAAATTTCCTTTGGTGTTGATTTTTTTTCCTTAATGTTTGGACAAATATTAAGTTTCTTCATTCTGTCAAATTTATCATCTCAACTTAACAAAATACATTTAAAAATAACTAAATAATGTCACAATTAAAATGTTTCAAACCTTTTTTTATACAATATAATTGAGTCATAATTCGATTGGAGCTCAATTGAGCTCCAGTCAAGTGGGCTAGGGATTGCATCAAAATCTAGCTCCTTCGATTGAAACTCAAACGAGCTTAACTGTACAGAAAAGTTCTAAAAGGTTTAATTGTAACATTCTTAAAAATATTCTATTATTTTTACAATTTTCAATATATTTTGTTTAGTTTAAATTGAAAAATTGACGGAAGATGAAAAATGAAAACATCCCACTATTAAGGAAAGAATTTTTTTAAACCAAACATTGAATAAATTTTTTAAATGTGCCTTAAATATTAGAGGGTTAAATACGTTTTTTACCTATAGAACATATCATAGCAGCATTTGAAATAGCCAACAGACAAATCCTCTCAAATGAGTTTAGCTGTGAATAATATGCAGCATCTCAAATCTAGTATGCAGCAGAAAGGAAATCTCATTTAAAAAAAAAAAGAGTAGAAATCAACTATACAGTTCTCTACAGATCCTCTCCACTGATCGGATTGGGGTGAGGAATCACATATACTCCTATTTCCATCCTTGAGAGTTGTATATCACTTTTCCAGTTTTCCTATTCTAGCTAGAGAAAGTAGATTGGCCGACCCTCCAATCCATTCTATTTAGGAAACCATTCACAACAACTTGAAATTCACGAGGAATTATGGTAACACCAGAAAACCCACATCACCAAGTATCCAAAACACTGAAATTGATATTCCATACATAGTAAACAAAGTTTTGACCAAAATGACATTATGAAAATAATTTGAAAGATGTTTATGTATCCCAATTTGTTTATATTCTGGATTACCAATTATAGAACAGAACATAATGAATTGAAGTTGTATCAATAATCTACTAGTATCTAATTGCATGTAAATAAAATGAGAAGAAAGGAAAAGGGGCTTAGACTAATCAATACCACAGATAAGAACAGATACAATTGCACATCTTCCACAGATGAGCAACAAAATTGAAACACTAATTGGGCAACAGCGGCACTCACATAAACCATATAGGGTTGCATAAAAAAATGACCTACCTGTAGATGTCATAATTGAGATCCTTGGTGAGGATCAAAGGCATGTCTTCGCGGAGAGTCCGCACGGCAAGGCCAAGATTGACATAGAAATCATCTCTCTGTTGCTGCTTGTCCTGATCAGGACCAGTACTGGGTCTGCTGTCGAGCTGAGAACCCTGAACAGTTGGAGTCTGGGTGGCTGTGAGGGTCGACAGAGAGACCGCCGGGAGCTTGGGGGACTGAGCCTGGAGAATGGAGGAGGGCTTATCCTTGGAGACGACAGACAGCTTGACTTGGAGGAGAGAGGGAGAAGAAAGATTGGGTAGAAGGAACGCCATGGTCTTTATTGATGCGAAGAAGGTGGGGATTTCATGAAGTTGTGTGTTTGTGTACGTCGTTGAATTGAAATGCCTATGAGGAAGACGAAGAAGAAAGGAGTGATGCAGATGGAATGAGTGGTTTCAACTTTCACGCATGGCCATGATATATATTTATTATTATTATTATAGGTTAATTATCTATTTAAATGGTTATATGTGTTTGCTAAGCGTGTCAAATTGATTATAATTTAAGCAGAATGGTTACATAAATTTCAACATATAATTAATTGATCATTTTTATTGTTTATCGTTAAACTTATCGGTTAAGTCACTATTGTAACATAAAAAATTACAATATTGTCATCTTTAATTAACTTATTAACTCTAAACCCTAAGATATATCACTCTTCACTCCACCTACTCTGCAGATATCAGTGAGAACTCGAGAAAATATTTCTGGCGAGCAAAAGGGAAGTGAGGTCACCTCCTCAAAATCGTTTAATGCTGAGTTCTTGTCGAGCTTTGACGGTAATCTTTCGTTGAAGCTGTTGTTGAACAGTTTCAATTGCTGCATATTGGGATTGGAAGCTAGAACTGAAATTGAATCCAGAAATCAAAATTCCACCAAGCCAATCAAATGCTGAATTTTGGACAGTTTCCTCTTTTGATTTTTGGGTCTGTAATCTTAATTTATTGGTTGTTCTTCTACATCGCATGCATTGTATCCTTGTCATTTCTCTATTTATCCTTGTCATCTCTCTGTAGTTTTGGATTTGGATAATTTGTTTCATGCTGCTCATGCTTAACGTTTTTGCATTTCTTAATGTCGTAAGAACCTCATTTTACTTCAAATTTTATGATTCTATACGGTTGAATCCATTAATGCAATGAATTCAGAGATGAGACATAAGTATGGACTTCAAATTCAACATATTTGATCATCTATATCTATATCTATATTAATTTGATTAGGTTATCTAGAATTATGACAATTAAGTTTTTTAAGACATTTTCACATTCCTAATGGCAATTTCATAACTTCTAATGAGTCCATGTCAAACATATAATTCTCACTCATAGATGGCATGTCATGTAACTTAGTTTAAAATCTTCCAAATTCTCTTGTTCATTTTCCCAATAAGTTACAAAATTTCATTAATCTCTTCTTATTTTTCATGTGCATTTATGATTTTTCTTAACTTTATTTTATGAAAAGTAAGTAAATGCATATACTAAATATTTTTATTACAAGATCATTTAAGATGAAATTAAGGATAATTATGTATATTATATGTCAATTTTATAAAAATAATAATCGCATGTTAATTTTATGTAGATATTTATAAACATGTATGCAACATAAAATTTAGGGTATATGAAAAAAAATGTAATAATAAATTTTAATATAAGTTCTTCATACTTTTTTAAAAACTATTTTTAGAAAATATCATTGTTATATTCTACTAGAATCAACATATATTACAAATTTTAAATATATTACTATAACTAATATATATATATATTCTAATAGTTTGTATTTATTTAAAAATATATGTCAGAAAATAAATTTTAAAATTATTAGTTAACATCATATTCATAATTGTTGATATTTATTTTTAGGGTTAAATATGACATTGCCCCTAAAGTTTACGCTGGTTTTAAAATTCTCCCTTAAAGTTTAAAGTCCTCTATAATGTTTAGAAATGATGAAAAATTCCTCCTAAAAGAGCATCTAACAATGGACGATTTTTCATCATTTCCAAACATTAGGGAAACTTTAAACTTTAAGGGAAAATTTTAAAATCTGCGTAAATTTTAGGGGGCAATGTCATATTTTACCCTTATTTTTATTATCTACTCATTTATTTTTAAATATTTTTATAAAATATAAATAATCGTTATATTGTGTAATATTATAAAAAATAAAAATATGTTTAATATTTGTTCATAAATATAACTAATTTTTATGTTGTGTAATTGTATTAATATAAATTAAAAGACCTTTAATAAATTGTAAATAATTATGTTATAAATATATATTTATATTTATTTTAAAAATATTATTATTTTATAAACTAAAGTAATTATTATATTGCACAAAATGAAAATGAGTTTTCTAGTTTTTGTAATAATTCTTGAGTAGTATTTCTATCAACAGGCAGTAATACCAGAATCCGAAGTCATATCGAAGCATTGTACAACTCGGGTAATATAGAATTGATCGTCACCCTTTGCAAAGACCTCCACAATTTGGCTTTGGCTTGTTGTTGATTTGATGGAAGCTTTCAAGATATTCCCGCAAAAGCCCCATTTTGCCCCTCTACATGATCTCAAAGAGGATCATCGTGAAGGATTAGCAATTGCCCACATGGTGACATTCTCAACTATCACTGAGAAATTAAAGCATTAGGGTTGCATTGCTTCGACCCAGAAAGCAGTTTCCATGAATGTCTGGAAGCTCTTAACGATTTGGGACAACACGACTTTGACATCAAACCTGTTGAATACCGTATAAAGAAGATGCTTTGAATGAAAGACCAACGAGTGAGGTTTAGGGAGAAAGCAGAAATGGGGAGAAACGGATGAAGGAGCCGAATCGGGGGAATGAACAGATGATTTGTGTGAACAATATGATGAAGGAAATGAAGAACAGCAGCTTATGAGGGCATAATAGTCATTTGCTAAATAAAAAAATATGTTAAAGAAATTAACTAACGGAAAAGAGTAATGTTTAACGACGGAGTAACCAATTAATCACATTGGTCAAAGATGTGTAATCATTGAGTCACGCAACAAAACATGTTTAATCAATTAGTCACACTCGACAAACATGTATAACCATTTAAGTAATTAATCATATTATTATTGTTGTTATTATGTCATGCAATTAAGGTTGGGCATGAATCGGTTTGGGACCGAACCGGTTCAGAACCATACATTTACCACATTTTAAAGATGTATGTATTTCTGTTCCAATTTTTGGTCAACTTATTGTACATGTTCAGAACCGGTTCAACCGAACCACTTTATATATATTTTTTTAAAAACAAATGGAAGCTCTATTTGAAACATCGACCACCACCATGGGAGCTCTGTTTGAAGCTATTTCACCGACATGGAAGCTCCTCACGGCCACCTCCGGTCACCACCATGGGAGATGCATCGTCTGAAAGACTGGAAATGAAGACTTGAAGGCGAAGAATCAAAGATGGAGCTCACGAAGATGGAGAGCCTGACTTGAAGACTGGAAATGAAGACTCTTCTGAACGAGAGGACTCGAAGATGGAGTTTACGAGAGGACTCGAAGAAAACTCACGAAGAATCGAAAACTGGAAATGAAGACTTGAAGATGGAGAGAGTGACTGGAAGAAATGAAGACGAAATGTTGAAGACAAGTTAGGTTACAAATTGGTACAAGAAGTGGTTCGGTTTACCGTTTGAGAACCGATTTTTTGTACATCTTCTGAACCACTTTTTTTTTTTTTTTTTTAAAGTTTGGTTTGTAAACCGGTTCGATTGAACCGGGTTTTTATGCCCAGCCCTACATGGGCAATGGAAATGGATATGCTCGTTCTTTCTCTAAGTTGATTTTCTCTCTTATTTGGTTTTGTTTTTCTGTTTAGACTAGTTGCAATATAGTGTAGTGATTTAATATAGGGAAAAGTATGAAAAAAATGTAATATGTTTGCCAAAAGTGGTGGTTGATAGAACTAGTTTTGGAGTGTAGGTAATTGATGTAACACGTTAGGTTTTAGATGGAAACGTTTGTTATTCTGTTTGTTTGCCCGTTAAAAACCAGCATGTGCCAGACACGTGACATGATTTGTCAGATTTTAATGAAATTTTTTTGTAAATGCCCAAGATACCCTTACACCTATTTCCCTCCATAAGTCTTCTTTGTTCATACACCCATACCGAAGCAAATTCCATTCCCCTTTGATTTTGAACCCGTCGTTCCCAACTTCAAACCATAAGTTCGTTCCTTCCATCTGCTGCGACGAGAAGCTGCTACCGAAGAGACACGTGAACCCACCCCTCCGACAACCGAAGTGTCATCTCGTCTCCTCGCACGGAACCGATTGCAGCAAACGACTCATCTCCTCGCGCGAATCGGCAATCGACTCCTCTGTGTCATCCGAAGACGTACCCGTTAATTATCCCGCCCAGGTAACTTCCTTATCCCCTACATGCTGTATAAATTCAAGCTTTGGTCCGATTTAGAGTTGTATGTTTCCAATTTTCCAAAGGTGACGGATTTGTAGTGTAATCGTTGTTTACCGAACTCTTCTGCGGCTTGTATGGTTAGTGGGTAACCGATTGCAGATGTTTGCTGGGTGGAACGAAGGAGTTAACTTGTATGTTTACTTGTATGTTTATAAGGTAAAACGAATGTTAACTGATTTCGGATTTTTGGTTTGTTAACCGAATGTGTTTTTACTGGTGTGTTTTCTTGAAACGACTTGGGTGCTGACCAACACTCTTTTTTGCAGGTAAGAATGTCACTTCAGGGGCTGATAAGTGGATTTTGAAGATCCACTACGATTCCAATTGGGTGGATGGTGTTTACAACGGTAAACTGTATTCCATGGTGATAACCGAAGAAGTGTTCGCTTACTGCACAATCGCTGCCCTTCTTGAGTATTACGATCTAAAGAAGGATGAGACTATCACCTACATTCCACCCAACGGAGATCCGAAGAAAGACATAGAAATCATTGTGACCGACAAGACGTGCAGCTAATTAGGGACAAACAACAAGATAATCACGAAATCAGTTTGTACGTGGTTCCCCCGTTCGATGAGGCCGCATGTGGTAACGATCCTTGGTTAGAACAACTTCGAAATAACGCTTTGGTGAAGAGTATTGCAAATAGAAGAAGGATGTCGTCTGAAAGGCTAGCTGAACTTAGTGCGCAACGTCTAAGTGAGAAAGCTAAAGGGAAAGCTCCCATGACCGAGCTGTCCACAGAATCAAGATCTGAAGAGTTCTCATCCGATTCCTGGGGTATTTCTGACCCAAACTGAAAAACTGCATTGGGGGAAGAATTGTCATCCAGCGACTTTGTTGAACGGCCCCCGAAAAGATCGACACCACATGGCCGATCAACCAAACCCCCCTCCACCGAAGGTATGACTGATATACCCGACTTGGTGGGTGCTATGGAAGGTGACGTTGGTGATACGGTTCAAGGGATTGGAATTCAAAACGTCAATGTGGACATGTTTAACCTTGAGCCCGACTGTCCCAGTGACACATTGCGGACGCCTCCCGACTCGGAGGATGAAGTCGAATATACGAAGATGAAGCCGAGGGTGATTAGAGGTGTCAATTTTGGACCCGACCCGAAAATGACCCGGAATTGATCCGGTCTCGGGTCGGATTCGGGTCAATAAAAAGGCATGACGGGTCATTTTCGGGTTGATCCGTCTAACCCGTCACAAGAGGTGGGTCGGGTTCGGGTTGACCTGTTTGACCCGGAATCGACCCGTGAAAAAAAACTAATCCACTTCCCTGCAGGCTGCATCCATGTCTTCTGTAGTCCCAAGCCTGTTCACTATCGTCTTTTCCTCGATCGCCTTCCTCTTCAATTTCTAATCTTCCTTCTACTTTTGTACATTTTAATGAATTTGAGTGTAATCCTCTCACCTTCGTTAGCCCAAGCAAATGCTTCAGGTTTTTAAAATCGGACCCCTCAATGGCTACAAGCTGAAAGAAGGAAGACAAGAGTAACATGGTCAGGTTTGATTTCTTTTCCAATCATCGTCATGAAAAATTTGATCACCTTATCGGCTTATCAACATGACCATGTTGCTGGAAAATGAAAGTGATAATGATGCGACTATTTTTTTTTTGCTGCATTCTGAATTGTAAGGTAACGCTTGTTGCGTCTACATGTATCTGTTATTGAGAAAAAAAAAAATCTACATGTCTGTATTGGTTTCGGGCCTTTTGGCTGCATTGATACATGTGATTAGGATATTTCTTCTGTTTTTATGGGTATGTTAAACTCTTTCCTCTAGTCATTTTTCTCCTGCATTAGGAGTTTTTGAAGATGGAAGAATAATTTTCTGATTCTGTTATGAATTTATTTGATTTGACAAAGAGAGACCTCAGATAGAATCAACTTGATTCTTTGTCTTAAGAACTACTTAATGATGTGTATTGCCTTTGTTATTTATTGCAAGATTTGCTGGTTAGTTTGGATAGCAATCACAGATAAAAATGATGATCTAAATTTATAATTGCTCGTGGAAGGGTCCATTTAAGTACGAAGTTGAAATTTGACATCAAAATTGTCTGCAATTAACTGTTTTACAAATGTTGAAGTCGTGGAACTTTAGTTGAATGTCAATGAATTGTGAAATCGTGAACTCCTTTGCTCATGAGCTGCTCAACTGCTTCAGAATATATGCTGATATGCATACTGCATTGATATAATGTCTGCACGGAAGGTGTTCGACGAAATGCCAGAAAGAGATTTGGTTTGGGAAGAGGCGGATCAGACGGGTCAGGCGGGTCGACCCGCCAACCTGCCAGGTCGGGTTCGGGTCACGAAAGTTGACCCGTACAGTATGGCGGGTCGGGTTCGGGTTGACCCGCACAGTGTGACGGGTCGGGTCGGGTCGACCCGAACCCGGCGGGTTGACCCGAATTGCCACCTCTAAGGGTGATTGATGAAGAAGTTACTTCTGAGTTCGGTCGACCGACAAAAATGTATGAACTCAAACTTGGAATGAAATTTGTGGACGCAAAGGCTTTTAGGGAGTACGTTATCGGACATAGCATTCAGGAGGGTTACGAGATGGAGTCTAAGGGAACGAATGGACCTAACCGAATAGAATTTCGGTGCAAGCAAGCAAATTGGTATTTTAAGGTTGGCGCGGTTCGAATTCAAAAGCAAGTTACGTTTCAGTTAAGGAAGTTATTTGAAGAGCACAGTTGTGGAAGGGCGTTCCATACCAAGAAGATCGGAGGCAAGTGGATATGTGAAAATTTCATGGAATTGATATGTAATGAACCGAAGGTAAAAAATGCAACCATTGCGGATGAGATTCAGAAACGTTTTAACTTTGACGTCAAACGATGGAACATATGCGAGAGAATAAGGTTAGCCCGAGAGAAACTCTGTGGTGACAGATTGTGGCAGTTTGAACGGCTCCGAGATTACGCCGGTGAATCCAGGTGAATCCAGTTCCCAACCCACTAAGACCAAAGTTTGAGCGCATGTACGTTTGTTTGAAGGGATGCATGGAAGGTTTTAAGTCTGGTTGTCGACCTTTTATTGGATTGGATGGTTGTCATCTAAAGGGACTCGATGGGGGTCAACTTCTTAGTGCAGTATCTAGGGATGCTGATAATAGGGTTTTCCCTATATGTTATGCATGGGTCGAAGCTGAAACAAGAGAGTCCTGGACATGGTTTCTTGAAATATTTAAGACTGACTTGGGTGATGGGGGTCCTTGGATAATCATGTCATATAGGCAAAAGGTAACAGATTTTCAAACACTTAATGTATTATGTTTTCTGTTTTTAAAATACGTATAAATTATCGTTTCTACTGAACATCGTTTCTCTGCTCGTTCATATTCATCAGAACATGCTCGTCGCAAAACACAATGATGCTGGTGTGAAATCACGTTTCTGGGCAGCAGCTTGTGCGTATAACTATCATAGGCACATGGCTCATATGGAATATATGAAGACCCACTACCCGAAGGCTTGGGACTACTTGGACTAGATTGATACAAAGACTTGGTGCATGTATGAATTTCATCCTGACTCAAAGACAGATTTGGTAGTAAACAATGTTGCCGAGAGCTGGAACGCAAAGATAAAAGATGCTAGGGATAAGCCACCCATTACCCTCATGGAGACTTTGCGCAGAATCATCATGAACACGTTCACAACAAGGAAGGAAGAAGCAGTGAAACACGTCGGGCCATTGTTCAGTAATGTTTTGGAAAAGATAAAAAAGAAGAAGGATGCTTCAAGGGGAATGGGTGTATTATACGCGGGTGAAGGTGAGTATGAAGTGTTGGTAGGATCGCAATACCAATATACTGTGGATATCAACAAAAGGACTTGCAGTTGCGTAGAATGGAACTTGACGGGAATTCCGTGTTCCCATGCTACAACATGTTTGCTCAAATCTCGGCTTCAGGTAGAAGATTTTGTGGATGTGCTATACAGTAGAGAGACCATGCAACAGATCTACACACCAGTCATACATCCCGTTCCCGGTGTAGAGGACTGGATGAGAGTCGACTCTTTACCTATTGATCCATGCGGAAGCTGGTTTGGCATGACTAGTGAACCCACAATAGCAAATCAACGGTTGGTACTCTTCATGCGGCTTCAAGCTTCGAGAAGAGCTGCTGGAGTTGTGCGGTGACATCATTGTTTGAAGAGCAGGACGAAGAGGAATGGAGAAGACTGGAGATCAGTGCCGAAGATTGGAGCTCAGTGTTATAACTGCTATATGAAGAAGACAGGGGCATTTCAGGACATTCACTATACAAATACGTCACGTGCAGGGCATGTGCACACTTAACGGATATTTTGGACGGAAACATAATGACTGCATCAAATACCTACAACAACAAACATATTGCATCAAAAACTACAAATGTGTCGCTTTGACAACATTGGGCAAACATGTTACATCTTTTTCATACTTTTCCCTTGAATATTTTGTCTCATGATTGAGTTTTGAAAATGAATGAATATTCATGTCTGTTCGTGATAGTCTCTTTAAAACACCCTATGAAAAACAAAAATGTACTTTTTTAAACTTCTAATATGTTATAATGAAAAATAGATAGAGAATATGATGTGAAATAACAAATAAGTATTCATCTTAAATATTTCATTTAATCCTTTGTCATTAATATTCTCTTTTGAATTAAGTATTCTTTTTTGATCTTTGCAATTTCATCCTTAAAATGTTACTGCCATGCATAAAATTTCAAAACCTTCATATTCCCAAGTGACTATGTGATTGATTTCTGATTGAAGAGAAACAAAATATAGCATTGCGTTGATTTTTTCTTCAAATGGACAATCAATTTATTTTTTTGGACAATCGATTGAGTTGGTACAATGTTTCAACTACAATTTTAAGGTAAACACGTTAATTTTTCATATGTTATTTCGGAGTTTTTTAAAAAAGTAGTCACTGTGCCAAAACAATTTAAAAAAGTAAGTATACTAAAAAATATTTAGCAAAATGTATATAAGCGCTACTGGAGGTAACATTTTTTACAACGTACGCTACTTTGAATAGCATTTTTCAACAAACGCTACTAGGGGTAGCATTTTTCAACAAACGCTACCTGCCTAACGTTTTTCATAAAAGTAGTGTTTTTATGAAAAACACTACTCCTAGTAGAGTTTTGTTTTCTTCTTTTTTTTACGTTTTTATTTTATTATTATATTCTAAGTAAGGTAAAATAGTTAAATGGTGAGTGGAGATAGAGTTTTATTTTGGGTTGGGAATTGTGATTGAGTGTCAAGATTTGCAGAGTTCAAGCCGGTCAATGTCATGCTTTGTCTACCTACCCACAACAATTGATGTTTGTTTTTAATAAGTTTTTTTGACGACTCAATATTTAATTAAAAATAAAATTATGTATTTATTAAAAAAAAATAAAAAATTGTAAAAAGTGGATATTTTAATTGTGATTCAAATGATGCAAAAATATTAAATTTGGACTTACGTATACATAAAATTTAAGATATGAAAATTTGACGTAAAAAAATATAACTCGGACTCTGTAAGTCCAAACTGACCATGATGGTCATTTATGTCGTAATTCAATTATCTACCTAGACAATTTTTTTAATTAGAAATACGGTAATTTTTTAACATAGCATCGCTTAAATTATAATTTGACTGAAATAATTAAATGCATTAAGTGAGAAATTTAATTATGTACTTACTCAAAAGAATTACTGTGCATAACTAATTTAATTGCGAATGATATAAAGCTATTTAGACTAACCGTATAATATGATACATAATTTACTTAATATTATATCGTATTATAACCTCATTAGGTATGATTGAGATTCCATGCCCCATGATTTTACCATCCGACCATAGCTGTGTTTGCATTTGTTGTGGGTAGGTACTTGGACTCCGCAAACCTTGAGAGTCAATTGTAAACAGTAGTACAATACTCAATCTCAATTCTCAACCCAAAACAAAACTCACTATCCTCGCTTATCATTTAACTATTTTACCTTAATGGGAATATAATAATAAAACAATAAAAACGTTTACAAAACAAAACGCCTAATGATGTTTTTCATAAAAACACAACTTTTTATGAAAAACAATACTCAAAATAGCACACGTAAAAAGCGCTACTCAAAATAGCGCACATTGTAAAAAACGCTAGTACAAAGTAGCGCACGTTGTACAAAACGCTACTCAAAGTAGCGCACGTTGTACAAAACGCTACTCAAAGTATCGCACGTTGTACAAAACGCTACTCAAAGTAGCAAACGTTGTAAAAAACGTTACTCAAAGTAACGCACATTGTAAAAAACGCTACTCAAAGTAACACACGTTGTAAAAAACGCTACTCAAAGTAGCACACGTTGTAAAAAACACTACTAAGAGTAACGCACGTTGTAAAAAATGTTACTAAGAGTAACGCACGTTGTAAAAAACGCTACTCAGAGTAACGCACGTTGTAAAAAACGCTAACCCCAATAGCAGTTATATACATTTTGCTAAATATTTTTTCAGTATATTTAATTTTTCAAATATTTTTTTTGGCACATACCCTACTTTTTTAAAAACATTCGTTATTTCGGAGCGTCAGAATGCATGAACATGGTAGAACAGTCGTCCATGCCAGAATCTGCTCCAGTTACTTTGGGCAACGTACAGCGCTAATTACGCTACAGATAACGCGCAACAGTGACTCTAATTTATTGCCTTAATTCCGAATATCAAGTAATTTGAAAAATATTTGAATCAATCAAATTTAAGAGCAACCTGAACGCATAAGCATGGAAGAAACAATACACATGCTTGTATCTTAGCTCAATCAATCTCGGCAACGTACAGCGCTTAATGAACTACCAATTGAGCTCACTAGTGACTCTAATTTATTGCCTTCAATGAACAACGAAGCAAGGATTCAAAATCAACCAAATTACTTTAGTAGAAGATCAAAGCAACAATTAATTTTATATTTACACAGAAGGCTCAGCTAGTAAAATTGACATCAAAAGTAATCAGAGTTTGATGGTATTGATTCAAAACATCACCGCCCTCACATTCTAAATCTTGTTTCAAGACTCGTAAATATAATGAGCAACAAAGCGAAACGGACGGGGATGATTATTAATAAAGAAGATGAAGGCCTCAGAATGTTATAATAGATTGAATCGATCAAAGAAAAAATTCTCAGATGGTACGGACAATTTCTTACATCACAGGCCATTCCAAATCAAACAATTCAGAACAAATCAAAAAGAGAAAGCCATTGGCAAAACGAGAAACCTGACCGATTGGAGAAACTCAAGAAAATGCATACCGCCGCAAGATAGATATCGACAAAAAAGTAATTTCCAATAATGAATCTTGCGATTTAACAGAACAAAGTGAAGATGCTATTAATTAACCTAAGCTATGAGTAAACAATACAGCAGAATCCATGAGGGCATCAAGTGGAGAAGCGAATTTTGAACTTGAAAATCATGGAGGTTTAAAGGAAGGCTACGCAGAGAAATTTGCCTGGCTAGGTTTCTGATATGATCGACAAGATGCTGGAGGGATTATATAGATTGTGAATCGGAAGCAGACCGCCTCCATAATAGAACCCTAGCGATTTGTGGAAGTGTGTGTAGTGACTGAATTGCCCTTTAATTTTCTCAATTACCGGCCCAAGGCCTACTTTAATTTGCGGGCTTCATTATTCGGGAAGTAGACCCCTAAGAAGGAACCATGTGCCTATGTAAATAGGGCATCATTTGGATTTGATATAAAGTAACAAATCATGTATATATGCACGATAATGTACGTATTAATAAATTTTATGACAGCACACATGTTTGACCACTGTTCAGAATGGTTACATATGTTTTAAAATGTGATTAATTAATTTTGATATGTAACTAATTGGTTTTTCTACTGTTCATTGTCAAAAATCACAGTTAAGTCACTATTTAGATACATAAAATGATATAATTACCATTTTCATCCACCGAGTTGTGTTCTTCATCAATTAATCCATAAATCGTGAATCTTAATCCACATAGTTGTTCTTAATTGTGTTTCTGGGTTCACACTGTTCTCTGCATCACATTCAGAATATAATTTCTTATCTTTATACAAATGAGTAGATGGAGCGTACCTAATGGAGATTGACAGAGTCCTACGGTCGGGAGGGTACTGGATCCTATCAGGACCCCCAATCAACTGGGAGAAGCTGTGAAGCCTCTGCTGGAAGAAGCTGAAGCCTCGGCCGTGAGGGTACTGGATCTAAAATTAAAGTCGTGAAGCCTATGTTGGAAGAAGCTGAAACAGAAACATGTGTAACAATTCTGCACAATGGTGAAACATGTATAACCAATTAATTAATTAACTCATATATATAATAAGTTTATTATATTATTCTTTTATCACAAACACGACACCGGTTTTTGTGCATATTCATGCCTTTTTGTATTAAGTTAGTTTGTTATAATTGGATTTAGGTTAATGGGTCGCCCATAAGTGGGAACCTATTCAGGTAAGCCTCGTATATGATACTAACCATAAACTCTATCCCTCTATATATCTATATATATAGGGTGCTCTCCCTCGTATGAGGAAAGGAGCTGATAACAGATAGTCACTCATAGTTTAGACAGAGGTCAGCAGCAGCTGTGGAAACTTAGGTCACTGCCCGTTAACATGTGGCGTGCCCTCTCGTCTGACAGACCGTGATCTCAAACTCAGGCAGATCCGCTTCTGCTAAGGCAATCACTCCAGAGTAACTTAATTATATGTGATTATGTTTTGCCCTAACGATTGCATGTATATTACATAATCCAACAGTTATATATTCATGTGCAAAATTTATTAAAAAAATATCAAAATACTGAATTATTTATAATAAGAATTATAAATTCAAAAATCAGATTACACAAATTCTTAATGTTGAATTGATGACCTCTAAATATTAAATAAATTTTATAAAAAAAGTATTAAAAGAGACTTGTTCAAAATAGTAATAAAAAGTTAGATACACTAGTATAACTTTATCATGTATGTGGTGTCATATATATAAACAAA
This sequence comes from Chamaenerion angustifolium, assembly GCA_946814005.1. NCBI lineage: Eukaryota > Viridiplantae > Streptophyta > Magnoliopsida > Myrtales > Onagraceae > Chamaenerion > Chamaenerion angustifolium. Next base: position 5,385,188 of record OX328279.1, read on the forward strand.
AATACTATACGAAAATTATGTCGTGTTCATATTATCATTTATTCATATATTATCACAAACACACAATTTTTTAATACGTATTTGTATCGTTTATTTATATACTATCACAAACACGAGTGTTTTATAAACGTCACTTTGAAGATATATTAATATTTACATTTTTTATTGAAAATTGCAAAATCAACGTATGATTTTACTCGATTATTTAGTAGTTGAGTTGAAAACGGGTTAGACAATGTTTACTTGGTACAAAAATTTCACTACGATTTGTTTTTCTAATAAACGAATATATAATTTGATTCCAAATTTTAATTTATTTATTAATCAATCGAAATACAACTTCTATCCACATTTTGTAAGGTTTATCCGTTCAACCAACTAATGAAAAAAAATGCCCCCAACGACAAGGTTTAGCTGTCCAGTGATTAAAAAGGGTTGAATCGTATCAGTCATAAGCTAGAAAATAATTTAGACAAAGCATTTATTATGGTCGTTGTCGCCGTCTCTACTAAGTCAATACATTTGAACCATTAATGAAATTAGACCAACTACATCTACAAGATTGATTTAAAAATTATTTTCAGAAAACTTCATTTTATTGAAAAGTAGTTTAATTGACTCAGTTATTAAATTGCATTCATTTTTTTTGTTTGCATAAATAAATTGTAATTCAGTGTACACTTGCGTTCACATCCCGTCTAATATTCTTCCATACTGACTTGGTTTTTTGAATAAATAAGGAGAAAAACGATACTAGTTAGGTATAGGGATCGCACCACATTCAAAACATTAATACGAGATTAACTCACTTTTACAACTCTCGAGAGTATTCATAAATATCTTTTGAGAACACTTGTCTAGTTTTCTTCGGAATGGTAGTGTGGACTATGAATGCTTGTTGTTGTTCGATTCTCATTCCTGTCAAAATGTCAGCAACCGTATTTGTTTCTCGATAAATATGTCTAAACTTTATACGTTCAAACTGTAATATGAGTTTTCTGCAATAAAAAAATGAGCATTAGTTTCAAATTAGTAAGATTGTTATCAATGATAAGGTTGTGGACCGAAAGGGCATCCGTTTCTAGATAAACTGAGTTGAATCTCAATTGTTTGACATGATTATCTTGGTCAAAGTTGATGCAACATGAAGAGTGTTTGCAATAAGGACTATGGCCGATAATGGTGCGGTGAAAAACTCATAACCATGGTTATAACCATTATTTTTTATATGGTTAAGGTTAACCGTGTCGGTGCGATTCTGGTGATGAATTTTCTACCTGTAATGGTCATGGTATTTTAGTCATACTCATGGTTATAATCATGAGTATTATATAAATATAATAATAATTTAATATTAATATATTAATAAATAATGATAACGGAAGTAGAATTTTCAATTTTAGATTTCACGAATCTATAATTATAGGGCGAACTGTAATTAAATGATGCAAATGTTAAATGATATTAATGTTGAATATTTTTTCTGTTTGTGACATAACTTTACGTATTTATTAAGATAACATTTATAATAGGGTTAAATACCAAGTAATTACCTGAACTTTGAACGTTTTGCAACGAGCTACCCGAACTTTGAAAATTCAAAATGAGTTACCTCAACTTTTAAGAAGGTGCAAATAACTACCTCCGTCCAATTTTCCGTCAACTATCGTCGGAAAGTCGTTGGAAAGTCGTCAGAAATTGGACGGAGGTAGCTATTTGCACATTCTTCAAAGTTGAGGTAGTCCGTTTTGAATTTTCAAAGTTCGGATAGCTCGTTGCAAAACGTCCAAAATTCAGGTAGCTACTTGATATTTAACCCTTTATAATATTCCATTACATTTCACATGGTAATAAATATGGATATACGGTTAAAACCGTGGTTACTAACCATGGTTATGAATATGATTATGATAATGAAAATTATACCCGTAATGGTTATGGTTATGATATGCAATTTAAAAAAATGATATGTTTATGTTATTTGACATACTCGCACCATACTTTAACCAATGTGAACCCTAATAAGCACACTGATTCTCTTTCCTTATTGAAATATCTATTAAAATTTGACCTTTGTATTGTTATTTGTTCAATATTAATTTTTACTTTTTATTATTTTCTTACGAATATTCAATTCGTTTGGTCTTATATTGTTTGTTCCACGAGCAGACACAAAGCCAGTTAATGATAATATGAGATACGAGAATGAATATCCGACGAGATAAAATCATCTCTACCAAGATGACAGATCCACCTTATGTACCATCAATAAGATTCATTCTTATAACAAGTCACACATTCATATTATGGAAATACAGAAAGAAATTCCACGATCGAACTACCAATAACAAAAAACGATTGTCCTCTAAAAAACTGACATTGCGTAGTTTTAAATTTAAAAGGGTTATTTTTAAATTAGCATTTGAAAAGCTTATATTTTCTCTCTATTATTTTTTTTAATTATTGTCTCCAATAAGATAAGCTACGGTGATCCTGATAGGTCAAGATATATAACAATACACACAATATATGAATCTACACGGCTACACCATACGTATAACTCACAAGCATAGTAATAAGAGGATTATTGAACATTGATCGTTCAAATGTAGGAGAAGGAGCTACCCTAAACCTAAAGATTTAATCTAGCAGGTTGTGGTCACCACTTAGTAAGCCTAAATAGTTGAAATTAGGGTTGTCAAAATCTAAATGAATAAAAATTATGTAAACCCTTAGAGAATCTTCAATTATCCTTTTTTTTAAAGGAAATATAGGAAAAATTATAATAATATCAACTAATTGTGATTCTTACTTAATCACTAAATCTCGCATTAGCTGAATTTTGAGGATCAAGATAATTTACTTGTTAGATATTTTTATTGAATTTTTTTAAAAAAGTAAGCAATTTTTTTTATAGAAAAGTAAGTATACAAAAAAAAATAGTTCGAAAAATAGGTATACGCGCCCCCGAGTGGTGCCTATTGAATAGGCGCCATTTTGAAGTGACGCCTATTACATTAATTTTTTTTTAAGATTTTGTTTGATAACGACGACTCGATGTTTAATTAAAAATAAAATTATGAATCTATTAAAAAAAAAGTTATAATAAGTAGATATTTTAATTGCAATTCAAATTATGCAAAAAAAATATTAAATTTGGATTTACGGATTGACTGTCCGCTCAGCCGTAAGTTGAGATATGAAAATTTGACTTAAAAAATTATAACTCATACCATGTAAGTCCAAACTCACTACGGTTAACGTCATTTATGTCGTAATTCAATTATCTACCTAGGGTAATTTTTTTATTAGAAATACAGTAATTATATAACCTAACATCGTTTGTTTTATAATTTGACCGAAATAATTAAATGCATTAAGTGAGAAATTTAATTATGTACTTACTCAAAAAAAATAAAAAAAAAATTACGGTGCGTAGATAATTTAATTACGAATTAAATGACGCTAACTATGCGTTAATTATTAAGAATTCACTATTTAGAAGGTCTTGTATAGTATGTAGAGTTTTTTACGTATCGTATTATACAGTCAGTCTAAAAGTAAAAAATTAACGCATAGTTAGCGTCATTTAATTCGTGGTGAGTTTGGACTTACATGGCCTGAGTTATAATATTTTAAGTCAAATTTTCATATCTCACCTTATGGCAGATCGTACAATCAATCCGTAAATTCAAATTCAATATTTTTTTGCATAATTAGAATCGCAATTAAAATATCTACTTACTATAATTTTAATTTTTTTAAATAGATACATAATTTTATTTTTAATTAAACATCGAGTCGTCGTTATCGAACAAAATCTAAAAAAAAAATTAATGTAATGGGCACCACCCGGGGGGGCGCGTATGCCTATTTTTCGACATATTTTTTTTGTATACTTAATTTTCTTACAAAAAAAATGCTTACTTTTTTTTAAAAAAATCATTTTTATTAGGAGAAAACTAATATTTACATAAAGTTGTAACTTGGTAACTTGATTTTGTGACGAAAACTTTCATTTTGTTTATTATATATCTTTATGTTTGTGCAACTTATTATCTGAATGTAGTGGTTCAGTACTTCGTCCCTCAACTAGGGACGACAATGCTGCGGTGAAAAACTCATAATCATGATTATAATCGTTATTTTTTTATATGGTTAACTGTACCATTATGATGAAGTGCGGTTATGGTGATGAATTTTCTACCCGTAATGATTATGATATTTTAGTCATACCATAATTATAACCATAGTTATTATATAAATATAATAATAATTTAATATTAATAAATACTAATAACAAAAGTAAGATTTTCACTTTTAGATTTCACGAATCTATAATTACAGAGTGAACTGTAATTGAATGATGTAAAACTTAAATGATATTAGTGTTAATTTGAATGATGCTAATGTTGAAATTTTGTTGTTGTTTGTGACAAACTTTATGTATTTATTAAGATAACATTTATAATGTTCCATTACATTTCACATGGTGGTAATAAATATGAGTATACGATTAAAACTGTGGTTAATAACCATGATTATGATATTGAAAATTATACATGTAATGATTATGATTATGGTATGAAATTTAAAAATATAGTATGATATGCATCATACCCTAACCATTGTCAGCTCTACCCTCAACTAGAGGTCTCATGTTCAATCTTTGGAAATAGAACAAATTTTATGACCAGTAACTGTTAAGACTGCTTAAGAGTATATCAAATGTCTTCACTCACAAGTTCTAACTTTTGAGACAGTTATACGTCTTAAGTTTCACATGACATCAAAGTGTGCATATTCAAATTTTGAAGACGAAAAAATTAATGATACTCTCATTTAAAGTCCGAGTCCGGACACAATAACCATTTTTTACCCATTTTCCACAATAAGTTTAGTGCCTTCTAGGATTGCCGAAGCTTCGACCATATCATCGCCATGCAACCTAAACCCAAATTTTATCTCACTACTTACTTTATGTTCAATTGGTGTTTTAATAATAAATAAATAAATTTAATTGAAAAGTTTAATAAAAAACTAAAAATTATTGAAGACAAAAATGTTATTCACTTTTTGACATTACTAAAAGTTTGTATAAACAAGACCGATAATATGACATATTTAATAAGTGTAATTTAAGTAAAACCATTAAAAATGTTGTTAAGGAGATAACATTGAATTTTCAAACTACCTAATTTTTATTTCATCCCTATTACTAACGTAGGAGAAACAATCTATATATTTAAGAGTTTTTTTTTTTTTAAAGTGAGCATGTTAAAAATAATAATTAGAAAATTTATTTGAATAAAACTCTAAATTTGAATAACACTTTCACCTCATTTATCAATAAATTCAATATAAGCTAATGTTTTGTAATTTTACATTAATTTAGTTCGCAATTTGTTTAAAAAATAATTATATCAATACATTATTTTAAATTTTTAAAAATGTTAAATTGTTAATTAACTAGTTAAATTATGAGAAAACTTATTTTGAACTCGTAAAAAAATATTTGGCCAAAAAAGAAAACTCTAAAAAAATAAACGGCCACGATTCAAAAATTGAAGTCGGCCTAACTGCGTAAAGTAACGATTCACTGTTTTAATTGGATTACGATTTTATTTTGTTAATTATTTGTATTGGATAAATATAAATAATTTCACGTTCCCCTTATTTTGTTTAAGAAAGGACGGAAAGATATTTTTTACTACACAAATTCGGAGATATTGTCAAAATCAAGGGTAGTTTGGTCAATATTGCAGCAACGGGTCCATTTTCGTAAATTTCGCTTCCAGAAGCAGAACCCACCTCTCCCCTCCTCTCCACTTTAAAACTCCACTGCTTCTCTCCCCTCCGCGCATGCCATGAATAACTTCCTCTGCTTCGTATTATTTTAGAGAGAGAAAGCAAAATCTACATTTGACTCTGAGAAAGTGATCGAAGCTGGAGAGGAAAATGGATGGAATTATGGCCAAGGCAGCGTGCTTCGAGACGGTTGACGGAAGGGGAAGTGACCGAGTCGCTGCTTCGGCAGCGGAAACGACCCACTGTGTTGTCCTTTTGGTCGAGGAGCAGGACAGATACGGCAGTGTGAAGCAGGGTTCTGGTGGAGGAGGAGAAGGAAGTTCTGATAAGGATAGGGCAGTCGAGTGCCGAATATGCCAGGAAGAAGACGATTTCCAGGCTATGGAGTCTCCTTGTGCCTGTAACGGCACTCTCAAGGTTCGTCTCTTCTTTCTGTATGATGAATTTCAATTCTTATTCAGCTGATCATCCTCGAAAGTTCATATTCTTCCTCAACTTCCGTACGACTCTTCCTGCAGTAGGAAATTACTCATGATCCAGCTTCTGATTTTCAAAATTTCCAGTAATCGAGTTATTAGTTCAACGATTCTATTAGTTTCAAAATTAGGGCAAATGGTGATTGACTAGAAATTTGGAATACTAGCCTTTTATTTACCTGAGTCACTTTCGAACCGTCTAAAATAGTTGAGTTGCTAGCTATACAAAGAACAGTATTCCGCTAATCGTTTTTGTAACTGCATTTTTGCTATCGTTTGTTTTTTCTTGCGGAGACAACCACTATGGGTTTGAGCTGGAATTTTTATTTTCTGTACTAACAACTTCGGGGGTGCATATTTATTATTTATATAGTATTTATGGCTTCGGAATATGTATGTAGCGTTTTACGGGATAGTCTGACCAAAATATAAACGTGTTTAAAAAAAAAAATCAAATCAAATTTAAAACAGTCTGATCTTTTCTTTGGAACCCATTTATGTAAACAGGGTACAGTAATTCTTTATTTACTTGAGCCCGTAAATTTTTCCCAGGATATGTTGAACTTGAATTAATATAATTTTGTGGATTTGGGCCCCATGGGGGTTGTATTCATTTAATTATCCATTTTTTATATTGAAATATGGACACCTTACAGAAAACCCATTAGAGACATACTTTGTTTATCTATCATTTCATAAGTTTCACAGAAAGTTTTTTTTTCACGATTCAAAAATGTAGTTTTTTTAAATGCAAAATGCAAATTTTCTTTCTGGGGTAGAAATTGCATGTGAACCAGAAAACACTCGATATGTTTACAGTTCGTTTATTGTAGCCAAGCAAACCAGAAACGCATCATTTTTTTATTTTATTTTTTCTTGACACAGTTTCTGGGGTGTTTGATTGGGAGAGAGACCTGGTGTCCTAATTTCTAGGTGTGTATCGTGTAGGTTTTATGTTATTTTTTTATATATATATATGGTCCGTCTTATTTTCACTTTGCGTGATTTCTTGGAAATTGCTTTGGTCGCGTGTATAGACTATAGATTACTCTATTGTCTTAATTGGGTTGGTCTTGTTTGGTGTAATGTCTGTCTGTGAAATTTGAAGCATTTATGATTTGCTTTGTAATATACTGCCTTAAATCTCCCTCACATGCATCTTAAAGTAGACATTCGTGCCAGATTAGGTTACCCTCTTTTATTCAATGTTTTGTCCTGAAACTCCTAGGAAACATTTGTGTCTCTGTGAATGTATTAGCGAGTTAGCAATCCAACATCCTCCATTTTGTTTTATATAAAATTACCAAAAGAGGTAAAGTTAAACCATACTATTAATCAGGCTTACCACAACTTTTAAAACAAAATGGAGGATGTTGGAAATTATACTAGTAGCATGTATTAACATTACCATCTATATTGTCACCAATCAGCAACTACGTTTACACTGTGGACATATCAATCTTAAGTTTGTTGTACAATACAGTCACATTCTCATACATATTGAAAATTATCGAAAAGTTCATATTTTCAAGAATAGAACGTTACAACCTCTAAGCCTTAATAATGCTGTCTAAAGAATGGGTTTAGCCAATACTCATTGATGTTTCAGACATTTTAATATGGAAGTTCTTACCGTATTGAAATCCGTCATCAGTTTGACACTTTTTTTTGTGGAGATTTTTGTTATATGCTGAATATGTGCTGAAATTTTTCAACAGTTTGCTCATAGGAAGTGCATCCAAAGATGGTGCAACAAAAAAGGAGATCTAAATTGTGAAATCTGCAACCAGGTAAGGATTTTTTTCTTCTCAATATCTCATTAACCAACACATTCAAAAAATATCGGATTCATTATGTCTGTCGTGTTGGAATAATGGGCAAGTTTATCCCTGACTCATGTGGACACATGTTCTGCGTCAGGTTTTCTCGCCGAATTACTCTATGCCACCTGCAACAATCAACCCGGATCTTATAGCTATTGATGTCAGGTAACTTTGATAGTTAATTCACTTACCAGTAAAATAAACTAAATTGATAGATAAATCACATTCTATTAGCAGTAGATGAATTCCGTAGTCTTGTCTGTACACTAGCTACAGTCTGATTCCTTTCTCTCTTCCCTGTAAAATTCCAGAATTTAGCATATAAATGTACTCCTGCGATAATTATGCTTGCTGCAGAAAATCCTCCCATGCTTTAGCATGTCTATGAATGTGCTGTTGGATACATACAGCAAGGACATATCTGAGGGTTACAAAGTGTTGATGTTACCAAAATGTGTAATTTCCATTGGTGAAGTTACGACTTTTGCCTGCTTTCAGCTGTACCAAGTTTTGCTAAGATAGTATTGAAAATGCAAGACGGCAACTGGCAGCTGACTTTTTCTTGTTTCATCTAAATACATTTTATTGCTATTCCGTTGTTTGAAAGTCTGAAAATTGTATCCATCATTTGAAAATTATTACCTGTTACTACATTGTTGTGTGGGGTAACCCTGATAAGGTTTGGTAAATGATTCCGATCAGGCAAGCTTGGGGCCCTAATATCAGTCTAAGAGATTCCCATCTTATTGCCTTTGCTGCTGCAGAGCGTCAGTTTCTTCAATCTGAGTACGATGATTATGCTGTTGAAAGCAGTAGTAGCATAGCATGCCTTCGCTCTGTTGCTCTCATTGTAAGCAATTCAAGTTTCAGTACACGTACGCATCCTCCTCTTCTATAGTAATTAGAGCTGATGTTGTGGATTGATTCCTTTATATGCAGCTGCTGATCATTTTACTTTTACGTCAAGCTCTAATGATCACTCGAGAAGCTGGAATGGTTCAGGAATCTTCAAAGATATTCAATGTGAGTGCAACTTAGTTGAGTACTTGCCATTCCCTTATTATCAATGATAATACTGAAGGGAGATGAGTGATCAGTTTCAGGTTTCAGTTCTTCAGTTTGCTGGTTTTCTTTTGCCATGCTATGTCATGGCTCGATCCTGGTATCTCCAAAGTCGAAGGCGGCAGGTAATATCCACATTCCATCTGTACTTCCTATACAATTATCTTTGATTGATGATCGGATTTATCTTATCACCACCCACATTCTTTATTTTAGGTTTGAGCATTTATCTATAATGTCGGAGGAGGGAGCAATGAAGTAATGATTATGTGTTTCCCGAAGGGAAGCTTTCTTTTTCTTTCTTTTTTTGCGGTTTTTTCTTGACCCCGTAGCGTCACACACGACAACACCGTGATGCTCGTTTAGTCTCTCTAGATCTAGAATCAATCATCATTGGTGAAAAGAACTGTGGTTGCAGAGATTGGTTCAATGCTGTAGTGTGCCATGGTTCTGCATCATCATCACGCTGTAAAAAAAGATTGTGATTTCAGTTCATGGCTCCAGATGGAACGAATTGCATTTTCATTCACCAAACTCAATAACTGTAGAACTTTCAGTTCCATTGCAGTGGTTTAGGATTTAGGGTCAAATCCAAGCTTGAAGATTCGGCTCAAAATAGGGTTGCAAAAATGGGATCAACTGCAGAATTGAGTAAAGTTGGCGCAGTTTGTAAATGAGTTAAAATTGGGAAGAAAAACAAACAATGAAAAATTGGTAAGGAGGGACAATATTGAGTCCAGTTATATAACTGAACATTTTCTTATTTGTTTAGTTCTGTAATTGTTGGAAATAAGTACCTGTTTCTTCATCTCAACCTCCCCTCTTTGACAATGTATATCAATGATGGAAGCCTTACCTCAAGATCCGCACGTGGGGTCCACTTTTGCTATTGATGGGTCCTCTTTCTAGCAATAACCACTCTAAGGCAAGTTCGTAGTATGCTTGCCTGTATAATACACTCCCGGAGGTTGTGAGGTTGTTTTTCATTTTCTTTTGAGGACTCAATTCATGGACGAATCTAGAAAAATTCTCAAGTGAGGGCAAATATTAGAGTAAGGGTAAATAGTTGAACTAAAAAAAATTTAGGGGGACAAATATATGATTCAAATGGGTTAAATTAAAAATTATTACATTTTTTAGGGTTAAATATACATATAATTGAAAATTGAGGGGGGCAATTGGGCCTTCTAGGCCTAATGTAGCTTAGTGCATGTTTCAGTTGTTGACCTTTTATTAGCTTGTTATGTCTATGTTATTTTTCCTTTGCACTAGATGTAAAATTGAATGGGTTGGAGCCAACCCATTTCAATAAAATAGTTACTTTAGGAAGATTCCATGGCATCGAGAGTCCTAGGTACCCTAGGCGTATATCTTCCTGGCGCAGGTTGACATGGGTTTACAGTTTCCTCTTCGTCTTGATTTGGAAAAGTTGTGTCGGTAATATAACCTTAATTCGGTACATGTAACGCTTAATGCCCCTCAGGATGTGAGTAGGCTTCCGAAAACTCTACGCTCCTTAAGTGTCAATCTCTTCTACGGGTGAAATCGGTCCGTTCTTCAAAAAGAATCGTCCAAAAGGTCGTTTAAACCGTCCATTTGGATTTCAGATTTTCGATTTAAATCGAAAAAACAAAAAAATACACATTCAAAATTAAAATAAATATTCAAAATCAAATTAAACAACAAAATAATTCAATTTAACAATGTTTACATAATTTTCTACTAAACCGATTAAACAACTATAAATGAGTTTAGTTTTTTTGTTTATTTTAAAATGTATCTTAATAATTTTTACAATATTTTCATTTTTTGAAAAAATACTTTATATATATATAATTTTCCCTTTTTTCTCGCCCTTTTATTTTCATTTTTTCTCGTCCTTTTATTATCATGAAAATCTCGGTTAAATCCGCGGATCTTATTCCACGATTTGCTCAAAATTGTAAGTTCTGAAATTAATGGCTTATTTTGATAATTAATTTATATATAAGAAATTGTTATTTTCTAAAAAGAAATCATAAGCCAAACCAACGAACCTTAGGTTTATAACGTTAAGTTTATTAAGGGTGCCTTCTCCCTCAGGCCTCAGTCTTCCCTTCCACTCTCCCTCAACAGCCGCCAAAACCAAAACCTCTCCTCCGCTACTCAATGCTCTTCCTCCGGTACTGTTCCTCTCTGTAGTTCTATCTTGTATCTACTGAACTGTACTAAGCTCCATAATCATTCACGAGCACTGTTCCTCCATCTACACTATGCACTAGTTTGATACTCTGTTTTGCAGTTTAAGCATTCCCCATGTTGAACAGTAGTTTCTTAGTCCAACTTCTACTCTTTCTTCTTGGTTATCAGCTTCGACATTTCTGCATCTCCATGAAGCTCTATGCTTGAGCTGAGATACAGCTGCAAAACCAAGAATTCAATTTGGGTGTTTGGGCAAGTGGGTCGAGTTAGCTTTTAGTTATTTGATAACCAGAGTCGTAATAACTGCCGATTTTGAGCTTGTTTATATGATTTGCATCGCACACAGAAGTTGTCAACGATAGAATTCTTGATTTTCGTCATGCTTGCTTTAGCTTCCATGGTTTTAGCTCTAGATTAAGCTTGTACTGCGATATGAATGACAGAGGCACTTCTAGATTCATAACGCTGTCGAATCTTGCATTTTTCTGAATTTCTGTGGTAATTTGTTTGCTTTATTCATCTTAATCTGAACTCTGACCCCCTTAAATTTCAATTTATCCTTTACTAAGGTTGAGTTGCTCAGCTATGAAGTAGTATTTTTTCGTATGAACTGAGCTATTTTCGATAGTTTTGTTTAATTCCTTATTGTTAATTTACTCCTGAAAGATGGTTCGGTTGTGCTTACTTTACTGCTCGTTCTAGAATGAAAATTCATGTCCAACTATAATGCGAATTTGCACATTTTGACTAGTTATTAGGGTAATTAAGCATCTTGACGATAGCTCTTAGAATCAATTCAAAATACGATTCATTCGAAAAGACTATTCTGCAGAGTGTGTGTTTCTTAATTTTTTTTGTTGCAATCTATATCTATTATCACCTTTCTCATGAGGAAATCATTTATGATGTACATTTGAACTTATATTTAGTAATAATGAATTTTCATACCTCAAATTGGAAACAATCTGCATTTGCAGAAACAAGACTATCATGAAGAATATGTACGGAATATAAGTTTTTTGTTGCCAGTGGAATGAAGGGTGATTATTTCACGATTCCAAGTATTGGAAGAGATACAAGGTTTAGCTGAAACGAAGTTGTGGAATCTTGCTGGAAGTGTCCAAGTAAAATTGTATGATGTATAAATGGGCCCTGCACTGTCATCAGCGGAAGCTGATGCAAAGAGGCTATACTATACATCAACTGCCTCACCTGGCAATAGCATCTCTGGATCTGTGTTCAAGAACGGCTTAAGGTCCATTTCTAATATTGAGGATACGAAATCATTGATGGAATCTGCAATTAGTCAACAAGTAGAGATGAAACACGAGGATGTTGAGGTAGATGTAATAGGATGTTCGAACATGTATAGTGTTAGAGGATCTGATTCTCAGGATCCAGATGCTACTGAGTACTCGAGCTCATTTGGTGGGACCTTCTCTGATTCAGAGAATTGCTCGGGATTTAGTGAAGCCGAAGTTGAGTCACAGCTTGATAGAGACGTGGGTTTGGTGCCTGCGTTTGATGCAATCCACAATATGCTTCCTATAAGGTGCGTTACTCAATGAACCAATCTAGGGAAAATTTAAAAATTGAACTTTTTGTAGTCTCTACACAAATTGTAGATTAACAATCATACGTTTGTCTATTCTGTCTACACAAATTAGTGGATCTTATCCTTCCCTCTATGTTAGAGTTGAGCAAATTTGAGCTACTATGATATAAATATGCAATCCTTTTCTTTTCAGGAAGAAGAAATTGACAATTCACTGGAAGAATTTCATCCGTCCTCTAATGTGGCGATGCAAATGGACGGAACTAAGAATAAAAGAAATCGAGTCACATGCTATGCAATATGCCAGAGCACTATCTTCCTATGAAGAAAGTATGAACCTGACACTGGACGAACCCAAACAGGAAGATGTTTGCTCCAAGTCTCAGCCTTTCCCTTACCGACCCTGCAACAGGAAGATCATGAAAAGGAGGAAACGGAAGAGAGTAGAAGATACAATGGACGCTTCATCCTATATGTCGCACCATCACCTTTTCTCTTATATTGGTAAGTGTTTGCCTTCATTTAGGGGAGGGGCAGTATATTAATGTTAGTCTGTCAATGGCTAAAGAGAGAGCTAATGTATTATTTTGTGCAATGGTAGATAATAAGAGGACTGATCAGGAAGCAAATGTCATGCTTGATGATGTTGGTAATTCAGGTATAACACCATTTGTTGTTATTTCTGCTGTAACTTTGGTAGTCACAAATTGCATGATTCAGCTAATTTGAATCTCTGACAATATTGCATTTTCCATAGCTATGCTTTTATCATTTTGCTGAACGGAAGAGAGGGAACTTGCTCCTCCCGACTTTCCAAAATCCGTTGGCATTTCCCTAAAAAAATCTAATGTTTTTCTTTTTGCCGCCTCTAAATTTATCCATTATTCTCGTTGAAACTTCATTTTGGCCTCAGACTTCAAGAAGCATACTGAAGTATTACTAAGCACATTAAAGTTTAAACATTCTGTCTCCTCTTGAGTTTAATTCATGGCTTCATTTTTCTCAGACAAGATCAAGATTGAAAACAATGAATGTGGAGGCAACTACGATGCAACGTTTCCCAAGTTTGGAGAGGCTGATAAAGCCCTAGAGGAGATGCTTCAGAAGATTGAGCTGGCCAACGCTCGGGTCAACAAGCTGAGAAGCCAACTCGACGTGATAACGTCCCAGAATGTTGCAAAATTTTCTTCTTCTGAGAACCTGAGCCTCCTTCACCCGAGCCCTACATTCTCTGCAGGCAACGAGGATGTCAAATCGATGGGACCTCTCTACGATCCTAATCACCATATGTTACCTGGGTATGACACGGACAACCTAGTTCTTCCTGAAAGTGTGGTCTCCAGTTTCGGAGAGGCTGTCTCTGTGCCTGATGTGATCGAGAGCACGGTCGGGTTATTGTCTGCAGCAGATGTCACTGCTCATCCACCATTTCTCAGAGATACAAAGGAAGTTGTAAGTGTTCCTTTGCTTGTCAATACTACATCTTAAATGGAGAATTTTCAGTTCCTAACATGGCAGTAGAGGTCAAGTTCAATTTACTACAACTCATTCACCACGCGTTTGCTTGTGTGTTTCTTCAGATAGTGGACAATGTCCTGATACACAACGAGGCGGTCAAAGGAGATAGCCAGGTGCTCAGTAGATCAAACACAGAATCTAATCCCAGGAATGCAGAATCCGGTAAAGGCGAACAAGATGAGAGCCCTGACCCTTCACCAAATATTGAACCCAAACTCGAGCCCATCTTATTGGACAACGTTAAACCTCAACACCCGCCGAATCTACAATCAGGTCTGGCCTCAGATATTCACGTGCCGATGAATAAAAAGAAACGAGGGGAACGTAAATGTGGTGTTGGAGGTTGGAACAAGAAAGGAGAGCATGACAGCCAATGATCAAAGAAGTTTATCTAATCAACGTGCAAGAGCATATCATCTACTGTTGCTCATGGTAAAAGGTCAGTTTTTGAAACTGACCCTTGTAGTTTGAATTGCTGATTAAGGTGGTCTCTGCAGTTGTCTCAAAATCTCTCCATCATGGACACAAGACAGTTCTTTTGATTTGTGAGACCATTTTGAGACAACTTGTGCGTAGATATGATGCCTTGTAGTTGTTTAGAGATTATAAGGATACTCTAGAGCCAATATATTTCTGGTCAGGGGGTAGGATTGTAGGAACACATTGGATTCTCCTGAGTTTGTTTAGATGGAATCTATCTTTGATGATGATGAAAAGACGTCCGTTTGTTGATTCGATTCAGACAAATTGTTATTTCTGTATTGAAGAACTGTGCAGAAATCGTTGTATGGATTGTTGCATTTCTCAGGAGAAAGTACCAGAAAGCTAGCAGGGATTGAAACAAAATACCATTGTTTGAAGGGAATGCAACGAACTGGTGGCACTCATATGTTTGTGAAAAATGTGATAACACAATCCAATATAGTTTAATTTTCAAATATAAAATTCTATTTGCAAACCATCGATACCATTTAACACTAAAATGCCTAATAGTTTTTTTTACATATTTACCTTGGATCTCATGCTAAAAACATTATGTTTCTAGCAAGTTTTGAACTCAATACCTCTTAGATATTAACTAAAAATTTTAACACTAAACTACTAATTTTAATTAATTTTTTTATATACTTCAAATATAATTATTGAAGTAATTCGTATTATTGTATTAAACATCTCTTGTTTATTTATGATGTTCTTTAGTAATTAACATTTGTTTAACGTCGCTTATTTAATTATAATTATAATTTAATTATATATCTACTGTATTTTTTTTTGAAATAGTTAAAAAAAAAATATATTCTAAATTTAATATCTATAGGTTACCATAATACTCATTTTGAAAATATTTTTTTCCAACTATTTCTAAAATTTTCCCATAAACTATAAATACAAATATCCAACTATATATATATATATGTCCTTTCCTCCCATATATATACTATAATGATTTTGATATCATATTTCGGGTAGTTGCTTGTATATGGCGTTGGAAACCCCCCGTGATATATTGTTACATACTGACATGGCTGACATGAGGTTTACAAATGTTTCTTCGTGTGTTCCGTATAAAGACTCCAACACTACTTGTTTGGAGTACCACACTTTCGGATATGAAATATTCGAACCAGACTCATCCTCCACCATCGA
This sequence comes from Chamaenerion angustifolium, assembly GCA_946814005.1. Classification (NCBI taxonomy): domain Eukaryota; kingdom Viridiplantae; phylum Streptophyta; class Magnoliopsida; order Myrtales; family Onagraceae; genus Chamaenerion; species Chamaenerion angustifolium. Next base: position 5,401,258 of record OX328279.1, read on the forward strand.
AAGGATTACATAAATTTCCAACCCAGTGTCAGCTAAAACTGAATTTCTGATCAAAGATGCTATCAACTTGCAATTGATGTTTTGGTGTCGTCCAGTGAGGACTTCATTCGCCCATGTATGTGGATAATGTAATTTAGATATTTTCCATAATCCATTATCCTTGAAAAGACGTCATCTCAATGACCAGTGACAATTTGTGGGATCAACTTTACACTTGAAGACAATTAATTTTGGATTGGATGACTCAACCATGCAACCCTTAGAATTAGCTATGTGTCGTCTCCTCACAGCGGCAGGTAAGTCGTCCTTACTACTAAACTTCATGTTTGTATTTAGGAAACCTTCAGTCGACGGTTCATCAACATCCATAGATCACTCATTTGTTGATTGAAAGTTGTGATTCGAGTTACTATCAATCCAATTTTCAGCAATGAGTTGCATCATTTGCAGGTCGTGGGATCTACTTCCACCATCGTCACCTCCATGAGAATTGTCAGAATTCTCGCCAAATTCAAACACATCTTCGTTGTCTTCATTCATGTGACCCGTAAAATGCTCAATATATGGATTTTCTTCATTTATCCAAGCAACGTCAACCTCGAAGAGATCATTGGTGTGACCATGCAAAACATTCACAGTCTCATGACTATCAGTAAAGTTTGGCCCCAAGTTAACTTCTCTAGTCACGCTAAACACAATAAATCGACTAGCAACGCTTAACTGTAGAGTGAAAGATAATGCATTTTGCGATCAAATTCGTACAAACTTGCAAAGTCCATCAGTATTTGTAAATTTATATGAAATGCTAATAAACCTAGCTTCAACATCATGCCAACCACACTCCATAAATGTTAATCGATGTCTCTGTTGAACGTGGGTGGACTAAATATGTGATCTACATTAGAGACACTTGATGCTAAGGGACCGTGAAAGGGGACATGTGACAACATGAATCACAAAAGGTAGGTTCAGAAGTCCCTAAGGAGTTTCCTCTTCACATTTTTTCTTTATTGATTGTTGAGTGATTTTGTATGATTTTTTGTCGAAACTGCCACAGACAACGTCAAATGTTAAGATAAGAGATTGAATATGACCGTGAAACACGTAGGGAGTTAATCCAAGCCGCCAGAGGTTGATCCAAGTTGGGTCCCTCTTTTATGCTAAAATGAGTACGATGTATGTGGTAATAATAACCAATATAGAATGCTTTATGAGAGAAGTATTAATTATTTATACTTATGAAACCATAACGTCAATGTTAAGATTCAGGTGTTTACCGTCATAGTGTTTTTCGTATAACTCGCCTCATATTCTAGTATTATGTCAATTTTTATCCGTTCATGATAAGGTATATCTTTATGATACATAATTATGTAATTAATAAGCAAATCATGCAAAGTGTCATTACTCTAAATGCAGGAGTTGTGCATAGGGTTGTGCATGAACCGGTTCGGGGTTGAACCGGTTCAGAACCGAACTTTTCCCACTTTTTAAAACAGGTATGATTTACAACTCAATTTTTTGGTTGCTCCCGATTTTGACTGATTTATCGAACCTTATATGAACCGGTTCAAAACCGGTTCGACTGAACTACTTTATATATATTAAAAAAAACACTAATGTAGGCTTCTTCATTAGATGAACAAGAAGTAAATGCTGTTAGGATTTCAATTCGAATTCAAACCCAGAACAACTTCCATGAACATGACCAAACTCAAAGGTACAAAACTTGCTTCAATTCGAATTCAAGCCTAGAATGACTTCGATGAACATGAACACCAGAACCTCCATAACATGAACAAACTCGATACAACATACACGAATCCCAAACTTGGAGATTTGCTCCACGAATTAGAGCCTTAGTTTCAGTTTTGATGATCTAAGTCGAGCGAATCGTGCAGGTGTCGTGTTGCTCGCTTGTTGTTGATGCCATTTTGCTCGCCTCGATGATGCTGCTGCTCGCCTCGACGCCTCGCCCCGCTTACTGGTCGCCCTACCCGCTGCTCTCCCTGCATGGCCTACTGCTCGCCTTAAAAAACAAATTAACTAGTCATGCCATTGATAGTGAGCGCTAATACATAAGCGAACACTCAGACAAAGTCAAACACTCGAGGTATCACCCTAAGTCTCGTCTTAATTTGCAGTGTGTTTTTCACGAAATTCAGAATAAATAATACAAAATATGGAATAATATTTTTTTTTCTTTATGTATTAGCGCTCCCTATCAATGCCATGACTTTTTTTTTGGCCAACAACCTGATTTACTCAGATACATTAAATCAACATTCGAGTACAAAGGGAAATCCGAAATAAGGAAAGATACAAGAGGGGAGGGTGGTCTTTCGACCCAATCCGATGGACATGTCCCCTGCTTAGCCTGCGAAGCTAACCAATCCGCACAATGATTCGCGGATCTAGGAATGGACACCCAATTGATTTCATCAATCGGGGTCGCCAAAACTGTAATATTGAACACTATAGTATCTATTTTCCATAAAAAACCTATACCGTTGATGTGATTGACAACTAACTCGTTGTCCGACTCGATCAAAATTTGTTGCCACCTTTCTTCGGTAGCAAGCTTCACACCCTCAAGAATCGCCAATGCCTCCATTTCCACGATAGATGCCGCGTCAATCTGTGCAATTCGGCCTCCCACAATGAAGCCATGGTCGTTTCTAGCAATAACACCAATCCCTCCCCGAGAGGTGGAGGGGTCCCAAGCCGCGTCACAATTGATTTTGATAACCCCGGGACTCGGAGGTTTCCATTCGCCCGCCACATTTCCAATGCACCTGGACGGCTTGGCAAACTTTGTCATCTCCACCTGTGCTTCCCGGACCTGTCGCGCAACGAGTCAAGGGTTCGGCCTTACCCCTTCGAAGACAAAGCGATACCGACCCTTCCATACGAACCAGCACAGCAGCATGACCGTGATCCACGTCTGGCCATCACCATGACTAGTTAATTTGTTCTTAGTATGCTTACCAGCATTTCTCGTGATAAATGATGGAATACTAATCATATATTCAATAATATGAAAACTTAATGGATCAGAAGAACGTATTTTTTATTATGTTTTTTAAAATATTTCTTTAATTTGTAGGAACATGCTAACAATTAACAAGAAAAGGTTGATATATTTTTATTTTTTTGGAAAAAGATGACCATTTCCCATCTTTATCAAGTGAGAATTCTAAACAAATCTTATTTTAAGCGGAAATAAAGTGTTCTTCAAAATATTTAGTTAGTAATTAATTAACACAAGAGGGCGATTTATGTACTGGTGGGGGTGGTTTATAAACAGCAGCTGTGTCTTTTAGAATAATCTTCAAATTGAAGAAAAGGTCGTTGAAGTTGGCCACAGACATTGAGTGACTCAGTGGCCAACCTCCACCCCCTTTTCTCTCCAAGATCATCATTAAGCCAAATTTGATGAAATTATAATAAATCTTAAAAGCTAAAAGGAGTGGTAGGAACTAGGAAGGGGAAAAAAAGTATTTTTCACCCATTCAGATTTCAGGAGACGAGGAAAAAAAAACATTAGAAGGGAAGGAACGGAAGAAATAAAGAGGGACACTCCTCCCTCTCTTGACTCTTCTTTTCCCTCTCTTCCTTCCTCCTTCCTCCTTCCATTGAAGACAAGCAGCTTGTTGGAAAACAGAAACACAAACATCGTGTAAAGGTGAGTGAAATCATCTAAATTTTGCTGTGTAATTTCACTTGACCTTGCTAATGCTGTCTTCTGAGTTTGAATTCTTTTGGGGTTGTCTCAATTTTGGGTGTTTTGGGTGAATTTATCTCACTTTAGTATCTTTTTCAGTGATTTTGTTCAAGTTTATGTATGAGAATTGTGGGGGGTTGTCTTCTTGGAGAAGTGAGGTGAGGTTGTGGTTGCTTTCCTTACTGTCCTTGGATTCCTCTTTAACACAGACAAAAGAGTTTACTTTTTCACTGTCATGAATCATCATCTTCCATCTAGTTCTTTAAAATAACTTAATTTACCCCCTTCAAACTCCCCCTCTCTCTCTTTCTCTAGAAGGTAGAACTACCATGTCGTCAATAAATTCTGTGATTGATCCTATGGAAGACATCCTTGGACTGGAGAAGAACACCCTTGTCTTGTCTTGTATAGCTTTGCAGTACATATTGAGCTATAATACCTGATCCAAACAAGACGTGTTGTAGTGTTGGATTCTAGTTGTTGCATTTTAAATCACTTTTCTGCTAATGAAGGCCTCTTACTCTACATAGCTAACTAAACTAACTAACTGTCGGTAGTTGAGTTTAACTGCTGTTGCTTACACTTCTGATTTGAATTAGAGATCTTTAATTTCATCTTTCTACCGTATTTTGAACTCCATCTCCATGAGAGGTCTTTTCTGGTTTCAACTGAACGAGCTTGCCATTTTTCTTCTTCTGAATTTTGATTAAGAGACTTGAGATTTGCAGTGCAGAGATGAATTTTGAGAGTAAAGAAATTGAGAGAGTTGTTCGCATGCAGGGAGAAGAGTAATGCTAGGAAGATGGGGAAGAAAGGCAGTTGGTTTTCTGCAATCAAAAGGGTGTTCGGAAGCAACTCCAAGGATAAGATTGCCAACGTAAGTCTCTCACTCTATTTACTTTTTACTGATCTTTTGAATGATTGTTACTGCAAAAGTAACGACTTTGCTACAATTGTTGATTTCGGAATGAAAAGCTTGAGTTTTGCTTCTGATTCAGCTGACAAAGATACTGAAAATCTTGCATCGAGATTATGGATCGTGTTTGTGATCGAGGTTTAGATTGATAATTGGTGTAAAACTTGACCTTTCAGGAGGCAGAGGAGATAAGAAACAAGAAGAAAAATAAGGGGGCAGGGAAACTGAGGCATGGAGAGAGGAAATCGTTCATTCCGCTGTTCAGAGAGCCGAGCAGTATCGAGAAAATACTTGGAGAAGCCGAGAGAGAACTCAATATATCATTTAGGCCTTTAACTCCTACTCCAACCCCACCACCTGACGAGCAGCAGCAGCAGACACTGAGACAACCCGAGCAGCAGCTGCTGAGGACTCCTGCACCGTTTGTGCCACCTTCTCATCCTCTTCCTCTTCCACCACCTGCTGTTGTTCCTCCTCGAGCTGCCTCACCAAGACAACCTTCTCCAAGAGCTGCTTCTCCAAAGTTTCTAAGGAATCGCCCAGAACCGACCTTGAGGAATCAGCATGCCTCTGCTACTAAGATTCAGGCAGCTTACAGAGGCTACATGGTAGGTAGACTATGCATGTCTATTATCATACTTGGATCGGGATTTTTCGTGCAGCTGCTCGATTCATTGAAATAAAGGATAAGACTTGGTTCATACATTTGGTGGGGTTAGATGATTTAGGGCTATCAACCAATCATTATATGAGACTCCGTTGAGTCAAGATGCATGTGTTACGCTTTTTGATACCCATTCATTGTAAAAAGATTGTGACCTTAGACTATGAATTATATTATCCCTTAACGATGCAGTCTCGTTCTTAACATACAGGCAAGAAGGAGCTTCCGAGCATTGAGAGGCCTGGTGAGGCTTCAGGGAGTAGTGAAAGGACACAATGTGAAGAGACAGACAATGAATGCGATGAAATACATGCAAATGTTGGTTCGGGTGCAGTCCCAGATACAGTCGAGGAGGATTCAAATGTTAGAGACTCAAGCTCGGGATCAAACTCAGTACAGGGAAGACGACAGCAAATTCAGTCTTGTTGTAAGTCTTAACAATGTTTTGGTTACCATCCTTATTAACCTTTCATTTACGAAGGTAATTTCTTAATCAATTAACCATTGGAAATTGAATTAGTCGGAAGGGGGAAACGACAACTGGGACGATAGTGTACTCACAAAGGAGGAAGCGGATGCAAGACTGCAACGCAAGGTTGAAGCTATCATGAAGAGGGAGAAAGCAATGGCTTATGCCTACTCGAATCAGGTAAATAGATTCATTTCTAGAGTCCTTCAAATAATTCTCCGCATTTTATGTTTGAGATTAGTCTAGTTGAGTAGTATTGTAAGGAGACACCTTATGTAAGGCCCCAAGACCGAGCAACTATCCTTAGTAGATCAACCCAACTTGATTGAACTCATTACTTCACAAATTGGAGGAAAACTCTGTAATCAACCTTGCAAGCCTGATCACAATCCTGGGTTGGGTTTATAAACATCTGTAATGCCTCAAACCCGAGCAACTATCATCATTAGTTCATTACGCCAACTCTCAACTTGACTAAGACTGTTATCCTCATTTGTGCCCAGAAAAGAAGTAATTCATGTTGGATTTAAGTAGTACCTTTCTCGCTTATAATGAGTTTAAATCACTTTGTCTTTTTCGATGTGGTACAAATGAGAGTATCCTACATTTTGCTTGTATTTTGTGACTCCATAATTTTGCATTTAAGCTGATTCCAGTGTTTCACATATTCATTCATTTTGAAATTAATGATCAACTGGGTTTTGTTATCTCACTGTCCATAGCTATGGAAGTCTACCCAAAAGTCAACCCACACAGCTAGCAATCTTCGATCGGGTGGAGTCCCATGGTGGTGGAATTGGCTTGAGAAGCAGCTACCCCAACAAACCCTAACCGACAGTCAAACCCCGAAGAGCTATCGACTCACTCCATCAAGGCCCAACTCGGAGTCCAAGCAGAGACCTCGCCCCATCTCATCATCCACAAACAACTACAGCAACAAGCAGCAGCAGCAACGCCACTTCTTTGAGAACACTGAAGCAGCCACACCAAGATCATCAAGATCCTCAATCATACCATCGAGGCTAGCCCAGACGCCTCCCTCAGGTAGGACCCCCTTGTTTGGCATTTCGAGTGCGAGTAAATACTCAAGGTCGAGAGCAGGTGGTGGGGACAGTTCCCCCTTCGGTGGGCCCCTCAGGGACGATGATAGCCTCTTGAGCTGCCCGCCATTCTCGGTCCCAAACTATATGGTCCCTACTGTCTCTGCACAGGCCAAAGCCCGACCTAACAGTAACCCTAGGGAGAGGTTTCCGAGCACTCCGGGTAGTGAATCAAGCCGCCGAAGCTCTTTCCCGATGACCCAGATGGGGTCCTATAAGTGGAACAAAGGGTCGTTCTCGGGGAAGGACTCGAGCTCTCCGAGAACCAAGGGAGGCTTAGATAAGAACCAGACACGGGAGTCTATGGACACTAAAAGTGTGGATTCAACAGTTTCATTGCCTGTTGGGGTTGGAAGGAAGCCGTTTAACAGATTTGTGTGATTTTCGTTTAGTTTTTTGACCATTTTCCCCTTCTTTTTAACCCAGAAAAAAAAAACATGTTTTTTCTTTGGAACTACTGTGATTTATTGAGTGTGTTGTCATATATTTAGCTATGTTGTCATAATGAAACACAAGAGTGGTTTGTTTGAAGATGATTATTTGGTGAATTGCTCTTGACATATGAGGCTGGTACGCCCTGAGTGTGACGTACGCTGGATCGGTAACAGACAAGAGAGAAGATTGAGAGAGAGAGGGAATTCTGTTAACAATATTCTTATTATTCATAACAGGCAGAAGAAGCAATTATATGTTTTGGAGGACAGGACTATTGGGATGCTTAAGAACTATGACTCACTAAGTTTATTTGGGCCTACGGACTAAATTTCGAAATATGAAAATGGCTCGTAACAATATTTTCTCCCTACGGAACGACCTTGTTCTCAAGGTCGAAGTTCGGGTATTGCTGTTGAAATTCCTCCAGATACTCCCATGTCGCCCCTTCGTTTGATAAACCTTCCCATTTCACTTGAACCTTGGTTGCTTCACGATTACTTCGACGCACCATCTTCCTTGCGAGTATGGCCTCGGGTACTCTTTGAAAGGGACGCATCATGCCAGCTGGTAATGGAATGGACTGCACAACATCACCATGAGCCAACTTCAACTGTGAAACATGCACCGTCGAATGGATTAGTGTCGTGCTTGGCAAGTCCAGCTTATAGGCCACCAAACCAATTTTCTCAAGACTGTGAATGATCCATACCACCTTGGTTGCAGCTTGTATGCTCCTGTCTTCCTCATCGTGTGTTGACTATAAGGGTGGAGCATCAAAAACACAGAGTCCCCTGCCACGAAGCTTCGATCTGACCTCTTTCCATCTGCCACTTGTCTCATTCTGTTTTGTGCCCGAGTCAAGTAGAATTTGAGCATCTTGATATTCTCCTCCCTATCCCTGAGCAGCAGGTCCACATTCGAATTAGTTGAATCTCCTGGAAAATATGGTGCGTGCAGTGGTGGCGCGAACTCGTACAAGGCCTCGAACGGTGTCATATGTATAGCTGAATGGTATGATGTATTATACCACCATTCAGCAAGGGGTAACCACTTGTGCCATGTCGTAGGTCTTTCACTGGCCATGCAACGAAGATAGGATTCTAGACAACGGTTGACCACCTTCGTCTGTGGGTGATAAGAAGATGACAAACATTGTGTTATTCCTAGTTGCTTCAGCAACTCACGCCACATAGAGCTGATAAAAATGGGGTCCCTGTCACTGACAATATCGCTGGGAAGACCATGAAGTTTGTAAATGTTATCCACAAACACCTGAGCTACAACCGCCGCTGAATATGGGTGACTTAGTGGGAGGAAGTGACTGTATTTAGTCAATTTGTCGACTATCACAGAGATGATGTCCTTTCTCTTCGACTTAGGCAGACCCAAGAAAAAGTTCATTGAAATATCCGAAAAAATTGCATTCGGAATCAGTAATGGCTGCAATAACCCAGGCAAGGCTGATTTATCATATTTGTATTGCTGGCAAGTTCAACAGTTTCGCAAATATTCCCTCACGTTTTTACGCATTCCCTTCCAATAGAGTAAAGATGATAACCTTTCGAGGGTAACTGTTGCCCCCGAGTGTCCCCCATTGTTGATTCATGGAACAGTTTCATAATATATTGTCTCAATTCCTTATCACTTCCAACACCAATTTCCCCTTCCGACGAATCAACCCTTCTATGACTGTCAACTTGGAGGATCGTGGCTCGCTCGATGGAAGTTCGAGGAGTGGAGCATAGTTAACATCCTGACTCCAACTCTGCTTGATACAGTCAAGTAGGTTAGCTGAAATGGTAAACATGGCCATTGCGAGCAGCTCATAATTCTGCACTCGGGATAACGCAGCTGAAAGTGATGTTGCTTGATCGGTAACATACAAGAGAGAAGATTGAGAGAGGATAGAGAATTATGTTAACAATATAACAGATAGAAGAATCAATTATATGTCTTGGAGGACATGACTATTGGTCTGCTTAAGGACTATGACTCACTAAGATTATTTGGGTTTACAAACTAAAATCCGAAATATGAAAATGGCTTGTAACAGAGGCAGAGAAAAAAAGCTTCCTAATCCAGGAAAAAAAACTATAACTATAACTATGCTGAATGGTTCGTTTCGTGTTCAAGACCAAAATTGTTTTTTATTTATTTTTGCCATAGTTCAAGACCTGGTATTTTCTTGCAATAGTTGGTCTTGGTTTAGAATATTTCAAGTTAATTATCAATTGGACATAATCTGTTCCGATTTTATCAACTTTAGTTAGAATATATATGTATTATATTTAATTAATATCTTTGTTTGTGCAGATTTAAATTAGGGTTAATAACCAACCAGCTACCAGAACTTTGGGTGTTTTGCAACGAGCTACCCGAACTTTGAATTTTCAAAACGAGCTACCCGAACTTTGGACGGAGGAGCAACGAGCTACCTCCGTTAAATTTTCCGTTAAATATGGACGGAAAATGACGTGGCAACACATGATTGGTCAATAATTTTAAAAACTATATTATTTTTTTAAAATACTAAAAAAATTAGAACAATTCTTTAAAAAACTTGAAAATTAATAGAAAAAATAAGAGTTTTAAATATATTTTTTATTAAAATTATGAAATAAAAATAAATGATTAGTTTTTTTTAAATTTTGTTTCATATTTTTCATTACAAAAATTATATTACAAACTCTTATTTTTTCTATTAATTTTCAAGTATTTTAAAGATTTTTTTTAGTACTGTAAAAAAATAATATAGTTTTTATAATTATGGACCAATCATGTGTTGCCACGTCATTTTCCGTCCATATTTAACGGAAAATTTAACGGAGGTAGCTCGTTGCTCCTCCGTCCAAAGTTCGGGTAGCTCGTTTTGAAAATTCAAAGTTCGGGTAGCTCGTTGCAAAACACCCAAAGTTCGGGTAGCTGGTTGGTTATAACCCTTTAAATTATCATGACATAATTATAGAACTTTTAAATTGTAATTCATTAATCTAATTAAGCAATTGTGTCATGTTGGAAAATTTCGAAAATTTCGAATGGATAAGGTGGTAATTGTATGCTTGAATTATTCTGAAGTCGTGACGACACTTTCAGATTGAAACTATTTGGAGGCACCCAAACTTTCAATCGGATAAAATCAGAATACTGAACTAGAACTTGAGAGAAGGATTGTGAATGTTTGAGATGAAGATTTAGGACCCCCCTATGAACAATTTATAGTGTTAGTCACACCCTTAGGAGAAGTAGAGGTGTCAATTTTCAACCCGACCCGAAAATGACCCGGAATCGGCCCGTGTTCGGGTCGGGTTCGGGTCATTTTCGGGTTGACTCGTCTGACCCGTATTAAACCACGGGTCGGGTCCGAGTTGACCCGTCTAACCCGAACCTGACCCGTACAAAAAAATGTGTTAACAGTGCTCTCCCGTCCAGTCCAAGCTCCTACGTTACAATTTTTTTTAATATGATGTAGATGAATAAATTTACTTATTTACATTAAAATAAATATATGGTAAATATCTAATCTTACTTTCTTAATGTACTCGGTGGATCACACTTTTCCAAGTACTTTAGGTAAGTCCATATCCATTCTTTATTATTATCATATCAATTCTTTATTATTATCCATAAAAGATGTGTCATTGAGCCAAGCAATTTCCAATTTGTCTCCTTGTAGATCAAATTTGGTCAAAGGCATGCTACCTGGATTTTATTCATCTGAACTTCAAATGTACTATGCAATCATTCGGCTGCCCTTAGCTGCAATTGTAAGCTGTTTTTCCACTGACGGGTCGACCCGTCGACCCGTCAGGTCGGGTTCGGGTCATGAAACCCGACTCGTACAGTGCGGCGGGTCGGGTCCGGGTTGACCCGCACAGTGTGCCGGGTCAGGTCGGGTCGGGTCGAACTCGGCGGGTTGGCCCGAATTGCCACCTCTAAGGAGAAGACACCATATCCTTTGGAAGAGACACATTACCCTTTGGGCATAACATGTGTCATTTCGGCCATAATACACCATTTGATTCAAATTTTGGCTCCAAAATCAAATGGACACCTTAGGAAGACTCTAGAAACATTTCGGCCCTTGGCCAATGGTTCGGTCCAATACTTGGTTCTATAGCAAGTGTCCAAAAACCGGGAATTTTGAAGTTAAAATGTTAAGTCATTAATTCCAAAAATTCAAATTTACAATGACTTTTAGTATAGCTCGACCCCAGCCAGGGGCGCTGCCCCTGGACCCAGCAAAGGGGGGCGTTGCCTCCTTTCACCCCCATTGCCTCATCTCTAATCAACCGATGAATCTCCGATACAATGAATCATAATATACTTAAACAAGCGTGCACTCCGCACCCTCCTAACTTGTTTAATGAGATACTATGATCCCATTGGTCAACTAGTCAATCCAATTACACTAAAATATATAACAATCCTCCCCCATTTTAGTGTAATCCTTGATTAACTAAACATAAGATCACAATCAAACAACACAACAAACTTATGCATAAATGAAATATCATGACGATTGAATTTCATCTTAATGTATTACACATTTCAAATATTAGAATATCAAGGTGTCACTATGGATTGAACCTTTGCTATTCATTGTGAATACATGAAGATAATATATACATAAGTTAACATTCTCAAATGTCCTTTCTTGACACTATCTTTTACTAGCCTTGTGTCCTAATCCTTCATAAACATATCAAAGCCAAGTCCTAGCTTCTTGAAGCGGCTAAACTTCATGTTTACATAGGTAGGTATTTTACTCTTACACCTGCATATGCAATTTTTCAAAAGAACTATTAAGAAGTTAAACTTCAACCTCCTTTACTTGCAGGTCTGAACACATACCTTAGGATAATATTACCAATGTGTTCCAATCTCTAGATGTCAAGCTTTCCACATTGAATTCAACACCTAATGTCATATTAGGTGGGAATTGGGTATCTCAACATGAGAGATTTCAAATGGACTTTAATCCTATCCCCACAGCCGATTTGTGCACAAGATCCCTTCTTAACCCTTTGGTTAAATGATCGGCTAAATTATGTTGAGTTTTTATAAACTCCACTGATATAACACCATGCATGATGAGTTCACGAATCATGCTGTGTCTAACACCTAAGTGTCTAGACTTGCCTTTGTATACTTGCCTATATGCATTAGCCAATGCAGATTCACTATCACATCTGATAGATATAGAAGATATCGGTTTAGGCCACAATGGAATTTCATAAATCAGATTTCTTAGCCACTCAGCTTCTTTACCAGCCGATGCTAATGCAACAAACTCAGACTCCATTGTTGAGTGAGTAATGCAACTTTGTTTCTTAGAGGCCCAAGAGATGGCACCTCCCCCAAGAAGGAATACTCATCCACTTGTAGAAGAATGATCTTCCACATTGGAAATCCAACTTGCATCTGAATATCTTTCAAGAACAGAAGGAAATCCAGTATAAGTCAAACCATAATCCATGGTTCCTTTCAAGTACTTGAATACTCGATTTAATGCTTGCCAATGATGTGAACTTGGATTGCTAGTATATCTACTAAGCTTTCCAACAGCATAAGCAATATCTGGCCTAGTGCTAATCATGACATACATAAGACAACCAATAGCCCTTGAGTATTCAAGTTGAGATACCGCCACACCTTTATTAGGTAAAAGCTTAAGACAAGGATCTATGGGAGTGCTAACTGGAGAACAATCTTTAAAATTAAATTTATTCAGAATCTTCTCAATATAATGGGATTGAGAGATTGAAATACCATTGTTCTTTCGCATGATCTTTATACCAAGAATCACCTCAGCCTCCCCCAAATCCTTCATATCAAAATTAGATGACATAAATTTCTTGGTTTTATCAACTTGATTTTGGTCAGTACCAAAAATCAACATGTCATCTACATATAGACAAATGATAACTCCTTTACCAGAAGTATCAAATTTGCTATATACACACTTGTCTGCTTGGTTAAGAAGAAAACCATTAGACAATACCACATCATCAAATTTTTGATGCCATTGTTTTGGTGCTTGTTTAAGACCATACAATGATTTCTTCAACTTGCACACCTTATTTTCATTTCCAGGCATAACAAACCCTTCCGGTTGTTTCATATATATCTCCTCATCCAAATCACCATTCAAGAATGCAGTTTTCACATCCATTTGATGAATTACAAGATTATGAATAGCTGCAAGTGCTATTAATAACCTAATAGTGGAGGTCCTAGCAACCGGAGCATAAGTATCAAAGTAATCAATCCCTTCCTTCTGTATGAAGCCTTGGATAACCAATCTTGCTTTATACTTATCTATGCTACCATCCACTTTGATTTTCCTTTTGAAAATCCATCTGTTTCCCAAAGCTTTACAGCCAGGAGGTAGATCAGTCAATTCCCATGTATTATTATTCATGATTGAATCCATTTCATCCTGGATAGCTTCTTTCCAGAATGCAACATCTCTGGACCTGGACCCAGCAAAGGGGTCGTTGCCCCCTTTCACCCCCATTGCCTCATCTCTAATCAACCGATGAATCTCCGATACAATGAATCATAATATACTTAAACAAGCGTGCACTCCGCACCCTCCTAACTTGTTTAATGAGATACTATGATCCCATTGGTCAACTAGTCAATCCAATTACACTAAAATATATAATATGTCATGCTTATATTCATTTTTATGTCATGCTTTATTTTAGTTAGATTCGTTTTCTTCAATTTTTATGTATATTTTGTGTTATTACCCTAATAATACAAAAGGTTAGTGTGGATTAATACGATCCTACCTCTTTCGCGGGGTTTGAGTGTCGATTAAAGTGAAACTCAATTATAATATAAAGAAATTGTGTTATTTTTAAAAAATTTCTTATTTTCATAATTTTCAAAACATATTTGATTAAGTTTGGATAGAAAATCTTACGAATGAGTAACCTAGATTGAAGTCAAAACATTAAGGAACAAAATTTTCATTTTTAAATATTAAGAAGTAAACTCAATTTTTATCCAAATATTAGAGGAATAGTAGTATTTAGCTTTTTATTTAAATATATACTATTAGTTTGTGTAATTTATAAGATAATATCAAATGGCTTGAGTAGTTTATTTGATGAATCATTTATGTTAAAAACTAAGATTTTGTTAATATGTTTTCATAATTTCCCATTTTTATTATTGTCATATTCTTTTTCATTGAGGTATGTTTTCTTTAAATTATTTTACTTATCACACTGTTTTTTTTTATTTCTTTAAATATTTTATTTCTTATCTTGTATGTAGTTCATTTTTTTGTTCATCCGAATTTATAATTTCTATATCAATTAATCTCACCTCGCGGTGCACAACAACTTATGTAACTTATGACTTATAATTTAATTTTATTACTATAAAAAATTAAATCAAATTAAGATTCGTAAACACATTAGTGATACAATAGTTAGTATATTAATTTATAATAATAATAAAAATTGCACAAAACAGGATTAATAATGAGTGGTTAATATTTGTAATTTGTTGATAAGTTCATGCAGTAATACTTAGCAAAATATGCTTTTTGTATACATCCATCCCCACATTGCTCAATTCACCAGGTACTAATTTGTAATAAAGCATAATCTTTTAGAAGAAGTTAGGGTACACACTTTTCATAAGAATAATTTGGAGGTGCGAAATGTAATTTGATCAATCTTTCAGGGTGATCTTTTTAAATTCCCATTTTATATTCATAGGTTTCTCCACTTCAGGTCCGGAGTTCGGACGCTTTGACGGAAGCATCGATCGTTGCCTTCGCTCTTGGTTGGACTATCGACTGTGTTTCAGATTCTCTCTCCCAAAACTGTGATTATCCAGACGAGAGAGATTTTTTCGAATCTTCGTCATGGTAACCTCATTTATCCTATCGTATTCTTCGTCATAATGATAATCTCTCTTGATGTAGAATTTATCTGTGTATGTCTTCGCCGATCAGTAATAGTTTTTTCCCTGTCGTTCGATGATTTCAGAGCAGCCAATGCAGATTTTTGGACTCTTGATTAGCCTCTCCTGCCATGTGCTGTTAGTTTTTGTGGCTTGGATAGGTTATTCGTGACATTGCTGATGTGCAGGCAGCGGTGCCGCATTAGATGTTGATGTAAATCAGTTATGATTTGGGCAGTTCTCATGTTCACGTTGAATTAGGTCTGATAGTGATGGGGTGAATTGCGGAAGGATAAGTTATTTGCTTCAGTGATATTGATTTCCCATTCGATTGATGTCTTCTGTTCTTAATTCTTACGGCGTAGGTGGTTCAAATGTCGACTTAATAACTTGTATGTGGTGCCTTTGTTATTCAATGGAGTACGGCTTTCACATTTTTCTTAATTAGTCTCTATTGCTAATGATGATATGGAGTTGGGGCTTTAGTAGGTTCCACTAAATGTGGTTGATTTTAATTGAAGATCATTTAGCTTCTACTGTGTCATGTATAGATATCGTTGTTTCATTTTGTAGACATATGATGCCCACCTTTGTCATGTTTTCCTCATTTAGTGCTTCTTTTGTTATTTCCTGTTAGGTTCTTCTACAACCAGACCCGTTTCTCAATGAGCTCACAAGCATGTTTGAGAAAAGCACAGAAAAGGGTTCTGTTTGGGTAACTCTTAAAAGATGTATGATTCTTTGCAAGTTTCTTTCTTTCTCTCTTTATCTTTTCATCTTATGTCTGCATGAAAGAACTTAGGCAATGAAAGTGACTGAACTATCCCATCCTTTTTAGCTTCACTGAAGTCTAAGGTTCAGAAGAATAAGATGCAAACAGCTGGGCAGCCAATCGAGTATAGATGTCTTGTTCGGGCCACAGATAGCAAGAAGACTATCTCTACCTCTGTATGTTACTTACCCTCACAATAATTGTTTGCTTGGAGTGCTTGGTTCTGCTTCTACTTTTGTTTGGTTAACTGTTTTTGCTATGAATTTTCTAATAGTAATTAGGGGACATGACTTTCTTGGGTGAATATTACTGGATAAGCACAAATATATTATTTTCTTCAAGCATCTTTGACTAAAATGATAAGTACAAATTGGACTCTTATAAGCTCCATCAAATTGTGCATGATAAGTAACTGTTCAAGAATAACCTAACATTTCATGAATTCCCATGCTTGAGGGTTTAAGTAATGTCATATTGGCCTAACTAGTGGTATTACTTTTGAGATCCTTGTTACTTTGAAATTCAAGATTTGAGCTGGACCTAGTCTTTACCTGATTTCCACTAATGCTCCTGCTCCATATTCAAGTTTCAGAGCTACCTATTGTGTCTTGAGTTGCTCAGTCTCCATATTGTCATTTTATGAATGATACTCTCTATTGAGGTCTTCCTCTTGATGAAATGTATTGATGAAATCTCTACATTGTAGCCATTTGCTAACTATTAATGCTTTTGCTGCTGCTGTAACTAAAGGTTGGGATGAAGGATCATCAGCGGTTCCAAGCTTCTTACGCCACGATCCTCAAGGCCCACATGAGTGCGCTGAAGAAGAGAGAACGGAAGGATAAGAAGAAAGCAGCAGAACCATCCGATAATAAGAAAGCCACGGATTCAAAGAAGAAACCAAAGAAGGTGTGAGCACCATTTTTTTCCTCCATTCCATTGCGTTGCTTAGGTTTGAAATGCCAAGAAAGTTCCTGCAGACCCGGCTGTTTGTTTTATTTTTCTTAGGATTCTGTCAAACCTATAATAGGTGAATTTTTTTAATTTAGCATATAAAAATCACATGATGATGAGTGGTTTATAAACGTATTTGGTTTTGATGTTTGTGGTTTGCAAGATGGGCTGATTATATTGCCAATCGGCTATGTTGTCGACTAGACCAGCTATAAACTTAGGTCTTTCACTTGGGAATAGTCGTCTGATAATACATTCAATGGAGTGTTTTGATGACAGAAATGAGCACGGTCGTCAAGTTTGACTTGGACACAACTTTCGTTCAATCCTCATGGATATGATTCTGGTTTAGCTTCATCAAATTTTTGTAGGGTAATTATTATCATCTCTTGTTCTTTTCGTTTCATTCATCCAGATAAAATCTCTATAATTATAATTAGGATAGAGAAGCTTTTTTTGTCTTGTATAGTTATAAAAATAATTGCTTTCATTGTTAGATGAATCTATTTTGTAATCATTGATGACATGGTTATTAAATGTTATATGTATATAACTTTTAATTTATAGTATCATATAGTCAATTTGAAAATTTTTAAAAATTGAATAAGTATATAATTAAATTTCTTGCTTATTATTTTGTCCTTATGATAAAAAATAGATAGATAATTGAATGAATTTCGCTATAAATATTGTTAAGAGGTCTGAGTTAATTTATTTTTTAATGAAATGGAATTTCACCAAAAAACATTCTAGATGCTTAGTTTATTCAATGGAACTGAACATGTTTTTTTCCCCTGTAGTACAACACTAAAATGAACAACGCGTGTTTTCCCCCCGGTAGTCAATGAACAACAAAAAGTTTGAATGTTCGCACTTGCATCATCATGCTGTCCCATATGGTTAATTAATTGCTAATTGAACCTTTTGTCCTAATTAAACGAATATTTAAGTATAACTTCCCATTTATTCCTTTGTTAATTATTGATACAAAAACCATATTTGAGAATGAATAATACATGTTAGAACTTTCAGCTAAAATAGCATTTACCCTTGGATCTCATCTAAGCTAGCATTTATCAAGTAGCAGCATAAAAAACATCACAAAAGACAAATATTTTTCAAAACAAGATGAATTATAAGTCAAATGAATCAGAAAGTGATTGAAACATGGAAAGCAGTAAAACTGAGAGCCAGTAAATCATAAAGAAGCTAGAGGAACTCATTTCAGTTATCGGCAAAAACTAAGAAATGAACTAGAGGAAGATCGCTTGTCAGATTCTTTAGAATCATATACAGGATTCCCAGGCTTTATATTATGTTGCATCAGTATATTATTGAAACAAATCATCAAACAGTTCTCGGGCATTAATAAGTTCATATTTGGCTAACCCATTGATTCCACCCGCTATCCATCTTCAATAGAATCAACTCCACGTGGAGAATGTTGGTTATGTGCGAAGCATTCATGGAGCTAAGCCGATCCGCATTTCCGATCACATCCACGTTCATGAAGATCCTCACAGCATGAACCGCGTTCACCTCACAGTATTAGTACTAAAGCTTAACCTAGCAGTGAACCGGTTTAACACTGCACAAACAAACCAATCGGTTTAAACAAAAAAAACGATTGGTCTGTAAAAAAAAAACTAAAAAATGAACCGGAAACCGTCCGGTTTCCAAAAACCACATGGTTCAATCCGGTTTAAACATTGTTTATTTGTAAAACGGCCTTTTAACTAAACCAAATCGGACAGAGGTCCGGTTTCCGGTCGGACCGTCAGTCCGGTCCTGATAACTATGATTAGAATGTTACAAAAATATAATTAAATTATACTAGAAGTTGATCTAGAATTGGTATTTATCCTCTTTTAAAATTGAGAGAAAACTAATGTTTTATATTATCAAATTATAATAATTCATATATTTTGTATTTATCAGAAATCTGTTTTAACTATTTTAATTTATTATATTTCTTTGTAGAAATTAGCCGAGTCAAGTTTAATGAACTTTTTGTCCAAAAAAAAAAGTTTAATGAACTAACAAAGAGCAATTATTATACAACTAAAACTTCATCATAAAATCATTGAAGGAGGAAACCGGTGTTAAAATTTTAGTGTAATTGGATTGAGTAGTTGACCAATATGATCATAATATTTCATTAAACAAGTCAGGAGGGTGCGGAGTGTACACTTATTTAAGTATATTATGATTTACTGTATCGAAACTTCATCCGTGATCAAGTAAATGTTAGGGTGGAAACAAATAAAGTTGGACTAATTCCCTTTTCCTTATAACAGAAAAGCAGGCAGAGTTGATTCTTTCAAAGTCGTCTCCATTTGTGTATCCTAAAGTCAATTAGACCCATATGGCAAGGCACGGTATGGGACCCCAACCTACTCGATAGTCGATCATTGGTGGGCATTGCCCAATTTTGACTTTTCAAACTGCCACGTGAACCTCATGTTGACCTCGCTCCCTCCTTGTATTCCTATAAATAAATCATGTAATAAGTAACCGTCTATAGTAAACACCCATCCATTTCCCCCCATAATCCATCCATAATCCATCGATATGGCTAAGTTTGTTCCTGTAACTACCATCTCCTCCATTGTGCTTCTTGTGTGTGTTTTGGTGAATGTGTCGGTTGCCCAGAACTGTGGTTGTGCGTCCAATGAGTGCTGTAGCCAGTGGGGATACTGTGGCACCACCAGTGACTACTGCGGGGCAGGTTGTCAGTCCGGGCCATGCACGACGACAGACACCAATGGTGTGGTGGTAAGTGAGATTGTGACGGAGGGATTCTTCAATGGGATCATCGACCAAGCAGACAGCAGCTGTGAAGGAAAGAATTTCTACTCAAGGAAATTGTTTGTAGATGCAGCCGAAGGGTACGCGGAGTTTGCTAGAGTTGGTTCCATCGATGATTCAAAGAGGGAGATCGCTGCTTTCTTCGCTCAGGTCACGCATGAAACAGGACGTAAGTAATCACTCCATCCAGTTAGTTAATTACTTAGTATACGTATTGATATAGGGCAAACTATCATTTCTTTCAGATTTTGAGTTTCTTACTAAACTTTAAATTATAAAATTTTAATTTGTAATGTTTGGTCAAAGTATAAGTTTACAACTTTTCAATTCAAACTTAACAGAATCAGTTTTAAAAATTACAAAAATATTCAAAAATGTCACAATTTTCAATTTTTTCAAATGTTACAGTTGAGTCTCAGTTCGATTGAGGCTTGATTGAGCCCCAACGAGCCTCAATCAAATTGAGGTTGAACCAACCCCTAGTTTGATTGAGATTCAATCAAGTTCCGATTAATCGGGACTCAATTGTAACATTTAAAAAAGATCGGAATAGTTAAATTATGATATTTTTTGAAAGTTTTCTATTATTTTCAAAACTTATTTTTGTTAAATTTGGATAGAAAAGTTGACGAAGTGGTCAAACTTGCACTTTGACCAAACACGAGTAAAGATAATTTTATGATTTAAACTTTAGAAACAAAATTCAAAATCTGATCAAATATTAGGGGACAATATCGTATTTTATGCTATCGTTGATATATTATGATGATGATCTATTGAGGAGATATTTTTTTTATTTTTTTTTAAATTTTTTAAACTTATTTTGTTAAATTTGGATGAAAAAATTGACGAAAGGGTCAAAATTTGCACTTTGACCAAATACGAGAAAATATAATTTTAAGATTTAAACTTTAGGGGGAAAATTCGAAATCTAACTAAATATGAGGGGACAATATCGTATTTTACGCTATTGACATATTATGATGATGATCGATGCAGATTTCTGCTACATTGAGGAGATAGATGGAGCATCCAAGGACTACTGCGACGAGACCAACACACAGTATCCGTGCAACCCTAGCAAGGGATACTACGGTCGTGGACCGATCCAACTATCATGGAACTTCAACTATGGACCGGCCGGTGAGAGCCTCGGGTTCGATGGTGTGAATGCGCCGGAGACCGTTGCAAATGACCCGCTCATTTCATTCCAGACCGGGTTATGGTATTGGATGCGACACGTGCACTCGGTGATGGATCAAGGGTTCGGAGCCACGATTAGGGCTATCAACGGGGCACTGGAATGTGATGGGAAAAACCCACAAACCGTTAATGCTAGAGTCGGATATTACACTCAGTACTGCCAGCAATTGGGTGTTGATCCAGGGAGTAACCTAACTTGCTAGGGTTGGTTGGGAGGAGAGATGATTCGGATGCATAGATTTTTATAAAAATAATAAGAGTTAATAATGATAATGTTATTCTTTTAAAGAAAAATGTTGATCTATGCAAAAGGAAGTCCTCATTTAATAGCATAATTACTATATTTAGGGTGGACATGAACCGATTTCATTCATCTGAACCGCTTCACTTTTTCAGTGATTTACCATACTACTTCTAAACCGGTTCGACTGTACATTTTCTTCAAATAAAAAATATTTTAAAATTATAATTTTTAACATATAATCCGATAATACATAAAAAGATCAATATAAAGATTGAAAATTTAAATATCTTAAAATGATTTTAAAAAAATAACAAAAGTAATATATATATATATATATATATATATAACGGTTCATAAAATGATACAATTTACTACTTATGAACCTGATTTTTTTATATTTCGACCCAATCACTCCATATTTCTTCCAAAATACCATACCACTTTTAAACCGATTCAAAATAGGTACAGTTTACATGTGGTATCGCTCATTTCAATCGAACCGGTTTTTTTTTTCATCCCTAACTATACTATAATCCACCACCATACACGGAACTCGTGCCTTTCAATTTTTTCCACAAATTTAAAAAAAAATGTTACTTCCATAGTCCATAGATAGTGTCTACAAAATGCACTCAAGAGTAGATACAAATAAAATACACTACAACAGAAGGTGGATGATAGTGGTTTCTGTTCTAATGCAGGAATTACAACAATAACACCGAGACAATACACTTCAACCGAAATCGAGCACAATATATATCAAAACAACAATAATTAACCAGCCATACCCGACCATACAAAACCGCGCGATGTGAAGAGTAAATAAGGTGTTTAATTAACCAGCCAAGTGGTTAGGGCAATTGTTGAACATACTGTGCCACATATAAGCCCGAGAGAGCACCATCTCCAGCTCTAGGTGTGTCCAGTTATGTGTGGGCAGGTGTTGAAGGAACATCACCATTTCTTGGAAGTCAAGCTTCTGCAGTGTCTCCGACCACTGGCAGGAAAAAATAAATAAAAATCTCAAACCTTGACCCGACAAAATTATATGTATATTGGAGGGGAAGAAACTTGACAATATGGTAAGAGATCATAATCAAGAGGAAGAGATTTTACTTACTGTAAGTAGAAAGCTGGCGAAAATATAAACAAGGAAATCTGGCAAGGCATCTCCTTCTGATAGATAGGTGTCCCATAGTCGAGTTACCAGATGAAAAGGAATCTAATGACAAAGAAACATGTTAGTTTTTTCTTCTCAGACAATACAATGTCACAGTTAGCTTAATATTTGTGGGAGTGGGACAAATCTTTTTTATACATTTCTTTTATAAAAGAAAAAAAAGAGTATATATACACAAGGGTGGTAACTTCTAGATTTTACAGTACACTTTCGTAGGTTTATAATTATTTACCTACTTCCTGCCTGACAACAGCATTGGCTGGAAGGATCTCGAATTTTATTTGTCTGACTCGACGACAAACAAAGATAAGATAGAGTATTGACTATAATACCAACTTGATATTTGAGATGCTAAATTTTCCTTGATACACTTTTTAAGAAAAGATGAGTATATATACACAAGAGTGGTAGATTTAGATTCTAAAGTGCACTCTCCTAGGTCTATAATAATTCACCTACTTCTAGACACTCTCTTATGTCTATACATCATTAAATAATTCACATAGTTCTAGATACTTCTAACAGTCACATTTTATCAACAACAGCACCTTCATGGACATGCTTCAGGAAAGTTTTTTGCTCAGACATTAAATAACACAAAATTAATGGATCAAGTGGAAGATAAGGTACATCTGACAAACCTCACGTATTAAGAGACAATTGAACCAGCGGAAAGCGAATTGCAGAAACTCAAGGCCTTGCTCCTCTATGTGCTTTGACACAGGTTCTGTATACATTGCAACAATAAAAATCCCACATGAGAATACAATGCAATGTTCATACACTTTTTTGGCCAAAGAAACATGATTTGAGAAAATACCCAAGACTTCGAATTATGTTTTGAGGAAACTTAAAAATATTTCATAGGAATTGGCGAATTGCACATCATCAGAGTGGAACTATTCTTTTTTGTGTTGACTGTCGAGAAAAAGTGAAAGACTACACAACACAATTAGATAGCATCCTTTTTCTTTCTGAAGAAGATTTCATATGACACGTCTATTTAGTTGTAGAGATTTGCAATTATTCTCATTTAAAAGAATTTGAAGTTTCTGGATGCTATTCTTCTTTAGAATTCAAATATAAAAAAATTAAGTAGTAAAAGAGTTCAAGGTTTAGTGAAAGAATCTTTTGCTAAAAATTGATGAGACCAGAAACTAATTCTAATGGATTCGAAGAATAACATTTAAAAATGTGAAACAACTAAAATGTGTAATAAGAGATGAGTAAGTTCTCATCCTGAACTCTGAACATCCACTGATTGACCAGATCTACAATTTGCCGTTGTTAAAGGAAAATAATCTATCTATGAACCCCAAAACCGTACAATATCAAAAAATATGTAAGTTACGAGCATATATCGAAGCACTAGAGGAAAGCAAATTCATCAATCAATGACTATCAATATAAGATTAGTATGTTCGTCTAAGCATTACTATCTTGAGAAAACCAGAAATAAGAATACTTCTCCTCAAGCACCTTCTAAGTTCAATATTTTGTATCATATATAAATAAATATAACAAGCGAAGAGGACATACCATCAATACGCCTGACCAGTTCCTTGAGTTTAAAAACAAGCCTTTGTATTCCGGGCTGAGCAAATGTGTAGTGGTCTTGCATTCCATCTAGCAGTTTTGTAAGACACCAGTAGCAATCCGCCTCTAGATCAGATATTCTATCTTGAGATAGATCGGAAATTGACCAATTCACTATGCTTCCTTCGAAGTATTCGGATAAGAAGACAACTATAAATGGTGTGACAAGATCATTTATCCCTTGAACATATCCGCTGGCTGGATGCCGAATAGCCCTGGAAGAATAACAAAAAAATGGTTTCACAAGGAATTGCAGGGGATAGCTATTTTATGCTTGAACTGATTCATATCTATGTTCATTTATGTACAAAATCATTACTCTTACTCTTATAAAGTTTTACTTGCTTTATGTTAAATTCTACATCGGGACGAACCAAACTCAATGAACAAACAAAGGGCACCAACTTATACAACTTGGATTCCTTCCTAAAACCAATTGGTGATAGGAGGAGGTAGTCAATTAGTATATATGGTGCCTAGTTATTTTGGAAACCACCGATGTGTTATTTCTCACAATGGAGACTTTAACACTTTATTTTGTATTCTGGAAACAAGGTTATGTTTCTAACCAAGTATAGAGGATGCGCTCCAAGGATTTCTGGACTTGTGGTTGCTGAAAGAATGAAACATCAGGAACAGTTCTAGGACAATCGACAGCAATCTATAGCAATCATCAAAGAGTGTTAGTAGTGAGTCAATTAACACTTGCCTAAGGTCTAAACCATTATGGATCTCTCTCAATGAAATACCTGTCGGAGCATGTTGATCTCTTCATCTGATCGTTCAGTATCCGGAATATCATAGAACTGTGCTGCACAATCGAGATATTCAAGGCGCTTCCTTCTCAAAACTACCTCCCTTCGATCTGAATTAGGTGGTGCATATCCCTGTTGTCAGTTCATTTTTAACTTTTGAAACTGGGAATTAAAATGTAGTCCGTTTAGGACAATGATAAAAATTACTAAGATGTTATACAATACACAAAGATGCACGTTAAGGACATATGAGATGAAACCATATTTTATGCAGAATAAATTGAGCCCATTCCATGCAGCTTTATTTCCTTTTGAATTCTGATAAGTAGTTCCTCCTCCAATTCATTCAAAAACATACTGTTTTTTAGTAATGGGGCTTCATGCAACAGCTGGAATTAAATCTATGACTCGCCAACTTTATGTATGAGACAAGCTGGTTGCTTTTATTGCTTTTAAGTACCAAACAGCAAAAAACTAATTGAGTCATCCCAAAGTAGCCAAGCTAGCAGGTGCTAGCAAGTAAAAGTGAGCTTCAGTTCATGTTACCAAAGTTTTGTCCAACCAAGTGTTCCCTTGAATTTTAATCAAACCAAGCTATTGTGTTAAAAATGCTTTTTGGATTTAATAGCTAACTCGCAAAGCAATGCTACAAGATATGTCTGCTAATCCTTCTAATAAAAGCGCAATAAAATTTATTTTGGCAAATTTAATGCATAAACTTCACCTAAGAGGCTGAAATTTCAGAAGAAGGAAAAAAAAAACTTACCAGGAGAAGCCGCCAAACATCAGGCCTCATATAAGGAGGTATACCACTCCATGCTAACTCTCTTAACCTCTCTACACGATGAAATAACAGACAGACTAAGGGAAGTACTAACAGATGGATTTAGGGCAATACTAAGACTTGCGTACCGAATTTATACTGATGGCATTTGTGTAAGTTTAAACAATAAATCGTTGCTTTACAAGTGAGATGCCACTGACAGAGTTAATACATGATATCACAAGAAAGTAACCATCCAACTAAATCAGTCATGATAAACGTTTTAGGGGACGTGCGGTATTCCACCTTCATTTATGAAACAGAGTATAGCATAATATATATATATACACACATAAATTGATATATAAGCATTACATGGTTTCAAGAATACCCCTACCTACCAATAAGTGAATGACCACTGCCTATCTCCAATTTCACACACACACACACAAAAAAAAAAAAAAAGGAATTGCATGAAACTGATTGATCAAATGTGAGAATACAAAAGGAACCAGGAATGTCAGAGACAGCTTCAACCGAAGGAACAGATTGTTCTGTATAATATGCAAAAAATTTCAACAGGATTTTGCTGGACAAGAGGTTGGAAAAGGTGACCGGCGCACTGAAAATTCATAAGTATGAAATAAGTTTACTTTAGTACTTAGTAGAAAATCTAGATATCCCGAGCGTTCTCCACGGAAAGAATCCAAGCCTATACAACTAGAAACCAATACACGACCACAAGCCAAGCTAACTATTGATAAAACATGCATTGTTTCTAGGAGAAATGGTACGCATTTCCTATTAACTGCTTGATCCCGAAAGGATTTTGACATTTTTATATGGACAGTGACTTACCTAAAGACTGAGTCAATGCATTTCAGAACACATATCAGTGCACCAGTTACCATAATCATCAACATGAGGCAAAAGCTACAACGAACAGAACTAGTAAATCTATGTACCCATAATAACAGTTGATCCTGAAAGCTCCTTTCTGAACTTCATTATCCTTGCAGAATCTGTAGCTCTTGCTCCAAGACTTGGCTTCGGATCTTCCTTGTTAGAATCCTCAATATTTGAACGGGAAGGTTTTAACTTATTAGCATAATGCATAGTCGGTGTACCTTCATCCTAAACAAGAAGTAGATGGATTAATTCGGTTTTCCAATACATAATTATATAAGCATTACAAAGTATCATCAAGGAGTGCTACAGTACCTCACTTGACCTTGCCATGTGATTACTTGGGCCAGAATCATTTTCTGAAAGACTCCTTTCATGCTTTGGAGATAGCCTGATTGAACCGTCTAATGGATCCGACCTCCTAGTCAGCAACACTTTGCCAGGAATACTGCGACCTTTAAGCAAGCTATGCCAAAAGGGGAACAAACTTCAGATTGAATTATGTAATATGCAGTGTAACTAGATACAGTGGCACGTTTAAAATGAAACTACAGGAATCACAAACAGAAGGAACTAATTGAACAGACGAATCTTACTCTAATACTTTCATATTGGACTAGCAAAATTCAAATTCATGGACAAATAATCATAAGGCACGGTCACTTGTTAAAAGAAATTCAGAGTTACGGCATAGGTGAACTTTATAATCCAACTTTAAGCAATACAAGAATATATCAAATCTTGAAGAATACAACAATATGATACCATAGTCAAAATCTAGTCCCCACACGCCTACTTTGCACATACTGAATTAAATCTATTTATTGTAAGGGATCACAAATCATATAAGAATTCGGCTTGGTCTGCGGACTTTCACCAAGTAGAATAAGAGGTACACATGTGAAAGCAAGATAGTAGTTACCATAATGCGCACCTTGCATACTCGTAAAGGATCAAAAAAATTCTCCAAGTAAATTGGGTTTGTAATCCCATGAAAGATGAAGACATAATTCATATTCCACTTTGTTTCAAAAAAATGTCTAAAAAATACTGAAGTCCAGCTGCTGTACTTACGAGAATTCCAGAGGAACGAGATTAGAAGAACGCTCAAGGAAATCATAAACAATACATGATACATTGACACCCCCTCGATGTCTTGACTGCTTGGAATAGAGAAGCATTTCCAAAAGACAGAATCCATGTTGACCTTCCCATAAATAAAGGTTAACCTTATCATTTTTGGTACAACGGGGAATACGTATGGAACTTACATACATTCATGGAAGCCGTAGTTTTTTTTTCTAGTGCCTCATAATGATATTATAACAATGTGCAGTGTATTTTCAGATGTACATAAGTATGAATGATCTCAATTCTAACGACATGAACTAATCGTTTGTATTTTCATATTATAGAAGGAGCGACATATTCGATTTCTGACTAAATAATTGAACTCTGGTAATCCAATTTCTGTCCATTCCCAAGAAATCAACGAAAAAGAGCAATCGACACAAAGGAGCAATTACCGATAGATAATCAAGACGAATGCAATTACAAATAAATTGTAAGGATACAAACAAATGAGTCCTAAATCCAAGAAACACCGAGATCTGAAGCTCAGCAAATGGAAACGAGACCCACTAACAAAAAAAATAATCAATGTAAATCAAATGCATCTAAAGCAGACTTAAATTGTGAGATCTGATGCATGACTATCCACAGTTCAACAGCAATTGGAAATCCAGTTACACGCAGTAGCTGACATTTACCATATATTTGAATCTATCGGCAAGAAAGAGAGAGGAAATACCCTTGAACACTACGGAGAGTCTGGTTGAATCTGGAATCGGGGCTGTTTTGGGTGTTGCTGTTGTTGTTGCTGCTGCTGCTGTTGCTGTTCTTCATAGATGGTTGATGATGCTCTGCTAGTGCTTTGCAAAGACAATCATTTTTATTGATTCTTTGGTTTGGAGTTTGGAAGAGAGTGAATGATCAATTTTAAGACTAATTACAATATTACCACTTTAACTATTGTGTTAATTTTTAAGGGGTAATAATAAGGCTTAATTATTTAATTAATCACTTATATTCTCAAATCTTAATTAGGTAAAACAACTTATACTTATGTTTGCCCTATATGATTAAAATGTTTTTTTTTTGTGTGTAACTCAACTGTTACTTAAGTTGTCGTATGTGATTGAACGGTTATTTCGTGAAGTTTCCATCCAATATTGTTATCTGATTGTCACGACGAAATCACGTGACTTAATTTGAACGAATTAAACTTAAATAGAAGGATAATTATACCCTCTTGTCACTTTGTGTTGTTTCCAGTTTCCACCCATTGCGTTCAAGGTCAATCCCAATAGCGATGAGGCCAAGCTCAGGTGAAGTTCCCCGTCATCGGCGATTACTGGGTTATGTCTATTGATGAAGATTACAGCTATCTCTAGGTATGATTTCTTGATTTCATGGTCGATTTCGGTGCAATTGATATCTAAATTGAAACTTGTTAACAATTTGTTGCATTAGAACAACTTTTGGATGTGTACTTGAAGAGATTGATTGAGCCTTGCATGGCTTTAGCCAAATCGAGACATGAAAACATTGACATGTCAAAGTCCGTACGTATTGTTAACGAGAGATTTGTAAGGAAAGAACATTTACATGTATCCATGGTGGATTTCTCTCTAGCAATGGAGTTGAATTCTCAGATACTCGATGAGAGTTGGGCAACTCAACTTGAGAGTCTCCTCATGGATTTTATATGGATGATGATGATGATGATGATGATGATTTGATGTGTGTGGGTTTGAATGAGCTCACTTTAAACGACAACGAAGATGAAGAAGAAGTCGGATCATGGGTATATTTGATTTGCTGGGATTTGAAGTGGACGCAGCAGAAAGTTGAACAACGAAATTGGTTGGCATTGACTGAATAGAAGAACCCGGATTATTCGTTATCTTTTGTTTTACAATAATTTTAAAGGAAGATGTTTACATGTCCATATAATTGATTAGAATCTCACCATTGAGATTTTTGTTTCATCATTATCCTCCTTCTGTAGTAGTAGTAATAGCAGCAGGAGTAGTAATACTTATGACATGTTCTTTTCACGGAATGGAAAAGGAATTCGACTTACGGATTCCGTAAGAAGTTGTTCTTTTCACAGAATTACCAAAATTTGGCTTACGGATTCCGGGCGGGGTAGGCTTAGAGATTCCGTGTGAAAAACTCGGAATTACTAAGCCGGACGCGCTAGGAATGAGACATAGGAGGCGAAATGACCGAAATGCCCTCATGAACATTTCTTAAGGGCGGTACTGCCCTCCCGCTCATTCATTCAGATCGACCCTCCCTTCTCATTCTCCTCGTCAAAATGAAGCTCCCATGAGATTCTTCTCCTTCGATTCTTCCCCTGCTCGGATACATCAGGTATGCTTCGATTCTTCCTCTTCCAATCATTGATTCCAAGTTGTGTCCACGCTCCTCGGTCCGAACCCAGAATCCATGATCTGACTTCTGGCCTCCGCAAGAAGGTTTGTTTTCTTCACTTCCTATAAACATTTCACGTTCCTCTTCCATCCATTCTCTTTCCCTTGTAGCCTGTCGAATGCTTCGTAATCGTTGCTTGATTCTTACTTCACCATGGATTGATTCCATGGAGAAGTCTGTGCCAACTCAGTTTTTTTCGTTTGGCATCAATCAGTTGGTGTCAGTCTGATGCACATGATATAGATCTTTCTGGATAGGTGTGTATCATGTTTTGTTCGGATCTGATTGATTTTTGAAGGATGGGAGCCTTACTGGTTCTGTCATTGGTTTTTGAATCAGTGAATAGTGAAACAATATTTTCAGATCTTGGATGAAGCTGAATTAGGATATGCATGCTTCGGTTGACCAATTTTGGTGACACGTTCGGTATGAGCATCCAACACTTAAGTTCTTGCTTCTGTGGTGATTGAATCATGTGTGATTTTTCTGGGTAATGATTAGTTCTTACGCTGATGCTGTCTTCATTCCAAGGCGTGTCTCAGCCTCCAACATGAAATCTCATTCATATCTTCCTCCCTCAGGTGGCTTTGCTTGTATGTTTCTTGTCTCTGTTTTAGTGCAGTGATGATTTTGTTTCTAATTTGTAGGTGTTGATTGTTATTAGAGACAAAACCAAACAATTAAATATATGTGTTTAATTTAAAGCCTTTAATTTGAGCATATTATTTCCTTGTACAATTTTATAACTTTCGGACGGTGTATTGTCGTGTAGTAATGAAATGTTATATTGAAAATAGTATAATTAATGATTTTACGGTTCAGATAAATATGATCTCAATGCATCGTGAGAAAAAATGAATTTAGATTATAATTTACATTAATTAAAAAAAGTTACGGGATTATCCTTTAAAATTAATTAAATAAATTATTTTAAAAAGTTTTTTTAAATTATTAGTTAATTATATTTAAGTTTGTATTATTATAAATTTTTAAAATTAATCAATACAAATTGTATACAGTATATACTATACATATACAATGAGGGGCAAATAAGTCATTTTACCACATTCCATTCCCTTTCCATATTCAATTCCACCAAAGAAACAACAGAATTCCTTATTCCAAATCATTCCATTCCACCAAAGAAACAACTTTATATTCTTAACTCATATTCCTTATTCTCTATTCCTATTCCATATTCCGTATTCCGTATTCTGAATTCCGCAAAAGAAACGCCCCGTTAGTCTCTTTGATTATTCTCTTGCTTTAGTGTATGAACTACTGAGTTTTGATGAAAATAAGGCTTTATATATATATACAAGTGTTCTGTTTTATTTTATGCAAACACTATCTCCCTTGATTGATCTGATTCTTGTGCCTGGATGCTTAAAACATGTTTGCTTACAATCCCTACAACCAAAACATGTTTGCTTACAGAAGATGGCTTCATCCTGAAAACGGTTTTGTCGATACCTCAACTTTGCTTGTCCTTAAGCTTGGATACATTAAATAAAATGAGGATTGATAAATCCTGCAGTCTCCAGGAATCCAACTCTATCTTTGCCACCAAGTATCTTCTTCAACATATCATTACACACAATGACTTTATTGTATTCCGAGTCCTTAATCACAACATAAAAACAAAGTCAGTGTGACAATTCATTAAGGGTGTCAACAAAGTCATAATGAATGAATGGAATTCTTGAGGAAGGTCCTGGTCTTAAGTAGATCTAGCAAAATGATGTTAAAATATGAGGAGATAGGAAATGCTACCATTTATTGTTACTGAAACTAAAACAGAGCAAACATTCAACATCGAACTTCATATTGTCACTTTCAATTGAAAGTGAAAGTTTGAGTATTGTGGAGAACAACAATTTTCCTGCAATAATAGTGAATAAACTTTGGTAAAGATGAAAGGAAGTTGTTGGTTTCCATTTAGGAGATAAATCTAAAGAGATAAATGCAGATGTTGTTGAGTTGCTTGAAAAATCTGATTGCTTACGTGATGGGGGAAAATAAAAATAATGTTGAGAGGAAGATGATTATACAAAGAACAAGAATGTGAAAAAGTACTTCCTCAACAACTAGATTCTTCTTTTTGCTGCAAACTGTTATCAATAAGAATGTCAATATTCATCATTTTCTAATTAAGTAACGATTAGATAAAAAAATATTCAAATTAAAGTAACATTTTATTAACATTTAAGTTAACATGCAACTTCATTTAACAACTTCTCCACAAACATAAGTTATCCCTTTCGCAAATGACAGAATGTTCTTCATACCTCAGTAACAGACAAATGACATACTAAGTAGTTATTTACTCAACCTAATTCTTCGTAATTGAACTTAGAACAAAAACAACAATAATAATTACAAACGCAACAACTAACTTCTGATTGGTTCGACTTTCAAAAGTTTGAGTTTTCGCATACGAGATTTTGCAACAAAAAACAAAAATTAGGGTTCGAAAAGGATATATAATTGAAGCAAAACGAATTAGGGTTACCCACTATGAAATTACCTAAAAATGAGCAGATTTGTCCTCAATCTTCATGCTCCAAGTTGCGTGGGACTGCTCCAAGCTGTTCTTTCTTCCGTAGTTGTGTGAGTTCTTCATTCTTCTTCCAATCTCTTCTTTCGCGCCTTCAGATCTACTGCGAAAGTTAAAGCTGCATGTAAATAGAGAAAAAGGGTAGTAGTTTGGGAACTTCAGCTTCACAGAAGGTCACGTGAACATCACATGCGCAAGTTTAACGAAGATAATTAACGGAAGTTACGAACCTGAACCGTTCAGTCACATTTTGAAACATGAGTAACGGTTGAGCTCAAGTTTGAACCATTCAGTCACATCTACCAACATAAGTAACGATTCAGGTAATTAAGTTAATTAAATTAGCCCTACTTTTTAATTTTTCAAAATGAGTATTTTTGTAGTTTATAAATATTAAATTTAGAAAATTATTTATTTTTCAATCATTTAAAAAAAATACTTGATTAGTAGATACATAATTAAATTAAAAGTATAATTAAACAAACAACGTTATTCAACGTTAATTATTAAAGAGCATCAATAAATAAACACGAGATATTTAATACAATAATATGAGAGTTGCTTCAATAACTATATTTGAAGTATATAAGAAAACAATTGGAATTATTAATATAGTGGTAAAACTTTTAGCTAATATGTAAGAGGTCTAGGTTCAAAACTTGCTAAAAGCATATTTTTTCACAGTTTTATAATATGGGGGCGATTTAGTAACTACGAAAATATGCGATCGATTTAATAATTGATTTCCTTAAAATTGGTAATGACAAATATGTAAAATGCAATTAGGATATTTTAGTCTTTCAATAAAAGTGATCTGTATTTTAATCTCCATTTAGTTATTTATCCTAATGTATAAGAAGTCACGTTTGTTTTTATTTTTTATTGTTAGAGTAACATAGTACTTTCAATTCTTTGTCCAAATAAACGGTAAGAGTTTATCGGAGTGTTTGCCAAATCGCCAATTTTGTACTTGAGGATAACTTTGAATATTGGATTTGAATTTTAGGATAAAATTGGGTACGTTAAGAGTTTTATTTGAGTTGGAGGACCAATCGAGACTTAGTTTTTTTTTTTTTTTTTTTATGGCGGTCGTAGGGTTTAAACTTTAAAGGGTTTCATTTCTGAAACTCCGAAAAACAAACCGGCGGCAACCATGGCGGCAGAGAGCTCAAGCCATGAGCAATCTCACAGAGCTCACAGGTCCCGCCAATCCGGCCCTTCCGCGAAGAAGAAAAAGTCGGCCAAGTCTGGTAAGAAGTCCGACACCTCTGGTGAGCAGAAGCAGCAAAATCCAAAAGCCTTCGCTTTCAATTCCTCCGTCAAGGCCAAGCGCTTGCAGACACGCTCTGTCGAGAAGGAGCAGCGCCGGCTCCACATCCCCACCATCGACCGCTCTTATGGAGAGCCGTCTCCCTACGTCGTCTTAGTTCAAGGACCTCCCCAGGTACCAAAACGAACCAGTGCACATTGTATAAAAGATTCCACATACTAGAATCAACACCCACCAAGTTTTTATTTTTAATGGGATTTGGTTATTGGCTTATGGTTTTGCGTTTGAATTGGAAGGGTTATGTTTCTTAAGATCGATATGTTGAATTGATTTATTGGGCAGGTTGGCAAGTCACTTTTGATAAAGACTCTGTTCAAGCATTATACAAAGCATAACTTACCGGATGCTATTGGACCAATCACGGTCGTCTCTGGTTAGTTTTGCTGTTTATCTATCCAAATAAACTAAACCTTAGAGTACTGGTTCTTTGGGTACAATGTTGTCAAATTCCCATTCAACTATTCAAGTGCCAAGGATTTACGCTAGGATTTTCCTAAAGTTCTTGAATACGGTTCCTTTGTATTTTGTAGCTCTATGAACAGGGGTTTAGGGAGAATACTTTATCACTAACCCAGATTTCAGGAACAAAAATATATTGTTTTCCATTGGAATCTCATACAACGGTTGTGCATGAAAGTTGTTTTTGTTGTTTCTAATTTCTCCGTGATGGGTTGCTGAATGTTCTAGGCAAGCAAAGACGTCTACAATTTGTGGAGTGCCCAAATGATATTAATGGCATGATTGATGCTGCAAAGTACGCTGATCTGGCATTGCTTCTCATAGATGGAAGTTATGGTTTTGAAATGGTGAGATATTGTTAGTCTATACTCTCTGCCTTTCTGTTTTTTTTTTATGTAGTCTCTATCTGTTTTTAAATAAATGATGATCAACCGTCACTAATTAGATATATTGCGCTCTCTGTGCCGTTTAAATCCCCTTGCTTCTTTCCTTTTTCCTTCTATACATAGCACATTTGATTCTTGAACACTTCTGTGTTAGTGCTACTTGATCTTTCTAGTTTGTACTTATCTTGACGTGATGTGCTTTGTGCTATACCATAAGAGTGATAGCATGCCCTGTTTGTTGTGCCAACTTTGATTTTCATGTTACTGAAGCTTTTTCTTTTCAGGAAACATTTGAGTTTCTCAACATTTTGCAAGTTCATGGGTTCCCTAAGTTCATGGGTGTTCTTACTCACCTTGATAAGTTCAAGGATGTAAAGAAACTTAGGAAAACAAAGCAGCGCCTGAAGCATCGGTTTTGGACTGAAACCCATGATGGTGCAAAGCTGTTCTATCTATCTGGTCTAATTCATGGCAAGTGAGTATCTTGGAATGTGCTACATATTTTCTTGATAGTTTGAGTTATTTTTGGCATTATTGAAATTCCTCGTGTATGAACAGGTACCTCAAACGGGAAGTTCATAATCTTGCACGCTTTATCTCTGTTATGAAGTTCAATCCTTTGTCATGGAGAACTTCGCATCCATACATTGTAGCTGACCGATTTGAAGATGTCACTCCTCCTGGACAAGTGCATCAAGACAAAAAATGCGACAGAAATGTTACTCTTTATGGCTATGTGCGAGGCTGTAATATGAAGAAGGGAACTAAGGTTTTCCCCTTGATTCTATTTCGGCACATGAATTTGTTAATCTTATCACTTCAGGGAATCAGAATTGCTAGGGTAGTCTCATTAGTTATAGAAATGGTTTTAGTTATCATGACATACTATTTCTCAAACACTATAGGAAGAGTTTTTCTTAATGGATGAAGGGGAACAACAGTCCACTTCCACCTCATATTAATGCACTGTATATAAGCGCTGAAATTAGTTCAACCTAATTATCTGACTATTCATAATTGGGAGAGAATTGTTGTCTATTTCACTTACTACAAAGATCCATCTAGAAGGAAAATACTGGATCAATTAAGTTAGCCTCATCTGTTTACCACCATTGTCATAGTTACAAGACTGGATGATGACTTCTCTTTTCCCATACTCATAATTGGATTGAGTTTTCTTCATTTGCAGAGCAATTATGTTGATCTAGTTATTTTGTTTCTGCTGCAGGTTCATATTGCTGGAGTTGGAGATTACCCTCTAGCAGGTGTGACTAGCCTAGCTGACCCTTGTGCTCTGCCATCTACTGGCAAAAAGAAGGGGCTTCGTGATAAAGAGAAGTTATTTTATGCGCCTATGTCTGGACTAGGAGATGTCCTTTATGACAAGGATGCAGTTTACATAAATATTAACGATCACTTTGTTGAGTATTCAAAACCTGAAAACGAAAACGGGGACACAAAACAGAAAGGTATGCCTTCATTCGTATAGTTTGTCTGAGTAGTCATTGGCCTTACATTTGCCTTTTCTTTTTCTCATATTGTTAGCCTTTCCTTTTTGTGTGGTTATGTGGGATTCCATTATCGTGAATAGTTTACTACCGCCTTTTATGTGCTTGCTAACCTGAGCGCCGTTTCCTTTTATTCTCAATAGGAAAGGAAGATGATGTTGGCGAGGTTCTGGTGAGGTCGCTCCAGAATACTAAATACTCAGTTGATGAAAAGCTAGAGAAGAGCTTCATAGAACTTTTTAGCCGGAAGCTCGATTTGCCTCAGATTGATGCAAAAATTGTTCAGAATGCTGGAGAATCTAAAGCTAAGGATCTGGATGCTTCGGAATCTTCAGATGAGGACGAACCTTTGCAAGAGAAGAGACTGATTGAAAGACAAGGTAGTGATTCGGATGACGGAAGTGGTGAAGAATCAGAGCATCACACCTCTGTAAAAAATGGCTTGAAGGAACATGTTGAATTTAGTGGTGGAAGGATGAGGAGGAAAGCTGTCTTCCCAGATGATATTGATAATGATGATCTTGATGCAGTAAGTACAATCTTAGATTTTTTTTTTTTTGGGTTCATTATTGTTTATAAGCCACTGAATACATGCTTGATAGTGATATTTCTTAAATCCTTTCTATCAATTTTGTTTCACATAAGTATGAAACTTGGATCAGTTAGTTCCTGAAATAATAAGGAACAAGAAAAAGAAAAGCAAGCTGTATCAACTAATTTGTTTGAATTTGACTACTTGTTGCCATTCTCATTTAGGACCTTATAAGAAGTTCCCTTTCTTGATACTTAAAATGGTTCCGAATAATTTGTCTGACTCCTGTGAAATGGATAATGCTGAAAAGAAGCCAGTAAGATTCTATATATGCTTCATCGTTTGACCTATGGTCACCTTAATTAATTTGAGTCAATAAAAACCACTTGGAGTTTTATAAGTTAGTGCTCCTTTAATTGTTGCCTTGTATAGTCTCTCTGCTTTACATAAGAAGCACAATCTGAAATTATAGGAGAAGTATGATGCTGAAAATAAGGCACTACTATTTATGGCGTGGAGCCTATTGTCTTAGTATGGAGCTCGGTTACATTTTAGTTTGTGGAATTTTGTTTTGTCCTGTTGCTGTTTCTTGCCTATACTAGTGTATCTCAGATGCTTCTAATTCTTTATCATTGTTGTTAATTTGTTATTATTTTAGAAAACTGTATATACTACTATGATTTGTACTATACTGAATTGTAAGAAGTTATTTCATCTCAGGCTTCTGATGGAGATGATGAGGGTCAGCATGATGATGAAGATGATCAGTCATCTGATTCTGATGCTTCTGAAGATGTTAAAAGTGATCAAGGTACAGTTTTCTCATTTAGTTGTCTAGTGCTTTTTGAATGATTCATTCGGTTGGTCATCCATAATGCTGTAGCCACTGAAGGTGATTAAGGAGGATGATCATGTTGGCAAATGCTAATAAAGACACATCCCTTAAAATGACTGAAAGATCTATCATAGGCTAAATCATGTTATTTATTTCTTTGCAGAAGATGATCTGGGTAATATTTCAAAGTGGAAAGAATTTGTTATGCAGAGGATTGCTGCAAGGAAATATATGAATCTTATGCAAGTTGTTTATGGGAAACCTGCCTCACTCGCTCCAACTTCCGGAAGTGAGACTGAGGATATGGATGAAGATGAAGATAGTGAAGATGACCAGTTTATGAGGCCAAAACAGGATGGAAACAAGGTTATTGAAGTTATTTATCATTATTGCTCATGCTGGAAGTTCAAATATATCCCTTCCAAACATATTTCCTGTAGTTGACATATTTCTCTTACACATTTGTCTTGCTCTGAATATTCTGACCTGCAGAAACTGAGAGAGGGATCTGATGGCGTAGACCTCAATCGGGAGGACTGTTCGAAGTTCATTTTGGGTCAGAAGAAATGGAAAGATCAAGAGGTTATTGAAGCCATTCGTGATCGCTTTGTTACTGGGGATTGGTCAAAAGCTGCTCGCAGAAATCAAATATCAAAGTCCAATGACGAAGATGGTGATGACTCTACATTTGGTGACTTTGAAGATCTAGAAACTGGAGAGAAGTATGGAAATCATGAGACAGGAGGTGCCAATGAAAATGTGTCTCAAAAGGAGAAGGATTCAATAGCAGAAGAACGAAGGCTAAAAAAACTCGCCCTTCGTGCAAAATTTGATTCTCAATATCCTTTTACCCTAAGTCATCTGCTTTTAAAATCAATAGAATTTTCATGAAACAGTTGCAAAACCATTTTAATCATGTGCCATGTCCTTTACTACTGCAATTGCTTGATCAAAGGGTGTTTTAATCTGTGCACATGTTTCTACAACAGTATTAAAAAAAATTGCTTTAACCCAATGGGTTTTCCTTTAAACTACAAAAGTCCTTCACCTTCAATCACAATGCTTTGGATTTCAAGTTTATGCAAGTTGTCCCAGTGTTTAAGACTGTTACTACCATGTCCTTATTTGTATGTAATACCAGTGAAAACCTGTTAAGGCAAAAGTTTTCTGCTATTGTTCTGTTGCTTTCAAGCTTACCAGTTTAGCCTTTTCAGTGATCTAGATCCCGTACAACCAGATTATATCACTGTCCTGCGCATGATTTGGTTTCTTATGAGATGCTTTTTTTTCATCATTGTCTCATTCAAATGGTTAGACCATCTACGTTCTTGCAACTGATGTGAGATTTAGATGCAATCAAATATTGAGCCTAGTCATCCTGTATTTTGAACTGAGCATGTGTATCTCTTATACTTTAATGTTTTTTATTAGTAAATTTTTCTTTTGATCGGTAATTTCTTGTACTTCAATGTTATCTTCACTTCATTTGTCTTGCCTGTGCCTTATTCTCATGTCTGTATTCTTGAGCCATATGAGAGGGTGTATGTCGAAGTGATAGTGCTGACATTCCCACTTTCTAAATTCTAGTTAGCTTTATTGCTTCGTTGATTGGTTCATCTAGCATGTTACTGGCAGGTATTCTAAGCAAACAAGTTTGCTTGGGCACAGTAGACTGAGTTTTCTTTTGTAGGTATTTCTGTTGTCCTTAACTAAGCTTTACATATAATGGGTCTGAATCACCAGAAGAGGAGGCTGATGGAAAACAGGAATCTAGGGTCAATGGAAATAAACCAAATGAAGTTGGATATATTGACAAGGTAAATCATCTTCCTATAGTTTAGAATTGATTTGTCGCTAATATATGGATCTGAAGTGTAATTATTGCTTGTAATTTTCAGTTGAAGGAGGAGATTGAACTTAGAAAACAGATGAATATTGCGGAGCTACGTGATTTGGATGAGACAACTAGAACAGAGATTGAGGGTTTCCGCACTGGGACGTATGTGAGGCTGGAGATTCATCAAGTTCCTTACGAAATGGTTGAATATTTTGATCCACGCCATCCTATACTGGTGGGTGGCATTGCTGGTGCTGAGGAGAATGTTGGATTTATGCAGGTTAGTGTGCAATTTTTATGGAAATTACCTGTTAATGCTTACAGAGAATGTTTTATCAGCAATTTGATAAAATATATTTTGGTGAAAACTCATTGCTTGCTCATTTCAAGAGTGAAGAATTAAGACAGTCGTAGCAAGTTCTAGGTTGAGAATTACAATATACGTTTATGTGAATGGGGATTTGCTGCTAATTAGCACCTAAGTTCTTTAGGCTTAAGGTTATGATTTGACGTTTCATGTGAAATTATCGTATTCCAGGCAAGGTTCAAGAAGCATAGGTGGCACAAGAAAGTACTAAAGAATAGAGACCCCATAATTGTTTCCCTTGGTTGGAGACGCTACCAGACAATGCCTATTTTTGCAATTGAAGATTGCAATGGAAGGCATCGGATGCTAAAATACACCCCAGAGCACGCTCATTGCCTCGCCATGTTCTGGGGACCTCTTGCCCCTCCTAATACAGGGCTACTTGCTGTCCAAAGTTTATCTAACAATCAGGTAATTCCTCGCTCATATTTTTGTATTGGCCATCCCAGTAGAACATCACCAAATGATGGTTACAGTTCATGCGAAATTCACCAAACTGATGCATGCAGTGCTTAATACTTTTTAAGAAAAGAAAATTGGTATTTTCTTTGCTCTCAATATCTACAAAGAGTAAATTCAACTTTTTGTTTTTAAAAAAGAAATAGCTGAAAAGTTTATAAAGCGTTCGGTGCAAATGTGGAAGACAACTTGCTCTCATTCTGCTGTTTGGTTATGTAGGGTTCATTCCGAATAACGGCTACTGGGGTAGTACTTGAGGCGAACCATGAAACCCGTGTAGTCAAGAAAATAAAGCTAGTGGGTCACCCTTGCAAAATATTCAAGAAGACTGCACTTATAAAGGACATGTTTACTTCGGATCTTGAGATAGCAAGGTTTGAAGGTGCATCCATTAGAACAGTGAGTGGCATCCGGGGGCAGGTCAAGAAGGTAAGTACTAACATCTAAACAGATCTTATGTGTCTGCAAATTGCCAAATTATGAAATGAGACATATGTATGGTCTTGTTGCAGGCGGCAAAAGAGGAAATAGGGAATCAACCGAAAAGGAAAGGAGGACAAGTTAGAGAAGGGATTGCGAGGTGCACTTTTGAGGATAAAATCCTCATGAGTGATGTTGTGTTCTTGCGAGCATGGACTCAAGTCGAGCTTCCCCGCTTCTACAATCCATTGACAACTGCTTTACAACCTCGCTCTGATATGTGGCGAGGAATGAAAACAGTGGCTGAGCTCAGGAGAGAGAATCATCTTTCAGTTCCCGTCAATAAGGATTCACTTTACAAGGTAAGTTGATCTTAGCATAATGGAGAAATAAGAGTTAATTAACAACTTGCTAGCTGGGTTTAGACAATTTGCTAAGTTCAACTAGCACTAGTTAATTTGGACTAAACCTTGCATGTTATTTGTTATATTGCTCTCTTCTTTGTGCAAATTGATGGTTAAATTTTAGTGGAAAATTTGCAATTTGCTAGTTGAACTTTAGGAAAAATTACACTTTGTCAGTTGAATTCTAATAGTACGTGTTGAGCACATATCCGTTTTGTTTGCCATGAACAACAAATTAGATAGAGTTACCATTTCATAAGTTCAATTAGTAATTTATCCACAAAAAGTTCTTCAACTAGCAATTGTCCAGACAGCGAGTTGCTTATTAACCCCAACAAATGAACACTACTCACTGTCTGTTGTTATTGTACAGCCGATTGAGAGGAAGCCGAAGAAGTTCAATCCATTGGTGATTCCGAAATCACTCCAG
This sequence comes from Chamaenerion angustifolium, assembly GCA_946814005.1. Taxonomy (NCBI): domain Eukaryota; kingdom Viridiplantae; phylum Streptophyta; class Magnoliopsida; order Myrtales; family Onagraceae; genus Chamaenerion; species Chamaenerion angustifolium. Next base: position 5,442,692 of record OX328279.1, read on the forward strand.
GCGGGTCTTCCATTTAAATCAAAACCCAAGGATATTCCCGTCTCAAAGAAGCCGTCTCTTGAGAAACGACGAGCGGTTGTAATGGATCCTGCTGAACGGAGAGTTCATACTCTCATTCAACATCTGCGTCTCATTCGACATGGCAAGATAAAGAAGGAAAAGCTGAAGCAGGCAGAGAAGAAGAAAGCAACTACGGCTGAGAAGGCAAAGGAAGAAGAGATCTCGAGGAAACGCAAGAGAGAGGAGCGGCGGGAGAGGTACCGTGCTCAGGACAAGCTACAGAAGAAAACAAGGAGAAAGGCAGACGATTGACGCATAACCTATGATGGTCTGCTGCAATTTTTGATTCAATTTTTGGAATGTTGGGGTTCTCCTTTCATCAGAAGTTTGTCTCTATCAGTTGATGACTACATCAATGTCTGTAGTATCATTATAGTTTCTGTTGAAAACTAAAATGTAACGACATTGCATTCATAGGTACATGAGATTTCAATCGGGTATTAATTTAAAATTTAAAATATGGAAGACAGTAAGATCTCAGTGGTGGGGAAATCGATCAAGTTATTAGAAAGTTTAGCGTGTAAGCTATATTTAAAAAATTTAGTAATCGATCTCAGTGGTGTCTTTTCTCATTTTTTACTCATTACATTACTATTTCTTTTGTTTAATATAAAAAATAATATTTGAAAAGGGTTAAATATATTTGTATAAAATAATTGTTAAATATAGAATATTTTAAATGGTTCAATATGTTTCAAAAAGATCGAAAATATATATATTTTGTTAACCTTATGTAAAAAAAATATTAAATATTTTTTAAATTTATAAAATTAACTCAATATTTTTTTAAATATCACAACTAAATCATACTATTGAGTCCTAAATTGATTGAGACCCAACCAAGGGGTCCCCGACTAGAGTCCCCATCCAGTCCAGGCCCAGGTCGTCCAAAGATTAGGATCTGTTGGGTATTGGTAGTGACAGTCCAATATGGAAAAGACCTCGAATGCCCAATAACTTTGCAAGGGTAAAACTCAAATCATTCAGAACTGGGCCGACCCACAGTAAGGGTAGGATGACACTCACAAAGCGGTCCAGTACCAAACCCGAACTAAAGTGGACGCCAAAACTCTATCTCAGGTCGCCATCGGCCAAGGCCAAAGTCTCCTACTACTCGCCAAGAGAGTCAAATCTCTCAACTCTGCTCCCACAAATCGATATCAAGTGTATGACCACGTTATCCCGCGTATATTGGGCACATATTCTATAAAGATTATATACGGTAACTGCAATATTACTCCATAACCGTAATATTTGCTATCCTAATCTTTACCGGCACAATATTTATAAAGATATTCAGCTGCCAATAACGGTTTGATCCCCCAACTCTATAAATACTATTGCTTTACATATGTTCATTACGTTTTTGAGTTCATACACACAGTATACTCATTTAACCATCGGAGTAGGACCCAGAGGCACCCCCTCTGTTGTGATCCCCTTCTTGCACGTTCATCGGAGCTCATGCGAAATCGCATTCAGGTGGCTGGGGAAACCATTCAGGTAATCGCGGAGATGATATCCCTCTTGGAAACCATCACAGGACAGACCAGCAGATAAGCTCCTGCTCCTCATGAAGATCCTCGTCCCGCAGGGCCACGGGAAGCAGAAGCTGGAAATCCAGGCACCACTGCTCCTCAAGAAGATCAAGATATGACTTCTGGACATCAGTCCTTACCTCCGGCTTCCACTGAGGCGCCGGTGGGCACTCACTATGTAAATTCATCGAATACCGTACCGACTAGAGGACATCAACCCCAATTCACTCTTGACCAAGTTGAGGAACTTATTAGTAAGAGACTCAAGGAACAGCGCGGAACAGAGCGATCATCTCATCCCTTCACCAAACCTTATGATAGTCAAAATTCTAAAGGATGTAGTCGCAAGGGCCATTCCTGAATACAGTGGCGGAGGACATCCCATAATCCACGTCAACAAGCATGAAGCTTCTCCGTTGGGTAAGTCGAATGATGAGAATCACTTAGCCCTATTATTTCCGTAGACCCTTTCGGGTTCGACGTCGTCCTAGTTCTTCGGTCTCCTTGCAGGATCAATTGGGACCTCGTCCGAGCTAAAGAGAAAATTTCTGGAGCGATATATGGGCGAGCGCCAATTGCTAAAAAGCGTGGTCGCCTTGGACGCCGTCAAACAACATCCAGGAGAAACATTGGACGACTTCTACGAGCGTTTTCACACAAAACGTTACATAAATATATCGTCGAGTCACAGATGGGGAGATTATTCGAGCCTTTTATAGAAGACTTGATGTGACCAACAAAGCCTCAAGAAAACTACGTAACAGATACCACGTTCAAGAGATAGAGATGATAGAGGAGCTAGCAGTAAGGGCGAAATGTTTCATAGACCTGGAGAGGGCGAACTCTAATGCCAATCTCCTGACAACCTCGCCAAGGGTGGTTCCAGAGCCCTGACGCGATGGTAGGAAGGAGAAGAATGATAAGAAGGGTCGAGTAAATCCCAGATAAGAAATCCATGACCAAGTCATCGAGAGGCACCCGAGTATTTCACGCCTTTAAACAGGCAGATCTCAGCGGTACTTGTCGAGATGGAAAGAAGGTCCCTAGCAAGACCACCATTGCCCCAGAAGAGTACTCAGCCAATGGGAAAGTACACAGAGAGCTATTGCCAATATCATAAGGCCAAGGTCCACAAGACCGATGATTATCGTGTTCTTAAGTGCGACATCGAGAAGTTGATCCAGAGAGGCATGCTAAAAGAATTTGTGGTCGGACGAGATAGAAGTCGAACGCCCCCACGTAGAGCCCACTTGCCAATTCCGCTAGAATAATTTGGCCCATCCCAGAGCAGGAGGGTGATAAACCTAATTGCTGGAGGGTTTGGTCCAATGCGAGAGAAGTTTATGCCACTCAAATCTCTACAGCTGTCCAACTAGGCAAGAGACCTCGACCTGAAGAAGATTGCATCATCTCATTCTCCTAGGAAAACCTGACACATGTCACCACTCTGCACAATGATGCTTTAGTCACCACAGCTGAAGTAGATGGCTGCGATATGAAAAGGATTTTGATTGACGGAGGAAGCTCAACAGACATCCTGTTCCTAGACGCCTTCGAAAAAATGGGCAAATCCAAGCAAGACCTCAAGCAAGTTGACTTTCCCCTCATCGGTTTCGCTGGGAGAAAAACTTATCTGTTGGGAGCCATAACCCTGCCAGTAATTTTGGGCGAAGGATGGAAAAAAATAAAGGTATCAGTCACCTTCTTAGTGGTCGACACTCCTACCTCATACAACGCCATCCTGGGGAGGACCGCCATCAATCCTCATAAGATCGTGACCTCCACAGTCCACCAGAAAAATGAAGTTCCCCACACCGAATGGGATCGGAGAAGTTCTAGGCGACCAGCCGTCCTCACGACAATGCTATGTGAACTGCCTTCACAGGAATAACCAAAGGTAAACCTTCGCCATCGAGACAGAGGTTGACCCGCGTGAGGACCAAGCTCGGCCAGCCCCAATGGAGGAATTAGCAGAGGTCGAAATCGATGATCCAGAAAAGAAGGTGCGCATTGGGACCGCCTTGAATGACGACCAACAAAGTGCCTTGACCTCCCTCTTGAAAGCATATAAGGAACTATTCGCATGGAAGCCCAGTGACATGCCAAGCATCAACACCGACATAATCTCCCACGAGCTAAGTATAGATCCTTCGATCAAGCCGATTGCTCAAAAGAGAAGGTCATTCAGATCCGACAAGCGCTTGACGATCATGCAAGAAGTAGGCAGACTGCTTGAAGCCAATTTTGTTAGGGAGGTGCGATTTCAGAGCTGGGCCGCCAACCTAGTGCTGGTAAAGAAATCAAACGGAAAGTGGAGAATGTGCGTCGACTTCCGCGACCTGAACAAGGCTTGCCCAAAGGATTCGTACCCCTTCCTCGAATTGATAAGATGGTAGATGCCACCTCTGGTCACGAAATGCTGAGCTTTATGGACGCCTATTCAGGCTACAACCAGATCCGAATTCACCAGGCTGATGAAGCTCACACAACCTTCTATGCAGACGAAGATAGATTTTGCTACAAGGTGATGCCCTTCAGTCTAATCAATGCAGGGGCAACCTATCAGTGAATGGTAAACCGACTGTTCCAAGAAATGCTGGGGGTGTAACATGGAGGCCTATGTGGACGACATGCTCGTCAAAATAATAAAGGGAAACCCTCATACAGAAGACCTTCGGGAAGCATTCGAATGCATGAGGAGGCACATCGTTCGCCTAAACCCAGCAAAATGCGCCTTCGGGGTAAGATCAGACAAATTCCTGGGATTCATGGTAAGCAAGCGTGGAATATAGGCGAACCCTGAAAAACTCAAAGCCATTGAGGAAATGAAGTCCCCAACTCGCCATAAGGAAGTCCAATGTCTGAATGGTCGCCTGGCCGCACTCAATCGCTTTCTCTTAAGGGCGAGCGACAAGTCTCTCCCATTCTTCAAGACTCTCGGGGCAAACCGCAAGTTCGAATGGACACTAGAGTACGAGGTTGCCTTTCAATCACTGAAGCAGCACCTGTAGACACTCCCAGCTTTGGCGAAGCCCATTCCCGGCGAACAACTCTTTCTTTATATAAATTTTAGCGAGGTTGCAGTCAGTGTCGTTTTAATAAGAGAAGAGGAAAATAAGCAGAGTCCAGTATACTTTGTAAGAAAATTGTTTAATTCAGCTGAAATAAAATATATCGAGATTGAAAAGTATCTCTATGTCTTAGTTATTGCTGCTCGAAAGTTAAGACGTACTTCCACGCTCACGCCATTACGGTCCTCACCAACCAGCCTCTCAAACACTTCCTGCTGAAGCCAGACTCTTCAGGAAGGATGGTTAAATGGGCAGTTGAGTTGAGCGAATTCAAGATCAAATTTCCACCGAAAACGGTCATCAAAGTTCAAGCATTGACAGACTTCATAGTGGAAAGTACCGGCAATAGTCTAACAGAAGCAAAAAACTGGCAAAGTCAGTCAGAAGAAACAAGCAAAGGCTGAGAACTCTATACTGATGGATGATCCTCTTCAAGAGAAGGTCGGGTCAGGATTAATTCTCATCCCCCTTGAGGGCGATCCCCTAAAATATGCGATCGCCCTTACTTTTAAGGCGACCAACAATGAGTCTTAATATGAAGCTCTTATCACTGGACTGCGACTCACTAAAGGAATGAGCATAACGTCACTTAAAGCAAAAAGCGATTCAGAGCTAATCGTCAACCAAATCAATGACTAACGTTCGAGGGAATAAAAATACAGGATGTGCAATTTCTGGAGCAAACCCTATACTCGGTATTCGACAACCGAGCAGAAGTCTTCAACATTCAAGGGCATTACAATTGGATGACCCCATTCCAGAACTTCTTAAAAATAAGAATACTGCCAGAAGACGAAGGTGATGCCACGAAAATAAGTTGTCTAGCCGCAAGTTATCTTCTCATAGATGGAGAGCTCTATAGGCGAGGATATTCAACTGCCTATCTAAGATGAATCTCTCATCCCGAGACAGAAAGAGTTCTCCGCGAAGCTCACAAAGGAGTCGTCGCATGCCATGAAGGTGCACACTCATTAACACGCAAAATCTTCAGACTAGGCTATTACTGGCCAAACTTGAGCAAAGACGCGACAGAATTAACAAAACAGTGTGTAACTTGTCAACAGTTTGCACCACGGTCCGGTCAACCACCGACGTTGGTATCCCCAATGGTGGGTGCTTGACCTTTCGCCCAATGGGGAATAGACATCTTGAGCCCCTTTCCCATCAACACTGGGCAAATAACCCATATTATCATGGCGATCAACTACTTTACCAAGTGGGTAGAGGCGGAAGCATTGGCCTCCACGACCGAATTTCAAGTGATCAAGTTCTTGAAAATCGACATATTTTCGCGGTTCAGTATCCCCAAAATACTCATAAGCGATAATGGTCCACAGTTGGTAGGAAAATATCTCAAATGGCTCTGCGAAGAATACCATATCGATCACAGATTCAGCTCGGTACACCATCCTCAAACGAAGGGACAAGCCGAAGCAGCCAACAAAGTTGTCCTAGCAGGACTCAAAAAGTGAGTTCAAGCCTTTAAAGGAAACTGGACAGAAGAGCTAGATAATGTACAGTGGGCTGTCCAAACGACACCCAAAACAGCAACGGGAGAAACGCCATTCAGTTTGGTGTACGAATCTGAAGCAATAGCACACGCCGAAATAGCGGTGCCTACCCACAGGATCCTACACTTTAATGTTGAAGCGAATGAAATCGAGCGTCGTACATACCTTGATCTTGCAGAAGAAAAGCGATAGCAATAACAAACAATGCACAAGCTAAAATTCGACTGGTGACCGCTAGATACTTCAACAGAAAAGTCAGCGCTCGCCAATTTTTCGTGGGGGAGATGGTTATGCGAAGGAATGAGTTCAAAAATTTGGACAACCAAAACAAAGTCTCAGCTAAATGGGAGTGTCCATTCAAAGCAGTTGAGATCGCCGCACTAGGGTCCTGCTACTTGGAAACCACAGAAGGTGTAAGGCTACCTCGTTCATTCAACTCTGAACATTTACGGAGGTTTTATGCATAACTTGTAATCAAAATGTTATGTCAATAAAACAAATCATTCCTTCATACAAATCATTCCTTCATAGAAAGCATAGTCACTCGAACCAAAACGAAAGGTCCCAAAGAATGGGAAAAGAGGATTGCGAACGAACCATCAAGGTAACAGTTCATTTCCCAAAAAGACCTGATATAAAAGGCGAACGAACCGTCAAAGTAATAGTTCCCTTACTAATTGGGCATAAGACCTGATATAAAAGGCGAACGAACCGTCAAGGTAACAGTTCCCTTACAAATTGGGCATAATACCTGATATAAAAGGCGAACGAACTGTCAAGGTAACAATTCCTTTACAACTTGGGCAAAAGACTTGATATAAAAGGCGAACGAACCGTCAAGGTAACAGTTCCCTTACAAGTTGGGCAAAAACTAAGACCTGATATAAAAGGCGAACGAACCGTCAAGGTAACAGTTCCCTTACAAGTTGGGCAAAAGCTAAGGCCTGATATAAAAGGCGAACGAACCCACATCAAGGGTAACAATTCCCTTACAAGTTGGGCAAAAGACCTGATATAAAAGGCGAACGAACCGTCAAGGTAATAGTTCCCTTGCAAGTTGGGCAAAAACTAAAACCTGATATACAAAGCGAACGAACCCATATCAAGGGTAATAGTTCCTTTACCCGTCGGGCACAAGAATGTGGGCGAACGAATCTAAGGCAACCACTTCTTAAAAGGCGAGTGAGTCTTGGGTAACAGTTCCCCACGGTTAGGCGAACACTCCAAATGACTAAAACCCTAAAAGGTGAACGAATCCATAAAGAATGACAAATTCCTTAAAGGTATAATCCTCGAGTAATAGTTCCCTTAAGAGAATTTGGCGAAGGGAATGGATGAGTTTATAAAGAACCATAATCCTTCTTTCTAAACCTAAGAGAAGGTCCAAGACCCTATATGGCGAGACTATCATACATAAGCTAAAGAGAAGTTGAAAACAAATATGGTAAAACTTCCTAAAGCATTCAAACAAAAAAGACATCGGAAGAACGACCAAACACATTCGAAACCAAACAAGAGTAAAGACTTACGATTATAACGACGTTCATCATTATTAAAATAGTAACCGAGTCTGAGATAAAAAGATTAATTACAAGCTCTCCCAAAAACAAAGGGAAGTAAAAGTGATTATCAAGAAACATAAGGAGTAAACACTCTGTCGCTTGGGGGCTCGAGACCTCAAGGTCTTGGTTCGTCGGGGGCTGTAGTTTCCTTCTCGCCCTAGGGGGCAGCCTCCTCGCCAACAACAGCAGGATCCTCCTTGGTGTAGCCGCTCTCAATGAAGTCCTAGAGAGACTTCACCTCCCGGAGAGGAAATTGAGATCAATCCCTTGAATCCCATCGACCAGGACCTAGAGGTAGGCAGCCACCTTGACCTTTATCACCTCCAAGGCGCAGTCAGAGAACTTCTCGGACTTCTTAAAGTCTTCGACCACGCTAAGGGGGGATGGGACATCCTTCAACTTCAAGGCGAGTTGCTCCTTCTCAGCCTCCGAGGCATCCCTCCGAGGCCAGGACTGCTTCAGTTGAGCCCTGAGGTTAGCATTCTCCGCCTCTAGCTGAGCGGAGTACTGTTCGGCATCCTTGATCTGAAGCTTAACCCTCACCCGGTTGTCCTCGACGAGAGCCATCTGATCCTCCCTCTCCTTGAGGGTGTCGAGCAACCTCCTCTCCTTCTCGAAGTACTCCCGACGAGCATGCTCCACCAAATCAGTGAACACCTCATCCCTATTCTTCAAGCCCTCCATCTGCTCAGGAGTGAACCCCAGACTCCGGAACTGCTCCACGATCCGCCCGATCGCCACCTCCCTGCGGATGAGCTAACAATAGGAAAAAAGGAGAATAAAGTTCAATCAGATCAATGAGCGACAAAAGAACGACTCGAGGGTAAATTTAAAGAAGGAATAAAATAGGAAGGACTTACCAAGGCGATTCGCTAAAAATGTGACCTCATAACGACCTCGATGTCGTTAAGGTCGGAAGGGACCTCCACCAGTTCCTGAGGGGGAAGAATCCTATCAAGCAAATGCATGCAGAGGTTTGGGTTAGCCCGCAACATCGACTTGTCTGAAATCTCCACCTTCCGGAGATTGTGCCAAGGGGCCCAAAGATCCATTGGGTCCGCCACCTTCGACGACTGAAATAAGCCCACCAAGGAGCAGTACTCCCCGGTGAAGGGAGTCTTAGAAGTGCCCGTAGCGGCACCAAGGGTCTGAACCCTCTTCCGAGCCTCAGCCACCTTAGAGGCAAGTGCGACGACCTCTTCAGTGGCAGGGGCCTTGCCCCGGGAAGCAACAGATCCTCCTGAGAAAGTTGAGCGCTCCTCACCAGAACTCCTAGCCCTCTTAGCATGAGAAGGAGTCGGAGCCACCTCAGCCGTAACATTCCGTGAAAACAGTCAACAAATGTATTAAACCTAAGGCTGAAGCAGAAAAAGGAAAAATCAAAAGGCAGTCTGATACATACCCCTTTGGCGATCGCCAGAAGCGACCACAAGTTGTTCCTTCCCAGGCTTGCACTTGGTCGCTTGCCTAGAAGGAGGAGTAGGTGGACTCAGAGACGCCTGGGCAGCTGACATCCTTGACTTAGCCTGCTTGGAAAACAGACTGATGAGTTTAGGTCCTCGAGTGCCTACAACCAACAAAGAAAAATGGCCAGAAATTTACCCAATCAATATAGACTGGCGTGGACTGATGAATGCCCGCTAGCCTAAGCATCGACTCTAAAATTTCCGCCACTGAGCGGATCGAACATAAGTTCGGTTGCCTATGACGTCGTAAGAAGTCATCAATGTCGTTCCGATCACTCCCCGACAGCTCTCTAAAGCTCGGAGGAGTATCCCGTTCTGGTTGAGAAAGCTCCCAAGTCACACTACCCTTGTAAAAGAAGTAGTGCTTCTTGTAATTGGAGTTGGTAGCCCGGAAGTCATCCACCAAGCGAAAATGGACGTTCCAGTTCCAAGCCTAACCCTTCCACTCCTCGAACTTTGACCAGCGGGTCTGGAACTTTGACCAGCGGGTCTGGAACTTTGACCAGCGGGTCCAAAAGTCACTATCTCAAACCCTCTCACAGAATCAAGCTCGACCGAAGAAACTTCACTCAAGATTCGGGTGGCAAATGTTGGGTATTGATAGTGACGACCCAATATGGGAAAGGTCTCGAAGGCTCAATAACTTTGCAGAGGGTAAAACGCATATCATTCAGAACCGGGCCGACCCACAGTAAGGGTAGGCTGACACTTACAAAGCGGTTCAGTACCAAACCCGAACTAAAGTGGACGCCAAAGCTCTATCTCAGGTCGCCATCGGCCAAGACCAAAGCCTCCTACTGCTCGCATGGGAGTGCTCGCTAAGAGAGTCAAATCTCTCAACTCTGGTCCCACAAATCGACATCAAGTGTATGGCCACGATATCCTGCGTATATCAGGCACATATTCTATAAAGATTATATACGGTAACTGCAATATTACTCCATAACTGTAATATCTGATATCCTAATCTTTACCGGCACAACTCTATAAATACTCTTGTTTTACATACGTTCATTACGTTTTTGAGTTCATACACACAGTATACTCATTTAAGCATCAGAGTGAGACCCATAGACACCCCCTCTGTTGTGATCCCCTTCTTGCAGGTTCATCGGAGCTCAGGCGAAAGCGCGTGATCATCAACTCTTTGTCATTCAATTCACTGCCAAGTCAGCACCTGAGAATCTCATACCCAACAGGATCTGGAGCTAGTCTAAGGGACCTGATTAGGGTTCGATTGAGTTGTGACTCAACTGTGACATTAATATAGTTAGTACTTAGTAGAGTTTAGTTATGACATTTGAAAAATATTTAACCGATATTTTTTACGAATGATTCATTTACCATCATTTTAAAATATACTAATACATTCACCATCGCAACAAAAATATTGGTTTAATGAAAATTTTGTACAAATATATTAGATCATTTTTATTTTTTCCCCTTGAAATAAATATAATACATATTTTAAAAAATACATTAATTTTTTTAAGATTCAATTTTTTAATTAGATTTTTGTTTTATTCTTTTATAACCGTGGTGAGTTTGGACTTATAGGCCTGAGTTATATTTTTTAAAGTCAAATTTTCATATCTCATTTAACGGTAGAGCGTACAATCAATCCGTAAATTCAAATTTAATATTATTTTGCATAATATAATTTGAATCAATATTAAAATATCTATTCACTATAATTTTTTTTTAATAAATACATAATTTAATTTTTAATTAAACATCGAGCCGTAAAACAAAAAGAGCTAACGCTATCCATTGGTAGCGTTTTGGAAAATATGCTACCCGGTATAGTGTATTTTGTAAAACAAATATAACGCGCTATCCACGGTAGCACTTATGCCCAGATTTCTAAATATTTTTTTTTGTATACTTACTTTTTCAATTTGTTTCACACATAATCACTTTTCAAAAAACTTTTATTTATTATTATATTAACTTTTAAATAATTATATTAAATATTTCATAATTATTTATTATTGCACTTTAATAATTAACTTTTGTTACTAATGCTAAAATATTTGCAACATACCGTGTTGAATTTCGACTCGTACCTAATGTTTAATTATTTTTTACTAACTTTTAAGTAGATTTTATGGTCGATAAAAAAAATTAAAACTTAACTTAGCTAGTTAATTATTTACCTAATACTTTTTTAAGATGATTTAAAAAAATAAATATTCTCAAAATGTGTATTTCAGTGGCTTATAAACTCTAAATTTAAAAATAATACTCATTTTGGATCATCTATTTTTTTAATAGTATGTAAGATAATAAATTAAAAGTTTAATAAAATGAACGACGTTAAATTTAAACCTTTTTAATCATATGAAATCCGGGCCAAGTTATATTAACCATTTTATAAAGGCAGCTTTGACCGATTTTTTATATTATAGATTTTTAAAAATAGTGTAAGAATAATTTTAAATCATAGTTTCTCAAAAATAATAAATTCGAATTTTGGAACAAGCAAAACCTTTTTTTGGCCAAAAAACAAAAAAAAACTTGATAAGAAAAAAGTAAAACAGACCAAGAGTGCAATAAGTCGTTTCTTCTTTTCTCTGTCCCACCCCACTTCTCTTTTCACTGAGTGACCAGAGCTCCCAGTTAGGGTTCCTCGAATTGCTCCAGTTCATTGTCACTCCCACCTGATCCAGTGCAAAAGACATCAATTTGACTCCCTTTTTCATAGCTTTCTAGCACCAAACTCTAAGGATCAGTTCATTCCCCCTTTTCAGTAGGTTTTCTCTCATGGGTCCTACCTCTTCAGGTGCGGTTTCCTTGGTCTGTCTTTCTTCTTGCTACTTGTTTAGACGAACATTACTTGTCGTTGATTAGTGTCGTCTATGTCTCTTAGATTTTATCATTTGATGATTTAGTTTAGCCGTGCTGAGGCTAGAGCAGCAACATTTGCTAGAGATCAAATCAATGTTAAGTATGCTGTTTTATAATTTTTAGTTTTCTAGGTTTGTCGATGATTGCCTGGAAGAAATTGCACTGTGTAGTGATTTGATCAAGGAAGTACACATAAAAAAGGTCCGTTCTTATGGGATCTGTTTTTATGTTTACCATTACAAAAAAAGGTCCGTTCTTATGTTCTTCTATCTTAGCAAAAAGAAGGAAAAATAAAAAGAAACCTTGGTTAAGATTTTAGGATTCGGTACCAGTAAAGGTCCTCCGACATCTCTCATTTCCTTATTATAGCAAGACTACCGTGTGTTTTGGTTTACCATGCCTTGGGCTTTGGTGGATAAAAAAGTTATGAAGTCGAAACATAGATAGGGATGCTTTTATAGTTCCTTTTAGAAACCGAAAGACTCTTAATTTATTTGTTAGACTTATTAAATGATTTTTAATCTTTCGGGAAAATTGCTGCTCTTTGCAGTTGTATCTATCCAAACATCGTGTTGATTTATCTTTGTGCAGTTGGATGTTGCCAAAGGGGTAGTAGAATTATGGACCATTTTCAAAACATTTATTTTCTCAAGGGTTACTCAAATCTAGAGTCTCTCTCTAAGATCAGATTAGGTTAGCCTTATAATCAAAAACCTTACTTTACAGCAAAGCTGTTATCAGCATTTTAACTAATAACTGGCTTAAAAACAGGTGGAATTCTCCCCCCCCCCCTCTCTCTCTCTCTCTATATATATATATATATTCTCTGTTTTATCTCACATTATTATCATATTTTTCAGGTTCTGTGCGCCATAAGGTCTTGCTGTTGATTATCTGGTTATCGAGTTTCCAAGATGCAGTTTCACTGGACATGACAATTGAAACTAGTCAAAGACTTTCTACAATGGTATTGGCCACTCCACCTACTACTGGAGTCTTATACCCAATCCAGATATCTCCTGCAGCAATTCCACAGTTTCCACTCCCGAATGTATCTTCTTCAGTACCTATGTATCCAACTTTTCCAAACACATATGATCCGTCTCTAACTGGAAAATGTCCCGTAAATTTTTCTGCCATCTCTGAAATACTGAGCAAAACAGCATCTGATTGCTCTTCTGCCTTGGCCCAGTACGTGGGGAATGTGATATGCTGTCCACAGTTCAGTAGCTTGCTCCACATACTCCAGGGCTCCTACAGCATCTCTTCTGATAAACTGGTGGTGCAGAATGCCATTGCTAATGATTGTTTTAATGATATCATTAGTATATTGATCAGCAGAGGAGCAAACCATACAATACCCACATTATGTTCTGTAAAATCATCCAATCTCACTGGTGGGTCTTGCCCTACAAATGATGTAGCAACCTTTGAGAAGATAGTGAACACTAGCAAATTGCTTGATGCGTGCAGCAGTGTTGATCCCCTGAAAGAGTGTTGCAGACCTATCTGCCAACCTGCAATCACTGAAGCTGCTGTTTTGATTTCTGGGGGACAAATGACGATAAATGAGAACACGAATGTTGTGCAGGGTTCCAGTCGTATCGACGTTTTGAATGACTGTAAAAGGGTGGTATATTCATACATTGCAAGGAAGCTCTCACCAGATATTGCAAATACGGCCTTTCGGATATTGTCTTCATGCAAAGTCAACAAAGGCATGCACTTATATGTTTATACATTTGCACCTTCTTGCTGCATTGTTAATGATGCTTACCTTTTACGTTTGAAAACAACAACAAACACAATATATCTTCTTTTCGTCTAAGATATCAAGTTTTGAGAACTGGCATTGCATTTCAATATTTATTGACTATTGCTCAATGTTGCTTCACCTGTAATACTTATGCACATGCTCTCGAACCATTCTGCCACACTAAGTTATGGTTTAGTTCTGATAAAATGAAATGCTTTTTAATTAACGATATCAAATTATATTGACCGCAGAGGAATAGATTGAGAAGACAAAAAGATTTAAACCTTGTCTTGATTACGGAAGCTGAACAAGAATAGCTTGATTTAAGATGAACTTAAGTGGAAAAAATAAGCTCTTATGCTCTCTGGGAGACAAATTAAACAAACTTTGGTTTTGGATACCACTAAAGTTGATCAAGATATTGATGGATTCGTTTCTGTGTTTCTTAGTGTATGTGTTTTTATCTTCACTAGAAGTTCATTTTCCCCCCTTTTCTTTTTCATCTGAGATCTTATATTTCTACTGGTGTGTTAGACGTCTGTTTTATGATGAATTGATGTTTCATAATTATTGCTGCAAGTTATATAGCTTCACAAAACAATCCACTCATACTTATGAACTAATCATGTCTATGCAGTTTGCCCTTTGGATTTTAAGCAGCCTCTGGAAGTCGTTGATGCATGCCGCAACGTTGCTGCTCCTAGCCCCTCGTGTTGTAGCTCGTTAAATTCTTATATTGCGAGAGTACAGACACAAATGTTAATCACAAACAAGCAAGCAATAATTTGTGCGACCCTTTTTGGTTCAATGCTTCGGAAAGGCGGGGTTATGACAAATGTATATGACCTTTGTGATGTTGACTTAAAAGATTTTAGTATCCAAGGTAGTTTTTATGGAGAACAACAAGGTTAGCATTTCCCTCCTTCTCTTGGACGTGTGTGTATATATTAGTTCTCTGCTGTTATTGAGTTCTATTCTGCATGTATGATCAATTATTGCTAATTATTTCAGATTGAGTTCCAATTTATGGATTTATTTTTCTTTTACAAAATCATTATTTATGGGAAAAATGACAACAGAAACTACTTGTGAATGAATATATTGTGTATTCACTAGACCATTGGGTTTACTGCTGAATCATAAACTAACAAGAAAATCCGTTCTTCTTAACCTAAGCTTCTAGACAAGCATTTTGCAATAGTGGTAGTTTGTATATACATTAAGAAACTTCTCCTTGTTCTCAGTTGCAGGGTGTTTACTTCGCAGCTATCCTGCAGACGTGGTGATTGACAGTACAACAGGGTATGGCTTCACTTGTGACTTAGCTGACAACATTGGAGCTCCGTGGCCTTCATCATCATCAATGACATCTCTTTCTCTCTGTGCTCCTGGTATCTTCTCTATTTATGTTTCTCCATTATTTTCCATAATCCCTTTAGCTTTATATGTTCTTCATTTTATACACCATTTTATACACCATTTTATACCGGGTCCTGAAATTTGCAGAGATGTCGCTTCCTGCATTGCCAACATCAGAGACTATGAAAAACCCTGGTGCGTACTACTGTTCCATTCAACCAAAATATAAAACTTAAGTCCATGAGAAGATAAATTTATCTGATAAGTAGTAAATCCAAGAGAAGATGGAAATTTAACTAGTTCCTACATCTTACTTACACTCGTGTTAGCTAGCCATATGATGGGATTTTTGAAGTCGTTCTACTATGGAGCTGTATTGCATGAGCTTTTTTAGATGCTGTATCTGATAAGTCCACTCTATTTCTTGAGATCTACTTAACCAACAAGATTGATTTTTGGATATGAATTTGTAGGTTATCGCGTGGTCGAATTTTCGGTACC
This sequence comes from Chamaenerion angustifolium, assembly GCA_946814005.1. Lineage (NCBI taxonomy): Eukaryota > Viridiplantae > Streptophyta > Magnoliopsida > Myrtales > Onagraceae > Chamaenerion > Chamaenerion angustifolium. Next base: position 5,458,363 of record OX328279.1, read on the forward strand.
TATTTTTTCAATTTTCATTTTTGGTGCAATTTTATTGTGCTGAAGAGGAGGATATCAGAGGGTTTAGAGCTGTTTGTTTCTTCTTCTTCTTCTTCAAATTTGTGTTTGTGTTTGTGGAAGATGGATTGTTGACATGACAGTTGGTTTGTATATCTTGATTTGAGTAGTCTTTTATGTATGTATGTATGTATGTATAGAGCATTAACATCTGAACCGCCTTCCTTAGTTATTATATATTATCATCCACTTTATAATCGAACCGTTGGTTGCATCAGCTGGTTGGTGGAGTCACTTGATTGGTTGATGGTGTAGGTGTAGTTATATAGTTTTGAATTTTAAAATAAAATAATTTTAAAAATATATTGAAATGATGTATATATATTAAAATAATTTAATTACATGTTTTGTTTTATAATATTTACAAGGCTAAAATGATTGATTATGTCACGTAATAAAATAATATAATTTTGAGTAGAAAACTTTAGAACATTCAAATTTCTAATTTACATGTTATTATCTTAGTTAAGTAATATTGTTAATAACTATATAACATAATTAATTCTTGACATTTTACAAATATATGATCAAAACACACTAAATTTAGAGCATCTATCCTTAAATTGTAATTGTAAGGATTATTCCAATGGAATGCACCAAAACAACTACTTATATATATATATTTATTGCTATTAGTTTTACCAAGGTGGGAAGGAACGACAGTAGAGACATGGCATATATTTATATTGCATTACATATCGAGTTTTTTTTTTAATTTATTTCTTTCTTTCTTCAAGGTGGTGAAATCACTAATTGGATTATCACTTCAAACCACTTCAAACCATTTGACTTGTTTGCGTACCCGCAACATGCGTACACAATTATTGGACCAAAAAACTTGCCTAACGTGAGTTTCAATCTTAAATAATTTTGGTCCAAACTCATTGAACCGAGTTACACAAATTCGTAATTAATTTGATTAATTACCGTTTGCCACAATTAATTATCGTAATTATCTGTAAAATTAATTACGTTCGAATTAATTGCTGAAGCCTCCTAAGCAGACTACACTCTCTCAACATTTTCCTCCTCTACTTTTGCTCTTCGTGTTGATGATCTACAAAGTTCTCTCAAGTCGTCGTGCTCGACCTTTCTTGCTATTTTTTGTTTTCGGTCATCGTGTTCGACCTTGAAAGTCGTCGTGTTCAACTGATCTCCAATGGAAATTGAACTTCGTTCAGTTTGCTCATTCACTTCTACGTGCTTAGTAAAAACCGGTGTCGTCATTCAATCCTGGGAGGTAATCAACCTCATACATTCCCTTGCACAAACCTTTCATGGTGGGGGATGACGAATTACCTTAAAGAAACCGTGCTTATCACGGGTCTCAATTTTTTATCGTCAACTTGCATGGTTATAAATTAATTTCTCAAATTACAATTTCGTCCTTCAACTTTCAATTAATACAAATTGGTCCTTAATATTTATTTTATTTGTAACAATCTTAAGGTAATTTTACTTTGTGATTTCAATCGATATCCAATGACAAGTTCGTGTATTAATATAAGTTCATGATTAATTGTGAATTTTGAGGGAATCAATTTCAATAAAATCTATCTAAATTTATATCTGTATCTCATAAATGGCGTTGAACAAGAAGATGGAGAACATGAACCAACTGGGCCAAGATGGGGGCAATCAAACTACAGCCCAAGAGTCTGTCCAAAATAACCCAATTCTTGGAAGCTCAACTGGAGCTGCAAGACGAGTGGTCCGACCACAAGGTCCACTAGTTTATGCAGAGAAACCAGAGAAATTCGACAGTTCAAATTTTAAGAGATGGAATCAAGGAATGGCAAATGAAGATGCAATTCTTCTTAACAACCTTAGGGTTGACACAATTTCTGACTGATGATCCCCCGGTCCAGAGAGAAAATGAACAAGAATATCTGTTAGCTCAAGATCAGTGGAATAATTTTGATTAGTTGTGCAGGAATTATGTGATGAACTGTCTGACTGAGTCTCTGTACGACGTGTACCTAGATAAGAAGACTGCGAAAGAACTTTGGGAAGCCCTTGTCAAAAAGTACAAGGATGATGAAACCAGCAAACAAAAGTTTGTGGTAGGACGATTCCTAAGCTTAAAAATGGTAGACTCCAAGCCTTTGTTACCCTAGGTGCATGAACTTCAATTTTTGATACAAGAAATTGAGAAGTTGAACATGGAGTTTGGAAAACCCTTCTAGTGTGCTTGTATGATCGAAAAACTACCTCCAAGTTGGTGGAAGTTCAGGGCAATTCTAAAACAGGAGACTCGTGAAATAATAGTTGAAGACTTTGTCCGTCGTGTTTCAATCCATGAAGAAACAATGAAGGCTGAGAAGACGGTTAACCCCGTTAAAGCCAATGTTGTGGAAACCGGTCAAAAGGGTAAAAAATTTGGACCCAAGGGTGGAACCTCCAAAAAGCAAAAGACCCAACCTCTAAAAGGCTTTCAAGAATCTTGTTTTAATTGCATAAGACAGGTCATAAGTCTAATGTTTGTAGGTTGCCTAAGAAGAAGAAAGAAGCAAACACAATTGGAGCTGTCGAAAGACATAGATGAGTTGGACCTTTCCGCTGTCGTGTCTAAGGTGAACCTGACTGACTCCAACCCACAAGAATGGTGGGTAGATACTGGGGCCACCAAACACATCTGTTCTGATAGAGGAATGTTCAGCAACTTTGAAGGAATTGAAACGGGAGAAAAGATTTTCATGGTAAATTCAGTTTTTTTCAGAGGTCAAAGGCAAATGGAATGTTATCCTGAAGATGACGTCTGGCAAGGAACTAACTCCGAGGCATGTATTGTTCGTGCCAAACATATGAAGGAATCTAGTCTCTGGGTCCTTGCTCAACAAACATGGCTTTCACTTATTCTTTGAGGCTGTCAAATTTGTATTGACTAAGAATGGGGTGTTTGTGGGAATGGGATATGATTGTGGAGGCATGTTTAAGCTAAATGTAATGGTAGTCAAACCAAAGATGAATAAAGAAAGTTCTTCTGCTTACATGCTTGAGTCTTCCGATGCGTGGCATGGTAGACTTGATCTCGTTAATTATGATACAATGCGTAGATTAATTGTGTTGAAGCTAAATTAACAAGGACATCTTTTTATTCAGTTGAAAGGAAAACTGAACCCCTTAACTTAATACATAGTGATGTATGTGATTTAAAAATTGTGCAAACAAGGGGTGACAACAAGTATTTTATTACTTTTGTCGATGACAACACAAGATACTGCTATGTATACTTGATGAAAAACAAAGATGAAGCTATAGATAAATTTATTCTCTATAAGCAAGAAGTTGAAAACCAACTCAACAAAAAGATTAAGGTGATAAAGAAAAAACCGAATATTGAAAGAGATGATGAATTCAATGTTACTAAGTTCTGGGTTACCCCAGAATATGTGGGGAGAAGCTATATTGAGTAGCAATTATCTTTTTAAATAAGGTACCCCGCAAAAATAAAAATAAAACTACTTATGAGTTATGGAAAGGTAGAACACTTTCATATCACCATCTTGAAGTGTGGGGGTGCCTTGCTAAGGTGGCAATACCTCCACCTAAAAATTTAAGGATATGGCCAAAATCTGTTGATTGTATATTCATCGGATATGCCTAGAACAGTAATGCATATTGCTTACTGGTATATGATTATAAGATTCCAGATATTCATAAGAATACTATAATGGAATCAAGGAATGCATCGTTTTTTGAAAATGTATTGCCTGCAAAGCTCAGGGAGGAAGCAAGTTCCTCGAAACGAGCTTATGAGGATATAGAAGAAGATAGCCAGGAAGAAGAAAATGTTGAGGTTGAGCTTCGGAAAAGCAAACGGATGAGAATTGAGAAATCTTTTGGCCCAGATTTTCTATCCTATATGTTAGAAGCTGAGTCTCAAACCTTTCAATAAGATGTTCTCCGGAAGGTCCTCTTTGGAAAGAGGCGATTCAAAATGATCGAATCCGTTCTACAAAACCACACTTGTGAGCTAGTGGATATGCCACATGGATGCAAACAGTTAGGCTATAAGTGGATTTTTCAAAAGGAAAATGAAAGCACATGGAACAATAGATAAATATAATGCCAGAATTGTAATCAAATGATATAAACAAAAGGAAGACCTAGATTACTTTGATACTTATTCTCCAGTAACGAGAATAACATCCATTAGGTTGATTCTTCCAATTGCAGTATTGCGAAATCTAGAAATCCATCAAATGGATGTAAAAACTGCTTTTCTCAATATAGATTTAGAAGAAGAAATCTACATGGAACAACCTGAGGGTTTTACTACCCAGGACAAGATAGGAAAGTGTGTAAGTTGGTTAAGTTATTGTATGGATTAAAACAAGCCCCTAAGCAATGACGTAAAAAATTTGACAATTTCATGCTTGAGAAGGGGTTCAAAATAAATGAATGTTATAAATGTATCTATGTAAAATATACAAATGATGAGTATGTCATGCTATGTATTTAGGGAAAAGTATGAAAAAGATGTAACATGTTTGACCAAAGTGGTAAAAGAGGCACAATGTTTGTTTTTGATGCAATATGTTTGGTCTTGTTGGTTTTTGATGAATTCTATTTGTGTCTGTTAAAAATTTATGTTAACACCGCAAATGTCTTGCACGTGACTTTTTTTTGCTGTGAAAATTTTCAAATACCCCTCACTTCTTCAGTGTTATTATATTATTAACACCATATCACCGTCGACAATCCCCACCGAACCAACTAATTCCCCACTCTGAACCTCCATAAAAGGTAATCCACGTGGGCTCAGACACCCTTAATTACAGTCCTTCTGCCATGTTCCCGATGAAGAAACCAAATCTAAAATTGCAACCCCAATATACAATTAGAAAATATAAAATTAATTTAATTATTGTTGAACCATGTGTTAAGTTGTCATAAGCGGATAATAATTTGTTCACACATTCCTATAATAATAAGTTCATAGAGTGACAAGAATTTAGATGAATCAGATTCATGTCAGTTACTAACAGAGAGAAACAAAAGGCTGGCATATCGAACCTATGAAGAGCCGCCTCAACAGAACCAACGATGATGATCATACGTGTTGGGATATTAGTCGCTGCTAATTTCCACCTTGCATGATCTTGGGACTCGATGAATTAAGAGAAATGCAAACGATACAAGAATTTACGTGGTTCACCAATTTGGCTACGTCCACGACTCACACCCACACTTTCACTATAGACAAATAGTGTTACAAATTGTATCACACAATATGTATCGCTCACACTCTAAAATACTCACTCCGTATTTTTGGCTCACAATACAACACTATTTTCTCCCACACTCAAGACACCAACAACCAATTCTTACTCTTCTCTCTTTCTCGTGGTTATCTTTCCTTCAGACATTGTTGGCTTCTTATAATTGTCAATGATAGCAACCTTGAGTGGCTTGGCTGGTCACTTTTCTGAGTGCCTTGCCCACTCTGGTTAGTGCCTTGTCCACTATGATGAGTGGCTTGCCCACTGATGAGTGACTTCTCCACTTGTTGAGTGGCTTGCCCACTCTGATGAGTGGTGGTGGTGGCTCGAAAGTCTTCATTCTCAACAATCTCCCACTTGAAGACTTTAACTCCACCTGTATCTATGAGTGGACTGAGTGTTATGCTTACCTGTCTTCTATTGTTGAAGACCTACTGAAGCTGAGCAGAACTTCAGTTTCTCTGTGGTGACAGACTTGGTTAACATGTCAGCTGAGTTCTTGCTGCCTTGGATCTTCTCAAGTGTTAAAACTCCATCCTCTAGTAGAGATTTGACGAAGGGATAACGAAGTCCAATATGCTTGGTCCTTGAATGAAATGCATAATTCTTTGCCAGATGTATCGCACTCTGACTGTCACTATGCAAAACATTCTTCGTCTGTCTTAGAACCAATTTTGCTAACAAACCTTGTAACCAGATCATCTCTTTGCTTGCCTCAGTGACTACTATGTATTCTGCCTCTGTGGTTTATAACGCTACTATCTTCTGTATCTGCGAAATCCAACTGATTGCAGTAGTCCCCACTGTGAATACATAACCGGTAGTACTCCTTATGTTGTCTACCTCACCAGCAAAATATGAGTCTACAAACCCTTGTAGTCTCTACTCGTTTCTTCTGAAACACAGGCATCTATCTGGACTCAAACCTTTTGAAGTAGCAACAATGGTCAACATTGCATCTGAAATAGCCATTCTTTTGCATAAACCCATCAAACGTTTTGTACCACTGTCTTGGAGCCTGTTTCAATCCATATAAGCTCTTATGCAGTTTACACACGAGTTTCTCCTTGCAATTTTCTGAGAAACCCTCTGGATGCTCCATGTATATCTCCTCCTCGAGATCACCATGGAAGAAAGCAGTTTTGACATCTAACTGCCCAAGTTGCAAGTCTTCTGCTGCAACAATACTTAAAATTGACCGAATGGTCGTCAATTTTACAACCGGTGAAAATATGTCGGTGTAATCGATACCTTCTTTCTGCTGAAAGCCCTTGGCTACAAGTCTCACCTTGTACCTTTTGGAACCGTCATGTTCCTCCTTGACTCGATACACCCATTTGTTGTGTAACACCTTCTTTCCCACGGGTAACTTAGCCAGCTCCCATGTTTGATTAGAGATAAGGGACTCCATCTCTTCTTTCATTGCATACTCCCACTTGCTAGAAAATTCTCATTGACATGCTTCATCATAGCATTTAGGTTCTTCTGCATTAGTAAGCAACAAATGATTCATGTACCTTCTATTTGGTATAGGAGGCCGTGAAGATCTCCTTAATACAAGAGATGAAGATGGAGACTGTGGTTGATCAGTTTGTTGTGTGCTGCTCTGCGATGTCTGCTCCTCTGTCTGAGGACTCTCAATTGCTTGCTGCACTATACTTCTGTCCGGGATATCATTTGGATCAACGTGCATACGATCGCTCTGTGCTACACTACTAGCTTGTAGTGTATTTCTGTTCTTGTACATCACCTTTTCATTGAAAATCACGTCTCGACTTCTGATCACCTTCTTGGTTTGGTCATCCCAGAACTTGTACCCCAAGCTTATCTACACCATATCCGATGAAGGTGCATTTTAGTGACTTGAAGTCAAGATTTCCCCTAGCCTGATCACTAATATGCACATATGATTCACAACCAAAAACTTTCAAATGAGAAAGTTTTACCTCTTTTCGGCTCCATACCTCTTCTGGTATTCCGAACTCTAGCGGGACTGATGGTCCACGGTTGATCAAGTAAGCTGCTGTATTGACTGCCTCTGCCCAGAACTGCTTGGGCAGTCATGCGTGTATTCGCATGCTTATGTCTCTCTCAGTCAATGTCTGCTTCATCCGTTCTGTTACACCATTCTGCTGTGGTGTCCCTGTCACAGTCCTTGCTAGTATGATGTCATTCTCATAACAGAACTTCATGAACTCCATGTTATCATACTCACCACCGTTGTCTGATCTCAATGTTTTGATCTTTAGACCTGTCTCATTTTCTACCATGGTTTTCCACATGTTGAACATTTCAAATACTTCAGATTTATGTCTCAAGAAATAAACTCATACATTTCTAGAATGGTCGTCAATGAAAGTCACAAAATATGACTTTCCGCTAATGGATAAGACAGTGGTTGGACCCCAGACATCCGTGTGAACTTGCTTAAACTTTTCTTGCTTTGCTTCTCTACCACTATTTATGAAGCTGACTCTCTCCTGCTTCCCAAAGATGCAATTTTCACACAAGTCTGTGTCAACTGACTTTAGGTATGGTATTCTTCCTTTGGAATGCAAGATCTCGAGACCCTTGTCACTCATGTGACCAAGTCTCTGGTGCCATAAATTTGGATCATCTTTGCTGCAATTGACCCACCAGTGTCTTCTGACCACTCTTCTGACCACGAGCGACTGTCATCACACCTTTAGAAACCCTCCAAGTATCGCCATTGAAGGTTGTGACATAACCTTACGTTGCGAGCTGCCCCACCGAGGTCAAATTCTTTCTCAAGTCAGGAATGTGTCTCACATCCCTTAACTTCCACACAAATCCATTTAACTTGATATGTACATCACCCTTGCAAACCACATCGCAAGGTTGATAATCACCAAGGTATACCTTACCAAGATTACCTGGTGAATAACTCATTAAGAGTTCTCTGTTGGAGGTCGCATGAAAGGAAATTCCGGAGTCTAGCACTCATGACTCCGACTTGCTCTCCAAAGAGCATACCAAAACATCGTCTGCCTATTCTGCTGCGATGTTTACAGCTTGCCTTCTTTCTCTTTCTTCGGGGATCTAAAAGGATTGTTGTAGTGTCCGATATTCCTGCAGTTCCAACACTCGATCACCTTCTGGTTCTGATTGTTGGAATTTTTTAGATTTTGAGATTGTGACCTCCCATTCTTGGACTTAGACTTATTGTGCCCTCCATTCTTGTTTGAATCTATGCATCTGCTCTCTACGTTCAAAGATGACCCGGAGCTAGAAGTACCATTCAACCGATTTCGAATTTCTTCAGTCATAATGATGCTGACCACATCATCAAACTTCAGTTTTTTCTTCCCTGACTCGCTGATTGCAGTGACTGTGCATTTCCGACTATTAGGCAACTGCCCAATAATTAGGCAGACACGTATCTCATTAGTGAACGACATGGCCACTGCTTCTAGCTCATCTGTCAATTCTTTGAACTCGCTGAGATGCTCTCTGAATTGTGTTTCTTCTGACATCATCATGTTGAACAACTTCTTTATCAGATGAATTTTATTTGCTGCAGAAGGCTGTTCGTACAGACTGGAGAGGGCCGCCATGAGAGAGGCAGTTGTCTTTTCATTATTGATGTTGTAGGTCACTGATTTTGACAGTGATAGCTGTATGATTCCGAGAGCTTTCCGATCCAACACCTTCCACTCTGAATCTTTCATTCATCTCGTTTTTCACTCAAAGGTAAATAAAGATCCTTCTAGTACAAACTGTCTTCTATTTGCATATTCCAGAATCCAAAATTTGTGCCATCAAAATGAGAAATTTTGGACTCTTTCTCTAACGCCATTGCTCCCACTCGAACATATACGATGAATACGAAAATTATTTCGCAGAATAATTTCTGTAAATGACTTATGTGCCTTTGATTCGCCAACTGAAGACTCTAATACCAATTGTTGGGATATTAGCCGCTGCTAATTTCCACCTTGCAGGACCTTGAGACTCGATGGATTAAGAGAAATGCAAACGACACAAGAATTTACGTTGTTCACCAATTTGACTACGTCCACGACTCACACCCACACTTTCACTATAGATAAATAGTGTTACAAATTGTATCACACAATATGTATCGCTCGCACTCTAAAATACCCACTCCGTATTTTTGGCTCACGATACAACACTATTTTCTCCCACACTCAAGACACCAACAACCGATTCTTACTCTTCTCTCTTTCTCGTGGTTATCTTTCCTTCAGACATTGTTGACTTCTTATAGTTGTCAATGATGACAACCTTGAGTGGCTTGGCTGATCACTTTTCTGAGTACGTTGCCCACTCTTCTTAGTGCCTTGTCCACTTTTATGAGTGGCTTGCCCACTGATGAGTGGTTTCTCCACTCTGACGAGTGACTTCTCCACTTGTTGAGTGGCTTGTCCACTCTGATGAGTAGTGATGGTGACCCGAAAATCTTCATTCTCAACAATACGATCGAGGGCGACGTTCCGATCGTCAGAGAGCTTCTTCAGCTCCTCGACCGCCGCCACATGGAACAACTGTCGCTAGTTCTGCAACACTTTACTCAGATACTTTCCCGGAGCCAATCGAGGCTTCAACGGTGTGTTGAGACTGCTAGACTCACAGTGGCTAGGACCGGCAACGATGCGAAACGGATTCTTCCGCGAGAACGATGAGCCAATTCGTCTGAGATTGAAGGAGTCATAGCAAAAATTGTAGGAGAGTTTGCAGGTCGAAGACGGCTTTACCGTTCACGGTAAAATCTGCATGGTGTGATTCATTACAACTATCATATATTACCGTAGATTATCGATCGAATTGAAGCCTTGCAGAAAACTCCCTCCTTATTTTCATCTAGAGTTCTATTCTATGCATAATCATGAACAGTGACAGCAATTCTACCACAGACTTACTTAAAGACTCGAACTTGTGGCGAATATGCACAGAATTTGGGGGACGATACAGAAGTTGACCGCGTCCTCAAGCTGCAAAAGTCGACCGCTCTTGAACCCAACACCAAAAAGTCACGCGTCGTTTTACACCAAGAACCCAACACCACTCTTGATTTTGCATATCTGTTAAGCCAATTAACGTTAAATCTTAATCTTCATCCAAAGAGAAATTGATTAGAGTGGAAAAATCTGCAATGTGATTAGGGTTTAGTATGAAGATGAATAGTTGAACAAGGATAAGAGCATAATAGTAATTTAATAATTCAAATATTTTAACTGGCAGAAAATATTACCGGTTCACTATTATATCACACTGGACAAAAATGTGTAATCATTGAGTCACGCAAAAAAAGTTGATTAACCAATTAATCACATTGTGCAAATATGTGTAACCATTGAAGTAATTAACCCTACAATTTATTTGATTTATCCTTCAACTTATCATAAAATAAGATAATGTTACTACATTTGTTATTTAATCGTATTTCTTTTTTACAATAGATTGTTGTTGGTTAGAATCATTTTTTTAAATTAGTAATATATATATATATATAATATTTCTTATGATTTAGTAATATACTTATGTTGTAAGTTAACTTAAATTTTCCGCATGATAATGTTTTCAAATAAGTTCTTTTTTTAATACAAAATATTTGTTTAATCTAGCATGAAAAATATTTTTATCATGTGTTTGTATGACAGAGAAATACTAACTTAGAATGATAGTGAAGTTTGTGTGGGTGATACCTTTAGTATGACGGCAATCACCTTCGATATATCTCTTACCCTACTAAAAAAAACACTATTTGTATAACTTGCGATTGACATAATGTTGAAGCCGTCTCCATCTGCATTTCTTATAAATTTGCAAATGCTGATGGAATTTGCAAGTTTGTAACGATTCGATCTCAAAGGACATTGTCTTTCGCTTTAGAATTAAGTGTTGTGAATTGATATGTGGTTTTCCACGTGATGAGAGGAGTTGAAACCACTCAAAAACATTATCGATAATGCAAAGGCATAGTGAACGTTTTTTACGATCACACCAATAATGTCTCAGATAATGAAGTCGATGTTGATTCCCTATCAGATCACATAATAAATGAATAAGATCCTTTTATTGAGTATGTCACGAGTCACATAGATGGAGACAACGAAAAAGTGATGGATGTTAGTGAAAATTCTGACAGTATCATTAGGGTCCCAAATTTTGAACCTGCGGATAGAGGTAAAAACGAAATGGTCATTTCAGTAGAGGTCAAAGGTTTGGTCATGTGAAAGGTGTTAGTAGATCTCAATAAATGGTAAACATGCAATCCACTGATCAAAATTAGATCCATACCAACTAATGGTCGATTTTCGATCAACAAACGAATAATATGAGGATGCCGACAAACTGTTGAATGAAGGTTACTTTGATACTAACATGAGAACGAAGAAATCAATTGTTTTTAAGTATTTGGCAAAAAAAAATTTATTTTTAAGTACAAAGTTGAGAATGAAGTGTGAGTCTTCGGGCCCACCTACTTACCGTACTCCTCCCACCCATCTCCCAGCCTTCCTCTAAGCCTCCTCCTCCTCCCAGCCATACCCCGTCTCCTCCAAGCCCGCTTCATCATCATCCCAGTCAGGCCCCACCCACTCATCGTACTCTTCCCACCCACCTCTCGTCTCCTCCCAGTCCACCCCTATCCCTCCTCCCATCTCACCCCCTCCTTCCAGTTTGCTTCCTCCTCTTCCTCCCAGCCCGCTCCCTTCCCTCGCCCTCGCTGCCGACTTCCTCCTAGTCTGCCTCTGTTCCTCCTCCCAGCCCACTCCCTCCCCTCTTCCCAACCTGTCTCTCAGCCTCCTCTTTAATTGTATAAATACTTATTCCTATTCTTCTTCTTTTTTATTAGATTGGAGAGGCCACGCCGCATCATCTAGGCTAGGGCAAGAAGAATTGGATATGCTCTATCACCTGTTGTCTTCAATTGAACCTGCTACTTGATTTTCTCATCTTCAACCTCTCCTTCAATAAATTTGGCATTGGGCATCACAGAACCATAATGAATGTATTCATTAACCACATAATAAATTTGTCTTCAAATTCTTCAAATTGAATTACTTCAGTCGAATTTGCTTCAAATTTCCAATTGATACCATTCCTTTGTGACAGTAGCTTGCCTGAATCATTGTTTACAGAAAATGATGTAGTTGTTCTGCCAATTGAAGTTTGCATTATTTGTAACTTTTGAGTGGATTGTCCGAGAACAATGAAAAGTCAAGTTTTGGGAGATGAAAAGGTTGTAGGTTTTGTTGGATCCTGAATCTAAAGTTCCAAAAGAGGACTCAACAGCAGTTGATTCTCACTGCCCTCCTCCATCTTCTACTTCTGTTACTGCAAAAGCTTCTTCTGCTATCATCATTCCCAGGAAATTGTTCAACATTGCTACGAAACCCAAACCAGATTTAGAAATGGTTCTTCTGCCTTTTCATGTCACATTGTCTGTTCAATATTGTGTCTACAATCTTTCTGTAGGCAAGGCTGAAATTGAAATGGATACAGATGAACAGGAGTTGTGTGAGAGACACAAAACTAGAGATGGTGATGACATGGACTGGAAAGCAGAAACAGCTAGCCAAGATGTTTGTGATATGTTTGCCTTCCTATTCCTATAACCCCATCAAATATGTGTTGAAAGGATTGGTACGAGCAGAAAGTTCAGTTATATGGACTTGTTTTTACCTCAACCGCGATCATCACATCCAGTGGGACATCATTCATTCAGATAATTGTACTTGAATCCTTTTTGTTTTTCAGTTGATTAAAACTTGTCTAAATCAAATTGATAAGGTTCTGGTGGTCTGTATGGTAGAAAATCTGGGTCTCCCATGTTTGCCATTTCACCCAAAAGCATAATTTATGCATTGGACATTAGAATGTAGTAAGCTTAAAGTGATGATACTTAAACACTGTTCTTCAAGTATGATGGAAGGATTTAGATGATTCTAACGAATTGCAATTTCCCTTTTCATGGAGTTGAAAGAGAAAAACATGCTTGTCCTGAGGAAGGTTTGATGATGCAAGTGAGAGGCAGATTCATTCTATCCAATATATATATATATAGGAAGATTTAAAAGGATTACTAGGTTCATCATGTTTTCGTGTTGCTGCGTATTTAAGGGATTTAAGGGTATTGTACCTACTAGCTAGCTGCATTACATTTAGGGTTTGAAAAATCTGTGAGTTTTTTTTTTTTGCCAAGAAAAACCTTCAATTTCATTCATCGTCACACTCCAAAACCGAGTTGTCCAACATACATATCGAAATAAGTGGGGGAGGATGTATGAGGGTCCAGTTTACTGGACACATCCCCTGCATAGATAGACTAGCAACCCAATTAGCGTATCAGTTTGTGTTTCTCATGACAATTTGCCAACTCACCATAAGTATTCCTTTAGCCACTTCCAATGTGTCGATTAAAATTTGTTGTATCTCCCATTCCATACGTTCGGCCGGCCCTTGTAACCTATGGATTACCACCTGTGAGTCACTTTCAATTACAACATTGCTCCATCTATTCCACACCGCTAGTTCCACACCATATAGAATCGCCTTAGCCTCCGTTACAATCGCCTTTGTCTCCCGTACGTAGGTGTTTCGACCCACAATTATCCTTCCATACGAGTCCCTAGCTACAACCCCAGTTCCACCCTTACCCGTTTTACTATCCCATGCACCATCACAATTAACTTTTATCGTACCTTGGGTCGGTCTTGTCCAACGAGCTGGTCGAACCGTGGATGTCCTCTCAGTGGCGTTCGGTGGCTGCTCCCTGGTCTACCAGCACTCTTGGGACAGGGCGCTGGCCGATTGGATTATGTGGGTTGGTCTCGGCGTGTCATCCTCGTGTATTGGTCAGCGCCACTCCTTCCATATTTACCATGCCAATATCTCCGCACATAGCCTCCTATGCATGCCTTCTTCACTCTCCCCCTCATCCAAATATACTATCGTGTCGAGCCACACCTCTCTTGTGGATCCCCGATCGACACTCCATGTTATGCCCATTCCACCAAGCCACGCTCCTCTCGTCCAGTCGCATTGGGTCACGACATGTTCGATGTCCTCCACCTTGTTGCAAAACGGGCATTCACTTGTGACATTCATGCCTCGCCTAGCTAGGATCGCCCAGACCGGTATTGCTTGGTGCCCTGCTTGCCACAAAAAAGATTTTACCTTAGGCACCGCGATTCCCTTCCATATTCGGGTCCACCTCGTGTTTTCCGATCGATTGTTGGTTTGCTCCATGGGTTCCATGTTGGCTTGCCGAAGCTCTTTTAGCCTCCGATACACAAGTCTCGGTTCCGCTCTACCCGTTCTTGCCATTGGCCAAACCAACCTATCCTCCCTCGGTTGTTTACTCAAGTAGATGGATTGGATGGCTTGCAAGTCTCATTCCATTGCCTCGCCTCGGATTACACTTAGGTCCCTTCCTCTTGGTTCAGTCGTTATCAATTCGGCCACCCGCATGTTCTCCATATCCAGGGTTGCGTTGGCTCGGTCCAGCTGGAGGCTCGGTCTTCCCGGGGATCCATGCATCCCCAAACACCCTTATATGTCTCCCATCGCCGACTTGCCACACTCCTTGCTCCTTCATCACGTCCCACCCTCGTAGAATACTACTTCACGCCCATGACGGCCTAGCTCCCGCTTTTGCCCCTAACAAAGAGTTTTTTGGATAGTACATATCTTTCATTACTTGAGCCCAAAGGGTTGTCGGATTGTCTTGCAGTCGCCATGCCGTTTTTGTAAGCATGGTCGTGTTGAAGTATTCCAAGTCCCGGAACCCCATACTTCCCATATCTTTCGGCATAGCCATTCTTTTCCAACTGATCCAATGCATTGTTCTCCTTTCACCCCTTCCGTTCCACCAAAATCGGGCAATAAGTCGTGCAATTTCCTCGCACCATGTCACCGGTAGCTTAAAAAGCGTCATTAGGTAGGTCAGAATGACAGTGATAACCGCCTTAATAAGTACCTCCTTTCCTGCCTTGTTTAGAAAGAGTAACTTCCACCCATATAGTTTCCTCATGACTCTTTCCTTGATGTATCCGAGAGCCGCCCTTTTTGATCTGCCCCAGGTCGTTGGTATCCCTAAGTAGTTCCCTGCATTGTCCACTGCTTCTATCCCCATGGCCCCTTTGACTACCTCCTTTGTCGACTCCCGGACCGTTGCCCCGACCTAAATGCACGATTTGCTCAGATTGACACTTTGTCCCGAGGCCGCTCCATATTTGTCAAGCATGCTCATCAGCACCCTCACATTCTGTTCGATCGCCTTCATGAAGAAGATGGAGTCGTCCGCGAAGAGTAAGTGGTGGATCTCCGAACATGTTCTTTTCATACTAATACCCTCAAACCTCTTATCCTCCACCGCCTTGCATATCTGTCTGGATAATGCGTCCGCCACAATGATGAACAAGTACGGAGATAGCGGGTCTCCTTGCCCTAGACCCCTCGTCGGTCTTAATCTAGGGGTCTTCTCACCATTTATCACCACACTATATTGCACGTTCATCATGCACTCTTGTATCCATTTGCACCATCTTTCCCCAAATCCCAGTGTCTTCATTGATTCCAATACAAACCTCCACTCCACCCGATCATAAGCCTTGTTCATATCCAGTTTGACTGCAAACTCCTCCCTGCTCACCTGTTTGTTAGTCTGCATATGATGGAAAAGCTCATGCGCAATAAGAATATTATCATGAATGAATCTACCAGAGACGAAAGCACTTTGGAACGGGGTTATAATATTTGGTAGCACACATTTAAGCCTATTTGCTAAAATTTTGGATATGATCTTGTAATTGAAATTGCAGAGGCTTATAGGTCTAAATTGCATGGGGTTTATTGGGTTTGACACTTTAGGGATTAACACAATGTCAGTATAATAGTAACCTAGAGGCAATCTATTCGTTTCAAGGAAAGAATGTACCGAATGATAGACGTCGTCCCCGAGCACATCCCAGAAACGATGATAAAATACCCCCGGAAATCCGTCTGGTCCCGGCTCTTTACTCCCACCCAGTTGGAATACGGGTTGTTTCACTTCCTCCTTACTTACCCTCCTTGTCAGATTCCCATTGATTCTATCATCAATGAGGAATGAAATGCTCTCCATCTGCTCCCTTGTCGTGTGGCACCCTTCGGATCAAAATATTGACTTGAAGTATTTCTCACATTCAGATCTTATCTCATTCCCTCCCTCTGTCCATGTTCCGTCCCCCTTTTGGAGTATTCTAATATTGTTTTCCCGACGTTTTTGGATAGTGGATTGGTGGAAGTATTTCGTGTTCCTGTCGCCCGCTCTTAGCCACTGCACTCAGAACTTTTCTCTCCAGTATTCCTCTTCTCTCTTCCATGCCTCCTCTATTAGGCTATTGATGTTCTGCTCCTCCTGTTTACTATAACCCCCATTCGACCTATGTTGGGCCCTGGCTAGCTTCCTTTGCAACTCCTCAATGCATTTCTTATTGTTCACCCCGTTGGATTTACTCCACCTTACCAGTCTGGTTCGGCATTGTCCCAACTTCCCATCTTTTATGGTGGCTTCGCCCGGGTTGATTTGTGAGTTGATTTATGTGAGTTGATTTCTATTTTTTTATTTTTACTATTTACTAACTGAGTTTATATAAAGTTACAATTTGTTAACTCCATCTAATTTACTACTAAACTGTGATAGAAATTTGAATTTTATTTATTATCTAACTCTTTCTTTAAAAAAAATTGTTAATTGATCTTTTCTAACTTTTGCAATATACTATTTGCTTTGTATTTTGCTGGCTGAACTTTGATTTTTCACAATTTGTTAGTTTTTTTTTTTGGCCAATCACAATTTGTTAGTTGACTGACAAATATATACATATAAATGTAACAGTAACATTTTTTTTTAAAAAAAAGTTTATTTGAGCAAATTAATCAAACTCTCAAAATTTAGTTAACTTGTAAGTAATCAATGTATATTTAAATGTTAACTTGTATTCTACTTGAGACAACTAATTTTATACAATTTAATGGTTTACATATTTGCCTTGAATTTTGTTGGTTATAGTAATGAAATTCGAAGTTTTACTTCATATCATGCAATTAATTTATTACAGACAGTACAGTAGCAACATATAAATTCAACCATTACATTCAGCAGCAACAAATCAATACCAGTCCATTCGGACAAATTCCTCTAATGAAATATACTGATTAGAGAAGGCTACTTTCAATTAAGTGCAAACTGATTTCTCGCTTTTATATTTAACCAGATCTTACAAGATCATTATTTAGTTTACACAGATTACAAGACCACAGCCTGTCATGACAATTAAGATTCAAGAGATAGAGAGGAGATGACAATTATCATTCATCCTAGGTACGGTTGTTCCTTTGTGCAAAACCAATACAAGCAGTGCAGTAGATGTTTCAGAGGAGGTAGGAACTTGAGCTCTAGTTACCCCAAACATTGTCCCAGTTACCAGAGGGAGGAAGAGAAGCAGCAGCAGCCTTTGGTCCTGGTCCTCCTTCGATAAAGCCCTGATGATGAGATCCTCCCGGTCCTGGAAGAGGGAGTCCATCTGGGCCTACTTGATTCAATTTCCTCGGTTTCGACTTGATTCCTAACAGTCTCAACACAAATCTTGCTAGCTCACCATACAACATACCCGAACGATCAAAAAGCTGCAATATTTAACAGGCAACAATGTAGTTTATTAGCATACAGAGAGCGGAGAAGAATTAGCATTACTTCCCCCATTTACTTGCAGTTTTAGATCTCACCCTAATTAACTTTAAGCTTAAACTAAGGCACAAGAAATATAAGCTAGGACCTCCCTTCTCATCCATTTATCACCCATAGGATTAGATCCTAGTGTTGAAATGACTAAACCTGACAACCCATGAAGTCATTCCGTTGATACTGCTACGGTGGCTGCAGTGTTTTAAACAAATGATGTTGAAGTACCTGAAGAAGTGCTGACATAAACATGTGGAAAGCTTGAGTGTTTTGGTCAATGAGAATCGATATCCGCCCAAAGAAGGTCACAACCCCTTGCATCTGCCATCAGAAAAGAGACTCAATTAGTTCCTCAAGGAGAAGTGTGGAAGAAAAAAAAACTGTATTGAAATAATGCATGAGCCCCAAGAAGACATTAGCAGCACCATCATCAATCACACATGACAGTGATATCACTTACCACCCGCATAAATGACATCCAGAACCCTGGAGGAGATGATGGTGCACCATATGGATCGTTTGGATCTTGAGGTCCTCCATACGGACCTCCCATTCCCATTCCTCCCATCCCCATTCCTCCCATCCCCATTCCTCCCATTCCATATCCGCCCATTTGTCCTCCATACCCACCACCACCATACATTCCACCCCCATACATTCCAGATGATCCATAGAGGCTGCTGCCTCCATACCCTCCTCCCCTGTACATGGAATTCCCATACATCCCTCCACCATATGATCCACTTCCTAAGCCACCATACATTCCACTTCCAGTTCCAGTTCCATATCCAGAGTTATAACCAACGCCAGTAGCAGAACCATAACCTGAAAAGTTTAAAGAGTACAACCTTGAGCATCCGTACCTGCTAAGCATGGTGAGGACAAAAATAAAAACACGGGAGGTTCCACTTTTTCATTTGATGAGCAAGTCAAATAGCAACATAAACATACATGATCAGCACTCTGCGGGTCACAAAGAGATCTAAATGACAAATTTTAATTTCAGTATCTATTCTTAGCAAACTACCAGGTTGGCACAAACATTTTTTCTTCTCTTTTCTTAAAAGTTAACTTTGTCCTTGGCACCTGTAAGATTAGAAGTGAACAAATGACTATGAAACGATGGAAGTATATGTAAATATAGGCTTTATGTCTGCAGTCACCTCCATAGGTGCTATTCCCATAATTCTGCTCCCATGGTCTTGAGGGAACAGGTCTCCCAAGGGAATTGGTATTTACTGTGGCACCCCTATCAGCTGTGGAAACAATTTCTCCAGGTCTAGCAGTACCCGAAGCCTCAACTACGTCACTTGTGCTGCCGGCAGATGGTGGCTTAAAAGGCGCACCACCGGAAGCGCCTCCTGCTCGTTCCCATGGCTTTGGTGGAGGACCACTTGCTGCAAACGGAAACCCTAGTTCAGCTTCAGCTATCCAATTAAGAAGCAATCATACAAATCTTCTTTCCCAACACTTTCATTAATCCTAGCTCAACAAAAAGATTGAAGTTCTCCTTTTTCCTTCCGAGAAGAAAGACAAAATTTCAACAGCTGAATTACTCCGAAAACTTAGAAAATAAAGGGTAGGGTCAACCCTCTCTATCATAAATATATAGGCGATCCGAGCTAAAGATGATTCCAAATCTCCAGCTCTACATCGACTCCAATTTCATATGGTACTCTCCACAAGGAGAAGATAAATGACAACCTACCGTAACTAATCCCCACAGAACTCTGCAGGATAATAAAGTTGATTCATCGAGGAATTCAACTGCATACGAATTAGTAGGTTCTGCTTTAATCGACAAATCTAAAAACCAAAAGCAGAGACAAAGGGAGAACCTTGCTGGGTATTAGAGGATGCCATGGCAGGTCAAGCGCAGGAACAAGTAGTTGGAGAAATCGCCAGCAGAATTTGCACGATTCTCTCTTTGTTGTTAAGAGAGAGAGAGAGATCGGCGTCTCTCCTTTTCCTTATCGGATATGAATGTCGTTTACTCGATTCTCGTTCCTGGAAACCCCAATTCTTATTAGGGTTAATAGCTCCGATGTATGATGACTGTATTTTTTTTATATAGTCAAATAGTTCTTTATTTTTGGAGTATGTTGTACTATGATATTCCTTTAGTTTTTAGATTTTTCTGTTAAATGATACATGCACCACGTATATATATAATATGTAATTTAAAAATTAAAAAAACATGAAAAAAAATCGGAAAAATTTAATAAAAATTTTAAACTTTATATATTAATACAAATTATTTTTTAAAAACAAAATCAAAAAACTAAAAAAAAAAAAAAAAAACTAGGGTTCGACCCTTGGGTCCAATTGACCCAGCCAATGGTCCAACCCTGGGCTGGGTTGGACCCCCACCAAGTCGCCTGACCTGGTGGGGGTCCAACCCAGCTCAGGGTTCGACCCTTGGTTGGGTCAATTGGACCCCAAGGGTCGAACCCTAGTTTTTTTTTTTTTTTTTTTGCAGTTTTCGATTTTTTGTTTTAAATAAATTTATGATTTTTTTTATTAATATATAAAATTTTAATTTTTTTAAAAAGATTTGTTATAATTTTTTTCCTATTTTTTCTATTTATTTTAATTTTCCTATTTAATTTTATTTTTCATCCGCCACATCAGCGCCACGTCAGCATTCCGTTAGTTAAACTTGACTGCAACAGTAACTTTGACTAAATAACAACATTATGAAAACATAAGGAACCAAAAAACAACATAGGGGTACCATCTTTTCACATGACCCAAACATATGGTACCATTGAACCTATTAACCCTTATTCTTATACAGAAAAATCGCTTTCCGGGTTGCCGTCCGGTCTATATTGATCGAACGTTGCAGTTCGATACTGGTTCTTGCAAGGTGTCTATGAATAGTAGTGCACAACAAACCAGCGTACCTTCAAAACTTAATCACTGGATTATGAGCGGGTTTAGTAGGAGTAAATGATTTTTATATTTTTATTAAAATAGAAATAGAAATAAAGATAATATTGATTAATAACAATTAATTATTTTGATATTAGAATATGAAAATTACTTAATATTTTTTAATAAAAAAAATTTATGTGTAAATATTTTAAAGGTTGAAAGACTAAAGAGTAATCAATTAGTCTAAGTCTAACTATTTAACAACATAAAAAATAAATAACTAAATAATAATATTGAGTAAGTCTAAATAATCAAATAATATCTATTAAATTGTGTCAGGTGTTTGACATGTTTTTCTGCAAAAAGAAAAACATGAGTTTATATAAATAATAATTATTGTAAAATAATGTTGATCATACTTTCTAATTGTATATATCAAATTTATTTTATGAATGCAATTAATTGATTTAGCACATAGACAGAAACGTTTGATATAAATCTGAAATCCATCACGAAAAGGTTAGTTATTTAACCTAATGTTTTTGGAGATGTTCCAAAAATAAATAAATATTTAATAAAATTATTATAGGTACTCTAAATAGTTTTTTATTTTTATAAAACAAAGTCAAAAAATAAAATTTAATAACTATATAACTTATAAGATTAAATTTTAACTTAAGTGTAGCTTACAATTTAAAAAGTTGTCGCTCATGACTGAGTGTCTCATGACTGAGTGTCACAAATAAGTTTTATTTATTGTATTCATAACTGACAGTCGGTCGGTGAAACTTAACGAACATTCCACCCGTAATTGTGAGTCATGGTTAGATATATTTTAATAATTAGTTTTTGAAATTGATTATATATATATCACTGAGATTTTTGTTAAGGAAAGATTGACAACTACACGCCACTGCCACCAGAAAAACACCACAGAAGTGTTGTCAAAGTAGTAGAGATAAAAAGTTTCTCTTTGAAGGACGGGCGCGTGGCTTCAGACGCTTATCTCTCCTAGGTTGAAAATCCTGGTGAGCGATTTCTTCGGCGGATTTGGCTCTGCTACAATCAAGGACAATCAATACGCCAATGAATGTTGATCGACAACGACATTCGTCCAATTGAAAGCAAGAAACCCATGCACTCACAGCAATATGGCTACGTGATCACAGAAACGTTGCTCTCGTACTGAAACAACACAACCCATAAAATTTCAGCACAGGTTCGGTACCCAACCTTTTCCCTCATTTTCCTTCGCTTGTTTCTTGCAGATGAGACTGTAGTGACGACTCCTGCTCCGACCAGACATGGCAACCTACCTACCCAGCTCCGATGAACGGAATACACCCCGAAAATCCCAAATGCAGTTGCCTTCGAATCCAGAGCTGGAAAGCGCCGAGAGGTATGTCAGTATGATTATTGCTCAGAAGCCTCTCAAAACTGCTGCAATACATAGTGTACTCAAGCTTGTGCGGGCTAAGTATGATTCAGTGATGATATCAAATGTGTCGGATATGATTGTGATGCTTGAGTTCGAGAACGAAGAGGATCGAAAACAGATTTTCGACCTATCTCCATGGTCGGTACATGGGCATTGTTTGAGTCTGCAGAAGTGGGTACCTAGCTGTGGCATAATGGCAGTTGAGTTCGAGTGGGTTCAAGTGTGGGTCCAAATCCACGAGTTGGGATTGGAGAAATATAGTGTGGTGAACGCAAGGAGGATAGGTGATCAAATTGGTACATTTATAGAAGCGGAGGAGGAGTTAGAGAGCCGTCACAATACATATATGCGGTTGAAGGTGAATGTAAATGTAAACAATCCGTTGATGGTGGGTTTTTGGTGGACCAATTTGAAGGGCAAAGAACGATTGGCGGACATAAAATACGAACGCATATTGGACTATTGCTATGAATGTGGGAGATTGGGACATACGACTATGGCGTGTAGGGAGGAGATCACAGTGTCAGAAGTGGATCCAACTAAACCAATGTATGGGTCATGGGTATCGGTGCAAAGACCGAAACCAACAAGGGCAAGGAAGGTGGGGGTGAGCATAAGGAGGGTGAGGCAAGTCAACCGGCCGAGCCAAGGAGGACATGGTTTAACATGATGAACCAAACCAACAGGTTTGGGGAGGGGAGTGATCGAACCAGACCCGAGATGGGGCATACCGAAACTCGGTATGAGAAACCAGTCGAAAGGGGAGAAGTGGAGGGGGACACCGAAATAATGGAGTGGTCGGGAAAGGATGACAGAAGGGTGGGAGACAAGATGGAACAGTGGGCTCGGGGTGACCAGAACGAAGTTCAGCCGAGGGATGCGCATGGGAGTGGAAGGGTGGTCAGTAATGGAAAAGATGCGGAGAGTATATAGGCTGAACCATTGCAAATCAAGAAACTAATTGTTCATCCCTTGTACAGAAAATGGACAGAAAATATGCAGTTTGAATCCGTGAGTTGCTGGAAACCTGGGGGAGGGAGGAGTCGAAGGATGCATGATATATATGAGGAGGAATCTGAAGTGGGTCAAAGGGGGAGTAGGCGTGACACAGAGCCTGCAAAACCTGGGCCATACCCGATCATCATTCAAATGGACAACGATGAACCTCCTCAACAGATGAGGCTTGAAGGAAATGGGAACCTGCTGGAATATGTTGTGGAAACCCCACCTCATTCCCCACCAATGAACATATAGACAAAGAAGCAAGGGGATGGAGACGGGGTTGAGTCCATATCTAAATAATATGACGTTAAAGAGAGCAAGGGTATAGGACAATGATGATTTGAACCGTAAGAGGTGTAAGGCGACTGAGCCCACACCACCACAAATGACAAAAAATGATAGAACGGGGAAGACAAAGTTACGAAAGAAACTCAGTCTAAAAAGTAGCCCGGGAAAAAAGAGAGAAGTGTTGATGAGGAATTTGATTAAGAATGCAGACTGGGAAGGGGTGGGAGGCAAGGCAGATGTGAAGGATGAGGAGGGTTCTGGTGGTTGTCCCAAAACAGCCACAGGGGACCAATGAACACACTAGTTTGGAACTGTCAGGGTCTGGGGTCTTCCTTGACAGTTCGACACTTGAAAGACCTCATGAGTAGGTACAATCCGGAGATAATGTGCTTAATGGAGCAAAAATCGGAGAGGCCTACTGTGAGCGGATAAGAGAACAACTCGGGATGGAGAATGCCCACTATGTTGAACCAAGGGGCATATCGGGAGGGATAACTCTCTGGTGGAAGAATGGGAACCGCATAAGTGTGTTAAGGGAGGATATAAACTTCATTGATACAAGAGTCAAGTTGAGAGGAACAGGGTGTCAGATGTATATAAGATGGGTGCATGCAAATACTGATGAGAGAAGAACAATGCAAAATTGTGAAACGATTAGGGGGTTCGGAAGAGGCCCGAATGACCTATGGTTGTGTATGGGAGACTTTAATGCGATTACTCACCAACATGAGAAAGATGGTCGGAGAAGAAAATCACAACGACAGATGGATTCATTTAGACAATTCATTGAGGATATTGGGATGGAAGATATGGGGTCAAAAGGACAGAAGTTTACCTGGTGTAACAACCGAAGGGGGATGAGCGGGTCTATGAGAGGATGGACAGGATATTGATGAATGAGAAGTGGGCGGCTAAGTTCCCAAAGGCACAATGCTTAAATGAGGTGGTGGTGGTCTCAGACCATTCACCCCTAATTCTAATACATGATGGGGATAAGAGACGAAGGAGGAGGGGTTTCCGGTTTGAAGAAATGTGGATGGAGAACCCAGAGTGTAAAGAGGTGATCAAAGAGGCATGGGGAGAGAATAGGAGATGGGGTAGCAACCTATGTCCTAATCTGGGAAATTGTAGGAGAAACTTGATGCAATGGAGTAAGGAGAGGTTTGGCAACAACATGGTGGAAATGAGAAAAGCTAAAGATAGGTTGCGTGAAATTGGCATGGTTACACCAACTATGGCAAGTCAAGAAGAAGAGAATACTCTAAGGACAAGAATCAATGGGTTGTGGAAAAAAGAGGAGATATAGTGGAAACAGAGGTCAAAGATCAAATGGTTGAACATGGGTGACCGGAATACGACCTTCTTCCATATGACCACGAACTCTAGGAGAAGGAGAAATCAGATCTCGAGACTACAAGATCGAAGTGGAAATTGGATCACGAAGGAGGATACAATTAAGAGGGAAATATGGGCTCATTTCACCAAAGTGTTCGAGGCGGAAAATACAGATATTGATGAGGAGATCTTTGATTGTGTCCCGGTCCATATAATGGAGGAGATGAATGCTGAAATATGTAGAGATGTCTCTATGGAGGAGGTGAAGAGAATGGTGTTCCAAATGGGAGGATCAAGGGCGCCGGGGCCAGACGGATTTTCGGGTGTATTCTATCAAAGGAACTGGGGGTAGTAGGAGTAGACGTCTTCACTGCGGTCAAGTCCTTTCTTGAAACAGGTATGCTCCCACAAACCCTTACCCAAACTGATATTACCTTGATTCCAAAAATACTGAACCTGGTGTGTGCCTCTGATTATAGACCTATTAGCCTATGTAATTTCTCTTATAAAGTGATATTAAAGATACTGGTGAACATGGTTAAAGAGTATCTCACGGACTTGATAACCCCTTTTCAAAGTGCATTTGTGGTTGGTAGACTAATACATGACAACATAATGGTGGCACATGAGGTATTCCATCACTTGAGGCAGAGGAAAAGCGGACATAAGATGGAGTGCGCGCTGAAACTGGATATGCAAAAGGCATATGATCGAGTGGAGTGGACATTTCTCTTGAGGAGTCTGGAGACGAGAGGATTCAGGGAGAAACGGATCGGATGGATGAGGGCATGTATAACGACGATGAGCTATCAAGTACTGATCAATGGGGATCGAACGGGTTTCATCAGGCCAACTAGAGGACTAAGGCAAGGAGACCCCCTATATCCTTACCTTTTTATTTTGATGGCGGATGTTTTGTCCCGACAGGTGGAGAGAGAGGTGAATGCAAAAAGGATACAAGGGATAACCCTCAAAAGGGGTGGCCCGAAACTACACCACCTACTCTTTGCGGATGACTCCCTATTCTTCATTAGGGGGACAGTGGAGAATGCGAGACGTCTAAAGGAGTTAATAACGACATATTGCAGGATCTCGGGTCAGAAATTGAATGAATCAAAGTTCAGCCTCATGTTTAATCAGGGGGCCGATGGGAATAAGTGTAAAGACATTGAGGAGACGTTAGGGATACCGTGTAAATCTTATCCGGGGAAATACCTGGGATTGCCATCAGTATGAGGGCGATCAAAGAGGGAAGCCATGGGTTTCCTGAAAACACGAATCCGAGATAAACTAAACGGGTGGAGAACGTAAGAGCTAAATCAGGCGGGTAAAGAGGTGTTGATAAAATCAGTCATCACTGCCATACCGACATATGTGATGAGTATATTCAAACTTTCAAAAACTTAGTGTAAGGAGGTGAATGTGATCATAGTGAGCTTTTGGTGGGGTCAAATGGATGACAAATGGAAGATACATTGGAGAAAATGGATAGATTTGGCCAAAACAAAGAAGGATGGGGGACTCGGCTTCCGGGAACTAGAGACGTTCAATAAAGCCCTATTAACCAAGATGGCGGAGTGAATCGAAAGGGAACCACACTCATTATGGGTAAGAGTACTAAAAGGACTCTACTTTCCGAGGGGAACCTTTAGGGAAACGGGGAAGGGAGCTAGATCCTCATGGGGGTGGGCGAGCTTGCTGCATGGGCGTGATATATTGATCAAACAAGGTTTATGGATGGTAGGCGATGGGGCTTCTATTAGTGCAGGGGCAGACTATTGGATACATACGAAACCAGGCTTCACACCCGATCAGACAGAGGGGTGGAGGGCGAATTCGGACCTGCTGGTCGAGGACTTCATTGTCAGAGATGAACGACGTTGGAACGAGGAATTGATTCGGGAACTAGCTACACCATAGGATGTGGAGCTGATACTGGGCATGAACCCCCTCGATGACAAAAAACTGGACCACCTAATCTGGCCTTACACCGATGATGGTCGAGTAATTGTCAAGACAGCTTACCACAGGATAAATGAGAACGATGTTGGCCTTCCCACAGCCATGGGGCCGAACG
The DNA here is from genome assembly GCA_946814005.1 of Chamaenerion angustifolium. NCBI lineage: Eukaryota > Viridiplantae > Streptophyta > Magnoliopsida > Myrtales > Onagraceae > Chamaenerion > Chamaenerion angustifolium. Next base: position 5,485,374 of record OX328279.1, read on the forward strand.
GATCCAGACCTCCTTCGATATGGCGAGACGTATGGCAAACCAACGTGTTGCCCAAGGTAAAAACTTTCACATGGAAGCTCCTTACCAACTCTTTGTCGGTAATGGATAATCTCAGGAGACGTGGAATGAACGTGGAGCCTTGTTGCCCGGTGTGTGGTCAAGACGAAGATGTAGAACACGTGGTGCTTAAATGCGGGTGGACCACCTCAATATGGACATCAATATTGGGACCGAATGTGACAGCAACACAGAACGGGACGATGGTGGACTGGATGCGTGCGAGAAGGGACGATATGGATACAGGCCTCGGATCCAAGCAAACGCAATGGGAGTTATGTCTTGTTACGTGTTGGAACATATGAAAGGCTAGGTGTAAGATGTCCTTTGAAAACAAGCGACCAAACATACAAGTGGTCATCGAGTTAACACGAAGAGGCCACGAGGAGTTCAAAGGAGAAAGGGCCACATCTCAGCCGAACCAACAACAAAGATAGAACCAGTTACGGACTCGACCGAACCATGGGTATGTAAAGATAAATTGTGATGTGTCATGGGATAGTCGAACCAGAGTTATTGGAATAGGTGCGCTTGCGATAGACGACACAGGAACGTTGGTAGGAGGTGCAAATAGACGACTAAAGGGGCACAATATTGACGTGATGGAAGCGGATGTGATACACTTAGGGATGAAGATGGCGATAGAAAAGGGATGGCACAATGTCATAATATAGTCAGACTCAAGACGAATTATGGAGCAAATACAAGGAAGAGTTCAATATTGGAGAAGTGCAATGGCATACTTGAAGATCCTCACATTGGTAAGAAATTTTGAGTCGTTAAATTGGTCAACGGTTAGGCGTACGGCAAATGAAAGCGTCAACTGGGTTGCCAATCAATCGAGATTGAGTGTGTGTTTACAAAATTGGGTTCTACAACCCCACCCCCTCTTGTTATTTTAAGTAATGAATGTAGTTTGAGTTATGAACATGTTTCCGAAATAATATTTGATGATTAAAAAAAAAAGTAGTAGATGTTGAACGACGACGCGCTCCATGCGCCGGCATGTGGCGGAGGAAGATGATGGCGTGTGAAATCCACACACCCATCAGACTGTCTCACCTGAGGCTTTGATATTGGAAGGAAACATGATGTATATATATAACAAAAGTTAAATCCATTCATTCATTCATCCAGTATCCTACTATCCTTACATACAGAAAACACAGTTACATATTTTTATTTTTATTTCCAACAACAAAACCAATTTAAATTTCTTTTCCTTCATTTTTATTGTACACATTGACACTACACAGCATCTAACTTTCTTCTTCTTCTTCCTAACTCACTACTAGTATTGCTGCTACAACAAACAAGTTACAACTTTTCTACTTTCTCAGAAACCCTACAACCTCGACTCTCTTCATACGGTCAGCCATTCACGTCATCCCAACTGGAAGTGACACTCCTACGTGTTGCCGGATCACGTCATCCCAACTGGAAGTGACACTCCTACGTGTTGCCGGATCATACAAACCACGTAGGTGCATCAACACCACATGATAACAACATTAACTTGGCATCCAAGATTCAAACAGGAATTGACCGAACCGTGTTTAGCTACGAGCCACCCATCAAGAAGCAATTACTACTTCCCGAGCTGCCCATCGTGGCAGGGGAATCACGAACCAGAAACTTCACACACCTCGTACCTGAATACTCCATGATCTCCAAACACTCTTGAAGATCGGAATCACCTGCAAGCATCACCCATTCTTCCTCATCATCTAGATACTTGAGCTGAAACATTCCGTTTTGGATCCTAAACCGCTTAGCCACCTCCTCATAAAGCTGAAAGCAACCATAACTCGGCTCAAACTTGAACCGAGCCATGTCATCCCTGTAAGTAGCCTTCACAGTTATCTTCATACTGCTGTCAACGTAATTAAGCTCAGGTTTCAAGGCACGCTTCCCTTCCTCAAAGTTCTGAGAGGTCGAGGAACTCCCATGCATGATGGAACCTGACCCGTTGGATGAGTCCGTCATGCTTGAACAAGTTGGCCCGTTATGGACAGCAGCTCCGTAATCCCCCTCATGTCTCGTATCCAATTGATCACCGAGAGCAAAAGAAATTGTATGCCGAGAAACATTGTTCTTCATCCTTCTGGATTCAAGGATGGCAGTGGGTTCTTTCACTTCTCCCATAGAGACATCTTTTTCCAGTTTGATTGCGTAAATCTCGTCGTTGATGTACGGACCGGATTTCCTTTCTTGTGCAAGAGAATCGGGAGTTCTGAAGGTAGATATGTTTTCAGGGACGGCAGACGGTTTCTGGGTGTCCGGGAAACAGAAACCTCCTGCTGCTGCTACGAACCCACATGTAGTTGGGTCAAACTTGAGTCCACCTTCGACTCCCTGGACAGAGTCAAGCACGGTCTGGATCTTCCTCAATGATCGGTTCACCTTGTTGATCTTGCGCGAAGGCCATCTTGAGATCCCGTGTTGTCTGCATATCCTTTTCAGAGTTGTGGGGCAAACTGCAATAAGAAAATAAGAACAGAATCTTGATTTCATGCTGGAATTGATGAATCTATGTTTCTACAGAGATCCTTGTATGAATCTGAGACTAGGGGAGGGATGAACAGAGCTATTCAGATTCGATTAGCTCAACAATCAAAAATTTAATTCAACAAATTCTAAGCCAAGCTTAGACAGCGATTGAGACAAACTTGATCATACTAACGCTTGAACAGAGCTTGAGCACAGTGATGTTCAGTTCAACTCGGTTCCATCACCGATCTATCTATGATTGAAAAACTGAACATACATAGTTGAACAAGTGAAAAAATAGTCAATTCGTATGGATACTTACCACCAATGTTTGTAGCAGCATCTTTTAGGCTACCAGAAAAATACTGCTGGAGAACACTCAAGCTTACTGTTTTCTCGGTCGTGCTTTTCTTTTTTTCCTGCTGTCTCCTTGATCCATCTGCCACCTGCAAGTTGGTGAAAACACTGTCTAGATGAACAACACAGAAATATTAAAAAGAAAAAGGTTACATATCATATTGCTAACTGGACTTGAGTTGAGACTGATGTGTTGGTTGCTAGTTGTACTATCTTTTGCGAGATTTGGTTTGCTACACCTAATATATCAGTGCATTTCGCTATCTTCGTCCATCTTTCTGTTAAGTCTAGAATGAAAAATCCATAGTGCCGCACAAGGGTAGTCCAATTACGGCGCTATGTATACATTTTTTTTTGTCTAGTGTTCACAGAAAAAAATGGACGGAACTAGCACTTTACACTTCAGTATGAGCTCAACTAGTGAAAAGGCACAAATAAAAGTTTAGCTAACAAGCAGCATATTGGCCACAGATTCAGCTAGCAATTTGGTATCTAAAACCCCAAGGAAATTAGAAGCAAACCTGCTCAGAGAGACCATATGAATCCAACCCATCAGCCTTTTGCCTACTGTCAGTGCAATTCATGCTGCTGTCGGATAAAACTGCATTGGAGATCCTCTTTCTCGCATGTGTAGGTACGGAGGCCTCCAGAAGCCTCGTTTTAGACACTTGTTCACCGCCTAGCTCTGCAGCTGACACCGTCCTCAGTGTCTTACAAATCCTCTGCATAGTGCGTGACAGATTATCCAATAAAAGCTGTTGTTCTGCACTCCCTTGGATGTTCACTGGAAGAAAGAATTCCAATATGTAATCATCGTCACCAGTGTAAGTGCTTCTTAGCCTAATCGCAACAGCTGCATTAAGGCCAAATCTCCGGGCATGGTGAACGAGTGGGTACTCACTTATATCGAAGGACTTGACGTCAGGGAAGAAGAATGGGTGATTCGATTGAAGCGCTTTTCCAACCATTCCTTGGCCCTCTCCAAGATAGTGCTCTGCACATGCATGAACAAAGCCTTCCATTTTCTTATCGCTCACGTAACATGCGCTATTCTCGACACACAGAACATATTTTTCATCTGAGTCCTTTTTTCCCTCGTGGACATGAACCCTAATACTTTCATCAGAATCTCCCTCAGTGCATATACAAGGAATCCATGTCATGGCAAGTGGAAATTTGTGTGCGTGACATACAACACGAAGTACGTCAGCTATTTCTGCTAGGGCAGCTCTCTGGTTCCTAGAAAGAGACTGCAACAACAACAAAAAATACAAAACCCGGATAAGTCATGATACCATAAAATAGCAGGTTGATTACCAAATTGTACACTCATCTTTGGGCTGATTACAGGAGACATACTGAACCTCTTTTCTTGACAAAAAACAATATATACTTGCATAAAATTGCAAACAATATACTCCGACTCTCTCCATTAGTCTGTCCGGTATATTTAACTGATTTCTCCAAAAAGATAAATGACCATTACAAAAAAAAAATATAAATATACAAAACAGGAATTATAATATGATTGAAAAAATTGGGGTTCTGAACAGCATGTTTATTTTTACATATTTTTCTTGCTTTCTCTTTGTTGATCTTATAATTTCAAATATTATTTTTATAGTTTGATCTTTCTAATTTCCTCTTTATTTTAGTTTTAGAATTAAGACTAAAGGGCATTTCTCTCTTTTTTGAGAAGATGCACCATCTCTCTTTTTGAGAAAATTCATTACCTTGGAGTCTGCTATTTGCAATTTTATGCAAATACAATTTGTTTTGTCAAGAAAACAAATTTAGTATGTTTCTCGCTATCAGCACAAAGTTGAGTATGCAGTTTGGTAATTAAGACTTAAATAACCTGACAGACAAGAACTCAACAGTTTAATCTTTATCTTCCTGATTCATTTAGTTCAGTATGACTATGGAATATGACTATTGAAACAGATGTTTACAAGTACCTTATGATGTCGTCGAGGTGGATTCGTTCTTAGATTGACAGCCTGCAAAGAGAACAAAGAAAGATTTGACTTAGCAGTGACTGGCAAAAATGGAAGATGTTAAATTTAATATCGGGGTCGAGCCACACCCAAATAGCAACCACAATATACAACTTGGATTCAATCCTAAAACCAATTAGTGATAGGAGGAGGTAGCCTTGTTGTATATATGGTGTCTATTTTTGTGTATACCAACCGGCGTAGTATTTTAGTCATAGTGGACTTCAATACTGCCCCGCACTGTGACGACTCGTATTTTTAAAGGCACGGCACCGACACATTTAATGCAAACGGGTTGAGACTCAACAAATCCCCACTCAATCGATGCCTAACCCGAACTCTGGTGCGTGGAGTAAACGGGACACAAGAAACCCACGTTGGGCACCCACAACAGGAAACAACCCGACACCGTCAAACGGAACCGGGCTCTGATACCATGTTAAATTTAATATCGGGGTCGAGACACACCCAAATAGCAACCACAATATACAACTTGGATTCCATCCTAAAACCAATTGGTGATAGGAGGAGGTAGCCTTGTTGTATATATGGTGCCTGTTTTTGTGTATACCAACCGGCGTAATATTTTAGTCATAGTGGACTTCAACAGAAGACAAAGGGAACTAGGAACCTAAATCAATAACAAGATAACCAAACCTGCAGCGCGGTGCAGACGTTTTCCACTTCAGCCTCGAAATTTAGCTGTTCTTTCATGGTGACAAGTTCCAGTACGGCGCAGCAAGACATGTCATTTGAATCAAAGATAGGCAATGCGATAGAACCACGGATATTATGGTCAGCAGCATGCTTAACCCGCAAATACTCATTATGATTGTAATAAACTACATTAGAAGTCCACTCAGGAACCTTTGATAAGAACACCCGACCAGGAAGTCCAGGGAAGGAGCCTGATTTCTCTTCGGCAGAGAAGGAGTATCGCCTCGATACTTCACGATAGCCTTCAAGCATTTTATCCAGCAAGAATGGCTGTTCGCACGTACTGAGGATGATCTTATCACCCTGTTGGATCGGGACCCACACTTGAGCAAGAATCCCCACACCGGACGATTCCTTGAATAAAGAGAGAGCCTTGAGCATCTTCTCATCCAATGATGGCCCCAAGTATCTAGGTACCAACGCACCCCGTTCATTCTGCTGAGAATCATTTCCACTGCTGAGATCTAACTGGTAAGCAATTTGAGTATCGTCTGGCTGCAAATTTGATTTATCTCCAAAGACATAAGAGCTTCCTGAGGCATCAAACCGGTCTGAAAAGGTAGGAGGGCCTTGGTCAACAAAATTCAGTGCATCGAACGAACCGTATGGACTTGGAGGACAATTAAGCAGCATGTAGGATGAGAATAGCTGATCGGGTCCCGATCCGCTGCTATACAAACCAACAGCATCAACGTTCATGAGATCTGCAAAGTTTCCGAAAGGGTCATCTGGCAGTGGAATCCTAACTCCATTATCAAACTGTCCAGCGCTATCCATTTGAACTCCCGGTGCTGCCCAATATCCCACACCTTTCTCTTTAGAAGAAAAGGGGTATTCCATCTTTTACTAGAAAGATGAAATCCCTTCCACAATTGATTACAAACAGCAAATGCTAGAATTCCAGAAGAGAGTCATACTGAAAATTTCTAATCTTCTCGTCACCACCCCCACGAATCAGATCACTGACTTGATAATCGAAACTACAATTAGAGATTACAAGTCCTAGTTATCGAAATTTATGATGTTGACTTCAAGTTGATCCAACAACCCCTAAGATTACCCTGCAGCAAAGCACTAGGAAGGCAGCGGTTTTCTACTTCCCCTTTATAGCAACATATTCAAAAGCCAAATCGACCACCACCGACTACAGACGTGCCATCAAAAGACAGTTTACTAAAAATAGCAGAGCACAATTGAACTGATCTCAGAAGATAGATAAGATACCATACCGCCTACAGGCAGACCCCTCAGAATCTGGCACCATTTGCTCTAAGCAAAAAGGTGTCAGCTTTATCAGCAGCAATTTCAGAACCCGCCTCAGTCTCGTCCTCTTATACACAACCACATGAATCGGCGGGTACTGACAAATCGAGCCGTGGGTGTTGATGAAGATTTAAGAACTGCCTCAGAACCAAGCAAAAGTGCTCTTGTAACTTGATATCTTTGCTGTAATTATCTGGGAAAAGAGATATTTGGCAAGATACTGATAGTGAATGACGGAATCACCCACGAGAAACCCTAACCCTGAAGCTACCAGCGAAGTGACATAATCCCAAGATATACCGACATAGATATATCAGACAGATTACCTTACATCAACAGCTCCTCTGTCCGCGAGTGAATTGAACCGAAATCCTTTAAACTCTGCAAATTAAGCCACGCTTCGAGAGAGAGAGAGAGAGAGACAGCTGCTATAATTGGAAAACCCAAAGCACAGAGTGCCGTGAGTTCGTGACGTCTACAAGTAGTTCAACGGAGAAGGGAGAAGAAGGGAATTTCACGTCGAAAATGGAAAACTTTTGGCGGCGTAGCAGTTCACCCATCTTTCCCTTCTTCTCTCTCCCTAACATCAGCAGAATCTTGAATTTGTCGACGAAAAAGAATCTGGCATTCCGTAAGCTGGATCTAACAGTGCTCTTCTGTCAACAAACAACTATTTTGGGTTAATTGACTATTATTCCACCCTAAACTATATGAGGTTCCTAAACTTATGGCAGGTTCTTTTCACGGAATGTGTAACAAATTCGTCTTACGAATTCCATAAGAAGTTGTTCTTTTCACGGAATTAAAAAAAAATTGACTTACGTATTTCGGGCGGGGTAAGCTTAGAGATTCTGTGTGAAAACCTCAAATTGCCACCAAATAAACAACTTTATATTCTTATCTCATATTTCTTATTCTCTTTTCCTATGCCTTATTCCGAATTCAGTGGAAAAAATGTCTCTTTAAAGAATCAAAATATTGATCAAATACTTCAATAAGTGATTATCAAATAATAAAATATTGTACATTATCGATAATTTTATATGAAAGTTGCCTTATCTAATTTGTTGAAGCCTAATTTCAACGCTGCATATTCGTGTGCTCCTTCCAAACCTATAGGATAGAACGTTCGAGTTTTACTTGTTGTTTTCCATTCGATAATAAAGTCAGTCAGAGATTTTGATGAACAAATAAAATATATATAATATGTATCGAAGAATATGCAATGAGACCCTACTTCACATCAGGTTGAGATTATTATTTTTACTTTAGTTAGTCATTTGTAAGTGTGACATAATTAACCAAAGTAACTTTCTATGACACAATCATATTAACACATTTATACTTATTTCATACAATGTGCAGCATCACCTATCTTCTTAACTAGATCGACGTTCATGTGACCTTTTATAATGGTGTCGCTCCAATGTAAATAGACATATTTTCGAACCTCGATTAGGTCATGGACACATATAATTAAGGTTTGATGTTCGGATAATGACAACATCTAATATCCATCACGATGTCACATGGTTTTCTCTCCGCGTCTAGGGCTTCAGACGAATTTGGGCGATTTGGGCGATCCGACGCGTGAGGGATTTGTCAGGCGAATTTCTTGCCTCTTGTCACAGCTTATTGCTGGGTTATCTCGATTAGGGTCTGTGCGAGTTCAATTGCACGGGCGCGGAGCTGCGAGAGGAGGTCTAGGTCACGGAAGAAGCGCGGTCACGGGCGAACCACCGGAAATCAAGAGCCTGGCTGGGGCTTCGACGATTGAGTACTGAGGGAGGCCAAGTGAGGGGTGGAGGGAGTGATAGGGTAGCTGAGGGAAGAGGGCCACCGAAATAGTGATGGAGCCACCGGAAATAGTGAGGGGTCACCGGAAATCCTAGGTATGGGCATCAGGGGCTCTAAGGGTGGTATCGATGGACCGGTAACAGGAATCCTTGCCTGAGACGATTGCACAACCCACTGCTCCACCAACCACACCCGACTCGGATTCGACCCAATGCCTCCACCAACCGAGTCGGTCGCATAATCCTTTGGTACAGGGCTTCAAAGGAGGTAAGCCTATCTCAGTAGCATAATTTAGGTAGTTGTATTTCAATTCGTAGATTGCCTTAGCCATGGATCGTTTGCCCCGAGCACAATTGCCTAGAGTAGATGATAGAGCTATGCTAGGGAAATTCGTTAATATCCCGGAGAATGTGGACATGCCTGCTGGAAATTTGTGTATTGGGAGGATTATCAGTGATAAACACGTGAAACCGATGGTTGTTCATAGTGTTTTGCAAAATGTCTGGGGTAGATACTCGGGAGTTAGGGTGCAGGAGATGACCAGTGATGTAATTCTGTTTGAGTTCGAAAGGGTGGAGAATTTACAGGATGTAATGGACTGGAGCCCTTGGGCGGTGCAAGGCAACTGCCTATCACTGAAGAAGTGGCACCAGGGGATGAAAATCAAGGAAGTCCAGTTTCATCTGGTACAATTCTGGATCCAGATACATGGTCTGGAGATGGACAAATTCAGCAAGAGGAATTCTGAGGTCATAGGTGCAAGTCTAGGTTCAATCCTGGAGGTGGATGACATTCTGGGGCCAATGGGACTAGATCGAGACTTTATACGGATAAAGGTAGATATAGATTGCACTAAACCTCTCCAAGCTGGATTTTGGTATACCAGAAGGAATGGTGAACCTAGTCGAGTAACGGTTAAGTATGAACGCCTTCCGGAGTTCTGCTTCGGTTGTGGGAGGGTTGGGCACACAGAGAGGGGATGTAATTCTGAGATCACAGTCTCAGAGGAGGAAGAGGGAGGGCCAATGTATGGCCCCTGGATAAGGGCATACATACCTAAGAGGTGTAGAGAACAGTGTAAGTATATGGGTAAAAGCCCAGGCACACCTTCAAGTGAGGCTAAGAGGAGGAGATGGAAGGATTTGATGAAGGAGAGGAATGAGAGAGAAGGGTCCAAAACACCCCCAATGGGGAAGAGCAATCAGGAAGAAGGGCAGCATGGGAAAGGGTGCAATGTAGAGAAGGGGCAGCAGGAGGGGAGTAAACAACAGGGGTCGGAACTAGTGGTGTTTGATGAGAGGGTCGAGGGACGAATGGGAGGGGAGGCTGAGGTGGAGGCTAACCGTAGCATGGGGATGGAGATGCAAGCTTGGCGTGGAGAAGACTCACCAGTATGGAGCCGACAACACAGGTATGAGATGAGCGAGGATTGGGCGAATAGAGGGGGGAAGGGACAAGGATTGGCACCAAGGTGCATCAAGCTACACGGTGGAGAAGAGGTATTATCCGCAAGGGTCGGAAGGCGGGGGCAATGGGGGGTACCACATCTAAGGGTGTCCTCCAGTTGACGGATACTCAGGCGGAGGACCTGCTGACTGGCGGAGAGGTCATTGTGGTGAGGAGGGTCAGTCAGTCCACGGAAGGGAGACAGGGCGAGGTGCAGCTGCAACAAACAGCAGCAGGGGAAGTGGCTGCAGACTCGATGCTAGGTATGGAGAGTGTCGAGGATCTCCATGAGGTTAAGGTCCATGTGTGTGATTACATAGTGGAGCAACCTGAATCTCCGGCAACGAGTGGGGATAGACCGAACATACCAACCGGTCTAAGCCCACTCATTCAAAAAATAACCCTTAAACGAAAGCATCAGGGGAATTACGGGTCGGATGAGGAGGAAGGTGTGAACCAAATGGGTAAAAAACACAAGGGCCACGGGGAAGAGGGTGTGGTGGGTAGGGGCAGGCCGAGAGGAAGGGCATGGGGAAAATGACATAAAAGTACCTGTGAGGGGACCACGGTCCGACGGAAGATAAATACGAGGAGGGAGAAACAACTGAAGATGGGTTCTGGTAGCTGTCCCGAGACAGCTACCCAGAACCAATGAATGTTATGGTGTGGAATTGTCGGGGGTTGAGATCGGCCCTGACAATTCTGTACCTCGCCGATCTCACGAGGAGGATTAAACCAGAAATTATATTCTTGATGGAGACAAAAAAATTCTGAATCGTTTTGTGAGCAAGTAAAGAGGAAGTTAAAGATGGAGGGTGGAGTGTATGTCAACCCGGAGGGGATCTCGGGAGGGCTTGCACTTTGGTGGTCGAAGGAGGTCAAGGTTAAAGTGAATGAGATGGACACGAATGTAATTGACACAACAATCACTAGAACAAGGGGGGAGGTGAAATGCATATAACCTGGCTCTATGGGAGCACGATTTGGGGGGAGCTTATGGAGCTATGGAATAGGCTCTGGGAGATTGCCCATCGGAGAAGAGGCCCGTGTATGTGTGCAGGGGATTTCAATGAGATTGCCATGGGGAGGGAGAAAAGGGATGGGAGACCTAAACAAGCAAGGAAAATGGACGCTTTTAATGAGATGATGAGGGACACGAGGCTAGTAGACATAGGGTTTAAAGGTAACCCGTTCACGTGGTGTAACAACAGAGAGGGGGAAGACCGTATCCAAGAGAGACTTGATAGGACTCTTGTGAACCCGGATTGGATACGGACTTTCCCAACTGCCATGGTGATCCACAAATTGCAAATTGACTCGGATCATTGTCCGCTCATCATACAAGTCGAGAGACACCAAGTAAGGAGCAAAAGACCGTTCAGATTTGAAAAAGGGTGGTTGGAGCACACGGGGTGCCGGGATTTAGTTCGTCGGATATGGGACGGTCAGGGACAGGGAAGGTCGACGGGAGGAATACATACCCGTCTTGGGAAGTGCAGAGGGAAGCTCCGACAATGGAGTAAGTCGACTATTCCGAATAATAAGAGGGTGATTGAGGCTATACATGGAGAATTGCAAGGGATACAATTAGAACCAAACGACAGTTATAGACGGGATAGAGAGAGAGAAATGAAAAGGAAGCTAGAAGAGGCCTGTAGTAGGGAGAAGGAGTATTGGAGACAACGGTCTCGCATTCAATGGATGAAGGTCGGGGATAGGAATACGGCATACTTCCATCAATCGACGGTGGAAAGGAGGAGAAAGAATACAGTGTGTCGTATGCAGCGGAGAGACGGGGTTTGGGTGGAGCGCGAAGAAGATATAATGATGGAATGTGAAGGTTACTTTCACGATATATTCAGATCTGAGGGGGTAGAGGATCAGATGAGATGTGTTCCACGTTTGGTGACAGAGGTGGATAATGATGTTTTAACACGAGGGATTACTAGGGAGGAGGTTAAGAGGGCAGTGTTCCAAATGGGTGGAAACAAAGCTCCGGGACCAGACGGTTTTCCAGGTACATCACATGTTCTTTACAAATGACTCGATCTTCTTCTTGCAGGCAACGGAGGGAAATGCCCGGGGATTGAAAGGTATACTTGAAAAGTATAGCAAGGCGTCGGGGCAGAAAATTAATTTGGAGAAGTCGTGCATACAGTTTGGAAGGGAGGTGGGAGAGAACACAAAGCAGGTGGTTGTGGAGGTGATGGGAATAGGGGTGGTCCAGGATGCGGGAAAGTATCTTGAGCTACCAACTAATTGGGGAAGGTCAAAGATAGAGGCGATGCGTTATCTGAAGGAGAGGGTGATTCAGAAAATACATGGGTGGAAGACGATGTTTCTGAACAACGCGGGGAAAGAAGTCTTAATTAAGGCGATAATTACCGCAATCCCTACTTATGTAATGTCTCTTTTTAAACTACCTAAAACTTGGTGTGCAGAGATAGCAAGTTTGGTGACCCAGTTTTGGTGGAACGGGAGGAGTGAACTGAGAAAGATCCATTAAGTACGGTGGGGGAGGTCGACACAACCCAGGGACATGGGAGGGATGGGATTCCGGGATATGACAGATTTTAATAGAGCCATGCTTACGAAGACGGCCTGGAGACTCCAGAACGATGGGGAGTCGATGTGGGCCTAGGTACTAAAAGGTCTATACTACCCTCGGGGGGATCTTTTGGGTGCCACGGCAGGGGCAAGACTATCATGGGCATGGTCAAACATTTTGACAGGCCGGGATATTATGAGGAGAGAATGGGTGTGGCAGGATGGAACCGGGGTCAATGTAAGAGCCTTTCAGGATGCATAGATACCCGGGATAGAGAACAATAGACTCGGATCAAGACAGGAGAGGGAGGAGGAGGATCGAACCCTAGTGAGTCAATTGATAGATGCAGATAGTCGGGGTTGGAATCTCACGGCGATCCAACACCGGATATCTGATAGGGAACAACAGGCCATTGAAGCCATCCATCTGGGTCCGGAGGCCAGAACTGATACATTAATGTGGTCTACGGCAGTGGATGGAGTGGCAGGACCACGGTTGGTCTATAGACGGTTGAGGGAGACCGGGGGGTCTCAGGAGGGTCGGGATGTGGAGGGGTATGCCCAACCGGGGGAGGGACATTGGAGTAAACTGTGGCACAGAGACTCCATTCCAAAGATTAAGAACTTTCTTTGGAGGTCCTTGAGTAAGGCACTACCGGTTCGAACTGAGCTCGTTAGACGGGGCATGCAACTGAATCCTTCGTGCCCATTCTGTGACGCCTTAGAAACCGTGACCCATGCGTTGATGGGGTGTGAATGGGTAAGGAGGGTTTGGTTCAGATGCATGGGAATTCGGTTGGAGCCGACCATGAGCCGTGAGTGGGTGACTTGGTTGCAGGAGTGGATGGAGATGGGTGAGGTGGGAGGAGAAGGGGGAAGGAAATGGAGGCTAGTAGGGGAGACGATAGCATGGGAGGTGTGGAAGGAGCGGTGCCGAGCTACTTATGCGGAAGACAATCTGAGGTCAGAGGTCACCATACGATCCATCAAGACAATGGCCGAGGAGATGTGGTCCGTGAGAGAACGAGGGGAGGTTCACATGGCTCGGGGGCGCGAGGTTGCGGTGCGGAAATGGGATAGGTCGCATAGGGGGTGATTAAGATGAACGGTGATGCGGCATGAGACGTCCAGACTGGAGCAGGAGGCACGGGAGTGGTGGTGCGGGACTGGACGGGGAAGATCATAGAAGGTTGGAACTCAACCGGGATAGGAACGAGTGCTAAGGCACTTGAGACGAGAGCGATTCTCCAAGCAACGGTGTTGGCATGTTCTAAAGGATGGCCTGAAGTAACAATCGAGTCGGATGCGCAACAAGTAATCAACCATCTTCAAGAGGGTAATGCTGACAAAGATTGGGAGCTTCGGAACATTCTAGCGGACATCTTGGAGAAGGCACGATCCATACCACGGATCCACTGGCGTTTTGTTCGTCGTGAGGCGAACCGGTGCGCCCATTGGGTAGCATCGGAATCTAGGCGGGGACTTTGTCCAAACGATTATGTTTACCGGTGTGCCCATTATTAATTTACCATCTTGTTTAGCTTCTTTATGTTTTATGGATTGTCGAACCTTCCGTTTTGAGTAATTGAATGAATGTTTTCTTGGCAAAATAAAAATATCCATCACGATTGTTTAATTTACAAAGTATATATTCAAATTAATATATTAAAATAATAGGTTATACCAAATCGATAAACTCTATTATATTCATATTCAGCTTTGAATTATATGAAGAATATATCAACGATAATAATAGTGGGTTGCCAACTCCTGAATGATTGTTTGGTCATGTTCACAAAGACAACTACATATTCAAAGTATACTAATACTGTTAATATGAATTGCTTCGAATTTTTCACCAATATATACCTTAAATTAAAAATAAATATGAAAATATTCTCGATTTAATAAAAAAACGAATTTATACATACCCGCAAATGTCATTCGCGGTTGGACTTTCCATCCGCGAATACCATTCGCGGGTGGAAAGGTAGCTGTCACCCACCCGCGAATGTCATTCGCGAGTGGGTGACAGTTGTTCACAAACGTGAATATTGCTCCATAGAGATAAGGAATTTCCATGAAAATGGAAGCATGTTTCAGAAAGAGCTATCTAGAGCATATGTATGTACTGAAAAGAAACAGAGAGGAACTATTCACATGAAGTTATGAACAGTATGTTGAGAAGTATTGAAAAAGGAACCCATGTTAGGGTTTCTAGCTCGTTGAATGAGGGAGAAGAAGTTCGAGAGAGAAGGCAAAGAGTGGGTGAGGGAGATAATAAGAATGAAGGTGATGTGAGAGAGAAAGCAGAGAGTGAGTGAGGCGGCGATGTTATGGGACGATATGATGGGACGGTAGGCTTAATTATTTCATCTTTGACAGAACGACTCATCTTTTTTTTTTGCTGAAGGTAGAATGTGATGTGCATCTTATTTTTTTTCTTCCATTGGACATCTACTCGCGAATGACATTCGTGAATGTCATTCGCGGGTGGGGGTGCATTTAACGCAGCCCTGAATCGCTGGTGGAACTAACCGTACAGTTTCAATGCTCACCCGCAAATGGTATTCGCGGGTAGGTATAGATTAGTTTTTTAAATCGAGTTTATTTCCGTATTTATTTTTAATTTAAGGTATATATTGGTGAAAAATTCAATTACTTCCACAAAATGAAAACTCGAATTATTGCATGTTGAGTGTATGACCCTACAAATAAGGGCGACTTCTTCACAATTGAGTACACTTGCAAAATTCAAAAATCACAAGTTGTTTTAGCTTTTCTCATTTCAGATATCGTTTTGAATTTTCGTCTAAGTTCAAGTATTGTTCAGTTCGATCAAGGTAAATATCGTGTTTTTTTATACCTTGACGACACTGTTACTGTGAATGAGCGAAATTGTTTAAGAAAACCGTGCACCTTACGAGCCTCAGTTAAAATAATTTTTTCTTCTTGGGTCAATTTTTTCATTTGACTAAACTTACATGCTATTAGGATTTCTACAAATTTAACATTTTATTATTTGATCTGAAATTATTAAATTATTACATATTTATTATTCGCATTACAAATATCGTACTTACTAAACCGGTTCAATATAAATTTTTGATCCAAATAAATATTTCGTGACTATTAATCATTTATATAACAATATATATATATGTGGGAAAATTTTTAAAATAGTCCAAACATGTTAGCACAATGGTTTTCCAACCCAAAATGTTTTGAATGGTCCAACATGTTTGAAAACGATGGTAATTAGTACTTCAATCATTTATCTCTTAAAATTTCTGTTAAATATTTCACATATTTACAACTAAATATTTGTTGAACCAAATACTTTTTCTAAATGTTACAACTAAATCCTACAAACTTACACTAATGTTACAAACAAGTCCATACTTAATTCGAGTCACAACAGGATCCCTTGGCATGGATTTGAAACTCATACCAGGTCGTCCAACCTTGGGGGCCTAATCAAGGCTCGGAACCAGACCAGGGGACCCCCAATTGGTCTGAACTAAACCTGGTCCAGACTAATTAGGACTCCAATTGAGCCCAATCAGGATCCCTTGGTCTAGGTCTGAACCCAGACCAGGTCGCCCGACCTTGGGAACTTGCTCTGGGCTAGGACCCAAACCAGGGGACCCCAGATTGATGCTTAATTGGAGTCACAATCGGTTTGGACCATGTTCGATTCCGACAAATTGAGGCTCTAATTGAGCCCCAATCAGCATGAACTAGTCCACTGGTCTAGGTTCGAGCCCAGACCAGGTCCCCAATGTTGGGCGACTTGACCTGGGTTTAGACTCAGACCAGAGGACACCCAGTATGCTCGAATAGAATCGGGACTTGTTTGTAACATTATTGTAAGTTTATAGAGTTTAATTGTAACATATAAAAAAATATTCGGTTAATTTTGCAAATATAAAAAATATGTAACAGATTTTTTGAACAGGCGATTAACTGAAGTACTAATTATCATCATTTTCAAACATGTGGAACCATTAACTATCACAAAAAAACATGTCGGTCTAACTAAAGTTTTGTGCAAACATGTTTGACCATTTTTAGTATTTTCTTTATATATATATATATATATATATATACAACCTGAGCTGACGTGGTTGATCTTCAGATTGCCAGATATTTATCTATTTAGGGCTGCTATCGAATCTATGGATTCCATAAGATTATAACTTTAGTTAATTAGGATAAAATATATTATTTATCATCATCATTGACTTTACAACTCTAACAACATGTTCTTTTCGCAGAATTGATGGAATAGGGAATACAGATTTCGTATAAAGTTGTTTTTTTCATGGAATTGAAAATTTCAGCTTTCGGAATCTTAGAAGGGTGGTGTTAGAGATTCTGGGCAAAAATGTCAGATTGCCTAAGATGGGTGGTTTGGGAATAAGGAATTGAGGTGAAAAAGACAGAATTACCCTCAATAGCTTTAACTAATTCCTAAACTATCCTCAACATTATTTCTCACCAAACAATCGACCTAACGTAATCGAAGCTCCCACGGAATTTGTCCTCCTTCTGCTGCCCTTCATTGTCAAGAACTGAAGCTCCCACAGAATCGAAGTTGCCTCCCATGGAATCGAAGCTGCCTCCCACGGAATTGAAGCTCCCACTTCCATCTGCCAAGAACATTAGGTACGCTCACACTTCCATCTGTCATGAAACTGAAGCTCCCATTCCATCTGCCAAGAACATTAGGTACGCTCGCACTTCTATCTGTCATGAAATTGAAGCTCCTACTTCCCTCTGTCAAGAAATCTGAGTTTGGTTGAACCTAGAAACATGGATGAACATGATTCTGGGTTCAACCAGTTTTGTGAAATATGTTGTTTTTGTGTTGATTGTTGTGTTGTTCTTGTGAAATATGTTCCTCATTGTATGTTCATTGTTGTTAGTGGGTGATTGTTGTTAGTGCGTGATTGCTCTCTTTTGAAACATGTTGTCTATGAATTCCTCTTGTGAACATGATTCATTGTTGTTTGTTTTGCTATTGATTTGTGATGTTAGTTCTCGTTTTTCGAACCAAGAATCGTGATGTTAGTTCTCGTTTGCTTGGATTCGGTTGAAGTTCATGCTTGGATTCGTGTTGTTGGATTCAGTTGGTTTGAGTTCATCTTGTTGTTCATGTTGGTTTAACATCTGCAACATGTATGTATGGATTCAGTTGCAAATGAAACTTTTGCACTTTCTGAAATTGAACTGTCAAATGATTTGTCTAGCTTTGGTCAAAAGAGTTGAAGCATAAAATGGATGGTTGATTATTTGAGTTTCTTGAACTCTTGCTAGGTTGTGGAATATCAATCTATCTATGGACTATTTGTTTGTTTAAGGTATATATATGTGTGTTTGTGTGTGTATCAATTCGATTCTAGAAACTTAGCCCCTTTGAATAGATGAATTCACAATATACAGTGAAGATCAAATTAATAATATTACAGTTCATATAAATATAAAATTAATGAATCGTGAGAAAAAGAATGAATTTAGATTATAATGGACATTAATTTCGATTACGGTTTAGATAAATATAAACTTAGGAATTTGATGTATGACTGGAGTGTAGATTCGTTGCATAGTCTCTTTGTGGTAGATTACATCGGCATAATTATGCACCTCTAGTCTAGATTTCAGCAGACAGACTGTACCATGTGCACAAGGAATTTCAGTCATATTCTCTTCCAAACAGTTGCATGTTTCAGAACTTACCTATGAAGAGAAAAACCGATTCGGGAAGACACTTCGAAATGGCATGGGTGAAATTGCACTAGATTTCGAAATTACAGGGGAAGGTCGTATCGCTTCGGGATGTTGCAGAGAAGAACCGAAATTGCACCAGTAGTGTCACTTCAGTCATCACACCAACGAGAGGTATTCGCGGAGCTCCATGAGTCGCACTGGCGGGGAGGATTAGGGTTCCGAATGAAGGGAGGAATTGGGAGGAAGAACCGATTCAGAATTTTTGGGGTAGGAGATGTCGGTTTGGTAATTGGAGGGATGGAGGGACACTTCAGTTCGGTTATTGGAGGAAAAATATGACGAGGGTAGTTTCAGTATTTTTACCTTTTTTTTTTACGTTAAAAAAATTAAGCACGTGAGCTGCACATGTCGAGTTTAAGCGAACAAAATCACGGAAGAACAAACGTTTCTTCAAACATATTTTGGCAAACGTTACCAATTTTGGCAAACATATTACATGTTTCTCATATTTTTCCCTTAAAAGAACTCAGGTATGTGACTAAAAGTTCACAAATAACAATTTCAGTAAGTAAAATTGTGATTTCACGAACAAGAATGATTCCATAAACTACAGTAGATGTATCGTAATCACCGATGAAGTTGTAGGAAATCACTTCGCGTGATCGATTGGAGTGCCTCAGAGCACTTGATGCTCTGGTAACATGTAAAATAGGGAAACTGGCGGAAGAGAGATGAGGAAAAGTAAAAATAAATACTTCAGATTATATTTTAGGGTTACAAATGACTGCTTTATATAGCGGATCATTATCCAATAATTACATGGAAGGACAGAAAAAAATAAAGACTAACTAAATTACCCCTAAAGGATTAATTAGTCTTAAACTAAACAATATACAAATAGGTTCTAGAAGTCTAGGGTTTCAGCTTGAATCTCAACAATATATATATATATATATATATATATATATATATATATATATATCATTCTTAATGATAAAAATATGGATTAATAACCAAATCGATACATTAACTTTAGTTACTTTACAAATTGTTACCTGAATTTTACTTTTTTTAAAAGTGTTACCTATACTTTTGGAGTTTGGGGCAAATTGCTACATCTTTTAAATTTTCCGTTAATATAGACGAAAAAAGACGTGATAGCACATGCTTAGTCAATGGTTTAAAAACTTATATGATGTTTTTAAAATAAATATTAGAAAAAAAATAGAATAGGGAAAATATGAAATTTTAATACAATACTTTTATTGAAAATATGAAAGAAACAAAAAATAGTTTTTTTTATCATTTTATTTCATATTTTCAATAAAAGTATTATTTTAAAAACTCTTATTTTACCTCTTAATTTTCTTTTTTAGATTTTTTCTGTTTTTTTATAAAATCATATAGTTTTAAAAATTATGGATCAATCATATGTTGTCACATAATTTTCCATCTGTATTTAACAGAAAATTTAATGAAAGTAACAATTTATCCCAACTCCGAAAGTAGATGTAACACTTTTCTAAAAAGTAAGTTCATGTAGAATTTGTAAAGTACCCAAAGTTGGGGTAAGGATTTAATTATTAATCCTATAAAAATATATTCCTTGTTTATAAATATATATGACTATATTTATATAATAAAATATTTTAAGAGACTAATGTACATATTCTATTTTATAATATATCGTTTTTTATTGATATATCATATATACATTTTTAGATATATTCATAAATTATATATTTTTTTCACAAATATATAACATGTATAATTATAACAAATATTTTATGTGAAAGCTATATATAATTGTATAACTTTTCCTATCATATGATGTCACATTTTGTTTCTTCCTATAACGTAATATATACAATATATGGATCATATCTTTCTCAATTTATTTTTTGTTACTACATAATCTTCATACATAAATTATAAATTTATAATACATCTACACATACTATCTATGTACATTCAAAATAAAAGTCGATAAATTTAGAACATAAGAGTGTAAAAAATTGAAACAAAAGTAATAATTTTATTTGATATTTGTAGTGAAAGTTTGTTATTAATTTTAATTATATTAGTTATAAAAAACGTTTTAAAAAACGAAATACTTTTTAAGATGCAATAAAAAAAAGTTGAAACCTTTTTAACTATATGGAGAGAGTTGCAAATTTGTTAATGTCACATCATAGAGATTATAAACAATTTGATGTTGATAAATTAAATTACATAACTCTATTTTAATACATTATTAACTCAATTTTTTATTCGTAACCATATTAATATATATACTTAGGTAGTGTTTTTAATGCGGTTCGTTAAAATATATAATAACTAAGGATATATTAATATCGATCGTATAAAAATATACTGATACATACGTAATGAATATACTATTAATATTTGAATGGACTCATGTATTAATATATATATATATATATATATATATATTATCACATGCATAGTGAATAAAATGTTAAACTTGTTACAAATTTATAGAGTTGTTAAGTGATAAAAAAACTCAAATACCTTATATTCGTTTTTCAATGTCTATATATACATATATTACATATATATATTTTTTTAAAGAATAGACAATCTAAGAAGAGAGTAATTGAGAATTACTAAAATAATAATAAAAATTATTGAAATTCTAAACAAATTAAAAAATTAAAACATGAAGGGTATTTTTGTCATTTTATTAGTAGTAATTATTTTTGACACAGGTGATGCCATAGTTAATAGTTAATGAGTTGTATAATTATATCATATGTAATACATGTATATATTAATTGCTACGGTTTAATATTTAAACTAAACATCTATCTATCTATCTAGGATTAATAGGTCCAATGGTACCATATGTTTGGGTCATGTGTAGGGCTGGCAATGGTGCGGTGAAAAACCCATAACCACGGTTATAACCGTTACTGTTTAATATGGTTAACCGTACCATTATGGTGCGGTGCGGTTATGGTGATGAATTCTCTACCCATAATGGTTATGGTTATGGTTATGGTATTTGAGTTATACCCATGGTTATAACCATGGTTATTTTATAAATATAATAATTATTTATTATTAATAAACTAATATATATATATATTATACTAAATATAAATTACATCATAAAAGTGAAATCAATTGATGATATTGAACAAGATGATGATTAATAGAAACAAATACGACAAGTGTTAAATGGTTAAGTGTGTTGAATCATTACTCGTTATGGGTGTTTGTTGAATTTTAATGTTAATTCAGTGGTGTGAATGTTAATGTTAAATCATATGAATGTTGAATGATGTTAGTGTTAATGTTGAATGATGTTAGTGTTATATATTTTTATTGTTGGTAATATAGATAGATGTATTTTTTAAAATTAAATTTTCGGTCTTTTATTATATTACATGTGGAATAAATATGGTTATACGGTTAAAACCATGGTTAATAACCACGGTTATTTTGATGGTTATGGTATTGAAAATTGTACCCATAATGGTTATGGTTATGGTTATGGTATGTGGTTTAAAAATATGGTATGGTTATGGTATTTGGCATACCCTGACCATACCCTAACCATTGCCAGCCCTAGTCATGTGAGGTGCCCCTATGTTGTTTTATGGTACCATATGTTTCGCAATGTTGTTATTTGGTCCAAATTACTGTTGCCGCCAAGGTTAACTAACGGAATGCTGACGTGGCGCTGACATGACGGATGAAAAATAAAAATAAATAGAAAAGTTAATAAAAATGGAAAAAATAGGAAACAAATCGGAAACAATTATAAAACAATTCAAAAAAATATTTAAAATTTTATCTATTAATAAACTTTATTTTTTATAACTTTATTTTTTTTTAAAAATCGAAAATTGAAAAACAAAACTAGGTCCAACCCTAGTTTTTTTTTTTTTTTTTTTCAATTTTTGAATTTTTTTTTTTTTAAAAAAAAAATTATAATTTTTTTATTAATAGATAAAGTTTTGAAACATTTTTATATTTTTTCCGATTTTTTCCCTATTTTTAAATTTTTTCTATTTATTTTTATTTTTAAAATTAAATATTATATTATATATCTACGTGGCGCTGACGTGGTGCTGACATGGACCATTTAACAGAAAAAACTAACGGTTGACTAGCAGAGTACCATAGGACAATCTGCTCCAAACATAACGGAACATTTGACCACATCAAAAAACATAAAGTATCATTCGATCACATTGCCCAAACTTATGGTACTATTGGACCTATTAACCCATCTATCTATTTGGTTAGGTTATGTAGAATTATGACAACTTAATTTTTTAAGACATTTTCTCATTCCTAATGTCAATTTCATAACTTCTAATTGGTCCATGTCAAACATATAATTATCACTCATATGTGGCATGCTAAGTAACTTAGTTTAAAATCTTTCATTCATTCTCCCATTAAGTTACATAATTTCATTAATCTCTTCTCATTTTTCATGTGCATTTATGATTTTTCTTAAGTTGATTTTATTTACTAAATTTTATATTTTATGAAAAACAAGTAGATGCATATATATAAAAAAATTATTACAAGATAATTTAAGATAAAATTAAGGATAATTATGTATATTATATATCAATTTTATGAAAATAATAATCACATTTTTATTTTATATAAATAATTATAATTATGTATGCAACATAAAAGTTAGGGTATGAAAAAATTGTAATAATAATTATAATATAATTTATTCATAATTCTTTTAGAACTATTTTTATAAAGTACTAGACTCTGGCACGCGCTATGCGCGTGCACATTGTCGTCGTTGGTCGTGCGTGAAGTCTTACGAGAACATGATCAACCAGACTCCTCAGATAATACAAGAATAGTACAAGCATTGAGCACTTCATAAAAATATTATTAATGTAAAACTAAACTTAATTTGCCTAAGATAATGAAATAATAAAATTTAAAAACTCTTAAATATTTTTAAAAAATTGCTCGAGCGACCGGGAGCATATAACACTATCAAAAGGAATCTCGGTCGCTTGAACAATTTTTTAAAAATATTTAAGAATTTTTTAAATTTTATTATTTAATTATCTTAGACAAATTAAGATTAGTTTTACATTAATAATATTTTTATGAAGTGCTCAATGCTTGTACTATTCTTGTATTATCCTAAGAGTCGGGTTGATCATGTTATCGTAAGACTTCACGCACGACCAACGACGACAACGTAGTATAACCATTAGAGAAATACACTTAAGTGGATTACAAAAATTCGAGTTTAGTTTATTAGTTAATTAGATATATCTAAATATATACGCAACACATATCTACATATTATAAAGGTGCATCGTTGAGTTTATTCCAATTTTACTATAAACACTTGATTAAAAGTATTATTTGAATTGTAAAACTTAAATTACCTAATATAATTAAATAAAATTAATTTTGTTTTAAATATTTTAAAAAAATTACTCGAGCAACCGGGAGACTCTTTAGTAGTGGTTCTTGCTCCCAATTGTTCGAGCAATTTTTTAAAAATATTTGTTACTAAGAATATGATCAAACAAATATATGTCGATATTTAATAAAGTTGACATTGCGCATTGTTTATAGTCACTTATAGTCATACTATGATTATTTTCACTCACATACCTTGACATAATATCTCATCTCATATCAATTATCACTTAATGCCCAATCTCGAACTAATTTCTATGAGTATTCATACCGACTATTACACGACTATTACAAATATATCATGATAACATCAACTATTGTTTAATGCTCAATCTAGAACTTTCTATGAGTAATTTTAACTCATATATCATGTCATACTATCTCATCTCATACCAACTATCGCTAATGCCCGACCTCGAACTTTCTATGAGTATTCATACCAACCTCGAACTCTCTATGAGTATTTTCACTCCGACAACATCCGTAGGATTCAGTCCTAAGCGCTCATACTATTTGAGATTTAAGACGTACGCTCATAAGTCAAAATTCGTCAATGAATGCATTCAATATACTCTTAAGGTATTTTAACACGTTCACTACCATGTCTATAAAATAACGACTATTACAAATCTACCATGACTACATCAAGAAATTCCCACTAATTTGCACAAAAAAAAAAATTATATATTTGATCAATTTATTTCTTGTTTTTTACTTTGATATTTTCAGAGTTGATAAAATATGGTTAAGTGAAGTTTAATTATACTTTAATTTCAGATATATTTATCAAATGTTTAATTCTCATATCAACACCTCAAGCACGATAAATATTTATCATATTTATTTATAAGAATATGAAAAAAATATATATATGTCGATATTTGGACAAAATTAAGTATTTTACTTTCGACATCCAACCGACCTTTCTTTGAGTATTTTACTCCCGACATCCAACCTTTTTTTGAGTATTTTACTCTCGACATTCGATCTTTCTTTGAGTATTTTACTCCTGACATCCGACTTTCGTCGACATTCGACCTTTGTTTGAGTATTATACTCTTGACATCCAACTTTTTTCGACGTCCGACCTTTCTTTGAGTATTATACTCCTGACATCCAACATTTCTTTGATTATTATACTGCCGACATCCCCTCGATTTGAACCTAGGCGCTGTTACTATCTATAATTTAAGACGCACACCTTTACCAACTGTCTCATAAGTCCGAACATGTCAGTGAAGAAATTTAACATACTCTTGAGACCTCTTAACAATCTCATTACCATGTATATGAAACGACGATTATAAAAAAATCTACTGTGACAACATCAAGAAATTACCAGAAAAATATACCCCAAAAAATAAAATTAGAAATTTGATTATCTTTTTCCTTATTTTTTATTTTGATATTTTCAAAGTTATTTTACTTTAATATTTTCAAAGTTCATAAAGTAGGGTTGAGAGTTAAGTAAATTCATATTTTTATTTTAGATATATTTGAAATGTAGAGTTAAGTAAAGAAATACTCATAGAATCTAAATTTGACCAATCCTAAAAATATTTTGTAAAGATAATAAATAATAAACACTGAAAATTAATATTGATTTTTATATTTCAGTAATTCGTAAAATATTATTTCACACATCACCGGGGTTATTTTAATTTTGTAGTAAAATATTTTTGTTATTTTTTCTCGACATGTAATACCTACATTTTGAATGATATTAGTTTAGAGTGATAACATATTAACAACTTAGGACAACTGGAATCATCTATGCATTAATATTAATAATACTAAAACATAGGGCTGGGCATAAAAAACCGGTTCAGCCGAACTGTACCGAACCGTACCTGAACCGTACCGGTTTCGAACCGGTTTGGCCGAACCGGTTCACAAAACAAATGGTTTTATTAAAAATAAATGGAACGGTTCAGAAGAGGTACAAAAAACCGGTTCAAAACCGGTTAACCGAACCATTTTTTGTACCGGTTTTACTATACTACTAAGTACTAAACTACTAAATCAGACTAGACCGGACCTTAAACACTAACAGACCAACAGACCAGACCCTAAATAACCGAAGCCTTCAACAATCAACCCTTCAGTTCAGTCTAAACCTAATTCTCACTTCAAACTCCTGTCTCCCTCCGTCTTCTTCTTCAGACTCTGCAGCGTGAGGTTTCCAACTGAATTGCAATCAAATCTTCGTTGAAGCTATCATCTTTCGCCAGTGCGATTACGTTGAAGAAGTTGATTAGGAAAGGGATTCCTCCATCGTTGAGGCCGAAGATCTGGTTCTCTCTGTTCGGAGCGGTGAAAAAGAAGTCCACAGTGCCGGAGAGCTATTACGATGATCTGACCAAGGCTGTGGAGGGGAAAGTCACTGCTGCCACCAAGCAAATCGATAATGTAAGCGAAAAGATAGGAATTTTACTTTTGCATTTGGGATTATTTTTAGAGATTTTGGCCTAATGTGTGAGTGGATAAAATGATCACTTTTTAATGCCTTTTAGATGATGGGGTTGGCTTTGTCAATGGATTTCCAACTCAGCTAATCAATTTGTCTGAACTGTTCTTTTACACCATAGTAGCCTGAAGGTTCATTTTAACTTGTAGAGGTATTATCATTTGATGATCTTTGCTTTGATTTGTGTAAAATCAATGTGAAGTGGCTTTCTGATTCCATCTTATCTGCCAATTGTTTGTGTGGTATGAATTTCCATAACCATCATTTGAGAAGAATCTAATCACCATCAAAATAGCTTAAAATGTTGTGAATATCATTATGAGATATCATATTGTTATCTTACCTGCAGAATCAGTAGAATCAACAGATTGGTGTTGAACTGCAGTTATGTGTTATGGACCTATGGTTGTGTATTATGGTTAGACTAGTGTTAGTAGTTAGTGTTAGTAGTTAGTGTATTATGGTTGTGTATTGGTGTTGTGGACATATACTATTATGCTGCAGGTATAATGCTGAACAATTGAAGGGTTGTGTAAGGTTGAAGTGATATGAAGTATGATGGATGGACTGTGTATGTGTATTGATATTATTATTTTTAATTATATATGAAGTGGTTCGGCCGAACCGGTTCTGAACCGGTTTTTGAACCGGTTCAAAAAAGGTACGGTAAATCGCCCAAAATCTGGAGCGGCCAGAAACTGGAGCGGTAAACCGTACCTGTTTTAAAAAGTGGTAAAGGTTCGGTTTCGATAATTTTTTTAAAACATCTATAATTTTTTTAACATTTTAATAATATCATTATTTGAAAATACTCTATAATAAATAATAATCATTATTAAAAATATATACATTAATCAAATATCTCCTTTCAAATTTGAATAAGTTTTTTGTATTTATTGTTTCACGCGATAGATTATGTATATTCAACATATCAATATAGTAAATTTTGATTGATTTTGATTATTTTAATTTATAGACGAAATGTATTTTTATAACGACAATGCAAACAATTCAAAAAATCTTTAACTTCTTGGAAGAAAGATAGAATGTTTTGAAGAAAAAACATTTAAATAATTAATTGTAGATACATTAAAAAAGTCACAATTACCAAAATAAGAATGACGACTTGAGCACATAATATACAATTATCATTATTATGTAAAATTGTAAAGTTATATAAAATAACATATATAATACATAAATAAAATAAAATTAATTTTAAAAAACCGGATAAATAATAAATGGTATTTCTTCTTCCACTCTAATTTAAATTTCAAACTTGATTATATTGTACATATTAATTATTTATTGCTTCAAATAATAGATAATACATATTTGAGATATTAATTCAATCTAAATTTTCTTAGTTGTAGATGATATTATAACTTTTATAAATGATCTAAGTCTTTAGATTCACTATTATCGTAATGTCAAATAAAGTGAAAATATAATTTCATTTGTTAGCGAGATATAAAAAAATGGTGCATGAGAAAACAGAAAGAGATAGTGATAAAGAAAATATAATTATCATCTTATTTAATTTGTAATGTTGCATAAGTGTCTAGCTGGTTAATACGTATGTCTTCAAGTTATAACGTCATAAGTTTGAATCTTAGTGGAAATATTTTTTATAACCTTTTTAAGAAGACATTTAAATCACCAAAATAGTCATGATAAATATAAACTAATTACATTACTAAAGGGTATTTGTGTCAATTTACAAGTGTCGGTTACAAAAACCACTTCTGCCTTAATAATATAGATATATCATTGTTATATTCTACTCTAGAATCAACATACATTACAAATTTTAAACAAATTGTATAAATTATAATTAGTATAACTAATATATATATTGTATATGTTTGTATTTATTTAAAAATATATGAAAATAATAAATGTCATAAAATGAACTGTAAAATCATTAGTTAACATCATATTCATAATTGTTGACATTTGTTTTTATTATCTACTCATTTATTTTTAAATATTTTAAAAAATATATAAATAATTGTTATATTGTATAATATTATAAAAAATAAAAATAATTTTAACATTTTTCATAAATATAACTAATTTTTCTGTTGTGTAATTGAATTAATATTAATTAAATTTACTTTAATAAACTATAAATAATTATGTTATAAATATATATATTTATATTTATTTCAAAAATATTATTAATTTATATCATATTGCAAAGCGCGAATGGGTTTTCGTATTAGTTTATATATATATATATATACTAATTAATTCTAATTTCCCAATTCTCTTTAGTCTTTTTCTCAAATCCAGCAACAAAAACAGTTGGTTAATTTGACTTAGATTATTAAATGTTAAAGTCAATGTCATCTCCTTCATCATCTTTAAATGAAACGACTGGGTCCACGAACCAATTGAGATCGACAGAAAGACTATAGTGGAGAAGATGGGAAGGGTTAGCCAAAGTTCATCAGAGCCTCTTACAATCACCCATTTCAGCCATCTCCACACTCTCCACATCTTCAACCTTCATCCACCTTATAATCATCATCAAACCCTAGCTGCTACTGCTTCTTCATCTTGTTCTGGCTGCAACCTGAAACTCTCTCCAGGAGATGACTCCATCTACTGTTGCACCTCTTGTAACTTCTTCCTCCATTCTTCCTGCTCCAAGTTGCCAATGCAAATCACACACCCCGTTGATCGATTCCACGTTTTGTCCCTCCTTCCAACTCCGATTTACCCACAAGGTTGAATTCTTTCCTTGACTTGTATATGGTTATGAAGCTTAGTAACTAGTTTCAGACATGATTTAGTGATCGATTCATGCAGTACACAACTGAGTTGAGGTTCACAGAAATGATACAAGATTTGGATCGTAAACTTGTGAATTGTGTTCATAAACTGTACCTTGGAGAAGTTCCTTTCATTATCACTATCTTCGTTGACTTTCTCATTTAACGCTCTTTTTATCTCCATATAAGAGTCACGAATTTGAGCACTAAAAGTGGTATCTACAAATCGTGGTTCCATCCAGTGATATCAGAACTGGACCGGCGGGGTCCGACCGGGAACCGGACCCTGTCCGGTTGGTTCAGATAAAAGATCGACTTGCAAGTGAACACTGTTTGAACCGGTGTGAACCAAACAGTTTTCAGATCGTTTTTTGGGATATTTTGTTAACGGACCAATTGTTTTTTTCGGTTTAAACTGATTCTTTTTCAGTTATTAGGTTTTCTATTGATTAGACCAATCATCAGGTTTTTTAACAGTCGATCGGTTTTTTTCAGTTATTGATTTTATTGTGTTTGAGACTGTGTAGTTTGTGTGTGTTTGAAACTATGTAGTTTGTAACTTTGTATTTTCAGTGGTCGAATTGGAAATCGGTCCCCTCACCGGTTCGAGGACCGGTCCGATTCTAATAACATTGGTTCCATCTCTACTCTTCTTAAAGAGGACCACCTATAACCAAGACCATAGTAGAGTCAATGGTGAAGTGAAAGTCCATAAACAATGTTTATAAACAATGATTATAATATTGTATTTTTATATAGTTAACCTCACCATTATGATGCAATTCAATTATATTGATGAATTTTCTAACCGTGGTTATGGTATTATGATATTTTAGTCTTACTCATGGTTATAATCATGATTATTGTATAAATATAATAATGATTGAATATTAATACATTAGTAAATAGTAATAACAATAGTAGAATTTTCACTTTTACATTTTACGAATCCATAATTTAAGAGTGACCTGTAATTGAATGATGTTAATGTTAAATGATATTAGTTTTAATTTTGAATGGTGCTAATGTTAATGATATTAGTGTTGAATATTTTTATTGCTTGTGACATAATTTTATATATTTATTAAGATAACATTCATGATGTTCTATTACATTTCACATGTAGTAATAAATATGGTTATACACTTAAAAACGTGGTCAATAACTACAGTTATTGATATGATTATGGTATTGAAAATTGTAACCGTAATGGTTAGGGTATGCAATTTAAAAATATGGTATGTTTATGATATTTATCATTACCTAACCATTGTGAGTTCTAACCACGAGTATAAGAATCACACCTCAAAACAAGAATATCTGCATCCATGTTTTTCAGTGTAATTTCAAAAATGGAACTAATAATGAGTAATTACTCCAATTTACATTTTAAAAAGTTTTTTTAAAATAATCCTAGAACATCAAATTTGTATATGTCCACCATTTTATTTTTTTACCTTCCTTTAGTCTGACTAATGATATTCCTAATGTAATTTCCTAGGGTTCTTCAACTGCGACGCATGCGGAAACCGAGGCACCGGGTTCTCGTACCACTGCGGAGTCTGCAACATCGATCTACACTCATCATGCGCATCGATGCCCGTATCGCGAACGCATCCAACCCACCCGCACCAGCTCAGTCTGACCTTTTCTCCTCCATACCCTAACAAGTCCTTCTCATGCGACATCTGTAGAAACCCTGGCACGAACCACTGGCTTTACAGGTGCAACTATTGCCAGTTCGACACGCACCTATTGTGTGCTGCTTCCTCGACAACAAACCCTAGAGGATTGAATAACCAACCTGCAGCAGGTGGTACCAATGTTCCACAACTACTTTATCATCAAGTCAACGAACAGAACTACATCAGATATCCAACAATGTCTCAACCACAGTATGTTCATATGACTGTTCCCAGCAACATGAACAACAGGCAACTGTTACAAGGATCTAATAGGTCGAACCAACTTCAGTGTCTCTTCAGATCAGGAAACTCTTCTCAGTCCTTAAATCATGCCCTCGTGCGAGGCCTTCTAGGTGGCGGCATCGGTGGTGGAATGTCGGATCCTAATGGTGGAGGAGATGGTGCAGGATTTGACAATGGTGGGTTTGGAGATATGGGGAATATTGGAGGATTTGAAGATGGTGGGAGTATGGGGCCGGATTTCGATTTATAAAATATATATATATAAAGAAGCAAGGAGAAGTCTACTCCATATATATATATATATAATTCCTTTCTTTTGTGTTTCATATTTATTCACATTTTTAGATCGAACTGTTGAAACTGTGGCCATTTGTATTTCATTATCAGAAATAAAATTATTGAATTTATGGAAGATACTCAATTATAGAAACAGTTGGTCTAAGTGTATACATACATGCATAAATCGATTGAACAATGAATGTGGAAAATTATGATTATCATCTCAATCAAATTCATCACAAAGTCTCATAAGTATTTTGGTGTTACTACAAAAAAGTTGATCTCCACCGACGGTAAATAATCATTGCCCGGAGCACTGTTGGCGCTGCTAATACCCCGTGTCGGTGCTAAGAGTCGTGCCAATAGGCCCCGTGGCTAAACGTATCCACGGCGACAATATGCCGACACTAAAGGTTTGTCGTGGCTAGAATGAACAGTTTGGTTTGATCATTAGCATCGCTAATATGCCAACTCTGTTTGCGCGTAATTACCATCGGCATTTATGTGAGGGTAATGAAGGTTAATGGTTTCTACATATGTTAGATGTAGAATGGTGTGTATAAGTATGAGATTACGGTTGTCACTATTTTCAGTGGATATTGCATCACATGTAGTTGAGGCAATATACGTCACTACAAGAAACTCGAGCATACACATCGGCAAAAATGCGTTGCCAACTGCATAAATACTGTTGTTAAGTCTGGACAGCGACAAAATCTCCGTCGCGGTAGCCCCCGTCGTTAAAGGTCTATACGTCGACAATTTGCCGTTGTAAAAGGATTGCCGCTGTTAGTATGTACAACTTTACAGCGGAATCAGGTTGTTGTTAAACACAGATGAACGTCGACAACACTTTTCCGATGTTAGAGCGAACTCAGGTTGTTGTTGGTCGATTTGTTTTCTACGATTTTGTTGTCCGATTTTAAATTATTTGTGTTCAACCATGGCTTCTTCATCCTTCTTCATCCATGGTTTTTTCCTCCTTCTTCATCCATGGCTTCTTCATCCATATATCGTCACTTCATCATCTATGGCTTCATCCATGGCCGATTATTTCAAGACTCTTAATCAATGGTGAAGGCATCGGAGAACCAGCATTTCTCGAGCTCCAGCTCACCTTCTACAGGTCCAGCTCGACTTCTCCAGCTCCAGCTCGACTTCTCCAGCTCCAAGTCGCCTTCTCCAGCTCCAGCTCCAGCATGCCTTCATCTATGGAACTTTGAGCAGCTCCAACACTTCATCCATGACAGGTCGGTCGAGCAGCTCCATGACACTTCATCCTTTGGAAAACGTTTTGAATGAAGGGAAGATGAAGGGAAGGAAGGGAAGATGAAGGGAAGATGAAGGGAAGGTGAAGGGAAGGAAGGGAAGATAAGAGAAGGTTCTGTAAAACGTGTAAAATTAAGTTGTTGAATGAAAAAAATTTGAATTTTTAAATCAGAGCGGGAAAAAAATTTGAAAATTTGATTTTTTAACAACAATAATAGTTGTCACTAAATAAACTATTTGACAACAACAATTAAATCTGTTGTTGAATGATTATACTAATTGGCCAAAAAAAAAGAATGACTATACTAATGTCGACAATATATTGACACGCAAATCTATTCTTACATTTTCCCGGTACTTATGTTTTAATGAAAACAAAAATTGATTAGTTACGGAAAACAACCGTTGCTTATATCACTATATTTACGACAGAACGTTTCGCATTTGAATATGTACATTTGCAATGAAAAATTCACCTGCTACTGATGGAGTTATTTAACATCAAGTGTTGGTCGACATTACACATTCATCCATGTAAAATATAAGGTGACGGCAAAATTTAACACTAAATGTACCTTATAACAATGGTAAACATATTGTGCCTAATAAGTAATAATAACGACAACAAAAAATGTTGACGCAATATACATATATTTAACTACAACTGTTAGCGTCAACACGGAAGTTTCGTTGCTGTTGCAACAGATTCTTGTAGTGCGTTATTCAACTACAACATTTCCTTGAAAGTAATTACACTTAATTAGCGACGCATGATTTCTGATGGACAAAAAGGTAGAGCACGTCATAAGTAATTTGTCGATGCACATACAAGATTAATAAATATTACCTTGTTCATCATAGTTGATGCTAATATTGATTTTCAACTACTAAAAAAGTTGTTTCTATATAAAGTCTTTTGTGGCTGCGGAGTTATAACTGTTAAATTGTATATGCACTATCAATTACGGATACAAGTACATTCCTTTGTAAATGGGTCGTTTTGATGCAAATGCTAATGTTTTACTCTTTTCGAATTGTAATTACAGTAGTCGATGTCCATTCTCTATAGTCAAGCATACCCAAACAGAGAATACATAAACATCTTCTATATATGTAAAACCATTTCCAACACATCCGAATTTATAGACAAGCATTTTAAACAAATGTATGCTTACAATTGCAAAACACAAAACAAATGACAAGTTCATAATGACATCAGTTCCAAAACACACATTTATAATTAGTTCTTAAATAAAAATAAAAACTGAGAAGCCAGAACACCTGGTCTACCATTAGACATAACTACTAAGCAGAAGTACTTACTGCTTATCTCCACGGTTCATGCATTTGGATATGCAAACATAGAAATCACAGCAATCATGGTAGCATCATATTATAGAATATACCCTAAAATGACTAAATGGGTGTACCCAATGCAATTAAATCATTACTATACCTTGAGTTTCTGAATCATCCGGGAAAGCATCGTTGGCAAACATTGCACTTCTCATGACAACAATATCACGTTGAAATGCGTCAATGTTGGTCTGGAAATCCTTGAGTTGTTGACGGAGTTCCTAACATTCGACTTTGTTTCTAGCCACCTCCTCCCTTACTTGATTTAACTGCTCACTTTCCATCATTCGTGCAAACTTTGACACACGACTTCGACGACGCTCAGGTTGGCGAACTTTCTCATACAAGACATCCTTCTCAACAGGATTCTCCTCCTCCCCAGCCAACTGAGCAACCCTCTCCTCGACTTGGTCCTAGTTTGCATACAGTGTGACAAGAAAATAAAGGACCGATCAGATACAATCTACTGGTTGTGACTATCGCAAAGACATTACTACTTACCATTATTAATATGGTTTTAACATCAAGTGGCTACCCTTTCTTGTCCACATGGTTCTTCTTGAACATATGATACTCCTCGGGATGTATCCCATTATTCTTCTCAATCTGCAAAGGGTATCATATACTTGTTCAAGTGCAACCAACTTTTTATTAAAGATAACAATTCAATGTTAGGATTACCTCTTCCCGCTCTCTCTTCGCAAAGGAGGAAGTGTCAGCGGTGTGCCTTATGACTTGGTGATCTTTGTTGGCTTTGTTCCGATCGCTCTTTAACTTCAAACAATAGCTTACAACCATTTTACGTTTAAAAAATGCAACACTCATTAAGTGTACAAAAAAAATACAATTCCGATAGGGACTAAGGCACCAACCTGAAACTCGTCAGAGCTGAACCAGTTAACAAGCCACACCAGTTCTAGACGTAAACCTCTCCTTCGCGCGAGTAATGCAGCCCTAGGCCCGGATACCTAGGTGCGTCTGCTTCTCCTAAACCCGTCAAAGCGACCACAACCTTAAACTGAGTTGACCTCAACTAATTGAGCTTAATATATAACAAAAACATCATGGCATGGCAAGAACACGACTAAAATAACAAAAAGAATGGAGTTTTACCACCCAAAAAGAAGCAGAAAGGGCAAAATGCTACATGTCAGAGAAAAAAACAGAACGTTGGTCTCGTGCACGTCCACCACGATCGATGCGACGACCTGGCTTCCGGAGGTTGGTTTCGGCACATATGCTCTTTGGTCATGCCCAATACGGGTAAGGGATCAAAGACCCAATAACCTTTCAGAAGGGTAAAAACCAAATCATTCAGAACTAGGTCGGTCCACAGTAAGGGTAAGCTGACACCCATAAAGCGGTTCAACACCAAACCTAAAATTAAAGTGGACACCAAAGTCCCTACAGGTCGCCATCGATCAAGGCCAAAGCCTCCTACTCCTCGCCAAGAAAGTCAAACCTTTCAACTCTGGTCTTACAACTGACATCGATTATACAACCACAATGTCCTGCGTATCTCGGGCACATATTCTACAAAGATTAAATAAGGCAACTGCAATATTACGTGATAACCGTAATATCTGCTATCCTTATTTGCAACGACACAATATTTACAGATATATTAAGTTACCTAAAACGGTTTGGTCTTCCATCCCTATAAATACTCTTGTTTTACATGCGTTACATTACGTTTTGAGTTCATACACATATTATACTCATTTAAGTATCGGAGTGGGATTCAGAGGAACCCCATTTGTTGTCCTCCCCTTATTGCAGGTCCATCGGAGCTCCAACGAAAGTGTGAGGTCATCAAACAATTGACATCCAGATTACTGTCAAATCATCATTGTGTCAGCATATGGAAAATTCAGACTCAACAATTTGTACATAAATTCATCCCTTATACAACCACAATAGTAAAGAGGAAGATGTTGACTAATTTCATTACGGAAAAGCTGGCATCGCCCAAAGATGCCAAAGTGAGTTAGTTGTCAACATGGCCAAAAAAAAAATGGTTAGTTGTGAACAAGGACCGAGGATAGCATGAGGTGTCGATCAATTCATGACTAATGCTTATGTTGTCAAAGGCCTGCAAATGAACAAATACCAGAAAGAGGTCCTATTGTTGATTGAATTCTTCAAATACTTCTCTATTGAAGGCATCCTGCAAGAGAAAACAAAAAAGCAAACACCCTGGTTAATCTTGCGGGTGCACAACACATGGGCAAATCCATTATATCGATCGATTATGCAACACTCCACATTGTTGAAGGGAATTAACGATACTTTGGTCAAGTTAAATATAGATATTTGTACGTACTTCCTATATACACGAGGTACATTCTTCAACCATCGAAGTGTGTATAGCAGTCATTTTACCTTAAGTTAACAAAAAATACATTCCAAACATATAAGCCAATATTATAAACAAATTTAAAATATGACCCCATATATATATCATACCAAAAACTCTCTCAATTAGCATCTATCTCATCACGATTTTTGTTTTTATCTCATCACGATAGAACACGTTAGGTTTCATATTTTTATTCGTTTTCTTTGCAACGTCCACGTTTTAGTAGTAACTACATACATAAAAAAAATGAAAAGTTTCTAATTAAAAATTAAATGTTAATAAGCAAGTACTAGAGATATTCTTACCACATTTCCAATGGAGAGGTTCCTCAACTGAAGTTGTGTTAAACTTTCGATGGGGGTTTCTTGGATTAATCTGAAGTCACAATGACACTTTCAGATTGAAACAATTTGGTGGTTCACCCAAACTTTCAATCGGATAAAATCAGAATCTGTCTGAACTAGAACTTGAGAAGGAATGTGAGTGTTTGTGATGAATATTTCGAACCTCCCCTATGACCAATTTGTAGTGCTTGTCACACCCTTTGGAGGAGACTCCATGTCCTTTGGAAGAAGCTTGCCACCCAAGTCACCATGACTCTTGATTTGAATCTTGGCTCCAAATCATAAGAGCCCCTTCGGTTGCACCACTTCATTCGAAAATTTGGCTCCAAAACATAGGAACCCCTTGGGATGAGACTTGGTGCCGAAGTCATTGCACCATTTCGGTCTAAACTTGGATACAAAGCAAGTGTCCAAAAACTGAGAATTTTGAGTTAAAATGTTAAGTCATTAATTCCAAAAATTCAAATTTATAATGATTTTTTAGAATGGTAACTTTATCAAAACAAAAAAATTTCCCCCCGTCAGGGACTCCCGCCCTTGGGACCCAGCCCAGGGGCGCTGTCCCCTTTGACCCCCATTGCTCGTCCCTAAGCAACTGATGAAGTTCAGATACAGTGAGTCATAATATACTTAAACAAGTATGCGCTCCGCACCCTCCTGACTTGTTTAATGAAATACTATGATCATATTGGTCGACTAGTCAATCAAATTACACTCAAACATCTAACAAGTTGCACTCTCAATCATTTAGCGATAATATGATAGGTCCTACCACGAGGGACGAAGCCAGAAATCTTGTTCAGTGGGGGTAAATATTAGAGTAAAAGCAAATAGAAAATTATTTAAATATTCAGCGGGTGCAAATGTATTATTTAAAAGAGCTAAATTGAAAATTATTACATTTTTTAGGGTCAAAATTCCACCAAGTTAAAAGTTGAGTGGGGAAATTGCCCTTAGTCCCTTATTTCCTTTGTCCCTGCCTACCACGATCACAACTGTCACGTCGTCTAATAATACCTAATTAGGTTACAACTTTCAAAAATCTAATGTTTACTACAATGATTAAAGGGTAAAATGCGAGTTTCCCCCTAAAGTTTAAGCCGATTTTAAGTTTTCCCCTTAAAGTTTAAAATTTTAAATTTTAATCCTAATGTTTGGACCGAATGAAAAATACCCCCATTTCGTCACTTATCTGTTTATTTCAAACGGAATGCTTGTCACGTGAGTGACATGTGATTGATTAATATTCTAAATGGACAAAACTACCATCCTTCGTGATCTTTGTTCTTCAAGTGCGGTTTTCACCATTGTTGCATCTTCAATGACAGGCCACTTACCTCATATGTGTTCTTCAATGTCTCATCGACGAAAATAAAAAAAATAAAAAATTGTTAACACTGTATATATTGAGAACATATTCAAAGACTAATATAATTGTGTTAAAGATGATGATCTTCTTCCATCAGAGTCTATAATTGTTTTATAGCTTCTTGATTAGCAACACCTATTTTTCCTCTGTGGAATGAAATGATGATCTCACCACCAAGTTGCTTGCTTGGTGTATGAAATTTGGATATCTGGGTCAATTTTAAATATTCCTCATTCAACCTCTGAAGCTCCCTTCATCAACATGAAGATGTCAAAAGAAATATAAAGCAAAACTCAGAGAGATAAAGAGGGAGGAGATAGTTGTGAATAATTGTGATGATGCCAGAAAAGAACTGGGTCGGGCAATGCTTTAATAATCTTCTTCTCGGACATGTGTAGTTGACGGCGGAGGGGGGGAAGGAATCACTCTATCTTTTGCTTCTCTATGAAAGCCAGTAAGACGAAGAGTTGTTGGGGTTGAAGGAGGAGGAAAACGAAGAGGATGCCATATAGGGCAATTTCGTCAATTCTCACCTTGAAAATACCATGTGACCTGCACATGTCAACAAATTCGTCTGAAAATAACATAGATATGACAGAATGGGAGAAATTTTCATCTTGTCCAAACATTAGGACTAAAATTTAAAATTTTAAACATTAAGGGATAATCTTAAATTCGGCTCAAAATTTAGGGGGGAAACTCGTATTTTACCCATGATTAAATGAATTGCACATACATGTAGTATAAGAGAGAGAGTCTTCTTGTGGTTGATACCTAACTGTATTAATTAAGTTGTTCAACCCAAATCCTCTAGCAACAACAGGTAATCAAGTTTACTTTGTTCCTATGTGAACTTTGCAATGGAAATATGCGCCCAACAAGTGAAGAATGTAGCTGTAGGCTCTTATATATGTCTGTTTGTTCCTCTATAACAATCACAAAGTTTGGTTGAAACGGCTTCCTCTTGAGATAAGAAAGTCCAACATGGATCTTATAAATCTTATCGATTTTGGATGATTGTGTATGTCCTAGTAGAAGGGGAGGGTTAATTTGGGGTAATTCTACGAGCTTGTCGTCATATTTGTAAATGTTCGTCATTGGGGGTCCACTCGTTCGTAACGTGAGTAGTAACTGGATATTTTTTAGGGTGACAGTCATCTCCTCCACAGCAGGTGAAACATGTTAAAGTCCAGTATGACTAAAATACCACACCAGTTGGTATATACAAAAATAGACATTATATATACAACAAGACTACCTTCACCTATCACCAATTGGTTTTAGGATTGAACCCAAGTTGTATATTGCGGTTGCTATTTGGGTGTGGCTTAACCCCGATAATAAAATTTAATATGGTATGAGAGACTGGTTTCGTTTGACTGTGGTTGGGTCGAAAACTTCCAGGTGCTGACTTGGCAGTGAATTGAATGCCAAAAGATGGATGATCACACGCTTTCGCCTTAGCTCCGATAAACCTGCAAGAAGGGGATCACAACAGAAGGGGTGTCTCTGGATCCCTCTCGGATGCTTAAATGAGTATACTATGTGTATGAACTCAAAACGTAATGAACGTATTGAAAAGCAAAGGTATTTATAGAGTGAAGAGATCAAACCGTTATAGGCAACAAAATATCTTGATGAATATTGTGTCGGTAAAGATTAGGATAGCAGATATTACGGTTATGGTGTAATATTGCAGATACCGTATGTAATCTTTAGAGAATATGTGCCCGATATACGCGGGATATCGTGACCATATCTTTAGTGACGGTTGGTGAGACCATAGTTGAGAGGTTAGACTCTCTTGGCGAGCACTCCTATGGCGAGCAGTAGGAGACTGTGACCTTGGTTAATGGCGACCTGTGATGGAGCTTTGGAGTCCACTTTGGTTTGAGTTTGATACTAGACTACTTTATGAGGGCCAGATTAACCTTAATGTGGGCCGTCCCGGTCTGAATGATATGAGTTTTACCCCTGCAAAGTTATTGGGTCTCTGAGGCCTTTCAAATATTGGGTTGTCACTATCAATACCCAACATTTGCCCCCGAATCTTGAGTGAAGTTTCTTCGGTCAAGCTTAATTCTGTGATAGAGTTTGAGATAGTGACGCTTGGACTGAATCTTTCCTGTCCTTATCTGCTATTTGTGCCTTTATAAATACTCCGTACCTTTTGGCGAGCGGTTGTTTGGTCGCCTAGAGTTTATGGAATATTCTATCCTTTACCCTTTTTGGCGAACGCTTGGGGTTTCTAGGGTTTATGAATGCTTATTCACTACTCTTTGGTGAACGCTACCGTAAAAAGGGTTTTCAGACAGGCTTAGAATGGATTTTGGCGATCACCTTTTCTGTATAAGGTCTTGAGCATTTAATGACTACACTGTTACCCAGAAGTTGAACAGACAATTGAGGCATGTCTGTCTTTTATTCTTCCGTAACCTGAGGGTAGGTTGGCAGTTTTCGTACCGTTCCAACAGTTTGTCTCCCCGAGGTGTCTCTTGGAATTCTGACATTGCTTCGATTTTTACCCAAAAAGGTGTAATCATTCTCTGAACCGTTTTGATTGTGCCTGCTCAGTTACCTCCATTTTGGCTATATAAGAAACCGAACCTTAGCATTTTTTTCCTTTACGCATTCCAGAAAGTTCATTGCTTCTCAGTGTTCTGTTTCCAACTTTCCCCTTTTCCTTCTTCAATTTCGAAAAGCTTCTCACTATTTCCATGGCTTCCAAGAACCAATCTTCTAGAAAGGAGTCAACCCACAAGTCTTCTTCTAACCAACCTTTCGGTCAGAAGGCTTCAAGCAGGGCTAACAATGCCCCTCTGATCATGAAGGATGGTTCCTTGTCGGCGCAGGGCCAGAAGAACTCTGCCTCCAAGCCGATTTTTATCGGCCGCCACGCCAGTGGTGGTGGACGTGCCTGACACCAATGTCCCCGCCTTCTGCCCGACAGGTAAATTTCGATGTCTTCCTTTTGCTTCTTTTTAGGTAAAGCTTCCTGCTTTTTATTATTTTTGTATTGTTCTTGCCATACCCTGGTGTTCTGAGTAGATATCAAGCCCAATGAACTGAAGCCGACTCATTTCAAGGCAGTGGTCACCTTGACTGGCTGGAGAGAAGCGAATGTCCCTAGATACCTGGGCTTAGGATTTCACTATCCTTGCGATGGAGAGGTTTACGTTTATGCGACCCAGATCGATGCTGGGTTGCGTTTTCCTCTCTGCGAGAATTTGTAGGAGCTTTGCTGCTATTACAGGATAAGACCTACTCAACTAGTACCCAACGCCATCAGGATGTGGGTTGGGTTCAAGTTCATGTGTTTACGTCAAGAATTGACGTACACTGGCCCTGTTCTGGTGCTTCTACTGATTGGCCGTCGGGGCGAACCATCTTTACCACTTCCAGACTTGGTGGCCCAAGTTTGAGTAATGGAGGGGCCAGGCTTGGAACTGGAATGTTCACTTCCGTCTAGTGGACGAATTCCGTGCTACCAACTCCAACTCCAAGAAGTTTTACTTCTTTTACAAGGGTAGTGTATCATGGGAGCTGTTTCAGCCGGAAAGGGATACTTCTCCTGGCTTTGGAGAGCTGACAAGGAGCGATCGGAACGCCATCGATGACTTCTTCCGACTACATCGACAATCGAAATTCTGTTTGATCCGCTCAGTGAGGGAAACTTCAGAGTCGATGCTCGAGCTAGAAGGCATTCATCAATCTTCGCCAGTTTCTATTGATTGGGTAAATTTCTGACTCCTTTCCTATGTTGGTTGTAGGCACTCGGGGATCAAAACTCATTGGTTTGTTTTCCAAGCAGACTAAAACGGGATTGTCTACTGATCAGGCGTCCCTAAGTCCTCCACCTCATCCTTCCAGGCGTTCGTCCTAGCTCAAGCCCGAGGAGGAACGACCTACGACCACTTCTAGCGATCGCCAGAAAGGTATGCAACTGCCTTTTAACTTTTCCTTCCTCTGTTTTTGTCTTTGGTTTTTAATGTTCTTGTTGACCTTTTTCAAGGAAGACTGCTGCTGAGGAGACTCCGAATCCGGCTCCCGCCAAGAAGGCCAGGAGCTCAGGTGAAGAACGCCCTGCTCCATTCGGGTGTCCTGCTGCTCCCCGGGGGAAGGCTGTCGTGGCCGCAGAATTCGCCACGCCTGCCTCTGATAAGTCTGTTCCCGATCCTTCCAAGGGGACCAGGGCTCAGAAGAGGGTTCAGACCCTCAGTGCCGCTACGGGCACCTCCAAGACTCCATTCGGGGAGTATTTCCCTTTGGGGGGATTATTCCAATCGCCCAAGGCGGCGAACCCCAAGGGCGTCTGGGCCCCTCGGGGGAATCTCCAGAAGGTGGAGATTTCCGACCAGCTGACTCTCCAGGGTAACCCGGATCTCTGCATGCAACTCCTCGAGGTGATTGTTCCTCCTCGGGATAGGGTGATGATCCCCTCCGAGCTGACCAACATCGAGGGGGTTGTGAGGACTCATTTCGAGCGGATTGCCGTGGTAAGTCCTTCTTCATTTATTTACCATTAAATCACTTTTTGACCTCTCTTTGATCTGATTGTACTTTACCACTTTTTTCCTGATGTCAACTCGTCCGGGAGGAGTTGTCGATCATTCGAATCATAGGGGAGCTCGCTGATAAGCAGACTGACCTGCTTATCGAGCTGGAGTAGTACCGAAGCTTGGCGTTCATTCCTGACCAGATGGAGGGGTTGAGGGAGACGGCTGAGGCGGCTGCTCGGCTGGTGGAAAATGCTTGAGAGGAATATTTCCAGAAGGAGCAGAGACTCCTAGTCTCCATGAAGGAGAAGGAGGATGAGGTGGTTCTCGCCAATGACAGGCGGATGAGAACTGACCTCCAGCTCAAGGCGGTCGACAAGTACTCTGCTGAGGTGGAGGCAGCGAATGCTTCCCTGAAGGCTAAGTTGAAAGAGTCTGAGTCCCAGAGGGACGCCTTGGCAGCGGAGAGGCGTCAGCTCGCCACGGAGAAGGAGCAGCTTGCCTTGCGGCTGAATTCTGTCCCATCCCCTAGAGCGTGGTCGAGAACTTTAAAAGGTCCGGGGAGTTTTCCGACTGCGCCTTGGAGGTGATGAAGGCCGAGGTGTCTGTCTACCTCCAGGTCCTGGTCGACGAAATTCAGCGGATCGACCCTAAGTTTCCTCTCTGGGAGGTGAAGTCTCTTCAGGACTTCATCGAGAGCGGCTACACCAAGGAGGACCCTGCTGCTGTTGGCGAGGAGGCTGCCCCCGCGATCGAGCAGGAAGTTGTTTCCCCTGAAGAGCCCAAACCCTGAAGTCCCGAGCTCCCCTGGCGACCATATATTTATTTCTCTTTTAATGATAATCTCTTTTGTTTTCCCGTGTTTTTTGGGAAAGTTTGTAATTACCTTTTGATATCAGACTCGGTTTATTACTATTAGTTTAATAATATAGAATGCCTTTATATCCATAAGCCTTTGCATCTGTTTGACACTGAATATGTTTGGCTTTTCTTCCGATGTCTTTATCATATTTATTTTCAACTTCTCTTCGCTTTGGGATGATGTCGCCACATAGGCTCTTGGACCTTTCCTTAGGTTTTAGAAAGAAGAATGATAAGTCTTTATAGATTAATATATTCCCTTCGCCAAGTTATCTTTAAGGGAACTGTTACTCGAGGATTATACCTTTAAGGAAACTATCATCTTTTGTAGATGTGTTCGCCTTGTTAAGGTTTTAGACCTTTGGAGTGTTCGCCTAATCATGGGGAACTGTTACTCGAGGCTCATTCATCTTTTAGTAAGTGATCGCCTTAGCTTCGTTCACCCACTTTCTTGTGTTTGTTTCGCAAAGGAATTGTTACCCTTGATATGGATTTGTTCACTTTGGATGTCCAATCTTAAATTTTTCCCAACTTATAAGGAAACGACTTCCTCGACGGATCGATTGCCTTCTGCATCAGGACTTCTGCCTGATTTTAATATCATGCCTTTTTGCCTAACTTTTACCTTAGGTCTTTTCGCATGATTTGATCAGGTCTTTTTCCCAAATTGAATATCAGGTCTTGTGCCTAACTTTGGCGTCAGGTCTTTTGCCCAATTTGAATATCAGGTATTGTGCTTAACTTTGGCGCCAGGTCTTTTGCCTAATTTTGATATCAGGTCTTTTGCCTAACTTTGGCGTCAGGTCTTTTGCCCAATTTTGATATCTGGTCTTTTTCCTAACCTTGGTGTTAGGTCTTTCGCCTAAATTTGACTTTAAGTCTTTCACCCAATTTTGATATCAAGTCTTTTGCCTAACCTTAGCGTTA
The DNA here is from genome assembly GCA_946814005.1 of Chamaenerion angustifolium. Lineage (NCBI taxonomy): Eukaryota > Viridiplantae > Streptophyta > Magnoliopsida > Myrtales > Onagraceae > Chamaenerion > Chamaenerion angustifolium. The sequence continues at coordinate 5,529,649 of OX328279.1, forward strand.
GGTCTTTTGCCTAAATCTGACTTTAGGTCTTTCGCCCAATTTTGATATCAAGTCTTTTCTCCTTCGTTTTGGTTCGAGTGGCCATGCTTTATGAAGGAATGATTTTCTTTATTGACATAACATTTTGATTACAAACTATGCATAAAACCTCCTTAAATGTTCGGAGTTGAATGGACGAAGCAGCCTTACACCTTCTGTGGTTTCTAGGTAGTAAGATCCTGGGGCAACAATCTCTACTACTTTGTATGGACCTTCCTACTTAGCTGAAAGCTTGTTCTCACTATCTAATCTTATGAATTCATTCCTTCGCATAACCATCTCCCCCACGAAAATTGGTGAGTGCTGACTTTTCTATTGAAGTATCGTGCGGTCGCCAATCGAATTTTAGCTTGGGCTTTGTATGATTGCCATCACTTTTATTCTGCAAGATTGAGGTATGTTCTGCACTCGATTTCATTCGCTTCAGTGTTAAAGTGTAAGATTCTGTGGGTAGGCACCGCTATTTCGGCGGGTGCTACAACTTCTAATCCGTACACTAAACTAAATGGCGTTTCCCCCATTGATGTTTTGGGTGTTGTTGGAATAGCCCACAATACATTATCCAACTCATCTGTCCAGTTTCCTTTAAAGGCTTCAACTCGCTTTTTGAGTCCTGCCAGGACAACTTTGTTGGCTGCTTCTGCTAGCCCATTCGTTTGAGGATGGTGCACTGACTGAACCTAGGGCTGACAATTTCACTCACGACACGATAACACGATACGAACACGCACGAAAAAGTCGTGTTCGTGTTTGCCTTTGATGGTACGATAACACGATAACACGAACACGATAACACGATTGTTTTTTCGAGTCGTGTTAGTGTTTAGGTCTCAAAACACGATAACACGATTGTTTGCCTTTGAAGGGACGTGTTTATGTTATTTAGGTTGTGTTATCGTGCGTACGTGAACCGTGTTACCGTGTTATTTTCATGAAAACGTCAAATCGTGTTACCGTGTTATTTTCGTGTTACCGTGTTATTTTCATGAAAACGTGAAATCGTGTTATTGTGTTACCGTGTTATTTTCGTTTTACCGTGTTATTTTCGTGTTACCGTGTTATTTTCGTGAAATCGTGTTACCGTGTTATTTTCGTGTTACCGTGTTATTTTCGTGTTACCGTGTTATTTTCGTGAAAACGTGAAATCGTGTTATCGTGTTACGACTTTCCACGAATATTTTCGTGTTATCGTGTTCGTGTCGTGTTGAGACAATAAATTTCGTGTCGTGTTCGTGTCGTGTGTCCGTGACACGATTACATTTTCGTGTGTTTCGTGTTGAACTTTCGTGCGTGTCGTGTCCTGGTGCACGATAGCACGCACGCACGCACGAATTGCCAGGCCTAACTGAACCTGTGATCAATATGGTATTCTTCGCAGAGCCACTTAAGTTCTTTCCCTACGAATTGTGGACCATTATCGCTTATGAGTATCTTGGGGATGCCAAACCGCGAAAATATGTTGACTTTCATGAACTTGATCACTTGGAATTCAGTCGTAGAGGCCAAAGCTTTCGCCTCTATCCACTTGGTGAAGTAATCGATCGTCACTATGATGTGGGTTCTTTGCCCAGTGCTGATGGGAAAGGGGCCCAAGATGTCTATTCCCTAATGGGCAAAAGGCCAGGCGCCCACCATTGGGGATAGCAGTGTTGGTGGTCGACCGGATTGTGGCGCTACCTGTTGACAAGTCACGCATTTCTTTGTCAATTCTGCCGCATCTTTGCTCAAGGTTGGCCAATAGTAGCCTAATCTGAAGATTTTGCGCGTCAATGAGTGTGCACCTTCATGACATGCGACAACTCCTTCGTGAGCTTCTCGCATAACTCTTTCTGTATCAGGATGAGAGATGCATCTTAGATAGGGAGTCGAATATCCTCTCCTATAAAGCTCTCCATCTATGAGAAGATAGCTCGCTGACAGACGAGTTATTTTCGTGGACTCGCCTTCGTCTTCTGGGAGTATTCCTTCTTTCAAGAAGTTCTGGAATGGAGTCATCCAGGTTACCTGCCCTTGAATGTTGAAGACTTCTGCTCGGTTGTCGAAAACCGAATATAGAGCTTGTTCCAGAAATTGCACATCCTGAATTCTTGTCCCTCCGAACGTCAGCTTGCTTAAGGAGTCTTCTAGCTGGTTGTCTTGGCGAGGAATAGACTCAATCGCGAAAGTTGGGATTTCGGCGATGAGTTTTTTTAGCTATATCGAGGTACTTCTTCATCTTTTCCCCATTTGCTTCGTAAGTGCCACTAACTTGATTGACAATTAGCTCTGAATCGCTTTTTGCCCTAAGTGATGTTATGCCCATTCCTTTAGCGAGTCGCAATCCAGTAATAAGAGCTTAATATTCGGCCTCATTGTTGGTCGACTTAAAAGTAAGGGCGATTGCATACTTTAAAGGTTCGCCCTCAGGGGGGATGAGAATTAATCATTCCCCTGAGCCTTCTCTTGAAAAGGATCCATCAGTATAGAGTTCCCAGCCTTGGCTTGTATCTACTGACGGACTTGACCGGTTTTCTGCTTCTATTAGACCATTGCTTGTACTTTCCACTATGAAATCTGTCAATGCTTGACCTTTGATGGCCGTTTTTGGCGCAAACTTGATCTTGAATTCACTCAGCTCGATTGCCCATTTAACCATTCTTCCTAAAGAGTCTGGCTTCAGCAGCAAGTGTTTGAGAGGCTGGTTGGTGAGGAATGTAATGGCATGCGCGTGGAAGTATGGTCTTAATTTTCGAGCAGTAATAACTAAGGCATAAAGATACTTCTCAATCTGGACATATTTTATTTCAGCTGAATTAAACATCTTGCTAACAAAATACACTGGACTCTGCACATTTTCCTCTTCTCTTATTAATACGGCACTGGCTCCAACCTCGTTAATGCTCAGATAAAGAAAGAGCTGCTCGCAGGGAATGGGCTTCGCCAGAGCTGGGAGTGTTTGAAGGTGCTGTTTTAAGGATTGGAAGGCATCCTCGCACTTCGGCGTCTACTCGAACTTGCGGTTGGCCCTGGGAGTCTTGAAGAACGGGAGTGACCTGTCGCTCGCCCTGGAAAGAAAGCGATTGAGTGCGGTCAGGCGACCATTCATACATTGGACCTTCTTGTGGCAAGTTGGCGACTTCATCTCCTCGATTTCGCGCTCGCTTACCATAAATACTAGAAATTTGCCTGGCTGGACTCTGAAGACACACTTTGCTGGGTTTAGGCGAACATAATGCCTCCTCATGAACTCGAACGCTTTTCAAAGATCTTCTATGTGAGGACTTCCCTTTATTGTTTTGACGAGCATGTAGTTCATATAAGCCTCCATGTTACGACCCAGCATGTCCTGAAACAGTCGGTTTACCATTCGTTGATATGTTGCCCCGACATTGATTAGACTGAAGGGCATCACTTTGTAACAAAGTATATCGACGTCTGCATAGAAGGCTGTGTGGGCTTCATTGACTGGGTTCATTCGAATCTGATTGTAGCCTGAATAAGCGTCCATGAAGCTCAACATTTCATGACCAGAGGTTGCGTCGACCAGCTGATCAATTCGAGGAAGGGGATATGAATCTTTCGGGCAAGCTCTGTTCAGGTCGCGAATGTCGACGCACATTCTCTACTTGCCATTTGATTTTTTAACGAGAACTGGCTTGGCGACCCAACTCTGAAATCTCAACTCCCTTACAAAGTCGACTTCGATTAGCTTGCCTACTTTCTGCTTGATTGCCAAACGCTTGTCGGATCCAAATGACATTCTTTTCTGAGCAATCGGCTTTCTCGAGGGATCTATCCTTAGCTCATGAGAAATTATGTCGGTGTTGACGCATGGCATGTCAGTGGGCTTCCATGCGAAAAGTTTTTTGAATTCTTTCAAGAGGGCAGTCATGGCATTTTTCTGGTCGTCGTTCAAGGTGATCCTAATGCGCACCTTCTTTTTTGGACCATCGATTTCGACCTCTGCTAACTCCTCCTTTGGTGCTGGTCGGGCCTGGTCCTCACGTGGGTCAGCCTCTTTCTCGATGGCGAGGGTTTCCCTTTGGTTTTTCCCGCGAAGGCAGTTCACATAGCATTGTCATAAGGGCTGGTCGCCTAGACCTTCTCCGATCCCATTTGGTGTGGGGAACTTCATCTTTTGGTGGACTGTGGAGGTCACAATCTTATGAGGATTGATTGTGGTCCTCCCTAGGATGGCCTTATGTGATGTAGGCGAGTCGACAACTAAGAAGGTGACCGACACCTTTATGCCCTTCCATCGTTCGTCCAAAATTACCGACTGGGTTATAGATCCCAGCGGATAAGTTTTTCTCCCAGCAAAACCGATGAGGGAAAAGTCGACTCGCTTGAGGTCACGCTTGGATTTTCCCATCATCTCAAAGCCGTCCAAAAATAGAATGTCTGTCGAGCTACCACCATCGATCAGAATCCTATTCATGTCGTAACCATCAACTTCAGCTGTGATGACCAGCGCATCATTATGCGGGGTAGTGACATGTGCCATGTCATGCTCGGAGAATGAGATGATAATGTCTTCTTCAGGCAGGGGTCGCTTTCCCAGCTGGACAACTGTAGAAATTTGAGTAGCATAGACCTCCCTTGCATACGACCCCTCGCCTCCGGCACCAAACCCTCCAGCAATCAGGTTAATCACCCTCCTGCTCTGGGATGGGCCAGATTGCTCAGGCGGAGCTGGCGAGTGTTTTCTACGTGGTGGCGTTCGACTTCCGTCTCGTCCAACCACAAATTCCTTCAACATGCCTCTCTGTATCAACTTCTCGATGTCGCGCTTGAGGATGCATCAATCATCGGTTTTGTGGACCTTGGCCTTGTGATTTCTGCAGTAGATTTCAGTGTTCTTCCCCATGGGCTGAGCACTCTTGCGGGGGCATTGGTGGCCTTGCCAGAGACCTTCTTTCCATCTCGACTAGTACCAGCGAGATCTGCCTGTTTAAAGGCGTGAAATACTCGGGGACCTCTGGATGCGTAGGTCCGGGGTTTTTTGTTCTGGGCTTGTCTCGACCCTTCTTATCCTTCTTTTTCTTTATACCATCGCGTCGGGGCTCTGGAACCATCCTTAGCGAGGTTGTCAGGAAATTAGCCTCCGAGTTCGCCCTTTCCAGGTCTATAAAACATTTCACCCTCACTGCCAGCTCTTCCATCGTCTCTATCTCCTCCACGTGGTAGCTGTTGCGTAGTTTCCTCGAGGCTTTGTTGGCCACATCGAGTCATCGGTAAAAGACTCGAATTATCTCCCCATCTGCGACTCGACGATCTATTTCAGTGATGTTCTTATGAAAACGCCCGTAGAAGTCGGCCAATGATTCTCCTGGTTGTTGCTTGACTGCGTCCAAGGCGACCACACTTTTCAGAAGTTGGCACTCGCCCATATATCGCTCCAGGAATTTGCTCTTGAGCTCAGACCAGGTCCTTATCGATCCTGCAGGGAGGCCGAAGAACCAGGACGACGCCGAACCCGAAAGGGTCGACGGAAATAACAGGGCTAAGTGATTCAGATCATTGGATTTACCCAACAGAGAGGCTTCATGTTTGTTGACATGTATGATAGGATTACCTCCAACACTGTATTCAGGGATGGCCCTGGCGACGACATCCTTTGGGATCTTGATCATGACCAGGTTAGTGGTGAAGGGATGAGTTGATCTCTCCCGGAAGGGAGGCATGACGGTTCCACGCCGTTCCTTGAGCCTTTTGCTGATAAGCTCCTCAACTTGGTCAAGAGAGCACTGATTCTGCTGTCCTCCATTCGGTACAGAACTCGATGGATTGACAGAGTAGGTAGATGCTGGCGCCTCAGTGGAAGCTGGAGGTAAATACTGGGGGTCCAGAAGTCATTTCTTGATCTTCTTGAGGGGATGTGGTTCCCGAATTTCCAGTTTCTGCTTGTCTTGGCTCTGCGGGGCGAGGATTTTCCTGAGGAGCAGGGGCTTATCAGCGAGCCTATCCTAAGATAGTCATCCAAGAGGGATTTGTTGAGTCTCAACCCGTCTGAATTAAATATGTCGGAGTCGTGCCTTTAAAAATATGTGTCTGGATTAAATGTGTTGGAGGAGTGTTGAAGTTCATTATGATTAAAATACGTGTCTCATGACTCCACATCTCAATAAGAGAGTGGAGTAATCTCACATCCACTACGATTGAGGAGATATCAACGTCATGCTCAAAGTCAACTAAATTCAAGAATATCTACATGTATGCGGATCTAATGAATAACATTTACCGACCCTGCAATAATAGTTATCCGATTTTTTTAGTAGAATTAACCTAGAGTAACACACTCTTAATTATAATTGTTCAAAATGAAATGAAATACTCACCGCGGGAGAAGGTGAGATAACGGCTCAACAGGACGACTCAAATACTATTGAGTCGTGAATAATTTATTTATCTGATTATTCACGACTCAAACACTATTGAGCCGCCATTTTATTTAAAAAAAATATTTTTCACGGCTCAAATGTCATTTACGGCTCTTTTTTTAGTCGTGTTTTTTTTTCGTTATTTTTCACGGCTCAATGACTTCCCTTCCTGAGCCAGAGGTCACCACCAAGCTGGAACTGAGCCAGAGGTCACCTTCGTCACGAGGAAACAGAGCCAGAGGTCACGAGGAAACAGAGCTTCCCTTCCACTTCCTTCGACGGTTCTTCAACTCGATTTTGCCTTTCACGTCTCTGTTGCAACTTCGTTCTTCATTTTGCATGCCTTTGTTGCAACTCATCGTTCTTTTGCGTCTCTATTGTAGCTCATCAGTGTCGATCACCAGCATGACGGAGCATGACATGACGCCTCATCTTTCTTCTGCGTATCTGCACCGTCACATCTGTTGTAGCTCATCGTTCTTCTGCGTCTCTACGTTGCCGGAGCACCGACATGACAGACTCCTCAAAGTCTCGATCTGTCGAATCTGGGGAAACTGGCGTGAATTTTTTTTTTAAATGTATATATTTTTCACGGCTCAAATATAATGAGCCGCCAAAACTAAAAAGTAAAAAAATAAAACTCTTTTCGGTGGCTCACCAAAAAGTGTCGTCATAATTATTTTAACGGCACTTTCAATTTGAGCTGGGAATTATCACGACTGTTCATATGTTGAGCCGTGATAATTTTTCCGACACTTTATATCACGGCTCAACTTATATTGAGTTTTGATAATTTAATGGCTCAATTAATGAGCCGTTAAAAATAATTTTTTCAGACGTTATTTGCGAACTATCCGGTTGTGACTTATTTGTTCAACATGTAAATAAAATTACTTTCTCAAATGCGAAGACATGTAAAACAAAAGAGACTAAGAGAGGACGAAAGTCATCGTAATATAGTATAGCGTTTCAATACTATATTTATTAATTAAAAGTTTCGTTATCATGTTTATTTTGATATATCTTTTTTTATAGTAATTATTTTCTTAAAAAAATAAACGTAACAAGGGAAGTGACAATAGTATTGATGCCCGTTAATGCATCAAATCATTTACCTATCTTTCATATATACATATTAATTTGGGTAGGATGTATATATTGTTGACAAATAAATAAAATAACTTTTTTTAATCAATTATATTAGTTCACTTAGATTGTATTGGTTCATATAGAATGTGCCATCATATTTTTATACATGTGGATACTTTAAAATTGCTCCAAAACACCATATTAATTCTTAGAAACCGTTTCAATATATCATATTTATTACAAACCAATTAATCAATATTTTTAATTTTTTTCAAACTTATTTTTATTTAATTAAAAAATCTATTAATTATTATGGATTTTTAATATATTTTAATTTTCTTCACAACTCTATATTTGTAGGTTTTATGTCTATATATATTAATTTGGGTAGGATGTATATATTGTTGACAAGTAAGTAAAATGAATATTTTTAATCAATTCTATTGATCCACCTAGATTGTATGTTACAATTACTTATGTGACATCATATTTTTGTATATGTGGATACTTTAAAATTGCTCCAAAACACCACATTAAATCGTAGAAACACTTTCAATGTACCACATTTAATGTCATTTATTACAAACCAATTCTTCAATATTTTCAATATTTATTTCAAGCTTATTTTTATTCATTTTTTAATTAAAAATCTATTAATAATTAGGTATTTTTAATATATTTTAATTTTCTTCACAAATCTATATTTGTAGGTTTTAGGGTTGCAATTCATAATTAATTCATTAGGGTTTTATTAATGTCAATATATTAAAATTTTCTAATTAAAATTAATAAATTACACAAATTTATTTATGAGTATGTTTAAAATATAAATTTTATCATATGAACCAAAATTATAATTATTGTTACTCATTTTGTAAAGATATATCTTTTTATAATGTTTATGATTGATAGACAACATAAGTAATAATTACTAAATATAAGTCTTTATTATTTAATATAATATGATATTCAATGCTCAAATATTTATTATGTGTGTGTTAGTGAAATTTTATTTTCAAATAATTTCTAACATAAACACACACACATACACACACACACATATATATATCTATATTATTAAGGCTGAACAGGTTTATGTAACCGCTTTCAGTTTAAATTACTAAAATACCATTTAATTGCATGAAACAGTTAAATACATACATTATTTAATAAACTATTTTAGTCATTTCACATTTTATTATTTTATTATTTATCCACCTCACTCTCTCTCCATATTATTTTATTATTTTTCTTCTACTATCCACATCTATTTTTTACGATAAAATCTCTCTCATTATCCCTCTCTATCTCATCTCTCCCACTATTCCACCAACCATCATCTCTTCAATCTCCAACCGAATTTTTTATCTCTCCAATATTAAGTATCTTAATATTAAATATTAAGTATATTTGGATCCTTAAAGTGTAATATTAAGATTATAATATTATTGTTACTAATACGTATTATAACAATTAACAATCATGGTATATTAATATCATGATTGAAATATCAATTATTAATATCAACATAATGGTATATTATAGATATACTTACAATAATTTTAATATTATAATACAAATATGTTACTAATTTATTATGTATTACCATATTAATTGTATTAATCTATATTATTAAGGCATAAGTGGTTTTTTTAACCACCGCGTGTAAATATACAAGAATACCCTTTAATAATCTAATTAGTTTACATTTATCATGATTATTTTGGTCATTTAAATGTCTTCTCAAAAATGTTATAAAAAAATATTTCTACGGAGACTCGAACCTATAACCTTATATATCGCTAACAAATGAAATTATATTTTCACTTTATTGCACATTATAGAACAGTGAATCTAAAGACTTAAATCACTTATAAAAGTTATAATATCATCTACAACTGAGAAAATTTAGATTGAATTAATATTTCGAATATACATTATCTATTATTTGAAATTTAAAATGTACAATATAATCAAGTTTGAAATTTAAAATGTACAATATAATCAAGTGTGAAATTTAAATTCGAGTAGAATAAGAAAACCCATTTATTATTTATCCAATTTTTTTAAAAATATTTTATTTTATTTAATTACTATATTTTTTATTTTATATAACTTTACAATTTTAAATAATAATGATAATTATATATTATGTTCTCAAGTCGTCATATTTTTCTTTTGGTAATTGTGACTTTTTTTAATGTTTCTACAATCAATTATATATTTTTTTTCTTCAAAACATTCTCCCTTCTTTCCAAGATGTTAAAAAAAAATTTGAATTGTGAGCATTGTCGTTATAAAAATACATTTCATCTATAAATTAAAATAGAATTATAATCGATCAAAATTTACTATATTTATATGTTGAATATACATAATCTATCGTGTGAAACAATAAATACAAAAAAAAATCAAATTTGAAATGAGATATTTGATTAATGTATATATTTTTTATATTGATAATTATAAATTATATAGTATTTTCAAATAATGATATTATTAAAATGTTTAAAAAATTATACTTTTTTTAATATTATTAATATTAATGCATAAATGATTCCAGCTGCCCAAGGTTGTTAATATGTTATTACTCCAAACTAATATTATCCAAATTTTAGGTATTACATGCCGAGAAAAAAGTAACAAAAATATTTTACTACAAAAGTAAAAGAACTCCGGTGATGTGCTGAAATAATATTTTACGAATTACTGAAATATAAAAATCAATATTAATTTTCAGTGTTTATTATTTATTATATTTACAAAATATTTTTGGGATTGGTCAAATTTAGATTCTATGAGTATTTCTTTACTTAACTCTACATTTCAAATAATTCTAAAATTAACATATGAATTTACCTATCAGCCCTACTTTATGAACTCAAAAAATATTAAAGTAAAATAACTTTGAAAATATCAAAATAAAAAAATTAGGAAAAAGTTAATCAAATATATCTAATTTTATTTTTTGGGTAAATTTTTCTGGTAATTTCTTGATGTTGTCACAGTAGATTTTTGATAATCGTTGTTTCATAGACATGATAGTGAGTTTGTTAAGAGATCTTAAGAGTATATTAAATGTATTCACTGACATGTTCGAACTTATGAGATAGTTGGTTAAGACGTCCGTCTTAAATTATAGATACTGACAGCGCCCAGGTTCAAATCCCAGAGATATCGACAGTATAATAACCAATGAAAGGTTGGATGTCGGGAGTATAATACTTAAAGAAAGGTCGGTTGTCGAAAAAATTTGGATGTCGGGAGTATAATACTCAAACAAAGGTCGGATGTCAGGAGTATAATACTCAAAAAAGATCGGATGTCGGGAGTATAGAACTCAAAGAAATGTCGGATGTCGGGAGTATAATACTCAAAGAAAGGTCGGATGTCGGGACTATAATACTCAAACAAAGATCGGATGTCGGGAGTATAGAACTCAAAGAAATGTCGGATGTCGGGAGTATAATACTCAAAGAAAGGTCGGATGTCGGGACTATAATACTCAAACGAAGGTCGGTCAGATGTTGGGAGTAAAATACTCAAATAAATGTCGATCGGATGTCGGGAGTAAAATACTCAAAGAAAGGCTGGTTGGATGCCGAAAGTAAAATACGTATTTTGTCCAAATATCGACATATATTGTTTTTTATCATATTATTAGAAACAAATATGATAAATATTTATACTCAAACGAAGGTCGGTCAGATGTTGGGAGTAAAATACTCAAATAAATGTCGATCGGATGTCGGGAGTAAAATACTCAAAGAAAGACTGGTTGGATGCCGAAAGTAAAATACGTATTTTGTCCAAATATCGACATATATTGTTTTTTATCATATTATTAGAAACAAATGTGATAAATATTTATACTCAAACGAAGGTCGGTCAGATGTTGGGAGTATAGAAATCAAAGAAATGTCGGATGTCGGGAGTATAATACTCAAAGAAAGGTCGGATGTCGGGACTATAATACTCAAACGAAGGTCGGTCAGATGTTGGGAGTAAAATACTCAAATAAATGTCGATCGGATGTCGGGAGTAAAATACTCAAAGAAAGGCTGGTTGGATGCCGAAAGTAAAATACGTATTTTGTCCAAATATCGACATATATTGTTTTTTATCATATTATTAGAAACAAATATGATAAATATTTATACTCAAACGAAGGTCGGTCAGATGTTGGGAGTAAAATACTCAAATAAATGTCGATAAGATGTCGGGAGTAAAATACTCAAAGAAAGACTGGTTGGATGCCGAAAGTAAAATACGTATTTTGTCCAAATATCGACATATATTGTTTTTTATCATATTATTAGAAACAAATATGATAAATATTTATACTCAAACGAAGGTCGGTCAGATGTTGGGAGTAAAATACTCAAATAAATGTCGATCGGATGTCGGGACTAAAATACTCAAAGAAAGGTTGGTTCGATGCCGAAAGTAAAATACGTATTTTGTCCAAATATCGACATATATTGTTTTTTTATCATATTATTAGAAACAAATATGATAAATATTTATCATGCTTAAGGTGTTGTTGATATGAGAATTAAACATTTGATAAATATATCTGAAATTAAAATATAATTAAACTTAACTATGAAAATATCAAAGTAATAAAACAAGAAATAAATTGATCAAATATATAATTTTATTTTTATGTGCAAATTAGTGGGAATTTCTTGATGTTGTCGTGGTAGATTTGTAATAGTCATTATTTTATAGACATGGTAGTGAACGTGTTAAGATACCTTAAGAGTATATTGAATGCATTCATTGACGAGTTCTAACTTATGAGCGTACGTCTTAAATCTCAAATAGTATGAGCGCATAGGACTGAATCCTACGAATGTTGTCTGAGTGAAAATACTCATGGAAAGTTCGAGGTTGGTATGAATACTCATAGAAAGTTCGAGGTCGAGCATTAGCAATAGTTGGTATGAGATAAGATAGTATGACATGATGCATGAGTGAAAATTACTCATAGAATGTTCGAGATTGAGCATTATACGATAGTTGATATTATCATGATAGATTTGTAATAGTCGTTGTAATAGCCGGTATGAATACTCATAGAAATTAGTTCGAGGTCGGACATTACGCGATAGTTGATATGAGATGAGATATTATGACATGGTATGTGAGTAAAAATACTCATAGTATGACTATAAACAATGCGCAATGTCAACTTTATCAAATATCGACTAATATTTGTTTGATCATATTCTTAGTAGCAAATATTTTTTAAAAATTGCTCGAGCAACCAGGACCAAGAACCACTACTAAAGAGGCTCCCGGTTGCTCGAATAATTTTTTTAAAATATTTAAAACAAAATTAATTTTATTTAATTATATTAGGTAATTTAAGTTTAGTTTTACAATTCAAATAATATTTTTAATCAAGTGTTTTGAGTAAAATTGGAATAAACTCAACGATGTACCTTCATAATATGTAGATATGTGTTGCGTATATATATATATATATATATATATATAATTAACTACTAAACTATACTGAAATTTTTGTAATCCACTTAAGTGTATTTCCCTAATGGTTATACTAGACCCCGCCACGCGCTACGCGCGTGCACGTTGTCGTCGTTGGTCGTGCGTGAAATCTTACGAGAACATGATCAACCCGACTCCTAGAATAATACAAGGGTTGATCACTTCATAAAAATAATATTAATGTAAAACTAAACTTAATTTGCATAAGATAATGAAATAATAAAATTTAAAAACTCTTAAATATTTTTAAAAACTTGCTCGAGCGGCTGGGATTCCTTTTGATAGTGTTATATGTTCCCGGTCGCTCGAGAAAGTTTTTAAAAATATTTAAGAGTTTTTAAATTTTATTATTTCATTATCTTATGCAAATTAAGTTTAGGTTTACATTAATATTATTTTTATGAAGTGATCAACTCTTGTATTATTCTAGGAGTCGGGTTGATCATGTTCTCGTAAGATTTCACGCACGACCAACGACGACAACGTGCACGTGCGTAGCGCGTGACGGGGTCTAGTATATATATATATACATATATTTTATAGATATTTTACATATTGTTTCAATAATTTCTCTTCATTAATAAATTGTTGTGATAGTGCTAGAATTTTCAAACTCTAAACATTAATCATGACAAGTATAAAATTATATCTTTAGATTCTTTGCTATTAAGAAAAATCATACATAAAAATATTATATTTTATATTTCATAACTAATATATATATATATATAAAAATATTTTATGCATTTTATAAATTTGATATTTTCCTTATTATAAAATATAAATTAAACTAAATAAAAAATATTTTATTATACGTAATAGTACACTTCTGGTAACCAGCGTTATCAGAAACGGACCGGACTGGCGGTCCGACCTGGAACCGGACCCCTATCCGGTTTGGTTCAGTTAAAAGACAGTTTTACAAATGAACAGTGTTTGAATCGGGTTGAACCAGACAGTTTTTGGAAAAGCGAATCATTTCCGATTCACTTTTTAGTTTTTTTTACAGACCAACCGATTTTTTGGTTTAAACTGATTGGTTTTGTTCTGCATAAACCAATTGGTTTTATGCAGTGTTAAACCGCATTTGGTTTACACAATGTACTCCCAAGCATCTTTTCAGACACTGTTGCTCCGTAATGCCTTAAAGATTATACATAAAACTCATGAATAAGTCAAATTACTCAATACTACAGGGAAAGATCAGACACAAATAATCTGCAAATGAGAGAATAAGCTTCATGACATGAATCGATCTGCAAACCAATATATTTGGTCTCTCAATAAGATTGTCGATGCAACTCAAATCTATTCATATTTGAGTGAAATTGAAAATGCTCATGGAGAGGTGTCGAAGAAGTTGATGCCGAGGCGGAAGGCTTCACGAACAGTGGCAATCGCCTGCTTGATGAAAATCAGAACAGAAAGCTTACCGAACCCAGGATACAAGCGACGGGAGGATGGGCGAGGGTATAGACCTCAAGCTTTTCATCTAATACAAAGGTTGTCTAGAGAAATCGATAGCCTTCATCATCGGTTAACCCCTCTTTGATATAGTGGTCGCCTGACTTGGAGATCAAGCATGTCGTACACGATTCTAGGGCATCAACCTGCAGGAAGAAGACAACGAACATCAGCAGAAGACTCTGGAAGAAACTGATGCCTATACCTGCAGATTGGTCTAAGTAAGATCGTAGGGTTCATTTGGTCCGACCATGGGCTGTTGCGCTTGTAGGCCTAGTTTGCTACTCAACACTCCCCCGCAAACTGTGGAATACAAGTTTTTTAATCCAAACTTGCTAATAAAGTAATGATGTTGCTGTTTACTCAATCCTTTTGTAAGGAGGTCCGCTTGCTTTTCCTTGGTAGTGATGTGTCTTGTTTCAACAATTCCTTCTTGTATTTTTTCTCTGACGAAGTGACATTCTATGTTGATGTGCTTGGTTCTCTCGTGAAAAACCGGATGTGATGCAATCTATATGGCTGATTTGCTATCACTGTAAATTAACACTGGTTTGGTTTGTTGGATATTGAACTCTTCTAACAATCTCTTAACTCAAATTATCTCCGCAACAACTGCAGTCATGCTCCTATATTCAGTTTTGGCCGATGATCTAGACACAGTGCTTTGTTTTTTAACTTTCCAAGACACCAAACATTCTCCAATTTTCACACAGTACCCACTAACTGATCTTCTACTATTAATACATGAAGTCCAATAAGCATCACAGAACGCTATCATGTTGGTACTGCTCGAGCTAGGTAAGAAAATCCCAAGACCAGGTTCATTTTTCACATACCTGACTATCTTCATGGCGGCCTCAAAGTGTGAGTGTTTGGGATTTTGCATAAATTGACTGAGTGTTTGAACATCAAAGGCAATATCCGGTTTTGTATTGGTCAAATACAAGAGTTTTCCTATCACTCGTTTGTAAAGAGTGACATTCTTGAGCAATTTATCTTCTTTTTATCCGGGAAAAGACTGATCAAATTCATCTGAAGTAAATTTCTCATTTGTTCAAGAGGCGTAGTGATAGGTCTGGATCCTCATCCCATTTCAGTTATGAGATCAAGGGCATATTTTCTTTGGTTCACAACAATCCCATTGGTGGATCTAAGGATCTCAAATCCAAGAAAATATTTTAAATCACCTAGGTCCTTGATCCTAAAATTGACTTGCAAATCCCTTTTTAACTTATCTATCATCTTATTGTCATTGCCAGTGATAACTATATCATCAACATACAACAATTTTCCCTTTTTCATTCTTACTGAACAGAGAGTAGTCGAGTTTGCTCTGGGTGTAACCAAATTGAACAAGGGCATTTTTCAGTTTAAGGTTTCATTGACGAAAAGCTTGTTTGAGGTCATACAAGGATTTATTAAGTTTACAAACTCTATTCTCCCTCATTCCACCAAACCCGGGTGGAATAGTCATATAAACCTCCTCACATAAATCCCCTTGTAAAAAAGCGGTATATACGTCCATGTGATATAAAGGTCAAGCTTGAATTGAAGCAACAGCTAAAACAGTGTGAACAACAGGGGAAAAAGTTTCATTATAGTCTAACTCTTCAAGTTGATTATACCCTTTAGCAACCAAACAGGCTTTAAATCGTTCTATAGAACCATCAACTTTATACTTGATTTGAAACACCCACTTACATCCGATAGAATGTTTACCTCTGGGGAGAGAAGTGAGATCCCATGTGTTGTTTTACTCTAAGGCTTCAATCTCAGACTTCATTGCTGCCACCCACCGTGGGTCCTTAGCTGCCTCAACATATGATGTGGGTTCGATGTTTCTAGAAATATTCCCAACAAAAGATTGGTAATTAGACGATAAATGAGAGTAATCAACATAATCACAGATAGGAAACTTAGCATTGCTCTGGTTGTTCATGATATAGTTTGTATGCCACAGAAATAGAGTTTGTAAACTTTATAAATCCTTGTATGGCCTCAAGCAAGCTTCTCGTCAATGGAACCTTAAACTGACAAATGCCATTGTTCTTCTTGCAATAGTTGCAGATGATGTCCGGGTTCGTCAGGTTCCTTCTCCATCCTTCGGACTTACCCGTGAGGAGAGTCGTAGGTTCCATACTGCTCTCGGAAGTGACTGGACCGATGAGGTCTCTGTGACTCTTTTCTTGTTGAGCCAACTCATAGGCTTCATTCACGCTAGGCAGAGGTAACCGCAGCAAAATCTGAGTTCTGACACTTGAGTAACTGTCGTTTAGACCCATCAAAAATTTAAAGAGCTTTTGTATCTCCTGCATCTCAATATACCTTTTAGATTTATCACACTCACACTGAGGTAGTTCAACAATCGAGTTATACTCGTCCCACATCATTTTCAGTTTGGTAAAATAAACTGACACTGAAGCATTTCCACTACAAGAAACTTGTGCAACAGCTACGGGAATTTCGTGTTGACGCTAAGAATTGATGTTGAATGTGTGTATATTGTGTTAGCAGTTTTTGTTGTCGTTATTATTACTTAGGGTTAATTAAGTGAACCGTTACACATGTTTGACCAATGTGATTAATTGGTCACACATGTTTTTTCGCGTGACTGAAACGTTACACATGTTTCAACATGTGACTGAATCGTTACTCCGTCATTGAACCGTGAAAATTTTCCGTCTAATGCTCATGTGCTTGTCACGTGATAAGAGGTAGTTTAATTTCAGAAATACGAAATTACCTTGAAGCCCCTTACGTCCCCTATAATCAGTTTCATCAACCCATTTCCCCCCATTTCTTGCTTCCGTCCCTTGGCTTCCCGTAGAAGTGATTGCGCCACGGTCCCCTGCTGCTGCTGCTTCCGTGCATTTCCGAGGTAAGATTCTTCTTCTTCTCGCGTTCAAGTTGTGAAATCGGGGCTTGTTGTTGAACTGATTTCGCTGTGCCCTCACTGTCGACCGAAGTGATTTCGCGCGGAGGGTTGCTGCTGTGCACCGACTTGATTTCGCTTCCCGTGGCTTCCCTTGTTGATTTGCTGCGGCTTCACCTATTGATCGAGCAAATGTTTGTCTTCATTTAGGGTTTATCGGTTGTTTATGAAATTTGTGTTTGTGAAAATGGGTATTTGACCGAAACTTGCTGGTTTAGGGGTATGAAGTTTGAAAAAATCTGTTTTTTTGTGCGTAAAGTTTGAATCTTTCGGCCAAAATTGAAGTTCTGATGTTCATGTTTGCTGGTTTATGTATGTCTTGTTGCCATGTTTCAGCCAAAATTGAAGTTATGTTGTTCATGTTTGATGTTCATGTTTAATATAAGTTTTGATGTTCATCTTGGTTCGTTTTGTTATGTTTAACAACAAACATGCATGACCAATTTCATGTTTGGTTGTTTTCAGTTATTCAAGACTGTGGTTCAATGGGCAAGAAGGATGACATTGCCGAAGCTGTTTTTCACCATGGTGGAAAGTGGGTTGATAATGGGGGTAGCCGAACCTATGTAGGTGAACTGGAGTCACTCAAAGTGCCTTATGATAAGTTGAACTATCTGTCACTTACCGGACTAGCTGAGGTGTATTGTGACTTCGTCGAAAATGGCTCCATATTTTGGTTGGCCCCCGGTGGAAATCCGAACACCGATCTTATGGCGATAACTTCAGATGCCGACCTGAAACCTATACTAGAACGTCAAGGAACAACGAAGGAGATCAGTTTCTACGTTATGCCACCATTTGATAGAGAAGAGTGTGTGAAAGACCCATTTCTGATGCAGCTGCGCAACAAGTTGATAAACAAGACTCGACGAGCATGTCGTTCAAAGGAGCCTGAAGTAGTGATTGAACGACCGGTCAAAGAGGATAAAGTCAAGAAGACCGACCGAACTACTGATAAGGGGAAGAATAAGCTGTTCCCTGATGACGATGACAGTGACAATTTGGAGACTTTGAAGAATCTTCTGGACGACTTGCGAAACTTCAACTTTGAAAGTGAAGATGACAGCGATGATGCAGATTTTGTAGCCCCAAAGGTTGCTGAAAGTGAAGACGAGTCAAGTTCGGATGAAGACATGGAGTCCGATGAAGAAGGAAAACCGAAGGGTGAAAGCGATGAAGGTGGACGGAAAGACAGAAAACCGAATGTGGAGAAGAAAAAAATGTTCGTTTGGGAGGAAGTTGGATTTGGAGACTCATGTAGTGACGTCCAAAGCGACACGTTGGAAGCCGAAAGGAAGACCGACAAAGAGGACGAGGTAAATAGCACTGAAAAGAGAAAGATTTACGATGAGGACAAGGATGCTGTCGACATGGAGCTCAACCTCGGGATGTTATTCGGTACGGTCGAGCTGTTTAGAAAGGCAATGAGGGACCACGCTATAGTGAATGGTTATGATGTGGAGTTCCCTGTGAACAACCAAACTAGAGTGGAGGTTTACTGCAAGCATCGGTGCGGATATAAGGTGGTCGCGCGAAGAATGAACCGTCAAATGGCATTTGAAATATGTCAACTTGTGAAGGAGCATCAATGTCCCCGAATACATCATAACCACCACATCGGGATGAAATGGGTGTGTGACAATTTCATCGGCATGCTAAGGGACGACCCGAAAGTGAAGGTATGATCTTATACGGTTTATGTTCTATTTCGTTGTGCCTTTGTAGCTACTTAACCTATTCTATTTAATGCTGCAGAATAGTGTAATTCGTGGTGAAATTAAACGTCGATTCGGGTGGAATGTCAATCGGTTCACTGTGAGTAGGGGAATGCGTATGGCCAAGGAAAAACTGAAGGGGGATCGCACTGAAGAGTTTGGAAGAGTGCGTGATTATGCTGCAACTTTACAAGAACATAACCCGGGTTCGACTGTGGCTGTCCATGTGGATTCTGTGTCTAGCCCTTTACGCCCAAGGTTTGAACGCTTTTATGTTTGCTTGGAAGCGTGTTCGACTGGTCTGACAAAGGGGTGTAGGCCCTTCATTGCTTTGGATGGCTGTTTCTTGAAGGGGCCAGACGGGGGGCAACTCCTATGTGCTGTCACCCGAGATGCAGATAATGCATTGTTCCCGGTAGCATTCGCATGGGTTGAAGCAGAAAACCATGACTCGTGGAAATGGTTTTTGGACATCCTGTTTAGGGACATCGGTTTGGACAGGCCATGGACACTAATGTCAGATCGACAGAAGGTACTTCTCACTGTTAAGTTTGTTACATTTGTGATTAATTGATCATGCATGTATGCTGTGAGTGTGATTAATGATGAGTCATGTTGCCTGTTTTTTGATTACTTGATCATGCATGTTTGCTGTTGTTGTGATTAATTGATACTGCATGTTTGTGGTTGCTGTGATTAATTGATCATATGCTGGTTTGCTGGATGTGTGATTAATTGACTGGCCAAGTGTTCTGGTTAATGATTAATTGGTCATGCATGTTTTCTGGTTTGTGATTAATTGGTCATGGATGTTTGCTGTTTTGTGCTTATTTTGTCTTTTTTAGGGCCTAAATCAAGCTGTCCAAGATATACTCCCAGATGTTGAACACAGACACTGCATGCGACACATATATCAGAATATGCAGGTCAGAGGGTTGGGTGAAGCCGAGGTGAGAAAACGTGTTTGGTCCGCCTCATGTGCCTATACGTACCAAAGACACAAATGACATATGGACTTGTTGAAGATTGCAAACAAAAAAGCTTGGGACTTCGTCTCAGCCATTGACCCAGCCGCTTGGTGTAGACACCGTTTTAGGCATGTCACTAAAACGGACTTGGTCGTCAACAATATATGCGAGAGCTTCAACAACAAAATCATCAACGTGAGGGAAAAACCACCTATTACCCTAGTTGAAGAAATCCGCAAAATTTTGATGCGGGATTTTGCTAGAAGACGTGAATTAGCTGCTCAATCAAAAGGGGAACTTGGAAGGAATATCGTCAAGAAACTAAGGAGGCTGACAGATGGAATCAGTGGGTGCGAGGTCTTATATGCTGCAGATGGTGAGTACGAGGTACACGTTGGTCCAGGTGTGTCGTATAAAACCAATACTACTGCAAAAACATGTACTTGTTGTGCCTGGGAATTAAGTGGTTTGTCGTGTGTTCATGCGATTGCTTGCCTGTCATACGCCCGTGTTCATGAGCTCGCACCGTACTGTGATCCAATGTACCACAAAAGTGCATACCTACGCACCTATGCAGGTGTAATCCATGCCTTGCCTGGACGGGATGATTGGGCAAAGGTAAACGCATTACCCGTTGATCCTCCGCTATTCAAGTCTCGTTCTGGAAGGCCAAGGAAAAAACGAGTTCGGTCGGCCACAGAAGACAGTCATGCAGGTGGTGCATGACTGAGCAAAATTGGTTTAAAACAGTTTTGTTCAGAATGCGGTGAACATGGCCACAATAAGAGAGGATGCTCCCAAAGGATCCCTGAGGTGCTGTTTGTAGATAAGATTCCTTGTTTTGAAACAGTTTTTAAAACAATTTCTGACATGGTCGTTTTTGGCGTAGGTCAAGGATGCTGCTGGTGCTGGCGTTAGTGGGACAAAGAAGTCGGAGAAGCGTCCTACCAAGAGAAAGTTGAACACCGACTCACAGTCCCAGTCTCAGCCCCAACCGAGAAGCCAACCGAAGCAGTCCCAGTCTCAGCCGAGAACCCGTTCTCAGTCTCAGCCGAAGCAGTCCCAGAAGACAAAAAGTCCAGTACGAAGACAGAAAATTGCAGTTAGAAAAAAGAAACCAACTGCTGTTGATGACCCGCTGCCAGATGCTGCTAGAGAAGCTGAATCACCTCCTGCTGTTCGTCTAGGTACGCCTCCTCCTGTACGTGTAGGTACGCTTCCTCCTGTACGTTTAGGTACGCCTCCTGCTGAACCAGACAATCCAGCAGCAGAACCCGCAGTCAACCCCAAAACTGATCCATTCATAACGCCAAAGAGACGTTTTAAATCGCTAGCAGTTAAATCAGCCTCGGTTAGTGCTCAACTCTAAAATTGTGTTACCGATTGTACTTTGATGAAAATTAACAAAAAATTGTTTGAAACAGGCAAAAAAAGCTGGTAAAAGAAGAAAAGTGAATGTTCGTCAGTCTCCGACTTATGTGGACGTCGAAGACGATGTCGCCTCTTCGGCACCTGTACTTTCAGATTCGAGAGAACTGATTCTAACAGATTTACCACTGAAGACGGTTCTACCAAAAAGGACAAGACAACACAGAAGGAGCATGGGTCAGTTTAGTTATCCGGGTGACAAACGATATACCCAGTAAAAGGACCACATCCTGTTTTGTCCAACAGGTCTTTTGTTTTTTTGTGATGGTGTTTTGTGAAGTTCTGCTACTTTTGTGGTGTTTTGTGAAGTTAGGAAACTTTTGTGGTGTTTGTACATGTTTTGGGTCGAACATGGGTGGTACTTGGTGACTTATGTCTGTTGAACTTCTTCTATGAAAGTCTATGGATGGCTGTTTCTGGTTTTTCAGGTTTTGAATGGAATGTTGGAATATGTTTGGGTAGATCTGATCTGTTACGGCTGTTTAACCTTTGAATCACATTTATACGAAACATGATGTACTATTTAATCACAGTATGGGTAACATGTATAACCTTTTAATCATATCATTTCAAACATCAGTATCCATTTAATCACATTACTGCGAAACATGTATGACCTTTTAATCACATTATAGAAAACATGTATGACCATTTAATCACATTTCGTTATAACATGTGTAGACATTCTGTTTCTCAACAACTGAAACACAGATGCAAAACAACTGCAATGCATAACATATACAGAACTGCAATACAGAACTGCAATTGCACCATATACAGCATACAACTTCCTGTCTTTCAATTGCAACATACAGAACTGAAATCCATTTCCACAATGCTGATCAACTAATTCAAATACATCTACTTGTTTAGTACAATGATGAAAATGAAAGAACACAGAACGATAATTGCAGCATACAATTTCCAGTGTTTTTGTTTCGCAGCAGCTTCTGCAGCATGTGCAGTCGCAAGTTCTGATCGAAGCTGTCCCTCTACACCTTGAAACTTAAACACGGCGTTTCTTCCATATTGACACATTGGTGGATCTTCCCATTGGAAAAATCCACAACCAGGATGTTGTACAGACTGGACAACACAAAAAAGGAACAACATGTTAAAATTAGGGTTCTTAACAAAATTAGGGTTTCTAACATAACAAACTAATAGGGTCAACATGGTACCAAAAAATTGCAATTACCTCAAAATGTGAACACCCATGAAACCTACGACCGAAATTCTTCCAAGTACCCGCACATTTGACCGACGAAATCTCACCGCAGAAACATAGTCGGGTTGTCGACACTAAACGGAACGAATCTTGGATGGTAGAGAGGGAACGCAGAGACGCCGAAGGATCGCGCGGAGGGGAGGGGCTGAACCCAGTCCATGGTTCCTTCTTCATCTTCGTGCGTACGCTCTGCTGCGTGAAGAATGGAAATGTCTTCTAATATACAACATTAAGGGCATTTTGGGAAGTTAAGGCTGGAAGTAACTCACGTGCAAGGCACATGGACAAACTAACGGTGATATTTAACAGACAACAGTAAAAATGATGTTTCAGTCACGTGCTGAAACATGTGTAACATTCCTGCACAAGTTATAACCTATTAGTCACATGCGCAAACATGTGTAACGGTTCACTTAATTAACCCTATTACTTATTAGGCACAATATGTTTTCCATCGTTATAAGATACATTTAATGTTAATTTTTGCCGTCACTTTATTTTGTACATGGATGAATGTGTAATGTCGACCAACACTTGATGTTAAATGAGTCCATTAGTAGCATATGACTTTTCCGTTGTAAATGTACATATTCAAATGCGAAACATTTTGTCGTCAATATGACAATAACAACAACGGTTGTTTGTCGTAACTAATCAATTTTATCGTCGTTCAAACATAAGTAGCAAAAAAATGTAAGAATAGGTTTGTGTGTCAATATATTGTCGACATTAATATACTTATTCAGTAACAGATTCAATTATTTTGGTAAAATATATTTTTTAGCGGCGACTATTGTCGATGTCAATAATGCACAAACAACTATGACATATTGTTGACTAACATTAGTAGTTGTCGTCACTAAATGTTAAGAACCCCCACTAAACCTATAGAACCGTCACTAAACCGAATTGAACCATCATTTAATTTAAAAAAATAAAAAATAAAAAAATATATTAACCTAACTCTCTATTATCACGGTATCAGCCATTCACTCAACTCCACTCATGCATCCACTCCCTTCTCTTCTCTTCCTCCCTAGCGAATCATCCTCCTTCAATCGGCGAACCTCCATAAAATGGTAGTCTTCTTCTTCTTTTCTGCTTCCATCCTCTTTGCTTAGTCTCTCCTGCAGCTGAGTTACTAAGAACCTCGCCGGCGCTGCCAATTTTCATGGCCAGGCGTTCCGAAGATCACTAGAGCTGCCTCGTGAAGAAGACGATTTACCAGAAGTAATCATTTTGCAGAAGATACACTCAAATATTAAAGCAATAGGTTCGTCTCTTGACATAACTTGAAGTGATTGACTACAATGATTCCTGAATGCTCTAAAACAGCGAAAATGAATTCCTATTCTTTTTGCCTCCATGGTATTTAGGAACGTTGAGTATTGAGGTCTTCTTCGGGCTCCGACAAGCTAATTGAAATCGTATCTTCTTCTGTGTTGAGTAGCAAAATTGGAGGTTTGAAGCCCATACTCGTTAAAGGAGATCCCCTAACCTACGTTTCGGCACATGATCGCCGTATTGTGGCTGGTATGTCTAATCTCTCTTGTCTTATTTATGGTTTTTAATTCTATAATGCACAATATCAAGTTTGTGTCATCTTCAGAATCTGGTCATTTGATTCGTAAGAACAAATTGAATTTTGAAATCACATTACCTCTTTATCTCCGCTTGCTACAACTACTCAATTTGATGCAAACAGTATACCGTTTTAACCTAATTAGCACTGAGAGTATCATAATGTATGTTGTTGTTTATTGATCATTGCAACTATGTAATCTTCGGTGCTTTTGCATTTTTGCAATGTTTCATTGTTGGAGATTTACATGGAGACCTTGACCAAGCAAGGCGAGCACTTCAGATGGCTGGTTTGTTGAGTTATGTTGGTTAAGACTCATGGATTGGTAAAGAAACGGCATGCTATCTATTCATGTTAGTCAGAGAGGTTACTTTATGTTGAATGAGTTTATGAGGAAATCATCATTCAGGATTTCAACTTCATATTAGGTTTTGGTTCAGCTTGGAGATATCCTTGTGTCATCTTCAGAATCTGGTCATTTGATTCGTAAGAACAAATTGAATTTTGAAATCACATTACCTATTTATCTCCGCTTGCTATAACTACTCAGTTTGATGCAAACAGTATACCGTTTTAACCTAATTAGCACTGAGAGTATCATAATGTATGTTGTTGTTTATTGATCATTGCAACTATGTAATCTTCGGTGCTTTTTCATTTTTGCAATGTTTCATTGTTGGAGATTTACATGGAGACCTTGACCAAGCAAGGCGAGCACTTCAGATGGCTGGTTTGTTGAGTTATGTTGGTTAAGACTCATGGACTGGTAAAGAAACAGCATGTTATCTATTCATGTTAGTCAGAGAGGTTACTTTATGCTGAATGAGTTTATGAGGAAATCATCATTCAGGATTTCAACTTCATATTAGGTTTTGGTTCAGCTTGGAGATATCCTTGATCGAGGAGAAAATGAAATAGCTATGGAATGGAGAAGCTTCATCTGCCATGTCAGCTTGGATCTTGAGATCTTCAACAACCATGGCTTCAATCTTCTGAATCGAGAATGCCAGAATCTCATCAACTGTAAGTGTTTTCTCACTCACAGTTCAATTTATGTAATCAGAATTCAATGGGATGAAGAAGGCGATAATGGATGGCTTGAATATGGATGGCTTGAAACTCAGTAAATTTTGCCAGTGAATGTCCTCATGAAGACTCAAAGTGTTGATGTACGCATGAACTGTATAGGTCTGTTAACTTTCTTAAGATATTTCATTTGTTTGTTTGTAGGTAAAAAGCACGAACGTTACTAAGCAGGTCCATTTTCTATACTTGATCTTCACAATTTTTCAGCATCTCGATACTTATCTAATATTGGTAAGTAATCAAGCTTTTCATTGATTTCTAGTTTCCTTCTGAACTTGTCATTACTCTTATAAGCCTTTTGATCAGCACTTGATTTTATTTTCAAAATACTTTGGAAAATCATATAGCCATAGGAATTAATGAAATGAGATACTCATGGGCCCCATCTGTTCCATCAAAAGATTGATTCAGTGTTGTTTTATGTCTTGAATAAAAGCTCTTTGACCATACTATTGTGATGCTTGAACTAGTGCTTAAAAATCTTGTCTTGAATTAATGTTTGAACTATTGTGTTGAGGTGTCTTGTGTTATGTCGTGGTTAAATTATCGTGTTAAGATGTCTACTGTTATGTAGGGTGTTCTAGATTATTGTGTTAAATGATTTTGTTATTGTACTTATTGTGTTTCCTTTCTATATGATCACATGATATTGTTGGAGCTTGTAGGGGATCGTGAATTAGAGACGGAGATGAAGTTCGTAGTTCCGACATTCTGAATTCAAACCATCTCAAGTATAAAAACATATTAGTTTTAGGTCTTCATCTAATTTAGAAAATTATGTATTTACGTTCAAAATTATTATAAGTTTGTTGTTTGGATGTTTATTAAGATGTATATATATACTTGAATAAATAATATATTATATTTTTAAAAATGTATTGTGTAGTTGATATCATATAGCAATAACTAGATAATTAATAAAAACACATCACAAAAGTTTGCCTTTAACAATGATTAGTGGTTATTGACACAAAAAACATGTGTTTAACATCGACATAAACTGATATTACTGGTTGTTATCACTAAAAACATGTATTTAGCAGCAACATTACTTGACAGTATCAAGTGCTTTTAATGATGGATTTGTAGTCACTGGTCACTAAATACACGTATTAACAACAAGTTAATGAACGTTGTTTCGAATAAAACACAACCGCTCAAAGTCACTGCTAAAAATGCAATTCAACGATGAAGTATTTTCATCAATAAAACTCATCTATAACATCAACAATATGCTGTCGCTTTTGAACTGTCTTTAACAACAACGAACGTCGCTGTAAAAGATAAATGGGGAGTGTCATTCTAACAATGGCAAACTTTTTACAACGGCAAATTGCCGTAGGTATAACCTTTAACGACGGGGGCTACCGGCACGAAAATTTTGTTGACGCTAAAAGTTAACAACGGTATTTATGCCTTTAGCAACGATTTTTTACCAACGTTGATTCTAAAGTTTCTTGTAGTGTTCCCTGCCTCAAGTTACATATTTCTCTGTGCAAGTGAAAAATCCTAGTTCCATTAATGTTATCAAAACGCTGTTTTAAATCTTCCCAAACCAACTGAGCACTGCTAGAGTAAACAACTCCACTCATTTAATCCTTAGACACATTATTCTTAATCCAAGATGTGACCATAGCATTACACCTATCCCAAACATGCCGAAATTCAGGTTCAACAGCATCCCTAGGGTAACTACCATCAATAAACCCGAGCTTGTTTTTCACTAACAGAGACATAAGAAAAGATCTGCTCCAGAGGATGTAATTATCGGACCCAGTAAGAGGAAAGGAAACCAGACTCAAACCTGGTAAGTCACTAGCGTGCAAATATAATGGGTGATACCGGTCTATCATTGAGGAGAGCCGAACCACATATCCTTCTCCACCCATCAGACCACTTCGGTCATCCGAGCCTGCTTCCACTCTGTCGATATCTGCAGGATTCATCTATGCAAGGATCGAAACCAAAAACAAGTCAAACACCAGCAACAAACCAGATACCACCAACGCAATAAATGAATCGGAAAACCGACGAACTCTATATGCCCATCTCTGATACCATGATGAAAATCAGAATAGAAAGCTTACCGAACCCAGGATACAAGCAACGGGAGGATGGGCGAGGGTATAAACTCAGGCTTTTCATCTAAGACAAAGGATGTCTAGAGAAATCGATAGTCTTCATCATCGGTTAACCCCTCTTTGATATAGTGGATGCCTGACTTGGAGATCAAGCATGTCATACGCGATTCTAGGTCACCAACCTGCAGGAAGAAGACAACGAACATCAACAGAAGACTCTGGAAGAAACTGATGCATATACCTACAGATTGGTCTCAGTAAGGTCGTTGGGTTATTTTGGTCTGACCTTGGGCTGTTGGTCTTGTAGGACCAGTTTGCTACTCAACACTGCTTCTCGCTTACGTGACCAAAGACGCTATCAAGCGGCGACGCGCCAAATCCGACGGAGCTGAGCTTGAGGCCAGTGGCGCCAAGCTCCCAAAGTTCAAGTTTGGCTAGTGGCGATGCCATTATTTGAGGCCAAGTGTCTCTTCTTCCGTGCTAAATTGGGAAATTTGATTAGCGGCGATGCTACTGATAGCAAAGCAACTGAAGGAGGTCCCCCCGTGAGGAAGAAGGTGTCGCTAACAAAATACTAATTAAAATTGAAACTATTGTGTTATGTATGTTCAAAGTTTGAGGTAATTATGTTGTGTTATATTGTGTTTGAGAGTAATGTGTATGTTTAAAATTGAAACTATGTAATTTGTGTGTATTTGAGACTATGTAGTTTGAGGTAATTATGTGTATTTGAGACTATTTGAGGTAATTATGTGTGTTTGAGACTATGTATGTATATTTAGTTTTCAGTTTTTTTTTTTTCATTGTGAACAGTGAACCGCACGCTGAACCGAGTTAGATCGGTTGAACCGTGAACCGGCCTCTTCGCCGGTTCGAGGGCCGATTCGGTTATGATGACACTGCTGGTAACAGTAGAGGTCGGCTTACTCCCAAATTCAGATGATTGGAGAGAGATTGCTTCCTCGTTCAATAATTTCGTAAATATATACATGTTTAATTAAAGCATTATAATACTGTAGAAGATATTTTAATTGTAAAAGTATATATATATATAATTTGACGTGTCACTGTCTTAAGCCTGCACCCAAACAAGCTGAACCCATTTTGTCTCTGCTTAGACTACGCTAATTATTGATTATATTTACTTAATATCACCATAATGAAATGAGCCCGCTGACCTATTATTATATATATATATGTATACATGGGTCCTAATAATAATTAAATAAATAGTACATTAATTCTATTTCCCCTATTATTTCTATCTGGTTTGGCCTTTCCATTCCATACGAAACTCAGTTGTTACCCTTCAATGGACATTACCCTCTTCAATTCTAAGGGCTCATCTTCCTTCAACCCACATCTCAGTATCAAACATGGTATTCTTGATTCCTTCAACATAGACATGCAAAGAAACAATCAGCCACAACACAGCCACACTTCAACAACTAGCCAGTCATCGGATTCCGGCGAAAGTACCACCGGAAGATGGGCTCTTAGCCTACTACGTGAGTGCGCTCGAGCAATCTCCGACAAGGACTCAACCAAAATCCACCACCTTCTTTGGATGTTGAATGAATTAGCTTCCCCTTATGGAGATTGCGATCAGAAACTGGCGTCTTATTTTCTACAAGCTCTGTTCTGTCGAGCCACCGGATCAGGTAAGTGCTGTTACAAAACCCTAATCTCCGTGGCGGAGAAGAACCGCTCGTTCTTCGTTGCGAGGAAATTGATACTCAAGTTCCAAGAGGTGAGCCCTTGGACTACCTTCGGTCATGTGGCCTCAAATGGTGCAATTTTGGAAGCCCTAGATGGAGAGAGCAAGCTCCACATTATTGACATAAGCAACACTCTTTGCACCCAATGGCCTACTTTGCTCGAGGCTCTAGCAACAAGGCACGACGAAACCCCACGGTTGAAGCTCACTGTGGTGGTCACCGCCAACCTTGACGGATCGGTAATGAACCAGATCGAGCAAAGGATGGAGAAATTCGCGAGGCTTATGGGTGTTCCCTTTGAAATGAATGTGATCACTGACTTCACCAACTTAGTGGATCTCACCAAGGAAAACTTAGGTATTCAACAGGACGAGTCCGTCGCGATTAACTGCATTGGCGCACTAAGAAGGACTGAGGTTGAGGAAAGAGACGCAGTGGTAAGGATTTTGAAGTCCCTCCAACCCAAGATTATGACCATTGTTGAAGAAGAAGCTGATTTCTCGAGCTCAAGAGATGATTTCGCCAAGTGTTTTGAAGAGTGTCTAAGGTTTTACACTCTGTACTTCGAGATGTTAGAGGAGAGCTTCGTCCCTACGAGCAACGAGAGGTTGATGCTAGAAAGGGAGTGCTCGAGAAGCATCGTTAGGGTTTTGGCTTATGATAATGAAGACGACGACAGCAGCAACAGCAATCATCATAACAACAAAACCAGAAACGGTGACTGCGAGAGAAGAGAGAGAGGGAGTCAGTGGTCGGAGAGGCTCAAGGAGTCCTTTTCTCCGGCCGGTTTTAGTGACGATGTTGTCGATGACATCAAGGCGCTGCTGAAGAGGTACCGATCAGGTTGGTCTGTTGTGTTACCAACGCAAGGGCAACCCAATCATGAAACTGGAATTCACTTGACATGGAAGGATGAACCAGTAGTGTGGGCTTCAGTATGGAAACCCTAATGCAACACTTCATATATATAGCAACTCACTCATTGAGAGCTAGGTAGAAGCTAGCTCTTTTAAAATGATGATGATGAGTGCAATTCAAAACTGTATTTTCCTCCATTATTATTATTTATTTAGATTGTTTTAATTTAGTGTGTATTGGGTTTGCAAGTCGATCTCTTAGTGTTTGGTTTCTTTTTCTTTTATCACTTTGTGCTTCATTTCTTTCTCTCTGTCAGTACATCGACTTTGCACTGTGCTAGCTTTTTATTACAACAGGGAAAAAAAAAAAGAGAAAGAGAAATCACACTTTTTTTTTCTTTTACCTTTCTTTGCGTACAAGGGGTCGTGGTCGCTCCATATTTAAAAGATGGTTTAATTAATCAAATTGATAGATATGTTTGACTCATTAATTGGTTAATTATGTTTTTTGTGTGACTGAATGGTTACACCTCTTTTTTCAGTGTGATTAATTGATTACTCTGTTAATGATCGTTATTTTTTTCCGTCAGTTAATATTTTTAACATATCTTTTATTTATTAAATGACTATTATGCCCTTTAATCATTTGTTTGTTGGGATATTAGTCACTGCTAATTTTCACATTGCAGGATTTTCGGACTCGATAGATTGAGAAATGCAAAACGACACCAGAATTTACGTGGTTCACCAATTTGGCTACGTTCACGGCTCACAACCACACTTTCACTATAGACAAATAGTGTTACAAATTGCATCACACTCTAAAATACTCACTCCGTATTTTTGGATCACAATACAACACTATTTTCTCCCACACTCAAGACACCAACAACTGATTCTTACTCTCTCAATTCGTGGTTTAAGTCTATTCTTCCTTCAACATTGTTGACTTCTTATAGACCAGAAAAGATGACAATCTTTAGTGGCTTGACAACTTTGCAGAGTGTCTTGCCCACTCTGGTCAGTGACTTGCCCACTCTGGTCAGTGACTTGCCCACTTTCGTGAGTGGTCTGTCCACCTTGGTGAGTGACTTGCCCACCAGAAGAGTGGCTTCTCCACTTCAGTAAGTGCATTCTCCACTTCAGTAAGTGGTGGTGACCCGAAAAAGTCTTCATTCTCAACAATCTCCCACGTGAA
This sequence comes from Chamaenerion angustifolium, assembly GCA_946814005.1. Lineage (NCBI taxonomy): Eukaryota > Viridiplantae > Streptophyta > Magnoliopsida > Myrtales > Onagraceae > Chamaenerion > Chamaenerion angustifolium. The sequence continues at coordinate 5,560,907 of OX328279.1, forward strand.
GACTTTAACTTCACCTGTATCCATAAGTGAACTGGGTGTGAGGCTTACCTGTCTTTTATTGTTGAAGACCCACTGAAGTTGAGCACAGCTTCAGTTTCTCTGTGTTGACTGACTTGGTTAACATGTCAGCTGGGTTTTTGCTGCCTTGGATCTTCGCAAGTGTTAAAACTCAATCCTCTAGTAGAGACCTGACGAAGTGATAACAAAGTCCAATATGCTTGGTCCTTGAATGAAATGCAGAGTTCTTTGCCACATGTATTGCACTCTGACTGTCAATATGCAAAACATTCTTCAACTGTCTTAAACCTTGCTAACAAACCTTGTAACAAGATCATCTCCTTGCTTGCCTGAGTGACTGCTATGTATTCCGCATCTGTGATTGATAACGCTACTATCTTCTGTATCTGTGAAATCCAACTGACTGCAGTAGTCCCTACTGTGAATACATAACTGGTAGTACTCCTCCTGTTGTCTACGTCACCAGCAAAATCTGAGTCTACGAACCCTTGTAGTCTCAACTCGTTTCTTCTGAAACACGGGCAGCTATCGGTAGTTCCTCATAGATACCTTAGTATCCACTTGACTTCTTTCCAGTGTTGCCTTCCAGGATTAGTCATGAACCTGCTCACCGCTCCCACTGCATGAGCAATACCCGGTCTTGTGCAAACCTTGACATACATGCGACTTCCAATGGCTGAGGCATATGGAACCTTAGCCATGAAGTTCCTTTCTTTTTCCGTCTTGGGTGACTGCTCCTTGGATAGTCGAAAATGACTAACCAATGGTGTGTTGACTGCCTTAGCATAACATATACCTAATCTTTTGAGAACACGCCCAACGTACTCCGCCTGAGGTAACTCCAAAGTACCCTTTGGCTCGTCTCTTTTGATTTTCATCCCAAGAATCTGCTTTCCTGCACCCAAGTCCTTCATCTCAAAATCACTCGATAATTGCTTCTTCAATCGTTTGATTTCACCCATATCTGAACCTGCCACTAACATGTCATCGACATAAAGTAGCAAAATAATATAGCTGGACTCAAACCTTTTGAAGTAGCAACAATGGTCAGCATTGCATTTGAAATGTTTTAACCCATATAAGCTCTTCCGCAGTTTACAAACGAATTTGTCCTTGCCATTCTCTGAGAAACCCTTCGGCTGCTCCATGTATATCTCCTCCTCGCGATCACCATGTAGGAAAGCAGTCATGACATCTAACTGCTCAAGTTGCAAGTCTTCTGCTGCAACAATACTTAAAACTGACTGAATGGTCGTCAGTTTTACAACCGGGAAAAATATGTCGGTGTAATCGATACCAGCTTTCTGCTGAAAGCCCTTGGCTACAAGTCTCGCCTTGTACCTTTTGGAACCGTCATGTTCCTCCTTGACTCGATACACCCATTTGTTGTGTAACGCTTTCTTTCCCATGGGTAACTCAGCTAGCTCCCATGTATGGTTAGAGATAAGGGACTCCATCTCTTCTTTCATTGCATGCTCCCACCTGCTAGAAAATTCTCCTTGACATGTTTCATCATAGCATTCAGGTTCTCTTGCATCAGCAAGCATCAAATAATTTGTGTACCTTCTATTTGGTATAGGAGGTCGTGAAGATTTCTTCAATACTGGAGATGAAGAAGATGGAGACTGTGGTTGATCAGTCTGTTGTGTGCTGCTCTGCGGTGTCTGTTCCTCTGCCTGAGGACTATACTTCTGTCTGGGATATCATCTGGATCAACGTACATAGGATCACTCTGTGCTACACTACTAGGCCGTAGTGTATTTATGTCCTTGTACATGACCTTTTCATCGAATATCACGTCTCGACTTCTGATCATCTTCTTGGTCTGGTCATCCCAGAACTTGTACCCAAGCTTATCTCCACCATATCTGATGAAGGTGTATTTTAGTGACTTGGAGTCAAGATTTTCCCTAGCCTGATCACTAATATGTACATGGGTTAATTGTTAATTTCCCCCTAAAGTTTGGACCGAATTTGAGATTCCCCCTTAATGTTTAAAATTTAAAATTTTAGTCCTAATGTTTGGACAAAATGAAAATTTCCCCCATTCCATCGTCATATATTCGTTTATTTCAAACGGTTTCGGGCACATGTGCGGGTCACGTGCGATTTCAAATTTGAAAATGATCAAATTGCCATGTTGTCCGCGTCATCTTCTTCTGCTAACCCTTCTCCTCTTGGCCCTTCACAAGCTTCTCGCCAGATTCAACAATGGCGGCATATCCGACATCCACAAACCCCTCATCCGACATAACCACCTAACTAATAAGATAACCTCAGTTTGGTTCTTCAAGCTCCTGTTACTGATATCCATCCTCTTTGCATCCGCATACGCAGCAGTCTCTGTTATAGGATTTAGCCGAGCCGCCAACGAATCGCCGCCGCCATGGAAGCTTCTCGGCCCATCGTTCTGGTTAATTGAAGTCGTTACGCATGAAACTTTGTTACATTATCGAATCAAAGATTCGTGGATTTGTTGAAGATTCAATGGGTAGAAAAGTTGCTACCTTGTTTGGAAAGTGGGATGAATCTGTTTACTATGTGATCAATGAAGGAGGAATTAACAGGACAAAGAATCTTAGTTCTTCGAGTGATGCTTCCTTATTGTGGAAGAGGAATAAACCGCCTTCTGAGCTTACTCGATACAATTTAACTTCGTTTTCTATCACGTTAAATGAATTAACTCCAGGATTGCAGGTACAAAGAGATACTTTACTGTGTTTCTTTTCTTGTTTTGATATAAACTGCTCTGGTAATTGTGTTGTTCTTGATGATAAATGAAGGAGATGCTTCCACCCACGTGACCTGCAATTGGTCAATTTTGTCCACCCACGTGACAAATGAAGGTTGTTCTTGAGGGCCATTTTGTCATTTTAACACACGTGATCTGCACATGTTTCATAAACCGTCTGAAATAAACGGAGATATGACAGAATGGGGGAAATTTTTATTTTGTACAAACATTAGGACTAAAATTTTAAATTTTAAACATTAAGGGGGAATCTCAAATTCGGTCCAAACTTTAGAGGGGAAATTGACAATTAACCCTATGTACATATGATACACAACCAAAACTTTCAAATGAGAAATGTTTACCTCTTTTCCGCTCCATACCTCTTCTGGTATTCAGAACTCTATCGGAACTAATGGTCCAAGGTTGATCAAGTATGTTGTTGTATTGACTGCCTCTGTCCAGAACTGCTTGGGCAGTCCTGCATGTATTCACATGCTTCTGGTTCTCTCAGTCAATGTCCGGTTCATCCGTTCTTCTACAACATTCTGCTATGGCGTCCTTGACACAGTCATTGCTAGTCTGATGCCATTATCAAAACAGAACTTCATGAACTCCATGTCATCATACTCGCCACCATTGTCGGATCTCAAAGTTTTGATCGTTAAACCTGTCTCATTTTCTACCATGGCTTTCCATATCTTGAACATTTCAAATGCTTTAGATTTATGTCTCAATAAATAAACTCACACCTTTCTGGAATGGTCGTCAATAAAAGTCATGAAATATGACTTTCCACCAATGGATGCGACAGTGGCTGGACCCTAGACATCCGTGTGAACTAGCTCAAGCTTTTCTTGCTTTGATGCTCTGCCACTCTTTATGAAGCTGCCTCTCTTCTGCTTCCCAAAGATACAGCTTTCACACAAGTCAGTGTCAACTGACTTTAAGTCTGGTATTCTTCCATTGGAATGCAATATATTGAGACCCTTGTCACTCATGTGACCAAGTCTCTGGTGCCATAAATTTGGATCATCTTTGTTGTCTGCAACTGCAATTGACCCACCATCGTTTGTCGTCGTATAGAGTGTACCACTCTTCTGGCCATGAGCGATTGTCATCGCACCTTTAGAAACCTTCCAAGTATCGGCATTGAAGGTTGTGACATAACCTTCCATTGCGAGCTGCCCCACCGAGATCAAATTCTTTCTCAAGTCAGGAATGTGTCTCACATCCCTTAACTTCCACACATATCCATTTAACTTGATCTGCACATCACCCTTGCCAACCACATCGCAAGGTTGATCATCACCAAGATATACTTTGCCAAGATTACCTGGTGAATAACTCATTAAGAGTTCTCTGTTGGAGGTCGCGTGAAAGGAAGCTCCCGAGTCAAGCACCCATGACTCTGATTTGCTCTCCAAAGAGCATACCAAAACATCACCCGCCTCTTCTGCTGCAATGTTTGCTTCAGGCTTCCCTTCCTTCTTTTTCTTCGGGAACCAACATTGATTCTTGTAGTGCCCGATCTTCCGCAGTTCCAACACTCGATCACCTTCTGGTTCTGATTGTTGGAATTTTTGGGATTCTGAGATTGTGACCTCTCTTTCTTGGACTTATTGCCCCCTCCATTCTTATTTGAATCTTTGCCTTTGCTTTCTACGTTCAAAGATAACTCTGAGCTAGAAGCGCCATTCGACTGATTTCGAATTTCTTCACTCATAATGATGCTGACCACATCATCAAACTTGAGAGTTTTATTTTTCCCTGCAGATCCGTTGATTGCAGTGACTGTGCATTTCCAACTATTGGGCAACTGCCCAAGAATTAGACAGAGACGTATCTCTTCAGTGAACGTCATGCCCACTGCTTCTAACTCCTCTGTCACTTCTTTGAACTTGCTAAGATGCTCTCTGAATGGTGTTCCTTATGACATCGTCATATTGAACAACTTCTTTATTAGATTAATTTTGTTTGCTGCAGAAGGTTGTTCGTACATACTGGAGATGGACGCCATGAGAGATGTGGTTGTCTTTTCATTCTTGATGTTGTAGGCCACTGATTTTGACAGTGATAATCGTATGTGCCTGAGAGCTTTCCGATCCAGCACCACCCAGTCTGACTCTTTCATTTCCTCTGGTTTCTTACCCAAAGGTAAATAAAGATCCTTCTGGTACAGGCTGTCTTCTATTTGCATCTTCCAGAATCCAAAATTTTTGCCATCAAAATGAAAAATTTTGGACTCTTTCTCTAACGACATTGCTCTCACTCGAACAGATAGGATGAATACGAAAATTATTTTGCAGAATAATTTCCGTAAACGTCTTCCTTGCCTTTGATTCACCAATCGAAGGTTCTAATACCAATTGTTGGGATATTAGTCGCTGCTAATTTTCATCTTGCAGGATCTTGGGACTTGATGGATTAAGAGAAATGCAAAACGACACAAGAATTTACGTGGTTCACCAATTTGGCTACGTTCACGGCTCACACCCACACTTTCACTATAGACAAATAGTATTACAAATTGTATCGCACTCTAAAATACTCACTCCGTATTTTTGGGTCACAATACAACACTATTTTCTCCCACACTCAAGACACCAACAACTGATTCTTACTCTCTCAATTCGTGGTTTTAATCTATTCTTCCTTTAGCATTGTTGGCTTCTTATATACCAGAAAAGATGACAATCTTGAGTGGCTTGGAAACTTTGTAGAGTGCCTTGCCCACTCTGGTCAGTGGCTTGCCCACTTTCGTGAGTGGCCTGTCCACCTTGGTGAGTGGCTTGCCCACTAGAAGAGTGGCTTCTCCACTTCAGTAAGTGGCATCTCCTCTTCAGTAAGTGGCTTCTCCACTTCAGTAAGTGGTGGTGACCCGAAAAAGTCTTCATTCTCAACATGGTTCATCTTCTTGAATCATATCTACACGTACTGAAGAACTCGAACTGGACAAGAATGATTCTTTCGTCAAATTTCGTGTTAGTTTAGATCCTGGAGACCAATGCTTGAATTTCCAGTGCTGTCGGAATTTTGCTCCAATCTTGGTCAACGTTCACTACTTGAAGTTCAAGCAATCCAAGCAATCTTTCTTCCTTCAATTTTTTAGTGTTCAATCCAGACATTTCGATGCTAAATTCTTAGATTTGGTCTGTCATGAGGTTCGATTTCAGTTAATGAACACTGTCAAAGTTGCAGATAAACAAGAATTTGAATTGAGAATCAAGTGATTGTGATTTGAATTTGAATGAACAAAGAAATCTAGAAAAGTCGAAATCTTTGATCCAATCTTCTTCATGATAAACTCTGGGCAGCAGCTCACCATAGTGATCTTCGATCCAATCTTCTTCATGATAAACTTATATTTTTATTTTTCCAAAGAATTTAGGGGTGAATCTTAGCAGTAATAACATCAGTAGTTGCTGACGTTTAGGGCATCCATCTTGTCGATGTTAGTAGCACCGTGGTCATGGCTTCTCGTGACTGCCAATGGCGGATCTGGAGACATCGATCTAGTGGTGTGGGTTACTTTTGTCTCTTTCTTGGAAATTCTACAACATTAATAGAGATGTCCTGGTCTGTGCCAATGAAGGAGGAGGTGGCGTCCAAACCAGATCCGCCCAGATCCAACTTCGTTCAGCACATGAAGGCTGAGATGGAATCTGTGAGACTGCGAAGCAAGAATCTCCAGAGACCGAGACGGCTGAGATGGAATCTGTGAGGATGTGAAGGGGTCTTCTTCTTCAATTGATTTATGAAGGGGTCTTCTTCTTCAATTGAAGAACAACTAGATGCTGAAACAGAGAAAATAGTGGTTGAACAACTCGATGCGAAGGGGTCTTCTTCTTCAAATAAAGGAAGAGTAATTGAGTTATTTTATATATCCAAATAGTGACTTAACGGAAAAAATAAACGATAAATAGTAAAAATGACCAATTAGTCACATGTTGAAACATCTGTAACCATTCTGCACAAATTTTAACAAATTAGGCACACTAGTCAAACATGTGTAACTATTTAAGTAATTAACCCTTTAAAATATATCTTACCTATATCGTAGTGTTTATAAGGAGTTTTAATACCGATCATAAAGATTTTTTTATTTTTTTATTCTTATAACTCAAATTCAAAATATTTTATTAAGGGACGAAATACTAAATCATACTTAAGGAAGATAGCAGACTCAATTTTCTTTGTCTATTTGAATATACGATAATTTAATTAAAGAAACAAAAACTGCCGTCCAATTATTATTTAAGTATTACATGATATTTTTCAACATTCTTATTGATCAATAATATTTCAACAAGATTCAGACGTAAAGCGTGGATTTCTATCTTGTTATAATATAAATATTTATTTATTATATCCACCCATTTTGATTCTGTCGCGGCGCGGGCAAATTTGTATCATTAATCCTAAATATCAAGTGTAAAATTGCCAAAAAAAAAAGAAAGAAATAATGTCAATACTTTAATATATATATAATATAAACATAAAATACAATACTGAAATTTTAAAATATAAATTTGATTCTATTAAAAAATAATATATTAAAGATTTCTATGAAGCGATACCATCCTTAGTTTAAAAATTCTCTCGTACTATTTGTTTGCATTATATACAGACGTATCCATGTAAAAGAATAAGGTGGGTATCAAGAATGGTGAGCAAATTCCGATTCAGTCCGGTCTAATTCAGTTTTAAAATTGGGATGGAAACCGTTAGGATCATTTGATACGGTCTTAGTCTTTTCGGTCTTAGACGGTTTAGATATATAAATTTATATTTTAAATAAATATTAATCAATAAAACTAAAATTAATTTAACTAATCAATAAAAAAAAAAACTGTCTTAGCGGTTCATTTCAGTTATAACGGTATCAGAGATCGAAATTAAGATTAAAACTAATAAAACTGTTGATCTCATCCACAAATTACTTATTTCTTTATATTTGATCCCATCCCCTGCATAGTGCATGGTTTCCTTTTTTTCATCCCATGATTTGAATAGAAAATGTAATGTCTCCATGCATTGCTTTACCCCAACACCTTCTCGTGATTCCCAACTTTTCCTTTTCATCACTCTATATGGACTGACTTGACTTTGTGTATGAATTATGACCATGTTTTTTTTTCTATTACATCACCAATATTCTAACATGCATGTTTGTCGTTTCCTCTCTATAGAATGTTATGTACGTGTTTTAGTTGGTGTCATTCATCGATCAGTTCAAAATCAACCATCGGTATCATATGAACAGGGTACACATATTCAGTGACACATTGAAATACTTAGTTATAATAACTCAAAACATATATCATATTTGTTAAATTGGATGGAGGATCGCGAAATAGAGATATCGGTTGCGAGTTTTTAAATTAATTAAGTTGATTGAGCTTCGATTAGGAGCGATTCTTTTGAACGCTCATATAACCCAAGTCATTGGAATATAGACAAGAGAGATGTCTTGGTTATTGGGCAAATTTTGAGATATGAAGTATGGGTGTTGTTAATTTAGTAGTTTTCAAAATTTGTAACCCTAATTTACAAATTTAGATAATTAATTACTACAATGAGTGAAGTTAATTTAGTAATCCTAATTTTTTAAACTCTTAGTTTAAAAATAATTGTGCTAATTTGGGTATCAATAGATGTGGGTAATATTGTTCTAACTCTAATTCTTAAAACTCTATTTGGATATATGATTGTGTCAATTTCATTACCAATTGCTAAGTTGGAAAAATATAATATTGTTAACACTAATTCTATTTGTTTGTAATCAATTTAATGCAACTATTTTTTTACAATCAGAGAATATGAGTTTTTGATTTTTTTTTCTCAACTGTGAAGATCCTCTAATGTGCAATACGTAAGAAAAATAGTGTTACAATTTCAACAGATTGAGGCATGTCTAAAAAAAAAAAAAGAACAAACGAGTTTCAAGCTTTGATGTTGGGATATTAGCCGCTGCTAATTTCCACCTTGCAGGACCTTAAGACTCGATGGATTAAGAGAAATGCAAACGACACAAGAATTTACGTGGTTCACCAATTTGGCTACGTCCACGGCTCACACCCACACTTTCACTATAGACAAATAGTGTTACAAATTGTATCGTACTCTAAAATACTCACTCCGTATTTTTGGCTCACAATACAACACTATTTTCTCTCACACTCAAGACACCAACAACCGATTCTTACTCTCTCAATTCGTTGTTCAAGTATGTGGTTCCTTCAGCACTGTTGGCTTCTTATAGACCAGAAAAGATGACAATCTCCAGTGGCTTGACAGCTTTGCAGAGTGCCTTGCCCACTCTGGTCAGTGGCTTGCCCACTTTCGTGAGTGGCTTGACCACCTTGGTGAGTGGCTTGCCCACCAGAAGAGTGACTTCTCCACTTCAGTAATGACATATCCACTTCAGTAAGTGCCTTCTCCACTCCAGTAAGTGGTGGTGGCCCGAAAAAGTCTTTATTCTCAACAATTTCCCACTTGAAGACTTTAACTCCACATGTATCCATAAGTGAACTGGGTTTGAGGCTTACATGTCTTCTATTGTTGAAGACCCACTGAAGTTGAGCACATCTTCAGTTTCTCTGTGGTAACTGACTTATTTAACATGTCAACTGGGTTTTTGCTACCTTGGATATTCTCAAGTGTTAAAACTTCATCCTCTAGTAGAGACTTGACGAAGTGACAACGAAGTCCAATATGCTTGGTTCTTGAATGAAATGAAGAGTTCTTTGCCAAATGTATCGCACTCTACCTGTCACTATGCAAAACATTATTCATCTGTCTTAAACTCAATTATGCTAACAAACCTTGTAACCAGATCATCTCCTTGCTTGCCTCAGTGACTTCTATGTATTCCGCCTCTGTGGTTGATAACGCTACTATCTTCCGTATCTGCGAAATCCAAACTGACTGCAGTAGTCCCCACTGTGAATACATAGCCGATAGTACTCCTCCTGTTGTATACATCACCAGAAAAGCCTGAGTCTACAAACCCTTGTAGTCTCAACTCGTTTTTTTCTGAAACACCGACAGCTATCGGTAGTGCCTCTTAGATACCTTAGTATCCACTTGACCGCTTCCTAGTGTTGCCTTCCAGGATTAGTCATGAACCTGCTCACCGCTCCCACTGCATGAGCAATATCCGGTCTTGTGAAACCATGGCATATATGAGACTTCCAATGGCTAAGGAATATGGAACCTTAGCCATGAAGTTCCTTTCTTCTTCCGTCTTGGGTGACTGCTCCTTGGATAGTCGAAAATGACTAGCCAATGGTGTGTTGACCGCCTTAGCATCACACATGCTGAATCGTTCGAGAACACGCCCAAAATATTCCGCCTGAGATAACTCCAAAGTACCCTTTGGCTCGTCTCTATTGATTCTCATCCCAAGAATCTGCTTTGTTGCACCCAAGTCCTTCATCTCGAACTCACTCAATAATAGCTTCTTCAATCGTTTGATTTCCACCATATTTGAACCTGCCACTAACATGTCATCGACATAAAGTAGCAAAATAATATAGCTGGACTCAAACCTTTTGAATTAGCAACAACTGTCAGAATTGCATCTAAAATAGTCATTCGTTTGCATAAAACCATCAAACATTTTGTACCACTGCCTTGGAGCTTGTTTCAACCCATATAAGCTCTTCCGCAGTTTACAAACAAGTTTCTCCTTGCCATTCTCTGAGAAACCCTCTGGCTGCTCCATGTATATCTCCTCCTCGAGATCACCATGGAGGAAAGCAGTCTAGACATCTAACTGCTCAAGTTGCAAGTCTTCTGCTGCAACAATACTTAAAACTGACTGAATGGTCGCCAGTTTTACAACCGGGAAAAATATGTCGTTGTAATCGATACCTGCTTTCTGCTCAAAGCCCTTGGCTACAAGTCTCGCCTTGTACCTTTTGGAACCGTCATGTTCCTCCTTGACTCGATACACCCATATGTTGTGTAACGCCTTTTTTCCCATGGGTAACTCAGCTAGCTCCCATGTATGGTTAGAGGTAAGGGACTTCATCTCTTCTTTCATTGCATGCTCCCACTTGCTAGAAAATTCTCCTTTACATGCTTCATCATAGCATTCAGGTTCTCCTGCATCAGTAAGCAACAAATAATTCATGTACCTTCTATTTGGTATAGGAGGTCGTGAAGATCTCCTCAATACTGGAGATGAAGAAGATGGAGACTGTGGTTGATCAGTCTGTTGTGTGCTGCTCTGCGGTGTCTGCTCCTCTGCCTGAGGACTCTCAACTGCTTGTTGCACTATAATTCGGTCCGGGATATCATCTGGATCATCGTACATAGGATCGCTCTGAGATACACTACTAGGCTATAATGTATTTATGTCCTTGTACATCACCTTTTCATGGAATATCACGTCTCGACTTCTGATCACCTTCTTGGTCTGGTCATCCCAGAACTTGTACCCAAGCTTATCTCCACCATATCCGATGAAGGTGCATTTTAGTGACTTGGAGTCAAGCTTTCCTCTAGCATGATCACTAATATGCACATATGATACACAACCAAAAACTTTCAAGTGAGAAAGTTGTACCTCTTTTCCGCTCCATACCTCTTCTGGTATTCCGACCTCTAGCGGAACTGATGGTCTACGGTTGATCTAGTATGCTGCTATATTGACTGCCTCTGCCTAGAAATGCTTCGGCAGTCCTGCATTTATTCGCATGCTTTTGGCTCTCTCAGTCAATGTCTGGTTCATCTGTTCTGCTACACCATTCTGCTGGGGTGTCCCTGGCACAGTCCTTGCTAGTCTGATGTCATTCTTAAAGCAGAACTTCATGAACTCCATGTCATCATACTCGCCACCGTTGTCGGATCTCAAAGTTTTTATCTTTAAACCTGTCTCATTTTATACCATGGCTTTCCATATCTTGAACCTTTCAAATACTTCAGATTTATGTCTCAAGAAATAAACCCACACCTTTCTGGAATGGTCGTCAATGAAAGTCATAAAATATGACTTTCCGCCAATGGATGAGACAGTGGTTGGACCCCAGACATCCGTGTGAACTAGCTCAAGACTTTCTTGCTTTGCTGCTCTGCCACTCTTTATGAAGCTACCTCTCTTCTGCTTCCCAAAGATGCAGCTTTCACACAAGGCAGTGTTATCTGACTTTACGTCTGGTATTCTTCCCTTGGAATGCAGTATCTTGAGATCCTTGTCACTCATGTGACCAAGTCTCTAGTGCCATAAATTTGGATCGTCTTTGGTGTTTGCAACTGCAATTGACCCATCATCGTTCGTCGTTGTATAGAGTTTACCACTCTTCTGGCCACGAGCAACTATCAACGCACCTTTAGAAACCTTCCAAGTATCGATATTGAAGGTTGTCACATAACCTTCCATTGCGAGCTGCCCCACCGAGATCAAATTCTTTTTTAAGTCAGGAATGTGTCTCACATCCCTTAACTTCCACACAGATCCATTTAACCTCATTTGTACATCACCCTTGCCAAATGTTGGATCGTGAAATCCTGGATGCTGATCTGGCAGTGAATTAAATGTCAGACAAGGACGGAAAGACGCTTCTGCTCCAACTCCGGTGAACCTGCAGGTAGGGGAGCGCAACAGAAGGGGTGTCTCTTGGAATTCTGACATTACTTCGGTTTTTTCCAAAAAGGTGCAATTATTCTTCTGCGTCGCTTCGATTCGCCCGTGGCGGTTACTTCTTTTTGGGCCTATATAAGAGACATCAGTTTCTCTGTTTTGTCTTTTACGATCCTTTACTCCTTCAGATTTCCAGAGCTTTTGTGTGAATCCTTCTTCTTTCTTCTTCAATCTTCTTCAACCCTTTTTCTCAACTGTTTCCATGGCTACCCGAGGTCAGAGAGTTAAGCACACAGTCACCAAGGGACCTAAGAATGTCAATGCCCCCAAGAATACCAACGCCCCCCTGACCATTAGGGATGGCGTCGTGCCCCCCTCAGCGGGGGAACAGACTGACGTGGGGAGGTCCGCAGCCACCCCGGTGGTGGTGGATGGATCTGAGCTTCAGACGCCTGTCTTTTCTCCAAAAGGTAAACCTCCGTTCTTTCAATGCTCTGTTTTGGTAATATTCCTTGTTGTTCCTTGTTTTTTATGTTTGCCATTGCCATATCTGAACTTATTTGAGTAGATGTCAAGCCTAATGAGTTGAAGCCGGCTTACTTTAAGACAATGGTGGCGCTTGGTGGCCTCAGTGTGGAGGATGCTTCTAGGTATCTTGTCTTAGGTTTGCACTATCCTCACGACGGAGAGGTTTATATCTATGCGGCCCAGATTGATGTTGGGTTGCGTTTTCCTCTTTGTGAGGATTTGCAGACATTGTGCCAGTTCTATGGAATCCACCCCACGCAACTCGTTCCTAATGCCCTTAGGATGTGGGTCGGTTTCAAGTTCATGTGCATACGCCAGGAATGGGCGTATTCACTGGCCTTGTTCCGGTGTTTTTTCCGACTGGCAGCTGGGGCGAACCACCTCCATCACTTCCAACCATGCTGGCCGAAGTTTGCAGAGTGGGGAGGCCCTCAAGCATGGATTTGGAATGTTCATGTCCGTCTGGTCGATGATTTCCGGGCCACCAAATCCAACTATAAGAAGTTTTACTTCTTTTACAAGGGGGGTGTACCTTGGAAATTGTTTACCCCGGACAAGGATTTCCCTCCTTCCTTCGAAGAGCTGTCAGGGAGTGATCGGAACGCCATCGACGACCTCTTCCGGTTGCATCGATCGTCCCAATTCAAGTCCATCCACTCAGTGGCGGAGACTACTGAGAATATGCTTGAGATGGCAGGCATTCATCAAGCCACACCAATCTTTGATGATTGGGTGATTTTCTAACCTTTTTGTTTTTGTTTTATCGTTTGTAGGCAAGGCCGTAGGCAAGAGCCGAAAACTGATAGGTCTCTTTGATGACCAGGGATCGGCGGGGTTGTCCTCCGACCAGGCGTTCGTCCAAGAGGAAGTCTGAGGAGGTGCTTCCCTCGGCCACTACTGGCCCTCGCCAACCAAGTATGTTGTCTCGCCATTTGTAGATTTAACGTTTTCATACTTTGCAGTTTTTTTGGTTTTTGACATCTTGTCTTGTTGTTTTGCAGAGAAGTCCTCGGCTGACGTGGCCCGGGACCCTCCTCCTACTCCCTCCAAGAAGGTCAGGAGTGAGGAGCACCCAGAAGTCGACCAGCATCCTCCTCCTCCCCCTCCTAAGGGCCCTTCAACCAGCAAGGGGAAGGGTCTGGACGTGGCGCCTCCTTCTCCATCTCCCTAGGGCCCTTCTGCCACCAAGGAGAAGGCTTTGGCCTTGGCGCCTCCCGCTCCTACTGTGCCCACGGTTCCTCCTAAGGAGTCTGGGACCCAGAAGAAGGGGCACGGCGTTTCCAGCTCTTCAAGGGCTCCTGCGGAGGAGTACTGCTCCATGGCGAGCTTATTCCAGCCACTTAAGGCTGCGAACTCTCGGGGGCCTTGGGTCCCTTGCGGGGACCTTGCGAAGAAGGGGTACCCTGCCCAGAAGAGCCTCTGGGGTAGCCCGGACATGTGCATGCGGCTTCTTGATGGGATAATTCTCCCCAAGGACCGCTCGATTGTTCCCACGGAGCTACCTCAGATCGAGGGGTTCCTGCGGACCTACTTCGAACGAGTCACCCTGGTATGATCTCGCCTCCTTTCCGTTCCTTTTTCTTTTTCGTTCCCTTTTTGTTTGATGTCCTGACAATTTTCCTTATGTTTTTGTTGTCAGCTCGTTCGGGAAGAGGTGATTCTTGGCCGCGTCTTCGGCGAGCTCGCCGACAAGCATTCTGACCTGCTTGTCGAGCTGGAGCAATACCGAAGTACGGGGGTCACCCCCGGGCAATTGGAGGCCATCAAGAAGACCGCTGATGTGGCGATCACCTTGGTGGACGGTGCCCGGGAGGAGTACTTCAGGAAGGAGCAGCGTCTCCTTGCTGATGTCAAGAAGAGGGAGGCTGATGCTGCAGCCTTCCTTCAAGAAGCTGAGGCCCTTCATCGGTGCCTAGATGAAGGAGAAGCGGCCTGAGATCGCTTAGAGGCCGAGTTGAAGGAGGCTCGTGCTCAAATTGCAGAGTCGGACGCTCTTCGGGTCGCCGCTGAGACCCAGAAGGAAGCTACTGAGGCCCAGAGGGACATTGCTGAAGCCAGGGGGATTGCCCTGGAGGAGGAGAAGAACCAGCTGGCTGATCAGCTAAAGGCAGTCCCTTCGCCCTAAACCGTGGTCGAGGAGTTCAAGGCCTCTGAGGACTTTGAGGACTAGGCTTTGAAGGTGATGAAGTCGGCGATTGTCGATTTTCTCCAAGTCCTGGTGGATGATGTCCAGGCGGTCGACCCCAACTTTCCCATTGGGGAAGTTGAATCCTTGAAGGGTTTCTTGCGGAGTCGCCTTCCTCGGCCCGTTGTTGCTGCTGAAGAGACTGCTCCTGAAGGCGAGCCAAGTACTCCTGCCCCCGAAGGCGAGCAAAGCACCCTTGCCCCCGAGGACCCAAAAGCTTGAAGCCTCCAGCTCCTTGGCGACCATATTTTCTTTGTCATTTTAGATAGCTGTTTTTCCTTTGTAATTTTTGTTTACTTCGTAATTATTTATTTGATTTAAGAGTTGGTTTATATTGAATGCCTTTATATTCATGAGCCTTTACTCGACTTTGAATGTGTTTGGCTATTCATCCCATATCTTAATCATAATTACTCTCGACTTTTCTTGCTTTGTAATGACTTCGACTCTTAAAGTCTTAGACCAAGCATAAGTCTATACGAACTTTCTAAGGACAATACTCTGACACTTAAAAGCATAAACTTCTAAGTTCAAAGATATATTACCTTTATTGAAGTTTAAACCTTTGAGGTGTTTGCATAATATCAGGGAATTTGTTAACTTAAGGCTTCATCATCCATAGTGATCGCCTAAAATTCCTTATTCGATGTTTAGTGGGTTGATAGCAGATCTCTTTGTCTGGCTTTGGCGTCTGCTTTCCCGTTTTTGCCTAATTCTATTGTTAGGACTTTTTGGCTTGACTTTGGCGTCAGGGTTTTCATTTTGCCTAACTTTATTGTTAGGTCTTTTGGCCTGACTTTGGCATCAAGACTTTTTGGCCTATCTTTGACGATAGGGCTTTTGGCCTGACTTTGGCGTCAGGGCTTTTTGGCCTATCTTTGACGATAGGGCTTTTTGGCCTATCTTTGGCGATAGGGCTTTTGGCCTAACTTTGTTGTTAGGGCTTTTGACCTAACTTTGTTGTTAGGGTTTTTGACCTATCTTTGGCGATAGGGCTTTTGGCCTAACTTTGTTGTTAGGGCTTTTGGCCTAACTTTGTTGTTAGGGCTTTTTGGCCCATCTTTGGCGATAGGGCTTTTGGCCTATCTTTGGTGATAGGGCTTTTGGCCTAACTTTGTTGTTAGGGTTTTTGGCCTATCTTTGGCGATAGGGCTTTTGTGCCTGATTCGGTTATCAGGTCTTTCACCTGACTTTTGGCGTCAGGTCTTTTTCTTCAACTTGCTTTGAGTGGACATGCTTTATGAAGAAATGGCTTTCTTTTATTAGCATAACAGTTTGATTACAGGCTATGTATGAAATCTCCTTAAATGCTCAGAATTGAATGGACAGGGTAACCTTTCGCCTTCGGTGGTTTCCAAATAGTAGGATCCTGGTGCGGCGATCTCTACTACCTTGTACGGTCCTTCCCATTTTGGCTGAAAGTTTATTTTTACTGTCCAGCCTTGTGAATTCATTCCTTCTCATAACCATCTCCCCCACGAAAAATTGGCGAGCGCTGACTTTTCTGTTGAAATATCGAGCGGTCGCCAAGCGCATCTTTGCTTGTGTCTTTTCCGAAAGCCATCTCTTTTCCTCTGCTAAGTCGAGGTCAGTTTTGCGCTCGATCTCGTTTGCTTCCGCATTAAAGTATAGGATTCTGTGGGTAGGCACTGCTATTTCGGCGGGTGCTACTGCTTTTGATCCATACACTAAGCTGAAAGGCGTTTCTCCTGTGGCCGCCTTAGGCGTTGTTCTGATGTCCCATAATACGTTTTCCAATTCTTCTGCCCAATTCTCTTTGAATGCTCGAACCCTTTTCTAGAGTCCTGCTAAGACAACCTTGTTGGCTGCTTCAGCTTGTCCATTCGTTTGAGGATGATGCACTGAACTGAAACGATGGTCGACATGATATTCTTCACAGAGCCATTTGAGCTCCTTTCCAATGAATTGCGGACCATTATCACTGATGAGTATTTTGGGAATGCCAAACCTGGAGAATATGTTGATCTCTAGGAACTTGATGACCTGGAAGTCTGTTGTCGAAGCTATAGCTTTTGCCTCTATCCATTTAGTGAAGTAGTTGATCGCCACTATAATGTGAGTATGCTGACCAGTGCTAATAGGGAAAGGACCCAATATATCGATTCCCCATTGAGCGAAAGGCCAGGCACCCGCCATTGGGGATAATAGTGTTGATGGTCGACCCGATCGTGGTGCAAACTGCTGGCAAGTCTCACACTTCTGCGTTAATTCGGCTGCATCTTTTCCCAAGGTCGGCCAGTAATATCATAATCTGAAGATTTTTCTGGTCAGCGATCGAGCACCTTCATGACATGCTGCCACCCCTTCGTGAGCTTCTCGAAGAACCTTTTCTGTTTCAGGATGAGCAACACACCTCAAGTAAGGAGTCGAGCAGCCTCTTCTGTAGAGTTCCCCATCGATAATTAGATAACTGGCTGCGAGTCTTCTAATCCTCGTGGATTCGCCTTCATCATCCGGAAGGATCCCTTCTTTCAAGTAATTCTGAAACGGAGTCATCCATGTGACCTGTCCTTGAATATTGAAGACCTCAGCTCTGCTTTCAAGGACTGGACATAGAGCCTTTTCCAGGAATTGCACATCCTGGATTGTTGTTCCTCCGAATGCTAGTTTGCTCAAGGAATCTGCCATCTGGTTTTCTTGGCGGGGAATAGACTCAATCGCGAAATTTGGTATTTCCGCAACGAGCTTCTTGGCGATGCAGAGGTATTTTTTCATCTTTTCTCCCCTTGTCTCGTAGGTGCCATTAACCTGATTGACAATAAGTTATGAGTCACTTTTTACCTTAAGCGTAGTTATACCTATTCCTTTTGCTAGTCTGAGTCCAGTGATAAGAGCCTCATATTCTGCTTCATTATTGGTTGCCAGGAATATTAAGGCGATCGCGTATTTCAAAGGCTCGCCCTCAGGAGGAATAAGAATTAAACCTGCCCCCGAGCCTTCTTTTGATGAAGACCCGTCTGTATAGAGTTCCCAGATTTGATTGTTGTCTGCTGATTGACTTGGCCTGTTTTCTGCTTCTGTTTGACCGTTACTCGTGCTTTCCACAATGAAATCAGCTAGTGCTTGACCTTTGATGGCCGTTTTTGGCGCAAATTTGATCCTGAACTCGCTGAGCTCGATCGCCCATTTGACCATTCTTCCTGAAGAGTCTGGCTTGATCAGGAAGTTTTTGAGAGGTTGATTGGTGAGGACCGTGATGTCGTGCGCATGAAAGTAAGGTCTCAGCTTCCGAGCAGCAATAACTAAGGCATAGAGATACTTCTCAATCTGGACATATTTTATTTCAGCTGAGTTGAACATTTTGCTAATGAAATATACTAGACTCTGAACATTATTTTCCTCCCTTATTAAGACAGCACTGGCTGCCACCTCGCTAATGCCTAAATAAAGGAAGAGTTGCTCGCCTGGAACGGGCTTTGCCAGAGCTGAGAGTGTCTGGATATGCCTCTTCAAGGATTGGAATGCTTCCTCGCAGTATGGCGTCCACTCGAACTTGCGGTTGGCCCTCAGAGTTTTGAAAAATGGGAGAGACTTGTCGCTCGCTTTGGAGAGGAAGCGGTTGAGAGCAGCTAGGCGTCCATTCAGGCATTTGACTTCCTTGTGGCAGGTTGGCGACTTCATTTCTTCTATGGCCTTCAGCTTTTCTGGGTTTGCTTCAATTCCCCTTTCGCTGACCATGAAACCCAAAAATTTTCCGGACTTGACTCCAAAGGCGCACTTGGCAGGGTTCAGGCAAACACTATGTCTCCTCATGCATTCGAAAGCCTCGCGGAGGTCTGTTGTGTGCGGATTTCCCTTGATGGTTTTGACGAGCATATCATCCACATAAGCCTCCATATTTCTCCCCAGCATGTCTTGGAACAAGCAGTTCACCATCCGCTGATAAGTTGCCCCGGCATTGATGAGGCCAAAGGGCATCACCTTGAAGCACAGAATGTCCCCATCAGCATAAAAAGCGGTGTGAGCCTCATCGTCTGGATGCATTCTGATCTGGTTGTAGCCTGAGTAGGCGTCCATGAAGCTCAGCATCTCGTGACCAGAGGTAGCATCGACCAGCTGATCAATCCTGGGCAGGGGTTATGAGTCCTTCGGGCAAACCTTGTTCAAGTCGCGGAAGTCGACACACATCATCCACTTGCCGTTCGATTTCTTAACCAAAACTGGGTTGGCGACCCAGCTCTGGAATCTCACCTCTCTGACGAAGTCAGCCTCAATCAACCTGTCGACCTCCTGCCTGATCGCCAAACGCTTGTCCGTTCCGAATGACCTTCTTTTTTGGGCGATCGGCTTGATGGAAGGGTCTATTCTGAGCTCGTGGGAGATGATATCTGTGCTGATTCCTGGCATGTCGCTCGGCTGCAAGGCGAAGAGTTCTTTAAATTCTTTGAGGAGGGCAGTCATGGCCTCCTTTTGATCCTCCTTCAAGGTGGTTCCAATGCGCACCTTCTTGTCCGGACCATCGATTTCGACCTCTTCTAATTCCTCCATAGGTGCTGGCCGAGACAAGTCCTCGCGAGGGTCGGCCTCTGTTTTAATGGCGAGCGTCTCCCTTTGGTTCTTCCTGCGCAAACAGTTCACATAGCATTGCCGCGAGGAAGGCTGGTCGCCGAGCACTTCTCTGATCCCGTTGGGAGTGGGGAACTTCATCTTCTGGTGGACCGTGGAGGCCACAATCTTGTTCTGAATGATCATGGTCCTCCCTATGATGGCATTGTAGGATGTAGGTGAATCGACCACCAGAAAAGTGACCAATACCTTGATGCTTTTCCATCCCTCGCCAAAAATAACTGGCATGGTTATA
The DNA here is from genome assembly GCA_946814005.1 of Chamaenerion angustifolium. Lineage (NCBI taxonomy): Eukaryota > Viridiplantae > Streptophyta > Magnoliopsida > Myrtales > Onagraceae > Chamaenerion > Chamaenerion angustifolium. The sequence continues at coordinate 5,580,780 of OX328279.1, forward strand.
GCCCCCAGCGGATAAGTTGTCCTTCCCGCAAACCCAATCAGTGGAAAGTCGACCCTCTTTAGGTCACGCTTGGACTTGCCCATCTTCTCGAAAGCGTCCAGAAATAGGATGTCTGCCGAGCTGCCTCCGTCGACCAGAATCCTTGCAACGTCACAGCCGTCAATATCTGCTGTGATAACCAACGCATCGTTGTGGGGGGTGGTGATATGTGCCAAATCATCTTCAGAGAATGAGATGGCAATGTTCTCTTCAGGTCGGGGACGCTTTCCCAACTGAACTGTTGTGGAGATCTGAGTGGCGTAGACCTCCCTTGCGCTCGACCTCTCGCCGCCTGCACCGAATCCTCCTGCAATCAGATTTACCCTCCTCTTGCTTCCAGATGGACCAGTTTGTTCAACAGGGGCTAGCGAACGATGTCTCATAGGGGGCGTTCGACTTCGGTCTCGCCCTGCCACAAACTCTTTCAACATTCCTCCTTGAATCAGCTTCTCAATGTCCCACTTCAGAATGCGGCAGTCATCTGTCTTGTGGCCCTTGCACTTGTGGTATCTGTAATAGCTTTCGACATCTTTCCCCATGGGCTGACCACCTCGACGAGGCATCGGTGGCCTCGTCAAGGACCTCCTCTCCATCTCGACTAGTACCGCTGAGATCTGCCTATTTAAAGGCGTAAAGTACTCAGGGACCTCTGGATGGCGAGGCGCTGGATTAGGCTCGACTCAGGGCCTGCTGTCTCTTCCCTTCTTCTACTTCTTCACCTCCATCTTACCATCGCGTCGGGGTTCAGTAATCACCCTTAGTGAGGTCGTCAGAAAGTCAGCCTATGTGTTCGCCCTTTCAAGGTCTATGAAACCTTTTGCTCTGGACGCCAACTCCTCCAGCGTTTCGATCTCCTTCACATGGTAGCTATTTCGCAGCTTCCTCGAGGCCTTGTTGGTCACATCCAGACCCCTGTAAAATGCTCGAATGATCTCCCCATCCGAGATTCGGCGATCTATTTCCGTGACGTTGTGATGGAAACACCCATAAAAGTTGGACAGCGACTCTCCAGGTTGCTGTTTGACCGAGTCCAGGATGACCACGCTCTTCAGCAATCGGCACTCGCCCATATACCTTTCCAGGATCTTGCTCCTTAACTCTGCCCAAGTTCTGATAGATCCTGCAGGGAGGCCGAAGAACCAGAACGAAGCCGAACCCGAAAGAGTGGATGGAAATAACAAAGCCAAGTGATTGAGATCATTTGACTTACCCAGGAGAGAGGCCTCGTGTTTGTTGACATGTACGGTGGGATCTCCTCCACCGCTATACTCAGGTATGGCCCGAGCGATTACATCCTTTGGGATTTTGATGGCGACGAGCTCGTCGGAAAAAGGATGAGCAGACTGCTCCTTGAAGGGAGCTACGACTGTCAGTCGTCTTTCTTGGAGTCTTTTATTGAGGAGGTCATCCATCTGATCCACAATGCAGTACATTGGCGAGGTTCCGGGTGGAGGAGGACCGGAAGGGTTGGCAGTGTATGCGGCTGCTGGCTCCTTGGTGTACGTCGGAGGTACGGACTGCTGTCCTGATGTCATCTCCTGAGGCGTGGTGGGGCCAGGATTCGCCGCTTCAGAGGATAAGGGCCCTGTGGTAGCAGGGCGGTTGTTTCCTTTAGGAGCAGAGGGATTGTTTTCTTGAGGAGCAGGGGCTTGATGGCGAGCCTGCCCTAAGATGGCCTCCAGCAGGGAGATCATCTCCGGGGTTAAATTGATGTCTTCCCCGGCGATGTGGAATGTCTGCGGTGCCGGGGCTCCGTTTTGATTAGCAGCGGGGGTCGGTCTAGAATTACCGACATGCTCTCGAGTTGTACGCGGAGGAACGGCATTGGCTCCTGCTCGGCTGACAGGTTCTTGTTGAAGCGGTGAAGCGGCGGCAGAATCAGAGCTATCTGAGGATCGCTCCCTGGTCTGGTTCCGACGGTTGCTTTGGGATCAAGTTCTCATGGCTGAATTGCTCGTTTCCCACAAACGGCGCCAAATGTTGCTCGTTTCCTTCTGGGCCTCAGCAGCTTCCTTCTGGGTTAGAATTCCAAGAGACACCTCGGGGAGACAAACGGTCGGCTGGTACAGGCAGCTGTCAGACTACCCTTGGTTTACGGAAAAGTACATGACAGGCGTGCCTCAAGCGACCGTTCGATCTCTGGACAACTGTGCAGTTATTAAATGCTAAAGTCCACTAAGTAGACAAAGTGGTCGCCAGCGCACTGATAGGCTTTATCAGAAATACCTTTGGTAGGTAGTGATCGCCTAACCAAGAAATATAAACTTTCATAAGCCTAGGTTACCTCGAGTGATCGCCAAAGGGGAATAAAAGGATGGATATTCTTTCAGCTTTGAACAATGAAGAAACTGCTCGCCAAACGAGCTCGAAATGCCTCAAAGGTCATGAACCATTACAAGAGACGAAGAAAACTGAATCTAAGACGTCACTATCTAAAACCCTACCAAGAAATCAAGCTCGACTGAAGAAATTTCAATCAAGCTTCGGGGGCAAATGTTGGGTATCGATAGTGACAGCCCAATAAGGAAAAGGCCTCGAAGGCCCAATAACCATAGGGGGGTAAACCCATGATATTCGAACCAGATCGGCCTAAGTACGAGTTAAACTTGGCCCTCCATAGAATGGCCCAGAGCCGAGCCCAAAGTCTCATTCCACTACCCTTTGAATGAGTGGATCAAATTTGGATGTCAAGTACCGGGAGTAACTGTTCAAGGAGTTGAGTGGAAAATCTTGTTTCCTTATGTATTATGGAACATTTGGAAAAATAGGAACTCACATATTTTTAATGATAAACCTGTTTTTTCTTCTGTTTATAATCTATCTTTATCTCATGCAAAATTTAACCAAAATGTTTATCTTGAGTCTGAGACCACTAATGAGTTTATTTCCATTGATATTAGTTGGATTCCCCAAGAACATGATTGGTTTAAAATTAATACAGATGGAGCTGCTAAGGGAAACAAAAGGCTTTCAGGAGCGGGTGGGGTCATCCGAGATCATAGAAGTCAATGGGTTGCAGGATTCTTAAGGAACTTGGGATGCTCAAACAGTCTTGTTGCGGAATGTTAGGTCATCCGAGATGGGCTCCTACTTGCGAAATCACTCATATTAAAATTCATTCATCTCGAGACGGACGCTCTCTCAGCTCATAAGGTAATCTCATAGGAAAATATGTCAAATCTAAATCTAATGTCAATCATTGCGGATTGCAGGAAGCTCTTGATGCAGTTTGAAAGAGTGAAGTTCAAACATATTTTTCGAGAAGCGAATACAGTGGTGAATATCATGGCGGGGGTGGCGATCAACCAGCGACATGTTTTTGAAATTCATACCTCCCCCCGAAGGAAACTATTAATGCGATACGAAAAGACGCTGTGGTTTTTACTCTTTCTAGAATTGTTAAAGCTAACTAGTTTTGGTATGTGTAGATTTGAACTTAGGTGATAAGTTTGTCACCTATAGTTAATTTTAATCCATAATTATATATAAAAAAAAATTAATTCTATTAGTCCACCTAGATTGTATGTTACAATTGTCCATGTGACATCATATTTTTGTACATGTGGATACTTTAAAATTGCTCCCAAGCACCACATTGAACCTTAAAAAACGTTTCAATTTTTCATATTTATTACAAACCAATTTGTTAATATTTTCATTTTTTTGAAGCTATCTAATAATAATTTTGGATTTTTAATATATTTTATTCATAAATCTATATTTGTAGGTTTTATAGTCATAATTCAAAATTAATTCATTAAGGTTTTATTAAATTCAATATATTAAATTTTATAATTAAAAATAATAAATTACACAAATTTATTTATGAGTATGTTTAAAATATAAATTTTATCATATGAACCAAAATTCTAATTATTATTACTGGATTTTTATATATATATATATGTTTTATATGTTCATACTTGATAGACAACATATATCTTTTTATATTTTGATAATATTTTGTATAAAATATAAATATATATTTCTAACATGATTATTTACATTTTATTAAAGTATATTTAATTAATATTAATTCAATTACACAACATAAAAAATAATTATATTTATGAAAAAAGGTTAAAAATATTTTTATTTTTATAATATTATACATTGTTTTATTATATACAATATAACAATTATTTATATTTTATAAATTATATAAATTATTTTTAAATTTGTAATATATGTTGATTCTAATAGAATATAACAATGATATTTTATAAAAATAGTTATAAGAAAAGTATGAAAATATTATATTAAAATTATTATTATTATTTTTTCATACCCTAAATTTTATGTCATAATTATAAATATCTACATAAAATTAACATGTGATTATTATTTTCATAAAATTGATATATAATATACATAATAATAATTAATTTCATCTTAAATTATCTTGTAATAAAAAGATTTAATTTATATCTACATTTTATGTCATAATTATAAATATCTACATAAAATTAACGTGATTATTATTTTCATAAAATTGATATATAATATATATAATAATACTTTATTTCATATTAAATTATCCTTTAATAAAAAGATTTAATTTATATATCTTCTTGATTTTCATAAAATATAAAATTTAGTAAATAAAATAAACTTAAGAAAAATCATAAATGCACATAGAAAATAAGAAGATATTAATGAAATTTTGTAACTTATTGGGAGAATGAGAATTATATGTTTGACATGTACCAATTAGAAGTTATGAAATTAACATTAGGAATGAGAAAATGTCTTAAAAAGCTTATTTGTGAAAATTCTACGTAACTTAGTCAAATTAATATAGAGAGGGATAATATTTGCAAAGATATAATATTTTGTAACTGTGTAGCCAATTCCCATGGCCCACACCTTGGTTTAGTTGAACCCATTATAAATTACATCCTCGAGGAATTGTCTTATCTAATTCAAATGGGCTCCCTTCTCGAATGCGGCGTCACTCCACCTGGGCTGACCTTGGGCTTCGTTCTCTCCTCTAGGGTTTGACTGCAAAAACTCCATGCGGAGCTTAAAGCTAGGGGATTGTATAAAACAAGATCCTGGAGCGCTTCACTCGGTAGAACGCCGACTCGACAGGGACCTTCTTTCCGGACTCTGTTCTTCTCGATCCAAGATGGTAATTTGCTGCTTTCTTTAGCTTTATTTCAATTTCTTCCACCATATTGATCCTAATGTTTTTCCTAAGAAGCAAAAGCTTGATGTTTTACCAAATATTTTGATCCCTGAAATTATTTTCAGAGATCAACATCTTGTTGTTGTAAGCAATCGAATAGGTAACGTTTACAATGACAAGTTAAATGCAGTGTAAATGGATTATTAATTAAATTTGGAGATGGCAAGGTGCATGTAGGTGATTGACTCCTTGGATATGCTCAAAGGACCATTCTAGTTTCTCTTACCGGTTGAAACTTAAGGAACTTAATTTCATGTTATTATGTTAAGTGGTTCAATTTTCCTTGGAATACCTCTTGCCTGTTTCGTGTTAGTACTCTAATTTTTTTCAACATTTGAAAACGTTCCTCTGTACTATGGATTGGGAGCTCATGAAGGGATGCTATCAAGTTTTACTATGGATTCGAAAACATGTTTGATGTTAGAAAGAAAGTGGTGTATTATGATGAGTTATTGAATACAGTTCATTACTCAGCTTTGTCTTCTTTTTATGATATATATCTGTTGGATGATAAAAAAGTTAAAAGGATATCAACTTTTCAAAATCATAATTTTTAATTGGCGCAAAGCTCAGTTTTAATCTGAGTTTTTTTGTGCTCGACTTTGTGAAGTTTGTATCAAATTCATATCTTCTTGCTCAATGCTGTCTATATTTGTTGTGTATCAAATTTTTACATGATTTCATGTCAGAATAGTTGATTGAGTATGGTATGAATTGATGTCAATAATAGAGTTTTGCTGATTGTTATATGTTTGTTTGACAGCCCAAGCAAATACACGAGATCAAGGATTTCCTTCTCACAGCAAGGAGGAAAGATGCAAGATCGGTGAAGATCAAGAGGAGCAAAGATGTGGTGAAGTTCAAGGTCAGGTGCTCCAAGTACCTTTACACACTCTGTGTTTTTGACACCGAGAAAGCCAACAAGTTGAAGCAGTCCCTTCCCCCAGGTTTGCACTATTATCATACCTTCTGCTATTGATTGCATATTAAATTTCATGTGAATCCATTTGAAATGTTTGGTAAGGAATCGTAATGACACCGTTAAAAGAAGAATTGGAGTTCATCTGCTTTACTGAGAAAGTTGATTATATTTGTTGCAGGTTTGAGTGTGCAAGACCTTTGAAGAGATGATATCTGAAATTCATCCAACTAAGTACTGTTTTAGGAAATGAAGTTGTCCTCTTTATGTTCAAGAAAGATTGACTGGAATATTTTGTTACTACTTATTTGTCTCTTTTTACTGTTTTCAAGCTACCCTGAAATTATTCTTGTGATGGAATTAGATGAACTAAAAAGATATATATTTATAAACACCATAAAGATGATTGAAGGTTCTGATAAATTCAGATTTGAAACTCATGTGCTTGTATGGAAATATCTCTTGGCATTTTATCAGTCTCCTATTAGACCCAGCAAGATGCAGAGAATTTCATTACATTTAGGAATTTTTTTAAAAAGTAAGTACTTTTGTTTTAGAAAAGTAAGTATACACATTTTTTTTCCCGAAAAATAGGTATCCGGTTGGCGCGTATTGGACATATGTGCACCCCGGGTAGTGCCTATTGAATAGGTGTCACTTTGAAGTGGCGTCTATAACTTTACTTCTTGTGTTTTTTTTATAGATTTTGTTGATAACGATAACTCGATTTTTAATTAAAAATAAAATTATTTCTATTCAAATAAATATAGTAAGTAGATATTTTAATTGCGATTAAAATAATACAAAAAATATTAAATTTGGATTTACGGGTTGACTGTACGACGTGCTGTAAGTTGAGATATGAAAATTTTACTTAAAAAATTATAACTCAGACCATGTAAGTTCAAACTCAATACGGTTGTCATTTATGTCGTAATTTAATTATCTATCTAGGGTAATTTTTGATTGGAAATATAGTGATTTTGTAACCTAACATCGTTCGTTTTATAATTTGACCGAAATAATTAAATGCATTAGGTGATAAATTTAATTATGTACTTACTCAAAAAAATTACGGTGCGTAGATAATTTAATTACGAATTAAATGACGCTAACTAAATGACGATAATTTAATTTTTTATTTTTAGACTAACTGTATAATACGATACGTAAAAAACTCTATATACGATACAAAAACTTCTAAATGGTGTTTTGAACAGTAAATTGACTCGTATGTAGATTTCAAAACAGCAACTTTGAATCAATAGGCGTCACCCGGGGTGCGTGTATGTCCAATACGCGCTACCGGGGTACGCGTATACCTATTTTTTGAAATATTTTTTTTTGTATACTTACTTTTTTTAATAAAAAAAAATACTTACTTTTTTAAAAAATTCTACATTTAGGTTTGTTTTTTTTTATGAAAAATAGTGAACGTTACTCAAAAGGAGTGAATTTGTTTTTGACCAAGTACTCGTTTCATTCGATTAGAACAATATTAGAACAATGAAACGGCGCTCAAAAGGAGTGAATGGAAATTAGTATATGCTTAGTTGGATTATTTTAATCATCATTATTTAGGTTGTCAATTTTTGAAGCTGAGTAAAAAATATAAAAAAAAATAAGTATACTGAAAAAATATTTAGCAAAATGTTTATAAGCGCTATTGGAGGTATCGTTTTTTAGCGTTTTTCACAAAACGCCACTAGGGTAGCGTTTTTCATAAAACGCTATTTGGGATAGCATTTTTATGAATTTCGAATTTCGCTACCCCTAGTGGCGTTTTTTTTTACGATTCGATATTTAATTAAAAATAAAAATATGTATTTATTAAAAAAAATTTAAAAATTATATTAAGTAGATATTTTAATTGCGATTCAAATTATGCAAAATAATATTAAATTTGGACTTACGGATTGACTGTAGGCTCTGCCGTAAGTTGAGATATGAAAATTTGACTTAAAAAAATATAACTCATATCTTGTAAGTCCAAACTGACCACGGTGAACGTCATTTATGTCGTAATTCAATTGTCTACCTAGGGTAATATTTTTTATTAGAAATATAGTGATTTTGTAACCTAACATAGTTTGTCTTAAAATTTGACCGAAGTAATTAAATGCATTAAGTGATAAATTTAATTATGTTCTTACTCAAAAAAAATTAAAAATATTAAAGTGCGTAGATAATTAAATTACGCTAACTAGACGTTAATTTTTTTACTTTTAGACTGACTGTATAATACGATATAATATGAAGTAAATTACGTATCGTATTATACGGTCAGTATAAAAGTAAAAAACGCTTATATACATTTTGCTAAATATTTTTTCAGTATACTTACTTTTTCAAAAAAAAATTGCACTCACTATGCTTTTTGCCTGTCTAAATCCTTCCAATACCAGAACCTTGTCTGTGAGGGAAAAATGCATCTCAATTCTCAATATCCTTCCATCTGCATATCAATCCAATCACTCCTATCCAAACAAAGCCTTGAAGAGAATTCTTGCCAAGCTGTTCTGAAGATCGGATTATACAGGAAACATCAATGTAATTCAACAATGCAACAATTTTACATACATCAAGGCCAACCCAGTTTCAAAATCGTCAATAGGAAAAAAGAGATGGATGGGTCTCTTCTATAGCAGCAGACCACAACTTAGGAGGAGCATTCTGACATCTCCTTGTTTCAGTACTTTTCCAAGCGTTGCATACAGTCCATCTCTAACCATATACATAATCATCGAAGCACATGCTAAAACTTAGGTCGACCAAACGGTTTCCCACCCTAGCCTCCGCTTCTCATTTGAGATTGATTAAGAATTTTACATAAGACCTGCAAGAATCTGCAACGAATAAGTATCATTCACATTCTGAAACAATGCGCCAAAGCCAATACATACAAACAGGCATGTAAAAATAAATCGATTATCCATTCATGTTATTCCTTTTCTTTAATCATTTTTTAATAAACTAATTCCATCTATTATTTTGTGATAAATTGCTCTCAGATGTTGCAGCACTATAGAGCTTCATATCCATCAAAAGAAATTTCGCATGATAGGGTAGGAGAAATCAGAACAAACCTATTCGACAAATCTAATGGTCAGAAGAATCAGGTGGTATGGAATTGGCATTAGAATTGTCAAAGCTTCTGCTTGTTAGATTGGGTTGATAATAAGACTGAAGTGGTGGTGGAGCCACAGAAGGCGTGCTCCCAGAGGTAGGTGTGCCGGAACTTCCAGGGGCTCCCTGAGGGATGCTCAATGAAGGAGGCCTCGGCAATCCATTAAGTTGAGGTGCGGAGGGGTTGGGAGCTCCAGGTGGCGCCATCATAGGAGGCATGTTTGGAAGAGGAGCGTAACCTGTCAAAACAATAACAAATACTTAATGTTAAACAAAACAAAGCCCCTTCTTTCGCCTCCATTTAGGTACTCGTTCAATAAATAAACAACCAAAAAAACATGGGCGATACTTGTACATATCAATCTAAACAACTTAATTCAAAATAAAAGAAGAAGAATGCAAGCTATGATTACCTGGAACACCAGACCCTGGCCTGGGCAAAGACAGCACAGGAGGCCTCATAGGGAAAGGTGACTGCATGGAATGTTGTCCATTCGGTCCCATAGGCATCATAGGTGGCGGTAATACAGGCAAGCGAGGCCTTGCCATGAGATGTTGATTGTATGCTGCACCAACTTGTTGGAAAGCTGCTGCATTTCCCAAGTGTTCCTTGATCCTCTGGTCGATCAGAATTTGGGTTTGCTGCGCCTCAAATTGTTGGTAGTATTGTCTCACGTTTGCCTGGACACCATACAAATTTGTCAAGTGCTCCATAAAGCCTAAATGCAAAAAAAACGAAACAAACTCCTAGCACAACTCTGCATGTCTGAATAGAATGGTGTACCTTGTGCTTGTAACCTGCATTGTGCTGCTTCCGTACTGATGGCTGAAAGAATGAATTAAGTATACATAATTGTAATTGTAAGGCACTTTCAATTTGGGAACACAGACTGTCTTGAAGTAACACATGAGTGACCGAACTAACAATATCGTTGCACAATGATTTGGGAAATCTGGCCCTAAGAAAGCTCAAATGAAGAACGTCATAGCCAAACTATTATTTGTCACTAAGAAATCAACAAGCTATTTATTTTTCCTATGATTATTACCAATAATTATCCTATAGAAATATATGGTAGCAACAGAGAAAAATAGGATCTATCGATCATGGCACAACATTATGCTCTAATCAAATTATCAACCATTACTCGGGTTTCTTACATAAACTTAAATCAAAGAAAAAACCCGATATGCTTAAGTAACATAAGGGTAGAAATACCGTAGGGAAGAAATCAAGCAATTCTCAATCTATTAATCGAAAGACCAATGGACTACAACGTGGAAGAAACGAGAATCAATTATTGTTGGGAAATACAATTACAACTACATATTATGTCTGTTGAATATACTTATAGCTGGTAGTTAAATTAGTTGAGTCAGTTTCTGTTTTTAGATGAACAAAGTTTCTGGTTCTGTTTTGAGTTGTTTATTAAATTCCTGTTTGCAAAATTTTAGGGAGTCTGTTAGTTAGTGGATTAGTTGAGAACGTGTTAGTTTTCTTCAGATTCTGTATTTAAACTCAAACAGTTGAATGGAGAAATATAGAAAAGGTGAAACTGCAGTTTTCACACTCTCTCTCGGCTCCAATATATATATGTATTAGTTCTGTTGTTTTGTTCTGCAGATATAAGTGGTATCAGAGCCGGTTCGAGAAGTGACGACTAAACCAATTTGAGAACCAGCACTAGAGGAACTCGAAGATGGGAGAAAACTCGAGTCACGTTTCACCTGCAATTCCCAGGTACGATGGGAACTACCAATATTGGAGCTTGTTGATGGAAAACTTCTTGAGATCAAAGGAGTTTTGGGATGTTGTCGAAAACGGAATCAGCAAGGAAGAGAAAGTCGAGTTTGCAGGAAGAAAACTATTCAACCTGGAGGCGAAGAACTATTTGTTCTAATCAATAGACAGAGGAGTCCTTGAGACAATTCTTTGCAAAGATACGTCCAAGCACATCTGGGACTCCATGAAGAAGAAATTTCCTGGCTCTGCTCGAGTAAAACGAGCACAATTATAGGCACTACGAAGGGAGTTCGAGCTCCTCCAAATGACAGAAGGGGAGAAGGTTGTTCCGTACTGCTCAAGAACCATGGAGATCTACAGCAAGATGAGGTTCTATGGAGAAACAATGTCTGATGTTGCGATAGTGGAAAAGATACTAAGATCACTAAGCCCGAAATTCAATTGCGTGGTCTGTTCTATCAAGGAATCTAAGGATACCGAACGCCTAAGCTTGGATGAACTTCAAAGTTCGTTGGTCCTGCACGAACAGAAACTGAATCGCAGCCCAAATACTGAAGAACAAGCATTAAAAGCCTCAGCAGAGACTACCATTCAAGCATCCACCTCAAGCAACAGAGGTAGAGGGAGATTCAACAGAGGAAGAGGAAGATTCGTCCGTGACCAGAATTATGAAGCAATGACTCATGTAAGAACTGAGTTCAATAACTCAAGAGGAAGTTACCACAACAACAGAGGCAGAGGAAATACGAGAGGACGAGGTAGAGGAAGAAATTTCGACAAATCACATGTTGAATGTTTCAGGTGTCATCGTTTCGGGCACTATAAGGCGGACTGCTGGACAATACTGCCAGAAGATAACAGGAAGGAACAAACCAACTATGCTGAAGACACAGAGTGAAACTCTGCTCATGGCATATGAAACAGGTAAAAATGCTGAAACTGATATATGGTACATAGACGCAGATTACAGCAACACAAAGAAGGCAAACTCCAACAATGTCCATAAACGTAGATAAAACCACCATAAGGAGATGATCAATTATAGAATATTACAAGAATCAACTTACAGAGTCGTGCGTCAGGTAAGTGTCGCAATAGTCGCAATAATACCTGCAATCAAGAAACGAATGCCAACAAAAGATTCAGCGGATTATCTTCAGATGTAATTCTACAAGGCTAAAAACTCGGAGAAACGTAGGTTATTACCTCGGCATTGTTGCAAGCAGATCGGTGCAGAAGAAGCAAAAACCCTAGGAGAGAGGAACTGGCTTAGTTCTCTGACTGAGAATTCCGAATTCGGAGTGTTGATGTCTTGATGAGGACAGGAGTTTTCTAGTTCATTGAGTTGAGTTGACGTTAAGTCTGTAGTACCGGAACCGAGCAAAATCCAGCCGTAAGACGGTTCTGACTCAGCTTCCTTCCGCGGGGATATGAAAGCTTGGTTCCAACTACACGGCCGGGCCGAGTTTTTAAAATATACCCGAGAACGGCCCATATTTATGGGCCTAAAATATATTTCAAAGCCCACTTAAATGGGCTTATGGTTTTGTCCAAAGTCCGGAAGTTATTCTTTAAATCCGGAAAAAAGTATGAAATTACATCCGAATATTTGTTTCAATTGGGAATTGCACCATACTGTTGTTTTAACACTCGTATGTTTTATTTTGTTAGTAATTACACATTTCCGTCCATTGTCGTTTGTTGTCTGTCAAATACTAATCACGTGCATTTTCATGTACTTATTTACGTGCAAAAACATCCGGATGCAGTTACTAAAAAAAACATCCGGGTGGTGTTTTATATTTTTCTCTTTATATATTTATAAGATCCAAAAGACGCCAGTGAGAGTCTAAAGAGTCAGGAAGATGTAGTAGACTAGTATCAGAGAGTGGAAGGGAACACGAGAATGAAATGATTGTCGACGCATGTCCGCTCTATTTGGGAAGATTTGTGATTGTTGAGTGCCTAATGAGGTCATCCGTCCCATTACAATGAGGGATCAACCTTTTAGATACATCCTTGTGCACTTAATCGAGACTCAGTTAAAACTCAATTTTAATATTAATATATAAGATAGTATAATTTTAGTGTAACATTTTGAAAAGTATTGTTAATTTTATAAATTTGAAAACCATTTAAGGGAGATTTTTGACGGAATGTACATTAGTACCATTTTGAAACATAATAATACGTTCACTAAAACATGAATTTTGAAATTTAATGATGCGTTCACTGAAATATGGATGCAAAGAAAGTATTTACAATCACGTTTGGATCATTTTTATACTTTTCTCATAAACTAAGATATAAAGTATACCCGTGTTAACCCCACTTGCCAAAGAAACACTTAGCCTATGAGCTCGATCCGTCGTCAGTACAAGTTGTAATCCATCCATTTGGCTACGTCTGGTTGATGTACTAACAACACAAACCAAGTTAAACTACTCCCTCCATACACTTCACTGTAGATGACTCCTAATCTATCTATCTATCTATCTATTTCAACACCAAACCATCTGCAACGTCACATAACAATCAACAATGATGATCAAGCAAGCTACCACTCTCATACATAGGAAAGACAAGGAAAAAAATCTACTGTCCAGGTCCTCCTCGGCCTGGTTGAGCATTTGCTTGCTGCTGCTTCTGCTGAATTTGGAGAAGGAGGTTAGCAGCAAACTGCAGGGTAGACTGATATCTCTGATTCTTGTCAACCTCGTCTGGATGACCTTCACTCGGATGAACAGAAGCAGAAGAAGACTGTGGCGGCTGCTGCACTTGATGATTAGTAAGGTGGACCATATTCGGTCCTACTTGATTCTGGGGATAACCCACTCCCTGAACCTGATTCGGGTGGACTCCGGGTGAATTGTTATATAAACCAGAGGCATCATGTCCTCCTTGTGGAACACCATAAACACCACCTCTAGGAGTTACTGCTTCATGTTGGTGCTGAGGTGGAAACCCAAACTGCCCAACCTGCAATAAATTAGACAATACCCCAGACGAGGTCACAGCACTCTGCTGCAACATGTTAGGATCTTGCATCTGGTGGACTGATGGAGAAGAAGAAGAATGGGAGTTCATAACGGATGAATAAGGCTGAAACTGCTGTGACATCTGGGGTGGCATGAACTGAGCAACCTGTTGTGCCGAAATAGGGTTACCGCATGATTCAGACACTTGATAATCTTGCTGCCTCCATCCTTGCGAGTTAGGAGAAGGAAGTGGTGGCCTGAAGTTCTGTTCCAGTGATGATGGCACGTAGCTCTGTGCTTGAGATCCACCATCCATAGATGTTCGGTAATTCTGTTGGAAATTTTGCTGATGAGTTGCAACTTCAGCTGCAGAGGATTGCATTCCCTGAGTTGTTGGTGGTGTTGCTTTTCCAGGGACAAACTTAGATAGAGCAGCAATCAGCTCAGGCGTCAACCCAACACTAGAAGGTTGTGATGCTGCTGCCCCACTATTATTAGGAACATAACCTTGTATTACTGCAGGGGGGTCACCAGAAGAAGGTGCATATGGCGATGGTTTCTGCTGAAGAATTCTGCCATAATCTGTTGTTGAAAAAGCTTGATGATCCTCCTTGGGAGATGCTAAGCTGTACTCAGGTTGGTTAGGAGGAACACGCTGTTGTCTATCTGGATAATTTGGTAAATTCACGGGGTGGTGCATAGATGCGTTGCTTGGGACTGGAGATTGAGGCAATCTGAGGACAACCCCATAAAGGCGTTCAGGGCCCACTACTTTTAAAACTTTCCGAAGAAAATCTGATGGAGGCACGAGAAATAGAGTCGTTCCATCATCAAATTTGGCAACACCCGCACGGTTTTTAGAGCCTAAATAACGAAGGAACTCCGTATAGGAAGCGAAATCATCTTCACTGTCTGGCAAGAAGTAGACAATATCAAATCCATCTGCATCAATGTAGTGCTTTGCTAGAAGATCCAACCCTGTCCTTGCTGAACAGTTTACCACTTCCGGGCTGTAAAATGTAAAATTCCAAATATTAATCAACAGAGAAACTATTGTACTAATGCTGCAACATGTGAAACATAAGACTTACGAGTGGAACCTCATCAGAAAGTCAGATATTTTACCATTTCAGGAAGGAAAAAATAAGCTGAAATAATACTTTCTTAAAATAGTAAGACAAGCCCCCTTTAATATTAAATTTTACAGTAAAGTTCTCATTGTGCAGCACTGATCAAATTGAACTGTTTTGCCTTGTAAATTTCTCGGTATAATACTACACTCTTGAGAAAAAGATGGACACAAATGGATGGATGGATGTACTTACAGATCGATTGCAAGACCTTCCCCAATAGGAACGCATCGAGCATGGCAGACGGGTGTCCCGCCCTTGGCAATGACACCCCTCCAAATGAAATCATCATCTGGGTCTGAGCCGACACCCGTACCATATCTTGCACCAACTGGGCTAGTAAGGCGCCCTTTCCCGTGCATAGCACTACTGAAGGGACCCCCATCAAAACCACGGACCAATCCCAATCGATCATCAATAGCCAAAGAACCATCTATCCTTGCACGTTTAGGATCTCTAAGATTTGGGTTTCCATCATAAACATCCCAACCACCGGGTGTTCTATTTCCTGGACCAGCAGATTGTAGAGGAGATGGCCGTCTCCAGTTAGGACCTGACAGATCGTCATCATATTCGGAACCTGAAACAGAGTCAAAGGTATTACGAGGACCAAAGTGCCTTGGTGGGACATTAGGTCCTGTTGGAAGATTCCGACCAAACATGTCAATTTGTGGAGGAGCCCTGAAAGGATGTTCAGTGCCAAAAATTTCGGCTGTCCCTTTAACACCAGGGTGAAATCCAGGGTGCTCTCCTCCTCTACTTGGTGGGCCACTATTTGAATACATTATGGTGATTCTGGGGTCGTTGAAGAGTCGTCCCTGTAGCCCTTCCTTGGCACAGCGGGCCTCATCCATACTTCTGAACTCCACGAATGCAAAGTGCCTTGCGGGATAAGGACTGATCCTTTCAATCTCACCGAATAGTATCATTGCATTGTGCAACATTTGTTCATCAATCTGAACAGAAGGTGGGTACCCCACCCATAAAATGTTACTTGGTTGGCCATCTTGAACTCCCGAGGCTTGTGATGGCTGCAGACAATTAATTCACAGTAAAGTAAAGTGAGATTTTGTACCCCAAATTAGAAAGAAAAAATAATATTCTTGAATAGTTCAACTAAAATTTCAAACGTCAACTGCATATCTAAATCACAACTGCTTGTGATGGTTATACTTACATGTCTTTTAGCATGGATGTCAGGCGGTCCCATTCCCCTACCACGATCTCTAGAGTCGGGAGCATCATGCCAATTTTCCTGTTAAAAGGGAAAGTGTCAAGGTCATTACATGTATGAACACAAAGATTAGGGAAAATTCAAAAACAAAAATTCTAAACATTTTAACTAGTTGATTTGAACCACATTCACCTGGTGCAAATGCATTACAAATAGATAGCATAACCATCAAACAGAAAATGATAAACCATTTGTTTTTTATGAATTGTAATGCTCTTGATTCCAATTTTTAAATGCCCTATGTATAGTAAAAAGAAATGTAATCCCTGAACATACAACAGACTCATACATTAACTTATTTTATGATATAACATGATTGGCCATTGGATCTACTGGCCCTTGATCTGAATTTTCAAAGTCTAAAATAAATAAGGAACTTTATGAAATATGATAAAAACCTGAACTGGAGAGACCAGAGATCTATAGTGAAATATAAATAGGTCTATAAACGTTGCCCACAACACATCAACGGGCAACTTTGATAAAACGACAAATGCAGAAGTTGGATTACCAATCCACTTTAGTAAAACTTCAATTTAATCGTACACACCAATGACTATAAATACGAGAATACTCATACAGGAACTGCATATCGAACTTACTCTTTTCAATGGTTGTAGACGGACGAAATCAACACGGACTTGCTCACCACCTAATTGCTTTCCATTGAGAGTTCTCATGGCCTGGATTGCATCTTCAAGTCTGACATACTCAATGAATGCAGTACTGCGCTCCCGGTTGAACTTAAATTCTTCAATCTTGCCAAACTTAATGAACTCCTTTTCAACCTCATCCCCCGACAGAGATCGACTGATTCCCCCGACCCATATGTCTTTGCAAGCTTTAGCCTGAAAAAATCGTGATAGCACCAGCACATTATAATTCCACTGAATAATCCAGACCAACCCCCAACTTTCTAGGAAAGGTCAATAGAAGAAACTGGAACTATCAGAAGAATTCAAGGAAGAATTAGAGCAACATTCAGCATTCTGCAAGCACAGAGATATACACCCGCATCTGCCAAGTATGGACAAAGATTATTTTTTTTAGAGAAAATAAAATGCAGATGAAAGAATCAGAGCGGGCTCGCTGTTGAACTTTGATCAGTACCTTTAATCTGTATTGTTAAACGCATTATCGTATTTTTAACAGTCCGACAGAACCAAAATTTATGACTACAAACTGATCAACAGGTTGTTAAGGCAATATAAGGGAGACAAAGCCAATGATTCGGGCTAATGTTTATTGAAGGTTCCAACATAGCAAAATGTATGTCTACTGTACAAGGGACCTCAAGAGAGTATGGTTGACATAAAGGGATAGAGAGAGGTATTCCTTTCATTAGCAAACCCATCCACTGCACTATTTCAATAGAAACCTCACACCAAACGATACTTCAGTCTTTACTGTGCAATAGAAGTTGTTTAAATTCAGACACACACCTTGACATCCTTAACAGCAATAGATATGAATGGTGGTAGTGGTAAGCTGGATAAATGTAGACGAGTACTGGGTACTGAGTTAGTGATACAAGATAGGATAAGAAACTCTATGAGGAGTAACTGTTCCTTCTTTTCATCTTTCTAATTTGTGTAGTTCGTGTGTTGGACCCGCAAGCTACCCAGAAGCATAAACATCGAAGGTTGGCAGAAGATTATACTTCGAAGACAGGCACGCAGGGCATGCGAAATGAAGTAGCAGAGCTTATGCTTCTCAATAATAATAATAATTATATAAGCAACAAAGCAAGAGCTGTTATAGGATCTGAAATCTACCTAATTATTCATTATCGAGAGAGAACTGGCCAACCAACCGCAGATCTACTCTAAATTTATACTAGAAATATTAAAAAAAAAATAAAAAAAAATTGTCAGAGGGTAGGATAAGTCTTAGGTTAGACGTTGGAATAAGACGTTTTTACTTTTGTTTTTTAAGCTGATAGACCAATTCAATGTTGCGCTGCACATATCTATCGTTTGCAGTTGTTAATTGGATATCGATCCACCCAGTAACGCATCTATTTCCTCCAGGAACAAAAAAAACACTTTACGAAAGATGACTGTAGTTGCTATGGGTTCGAACGAGGAGATTCCGTAACTTCAAATTAGCAGGATTACGAACAACCAGGCACCTATCTTTTCATAATCAAACCCGGTGGCGACAGTTTCTTCAGTACTTTATGCAAAAGTTAAACGACGCTCAAGTTCTGGAACTGATGAATCGGGAGGAGGACGATCTGACGAGTCGAATTTCGAGTTACAGACATCACCCAGAAAACCTAATTTGATTACATAAATCAAAGCGCTCGTAATAATTGCATACGATCATTGACAGAAAGCCACAATGAGAAAACTAAACTTGAAAGGTGGAAACTATGTGAATTTCGATTCATGCAAACAACAATGGGTAGAACCAAAAGGAACACACGCAGTCAAATTAACAAGGTAAGGCAATTGATTTGTTATCTTGAATCAACTGCTTAATTCCACGGTACTTTCGAAATTCTCCCAATTCGTTAACCCTAAAGAAGAACGACTCACAGATTTCTGTAACTAAAGTCTCGAATTTTACCCTAGGGATTGCGATTGAGGATTTTGAGAGATTTATGACCGGATCCATAAATGCAGATGAGAATACCTTTATCCAATTATTCAACGTTGGATTTGCGAAATCAACCGCCAACACGTTATTCAGTTCAACCATCAATACAAAACAAGAGTAATGCACGAATTAACATAATGAAGACTCAATAATAATAATAATAATAATAATAATCTACAAAGAAGAATAGAACAAACCGGGCGTGCGAACTCGATCTTAATCGAAATACCCTTCAGGTTGGCTCCTTGCAACGTATCCTTGGCGGCGACTGCTTCCTCAACGCGCATGAAGAACACGAAACCGTAACTCCTAGCACCATAAGACGTGGCATCGAGTACGCCGAACTTTCCAAATAGATTCAGGAGATCCGCATCGTTCACGTCGCTAGACAAGTTTCCGACCCAGAGAGTGGTCGACGGCATCGCTTCCTTGTCGCCGGAGTCCTTCCCGGATCCGAAATACGACGGCCGAGTGGACTTGATCGGCGGCGGCATCTTTATGGAATCCCTAGACCAAATGATGTGATTCAAACGAAAGCGGCCAACGTAGATTAAACAACCTTACTGTAAATCGAAGCGAGAGGCGAACGAGGCTTCGATGAATCGAGGATATAGTGAAGGTGACACAGTGAGAGGACGAAGAGTTGGTTCCAGAAGAGATGTGGGATAAAGGATAGAAGTATAACGAAAGGGAGAGACTTCGTAAAGAAGAAAGAGGCGCAGAGACAAAAAGAAAACGAGTGAGTTTCTGGAGAACGAATGAATGATGGAAATGATTTTTTTCTTCTTCTTAGGGTTGGATTAGTGGGCCTGCAAATAGTCGGCCCATTATGATAGAATGGTCTAGTATAGCTCAATAAGAATACGGGAGTAACGGGACAACCGCGTCTTCAACCCGTATAAACACCGGGTTCGGGTTTCTAGTTTCTACACCAACCTATAGAGGTGGCAATTTTGAACCCGGCCCGAAAATGACCCGGAATCGACCCGGGTTCGTAAAAAGACTTGGCGAGTCATTTTCGGGTTGACCCGTCACAAGAGACGGGTCGGGTCCGGGTTGACACGTCTGACCTGAATCCGACCCGTGGTAAAAACAAATAAAAGAGAGAGAAACCTAAACCTAAACACAGAGTCGTTCTCTGATTCTCTCCAGTTTTCATTTCACTTTCTTGCAGAACTTCTCCTCGGTATCGTGGTCGACACTAATCGCGACCGTTCTCTTCAGTCTTCAATTCTGCATCCGCCATCCTGCACCTGCTGTGTTGCTACTGCTCCGTTCTCGTCCTGCTCAAGTGCTCCAGTGCTTCGTTCTCCTGTGTCAAACCAATTGGTGGCCATAAGGTTCGTGTTTTAAGTAATTTTCAAGATCATCTTTTGAATAGTCTGTTTGACGGTCATGAATATATTTTGGGTGTGATCAATAGATGATATTCTGCCACCTCAACCATTTTAGAGAAGGTGCAAAATTCCATCCATTGATCCAAATCATATGATGCCCTTTTCTGATAATTATTAATTTCTAATTGTAATCAGACCCTATTCATCATGATGGGTAATTTTTTTTGCTCCAATAGCCAAATACATCGACGGTTTGATCTAAAAGGATCATCATACGGCTGAATCACTGACAATATGGGTCAACCCGAACCCGACCTGGCGTGTCGACCCGTACAGTACGACGGATCAAGGCGGGTCGAATCCGTCTGGTTGACCCGAATTGACACATCTACCCACCAACATCTAGAAACAGTGACACTCAAATATGGAATGTTACACACTCGAGGAATTACACCACAACATCAGCATACTCTCTTTTAGCAAGTCATAACACAAATTGTCACGTACTTAATCATTGGTATTGAGTTTGGAAGATTCAGACTATCCCAAAAATTCAGTATTTTATCTGGTTGTGCCTTAAAGATATATTAGTCACCTGCAAACTATTGAACCATAGGGGATGTAATTTGAGTCATCTGCCAAATTTGTTATTCTGGGGTGGAGGACATAGATCACATATTGCGTGTGTGTGAGCATGCTAAAGAGATGTGTAATTCATCCATTGGGCCGCCAAATCTGGGGCAATCGTTCCACTACCCTTGGAATGAGTGGATCAAGTATGGATATCAGGAATCATGAGTCAATATTCAAGGAGTTGAGTGGAAGTAATTTTTTCCTTATGCTATATGGAACATTTGGAAAAATAGGAACTCTATTATTTTTAATGATAAACCTGCCTTTTCTTCTGTTTATAATTTATCTTTATCTCACGCAAAGTTTCACCAAAATGTTTATCTTGAGAGTGACATTGCTAATGAGTTCATTTCCATTGATATTAGTTGGGGTTCCTCCCAAAAATGATTGGTTTAAAATTAACACAGATGGAACTGCTAAGGGAAATCAAGGATTTGCAGGAGCCGGTGGGGTCATCCAGACTACAGGGGTCAATGAGTTGCAAGATTCTCAAGGAATTTGGGTTGCTCAAATAGTCTCACTACGGAATGTTGGTTCATCCGAGACGGGCTGATACTGGCAAAGACACTCGGATTAAAATCCATTCACCTTGAAACGGACGCCCTCTGAGCCCATAAGGTAATCTCTGATGAAAATATGTCAAATAAAAAACTAATGCCCATCATTGCAGATTGCAGAAAGCTATTGATGCAGTTCGAAAGAATGAAGTTCAGACATATTTTTCGAGAAGCAAATGCGGTAGCGAATATCATGGCGGGTATGACGCTCAACCAGCGGCATGTGTTTGAAATCCATAGCTCACCTCCGAAGGAAACGATTAACGCGCTTCGAAAAGACGTTGTTGGCTCTTCTGTTTTGAGAATTGTTAAAGCTAGCTATTTTTGGTTGTGTAATTTGAACTTGGGTGATTAGTTTGTCACATATAGCGGGTTTTTAATCCATAATTATAAAAAAAATATCTATAAACAAAATCTATCTATATCTATATTAATTTGGCTAAGATGTATATAATGTTGATAAGTAAGCAAAATGATTTTTTTAATAAATTCTATTGGTCCACCTAGATTGTATGTTACAATTGCATATGTGACATCATATGTTTGTACATGTGGACACTTTCAAATTGCTCCAAAACACCACATTGAACATTATAAACCGTTTCATTTTATCATATTTATTACAAATCAATTATTCAATAATTTTATTTTTTTCAAGCTTAGTTTTCTACATTTTATATTAAAAATATCTATAGATAATTATGGATTTTTAGTACGTTTTATTCACAAATCTATATTTGTAGGTTTTAAAGTTGTCATCAAAAATCAATTATTCAATAATTTTAATTTTTTTTTCAAGCTTAGTTTTCTACATTTTTTTATTAAAAATATATATAGATAATTATAAATTTTTAGTATGTTTTATTCACAAATCTATATTTGTAGCCTTGTAGGTTTTAAAGTTGAAATTAAAAATTGTTGCATTACGATTTTATTAATTTTAATATATTAAATTACTAATTAAAAATAATAAATTAAACAAATCTAATTATAAGTATGTTTAAAATTTATCATATGAACTAAAATTATAATTATCATAAATAATTTTTAAAAGATACATATTTTTTTATATGTTCATACTTAGTAGACAATATATGTAATAGTTACTATCAAAGTAGAGTGCTTACAATTATTAAAACATTTATATTCAATTTAATATTCGTGACAAGCATACAATACTAATAAATAACATAAAAACTAAGTAGAAGTGCTTGCATTAACTACATATTATTAATCTTTATTAGAGTTTTTATTGCATATATATATATATATATATATAATACTTTAAATTTAAACAATTAGAGAACGTTTTATAAATAAATGCATAATGAATATCTATATCTATCTATATATATATATTTTGCCAGAAAAAATACCAATATAATCAATTATATATATGCAAAATTTTAACTATATCACAAATTAGGGTGAACTTAACCATAAAAACATAATAAAACATTAATTTTTAGAAAAAAAAAAATAACATCTAAAATTTCAAACAGAAAAGTAACATGTAAAAAAAATAAAATTATTACTATTATGCCAAAAAAATATTTTAAATTAACACATAATATCATAATTAATAAATACGGATATTTAAAAAAAAATATTTAATGTATAGTCCTTTTATTTGTTAATATAATATGATATATATTTATTATCTTATATATATATATAGCTGTGTCTGGGTCTGATAAATTTTAATTTAAAATAACTTCATTTAACTTTAATATAAAATAGATATTTATTCAATAGATATTTTCTAATAATTTCTCTCCATTAATAAATTGTTAGTGCTAAAAATTTGAAGCTCAACGTACTAATCATGATGAGGATAAAATTATATCTTTATTATTATAAAAACATCATACTTAAAAAAAACTATATTCGATGTTTCATAAATGATTATATATATATATATATATATTTATGCATTGTTTAGATCAAATATTTTTAATAATATAATATAACTTAAGGTAAATAAAAAATAATATATTTAATTTAATGCGTAAAGCGCAGATCATATATCTAGTTTATACTAATCACGCCATTTGATAGTAAATCAACCTCTAATTTCTATGGAACATATCCATCCAAATTGTAATCTAATGCGCAACAAAAATTCTTTATTTTTGTCCCTCAACAACTACAAATTATATATCTTCTTGGTTCGATTACAATCATGTTCTTGATTTGGGACACAAAATTTGAGAAACTATTAAGTTCAAAGGAGAAGAAAAGAGTTCCATGGAATGACATACTTAAAATTTATCGAAAACCAATCGAAGACATGAAAATATTTTTGTGAGGAGAAGAAGAAAAGAATGGTGGTTTAGCAAAAGAAAAAGAACTGATCGGTGAGAAGAAGAACTGGATTAGGTATTTTTCTAATTAGTTAGAAAGGCTAAGGGCACTTTTGACATTTTTTTCTATTAGCCTTTCTAATTTTAACTATAAGATAATTTCCAATATTTGGGCAAATAGACTAAAGGAATTTCTACAAAACATCATCACCCTTTTCCAAAAAACAATTGTGGTAGGTCGATTTATTCAAGATATTATCATTGTGGCTCATGAGGTATTTCACATCCTTAGAGCTTGTCGACACGTACAAAGGATGGATCGCGCCATAAAATTCAATATGAGACTTTATAATCCTAACTATGGAGCGCATGAGATTCCATCTTAAGTAGATTCAATGGATAGAGGAATGTGTATCGTCGTTCTCATACTCGATACTAGTGAACCGTAAGAAATCGACGATAATCCATCTCACAATAGGACTTCGACGAGGGGACACACCATCGTCGTATTTGTTTATAATGGATGGAGGTATTCAAAGGTTTATACTTTGATAAACAGGACTTCATGTCAACCAAGATAGGGCTTGAGCAACATGGAAGGGATGTAATTCGAAACAAAGGATTCTGGATAATTAGACACGAAAGATCTGTGAAAGTTTACAAGGTTTCTTGGATCCACAATAGACAATGGTTTAGGCTTACATCTCAGCCAGTTGACGGAACAGCAACAAAGATCAAAGTGAAGTCGATCATAGACCACACAACTCAAGAGTGGAAGGAAAGTGAGTTGCACCACCAGCTAGTCTTTGCGGAATAAGTTGACCATATTATGTAGATACTACTTGTAAATGTTACCTTGATTTGTCAGCTAACTCGTCGGAAGTTGATTCTAGTTATCCCGAATTGATCCTAGTTATTGCAGTTGATTTGTGCACCTACAAAAAAGGACAACACGTCTAGAAATATTGTTTTTTGTGACGGAAATTTTTTGTCGGTAAAATTCCGTCAGCGTAAGTGAAAATTGACAAGGAAAATATATTTTTGTCGGCAAAATTTAGTTTTGCAGACAAAATACAATTTCATCGCTGAAAATTATTTTGCCGACGAAAATATATATATCATCGGTAAAATGTATTGAGATATCACTGTTGAAGGTGGCTAGTGAATAGGAGATTGAACAAATAATGTTTTCTTTTGTTGAAAGTGTGACTCTCCTAGGAGCTATTCATTCATATATATACTAGTATCTGTACAAGGAATGTTAGATTACAAAGGGTAACAACATTAAACAGAATACATATATAGGAAAGACTATGTATATAGGAAAGTAATGAATAAGAATATATTGTATTTAATAATTTCCTGAAGAAGATACGATGAATGTATTTGGTGAAGATATATGTTGCGGTGAAGATGGCCTCTACCCAAAATCTGGACGGCATGGATAAGCATTGTCTGAGCTGCTTCTGTGAGATGCCGAAGCTTTCTTTTGGCGAGACCATTTTGTGACGGGGTATGGGGGCAGGAGAGTTGTTGCGTGATTCCATGATCGACCAAGTATGCTGTGAAGATGCTGTTGGTGTATTCGCCACCTCCATTGGACTGAAGACATCGAATTTTTGCATTGCAGAGGTTTTTGACTTTCACCCGAAAAGTATGAAAGTGCATAGGAACTTCGACTTTGTTTTTCATAGGAAACACCCAAGTAAATCTAAAGTAGTCATCAACAAACAAAACAAAGTATTTAAAACATGTGTTGGACATGATTGGGCTCGTCCAAACATCTGAGTGAACCAAGACAGAGGAAACGATGATCTATGATTATTAGTTTCGAAGGTAGATGATCAATTTTTGCATTATTACAAGAAATACAACTGCTGAATTTTGAACTAGAAATATGAAGTTTTATTGAACTTGTAAGACGAGCTAAAACACGATGATGAAGGTGGCCAAACCCGTGATGCCACAGATTTATTGACACAGGAGCTGCATCAAGTGCTGGTATGACTGACTCAGATGTGGAGCTTTGTATCAGATATAAGGATGAAAAGGAGCTACAACGAAGAAGTTCCTTCCCGTTACCTGATCCATCACAACAAAAGAGTCAGCATCAAGGTAAATAACACACTTATTGTCTTTGGTTAACTACCTCAACAGTTACTTATCTTTGTGTGACTGAAACGTTACTTAAGTTTGAGGATGTGACTGAATGGTTATTCTGTGAAGTTTCCGTCACATATTACCGTTTGAATGTCATGTGGAAAATACGTAATCCAATTTAAACGATTTGAAGTGAATTGAAAGTACGATTCTACCCTCTTGTCACCTTTGTGTCGTTTCCCCTTGTTTTATACTCATCAGCACACTCTAACTTCCCATCAACTCCTATTTCCCTCCAACCCACCCTTTCATGCCGTCTTCCAGCACCGAACACTCCCTCAGTGACATTGCGTTCAGAAACCACATCTCCATGTAAGTTCTCGTTTGCGATTCGATTGAACTACATGTTGATTGTCTTTTCGCATTCTAATGTGTGCTAACATTTCGGTTTCTGTTCATCTACCATTTTCTCTCCGGTAATCTTAGATTCGTTTGAAGATTACGGTTTGCCTCAGTGCGTCATCCTTCTAAAGGTACGAAACTTTGAATTTGCTGCAGATTAATATTCCAATTTGTGTGTGATTGTGCGATTTGCTGCAGATTCATGTTCCAGTTCGACTTGTAGGTTGGGGTTTTGTGTTCTGTTGCTTCGTACATGTTGTAGATTGCTGATTTTGTAACAAAGTTTTGATTTTTATTGTGAAAGTTTGTTTTTTTCCCGAAGATTTGTTGTATTTGGTTTGATGATGTTTGTATATGTTGTTAATTGGGTTGATGATGTGTGGTTTTGTGCGTTGTGGGTTACGTTTGTTTCGCATTTTGTGATACATTTGTTATCTATTTTGAGGCATACCTTTATCCTCAGTAATGACAAGCAAAGACTACCTTTATACTCTATACATTAGGCACGGTGGCAAGTGGATTGACAATGGGGAAATTCATGCATATGAAGATGAGGATAAGCCATTTGTCATACCGTAGAAGAATATAAATTACGAGTTTCTCTCTAGATTAACGACCATCTATTTCAATCTCGTAGACGATGGTGCACTTCTATACCTCCCACTGAATGGAAACCTGAAGACGGATTTGAGGGTAATCAGACATGAGAAAGACATTCCGTCACTTTTAGAGTCCAAAGGTAGTTGTGAAAATATTGAATTTTTTGTGTTGCCTCCATTAAGCTAAGATGAGTGTGTGAAGGATCCCTTTTTGATGATGGTGCACAACAAAGTGCTCGAAAAGTTGAAATCAGGGAGACGTAACCCAACCTACAAATTGGTAAGAAGCATGTTGTTGAGGATGAGACCAAACAACCAACCTTTGTTGACAAAGGTAATAAACAGGTTGTTGAGGAAGATCGTAGTGATGACTCAATCTTTGATTATGTAACGCTAGCCGAACTTCTAAACGACATAAAGCACTTCAAATTTGAGGGTGAGACGAGTGACAGTTCGGTGGAAGTTGGTCCTGTTAGGATTGATTATCAACAAATACTCAAATCGGATGAAGAAGTTGATCACAATTGAGAAATGAACATAGCTTTTTCAGAGAGGAAAGGAAGAGAAGAAAACACAGTTTTTCCGTGGTAACACCCAAATTGGGTAACTTCCACGTGGTTTGGCAATTTGTATTAATGATGGTTACTATTTCAAAATACGTATACATGGAGAAATACAATACAGTACAGTCTATGGGTACATTAATATTAATCAGGCTACAATACCTAACAATTCTCCCACTGGGAGACTGATTCCGTCACCAAAAACGTATTCTCTCAGCATCATCATTAATATATTCACCGCACCATCTGTAGTACCACAACTACAGAAGACCAACCAAGGTTTTGTACAAACCCAGTTTTCCAACATCGACACATTTTGTCAACATGTCTGCTGGATTCTTTGCACCCTCTATCTTCTCTAAGCATAAGTCGTCTTCTTCCACTACCCTGCGAGTGAAATGATACTGCCTTTTGATATGCTTAGTCTTAGAATGATAGAGTGGATTCTTAACCAACTGTATGGCACTCTGACTATTTGAATACATAATCTTCTCACTCTGTTTCTTGCCCAACTCTTCCAAATAATCTGCCAGCCATATCATCTCCTTCCCAGCTTCAACTATTGCCACATACTCAGCCTCAGTCAATGAAAGAGCAACACATTTATGAAGTCTGGACATCCAACTCACTGATGTACCACCTATGGTGTAAATGTATTCGGATGTGCTCTTGTTCGAGTCCACATCACCACCAAGATCAACATCCACAAAACCCTGCAGAATCACTTTATCTTTGCCAAAACAAAGTGAAGTACTGGATGTACCTTTCAGATATCTTAGAAGTCACTTCATAGATTCCCAATGCTCTTTCCCAGGATTTGCCATGTACTTGCTAACCACACCCACTGCATGTGCTATGTCAGGTCTTGTACATACCTTAGCATACATCAAACTCCCAATTGTTAAGGCATATGGAACCAGTTTCAGCTACTCACGTTCTTCAGCTGTCTTGGGTGACTGCTCCTTTGACAATTTTATGTGATTTGCCAAAGGAGTAGTCCCGGGTTTAGCATCATTCATCCTGAATCGGGCCACGATCTTCTCAATGTACTGCTCATGGGATAAACTTAAGGTGCCAGCAGATCTATCCCGAGATATCCTCATCCCAAGAATCTGCTTCGCTGTACCAAAACTCTGCTGTGTAGCCTGTGCTATCCAACTGACCAACAGAGATCAGATTCTTCTTGAGTCCAGGAATATATGTGACATCCTCCAATGTCCACTGGTTTCCTGATGAGGTCTTTATGCAGACATCCCCCTTTCCTTCAATCTCCAAAGTTTTGTTGTCAGCAAGATATACCTTTCCAAAATTTCCAGACTTGAAATTTTGAAACAATTCCTTGCTTGGAGACGAATGAAAAGATGCACCATAATCCAAAATCCAGGATTCAACCGGGCTATCCACACTAAGGATTAGAGCATCCCCAATGTCTTCTGCTGAATTTACAGAATCAATATCATCTTCTGATTTCTGATTCTGCTTCTTCTTGGGTTTCTTACAGGTTGTCCGATAGTGGCCTTTCTCTCCACAATTCCAACAAATCACGTTGGCTCTGTTCGGAGATTTTCCTCGATTCTTTGATTTTGTTCGGCCATGTTGATTTTGGCCCTTCGAATTGCTTCTCCTCCTTTTGTCCACACTGAGAGCACTACCCGATGAATCTCCCACTTCTCGCGAATACTTTTGCTGAGAACAACATCTCGGATTTCATCAAACTTCAGTTTCTCAGAAGCACGAGAGCTACTAATTGCAGCAACAACAGTATCCCAAGACTCAGACAGAAATGACATCAAAATGAAGGCTTTAATTTCATCTTCGAATTTAATCTCCACAGAACTCAATTGATTCACAATCATATTAAGCTTGTTGATATGATCAGCAACAGATCCACTTTCAGACATCTGTAAATTGAAAAATCTACGCATCAAATATACCTTGTTCATTGTCGATGGATTTTCGTACATATTTGATAGCGCCTTCTACAGATCGGTCGTAGTCTTCTCCTTGACGATGTTGAACATCACGTTCTTCGACAAGGTCAACCGGATCATCCCTAGGGCCTGACGATCTTTCATCTCCCACTGCTCCTCTGTCATGGAATCCGGTTTCACCCCGAGCAAGGGTTCGTGAAGATCTTTCTGGTACAGACAATCTTCGATTTGCATCTTCCAGAAACTGAAATCAGATCCATCAAACTTATCGATTCCAAACTTCGAACTCTCCATCTTCAGTGGTCGTGTTGAATCTCATTATCTCTGATACTAGTTGTTAGGATCGACTCTCAACAGACACTCAAATCGGATGAAGAAGTTGGTCACAATTGAGAAAGGAGCACAGCTTTTTCAGAGAGGAAAGGAAGATAAGAAAACACAGTTTTTCCGTGGTAAACCCAAATTGGGTAACCTCCACACGGTTTGACAATTTATATTAATGATGGTTACTGTTACAAAATACGTATACATGGAGAAATACAATACATTACAACCTACAAGTACATTAATATTAATCAGGTTACAATACCTAACAATTCTCTCACTTGAACCGCGAGACGCGTACATTAGTATTAATCATGCTACAATACCTAATAGGTCCATCCTCCAAACCAGATGTGAAAATGAAGAACGTAAAAATTGAAAGCACCGTTAGAAAACGAATGGCCATAGGAAGTCCCTAGTTTTAGAGCAGACTTAATCGATCGTAGGAGTGACACATTGGAAATGGGTTGACAAGCGTACATACATGATGTTGCCTCAAGCTGTGCATTTTTTAAACATTACAAGGACGAAAAGCATGCAGGATATTTTGAGCTTCAACTCAGAATGTTATTCGTCGGTAGGTCAACCTTCAGGAAGGCAATGAGAGACCATGCAATATTTCATGGTTATGACATTGTCATCCCAGTGAATAACAAGATCCGAATGGAAGTATAATACAAACATAAGTGTGGATTTAGGGTGATTGCCCGGAAGGTGAACAAAGAAAACACGGTGTAGATTTGTGATTTGGTGAAGGAGCATAAGTGTCCCCGTTCTCACATTAACCATAACGTTGGATACAAATGGGTGTGTCATCACTTCATTACTATGCTTAGGGACGACCCGAAGTTAAAGGTATGGTTGTTGAAATTTGCATGTACCGTACGTAAATGTTTTTCACCCAAACTTTTTTTTTTTTTTTTTTGTAGAATCGTACTATTCGTGGTGAGATTCAAAGACAATATGGATGGAAAGTTAATAGGGTTGTCATCTCAAGGGGCATGAAACTTGCAAAGGAAAAGTTGGCTGGATATCGTAGTGCTGAATATGCTAGGGCTAGGGACTACGCAACGACTTTAATGGAGCATAATCCAGGCACCACTGTTATTGTGCATGTTGATTCAATCTCGAGTCCATTAAGACCCAGATTTGAAAGGTTGTACGTGTGTTTGGATGTTTGTAAGAACAGATTTCTCAAGGGTTGTAGGTCATTCATAGCACTTGATGGCTGCTTCTTGAAGGGGGCCAGATGGTGGTCAACTGCTCTGTGCAGTTACTATAGACCCTGATAATGCTCTATTACCCATTGTGTTCGCATGGGTGGAAGCGGAAAATAAAAATTCATGGAGATGGTTCTTAGAAATCATGGTCAGAGACATTGGCAGTGCTAAAACGTGGACTATTATGTCCGACAGACAAAAGGTTAGCATTGCATCTGTTATGAAATGGCTTGTTATGTATACAATTATGTGCAATGAAAACATATGTTTTGAATTTGTGATTAAATGATAACTTATGTTTTATTTTTGTGATTAAATGGTTCCCTACGTGTTGTGATTATAGTGCTTCATACGTTACTTATGAACATGTGTAGGGGATGTGTGAGGTTGTTGAAGACATATTTCCTGGTTCTGAGCATAGGTAGTGTATGCGACATATTTAATAAAAACATGTAGGTAAGAGGACTGAGAGAGGTGGAAGTAATAAAAGGAGTATGGCCGACTTCATGTGCATACACGTACCAGAAGCATAAGTGGCACATGGACTTGCGATTATGTGTCATCCATTGACACCAACGTGGGGTACAAATATCAATTTAGGCAAGTATCTAAACGGATTTGGTTGTCAACAACATTTCAGAAAGTTTCAACAACAAAGTCATTAACATAAGAGACAAGCCTCCAGTAACACTCGTCGAGGAGCTAAGGATAATGTTGATGATAAATACTTTGAAAAAGACAAAAGAAATCCATCACCAGTCAATCTGGAGCACTTGGTAAGAATATTGTGAAAAAGTTGAAGAAATTAATGGATGAAATCAGTGGTTATGAGGTGATATATGTTGCGGATGGAGAGTACGAGGTGCATGTTGCTCCGCAAATCTCATACAAGACTGATATTAATAGGCGTACATGCATATGCATGGCATGAGAGTTGACTGGCCTCCCTTGTGTGCACGGGATAACATGTATGTCATTTGCTCAGATATTTGAACTTGCTTCATACTTTGACCGAGTCTACCATAAGGAGGCATACATGCAGACATACTCGGGTGTTATACATGTGTTGCCCGGGAGGGATGATTGGTGTACTACTGAAGGATTGTTGGTAGATTCACCGATTTTGAAATCACGTCCTGGAAGGCCAAAGAAGAAAAGGGTGCGATCAACATTTGAGGAGCCTCAACGAGGTACAACACGGTTGAGTAGGGGCCGTTTAAGGCAGTACTGCTCTACATATGGAGAGGCATGCCATAACAAGAGAGGTTGCGATCGAAGACCTAGTCACCCAAATGAAGAGGTATAGTTTATGCATTCCTTATTTATGACTTGCTTGTTCATATTCAGGAAAATGAAGGACAAACCTCACACCAAGAGCCACCACCTAAAAAGACAAGAAGAGTACGTCGTAGATTGGATGATGATGTTATCCCGACATAGTCAAGTCAAACAGCTACTCGTTCAAGACGCAAGGAAGTTGAAATAGATAATCAAGGTACTAGTTCAGCTCAAACTATAATTCCAAAAGTGAAAAAGCAGCGCAGAAAGAAACTCCCAACCCGCAAAAGCAACCTGAAGGTACCATCCGCACAGCAGGAGGAAGTTGTTGCTGAATCGAAAAAACCATAAGTGATTTTCACACTGAAGAATCGTGTTAAAACACTAGTAAAAAGGGTTAGTCAATATGTCTTTAACATGTTGTTTGCATGTTTGTAATAACGATACTGGTATGATATTTAGGCACACTCAAGCAATCCGAGAAAAATCAAGAAAAGATGAGAAAAACCAATTGTTATAGAATTTGACGATACTGCAGTATCGAAACCCGTCATTTCATACTCAAGAGCACTGGTTGTACTAGATCAGACACTCAAGATAGTCCTTCCAAAGAGAATGAGGCAATACTGGCGGTCTACACAGTAGAGTCAGGTTCATGTTGTTCTTCCATATTGTGTATAAATCCCTTTTTTGTGGTTCATGTGAGATTATAGAGTTACTTATGAAGGTATGTTTTAACGGAACCTGTTTTTGAATTTTATGATGGATTATGTTTTCGTATGTATTCTGGATTTTTATGGATTATGATGTAGGTTCTTTAAAACCGAAGTAACGTTTAGGTAACAAAATGTCCAAACTTAAGTAACTGTTTAATAACATTTCAGAAAAGATAACACATCATTTAACAACTTCTCCACAAACATGAATCACCACCTTCACAAAAGACACAATGTTCGTTATACTTCAGTTACAGACAAAGCTTACTAACAAATGAGATACAAAATTGCTACATATTTCTACTCATTCTTCGCAATTGAACTTAGAACAAAAACAACAATAACAATTATCAACACTGCAACTAACTTCCGATTGGGTCGACTTTCAAGAGCTTGATTTTTTGCAACATCCAATTGTTCTTTTAAATGTTTCTCTCTTTGTTGAAATTGCATCACTGTAATCCAGCCATAAGGACACATAGATGGATCTTCCCAATCAATAAGCTCACATCCCGGGTTCTGTACAGACTACAATAGAAGAAACAACAAACGGGTACCTCATATTACAAATTACGGTTCGAAAATGAGAAATTATGGTTCAAATTAGTGCAGCAAAACGAATTAGGGTTACCCACTGTGAAATTATCTCAAAATTGCGGCGAGAGAAATTCTGTCACATACCAGCAGATTTTACGGAGCACACAAGCCCGCAGTAGCACATTCTCATACGCGAAGCTCCGTGGCAGGGATTAGGGGAAGATCTTGAACGAGATCGAACCTTTCTACGGTTGTCAAACACCATAGGAGAACATTCATCCTCAGACTTCATGGCTGCTGGCTATTCTGTCTTCTCACCGTGACTTCTTCCTTCTGCTTCCAACCATGCTTCTCCAAAATTTTCGCACCCAACGATCTCCAAGAGCTAATAAGAAAAAAGATGATTAAGTAGACAAGGTTTAGGGTATTTTGGAAAGTTCACAATATAAGAAGGTCACGTGACAAACACATTCCAATTGTTAACGGTGAGAAATAACAGAAGTTAAAAAACTAAACTGTTCAGTCACATATGGAAACATAAGTAACTGTTGAGCTCAAGTTTGAACAGTTCGGTGACATGTGTCAACATACGTAACAATTCAGGTAATTAACCTCATTGTCTTTGCAAAGGCGTTTAGCAGAAAATAAATTGCGAGAAAGGGTTGAAACATGATATACGAAGGATAACTTTAGAGAACAATGAGGAGTATAAAGGTATGAAGTACCAACTGCATTTATAGGTACAAGATTACCATTGTCGACCATGACTTTCTTCGAATTATCATGTGTTTGAGGATGGATTATAGTACCTATGTGAGGTGTCATATGTTCGGATGCACCACTGTCCAGGTACCAGTTGGTATCGACTGATTCACAAACTGAGAGGGCCGATAAGGAGTCTGGTAGATCGGATGTTGCATATGCATGGTCAAATCGATGAGGACAGGAGTGACAAGAGTGTCCAATTCCACTGCATAGTTGACATACTACAGTAGGTCGAGGTCCCAACACTCCTTTCGTTGAAAATGGTGGTGAATATGCAGTGTTATTGTTGCTGAACTATTAGGTCGAGATCCTCCTGAGTCATGCTGAGGAGCTCATGTTTCATGTTGCCGCTTGTTATGTTTTTGATGTCTTCCTCCTTGACCACGTCCAGCTGTACCTCCTCGGTGGTTTCTGGTGTTGCCTCGTCCTCGTGTAGGTTGTTGATCCCTGTTTCTGTTATGGGGTACTGCCGAAGTGAAGAGAGCATGGTCATCATTATCGAACGTTGAGGGAAGATTGGTTCGGTGGAGGCGTTGTTCTTGGTTGAGAATCTTTGCTCGGAGATCATGAAAGGAAAGAGGGGTTGGAAGAGGGGTTGGAAGAGGGGTGATTGTCGCAAAAAAGGGTCGTATTCTGCACGTAACCTGTTTAATGCTTGTATGGCAATATCCTTGTCGTTGATCAGACAGTTAATGGCTGCAAGAGAGTCGGCAATGGACTTGATCCTGGATAGGTATGCCAAGATAGACTGATTTGGCTTCTTCAAATAGCTGTGAAATTGCAGCTTGAGCGTCATTTCGTTTGACGCGCGCTGGTCCGTGTACCTTTCGCAAAGAGCCTTCCAAAGATCGTGGCTTGTACGCAGATCATGCAACTCCTTGTGGACATCATAGGAGAGTGTTGAAGTGATCCATGTGCGCACACACTGATCATACCGAATCCACATTGCATATTGTGGATTGATCATTGTTACACCGAGTGTGTCCAAGACAATCTGAGGTGAACAGAGAGACGTTCCATCAACAAAACCAAGAAAATTGTAGCATGTCAAGATCGACTCCATCTGTGATTTCCATATTAGGAAATTGTCGGCCTCAAGTTTTATGGAGATGAGGTTTGACTAGACCTATCAAAATATGACCTGACCTGAAAATGACCTGGAATCGACTCGGGGTCGGGTCAGGTCAGGTTCGTGTCACAAAATATGTGTGGCGGTTCATTTTTGGGGTGACCCGTCTGACCCGTCACAATAGACGGGTCGGGTCTGGGTTGACCCGTATGACCCGAACCCGACTCGAAAAAAAAACTAAACCTAAATACATTACATACAACTTTAGATCTAGCAACGAAGTGAGGAGGGACCAATCAGTGGGAGATTTTAGGAGTGGCAGCAATGAAGGCACGGGAGGTCCAGTTAGGTCAAAGTCCAATGAGGATATCTACACCCGTGCGCAATTGGAGGCATTTGCAGCGAATAAAGAAACCTTCTTTGCTAGCAAGATTGCGGAGAATGAATCACGGCCTAAAGGACTTCCTTCGTCTCAGGGTGGGAAATATGTTGGCTTTGGATTGACACCTATGCCACCAAGGAGTGGTAACAACAACAACAATCAACAGGGAGACGTGTACTCTGTGGTATCTCAGGTTGTAAATAAACCTTTTTTTGTCTATCAAATTGCTCATGCAATGATCTGATTGGTTTGGCATAGATTTTGAGTGGTTGATGATTCTTTGTCTTCCCTATGTTATTGCAGGGTTTTGGTTCGGAAGTTGTTGGCTTGCAAGTATTCAAGTATTGCATATTTGCATGCAAGTATTAAATGTTCTGTCTATGTTATGTAAGCTATCTTCTGAATTCTGTGGACTGTGAAGGTTGGCTTGGCTGGACTGGAGCCTGGAGGTAGGTTGGACAACCTGGAGTGGACTGAATGAGATTCAGCTGGAAATTGCAAAGCAATGTTGTTTCTCCACGGCGGGTCAGGCGGGTCGACCCGCCAACCCGCCAGATCGGGTTCGGGTTGCAAAACCTGACCCGCACAGTACGACAAGCTAGGTTTGACAAGCTTGGGAGATGTTGAGTTGGGGACTAAGGCAGGTATGGTGCAACTTGGGAGGAGTAGGGTTGTGTAGAGGACGAGAACAAATAGGGTGGAATGGATGGCATGGGATGAAAGATAAAGGGCATCTGAGGAGAAGGGATCGGCAACACCAATGATGGATGGATCGGAGGAAGGCTAGTTGAGATATGAGAGGGACCGACATTTGATGAGTTAGGGGCAGAAGTCGGTGTGGCCAGAGTATCGGCCTGCTCTGATACTATATTAAGATATCACCGTTGAAGGTGGCGAGTGAACAGGAGATTGAAAGAATAATGTTTTCTTGTGTTGAAGGTGTGATTCTCTTAGGAGCCATTCATTCATATATATATACTAGTATATGTACAAGGAATGTTTGATTACAAAGGGTAACAACATTAAACATAATACATATACGGGAAAGACTATGTATATAGGAAAGTAATGAATGAGAATATATTGTATTTAAGAATTTCCTGAAGTAGATACGGTGATTGTATTTGCTCACTAATAAAATGATCCAATTCTTGACGGAAGTTAATTTTTTCGTTGTCGACGAAATATAATTTTTCATCGGTAAAGAAAAAACTTATCGAAGTATAATTTTTCGTCGATAAATTTAGGTGTATTTGTTACCAACTAAATAATTCATCGGTAAAGTAAGAGAAAATAAAAATTTGTTTTTGGAGTTTTGCATGTTTCAAACCTCCACCATTCCCTATGTGTGTCAAGAATGTTATTCAAATAAGCTACTTCGTAATTACGTATTTGTGGACAATTTTATATAAAATTAAATGTTTAATAATAGCTTCAACCAGTGTTATTAGAACCGGACCGACGGTCCAACCAGGAGTTGGATCCCTGTCTGCTTTTGTTCAGTTAAACAATTAATTTGCATAGAAACAGTGTTTGAACCGATGTGAACCAATCAGTTTTGCAAAAATCGTTAGTTTTTTTTAAAACGGGACAATTTTCGGTTCACTCTTTCGTTTTTTTTAAACAGCCAATCGGTTTTCTTCAGTTTAAACCGACCAACTCTAAACCAATGTTAAACCTTAAACCGTTTTCTTAGGGTTTTTTGTGTGCTTCGGGCGAGTGGAGGGGACGGAGAAGAAATGGGGCATGCTGGTGGCAGGAGATGGGTGGGTGGAAGAGAAGTGAGTGGAGGGTGGGTTGGAGGAGTAGATGGAGGTGGCGAGAGATGGCCGACGGAGGTGGGGCGACTGGTGGGGGCGAGTGGAGAATGGACGGGAGGACGGGTGGGAGGTGGTGGGCAGGAGATGGTTGGCGGTATGGGAGGAGGGGTGACCTGGGAGAAGGGACGGGGGCGGGAGGGAAACGTTGAGAAAGGAACAGGAAGCGGCGGGCGGGAGAGGGTCGGTGAAGGGGGAATAGGTGAGACTTGAGAGAAGAAGAAGAAGAAGAAGAAGAAGAAGAAGAAGAAGAAGTCGTAAAGAAGGAAGAAGAAGAGTATAAGAAAAAGAAGGAAGAAGAGAAGAGAATAAGATTTATGTGCGGATGTCGGGCATTTCGCTTGGGTGCCAGATGAAGGGTTCCTTAAATTTGTAGAGGAGTGTTGTTATTGAGACATTTTGCTCGTTAGTGAGCTATGTTTAGATCCTTACCTTTTTGTTCGGTTCATCTATTTCGACCTCAGTCAGTTCCTTAACTGTTGACGACCTTAGTTTTTCTTTCCTAGGGTATACTCCAGTCTCGATGGTGAAGCTCTCCTTTTGGTTTCACCTTTCTAGGAAGTTTATGTAACACCTCCTCGTAATACCTTAGTCGTCTCACATTTCTCATATTCTGAACGAGGTAGTGAACTTTATATTTTATGTATAGTGGAGGGTACAATTCTATGAGGGTGAATGGTAGGCTGGAGCGTCTATAACTACGAATAGAACGTTTATCGTCAAGCTTTTTCATTCTTTGACCAACGGGAAGGTCAATCGCCCTCAAGGGGCGTATCGTATCTCCAGTGAATTCGACCAATGGGAAGTTGACCTTCCTGAGCTCTTGCTCTTGGTGACACATACCTTCGAAGGCATTGTAGAGGAGGATGCCAGTTGAGCTGCCTACATCTATCAAGATTCTCTTTATCTTGAACCATCAATCTTAACTGTGACAACAAGGGCATCCTCATGAGGTATTATTGCGATATAGGCCAAAACTTCCTTAGATAAGGGTATGAAGAAGTCCTTCTCTAGTTTTACTAGTTGTGTTTCCATGGGGGGGCAGGTTATGCCTACCCTCCGCTCCTTCAATATCGAGATCGCCTATTATGACATTGATGTCTCCTTGCCCCCTCTAGGTAGGGCTTGGACTCAAGATTTTTGTCCTCCTCTCTCACTGGGAGCTTGGTCGGCGATGGTATTGGGGCCTCCCCTCTAATTCTGATAGGAGTTCACATGACTTTTATTTGTTTTCTCATATTTGATGTCAAATGTTGGTACATGTTACCTTGATTTGCATGCTAACTCGTCAGAAGTTAATTCCAGTTGTTGTGAATTGATATTAGCCGCCTCAATTGATCCATGCACCTACAAAAAGGGACAACTGTAGGTGACTTTCTCGGTCCTTCTCCAATGTCTAAATGAGTATGTGTAAGTTGAAATAATAATGAATGTATATTCCAAAAAAGATTTTTCGTTGGCGAGAATAGTAAGGAGTATTTGTACTTGGTCGAACCCTCGTATTCTGATGGAGATAATTTTGTGTTACCTTACGAGCTTGGAGATATGTCGCTTCCTATATCGGGGTAACAAATAGACCTAGATCCTTAGTGATAAATTGTATTTTTAGTGAAGGTTACTCGTACTCTCACTATGGAGATCACGTAGGCGTGGGTGCCCTAAGGATGACCTTTATGCATGGTGACAGAGGAAGGGACCTTTATGAGCTTAGGCAAGGGGGCCCAAGTTAGGCGACCATCGGGAATGATTTGTTTACACGCTCGCTTGCGGCTTGAATGCTTACCCGGTGTCTGAGTTCTCATCCGGTGTTTGGATATTCGTTTAGAGAGTCGTGTTGTGACGTCAAGTTGTTGCTTGGTGCCCAAAAAGACAGAATGAATTGTGGAAGACGATATGGAAAGCCAACGCAGCGCCGGAAGTAGGAGTTTATCTAATGCAATATCAGTGAGATACAATATGAACCGTAGGGGCATGGAGGTTGACTTGAGGTGTTTGATATGCAGGGAGATCGAAACATAGGTACATATGTTCTTTCGTTGTGAATGAAACAAACTTGTATGGTTTGGAGTCATGGGTGTAAGGTCGGAACACTCTTTGACAACCACTCTAGAAGAATGGTTAATTAAACAAAGCAAAGAGCAGACATCAACTTGCAGAAGAAATGTTGGACCCTTCAGAACACTTTTGTTTTAAGATAGGTCAATGTGTGTGCTTACTCGATCGCAATGAGCTAAACAACGAATGTGATTAAATTATTGAATTTTTCAATCCTCATCCACTCTTTCTTTTTGATTACTAGAGATCCTAATAAAAAAACTATTTGAGGTAGCTTCTATTTGAATAAATAAATTTTTCTGGTTGGGAAAAACAAAAATATGTCCTTAGTTTTACCATTACTACCAACAGAACCTTTAAGATGGCATTTCTGAAACTAGAATGCGGTGTGGCGCATTTTGAAGGTTCAGACTAAAATGGCAAAATATAAATTTACATCTCCAAAATGTCCCTTGAAGAAGAATCAAAATGGTACGAAAATACTTCCATCAGATCTTTTCTGTTCAATATGACACAACTAACTCCTCGTAGATGGGATAGTATTGAATTGTGCGGTGAAAATCTAAAAATCGTAATTATAATTATTATTTTTTTATATAGTTAATTATACCATTATGGTGTGGTGTAATTATGATGATAAATTTTTTTACCCGTAATGATTATAGTGTTTAAATCATACTCAGAGTTATTATATAAATATAATAATTATTTATATTAATATATTAGTAAATACTAATAATAAAAATAAAATTTTTACTTTTACATTTCACGAATTCATAATTATAGGGGTGAATTGTAATTGTACATTGTCAATGTTAAATAATATTAATTTTAATTTTAAATGATATTAATCTTAATTAATGTTAACATTGAATACTTTTGTTGCTTATGATATAATAACTATGTATTTATTAAAATAGCATTCATAGTGTTTCATTACATTTCATATTTGGTAATAAACATTGAGTATATAGTTAAAACCATAGTTAATTACGGTTATTAATATAGTTATGGTATTAAAAATTATACTCATAATAATTATGGTATGTAGTTTAAAAATACGGTATGATTATTGTATTTATCATATCTGCATCATACCATAACCATCATCAGCCCTGGATATTATACCCTAACCATCATCCAACCTAGATGGGGAAAGGAGTGGTTGGCGTAGCTAAGATGCAATTAAGATGTTTCCACTAACCATGGAAGATGATAAACTTCATGACTCAAAATAATAACAAAAATCGCTGCCCAGCAGAGGTGAGGAGCTCAAATCCAATGGCGCATCAATCGCCACCTATCGAAGTCAAACCACTACTTAATACTTACTGCCCATGCAACTTCTTCTCTTACTTACTATCAACAAAAAGGATAATAACATTCTAATATTTCGATGCTCACTCATCCTCCTCTGCAACGACTTTCACCAGACCAAATTACTCCAACCCAATCAATACACATCTCAATCACACATGTCACAAGCAACTCTTTGCACCAGATCACAAGCAAAAATACTTTATAGTTTCTGTAGTCTGTACACTCACATTACTGCAGGCAACTCGATTGCTCAACTTTGATCATCTTCCCAGATATGATATCCTTTTCCAACTCAACACCCCAAAAAGAACATGTTACCAAACTGTACTAGATCTCTATAACTCGGGAAATTAGGACGCATCATGCATTTGATGATGATGATGATGATACTAAGAACAATATAATGGAAAAAGCAGGAACATATCTGATTACCCAACCCGTTGAATTATTCTTTGTTCGTTTGAGGAGTGCCTTGGCGACCAGATCAATCTCATATTCATATTGCTCGTAGATATAGAAGGAAGTAAATGCAAGGACCAATGCTGCACCATTCATTACACATCTCAGTTTCGAATCACGATATACAAAATACTGTAAAGTGATTACAAAAAATGTGAAACATTCGAGGAATACCTGTGCCCACAGCTGCATTCAAGCAATTCAAGAAAACCCACTTGAGTACATAGAGAGAGGCCACAACCTGCAATTTTTTTGTTTTACTTTGGAGATCAGAAGTGTAGCAATGTTTGTGGCAAAAGAACAATGTGTGTCTCATTGTTCAACTATCTTGTGGAAAATGCTGATTTCTGTAGAATATATTCTATGAATATGGCTGAAGTTGTTAAAATGAGGGAGCGGGGAGCAAACTAGTTTAGGAACAAGACCACAGAGATTCAGTCTTTTAACAAACATACCTTGAAGAAAACATCCCAGTCACCTCCTTCGCCCAAATACCTTACAACATTGAATCCACTATTCCAAATGGAAGAAATAATCCCAACTGTCTCTCTCAGTGTGCTTTCCTCCATCTCAAAGTTTGAAGAGGCTGCCATGGGGATGTGAAAACCAATGCTGCATCATAATGACTGCACTTTAGTGTTCTTGCCTTAAGTTGACATTTCATGAAACCATTATCTTGAATGTCAAATTGTCAATGTGTATGAGAAGATTTATTCGTCTGACAATTTTCTCTCTTTTTAATACTCTTAATGGCTCCTACAACTACTCTTTTAAGGGTCAACAAGAAGAGGAAAGGTTATGAAACATAAGAATGTACTTTCATAGCAATCAGCAACTTACACGTCTCCCGGAAGAAAACCACATGTGAAACAAATCACTGTTGC
Organism: Chamaenerion angustifolium; assembly: GCA_946814005.1. Classification (NCBI taxonomy): domain Eukaryota; kingdom Viridiplantae; phylum Streptophyta; class Magnoliopsida; order Myrtales; family Onagraceae; genus Chamaenerion; species Chamaenerion angustifolium. The sequence continues at coordinate 5,622,990 of OX328279.1, forward strand.
AGTAAGAAGAAGCAAGGCAGCAGAAGTGATTACAGTTCTTCCGCTAAGGAAAAACCAGTAAAATAGAACGACAGATGCAAGGAAATATGTAAATGTTGTCTTCTCATCTCTCCACAACAAAATATCTGCAACTGAAGTAACACAAATAAGTGGATTATGAGTTCTTAATCATCAAGTCAGTACTCAGAAGAAGTTATTTAACACGATCAAAAGAAAAAATAAAGAACTGTAGATTTGAGGAGATTTTTCGTCAAGAGTCTGAAGATGATGGAATGTTTGTAATGCTTGAGCGGTACATGCATGTCACCGAATTTTTCAGTAACTGTAGAGACAAGATCTCCACAAATAAGGGATACATCATGCAATATCTAGTATGCTCCTTCCCAAATTTCGATAAATAGAGGCGTCAAAAGCAAGTGTGAGTATGCATATTAGCAATGATAGTTTCTCCAAATAGGTGGTTTTTCAAGTGTCATAATGGTTAAGATAGATGTTGAAATTCTCACTGTGAGGAATCTCACATTGGTGGGTTTCTAGAAAATAAGCACCATCTATACAAATTGGTTATCTGCTCCTATTACTAATTGGTTTTAGGATGAAACCTCATTTGTATAAATGGTTGCTCTTTGTTTGTCCATTGTGTTTGACTTGACCCGGTGTAGAATTAACAGATGTAAAAGAATTGCAACCTTTTCCACTTCCAAGTAGCTTATCTGCTTTTGAAAGTTCATCTAGATCACTGTATCCTCCTGCAGATAACAGGTCTCTGGCCAAATGAGCAAATGACTCGACTGTTTCTGAAATGCCTTCCTGTAAATTGAGGGAAGGGCAAGTAAATGCTGACAGTACTCTCTAAGCTTTTGAATCAATCAAGTACATTGAGCTATAAAAAAGAACAGTTATTTTCATAAAGGTTGATTACCACATTAAAACATTAGGGGCAGCAGTTCCTTTTCATTGTACTAGAAATGTATCATAACCACATCATAAACATGTGTATGGGGAAGTGTTGATACATACAAATAGCAGGCTAAACAGATAATAAAACCCTCATAATTAGGATCTATGATCTCTTAAATTCATCTAAAACAACTGCCTGGAACCTATTAGTTTTATGTTGAATTGATTCTGTAGTATAGCTATCATGATTGTACAGGAAAACAAGATATTCTAGAAAGACCTTTTCAGTATAAAATGAAACTATTTTTTTTAAATAGGCAGCTTGCTATCAGATTTCAATGTACAGTGTTTTTGAAAATAAAAGAATTAGCGACAATGATGTAACTAATAGTACTCAGTTATTTAAGAACTTGTGCTGATTCTACTGAACAATTTCTAATTTGTATACACACTTAAAGGGGTCTACAGACACATCATACTGTTTCAAGATTCACAGAATTTAGCCTCTGATCCTTTCTGCGGACCTCAGATAAAATCAAATAGTAACTATCTACAAAACTCTATATTTAAAAAGAAAATCAGAAAGCAATTTGACTTCCTAATAACTGACTTAAAGAGAAAATACCCCCCACCCCCACCCCACACACACTCAAGGGCCAAGATAAGCTTACAGCAAGTGACACAATCGGTGAGTATCCAATCTTCTCTTGAGCTGCAGAGCAATCAAAGGTCCTAGTCCGAGATGCTATAGAAACCATATAATGGGCTGACCTCAATTTGCTCTGCTTTATGGTGCCCAACTCCTTATGGATCCACTGAACAAGTAGGAAAATGTTGTAGGCCATCCAAACTGGAAGCTTGACTACAGGTCTGCAATTGAAGTGCTAAAACTGTTAGATAGAGATTCACAGAAGTATAGTTTCAGGTAAGTTTATTATAGTTTCACTGCCATATGCTTACCCACATCAGCCGATTACATGATGCAGTTGTAATCTAGGTGATGGATTTAGCAGATTTACAACTATAAAAATGGTCTCAGGCATTTCAACGAGTTAAGAACTCATCAACCATTAAATCACAGCCTAGAACCAAGAATCTGCAGCTTTTTTATAGCAATCAAGACTTAGCTGACTAACTCGATAGTATTTGAGAAAGAAAAAAAAACATGTGTCATCAATAGCCCATATCCTACTACCACTGAATTACAAAACGTTTCCAGCAGCATTTTATCCAAAGGAAGATTAATTAGCATGCATGCAGTTAAATAAGTAGTCACCTTTTATATCCCAAGCGCTCAACTATAAGTGACACAAACTTCCAGAACTTCATTGGTTCATTGTTGCTGATGAAAAATGCCTAAAATAACATGGTAATACCAGCTATCAGCAAAGAAATGAATACAACATAACCAGCGACTGGTACTTCTTGAAATCAAACTACAATACCTTTCCTGCTACAGAGACTGGACTGGAAACTAAAGCTTCTTCTACACAAATATGGGCATGGGCAACATTCTCAACATAGGTGAAGTCAGACATATTTTCACCCGTTCCTGTGATAAACTGAAATGAGAAACTCTGTTACTTGTGAACACATTCAAGTAGTTAAAAGGACATATAATCTAGGACATAAGACAAAATGAGATCCTCTCAGGGGCAACATTTACAGGTGAAACTTTTTAGTGTCAATCTTTCTCGGTGAGATTTAGTTTGTTTGTCCAGACTTGTTTAGTGCAACATATGTACATGCTTTCTTTTAGCTGGCTAGTAATGGTAGCTACCTGTAAAATTGAGAAATTATGTTGAATTTATTAAATAATATAATTTTTCTTTCCCGTCCATACCACTTTCAACTAACATTGAACTCTTCTAGCTTCTCAAAAAATGGTGCAATTTTAGGTAGTCTACTGTATTGTCCAAAAATAACCACATTTTGGCAGTTTGCCGAAAAACCTGTAAAAAAGGATATCATCGCACCAGACCATTATGTAGAACTTTATGTAATCAGTAAAGAACTTCAAGGTACTTCAAGATGTTTAAGAATTTAATTTGATCTCTACCAGAGAAATAAGTCGGAAAAAATATCCATCTCATGTGTCAACGCGAAACTTGGAAAACCAGAACTACTGACAATATAAATAATAATTGTCAGAATTTAACAACTAAATCTAATTTCTGCTCAAAGAAGCACCCTAAAAAGGAAAGAAAAAAAAAACGTTTATTGCGCTTTAAGTTTTCTCATATGAGTATTAGCAAAAAAGCAAAATGATGTGTGGCGTAGCTCTTCTATATGTACCAACCTTGGTCCAACCAAATTTGGCATGAGTAAGAAGAAAGGGCACAAATTCTGTATCTCCTGGCCCAAAAACATTGCAAGAACGGAGGGCACATGTTAAGAGACCATCTATATTGTTAGCAATCAGGACCAATGCTTCTGCTTGAGCCTTAAGGTCACTCCACATATCCTTGTACTGCAATACACAGCCAGTCAGCAAAAGAACAAATGTACATATACAGTCATAGATCATTAATACATCTGAGAAAGTAAATTTAGGTAGGACATGCCTTCCAAGGATAAGGTATCGATTCATTTGCATTAGATATGTCACATGAGCCGTCAAATATAACATCAGCAGAACTGTCATATATCAACCGTTTAACTTTGCAGCCCTGGCAAGCAGTGATGACGTTTTTGGCACCTGAACTAAAATGTGCTTTATATATATATTGAAAACCAACACAATGCTTATTTAGTTCAACACTTGTCATGGATAGTAGGTGATTTCTTACCTTGAACAATGTTCATATAGGAGGTATAAAAATCTTCATCATGTGAGCCACTGATGTCAAAATAAAAGACGGCGTTGGAGCCATCAATAACTGCAAAAGCATTGTTAGGGTTAAGAAAAAGGACCACTCGGAGAATAAAAAATAGGAAAGAACATAATGCAAAATCGGGATAAATAATATGGATTGTGGTCTCAGCACTAGCTAATTCGAGGTCAGGTTAATGAAACTTTTTGAGCTTCACTGTTTACTTTACTGATACAACCACAGAAGAAGGAAAGTCTATCTTCAGTTTTCTTCTGGGAAAGAAAGTGTTGATCCTTCAAGATAGCATGATACTAATCGCCAGTTAACCTAAAATACCAGCCGTCCCACATTGAACTACCACACCAGATTCCAAAACGTTTCTCCTTTTAACAATATCTTCCATTTTCAGTGCACTGATAGTCTGAGAACATGAGTCCGTTGTCCTCACTTGGGCCTAGAAAATGAGAAATTCATATTGGATTTGATTAGTATATCTCTGTTTATATGGGTTCCACATCCCTTCTTTCTATCCGATGTCGAACATGGTATCACAATCTACACTCCTTAAAGCACGCGATGTCATCGTTTCAGTCCAGTCCAGAATCTTTGTCCAATTGATGACTCGGTCTTGCAAGTCCTATAGTTTTCGGATACGGTTATCTTTCCTCACGTTGGCACAGGCCTTCAACCTTGCAAACTCGATCACGGTCCGGGTCGACTCTAATGCTATTTGTAATGACCCAAACCGAGTGACTGTCCTACCTAATCCAACCCAACTCATTTTCCCAACCCGTTCTCCTCACTTAGGCCTAGAAAATGAGGAATTTTTATTGAACTTGAATAGTTTATCTCTACTTATATGGGTTCCAATTTTTATCCGATTTGGGACAGGTATCGCAGCAGCAGCACTACCAAAAACAAGAACAAACAACAACGGGATTGGCAACAATAAGATTTTTTGGTAAATTTTCTTGGTTTTGAGCTACTGAAAGAAAAGAATTAGCCATACGGTATTCCATTCTCAGCTGAAACAAGAAGGTAATGGCTCCAGAAAGAGTTTTCGGTGATAGACGGGGTCAGAAAAGCAGCAGCATTTCGGCTACAATGAAAATTGAGTTCAAATAGATATTTAAAGCAAGTGTTATCTGCAGTATCGAAATGTTATTACCTCCGGTGATCTGCGATTTATCTCGGACGTCGACGCAATGGTACGAAGCGCAACCAGCGGAGATGGCCTGAGAGAGAACGGAATCCGATTGAGTGGAAAGATCGAGGTGGATAGATGTAGTACAATCTGCGACTCGAACTATCCACTTCCGGAGCCTTAAAAGCCTGTAAACAAGCGATCTCCCAACAAACCCTCGGCCGCCGAAAACGACGCAGGTTCCCTTCGGGAATGGCTGTCCGGACCAGTAATCGTCGATCAACACCATTGATAGTTTTGACAGATTTGAGCTGCTCGTTTCTTCTGGGAACACAATTTGTTCGTTTGTCTTAGAGAGAGAAAATGGAAAAGTTTCTCCAGATCGCTGATGGAGAGAGAAAAGAGATTGGCGGGGAAAAGAAGAAATCCATGGAAAATGAAAAGAAGAAATGAGCTATGTAATCCCTAAGCTACTGCTACCTCCATTCCTGGCCCCTTCACTTTACAAATTTGGAATAACATCCTCTTAGTTTAAATATTATAACCTTTGAGGAATTGAGAAGGATCTACTTACACCTGGTCGTTTTGATGGGTTGTGTACTTGTGTTAAGCGTGGATCATACCATTATAAATCAATACTAACTTTAAAATTGATATTTTTTTGGTTAATATAATAATTAAATCAAATATGACATTGCCCTCTAAAGTTTGACCGAGTTTTTAGTTTTTCCTTAATGTTTAAATCGTAAAACATTTCTCGTCATGTTTGGGTAAAGTAAAAGTTTGCCCTCTCCGTCAACTTTTTCATCCAAATTTAACAAAATTGTTGATTTTAGGATAATGGGTCACTCATAAGTGGGAGTCCACTTACATAAGTCCAGTTGTGTATCTGGCCTTAAAACATATCCATCTATATATCAGTATATATAGGGGTGCTCAGGGTTAGGAAAAACCTGATGTCGATGCTAATGATAGTTAGCCGTCCTACAGTTTATACAGAGGTCAGTAGTTGTGGTATTATAGGTCATTGTCCGTCAAAGAGTGGCGTGTCCTCCCGTCCGGCAGACCGTGATCCCAACCTCAGGCAGATCTGCTTCCGCTTCCGTTAAGTCAATTGCGCAAGGAGGTAACTTAATTATGTATTATGTTGTGCCCTAACCGATTGCATGTTTCGTACATAAATTCAAACATTGGTATCAGAGTCATAGTAGGTTGATTTCCGAATTGTTGAACCACGTTAAAACTCCCACCGCGACGAACCTGGCGCCGAGAAACCAAGGCCGCCATCATAGTGGTCGCGACCTTGGCATGGTGGCCGCAACCTCGGTGGTCGCGGCCCTGGCACCCCTATGGCCTTCATGGCCATGGCAGACAAACCCACGACCTCCCGAACTACCATGTCTGACGCGGGTGGCCGCGAGGGAGGCTTCCACGCGAGGTCGCAGCCAGAAGTGGCTGCGACTTGGCTGCTGTCAATTATGACAGCAGTCATGGCAGCCCCACTCGGTGCTGCCGCGAGAGAGAGGCCCCGCACAAGGCTTGCAGCCAGAAGTGGTTGTGGCCTCGCTGCTGTCATAGTGACAGCTGCCATGGAAATCCCCAGGTGAGGGGTTGCCGCGTGGGGTGGAGGCCTCTTGAAGGCGGCGCAACGACGTCAGGCAGGGAGCCGATGAGGGGGGCGAGGTCGGCCCACGGTGGCAGACCTCCTCGTGGCTAGACATGGTGGCTGGCCACCTCCCTCGGACTGGCGGTTGCTGCTAGGGTTGAAAACCCTAGCAACACTGTCATCTTCTCGTGGGGAAGATGAACAGTGTCGGTCCGGTTCTTTGTGAACCAGATTGGCTTGGTTAGAATGAGGCTGGTTTGTGAACTAGTCTGGTTCAGTTTAGTATGGTCAGTTTGATCTGACCGGACCGGTTCAGTTCAGTCCGACCGAACTGCTTCGGTTCAGTCTACCTAGATAGGTAGATCTAGTTTTCGCTTAGCATAGATAGCAACCTTTTAGGATTGTCCTTAGTATCCTTTCGGAAGTTTGGATGAGTATGAGCTACACCTAGGAAAATGTTCCTGAGTGTGAACCGGTCGATTAGTCTGTAAGGTTCTTTGAGTTTCCTTGAATAATGCTAGGACAATTGTTTTGTGTAAGAGTCGAACACTTTGGTTTAGTGTGATATGTTCGACTCCGGTCCGTTAAGGACTGTTGGTATAGATTGTGTTTCGATTGATAGTAGTGACTTTAGGGCATGCTTAGAGATGGGGAGTGCTTCTCGGCATAGCTAGGGTTGTCCCCCGGGTTTAAGTATGTTCTCAAGTTTGTCCTATCGGTCTGAGACTTGTCTTTTACATGCAATAGAACATTGTTCTTTGTGTCTCCATGATCCTATTAGAATTTCCTTTAGTTAGAGAAATTAGGTCGCCATGAAGAACATCATCGCTTAGTTGGAAAAAGGTCTTAGACTTAACGGTGACATCTATAAAATCCGGAGAAAGCATATAAAGATGGTCCTAAGTAGAAGTCCATTAACCCCATCAAGAAGATTATGAAAAGACTCGATTCTAGAATAACGAATCAGTAGAAGGCTTTCCATTTGAGTGGGAGGTTAATGATGCTGAGACGTGCGCCATGATGCTGAGTACGGTGGATGAGTTTGAGCTTAACACACGGCTAAAGAGTTGTGGGATACTTTGCAGGCTAGAAATAGTTCTATACGACTGCTCAGCAGTGCTCACTCAACATTAAGTTTGATTCATACATGATGAATCCTCAGCACTCCGCGAGATGGCATTTGAGGCATGTGACCAATATGATCGTAAAACTCAAAGAGAATGGTCAGTCAGTGACCGGTGAGCAGCAAATCCAGGTCGTAATCCGCTATTTGCCTAACTCCTAGAAACATATGAAAATCTAAATAACTCATTCTAAGGCCCTCACTACCTTCGAACACGTTCGAAGGCACTTTGAGTTGAAGAGGACAGACCCAAGGTCGCTGGACCTAATGTTGAGGTGCGTGTGGTGCCATCCTCTATACCTAAGAAGAGTCACTGAAGACGAAGGAGTAATGCACATCGCGATGGCGTAAATGTATTGAAGGCAAAGTAGACAAAGACTGAGGTGAACTCAAGGACTCCTCCAAAAATAACACTGCGGAAATGTTCGTGTAAGGCTGAGAAGCCTAAGTATAGGAAATGCTTCAACTGTGTCCAGTGGGTACACTTTGTGAATGCATGTCCTGAAGTGATCTGACCTAAATGTCTTGTTGGCTACTTAGTGAACTTTGTGTTTTTAGTACAGATATGTTGACTGAGTCATATCCTTTGTGGATTTAGGATTCAGGATCGACAAATCACATAGCCAAGGATTGTAACGTTTTCGTAGAGTATCATAGAGTCCCGCGTGAAATTAGGTAGATTTACATCGACAACAACTTTCGTGTTGAAGTCGAAGGGATTAGAACTTGTGAGCTGCTCTTGCGCGGCAGCAGAGTTTTAGTCTGAAGTCATATCCTCTATACTCCGCAGATTCGCCGAAATATGTTATTTCAGTCTTAGGATTAATGAAACTCGGTTTTATATTATATTTTCATGAATATTCCGTTCAATTGTCTTTAGATTCATCTTTGTTTGACTTTAGTATTATTTCTGGTGGATTTATTGTTTCGAAATTGGATTCATGCAACAATAATAATTTCATCTTTTTCCTTCTACTCTCGGATATGTTTGCGATGAGAATGAAATACAAGCTAGATTTGACTATAAAGGTCAACATAGAATGCAACGGCTATCTTAATGGGATTTGTTGTCCAACATTTCACAAGTGGAGTCGTCTACTTGTGTAAATTGTCTAGCGGAAAATTCCATCAGAACACTTTTTTGGTTAAGCACCTAGAGCCAAATTTCCACTTGCAATTAATCCATGCTGACGTCTGTGACCCTCTTAGTGCTAGGGCTCGGCACAGAGCACAAATTTTCATTACATTTATAAATGATTACACCTGTTAGATAGGAAGGTAAATGCCCTTCACCCTGATCGTGGAAGAAGAGTACCTTTCAGCGGAATTTAAGGGTTTATGTAATGGAAAGGGAATCATTCATCAGTTGACGATCTCGTTCACCCCTCAGCAAAATGGTTTTGTACAGAGGCGCAATAAAACACTCCTTAAAATGCTTTGGTCGATATGGTGCAGACTCAATTGCTGATTTCCTTATGGGGAAAATACTTTGAAGACTGCTGCCTACATTCTGAACCATGTGCCAACGAAGACGGTCAACTCCACTTCATATGAATTTTGGACTGGAATAAGTTCTGGACCTTCACCATATGCGCCCATACGGGTGTACCGCTTACACCCATGATTTCTCAAATAAGTTTGGGAAGGATTGGACCTAGAGGAAAGAAGAGTATTTTTTGTTACTCTGATACCTCCAAGGGTTATGTGTTTATAGCCGAGCAGGACAGTGGGAGTGTTACCGAGATCGAATCACGAGACATAACATTTGTAGAGAACGAATTTTCTAAGAAGTGAGAGATTGAATTGGATTGATCTCTATATGGGATTCAAGATCAAGTTGAGCAGATGCCTGTTAATTCGAGTGGGAGAGTTGAAACCGCATATGATGAATCAGTTCGTCGTCTGCCGGATTCACCGCCTGCTGGAGCGAATGGAACAGATTCCGCTCCTGATGATCTTGTTGACAGTGGGAGCATTAGGGATCTCATTATCAGTGGGAGTGATAAGGCTCATACCCCTGTAGTAGTGAGTTGTTAAGTTGTGGGCTAGAACATAAGTTTTCCTCCCGACGATATGCATTCGAAAGTGATGGAGAACTAAACACCATAATATCTGACGATATGGTTATTGTGCCGTAAAACGTTAGAGAAACTTTCAATGGACCCTTCTAATAAGAATGGATGAAAGTAATGAAAGATGAGATGAACACTTTGGACTAGATGGAATCTATAAGGAAGAACGGTGTTTGGACACTGGTCGACCTTCGAGAGGACACAAAGCAATAGAGTTAAATGGGTTCTTAAGATGAAGCTCAAGGCTAATGAAAAGTTGAGTATCAAAACTCGATTGATTATGGCTATTGGAGTGAGTATAGACTTGGAACTGCACTAGATAAACGTTAAGACCGTCTGAAACAGTTCTCTAGGTCTGAAACAACTCTATAGGCAGTGGTACCGCAGAGTTCATGATTTGGTCGTGGAAAATGGATTTCTCTTGATGGATGAGAATCATTGCGTGTACACCAAAAAGGCTTGGACCGAACTTTGTGTTTGATTCTATATGTAGATGACATACTCATAGTTGTAACTAGCTTGGAGTTTCTCACACAGGTAAAGGCATGATTGTCTTCTCCGTTTGGGATGAAGAACATGGGTGAGACGGCGCACATCCTTGGGATTCAGATCTCGAGAGATCGCCGTAGGAAGCAGTTGTGACTTTCACAGGAAAGCTACATAAACAAAGTGTTGGAAATGTTCAACATGAGTAACTGCGAACCAATTAAAACTCCAGTTTACGTTGGTCAACCTCTCAAAATGGATATATGGACCAGATCAATAAATTATGTAGTTAAAGTGCAGTCGGAAGCCTGATGTGCGCAATAGTGAGTTCTCAGCCTAATATTTGTAATGCATTCGGCATGGTATGTCGGTACCAAGTTGAACTCGGATTGAATAAAGATAAAAGTATGAAAAAGATGTAACATGTTTGCCCAAAGTGGTGAATGCGGCCCAATGTTTGTTTTTGATGAAATATGTTTGTTAGTGTAGGTTTTTGATGAATTCCGTCAAAATATGTTTGTGTCCGTAAAAAAAGTCTGTTAGTTGCCTTCATGCCTTGCACGTGAGTTTCTGTCCGTTTGAAAAGACCAAAATGCCCCTTAGTACTTCACCTATTCTAACAGCCTTCTCCTTCGTTGAACCAACGCTCGTTCAAAACAACCTCGTACCCTTCCTCCTTTCAGGGCCTTGCACGCCTGGGTTCCGAGTAATCGAACTCGCAAGCTTGTCCGATCACGATAGGCCCAGCTCCCAGTATCATAATTTTCTTTCAATCCGTGAGGTTGCCAAGAAGTGCTGAGAATGATGAGGATTGTGTGTCGGAGATGGCTGCTGCAGTGAATCAGCAGCTGGGAGCTACGAATGCTGTGTATGGTCGTGCTGCGGTTGGCATGCAAGAGTGGGTCAGGTTGTGGAAAGCTTTGGCGTCCAAGTCGTCTTCTTCCTCGACTTGAAGAAGCAGAATCGCAGATGTGCTGTCTTTTGTTATAATAGCATGCTTGATATGAGGTTTACAGTCCTTGATACAGGGTAGGATCCATAACAACAACAACGTAGCTGCTGATCTCTGTAGGTTTCTTTGTTTAATGGAGAAACACAGGTGCAAGCTCTGCTTCAAGACCTTCGCCAATGGTAGAGCTCTGGGAGGGCACATGAGATCCCACCTGTTCAACCTTCCTGTTGCAGAAACAGCCCATAGAACGAATCCACCACTGGAGGAAACTGAATCTGCAGCTTCGGTCTCGTTTTCTGAAAATGAAGACATTGACGATCATCATCTAGGGTTTGTTGGGTTTGTGGAGCTTCAGGATAGAGAGAGCGAGACGGAGTCATCGAAGAACACGACACGTAGAAGATCCAAACGAATCTGGAAGTCATCATCACGGCTGCTGAACCCGCCTCATGAGGCCAAGAAGAGGGATAAATTCGTCAAGGTATCGGAGTCATGGCCTGAGCCAGAACCGGTGAGTTCTTCCATCTCTGACGTGACGACTGAGGAAGACGTGGCCTTCTGTCTGATGATGATGTCTAGGGATGACAAATGGAAGCATGGGAAGGAGGATATGAAGTTTTACGTGGATCAAGAGGAGGTCGACGAGGAAGACGATGATGAAGAAGAAGAAGAGGAAGAAGAAGATGAAGAGACGGATGAATCAGAGGAGCTGGAGATCTCCAAAATGAATAATAATTCGAGGGGCAAGTACAGATGCGAAACGTGTAGCAGAACGTTTCGATCGTACCAAGCATTGGGTGGACACAGGGCGAGTCACCGGAAAAGCCAGGGAGGGCCTTCGCAGGAGGCCGTGGTGGTGGCGGAAGTTCCGGCAGCAAAACCCGACTCCAAGGTCCGTAGTTTCTATTACCATGTGTTGAAGTTCGTAGGATGATCTCCATAGAAAGGAAACATTGTCACATTTGATTGATCTCCTCCAATATAGCTGCCGCCGACGCTGAAATCACCACCATTGAAGAAGTAGTCTCCCACCGTCTGTGGCTGCATCTGCGGCAGTTGTAGTTTGGGAGGATGAAGTAGTTGTTGTTGTGGTGATGGTGGTGTCATCTCTAGTGGTGGCAATGACAGCATCGCATTCATACAATCAATAGACCAATACGGTGAGAACGAGCTCCTTTTCCCGATTATCACGCACTTGATTCTTGTACTGCTCCCCAACCTTCACGATCCGCTGCATGAGAAACCTCTCCTGGTCCACCATCTTCTTACTCTGGTTCATCTGCGACATTTCTCTAAACTTGGTGAGGACAGCATTAAGTTCGGAGACCGACGGCGGCCATATCTCCGGCTGGTTCTCTCCGGGGATATAGATGATGGCGGAGACGGTGACATCGCATAGAGTGCTCAGCTCCTTCATCTTCTTCAGTAACCCATTCTTCCTCTTCCTAAACCGACTGTTCTCGTACAAACAAAATTAAGGATGTTCATGAAGAACATATAAGCTGCTGCTGGGATAGAAGAATACACGACAGTGATGGGCTCTTCTCGAAGAAGATGGCGCCGGAATCAGAATCGACAGAGAGTCTCGTCCCTCCAGGTGGTGGTTGGTGGAGGCAATTGGTTTCGACGAGAAGCTGGTTCGAGCTCTGGTGGAGCAATTGAACGTGGTGATTGGATTGTGGAGATAGGAAGTGCATTACTAAAAGATAAAGGAGGCAATACATAGAGGGTAGTTTGTGTATTTTCGTTTTTGATTATTTTAATGTTTAAATTATATGTCACGTGAGAAGCACGTGTTAACTTTTAACGGATAAATTAACAGAAAAACTAACGTTTCTTCAAAAACCTACAGAAGTAAACGTTTTACATCAAATACCCGCGGCCCAAAACAAATTTCATCGATTACCATTTTGGGCAAACATGTTACATCTTTTTCATACTTTTCCCTTGAATAAATGGTAGGCAGTAAATAGGATCATGTGATATCTTAAGCGCATCTTCATGCTCTCTGCTAGAGACTTCCTAGAGATTCGAGAATCTCTGGATGACTGGGTATAACGATGCGGACTATGGTGATGACGTTAATGAGAGAAAATCCACCTTGGTCTTTAAGCTCTGCTCTCCGATGGCGCCATATCGTGGATGAGCAAGAAGCAGTCGCGCATTATGTTGATCGCCATTGATGCCAAATGTGTGGGTCTTGTGTGGACCATTCAATTCAGTAGGCTGTATGGCTGAAGAGACTTTCAGATTGATTGTTGAATCATTGGAGTCTCAATCTCCGTGATATAGAAACTCAAGTATCATAACAAGTCATAGCAAGTAGATATCAAGCGAAACTATGTTAGAGACGTGGTTAGACATAAGGTGATGAGTTTGAAGTACCTGTCTAGAGATGGGATGGTTGTGGACTGTCTCTCCAACCTTGAAGAGAGAGTCTTTAGTGAGGCATGTGTAGTCTGTAGGACTGTGTAGACTTAGTTGATGTACTTCATTGGTTTTATTTTCCATACAATGTTCTTTAACTTGAATTATATTTGAGTATGCATGTTTTCACAGTTTGAGTGTTTTGTATGTTCTTACTGTGATTGTTTATTGATATATGTCAAAGTGGATTAGATCACCCTCTCACACGGGTGATAGATTCTATGCATTTGTGGCTAAGTGAGTCTGGTGATGGTTTCTAGTTCTGGAAGTCTGTTGGGATGACCGGAAAGGGCTTTGTGTCTGAAACTATCTGATTTTGCACTACGATGGATTTTGGTATGTCAATCCACTCAGGGGTTGGATGGGAGTCTTTGTGACTTTTGGTTCGGCTACTTTGTGTGCCTGATGGACATATATACATCATTTGGACATATACTCCATGGGAGAGAAGATATGCTATAACGTGCGTTCCATATCGTGGCGCACCCAAATACGACCATGGGTATGACCCGAGATTGGGTATGACCAAATCTTAACTCGGAGTCGTGTGAGACTCGGAGCTCTTTGCGTAAGAGTCGCGTACGTACCCTCAGTACTCTGAACAAAGACTTGAGGTTCAATTCAATGTTTGTTATCTTAGTCCGTGCTCGATGGGCCTTCGACGTATTCTGCCCGTGTCTCGGTTCTAGAAAAGCTAGTTGAATTGTGCTGATGGTTTTATGGGAAGAGGATGGTCATTATGGGATCTTCTCGATATTGTGTCCACTCGGTGGCCACCAACCGCGATATCAGCTGCGGTTGTGGGCGCAATACATATATAGGTCTGAAAGATCATTGTGTGGTCAGACCTGGAGAAAGATTACATGACCAAGGGTGCATGGTACATTCCACTACTGGTGTGGGATCCGCGGGTCGCTACGTATTCTTAACCGGTGCATAGCACTTTGCTCGTTGTGCCTGCCGGTCGCACAGCTGCCTCCTCGCATGTGACGTTACTGTATAATGAGATTCGTTCTCTTGGTCCTGGCATGATGAATGAGCACCCCCCACTTTGTGCGAGTGGGAGATGTTGGTTTTAGGATAATGGGTCGACTATAAGTGGGAGCCCATAAGTGGGAGCCCATTTACATAAGCCCAGTTGTGTATCTGGCCTTAAAACCTATCCCTCTATATATCAGTATATATAGGGGTGCTCGGGGTTAGGAAAAACTTGATGTCGATAGTAATGATAGTTAACCGCCTTACAGCTTACACAAAGGTTAGTAGTTGTGGTATTATAGGTCATTGCCCATCAAACCGTGGCGTGTCCTCCTGTCCGGCAGACCATGATCCCAACCTCAGGTAAATCCGCTTCCGCTTCCATTAAGTCAATCGTTCAAGGAGGTAACTTAATTATGTATTATGTTGTACCCTAACCGATTGCATGTTTCGTACATAAATTCCAACAAAAATAATTGCCAAAATATCACAATTTTCAAAAATATCACAATTTAACTCTTTCATTCTTTTTCAAATGTTACAATTGAATCCTGATTCGATTGGGGCTCGATTGAGCTCCAATCGAGGGGGTTTGAGTTTGGGTCTTTACCCATACTGAGTCAGTATTACTGCCCCCCCATGGGGGGGGGGGGGCCTGGTCTGGGTCAAGACCTAGACGGCTAAACATGAGTCCCTCCGATTGGGGCTCAATCGAGTCCTGATCGAATTGATACTCAATTGTAAGATTTGAAAAAGATTGAAATTGTTAAATTGTGATATTTTTTAAAGTTTTCTGTTATTTTTGCAATTTTTGAAACTAATTTTGTTAAATTTGGATGGAAAAGTTGACGGAGGTGGGCAAACTTTCATTTTTTTGCAATTTAAATATTAACAGGAAAAACTGAAAAATCTTTTTTTTGATCAAATTAACGCTTTACTTAATGAAATAAAACGTCGTGACTTGTGGTCACGGATGTTCGGAAATACAATTGTTCTCAACTAAAGATAAAAATGGTAGTGGGGTATCTCGACCCAATCATCTAGACTCACTCCCAATCTCGATTGCTTTGCTATCTAATTTGCACACTCATTTTCCTTCTTTGGAATAGCTCGGCAATGCACTCGCTCGATTTCCCTTGCTAGTGCTCGTGTGTTTGTTAGTATGGTGGATACTCTCCAGTGCGTTGGCCCCTCTTCGAGTTGTTTGTGGACTGTTTGTCAGTCCGTTTCGATATCGACGTTTTACCAACCCGCTTGGATTGCTAGTTGTACTCCTTCTTGTATTGCAATGGTCTCCATTGTCTCGATACCATCACTCTGGTACCTACGGTTTGTTCCTCCCACCACCTTTCCATCCTTGTCTCGCGTCGCCACCCCTATGCCGGCTCTTCGTGTTTCGTGTATGGCTTCAAACACGGTCTTGAACCTAGTTTTCCATATGTGCCAACATGTGAGTAGTGTGAGCGTCCACCGTGTCTCCCGGGTCGACCCTTGTCCGCTCGGCTCACGCCTCCTCTCTTCCAGCCATCAGACCATATCATTATTGTTTCGTTGGTC
Organism: Chamaenerion angustifolium; assembly: GCA_946814005.1. NCBI lineage: Eukaryota > Viridiplantae > Streptophyta > Magnoliopsida > Myrtales > Onagraceae > Chamaenerion > Chamaenerion angustifolium. Next base: position 5,639,048 of record OX328279.1, read on the forward strand.
GACTTTTATGCCTAGTATCCCAAACCATACCGGTTCGGTCCATCGATACTTGAGTATCATGTGCTCTCGTGTCTCCTATTCTCCGTATATTGGGCAACTTGGGGTTACGGGCATACCTCAGCGTACCATATTTGCCTTGACGGCTAGGGCATTGGTGGCAAGTCTCCATATGAAAAGTTTTACCTTGGGCATCTTCTTGGTCGCCCATATGTCCGTCCATAACGTGCCTTGGCTAGGTTGCGTCTCCTTCCCTCATTGGTCTCTTTTCTACCTCAATTTATGGTACATCGATCAGACTTGGGGTGCCTCGTCCCTTGTATGTGACAAATTTATCGATCTCTACCTTTGTCATGCGGGATTGGTAGATTGAGTATGTGTTCGGCATCTTCTTGGTTTACGATGTTTCACACTATCTCCTCATTCCATTTCCTATCGGGTTGTATCAAATCACTCACCCTTAGTTCTCCTCCATGCTCTACTCTTATTTCAGCACTTACCCGTAAGCTCTCCTTTCTGTAAATCCATGAATCCTCAAAGACTCGAATTTCCTCCCCCGATCCTATCATCCACATGCCTTCTTGTTTCATTATATCCCTTCCATGTATTAGGCTGCTCCATCCCCATGATGCCCGTCCTCCTCGTCTCGCCTCAAGGAAGGAGTTATGTGGAAAATATAGTCCCTTGAGCACCCGTGCACATAGCGTGTCTAGTTCGGCCAGGATTCATTCTGCCATCTTCGTGAGTAGTGTAGTGTTGAAACTCTGGAGCTCTCGGAAACCTTGTCGGATGTCTCGCGTTGGTTTTATCGTATCGGTTCGGTCCCTGTTCACCACCACTTGGTAGGTGGTTGTTGATATGCATTCTTTGATCCATCCTAGCCATTTGTCTGCGAACCCTCGTTTCCTTAGTGTAGCTAGTAAGAAGTCTCACTCCATCCGGTCATACGCATTTTGCATGTCAATTTTTAACGCACATTCCACCCTTTCCTCATTTCGGCTCGTCTGTCGCCTTTTGCATGTCGTATTTTACTCTATAATAATGTAATACGGACACACATAACAAAATTGTATAGTAATATAATAGAAAAATATTACGAATACGGTTTTTTATTTTGTGTTCGTGTTTGTATCACTAACTTGACATGCACCACGTTAGACAAATTTCTAAAATGGTGAATAATTCCCCTTAAATTTTCACTTTAGGTGTAGTTTGTGTTAGTAATAAGAAAGATCAATATGTAATAATATAATATATTTGGATAAAATTATTTAAAAAAATGTACAAACCCTAGAATAACATGCAACTTTAACAAAACGACAAAATTGTCCCTAGAAAAATATTTTCCTTTTGACAATTTTGTCACTCTCACTGTAACAGTTTCGTGTAAGAGGATAACGATCACCTCCTAGGATACAACAATACCATCAAGGTGAAAATGAAGACAACATTTCTCTTGACCAAACTGAACAATATTTGAACTCGAACTTAGAAAAAAATCAAAATGAACTTGAAATCAAAGATACTTAATATTGTTATCCTTATGTAATTTGATGTTGATTCTTTATTCTTGAGCAAACGATTGTTGTAAACAACTATGCTTTTCAGTTGGAGATTGAAGAGATAGTGTGATAATGGAGTTGGAGATTGGAGAGATGGTGGGATAAAAAATTCTGTTGGAGATTGGAGAGATGGTGGTTGGTGTGATAGTGGGAGAGATGAGAGAGAGAGGGATAATGATAGAGATTTTATCGTAAAAAATGTAGGAGGATGGTGGAAAAAAGAATATGGAGAAAGAGTGAGGTAAATAAATAATAAAATAATAAAATGTGAAATGATTAAAATAGTTTATTAAATAATGTATGTATCTAACAGTTTCATGCAATTAAAGAGTATTTTAGTAATTTAAACTGATGGCGGTTACATAAACATGTTGAGCCTTAATAATATAGATATTGGCTAAATTTGTCAACTCCAACATATGTGAGACTCTTTTTACACAAGATAGTGTTTTCCATTCAACAAAATATCGAGCTTGTAATTAACAAAGCTTAAAGCCAAATAGTTTAAACGGTATGTTTAAAGAATGCAAAAGGTACATAAATAAATAATAATAATAATATTTGAAATGCGGAAAAATCTTTACTATTTTAGCATTTCAGTAGAAATAAAAGTCTTTTTTTTTTTTGGCCAACATAGAAATAAAAGTCTCAAACAAAGGAATATTCTGTAGGCTGGACCACTCTTATCCAAAGATGGACTAAACTAAACACATATGGATTTGGTCTAGGAAATCCGGATCTAGCAAGAATCTTGAGGAATGAATGGGGCGGCTGGATTAAACGATTTTAAAGAATGATCAAAATCACTATTTTTTTTTTAGAAAGTATACACTTTCGAATTTTTTTTTGAAAAAGTGTATATATAAAAAAAAAAATATTTAAAAAAATATGTATATGCGCGTCGCGCCTATTGCAATAGGCGCGACCCCGGGGTGCGCCTATTCCACATATTTTTTTTTTCCACTCGACCCAAACGGTCTATCAGAAACCACGTTGATTTTAAGTCTGCTTATGGTTTTTCTCCTAAATAGAAATTGAGAGATAGTCTCACGCGTTGCTTTATCTTAGTATTCATAGGTCCAAATTCCTCTACGCTAGTCTCACCAAATTCCTCGGTTGGTTCTCTATCAAGAGAAATCTAAACCCCCTGGCTGGTGTTGTTGGATATGCAAGTGGAAACAACGGTCCCTACTTGTCCGGCCGGAGTCTGATAATCGAGATTCAAAAGAGTTGAAGCAATTATTATTATTTAAAATCCAACATTGACATGGTTACTTTTTAAAAAATCTCAATTAAAAAGCTATAGTCATTGGAGAAGCTTTACAAGATATTCAGAAGATGTTGAGTCAGAGATGTACGTCTCTCTAGCCTGGTTAGTGTTAATGTGTTATGCTTATGCTTTAGCAATTGTAGCCTGGTGAGACTAGCCTAGAGAATGAACAAGCATCAGGTCGCTTGAAAGACCTTGGTTACCGTACCATGTTAGTATCTAAATTTCACATGTTTAGAGAACCAGCCGAGACGCAAGAGTGGAAACCCCAAAGAGCTATTTTTCAGCAGTAATTCCTGAAAATGTCAAACTAGCTAGTGTATTTGAAGAAAAGTCTCATTCAGAAACTTGTGAATAAACAACTTTGTTTCAGTGTTTTACCTCGCGGATGTTGTTCAGAACAAGTTGGAAAATTTAGCTCTTGCACCTAAAAACCCCAAAGAGCTATTTTTCAGCAGTAATTCCTGAAAATGTCAAACTAGCTAGTGTATTTGAAGAAAAGTCTCATTCAGAAACTTGTGAATAAACAGTTTTGTTTCAATGTTTTACCTAGGGATGTTGTTCAGAACAAGTTGGAAAATTTAGGACAGGAAAAAAATATTTACCTTCTTATCACTTCCTTTCTTATTTACTGGAGGAATTTGGTGAGACTAGCGTAGATGAATTTGGACCTATGAATACTGAGATGAAGCAACGCGTGAGACTGTCTCTCAATTTCTATTTAGGAGGAAAACCATAAGCAAGCTTAAAATCAACGTGGTTTCTGATAGAACGTTTGGTTCGGTTCGAAAGAAAAATAAATAAATCTGTGGAATAGGCGCGACGCGCGTATACATACTTTTCTAAATATTTTTTTTATATATACACTTTTTCAAAAAAAATTCCGAAAGTGTATACTTTCTAAAAGAAATCTCAAAATCACATATAGACTTGTGTCTTAGCTTGTGGTTTAACCATGACAACTAATATAGGGTCCATGTCTTACATATGGAATCTGACGACGTTCATAAAACAATTAATCTTATATAAGATAAAAAATTTGATAGAACACTTATAATTCTATTTTTGCATAAAATTGGTTTTGAACTTCAAGAAGTTCAAATTTCAACATGTATTCCGTGAAGTAAATGGAGTAGCGGATGCTATGATGAAGGAAACATTCGTTTTAGAAGATCATATCCATTTGTTTTTAACCCGCCCTCGAAGGTGTTGTAATTTCTTTTATTTGATATATTTATATATATATATTAATTTGGCTAAATCATATAGAATGTTGATGAATAAGTTTTTTGTTGTATTTTCTCACTCCTAATGTTAAATTAACCTCTTATAATTGGTATATGTCAATCATAAAATTATCATTCCTGACATGTGATGTAAATCATTTTAAAATTCTTCAAAGTCTCTAATTCATTTTCAAGATAAGTTACAAAACTCATATAATTTATCTTTATTTCACATTATAATTATGAATTTTCTTAAATATATTTTATGAAGTGAAATTTTATATAATAATAAAATACATAATATTATATTTTATGAATATCAAGTATGCATATATTAAAATTACTTTTATAAATTAAAATATAAATTAATTAATGATACATTTCATCTATCTCATAATACTCTTATTAAATAAGACATAAATCACATATAAGCATTACTTACTTTATTACAATAATATCAAAATAAATTTTAACAATGATACGAAATTAAATGTTATATATTTATAAACTCAATATAATTTACAATTAATAAAATAAATAAAATATAATATAATATGTATATTAAAACAATAGACATTGTTACTATTATTAGAAAAACACTAATGTTTTTATATGGACATGAATATAAGGAGTTTTTTTTTAAAAAGTAGGCAACGTGTCAAAAACAATTTGAAAAATTAAGTATACTGAAAACATATTTAGCAAAATGTATATAAGCGCTACTGGGGTTTGCGTTTTTTACAACGTGCGCTACTTTGAGTAGCGTTTTTCAACAAACGCCACTAGGGGTAGCGTTTTTCATAAAACGCTACTATGAAAAACGCTACCCCTAGTGACTTTTTTTGACGATTCGATGTTTAATTAAAAATAAAATTCTGTATTTATTAAAAAAAATTTAAAAAATTATAGTTAGTAGATATTTTAATTGCGATTCAAATGATGCAAAAAAATATTAAATTTGGACTTACGGGTTGACTGTAGGCTCTGCCGTAAGTTAAGATATGAAAATTTGACTTAAACAAATATAACTCATACCATGTAAGTCTAAAAGTAAAATAATTATACGTCTAGTTAGCGTCATTTAATTCGTAATTAAATTATTTACTAAATTTAATTTTTTTGATATTTTTTAAGTAAGTACATAATTAAATTTATCAGCTAATGCATTTTACGGCTAGTCTAAAAGCAAAAAATTAACGTCTAGTTAGCGTCATTTAATTCGTAATTAAATTATCTACTCACTTTAATTTTATTTTTTTTGAGTAAGTACATAATTAAATTTCTCACCTAATGCATTTAATTATTTCGGTCAAATTATAAGACAAGCGATGTCAGGTTACAAAATCACTGTATTTCTAATAAGATGATACACTGACTTATCCATATACACATTATATAACTCATACAAATTAGACTGAATCGTTTTAGCTTCAACGACCCCATACTCTTCACCATGCAACATTTTATAAGCGCACTTGACAAACTCAGACTTGTATCGAGGGTCCAAAATAACAGCAATTGCCAAAATGACATTGTACTTCGTCCAATACTTATCAAATGTGGACCCCATACGATCAACCATACCTCTCATGAACAAGCGCTCACCGTCATACTTTTTCTTCAATGTGTAATTGATAAAAAACACCAACGGGAAGTACAAATTTGCAGTAGGATACTTTGTTCCCAAAAAAATCACAGTCAAATCATAGAAAACACCTAAAAAATTTGCAATTGCTTCCAACTTTGCCCATTCAGCCTGGTTAGGACACACAACTGAATTTCCTAAGTCAATGTGACAGATCACACTCTTATAGTATAAAACACTTTTAAGCATGAGAAATGTAGAATTCCACATGGTTGGTACATCTTGCTGCAAACCTTGACGATTATCCAACTTCATATCATTGACATGTTTAAGAAATTCAGTTTTTCTAATATGCGAGCCTCGAATGTACTTGACAATTTCTCTGATACTTCTCACCACATCATCAACTTCTTTCAAGCCTTCTTGCACAATCAAGTTAAGAATATGAGCACAACAACGTATATGGAAAAACTCACCATCCAAGATAAGTGGATTGTTAAGTGACACCTTATCCTTCAACACTTCAACACAAACATCATTTGATGAGGCATTATCCAAAGTCAAAGAAAATACTTTATCAAGAATTCTCCAACTCCTCAACATGTCATAAATTTTGTCACCTAAAGCCCTACCAGTATATAGAGGTGCCATAAAGCAGAAACTTAAGAGGACCTTACGCAATACCCAATCAGCATCTATAAAATGTGCAGTTAAACATATACAACCATCAGTTGTAAGAGAGGTCCACAAGTCTGAAGTTAGGCAAATATTATTACGGGAACAACCTAGCAACACCTTGATCTTCTCCTTCAAAGAAATGTACTTCTTCATAACATCAGATTTAACTGTATTTCTACTAACCAATTGCACATTTTGTCGTAGATATTTGAAAACTTCTTTGATACCAACATACTCAACAAGCTGAAAAGGCAAGTTATGTGCTATAGGGGTGTCAAAATTTGACCCAACCCGTGGGTGACCCATGGTTGACCCGTCCACGGGTCGTGTTTGGGTCAGAGTTTTTGACCTATGGGTCATTTTGACACGACCCATGGATGACCCGTGAAAACACGGGTCAGGTTTGGGTTAGAAGCCTTGACCCACGAGTCAACCCATGACCCGTTCCATTTATATATTTTAGTCTATTTTTCGTTTTTATTGAAATGGTGGGTCGAACGGGTCAGATTGACCCGCGGGTCATGGAGGTCGAACGAATCAGTCTGACCCAACCCTTACCATTACTGACGGGTCATTCTGACCCGCGGGTTGACCCACCAACCCACGAGTCAGGTTTGGGTTTCAAAAACTGACCCATACTATTACACGGGTCGTGTTTGGGTCAGAGGGTCCCTGACACGACCCAAGGTCGACACGACCCATGGGTCGACCCATGACCCGTTTTGACACCCCTAATGTGCTACAATAGCATTTGTAAGCAACTCTCTAAATTTTAAAGGATCAAACTGAGTACTTTCGAGAGTAACAGTGTTTCTATTAGCTGCAATGAACATTTGACCTATGTCCTTAAAATCTATTTTTCCACATTTGTTCAAATGACGCTTCATATTTCCAGTTCCATAACTAGCATCACAACGATATTGTGCTTTACACTTCAAACAACTACTTTTAGTTATCATGTCTGTCTTATCTAACATAAGAATTTCAAAATAATTCCAGACATCAGACTTCAATAGCTTTTTCATTCTCTTACTATCACCTTCAGAACTTTCTGGAATTGATTTTCCGCTAACCTTTTCAACACTTTCTTCTTGTTTGCGCTTGCCTTTGGCTTGTTTAGTTGTTAATCCAGTCTCAAGTACCTCAATTTCGTCGACATCAACATCACCTTCATTAAATCTATCATCGTCAAAATCAAGCCTCCAAAGTTTTCCATCATTCATGTTCACAGTTCACTACAATCTACATATACAGTTGACAAATTCAGTTACACAAGCACAAATTCAGTTAACACTATCATCGTCAAAATCGTCACTTTTAGTTCCTAGTTCCCTTACACGAGCACAGATTCAGTTTACACGAGCTTAGAAGCACTTACACGAGCAGCTGAGCAGCCGAGCGCGAGCAGGCGAAGGCGACCACGAGCAAGCAGCAGCGGTGGCTGCGGTGCAGCGAAGCAGCAAAGCAGCTGAGCAGGTGATGACGACCACGAGCAGGCAGCAGCAGTGCAGCCGAGCAGGCACTGGCAGGCGAGAACAACACGCAGCGGCATGTTTAGGTTCATGCTTAGTTTTTTTTGGAGGAAGGCTACTGAAGGCAACGCATGCAGTATTCGGGTTGGGCGATAGGCTGGCGAGCAACTGAGCAAGTAGCAACTAAAGTATTATTATGCATATGCAGTATTCTGTATTTAGGGTTTATGTTTATTTTTTGGACGGGTCGGGTTCGGGTCAACTCGGAATCGAACCGCCTCTTGCGGTGGGTCAGACGGGGCAACCCGAAAATGACCCGTCATCCATTTTTTGTGACCAAAATCCGACCCGAACCCGGGTCGATTTCGGGTCATTTTCGGTTCGGGTCATTTTTGGCAGGTCTAATCTGCCCTTCGGCTTTGGAAAACACTTTGGAGAGAGAAATAGATGGATGGTTGGGTAGGCACCTTTTATTATGGCAGTTGTCACTCACTACTACCTTTTCTTTCCTCTATCGTTTTTTTTCAATTCATTTTCAACAATAATTAATGATTTTTCTTTCTTTTTTAAGTGTATCTTTATTTGGTGAAATTCAGAATACAGAATAGGAAGTAAAAAATAGGAATACAAAATAGGAGCTAATAATATGAAGTTGTTTGGTTGTTGGATTGGAATGGAATGGAATAAAGTATTTTAATGTTTTTTTTGTAGAATGGTATATGGAAATGAAATGGAATATGGTAAACTCACATATATGTTATTACTTTCATTTGTATAGTATATAATACAAATAACTAGTATTAATTAGTTTTAAAAATTAAGAATAATAAAAACTTATAATATAATTCATTAATAATAAAAAACTTTAAATTAATTTATTTAATTAATTTTAAAGGAAAACCCCTTTAATCATTTAAGACAAAATAGTTTAATTAAATTAAATTTTAATCTAAATCCATTCTTTTCCCCACGACCCATCAGAATTATATTTATCTGAATCATAATATCATTAATTACACTATCCAAAATATAATATTCCATTACAACATGACAATATACCAACCCAAAAAATGAATGACATTTGAATCATTAGCACTAGCCATATTGAATCAAGACAGTTAGCCTCGACTACATCACTGATGATTGAATTCTCAGAACTGTATAATTTCTTATCTAGGACATATGGAATATCTCAGGTGTAACTCTGCTTCCCCCCACATAAAGTGGAAATATCAAAATTGAGATCATTATCATCATTAATAAACCTATAATTCAACACATACACCAGTATAACACTTTGCTCTATTGGAATTGACCACCCTATCACAAGCAACATTAGTTCCATGGAAAGGAGCAATTGCACCCTTCCTTGCAGCCTCATTTACCAAAGGGAAGTGGTTTCCTTGAAACTTTGAGCAAGAGCTCCCTGAAAGGCATGGGTTTAAGGAAATTTTAAGTCAATGACCACATAAGATAACTATTATCTACCGGCAGCAAAAATCCAGCAGTCATAATTTGTTTTTTGTTTTTTTTCTCAAAATTTGGAATTGTTCAATGTTCCCTTCTTAGTCATTCTATTATTAATTATAAGAGAAATTAGGAATTAAATTTGTTGTTATAGCACACTCCAAAATTCCCTTAAATGAAATGGATAGCATTCATTTGTTCAATATTTCAGATATTTATTTATGTGAATTGCCTGATTTTATCAATACAAACGTGTAACGATAAACGAAAATAAATCCAGTTTTAGTCCTCAAACTCATGCCAAATATCATATTACTACCTCGAACTCTAATTTAGTCTAATTCGTCGTAAAAGTCATCCGCTTTAGTATGTTTCATCCTTCCAGTTTGAAGTTTACATCATTGTTTACGTGGCATCACAACACAAGCTAACACAAGTTCACTATTATTTAAATTAATATTGAAACTTAGTAGAAAAAAAGGGTACTATTTCGATTAAATACCTCTACTTTCATCCGAATTTTTTTCATAAAAATATTCGATTCATCGTAACTAACTCAACTGCAATATCCAAATGCCCAAATTTGCACAGACCGTCCAACAATAAAAAAATATAACTAAGTCGGGATATTTACTAATTGCTATAATTTCATTGAAAAACTCCATTGCAGCCTCAATATTACCTATGTTGGCATATGGCGTGTATCAAAGGAGTATAGGTCATAGTATTAGGAGTGACTCCTTTGTCCCACATTTCTCGGTGAATGGCCAATGCCTTGTGTACTCTTTTAGCTTTACAATATCCTTTGATCAACGTACTATAAGTTAGAACATCTGGCAAGTAACCCTTTTCAACCATCGAACTAAGCAACTTCTCAGCTTCATCCAATTGACTTTGTAAGCAATATCCATTCATCAACATATTATATGTCACTATGTTAGGTTCAATGCCTCTTGCTGTCATGGTATCAAACATGCATTTGGCTTGAGAAACCATCCCCTCCTTACATAGTGCATCTATTATAGTACTGAATGTTATAACATTTGGCAAGTAACCCTTTTCAACCATCGAACTAAGCAACTTCTCAGCTTCATCCAATTGACTTTGTAAGCAATATCCATTCATCAACATATTGTATGTAACTATGTCAGGTTCAATGCCTCTTGCTGTCATGGTATCAAACATGCATTTGGCTTGAGAAACCATCCCCTCCTTACATAGTGCATCTATTATGGTATTGAACGTTACAACATCTGCCGCTACTTTCGTCTTGAGCATTTGGTTACACAACTCTCTAACCTTACCCCACTGGCCAAAAATGCACAAACCTTGAAATAAACAATTATATGTGATGACATTGGGTTGGATGCCATTTGCAACCATCAGCTCCAATAGATAATTGGCTTTCATCCAACAGCCTAAATGACATAAACCATGGATTAAGGAGTTGTAAGTAACAATTTCCGGCATAATCCCTTTAGTGGTCACTTTGAAGAATAGTAAAACAGCACATTTCCAATACCCTCCACTGCACAACCCGTTAATCAACATGCTATAAGTGAAAATATCAGGTTGGATGTCAATTCTCATCATACTCTCTAAGAGCTTTAGAGCCTCAGCTATTTTTCCGTTCTTACAAAAAGAATGGATCACAATGTTATATGTAACCACACTATGTAAACCACTCCCCTTCCACTTTTCAAGTAATTCAATGGCTATATATGTTTTCCCTGAGGTCACTAAACCCTTGAACACGGCTCCATAGGTGACTGCATCAGGCATATAGCCTTTATCACCCATTTCATCCACTAAATTCACTGCCCTTGAAATTTTACCGTCCATACAAAGCCCATTGACTAGAGTGTTCAAGGTAATCACATCAGGTTCAAAACCAAGTTTGAAGATTCTAGTTAGAACACTGAAGGCAAACTCCACCCTCTTCAGCTGGCAGAGACAATTTATCAGGATACTCCAAGTATGAAGATCGCAGCTCATTCCAGACATGTACATATTCTCAATCAGTCTAACAGCGATAGAATAATACTTCATCTTGACTAAAACGCCTAAAAGCCGATTAAAATCGATAATTGATGGCAAAGGACGCATCAAGAACATTCTATCAAAGCAGGTTAGAGCATCATCCAGGTTTTCAAATCCACCAGCAGTTCTACATTTGTTCCTCACGTGATTGAGGAACTGGTGTGGTTTATTTAAATTAGTAACCTCAACAGCAAAAGAAGAGAGATTCTGGAAGAGTAAGGAAGTTGACAGATTCTTACTGCTCGGGTGAATGAAGAAGGAATCACGAAAGAGGAATAGAGGACTGGCGTGATGAAGATGGAGAAATCGAGAGCGAAAAGGATTGGAGAAAGCTCTTACTAAAGCCATGGCAGTTTTGAATCTTCAAATGATTCGAGTGTTTAGCAATTTAGGTATTTCGCGATGGCGACCGGGAGAGACTTTCCGAATTTTTCGTGGCCGGAGGGGGATTTTCGCAGCAGCTGCGACCGTCGTCAATGGAAGCAGCGTAGGAGCATTCCCTTCCTTTCTCTCTCTCTCTCCGTTTCGGAGTAGATGGAGTTGTCTTTACTTCAATCGCCTTTTTTGGAAAGGCCCATCAGTAAGAGCCCAAATCTGCAAGTTCCAAGGCCATCATGAAGATAGCAAATCATCATTAATCTCAGACCTCGAGTATGCCCAGGGGTGTCCATAAAAAGTACTTCATGGCCACCAAACATCCATTTATCCCCATCATCAAGAGCTATGTCTATTCCAGGAATCCTATCCTTATCTTTTCCTGAACCAATTACCTGTAAATGTCGAGCACAAACTTTTACTATCTCAACATTTGGGTGATAAAAACTTCCCTACGTTGCATTATGTTGGGCTATATAGTAACTGAAGCAACTAGACTAGACGATGCCACTTTGGAGATAATAGGTAACAAGATTATCAATTCAAGTTTATTGACTATAGAACACTAGAACAAGACAGAGTAGATGACATTGTATAGACCCTTAAAAGTAAGCAATTAGCACGGATTTGACTTTCCTCTAAGTAATACTTAACCCTTCTTCACTTGTTTAGTTACTTAAGTAGGTAAGATAAGTTGAACAAAATATGGGAAGCCATCCTTTAGTCTAAAGCACCGGATAAGAAATGGAGTTTGGCCATTAAACTATACGAATTACTTAACTTCAGTGTATCTTACCATTAATTACGTAAGACAAGAAGCACATATTTATCACTTTATCGGTGGGTATATATAGCCACTAACATATTATTTGAGAACATTTTATATTAGTTTCACCACAACCCATCCAATATGAACGAAATACTTGACTTGAAATTCTTACTATATGGTATCATCCACTCTAAACATTTATTTAATTTTTTAATATATCCAAAAGGAAGCTCATCCATGAAAAAGCATGAATAGATAGGCACGTTAGTGACCTTTGCGCCCTTTTTTGCATATCTTATTAGCATTGGTTCATGACATAATGATTAGTCACTAGACGTAAATATAAGTGAAATAGCAGTGCCTTAAAACCTCTTTGTACTCATCATTCACTCACATCTGAAAAGAAATCATAGAAAAAAATTAATGCAATTAATTTCCATTAAGATTGAAGGCTCATTATCAAGTTTAATTAATCTAGTGTATTATATTAAAATTATTACAAGAACAAAAAGAAAAGAGGCATGGCAAATGAAATGAGGAAATGATAATAATATACCTTAGCCCCATATCTAGTAGCTTTTAACTCTAAATTCCCACAAGTGTGGTCATAGTGATGATGGGTGTTCAGTATATAGGTGAGGTTTCGATTTTTTCTACTCCAGGCATCAATAACCGGACGAGATTCATAAGGATCAACAACCCCAATTGTTCCTGTATTCTCATCATACAAAACATATGCATAGTTGTCCCTGAGACATGGTACCTGAAAAGAAATGGGATAAAAAATTAGGATCAAAATGTTTTAGAAAATAATTTACTTCAACCCATATAAGAGCATGATGAAAAATGCAAATATAACGAACTTGTCATATCTTAAAAACTATATGACCACAGATAAAAATAAACAGGGATGAAAATGAAAATGATTTAAAGTTAGGGAGGGCAAGAATTAAAATAAGGACAAAACAATTAAATATTTTTTAGAGGGGTAAAAAATATAAGACTTGAAAGGGCTAATCGAAGACATATACATTTTACTCCATGAAAATACCAAAACATAACTCTACAGCCCATATAACTAGCAATAATCCTTAGAAAGTATGCTTATAGTAGAGAATTTGTAATTTGTAAGTAAACTACAAAGCTACGACATGGATAATATCATTGCAGGGTTGCAAAAAGAAAGCCTGGGTAATTATTTTGCAAATCATGATGAACTAGCTTAAATACGTACATCAACACTCAAGACATAGTTAATTTAGAAAATAAGATTCCTCCACTCACCAATTCAATTTGCAACGAGGATGATGCACTAATTACACTACAAAACTGAGTGACTTTCAATGATCTACTAGCACCCCACAGAGTCTTGAATGGTATGGATCGCAGCCTCACGAGGCCATAAGGAAGACCTTTCCTCAAATAAAGTAGTCTCATGCTAGGTCAAACGCATAGTCCACCTTTTACCTGAATGAGCAAAAGCAACAATGTTATTGGGGAAAACAGAAGAAATGACACACTCTGAAAAATCAAAGAACTCGATATACGAATAATAGAGCTATTAAGTTGGATGTCATGTACTATATTCTATGCATATACTACCATTATATAAAATTATCAATGTATCCATCCAGACAAGTAAGTTCATCACAGACTCACATTATCAAGAACATTCACCCTTCACCCTTTCCTCACATTATTTCTCTTTAAACTCATTCGTGATTAGAAAAGAAAAGCATGCACCACCAGTTCAAACCACTTCAGACTTCTTAAACATGAAATTCCAATAAAACCATGGAATGGATGTCTTGATTTCTCAAAATTCAAGTAGTTGTTAAATTTTAACTTCCTTTAAGCCAAGGCGAACAGCTTCAGTCACGTTAAAGGATTCCACCCACTGAAGTGCAGGACTTCAAAACCTCACAACCCAACAGCCTGATTGTCTCAGCTACCTAAATTCACCAAGTATCAACTAAAAACATAATGGACAACTTTTGAGTGAAGCTGAAGCATATAACAAAATCAAACCGTATATTGACCAATACAAATTTCCATCAAAGTTTACACAATTATGCAAAACCGATCCTTAACACTTCTTAATTGCCAAGCCAAATCACAATCCAAGCAACGAAAAACATAGCAGGATTGAAAAGCAAGTGACAGGAGCTTAAAGGAATTACATTATTGCAACAATACATAAATTTGCAATGGATGGAAAGAGAGCGATTAAACAAACCCTATTGCGAGGAAAGGAGGCCATCGCAGACGACGCTTTGGATATCGTCTGCATCTCCCCTAGAGGTGTCAATTCTAGGCAACCCGCCGGGTTCGACCTGACCCGACCCACCCCACTTCACGGGTCGACCCGAACCCGACCTGTCATTTAGCACGGGTCAGCTTATGTGATCCGAACCCGACCTGGCGGGTTGGCGGGTCAACCCATCTGACCCGCCCAGAAGAGAATAATAGAGAACTATAGAACTACCGCTAAATGATCAATATATGAACAAATAATCAAATAATTGCATCAGTTTCAAATATGGAAGAAAGCAATGCTTGCTCTTAGTCATTTCCCATGAAATACTGAAATACTCAATCACAATTCGCATAAGAATAATCCAAATTCCTATCTCAATCAGTCAATCACCATACTTCAATCAATCACAATCACAATCACCATACTTCCAAATACCATCACATAAACTTCTTCAAAATAAACACACTAAGAAGAATCCAAATTCCAACCAAAAATATCTAAATTCAAACCACACATAATTCCAAGTTTCATGCTTGTGACTCTTCCTCATTCAGGATAAAATCGTATATCTCTTGCTCCAAATTTGTTTCTTCATCTTCTTCTATGCAAACATATATTTGTCAATTCTCATATATATAATCATAAAACAGTAAGAAACTAAAATTTAAAACGATTATAGATATTATTTGTCTCGTCTTCAATCCAATCTCTAGTGCATATAATAGCTTCCACAGTTTCCGGCTTGAGCGAGCTCCTGTATTGATCGAGAACACGACCAACATTACTAAATGTTGATTCAGAAGCAACTGTTGTAATAAGGATGCTGAAAATATCACATGCCATAGCAGAAAGAATAGGAAATCGAGTCGATTCTCCATGCCAATAATAAAAAAACATTCAAAGTTTTCTTCCTATCAAGTAGTTTTTCTTCCAAATATCGACCATGTTGCGATTTTTGAGGTTATTGACTGACTGTTGGATCTTAAATCATCAAATTCCTAAAACACATATAAAATAGTTGAAAGATTAGAAAAAAAATAGAATTAAAGAACTTACATTGAGCACATTGCCTCCAACGGTCGAATGATGCAACACTTGATCAGTGTAAGAAAAGGTTGAGCGACCCTTTCTACCAACCTAAGATTTCTTATGTAAAGAAGAAGATGATACACTGACTTATCCATATACACATTATATAACTCATACAAATTAGACTGAATCGTTTTAGCTTCAACGACCCCATACTCTTCACCATGCAACATTTTATAAGTGAACTTGACAAACTCAGACTTGTATCGAGGGTCCAAAATAACAGCAATTGCCAAAATGACACTGTACTTCGTCCAATACTTATCAAATGTGGACCTCATACGATCAACCATACCTCTCATGAACAAGCGCTCACCGTCATACTTTTTCTTCAATGTTTAATTGATAAAAAACACCAACGGGAAGTACAAATTTGCAGTAGGATACTTCGTTCCCGAAAAAATCACAGTGAAATCATAGAAAACACCTAAAAAATTTGCAATTGCTTCCAACTTTGCCCATTCAGCCTGGTTAGGACACACAACTGAATTTCCTAAGTCAATGTGACAGATCACACTCTTATAGTATAAAACACTTTTAAGCATGAGAAATGTAGAATTCCACCTGGTTGGTACATCTTGCTGCAAACCTTGACGATTATCCAACTTCATATCATTGACATGTTTAAGAAATTCAGTTTTTCTAATATGCGAGTCTCGAATGTACTTGACAATTTCTCTGATACTTCTCACCACATCATCAACTTCTTTCAAGCCTTCTTGCACAATCAAGTTAAGAATATGAGCACAACAACGTATATGGAAAAACTCACCATCCAAGATAAGTGGATTGTTAAGTGACACCTTATCCTTCAACACTTCAACACAAACATCATTTGATGAGGCATTATCCAAAGTCAAAGAAAATACTTTATCAAGAATTCTCCAACTCCTCAACATGTCATAAATTTTGTCACCTAAAGCCCTACCAGTATGTAGAGGTGGCATAAAGCAGAAACTTAAGAGGACCTTACGCAATACCCAATCAGCATCTATAAAATGTGCAGTTAAACATATACAACCATCAGTTGTAAGAGAGGTCCACAAGTCTGAAGTTAGGCAAATATTACTGCGGGAACAACCTAGCAACACCTTGATCTTCTCCTTCAAAGAAATGTACTTCTTCATAACATCAGATTTAACTGTATTTCTACTAACCAATTGCACATTTTGTCGTAGATATTTGAAAACTTCTTTGATACCAACATACTCAACAAGCTGAAAAGGCAAGTTATGTGCTGCAATAGCATTTGTAAGCAACTCTATAAATTTTAAAGGATCAAACTGAGTACTTTTGAGAGTAACAGTGTTTCTATTAGCTGCAATGAACATTTGACCTATGTCCTTAAAATCTATTTTTCCACATTTGTTCAAATGACGCATCATATTTCCAGTTCCATAACTAGCATCACAACGATATTGTGCTTTACACTTCAAACAACTACTTTTAGTTATCCCGTCTGTCTTATCTAACATAAGAATTTCAAAATAATTCCAGACATCAGACTTCAATAGCTTTTTCATTCTCTTACTATCACCTTCAGAACTTTCTGGAATTGATTTTCCGCTAACCTTTTCAACACTTTCTTCTTGTTTGCGCTTGCCTTTGGCTTGTTTAGTTGTTGATCTGGTCTCAAGTACCTCAATTTCGTCGACATCAACATCACCTTCATTAAATCTATCATCGTCAAAATCAAGCCTCCAAAGTTCTTCATCATCCATGTTCACAGTTCACTACAATCTGCATATACAGTTGACAAATTCAGTTACACAAGCACAAATTCAGTTAACACTATCATCGTCAAAATCGTCACTTTTAGTTCCTAGTTCTCTTACACGAGCACAGATTCAGTATACACGAGCTTAGAAGCACTTACACGAGCAGCTGAGCAGCCGAGCGCGAGCAGGCGAAGGCGACCACGAGCAAGCAGCAGCGGTGGCTGCGGTTCAGCGAAGCAGCAAAGCAGCTGAGCAGGCGATGACGACCACGAGCAGGCAGCAGCAGTGCAGCCGAGCATGCACTGGCAGGCGAGAACAACACGCAGCGACATGTTTAGGTTCATGCTTAATTTTTTTTGGAGGAAGGCTACTGAAGGCAACGCATGCAGTATTCAGGTTGGGCGATAGTCTGGCGAGCAACTGAGCAAGTAGCAACTAAAGTACTATTATGCATATGCAGTATTCTGTATTTAGGGTTTATGTTTATTTTTTGGACGGGTCGGGTTCGGGTCAACTCGGAATCGACCCGCCTCTTGCGGCGGGTCAGACGGGTCAACCCGAAAATGACCCGCCATCCATTTTTTGTGAACAAAACCCGACCCGAACCCGGGTCGATTTTGGGTCATTTTCGGTTCGGGTCATTTTTGGCAGGTCTAATCTGCCCTTCGGCTTTGGAAATCACTTTGGAGAGAGAAAGAGATGGATGGTTGGGTAGGCACCTTTTATTATGGCAGTTGTCACTCACTACTACCTTTTCTTTCCTCCATCGTTTTTTTTTCAATTCATTTTCAACAATAATTAATGATTTTTCTTTCTTTTTTAAGTGTATCTTTATTTGGTGAAATTCAGAATACAGAATAGGAAGTAAAAAATAGGAATATGAAATAGGAGCTAATAATATGAAGTTGTTTGGTTGTTGGATTGGAATGGGATAAAGTATTTCAATGTTTTTTTTTGTAGAATGGTATATGGAAATGAAATGGAATATGGTAAACTCACATATATGTTATTACTTTCATTTGTATAGTATATAATACAAATAACTAGTATTAATTAGTTTTAAAAATTAAGAATAATAAAAACTTATAATATAATTCATTAATAATAAAAAAACTTCAAATTAATTAATTAAATTAATTTTAAAGGAAAACCCCTTTAATCATTTAAGACAAAATAGTTTAATTAAATTAAATTTTAATCTAAATCCATTCTTTTCCCCACGACCCATCAGAATTATATTTATCTGAATCATAATATCATTAATTACACTATCCAAAATATAATATTCCATTACAACATGACAATATACCAACCCAAAAAATGAATGACATTTGAATCATTAGCACTAGCCATATTGAATCAAGACAGTTAGCCTCGACTACATCACTGATGATTGAATTCTCAGAACTGTGTAATTTCTTATCTAGGACGTATGGAATATCTCAGGTGTAACTCTGCTTCCCCCACATAAAGTGGAAATATCAAAATTGAGATCATTATCATCATTAATAAACCTATAATTCAACACATACACCAGTATAACACTTTGCTCTATTGGAATTGACCACCCTATGACAAGCAACATTAGTTCCATGGAAAGGAGCAATTGCACCCTTCCTTGTAGCCTCATTTGCCAAAGGGATGTGGTTTCCTTGAAAATGAGATGAGTTTAAGGAAATTTTAAGTCAATGACCACATAAGATAACTATTATTTACCGGCAGCAAAAATCCAGCAGTCATAACCACAAACCTGTCTGAGAGAGGCTCTTGAGTTCATAAACCTCCTCACCTTGGTGGATTTATCTGGAGTTGCACTATCTTGAGTTCACAAA
Organism: Chamaenerion angustifolium; assembly: GCA_946814005.1. Lineage (NCBI taxonomy): Eukaryota > Viridiplantae > Streptophyta > Magnoliopsida > Myrtales > Onagraceae > Chamaenerion > Chamaenerion angustifolium. The sequence goes on from OX328279.1 coordinate 5,658,385, forward strand.
ACTGCGATATTCTTTTTGATAAAATTATATGAAGTTTTTTCCAAAATATACGCCATTCGAAAATTACATATTAAAATAATTATTTTTTAAAACTATTTACTAAATTATACCAACTCATGTTTATCAGTCGCGAGTATGATGTATTCTTAATCCTAGCCACGATTGTCAATAATGAGTACTTTTTATTTTTGCAACATTTTTATATTTTAAATTGCACATAAGTTACAAAATTATTGTTATAAGTTATGTAATTATTGAATCTGGTTTAGACACGTTTTTTTGAATTTGTCCACAACTAATAATTTTAAAAAAGTTATTCGGGATACCTAAAACACTATTATTATGCTATATAAAATATCCAGAACATCTCCAAAAATAGAAAATCCAACAATATGGACAAGGCACCATCTTATTCTCGACAAGCATTCAACCTTATTCGTCCAAACTTTCCAATCAACCCCTTTTCAAGTTCGGACAAGTCGAAAGAAGTGATTAACATAAAACTTAAAGAGCAAAGGGGCACAACGATGACCATCTTGAGGGGACAAGGCGTCTCATCTCTTCATACCCTTTGTTGGTACATAATACCTATATTCACATGCTAACTAACTGATAGTTGATTCTAATTGTTCTAGTTTGATCCAAGTTGTTGAGGTCGATCCGAGCACCTGCAGAAAGGGACATGTGGAGGTTATTCTTTGAGTCCTTCTTCGATGTCTAAATGACCCTCTCCGCCAACTCCTCTGGGTTAAAAATGGGTATGACATTTATGTTGTCATACGGGGCAGTGCCCTTAGGGACTACACCCATGTGTGATGACGAGCTCTCTTCTAGAGAAAGCCTAATCGATATCCACTAAGATTTTATTGAAGCGGATGTAATAGCTTGTCAAATTTCATTGTTGCCCTACCTTATGTTGTTCAAGAATTTAATATTTTTAAGTAGTTGATGCTTATGAATTTAATTTTCAAGGTGGGAAGGGGGCAAGTAATAATTACATATATTTAGTTTTTTGGAATTGTTTTTTTTTTTTTTTTATCAAAATTTGGAATTGTTCAATGTTCCCTTCTTAGTCATTCTATTATTAATTATAAGAGAAATTAGGAATTAAATTTGTTGTTATAGCACACTCCAAAATTCCCTTAAATGAAATGGATAGCATTCATTTGTTCAATATTTCAGATATTTATTTATGTGAATTGCCTGATTTTATCAATACAAACGTGTAACGATAAACGAAAATAAATCCAGTTTTAGTCCTCAAACTCATGCCAAATATCATATTACTACCTCGAACTCTAATTTAGTCTAATTCGTCGTAAAAGTCATCCGCTTTAGTATGTTTCATCCTTCCAGTTTGAAGTTTACATCATTGTTTACGTGGCATCACAACACAAGCTAACACAAGTTCACTATTATTTAAATTAATATTGAAACTTAGTAGAAAAAAGGGTACTATTTCGATTAAATACCTCTACTTTCATCCGAATTTTTTTCATAAAAATATTCGATTCATCGTAACTAACTCAACTGCAATATCCAAATGCCCAAATTTGCACAGACCGTCCAACAATAAAAAAATATAACTAAGTCGGGATATTTACTAATTGCTATAATTTCATTGAAAAACTCCATTGCAGCCTCAATATTACCTATGTTGGCATATGGCGTGTATCAAAGGAGTATAGGTCATAGTATTAGGAGTGACTCCTTTGTCCCACATTTCTCGGTGAATGGCCAATGCCTTGTGTACTCTTTTAGCTTTACAATATCCTTTGATCAACGTACTATAAGTTAGAACATCTGGCAAGTAACACTTTTCAACCATCGAACTAAGCAACTTCTCAGCTTCATCCAATTGACTTTGTAAGCAATATCCATTCATCAACATATTATATGTCACTATGTTAGGTTCAATGCCTCTTGCTGTCATGGTATCAAACATGCATTTGGCTTGTGAAACCATCCCCTCCTTACATAGTGCATCTATTATAGTACTGAATGTTATAACATTTGGCAAGTAACCCTTTTCAACCATCGAACTAAGCAACTTCTCAGCTTCATCCAATTGACTTTGTAAGCAATATCCATTCATCAACATATTGTATGTAACTATGTCAGGTTCAATGCCTCTTGCTGTCATGGTATCAAACATGCATTTGGCTTGAGAAACCATCCCCTCCTTACATAGTGCATCTATTATGGTATTGAACGTTACAAGATCTGCCGCTACTTTTGTCTTGAGCATTTGGTTACACAACTCTCTAACCTTACCCCACTGGCCAAAAGTGCACAAACCTTGAAATAAACAATTATATGTGATGACATTGGGTTGGATGCCATTTGCAACCATCAGCTCCAATAGATAATTGGCTTTCATCCAACAGCCTAAATGACATAAACCATGGATTAAGGAGTTGTAAGTAACAATTTCCGGCATAATCCCTTTAGTGGTCACTTTGAAGAATAGTAAAACAGCACATTTCCAATACCCTCCACTGCACAACCCGTTAATCAACATGCTATAAGTGAAAATATCAGGTTGGATGTCAATTCTCATCATACTCTCTAAGAGCTTTAGAGCCTCAGCTATTTTTCCGTTCTTACAAAAAGAATGGATCACAATGTTATATGTAACCACACTATGTAAACCACTCCCCTTCCACTTTTCAAGTAATTCAATGGCTATATATGTTTTCCCTGAGCTCACTAAACCCTTGAACACGGCTCCATAGGTGACTGCATCAGGCATATAGCCTTTATCACCCATTTCATCCACTAAATTCACTGCCCTTGAAATTTTACCGTCCATACAAAGCCCATTGACTAGAGTGTTCAAGGTAATCACATCAGGTTCAAAACCAAGTTTGAAGATTCTAGTTAGAACACTGAAGGCAAACTCCACCCTCTTCAGCTGGCAGAGACAATTTATCAGGATACTCCAAGTATGAAGATCGCAGCTCATTCCAGACATGTACATATTCTCAATCAGTCTAACAGCGATAGAATAATACTTCATCTTGACTAAAACGCCTAAAAGCCGATTAAAATCGATAATTGATGGCAAAGGACGCATCAAGAACATTCTATCAAAGCAGGTTAGAGCATCATCCAGGTTTTCAAATCCACCAGCAGTTCTACATTTGTTCCTCACGTGATTGAGGAACTGGTGTGGTTTATTTAAATTAGTAACCTCAGCAGCAAAAGAAGAGAGATTCTGAAAGAGTAAGGAAGTTGACAGATTCTTACTGCTCGGGTGAATGAAGAAGGAATCACGAAAGAGGAATAGAGGACTGGCGTGATGAAGATGGAGAAATCGAGCGCGAAAAGGATTGGAGAAAGCTCTTACTGAAGCCATGGCAGTTTTGAATCTTCAATCAAATGATTCGAGTGTTTAGCAATTTAGGTATTTCGCGATGGCGACCGGGAGAGACTTTCCGATTTTTTCGTGGCCGGAGGGGGATTTTCGCAGCAGCTGCGACCGTCGTCAATGGAAGCAGCGTAGGAGCATTCCCTTCCTTTCTCTCTCTCTCTCCGTTTCGGAGTAGATGGAGTTGTCTTTACTTCAATCGCCTTTTTTGGAAAGGCCCATCAGTAAGAGCCCAAATCTGCAAGTTCCAAGGCCGTCATGAAGATAGCAAATCATCATTAATCTCAGACCTCGAGTATGCCGAGGGGTGTCCATAAAAAGTACTTCATGGCCACCAAACATCCATTTATCCCCATCATCCAGAGCTATGTCTATTCCAGGAATCCTATCCTTATCTTTTCCTGAACCAATTACCTGTAAATGTCGAGCACAAACTTTTACTATCTCAACATTTGGGTGATAAAAACTTCCCTACGTTGCATTATGTTGGGCTATATAGTAACTGAAGCAACTAGACTAGATGATGCCACTTTGGAGATAATAGGTAACAAGATTATCAATTCAAGTTTATTGACTATAGAACACTAGAACAAGACAGAGTAGATGACATTGTATAGACCCTTAAAAGTAAGCAATTAGCACGGATTTGACTTTCCTCTAAGTAATACTTTAACCCTTCTTCACTTGTTTAGTTTCTTAAGTAGGTAAGATAAATTGAACAAAATATGGGAAGCCATCCTTTAGTCTAAAGCACTGGAGAAGAAATGGAGTTTGACCATTAAACTATACGAATTACTTAACTTCAGTGTATCTTACCATTAATTACGTAAGACAAGAAGCACATATTTATCACTTTATCAGTGGGTATATATAGCCACTAACATATTATTTGAGAACATTTTATATTAGTTTCACCACAACCCATCCAATATGAACGAAATACTTGACTTGGTTGGGCCAGTGAAACAACCCATCCCTCTGAGGCTTAATTCTTAGTATATGGTATCACCCACTCTAATTTATTTCTTTGCTCTTTAGACATGTCTTGGGCTAGCAATATAAACATTTATTTAATGTTTTAATATATCCAAAAGGAAGCTCATCCATGAAAAAGCATGAATAGATAGGCACGTTAGTGACCTTTGCGCCCTTTTTGGCATATCTTATTAGCATTGGTTCGTGACCTATTGATTAGTCCCTAGACGTAAATATAAGTGAAATAACAGTGCCTTAAAACCTCTTTGTACTCATCATTCACTCACTTCTGAAAAGAAATCTTAGAAAAAAATTAATGCAATTAATTTTCATTAAGATTGAAGGCTCATTATCAAGAATTCATGCTTGTTACTCTTCCTCATTTGGGATAAAATCGTCAATCTCTTGCTCCAAATTTGTTTCTTCATCTTCTTCTATGCAAACATATATTTGTCAATTCTCATATATATAATCATAAAACAGTAAGAAACTAAAATTTAAAACGATTATAGATATTACTTGTCTCGTCTTCAATCCAATATCTAGTGCACATAATAGCTTCCACAGTTTCCGGTTTGAGCGAGCTCCTGTATTGATCGAGAACACGACCAGCATTACTGAATGTTGATTCAGAAGCAACTGTTGTAATAGGGATACTGAAAATATCACATGCCATATCAGAAAGAATAGGAAATTTAGTCGATTCTCCATGCCAATAATAAAAAACATTCAAAGTCTTCTTCCTATCAAGTAGTTATTCTTCCAAATATCTATCAAGTTGCGATTTTTGAATTGATTGACTACTGGATCTTAAATCATCAAATTCCTAAAACACATATAAAATAGTTGAAAGATAAGAAAAAAAAATATAATTAAAGAACTTACATTGAGCACATGGCCTCAAACGGTCGAATGATGCAACACTTGATCAGTGTAAGAAAAGGTTGAGCGACCCTTTCTACCACCTTGAGATTTCTTCTGTAAAGAAGAAGATGATACAACTGACTTATCCATAAACGCATTATATAACTCATACAACTTAGACCGAATCGTTTCAGCTTCAACGACCCCATACTCTTCACCATGCAACCTTTTATAAGTGAACTCGACAAACTCAGACTTGTATCGAAGGTCCAAATTAACATCAATTGCCAAAATGACACTGTAATTCGTCCAATACTTACCAAATGTGGATCTCATACGATCAACCATACATCTCATTAACAAGCGCTCACCGTCATAATGCTTCTTCAATGTGTAATTGATAACAAACACCAACGGGAAGTACAAATTTGCAGTAGGATACTTTGTTCCCGAAAAAATCACTGTCAAATCATAGAAAACACTTACAAATTTGCAATTGCTTCCAACTTTGCCCATTCAGTCTGGTTAGGACACACCACTGAATTTCCTAAGTCCATAGGACGAATCACACTCTTATAGTATAAAGCATTTTTAAGCATGAGAAATGTAGAACTCCACCTGGTTGGTACGTCTTGCCGCAAACCTTGACGATTATCCAACTTCATATCACTGACATGTTTAAGAAATTCAGTTTTTCTAATCTGCGAGCCTCGAATGTACTTGACAATTTCTCTGATACTTTTCACCACATCATCAACTTCTTTCAAGCCTTTTTGCACAATCAAGTTAAGAATATGAGCACAATAACGTATATGGAAAAACTCACCATCCAAGATAAGTGGATTGTTAAGTGACACCTTATCCTTCAACAGTTCAACACAAACATAATTTGATGAGCCATTATCCAAAGTCAAAGAAAATACTTTATCAAGAATTCTCCAACTCCCCAACATATCATAAATTTTGTCACCTAAAGCCCTACCAGAATGTGGAGGTGGCATAAAGCAGAAACTTAAGAGGACCTTACGCAATACTCAATCAGAATCTATAAAATGTGCAGTCAAACATATATAACCATCAGTTGTAAGAGAGGTCCACAAGTATGAAGTTAGGCAAATATTACTACGGGAACAACCTAGCAACACCTTGATCTTCTCCTTCAAATAAATGTACTTCTTCATAACATCATATTTAACTGTATTTCTACTAACCAATTCCACATTTTGTCGTAGATATTTGAAAACTTCTTTGATACCAACATACTCAACAAACTGAAAAGGCAAGTTATGTGCTACAATAGCATTTGTAAGCAACTCTCTAAATTTTAGAGGATCAAACTGAGTACTTTCGAGAGTAACAGTGTTTCTATTAGTTGCAATGAACATTTGACCTATGTCCTTAAAATTTATTTTCTACAATTCTTCAAATGACGCTTCATATTTCCAGTTCCATAACTAGCATCACAACGATATTGTGATTTACACTTGAAACAACTACTTTTGGTTATCCCGTCTGTCTTATCTAACGTAAGAATTTCAAAATAATTCCAGACATCAGACTTCAATAGCTTTTTCATTCTCTTACTATCACCTTCAGAACTTTCTGGAATTGATTTTCCACTAACCTTTTCAACACTTTCTTCTTGTTTGCACTTGCCTTTGGCTTGTTTAGTTGTTGATCCGGTCTCAAGTACCTCAATTTCGTCGACATCAACATCACCTTCATTAAATCTATCATAGTCAAAATCAAGCCTCCAAAGTTCTTCATCATCCATGTTCACAGTTCACTACAATCTGCATATACAGTTGACAAATTCAGTTACACGAGCACAGATTCAGTTAACAATATCATCGTCAAAATCAGCACTTTTAGTTCCTAGTTCCCTTACTCGAGCACATATTCAGTTTACACGAGCTTAGAAGCACTTACACGAGAAGCTGAGCAGTGGAGCGCGAGCAGGCGAATGCAACCACGAGCAGGCAACAGCGGTGGCTGCGGTGCAGCGAAGCAGGCGAGGCAGCAAAGCATCGAGCATCGGCCAAGCAGGCGATGGCGACCACGAGAAGGCAGCAGCGGCAGGTTCATGCTTAGTTTTGTTTTTGGAGGAAGGCTACTGAAGGCAACGCACACAGTATTCAGGCTGGGCGACAGGCTAGCGAGCAACTGAGCAAGTAGCAACTAATGCATTATTATGCATATGCAGTATTCTGTGTTTAGGGTTTATTTTTATTTTTTGGACGGGTCGGGTTCGAGTCATAAGGGTCAACACAGAATCGACCCGCCTCTTGCGGCGAGTCAGACGTGTCAACCCGAAAATGACCCGCCATCCATTTTTTGTGACCCTAAACCCGACTCGAACCTGGGTCGATTCCGGGTCATTTTCGGGTCAGTCATTTTTTGACAGGTCTAATCTCCCCTTCGGCTTTGGAAATCACTTTGGAGAGAGAGAGAGATGGGTGGGTGGGTAGGCACCTTTTATTATGGCAGTTGTCACTCACTACTACCTTTTTTTTCCTCCATCGTTTTTTTTTTCAATTCATTTTCGACAATAATTAATGATTTTTCTTTCTTTTTTAAGTGTATCTTTATTTGGTGTAATTCAGAATACGAAATAGGAGCTAATAATATGAAGTTGTTTAGTTGGTGGATTGGAATGGTATGAAATAAAGAATTTTCAATGTTTTTTTTGGTGTATGGTACATGGAAATAGAATGGAATATGGTAAAATGACATATATGCCATTACTTTTATTTGTATAGTATATAATACAAATAACTTGTATTAATTAATTTTAAAATTAAGAATAATAAAAACTTATAATATAATTCATTAATAATAAAAAAAAACTTTAAAATAATTTATTTAATTAATTTTAAAGGAAAACCCCTTTAATTATTTAAGACAAAATAGTTTAATTAAATTAAATTTTAATCTAAATCCATTCTTTTCCCCACGACCCATCAAAATTATATTTATCTAAATCATAATATCATTAATTACACTATCCAAAATATAATATTCCATTACAACTTGACAATATACCAACCCCAAAAATGAATGACATTTGAATCATTAGCACTAGCCATATTGAATCAAGACAGTTAGCCTCGACTACATCACTGATGATTGAATTCTCAGAACTGTGTAATTTCTTATCTAGGACGTATGGAATATCTCAGGTGTAACTCTGCTTCCTCCACATAAGGTGGAAATATCAAAATTGAGATCATTGTCGTCATCAATAAACCTATAATTCAACACATACACAAGTATAACACCTTGCTCTATTGGAATTGACCACCCTATCACGAGCAACATTAGTTCCACGGAAAAGGAGCAATTGCACCCTTTCTTGCAGTCTCATTTGCCAAAGGGAAGTGGTTTCCTTGAAAATGAGATTTTCTTTGAGCAAGACCTCCCTGAAAGGCACGAGTTTAAGGAAATTTTAAGTCAATGACCACATAAGAAAACAATTATCTACCGGCAGCAAAAATCTAGCAGTTATAACCACAAACCTGTCTGAGAGAGGCTCTTGAGTTCATAAACCTCCTCACCTTGGTGGATTTATCTAGAGTCACACTATCTTGAGTTCACAAAACTGCGATATTCTTTTTGATAAAATTATATGAAGTTTTTTCCAAAATATACACCATTCGAAAATTATATTTTAAAATAATTATATTTTAAAACTATTTACTAAATTATACCAACTCGTGTTTATCAGTCGCGAGTATGATGTATTCTTAATCCTAGCCACGATTGTCAATCACGAGTACTTTTTATTTTTGCAACATTTTTATATTTTAAATTGCACATAAGTTAAAAAATTATTGTTATAAGTTATGTAATTATTGAATCTGATTTAGACACATTTTTTCGAATTTGTCCACAAATAATAATTTTAAAAAATTTATTCAGGATACCTAAAACACTATTATTAAGCTATATAAAATATCCAGAACATCTCCAAAAATAGAAAATTCAACAACTAAACAAATTTCAATTAGGGTTAACTAACTCAACAGTTACTTATCTTTGACCTATATGATTAAAATGTTACTCATTTTTTGGTCTGACTGAACCGTTACTTAAGTTTGAGGATGTGTCTGAATGGTTATTCCGTGAACTTTCCGTCCAATATTTTTGTCTCACTGTCACGAGAAAATCACGTGACCTAGTGTGAACGAATTAAAGTTAAATGAAAGGACGATTCTACCCTCCTGTCACCCATTTCCCTCCAATCCACCCTTCCATTTCCCACTTCATCACTGGAAGGAAAAAAGAGACCTTAGTGTATCAGCATTTGGGAAAGAATCAGAATGGAATAACTTTTTTTGAGGTAGAATCTATAAAGAAACCAACCTTTTCAAATACAGAAGAATACCCAGCAAGAATAAAATAAAATAAAATCCAAAGTACTCATGTTAATCGCAAATATAACTTGCAATGCATTGAAATCCTCTGCAAATCCATAGTTAGCCACCAAAAAGAACAGCACATACAACACAAGTCCAGCAACAACAACACCCATACCTGCTTCTTCCTTCCATACTTGTTTCGACTTTTGTCCATCAGTGGAGAAATGACTGTCTTTTTCGACATGTCCATTTGATTCTTAGAGATGTGGTGAATTCATAATCGAAAAGCAACTTGTGAATGATGAAATCAAAGTGATCAAGTAACAACAACACCTATACCTGTTTCTTCCACAATTTCAATTTTTGTATGTCGGTGGAGAAAGTACACCACCCAAATCTGCTTCTTCCCTAAGCTAGGGTTTCTGCTCCCCGCAGCCGACACAAGCAGCTGCGAAGTGGGAAATGGAAGGGTAAAAGTAACACGCGAAGGATGAACTGAGTCTGGACACCCAAATGATTGAAATTCGAGTTCTTCACGGACCCAGATTGGACCAGCTCGCAAAATCTCATATTAGTGTAATTGACGGACCCAGATTAGTGCAGCAACATTTGGGAGGGTAGATTGGAAAGTTCAGAATATAAGAAGGTCATGTGATAAACACATTCCAAATGTTAACGGTGACAAATAACGGAAGTTAACAAAATGAACTATTCAGTCGCATATGGAAACATGAGTAACAATTGGGCTCAAGTTTCAACGGTTCAGTCACATATGTCAACATAAATAACGGTTCAGGTAATTAACCCATAAATATAACCAAACAAACGACATTACATTCCGAGCTACACAGAAGTACAAAATAATTATATGTCAATACGTTATCATAGTCATAGGTAGGGTAAAAAAAATCCTACATGCAACTGTCATCACAAGTGAAACTTAACGGACATTTCACTCGCAACTTACAGTAACGAGTTGGTATAGCTTGGTAAACTGTTTTGAAAAACGATTATTTTAGTATTTGGTATTTAAATGGTGGATATTTTGGAGAGAAAAAATCAATTGTGTGTTGCATCTTGATTTTTTTCCTTAAAAAAAATGAATTACCAAAATAACTTTTCGGTTTTAAATTTTCAAAAACGACTCAAAACGCTAATCAGGTGAGCGTTTACATAAAAAATGTTGTAAATCCAAACTTTTTGCTATGTTGGCGCTTACGTCCTTTTGATGTGAACAGGAACCTACAATCCCGATGAGTTCGTAGGCAAACCTACGTACTGAGTACCAACATTTGCGATGATTAGGGAAATTCAAACAAAAGTATGCAAACGCCTAACAATCAACAAAGGCAAACATTTAAGGAAAAACCACCTCAAGGAACCTCTGAACAAGTACCCTTGATCATCGTACCATCATTGAGTTCGTTTGTGCCCCATCCCCCCGTAAAGTACCAACCCCGATGCTAGTCGCAGAACTTATGATCAACCGACGTTGGAGCCATCGGTAGAAGCAAACGCAGACCCTCCACAATCACAACTACAACAACCAATGGGCAACTCCCCTAAACTCGAGGGTATCGATTCACTTGCACCAGAAGCGTAGACCGCCCTTGAAGCACTTCCAGAGCGGACCAAGCGTCAAACAACTGCCCACATAGAAGACTCAAGGTCGCCTAGAATGCGATCCCCCAAGGGCAAAACCATGTTCCTCGCACCGGTAGGAGACCACGTCTAACATCCATTCTGTCCCCTCAAACACGACGGTGCAATAGGGACAAGACACCATCTTATTCTCGACAAGCATTCAACCTTATTAGTCCAAACTTTCCAATCAACCCCTTTTCAAGTTCGGACAAGTCGAAAGATTAACAGAAAACTTAAAGAGCAAAGGGGCACAACGATGACATCTTGAGGGGACAAGGCGTCTCATCTCTTCATACCCTTTGTTGGTACATAATACCTATATTCACATGCTAACTAACCGATAGTTGATTCTAATTGTCGTAGTTTGATCCTAGTTGTTGAGGTCGATCCGAGCACCTGCAGAAAGGAACAGGTGGAGGTTATCCTTCGAGTTCCTCTTCGATGCCTAAATGACCCTCTCCGCCAACTCCTCTGGGTTAAAAATGGGTATGACATTTATGTTGTCATTCGGGGTAGTGCCCGTAGGGGCTACACCCATGTGTGATGACGAGCTCTCTTCTAGAGATAACCTAATTGATATCCGCTAAGATTTTATTGAAGCGTATATAATAGCTTGTCAAATTTTATTGTTGCCCTACCTTATGTTGTTCAAGAATTTAATATTTTTAAGTACGTGATGCTTATGAATTTAATTTTCAAGGTGGGAAGGGGGCAAGTAATAATTACATATATTTAGTTTTTTGGAATTGTTTTTTGTTTTTTTTTTATCAAAATTTGGAATTGTTCAATGTTCCCTTCTTAGTCATTCTATTATTAATTATAAGAGAAATTAGGAATTAACTTTGTTGTTATAGCACACTCCAAAATTCCCTTAAATTAAATCTTAAATTAAATGGATAGCATTCATTTGTTCAATATTTCAGATATTTATTTATGTGAATTGCCTGATTTTATCAATACAAACGTGTAACGATAAACGAAAATAAATCTAGTTTTAGTCCTCAAACTCATGCCAAATATCATATTACTGCCTCGAACTCTAATTTAGTCTAATTCGTCGTAAAAGTCATGCGCTTTAGTATGTTTCATCCTTCCATTGAGTTTGAAGTTTACATAATTGTTTACGTGGCATCACAACACAAGCTAACAGGGCGCCGATTCACAAGTTCTCTATTATTTAAATTAATATTGAAACTTAGAAGAAAAAAAGGGTACTATTTCGATTAAATACCTCTACTTTCATCCTAATTTGTTTCATAAAAATATTCGACTCAAACAATTACAAGTAAAAAACCCTTGATTCATCGTAACTAACTCAACTGCAATATCCAAATGCCCAAATTTGCACAGACCGTCCAACAATAAAAAAAATATAACTAAGTCGGGATATTTACCAATTGCTATAATTTCATTGAAAAACTCCATTGCAGCCTCATTATTACCTATGTTGGCATATGTCGTGTATCAAAGGAGTATAGTGTATAGGTCATAGTGTTAGGAGTGACTCCTTTGTCCCACATTTCTCGGTGAATGGGCAATGCTTTGTGTACTCTTGTAGTTTTGCAATATCCTTTGATCAACGTACTATAAGTTACAACATCTGGCAAGTAACCCTTTTCAACCATCGAACTAAGCAACTTCTCAGCTTCATCCAATTGACTTTATAAGCAATATCCATTCATCAACATATTATATGTCACTATGTCAGGTTCAATGCCTCTTGCTGTCATGGTATCAAACATGCATTTGGCTTGAGAAACCATCCCCTCCTTACATAGTGCATCTATTATGGTATTGAACGTTACAACATCTGCCGCTACTTTCGTCTCAAGCATTTGGTTACACAACTCTCTAACCTTACCCCACTGGCCAAAAGTGCACAAACCTTGAAATAAACAGGTATATGTGATGACATCGGGTTGGATGCCATTTGCAACCATCAACTCCAATAGATAATTGGCTTTCATCCAACATCCTAAATGACATAAACCATGGATTAAGGAGGTGTACGTAACAACATCCGGCATAATCCCTTTAGTGATCACTTTGAAGAATAGTAAAACAGTACATCTCCAATACCCTCCGGTGCACAATCCGTTAATCAACAAGCTATAAGTGAAAGTATCAGGTTGGATGTCAATTCTCATCATACTCTCTAAGAGCTTTAGAGCCCTAACTATTTTGCCATTCTTAACAAAAGAATGGATCATAATGTTATATGTAACCACACTATGTAAATCACTCCCCTTCCACTTTTCAAGTAATTCAATGGCTATATATGTTTTCCCTGAGGTCACTAAACCCTTGAACACGGCTCCATAGGTGACTGCATTAGGCATATAGCCTTTATCACCCATTTCATCCACTAAATTCACTTCCCTTGAAATTTTACCGTCCATACAAAGCCCATTGACTAGACTGCTCAAGGTAATCACTTTAGGTAATCACTAGACTGCTACTTGTGTGCACGTTGTCGTCGTTAGTCGTGTGTGAGGTCTTACGAGAACATGATCAACCCGACTCCTAGGATAATACCAGAATAGTACAAGCATTGAGCACTTTATAAAAATATTATTAATATAAAACTAAACTTAATTTGCATAAGATAATGAAATAATAAAATTTAAAAACTCTTAAATATTTTTAAAAAATTGCTTGAGCGTCCGGAGACATATAACACTATCAAAAGTAATCCCGGTCGCTCGAGCAATTTTTTAAAAATATTTAAGAGTTTTTAAATTTTATTATTTCATTATCTTATGCAAATTAAGTTTAGTTTTACATTAATAATATTTGTATGAAGTGCTCAATGCTTGTACTATTCTTGTATTATCCTAGGAGTCGGGTTGATCATGTTCTCGTAAGACCTCACACACGACCAACAACGACAACGTGCATGCGTGTAGCGCGTGTCAGAGTCTAGTATAACCATTAGGGAAATACACTTAAGTGGATTATGCAAAATTTCAGTATAGTTTAGTAGTTAATTATATATATCTATATGTATACGCAACACATATCTACATATTATGAAGGTACATCGTTGAGTTTATTCCAATTTTACTCTAAACACTTGATTAAAAATATTATTTGAATTGTAAAACTAAACTTAAATTACCTAATATAATTAAATAAAATTAATTTTGTTTTAAATAATTTTAAAAAATTACTCGAGCAATCGGGAGCCTCTTTAGTAGTGGTTCTTGCTCCTAGTTGCTCGAGCAAATTTTAAAATATTTGGTACTAAGATGATCAAACAAATATATGTCGATATTTGATAAAGTTGACTTTGGGCATTGTTTATAGTCACTTATAGGCATATTGTGAGTATTTTCACTCACATACCATGTCATAATATCTCATCTTATTTCAACTATCGTTTAATGCCCGACCTCGAACTAATTTCTATGAGTATTCATACCGACTATTACAAATCTATCATGACAACATCAACTATTGTTTAATACTCGATCTCGAACTTTGTATGAGTAATTTTCACTCATATATCATGCCATACTATCTCATATCATACAAACTATCGTTAATGCCCGACCTCGAACTTTCTATGGGTGTTCATACCAACGTCAAACTTTCTATGAGTATTTTCACTCCGACAACATTCGTAGGATTCGGTCCTATGCGCTCATACTATTTGAGATTTAAGACGTACGCTCATAAGTCAGAACTCGTCAATGAATACATTCAATATACTCTTGAGGTATCTTAACACGTTCACTACTATGTCTATAAAATAACGACTATTACAAATCTACCATGACAACATCAAGAAATTCCCACTAATTTGAACACAAAAATAAAATTATATATTTGACCAATTTATTTATTGTTTTTTTACTTTGATATTTTCAGAGTTTATAAAATTTGGGTAAGTTAAGTTTAACTATATTTTAATTTCAAATATATTTATCAAATGTTTAATTCTCATATCAACACCTCAAGCACGGTAAATATTTATCATATTTGTTTATAAGAATATGATCAAAAAATATATATGTCGATATTTGGACAAAATTAAGAATTTTACTTCTGATATCCAACTAACCTTTCTTTGAGTATTTTACTCCCGACATCCGATCAACCTTTCTTTGAGTATTATACTCCTGACCTTTCTTTGTGTATTATACTCCCGACCTATCTTTGAGTATTTTACTCCCTATATCCGACCGATCTTCGTTTGAGTATTATAGTCTTGACATCCAATGTTTTTTTTGAGTATTATACTCCTGACATCCGACATTTCTTTGAGTATTTTACTCCCGACATCCGACCGACCTTCGTTTGAGTATTATAGTCCCGACATCCAACGTTTCTTTGAGTATTATATTTTCGACATTCGACCTTTCATTGAGTATTATACTCCCGACATCCAACTTTTTTCGACATCCGACTTTTCTTTGAGTATGTTCTTTAATTATTATACTGCTGACATCCCCTGTATTTGAACTTGGGCGCTGTCACTATTTATAATTTAAGACGCACGCTAACCAACTGTCTCATAAGTCCGAACATGTCAGTGATGGCATTTAATATACTCTTAAGATCTCTTAACAAAGTCATTACCATGTATATGAAACGACGATTATAAAAAATATATTGTGGCAACATCAAAAAGTTACCAGAAAATAAAATTAGATATTTGATTAATTTTTCCTTATATTTTTATTTTGATATTTTCAGAATTATTATATTTTAATATTTTCAGAGTTCATAAAGTAGGGTTGAGAGTTAGGTAAATTCATATTTTAATTTTAGATATATTTAAAATGTAGAGTTAAGTAAATAAATACTCATAGAATCTAAATTTGACAAATCCTAAAAATATTTTGTAAATATAATAAATAATAAGCACTAAAAATTAATATTAATTTTTATATTTCAGTAATTCGTAAAATATTATTTCAACACATCATCGGGGTTATTTTACTTTTGTAGTAAAATATTTTTGTTACATTTTTCTCGACATGTAATACCTAAATTTTGGATGATATTAGTTTGGAGTAATAACATATTAACAACTTTGGGCAGCTGGAATCATTTATGCATTAATATTAATAATACAAAATTTTTATAATTTTTTTAACATTTTAATAATATCATACTACATAATTATCATTATAAATAAAATATACATTAATCAAATATATCCTTTCAAATTTGATTAATTTTTTTGTATTTATTGCTTCACGTGATAGATTATGTATATTCAATATACTCTTAAGGTATCTTAACACGTTCACTACCATGTCTATAATATTACGACTATTACAAATCTACCATGACAACATCAAGAAATTCCCACTAATTTGAACAAAAAAATAAAATTATATATTTGATCAATTTATTTATTGTTTTTTTTTTTACTTTGATATTTTCAGAGTTTATAAAATATGGGTAACTTAAGTTTAATTATATTATATTTTAATTTAAGATATATTTATCAAATGTTTAATTCTCATATCAACACCTCAAGCACGATAAATATTTATCCGATTTGTTTCTAAGAATATGGTCAAAACTAAGTATTATACTTCAGATATCCAACTGACCTTTCTTTGAGTATTATACTCTCGATATCCGATCAACCTTTCTTTGAGTATTTTACTCCCGACATCCAACTTTTTTCGACATTCGACCTTTCTTTCAGTATTATACTGCCGACATACAACCTTCTTTGATTATTATACTGCTACTCCCGACATCCAACTTTTTTCGACATTCTACATTCGACCTTTCTTTGAGTATTATACTGCCGACATCCAACCTTTCTTTGATTATTATACTGCTGACATCCCCTGAATTTGAACCTGGGCGGTGTCACTATTTATAATTTAAGATGCATGTCTTAACCAACTGTCTCATAAGTCCGTACAGGTCAGTGAAGACATATTTAATATACTATTAAAATCTCTTAACAAACTCATTATCATGTCTATGAAACAGCGATTACCAAAAATATACTGTGACAACATCAAGAAATTGCTAAAAAAAAAATAGATATTTGATTAATTTTTTCCTTATTTGTTTATTTTGATATTTTCAGAGTTATTTTATTTTAATATTTTCATAGTTTATAAAGTAGGGTTGAGAGTTAATTAAATTCATATTTTAATTTTAGATATATTTGAAATGTAGAGTTAAGTAAAGAAATACTCATAGAATCTAAATTTAACAAATCCTAAAATTATTTTGTAAAAATAATAAAAACCAAAAATTAATATTGATTTTTAGATTTCAGTAATTCGTAAAATATTATTTCAACACATCACTGAGTTTATTTTATTTTTGTAGTAAAATATTTTTATTACATATTTCTTGACATGTAATACCTAAATTTTGGATGATATTAGTTTGGAGTAATAACATATTAACAACTTTGAGCTGCTAGAATCATTTATGCATTAATATTAATAATACAAAAAAATTATAATTTTTTTAACATTTTAATAATATCATTATTTGAAATACTCTATAATACATAATTATAATTATAAAAAATATATACATTAATCAAATATATACATAATTATCATTAATGTTTTTGTATTTATTGCTTCACGCGATAGATTATGTATATTCAACATATAAATATAGTCAATTTTGATCGAATTTAATTCTATTTGAATTATTTAAATTTACAAATGAAATGTATTTTTATAACGACAGTCGTCACAATTCAATAAATCTATATAATTAATTTTAAAAATATTAAAAAGTCACAATTACAAAAAAAAATATGATGACTTGAGAACATAATATACAATTATCATTATTATGTAAAAATGTAAAGTTATATAAAATAACAGATATAATAATAAAATAAAATGAAATTTAAAAAATCGGATAAATAATAAATGGTACATTTTAATTATTTATTGCTTCAAATATAATTTCATTTGTTAGCGAGATATAAAAAAATGGTGCATGAGGAAAAAAAAGAGATAGTGATAAAGAAAATATAATTATCATCTTGTTTAAATTATAATGTTGCATAAGTGCGTAGCTGATTAATACGTTTGTCTTCAAGTTATAAGGTCATAAGTTCGAGTCTCCGTGAAAATATTTTTTATAACATTTTCGAGAAGACATTTAAATGACCAAAATAGTCATGAAAAATATAAATTATTAGATTATTAATGGACATTTTTGTAATTTAGACAGATGACGGTTACATAAACATGTGCAACCTTAATAATATAGATAAACTTAACTATAAACGAAAATAAATCAAGTTTTAGTCCTCAAACTCATGGCAAATATCATATTACTACCTCGAACTCTAATTTAGTCTAATTCGTCGTAAAACTCATCCGCTTTAGTTAGTTTCATCCTTCCATTGAGTTTGAACTTTACATCATTGTTTACGTGGCATCACAACACAAGTTAACAGGCGCTGATTCACAAGTTAACTATTGTTTAAATTAATATTGAATCTTAGAAGAAAAAAGAGTTACTATTTCGATTAAATACCTCAAATTTCATCCGGATTTTTTCTCATAAAAATATTCGATTAAAAACATGTACCTAAGTAAAAACAATTCATTCATCGTAACTAGGTCAACTTCAATGCCCAAATTTGTACATACCGTCCAACAATAAAATATAACTAAATCAGATATTTACCAATTGATATAATTTCATGAAAAAACTCCATTGCAACCTCAATATGACCTATGTTGGCATATGCCACGTATCAGAGGAGTATATGTCATAGTATCAGGCGTGACTCCTTTGTTCCACATTTCTCGGTGAATCGCCAATGCCTTGTGTACTCTTGTAGCTTTGCAATATCCTTTGATTAACGTATTATAAGTTACAACATTTGGCAAGTAACCCTTTTCAACCATCGAACTAAGTAACTTCTCAGCTTCATCCAATTGACTTTGTAAGCAATATCCATTAATCAACATATTATATGTCACTATGTCAGGTTCAATGCCTCTTGCTGTCATGGTATCAACCATGCATTTGGCTTGAGAAACCATCCCCTCCTTACATAGTGCATCTATTAAGGTATTGAACGTTACAAGATTTGCCGCTACTTTTGTCTTGAGCATTTGGTTACACAACTCTCTAACCTTACCCCACTGGCCAAAAGTGCACAAAGCATGAAATAAACAGTTATATGTGATGACATTGGGTTGTATGCCATTTGCAACCATCAACTCCAATAGATAATTGGCTTTCATCCAACAGCCTAAATGACATAAACCATGGATTAAGGAGTTGTAAGTAACAACTTCCGGCATAATCCCTTTAGTGGTCACTTTGAAGAATAGTAAAACAGCACATTTCCAATACCCTCCACTGCACAACCCGTTAATCAACATGCTATAAGTGAAAATATCAGGTTGGATGTCAATTCTCATCATACTCTCTAAGAGCTTTAGAGGCTCAACTATTTTGCCATTCTTAACAAAAGAATGGATCACAATGTTATATGTAACCACACTATGTAAACCACTCCCCTTCCACTTTTCAAGTAATTCAATGGCTATATATGTTTTCCCCGAGGTTACTAAACCCTTGAACACGGCTCCATAGGTGACTGCATCAGGCATATAGCCTTTATCACCCATTTCATCCACTAAATTCACTGCCCTTGAAATTTTACCGTCCATACAAAGCCCATTGACTAGACTGCTCAAGGTAATCACATCAGGTTCAAAACCAAGTTTGAAGATTCTAGTTAGAACACTGAAGGCAAATTCCACCCTCTTCAGCTGGCAGAGACAATTTATCAGTATATTCCAACTATGAAGATCGCAGCTCATTCCAGACATGTACATATTCTCAATCAGTCTAACAACGATAGAATAATACTTCATCTTGACTACAACGCCTAAAATCCGAGTAAAATCGATAATTGATGGCAAAGGACGCATCAATAACATTCTATCAAAGCAGGTTAGAGCATCATCCAGGTTTTCAAATACACCAGCAGTTCTACATTTGTTCCTCACGTGATTGAGGAACTGGTGTGGTTTATTTAAATTAGTAACCTCAGCAGCAAAAGAAGAGAGATTCTGAAAGAGTAAGGAAGTTGACAGATTCTTACTGCTCGGGTGAATGAAGAAGGAATCACCAAAGAGGAATAGAGGACTGGCGAAAGGTATATTCCTTCTCTGTGGCTTGCGATTGTTGAAATCGTGAACCAGTTCGTCTTCTTGGCTGAGATGTATATCATGTTGTTCATCTTTTGGATCGAAAGGTATATTCCTTTTTTTTTGTTTTTTTGTGGTATCTGTTCTGGTTTATTATGGATGAAAAGAAACCGGAAAAGCCTGTTGTTATTGAGGAAGCAGAAAAGTATGAATATGAGGTAAATCACGAGGTTATGGCTAAGGTAGATTTTCATCATCCTTTATTCCTTCATGCGAGTGATAATCCTGGTGTGAATATGATTTCTATGACTTTGACTAGTCCTGAGAATCATGTGATGTGGAGTCGGTCGATAAGATTTTTGCTGCTTGGTAGAAATAAGCTTGGATTTATAACTGGTTCTTGCTTGCGTGAAAAAATTGATCCAGCATTTCATTACCTTTGGGATAGATGCAATGCTGTTGTCCTTGGTTGGCTTACTCATTCAATATCAAAAGAATTAGCTAGTGGTATGATGTATACGGAAAATGCTTTTCTAGTTTAGAAAGATTTGAAAGAACGGTTTGATAAAGTAAGTGGACCAAAGACTTATCAACTTCATATGGAAATTGTTATGTCTATGCAAGGTCTTGATTCCATATCTTTTTTTTTTTTTGAGATTGAAAGTGTTATGGGCTGAGTATCATGCTTCTTGTTCTCTTCCTCCTATTGAGGGGGAAGATTTTAAAAAGCATATTGAACATAAGGAAAATCAAAGGCTTTTTCAGTTCCTTATGGGTTTGAACGAAAATTTTTCAAATGTAAGAAGTAGTTTACTTTTGTGGACTCCTTTACCCTCGGTTAATCAGGCCTATAACTTGTTGATGCAAGAAGAAAGTCAAAGGGGAATTTCTTCTGTTATGAATGCTTTCGTGAATGCGAATTTTGGTAACAGTTCCTTAGTTCTGAATAAACCAAAAGGTAATCAGAACTTGGAATGTTCTTATTGTCATAAAAAAGGCCACACTATTGAAGGTGTTATTCCAAGGGGTGCGACTTCTGTAAAAAGAAGGGACATTCCAAGGATAACTGTTTTAAATATAAAGAGCAATTGAGGGTTAAAGGAGGTTCAAAAGCAAATGTTACTTCTTCTTGTATTGGTGATTATGATCTTCTTAATATGCAAAAGCCTTCTAATGATCCTTCTTCGAGTTGTGTTATGCAAGGTGGGATCACCTTTACGAAGGATCAGTTTGAGAAATTCCTAGCAACTATGGGAGCTGTTGGCAGCATTGGCTCAGGAGCAGGTGCTACCGCACCCACAGAACATCATGTTAACACGAATGGTATATATCTGAATTATACCTCTTTAATTCGAAGTGATCAATGGATTTTGGATACAGGAGCAACCAATCATATGACCAACAGAAATGATTGGTTGTGTGATAAAAGGCTTGCCCCTGGAACCAAAGTCCAGTTGCCAAATGGTGGACATTCTGATGTATGCGGAATTGGAAATATAGTATTAGACTCGAATAAAAAGTTGAACAATGTTCTGTATGTGCCTGATTTCAAATATAACCTGCTATCTGTGTCCAAACTTGCCAAAGATTTGAACTACAGTGTTTTCTTCTATCCTAACCTTGCAATCCTGCAAGATCTCTCAAATGGGAAGGTCTTCGGGACTGGTAAGGAAGAATCTGGCCTATACTTCATAAGATTGGGTTGGAACTGCACTGGATTATCTGCTTGTAGTTCCTTTTATGACAATAATATGTTATGGCATTTGCGTTTTGGGCATGCCTCTGTGAAAGCTCTTCAGCATGTAGATTCTATTAATCTGTCTAAGAATAAAGGTTTGGATGTTGTTAACTGCCCTGTTTGTCCCAAGGCTAAGATTGTGAGAAATCCTTTTCCAAATTCATATTCTAGAGCAGATGCTATGTTTGATTTGATGCATGCTGATGTGTGGGGTCCTTACAGTAGTCAGACTTATGATAACAAGCGATATTTTTTTTAACCATTGTTGATGATTTTTCTAGAGTTACTTGGGTTCATTTGATGCAGTTTAAGTCTGACGCTGTTATTGTTCTAAAAAGTTTTTTTGCTATGATTGAAACTCAGTTTCAAAAAAAAAATCAAGTGTTTTAGAACTAATAATGGTGGAGAATTCTTTAATGATCATGTTAAATTTTTTTTCTGAAAAAGGAATTCTCCATCAAAGCAGTTGTCCCTATACTTTGCAGCAAAATGGAAGGGTTGAAAGAAAACATAGGCACTTGCTAGAAATAACAAGGGCCTTAAAGCTGCAAGGATCACTTCCTAATTCTTTTTGGGGGGATTGTATTCTTACAGCTTGTTATTTGATAAACATGATGCCTTCTAAATTGTTGAATGGTAAGAGTCCAATTGAAGTGCTGAAAGGAAAAAAAAACATGTGTTAGTCATTTAAGGGTTTTCAGTTGCTTATGTTATGCAAAAAATATTATGGTGACTGACAAATTTGCATCTAGGGCTATTCCACCTGTTATGATGGGATATTCTAAAACTCTAAAAGGGTATAGACTCTATGATATGACTAAAAATAGATTCTTTGTAAGTAGAGATGTTCGGTTTAATGAGAATCTCTTCCCTTTTGAGAAATGCAAATCTGATTAGATGCCCATATTTTTTTATCCTATTATTGAGATGGACTCCTATGATGTCAATAGAAATGTCTTGATTGAGGAGAATGACACTCATACAGATGCTAATGATCCTCATGATGAGTTTGAATCAAACTCTGAAGGAAACACACCACATGATGAGTCAGAAATTGACTATGATGGTTCTGTCCAAATTGATCCTGTTCCTGTTGTTAACTCTGACAGACCCACAGTGAGTAGGTCTGGAAGAGTTATTCGTCCCCCCATTTGGATGAAAGATTATGAGGTACCGAATGCATCGAATGCTTATTCTATTGACAAGTTTGTTTCTTATGATAACTTGTCCAACAGTCATCAACATTATTTGGCCTTGCCTCCAAGTTGGTTGAACCTGAGTCTTTTCATGAAGCTGCAAAAGATAAAGCCTGGATTCAGGCTATGCAAGCTGAGATAGTGGCTCTTGAGGAAAGTAAAACATGGGATTTGGTGCCTCTTCCTCAAGGTAAGTTAGTGATTGGATGCAAATGGGTTTATAAATTGAAATATAATTCTGATGGCAGCTTGAGTAGGCACAAGGCTAGACTTGTTGCGAAAGGTTATAATAAAAAACATGACATTGACTATTTCGAAACCTTTTCGCCTGTTGCAAAAATGAATACTGTGAGGTTTGTGCTTGCTTTGGCTTCTGTTTTTAATTGGACCCTTTTTCAAATGGATGTTCATAATGCGTTTCTTCAAGGGGATTTAGATGAGGAAGTTTTTATGCATGTCCCTGATGGTTTTGTTGAGAAAAATGATAAGAACTTGGTTTGCAAGTTAAAAAAATCCCTTTATGGATTGAAGCAAGCTAGTAGATAATGGAATATGAAGTTATGTGATGCCTTGATTAAAGCTGGTTATTTTCAATCGAAACTTGATTATTCCTTGTTTACCAAGCATGATGGGAATCAATTAGTCGTGTTGCTTTTATGTGGATGATTTGCTCATTTCTGGAAATAGTGATCGATTGATTGATGAATTAAAGCATCTGTTGAAGACTAATTTTAAAATGAAGGATCTAGGAGAATCAAAAAATTTCTTGGAATTGAGATTGCTAGATCCAAAGCTGGTATCCTCTTGAATCAAAGGAAATATGCGCTGGAATTGATATCTTCTGTTGGTTTATCTGCTGGTAAGATTGCAAAAACACCCATGGAGTTGAATTTGAAATTGACTAGTGTTAAATATGATGAGCATCTGGGTGTGAATAAGGATGACCAACCCCTAAATAATGTTAGCCTTTATAGGTGACTGATAGGGAAACTGTTGTATTTGACCATTACAAGACCAAATATTTCCTATTATGTGCAGCACTTGAGCCAATTCATGCAGGATCCAAAAACATCTCATCTAGATGCTGCTATGAGGATTATTCAATATGTTAAAAAGGAACCAGGTAAGGGTATCTTATTATCTTCACATTCGGTTCCAAAATTAGTTGGATATTGTGATTCAGACTGAGCCGGTTGTATTGAAAGTAGAAAATCTGTCACAGGAAAATCATTGATTTCCTGGAAGGTAAAGAAACAATCTATTGTTTCACGGTCCTCAGATGAATCAGAATACATAAGTATGGGGTCTGCTCTATATGAAATTGTTTGGTTGAGAATTTTTTTTAAAGAACTTGTTTTTTATCAAAATGAACCACTGGTTATTTATTGTGATAATAAAGCTGCCATACAATTTGTAAACAATCCTGTTTTTCATGAGAGGACTAAACACATTAAAATTGGCTGCCATTATATTAGACAAAAGTTGCTTGTAAAGGTTTTGCAGCTTGAATATGTGAGAACAGGTGACCAACTAGCTGATCTGTTAACAAAAGCATTGGTGAGTGATCAACATGAGAAGCTTTGTTCAAAACTCGTGATGATAAATGTGTTTGAAAGGCAGGGGGAGCCTACATGAAGTATAAAGATGAATCAGCCTGAGGGGGAGTATTAAAATCAGACTATATTGTAGGCTGATTATCATTGTTTGGGACATTGTTATTGATTCGGCCCATTGCTGTGTCTGATCCATTTTTGCTGACTCGACCCGTTACTCTTGTTCCAGTCCATTAAGAAGAATCTTCTGGAGTCGCACCTCTTCAGTTTCCTCGGTGTCTTCAGTCTTTTGGTCATTTCTAGTCTAGGGTTTGCTTCTGTTGCTTTGCCGTTTCCGTTTTCTCTCTTGACGATTATTCGTCTTCTTGACTGTTCGTTTTTGTTTATCATTCATATCGATTGAACGTTTTAGATGTAGGGTTTTTATTTAAGGGGGAGGGTCACCAATTGAAGGAACTGACCCGATGAACCCCAAGTCTGCTTGTTCTAGAATTTTGCTCGATTCCTTGCTGGTTTTATCAGTTTCTACCCGTGTTGTTCTTCTTCTCTGATTGATGTCGTTTGTTCCCATGCTGTCTCCTTGCGGAAAGTGTCTCTGTGCTGTTGATTTGATGCGACCGAACTCCGTCTTCCCTGTTGATCGAGCAAAGGTACGACTCCATTTAGGGATTATCGGTAGTTTGCGAAATTTTGTGTGTGAAAATGGGTATTTTAGCGAAACTTGCTATTGAAGAAGTATGAAATAGCATAGTTATGTATTTTAGTGCGTAAAGTTTGATTTTTTCGGCAAAATTTGAACTTTTGATGTTCAAGTTTTGCCATTTATGTATGTTTCGGTGTTAAGTTTTACTGATAGTGGTTAAATAGTCCGAGTTCGTTTGTTGTGGCTTCCTCCTTGGTTCGTTTTGGTTGCATCAGGAATTGAAAATTGTGGTTCAATGGGGATGAATGATCACATTGCCGAAGCTATTTTTCATCATGGTGGAAAGTGGGTTGATAATAGGGGTACCCGAACATACGTAGGTGAACTGGAGTCAGTCAATGTGCCTTATGATAAGTTGAACTATCTATCACTTACCGGACTAGCTGAGGTGTATTGTGACCTTGTCGAAAATGGATTCATATTTTGGCTGCCCCCGGTGGAAATCCGAACACCGATCTTGAAGCGATAGCTTCAGATGTCGATCTTCACCCTATACTAGAGCGTCAATGAACAACGAAGGAGAGCAGTTTCTACATTATGCCACCGTTTGATATAGAAGATTGTTTGAAAGATCCTTACAAGTTGGATTTGGGAGGAAGTTGGATTTGGGAGGATCAGGTAGTGACTGTCAAAGAGACACGTTGGAAGCTGAAAGGAAGACCGACAACGAGGACGAGGTTAATAGCGCTGAAAAGAGAAAGATCTACGATGAGGACAAGGATACTGTCGACTTGGATCTCAACCTCAGGATGTTATTCGGTACTGTTGAACTTTTCAGAAAGGCAATTGGGGACCACGCTATAATGAATGGGTATGATGTGGACTTCCCTGTGACCAACCAAACTAGAGTCAAAATTTACTGCAAGCATAGGTGCGGATATAAGGTGGTCGCACGAAGAATGAACCAGCAAATGATATTTGAAATATGTCAACTTGTGAAGGAGCATCAATGTCCCAGAGTGCATCATAACCACCACATCGGGATGAACTGGGTATGCGGCAATTTTATCGGCATGCTAAGTGACGACCCGAAAGTGAAGGTATGGTTATTGTACTGATGTTCTACGTAATTGTGCCTTTGTAGATGCTTAACTTGTTCTATATAATGCTGCAGAATAGTGTAATTCGTGGTGTAATTAAACGGAGATTTGGGTGGAATGTAAATCATTTCACTGTGAGTCGGGGAATGCGTATGGAAAAGGAAAAACTGAAGGGTGATCGTAGTGAAGAGTTTGGAAGAGTCAGTGATTATGCAACAACTTTACAAAAACATAACCCGAGTACCACTGTGACGGTCCATGTGGATTCGGTTTCTAACCTTTTACGCCCAAGGTTTGAAAGACTTTATGTGTGCCTGGAAGCATCTTCTACTGGACTGAAAAATGGGTGTAGGCTCTTCATTGCTTTGGATGACTGTTTTTTGAAGGGGCCAGACGAGGGACAACTCCTATGCGCTATCACCCGGGATGCAGATAATGCGTTGTTCACGGTAGCATTTGCATGGGTTGAAGCGGAAAACCACAACTCATGGAAATTGTTCTTGGACATCCTATTTAGAGATATCGGTGTTGATAGTCCATGGACACTAATGTCAGATCGACAGAAGGTATTTCTCACTGTTAAGTTTGTTCCATTTGTGATTAATTGATCAATCATGTATGTTGGTTGTGTGATTAACTGATCAGTCAAGTAGCTGGTTTTGTGATTAATTGATCAGGCATGTATGCTGGTTTTGTGATTAATTGATCAGGCATGTTTGCCGGTGTTGTGATTAATTGATCAGGCATGTATGTTGGTTTTGTGATTAATTGATGAGGCATGTTTGCTGGTTTTGTGATTAATTGATCAGGGATGTTTGCTGGTCTCGTGATTAATTGATCAGGCATGTATGATGGTGTTTTGATTAATTGAGCAGGCATGTTTGCTGGTTTTGTGATTATTTTTGTCATTTTTAGGGCTTAATTCAAGCTGTACAAGATATCATCCCAGATGCTGAGCACAGATACTGCATGCGACACATATATCAGAATATGCAAGTAAGAGGTTTGGGTGAAGCCGAGGTGAGGAAACATGTTTGGTCCGCTTCATGTGCATATACCTACCAAAGACACAAATGACATATGGACTTGTTGAAGGTAGCAAACAAAAATGATTGGGACTTCGTCTCAGCATATGACACAGTCGCTTGGTGTAGATATCGTTTCAGGCATGTTACTAACACTGACTTGGTCGTCAACAATATATGTTAGAGCTTCAATAACAGAATCATCAACGTGAGGGAAAAATCATTTATTACCCTAGTTGAAGAAATCCGCAAAATGTTGATGCGGGACTTTGCTAAACGACGACAATTTGCTACTGATGCCCAAGGTAACTTGGAAGGAATATTGTAAAGAAACTAAGGAGGCTGACATATGAAATAAGTAGGTGTGAGGTCTTATATGCTGCCGATGGTGAGTATGAGGTACACGTTGGTCCAGCTGTCTCGTATAAAACCAATACTAATGCAAAAACATGTACTTGTTGTGCCTGGGAATTAAGTGGTTTACCATGTGTTCACGCGATCGCTTGCCTGTCATATGCCCGTGTCCATGAGCTCGCACCGTACTGCGATCCAATGTACCACAAAAGTGCATACCTACGCACCTACACAGGTGTAATTCATGCCTTGCCAGGACGGGATGATTGGGCAAAGACAAATGCATTACCTATTGATCCTCCGCTCTTTAAGGCGCGTTCTAGAAGGCCAAGGAAAAAAGAGTTAGGTCGGTAACAGAAAACGCTCATGCAGGTGGTGCACGACTGAGCAAAATTGGTTTAAAATAGTTTTGTTCAGAATGTGGTGAACATGGCCAAAAGTTTGGTCTAGAGAGGATGCTTCCAAAGGATCCCTGAGGTGTTGTTTTTATATAAGATTCCTGATTTTGAATATATGCTCGTAAAATTTCAAATATGCTCATTTTTTGCGTAGGTCAAGCATGATGTTAGTGCTGGTGTTAGTGGGACGAAAAAAATCAGAGAAGTGTCCTACCAAGCGAAAGTTGAACACAGATTCACAACCCCAAATGGCAACGGCGCATACCCAACCAAGTCCACAGCGAAGAACCCGTTCTCAGTCTCAACCGAAGTAGTCCCAGAAGACAAAAACTCCAGTTCGAAGACAAAAAATCGCAGTCAGAAAGAAGAAACCACCCTCTGTTAAAGACTCACTGCATACCGGTGCTACAGAAGCTGAATCCCCTCCTGCTGTACGTTTAGGTACGCCGCGAGATGAACCACAGAATCCACCAGCAGAACCCACAGTCAACACTAAAGCTGGTCCATTCAAAACACCAAAAAAACGTGTTAAATCGTTAGCAGTGAAATCAACCTCAGTTAGTGTTCAACGCTAAAATTATGTTACCGATCGTACTTTTATACTAATTAGCAACAAATTGTTTGAAACATGCCAAAAAAGCAGGTAAAAGAAGAAAACTCAATGTCCGTCAGCCTCCGACTTATGTGGACGTCGAAGATTGTACTTCGTCATTGTTGCTCGAAAGTTAAGATTGTACTTCAACATTCACGCCAAGCCTCTCAAACACTTCCTGCTGAAGCCAAACTCTTCAGGAAGTATGGCTAAGTGGGCAATTGAGTTGAGCGATTTCAAGATCAAATTTGCGCCGAAAACGACCATCAAAGGTCAAGCATTGGCAGATTTCATAGTGGAAAGCACCAGCAATGTTCTAGCAGAAGCATAAAAACGACAAAGACAGCTAGAGGACACAAACAAAGGTCGGGAACTCTATACTGATGGATCCTCTAAAAAAAAGGGCTACTGATGGATCCTCTTCAAAAGAAGGCTACTGATGGATCCTCTTCAAAAGAAGGCTTGGGGCAGGATCAATTCTCATCCCCCCTGAGGGCGAGCCCCTGAAGTATGCGATCGCTCTTACTTTCATGGCGATCAATAATGAGGCCGAATATGAAACACTTATCACTGGACTGCGACTCGCTAAGGGAATGGGCAAAACGTCACTCAAAGAAAAAAGCGAGTCAGAGCTAATCGTCAACCAAACCAATGGCACTTATGAAGAGAAGGAGGAAAAGATGAAGAAGTACCTCGACATTGCTAAAAAACTCATTGCCGAAATCCCAACTTTCGCGATTGAGTCCATTCCTCGCCAAGACAACCAGTTAGCTTACTCTCTAAGCAAACTGGCATTCTGAGGAACAAAGATATACATGATGTGCGATTTCTAGATCATGCCTTATACTTGGTCCTCGACAACCGAGCATAAGTCTTCAATATTCAAGAGCAGGACAACTGGATGACCCCATTCCAAAAGTTTCTAAAAAATGAATACTGCCAGAAGACGAGGCCACGAAAATAAGCCGTCTAGCCGCAAATTATCTTCTCATATATGGAGAACTGTATAGGCGAGGATACTTAACTCCCTATCTGAGGTGCATATCTCATCCCGAGACAGAGAGAGTTCTCCACGAAGCTCACAAAGGAGTCGTCGCATGTCATGAAGGTGCACGCTCATTAACGCGCAAAATCTTCAAACTAGGCTATTACTGGCCAACCTTGAGCAAGAACGCGATAGAATTAACAAAAAGGTGCGCGACTTGTCAACAGTTCGCACCACGATTCGGTCGACCACCAACGTTGCTATCCCCAATGGCGGGCGCTTGGCCTTTCCCATAAGCATTGGGCAAAGAACCCACATTATCGTGGCGATCGACTACTTTTCCAAGTGGATAGAGGCGAAAGCATTGACCTCCATGACTGAATTTCAAGTGATCAAGTTCTTGAAAATACACATATTTTCACGATTTGGCATCCCCAAAATACTCATAAGTGACAATGGTCCTCAATTCGTGGAAAAAAAAGCTCAAATGGCTCTGCGAAGAATAGCATATCGATCACAGATTCAGCTCGATACACCATTCTCAAACAAATGGGCAAGCTGAAGCAGCCAACAAAGTTGTCCTGGTAGGACTCAAAATGCGAGTTCAAGCCATTAAAGGAAACTGGGCAGAAGAGCTGGATAATGTACTGTGGAATGTCCGAACGACACCCAAAACAGCAACGAGAGAAACACCATTTTGTTTGGTGTACAGATCTGAGGCAGTAGCACTCGCCGAAATAGCAGTACCTACCCACACGATTCTACACTTTAATGCTGAAGCGAATGAAAACGAACGTCGCACAGACCTCGATCTTGCAGAAGAAAGGCGATGGCAATCGAACAATGCACAAGCTAAAATGCGACTAGCGACCGCTCGATACTTCAACAGAAAAGTCAGTGTTGGACAATTTTTCGTGGGAGAGATGGTTATGCGAAGGAATGAGTTCACAAAATTGGACAGACAAAACAAGCTCTAAGCTAAATGAGGGTCCATACAAAGTAGTTGAGATCGCCGCACCAGGGTCATACTACTTGGAAACCACATAAGGTTTAAGGCTACCTCGTCCATTCAACTCCGAACATTTACAGAGGTTTTGTGCATAACTTATAATCAAAATGTTATGTCAATAAAACAAATCATTCCTTCATACAAAGCATAGTCACTCGAACCAAAACGAAAAGTCTCAAAGAATGGGCAACCTATCGAAAGAAAAAGAGGGTTGCGAACGAACCTATAACCATCAAGGTAACAGTTCCTCTCCCATGAAGACCTAGAACGAAGGGCGAATGAACCATCAAGGTAACAGTTCACCCCAAACTAAGTCTAAAACACTAAGTCCTGATATAAAAGGCGAAAAAACCGAAAAGGTAACAGTTCCCTTTCAAGTTTGGCAAAAAACTAAGTCCTGATATAAAAGGCGAACGAACCGAAAAGGTAACAGTTCCCTTTCAAGTTTGGCAAAAAACGAAGTCCTGATATAAAAGGCGAACGAACTGAAAAGGTAACAGTTCCCTTACAAGTTGGGCAAACACTATGTCCTGATATAAAAGGCGAACGAACCGAAAAGGTAACAGTTCCCTTACAAGTTGGGCAAAAACTAAGTCCTGATATAAAAGGCGAACAAAACGAAAAGGTAACAGTTCCCTTACAAGTTGGGCAAAAACTAAGTCCTGATATAAAAGGCGAACAAAACGAAAAAGTAACAGTTCCCTTACAAGTTGGGAAAAAACTAAGTCCTGATATAAAAGGCGAACGAACCGAAAAGGTAACAGTTCCCTTATAAGTTGGGCAAAAACCTAAGTCCTGATTTAAAAGGCGAACGAAGCAAAAAGGTAACAGTTCCGTTACAAGTTGGGCAAAAACTAAGTCCTAATATAAAAGGCGAACGAACCAAAAAGGTAACAATTCTCTTACAAGTTGGGCAAAAACTAAGTCCTGATATAAAAGGCAAACGAACCCACGACAAAGGTAACAGTTCCTTTACAAATCGGGCACAACAAAGTGGGCGAATGAACCTAAGATGCAGCTTCTACAAAGGCGAGCAAATCTTAAGTAACAATTCCCCACGCATAGGCGAACTAACCGAATGACGCAAAACCTAAAAGGCTAACAGATCCACAAGGGATGACAGTTTCCTTAAAGGTGTGATACTTGGGTAACAGTTCCCATAAGAAATTTGGCGAAAGGAAAGGATGGACTGATAAAGGGCCACAATCCTCCTTTCGAAGCCTAAAGGAGCAAGCATAACCTGTTAGAAGGTAATGTTTCCTCCAAATAAAGGTTTAAGACCCTCTATGCAGAGACTATCCTAGGTAAGATAAAGCGAAGTTGAAAACAAATATGATAAAACATCCTAACGCATTGAAACGAAAAGATATCAGAAGAATGACCAAACACATTCTAAGTCAAACAAGAGTAAAGGCTTGCAAAATAAAAGGCGTTCATTATAATTAAAATAATATCTGAGTATTAAGTCGAAAGAATAATTACAAGGTTACCAAAACAAATGGAAATTAAGAGTGAGTATCAATAAGAATAAGAAAGGAGGAGCAAAAAGCATGAGGAGGTCGAACAAGCTCCTTCGACTTGAAGCTCTGCATCGATTTGGTCGCGTGGGGGCCTAAGACCTCAAGGTCTGGGTTCATCAGGGGATGTGGTCTCCTTCTCGGTCCCGGGAGCATACTCCTCGCCGACAGTAGCAGGAGAAGCTTCCTTGGTGTAACCACTCTCAATGTAGTCCTGAAGAGACTTCACCTCCCGGAGAGGAAACTTGGGATCATTCCCCCTAAATCTCGTCCACTATGACCTGGAGTTAGGCCACCACCTTACCCTTCATCACCTCCACGGCGCAGTTGGAAAACTCCTCGGACTTCTTAAAGCCCTCAACCACGCTCTGGGGGGATGGGACAACCTTCAACTTCAAGGCGAGCTTCTCCTTCTCAGTCTTAGAGGCATCCCTATGAGCCCAGGACTCTTCAGCGCAACCTTGCGGTTAACATTCTCTGCCTCCAACCGAGCGGAGTAGTGGTCGGCCTCCTTGGTCTGAATTTCAGCCCTTACCCGTCTCTCCTCGGCGAGAGCCATCTGATCCTCCCTCATCTTGATGGTAGCGAGCAGTCCCCTCTCCTTCTCCTCGTACTCCCGACGGGCATGCTCCACCAGCTCGGTGGTCCCCTCCGCCCTCCATCTCCTCAGGAGGGTAACCTAAACTCCGGAACTGCTTCAGCTTGATAAGCAGATCAACTTTCTTATCGGCGTGCTCCCCTAGGATCCGCTTGATCGCCATCTCCTCGCGGATGAGCTGACAATAGGAAAAAGGGAAATAAAGTTAAATGAGGTCAAGGAGCGACAAAAGAGTGAATAATGAAAGAATCAGGGGTAGATTTAAAGCAGGAATAAAAGATGAAGGACTTACCAAGGCAACCCGCTCAAAGTACGACCTCATGACGACCCCAATGTCGTTCAGGTTCGAAGGGACTTCCACCCGTTACTGAGGTGGAAGGATCCTATCCAGCAAGTGCATGCATTGGTCTAGGTTACCCCGTATCAAGGACTTGTTGGAGATCTCCACCTTCCGGAGATTGTGACGAGGGTTACAGAGACCCCTTGGATCCACCACCTTCAATGGCTGGAATAAGCCCACCAGAGAGCATTACTCCCCGGTGAAGGGAGTCTTGGAAGTGCCTGTTGCGGAACTCTGGGTTTGGACCCTCTTCTGAGCCCCAGTTACCCTGGAGGGGTTGGGAGCAGCAAGATCGTAGGCTGGGGAGACAACCTCCCAAGTGGCAGGGGCCTTGCCCCGAGAAGCAGTGGATCCCCCGGTCGAAGTTGGGCACTCCTCGCCAGAACTCTTCGCCATCTTGGCAGAAGCATGAGCATTAGCAGGAGTCACCTTAACTGCGACATTCTCTGAAACACAATCAACAAGGGTATTACAACCTAAGGCTGGAGCAGAAAAATAAAACCAAAGGGCATAGTCTGATACATACCTCTTGAGCGATCGCCAAAAGCGACCAGGCATGCGCTTGATCGTGCGCCTAGAAGGAGGAGGAGGTGGACTCAAAGACGCCTGGGCAGTAGATAGCTCCGCCTTAGCCTGCTTGGAAAACAGACTAAGAAGTTTCGGCCACCGAGTGCCTACAACGCAATCAATAGCGAAGAAATTTACCCAATCAATAGCGACTGGCGCGGACTGATGAATGTCCACCAGCCTAAGCATCGACTTTGAAGTTTCCGCCACTGAGCGGATTGAACAGAAGCTCGGTTGCCTATGGCGTTGGAAAAAATCATTTATGGCGTTCCTATCACTCCCCGATAACTCGCCAAAGCTTGGGGGAACATCCCATTCTGGCTGGAAAAGCTCCCAAGACACTCTACCCTTGCAATAGAAGTAGTACTTCTTGTAGTTGGAGTTGATAGTTTGGAAGTCATCCACCAGGTGAAAATGAGCGTTCCAGTTCCACACCTGACCCTTCCACTCCTCGTACTTCGGCCAACGAGTTTGGAAATGATGAAGGTGGTTAGCCCCGGCAGCCAACCGGTAAAAACACCGGAATAGGGCCAGTGAATACGTCCATCCTTGATGTAAACACATGAACTTGAACCCAATCCACATCTGAAATGCGTTGGGCACCAGTTGCGTAGGGCCTACCCCATAGTAGCAACAGAGCTCCTTCAAATCGTCACAGAAAGGAAAACACAACTCAACATCAACCTGGACCGCATAAACGTAAACCTCTCCTTCACGAGGATAGTGCAGACCTAAACCTGGGTATCTAGGTGCATCAACTTCTCTTAAACTGGTCAAACCGACCACTGCCTTGAATTGAGCTGGCCCGAACTCATTGGTCTTGATATCTAAACAAAATACCATGACATGGCAAGAACAATACTAAAATAACAAAAATGAGGAAGCTTTACCGCTTAAAAAGAAGCAAAAGAAAACATAAGAAATTACCTGTCGGATAAAAGATGGAGACATTTGTCTCTAGCACGTCCTCCACTACCGGTGCGACCACCAACTGCCAGAAGTTGATTTCGGTGCAGGAGCTCTCTGGCCCTGCGCCGGGGAAGAAGCCTCCTTAATGACCAGAGGAGCGTTTGCAGCCCTAGCCACAACTTTCTGCCCAGGGGAAGGCTGGGCAGGAGAAGGTTTGTTTGATAATTCCTTGCCAGATGATTGATTCTTGCTAGGCATGGTAAAAAATAGAACTTTACCGAAGATGAAAACGAGGAAAGGAAAGTTTGAACAGAGGGTTGAAGAAAACTTGAGCTCTGGAATGCAAATGGCTTGAGTGTGTAAAGGGCTAAATGCCAAAGTTCGGCTTTTTATAGCCAAAATTTGGGAAACCGAACAGGTATGTTTGAAACGGCTCAGACAATGATTACACCATTTTGGGTAAAATTGAAGCGATGTCATAATTCCAAGAGTCACATCTGGGAGACAAAGAGACATACATGCCTCAAATGTCCTCTCGACTTCTTGATAACGGTGCATTCATTAAATGCTCAATACCTTACACAAAAAAGGTGATCGCCAAAAGCAATGCCAAGCCTCTCCTAAAACCCTCGCAACAATAGGGTTCACCCAAAGAGTAATGAATGAGCATCCATAAATCTTGGTAACCCAAAGCGTTCGCCTAATAGGGTAAGAGATCAAACATTCCACAAATTCTAAGCAACCCAAAAAAAGTTCGCGAGAGGATACAGAATCTCCAAAGGCATTAATAGTAGGCAAGGACATCTAAAAGTTCAATCCAAAAATCACTATCTCAAACCCTCTCACAAGATTAAGCTCGACCGAAGAAACTTCACTCAAGCTTCGGGGGCAAATGTTGGGTATCGATAGTGACGACCCAATATTTGTAAGGCCTAGAAGGCCCAATTACTTTACAGGGGATAGAACCCACATCATTCAAAACTGGGTCGACACACAGTAAGGGTAAGTTGGCACCCATAAAGCGGTCCAGTACCAAACCCAAAGCTAAAGTGGCCACCAAAGCCCTATTTCAGGTTGCCCTCGGTCAAGGCCAAAGCCTCCTACTACTCGACATAGGAGCGCTCGCCAAGAGAATCAAATCTCTCAAACTCTGGTCGCACAAACCGACACCAAATATACAGCCACGATATCTCGCATATATCAGGAACATATTCTATAAATATTACATAAGGTAAATGCAATATTACGTCATAACCGTAATATCTGCTATCCTAATATTTACCGGCACAATATTCCCAAAGATATTCAGTTGCCTACAACGGTTTGATCTTCCAACTCTATAAATACTCTTGTTTTACATACGTTCATTACGTTTTGAGTTCATACACACAGTATACTCATTTAAGCATCGGAGTGAGACCCGGAGGTACCCCTCTGTTGTGATCCCCTTCTTGCAGGTTTATCGGAGCTCAAGCGAAAGTGTGCGATCATCAATCATTTGAAATTCAATTTACTGCCAAGTCAGCACCTGAGAAATTCAGACCCAACACCATACAATACTTAGAATATAGCATGAAATCATGAGATGATAGTAAAGACCACAACACAGACTAAGATCAATTATGCACTTTTATGAACAAATGACATCGATAGCTTACAGAAGAGCACTTTTCTGAAGTAACATAAAAATTGGCAATAACAGTACTCAAGAAATGAAATTGACAATAAAATATCAGATATGTTTTCAAGAAATGAAATTGACAATGAAATTGACAAAAAAAATTGGCAATAACAGTTCTTCGTACAGGCAGCGGAGCTCCCATGCCTGGGCCTTTTGTGTAGCACAGACAATTGATGTCCTTCGGAGTTATCTGAGACGTTATAAGGGATTCCTTGATGAGCGCGAGGATAAATTGGAGATGGTGATGAGATGTTTCGCGAGGGAGAAAACCTTTACCTGGGGGCATACTTTACGTATGACGAGGGTTTGATAGAATTGTTCCGTCGAGGGTTACAACGCCGACTCTGATTGTTTGTTTCTAAAAAACTTCCTTCGTCACAGGCGTCGCTCCTAGCAATTCGAACCTGCACAGAATTGAGAACTTCGGGTTGACCCGCTTATTCTACTCATAAGATTAAGTTAGTCTGAGCTTTGAAGAGCTTTTATGTGGATATGGTAAAATTCATAATGTAATAAATGATAGTGAATGCTGCTATTTATAGGCTTTGATTAACCTGATGAATAGTGTTACCTTTTTACCATGGTTAACCTTTTAACTGAGGTCAAACTGACTTTCGGGTGGGACATGGATCATTATCCTCAAATATCAGATATGTTTGATCCCATTTAATGTTGTATGATCCCCATTTAATGCGGTCTTATCCTGACACGTGGAGGCGATGCCTTTTATAAGCTGACGCCTCTCTAGCATCATATGGGCGACGCCTCATAAATGGTTTATAGAATCTTCTTGATTTTATTTAGTTCAGTGATTAATGGTTTATTAAAATAAGGCGTCCTTTATAAACCCCATCATCTGCCCCCCGAGCCAAATAGGAGTATTAGTCCTGATTGGATAGAATCTTTCCTTGAATTTTGACTTTCTATAAGTCTTAATTTGCCTCAACTGGGTTCTCAGTTTAATAGGCGTTGCTTAGCCTTTAAATTTACTACGTGTTAATACCTATAAATTTCCTAGGCGTTAATGAGCCTTTAATTTTCCTAGGTGTTAATACACCTGGTATTTTCTAGGTATCGATGAGCCTGAAATTTCTTAGGCGTCGATGCACCTTTAAATTCCCTGGGTGTTAATACACCTAGAATTGTTTAGGCGTCGATGAGCCTTTAATTTTCGTAGGTGTTAATACACCTGGAATTTTCTAGGTGTCGACGAGCCTTTAAATTTACTAGGTGTTAATACCTATAAATTCCCTATGCGTCAATGAGTCTTTAACTTTCCTAGGTGTTAATACACCTGGAATTTTCTAGGCATCGATGAGCCTGAAATTTCTTAAGCGTCGATGCACCTTTAAATTCCCTGGGTGTTAATACACCCGGAATATTTTAGGCATCGATGAGCCTTTAATTTTCCTAGGTGTTAATACACCTGGAATTTTCTAGGTGTCGATGAGCCTTTAATTTTCCTAGGTGTTAATACACATGGAATTTTCTAGGCGTCAATGAGCCTGGATAAAGCGATGAGAGTTGGCGGGAATTCAAGAATTTTCTTGCGGAAAAATTCAAAGTCAAATTTTTTTTAAAGAAGGAAACTGTTTCATCTACCCCCTGATGACATCAGCTATCCGTGTGATTTCTGAAGATCCAACGGTTCACATTGTCTAACGTTTTGGTTTTCTTTGAAGTTGAATGTAATAGTGCTATGACGTCAGCAATCCGTGTGACCGTTAAGATCCAACGGTCCATCAGAAGCAACGTTTTGCATTCCATTCCAATCTAACAGTCAAATATTAATGATAGTTCATCTTCAAACGTAATGATTGCAAGATTTTTCAGGGTCCACTATAAAAAGGGGTGGCCCATTCATCTTTAACATTTTCAGCTCTGCCTTCTTTCTAAATTCTCTCTCTAAAAATTGATCAGCTTAGCCATCGCCTTTTGTGAAAAGCGTCGCCACTCATTGCCCGTTGTCGAGTAACGCTTTCAGAAGTTCCCTTGTTGAAGAAAGTCATGGCCTCTTCCAGCAATATCCCTAGTAAGACTCTTCACTTTCCCCTTCCTTCTATTGATCCTAAACAAAATATGCTTAGCCGAGAGAACTTTGCATGAGCGGTAGAAACTTCGGGTATGAGCAACGCCGATCTACCTCGTTTTCCTTATCCTGAATCTATGGGCGATGATCAAGTATGTTTTCCTAGAGAAGATGAAGCCACGATCTATTTGAGTCAAATAGAGACGGGGCTTTTATTCCCTTTCTGCGACTCCTTACTAGAAATGTGTCGTTATTACGGTATCGCCCCTACCCAGTTGACTCCCAACGCCATACGTATGTGGGTAGGATTTAGTATTCTTTGCTTTGATAAGGGTTGGCCCTATTCTCTTACATTATTTAGGTCTTTCTATCGCCTTCAATTCAACGCCTTTGGTGTTTTCCTTTTTCAAACTCGTTTCCCAGAGTCGAAGGGTTGGAATGTGCGACGCATAGGGCAAAAACCTTGGAATTGGAATACTAAAAAAATCTTGGTGTGTAGGTTTAAATCCACTAATTCAAACTGGAAAAGTAAATACTTTTTCTTCTTTGGGGGCGTCGCCTGGACCTTAAGAAATCCTCGAACAGATCCTTTATCCTCATTTACTGAATATTCTGAGGAGGATCTCGATACCCTCAACCTCATATACCTAGCACATTACAAGGGGAAACTCTCGTATATATCCAAGGATACCACAGAGGCGATGCTTGCTAGTGCGACATTGAAGTCGTCGGATACTCCACCGGAGATTGATTGGGTATTTTTCTAATCCGTGTTCTCTTCTTTGCAGATGATAATGATTCTTTTGATTACTTATTTCAACATTCTGGACGCTTTATCCAGGCGGCGACTGGTGTCCTTCCACCTATCAGTGAGGAGGAGCCATCCAAGAAAAAACATAAGGCAAAGTCCACAGCTCCTGAGAAGAAGCGACACTCCAAGAAGGACAAGCCTGCTGATCCCTCCAACCCTATAGTGTTGGATGAGAGTACTGAGGAGACAGCGCCGCCAACATGTATTTCTTTATTTTGAAAGAATTTTACCATGTTTTATAAAGGTTTTGGCTAACTGATTGTTGGTTTAGGTACTTCAGAGGAAGGTGGGAGATTTTCAACTTCCCCACTCGATCCCTCACCCCTCAGACAAGCCCCACCTATGAGGTCTCCTTCACCTATGACGCCGACAGTGCCTCAAGCGTCGCCACCTGCTAGATCTACCATGCCCCAGGTGTCTCCTCATTCCAATCCAACGACACCTCAGGTTTCTCCTCCTACTGCCTCAATCAATCCTCCTTTGGGTCCGACTGAAGGCCCTGGATTTGATTTAAAGCGACACCTCTACGAGACCCCTGTCTTAGAGAATCGCCTAATGAACTGGGAGTCATGGCGTCGCTTACAAGGTACCAACATTCCAGAAGGAACCTCCCTTCAAGCCAAACTTCTCGAAGGAACCCACCCTTCATTCTGACCTGGCTCTCTATGGGTCAGTTCTTCCAGGAGATCGTCGCCAGCTCCACTTCGATCCTCAATGGGTCGAAGGGGCCGTTAGAAATCACCTCACCTCAGTCGCCTCAGTAAGTTTTTCTTACTTATATTTGGTTATTCTTCTCTTTATTTTTTATTAACCTTTTTGTTTATAGCTTTTGGCCACACAAAATGAGGTCGGCGCTTTGGCAGTACACCTAGCCCCCAAATGTGCCTCTATGGAGGAGAATGCAGTGAGGGATGCCAAGGCGGCTCATCTTGAGAAGGAGATGACTGAATGGATGAAGGAGAATGCCATTCTTGAAAAAGATAAGGCATTTCTCCTAAAGTGCGTCGATGAGGAGCGTCACCTCAAGGATGGAGCAATTAAGAATGCTCAATTTGTTGTTGAAAAGGCCAACAAATTTGCTCAGCAACTTGCGGAGTGTGAGCAGTCCGCCAATAAAAACAGGGAAAACACTCGCTGAGCCGAGAAATATGTATCCTCCTTGAATAAGGAGAAAGAGACGGTGATCAAGGACAAGGAGGCGGCTTTTCTCCAGCTCA
Source organism: Chamaenerion angustifolium (assembly GCA_946814005.1). Lineage (NCBI taxonomy): Eukaryota > Viridiplantae > Streptophyta > Magnoliopsida > Myrtales > Onagraceae > Chamaenerion > Chamaenerion angustifolium. Next base: position 5,698,980 of record OX328279.1, read on the forward strand.
AAGATGTGCAAAAGGAGAAAGAGGCGGCGCTTCGTCAATTGGAAACTACTAAGGTTGAGGCGGTGGAATCCTATAAGCAGACTGCAGCCTTTAGGGAGGCCGCTGAGAGGCATTTGGTGGACAAAGTCATCCGTATGTATGGAAGACTAGTCTCCCAAATTCACGAGGTTCAACCTGATTTTCCTGTGGAGAAAGTAAAAGGTTTTCAGGCCTTCTTACAGATGCAACAGGAAAATATGCAAGTTGAAGCTGCCGCTTCAAAGGCAAAGGCTACCCAGAAATGAGCAGCGACGCCTGGGACTAGCAGCACTCCTACTCCAGCTAAGGCTGGGCAGAAACGAGCAGCGCCAGAGCCTAGTAGCATTCCTCCCAAGGGTCCTTCTTCAAAAAACACTCCTCTTCCAAAAGCCACTTGAAGACCTTTAATATTTTCTAGATCTTGCTCTTGTAATTTTTGTTTTTTCAGCACTTGAACATTCTATCGTGTAAATCATCACTTCAGATAATGAATGAAATCAAGGCATGTCATCAAGGCGTCGACTCTTTATTTTGAAACTTATATACGTTTATGGGATCAATGACTTTGAGAACTTGCAATACTCATTAATAATATCCAAATGGCATTGTAAATTAAAATCTAGGCATAGAATATTTTCAAATGCTCCGCACTGAAAGTATTCCTCAGCTTTCTTCCTTCCTCATCCTCCAAAGCGTAGGCGTTGGGATGAGGGATGATGATGACCTTATAAGGCCCTTCCCACTTCGGAGATAATTTATTAATCTTATCCAAATGTGATAATTCATTTATTCTCCATACCATCTCCCCCACGAAGAATTGGCAAGAGAACACTCGCCTATTATAATATCTAGCGGTGGCCAACCTCATCCTTCATTGGGTTTCATCTGATATCCATCTTTAACGTCCACCAAATCAAGGTCGGAGCGCCTATGTTCATCATTAGGCGCCGCCTCAAAATGTGTTACTCGATGTGATGCTAGGGCTATTTTAGTAGGAGCCATAGCTTCTGAGCCATACACCAATCCAAAAGGCGTTTCACCCGTGGATATTTTTGGTGTTGTCCTGATGGACCATAGAACATTATCCAGTTCGTCAGTCCATTATACTTTCAAGGCGTCAATATTCTTTTTAAATCCATTGAGAATAACTTTGTTTGCCGCTTCTACTTGCCCATCTGTCTGCGCATGCCTTACTGAGGCATGGCGATGCTCTATATGCAATTCTTCACAAAAGCATTTTAGCTCTCTTCCAGCAAACTGAGGGTCATTATCACTGACAAGAATACTCGGAATTCCATATCTGGATATAATTATGGATTTCAAGAATTTCACCACTTGGAATTCTGTGGTCGGCGCCAGAGCTTTAGCCTCTACCCACTTTGAAAAGTAATCCACTACAACTATGAGATAACACTTCTGCGTAGACTTGGGGAATGGACCAACCAAATCGATCCCCTATTGTACAAATGACCAAGCGACACGCATAGGTATCAATTTAGATGGTGGGCGCCCAATTCTTGGAGTGTATCTTTGGCATGATTCACACTTTCTCACCATTTCATCTGCTTCATTCACCATCATCAGCCAATAATACCCTTGATTCAGGGCTTTTCGAATAATTGACTTAGCCCCTTCATGGCAAGCAGCATATCCTTCATGCAGCTCTCTGAGTATGGTAGTAGCCTCAGGTTGAGCGACGCATTGCAAGAATGGCGTAGAAAATCCTTTTCTGTAACGGATTCCATCAATCACAGTATAGCTTGGCGCTATACGCTTTATTCTTTTAAGCTCCGCTTCTTCTGAAGGTTTGACCCCTGATTCTAAATATGCCTTTATGGGCGCCGCCCATGTATCAATAATATGAATGTTAAAACATTCATAGGTTCCTTGAGTTGAAACACTTTCGACAAAATGTACTTTCAAGGGTGTTTGCTGCCAGGCATATTTGCTCAGAGCATCTGCTTCTTCATTTTCTTCTCTCGGAATGGCGTTAATCTCAAATTAGGCGAAGCCTTCAGTTAGAATTTTGGCTTCACTTAAATACTTTTTCATCATCTTTCCTTTGGCCGCATATTCCCCCTTGACTTGATTAACCACAAGCTGGGAATCGCAGTATACATTGATGGCTTTGATGCTTATACCCCTAGCTATCCTTAGACCCACAATCAACACCTCATACTTAGATTCGTTGTTGGTGGTCTTAAAGGTTAGAACTAGGGCGTATCTTAAAGATTCCCTTCCATCTGGGGGAGTTAGCACCAATCCTGCCCCTGAGCCTTCCATGGATGAAGATCCATCTGTGTATAACTTCCATACAGGAGATGTTTCTTCTATAATCATTGGAGTCAAGATATTTGTTGAGGGCGACGCCTCACTCTGGTCATGTGTGGATTCGACTATGAAGTCTGCCAAAGCTTGGCCTTTGATGTCTGTCCTTGGAGCAAATTGGATTCGAAATTCACTTAACTCTATCGCCCACTTTATCATCCTTCTAGACGCATCTGGTTTTTGGAGAAAACGTTTTAGTGGTTGATTAGTTAGTACAATGATTTCATACTCATGGAAGTAGGGGCAAAGCTTTCTAGCAGAAACTACCAACGCAAAGAGATACTTCTCAACTTCTACATAGTTTATTTCTGTCTTTGAAAGGACTTTAGATACATAGTAAACTGGCTCCTGGCCAGACTCTATGTTCTTTACAAGTACAGAGCTTAGAACCACTGGACTAACACTTAAGTAGAGAACTAAAGCATCGCCCCTTTCCGGCTTAGCTAGGGGAGGTAAGGTTCGAAGATGCTTCTTCAGCTCTTGAAACGCCTCTTCGCATGCTAGTGTCCATTCGAACCTATTTTTGGCCTTTAATACTTGAAAGAATGGTAGAGATTTGTCCCTAGCTCTGGATAAAAATCGACTTAGTGCCGCCAACCTTCCATTTAAACTCTGCACCTCCTTGTGACAATTGGGACTTTTCATGCCTTCAATGACACTTAGCTTTTCGGGGTTTACTTCTATCCCCCTTTGGCTCACCATGTACCCCAAGAACTTGCCAGATTGGACCCCAAATGCACATTTAGCATGGATTAATCGCACCTGATAAACCCTCATAACTTCGAAAGTTTTTCTGAGGTTTTCCGTATGGTCGTTGCTTTTTATAGACTTCACCAACATATCATCAACATACGCCTCCATGCTCACCCCTATCATGCCCGCAAAAAGCTTGTTAACCATCCTTTGGTAGGTGGCACCAGCATTGATGAGCCCAAAAGGCATGACAGTATAGTGATATATATCACTATCTACATAGAAAGCTGTGTGTTGAGTGTCGCCTGCTGACATCTTGATCTGGCTGTATCCAGAATAAGCATCCATGAAATTCAATAGCTTGTGCCCTGAAGTGGCGTCGACCAGTTGGTCAATTCATGGCAAGGGATATGAGTCCTTAGGACATGCTTTGTTTAAGTCCCTGAAGTCGACACACATTCTCCATTTACCTGTGCTTTTCTTCACCAGTACAGGGTTTGCGACCCATATCTGGAATCTGATTTCCTTAATAAATTGAGTTTCAATCAATCTCGCCACTTCTTGCCGAATGGCTATAGACTTCACCAACATATCATCAACATACGCCTTCATGCTCACCCCTATCATGCCCGCAAAAAGATTGTTAACCATCCTTTGGTAGGGGGCACCAACATTGATGAGCCCAAAAGGCATGACAATATAGTGATATATATCACTATCTGCATAGAAAGCTGTGTGATAAGCGTCGCCTGCTGACATCTTGATCTGGTTGTATCTAGAATAGGCATTCATGAAACTCAATAGCTCGTGCCCTGAAGTGGCGTTGACTAGTTGGTCAATTCGTGGCAAGGGATATGAGTCATTAGGACATGCTTTGTTTAAGTCCCTGAAGTCGACACACATTCTCCATTTGCCTGTGCTTTTCTTCACCAGTACAGGGTTTGCGACCCATGTCTGGAATCTGATTTCCTTAATAAATCAAGTTTCAATCAATCTCGCCACTTCTGCCCACGGGTCGTCGCTTCTGAGGGATCGGTTTGATACTTGTGTCTATATTGAGTTCATGGGTAATAACCTCCTCGCTTATACCCGGCATATCGCTCGGTTTCCAAGCAAAGAGCTCTAGAAACTCAATTAGCAAGAGGGTCAAAGTTGTAGCCTACTCTTCGGGAAGCGTCACCCCAATTTGAACGACCTTTTCAGGACCTCTGTCCATATCTTCACCAGCATTTCCACTGGTGTTGGGCGAACCTTCCCTTCCCTTAAATCCTCCTCTGCTTAGATGGATAAGGTCTTCTTTCCTTTCAACACTCGGTGTCGAGTGGATTTCACATAACAATTTCTTGCCCCAGGATGATAGCCTTTTACCACTCCTATCTCATGAGGTGTTGGGAATTTCAGGAGTTGATGGTAAGTAGAATGAACCATTCGATGGGGATTCAGGGTAGATCGTCCTAATATCACGTTGTAGGCTGTAGGGGCATCGTCTACAACAAAGGTGACATTCATTGCCAAGGATTTTCATCCCTCACCTAAAAATACTGGCAAGGTAATTGCTCCTACAGGGTATGTGGGGGGTTGAAGCAAAGCCAAAAAGTGTGAAGTTCACCTTTTTCAGGTCTTTCTCGTTCCTTCCCATTTTCTTCAAAGCGTCAAGGAAAAGAACATCTGTCGAACTTCCCGAATCAATAAGTACTCGCTCCACGTAATAGCCAACAATTTCAGCAGTGATGACCAGTGCATCCTCATGTGGGCATGTCACATGATCCATCTCATCTTCTCTAAAAGTAATACTAGTTTCATCCAACGATCTAGGGGGCTTTCCTGCCTTAGAGGTTCCAGATAACTCAGTAGCATATACCTCCCTGGCGTTACTGGTCTCTCCTCCCGACGCGAAGCCACCACTGATCACTCGTACATGTCCTTGTTTGCTTCTAGGGCCCTCATCTCCCACCTCTCTTTTAGGCGACACCCTCCTATTCCTTTGTGGGCTAGGACTCCGATCCCTTTTTGCCACGAAATTTTTGAGAAGTCCCTTCTGGATAAGCGCCTCAATATCTTTCTTCAAAGTTTTGCAGTTGTCAGTACTATGCCCTTTGCTTCGATGATACCGACAATATTGCTCATGATTGGGGCCCATAGGTCCTCATGTTTTTCGAGGTAATGGCGGCGACACCCAATCCCTCTTCTCCATCTCACTTAGGATGATGGAAATCTCTTGGTTTAAGGGCGTGAAGACCTCAAAAACTTCTCGCTAGGGACGTGGGATATTAGGGTGGCGCCTGTCCTCTTGGGGACGACTTCGTCTATCCTCTTGGGGATGACTTCTTTGTGGTCGTTATTCTGGCATTTTTCCTTCTTGCACCTCCTTTCTATGTTCTCTAGGAGGTTTTCTTCCTTCTCGGGCTATTTTGAGGTCAATATATGACTTGACTCTCGCCGCCATATCTGATATGGTATGGACATGGATGACACTCAAGTTGTCATGTAAAGCTGAACCTCTGGGACCCAGTGCTCTAACGAAAGCTTGAATGGTCTCACCTCCCTTGATGACCTGATCGATACTAGCTAGAGCCTGGTTGAAGCGGATAGAGAAATCTCCCAAACGTTCATCCCCCACTTGCCTAATACGGTCTAAAGTGCCAACACTTTTCAGCAATTGTCTCCCACCCATGTACTGAACGATAAAATTTTCCTTTAAATCTGCCCAAGACTTGACAGAAGCTGTAGGCAAGCCAAAGAACCAATGAGAGGTGGCGTCACTCAAAGTTGAGGGAAAGAGGATTGCAAAATGCTTTTCATTTTTAGATCTTCCCAATAGAGAAGATTCATGACTCTGGACATGCTCCACGGGGTCACCTTCCACTCGATATACCTCGATCCTAGGGATCTGAACAGACTTTGGCACCTTCACATCCAGAATTTCATTTGTGAAAGGGTGCGATACCTTATCTCTCAGCTCGGGCATTACTTTGCCTCGCTGCTCCTTGTTTGCCTCAGTAATAAGCTCCTTCACCTTTTCAAGGGTTATTTCACCCCGAGGAGGAGCCATTATTACTAGGGGTATTTGCCTAGCGACGCTTCTAGGAAAAGGATCCGCCATACTTGGCAGTCCTACTACGGGCCGGGAATCTCTTGAGGATCTGATGTTGCTTTATCCGTGCGATGATGCTCATTAAGACGAGTTGCACGAGTAGCAACCATAAACTCCCTTCGATTCAAGAGTTCATCTATCGCCGCTATGAGCGCAGGAGTAACAATCTCTTGGGCAGTAGGCACTACTGAGGGTGCTCTTCCTCCAGATGATGTTATATGAGACTGCGCTGGCATGAGCGGCACTCAAGTCTGCTGAGGTGGCAGTACTCTAGACAGGACTCCTATTGGGGCTGAAGCACTTGGGAGTACCGCTCCTGTATTCCGCTGAAACCTTGACATAAAAGCTGAAGGCGTCAGGTGTTGCTATAAGTCATGGAGTAAGCTTCCTTCTTCAGGTTGCTGAGTTTTCTTAGCTCGTGTATTGGCAGGAGCCATGGCAATATTTTGCTCAAGGTTTCGCATAGACGGCACCAGATGTTGGCTTCTGAAAAATCTTCCTTCGTCACACGCGTCGCTCCTATCAATTCGGACCTGCACAGAATTGATAACTTCGGGTTGACCCGCTTATTCCATTCCGAAGATTAAGTCAGTCTGAGATTTGAAGAGCTTTTATGTGGATGTGGTAAAATTCAGAATGTAATAAATGATAATGAATGTTAGTATTTATAGGCTTTGATTAACCTGATGAATAGTGTTACCTTTTTACCATGGTTAACCTTTTAACTGAGCTCAAACTGACTTTCGCATGGGACATGGATCATTATCCTCAAATATCAGAGATGTCTGATCCCATTTAATGTTGTCTGATCCCCATTTAATGTGGTCTTATCCTGACACATGGAGGCGACGCCTTTTATAGGATGACGCCTCTCTAGCATCATATGGGCGACGCCTCATAAATGGTTTATAGAATCTTCTTGATTTTATTTAGGTAAGTTATTAATGGTTTATTAAAATAAGGCGTCCCTTATAAACCTCATCACCGATCTTTTTCGCGGAACCCTCAAAGCCTAGTGCTATCATCTCTTCATCATCTTAGCAGTTGGGAACCTGTGATGTGACTGTGAGGGTTTAGACTGAATCAGAAGAAAGTAGGGAAGGGAGTTGACAGAGACCAAGCTGAATAAAGTATGTGGCGGAGTCGACGACGTAGGTATAGAGTTGATTTTTTAAAAAACAAATAGTAAGGTAGTGTTTAATTGAATGTATTATTTAATAAATTATTAGATAATACTATATTTGGATTAAACATGTATTAAGATACCTAGACAGTGTATGATTCAGTATAAAATTATATGTACACCGTGGCAAGAAACTATAAATACCATTAAATTTATGTTGGAATATAAATATGTTTAACACATGAATTATGTTATTTTTTTAAATAAAATATATTAATATTAATGTTCTTTAAGAAAACAATCACGAGCGCGCACAAAAAAAATGAGGTATTATCTCTTTGAGTCATAACTGCTTCAATCTACTACAATCTTTTCTTCTGATCTTTGCAATTTCATTCTTAAAATGTTACTCTCATGCATAAATCTTCAAAACCTTCATGTTTTCTAGCGGCCCTATGTAAGTGATTTCTGATTGAAGAGAAAAAAATATAGCATTGTGTTGGTTTGACAAACACGTGAAACAACATAATTTTATAAAAATGTCATGATTTTACAAATCGATTTTGGGAACCATGATTTTAATAACACATAGGGAACCACACTTAGCAAAATATGAAGATGAAATAGTTAAATAATCACTTCTAATTTTTTTTCATGACACATGCACGTAAAGAGTCAGAAAACAATAGAGCAAATGATATATGTTTGTATAATTATATTTTTTTAAAATATATTTTATTAAAAAAAATACTAAATAGACTCTATAAAACTAGCCACCAAAATATAATGATTTAATTTTCTCGACTCATTTTATATGGGCCGCCAAATAGAAATATGAATTTAATTTTCGCGGCTCATTTTATTGAGCTGCGAAATTTTTTTAAAAATAATAATTTATACCATATTCTTACGTAGGGTTATTAGATAATACCATAATTAGATAATGTGTTAGCTAATACACAATTAACATGTACACTATAATTGTGTATTAACTAATAAATAAGTGTTAGTTAATACATACTATTATTTTTAATCAAACATTATATTAATTAATACATGTATTAGTTAATACTAACACATGGCAAATACCACAATCAAACACTCCCTAAATATCAAAATATCATTTGTTTAAAAAACAATACTAAAGTGTACCTACCCACCAATAGTATTCACGGGTGGTAAAGTATAAACACCACCCGTGAATGCCATTCGCGGTTGAAACTTTACCGTTAGTTTCAACAGTGAATGCCATTCGCAGGTGCGGTTTTTTTATTTATTTATATTTGTAGGGTTAAATACCAAGGAACTACCTGAACTTTGGACGTTTTGCAACGAGCTACCCAAACTTTAAAAAATCAAAACGGTCTACCTGAACTTTGGTCGAAAGTGTAACGAGCTACATCTATCCAATTAATAACGAATTTCCGACGAACTTCCGACGAATTTATGTCAACAGTTGACGGTAATTTAGACGGAGGTAGCTCATTGCACCTTCGCCAAAGTTGAGATAGAATGTTTTTATTTTTTAAAGTTCGGGTAGCTCGTTGCAAAACGTCCAAAGTTCAGGTAGCTCCTTGGTATTTAACCTTTTTTATTTATTAAATGGTTAATTACTTAAATATTTACACATATTTGCCCAATGTGCAGAATGGTTTCAGAATATGACTAATTGGTTTTCTTGCGTGACTCAATGGTTACACATATTTTTCCCCGTGTGATTAATTGATTACACTGTTAGTCTTCGTTACTCCGTTAATATTTTTGAATTATTTAATGACTATTTTGCTCTTCTACTGTTCATCTTCTTCCTCAAGAACTGACTCATAATGTTCATCTTTCTATTTTTCATTTATGATTTATGTTCATCACCGCAGTCACATCCCTCTGTTTCCCCCTCCCCTCCCCCCGCCAACTGCGAATCTCCGTCGATTCAATAATTGCCTTATCTAGAGCTGGTAAGCTTCCTGTCTCCTGTCTCCTATTGAATCTGATTCTTAATTCAGTTGTTCTAATCTTTAACTGGACTATGGAGTGGAGCATTTGTTACTGCAGATTTCCAGTGATTGAGTTCGGAAGCAAGGTCGTTATTCACATACTAAGCTCATGGAGCAATTGAAGAATCTTGTTCCGTACAAACTCAAACAACAAATCACGGAAAGCTCTCCCGGCGAAGTCCTTTTAGTATCGTCTTCTCTCGTAGACTTCTTTCTCCATTTACAAGATTTTCACGTAATCGTTGGTTACTTGGCCTCCTCCTCGGTCTGCAAATTCCTCCACCGTGGAGGAAGCTGAAGAAATTTGCAGGTCGGAGGTCTGAATACCTCCAATTTGGATGATGTGCTTGGGTGATTTGTTGTTTCAGTGAACATTGTTCGATTTTAGATTTTAGGGTTAATAAGTTAATTAAAGAAGGGTAATATTGTCATTTTATATGTTAGAATAATGACTTAACGATGATTTTTGATGATGAACAGTAGAAAAATCAACTAGTCACAATGGGCAAACATGTGTAACATTTAAGTAATTAATCCTTTATGAAATTAAATCAATTTTTCGTGAATCTACTTTGTGGATTAACTCATGAAGTTACACTCTGAAACGAAAAGCTTTGATTTTCCTTTAGGAATATCCATTTTGGCTTTAATGGTGTGATCAAATAAGCATAAACTATGTAAACCAGATTGTGTATTTTACTGACAATATCCAACATTCATACGAGAGTTTCGTAGGATGATTTTCGAATTATCGAACTCCATGACAACAGTCAATGATTATGTAGCAACAATCATGCATAAGGTCGCAACCCATTATGTTTGTGATTAAAACATTAACCGCAGACACGAGTGTAGAGTCGTCACTAGTTGTAGCTGCATGTGGTTGCGACGATGTTGCTTTACATGTGTAATGGGTTTAACGTTGGCCAAGTGCTAACGAACATGTAAGTGCCGACTCAAACCCTACACAACCACCTAGGTTGTCGTATCAATCATGGTCAGGCTTAACCATTGAGATGGACATAATTCTTGGTGTTTACGTATTGGTAGCACATAGTCTATTCTTGTCATATATGGTCCTCATTTATTGTAGTTTATTCAATGTAGAGTTTCCATACGGAGATCTCCTCACCTGTATACAAAGGGAGTCTCCTATGACTAATATTCATCAGCAATACAAGAAGTAGTATTTCTCTCATATATCTAGTGTTCGCCTATAATTTTATTTGTAAATGAGTGAAAGACTATTTAAGGACAACTTAATGTCGCACGAGTGAAGTGAGAGTGATAGTGATAGTATTTCTCTAAGTCCGTATTCAAACCACATATATCACTAATAGAGCAACTCTAACAATAATTTGTGTTTTGATACAAAAAGTAACTTTTTTAAAATATTACAACAGAACACAAAAATAATAATGATTAATATATGTAAATAAATAGATAATTTACCCTAACAATCAAATCTAATTCCGCTAAAAAAACATAAAAAACAAAAAATATACACAGTAAAATAAAATTTATTATTATTTTCTTAGTAAAGCGTGAATGCTCAATTGGTTCTCATACTAGTATAAAGCATAGTTATCAGAATCGGACCGGCCATCGAACCGGCGAGGGGGTCGGTTTGCGGTTCGGCCGGTTCAACCCGGTCCAACATGGTTCAGTGTGTGGTTCACTGTTCACAATGGGGGGAAAAATTGAAAACTTAAAATACATACATAGTCTCAAACACAAACATAATTACCTCAAACTACATAGTCTAACACACACACAAACTACATAGTTTCAATATCAAACACACATTACTCTCAATTCTCAAACACAAAACACAATAGTAGTGAACCGGTTTAACCAATTGTGTTAAGCCGATTGGTTTGTGCGGAACCAAAAACCTAAAACAAACAAAAACGGCCGAAAAAAAACGAAAACCCAAAAAAAAATCAGCTAAAAAGTGAAGCGGAAACCGTTCGGTTTTTTAAAAACCGATCGGTTTTCTAAAAATTGTCTGGTTCAACCCGGTTCAAACACTGTTCATTTGTAAAACGGTCTTTTAACTGAACCAAACCGGATAGGGTTTCGGTTCTCGATCGGACCGCCGATCCGGTTCTGATAACTATGGTATAAAGCATAATTTTGTTTTTGTTATGTTTATTTGTAAGAATTTTAAGAAATCATTGTCCCTATTTTTCTAAGGATAACTCCGAAGTCCTTCCATAAACATGACATATATCATATAATTGTAATGTACACAAATCAACATCTTATAATTGATTTTTTTTTAAAAGTAGGCACTGTGCTAAAATAATTTGAAAAAGTAAGTATACTGAAAAAATATTTAGCAAAATGTATATAAGCGCTACTGGAGGTAGCGTTTTTTTACAACGTGCGCTACTTTGAGTAGCCTTTTTCACAAAACGCCACTAGGAGTAGCGTTTTTCATAAAACGCTACTTGGGGTAGCGTTTTTATGAATTTCGTTACCCTTAGCGACATTTTTTGTTTTACGTTTTTTTGACGATTCAATGTTTAATTAAAAATAAAGTTAACAAAGTTGTTTATTCACAAGTTTCAATCTGCTGCAAAAGAGCTTATAACTATAGCTTTTTAATTGAGTTTTTTTTAAAAAGTAACCATGTCAATTTGCAGCAAACTGAATCAGTTAAAGTCGACCGCCCTCTTGCACCTAAAAACCCCAAAGAGCTCTTTTGCAGCAGTAATTCCTGAAAATGTCAAACTAGCTAGTGTATTTGAAGAAAAGTCTCATTCAGAAACTTGTGAATAAACAACTTTGTTTCAATGTTTTACCTCGCGGATGTTGTTCAGAACAAGTTGGAAAATTTAGGACAGGAAAAAAGTATTTAACTTCTTATAACTTCATTTCTTGTTTACTTGAAGAATTTGGTGAGACTAGCATAGAGAATGAACAAGCATCAGTTCGCTTGAAAGACCTTGGTTGTTGTATCATGTTAATATCTAAACTTCACATTTTTAGAGAACCAATCGAGGAATTTGGTGAGACTAGCCTAGAGGAATTTGGACCTATGAATACTGAGATGAAGCAACGCGTGATTATATCTCTCAATTTCTATTTAGGAGGAAAACCATAAGCAGACTTAAAATCAACGTTGTTTCTGATAGACCGTTGTTTCCACTCACTGCTTGGAAGAGAGCAACGATGGAACTTGCATATCTAACAACACCAGCAAGGTGGTTTAGATTTCTCTTGATGAAACCTTCCATTTTCATTGAACTTTTCCAAAAAGTTTTTTTTCAAAAATTCATTTTCTTGGTTTGATACTGTTGTGAATAGTTGTGTGTTGTGTCTTCTCAAAATTCATTTACACATTGATGCGTTTTTTAAAAAAAAAAAAATCTGAAAAACCCAGGTGGTAGACCTGCGCAGATGCACATTTTGCTAAATATTTATTTTATATATATACTTTTTTAAAAAAAAATCGAAAATAAATACTTTTAAAAAAAAGTCATTAAATGACGCTAACTAGACGTTAATATTTTACTTTTAGACTGAACGTATAATACGATACGTAATTTACTTCGTATTATACGGTCAGTCTAAAAGTAAAAAATTAACGTCTAGTTAGCGTCATTTAATTCGTAATTAAATTATCTACGCACTTTAATTTTTTTGAGTAAGTACATAATTAAATTTCTCACGTAATGCATTTAATTATTTCGGTCAAATTTTAAGACAAGCGATGTTACAATATCACTGTATTTCTAATCAAAAAAATTACCCTAGGTAGATAATTGAATTACGACATAAATAACGTTCATTGTGGTCAGTTTGGACTTACATGGTATGAAATTCATAAAAACGCTACTTGGAGAGCGTTTTATGAAAAACGCTACCCCTAGTGGCGTTTTGTGAAAAACGCTAAAAAACGCTACCCCAGTAGCGCTTATATACATTTTGCTAGTATTTTTTCAGTATACTTACTTTTTAAAATATTTTTTTGCACAGTGGTTACTTTTTAAAAAAATTCCTTATTTAAGTGATTTTTTCTATTATTATATATAATTATAGTAAATTATGACATGTGTTATGTGCCTTACCGTTGTTATTATTGGTTGAAAGGGTTATTATTGGTTGAAAGGGTGTCAATTTGTGACGAGGAATCAATTGAAGGATCGTGTCAAATATGTTCAATCCAAACACTCTAAGATTAATAATGAGTCAATTTTCAAAATTCAAACACGGTATATGGGTTCACAGGTCAACTCTGTCTCATTTTAATTTGTATAATATAAATTTTGTGGGTAATCTGTCGAGCCGCGTGACCCACTGAATCATGCAACCCACGTGACTCATATGACCCGTGCGACCCGTGAACTTTATATAATTTATTATAATATATATATATATAGTTATACTAATTCAATGGTTGACCCACATGTCGATAGGTACGCCCCAAACCAGACTCATTTTCATGCGAGTTGTAGGTTCGTGTCAAAATCACCAGCGGATCCAAAATATTCGATCCATGGGCGGATCGATCATCCACATATCATCCATAGGCCGTGTCCAAAATTGATACCCGTTATCGCACATAATGTATTAAAAGTATATAATCATATTCACTTCGAAAATCATATAAGATTAGGTTTTGAATATAAAAGAAACTAAATAAAAATATAAACTTAAATTATTTACAATAATGTTATAAGAAATCAAAATTAAATAGTATAATGACTGAAATATTTTTTTGAGTTCAATATGTTGTAACTGTTTTTAACTTATTTGATTAAATTTACTACATTGACATGAATGTTTGTTGCTCTCTATCTCTTAAACAGATTGTATAATCTCTTTTATTGGATTTAAAGGAAATATGCTGATCTATATACTGTATTTTTTTTCCTAAAAAAAAGCACAGAAATTTTAAATTTTATAATATTTCTCTAGTGATTCTTTTATATTCGGTCACCAATCTCGATCATACTTCATTATATTTTGAGTTAATAAACAAATCAATACTCCAACTTTAAGCACTTTACAAATAGCTATTTGAACCAAATATCTATACTTTCGGAGTTGGGGCAAATTGCTACATCACTTAACTTTTCTATTACATATGAACTGAAAATGATGTGGCAACACATGATTAGTTCATGATTTAAAAAATTAAATGTTTTTTTAATAACAAAAACATGTGATAAAATTTTTAAAAAATTTGAATAATTTAAAGGGAAAATAAGAGCTTTTAATATAATACTTTTATTAAAAATATGAAATAAAAAATAATATTAGTTTTTTTTTGTTTCATATTTTCAATAAAAAATATTATATTAAAAACTCTTATTTTGCCATTTTCAATAAAATTATTATATTCAATCATGTGTTGTCACCCATTTTTCGTCCATATTTAACGGAAAAGTTAACCAAAGTAGCAATTTGCTCCAAGTATCAAAGTTTAGATAGCAGATTTTGAAAAAGTAAAATTCAGATAACAATTTGTAAAGTGTCCAAAATTGGATAGTAATTTGATTATTAAGCCTTATATTTATTTTTGGTGCTATATTTATGACAATGTCTGAAGTTTAATATTATTTATTTATTTATCCTAAATATAGTGATTATTACTCGACTTATTATTCTTCCCGAAAAATCAGCCCTTGAAGTCCCAATTTTTTGCTCCTATATTAATCCCCCTCCCCCCCTGACGATCTACACTCTCGACTTCCTCCTTCAGCAGTCTTACACTTCTTCTCTCTGTTCTTGTTGATCGAGTTTTTTCCCCTTCCAAATGGCTTCCAATGCTCCGATCGTTTGTTTCGGCGAGATGCTTATAGACTTTGTGCCCACCGTCTCCGGCGTGTCGCTGGCGGAGGCACCAGGGTTCCTCAAGGCCCCAGGAGGCGCTCCGGCCAACGTCGCCATTGCCATCACCAGGCTTGGCGGTAAGTCCGCCTTCGTCGGTAAGCTTGGAGACGATGAGTTCGGCCATATGCTGGCCGGGATCTTGAAGCAGAATGGCGTGATCGCCGATGGCATTAACTTCGACAAAGGTGCCAGGACCGCCCTCGCGTTCGTCACACTTCGTGCCGACGGAGAGCGTGAGTTTATGTTCTACAGGAATCCCAGCGCTGACATGCTCTTGAAGCCTGAGGAGCTCAATCTCGACCTGATCAGATCTGTACGTGCTCGATCTCTACTTTCTCTGCTACTCGTTTCTGTTCTGTATTCCAGAAATGTCAGTCGTGGTGGCGAACGGTTGTACGAGCAGCGAGGTGCTCTATATCGCCCCTATTGATCTCACGGTCCATCCTTGATTTTCTTCTATTTGATCATCACCCACTACATTCCGGTCTTTGTCCCCTCTCCTATCGTGCGTGATTCCTTCATGACTTCATCTCCTTGATAATTTTTGGCTTGATGCATAACGACTACAAAATTTTTTATACATTTCCACATCGATTTCGTTTTTCGGATGCAATTTGGGAGCGTAACTGAGCATGGTTTTTCATTATAATATGGATCCACCTTTGACTGGAACAAACCTCTAAATGTTTAGTTTTTTTTCACCTTGGCCAATTTCAGTGCTAAATGCTAATAATGCAATTTGGGGAAATGGCATTCTTAATCTAAGCATGATTTTTATTTTCTTACAGAAATTAATAAAAATTCAATTTTGAAGTTTAAATCCTTGAATTGATGAACGTCGGATGGAGTATTCTCCAACAACCATTTACATTACCCAAAAGAAGAAAAAAGTTTAATCTTGGTGAATATCTGGTGCTTAGCCAGCCGTGATCCGAGGATACTTTTCCTTTCCAATCAATCTCGTGTGGCTGAGATCTGTTTTGGATCTTCAGCACCGTATTCTAGACCGTAGATAATGATCTTGTAAGGCTGACGTGGTTAATCAGGCTTTTTATGAAGAAAAAAAATTAAAGTGTATTATTCACAATATGATGCCTCACTCAGGCCAGCATGCTAAGGTAGCATGTCTCTTTCTTTCCACCTTACCCTGTTTTTTGCTTTTACCTAATTTCTTGATTATTGTTTTTTAATTTATCTTATACCATAATTATGCACGCGTGATGTACATGCAAATATATATATATATATATATATATGTTGTTGTTGATGAATAATTAGAGCACAAAACTGTTGCCTTTGACTTTTAGTTTGCTTGTTGATAACTTTCAGGGGCCGTTTAATTAGAATAATTTTAGAAATTTATCTGATTGTGGAAGCATATGTGGATGTTCTGATCTGATTCAATCAATTTGATCGCAATTCCCCATTTCTTCTCTGATTAAACTTCCATTCTACAACCAGTAGTATTATTAACTGCAGTTAGGTGTCATGCTTTGACAAGTTGATGGCTTGTGTGGTTTTTATTTGAGTGCTTCATCAATTCTTTGGTGGATCATTTGTGCTTATCAAGCATTTATCAAATCAAAGTCTCCTTAACTTGTTGGGTTCATATTGATAGGCCAAGGTATTCCATTACGGATCGATCAGCTTAATCGTGGAGCCATGCAGATCAGCTCACATGAAGGCCATGCAAGTGGCAAAGGAGTCTGGAGCCCTCCTGTCTTATGACCCTAACTTGAGGCTACCACTGTGGCCCTCAACTGATGAGGCCAGGAAGCAGATCAAGAGCATCTGGGATAAGGCTGATCTGATCAAGGTCAGTGACAATGAGCTTGAATTCCTCACCGGCAGCGACAAGATCGATGATGCCTCTGCCATGTCTTTGTGGCATCCTAACTTGAAGCTCCTCCTTGTCACTCTTGGTGAGAAGGGATGCAAATATTACACCAAGGTGAGTAATCTATATCCGTAAGTATATACTCTACTGGGAGTGGGACACTTATTATTATAACAATCTCTTTATGTCTTGCAATAAAAACAACAAAGTATAGAATAGATAGATAAGAAGTCATGCCTTTTCTTGCCAAACCAATCCTACTTGATTCCTTTTCACGTTGGTAATGGAATATGGATAGATATAAAGTAATTTGTTGCTATCCATTGTTGTCTGGTAGTAGTAGTAGTAGGCTCTATGGATCAGATTCTTGGCTCTTCTGCACTGCACTTTTCTGTTTCTTAAATCAGTGAATTTCTGTCCATTTGCATGTCATGCTAGCTAGTTCCCGAAACAAATCATCCAAAAGAGGATCAGAGCACTCACAATTAATTTGTTTTAAATATATTTTTTTTAGAATTTCCGTGGAACTGTGGATGGATTCCATGTGAAGACAGTGGACACAACGGGTGCAGGTGACTCATTCGTGGGTGCATTGCTCTGCAAATTGGTAGCTGACCACTCACTGATGGAGAATGAGAAGAAGCTGAGGGAAGCTCTTACATTTTCGAATGCATGCGGAGCCATCACCACCACTAAGAAGGGAGCCATCCCGGCTCTTCCCAACGAGTCTGATGCACTCAACCTCATCAAGGAAGCGGTTGGATCTTCAACTTCTTCTGCTAATTGAGAGAGAGGGAGAGAGATGGTTCCAAAATCAGATCCCTTCCTCCATTTCATTTCATTTTCATTTTCTTTTCAGAGTTTGAGCATTCTCTTGATATAAATGATGAAGAGGCTTTTCAAGTTTTTTTTTTATTGTTTTTTTTAAATCATTTTTCCTTCCCTTGTATGTAAAATAATAGTAAATTGAAGAAAGAGCAATCCATGGTTTAGGTTTTGGATACTTATTATTAAGATTACTTATTAAATATGGACGTTTCTTATTTGTTAAAAAATCGAGAATATTTCAGTAATTCTTGTTATTTAAGGGTATAAATAGGTCAAAGGGTTTAAATATCAAGTAGCTACCTGAATTTTGGACGTTTTGCAATAAGCTACCCTAACTTTGAAAATTCAAAACGGGCTACCTCAATTTTGAAAAAGGTGCAAATAACTACCCTTGTCCAATTTTTGATGAATTTTTTACGATTTTCCAACGACGTTCTAACGATTTTCCAACGACTTTTCGACGACTTTCCAACGACAGTTGACGGAAATTTGGACGGAGGTAGCTATTTGCACATTCTTCATAAATTGAGGTAGTCCGTTTTGAATTTTCAAAATTCGGGTAGCTCATTGCAAAACGTTCAAAGTTCAGGTAGCTACTTGGTATTTAACCCTTTGACCTATTTATACCCTTAAATAACAAGAATTACGGAAATATTCTCAATTTTTTTAACAAATACGAAAGTATGCCTACCTGCGAATAACATTCGCGGGTGGAAGTTGTGCAGAAAAATCTCACACAAGAAGCTAGTCATTTTGGTGATTATTCATTAGAATGTGACACAACAAGAATCTGGCAAAAGAAGATTATCACAAGATTCTACTAAAGAATTCTTCAACCAAGAAGAATCTGACACGAGATTGAATTTTTTTCTGCACGCCACCCTATCGACACAAGTTGGTCTTTTCTGCAAAGAATCTGACGTCATCTATCAATACAAGTTGATCTTTTCTGCAGAAGAATCTGACACGAGATTTTGGGTTTGGCCAAATTTTCTGACACAAGAGTGATAAATTGCTGACACAATTTGCAAGAGAGATAAAAAAAAATCTAATATGAATTAAACACTACTCGTGAATGCCACTCGCAGGTGACGTTTAAATGCTCATCCGCGAATAGCATTCGCGGGTGGTAAAAAAACAAACTCATACTTGTGAATCTTTAGTATTTGTTAAAAATTTGAAGATATTTTTGTATTTTTTTTTTGTTTTAAGGTGTAGATAGGTAAAAAAGTTCATTAAATATGTAGCTGGATTTTATATGGTTTGCCAACTAGCTCACTGATGTTTTTAAAAAGTATATAAGTAGTCAAATCTTTTTTCTTTGAAAAACAAATACATATCTCTGATTAAACTTATGTTAAAAACAAGTAGAACCAGTCGCGTATTTAACCAACGGACACTTAGTCCAACGATGTTGCTATTTTTTGGATGCAAAAGGTCCGAGATCGATTCTCGGCATATCCTAAGATTATTATTTGGAAGACAAAAAAAAATGGATTTAATAATCTTTTTTAGAACTAAAAAGGTGTAAATTATTAGATAGACATGACGAATAGTTTAGACTCGTCCAATTTTATTTACGTTTAACTAGAAAGTTAAATAAAAGTATATATATGCTCATTTATTTAAATTTGCATATCTATTCTCCAAAAACAAGTTCAAATAACTAATTTGTTACCTATTTAATAATTATCCCTATTATTAATTAAATAAGAGTATTAAAAGAAAAGGGTTTTATTTGGAGTTATGCCTACCAGTAGTTGCACCCACATAAGTAAATGATGAGAAGAGAACTGTCAAGAAAAATCAGTAGCTACTTTGTCCTTATTGATGGTGGTGAAAAACTATTTGTTTATATGGAATAATTTCTTATTTTATTGAGACAAAATTGTAAATATTTTGTTTTTCGGAGTCATTTATGACAAGCGAGTCTGAAATTTTGCCCACAGAGTCACACCAAAACGGTTGGCCTGTTTATTTCTATGTGGGTAATGGGTTGGCTGTTTATTTCTTTGATTTCTGGAGAGGGATGCGTAACATTTGGTCAATAATAATAATAATAATAATAAGGGCACCTCAGGGAGTCTTCTTCTTCTTTTTTTTTAAGTAGGCATTTTGCAAAAAGCAAATTTGAAAAATTAAATTATACCGAAAAAATATTTAGAAATCTGTATATAAACGCTACCGTGCGTAGCGTAATATATTTTTTTTTACAAAATTCGTTACCCAAGTTAGTGCTTTGAAAAAAAGCTACCCATTGGGTGCGTTTTTTTTTTTTTTTGACGACTCGATGTTTAATTAAAAATAAAGTTATGTATCTATTAGAAAATATTAAAAAAATTATAATACGTAAATATTTTAATTGCGATTCAAATGATGCAAAAAAGATTAAATTCGGACTTACGGATTGATTATACGCTCTGCCGTAAGTTGAGATATGAAAATTTGACTTAAAAAATATAACTCAAACCATGTAAGTCCAAACTCACCACGGTTAACGTCATTTATGTCATAATATAATTATCTACTTAGGGTAATTGTTTTGAATTATTTTGATTAGAAATATATTTATTTTTTTAACCTAACATTGTTTGTCCTATAATTTGACTGAAATAATTAAATGCATTAAGTGAGAAATTTAATTATATACCTAATCAAAAAAATACAAAAACATTACAGTGCGTATATAATTTAATTATGAATTAAATAACACTAACTAGGCATTAAGTTTTGAATCTTAGAGTGTCTGTATACTACGATACGTAAAAAACTATATATACACAGTAATATCACTGTGTATACAGTAATTGTAATGTATAAACAGTGATTGTACTGTATACACAGTGATTTTACTATATATATATATATATATATGTATATATAGTTTTTTTAATATCGTATTATACGGTCAGTCTAAAAGTAAAAAATGAACATTTAGTTAGCGTCATTTAATTCGTAATTAAATTATCTACCTACTTTAATTTTTTAATTTTTTTTGGAGTAATTATATAATTAAATTTCTCACGTAATGCATTTAATTATTGCAGTCAAATTATAGAACAAACGATGTTAGGTTAAAAATTAAATATACTTCTAATCACCTCCCAGATAAGAGGAATGATCATCAGATAAGAGGAATGATCACATTAGAAGATCCTTATCAGGGGTCTACCGCAAAGCAAGCCAGAGCCTATGCAAATCTGGAAAGGCTCACTTGCACGAACATCAAATATGTGTTCCAATACATGAACACATACAAAGACCTATCCACAAGGACTAACGGGATGTTCATAAACCCGGAGTTGTTAGAAAAGTTCTTCAGGAAGCTCTGTGTGCGGACAAGAGGGGCATTACACCCAAGACTGCAAGAGAGGAATTGGTAACCTAGACAGAGTAACCCTGATAGATGGGTTAGACCTCCCAAACGATTGGTACGTTGTTTTGGTTGACCTATATGAACCAGGGAGCGAAGGAATTTGTAGCACTAGTGAAGGAGAAGCTAGCACAACACAAGAAGTAACCATGCGGATCACTGAAGCACAGTACGAGTTAAACTTCATGGCTCAAACCTCAGAAGACTATGTCTGGATTAAAAAGCCCTGCCTCACAAAGGAGCAGGAAGATTGCCTACATCAGTGGAAGGACGGTAAAGTTAAAGGGTTTACAGAAACACCATTTCCGTGCGAATCATGCAAATTCCTTTGCCATCCAAGGTTTGGTGCACAATGTGACAGTTGCAGACTTAAGGTTTGCTATATGTGCCCCCGAGTATGCTTCCACTACCGATTAGTGGTCCAACCAGGAAAGGTACAATTGTCAGTTAGGTAGCCCAACGAAAAGCTTGTCGAAGAAATGGCGATCCATATTCTAGAATTCCAGTACCTAAAGACTTTCTCCTTAGAGTCAATGGAGAACCAAGCAGGACTGTCATCCCGAAAGATCCAGTTTCGACAGAAGAGCTGCAAACCCTGGCCCAAAGAGCTGGAGACCTCAAGAAAGAGGAAAAGGCCCAAGAAGATCGAGATTGGTTAAACTCGGTCAGAAAAGCTAAGTCCTCGGAAGACTGGAGAAAGTCCGAAAGAATTTTGAAGGAATCCGGAAGTGAGGAAGAAGAGCAGTCTCAGTAGAACTGCGAAGAAGGGTGCCCCGCCCTCTGGGACGAAGGGCCCATGGAGGAAATATCCATTAGAATGTTGATTGACCAGCATGAAAAGTGCGAGAAGGAAGTAGTAGCTTCCTCAACCGTCAAAATAGCAGAAGATCAGCTAGTCAAAACGCCCTTCGCCGAAGTTTATTATCTCAAAGTCATCTTTAAGATACCAGAGATAAAGGACTTCCAGATCAACGCCATTCTGGACACGGGAGCAACAAAGTGTTGCGTCAACCTCAAAACAGTACCAGAAAAGGCGCCAGAAGAGAGCAAGTGGGCGCCAGAAGAGAGCAAGTGGTCGCCTCCAAGACCATAGCCACCCAAAAAACTGAAGGATGACTATATGATAGTCGGAGGAAACCACTTTCTGATAGCTTTCACATACTCTATGGACATGAGAGTGGTGAACAGGATACAAATGATGCTCGGTTTCAATTTTATCAAAAGTAATCAAGGAGGACTGAGAATAGATGACGATACAGTCACCTTCTATAAACACTACTGAAAATACTCCTTTTAGCGACGGAAATGTATTTCGTCGGCATAATTCTGTCGGTAAAAGTAATAACTACCAACGAAAACATAATTTGGTCGGTAAAATTTATTTTGCCGACGAAAAATAATTTGGACGCTAAAAATATCTTTTACCGACAACGATTTATATTTCTTCGTTAAATAAAGACATAAATATCTTTTACCGATGAAAAGTTAAAATTTTTCGGTAAATAAAGGCAAATAAAAAAATCTTACCGACGAAACTTTAATGTTGTAGGTAATGTTTATTCCTTTATTTACCGACGAAATCTAATTTTCGTCGGTAAAAGATACTTTTATGTACCAAAATCGAAAATATGCCTAGACGTGTGGCTGCCCAGTTTTGAACACATGACCTTTCGGTCAATGTTAAATCTTTTTACCCGTTGGAGCTGCCAGCAGAAGACACCTATATTATCCTGGAAACATATGGATCTATGGATGGGTATGGAGGAGTTGCAAAGTGGCGAGCCAGTAAGGCGACCCCTAGAGGAACGAAGAAGGTCTTTGCTTACGTAAGTAACAAATTTCCAACTCTTAAATCCACCATAGATGTCAAAATATTCACAGTTATGGAGACCCTTAGCGCCTTAAAAATCCTTTACCTGGATAAGAAGGAAGTCACACTCTGAACAGATTGTCAAACCATAATCATATTCTACGACAAAAAAATCCACAATAAACCCTTTAGGGTTAGATGGACTAAATTCGTAGACTTCATAATTGGAATCGGAGTCGAGATTAAATTTGAGCACATAGATGGTAAACTCAATGTATTAGCGGATAGCTTATCCTGACTGGTTTGTAAGCTATGTACAGATCAATGGCATAAGGAAGGCCCACAAGCAGCAACACTTTCGGATTGCCTGGAGGCATGCAGAGATCTACAGGAAGTGCAACTCGAAGAAGTACGAGCGGATTTGGCCGCTCAGATAGGTCAGAGCATCAATTAGAGATTCACACGATGGATCTCATGGAAATGCCAGGAAACAGAAGGCCAAATGACAACACCGCTGACAAGACAAGCGCACGACGCTCGAAGAACAACCTCTCCTTTCAAGGAAGCGAACTTGCAGATTCGTGAGATTTAAACTTCTGGTACTAGAAGACGGAGACCCCCGAGGGTACCGACTACTGGACAACTATCCAGTGGATACCCAGCAAAAGTGTTTACTAGACGCCCTATGGAGCGCGAGGGACCAGAAGCAAAGACTCAACGCTTTTTGTTGATTACAGGTCTACCTCTCGAAGGTATAGCAACCCCTTAAAGGGAAGGTCTTCACCTTCTACGCGTTGGTGACAGGAACAGACAAGGGTATTTACAGAGAATACTACTCTCTGTGTCAAGCCAAAGAAGGCATACCCCAAGCACGATAGAAAGGATTCTATTCATTCCAAGAAGCACAAGAGTGGCTACTCCCGCAGATCAAGAGAATCACCATAGTAATAGAGGAGGAACAAGATAACCCTCCATTAACAGCTGCAGAAGAGGCAAACCTATATACCCCCACGAGTATCAACTTGATCCTATAAGAACTGCATCTCCAAGAGGACAAGTTGCATGAGATCAAAGAAAAATTTGACAGTCTGTTTGACCCAGACGGCCTACTGGGTCACATCAAGAGAAGTCTGCAATAGAATGAGCTAATGAACTTAGAACCCCCAGAAAGCCTAGAGCATCATTATTGAACAAACAGACCCAATAAGATTCTTCATCCATGACGATAAAGAAATAGCACAATAACTGGACAACACGTGTTTTATCTGTACATGTCGGTCAGTGGACCATTTTCTTTTGTCTCCTTTGTCCTTTTGTGAAATTATTGAGTTGTAAAACAACTTTTGTCATGTGACGATGGGGCCCAATGAACACCCGACAAACAAAAGTTGTTACATTATCCTCCAATTGTCCACGGGAGATTGGTGTTACAGATTGCGAGCTTATCTCCAATATGCTATAAGTAGGGAACGAGTTTTACGCACACACATCACTCTACAACAACACGCACAGAGAAATCTTTAAGACATTTGCCAAGAAAGATTTTCGATCTTCTTGCCCATGCCGTGCTTTTTGGTATAATAAAAATTTTCATTTTATTTAATATTTTATATTTTTGGGTGAAAAGTATTAATTGCATTTTGCTAGTGTACTTTTAGAAAATTTGAGATTTTATAGTTGACCTGTGACAAATATGTATATATCTCTATCGCTTATTAACAATAAATTAGACAAATGACTAAATATAACTTTATGTAAAGTTAATTATGTTATAAAAAAGAGTTCAACTAGCAAACTACATATTCAAATTCACATAATATAGTAATAGGTAATTAATCCTAATAATAGTAACAGTATTAGGGTGGATAAAATGATTTAATGAAGTATCTGATGTTGGGTATCGATATTTACAGCCCAATAAGGAAAAGGCCTCGAAGGCCCAATAACCCTGGAGGGGGTAAACTCAAGATATTCGAACTGGATCAGCTTAAGCACAGGTCAGCTTGGCCCACCACAGAGTGGCCCAACAGCGAGGCCAAAGTCGATATGAACGCCAAAGGCTCTCCAGACTGCTCGCCATCCTTCACCAAGCCGCGACCTCTCAATGCTCGCCATGAGAGTGGTCGCCCCGAAGAGAGCATTGCATCTCTCCTCTGGTCCCACTAACCGTTAATAAGGAAGTGACCACGATATCCCGCGTATCTCAGTCACATATTCACTAAAGATTAGATATGGTAACTGTAATATCTCACAGTAACTGTCATATCTTATGATCCGAATCTTCAGCAACACAATATACATTAAGATATTCAGTTGCCTTATACGGTTTGATCTCTCCTACCCTATAAATACCTTTGCTTTACATATATTCCTTATGTTTTGAGCTATATACACACACATATACTCATTTAAGCATCGGAGAGGGACCCAGAGACACCCCCTCTGTTGCGCTCCCCTACTTGCAGGTTCGCCGGAATTGGAGCAGAAGTGTATTTCAACCTTTGTCTGGCATTCAATTCACTGCCAGATCAGCAACCAGGATTTCACGATCCAACATTTGGCGCCGTCTGTGGGAACCGAGCAATTCAGCCATGAGAACTCGATCCCAAAACAACCGTCGGAACCAGACTCGCGAGCGATACTCAGATAGCTCTGATTCCGCTGCTGCTTCACCGCATCAACAAGAGTCTTCCAGCCAGGCAGCCCCCAATGCCATTCCTCTGAGGACGGTCCGAGAGCACGTCGGGAATTCCAGACCGCCCTCAGTGGCCAACCACAACGGAGCTCCAGCACCGCAGTCCGTCCACATCGCTGGGGAAGACATTCAGTTAACCCCAGAGATGATTTCACTGCTGGAGGCCATCCTAGGACAGGCTCGCCGTCAAGCCTCTGCTCCTCAAGGAAACGATCGCCCTGCTGCCACAGGGCCCCCGCCGTCTGAAACAGCAAATCCTGGCACAACCGCGCCTCAGGAGGATCAGGAGATGACATCAGGACAACAGTCCATACCTCCGACATACACCAAGGAGCCAGCGGCTACGTACACTGCCAACCCTTCCGGTCCTCTTCCATCCGGGATCTCGCCCAGGTACTGCACTGTGGACCAGATGGACGACCTCCTCAACAAAAGGCTCCAAGAAAGACGTCTGACAGTCGTAGATCCCTTCAAGGAGCAGTCCGCTCATCCATTTTCCGACGAGCTCGTCGCCATCAAGATTCCTAAAGACGTGGTTGCTCGGGCCATACCTGAGTACAGTGGTGGAGGAGATCCCACCATACACGTCAACAAGCATGAGGCTTCTCTGCTGGGTAAGTCAAATGATCCCAATCACTTGGCTTTGCTATTTCCATCCACTCTTTCGGGTTCGACTTCGTCCTGGTTCTTCGGCCTCCCTGCAGGATCTATAGGAAATTGGGCAGAGTTAAGGAGCAAGTTCTTGGAGAGATATATGGGCGAGCGCCAACTGATGAAAACGTGGTCGCCCTGGATGCGGTCAAGCAACAACCTGGAGAGTCGCTGGACAATTTTTACGGGCGTTTCCATCAGAATGTCACAGAGATAGATCGCTGAATCTCGGATGGGGAAATCATTCGAGCATTTTACAGAGGTTTGGATGTGGCCAACAAGGCCCTGAGGAAGCTGCGAAACAGCTACCACGTGAAGGAGATCGAAACATTAGAGGAGTTGGCGTCCAGAGCAAAAGGTTTCATAGACCTTGAAAGGGCGAACACAGAGGATAACTTCCTGACGACCTCGCTAAGGGTAGTTGCTGAGCCCCGACGCGAGGGTAAGAAGGAGAAGAAAGGAAAAGACAGCAGGCCCCGAGTTGAGCCTAATCCAGCGCCTCGCCATCCAGAGGTCCCTGAGTATTTTACGCCTTTAAATAGGTAGATCTCAGCAGTACTAGTCGAGATGGAGATGAGATCCTTGGCGAGGCCACCGATGCCTCGTCGGGGTGGTCAGCCCATGGGAAAGGACGTCGAGAGTTATTGCAGATACCACAAGTGCAAGGGCCACAAGACAGATGACTGCCACATTCTGAAGCGGGACATAGAGAAGCTGATTCAGGGGGGAATGCTGAAGGAATTTGTGGCAGGGCGAGACAGGAGTCGAACGCCCCCCAGGAGACATCGTTCGTCAGCCCCTACTGAACAAACTGATCCGTCTGCCAGCAAGAGGAGAGTAAATTTGATTGCAGGAGGATTCGGTGCAGGCGGCGAAGGGTCGCACGCCAGGGAGGTCTACGCCACTCAGATCTCCACAGCAGTTCAGTTGGGAAAGCGACCCCGACCTGAGGAGAACATTGTCATCTCATTCTCTGTAGATGATTTGGCACATGTCACAACCCCCCACAACGATGCTTTGGTTATCACAGCAGATATTGACGGCTGTGACATTGCAAGGATTCTGGTCGACGGAGGCAGCTCGACAGACATTCTATTCCTGGATGCTTTCGAGACAGAGGCCGACCCTCGCGAGGATTTGGCTCGGCCAGCACCCATGGATGAATTGGAAGAGGTCGAGATCGATGACCCAGACAAGAAGGTGCGCATTGGGACCACCTTAAAACAAGATCAGAAGGAGGCCATGACCGCCCTCCTCAAGGAATTTAAAGAGCTCTTCGCCTGGCAGCCGAGCGACATGCCGGGAATTAGCACAGATATCATCTCTCACGAGCTCAGGATAGACCCCTCCATCAAGCCGATCGCCCAAAAAAGAAGATCGTTCGGGACGGACAAGCGCTTGGCAATCAGGCATGAGGTTGGCAGATTAGTTGAGGCTGACTTCGTCAGAGAAGTGAGATTCCAGAGCTGGGTCGCCAACCCAGTTTTGGTCAAGAAATCGAACAGCAAGTGGAGGATGTGCGTCGACTTCCGCGACTTGAACAAGGCTTGCCCTAAGGATTCATATCCCCTTCCCAGGATTGATCAGCTGGTCGATGCTACCCCTGGTCACGAGATGCTGAGCTTCATGGACGCCTATTCAGGCTACAACCAGATCAGAATGCATCCAGACGATGAGGCTCACACCGCTTTCTATGCAGACGGGGACATTCTGTGCTACAAGGTGATGCCCTTTGGTCTCATCAATGCCGGGGCAACTTATCAGCGGATGGTGAACCGCCTGTTCCAGGACATGCTGGGGAGAAACATGGAGGCATATGTGGACGATATGCTCGTCAAAACCATCAAGGGCAATCCACACACAACAGACTTCTGCGAAGCTTTCAAATGCATGAGGAGACACAACGTTCGCCTGAACCCTGCAAAGTGCACCTTTGGAGTCAAGTCTGGAAAATTCCTGGGTTTCATGGTCAGCGAAAGGGGCATCGAAGCAAACCCAGAAAAGCTGAAGGCCATAGAATAGATGAAGTCGCCAACCTGCCACAAGGAAGTCCAATGCCTAAATGGACGCCTAGCTGCCCTCAACCGCTTCCTCTCCAAGGCGAGCGACATGTCCCTCCCATTCAACCGCAAGTTCGAGTGGACGCCAGACTGCGAGGAGGCGTTCCAATCCTTGAAGAGGCATATCCAAACACTCCCAGCGCTGGCAAAGCCCGTTCCAGGCGAGCAGCTCTTCCTTTATTTAGGCATTAGCGATGTGGCGGCCAGTGCTGTTTTAATAAGGGAAGAAAATAATATTCAGAGTCCAGTGTATTTCATTAGCAAAATGTTCAACTCAGCAGAAATAAAATATGTCCAGATTGAGAAGTATCTCTATGCCTTATTTATTGCTGCTCGAAAGCTGAGACCTTACTTTCATGCGCACGACATCACGGTCCTCACCAATCAACCACTCAAAATCTTCCTGATCAAACCAGATTCTTCAGGAAGAATGGTCAAGTGGGCGATCGAGCTCAGCGAATTCAAGATCAAATTTGCGCCAAAAATTGCCATCAAAGGTAAAGCACTAGCTGATTTCATTGTGGAAAGCACGAGTAACGGTCAAACAGAAGTAGAAAACATGCCAAGTCAGTCAGCAGACAATAATCAAATCTGGGAGCTCTATACGGACGGGTCTTCGTCAAGAGAAGGCTCGGGGGCATGTTTAATTCTTATTCCTCCTGAAGGCGAGCCTCTGAAGTACGCGGTCGCCCTAACATTTCAGGCGACCAATAATGAAGCAGAATACGAGGCTCTTATCACTGGACTCATACTAGCAAAAGGAATGGGTATATCCGCGCTTAAGGTAAAAAGTGACTCGGAGCTTATTGTTAATCAGGTCAATGGCACTTATGAGGCAAGAGGGGAAAGATGAAAAAGTACCTCAGCATCGCCAAGAAGTTCGTCGCAGAAATCCTGAATTTTGCGATTGAGTCTATTCCTCGCCAAGAAAACTAGATGGCAGACTCCTTAAGTAAACTGGCATTTGGAGGGACAACAATCCAGGATGTGCAATTTCTGGAAAATGCCCTATGTTCAGTCCTTGAAATCAGACCACAGGTCTTCAACATTCAAGGACAGGTCACATGGATGACTCCGTTTTAGAATTATTTGAAAGAGGGGATCCTCCTAGATGACGAAGGCGAATCCACGAGGATAAGACGACTCGCGGCCAGTTATCTAATTATAGATGGAGAACTCTACAAAAGAGGCTACTCGACTCCTTACTTAAGGTGTGTTGCTCATCCAGAAATAGAAAGGGCTCTTCGAGAAGCTCATGAAGGGGTGGCAGCATGTTATGAAGGTGCTCGATCGTTAACGAGGAAAATCTTCAGGTTGGGATACTTTTGGCCAACCTTGGGAAAAGACGCGGCTGAATTAACGCAAAAGTGTGAGACTTGCCAGCAATTTGCACCACGATCAGGTCGACCACCCACACTATTATCCCCAATGGCGGGTGCCTGGCCTTTCGCTCAATGGGGGATCGATATATTAGGTCTGTTCCCTATTAGCACTGGTCAACGCACTCACATTATAGTGGCGATCGACTACTTCACCAAGTGGATAGAGGCGAAAGCTCTAGCTTCTACGACAGAATTTCAAGTCATCAAGTTCCTAAAGATCAACATATTCTCCAGGTTTGGCATTCCTAGAATACTCATCAGTGATAATGGTCCGCAATTCATTGGAAAGGAGCTCAAATGGCTCTTTGAAGAATATCATGTCGACCATCGTTTCAGTTCAGTACATCATCCTCAAACGAATGGGCAAGCCGAAGCAGCCAACAAGGTTGTTTTAGCAGGACTCAAGAAAAGGATTCAAGCATTCAAAGGGAATTGGGCAGAAGAGCTGGAAAACGTATTATGGGCCATCAGAACAACGCCTAAGGCGGCCACAGGAGAAACACCTTTCAGCTTAGTGTATGGATCAGAAGCAGTAGCACCCGCCGAAATAGCAGTGCCTACCCATAGAATCCTACATTTTAACGCTGAGGCAAACGTGGTCGAGCGCAGAACTGACCTCGAATTGGCAGAAGAAAAGAGATGGCTATCAGAAAAAACACAAGCAAAGATGCGTTTGGCGACCGCTCAATATTTCAACAGAAAAGTCAGCGCTCGCCAATTTTTCGTGGGGGAGATGGTTATGAGAAGGAATGAATTCACAAGGCTGGACAGTCAGAATAAACTTTCAGCCAAGTGGGAAGGACCGTACAAGGTAATAGAGATCGCCGCACCAGGATCCTACTATTTGGAAACCATCGAAGGCGAAAGGTTACCCCGTCCATTCAATTCTGAGCATTTAAGGAGATTTCATACATAGTTTGTAATCAAACTATTATGTTAATAAAATAAAGTCATTCCTTCATAAAGCATGTCCACTCGAAGCAAATCGAAGAAAAAAGTCATGACGCCAAGAGTCAGGCGAAGACCTGATGACCGAATCAGGCACAAAAAGCCCTATCGCCAAAGATAGGCCAAAAGCCCTAGCAACAAAGTCAGGCCAAAAGCCCTGACGCCAAAGTCAGGCCAAAAAGCCCTATCGCCAAAGATAGGCCAAAAAGCCCTATCGCCAAAGATAGGTCAAAAAGCCCTGACGCCAAAGTCAGGCCAAAAAGCTCTGACGCCAAAGTCAGGCCAAAAGACCTAGCAATAGAGTTAGGCAAAATAAAAGACCTGACGCCAAAGTCAGGCAGCAGACCTGTTATCGAAATCAAGCAGGAGTCCTAACGACAAAGATAAATCAACTCATCAAAAGAGTTATCCTCTTATACGATGGACAGATTTCAGAAGAATTATCGGCTAAGGATGACAACTCCTTTGCGAAACAAGTCATCAAGAGCGGATAAGTCATCAACCTCAAAGGTTTAAACTTCAAAAAGGTAATATATCTTTGAACTTCGAAGTCTATACTTTTAAGTAATTAGAGTATTGTCCTTAGAAAGTTCATATAGACTTATGCTGGGTCCAAGGCTTTAAGAGTCGAGGTCATTACAAAGAAAAGAAAAGTCGAGAATAATTACGATTAAGATATCGGATGAATAGTCAACACATTCAAAGTCGAGTAGAGGTTCATGAATATAAAGGAATTCAATATAAAATAACCGAGTCTTGAATCAAATAAATAATTACAAAGTAAACTGAAATTACAAAGAAAAAACAACTATCTGAAAAGCAAAAGAAATATCGTCGACTGAGAGGTGGAGACTTCAAGCTTTCGGGTCCTTGGGGCAGAAGCGTTTGACTCGCCTTCGGGGGCAACCCCTTCAGCCGCAGCTGGGTCAACCTCTTCAGCAGCAGTAGTAGGCTGCGAAAGGGTTCGACTTCGGAGGAAACCCTTCAAGGACTCAACTTCCCTAACAGGAAAGTTGGGATAGACCGCCTGGACGTCCTCGACCAAGATGTGGAGGAAGTCAGCAATCTCTGACTTCATCACCGCCAAAGCGCAGTCAACGACATCATCAAATTCTTTGAATTAGTTGACGACACTTTGGGGTGAAGGAACAGACTTCAGCTGTTCAGCCAGCTGTTCCTTCTCCTTCTCCAGGGCGACCCCCTGGCTTCTGCAGCAGCCCTTTGCGCCTCAGAGGCGACCCGTCGAGCTTCCGACTCCGCCCCTTGGGCTCGGGCCTCCTTCAGCTCTGCCTCCAGGCGAGCCCTAACAGCCTCCCCTTCATCTAAGCACCGATGAAGGGCTTCAGAATCCTGAAGGGCGGCCGCATCATCGACCTCCCTCTTCTTGACATCAGCAAGGAGACGCTGCTCCTTCCTGAAGTACTCCTCCTAGGCGCCATCCACCAAGGAGATCGCCGCGTCAGCGGTCGACTTGATGGCCCCCATCTGCCCGGGGGTGATCCTCGTACTTCGATACTGCTCCAGCTCGACAAGCAGGTCGGAATGCTTATCGGCGAGCTCTCCGAAGACGCGGCCAATCACCATCTCTTCCCGAACGAACTGACAACATAAGAAGAATGAAAATTGTCAGGATACGAACAAAAAGGAAACGATAAGGAAAAAAGAAAATGGAGACGAGGTCTTACCAGAGCGACTCGTTCGTAGTGGGACCGCAGGAACCCCTCGATCTAAGATAGCTCCGTGGGAATGGGCGAGCGATCCTTGGGGGGAATTATCCCGTCAAGGAGTCGCATGCACAGGTCCGGGCTGCCCCGAAGACTCTTTTGGACAGAGACCCCTTTCTTCGAAAGGTCTCCACAAGGAAACCATGTCCACCGAGGGTTCGCAGCCTTGAGTGGCTGGAACATGCTCACCATGGGGCAGTATTCCTCCGCAGGAACCTTCGAGGCGCTGGGGGCATCGGGCCCCTTCTTCTGGGTCCCAGACTCCTTGGGAGGGATCGAGGGCACAGAAGGAGGAGGGGGAGCCAAGGCTAAAGCCTTCCCCTGACCGGCGGAAGAGCCCTTAGGAGAAGGAGGAATGGGCACCAAGGCCGAAGCCTTCCCTTTGCCGGCGGAAGGACCCTTAGGGGGAGGAGGAGGAGGATGCTGGTCAACAACCGGGTGCTCCTCACTCCTGACCTTCTTGGCAGGAGGAGGAGGGTCCCGGGCCACATCAGCCGTGGACTTTTCTGCATAACATCAAGGAAATATGTTAGACAAGTTCAGAAAGCTTGGAAATAAGGCAGGGTATGGAATCAATATGAGGCGGTAAAACATACCTTGTTGGCAAGGGACAACAGTGGCCAAGGGGAGGGCCTCTTCAGGCTTCCTCTTGGACGAAAGCCTAGAGGGGGGAGGAGGAGAATTCAGCAGAGCCTGGTCAGCGGACAGCCCCGCCGTTCCCTGGTCATCAAAGAGACCTATAAGTTTTCGGTCATTGCCTACAACTTTGCCTACAAACAGTAAACAAGAAAGGGTTAGAAAGAGTTATCCAATCATCAAAGATTGGCGTGGCCTGATGAATGCCCGTCATCTCGAGCATATTCTCTGTGGTCTCTGCCACAGACTGGATGGAGTGGAATGAAGATGATCGATGTATCCGGAACAGGTCATCGATGGCGTTCCGGTCGCTCCCGGATAGCTCGTCAAACTCGGGAGGGAAGTCCCTATCTGGGGTGGACAACTTCCAAGGCCCCCCCCCTTGTAAAAGAAGTAGAACTTCTTATAGTTGGAGTTGGTGGCTCGGAAGTCATCGACCAACTGGACGTGGACATTCCAATTCCACGATTGAAGGCCTCTCCACTCAGCAAACTTCGGCCACCAGGACTGAAAATGTTGGAGATGGTTCGTCCCAGCCGCCAATCGGAAAAAGCACCGGAACAAGGCCAATGAATACGTCCATTCTTGACGTATGCATAGGAACTTGAATCCAGCCCATATCCTAATGGTGTTGGGAACGAGCTGCGTAGGATGTATCATGTAGAACCGGCACAGTGCCTGCAAATCCTCGCAGAGAGGAAAACGCAACCCAGCATCGATCTGGGCCGCATAAAGGTAGACCTCTCCGCTGCAAGGATAATGCAGACCTGTGCCCGTGTATCTAGGGACATCCCCCGCACCAAGACCACCAAGAACCACCATCGTTTTAAAATACGCTGGCTTCAACTCGTTGGGCTTGACATCTACTCAAAACAGTTCAAATATAGCACAACAAGCATAAAAAACAAGGAAAATCAGGGGATATTCCCAAAAACAGAGCAATGAAGTAACAAATGTTTACCTTTCGGAGAGAAGATAGGCGTCTGAAGCTCAGGCCCATCTACCACCACAGGAGTGGCTGCGGACCTCCCCAGGTCAGTCAGTCCCCCTGTGGAGGTGGGCACGGCGCCATCCCTAATGGTTAGGGGGCATTGGTGTTCTTAGGCACCTTGGAGGAGGAGGAAGGAGCCTTGTTGGCTGTATGCTTGATCTTCTGACTGCGGGTAGCCATGGGAACAGTTGGAAGAAAGGTTGAAGAAGATTGAAAGAGAGGAAGAGTCTGCAAACGAAGTTCTGAAAATCTGAAGGAATGAATGCGTAAAAGACAAAATAAAGAAACTGATATTTCTTATATAGGCCAAAAAGGAGTAACCGCCACGAGCAGAATCGAAACGACGTAGGGGAATAGTTGTACATTTTTGGAAAAAATCGAAGCAATGTCAGAATTCTAAGAGACACCTCGGGGAGACAAACGGTCGGCCAGTACAGACAGCTGTCAGACTGCCCTTGGGTTACGGAATATTAAATGACAGGCGTGCCTCAAGCGACCATTCGACTTCTAGGTGACTGTGCAGTCATTAAATGCTAAAGTTCACTGAGCAGACAAAGTGATCGCCAGCGCACTGATAGGCTTCATCAGAATTACCTTTCGTAGGTAATAATCGTCTAGTAAAGAAAGATAGACTTTCTCAGGATGACTGCTCGCCAAACAGTCAACAGGATGTTGGGTATCGATATAACAGGATGACTGCTCGCCAAACAAACCTGAATTTAAGGCGTCACTATCTCAAACTCTACTAAGAAATCAAGCTCGACTGAAGAAACTTCAATCAAGCTTCGAGGGCAAATGTTGGGTATCGATATTTACAGCCCAATAAGGAAAAGGCCTCGAAGGCGCAATAACCCTGGAGGGGGTAAACCCAATATATTCGAACTGGATTAGCTTAAGCACAGGTCAGCTTGGCCCACCATAGAGTGGCCCAAGAGCGAGCCCAAAGTCGATATGAACGCCAAAGGCTCTCCAGACTGCTCGTCATCCTTAACCAAGCTGCGACCTCTAAATACCCTATAAATACCTTTGCTTTACATATATTCCTTACGTTTTGAGCTATATACACACACATATACTCATTTAAGCATCAGAGAGGGACACAGAGACACCCCCTCTGTTGCGCTCCCCTACTTGCAGGTTCGCCGGAGTTGAAGCAGAAGTATCTTTCAACCTTTGTCTGGCATTCAATTCACTGCCAGATCAGCAACCAGGATTTCACGATTCAACAACTGATAAAGCAAATTGTGATTTGAATGAACTAATACAGTTTAAATTTTACCGAATATGTTATCTCAATAAAATAAAAAACTGAGAATGCAACCATTAAATGAGAATTTAAGGTATCAAATTGAAGATTTTACTTAACTGAAGTGAAAATTATTTGTTTTAAGACACGATATGTTAGTTGAGTAGGACCCGACCAAAAGTTGTCTTGAAAGTTAATTAAAGTGCATTCAATTCACCCAACTCAAACCTTCGCCAACCAACTCTATCTACTCTTCCCTTATTTTTTTTAATGGATTTATTATTATATTCTCTAAATGTTAATACAAATTATCAACATCTACCAAAACATGATGGGATAATGTTGAATATTTTCCACACAAAATAATACTTCACTTATTGTTCAACTGAAAAGGTTCTCAAAGAGGGTGAACATCAACATCCTTTAAAAAATTAAAACTTAAATTAAGAGGTTAATAATCAAATCGTAATTCAAACTTTGATCACTTTATAAATTAGTACTTAAATTTTATTTTATTTTAATGTGCTACCTGAACTTTCAAAGTTTGGGCAAATTGCTTCCGATTTTAATATTTCTGTTAAATCTGAATGGAAAATGATGTGCTACCACTGCATTTTCTCCTGAAATTTAAGAAAAAAAATAACAAAGGTAGTAATTTATCTTAAATGTAAAAGTTCAGCTAGTAATTTGTAAAGTCTCTAAATTTGGAGTAGCGATTTGGTTAGTAACACTAAAAGTAAATCTAAAAAAGAGAACGAGGTTCAATTATCTAATCTCATTCTCTTTTTTGATTCGATGGCAACTCAATTAATACATTATTAGTTTTTATGTAGAGGCGACAATCGTGTCTAATCATGTCATGTCAAAACATGTGTCGTGTCTAAACGGATAATTCTTAAACATGTCTCAAAACTTCAAACATGAACACGACAAGATGAACTAGCAGATCACACGTGACACAATTAACTTTAATGGACAAAAAAAAATTGAAAACATGTCGGGTCATACAACACGACACAATTATACACGAAGTTGTTAGATATGATACAAAACGACATGATTAAACAGGAGACAATTAGACATGACACGATTAGACACGAAAATCACTAATTTTACAAGTTATTTCATATATTTTTCAGAACACAAATCCATATATACAAAGTAAGGTATTCAAAGTTCAATATTAAAAAGTAAGTGGATATTCCGGTATTTTTTTATTATATTTAAATGTGTCTAAACGTGTCACATGTATACACGACACGATTAATTAATTGTGGATAATCGAGTTTATACAGATATCTACAAATCAGGAGTGTTTAGATACAGAAGTGTTTATATACGATTATTAATCGTGTCTAAATATATAAGAGTTGTTTAGACACATAATGTATTAATGTCAAACTCATATACACTATAAAACAGATTGTGTTGTTGCACCTCTATCAATTCGCCTTGGATGACATTGGAAAATATGACATCTGTTCTCCAATTTTGCTTTGATCTCAGGTCATTTAGTTGCAATATGGCCAGGGGTGACAATTTGTGCATTTCGTTTTTAATTATGTTGTGTCACTGATCGCCGCGTATTATTAATCTTGTCGTGTGTAAATTGATAAGTGTTAAACGTGTCTCCAAATACAAATATGACACGATTAATAAGTAAATCACATATGATACGCACGATAACAAAATTAACTTTTTGGATAAAAAATCTATACAAGTATCATGTCACGGCACACAACATAATATGAAACAATACGACAGGAAACAACCTGACACAATACAACACAACCAGACATGATGCAAAGTTCATTAATTCCATAATTCCAATCATTTTACAAATCCATCAGATTTTGATTAAAAACATTAAGTCCAAATATAATAACATGACGAAGACAACGACAAAGATTGTTGGAAAAATAAGCTTAGGTGGATTGGTGAAATTTTGGGGCAAAATAAAAAAAGCCCCAATGTTTTGGATTAGGAATTTAAGCCCATGTTGGTGAATGGAAAATGGAAGACTTGTGTAAATTCTTAGTCCAACATTGGTTGAGAGGAGTTTTGACAAAATATAAGTGTTTCTAAAACGAGTGTAAGAATTTGCATGACAAAAGATTTTTTTGCGTGCCCAGAGTTGCAAATCGCGGTTCGATTGGTACACTCCGATCCTTTCGGCTCACTAGTGCGTCCGTGACATGCATACACGATTGTCGATCCGAAAAGTTTGCCTTGCTCGAGCCTGATTTTATCCAAACCCATAATTTTCCACAAAAGCCCTACTTTTCTTTTTTTGTGTGTGTCTATTGGATTTTTTTTATATTTTTTTTAGACTATTGGAGACTTTGGATAATTTAACCGTTGTAATTTTCGACTTTTCTTATTTATATTTTCGGTTAGTATTATTAAATTTAATTAAGGTTTTGATTTTCTCACCTGCTAGAACTGCATCACAGCAAGGAACAGGAAAAGTTGGAAAGGGTTGACCTACATTGATGTCAATTTAGGATTGCATAGGGTTAGACACAAGTCTGATGGGCTAGACATCAACTGGGAATCATATACAAATGTTGGTGATGCAGGACTCAACTTTTGTTTTTGGAAAGGTGTTGGTGATCCAGGACACAAGTTTTTTTTTTGCAGAACTCAGCAAATGTTGCTGATGCAGGATCCGCCATGGTGGTGATCCATATGCAAATATTGGAAAGGTGTTTGTTTTTGGTGTTTGCATGTATAAGAATTTGTTAATACATATATACCATAGGTTATGAGAATTGTATACTGTGATTTCGGTGTATAGAATATAAAGGACTCATATGTGTATATATACAATACAACTACTATACAATTATATATATGGTCAGATGGAAGATTTTGATATTCGTAGACTTGTTTAGTACAAAAATATAGATGTTCAGATTTGTATAATATTAAATAAATAAATTTAAAAGTTTTTTACAATTTTTAATTAAATATATTATAAGTTTTATTATTCTTAATTTTTAAAATTAATTAATACAAGTTATTTGTATTATATATTATACATATGAAAGTAAAAGCATATATGTCATTTAACCCTATTTCATTCCATTTCCATATACCATTATTCCACCAAACAAACATTGGAATTCCTTATTCCATTCCATTCCAATCCATCAACCAAACAATTTCAAATGATTATCTCATATTCATTATTCTCTATTCCTATTTCAAATTTTGTATTCCGAATTCCGAATTTCGTGAAAGAAACATGTTGTTAGATCATCATGTAAAAGTTCTAAATGTGATTCTGTCATAGTAATTGAATATGCAATAGCAAATAGATGCAATTCATATATATTCTACTAAAATTGGGACAAATGTGATCCAATTTGTATGTAAGTTGAAACGTATGAGCCTAATATAATAATAAAATATTCATTTGATCAGTTTCGATCATAAACTTACGAGATTTTTGAAAAAGTAGGCACTGTGCCAAAAATATTTTAAAAAATAAGTATACTGAAAAAATATTTAGCAAAATGTATATAAATGCTACTGGGGGTAACGTTTTTTACAACGTGCGCTACTTTAAGTAGTGTTTTTCAACAAACGCTACTAGGGGTAGCATTTTTCATAAAACGCTACTTGGGTTAACGTTTTTATGAACAATGCCACCCATAGTGGTGTTTTTTTGGCTGAAAAATGATATCATAGTCAGTACAAATAAAATTAATAAGAACAGCTTTATGATTAATTAATTATGCTTTTGCTTTATGGGCCGAACATGATTTATGAGGAGGTTGATTAATTAATTAATTGTTATTGAAGATGGAAGAGGTGGAGGGTTGTATTGGAGGGATTTTTTTTTTTGGCCAATAAACTTCATAATGCATTCAACCATCCGTAACCGGATTCGAGTACAAAATTACATCCGTAACAATACAACGAAACAAAGAGGTTGGTGGTGTAGACACCCAATCCAATGGACACAACCCCGCTAATACATTCTTCGCTAACCAATCCGCACATGAGTTGGCGGATCGTGGAACATGTTCCCAAGCAATTTCCCCGATCGAAGAAGAACGATAAACCGCATTAGACAAAATTGGATCTATCCTCCAAGCGAACTCCCGCCTACGAATATGGTTGATGATGTTCATGGAGTCCGTCTCTATGATAACTCGAGCCCAACCCTTGTCAATGGCAAGTTGGACCGCTTGTGAAACCGCATCGGCCTCAATCTCGTCTACCGAACCAACAAGCCGAACCCCCGTGGCTCCACCGCATACCACACCCACGTTATCCCGTGAAATGACTCTGAAACCTCCATGCAAGGTGGTGCTCGACCATGCCCCATCGCAGTTGATCTTGATGACTCCCGGTGGTGGACCGATCCACGCCCGAAACTGCCCCTCGGTACTGCTGTGTGGTCTGACCGACCCCAGCTCTCCCATGGTACGGGTGATCTCGCTATGTATCGCAGGTGTGAAGGGTTGTGCGTTGTCGAACACGAGCTTGCATCTAGCTTTCCAAATAACCCACACTACGACCATGAGCCTCCGCCAGTCCCTCGACCTCGCCTTCCCCCGTGGTCCCGAAAAGTTTGTAACCGCAGCGAGCCAATCATCGACCGATGCAATCCCCACTTCCAGATCCGATCTGTCAGCGTATAGAGACCAAACCTGTTTCACCCAAGGGCAACCAAATAACATGTGTTCTCTAGTCTCATGAACAAGGCAAATCGAGCAAAGACAGTTTATATTCGCTCTTCTCCGAGCAAGAGATGCCCCTGCCGGAAGAACGTCGTTGGCTAACTTCCACATAAAGGCTTTGATATTTGGACACACGTTTACCGACCAAACCGCTTTCCACACCGAAGGTCTCATCGGCGGATGTCTTGTATTTGTGTCGGCTGTCCCTAGGCGACGAACCTGGTTGGCATGAAGGGCGTGGTAGGCGGATTTGACGGATATGGCCCCCGTCCTCGAGTGTGGCCATCTGTGTGTGTCCGTGGTGCAGACGAGAGGTATGGGGACCTGTAATACAGCCTGTACATCACCCGGGTGGACAGCATCGCGGATCGCTGCCTCATCCCACACTCGGTCGTGTGGCCGGATCCATGTGACGACCCTTTGCGAAGGAAGTTGATCATCCTCCGCTCGTTGTCTTATACGAAGGTTGGCTCTGTTCGGAACCCACGGGTCTGCGAAGGGCCGTATGGATCTCCCGTCTCCAAGAGTCCACACTCCCTCCTCAATGATGACATCCCGTCCCTCAAGGAGACTCGACCAAGACCACGATGCTCTATCTCCCGCCGAGGCCTGCAGGAATGAGGAGTTCGGGAAATAGATTCCCTTTATAAATCTTACCCAAAGTGCCTCAGGTTCATGAATGACTCGGGAGGCCATGTTTGCGAGAATCGCCCGGTTAAACTGGTTCATGTCCCTGAAACCGTACCCTCCCACTGACTTCGCTGAAGTCATCGAGGACCAGTTTTTCCAATGAATCTTCCTGTTGCCTTCTCTAGATCCCCACCAGAATCGTGCAATGAGGCTATTGGCCTCATTACACCAAGTGGTCGGAATCCTGAAAATGTGCATGATATAAGTAGGGATGGCACTAAGAACAGACTTGATAAGTACTTCCTTGCCCGCATGATTTAGAAGTTTGTTTCGCCAACACTGTATTTTGTCCTGAACCCTCTCCTTGAGGTAGTTTAGTGCCTCCCGCTTCGATCTGCCCCAAATAGTCGGGAGTCC
Organism: Chamaenerion angustifolium; assembly: GCA_946814005.1. Taxonomy (NCBI): domain Eukaryota; kingdom Viridiplantae; phylum Streptophyta; class Magnoliopsida; order Myrtales; family Onagraceae; genus Chamaenerion; species Chamaenerion angustifolium. The sequence continues at coordinate 5,739,993 of OX328279.1, forward strand.
CAAGTAGAAGCCCGGGTCCGTCGAATGTGCTACCCCGAACAGATCTGATATACTCCTCTTGTAGTCGTCATGAGCCCTTGAGTTGAAATATAGTGATGACTTGGAGAAATTGATCTTCTGTCCTGAGGATAAGCAGTAGTCTCCTAGAGTGCTCTTGAAACCCGTTGCCTGGGCCAACGAGCCTTTCAGGAAGAAAATATAGTCATCCGCGAAGAAGAGGTGTTGAATCTCCGGACATGACCTCTTCGGGCGGATGCCCCTAAACACCCCCTTCGAAACCTGGTCGTCAAGCAATCTAGATAGGACATCAGCGACCAAAATGAATAGATAAGGTGAAAGAGGGTCACCCTGTCTAAGTCCCCTCGATGGCCGGATAATGTCCGTGCGGTCACCATTAATCAAGACCTTGTAGGTGACCGAAGAAACGCATGCCTAGATCCAAGTAATCCATTTGTCGTTGAAGCCCCTTTGTCTCAAGCTCGCTAGGAGGAAGTCCCATTCAACCCGATCGTAAGCCTTCTGCATGTCTATCTTGAGCGCACATTCCAACCTCCCCGAGGTCGTTCTTGGCTTGCCTCTAGTCTTTAGGTAATGGAACATCTCGTGAGCGATTATAATACTGTCCTGAATGCGTCTCCCTGAAACAAACGCACTTTGGAACGGGGTGACCAGTTCTGGCAAATAGTTTTTTAATCTATTCGCCAGAACCTTAGAGATAACTTTGTAACCAAAGTTGCAAAGGCTAATAGGCCTAAAATCGGACGCACATACTGGGCTAGCAATTTTAGGAATCAATGTAATATGGGTTTGGTTAAGAAATGAAGGCATGATACCTGTCGTGAGGAAAGCGTTAACCGAAGTGAGCAAATCCGGTCCGATCATGGCCCAACTCTTTTGGTAAAACGTTCCCGAGAAGCCGTCCGGGCCTGGTGCCTTAGATCCCCCCCATCTGAAAACAAGCATTTTTAACCTCCTCAATGGTTGCCAAAGCCGTGAGACTGTCATTCATGTCTGAGGTAACCAGATTCGGCACACTTTCCAGAATATGCGCGAAGGTACTCATCGGCCTCCCCCCACTATCCGAAGTAAAAAGGTTCGAAAAGAACCCATGCATTTCAGCTTTGATCTTCTTATCCCCATCGATCCATGCCCCATTTGCATCTTTAAGTCGTAAAATTTTGTTTCGCCTTCTTCTTGAAAGAGTGGTTTGATGGAAGAATTTCGTGTTTCTATCGTCGTTGCCCAACCACTTAATCCTCGACCTTTGCTTCCAAAAAATCTCTTCCCGCTTCCAAAGAGCGTGAAGCTTTGACTTTAGAGCTCTTTCCTCATCCAACCCCCCCCCCCCCCCCCCCCCATTGTATGAAGTGGCCGAAGCATCTCGGATTTTTGCCTTGACCTTTGCAATCTCCACTAAGTTGTGCTTGAACTCCTTCGAGCTCCATTCGGTCAATGCAACTCTACATCGGTCCAGTTTTGACTTTAGTTCGATACCATATACCATCGGCCCCCCTCTTCGCCATGCCGAGCTAATTATGTCGAGGCATTTTTCCTTCTCCAACCACATGTCCTCAAAACGAAACTGTCTCTTTCCTTTTTTCTCTTCTCGCCTTAGGAGAATGCTAATAGGGGCATGGTCGGACCCAATCATCAGGCCGTGAATACATTGTGCCGAGGGGAATAGGGTTAGCCATTCCGGGTTTGCAATCGCCCTATCCAATCTTTCTCTAATCATATCTCCCCCTCTCCGATTGTTTCTCCAAGTATAGATGGAACCCTTGTAGCCCAAATCCTCAAGGTTTAAATCGTCCAAGAGATTGTTGAAACCGTCTATTTTGTTTTGGTCCTTTCGGCCACCTCCGTCCTTCTCCCTTTGGTGAGAGATGTCATTGAAGTCACCGATGAAAACCCAGGGCTCCCGTCTATTAGCCCCTAAACACTTCAAATCAGCCCAATTCTGACACCTTCTTGCGTAAACCGAGTCACCATAGACCCAAGTGACTCAGGTCGTACCTCTGAATTCCCTACTCAAAACCGTCGTATCAATGAAATTCTTATCGCTCGAAAGAACCTGGAGGTTTACCTCTTTCGTCCACCAAAGAGCCAAACCCCCACTCGCACCAATCGGTTGGACGTACGAGGCAAAATCCATACCAACCTCACGTCTAACCCTCTCGCAGTGGGCTTCATTCTTCTTTGTCTCCATCAGGAAGACAATAGCCGGATGAGAGCCCCTCACCAGGTCTTTTAGATGATGAATTGTCAAGGGAGACCCTAACCCTTGACAATTCTAGCTAATGTAAATCATTGAGAGCCAGTGGCTGTCGATTGACAGCCACCGGACCGCTTTGCCTTCTCCGATTGCCTCGTGTTTCTCCCTCCAGTTTTCCTGTCAACGTTCTGAGCTAACATCGGGCCTGTTTCAGCCCCTTGTATCCCCGTCCCGAAGCAGATCATACCTCCATTTCCCATAGCTGAGGGTCCACTTCGGGTCTTCCTTCTTTTGACAGCCCCTCCTTCTGTTCGGTGTCTTCCTTTCTTTTCGATTATGTTGGTATTGTGACTGCACTCAACCAGTCCGAGCTCCTCCCAGTCCCTTCCTGCCTCTCGTCATAGGCAGTCATCACACCATCTTTAATCCGAGGTTGGGTGACTATGGTACCTTCTGGCGATGCCACATTAGTACCCGCAGTAGCAGATACCACAGCAGCAGATACCACAAAAGCAGATCCCACAGCAGTACCCGCAGATAATACAGCAGTACCCGCTGTTCCAGTACCCCCCCATCTTGCTCTGACTTCTGTCCATGACCATTCCCTCTTCTCCTTGGTCGCCAGGCAACGTTACCTTGTTAGTCACGTCAACCTGCATTCCTTCCCTACAATTCAGTTCAACTTCCTGTTCCCCGAACATAACCGCATTCTTGTCAAAAATACTTGCACCCTGAGATTCAGATTGAATAGGCGATATCGGAGTAGCTGTTTCCAGAATCCTTTGAATCTCGGATGGCAATTCATCTTCCTAGACCACGTCCCCATTGTTGTTATACTGGTGACCCAAGATCCCCACCTGTCGCTGATCATCCTGCAGAGCTGGATGTTTAGAAATCGACCCTGATCTCTTGGAGGAGTCAGCCTGTTCCTGCGTCTATGTGACCTCTCTTGGGCGGTTCCTAATAGAGGGAGCATTGTTTGAGAAGTTACTCGAGGCATGACTCCTCTGCTCCCCCCAAGCCCGCCAGCCCGAGCGACCCGCTTGCATAGAGGCAGTCGAAATTCCCCTGCAAACAGACCCATGTTGGTGTTTAGCTCCATGTTGCTGCATTACTTGGCTCCAAGACTTCAACCGTGGATCTCTGGAGGTGGTCTGCCGTGCACCACCCCCCACACAGACCCAACAGTTGTTTGTCTTGGGGCGTTCACAAGTTGTCCATGGTCCGTACAGAGGAGAGTCATCCGTAGGGTCCGTAACCACTGGTTCCGTGCATGACTTGGATGAGTGACCTATAACCCCGCACCCATAGCACAGGTCCGTGAGCCTCTCATACCTAACCGATGCCCATCTCTCATTGCCACTCGAGTCCACCCATTTGAAACGAGGCATCAGAGGAGAACATGTGTTCAAGTCCACTTGTACTCTCAAGAAGGTTATCAGCTTCATGATACTATCCTCCTCCGTTTTCAGACACACCCCTATACTGTCTCCAATGCTTTGTGCATTCGGCTTGTTAATCATTTCGAGGCTTAGACCGTGAATCTGCACCCAAGCCTGCAATCTGGAAAACTCATCATCTGCAACTGCCTTATTGACCGGGAACGATCTAACATTCAAACAGTGACCATGTATCGACCAAGGAGATAGGTTAATAATCTGTTCCTTATCCTTCAAACTAGCAAAATCAAACACTAATGTTGATTCATTCTCCTCAGCAATGCTAACAGTACCGAACCTAGCCCAAGCTTCTCTAAGAACATTCATCACTACGTTGTTCTTAATATGCCTATCCGAAATCATCATCCCTAGAGCTCTATTCACCGACCCTTTATCCAATCCTAGTTTACCTGAAGACAACAAGCTGAGTAAGGCCATACCCGGGGCAGCTTCACCATTAGAGTTGGACGCAGCCACTGGCACCACAAACCGGACAAGCTCACAACGGAATCAGCCACCTACAAACAGGAGGAAGACACAGATAAAAGAAGGAACAGGTAATGGTTTAGTGATTACAGTGAGTTGCCGAGGTAATTGGATGGAAACGATTACCAATTGATGCCCCAGGAAAGCAGCGCCCCTGTTCGGCAGGTTTTGCCTGAAGAAGATGGCTTGAAAGCAGCAGTGAGCTACGCAGGAACAAGCAGCAGGCGAAACTTCTCGTGAGCAAGCTGACAGAGAACAATCGCCAAGAAATTGAGCTGGGGGAGACCGATCTCCTAGCTGGTGGCTTGCCTCGGAAACGGGCGACTCAATCGCTAGGTTTCAAAACGGGAGGAGCGCGTCATCGTACGCGCGCAAATTGATATGCGGTTCAATGCGGTCCGTTATGTCTTTCTATTGGAGGGATTGAAAGTGGTACTGGGAGAGTTTTCCGGAGCTTGATCAACACTAGGGTTTTAATAAATATTAATTTAATAGTTATATATATAATTAATTAATAGATTATTAGTAAATAGTTGATATTTGTCTCTACAAGATTAGGGTTGGTCGTATTTCAGTCGAAATGTTTCCCGTAAAGTTGTTTGCTCCCTAATGATTAATTAACAGTTAATCAATAACAATTAATTAATCAATCTCCCCATAAATCATGTTGTGCCCATAAAGCAAGCATAATTAATTAATCATAAAGTTGTCCTTATTATTTTTATTTGTACTGCCCATCATATCATTTTTCAGGAAAAAAAAAACAAAAACCAGAAAAACGTCACTAGGGGTCGCGTTTTTCATAAAAACGCTACCCCAAGTAGCGTTTGTTGAAAAACGTTACTCAAAGTAGCGCATGTTGTAAACAACGCTAGCCCCGGTAGCACTTATATACATTTTGCTAAATATATTTTCAGTATACTTACTTTTTAAAAAAATTTTGGCGCAATGCCTACTTTTTCAAAAAACTCTAAACTTACAGCAAGTCATTTAGGACTGATTAGAGTTTCCGATTTTGCAATTTAACAAGTTTTTGTTTGTTATGTGTTAAGTATACCATTCTTAATGGTTCTCCGAGCATGTCTAGACACATCAACACCTTCTCCTTTGCAACTATCACAATATGACATAGCGGTTCAAAATTTCGTTATTTAACGAAAAGTCTCAAGTTTGAGGCTTGAAAATAGAATAATATTAATGACTAGTACATCTACCCACTTAAGGGGTTGGCTCAAGTGCGAATAAAAAAATTCTATTCGCAAACCATCAATTGTTTTATACAGACCACTTTTCTTAAAAGATTAAATGGTCTAATAGTTTTTTTTTTACTTATTTATCCTTACTAATTTTAAGGAAACTAATTATCAAATCAATATCATATTTTCGTAGTTACTAAACTACAGTCTAAAATGGTGAAAAAAACACACTTCTAGCAATTTTTGAACTTTAGACATCTTACATATATTAGCTAAAAGTATTACCACTACACTACTAATTCCAATTATTTCTTTTATACGTCAGATATAGTTATTGAATAACTCTCATATTATTATATTAAACATTTCATATTTATTTATTAATACACTTTATTAATTAATATTTCTTCAATATTGTTTGTTTAATTATGTTTTAATTAAATAATGTATCTAAAGATTAATTTTTTGAAATGCTTGAAAAATAAGTAATATTCTAAATTTAGTATTTATAAGCTACTAGAATACTAATTTTGAAAATATTTTTCAATTATTTTTAAAAAAATCAGAAAGACTATAATATGTAAATAATTAAATTAGAACTCTAACGACACATATTATGTTAAGTTTCAATTTTTACAATGATCATAAAATTTAGTCAAAGTAGTAGTGCTAATTTTTACAATTTTTCTAACTTTGACCAAATTTTATAATTGATGGAAAAGCAACGTTTTTATAAAAACATTTAGAGATGTTTGAAGTAAATATTTTCAAAATGAGTATTCTGGTAGCGTATAAATATTAAATTTAGAATATTACTAATTTTTCAACCATGTCAGAAAATTATTGCATTAGATACATAATTAAATTAAAACTATAATTAAACGACATTGAACAAATGTTAATTACTAAAGAACATCAACAAATAAATTTGAGATGTTTAATATAATAATATGAGAGTTGCTTCAATAACTATATTTGAAATATATTAAAAAAAAACAATAGAAATTAATAGTTTAGTTGTAAACTTTTAACTAGTATGTAAAAGGTTATGGTTCAAATTTGCTAGAAGCATGGATTTTTCACCATTTTAGACTATAGTTTAGTAAGTATGAAAATATGGAGTTGATTTGATAATTAGTTTCCTTAAGATTAGTAAGAGCAAATATGTAAATAACTATTAGAGCATTTTAATTTTTCAACAAAAGTGGTCTGTATAAAATAATTGATCTTTAAATATAATTTTCCTAGGAATTATTCTAGACGGGCCCAAAAATGAAAACAATTCTTCTCTGTCTAATATTTTTATGTATTTTTCAACATGGTTTAATATCTCTTTTTTTTTGTTGTCAAATTAATGTTTTACTTGATGACATAAAACGTCGTGATACATGATCACGGTTGTTTAGACATACAATCATTTGCTACTAAACATAAAAATGGTAGTGGTGGTCTTTCGACCCAATTTGAGACTCTCTATGACAACGTTTGGCCATCTTGATTCTATCGCTAGTCTTATCCCTTCTTGTATAGCTATTGCCTCCATTGTTTCTATGTCATCACTCCAGTATCTCCGGTTTAGTCCACCCACTACTTTGTCGTCCTTGTCCCTAGCTACCACCCATATTCTAGATCGTCGCGATTGCTTACACCATGATGCATCACATTTTATCTTGATTGTGTTCGACGTCGGTGGTTGCCATTGTTGAGGCGGTCGGTCCTCGGTCGATCGGCGGTCCTCGGGCTTGTCTTGCTTGACTACTTGATTGTTGCTCTGCATATGCTAGCTTAATCTCCTCAATCACGACCCTTGGATTAGGTTGTTTAGCTTCGAAATCCGCTTTGCACATTGTGTTCCATTTTTGCAAACATGTAAGCAACGTAAGTGTCCACCTCCTCTCGCTACACACACCTTGTTCCCTCGGTTCCGTTCTACTCTCCTCGAGCCATTTGACCACGTCTAGATTGTTTGGTCGGTCCACTCTTAACCCTGAAATGTCGAGCCATACTTGTTCAGTTCATCCACATTCAAGGATCATGTGTTCTCTTGTTTCAACTTCTCTACATATTGGACATCCGGAACTTACGTTCATACCCCGTCTAATCATATTCGTCTTTACGGCTATGAAATTCGTTGCAAGTCTCCAAACGAAGTTTTTTACCTTCGGTATCGCCTTTGTTGCCCAAATGCCCTTCCAAAACGTACCTTGGTTCTGTGGGTTTGGTCTCATTCGTCGGTCTTCTCCCGTAACTTGTGGTATACAGATCGGACCATTAGTGTTCCGTCTCTTGTATGTGGCCATATACACTGGTCATTGCCCCCATCATGCGGTAACGGGATATTGAGGATGTGTTCGACATCTTCATGGTTTACAATGCTCCTGACAAGACTCTCGTTCCATGTCCCATTCGGTTGGAAAACCTCCCGTACTCGAAGATTCCCTCCGTTCTCCACCCTGGTTTCGACACTCACCCTTTTATTATCTTTTGTTTATATCCATGGGTCATCGAATACTCGAATATTCTCTCCTGTACCTATCATCCACACCCTTCTTGTTTCATCACCTCACGACCGTGGATAATGCTACTTCAGCCCCACGAAGCTCGGCCTCCTTTTTTCGCCTCTAGGAAGGAGCACCTCGAGAAATATAACCCCTTTAGGACCTGCGCACATAGGATGTTCGGTTCGGTCATGATCCGACCCGCCATCTTCGTGAGTAGAGCCGTGTTGAAACTTTGTAGTTCTCGGAACCCTAGTCCCCCTGCCTCCTTTGTCTTTGTTAGAATTTCCCATCTCCGCCAACGAGTCTTCTTTCCCTCGATTGTTTGTCCCCACCAAAAGTCTGCATTGAGGGCATCTATTTCCGAGTACCATTTTTTTTGTAATCGGAATACATTCATTACATATGTAGGTATCTCGGTAATGATTGCCTTGATGAGTACTTCCTTCCCTGCTTGGTTCAAAGTTTTTGGCCTCCAACCTTGAAGCTTGACCTTAACTTTGGTTTTTAGGAAGCCTAGTGCCTCCATCTTTGAGCTCCCCCATATCGAAGGTAGTCCCAAGTATTTGAGTGCTTCCTCCACCTTTGAGTGCTTCCTCCACCTCTTTCCTCTCGGTTTGCCACACCCCTTTATTAAAATAAAGGGTCGATTTGTTAACTCGTTGTCCGGATACCTGATAGTAGCTATCCAAAATCCTACTTGGTTGATTTGTTACTTTGATTTGTACTTTGTAATTTTGTTACTTTGATTCCAATGATGTTTGTATTTGGAAAAATTCAGTTTTTTTTTGTGTGTGTAAGATTCGGTCTCGATCTCGGTATTGCCTTCAGGACCGGCTCAGACCGCCCATGATCAGCCCTATGTGCTACCATGATGTTGTCATGTATGTGTCTACCTGATACAAATGCACTCTAGAAAGGAGTGATAAAGATCTGATTGATATATTTTCAATCGGTTCACCAACACTTTCGAAATGATTTTGTACATGAAGTTGCAACAGCTTATAGGCCGAAAATCAGTAGGTTTTGTCGGGTTTTGAATTTTTGGAATAAGTACAATATCAATATTATTTAGGGGGTTTAGTATGATACCTGTTCCGAAGAAAGTCTTGACCGCGATGACAACGTCCGCCCCCACGATGTTCCAGTTCCTTTGGTAAAATAAACCCGGGAATCCGTCTGGACCTGACGCGCGTGACCCTCCTAGTTGATACGTTGCCGACCGAATTTCTATGCCCGTTACCTCCCTCGTTAGTTTTGCATTCATCTCGAGTGTTACTTGGTTCGGTATATATCTGAGGAATTCGACTCCCAGTTCGGTTTGCTCCGAGGTGAACATCTCCCCATAGTATCGATACAACTCGTCAGCTATCCTCCCCTCATTCTTTATCCACTCCCCATTCATCCCCCTCAGACAACATATTTGGTTACGCCTTCTCCTCGCTATTGTTGTGTGGTGGAAGAATGTGGTGTTTCGGTCCCCCTCCCTAAGCCAGTTGACCTTCGACCTTTGTTTCCAATGTGTTTCCTTCATTGTACAAAAGGCTTGGAGCACTACGGGAGAATGGTCGTTTACCGACTGAAAAATGGTTTTTTAACGGCTGGAAAATGTCGTCGTTAAATTATCACGGCTCAACTTTAGTTGAGTTATGACATGAAGCGTCAGGGCAATTATCACGACTCAATATATGTTGAGCTGTGATAATTCGCGGCTCAAATCGAAAGTGCCGGCAAAATAATTATGGTGACACTTTTGGTTGAGCTGAGAAAAAGTTTTTTTATTTTTTATTTTTGGCGGCTCAAAATATATTCAGCCGTAAAAAATATGAATATTGAAAAAAATATATTTTTTTAAGAGTTTTCCAAGCCTCCCCCCCTTGAACCCATCCTCCCCAGCTTTCCCCCCGCCGCGCCTCCCCAGATTATCACCTGTGTTTGACCTCCTGCAGCTCCCCACTCCTGCAGCTCTCCATTCCAAAACTAGATTTGCTCACAGACCCACATGACTTCATCTTTCCGCACTTCGGGGCGACTGAGAAGTCAATCACCGCTGGCGCCGACTCGGGCGCTGCTGAAGATATTGGCTTCGGAGAAAGAACCATGTTTGGGGGTGACCCACCTGGAAAGTGTTTCCTTGGACGTCCTCTCTTCTTCTCCATCGGCTCACCCGCCGTCGTGGCGACTAAAAATGGGACTTGAGTCGGGATTTTGGGACTTGAAGAAACATGGTACTCCGACGGAGCATATGATCCTAGCACTGTAACACCTCCACTGGTGATTCTAGCACAGTAAAGCCTTAAAGGAAGAAAATTGAAGAAGAGGGGAAAAACCGAAAATGTTTGAATTTATTGTTTAACGGCTCAACAGTGATTGAGCCGTGAAATATAAAAAAAAATATTAATTACTTTAAACTAATGACGGCTCAAACAAAAGGAGCCGTCAAAACTATTTTAAATTTAATTTATTTTCACGGCTCAATTGTTTTTGAGCCGTGAAAAATAACGAAAAGAACAAAAATTAATTCCTTAAAAAAAAGGACGGCTCAAAAAAAGGAGTCGTGAAAAATAGTTTAATTTCCTTTTATTTCGCGGCTGTGACATTTGAGCCGCAAATTTATTTTTTATTTTATAAAATGATAGCTCAATAGTATTTGAGTCGTGAATAAGAGATAAATAAATTATTCACGGCTTAATAGTATTTGACCATTCTCCCGTGGTGGAGTTTCCATTTTAACCTTATTTCCACCCGTATCATATCTTGGTCCATCACCCCTTGTATGTTATTCCTTAGGGATGCTTTTTTCATATTGTTGCCAAAATGGACCCTACTCCATGCCGTGAGATTTTGCCGGCACTTATGGAGCTTAGTATAAACCCCTTGTATTTCTCTCCGGGTTGTTGGTCGTCTCTCCCATGCATCTCGTATTACCTCCTTACATGTCAGGTTTTCTAGCCACATTGCCTCAAACTTGAAGCACCTCCTTGCTCTTTTCCTCGGTTGCTTGAGTTGGACCACCATTGGTGAGTGATCCGACCCTATGGCTAGTTCATTGGTGCATCTCCCTGGTTGATGGCGCATTGCCCATTCCGCGTTGGTAAGGACCCGATCGAGGCGCTCACTTATCCTTTCTGACCCACTTCGGTTGTTGCACCACGTATAGGGGGTTAGGTTCGCCCCCAAGTCCTCCATGTTTAGGTCTTCTATCATTTGTTTGAACTCATCCATTTACCTTTGTGGCTTCCTCCTACCACCTTGGTATTCGTGTTTGTAGCATATACTATTGAAATCTCTGAGCACCATCCAACTTCCACTTCAGCCCCTCCCTATCATTCGTAGGAGATTCCAGTTTTGTGTTTGTTCATGTGTCACTGTGCTCGCATGTACCCATGTCACGTGCATAGGTTCGACATGCTTATCAATTTGTACCTCACAATCAATAAATCTCGGGTCGGCATAAGTGATTGAGGCCATAGTTTCCGATGACCACCACAATGCTAACCCTCCCGAAGCTGCATTCGGGCTTACATAGTATTTGTTCTCCAACTCCATTCTTGTCATTATCCTTTCGCAGTAGGTATCCCCATTTTTTGTTTCCATTAAGAATATGATGTTTGGGCGATACCTTTTGTTGAGGTCTTATAGGTGTTGAATTGTCAGGGCAGACCCCAAACCCTGACAATTCTAGGAGATAGCGCTCATTGGGCCCCTGTGGTTGTTTCGGGACAGCCACCAGAGCCCTTGTTCAGCTCGTGTGATTCATCTTGTTCGCTTTGTGACACCTTTTTCTTATCGGTTCTCTTCTTGCGGTTGGGATTGATATTGGTCAGTTTTCTCCTCGGGCTCTTCCTTATCCTTGTTCCCGGGTATTCGGTATCCTCCTCCTATTTCCTCATTCTTTTTGTTCTCGGTTGGTCCTACATCTCCTCCCCAGTTTGCTTTAAGGTCATCTTGTCTAAGTATGGGCTCAAGCCGTAGGTAGGGTTATGGTTCAGTGGTTTGGGGGATGTGGGTGGTGTGTCGGGCGGGTTCTCTATAATGTATGTTTGGATGGTGGTGGTGGTATCGACCGTGTCTATTTGGGTTGGGTTGTCAGGTAGGTATGTGATCATTGGTTAGGTTGGTTCGGTGGGGTGGCCGATAGGTGATGCGTGGGGGTAGCTTCGGCTCTATTTGGTCCTTAGCCACTCGGGTAGTTGGGTTAGGTTTGGCTTTTGTGTTGTGGTTTGGTCGACTCGTTATGGCTTTTGTGGTTGGTGGTTCATCGGGCTCTAGTACATCTGGTCGGTCTCTAGGGCTTCGATCTCCTTGGTTAGGGGCTGATTCGGTCTCCATTGGTTTTGGTTCCATTGGTTCATTTGGTTGGTCAGTGGGTATGCCCTACCCCCCCCCCCCCCCCCCCCCCCCGTGGCATTGTCATGTGGTGGCCCCGGTTTCCCTTGTTTTGTGCCTCATCCGTGCTGTTTCCCCTTACATCAGCCATAATATGAAACCACGATCTTCTCACACCCTATTTTTGTTTCGATCCTTGGCCCTCATCCCCTCCAACATGTTGCCTCGCCGTGGTTTGTTTCGTTCTCACTCCAACAAGCCACGATCCATACATTAGTATGTTCTGATCATGCTCCGCCATTCGTACCTCCGTTTTGCATGCTTGGGTCGTGTGACCCAGCATGCCACATCCATAGCAATAATCAGATAGTCTTTCATATTTTATAGATGCCCACCTATCCACCCCTTGGGAGTTCTTCCACCAGAATCCCGCCATCAATGGTTTTCCCCAATCACTTCCACACATATTCTCATATAGCTCTTACTTATTATCCCAACATGCTTTTCTATCTCCAGACAGTTGCCTATCGTATTTCCTATCTTTCAGGCATTCACATCACTAAATATCTCCAGCCCTAGGTCATGCACTTGGGTCCATAAATTTACCTTGCTAAATTCTACCTCCTTTACTCACACGCTCGGATCCCATCGTTTGATGTTCAATATGTGGTCATTAACTGCCCATGGCGAGCGGTCTAGGATATGATCCGCATCTTCCTGTCGTTCAAAATCGAATAACAATACACCCGCCTCCGCTTCCGATATCGTGACATTGTCGTACAGCGCCCGTGTCGATCATGCTTTGTTTGATCGGTTTCTGGGATATGACCTTGCCAACGTACCACGTTTCATTCTGCACTTGTTGGTTCGAGTCGAGATCGACCGCGGGTCCGCCAGGGCTGTTCGTCCCGTCGGAAGTGGAGTTGATCTGCATCTTGTCGTCGTGGGGGCAGAGTCGTCACCGTAGCTGGCAGCTCCCTACAAGAACATGAGACAAAAACAGAGACAATGGTTGGTCAGGTAAGCAATTTATTTGGTGGGGCGTAGCTGGTTCAGATTAGGGTGTTGGTTGCTGTCGTTCTCGCCCGGTTGACTGCAACTCTCAGTGTATGCTATCAGTGGTGGTCGCCTTCCCCCCGTGGTGGTGTGTCCTCCTATGTATTCGGGATGCGTTCCTTGGAGGGTTGGCTTCTGTGGTTCGTCGTGGCGAAACTCCGATGAAAAAACCGGTCGGATTTACGTTGTCCTGCCTGTGCTTTTCCTCAGTTTTTCTTGCATGAAAATGTCTCCATCAGGTACAGTGAAGCTTCTGGTTGCTGCTTCCTGATTGGTTGTTTGTCTGATTTGCAATAAATGTCAAATGGAATCATCAATTGCACGGGCTGGAATCTGTCACTGAGAGGAAACCTAGAATTTGGGGGTTTTCCAAATCGGACAGAGAATGCGCGTGGACAACACTTTGCCACCGAATTTTGGTTTAATTATCTCATACTCACATAATAATAATGTTAAAAAAAATAATAGTAATAATATTTATAAAAATGTTAGTAATAATTAAAACTTTAATATAAAATCAACCTAAGCTACTCTTTTTTACCGTGTATGTATATTATTCATAAGCATATGATTTTTTTTGTTCATAAACAAAATTATAAATACAACTTATTATACAATACAAAAATTTAAAATCTAGTATTATTAAATCTTACACTAAAAATTGTCATTAAATTTCACACATAATTTTAAAAAATAATTATTAATTTTTATTCAAAATAGTATTAAAAATACAAATTTCGCAATTATAATTAATTTCTAACAACAAAGGAAAAAAGTTCCATTCTTGATACGTGACTTTTTGTTTGTACCAGACCATTAGAAGGATCTCAAGTTCACTATTGTTCATAGTTTTGGAGAGCTGACAAGGAATATTTGGTATGCCAACGACTTTAGATACTTTGTCACCTCGCATGTCAGACTTTAAATTTGACTGTCCATAAACTTTTTATAAAGGTAATAGAGGAGTTCGTGACGTTATCAGTTATAAAAAAACACGTCGTTACCCAAATAATGGTTAAGACATACTTGAAAAGCAGTCAACACACTTTAACAAGTTGCATATATTAATGACAATTCGTTACGGATAGAAATGAATACTCATTTGGCCAAAAAAAAAAAAAAATGAATACTCATCATTCGTATACTTAGTACATGGATGAGTAGGGGTGGGAAAACGGGTCATGGGTCGACCATGGGTCGTGTCGGTCTTGGGTCGTGTCAGAGACCCCCTGACCCAAACCTGACCCGTGTAATAGTATGAGTCAATTTTTCAAACCCAAACCTGACCCGTCGAAAATGAAAGGGTTGGGTCAGACTGACCCGTTGAACCCCTATGACCCGCGGGTCAGTTTGACCCGTTCGACCCGCGCATACAAAAAAAAATAGAATGCATCCAAAACAGAATACATCCAAACTGCATACTAGGTTACACACTATGCATAATGATATTTTATTATATAATTTAATTATGCGCGGGTCACGGGTTGACCCGTGGGTCAAGGTTTCTGACCCAAACCTGACCCGTGTTTTCACGGGTCAGTCATGGGTCGTGTCAAAATGACCCGTGGGTCAAAATTTTTGACCCAAACACGACCCGTGGGCGGGTCACCCACGGGTCACCCACGGGTTGGGTCAATTTATAATTTAAAATAGAAACAATATTGATCCAAATTCAAAGATATAGATACCGTGCGAATCAATTCTATTATACGCTTCTTAAATTCTATTTCAATGCACTTTTATATAACTATAGATATAACTATAGATGTGTGTCACTTTCGCGTAACTATACTATGTCATGAATTATAAATCAAAATTCATGATTGTAGGAATTTCAATATTTTTAGGAAACTCCCCAACCTCACGACACTTACTTAGATCCTTACTAAAACAAGTGATATGTATGCTTTACGTGTATACAATAATTAATCATGAACAAAAAATGTATAAAATTCATCAGGTTAACTACCTCTTTAATTCCCTAATTTCGGACATATCCATGTGCGATATTGGGTTTAAAGGCACTCCATATACATAGTGCATCAACAAGAATGGTGATGAGCGGATAAGAGAACGGTTGGATCGTGGACTTACAAACGGCGAATGGCTAGATATGTACCCGAACACAGTCATAAAATGGTGAATTTCCAACACAATAAGGTGAAAATTGCGGAGATTATGAGACAAATAGAGTTGATACAAAGGGAGAGTAATATATACCATGTAAAGGAGAAAGAGAAGGCACTTAAGCAAGAACTCGCTGAGCACTGGAGAAGTGAGGAAACATACTAGAGCCAAAGGGCGCGGATACGATGGCTAGGATAGAGAGATAAAAACACGACTTTCTTCCACAAATCTACTCTCGAAAGGAGAAGTAGAAACAAAATCAAGAGCCTCCAACGATATGATGGAACATGGATAAAATTATAAAAGGAAATCAGCCAGGAATGTGATAGGTACTTTAAAGACTTGTTCCAATCTGAGGGAGTCACCCAATCGAATGACAAACTTGGGTGTGTGTCGCCATCAGTCACAAGAGAGATGAACCGAAACCTACTCAAACTGTGCTCCGAGGAAGAGATTAAGAGGGCGGCTTTCCAATTGGGGGGGGGGGGGGGGGGGGGGGGCAAGGGCCCCAAGTCTAGATTGCTTGTCCGGTCTGTTCTATCAAAAGTATTGGGAGATTGTGGGCCCTGATGTCGTTCATCCGATAAAGAGCTACCTGGTAAATGGTACACTTGACCCTTGATTTTATGATACATATATTGCACTAATTCCTAAAGTGCCAAACCCTTTCAAAACAACTCATTTTTGGCCTATAGCCATATGCAATTTTGTTTATAAAGTGTTGTCCATAACTCTAGCCAATACACTGCAAACTATATTACCACTGTTAGTCACCCCATTCCAAGGGGCATTTGTGGCTGACAGGTTAATTCATGACAACATAATTGTCGCCTATGAGGCATTCCACCATCTAAGGACGAGCAAAATAGTGAAAGTGGAGGAATGTGCAGTCAAGATTGATATGAACAAAGCATATGATCGGGTGGAATGGGGTTTCCTTCTCAACACCATGTGTAGCATGGGGTTTGAAGAAACCTGGATCCAATGGATCGAAGAATGCATCAAGAACGTGAGATATAAGGTCATCATCAATGGCAAGAAGACGGATAGCTTCTCTCCCACAAGAGGTATTCGCCAGGGGGATCCCTTATCCCCTTACTTATTTCTATTTGTGGCTGATGTGCTTTCAAGACAGATCATGCAAGCGATCGATAGAAAGCAACTTGAAGGAATCCAGATCAGACGGACATGTCCAGTCATCCACCACCTCCTATTTGCGGACAATTCGATATTCTTCATCAAGGTAGACGAACGGAATGCGGGGGAATTAAAGCAAACCTGGAAGGATACAGTCAGGCATCGGGGAAAAGTGTCAACCTACAAAAATCAAGCATTCATTTCAGCTCTGGGATAGCACTAGGAAGTTGAAGCATGATGAGACAAATCATGGGAATTGAGGAAGCACGCAATGCGGGAAAATACATCAGGATCCCAACGGTCTGGGGAAGGTAAAAAAGGGAGGCACTAGGATATCTGAAGGAGAGAATATGGAGCAAGATGAATGGATGGAAAAATCTATACCTAAACAGCGCGGGTAAGGAAATTTTGCTCAAGGCAGTAATAACAGCCATCCCAACCTACCCAATGGCCCTTTTCAAGTTCCCTAAAACGTGGTGTGGGGAAATGATGACCCAATTCTGGTGGAATCAAAGCATGGAAAAACGGACGATCCACTAGCGAAAATGGAAGCATATGACAAAGCCTAAGGAGAAAGGGGAAATGGGATTCCGAGAAATCAACATCTGCAATGAGGCCATGCTAACCAAAACAGCATGGCGACTTCAGAATAACCGAGATGTGTACTGGGCAAAGGTACTAAAAGGTATATACTTTCCTACGTCTAATCTATTTCAGGCGAGAAAGGGAGGACGAGCGTCATGGGCTTGGTCGAGCATACTAGAGGGAAGAAAAATACTAGAAGAGGAAGGAATATGGCGGGTCGGAAACGGAGAGAACATTCGATGCTTCCAAGATGCTTGGGTCCCGGGAATCAACGGACATCGGCTGTCAGGCAGATCATCACATCCCACCGATCGAGACATGAGGGTAGCAGACATGCCATTCACTTCACAAGAGCAGGAGCACAGGATAAACTGGTCTGGCCTTCATCGAGATCGGGGATAGCACACCCAAAGTTAGTCTACCAAAGACTAATGGATCGACGGGAACCGGAAGAAGCAAATCATGCCTCATCCTCGCGAACACTAGGCCCAAAAGCGTGGCGGCAAATATGGAAAAGTCCGACAATCCCAAAGGTAAAATAATTTATCTGGAGAAGTTGTAGTTGTGCTTTACAGGTAACAGCGGAGCTTCATCAGAGGGGTGTAATAGAGACACCGACTCGTCCATTTTGCGACCAAGCGGAGACGATCGACCACGCGTTGATGCGATGTCGCTGGGTCCGACCGATATGGTTTGGGGAATAAGAGTTCGCTGGGAGGGACAACATCAACCTACATGGGAAGAGTGTATGAAAGAAATTGCAGAGGGTGAAACGACAAACGAAGATGGGGGTGCATTTCTCAAGACTAAAGTGGAAACTTTGGCATGGAAAATATGGAAAGAACGATGACGGGCGTATAACAACAAAGAGGATCCAAAATCCCATCTTACACTAGAACGTGGACTCAGACTCACACAGGAGACGTGGGCCACCACGGAAACGAGGCGCAAGGATCTGGGAAGGAGTGTGGTCGAAAGTCAATACCAGAAATGGAGACCACCGGAACATGGATAGCTAAAAATCAAATGCGACAGAGCATGAGATTCCAAAACAGGGAAAGGCGGAACCGACGTCATAGTGTGGGATTCGACCGATGAAATGATAGAGGGGATACAATCCTCGAGGAGGGACACATCGGTCATAAACATGGAAGATCGAGCCATCCTTCAAGCGGTGGAACTAGCGGCTCACCATGGGTGGATGAAGATCATTATCGAATCCAACTCTGAACTACTAATAAAACAACTTGATGGGGCGGCTCAAGAACAAGACTGACAACTGGACAACATTATAAACACGATAAAGGGGATCGCATCACAAATCGAAGAGGTCGCATGGAAGTGGGTAAGACGACAAGCAAATAGATGTGCTAATTGGATTGCTAGACAATCCAAAAGAGAGATGTGTCTGGTTAATTGGGTGTGTGAACCACCATCTGCTCTTCTTTCTTTGTTATTGTTAGACCAATTTGATATGTTTCAGTTTTAATGAAATTTCATATTTGGCCAAAAAAAACTACCTCTTTAATCACATATAGCTTATATTTGTTTAATGTTAAATTTGGATTTTATTTTTTGACATTATTAAGAGATTACTTATATTTTATGATGTGAGTATTTGGTGAAGATGACGATCGAGGAGGGAGTGGACTGAAGAATATGTATTTATGGCATTTCATTAACATAAAAGTAACGACAATTAATTGTTTTAATTGAAAAGTAATATTATTAAACATAAATGACGGAATAATACAAGTTTGAAGTAAAAAAGAATAGAATATTATCAAACATAAATGATCACATAAGTAATTAAGATCTTATTATTATTATATATGTACATGATATAAGTAGGTATTACACAGATAATAAGACTGTCCTCTCATCAGGAGCAGCCAGGGCTTCCAATTAATTTAACTACACTTTATCCTTAAACTCTTGTTGATTTCTCAAATGACCCCCAACATATAACATAATCAAATTTCATGCACAATTTACATATAAACATGCACGTGCGCTTACACACAAAGATCAGGATTGATGTTTCTCTACGGTGGGGATAAAACATCTCATACTAACCAAAACCGACGACGATGTCGGCAGTGTGATCTTCAACCTGAAAACCCTAATCACGAACCTTCTTTTGGAGAACCCTCGACGGACATCCGTGACAGTGCCGACGGCCGCCTCATTCATCTCCACAATCGACCTCCTCAGTTTCTCCTTGAACCGTCCGGTTCGACTAGCTTCGGAGAATCGATAGCTACCAAGGAAGGCTCGCCTTGCTTGCCAGTAATCGGGTCCATTGCGGCCTTGACTACCCAGGTACGTCGGTGAAGAGACTGATGAGGGGATGATTTTGACATCTCTCATACTTTGATTATTAAGTTCTCTTAGCTCTAAGATTTCTATATGTATATAGGAAGTAATGGTGTTTATTGAAATTAATCAAGTCGTCGTCGTTTGGTATATGGTTAAACAGCCCAAGAAATGGTGATTACGGAGGTTGGTGACTGTGGTTACACCCATTCAATATATCTTATTAAAGAGAACAAAAAACTATAGATTACACCTTAATCTTTATATCATGCTTCAATTTGCACCTCCAAGTTCATGCTAGTTGGTTTATGTACCTTTGTGTTTGGATCAATGTTGAAGTACATAGAATGTTAATTAGAACATATATATAAGTATTTATATCAATGTATAATAGCATGTTAGAGAATTTTAAATTTAATTACTAATATATATTAATTATTTTTATGCATTTTCAATTTTAATATTTTATGTTTATTATTAACGATTTAAACTTTTAAATACTAAACTTATTTTTGGAAATATTTATGTAGTCTGGATTGGGATTTCATTCACCAAACTTTGTTTCATTTCAACTTTTCAGAGACCCTTATTGGTGTGATTATGGAATGCATTACTTCTGCCTCGATCTTTATTTTGTTGAATGAAGGGATCTTGGATTCTTTCTGTTGGTTCTGGGAGATTGGGTCGCTCATTAGTGGGAGCCCATTCTAACAAGCTTAGTATTGGATACTGACCCAAATCATTCCTTCTATGTATAGGAATGCTCAGGGTTGGAAAACCTGATTATGATAACATGTTATTCTCACTCTCGCCCAGAGTTGAGAAACTTTGTCGCCCTCAGTTTAGACTGAGGTAAGTAGCTGTGGAAACCTAGGTAATTGTTCGTTAACCTGTGACATGTATTCCCGTACGACAAACCGTGATCCCAACCTCAGACAGATCCGCTTCCACTAAGTCAATTGTTCAAAGTAGGTAACTTAAATATGTGTTTATGTTGTGCCCTAAACGATTACATGTTTCGTACATTCCAACATTGATATCACAGTCATAGTAGGTTGATTTATGAATTGTCGAACCCGTTAATATTCCCACCGCGACGAACCTGACACCGAGAAACTAAGGTCGCGGCCAAGGTGATCGCGGCCTTGGTGTGGTGGTCGCCGCCATGGTGGTCGCGGCGTTGGCTTGGTGGTCGCTGCCATGGTGGCCGCAACATTCGTGGTTGTGGCCACGACAGCCTAGTGGTCGCAGCCTTCGTGGTTGCGGCCAGGTCTGGAGGTCAAATCCTTCGTGGATGCGGCCAAGTCAGGAGGTCGCACCCTTCGTGGCTGCAGCCAGGCCTAGAAGTCGCAGCCTTCGTGGCTGCAGCCAGGCCTAGAAGTCGCAGCCTTCATGGCTGCGACTCTGACCTCAGGCGCGATGGAAGGAAAGGTCATCACGGGAAGAGAAAGGTGAGAAGTTGGCCAGTAGTGGTTGACCTCCTCGTGGCCAGCCTCGGTGGTTGGCCACTTCTATGGCGGTAGTTAGGGTTGCAGAAACTCTAGCTGTAACTCTTCTTCTTCAACGAAGATGAGATTGAATAGATTTGTGTGGACCGGTCCAGACCAGTTGCGTTTGCATTGACAGACCGGACTGGTTCAAACCAGTTGAGTTGATTTAGTTTAGTGTGACAGGTTCGATTCAGTCTAGTTCAGAAATCTAAGTGTTGTCTGGACCGGTCTGAGTTAATTTGGAGGCTCCAAGCCACCTGAATTGAGCCGAAACAAATTTGGTGTCGATCCTAGACCTAGTGTGAGTTCAAATAACCTTTTTCAGTTCGGCAAATATGTTTGGACCCTTTCATATATATTTTTACAGGGTAGATAGTCTTGCCTAGGGCCAACAATAGTGCGGTGAAAAACTCAAAACCATGGTTATAACCATTATTTTTTTATATGGTTAGTCGTACCATTATGGTACGGTGCAGTTATGGTGATGAATTTTATACCCGTAATGGTTATGGTATTTTAGTCATACCCATGGTTATTATATAAATATTATAATAATAATATATTAATAAATACTAATAATAGAAGTATGATTTTTACTTTTAAATTTCACTAATGTATAATTACAGGGCAAAATGTAATTGAATGATGCAAATGTTAAATGGTATTAGTGTTAAATTTGAATGGTGCTAATGTTGAATGATATTAACGTTGAATATTTTTGTTTCTTGTGAAATATTTTGATGTATTTATTAAGATAACATTTATAATGTTCCATTACATTTCACATGTGGTAATAAATATGGGTACACAGTTAAAACCATGGTTAATAATCATGGTTATGGCATTGAAAATTGTACCCGTAATGGTTTAATGTTATGGTCATGGTATGCAATTTAAAAATATGGTATGGTTATAGTATTTGTCATACCCTAACCATCGTCAGCCCTAGTCTTGCCTTACTTTATTTGATTAGCACTTGATTCCATGACTAGTAGAATTGACTAGGTTATAACTTGTTGAGATCCGAACATACTCTTTGAAAATTGGTATAGCATCTTAGTTACTTTGATATGTTGAGACTTTAGTCCCTCAATTTAGTTTGTTGAGACTTTAGTCCCTGATTTTTGTCTGTTGAGATTTTAGTCCCCGAATTTCCATTTGTCAAGATTTGGGTCCCCAAACTTTCATTTATGGTAATTTTAGTCCCCAAATTTTTATTCATGGTGATTTTGATCTCTAAACTTTTGGTTATGGTGACTTTGGTTCTCAAAGTTTTGAAAACTACAAATTAGTTTGAAATTTATTTATTTTTGAAAGGTATCAATATATATATATGTGTGTGTGTGTGTGTGTGTGTGTGTGTGTGTGTGTGTGTGTGTGTGTGTGTGTGTCTTGATATGTATGGTTTGTTTCTTTGCTTGCATGTATTAGATTACCTAGATAAGTAGTTCTAGTTTCCGCTTAGCATAGATGGCAAACCTTTAGGATTGTCCTTAGGAGTCATTTAAATATTTGGATAAGTACGAACTACACCTAGGGAAATGTTCCTGAGTGTGAACCGGTCGGTTATTTTGTGTGGTTCTCCAGATTTCCATGAATAAAGCTAGGACGATTGTTTTGTGTAAGTCGAACACTTTGGTTTAGTGTGATTTGTTCGACTTTGATTCGTTAAAGACTGTTGGTATTCGATTAATAGTAGTGGTTTTAGGGAATGCTTAGAAACGGGGAGTGCTTCTTTGCGTAGCTAAGGTTGTCCTCTGGGTTTAAGTATGTTCTCAAGTTTGTCCTATCAATCGGAGACTTATCTTTCACATGCAATAGAACATTGTTCCCATTGTCTCCATGATCCTATTAGAATTTCCTTTAGTTAAAGAAATTAGGCTTCCACGAAGAACATCATCGCTTAGTTAGACAAAGGTCATAGATTTAACGGTGACACCTATAAAATCTGGAGGAAGCATATATAGATGGTCCTAATTGAGTAGAAATCCATTAACCACATCCAGACGACTATGAAGAGACCTGACTCTGGAATGACGAATCATCATAAGGCTTCCCATTCGAGTAGGAGTTTAATGATGTTGAGACGTGCGCCATGATGTTGAGTATGGTGGATAACGACATCCTTTATGAGTTTGATCTCAACACACAACTAGATGGTTGTGGTATCCTTTGCAGGCTAGACTTGGTTCTATACGACTGCTCAGCTGCGCTCACTCGACATCAAGTTCGATTCATATAAGATGAATCCTCAATACTCCGCGAGATAGCATTTGAAGCATGTGGCCAATATGATCGTGAAACTCAAGGAGAATGGTCAATCAGTGAACGATGAGAAACAAATCCAGGTTGTAATCCGCTATTTGCCTAACTCTCCTGGAACAGATGAAAATCTAAATAACTCATTCTAAGGGCATCAACACCTTTGAACACGTTCGAAGGCACATTAAGCTGAGGAGGACAACCCCATGGCCACTGGGCCTAAAGCTTAGGTGTGTATGGCGCAATGCACTGAACCTAAGAAGAGTCGTCGAAGACAAGGGAGTAATGCACAAGGCGATGGCGCAAACGCACAGAAGGCGAAGTAGACAAAGACTGAGGCAAACTCAAGGACTCCTCCGAAAATAATACCGTGGAAATGTTCGTGTAGGGTTGAGAAGCCTATGTACAAGAAATGCTCCGATTGTAGATAGTGAGCATTGTTGGATCGTGAAATCCTGAATGCTGATCTGGCAGTGAATTGAATGCCAGACAAGGTTGGGATGACGCTTCAGCTCCAACTCCGGTGAACCTGCAAGTAGGGGAACGCAACAGAGGGGGTGCCTCTGGGTCCCTCTCCGATGCTTAAATGAGTATGTGTGTGTATCAAACTCAAAACGTAAAGAACGTATGTAAAGCAAGGGTATTTATAGGGTAAGAGAGATAGAACCGTATATGGCAGCTGAATATCTTAATGTATATTGTATCGCCGAAGATTCGGATCGTCAGTTACTGCGAGATATTGCAGTTACCAAAACTAATCCTTAGTGAATATGTGACCAAGATATGCGGGATATCGTGGCCACTTCCTTATTAACGGTTTTGTGGGACCAGAGGAGAGAGGCAAGGCTCTCTTCGGGGCGAACACTCCCATGTCGAGCAGTGGAATGGCGAGCAGTCTAGGAGCCTTTGGCGTCCCTATAGACTTTGGGCTCGATTCTGGATTACTCGATGGTGGGCCAAGTTTGGCTTGTACTTGGGCCGATCCGATTCGGATGTCATGGGTTTACCCCTTCTATAGTTATTGGGCCTTCGAGGCCTTTTCTTACTGGGCTGTCACTATCGATACCCAACATTTGCCCCCGAAGCTTTATTGAAGTTCCTTCAGTCGAGCTTGATTTCCTGGTAGGGTTTTAGATAGTGACGTCTCTGGTAATCGTTCAGGACCTTTGAGACACTTCGAGCTCATTTGGCGAGCAGTTTCTTCTCTGTTCAAAGCTGAAAGAATATCCTTCCTTTTATTCCCTTTTGGCGATCACTCGAGGTGACCTAGGCTTATGGAAGTCTATCTTTCTTAGTTAGGCGATCATTACCTACCTGAGGTATTTCTGCTAAATCCTTATTAGTGCGTAGGCGACCATCTCGTCTCCTTAGTGGACTTTTAGCATTTAATAACTGCTCAGTTGTCCAGAAATCGAACGGTCACCTTAGGCACGCCTGTCCTTTACTTTTCCGTAAACCTAGGGTAGTCTAACAGCTGTCTATACCAGCCAACCGTTTGTTTCTTGGAATTCTGACATTGCTTCGGTTTTCTCCAAAAGGGTGCAATTATTCCTCTGCGTCGCTTCGATTTGCTCGTGGCGGTTACTCCCCTTTTGGTCTATATAAGAAACGTCAGTTTCTGTATTCTGTCTTTTACGGTTATCCACTCTCTTAGATTTTCAGAGCTTCATTGCGAACCTTTCCATTTCCTTTCCCAACCTTATTCAGCCTTCTTCCAATATTTCCATGGCTCCCCGCAGTCAGAGAGTCAAGCACATGGCTCCCAAGGGCGCCAACAAAGCTAACACTCCCAGAAATGCTGATGTCCCCTTGACCATCAGGGATGAGGTCGTGCCCCCCTCAGTGGAGGAACAGACTGATTTGGGCAGGACTGCAACCACTCCTGTGGTGATGGACGGGCCTGAGCTGAACACGCCCATCTTCTCTCCGAAAGGTAAACCTTCGCCCTTTTACTGCCCTGCTTTGGCAATATCCTCTGTTTCCTTTGTTTTTTATACCTGCTGTGCTATACTTGAACTGTTCTGAGTAGATATCAATCTTAACGAATTGAAGCCAGCGTATTTTAAGACCATGGTGGCGCTTGGTGGCTTTAATGCAGAGGATGCTCCTAGGTATCCTGGCTTAGGTCTGCATTTTCCTCACGACGGAGAGGTTTACGTTTATGCGGCCCAGGTCGATGCTGGGTTGCGTTTTCCTCTCTGTGAGGATTTGCAGACATTGTGCCAGTTTCACGGGATTCATCCCACGCAGCTCGTTCCGAATGCCCTCAGGATGTGGGTCGGTTTCAAGTTCCTGTGCATACGCCAAGAGTGGGAGTATTCACTGGCCTTGTTTCGATGTTTCTTCCGACTGGCAGCAGGGGCGAACCACCTCCACCATTTCCAACCACGCTGGCCGAAGTTTTCCGAATGGGGAGGCCCTCAAGCATGGAGTTGGAATGTTCATGTCCGTCTGGTTGACGATTTTCGGACCACCAACTCCAATTATAAGAGGTGTTACTTCTTTTATAAGGGGGGGGGGGGGTGCCCTGGAAATTGTTGATCCCGGACAAGGATTTCCCTCCTTCCTTCGAGGAGCTATCAGAGAGTGATCGGAACGCCATCGATGATTTATACCGGGCGCATCAGTCGTCCCAATTCAAGTCCATTCGCTCAGTGGTTGAAACTACTGAAAACATGCTTGAGATGGCAGGCATTCATCGAGCCACGCCAATCTTTGATGATTGGATAACTTTCTAACCTTTTTCCTTGTTTTATCGTTTGTAGGCAAGGTCATTGGCAAGAGCCAAAAACTGATAGGTCTCTTTGATGACTAGGGATCGGCGGGACTGTCCTCCGACCAGGCATTGCTGAACTCTCCTCCTCCCCCCTCTAGGCGTTCGTCCAAGAGGAAGTCTGAGGAGGTGCTTCCCTCGGCCACTGCTGACCCTCGCCAACCAGGTATGTTGCTTTGTTATTCGTAGATTTAACGTCTTCATACTTTGCGGTTTTTTGTTTTTGACATTTTGTCTTGTTGTTTTGCAGAGGAGTCCTCGACCGACATGGCCCGGGATCCTCCTCCTCCTCCCTCCAAGAAGGTCAGGAGTGAGAAATGCCCGGAAGTCGACCAGCATCCTCCTCCTCCCCCTACTGGGGGCCCTTCCGCTAATAAAGGGAAGGGTCTGGACGTGGTGCCCCCTTCTCCCTCTCCCCATGGCCCTTCTGCCACCAAGGGGAAGGTTTTGACCTTAGCACCTCCTGTTCCTACTGTGCCCACGGTTCCTCCTAAGGAGTCTGGGACCAAGAAGAAGGGTCATGCTGCTTCCAGCTCATCGAGGGCTCCTGTGGAGGAGCATTGCTCCCTGGCCAGCTTGTTTCAACCGCTTGAATCAGCGAATTCTCGGGAGACTTGGGTCCCTTGTGGGGACCTTACGAAGAAGGGGTACCCTTCCCAGAAGAGCCTCCGGGGTAGCCCGGATATGTGTATGCGGCTTCTGGACGGGATAATTCCCCCTACGGACCGCTCGATTGTTCCCACGGAACTTCATCAGATCGAGGGGTTCCTTCGGTCCCACTTTGAACGAGTGGCTTTTGGTAAGATCTCATATTTTTATTTCGTAGAGTCCTTTCTTTGTCGTTCCCTTATTGTTTGTTGTCCTGACATCTTTTATTCTATATTTGTTGCCAGTTCGTTCGGGAAGAAGTGATTCTTGGCCGTGTCTTCGGGGAGCTCGCCGACAAGTATTCCAGTGTGCTCGTCGAGCTGGAGCAGTACCGAAGCACGGGGGTCACTCCTGAGCAATTGGGGACTATCAAGACGACTGCGGATGCAGCGATCGCCTTGGCAAATGATACGCGGGAGGAATACCTCAGGAAGGAGCAGCGCCTCCTTGCTGATGTCCAGAAGAGGGAGGCTGAAGCCGCTGCCGCTCTTCAGGACTTTGACGCTCTTCACCTGTGTTTAGATCAGGGAGAGATCGTCCGAGTTCGCCTAGATGCTGCACTTAAGGAAGATCAAGCGCAAGGGGCAGAATCGGAGGCTCGCAGGGTCGTTGCCGAGGCGCAAAGGGTCGTTGCTGATGCCCAGAGGGAAGCTGCGGTGGCCCAGATGGAAGCTGCGGAGGCTCGGAGGGAAGCTGCGGAAGCTCGGAGGGAAGCTGCGGAAGCCCGGGGGATTGCCCTGGAGGAGGAGAGGGATCGGCTAGCTGCACAATTGAAAGTCGTCCCTTCGCCCCAGAGCGTAGTCGAGGCATTCAAAGCCTCTGAGGATTTTGAAGACTGCGCTCTGAAGGTGATGAAGTCGGCGATCGCCGATTTTCTCCAAGTCCTGGTGGATGATGTCCGGGCGGTCGATCCCAATTTTCCCCTTGAGGAAGTTGGGTCCTTGAGGAGCTTCCTCCGGAGTCGTAACTCTCAGTCTACCCTTGTTGCTGAAGGGGTTGTTCCAGCTATGGCTGAAGAGGTTGTTCCCGAAGGCGGACCAAGCCTTCCTGCCCCCGAAGGCGAGCAAATCGTCCCTGCCCCTGAAGGCGAGCCAAGTGCCTCTGCCTCCGAGGATCCCCAAGCCTGAAGTCTCCATCTCTTTGTAATTTTTTGTTTTCCTTGTAATTATTTATTTGATTTAAGACTTGGCTTCTTTTATTGAATGCCTTTATATTCATAAGCCTTTTATTCGACTTTGAACATGCTTGGCTATTTATCCAACGTCTTAATCATAATTACTCTTCGACTTCCTTTTGACTTGTAATGTCTTCGACTCTTGAAGTCTTAGACCAAACATAAGTCGATCCTTCTAAGGATAATACTTCTGATACTTAAAAGCATAAACTTCTAAGTTCAAAGAGATATTACCTTCTTTGAAGTTTAGACCTTCGAGGTCATCCTAAGGCTTTGTCATCCATAGTGATCGCCTAAAATTCTTTGTTAGCAGATCCCTTTGTTTGGTTTTGGCATCTGCTTCTCATCTTGCCTAACTTTATTGCTAGGTCTTTTGGCCTGACTTTGGCGTCAGGGCTTTTTTGTTTTGCCTAGCTTTATTGCTAGGTCTTTTGGCCTGACTTTTGGCGTCAGGGCTTTTTGTGCCTGATTCGGTTATCAGGTTTTTGCCTGACTCTTGGCGTTAGGTCTTTTGAGGCCTAACTTTGTTATTAGGGCTTTTGTGGCCTAGTTTTGGTGCTAGGGCTTTTGGCCTGTCTTTGGCGACATGGCTTTTTGGCCTAGCTTTGTTGCTAGGGCTTTTGGCCTGTCTTTGGCGACAGGGCTTTTTGGCCTAGCTTTGTTGCTAGGGCTTTTGGCCTAACTTTGTTGTTAGGGCTTTTGGCCTGATTTTGGCGACAGGGCTTTTGGCCTAGCTTTGTTGCTAGGGCTTTTGGCCTAACTTTATTGTTAGGGCTTTTGGCCTAACTTTGTTGTTAGGGCTTTTTGGCCTGACTTTGGCGTCAGGGCTTTTGAGGCCTGACTTTGGCGTCAGGGCTTTTTGGCTTCGGCTTGCTTCGAGTGGACACGCTTTATGAAGGAATGGCTTTCTTTTATTGACATAATCAGTTTGATTACAAGCTATGCATAAAATCTTCTTAAATGCTCAGAATTAAATGGACGGGGTAACCTCTCGCCTTCGGTGGTTTCCAAATAGTAGGATCCTGGTGCGGCGATCTCTACTACTTTGTATGGTCCTTCCCATTTGGCTGAAAGTTTGTTTTTACTGTCCAGCCTTGTGAATTCATTCTCATAACCATCTCCCCCACGAAAAATTGGCGAGCGCTAACTTTTCTGTTGAAATACCGAGCGGTCGCCAAGCGCATCTTTGCCTGTGTCTTTTCCGAGAGCCATCTCTTTTCCTCTGCTAAGTCGAGGTCAGTTCTGCGCTCGATCTCATTTGCCTCCGTGTTAAAGTGTAGGACTGTGTGGGTAGGCACTGCTAATTCAGCTGGTGCTACTGCTTCTGATCCGTACACTAAACTGAAAGGCGTTTCTCCTGTGGCCGCCTTAGGCGTTGTTCTGATTGCCCATAATACGTTTTCCAGTTCGTCTGCCCAGTTCCCCTTGAATGCTCGAACCCTTTTCTTGAGTCCTGCTAAGACAACCTTGTTGGCTGCTTCAGCTTGCCCATTCGTTTGAGGGTGATGTACTGAACTGAAGCGATGGTCGATATGATACTCTTCACAGAGCTATTTCAACTCCTTTCCAACGAATTGCGGACCGTTATCGCTGATGAGTATTTTGGGAATACCAAACCTGGAGAATATGTTGACCTGCAGGAACTTGATAGCTTGGAATTCCGTTGTCGAAGATAGAGCTTTCGCCTCTACCCACTTAGTGAAATAGTCAATTGCCACTATAATGTGAGTACGCTGACCAGTGCTAATGGGAAAAGGACCCAATATATCGATTCCATATTGAGCGAAGGGTCAGGCACCCGCCATTGGGGATAATAATGTCGATGGTCGACCTGATCGTGGTGCAAACTGCTGGCAAATTTCACACTTCTGTGTTAATTCGGCTGCGTCTTTTCCCAAGGTCGGCCAGTAATATCCCAATCTGAATATTTTCCTGCTTAGCGATCGAGCGCCTTCATGACATGCTGCTGTCCCTTCATGAGCTTCTCGAAGAACCTTTTCTGTTTCGGGCAGAGCAACACATCTCAAGTAAGGCGTCGAATAACCTCTTCTGTAGAGTTCTCCATCGATGATTAGATAACTGGCTGCGAGTCTTCTAATCCTAGTGGATTCGCCTTCGTCCTCTGGGAGGATGCCTTCTTTCAAATAATTCTGGAACGGGGTCATCCAGGTGACCTGTTCTTGAATGTTGAAGACCTCCGCTCTGTTTTCAAGGACTGAACATAGGGCCTTTTCCAGAAATTGCACATCCTGGATTGTCGCCCCTCCGAAGGCTAGCTTACTTAAAGAATCTGCCATCTGTTTTTCTTGGCGAGGAATGAATTCAATCGCGAAATTTGGGATTTCTGCGACCAGCTTTTTGGCAATGCCGAGATATTTCTTCATCTTTTCTCCATTTGCTTCGTGACAATGAGCTCTGAGTCGCTTTTTACTTTAAGCGCAGCTATACCCATTCCTTTTGCTAGTCTGAGTCTAGTGATAAGAGCCTCATATTCTGCTTCGTTATTGGTCGCCGGGAATGTCAAGGCGATCGCGTATTTCAGAGGCTCGCCCTCAGGAGGAATAAGAATTAAACCTGCCCCCGAGCCTTCTTTTGATGAAGACCCATCCGTATAGAGTTCCCAGATTTGATTGTCGTTTGCTGACTGACTTGGCCTGTTTTCTGCCTCCGCTTGACCGTTACTCGTGCTTTCCACTATGAAATCAACTAGTGCTTGACCTTTGATGGCCGTTTTTGGCGCAAATTTGATCCTGAACTCGCTGAGCTCGATCGCCCACTTGACCATTCTTCCTGAAGAATCTGGCTTCATCAGGAAGTTTTTGAGAGGTTGATTGGTGAGGAACGTGATGTCGTGCGCATGAAAGTAAGGTCTCAGCTTCCGAGCAGCAATAACTAAGGCATAGAGATACTTCTCAATCTGGACATATTTTATTTCTGCTGAGTTGAACATTTTGCTAATAAAATACACTGGACTCTGAACATTATTCTCCTCCCTTATTAAGACAGCACTGGCTGCCACATCGCTAATGCCTAAATAAAGGGAAAGCTGCTCGCCTGGAACGGGCTTTGCCAGAGCTGGGAGTGTTTGAATATGCCTTTTCAAGGACTGGAATGCTTCCTCGCAGTCTGGCGTCCACTCGAACTTGCGGTTGGCCCTCAAGGTTTTGAAGAACGGGAGGGACCTGTCGCTTGCTTTGGAGAGGAAGCGGTTAAGAGCAGCTAGTCGGTCGTTCAGGCACTGGACTTCCTTATGGCAGGTTGGCGACTTCATTTCTTCTATGGCCTTTAGCTTTTCCGGGTTTGCTTCAATGCCCCTTTCGCTGACCATAAAACCCAGGAACTTCCCGGACTTGACTCCAAAGGCGCACTTTGCTGGGTTCAGGCGAACGCTGTGTCTCCTCATGCATTCAAAAGCTTCACGGAGGTCGGTGGTATGAGGATTGCCTTTGATGGATTTGACGAGCATATCATCTACGTAGGCCTCCATGTTCCTTCCCAGCATGTCCTGGAACAGTCGGTTCACCATCCGCTGATAAGTTGCCCCGACATTGATGAGACCAAAGGGCATCACCTTGTAGCATAGAATGTCCCCGTCAGCATAGAAAGCAGTGTGGGCCTCGTCATCTGGATGCATTCTGATTTGGTTGTAGCCTGAATAAGCGTCCATGAAGCTCAGCATCTCATGACCCGAGGTAGCATCGACCAGCTGATCAATTCTCGGAAGGGGATATGAATCTTTGGGGCAAGCCTTGTTTAAGTCGCGGAAGTCGACGCACATCCTCCACTTGCCATTTGATTTCCTGACCAAAACTGGGTTGGCGACCCAGCTCTGGAATCTTACTTCTCTGACGAAGTCAGCTTCAATCAACCTGCCGACTTCCTGCCTGATCGCCAAACGCTTATCAGTCCCGAATGATCTTCTCTTTTGGGCGATCGGCTTGATGGAGGGGTCTATCCTGAGCTCATGAGAGATAATATCTGTGCTGATTCCTGGCATGTCGCTCGGTTGCCAGGCGAAGAGCTCTTTGAATTCCTTGAGGAGGGTGGTCATGGCCTCCTTCTGATCCTCTTTCAAGGTGGTCCCAATGCGCACCTTTTTGTCTGGACCATCGATCTCGACCTCCACCAATTCCTCCATGGGTGCTGGCCGAGCCAAGTCCTCGCGGGGATCGACCTCTGTCTCGATGGCGAGAGCCTCCCTTTGGTTCTTCCTGCGCAGGCAGTTCACATAACATTGTCGCGAGGAAGGCTGATCTCCGAGCACTTCTCCAATCCCATTGGGAGTAGGGAACTTCATATTCTGGTGGACAGTGGAGGCCACAATCTTATTTGGGTTGATCGTGGTCCTCCCTATGATGGCGTTGTAGGATGTAGGTGAATCGACCACCAGGAAAGTGACCGACACCTTAATGCTTTTCCACCCCTCGTCAAATATTACTGGCATGGTTATAGCCCCCAGTGGATAAGTTGTTCTTCCCGCAAACCCGATCAGCGGAAAGTCGACCCTCTTCAGGTCGCGTTTGGACTTGCTCATCCTCTCAAAGGGTCCAGAAATAGGATGTCTGTCGAGCTGCCTCCGTCGACCAGAATCCTTGCAACATCACAGCCGTCAATATCTGCCGTAATGACCAGAGCATCGTTGTGGGGTGTGGTGACGTGTGCCAAATCATCTTCAGAGAATGAGATGACAATGTTCTCTTCAGGTCGGGGTCGCTTCCCAACTGAACTGCCGTAGAGATCTGAGTGGCGTAGACCTCTCTGGCGCTTGACCTCTCGCCGCCTGCGCCGAATCCTCCCGCAATCAGATTCACTCTCCTCTTGCTTCCAGAAGGCTCAGCTTGATCTGCAGGGGCTGGTGAACGATGCCTCCTGGGGGGCGTTCGACTTCGGTCTCGCCCTGCTATAAATTCTTTCAACATTCCCCCCTGAAACAGCCTCTCTATATCTCGCTTCAGAATCTTGCAATCGTCTGTCTTATGGCCCTTGCACTTATGGTATATGCAGTAGCTCTCGACATCCTTGCCCATGGGCAGCCCACCTCGACGAGGCATCGGTGGTCTCGCCAAGGATCTCCTCTCCATCTCGACTAGTACCGCTGAGATCTGCCTATTTAAAGGTGTGAAGTACTCAGGGACCTCTGGATGGCGAGGCGCTGGAAGAGACTCGACTCGGGGCTTACTTTCTTTTCCCTTCTTCTCCTTCTTTACCTCCTTCTTACCATCGCGTCGGGGTTCATGGGTTACCCTTAGCAAGGTCGTCAGGAGGTTAGCATCGATGTTTGCGCGTTCAAGGTCTATAAAACCTTTTGCCCTAGACACCAACTCCTCCAATGTCTCTATCTCCTTCACATGGTAGCTGTTTCGCAGCTTTCTCGAGGCCTTGTTGGCCACATCCAGACCTCTGTAGAATGCTCGAATGATCTCCCCATCCGAGATTCGGCGATCTAATTCTGTGACGTTTTGATGAAAACGCCTGTAGAAGTTGGACAGCGACTCTCTAGGCTGCTGTTTGACCGAGTCAAGGGCGACCACGCTCTTCAGCAACTGGCGCTCGCCCATATATCTCTCCAGGAACTTGCTTCTCAACTCTGCCCAAGTTCCGATTGATCCTGCAGGGAGGCCGAAGAACCAGGACGAAGCCGAACCCGAAAGAGTAGATGGAAATAGCAAAGCCAAATGATTCGGATCATTTGACTTACCCAGAAGGGAGGCCTCATGCTTGTTGACATGTACGGTGGGATCTCCTCCACCGCTATACTCAGGTATGGCCCGAGCAACCACATCCTTCGGGATTTTGATAGCGACGAGCGCGTCGGTAAAAGGATGAGAGGACTGCTCCTTGAAGGGAGCCACGACTGTCAACTGTCTTTCCTGGAGCCTTTTGTTGAGGAGGTCATCCATCTGATCCACAGTGCAGTGCATGGGAGAGGCTCCGGGTGGAGGAGGACCGGAAGGATTGGCAGTATATGCAGCTGCTGGCTCCTTGGTGTGTGCTGGAGGTAGGGACTGTTGACCTGACGTCATCTCCTGATCCTCCTGAGGCGTAGTGGGAAAAGGATTTGCCGCTTCTGAAGGTGAAGGCCCTGTGGCAGCAGGGCGGTGGTTTTCCTTAGGAGCAGAGGGATTGTTTTCCTGAGGAGCAGGGGCTTGGCAGCGCGCCTGTCCTAGGATGGCTTCCAGCAGGGAGACCATCTCGGGGGTTAAATTAATATCCTGCCCCGCAATGTGGACTGTCTGCGGTGCAGGGGCTCCGTTTTGATCAGCATCTGGGGTCGGTCTTGAATCACCGACATGTTCTTGAGCTGTCCGCAGAGGAATAACATTAACTTCTGCTCGGCTGGCAGGTTCTTGTTGAAGCGGTGAAGCGGCGGCGGAATCAGAGCTATCTGAGGATCGCTCCCTAGTCTGATTCCGACGGTTGCTTTGGGATCGAGTTCTCATGGCTGAATTGCTCGTTCCCACAGACGGCGCCAAATGTTGGATCGTGAAATCCTGAATGCTAATCTGGCAGTGAATTGAATGCCAGACAAGGTTGGGATGACGCTTCAGCTCCAACTCCGGTGAACCTGCAAGTAGGGGAGCGCAACAGAGGGGGTGCCTCTGGGTCCCTCTCCGATACTTAAATGAGTATGTGTGTGTATCAAACTCAAAACGTAAAGAACGTATGTAATGCAAGGGTATTTATAGGGTAAGAGAGATAGAACCGTATATGGCAGCTGAATATCTTAATGTATATTGTATCGCCGAAGATTCGGATCGTCAGTTACTGCGAGATATTGCAGTTACCAAATCTAATCCTTAGTGAATATGTGACCGAGATATGCGGGATATCGTGGCCACTTCCTTATTAACGGTTTTGTGGGACCAGAGGAGAGAGGCAAGGCAGTAGAAGCAGTGGAAGGTCGCGACCTGGTAGAGAATGGCGAGTAGTCTGGGAGCCTTTGGCGTCCCTATAGACTTTGGGATCGATTCTGGATTACTCGATGGTGGGCCAAGTTTGGCTTGTACTTGGGCCGATCCGGTTCGGATGTCATGGGTTTACCCCCTCTATAGTTATTGGGCCTTCGAGGCCTTTTCTTACTGGGCTGTCACTATCGATACCCAACAAGCATAGTTTGTGAATGCATGCCCTAAATCAATTTGACATGAATGTCTTAATGACTGGTGTAGTAAATTTTGTGTTTCTAGTACAAATATTTTGACTGAAACATGTCCTTTGTGGATTTTGGATTCAGGATCGACAAATCACGTAGTCATGGATCATGATGTTTTCATATAGTACCATAGAGTCCCGCGAGAAATTAGGTGGATGTACATCAATGAAAACTCTCGTGTTGAAAATGCAATGATTAAAACTTGTGAGATGCACTTGCGCGACAGACGAGTCTTAGTCGAAAGTAATATCCTCTATGCTCTGCAGATTTGCCGAAATGTTATTTATGTCTTAGGATTAATAAAACTCAGGTTTAGATTATCTTTTCATGAATCTTCCATCCAATTGTCTTCAAAATCATCTTTGTTTGGCTTTAGTACTGCCTCTGGTGGATTATAGGTTCTGATTCAGATTCATGCAACAACAATAATTTCATGTTTTCTTATACTTGCGAATATGTTTGCGATGTGAATGAAAGACAAGCTAGATTAGACTACAAAGGTCAACATAGAATGCACCGGCTAGCCCAACGGGGCTTGCTGCTCAACATTCCACAGGTGGAGTCGTCTACTTGTGTAAGTTATTTAGTAGAAAATTCCATCGTAAAGCTTTTTGGTTAGGCACCTAGAGCTGAATTTCTCTTGCAATTAGTCCATTCTGACGTTGTGACCCTCTTAGTGCTAGGGTTCGGCACGGAGCACAAAATTTCATTATATTTATAGATGATTACGCCTATTAAACAAGAGGGTAAAGGCCATCCACACTGATCATGGAAGAAGAGTACATTTCAGCAGAATTTAATAGTTTATGTAATGAAAATGGAATCGTTCATCAGTTGACGATCCCTTACACCCCTCAGCAAAATAGTGTTGCGAAGAGGCGCCATAAAAGGCTCCTTGAAATAGTTTGATTGATATGGAGCAAACTCAACTGCTAATTTCCTTTTGGGGAAACGCTTTGAAAATTGTTACCCACATCATGAACCATGTGCCAACGTACACAGTTAACTCCACTCCATATGAGTTTTGAACTAGAAGAAGTTCTGGTCCTTAGTGATATGCGCCCATAAGGGTACGCCGCTTACACTCATGATTTCTCAAATAAGTTTGGGAAGATTGGACCTAGAGGAAAGAATAGTATTTTTCGTTTCTCTGATACCTTCAAGGGACATATGTTTATAGTCGAGCATGACAGTGAGAGTGTTACCGAGATCGAATCATGAGACGCAACATTTTTAGAGAATGGAATCTTAAGAAGGGAGAGATTGGTTTGGATCGATCTCTACATGAGGTTCAAGATCAAGTTGAGCAAACACCTATTAATTCAAGTGGGAGAGTTGAAGTCGCAGATATTGAATCAGTTCGTCATCCGTCGGATTCACCGCCTGCTGGAGCGAATAGAACAGATTCTGCTCCTGATGATCTTATTGACAGTGGGAGTATTAAAGATCTCATTCTCAATGGGAGTGATCATGGTCATACCCTAGTAGTGTGAGTTGTTAGGTCGTGGACTAGAACATAAGTTTTCCTCCCGACGATATGCATTCAAAGGTGATGGCGAACTAAACACCCTAATATCTGACGAGACGGTTATTGTGTCGTAAAACGTTAGAAAAACTCTCAATGGACCCTTCTAAGAAGAATGGATGAAAGTAATGTTAGATGAGATGAAAATTATGGACGAGATGAAATCCATAAGGAAGAACGGTGTTTGGACACTGATCGACCTTCGAGAGGACACAGAGCAATAGAGCTAAATGGGTTCTTAAGATGAAGCTCAAGGCTGATGAAAAGTAAAACACATAACTCGTCTGATTCTGGCTATTGGAGTGAGTCTAGACTTGGAACTGTACTAGATAGACGTTAAGACAGTCTTCCTCAATGGTGAGTTAGGAGAAGAGATCTATATGGAGTGGTCTAAATGATTTGTATAAAAAGACCATGAGCACCTAGTGTGCAAGTTTCATAAATTGATCTATGGTCTAAAATAGTACTCTAGGCAATGGTACTGCAGAGTTCATGATTTGGTCGTGGAAAATGGATTTATCTTGATGGATGAGAATCATTGCGTGTACACCAGAAGGTATGGACCGAACTTTGTGTTTGTGACTCTATATGTAGATGACATACTCATAGCCAGAAATAACCTGGAGTTCCTCACACGGGTAAAGATCTGATTGTCTTCTCTGTTTGAGATAAAGAACATGGGTGAGGCGACGCACATCCTTGGGATTCAGATCTCGAGAGATCGTCGTTGGAGGCAGTAGTGACTTTCACGAGAGAGCTACATAAACAAAGTGTTGGAAATGTTCAACATGAGTAAGTGCTAACCAATTGAAACTCCAGCTAATGTTGGTCAACCTCTCAATATGGATATATGTTCAAAGATTACAAAAGAAATAGATCAGATAGAATAAATTTCTTAGCTAAGTGCAGTTGAAACCCTGATGTACGTAATAGTGTGTACTCGGACTGATATTTGTCACGCAGTCAACATGGTATGTCGGGATATAGCTGAACACGGATTGAAAAAATGGCGGACAGTAAATAAGATCATGTGATATCTTAAGAGCATCGTCATGCCCTCTGCTAGAGACTTGCTAGAGGTTCGAGAATCTCTGGATGACTGGGTATAACGATGTGAAGAATGGTGGTGACTTTGATGAGAGAAAATCCACTTCGGACTTTATGTTATGGTCTCTGATGGTGCCATATCATGGATGAGCAAGAAGCAGTATCACATTGTTTTGATCGCCATTGATGACAAATTTGTGGGTATTGTGTGGATCGCTCAGTAGGTTGTATGGCTAAAGAGACTTCTAGATTGATTGTTGAGTTATTGACAATCTCTGTGACAAAGAACCTCAAGTATCATAACAAGACATATCAAGTAGATATCAAGTTAAACTCTGTTAGAGACGTCATTAGACACAAGGTGATGAGTTTGAAGTACTTGTCTATAGATGAGGTGGTCGTGGACCATCTCTCCAACCTTGAAAAGGGAGTCTTTAGTGAGGCATGTGTAGTCTTTAGGACTGTGTAGACTTAGTTGATGTACTTCATTGATTATATTTCTCATACAATGTTCTTTAACTTGAATTATATTTGACGAGTAATAGCTTCTATGCCTTTGTGGCTAGGTGAGGCTGGTAATAGTTTCTAGTTCTGGAAGTCTGTTGGGATAACCGGAAAGGGATTTGTGTCGAGAACTATCTTATTTCGCACTACGACGGAGTCAAGTCTGTCAATCCACTCTGGGGTCGGATGAGAGTCTTTGTGACTTTTGGTTCGGGTACTTTGCGTGCATGATGGATATCTGTACATCATTTGAACATATGCTCTATGGGAGATGAGATATGTTGTAGCATGCGCTCCATACCACAGCGCACCCAAAACGAACATGGGTATGACCCGAGATGTGATCTTAACTCGAAGTTGTGTGAGACCCAGAGCTCTTTGTGTAAGAGTCGCGTACGTACCCTAATTACTCTGAATAGAGATAGGGTGAGCAAAATGCGGTTTGGTTCGGTCTTGAGACTGAGACAGAAAATTTCGGTCCATTAATTTCGGTCTTTAGACCGAAACCAAAACCGTTTGGACCATTTATATGGTCTAGGTTTTTTCGGTTTTGGTTCGGTCTAGACCATTTGGACCGTTTGGACCGTTAGACATAATTGTTTTTTTATATTTTTCTATTATGTATGTATATCCCTCTACAAGTACACAATACAATAACCTAATTTTATTACATCTTTATAAAATATGTAATATATCACAACAATATTTTATTCAAATGACATAATTTCGTTCTAAATTGAAATCAACCGATTAGACCGACTTTTTAAAATCATTTCGAAATCAAAATAACTATACTATCCAATATAATTTAATATCATAATATAGAATTATATAAATTACTATAACATGATAGTGTCTAATGTAATATATTAATGTTATAATAATTTATTATTGATCTAAACTTTTTTCATTCAAATTATATTATATTTTTTATCGAGCGTTCTTTTATAATTAATTTTATCGAAATAAGACATGTATAATAAATCCACTAAAAAATAGTTAATGGTCTCCAATGGTCTACATGGTCTTAACGGTCTAGGACCGAAATAAGACCAAGACCGAAAAAGACCATAAGCCGAGACCATTGGTTTCGGTCCACAAATGGTCCGGTCTTTTTGGTTTGGTCTCGGTCGGTCTCGGTTTGGTCTCGGTCTTCGCGATCTTCTCGCTCACACTTAAATAGAGATATGAGGTTCGGTTCAATGTTTGCTATCTTAGTCTGTGATCGATGGGTGCGCTCACAAGTACCTTGGTCCCGGTTCTAGAAAAGCGAGTTGGATTGTGCTTATGGTTTTGTGGGAAAAGGATGGTCATTATGAGATCATCTCGATATTGTGTCCACTAGGTGGCCACCAACCGCGACGTCAGTTGCGGTTGTGAGCGCAATACATATATAGGTATGAAAGATCCCTGTGTGGTCAGACCTGAAGAAAGATTGCATGACCAAGGGTGCAGGGCACATTTCCACTGCTGGTGTGAGATCCGCAAATCGCTGCAACTCCCTCGTTGTTTCTGCCGGTCACACAGCTACTACCTCATATGTGACTTTACTGTATAAGGGAAATTCGTTCTCCTGGTGATGGCTTAATGAATGAGCGTCCCCCCTACTTTGTGCAAGTAGGAGATGTTAGTTTTGGAGGATTGGATTGCCCATTAGTGGGAACCCATTCTAATAAGCTCAGTATTGGAGACTGACCCAAACCATTCCTTCTATGTAGAAGGATGCTTAGAGTTGGAAAATCTGTTGATCATAACGCGTTATTCCTACTCCCGCCAAGAGTAGAGAAACTCTGTCGCCCTACAGTTTAGACTAAGGTAAGTAGCTGTGAAAACTTAGGTCACTGTCCGTTAACCTGTAGTGTGTCCTCCCGTCTGGCAAACCATGATCCCAACCTCGGGCAAATCCGCTTCCGCTAAGTCAATCATTCAAAGTAGGTAACTTAAATATGTGTTTATGTTGTGCCCTAAACGATTACATGTTTCATACATTCCAAAAATTGCAATCCCTCTAGGGGCTCAAACAATGGGACCCCCTCTATCTCCTCACATTTTTATGATTTGCATAGAATATCTTACTTTTCTCATTGAGAAAGAATCTAAAAAAGGAAATTGGAAATCATTACGCCTTGGGAGGAATTTTGTTGTTCTATCTCACCTTTTATTTGCAGATGATCTTATTTTGATGGGTGCAATGTATTTTTCAAATTGTGAGACCATGTTAAATACCTTGCAATGTTTTTGCTCGATTTCTGGTCAAAAAGTTAATTTTAAAAAATCTCAAGTCGTTTTTGTCTAATTATCCATTCCCTGAAATTGCTAACCAAATGGCGGGGTAGTTAAGACTTAAAAAGGTACAAAATTTCTCAAACTACTTGGGGTTCCCTTTGACTCTCTCCCATAACTAGTCCAAGTCATTTAAATTTGTTCTGGATAGAGTGAGATCTAAACTTGCGGGTCGGAGATCTAAGCTCTTATCCATAATGGGAGACTCTATTTCGATAAATTCAGTGTTGATCACTGCCCCTGTTTATTTCATGCAATGCATCTCCCTCCCGTCCTCCACTTGTAAGGAGTTGAATAAGATCAACAGAGACTTCCTCTAGGGATCGTCAGATCATAAAAGGAAAGTGCAGACTCTAAATTAGGAAACAATTACTTTTACCAAAGAGAATGGGGATTGGGGTATGCTTATATCCAGAGAAAGAAATCAAGCTATGTTAGCTAAGTTCGCCCGGAGATTGGGAAATTCAGGGGAGCCTTGGACAAAAGTGTTGAATTTCGGATATCTAAACATTTTTTAAAACGGGTGTAAATGAGAGTTCTACCAATAGAAAAGCCTTGTCCCAAGGGTTGAAAGTCATCAAGGAGGAAGAGGGTTGGATTATTGGTGAGGGGTCTAAAGTCACCTCTGGTCGGACAAATGGTTGGGTATTTCAACCCTCTGATCCCTTATCCATGGACCTCTTTCTTTCTATCCTTGGGGGAAGACCTACTCAAAGTTAAGGACTTGGGATGTTTCCAAAATCACCTTTCAAGCATCGGGAACCATAAAGGACCTCATCGAGGCTACCCCAAGAAATATCTGGTTGGGTCATCTTGATAAGAAAATGTGGAAGGGGTCTCTGAAAGTCATCCCCTCCATTGGTGTTGTTCACCAAAATATCAAGTTGAATCACCATAGTAACAATGTCCCCTTGGTTTAGGATTGGGACTGAATGTGGAAAAGTGAAACGATCCCAAGGATAAAAATGTTATATGGTTATATAAGCATGAGCACATTTCATCTGTCAAAATGCTCCATAAAAGGGGCATTGACATCAACCTGATTTGTCAAATTTGTCATTTATGTGAAGAAAACACTCTGGATAGTCTTCGGGATTGTGTGCTTGCGAGGAAAATCTTGTTTGATCTAGGTACCACCAATGGTATCATCTCCATGAGGTAACTCTATCAATTTGGATCAAATCAAACTGTGTAAACAAGGTAAACCACTCAATGGGTATCCACTGGCGGATTGTGTTCTCTTCTACGATTTGGTTCATTTGAAAAAATATGAATTCTATTATTTTTAATAACAAGCTTCTAGATACAGGTATTTGTGCACTAATTTTTTCCGCAGACTAAGGACATTGCACAAATACTTATCAAGAGATCGGAAAGGTCAATAAAAAGACGTATTCATGTGTGGTAGACCCTACCATAATTTGGGTGGGCAAAACTAAATTCAGATGGGTCAACAAATGGAAATTTGGTATCAAAAAGGTGCGCAGGCATTTTGAGAAATCACCTTGGTAGATGGTTGAAAGGCTTCCAAAGGAAATTGGGGATCACTAATACTCTGGTGGCGAAGCTTTGGGAGATAAGGGATGACATTGCCTTGACAAAAAACATGGGGATCCACGATATATATGTGGATCAGATGTTAAAGAAACGATAGGTTTGATTGTAGAAAAAACAAGAAATGATAGACATTTAATGCGTCTAATTTCGAATTGCAAGAAACTTTTGCTGGGTTTCAAAACATTTATACTCAGACATGTGTTCCGAGAAGCGAACGACGTAACAGACTTGCTAGCAAAGGCATCATGCAAAATGGAAGAAAAAATTGTAATATTAGACCCACCATTAGGCGTGATGTCTATAGTTAGATTAGATATTATTGACATAACCAAGACTAGACTTGTAACTACTAGTTAAGTTTATTACTTTTTTGTGTAATGAACATCACTTTACCAAAAAAAAACGTTAATGACACTTAAGAGGTTATTTGTTGTTGAATTTGCACTAAATTTTGATAGTGATACTAATATTAATTTGTCTATTTAATAATAATGTTTTGGACTTCCTTAGTTATATTTTTATTGATTCGAAGCAACTAGATTTAAAGTTAATTATTTTATGGTTAATGTTTTAATAGTTTCAAATGTTTGATTCACATTATTGATTGATATTCCTATATTATTTAATGGTCTCTCATATTTTAAAATAATTACTGTTGATAGTTAACTTTGACTAATAAAATAGCGATGTGACAGAATAAAAATAAATATGAAAAAAAAATTAGAACTTTTATTTTTTTAAAATCTGTTGGTATCGTTGGTGACCTCTGTTGTGCGAAATTTTGGCACGAAAATAATCCATCCCATAGAGAAGCCGGAGAATCTGACTTCAGCCAGAATGGACCAATGAAATTCGTCCATTGTAATACTCAAGATTCGGCCTTCAAGGTCTCTTATCTTCCACCACGTGTTTTATTGCCCACCACAAGCCCATTGTCAAATGACTCAAATCCAATATATATATATATATATAATTCCATCACTCATTATGGGAGCCTGGGAGGTGTTCAAATATACGAAATATGAAATTATGAACTAATTAATATTATTTGTAAAAATAATGAGTAGAAATTATGTATGAATAATTGAATATCAATTCCATGCTTAAGTATTAATACAAACTCGTTTAAAAAAAAAAATTCACAGAGAGAATAATAAACTAAGTTAGTCAGAAAAAAAACACATATTTGACTGAAATAAATATTATTTTAAAAAAACACTTTATAATACACTCTTTTTAAATACTATCAAATTTAAGACAAGATAACTAAGCTGGTCAGTAATTATTTAATAATTACTTAAATATATATAAAAGCAATCTCAATTTCAGTAACAAGGTTTTATTTTTATTTTCCTCATTTTTTATAGGGTTGGCTTAAGATAATAAAAGTTTTAAATTAGCTACAAAAAATACGTGAAAGATCGATATTATAAAATGACTGATTTATTTATATACAAGAGTAATTTTTTTGTCACCATTTTAAAAAAATATATACAAAAATGGAAAAATAATTAAAGGGTTGTCTTAATGCAGTGCAATTCCAATGTTAGTTACCCCATTTTGAATTTGTACTAAATAAAAAACTGAAGTGTAAATAATTATAGATTAAATATTTAATTATGTATGTTGGGTATCAATCCTCACCTTTCGGGCGACCCGATTATGAACCGACTGGACCAGAGGATGTCCGAACGGCGCCATTGGCACGACGGCATAGTGGCGCTATTAGCATACATGTTCCCCCGAGTGGACCAAGTCCCATGACTGTGAAGACATGACGGCGCCTGGAGCTTGCTCAGGACGCCTCAACCCTCGTCTCCATTCACCTCAGACTATGGCTAGAAGGGTGCGCCTCTCATCAGTGGCGCACCACTAATCGA
Source organism: Chamaenerion angustifolium (assembly GCA_946814005.1). Taxonomy (NCBI): domain Eukaryota; kingdom Viridiplantae; phylum Streptophyta; class Magnoliopsida; order Myrtales; family Onagraceae; genus Chamaenerion; species Chamaenerion angustifolium. The sequence continues at coordinate 5,783,670 of OX328279.1, forward strand.
CACGTCACTTACTCCCAGCCTAGTGTCACGGGGTTGGAGAAAGTCTCTCGCTCTCGCCTCGCTCGTGCGGCCTTAGGTTGGATTCCTAAGCAGCCTTTCCCAAAAATCCCAAAGACACTCGAATATGAGAGGAATATCTCTACTTATATTACTCTCAAGGTTTTCCAATGTGTTTACAAATGAATATGAAACCCGGTTATATACAAGTGAGGGAACCCGTAAAGGAAACTACGACAATTAATGGGGATCTAAACATGGCAAACAGTATATACTCCAGTATAACGAATGTGGACTCATACGACGAATCTGGTCGATGTGAATATTCTCTCCTCTAGTTGCCACCTTTGCATGGATGCTTCTAGAACTTCCCATATACGGGATTCGCCATGTGTCGCCATGTGTTGCCATGTGTTGATCCCAGTCACCCGAATTGCTCGTCCATGACATTCTCCCCCACCCAATCAAGCGACGCCCTTGTCGCTTCCTCCGCATGGAAGGCCTTGATATGGTCTTCCGATCTGGTTCTCGCACGTCCCGACTTACCAAGATCCTCCCGCTGTCTTGGTTGTATTTTCCCTTCCTTCCTCGTTCGATACTTGTGCCCTTTTCTCGACGAGTCAAGTCCTTATGGACGTCCTTATGCTGAAGAACGTCGTTTCTTCCCACCGTGGAGTTGCCCCGTGTCCCCTCGGTTAGGCTCCTTGCTTCCCTTGCGGTATGCTCATTTTGGACTTTGGTCGGTGCGCTACAAAAGGTCTTAGGAGGTCGATTATGTTCTTCTTCGAGAAACTCCTTTAGCCTCTGTTGAAGTTTACCCAACTTGCTCGTTTCTCCTTTGCCTTTGTCCCTCCCTAATGGTGCACGGTAAGTCATTTTGCAATCTTGGACGCCATCCCTTAATTGCATCGATGATAGCGTGTGGTTCCCCTCTCCCTTAGAACGCTTGATCGTCACGACGCATTGACACCTCGCATCCAAGATACATATGCAATCCTCGAAAGGGACTATCATGACATTGATCCGATCGAGAAAGTCCATTCCGATAACAAAATTGTAGTCATCGAGAGGAACTACCTCAATCATTTATATGCTGCTCCATAAGCCCATTTTAAAGCTTACCTCGTGCATGACACTATATGCCGGTATCTCCTCTGAATTTACCGTCTTGAGGCGCGCAATCGTTTCTTCCAAGCGGAACTTCATCCTTTTCGCAAACGCCTCAGATATGAAGAGGTTAGAAGCGCCTGTATCAACAAGTGCTTGCATCGGTTTTCCCGCGACTTCCATGTCCGCGAACATTAGCCCCTTTGCCTTGGCCTTTCTGCTCCGGATTGCGTTAATCGTCCGCAAGGCCCCTATTCGAACTTCCTTATGTGGCTCCTGTTCCTCCCCGTCATCCAAGCTAATGAGAGCTGCAAGTTTGTTCCGCATTGGGCACTCCCGAGCTAAATGAGGTCATTTGCATAGGAAGCATTCTAATGGACCGCGCTCGCCTTTCCACCTTGGCGAGTTCTTCCCGTTAGTCCGACTTCCCTCGACTCTCTCATCATCGGACTTGTGGCTTCCTCCTCTATCCGACTTGTAAGATCGGCCTCGATCTCCCCTATCGTTGGACTTGTTGGATCGGCCACGATCCTCGACGCCATTTGAATAATAGGAGCTGTCATGATCTCCTTCGTAATTGGATTTGTTGGCTTTGTCATGATCTCCCCCGCCGTTGTACTTGTCCTTCGACTTGGGTTTGTCTGGCTGAAATTCAAGTAGGGCTTCAGCCGTTGACATGGCTTTGTCTACGTTTTCTACACCTCGACGTTGCAACTCCTGCTTTTCCCATGGCTTGTGTCCATCCATAAATTGGAAGAACGCTTCCCCCTCGGTCATGGACGGGATTTGCAGCATCAACTCCAAGAATTCCTTCACGTACTCTCGAAGTTCTCCTCTATGTTCCAACCGACGAAGCTTCCCACGTGCTTCGTTCTCCGCATACTCCTGGTAGAATTGTTTATGTAACTCTACCGTGAACTCCTCCCAAGTTCTAACCGGCTCTCCCATCCAGTTGTCTCGTTTTCGACGCCACCACAGTAACGCCGTGTCCTGCAAATATGAGGATATCATACCTAGTCGCGACATGTCGTCGTCTACTCGCGTTGCTTGGAAGTAGTCCTCAATGCTGAACAGGAAATTGTCCACGTCCTTTGCCACCCGCGACCCTTTGAACTTCTCAGGTCGAGGAACATCCAGACGAGGCCCATGTTGGATTGCGCCTCCCCCTTCGATGCGCATCCTCCGCACTTGGTTGATCTCCCTTTTGAGACCTTCCAACTCATCTCGCATACCCATAAAATCAGAAAGTTGATTTTTCATACGTGCAAATTCTAGCATCTCATCTCGCATTACTGCGATGACAGCTTCTATCGAGTCCTCCCGCTTGGTGAGTTCATCAACTGCTGTATTCAAAGCCCCTTGCATGCCCCCTTGAAGCTCTTCCCATTCGGAACGCAGCTCATCCACCCCATTGGATGCGTCCTCGTCCTTCCCTTGAACATCTGCTAACACGTCTTGGAGCTTCGCCATGCGGTGCTCTAAAGCCCCAGTTGATCCCTTGAACTCTCACGGTTCTTCTTGGACTTCCCATGTCCTTCAGCGTTCGTCACCTCCACTTGATTTCTAGAAGCCATCGAGAGATCTGAACTTTGGCTCTGATACCACTTGTCACGGGGTTGGAGAAAGTCTCTCGCTCTCGCCTCGCTCGTGCGGCCTTAGGTTGGATTCCTAAGCAGCCTTTCCCAAAAATCCCAAAGACACTCGAATATGATAGGAATATCTCTACTTATATTACTCTCAAGGTTTTCCAATGTGTTTACAAATGAATATGAAACCCCCTTATATACAAGTGAGGGAACCCGTAAAGGAAACTACGACAATTAATGGGGAGCTAAACATGGCAAACAGTATATACTCTGGTACAACGAATGTGGACTCATACGACGAATCTGGTCGATGTGAATATTCTCTCATCTAGTTGCCATCTTTACATGGATGCTTCTAGAACTTCCCATATACGGGATTCGCCATGTGTCGCCATGTGTTGCCATGTGTTGATCCCAGTCACCCGAATTGCTCGTCCATGACAGTAGGCCCATTTAGAGGGGATAAGATGACACAAGGTACAATACATGTCAGGAGGACAATTGAATATCTTCAGCCTACAATACGGCGCCCCTGACCCATTACCAGTGTTATCAGAACTGGAACAGCCCTCAAACCGCGTGAAGGGGCGGTTCTCGGTTCGGCCAGTCTAACCCGGTCGGATCCAGTTCAATGTGCGGTTCACTGTTCATTATAAAGAAAATGAAAATACAAACTACATAGTCTCAAACACACACATAATTACTTCAAACTACATAGTCTTAAACACACAAACTACATAGTCTCAAACATACACATTACTCTCAAACACAACATAATTACCTCAAACTTTGAACATACAAAACAAAATAGTCTCAAAATCAAACACAATAGGTTTGAAAACTTGAAATGGCCAAAATGAATTGGAATTAAAACCTAAACTTGAAGACTGGACAGTTGAAGTTGTTCGGTCGAACCGAAGAAGTCGGTTTAAACCAAAGAAAACCACCCAAAAAATTTAAACCATCCCTAAAAAAAGCTAAAACCAGAAACCGACCGATTTTTTTTTAAAAAAAAACTACATGGTTCAAACACTGTTGCTATGCAATTCAGTCTTTTAGCTGAACCTAATCGGACAGGGGTCCAGTTTCCGATCGGACCGCTGGTTCGATCCAGTTATGATAACACTGCTCATTACAACCATTTATGGGATGACAATGACAAATTTCCCACAAGGACATAAAGGACAACCTGCCAAAAGCACCTCTTATTCGACACATTAATGAGCACTCAACCATGGACACTTGATGAGGTGACACTTAGAATGACCAGGGTAAGGTCTGACCCGACCGAGGTTATATGTGGGAGGTTATAAATATCATCATCTATCATTTCTTCACATATTTAATATCTACTTTGATACTCTCTCCATATTTACTTATGCATTTACTCTACCCAACCAACGAACTTTCGACTGACTTGATCGTCGGAAGGGAAACAACAGAACACCCTGAGCTTTCTTTCCATGCAGGTTATCGGAGCAGCAAGATGACCGATTCGGGACGCACCGAACCGAGTCTTACCGAAAAACGTGATCTAACAATGTATCCATTTAAAAAATATATATATAATTGAACTACGACTCAAACATCACAAATGAGGTTAAGTTTCGGCTTTCGAACTAAACAAATATAGTTAAAATTGAGTTCTGAAATTTTAAAATTTAAACGATGTTAAGTGAAAATTCAATCATATACTTACTTAAAAAAGTAAAAAGTATTTAGAATAGGTGAATAATCGAATTACGACTTCAATATCATAAATGATATTGAATTTTTTTCTATCAAATTTAGGTCAAACATACTAATCTAAGCTTTGATCATAATATATTGTTAGTATGAAAGTCAAAAGTGTCATTTAACAGTATTTATTTTGTAAGTTATCTACCCAATGTATTTTTTGAATAGATGTATAACTTAATTGGAATTCAACTTTGAGTATAGTATATAATTAATTCAGAATCAATAGTTAATAATTAATTAATTTATCTACTATAATTATTTTGAATACATAATTAAAAAATTTCTAACATCTCATTCTTCAAACTTTCATTTACTGAAATAAAAAATGGAACATCATTACAATTTACAAGGAGCAGTGCACTCCTGGGTAGTTTGACATGGAGATTGAAGAAGGAAACGACTCATTGGGCTGTGGTAATTAGAAACAGAACATTTAAGCATGATGGAAATTCTCTCACAACTTCGAATAAAACGCCCTGCAATTGGAAAGCAATTAATGAAGGTATGAACACCCTTAAATTAGGATCAGGGTAGGTGGTGGCGAATGATAGGGACATTAGATTCTGACACGATACTTGGGTGGGTAATCAACCGTTGCGAGCTGCAATTTATGGTCCACTGAACTATGAAGAAGACAGATTGATGGTATGAGATGTCTTCCATAATGATGAGTGGAATCTAGATAGTACCTCCTTTGACTTCCCCAAAAAAATTTGGACATGTTTCGAGGTACTCCAGGGGACAAGACCAATGTCTTCTCGGACACTCAAGTATGGAATGTCACACACTCGGGAAACTACACTACAACATCGACATACTCTCTTTTAGCAGGTCATGACACAAACAGTCAGGTAATGAATCAATGGGATTGGGTTTGGAAGATTCAGACTATCCCAAAAATTCAGTATTTTATCTGGTTGTGCCTTAAAGATAGACTAGCCACCTGCAAACTATTGAACCATAGGGGTTGTAATATGAGCCCTATGTTCCAAATTTGTTACTCTGGTGTGGATGCATAGATCACACATTGCGTGAGTGTGAGCATGCTAAAGAGATGTGGAATTCAGTCACTGAGCCGCCAAATCTAGGTCAATCTATCGACTGCCCTTTGAATGAGTGGATCAAGAAGGGATGTCAGGAATCAGGAGTCAATATTCAGGGAGTTGAGTGGAAGTACTTTTTTCCTTATGCGTTATGGAACATTTGGAAAAATAGGAACTCTCTTATTTTTAATGATAAACCTGCTTTTTCTTCTGTTTATACTTTATCTTTATCTCAGGCTAAGTTCCACAAATATACTTATCTTGAGACTGACAGTGCTAATGAGTTCGTTTCCATTGATATTAGTTGGGTTCCTCCAAAAGAGGATTGATTTAAAATTAACACAGATGGAGCTGTTAAGGGAAATCAAGGGTTTGCAGGAGCTAGTGGGGTCATCCGAGACTACAGGGGTTAATGGGTTGCAGGATTCTCAAGGAATTTGGGTTGCTCAAACAGTCTCACTGCGGAATGTTGGGTCATCCGAGACGGACTGCTTTTGGCAAAGACACTCGGATTAAAATCGATTCACATTGAGACGGACGCCCTCTCAGCCCATAAGGTAATCTCTAATGAAAATATGTCAAATCAAAAACTAATGCCGATCATTACGGATTGCATGAAGCTATTGATGCAGTTCGAAAGAATGAAGTTCAGAAAGCGAATGTGGTAGCGGATATCATGGCGGGTATGACGCTCAATCAGCGGCATGTGTTTGAAATTCATAGCTCTCCTCCGAAGGAAACTATTAACGCGCTCCGAAAAGACGCTGTGTGCTTTTCTGTTTCGCGAATTGTTAAAGTTAGCTAGTTTTGGTTGTGTAATTTGAATTTGGGTGATTAGTTGTCACCTATAGCGGTATTTTAATCCATAATTATAAAAAAAAAAAAAAAATTACAAGGAGCAGTGCACTGTTTATTGTTTTTTTTTTTATATATATTTTCTAAAGTAAATAAATAAATAATATAGTCTTTAGATACACCGAATAAAATAAATCCACCACATTTCCATTTCTTCTCTGTACTTCATCTTCTTCATAACTCTCCTCAAATCCAACTCTTCTTCCTCTCTCCAAACTATGGCCACCAATTCTTTGCATTCAATCCCCCAACACAACCACCAGCACAATCCACCACGTCCCTCCGTTACTAGTTTCTTCCTCACACCCACCACCAGCATCAACATTCGCAGCCGATGGCCGTCGTTCTCTTCCGTGACCACCGCAGCCGCAGCTGCAGCCGCATCTTCTACCTCCCCTACCGCTTCCGCCACCACCTCCACCTCCCAAGGCACAACCTTCGACACCCTACTCCAACATCTGACGGCTAGGAACTACCGCCAGGCCGATGAAGAAACTCGTCGCCTCCTCATAGCCCTCGCCGGCGACGCCGCAGTGAAGAGAGGCTACGTCTTCTTCTCCGAGGTCCAGTTCATCGACGACGAGGACCTCAATGCCATCGACGCTCTGTGGAGGCAGCACAGCGACGGCAGGTTCGGGTACTCCGTGCAGAAGAAGATTTGGGAGAAGACCAACAAGGACTTCACTAACTTCTTTATCAAGGTGGGATGGATGAAGAGGCTCGACACGGAGATGGAGCAGTACAATTACAGGTCGTTTCCGACGGAGTTCCAATGGGAACTCAACGACAAGACGCCGGAAGGCCACCTGCCATTGACGAACGCCCTCCGAGGGACTCGTCTGCTCACCTGCATTTTCACCCACCCTGCCTTTAAGAAAACTGAAGAGGAGGAAGAAGAAGAAGAAGCTGGTAAGGAAGAAGGCAGAGAAATAGGATCCAAGCCATTAATCAGCAAGATTTTCAAGACAGATTACAGCTTCTGATGTCGATCCAAAAGATATATAACATGACATTTTTCTGGTTGCAGTACGAGGTCGAGTGAATTCATGTAACATTTACTCGATTTTTCATGCGTAATCCGATGATTCAGGAACACTGCTTAGATTATTTGGGTTGATGATTGTCTTCTCTTCGCAATTTGAATTTGAAATGGAACTTGAGGTTTTTTATGATTCGTGCTGTGTCCCATTTCTGTTGGGCGATTTGGGCATGAAATTCTGACATGGATGCCCGAGCTGCTGTAGGCTGTTGCCCAGCCCAGAGTGAGAGGACAGAGAGAGTTTGTCTCTGTTTCTGGCGAGTACGACAAAGACAAGTGTAAAATAAAACATGTCCATTTGTATTTGTGTATGTCATCTTATAATTTCTTGGGTAACGCAAGAGGAGTAGAGTCTGGTTTATGGGAAATCTTATAGAATGTGTAATATTTATTGGATCCCTAATCTAATTTGTTACATTATTAGTGGTGAACCTGTTGTAAAAAGTAAAGTTAATTACTTACTTAATTACTCATACATGTATCATATGACATTGTGGTCATTTATCGTTTTTTATGTTGATAAATGATTATTTAGAATTTAGAATGTGATTAATTGATTGATTCGGCAATTGATCATCAATTTTCGCTATCAAGTTATCATGTGATGTAGATATTCTATTTTTTTTTTAAATCCATACTGATTTTTTTTAATCAAATCTGTAGTGAATTAAGTAATTATTATTTTGCGATTTATCCTTCAAGTACTCTTTTCGTCCAAATCTATGAAAATTCTCCTCACAAGTCAAGTTCTAATAGCCCGTTCTTTTCGCGGAAAACTTTTGAAATTTGACTTACGGATTCAATAAAAAATTATTCTTTTCGCGAAATTGAAAAAAAAATAGCTTAGACATTCCGGGCGGAGGAGATTTAGACATTCCGTTCCAAAACATCGGAATTCCTAAGTCTAGCGGACAAGGAATCCAGAATAGGTAAGGAAAAGACTTTTTACCCTCACTATATTTCTTTAATTTCCACTCTACCCTTCAGTTACGGCTCACCAACAACCGAAGAAGCTTCCCTCCACAACCGAAGAAGCTCCCCTCCAAGGTACGTGATCAAGCCCCAAAACCGAGCCATTCGGTCGAGCCCATAAATCCCAAATTTGGTTCAATCAAACCCAGAAACGCGATTTATGGGTTTGTCACGAACCCGGAATTGAATTATTGCTTCTAACTGCAAGGGCAAGCAACTCTTGTACCCGAAATTTCGAGGCTGGTGTGTCTCTTGTTTGATATCAAGGGCAAAATTGATATCCAACTCATATGCATATGAATGGAAACGGAGATGCTTTGGGTTCATGGGAAGATCAAGATTGCCAAAATGCATTTCTAGAATGTCGGATGAGTAGAATTGAAGGTTTGAATGGAGGAACACAAATCGAACAATAGCGCGATTGCTGTAGGTTTTGTTGTGTTTATGATGTTTGTATGTTGTCATGATCCTTCATCAAATACTTCTAACTTGCTGTAAATATACAAGTTTCTTCTGAATAAATACCTTCTTGCTTGAGGAATAATCCATTTTGTTGTTGATGGTTGGCTGCTTGAGGATGATACATCGGTAAAAGATTTATCTTAATTAATTAAGAAATTTTCCTTTAAATAAATTATTTTAAAAAGTTTTTTTAAAATTATTAGTTAATTATATTTAAGTTTTTATTCTTATTAATTTTCAAAAGGGTTAATAGTCACAGTGCCCCCTAAAGTTTGGTCGAAATTTAAGAATTCCCCTTAAAGTTTAAAATTTTAAATTTTAGTCCTAATGTTTGGACGAAATCAAAAATTCCCCCTTTCCGTCCTAAGTCCGTTTATTTGAGACGGTAAACCGAACATGTGCCTAACACGTGACTTGACTTAAATTGAAAATACAAAAATGCCCCTATGTTACTGTGCTTCTTCTTGCCATGAACAATGCGGCCCAGATCTTCTCCATATCTACTGAAAAGAAACAATAAAACTTTTGACTTGTCTCTCAAAGCAAAGATGATTGGGAGGAAAGCAATTGAAGCTGCTCGAATCTTTGTTGAAGAGACTGTGATAAGTGATTCTCTCAGTGCTGAGGACTTCCTTGTTGAAAGAGAAGACATGTTGAGATGTATGTTTCCCGCAAGCGAGCTAATGCCATGTATAAACAAATCAAAATCATAAATATTCAAACAACCTTATTGGCCCTTAGAATATTACTGTTTTCCCTTACCGGTATACAAATTTTATCTTCAAACTCAACAGTTTGGGCTGGATGTCCGTTGTAGATGAGCTTGTTTCTTTCAATTTGGGTGAGTTAGTTCGAAGTCTAATTGGATTGTAGCAAGCTGCAATCAATGCCTTATATCAACCAATCTCCTATTGTTACCTCATTTTTTTGCAATTTACACGAGCATCCACGATTCCAGGATGCAAGTTAGATTTTTGATATTTTGTAGGTGCTGTTATAGATGTTTTCATCTACTAGAACGTTAAGTGCCACATAATGTAATCTTCTTAATTGAAGTTGAATTTGTTGAATATTACAGTGATGACAGCACAGAGAAAAGACGGCCACTCATCGTTATACTATTGTGGGCCCACGGAAGGACCCGCAGCTCTTCATCGCCAGGACTGCAGCAACTGGTGTCTTCTCGGAGTTCCTGATACATGGAACGAGCTGCTCTTTGCATTTTTCCTCAAAAGGGAAATGGCAAATTTGCAGAATACAACAACAGATGCTAGAGAGTATAGAAGCTCCTCATCTGTAAATGATGAAGGTAAAAGAGAAAAGATGAAGGAGAGTTTTACTGTTTTAGTAACAGTTGGTATTCATTCTGCAACGTTTTATCAGTCAAGAACAAGAACAAAACATAGAACAGGACTTAGGACTTAAGGGCATTTTAGTCTTTGAAATTTAAGTGAAGTCACGTACTAGGCACATGTCAGTTTACCGTTTCAAATAAACGGACTTAGGACGGAAATGGGGAATTTTTGATTTCGTCCAAACATTAGGACTAAAATTTAAAACTTTAAGGGGGATTCTTAAATTTCGACCAAACTTTAGGGGGCACTGTGACTATTAACCCTTTTTAAAATCAATTAATACAAATTATATGTATTATATACTATACATATACAAGAAATGACAAATATGTCATTTTACCACATTCCATTCCCTTTCCATATACAATTCCACCAAAGAAACAACAGAATTCCTTATTAATTTTCATTATATTCCATAAAAAAAAAACTTCATATTTTTATCTCCTATTATTTATACTCTATTCATTATTATGTATGTCTTAATCTGAATTTCGTGAAAGAAACACAATGTGATTCTTATAAATTGTAATAGCTACGGAAACAACAATAATTTCTCAAATACTGCTCCATAATTCAACGGTTATACATGAATACATATTCTCAAATAATTGTCTTCTAACTCTCCACTCACTTTCTCCAAAATTGATCCCAAACTTTTTGCAATGTTCCAAATAAAACTCCACTAAGCCCATAACTACAAGAGAAGCCCACAAACTCACTCGGTTCTAATTACATGTATAACAACATATTTAACTACCTATACGTATGCAACAAGTCATCAAGCTATTATCTCAACAAGTAGGCTTGTTTATGAACCGGTTCAACTCCAAACCGACTCTAAACTAAACTAAAACTCTTTAAACAAACCAATATCTTTTTTATCATTAAAATAATTAATTTATTTAATACATAAAAAATTGGTATGGTTAGAATCTGTTCGAACTCAATTCAAACTAGTTTGGTTTGTTTTATTTATTAGAAAAATATTTGGTTTCGGTCCTGACCAAAAGTTGGACCAGACTAGTCCAAAAACAAAACTTGTCTTGGGGAAGTGAGCGCGTGACTGCATAAGAGGAGAAACTGGAATGAAAATGAGATTGTAACCGTATGTCAATTACATGTTAGACTTGTTAAAAAATATATGGGTTTAAAGCGGTTTGATCTAAAGTTAAGTATAAACTAGCATAAAAAAATTAAATCGGTTCGAATCAGTTCAAAATTGAATTGAATTCACTTTTTGAATTGACTTACATTAGCCTTAAAAAAATTGGTTTGAATTTGACACTAATTCGATAGAATCAGTTCAGAACTAGACCGAGTTCGACCAAATCGATTTTTTTTAACAAGCCTATCACCAAGTGAAACGACCTTGAGAGACTTTTTAAAGGATCCTGTCAAGTTTAGACTATATCTTTATGGTTTTGATGTTGACAACAAAATTTTACTAAATGGACTATTGTAAAACTGTCACTTTTTGGTGATAATGACACGTGGTTTAGCAAAGTGTTTTGAATTTTTTTTAAAAAATATTTTGGTTTGTATCTAAGCCACTAGGGTTTTAGTAATAATGGCTTGGTGGAGCGAAATGTTTGTGGGGTGTAATCTAGGTAGGCTTGTTCAAATTAGGGGTGAAATAAACCGGTCGGACCAGTTTTTTTACAATTTCGATCGGGGACCTATATTTTTGGGCCGGTTTTTCTTCACAAAAAAAAATCCGACAAAAAGACCGTATAAGGAAAAATAAATCGTCCATTCGGATTTCGGATTTCCGGAACAGATTTTCGGTTTAAACCGAAAAAGCAAAAAAATACACATTCAAAACCAAAATAAGTATTCAAAATCAAATTTAACAACAAAACAATTTGATTTAACAATGTTTACATAGATTTCTACTAAACCGATTAAACAACTAAAATAATTATTAAATAATATTTTTTTTTTTGTATTCGTTGATTAATTATATTAATTAATACTAACTAATACAATATATAAAATAATATACATATAAATGGTTGAACCGGACTTCACGGTCTAAAAAACCGTTTCAAACAAAAAATCCGACCACAAACCGAACCGTACATTTTCGGACCGGATTTTTCGGATTGTACATATGGTAGTTACACAATTTTCGTTTTATTTTTTACTTGATAAAATGTATGTCGTCGTCTACGTGCTTGGTGTGATCATGTTGTACTGGGTTGTGTGCAATGTTGATTGCGACTTGATTATCGCACATAATTTTGCTAGACTGTAATGGAGGAAATCCAATTTCAGTTAGCAATTTTTGTAACCATAGGATTTATGTTAATCCTCGAGTCACTCCTTGGAATTCTGCTTCTGCACTTGCTAGTGCCACCACTTTCTGTTTTTTGCTTCTCCATGTAACCAGGTTTCCCCTTACCAGAGTGAAGTATCCTGACGTTGATCTTCAATATGTTGGATTTCCTGCCCAATCTGCATCGGTGTATCCTTCAATCTTCAAGTGTCCATTTGGTTTGAATAGTATCTCGTGGCTCGCCGTTCCCTTTAAATATCTTATAATCCTCCATACTGCATTCATATGTTCCGTTTGTGGTTGATGCATAAACTGACTTACCACTCCTACATCATATGCGATATCGGGACGTGTGTGTGAGATATATATCAACTGTCCTACCATTCGTTGATATTTCTCTTTCTCTGTCAGTTGTGCTCCTTCCACTATCTAGAGTCCATGGTTTGTTACTATTGGTGTATCCGTCGGTTTGCAATCGATCATTCCAGACTCTACTAATAGATCTAAAATATATATTTTTTGAAAAATAAAAATACTTTGTTTAGATCTTAGTATTTCTATTCCCAAGAAATACTTGAGTCTTCTCAAGTTCTTCTTCTCGAATTTAGTGAATAGGTTCTCCCTCAGCATTGGCATCTCTTCCTTATCGTTTCTTGTAATGATCATATCATCGACATATATAATTAAGCATGTTATTAAGTTACCTCTTTGTTTGAAGAAGAGAGTGCGGTCTGAGTTGCTCTGTTTGAATCCATATCGCTTCATTGCTAACGTAAATCTGCCAAACTAGGCTCGAGGTGATTGTTTAAGCTCATAAAGTGTCTTCTTCATTCGACATACTTCTCTTGATTGAAACCCTTGGTGCTTCCATGTATACTTCTTCTTGTAATTCTCCATGTAGGAAAGCATTCTTTACATCAAACTGGTAGAACGACCAATCTTCATTCACAACTATTGAGAACAGAATTCTGATTGTGTCAATTTTGGCTATTGGAGAGGATGTCTCGGAGTAGTCAATTCCATATGTTTGAGTATAGGCATTTGCTACCATCCGAGCCTTGTATCTCTCTATGGTTCCGCCTGGTTTGTACTTAATCGTAAATACTCATCGACATCCAACTGGGTTTTTTCCCGTCGGTAGGATACACTTCTCCCATGTGTCACTATTCTTTAATGCTTTCATTTCTATCTTTATTGATTCTGTCCATATCTTTGATTCCAAGGATTGTTGTACTATATTCAGAATTTGTTCTAAATATACTTTGACGGTGTATGCCTTAGCTTCTTCAGATAAACTCCCCTGCTATGTTTCCTATTGGATACTTTGCTCATTGAGCTTCCTTTTCTGGGGAGTATTGTTTGGGTGGAATTCCTCTATTACTTCTTGGTGGTAGAATATATCTTGAGTCTCCTCAACTATTGGTTCCACCTGTTCTACCATTATTTCATGGTTACCAAAAATAGAGGAAACCGTCGTATTATCAGAGTTTTCAGTATTACTTACCTCAGACACCAGGTTTGGTATGATTTGTTCTGTGACACTTGGTTCTGCCATGGATTGTATGTATGTTTCAGAAGGTAACTCATCTTTTGGCTCTTCTTCAGAACTATGGTTGTTTGTTACGAGTCTTACGACCTCTTCTGAGGAGGGAAGTCAACTTAGTGTGTTTATATATTCTTTCTCCCCTTGACCACTAGGTAAGGTATGGTAATAATACCCGGTCTCCAGAAAATCACAGTTCATTGTAGTAAACATGTGATAATTTTTTGGATTATAACACCTAAACCCTTTTTGGTTGATTCCATCTCCCACAAAAATTACATTTTTCAGCACATGTGTCGAATTTAGTACGGTCCTGTTTAGGGATATGGACAAAGACGGAACAACCAAAGATCCGTGGGTGAAAAGTAAGAGTTGGGGGTATTTTCGTAAACTCAAACAATATTTGGATAGGGGTTTTTAGATTTAAAATTTTTGCGGGGAGACGATTTAGAAGGTATGTAGATGTGGCAACAGCATCAGGCCAAAAAGAATTAGGAACCCGTGATTCAATTAAAAGGGCTTTTGTCATTTCTAGGAGAATTCCATATTTTCTTTCAACTATTCCATTTTGTTTTGGGGTATGGGGCAAGTAGTCTGATGAACTAATCCTTTAGTGTGAAAAAACTATTTCATAGAGGTATTGATGAATTCTCCCCCATTGTTAGATTGAAGAATTTGAATATTTTTTTGAAATTGGGTCTGAATCACTATATAAAAATGAGTAAACTTTTCAAAGACTTCATATTTCTGTTTTAGAAAATATACCCATGTCATCCTAGTACAGTCATCTATAAATATGAGGAAAAAAAACAGAAACCTTTTGAAACTGGTGCCGAACCCCCAACATCATAATGAATTAATGAAAAAGGTGAATAAACTCTTGTATTATTAGGTCTGAATATTTGACGATGACTTTTAGCTAACATACAAGTTTCACAATTCAGATTTTTGAAAGTAGAAAAATAAGGAAATAAAAGTTTTAAATAACCTGTAGATGGATGCCTCAATCATCTATGCCATAGATAGACTTCCCGGTTGATAATCCCGTGAGCTAGCATGCTAGTGTCTTGATGAGTCACCTCGTCTACGTACTACAATATCCTTGGTTCTCAGTGCCACGTCCAATAATCGTACATGTCCTGATGTCCCGTAGAATGCAAAAGGTTGGATGTATAAAGATAGTACAATTTAGTTCCTTTGTTACATGGCTTATTGATAACAATTTATGAGCTAAGGACGGAACATATAAGCAATTGGATAGGGTTAATGTTGGTGAAATTTCAATAGTACCTCCTCCTTCTACAGGAACTATCTCCCCATTAGCAGCTTGAACATGCGTTTTTGTTGGTTCATATAGCGACAAAATGTCAAATTTTTCAAAGGACATTGTATTGGTAGCACCACAATCAAATATCCAGGCTTTATTTGATATTTTATTTTGAATTGTATTTGATATTCCTAGGCACTCTGGGCTTATATTACCAAATTAAATATTTTGATCGTGTTGTTTTAAATCATGATTACTTTTGGGGTCAGTTTTTA
The DNA here is from genome assembly GCA_946814005.1 of Chamaenerion angustifolium. Classification (NCBI taxonomy): domain Eukaryota; kingdom Viridiplantae; phylum Streptophyta; class Magnoliopsida; order Myrtales; family Onagraceae; genus Chamaenerion; species Chamaenerion angustifolium. The sequence continues at coordinate 5,799,186 of OX328279.1, forward strand.
AAATTTTGGGGTTAAAAGATATAGGGTTTAGAATATTAGGGTCTGAGAATAATTTCTCTAACACTTTACCTTCAACCCTAATTCCCGCAGCCTTCCCTTCATTTCCTCCCGCAGCTCACCTTTCTTCTAGGTATGGAGGCTCCCTCGGTCTGTGGCATCACTTTCTTGGTTCGTAGCAGCTCCTTCGATCACCTGTGTCTTCCATCGACGATGGCCTCCCGCAGCTCTCTCGATCCATCCAAGGAGATGAGGTGGCGGTGAAGTTGTCCATGGTGATCCTGCCGAGAGCTGCTCCTTTGAAGTTTCCTCCTTCTTTATCTTCTCGATTATTTCTGCCATCAGTGTAGTCAACATCTTGATTGTTGACTGCTGCGGTTGCCCGCCTTTTTCCATATGTGGTGCAGTCTTCTTTCTTTTGATTGTCTCTCCACCACTCCGGAAATCCAATTAGCTTAAAGCATTGCTCCTTGGTATGTTTGTTCCGACCACAATAGGTGCATTTGAGTTTCGATTTGTCCGGACGGAATGATGATCAATTCGGCTTTGTCCCTTCGTGTTTAAGCTGGTTGCTTTGGCCTCACATGATTGGGTGATGGCTAATCCAACCGCGCACGTCTCGTTGTAATGACGAGATTTCAGATGCTGCCCCGAGGATGGTTTGATAGGCAGTCTCCTTCCGAACGGCGGCGTAGGCTCTCTCTGTCGATGGTAATGTTTACCACCGTAGTATTTCTATTTTGATTAAATCATATTGCCTGTCAATTGCATTCATAAATTGGAAAAGTTTATGCTCTGACCTGATGTTGTTATATGTGGCTATATCCAATGCGGATGTCATTGGATTTGGACCTCTCCGATCGATTTCTCCTCAGATTCCTTGCATTACAATCCAAAACTCTTCAAGTGGTACACCGTTTTGTTTGATTCTGTTTGCCTTAACATGTAGATCGAATGTGTGGAGCTTGTCTTTCCTGCTACTGTAAGTAACCACCAGAGCTTCCCACATTGCTTGTGTTGTGGGACACTCGGTTAGGTTGATTGCAATATCGGGCTCAATGTTTTGTATGAACCATGAAAACACCATAAGATCGTTCTATTCCATTGTTCGTACCTGTTTTCTATTGGGTTTGTAGGTGTTGAATTTCCGGTTAAATGGCTCAGTAATACCTTTGACCTTCCTCCTAACAACTATTTTACTATTCCTAAGAGCTATAATATTGTTCCTAACAGACATATTGTTAACACAAATGACATACAAAATAAAAAACGAAGATGGCTTCACGAGAGGCTGGGTGTTCCCGGAGGGTACCCCTCAATCTTTACCGGTCTCTGCAACACATAAGAGTTCTACCTCATAGGCCAAAACGACGATCCTTTGCCGGAGAATTCTTTCGTTGGCATCGAGGTCTTCGAATCGGGCAAGCCAAGGGACTAAACCTAATCTTCGTCGAGGTCTTCGAATCGGGGCAACCAGGGGACTTAACCTAATTGAAGGGATGTCTTCGTCTAGGTCTTCATCTTCGTTCAAGTGTCTGATGTGTTTGGGCGTGAGTAGAGAGGGTAACTAGGGTTTTCAGTGTGTTATATCCTAGTTTCAATTCTTAAGTGAATATAACATATTTGCTTTTTGTCATTCAACATAACGTTTAGTTCAACTCAGCTCAGTGGAAGTTAAGATGGTTTTTTCAGTAGTGTGAAGTGTAAACTTCGGGGGAGTTGAACACATTAGGCCTAAAGGGATTAACAATTAAAATTTAGGCTCTAGAAAAGCTTAATGGCGTAAAACGAGAGTCTTACCTCTTAAATTACACGCTCAAAAGGAGTTAGTAGGGTGTGTAGGGTGGGCATGAACCGGTTTGGGACCGAACATGAATCGTACATTTACCACATTTTAAAGAGGTACGGTTTATCGCTCCATCGCTCCAGATTTTGGCTAATTTACCGTACCTGTTCTGAACCGGTTCAGCCTAATCACTTTATATATATTAAAAAAAACTATACTAATACATAATACATAAACCATAATTCTAATCCATAAACCATAATCCATAATCTAAAAACCATAATCATAATCCATAAATCATAATAATTAATACATGATCCATTATAGTAATGTAGATTGTAAATCATCACCGAACCAACTTTGGTCTAATGGTTTAGAGAGATATTTTAATAATTAAATATTATATTATATTAAAAGTAGTACGGTTTACCGTTTGTGAACCAGTTTTTTGTACATCTTCTGAACTGCTCCATATTTTTGCAAAAAAAAAACGTTTAGTTTGTAAACCGGTACGGTTCACAAAAGGTACGGTTCAGTTCGACCGAACCATTTTTTTTTTGCCCACCCCTAAAGGTGTGGCATATGTGGTCATACATCTTAAAATATAGACTTGAGTTAGTGTGATGACATTTCTCATTATGTAAGGTCATGACAGTTGAATATCATAGGTGATTCACACATAAGTTCCAGGAAGTCCATTGGGGAAAGCACGAGTAACATTATGAAATTATGTAAGTCATGATGTTTTATGGGGAATGGACATATATAAGTCACAGGGGTTAGTATGAGTCAAGACCCAAACTCAAGCCCTCTCAATTGGGACTCAATTGTAACATTCGAAAAAATTTAAAAGAGTTAAATTGTGTCATTTTTGAAAATTGCATGTTATTTTGCAATTTTATAAAATAATTATTTTAAATTTGGATGAAAAAGTTGACGGATGGGACAAACTTGCACTTTGACCAAACATAGGGGGAAAACTAAAAATCTGTCCAAATATTAGGGGATAATGTTATATTTTACCATAATTACATAATTTGCGTATGTATTACATTTTTAGTTCATTAATATTAATTTATGATTTCTGTATTGATTATTTATTTTGTTTTTCGAAAGACCTTTTTAAATTATGATATTTTTCGAAAGCTCTTTTTAATTATTAATAATTTGATAGGTTTGTAAAGAACCGAACTGAACCGATTCGAGATTGAATATTGATCGTTGATTCGATTTTAAGAACACATCGATAGTTGATCCGATTTTAAGAAGACATCGATCGTTGATCAGGTTTTAAGAATACATTGACGCTTAGTATCCATCGTTTACAGCTAGGACTACTAATGTATCCAATCTCATTCGCTCTCCTAGTTTTCGTCTCTCAGTGCCAGTGTCGGGCAAACAAAGTGTTTTCGATGTTGGTGTTCTTTCTGATCTCTATGCATTTCATCGCTCCACCGAAAATTTCATCTGCCACTACTGTACTCCAGCTTGGTACTTTCCACCGTATGTCCAGGGTTGAGCCCTAGGATTTGACGGCGGACTTAAAAAGACACCTACTGACGCTTTACGTTCAATTATTTTGGATAACACTTGTATCATCTGTCTTATCGCGGGTGAGACATCGATCGATTGATGGTCTAAATCGACGACAAACCGTTCAAATGGTATGAATGTAATTTGGGTGATGCGGGTGTGGGCAGAAATTAATACAAACTGTATTTTATATTTCCAACTTGATCAAAAGTAGCAGCCCTCCAGTCAGCAGCCCTAAAAAAAGTCCACATGCTTACCCACTGTCCTTATTTTCGGCCTGTTTCGGTCAATAAGCATGCATTATAAATACCCTACGAACTACAACCAAGTATTAATACCTGTACACATAGAAAGATTACTATGGTTTCTTGGAGGATTCTATCCATGGTGGCAGCCCTGCTTGCCACGTCATTCTTTCTGACCGAGGTGGCAGCTCACAGTTGTGGTCGTGAACTGGCCACCTGTCTTAGCCACCTAAAGCACCCCAACAGCCCAAATCCGCCGGCCACTTGCTGTGCTCCGCTGCATAAGACGGTGGCAAGTCGAACCAGTTGTCTGTGCGACCTCTTTGACACTGAGAATAAGCTTGTCTATCTGGCCGACTCCTGTGATATCGACGCCGGACTCACCACCCTCGTCACCACCTTTTGCCGCCACGGTACACTTCAATCGCTCTCTATATAATTTCTGATACTGACACACGATTTGATTTGTTTGTTTGTCTGTATATGTAGATCGATCTCTCCTCGGGAGCTGTCCTTTTTGCTGCCGACGTGACAAACAGGGTTTATGTGTGGCGACTTGTTGCAAGAAGTGATGGCCAAGGGACTGAATAATAATGCATCCGACATTACTTACTTAATTATAAATAATTGCATTTTCATTTTTTGGAAATAAAAAAAAAAAATGGGATATAAGACAAGGCAAGTGTGTGTAACACGACCAATTATAAACAAATGACTTTGGGTTTTGTAGTATCAGTATATGTGTTGATGTTCATTAAAACTGATTTAATTGAAAATGATCTTCTATTGATGGATGTTATTACAATTACTATTCGACCAATTTATAACCAGTTTGAAGAAGAATAAAGTTATCATAATAATATTAAATGGTCAACATGTAATTTTGTTTTTCTCTAATTGTAGATAAGAAGAATAGATTAAAACAGTGAACCAATGATTTAGTAGAATTAATTGCAAGTAAAAGACATTAAGAGTGCTGGGCAAAGATTGATTATTGCGGGAATGAGGAAAACCTCTGTTAACATCAAAGAAGCAGCCATACGATTCCTTGGTTCTTTCGATATTTTCATATCATAGTTTCAATTGTATCATATAAGAAACATAGAATGTGCCTAGCATATATAAAACCAATTCAGATTAAAACAGTTGTAGTCCCAATGCTATCCAAAAAAAGCTCTCCATTTCATTTAGAGGTATAGCACACCAAAAATGCAAAAATCATAGTTATCAGAACCGGACCGGATCAGCAGTCCGACCAGGGTCCAGTTTGGTTCATTTAAAAGACTGTTTTACAAATGAACAGTGTTTGAACCAGGCGGTTTTTGGAAAACCAACAGATTTTCAGTTCACTTTTTAGCTGAATTTTTTTTACAGATCAATCGGTCGTCGGTTCGATGGTCGGTCCGGTTCTGGTAACTATGCTACGAAGAGTTCACAAACTAGAAAACCTTTTGGTAAGGCACGTAGAGCTGAATATCCTTTGCAATTAGTTCATTCTGACGTCTGTGGCCCTCTTTGTGTTAGGGATCGACATGGATCAAGATATTTCATCACATTTATAGATGATTATACCTGTTATGAATTCGTCTACTTGATCTCTCATAAATATGAGGAAATAGGTTGCTTCATATCATTTTTGAATTTGGTTGAGAATCAGTTAGATTGGAAGGTTAAGACCATCAATACTGATCGTGGAAGATAGTACCTTTCCGTGGAATTCAATGATCTATGCACCCAAAATGGGATCATTCATCACTTGACGGTTCCTTACACCCCTCAGCAAAATAATGTTGTAGAGATGCGCAATAGAACACTCCTTGACATGGTTCAGTCGATGATGGTGCAGGCTCAATTGCTGATTTTCTTTTGGGGAGACGCTTTGAAGATTGTTGCATATATCCTGAACCGTGCGTCAACAAAGACGGTTGATTCCACTCCATACGAGCTTTGGACTGGAAGAAGTCTAGACCTTAGTCGTATGCACCCATGGGGGTGTGCCCCTTACACCCATGGTTCCTCGAACAAGTTTGGGAAGATTGGACCTAAAGGAAAAAAGAGTATCTTTATTAGTTACTCTGAAATCTCCAAGGAATGTGTGTTTATACCCAAGCAGGACACTGGGAGTATTTTCGAGTTCGAATAACGAGACACAACATTTTTAAAGAACGAATTTCCGAAAAAGAGACAGATTGGTTTGGATCGATCTCTATATGAGATGCAATATCAAGTTGAGCAGGTACCTGTTAATTAGAGTGGGAGAGTTGAAGTCGCTGAGGATGAATGAGTTCGTGATTTGCCAGATTCACCTCCTGATGGAGCGAATGAAACAGATTTCGCTCCTCATGATCTTATTGACAGTGGGAGCATTAGGGATCTCATTCCCAGTGGGAGCGATCATGATCGTACACCTGGTAGTAGTGAGTTGTTAGGTCGTGGGCTAAGACAGAAGTTTCCCTCCTAGCGATATATGTTTTGACGAGACAGCTTTCGAGCCGAAAACTATTAGAGAAGCTCTCAATGGACCCTTTCAGGAAGAATGGATGAAAGCAATGAAGAACGAGATGAAATCTATGAGGAAGAGCAGTGTTTGGACACTGGTCGACCTTCCGAGAGGACGCAGAACAATAGGAGCCAAATGGGTTCTCAAAACAAAGCTCAAGGTCGATGGAACTGTTGAGCATCTCAAAGCTCGACTCGTTGCGAAAGGTTATACACATCATGAGGGAGTGGACTTTAAGGAGACTTTCTCACCGACAGTGCGAATGATCATGACTCGCTTGATTTTTGCTATTGCATCGAATCTAGATCTGGAACTGCATCATATGGATGTTAAGACTGTCTTTCTCAATGGTGAGTTAGAAGAGGAGATCTATATGGAGAAACCTGAATACTTTATGCAGAAAGGTCTTGAGCACTTAGTGTGCAAACTCCACAAATCAATTTATGGTCTGAAACAATATTCTAGGCAGTGGTACAACAAATTTCATGATTTGGTCATGGAAAATGGTTTTCTCATGTTGGATGAGGACCATTGTGTGTACACCAAAAGATCTGGACCGGACTTTGTGTTTATGACTCTATATGTGGATGACATACTGATAGCCGGAAATATTTTGGAGTTCCTCACATAGATGAAGGACATGGGTGAGGCGACATATATTCTTCGGATATAGATCTCGAGAAAATCGTTGTAAGAAGAAGTTGTGGCTTTCACAGGAGATCTACATAAACAAAGTGTTGGAAAAGTTCAACATGAGTAACTGCAACTCAATTGAAACTCTAGCTTCCATTGGGGAACCTCTCAACAAGGATATGCGTCTGAAGACTAAGGAAGAAATGGACAAGATAAAACAGATTATGTATCTAAGCGCAGTCGGTAGCTTGATGTACGCAATGATGTCTACTCGGTCGTACATCTGTCATGCACAAGCTAACTCCGGATTAAAGCATTGACATGCAGTAAAGAGGATCATGCGATATCTTGAAGACATCGTCAACTATGCCCTATTCTTTGGAGGAAACTTACGGAGGTCAGGGAATCTCCAGATAATTGAGTACAACGATGCAGGCCACGGTGGTGACTTGGATGAGAGAAAATCCACTTCGGGTTTTGTGTTATTGTTCTCCAATGGAGAAATATCATGGATAAGTAAGAGGCAGTCTTTACCACATTGTCTACTATGGAAGCTAAATTTGTGGATGTTGCAACGACCACTCAAGAGGTTGGGTGTCCAAAACAATGTTCTTTGACTTGAATTATATTTGAGTATGCATGTTTTCACAGTTTGAGTATTTTGTGTGTTCATTTATGTGATTATTTGTTAATATATGTCAAAGTGGTTTTGGGCACCCTCTCACACGGGTGATAGCTTTTATGCCTTTGTAGCTGGGTGAGGCTGGTGATAGCATCTAGTTTTTGGAAGTCTGTCGGGATGACTAGAAAGGACTTTGTGTCCGGAGCTATCTGTGTCGCACTACAACGGATTATGGTCTGTCTATCCACTAAAAGGGTCGGATGAGAGTCTTTGTGACTTTTGGTTCGGGTACTCTGCGTGCATGATGAACATATGTACAACATTTGGACATATGCTCCATGGATAAGTAGATATATTGTAGCGCGTGTTCTATACCGCGACACACCCAAAATCGACCATGGGTATTCCCCGAGACGTGATCTTAGCTCAGAGTCGTGTGAGACCCAAAACTCTTCGCGTAAGAGCCACGAACTTACCCTCACTACTCTGCACAGGGACTTGAGGTTTAGTTCAGTGTTTTCTATCTTAGTCCGTGCTCGATAGGTGCGCTCACAAGTATGTTGGACCCGGTTCTAGAAAAGCGAGTTGCATTGTGCTGATGGTTTCGTTGGAAGGGGATGGTCATTATGGGATCTTTTCAATATTGTGTCCACTAGACGGACTTCAACCACGGCATAGGATGCGGTTGTGGACACAATGCAGTTGTATGGTCAAACCTTGAGAAATATTACATGGCCAAGGGTGCAGGGCACAAATCCACTAATGGTATCAGATCTGTGAATCACTGCAACTCCTAACAGATGCGCAATACCTTGATCATAGTGCATGCTGGGTGCACGACTGCCTCTTTGTATGTGACTTAACTATATAAGAAGAATTCATTCTCTTAGGTGCTAGCTTAATGAATGAGCGCCCCCACTTTGTGCAAGTGAGAGATGTTGGATTTAGGATAATGGGTCGCTCATAAGTGGGAGCCCATTCAGGTAAGCCCAGTATAGGATACTGACCCTAAACCGTATCCCTCTATATATCTATATATAGGGGTGTTCTCCCTCAGATGAGGAAGAGAAAAACATAGATAGCCACCAACAGTTTAGACAGAGATCGGCAACTGTGGAAACTTAGGTCAATGCTCGTTAACTTGTGGCGTGTCCTCCCGTCCAACAGATCTGCTTCCGCTAAGGTAATCGCTCCAGAGGTAACTTAATTATATGTGATTATGTTGTGCCCTAACGATTGTATGTGTATTATATAATCCAGCAGTCTCCTTCAGTTTTGCCACACACACAACCTTCACGCAGACATCTCAAGCTTCTTTGCGTGACAACGTGAGCAATCCCGGGCTGCAAGTTCCGAGCTGCTTGGAGACAGATCGTGAGCCATGTCGAGCGGAAAGTTCCTAAAGGAGACAACAACTCCATCCCGAGCTACTACGACGATGAGCTTCCCGTGTGCCGCCACTCCATCCCGAGCTACTTGGGTGTGAGCTTCCCGAGCAACTACCACAGCAACGACCCGAGTTGCTAGTGCCATTCGAGTTCCCCTGCGAATTACTTCGTGACGTGAGCTTCCCCTGCAAGCTTTAAGTATCGTCCCGAGCTGCCCCTGCGAGATTGCGAGCTGCCCCTGCTAGTGAAGAAAACCTAGGTCTACCTCCTGCGGTTGATCGGTGAATTGAGATCTTGGGTTTTCTAATTTTGGTTTAGGGTTGTTCACCAAGTGGATGTCATTATCTTGACTACCTATTAAAGGTTAAATTATAGTTGAAACTCAGTTATGATATATTTGTGAAATTGTTATTTCATGACTTCGTTCCTTATAGCATGATAATTGGTTGAATGTGATGTCTTGATCTTCACTGATGGAAGTTGTTTAAGTGATCTTCATAAGTTGCTTAATGTCTTAAGAAATTGTTGTGCTTGAGTTGAACCAAGGTAAAATTACTGAATTTCGTGTTTAATCGTGTCGTGTTTAAAAGTGTCGTGTCGTGTTTAATCATGTCGTTACTATAAAATTCGGGTCGTATTTAATCATTTCGTGTTGTGTTTAATTGTATCGTGTTTATAAGTTTGTGTCGTGTATAATCGTGTTGTGTCGTGTCATATAACCCGACATGTTTTCCATTTTTTTTGTTTAAAAAGGCTAATCGTGTCTCCTGTTGTGTCTCGTGTGAACTATTAGTTAATCATGTCGTGTTCGTGTTCGTGTTTGAAGTTTTGAGACACATTTAAGACCTATTCGTTTAAACACGATGCATGTTTAGACCCGATACAATTAATAACACGATATGATTAGACACGACACGATTGTCCCACCTAATTTTAGTTGTTTTATGTTTTTGTCGCATTAATATAGCGGCGCCAAGAGCGGGTGCACACAAGATATTCTTTTTGTGCGCCATGAATAGAGTCAGTTTTGGGCTGATTAATGTAAACAACATTTATGGCCCAGTAAATTCACTATTTGACCAACTTATTAAATAAGGTTTAAGGCCTAAATATAAATGTGTCATTATTATTTAGGAAAATTTTATTTGCACACTATCGAATACTTTATACATACTATTGTCCAAAATTGTGAAAAAATCATATTTCTAGCAAATTTTAAACTCAAAACCTCTTATCAACTAGCTAAAAGTTTTACCACTACACTACTGATTATAATTGTTATTTTTATATGCTTCAAATATAATTATTAAAGCAACTCTCATGTTATTGTATTAAATATCTCATGTTTATTTTTTTATTCTCTTTAGTAATTAACATATGTTCAACGTCATTTGTTTAATTATAGTTTTAATTTAATTATGTATCTACTATATTAATTTTTTGAAATAGTTGAAAAATAAGTAATATTCTATTCGCCTTCAGCGACTCTTCTTAGGTCTAGAGGATGACGCACACGCACCTCAACCTTAGGTCCAGCGACCTTGGGCCTATCCTCTTCAACTCAAAGTGCCTTCGAACGTGATCGAAGGTAGTGAGGGTCTTAGAATGAGTTATTTAGATTTTCATATGTTTCTAAGAGTTAGGCAAAGAGCGGATTACGACCTGGATTTGCTGCTTATCGGTCACTGACTGACCGTTCTCCTTGAGTTTTACAATCATATTGGCCACATGCCTCAAATGCTATCTCGCGGAGTGCTGAGGATTCATCATGTATGAATCAAACTTAATGTTGAGTGAGCACAACTAAGCAGTCGTATAGAACCATTTCTAGCCTGCAAAGTATCCCACAACCCTTTAGCCGTGTGTTAAGCTCAAACTCATAAAGGATGTCATCATCCACCGTTCTCAGCATCATGGCGCACGTCTCAGCATCATTAACCTCCCACTCAAATGGAAAGCCTTCTGCTGATTCGTTATTCCAGAACCGGGTCTTTTCATAATCTTCTTGATAGAGTTAATGGACTTCTACTTAAGACCATCTTTATATGCTTTCTCCGGATTTTATAGTGCTCACCATTAAGTCTAAGACCTTTGTCCAACTAAGTGATGATGTTCTTCATGGCGGCATAATTTCTCTAACTAAAGGAAATTCTAATAGGATCATGGAGACACAAGGAACAAGGTTCTATTGCATGTAAAAGACAAGTCTCAGACCGATAGGACAGACTTGTGAACATACTTAAACCTGGGGAACAACCCTAGCTATGCCGAGAAGCACTCCCCATCTCTAAGCATGCCCTAAAGTCACTACTATCAATCGAAACACAGTTTATACCAACAGTCCTTAATGAACCGGAGTCGAACATATCGCACTAAACCAAAGTGTTTGACTCTTACACAAAACAGTTGTCCTAGTATTATTCAAGGAAATTCGGAGAACCTCGTAGACTAACCGACCGATTCACACTCAGGAACATTTTCCTAGGTGTAGTTCGTACTCATCCAAACTTCTGAAACCAACATTGAGTTATATCTACAAACTTGTGTATTAAACCTGTGCTTAACTTAATTATTAGCAAAATTAATTTTTTGTTAAGCATATACCTTGGACGATGATTGGGAAAATGAGGTTCGACGATCTAGGGTACAAGCATACTTTCTTATTGCAGGTTATTCTCAATGAGAGGTTGTATACTCCTAATAGATATACAACAACTAGCTCTCACGAAGTATACCGGTCGCACGGTGCATCCCTGTATGAAAGATAAACGAGATGTTAAGAGTATGTCTCTTTACACATTGAGCACCCACATATGTGTGAGTGAAAGATGTGGGAAAATGCACTCATAAGGGGTGCTTGTGTAAATCGTAGAAACTTCGGGGACCAAAGTGGACAATCACGAAAAATCGTAACTGCCCCCGAGTCTATAAATAGACCCCTAGGCAGCTACCCTAAAAACATCCATACACTTATCTACAATCTACATACTCTCAAGAGACACACTCAATATAGATGCTCTCCAACTGTCTTAGGGTTATCCACTGTGAAAATACGAGGAACGCTCCATTTATGTGACGTCCCTCTCGACCGATATCATTGTCGTGACTCCGAACCGCTGGCGATCTCACACGCTTCCGCTACAGCACGTTGATATACTGACCGATGTAAGTACGGTTCTGGTGTTACAATATTTGTCTTACTAACGTGTCATTTCTCGTGCATGTGAATCTCGATTTCCAACCGCTACTTACAATTTATTCGGGTATTGATTTATGGGTTAAATACCAAGTAGTTACTTGAACTTTGGACGTTTTGCAACGAGCTACCCGAACTTTGAAAATTCAAAACGGGCTACTCAACTTTCAAAAATGTGCAAATAGCTACCTCCGTCCAATTTCTGACGACTTTCCAACGACAGTTGACGGAATTTTGGATGGAGATAGCTATTTGCACATTCTTCAAAGTTGAGCTAGCTCGTTTTTAATTTTCAAAGTTCGGGTAACTCGTTGCAAAACGTCCAAATCTCATGTAGTCAATTGACATTTAACCCTTGATTTATTTAATTTAATATAGAACCTAAAAATAAGATAATTTTTATCTTAACGGTTCATTATAAATTACTATATTAATCAATAACTTTATATTTACGTTTTTCTTTAATTTATTATTTAGAATTAAATTAAAATTTCTAATTTTAAATATATAAATAATTCAATACTTTAAATTCAAATAATTTAATGAAAAGCGCGGTCTATGTCTGGTAAAACTTAAATACAAACTAGAGAAGCTATCTCAAGGAAATAGAGGGCTAAAAATGTAATTTGACTTCAGGCGGCCTCCCTCTCTCCTCTCTCGTTTCCTCCTCTTCTCCTCAAGCGCGACTACTACTGCTTCTCCGAACCCTAAAAACCTTCACCGCACGAAACAAGAAGGAGCGGACGCTTACCGACACAAGTGCATTATCAAGTTACTATGTATAAATCTTCGGCTCCATGTTATGTGATTAGTTGTTTGAGGGACTTAATTGATCATTTAGGAGAGTGAAGGACTGGAATGCAATATGTGAGAATTCGGTTAGTTTGGTTAGTTGTAACAGACTAGTCCCTGCTTAAGAGGGGTCTGATTGAGATTGTAAGAGGCATCGAATGAAATTGAAATTCATCTCCTCTCTTCTGTGAATTCTTCTTCTCTCAAGGTTTCTACCTTGACATTGGTATCAGAGCACCGATTCTCATCGGAGCTGGCGATTCCGCGGTATGGCTACGGCTACTAGAAGTCAAGATACTGGAAAACTGGAGCAATCTTTGCGCGATCATGAAAAATCGCTGCAACGAATGGATGTCCGGATGAACGAGATCAGTCATGAGCAGTCACGATCGTCCCAAGAGATTCAGGAGCTGAAGTCTATTGTTAAGGCGATGGCTCTTCAACAGGAACAGTACTTCAGAGGAGCGTCAGGTGCTGCGGCGGCTGCGGTTGCTGGTGATTCACCAGTCGAAGCACAATCAAGAAGTTCTTCAGCTTTTCAAAGGTCAGTAAGAGTAGGTAAAGTTGATTTTCCACGTTTTGGAGGTGAGGATTTACAAGGCTGGTTGTATCGCTGTGAGCATTTCTTTGCGATGGATGAAACTCCAGATTCCGAAAAGCTGCGTTATGCTGTTGTTCATTTAGAATCGGATGCATTACAATGGCATCAATCGTATATGAAGACTCGTAGATTATCTGTGATTGATCTGTCTTGGCCTGAGTATGTGAGAGCAATTACTGCTAGATTTTCGGATGCCTTAGTTGAAGATGCTATGGAAGAATTGACTACTCTGATGCAGACCAGTAGTTTGAGGGAGTATTGTAGGCAATTTGATGCACTATTGAACAAGGTGACTATATGTGAGGAATATGCTGTCAGTATTTTCCTGAGAGGATTGAAAGCTGAACTTCGTTGCCCTGTGAAGATGTTTCGCCCTAAGAATCTGTATGATGCTTATTCGTTAGCTCGGTTGCAGGAGATGACTAATTCTGCTTTAGCAGGAGGTCCCAAGCAGTCATGGATTAATCAGAATCGGGTTGGTTCAAGTGTTAGCAGAATTCCGCCACCATCTAGTTCGACGAGTTTGCCTTTGCTGCCTACGCCTTCCGGTGGAGGTGCTGCTGCCAAAGCTGTAGTTCGACCCAACAAGACTCTCAGTAGTAAGGAGATTGATGCCAAGAGAGCTCGAGGAGAATGTTTCTGGTGCACGGAGAAGTTTGTCCCAGGTCACAAGTGTAGTACAAAGAAATTATTCCTTATTGAAGTTGAGGGTGAGGATGAGCTAGAGGAAGTGCAAATGGAAGAAGAGACAGTGGCCAGTGAACCGCACATTTCCATTCACGCATTGACCGGAGTACATTCATTCTCAACAATGAAGGTGATTGGGTCGATCGGTACAAGGCAATTACACATATTAATTGACTCCGGATCCACGCATAATTTCATCAACTCACGGACGGCTAGTAAGCTGGGTTGCAGCCAAAAGGAAGTCAAGCCTCTCTCGGTGAGTGTTGCAAATGGGTCGCATTTGTCCTGTACGTCCATGTGTCCTCAGTTTCAGTGGATGATGCAAGGGTTTTGGTTCACAACCGATGTTTTTGTGTTGCCATTGGATAATTACGATATGGTATTGGGAGTGCAGTGGTTATCTCTGCTGGATGATATAGTTTGGAATTTCAAAAAGCTCACAATGAAGTTTTCAATGGAGGGTACCGTGTGTGAATTGCAAGGAATTGGTTCTAATGGTTTATCATTGTGTTCGGCTGAAAAGATGAATGGTTTATTGAACCACCCCGATCAGTTAGCTGCGTTACAGATCTGTAGTCTGCATATGGTGGAGCTTAATGGTGTGGAGCATTCTTCAATGGCTCCGAAGGTAGAAACTCAGCTGACCGATGCTATCCGTCTCCTGTTATTGAAATTTTCGGATGTCTTCAGCATTCCTACAGCTCTGCCACCACAAAGGAGCTGCGATCATCAAATAATTTTGAAGGAGGGGACTACTCCTATTAATCAGAGGCCTTATCGGTATCCTGCAGCACAGAAGGACGTCATTGAAAAGATGACCAAGGAGCTACTGGACTCGGGAGTTGTTCAGCATAGCAGAAGCCCGTTTGCATCGCCTATAGTTTTGGTAAAGAAGAAAGACTGTTCTTGGAGAATGTGTATAGATTACCGCAAGTTAAACGAGGCAACAGTGAAGAACAGATTTCCAATTCCACTCATTGAGGAGCTGCTTGATGAACTGGGAGGATCTACCATTTTTTCGAAACTGGATTTAAGATCCGGTTATCATCAAGTGAGGATGCATGGTGAGGATATACATAAGACAGCTTTTAGAACTCATCAGGGACACTTTGAATTTCTGGTAATGCCATTCGGGTTAACTAATGCCCCTGCAACGTTCCAGGCCTTGATGAATGAGACGTTTCAGCCGTTGCTAAGAAGCTGTGTATTGGTGTTCTTTGATGATATTTTGGTCTATAGTCGTAATGCTGAAGCTCATGTGGCCGATTTAGAAAGAGTGTTGGTGTTGTTACGACAACATCAATTATATGCGAAAGAGTCAAAATGCAGCTTCGGGGGTTCGAAAGTAGAATATCTGGGTCATGTTATTTCAGCTGATGGTGTGGCTACTGACCCGAGTAAGATTGAAGCTGTACGTTCTTGGCCAAGACCAGTGACAGTGAAGCAGTTACGCGGATTTCTCGGGTTGACTGGTTATTACCGCAGATTTATTCGGGGATATGGTGTTTTAGCAAGGCCCTTAACTGATTTGCTTAAGAAGGAAGGTTTTTGCTGGAATGACAAGGCAATCCAAGCTTTTGAGGACCTGAAGAGTGCTCTTATTTCTGCACCTGTGCTGAGTTTACCTGATTTCTCTAAACCGTTTGTTTTAGAGACGGATGCTTCATCAATGGGCATTGGGGCGGTGTTGATGCAGGAAGCTCATCCCATTGCTTTTATTAGCAAGGCACTCTCACCACGAAGACAGGCTTTATCCGTGTATGAGAAGGAGTTGTTGGCGATTATATTCGCGGTGCGTCATTGGCACTACTACTTAATCACGGGGCGTTTTACCATTCGAACGGATCAGAAGAGCTTGAAACATCTGTTAGAGCAGAAAGTGACTACTCCTTTGCAGCATACCTGACTCTCGAAGTTGATGGGATACGATTACGAAATTGTGTACAAAAAAGGGTCTGAGAACTCGGTGGCTGATGCATTGTCTAGAGTTTCAGGTGCGGAAGTATTTTCAATAGCTGTATCATCCTTGCAGCCTCTGTTGTTGGATCGAATAGTAGGCTCCTATGCTGCAGATGTTGATATTCAGTTGCTAATTGATCAGTTGGTGAAAGATGCTGCAGTTCCGACTGTGTCAAGATTTTCGTTTGATGGTCAGCTATTAAGAAGGAAAGGCAAGTTGGTAGTTGGAAATGATAGTGCATTAAGGAAGGAAATTGTGGCTTTATGTCATGATTCTTCGTGGGGAGGCCACTCGGGTGTTCACGCCACGTATCAAAGGCTTAAAAGTATGTTTTATTGGAGAGGACAGACTAAGGAGGTGAGACGCTATATCAAGGAATGTTCGGTTTGTCAACAAGTTAAAGCCGAGACAGTAGCTACACCGGGATTACTCAGCCCGTTACCAACGCCTACTGGAGTATTCACTGACATTTCAATGGATTTTGTGGTGGGTTTGCCTAGATCTCAAGGCAAAGAAGTTATTTTTGTGGTAGTGGATCGTATGACGAAGTATGCTCATTTTATGGCGTTGGGGCACCCATACTCTGCTTCCCAAGTTGCTGAGGTGTTTTTGGATTCGGTCTACAAGTTACATGGCTGCCCAACCTCTATTGTTTCGGATAGGGATTCTGTGTTTTTAAGCAACTTTTGGCAATCCTTCTTTAGGCTGCAAGGGGTGCAACTGGCGATGTCGACTGCTTACCATCCACAGACAGATGGTCAGTCGGAAGCTGTTAACAAGTGTCTAGAAGCCTATCTGAGGTGTATGGCTGCTGATCGTCCAACTTCTTGGGTAAAATGGTTGCCACTTGCCGAATATTGGTATAATACTACACACCATTCCTCCATTGGGATGTCTCCATTTCAGGCATTGTACGGGTTCCCACCTCCACTCCATATTCCGTATATTCCTGGTGACTCGAAAGTGGTCGCTGTGGATGAGACATTTCGAGCTAGGGAAGAGATGTCAAGGTTACTCAAGCATCATCTGTTAAGAGATGCTAATAGGATGAAACAGTTTGCTGATAAGAAGAGATCAGAACGTGTTTTTCAGGTTGGGGATTGGGTCTTCTTGAAGCTGCATCCGTTCCAGCAGCAGTCTCTGCGTTCTGCACATCAGCACAAGCTGAGTCCGAAGTATTTTGGTCCCTTCTTGGTACTGGAAAGAGTGGGGGATGTCGCTTATAGATTGGATCTGCCCTCCAACTCTTTAGTGCATTCTACGTTTCATGTGTCATTGTTGAAGAAAGCTCATGGATTGACACACACGGTCACGCCTCTCCCTGTGGTTGGTAGTGCTGATTCTGCTTCCTTCATACCAGAGTCGATTTTGGAGAGGAAAATGGCTAAGCGGAGTAACAAGGCTGCTGTGAAGGTCTTGGTCAAGTGGCTTAATCGTCCGATCACAGATGCTACTTGGGAATTTTTTGATGACTTGCAGATAAGGTTTCCTGATTTCCATCCGTGAGGTCACGAATGCTTAGGGGGGAAGTTTTGTTATGTGATTAGTTGTTTGAGGGACTTAATTGATCATTTAGGAGAGTGAAGGACTGGAATGCAATATGTGAGAATTCGGTTAGTTTGGTTAGTTGTAACAGACTAGTCCCTGCTTAAGAGGGGTCTGATTGAGATTGTAAGAGGCATCGAATGAAATTGAAATTCATCTCCTCTCTTCTGTGAATTCTTCTTCTCTCAAGGTTTCTACCTTGACACTCCATCGTCGCGGTGGAGCTATAAGAGGTACCCGTCTATGACATGCTCATAAATTGTATCTCTTGTTATTTTGAAGTGAGCTCCACTTATGAACCTTTCTTCGCCGGTAATTCTGGTCAGTGGTGAATACGATCGGGTATTGAAATTATCCACGGTGATGTAGATTTTTTTAGTTGTTTGGACATGCCACTTCCCTGGCTGCATGTAGACTCATTAGCTGCCACGTAGAGCAGTGCCCAAACCACATGTTAGGCTGCGCTGGAACATGTCAGATTTGGCAGCACTTGTCCTGTGCTGATCGGTTTTGCATGCATTACATGGAGAGGGTGTAGAGCCTAAGGATATGAAGAACTCTGATTTCAAGTCGTTAATGAATATGAAGTTACAGTTACGGGTTCTGTGTGAGCTAATATTTGAGTTTAACACTGCTTTTTACTTGTTTAAATGGGACCATGACTAATAGTTTTCTTGTTGATTTTCTGCAAATGATCTTTGATTGGTATCCATTTTTTTATCCACTTCACTTAATCTGTTGTGGTTCCTCTTCATCATTGGTCGTAATGCTCTGTCAGTGAAACGTGATGCAAAGATTGATGGAAACGATTCCCATCTCTATCTGCGGTACTAGTGGTATACCTGATAAAAGGCTTTCAGAATATAAGTTGAAAAGAGCTACCATTCTCCTTTGTGTCGCCTGGTGCTCCGCATATTTTTCTGATGAAGGGACTCTGGACAAGTTTATCATTCTTAGTGCAAGATGCTTAGTTAGGCTTTCTTCTCTTGTTGGAGGGAATGTAACTCTTCATTTTAAGCCATAAGAGTTTACTTAGATAATACTTATAGAAGTCTAGGAAGAAAGCCTACTTCTGGGACGAGTGTCCTTTCTGTTTGGTTCGGAAGCTCTTCTTGCCATAACTAATGCCCAATTGGTCATTTGCAGTGTAAAGATACGTAGAAAAAGGAAAGAACAATGTCAAGCATTGGGCAAAAAAAAAAAAAAAACAATGTCAAGCTGACAGATCAATTCTTACTCTCCACAAAAGCTTCGTATGCCCATATGTCTTTTGCAAAAGCCCAAACTAAAAACCTGACAGCATGACTAACTTGCTGAACCAAAGCAGCAGCTGAAACCAAACCAAATCAATGGATAAATTCAAATAACTCCAAGAACTTACCCCTGACTGCTTTAGAAATAACTCAATCGGTATGTCTTTTCATCTAGGAGAATTTGTGAACATTCACTGTAACGATGCTCTTCAATGAAGAACAAGTTTATCTTCTTTGCTTCTTCGTTCATTAAATGATAAGCCATTTCAGTTGACAAATTGGAGAACTGCAAAATTATTCCTTATAAAATTTGCTGATCTTATTACAAGCTTAATATTGTTGAAGGGTCTCTATTTTCAGCTATCATGATATTTGTGAAAGACTGGAATTTCTCTAACTGCTGGATTTGCTGTCATGCATCCTTATGAAATAAGTAAATTTTAGTTTCAATTAATTGTGTTACTGTAATGTTGGATTGGAGCTGTAATCCAGATTATACAGATAGTTTGTTGATAATTTGATTCATGCTATAATAAGGCTAAGAGGACTTTATCTTTGTCCACTACAAATTCATTTGTTTGGTGTTCTTTTATTTTAGTGTGGAGTTGCTGAGAGCTCCACTGGTATGTTGTTTTCAGGACAATGTTTTGGTGATGGAGTGGAAATTCCCACAATTTTTGTGAGGATATAAAAACAGACAGCAGTTTGTCAATGTATCCAAAACGATCTAGTCAGGGAGATGGATCTGTAGCACAGCCAGTACGTACAAGTGATAGGATCAGAAGAATACCCAAAAATTATGGCCATTCATACTTCTACTCTTACCCTACCGTTCATGCCAAGAAGAGAAAGACTAAAACTAGAACAGCAGCTACACAAATTGCAAAGATGCTGCTTCCAGGTTCCCGTTCGCAAAGAACACCAAATGCCAGTGTAAGTGCCGTTGATTATCTACCGCTTTTATTTAGTGCTATTGATGGTGAGGTTATTGTTGATCTGTAAGATTGCCCTGTAGATACAAAATCTTATATATGTATTATTGAGTTATTTCCCCTTTATTTATTCTTTTTTCTTGGGTCTGATATGTATGATTGTGAATATGAAGTAGATGATAACCATCCCTTCATTTGAAGCTGGATGGAGTTTAGAGTGTTAGGCATAGCTTTTTCTTTTACGCATTGAGGTATGAGCTGTTTGACTATTTTACTAATTGTGAATGGTTGCTAGTCAATTGCAACAAATCTTCGGCGATCTTCCAGAAAGAGGGTTTCTATGCATTTTGAGGATTATACAGACAGCTCAGGCATGGAGGACGAAGATCTAATGGTGAGAGTTTGTACATTTTTAATGCGTAGGTATTAGCTTTGTATCATAAGTTGGATCTGGAGAAATCACTTTACTTTATTATTTAGGTGACAAATTACAGATCTACCATGAATAGAGGTTATGATAATAGCAGACAGGATGATCTGTCAACTCCTAAGAGTAGAAAGCTCAGGGGGTCAAGATCAGTGCCTCGTCGGGAAGGCTTGCGACCTCGTCGATCCAATACCATGTCAAGAAGCCAATCAAATTTGCACTCAGATGCTGCTGCTGATGAACCAGCTACATCTGATGAAAAGGTTGGTCCAGATGAAACTGAGAATGGGAATGATGGGGATGGGGACGGTGCTCAAAATGGGGGCATTGGTGAGGATGATGCTGATGCTGAAGGTGAAGATGATGGAGATGGTGATGGTGAGGATGATGATGACGACGACGATGACGACGATGAGCAAGAGGGTCGTAGGAGATATCATCTCCGTAATCGCACAGATGTACAAAGGCATTCAGTGAATTCCTCGAAGAAAATAACAAGGTCTCCTAGGAGAGTATTGTATCGAGGAATGGGTAATAAAGTTGGTAGAGATGTGAGGAAAGGTGGATCTAGAGTTCATAAGCGTCACCGAATGCCAAGAGCTGATGATTCCGATGATTCCTTTCTTGTGGACGAGCTAGACCAAGGACCTCAAATACCTTGGGCCCGTGGTGGAAACAGAACTGGATTGCCATGGCTGCTTGGAGGACTAGATATGCATGGTTCATCATCATGGGGATTGAATGTTGCTTCTGGTTGGGGTCATCAGGCTGATGCTTTTTCTGCCATAAGTAGTGGTGTCCAAACAGCTGGTCCTAGCTCCAAGGGTGGGGCAGACATTCAACCTTTACAGGTTGATGAAAATGTAAGCTTTGATGATATAGGCGGGCTTTCTGAGTATATTGATTCATTGAAGGAAATGGTGTTTTTTCCCTTGCTCTATCCAGATTTCTTTACCAGTTACCACATTACTCCACCTCGAGGAGTACTGTTATGTGGTCCTCCTGGTACAGGGAAAACTTTGATTGCTAGGGCTTTAGCTTCTGCAGCTTCCAAGGCAGGTCAGAAAGTAAGCTTTTACATGCGTAAAGGTGCAGACGTGCTTAGCAAATGGGTTGGTGAGGCGGAAAGACAATTGAAACTACTTTTTGAGGAGGCTCAAAGAAATCAGCCTTCAATCATCTTTTTTGATGAAATAGACGGCCTTGCTCCTGTTCGTAGTAGCAAACAGGAACAAATTCACAATTCTATTGTCTCAACTTTGCTTGCCTTGATGGATGGTCTTGATTCTCGTGGGCAAGTTGTTCTGATTGGAGCAACCAACCGGATTGATGCCATTGATGGAGCATTGCGTCGGCCAGGTCGATTTGATCGTGAATTTAACTTTCCTCTCCCTGGATCTGCCGCACGTGCTGAAATTTTGGACATTCACACCCGCAAGTGGAAGATGCCACCGTCCAAAGAATTGAGGCTAGAACTTGCAGCTAGTTGTGTTGGATACTGTGGCGCTGATCTGAAGTCATTGTGCACTGAAGCTGCAATCCGTGCCTTTCGTGAAAGATATCCTCAAGTTTACACGAGTGATGACGAGTTTTTGATAGATGTTGATTCAGTCAAGGTTCAAAAGTATCATTTTCTTGAGTCCATGTCAGCAATTACTCCTGCTGCTCATAGGGGTTCTGTTGTGCATTCGAGGCCATTGTCTTCAGTAGTTGCCTCTTGTCTTAAAGGACATCTCGAAAAAGCCATGGCTCACTTATCTGATATTTTCCCTCCAATATCATTTTCATCCGATTTTTCTCCGCTTTCTGTGTTGTCTTATGGCTTTGCATTACCTCTTGTATATAAACCAAGGCTGCTACTTTGTGGCAGTGAAGGTGTGGGGCTGGTAATTTTCATTTTACCTCTTATATTAGCAGTTTTTCTGTGTCATCAGGATGATCATCTACACTATTAAATCATGCAGGATCATCTTGGGCCTGCAATATTGCATGAAATGGAGAAATTTCCTGTGCACTCTCTTGGACTTCCATCTCTTCTATCAGATCCTAGTGCAAAGACACCTGAGGAGGCTTTGGTTCACATATTTGGTGAAGCTAGGAGAACTACACCATCAATTCTCTACTTACCTCAGTTCCATCTTTGGTGGGAAACAGTAAGTGCTTTGGCATTTTTCCTGCTAACCATTTGAAGATGTTAGGATACTCTATACAGTCCCTATAGGCATTAGCAGTTTCTGCAAAAGGAGTTTGATAAGTTGATTTTGCAGGCACACGAACAACTCAGAGCTGTCTTGCTAACACTCTTAGAAGAATTGCCTTCAGACTTGCCTATTTTACTACTTGGGATCTCACAAGTTGCACCTGATGAGCTTGGTCCAAGTGTTGATTTAATATTTCCGCAGCGCAGTGTGTATGTTCTCTTTGCTCAAGAGACGATGCTGTATTATCTTTTAACTTTGCACCAGTTTTGTGAAGGTTTTTCTTGAATCATTTCAAAATCTGGTACTTAGCTTTTCTCAAACAGTTTGCCGACATACTTTACTTTGATTTGTCAGCTATCGAGTGGGCAATGCATCTGCAGGAGGGAGAGAATTGTTCTTTCACTGTCTAATTGAAGCTTCTTTGTCAGTTGCATCATCAAATGCCAAGACAAAAGATTCCTCAGAAAGTGTTAAGGTTCCTGAACTACCAAAGGCTCCACAAGTACCAGCCGGCCCGAAGCCTACTGAATTGAAAGCCAAGTTTGAATCCGAGCAGCATGCGCTTAGGAGGTTCCGAATGTGCCTTAGAGATATTTGCAATCGGTGAGATGACTATTAATTTTTCTTGGTGTTCCCATTAAGGATCTGACCTGGATGTGATTCCTATTTAACATATTATGATACCCTGTAACTGCATAACAAATTATTGGTCGCAGTACTTGGGCCGAAGTCAATGAGCTTGCATAATCAGATTTAGAAGTGCTGTAGTGAAAAATCCTATGGCCTTGAGATTCCTGATAAGTTGAAACACAGTAAATACGAAAGTTTTTCTGAATGATGTGACGCATGTTGAACATCATTTCAACATGTACTCATTTCAAAGTGGAATTTGCACATGTAACTGTCAATTGTTGATGTTACTATTCAATTACATCAGCTACTTTATGATCTTTAAAAAATAAAAATAAAAAGAGTTACTTTCAACTAACAGAAGTTAGTATTCACTTATAGGGAAAGATCCCAAATTTACTAATTTATCAGTATTGATAATTTTCATTTAGCTTGAGCTGTACCCTGATGTGGTTGTTTATTGGTTCTGTTCCATACACTTCAAAAATTCCAATGGTGCACTATGAACCCTCGTTTGTCAAAATAAGTTTTAAGTTGTAAATTGTTTCTCTACACTCCAGCTCCACTTGTTCTGGTTTAGTTGAATCTTGTATTTTGTTTTACAGGGTATTATACGATAAGCGGTTCAGAGATTTCCATTTTCCAGTAACGGAAGAAGATGCTCCAAACTACAAGAGTATCATTCAGAACCCACTGGACGTGTCTACTCTGTTGCAGCGTGTTGACTCTGGCCAATACATCACATGTTCAACGTTCCTGCATGATGTTGATCTCATTGTGTCTAATGCAAAAGTACGTTCTTACCTTTTGGTTTCCATGTTAGTGGGCTGTCTTATATATATATCAACTTACAAAAATAGGTTCTTTTTATGAAGATAAATGTTCTACTAATTAGGAAGCTATCTCGACATTGTGTCATATTTGAGATGCAGACATTGTGTTTACTATCTATCTCTCATCATTGGCTAATCAGGTATACAATGGAGACGACTATAATGGTGCAAGGCTTGTCAGCAGAGCTCATGAACTTCGAGATTCAGTACGGTCTTGTAAGCTTCTCTGAAGATGTCAGAGGCATAGCAAGTGCTCGTCTCCGTAATTAATAGTCGGTTTATTTGGCAGGTTCATGGGATGCTATCTCAGATGGATCCTGCCCTCGTCAGCTATTGCGACAAGATTGCTGCTCAAGGGGGTCCGATGATTCTTTCAGATGATATAGGCTTATCCACTTTCCCTTCAATTCCTTTGGTGCAGCTTGGAACCGTCACTAGAGCAAGTGCTCGTCTCCGTAATTCCCAGCCAGAATTGGATGTAGATCGGAGCTTTGAGGCATTGAAGTGTCCAAAGAAGAACCTTGATTCTGATTCTGCACAAGGAGGTGTTTCATGTTTGTTTCTTTATTATCTTTATGGAATATTTGCAGTCCATCCATTTACTATATTTCAAGCATGAGGAGGGGGGTATTCAACAAAAGTTGCTGTACTTCTCAAGTTCATGATATCTACAAACACAACAAGCAGGGATTCAGAACACTTGAAATTACACACACAAACGATTAGTCACGATGTCTTTTGTTCTTGGGGCATGAAAAGTAGGCATGCATTGGAATGAATTCTGTGAAGGAGTATAATACTAGTGCGATTGCCTCCTCACTGTATGCATTAATTATTGTCTCTTTCTGCTTCAACAGCGTTGTCAGCTGAAGAACAATTGAAGCCATCCAATGAGGAAGAGATGAACGTGTCGGGGTGGGAAGCTGCCTCTCCTACAACAATGGATGTTGACCCCACTGAAACTGCTCCAAACGCTGCTTCTACTTGTAGTGAGGAGGGCAGCAAGTGTCGAGATGAGATCCTGGATGCGGATGATTCAAGTAAAGTGGAGACGATTAAGCAGTGTTTTGTGAAACACACGAAGAAGTATGATATTCCTCAGCTGGAGAGGCTGTACAATAGAGTTTTGAAGGGTGTGTTGTTTACCACCAGGACTGGAGACGAAGACCATCTACTTCTTAGGAAGACAATTTTGAGTTTTTTGTTCAAATTTGCACAGGAGAAGGCAAACTTTTCACACTTGTAACATTATTGAAAAGGAAAAGAAGTTGTACAGTCAGAATTTTCTTTTGAAGCCAGTGGAAGAAGAAAAAAAGGGTCCTTTAATCTTATTATTATTGTTGTTTTAGGGTTTTTACTACTTAATACACTACTACACGGTTGGTTGGTTGGACCATCTACACATCACCTGCAGAATGTTTTGTCGCCAAAATCGATCATGTAATGAAATAAAATTTAAAAAAAAAACGTGGACGGCAGGATTCGAACCTGCGCGGGCAAAGCCCACATGATTTCTAGTCATGCCCGATAACCACTCCGGCACGTCCACTATACTGTTTCATTCCACGGTTTAATTTACTAAATAAAGTGGAAAGCATAACCTTCTGGAATTTGGACCATACCTATATCCACATGGCTTTTTCTCAGTATCCAAAGCAATGAGTCAGTTATGAAAACTCTTTGGATTGATTAAATAGAATATTAGTCTGCAACAAGAAATTATTCAATAATGCAATACACTGAGGAACCAACCATCTTACCCCATCAATACCACCCTGTTCGTGTTCGATGCAGCAAACTTACTGTAAGTAAACAATTAGGATGAACCAAACAAAAGTAGGAAGTTAAACTCAAAGCTCAGCTCAAACAGCTGATGATCTGCGGAGATTACTCTTCCTCCATGCCCAATAGCTGCCTCTAATCGGATCCACTTTTACCAAAATCGAACAAACGGTCTCTGCTACATCATCACACTCCGAACGACCACCACCTGCCTCCTCGGAAACTATCAGCGCATTGACTGCATCTATCATCTCTGGACTTGGTTTATGCTTGTGGCAAAGAAGCTCCAACAGTGTACTCAGAGCAAATATGTAGTTTTTCTTACCTCTGAGAACACACAAACATGTCTCAGAGACACGAGTATTTTGAACCCAAGCCTCCATGTCATCCTTATAAAGACCCTGAAGGTATCTCCAGGGGCTCTCATTTTCCGGGTTTGCAAGGATAGACTCAACTGTATAGCCAACTTCCGAATCTCTCATCGCTTTTAGACCTCCGTGGATTGGAGATCTTGTTATCACAAAGTATCTCTGATCAAAGATGTATAACGATTTAGTCAGATTAAAAGACATGCACACAAAATAACATGCATCCCATGCCAACGCGTCTTGAATTTGATGCCACATGTCCTTAATGTATTTTTGCAGGTTGTCCCAGGAAGTTAAAACTAGCTCCATGAATGAGAAGTTGGCTTTATGTTTCTAAAAATGCAAATTTGAGAGAAAAAAATAATGTTGGATCTTTACTTTTTATTTGTATCCCAATTGGGTGCTACATTCACCCCAGTTTACAGCATGTCCTTAGGTCCAAGATACAATAAAATATATATGCAGAAACTAGCACAGATTATGAATGATGATATTGTGTGAAATCCGGAAAACACACACAGAGAGATTCAGATACCTGATTCCAAGCAGAATTATTAAAAACATCTTCTTCGAGGAGCTGGTGACAATAGTCAAGCTCATCTTCCCAGCCTCCAAGGTTTTGAAGAACCCACTGCATAGATTTTAAGTGATTATTCAAGACTAGAAGATACTATGAATGTCAATATTAAAAGAAACAGAGGGATGTTTCTCAACAGACCTGTCTGTGGGACCACGCATGATAGTTTTTAGCATCAATTTGAAACATCTTCTTTGTAAACTGAAGCTCTTGTTTAGCAGCTTCAACTCCTAATCTTTCAGCAACCCATCGCCTGTGATGCCTGCATATTTTGTAAGACGGTGGTTTTTTTAAGACAAATAAACAGAGTATAAAACATTGAACATGATCTTGCCAATTTATTTTTTCTCCAACAATTCACTTGCAGCGCCAACTTTTGATTCACAACTTGTGTTAACCGATGTTAAAGAGCAATTTACTCGTGAAAATTGAGAAACAATTATTCCAACTGCAAATTTCCAGTAGAAACTCATAGCAAAGAAATTTAATGACATTCAAGGAAATGCAAATGTGAACTACTGGCACAAGTTTGACCATAAGAGTAATCTTTTTTTGCCTGAAAAGGGACCAAACCTAATCCATCAGGGCTTATCGTTGATTCATTTCTCCATTATCAGTTGTATTACACAGCAAATTCTTAATTCTTAATTCATATAATGATAAACAGGATCTAAATGAACTTTTCTGGAATTGATCCGTTAGAAAAGTAGGTTTACTACAATTATGTTTAGCCCATTTGCTTACAAAAAGTTCAATGTTTATTTGACTCAACTGAACGTCGCAAATTATCAAGCCTAATAGATAAAATCATAAGGAATTTATAGAGCGGAAAGGGGTCAATCACGTTTGTTCACCCACAAGCTTCAATGTTATATTTAATATTTCATGATTAGGAAAAACATAACATCAACACTTCCACTAGTAATTATCTTTATCTTTTGTGCATTTAGAGTTCATACATACAAGATTACAAGGTAATTCAATAGTAAATATCACTTACCATAACTGGTAATTTTTTGCATTTCCATTGGCAACCCGCTCAGTGAATTCTAGTTCAACGTGCAAGTCAAAGTCAAGTGCCTCGAGTATTTGACGCCTAAACTGCCATACCTACAGAGGCCATAAAAGCTTTGTAAAATTTGTTGCTTCAAGATGCACTACATGGCATCTCAAGAGATTGTTACAACTGGCAAGAGTAACAAATATTCTTTTCTGGTGAAAAGGGCAGAGCATTTCACTCATCAGCAACATAAAACACAGTAGAACAGTGGATAATCATTGAGGAGTATAGAACT
This sequence comes from Chamaenerion angustifolium, assembly GCA_946814005.1. Lineage (NCBI taxonomy): Eukaryota > Viridiplantae > Streptophyta > Magnoliopsida > Myrtales > Onagraceae > Chamaenerion > Chamaenerion angustifolium. Next base: position 5,826,969 of record OX328279.1, read on the forward strand.
AGAAGCCAGACCCCATTACTAAAAGATTCTTCGGGGTATGTAATTCATCAAGATTATTACTATTGAATTCAAGACACAACAATGTAATTGAGTGGTAAGGTTTTGTCTGGCTTTTCATGCTCAAATATACACTTGGTATGAGATTCTATCACGATGGATTACACAAGATCACATGAGGGAGTATCACGCCCTATCGAGATTCCTGATAGAAGAATTCTCAACCAGGATTTGAGCTCCTATCCAACCCTTTCTTGGTGCCTATAATGGAATTACTACCTTTATCATTAAGAAAGATAGCTCACATGCTGAACTGAAGACAATCAAGAAAAAAACACTTCATTTCACGGGAACCAGACAGATATGTATTACACATGAAAATCAAAATAATTGAATGATGTAAAAGCAACTACTGCAAAAATGTTAGATTCATTCAATTCAGTTTGACGCTTGGCATGATAACTACGGAAATAGTCGCCAGAGCTCTGGCTACCAGAAATACATTATCCTACAAGTGCAAAGATGAAAAATTTCTACTTGATTGGATGTTTCATGCAAATTAAATTGAAAATTCAATAAATTCCAGTCAACGAGCTTGAGCAGACTTTGGTTGATAATCTTCCATATGCAACTTAATTCCTACTCAAATTACACGAACACTTACAAAAATTCAGCTTCGAAAGAAGGAATTAAAGGAATCAAGCAAAATACTGAGGAAGAATAAATAATTGTGAAATTACAGTGTAATTGCCAGGGTTGAATGTGATGGTTAGAGAGGTGAGAGCGAGAGCGCGAGGAGAGAGCTCGTTTGCTTTGTAGATTGCCCGGAAGTAATCCATCGTCTCTCGGAATTCATCTTTGTAGTCAATCGGCACCACCGGGTTTGGGCCGTCGTCTTGGTCCAACGGCGTCACGTCCGACCATTCCGGCCGCTCTCTGAGTGGAACCCAGACTTCTTTATCATCCGACGACGACATCTCCCTCTATTTTTCAGTCTGCGGGTAGAACTCAGTTCTGACTCGTTGGCTCCGGCTACCACCTATTCAGTGTGAGACTGAGAATAATGATGAAAATAAAGAAAATTAGGAAACACATTTATCATATAATATTGGGTTAATTACTGGTTACATGTTTGACCAATGTTCAGAATGGTTACACATATTTCAAAATGTGATTAATTAATTTTGCTATGTGACTAATTGGTTACACATATTTTTCCAAATGTTATTAATTGGTTATTCCGTTAGTAAACCGTTAATTTTAACATTAATTCATTTTTTTAACATATTATTGAATTGTAAAATGACTATTATGCCCTTAGTTGTATTGAAGAACACATTGAAGGATTGAAGAACCAGAATCGAATCAAATTCGATTTGATGTTCTTGAGAACTCAGAATCGCAATTCTGGGTTCTCAAGAACCCAGAAACAGCATTTATGGGTTCTTCACATTGTGGGTAACATGTCGAACCTTTTAATCACATCATTTCAAACAACAGTATCCATTTAATCACATTATAGAGAAACATGTATGACATTTTAATCACATTATAGAGAAACATGTATGACCTTTTAATCACATTATAGAGAAACATGTATGACCATTTAATCACATTTGGTGATAACATATACTGCAATACAGAACTTCAAGAACCCAGAAACAACATTTCTGGGTTCTTCAGAAATGCTATTTCTGGGTTCTCCAGAACCCAGAATCGCAAATCTGGGTTCTTCAAGAACCCATAAATCAGATTTCTGGGTTCTTCGATTCTTATTCTTGAAGATGAAGATGTGTTCTTGAAGATGATTCTAGGGGTAATTTCGTCATTTTACATATCTAAATACTGACTTAACTGTGATTTCTAACGGTGAACAGTAAAAAAAAACAAATAGTCACATTTCAAAATCAATTAATCACATTTTGAAACATGTGTAACCATTCTGAACATTGGTCAAACATGTGTAACCAATCAAGTAATTAACCCTATAATATTTGAGAGTTTCTATTTGCAAATCATCGACTACTTTATACAGACCACTTTTGTTGAAAGACTAAAATGCCCTAATAGCATTTTACATATTTGTCCTTACTAATTTTAAGGAAATTAATTATTAAATCGACCTCATTTTTTCATAGTTACTAAATCGACCCCATATTATCAAAATGGTTAAAAATTATGCTTCTAGCAAATTTTGAACCCTAAACCTCTTACATACTAGCTAAAAGTTTTACCACTATACTAGTAATTCCAATTACATTCTCATATACTTCAAATATAGTTATTGAAGCAACTCTCATAATATTGTATTAAACATCTCATGTTTATTTATTGATGCTCTTTAGTAATTAACATTTGTTCAACGTTATTTGTTTAATTATAGTTTTAATTTAATTATGTATCTACTAATCTAATTTTTTTTTAAAATGATTTAAAAATAAGTAATTTTCTAAATTTAGTATTTATAGACTAACATAATACTCATTTTGAAAATATATTTTCAACCATCTCTAAAAAAATCAGAAAGACTATAATATGTAGATAATTAAATTAGAATTCTAACACATATGATGTTAAGTTTCAATTTTCCCATTAACCATAACATTTGGTCAAATTTATAAAAATTGTCAAAAATTACCAACACTACTTTGATCAAATCTTATAATCGATAAGAAAATTGAAACTTAACACCATATATGTCGTTAGAGTTCTAATTTAATTATCTAAATACTATAATCTTTCTGATTTTTTTTAGAGATGTTTGAAAAAAAATATTTTCAAAATGAATATTATGGTAATCTATAAATACTAAATTTACAAAATTACTTATTTTTCAACCATTTTAAAAAATTAAACAGTAGATACATAATTAAATTAAAACTATAATAATTAAACAAACAACGTTGAACAAATGTTAATTACTAAAGACCATCAATAAATAAACATGAGGTGTTTAATACAATAATATTAGAATTGTTTCGATAACTATATTTGAAGTATATAAGAATGTAATTGGAATTACTAGTATAGTGGTAAAATATTTAGTTAGTATGTAAGAGGTCGGTTCAAAACTTGCTAGAATCATAATTTTTCACCATTTTGACAATATGGGGTCAATTTAGTAACTACGAAAATATGATGTCGATTTGATAATAAATTTCATTAAAATTAGTAAGGACAAATATGTAAAATGCTATTAGGTCATTTTAGTCTTTCAACATAAGTGGTCTGTATAAAGTAATCGATGGTCTGCACTCTGCAAATAGAATCTCCCATAATATTTATGTATTTTCTTACCATATTTAGAAGAGTTAAATACCAAATAGCTACCCGAACTTTGGACGTTTTACAAATAGCTACCCAAACTTTGAATTTTTAAAAATGGCTACCTAACCTTTGACATATGGGCAAAATAGTTACACTCGTTAAATATGGACGGAAAATGACGTGGCATCAAATAATTGATCCATAATTTTAAAAACTATATTATTTTTTTAAAATACAAAAAAATTCTTAAAAACACTGAAAAAATAAGAGTTTTACATATAATATTTTTATTAAAATTATGAAATAAAAATAAAATAAATGATTAGTTTTTTTTTAAAAAATCATATTTTTAAATACAAAAATTATATTACAAACTTTTATTTTTCCTATTAATTTTCCAATTTTTTAAAGATTTTTTCTAATTTTTTAGTATTTTAAAAAATATATATAGTTTTTAAAAGTGTGGATCAATCATGTGTTGACACGTCATTTTCCGTCCATATTTAACGGAAAATTTAACGGAGGTAGCGATTTGCCCCATGTGTCAAAGTTGAGGTAGCTATTTGTACTTTCGTCCAAAGTTTAGGCAGTCGTTATTGAAAATTCAAAGTTCGGATAGGTATTTGTAAAACGTCCAAAGTTCGGGTAGTTATTTGGTATTTAACCCTATTTAGAAATTAGAATAGTAAAATGATATAAGCCACAATATTATAAACAAGTTAAATTTGTACTCCAATAAAAAAAATAACAATTTTTTATATACTTCTAACAACATGGTATTCAAGCAATTCCTCATCGGTTGATTACTGCTTACATCATATACCATTTATTATGTCTCAGAACTATTTGTACCTACCTCAGCTTCAATCTAGGGCTGGCAATGGTTAGGGTATGGTCAGGGTATGCCAAATACCATAACCATACCATATTTTTAAACCACATACCATAACCATAACCATAACCATTATGGGTACAATTTTCAATACCATAACCATCAAAATAACCGTGGTTATTAACCATGGTTTTAACCGTATAACCATATTTATTCCACATGTAATATAATAAAAGACCGAAAATTTAATTTTAAAAAATACACCTATCTATATTACCAACAATAAAAATATATAGCACTAACATCATTCAACATTAACACTAACATCATTTAACATTCATATGATTCAACATTAATATTCACATTACTGAATTAACATTAAAATTCAACAAACACCCATAACGAGTAATGATTCAACACACCTAACAATTTCACACTTGTCGTAGTTGTTTCTATCAATCATCATCTTCCTCAATATCATCAATTGATTTCACTTTTATGCTCTAATTTATATTTAGTCTAATATATATATATATTAGTTTATTAATAATAAATAATTATTATATTTATAAAATAACCATGGTTATAACCATGGGTATAACTCAAATACCATAACCATAACCATAACCATTATGGGTAGAGAATTCATCACCATAACCGCACCGCACCATAATGGTACGGTTAACCATATTAAACAGTAACGGTTATAACCGTGGTTATGGGTTTTTCACCGCACCATTGTCAGCCCTACTTCAATCTTCTCAGATAAAAAGTCTATCATCGAACCAGTGAGTTGTTCAGTATGTCAACTAAGTAAGGAAAACACAAATTCGGAACCATGCCACAACACTACTCAACATTCTCACAAATGGTTTGGGAAATTCAACCACAACAAACATAAGTCAGAACTAAAATACATCAAAAACATTGATAGCATCAGTTAAATTGAATGAATCAAACGATTCTCTATGGGCAATCATAATGAAAGCAACAATTGAAGGGTGGCAACGGTTAAACAACATTACAAACGTTGTCGAAGGAGATACTGTAGAATCTGGATTATTCAGAATATTGAACTTGATTTAATAGACAATATGGTTGCATATCCTAGTGTTAAGACATTGTGGAACGCATTGGAAGTCACTTACGATGCCTGAGGAGATGTCTTGCAAACATACGATTTACATGTTAAAGCCAGTAAACTGAGGCAATGAGATATGCCTCTGGAGCGGTATTTCAATACACTACATATAAGCGATAGACATACAACATTTGAATCCAAAGAAGTATGAATCAGATATAACAATATACAATCAAGAGAGACAAGAGACTCACTTGTTTCAATTTTTGGTCGGTCTCAATTTTAGATATGAAACAGTCCAGGGAGAAATACTGAAGGAGGAACCACTACCTTCGGTCGAACGAGCTGATGCACAAGTTCAACGGGTGGCAGAGAGATTTGGCATTCTCAACCAGTCGTCCATTGGAGAAACACCACTCAGAAGTGGTCTCATATCCAAAGCATGGACCACCATCTCAGATTTGGGGGAAGCCCACGCAGCAAAAGGAGGAAGTTGATATCGGCTAGAAGATGTCGGTTAACCGATCAGGATACATCCCGAGAAGAAAGAACAAAACAATCGGAGGAAAGGAACAAACTTCGTTGTTCCTACGGTGGAATGAGTCGTCATACGAAGGAGATGTGCTTCAAGCTCGTAGGATATCCGGACCGGTGGGAAGGCAGACACAAGAAGAACTCAAGTCGATGGACTGTACTTGTATGTGAATAATTATTTAAATTGTTTGAATTTAAATCCATTAAAACTATTTCCATGATTATATTTAAAAGTAAAAGGTAAATTTATTTATTTATTGCAAAAAATATAAATAGATACAAATTGTTATGTTTTTATTACTTTTTTAATGTTATAATAAATCAAATATCAAATACACTAATAGAGTAATAGGTTCTTTCAAACAATATCGGTTTAATTTTATTGTTAATGTAATTAATGATGATCATAAACAAATAAGAAATTATTAAATGGAGACACATATGATGAAAAATATACAAGTTACAAAATTTAACAAGTTGATGTTGAATGATATTTAAAATTAACAATGATTAGAAATAATTATCTAATGGAGATTTCTATCATGGAATAATTATCATTGACAAAAAAAAATCAGAAATAATTATCGACGGGAGACTCCTATGAGGAAGTAATCAAAGAGTAGACACAAAGTTTAACAAGTGGATGTAGAATGATATCTGAAATTGATGATGATCTAAAAATATTATATGATGGAAGTACCTATGATTAAAAAACAAAAAAAAAATAATATGTTTAAGATCCTTACACAATGAAGATAATTTTTAACTTTTTTTTTTTGAAATAATAATTATATATATATATATATATATATTAAATAAATATAAAAGAAATAATACTATTAGAACTTAAAGAAATAAATGTACGATTATGAATAAATATGGTTAACCGTATCATTATAGTGGTACGATTATGATATTTTACTCATAAACATGGTTATTATATAAATATGATAATTATTTAATATTAACATAATAACCAAATTGTTACCCCAATTTTCGACACTTTACAAATTGCTACTTGAATTTTACTTTTTTATAAACTACTACCTAAACTTTGACACTTTGGGCAAATTGCTACCTCAGTTAACTTTTCCGTTAAATATGAATAGAAAATGACGTGGAAACACATGATTGGTCCCTAATTTAAAAAACTAAATAATTTTTTAAAAATAACAAATATGAAATAAAATATGAGTATTTAATATAATACTTTTATTAAAAATATGAAATAAAAAGTAATAAACAAATAATTTTTTTTTTATTTTGTTTCATATTTTCAATAAAAAAATATATATTAAAAACTCTTACTTTCTCTATTAAATCTTACTTTCTTTATTAATTGTCCATTTTTTCCAGATATTTTTAAAAAATTATTATTTTTTAAATCAGGGACCAATCATGTGTTGTGATGCCATTTTCCGTCCATATCTAATGGAAAAGTTAAATTAGGTAGCAACTTGCCCCAACTCCGAAAGAATAGGTAGAAATTTGAAAAAACAAAGTGTTCAAAATTGAGGTAGCGATTTGGTTATTAACCCTACTAATGATATAACTACAATTTTTATTTTTATTTTCAAAATATATACATGTCATATATTTTTTTAAAAAAGAATATATTCAAAAAAAATATTTATAAATCTAGGCAGACACTCTACCGTGAGTAGCGTATTAATTATTTTTCTTCAAAATGCGCTACCCCGGGTATGCAAGGCCAAAAACACTACATTGGGGTAGCCAAGGCCAAAAACGCTACTGTTGAGTATGAATTTCCCAGATGCTGACTTGACAGTTATTTGAATGTCAATTGAATGATAACTGCACGCTTTCGTTGGAGCTCTGATGAACCTGTAAGAAGGGGAGTGCAACAGATGGGGTGTCTCTAGGTCCCACTCCGATGCTTAAATGAGTATACTGTGTGTATGAACTCAAAACGCAATGAACGTATGTAAAACAAGAGTATTTATAGGGATGGAAGACCAAACTGTTATTGACAATTGAATATCTTTGTGAATATTGTGTCGGTAATGATAAAGATAGCATATATTACAATTATTGCGTAATATTGCAGTTGCCTTATGTAATCTTTATAGAATATATGTCTGATATACGCGGGATATCGTGGTTGTATATTCGGTGTCGGTTTGTGGGACCAGAGTTGAGAGATTTGACTCTCTTGGCGAGAGCTCCTATGGCGAGTAGTAGGAAGCTTTGGCCTTGGCCGATGGCGACCTGAAATAAGGCTTTGGCGTCCACTTTAGTTTTGGTTTTGATGTTGGATCGCTTTATGGGTGTCAGCTTACCCTTACTGTGGGTCGACCCAGTTCTGAATGATGTAGGTTTTATCCCCTGCAAAATTATTGGGCCTTTGATGCATTGCCCGTATTGGACTGTCAATATAGATACCCAACAGCTACCCTGACAGTAACTTTAATGTATATATATATATGTATGTATAATTTTTTATTTATCGTATTATACGGTCAGTTCGAAAGTCAAAAATCAACGTCTAGTTAGCGTCATTTATGTCGTAATTAAATTATATATATATTGTAATTTTTTTTAGTAAGTATATAATTAAATTTCTCACCTAATTCATTTTATCATTTCGATCAAATTATAGGACAAACGCAGTTAGGTTAAAAAACTAAATATATATCTAATTAAAAAAAATAGAGTAGGTAAATAGTTGAATTTCACCATAAATGTCGATAACTCTGTTGAGTTTGGACTTACAGGGTCTGAGATATATGTTTTAGTCAAATTTTCATATCTCAACTTACGGTAGAGCGTACAGTCAATCCGTAAATCCAAATTTAATATATTTTTTTGCATAATTTGAATCGCAATTAAAATATATATTTACTATAATGGTTTTTAATAATTATATAATTTAATTTTTAATTAAACATCAAGTTGTAAAAAAAAATGTGCAATCGCCGAACACTACCGAGGGTAGCGTTTTTGGCCTTGCGATACCAGGGGTAGTGCATTTTGAAAATAAAAAAATTAACATGCAACTCACGGTAGCTCGTATGTCTAAATTTTTAAATATTTTTTTAAAATAAAATTTTGACATGTATATATTTTGTAAAAAATCAAAATTTTCACTTTTCAAATTTCACGGATTCATAATTGCATAATGAACTCTAATTAATAGTGTTAATGTCAAATAATGTTAGCGTTAATATTGAATGGTGTTAGTGATGAATTAGTTTTTTTACATAAATTTATGCATTTATTAACATAACATTATGGTAGTCCATTATTTTTGCATGTAGTAATGAGTATATGTATACTGGTAAAAATGTAGTCAATACTATAGTTATGAATTTAATTATGAAATTAAAAATTGTATTCATAATGATTATAATTATAATATACAATTTATAATTATAATATTTATCATTTTCATACCGTACCTAATTGGTGCGAGCCCTAATTTTTCTCGAGTCATTTGAAAGATGAAACTAAGGGTGAGCTCGGAACGGGCGAAACATGTTTTTTCCCCAAAAAATAGTATGAGCATGAATTTTCGAGATTCATGCTTAGAGAATCGAGTCTGAGCTCATCTTAAAAAATCCGTCTAAGTCAGTCTTGCTTGACTTGGGACGGTTTCAATCTTGGATCAACTTTTACTCAAAAAAATAAAAATAAAATTATCCAAAGCTTTTAAATGCAAGTATTATACCAAGTATTCAATACAAATATTATACTAAATATCTAATATTAAAAAAGTTTAAATTTTAAATACAATTCTAAATACACAATAAATTAACTAAAAATACACAATAAATATTAATTCCAAAGCCTGATAAATTTGAGAATTTGAGACGAACGGGCTAAACGACTTTTCGATCCACACGCAGTCACGCTCTCCTCCTCCTTTCGGTTTCCTCTGATGTTCTTCTTTCTTGCTACTTTGACACACACGGCTGAGTCAACTCGGTTCCCTCCCCTGTTAGAGGTCGACCTGAGCTGTATGATTTCTTAAGAACGGATTCGATCTCTTCTCCGCTACACGCAATGACGGTTGCAGCTGGAATCGGATATGCTCTGATAGCTCTCGGTCCTTCTCTCGCATTATTCGTCTCTGTGATCTCCAAAAAACCATTTCTTATCCTTACTGTCCTATCTAGGTCACTCCTCTATTTTCATCTTTCTTCACCCTTTTCTCTTCTGTCTTCATATTTTTTTTATGGGAAAATGTTGGGGATTTTATTTATTTACAATTCGTATAATTCTTGATGGATTAATCGGAAGGAGATAGAAAATTAGAGCTGGAGATGTAGTTTTTGAACTTTCGAGGCCTTCTTGGGACGTTAATTGTTGTATAGATTTCATTGCAAGAGTCTTCTTTGCTGTCTCCCCAATTAGGAAGAATTGATTTGATTCATCATTCAAATTAAGATACCGCTGGCGTTTAGGTCTGGTCTGCGTAGATTCTAGTCTAATAAGTTAGTTAATCTTAACGTCAATTTTAGAGAACTTGGACAGTAATTTCCTTCGCATTTTGTCAAGAGATGCAAGGGAATGACTGGAATATCAAATTTGATTGAGTAGATCAATTATTGTTGATTATATGCAATTTCTGAGTGATGTACTTAAGTCTATTGATCTATATTATTAAAAGCTGCTTCACCATTTCTTTCAAAGAAGGATTATCAACTTATTCTGAGAAGTCCTGTCAAAATGTGTTATTGGAGAGGATCATCCTGAAACCCAATTGAAATGTCTCTTATCAAAGATTCTAATTCAGTAGGCATCTTTTTGTGGTGACTGATACTATGAAAGATTCATCATTTACTTTTTATTCGAAATGAATGCAGTACTCTTCTCTGGCTTATAAGTCTAATTGTGCTGTCCGGACTATGGAGGCCTTTTCTCCCACTAAATTCAAGTACATGGTGGCCATATTCCATCCTGATAATCACGTCCGTCGGTTTTCAAGAAGGTCTTCGGATCTTATTCTGGAAAATTTACAAGTAATATTCTGTCTTTCTCCAATTATGGACATTCTATTTGTCTTTTCGATATGGAGAACCGTTGTTGCCTTGCAATTATTTGTTTTGATTCTACCCTAAGCATTTGGTATTCAAGAATATCTTCACTTTGTTATGACATGCCTATCACTTTGTTTTTCCTGGTTTATAGGAGGTTGGAAGATATGCTGGATGCTTTTGCTGATAGAGTTTCAAAACCCCGTCTCTTCCTCACAGACAAGATGCAAATTGCTTTAGGTAAAGCAGTTCAGATTTTACACTGTTTTTGACATTGGTATCCTAATGTGACGAATTCCCTGACTACTCGAGTCTGAATAGATTTATTATAGAAAAGAAATTGAAGCTCAGAACTGGAAAGTATAAACTAGATGTAAAACCAACTTATAGGTAGGATTCTCTCCTGATCTTGTGTCTGCTGTCTTCACCTTGTTTTCATATTTTTACCACTTGAGTTGGGTAGCAATTCAATATAGAAAAAACTCTTCACGCAATTGTGCATAGTTAAGATGGAACTCTTCCATAAATAATTTATATATGGAAGTTGGATGCAGCTGGTGGTTTAGGTCATGGCGTGGCCCATGCCGTGTTTTTCTGTTTGAGCCTTTTAACTCCATCATTCGGCCCAGCTACATTTTACACCGAGAGATGCTCAAAGATGCCGTTCTTCCTTATCTCTTGTGAGTTTGCTTCTTTAAATCTCCTGTCAACTTATTACTACAAGTAGGAGCTTCTGTTCCATGATTTTGTCTGATGAGTATCCTTGTATGTTTCCAAAACATTGCAGCTGTGATTGCTCTCGCATTTGTAACTATTCACACTTGTTCGATGGTGATTGCTTTTAATGGATATGCAGAGGGGAACAGAGTGGATCAGTTGTTCGTTCCAAGTGTCCACTTGGTTGCTGGATTGATGGTAACTTACTCAATCCCCTACCTAGGGGTGGCTGTCGTGTCGTGTCATTAATCGTGTCGTGTCAATAAACGTGTCGTGTCTAAACGGATAAGTTTTAAACGTGTCTCTAAATGCCAGACACGTACACGACATGTTTATTAAACGTGTCACACGACACGGTAACACGACACGATTACAACAGGATTACGACACGATTACGACACGACACGATTAGACACGATTACGACACGATTAGACACGACAGGACACGATAACACGACACGGCAGACACGATAAAACACGACACGATAGACACGACACGATAAAACACGACACGATAAGACACGTTTAAATCAACACTCAACATATTCAACATTCAACACAAATCCAACCGAATCAACACGATTAGACACGGTTAGACACGACACGATTAGACACGACACAATTAGACATGTTTAGACACGATTAATTAATCGTGTTTAAACGTGTGTTTGCCATGTTTTAGCAGGTTAGATGTGTTTAGACACGATTATTACGGATAAGAGTTGTTGTTGTTTAGACACACTTAGTAATCGTGTCGTGTAAATTGCAGGTCGTTTAATCATGTTGTGTCAAAAATTGTCACCCCTACCTACGTATCTTCTGCTTCAAGTAACTATTTCTTGTTCAAAACCTACATATCCTCCATTAAATACTTGTTTGTTTGTTTCAGACGCTGTTGAACTTTGCATCGGGAGGGTGTCTGATTGGGATACCCCTTCTGTATGGAATGGCCATCTTGACATTGATATACTGTGGAAGGATGGTTTGGAGACGATTGACTGAAAACCAGAGACTACAGTAGTAGTTGGAGTAACAATCAACCACTCAACTGCTGCATGCCACGTAAGATGACTTATAAATCAGTAGTTTTTTAGTATACATAAATTCTATCCATATCAGTATAGACTCACTTATATACTGAAACATAGTATTTTCAGGTCCTGATAAAGTAAGCATCAATTTCAATTTTGAAATTTTTTAAAGAAAAATGGACACCCCTAGGTTGTAGGACACAACCTCCAGCGTCTAGTGGTTGAGAGCGCTGATTCCAAGTGATTTGGCTCCAGGGTCATGAGTTCGATTCCCCCCAAGTGCTATTGGGAAAGGGTCAACTGGTGTCTGAAGGGTCGGTCTCTCAACTCTAGGCTGTCAGTGGGGCTACGTTGACGAAGTCAGTGCAAGCGCTGGTTGCTCAAAGGGAAAAGTACGATAGCCCTGAAATCTCGGACGTTACGTAGCGGGATGGGCCTAGGGTCGCCACTACTAGCCCATTCCTTTTAGTTGGCCAAAAAAAAAGGTTGTAGGACACAAGTATAGAATGAAGGCATTGGAAACTCGGGTTATATTAGATTTTGTTTTAAACAGTTTTTATGTTTTTATTTTTATTTAGAAAAGTATATATATATATATATATTATTTTAACAAATAGGCATAACTGCTATCTTAATAGCAGTGTGTTGATCAACACACGGTTTCCCCTTCCCATTATGCACTAATTAATTAAAAAAATTAATACATAAAAAAAAATCAATTACGAGTTTAATATAGCAAATTATATTGCGTTTTTAATATTGAAATTTAAAAGTTTAACCTAATTTTTTTTACTTTTACTTTGATCAACATATATGCTCAATCTGAAATTCAAAATTCTTTATTTTGTAACACTAAAGTCATTGAATTTTTTATTTAGTGTATTTTTTATATTTTAGCAAAAAAATATATTGGGGTAGCAAGGTGAAGGGGGCCAGCTTCTCATTTCTCAACCCCATCACGCAATCTACGCGGCCATTGGGTTAGTGCGTATATTTATATTTTTAAATAAAAAATATATTTACTTTTTATTATGAAAAGAAAAACATTTAACTCTTTTTGAGAAGAAAAAAAATCGTTATATTGAAAAAGGAAAATGCCGTGATTGAATCAGACAAGAAGTATATTATCAACCTACTCCGAAACCGAAACCGAAACCACAACAATGAAACTAGAGATTGGAAATCACTCTGAAAAACATTTAACAAGCTACATATGCAATTAAATACATACATTGAAATTCTATCAGACAATATCAATTGTTGGGCTAACTCAATAACTGTGCATTTATATTTTAAAAAAATGTATTGTTTGGGGACAAATTTTACAGAATGAATTTAGCAATTATTTTTTTTATTATATTAATTTGATTAGAATGTACATAATTATGATACTTATGGGGTCAGTCTAGGTTGACTTATACACGAACCTCAATCAAATTAGGACTCAATTGTAACATTTAAAAAAGTTAAATTGTTATTTTACAATTTTCGAAATGAATTCTATTAAATTTGTATGAAAAAGTTGACGGAGGGGAGAAATTTACACTTGCACTTTGAGCAAACATGAGAAAAAATAAATTTTACAATTTAAACTTTAGAGGAAAAACTGGAAATCTAACCAAACATTAGGAGTCATTGTGATATTTCACCCTTTCTTTTATAAAAACGGTGTTTGGATATTGTTTGACCTTCCAAAAGGGAAGAAGGCTATAAGAGTCAATATGGGTATGAGTAGAGCACCGTTCATACTCTCAATACTCTGAAAAGAGATTTGAGGTTCAGTTAATGTTTATTATCTTAGTCTGCTTCTGAATACGGAAGGGCTTAAGCTTGTCCTACATTTCTAAAATAGCAAGTTAGATTGGGTTGATGAAATCGTGTAGGAGGACGGTCTACAAAAACTTCTCAATTGTGATCACTAGGTGACCACCATCCATGACACTGATCATCACAATTGTGTACGTAATATTATAGGTTCACAAGATTACAGTGGTTCGATATGAGGGTTAAATACCAAATAACTACCTGAACTTTGAATTTTAAAAAACTACCTAAATTTTTGACGAAAATGCAAATAGCTACCTCAATTTTGACACATGGGGCAAATCGCTACCTCCGTTAAATATGGACGAAAAATGACGTAGCAGCACATGACTGGTCCATAATTTTAAAAACTATATTATTTGTTAAAATATTAAAAATAATAATACCAAACAAAATATTATTCTTCTCAATTGTGATCACTAGGTGACGACCATCCATGCCATTGAACATTGATCATCGCGATTGTGTACGTAATATTATAAGTTCACGAGATTACAGTGGTTAGATATGGGAGTTAAATACCAAATAGCTCCCCGAACTTTAACTTTGAATTTTTAAAAACTACCTAAACTTTTGACGAAAATGCAAATAGCTACCTCGATTTTGACACATGAGGCAAATCGCTACCTCCGTTAAATTTTCCGTGAAATATGGACGAAAAATGACGTGGCAGCACATGATTAGTCCAAAAAATTAAAAACTATATTATTTTTTTAAAATATTAAAAATATCTAAAAAAAATTGAAAATTTAATAGAAAAAATAAGAATCTTTAATATAATTTTTGTATTAAAAAATATGAAACAAATCTATTTTTTTAAAAATATTTGTTTAGTATTTCAAAAAATATATATAGTTTTTTAAATTATGGACCAATCATGTGTTGCTACGTCATTTTTCGTTCATATTTAACGGAAAATTTAACTGGAGGTTGTTATTTGCTCCATGTGTCAAAGTTAAGGTAACCATTTTTTTAAAATTCAAAGTTCGAGTAGCTATTTATAAAACGTCTCGAACTTTAGCTATATGAAATTTAACCCTAGATATGGAGAATATTTCATAATAAAAGGTGCAGAACACAAATTCAAATAAGTCTAAAACAGTAAAACTATGTATTTTACTATTTTATTTACATATAAATATTGATTTTTTTCAAAAACTATACATTGTAGTTTTTTTTTTAGAAAAGTAAGTATAAAAAAAATATATATCAAAAAATAGGTATACGCGCATCCCCAGGACGCGCCTTTTGGCAGTACGCGCACCCCAGGACGCTCCTATTGCATAGGCGCATGTTGAGTATGTATTTTTTTTTAAAAACAAATTGTTCCATAATGACGACTCGATGTTTAATTAAAAATAAAATTATGTATCTATTAAAAAAATTTAAAAAAATTATAGTAAGTAGATATTTTAATTGCGATTCAAATGATGCAAAAAATATTAAATTTGGATTTACGGATTGCCTGTACGGTAAAAAACTCTACATACGATACAAAAACTTCTAAATAGTAACTCTACATACGATGCAAAATACTATTTGGAAGTCAAATTTAATATTTTTTGCATCATTTGAATCGCAATTAAAATATCTACTTACTATAATTTTTTTAAATCTTTTTAATAGATACATAATTTTATTTTTAATTAAACATCGAGTCGTCATTATGGAACAATTTTTTTTTTTTTTAAAAAAGATACATACCCAACATGCGCCAATTGCATAGGCGCGTCCTGCCAAAAGGCGCGTCCTGAGAGTGCGCGTATACCTATTTTTCAAAATATGTTTTTTTTTATACTTACTTTTCTAAAAAAAACTAAAATGTATAGTTTTCGAAAAAAATCATAAATATTTAGACGATTAAAATGTACTATCTGTAATTATTTCCAACAGATTTTAACTGATTAACCTAGAGGCCAAAAAAAACACCCAAATGTTGTTCGAATCCATCCGATTAGAAATTCGGAAGGCAAAAATCGAGAAAGAAAAGTGGCCAGCATCGATTCTCTCTCCAGCATACCGGTTTCACTTTGGCCTGGGAGCTAGCGGCAAGATTCTCTCTCCAGCATCGATTGCTTTGACCCGTGTTCTTCTTCTTCTTCTTCCCACCAAATCTCTCTACTCTCTGTAGTAATTTGCTTTCTGAAACTCCATCATTTAATGGCGTCTAGTCTCAAGCCTCCTCACCCTTCTTCCTCAAAGCCACCCAAAATTCCCAACCTTACCATCAACAATTGCACAACCCATTCAAATCCTCCAAACCCTAATTCCATCCAGTCGGAGCCCTCCGTCAGCCCGACTGCCGCCGCAAGCGGAAATCCTCTCGATCCATCTCCTGAATTGCTCGCCCTCTCACGCGCGTCTCACCTCACGCGCTCCGAGGTACTGAGGCTACGTTCCCATCGATTGAAGCAGCTCGCACGATGCTACCGCGATCACTACTGGGCCCTCATGGAGGAGCTCAAGGTACAGTACCGGGAGTACTACTGGGAGTACGGCGTCAGTCCCTTCAGAGAGGCACAGCACGAGGGGGATGTTGAAGTCCGGGACGCCCATTTAGCTGACATTGAGGGTTCCGGCGAGAATGTGAACCACCATCCCAGTAATGCTGGTAATAACAGCGGTGCTCTTAGTAATCGGATCGATTTGGACGCAACCAGTAACAATCAAAGGTGCGCTTTTGTGGGGTGTAAGCTCAAGGCTATGGCTTTGACAAGCTTCTGTCACCTCCATATACTGTCCGATCCGAAGCAGAAGCTCTACAAGCCTTGTAGCCATGTGATCAAAAGGTATATCATTTCCTCTCTTTTTTTCTGGGTTACAGTTTCGACGTATAACTTATGGGAAGGTCTCTGAATTGCAATGTTTATCATTATGGTATGTTCGGATTGAGGGATTGGGGGGAGGGGGGAGGGGCGGTCTTCTTGTATGAATTGGAAAGAAGAGCTACGTAAATAAATTCTGCATTTCGTTTCCTGAGGGGAGGAGGGTTTTGGTTATCCACTGAATTGAGAGAGTTCTTAGAAAAATGTATGATTCACTCTACCATCTCATATTCTTACTATTCAAATAAGGGAAGGAAGTGCAGCAGGAAATGTAGAATTTTGCTTTGAGTCTTTCACTGTTTCCTTAGGAACAAGGGTAGGGATTTCACTGTTTCACTGTTCCTTTACTCCCCAAAGTTATTAATCGTTAGGCGCAAAGATCAAATTTCATCTCAAAATTGAGACGCACAAAAGTCCTTCGCCTCATTGAATGAGACACACTTGGTTTATAACATGTTATTCTATTAAAGATAATAAGATCTATTCTAATAAAAGTTCTAATCATATAGACAAGAGAAATTTGGCAAACCTGCCAGTTTACTAGTTAGCCTTATACCAAATATCACTAAGCAACCTATTAAAAGAAACAGCTTCTGTGTGACCTATTAAAAACATCATTTTTTACTTCTTATTTTTTGGGGTGTCTTAGAGGGGCCCATCAGGAGGGCAACACTCTTTGCATGCATGATCTAAAATAATCCTCATTCGCACCGTGGTCAGCCGGTAAGGGATAAGAGTCTGACCATGAATATCTTTTCATTCCCATTGCTCGAACCTGAAACCTAAGGGATGAAGCGCTGAACGCTACATTAGTTTAAGACATTTCAGATCTGTGTGTTATTCTGTATGCAGAGTATTTCACATTCTCACTGTAAAAGAGCAATATAGGTCAGCTCATAAGATTAAAAAGAAAAACCCTAAACCCAACTTCACAAGGGTGCATCGAGGCACGTGGCTGGTTGAAATTTGTGCGACTCAATATGCTAGAGTTGTAGACCTTGCACTGTGCCTAGGTGCTGAGGAGAGTGCTTTTAACAACGAAATTCTTCACTATTTCCTCTAATGATAGTTAACTACTTCAAATTGGAATACTTCTTTTGGGACCAAAGTATAAATAGAAGGACATTCAGTTTTCTGTTGTCATTATCTGCTCTGAAGTTTTGTGTTGCCATGATTATGAGATTGAACGGGTTAATTTTGAATGATTAAGTTAGTGAAGTAGAGCTGTTGTCTCTCTGAAAGCTCTCGCTTGTGTATTATGAACCATTTGAAAAGTCAGTTGTTTTACTTATTCATTGCTTTCGTTTCAAGTATGTGCTGATGCGAAACTGTGGTCTTATAGCTGGAGTGCACATGATGTCGAAGGAGTTTTCTCTGTGTACTTTGACTCATTCCGGATGTTTTATCCTATGCCTTTTGTGTGTATGCTGTGGAATGGGATATTGGATTTATGACATTCTAGATTTAAAGTCAAATATGATAATCATGTAAAGTGGTAATATCTCTTAGATGTAAAGTAGGCTATGTCCCATATCCTGTAATATTTTGAACTCCACAACATTAGAAGCTCTTATCATTCGATAATAAAACATGCAAAAGTCCTATACTATTATATATAAATCCTAATCCAATCCAAACTAGTAAGTAAAAGCAAGAAAATATTTCTTTTTTATCATGTTCTTAATAAATGTGCCGAATTGCAACACTGTGGAAGAAGCCGTGGGATTGCTCTCTGAAATCTGCCATATTTTGTAAAGAGGACGGTAAATAATTATAAATGGAGAACCTGGTTTCTTTTAATGCTATGAATTAGTAGAGCTTAAGTGACAACTACATTTATGTATGTTGATTGTTTATTGTCGTTTATGTAGTGCTCAAGCGGGTCCTATAACATGCGGAAAGCCAATTCTGAGATCCACCACTCCGTCTCTCTGTGTGGTCCACTTCCAGAAATCTCAAAAGGATGTCACAAGAGCATTGCGGAAAGCAGGGCTTAACGTATCTTTATCTAGTAAACTTGCTCCTAAGTTCCACATCATGGTGGCGGAGTACGTCCATCAAATACAGAAAAAGAGAAGAGCTGCTGCAAAGAGAGATAAGGTTGAAATTAAGCAAGAAGCTGCCAGCTGACTCTGGAATGGTAGAGGTGAGTGAAGCACGCTTGTTTCCTTCCTCCTTTGTCAATGTTGATAATTATCTAAGAACTGTTCGTCAAATTGAGTCCCCATACCCATGTAAGAAGAAGGGAAGGTTCATGGAACAAGTTCAGTTCTGCAGTAGCTTAATATAAGTAGAGATAATTTTCTGTCTGACTCTCCTGCCCACCCACTCTACTTGGGAGTAAGTAAGCTTCTCCTTAGCAGCAGTAATACTGCTATGCATGACATGATGATCCTAAACCCTACTACCCCTATGTTGGTCATCTTTCTATTTCTTTTTTTATTTTACTTATCATGTGTTAGTTATTAAGGAAGTCTTTGCAAAGGAAGCATTAGCAAGAAGGAAGAAGAAATTTGCAATGTGTACAGTAGTGTGTGTTTTTATGTGGAATAAGAATGTATTGTTTTTGTCTGGCTGTCTTGTAAAAGCATAGATTTGACTGGAGTGGAGAGAGAATGAAAAAGGATAAATCTAAACCACCTTCCTTCACCAACATCTCTCTCTTCAAATGAACTTCTTGTGTTGGTTGAGATCTGCCTTTTAGCCACATTTCAAAATTGAACTTTTTCCACACTATTCATCTCAATTATTGCATGTTTGAGTTTCCAGCGGAGTGTCCTAGGGGCGCACTAGGATCAGCCCTTAAAGAGGTATAGTTACTAGTCAGGAACATTTTCCATTCTGCAGACTTGAAGTCGAAACATCTAGTTAAAGGGATGAATCGTTGAACTGTTATGTTATCTTATTAAAATTGCATTTCGAATTTGGTTGACACTTTTTAAATAAAAAGGGAATATTTACAAGCTATCTAGGTCAAAACATGATTGCCCTAACTAAATTAGAGTTTGGTTGTAGTAATTTAAGTTGATTTAGCTTATCGAATTTACTTCCTCGATCATGCCTTGTCTAGTTGTCTTACCGGTTAAAGGCCAAAAAAAGAAGTTGTCTTACCGGTTCAAATCAAACCCTTCGTTTCTCTTTCATCCTTTAATTTTAAAGGGAAAGTATACTATTCCCTAAGAGCAAATAGCAATATTTATTTATTTAAGGGAGAATGTTAATCAAATCATAGAAAATTTATGGATTTTTTTCTTTAAAAAACTACCCTATTTGAAAATTAAATACCAAAATAACTAGTTTTCAAAATTATTTACTAAGCTATATCAACTCGTTATTGTCAGCTATGGGGCTATGGGTGAAACGTTCGTTAAATTTCACTCGCGACTAGCATAGTAGGTTAAACCTCCTACTTTGGCACTCGCAAGTACGTATATAAATATTTTGTTTTGCAACATTTTATATTTTAAATTGTATTTAAGTTAAAATTTAATGTTATAAGTCCTGTAGTTATTCAAATTAATTTTTTCACATTTTTTCGAGTTTATAAAAAAACTATTCGGGGTATCTAAAAAAACTTTATATATATATATATAATTATATATATATTTCAAAAGGTCCTAAATTAAAAAAATAAATAAAAATGTAACCAAGCAAACGATATTACACCAATATTTACAATACTCTCTATATTACTGTTTATAATATCTCTTGTTGTGGCTTATTTGATCAAATATTTTACATTTCTTTTGTCGTGAGGTACTACTAGAATCCATCTTATTGTGAATTCTCATTTACCTGCACACACGTGAAGAAATTAATGTTTGCGGACCACACCTTACTGTTGGACCAGTCCACTTTGGCCATCAATATGGTTCTGGTAGAGGGTAAAATTTAGGAAGGTATGTCGGCATGTAGTAATCAACACCAAAACTGGATCAATATACAATTTCACATCCGTATTTGTGCATCAGATCACTATGGTGTGTTTACATGGTCATTCAAATAATGTTCACCCACCGTAATCACATGACATTTGTGGCAGGTTTACATGATAGGGGTTACCCACACGCGTTCTTATTCCGTAATATTCTCTTGAGAGTAAGTATCTATTTCATAAGGCTGAAAAGCCTCCTCAGTGTTCGCCAATAATTGTCTCGCTTTATTAAGAAAAACGTTTTCCATCGCTACCTCATTTTCATACTGGACCCTATGGTCGACAAAATACATGTTTAGTCCTTTATATGTAACATCTATTAATATCGTTATGGGTAATGATTGAGCTCCTTTCAAAATCTTGTTGAACAACTATGACTGATTTGTTGTCATTACACCGTATCTATATCCGTCATCGTGCGCTTGAGACCATCTATGTCATTACACTGTATCTATCTATGCCACACACATTTCTTTCCACCATTGTCTTTTATCTTCCACTTAGCCTCTACCCAAACATCGACTTAACCTAAAAAAGAACCACCGTTCAAACACTCGCAAGAAGAAATACTGACTATATGTAGATACTATAATTATTGGTAGTATCCCAGCTGACCTCAGCATACTCCACGATGACCCACCATCATACCACCTCTTGCAGAAATACTAGTTATATGGAGATATTATAATTAAAAGTATCTCTTTATTATCATGTGAATGTATGAGTTATATGGAGATACAATAACAAATGAGAGCATCTTTTTCTCTTCATCAAATCTCATAAGAATCATCATGCCAATGGACGTGGCTTTTAGAGTGTCACTTTATCTTATCACCACATCTCTTTGTTACGTTGGAAATAATATAAATATTGAACGGCGAGTTTCAGAATTTAGTAAGTGTATGAAATGTTATAATTATTAAGAGTGCTTCACTCCACCACCATAGCAAAGAACCACCAGGTCTATCCAAATGAAGAACTACATGCTAGATGGATATACTATAATTATTTAGTATCATTGTGTAACTCTGAATGTAATATTGTTTGTTTGATTATAATTGTAATTTATTTAGTTATTGATCCATCATTTTTTAGGTATTCTCAAAATATATATATATATATCTCAATAAAAGCATTTTAGGTATCATGAATAACCTGTTTCAAAATATCTTTTTAGGACAAACTCGAAAAAATGTAGAAAAATGATTCAATAACCACATGACTTATAACATTAAATGCAATTTAAAATATAAAAAGTTACAATTATATATATATACATACTCAGTCGCGGGTAAAACTTAACAAATGTTTTAAACGCGACTGTTAGTTGCAGGTAGGATTAAAAATAAATATAACTCGTGATTAGTAGTTACATGTTGATATAGTTTGTTAACTAATTTTAAAAAGGAGTTATTTTGATATTTGATTTTGAAAGAATAATTTAAAAGAAAAAAATGAAACTCACGCATCATTGTTTTTTCTAAACGACCCCCCAAAAAAATTATATATCCAGTTTTTTTAAAAAGTAATTAATTAAGTGTGCAACCATATTTGCGCCACTGTTATCAAAACCGGATCAGCCCTTGAACCGGCGAGGGGGTCGGTTCTCAATTCGTCTAGTCCGGCCCAACCTTACCCGGTTCAATGTGTGGTTCACTGTTTATAAGTAAAAAAACAATTGAAAATACAAACTACATAGTCTTAAACACACATAAACTACATAGTCTCAATTCTCAAACACAACATAATTACCTCAAACTTTGAACATACATAACACAATAGTCTCAAAATCAAATCAAATAGGTTTAAACATAACTTCTAAAATTCTCTTTAAACATAACTGCCTAAAAAATGCATATGTTTATTAACATATTCTTCATTATTGAGAGGACAACAGAAAGAATAGCACAGTGATGTTTTAGAATGACAAACCGTGTGAATTCATCAGGATCATGAGCTAGGAGGAAGAACATATCTCTATCAGTGAGATCTGTCTCTAGTCGAATTATAGCACTAAAACTACGTAATATAGAAGGAGTTGGCTTCTCTTTGACATAAGCAAATACAAATTATTCTTTCTGATCAATGTAACAACATTAACAATCTTCAGTTGTAGCTAAGTAGCAAGCAACACTTCTACTATATCAATAAAAGTGGTATCTTAGTCAACCTTGGTCACACGAAGAACGGTAGAGTAGATAGGCTCTCCATTTCTAGAAAGAGATTGCAAGGTGCCATCGTGATAAATAGCAGAGATGGGCATTTCCTTGCCACTCGAATCCAACAAGCCAATTGCCACAGGAACGAACATGGGTTCTTTTACTGTCTGCCCTGGTGTTGACAGTACCTCTTAACTACAAATTGGATTAGATGACAAAATGAAATAAGTAATAGTTCGGTAAAAACCGAACACATTAACAAGAAACCGCAGCAACAAGACGCATCAATTTTCAGCAACAATTTTCAGCAATTTCAACAATTTTAAAGGAACCTAACCTAACTGAATTGAAGAAATGGAACAAATACAAGACAACCTAACCACAATTGAATTCAAGACAACAACAAGGAACGAATGGAAGAAACTGGAAGCGAAGGCCACGACTGGACAAGATGGACCGAAGAAGAAGAAGCTACGGTAAAGAAGCTGGACAACCTGGAAGAAGAAGCTTGTGAACGGTGAAGAAGTTGGGCCGAAGAAGAAGTTGGAACGGTGAAGAAGAAGCTACGGTTGCGACTAGACCGAAGATGCTGAAACCTGGAAGCATGGAATGGTGAGGTGAAGAACAACCGATAAGAAGCTACGACTGTGAAGAACACTGCTTCACTTCAACTTAACCTAATTGGTTTAACACT
Organism: Chamaenerion angustifolium; assembly: GCA_946814005.1. Classification (NCBI taxonomy): domain Eukaryota; kingdom Viridiplantae; phylum Streptophyta; class Magnoliopsida; order Myrtales; family Onagraceae; genus Chamaenerion; species Chamaenerion angustifolium. The sequence continues at coordinate 5,850,861 of OX328279.1, forward strand.
GCTCTAAACCAATCGGTTTGTGAATAACAAAATCAATCGGTTTAAACCGAAAAATTGATTGGTCTGGAAAAAAATCATCCTAGAAAATGAACCGGAAATCGGTCGGTTCACACCGGTTCAAACACTGTTCATTTGCAAAAATAATATTTTATATGAACCAAACCGAACATGGATCCAGTTCCCGATCCGACCGTCGATCCGACCCAGTTCTGATAACACTGATCTGCGCATGCCAAGAGCGACCCTTTGACTAAGCTGCTCATGTTAGGAGACCATATATATAATTCAAATAATTAAATAAAAGTATAATAAACTAAAATAGATATGTTTTCAATTCTTATATAATAAAAAAAATAATAGAATTTTTAAATATCCCGATTTCTCCAACCATTTTTAGTCAAACTTTCATGTTTTCAAGTTAGATTGAGGTATTTGATCATTTCAAAAATCGAAACTCAATTCTATTTATAGCGTTGGTCATAATTCAATTATCTATTTATCTTAATTTTTGGAAGATAAATAAATTGAATTTTTAACTTTAACGTTTTTTTTATCTCAATCTTTCTAGAGAAAAAATGTACACAAATTAAGGGTAAAAAAATAGGTTAGAAATTAAATTATTTACTTATATTGTATTTTTTAATAGATAGATAATTAAATTTTCACTTAATGTCGTTTTTCCCTCAATTTATTCATTAGAGAAAAATATATATGAAAATGAAGAGGAAAAATCGCTAAAAATTATATTATCTACCCACTTAAAAATAGTGGAGTGAGTAGATACTTTAATTACAACTTTAATCGGCCAAAAAATACGGACTTTAACATCATAAGCAAATGTAAATGTGATTTTTAACTGAGAATAATTATAGGATTCAAAGTTTTGATTAAAAAACCGTTCCACATTAAAATATAAAAAAACAACTATTTTATTTCCGAAAAATAAATATAAAATATTTATTATAATGTTTCAGTATTAAAATTGTTTAAGCTATATATATAGGGCTACTAGCAGACTTAAAAATGCTCACTTAGTTTCTTTCTAGATAATTGTTTTTTTGAAGTTGGGTACTTACTTGCCAGTTGGAGTTTGAGAGTATGTATAATTTGTCAATTGATTTTATTTTTAAATAAATTGATAGTTGACTTTACTTAAAATTACAATTTACTAGATATATCTAATTTACTGTGAAATAGTAACGAGAATTTGTGTTTTCTTTTATTATTTCACTCTATTTTTTTGTACAAATTGTTACGCTAAATTTTGAAAAAGTTGAAATTTGTTACATAAATTTTGCAAAAAAAAAATCATTGTTAGTTTTTTCTGTAAAAAAATGTAATTTTCTATTGACACATGACAAATATATACATGTCTCTACATCATATAAAAGCGAATTAGACCGTGTTAATAAAATGTAACTTTATGCATAAAATCAATTAGCAATTTATTATATAAAAAAAAAGGTTTAACTAACAGATAATCTAAACTCTCAAAGCTTAACTAGCAACTAAATAATTAATCATATATTTTTTTTCAAGTGAACTGAGGGGTGGTGGCTCTAAACTCAACACTATCACTCCCAAGAGTACAAAACTTTAAAGCAAACGGGTATTCCCTTAAGAAATGAATTCTATCGGTGAATAATACAATAAAATCGATCTGAAACTCAAATTAAATTTCTATTTTAAGAAAGAATGTAAAATTTAAATTTCAAATTGATTTGAAACTTAAGCAAAAAAATTTACAATCCAAAATGTAAATTTCAAATTGAAATAAGGAGTTAGATGATTAAAACAAAATAAACTATTAGTAATTCCAAATTGGGAAAAAAATATGAAAAAAATGTAATATGTTTGTCCAATGTGGTAAGTGCATAGATTTTGTTCGTTTCAGATGAAACGTGTTTGCTCTTATTGGTTCTAGATGAAGTTCGTTATGTGTCGTCTAAATTAAAAAATGAGAAAAGTGTAAAATATTTTTATTGCTCTTATCATCTTCTTCCTTGTTTGTTATAAGCAATACTCATTCATTCCCTCTTCTCGTTGACGTCTTCTCCTCGACCAATACACCATGACGCCATATTACTTCACCAATTCTGCACGAAGCTTCAAGCCTAATGAAAAAAACTACCATCCATTGATTTGTTATTGTGGGCTAACCGTTCAAGCTAACTAGCTGCAATATAGAAGAATTTCAGTCGAATGTTCTATGGGTGTCCCAATTTTTAGGTAAGTTTTTTTTCCGATTTATGTTGATTGAAATCCTAATTATAGTATTAATATGAAAATCTCCAAATTTGAATCTTAGAAAATATAATTTCATACTGAAATATATTGATTACAGTATAATGAGTGTTATTGCTTTTGAGTGGTGTGATCCTCCAATGTGCATGTACGGAAGGAGTTAGAGTCGTAAACAAATTCAGAGAAATGATGCATGATAAGGTGGAAGAAGAAGTTGTGATTCTACGTCGAAAGAAAAGGATGTTGATTATTACTGTTGAAGTGCTTGATGTTGTTTTGTTTGGTATATTCTTAAAATTGGTTATCAGTTGAAGTATATTTACTCATAAATTTAAAGTAGTTATGTATTTTAGTTTGTGTTATTAGGTTAACTATCTTTGACATTATATTAATCTTGGAGAATCGATGTTTTATGATTGGTCATTTGTGAAGAACGATGTTCGATTAATAGTTTGAAAAAAAATGTACTATGTTTGATTGCAGATAGAAATAGTCATTCTACATACTACATTCAAATTCTTGAAGTTTGTCACCTTTAAAAAAATGAAAGCTTAAAAACAGATTTCTGTAAAGTTGTAATTTTTATGTGAAATTGAGACTACTTTTGTTAACCTGACATAGTTGCTTCTCCGTACAAACCAAAAAGTGAGACGACGGGAATCATGGTGGTTTGACTTGGCTAGTACACTCAACTGATAGAGTTGGTGTGTTCGACTGTTGTGTTACTTAACTTTTGTGGAATGTGAGGATTAGAGGGGGCAAAAAAGGCAAAAGGAGTAACAGGGTTTAGGGTTTAGAATCAGTGAAGAAGAATGAGAGAATGAGGGAAGGTGAAGAAGAGAAAAGGAAAGGAAAGCATAAGAAATTGGGTCAATTTGACAGGAAACGGGTAAGGGTAAATTCAACATTTCATAAATTTTATTTTTTAGCATTCAAATATGAGGTCACATGACGCGCACGTGTCTGACTTTAACACTCAAAATAACGAAAAAACTAACATTTAATCTAAAACATATAGAATCAAGCATAGTAAATCACAAACCAGTAGTCTAAAACAAGTTCCATCAAATAATAATTTTTTTGGACAATCCCTCCAAATTATCTAATTCTCATTGTAATTTTTTGGGTAAAAGATAATATTATAAAAACTAACACTAAAGATAATACTAATGAGATTAAGATTGTTGCAATCATAATTTTTTACAAACTAATCAATAAGTTTAATACAATGAGGTTTATCAATACTTTTAATGTCTTTAAGGATATATAACATTGGCTCTCTCAACAAAATATAGTGGACAGTTAAATTGGATTATTGTGATGGCAAAGCAAAAAAGGATTATTGTAGCTGCAAAACAAATGTGTCAGAACTTGAACCAGTTAAACCTAAGAGTTCCTGTAATACAAAACAAATTGTAAAAATTATACTAATATGTTTGGTTGCTCAAATGGGAGAGAATAGGGAATATGAATCCTTGTTTCCTTGTTTGGTTGGTGGAATTATTACACATACGAATTCAGAATTCATTGCTAGGTGAAACCGTGAAAATAAAGATTCTTGCCTTTTACCTCATAATAGTTATTCCCTTAGAATAAGGAATAAGACTAAAATGACAAAATTATTCTCGACTAATTTAATTAATTACAAAAATTATTAAGCCTAAATATATCTTAATTTTATTTATTTATTTATTCTTAACTTTCTAATAAAATATATTTATAATAAAAATAAATAATATTTTAATGATTTATTCTAAAATTTTAAATTTATTTTATTTTTGTTATATTTTTATTAATATAATATATTTTATTTAATTTATTCTAACAAATTTAATATGTCATATTTGTAATATAATTTATTCTAAAGTTTTTAATAATTTTTTAAAATTTATTATACAGTATCTGTTTTTATAGATATTAGATATATTGAAACAATATATATATAGTGACTTAATTTGATTTTATTTTTATATACAATTTCATTAATCAATTATTTTATTTAAAATAGCAATAAAATTAGTTTTTTTCGATATATTCCGCCAACTTTAACGTACCGTGTAAAATTATTTTTAAGGTTGCAGTAAGAGTAAGAGGAAGACGATGGAGTAAGTAGAACTTTTTTCAAAAATTAACGATATAAGAAAAAAAATTTGAAAAATTATATATGTAGAAAACATATTTAGAAAAATGTTTATATGCGCAGGTAGTAGTAGCGTTTTTGAAAAACGCCACTGGTAGCGTTTTTCATTTTTTTTTTACGTTTTTTTTTAAAGCATAATAGTGTTCATGCGTCTCTACATCTTGTTGAGAGATATAATCATGCGTTGCTTCATCTCAGTATTCATATGTCCAAATTCCTCTAGGCTAGTCTCACCAAATTCCTCGACTGGTTCTCTAAAAATGTGAAGTTTAGATACTAACATGGTACAACAACCAAGGTCTTTCAAGTTTCTGAATGAGACTTTTCTTCAAATACCCTAGCTAGTTTGACATTTTCAGGAATTACTGCTGCGAAATAGCTTTTTGGGGTTTCCACTGCCTTTTTCTTCGGCATCTGAAGACTCTTGATGAGAGATCTAATCATGCGTCTCTACATCTTGCTGAGAGATATAATCATGCGTTGTTTCATCTCAGTATTCATAGGTCCAAATTCATCTAGGCTAGTCTCACCAAATTCCTTGACTGGTTCTCTAAAAATGTGAAGTTTAGATACTAACATGGTACAACAACCAATGTCTTTCAAGCGAACTGATGTTTGTTCATTCTCTAGGCTAGTCTCACCAAATTCCTCAAGTAAACAAGAAAGGAAGTTATAAGAAGTTAAATACTTTTTTCCTAAGCAAATATTATCTGTCCTAAATTTTCCAACTTGTTCTGAACAACATCCACAAGGGAAAACATTGAAACAAAACTGTTTATTCACAAGTGTCACTTTCACTCACTGCTTGGAAGAGAGCAACGATGGAGCTTGCATACTGAGATGAAGCAACGCATAGAGTTTTAATAATTTATGTTGCAACATTGAACCTATGAATACTGAGATGAAGCAACGCATGATTATATCTCTCAGCAAGATGTAGAGATGTAGAGCCGCATGATTATATCTCTCAGCAAGATGTTGGAGCAATTATAACGCGGTATATCAATGACAACAAACTGAATCACCCTACGAAGAAGAGAGTAGTTTGTGATGAAAGACTTCAATTTTTTTGGAAACAAAATTTTAAAAAAAATCATTTTCCTTGTTTGATACGGTTACTTTTTGAAAAAGACCTTCTCCAAAGCCATTTACACTTGATGAGTGTAAAAAAAAAAAAAAAACGCAGGTGGTAGCTGCGTTTTTCCAAAAAACGCAAGTGGTAGACCTGCGCACATGCACATTTTGCTAAATATTTATTTTATATATATACTTTTTTAAAAAAAAAATTCTGACTTCAAATACTTTTCAAAATTTCTCAGTAAGTAGGTCTTAAATCGGTGATTATTTGGGGGAGACCACTTACCAGGGATGTCAATTCGTGTTGTGTGAAACCACTTACCAGTAATTTGGCAAAAAAAGAAAAGTACAACCAACCAGTACGGGTTGTGTGAAAATATATTCAAGCAGACACTTTGTTTCTAACGACACCAACTACTCTTGCTTGCTTAAGTCTGCTCTGCTAATCCAAGAACACAGTCGTCCTTGCCATCGTCATTTCTCTAAAATCTAGTAATCTAAAGGAAACAAATTGACTACAGGGAAAATGCTGGCCACTCGTTGGGCATATCGGAGCAGCGCGGCGCCGTATTGGCAGTCTATTTTCTTCAGCAGCTCCTCATACTCTTCCTCGGCGGCGTCTGTCCATGCGGAGAAGACCATTAGAGATAGACCCAGAAGCGATTGGACCCGAGACGAGATTAAGTCCATTTATGATTCACCTGTTCTTGATCTCCTCTTCCATGGTGTAAGAAAATTTTCTCCTTTATTTCTATATTCTTAGCTATTTGTCCCATTGAATGAGCAACATTACTAGGCAGTGACAAGTTTGTATTTAGACTTAAGGTCAATCTGCGTGGCAAAGCTAAACCTCTTTGGCCAAATCTGAGGGGAAAATTTGGTGGTTAATTAAATAAGATCCTGCCAATGTCAAATGTTCCGATTCATACTCATTGCTCTAGCTAGAAGAGGAAAACTATCTACTGAGTAAGATATGGACTTTTTGTCTGTTGGGATTCTTAATTGATGGGTGATCCTCTTGGTTTGAACTTTTTAAGTAATGATATCTGTACTGGAAACACACCATTTAATTATAATGCATTGGACTCCATTTGATGTTTTCCCCCTTTTTCATTAGGACAAGTTTGGTTATACCTGGAAAGCTCAACTAACCCCACTTTTCTGTTAGTACTGGACGTTCTGCTTCTATCTTATCTAAATACAAGATGTTATTAATTGCCCAAACAGCTAGTACCTGAGCAAGTTATTTTTATTTCGATGCTTGAAGGGTTTAGGCAAGATTCAGTGACAAGACCAACTTTACATTAAAAGTATCTCATGACATATTTCATATGCATTGCATTCAAAATTTGATGGAAACCACAAAGATTTGAGCTGCTTGTAACTGTCCAGAGAAGGGAATACTAGAAAATCTACATTCCTGTGCTCAGATAATTATGCTACTGAATTTGCCATATGTAGTTTATTTTGTGCATTCTCTTCATTAGGAGATTATTTTTTGAAATAACTTGGTTCTATTCAATGTACAATCTGAATATTCTCAGCAGTATTGCTGTACATTTACCATATAACCCCTTCTTTTCAGGCTCAAGTCCATAGACACGCTCACAACTTCAGGGAAGTGCAGCAGTGTACTCTCCTCTCTATCAAGACAGGTGGATGTAGCGAAGATTGTTCGTATTGTCCACAGTCCTCAAGGTACAGCACCGGATTGAAAGCCCAAAAGCTCATGACGAAGGATGATGTTCTTGAAGCAGCTCAGAAGGTCACACTTTCTTGATGTGCTCAATAAATTCTGGCTTTTAGAGCATTAATGCTATAGTTTTCTCCATGTGTTCGCTTTCGGGGCCTCACTAATGATATAATGTCATCCAGATAGAGACATTAACTATTTTTTAGATTAATTGCGGCATTACAGTCTGCACTGCATCATCCATGATCTATAATAGTAGATACTAGCTGCAGGTTTGCTGCTATGATGTCATAACTTTTGAAATGGCTTTAAATTTTACACAGTTGGGTTGCAACTGCGATGATAGTTTGATACTCCAATGTGCACAGAAAGACTAAATCAATAAAAATGGAGATTTAACTATTTAAGATATGAATTTATGAGGTTATGGTATTTGACTCAGACTCTTGATTATGGAGGTTGAACACAATGTCTGCCAAAGAAGGAAAGTTGAATTGTGTCGACAGTTTAGATAGAGGCTATTGGTCTGGTTAAAAGGGTTAATGGTGGTGGATAAGTCCATAGGCAAATCATTCATGCAATTCCGAACCAAATTGTTCGTTAGTTGCAACTTGTTCATCCTCTTCTGGGTGTCTACTATTGTTTTCAGGCGAAAGAAGCTGGTAGCACGCGATTTTGCATGGGTGCTGCCTGGAGGGACACTGTTGGGAAGAAGACCAACTTCAGCCACATCCTTGAATATGTAAAAGAAATAAGGTTGTCTTATAAGCCATTTCTTGTAAAATATCTATAAAATTTATAGCATTTGGCTTTATGTCTTGTCCTGCACAGGCTCGGAAAGTTGAGCCTTTTGTGATTCTACAGTAAAGCTCTGCTGTACATGTCTGACCTTACAGAATTGGTCCATTTGATCTTATCAGGGAAATGGGGATGGAGGTGTGCTGCACTTTAGGGATGCTAGAAAAGCAGCAAGCCCTCGAACTGAAGAAGGCAGGTCTGACGGCATATAACCATAATTTAGATACCTCAAGGGAGTACTATCCCAACATTATCACCACTAGAACTTATGATGAACGCCTCCAGACCCTTGAGTTTGTTCGTGAGGCTGGGATCAATGTTTGTTCAGGTACTTGGATGAATTCCTTTATTCTGAAAATCCACTTCTTCCCAGATTTATATCCATAGCTTTAAACAGGTGAAGATTTTAATGTTTGATTAAAATAAGTGATAAAGGCTGGTAGTGTATGGTATAACATGATTACATACAATTATATATGCTTTTCACAAAACATTGTTATGTTACAAACAACTGCCTACACATTGCATACAAATATGCACGATTTCCCAAACTTAAAAAGGATTTACATAAACTAAAGATCAAGTTAATATCTACTTCTTCATGGATTGACTTGAAGTACTACTTTTTTGTTTTTCCACGAATGTAGGTGGAATTATCGGTCTAGGAGAAGCAGAAGAAGACCGAATTGGTTTGTTGCACACTTTAGCAACGCTTCCAGCACATCCTGAGAGTGTTCCCATTAACGCACTTCTTGCAGTTAAAGGCACGCCTCTTCAAGATCAAAAGGTAAGCGACTATTTTTCTTGTATCAAGTTTATTTATTGTATATTCAAAAACATACATTCAAGTGATGGATTTGTAGAGGTTAGGGTTGAATTCCCTACACCAACAAATTGCTTGTAATATTTAAAGTTACCAATAATAACTACTACATCATGTATATTCTGGATTTTGCAGCCAGTTGAAATATGGGAGATGATTCGGATGATAGGAACCGCAAGGATAGCCATGCCGAAGGCGATGGTTCGGTTGTCTGCAGGGAGGGTTCGGTTCTCCATGCCTGAGCAAGCTCTGTGCTTTCTTGCAGGTGCTAACTCCATTTTCACTGGAGACAAGCTCTTGACAACCCCCAACAATGACTTTGATACAGATCAGCTCATGTTCAAGACGCTCGGCCTCATCCCCATGGCACCCTCTTTCGAGGATGAGTCCTCCTCCTGCTGCTCAAACGAAGTTGTTCAAGAGGTATCTGCTTAGAATTTGGGTTGAGGAATTGCTTTCCATGGTTTGTAGTACTTAAAAATATGGGATTACTTGTGTCTCAAGTCAGCACTTTGTTTAGATTAATGTCATTTCCTATGAGATAGATAGATCCCTAGACACAAATAAAAAGAACTTGGGTTCTGCTATTATTGCTCTGTCGCTTTAGGAAGAAAACAAAACAGTTGGATCGTAGTAATTAGGGGTGGCAATTTCTGACACGACACGATTAAACGATCTACAATTTACACGTTTAGACACGACACGATTACTAAGCGTGTCTAAACAACTCTTATACGTTTAGACACGATTAATAATCGTGTCTAAACACATCTAACCTGCAAATACACGTCAAACACACGTTTAGACACGATTAGTAATCTATATCAAGTATGAACAAGCATGAACAGGTATTATATACTATATAGACTAAAATAGATAATATTATATTTGATGGATAATAATTATGAACATATAAATATTTGTAATTAAAAATTAAATATATTAATTAAGTATAAATATAGATTATGTGAGTGCATAAACATTTTTGGGAGTGTATAAACATTTTTGGGAGTGTACTAACTTTGAAAACCGTACTTTATATATATGTATTTGTGTATATATCTGCTTTAAAGCATATATGAGTTTGGCCTTAACGGATCCTGTGTCTAAACAACTCTATACGTTTAGACACGATTAACGACTTATACGTTTAGACACGAGACATGTTTAGACACGTTTAAGATTTATCCGTTTAGACACGAGAAATGTTTAGACACGACACGATTAATGACACGACACGATTAGACACGACACGACTGCCACCCCTAGTAGTAATGACGATTTCCATGAGTGAGGGTTCGTCTGAAGGGACAAACATTATATACTCATGGCGCTCTTTGATGAAAGAGCGACACTGGCTAGCAAGTATGGTAAACATAATTTACCAAAAAAAAAAGTATGGTAAACATATAAAAATTGTGATTTTTCCCAATATTTTTTGTGTGGTAAAATATTTTAACTGTAATAATACATAGCAACTTGCTATTAGCAAGTGATATTTATTTATTAACATATAATAATAATAATAATAATAATAGAGTTCAAACTTTAAGTGCTTGGATTTATTCTATTTTCAGCTGGATATTCCTAACTTGAGCTCAATCAGAACATTTAGGTTCTGTTCCAATTATCTTATACCCATTTTTGAGCTACTTAGTTGTAAAACATAAACATGATTTAAAAAATTTGTAACCGACGATAACATGGACTCGCTACGTGTACCTTCATAAACTCAAGAATTCCTCTGAAATTTCGTATCGTTTCTCGTGGTATGTTTCACATTTTATTTCACCTACCACATTTATAGTCTTATTTTGTATCAATACAAGTTAACTATTATTTAAATTAATATTGAAAGTTAGAAGAAAAAAATAGTTACTATTTCGATTAAATACCTCTACTTTCATCCAGATCTTTTTTCATAAAAATATTCAACTAAAAAAATGTCTCAAAGTAAAAAAAAAAACATTCATTCATAGTAACTAGGTCAACTCCAATATCCAAATGCCTAAATTTGCACAGACCATCCAACGATAAAATATAACTAATTCAGGATATTTACCAATTGTTATAATTTCATTGAAAAACTCCATTGCAGCCTTACTATTAGCTATGCTGGCATATGGCACGTATCAAAGGAGTATATGTGATAGTATCAGGAGTGACTCCTTTGTCCCACATTTCTCGGTGAATGACCAATGCCTTGTGTACTCTTTTAGCTTTGCAATATCCTTTGATTAACGTATTATAAGTTACAACATTTGGCAAGTAACCTTTTTCAACCATCGAACTAAGCAACTTCTCAGCTTCATCCAATTGACTTTGTAAGCAATATCCATTCATCAACATATTGTATGTAACTATGTCAGGTTCAATGCCTCTTGCTGTCATGGTATCAAACATGCATTTGGCTTGAGAAACCATCCCCTCCTTACATAGTGCATCTATTATGGTATTGAACGTTACAACATCTGCCGCTACTTTTGTCTTGAGCATTTGGTTACACAACTCTCTAACCTTACCCCCACTGGCCAAAAGTGCACAAACCTTGAAATAAACAGGTATATGTGATGACATTGGGTTGGATGTCATTTGCAACCATCAACTCCAATAGATAATTGGCTTTCATCCAACATCCTAAAAGACATAAACCATGGATTAAGGAGGTGTAAGTAACAACATCCGGCATAATCCCTTTAGTGGTCACTTTGAAGAATAGTAAAACAGCACATTTCCAATACCCTCCACTGCACAACCCGTTAATCAACAAGCTATAAGTAGAAATAGTAGGTTGGATGTCAATTCTCATCATACTCTCTAAGAGCTTTAGAGCCTCAACTATTTTTCCATTCTTAACAAAAGAATGGATCACAATGTTATATGTAACCACACTATGTAAACCACTCCCCTTCCACTTTTCAAGTAATTCAATGGCTATATATGTTTTCCCTGAGCTCACTAAGCCCTTGAACACAGCTCCATAGGTGACTGCATTAGGCATATAACCTTTATCACCCATTTCATCCACTAAATTCACTGCCCTTGAAATCTTACCGTCCATACAAAGCCCATTGACTAGACTGTTCAAGGTAATCACATTAGGTTCAAAACCAAGTTTGAAGATTCTAGTTAGAACACTGAAGGCAAACTCCACCCTCTTCAGCTGGCAGAGACAATTTATCAGGATACTCCAAGTACTGAGATTGCAGCTCATTCCAGCTAAGTACATATTCTCAATCAGTCTAACAACGATAGAATAATACTTCATCTTGACTAAAACGCCTAAAAGCCGATTAAAATCGATAATTGATGGCAAAGGACGCATCAATAACATTCTATCAAAGCAGGTTAGAGCATCATCCAGGTTTTCAAATCCACCATCAGTTCTACATTTGTTCCTCACGTGATTGAGGAACTGGTGTGGTTTATTTAAATTAGTAACCTCAGCAGCAAAAGAAGACAGATTCTGAAAGAGTAAGGAAGTTGACAGATTCTTACTGCTCGGGTGAATGAAGAAGGAATCACAAAAGAGGAATAGAGGACTGGCGTGATGAAGATGGGGAAAGCGAACGCGAAAAGGATTGGAGAAAGCTCTTACTAAAGCCATGTCAGTTTTGAATCTTCAATCAAATGATTCGAGTGTTTAGCAATTTAGGTATTTCGCGACGGCGACGACATTTGGTAGATCAGGCAACAAGTAGGATACTTTCTAAGAATGAGACAGAGAGAAGAATTTCATATGAAAATGATTTATTATTACTTTCTAAAAATTAAAATTCCAAGATTATTTTCATCTATATTATTAAGGCGGAACAAGTTTATATAACCGCTGATTATTTAAATTATAAAAATATCATTTAATTTAATAAAACTGTTAGATACATATTTAATTTACTTAAAATATTTTAGTCATTTCACAATTTAATTTAGATATATTTTATTATTTTATTCATATCTCTCTTCATCCTCCATATTTTTTGCCATTATTTCATCATCCCAAATTTTCAGCACAACTTTCTCCCATTATCCCACCATCCCAACTTTCTCCACAATTCTCTCTCCAAATATTTGATTTGAAGAATCGTAACAGATTTGGAGAAGCAATCCCGCTTACTATTAAGGTCCATCCCCACAGATTTTTTCCTCTCCATCAGATGAACTCCCTCCCCAATTTACCAAGTTCCAACCCCCGAATTACAACGTTCCAACCCCGGCATTACCAAGTGGCGTCCCCGGCATCCCCAAGTTCCAACCCCGGCATCCCAAAGTTCACCGACGTCTTAACTTCCCTGGTGTCCCAAAGTTCAACCGAGTCCCCGAAAATCCTGGTGTCCCACGTTCCCTGGTGTCCTAAAGGTTCAGCCTGACGTCCCCAAGTTTTTGTATCAGTGGTCAATCCAAATTCAAGAACCGACGTACAATCGTTCGCTGACAGTCTTGAAGGTAAATCAAACAATTCACTTTTGCTGAAATTGTTAGGGTTTTTGCTGAAATGGTAAATTATGTATGCAGAACTTACATACACTTAATAAATTAGGACACTTCATACGTATTTGAGACTGTCTATTTGATCACAGCAGTGACGAAGAAAAGCAGCAGTCAAGCGACGAACAAAAGACCAGAAGTTCCTCAGCATTTAAGGTAGTTCAAGAACATCCTTGAATTATGTCTGTCTTAAATTATCAAGTAGTGATAAAAATAGCGTTTGTGTGTGTTCGTAAATCAAAAATTAGGTGAGGAAAGAAAAGGTGGGAGATAGAATCACTACCCCAAAGAGAAGTATCGCAATCTGTCTTACCATTTAGAAAGGTAAGCTTCATATGATTTTATTATTTTTTTTGGCTGTGATGAATCTGCATATGAGATGAATGCTGTGACTGATTTTATTAATTCCCACTAATGCTGCATCAATAATTGATCAATTTATATAATTTTTTATAATCTACAACTGATTGATTTGATTAATTCCCACTAATGCTGCATCAATAATTGATCAATTTATATAATGATTTTATAATATGCATCAATAATCAATAATTGATTCCCACTAATGATTTTATAACTTTTATAATTTTTATAATTGATCAATTTGATATAATCTGCATATGGGATGAATGTTGTGATTGATTCCCATAAGCATATGGGAATCAATTTTTGGATCAAATCTACAATATGTTGTCATGTTATTAATGTAAAGACTCCATAAGCATATGGGAATTAATATGCAGATTCATATAAATTGATCAATAATTGATCAATTTATATAATCTGCATATGGGATGAATGCTGTGATTGATTTTATTAATTTTTTTATGATGTGATGAATGTTGTGATGATATAGTCTTAGTATACCATATATATGCATATATCCTAGAAGTGATAAAATATGCATATATATCCTAGAAGTGATAAATCTGCATATGCGACACTTCATAAAAGATATAGTCTTAGTATACCATATATATGCACACTAAAGACGCTGTAGTACTAATTTCATATGCATAGGATAATTCTTGCAAGATTCTCTCTTTTGCTGCATCAGTACTCACTGAGGCCATCCATTACATCAAGATCCTCCATGTAAGTCTCCATAACCATAATCTTTTTGTTGTGTTTGCTGTGATGAATCTGAATTTTATGTTGGAAAATATGATGAATCTTTTAGTCTTTCAAATCAGATTGTTGATTTTAATCTGATTTGTATATTTTAATCAATAATTTGATTTGTATATTTTAATCTGATTTGTATATTTTAATCACAATCTGATTTGTATAACTGCAGATTGTTGATACATTAATTACATTTGGACACTAATGATTTGATACACCAACATTTGATAATCAAAATGTTTTGATACTCTGTTTATTGTTCATATTAAATATACAAATCAGAGTTCATCAGATTATTTGTTATTTGAACAATCAGAGTTCATTTGATTTATACACTCTGTTTTATTAAATGTAGTCTGTTTTAATAAATATACAATCAGAGTTCATATTAAATATACAATCAGAGTTCATTTGAACACTTTGTTTTGATACACAAATGATTCATCATATTTAAAAGTTTGATATTTAAAAACACTTGATTGGCTAAAAGAAAAGTCAACATCTCATTTCATCAAATATTTAGGTGAGGAAAGGTGGGAGACATAATCACTACACTTCAACAATTGGTCTCTCCATTTGGAAAGGTAAGATATTTTACAAGATATTTTAATTTGCAGATGATGAATTCGACGATGAATTCATTAACTTTTTTTGCTTTGTTTTTTCTTAAAATAGTACTAATTGAATAGTACATGGTGGGTTTCTCTGTTAATTTTAGTACTAATATTTATATATCCATCAGCTAGCTGCTAGCTCTACTCGACAGACTAATTGAAGCTCAGTACATGCTGGATTTCTTTGTTCTTTCTGGGAATTCATTTAAAGAAATAAAAGGAAAGAAAGAAGGAGAGGGTGAGGGATAATAAATTGTGATGCATTCTCATTGATGTGAAGTGGTAACCTACTATTTGTTATTGTTGATGTTATTTTAAATGTGATGATTTATATTTTTACTTTATAACTGCAGATTGTCTTTGTCTTTAATCCCGATCAAGATTGTTGGATCGAACGCAAAGATAGTTGTTAGCTTCATTAATCTCATCTGCGGTATGTTTGCGTGTTGATTTTTTTTAGAACTCAATATTGATGAGTTTTTTTTTCCTATCCATAATTATGTTATTGTCACACTAGATTGTGTTTACTGGATCTGTGTTTAATATTGACTGAAGTATAATAATATGGTATAGTACAAATCGAGCATTGAATTATTGTTACCATATATTGTTTGAAGCAAAAAAATATTGTTGATTAAAAAAATAAAATTAATATATTTGCACTATAATGTTATCATTATTAAGTTTTGAATTGTAATAATTTAAAATGGAATAATAGTTAAATTGATAAAGTGTTATTATTTAGGTAAATGTTATTCTAAAAATATATTTAAGTATATTATATATTGAACTCTCAATTTTAGATTTCAATGCTCGACTCCTAAACATTACTTAAATATCCCAAATATTTAACTATTATTACGAATAATAGTTACATAGACAAAATATTCCTTAATAACGAAAATACAATTGAAAATAATGTTATTATTAGGTAAAATTGACACACCCTTAATATTAATCACTTCATTGTTGTCACACTGAATTAATTTGACCAAATAATCATCATTCATAAAGTAATCCTTCAAAATCAACGATTTTGGTCCTCTTTAGTAATTGAAAAACTTTTACTACATAAATTAAACGAACTCAACTTATGCAAACTGGAGGTATATTAACGACCTAAACTCATTAATCTATATTCATAATTTTGTACATGATAAAATTAAAGTGATTTAAACCATTTCATGTCTACATCTACGTTTATATATTCAACTATGTTTCACCATATCAATACAATATTATTTCTTATACTTTGTATAGGTATACATTTGGTCGTACAATATGCATCATTCACCATCACATAGACGTCCTCGAGGTACGTGTAATGTTATATTGACATATACACACATACACATTTAAATAAACTTTTTTATTCATTTTAATTCATAAATTAATATTTTCATAAACAATATTATTAGAATCATTCTGATTAACTGTTATTCGAAGACTTGCCCGCATGCCGGTACCAGTACAAGATAATTCCGGAGCTAGTTCTTCTACAACCCACCTAGTGGGTAATTCAATGGAAGTTGGTTTACATCGTTCAAACGACTTTCAAGGTATATGCGATCTTCATACCATATCAATAAATTTGTAGCAAACACAATTAAACATAATTTAATTGTGTTTGCTATAAATTATAAGTCAAACTTATATGGTACCCAATTAATTTTAATTAAACTACTGACAACTTTATTGGTGTAAAGCATTACGTTCACGTTATAGTATATATAACTATTCACTTTTTCTTCAGTGTTACCTGCAACAACACGAAGAAGAGGATATAATTGTATTGCTCGAGATTTTCAAGAGGGTATTGATTCTCTAAGATACGTTCTTCGGGATCCTACATTCTGTAACAAATGTTCAGCCCATCGTTTCCACCACGAGAATGACAGTATATGTTGCATGAATGGTCGGATTGCCCTACCGTTGCATTCTCCTCCCCTAGATATGTTAGAATTATTTGAAGATCCAACTGTTGATGGAAATCACTTTACGCATAACATTCGTGCTTATAATCATGTGTTCTCTTTTACCTCAATGGGCGTGAATGTGGATGAAAGCTTGGTGGCAGGTAGTCGAGGGATATATACATTTCGAGCTCAGGGATCAATATATCATCAAATTGGTTCTCATCTACCATCTGAAGACGAACGACCAAGATATCTACAGACATATATATACGACACCGAGCATGAATTAGAGAACCGATTAACTGAAAATAATACCTTAAAGGTTACAGTATTGGAGAGAATAACTGCAATACTCAATGACGTAAATCCATTCGTGCATCAATTTCAACAGTTATCTACAAGATCGGATATACATCAGTGTCGTTTAATTATAAGAGAACAACCACGTCATATGCATCAGTACGCAGTACCCACTGCTCCACAGGTAGCAGCAATTATAGTTGGAGGAGATGATATGACTAAGATTCGCAGTCGTGATTTTATTGTTCAAAGACAATCTGGTGATCTAATAAATGTACAAGATCTGAGCACCTATTATGATCCCCTTCAATATCCAATACTACTTCCTCACGGACTTTATGGTTGGACGTTTGATGAAGAACGCAGATCAACACGTACTGTAACATGTCGTGACTATTATGCTTTTATGATACAGGTATAGTCTTTATTCATACTCTTTTAATTACTTTTATTACCTAAATAATAACTTATTTAGGATCATTTTGCTCCTGTAATTTAATACGTCAGTTCGTTCTTACAGATTAGAGAGCATATTTCAAAATCTCTACTTCTCCGTGGTGGACGACTTATGCAACAATATGTGGTCGATCAGTATGTTAAAAGTGAATCACATAAACTTCGTTGGAGTTCACTATGGAAGGAAGTGATTCTTATCCACTATATCGACGGTGTAATCATGGATGCATATCACATCCACACCGTTCAGGGGTAAATGTGGATAATAGATGGGTTGTTCCGTATAATTCGTGGTTACTTTTAAAGTACGACTGTCACATCAATGTGG
The DNA here is from genome assembly GCA_946814005.1 of Chamaenerion angustifolium. Lineage (NCBI taxonomy): Eukaryota > Viridiplantae > Streptophyta > Magnoliopsida > Myrtales > Onagraceae > Chamaenerion > Chamaenerion angustifolium. The sequence continues at coordinate 5,868,860 of OX328279.1, forward strand.
AGATTTGTGCAAGCATAGAGAGTGTAAAGTATTTATATAAATACATTCACAAAGGTATTGATCGAGTTGCGGTGCAAGTGAGGGTATCATCTTTGAATGATGAAATACAACAGTACATCGATGCGCGTTGGGTTTGTGCACCAGAAGCAGTTTGGAGAATTCTTACACTCCTTATGACAAGAATGTATCCGAATGTGTATCGTTTACAAATTCATTTACCAAACATGCATCAAGTGCGCTTTCGAGATAACCAACCAATTGCCCACGTATTAGCAGATTCTCGAAATGCGAAGACTATGCTTACTGAACTTTTTACGTGCAACACGATCGATGTTGAAGCAAGACACTATTTATATCGAGAATTTCCTAAACATTATGTTTGGTCTAAAATAAGTCTTGCTTGGGTAAGAAGAAGGATTCGAATTAAAGTCATTGGAAGAATTTACACAGTGACCCCTAATGATAAGGAAAAGTTTTATCTAAGACTACTGCTTAATCATGTCAGAGGACCGACATCTTTTGAAAATCTACGAACGCATGACGATGTCACGTATGATTCATTTCAAAAAGTTGCTGAGAGTAGGGTTTATTAGAGCAGGACAATAGTATTCGATTGTGCTTGCAGGATGCCTCATCATTCCGTACACCGAGCGTTCTTAGGAGACTTTTTGTCACTATTTTAGTATTTAATGAACCAACCGGCGTGCGTGACCTGTGGAATGAATTTTATTAACCCATGGTTGAAGTTTATCATCCTTCTAATACAGATGCAACACAGATAGAGAGTCGTCCATTGCGCTACCTTAATCTACAACTTCAACAGCATGGAAAGACAGTTCGTTATTTTGACTTACCTTTCATTGTCTATAATTTCGACAGCGAAAGTTCTAATCCGCGTATTATACAAGATGAGTTGTTAATTCATGTACCACAAGCTGATTTAGATTCAGTTCAAAGGCTAAACCCAGATCAAAAGAATGCATTTGATACAATTATGTCAACTATTGATCGTAGAGAAAGTGGTGTGTACTTTGTTGACGGACCCGGTGGCACTGGAAAGACGTACCTATACCGGGCAATTTTAGCAGTGTTACGTAATAGGGGCAAAATTGCTTTGGCTACAGCATATTCAGGGATAGCAGCAACGATTTTGCCTAGTGGTTGTACAACCCATTCTAGATTCAAGCTCCCAATAAATTCTACCTCTTCTGCTACATGTTCGATTACTAAACAGTCTTATCACGCTGAGTTACTACGTCGGGCTACAACAATCATATGGGATGAGGCGCCTATGGCTCATAGATTTCTTTTTGAATCATTAGACCGAACTTTGAAGGACATTTGTGACAGTAGTGATCCGTTCGGTGGTAAAGTCATGATATTGGGTGGGGATTTTCGACAAGTGCTTCCTGTCGTACAAATGGCAAATAAGGCGCAATTGATTGATGCATGCTTCATTAAATCCGCTCTCTGGAGGCATGTTACAGTTCTTAAATTAAAACAGAACATGAGGTCTCGATTTGATAACAACTTTTCAGAGTTTCTATTACGCGTTGGTGATGGAAGAGAAACACACACATTTGAAGATTTCATACAACTGCCGCAGGATATGACAATACGTTGGGAAGGTGAAAAATCGATTGATGCATTAATTGATGTTATCTTTCCAGATTTTCAAAATGTATCACAAGATCCGTCATGGTACGAAGATAGAGCTATATTGGTGCCAACTAATACTGATGTTGATCAGTTAAATGACAAGATTATACGACGTTTTTCGGGGTCTGGACATACATTCTATTCTTAAGACAAGGTTGATAGTGAAAATGGAGATTTATATCAAAATGAGTATGTCAACTCAATTGCACCAAAAGGAATGCCTCCACATTTTCTAACTCTTAAAAAAGGTGCCCCGATAATGCTTCTTCGAAATCTCGATCCTAACGCTGGACTTTGTAATGGAACAAGACTATTATGTTTGGATTTTATGCGGAACTTAATTTATGCGGAAGTTCTTGGTGGACAATTTAAAGGAACAAAAGCATTTATTCCAAGGATATTAATGAAGCCGACGGAAGATGTTCGCTTGCCTTTCCAGATGACACGTAAACAGTTCCAGTACGTCTTAGTTTTGCAATGACTATAAATAAGGCGCAAGGTCAAACATTGCCTAACGTTGACATATATTTGTCTGATCATGTATTCAGTCATGGTCAATTATATGTTGCTTTATCACGCGGTACGGCTCAGTCGACAACAAAGGTTTTGGTTAAAAAGGGAGAACTGGAAGGACTTACCGGTATACATACTCGAAATGTGGTATACAAAAATGTTTTGTTAGTTTGATCATTTGACTCTTACCATGTTTATGTTAAGGGCGTAGTTGTGCATCTTAATTTCTTTGTTTTGTATTTTATATTTTGAGTAAATTGTTTTCATATATAGTTCATGTTATTCTAAGTCAATATATATACTTATTTCATATGTTTAGTACCGCTTTTCAATCAACTTTCTTTTATAGATAAATCATTTGGAACGCAACGATCTATTTTCATAACATGTATATATAGGTTTCGTATATATATAGTTAACTAATAATATAGATAAAATTTTTGTAATCCACTAAAGTGTATTTCCCTAATGGTTATACTAGACCCCGGCACGCGCTACGCGCGTGCGCGTTGTCGTCGTTGGTCGTGCGTGAGGTGTTACGAGAACATGATCGTCCCGACTCCTAGGTTGATACAAGAACATTACAATCAAACTACTCATTATATAAATTTTACTAATGTAAAAGTAAGATTAATTTGAATAAGATAATGGAATAATAAAATTTAAAAACTTGATAATTTTCTTTAAAAATTGCTCGAGCGACTGGGATCATATAAAAAAGGACTTTCGGTCGCTCGAGCAATTTTTAAAGATAATTATAGAATTTTTAAATTTTATTATTCCATTATCTTATTCAAATTAATCTTAGTTTTACATTAGTAAAATTTATATAATGAGTAGTTTGCTTGTAATGTTCTTGTATTAACCTAGGAGTCGGGACGATCATGTCCTCGTAACACCTCACGCACGACCAACGACGACAACGCGCACGCGCGTGTAGTTTATTTTAAGACAATGTTTGCTTTATTTTAATAAATAGGGAAAAATTCTATCATTATTTTAAAAAATAATTACATGTTTGATTAACTTATTTATCATATATTCTTACTTTGATATTTTCAAAGTTACGGTTGGTTGAGTATTAATTAGATTTTAATTTCATATGTAATTGAAAAGAACTATAGATCAAATAACAATCAAGTATATTACATAAATTAACATAACAACTGAAAATAAAATTTACTTAATTAAGAAAATTCCATAACATGAACAATAGATCAAATTTCTTTTTCCACACCAATTTTAATTTTGCAAAACTATTATTTTGTATGTGTATGTCTGTTTTGATTGATGTTAATTCAGTTTAAATTCTCTAAATTTATTGATAAAATCATATTTTTAGAATGACGACGAACTAATTTTTAAAAAATCACGGGTTTCTCAATTTTCTTTGAAAAGGGGGGATAGATGAGAAAACAAATGTTGTAGAGGAGAAAAGTAGGAACTACGTAGGAGTAACATGAAATGATAAAAAAAAATTGTTGATTAGGAAGAAAGGAGAAAATGATAGTGATAGAGAAAAATATAATCATTATCTTGTAAAATATGTAATGTTACATATGTTTGTAGTTTGTTAATACATATATTTTTTAGTTATAAGTTCATATGTTCAAGTCTTCGTGCATATAGTTTTTTTTTAATAAACTTTCAAGAAAACATTTAAGTGACCAAAATAATCGTGATAAATATAAACTAATTAGATTATTAAAGGTATTTGTACAATTTCACAGATGGCAGTTACAAAAACCATTCTGCATTAATAATATAGATATTATTATTTATTTTTAGAATAAAACTTTTAAATGTTTTTGTTATATTTTTTTGTAATAATTAGAGAATTGTTTTGAATGAAAGTTGATATTTTTTAATTTATTTACAATTAATGTTATAATACTAAAAATTTACTGTTTTCTTTTATGAAAAAATGAATGTATATCAAATTTTGCATATTAACATGTTCAATTATAAAAATATATTTTTTTAATATTTTATACAATTTTTTAATAAGTAATAACTACTATCAAAGTACTAGTAGTTACAATTATAAAAATATGTATATGCAATATAATATTTATGATAAATATACGATAAAAAAAAACAACATAAAAGCTAAGTTAAAAAATATGCATTATTAAATGTTTATATCATTTTTATCACCGCCTCAAATTATCATTCACTAACTCTATTAATATATATATATAACTTTATAATTAAAAAAGAAACAACACACTCTCTTACATCTCTTACACTTACCTTACAATATTTTTAAATTTACTTTAAACGTTTTGATATTATTTCACTCATAATTATGGTATAATATATATATATATATATATATATATATTTATTTATTTATTTATATAAAAACTCATAATTATTTATTATAGAAAATTTATGTTTTATAATAGTAACAATTTGTTTTTAATCTATATTTAGTTAATAAATAATGTAATAATATTTACTATTAAGAATAAATTAAGGGGTTAATTACTTAATTGGTTACACATGTTTCAAAATGTGATTAATTGGTTTTGCTATGTGACTAATTGGATTTTCTATTGTTCATCGTCAAAAATCACCGTTAAGTTACTATTTAGATACATAAAATGACTTAATTACCCTTTACATCCTTCGTCAACATGTCTCCTTATTCTTCATTCTCCTCCTCTGTGACCACATCTCTTCGATTGACAACGATTCTCTACCGCAACAAGCTCTTCTAGGTACGTCTCTTTCTCCAAACAAGATTATGGGTACGAACCCAGAAATCGCGATTCTGAGTTCGTGATGAACCTAGAAATCACGATTATGGGTTCGAAAACTATGGTGGAATTGGGAAGTAGATACAAGACGGTACTGAAGGTGGAAAAAGCTTATTGAAGAACTTGATGCTCAAAATATTAAAGTGATGACATACTGTAACTCGTGTCTAGCTCCGGTACTCTCTCAACAGCTTACATTTCTTATAGCATGTGCTACCCAATGAACTTATGAAATTTTCAACCTTTGTGGTTGCAGATCGGAACAAAGCCAAATTTTAGGAAAAACTTGTTTGAGGAAGCAAAGAGTTTAGGAATCTTGGTAAAACATAAGAATGGTGAACCATATATGGTCCCAAATACGACCTTTGATGTAGGTATGTTGGATTTGACCCACCCCGATACAGCAACTTGGTTCAAGAGAGTTTTGACAGGGGGATGATGGAGTGAGGGGTTGGATGGTTGATTTTGGTGAAGGTCTCCCAGTGAATGCTGTCATCTATTCAGGTTCTGAATACTAACTATATGGCTAACCTGAAATTCAATTTCAGCAACGAAACATACGTAACAATAAATTTACCTCAGACGAACCAAACCTGCTATTCCATCATTTTCACGAACCCAGAACCGTGATGTTTCTGTTTGATTTAAGAGTTAAGAACATAATAATCATTTGATAATTCAAAAATATATTAAAAATATTAATTAACGGTAAAATTAACGGTTTACTAACGGAATAATCAATTAATCACATTGGGAAAAACATGTGTAACCAATTAGTCACATAGCAAAACTAATTAATCACATTTTGAAACATATGTAACTATGGTGAAACATATGCTGCACAATGGTGAAACATGTGTAACCAATTAAGTAATTAACCCTAAATTAAAATATAAAAATTCATAATTCATAAATATTTACTATTTAATGCTATTTATTATGGGTGAGAAAAAAAGACTGGTGGACCTTAAAAAAAAAACCATTATGAGTAGAGGTGGCAATTCGGGTCAACCCGCCGGGTTCGACCCAGCCCGACCTGACCCGGCACACTGTGCGGGTCAACCCGGACCGACCCGCAGCACTGTACGGGTCAGATTTCATGACCCGAACCCGACCTGGCAGGTCGGTGGGTCGACCCGCCTGACCCGCCAGTGGAAAAACAGCTTACAATTGCAGCTAAGGGCAGCCGAATGATTGCACAGTACATTTGAAGTTCAGTTGAATAAAATCCAGATAGCATGCCTTTGACCAAATTTGATCTACAAGGAGACAAATTGGAAATTACTCGGCTCAATGACACACCTTTTATGGATAATAATAAAGAAATGACACATCTTTTATGGATGATAATAAAGAATTGATATGATAATAATAAAGAATGGATATGGACTTGCCTAAAGTACTTGGAAAAGTGTGATCCACCGAGTACATTAAGAAAGTAAGATTAGATATTTACCACATATTTATTTTAATGTAAACTAAGTAAATTTATTCATCTACATCATATTAAAAAAAGGGAAAAGTCTTAAAAACGTACATGATGTTTGACGAAAATGGTTTTTCAACCCTCACGATTGTTTTAGGTATAACATGTTTGAAAACGATTGTTTTTGGTACACCCGTCTAACTGCCGTTCAATTTAAACGTTAAAATACCACGTGCAAGGTCACGTGACCAACCTGAAAAAACTATTATTTGTAATTCATTTTCTGCCCTTAACTCTTCCTTGGCGGTGGAGCTGTAAAGCGGAGCTGGTGTGTTGCTCTCTCGATGACGAAGAAACGAGATCGACGAGTGGCGTCGATTTTCAACAACCGACAGTCTAATTTCCGGAGAGGGCAAGCATCTGAACAGGAAGAAGAGGTGGTTGGGACATCCTCGGATCGAAAGTCGATTCTAATCTTCCTCTTCTTCGTCATTGTAGTGCCTTTTGTGTCATTTTTGGTGTACCGTCTGAAGTTTACAACTCCTAATATGGACAGCATAGTATCATTATCTGAGTCGCACAATCCTTTGGTGAAGACAGATATTACTTACCAAGAAACTCTCTCTGTAAGTGAAACGCTGCTCCTAGTTATTTAATCATGCTTGGAACGTATAAGCATTGCCAGTGATTTAAAAATATGATTTTTAATTTAAAGTTCCCCTCTAGTTCTAATAATAAAGAGAGAATGCAATGCAGGAGAACTTCAAAGTCTCAGAGAATGCATCTCGTTGTAATTTTGTGAATCCTGTGCTGGTTTATGTTACTCCATGGTATGGCTATTGCATGCTCCATAAGCATGGTTGGAATCTTTTGGGAGAGCTCCTGTGACTCACAGTTGGAGAATTACTTGGATGTAAGCAATTTGAAAATTAGATTTTTGAGGCAAAAAGGATAAAATATTTGATATGCTGTTCTTTTTTTTTTTACTGACTGTGTGCAAAATCTTGAAGTACAGCTTGTAGACTTATCTTCTTTGTTATATGATCATCGGTTACAAGAAGCACATTAGAACAGTTCGGAAATTCTGCAGAGCACCATGTTTACGCAGCACTTTCTTTTGAAGGGAAGAAAAAATTCAAAATATTGGATCAATTCACGATTGTATTTAGGATGGTTGCAGATATGTGGATCGTGTACTTGCCACCGAGCGGGAGAATATGAGATGTTGCAATATCGAGTACAAGTAACCGGTTCAGATGTCTCAGACATACATATATGGGGTGATTCTGGTAGCTGGGTTTATTGTATGCTTTGTGGTTATCTTCTTCGCCTCTCCCGTCCGTTGAAGAAGGAACACCTTATGGGTATTTAGGTATTTTGACAAAACAATTCGAGAATATAATAAAATGGTCAAGGTCACGTGAAAAAAACGTGATTATTTAACAGACATTCAAACGGAAAGTGAACGGAAAGTCCAATTACCATCATTTTGTAACATGTTATACCAAAAACCATCACCAAAAAACAATATGTACCAAAAACCATTTTCGTCAAACATGATGGACGTTTTTCGGACTTTTCCCTTAAAAACAATTGTAACGTAGGAGCTGGGACTGGACAGGAGAGCATTGTTAACACATTTTTTTGTACGGGTCGGGTTCGGGTTAGACGGGTCAACCCAGACCCGACCCGTGGTTTAATACGGGGCAGACGGGTCAACCCGAAAATGACCCGGCGTTCTTTTTTTATGACCCGAACACGGGTCGATTCCGGGTCGGGTTGAAAATTGACACCTCTAATTATGAGACTGTCCTGAATTTAAAACCGAATCAAAATGAACATTTATTTTTAATCTCAAACTCGGAATCAGGCTCAGAGTCGTTTTTTTAAAACCAAAAGATCGAATAAACTGACCCGACTCGAGTATAAGTTGAAATCAATATTTATTGTATTTTTTAAATTAATTTGTTTTGGGTTTGGGTTGTGTTTAGATTTTTTTTTTTATATTGAATATTTATATTTTTTTATAATTATATTGAATAATTCATATAATATTTGCATTGTAGCGGATAACCTGGGTCCTGGGTGAAGTTTGGTCTCCTCTTCGAACTCCATTTACATCGATGAGGCGATATCTGTTTTTCCTTACAAAATCTGTCCAAGAGAATAAATAGCATTCAATAGCGAAACACGTGTCGGGATCAGAGTGAGTTGGTGCAGCGATCAACAGCCCTCCAGTCCTCTCCACATAAGCTAAATTTTGCTGTCCCCTTCCTTGGAAGGAAAGGAAACTGAATTTCAAGATTTTATGGACGGTTTCAAGTTGTATTTGCAATTCATGTGTATTTAAGGCAGGGATTGAGATTGGTTGAGCTGTGTCATGCTGTGCCGCATGCAATCTTTGAAATTTCTCAACTGGGTTTCTGTTTTCTTCGTGGGCATCGCCCTATTCGTGTTCTACTATTACCCATACTCTTCTTCCATCTTCGTCTCCGATATGGATGAAGAAATGAACAGCTCAATTTACGACTTCACTGTCAAGGTACGCCGCCGCCTTCGAGCTCACTCACTCTCTGGTTTTGCGTTTGTTTGGCGGATGAGAAAGTAATTGAATTTAGTGGATTTCATATCAGTCACTGTTTCACATAATCAATCTGTCCGTGCTGACCTATTGTAATCGTGATCCTATGTAAATGTGCAGGATATTCGTGGGAACGATGTGAGTATTAAAGATTACAGTGGGAAGGTTCTTCTGATAGTGAACGTTGCTTCGAAATGGTACCGCTGCATGTTCCATACTTGAATTCACAAGCTACTTTTGTTGATAATGTAAAATTGCAATTTGATAATTACTTATCCCTTAAGCTAATCTGCTAATTTCTATTAAGAAACTTGAATCTGTGAATTTCTAGATCTGAGTTTCAACTTCTGAATCTGGAAAGGTTGCAACATGGGCGTAATCTCTATATTTATATTTCTGCCTTAATTGTTGCCTACTTTTGATCAGTGTCTTTTGTTCAGCAATGTGCCGAACCATATAGATCAGAAGCCATGATTTTGCAACTTCAAGAAACACCAGCAGAACGTTCTGCAACCTCTTAGTCTAAAGCTTGTAACTACTAACCCAAAATAAGGTTTTGTCGACTCCATTAGGTTTCTTAATAGATGCTTCTTGATCTATCTGGTTCTACATTTATTTGCTTAAGTTGTAATAAAGTCTCATTGTGAAAAGTAAGGAGACATTAACCAATCAAACACTAGCCAGAATATTTTCCCGAAAATTGCTGCCGCATCATGATGATCTGAGATTTTGCTATGTTTTTTTTTGAATATCTACTTGGTGAATGACATCAATACTTTCTTATTATTTATCCAACACATCGCCCTTTTGAGTTTGGCAAGCATTATCTTTTTCTTTTGTTCTTTTTCATATTGGATATTGGTGGATGAATGAGTACACCACTCTTAGCTTATCACATCCCATATGGATAATAATACTCTCTTTTTTTTGCATATCTGTAGTGGTCTTACCCAGTCAAACTACAAGGAGTTGAACATCATATATGACAAGTACAAGAGCCAAGGTTACTAAACACTATCTTTTTCTTCTAGAGAAAGTTATTTTTGGCTGATGAAAAAGTAAATTACGGAAGAAGAAAAAAATGTTACTTTCTGTAGGGTTGGAGATACTGGGATTTCCTTGCAACCAATTTGGAAAGCAAGAACCTGGCAGCAACGACGACATCCAAGAGTTCTGCACAATGTCTAAAGCTGAGTTTCCAATATTCGATAAGGTGGTAATCTCCCCCTTATTACACTAATCATGTATAATCACTATAATGACTGTTTCTTGTCCATGTTCTTGCGACAGATTGAGGTGAATGGAAAAAATGCAGCACCTATCTACAAGTTTCTGAAAGCACAGAAAGGAGGAATTTTTGGAGACTCCATCAAATGGAACTTCACAAAATTTCTGGTGGACAAAAATGGCAATGTCGTGGAAAGATATGCACCAACTACTTCCCCTCTCAAAATCGAGGTTCCATGATATCCTCTTCTTCTCCCCCAAACATATATTTATACTCTTTAAAAGGAAAGTTTTTCTGAACTCATGTTCAAGTTTGTTTTCCTTCAGAAAGACATCCAGAAGTATCTGAACTCAGGTTCTTCTTAAGAGCAGAAAGATCTTCAAGGTAGACTTTGCAATTTTTCCTTTAGACCTATCATTCTTCTAATATTGATTTAGTGATTCTGTAGGGATGAGTGCTAGTTGGATGTTGGTCTAAGGAAACTACAATGATGGTAGGCTTCATGAATGGTTCATGGATTATGGTTGGTTTCCTTTGGCTTTTGGAGTCTTCATATATAGAAGAAACTGCAGAATAATGAACATATGAATACATAACAATAGCTCTGCAATGAGACTATCCTCATTCCTCTCATAGTATAATTGATATTTCTTGGGTTTCCATCACTACCTACCATTTATCTGCTTTTAGAAAGAATCACAAAGCAAATTAACCTCCTAAACACTTATCCGGATATTCAATCCTCCTAAGTAAATATCAAAATGCCAATATCCATTCATTCTCTTGTCGAATCCTTCTTACAAATAACATATAGCATGTTATTGTATACAGAATTCTTAGGCGTGCATATAGTGCCGGACCGACAATGATGCGGTGAAAACTCAAAAACTGTGGTTATAATCATCATTTTTTTTATATAGTTAACCATATCATTATGGTGTGGTGCAGTTATGTTGATGAATTTTCTACCCGTAATTATTATGATTATGGTAATTTACTCATATATATGGTTATAACCATGGTTATTATATAACTGAAGTATGATTTTTACTTTTTAAATTTCATGAATCCAGGATTCCAAAACGAACTCTAATTGAATGATGTTAACGATGAATAATGTTAAGAGTTTTTTTTTTTTTTTTGGTAAATGCCGAAACAAAATCATACAAACTAGTCTACTCTAGAGTTACAAGTCTAGTCTTAGTCACACCCATGGTATCCAGTCTAAGAATCGCTACAACACTCCTAGGTGGTTGATCCAACTCAACAAAGGTTGATTCTATGTTGACCGCTTCCTTAGCCAACATGTCTGCTGCTCCGTTTCCTTCTCTGAACACGTGCCTTAGCTTCACTCTCCTGAATCCCGTTTCCTTCTCTGAACACGTGCCTTAGCTTCACTCTCCTGAATCCCAGCATCAGTCTCCTGCAATCACAGATAATAGGGGTTAGCGGTCTGTCTTCCAAGTTCTCTTCTAGGATCATACCTATCGCCTCTTTAGCATCCGACTCCACATGGAGGTCCTGAATTCCCATCTTCCTTGCCAATATAAGCCTGTCCCTTATCCCCCATAACTCTGCGGCCAAGCTATTCGTTATGCCCAGTCTTCTTTGAGCCCCTTTCACCCAACCACCTAGGTGGTTAGAGTTAATATTGAATGATGTTAGTTTTGAATATATTTTTTATTTGTAACATAAATTTATATATTTATTAAGATAATATTCATGATGTTCTATTAACAAAATTTATATATTTATTAAGATAATATTCATGATGTTCTATTAATATCATATGTGGTATCGAGTATTGGTATACGGGTAAACCTGTCATTAATAATCACTGTTATAAATACAGTTATAACATTAAAAATTGTACCCGTAATAGTTATGATTATGATATATAATTTAAAAATATGATATAATTATCGTATTTGTAATACTCATACCATAACCTAACCATTACCAATACTAGTTGCACATGAATTTGACTTCCATATAAACGCAGTACTTCCATAACCTTACCATCCCTTCCCAAGAACCTAATACAAATTGCAAAGGCACGATACACTATTTGGCCTTACGAAGTAGTGACCAAGAAGCACTTCATATCTTCAAAAAGCTTCCTTCTTCCCATGAAACCGACCGCATCACAGAATGATCTAGGCTTGTTCATGAACCGGTTTGGGTCGAACCGGTTTTGAACTGAACTGGTTCGGGGTCGAATCGGTTCTGAATTGAACTGGTTCGAGGTTGAACCGGTTCTGAACTGAACTGGTTTGGGGTTGAACCGGTTCTAAACTGAACTGGTTCGGGGTTGAACCGGTTCTGAACTGAACTGGTCTAGTTTGAAAAAACCAGTACTTTTTTCTATTCTAAAAAAGCTGGTCTGTTTAACGAAAAAAGAACTGGTCTGGTTCGAACCGATTTAGAAACGATTCGGAACCGGTTCGAATTGTTCTGGTCTGTTTTTTTAATAAAAATTTTGGTTCGGAAATAATCTGGTTCAAATCGAACCTAAACCAGCTGAAAATCCTGCCCAACACACTGAACCGTCTGAAAAAATAATGAACCAACTGAAAAATACTGAATCGGTTGAAAACACATTGAACCGACTGAAGAATACACTGAACCGACTGAAAAATACACTGAACCGATTGAAAATCTGTTCCACAACCGACTAAAATCCTGTCCAACATCAACATACGAGAGTTCAATATATATCTAGGTTTGGTTTATTGAAGATATCTCTAGGTTTGGTTTAATTTTAGACCGGTTTAGTTGATTTTGCTTCAAACCGGTCCTAAAATTATATAGTTATAAAGTGGTTTGATTTAAATTTAAGTATAAACCAGTATCAAAAAACGAGTTGAGTCGAACCGATTCGAACTGGATTTTTGGTACTATTTTGAACTGGTCTATTTGAAGTCTAAAAACACTGATTTGATTTTGAAACTAGTTCGACCGAACCGGTTCAAACCAAATCAATTCCAGACCAGAACCAGTTCATCTGAACCGGTTAATTTGAACAAGCCTAGAATGATCCAACTGAAACCCTAATTGAGAGAGAACTCTTCAAGCTGAATTCTTTTATTAGTGGTTCTTTGTTTAGTTTTCTATGCAGAAGGATTTGGTTGTTATTTTAGTTTTTTGCTGTTTTATTTCTGTAAGGACTGCAAACTCTTCATGCAAATGTTAGGGTGTAATTGACAGCTATTTTCGACTAGGGTCGGCAATGGTGATGTGAAAAATCCATAACCACGTTATAACATTTACTGTTTAATATGGTTAACCGTACTATTATGGTGCAGTGTGATTATGGTATTTGGGTTATACCCATGACTATTATATAAACATAATAATTATTTATTATTAATAAATAATAAATAATATATACTAAATATAATTGAAGTTGTTGTTATTAGTAATATACTAATGGTGTTAATGTTTCATTGGTGTTAATGTTGAATTTTAATATTAAGTGGTGGGAATGTTAATGTTGAATGATGTTAGTGTTATATATTTTTATTTTTGGTAATATATATTTTTATTTTTTTTTTAAATAAGATTTTCGATTTTTTATTATATTATATGTGTGGAATGAATATGAGTATCCAAGTAAAACCGTGGTTAATAACCACGTTTATTTTAATGGTTATGGTATTGAAAATTGTAGTTGTAATGATTATGGTTATTGTTATGGTATGTGGTTTAAAAATATGGTATGGTTATGGTATTTGTCATACCCGTATCATACCCTATATTAGCATAAATGGTTTAAAAATACCGTATCATTGACAACCCGTATCATACCCTAATCATCGACAACCCTATTTTCGACTCCGTGGGTTCATCCGACTAGGTTTTATTATTTGCAAATGTTAGGGTGCACGAAACAGATTTTTTCTTTCTTTCTTTATAGAGTAGTTTAGGGTGGAAATTTGGGTTTGGAGCTAAAAATGCAATTTGATGGGTTTGGGGTCATTCTCGGAATTAAAATAGAAATTTGAGTGAAGACCAAAATTTGTGAATAAGAAAATAACAGAGTTGAGAACAATGATAGCTCTACCGCTGAAAATTGCAAAGTATTTCACATAATATATAAGTGAACATTTTCTAGTAATGTAAAAATTTACTATACAAGAGGCTCCCTCGTGTGCATATGGATTATGGGTTGCAAATCACGAAATCAAGTAGCACACTCTAGATATTTGGGTTTGTCGGTGGTTTCGTGATATCCGTACACGAATGGTGAGTTAACAACTCTATTTTGCACGACATAGTTTTGTTGATACATGTTGGGTATTAGTATGCATATCCTTGGATGACCCAAATAAAGACCGACCCAACTCGAAATAGTTGATGGCGCCGCCCTTAATACAGTAAGGGCGCGCCCACCACGAAGCCAGGATACAGTATCCACTTCAGGCCAACGACACTTCATGCCAATATCCTGGATGTTGCAGTATACGGGCGCGCCATAGAGGTACGCCTAATTAGAAGTTAATCTTCCCTTATTCCTCCTACAGGACAAGCAGCACAAGGCTCTAGGCCAGACAGAGGGTAATGGGTACGCAGACATGCGGGACAAAGGTTCAGAAAATAAGGGCACTATGCACATGGCACAATGACACTAGGCACATGACACCAGACAACACAGGACTCAAGACATGACCATGGTCAGTTAACTAAGTGACACCTGGGATGACCATGGTCAGGTTTAACTCCGGGCAGGTTCGGGGTGAGGGATATAAATACCCTGACCCATCTTCATTCTAAACTAATGTAACATTGCAAACTTGACTCCATATACTTCTTCCATAAACGAATCTTCAACTGAATTGATTGTTGGAGGGGAAATAACGGGAACTCCCGGGCTTCCCTTATGTACAAGTTAACAGAGTAGCAAGGAAACCGACCCAGAACGCACCAGAAAGAGTCCTACTAGAAAACGTGATCCAACACCTGGCGTCGTCTGTGGGAACCTTGAGCAAAATTAGTCATGGCTCCTCCCAAGACTAGAGCAAAGAGTAACCAAGACGAAGTTGCGGAAAATGATACCCTCCAACACCTGCAGCAACACCTGGGGACCTCATCGTACTTACCGCCACCAGCCCGGCAACAGGAGGGACATACTTCCCAACTACCGACCAACAAAAAGAGATAGAAAATCGGCAAAAGGCAGGCAAAGAATGCTCAACGTTATTAGTGGTGGTTATGTGGCCGGAGGAGAGACGGGCGCCGCCCGTGAAGTATATGTGTCTCAATTCTCTGGAACGGTAAAGGCAGGAAAGCGCTCCAGAGAGGAGGACAACGTAACTATCTCCTTCTCGGAGTCCGACATGTGACACGTGACGTGCCCGCATGAAGATGCGTTGGTCATCACTATAGACATCAATGGCTACACAATAAAGATTGTGTTAATAGACTCTGGTAGCTCCACCGACGTGCTCCTCTTAGAGGCGGTGCAAAAGATGGGAAAGTCGGTAAAAGACTCAAAGAAAGTGAATTTTCCCCTGTTGGGATTTGCATCAAACGCTACATACCCGGTAAGGGCCATTACCCTACCCGTAGAAATTGGGGACGGGTGGAAATCACATAGGTTTGACGTCACTTTCATTGTGGTGGACGCCCCAGCGTCATACAATGCGATACTAGAACGCTCCACGCTAAACCCACATAGGATGGTACACTCCACGTACCACCATATGTTGAAGTTACCAACACCTCATGGCACAGGAACGGTGAGGGGTGATCAACCTGCGTCGCGTACCTGTTATGTACACTCGTCGCGTCGCCACGTATTGAAGAAAAAATAAACACTTGACATTCAAACAGAAGACCCCAGGGAAGAAATAAGCCGCCCCAACCGGTTGAAGGAATGAGAAAGGTCGAGATTGATGGACCGGAAAAGGTTGTCCAGATTGGGATGACGCTACTACCAGGAGAGGCAGAGACACTCTCAATGCTCCTCGTAGAATTCAAGGAGTTGTTCGCATGGAAACCAAGCGACATGCCAGGGATAAGTCGAGAGTTGATTGCCCATGAGCTCAATATCGATCTCAGCATCAAGCCAATCACCCAGAAGAGGCGCATCGTAGGAAAGGAGAAATCTATAGCCATCCGCCAAGAGGTAAGCAAGTTGATCGAGACAAATTTTGTGAAGGAAATTCGATTCAAGAACCCGGTCTTGGTTAGGAAGAATAATGGATTATGGAGGATGTGCATTGACTTCAGGGACCTTAACAAGGCATGCCCTAAAGACTCCTACCCTTTGCCTCGCATCGATCAACTGGTCGATGCCACATCTGACTATGAGCCCCTAAGCTTCATGGATGCCTACTCCAGATACAATCAGATCCAGATGGCGGAGGGCGACACTCAGCACCCCGCCTTCTATACTGATGGTGATATCTATCACTACACGGTCATGCCATTTGGGCTAATCAATGCAGGCGCCACCTATCAAAGGATGGTGAACAAGCTATTTGCAGGGATGATCGACAACACAATGGAAGCTTATGTCGACAACATGCTGGTAATGTCAATCAAGAGCGTCAACCACGTGGAGGACCTGAGGAAAACTTTCGAGCGCATGCGCCTTCATCAGGTGCACCTTAATCCTTTTACCTTTACTTAAGCATCAATCATATAGCAGTCAACTCAGTTTTAGTAAAGGAGTTTGAAAATGGTCAAGTCCCAATCTAGTATGTATCCAAAGTACTCACAAAGTCTGAAATGAATTACATCGAAATTGAGAAGTACCTCTATGCGTTGACAAGTTCAGCTAGGAAGCTTCGCCCTTACTTTCATGAACATGAAATCACTGTCTTAACAAATCAACCTTTAAAACACTTCTTGCAAAAACCGTACACCTCACGAAGAATGATAAAATGGGCAATCAAGCTCTGTGAATTCCGAATAAACTTCGCCCCGAGAATAAAGGCTTTGGCTGAAGCATTATGTGAATGGAAATAAAGGGGAAGGCCTTGGCTGACTTCATCGTCGAGTCAACCTGCACGACGGAGGCGCCGCCTGAAGCAAAGGAACTGGAAAAACCATGGACGTTACACACCGATGGATCTTCAATCGTCGATGACTCGAGGGCGGGACTTTTCCTAACCCCACCAGATGGTGGCACCCTTATTCGCTATGCATTAGTGTTGACCTTCAAGGCCACAAATAACGAAGTCAGATATGAAGCGTTAATCACCGACTTAAGACTTACAAAAGGAGTGAGTGCAACCAACTTAAACGTTTATTGCGACTCACAACTGGTGGTGAACCAAGTAAGGGGAGAGTACGCGGCAAAATGAGAGAAGGTGAAGGTGTACCTAAGAGAGGCAAAAGTGTTGGTGGAGTGGTTTGACAGTTTTAAAATTGAGGCAATATCACGAGAATCGAACCAAGAAGCGGATGCCCTAAGCAAGTTTGCTTGACTGGCGCCGCCCCTGGAGGTACATTTTGTTGAAAGTATCAAGGAAAAGATAGGCTGGGAGTGTGTGTATATTGACAAAGCAGTCGATTGGGCAACCCCCATCCACACTTACCTGGAATCTGAAGAGTTACCAGAGGATGAAGTTTAGATGAGAAGAATTGTAAGGGTCACACCTAATTACAAAATAATCGATTGGACACACTATAAAAAGGGTTTTTCAGTGCCCTATCTACGATGCGTCATACAACCGGATACCATCACCATATTAAGGGAGGTGCACGAGGGATACGCCTCCTGCCATGAGGGCACGAGATCTATTATTCGAAAAATCCACAACCAATGCTGCTATTGGCCCACCATGAACAAAGATGATGTCGACACAGTGTTAAAGTGCGAGTCATGTCAAAGGTATGGACCAAAATTGGCGCGCCACCCTTCAGAACTTACAAGCATTAGCACCGCGTGGCCATTCACGCAATGAGGGATCGACCTAGTAGGACCTTTGCTGAAATCGAAGCAACGCTCCTACATAATAGTGGCCATTGACTATTTTTCGAAATGGATCGAGGCAAATGCACTAGCATCTACAACAGAATTCCATGTGATAAAATTCATGAAGTCAATAATCATTTCAAGATACGAGATCCCGAGCATCCTAGTCAGTGACAACGACTCACAATTTGCGAGAAAATAATTAAAATGGTTCTGTGAGGAACTGAAGATCGAGCATAGACATACCTCGGTCAAACATGCG
The DNA here is from genome assembly GCA_946814005.1 of Chamaenerion angustifolium. Classification (NCBI taxonomy): domain Eukaryota; kingdom Viridiplantae; phylum Streptophyta; class Magnoliopsida; order Myrtales; family Onagraceae; genus Chamaenerion; species Chamaenerion angustifolium. Next base: position 5,887,215 of record OX328279.1, read on the forward strand.
CAAACCAATGGGCAAGTCGAAGCAGCGAAAAAACCCACCCTGAACATATTAAATAAAAGGGTTGACGCCCTAGGAGGAAAATAGACAGAGGGGCTGGAAAATGTACTATGGGCATTACGAGTCACACCCAAGGTGGCCACAAGGGAGACGCCCTTCGGACTCGTGTACGGATCGGAAGTTGTCGCTCCAACTGAAATAGTCGTGATGTCCCATCGGGTTGAAATTTTTGAAGCAACGACCAATGATGAGCAAAGGCGTCTCGAGCTGGATATGGTGGATGAAAAGAGTTGGGATTCCGATCAATTACAACCCAAGATGCGCCTCGATACAACACGATACTACAACATACGAGTCTCATCTTGCCAGTTTTCCGTGGGGGATAGGGTGTGGAGAAGAAACAAGTTCTCGCTACAAGACCGGAAGAATAAGTTATCACCAAAATGGGAGGGACCCTATAAGGTCATTTCTATACCCAATCCAAATGCATACATCCTCGAAGACGAATATGGAAAAATGTTGAAAAATACATTCAATGCAGAGTACTTGAAAAAATTTCGCACTTAAAAGAGTGCCGCCAAAGATCAACACGTAATTCAAAAGTTCAGGTTTACGAAAATGATTAACTGCGTCGCTTACTTCAGACTAATTACTTAATGGAAAAATGTTTAAGTATGAACCAACATGCCTTAGTGAGTTAACCATGACTTAATGGCCAAAAACTTAAGTCTAAAAGTTAGCCAAATGGCGCTGTTATTTACTGAGTAAATGAAGCCGCAATATATATTAAAAAAAAGCATTGTTTTCACATCGCTAAAAATAAAGGGTACTAAAAAGATCACTACTGAAAAAAAAAAGCTACTCCGAAGGTGAGGGCGCCACATCTTCACTGGGAGGAGGAGAATTTGGAAGTCTCTCAACTTTAGACAAGGGTGGCTGAATACCTTCAACTGAGGGCGCGCTAGTAAGAGGGAGAAGAGACGTCTCTGACTCTACTTCGCTCTCGGAGAAATCACATTCCTTTTCCTAGCATCGCATGTCCAAGTAACTCTTCATGCATTGAAGGTGCGCCACGTCGAAGTCGGGGAAGAACTTTTGCATGTCTTCCTCAAGGGAGCCGTACACTGCCATAAAGTAGAGCGACACGCTATGGCCACGTCCATGTCAAAATAAGCGCTCCCCTTATAGTCCTCAACCACCCTGTCAAAGCATTTGGGCATCTCATGCTCCTGTTGGAATGCCTCCTACTCCGCAGATAGGGCGTGTGTCTCCCATTTAGCACACTCGACCTTTGAGAGGTCAAGTTGCTTGCGAAGATCATCCACCTGGGAAAAGAGGCGACCCACCTAAGCTAGCGCCGATTTCAAGTGCTCCCCCTTCTCCGTCACTTTCGTACGAAGATTTCCCGTCTTGACCTGCTCTTACACAAGGCGCCGATCGGCATCAGCCAACTGATGCTCCAGATCCAAGGTGACGTTCTTGCTCCTCAGTAAAGCGCAACCGTTCAGATGTCGATGCCTTTTCGTCAAGCAGACTTATGATGGTCTCACTCATCTGAAGTTGCACGGGAATCATCTGAACAAAAACCAAGTGTTAGGAAGAAGTTGACTAAAAATACAAAAAAAAATAATAGTGTACCTCGGAAAGGAGGGAGATCCCACGACGCACCAAGCCCTCAGCAGCGCCGCCCTTAGTAGAGATGGACATCCTGTCACCTGGGGGGCAAGCGCCTTCTAGCAAGTGGAACCCTAAGTTAGGGTCCGCTGTTGAGTTCCCCTTTACCAAGGGGACACCCGTGAGACGATCACAGGGCGTCCAAGCCTCCAGGAGTGACTCCTCGCTGACACCCACCTTCAAATCGCGACACAAATTGAACACTGGTCCAAGATAAGGGAGGACATTCTCCTTCTCCTCAGACTCTGGAGTGGAGTTGCAATGCGGGGACTCACCCGCAGAAACGGTAAATGTGTGCACCGAGGAGGAGAATAGGGCATCCTCCTTTTCAAACTCCTGCGTTGGGACATCGACCCGGCGCGCCGGAACCTTCTTCCGGGAAGGTGTGCCTGAAGATGACCTCAACGACACTGAGGCATCACCACCAACCTTCTTCATTGTGGAACCAGTAGAACATTCAGTATAAGACCATGAAAGCATCAAATCTGTCACTACGGGCGCACCATATTTCTTAGTATACAGAATGTTAAGTTGTCGATGCAGAAGTGTATCGTTAGCATATCGAGAATAAGAGACCACAACTTTAAGAGTCTCCACAACCTCCAGGGTGTCAGGACCGAGAACTTCTGGTGGCGCCATACGAGGATCGACATAATCTTCATAGCGTGCCTTTTTCTTCTCGCTCGTACTGGGTGCGCATTTCCTCTTAGAAGTCTGAGGAGCGTCGCCGCTTCTCGAAGACGACTTCTGGCCACGCTGCTGTTCCGGGATAATAGTAAAGACGTGAACGAGGCGTGTAAAATCTTTCGCTGCAAAAAGAAAAAGGAAGAGTTATTACCCTGGGCGGTGGAGAAGGACGAGGCACCGTTGATGAAATGTTGGCGCGCCTTAAATCTGCCTCGGTCGTCGCCTTGGAGATGTAAATGACGCATCCATGTTCATGCTCTATAATTATTTGGGAGAGTGTCGCCACATCCGCATACGTGCACTCCTCCATAGAAGGAATTGGGTGGCGTTGTGCCTTGGAATTGAGACACCAAGAGACGCCCCCTTAAAGAAAAAATAATGAACCTTCCAATTGGAATTCCGAGTTTTGAAACCTTGGACGATGGGACGAGAGGTGTCCCACGACCGACTATCGACATCGGTACTACGGGAAACGAAAAGAAAGACGTCGAAATTATTGGAATCGGGAAGATAAAAATGTTGAAACAGGGAAAGAGAGTAGGGGTATCCACGGTCATGACAAAATATTTTAAAACCGACCCAAACGGAATGGCGTTCGGGGAAAGTTGGGTCGAAGAAACACTGTAATATGTACACATCTCCACCAACTCAGGACAATAGGGGAACCTTAAACCCGCATCAATTTGAAGCGGGAAAATGGTCTCCTTACCCGGTTGAGACACACTCACGGGGTGGGGGTTGAGGGTCCATTTAATTGAGAATGGGATAGCGAGGAGAAAAACTCTCATCCATCCCCGACTCCTTGACAGTTTTTTTAAAAAAGGCTCAAGAAAGCATGTTCAGTTTCAGATCCAAAAACTCAGGAAGAAAGAAAACGTTGGCCTCACCTGAAAATCGAGAACTCCCAGTATCCTTCGACATGACGCGATGCAATAGTTGAAGGCGCTGACTAATGCGATACGAAGAAACAGGAGCAATCTTGTCTTAGGCACGGAGGCGCCGCAAGGAGCGAAGGGCGAAGGTTGACGGAGAGAAGTAAGATGATTTTTTTAGAGAGAGAAAACTTGAAAGTGAGAAGTGGGATCGAAAATGGTAGGAATAGGGTATTTGTAGGAGAAGAAGTGACGGTTTAGATGACTGATTCAGGCAAAACGATGGTTGGACCAGGCAACGGTTCTATCCAAAAACTGTTCACATGCAACGGTTCCTCCAAAAATCGGTTTGCATGCACCAATTCGGTCCAAGAAACGGTTCGCATGCAAAGGTTTAGTCCCCCCGAAACCGTTCCTTGGAAGCCGAAAGATTGCCTTGAAAAGCATAGATCTTCTGCCATGTGGCACGATCCTAGTCGGACAACATTCAAATTAGAAATAAAGTAATTATGATCGCACCGCCCCGTGTCATCCTCTCTTTCGACAGGTTCAGAATTCGAAGAGATTGAAATGGACAAAAACTCATCCACAAAAAATCCAACAGAAAAGGACAAAAAGGAGCGCCCCGCGACTCATTCAAAGATGGCGCGCCATACCATGCACTTTAGTTCATACAACAGTATCAGTGGATCTTACAACGCGTCACCAGCATAAAAACTGGAAAGCATGAAGCTCAGCTACTAGAAGGGTCATCACTCTTCAGAGCATTCAAACCTAAGGGCGAGCGCTACTCATCCTTGACTTGGTGGGCAAGATGTTGGGTATTAGTCCACATATCCTCGGATGACCCCAGATAAAGACTGACCCAACTCGGAATAGTTGATAGCGCCGCCCTTGATACAGTATCCACTTCATGCCAATACCCTTGATGGCCACCAAATGCAATAGGTGTCGACACTAATTTTGGTGTAAACCTTAAAATAAATATGAATTAATTTTCAAATTTGAAATCAAGGGTATTGGCATGAAGGGTATAAATAGTGTTGTGAAGGGTAACAGAAACCCTTCATGCCAAATTTTCACAACACAAACTATCAACCATAAAATATTACTCTCCTGAAGTTACTAAGTTTTCTTTATTTTCGGATTTATGTCCTAACTTCGGTCATCACGTTCGATTCATTCGTTCCACAATCATGTATTATTAAATCCGGCCAGGGATAATATTGTGTTTGATATTGCCGAGATGACATTATTGTATCTTGTGAGACAATCGTGTCTCGTGATTCTTTTTACAAGAACCTATCATAGAAAAGAGAAAGTAATTACTTTAAGGAAATTGTGCACCTCACATGTTTCGGTTGAATCAAATTCATTTTTTCAGGACAATTCGTATTTATTCAAAAATAATTACGTTTCTAATTTAAGGAAATGACTCATTAACTCTAATTTTTTAGTATGTTAGATATTATGGTTTAAGAGTAGTCTCTGGTTAGTCCCATTGTTTTGGACATTTACATATTAGACCTACTCTAAACCTTATAAATACAAAGTGGATTCCTCATTTTCAGAAATACTAACCAATCATCCAATATAAAATATTACTCTCTTGACGTTGTTTTCTTTATTTTAGGATTTGTGTCATAACTTCAGTTATCTTGTCCAGTTCGTTAATTTCTTAAGAAATTAGTTTAAGTTAGAGGTAACATTTTTTTTTTGTTTTCTCCCAAGACGACACGGTTGTATTCTGGAAGGTACTCGTCTTCTAATTCCCCAAACACGAACTTGAAACAACAAATAGAGTGAAATTATTTTAAGAAGACTCTACACCTCATGTTCCTTAATGGAAATATATTTATTTTTTCAAGTCAATTTTGTATTTATTCACAATTCATGTATTTTCAGCATATTCCACAAATTTACTCGTATTGCAACTTTAGGCTTACACTTAATTTCTTGCACTCCTCACAATTCAAGTTTTTTTTTAATAGAATGAAAGCCAAGGGCATCTTCTTCATTTATATATCTAATTAACTTTTTCCTTTTTATTTACTCTATTAGTTGTCACTCCTTTCAGGTTTAGTTCTGTCATTTCAAGTGTCAACTTATTACTAAAAATAGTAAAATACAATTTCACTTTACTTTGTTAACTAAATTTTATGTGTTTTTTTTCTCTCAATATTTTTAGCAATGTTTATTCAAACAAAGTGTGAATGTCAATATTTACTATTGAAATTGAAAATAAAAACAAGGGAAAAGTCTAAAAATGGGGCATGATGTTTGACAAAAAAGGTTTTTGGTACCAAATATTTTTTTACGGTGGTTTTTGGTATAATATGTTTCAAATTGATGGTAATTGGATCTTCCGTCCACCTGTCGTTTGATTGTCTCGTTAAGTTGCCACGTGTTTGTCACATGATATTTAATTTTCCTTATTTGTTTAAACAGTAATTAATAAAAGACCATAATACCATTTTCCCACCGTTTCCTTACCCTTTTGAAGGAATGCTTTTCAGTTCAAAACACACATAACAGAACAATCTGCCTCATGTTCAATAGAACAATGCTTTCTCAGCGCTCTTGATGACACCAACAACAACAGTCTGGCTCATGTCCATGACGGCAAAACGACCAAGAGGAGGGTATGCAAAGAAGGTCTCCACAACCATGGGCTTGATCGGAATCATCTTAACCATACTAGCATCTCCATTCTTCAAAAACTTGGAATCCTTCTCAAGCTCCTTATCGGACCGTCGGTCAATCTTGAACAAAACTTAGGCATATCCATTACCAATTTGTCCAGGATGATTCATGATGATGACTTGGGAGGTGAAGTTGGCATCCTCCTTGGCAAGGTCATCCTTGGAGTTGGAGGCAACAAAACCACGCTTGAAATCCTTCACAACAACATTCTTAACATTGAATCCCACATTGTCACCAGGAAGAGCCTCAAAGGAGGGTCTCGTGGTGCATCTCCACATACTTCACCAATCTTGTACGCATCCTGAAGTGGGAGACAAAGTGGCTTGTCTGAGGGCCTCTTGGGTTCACCGATCTGGTCAAGAGCCTCAACAAGGGTTTGTCCCTTATACCAGTCAAGGTTGGTGGACCTTCTTTAGGTAGGAAGAAACTTCCTTCACGGTCTCATCATACCTTGCCTTGGAGTACTTGGGGGTGGTAGCATCCATTCAAGAAAGACATGTGAAGGCATGTGTCAGTAACAAATACATAAAAAGACACACATATTGGATACTATAAAGTAATAGAAGAAGCTTCAGATTTCCAAAACAATTTTATTTGATATAGCTTGTTACAACAACATATCATTTGCTTCACACCAAGAGTGAAAGCAAGGAGTGCATGCTCACAAGTCTGTCCATCCTTTGAGACACCAGCTTCAAAACAACTAGTTGTGGAATCAATGATAAGGATCGCACAATCAGCCTGAGATGTTCCAGTGATCATATTCTTGATGAATTATCTATGTCTGGGAGCATCAATGACAGTGCAGTAGTACTTGGTGGTCTCAAACTTCCAGAGAGCAATGTCAATGGTGATACCACGCTCACGCTCAACCTTGAGCTTGTCAAGGCCCCATGCATACTTGAATGACCTCTTGTTCATCTCAGCAGCTTCCTTCTCGAACCTCTCGATCACACGCTTGTCGATACCTCTAAGCTTGTAGATCAAGTGTCTGGTGGTGGTGGTTTTCCAGAGTCGACATGGCCTATGACTACTATGTTGATGTGAAATTTCTCCTTACCCATACTATGTGTTTAGAATGCTGGTAAAATACAAAGATAACAACTGATTAATGAATGGTTTTGGAAAATAAAATCTATAAACTCAATCGGAGGGTAATAATAACCCGGAAGCAATTACATTACAACATATTTTCTTCTAAAACATGAGCACACTACTGAGAAAAAAACTGATAAAACAATCACTATGTTGATGTAAAATTTCTCCTTATCCATTTATGTGTTTAAAGTGCTGGTAAAATTGAAAGACGTCAACTAATTAATGAATGATATTGGGAAATAAAATCTCTAATGGCAGCGCGGAATCCAGACTGCGTTTGGGGCGACATGGTCGGGGTGGATGTACCTGAAAAGGCCATGGAGGAATAGAGTGGGAAGTTTGAGGAAGGTGAAGAGGAGGGTGAGTGAGACGGCGCCGTCGACGTAGAGGAAGATGTTGTTGAATATGAAGAGAAGAGCATAGCTGAGGGCAGAAAAGAAAATGTTTGTGCACGCACGTGATGACATAACGCCTAATTGTGACGGAAATTAAACGTACGGATAAAAAACAATCATTTCTAAATATGTTGTACCATTTAGAATATGTTGGATTGAAAAAACATTTTTACAAGCATCATATCCCATTTTCACATTTTTCTTAAAACAAAGAAAACGATCCACTTCTTTTTCCAGTCTCCATCTCCTTACCCTCCTCTCTGTCCTGTGAATGCTGTCCTGTGAATGCATAATAAAACCCCACTAGCAAGAGCTTACTTTTCTCCATTCACCGTCAAAACTCAATTAAAATCTTTCTCATTCTTCTTCAGCTTCTGATTCCCAAAATTGTATCTTCCTATCATCACCGAAGAAACACAATAACCTTTCCCTGACAGATTTCGAAGATCGTAACCCCAATTCTATCGCTTGATCAGTTGGTGAATCCGGATTTAGCTCCCTCTGTATCCTTCTATTCTTTTTGCCGGATTTCATATTTCTCACCTTTTAAGGTTAGGGTTCGACGCCGGGATGGACTCCGATGATGACATGCACGATGCCAAAGATCTGGAGTCGGTTGATGATGATTACTACAGCGATGAGAATGGGGTTTGTTACGACAGCGAGAATCCTGACATGGGTGATTATGGATACATTGATGACGTGTATGATGACTCCGACGTTCTTGAAGCTCATCGCAATCAGGTGGGGACCCTCTTATGCGTCTTGATTGCTGGAATTTGTTGGTTTAAACCATATTCTTAATTTAATGCTCGATAAGTGAGCTGCTTTGTGCTGGATTATGCTTCTTATTTAGAATTTCACTGCATAACATAGTGCATGGCTTACCCATGTACTTGTTATTGAGATGACTTAATGCTTTTCAGCTGGAAATTCCTAACTTGAGCTCAATCAGGCTTCAGAACATTTAGGTTCTGTTCCAATTATCTTATACGTATTGTCTGTGTGCTCTTAGACGAACACTGAAGTCCTTGGCAGGCCTGGCTCTGTTTCTTTCTATATTTATTAAATGTGGTCGTAGTTCAATGCTCCTTCTATGATACGTGAATGCTTTGTTTGGAAAATAAAGCAATGAGTAGTATGCCATCTTATATCCTCTAGGCTCTAGCATTTAGAAACTGTGGGGCGAGCAAAGGTTTGCCAATGGTCTGTGAAACAAAGGATCTAATTCTAGGTGGAATGGACTATGGAGATCAAATAGGTTTTGTCAAAAATAGTATGATGTACGAATCTAGATGATGGCGTTCTGTTATCAGGTTAGGCATCATATTGTTAAGATGAAAATTTCGTCAAAAGTCTTCAAGATATATTGTCTTGCTCTTGCACATGCATTTTGTTGAAGTTTTTCATCTCTTCGTGGTGACATGCCCTTTTTGTGCTTTTGCAATGGAATCTTTACAAATAATGTCTGTTAAATGGATCTAAATAAAGTAGGTGTGTTGCTTTAGCTAATTTTTTGATAAGATGCTGCTTTATATTCTAATTAATGTTCTTTTTGTGATTCAGCAAAGCTATACCATTCTAACCGAGCATGACATTCGACAACATCAGGAAGATGATATAACAAGAGTGTCTACAGTCCTTTCTATATCTAAAAATGATGCAATCATTCTACTACGCCATTATAATTGGTATTAATTCCTTGCCTGATGTTTTGAATGTGTTTATTAATTACGTAATCCTACATCTATAAGTTGATTGCTATTAATATAATAAAATTTTGAACTATGTTGAGAAGAATAATTTTTAACTATAATGACAAGAAACTCTTCCTTCTTGATGGTAGTAGCACTGTAATATTTCGGATAATTTAAAAAGAGACACTGCTGTTAGTATGAATGTAGAACTTGAAGATGTTTTCCTGCCGGGTTTTCTGAATTTTAGAGTTTTCCTTTCTCTGTTATGTATGTAAAGGGAAATATTTATTTTTCAGGAGAGTCACAGCAGTGCACGAAGCATGGTTTGCAGATGAAGATGCAGTGCGGAAGGCAGTGGGCTTACTCGATGGGACACTTGTTCAGTATCATAATTCTAGAGAAGTGAGCTATTATCACTTCTCAGTAGCTGTTATGCTGGAGCGTTTTTTTTTTTTTGTATAAACCATGCCGTTTCTGATGTTTGCAGATCACTTGTGGAATATGCTTTGAAGCCTATCCTCCTGATAAGATTTTTTCAGCTGCTTGTGGACACCCTTTTTGCGGTACATGCTGGGCAGGTTTGTCGAATTTATCAACTTCTTCAGTTCCTTATGTAGTTTTAGATTACTTACCTCTTTCTTAGTATCAGCTGTTTCTGTATGTAAAAGAGCAAACTGCTGACTATCAGTTGCTACTTCACTTCTTTTATTTGAATAATAAATTTTATTTGTCCTTCAATTTTTCATTAATGCCTAGTTAGTAGTTATGTCTTGTTAAAGCTTACTTGTTTTTCAAACTGTGTTCTAGATCTGATTCTCTGATGTGTCAAACTAATAGTTCACTGCTTGTCTACTTCTGGTTGTAGTGAGTTATAGATAGTTAGCTATTTCACAAATTTTGAAGTTGTTTCTTGACTTTAGTTCCTTCTTACCCAAAAATATTTCATCCATTCTATTTGTTCAACGAATACAGCGATCTTTTGTTTTCGTGTCTTGATGCCTCACTCTACTGCTATGTAGGCTATATGAGTTCATCCATTAGTGATGGTCCTGGATGTTTGTCACTTAGATGTCCTGATCCATCATGCTCTGCTGCTATTGGTCAAGACATGATAAGTTTATTAGCCCCTGACGAGGATAATAAGAAGTATGGATTATATCTTCTTCGATCCTATATTGAAGACAATAGGAAGGTATACATGGAAATTGGAAAACATAAGAGTTTTATGTTTTTGCAGTTTGTTTCATAGATAATTAATTATCCTTTGTCTAGATGAGATTAACTTTTTATTTTTTTGTGCCCTGCTCAAGACCAAGTGGTGTCCTGCCCCTGGTTGTGAATATGCTGTCGAATTTACGACTGGAAGTGAAGTCTTTGACATTTCCTGTCTCTGCTCATACAATTTCTGTTGGAAGGTACGTTGCATCAAAATTCACTAGCCTTAGATTTTATGCATTAATAAACTCATATTTATTTATTTATTTGAGATGCAGTGTACTGAAGAAGCTCATCGCCCAGTGGACTGTGGTACTGTGTCAAAGTGGATTATGAAGAACAGTGCCGAGTCTGAGAATATGAATTGGTAGGTGACATTTGGCTATTGGAATATTACATTACATTTATCATCTTTGATTGCTCAAAAAGGAGCTTGCTATTCCAACTATCATAAAGTCCACTTATTGTTCATTCTTTGTCCTGTTAATGAATTTCAACTTCTCATTTACAGACCTCCAAGAGGGTTGCGTTGCGAATCCCATCTAGTTTAAATTAATGAGATTATTAAGCATTCACCCGTATCAAAGTTCTGAGTCCACAAGTTTAGATAGATGAGACTAGAAATAATACTGATTTGCCTTGAAATTTAGGGGTTTCAGATAAAGTAAGAAACACGAAGTACATGCAAATAAATTTGGTGTCTCTACATGGTCTCGGTTGTGTGGTATTATTAGAGAATACTAGAATAGTAGGCGAGTTGACCTCAGTGGGAAAAAATATGACCTATACTACGTTCCTTGTATTCATTTTTCTTATCGGAAGATGACATGGAAAATGTGGCAAGAATATCTGAACTAATAAGGTGTCAGCATCATTGAAAAACGCTTCACAGAGGGCACTTCTAGTTGATTTCTTTCAACTAGAACACTGAGATAAGGAAGCAGCTCTTGGTTTAGAGAAAAAGATATAGATACTTATTGTTTACATGGTTTTGTACAAGCCAGAAGTTACTATTGTTGATTTGGTGTAATAGGATTCTCGCCAATTCAAAACCTTGTCCAAAGTGCAAGCGACCGATTGAGAAAAACCAAGGATGTATGCACATGACATGTACACCGCCTTGTAAGTTTGAGTTCTGTTGGTAAGTCCTGGTGTTCTTGTCATGGAGTGGTATTTGTGTTATCTTTTCTGGGAGATACTATAGTTGTGTTATCCTTAACATGTAAGTGCTGTTATGTTTGTGTGAAGGCTCTGTCTCGGCGTATGGTCAGATCATGGCGAGCGAACAGGTGGTTTTTATGCCTGTAATCGCTATGAGGCAGCTAAGCAGGAGGGAGCGGTAAGAGCTCTAGACCCTTTCAGATGCTCATGTGGTATATCAACTATATAAAGTTTCCATTGGATGACGGTCAAGTTTGAAGCATATGGTACCAAATTGAGATTCAGCAAAATTATTTAATTTATGTGCATGGATTTTGCTTTATTTTCTCAGTATGATGAAGCTGAAAGGAGAAGAGAAATGGCAAAAAATTCCTTGGAGAGATACACTCATTATTACGAGCGGTGGGCAAGCAATCAGTTGGTATGTGCTGAAAACTCTCTATTGACAATTTTCATTCTTTTGAAAATTTATTGTATCATATGTTTTGCGCATTCAGTTGATAAGTCTCTGTTTCATTTTTGCAGTCAAGGCAAAAGGCTATTGCTGATTTGCACCAAATGCAAATTGTGCATGTGAGTATATATCTCACTGTGTTTATTTGTGTTCTCTGTCATTGTTCATACAATGAGATCACGTAGGTTCCCAGGAAAAATGAAAATAAAACGAGTGGGATGTAGAAAGAAAATAAGTGGTGTGAGAAACAATTGCTCAGGAGTTCTGTCTTCAGAATGATTGACAGTCCATCAGTGTATGATTATATATTATTGACATAATAATATCCCCTTCCCCAGTTGGACTTGGGATTCTTTTTTTTGTTGTTGGCTTTGTTTTCTGCTACTTATAATGGAATAACACATTTCTTGCATATTATTCTTTTATGCCTTTCTAGTTGCTACTTATAATGGAAGAAAACATTTCTTGCATATTATTCTTTTATGCCTTTCTAGTTTTGTAATGTATTATTGGTATCTTTCTTGTATGCCGTCATTTAGATCTGGTACCCAATATCAAATGAAGTTTAGCATGCAAAATTAAACTTTCCCACAAAAGTGTAATTAGTTGTACGTGTAATTTGAATAGGTGCTGACAGAACATTTTTGTACTTCATATTGCCTTATTTGAGAAATAAACTGATCTTAGAAGATATAGAGACTTGGAGCTTTTGGCAGTCACTGAAATTTGGAACTTAAAATGCAATCTTTTGGCATTTCTTATACATTATTTAATTTTAATACCTCTTGAAGCTAATGGTCCAGAAGTCATTCTTCTGATCAGCAATTCATAGAAACCATACATGGGTTGGCTTTAGGATGATACTTCAGTAAAATTTACTTAATGAATTCAAAGCTTAAAATTTGTCTGAACATTGAGGGTCATTTCTAAGACTCAATATTGGCTTTAGGTTTCACTGAGATCAGGACGCAGTAACTTTTCTGACATTTAATTTATGGTGTTTGCATATTTCTTTTTGACTGTTTTTTCCCGTACTGATTAGGGTGCATTATTCCTTTGATAAACATGTTCTTTCCAAGCAATGTTTTCCCTTTTCCTTTTTCAGCTTGAGAAGCTAAGTGATGCACAGTGCCAGCCTGAATCCCAGCTCAAATTCATTATAGAAGCTTGGCAGCAGGTATGCTTAAATTGAAGTCTGGCCTTATATTTGAATGATCAGTATCAGGAGGCAAGCCTTTAAGGTAATTGCTTCTGCAAACACATATGCTGATAATAATTTGAGTGTGCTCTTGGATTTATGCAGATTGTGGAATGTAGGCGAGTTCTCAAGTGGACGTATGCTTATGGGTATTATCTTGATGAGAGCGAGCTTGCAAAGAAACAATTTTTCGAGTACTTGCAAGGTTTTTAAATACCTTGTTTGCATGATCTATACTTCAGTGATTGAATTGTGTCTAAAATAGAGAGAATCTTATACCCAGGTGAGGCAGAGTCAGGGTTAGAGAGACTTCATCAATGTGCAGAAAAAGAACTGCATCAGTTCCTAAGTGATGATGGACCTTCTAGCTCTTTCAATGAATTCCGCACCAAGTTGGCTGGGTTGACCAGGTACATCAACCTCATTCCTGATCTTTTCTTTCCTTAATTAGCTGTGACACTTCCCTTTCGGGATTATGCTAAGCATTTTCTGCTTCTTTGTCTGAGGATATGTGCAGTGATTTATTTCTAAATAACAAGGACTAACGTTTGAGTCCAGATCCTTAAGTGAGAAACAAGCTGAACCTATGAAGCATAAATTGATCAGATCACCATAATTATATTATACGAGGGGAAACTGAAATGTTGGGTAATGGTGTCTGTCAGAAATAATTTTACTATTATGGCAACCCCTGCTTTAGTGACTTGACACTGCAATCGATGTGTGTTTGCAAAACTCATTTTTTTTGTGTTTTTGATGCATCATATTAAGCTTTTGTGATTTTGACTGTATGTCTGTGATTGGAATTGTACCAGTGTCACAAAGAACTATTTTGAAAACCTGGTGAGAGCACTAGAGAATGGATTATCGGATGTGGATGCTCAAGGAGGAGGAAGCAGCAGCAGAGCAGGAGCAAGTAGCTCCAAAAATGGGGGTGTAGGAGTAGGAGTAGGAGGCACCAGTAAGGGAAAGAGTGGTAAGGGAAAGGTGCCGACCCGAGCTGGTAGTTCCAGTCGAACTGAGGAATTGACCCATTGGGCTTGTGATCACTGCACTTTTGCTAACGTTAAGACTGCAACCATTTGCCAGATGTGTCACCAGAGTCGGTAAAGAAAACCACACCACCTTTCTCGCTCTCCTTAGGTAGTTAGTGGTTGGTATATGGCAAAGCAGCAGCTGCATGTATATGTTGTGTGATGATGGTAAGTACTTCTCCTCCTCCTCCTTACTATTGTTACTTACAGATTGGATGTATATAGGTTAGAACTGAGGTGGTTGTTTTCATTGAAAAGTGCAATTTTACTTGGGTGTCTTTGTGTTGGATTGGATCAGTCAAATGTTGAAAGTTGGGGATGCCTTTGATCAGGACGTGTTTTTTTTCCCTCTCTATATAGAGTATGCATAACTAGGTTTGGTTGATGAGCATACAAGGTGACCCTAGTGCGGGTCCTACATGTCTCAGGTTTGGCTGGCCTAGATCAAGTGAACCTTGACAAGATCAAGACTCGGGGTGAAGGTCGACAATTTAGATGGCTTTTTGTCTGACCTAGACAAGACCGCCCTACGAGACATCCCATGTTTTGAGGTGCTTTGGTTTGGTTGATCCTTGTTCTATGTGGATTGGTTTCTTTGCCATAGATCTGATAAATTGATACTCCAACTTTAGACACTTTATAAATTGTTATTTGAATTATTTTTTTTTTAAGTGTTACCTAAACTTTAACATTTGAGATAAATTATTACATACCGTTAAATATGGACGGAGAATGATGTGATAGTATATGATTGGTCCATAATTTGAGTTTTCAAAAAGTAGGCACTGCAGTTTTTTTTAAGAAGAGTAAGTATACCGAAAATATATTTAGAAATTTGTATATAAGTGCTACTGTAGGTAGTGTTTTTTACAAAATGCGCTACCCCGGGTAGCGTTTTAGTAAAACGTTATCCATGGGTAGCGTTTGCTACAATCATTGTTTTTTACGTTTTTTACGACTCGATGTTTAATTAAAAATTAAATTATGTATCTATTAAAAAAATAAAAACTTATAGTATGTAAATATTTTAATTGTGATTCAAATGATACAAAAAATATTAAATTTGTACTTACGGATTGACAGTACGCTCTGTCGTAAGTTGACATATGAAGATTTGACTTAAAAAAATATAACTCAGATCCTGTAAGTTTAAATTCACCACGTTTAACAATATTTATGACAAAATTCAATTATCTATCTAGGATAATTTTATTAGAATTTTTTAATTAGATATATATTTAATTTTTTAACATAACATCGGTTGTCCTATAATTTGACCAAAATGATTAAATGCATTAGGTGAGAAATTTAATTATATAATTACTTAAAAAAATTTGTAGTGCGTAGATAATTTAATTACGGAATAAATGACACTAACTAGACATTAATTTTTTACTTTCAGAATAGTTGTATAATACGATACATAAAAAAATATATATACGTATATATATATAGTAAAATCACTGTGTATACAGTACTGTCTACACAGTGACTTTACTGTATATATATACGCATGTATAGTTTTTATGTATCATATTATACGGTCATTCTGAAAGTAAAAAATTAATGTCTACTTTTTTTTGACACTTAATTAATGTCTACTTACTGTCATTTATTCCGTAATTGTAATTTTTTTGAGTAAGTATATAATTAAATTTCTCACCTAATACATTTAATCATTTCGGTCAAATTATAGGACATGTTAGGTTAAAAAATTAAATATATATATAAAATCCAAAACAATTACCCTAGGTAGTTAATTGAATTTCACCATAAATGTCGTTAACCGTGGTGAGTTTAGACTTACAGGGTCTGAGTTATATTTTTCTAAGTCAAATTTCCATATGTCAACTTACGGCAAAGCGTATAGTCAATCCGTAAATTCAAATTTAATATTTTTTGTATCATTTGAATCGCAATTAAAATATTTACTTACTATAATTTTTTTAATAGATACATAATTTTAATTTTAATTAAACATCGTATCGTCAAAAATGAAAAAAAAAAATGATTGTAGCAAACACTACCCGGGGTAGCGCATTTTGTAAAAACTGCTACCCATGGTAGCTTTTATATACAGATTTCTAAATACTTTTCTAAGACCCGTTCTTTTCGAGGAAAAAATATAGAATAGGTCTTACGGATTCCGTAAGAAGTTGTCTTTTTGCTGAATTAAAAAAATTTGTCTTACAGAATTCGAGCCCTCTAGTGTTAGACATTTCGTGGAAAAATGTCAGATTTCTTAAGCCTTACGGGCTAGGAATCCGGAATAGACATGGAAATGACTTTTTTACCCTCAATATATTTTGTTAATGCCAAATCTACCCTTCAGTTATTCCTCACCCAACTCTCGACTATACCCAGCTACTCTTTGCAGAATCAATAACTCATCTTCCACAAATTGAAGTCTCCCTCTACTTGCGCCCATTTACTCTTCTACCAAGCCTTGCGCATTATCCTTTCAGTCGAATCATTACCACGTTTGGCACTGGAGCTTCAATCCACCTTGAGGAAGAACAACAGCAAGTAAGTTCTCTTTAATTGTTTGGATGATTTTTCCATATTGCATGTGTTTGTTCGTGGATTTGTGTTTCATTGATTGTGGGTTCTGTCGGAATCGTTGATTAGGGTTGTTTTTTTGCGGATTAGGGTTTCAGGAGAACCCATAATCTACTGATTCTGGGTTCAGACAAACCCATAATCCACCGATTCTGGGTTCAGACAAACCCACAATCCATCGATTCTGGGTTCAGACTTGATTCTGGGTTCAGACTTGATTCTGGGTTACATGAACCCAGAATCGATGGATTCTGGGTCTGATTCTGGGTTACATGTGTTTGTGTTTGTAGATTATGCCATTTCCTGTGTTTGTTCTCGATCTGCCGAGGTAATGGAGATGCGTTTCCTGTGTTTGTGTTTGCTGAGCTAATGTAGATTATGCAGATTCATGAATTGTACAATGACTACTCTTCATCACGGATGGTTCATCTTCAGGAAGAAACAACAATGGACACCAATGACACCGATGATCTCCTTTGGGGACAGAGCATCATACAAAATCAGAGTTGGATCAGTATTTGGACGAGTCTTTTATGCCTCGTATTGAAGAATTTAATGTATTGAATTATAGGTTTAACTTCAGTGTATTGTCATGTTGTAACGATAGTGTAATTATTGATATTATGGTTCAGATAAATATAAAATCGGGTATTGATAAAAAGAATGGATTTATATTAACATTTACATTAATTCAACTATTTTATCTTAATTAATAAACCATATTAATTAAATTTAATTATTTTAAAAGTGTTTTTATTTATTAATTAAATCTATTATAAGTTTTATTATTCTTAATTTTTATAATTAATTTATACAAGTTATTTGTATTATATACTGTACATATGAAAGTAAGAGCATATGTCATTTTAGCATGTTCCATTCCATTTCCATATTTCATTCCACCAAAAAAACATTGGAATTCCTTATTTCATTTCATTCCACCAAATAAACAACTTTATATTTTTATCTCCTATTTCTTATTCTCTATTATCTATTCCGTATTCCGAATTTCGTGAAAGAAACGCCCCGTAAACGTTTTTTGCACAGTGCCTACTTTTTGAAAAAATTCCCATAATTTAGAAAATTAAATATTTTTTAAAAAATAACAAAAAAATAAATTTTTTAAAAAGAATAGGGAAAATGAATAAGGAAAATATGAATTTTTAATATAATATTTTTATTGAAAATATGAAATAAAATTTTAAAAAATATTTCATATGTTTAATAAAATTATTATATTAAAAATTCATATTTTCTCTATTAATTTTTTATTTTTTTTAGTAATTTTTAAAAATAATATAGTGTTCTAAATTATGGAACAATCATGTGCTGCCACATAATTTTTTATCCATATTTAACGAAAAACTTAACAGATGTAATTTGTTCCAAATGTCAAAGTTTACGTAATACTTTTTAAAATGTAAAATTTGAGTAGTGATTTGTAAAGTGTCCAAAGTTGGGTAGCGATTTGGTTATTAACCTTAGATAGAAGCAATAAAGGTTGTAGGAGTGACAATTTGTGGGTTGGACAAATCATGTTATAAACATCTCATGTCTTATACAAATTGTCTTATAAACATCACTTTGCCTTTCCTCTACGGGTTGACTCATGGACTCGAGTGTCATGTTTAGATTTTGAAAATTGACTAGTGAAAAATGGTTGATTCTCTTTGTGTTGAATATGTTTTGACACGATCCATCATTGACCCATTGATAGGAATGAACTGTATCCCCTAACGGGTAGGATGTCCATTAAGTTCTGCTCACGAAGAGTACGTCTAAAAAATGGAACAACTTAGACAAGAACTCGGACTAGAACTCAGACTAGAACTCGAGTATACGATGTGACAACGTAGTGTACTACCACTAAACGATTGGTGTCAAATACTTCTTTATGTACTTAGTATTTACTTATTGCAAAATACTGTATTGAGTTTCGACTTACTTATTAATCATAAAATTTAGTCAAAGTTGTGTAACTAAACTTTGACAATATTACCAACTTTCACCAAATTCAATGATAGATGAAAAAATTGAAACTTCGTTTGTTTTGTTAGGGTTCTAATTTTATTATCTACTTTCCATAGTTTTTAAGATATGATAGAAAAATAAGTCATTTTCTAAACTTCATGCCTATAAGTCATCAAAATACTCATTTTAAAAATATTTCTTCCCGATCATCTCTAAAAACAATAGAGTATATAGATAATGAAATTATAAGTTTAACGAAATAAATGATATTGAATTTCGATTTATCTATCCTTAAAATTCGGTTAAAGTTGGTAAAATTATTTAAAAAAAAAAATAACAATAGAACTTTGATTGATTTTAATTGTCAATCAAAAAGTTAAAACTCAATATTATATGTTGCAATAAGTAAATAATACTTACGTAAAGAAATGTATGACAGTAATAGTCTATAATAGAACATTACATTATCGCAGCGTATACTTCTGATACGAATTCCATTCGTTCCCCCTTTTTTTTATTATTCATTCGCGAATGAAGTTTGTGGATAGGACGTAATGAACATTTTGTTTTACCTGCAAAGCTCTTTCGATGGTTCATCCCTAAAATAATTACTATAAAAATTGAAATCAGTTAATAAGATTCACAAATTATGTGATTATGGTTTCAAAAGAAGTGTATTAGTCTAGTAATTAATTTTTTTAATAGATAATCAATTGGAAGAAAAAAAATCAACATATGTATCCTTGAGGAGGATATTTTTCACGTTCCTCAGACATTTCTTTGTGGCTAGAATTACTTGGTTGGAAATTCCATTTTTTTATTTATCAATATTCCTTTAGTTTCCCAAGAATTCCTTATCTAAATTGTTGATGCACGAATTAATCCTTCAATCACTCGGATTTGACATGGACCTCAATTCTTCTACGATTTGGGGTTGGAAGAAAAAACGATTATGAACCGAAATAGTCCCCTTCCTCCTACACGAATCCAAACAAACACTGATGGATTTTCATACTTGATAAGACGTGCATGATTGCAATTACCCATCAAAGAATGGATTGTTCGGGCAAAACTTATATGTACAAAAACAATACTACTAGTAAAATGAAGAAGAAAAAACACTTAGTTTACGGAAGCTTACCTTTCTTCAACCTGTACATGAGCGATTCAATAGACTTTTGTATTCTGCTGCTGTCTGTTTGTCTCACAGACTCCGACGCCCGGTGCAATCCTTGGATTCCTCGCCCTAAACTCGCTATTGAGGGAGCCGATGGAAGTGACTCAGCAACACACTCAATTCCATCTCCATAAGAAAGCAAACCAACACAGGTAGCCAGGCTACACCCGAACGTGAGCCAAGGCAAGGGACCAACTGATCTTACCTGTCTTTTCCTCATGATTTCATAAAACGACGTTCTCATTGCAGAGATACTAGTTTTCTCTGCAGATGCTATTATCCCATGTGCCACTGCTCTAATTTTCTCAGCAGAGAGGGCAGCTTTCATGGCGGATGTCTTGGATGCAGAAGCAAGTCCAGGGGCTATTACCTTTGATGGCCCAAGAGATTTGGCAAGAGCCATCACGATCACCTTCTGGGTTTGGGATGCCATAATCTTAAAGGAAGCAGGGACATTTAAAGTTGCCATTTTTACAAAAGTAGATGCAGGAACAACTTTCGACAATGAAGAAGCTCCAACAACTGCTGTGGCCCCAGCACTGACTGCAACCACGGATGAACCAGACAGTAGCCTTCTCTTCTCTGCTTGGTCGTTTGAGGTTTCCCCAATGTCTTCTGTGACAATTTGCTCGACCATATCCTCGACCTCCTTAGGGACAGGAGCGTTCCAGTGTTTTCTGAGACCTGATAAGGCGCTTGCATCCACAACAGCCACTATTGTCTTGAACGTCTTAGCCTGGTTCCGCAGGGCATGAGCAAAAAGAGCATGTGCCCTGTCCTCTAAAGAAAGCTCTGAAAATTCAACTTTTGAAAGACTGCTGTCCTTGGTTTTAGTAATGGGAAGCCGCCCAGAATTGTTTAGAGCGATTCGTAAACCCTCAACAGCAACTCGGAAAGAGTAAACTTCAGATAGAATTTGAGCATTCACAGCTTCCCCTCTATTCACATCAGATAGAAGCTTTTGAGCATGGATTAGAGCCCTCTCAACAGATGGAATGTCTTTAAAAATGTTTTGCAGATCTGTTAGCAAAGGATAGATTGATTGAGCAAAGGGTGGCGGCTCATAGTCAGGCCGCGATTGAAGCTGAACTCCTGCTGAAGTCAACTTTGGACTTGTAATGGAAATGGATGCTGATCCATCCATATAAGATGATACCATTTTTACCATATGAGACTGGACACTGTCGGTGAGGCAAAACCTCAGATTAGAGGAAACACTAGAACCTGCTGCTTTTTGAGCTACCAAGCTACTTAGGAAACCTGGGAAACTGTTCCTGGCATCACTTTTTTTGGTATAGGAGGTTTCAAAGGAATTCTTGACATATGGGGACTCCAGCATCAGGAAAGAGCAGCCTACTTCCTCTGCAGCTTTCTTAGCAGCAAAGAAGTTGTCATTAAAATTAGTCCCAAAAATTGCCCTCAATACGAAGTTTGCAGCAGCATCCTCATACTTTTCTTTATTGATTTTATCCACAAAACATCGCATGAGGACTCTGAAAGCTGATGTTGGAACAGGATCATCAGTTCCATTTCCAAGCTCACTTGAAACAGTAAGGGCCACTTGTGCCACAACAGCTTCAGGGTGAATCTTCCTGATTAAGCAATCAGCATCAAGTGCTGACCTCTCAGATAATGTTTGGGTGGTGAGAATATATACTACAGATTCAGATTCTGGTACACGCAATGCAAAGACAAATTGCTTTGTTTGCTCAGGAATTGGCAGTTTCTGGACTAAATCATCTGATACCCTCAATTCATCCTTAGGCAATGAGAAAGGCCATAAGGTTTGCAGTTTCCAAATATAAGAAAGAGCCATTCCGGTAACATAACACTTTCCCTTGAGAACGACTTAGGTACCCAAGAGACATACAGAAGAAATTTCTAACATAAATTTGACGTCAGTTCGACAGAATTGGTTACTTCAAGAGTAATGATGAATCCTGTATGATGAACCTGGATCAACCGAAGTTGATTGCAGACTGTCAATTCTTCAAAAACTAAAATTGAGAAAAAGCACTTGAACTTGTAGGAATGAAGGTGATAACTGAAAACCTTGTGGAAAAATCTCAATTGTTATATATGCCTTGAACTGAAGTTAGAACATGCAAAAAGAAAAAAAAAAAAGCATCCTATGCAACGACCAGGGGGCATCAAACATGAATGATAAATCATAAATTTCCACTCTCTTTCCCTTCTAAAATGTACATATCCAATCCACATACTGATTTATGATGCATTACTATGAAGAATACATACGCTGATAGCGACTCCAGATGTGGCAGATATGGTGTTTCACTTCCACTTACAAGATCCATTTTAGGCTTTAGACTAGTCTATGACAACAGAAATAAACCCCAAGGAAACTATATTCTTCCTCATCAATATTGACAAGTTTGTTTTATATACTCGATAAAAATAAAATAAGGGCCTGCACTTCTATGATATCTACGGGATCCTATTTCTATCCCTTATTCTAGCTGGTAACTTGGTAAATGTAGTTAGATGAATTTCTCAAGGTTATCCAACAAAGTTTATGAACATAAAAGCGCAAAGAAACTATAGTCTTACGAACAAAGGATCATAAAGAGTGTCTGATGTTAGACTGACTGAGAAAGCAATCTATCAGTCATGATATCTTGTTGCTCTTAAGGAATAGCCACTTCATCTTTTAACTTGCATTTAAATATATTTTTTTCTTAGTGAATTGATCCCAACTTATCTATAGATACCATCTAGTACCACTACGAGTGACACCTGATGTTCTTGATTCAAGCATCCTAGCGCTCGAAAGCTCCATACGTTTGAAAATCATTTTAACTCGAGGATATGAATAAATTCTAAGTTTGAACTTTGATGTCGAATTTTCGTTGTGCTTCTCTCAAAACCAGAGAGAGGCACTGATGTCTGATGATGATAAATTATTTCATGATTCTAGTTCAGGATCTCAAAGAAGGCATTGGAGCTGTCATTATATTGGCAGAATTACAATTAGACATGGCAAATCATGTATAGAAACAATATAAACAAGTTAATCGGTTCATTCGACAGCTATAGAGTGGATTCGAATTGGAATCTACGAATTGAAGAGCTCTATTTAAAGCAAAGAGACTCACCTGGCGAGGGTCGTTTCTCAGCTGCGACTGAAGGCTGAATCCACAGGGCTTGCTTCAAATCCAAGCAATGAAACGATCAATCAATAAAATAAGGGTCGGGACATGTTATTTGATGAGAGGATTGGTCGGGAAATGGCGAATGGAGGTTTAGGGTTCTCCGTTGAAGTTGAAGCTGTTACGCGGCCAAACAATTCTAGAGCTTGTATGTTGTATGTGTTCGGGTTCGGGGAAATGTCTACAGAACCACCACGGCTACACATACAACATTTCAAAATACATTTACTTGTAAAAGGATGAAAAAAGATGTAACATTTTTGATAAAATTGAACTATTATCAAGAGTTTCTTCCAAATATTTTTGTAAATCGGACTTAAGATCATAAATTCTCTTTGCGGTGCCATCTCCAAAAATTGAACACCTAATTATCTCTGATACGAATTGATTACAAATGGTTGAGAAGATATGCGTTTGTTATCTCACTCAAAACTTTTTATAACCAACAAAAATTACGAAAAAAATCTATCTATAGACTATAGTTAGTATATATATATACTCTTACCTCTAAGTTACTGGATATAACTAATCTTATCTTTAATTTGCATCTCCTCCTAATCAATAAAGGTAAACAAACTATATAACGAGATTACATCCAATAATTTTATATTTATATAACTCCATTGGAAAACTTTTTGAGCTTGTTCGCTAATTGGTTTGCCTCTCGGGAAATAAGCTCAATGTGAAGGTCTTTATCTAGTCTATTAGGTCCTTGAAAAGCGCCAACTATGTTTCATCTTCTCACCTTTAGTTGTGTATTCACATTTAATATAGTTAACTACCAATTTTGAGTCACACCTTGTCAAGATGAGGAACCGAAGATGGGAGAAGGTAAATCGCCCAAGGAAACTTACCACGGAAACCCTAGAAGACTGAAAGGAAAGAACGCAGCATTTGACAGAATCATCTCTTATATCCTATTAAGGGTATCAGATCATCTATCAACCCTAGGCTAAGGCCTTAAATAGTCTGTTGGGTTTACAATAACTCAATAATCCGAAACGGTGCAAGTCCAATAAACTGACCAATAAACCGAAATAGAAAACAAACCAAATAACACCCTAAACTATTAAACAATAGAACAATGGTCCAAAATAATAGAATAGGTGAAGTTTGATCCTGATAAAACTCCCCCTCAAACGCACACCATCGATTGAAGAGATTAGGTGGCAATATAAATGTTCTTCAATCCAAGTTGATTTCTGAGTGAATAATGCAAATTTGTTCCAAGAGCCTTGGTGAATAGATCAGCAAGCTGCTGAGAACTGCTTACATGATGAGTCTTCACAATCCCTTCACGAATCTTTTCCCTTATGTAGTGACAGTCGATCTCGATGTGCTTCGTCCTTTCATGGAATATTGGATTAGATGTTATCTGCAAGGCAGCCTTATTATCACAGAACAGGTTAACAGGCGATGTATGCTTTATTCCTAATTCCTCTAACAATCTACGCAACCAAATGATTTCAGATAATGTGGTTCCCATGCTCCTATATTCAGCCTCTGCAGAGGACCTAGAAACAGTAGATTGTTTCTTCACCTTCCATGAAATCAGTGAATGACCTAGCATATAAGCATTTGGGTTCTCAAGCAGCAAATCCTCTTGATTGATTCCAAGGTGCTCATCATAAAATTTACTAGTAAGCTTCAGATTCAGTTCCATAGGAGTCCTGATTGCTTTGCAACCTGTGAGCCCTAAATCAGAAATCATTTCTAAAGCATACTTTCTCTGAGATAGGACCATACCTTTTGCAGACCTAGCAATTTCAATGCCTAAGAAGAACTTAAGCTCCCCTAGATCTTTCATTCGAAAATTACTTGCTAGGGAATGCTTAAGTTCAACAATTAAATGCTGACAGTTTCCTGAAATCACAAGGTCATCAACATAGACAAGCAAAACAACAATCCTATCTTTTTTCCTTTTCGTAAACAGAGAGTAATCCAATTTGGATTGATGATATCCATTTTCAATCAAAAATTGAGTCAACTTAAGATTCCATTGCCTAGAGACCTGTTTTAATCCATAAAGAGATTTTCGTAATCTGCAAACTTGATTCCTATCATTCTCCCCTTGATTACGAAAACCAGGAGGAACATGCATATAAAT
Source organism: Chamaenerion angustifolium (assembly GCA_946814005.1). Taxonomy (NCBI): domain Eukaryota; kingdom Viridiplantae; phylum Streptophyta; class Magnoliopsida; order Myrtales; family Onagraceae; genus Chamaenerion; species Chamaenerion angustifolium. The sequence goes on from OX328279.1 coordinate 5,912,381, forward strand.
TTCCTCATCTAAATCTCCATGTAAAAATGCATTGTGAACATCCATATGAAATAAAGGTCATTTCTTAATCGAAGCACAAGCCAAGACAGTCCTAACAGTGTTCATTTTTGCAACAAGGGAAAATGTTTCAAAGTAATCTATCCCTTGAGTCTGAGTAAACCCTTTAGCAACTAACCTGGCTTTATATATTTCTATACTTCCATCAGAATTGGGTTTTACCTTATAAACCCATCGACATCCAATGTGTTTTTTACCTGTAGGAAGTTGGACAAGATCCCATGTATGATTCTGTTCAAGGGCAGTAATCTCATCCTGCATAGCCTGGACCCAATTGTTATCTGCCTGAGCCTCTGCAAATGTTGAGGGTTCTGAAATCTTTGACATAGATGTTAAAAAACACTGAAAAGGAGCAGACAAATTACTGTAACCAACACAATTCAATATAGAATGTACCGAATTGGAACGACCAACCTCATAATCTTTGTGCCACACAGGAGGACAAGTTGCCCTTCCTGATCTACGAGGGACATATGAAGTATCCTGAACAGAAGAGACTTCCTCCTCACTAGGAGAAATATCAGACTCAGATCCAAGATCATCATTGTCTTGTAATCGAGGGACTGGGACAATATCATTTAACTCATATATATCACCATCATTGTTAATCACATGGGACAACTCACGGTCATGAATAATCGGACAAGGTTCATGAGATATATCATTATCATGCAAATGCTCATTAAAGAATGGCGAAACATCATCATTTTTCTTAGAGAATGGAAATATATGCTCATAGAACCTAACATCCCTACTAACAAACATGCGCTTATTCTGCAAATCATACAACTTATATCCTTTTTGCACCTCAGAATATCCCATAAAAACATATGTAATTCCCTTAGGAGCTAACTTATCGGTAATAACAAGATCCTTAGCAAAACATAAGCAACCAAGCACTCTTAGATGATCTGTTTTAGGAACCATTTTAGTCATGATTTCCAATGGGGACTTTCCATCAAGAATAGATGAAGGGGTTCTATTTATCAAATAGCATGCAGCAAGAATACATTCACCCCCAAAAAACATCAGGAATATGCCCTTGCAATTTTAAAGAACGACTGACTTCCAAAAGGTGCATGTGTTTCTTTTCAACCCTACTATTTTGCTGCGGGGTATAGGGACAGCTACTCTGATGAATAACACATTTTTCATTAAAAAAAACTCATTCAGATTACTACTAAAAAACTCACCACCATTATCTGATCTTAACTGTCTTATGGAGGTTTTAAACTGATTATTGATCAGGGCAAAAAATTGTTTCAATGCAACCAATACATCAGACTTATTAACAATCAGATAAATCCAAGTCACCTTAGAGAAATCATCGACAAGGGTTAAAAAATATATCCTACCATCATAAGTAGGTTTTCAATAAGGTCCCCAAACATCAGCATGGACTAACTCAAATAATTCATTTGATTTCGAATCGGACACAGGAAAGGGCAATCGAGTAATCTTAGTAAGAGGACAAATCACACATTTATTAGCAACATAATGCTTTTTCTTAATAAACTCCAATCCATTCACATGTTGTAAAGCATTCAAATAAGCATGTCCAAATCTCTTATGCCACAACAAAGGCTAATCACTAGAAGAAGTAAGAGAAACAAATCTAGAAGAACTAGGTGATGAAACATGAGGTTTAGTCCTAAGCACAAACAATCCAGAATCCTCCCTACCAGTCCCCAAGACCCTCCCACTCGAGAGGTCCTGCAGGATAACATTTTTGGCAAAAAAAGGTTATATAACAACCTATTTCAGATGTAAGCTTGGATACAGATATCAAATTATATCTAAAATTGGGAAGATACATAACATTTCTCAATAGCAAATCAGAACTAAGCCTGTAATCACCTACACCTTCAACAACAACATGCAATCCATTTGGCAATTGAACCCTAGACCTAACCAATCTTTTATTCTTTAGCCAATTAGACCTATTAGACATATGATTTGTAGCACCTGTATCTAAAATCCAATAGTCATCATGTTGGTTTTGAGAACTAAAATTGGTCATACCTGTCATATTAACCTGGGCACGTGTGCCAACACTGATGAGGCGCCAGCATGGTTGATAGACTGCAGGAATTGCCCAAACTGCTCAGATGTGAAGCTCACTCCTCCTTGCATGTTTGGTTGGTTAGTAGACAAAGGAGCAGAAAAGGAATTATCTGAACCAGCATTCGCAGAAGAGACAATATTAACCTGCTGGTTTTGACCTTTTCCTTTTTTAAGATCTCTAAGTTTGAAACAATTTTCCTTAACATGACCTTTTTTCTGACAAAATTCGCAACCTTTAGCATAACATCTGTCCTTAGTATGCCCTCTCTTATGACAGAAATCACATATCAAATTCATATTGACCTTGCCCTTATTATCAAAAGAAGAAACAACATTAACAGACATCACACCAGCAACACCTCTTTGACTTTCCTCCTGAATAACCATACTATAGGCCTGGTTTAAAGTGGGCAAAGGATTCCAAAGTAAAAGACTACTTCTCACATACGAGTATGTCTCATTTAATCCCATCAAAAATTCACAAAGTTTTTTATTATCATAATGATCAATGTGTTTATGAAATTTCTCACATCCACAAGAATCAAGATTAGCATCATCATCATACTCAGCCCACATATACTAAAGCTTGGTAAAAAAAGGTCGAAACAGAATCCAAGCCTTGTTGAGCAAGAACAATCTCCCTATGCAACTGATAAAGCCTAGGACCATTAACCATATCATATCTTTCTTTAAGATCCTTCCAAGCTAAGTAAGAATCATCAGAATACATGATGCTATTAGACAGATCTCCAGCAAGAGAATTCATAATCCAACCGCATTACACCTATCCCATAAAGCATGCAAGTTGTTTTCGAACAATTCCTTCTTAAAGGTTCCATCAATAAATCCGAGTTTATTCTTTCCTCGGAAAGTCATCAACATAGACCTACTCCACTTAGTATAATTTTCAGGTCCAGTTAGCTTGATGGATATAAGACTCATACCTGGATTATCGGATGGGTGAAGATACAATGGGTGGTTAGAATGAACCTGTTCGGCAAAATCTGGCCATGTCTGGATTGCCACCGCATCTGCGATTTCTTTAACCGCCCCCACGTTTGCAATCTCATCGACCATAATAAAACCACAGGAACAAGATACACCCAAAGGAAAAAACAATGACCAGAAACGAGAATAACAGGGTTCATAGAGAATGAACCGATAGATCCAGGTTTAGAAACAAAAACTTGAAGCAACGATTGAAAAAGACTCTGATCTAGTATCAACAGACTTAGATCGGAGAAGAGAAATAACTCATTTGCAAGAAGGAAGCCAAGAAGAATCAATAACCACATAACAAACCTTTGAAGAAGATCTCAGAAGAAGAAGCGGCGGATCACAAATCGCTCTGATACCATGTCAAGATGAGGAACCGAAGATGGGAGAAGGTAAATCGCCCAAGGAAACTTACCACGGAAACCCTAGAAGAGTGAAAGCAAAAGAACACAACATTTGACAGAATCATCTCTGATATTCTATTAAGGGTATCAGATCATCTGTCAACCCTAGGCTAATGCCTTAAATAGCCTGTTGGGTTTACAATAACTCAATAATCTGAAATGGTGCAAGTCCAATAAACCGAAACAGAAAACAAACCAAATAACACCCTAAACTATTAAACAATAGAACAATGGTCCAAAACAATAGAATAGGTGAAGTTTGATCCTGATAAAACACCTAACTCTAAAGGAAGCCAGGCCTGGGATTCAAGCAAATTCAAGGTTTCATGACCAATATCATGTACTCCAGCTTATTGTTTGTTGCTCGAAACGTTAAATAACATACCTGAAGAGCTAGCCCTCAAGTAGGATTGGAATTAAACTCGCTTTTGAACACTCTTTGGAAGAAGACCCATTTCTGTAAAGTTCTTAAATACTGGACTTGACCTTAGGTTTATTATCCTTCATTACCTCTAGTGTTGCCCCTGTTAAGTTATTCCCTGAACTTTCCACAGTGAAATTGGCGGGTGTTTGTCCCTTGATTCTTGTGTTTGGCATGAGGTTGACCTTGGACTCACTCAACGGTCCATTGAAGCATTCGTCTAGATGTTGTTGGGATATTAGCCGCTGCTAATTTCCGACTTGCAAGAACTTGAGACTCGATGGATTAAGAGAAATACACACGACACAAGAATTTACGTGGTTCACCAATTTGGCTATGTCCACGGCTCACACCCACACTTTCACTATAGACAAATAGTGTTACAAATTGTGTATCACACAATATGTATCGCTCACACTCTAAAATATTCACTCTGTCTTTTTGGCTCACAATACAACACTATTTTTCTCCAACACACTCAAAACACCAACAACTGATTCTTACTCTTTTCAATTCGTCTCTTATGGTTGTTTTCGTTCCGACATTGTTGACTTCTTATAGTTGTCAAAAGGATGACAATCTTGAGTGGCTTGACTGACCACTTTGCTGAGTGCCTTGCCCACTCTGCTGAGTGCCTTGTCCACTCTGATAATGGTTTGCCCACTCTGATGAGTGGCTTCTCCACTCTGATGAGTGCTTTGACCACTTCTTGAGTGGTGGTGGTGACCCGAAAGTCTCCATTCTCAACAATCTCCCACTTGGATACTTTACTCCACCTGTATCCATGAGTGAACTGGGTGTGAGGCTTACCTGTCTTCTATTGTTGAAAACCTACTGAATCTGAGCACAACTTCAGTTTCTCTGTGGTGACTGACTTGGTTAACATGTAAGTTGGGTTCTTGCTGCCTTGGATATTCTCAAGTGTTAAAACTCCATTCTCTAGTAGAGATCTGACGAAGTGATAACGAAGTCCAATATGCTTGGTCCTTGAATGAAATGCAGAGCTCTTTGCCAAATGTATCACACTCTGACTGTCACTATGCAAAACATTCTTCGTCTACCTTAGACCCAATTCTGCTAACAATTCCCGTAACCAGATCATCTCTTTGATTGCCTAAGTGACTGCTACATATTCCGCCTCTGTGGTTGCTAACGCTACTATCTTCTATATCTGCGAAATCCAAATGATTGCAGTAGCCCCCACTGTGAATACACAGCTGGTAGTAATCCTCATGTTGTCTACCTCACTAGCAAAATCTGAGTCTACAAGCCCTTGTAGTATACCAATTATTAATTTTGTTTAAGTGAATATAGACTAATTTTTTTTTACTGTTATAAAGTTTATAAAGTTATTTTTTAAAAGTGAATATACCCTATAATAATTTTTTTAAAAGCTCATTCTTAAAAGTTTGAATTGTTCACAATAAAAATATTAAAATAAAAAAAGGCATGAAACAATTAATTATATAGATAAGTACTTATAAATTATATTATGAAAAACAAAAATTATAAATTATATTACGTGTATTTGTTCATAGAATTAGTTAAAACACACGATACACGAGTCATTCATTAATATTAACAATTAATAATAAAATATTAATTAATACTTTTAATTTAAATAGTTTTATGACTTATATTAGCGCATACGGTTACAAAAGACTATTAAAATTATTAGTACTTTTTATTTATTTATTTTAGTCATATTATATTATATTTTTATTATATAAATAGTATTTTAATAATTAAAAAATATGTTGAGTTATAAATATATAAAAAATATTTTTCTAGAATTGTAAAAACAAATATGTTAATGTCTTATAATACTCGCAACTTAACTTTTAGGGTTTATTACTTCTATCAATGTCCATATAAAAATATTAGTATTTTTCTAACAATATTAACAATCTCTAATGTTTTCGTATACATATTATATTTTAGGGTTAATTACTTAATTGGTTACACATGTTTGACCAATGTTCAGAATGGTTACACATGTTTCAAAATGTGATTAATTGGTTTTGCTATGTGACTAATTGGTTACACATGTTTTTCCCAATGTGATTAATTGGTTATTCCGTTAGTAAACCGTTAATTTTAACGTTAATTCATTTTTTTAACATATTATTGAATTGTGAAATGACTATTATGCCCTTAGTTGTATTGAAGAACACATGGAAGGATTGAAGAATAAGAATCAAATCAAATTCGATTTGATGTTCTTGAGAACCCAGAATCGCAATTTCTGGGTTCTTGGGAACCCAGAAGCGTTTCTGGGTACTTGAGAACCCAGAAACAACATTTCTGGGTTATTCACATTGTGGGTAACATGTCGAACCTTTTAATCACATCATTTCAAACAATAGTATCCATTTAATCACATTATAGAGAAACATGTATGACCTTTTAATCACATTATATAGAAACATGTATGACCATTTAATCACATTTGGTGATAACATATACTGCAATACAGAACTTCAAGAACCCAGAATCGCAATTTCTGGGTTCTTGAAGAACACAGAAACGCGATTCTGGGTTCTTCAAGAACTCAGAAATCAGATTTCTGGGTTCTTCGATTCTTGTTCTTGAAGATGATGATGTGTTCTTGAAGATGATTCTAGGGGTAATTACGTCATTTTACGTATCTAAATAGTGACTTAACTGTGATTTCTAACGGTGAACAGTAAAAAAAACAAATAGTCACATTTCAAAACCAATTAATCACATTTTGAAACATGTGTAACCATTCTGAACATTGGTCAAACATGTGTAACCCAATTAAGTAATTAACCCTATATTTTATCTAATTTGTTAATTATAAATTGTATTGAGTTTATAAATATATAAAATTTAATTTCATGACATTATTAGAATTTATTTTGATATTATTGTAATAAAGTATATGATGTTTATATGTGACTTATGTCTTATTTTAATCAGAGTTGTGATAGATGGAATGTATCTTTAATAATCTATATTTTAATTTGTAAAAGTAAATTTTAATATGTGCATACTTGATATTCATAAAATATAAATATTATGTATTTTATTATTGTATAAATTTCACTTTATAAAATATATTTAATGAATCATAATTATAATGTAAAATAAAGAGAAATGATATAAGTTTTGTAACTTATCTTGAGAATAAATAAGAGACTTTGAAGAATTTCAAAGTGATTTACATGACATGCCACCTAGGAATGAGAATTTGATGATTGAAATGAACCAATTAGAATATGTTAATTTAACATTAGGAGTGAAAAAATACAACAAAAAACTTATTTGTCAACGTATGTGATTTATCCAAATTAATATATGGATAAAATACAACATTACCCACTAAATTTTGACCGATTTTCCAGTTTCCCTTTTAATGTTCAAATCGTAATTTTTCTCTCCTCATTTTTGAGAAAAGTGAAAGTTTCCCCATTCCATACATCAGCCGTTTAATTATGAAGAAAATTCCATCATGTGTCATTCACATGATGTATTAACAATGTAAAAGAACAAAATTGCCCTCAAAGGTGAAGACTAAAGGTCCTCGAAGGTGTAGACTGGAGGTAGAAGATTGGCGGAGCAGTGACGGAGGAAGATCGCTATCAGATCTTCCTCATCATCCCGTTGGAACCTTCTTGATCGGAAAATGGAGATAGCGACGAAGATGAATAGGAGGAAACAAGTGACAGTGAATATTAGACCCAGTACCTCGACGTGGTCTGGACCGTTTCGGTGAATCCATGACGAGGAGATTCGATCTTGGGAGCGAAAGCAAATGAATTGGTTGTTTGGGTCTGAGGAGTTGAAGTCGCAAACGCCATTGTTGGTCTTGCAAGCTCTGCACTTCGTAAAATGAAAATCTTGAGACAAATCCCACTCCAGTGCAAAATCTGTTGAATCCATGAGTAGTTGAGCATCAAGAATTCACAAAAAATATATTTTTTCCCATGTCATCACATTCCGAAGTAAAAAAACTACCCATTTGAAGAAGATTGTTCATGAAATTGAGCACGTCCGCTTGGTAGCCCTGTTATGTGACATGGCGGCGCGTCGATCCACACCCGTGAAGAAGCCATACTGGATTCTTAGCCAGCTTGCAGAGCAATGGTTGCAATTGAGCAGGTTCGGGCCGTTGGATGGCGAACAAGGTCGGAGAGCTGAGAGACGATATCAAAATTTGTCTGAATGGCGGAAAGGCGATCCATACAAAGAAATTGATCAATCGGGAATTGAGGAGAAACACGGGGAAGAGCAATTGGAGTGAGGCGAATAGTTGGAGGACGGAGAGGGAGAGAGCATGTATGTCAATTTTATCCTTTGAGATTGTTAATATATCACGTGAATTGCACATTATGGAGTTTTCGTCACAATTAAACGACTAATGGATGGAATGGAGGAAAAAACTTTCACTTCTCCAAACATGAGGAGAAAAAATTTACAATTTAAATATTAAGGGGAAATTAAAAAATCGGTCAAACTATAGGCAATGTCGTATTTTATCCTCTCTCTCTATATATGGTTAAATACCAATGAGCTACATGAACTTTGGACGTTTTGCAATAAGTTACACGAACTTTAAAAAATCAAAACGGGCTACCTCAACCTTTGGACGAAGGTGCTACGAGCTACCTCCATCCAATTTCAGGCGAATTTATGTCAACAATTAACAGTAATTTGGACGGAGGTAGCTCGTTGCACCTTCGCCAAAGTTGAGGTAGACCGTTTTGATATTTTAATGTTCGGGTAGCTCGTTGCAAAACGTAAAAAATTCAAATAGCTACTTAGTATTTAACCATATCTATATATATATAGAGAGAGAGATATATGTATATATATATATATGTTGAAGGGACTTTCTGTTGCCGTCAGTCGTCACGGAGTCTGAAAGGGAACTCGGTAGCAGTCAGAGGAGCCAAAATCATATCGAACTTTGTCTTTTGCAACTCTCCAAAGATCGGCATCACTCCTCTTCCCCTCTCTCATTTCTGCATATAATAATAACAATAATCTCTTCAAACTATTCTTCCTCCAGATTGTTCTCTCTCTACTCCATTTCTCGATCTATCTTTCTGGTCTCTCAAGGTCGTACACTAGGGAGAACTGGTAGTTGCTCTGGAGTGGGGAGACCACTTGCTTCACCATATCACCGATTATCGAGAGATTTTCAGGATTCAAGCAAAAGGTTTGTTTTCTCATTGACCAAGTTGTTATTCATCTAAATCTGATCTCAGTTGATCGTGATTTTCGTTTCAGAGGATATATATATATATACCATTGTCGTTTCTTAGTTATTCTGGTAATCACCTTTTCCTCTTTATTTTGCTGTACCATGCACTCATGAGTTTTTCGGGTTATCGGATTTGGTAGTTGTTTTTGCAGAACTATTCATTTTTGGGGGTTTAATCAATTTGCCTCGTAAAATATTGCTAGAATCTTTTGTAATGGAAGCCCTTGTTGTTTTGGTCAGATCCAGCTTTGGTTCAGTTGAGGTCCTTTTGAATTTGATTTCACTCGTTCAAGAGTCCGTAAACCTGCGGTCATTCATCCGACAAAATTCCCATTTCGTCAATGGCTCATTCGGCTGTTGCCAAGGTTGGTAATCCTATCTGCAATTTCAATCTCTGTCTTCCATTCATCTAGCGTTTTCTTGGATACCGAACACTGGATTGGTACGGTAAGGGTTGCTCATCGTGGATTAATGAGGTCTTGATATTCTTTTGCAGATTTCTGTTGCTCACGTTACTGTGGGCAGCGATTCCCCTCTTAAGAGATCCGTGTTTAAGGTGATTTCCTCTTGTTTCTCTAAAATCGAGCTGCTCATGATAAAATCGATGGATTCATTCAATTCAAGTATCAAAGTTGATAGTTGTTACAGTCTTATTACTAATTGTAATAAACTCAATTGCAGCCACAACATATCAGTTTTCGCGGTACATTATTGGCACCTTCTTTGGCTTTGAACTCAACAAGAAAGAATGTGCAGTTGAGAGATCAAAAGATTGTATGCATGTCAGTTCAGCAGGCAAGCACACCAAAAGTTGCTGTTGATCCATTGAACCTTGAGAATGCGAAGGAGCCTCCACTAAACACCTACAAGCCTAAGGAGCCTTACACAGCAACTATTGTTTCTGTCGAGAGGCTTGTGGGCCCGAAAGCACCTGGTGAGGTCTGTCACATTGTGATCGATCATGGTGGTAATGTCCCATATTGGGAAGGACAGAGCTTTGGTGTTATACCCCCTGTAAGACCCTGCTTCCAACTTGGAGGATGATTTTGAATTTTTCTCACACTTTCTTGAGTTCTTACTGACCAATGTAAATGTGAGGCATACTGAAGGTACCCAAAAATCTCAAACTCATATATTTACTGTTTGTTTGGTAGGGTGAAAACCCTAAGAAGCCTGGGAACCCTCACAATGTCCGTCTTTACTCGATTGCATCTACCCGTTACGGGGATAATTTTGACGGTAGAACAGGAAGTCTCTGTGTGCGTCGCGCACTTTACTATGACCCTGAGACTGGGAAGGAGGATCCTTCAAAGAGTGGCGTGTGCAGTAATTTCCTATGCGATGCAAAGCCTGGTGACAAGATTAAGATCACAGGTAAGTTTTGACTGATTTAGAACTTTCTTGTGCTTGTATATGTTTTCTATTTCTTGGTCAGACTATTCCAGATTCGACTTTATAATGTATAGAATTATGTTTTATAGCCCGAGTTTAAGTTAATATAGATAATGTTACAATACCAAGCTATTAATTAGAAAAAGAAAAGAGTTGCACAATACAAGTTTCAGGGTATCATCCGTCGATGAAATTAGACTTTTGGGTTGGATATTTTAAAGCTCTGCAGCAATTAATAGAGGATGTGCTTTTGTAGTCTCGTTTTGTTTTAAGTACTATACTAATCAATCAAACAAGCTTCTCTTTCGTTTTTCTAGTTGATGAATATACATGATTGATTCCCGTTGTCATTATTTTAGATTGGACATTCGTGCTTGTGTTTGACATTGGTCTAATAATAATTTCGTGAAGTTCAAAATGCTAAACTAAAGACGCATATGCAATATGCAATAAGGGATTGATGTAATCAAAAGTTCAAAACCACTGTGGCAAATTCATGTCTCGATTATGTAAAATATGTTTACTGATGTGTGCTATTTATGCCCTGATCTACAATGCGATGCCGTAAATTGTCAGTTTTTCAGTTTACTCCATCCAATCATCCTATCCATTTGCAGGACCTTCGGGAAAGATCATGCTTTTGCCAGAGGAAGACCCGAAGGCGACCCACATAATGATAGCCACGGGCACAGGTGTGGCCCCCTTCAGGGGCTACCTTCGCCGCATGTTCATGGAATCTGTGCCCACCTACAAGTTTGAGGGTCTGGCCTGGCTTTTCCTTGGTGTGGCTAACTCTGACAGTCTCCTTTACGATGATGAGTTCACCAAATACCTCAAAGACTACCCAGACAATTTCAGGTTCGACAAAGCACTGAGCAGAGAGCAGCAGAACAAGAAGGGTGGCAAAATGTACGTCCAGGACAAGATCGAGGAGTACAGTGATGAGGTTTTTAAGCTACTTGATGGTGGGGCCCACATTTACTTCTGTGGTCTCAAAGGGATGATGCCGGGGATTCAGGAGACGCTGAAGAAGGTGGCGGAGAGGAGAGGAGAGAGCTGGGAGGAGAAGCTGTCTCAGCTGAAGAAGAAGAAGCAATGGCATGTTGAAGTCTATTGAGTTTGTTGTGCTACTTCAATAATCCTCCCCATCTTACGGCGTTTCATTTGTTGAGTACTGATGTCGTAGATGGAATTCAGAAGCTTGGTTTTATTGGTTGTTGTGGTTTATGTTGTGGCGTTCGGCATGAAGTATAAAGTTTGGTGTTAGGGGCGAACCATTCAACACCCTTTGATTTGATACATGTTCTCTAAATATGTTGTGCATTAGGGGTGGTAAATCGTGTATGCTATGCCATATTATACCCTAAACTTATCAAATATGAACATGTATTATAAACTTATTATGTTATGTTACTCAACACGAACATGATATACAATTTTGTGTGCGTGTTCGTATCTTGTTATCGTGTTGTATTAAGTTAATTATTTGTACGATTACACACAAGGTTTATATATATAATTAAAAAGTATCAAAATAATAAACTTTTTATTGTAATAATTATGAATTCAAACACTACATTTCATGAGTCTTTAATGTAGAATTGATAAATTTTAAAAAATAAATAATTAAATGGAGTCTTAAAACTTAAAAGTAATACTTGTTTTGAAAAATACTTAAAAATTAAACTTATTAATCTAATTTTATCATGAGTGTCCTATTTTAATACCTAAATGAAAATACAAGGTATTTATTTTGAATCCGTTTTTCCCTAATTTTTAAATCTTTCGTTTTTTTTTATATTGTTATTAATATTATAAACCTTTTTTGGTCAATAGATTATAAAGCTCGACAAACATTAAGAAATGATAAAAAAAAATAACTTTAAGGTTTGTATTAGTTTTTTTTTGGTTGGGGGGAAGGATTCAGTTGAACCGAGCCGAACCTTTTGTCAACTGGACCGCTTCCGAACCGGTTTATAAAATAAATGGTTTTTCAGTGAAAATATGAAACGGTTCTGATAGACCACAAAAAACCGATTCACATATGGTAAATCGTACCTCTTTTTGAAGCGGTTTTAATATACTACTATTTAACAAAATATCTAATAAATAAAAATAAGTAACATAAATGAGTCCAGCAGTGGGCTCTGGTGTTCTTCGTTTTGACACTTCCCACTTTCCACTTCTGGTTCCCACTTGCCACTTCGTTCCATCACTTCCCACTTCGTTTTCGTCCAATACGCAGCACGACAGCACCAACAACATGATACAGTACGTGTTGATATGCGTTCTTCATCAAACATCCATCCATAAAGTCCTTGAGGAAGTAGTATTGGATATTGAAGTGATCATAATATCCACTTGTATCTTGTACATTTATTAGATCACCAGATTGTCTTTAAACAATAAAATCATGACTGCGAATCTCAGTCATATCATCTCCTCCAACTATAATTGCAGCTACTTGTGGAGCAGTGGGTACTGCCTACTGATGCATATGACGTGGTTGTTCTCTTATTATTAAACGACACTGATGTATATATGGACTTGTAGATAATTGTCGAAATTGATGCACGAATGGATTTACATCATTGAGTATTGTTGTTATTCTCTGCAATACCGTAACCTTTAAACTATTATTTTCAGTTAATTGGTTCTCTCATTCATGCTCAGTATCATATATATATGTCTGCAGATATCTCGGTCGTTCATCTTCAGACGGTAGAAGAGAACCAATTTGATAATATATTGATCCCTGAGCTCGAAATGTATATATCCCTCGGCTACCTGCCATTAAGCTTTCATCCACATTCACGCCCATTGAGATAAAAGAGAACACATGATTATAAGCACGAATGTTGTGCCTGAAGTGATTTCCATCAACAGTTGGATCTTCAAATAATTCTAACATAGCTGGGGGCGGAGAGTGAGCCGGCAGAGCAATCCGACCATTCATGCAACATATACTGTCATTCTCATGGTGGAAACGCTTGGATGAACATTTATTACAGAATGTAGGATCCCTAAGAACGTATCTTAGAGAATCCACACCCTCTTGAAAATCTCGAGCAATACAATGATATCCTCTTCTTCTTGTTGTTGCAGGTAACACTATAGAAAAAGTGAATGTTTTTATCTACTATAACGTGCACATAATGCTTTAAATCAATAAAGTTGTCAGTAGTTTAATTTAAATTAATTGTGTACCATAAATTTTTAATAATAACTTATATCATGTTTTGTGAAAGTAACAACTGTATGTGTTATTCCAGTCATGATCAGTGAATTACTTTGTATTGATACTCATATAGAACATATAAAATATGTTTAATTCTGTTTGCTACAAATTTTTTGATATGGGATGAAGACTTAATATACCTTGAAAGTTGTTTGAATGATGTACACCAATTTCCATCGAATTACCCACCGGGTGGCTTGTAGAAGAACCAGCTCCTGAATTATCTTGTACTGGTACCGGCATGCGAGCAAGTCTTCGAATAGCAGTTAACCTAAATGATTCTAATAATATTGTTTATGAAAATATTATTCTATGAATTATAATGAATAAAAAATTATATATAAATGTGTATGTGTATATATGTCAATATAACATTACACGTACGTCGATGACGTCTTTGTGATGGTGAATGATGCATATTGTATGGCTGAAGGTATACCTATACAAAGTATAAAAAATAATATTTAATTGAGAAGGTGTAACCCAGTTGAATATATAAATGTAGATGTAGATACGAAATGGTGTGAACCACTTTAATTTTAGGAAAAAGTATGAAAAACCACCCGGATGTTTCGCCAGATTGGTAATTGCACCCATATAGTTTGTCTTTACACCTATATGTTTGCAATTGTTGGTAAGTCAGCCTTTCCGTCACTTCGTTTCATATTCCGTTAATTTGAAGTCACATGTTTTGCACGTGATGTAATCACAATAATATATACCTAAAATACCCCTAGCATGTATATTTCATCATTTATTTGAGAACCTCGAACCAGTTGCAAACTCTGTTCTTGACAGAAGAGAAGATCTCTCCAGCTCCTTCCCCTCTCATAAATTTGTACGGTCCTTCGCATTCGTAGCCTCCATTATCGCTTCCTCTCCTTCTCCCTCTCTTCTTTCTCTATCTAACTTCTGTAACACACGGTTCAAGTGTCCAAAATCATTTCTTTTTTGACAATTTTGTACTCCACATATCGACTTCAACACTGTATTGAGAAACTCCCATAAGAAGCTCAGACGGTCGGTACCACAATGTCACGACACGATTTGTCAACGGAGAGTTATAAACGTAGAAGCTTGCCAAACCAAAATCCGCAATCTTCAACTCGCCGTTATTGTTGATAAGAAGATTTGACCCCTTTATGTCTCGATGTAGAATGTTGTGTTTATGACAGTGATCGAGACCGCTCAGAAGCTGCTTCATGTAACATTTTATCTGGAGAATAAAAAAACTCAAATCATTAAACCCCAGGAATAAAGAATATGAACAAGAAGAAGAACTAATTACTTACCTGTGGTTCGGTAAATTTGATCCCAGGCCGAGCCGCGAGTCCGGTAAGATCGTGCTCCATGTACTCGAAAACAAGATACAAACTACAAGACATGTGTGATGTTATCAGGGATTCGAGTTTGATGACATTGGGGTGATCGAGCCTGCGCAAAATCACGATCTCACGACACATGAACTTCACACTTTCTGGGTCTGCGTTGTCGAATCAGACTTTTTTTTATAGCAACGAGAGATTTGTTCTTTATCCAGCAACTTGGACGCACCCAAGCAAGCACAACTCCTTGCCACACTCACAAACGTAAACTCATCCATGAACACGAAGTCATGCACTTTCTGCATCCGCAAGAAAATTGCCACCGCCTCCCTATACATCCCATGACGAGATAAACCAGAAATCAACGAGTTGTAACACACAATATCTCGGTCGGGCATTTCATCGAACAGTTCGAGGGCCTTCTCGAAATGGCTACATCTACTGCATGCAGATACAACAGCGTTCCAAGAACAGCAGCAGTCGGCGAATGGGATGTCAGGGTAAAACTGTCATTTTACAACATTCGGTTCAAATTTAACGGTGTCACGTGCAAGGCACATGACAATTAACCAGTCAAATTGACGACAGGTGGTGTTACAAACAAAATGAAACATACGACACTTATTAATTGCGACAAAAAACATCAGGGTCTAGTTGCTAAAAAAAGTAAACATCCGGGTGGTTTTTCATACTTTTCCCTTAATTTTATTATGTACAAAATTATGATTATAGATTAATGATTTTAAGTTGTTATTATACCTTGAGTTGGCATAAGTTGAGTTAATTTAATTTATGTAGTAGCAGTTTTTCAATTCCTAAAGAGGACCAAAATTGTTGATTTTTAAGGATTAATTACTTTATGAATGATGAATTTGCAGTAACATTAATTTAGCGTGACAACAAAATAGTGATTAATATTAAGTGTGTGTCAATTTTACCTAATAATAACATTATTTTGAATTGTATTTTCGTTATTAAGGAATAGTTTATCAATCTAACTATTATTCGTAATAATAGTTAAATATTTTGGATATTTAACTAATGTTTAGGAGTCAAGCATTGAACTCTAAAATTGATAGAGTTTAAAATATATGATAGTAACAGAAATTTTTGTAATAACATTTACGTAAATAATAACAATTTATCAATTTAACTACTATTCCATTTTAAATTATTACAATTCAACACTTAATAATAATAACATTATAGTGCAAATAATATTAAATTTATTTTATTAATCAACTATGAGTTGCAACACTATTCAATGCTAGATTTTTCCTATACAATATTATAATACTTCACTTAATATTAAACACACATTCAGTAGACACAATCCAGTGTTACAACATAATTATGGATAGGAACAAAACTTCATCAATAACGAATTCTAAAAAAATAAACACGCAAACATACCGCAGATGAGATTAATGAAGGTAACAACTGTCTATGCGTTCGATCCAACAATCTTGATCAGGATTAAAGACAAAGACAATATGCAGTTATATAGTAAAAATATAAATCATCACATTTAAAATAACATCAACAATAAAAAATAGTAGGTTACAACTCCACATCAATGAATATGCATCACAATTTCTTCTTTCTCTCCTTCTTTCTTTCCTTTTATTTCTTTAAATGAATTCCAAGAAAGAAAGAACTCCATTTGAGTAGTAGTTCAATATAGGGAAGGCAGCTGAACAACTCAACATAACATGAAAGGTACATGCATGGAAGATTCAAGCAACGACTTTCAGATCTAGATATCAGAATATAAAGAGATTTAAAGGGATGAACAGAGAAACCCACTATGTACTAAGCTTCAACTAGTCCGTGGAGTAGAGCTAGCAGCTAGTTGGTGGAGAGAAGTGGGGACAAGACTCTGCATCAAAGCCTGCAAGAGCCAAAAAGAGGAGAAAAGTGTCACTCCACAAAAAGTTCTTGCTTCATCAACAAAATGGAGTGAAACCAACTATTTACAGAAGCAACAGAGGTGCCACATACGTTGTCCCAATAAAACAACCGCACACGTCACAGATCCAACCAAAGTAAGTATACGGTAACAAATAACATCAACAATAATAACAAATAGTAGGTTATCACTGCACATCAACAATGACTGGTATCCGCAAGGATAACAAACCGTGCAACAAAGGAGAATTTTTTAAAATCCTTCTAACCATACAAATTATCAAAGAGTAGGACTTGCCCAGATTGAATCAACCTAATTGCCAACATTCACCTTTGCAAGGTCCCTAAACATGAAGATACCATCTTTCTTTTACAATTAATATGCATTGTTAGGCTACCTTACACATGGAAAAAAAAGCATGCTAACTAATAGATCAACATTCAACAGTAATTTCACTGCCACTCAACAGTTGCTAAGTAAGAAAATCAATGAACATTGAGAGTATTCAAGGTACCATCAAGCCATTCATTCATAGCTAAAGTTTTACTTGGAAAAGATGTATACAAGTATCCATTCTAACTAAATACCCATATTTAAGAAAATTGCCTAGGGAATAAAAGAAAAATTGATATGATGGACATAACTATCTTACAATTGTTACTGAATTGATGCAATTCATTGTTCTAATACATATCAAATACCTCCAAGATACAGCTGAAGGGCATCCTAATTGTTGAGGAGAAATCAAAGCATGACATACACAGAGAAGATAATTATTAAGTTAAAACTAAACTTAATTTGAATAAGATAATCAAATAATAAAATGTAAAAAAAATTAGTGGAATTGTTTCACTATCACTCAACAGTTAGTAAGTAGGAAAACCAATGAACATTGAGACTATTCAAGGTACCATCAAGCCATTCATTCATAGCAAAAGTGTTACTTGGAAAAGATGTAGACAACTATCCATTCTATCTAAATACCCACTTATAAGAAAACTGCCTAAGGAATAAATGAAAATTTGATATGCTGGACAGAACTATCTTACAATTGTTACTTATTTGATGCAATTCATTGTTCTAATACATATCAAATACCTCCAAGATACAGTTGAAGGGCATCCTAATTGATAACTATACTCTAGTCTAACTATGCGAACATTATTTATATACACCATCAGATTGTATAAGTCCACTATACTCAGTAGTCTAACTATCTCCCATAGTCTTAATTAGGAGTATAAATGTCAACTTAATCAGCTGATATGTCGCGAAATAGTATCTTCACATAAATATCAACTTTTAGAATGTTTACTATTTGTCCGTATAAATATTCACTAATAAAACCTAGACGATTATAAACGGGTTAATCTACAAATAAGCCTATCCTATATATAAGTGCAATATTTTCTAGCATTACAATTATTAAACTATGTATTTCTGATCTCAAATACTATTTCTCTATGATCACAATTGTCATATACGTAGTTGCAACATTTATTTATATACACCATCAAGAATTTGATCTTGATCTACGTTAATTGATACCATCTGATCATTGTTATAGTGGAGCCTAATTATTGCACCGTATAGCCTAATCATTGTTTTAGGATGTTAACCCTAAAACATCCCGAATGAGATAAAATCAGTAAATAACCGAGTGATAGATCCAGAATATAGCAAACCCATCTAACTGAACTAAATCATTCAACTCCAACAACGAACACAAAGAATTCAAAACTCAGAAGGAACACAGACCAAGGAGAGAAATCGTACCACCAACACAAAATTCATAATGCAAAGCACGATGCACGATGGAACAAAATTCAAATCACGTTGCACGACGTCAAATTGAAAAAAATGAAGTTGCTGAAGAATGATATGAATAAACTGATTTGTAATTTAACAGTTACAAATACTCTGATATCTATATAATACTCTAAATTATCAAAGAAAAAGGTTAGATTTGTGTAATTTAAGTAATTGGTCTCAATTCAATCGAACAATTGAATACGACAACAAACTAAAATCATAAGTATTTTCCAACACCAAATTTTAATAAGATTCATCAAATATAGCAAAACAACAACAAAAAGATTAAATCAAATAAGGAATATTTTTCACATATTTACCTTCAAGACCGTCATGGAACGTGGGGACGCCGGGGATGGAAGTTGAATTGGACGTCGGGGCAGAAAATTGGAGACGCTGAGGCTGCAAATTGGGGATGCCAGGGCTGAAACTTTGGGACGCCAGGGTACGTGGGGACGCCGGGGACACCGGGCTAGAACTTGTGGACGCCGGGGAGCTTGGGATGGAACTTGAAGACGCTGGGGGACTTTGGGGACGCCTGGAACATGGGGACACCAGGGAGCGTGGGGACGCCGGGGGTGGAACTTGGGTACGTCGGGGACGCCAATGATACCACAAATCTTGGGCTGGAACTTGGGGACGCAGGGGAGCTTAGGACGCCGAGGAGCTTAGAACGCTGGAGAAATTGGGAGGGACCTTAATGGAATAAATCTGATGGAGATAAAAAAAAATCAGTTGGGGATGGACTTTAATACTAATCTAGAGCTTGCTTTTCATACTTGTTGAGATTGGAGACATGATTGGAGTAATTGGATGGTGGGATAATGGTAGAATAATGGGAGATAGATTTCTACGGAAAAATTGGATGGTGGGAGAAAAAATTGGATGGTGGGGAAGTTACGGACAACATGGAGGGAGAGAGATGTGGATAAAATAATAAAACATGAAATGCCTAAAATAGTTTATTAAATAAAGTATGTATCTCAACAATTTCATGAAATTAAAGGGTATTTTGGTAATTTAGAAGGATGACGGTTACATATAAATTTAACTAGATTGTATGCAATTATGACAAGTAAGTTTTTGATGCAGTTTCTTACTCCTAATGTCAAATTAATCCATTCTAATTGATCTATGTCAAACATACAATTCTCATTTCTAAGTGGTATGTCTTGTAAATCACTTTAAAAGTTTCCAAGATTTCTCATTCAATCTCAAAATAAGTTACAAAACCTTAATTATTTCTATTTATTTGACATGTATATTTATAATTTGTCTAAAATATATTTTATGTATTGGAATTTATGCAATAAGTTATGAACATAATAAATTTTTATATTACAAATTAAATAAATAAGCGATAAATAATTAATACATACAAACAATAAATTTGAAAAATTAAAATTTGTGTAGAAAAAAAAATTTGATCTATTGTTCATGTTATGGATTTTTATTAATTAAGTAAATTTTATTTTCAGTTGTTATGTTAATTTATGTAATAGATTTGACTGTTATTTGATCTATATTTGTTTTTCAAATATATATGAAATTAAAATCTAACTAATACCCAACCAACCATAACTTTGAAAATATCAAAGTAAAAATATGAGAAATAAGTTAATCAAATATTTTATTTTATTTAAAAAATTATTACTAAATTTTCTTAATATTACCACGGTAGATTTCCTATAGTTGTTTTATAAAAATTATAGTGAGTGTGTTAAGATATTTAAGTGAATACTGAATTCATTCCTCATAAGTTTGGATTTATGGTACAATGTATTTGAAATCTTGTAGGCATAATTATCAGAACCAGACCGATTCTCCCACCGGTTCCCGGTTCATACGGTCGGATCTCCGGTTCATCGGTCGGACCGACCGTTTCAACACATAATTAAATTAAAAAAATTGTAAAAATACTCTCAATTCTCATCAGTGGTGACATCAGTCTTTGCCGAGCTCATAGTTTCAATGAAGAAGCAAAAGGTGGAAGTCGACGTCTGAACTTCCGTTTCGATAAAGAGGAAGCAACAGAGAGGTGTGGAGGTGACGTTCTCATGGAGATTCTTTGCTGAAAGTGAAATTAGATCAGATGCATAATTCCAGTGACTGAATGAGTTCAGACAGTAATGGCGAGATTCGAGGGGAAGGTATGAAAAGAAAAAGACTGACCTCTTTCAAACGGAAAAGGACTTCCTCAGGCGCTGGCCGTCTGCTCCATCACCGTATGGGCTGAGCGCCACCGGACATGATGGCCTTGGAGCTTGCAGATGTGGGCTCTTTCTGATGGGCCTTTTCCAAAAAAGCGCTTGAAGTGAAGACAACTCCATCTACTCCGAAAAGGAGAGAGAAAGGAAGGGAAGAAGAATCCACCACCAATCGCAGCCCCTGCCCCAAACCAATTGCAGCCCCTGCCCCAAATCGTTCCCCAGCATGAATCCACCACCACAGATGTCGCCACCGCTGAGGTAGAGAATGCTCCTAAGCTGCTTCCATTGACGACGTCCGCAGCTGCTGCGAAAATCCCCCCACGAAAAATTCGTAAGGTCTCTCCCGGTCGCCATGAATTTTTGTACTATTCTTGTTGCCTGATCTACCAAATGCCGTCGCCGTCGCGAAATACCTAAATTGCTAAACACTCGAATCATTTGATTGAAGATTCAAAACTGCCATGGCTTTAGTAAGAGCTTTCTCCAATCCTTTTCGCGCTCGATTTGTCCATCTTCATCACGCCAGTCCTCTATTCCTCTTTCGTGATTCCTTCTTCATTCACCCGAGCAGTAAGAATCTGTCAACTTCCTTACTCTTTCAGAATCTGTCTTCTTTTGCTGCTGATGTTACTAATTTAAATAAACCACACCAGTTCCTCAATCACGTGAGGAACAAATGTAGAACTGATGGTGGATTTGAAAACCTGGATGATGCTCTAACCTGCTTTGACAGAATGTTCTTGATGCGTCCTTTGCCATCAATTATCGATTTTAATCGGCTTTTAGGCGTTTTAGTCAAGATGAAGTATTATTCTATCGCTGTTAGACTGATTGGGAATATGTACATGTCTGGAATGAGCTGCGATCTTCATACTTGGAGTATCCTGATAAATTGTCTCTGCCAGCTGAAGAGGGTGGAGTTTGCCTTCAGTATTCTAACTAGAATCTTCAAACTTGGTTTTGAACCTAATGTGATTACCTTGAGCAGTCTAGTCAATGGGCTTTGTATGGACAGTAAAATTTCAAGGGCAGTGAATTTAGTGGATGAAATGGGTGATAAAGGTTATATGCCTAATGCAGTCACCTATGGAGCCGTGTTCAAGGGCTTAGTGAGCTCAGGGAAAACATATATAGCCATTGGATTGAATTACTTGAAAAGTGGAAGGGGAGTGGTTTACATAGTGTGGTTACATATAACATTGTGATCCATTCTTTTGTTAAGAATGGAAAAATAGTTGAGGCTCTAAAGCTTTTAGAGAGTATGATGAGAATTGACATCCAACCTAATATTTTCACTTATAGCTTGTTGATTAACGGGTTGTGCACTGGAGGGTATTGGAAATGTGCTGTTTTACTATTCTTCAAAGTGACCACTAAAGGGATTATGCCGAATGTTGTTACTTACACCTCCTTAATCCATGGTTTATGTCATTTAGGTTGTTGGATGAAAGCCAATTATCTATTGGAGCTGATGGTTGCAAATGGCATCCAACCTGATGTCATCACATATAACTGTTTATTTCAAGCTTTGTGCACTTTTGGCCAGTGGGGTAAGGTTAGAGAGTTGTGTAACCAAATGCTCAAGACAAAAGTAGCGGCAGATGTTGTAACGTTCAATACCATAATAGATGCAGTATGTAAGGAGGGGATGGTTTCTCAAGCCAAATGCATGTTTGATACCATGACAGCAAGAGGCATTGAACCTGACATAGTGACATATAATATGTTGATGAATGGATATTGCTTACAAAGTCAATTGGATGAAGCTGAGAAGTTGCTTAGTTCGATGGTTGAAAAGGGTTACTTGCCAGATGTTCTAACTTATAGTACGTTGATCAAAGGATATTGCAAAGCCAAAAGAGTACACAAGGCATTGGCCATTCACCGAGAAATGTGGGACAAAGGAATCATTCCTAATACTATGACATATACTCCTTTGATACACGCCATATGCCAACATATTTAATATTGAGGCTGCAATGGAGTTTTTCAATGAAATTATTACAATTGGTAAATATCCCGAATTAGTTATATTTTATCGTTGGATGGTCTGTGTAAATTTGGGCATTTGGATATTGGAGTTGACCTAGTTACTATGAATGAAGTTTTTTTTTACTTTGAGACATTTTTTTAGTTGAATATTTTTATGAAAAAAGATCTGGATGAAAGTAGAGGTATTTAATTGAAATATGTTCCATTCGCTCCGGTAGTTGGTGAATCCAGCGGAAGACGAATAGATTCATTATTTGCGATATCATATCTCCTACTCGAATGAATAGTTGTCGGTTCAACTTGATCTTGCATCTCATATAGTGACTGGTCAATCTCAATCTCTCCCTTCTTTGGTAATTCATTCTTTAAAAAATGTTGCATCTTGTGTTTCAATCTCGGTAACACTCCCATTGTCCTGCTCATCTATAAATACATACCCCTCGGAGGTATCAGAGTAACCAACTAAGTTTAGACTAGGTCCATCCTGATTAACCAACTAAGTTTAGACTAGGTCCATCCTGATTGCATCCCTTGATCCAAGGATCTTGAGTTATTAATTAATTAATAATACTTTTGTATTTGCATTCTTTACTTTTTTATTATTTAAAAAACAAACATATTTCAGATTTTTCAGTTAATTATTAATTTTAAAATATTTTTTGAATTTATAGAAATTAACTTCTAATTTTAAAAAATATCTATATATTTTCTTTTACTATTTTGTTGATTATATTTATGTTTAGTGTAAATTACCTCAACAGTCACTATGTTGGCACATGTTACTAAGTAGTTGAAACTTGTTTTGAACAGTTACTTATGTTTCAAAATGAAATTGAACGATTACAAATTTTTTTTTTTGAAAAAATGACTAAAATACTTTTCTGCTATTCTCCATCTTCAATATATTTTTCCTCGATTCAAATCTTAAATCTGATTTAGAACATTTATGCAAACCTGAGTTCGAATCGAACCCACATCTGCGTTTATGGGGTCAATTCGAACCCAAATTTGCACAAATCCGTGTTCGAAATCAAATTTCAAACATGAAGAACACAATATAAAGGGGAAGAGTAAAATCATCATTTTTGTGATCATTTAGTAACATTTGTCAAACATATGCGACTGAATATAACATGTTTAACCAAAACGTCACTTTTTTTAAACGTAAATGATCGTTAACTACACAAAAATTTAAGTGATCACTTAGTCACACAATGCCAACATAAGTGACTGTTAAGTTGATTTACCTGATTTATATATATTTATACTTCTAAACAAATTCTATTATATACTAATATGACATCCGATTACATAATTAAATTTAGAGATACATATAATCTATTATTAATTAATTATACCTTTTGAAAATAAATAAATAAATAACTGATTTTATCCTTCCTCAACTTAAAATCCCATTGGTCATATACCATCATCGATTGCTTAATTATTTTATAGTGCAACTGCAAAGTCTCGGTGGTTACGAACTTACGAAGTCACAGTGCCCCCCTACATATTCCTCATTTCCTTTCCCTACAAGGCCCAAGCTCCGACCTCTGTCTCTCTAAGTCTCTCCCCGCACCCGCAGGTTCGTCTCATGTCATCCTCGTCTCTGAAATTGATTCGATTCTCTATGTGGATGATTTGGTTTACTTAGGTATCTAGCGTTCGTTTTGCAGCGTGTTGAGGAATCGCCCTATTTGTTCGGGATCATTTCAGGTGCACTACGTTCTGTTGTTCGTCCGGAACTTATGTGAGTTTGTACGATCTGGAGAACTTTCACGGTATCTTCTTTGGTTTCTTATTATGATTTTGAAGCTTATTTTAATCGCAGATCTTCATCCTTACAGCTATTTGCTCCGTGAAGGCTCCAGGGATCTAATTGTCAGCGACAATGGTTACTTTTGAGATGAATGACCGCAAAAGTGAGTTTATCTAATTTTCAATCTCTTTCGGATTTTGTACGCGCAATTTTGCTTGAATGGATCTTTGTTTGGATTGCCGAGTGAATTGGATCTGTCGTTGAGAGAGTTAGATCAGTCCAACTGGGAGGAGTTCGATTTTCTGCTCATGAATATGAACTGCTTAAATTTAGCCGTAATTTTCTCAAGCAAGCTACTAGAATTACATTTATATGATGTCCGCTTTCATGCATGTCAAATACTGTCATTCTTATGTAGAATGTTCAGTGACGCCTATTAAAGAGTTAGGTTGGATCATTATTTCCCTGTCTATTTTTTTGGTTTGATTCAGTATATGTCTGGTATTCTCAGGATCTCGGATATTGGGGTATTTGAAGCCAATACTTCTTTTTATATACATTAAGACAAATTTTCAAGTAACATAAAGATTAAGATAGTACAAGCCAAGGTTCTTACTTCAACCATAAAATTGGTATAAAACATGCCTGTGCCTCTCAACTGAGTCCTGCAGCCAAATCTCTCCCATGAAAATGCATGCCTAGTACCAAATATAAGATAAAATAGTTAACTATGTCCTTACATTAACGTAGCAAGAAGAGACATCAGTTTTGGAATTTCAGCATATAGCTTCATATCATAATGGTAAGTTGTGCTATAAAATGAAATTAGGTAATGGAACAGTATGGTAGATATTCGTTGTCAACTTATTCTCAATGACAATGGGTTCATGGTTTCGTACATTGAAACATGATACTTTAAGAACATGATGATCCAGTGAGCTAGTAGCATGATTAATGTGCAGTCCAGTTCATTTGGATTTCTTGGAGTAAATTGGTCATGCTCTTGCACAATCTGCAAATGAAAAACTTGCAGGTTAAAATGTGGTTTGTGCACATTCATTGATAAGCAAGCTGATTTGGTGAAGATGTGGTACCAACAGAACTGCATTAAATTGTATTGGAATTATAATCATCTAGACAAAGTTCATTTTTTTGCTTCTTATTTCTTACATGTACTTGTGGAAACGTGTTCACTATTATCAATCTTTTCTGACACCTGAATTCCATTGAAACAGAGATCGGACTTGGATTAACTGGATTCGGGATTTTTTTCTCGTTCCTTGGAATCATCTTCTTTTTTGACAAGGGACTGCTTGCAATGGGGAATGTGAGTACAGTTAGCTTTCCATTCCAGAAATTCTTTTTCTTGAAAATTCATATTCAGTGTTTTTATTGGATTTTTTTTACCTAACGTGATCTTATTTCTCTGGATTCTTAATCAGATCCTGTTCTTGTCAGGGGTGTCTTTGACTATCGGATTAAAGTCGACCATGCAGTTCTTTATGAAACGACAAAATTTTAAGGTCTGTCTTACACAAAACACATACAAAGATTTATTGCTTAATAGCTGTATTTACTACTTTAAAGTCTGAAAATATTGTTTAAATTGTAGGGAACAATCTCATTTGGTATTGGCTTCTTTTTGGTTGTCATCGGATGGCCGATTCCTGGCATGATTCTAGAATCATATGGATTCATTATACTTTTCAGGTTTGCCAATATTCCTAGTGAAATGAATACTTGAACTAGCCAACTTATTCAGTGAACTAATTGTTAGATGTACTATGCAGTGGCTTCTGGCCGACCCTCGCTGTTTTTCTTCAGAAGATACCTATTCTTGGTTGGGTGTTTCAGCAGCCATATGTGAGATCGGTATGTTTTATCTCCGCCCTTTGTCCTTTGCTGGTTATGCACAATCTTTCCATGGCCTGCTTGAGAAAACCAAGCTTTAATGGCTTCTTCACTTAAAGGTTTCGCTAGATTTTTATTAATGGACTGATTTTCACGAGAGATATATCAATATGATTGCTATCTCCAGTAATCTCTCCTTAGGTTCCAAAATCCAATGAAGGGCTAAATGGGTTTGTCATTTTTGCTGGACATGTGGGTGTTTTTAGTTTTTACCCCAGTAAGTGGGACATATATATATATATATATATATAATGTGATATCAACGACAGGCTTGTTTGACTTTATGTCCGTCACGTGCTAAAGTAGTCATGATTTATTGCTTAATTATTTGTTGTTGAGATTTTTCTGTATACAAGAGGCCTGGAGCATAAATGTTCGTCCTCCCCAAGGTATGGGATCTCTAGTGGGTATGCTGTGAGCCTGTGAGAGATAAAAGGCTTCTTTTGGACTATTTCTGGATCTGGAAGTTTGTCTTTAGATTTATAAACTGTTTGGAAAGATGCGCTGTTGAGTATCATGAGATGTAGTGTCTGCATTAGTAGATGACTGACTAATTGAGGATCTTACCTTTTTCTATGTGTGATGGTAGATCTTGGACCGTTATCGGGGAAGGCGAGTCCCTGTGTAGTAGGAGAACCCCATTGTGTAGCACACACGAAATGTGGAAAACCCAGCTAGTAGCTGCAAGTCTTGTTTGTAAAGAAATTGAAGGTAAGATGTGGAAAAAGGGTGAAGGAAGGGATTGGGCAATACTGCAAGCCGTGCTCTACATTTTACATGAACAGAATAGGGTAAAATTTGGTTCAAGGGAATGTTAAAAAGAAAGTTACGTTGACTAAGTAGTCTGTTGTTTTGTTACATTTGATCTGTCTGCCCTTTGTTAATGAAATTTTAGAGTTAATTTTTTCAATTTCTGAAGGAAATATTTCCTTATGGACAATGGTCATGGAACCAGATTGGAGGACCCCACAGCATTCAGCTTGGCGCAGACTACAGTGTCAAGATTAATTTTTTATATGATTTAGGGAATTTTGATGATCGTTTAATTCAATGGACTGGTATAGCAAAAAGTAAATAAGGTGCCACTTCTTATAATTGAGCGCAAGGGAATTTAGTTTGCTTAGTCAACAACTTCAGCTTTGGTGTTACAAAGAGGAATAAATACATTTACTTTCCAATGTAATTGAATTGCATGTTGCAGATGAAAACAAAGTATTTCGAGTACTTGGTGAGCTTTCCATACAACACATGTATGAATCTGATATCATCCTCAACATTTTTCACAAAAAATCTAACATCACTACGTATACTAGCTATAAAACTCAAATAGAAAATATTCTGGACCAAAACTTCTCTTCATTTCAAGGTAGATTATTGCCACACTAATCATTTGTTAACGTTTTCACTTTAGTCATGCTTCTTGTAAAAATCCGTCTTCTAGAGACAAAAACATTATTAGCGGTTGCATTCAAATTTTTAGCAGTTGTCTGCTCTTTTTCCACTGCTGTCTTAGTTGCAGACCCAGATGTTTCTGGGTTCAGTTCTTCAACTTGGCTGCCTTCCGGTAGCTTATGCTTACTCTGAAACTCATCACCAACTACTCCATTAGCAGTTGCTCTTTTGATGTGATGAATTTTGGAGTCCACTGATGCTCTTTCTGGTGTTTTCCCAAGTTGTCTCTGTAAATCTTCATACATGTTCTGCATCATCAACACGGACTCATTGCTCACTGGGCATGAACTGGGTTTATCAAAAGGTTTCGTGGATACAGATGTGTATTCTTCCCAGTCGCAAGGAAATCCAATCATGAATCGATTCAGAATCTGCTTAAAGTAGCAGCAAAACATACATTAAATTTTTGCTGTTTATCCCTTTTTATTGGGTGCATGATTAGAAAATTAAGTCCTAAATACCTCACGCGAGAATCCATTCCCGAGACTGTGTTGCATGTTGATATTACCGCCGATCAAAACAGTCATGCCATCCTTCGTCTCAAGAGTCACAGCATCATGCCTCTTTACAGTTACTGCCGAGCGAAAAAGGGTCTTCCTTTCACTGCATGCAGTCAGTCAAAAAACCTGCTTAATCTTCAATCTTGCTCATTGTTTGTGTTGTGCATTAATAATCAGCTCAACGAAACCCATGACTTGTAAGTATAGTGTACACATATGTTGTGTGTGGCCATAAAAAATTGCATAGAAGAGTGAAAATGTCATTAAAGAAATCATTTCAAGAAGACAAACACCATAGCAGATGCAAAACTGAGGCTTTTCTCTATCCATGAAATTAAGCACAAATAACTTCATATGCAATAAACATGAGAAAGGCCACTACTTTATGTAGGTAAAGCCACCAATAGCCAAACCATTTCCATCTGCATTGATCAGCCACCAATCATGCAAGAACACCTACACATCAAAGTCAATAATTATTCTTCAGAATTGAAGTGAAAAGGGTAAAAAGAAAAGTACATACAGATTTACTCGAAGAGGATGCGATTTTAGTCACTGAACGACAAGAAGATGGAGTACAGTTGACAGCACGACGTGCAGTCCATTTTTGAGCACTGGATAAAGGTGTGGATCTTGCAGCTGCAGCTTTTAGATCACGGATCAATGCCACTCCCAACGTATCACTGGAGTAGTTTTTTCCCTGAATATCAATTCTTAGTAAAACAGCATTCTTCTCTTCTCCATACAAGATGATAATTTCATGGTCAATCTCAACTACAGAATAATAAAATCCTCTAATAGGATGCAAAACAACCTTGATTCAAATACTATGTAAAGATAGTAGAAGGAAGAAACTGAACCTGCACTTTCCGTATTGGGGTGATACTTGTTCTTCCGATTTCCCTCCTTTTGCCACTCGCGTCCATCTTCAGCCTTCACAGAATAGATACAAACTCCAATCAATATCAGACATCAACAAATTCAGAAGTTCAGCCAAAATTGCGAAACTAAATGTTTGATTCTATAGAAGTCTACCTGCTGGAAAAATTCAAGAAGCTCCGGGTATGGACGGCGAGCGACGGCTTTATACTGGACGCAGTCCAAAAGAATGAGATAGAAATAATCCGCTCCACAGTTTGAAGAAACTCATATATGGCTCAAGGAGCGGCAGAGCGGCGATGGCGAAGAGGAGACGGGGTCACGGCCGAAGAGGTTTCTTCATCGCCCAGACTGGGTCGTAGCGGGAGTTAGGGATTTTTTTCTTTCAAAATCAAATATTTATTTTTGAAAATTAATTATATGATAATTTTATTCGCATCCTTTGCGACTTGCTTTTTGAAAAGTAAAGAACTAAATGACATGCTAAAGGCGGAGAACTCCTTCTCCTTCAACCTATTTGTGTTCTGTGTCGTGCTTACTCATTTTGCCTTCCGTCGTGCCTGTGTTTTCCCGTCTTCTGTCGTGCTAGTCAAGTGTCGATCTGTTGCGGGCCTTAACAGCACAGCCTAAGGAAGTACTAGCCTGGATCCAGTGAAGACCAATGCAGCTGATGGACCGGCCTAGTTGATGGAAGATGGATCTGCTGAAGATTGAAGAGGGATCTGCTAGGGATTGAAGAATGCCACGTAGCTTTTTCTAGAATAATAATCTGTTAAGATGTTAGTTAAATACAATCTACTGTCAGTCTGTTATCTCAGTTTTTGATGATGATTCTATGATAAAGTTCCTACGATCCGTTCTTCATCTTGTCCATTTCTGGGTTCTGTATCAAATTGGTATCAGAGCACCCCTCTACCCTTCCCTGCAACCTCCTCTGTTCTTAAATTTTTTTTTCTCCTCGGTGGTTTTCTTCATTCAATGGCGGAAACTAGGTGGCAGACCAATGACAGAGCACTGGCGGAACTTCGCCAAACGGTGGACGAACACTCGGCGACCATGTTGGAGATCAAGGACACGATGCATGGAATTCTGAAACACTTCGAGTATATACGACAGAAGGGAGTCTTACCTGATTCTTCGGATGACGAGAAGGTTAACGATCGAGCTTTTGCTCCAGTCGGCCAACATGGACAAGCGGGGAGTCACTCCTTCAGAATTGGCCGCATCGATTTTCCCAAGTTCAGTGGTGAAGACGTCATCGGATGGATTTACAGGTGCAACCATTTTTTTAAAGTTGATGACGTACCTGAAAACGTTAAGCTCGACTTAGTCACGATTCACGTGGAAGGAGAAGCGTTACTTTGACACCAGTCTTACATGAAAATGCAGGAGTTGCAGCAGACGGTAGTATCTTGGGAGGAATACAGCGCTGCAATTCGTTCCCGTTTTGGAGATGGCACTTTTGATGATCCAATATTAGAGCTCAAAAATTTGAAACAACTCGGTTCTGTGACTTCCTACTACCGTGATTTCACTGCTATCTTTCACCGAGTGCAGCTCGCAGATCCGATGACGGAGAGGCAAGTGCTTAGCCTGTTTGTGGGGGGCTTAAAACCAGAACTCCAAGGTCCTGTGAGAATGATCCAGCTCAAGCTCCTCTACGATGCCTTTTCCTTAGCAATGAGAACTCCAAGGGTCTTTGCTTCGGGTGCGATGAGAAATACACCCCAGGTCACAAGTGCAAGAAACATCACATCTTTATATTGGAAGTGGAAGAAGCAGACATCACAGCTGAACCGATTGTGGAAGAGACCATACTGCAGGATGACCATCCCTTAATTTCCCTGCATGCTATATCGGGCTCGTTGGGCAATTCAACGCTCAAAATCGAAGGTTATGTGGGTCACCGTCAGCTGCACATTCTGATCGACTCAGGTAGCACTCACAATTTTTTAGATTCTGCCATTGTTGATCGAATTGGTTGCTCTCCTTTGAAGATTGATCCATTGAATGTTTCAGTTGCAAATGGGAATGTTATGAGCTGCATGCTTGCCTGTCGAAATTTTACTTGGACGATTCAAGGTAAACAATACATGACTGATGTTTTGCTGCTGCCCTTGGATAACTATGATTTGATATTGGGTACTCAGTGGCTGACCCAATTTGGTGATGTAGTGATGAATTTTAAGGAGCTGTATATGAAATTCTACAACGGTGACGACCTCTGTTTAATTAAGGGTAAGGGTGTTGATTCTATAAATTTTTGTGACTCGAACAAGCTGAACAAGCTTTTAGCAAAGAAACATGCCATTGCCTCCATTCATCTCTGCAGCATGGTGGTGGATGCTGCACCAGTTCCTACCCAAGTTCGCATTCAGGAACTGCAACCAGAGGAAGTTTCAGCTCTTTTACTGGAATACCAGGACTTATTCGTTTCACCAACGTCATTACCTCCTAATCGTAATTGTGACCATGCCATAGAACTGCTCCAAGGCTCAGTGCCGATCTCTTCTCGGCCTTATCGATACCCTAGTGTTCAGAAGTCGGTTTTGGAGAAACTCATTCAGGAGATGCTGCAGAATGGAGTGATACAACCAAGTAAAAGTGCGTTCTCCTCACCTGTCGTGCTGGTTAAGAAAAAGGACGGTTCTTGGCGTATGTGCGTGGATTACCGGAAGCTTAACGCGGTGACAATCAAGAATAAGTTTCCTATCCCTTTGGTCGAGGAACTTCTGGATGAATTGCATGGAGCTGCTATTTTTTCTAAACTTGACTTAAGGTCCGGTTACCACCAAATCAGGATGCGTGAAGCTGACATTCACAAGACAGCTTTCCGTACTCACGAGGGCTTATATGAATTCTTGGTGATGCCCTTCGGTTTGACAAATGCGCCTGCAACATTTCAGAACTTAATGAATGAGATCTTCAAACCGTTCCTTCGCAAGTTCATTCTGGTTTTCTTCGATGACATTTTGGTATTTAGCTCGACTTTGGAACAGCATTTGCACCACTTAAGGCTTACCCTTCAGCTCCTCCGTGATAATCAACTCTTCCTCAAGTAGTCTAAGTGTTCCTTTGCGGGGTCCAGAGTTGAATACCTCGGACATTTCATCACGGGCAAGGGTGTCTCCACAGATCCTGCTAAAATTGATGCCATTGTGGCTTGGCCGAAACCAACTACAATCAAACAGTTGCGTGGGTTTTTGGGGTTGGCTGGATATTACCGCAGATTCATTCAGCACTATGGTTCCATCAGCAAGCCCTTAACTGCCTTGCTGAAGCGTGACAACTTTAGGTGGACACCACAAGCAGAGGACGCGTTTCAGCAGCTCAAACGTGCCCTGCATTCGGCCCCTGTTCTGGCTTTACCAGACTTTTCCAAGCCATTCGAAGTTCAAACTCATGCTTCAGGGGTGGGTATAGGTGTTGTTCTTATGCAGCAAGGCCACCCGATTGCCTACATTAGCCAGCCTCTTGCGCCCCGTCATCAGGTTCTATCAGCTTATGAAAAAGAACTGCTTGCAATCTTGTTTGCAGTGAAGAAATGGCATTACTATATGATTGACAAAAGATTCATTATCCGCACGGACCAACAGAGTCTTAAGTATCTTCTGGAGCAAAGAATCACCACTCCATTGCAGCATACGTGGCTCACTAAATTACTGGGTTTTGATTATGAAATAGCATATAAGGCGGGTAAGGAAAATGTCGTGGCAGATGCATTATCTAGACTCCCTGAAGTAAACTCTATCACGGTCTCCTTTATGCCACCAGCGTTACTGGAAAGGATCAAACGCAGCTGGTCGTTGGACGCGGACCATAGCCAAATCCTCAAACAGACTCAAGATGGTTCCGCGCCCAAATCATTTGTCTGGAAGGATGAGCTGCTATGGAAGAAGGGCAGGGTTGTCATTGGACCCGACCAAGATTTACGCAATGAATTGATGGAGCTGTTACACGCTTCAGCGCCACTCGGGGATACACGCAACAACTCAACGGGTGCTAGCTATGTTATACTGGAAAGGAGCGAAGAAGGACATCAGATAGTTCATACGTGTCTGTCACATTTGTCAGTCCAATAAGTATGATCCTGCTGCTAGCCCGGGTCTTCTCCATCCACTTCCTACTCCTGTGGGCATCTTTACAGATCTTTCCATGGACTTCATCACCGGCTTACCGAAGTCGAAGGGTAGGGAGGTCATCATGGTGGTCGTTGATCGGTTAACAAAATATGCTCACTTCATTGGCTTGAGTCACCCATATACGGCTGCATCAGTTGCACAAGCTTTTTTGGAGAATGTTTATCGTCTTCATGGCCTTCCGCAGTCCATCGTTAGTGACCGTGACCCCATATTCATCAGTACATTTTGGAAACACCTATTCAGTTATCATGGTGTCCAATTGAAGCTCTCTTCGGGTTACCACCCCCAAACGGACGGACAAACAGAAGTGGTTAACCGTTGTTTGGAGACGTATCTGCGTTGCATGACATGGGAAGAACCGACTAAGTGGATGGATTGGCTACCTTTGGTCGAGTGGTGGTATAACACCACACCGCATTCTACTATCAAGACAACCCCTTTCCAAGCATTGTATGTATTTCCAGCTCCGCTACACATTCCCTATATTCTGAGAGACTCACCGGTGGCTGCTGCTGATTTGTTGCTGAGAAGCAGAGATGCTGCCATTCAAGCTTTGAAGTTCCTCTTGGATCGAGCTCGCAATAGGATGAAACAGCAAGCTGATAAGAAGAGATCTAATAGAGTGTTTGCTGTTGGTGATCGTGTGTACCTGAAGTTGCATCCTTATAAGCGTGCTTCGTTGAAGTCCCACCAAGTCCACAAGATACTCCCTCTTTACTTCAGTCCTTTTACCATTCTGCAACGTGTTGGTGCTGCAGCTTACAAGCTGGATTTGCCTACTCAATATCGATTACACCCTGTTTTCCATGTCTCATTATTGAAGCAAAGCTCACGGAACAATCCCACAAGTCATTCCCTTGCCTCAGGCAGCAGCTGATGGACCAGTAGCTATTCCTGTAGCTATACTCGACAGGCGAACCTTTAAGAAGAAGAACAGGCGCATTCCATAAGTGTTAGTGCATTGGGAAGGCTCTTCTCCTGCTGATGCTACGTGAGAGTCTGTTTTTGATTTCACCAACCGTTATCCTCACTTTCGCCTTGAGGACAAGGCGCTCAAGAGGGGGAGATTGTTGCGGGCCTTAACAGCACAACCCAAGGAAGTACTAGCCTGGATCCACTGAAGACCAATGCAGCTGATGGACCGGCCTGGTTGATGGAAGATGGATCTGCTGAAGATTGAAGAGGGATCTGCTAGGGATTGAAGAATGCCACGTAGCTTCTTCTAGAATAATAATTTGTTAGGCTGTTAGTTAAATACTGCTACTGTCAGTCTGTTATCTCAGTTTTTGATGATGATTCTATGATAAAGTTCCTACGATCCGTTCTTCATCTTGTCCATTTCTGGGTTCTGTATCACGATCATGTCAATTAAGTGTCGATTGTGCCAATCAACTCTCGATCGTGCTGCCACCGAGGCCTGAACCTTTTCTTTGTTAATTATTAAGCGTGGTGTAATTAGGTATAATTACAATTTAGATTGCTCAATTGTTTAAATTCAAGAAATTGTTATGTGTTTTACTTCAATTATAATGCACTATTTGAATGATTACGAAACCCTAATTTTTTAAATTCAGAGGTAATTGTTAAATTGTGTGCAATTATATATAATTACTATTTAGAATGCCTAATTATTTGAAATTGAAGAATTGGCATGTGTTTGGGTTGAAATATAATGCATCATTTGATTAATTATGAAACTTTAATTTTTTAAATTTGGGAGAAATTAGTAAATTAAGTGTAATTGGTAAAAATTGATATTTAGAATTTCTAATTGTTTGAAATTAATGAATTTTTATGTGTTTTGTTTGAATTATAATATTGCGTTATTTTATTAATTGTGAAATCCTAATTTTATTATTTTGGCTACAGATAATGGACTGTAGCGAGGGCAAGACATCCAGACTGTCCTTCAATTCACATAAAAAACTAACACTACATAAAAGAATGTTAAAGGCTCAATGTAACGACAATTCTCTATATGAGTCGTGAAAAATTAATTTACAGAGCTATTCACGACTCAATTAGTATTGAGACATTATTTTATTTTGTTTACGACTCAATTGAGTGTGTCGTGAGATTTCTCACTTTTCACGACTCAATTTTACGTGTCGTGAATAATTTATTTTTTTTCTATAATTTTTATGGCTCATTACATTTTGGGCCGCAAATGTTATTTAAATATTTTATTCTTTTTGCGGGTCCTTATTTAATGAGTCGTCATTATTATTTTATTTTAACTAAAATTTCTATTTTCCGACTCATTTTTCTTTCAGTCGTGAAAAATCTTAATTTTATAAATGAAATGATTTTTCACGACTCGAAATAACGAGCCGTGATGCACTTATAATAATAACGAGCCTTTCACTCTTTCATTCTGTACAACGAAACGAAGAAGAACAGCAACACGCAACTCTCTCGCTTGGAATACCTGCACTCCAATTTCTGTGAGTTTGTTTTCTTTCAATTCATTCAACGAATTGATATTTCTCAGTCTTATATATGTTTCTACTTGTTCAATCACGCCAGACCCAATGCAGACCGTACTTATATTTAGAGTTGGGTCCTGCACGGGTCTTTCAATTTGCTAGGCTAGCAATTTGGTTGTCTTCAAATAGTGTTTTCACTTTTAAGGCAACGTATATTTAGAGTTGTGGTATACGGTTAACATGGATGGACGCACCTTTGGGTTTTATTGGGTGCAAAGGAGACCAGTCATTTTATTGGGGGAAAAAAGCATAGTCTTTTTATTAGGAAAAATTTGTGAATGGGTTCTGAAAAACCGTGGTAGTTCCTTGGGATCCTATTCATAGAGGTTGAGATCAGGGATTAAGTGGATGTGCATCCCTTGACTAGCCCGTTAATTGCATACTCTTGTGCTAAATAACCTATGAAAGACACATAATACAAATTCATTAATTTCTTACTTATACTTCTTAATTAATTATTTTTCCTTGCAGATGAAAGAACCAACTTCTAAACTGAGTAGTTGGTCTGTGTTATTTATTATTTGAGTCTTCTAACTATATTGACATGTTTTTGTTAGGAACTTTAAAATTCAACATGGATACAAGTTGGATATCAAAACCAAGAATTAGTAGAGAGTACCAATCCGGTGTAAAAAATGTCATTGAATTTGCTAATAGGAATGGTTTGGTTAATGGAAAAATGATATGTCCTTACCGTAAGTGTAAAAATAGATACTATCATGTGGCAGAAAAAGTAGAAAGTCACTTGATTTGGAATGGTTTCTTGGTTGGCTATACAATTTTTTTTCATGGTGAAGCTTGTCTACAAACTCAACCCATTATGAACCAGTAAATGAATAGTCCTAAAAAGAACAGTGAAATTAACACTAATTTGGATGGACAAGGTGAATTACGAGATTTATTTCATGCTGCCATGGGATCTGGTTTGTCAAACACTGTGCAAGATAATAAGCCAGTTGGTGTTGATAATGACACTTCAGGATCAGAATAACACGATGCAGACCGTGAAAAAATTTCACCTCTTCAAAAATTAATGAGTGAGTGTGAAAAACCATTATATCCCACTTGTGATTCATTCACAGTGATATCATTCATCTTACACATATGGAATATAAAAACAGATGGTGGTTGGCCTCGAAAATCAGTTGATATATTGTTTGAAGTTTTAAGAATTTCATTTCCTTCAGCAACTTTTCCATATTATTACTATGATGCTAAGAAACTGATTACATAATTGGGTCTTAGGTATGATAAGATACATGCATGCCCAAATGATTATACGTTGTATTGGGGTAAAAATGTTGAACATTCTAGTTGTCCAACCTGTGGTCTTTCAAGGTGGGAAAATCATAAAAAAAGACATAGATGATGATAATATAAAATAGACTACTTCTTCTTGAAAAAAAAACTTGCAAAAGTATTGTGGTACTTTCCGTTAATTCCAACTCAAACGTTTAAACATGTCAAAAGATATTGTATCGTCGATGTGATGGCATAAGGATGGTCAAACAATGGATGGAGTATTGAGCCATCCTGCTGATGCAATGACGTGGAAGTCATTCGATGAGTGTTACCCAAATTTTGCATCTGACACACGTAATGTCAAATTAGGATTAGCTAGTGACAGTTTTAATCCATTTAGGACAATGAGTGCAACTTATAGTACATGGTTTGTTTTATTAATCCCTTACAATATGGAGCCTTGGTTGTGCATGAAGAAGTCATCTCTTATAGTGTCAATGTTCATCCCTGGTGAAAAAGGTCTTAGATATGATATAGATATTTAACTAAAACCACTGATCGAAGAGTTAAAACAACTTTGGAATGGTGTTGAGGCATATGATGTGTCAAGGGCTGGGCACTTTACTCTTCGTGCATCACTCATGTGGACTATTAATGATTTTTCTGCATATGCTAATTTATCTGGTTGAAATACTAAAGGTCGAGTTGCATGTCTTATATTTGCTTATTCAACTAGGATAATGGTGGGAAATACAGTTATATGTGTCATCATCGCTGGTTACGCATAAATCATCCATTCTGTCGTCAAAAAACTGAGTTTGATGGTACAACTGAGATGCAACTTTCACCAACAATCCTTTCTAGTGGGGAGGTTTTTGAGAAAATGAGAAGGTTAACAAATAGTTATGGTAAATACAGTAAGAAGTGGCCAATAGATGGTAAGAACATAGTTGTTGATACAACATTAGAGGATGAAGATATTTTTTAGCGAGATGATTACTCTGAACAAGGTGTCTCGACATCTACTCAAGACAACGTCTTATTGGAAATATAATCTTCTTCGACATAATCTGGATGTGAGGCATATAGAAAGAAATATTTGCGATAACATGATTAGTACATTGTTGAATATTAATGGGAAGACAGAGGATAATGAGAAGTCTCGACACGACTTAAAGGCTATGGGTATAAGACCTGGACTTCATCCTGTAGATTGTCCTAATGAGAAAACTTATTTTTCTTATGCTTGTTACACCTTTACATTGGCTGAGAAAGATAGGTTTCTTACATTGTTGAAAAATCTTAAAGTTCCTGATGGATATGCTTCAAATATATCCAGGGGAGTAAACCTAAACAAGTGGAAGCTTTCCAATCTTAAAATTCATGATAGTCATGTGCTAATGCAAGATATTCTACCGCATGATTGAGAAGTGTATTGACAAAACATGTTGTTCTATCTCTCAATGAATTGTCATCTTTTTTTAAGAAATTATGCTCTAAAACTGTCCATCTCGAGGATTTGGATGAACTTCATAGAAGTGCAACACATGCTCTGTGTCAAGAGAAGATTTTTCCTCCAGGATTCTTTACTGTGATGGTGCATTTAATTATACACCAGTGGAAGTAAAACTAGGTGGTCCTGTACAATACCGGTGGATGTATCACATCGAAAGGTTAGTTCAATTAAATGTCCTTATCCAATGTGTGTAACTATAATGTAACAATTTTTTTCTAATGAATTCTTAAGTTTTTGGGGTACCTTGAAAAATTATGTTCAGAATAAAGCTCAACGAGAGGGCTCAATTGTAGAAGGATATATTGTTGAATAATGTATGACCTTTTATCAAACCTTTATGGGAAAACTACACTCGATCTTTAACTGACCCAAAAGGATTTTATCCTATGTAGGAGATGAAAAATATTTGTTTTCATCAGGTAGTTATTTCATTAGTAGTGCTCAGACAACAGTGCTTGATTGGATGTTGTTAGCTCAAGTACATCGTTATGTCTTACTTCATAGTGATATAACTGAACCACATCGTTGGTCAATTTTCTTTTTATATAACATAATTATGTTTCATTACAAAATATTTCAAGGGTAGAGTTGAATTAAATAGAATTGTGCATGATATTTATTGATGTTCAACGAGGACAATACCCTTCAGTTTCAACTTCTCGCATTGAGGGTCAATGGTTTATAGAGAAATTTGCAGATTGACTTAATAGACAGATTTATGTGAACGCTTTCTTGATCTTATTTGAATGTACATAGTTTTCTTGTTAATTTTTTTTTTATTCTTATAGTATTTCTAAAAATCTAGGTCCCTGACATGATTGTTAATAAATGCTCACAAGAAGAAATTGCTCTTGCAACTGCTCCAAATTCCATTGTTCGAAAATTTAGTGGATTCTCTATCAACGGATATGTATTCCAAACAAAAGACCGTGAGAAAAATAAAGAATGTCAGAATAGTGGTATAATGGTTGAAGTAGATGGACAAACTTATTATGGAAGGCTATCAAACATTGTTGAATTGGATTATTATGGAAGATATTCAGTCATATTATTTCGGTGTGATTAGGTTAATATGAAATTATCGGGAGGGCTAAAGAAGGATTCAAATGGCACAATCTTAGTTATTTTCGAGATTAATACACACATGAGAATTATTGTGTGATGATCCATATGTGTTCTCATCACAAGTTAAGCAAGTATTTTATGTGCAAGATCCCAAAAATGTGGATTGACACTTGGTAGTGGAGATGAAGACAAGAGACACATTTGATATGGGAAAAACTGAAGATGGTGATGAAGAATCTTAATTCGTCCGAGTTTATTGAATGGTCGTTCGTTCGTTCTTGTTCGTTTATCCGGGTTTGTTGAATGGTCATTCCTTCGGCTGCTGAATCTATGGTTGCTAACTTGCTTACTACCTGTGTTCGACTGCTACTTGATGAGTTGTTGTTCATTCAACCGTTGATGTTCATTCGGTTGTTACTCTTCGTGTCCTTGCTACTATTCGTTCCTCTCCTAAATTGCTGAGTTGTTGTTTGTGTCCTTGATGTTATTCGTTCCCCTCCTGAATTACTAACGCGTCAGCCTGACCCGTGGGTTGACCCACCGACCCGCGGATCAGGTTTGGGTTACGAAATTTGACCCATACAACTAGACGGATCAGGTTTGGGTCACACGATTCCTAACACGACATGTGGCTGACACGACCCATGGGTCGACCCAACCAGCAAATTGACACCCCCAATGAAGATGATAATTCTAAGCAGTGTATGCCTTATTATATTTTAGATTTTGATGAACTTAATAATCATCATCGTTGGATTCGAGAAGATGTTGGAGAATGAGTTCTACTTTACCATTTTGTACTTCATACAATATGTTGAATATATATTATTATTTGCAATTTACCTCATGTCCAATATATAATGTTATATTGTATTATTTAACACTATGTTCACCATGATATCATAAGTGTCTTTTACATTGTATTTTATTGGAAGAAACATGTCAGACACACATTCAGGTTCCAGTTCCAGTAGTTACAATGATGGTGATGGAATAGGGCATTTTGCCAGTTGTCCTACACCAACTCCATCTAACTTAACATCTGAGGGACAGGACGATGCATCATCGTTACTTACTCATGTGGAGATTTTAGGTGATGTATTTTTATATTTTAATGTATAATAGATTTAAATAGTTATTGTCTTATAATCTTTGATTTTTTTTTAACACATAACTCTGGTCGTCGATATCGTAGAAAAAGTCATCTTCGTGCAACAGATGTATGGCAATTCGAAGAAGGTAGAATAATTATTTACTTCAACCATATTGTAAAGCATAAAAAGTGTTAGGAAACTGGATCAGTTGCTCGGACATCCCAACTATATCCTTTGAATTTCAAAGGATGGAAGAATATATCAGATAACTTCACACAAAATTTACTAGCCATGACAAAAGTAAGTAATATGTTGTCATTTTTTTAAATTATTTATATGTTTAACTTATTATCTATTTTGTTACAAACATGTTTGTAGATGAAATTCGTTTTCCGGATGATACTGGGAGATCCTTTGACAAGTATGCACTGAAATCAATCGCTAAAAAATGGAAGGATCACAAAAATGCTTTAAAAGAAGGAATCAAAGAAAATGTCATTGATGGAGTGGAGCAATGACAATGGGAAATACTGGTACATCATTGGTTTTCTGATGTAGGACAGGTTAGAATGTGTCTTTTTATACAATTCATAATATTGATTCCCATTGCATTGTATTGTTTATGTGTAAGAATGCATTGGAGACGATGGGAGGTCCTAAAAAGAGCGAAACAGGTGGGGGGCTTGGCTTTAGGGAACTCCAAAGTTTCAACACGACCCTCCTAACGAAGATGGCAAGCCGACTTATAACCGAACCGGACACCCTATGCGCGCAAGTCCTAAAAGGACTATACTACCCACGAGGTTCATTACTTGAGGCTAGAAAGGGAGGCCGAGCATCTTGGGGATGGGCGAGTATCTTACATGGACGAGAAGTCATCAAACGAGAAGGAATGTGGATGATTGGTACGGTAGAAAACATAAGAGTTTTTGCGGACCCATGGATATACACAAAGGAGAGCAAAAGAGTTAATAGGGACATCATTGTGGAGCACGGGGGAAACCTAAGGGTAAGCGAGATCATCCTACCAAATGGCACATGGAATGAGAATCTCGTGAGGAGCATGGTGGACCAAGAAGACGCAGCCCACATCATGAACATGCCGTTGCCACGTAACGGGGGACGAGACCGGTTCATATGGCCACACATGAAGGATGAAAGCCCCCAAGTTCGATCGGTCTACCACAAGATAAGGGAGAGGACCGAACCAAATCCGGGGTCGAACCGAAATGAGACATTATGGAGGGCCATATGGAAAGCAAAGGTAATCCCAAAGGTTAATAACTTAATATGGAGGCTTGCTACGAATGCTATAGCCGTTAAAGCAAACATGGCACAGCGAGGGATGAATGTGCCCCCAAGTTACCCAATATGTGGCGAAGTTGAAACAAGGGAGAACATTATCTTAGAATGTAGATGGACGAAACTAGTATGGACTGAGTTGATAGGGTTACGAATCGATAGACTAAATGGGATGAATATGGAGGAATGGCTCACAAGGAGACGAGATGAGAGAACATGTGAGGAATGTGCCAACAAAAGGTGGGCCAGAATACTCCTCACATGTTGGCACATTTGGAAAGCGAGATGCAAGGCGGCCTTTGAAGCGCAACAACCAAACCCGAGGTGCGTGATCATAGAAACCAAGCAAGCATACGAGGAGCAATGGGGAGTCAACCGATCGGCCAAACCAACACCTCCTCTAGTGGAAGAGCCAAACCAACAATGGAATCCCCCAACGGGTGACACGATCAAGATAAATTGCGATGCCTCATGGTGCAAGGAAACCCGAAGAGCCGGCATAGGAGTGGTAGCACGGGACAAGAACGAGAAAGTCGTGGGCGGAATGAACCGGAGGCAAAGGAGCGACGACATTGACACGATGGAAGCTCTAGCAATACATGAAGGAGTACGACTAGCAATACAAGCGGGATGGAAAAGCATTATCATTGAAATAGATTCTCAAACGGTTCACCAACAAATCATGTTGGGCCCAAAGCATTGGAGATTGTCAACCATCATACCGAATATCCGAGCACTAGCAATACAAGTCGAGCAAGTGCAATGGCGAGCTATTCCAAGAACGAGCAACGAATGTGCGAATTGGATAGCAAAGCAAACAAGATTGGGAGTGTGTCTAAATGATTGGGTCGAGAGACCACCACTACCCTTTGTATGTTTAATAGCGAATGATTTGATGTACGAACATACGTGACCAAAAGTCACGGCGTTTTATTTCTTAAAGTAAAGCGATTAATTTGATAACAAAAATGTGTAAGAATCATCCAAACATCGAAAACATGCTCGATCACATCATCCATCTCTTCATACCACTGGGTCACAGAGTTCTGCTTGTGCAAGATATATATTGGTACGAATGCTCCTAAACACATGTTTAAATTAATTGACATAATTTTTAGAATTGCTTTGAAATCTATTTTATCGTGTTTATTTAATAGGTACAAGAACGTAGAAGACCCGTGGGGAGTCTTGAATTTTATGAGTACACCCATGTTCATAAAAATAATGTTGCATTTGTTCATGAAGTGACAACGTCATTAGTGTTAATATAATGAAATTTCAAAGTTAAATTATATGTACAAGTTATATTTATAGTATATGTCGTAATAAACATCATAATCATCCTTAACTGTATGATGTAGGAACAAGGAAAATCATAATTTTAAGAGCGTGCTTCTCATAACTCGGACAAGGATCAACTTATAATAGAGGAGGATGTGTTTCGTGATGTTGTAGGTTGAGTAAAATCGGGGCGACTCAAAATTTATGGGCTTGGTGTTACACCGGCCATGGTACGTTGGTCTAAAAAACTTAGCATGAATGAAGAAGAAGTATAAAGACGTGTACGAGTACATCTTGAGGCAGATTATGTTGAGAAATTGAGACAACAAGAAGCTAGAATGCAGACATAGATGAGGGAGATGTATAAACAATTCCAGATGCAATTCTAGGTCATCCAAAATAATATGAACGGATTTAATTATTTTCAAACCTTCAAGTAAGTATATAGTTTACATATAACAGTGATATCATTTTATGCATTTACTGTTTGATGGATAGTTAGTTGATTATATTATTATGATGTTTTTAGTGTTTTGGTTGCTTAAGTCTTGTCTGCGAATTGGTGTTTACTTTAGTTTAATAGGTTAATTTACTTAATTGTTGTGCTTTTTATCAAGAGATGAATAACATAATTTAACTTAGTTTGATGTCTAAATGTTGCATCTTATATCTTATACTTTAATTTTTGAATGTTTTTATAGGATGGTCACACAACTCATCAATCTGCAGGTTCTGGTAGTGAATAATTTGTTGAACGTGGAAGTCAAGATAAAAATCAATTAAATGATTCGCCTTAACTGATGATGGTAGAGATTGTCTCTTCAGTGTTTTAGGAATGAACAACTATAAGATATTATATTTTAAATTAATGAAGCAAATTTACGAATATGTAAAGTATTGTATGCAAATATATGTAAACTTTTCACGTTGTGCGATTACAGTTATGGTGTAAATTAGTTTTTTTTAAGAATAATTTTCACGGCTGAAAAGAAACATGCCACAATTAAAAATTAATTTAATTTTTGGTGGCTCATATAAAGAGTCATAACATATAAAATATAATTTAATTTTCGTGGCTCATTTGAGGGAGCCGCAAAATATAAAATATAATTTACTTTTTAGCGGCTCTTATAAAGAGTTCAAAAAATAAAGAATAAATAAAATAAAATTATTTTTCGCGGCTCAATATAAGTGCCACACTTTCTCAATTGAGCCA
Organism: Chamaenerion angustifolium; assembly: GCA_946814005.1. Classification (NCBI taxonomy): domain Eukaryota; kingdom Viridiplantae; phylum Streptophyta; class Magnoliopsida; order Myrtales; family Onagraceae; genus Chamaenerion; species Chamaenerion angustifolium. Next base: position 5,957,276 of record OX328279.1, read on the forward strand.
TCATTTTTCGCGGCTCTACTCAATTCAAGTCGTCATATATCAAGCGATTAATGACATGGCAGCTCAATTTATTTTGAGTCGTCAAAATGTAACGACTCAATTAATGAGCCGTTAAAAATGAATTTTGCAGCTATTACCATGATTACCTCCCGTAGTGTATAATGGATCATTCTCTATTGTGTGGCCAACTACATCATACGTCACAACATACCGTTCAGAATACTGTAGCTGTAAACTTCGTCTTTGGGATTGATTATTATTGTTAGAACGTTAATTAGTTAAGATATATCATTACAAATAAAAAAAACAGGTTAATGTTTTTACTCGCCGTAGATATGATAAGTATTGGGGTAAATGTTGGATATTAGATCTGATGACACAACATTTTGTCGATATAACTGAATTTGGATGAGTTGCAGACATATCCCAGATCAAGGCCTACATGCTCTTATCAAGAGGTGACGCTCAAAGACTAATAGATTTTACCTCCGTTGGAGTGAAATGATTGTAACCATGAGGGATATCCAAGTTTTGTTTGGTCTACGGGTCAACGGACTACCCGTTTTCGATGTATACTTTTTGGGTCAAGAAGAAGTCAACTTGTTTGACTTATGCCCAGGACTACTAAGTGTAGTCCCATCATGTGAGGAGGAGGAGATCATCAAGAACGATATGACTATATATATCATGGTTGAATAGGTTATTCGAGAAGAAGGAAACTGACCTAGATTGGATCCCCGCGATGGAAGAAGAAGCTGTCATGATAGTCATATGATATATTTTACACTTTCTTGGTACAGTTTTATCCCGAGCACAAGCGAAAATATTGTTGCATTGGAGTACCTCATTCTAAAGATGGGCATATATTGTATTGAGTTATTTGTATGTCGGCTTGTGCAAAGTTGTGGCCCTCGAGATATCAAATACCACGAGTTCACTATCCTATTACAGGTACATGTAAATGTGGAACACTTTCACTTAATGATTAAAATTTCTTTTACTAATCTTTCATAATAATATGTTATAGTTACCTGAACTTTGGACGTTTTGCATTCGTCATAAATTGGGCGGAGGTAGCTATTTGCACATTTTTCAAAGTTGAGGTAGCTCGTTTTGAATTTTCAAAATTCGGGTAGCTCGTTGCAAAACATCCAAAGTTTAGGTAACTCATTGGTATTTAATATTTTTTTTTTATGCAGCAACTTTATACACTAGTAAAATAGATAATATTTTACTTTATGAATACAAGTATGTGGACATTAGGACTATTTTGTTTGACTTTCCAGAAAAAATATTTGTTATGTATTGATAAACTCAAAACATATTTTTTAACAAAAAAATGTTTGTATAATTAAAATATAACATGTTGTTATTATTACTAAAATAAATATATGAAAATATCTAATGATTTTAATATATTTTATAAACGTATATCTAGGGGTGTCAAAATATGACTCAACCCGAGGGTGACCCGCCCACAGGTCGTGTTTGAGTCAGAATTTTTGACCCATGTGTCATTTATACACGACTCATGGACGACTCATGGATGACTCATGGGTCAGAAGCATTGACCCACGGGTCAAACCGTGACCCGTCCCATTTATATATTTTAGTCTATTTTTGTTTTTTATTAAAATGGTGGGTCGAACGGTTCAGACTGACCTGCGGGTCATGGAGGTCGAAGGAGTCATTCTGTCCCACGAGTTGACCCACCAACCTGCAGGTCATGTTTGAGTTTCAAAAGCTTACTCATACTATTACACGAGTCGTGTTTGGGTCAGAGAGTCCATGACACGACCCAAAATCGATACGACCCATGGGTCAGCCCATGATCCGTTTTGACACCACCCTACGTATAACACTAATTGAAGTTATAAAATTTATCTTAAAAATATTAATTAGTGTTGTATTGATAATTGTTGATATCAGATTTTATTATTAATTCATGTATTTTTTAATATGACACATATGTTTTATATTTTTATGATATAATTCGTAATACTAAACCTCGTGGAATAGTTAATATTATTTTTTTAAAAAAATGTATTACGTTTTATTAATCATTAAAGAAAAGAGTTTTAATAAATTTACGAGTAAATATATTTTATCATTGAATTGTAACATATTATTCATAATATTGAACGAAACACATGGATAATTAATATTACCAAAAAATACGAATCTTTTTAACGTTTTTTTTTAATGTAAACATACTTAATTTTTATTGTATAATATTAAGTTACTTAACCTGTAATTTTTTTAATAAATGAAAAAATGGTTTAAATACCAAGTTGCTAGTTGAAACTTTCAATTTTTCAACAATTTACTAATTGAACTTTTTTTTTTTTAACAAATTGCTAATTTACTTTACATAAGGCTGAAATTTGCTAGCTCTATCTAATTTTAAATTATGATAAAAACTTGCATTTTATTTATTAGCATAATATTTTTTAAACTTGTCGACTGAACTTTAAAAAAAACAATTTGCTAATTATACTTTACGGATATAGATAATTTGCTAGTTGGACTTTACGGATATAGATGATTTGGTAGTTGAACTATATGAAAATTTATAATTTATTAGCTTATAGAGACATGTGTATTTCTCTTTTTAACATTTAATGGCGGTTAGACAAAACAATGTAGATGTCTTGTTATAATATGTGTTGTTTTTAGGTCAGATCATGGGCGGGCCGGTCTTGGAGGCAAGACCGAGACCGAAATTTCGGTCTTGACTCTTGGAGGAACACGATCGAGACTGACGTCAACAAAAAAAACTGTCCAAGTCGGTCTTGCTTGACTCGGGTCGGTCTCGGTCTTTGACCGAATTTTTGGGTAAAAAAAATGAATCTGGCAAAAAATAATCAAGCAAGGAAAACCAAAATGGTTTTGGGAGATGAATTCCTAAAGGAAAACCAAGCAAGGCAAATAGATTAATTTGGTAAGCGTAGAAAGATACACGGCTCCGGATGGAGTCCGTTGATTCACGATGTGTAAAGAAAAATCAAATATCAAGTAGCATTCAACCGATAGTCAGGCTCACCTACGCGAATTGAAGACGATTGAGGGCTTACTTTACTTCAGCTTCTTACTGAAATCAGAGAGTTGAAAAACCTGAATCCTGAAAATGGCAGTTGCTTCTTCACATTCTTCAGGAAGGAATCGATCATCTTCAGGAACCGATCTCACAGAATCGTTCATCTTCAGTATTGGAGTCGTGGAGAAGTACTGGAGCTGTGGAGGAGAGACGAGCATGCTTACTGCTTGAGTGTTGGACGAGAGACGAGAGAGACGAGCCATGAAGCTCTGTTTTCAAGCCAGATAGGGTTTTAACAAAAATTGGGCTGGATCAGTCCTAGTCGTGCTTTTGGAAAAAAAGACCGAGACCGACCTTAAAGGAAATAAAAAACGTCTACTCAGTCTCAATCCTAGTCGGACCGGTCTTCCACCATTGCAAGGGACCGCTTCTCCTTCCTCATTCAAGAGATGAGCATTACAAAAGTCTGAATGAATCCACATTTCAGATCTCACAGCTTGACAACGCCTGAAAGAACAATCAAATAAAAACAGGGATTTGACATATTTGTTCCCTTTTTCACCATAATACTCATCAGTGTCTTCATCAAAATCTTGCTCCACCACGTTGGCATAGTGTCTTTCCATTACTAAAATGTACATTGTTTTCTTCATTATCAGACACAACCCAATAGAATATGTTGGAATGTTGGGCTTGAAAAGGGGTTTGGAAGCAATTTGGACAAGTTTTAGCCTTTGAGCTCAAATTTAGCAAAATTAATGTGGAATGGAAGAGAGAAGTGTATTTCTCTTGTGCAATTATATCCCACACCGACCGGATACACACTTGGAGAAGCATATATATGATTATTCACTTCTCAAGTATGTAAGTAATCAAGTCAAGATGCTCTCTCTTGCGCGCAGGGGGTGCAAATCATGGATTTGGTTATCACAACACTTCAGATCATTTGGCTTGTGTGCGCTGTGTTCGACTGAACTTGGTTCAATTCGGCCGGTCACTACTATGTGCTAAGTAAAAATCGGTGTCGTCGTTGAATCCTGGGAGGTAATATGCCTAAGATATACTCTTGCACAAACCTTTCACGGTTGGGGAGGACTAAATTACCTTAAGAAAACCGTGCTTAACACGGGCCTCGACTTGTTATCGTTATCTTTGTATGATTATAAATTTATTTATCAAATTACAGTTTAGTCCTTGAACTTTCGATTAATACAGATTGGTCCTTCATACAATTGATATTTTGTAACAATCTTAAGGTAATTTATTTTGTTTCAAAGGATAAGTTCGTGTATTAATATAAGTTCAGGATTAATTGTAACTTTTGAGGAAATATATTTAAATAAAACTAACTAAATTTATATCCATCTTTCAAATATGGCATTGAACGAAAATGTGGACAACTTGAACCAATTGGGCCAAGATGGGGCAAATCAGAATGTAGCCCAAGAACCTGTCCAGAATAACTCTATTCTTGGAAGCTCAAATGGAATGGCTAGACCGGTGGTCCGACCTCAAGGTCCACTAGTTTATGCAGAGAAGCTGGAGAAATTTGACGGTTCTAATTTTAAGAGATGACAGATGAAGATGCAATTCTTCCTAACAACCTTAGGGTTGACGCAGTTTCTGACTGATGATCCCTAAGTGTCCAGGGAGAAAATGAACCAGAATTTCTAATGGCTAAAGATCAGTTGAATAATTCTGATTACTTGTGCAGGAATTATGTGAGAAACTGTCTGACTGAGTCCCTATACGACGTGTACCTAGAAAATAAGACTGCCAAAGAACTGTGGGAAGCCCTTGACAAAAAGTACAAGGATGAGGAAGCCAACAAACAAAAGTTTGTGGTAGTACAATTCCTATGCTTCAAAATGATCGACTCCAAACTGATCTTACCCCAGGTGCATGAACTTCAACTTTTAATACAAGAAATTGAGAAGTTGAACATGTTGTTTGGCAAACCCTTCCAGGTTGCGTGTATGATTGAAAAACTACCTCCAAGTTGGTGGAAGTTCAGGGCAAGTCTAAAACAGGAGACTCGGGAAATAACAATTGAATGCTTTGTCCGCCGTGTTTCAATCCATGAGGAAACAATGAAGGCTGAAAAGGTGGTTAACCCCGTAAAAGCCAATGTTGTGGAGCACGGTCAAAAGGGAAAGCAAAATGGTCAGAAATTTGGACCCAAAGGTGGAATCTCCAAAAATTAGAAGACCCAACCTCCAAAAGGCTTTCAAGTATCTTGTTTTAACTGCGGTAAGACATGTCATAAGTCTAATGTTTGTAGGTTGCCTAAGAAGAAGAAGCAAGAAGCAAACACGATTTGAGTCGTCTCGAAAGACACAGAGGAGTTGGACCTTTCCGTTGTGGTGTTTGAGGTGAACCTGGTTGACTCCAACCCACGATAATGGTGGGTAGATACTAGGGCCACCAAACACATCTATTATGATAGAGGAATGTTCAGCAACTTTGAAGAAGTTGAAACTGGAGACAAGATTTTCATGGGAAATTCAGCTTTCTCAGAAGTCAAACGCAAAGGAAATGTTATCCTGAAGATGACATCTGACAAGGAACTAACTCTGAGGAATGTATTGTTCGTGCCAGACATACGAAGGAATCTAGTCTCTGGGTCCTTACTCAACAAACATGGCTTTCGCTTAGTCTTTGATACTGACAAATTTGTATTGACTAAGAATGGGGTGTTTGTGGGAAGGGGATATGATTGTGGGGGCATGTTTAAGTTAAATGTAATGGTGATCAAACCTAAGACGAATAAAGAAAGTTCTTCTGCTTACATGCTTGAGTCTTCCGATGTGTGGCATGGTAGACTTGGTCACATCAATTATGATACAATGCGTAGATTAATTGCGTTAAATCACATTCCCAAATTTTTAATAGATCACAAACACAAGTGTGTCACTTGTGGTGAAGCTAAATTAACAAGGACATCGTTTTATTCAGTTGAAGGAAAACTGAACCCCTTGACTTAATACATAGTGATGTATGTGATTTAAAAATTGTGCAAACAATGGGTGGCAATAAGTATTTTATTACTTTTGTCGATGACAACACAAGATACTGCTATGTATACTTGATGAAAAACAAAGATGAAGCTATAGAGAAATTTATTCTCTATAAGCAAGAAGTTGAAAATCAACTCAACAAAAAGATTAAGGTGCTAAGAAGTGATAGGGGCGGAGAGTATGATGCTCCCTTTCAAGAATTATGTGCGAACCATGGAATCATTCATGAATGCACATCACCTTATTCGCCACAATCAAATGGAGTTGCAGAAAGGAAAAACCGAACATTGAAAGAGATGATGAATTCAATGTTATTAAATTCTAGGTTAACCCAGAATATGTGGGGAGAAGCTATATTAAGTAGCAACTACCTTTTAAATAAGGTACCCCGGAAAAATAAAAATAAAACTCCTTATGAATTATGGAAAGTTAGAACACCTGCATATCATCATCTTCAAGTATGGGGGTGCCTTGCTAAGGTGGCAGTACCTCCACCTAAAAAAATAAGGATATGGCTCAAATCCGTTGATTGTATATTCATAGGATATGCCAAGAACAGTAATGCATATCGCTTTCTGGTATATGATTCTAAGATTCCAGATATTCATAAGAATACTATATATAATGGAATTGAGGAAAGCATCTTTCTTTGAATATGTATTTCCTGTAAAGTTCAGGGAGGAAGCAAGTTCTTCAAAACGAACTTATGAGGATATAAAAGAATAAAAGATGATAGCCAGAAAGAAGAAAATGTTGAGGTTGAGCTTCGGAAGAGCAAACGGATGAGAATTGAAAAATCTTTTGGCCCAGATTTTCTATCATATATGTTAGAAGCCGAGCCTCAAACTTTTCTAAAAGCAGTAAGTTCTCCGGAAGGTCCTCTTTGGAAAAAGGCGATTCAAAATGAGATCGAATCCATTATGCAAAATCACACTTGGGAGCTAGTGGATCTGCCACCTGGATGCAAACCACTAGACTACAAGTGGATTTTCAAAAGGAAAATGAAAGCAGATGGAAGGATAGATAAATATAAGGCCAGGCTTGTAATCAAATGATTTAAACAAAAGAAGATCTAGATTATTCTGATACTTATTCTCCAGTAACGAGAATAACTTCCATTAGATTGATTCTGGCCATTGCAGCATTGAGACATCCATCAAATGGATGTAAAGACTGCTTTCCTCAATGGAGATTTAGAAGAAGAAATCTACATGGAACAACCTGAGAGTTTTACTGCTCCAGGACAAGAGAGGAAAGTATGTAAGTTGGTTAAGTCATTGTATGACTTAAAACAAGCCCCTAAACAATGGCATAAAAAAATTGTCAATTTCATGCTTGAAAAAGGGTTCAAAATAAATGAATGTGATAAATGTATTTATGTAAAAGATACAAACGATGGGTATGTCATGCTATGTCTTTATGTTATTGATATGCTTATAATTGGGAGCAATGATAAAATGATCAAATCAACGAAAGATATGTTGAATTCAAAGTTTGACATGAAAGATATGGGTCTCGCTGATGTGATTCTTGGAATCAAAATAACAAAAACATCAGACGAAATTATCTTAAGTCAAACTCATTATATCGATAAGATAATAGAAAAGTTCAATAAAGATGATGTGAAAATGGTTGGTACTCCTATAGAGGGCAAACCATTTTCTAAAAACACTAGAGATAGTGTTTCTCAATTTGAATATTCCAGGATTATTGGAAGTGTAATGTACTTGATGAATTGTACACAACCAGATATAGCCTACACTGTGGGGGTATTGAGTAGATTCACGAGTAATCCAAGTGTAGACCATTGGAGAGGAATTACCAGGTTGCTAAGGTATTTGAGATATACCCGTAACTATGGATTGCACTACATGAGATTTCCTTCTGTAATAGAAGGATACTCAGATGCGAATTGGATAACTGATTCAGGAGACTCAAAATCCACGAGTGGATTTGTCCTCACTTTGGGTAGTGCCGCTATCTCTTGGAAATCCTCTAAACAAACCATTATAGCCAGATCAACCATGGAGTCTGAGTTCATAGCTCTAGACAAATGTGGAGAAGAGGTTGAATGACTACGACAATTTTTAGAGTATATTCCTAGATGACCAAAGCATGTACCCGCTATAAGTATACATTGTGATAGCCAATCTGCGATTGGTAGGGCACAAAGTGAAATGTATAATGTCAAGTCTAGACATATACGTCGAAAATATGATACCATAAGACAATTGCTCGGAACTGGCATTATTACTGTCGACTATGTAAGATCGAATGATAATATAGCAGATCCACTGACCAAGGGGTTAACAAAAGATCAAGTTGTAAAATCATCAAGAGGAATGGGAATGAAAAACTATTGTGAAGGATAAACCCAACCTATTTGAATGGAGATCCCAAGATCTAGGTTCAAAGGGGCAACATAATCACAATAGTGATAGAAATCCCTGTAGGGAAAACAATAATACCCTAAAATATCATTCCTATGATGAGAAACAGTTATGGAGAAATTAAGGATAAGCTTAAGCTGTTAATGATTTCTAGATTTCGGAAGTCCGAATGAGTAATGATGTTACTAATGAAATCACCTATGCAAGTGAGAAGAGGGACCGCTTCAAGGGGAACTGTGGGGGCACGGTTCTTAGCAACACTTGCAGAACCAGACATTGTGATCCATGGCCAGAACGGACACAGCAAGTTTGAACTGAAACATGATAAGAAGATACTTGTGTGAATTGTGCGTAAAACTATTACACCTACGACAGACAGTTCAAGGACATCGCGTCTACTGACTAGCTAGTAAAATCTACATAAATCACAAGGGAAGGTTAAAAGGGATTACACCTACCTATCCTATGCAAGTATCAATTGTTTAAAATTTTTATAATCGAGTCAATACAAATCTCTTCCATGTGGGGATTGGAACCAATTTGGACAAGTTTTGGGGTTTGGGCTCAAATTTAGCAAAATCAATGTGAAATGGAAGAGAAGTGTATTTCTCTTGTGCAATTATATCCCACACCGACCGGATACACACTTGAAGAAGCATATATATGATTATTAACTTCTCAAGTGTGTAAGTAATCAAGTCAAGAGATTCTCTCTTGCGCGCTGGGGTGTGCAAATCACGAATTTGGTTAGCACTTCGGACCATATGGCTTGTGTGCGTGCCCGTGACATGCGTACACGATTGTCGGACTGGAAAGCTTGCCTAGCGCGAATCGATTTTTGCTAAACCAGATTAAAAAATTTGTTCAGATTCAATGTATTTTTTCTTTTGGTCTAAATACATTGAACCACTGTAATTAATTAATTACCGTTTGTATTAATTATCGTAATTAATCACGATTGAATTAATGCTAAGCCTCAAAATTTAGCCTATAAAATCCCTCACATATTCTGTCATTTGATACACAAAATCCTCTCAACTCTCGAAATTTCTGAGGTTGTTCTTCGTGTTCATCCTCCTCCTTTACTATTCGTGTTGACGATTTGCAAGGTTATTTCAGGTCGCCGTGTTCGGCCTTTCTAGTATTTTATTTGTGAAAGACGTCGTGTTCGGTATTGAAAGTCGTTGTGTTCGACTGAACTTGGTTCAATTCGGCCGGTCACTACTACGTGCTAAGTAAAAACCGGTGTCGTCGTTGCATCCTGGGAGGTAATAGGCCTAAGATATACTCTTGCACAAACCTTTCACGGTTACGGAGGACTAAATTACCTTAAGAAAACTGTGTTATCGTCATTTTGTATGGTTTTAAATTTATTTATCAAATTACAGTTTAGTCCTTGAACTTTCGATTAATACAGATTGATCCTTCTTGTAATTGATATTTTGTAACAGAATATTGGTTTATTTATTTACAGAGAAAGAATGTCTGCTGCTGCAGATCAAGATTGCATTATTTACAACTGAAGTAATTGCTAAAAGATAAACTACTACAAAAAGAATCATCAGGAAGACTGCGGATGAATTATGCAGTGGAAGAACAACGATATGGAGCTTTTGGAGTACAAAGTGGTGTTGTGATGTTTGGATGAACAACCATATTGTAAGGATTCGGTCTTCCACTTCCAGAAATGGGGCCTGTTTCACAGAAAGAAATCTGATTCTTTTTCTCTTTGATAATTGATAGACTCAGTGGATTATGGAACACAGATTGGAATCAAACATCAATCAGCAGCACAAAAAAGAGAGGAGAGGAAATAATACCGACCAAGAATGCCAGGTGCCAGTGGATTCCTCGGCTTTGGATTCTTCGAGACAACCAAGCTTGCGTATTCTTCTGCAACAGACCCGAGACCATCGTAGATCTCTCTCCATAGTCTCTTTTGTTTCACAACTCCAACGAACCTCATTGCAAGCAGTGCCTCCCTTGAATACGTTGCATTGGCCCCATCTCCTCCGTAGTTGTACTGAAATGCCATTTTTGCCTTCTTTCCACCTTTCCCCTTTCTGCGAAGCCGTTTTACATTCTTCTGATGTCCAGTAAAGGGTTCAATCACTGCAGTATCGTCAATTAACTTCATCTTGAGTAAACTTGTATCCGATCCATCAACTTTATAGTGATCCTCAATCTTCACAACGTCTCCAACAATTACATTCCCATCCACCGTCATTGCATTCGCAACAGAATCAGGCATGCCTCCGAAAATTGACCGATCCCTCACAAGCTGCAGCTTCTTGAATTCCAGAGACTCCAGATCGATTCTGTCTTCATTGGAGAGATTCTCGGGTTCTTGAAAATCAAGATGCGAATCCGTGTACACCACATCAGTCTTCAGTCGTTGCGATTCCCCACACCCAAAGAACGCAGAGGCAAGGCCGCATTGATGCTTCCCCTCGGATTCCCCAGTTGAAGAAGACTCCACCGCTTGACGAAGAGCCTTTTGAGAAATCTTGTCAGAATTAAAACTGGGTTCGAGGACAACGGTATCGTTCGCATGCTTGATCGGAGAATCAAAACAGTTCCCTGCAGCCATGGTAAGAGAGACGGTTCAAGGTAGAGGGGATAAGATACGAGAAAAGAAGTAGCAAATGGGATTGATATATAGAGCAAGGCAAACTTCCGGTTGGAACATCCCTTCGGCTTCTTTTCTGTTTTGGTACCAATATAATCAAATCCAGTCCCTATGCTTGTTATCATCAGCCTAAGTAATCTCAACTTTTTCATTATTTTCAATTTAGCCCCTCTAACTTCTGGAATTTTTCTTTACAAAAGAACTTTGAATGTCTTATATTTTTTGTTTAGAAATAAAATATTTTTGCTTGAAAATGGTTTATTGCATTCTTTTTCATAAAAAGAACTAATAACAAGGAAGATGTTAGAAAACTATCCAACTTCCACTTATTGTTTCATAAGTTGGGAAAAGAGATTACTTCTTGTGCGATTGTTTTTTTATAAAATTTGAGTTGATAAAACAAAAAAACTTAACAGATCTGTTACTTTTTAAGTTATCATCATTTAAGATAAAAATATATTATTTTTTAAAAATGGGGAAATTATAAAATTAACGTTTACACTTTAAAAGATGGGAAAATGGGTGGGCATGATTGCGACCTGATGTAATTCTTTATTGATATGAAAAACAGATAACGTCATAGTGAAGAGACGGTAGATGAGAATTGTATGTAGAAGTCGTAGTGTGTGCGCTGGGACTAATTACGAGTTTGGATCAATTATTTTCGCGACGTATTGAAATAGAGTTGTCAATTATTGCACGATAGGATGGGTTGATATGAACACAATACAAAAATTTACGAGTTTGGATCAATTATTTTCGTGACGTATTGAAATTGTGTTGTGATCGTATTTAAATTTGTTTGCATAGTGTAAACTAAGAGGGTAAAACAGAAATCATTTGAACAAAACAAAGGAGAAGAAACTTTCAATTGCACATAAGAAAAATGAAAAGGAGAACAAAAAAGAATGAAGTACGAAGAAATAATATTCTAATGTCTAATTACATACATTGATTGTCGTCGTTATATAGATAAATATGTGTACATAATCTAATAAATATACAAGGTAGGTATATATAATGTAATTATAACAAGGGAACATTCTGAAAATGGTTCAACATACATGTTTGTACAAAATAATTTTTCAACCAAAAATGTTTTGAATGGTCCAACATGTTTAAAAACGATGGTAATTGGTACTTATGTTACTTTTCTATTAACAAATTCCGTTAAATATTTTCATATATGCAAAATTAACTGAATATTTTTTAAAATGTTACAATTAAATCCTACAAACTTACACTAATGTTATAAACAAATCTCGACTCGATTCGAAACACACAAGGGTCCTCTAGCCAAGGTCTGATTCCAGACCAGATCACCCAACCTTGGGGACCTTGTCTGGGCTCAACCCCAGACCATAGAACCCCCGATTGAGATTTAATTGGAGCCACAGTCAGTCTGAACCGAACCTGGTGCAAACTGATTGAGGCTCCAATTGAGCCCCCATTGGGGGTCCTATGGACTGTGTCCGAACCTAGATCAGAATCCCAAGGTCACCTAGTCCTCGTTTGGACCTAAACCATAGGACCCTTGATTGGGGCTCTTCAGCCTGAATCGGTTTAGACCAAGTTCAGTTCACACCGATTGGGGCTCAATTAAAGTTATCTTTTTCTTTTTAGAGCTTGTTGTTTTTTGGAATAGAGTCGCTCATTAGTGAAAGTTCATTCTTATAAATTCAGTATTAGATAATGACCAAAATCATCTCCTCTATATATGACTATAGGGTAAATCGTCAAAGTGCCCCCTAAAGTTTGGCCGAAATTTAAGAATCCCCTTAAAATTTAAAATGCCCCTTAATGTTTGAAAATGATGATAAATCCCCCCTTGTCAGATGCTCTTTTAGGGGGAATTTTTCATCATTTCTTAACATTAGGGGGGATTTTAAACTTTAAGGAGGATTCTTAAATTTCGACCAAACTTTAGGGGGCAATTTGACCCTTAACCCTATGACTATATATAGGGGGTGTATATATGGTTATATATAGGGGTCCTCAGATTTGGAAAACCTTATGATGATAGTATTTTGCCCAGAGATGAGAAACCATGCTACAATTTAAACAGAGGTAAGTAGCTTTGAAGACATAGGTCACTACTTGATAAACTGTGGATTGTCCTCCCGTCCAACAGTCCGCGATCCCATCCTCAAACAAATCTGTATCCACTTCCGTTAAGTCAATCGTTCAAGGAAGTAATTTATATGTGTTTTATGTGCTGCCTAAACGATTACATGTTTATATATAAAAGTCATAGCATGTTGGTTTTCAAATTACTGAAACCAATTGAAACACTCCCCGCAACGAAGCCACGAACATATATGGCTGCCGACACAGTGACCAAAAGAAACAACCATTATAGCTACGACAAGGCCATGATAGTACGACCCCGGCATGAAGGCTGCAACCATGGTGGTCGCGACCCCGACGTAATGGTCGTCACCATAGTGGTAGCGACGCTGGCATGGTGGTCGCAGTCCCCCATGAGTTGGTTGCAGACACCATAGCAGGCGCAACCACAGCCTACCGGGCCACTGCGTCTGACGCGGGTGACCGCGAGGGAGGCCCCCACACGAGGTGGAAACCAGAAGTGGCTGCAATATGGCTGCTGCCAACTGTGACAGCAGCCCCGAGCAGGGCTTCCACGCGAAGGAGGGGCGAGGTCGACCCATGGTGGTCGACCTCTTCTTGGTCAGCCTTGGTGGTTGGCCATCCTCTCACGTCGACCGTTAGGGTTAGAAACTCTAGCAGCAAGTTCATTCTTCCCATTGGGGAAAGTGAACAGTACCTTTATGGTTGTGTAAACCGACCTGATTCTAAGTGAACCAGGTTGGTATGATCTGTTTAACCCAACCAAATCGATTCATACTAGTTGAATGTGCTAATTAATCCGGTTTAGATGGTTTTGTGTGTCATCTGGACCAATATGAGTTGATCCAGAGGTGTCGGATTGCTTGGATTGGCCAGAAACAAACTTGATACTGTTCTGGACCCCCTTTGTAGGTTGTGGGTTCTGGTGGTTTATTATAATATGGTCTTTGTGCATGGACATTTCATTATTATTTTAGAGCTAATTAAATTAATTGTTTGACCAATTAAAATTGTTGGGAGAGTTTTATAGTATTTTATGTTGCATGACTGAATCGGTAGAACACTTTGTGGGTTCCTTCAGTTCACTCAATTATTTGTTTTTGTAAGGTATGTAATCTTATCTTACTTTATATGATTGACTTCATAAGTGGTAGAATTGACTAGGTTATGATTTATTAAGATCTCATCACACTATTTGAAAATTGGTCTGGTATGTTAATTACTTTTATCTGTTGAGGTTTTAGTCTCTAAATTGAGTTTGTTGAGATTTTAATCCCTAGATTTTGTTTGTAAATATTTTAGTCCCCAAACTGACCGTCCAGGTCATAATTCGTTCTTTGCATAACTCTTGGGAATAAATGAAAATCCAAATAACCAGTTCTGAGGGCCTCAACATCTTTGAACACGTTCAAAGACACATTGAATCGAAGAGGACCGCCTCAAGGTTGTTGGGCCTAAGGTTGAGGTGCATATGGTGCCATCTTCTGGACTTAAGAAGAGTCGCTGGAGGCAAGAGGGTAATGCACGCCACAGTGGCGTAGATGCAATGAAGGCGAAGAAGACAAAATTGGACGCAAACCCAAGGACTCTTCCAAAAACATCACTGTGGAAACGTCTGCGTAACGCTGAAAAATCTGAATATAGGAAATGCTCTAATTGTGTCAAGTAGAAACATTTTTGAATGAATGTTGTGAATCGATCCGACATTTATGTCTTGATTGCTATTCTAGTGAATTTTGTATTTCTAGTACAGATATGTTGACTGAATCATATCCTTTGCGAATTTTGGATTATGGATCGACATACCACATAGCCAGAATTGTGATGCTTTCGTAGAGTACTGTAGAGTCCCGAGGAAAACTAGGTGGATTTAAATCGAGCCCAATTTTTGTGTTGAAGTCAAAGGGATTAGAACTTGTAAGTTGCGCTTGCGCGGTTGTCGAGTTTTAGTTCGAAACCATATCTTATATGCTCCCCAAATTTGGCAAAATGTTACTACACTCTTAGGATTAATGAAACTATATTTTAGATTATCTTTCATGAACTTTCCGTACAATTATCCTTAGGACCAACTCTATTTGGGTTTGGGATAATTTAAGATGGATTTATTGTTTTGAATTTGGATTCATGCAACAATAATAATTCCATGCTTTCTTCTATTCACGGATATGTTTGAGATTTGAAAGAAATGCACGCTAGATTAGGCCATAAAGGTTAGCATACAATGCAACGACTAGCCCAACTAGGTTTACTGCCCAACATTCCACCAGTGAAGTCATTTGCTTGTGTAAACTGTCTAGCAGGAAATACCACTTGAATATTTTTGGTAAGGCACCTAGAGCCGAATTTGCCTTGGAATAAGTATATTCTTATGTCTGTGACCCTCTTAGTATTAGGGCTAGACACGAAGTGCGAAATTTTATTACATTTACAGATACTTTCACTCGTTATAGATTCGTCTACTTGATCTTCTATAAATCAAAGACTTACAACTATTTTGACGATCATTTTTTTTAAAGTTAATTCAGAACAAGTTAGACTGGAGGGCAAAGGCCCTCTTCTTTGATCGTGGAAGAAGAGTAC
Organism: Chamaenerion angustifolium; assembly: GCA_946814005.1. Taxonomy (NCBI): domain Eukaryota; kingdom Viridiplantae; phylum Streptophyta; class Magnoliopsida; order Myrtales; family Onagraceae; genus Chamaenerion; species Chamaenerion angustifolium. Next base: position 5,973,020 of record OX328279.1, read on the forward strand.
ATTTCAACGAAATTTAACAATTTATGTAATGAAAAAGGGAATCATATTAGTTGACGATCCCCTAACCCCTCAGCAAAATGGTGTTGCATAGAGGCATAATAGAACACTCTTTTAAATGGTTCTATCAATAATGACGCTGCCTTTTGGGGAGATGCTTTAAAGACTATTGCCTACATCCTCAAACGTGTTGAAGAAAATGGTTAACTCCTCTCTGTATGAGTTTTGAACTGGAAAACGTTCTACACTTTAGTCATATGCGCCCATAGGGGTGCGCCGCTTAACCCCATACTTTGTCATATAAGTTTGGGAAGATTGAACCTATAGGAAAGAAGAGTATCTTTGTTGGTTACTTTGATACCTCAAAGGGGTATGTGTTTATAACTGAGTCGGACAATGAGAGTATTACCGAGATTGAATCACAATGAATAACGTTTTTAGAGAACGAAATACCAAAAAATGGAGAGATTGAGATGGTCTGATCTCTATAAGAGATGCAAGATCTAGTTAATCTGACTCTTGTTCATTTGAGTGGGAGAGATGAAACCGTAGATGATGAATTAGTTCGTCATCCACTGGATTTGCCGTCTGCTGGAGCGAATGGAATAGACTTTGCTCTTGATGATCTTGTTGACAGTGGGAGTGGCCGTAGTCATTTACCCCTAGTAGTAGTAAGTTGTTAGGCTATGGGATATGACATAAGTTTTTCTACCGACGATATGCATTCAAAGGTGATGAAGAATGAAACATCCTAATATGTGACGAGACGGTTATTGAGCCTAAAAACGTTAGACAAGCTCTCAATGGACCCTTCCAAGAAGAATGCATGAAAACAACAGGGGACGAGATGGAGATTATGGATGAGGTAAAGTCTATAAGGAAGAACAATATTTGGACATTGATCGACCTTACGAGAGTATGTAACACAATAGAAGTTAAATGGTCTCTTAAAACGGAGTTCAAGGTTGATGGAACCGTTGACCATTACAAAGCTCGACTAGTGGCGAAGGGGTATACAGAAAAGGAAGGAGTGTACTTTAAGGAGACGTTCTCACTGACCGTTCGAATGACAATAATTCACTTGATTATGGCTATTGGAGTGAGTCTAGACCTGGAACTGCACCAGATAGCCGTTAAGACCTCTTACCTCAATGGTGAGTTAGAAGAAGTAATCCATATGGAGCAAACTGAATGCTTTGTGCATAAAGGACATGAGTACTTAGTTTGCAAGCTTCACAAATTGTTTTATGATCTGAAATAGTCCTCTTGGCAGCGGTACCGCAGATTTAATGATTTGCTTGTGGAAAATAGATTTCTCTTGTTGAATGAGGACCATTGTCTGTACACCAAAAGGTCTGGACCGGACTTTGTGTTTATGACTCTTTATGTAAATGACATACTCATAGATGGAAATAGCTTAGAGTTCCTCACATAGACAAATATTTGGTTGTCTTCTTTATTTGGGATAAAGGGCATGGGTGTGGCGACGCACATCCTTGAGATTCAGATCTCAAGAGATCGTCGTATAAAGTGTGGCTTTCACAGGAGAGCTACATCAACGTGTTAGAAATGTTCAACATGAGTAACTGCAAACCAATTGAAACTTTAGTTTACATTGGTCAACCTCTCAATGGATATGTGTTTGAAGACTACCAAAAAAATTGACTAGATGAAACAGATTTCGTATCTGAGTGTATACTGACTGGAATTTTTTCACGCACTCCACATGTTATGTTGTTACCAAACTGAACCCAGATTGAAGAACTAACAGACAGTAAATAAGATCATGTGATATCTTAGGAGTATTGGCATGGCGTGTGCTATCAAAAAGACTTGTTGGAGGTGCGAGAATCTTTGGATGACTAGGTAACTTTGATGAGAGAAAACTTACCTCAGACGTTATGCTCTGATCTTCGATGGCGTCATATCGTGGATGAGCAAGAAGCAGTCGTGCATTGTGCTAATCGTCATGAATGTCGAATTTGTGGTTCTTGTGTGTGCTACTCAATAGGTTGTGTGGTTTTAGAGACTTTCATATTGATTGTTGATTGTATGAGTCACAATCCCAAGAAAAATAAGTGAAGATATCAAGTAAAACTATGTCAGAGACGTGGTTATACATAAGGTTATGAGTATGACGTACTTGTCTATGGATAATATGGTCGCGGACGATCTCTCTAAACTTGAAAAGGGAGTTTTTAGTGAGGCATATGTAGTCTCTAGGACTGTGTAAACTTATTTTATGTATTTCCTTGATTTTATTTCCCATATAATATTCTTTAACTTGAATTATATTTAAGTATGCATGTTTTCACGTTTTAAGTGTGTTGTGTGTTCTTACTGTAATTGTTTATTGAAATATGTCAAACCAAATTGCATAACCCTCACAGAGGTGATGGCTTATATGTCTTTGTGGATAGGTGTTGTTGAGTATTAATAGTGACGGCCCAATAACTTTGCAGGGGTAAAACCCACATCATTCAGAACTGGGCCATCCCACAGTAAGGGTAAGCTGACACCCATAAACCGGTCTAGCACCAAACCCAAAACTAAAGTGGATGCCAAAACCCTATTTCAGGTCGCCATCGGCCAAAGGCCAAAGCCTCCTACTGCTCGCCAAGAGAATCAAACCTCTCAACTCTGGTCCCACAAACCGATGCTGAATATTTATCCACGATATCCCGCGTATATCGGGCACATATTCTATAAAGATTACATAAGGCAACTGCAATATTACGTAATAACCGTAATATCTGCTATCCTTATCTTTAACGGCACAATACTCACAAAGATATTCAGCTGCCCAAAACAGTTTGGTCTTCCAACTCTATAAATACTCTTTCTTTACATACGTTCATTACCTTTTGAGTTCATACACACAGTATACTCATTTAAGCATCGTAGTGGGACATAGAAGCACCCCTTCTGTTGCGTTCCCCTTCTTGCAAGTTCATCGGAGCTCCGACGAAAGCGTGCGGTCATCATTCAATTGGTATTCAAAACATTGCCATGTCAGCATTCGGGAAATTCAGACCTAACATTTGGCGCCTTTTGTGGGAATATGAGCAAAAACAGTCATGCAGACTCGCTCTAACCGCAATCGTCGGAAACAGGTTAACAAGCAATCCTCTGATAGCTCGGAATCTACCGCCGCTTCGCCATTCCAGCAAGAACCTGCTAGCCAGGCAATCCCTGACGCCATCCCTCCGAGACCGGCGCAGGAGCATGTCGGCAATTCAAGATTGGCCCCTGTTCCACACACCACTAAGATTCCAGTTTGACCAACCGTTCAAGTGGCTGGGGAAACCATTCAGGTAACCACAGAGATGCTATCCCTCCTGGAAACGATCATAGGACAGGCCCGCAGACAAGCCCCTGCTTCTCATGAAGATCCTCGTCCCGCGGGGCCACCGAAAGCAGAAATTGGAAATCCACGTGCCACTGCTCCTCAAGAAGACCAAGAGATGACCTCAGGACACCAGTCCCTACCTCCGGCCTCCACCGAAAAGTCGGCACTCACCCACTCACCCACTCTGTCAATCTGTCAAGTACTTCACCGACTGGAGAACAGCAACCCCAATTCACTCTTGGAAAAGTTGAAGATCTCATCAACAAAAGGATCAAGGAACAACGCAGAACTGTTATGACTCTCTTCCAGGAGCGATCATCCCATCCATTCACCGTCGACCTTATAGCGGTCAGAATACCAAAGGATGTGGTGGCGAGGGTCATCCCTGAATACAGTGGCAGAGGAGATCATGTGATCCATGTAAATAAGCATGAAGCTTCTTTGTTGGGTAATTCGAATGATGAAAATCACTTAGCCCGATTATTTTCGTCAACCTCTCGGGTTTGGCGTCGTCCTGGTTCTTCGGCCTCCCTGCAAGATCGATAGGGACATGATTCTAGCTAAAGAGAAAATATGTGGAGCGGTATATGGGTGAGCTCCAATTTTTAAAAAGCGTGGTCGCCTAGGACACCGTCAAACAATATCCAGGAGAAACGTTGACCGACTTCTATGGGCATTTTTACAAGAACGTTACAGAGATTGATCGCCGAGTCACGGATGGGGAGATTATTCGAGCTTTTTACAGAGGGCTCGATGTGGCCAACAAAGCCTCAAGATAACTGCGCAACATCTACCATGTTCAAGAAATAGAGACATTTGAAGAGCTGGCAGTAAGGGCGAAAGGTTTCATAGACCTTGAAAGGGCGAATTCTGAAGTCAATCTCTTGTCAACCTCGCCAAGGGTTATCCTAGAACCCCGGCGCGATGGTAGAAATGAGAAGAAGGATAAGAAGGGTCACAAAAAACATATATCATAAACTCCCGGACCAAGCCATCGAGCGGTTCCCGAGTATTTCACGCCTTTAAGCAGACAAATCTCAGCGATACTAGTCGATATGGAAATAAGGTCCCTGGCAAAGCCATCGATACCTCGGAAAAATGCCTAGCCAATGGGTAAAGAAACATAGAGCTATTGCCGCTATCATAAGCCTAAGGGCCACAAAACCGATGATTGTCGTATCCTCAAGCGCGACATCGAGAAACTGATCCAGAGAGGCATGCTAAAGGAATTTGTGGCTGGCAGAGACCGAAGTCAAACGCCCCCACGTAAAGCCAACTCGCCAGTTCCGCCAGAACAATTTGGCCCATCCCAGGGCAGACGGGTAATCAACCTAATTGCCGGAGGGTTAGGCGCCAGAGGCGATGGGTCCAATGCAAGAGAGGTACATGTCACCCAAATCTCCACAGCTGTACAACTGGGCAAGAGACCTCAGCCGGAAGAAGATTGTATTATCTCATTCTCCGAGGAAGACCTGACACATGTGATGACGCCGCACAATGATGCTTTGGTAAGTTGACACTGGGTCGACCCACAGTAAGGGTAAGTTGACACCCATAAAGCGGTCCACCACCAAACCCAAAACTAGAGTGGACGCCAAAACCCTATTTCAGGTCGCCATCGGCCAAAGGTCAAAGTCTTCTACTGCTCGCCATGGGAGCACTTGCCAAGAGAGTCAAATCTCTCAAGTCTGGTCCCACAAACCGACACCGGATATATAGCCACGATATCCCGCATATATCGGGAACATATTCTATAAAGATTACATAAGACAACTGCAATATTACGTAATAACTGTAATATCTGCTATACTTATCTTTAACGACACAATATTCAAAAAGATATTTAGCTGCCCAAAACGGTTTGGTCTTCCAACTCTATAAATACTATTGCTCTACATACGTTCATTACGTTTTGAGTTCATACACACAATATACTCATTTAAGCATCGGAGTGGGATTTAGAGGCACCCCCTTTGTTGTGTTCCCCTTCCCGCAGGTTCATCGGAGCTCCGACGAAAGCATGCGGTCATCATTCAATTGACATTCAAAACACTGTCAAGATAACATTCAAGAAATTCAGACCCAACAGGTGTGGCCAATAATAGTTTTCGGTTCTAAAAATCCGTCGAGATAACCGGAAGCACGATGTGTCCAAAACTGTCTAATTTCACATTTCGAAGGATTATGATTTATCGATCCACTTATAAGTCGGATGCGATTTTTTGTGACTTTTGGTTCAGGTGTTTTATGTGCTTGGTGGAGTTTTTTTAAATTATTGTAGTGATATACAAATATTATACAACAATAACACTATCAATAATAATGATAGCATATCAATATAAATTATCTTGTGTGTGGTATATTTTTAAATAATTTCAAATTTTATAAATCTTTAATATATTTATTTTCTTAATCAAATAATGCATTGATTCTCTAACTTGTGTATCGTATATTTATAAAGAAAGCATCAACAATTTTGCATCATCTTAATTTTGCCATCAACAAATCTTCATTTTAAGTGTCCTGAGCAGCGTTTGTGGAGGGTGACTTGAGAAGCGGTTGAAGCGCCTTCACTACGATGCTCATGTTAGGACGAAACTCAGCTTCATATTGAACACACAATGCAGCTACTGCAGCTAACTGAAAAAGACATTATCCATCAGATGATGATGATGATGATCAATGATGGTAATGATGATGATGATGATGATGATGATGATGATGATGATGATGATGATGATGATGATGATGATCATGATCATGATCATATGGTGATGATGAGTTCTAGTACCAACCTTTGCAAGTCCTTTCACAGGATAATCTTTCAGCCTTGGATCCACGCATTGCTTGACTTTATCTTCGCTCAAACGCGGAGTCGCCTAAACACTTGATGTTAATAAGCAGTACACTTTATAAATCTGTTTAAGTTGATACTCTTCTGCAACTCACCCACGTCACAAGACTTTGTTGCCCTCGAGGCATCGTATGGTCTACGGGTTTTCTTCCCGTCAGAAGCTCTAGTAGTACAACACCAAAGCTATAGACATCGCTCTTTTGTGTCAACTGGCCCGTCATTGCATATCTGCATTTAAATTTGTACAAAATGTGAAAATGATGAATCATCAAACTGCTGTTTTACCATACTTGAATGAAGAAAGAGATAGAATACTCTGGAGCATGATAGCCAAAGGTTCCCAATACTCGAGTGGAGTGGAGTCGAGCAGCCATGTCCGGTGCCTGATTAGAAAGGTTAAAATCTGCAATTTTGGCTTTGAAACCATCAAAGAGAAGCACATTGCTTGACCGAACATCTCTGTGTATAATTGTGCCCGGCTTCACCTTCTCATGCAAATACTCCAATCCTTTAGCTGCATCAATTGCGATTTTAACCCGTTGCATCCATTCAAGAACTGGACCCGGTTGTGCACCCTGAACTCCCTTTCTCCCTATAGAATCCAATCAACAAGGGTGGGTAGGTAGGTAGGTAGGTAATTGATTCAAAAATTCAACTGTAGTGCTACATTTTGGATGATATCATAAAATCTCATTCATTGATCAAATCCATATGAACGACCAAGTTAAGAGGATCCAAGTTCAAATGATCATCACCTACCATGTAATACATCGTGTAAAGAGCCCATAGTCGCAAATTCATATGCAAGGACATGGATATCTCCATCTAGGCAGTAACCAAGCAACCCAACAAAATTGTCATCCTTCAATTTTGACACAGTGGAAACCTACCCAAAAAAAAGTAGCAAAAAGAATTTGATATAAGTAAATGATCCCCCCTACACATATTACTAGTTAATATGAAAACTTCATGATCTGAGAATATGTGTATTATATCAGCAAACCTAACCTGAGTCAAGAAGTCGTCACTCGACCCCTCAACTGAAACATCGAGCTTTTTCACCGCCACAGCCCTTCCGTTACTTAAATCTGCGTAGTAGACCCTTCCATATGATCCTTCACCAATCAATGCCTTGGGTCCAAAGTTACCTGTCCTCTCTTTTATTTCATCCAAAGACAAAGCGGGTACTTCAATAGATAAGGAAAGTTTTGCCGTCTCAGACTTGGCAGGGTCTGGTGTTGGATCATTTAGAGGCCCTAGATTAGTATACCATGTTTAGTTGCAGAGTAGGAACATTGATGATTAGTACACAAAAATTTCATTTCAGCAGAAGTTCCTAAATCCAGGGTCACTACTCGGCACTTGGAAAGAAACAACGTTTGGTATATGAACTATTGATCAGCCCAGAAATGTACCTTCGGTTTTCCGCTCCTTTGGGCTTTTGATGATTTCTTGATCACCTTTTGGAGAGAGATCATCAGCTTTGCAAGAACAACAAAGCCAACGTCGCATCTTATCCTGTTCTTCCTCCTTAATTAAGATGATGTCTATCGTCTAAGCTTTGATAATGTACATGGGGAGATCTGAGATGCCTGCCTAAACAAGATTAGAATAATTGAACTACAGGACTGTCAACATTTGATTTATTCAGTTAACTGAAACAGTGATAAGCTTGAAACTAAGCAGTAACTACAACAACAGCAACACATTGCATTTATAACAGTGATTGTATTGGACATGAACAAATCAACCCAGAATTCGTATTTGAATGCCTGGTAAAGGCAAATCCTACAGATTGTTCTACTTTATGTCCGAAAAGATCTAAATCACCAACAAATCTTAATCTCCATTAACATGTGCAGAACAATATCACATCAAATCTTGATCTCCATTAATGAAATTCCACGAAATTAAAGAACCATCTATAACTTTCTCTGCTCGATAAACCAAACCAGGGCCAGAAAAATCTCTTTGACAGAATTTGGCATCATCACTGTAATCAAGAATTTAACATATGGGATACCATTAATTTAAGATCGATGGAAAACTGTAAAGAATTTTGATATCTAAAACAGACTTGGAATACGAAGCTAAAGGTTGTGTTCGAACACCACGGCGGTTATAGAAGAAAAATACCTTCTTCCCCGTGCGATGATGACCTGAATTCTGAAGTGGGACAGTTTGTTTCTTCCTTCTGGAGACGTCGGCTGGCCCCGAGGTGGGAGAGAGATTGTATTGTATGTAATGTGTGAATCTGGTTCTTGTGCGTCGCGTCGCGTCGCGTTCATATCCCGATTATTATTTATGCATGATGATGATATATGCATATGGAATATTATCAAAATAAAGAAATATGAAGTTGTCGGTTGGATTGATTTATTTGACATTTTTGGTTTCTCTTACTAGTTATTATCAGAATGTTGTTTAGTTTTATATATATATATATTATATATATATAAATTATTATATAAAAAAACGTATCCATTTTATGTTTTATTAATTTATTAAAATAATATAAAAAATCTGAAAATTGTATAACGTGTTTAATTAGTAGTGTCATTTAACTTCCGTTCAAAATAGTTGTTATGTCCTCATGTGCAATGTCATGTACCCAAACATTTTGACGTGTTATTTCTAATTCATTTTCTGCGCTTAGCTCATACTTATCCCACCATAAATCTCCTCAGCATTGGAAGGTTTGTTGCGTGGAACTCCCGCTTGAAGACCTGTTGTGAAGACCCGGTGTGAAGGTTCTCTTTATATCTCTTTGATTTCCTATTGTACCCGAGTCGGTTCATGACCGCAAATATCTCCTCCCACAACGGCCCATTCAGCCCATTCTCGAAATATTTCGAATCGAGATTTGTTCTCAGTTGAATCAACACCTCGACCTTGACTTTCGACCATCAAAAGGAGCTTGTTTGTTGAGAATACGTGAAATGATCGCCATTATCTGTCTTTCGTATCTCAACAATGGTTGTGTTAGTTTGCAATTTAGGTGGTTGTGGAGGTAGAACAAGCAAGGATGGCGATGGTTGTGGCGGTTGAGAAGGGACCAGAGGCGAAACAGGCGGGGGGCTTGAGACAGTGATACTGAAATTGGAGTGATGTTTCACTCTTTGTCCATTAAGTTGGGGTTAGTTCGAGAATTAAGGGTGAATAATGCCTTGATAGACATGTACTGCAAGTGTGGTTGCCTATCGAGTGTCAATGCATTGTTTCTTAAGTTATGTGATCAAGCGTGGGTTCCTATCTAATGAAATGGTGGTGAATTCTCTGGTTGGATCTTATTCAAGGTGTAGGTCATTGAGGTATGTTGAATCCGTCTTCTATGACATTCATACTAAGAAAACAAGTTCTTAGAATGCTCTTATATATGGATTTGCAGGAAATGGAGAATTGAAGAAGGCTTTGAACTCATTTTGCAGAATGATAACCTCACGTTCGGATCCTGATCATTTCATTGTTAGTAGTATTCTTGTAGCTTGCACCCACATTGGATCATTAAATTGTGGCAAAGAATTACATGGATATTTGATAAGAAATGGACTGAAATCAAACCCCTTCATTACTAGTTCGTTATTATGTTTGTAAATTCACTGCAAACAGTTAAGATGTGCACGCATTTTACTTGATGTGATGGTAGTTAATGACTTAGTTCATTGGAATACAATGCTATCAGCATGTGCACATAATGGATATCCCGATGAAACCTTGACTCTCTTTCGAGAAATGCTCTCTAATGGAGTTCGTCCTCATGTTATTGCAATTTTGAGCGCACTAGGGGCTTGTTCACAACTTTCATCAGTGCTGCTTGGACAATAATTGCATTGCTACGCAATAAAAACTTTCCTTTTTCATGACACGTACGTTGGTTCTTCGATCATAAACATGTATGCAAAATCTGAAAGCATATAACAATCCATTCACGTCTTCAAACAGTTGGAAGGACGAGTGGCTTCATAAAATGCGATAATCTTAGCATGTGGGATTCACGGGTATGGTCCAGAGGCCATTTAACTGTTCACGGGAAGGGACGGTATTGAGAGGAAATTGGCGGATATGACGATACGGCCAGGCGGAATGGCCGAAGGAAGACAGAACGACACTAGCAAAGCAAGAAGCACTTCTGTGGACCAACGACACCGACCAGCAGCACACTTATGAAGGAAGAAGCACACCGAAAAGAAATTCTCCGTTGACTTCAGTTGTATGGAACTAATCGCTTGAAGAGCAGTTGGGAGACTGGGATATGTCGTCTGTGCAAGGAAACGAAATATCAGAGCTTGAAAAGGGTAAGGAAATTTGGAATGAGGGTATTACCGTCTTTTATTAATTGATGTTAAAAAATATATAGAAAATAAAAGATTACGTGACAAAAATGTGGCTACTTAACGGGACAATCAAACGATGGATGAACATAACGTTCAATTACCATCACTTTGCAACATCTTATACCAAAAACCATAGTAAAAAAATATGTGGTATCAAAAACCATTTTTGTCAAACACCATGTCCCATTTTCATACTTTTCTCATACATATATTATAAGTACATAATATCTTATATTTAGAATAGTGTAATTTTTTTAGTTACGGTATTGAAATTTTAAATAAAAAATTAATAAATTAATATAGATAGATATTAAAATACTATAATATTATTTATATATAACAAAAATTGAACATTTTTAGATTTAAATTTTCGATTGTGCAACGAGACAAAATATTAAGATCTGGGCTAAGAGTTAATTGTAAACGTTAAAATTACCGATTTTGCACATATCATTATCTAATTTCAACAAACATAATTCTTACTAGAATTGGATTACCATGGATGACTAACATCCTGCAAAAGGAGCGTTGGTAAGTCCTAACTTTATAAAAAAACTAAAAAATTTATTAACTCATACAAAAAAAACTAAAAACATTTATAGGATTCCCTTCAGTTGCTCTGTCGGTGTTCAACTTAAGCCATCCAAAAAACTCAGGCAATGGGCTTCCGGCTACAACGTGTCTTACTTGATAGAAAATTAAGCCTTAAGATTTCTCCACATTTAATCGCAGGCTCAAACTTACGGAATTACTAGAACATATTGTGAACGCAACTCGTCGAACGCTAAATGTTCAAGTAATACAGTTTTTAAATAATTAGACTATTAGACTGTTAAAAAATACTTATAAAATTGTTTTATTTCAATATTATATAGATGATCAATCCAACCCTTTGACATAGTTATTTTAATTCGATAGTAAAATATTTTTGTTATTGTTTTAGTAATTTATTTCCCACAGTTATCAATTTTATTACTCACAAATAACATCATCCATAACTATAAGTATTAAATAACAACAAAAATAGTATAAAAAATATTTTACTATCAAGCTAAAATAAATTGTTTGATGTGTTGCATCAACCATCTACGTACTACTAGATATAAAATGAATTATATAAGTGTTGTTAGCAATTTATTCCTCTAAATAAAATGAGTTATATAAGTATTGTTAGCAATTTATTCCTCTAAGCATTTGAAAAATACATGTTTGATGATTTTATAAAATTGGGCAAGGATATCACAATATATTGGGAAGGTGAAGAATTAACAGATACATTAATTGAAGTCATCCTGTCGAATTTGCAACATGTGTTATAGGATATATCAATGTACAAGGATTAAGCTATATTGATGCTAACTGATAATGATGTTAATAAATTAAATGACAAGATCATACAAACATTTTTTCAAATCTAGTATACATTTTAATTCTTACAATACTATTGCTAAAGAATTTGGAAGTTTAATATCAAGAGAAGTACATACACTCAATTACCCACAAAGGAATGCATCCACATTCTCAAACACATAAAAAAGGTGCACCAACAATGATTATTCAAAATCTCGAGCCTAGCAATGTACTTTGTAATAACATACGACTGACATATTTGAATTTTATGTGTAATCGTATTTATGTAAAAGTTCTTGGGCAATTTTTTAGTATGTTTGAGTTTTTTAATGACTATAAACATGATGCAAAGTTAAACTTTGTCAAATGTCTACATATATTTGTTTGACCATTTTTTTAATCACAAATGATTAATTATATGTTGTTTTATCATGTAGTATTGTGTAGTTAACAGCAAATTTCTTGGCTAAGAAAAGAGACTTCAAAGCAATTACGGTATACATACTCGAATCATAGTCTACAATTTATTTTTTGTTAGCTTGATCAATTTTGTAATATTAAGGACGTCGTTGTACCTCTTAGTTACTTTTAATTATATTTGATAATTAAAGTATATATTCTTTTTATTTACTATCAATGATATACCTTATATATATATAATCATTTAAGAGTTTATTTCCCTCCAATAAATAATGATAAAAAAAGAAGCAAAAACATATATATATGTGATATAAAATCATAAACAAATCTTTCTTTATAATCAAAACATATATATGTCATATACATTCATGAAAAAATGGAAGTTGTTGAACTCACTTAAGTGTATTTCTCTAATGGTTATACTAGACTTCAGCATGTGTTTTCCGTGTGCGCTTTGTGGTCGTTTGTCGCGTGTGAAGTGTTTCAAAGGTATGAACGGTCTTCCTCTTATGATAATATAAAAGTAGTACAATAAATAAACACTTGGTTAAAAATATTATCAATCTAAAGGCAAACTTAAATTGTATAAGATAATACAATAAAATATATTTTTCAATATTTTTAAGAAAATGTTTGAGAGACCATGAGTCTCTCTTGTAATGTTTTTTTGCTCCCTATTGCTTGAACAATTTCAAAAAAAAAGTATTTTATTTACTTACGCAATTTAAGTTTAGTTTTACATCAATAATATTTTTATCAAGTGTCTAATTCTCGTAATGCTCTTGTATTATCCTAGGATTCAAACCGATAATAACTTCGTAACTCCTCATGCAACAAACGAAGATAACGTGCAAACACGTAGTGTGTGCCGAAGTCTAGTATATTACAAAAGAAGAGAATGTTTTCTTTAACCACCTTTAGTTTAACTAGATAACTAACTTGCGCTTTGCGCAGAATATAAAAAATTATTTGAATTATCGTTAAATAAATATAGTATAATATAAAGTTTAAATTATTATATAAATTAGCAAAAATAAATCAAATCAAATTATTTTTTAATTATATTATTATATTGATATGATTAACTCAACTTACAAAATGAAAATATTTATATTTTTGTTATTAATATAATATTACTCAATTTATTTTTTTATAACGTTTATTATTTATAGTATATTCATTACATATATGTAAAATTTATTCAGTAATAGCACTATAAAAAAAACATTATTTGTAAACATTTTGTTTAGTAATAATTAATTGTTTACTATTTTTTATTTATTTGTTTTCTTAGTTAAAAATATGTCAAAACTACATACACAAACATAACTTAATAAACTATATATACATATACACTATTTATAATACTATTAGTTTTATTTCTTTTATATATATAACATTACTTTAAATATAATAATAATATCTATATAGCAATATTAAATAATTATTTTACAAAATTTTATATAAAGTATCATTTTAATTTAATTTTATAATTATAAATACATAAATGAAAATCTAACATGTGTATTTATATACTTAATTTTAAAAAATATAATATTATTGTGTTATAATTTTCTTTTCAAAAACAAATTCTCAACAAACATGATTTTGTACACATTTAGAACTTTTGTTTAAAATTTGATTTATTTTTTTTTTTTTAATTTAAAAATCAAATAAATAGTTATATGTATTTTAATTGTTGACGAAAAGATATATACATTTACTATCTATTTAGTTCAATTGTTAATTAACTTAATTACTATTGTTTATCATTTTTTCCATTATAAATATTATGTACTTTCAACACTTAATTCATTTTTTAAGTTAATTAAGAGAAACTATAATTATAAATTAATTGTATTGACTTAAATATATATATTAAATACAATTTATGTATAAGAAGTCTTGTTTATCATTTAGTTATTTAAAATTATTTTGCAAATTAAAAACAATGTTGTGTTTTCATTCTTATTTATTTATTCCACTCTTAATTTTTGTGTAATTTTCCAAAGTTGTTAGGTTCAAAACTTACAATTTACTATTGTTTGACGACAAAATTTAAGTTGACATACTTATAAATGTAACATTTTTTAAATTGAATGTGGAGTTTTTTTTTAATTAATTTTAGAGTGTCCATGTGGATGTGAGAGAATGATGACATGGATGTAACTCATTTTTTTACATGGACCAATCAAATTAAATATTTTAACACTATGATAGAGAAAATTGTGTTCAAAGCTTACTTGTCAAAATTATAGAATAGTTAGTCAAATTAATATATACTAGAAAACTTATACGCGCATTGCGCGATATATAATTATATATATATATTAAATAAAAATATATAACTTTTATTATATATTAGTTTTACAGTTTTTAAAAAACAATTAAAGATAAATTTAATTTAACATTATGTAATAAAAAATTATGCATATTTCTAAAAAATGTTAAAACTATTAGTATTGTTATTATAATATTATCTACTCCATGTGATTCAATACTACAAAGTATATTATAGAATAAAGTATAATTATCTATAAAATTAATTAAAAATACATGAATCAATAATAAATAATTATTAATACAATGCTAATTAACAGTTTTTTTTATATGTTTTTATGACTTTTATTAGTAGCATATGCTTATGAAAATATTAGAATCATTAGTAGTTATTCATTTTAGTAATTTTAATCATATAAACGCTATTTTATTTTTCTTAATTCACAAAATATATTAATAGATATTTATCATAAAATTTCAAAATGATATCTTATGGCCCGTTCTTTTGACAGAAAAGAAAAGGATTTTGGCTTACGGATTTCGTAAGCCCTTGTTCTTCTCGCGGAATAGCAACAAATTATCTTAGGATTTCCGGGCTGGGTAGGCTTTGGCATTCCGAGTGAAAACCTCGGAATTCCTAAGCCTAGAAGGCTTGGAGTTCGGAATAGAGGGTCAAAAGACGATTATGCCCTCACTGATTTTGTGAAATGCCAAGCGTGCCCCTCCTTGCATCGCGGACCGAAGCTTCTTCAATTCCCTCCCCTGACAGTTGAACCACCCTAATCAATTCCTCTCTGCCAAAGATGAATCATCAATTCCGTCTTCAATTGGCGTCTTCGAATTGAACAAGCGTGGTAAATTCTTCATCTGCCCTCTGTTGTCCATTCAATTTGAAGTTCAGTCGTGCCTTAAATTGCTGCGCCCCTCTCCATTCACTTGTGCATTTAACCCAGACTTCCTCAGTTGAATTGCTTGCGCCCCTCTCCTTGAATTGTTGCGCTCCTTCACTTGCTGCTTTTCTTCCGTTCGGCGCTTCCTTCAGCTACACATTGTTCGGTCTGCTCAACAGGTTAGTGATTTGGTTCCTTCAGCTGCAATTGTTGCGTTCCTTTAAATTGTTAGCTGCAGATCATGGTGTTTACGGTTTATGCTGTTTAGAGTGTTTAGGGAGTTTAAGGTGTTTATGTGTTTATGCTGATTATGCATTATGGTTTATACATGAACCCAGAATCATCGATTCTGGGTTCACATATACCTAACCATCTGATTCTGGGATCCTGAATCGACTGATTCTGGGGTAAGACTGAATCAGTCGAAAGGTGAAAAACTGAATTGTTTATTTTCAGTTATGCCTGCCGAGAGTATAAAACAACATATAACACTGAGGAGAAGGTGTGTTGTTACGTTCCTCCATCTTATGATGAGAGTTGTTTTGCGTGTGTTCCTGCAAATGAAACGACCAAGACTACCCAATCAAGCCTTTTCAATGTATGGGGTGGCGAAAAGAAACTATATTAAGGGCCTACTACATTCAAATGATACTGATTATAGAGTCCAACTCAGAATGAATAGGCATTGCTTTAGCAAGCTCTGTGAAATGTTAGGCGAGGTTGGTGGTCTTAGGTCAACGAGACATGTCACCATAGATGAGCAAGTAGCGATGACATTATACATACTTGATCATCACAAGAAGAATAGGGTCATCAAGTTTGACTTTGGTAGATCAGGATCAACTGTTAGTCGTTATTTTAACAAAGTTATATTGAGTATCCTACGGTGTCACCACGTGCTCACCAAAAAACCTGATCCGATCAGACTGGATGGAAACGATGAAAGATGGAGTTGTTTTGAGAATTGTATGGATGCCATCGATGGGGTTCACATTGAATTGAGAGTCCCCCTGACTCACAAACCTAGGTATAGAAACGGGAAAGGCCATGTTACCACCAATGTCCTAGCTGCTTGTTCCCCAGATATGCAAATCATATATGTACAACCGGGTTGGGAAGGTTCAGCTGATGATAGTAGAGTTTTGCGAGATACTCTATCTCTAGAGGACGGTCTTAGGGTCCCTCGTGGTTGTTACTATTTAGTTGATGTTGGTTATGCCAATGCTGAGGGAGTTTTGGCCCATATAGAGGAGTGCGTTATCATTTGAATGAATGGCGCATTGGGCATCAACCAGCAAATGCTAGAGAATACTTCAATATGAAACATGTGAGGGCTCGGAATGTGATAGAACGTTGTTTTGGTTTGCTTAAGATGAGATGGTCCATACTAAGGAGCACGTTTTATTATCCAATGGAAGTTCACAACAGAATTGCCCACGCTTATTGTCTACTCCAAAATTTCATCAGAAGTGATATGGATGATCCCTTAGAGGATGATATACCTCTTGATTATGAATCAGGTCAACCTGATTCTGTGGATTTTATTAGCGAGGTTCGTGTTTCAGCGGAGAGGAACCTTTGGAGAGACTAGTTGGCGGAAACTATGTATAATGACTGGATAGAAATTGTTGTTAACAATCATGTTTAGTTATGTCTTTGTGTTTCATGAGGATGATTTTACAAACAATGTGAGTTTATCTTATTCCTTTCATGTAATGGTTTGTGGATTCTTCGAATTAGTTATGTTTGCTTATTGGAGACATTTTTATGGTTTATTCTAAGTCTTCTTCTTTGTTGTTTTATATGCTTCGGATGTTACTGTATGTACATATGATGCTATAATTATTCATTGTTTTAGTATGTCTACTTCAAGACATAAATGGACTGCAGTTGAAGATGCAGCATTGGTTGCATCAATGGTTGAGTTGCACGCCCAAGGGCATCGTAATGCAGAAACAGGTTTCAAGGTGGGGTTTTTACCGGAACTCGAGAAGTTGCTGAACCTTAGGCTCCCGGGTTGTGGTTCGAAGGCTAAACCACACATTGAATATCGGTTGAAGACTTTGAAGGGACAATGGAGTATTGTGTATGATATGGTTCATGGAAAAAATACATCTGGCTTTGGATGGGATGAGATCACACAATGCGTGGTTGTAGAAGAGGAAGTCTGGTTTGTCTATGTGCAAGTAAGTTGTGTACACATTTTTGGTTTTAGAATACTTGTCTAATTTGAACCTAAAGTGTTTATGTTATATGACGTTTTAGGCACATAAGGAAGCTGCACTGTTTAAAAACAAGAGCTTCCCGTACTTCGATGAAATGACACGCATTTATGCCAGGGATAGAGCAACGGGGTTGCACTCTCAAACTGTGCAAGAGGTGCTTGCCTCAGCCGAGAATGAAAAATCAAACTTCCCATACGAGGACTCAGTTGAGCTAGATTATGTTAACCAACCGGAGGGAGACACCCGAGACTCAGCTAATCGTATGTCACAAGGTAACACGGCATCAAGTCGGAAAAGAAAGAGAATTAGCGAGGACGTGCAATATATTTGCTCTGAGATGAACAATGTTGGAACCATGACATCTGATTCGTTAGCGAAGACAGTGGCACTAACGAATCCAATTCAGCAACAACTACCTCTTGTGGATTCAGCGATTCGTAGTCTAGAAGGTGTCACCATGGATGATGTGTGGAAGGCTCACTATCTGCTCCAAAACCACCAACATCTTGTGCTGATTTTTTTTGGGGATGGCGCCTGTCAACCGGTTCGAGTGGTTGCGTGCAATGAAGCTGTAGATGTATGATAGTTTTATCGGATCGACATATTTTTATCGGATCGGCATATATGTATAATTTTTATTAAGGACAAACCCACGATTTGTATAATGTATGTGTTGACTAACAACATTTTGTATTATGTATGTGGTCATTTTGCTGGGTTTCAAGCAAATGACTTAACACTTATTCGGAACGACTAGTCTTAGGTTCATGAAATGTTATATTGCGAATATTGTATTTATCAATATTTCTAATCATGTTAATGTTATGTAATCAATTGATTATTTAAGAAATATTATTTTGCATGACAATTTACATTCTTTATTTTTTTAAAAAAATAAATAAATTGGTCTTTTTTTAAAAATTAAATAAATTCAAATTTCGTTTTTTAATTTTTTATTATTATTTAAATAAACGTTTTTAATTTTTTTAAGTTTTATAATTAAGTAATACAAATTATTTTTATTATATACTATACATATACAAAGAGGGGCAAATATGTCATTTTATCATATTCCATTCTTTTTCCGTATACAATTCCACCAAAGAAACAACAGAATTCCTTATTCCATTCCATTCTATTCAACCAAAGAAACAACTTCATATTCTTAACTACTATTCCTTATTCTCAATTCCTATTCTGTATTTCTTATTCCGAATTCCGTGAAAGAAACGCTCCGTTAATGTTCATATAATACTTTTAACTTAAATTTTATGACATTTAGTAGTGTCATATACTTATAGAAAAAATAAAATTTATTTATTTATTTATTTTAACGCTTTGTTAGTTGAAAACATATGTTTGAGTCTATAAATATATAACATATATTTTTATAAGATTGTTAAAATTCACTTTAATATTATTATTATTAGTTCACGTGTTCAATTTTATATTAAAAATGAAATTATAATAATGTATGAGATGATTCTTAATTAATGTATTTAATTTATAATATAAAAAATTATTATGTACATAATTTATATTCATAAGATATAATATTATGTAATTTAGTATTGTATAAATTTCACTACTTAAAATATATTTAAGAGAAAATTATAAATATACATGTGAAATAAAGAGAAATAATTAAGGTTTTGTAACTTATTTTGAGAATGAATAAGAAAGCTTTGAAGTTTTTAAAGTCATTTACATGTCATGCCACTTAGGAATGAGAATTGTATGTTTGACATAGACCAATTAGAATTGATTAATTTGACATTAGGAGTAAGAAAATGTATCAAAAACCTTAATTGTCATAATTGCATACAATCTAGTCAAATTAATATATATATAGATAAAGAGAGAGATAATATTTGTGTACTAAGATATAAGACAAAAATTAGTTATAATTTTGTTGGTCAGTACAACAAACTAATGTTATTTTGGGTAATACGACATTGCCCCTTAATATTTGGTCAGATTTTCAGTTTCCCCTTAAAGTTTAAACTGTCAAATTTTCTTTCCTCATGTATGGTCAAAGTGCAAGTTTATCCCCCTCCGTCAAATTTTTCATCCAAATTTAACATAATAAATTTTGAAAATTGCAAAATAAACAGAAAATTTTCAAAAATATCACAATTTAATCATCCTAAATTTTTTATGTTACAATTGAGTCCCGATTCGAGCGGGATTCGATTGAACCTCAATCGAACGGGGGGCTCGGGTCTGGGTCTTGACCCAAATCGAACCCCTATGGGTGGGTGACATAAGTATGAGTCAAGACCTCCCCATCCCCTTTGATTAGGGCTCAATCGAGACCCAATTGAGGGGGCTCGGATTTGGGTGAAA
Source organism: Chamaenerion angustifolium (assembly GCA_946814005.1). NCBI lineage: Eukaryota > Viridiplantae > Streptophyta > Magnoliopsida > Myrtales > Onagraceae > Chamaenerion > Chamaenerion angustifolium. The sequence goes on from OX328279.1 coordinate 5,993,065, forward strand.
TTTATGTGAAGTTTTTTGGTGGAGCTAATTTTTTTAATATATCAATAAAGTCGACAGAAAATGTTCGTTTACTTTTTCATATAACTCGTAAACAGTTTACGTTTGGATTTTGATATTAATATAAACAAGTCATAATGTCAAACTTTATTAAATTTTGGAATCTAGTTATATGCATGTTTTAGTCATGATCAATTATATGTTGCTTTATCACGAGGTATTCAAAGTTTTGGTTAGACATGAGAATTATAAGGAAGTACATGTACTTGAAACGTAGTTTACAAAAATATTTTGTTAGTTTAAACAATTAACAGTTCAATTTTGTATATTAAAGACGTACTTGTCAGATTAATTTTATTTGATAATTTGGATGGATTATTTTTATTTACTATTAGTGATATAACTTTATATATATATATTATTGTTGGAAATTGATGTACAAAACATGCAATCGACTAAGGTACAACATAACACATAATTAAGTTACCTCCCTGAACGATTGCCTTAGCGGAAGCGGAAGCGGATCTGCCTGAGGTTGGAATCACGGTCTGTCGGACGGGAGGACACGCCACGGTTTGACGGGCAATGACCTATAATACCACAGCTACTGACCTCTGTCTAAACTGTAGGGCGGCTAGGGCATCACTGTCATCATCATCATCAGGTTTTCCAAACCCTGAGCACCCCTATATATACTGATATATAGAGGGATAGGTTTTAAGGCCAGATACACAACTGGGCTTATGTAAATGGGCTCCCACTTATGGGCGACCCATTATCCTAAAACCAACATCTCCCACTCGCACAAAGTGGGGGGCGCTCATTCATTAAGCCAGCACCAAGAGAACGAATCTCATTATACAGTAAAGTCACATACGAGGAGGCAGCCGTGCGACCGACAGACACAACGAGCAAAGTGCTACGCACCGATTAAGAATACGTAGCGACCCGCGGATCCCACACCAGCAGTGGAAATGTGCCCTGCACCCTTGGTCATGTAATCTTTCTCCAGGTCTGACCGCACAAGGATCTTTCAGACCTATATATGTATTGCGCCCACAACCGCAGCCGGTGCCGCGGTTGGTGGCCACCTAGTGGACACAAAACCATCGGCACAATTCAACTCGCTTTTCTAGAGCCGGGACCCGGGTGGAATACGTCGAAGGCCCATCGAGCACGGACTAAGATAGCAAACACTGAACTGAACCTCAAGTCTCTGTTCAGAGTACTGAGGGTACGTACGCGGCTCTTACACAAAGAGCTCTGGGTCTCACACGACTCCGAGTTAAGATCACATCTCGGGTCATACCCATGGTCGTATTTGGGTGCGCCGCGGTATGGAACGCGCGCTACAGCATATCTCCTCTCCCATGGAGCATATGTCCATATGCTGTACAGATGTCCATCAGGCACACAAAGTACCCGAACCAAAAGTCACAAAGACTCCCATCCAACCCCTGAGTGGATTGACAGACCATAATCCATCGTAGTGCGAAATCAGATGGTTCCGGACACAAAGTCCTTTCCGGTCATCCCAACAGACTTCCAGAACTAGAAACTATCACCAGCCTCACCTAGCCACAAAGGCATAGAAGCTATCACCCGTGTGAGAGGGCGATCTAATCCACTTTGACATATGTCAATAAACAATTACAGTAAGAACACACAAAACACTCAAACTGTGAAAACATGCATACTCAAATATAATTCAAGTTAAAGAACATTGTATGGGAAATAAAACCAATGAAGTACATCAACTAAGTCTACACAGTCCTAGAGACTACACATGCCTCACTAAAGACTACCTATTCAAGGTCGGAGAGACGGTCCACAACCATCTCATCCGTAGACAAGTACTTCAAACTCATCACCTTGTGTATAACCACGTCTCTAACATAGTTTTGCTTGATATCTACTTGCTATGACTTGTTATGATACTTGGGTTTCTATATCACGGAGATTACGATTCCAATGACTCAGCAATCAATCCGGAAGTCTCTTCAGCCATACAACCAAGTGAGTGGTCCACACAAGACCCACAAATTTGGCTTCAATGGCGATCAACACAATGCGCGACTGCTTCTTGCTCATCCACGATATGGCGCCATCAGAGAGCAGAGCACATCCGAGGTGGGTTTTCTCTCATCAAAGTCACCACCATAGTCCGCATCGTTATACCCAGTCATCCAGAGATTCTCGGATCTCTAGCAAGTCTCTAGCACAAAGCATGACGATGCCCTTAAGATATCACATGATCCTATTTACTGCCTACCATTTCTTCAATCCGGGTTCAGCTTGGTACCTATATACCATGCCTACTGCATGACAAATATCAAGCCGAGTACACACTATTGCGCACATCAGGCTTCCGACTGCACTTAGCTACAGAATTTATTTATCTGGTCCATATATCCATTTTGAGAGGTTGATCAACGTAAACTGGAGTTTCAATTGGTTCGCAGTTACTCATGTTGAACATTTCCAACACTTTGTCTATGTAGCTTTTCTCTGAAAGCCACAACTGCCTCCTACGGCGATCTCTCGAGATCTAAATCCCAAGGATGTGCGCCGCCTCACCCATGTCCTTCATCCCAAACAGAGAAGACAATCAGACCTTTATCTGTGTGAGGAACTCCAAGCTATTTACAGCTATGAGTATGTCATCTACATATAGAATCATAAACACAAAGTTCGGTCTAGACCCTTTTGGTGTACACGCAATGATTCTCATCCTTCAAGAGAAATCCATTTTCCACGAACAAATCATGAACTCTGCGGTACCACTGCATAGCGAACTGTTTCAGACCATAGATCAATTTGTGAAGTTTGCACACTAAGTACACATGGTCTTTCTGCACAAAGCATTCAGACTGCTCCATATAGATCTATTCTTCTAACTCACCATTGAGGAAGACGGTCTTAACGTCTATCTAGTGCAGTTCCAAGTCTAGACTCACTCCAATAGCCATAATCTTAAGAACCCATTTAGCTCTATTTCTCTATGTCCTCTCGAAGGTTGACCAGTGCCCAAACACCGTTCTTCCTTATAGATTCCATCTAGTCCAAAGTGTTCATCTCATTTTCCATTACTTTCATCCATTCTTCTTAGAAGGTTCCATTGAGAGTTTCTCTAACATTTTACGGCACAATAACCATATCGTCAGATATTAGGGTGTTCAGTTCTCCATCACCTTCGAACATATATCGTCGGGAGGAAAACTTCTGTCTTAGCCCACGACCTAACAACTCACTACTACCAGAGGTACGACCATGATCGCTCCCACTGGGAATGAGATCCCTAATGCTCCCACTGTCAACAAGATCATCAGGAGCAGAATCTGTTTCATTCGCTACAGCAGGCGGTGAATCCGGCAAACGACGAACTAATTCATCATCTGCGGTTTCAACTCTCCCACTCGAATTAACAGGTGTCTGCTCAACTTGATCTTGCATCTCATATAGAGATCGATCCAAACCAATCTCTCCCTTCTTCAAAAATTCGTTCTCTAAAAACGTCACGTCTCGTGATTCGAACTCGGAAACACTCCCACTGTACTGCTCGACTATAAACACATAACCCTTGGAGGTATCAGAGTAACCAAAAATACTCTTCTTTCCTCTAGGTCCAATCTTTCCCAAACGTATTTGAGAAATCATGGGTGTAAGCGGCACACCCCTATGGGCGCATATGGTGAAGGTCCAGAACTTATTCCAGTCTAAAACTCATATGAAGTGGAGTTAACCGTCTTCGTCGGCACATGGTCCAGGATGTAGGCATCAGTCTCCAAAGCGTTTCCCCATAAGGAAATCGGCAATTAAGTCTGCGCCATATCGACCGAACCATTTTAAGGAGCGTTCTATTACGCCTCTCTGCAAAACTATTTTGCTGAGGGGTGTAGGGGATCGTCAACTGATGAATGATCCATTTTTCATTACATAAACCGTTAAATTCCGCTGAAAGGTACTCTTCTTCCACAATCAGGGTGGAGGGCCTTTACCCTCCTATCTAACAGGTGTAATCATCTGTAAATGTAATGAAGTTATGCGCTTCGTGCCGAACCCTAGCATTAAGAGGGTCACAGACATCAGAATGGATAAATTGCAAGGGAAATTCGGCTCTAGGTGCCTAACCAAAAGGCATTCCGATGGAAATTTCTGCTAGACAACTTACACAAGTAGACGACTCCACTTGTGGAATGTAGAACAGCAAACCCCATTGGGCTAGCCGCTGCATTCTATGTTGACCTCTGTAGTCAAGTCTAGTTTGTCTTTCATTCACATCGCAAACATATCCGCGAGTAAAAGAAAAAACATGAAATTATTATTGTTGCCTGAATCCAAATCCGAAACAATAAATCCACCAGAAATAATACTAAAGCCAAACGAAGTTGAATCAAAACACAATTGGACGGAAGATTCATGAAAAGATAATACAAAACCGAGTTTCATTAATCCTAAGACTGAAATAACATATCGGCGAATCTGCAGAGCATAGATGATATGACTTCAGATTAAAACTCTACCGCCGCGCAAGCGCAGCTCGCGAGTTCTAATCCCTTCGACTTCAACACGAAAGTTGTTATCGATGTATATCCACCTAATTCCACGCGGGACTCTGGCACTCTACGAAAACGTCACGATCCCTGGCTATGTGATTTGTCGATCCTGAATTCAAAATCCACAAAGGACATGACTCAGTCAACATATCTGTACTAGAAACACAAAGTTCACTAGATTAGCCATTAATACATTCATGTCAGATCGATTCAGGGCATGCATTCACAAAGTGTACCCACTGGCCACAGTTGAAGCATTTCCTGTACTTAGGCTTCTCAGCCTTACGCAAACATTTTCGCGGTGTTGTTTTCGGAGGAGTCCTTGGGTTCACCTCAGTCTTTGTCTACTTTGCCTTCAATGCATTTGCGCCACCGCGTTGTGCATTACTCCTTCGCCTTCAGCGACTCTTCTTAGGTTTAGAGGATGGCGCCATACGCACCTCAACCTTAGGTCCAGTGACCTTGGGTTTGTCCTCTTCAACTCAATGTGCCTTCGAACGTGTTCAAAGGTATTGAGGGCCTTAGAATGAGTTACTTAGATTTTCATCTGTTTCTAGGAGTTAGGCAAAGAGCGGATTACGACCTGAATTTGCTGCTCATCGGTCACTAACTGACCGTTCTCCTTGAGTTTCACAATCATGTTGGCCATATGCCTCAGATACTATCTCGCGGAGTGCTGAGGATTCATCATGTATGAATCAAACTTAATGTTGAGTGAGCACAACAAAGCAGTCGTATAGAACCATTTCTAGCCTGCAAAGTATCCCACGACCCTTTAGTCGTGTGTTAAGCTCAAACTCATCCACCGTACTCAGCATCATGGCGCACGTCTCAACATCATTAACCTCCCACCCAAATGGAAAGTTTTCTGCTGATTCGTTATTCCAGAATCGGGTCTTTTCATAATCTTCTTGATGGGGTTAATGGATTTCTACTTAGGACCATTTTTATATGTTTTCTCCGAATTTTATAGTGCTCACCATTAAGTCTAAGACCTTTGTCCAACTAAGCGATGATGTTCTACATGGCAGACTAATTTCTCTAACTAAAGGAAATTCTAATAGGATCATGGAGACACAAGGAACAATGTTCTATTGCATGTAAAAGACAAGTCTCAGACCGATAGGACAAACTTGAGAACATACTTAAACCCGGAGGACAACTCTAGCTATGCCGAGAAGCACTCCCCGTCTCTAAGCATGTCCTAAAGTCACTACTATCAATCGAAACACAGTCTATACCAACAATCCACAAAGGACCGGAGTCAAACATATCGCACTAAACCAAAGTGTTCGACTCTTACACAAAACAATTGTCCTAGAATTATTCAAGGAAATTCGGAGAACCTCGCAGACTAACCGACCGGTTCACACTCAGGAATATTTTCCTAAGTGCAGTTCGTACTCATCCAAACTTCCGAAATGATACTAAGGACAATCCTAAAAGTTTGCTATCTATGCTAAGCGAAAACTAGATCTACCTATCTAGGTAATCTAATACATGCAAGCAAAGAAACAAACCATACATGTCAATACACACACATATATATTGATACCTTTCAAAAATAAATTAATTTGGGGCTAATTTGTAATTTTCAAAACTTTGAGGACTAAAGTCACCCTAACCAAAGTTTGGGGATCAAAATCACCATGAATAAAAATTTGGAGACTAAATTCTCAACAAATAAAAATTCAGGGACTAAAGTCTCAACAAATAAAAGTAATTAACATGTTAGACCAATTTCACACACTATGCTGGGATCTCAACAATCACAACCTAGTCAATTCTACCAGTCATGGAGTCAAGAGCCAATCAAATAAAGTAAGGCAAAACTATCTACCCTGCAGAAAACACAAAGTAAACCAGGGAACTCAAGGAACCCACACAGCGTTCTACCTATCCAGTCATGCAATATAAAACAATATAAGGCTCTCCCAGCAATTTAAATTGGTCCAACAATTAATTAAATTAACCCAAAAATTATTTATGAAATAGTCCAGGCACATTTACCGGACTGAAATAATCCACTAGGACCCACAGAGGATCCAGGATCGGCACCAAATTTGTTTCGGACCAATTTAGGTGGCCCGGGGCCTCCGAATTAGCTTAGACCGGTCTAGACAACACAAAATCATCTGAACCGGCCCAATCATTCGGTCTGAACAGAACCTGTCCGGTCGGAATGAACTGAACCGGTCGGCTCAAACCGACCGGGATAGACCGGACCGGTCGGAACAAATCGACCAGATCGGACCAAACCGGACTGGTTCACACAGAACCAGTCACATCGAACCAGACCGATCCGGTTCACATAGAACCGGACCGGTACTGTTCTTCTTCTCCACTGAGAAGAAGAACAGTGGCTGGCTGCTAGGGTTTTGAAACCCTAGCAGCCGCCACTAGCTGCTGTGGCAGCTGATCGGCCATAGAGGCTGATCAGCTGCCATGGGGCTGGCCACGGTGGCCAGCCCCCCTTTGCTCGGGGTCGGCCACATTCGGCCGACCCCCGATCGCTAGGCAGGAGGCCAGAGCCGCGGCCACATAGGCTGCGGCTCCATGGCCTTGGGCTGGCCACGGTGGCCAGCCCCTCCTTTGCTCACGGTCGGCCACGTTCGGCCGACCCACCACCGAGCCGCGGCCAGAGCCGCGGCCACTTAGGCCAGCCACCATGGCTGGCGCCCCTTCTTGGGAGGTGGCCAGCCACGAAGGCTGGCCACGGGGGTTGGGTCGGCCAGTGATGGCCGACCCCTCCCATCCTCAGGCGTTGGAGCCGTGGCCACAAAGGCCACGGCAACCAGCCGCTGGGCCACAGCCGCGGCGGCTGTGGCCCCGCCTGAGGTGGCCGCAGCCTTGCTGCGGCCAATAGTGGCCGAGCCGCAGCCACGAAGGCAGCAGCCAGCTGTGGCCGAGGCTGCGGTCAGCCTCGGCTTGGCGGCAGCCACGGTGGCTGCGGCCAGCCCTGGTTCGGCCTCGGGGTGGTGGTTTCAGTGGCTGCTTTTCCCGATATCGATCCCATCGCAGTCACGATGACGCCGTGGGGATTTTCCTCTTTGAATCCGACAATTTGGAAACCAACCTACTATGGCTCTGATACCAATGTTGGAAATTGATGTACAAAACATGCAATCGACTAAGGTACAACATAACACATAATTAAGTTACCTCCCTGAACGATTGCCTTAGCGGAAGCGGAAGCGGATCTGCCTGAGGTTGGAATCACGGTCTGTCGGACGGGAGGACACGCCACGGTTTGACGGGCAATGACCTATAATACCACAGCTACTGACCTCTGTCTAAACTGTAGGGCGGCTAGGGCATCACTGTCATCATCATCATCAGGTTTTCCAAAACCTGAGCACCCCTATATATACTGATATATAGAGGGATAGGTTTTAAGGCCAGATACACAACTGGGCTTATGTAAATGGGCTCCCACTTATGGGCGACCCATTATCCTAAAACCAACAATTATCTTTTAAGACGTTTTTTCCACTTAATAAATACTGATAGAAAAATTGAATACGAATATATATATATATAATACACATTGTAAACAAAAGGCTCTATATCTAATTATCTAAGCATATACGTATATCATATACAAATCGGGAAAACAATCAAAATGATTTTTTTTTTAATCCATTTAAATATATTTTTTCATAGGTATACTAGATTTCACCATGTCAATATGTCATACACGCATGCGTCTTGTTGTCATTTGTCGTATATTAGGTATTATAAATGCATGATTGATCTTACTCTTAATATAATACTAGACCCCGGCACGCGCTACGCGCGTGCACGTTGTCGTCGTTGGTCGTGCGTGAGGTGTTACGAGGACATGATCGACCTGACTCCTAGGTTAATACAAAAACATTACAAGTTGAGCACTTTATATAAATATTACTAATGTAAAACTAAGATTAATTTGAATAAGATAATGGAATAATAAAATTTAAAAATTCTATAATATTTTTAAAACATTGCTCGAGCGACCGGGATCATATAACACTATAAAAAGGGCTCCCGGTCGCTCGAGCAATATTTTAAAAATATTATAGAATTTTTAAATTTTATTATTCCATTATCTTATTCAAATTAATCTTAGTTTTACATTAGTAATATTTATATAAAGTGCTCAACTTGTAATGTTCTTGTATTAACCTAGGAGTCAGGTCGATCATGTCCTCGTAACACCTCACGCACGACCAACGACGACAACGTGCACGCGCGTAGCGCGTGCCGGGGTCTAGTATAACTATTAGGGAAATACACTTTAGTGGATTACAAAAATTGCATATAATTTATTAGTTAACTATATACATGCATATATATACGAAACTTATATATACATGTTATGAAAATAGATCGTTTTGTTCAAAATATTTTATCTATAAAACAAAGGTGAGTGAAAAACAGTAATAAACATATGAAATAAGTATATATAATGAGTAAGAATAACATGAACTTGATATGAAAACAATTGACTCAAAATATAAAATACAAAATAAAGAAATTAAGATGCAAAACTACGCTCTTAACATAAACATGGTAAGAGTCAAATGATCAAAGTAACAAAACATTTTTGTATATTAGTGCAAATATATTAATTTTATTTTATTAATCAAGAATATTTTATTGCGTTAAACAATATGTGGTAACATTATGTCAATGCTAGATTTTTACTATACAATATTAGAAAACTTCACTTAATATTAAACACAGATCTAGTAAACACAATATAGTGTGACAACAACATAATTATGGATAGGAAAAAAAACTCATCAATATTGAATTCTAAAAAAAATTAAACACGCACACATACCGCCAATGGGATTAATGAAGGTAATAACTCTCTATGCGTTGGATCACACAATCTTGATCGGGATTAAAGACAGACAATCTGCAGTTATATAGTAAAAATATAAATAATCACATTGAATGATATGCAAGGGTAACAAAACCAAGCAAAGACTATTATCGGTTTAATTGATCGAAAGGCAAAACCCTAACATAAATCTAGCATTATAATGGTGTTTGTTCGACAATTGTCATTATAATAATCGTAATACTCAAAGTGTATCATACATTCAATCAATGTACTGAAAATGATGCTTTTAGTAAACATGAACATTGTCTAAACTTTGGGAATTACCTGTCATTTAACAATAACATCCGCTTCTCATCGAGAAGCGGTTGTTATTGAACCTGACATAATCAAAATATGTCAATTAACTTGACAGAATCAAACAACAACGAAGTCTGAACCTACTGTAGTGGTCTGAAGAAATCAACGCCACTCAACTTGGGGATTAGCATGGAATAACAGAATCAAACTTGGGGATGCTGGATAAAAGAAACGACGTTCATATACCTTGATAAAAGAAATCGACATTTATGGACCTTATTGGGTAGGATGAAATATAAACGGAAGAGATGGTTAGAGAAGAATTGGGATGGTGGGACGAAAAATCTAGATAGTAAGAGTAATATAATATAATAAAAGGTATAATATCTGGATGGTGTGCCGAAAAATCTGAATTGGGACAGTTAAAGAAGAATTGGAAGTTACTGCATAATATAATAAAGGACATGAATAAATAAAGACGGTAAAATGACTTTAATATAGAGTAATGATTAAAGCGCTTTTTTGTAATTTAGACATATGACGGTTACAAAAAATATTTCTACCTTAATAATATAGATATATCTATCTTTTTTAAGAAGATTGAGACCAACTTTGGCTCTTCTCAAGTGAAGTTGGTGAAATTGTAAAACTCAATTATAAGTTTCTTACCAACATAAAGGAAAAATAATACATTTCTAAATATACCTATTTCAGAAGTTTGAATTCTATATAAACCTTTATTTTAACAGTCATAATAACTTTTTTTTTTATTGATTTTATTGTTTTAAAATAGTAAAAATAATGTTGAAGAATAAATAATTGTAGAAAATTTAATTATGTAGAAAAAATATATGAGACAGAAATAGCTATGTAATCGAACTACTAACAAAAAAAAAATCAAGTTGTTCATTCGTCTCACAGGGAAGGAACAACTCATTTACATCACAGGAACTATTAATTATCATTAATATTAATTGTTCGTAAACCAAGTATTACATGCCAATTTAGTTTTTCGATTCCTAATTATGAATATAATGCTAATTGAGCTTCCTAATTGACTGTTCGTAAACCAAGTACATAGGTCAGTAATTAAATTAAATATTAATAATTATGAGTATAATACGAATTAAGCTTCCTTTTTATTATTTTCTAAAATTTATTATTGTCGCATGAAGATTTTGAAAGTATTAGTAACAATATATTCATTTTTGTTTTTATTAGTAATGCGAACTATGTTTGTTTTTATTTGTAATAATTTTCAGTTCTGTTTGATTATACAAATGATGGATTTTTTAAGTTTTAAATAATGTTGACTGAACAAAAATGTCAAAAAATAAAAATAAAAAATTATGAAGAAACTATATTAATTAGGTATATGGTGTTTGATGTGCAACTATTATTTGTAGAAAAAAATTGTAATATATACAATTACCCAATTAGCCTTCAAATCTTTAGTGACATTTTTTATACGTGTACATACTTAATTTAATATTATAGATTTTATTATTTAAACAATTGTGTTAAGTAATAAAAAAAAATGGATGCACTTTTTTACTTTACGTGACAATTTAACCTTAAATTCAATAAATTATTTTGCCTATTTGTCAATATTATGGACCCCTAACCAAATTAATATATATATATAATGATATATTACTAAGTATTTTCGATGTTGGCAGATGATAATATTTTTTATGTTGATTAGAATGAAATAAAAACCATAAAAGACTATAGTAACCAAAACTATGGATAGGAACCAAAATTCTTCAATAATGAATGCTAAGTAAACAAATTTTAACAGGCAAACATAATGTGGATGAGATTAATCAATGCACCAACTTTTTAAGCATTCGACCACACAATCTTGATTGAGACCAAAGACAATCTGCAGTGATAAAGTAAAAATAGCAATCATCAGAATGGCATGATGCAAGGCTACCAAACCGTGCAACGAATAGGAAAGTCTTAAAACAATTGAGAGGAAAGAAGTAAGAATTCAAGAATAAATATATGTTTCCACACAATTGAGAGATTGAAAATAAGAATTTTATACCGGAATCACTCGATGGTGTTGACTTGAATTCAAGAATCAGTTGACCTAAGCATCATGTGGTAGATTCAAAAGCATTGACTGGCAGATTCAAAAGCATTGACTGACACTTCCAATGTTTGAGATATGCAAAGTATTCAAATTTTACTACTCTTTGCAGTAAAACTAACACACCACAACTTTAATATGAAACTCTACAATCCATTTTTCAATATAATTGAAGTAGATCAAATCCACGCGTGGTATGTTCCTGCATAGAATCCACACTTAAATCATGTATTGATTAAAATATAATTGAAGAGAATTATTGTTCCCAAACACTTCAATTAAAATTATCGGAACAGGAACATAATGCAGTATCGATTAAAATATATTTCAACACAAACATAATGCAGTAAAATTTATCACTGTAACATGTATGCAGTAGAATATCTTGACTGTGGAACGATTAGAATCTAAACATAATACAGTAGAATATCTTGATTGAGAATTACCTTTTCATCATGTTGTAGATTCAAAAGCTTTGACTGTCGCTTTTCCAATGTGTGAGATCTGCAAAATGTTAAAATGTTACTACTATTTGCAGTAAATGAAGAACTGGAAAAAAAAGATAGAGTTGTTGTAGTAAAGCTAACACACCACAACTTTAATACAAAACAGTACAATCAATTTTTCAATATAATAGAAATGGATCAAAATGTTACTGCAGAGAATCCACCCTTAAATAATGTATAGATTAAAATAGAATTGAAGTGAATTATTGTTCCCAGACACTTCAAATGAAATTGTCGGAACAGTAACATAATGCAGTATCGATTAAAAAATGAATCAACAGGAACATCTTGACTGAGAATTACCTGTATTTCTACTTCTTGAATTCAACCCTGCATGAAGATGGCTTCTCAAATAGACATCCTTTGAAGGCCTTAAATTAGGGTTAGGTCAAATTCGATGCAGAGAAGTGGTTGAATTAATTTGACAGAATCAAACAACAATATTAGTATGCAGTATGAACCTACTGTAGTGGTCTGAAGAAATCGACGCCGGGCAACTTGGGGACAGTTATCTCAGCCGAGATACTTGGGGACGCTGGGCTGAAAGGGACGCAGGGACGATGCGAAGGGACGCAGGGAGGATGCGAAGGGACGCAGGGACGCTGGGCTGGAAACTTGGAGACGCAGGGACGCTGGGTTGGAAACTTGGGGACGCAGAGACAGTTAGAAGAAAAAAGATGGATGTGGGATAAATGGAGGGAGGCGTGGTGAGTAAAGATGGATGGTGGGATAAATGGAGAAAAGATGGATGGTGGGATAAATGGAGGGAGGCGTGGTGAGTAAAGATTGGATAGTGGGAGAAAAAAAACTGCACATATAAAATAATGGAGATAAAATAATGAAATAGTGAAGATAAGATAAAAAACTGAATTGGTTACTGCACAGATAAATTGAGATAAAATAATGGGATAATGGTTTTGGAAGTTACCACAAAATATGGAGAGGGGTAAGACAATAAAATGAGTTTAATTAAATAAAAAAGTGGAGAGAGAGAATTGGAGAGTGGTCACAACGGGGATAGAGAATAAACGTGGAGAGAGAATAATGAGTGTATAAAATAATTAAATAATAAAATGTGAAAAGACTAAAATAGTGTTAATAAATTAAATATGTATATCAGTTTTATTAAATTAAAGGGTATTTTGGTAATTTATAAGACTGGCGGTTACAAAAACCTGTTCAGCCTTAATAATATAGATATATTAAAGAATAGTAAGAGAATTAACACTAATAATTGGGATATCAAACTAAATTTAAATTACATAAGATAATGAAATAAATTTTAACCAAATGTTTTAGGGATTAAATGCATTCAGTGTACCTCAGAAGTCATATTTTTACATTCAGGTACCCCACAAAAAATTTGTTACTTTTAAGTACCCAGAAGTTTTAACTGTAGGTACTTTATCTTGACATCCAAAATGAATGGAATACGTGAGACGTGTCAGTCACGTGACTCACGTAAACCGAAATTCGCACAAATTGAATTATGTGAAGGCCAAAATACCCCTCATGACACAACCTCAACTGAAAAGGCTTACATTTGTTGCGTCTGCATTATTTCGTTCATTTCCCTCCCATTTGAGTTGTTTCCTTCCCATTTGAGCAGCAATTATGATTTCAAAGTCTCTCTCATTTCTGTCTTCATTTCGTCCATTCTCCTTTCAATTTTCAATCAATGTCTCCATGCAGTAGCAATATCTCGGTCACGGTGAAAACACGAAGATGCCACTGTGGAGAAATTGTTGTGATGAAGGCTTCAAACACCTGAGAGAACTTTCAACGAAGGTTCTATAGCTGCCCCTTGTGGAGTGTATGCCAGTCCATCCTTTAATTAGTTTATGTTCAAGTTAATTTTGGTGAATTGCTTACCCAATTTTGTGTCATTAGCCTGTTACGAAGTGAGGAGGGTACAAGTATTTCAATTGGTACAATGTTAGCATTTGTCGTCATTCAAAGAGGATTTCTGCAAAGGTGAAGAAGATGATGAATGTTGCAGAATAAAAGCTTGAGAAATATTGGAGAAGGGAAAGAATGTACAAAATTGTTGTTGTCGTATTAGTTGGAATGTTCTTGATTTCTGTCTTTTGTTGTTTTGACTTGAAAATGTCAACCAATTGAATGTGGGAATGCTCTTTATGTTGGATGTTGTGTGTATTTGGTAGGGTTGTACGTGAGAGTCTTCTGTAAATGTTGTTATCAAGTACTTTTTGTTTGTAAAATATTGTTTTAAGGTACCTCTTGTTTGTAAAATGTTGCTCTTAGTTATATCATATTTTTTTAATGTCATAATTCAGTCTCTCGAAACGAAACAAAATATAATAAAATAAATTTTTATATATCAGCATACCAGGATTGTCAAAATTGCATTATCTCAGTACCGATCAAAACGAGATTGAGTTTTCCCTTACATAAACACCAAACACACACTAGTTTAAAGCTACAGTTAAAAGCCAAAAGGTGTCATTTCTCCATGTAGTTTGACCAAAACACAAAAGTCACTCCATTTTACAATTTCTTTGCGAGAGACTTCTTTCCTGACGAGACTATCAGACTTGCATACCAACTCATCTACATTAAGGTTGAATGGATTACGTTGCTTCTCATTAGTATGAACTCTTGTTGCGGGTTCGAATTGACATTCTTCTTGGCTTCGACCACCTTATTCATCAACCATATTCGTCGTATGCGTAGCTTCTTCCCACCATGCATCTTCATCATCAGTGTTGCCTTCATCCTCACTTCTTCCTTCACATCTTGGTTTCCACTCTTCATCACGAATGCTCCTATCCGCATCACCTCCCACTTCCTCATTGGAACCTTGAATTGTAGCATCAAGTTCCTTCGGAACTGTATCTTTCTTTAGCACATATATGACCATCATTTCCTTGACGCAACTTCAAGATACCTTGAAGATTATCATTATTTACAATCTTCCTCAAATCGGGTAATATATGCTTCGACGCTAACTTGTCATACACTACATCTCCTTCTTCGTAATCAAACGACACGACATATAACTTGAGGAGTTCCTCCAAAGTAACACTCACGTGGAATTCTATGTAATCTATCATCCCAATGTAGTCAACGATCTCCCCAATATGCTCTTAAAACGGGACCCTGTAGTAGATTTCGAACAGAACATGTTTTGTTCCCGGATTTTCCATTGAAAAACTACACACATGGAACAAGTAAAATCGTTTCAAATCAACAACACTCTCAAGGCAATGGAAGTAAAGAACAACGAAGTGAAATCAACCACACATCATACAACTAAGCGGAAACATGTAGTCAAAAGGAGGTGAAGAACAAAACGAGTACAAAATTATTGAATTGGGAGAGTGGGAATTCTAATCTTTCCTTGCAATCTCCTGATGCGATTTCTCTAAAGAACACGGACGGGACAGAGAAGACAAACACACGATGGGGAGGAAAGTTCTGATCTTGCGCTGCGAAACATTACCAATCCAAAAACCTAATTTGTTGGTTTACAGAGAAGACGAAGAGCCAAGAATACAACCAACTAACACCTGAAGAGACACTAAGGTGACAGTAAGAAGGGTCTGTGACATGAGGGGTGTTTTGATCTTCACATAATTAAATTTGTGCGAATTTTGGTTTAAGTCAGTTACGTGAGTAACACGGCTCACGTTTTCCATCCATTTTGGGAAAAGTATGAAATTGCACCCGGATGTTTGCAACAATTGGTAATTGCACCCATGATGTTTTTTTTCACACCCGTATGTTTCTGTTTGTTGGTAATTGGACTTTTCCGTCCAATTTCGTTGGTTATCCGTTAAATAACTATCATGTGCTGTCCATGTTCCCTAAACCTAACCTGATATACCTAAAATACCCCAACCTCTTTTAATAAAGTCGCCATGTCTATCTTCCCATTTCATTTGCGTCTTACCAATTCCACCGAAGTATAAACCCACTGAAGTCGACGAAGCTCCTAGGTAAAGCCGATTGCTCCAAGGTTTGTACAGCATGGGTGGTAAGTATAATGAATGCTCTTCTCGGTCTTCTTCCTCTTGGGCATCGAAGTCGAACATGACATCCATGGAACCCATGTGCTACCGCGACCTCCAATCCCGTGCGACAACAGCTTGGACAAAGAAAAATTTCGGTCGTCTGTTATTTGCATGTCCAAGATACCAGGTAATGAAGCCAATTTCTTGTGTTAATTTCCCTTATATGACCGATTGGTCTACGGTGAACAAATTAGGGATTTTCTGAAATCCTAATTTCTTGTTACTGTTATGAAGCCATCAAGTTTTTTGAAGATGAGTTGTGATTTCTTCGCTTGGGCAGATCCACCTATGTGTGTGTATGGAAGGAGAGCCATGAAAAAGTTTGTGTCAAAGGAATCCGAACTCAATAATCAAATTTCTGTGTTGCGTAGCAGAAATCAGCAACATCTGTGTGGTATAGTGTTCTTACTTTTCGTTGTTGTTGGACTTATGTTGAAGATGTAGCTTTGTTTAAAACGTTTGTTGTATAGTGTGTAAGTTATGTGCGTTGTCATTCAGTTGTACTTGATGTTTGTTTAATGAACACTTTGTGGACCCAGAAGTTATGTATGTCGTTATTCAGTTGTACCTTATGGTTTATGTATAATGGCTGTTTCCACCCTTATGTTTGGACGAATTGGTGAAAGCCCCCATTTGTATGGGCATGAAATCCAACAGAACACACATCATCCAACAGAACACACATTATCCAACAGAACACACAGACAAACCTATTTTAGCAAACCTGTTTTAACACAACACAAAGCTTTACCCGACAAAATATCATTCAAAACAAAGCTACCGAACCGACCATCCCAGCACAAAACATCATTGCACCTAACATACCACAAAACATCATCGCACCTAACATACCACAAAAATCACCGCACCTAACATACCACAAAACATCGCGGTGACGTGTGAGTACCGCACCTAACAAACATACTTTCACTGAATAGATCTTCGCACAAACCGGGGTGAAGTACGAGTGCCATGAATTGGTGTCTTCTTCCTTGTTTACCCGTTTTAAGTGGTTGGGGAGATAAGACTAGTGCCCGACAATGTGATAACTCTGGGGCAGTTGATCTCACCCGCACAAAATCGTCGTCCGACTCTATGTTCACTGGGGCCGCCTTCGACGAAGATGGGCGTGGAACCTACATAAAGAGAAATATTTTTAGACGTTGTCCATATGTCCATTAATCGTAAATAGCCAAATTTCATACCGTCACAAAATCATCGTCCGACTCGATATTAACTGGGATCGCCTTTGACGAAGATGGTCGCCCACCCCTTGGTTTGGTTCTTCTCACTGTCAACTTGACCCTTCTTGTTCTCTTTGGAGGCTCCACATGCGGTTCTTCTGCTGCTTCCATATGTTCGCCGGCCATTGGTGGGCTAGCAGCACAAGAAACGGGAGAGGAAGACCAGCAGCGGTACACGAACGTCGATGGGAGAGGAAGACCAGCAGCAGCGAACGACGGGAGATGAAGCCAGACGCGCGGGAGAAAAGAGTAGAATTAGGTTTTGGTTTTGGAGGAGTGCAGAGTGAATTTGGAGGAGTTCAGTTACAAGAAACCGAAACAAAGGTGATGGGGTTGCCTTAGGGGTAAATTGGTCATTTAACATGGCATCGTTTCAAAATTAACAACGACACGTGCCCTTCACGTGACACTTAACGAGATTTTTTAACGTTGGGTGCAATTACCAACAAAATGCAACATACAAGTGTAAGTAATTGCGGCAAAAAACATATAGGTCCACTGACAAAAAATTGCAAACATCCGGGTGCAATTTCATACTTTTCCCATCCATTTTGGATGTCAAAATAAAGTAAATACACTTAAAACTTCTGGGATATCTAAAAGTAACAAATTTTTTGTGGGATACCTGGATGTAAAAACATGACTTATGAGGTACATTAAATGCATTTAATCCCAATGTTTTAAAGAAATTTTTCGAGTCATTGGAAACTTTTTTAGTAGTGTTTTTCATTCATAATCGGTGAAGTAATTTCCTGAAAAGTTTGGAATATTTAAATTTTATTTTATTATCTTAAGTTGAATTTTAAATAACCATTACTATTTTTAAATAAGTGTTTAGTTTTTCTATTATTATATATAACCTGAACAAGGTCACCGATAGAGTGAAACTCTCGTTTATTTATACAAACTGTTGGGTCTGAAATTCTCAGGTGCTGACTTGGCAGTGAATTGAATGTCAAAGGATTGATGATCACGCACTTTCACCTGAGCTCCGATGAACCTGCAAGAAGGGGATCGCAACAGAGGGGGTGCCTCTGGGTCCCACTCCGATGCTTAAATGAGTATAATGTGTGTATGAACTCAAAACGTAATGAGCGTATGTAAAGCAAGAGTATCTATAGAGTTGGGAGATCAAACTGTTATAGGAAGCTGAATATCTTTGTGAATATTGTAACAGTGAAGATTAGGATAGTTGATATTACGGTTATGGTGTAATATTGCAGTTATCTTATGTAATATTTATAGAATATATGCTCGATATATGCGGGATATCGTGGTTGTATATTCAGTGTCGGTTTATGGGACCAGAGTTGAGAGGTTTGACTCTCTTGGCGAGCACTCTCATGATGAGCAATAGGAGACTTTGGTCTTGGCCGATGGCGACCTGAAATAGGTCTTTGGCGTCCACTTTAGCTTTGGATTTGGTACTGAACCGCTTTATGAGTATCGACTTACACTGACTGTGGGTCGGCCCAGTTCTAAATGATAGGAGTTTTACCCTCAGCAAAGTTATTGAACCCTTGAGACTTTTTCCATATTGGGTCGTTACTATTAATACCCAACACAAACTATGTAAGTAAAAGCTTTTATTGTATTAGGAACAACAACCTGAACATTTTTTATTTAAAAAAACAACATAAATGATAAATTTATTTTAGAGCTATCACGTCTTTGTTTCACTTTAAAATCAAGTTTCTTACTCTACCTCTTGTTTGCGTATTTTAAAAAAATTGATATTTTATTAATATATTTATTACTTCGCCACTATTATGATAAACATAAATACTTCTTTGTTTTTGGCCAAAATAAACATAAATACTTCAGTTCGTATTATTGTAACAATTTAATCTGTTGATTTCCGGCAGCATGTTGAGGACCTAATGATTTTCGAATAGACCTATTAAAAAGTGTAATTTTATCAAGATACATTTCTCTATTCAGTATCCTTATCTTTTGATTTAATCATTGTAATATGTTATAGCACTTCATGGCGACTAAATATATCCGGGGAAAAAATATGAAGATATCCTCAGTTTTTTAAATATACGAAAGTATACCTACATGTGAATCTCATTCACGAGTAGGGATTTACTTTTTTGCTCCCTGCAAATCTCATTCACGGGTGATATAAGTCGTACCTGCAAACGCGATTAACGGGTGGAGGAGGTTTGCTTCATCGATGGAAAACAAAAATTAATTGGAGAGAAAAAAAATGTTTTTCAACTGCGAATGACATTCGTGACTGAAGCAAAAATTATAGTCGCAAATGTCATTCGCGGTAATGGTTTTTATACCCACCCGCGATTCTCATTCGCGGGTAGGTATACTTTGGTATTGTTTTTTTCAAAACTAAGGATATTTCAGTATTTACTTTTATTTTGAGAAATATTTTGGGAAAAAAATCATCTTTCATGGCGTCATCCCTTAACAATCATCAATCAACTGATAGCTGAATTCATTAAGAAATCATCGCAAACTTTTCAATACAACCAGCACCAAACATCTCACAGTAAGCTTCCTCAGATCTTAGTTACCTAAGAACTTCTTTGTTGCTTACATGTACTGACTATTAAAATGTTATTATAGAGCACATAACCTGGACACTAAACCCAAATTTGTACATTTTTTAAGGCTAAAATACAGAAGTTGAGGGGGCAATACTCCTCCAACCTGAGATGAGGAACATTCTCTTTTCCAGACAATAATACTGCAGCTTTTGATGCAGCAAAGAACAATTATTTGGTACAGAGATACCCATGTCTTGTGTCAACAAAAGAATCAACAGACATGGATTCTATGATGAAGATTAGAGAGAGAGAGAGAGATCAGAACCAATTGGAGATGCTGAAGTCTCTGAGCTTGCTAAGATGCTTCTCCATGTCTTGTCTGCTCTTCATCCACTCTTCCCTCTCAATTACAGTCGTAGGATCATCTTTCTGACTCTGCAAAACCAAACACCCCCAAAAAAACAGAAACATGGTAGATAAGGAGGAAATGGTACTTTAAAAAGTAAAACGTAAGAACGGGCCTATCTGATCAAGATTTGCTCACCGAGTGAATAACTTTGAAAGAGTTTCCACTGTCCCGTATTACAAGCAAATCATCCTTCCTATCCCTGGCTGTTCCACCGGGAACAGTCACCTGTGTGTTGCATGACAGACAATAAGTTCTCTGACTTCTCAATCAATCTCATGCATATAAAATTCATAAACTAAACTTGCAATGACAAGAATCTTACAATAACTTTAGCTCTCGTGATTGACCTTGTCTTAGAGTCGATCACATATATCTCCTCAAAGTCAAGAACAAATTCCGGGTCCCCCAACCTCCGGTTCCTGTAATGTTTTGTCAAGAAAACCTGCAACATACAGCATGGGATGGGATAAGGTTTCGAAATTTTTACAAACAGAGAAAAAAGCACTACTTACTAGGGACATGATCTTGTAGCCCTTTAATCGTTTTAAGTTAACCTTCGTCCAGTAACTTAAGATAGAGTAACATTAAAAGACATGAAATTGAACCGTATAGAATCATAGGCCAAAATTTGTGTATTAATGATCCAAGTAACTACTTTACTGAACACGTATAGCTTGTTTTACCCATACATGCATGCAAGACCATGTCCCAACTCTAGCAAACTACACCACCAAAACTAAATGTAACAATCGATTTCACAAAAGGAGATCCTCAAGTCAAAGAACATTTAACAACTTTCTCTTCCAGCCAACTTCGCAAACGCAGGCCAATTTACAAAACCATAATAGTCCATGAGAATCAAAGAACATCAACCAGATTATGTGGAGTCCAAAGTACATTGAGAATCATGAATCATCATCTGCCAAAGAATAAATCCTGAAGACAGATTGCTGAGAAAGAAATTTCATGTGCTCAAGGATTTGATGAATGAAATTAAATGGAATTGAGTCCTTAAGAAAATATTACCTTGGTGACCTCCCTCTCAGATTTGTACATAGGATCCCGAGGGGCATCTATGGGCGGTTCTGTCACGTTGTAACATCCATAATCGCTTACAGCACATCGAATGTACTATAGTCACAACCAATGAAAGAAACAGTTAAATGAAACACAAGTCAAGTCATATGAAAATTTCCTAGCGCCTGTCTCAGGTAAGCGTTCAAAAAAGACATTTTGTACATTGCTTCTACTTAACCTATAACTAGTTACATCATTTATTGAAGAGAATATTTCTAGCAAAAGATACAAGGAAGCTGCTCAGCCAAAAAGATAGCAGTAGGTATTTGAATAGTTCAAAAAATCCAAAATACGGTTCCTTTCATGAGATATAACCAATTCCGGTAAAATGATGTCGAAACAAAATACAACAGAAGAGAGAAAGTTGAGATGACAGTATAAATTTTCCTTAAATCCTTTTAATACAACAATTGGTCACGATAAGCAAAAAGACCAAAAGGGCAGTAATGAACAGTTTATACTTTATACAATCACTAGGCAAATTCTACTGTGTTTACCCAAACAAGAAAATGAGCCATTTGGCAGGGAGAGGCAAAACTGCAAGAACTGAAACTATAAAGGCAAGGCTATTACCTTCTGTGGCATGGGTGCAAGCACTCTAGGGATTGAGTAAACATCTGTATCCGGAGGAGTGACATACATCTGCACCCAAAATGGACTGCTCAAGGATTCATCCAAACCAAATTAAACATAAAATCATAGCAAATTATATCGTACCAGAATACGAAGTTAACACTTAACAGCTATATTACTCTGAAGATTATCACACGAGTTAAACAATTTTGTTACAACAGATTCGGGACAATTAATGACATAGAGCACGCCAGTAACCAATAATATAGTACAATAAATTTCAAAACAGAAGATGCCCATATGAAATTCACAAGCAAAGTTTTTCATCATAGAGATAGAATGAACTAACCTCTCTGAAATCATACACATCATTATCAGGATCAGGGGGCTTCCGAATGAAGAAATCGCAGTCGAGCAAGCAGATCTTGTGGAACTCGTCCTCATTGATTCGATAATCCACCACCATGTCTGAGTCCCACCCTTGAATCGACATAAAGCTCATGCTCTGGACCCCGTCATGGGAAATGTCATCGTCCGGCCTACCGCCGGCGCCCTCCTTGAGCGGGTCGTACTCGACCTCGAAGTCCCTTTTGTTATCGACCTCTTCCGCTTCATCTTCATCCATGTCGTAGTCATCGCCTCCGGCGTCTCCCTCACCGTCGTCTACACGGACGAGGAAGGGGTTGTCTGTCTTGCTCCTGTCATTGCTCCGGCGGGGTCTGGAAATAGTTATAGGAATGAACTTCTGCGGAGAATGGGGAAAAAATAAAGGCAATCTGGAAGTAGCGGGAGGTGTAGTGAACCTCGCAGCGAGGGACGGTGGCGAGAGGAGAGAGGTGGTGGTTATGGCGGACATGGGTTTTGGATGGGTTTTGCAGAAGAGAATACTGGAAGACTGACCGACTATACAGTCCTCCGGATTAGATTTTCAGTCTGTCGGAAGAAATACTTAACAACAATTTTCACTAAATTAAGAAGTTTTTTAAAAATAACCACTTTTAACAAAAATATTTGAAAAAGTAAGTATACTGAAAAAATATTTAGCAAAATGTATATACGCGCTACTCGGGGTAGCATTTTTTTTTATTTTTTTTATGATTCGATATTTAATTTAAAAATTATTAAAAATATTTAAAAAAATTATAGTAAGTAAATATTGTAATTGCGATTCAAATGATACAAAAAATATTAAATTTGAACTTACGGATTAGCTATAGGCTCTTTCGTAAGTTTTTTTTTTTTGGCGAACGACTCTTCCGTAATTTTTTTTTTTTTTGATTGATAAGGAAGTAACCAAAAAAAATGGGTGACAAAGAAAATGTGCACCCAAGTTCAAACTACAAACATAACTAACTAACTTTTACAATTCTCGAGTTAGTAAACCCAATAGCGTCCTTGCGAAGCGCATTACTAATTTCTCTAGGAGGAGTTCCATGAACGACGAAAACTTGATTTTGGTTAATTGTTATTCCTACTATAGCGTCTGCGACCGCATTTGTTTCCCGAAATATATGTCTGAACTTTATTCTTTCGAACTGCAACATGAGTTTCCTGGGTTTCTATACTGGGGTTGACTTTGTTACTCATCGACTTCTCGCTACCTTGATTCTGGAGTTCAACCTTGGTCACTTCCGAATCAACCAGTTCGCTCTCGTTCCTAACCTGATTTTTTTTTATTGGATTTGTCTGTGTTCTCCCCCTTCTTGAAGCTTCCTGATTCTGATTGTAATACTTCCTTTGCTCCAGTCAAATCATTTTCTCTGGCATCCCGTTCCTGAGAAGCTACCCCTGTCTTAGGAACAATAGAGGAAAAAACAAGGGGCTTATTACATATAATATTAGAAGCAAGTACATGCTTTGAAATGATAAGGTCTTTCTCGATAGTTTTCAACTTTACTGCCCAAAGACTTTGAAGTCCTCCTTGTGTAGAAATGCCTCCTTCTATTGCATTTTCAGATTGGGCCCTGAAAGAATTATTAGTATGGCCCAATCTCAAATTCCCCTTGACCGTTTCGACCGCATTAATTGAGTTGGTGACAATGTTTTCTGAGGCATCTCCTTTTCCTGTGACCGTTTTCTTCAAAAGAGTCGTTGGCGCTTTTTGACATTTTTCCACCATCGAAGTAGCCGTTACCGGTGGGATGTGGCGGTGCCCCGACGACTTTCGTTTTCTCCGGTGTTCGACTATCATCCAAGGGCCTCTGTCCTCATCCTTTTGAGCGCATGTCTGGAGAGCAGTCGTCGGAGCTGGATCCTTGGCCGGATACTGGCTTGTCAAATTGATGCTCTGTTTTTCCTTCCCCTCTGCAATTACACTCAGTTTTTCGGATTCCTGTGCAGGGGGATTGTTTTGAGGGCAAAACTCCTTCACATGGCCAATGATTCCACAGCTCATACAGATTGAGTGTATCCCCTCATATGATATTCTTTGAGTGTAGTCTCCAATGTCGATTAATGAAGGAAGAGGTTTGCTTATATCGACTTGGATACATAAACGAGCATATCTATCCCGTTCCGCATTTTGGGTGACATTATCTATGCGGAGGAGAGGGTCGATGGTTTTACCCACCCCCTCAAGGATCTTACTGTCATAAAATTCCATAAGAAGATTTGGTAATCGAATCCATATAGCCACAATTGACAAATTAGCTCTTTCCGGGGAGAATTTGGGTTCCCATAAACGAATCGATAGGAATTTACCATTGATTAACCAAGGACCGTTCATAAGAACACGATCAAAATCATCTTTGATACTGAATTTCAGTAAGTAGAATCCATTGCCCAAAAGGATACAATCCATCTCGCCAACAAATTTCCACATCGATTTTAGTCGAATGACTAAATAGCTGTAATTGATGCTCTTCCCCATCAATTTGATGATGAGGGAAGATTTGAAATTGTTTCGGATTCTGATCTTTTCTTCCTTAGAAAGGAAGAATTTCAGTCTTGATGGATTTTCCGATTGATTTCCAAGGGAACTCTCGAGATCATCATCAGTATCCTCATCAAGAAGATGTTCCTTGAACAAATTTGCTTCGTATATCCCCTGAGGGATACCAGTCAGTTTGTCTTTATAAAACAAGTTTGTGTTGCTGTTGGGATTATCTTCCTCCATTGCTAAAGCAGATTGCCAGACCATGACCTCTGAATGGAGTTCAGGACTCACAGAAGAGGAAACCCCTTGAAGGGCCAGTACAACCGAGAAGAGACTTCAAATTACTGAGAATTTGGGAGCATTCGCACAGTGTGTGAACCGGCTCTTCCGTAAGTTAATATATGAAAATTTGACTTTAAAAAAAATATAACTCATACCATGTAAGTCCAAACTGACCACGCTGAATGTCATTTAAGTCGTAATTCAATTATCTACCTAGTGTAATTTTTTGATTAGAAATACAGTGATTTTGTAACCTAACATCGATTGTCTTAAAATTTGACCGAAATAATCAAATGCATTAGGTGAGAAATTTAATTATGTACTTACTCAAAAAAAAATCAAAAAAATTAAAGTGAGTAGATAATTTAATTACAAATTAAATTACGTTAACTAGACGTTAATTTTTTGCTTTTAGACTTACTGTATAATACGATATAATACGAAGTAAATTATGTATTGTATTGTACGGTCATTCTAAAAGCAAAACATTAATGTCTAGTTAGCGTCATTTAATTTATAATTAAATTATCTACTCATTTAAAAAAAAAAAAAATTAATAAGTACATAATTAAATTTCTCACCTAATGCATTTGATTATTTCGGTCAAATTTTAAGACAAGCGATGTTAGGTTACAAAATCACTGTATTTCTAATCAAAAAAATTACCCTAGGTAGATAATTGAATTACGACATAAATGACGTTCACCGTGGTCAGTTTAGACTTACAGGGTATGAGTTATATTTTTTTAAGTCAAATTTTCATATCTCAACTTACGGCAGAGCCTACAGTCATTCCGTAAGTCTAAATTTAATATTTTTTGCATCATTTGAATCGCAATTAAAATATCTACTTACTATAAATTTTGAAATATTTTTTAATAATTGTTTAATGTTTTTTAAATTAAACAACGAATCGTCAAAAAAAGTCAAAAACCTAAAAAAAATCAACGCCACTAGGGGTAGCGAAATTTATAAAAACGCTACCCGTAGTGGCGTTTTTTGAAAAACGTTATCCCTAGTGGCATTTTTTGAAAAACGCTCCTCAAAGTAGCGCACGTTGTAAAAAATGCTACCCCAGTAGCGCTTATATACATTTTGCTAAATATTTTTTCAGTATACTTACTTTTTCAAAATAATTTGGCACCGTGCCTACTTTTTTAAAAAATGGTAAATTCTAGTTACCTTATAAAGTATAGGGCTCTAATCCAAGCCCAGGTAGTTTTTGACGTTTTAGTGTTATATCTTAATCAGACCGACCTTTGACCGGTAAGTGATCCGATTCATGGTTCAGACAGTTTGACTGTCGATCGGACCGGTCGGTTCGCTTGCTCCTTTATTGAAACCTGCAGATCTACTAACATCCTTCCCCGAACTTGGTTTCATGTAGGGCCGGCAATTTCCCTCACGACACGATAACACGATACGAACACGCACGACAAAAGTCGTGTTCGTGTTTGCCTTTGATGGTACGATAACACGAACACGATAACACAATTGTTTTTTCGTGTCGTATTAGTGATTAGGTCTCAAAACACGATAACACGAAAACAATCTAATAATTTATATATTATATTCATATCATTTTAAGAAATAAGGACCAAACTTGAAATATAAAAAACCGAGGGGACATGTATGTTATTTAGGTTGTGTTATCGTGTGAACGTGAAAACGTGTTATCGTGTTACAACGAAATATTTTCGTGTTACCGTGTTATTTTCGTGAAATCGTGTTATCGTGCTATGACTTTCCACGAATATTTTCGTGTTATCGTGTTCGTGTCGTGTTGATACAATAAATTTCGTGTCGTGTGTCTGTAACACGATTACATTTTTGTGCATGTCGTGTTGGACTATCGTGCGTGTCGTGTCCTGGTGCACGATAGCACACACGCACGAATTGTCAGCCCTAGCTTCATGCCACTCAACTTGCACGCCTAACAAACACCTACAACTTTAAAGAATCATAAAGACGTTTTTGGATCAAGGTAAATGGGTTTTCCTCGTGTTGGTTGTTCCCAGCTACTCCGGTGACATGCAATGAAGGAAAGCTCAGGGATCTCCCGTTGTGTTCCCCTCCGACGATAAAGTCAGTCGAAGGTTCGTTCGAAATATAGGAGAAAATGCAAATAGTTTCGGTGGGTGAGGGAGTAAATGACATTCAATGTGTAAATGAGGTAGGTGGAGGGGTATTTATAGCCCTCTTACCTGGACCATGGTAAGGTTAGTTCTTACCTGGACCATGGTAAGGTTAGTTCTTACCTGGACCATGGAAAGGTCAGTTTTTAACATGGTTATCTGAGTTGTCTCTGAGGCGAGCGAACCACGGTTGGTAGGGGTGATGATGAGGAGTAGAACAGTTACTCTATGGTAGGATGTCATTTCTGTCAACCTTGTCAATAGATTGTCATAAATAGTTGAACTAGGCTATAAGGGTGCCGATGTATAGACTAGGATACTCATTTGCTGTTCTGACATGCATTTAATCCCCGTACTTTCATGTCTCTTATCAAAGAGGTGACAAAAGGCGTTTGGTGCATCCCGGCGAGAGCGACGCCAATGTATGGGTCATAGGAGTGACACCCCAACCAATCAATATGACGTGGCATCCTTATGTCATGCGGGTCAAGATCCAGCTGGTCCTAATCCGGATACGAAAAATACTCGGACCCAAGGTCCGTAACCCATGAGACGTGACATGCCGCATGCCTACTCGTCTCGCCCTTGTCCTATAAGCAGGAAAAAAAAGTGGTTGTTGCTCACCCGACACAATCGTACGAGATCACAATTCACCAAACACTGTTACTCAACCATACTCACACAATTTGTGTCCATTCAATACTAAACTAACTTATGAAGGGGAACCGTAAGAACACATCCATTGTCCCTAATTATGAAGGGTAATCCACCACCATGTCTGAGTCCCACCCGACATAAAGCTCATGCTCTGGACCCCATCATCGGAGATGTCATCGTCCGGCCTACCGCCGGCGCCCTCCTTGAGCGAGTCGTACTCGACCTCGAAGTCCCTTTTGTTATCGACCTCTTCTGCTTCATCTTCATCCATGTCGTAGTCATCGCCTCCGGCGTCTCCCTCACCGTCGTCTACACGGACGAGGAAGGGGTTGTCTGTCTTGCTCCTGTCATTGCTCCGACGGGGTATGGAAATAGTTATAGGAATGAACTTCTACGGAGAATGGGGAAAAAATAAAGGCAATCTGGAAGTAGCGGGAGGTGTAGTGAACCTCGCAGCGAGGGACGGTGGCGAGAGGAGAGAGGTGGTGGTTATGGCGGACATGGGTTTTGGATGACTGACCGACTATACAGTCCTCCGGATTAGATTTTCAGTCTATAGTAGGTATGAATGTCAATTTCTAACACGACACAATTAAACGACACGACATGATCTGATTTAAAGCGTATATGAACTTGACTTTAACGGATTCCGTGTCTAAGTAACTCAGATCTGCGAATATATGTATAAACACGATTAACTAATCGTGTCGTGTATATTTGTGACACGAATAGAGATACGTTTAACTAATTGTGTATAATTGTGTCGTGTCTAATCGTGACACGTTTATACACATATAAATCCCTACATTTATTCACTATTAGATTGAAAAATATCCAACAGCATGAAATTACCATTATCAAATTGTATAAGACTCAATTCACTGAAGCAAGCAACGTGTGTCAGTTTTCTTTATCTTACTTTTTTTTTTAAACTTTCCTTTGAATTGTATTTTGAAAGTTTGTCTTCCCCATTTCTCTCCATGATTCCATCTTGTCTGTTTGAATTTGAACCTACCAATCTTGTCTCCCCCTCCACTTTGGTCGTAAGCTCCCCGAGCTCCACCGCTGCGTTGGTCGTGAGCTCCACGTTGCTCGGGACGGCGCCTCCACCAGCATCTCATGCAGCAAGTTCTCTCACGCAGCTAGGGACAGAAGTGGCGATCTGCTGGACCAGTGGGCTTTGTGAGCTCCCGTGACAGCATCTGGTTCACAAACACTAAGTCGTGACGTCCTTGATAGATTCCCGAGCTTCCCGTCGTCGTACCCCAGATGAAGCCCAACCTTCATCATCCTCAAGATCAAGAACGAAGCCCAACCTTCATCATCCTTCATCGTCGCACATAAGCTTCCCATGAGAGCTACTAGTACCGTCCCGAGCTGCCCTGCGGTTCTCACGCAGTGGATTCGTCCCGAAGCCTTGATGGGAACCTTGGATTCGTCGGAGTTGCAGGACAGCAGAAGAGACCAAAGGAAAGAAAGTGATTCCCTCTGTCGATTGCACCATATACAGGAAGAAGAAGAAGAAGAAGAAGAAGAAGAAGAAGAAGAAGATACTTTTATTATTATTATTATTAATTGCAATCTTGTTCTTTTGTTAGTCGGCCACCACAAAATCTACTTTCTGATGCTTTACTCTTACTTGTATCTGGATCTAGATTATTCGTCGTATTCACTATGTTGATGAATCCATGCTTTTTCGTTTACTTTCGAATGAATTTTTAATGAATGAATGGTGTTTATTTTCAGGTTGTGTCTAATTGTGTTATTTCGTATCGTGTCATATAACCCGACATGTTTTTCCTTTTTTTCTTAAAAAATATTAATCGTGTCCAGTGTCGTATCAAGTGTGATCTGTTAGCTAATCGTGTCGTTTTCGTGTCTGGATTTTTTAGGCACGTTTAAGACCTATCCGTTTAGACACATGTTTAGACACAACACGACTAATAACACGATACGATTAGACACGACACGATTATCACTCATAGTCGGAAGAAATACTCAACAACACTTTTCACTAAATTAAGGGTAAATTATAGTTGCCCTCTAGAGTATAGGGCTCTAATCCAAGTCTAGGTAGTTTTTCAGTGTTATATCTTAATCAGACTGACCTTCGATCATCAAGTGATCTGGTTCATGGTTCAGACAGTTTGACTGTCGATCGGACTAGTCGGTTCGCTTGCTCCTTTATTGAACCCTGCAGATCTGCTAACATCCTTCTCCTAATGAGTAACCGACCCCAGACTTGGCTTCATGCCACTCAACTTGCACGCCTAAGAAAGACCCACAACTTTAAAGAATCATAATAGACGTTGTTGGATCAAGGTAAATGGGTTTTCCTCGGGCTGGTTGTTCCCAGCTACTCCAGTGACCTGCACATAAGGAAAACTCGGGGAACTCCCGTTGTTTCCCATTCGATGATAAAATCAGTCGGAGGTTCGTTCGAAATAGAGGAGTAAATGCAAAGAGTTTCAGTGGGTGAGGGAGTAAATGACATTCAATGTGTAAATGAGGTAGTGGTGGGGTATTTATAGCTCTCTTACCTGGACCATGGTAAGGTCAATTCCTACCATGGTTATCCGAGTTGTCTCTGAGGCGAGCGAACCACGATTGGTAGGGGTGATGAGGAGGAGTATGACAACTACTCTATGGTAGGAAGTCCTTTCTATTAGCCTTGTCAATAATCTTGTCATAAATGGTTGAACTAGGCAATTGGGGCGCCGATGTATAGACTAGGGTACTCATTTGGTGTTTTGACATGCATTTAATCCTCGTACTTTCATGTCTCTTATCTAAGAGGTGACAAAAGGCGTTTGATGCATCCAAGCGAGAGCGACGCCAATGTATGGGTCATAGGAGTGACGTCCCAACCAATCAATATGACGTGGCACCCTTATGTCATGCGGGTCAAGATCCGACTGGTCTTGGGTCGAATACGAAAATACGTGGGTCCAAGGCTCGTAACCCATCAGACGTGACATGACGCCTGTCTACTCGACTCGCCCTTGTCCTATAAGCAGGAGACAAAATGGTTGTTGCTCACCCGACACAATCGTACGAGATCACAATTCACCAAACACGATTACTCAACCATACTCATACAATTTGTGTCCATTCAATACCAAACTAACCTATGAAGGGGAGACATAAGAACACATCCATTGTCCCTTCTTGCAAGTGATAGAGTGGTTCCAACGAGTCTCACTTTGAATTTTCAAGTGTATCCAACAAAAAGTACTTATGATTTATGAAGACCATTATACATTCATCTCTAGTTGAATAGAGATACATGGGAACTAGGTAACGTGAAACATCTCTACGTTTTTTTCATGGCTTACTGAATGAAACAACTCTACTATAACGGATGAAAAACATATGTAAAATGGCAAAGCGGTTCATCGTTTTGTCATTTAATCAGAGATTTTGAGTTCAAGACGCAAATGGAAAAATCTTCATGACTGCATAATACTTACGGACTGACAACAAGTGAGAATTATTCTAAGTGTGTTGTCAAGGGTTTTACCTGTTGGAACTTGATTTCCTGAATGTTGATCTGACAGTGAATTAAATGTCAAAGGATGGTTGAAGAATGCTCTCGCTCCTCAATACCCTGCTCTGGGATGGTCTAGCCTGCTCAGGCGGATCTGGCGAACGGTTTCTCTTTGGTGGCGTTCGACTCCTGTCTCGCCCCGCCACAAATTCTTTCAGCATCCACCTCTGAATCAGCTTCTCAATATCCCGCTTCAAAATGCAGCAATCATCAGTCTTGTGGCCCTTGCACTTGTGATATCTGCAATAGCTCTCCGTATCCTTCCCCATAGGCTGACCACCCCTTCAAGGCATTGGTGGCCTCGCCAGAGATCTTCTCTCCATCTCGACTAGTACCGCCGAGATCTGCCTGTTTAAGGGTGTAAAATACTCGGGGACCTCTGGATTTATAGGCCCTGGGCTCGGTTTTGTTCGGGGCCTGTTGTATCGTCTCTTATTGTCCTTCTTTACCTCCTTCTTACCATCGCGTCGGGGCTCAGGAACCACCCTTAGCGAGGTCGTGAGGAAGTTAACCTCGGTGTCTGCCCTCTCAAGGTCTATGAAACATTTCGCCCTGGCTGCCAGCTCCTCCATCGTTTCAATTTCCTGCACGTGGTAACTATTGCGCAGCTTTCTTGAGGCCTTGTTAGCCACATCAAGTCCTTAATAGAAGGCTCGAATAATCTCCCCGTCTGAGACTCAACGATCTATCTCTGTGACGTTTTGATGGAAACGCCCATAGAAATCAGCAAGTGACTCTCCCGGCTGCTGTTTGACCGCATCCAGGGCGACCACACTCTTCATCAGTTGGCGCTCTCCCATATACCTCTCTAGGAATTTGCTTATCAGCTCTGACCAAGTCCCTATGGATCCTGCAGGGAGGCTGAAGAACCAGGACGACGCCGAACCCGATAGGGTCAACGTAAATAATAAAGCCAAGTGATTTGGATCATTTGACTTACCCAAAAGAGAGGCATCATGCTTGTTGACGTGGATATTGGGATCACCTCCACCACTGTATTCAGGGATGGCCCTTGCGACGACACCCTTTGGGATTTTGATGGCGACGAGGTTTTCAGCGAAGGGATGAGCAGATCGCTCCCTGAAGGGAGTCGCGATTGTCGTTCGCCTTTCCTGGAGCCTTTTGTTGATGAGCTCGTCCACCTGGTCCAGGGTGCATTGGTTTGGCGAAGCCCCATTCGGCATGGGACCAGATCGATTGGCGGAATAGGTAGCCATCGGCGGTTCGGTGGACGCCGGGGGTAGGGACTGGTGTCCCGATGTCATCTCCTGATCCTCCTGGGGGCTGTGGTGCCCAGATTTCCAGTTTCAGTTGGCAGGGGCCCGGCGGCAGTGGGGCGAGTGTTTTCCTGAGGAGCAGGGGCTTGTCGACGAGCCTGCCCTAAGATTGCCTCCAGCAATGATATCATCTCTCGAGTTAACTGGATTTTTTCCCCGGAGATGTGGACGGTTTGCAGTGCTGGAGTCTCGGTTTTGTTGGGAGCGGGAGTCGGTCTGGAATTGCCGACATGTTCTCGGGCCGCCCTTGGGGGGACGGCATTAGGTGTTGCCTGGCTGGCAGGTTCTTGGTGAAGCGGCGGCGGAATCAGAGCTATCCGAGGGCTGCTCGTGGATCTGGTTGCGGCGATTGTTTTGTGATCGAGTTCTCATGGTTGTATTACTCGTTCCCACAGACGGCGCCAAATGTTGGATCTTGATTTCCTAAATGCTGATCTGGCAGTGAATTAAATGTCAAAGGATGGTTGAAGAATGCTATCGCCTTAGCTCCGGTGAACCTGCAGGAAGGGGATCGCAACAGAGGGGGTGTCTCTAGGTCCCTCTTCGATACTTAAATGAGTATATGTGTGTGTATATCTCAAAACGTAATGAATGTATGTAAAGCAAATGTATTTATAGAGTAGGTAGGAGAGACCAAACCGTAGAAGGTAACTGTATATCTTTGTGAATATTGTGATGTTGGAGATTAGGATAGTAGATATTACGGTTATGGTGTGATATTGCAGTTACCATATCTAATATTTAGTGAATATGTGCTCGAGATATACGGGATATCGTGGCCATATCTTTAGTAACGGTTGGTGGGACCAGAGGAGAGAGACAAAGCTCTCTTTAGGGCGAGCACTCCTATGGCGAGCAGTAGGAATTCGCGACTTGGTGATGGAGCCTTTGGCGTCCATGTTAGCCCGGGCTCGATCTTGGACCACTCTATTGTGGGCCAGATCGACTTTAGCATAGGTCGGTCTAGTTCGAATAACTTGGGTTCACCCCTCCATGGTTATTGGGCCTTCGAGGCCTTTTCCTTATTGGGATGTCACTATCAATACCCAACATTACCCTCCAGATGGGGTCCTCTAGGATTAGATGTGTCAATTCGGGTTGACCCAAACCCGACCTGGTGGGTCAAGCCGATTGACTCAACCCTGGTCGTCCACCCATGGGGGTTGATCTGGGTCAAGACCCAAAATCGAGCCCCCTCAATTGGGGCTCAATCGAATCCCCTCAATTGGGGCTCAATTGAGTCTCAATCGAATTGGGATTAAATTGTAACATTTGAAAACGTTTGAAATTGTTAAATTGTGACATTTTTGAAAGTTTGCTATTATTATTGCAATTTTTTAAACTAATAATGTTCAATTTTGATAGAAAAGTTGACGGATGAGGCAAACTTGCACTTTGATCAACATGATGGACACAAATTTTACGATTTAAATTTTAGGAGGGAAACTCGAAATTTGATCAAACATTAAGGGATGATGTGATATTTTACCCTATAAAATATGAACAAATATTAAAAGTTCTTATATCTTATAGTTAACTATTTAATCATCTTCTTTAGGTTTAACCATGATAATAGGATATCCAAAATTAACTTTAATAGATTTTAAGTTTTGATAATTAACAAAATATATATAACACTGTTATCTAAATAAATAAAATTGAAAATCATTAACTTGGGTGGACCATCAACCAAAATTGATTGTCATTTTATCAAATTTTTCATGATATAACTGATTTAACTTAAATTAGTGAGAATATTTATAATATATGTAGTATCCTAGCAAAATAATAACATAGAAACAAAAATTCAGACATGTTTAGATCAAAATCCATAATCCAAACCTGACTCATCCTTTATATGGGTTGGGCAGGTCAACTCAAAATTGACTATGTGACCCCTATTTTCATAATTCGAACTCAACTCGAATTCGAGCTGAATTCGAATCATGTACGGTTCGGATTAATAAGTGACAAGTTATCTTTTATACCTGCGGAATATAAGAAGGAAAAGAATGGACAGACGGACACTTTACCCTCAAATGGTCAACTATAGGGGAATGAATGAATGCCCAAGAGAATAAAATAATGAAAGGTCGAACAAAAAAACGAATCTTTTATTGTAATCATGAAAAGGACAAGCCAAAAACAATGGAAAAGTATGAAAAAAAAATGTAACATGTTTGTCCAATGTTGTCAATGCGACATATTTGTAGTTTTTTATGCAACATGTTTGTTGTTGTAGGTATTTGATGCAGCTGTTATGTTTCCGTCCAAAATAGCCGTTAAGTATGCACATGTCCTTCACGTGACGTCATTGTACAGTGAAAGTCCTGGAATGCCCCTGTCTTCTTCATATAGCAGTTATAACACTCAACCGGGCTTGTTAGGCAATGGTGGGACCAAGGAACATCGAGGGTTCTTCAGACAGTTTCTTCCCCCACCTAAAGGGTTGATGATCATGAACAACATCCTGGTATGTTCTTGCAGCCTTTGTCGGGCCCTGCTGTTGGAACCAAGAGGAAGCAACCCGATGGGGCATAGGATTTCTACCTGATACAGTACGGACAGCAGTAACAACAGTCTCCATGGAGGTGGAGGAGAAAAAAAAAGCTCCAAGGAGGGACTAACTCTACGAAGGATGGGTTCGCAGTTTAAAGCTCATTGACTTTTATGTTGCTCTATCATGTTTGATTGTTTAAAAAAAATGTTGTTTTTTTTCGTTTTTATATTAAATATTTTTCCTTTTCAAATCTGAACGAAG
The DNA here is from genome assembly GCA_946814005.1 of Chamaenerion angustifolium. Taxonomy (NCBI): domain Eukaryota; kingdom Viridiplantae; phylum Streptophyta; class Magnoliopsida; order Myrtales; family Onagraceae; genus Chamaenerion; species Chamaenerion angustifolium. The sequence goes on from OX328279.1 coordinate 6,028,728, forward strand.
TTAAATTAAAAGATTTGCAATATTAAGTTAAAAAAATTCCAACTGTTTCAATTGAGCCCAAATATAGAGGGGGTTCATACCATAGTTATCAGAACCGGACCGGCCATCGAACCGGTGAGGGGGCCGGTTCACGGTTCAGACGGTCTAACCCGGTCCAACCCGGTTCAATGTGCGGTTCACTGTTCACAAGAGGAAAAAAAATCTGAAAAATTAAAATACATACATAGTCTCAAACACATACATAATTAAAAAGCTTTTAAAAAGCAACATTGCTAGCTTCTTCTGTTATATCTCCAGTTTCAGGAAATATATTGACACAAATATAAATATTTCCTTTATCCCCTTATATTTCCTTTTATCTCCATAGTCCATAGTCTGATAAAGAGTTTTAGACTTTTACTATATCTCACCCACCATATATCCTGTTGTACTCGGAACACTGCTGAACACTGTAGGTCTTAGAGTGTCCATATCATCCATCAACTTCAGATTATCCTACCCAAAACGAAACGAAACAAAAATAAAACAAGCAATGATTAGTTCACTGTAGATAAGATAAACACATTGATTTACTAACATCACCAAAAAATATATCTTGTTCATACTACAGGTTCTACTTTCAGCAAAAAATGTCTCAGTACTGACCGACTACCTACTGTAAAAACAGAAACCCAATATAACAATAAGACTTCTCCCATAATAAGCGAGAAAAAGTTAATTTCATTCTACACTCATACATTTTAGGAATCTAATCACATTGAGTTCCTTAAAACATATTACTCGCGGTGTGTGAGTGTGTGTGGTGGTGGTGAGGTAGAGGGTTTATCTATAGATACTACTATAACCATTTCCTCTATATTGGCATTTTACATTAACAGCTCTGAAATAATGGCATACCCCTTGATAGAAGCCCACAGCAACTCCATAGTAAACAGTCATGACCTGGTTTGCTCTTTCATAGATATGAGCCAGAGGAAGATATGATATATAACTGTCCAAGGAAGCAGATAAAAAACTGAGCAAGTACTATGATCAATTCAGCAAGTACTATAACTGTCTGAACCTTGTCTTCAATAAAATTCAGCTAACCAATTCATCAATATTCAGCTAACCAATACATGATCAATTCAGCGATTTCAAAAAACGCCAGTATCTACCTATTAATCTAGATTGCCTATTAATCTGCTTTGCAACCGCCATCTAGATTGCCTATTAATCTGCTACCAGTATCTACCTCATCTGCTTTGTTCCAATACTCATCGGACAAGAATAGACAAGTTCTGAACTACATGCTTCGTTTATCGGAGCTTACTTGAAAGAAGATACCGAGTTGAGGAAGAGATTTCAGTCGGAGTGGCGCGCTTCGGATTGTTGGAAGGAAACCGGTAGGGAATGGTGCAGGCTCGGTAGAAGCTGGTTTGCCGCGAGAAGAAGCTGTTCTCCAGACTCCAGGAAGAAGCTGCGCAAGGAAATGAAAACGACTAAATGATTCAGTGACCTAGCTGATTTCTAGAGGAAATAGATGATTTCTATTTTCTAACCTAGCTGATTTCTAAAGGACCGAACCGGTTGGTTTGTAAAAAACCAGAAACAGACCAATCGGTTTAAACTGAAAACCGATTGGTTTGTACAAAAAAAAAAACTAAAACGTGAACCGGAAACCGGTCGGTTTTTTAAAAACCGTCCGGTTTTTGTAAAACCGCCCGGTTCGACCCGGTTCAAATACTATTCATTTGCAAAACGGTCTTTTAACTGAACCAAACCGGACAGGGGTCCGGTTCCCGGTCGGACCGCCGGTCCGGTCCGGTTCTGATAACTATGGTTCATACATAGTTGAGGCCTAAAAGACTTTGTTTTGTCTGCATATGGCATGGATAGATCGAGACTGAACATCAGCCTTGATGCAACGCCCAGTGGAAGTTGAAGAAGCAGCTGTGGCAAAAGCAGAAGCCAACTCAACTGTTTTGTTATCATTTGTTAAAATGTAGCTATATACATACAATTTAACTATTTTTTTGCCAAAACTTTTATTCAAATAGTTGTGCATCGACCTGAGTGGCAAATGGTGTAATACATTAGAAGAAATATCGACAGATTGTTTCAGCATCTGTCTTCCATAACTTGTATGCAGCAGTAAACCATGCAAAAAAAAATCTGTACTTTTGGGAACCCAAATCAATACACTTCAACATTCCACTACTCTGCCTTCTTCAATTGCCTCTTGTACTCCAACCAGTCAATGCCTGCATATCATGAACAAACACAAAACCCGTGTTTGAATTTGCAACTTCTCCGAGATCTTGCAGCTTTTTTCCTTAAAAAATCGTATGTATGTATGTATATGTATATATTTTTTAAAAAAGTTTAAAGAAAATTACCATCTCTTGCAGCCGATGAAATCATAATGTCATCAATTCCCTTCTCCATTCCCTCGGCGGCGTTGCCGATGGCCCTCTCCTACGGCTCTGTTTATTGAGAATATCAAGAAGATAAACATATGGTTTGAAGAATGATCAGGTTTTTATGAGTTGGGATTGATATTTAATCTTTAACTATGATCCTTAGATTAGGTATTGTGTCCATTGATGCGATGAAGGGTTGATCAGTCTGTTCTTGATTTAGATTTTGACTAACCGTAACTCTGATGCTTGATTTCATTGGGCTTATCCTAAGTTTCAAGAAAAATTGTATCGAGACAAGAATGAGCTTGAAAAAACCAGTCTCGGCCAAACTCAGCTCAAATGATCAAGTTGGTTTTCACTATCTCCTCCTAACGTTATCTCAACATCATCATCATGGACATCGACATGACTTTGCTCCTCCTCCTCCTCCTGCTGCACCTCTTCTTCTTCTTCAATATCAACAGCATCTCCAGCATCCGAGCTAACGCTTCCATGTTCAACAAAGAGAGAAATTTCATCCTCCTGACCAACTATTGCTACTCTCTTATCATCATCATCGTCGTCGTCATCATCATCATCATTGGCTGAAGATGACACTACTGATTTTGTATCATCATCAACAGAACTTTGATCCGACTACCTTTCCAACGACTGATAGCTTGTAGCTTCTGAAGCAGCAGTAGCAGTAGTAGCGAAGTTGTTTTCAAGGACGAAAAAAGGCATCATCTAAATGTCTTGTTTTGAGGGACAGTTCCTCAGCGTATTGTGCCATTCAGGTCTGAATGTACATCGTCTCTCCCTTCTCATTCGCGATTCGCGGCTGACCTGGAGAAGTTCCGTGCAATCGGTTCCGTGCGAGGAGACGACACTTCGGTTCACGTCGGAGGGGTGGGTTCAAGTTTCTCTTCGCAAGCAGCTTGTCGTCGCACCAGATGAAGAAGGAACGATTTAGGGTTTCAAGTTCAAAATCGGAGGGGGTTTCACGACGGGATGGATGGACTTCGGTATGGGTGATGAAGAAAGAAGGCTTATGGAGGGAAATAGGTGTAAGGGTATCTTGGGCATTTACAAAAAAAAATTCATTAAAATCAGACAAATCATGTCACGTGTGTGGCACATGCTGGTTTTTAACGTGCAAACAAACTGAAGAACAAACGTTTTCATCTAAAACCTACAAAATGAAACGTGTAACATCAATTACCTACACTCCAAAACTAGTTCCATCAACCACCACTTTTGGCAAACATATTACATTTTTTTCATACTTTTCCCCAAAAACAACAAAGGGCATCCGTTAAAAAATGTGCAAATCTATGGTCCGTTCTTTTTGCGGAAAATATAAGTAATTCGGCTTACGAATTCCGTAAGAAGTTGTTCTTTTCGCGGAATTGAAAAAATTTGGCTTAGACATTCCGAGTGGGGTAGGCTTAGACATTACGTCACAAAAAATCGGAATTCCTAAGCATAGCGGAGAAGTAATCCGAAATAGGAGGCGAAATGACTGAAATGCCCTCATAAACTTTTGATAAGGGTGAAACTACCCTCCCCTACTCCTTCATTCCATCTCTTCTCCCCGTCTTCGGTTCCAACTCTTCTCCTCGTCTTCATGAAGCTTCCTCGGATTCTTTGATTCTTCTCCTTCGATTCCTCCCCTGCTCGGATAGATCGGGTATGCTTTGATTCTTCCTCCTTCCAATCCTCGTTACGAACCCAAAATCGATTATGGGTTCATCACGAACCCAGAATCGATGTTTACTGTTTGAATTGGTTGTTTGCGGTTTGAATTGTTGTTTATTGTTTCAATCGGTTGTTTGCTGTTTGAATTGCTGCATTTTGCTGCAAGTAATTGACATTGTATGTTGTTTTTCTTAACTCCATTGATTTTCACTTCACTTGCCATTCAATGCAGACATTTGGATGGAAATGAACATGTAGAGATGGTGATGATCAAAAGAGATGCACATGCTTGTTTATGCTTGGATTTATGTGTTCTTCTTGTTTGATTTGGATTGATTCGGGTGAATTAATTGATGTTCTTGTTCTTTGTTATTGTTGGTCGAGATCGGGACATGAGACAATGAGGACGAGGATTGTATGTGTATGGTCATTTGATTGTACGTGTTGACATTGTAATGGAATATGATATTTTGAATATTTTAATTACGGTTATGATTGTAATTAACTATTTTATCTTAATTAGTTAATTGTATTAATTAAATCATTTTAAAAGTTTTTCAATTATTTAGTTAATTATATTTAAGTTTTTATTATTCTTAATTTTTAAAATTAATTATATTATATAATCTACATATACAAGGAGGGGCAAATATGTCATTTTACCACATTACATTCCCTTTCTATATACAATTCCACCAAAGAAACAACATAATTCATTATTCCATCCCATTCCATTTCACCAAAGAAACAACTTCATATTATTATCTCATTTTCTTTATTTCTATTCTCTATTCCTTAATCCTTATTCCGAATTCCGTGAAAGAAACGCTCTATTTTAGGCTCATGAGTGCATGTGTACAAACTAACTTTGTGCAAACCTGATTTTATTGAAACTCATTTTTTTCCAACATATATTTTTACTCAATGGCGTAATTTTTTCGTTGTAGTTTCACTTTTTCTCAATTTATTTGAATTTGGTGTTGCAAAATTTAATTAAGAGTTTCAGTGCTCAAATTATTATATTTTGGTTGGAATGGCCTTATAAATAGAGGATGGATTCACATTTTACACAAAAAAATATACTCTGAAGTTGCTTTAGGTTCTACTTTTTTTTTGTGTGTGGGTGTGTGGGGGGAAGGGGTTTTCAGATTTTCATTCGAGTTTCGCTCTTCATCTTCTATCCGTCTATTAGAATTTAGGTATTGTTCAATTCAATCAGGGAAAATGTTGTGTTTCTTTTCACATTGAGAATACTATTGTATTCCGGGAGGTAATCGTATCGATTTGTTTCTTACACAAACTTGTTACAATTATGGGTAAAATATAAAATTTATCACATGAACCAAAATTATTATTATTATAAATGTTTTTTATATACCCATATTAAATAAACTTAACATACAAAATAATTACCGTCAAAGTTTATAACTATTAAAATATGTATATTCAATTTGATGGTCATGATAAATATACAATAATACGACAAAGTGTACAGTCAATCCGTAAATCCAAATTTAATATATTTTGCATCAATTGAATCACAATTAGAATATTTACTTACTATAATTGTTTTAATATATACATAATTTAATTTTTAATTAAATATCGAATCGTCGAAATTAAAAAAAAAAAACATTTATTGAATTGACGTTACTCATGGTAGCGCGTATGCTTAAATTTTTAAATATTTTTTTTAATATATAATTTCTTTAAAAACAAATTCTAACATAACACTTTTTGACAAAATTCTCTTAAAGTCATTTAAACAAGTATCAGACATAGGGTTAATGGTCAAAGTGCCCCCTAAAGTTTGGCCAAAATTTAAGAATCCTCCTTAACGTTTAAAATCCCCCCTAATGTTAAGAAATGATGAAAAATTCCCCCTAAAAGAGCATCTGACCATGAGAGATTTTTCATCATTTTCAAAAATTAAGGGGCACTTTAAACTTTAAGGGAAATTCTTAAATTTCGGTCAAACTTTAGGGGGCACTTTGACCATTTACCCATCAGACATATTTACCGGAAGTTAAACAAAACGTCAAATCAACTTTTAAAAGAGAGTAGTAAATTTAGATAAACATTTTGATATCTTACATGAAACATCGTCTATCGTATTGCAAAATTTAACTTTATAGATCAAGTTGAAATTATTTAAATCTTTATTTTAATGGTAAAACTTCAATTAATGATAACAATAAAATAGTCCAAAAGTCTAACCTTATAGATCAATACGATTTTATTTTTTTAAAATACAATGGGCTAACTATTTGGGGGAATTAAAATAAGTAAATTCACGCAGAGATATTTTTCAATATCTATATTATTAAGGCTCAACATGTTTATGTAACCGTCATCAGTTTAAATTACTAAAATGCCCTTTAATTGCATGAAACTGTTAGATACATACATTATTTAATAAACTATTTCAGTCATTTCACATTTTATTATTTATCCACATCACTCTCTCTCCATATTATTTTATTATTTTTCTTTCACAATCCACATCCATTTTTTACGATAAAATCTCTCCCACTATCCATCTCTCCCACTATCCCACCAACCACCATCTCTCCAATCTCTAACATAATTTTTTATCCCACCATCTCTCCAATCTCCAACTCCATTATCACACCATCTTTTCAATCTCCAACTGAAAAGCATAGATGTTTACAACAATCATTTGCTCAAGAATAAATAATCAACATCAAATTACGTAAGGATAACAATATTAAATATCTTAATATTAAATATTATTGTTAATAATATTACGTAATAATATTATGTAAAATACCCTTTATTATTGTTAAAATTACATAAGAATAAAGAATCAACATCAACCGTTTGGATACTTAAAATGTAATATTAAGATTATAATATTATTGTTAATAATACGTATTATACAATATACCATTAATAGCAATTAACAATCATATACTAATAATTTTACCTTCAATTATTAATATCAACATAATGGTATATTATAGGTATACTTACAATAATTTTAATATTATAATACAAATATGTTACTAATTTATTATGTATTACTATTATAATTATATTTGCTAATATTATGCATAACTATATGCAGTCTGTAAATTGACACAAATACCCTTTAATAATCTAATTAGTTTACATTTATCATGACTATTTTGGTCATTTAAATGTCTACTCAAAAATGTTATGAAAAAATATTTCTACAGAGATTTGAACCTATGACCTTATAATTGAAGACATACGTATTAACCAGCTACACCATTATCATTATCTCTTTCTTTTTTCTCATGCACCATTTTTTTTATATATCACTAACAAATGAAATATATTTTCACTTTATTGGACATTAAGAGAACAGTGAATCTAAAGACTTAAATCACTTATAAAAGTTATAATATCATCTACAACTGAGAAAAATTAGATTAAATTAATATTTCAAATATGCATTATCTATTATTTGAAATTTAAAATGTACAATATAATCAAGTGTGAAATTTAAATTCGAGTAGAAGAAGAAAAACCATTTATTATTTATCCAATTTTTTAAAAATATTTAATTTAATTTAATTACTATATTTGTTATTTTATATAACTTTACAATTTTAAATAATAATGATAATTGTATATTATGTTCTCAAGTCGTCATATTTTTCTTTTGTTAATTGTGACTTTTTAATGTTTCTACAATTAATTATATATATTTTTTCTTCAAAATATTCTCTCTTCTTTCCAAGAAGTTAAATTGTTTTTGAATTATGAGCATTGTCGTTATAAAAATACATTTCATCTATAAATTAAAATAGAATTATAATCGATCAAAATTTACTATATTTATATGTTGAATATACATAATCTATCGCGTGAAACAATAAATACAAAACAAAAATCAAATTTGAAAGGAGACATTTGATTAATGTATATATTGATAATTATAAATTACTAGACCCCGGCACACGCTACGCGCGTGCACGTTGTCGTCGTTGGTCGTGAGTGAGGTTTATTAATGTAAAACTAAACTTAATTTGCATAAGATAATGAAATAATAAATTTAAAAACTCTTAAATATTTTTAAAAACTTGCTCGAGCGACCGAGATTCCTTTTGATAGTGTTATATGTTCCCGGTCGCTCGAGTAGTAGAAGAAAAACCATTTATTATTTATCCAATATTTTAAATATTATTTTATTTAATTAAATTACTATATTTGTTATTTTATATAACTTTACAATTTTAAATAATAATGATAATTGTACATTATGCTCTCAAGTCGTTATATTTTTCTTTTGGTAATTGTGACTTTTTTAATGTTTCTACAATTAACTATACTACACCACGGCACACGCTACGCGCGTGCATGTTATCGTCGTTGGTCGTGCGTGAGGTCTTACGAGAACATGATCAACCCGACTCCTAGGATAATACAAGAATTGATCACTTCATAAAAATATTATTAATGTCAAACTAAACTTAATTTGCATAAGATAATGAAATAATAAAATTTAAAAACTCTTAAATATTTTTAAAAAATTGCTCGAGCGACCGGGATTCCTTTTGATATATGCTCCCGGTCGCTCGAGCATTGTTTAAAAATATTTAAGAGTTTTTAAATTTTATTATTTCATTATCTTATGCAAATTAAGTTTAGTTTGACATTAATAATATTTTTATGAAGTGATCAATTCTTGTATTATCCTAGGAGTCGGGTTGATCATGTTCTCGTAAGACGTCACGCACGACAGACGACGACAACGTGCACGCGCGTAGCGTGTGCCGTGGTGTAGTATAATTAATTGTAGAAACATTAAAAAAGTCACAATTACCAAAAGAAAAATATAACGACTTGAGAGCATAATGTACAATTATCATTATTATTTAAAATTGTAAAGTTATATAAAATAACAAATATATTAATTTAATTAAATAAAATAATATTTAAAATATTGGATAAATAATAAATGGTTTTTCTTCTACTACTCGAGCGACCGGGAACATATAACACTATCAAAATGAATCTCGGTCGCTCGAGCAAGTTTTTAAAAATATTTAAGAGTTTTTAAATTTATTATTTCATTATCTTATGCAAATTAAGTTTAGTTTTACATTAATAAACCTCACTCACGACCAACGACGACAACGTGCACACGCGTAGCGTGTGCCGGGGTCTAGTATATGTTATGCCTAATATTAGCAAATATAGTTATAATAGTAATACATAATAAATTAGTAACATATTTGTATTATAATATTAAAATTATTGTAAGTATACCTATAATATACCATTATGTTGATATTAATAATTGAAGGTAAAATTATTAGTATATGATTGTTAATTGTTATTAATGGTATATTAAAAACATTATGTATAATACGTATTATTAACAATAATATTATATTCTTAATATTACATTTTAAGGATCCAAACAATTGATGTTGATTCTTTATTCTTACGTAATTTTAAAAATAATAAAGGGTATTTTACGTAATATTATTACGTAATATTATTAACAATAATATTAATATTTAATATTAAGATACTTAATATTGTTATCCTTACGTAATTTGATGTTGATTCTTTATTCTTGAGCAAACGATTGTTGTAAACAGCTATTCTTTTCAGTTGGAGATTGAAGAGATGGTGTGATAATGGAGTTGGAGATTGGAGATATGGTGGGATAAAAAATTCTATTGGAGATTGGAGAGATGGTGGTTGGAGGGATAGTGGGAGAGAGAGGGATAATATGAGAGATTTTATCGTAAAAAATGGAGGTGGATGGTGAAAAAAACTAATAAAATAATATGGAGAGAGAGTGAGGTGGATAAATAATAAAATGTGAAATGACTAAAATAGTTTATTAAATAATGTATGTATCTAACTGTTTCATGCAATTAAAGGGTATTTTAGTAATTTAAACTGATGGCGGTTACATAAACATGTTGAGCCTTAATAATATAGATATAGTATTTTCAAATAATGATATTATTAAAATGTTTAACAAATTATACTTTTTGTAATATTATTAATATTAATGCATAAATGATTCCAGCTGCCCAAAGTTGTTAATATGTTATTACTCCAAACTAATATTATCCAAAATTTAGGTATTACATGTCGAGAAAAAATTAACAAAAAATATTTTACTACATAATTAAAATAACTCTGGTGATGTGTTGAAATAATATTTTACGAATTACTGAAATATAAAAATCAATATTAATTTCAGTATTTATTATTTATTATATTTACAAAATATTTTTGGGATTGGTCAAATTTAGATTCTATGATTATTTCTTTACTTAACTCTACATTTCAAATATATCTAAAATTAACATATGAATTTACCTAAATTTCAACCCTACTTTATGAACTCAGGAAATATTAAAGTAAAATAACTCTGAAAATATCAAAATAAAAAAATAAGGAAAAAGTTAATCAAATATATCTAATTTTATTTTTTGGGTAAATTTTTCTGGTAATTTCTTGATGTTGTCACAATAGATTTTTGATAATCGTCGTTTCATAGACATGATAGTGAGTTTGTTAAGAGATCTTAAGAGTATATTAAATGTATTCACTGACATGTTCGAACTTATGAGACAGTTGGTTAAGGCGTGCGTCTTAAATTATAGACACTAATAGCGCCCAGGTTCAAATCCCGGGGATATCGACAGTATAATAACCAAAGAAAGGTTGGATGTTGAGAGTGTAATACTCATACAAAGGTCAGATCAGATGTCGGGAGTAAAATACTCAAAGAAAGGTTGGTTGGATGCCGAAAGTAAAATACGTATTTTGTCCAAATATCGACATTTTTTTTTATCATATTATTAGAAATAAATATGATAAATATTTATCATGCTTGAGGTGTTGATATGAGAATTAAACATTTGATAAATATATCTGAAATTAAAATATAATTAAACTTAACTCTGAAAATATCAAAGTAATAAAACAAGAAATAAATTGATCAAATATATAATTTTATTTTTTTGTGCAAATTAGTGGGAATTTTTTGATGTTGTCATGGTAGATTTGTAAAAGTCATTATTTTTTTATCATATTATTAGAAATAAATATGATAAATATTTATCATGCTTGAGGTGTTGATATGAGAATTAAACATTTGATAAATATATCTGAAATTAAAATATAATTAAACTTAACTCTGAAAATATCAAAGTAATAAAACAAGAAATAAATTGATCAAATATATAATTTTAATTTTTTGTGCATATTAGTGGGAATTTCTTGATGTTGTCATGGTAGATTTGTAAAAGTCATTATTTTATAGACATGGTAGTGAACGTGTTAAGACACCTTAAGAGTATATTGAATGCATTCATTGACGTGTTCTGACTTATGAGCGTACTTCTTAAATCTCAAATAGTATGAGCGCATAGGACTGAATCATACGAATGTTGTCTGAGTGAAAATACTCATAGAAAGTTCGAGGTTGGTATGAATACTCATAAAAAGTTCGAGGTCGAGCATTAGCGATAGTTGGTATGAGATAAGATAGTATGACATGGTACATGAGTGAAAATTACTCATAGAATGTTCGAGATTGAGTATTAAACGGTAGTTGATATTATCATGATAGATTTGCAATAGTCATTGTAATAGCCTGTATGAATACTCATAGAGCAATGTCAAGCATTATGTGATAGTTGATATGAGATGAGATATTATGACATGGTATGTGAGTGAAAATACTCATAGTATGACTATAAACAATGTGCAATGTCAACTTTATCAAATATTGACATATATTTGTTTGATCATATTCTTAGTAGCAAATATTTTTTAAAAATTGCTCGAGCAACCGGGACCAAGAACCACTACTAAAGAGGCTACTGGTTGCTCGAATAATTTTTTAAAAATATTTAAAACAAAATTAATTTTATTTAATTATCTTAGGTAATTTAAGTTTAGTTTTAAAATTCAAATAATATTTTTAATTAAGTGTTTAGAGTAAAATTGGAATAAACTCAACGATGTACTTTCATAATATGTAGATATGTGTTGCGTATATATATAGATATATCTAATTAACTACTAAACTATACTGAAAATTTTGTAATCCACTCAAGTGTATTTCCCTAATGGTTATACTAGACCCGGCACGCGCTACGCACGTGCACGTTGTCGTCGTTGGTCGTGCGTGAAGTCTTACGAGAACATGATCAACCCGACTCCTAGGATAATACAAAAATTGATCACTTCATAAAAATATTATTAATGTAAAACTAAACTTAATTTGCATAAGATAATGAAATAATAAAATTTAAAAACTCTTACATATTTTGAAAAACTTGCTCGAGCGACCGGGATTCCTTTTGATAGTGTTATATGTTCCCGGTCGCTCGAGCAATTTTTAAAAATATTTAAGAGTTTTTAAATTTTATTATTTCATTATCTTATGCAAATTAAGTTTAGTTTTACATTAATAATATTTTTATGAAGTGATCAATTCTTGTATTATCCTAGGAGCCGGGTTGATCATGTTCTCGTAAGACTTCACGCACGACCAACGACGACAACGTTCACGTGTATAGCGCGTACCGGGGTCTAGTATTAGAACTTTTTCAAAAAGTAAATATATTAGGAAAAGTATTTGAAAAAGTATACCTCGAAAAAAAAAATTTAGCAAACTATGTATACGCGCACCCCGGGGTCGCGCCTATTGGACATAGGCGCACCCCTGGGGTGCGCCTATACCAAATAGTTTTTTTTTTTTTTTTCAAATTTTTCAATAATGACGACTCGATGTTTAATTAAATATAAAATTATATATCTATTCAAAAAAATTTAAAAAATTTATAGTAAGTAGATATTTTAATTACGATTCAAATGATGCAAAAAATATTAAATTTGGATTTACGGATTGCCTGTACGGCATGCCGTAAGTTGAGGTATGAAAATTATACTTAAAAAATTATAACTCGGACCATGTAACTCCAAACTCAACACGGTTAACGCCATTTAGGTCTTAAATCAATTATCTACGTAGGATAATTTTTTGGATTAAAAATACAGTGATTTTGTAACCCCCCATCGTTTACACCCAAATTTGACCGAAATAAGTAAATGCATTAGGTGAGAAATTTAATTATATACTTACTCAAAAAAAATCAAAAAATTTATCCTACGTAGATAATTGATTTACGACCTAAATGGCGTTAACCGTGTTGAGTTTGGAGTTACATGGTCCGAGTTATAATTTTTTAAGTACAATTTTCATACCTCAACTTACGGCATGCCGTACAGGCAATCCGTAAATCCAAATTTAATATTTTTTGCATCATTTGAATCGCAATTAAAATATCTACTTACTATAATTTTTTTAAATTTTTTTGAATAGATATATAATTTTATATTTAATTAAACATCGAGTCGTCATTATTGAAAAATTTGAAAAAAAAAAAAAAACTATTTGGTATAGGCGCACCCCAGGGGTGCGCCTATGTCCAATAGGCGCGACCCCGGGGTGCGCGTATACATAGTTTGCTAAAAATTTTTTTTCGAGGTATACTTTTTCAAATACTTTTCCTAATATATCTACTTTTTAAAAAAGATCCTAGTATTAATGAAACTCAAATGTCAACCGCTTTCCTGTCAAAATCATATCCGTAAATGCCATTTGTTTTGTGTTTGGCTAAAAAGAATTAGTATTATGCCAACTGTCAACACTTTAAATAATGGATTAATTTCTGTAAAGTTTACATCATTCATTCGATTTTTTCAAAAGTAATGCTGCTTATAAAATATACCAAAGTAATGACACTTTTATTTTACAAATAGGCCTCATAAATATTATAATCGTACCATATTTTAAAATTGTATATCATAATTATTACATATACAATTTTCAATACCAAGGTTATTAACTATGATTTTAACTGTATACTCATATTTATTACCACATGTGAAGTAATAGAGCACGATAAATGTTATCTTAATAAATACATAAAGTTATGTCACAAATAACAAAAATATTAAACACTAACATCATTCAGCATTAGTGTCATTCAAAATTAACACTAACATCGCTTAACATTAACATCATTCAATTACAATTCGCTATGGAATTATGAATTCGTGAAATCTAAAAGTGAAAATTCTATTTTTGTGATTAGTATTTACTAAAATATTAATATTAAATAATTATTATATTTATATAATAACCATGATTATAACCACGAGTATGATTAAAATACCATAATCATAATTATTACGAGTAGAAAATGCATCATCATACCATAATAGTACGGTTAACAATATAAAAACAAATAACGGTTATAACCACAGTTTTTGGATTTTCAAAGCACAATTGCTGACCCTAATCGCAAAACATATTAAACTTATAGTGATTTTGTATTATTTTTAAGTTTAGTTAAAAAAAAAACATTTTATGTATTATGAATACTTTTTGAAATTGGGAAAATCAATCAAATTTATACTATAATGATGGTTATATTAATTAAAGGGAAATCAATCAAATTTTATGTAGCATTCTTATATAAAAAAGAATTACGAAAAAAACAAGACTTGGGTGACAACTGTAACGTAAATGTAATGACATTTCAATATCTAATGCACAAAATAAATTAATTTGTAATCCTTGATTAAAGTTAGATAAGCCTGAAAATACACTTGGATATTTTGTTGTTATTGGTAAATTCATTCATAATGTTTGTCTTTACATCAAAATGTTTTAAATTGTTTGTATTTGCACTTTTTCATCCATCTATGTTATATTACATTTAAATGACTTAATACTAAATAGATATTACCGAGAATACCCCTTCTTGAACATCTCTCTATCTCTTACCATTCTTCTGCATCTTCAGCCTCCTAAGCACTACGACCCCAATTTCATCGCTTTGGTTGAGAGACTCCTCATAGGACTCGCATTCGAGTAAGTTTATCTTCCTCCTTAGTTTATCGATTTTGTCCTTCTTGGCTTCGAGCTCAATTGGAAACTCCAAAACCCTAGGCTTGTTCTCAACTCAAACAGTTTCGATTGGAGTTTAATCTCTCGATGATGTTGATGAGGCTTCAAGAATTTCATGTACTTTGGGTGATAATGATGACCAAGTTCCTCGACAATTTAGAGAAGTTTTGAAACTCATCAATGATGAAAGAATACAACGTGTTGCTATTGAAAATTTTAACGGTGCATTTCTTTCACGGAATAAGAAATACATAATAGAGAATAAGGAATAAGAGATAATAATATGAAGTTGTTTCTTTGGTGGATTGGAATGGAATGAAATAAGAAACTCTAATGTTTATTTGGTGGAATGGTACATGAAAATAGAATGGAATATGGTCAAATGACATATATGTCATTACTATCATATGTATAGTATATAATACAAATAACTTGAATTAATTAATTATAAAAATTAAGAATAATAAACTTATAATATATTTAATTAATAATTGTTTTTTAAATAATTAATTAATAATTGAAAAAACTTTTAAAATAATTAATATTTAATTTAATTAGTATTTTAATAATAAAATAAGTGAGGGTAGTTTCGCCTGTTTACCTCATATTCTGTATTTCTAGTGCACCCTCTATATGCAATCCAAGCTTTTTGGATGGAATTCATATTACCACCTCTCTAGGATTCCGTATTCCGAATTTTTTCAATTCTGCGAAATAAGCTACTTCATACGGAATCTATTTCACCTATTCCATCAATATTCCGTGAAAAGAACATGTTGTCTATGGTGGAGTCATACTACCACCTAAGCTTGACAATCTCAGTCAATTAGTAGACTCAAACCCTAAACCAATTAATCTACCATTGCCTAATAATGACACAAAGGTAGTACCAAGTATTGTGTTGCCAAGGAAAGTCAAATATTGCAGAATCACACAAATTGTGAAGGTAAGAACACCCTGAGACACCCAAAAAAAGTTCTTACCTTCAAAGAATCTCACTTTTTATGCTATATTTGGATAATTTTGCAAAATGTACAAGTGATTAGAGCTTAATCTCTCACTCATGAAAGTCGGACACAATAGTCTCTTCTAAATAAGGACACAAAGTTTATGGATCTCTTCCTCGATCTTCAGAATTTTCATTCTTGGTCTTCATCATTGGTCTTCATTTAACTTGATGGTATAATAATATTTTTGCTTCTGTTTTTTTTTTCAAAATTAAATTGTCCACATGCTCTACACGTGATACTTAATGAGTTAATCTAACAAAAGGTGCAATGACAAACAAATTGAAACATACGGGTGAAATTAATTATGACGAAAAACATGTCCGTGTATGGACAAAAAAACATAAATATTCAGGTGCATTTTCAGACTTTTCCCTTCAATAAATGAAAACCCAAATATAGCTATTAAATTTCAAATTAATTTTTGTAAAATTTTTATATTGGTCTTTAATTAAAGAAAAGTGTGAAAATGCATCAATATATTTGTCAAAATATATTTTGCACCAATAGTTTTTTTTTACTGCAAAATGTATCACTATATTTAAAAATAATGGTAAATAGATTCTTCGTAAAAAAGAATTCTTTAAATTGACAAAATTAACAAATGATTTTCTAAATGTCATAATAAAATACAAAATACTTTTACTAGTGTAACAATTTCCCCCATTGATTCGCAGTTTGAGCTTTAGTCGTCTAGGAAGGCTTCAAATCTTAACCAACTGAGTTTTTAGTTGAGCCATAATTCTTTTCGAATTGAAACTGGTCTGATTTGTTATTGATAATTACGTACAAAAAATCGTAACAGGGTGTAGGTACCTATTTATCTTGGTTCATACAGATTTACCGTTAACAATAGGGTACCCTGGGTAGCGCCAATTCAATAGTTTTTTTTTATAATTATTTCGACGATTCGATATTTAATTAAAAAATAAATTATGTATCTATTAAAAAAATTATAGTAAGTAGATATTTTATTTGCAATTCAAATTATGCAAAAAATATTAAATTTGGACCTACGGATTGACTGTACGCTATGCCGTAAATTGAGATATGAACATTTGACTTAAAAATATATAACTCAAACCCTCTATGTCCAAACTCAGCACGGTTAACGTCATTTATGACAAAATTTAATTATTTACCTACTCTATTTTTTTATTTGTTTGATTAGATATATATTTAATTTTTTAACCTAACATCGTCTGTCCTATAATTTGACCGAAATGATAAAATGAATTATTTGAGAAATTTAATTATATACTTACTCAAAAAAATAAAAATTAAAAATTACAGCGCATGAATCATTTAATTACGACATAAATCATACTAACTAGACGTTACTTTTTTACTTTCGGACTGACCGTATACGATCAACTTACAACAGAGCGTACTGTCAATCTGTAAGTCCAAATTTAATATTGTTTTGCATCAATTGAATCACAATTAAAATATTTACTTACTATAATTTTTTTAATAAATGCATAATTTAATTTTTAAGTAAATATCGAATCGTCGAAATAAAAAACACATTTATTGAATTGGCGCTACCCAAGGTAGCGCAACCACAAAAAAGTTACCTTGTATAAAACAAATTACGCGTTATCCATATGTCTAAATTTTTAAATATGTTTTTTTTAAAATATCCATTTTTAAATATTTTTTATTTAACTTTTTTAAATATTTTTTAAAAATATCCATATTGATTGTACTAGAGAATTCTTGATCGTCCATGTCGGTGACGATCGTGTCGATGTCAATATATCAATACGAATTTTTTTTAAATACGATTTTTTTTTATTTGGGGAATTGAAATAAGGAAATTCACGGAGATATTTTTCAATATATTAATGCAAGTCAAATGTCAACCGCTTTTCTGTCAAAATCATATGCGTATATGCCATTTGTTTTTGGCTCAAAAGAATTAGTATTATGCCAACTGTCAACACTTTAAATAATGGATTAATTTCTCTAAAGTTTACATCATTCATTCGATTTTTTCAAAAGTAATGCTGCTTAGAAAATATACCAAAGTAATGACACTTTTATTTTACAAAAGTAACATTTTTTGTTACTATTTTTTGAGTAAACCTAGTTCGCGGGTAGAAGCTAATATATAACTATTAATTGTATTTAATTTCACTCAATTGATCCCAAATTTTAAAATTAGAATTTCACATTATCCACATAACACATAATAAATTATCATTTTCAATATATTAGACATTCTAACTATTAGTTATATTTAATTAATCAATTTACCCTAATTTCAAAATTAGGACTTCATAGTACCAAAGTGGCTAAGTTGTACAGAAGGGTGTGGAGGCAACAGGTGAGAGAGACGACACTTGTTGGTGGCGACAGTCATCATCCTCATTGGGGCAATGAAAAATGATCGAAAACGTGTTGGCACATCATTGGTGGCTTGACTGCATGACTGAATCGGGGAGGGAGGTGTTGTTTCATAGTTTGAGGGTTGTTGGTGGTAGTGAAAATGACTGAAGGCGACAACGCTATGATCGGGATAGATTCTGAGTCTTATAAGAAAACGACAACAAAGGGAAGGTGAGAACGAGGCGAAGGATAATTTGTTTTTTGGTCAACTCGGTTATATTATTTCACCGAATAAAGTTGTGATAAAACCTCACGAGCGTTCAACATTACAATCTTTGTCTAATAAGATAATAAGAGGAAGTGATGGTCTAGAGACCCAATCATCATGACTCACTCACTTTCTAGCTTGTTTGGTTATCCAGTAGTCACCACATTCATTAGTTGTCCTCGGAATTGCCTTCCATGTTATCTGCTCCACTCGATCTGCAAAAGTGGCTATGTTGACAATGTTCGCTATTATTCTCCAATATGGTTCCCCTTCCATTACTTGATCTATGATCACCCTTGAATCTGATTCAATCTCCACTTTCCTCCACCCTTTTTCGACAGCAAGTTGCACACCGACTAGAATTGTCATTGCTTCCATGGACTCGGGTCCTTTGCCTCATGTTCGACGATTCACTCTACCAACTATTTCTCCTCTAGAATCACGCGCTATTACACCTAAACCACCCATTTCTATTGGAATACACCAGGATGCATAACAATTTACCTTTATCGTATCTGGGCTAGCTGCAGTTCATCTCTCATTACCCCTCTCGATTCGATTGATGGGAGAGATATGCGGTAAGTTCCTCAAATCCTCGGAGAATGCTTGTATCTCCATGATAATGGTTCCTGGGTTTGGCATAACCCCTTCAAACATCTCTTTGCATAATGCCTTCCAAACGTGCCAACAAGTTATCATACTTATAGCCCATAGAGCACTGCTATCCGGCCTATTGCATCCCGGTTCTTCCACCCGTTCTCTTAGCCATTCCTCCATTGACTGAGATATATCCTCCCTACCACGAATACCAAGCATAGCAAACCATATTGGTCTCACCCACCTACATATGAATGTAATGTGTTCTCGCGTTTCAACTTCTCCACATATTGGACAATCCGGGTTTACACTGCCCATACTGTGCCTAACAAGGTTGTTTTTTACTACAATTTCATTCGCTGCAAGCTTACACATGTAGTTTTTAATTTTTGGGATTACCTTGGCCTTCCATATCCCCTTCCACAGCTTCGATTCTCCATTGTTGTTTGTCTGTGATGTCGCTTCACCCCTTTGTTTAGCTCCTTTAATCTATGGTACACCGACCGAACTGTTGCCTTGCCCTCCTTTGTATGAGGCCATACCAGCACATCATGTTAATCACACATGGGGAGAGGAATTCTCAATACATATTCCACATTTGACTCTGGTAAATGCTGTTGAACACTTTCTGTTCTCCACTGGATATTCTGTCCAATTAAGTCACACACTCGAGCCTCTTCATTCAACACCCGATATGAGAACTCTTTTGTTCTACAACTGTCTTTCGTACTAATCCACTTATCTTTGTACATTTTCACACTTGACCCATTGTTAATCCTCCAAACCCCTTCTCTTTTAATTATCTCTCGGCCAACTAGGAGACTTGACCATCCCAGGATGCTTGACCCCCTATGGTTGCTGATAAGAAATCACCTATCGGGAAATACAATCCTTTTAAAACCCTCACCCACAATGAGTTCGGTTCATCCAGAATTCTTGCAGACGATTTGGTTAGGAGAGCGATGTTAAAATCACGCAGCTCTCGAAAACCAAGACCACCCACATTTTTCGATTTTGTCAAATGGCTCCATCGTTTCCAATGGATTTTCCTCCATGTATTAGTTCTTCCCCACCTGAAACCCGCTATCATGGAATTGATTTCTGAACACCATGTCTTCGGTAAGTTGAAAACACTCATAGCATATGTAAGAATAGCGGTTATAACTGCTTTTATCAATACCTTTTTATCAGTTTGGTTCAATGTCTTAACCCTCTATCCCTGTAGCTTATCCTAGATCCGAGCTCGAAGATACCCCAGTGAAGTTTTTTTACCGACCCCAAAAGGCGGGTAATCTGAGATACTTATCAGGGTTTGCCAATTGTGGGATTTGCAGTTCCTCATTTATGGCTAACACAATGATCTCATCTGCTCCACGGTTGAAGGTGAGTGTTGACTTCGCTGCATTTGTACGTTGCCCGGATGCCCAACAAAACTCCATAATTATCGACTCCAATTAGCGAGCATTCTCCACTGTTTCTTCTATGAAGAATAAGAATCGTCCACAAAAAATAGATGATGAATTTCAGGGCACCCTCGCCGCATTCTTATTCCATTTAGCGTACGGTTCTAAACTGCTTTGCTTATTTTCCTCGATACCACATCTGCGAGCAATATAAACAAATACATTGATAATGGATCTCCTTGCCTCAAGCCTCGACTAGGAATGATTTGAGTCGTCTGGTTCCCATTCACTAATACATGGTACGTCAGTGTGGTTATGCAAGAACGAATCTACTGAATCCACTTCACCCTAAACCTACGCTTCTCGAGATTCTTTAGCAAAAACTCTCATTCGACACGATCATAAGCTTTCTGCATATCTATCTTCAATGCACATCATGTTCCTCTCGTGCCGGTCTGGTGATTCAGATGGAGAAAAATCTCATGAGCCACTAGGACATTGTCTTGAATCAGCCGACCTGCCACAAATGCACTCTGAAAAAGAGTAATCATCTCTGGTAAACTTAGGCAATGTCCTTGAACAATATCATTTATCCTCACACTTGGATCCCATCTCTATAAACTTAGGCAATGTCCTTGAATAACCCATGACGACATATAAAAAATTTGATCCTTATCTATTATATTCTCAAACTCAAATAGCATAATTATGTCTTCTATCTCAGAGATCCTGCATTTTCCATAGCTCGCCCAAGCTAATTTCAAAACACTCTGGATAGCTGTTGGCTTCACAATTTTCTTAGAAATTATCCTCCCAACATACCTCTCACCGTCTTCTAGCCGTGGATTTGAAGGTAGATCCAAGATGGTTTACCGGGTTGAATGTTCACCTCTAGAGCTCGCACCAAGATTTCTCATGGTGATCGTGGTTCAACCGGCTTCACCGTAGTCACGTCTCATGCAGAAATCAAGTAAATGTTTTTAGGGTTTTCCTATATTTCTCACGTAACACAAATAAAAACTTTCCCGACGCAATAATTCGTCCCACAAATTCTCGGTGCGGTAGGCCAACAATTGTCACCCTGAACCTGACAATCACAGAGATCAACGTAGCCAATCAACGATGTTTGTATTGATCTGGCCACGTGATCTCAATCACGACAATGGTAGATACCGAGAAAAAATTGTACGGCAGAATCCTTCACGACGACTGACCTAGGAGAGAGAGGTTTCTAATTTAAAAAAGTAAAATTTAAAATAGTGACGTGCATAATTAGTTGACTTAATTATACATATTTGTATCTCATTAATCTACTAAGTTGACCCAATAACTCTTCTTATAATTGTGTTTAATACTCTTTTCAAATGAGTATACAAGCAACCACATCAAGGTGACTCGACCACTCACATCATTTACCATATACACAAAACTATAATTGTTTTTATATATAGTATATTATATATTCTTAATTAATAAACATATTAACAAAATATATTATCTTATAAAGCTAGAATACAAATTTACCCCCTAATATTTGTACATAATTATTCGATCATCTCTTAATGTTTATTTTAAAAAAATCTTTAATATTTTGTCGGAGGTTCAATTTCTTCCTTCCATCAATTTTTTTTTTATAGAAATTTAACATAACGAGACTCAATTGTAATATTACAATTGAATTACATTATGTTAATTTTGGATGAAAATTTTGACGAAAGGAAAAAATTGAATTGCCGACAAAATAATAAGATTTTTTATTTGATGACTTAAATTTTATTTGAAAAGATTAAGGCCTGCGTGGTTGTGAAATAAAGTTTGGGACGCAATTGGATAAATATAAAGTTATATAAGAGACACTATTTTTTCTTCTTCTAAAAATGGACATAATTGACCCATAATAATACTTGCAATAATTAAGTTACTATCTATTAAAATTGAATTTTTTTAAAAAGTAAGCTTTTTTATTTTTATTTTTAGAAAAGTAAGTATACAAAAAAATTGAAAAAATAGGTATACGCGCACCCCTGGGTAGCGCGTATTGGACATACACGCACCTCGGGTGGCGCCTGTGGCTCAATTTTTTTATAAAACAAATTCATTTTTTAAAGTCAATTAATAAATCAATATAAGAATTTGTTTTAAAAAAACACTATAAAATATTTTCCTTTTATAAAAATTATAAATAAAATGAGCAAAAAGTAAATAAAATTAATGTTAATTATTAAAAAAAAATCTATAAATCAGTGTTTGAGATTCAACAAGAAGATATAGAGCTATTTTGACTTAGTACTGCATTATTGAAAAAGATGTAAATTAATAAAAAAATTAATTTTAATATGTAACTTTCACATTTTATTAGTAGTTACATTTTAAATAATACTAGACTCCGGCACGCGCTACGCGCTTGCACGTTGTCGTCGTTTGTCTTGCATGAGGTGTCAGGAGGACATGATCGATTTGATTCCTAGGATAGTACAAGAATTAAACACTTGATTAAAAATATTATTTTAATTGTAAGACTAAACTTAAATGATCTAATATAATGAAATAAGACTAAACTTAATTTTGTTTTAAATATTTTAAGAAATTGTTCGAGCATCCGGGAGCCTCTTTAGTAGTGGTTCTTGCTCCCGAATGCTCGAGCAATTTCTTAAAATATTTAAAACAAAATTAATTTTATTTTATTATATTAGGTAATTTAAGTTTAATCTTACAATTCAAATAATATTTTTAATCAAGTGTTTAATTCTTGTACTATCCTAGGAATCAGATTGATCATGTTCTCATAACACATCACGCAAGACAAACGACGACAACGTGCACGCGCGTAGCGCGTGCCAGAGTCTAGTATAACTATTAGGAAAAGACACTTACGTGGATTCTAGAACTTTCATTTTAATTTTATTTTAGATTGTATAAGAAATTTTTTCTATAGCTATTCATTGAGTGGATGAAAATTGACTCTTATAGAACAATATAGTTATATAAACAGTATGCTTAGTAGTAAATTAAAATAGTATGCTCAAATTATCAAATACAATTAAAGAAAATTAAAATGTATATCTTTCTTCTAACTATAACAAAATTGAACAGTTAATTGATATAGCTAAATGAAAAAAATATAATAATTAAAGAAAATTACAATGCACATTTTCGTCCTTAATATAACAAAATTGAACAGTTAATTGATAAACCTAACAAAATATTGTGTATACTCCGTTCGCGTATATATGTATATATATATTGATAACTCTTTGAAATTCCATTTCGTAACCAAAACTTTTGTTACGTGACTACATATAATATTTTTGTTACTATGCGTGAGAAAGTAACATATTATTTGTGACTAAGAATATGAGCAAATAAATATATGTCGATATTTGATAAAGGTGACCTTGCACATTGTTTATAGTCATACTATGAGTATTTTTACTCACATACCATGTCATACTATCTTATCTCATACCAACTATCGCTTAATGTCCGACCTCAAACTTTCTATGAGTATTCATACCAACTATTACAAATCTACCTTGATAACATCAACTATCGCTTAATGCTCGATCTCGAACTTTCTATGAGTAATATCACTCACATACAATGTCATACTATCTCATCTCATACCAACTATCGCTTAATGTATGACCTCGAACTTTCTATGAGTATTCATACCAATCTCGAAATTTCTATGAGTATTCTCACCGCGGCAACATCCCTAGGATTCGATCCTATGTGCTCATACCATTTGAGATTTAAGACGTACGCTCATAAGTCAGAATTTGTCAATGAATGCATTCAATATACTCTTAAGATATCTTAACACCTCCTTCACGATAAATATTTATCATATTTGTTTCTAAGAATATGATCAAAAAAATATATGTTGATATTTGGACAAAATTGACCTATGGGTATTCTCACCCCGACAACATCCCTAGGATTCGATCCTATGTGCTAATACCGTTTGAGATTTAAGACGTACACTCATAAGTTAGAATTTGTCAATGAATGCATTCAATAAACTCTTACGATATCTTAACACCTCCCGCACAATAAATATTTATCATTTTTGTTTCTAAGAATATGATTAAAAAATAATATGTCGATATTTTTGGACAAAATTGACCTTGCACCTTGTTGCTATACTATTTTTGAGTATTTTACATCCGACATCCGGAGGCCCGAGGATTTGAATCCCTGGGAACTCTGACACCTTCACCATTTCATTGAGTATTTTACTTCCGACATCCGACCGACCTTTCTTTAAGTATTTTACTCTCGATATCCGTCATTTCTTTGAGTATTATACTCTCGACATCCCCATGATTTGAACCTGGGCGTTATTACTATTTATGCTTTAAGACACACTCCTTAACCAACTGTCTCATAAGTCTGAACATGTCAGTGAGGACATTTAATATACTCTTAAGATATCTTAAGAATTTCATTACCATGTCTATGAAACGACGACTATAAAAAATATACTCTAACAACATCAATAAATTATCACTAAAATTTGCACAAAAAAATAAAAGTAGATATTTGATTAACTTTTTCCTTATTTTGATATTTTCAGAGTTATTTTTTACTTTAATATTTTCAGAGTTCATAAAGTAAGGTTGAGAGTTAAGTATATACATATTTTAATTTTAGTTATATTTGGAATGTAAGGTTAAGTACAGAAATACTCATAGAGTCTAAATTTGATCATCTTAAAAATATTTTGTAAGGATAATAAATAATAAACCCTGGAAATTAATATTTATTTTTATATTTCAGTAATTTGTAAAATATTATTTCAACATATCATCGGGGTTATTTTACTTTTGTAGTAAAATATTTTTGTTACTTTTTTCTTGACATGTAATACCTACATTTTGGATGAAATTAGTTTGGAGTAATAATATATTAACAAATTTTGCAACTGGAATCATCTATGAATTTATATTAGTAATACTAAAAAAATCTATAAGTTTTTTTAGTACATTTTAATGATCTCATTTTTGAAAATACTCTATAATACATAATTATCATTATTTGGTTTTAATTTTTCAAATTTGATTACTTCTTTTGTATTTATTGCTTCACGCGATAGATTATGTATATTCAACATATAAATATACGTCAATTTTGATCGATTTTAATTATTTAAATTTATAGATGAAATGTATTTTTATAACGATAGTGCTCACAATTCAAAAAATAATAACTTCTTGGAAATAAGACAAAATGTTTTGAAGAAAAAAATCTATATAATTGTAGAAACATTAAAAAGTAACAATTACAAAAACAATATAACGACTTGAGATCATAATATACCGTTATCATTATTATATAAAATTTGTAAAGTTATATAAAATAACAGATATAATTATTAAATAAAATAAATTAAAAAATGGGATACATAATAAATGAGATTTCTTCTTCCACTCTAATTTAAATTTCAAACTTGATTATATTGTACATATTTGACATATTAATTCTCTTAGCTGTAGATAAAATTATAACTTTTATAAATTATCTAAGTTTTTAGATTCACTGGTGTAGATGAAATTATCTAAATTCTCTTAGTTGTAGATGAAAAATTATAAATTTTATAAATGACATATGTGTTTAGATTCACTATTATCTTAATGTCCGATAAAGTAAAAATATAATTTTATTTGTTAGCGAGATATATATAAAAATGGTGCATGAAAAAAAAAATGAAGGGATAGTGATATAAAAATATATATTTATCATCTTGTAAAATTTGTAATATGACATATGTGTATGAAGATGGTTAATATGTATATGTCCTTAATGTAGAAGGTCATATGTTTGAGTCTCCGTACATATAATTTTTTATAACATTTTGAGAAGACATTTAAATAATCAAAATAGCCATGATAAATATAAACTAATTAGATTATTAAAGGCGATTTGTGTAAATTTAAATATTTCGGTTAAAAAAAACATTCGTGCCTTAATAATATAGAATATAGATGTATATAGGCAAATTAATATATAATAAGTATGCGAATCGAGCCTCCACTATCCAACCCAAAAAGATTTGAGAATTCCGCACGGCCGCTCTTTGTTCATCATCATCATGATTTAGCATCATCATAATCTCTCTTTCTCTGCGCGTCTCTTTCGTCAACAACCAAGGAAAATTCTCCCATTTATATGTCTAGCAGTGATCTGTACTCACAGAAACTCTTACTTGGTATTTATTAGCTTTTAAATTATTTCGACAATCCAATATATGAAAATTGTTTCTTTCGCACACTACTGATCTTCTTCCGAATTGGGTATCTGTCAATCTTTCCTCTTCATCTCTTTCTTGCTACTTTTGGTCGTCTTACTCTCAGACAGAGATAGAGAGAGTGGTTTGAGCTGTCGAAATATGAACATGAAGTTCAAGGAGTTCTGGACAAAGAAGAGATTGGTGGGGCTTCTTCTGGGCCAGTTTCTATCTCTTCTCATTACTTCCACTGGATTCACCTCCTCCGAACTCGCCAAAAGAGGTTCATGTTTCCCATTAGAATCTATGTATGTGGTTGATTCGGAATTCGGGATGATAATTAGCAAGTTCTGGTTGGTTGATGCATGTTGATTAAATTATTGTGCCTTTGAAATTACATTAGATATCATTTTTGGATCATTGGATGGTTAAGGGAGAATTTGAAATTTGTTGATTAGAGTCATTAGACCAATTTCATGCTTACGAATATATGATGATGGTTCGAGCTTAGTCTAATTTTATTAATGTCTAGAGTTTCTTTGCATGGCTCATATACTAAGCATTTTATTTTCAGGAGTTAATGCACCAACTTCACAGTCTTTCCTAAATTACGTGCTATTGGCAATCTTCTATGGGAGTTTGATGCTTTACCGCAAGAAACCCCTCAAGGTTAATTTCGATACTTACTCATCTCTCTCTGCGCCTGCTATAATTCCTGAAAGTGTCCCGGAATGAAAGAAAATGCTACCTATTTAGCACTTACGTGTGGAGGGAATGACAATAAGAAGCTATGTTCCTACTTGTATAATTTGCAAGTCCTCAATTGAATATTTCATATTTATGTAAAACTTTTGAATTGATATAAGCATTAAACTTGACAAAGATAGTCTTATCTGATCAGTTTTTCCAGACAAGACATGGAAAATCATTTTCTCTCTATATGAAAAGGATAGAATGACTGATATAGATATTTTAAAAATGTTGGTTCAGAAAAGAATTTCTAGTT
Source organism: Chamaenerion angustifolium (assembly GCA_946814005.1). NCBI lineage: Eukaryota > Viridiplantae > Streptophyta > Magnoliopsida > Myrtales > Onagraceae > Chamaenerion > Chamaenerion angustifolium. The sequence goes on from OX328279.1 coordinate 6,056,590, forward strand.
CTGAAATTTGTTGCAGTCTTATATTTGGTTAAATAGTTGTACTTGTAATTAGTGGTTTTATCAGAAAGGGAACATGAAATCAGATAATTGGTGGTGTTTGTGGGATTGTGGCTAGAGAAGTCATGCTGTTATCTTGTATAATTTCACCAAGTATTGTATTGTGATAAATTAGATGGTATTGCTTAATTAGTTCATAAAGCTACTCTCTATATTCAGTCTTGTTGATTACAGTCAAGTTTAAGGTTCTCTGTCTGAAAATTTATCCAGGCCAAGTGGTATTATTACATAGCCCTGGGGCTGGTGGATGTAGAGGCCAATTTTCTTGGTGAGTATCTCATATATATACATATATCACATTGTTTTGCACTGCTGTCTTGTTACATGTTTTATATTAAAAGGTCTTTGTCTTCCTCAATTGATAATAAATAACGAATAAATGGATAAAAGTACGTCAAACTAGCAAAAAAGTATTCTTTTACCTTACCTTCCTGTTTCTTAATGTGATAAATTTTACTTGTTAGGTTACTTTCGGATTTGTCATTTTTGTGCTCTTAATTTTTCTTCACACCTCACAGTTTATGGAAATAAGTACTTTCACTTGCAATATCACCATTCCTATTACTTCTTCTAGCTTTTCATTTAGGTAAATGTCTTTTTAATTAACAGTTTTATGATTCTCTCTTATTTACAGTGGTGAAGGCATATCAGTACACATCCATTACGAGCATCATGCTATTGGATTGTTGGTCAATTCCGATGGTCATGTTTTTGACCTGGATTTTCTTGAGTACCAAGTACAGATACAGGAAGATTGCTGGTGTCCTTGTTTGTGTTGCTGGCCTGGTTGTTGTTGTTTTCTCAGATGTTCACTCTGGTGACAGATCAGGTAAAACAAGTATATCCTTTGTTAACATACGTGTTACAAAAAAAGTCACTGCAAAATTATCTCCTTCTGTTAAAACCTTGCAAATATTAATCTGGATAATCTGTACAAAGTCATGTTTGATTGAACCTTTTTTTTTCCTTGTATTTGTAGGGGGGAGCAATCCGAGGAAAGGGGATATACTGGTCATTGCTGGAGCAACACTATACGCAGTTAGCAATGTCAGCGAGGTAAGCAGCAATTCACATGGTTACGATTTGTTATTGACATAGCTAATATTGAACTCCATACTACAAATTTGTAGTCTTGAAGAGTCAGAGCTCCTTTTTATGATGTTTGTGGACTAAACTAACTATGATTCGGTGGTAATAATTACTATGTAATTCACTCAACAGGAATATCTTGTGAAGAATGCTGATAGAGTTGAACTCATGTCAATGCTCGGACTTTTTGGTGCAATAGTCAGTGCTATCCAAATGTATCCTTAGACCAGACATCTTATTGCATGCCTTAGCAGAGGACTTGTTCAAACATTTTGTTATTAGTAATTTCTTCTGATAAGATATTTACATTTTTTTTCTTCCTTAAGTGGTTGAACAGAAGCATTCTTGAGCGCAATGAGCTGAAATCTATTCACTGGTCTGCTGGTGCAGTAAGTTCCCATGTTCAATTATTGTCTCTTAGATACACTCCTCACCTTCAGTACTTTTATGTATTTCCAGAAAGCAGGTTTATTAACTAATCATGTAAACAGAGGTGTCTGATAATCATGCATTTTTAATTATTGGGAATGGTAATATTACATGGAAATAAATTACAGAAAATGCCAGAAGAAGTTAAAAAAAGTTGTAAATTTGATTTAATCCATAAGACTGGAGAATCTTTCTAATTTCTGATCATTGAAGAAGTTCATTGATTCTTTGAAATTTCTGCAAATGGTTATTTGCTTGTTTGTTTCAGGCATTACCTTTTGTAGGATTCTCAGTGGCAATGTTCCTCTTTTACTCTTTCGTCCCAATTTTGCTCAAGGTATGTATGAATTCAACTGATCTTGTGTAATTCATCTACAAATGACATTTTTCTCTACATGAATTGATTTGACAATATATTTGTGTAATTATTTGCACTGTATGTAGATAAGCGGGTCTACGATGCTCAACTTGTCTCTGCTTACCTCGGACATGTGGGCCGTCGTTATCCGTATTTTTGCATACCATGAGAAGGTCTTCTCTTTTTGTTGTTTTACAACTCACTTGTATCATTCCATACTTACTCCCCTCCATTCAAATTTCAAATTTCCATCATTCTGAAACCGAATATAGGTTGATTGGATGTACTTTGTGGCATTTGGTGCTGTCGTGATCGGGCTTGTCATATACTCTGGGTAAGTACCATTTTCAAAGCTTAGGTGGATGAATGGTTTGATATTACCAGAGGATTATTACAGTATTGTATACTGGAATGAACTTGCATTCCTGTTTTGCAGCTAATCTAGGGGAAATCTGAAATGGTCCAACATGTTTGAACAAAATAGTTTTTCAACCCAAAATGTTTTGAATGGTCCAACATGTTTGAAAACGATAGTAATTGATACTTCCGTTACTTGTTAAAAAATTATGTTAAATATTTTTCATATTTACAAAATTAACTAAATATTTTTCATATTTACAAAATTAACTAAATATTTTTTAAAATATTACAACTAAATCCTATATACTTACATTGATATTATAAACAAGTCTCAACTCTATTCCAGTTACACAGGGGGTCACCTAGTCAGGGTTCGAACTCAGATCAGATCCTCAAGGTTGGGCGACATGGTCTGGGTTCGAACCCAGACCATAGAACTCCTGATTAGGGGTCCCGAACTTAGTCATGACCAATTGGAGTTCCAATTGAGTCCAAATCGGGGGTCCTTTGGTCTGGGTACCCAAGGTTGGACGACCTGATATGGGTTCTCAGACCCAGACCAGAGGACCCCAGCGTGGTTCGAATCGAGTCGCGACTTGTTTGCAATATTAGTGTGAATTTGTAGGTTTTAGTTGTAATATTTTAAAAAATATTTGATTAATTTTGTAAATATGAAAAATATTTGATTAATTTTGTAAATATGAAAAATATTTATTAAAATTTTTAACATCAATTACCTTCATTTTTAAACATGTTGAATCATTAACCATTAGAAAAAAAAAATATTAGTGCAACTAAAATTTTATGCAAACATATTTGACCATTTTTAGACTTTTTCCACTAATCTAATCTATACTTTGCGTTGTCCTTCAGAGGAGACAAAGGGGATCCACCAACTCGTACAGATGAAGAAGGCGAAAGGAGCAAACGTTTTGATGATGAATCTCCCAATGAACAAGCACGCCATCGTGATGTTGATTCGATCTCTAAACCCGAACCAAGCAACAAGTCCCATGAGTTTGTTGGATGCAGCAACTCTGGAATGTCATCAGCCTTATAAAATAGGCGTTATCTTTGATCCGTTTACTCATTTTTTATCATCATCCCATAAATGTATATGTAGGATTCAAGATAGGTAGCTCAAGTATTGGAGACTAATATTTTTCTTTTTTGAAATACTCAAAAGGGTAAAATACAACATTGCTCCATAATGTTTGACCGAATTTTCAGTTCCTCCTAAAGTTTAAATCGTAAAATTATTTTCTCTCATGTTTGGTTAAATTGTAAGTTTTTGTCAAATTTTCATCCAAATTTAATAAAATAAATTTTGAAAATTGTAAAAATAATAGAAAACTTTTAAAAATGTTATAGTTTAATCATCCCAAACTTCTTTAAATGCCCCAATCAAGTTTCAATTCTCAATCGAGCTTCAATCGAATTGAGATTCAATTATAACATTTGAAAAAGTTTAAAATAATTAAATTGTGATATTTTTGAAAGTTTTTTTTATTTTTGTAATTTAAAAAAATATTCTATTAAATTTGGAAGGAAAATTTGACAAATGGGACAGACTTACACTTTGGTCAAACATGCGGGAAAATAATTTTACGATTTAAACTTTATAGAGAAAATTCAAAATCTGGCCTAATATTTGGGGCAAAGTGATATTTTACCCTATTCAAAATAATCAAAAAAGTTTATGATATGATAGAAGGGGAAGTGCCAAATGATGCGGACCGGGTGGTCTAGTCTAGTGAATCAAATACGAGGAACCGACTTCATTTGTCATCTTTTATTCCATCAAACTGAGCTGTAATGATTTGGTTTCAGTCTTGTTTATTACGAAATATTTGGAATTGGAAGATATTATTATAGAATAGATAGGAATTATTTGATAGGAGGATATGATGAATGGCAAAGTGATTTCTTTTAAAATAATACTCCTTATAGATAAATTAAATATTAAAATAACCATTCAGTTTAAAAAATATGAAAGCACAAGCATATTTCCGGATTTCCATTCGCGGTTTGACTAGCTTTAACTGAATTTTTAAACAAAATTCATTTCAAAGTGTTAATTAAAGGTTGCCACATCTGACTCGTGTTAATTAAATATGGGAATAATGATTGAATATGAGTGGAACAGGACACCAAGTCACCAAGTGAAGCAGTATCGGATAAATGGTTTGGAGAGTTCGGTGCTTCAATTCAAGATTTTCCACATTGTCGGAGTTAATCAGCATCGATTCCACACATTTTTACAGAAAATACAAAAGAAAGTTTCTTATTGGAGTTGCATATGATGTAGAGAACCAAAGATTTCATTATGCTTCGTCTTCACATACTCCAAGAATATAAATAGTTGGACTTAATTTTTAGAGCGTCTCCGTTATAAAGTAATGACTGATGATTTTAAAAGTTTACGTGTTTAAATCATACTTGTTTTGGTCAAGCTTTTACGTGTTTTGTTTTTCTTTAAAAGTTGATACTTAATTAGTATTTAATTTGAGTTTCGTATTTTTTTAAAATCTATTTGTTATACTATCAATATAAATATATCTATGCGCATTTCTTTAACGATAAATAAAACATATTCTGGTATGTACACATATAACGAACATGTAAATGATTTAATAATTATTTCATTTCAAAAAGTAAAAAAAACAAATGAAAGTATCGTCGTTACATGATAATGGTATGAACCAAAGAGAGGCAACAATCTTTTTGTTCTTTTTAATTTAAAAATTATTTTCTCCTTGATCAGTTCTAGAGATCAGGCTTTTTTGCTTGACTGGACCTTTGTTCTGTGAATTACCTTCAAATTTTTGCACGGTCTTGATGGCCGCAGCCATTGAAAGAGGAACGTAGATAAGTAAGGCTAGAGAGATAATTGTGATCATGCTGATGGACGCAATTTTTGCGTCATGCGCATGCCCACAAGTGATCTTCCCTAACCTCATCCGAATGACATCCATCATGGATACAGTAAGGAAGATGCATCCTATAATGGTTCCCGCCATCGACAGCAGCAGCATGAAAAGTCGAATGCATTGATGCTTGATTTTGTGAATATCCTTTGAGGCGTTGACGTTGACACTGTAGATGAAGAGGCAGCTCTTCAGTGCCTTGGCTACTAAACTTGACAGCAGAAAGCATGAGAAGGAGATGACTTCATTGACAAGGAGGCGTCTAGCAACGCTGTTGTCATCAGATAATGTGCAGCGTGGGTCTTTTTGCAATGACACATTCTTGGAGAATGTCAGACCCAGAAATACTGCTGCTGTGAAGAAGCCATTGACGCTCACCACGTCATCGAGGGCACTTTGGTATGCTTCAAGTGTCTTCTGATCTCTTTCCTTTTTTGCCTTGTCGTCGTCGATCGGTATCACCTTCCTGATGAAGAAGAAGAAACAAGTATATGCATGCATGGAATGTACAGTGTAAGGAAGGATGTATGATCCATTTACAGATAGCTTAATTACCTGTTGTCATCTCTTGTAGACATCTCTCAAGCAAAGCAAGCGTCAAATTTCTGAATCTGTGTTGTGTATATGTATGTATTTATGAGGGTGTACTGCGGATGATGTGTGGTTTTATAATATATATATAGAACGCCAAGATACTTGGAGAAGGTAACCAAGCAGATTAAATGAGACGACAGTAGGCATATTATTTTAGTAAGTAATAATACTAAAGGAAAAAAGAGGTAATGGAGAATCGAATTCTATCTCCTTTTCTAGTTTGCTGTTGGAGGAAGGTGAATGCAGATGCTTTGGGGGTGGTCAAAAGTATATATATATATATATATGTATATATTTAGAAAGACGTATGTATATATATATATATATATACGATGAAACATTCACGTAATGAATGGTTTTGTATTACTAAGATCGCAATTCAATCAATACTTATCTATCTAGATCCCTGTCTGATTTGGTTCAATCAAAATACCGAAATGCATGTGGAGACCCGGTTGAACCGGTCTAAACTGGCCGATTTTCGATTCTAGTTTTTTTTTTGTTTGACTGACCGGTTCTCTTCGGTTTAAATCGACATGGAACTTCAACTGGTCGATCTTCAGACTTCAACTAGGTTTTAATTCCATTTGATTCAGACGCAACCTTCATTCTTCATCTTCAAGTCTTTACTCCTTGCGTTCGGTTCTGTCAAAGCAGCAACCTTCCAGCCCTCGCCTGGCCCACATATGATGCAATGGGAGAAGGGGGGACGGGGTGGGCTGGCTGGTGGCGGGAGGATGGAGGAAGGGAAAAAAACTGGTTCGAACGAACCGAACCGTACATTTTATGAACCATACCGGTTCTGAACCGGATCACAAACCAAACATTTCTTTTTTTGCAAAAATATGGAACAGTACAAACCCAAGCATTACAAACCCAAACATTACAAACCCAAGCATCACTACAACCATCGATTCAAAGCCAAACAAAACATCAGTACAAATGGAAAACATCACTACATCAGTACAAACCAAATATTAAACAACCAAATTCAAAGAGGAAACTCGGTCCCACAGCAAATCCAGAACATTCGTGAAGCAAATCGCGAATTCGAAAATCAGAACTATCAGAACTAAATTGCGACTATTCACAAATCGCGACCTAATCTTAAATCAGAGCTAGTTGTGACCTAAATCGTGAACAATCGGAAGCAAATTGCGAATTCAGAAGACAATCGAAGCAAATTCGGAAGCAAATCGCTACCTAAATCAAGAAGGACACGCAAAGGAGGGCTGCTGGAGAATGATGGAGACACGAAGCAAATGGACGGATTGCCACGCCACGGAAGATGGACGGAGACACGAAGCAAATGGACGGAGGCGAGACGACGACAAAGGACAAGCAAAAGATGTCTGGAGAAGGACACGTAAAGGAGAAATGAAGTTGAAGACACGCAGAGGATGGATGCTAGGCTGGAGAAGGCCGATATAAATGCTAGGTATTAACTAAACTCGGTCTGGGCCGGTCCTAAATGGGCTTTCAGGAAAAAAGCTCGAGACCAACCTTGGAAGGAAAAATTCGCCCGCTCAGTCTCGGTCCTAGAGACTGATATGGGTAGAGGTGGAAAAGATGAAGCGATTGTAGTTGCATGGTGAAATGTCCGGGTCAGGCCGGGTCCGATTGGCAGAATCGAGAACAAACCAGTAAATATCATTCACAGGTCTGCCTAGCTTGAGAATTTTGAAAATTAGATGCATATGGAGTTCTCTAACTGTAGAGACAACCATCCTCGCCCCCACCCAATAAATGACAAGCTAAGTAAAAAAAATGAACATATTCAAGCTGTACAACCAACATATATAATTATACTACCCACCTCATACAAAAACAAATACTAGTAGTATTTCAAAGGATTAACCTTCACCTCACCTATAACCACCATATGGCAGCGGTTGGGGGTACCTGCCTCCTGGACCCATCATAGGGGTAAAAATATAACCACCATCAGGAGGTCTTTGTGCAGTTCCTGGGTTCATTCCCATGCCCATAGGTCTGTAGCCAGGTGCACCTCCGATACCCATACCCATGGCAGCACCACTCATACCGGGGTTAGAAGGAGGCCTTAGTGAGGCTGCACCACCACGGCCCATGCGTGACCCAGACCCCATTGCTTTGCCCATGGTAATTGGGGATACGGAAGGATTCACTGTGGGTTTCTCCATCCTCCTCTCTTTCCTATTCAATGCGTCAAAATCAACTCCAATATCTGCCATAGGATTAGCTTTGGCTGTAACCAAAACAAAATGAAGGGAAAAAAGTGTCAATTCCATCTCTCTAGTCTACTATATAATTATAACTCCATCAATCAACATTATATTTACCAAAATAAATAAATTTATTTGATGCTTCTATATCTACTACTGAGGCAATAGTGTCAGCAGATCAGTCATTCCTCTGTTGCTGTCTATGTTTTTACTGAATGTAGTGTACGCGTTTTGTTGTGCTGGTGTGCTGTGTTGTTCTACTTTTGTTAGCCTCTGCTGTAGTCTATGTGTTAAGGAGGCGCCTGACGTGAGCGTCTCAATGAAGGGTCTGCGCCTTGCCTCAAGCGCCTTTAAAAACATTGCCATAAACATTAAGAAACTGTCTGAAATACACTACAATTTAGTTCAGCATTATGTCAGACGAACTTTTATGCAGAGGTGAAGTTCAGTATGCAATAGTGTGATTAACATAGCCTAGTGAAATACAAACAGATTACAGAGAGATGAAAACAGCTCACGTCCTGATATGTTGAGGCTAACAAGCCCACGACTAAGCGTATCTGCCCACACAGTTGACTTGGTCTCAAACTTGTCCTCACTTGGTTGCTCCTGCTGAGGAACCAGAGCAAGTGCTCCTGATGAAGCTGTTAAAGCAGGTTGCGAGGTCATGAAGGACGCGCTTGGTCCTACTTGTGAAATCGAGCTTCCATAATTAGGCACTTAATAAGAAGAAGCTAGAAGTGAATTACCAGGCCTCTGCTGCTGAAAGCTCTCTTGATTGTAGTTACTGTAACTCAACCAGGTGGTTGCATGTGAGGGGGAGTCTGAGAACCAGGTTGAAGAATAGGGCCAGGTTGAGGATGGTAACTCAAAGCCGGTGCTGAAGGTGGTGGACCACCTCCATACATGTCTATATTTGGGTTGGAGGAGCGTAGGTTAGATCTGATAGAGGCGACTGACTGGGCAAAACCATAGTTGAGTACTGTTTCTGCTTTGGGTTGCAGTTGAATGGAATGAAGCTGTTTGTGCAGGATTGGACCCATCTGTGGAAGGGTATGCCTTGAAAGGACCGTCACCAAATGACTGCATCAATAAACATACAGTGAGTGCCACCTCAATCACAACAATGTGTTTATTCTTACAAACATTGTTATGTTGACGAGCCACCTTGATACCTAAAACACGATCAATCCTTGCTGAGGCAAACTGTTGAATAAGTGTTTAAGAAGCTGCCAACCTAACCTGAAACACTCAAGTTCTCTTTCACGTTAGTGTACTTAATTTGAAACACTCAAATATGTTTTTTCTGTTATTGTTGCTGTCATGACCGAGAATCATGATGTTAGTGAGTTTAGTGGATAAGAACTTTGATGTTAGTGGGTTTAGTGGTTTGTTTCTACTTTGCTTATAAATTGTAATAGTTTATGAAGTAAATGTATTCAGTTTTCTGCATCATTTGACGCAATTCAACAGCATACCTTCAAAGAGCTAAGTCTCATTTTGTTATTTTTGGTTCTAAAACCAACAATTGGTATCAAAGCTTAACTTCTTCAGGGATCTGTGAGGTTGAGTGATTACCGATTTCTTGATATCATCCACCCATAACTTAACTTCTTGAGGGATTTGTGAGATTATCGATTTCTTGAGTTCATTCACCCATAAACACTCTAAGCTCTCATCAAATGGAAGAATCTTTCTCAGGAGTTGTTCAAACAAAATTTGACGGCTCAAACTACCAAGCTTGGGCTGTCAAAATGGAAGCTTACATGCAGGGCACTGATATGTGGGAAGCTGTTGAAAAATACTATGAAATTTTAGCTATTCTATACAACCCTACACTTGCTCAAATCAAGGTTCAAAGGGAGATGAACATGAGAAAGACACGAGCCAAGTCATGCCTTTATTCAGCTGTCTCACCTACAATTTTCAGCCGAATCATGTCCATAAAGTCAACCAATGAAATTTGGGACTTCCTCGAAAAAAAAATACAAAGGAGATTGTAAACACCTGATTTTGGCTCATGGTCAAAATACCGTACGCGAGACACCGAACCGAGAAAAATCGAGACAGAAAGAAAATAAATAAATAAATATATATATATATAATTATGACCGAAAGTTATATATATATATAAATATATATATATATCTCATTCAGCCATTATATAATATATATATAATAAAAAAACAAAATATAACAAAAGTTTTACCATAGCATGCTTGTCTCCCACTCTCTTATATAAAAATCAAAAAGAAAAAATGGGAAAGCATGCTAGAACTTCTCACGGCAATTCATCTGCCAAGCTTGCCCATGGATTTAAAAATAATAAAATTTTCTCTCTATATACCTAATGAGACCGAAGGTTAAATGAGGAGAGAGCTTGGAGAAGAAGCCGTAGCTTACGGCAATGGAGGTAAGGAAGAGTGAAAAAACAAATAAAAAAAAAGAGTGAAGAAAAAAATGAGAGAAAAAATGAGTGGAATAAAATACCGATAATTATCGGACTTGGTTTCTCATACGGTATTTTAACCTCCCATGAATTAGGTATATTTCTCTCATCTTCAATATCATATTTTGTATTTTCTAAAATGTGAAATAAAATTGAGAGTTTATATACATATATTATCTATTTATGTATAATATACTTGTTAATATATATATATATATGTGTGTATATTATATATTTATATTATGTTTATGTAATACTATATATATCTATATCTATAATATATATTTATATTATGTTTATACTATATATATCTATATGTATAATATATATTTATATTATGTTTATGTTATCTATTTATCTATATGTATAATATCTATTTATATTATGTCTATGTAATACTATATATATATATATTATGTATTATGTATAATATATGTATATTATGTATATGTGAAAAAAAATAATTCAAAATTGACTTAGGTCATTCCCAAACTTTGATGAAGGTTACAACTCGGTCCTTGGACTCTCTGGTCATTTCTGGGACGTTATCGAGTGTTATAAACCAAACCAGAAAAGTTTTGGGCCATTTGTGCAAATTGTTTTTCTTAATTCAGCTCTTTTTAAAAAAAATACATTTTGATTTCTAAACTTTTCTAGACATTCCATGATTTCTAAAAATGTTACAAATAAGTCTAGAATAATTTTCGGGTTATTTTTTAGAATTTTATCAAGTGTTACAAATAAATCTAGAATAGTTTAAGGTCAATTCTGTAATTTAAAAAAAAAAATATTTTCAGTTTAGTTATAATATTTTCAAAAATTACATTTTTGATTCCTAAATTTTTCTGGACATTCCATGACTTTTAAAAATGTTACAAAAAAGTCTAGAATAATTTTCGGGTTATTTTAGAACTTTACCAAGTGTTACAAATAAGTCCAGAATAGTTTAGGGTCATTTCTGCAATTTTCGAAAATATTTATCCAATTCAGCTCAAATTTTTATAAATTGCATTTTGGTCCCTATATTTTTTTGGACATCCTTTAACTTCTCAAAATGGGACAAATTAGTCCAACGAGCTTAATATTTTCAAAAATTATTCGTGCATGTTTTGACACATTTAAAATGGCTCGAGAGTTAAACCATTTTTTTCGATCACGATTAACTTTAGTTCTCTCTTGTTTATTTGAAATAAAAAAAAATTGTTTGTACATGGTTTGTTTAATTTAAAGAAAATGCATGTAGTTTCTTTTTTTTTGGACCAAGCATGATTAAAACGGGCAATTCAGGCAAAATTGAAAATACTAATGACCTATTGAGATATTTAGTCTCTCTTCTTGAGATATTTGAAGCAACCATTGCCTTATTGGAGAACACTAATGACCTGTCAACATTAAAATTGGCAGAGCTCCTTAGTGCTCTTCAAGCTCAAGAGCAAAGAAGATTAACGCGTGAAGAAGGGGCAAATGAAGGTGCTTTAAAGGCCAAGTTGCACCTAAGCGAGAAGAGTAAGGAGGAGAAGAGGAAAGACAAACCTAATTCTAGTGATGGTGAGTCAAGTGTGACAGTAAAGGGCCAGAAAGGAGGAACTCTTCCTCCTTGCAAGCATTGTGGTAAGGAAAATCATCCTCACTACAAATGCTTGAAGAGGTTAGGCATAAAATGGAGGAGATGTCAAAAGATGGGGCATGTCGAAATGATTTGCCCTGAAAATTACAATCAACCAAAGATAGAAACTCAAATTGATGTCCATGAAGAAGAAGAGGAGCATTTGTTTGTGACTTCTTGCTTCACAACTGAAGTATTGAGTGATGAGTGGCTGATTGACAGTGGTTGCACTAGTCACATGACTGGTGATGTGAGACTTTTCAAACAACTTGACAGTCGGTTCTTTCCAAAGTCAGAATTGGAAATGGTGAGTATATTATCGTCAAAGGTAAATGAACCATAGATATCGCAAGCTATTCTGGAACAAAACTAATCATTGATGTTCTCTTTGTACCAAATATTGATAGAAATCTGCTTAGTGTTGGTCAATTAATAGAGAAAGGTTTTAAAGTGATTTTCAAAAACAGAGTGTGTGATAAAGGATCCAGCATGCCAAGAACTGTTCACGGTCAATATTAAGGGAAAGAGTTTTGCACTCAATCCATTGGAGGAGGAGCAATCTGCTTTCACAATCAAATAATGCATCAAAGAGTCTGCCCATCATGATGTCCATACACTCCATATGGAGCTCTATGAAATCCTAAACCTGGTGGAAACCCTAAGGAATAAACTTGCTGACTGTAGATAATCTGAAGCTCAGGCAATGGAAGTCATAAGGAACACCGAGAGGCAACTAGAGATTACAAATGTGACTACGGATACGCTTCGCTTGGTGTTGGAGCGATCGAGGGATCAAATCAAGGACAAACCCTTCCAGTATTGTTCTTCTGTTTCTCCTACAGTTGAAGGTGGAAACGTATGCCTTTATGATGATGAACTGACAGATGATCAATTTGTTAGGGGGCCGAGATCTCTTGCTGAGATTTATCAAAAATGCAATCTTGTAGTCCTTGAACCTGGAGGATATTAGGAAGCCAAGATTGATGAGAAATGGCTAGATGGAATGAAGGAGGAGCTTGCCATTATTGAGAAGAATGAAAAAGGAGATACAATTGCAGTTAAGAAGGTTCTTAAGGATAAATGGTACTTGTGGAACACTTGCCTAACATCTTTACCCATTAAGTTATTGTCTTCTTCGATATATTCTTCTAATCAAGTCAGTATAGTGTGTTAGGGGTTATCAAAATGTATTAGTCCAAACCGTGTGTTCATTGTTTTCTTTATGTGTGTTTGCTAGTCTAAGCTTCTTGAATCTTCTTGAGTTTTCCAGATTAGTTCAATCTGTTATTCATGTATCTAGCTTAGACTATAAATAGACTGTAGTGACCTTGTAATCTTTATATTCTTCAATCAATGTGAAAATCAGTTTCTCTGTTTTTGTTATAACAGAATTCAGTTGCTTCCTCTACAAGGTTTCATTGCTTCGAATTCAAGCAACCTTGATTCTCATCTCTTTCTATCAAATTCTGTTTTCGATTCATCTAAAATGGTATCAGAGCTATACGAATCTGAGGAATACATCGAGTAACTCGACTTCTCGCCGCGAACTCATCATCTGAAGAACATAATCAGTTCTGCATTGCTGTCGACGTCTGGTTATGGAGGATATTCTGCCACCTGCCTTCTCAAACAAAAAGGTATGTCAGCTGACTGGAGACGACAATTTCCAATCGTGGAAACAATAGGTATTGCTTGCTGTTCATGGTTTTGATTTGGAATCTCACTTATATGGAATTCAAGTTGTTCCTGCACAGATCACGGATGAAAATGGTGACAACATTCCTAATCCTGCTTTTGCCAAATATCAACAACGTGATAACTCTTTAGCTTCCTGGTTGTTAGTGTCCATATGTCTACAAATTAACAGTTATCTTCTAGGCTGCTTGACTGTTAACGCAATCTGGTCGAAACTTCACCAAATGTTCTCATCATCATCTACAACTCGTGTGATGAGTCTATTTGGTAGGTTAAAAACCAGATAACTGATTACACAATCTGTTAGAGATTACCTAGTAGATATTCAGTCTACATGCGATAGCCAAGCAAGCTGTGGTCATCCAATAGACGAGATGCAGCAAATTTTGATAATTCTTGATGGAGTTAAAGGCCAGTTTGACAATGTAGTTTATGTGATACATGTAAGTCGAAATCCCTATGACTTGGCTTCTGTTAGCTCAGTCTTGCTTGATTCAGAGACTAGGATTCGTGATCAACTATTTGATTCAAGTTTGATGCCTCAAGCAATGATACATAGTTCTGAAGATTTTAAGAAGAACTTACCAAACTCTGTCACTGAGTATAAGTAAGATCCAATCAGTCATCAACAGTCGAACATTCATAATCAAGCTCCTCCTCTCATGGTTGATAGAGGAAGAGGAGCTGGTGGAAGAGGATGCGGTGGAGGTAATCGACCGCAATGTCAACTCTGTGGGAAAGTTGGCAATTTGGTCAATAGATGCTATAAAAGATTCGATGTAAACTTTCATGGAGTGACATCTTCCAAAAATCAAAATGTTCAGATGGCTGCCAACATGTGTCAAACTTCCTGGAATGATTCTGCAGATACAACTTCTACTGTGAACACTTTGCCCAATCCTTTGAATGTACCTCATCCTATTTTTCTGTCCACAGGAACATCTCCCTCTTATCCTCAGTATCCTTTCATGCTTCCTTACAGAATGATGCCTGGATATGTTGGGAATCCTTCCTCCTATTCAGGCTCTATGCAAGAGACATGCTTCAATCCGCAAGTCAATTATGTCTCTCTACATATTCCTCAATCAGGTAGGAGTGATCAAGCGTGGTATCCTGATTCAGGGGCAACCAACCACCTGGCAAATGAACAACCACCGCAAGGAGCTGAGCAGTATAAGGGAGCAGGTACAGTCCAAGTTGGTAATGGAGCACATTTAGATATTTCAAGCATTGGTACTTCTGTTATCAATACTCATTCCAAACCATTATATCTCAACAATTTGCTTTATACACCCGATATTACCAATAACTTAGTCTCTGTTTCGCAGTTTTCGAGGGATAATGGTGTATACTTTGAATTTCATACTTCACACTGTCTGGTTCGTGACTCAATTACTCTTGAAGTTTTGCTGCAAGAAGAAGAAAAAGGAGGTCTATACAAGTTAGATTTCAACAGTTTTAGTTCGAATAAATGTAATAAAAACTCTATTTCTCATGTTGAATGTCAGACTGTCAATAAAGTTGAATCATCAATTTTGTGGCATAAAAGACTTGGACATCCATCCTCAAACATTCTTTCTTCTGTTTTCAAAAATTCTGGTTTAAAAGGATCTTCCTCATATGGATTGTGTTCTGCTTGTTCTGTTGGAAAAAAGGATTAGGCTTCCATTTTCAACTTCGACTATAGTTTATTCTCTGCAACTAGTAGAAGTTGATATGTGGGGGCCTGCTCCTGTTGCTTCAAATGGTATGAGATACTATATGAGTGTTGTTGATGTTTACTCTCGATATACTTGGATTTATTTTCTAAATCAGAAAAGTGAAGCTGCAAGTTTGTTTATTCAATTTCACAAACTAGCCGAAAGGTAGCTCTCATGTTCTTTGAAATCAGTTCAAACTGATGGGGGTGGAGAGTTTAAGTCTTTGTCTTCATATTTTTCTCAACATGGTATTGCTCATAGGGTTACTTGTCCATATACATCTCAACAAAATGGAATATTCGAAAGAAAACATAGACATATTATTGAAATGGGTCTCACACTCATGTATCAAGCCAGCCTACCGATGCAATACTGGAGTGATTCATTTTATACTGATGTGTTTCTTATCAATAGGCTACCTAATAAAGTTCTTGATCATATCTCTCCCCGTCAGAAGCTATTTGGTAAGATTCCTGACTATTCAATACTTAGAGTATTCGGTTGTTTGTGTTTTCCATTTACTAGACCGTTTAATAAACATAAATTGGATTTTCAATCTACACCCTGTGTTTTTCTTGGGTACTGCTCTCAGCAGCACGAATACAAATGCTTAGATAGTAATGAAAAATTGTATATATCAAGACATGTTAGATTTCATGAGGATGAGTATCCTTTTGCTGATAAAAAGGGTAAGTTCATGTTGTCTGCTGCACCTAAGAACACATATACAAGTGAGCCTTTCTTCTTACCTTTTGGTTGTATTGATAATCTTGGTTCAGACAGATGTTCTATATCTCCTTCCTATCCTTTGCCTTCACATAATACATCTACTTCTGCACTCTCAGGAGGCTCAACAGGTGGTTCTCCTAGGGACATTGTTGTTGCTGTTTCACATGATAATCCTATTGATTCTGATCAGGTTTCGCCTAGAGATATTCCTAATCAATCTGTTTGGTATGGATGTTCAGGAGAAGGATGAGTGTCTTCTTCTCAGTCATCACAAATATATTGCAGAACCTCTTACAAAAACAGGTTTGTTTGATGCTTGTTCAATGCCTACGCCAATGACAGGTAATTTTCTTTCTAAAGTTATGGATGATAAAGACAATTCTCCTTGTCCTTATGATGATCTGTATAGAAGCACAGTTGGTGCTCTTCAGTACATATGTACAACTAGACCAGATATTGCATTCGCTGTCAACAAATTAAGTCAATTTGTTCAATCCCCTACACTATGTCACTGGAATGCTCTTGTCCATATTCTGAAATATCTTAAAGGCACTATCTCTCATGGTTTATTGTTTCAAGCTTCATTGGTTCCTTCTAATGAAGTTTCTCTGGTTTCATATGCAGATGCAGATTGGGGCAGTGATCCAACAGATCGAAAATCAATTTCTGGACATTTTCTCTTACTCAATGGTAATCCGATTGTATGGAGCTCTAAGAAACAATCTGTCATTTCACGGTCTTCAGCTGAGGCTGAATATCGAGCCATAGAAAATGCTATTTGTGAGGTACTTTGGGTTAAGTCTCTTCTTCAAGAACTTGATGTTCCTCTGTCGTCTATTCCTGTGGTGTGGTGTGATAATACAAGTGATGTTGGTTTAACTGAAAATTCTATCCATCATTCAAAAATGAAACATGTTCAGATAGATTTGAGTTTTGTGTGTGAAAAAGTCTCTAGCGGTCATATGCTAGTTAATTTTGTACCTTCTAATGATCAGTTTGCTGATATTCTTACAAAGCCATTGACTGAAAAATTCTTTGTCCCTCTTCGTCAAAATTCTTTGTACCTTCTAATGATCAGCGAAGCATAAGTTCTATAGCCAAAACACATTTCGACAAAATGCATGTTCGATAAAGCAGATAAAAGCTCCAAAATTATTAACAAATCCAAGTGAAGCTCAAAAACAGCTAAAGATTTTTTTTATGTAATCTATTTAAGGAGATACATACCTTCATAAATAACTACCATCATCCTCATATGAACGTTCCCTCTCTTTGTTAGAGCTTCTACTTCGTGACCCATACTGGTAGTTACCCGTACTCCTATTTCTTCCTAAGAATTCATCATCCCTGTACCTGTAAGGAGAAAGCTCGAAGATGACAGCATGGAGTGGAAGTTTGACAACATGATGAAGATGACAACATGGCGTGAAGGTTTGACAACATGGAGCTTAAGTCATCAAGTTTAAATATGTGTTTAGTGTTGTAAATCTATTGAATGGATGGTGGTTGAACTATTGAATTGTATGGTTGGATTATTCTGAAGTCGTGACGACACTTTCAGATTGAAACTATTTGGAGGCACCCAAACTTTCAATCAGATAAAATTAGAATACTGAACTAGAACTTGAGAAGGATTGTGAATGTTGAGATTAATTTTTGGACCTTACCTTTGACCAATTTATAGTATTTTCCACACCCTTTGGAAGAGACACCACACCTTTTGAAAGAGACACTCTGCCCCTTGGAAGAGACACAACATCCCTTGGCCAATGCATGCAACATTTTGGCCACTACATGTCTTTTGGATTCAAAATTTGGCTCCAAAATCAAAGGGACACCTTAGGAAGAGGACTAGCAATGGTTCGGCCAAAACCTTAGGGACACCTTGGTCTAATACTTGGTTCTAAAGCAAGTGTCCAAAGACCGGGAATTTTGAGGTTTAAAAAGTTAAGTCATTAGTTCCCAAATTCAAATTTACAATGACTTTAAGTCATTAGCTCGACCCCAGCCAGGGGCGTTGCCCCTGGACCCGGCAAAGGGCCCCTTTGACCCTTATTGCCTCATCTCTAATCAACTGATGAATCTCCGATACAATGAATCATAATATACTTAAACAAGCGTGTACTCCGCACCCTCCTAACTTGTTTAATGAGATACTATGATCCCATTGGTCAACTAGTCAATCCAATTAAACTAAAATATATAACATTTAGTAAGAGTTTTTGTCTTTTAGTCGTATGTTTTTTCAGTCGGTTATGTTTTACAGTTTGTTTAGAAACATATACTCTACTTCTTTCTGTAAAAAGCGACGGTTCCCTTTTGTGTGAATGAAAAACTCTTTGTTACAACAGTAACTACCACTTGGTGCAGATCCAATCTCCTGAATTAATGAGTCGATCTAATGCCCTTCAGTTCTATAAGTTCTGTTGCTGTGAATAGTGTTGTTGACGTGTATGCTGTGAATGTTGTCGTGAGTTATTTGTTGTCTGCTGTCATGCTGTATTTGTTCTTGTTGTGGTGCTGTGTGTTTCGAAGCTTCCATTTACAATTGGTATCAGAGCCTGGTTGTTCAACTCCTTGACGTAGATAATTTCGAAAATCAGTTATGAGTTGTTGTTCGATAATCGACCACTTTCGAAGCATGACAAACAATGATGTGTTTGTTGGGTTGGCAATACCTAAATTCATTGGAAATTATGACTATTGGAGTCTCGTTATGAAGAATTTCTTGAAATCCAAACAGTATTGGGAAGTTGTTGAACAAGGAGTCGAAGTTAACAATATCACACAAGAGCAATTGAAATCAAATGAGCTAATTGACATGAAAGCCAAAATTTGTTGTTTCAGTCATTAGATTGGACAGTTCTAGAGAGTATCACCTCCAAGGATACTGCCAAGGACATTTGGTATTCTATGAAAGCAAAAGGCATTGGTTCCGAAAGGATGAAGAGAGCACAACTTCAAGACGTGATGAGAGAATTTGACCTTCTTCAAATTAAAGAAGGAGAAAGAGTGATGACCTATTATTCTCGAACACTTGAGATCAGTAACAAGATGAAACTTTTTGGAGAAAACATGTTAGAGACAGAAATTGTGGAGAAGATACTAAGAACAATAAGTTCAAAGTATGATTATGTTGTGTGTGCTATTGAGGAATCCAAATACATAGATTCCTTAACCTTAGATGAGTTGCAAAGCTCTTTGGTTGTTTATGAACAAAAGTTGAATCGCAATTCAAGTAGTGAAGATCACGCATTGAAGGTTGTGTCCGAAAGTGGCAATTCAAGTCATTCAAATTTGTATTCGAATAAAAGAGGCATGGGCACCTATAGGGGTCGAGGAAGAGGCTCTCATGGAAGGAATGGACGAGGAAGAAACAATACTGGAAGAGGTGATCAATTGATAAGTCAAGTAAGAGGAAATTATGGTCATAGAAATGTCTGAAATGATCAAGGTGGAAGTAGCTATTCAGCAAGAGGAAGAGGAAATGGTGATGGATATCGTGGAAGAGGTGGAAGACGTTACAATGGAAAAGCAAATGTGCAGTGCTATGTCACAGATTCAGCCATGATCAGGGCGAATATTATGCATGGATTCCAAATGAGAAGGAAGAGCAAACCAACTTTGCAGATATAGAGTATATAGGCTCAAAGGAAGTACTTCTCATGACCACTAAGAACAAGCATGGACTGACATCTGCAGATGTTTGGTTCATTGATACTGGGTGTAGCACCCACATGAGTGGATGTAAGGAAGTTTTTGCCAAGTCAGATGAGAGTTATAGGTCTCGAGTGGCCTATGGAGATAACTCATCCATTCAAGTAAAAGGAAGAAGAGACGTTAGGTTAAATTATCTAAATGGGTTATATGAGACAATATTTGATGTGTTATATGTCCCAGTTGTTGTTAAAACCAACCTGTTTAGTGTAGGGCATTTATATCTAAATGGTTAAAACCAACCTGCTTAGTGTAGGGCAGTTGTTGCAGAAGAAATTTTCAATTTGGTTTGACAGTGAGAAGTGTGAAATAATAGGGGAGAAGACGAGATCAATAATGGTGAATCCTATGAGTTCAAACAACTTGTTTCCACTTGAAGTGGAACAGTTGCAGATGAGTTTGACAACTATTGAGAAGAAAAACAAGTAGTCATTGTTATGACATTATCGATTTGGGAATCTGAATTTCAGAGGCTTAAACGCACTAAGTAGATTGCAGATGGTGGAGGGTTTGCCACCTATTAATATGAAGCATGAGTTGTGTGAAGACTATGTTATTGACAAGCATGAAAGAAGTCATTTCCAAAAAGGAAAAGCATGGAGAGCAGATGGTCAACTGCAGTTGATTCATTCTGATATATGTGATCCCATTAGTCCAATTTTAAATGGTGGGAAAATATATTTCTTCTCTTTCATCGATGACTTTACAAGGAAGGCATGGGTGACTGTGATCAGTGAAAAGTAAGAGGCCTTTCAGAAGTTTAAATTGTTCAAAGCCTCAGTTGAAACTGAAACTGGAAAGAAGATCAAGGTACTAAGAACTGATAATGGTGGAGAGTATTGTTCAAGAGAGTTTGAGAACTACTGCAAGGCTCAAGGAATTGCAAGGGAGAAAACAACACCGTTTACTCCCCAACAAAAAGGTGTTGCAGAGAGGAAGACCAAAACATTGGAGAACATGATTCTAAGCATGATGAGTGCTAAGAGTGTGCCGAAGAGATTTTTGCCAAACGCAGTCATTCAGAGCTTTCATATTTTGAATAGATGCCCCACATTTGCTGTTCGAAATATGACTCCTTATGAAGCTTGGTGTGGAAGGAAACCTACATTAGATCATTTTAAGGTATTTGGATGTATAGCTTATGCCAAAGTGCAAGATGTCAATCAAAGGAAATTAGATCATAAGTCTGAAAAGTGCATCTTTTTGGGCTTGCGTGCTGATGCAAAAGCATACACGTTGTATAATCTTGTTAATAAGAAGATAAGAATCAACTAAGATGTGAAGTTTGATAGGTTCAAATCATGGGATTGGAACATACAGAAAGAGAAGCAGAAACAAGAGATTCTCGAACATGAAGGATACAATGACCAACGAGGAGAGCATATTGCAGATGCTGAAGTACAAGGAAGCAATATTGAAGGTCTGACCGAGCCAAATGAGGCAGAAACAGTTTAGGAAGATTTGGTCGATTATGAGGTCTCACCTACTGTAGTAAGGTATCAGACTCATGGAGAAGATGAACCTGAAAGTTCAACCATGAAAGGAAAGAGTAAAAGGGATGTGAAGATGCCAAGATACTTGGATGATTTCGAGGTTAGATGCATTTATATCCATCGCACAGATCCTACATTTTATGCTCATTTTTGTTTATTTGCTGATTGTGATCTAGTAAATTATGCATCTCCTAGTAGAGATATCAAATGGGTGAAAGTTATGCAGGTTGAGATAGATTCAATTGAGAAAAATAAGACATGGGAACTTGTAGATTTGCTTAAAGGACATACCATAGGTGTTAAATGAGTATACAATACCAAACTAAAAGAAAATGCAGAAATTGATAAGCATAAAGCAAAATTAGTGGTCAAAGGATATAAACAAGAGTATGGTGTTGATTACACAAAGTCTTTGCTCCTGTGCCCAGGTTAGACACAATCAGATTGGTCATTGCTTTAGTTGCTCAGAATAATTGGTTTTTATATCAATTAGATGTGAAGTCTGCCTTTTTTGTATGGTAAACTAAATGAGGAAGTCTATGTAGATCAACCCCTAAGATTTGTGGTCAAAGGACAAAAACGAAAGTCTATAGATTGAGGAAATCACTTTATGGCTTAAAACAAGCACCACGAGTTTAATATAGTCGACTTGAGAGTCACTTTATATAGAAAGGATTCATCAAGTGTCCTTATAAACACACACTTTTTATTAAGACAGATAGAAATGGTAAGATCTTGATTGTTTGTGTGTATGTGGGTGATCTAGTTTATACTGGAAACCGCAGTTTCCTCTTTCAAGATTTTGACATTTGGTGATGAAAGGATTCGAAATGACAGATATGGGGATACTTCACTATTACCTGGGATTAGAAATTAATCAAACATCTGAGCATATAACCCTTTGTCAAAGGAAGTATGTGATAAATGTTTTACACATGTTTGATATGGTGAGTTGTAATGCTGTTAGGACCCCCATTGAACCAAATAGTAAGCTGTCTAAAAATAAGGATGGTGGTTTAGTTGACAGGACCTTATATAAACAACTTATTGGTAGTATTATGTATCTAACAGCTTCTAGGCCAAATATCCAATTATGTGTCTAGATTTATGGAAAATCCTACGGCAACTCACTTGTTTGCTGTCAAAAGAGTCCTAAGGTACTTGCAAGGAACCAAGGACTATGGTTTATTGTTTAGAAAAGAGCAGGTAAATAAACTTGTGGCTTACACATAGAGTGATTTTGTTGGCTGTCATGATGATCAAAAGAGTACTAGTGGATATGTCTTCTTGTTCACAGGAGCTGCAGTCTCTTGGCTTTCAAATGAGCAAGCCATTGTAACCTTATTTACTACACAATACGAATTTGTAGCAGCCACTGAATGTGGTAAACATGTTGTGGGTTAGAAGATTATTAGAGTTTATGCAATTCAAACAAACCTGAGCCACAAAGATGATGTGTGCCAATAGCTCAACTATCAAGTTTGCTAAAAATCTTGTTCTACATGGGAGAAGTAAACATATTGATGTCAAATACTTCTTCATGCGAGATCTTTGCAATGGCGCAGACATTGACATTGATTATTGCAGAAGTGATGAGAATTATGCTGATATTTTTACTAAAACATTGAAAATAGCTGCATTTGAATCTTGATGTGTGTCCTATTGTTTAAACTGACATTCTTGCAAGAATGTTCAGTTTAGGGGAAGATATGTAAGGAGAAAGCTTGAAGATGACATCATGGAATGAAGGTTTGACAGCATGATGAAGATGACAACATGATGAGGATGATAGCATGGCGTGAAGGTTTGACAGCATGCAACTTAAGTCATCAAGTTTAAATATGTGTTTAGTCAGAGTTTTTGTCTTTTAGTCGTATGTTTTTTCAGTCGGTTATGTTTTAGTAAACAGTTTATGTTTTACAGTTTTTTAGAAACATATACTCTGATTTTTTCTGTAAAAAGTGACGGTTCCCTTTTGTGTGAATGAAGAACTCTTTGTTACGACAGTAACTACCACTTGGTGCCGATCCAATCTCCTAAATTAATGTGTTGTTACGACAGTAACTACCACTTTGTCAATAGTGTTGTTGATGTATATAATGTGAATAGTGACATAAGTTATTTGATGTTGTGCTGTATTTGTTCTTGTTGTGCCGTATTTGTTCTTGTTGTGCTGTATTTTTCTTGATGTGGTGTTGTGTGTTTCGAAGCTTGCATTGCATTTACAGTAACAACCTCTTCCATATCGTTCTTCAGACTCTCTACCATAACGATAGGAATCTCCATTCAAGTCCCGATCTCTCCCATAGTCATACTTATCATTATCCCTGCCTCCTCCACACTGAAAGGACAACTATTGTGACACACGTTTAATATTGTATGTGCCTGAGTTTTAACACAAGTTTGATATCTTCTTGTTGTTGTGCGAGACCAAAGAATTTGCGTAGAGTGTTGAATATACCCTCATTACTCAAATTAAAAACTTGAGATTCATTGTAATGTTTTCCATCTTTGTCTATTTTTGTAGTACTAGAAAAGGAAATTAAATAAGGTAGATGGAATCATGTATAAGGATGTGTTAGAATTCTAAGTGTGGGCTAAATTGAGATGATATGAATTTGATAAGGGAGAACATCGTATTGCTTTGAATGGAAAGTTGTCTTGTACATTCGAATATCTTAATACACTTATTTATACTCATACTTGACCTTATTTGTCAAATCTAATCCTACCTAATTGTTGACAAATAGTGTAAATTGTTGACAACATGGATCTGCTGATTGTTGACGACATTATGAGTTGGATCTGGTTGACAACACTTTGTTAACAAGATTGTTCACCTTTTGACATTCTGACACTCCCCCTCAAGTTGAACAGTGGGGTTTTCGATGCTCAACTTGCACGATACTGCTTTAAATATCTTCCCTCTGTTGTTATTCAGAGTTTTTCTTCCCAATAATGCTGGTATGATTCTTTGTTGTTGTACCCTATCGGAGCCATGTCTGCTATGATTTTTGTTGTACCCTATAGGAGCTAAGGCTGCTCTATTGTTGTTGTACCCTATCGGAGTTAGGGTTGATCTGAATTTGCTTGACCCTATTGGAGTCAGGGTTGCTCTTATTTTTGTTGTGCCCTATCTGAGCTAGGGCTGCTTTATTTACGTTGTACCCTATCAGAACTATGACTGCTATGTTGTTGTACCCTATCAAAGCTGCTCTGAGTTTTCTTGACCCTATCGTGGTACCATTAATTAAGAGATTGTTCTTAGATTGAATTCACTCGACGTCTGTCTGTCTTAATATGTTGTGGTTGTGGATGCAATATAATATAATTTTGTCTTCTAAATATCACTTAATCTAGGGTAGGGTGTAACTACACTTTCTTGAGAAGATTATGATCCTCGGGACAAGTTGTATACTTCTAATGGATTAACGACACTTTCTTATGATGTATGTTAGTCGCACGATATACTTTCCATTATGAAACTATGATTGAATGTTCAAAATATTTTTCACAATGATGTTTGTTAAGTGCGTCTAGGACAGGTAATGTCACTCTCATACACAACTCACCCCTAATGCCTTGGGCACGTGGTCAGGTTGAAAGTCCACTTACACTCAAAACTTCTTTAACCTTTTTGGTACATTCTATCACCTTATAAGAAGAAATGTCCCACGTTTGTAAAATTACGAAATTAGTGTCCTTTGTAAATATTATATGACACAAATATATTTTACTCTTAGGTCATATATATATATATATATATATATATTTTGAGGTTAATAATTTTGAAATATAGATGAATAATACAATAAAAATAACCTTTTCTGCAAAAACATAAAACTCAAAAAATAAATTATACAAAAAATTTCTAAAATATAATTTTAATTTTCTAAGTAAAGTGTGGCATGCTTCAAATCCACCTAAGAGAATATTTTTAATGCTTATACTAGATAGTAGCATGCGTTACACACGTGCATTTCACATCGCACGATGTGCGTGAAATATTAGGATGACCTGATTTGATTAATTACTAACATAATATTAATTACTATTGCTCGAACCTTTATATTTTTTTAAAAAATAAATTAGCTAACTTTATTTATGATCTACATTTATAATAAATAGCTACTTTATGCATAGAATCACAAATTACAGATCCCAATTCCCAATCAAATACGCTACTTATCTATAATTTTTTTTATTAGATGCATAAACACATCTCTACCTCCCGGCTCCCACACATAATACAAACTAACTGTTTTTTTCGTACCACCAAAATAAATATGACATATAAATAAATTGTTTATTTTCAGTACACTTACGTGAATTTACCTAATAATTATATTAAACTATTATATGTGTTATGACCGTACGTGTTGTCATCAATTTTGTCGTGCTCCCAAATTATGAGTCTATAATTGCAACCTATCGTGGATAATACAAGGGGAATTAACCACCATCATAGAAATAGTACAATGAAATTTGAGTAAAAAAGGAGTTAATTACATCTCTATTATGTTGACATATGTGCTCAATAGTTAAAATTTGAGGATAATACAAGGGAAATTTACCACCATTAGAAGAACTATTTTACCAACGGATACTTAGCTCAACGACATCGCCTTTGCTTGGATGCAAGAAGTTCGATATTGATTCTCGACATATCTCAAGATTATTAATTGGATGACAAAAAATAAATAAAAAGAAGAACTAATTTACACTTAACAACATAAACTATATAAAATAATAAATTAAAATTAAAGATAATCGAGCGATTAAAAGTAAAAAATCTATAATATAATTGTAAACAAAAAGAACAATTCTATCCCTAAATTGAATGTTTCTATCCAACGCCTTTAAATCCAAACCATACAATCAATCTTCCAAGCAAATCATTAACAATTATAATACCATTTGTAAATGCAAAACAAGCAATATAACTAGAAGAAGAACAAACTTGGTTACCAACTTGGATGTGCTCGAGTTGCGTATTTCACTAGGTTTTGGCATACACGCATTTCTCTCATGCCCGTGTACATGAAGACGGTAAATGCAAGTATGATCTGCACCATAGTTGGAAACAAAATCAAACCGAACCACATTCACTATCCTATCCTCCGAAACATTCGATATCCTCTCGATCTCAAATGTTTGTCGAGTCTAGTTCTTCACAAGATCATATTCAAATCTCACCAACTTGTGCACCTCAATCATGTCCGTCATGTGTTGATCGTGAACCGAAGATAAATAATTATGCGGTACAAACCAAGCAGAAACAATACAATCTTTCGGGGTAGAGGACATGTTATATGCAACTCGACTCGAAACATGTTCTAAAGTCACTGATTCCGGGACGATCTCGGTCCTAAGTCGGATCTCCACATACCCAGAGCTTCCTTTCAGTGAGAAACACCGACTCGATTCCCCAAAACTCGGACTTATCATGTTGATTGCTTCGGAAATGACTGGATGATGTTTGTGTTCATGGATTGTAAACATGGGTTCTGAGTGTCATGAATCCATCTTCTTTATCTTTTCATCCAGAAAACCTAATTTTGATTGCATCATTGTAGCTGCTTGCTCAAAGACCTCCATTTGATCTTCCATCTTCTGTAATGCAGACTCGAATCTATTTGAACATTGCATTGAAAGTGTTGTAGTTTCTTTAGCACCTGCATTCCCGATCTCGAACAAGCGAAGTAGGATGATTAGCAGACAGAGAAGCGGTAAGATTACAGCAAGCAGTTGTCGGACGTCGGATCCGACTTTCCTGACCCGTTTTTAAAATATATATATATATTTTTTTTTTGAAAATATTTGGGTCTTGGCGAGCGAAGGGTCCGGTCGAGCGGGGTCATCAATCGGACCGAAAAAATTGAAAGAGTCGCCACCGATTAATTAAAGGCTAATCGGAATCCTAAAATTGCCTAGGGTACATGGAGTTTACATCCTAGGGCTTAAAAAGGTCTACGTCCAGAGAATCGAGTTCGGGGGTTTGATTACGTCTTAAAAACTCGCGAGCTTATAATCCGCCCTTTCGGTACTTTAATTTGCTTTTGAATTTTTTTTTTCAATTTTTGCCCGAATTGCCCGTTTTAATCATGCTTGGCCCAAAAAAAACTACATGCATTTTCTTTAAATTAAACAAACCATGTACAAACAATTGTTTTTTTCTTCAAATAAACAAGAGAGAACTAAAGTTAATCGTGCTCGAAAGAAAATGGTTCAACTCTCGAGCCATTTTAAAAGTGTCAAAACATGCACGAATAATTTTTGAAAATATTAAGCTCGTTGGACTAATTTGTCCCATTTTAAGAAGTTATAGGATGTCCAAAAAAATATAGGGACCAAAATGCAATTTATAAAAAAAACTTGAGCTGAATTGGACAAATATTTTCGAAAATTGCAGAAATGACCCTAAATTATTCTGGACTTATTTGTAACACTTGGTAAAGTTCTAAAATAACCCGAAAATTATTCTAGACTTATTTGTAACATTTTGAAAAGTCATGGAATGTCCAGAAAAATTTAAGAATAAAAATTGTAATTTTCGAAAAAAAAAATATAACTTAACTGAAAATATTTTTTTTTTAAAATTACAGAATTGACCCTAAACTATTCTAGATTTATTTGTAATATTTGGTAAAACTCTAAAAATAACCCGAAAATTATTCTAGACTTATTTGTAACATTTTTAGAAATCATGGAATGTCTAGAAAAGTTTAGAAATCAAATTGTATTTTTTTTTTTAAAGAGCTGAATTAAGAAAAACAATTTGCACAAATGGCCCAAAACTTTTCCGGTTTGGTTTATAACACTCGATAACGTCCCAGAAATGACCCGAGAGTCCAAGGACCGAGTTGTAACCTTCATCAAAGTTTGGGAATGACCTAAGTCAATTTTGAATTTTTTTTTTACATATACATAATACATAATATATATATATATAGTATTACATAGACATAATATAAATAGATATTATACATATAGATAAATAGATAACATAAACATAATATAAATATATATTATACATATAGATATATATAATATTACATAAACATAATATAAATATATATTATACATATAGATATATATAGTAATACATAAACATAATATAAATATATATTATACGTAAATATATAACATATGTATATAAACTCTTCTCTTTTTTTTTTTTTAACATAAATAATAACATTAGGAAATACAAATACAATATTAAATGCAAGAAAAATATACCTAAATCTTTCGGAACTTAAACACCGTACGAGAAACCGAGATCGATAATTACCAATATATTTTTTTTCACTCTTTTTTTTTACTCTCTCTAATCACTCCTCTCTTCCTATTTCTCTTCAAATCCTTCACTCACTCTTGATCTTGCACCCTTTCTTTTTCTTCATTACATATCATAACTCTCCTATTTATAGGAGGAGTTCTCTTCAATTGATTGGAGGAGTGTGTGATGCTCATCCTTGCATGCTTCTTACATGCTCCAACACATGGAAGGAGTGTGCCAACTTGTGGAAGGAGTGTGCCAACTTGTGAAAGGAGTGTGCCAACTTGTGGAAGGAGTGTGGAAGAGTGTGGATTGCTTGATTGCTTGCGTACGGTATTTGACCCCGAGCCAAAATCAGGTGTTTACAGCAGTGAAAGTACTTTCTTAATGTTGTTCGAGACAGTAATGCATTTAATATCAGTTTCTTGTATTTTCTTGTCGGTCTCTACTGTAGGAGTTGCAGTTTCTTCACTTTCCTGCTGCTTCTTGTTCTTGATCAATGTCCTTCTTCTCACTTTGGAAATGGAGCCTAAAGGCTTTGTGGGAGGATTTTCGCGGTCAAATCCTGAGAGATGAGAGTTGTCACTGCTAGAATTTGTCATTTTGTTGCAGAAATCCAAGAATTCCAAAGCAATTAGAGAAGAAAAGGAAGAATTGTAGGGAAAGAGGAAATGGTAATATCTAGGATTTCATCTGCCATAGATACATATAAACATGAAAAACAGAAAAGGAAATTAATGCAAATATATAACAAGTATGGCATATTGATAATTATTAAAAGAGCAAAAGGAAGAGAAGCAAGCCATAAAGAAGACGAATGTCCATTTTGCCTTACTACTATTCATGACAGCAAAACTATATATACTAACAGACAAATCTCTTCTAGAATACTGTAGAAAACTCTACTTCTAGAAGAAGCTACGTGACAAACAAATTAACAGAATTGAGAAAAGGTGACTAATAAGAATATTTGGTATTCTGAATAGACCAAATATTCTACACAACCCCCTAAAAGAGATACTCATTATCGATTTCGATGTGTTTTGTTCGCTCGTGAAACATCGGGTTGGTGGCTATTTGAAGAGCCGACTTGTTGTCACAGTATAGAGTGGCTGGAGTAGTTTGAGGAAAACCAAGTTCTGTAAGCAATCCAGTTAACCAAATAACCTCCGAAACTCCACAGCCAATCGAGCGATATTCGACTTCAGCGGAAGACTTCGAAATGGTTGATTGTTTCTTAACCTTCCAAGACACAAAAGCTTCACCGATCTTAACGCAATAGCCACTAATTGAACGTTGGGTAAAGGGACACGCCGCCCAATCACTGTCGCAATATACCGTGATAGAAGACGGATTGGATACAGGAAGTAAAATTCCTTGTCCTGGAGATTGTTTGATGTAGCGGACAACACGGAGAGCTTCATAAAGGTGGGACTGCTTGGGTTGATTCATGAACTGTCTGAGACGTTGAACCGAGTAGGCGATGTCCATTCGCGTCATGGTTAAATAAAGTAGGCGACCAACCAAGCGACGATATCGATCTCCATCGGTTAGAAGAGGATCAACTATCTTGGGTTGGAAAGTCTGATCATATTCCCATGTGGTGAGAGGAAAGTGTTGTTCCATGGGGGTTAAACATGGTTTTGAACCAGCTAAACCTGCATCGAGAATGAGCTCCAACGCGTACTTCCGTTGATTAATAACAATTCCCTGTTTGGAACGAGCAATCTCAATACCCAAGAAGTAACGAACCTCTAATAAATCTTTCAACCTGAAATGCCGATGTAGGACAGATTTCAAGTGGTCCACCATGTCCGAATCGAAGCCAGTAATCAGGAGGTCATCTACGTAAACAAGCAAGTAAACACACTTACTTCCATTACGTTTCGTGAAAAGAGAGTAATCGTAGCGGCTTTGTTGATATCCCGAGTTAACCAAAGCGGAAGTCAATTTCAAATTCCATTGACGTGAAGCTTGTTTAAATCCATAAATGGACTTGTTGAGCTTGCAAACCAGTGCTAAATTGTTTGACGTCTGTTTGGAGAAACCTTGAGGTAATCTCATGTAAACATCTTCGTCGAGGTCGCCCTGAAGGAATGCATTATTCACGTCCATTTGTCAAATAGGCCAACTAGAGGAAGCTGCAATGGCAAGGATGGTTCAGAAAGTGACCATTTTGGCCACTGGCGAGAATGTCTCGGTATAATCGACTCCTTCCTTTTGCGTAAATCCTTTGGCAACAAGACGCGCTTTATAACGATCAAGACTTCCATCCGAATTGTATTTGATTTTATAAATCCATCTGCACCCAATCACCTGCTTTCCTTGTGGTAAGACCGTGAGAGACCATGTATTGTTCTCCTCCAAAGCACGAATCTCAGCCTCCATAGCATTAATCCAATGCTTATGTTGAATGGCCTCGTGAAAGGACATAGGTTCAGATTCCTTGGATAGAGACCCCAATAAGCATTGATAAGACCTAGATAAAGAGGCATATGAGACATAGTTGGCAAGAGGATACCGAGTAGACGAGCCAACATTGAGAACATAGTCACGGTGCCAGTGGGGCTGTTGACTGACACGAGTGTTGCGGCGGGGTGGAGGAGAAACAATTGTTTCGACTTCAGGAGTAGCCAAATCATGAGATGGTGAGGGTGTGACAGCAGGTGGAATAGCTGCTTCAGTAATAGGTGGAATAACTGAAGGTTGGTTGCGTATATGGAGATATTCAAACACAATAGGAGGAATGACACGAGGATCATCATCAACAGATGTGGCAGGCATGGAAAAACGGGCTAACACAGTCTGTTTCGGCATACTAAATGGAAAGACCGATTCTCTAAAAATGACATCTCGCCTAACAAAAAATTGTGATTGGCGAATGTTGAGCAACTTGTAGCCTTTCTGTGTCATCGAATACCCCATCATCACAGTAGGGACAGCTCTTTCACTAAACTTAGCTGTGACACCCAACTTGGTTGCGAAACAAAGGCAACCAAGAGTTCGCAAATGGCTTAAGTCTGGAGGTTTGCCGAATAGTAATTCGTAAGGAGCTTTGCCACCAATAATAGACGAAGGTAGAAGGTTTATCAAATAGCATGATGCTAATACACAACACCCCCAGTACTTTGTAGGAATCGCTCCCTGAAATTTCAATGCACACGCGGTGTTTAACAAATGTCGATGTTTCCGTTCAGCCCTACCGTTTTGTTGAGGGGTACCCACACAACTGCTCTGGTGGTTTATTCCTTGATCAGCAAAGAGTTGTCGAACATCTGAGTTAAAAAACTCTGTCCCATTATCAGTCCGAACGGTTTTAATAGCTTTGTGAAACTGTGTTGTGACATGGGCCAAGAACAATCGAATAGGTCTGGAGGTATCTGCTTTAGAACGCATAAGATAGATCCAGGTGTATCTGCTATGATCATCTACCACAGTCAAAAAGTATTGAAATCCATCATAAGTGGGATTTTTGTAAGGGCCCCACACATCCATGTGTATCAAATCAAAAACAGCTTCAACATATGAATTACTCAAAGGATAGTTAACTCAGACTTGCTCAGCCAATGGACAAATATCACAGCCTTTAATTGAGGATTCATCAATACAGATAGTTGAACCCTTAAACAAAGTTTTCATTTTGTCATAGGAAGGATGACCAAGACGTTTGTGTAATAACAATCCATCACATTGAGCAGCTCCTAAATTTGACAGCTCTGTGGTATGTGTGTGCCAAATGTAGAGTCCTCCTTGTTCTTTACCAATCCCCTTGACCATCCCACTTAAGAGGTCCTGGAATATCATGCAATCAGGATAAAAAACAGCAGAGCAAGCTAAATCCTGAGTGAGTTTAGATACCGAAATCACATTAAATCGAAAATATGAAACAAGCAAAACGTCACGGAGGGTTTGGTCGTGCCCAAGAACACAGGACCCAATATGACTGACATGAGTAGTTTGACCATTTGGAAGGCTAACTGATGTAATAGGTGCAGAATTTATCTGTAAATCACTGATCCATTCAGCACGACAAGTCATGTGGTTTGTTGCTCCAGTGTCGATAATCCATAAATCCGGTAAAGCGTAAGAAATACCAGAAAGACACAGAGAGATACCTGCTATATTTGCTCGTGGGTCAGCAACCGGGTCTCTTGAAAGAAGCTGACGGGTCTGATCGAGTTGCTGTGGAGAGAACATGAGCTGCTGTGACTGAGGAGGAAATGTTGCAAGATCTGTAACAGATGCATCATCAAACTCATCGTACAGCAGCATCATCATTGTTGTTGTATCACGCTTTGTTACAGCATTGTGCACCTGCAATAGTGATTTCTTTTGAACAGACTTTCCAGCAGCAATGTCACGTTTTCTTTTAAAATAGTAGTCCTCCTTATGTTCCTTCTTTCCACAGTATGTGCAGGTAAGGTCCTTCTTGTTCTGGCTGAAGCGAGAACCATCATAAGCATTACCTTGAGAGGAAAATGCAGCCAACGGTTCTTGTACGCTCTCATTCGATAGCAACGAGCTTCTAGAAGTGTTGGATATAGACCGTTGGTTGACTGCGAGT
This sequence comes from Chamaenerion angustifolium, assembly GCA_946814005.1. NCBI lineage: Eukaryota > Viridiplantae > Streptophyta > Magnoliopsida > Myrtales > Onagraceae > Chamaenerion > Chamaenerion angustifolium. Next base: position 6,089,840 of record OX328279.1, read on the forward strand.
AGAAAAGAAACTCTCATTTAGACCGAAGAGAAACTGTAAAAGTTGGAATATGACCGAAGAGAAACTCTCATTTGTCAAGGTGCAATATGAAATCCTTCGATCGTTCCATGGGAGTGAGTGCATCTGCTTCGGCCCAAAGGGATTGAAGCCGAGAAAAGTACTCTGTAATGGAGTCTCCTCCTTGTTGTGCTGTGCATATTTGCCGATGAAGTTGGAACAACCGCGTCCCATCAACCTTGTCGTATCGTTGTTTAAGATCTGTCCAAACATCATAAGCTGTGGAAGCATAGACCATGCCCCCATGTAACTCCTTACAAACAGAGTTCATTATCCAGGATTTGACACATATATTGCAGCGATCCCAACGTGAAACATCAATAGGCAAAGCAGATTCTCTAGGAAACGATCCATCAATAAAACAAAGCTTATTTTTAACAGTCAAGCAATCTATGAAAGAACGACTCCAGTGTTGATAGTTCTCCACACCAACCAAGCGATCAGGGATAAGGGAAGAACCTGGTGCATCAGTAGGATGGAGATACAATCTGTCATCAAACAGATGTTGTTGTGGAAACGCTTCCACCGCTGGTGAAGAAGCAATCACAGGTCTTGAACCAAACTGCAAACCAGTCGTTGGATTGTTTGCTGCCATCCCTTCAAATCTCCTCAGCAACAATAATGGAAGAAGACACTAGACAGACACTCTAGAGAATATCGGCGCCAGGATATGGAAACTTCAAAGGTTTCTCTCTGATGCCATGATAATTATTAAAAGAGCAAAAGGGAGAGAAGCAAGCCATAAAGAAGACGAATGTCCATTTTGCCTTGCTACTATTCATGACAGCAAAACTATATATACTAACAGACAAATCTCTTCTAGAATACTGTAGAAAAAATTACTTCTAGAAGAAGCTACGTGACAAACAAATAAACAGAATTGAGAAAAGGTGACTAATAAGAATATTTGGTATTTTGAATAGACCAAATATTCTACACATGTTATTTTAATTCCATAGGACCAGATTATCTTGCCTTTCTAAGATTATGAATAGTCAAACCTTTGTAATGATTTGGTGTATACTCATGATTGGCAGGTTCAAAATAATATGAAGGTGCACTACTTCAAAATGAACAAGGGAAATTGGTTGATTTTTTTCTCCATAGTATATCTATACGAAAATTCAATACATAAATATTCAGTTTTTAAAATTATTTACTAAATTATACTTAATCGTGATGGTCAGTCACGATTGGAAAATTTTCCTCCTAGACGTGACTATTAGTCAAGGGTAAAACGACATCATCAACTGTTGTTTCTCTAATTTAACTGAACCGTACATGTAACTATCAATCATAGGTAGGGTCTTATTTCTTTTTTAAAATAAAATATATATAACAAGTCATGTGGTTTGTTGCTCCAGTGTCGATAATCCATAAATCCGGTAAAGCGTAAGAAATACCAGAAAGACACAGAGAGATACCTGCTATATTTGCTCGTGGGTCAGCAACCGGGTCTCTTGAAAGAAGCTGACGGGTCTGATCGAGTTGCTGTGGAGAGAACATGAGCTGCTGTGACTGAGGAGGAAATGTTGCAAGATCTGTAACAGATGCATCATCAAACTCATCGGACAGCAGCATCGGCATTGTTGTTGTATCACGCTTTGTTACAGCATTGTGCACCTGCAATAGTGATTTCTTTTGAACAGACTTTCCAGCAGCAATGTCACGTTTTCTTTTAAAATAGTAGTCCTCCTTATGTTCTTTCATCTATGAGATTTAATTGCTCCTATCTGCATCTCGCCCATTCTGATTCGTCCATCTCTGCTTCAGCGAGGATCCTTGCTGATGGGATTTCTACTTCAATTGGCAGCACGACTTCAGTCCCGTAAACAAGGGAAAATGGGGTTGCCCCTGTTGATGTCCGTATTGAGGTCCTGTATGCCATGAGTGCCCAAGGCAGCTTGTCGTGCCAGTCCTTATAATTGACAGTCATTTTCTCTATGATCTTCTTGATATTCTTATTTGCTGCTTCTACTGCGCCATTCATTTGTGGGCGATATGGAGACGAATTTCTATGCTTGATCTTAAATTGGTCACACAACCCATCAACCAATTTATTATTCAGATTTTTGGCATTATCTGTGCTGATTTACTCCGGCACCCCATAACGCGCGATGATATCCTGCCTAATGAAACGCTCGACCGCTTTTGCCGTTACTGACGCTAGGCTAATAGCCTCTATCCACTTGGTGAAATAATCGATCGCCACCAATATGAATTGATGACCATTGGACGCCTTTGGAGAGATCATGCCGATTACATCGATACCCAACATTGAGAAAGGCCATGGGGAAGTCATGGGATAGAGCTCGTGTGGTGGCGCGTGGATTTGGTCTGCGTACACTTGACAGAGGTGACAATGTTGGACATGTCTCATACAATCAGACGTCATGGTGGACCAAAAATACCCAAGTCTCATTATCTTTTTTGATAGCATTCGCCCACCCATGTGTGGGCCACAAAAACCTTCGTGAATTTCTTCCATTAAGCGCTTAGCTTCTTCGGCATTCACGCATCTCAAAAGGGTATCATCAAATGATCTTTTGTATAAGGTAGGGCCACTGAGAAAATAATTGCAAGACATCCTTCGTACGACCTTCCGGTCATTTCTTGTGGCACCTTCTGGGAACTCTCCAGACTCCAGGTATTTTTTTATGTCCGTGAACCACGGCTGACCGTCTGACTCTTCAACTGCATAACAATAGGCTGGAACCTCCTTGATCTTGATCTCCACTGGTAGTACCCGATTTCCCGGTGAAACTTTACTCATTGATGCGAGCGTTGCCAATGCGTCTGCAAATTGGTTCTTATTTCTCGGCATATGAGTGAAAGTGATGTCTTCAAATTCTGCAGCTAAATCCTCAAGGTGCTCGTGGTATGGTTGGAGTTTGGCATCCCTCGTCTTCCATTCCCCTGTCGTTTGGAGGATGATTAACATTGAATCTCCGAACACTTCTAGTTTCTTCACTTCGAGATCTAGTGCAGCTCGCATGCCGAGAACACATGCCTCGTATTCTGCAATATTGTTGGTGCAATGGAAAGTGACCTTGGCTACCACTGGGAAGTGTTGCCCCTTTGGTGAGATGAGCACTGCCCCGATCCCCCCTCCGACTGAATTCACAGCACCGTCGAAGTACATCCTCCAATTTGCCTTCGGCATCCCTTCTTCTTCTACTTGCATGATCTCACCATCTGGGAATTCGGAGTTGATCAAGTGATCGTCGTCTATGGGAAACTCCGCTAAATGATCGGCGATTGCTTGCCCCTTCACCGAAATTCGAGGCACGAATTCTATGTCATACTCAGATAATTGAACTTGCCATTTGGCGATATTTTTTGTCCATGATGGCTTATCTAAGAGGTATCTCACGGGATCCATCTTCGAATACAGACATATGGTGTAGTACAACGTATACTGGCGAAGTCGCTGCATTACCCACACGAGTGCGCAACATATCCTTTCCACCTCTTGATACTTTGTTTCACCCACCGTGAACTTCTTACTCACGTAGTATATGACATGTTCATTCTTTCCAGTCACATCGAGTTGTCCCAACATGCACCCCAACGAGTCTTGGCGCACTGTTAAATACATAATGAGTGGTCGTCCTGGAGTTGGCGGCACCAGGACTGGTGGGCTCATCAGGTATTTTTTTATGGACTCTAAGGCATTCTGGCATTCTTCATCCCAAATTATTCGAGCGTTCTTCCGTAAAAGACGAAATAAAGGTTGACACTTGGTTGTCATATTTGCGATGAAACGCGCAATATAATTCAAACGTCCTAAAAGGCTTCGGACCTGCTTGACGGTCGATGGTGGGGGTAACTCTTGTATCGCCTTGACTTTGTCAGGGTCTACCTCAATTCCATTCTCACTGACTATGAAGCCCAATAACTTGCCTGATGTGGCTCCAAAAGTGCCTTTAGTCGGGTTTAAACGCAACTTGTACTTCTTGAGCCTTTCAAATAGCATGCGTAAATTGATCAAGTGATCTTCACCTTCTTGAGACTTTGCAATCATATCATCTACGTACACCTCGATCTGTTTGTGCATCATGTCGTGGAACAGTTTCACCATGGCCCTTTGGTAGGTTGCCCCTGGATTTTTTAAACCGAAAGGCATAACTCTGTAACAAAATGTGCCCCACATCGTGACAAATGCAGTTTTTGACTTATCTGCCTCAGACATCTTGATCTAGTTGTATCCTGAGAACCCGTCCATGAACGAGAACATCGTATGACGTGTCGTGTTGTCGACCAACATATCGATATGAGGTAGAGGGAAATTATCCTTCGGATTGGCTTTGTTAAGATCTCGATAGTCGACACAGACGCGGACGCGACCGTCTTTCTTGGGTACTGGAACAATATTTGCTACCCATTCAGAATAGTTGCAAACTTCTAAAAATCCAGCGTCGATTTGCTTGATGATCTCTTCCTTAATTTTAAGGATTAGGTCGGGACTTTGTCTCCTCAGGTGTTGTCTCTTGGGTCGAAAGTTCTCAGTGTCTATTGGTAGAACGTGCTCCACGATTGACGAATCAAGGCCTGGCATGTCAGCATATGACCAGGCAAAAATCTCATGATACTCTTTTAGCAAATCTATCATCTGAGTTCTTTGGTTAGGACTCAGACTTGTCCCAATCTTCAATTCGCGTTGTTCCTCAGGAGTGCCGATGTTTATGACCTCAGTGACTTCTGTTGTTAAGAGTTTGTCTCTCTCATACCTGTCCCAACTTTCTTCAATTTCTTTCGTGATATCCTCCTCACCGGATCCTTCTCCATAATGTACAGAGTCAGATTCGGCGAGGGTGTCCTTGTACGAGATTGAATCATGGTTCCCCTTGTGGTCTTTAGAGGTATTGATCCTAAAGAAGGAAGCAGAAGAGAAGGGATATTAATATCAGAAGTAGGTAGAAAGAGATATAATATTGATGAATTAACAAAAGAAGGGATTCATTTGCTGTGGTCATGACAAATTTCCCCTATTCCAAAACGTGAGGCTCATACATATGTCCTACGCGGAATACATCCCTTTTCAAATGGTCTTACTCATTATTACTAAGAGAAAACGCATAAGCAGGTAATGTCATCCAGTTTGTGATATTCTCTCCACTAGCAAGTGGACGGACGAAAAGGCCTGAGGGAGCTTCATCAAGCAGGGCTCCAATGGTGACACCGGTCGAAAACAAGCCTGATAAGCCTTTGTGAGAAGCAACATCGTCGGGTTGAATCATTTGTGGTGGGCCAGGAAATGAAGCAGTGAGGGGAGGAAATAGCATTGCCCGTGAGTTTCCGGTTAAACGTTTCCTTCGGGCGACTTCGTAATCTTTGAAATTAGGATAGAAACCCAGTCCAAAAGTGCCTTTGTTCTTCCTTGGAGCTATTGGGTGTATGATGCCCTGACCATGGATTCCCAGTCCGCGTCCTAAGATGAAGTTGTTGCCTAACATAATCTTCCCCACCATGAGCTCAGCTCTGTCTGGTGCTGGCTCTCCCCAATCCCTAATCACAGAAATGAGATCGAAGGCATGGAAAGACAATGCATCTTCGGTCTCGATTCCGATGAAAGGTACGGAAGTCTCCTTATAGATGTTGTAATCTTCCTCCCCATCGATCACAACCAGGCGATCCTCAGATATAAATTTTACTTTCTGATGCAGGGTAGAAGGCACTGCACCAGCAGCGTGTATCCAAGGTCTTCCCAAAAGTAGACTGTAGACCCCTGGAATGTCCAAGACTTTGAAAGCTACGCTGAACACGCATGGACCAATCTCCAATGGTAATTCAATTTCTCCTTCTACCTCCCTTATATTGCCATCAAAAGCTCGAACAACACTCTTGGTTGGACGGATGAGTGACAGATCTATATTCATATGTTGGAGGGTGGACATCGGGCATACATTTAAAGCTGAGCCGTTGTCAATCATTACTCTTGAGAGCACGTATCCCTTGCTTTTGCACACGATGTGGAGGGCCTTGACATGTTGTTGTCCCTCAGAACCCAACTCTTCATCCCCGAAGGCGATTTGGCTAGCAAAAACCGAACCGATGAGTTTCTCTACTTGGCGGGTTGAAATTTCCTTTGGTACCAGGGCTTCCTTCAAGACATTCATTAATGCCTCTCGGTGTGGTTCAGAACTCAACAACAGAGCCAACAAAGATATTTGTGCTGGGGTTCTGCGCAACTGGTCTACGACCTTGTATTCAGCATCCTTTACAATCTTCATGAAATTGCTCGCTTCTTCTTCAGTTACCTTCTTCTTTTGGGCTCCCTCCACCTCCTTCTCTTTGGGTGGGTTTCTGGCTGGATATAGCAACGTCCATATCGAGTCATACTAAAAATGCCTTCATTTTTCGCAGATCCTTCCGCGTACCTCCCATAGTTCCAAGGTTCCCTTTTGTTGCTCTTGTACTTGAATGGTGTTGGTCCTTGTGGTACGTAGTCAATGATTAGTGGGGTGATCATCGAAACGTAATTCTTTAGCATCTCCTGACCCATGGGACTGATCAAAGGGGTTGGTCCTTCTTCTAAGAAGATCATGTTGACTGAGCCTGAAGCGTGGTTGGGTAGCGGATTGGTATTGACATTCGGTGGCGAAATGGGATTTAAGACAAGGTATTTATGATCAATAAGGTCTTGGATTCGGTGCTTCAGGCGAGGGCAATTGTTAGTGGTGTGCCCAGGTGCTCCCATGTGGAACTCACATTTTGAATTTGGTTCATTAGCCAGAATTCTCGTTTCGGGGCTCAGAACCTCAGGACCTATGAGCCCTTGAGCCAAAGCCTTCTTGTACAATTCAACCAATGGTATTGGAAGAGGGGTAAATTGTCGGGGCTCTCGAAACCTCCTTTGGTTCCCACCTCGGTTGACAGAATCTTGTGGATTAGGTAGAGAGGTTGATCCTTGTGGGGCTCGAGGAGCCTGGGGCATCGGGACCACCGGTGATGGTTGGTATTGTTGATACGGAGCCGAGTAAGGAGCCTGGTAAGGGTTTGGATAGACCGCGCCTATGGTCGGGGTAGGCTTTTTTGATCCAGTTTTCTTAGGATCCGCTGCACCTTTGTATGGGTCTTCAATCTTTCCGGACCGAAGCCCTCGCTCAATCAATTCGCCCGTCATGATGAGATTCGAAAATTCGGCTGTGGATTGACTCATCATTTGGGTATAATATATACCCTTAAGAGTGCTGATAAAAATTGGGACTGCCTCGTTCTGCCCGAGAGGCGGGTTCATGCAGTTGGCATTTCCCCTCCACTCAGACACATAATCTTTGAAAGATTGTCCCTCTTTCATCTCCATAGCCTGAAGATCAAGGCGAGTAGGAGCGTTATCCAGATTATGCTTATATCGGCGGTGGAAAAGCTTGGCCAGCTCCTCCATATTTGGCACTTGCTCTGTTCTTAATCCTACGAACCAGACCAGCGCCTCCCCTTTCAAACTTTCCTGGAAAGTCTGGACCATCAACTTGGTATACTGTTGATATGGAGTCATTTTTGCCATATATATCTTAAGGTGAACAATCGGATGTCCTGTTCCATCGAACCTTTCAAAGTCTGGCACCTTGAATTTATCAGGCATCGGGATTTCCTGAAATAAAGCCAGATCAGAGAAGTTCAGGTCTCCCAATCGATCTACTCCTTGAATAGACCTCATTTTTTCTTCAATCTGCTTCAACCGCTTATCCTGTTCAGTCTCGATCGGGACGACTGTGACCGAGTAATTGGGGAGGCCAAACGCGGGTCGTGCGACCTGGTTGGGGTAAACAGGTATCGGAGGTGCAACCCGATCATGCTGAAGAGGAAAAGCTTGCTCTTGAGGGCCATGTACGGGTAGTGGAACTTGATTAGGACAGTCGTATGTAGGAGGTGGAGCTTGGTTGGGATGGCCATATGTGGGAGGTGGAGCTTGGACAGGATGACCATAAGTGGGAGGTGCAACTTGGTCAGGATGACCATATGTGGGAGGTGGAGCTTGCTCGGGGTGACCATATGTGGTAGGTGGAGCTTGGTCGGGATGACCATATGTGGGAGGTGGAGCTTGCTCGGGGTGACCAAATGTGGTAGGTGGAGCTTGGTCGGGTAAGACCAAAGTACTTGGCCTGGATTGATGAGGTACTACGGGCGGAGGTGTTGCTTGAGAAGACGAGGTGGCTGCCTGCGCGTTTAGAAAAACCAACATTTGCTCGAACTGGGATGTCATACCAGCCATGCCAGCACTCATGCTGTGTATAGTCTGTTCGAGTTGGATGATCCTCTCTTCATATTCTTGAGGTGCCGGATTTGTCAACTGTCGCATGGGTTCCAGAAAACCTGGTGGAGGGCTTTGATTTGGTTGCTCCATTCGTTCCCGTTGAACGAAACCGCGAGTGCGTATCGGGCTTGTTCTTGCCAGATGTGCCTAAATCATTCAAATATCATAATGAGAATGGTAAATACACAATTGATCATGCATGTTTTTGTTTTAATATGCATGTTCCGTTCCTTCCATTCGTAGACTTTGATGACATATACGACAAACGTTTTTTTGAAACAATACTCTAAAAGGAGTTGGTCAATCAAAGTCTAATTCTTAAGACGTTTCACACGACGACGCAGCTCGTTGAGTGCATTTGTCGCTTGCTCCTTGGTTCGAAGGAAGGTCGGGGACATGCATTTCGAAAATCTTTTTAATTGCCTCGCCCTTCGTCTGGACTGTTCAAGGGTACCATTTAACTCAGCTATTTTGCCCTCACATTTCTCCAAGGTGCGATCCCGACTTCTCACTTCATTTCGCACACACCGTACCTCATTGCGGAGGCGTTGGATTTCTTTCTTGGATCTAGAGTGTTCATCAGCCCAAGCAATACTTTGAATTTCCACCCTAGATTTCATGATCGCGTAGATGTCCTCGTGAGATGACGGTGATTGCTTGGGTCTATCCCCGATTATCTCCTTCGGGTCAAAAGGAGTACATGCGGGTGCTGAGTAGAACTTATGAATGTACTCTGTTGTCGCATGGTATTCGTTTTCCTTTGTCGTGGAGCCTTCCATCAGATTTATGAATAGTGGGACTCGGTTTCCCCAATCATCATTCACTTGTCGAACTGAGTCTCGTAGTGAGTTTGCAATGTCTGTTCGGCTGTGCCACTTGTATGATCTTGGGGGTCCATGAATGTGCACCGGAATATCTTGGAAACCACCGAATTGTCGAATAACTCGGGAAGGGTAGGTAGTCATGGATCCTCGATGGCTGAGAAGCGAAACTCCCTCGAAATTTTTGCATCTAAGGATCGTAGAACGGTGGATGGGTAACCATCTAGCCGTCCATAAAATGTCCTTATGCGTTAATTTTGAAATATAGATTTTCCAATCGAGGGCTTTCCATTTCTCAGCTTCGAACAATGATCGACCTAACATTCTCGAGATAACCCTTTTGTCACCTAAAAAGTTTGCCCGGGGAAAATTCATGCCAAATTCTTTTATATGGCTTAAGAACCAAATCTGAAGTAAGGTCGGACTTGCTTTCAGTTCTCCTTTCCCTTTGGTTTTTAAAATGTTTAGAGATGCAATGGTTTCGGCGAGCAATGCTGTCACGAAACCCTTGCCTTCTATTACTTGGGTAACGACTTTAGCCATAGCTGAGTCGATGAGACCATTAGAAAAGGGAAATACGACCGTTCCCAAAACAAGTAAAATAAAAGCATGGCATCTCCCCGGGGCATTTGTTTTATCGACAATTCGGTGCTCTATCCAATATACCAAAAGTTCAATAGATAAGCCATGACCCCCATTCAACCTGAGCTCGGTGGACATTTTGTTTGTTGTGACTTTGAGCAGTTTGGCCAAGGTACTATCTTCACCTCTTTGTTGGAGGTCGGGTTGAATAATTCCACGATCCCAATCTACCCCTTGAACGAGTTGACGGTATTCTTCGAGCGTAGGTGTGAGTTCATTGTTGTTTATCACGAAGACGGCGTTTTTTACATCCCAAAAATCAGACAAAGCATCGAGAAGAGCCCAATTGACTTTGTAGTTTGCGAGTTCATGAACCTCGCCAATGTTCTCATTCACGTACTTCTGATCCTCTTTTGTCATGGATTTCCATATTCGGGCAATTTCGACCGTGGGGGGCTGAATGGCCTTGGTGCGAGGACAGTGGTTTGTCTGCTTCATCCTTACCAAAGAGGATATGTAAAACGTCCTAAGGATACAAGACAAAATGAACGGAACTTACATTTTTTTTTTTTAGAAAAATGCAATGCAAGTGCGAGAACGTAAATTACTAAGTTATTACATTTACAGAGGTTTATGGAATACAAAAGGCTCAATCCTATACATGTCATAATCTATGACCAAAACAAAACACGAGAAAATGAACAAACACGAAACTAGTAGAAGGTTAAGTGTGGTGTGGAGCTTTTGTTCTAACGGGATGGAATTTCTAGGTCCTCTGAACCGGCGGAACCTCACCCCCTGTAGAGGATCATAGGCCCATTCCGATCATCGAGTTGAGTTTTTTAGGTGCGTGCCGGCGGTCCAAACCGCTCCGGGCGCATTCCCCTACTAAAATCCCTAAGCTCTTAATGTGCTCTAGGTCCGAGCGGGTAATGGTAACCAACGTGATGTGTGCATAACGAGGATTTACATCATTTTGAATTATTACATTTACATTGCTTTCCAGACAAAAATTTAAAACTGCAAGCATAAGCAAACGGTCAAAACAAATAGGTACAAATATAACATGGCAAAGCAAACATGACAAAGCCTAAACCCTCTAAAAAAAATCCCCAGCAGAGTCGCCAAATTGTCGGACGTCGGATCCGACTTTCCTGACCCGTTTTTAAAATATAATTTTTTTTTTTTGAAAATATTTGGGTCTTGGCGAGCGAAGGGTCCGGTCGAGCGGGGTCATCAATCGGACCGAAAAAAATTGAAAGAGTCGCCACCGATTAATTAAAGGCTAATCGGAATCCTAAAATTGCCTAGGGTACATGGAGTTTACATCCTAGGGCTTAAAAAGGTCTACGTCCAGAGAATCGAGTTCGGGGGTTTGATTACGTCTTAAAAACTAGCGAGCTTATAATCCGCCCTTTCGGTACTTTAATTTTCTTTTGAAATGTTTTTTTTCAATTTTTGCCCGAATTGCCCGTTTTAATCATGCTTGGCCCAAAAAAAACTACATGCATTTTCTTTAAATTAAACAAACCATGTACAAACAATTGTTTTTTTCTTTAAATAAACAAGAGAGAACTAAAGTTAATCGTGCTCGAAAGAAAATGGTTCAACTCTCGAGCCATTTTAAAAGTGTCAAAACATGCACGAATAATTTTTGAAAATATTAAGCTCGTTGGACTAATTTGTCCCATTTTAAGAAGTTATAGGATGTCCAAAAAAATATAGGGACCAAAATGCAATTTATAAAAAAAACTTGAGCTGAATTGGACAAATATTTTCGAAAATTGCAGAAATGACCCTAAATTATTCTGGACTTATTTGTAACACTTGGTAAAGTTCTAAAATAACCCGAAAATTATTCTAGACTTATTTGTAACATTTTGAAAAGTCATGGAATGTCCAGAAAAATTTAAGAATAAAAATTGTAATTTTCGAAAAAAAAAAAATATAACTTAACTGAATTTTTTTTTTTTAAAATTACAGAATTGACCCTAAACTATTCTAGATTTATTTGTAATATTTGGTAAAACTCTAAAAATAACCCGAAAATTATTCTAGACTTATTTGTAACATTTTTAGAAATCATGGAATGTCTAGAAAAGTTTAGAAATCAAATTGTATTTTTTTTTTTAAAGAGCTGAATTAAGAAAAACAATTTGCACAAATGGCCCAAAACTTTTCCGGTTTGGTTTATAACACTCGATAACGTCCCAGAAATGACCCGAGAGTCCAAGGACCGAGTTGTAACCTTCATCAAAGTTTGGGAATGACCTAAGTCAATTTTGAAATTTGTTTTTACATATACATAATATACATATATTATACATAATACATAATATATATATATATAGTATTACATAGACATAATATAAATAGATATTATACATATAGATAAATAGATAACATAAACATAATATAAATATATATTATACATATAGATATATATAATATTACATAAACATAATATAAATATATATTATACATATAGATATATATAGTAATACATAAACATAATATAAATATATATTATACGTAAATATATAACATATGTATATAAACTCTTCTCTTTTTTTTTTTTTAACATAAATAATAACATTAGGAAATACAAATACAATATTAAATGCAAGAAAAATATACCTAAATCGTTCGGAACTTAAACACCGTACGAGAAACCGAGATCGATAATTACCAATATATATTTTTTCACTCTCTTTTTTTTTACTCTCTCTAATCACTCCTCTCTTCCTATTTCTCTTCAAATCCTTCACCCACTCTTGATCTTGCACCCTTTCTTTTTCTTCATTACATATCATAACTCTCCTATTTATAGGAGGAGTTCTCTTCAATTGATTGGAGGAGTGTGTGATGCTCATCCTTGCATGCTTCTTACATGCTCCAACACATGGAAGGAGTGTGCCAACTTGTGGAAGGAGTGTGCCAACTTGTGGAAGGAGTGTGGATTGCTTGATTGCTCGATTGCTTGCGTACGGTATTTGACCCCGAGCCAAAATCAGGTGTTTACAGCAGTGAAAGTACTTTCTTAATGTTGTTCGAGACAGTAATGCATTTAATATCAGTTTCTTGTATTTTCTTGTCGGTCTCTACTGTAGGAGTTGCAGTTTCTTCACTTTCCTGCTGCTTCTTGTTCTTGATCAATGTCATTCTTCTCACTTTGGAAATGGAGCCTAAAGGCTTTGTGGGAGGATTTTCGCGGTCAAATCCTGAGAGATGAGAGTTGTCACTGCTAGAATTTGTCATTTTGTTGCAGAAATCCAAGAATTCCAAAGCAATTAGAGAAGAAAAGGAAGAATTGTAGGGAAAGAGGAAATGGTAATATCTAGGATTTCATCTGCCATAGATACATATAAACATGAAAAACAGAAAAGGAAATTAATGCAAATATATAACAAGTATGGCATATTGATAATTATTAAAAGAGCAAAAGGAAGAGAAGCAAGCCATAAAGAAGACGAATGTCCATTTTGCCTTACTACTATTCATGACAGCAAAACTATATATACTAACAGACAAATCTCTTCTAGAATACTGTAGAAAACTCTACTTCTAGAAGAAGCTACGTGACAAACAAATTAACAGAATTGAGAAAAGGTGACTAATAAGAATATTTGGTATTCTGAATAGACCAAATATTCTACACAACCCCCTAAAAGAGATACTCATTATTCACTGCATCTTTTTCTTCCCTTTCTTATGTTCGGTAGTCAAAATGCCTGCAGCTTCTATTTCTTCTGTTTTGGCAAATAAATTTTGACACACATTTGTTGTAGTAGCACATAGTGTTGTACACGTCCAAGTGCTTTCGTGAGTAAATCAGCCAGTTGGTCCTTAGTGGAAAGGTGAGCTGCAGAGATAGTGCCATCCTTAATTCGATCACGAATGAAATGACAATCGATTTCGATGTGTTTTGTTCGCTCGTGAAACATCGGGTTGGTGGCTATTTGAAGAGCCGACTTGTTGTCACAGTATAGAGTGGCTGGAGTAGTTTGAGGAAAACCAAGTTCTGTAAGCAATCCAGTTAACCAAATAACCTCCGAAACTCCACAGCCAATCGAGCGATATTCGACTTCAGCGGAAGACTTCGAAATGGTTGATTGTTTCTTAACCTTCCAAGACACAAAAGCTTCACCGATCTTAACGCAATAGCCACTAATTGAACGTTGGGTAAAGGGACACGCCGCCCAATCACTGTCGCAATATACCGTGATAGAAGACGGATTGGATACAGGAAGTAAAATTCCTTGTCCTGGAGATTGTTTGATGTAGCGGACAACACGGAGAGCTTCATAAAGGTGGGACTGCTTGGGTTGATTCATGAACTGTCTGAGACGTTGAACCGAGTAGGCGATGTCCATTCGCGTCATGGTTAAATAAAGTAGGCGACCAACCAAGCGACGATATCGATCTCCATCGGTTAGAAGAGGATCAACTATCTTGGGTTGGAAAGTCTGATCATATTCCCATGTGGTGAGAGGAAAGTGTTGTTCCATGGGGGTTAAACATGGTTTTGAACCAGCTAAACCTGCATCGAGAATGAGCTCCAACGCGTACTTCCGTTGATTAATAACAATTCCCTGTTTGGAACGAGCAATCTCAATACCCAAGAAGTAACGAACCTCTAATAAATCTTTCAACCTGAAATGCCGATGTAGGACAGATTTCAAGTGGTCCACCATGTCCGAATCGAAGCCAGTAATCAGGAGGTCATCTACGTAAACAAGCAAGTAAACACACTTACTTCCATTACGTTTCGTGAAAAGAGAGTAATCGTAGCGGCTTTGTTGATATCCCGAGTTAACCAAAGCGGAAGTCAATTTCAAATTCCATTGACGTGAAGCTTGTTTAAATCCATAAATGGACTTGTTGAGCTTGCAAACCAGTGCTAAATTGTTTGACGTCTGTTTGGAGAAACCTTGAGGTAATCTCATGTAAACATCTTCGTCGAGGTCGCCCTGAAGGAATGCATTATTCACGTCCATTTGTCAAATAGGCCAACTAGAGGAAGCTGCAATGGCAAGGATGGTTCAGAAAGTGACCATTTTGGCCACTGGCGAGAATGTCTCGGTATAATCGACTCCTTCCTTTTGCGTAAATCCTTTGGCAACAAGACGCGCTTTATAACGATCAAGACTTCCATCCGAATTGTATTTGATTTTATAAATCCATCTGCACCCAATCACCTGCTTTCCTTGTGGTAAGACCGTGAGAGACCATGTATTGTTCTCCTCCAAAGCACGAATCTCAGCCTCCATAGCATTAATCCAATGCTTATGTTGAATGGCCTCGTGAAAGGACATAGGTTCAGATTCCTTGGATAGAGACCCCAATAAGCATTGATAAGACCTAGATAAAGAGGCATATGAGACATAGTTGGCAAGAGGATACCGAGTAGATGAGCCAACATTGAGAACATAGTCACGGTGCCAGTGGGGCTGTTGACTGACACGAGTGTTGCGGCGGGGTGGAGGAGAAACAATTGTTTCGACTTCAGGAGTAGCCAAATCATGAGATGGTGAGGGTGTGACAGCAGGTGGAATAGCTGCTTCAGTAATAGGTGGAATAACTGAAGGTTGGTTGCGTATATGGAGATATTCAAACACAGTAGGAGGAATGACACGAGGATCATCATCAACAGATGTGGCAGGCATGGAAAAACGGGCTAACACAGTCTGTTTCGGCATACTAAATGGAAAGACCGATTCTCTAAAAATGACATCTCGCCTAACAAAAAATTGTGATTGGCGAATGTTGAGCAACTTGTAGCCTTTCTGTGTCATCGAATACCCCATCATCACAGTAGGGACAGCTCTTTCATTAAACTTAGCTGTGACACCCAACTTGGTTGCGAAACAAAGGCAACCAAGAGTTCGCAAATGGCTTAAGTCTGGAGGTTTGCCGAATAGTAATTCGTAAGGAGCTTTGCCACCAATAATAGACGAAGGTAGAAGGTTTATCAAATAGCATGATGCTAATACACAACACCCCCAGTACTTTGTAGGAATCGCTCCCTGAAATTTCAATGCACACGCGGTGTTTAACAAATGTCGATGTTTCCGTTCAGCCCTACCGTTTTGTTGAGGGGTACCCACACAACTGCTCTGGTGGTTTATTCCTTGATCAACAAAGAGTTGTCGAACATCTGAGTTAAAAAACTCTGTCCCATTATCAGTCCGAACGGCTTTAATAGCTTTGTGAAACTGTGTTGTGACATGGGCCAAGAACAATCGAATAGGTCTGGAGGTATCTGCTTTAGAACGCATAAGATAGATCCAGGTGTATCTGCTATGATCATCTACCACAGTCAAAAAGTATTGAAATCCATCATAAGTGGGATTTTTGTAAGGGCCCCACACATCCATGTGTATCAAATCAAAAACAGCTTCAACATATGAATTACTCAAAGGATAGTTAACTCAGACTTGCTCAGCCAATGGACAAATATCACAGCCTTTAATTGAGGATTCATCAATACAGATAGTTGAACCCTTAAACAAAGTTTTCATTTTGTCATAGGAAGGATGACCAAGACGTTTGTGTAATAACAATCCATCACATTGAGCAGCTCCTAAATTTGACAGCTCTGTGGTATGTGTGTGCCAAATGTAGAGTCCTCCTTGTTCTTTACCAATCCCCTTGACCATCCCACTTAAGAGGTCCTGGAATATCATGCAATCAGGATAAAAAACAGCAGAGCAAGCTAAATCCTGAGTGAGTTTAGATACCGAAATCACATTAAATCGAAAATATGAAACAAGCAAAACGTCACGGAGGGTTTGGTCGTGCCCAAGAACACAGGACCCAATATGACTGACATGAGTAGTTTGACCATTTGGAAGGCTAACTGATGTAATAGGTGCAGAATTTATCTGTAAATCACTGATCCATTCAGCACGACAAGTCATGTGGTTTGTTGCTCCAGTGTCGATAATCCATAAATCCGGTAAAGCGTAAGAAATACCAGAAAGACACAGAGAGATACCTGCTATATTTGCTCGTGGGTCAGCAACCGGGTCTCTTGAAAGAAGCTGACGGGTCTGATCGAGTTGCTGTGGAGAGAACATGAGCTGCTGTGACTGAGGAGGAAATGTTGCAAGATCTGTAACAGATGCATCATCAAACTCATCGTACAGCAGCATCAGCATTGTTGTTGTATCACGCTTTGTTACAGCATTGTGCACCTGCAATAGTGTTTTCTTTTGAACAGACTTTCCAGCAGCAATGTCACGTTTTCTTTTAAAATAGTAGTCCTCCTTATGTTCCTTCTTTCCACAGTATGTGCAGGTAAGGTCCTTCTTGTTCTGGCTGAAGCGAGAACCATCATAAGCATTACCTTGAGAGGAAAATGCAGCCAACGGTTCTTGTACGCTCTCATTCGATAGCAACGAGCTTCTAGAAGTGTTGGATATAGACCGTTGGTTGACTGCGAGTAGAAAAGAAACTCTCATTTAGACCGAAGAGAAACTGTAAAAGTTGGAATATGACCGAAGAGAAACTCTCATTTGTCAAGGTGCAATATGAAATCCTTCGATCGTTCCATGGGAGTGAGTGCATCTGATTCGGCCCAAAGGGATTGAAGCCGAGAAAAGTACTCTGTAATGGAGTCTCCTCCTTGTTGTGCTGTGCATATTTGCCGATGAAGTTGGAACAACCGCGTCCCATCAACCTTGTCGTATCGTTGTTTAAGATCTGTCCAAACATCATAAGCTGTGGAAGCATAGACCATGCCCCCATGTAACTCCTTACAAACAGAGTTCATTATCCAGGATTTGACACATATATTGCAGCGATCCCAACGTGAAACATCAATAGGCAAAGCAGATTCTCTAGGAAACGATCCATCAATAAAACAAAGCTTATTTTTAACAGTCAAGCAATCTATGAAAGAACGACTCCAGTGTTGATAGTTCTCCACACCAACCAAGCGATCAGGGATAAGGGAAGAACCTGGTGCATCAGTAGGATGGAGATACAATCTGTCATCAAACAGATGTTGTTGTGGAAACGCTTCCACCGCTGGTGAAGAAGCAATCACAGGTCTTGAACCAAACTGCAAACCAGTCGTTGGATTGTTTGCTGCCATCCCTTCAAATCTCCTCAGCAACAATAATGGAAGAAGACACTAGACAGACACTCTAGAGAATATCGGCGCCAGGATATGGAAACTTCAAAGGTTTCTCTCTGATGCCATGATAATTATTAAAAGAGCAAAACGGAGAGAAGCAAGCCATAAAGAAGACGAATGTCCATTTTGCCTTGCTACTATTCATGACAGCAAAACTATATATACTAACAGACAAATCTCTTCTAGAATACTGTAGAAAAAATTACTTCTAGAAGAAGCTACGTGACAAACAAATAAACAGAATTGAGAAAAGGTGACTAATAAGAATATTTGGTATTTTGAATAGACCAAATATTCTACACATGTTATTTTAATTCCATAGGACCAGATTATCTTGCCTTTCTAAGATTATGAATAGTCAAACCTTTGTAATGATTTGGTGTATACTCATGATTGGCAGGTTCAAAATAATATGAAGGTGCACTACTTCAAAATGAACAAGGGAAATTGGTTGATTTTTTTCTCCATAGTATATCTATACGAAAATTCAATACATAAATATTCAGTTTTTAAAATTATTTACTAAATTATACTTAATCGTGATGGTCAGTCACGATTGGAAAATTTTCCTCCTAGACGTGACTATTAGTCAAGGGTAAAACGACATCATCAACTGTTGTTTCTCTAATTTAACTGAACCGTACATGTAACTATCAATCATAGGTAGGGTCTTATTTCTTTTTTAAAATAAAATATATATAACTAAATACAATTTCTTTATTAAATTTATAAATTATAAATTTATCTATTTAACCTATTTGTTTGGGAGATATTAAAGATAAATCATTACTTTCAAAAATATTATTAGGGTACCTTAAAATCTTATAATTTAGAAATATATTAGTATTTTTGACAATCTTAAGTTAAAAAAAATAGATTGAATATACAAACAAATTAAAAGTTTATACAAATCAACGTCGTTAAGTTTCGATTTAAAATTAAGTTTTTAAATAGTGGTATTTTCTAAAATTAATTCAACATATAACCTAAAATAAATCAAATACATAATCATATAATATTATCCAAAGTTAATATCTCCAACCCGTATCACCCCATCTTGCTCACCCTCTCTCATCTATCTCTCCCCTTACCTCTATGTCAACCTAAAACGTTTCTTATTTTGGCGTGTCTCGGTGCTTCAACAACCTCCTCCTCTACTTGAGTAGACTGAGCCATTGGTGATTAAAAATCGAGTACGTCATATTAAATGTCGGGATGATCCTCTTAAGAACTCGGCGTCCTTGATTGAGCCATGATTTGATGAAACTGACCAACCTCTCCAGTGAGTTCAAGATTGTACTGACAAGTCTCGATCAGGTCCTTCGTGCGTTTCTTTGACCGACCCTCTACCTTCAACCACTTTGTTTTCTTCAGTTTGGTCACATGACGACACCCTCGCATCTGTAGAATGAAAACATAATAATTGTTAATGTAAGAATAGATCAATTATGCAAATAAAATAATTAAAATGTTACTCACCATTAGCATGGATTGGTTTCCATGTGGAATCGAGGGTATGATTATCGTCGTTTCTTTTTTCAGATCCACAGGGTCTGGTTAAGTCTCGTGGATAATCGTCACTGTCATGCGAAGATACAACGTCACGTAGTCAGATCTAGTCAGATGTGGGTACTCCTACAGGTTATCATCAGCCCACCCCTGTTCTCCCACAAGTCTATGTATCGAGTATGATTGGTGATCCACATTACACACAACGACTTATCCCACAAAATTTATGAAGCATATCCCATTCTTGATGGTGTTCTTCAATTGGTTATGTGATAGGATGTTGAAGTCGAATTGGCGAAACACGTGATCCTGCATGTGCCACTCAACATTGTTGAAGTTCTTCAATGGCAACCGGAGTTTCAATCTATCTGAAAATATAAAATGTATATGTTTTATTGCTTAATAAGAAAGGAATAAAAAAAACGTTTACGTAAAATTTAGACGAGAAATATAATGTACCCGGGAATCTAGTAGAGCTTTCAGCTCATCTTAATAGAAATGATGGTTGTGAGATGTTTAACTTTTTTTGACGTCATATGTTGTGTCAACCTATTCAGAATGTGAAAATACTTATCATCTCTATAGCTATGAATAGCACTCGCGTTAACCTATAATTTTATTTTTCATTAAATATATAAGAATACTAATTAATAGTATAATAATAACAAATAATCCTATAGAAGTTTAGGATTACTGTATCTGTAGCTCCAGACTACGAATGGTGTTGTTTACCATACAACAGAGAATTATCGATTGGTTCCTTCGGTGAACTGGATGACGATGTAGATGAGCTTCCGTGATCACAATCCATTGTTTGTAGTCAAATATTTGGTTAACTTCAATACATTAGGCATTCCAAAAATTAATTATACCTAATTACACTTAATTTAATAATTAGTCCCATAATAAAATAAATAAAATTTCACAATTAATCAAATAATGCATGTTAATTCAATATAAACACACAAAAATTGGTCAATTTCAACATATTAGGCATCAAATATTAATTATACATAATTGCAATCAATTTAACAATTAATCCCAAAACTAAACAAAAATAACAATTAATAAAATAATGTATTTAAGTTCAAAGCAAACACATAACAATTTTGTTGATTAGACGTCCTAAATAGCAATTACACCATTTAAAAAAAACAGACTATAAACTCAAAACAATGGGAGACACTTGACTAGCACTGGAAGAGACACAAAAAACAACACGATAATAGACACGGGATAGCACTAGACGTAAAAAAACTCTACATACGATACAAAAACTTTCAAATAGTGTTTTGCACAATTATTTTACTGTTTAAACAGTGACTTTTACTATGTAAACAGTAAAATTACTATGCAAAACACTATTTGGAAGTTTTTCTATCGTATGTAGAGTTTTTTACGTATCGTATTATACAGTCAGTCTAAAAGTAAAAAATTAACGAATAGTTAGCGTCATTTAATTCATAATTAAATTATCTACGCACCGTATTATTTTTTATTGTTTTTGAGTAAGTACATAATTAAATTTCTCACCTAATGCATTTCCTTATTTCGGTCAAATTATAAAACAAACGGTGTTAGGTTACAAAATCACTGTATTTTTAATCAAACAAATTACCCTACGTAGATAATTGATTTACGACATAAATGACGTTAACCGTGTTGAGTTTGGACTTACATGGTATGAGTTATAAATTTTTAAGTAAAATTTTCATATCTCAACTTACGGCATGCCGTACATGCAATCCGTAAATCCAAATTTAATATTTTTTGCATAAGTTGAAGCACAATTACAATATTTACTTACTATAATTTTTTAAACATCGAGTCGTCATTATGAAACATTTTTTTTTTTTTAAAAAAGTGAAATGTCTTCATCTTCACGCCATATGAATAGGCGCCACTCTGGGGTGCGCGTATACATATTTTTCGAAATATTTTTTTTCTATACTTACTTTTCTAAAAAAAAAAAAATCAAAATGCTCAGTTTTTGAAAAAATTCGGGAGGATGGCATGAATGTTGGCTTAGGGAGGCAGTGTGCAGAAACGTGGATGAATGTTGGATTGAACTAAGGGAAAAAAAGCTCTTCTGTTGGTTTAATTCCTCCCTAACCATGGGAGTCGCAAGTAGAGTTTTTTTCTTGGATGTCACGGGTAAGAATAGAAGCTCCTACTCATGATTGTTAATTACAGTTAGGAGTGATAACTCTACTCGTAAATATCAGTCACGGTTATGAATGAAATTAACCAATTTTTCAAACAATTTACTCAATTATATCTAATTGTGACTGTCAGTTATAAGCGTGAACGTTTCCTCCTAGTCGCTACTGTGAGTTACGGGTTAAATAACCATATTAATTGTCGTTTTCCTAAGCTAACTGAACTCTACCCGTGACTATGAGTCACAAGTAGGGGTTTTACTTCTTGTTTTTTTAAAATATATAGTTAAATACAATTGCTTTATTAAACAATATTTATTTGTTTATATTTCTACGTTATTTATCTATTTAACCCATTTTTTTTAGATAGACAAAAAATATATATTACTTTAAAAAATGTCAGTTAGGTACCTTAACCATATAATTAAGAAATACTAGTTTTTTGGAAAATCTCCAAAAATAAATTGAAAAATATAAATCGTGGATAAACAAATTAAAAGTTTATATGAATCATCGTCGTTAAGTTTCATTTTAAAATAAGTTTTCAAAAAGTGATATTTTTTTTCAAAATTAACTCAATATATAAACTAAAATAAACCAAATACATAATCAACTAATATTATCCAAAGTTAATAACTCCAACCTCTACCACCCCATCTTCTTCGCCTTTTCTCCCCCAACCCCTATCTCATCCTCAAACGTTTATTATCTTTGCGGGTCTCAGTGGTTCAACTTCCTATACTTTAGTAGGCTGAATAATTAGTGATTGCCAATCGAGTACGCATATTGAATGTCGGGTTGATCCTCCTTGGAACTTGGCATCAGTAGTCAACCAGGATTTGATGAAACTGATCAACCTCTTAAGTGAGTTCAAGATTGTACTTACAAGTCTCGTTCAGGTCCTCTACTTGTTTCTTCGTTCGACCCCTATCTTCAACCTTCGTTTGGCCAGTTTGGCCAGACAACGACACCTGCGCATCTGTAGAATTAACAAAATAGCTATTAATGTAATAATAACTCAATTATGCAAATTAAATAATTACAATGTAACTCACCTTTGTCATGAATTGATTTC
The DNA here is from genome assembly GCA_946814005.1 of Chamaenerion angustifolium. Classification (NCBI taxonomy): domain Eukaryota; kingdom Viridiplantae; phylum Streptophyta; class Magnoliopsida; order Myrtales; family Onagraceae; genus Chamaenerion; species Chamaenerion angustifolium. Next base: position 6,112,440 of record OX328279.1, read on the forward strand.
CATATGGTTCAAACTGCATAAGAGGTATGATCGTCGCTTATTCTTTTGGGTCCACGAAGGTTGGTTCGGTCTATTGGATAATTGTCATTGCCATAAGAAGGTAGCACGTCATGTAGTCAGAGGTGAGTACTTCTACATATTTCATTATCATCATCTCACCCATGTTCTCCCATATGTCTATGAATCGAGCATGATTGGTGATCCACGATACACACAACATTTTATCCCACCGAACTTTATGCAATCTATCCCATTCTTGACGAGTGTTCTTCAATTGGTTTTGGGATAGGCTATTGGAAGTTGAATTGGCGAACCACACAATTTAGCATGTGTCACTCAACATTGTTGGAATAGATCAGTGGCAACCGGAGCAAGCTCAACCATTCTCATTTTGTTCAAACGCGTGGGAGGTTCTGGATACGGTAAGAGTTGTAAAGGTTCCAATCTATCTAAAATATAGAATAGGGAAAAGTCTGAAAATGGTTCAACATGTTTGCTCAAAATGGGTTTTCAACCCAAAATGTTTTAAATGGTCCAATATGTTAGAAAATGATGGTAATTGTTACCTCTGTTATTTTTCTGTTAAAAATTTCCGTTAAATATTTTTCATATTTGCAAAATTAACCGAATATTTTTCTAAATGTTACAACTAAACCCTCAAAACTTATATTAATGTTACAAACAAGTCCATACTCGATTCGAGCCACACCAGGGGTCCAATAGCCAGGGTCTGAACATATACCAGGTCACCCAGCCTTGGGGACCTGATCTGGGTTCGAACTTGGGGACCTGGTATGGGTTCGAACTTTGGCTAGGGGACTCCGGTGTGGCTCGAATCGAGTCAGACCTTCTTTGTAACATAGTGTAAGTTTGTAGGGTTTTATTGTAACATTTCGTAAAATATTTGGTTAATTTTGCAAATATGAAAAATATTTAATGAAATTTTTTAACAGAAAGGTAAAGGAGGTACCAATTACCATAATTTTCTAACATATTGGACTATTAACTATCACAAAAAAATATGTTGGACCGATTACCATTTTGTGCAAACATATTAGACAATTTTTTAAAGATGATTACCACAAGTTCACAATGTATTTGTGAAACTTTCTAATGTCAAGAAAGGAATAGAAGTAACTTGAGTGACCCATGGAAAAATGTCCGGGTCACATGAGAATGTATTTTAAAGGTTGTCATATCTGACTCGTGTTAATTAAATATGTGAATAATGTTTGAATATGAGTGGAACAGGACACCAAGTGAAGCAATATCGGATAAATGGTTTGGAGAATTCAGTGCTTCAATTCAAGATTTTCCACATTGTCGGAGTAATTAGTATCGATACCACACATTTTTACAGAAAATACAAAAGAAAGTTTCTTATTGGAGTTGCATATGATGGAGAGAACCAAAGATTTCATTATGCGTCGTCTTCACGTACTCCAAGAATATAAATAGTTGGACTTAATTTTTAGAGCGTCTCCGTTATAAAGAATGACTGATGATGAATTAATATATATATTTAACTAATTAAACATTACGAAATAATGTAATATTTATTGGATTTATTTTTTTGAAGGGATTGTTTATTATGTACGTTATACCTATGAATGATATTTTTTCTTGGTCACCACTTATAAACGATATTCACTAATCAAACTAAGGATCTCGTGGTCTAACCTGTGATTCCATTCACAAATTTGACCAAAGTCTTGATAAATCTACCAAGAGAATTCAAGCGTTTACGTGTTTTGTTTTGATATATCTATGCGCATTTCTTTAACGATAAATAAAACATATTCTGGTATGTACACATATAACGAACATGTAAATGATTTACTAATTATTTCATTTCAAAAAGTAAAAAAAAAAAATGAAAGTATCGTCGTTACATGATAATTATGGTATGAACCAAAGAGAGGCAACCATTTTTTGTTCTTTTTAATTTAAAAATTATTTTCTCCTTGATCAGTTCTAGAGATCAGGCTTTTTTACTTGACTGGATCTGAGTTCTATGGTTTAATTACCTTCATATTTTTGCATGTTCTTGATGGCCGCAGCTATTGAAAGAGGAACGTACATAAGTAAGGCTATAGAGATAATTGTGATCATGCTGATCGACGCAATTTTTGCGTCATGCTCATGCCCACAAGTGATCTTCCCTAACCTCATCCGAATGACATCCATCATGGATACAGTAAGGAAGATGCATCCTATAATGGTTCCCGCCATCGACAGCAGCAGCATGAATTGTCGAATGCGTTTATGCATGCTTTTCTTAATATCCATTGTGACGTTGAGACTGTAGATGCTGAGGCAGCTCTTCAGTGCCTTGGCTACTAAACTTGACAGCAGAAAGCATGAGAAGGAGATGACTTCATTGACAAGGAGGCGTCTAGCAACGCTGTTGTCATCAGATAATGTGCAGCGTGGGTCTTTTTGCAATGACACATTCTTGGAGAATGTCAGACCCAGAAATACTGCTGCTGTGAAGAAGCCATTGACGCTCACCACGTCATCGAGGGCACTTTGGTATGCTTCAAGTGTCTTCTTTCTTGCCTTGTCGTCGTCGTCGATCGGTATCTCCTTCCTGATGATGATGAAGAAGAAGAAACAAGTATATGCATGCATGGAATGTACAGTGTAAGGAAGGATGTATGATCCATTTACAGATAGCTTAATTACCTGTTGTCGTTGCTGTTGTCATCTCTTGTAGACATCTCTCAAGCAAAGCAAGCGTCAAATTTCTGAATCTGTGTTGTGTATATGTATGTATTTATGAGGGTGTACTGCGGATGATGTGTGGTTTTATAATATATATATAGAACGCCAAGATACTTGGAGAAGGTAACCAAGCAGATTAAATGAGACGACAGTAGGCATATTATTTTAGTAAGTAATAATACTAAAGGAAAAAAGAGGTAATGGAGAATCGAATTCTATCTCCTTTTCTAGTTTGCTGTTGGAGGAAGGTGAATGCAGATGCTTTGGGGGTACTCAAAAGTATATATATATTTAGAAAGACGTATGTATATATATATATATACGATGAAACATTCACGTAATGAATGGTTTTGTATTACTAAGATCGCAATTCAATCAATACTTATCTATTTACCTTAATTGTTTGGATTTTTTAAGATAATAAAAATAAAATCTACAATTTTCAGCACCCAAAATTCAAAATGTAATAATATTTTATCTCTCACAAAATATTATAATTAAGTATATAACTGAATTACACTGCAAACGAATCGAGTTTCAAGACGACCACACCCACATGTTAAATTTTGGTTACAAATGTGATGAGGAATTGACCAACCTTGAATAATTCAAAAAAATGTTGTTTTTTAACAAACCATAGTTATCGAAACTGAACCGGACCTCCGATCTGACCGGATCTGGATCCCTTGTCTGATTTGGTTCAATCAAAAGACCGAAATGCATGTGGAGACCCGGTTGAACCGGTCTGAACTGGTCGATTTTTGGTTCTAGTTTTTTTTTGTTTGACCGACCGGTTCTCTTCGGTTTAAATCGACATGGAATTTCAACTGGTCGATCTTCAGACTTCAACAGTTCAACTAGGTTTTAATTCCATTTGATTCAGACGCAACCTTCATTCTTCATCTTCAGGTCTTTACTCCTTGCGTTCGGTTCTATCAAAGCCTCAACCTTCCAACCCTCGCCTGGCCCACATATGATGTAACGGGAGAAGGGGGACGGGGTGGGCTGGCTGGTGGCGGGAGGATTTAGGAAGGGGGAAAAAACTGGTTCGACCGAACCGTACATTTTATGAACCATATCGGTTCTGAATCGGATCACAAACCAAACATTTTTTTTTGCAAAAATATAGAACAGTTCAGAAGATGTACAAAAAATCGGTTCGCAAACGATAAACCGTACCACTTCTTATACCAATTTTAATATAATATAATATAATATTTAATTATTAAAATATCTACTCTAAACCATTAGACCAAAATTGGGTCGGTGATGATTTACAATCTACATTAGTATAATGGATTATGTATTATGGTTTATAGATTATGAATTATGGTTTATAGATTATGGTTTATGGATTAGGATTATAGTTTATGTATTATGGCTTATGTATTATGTATTATTATAGTTTTTTTAATATATATATAAAGTGGTTCGGCCGAACCGGTTCTAAATCAGTCTTTGAACCGATTCAGAACATGTACGATAAATCAGTCAAAATTTGAATCAACCAAAATCTGAAGCGGTAAACCGTACCTCTTTAAAATGTGGTAAATGTACGTTTCATGAACCGGTTCGCCCCCGAACTGATTCATGTCCACCCCTACTGGAGGAGGGTCGGTCGAGCTGGAAGGGAGCGACTGGAGGTGGCGGAAGGGAGGTGGGTGGGTGGAGTTCCTCGGCTCCTCGAATCTGGTTCCACCTTCCTCAACCGCCTCGGCTCCGTCGCCAACGCCGCCCGTTTCTCAGCGAAGTCCCTCGTCTTTCCTCCAAAGTCGTTGTCTTCGTCAACTTCGATCCGTGGGGGAGCTATTGCGGCAGCAACTCCATTTAGAGGCATCAAAGGCTTTGTCCAAGACGATGAGGAGGCGTCGAAGTCGAGAAGGCGACGTCATTATCGGAGTGGGTAGCGGAGTCGAGCTACCTCACACAACCCACACAATTTTTTCATTTCATAAACTGCAATCCTCCTATACCTCCGCCATTATCCTTTCTATTCTTATTGTTAAGGTAGGAATCCAAACTCAATCTATAGGTAAATATGTATAAGAAAAGACTGATAATTATGCTTAGAACTCGTTAATAGAACTCAGTTCTCTGTATGTTAATAATTATGCTTAGCATATTCCAGAGACTGATAAGGGTGAGCTCGGTCGGGCCAATCTTTTTGGAAAAACCGAACCCAAAATTTTGGTCATCACCTGTGGAGGACCGAGATTGACTTCGGTCCAAAAAGTCCGCCTGAGTCAGTCTAGCTTGACTAAAAAGCCCACCCGCCCGATTGTACCGAAATTTTCAGTAAAAAACAAATTTGACTGAATTAGTACAAATCCAAACATTACAAACCCAAGCATCAATACAACCATCGATTCAAAGCCAAACAAAACATCAGTACAAATGGAAAACATCACTACATCAGTACAAACCAAATATTAAACAACCAAATTCAAAGAGGAAACTCGGTCCCACAGCAAATCCAGAACATTCGTGAAGCAAATCGCGAATTCGAAAATCAGAACTATCAGAACTAAATCGCGATTATTCACAAATCGCGACCTAATCTTAAATCAGAGCTAGTTGTGACCTAAATCGTGAACAATCGGAAGCAAATTGCGAATTCAGAAGACAATCGAAGCAAATTCGGAAGCAAATCGCGACCTAAATCAAGAAGGACATGTAAAGGAGGGCTGCTGGAGAATGATGGAGACACGAAGCAAATGGACGGATTGTCACACCACGGAAGATGGACGGAGACACGAAGCAAATGGAGGGAGGCGAGACGACGACAAAGGACAAGCAAAAGATGTCTGGAGAAGGACACGCAAAGGAGAAATGAAGTTGAATACACGCAGAGGATGGATGCTAGGCTGGAGAAGGCCGATATAAATGCTAGGTATTAACTAAACTCGGTCTGGGCCGGTCCTAAACGGGCTTTCGGGGAAAAAAGCTCGAGACCAACCTTGGAGGGAAAAATTCGCCCGCTCAGTCTCGGTCCTAGAGACTGATATGGGTAGAAGTGGAAAAGATGAAGCGATTGTAGTTGCATGGTGAAATGTCCGGGTCAGGCCGGGTCCAATTGGCAGAATCGAGAACAAACCAGTAAATATCATTCACAGGTCTGCCTAGCTTGAGAATTTTGAAAATTAGATGCATATGGAGTTCTCTAACTGTAGAGACAACCATCCTTGCCCCCACCCAATAAATGACAAGCTAAGTAAAAAAAATGAACATATTCAAGCTGTACAACCAACATATATAATTATACTACCCACCTTATACAAAAACAAATACTAGTAGTATTTCAAAGGATTAACCTTCACCTCACCTATAACCACCATATGGCAGCGGTTGGGGGTACCTGCCTCTTGGACCCATCACAGGGGTATAAATATAACCACCATCAGGAGGTCTTTGTGCAGTTCCTGGGTTCATTCCTATGCCCATAGGTCTGTAGCCAGGTGCACCTCCCATACCCATACCCATGGCAGCACCACTCATACCGGGGTTAGAAGGAGGCCTTAGTGAGGCTGCACCACCACGGCCCATGCGTGACCCAGACCCCATTGCTTTGCCCATGGTAATTGGGGACACGGAAGGATTCACTGTGGGTTTCTCCATCCTCCTCTCTTTCCTATTCAATGCGTCAAAATCAACTCCAATATCTGCCATAGGATTAGCTTTGGCTGTAACCAAAACAAAATGAAGGGAAAAAGTGTCAATTCCATCTCTCTAGTCTACTATATAATTATAACTCCATCAATCAACATTATATTTACCAAAATAAATAAATTTATTTGATGCTTCTATATCTACTACTGAGGCAATAGTGCCAGCAGATCAGTCATTCCTCTGTTGCTGTCTATGTTTTTACTGAATGTAGTGTACGCGTTTTGTTGTGCTGGTGTGCTGTGTTGTTCTACTTTTGTTAGCCTATGCTGTAGTCTATGTGTTAAGGAGGCGCCTGAGGGGAGCGTCTCAATGAAGGGTCTGCGCCTTGCCTCAAGCGCCTTTAAAAACATTGCCATAAACATTAAGAAACTGGATGAAATACACTACAATTTAGTTCAGCATTATGTCAGACGAACTTTTATGCAGAGGTGAAGTTCAGTATGCAATAGTGTGATTAACATAGCCTAGTGAAATACAAACAGATTACAGAGAGATGAAAACAGCTCACGTCCTGATATGTTGAGGCTAACAAGCCCACGGCTAAACGTATCTGCCCACACAGTTGAGTTGGTCTCAAACTTGTCCTCACTTGGTTGCTCCTGCTGAGGAACCAGAGCAAGTGCTCCTGATGAAGCTATTAAAGCAGGTTGCGAGGTCATGAAGGACGAGCTTGGTCCTGGTCCTACTTGTGAAATCGAGCTTCCATAATTAGGCACTTAATAAGAAGAAGCTAGAAGTGAATTATCAGGCCTCTGCTGTTGAAAGCTCTCTTGATTGTAGTGACTGTAACTCAACCCAGGTGGTTGCATGTGAGGGGAAGTCTGAGAACCAGGTTGAAGAATAGGGCCAGGTTGAGGATGGTAACTCAAAGCTGGTGCTGAAGGTGGTGGACCACCTCCATACATGTCTATATTTGGGTTGGAGGAGCGTAGGTTAGATCTGATAGAGGCGACTGACTGGGCAAAACCATAGTTGAGTATTGTTTCTGCTTTGGGTTGCAGTTGAATGGAATGAAGCTGTTTGTGCAGGATTGGACCCATCTGTGGAAGGGTTTGCCTTGAAAGGACCGTCACCAAATGACTGCACCAATAAACATACAGTGAGTGCCACCTCATTCACAACAATGTGTTTATTCTTACAAACATTGTTATGTTGACGAGCCACCTTGATACCTAAAACACGATCAATCCTTGCTGAGGCAAACTGTTGAATAAGTGTTTAAGAATCTGCCAACCTAAACTGAAACACTCAAGTTCTCTTTCACGTTAGTGTACATAATTCGAAACACTCAAATATGTTTTTCTGTTATTGTTGCTGTCATGACCAAGAATCATGATGTTAGTGGACAACAACTTTGATGTTAGTGGGTTTAGTGGTTTGTTTCTACTTTGCTTATAAATTGTAATAGTTAATGAAGTAAATGTATTCAGTTTTCTGCTTCATTTGACACAATTCAACATCATACCTTCAAAGAGCTAAGTCTCATTTTGTTATTTTTGGTTCTAAAACTAACAATTGGTATCAAAGCTTAACTTCTTCAGGGATCTGTGAGGTTGAGTGATTACCGATTTCTTGATATCATCCACCCATAACTTAACTTCTTGAGGGATTTGTGAGATTATCGATTTATTGAGATCATTCACCCATAAACACTCTAAGCTCTCATCAAATGGAAGAATCTTTCTCAGGAGTTGTTCCAGCAAAATTTGACGGCTCAAACTACCAAGCTTGAGCTGTCAAAATGGAAGCTTACAAGCAGGGCACTGATATGTGGGAAGCTGTTGAAAAATACTATGAAATTCCAGCTATTCTATACAACCCTACACTTGCTCAAATCAAGGTTCAAAGGGAGATGAACATGAGAAAGACACGAGCCAAGTCATGCCTTTATTCAGCTGTCTCACCTACAATTTTCAGCTGAATCATGTCCATAAAGTCAACCAATGAAATTTGGGACTTCCTCGAAAAAAAATACAAAGAAGATGAAAGGATAAGGGGCATGAAATCTCTGAACTTGATAAGGAAATTCAAGAAGGAGCAGATGAAAGAATCTGAGACCATACAAGAATACTCAGATCGATTGGTGGGACTCGCAAACCAGGTTAGAATACTTGGTAAGGAGATGAAGGATATCAGAATTGTGGAGAAGATATTAGTCTCTCTTCTTGAGATATTTGAAGCAACCATTGCCTTATTGGAGAACACTAATGACCTGTCAACATTAAAATTGGCAGAGCTCCTTATTGCTCTTCAAGCTCAAGAGCAAAGAAGATTAATGTGTGAAGAAGGGGCAAATGAAGGTGCTTTAAAGGCCAAGTTGCACCTAAGCGAGAATGGTAAGGAGGAGAAGAGGAAAGACAAACCTAATTCTAGTGATGGTGAGTCAAGTGTGACAGTAAAGGGACAGAAAGGAGGAACTCTTCCTCCTTGCAAGCATTGTGGTAAGGAAAATCATCCTCACTACAAATGCTGGAAGAGGTTAGGCATAAAATGGAGAAGATGTCAAAAGAAGGGGCATGTCGAAATGATTTGTCCTGAAAATTACAATCAACCAAAGAGAGAAACTCAAGTTGATGTCCATGAAGAAGAAGAGGAGCATTTGTTTGTGACTTCTTGCTTCACAGCTGAAGTATTGAGTGATGAGTGGCTGGCTGACAGTGGTTGCACTAGTCACATGACTAGTGATGTGAGACTTTTCAAACAACTTGACAGTCAGTTCTTTCCAAAGTCAGAATTGGAAATGGTGAGTATATTATCGTCAAAGATAAATGAACCATAGATATCGCAAGCTATTCTGGAACAAAACTAATCGTTGGTGTTCTCTTTGTACCAAATATTGATAGAAATTTGCTTAGTGTTGGTCAATTAATAGAGAAAGGTTTTAAAGTGATTTTCAAAAACAGAGTGTGTGATAAAGGATCCAGCATGCCAAGAACTGTTCACGATCAATATTAAGGGAAAGAGTTTTGCACTCAATCCATTGGAGGAGGAGCAATCTACTTTCACAATCAAATAAGGCATCACAGAGTCTGCCCATCATGATGTCCATACACTCCGTATGGAGCTCTATAAATCCTAAACCTGGTGGAAACCCTAAGGAATGAACTTGCTAACTGTAGAGAATCTGAAGCTCAGGCAATGGAAGTCATAAGGAACACCGAGAGGCAACTTGAGATTGCAAATGTGACTATGGATATGCTTCGCTTGGTGTTGGAGCGATCGAGGGATCAAATCAAGGACAAACCCTTCCAGTATTGTTCTTCTGTTTCTCCTACAGTTGAAGGCGGAAACGTATGCCTTGATGATGATGAACTGACAGATGATCAATTTGTTAGGGGGCCGAGATCTCTTGCTGAGATTTATCAAAGATTCAATCTTGTAGTCCTTGAACCTGGAGGATATTAGGAAGCCAAGATTGATGAGAAATGGCTAGATGGAATGAAGGAGGAGCTTGCCATTATTGAGAAGAATGAAAAAGGAGAGACAATTGCAGTTAAGAAGGTTCTTAAGGATAAATGGTACTTGTGGAACACTTGCCTAACATCTTTACCCATTAAGTTATTGTCTTCTTCGATATATTCTTCTAATCAAGTCAGTATAGTGTGTTAGGGGTTATGAAAATGTATTAGTCCAAACCGTGTGTTCATTTTTTTTCTTTATGTGTGTTTGCTAGTCTAAGCTTCTTGAATCTTCTTGAGTTTTCCAGATTAGTTCAATCTGTTATTCATGTATCTAGCTTAGACTATAAATAGACTGTAGTGGCCTTGTAATCTTTGTATTCTTCAATCAATGTGAAAATCAGTTTCTCTGTTTCTGTTATAACAGAATTCAGTTGCTTCCTCTACAATGTTTCATTGCTTCGAATTCAAGCAACCTTGATTCTCATCTCTTTCTATCAAATTTTGTTTTCGATTCATCTAAAATGGTATCAGAGCTATACGAATCTGAGGAATACATCGAGTAACTCGACTTCTCGCCGCGAATTCATCATCTGAAGAACATAATCAGTTCTGCATTGCTGTCGACGTCTGGTTATGGAGGATATTGTGCCACCTGCCTTCTCAAACAAGAAGGAATGTCAGCTGACTGGAGACGACAATTTCCAATCGTGGAAACATCAGGTATTGCTTGCTATTCGTGGTTTTGATTTGGGATCTCACCTATATGGAATTCAAGTTGTTCCTGCACACATCACGGATGAAAATGGTGACAGCATTCCTAATCCTGCTTTTGCCAAATATTAACAACGTGATAGCTCTTTAGCTTCCTGGTTGTTAGTGTCCATATGTCCACAAGTTAACAGATATCTTCTAGGCTGCTTGACTGTTAACGCAATTTGGTCGAAACTTCACCAAATGTTCTCATCATCATCTACAACTCGTGTGATGAGTCTATTTGGTAGGTTAAAAACCAGAAAACTGATTACACAATCTATTAGAGATTACCTAGCAGATATTCAGTCTACATGCGATAGCCTAGCAAGCTGTGGTCATCCAATATACGAGATGCAGCAAATTTCGATAATTCTTGATGGAGTTAAAGGCCAGTTTGACAATGTAGTTTCTGTGATACATGCAAGTCGAAATCCCTATGACTTGGCTTCTGTTAGCTCAGTCTTGTTTGATGCAGAGACTAGGATTCGTGATCAACTATTTGATTCAAGTTTGATGCCTCAAGCATTGATACATAGTTCTGAAGATTTTAAGAAGAACTTACCAAACTCTGTCACTAAGTATAAGTCAGATCCAATCAGTCATCAACAGTCGAACATTCAGAATCAAGCTCCTCCTCTCATGGTTGATAGAGGAAGAGGAGCTGGTAGAAGAGGACGCGGTGGAGGTAATCGACCGCAATGTCAACTCTGTGGGAAAGTTGGCCATTTGGTCAATAGATGCTATAAAAGATTCGATGTAAACTTTCATGGAGTGACATCTTCCAAAAATCAGAATGTTCAGATGGCTGCCAACATGTGTCAAACTTCCTGGAATGATTCTGCATATACAGCTTCTACTGTGAACACTTTGCCCAATCCTTTGAATGTACCTCATCCTATTTTTCTGTCCACAGGAACATCTCCCTCTTATCCTCAGTATCCTTTCATGCTTCCTTACGGAATGATGCTTGGATATGTTGGGAATCCTTCCTCCTATTTAGGCTTTATGCAAGAGACATACTTCAATCCGCAAGTCAATTATGTCTCTCTACCTATTCCTCAATCAGGTAGGAGTGATCAAGCGTGGTATCCTGATTCAGGGGCGACCAACCACCTGACAAATGAACAACCACCGCAAGGAGCTGAGCAGTATAAGGGAGCAGGTACAGTCCAAGTTGGTAATAGAGCACATTTAGATATTTCAAGCATTGGTACTTCTGTTATCAATACTTATTCCAAACCATTATATCTCAACAATTTGATTTATACACCTGATATTACCAATAACTTAGTCTCTGCTTCGCAACTTTCAAGGGATAATGGTGTATACTTTGAATTTCATCCTTCACACTGTCTGGTTCGTGACTCAATTACTCTTGAAGTTTTGCTGCAAGGAGAAGAAAAGGAGGACTATGCAAGTTAGTTTCAACAGTTTTAGTTCGAATAAATGTAATAAAAACTCTGTTTCTCGTGTTGAATGTCAGACTGTCAATAAAGTTGAATCATCAATTTTGTGGCATAAAATACTTGGACATCCATCCTCAAACATTCTGTCTTCTGTTTTCAAAAATTCTGGTTTAAAAGGATCTTCCTCATATGGATTGTGTTCTGCTTGTTTTGTTGGAAAAAAGCATTAGGATTCCATTTTCAACTTCGACTACAGTTTATTCTAAATCTCTGCAACTAGTAGAAGTTGATATGTGGGGGGATGCTCCTGTTGCTTCATATGGTAAGAGATACTAAATGAGTGTTGTTGATGTTTACTCTCGATATACTTGGATTTATTTTCTAAATCAAAAAAGTGAAGCTGCAAGTTTGTTTATTAAATTTCACAAACTAGCCGAAAGGTAGCTTTCATGTTCTTTGAAATCAGTTTAACCTGATGGGGGTGGAGAGTTTAAGTCTTTGTCTTCATATTTTTCTCAACGTGGTATTGCTCATAGGGTTACTTGTCCATATACATCTCAACAAAATGGAATAGTCGAAAGAAAACATAGACACATTGTTGAAATGGGTCTCACACTCATGTATCAAGCCAGCCTACCGATGCAATACTGGAGTGATTCGTTTTATACTGTTGTGTTTCTTATCAATAGGCTACCTAATCAAGTTCTTGATCATATCTCTCCCTGTCAGAAGCTATTCGGTAAGATTCCTGACTATTCAATACTTAGAGTATTCAGTTGTTTGTGTTTTCCATTTACTAGACTGTTTAATAAACATAAATTGGATTTTCAATCTACACCCTGTGTTTTTCTTGGGTATTGCTCTCAGCAGCACAGATACAAATGCTTAGATAGTAATGGAAAATTGTATATATCAAGACAGGTTAGATTTCATGAGGATGATTTGGTGATAAAAAGGGTAAGTTCATGTTGTCTGCTGCACCTAAGAACACCTATACAAGTGAGCCTTTCTTCTTACATTTTGGTTGTATTGATAATCTTGGTTCAGATATATGTTCTATATCTCCTTCATATCCTTTGCCTTCACATAATACATCTACTTCTGCACTCTCAGGAGGCTCAACAGGTGGTTCTCCTATGGACATTGTTGTTGCTGTTTCACATGATAATCCTATTGATTCTGATCAGGTTTCGCCTAGAGATATTCCTAATCAATCTGTTTCTGTATTACCTATATCTGATTCAATAATTCAAGATGATTCTGTTATTAGATATGTTCCTTGTTCTAACAATGAACTTGTTAAGGTAGCAAGGTTTCCAGCAAGAGACATTAGTAATTCTGATTCGACACCTATAGAGTCATCTAGTCAGCTGAATCATTCAAAGAATGTTCATCCTATGATAACCAGATCGAAGAGTGTTGCTGCACAGCCTTCTCACTCTTCAGCTTTAACAGCAACTGGAGAAATGAAAGTAGACTCAGCTGAATTAGAACCATCATCTATTCATGCAGATCTTCAATCTCCACAATGGACTTAAGCTGTGAATGATGAACTTCAAGCTCTGTCAGCTAACAAGACATGGTATGTTGTGTCTCTTCCTGAAGGACGTATTCCTGTTGGGTGTAAGTGGGTTTTTAAAATCAAGCGTAATTCGGATGGCTCTATAGCTAGACATAAAGCTCGTCTGGTTTCCAAAGGTTTTTCACAAAAGCCTGGTTTTGATTTTTCTGAAACTTTTAGTCCAGTTATAAAATCACCTACTGTTCGTATTATCCTATCTTTAGCTCTAACAAACAAATGGCAAATCAGACAGGTTGATGTCAATAACGCGTTTTTACATGGTAATCTCACCGAGGAAGTCTTTAAGCTCCAACCTCCTGGTTTTGAGCAAATTGATGCAGCTGGTAATGTTTTAGTTTGCAAACTTCATAAAGCATTATATGGTTTAAAACAGGCACCCTGTGCGTGGTTTGAAAAACTCAAGCATTTTCTTTTATTTCAGCTTATGTTTCAAGTCTCAAAATCTGATAATTGTTTGTTCATCAAGAAATCTAATGAAGGCTCTGTGTTTCTTCTCGTATATTTTGATGATATTGTTATCACAGGAAGTAGTTCTTCTTAAGTATAGGGAGTTATCAGTCGAATCAATTCTGAGTTTCAGCTAAAAGATTTAGGGAAGCTTAACTATTTTTTAGGTATGGATGTTCAGGAGAAAGATGAGTGTCTTATTCTCAGTCATCACAAATATATTGCAGAACTTCTTACAAAAACAGGTTTGTCTGATGCTTGTTCAATGCCTACGCCAATGACAGGTAATTTTCTTTCTAAAGTTATGGATGATAAAGACAATTCTCCTTGTCCTAATGATGATCTCTATAGAAGCACAGTTGGTGCTCTTCAGTACATATGTACAACTAGACCAAATATTGCATTCGCTGTTAACAAATTAAGTCAATTTGTTCAATCCCCTACACTATGTCACTGGAATGCTCTTGTCCATATTCTAAAATATCTTAAAGGCACTATCTCTCATGGTTTGTTGTTTCAAGCTTCATTGGTTCCTTCTAATGAAGTTTCTTTGGTTTTATATGCAGATGCAGATTGGGGCAGTGATCCAACAGATCAAAAATCAATTTCTGGACATTTTCTCTTACTCAATGGTAATCCGATTGTATGGAGCTCTAAGAAACAATCTATCATTTCACGGTCTTCAGCTGAGGCTGAATATCGAGCCATAGGACTGAAAAATTCTTTGTCCCTCTTCGTAAAATACTTGGGGGGGTTTCGCTTGAGGAAGTTGATGTTCTTTCTAAATGTTTAAATGAAGGTGTTTGATATATGTGGTATTGCTTTGGTTGTCTCTTGTTCGTTACTTCAATATCTTGCCTGATTGTGTTTTGATTCCTTGGGTAGAATGTTCTATTTTCTAACTTGATGTTGGTTTACTCTGCTCAAATTTGTTATTAGTTCTATGTTCTTGAACTGTTATCATTTTTCAAAACTTGTAATCTCAATATGCCATCCTTTCTCTTCTTTGGTTCAGATCATAACACATTCCTCATACAGTGTTGTATTGCTTGTTTATTCTGAGCTTTCATTCTTCTTCTCTGTTCTTTAGCTTGCAATGTTCAGTTCTCTTTGTGATTGTGTGTAGGTGAAATATGTTTTCTTCTGATCTCATTGATCTCAGTCTGATATTGAATCATCTGTTGTTAGTCAAATAGTTTGACAGCTCATGGGATTTGATTTCAAAAATAATCAATGAAGAAGAAAACATCAAAGCTACTTCTTTGTTGATTTGAGAAAGAAAAGATGGGGGCTCAAACCCTCCAATACCAATGAACAGATGAAGGCTCAAACCTTCATGTCAATAAAAAAAAAATATTGTGAAAAAAAAACAGAAAGGAAAAGATGAAAATGAAGATTAATGAAAAAATATGTTGTTGAATAGTCTCATGGATGATTCCTGATACCAGAGTTGATGTGTATCATGGTTATTTAGAAGTTTGTTTCACCTATTCATATCTCAAAGATGAACTTAAATATTGTATTGCATATTGAATAGTTGTGAGACTGTATGACAACTTGTATATCGATCAATACATCTTTCTGTATGAGTCTGGTTTATGATCTGTTTACCTTTGGTAGTGAAATGTGATGATTCTATATGATATCTCTTGTTTGAATTGTGATGATGAGATGAAGAGCAGTAGAACTGATATCAAGATTTGGACATGATCAAACTAGCTGTGTTTAGAGAACAAGAACAGTTCTGGTTTTGGTTTCAAAATTGCAAGATGAACGAGAATTCAGAATGAAGATGATGAAGGAGAGTCAATCAAAACAAGTTTTAAGAAAAGATCTTTGGTAGGGAATGTTAGGGGTTATGAAAATGTATTAGTTAAAAACGTGTGTTCATTGTTTTCTTCATGTGTATTTGCTAGTCTAAGCTTCTCAAATCTTCTTGAGTTTTCCAGATTAGTTCAATCTGTTATTCATGTATCTAGCTTAGACTATAAATAGACTGTGGTGGCCTTGTAATCTTTATCTTCTTCAATCAATGTGAAAACCAGTTTCTCTGTTTCTGTTATGACAGAATTCAGTTGCTTCCTCTACAAGGTTTCATTGCTTTGAATTCAAGCAACCTTGATTCTCATCTCTTTCTATCAAATTCTGTTTTCGATTCATCTAAAATAGTGAGCTATGAATGGAAGGACAAAACACTTCAAGGTCAAATATTACTTCTTAGGGAAAAATTGGGAGTTTGCAGCATCTAAACAAAGAAGTGTGTTGAATAAGTGTTTAAGAAGTTGCCAACCTAACTTGAAGCACTCAAGTTCTCTTTCACGTTAGTGTACCTATATTGAAACACTTAAATATGTCTTTTCTGTTATTGTTTTTGTCATGACCAAGAATCATGATGTTAGTGGGTTTAGTGGACAAGAACTTTGATGTTAGTGGGTTTAGTGGTTTGTTTTTACTTTGCTTATAAATTGTAATGGTTAATGAAGTAAATGTATTCAGTTTTATGCTTCATTTGACACAATTCAACAACATACCTTCAAAGAGCTAAGTCTCATTTTGTTATTTTTGGTTCTAAAACGAATAATTGGTATCAAAGCTTAACTTCTTGAGGGATCTGTGAGGTTGAGTGACTGTCGATTTCTTGAGATCATCCACCCATAGCTTAACTTCTTGAGAGATTTGTGAGATTGTGTGATTGTCGATTTCTTGGGTTCATCCACCCATAAACACTATAAGCTCTCATCAAATGGAAGAATCCTTCTAAGGAGTTGCTTCATCAAAATTGTGTATGAGTGGAAGAATCCACCCATAAATATTGTTTCCAAGCATAATCAGCCAAGCATAAGTTCTATAGCCAAAACACATTTCAACAAAATGCATGTTCGATAAAACAGATAAAAGCTCCAAAATTATTAACAAATCCAAGTGTAGCTCAAAAACAGCTAAAGATTTTTTTTATGTAATCTATTTAAGGAGATACATACCTTGATAAATAACTACCATCATCCTCATATGAACGTTCCCTCTCTTTGTTAGAGCTTCCACTTCGTGACCCATACTGGTAGTTACATGTACTCCTATTTCTTCCTAAGAATTCATCATCCCTGTACCTGTAAGGAGAAAGATCGAAGATGACAGCATGGAGTGGAAGTTTGACAACATGATGAAGATGACAACATGGAACTTAAGTCATCAAGTTTAAATATGTGTTTAGTGTTGGAAATCTCTCGAATGGATGGTGGTTTAACTATTGAATTGTATGCTTGGATTATTCTGAAGTCGTGACGACACTTTCAGATTGAAACTATTTGGAGGCACCCAAACTTTCAATCGGATAAAATCAGAATACTGAGCTAGAACTTGAGAAGGATTGTGAATGTTGAGATGAATTTTTGGACCTCACCTATGACCAATTTATAGTGTTTTCCACACCCTTTGGAAGAGACACCACAACCTTTGAAAGAGACACTTTGCCCCTTGGAAGAGACACAACATCCCTTGGCCAATGCATGCAACATTTCGGCCACTACATGACTTTTAGATTCAAAATTTGGCTCCAAAATCAAAGGGACACCTTAGGAAGAGGACTAGCAATGGTTCGGCCAAAACCTTAGGGACACCTTGGTCTAATACTTGGTTCTAAAGCAAGTGTCCAAAGACCGGGAATTTTGAGGTTTAAAAAGTTAAGTCATTAGTTCCAAAATTCAAATTTACAATGACTTTAAGCCATTAGCTCGACCCCAGCCAGGGGCGCTGCCCCTGCACCCTGGCAAAGGGGGCGTTGCCCCCTTTAACCCCCATTGCCTCATCTCTAATCAACTGATGAATCTCCGATACAATGAATCATAATATACTTAAACAAGCGTGCACTCTGCACCCTCCTAACTTGTTTAATGAGATACTATGATCCCATTGGTCAACTAGTCAATCCAATTACACTAAAATATATAACATTTAGTCAAAGTTTTTGTCTTTTAGTCGTATGTTTTTTCAGTCGGTTATGTTTTACAGTTTGTTTAGAAACATATACTCTACTTCTTTCTGTAAAAAGCGATGGTTCCCTTTTGTGTGAATGAAGAACTCTTTGTTACGACATTAACTACCACTTGGTGCAGATCCAATCTCCTGAATTAATGAGTCGATCCAATGCCCTTCAGTTCTATAAGTTCTGTTTCTGTGAATAGTGTTGTTGATGTGTATGCTGTGAATGTTGTCGTGAGTTATTTGTTGTTTGCTGTCATGCTGTATTTGTTCTTGTTGTGGTGCTGTGTGTTTCGAAGCTTCCATTTACAATTGGTATCAGAGCCTGGTTGTTCAGCTCCTTGACGTAGACAATTTCAAAAATCAGTTCCGAGTTGTTGTTCGATAATCGACCACTTTCGAAGCATGACAAACAATGATGTGTTTGTTGGGTTGGCAATACCTAAATTCACTGGAAATTATGACTATTGAAGTCTCGTTATGAAGAATTTCTTGAAATCCAAACAGTATTGGGAAGTTGTTGAACAAGGAGTCGAAGTTAACAATATCACACAAGAGCATTTGAAATCAAGGGAGCTAATTGACATGAAAGCCAAAATTTGTTGTTTCAGTCATTAGATTGGACAGTTCTAGAGAGTATCACCTCCAAGGATACTGCCAAGGACATTTGGTATTCTATGAAAGCAAAATGCATTGGTTCCGAAAGGATGAAGAGAGCACAACTTCAAGCCTTGATGAGAGAATTTGACCTTATTCAAATTAAAGAAGGAGAAAGAGTGATGACCTATTATTCTCGAACACTTCAGATCAGTAACAAGATGAAACTTTTGGAGAAAACATGTTAGAGACAGCAATTGTGGAGAAGATACTAAGAACTCTAAGTTCAAAGTATGATTATGTTGTGTGTGCTATTGAGGAATCCAAAGACATAGATTCCTTAACCTTAGATGAGTTGCAGAGCTCTTTGGTTGTTCATGAACAAAAGTTGAATCGCAATTCAAGTAGTGAAGATCACGCATTGAAGGTTGTGTCCGAAAGTGGCAATTCAAGTCATTCAAATTTGTATTCGAATAATAGAGGCATGGGAACCTATAGGGGTCGAGGAAGAGGCTCTCATGGAAGGAATGGACGAGGAAGAAACAATACTGGAAGAGATGATCAATAGATAAGTCAAGTAAGAGGAAATTATGGTCATAGAAATGACTGAAATGATCAAGGCGGAAGTAGCTATTCAGCAACAGGAAGAGGAAATGGTGATGGATATCGTGGAAGAGGTGGAAGATGTTACAATGGAAAAGCAAATGTGCAGTGCTATGTCACAGATTCAGCCATGATCAGGGCGAGTATTATGCATGGATTCCAAATGAGAAGGAAGAGCAAACCAACTTTACAGATATAGAGTATATAGGCTCAAAGGAAGTACTTCTCATGACCAATAAGAACAAACATGGACTGACATCTGCAGATGTTTGGTTCATTGATACTGGGTGTAGCACCCACATGAGTGGATGTAAGGAAGTTTTTGCCAAGTTAGATGAGAGTTATAGGTCTCAAGTGGCTGTGGAGATAACTCATCCATTCAAGTAAAAGGAAGAAGAGACGTTAGGTTAAATTATCTAAATGGTTTATATGAGACAATATTTGATGTGTTATATGTCCTAGTTGTTGTTAAAACCAACCTGCTTAGTGTAGGGCATTTATATCTAAATGGTTAAAACCAACCTGCTTAGTGTAGGGCATTTGTTGCAGAAGAAATTTTCAGTTTGGTTTAACAGTGAGAAGTGTGAAATAATAGGGGAGAAGACGAGATCAATAATGGTGAATCCTATGAGTTCAAACAACTTGTTTCCACTTGAAGTGGAACAGTTGCAGATGAGTTTAACAACTATTGAGAAGAAAAATAAGTAGTCATTGTTATAACATTATTGATTTGGGAATCTGAATTTCAGAGGCTTAAACGCACTAAGTAGATTGCAGATGGTGGAGAGTTTGCCACCTATTAATGTGAAGCATGAGTTGTGTGAAGACTATGTTATTGACAAGCATGAAAGAAGTCATTTCCAAAAAGGAAAAGCATGGAGAGCAGATGGTCAACTGCAGTTGATTCATTCTGATATATGTGATCCCACTAGTCCAATTTTAAATGGTGGGAAAAGATATTTCTTCTCTTTCATCGATGACTTTACAAGGAAGGCATGGGTGACTGTGATCGGTGAAAATTAAGTAAACTGTGGCATGCTTCAAATCCACCTAAGAGAATATTTTTAATGCTTATACTAGATAGTAGCATGTGTTACACACGTGCATTTTCACATCGTTTGTTGTGCGTGAAATATTAGGATGGCCTGATTTGATTAATTACTAACATAATATAAATTACTATTGCTCAAACCTTTATATTTTTTAAAAAATAATTTAGCAAACTTTATTTATGATCTACATTTCATAATAAATAGCTACTTTATGCATAGAATCACAAATTACAGATCCCAATTCCCAACAAAATACGCTACTTATCTATAATTTTTTTATTAGATGCATAAACATATCTCTACCTCCCGGCTCCCACACATAATACACACTAACTGTTTTTTTTTGTACCACCAAAATAAATATGACATATAAATAAATTGTTTATTTTCAGTACACTTTCGTGAATTTATCTAATAATTATATTAAACTATTATATGTGTTATGACCGTACGTGTTGTCATCAATTTTGTCGTGCTCCCATATTATGAGTCTATAATTGCAACCTATCGTGGATAATACAAGGGGAATTAACCACCATCATAGAATAGTACAATGAAATTTGAGTAATAAAGGAGTTAATTACATCTCTACTATGTTGACATATGTGTTGAATAGTTAAAATTTGAGGATATTACAAGGGAAATTTACCACCATTAGAAGAACTATTTTACCAACGGATACTTAGCCCAACGACATCGCATTTGCTTGGATGTAAGAAGTCCGATATCGATTCTCGACATGTTCCGAGATTATTAATTGGATGACAAAAAAAATAAAAAGAAGAAGAACTAATTTACACTTAACAACATAAACTATATAAAATAATAACTAAAACTTAAAGATAATCGAGCGATTAAAAGTAAAAAATCTATAATATAATTGTAAACAAAAATAACAATTCTATCCCTGAATTGAATGTTTCTATCCAACGCCTTTAAATCTAAACCATACAATCAATCTTCCAAGCAAATCAATAACAATTATAATACCATTTGTAAATGCAAAAGAAGCAATATAACTAGAAGAAGAACAAACTTGGTTACCAACTTGGATGTGCCTGATATGCGTATTTCACTAGGTTTTGGCATACGCGCATTTCTCTCATGCCCGTGTACACGAAGACGGTAAATGCAAGTATGATCTGCACCATAGTTGGAAACAAAATCAAACCGAACCACATTCACTATCCTATCCTTTGAAACATTCGATATCCTCTCGATCTCAAATGTTTGTCGAGTCTTGTTCTTCACAAGATCATATTGAAATCTCACCAATTTGTGCACCTCAATCATGTCTGTCATGTGTTGATCGTGAACCGAAGATAAATAATTATGCGGTACAAACCAAGCAGAAACAACACAATCTTTCGGGGTAGAGGACATGTTATATGCAACTCGACTCGAAACATGTTCTAAAGTCACTGATTCCGGGACGATCTCGGTCCTGAGTCGGATATCCACAAACCCAGAGCTTCCTTTTAGTGAGAAACACCTACCCGATTCCCCAAAGCTCGGACTTATCATGTTGATTGCTTCGGAAATGACTGGATGATGTTTGTGTTCATGGATTGGAAACATGGGTTCTGAGTGTCTTAATATGAAGGCTCCACCTGAGGCCAAAGCATAGTCCTTTTGTCCTATTCCATCAGCCTCGTGCTTTTCTAACTCTTCCTCTACAACTCTCTTGGCTACATCCACAAGTTGCTCAGACATCATACGATGTAAATCATCTGAACTTGTCTGGAGATGATCCGAGGCTCCGGGGGTCATTGCAGATACCTTGAGATTCAAGTTATTGAGTTGGGTCTGCACAAGTGAATATTGTGAATCCATCTTCTTTATCTTTTCATCCAGAAAACCTAATTTTGATTGCACCATTGTAGCTGCTTGCTCAAAGACCTCCATTTGATCTTCCATCTTCTTTAATGCAGACTCGAATCTCTTTGAACATTGCATTGAAAGAGTTGTAGTTTCTTTAGCACCTGCATTCCTGATCTCGAACAAGCGAAGTAGGATGATTAGCAGACACAGAAGCAGTAATATTACAGCAAGCAGTGAAAGCACTTTCTTAATGTTGCTCGAGACAGTAATGCATTTAATATCAGTTTCTTGTATTTTCTTGTCGGTCTCTACTGTAGGAGTTGCAGTTTCTTCACTTTCCTGCTGCTTCTTGTTCTTGATCAATGTCCTTCTTCTCACTTTGGAAATGGATCCTAAAGGCTTTTGGGGAGGATTTTCGCGGTCGGATCCTGAGAGATGAGAGTTGTCACTGCTAGAATCTGTCATTTTGTTGCAGAAATCCAAGAATTCCAAAGCAATTAGAGAAGAAAAGGAAGAATTGTAGGGAAAGAGGAAATGGTAATATCTAGGATTTCATCTGCCATAGATACATACAAACATGAAAAACAGAAAAGGAAATTAATGCAAATATATAACAAGTATGGCATGTTATTTTAATTCCACAGGACCAGATTATCTTGCCTTTCTAAGATTATGAATGGTCAAACCTTTGTAATGATTTGGTGTATACTCATGATTGGCAGGTTCAAAATAATATGAAGCTGCACTACTTCAAAATGAACAAGGGAAATGGGTTGATTTTTTTCTCCATAGTATATCTATACGAAAATTCAATACATAAATATTCAGTTTTTAAAATTATTTACTAAATTATACTTAATCAATCAGTCACGATTGGAAATTTTTCCTCCGATGTGACTATTAGTCAATGGTAAAACGACATCATCAACTGTTGTTTCTCTAATTTAACTGAACCGTGCATGTAACTATCAATCATAGGTAGGGTATATATATATATAATTAAATACAATTGCTTTATTAAATAATATCTATTTCTTTGTACTTCTACTTTATAAATTTATCTATTTAACCCTTTTTTTTTAGATGTTAAACATAAATCATTACTTTCAAAAATATTATTCGGGTACCTTAAAATCTTATAATTTTGAAGTATATTAGTATTTTGGACAATCTTTTGTTTTAAAAAAAAAAAGATTGAATAGACAAACAAATTAAAAGTTTATACGAATCAACGTCGTTAAGTTTCGATTTAAATTAAGTTTTTAAACAGTGTTATTTTCTAAAATTAACTCAACATATAACCTAAAATAAATCAAATAATACTATACAAAGTTAATACCTCCAACCCGTATCACCCCATCTTGCTCACCCTATCTCATCTATCTCTCCCCCGACCCCTATGTCAACCTTAAACGTTTATTATTTTGGCGGGTCTCGGTGCTTCAACAACCTCATCCTCTACTTGAGTAGGCTGAGCCATTGGTGATTCAAAATAGAGTACATCATATTAAATGTCGGGATGATCCTCCTCAGAACTCGGCGTCCCTAATTGAGCCATGATTTGATGAAACTGACCAACCTCTCCAGTGAGTTCAAGATTGTACTGACAAGTCTCGATCAGGTCCTTCGTGTGTTTCTGTGATTGACCCTCTATCTTCAACCATGTTTTTCTTCAGTTTGGTCACATGGCGTCACCCCCGCATCTGTAGAATGAAAACATAATAACTGTTAATGTAAGAATAAATCAATTATGTAAATAAAATAATTAAAATGTTACTCACTATTATCATGGATTGGTCTCCATGTGGAACCGAGGGTATGATTATCGTCGTTAGGTATGGTTAGGTCTCGTGGATAATCGTCACTGTCCTATGAAGGTACCACGTCACATAGTCATATGTGGGCACTCCTACAGATTCTGTTATCATCATCCTACCCCTGTTCTCCCACAAGTCTGTGTATCGAGTATGATTGGTGATCCACATTACACATGGTGAGGGTTGTAGGAGTTTCAATCTATCTGAAAATATAAAATGTATATGTCTTATTGCTTAATAAGAAGGAATAAAAAAAAATTACGTCAAATTTAGACGAGAAATATAATGTACCTGGGAATCTAGTAGAGCCATATCATCTCAATAGAAATGATGGTTTTGAGATGTTTGACTTTTTTTGATGTCATATGTTGTGTCCACCTATTTAGAATGTGAAAATACTTATCATCTCTATAGCTATGAATAACACTCGTGTTAACCTATAATTTTATTTTTCATTAAATATATAAGAATACTAATTAATAGTATAATAATAACAAATAATCCTATAAAAGTTTAGGATTACTGTATTTGTAGCTCCAGACTACGAATGGTGTGGTTTACCATACAACAGAGAATTATCGATCAGTTCCTTCTGTGAACAGGAGGACGATGTGGATGAGCTACTGTGATCACAATCCATTGTTTGTAGCCAAATATTTGGTTAACTTCAATACACTAGGCATTCCAAAAATAAATTATACCTAATTACAGTACTTAATTTAACAATTAGTCCCATAATAAATTAAATAAAGTTTCACAAGTAATCAAATAATGCATTTTAATTCAATATAAACGGTCAATTTCAACATATTAGGCATTTCAAATATTAATTATACATAATTGCAATCAATTTAACAATTAATCACAAAATTAATAAAATAATGCATTTAAGTTCAAACCAAACACATAACAATTTTGTTGATTAGACATCCTAGATAGCAATTACACCATTTAAAAAATCGGACTATAAACCCGACACAATGAGAGACACTTGAGTAGCATAGGGAGAGACACGAGAAACAGCACGAGCACAAACAACCGGGACAACACGACACGTAGCACGGAGGATGGCATGAATGTTGGCTTAGGTAGGCAGTGTCTGCAGAAAAAATGGATGAATGTTGGACTGAACCAAGGGAAAAAAGCCATTATGTTGGTTTAATTCCTCCCTAACCATGATTGGGAGTCGCAAGTAGAGTTTTTTGCAGTATGTGCAACTATCTGTCACAGGTAAGAATAAAATCTCCTACTCATGATTGTCAATTATAGTTTGGAGTGATAACTCTACTCGTAAATATCAGTCACAGTTAGAAATGAAATTTACCATTTTTTGAAACTATTTACTCAATTATATCTAATTGTGACTATGAGTTACAAGCGTGAACTTTTCCTCCAAGTCGCTACTGCCAATTACGCGTTAAATAACAATATTAATTGTCGTTTTCCTAAGCTAACTGAATTCTACACGTGCCACAAGTAGGATTTTTACTTCTTGCTTTTTTAAAATATATAGTTAAATACAATTGTGTTATTAAACAATATTTATTTCTTTATATTTCTACGTTATTTATCTATTTAACCCATTCTTTTTTAGATAGACAAAAAAAAATATTACTTTAAAAAATGTTATTTCGGTACCTTAACCATATAATTAAGAAATATTAATATTTTGGGAAATCTCCAAATATAAATTGAAAAAAAAATCGTGGATAAACAAATTAAAAGTTTATATGAATCATCGTCGTTAAGTTTCATTTTAAAATAAGTTTTCAAAAAGTGATATTTTTTCCAAAGTTAACTCAATATATAAACTAAAAGAAACCAAATACATAATCAAATAATATTATCTAAAGTTAATAACTCCAACCTCTACCACCCCATCTTCTTCGCCCTTTCTCCCCCAACCCCTATATCAACCCCAAAAGTTATTTTATCTTTGCGGGTCTCGGTGGTTCAACAACATCTTCCTATACTTGAGTAGGTTGAATAATTAGTTATTGAAAATCTAGTACGCATATTGAATGCTGGGTTGATCCTCCTTGGAACTTGGCAATACTGGTCAACCATGATTTGATGAAACTGATCAACCTCTCAAGTGAGTTCAATATTGTACCGACAAGTCTCGATCAGGTACTCTGCGTGTTTCTTCGATCGACCCCTATCTTCAACCTCGTTTTTGCTAGTTTGGTCATACAGCGACATCTCCGCATCTGTAGAATTAAAACTAAATAACTGTTAATGTAATAATAACTCAATTATGTAAATTAAATAATTACAATGTAATTCACCTTTGTTATGAATTGATTTCTATATGGTTCAAACTGCATCAGAGGTATGATCGTCGCTTATTCTTTTGGGTCCACAAGGGTTGGTTCTGTCTATTGAATAATTGTCATTGGCATACGAATGTAGCACATAATGTAGTCAGAGGTGAGTACTTCTACATATTTCGTTATCATCATCTCGCCCATGTTCTCCCACATGTCTATTAATCGAGCATGATTGGGGATCCACGATACACACAACATTTTATCCCACCAAATTTTATACAATCTATCTCATTCTTGACGGGTGTTTTTCAATTAGTTTTGGGATAGGCTATTGGAAGTTGAATTGGCGAACCACACAATTTAGCATGTGCCACTCAACATTGTTGAAATAGATCAGTGGCAACCGGAGCAAGCTCAACCATTCTCATTTTGTTCAAACGTCTGGGAGGTTCTGGATACGGTAAGAGTTATAGAGGTTCTAATCTATTTAAAATATAAAATAGGGAAAAGTCTAAAAATGGCCCAACATGTTTTCACAAAATGGGTTTTCAACCCAAAATATTTTGAATGGTCCAATATGTTAGAAAATGATGGTAATTCGTACCTCTGTTACTTTTCTGTTAAAAATTTCCGTTAAATATTTTTCATATTTGCAAAATTAACTGAATATTTTTCTAAATGTTACAAATAAACCCTAAAAACTTACATTAATGTTACAAACAAGTCCATACTCGATTCGAGCCACACCAGGTGTCCCCTAGCCAGGGTCTGAACTTATACTAGGTCACCCAACCCTGGGGACCTGGACTGAGTTCGAACCCTGGGACCTGGTTTGGGTTCGAACTCTGGCTAGGGAACCTCGGTGTGGCTCGAATCGAGTCGGGCCTTTTTTGTAACATAGTGTAAGTTTGTAGGGTTTAGTTACATTTAGAAAAATATTCTGTTAATTTTGCAAATATGAAATTAACGGAATTTTTTAACAGAAAAGTAATAGAGGTACCAATTACCATCATTTTCTAACATATTGGACCATTAACCATCACAAAAAAACATGTTGGACCGATTACCATTTTGTCCAAACATGTTGGACCATTTTTAGACTTTTCCCTATAAAATAGATATGTCTTATTGCTTAATAAGATGGAATAAAAAAGATTACGTCAAATTTCTTTGGAATATAATGTACCTGGAAATCTAGTAGTGCTTTCAATTTATCTCGATAAAAATGACAATTGTGGTGTGTGAGACTTGTTTTGACGTCTTCTGTTGTGACCACCTATTTAGAATGTAAAAATACTTATCTCTACAACAATGAATAACATTCACATTAACCTATACTTTTATTTTTCATTAAATATATAACAATAAATCCTATGGAAGTTTAAGGTTAACGTATCTACGGCGACATACTATAACATATGGTGTGGTTGAGCAAACAACAAAGAATGATCGATCAGTTCCTTTTGTGAACTGAATGACGATCTAGATGAGCTTCCCTGACCACGATCCATTGTCTGTAGCCAAATAATTGGTTAATTTCAACAAATTAGCCATTCCAAATGCTAATTATACCTACCAATTATTTGTGGGGGAGAGGGTATGGAGAAGAAACGATTCCTCGCTACAAGACAGGAAGAACAAGTTATCACCAAATTGGGAAGGACCTTATAAGGTCGCCTCTATACCCCACCCGAATGCATACATCCTCAAAGACGAACATGAGAAAAGACTAAAGAATACGTTCAATGCGGAGCACTTGAAAAAGTTTCGTACTTAACATGGAGCCGCCCAAGGCACGCATGTAATTTGCAAATTCATGTTTATGGTAGGATAATAGCGCCTCTCCGTGACAGATATGCTAAGAATTGATGTTATGTCCCCTAAATAAGGCCGATGATATTCTTTCTTAAGGGTAACACTATACTGGCGTTGTTCTTGACGAATTGATAGACGTTAACATAGCGCCACTTTAAGTGGTCCATCAGTGACTGATCGACGCCTTAACGAGCCCTCAATAAAAGGTTTCGACTTCAATTGGCTTAATGACAAATATAACAAATGAAATGCATAATGGTGTCGCTACGACTATGTAAGAATAAAAAACACTTGGTCAAACAAAATCCGCAATAAGTCATTACAAAAATTCCCTTTAGGGGTATATGCCGAAAGGGGGACGCTTTTACTACTAAAGGAAAACAACTAGAATCACATATGCTACTCATCTTCGCGCACCACATCTTCTGGGGGTGGAACCGGATCACCCTTAGACGAGGCGTCGACACCCGTAGGAGGAGGTGGAAGTGGCTCGCCCTTGGGAAAAGGAGGTGCCCTATTAGGATAGAGAGAATGAGATGTCTTTAAGGACTCACCTTCACTCTCTGAGTCTTATTCCTCTGCCTCCTTCTCTTTATGCCTCATAGCGAGGTAGTCCTTCATGCATTGAAGGTGCGCCATGTCAAATCTGGGGAAGATCCTGCTCGATCGAGGTGAAGACGACCATAAATGTGGAGCGACACGCCATGGCCACGTCCATGTTGAAGGACTCACTCTTCTTATACATATCGATGCCCTCCTTGAGACGTTTGGGTGCCTCAAGCTTAAGGATCTGCTCAATCTCCTAGTACATAAGGGGGCATTTGGTTGAATGTATTAGTTAATACACGTATTAGTTAATACATGTATTAGTTAATACATGTATTAGTTAATACACGTATTAGTTAATACTATGTTTGAATGAGACATGTATTAAGATGTACTTATACATATATATAACCTAAGACAATGTTTGATTTGGTATAAAGTTATATGTAAAGTGGCAAAAAGACTTAAACACCCTTAAATTAATTTTGCAATGTAAAGAAGTTGTACACGTGAATTGATTTATTTTTTAAAATAAAATATACTCATATTCAAAAAATTTGAAAAACAAATACAAACACAAACACAAAAATAAAATGAAATGAAATGAAATAGTATCCCGTCTTTGAGTCATGGCCGGTTCAATCTACTTCGACTCTTTTCTTCTGATCTTTGGAATTTCATCCTGAAAATGCTAGCCTTGTGCATAAAGCTTCAAAACCTTCATGTTCCCAAGTGACTCTGTGTGATTTATTTCAGTTTGAAGAGAAAAAAATAGAGCATTGCATTAGTTTTACAAACATGTGGAACTACATGATTTTACAAAGAACAAGATTTTATTAAAAATAACATGATTTTACAAATCGATTTTGGGAACAACATGACATGTGAAACCGCACTTGGCAAAATATAGAAATGAAATAGTTAAATAATTACTTCTAATTTTGTTTTCTCATGACACATTCATATAGATGGTCAAAAGAATAAAGTAAATGATATATGTTTGTTTAATGTTATTTTTAATATATTTTTTTAAAAAATATCAAATAGAATAGTAAATATTTCATTATTTTTTTTTTAACTATTTTACTTTTTAAATATTAACTATATGTCATATATCATCGTTGAAGTGAACTCATAAGTTGTTTCTTAATTCGAAGGGTACTCAACAACTGCTGTTGTTTCTTAGTGAATGGAAGAATTAATGATGAAAACTTATAAATAGTATTAAATAATTTTATTATTCATTTAATATATTACTTTTTTTTCATTAATAATTATTAGATAATCTGAGTAAATAATAATTTTAAAATATTTTATATTAAAATTCTCAAAGGTTGATAAAAATTAAAAGCTAACATGATAAACTATTCTTACGTAGGATTAATTAACTTAGGGTAGTTCAGTAAATTTTTACTATGTATTAAATAATACCATGGTTAGATTATGTATTAGTTAATACTCAATTAACACTATAATTGTGTATTAGCTAATACATATGTATTAATTAATACATACCATTATTTCTAATCAAACAGTGTATTAATTAATACATGCATTAATTAATACTAATACATAGTTAATACCCCAATCAAACACCCCCAAGAGTTCCTCAGCCCTAAGAGCGTGCTGCACCATCTCGACAATCTTCATGCTTAGCAACCCAAGTTGTTTCTTGAGCTTGAGCCACCAAGTCAATCTCTTGTACTAGCACCGCCTCAAGCTCTTTCTTCTTGTCCCCTGCCTCGGTCTTCAGAACATCGAGGGTGACCCTCTGTTCAATGAGGCACCGCACTGCCTCCGCCAATGATCGCTCTAACCTCTCAGTTGTCGCTGCCCTTTCCTCGGCCATGACGACAATGACATCACCCATCCTATGTTGAGCAGGAATCATCTTCAAGGGGAGGAAAAATATTAGAATAAAACAAAAAGTAAAGCAAAAAGTAAAGGAATAAGGCATACCTGAGTAAAGAGTGTGACCCGTGGTGCCCCACCTCGTCAGAGACCCCCGTCTTCGGTTGACACCAGTGCTCGGTCACCCGGGGGACAGACCCCCGTAAACAGGTGAAGCCCCAAATTGGGATTCACCATGGAACTGCCTCGCACAAGGGGGACGTCGTGAAGACGTTCGCAGGGCGTCCAAGGCTTAGAGGGAGGAGCGTCACCTCCCGCGACTTTGATGTCTCGACGGAGATCAAAGTCAGGGCCTCAGTAATCCACTTTCTATTCGGAGGGAATCGTTAGCGTAAGGGGAATATGGTACTACACCTTTAAACGCGGTAACGGACTATCGAGTCTCGGGACTAAGGACCTCGAGCGGCGCACTAAGGGGTCCTCCTCGTCTTCTTAGCACACCCTTTTCTTCTCGCGATGACTTGAGGACTGACTCCTCCTTTTCGATCCCTCAGGGGTGTCCCTCTTCCTCGACGACTTGTGGATTTTCTTATGCCTCTGTTCCATAATTAAGGTAAACGCATGAGGTAGGCGCGCATAATCATCCTATGCAAAATTAAAGGAAAAAAAAATATTATTACGAGAGGCGTAAATGGACGGCACGCTACTAATGATATTCCCGCCGTCCTCAAGTTTTCTTCGGTGGTCACCTTAGACATGTATATGGCGGCGCCATGCTTGTGTTCGATTATGATATTTGTGAGCGCCTCCATGTCCGATTCGGACATCTCCTCTACGGAAGGAAGTGGGTCGCACAATGCCTTAGGAGTTAGACACTAAGAGACCCCCCACCCCCCACCCCCCAACAAAAAATATTTGTCCTTCCAATTGAAGTTTTGGGTTTTGAAACCTTGGACTATGGGGCGAGAGCTGTCCCGTGATTGGTTGGGATCGGGACTTTGACTTACAAAGAGAAAAATCCCGAAAATGTTTAAATCGGGATGATAAAAAAGATGAAAAAGGAATAAGGAGTATGGATATCCACGTTGTTGACAAAAAATGTGAAACCCGACTCAAACATGAAGAGCGTTTGGCGAAATTTAGGTAGGAGACACTCTATAATATCTACACATTTCTAATAACTCGGGACAATAAGGAAACCTCAACCCGACATCGATTTGAAGGGGGGAGATGGCTTCCTCGATCAACCCGGCATTGGTTTCGGGTTTGTGAACCCGGAAAGAAAGAAAACTTGTTCCTCACCTGAAAATGGAGTTGGGACGTTATCCTTCGACATGACTCGGTGGAGGACTTTGAGGTGTCGATAAAGGTTGTCCGAGAAGGTGACGCACCAAGCTACCTTGATCATGGAATAGAAGCGCGCCTAAAAAATGTGGGCCGTAAAAACTTAGTATATCACCTGAAATCCTAGAGAGAGGATGGATAATTCTTGAGAGAGAAACCTCCAGGATCTTGGAAATAGAGGAGAATTGTTGATGAAGTGAAAGGGGAAGGGAGGTTATGAAGAGAGTGGGGGGGAGATGAACCATTTTCCTCCCCAAAGTTCACTTTAGAGTCGACATATGGCTCTTGGAAATGATGACTTCTAGAAGGCGTGCCACGTGGCACAACGACAGCCATGCAAAATTTAAATTTTGAAAAATGTGATCATAATATTAAAGACATCATAATTACATCGGGTAGTAGGACAAAAAGACACCTGAAGGGACAACGAAGGGATAGGTGTGCCATTCCCGTAAAATGTGAAGACGTTCCATTTGAATCACGCCGCTTGAAACCTACTGTGGTTCATATGGCGCACCACATTCTGAGACAATCCCAAATTGTAACGAGACGAACAGTAAGGACACACCACCTAGACTATGAACTGAAGAAATCGAATGCACATGGAAAACAAATGATGCACCATTTAATAAACCCTCTGCGAGTCGATCGCTGAATGCTAGGAGACACTATTTGGAGTGTCGCCCTCGTAAGAATGTTCAAACACAAGGGTATGTGTGGCCCACCCTAGGCTTGGGGGGCAAGATGTTGGGTATTAACCTGCATCCCTCGGGCGACCAGACCGACAACAACTCGACCAAGATGAATCAGTAATGCCGCTACAATTGTGTAAGAACTGTAGTACCACTAATTCTCAGATGGGACATGCTGCGGAAAGTCCATAAAGATTACCCGTGACAGCCCACCCAGGGGAATATGGCGCGCCATTTTTGCCCCATGTCACTCCAGAATCTAAAGACTCCGTCAAAACGCCACACCGTCAATGAATACCTCTGACATTAGCCAGATGGCGGAGGGGCACCTCCGCGAAGTGGCGCACCACCAGTGGGACAATTCCAACCATTGGATGCCTTCGTATATAGGACCCGAGATGAGATGGCCCCATACATAGTGATAACCAAGACACAGTGATGATCAAGGCATAATACAGCACAAGGAACGATGCATGAACCTCCAACCATGGTTACTGTTGGATCGTGAAATCCTGAATGCTGATCTGGCAGTGAATTGAATGCCAGACAAGGTTGGGATGACGCTTCAGCTCCAACTCTGGTGAACCTGCAAGTAGGGGAGCGCAACAGAGGGGTTGCTTCTGGGTCCCTCTCCGATGCTTAAATGAGTATGTGTGTGTATAAAACTCAAAACGTCAAGAACGTATGTAAAGCAAGGGTATTTATAGGGTAAAAGAGATAGAACTGTATATGGCAGCTGAATATCTTAGTGTATATTGTATTGCCGA
Source organism: Chamaenerion angustifolium (assembly GCA_946814005.1). NCBI lineage: Eukaryota > Viridiplantae > Streptophyta > Magnoliopsida > Myrtales > Onagraceae > Chamaenerion > Chamaenerion angustifolium. The sequence goes on from OX328279.1 coordinate 6,145,572, forward strand.
AGATTCGGATCGTCAGTTACTGCGAGATATTGCAGTTACCAAATCTAATCCTTAGTGAATATGTGACCGAGATATGCGGGATATCGTGGCCACTTCCTTATTAACGGTTTTGTGGGACCAGAGGAGAGAGGCAAGGCTCTTTTCGGGGCGAGCACTCCCATATCGAGCAGTGGAAGGTCGCGACCTGGTAGAGAATGGCGAGCAGTCTGAGAGCCTTTGGCGTCCCTATAGACTTTGGGCTCGATTCTGGATTACTCGATGGTGGGCCAAGTTTGGCTTGTACTTGGGCCGATCCGGTTCGGATGTCATGGGTTTACGCCCTCTATAGTTATTGGGCCTTCGAGGCCTTTTCTTACTGGGCTGTCACTATCGATACCCAACATTTGCCCCCGAAGCTTGATTGAAGTTCCTTCAGTCGAGCTTGATTTCCTGGTAGGGTTTAGATAGTGACGTCTCTGGTAATGGTTCAGTACCTTTGAGACACTTCAAGCTCATTTGGCGAGCAGTTTCTTCTCTGTTCAAAGCTGAAAGAATATCATTCCTTTTATTCCCTTTTGGCGATCACTCGAGGTGACCTAGGCTTATGGAAGTCTATTTTTCTTAGTTAGGCGATCATTACCTACCCGAGGTATTTCTGCTAAAGCCTTATTAGTGCGTTGGCGACCACCTTGTCTCCTTAGTGGACTTTTAGCATTTAATAACTGCTCAGTTGTCCAGAAATCGAACGGTCACCTTAGGCACGCCTGTCCTTTACTTTTCCGTAAACCTAGGGTAGTTTGACATCTGTCTGTACCAGCCAACCGTTTGTCTCTTGGAATTCTGACATTGCTTCGGTTTTCTCCAAAAAGGGTGCAATTATTCCTCTGCGTCGCTTCGATTTGCTCGTGGCGGTTACTCCCCTTTTGGTCTATATAAGAAACGTCAGTTTCTGTATTCTGTCTTTTACGCTTATGCACTCTCTTAGATTTTCAGAGCTTCATTGCGATCCTTTCCATTTCCTTTCTCAACCTTCTTCATCCTTCTTCCAATATTTTCATGGCTCCCCGCAGTCAGAGAGTCAAGCACATGGCTCCCAAGGGCGCCAACAAAGCCAACACTCCCAGAAATGTTGATGTCCCCTTGACCATCAGGGATGAGGTCGTGCCCCCCTCAGTGGAGGAACAGACCGATTTGGGCAGGACTGCAACCGCTCTCGTAGTGGTGGACGGGCCTGAGCTGAACACGCCTATCTTTTCTCCGAAAGGTAAACCTTCGCCCTTTTACTGCTCTGCTTTGGCAATATCCTCTGTTTCCTTTGTTTTTTATACCTGCTGTGCTATACTTGAACTGTTCTGAGTAGATGTCAAGCCTAACGAATTGAAGCCGGCTTATTTTAAGACCGTGGTGGTGCTCAGTGGCTTCAGCGTGGAGGATGCTCCTAGGTATCCTGGCTTAGGTCTGCATGTTCCTCACGACGGAGAGGTTTACATTTATGCGGCCCAGATCGATGTTGGGTTGCGTTTTCCTCTCTGTGAGGATTTACAGACCTTGTGTCAGTTTTACGGGATTCACCCCACACAGCTTGTTCCGAATGCCCTCAGGATGTGGGTCGGTTTATAGTTCCTGTGCTTACGCCAGGAATGGGCGTATTCACTGGCCTTGTTCCGGTGCTTCTTCCGACTGGCAGCAGGGGCAAACCACCTTCACCACTTCCAATCCCGATGGCCGAAGTTTTCAGAGTGGGGAGGCCCTCAGGGATAGGTTTGGAACGTCCATGTCCGCCTGGTCGACGATTTTTGGACCACCAACTCCAATTATAAGAAGTGTTACTTCTTTTATAAGGGGGGGTGCCCTGGAAATTGTTTATCCCGGACAAGGATTTCCCTCCTTCCTTCGAGGAGCTATCAGAGAGTGATCGGAGCGCCATCGATGACCTATACCGGTCGCATCGGTCGTCCCAATTCAAGTCCATTCGCTCAGTGGTTTAAACTACTGAAAACATGCTTGAGATGGCAGGCATTCATCAAGCCACGCCAATCTTTGATGATTGGGAAACTTTCTAACCTTTTTCCTTGTTTTATCGTTTGTAGGCAAGGTCGTAGGAAAGAGCCAACAACTGATAGGTCTCTTTGATGACCAGGCATTGCTGAACTCTCCTCCTCCCCCCTCTAGGCGTTCGTCCAAGAGGAAGTCTGAGGAGGTGCTTCCCTCGGCCACTGCTGACCCTCGCCAACCAGGTATGTTGCTTTGTTGTTCGTAGATTTAACGTCTTCATACTTTGCGGTTTTTTGTTTTTGACATTTTGTCTTGTTGTTTTGCAGAGGAGTCCTCGACCGACATGGCCCGGGATCATCCTCCTCCTCCCTCCAAGAAGGTCAGGAGTGAGGAATGTTCAGAAGTCGACCAGCATCTTCCTCCTCCCCCTCCTGGGAGCCCTTCCGCTAATAAAGGGAAAGGTCTGGACGTGGTGCCTCCTTCTCCCTCTCCCCAGGGCCCTTCTGCCACCAAGGGGAAGGTTTTGACCTTAGCACCTCCTGTTCTTACTGTGCCCACGGTTCCTCCTAAGGAGTCTGAGACCAGGAAGAAGGGGCATGCTGCTTCCAGCTCATCGAGGGCTCCTGTGGAGGAGCATTGCTCCCTTGCCAGCTTGTTTCAGCCGCTTGAATCAGCGAATTCTCAAGAGACTTGGGTCCTTTGTGGGGACCTTATGAAGAAGGGGTACCCTCCCCAAAAGAGCCTCCGGGGTAGCCCGGATATGTGTATGCGGCTTCTGGACGGGATAATTCCCCCCACGGACCGCTCGATTGTTCCCACGGAACTTCATCAGATCGAGGGGTTCCTTCGGTCCCACTTTGAACGAGTGGCTTTGGTAAGATCTCATATTTTTATTTCGTAGAGTCCTTTCTTTGTCGTTCCCTTATTGTTTGTTGTCCTGACAGCTTTTATTCTATATTTGTTGCCAGTTCGTTCGGGAAGAGGTGATTCTTGGCCGTGTCTTCGGGGAGCTCGCCGACAAGTATTCCAGTGTGCTCGTCGAGCTGGAGCAATACCGAAGCACGGGGGTCACTCCTGAGCAATTGGGGACTATCAATACGACTGCGGATGCAGCGATCGCCTTGGCAAATGATACACGGGATGAATACCTCAGGAAGGAGCAGCGCCTCCTTGCTGATGTCCAGAAGAGGGAGGCTGAAGTCGCTGCCGCTCTTCAGGACTTTGACGCTCTTCACCTGTGTTTAGATCAGGGAGAGATCGTCCGAGTTCGCCTAGATGCTGAACTTAAGGAAGCTCAAGCGCAAGGGGCAGAATCGGAGGCTCGCAGGGTCGCTGCCGAGGCGCAAAGGGCCGCTGCTGATGCCCAGAGGGAAGCTGCGGTGGCCCAGATGGAAGCTGCGGAGGCTCGGAGGGAAGCTGCGGAAGCCCGGGGGATTGCCCTGGAGGAGGAGAGGGATCGGCTAGCTGCACAATTGAAAGCCGTCCCTTCGCCCCAGAGCGTAGTCGAGGCATTCAAAGCCTCTGAGGATTTTGAAGACTGTGCTCTGAAGGTGATGAAGTCGGCGATCGCCGATTTTCTCCAAGTCCTGGTGGATGATGTCCGGGCGGTCGATCCCAATTTTCCTCTTGAGGAAGTTGGGTCCTTGAGGAGCTTCCTCCAGAGTCGTAACTCTCAGTCTACCCCTGTTGCTGAAGAGGTTGCCCCCGGGGGCGAGCCGAGCAATATTTCTCCCGAAGGCGTGCAAAGCGTCCCTGCTCCTGAAGGCGAGCTAAGTGCCTCTGCCCCCGAGGATCCTAAAGCTTGAAATCTTCCCCTCCTTTATCGACCATATTTGCCTTTTAGATAGCTGTTTTTCTTTGTAAATTTTTTTTTTGTTTTCCTTGTAATTATTTATTTGATTTAAGACTAGGTTTCTTTTATTGAATGCCCTTATATTCATAAGCCTTTTATTCGACTTTGAACATGCTTGGCTATTTACCCAACGTCTTAATCATAATTACTCTTCGACTTCCTCTTGACTTGTAATGTCTTCGACTCTTGAAGTCTTAGACCAAGCATAAGTCGATCTTTCTAAGGATAATACTTCTGATACTTAAAAGCATAAACTTCTAAGTTCAAAGAGATATTACCTTCTTTGAAGTTTAGACCTTCGAGGTCATCCTAAGGCTTTGTCATCCCTAGTGATCGCCTAAAATTCTTTGTTAGCAGATCCCTTTGTTTGTTTTTTGGCATCTGCTTCTCATCTTGCCTAACTTTATTGCTAGGTCTTTTGGCCTGACTTTGGCGTCAGGGATTTTTTGTTTTGCCTAGCTTTATTGCTAGGTCTTTTGGCCTAACTTTGGCGTCAGGGATTTTGTGCCTGATTCGGTTATCAGGTTTTTGCCTGACTCTGGGCGTCAGGTCTGTTGAGGCCTAACTTTGTTGTTAGGGCTTTTGTGGCCTAGCTTTGTTGCTAGGGCTTTTTGGCCTAACTTTGTTGTTAGGGCTTTTGGCCTGTCTTTGGCGACAGGGCTTTTTGGCCTAGCTTTGTTGCTAGGGCTTTTTGGCCTGACTTTGGCGTCAGGGCTTTTGGCCTAGCTTTGTTGCTAGGGCTTTTTGGCCTGACTTTGGCGTCAGGGCTTTTGGCCTAGCTTTGTTGCTAGGGCTTTTTGGCCTGACTTTGGCGTCAGGGCTTTTGGCCTAGCTTTGTTGCTAGGGCTTTTGAGGCCTGACTTTGGCGTCAGGGCTTTTTGGCCTAACTTTGTTGTTAGGGCTTTTGAGGCCTGACTTTGGCGTCAGGGCTTTTTGGCCTAACTTTGTTGTTAGGGCTTTTGAGGCCTGACTTTGGCGTCAGGGCTTTTTGGCTTCAGCTTGCTTCGAGTGGACACGCTTTATGAAGGAATGGCTTTATTTTATTGACATAATCAGTTTGATTACAAGCTATGCATAAAATCTTCTTAAATGCTCAGAATTAAATGGACGGGGTAACCTCTCGCCTTCGGTGGTTTCCAAATAGTAGGATCCTGGTGCGGCGATCTTTACTACTTTGTATGGTCCTTCCCATTTGGCCGAAAGTTTGTTTTTATTGTCCAGCCTTGTAAATTCGTTCCTTCTCATAAACATCTCCCCCACGAAAAATTGGCGAGCGCTGACCTTTCTGTTGAAATACCGAGCGGTCGCCAAACGCATCTTTGCCTGTGTCTTTTCCGAGAGCCATCTCTTTTCCTCTGCTAAGTCGAGGTCAGTTCTGCGCTCGATCTCATTTGCCTCCGCGTTAAAGTGTAGGACTCTGTGGGTAGGCACTGCTAATTCAGCTGGTGCTACTGCTTCTGATCCGTACACTAAACTGAAAGGCGTTTCTCCTGTGGCCGCCTTAGGCGTTGTTCTGATTGCCCATAATACGTTTTCCAGTTCGTCTGCCCAATTCCCCTTGAATGCTCGAACCCTTTTCTTGAGTCCTGCTAAGACAACCTTGTTGGCTGCTTCAGCTTGCCCATTCGTTTGAGGGTGATGTACTGAACTGAAACGATGATCGATATGATACTCTTCACAGAGCCATTTCAACTCCTTTCCAACGAATTACGGACCGTTATCGCTGATGAGTATTTTGGGAATACCAAACCTGGAGAATATGTTGACCTGCAGGAACTTGATAACTTGGAATTCCGTTGTTGAAGCTAGAGCTTTCGCCTCTACCCACTTAGTGAAGTAGTCGATTGCCACTATAATGTGAGTACGCTGACCAGTGCTAATGGGAAAATGACCCAATATATCGATTCCCCATTGAGCGAAGGGCCAGGCACCCGCCATTGGGGATAATAATGTCGATGGTCGACCCGATCGTGGTGCAAACTGCTGGCAAATTTCACACTTCTGTGTTAATTCGGCTGCGTCTTTTCCCAAGGTCGGCCAGTAATATCCCAATCTGAATATTTTCCTGCTTAGCGATCGAGCGCCTTCATGACATGCTGCTGCCCCTTCATGAGCTTCTCGAAGAACTTTTTCTGTTTCGGGCAGAGCAACACATCTCAAGTAAGGCGTCGAATAACCTCTTCTGTAGAGTTCTCCATCGATGATTAGGTAACTGGCTGCGAGTCTTCTAATCCTAGTGGATTCGCCTTCGTCCTCTGGGAGGATACCTTCTTTCAAATAATTCTGGAACGGGGTCATCCAGGTGACCTGTTCTTGAATGTTGAAGACCTCCGCTTTGTTTTCAAGGACTGAACATAGGGCCTTTTCCAGAAATTGCACATCCTGGATTGTCGCCCCTCCGAAGGCTAGCTTACTTAAAGAATCTGCCATCTGGTTTTCTTGGCGAGGAATGAATTCAATCGCGAAATTTGGGATTTCTGCGACCAGCTTTTTGGCAATGCCGAGATATTTCTTCATTTTTTATCCCTTTGCCTCGTATGCGCCATTAACCTGATTGACAATGAGCTCTGAGTCGCTTTTTACTTTAAGCGCAGCTATACCCATTCCTTTTGCTAGTCTGAGTCCAGTGATAAGAGCCTCGTATTCTGCTTCGTTATTGGTCGCCGGGAATGTCAGGGCGATCGCGTATTTCAGAGGCTCGCCCTCAGGAGGAATAAGAATTAAACCTGCCCCCGAGCCTTCTTTTGATGAAGACCCATCCGTATAGAGTTCCCAGATTTGATTGTCGTTTGCTGACTGACTTGGCCTGTTTTCTGCCTCCGCTTGACCGTTACTCGTGCTTTCCACTATGAAATCAGCTAGTGCTTGACCTTTGATGGCCGTTTTTGGCGCAAATTTGATCCTGAACTCGCTGAGCTCGATCGCCCACTTGACCATTCTTCCTGAAGAATCTGGCTTCATCAGGATGTTTTTGAGAGGTTGATTGGTGAGGACCGTGATGTCGTGCGCATGAAAGTAAGGTCTCAGCTTCCGAGCAGCAATAACTAAGGCATAGAGATACTTCTCAATCTGGACATATTTTATTTCTGCTGAGTTGAACATTTTGCTAATAAAATACACTGGACTCTGAACATTATTCTCCTCCCTTATTAAGACAGCACTGGCTGCCACATCGCTAATGCCTAAATAGAGGAAAAGCTGCTCGCCTGGAACGGGTTTTTCCAGAGCTAGGAGTGTTTGAATATGCCTTTTCAAGGACTGGAATGCTTCCTCGCAGTCTGGCGTCCACTCGAACTTGCGGTTGGCCCTCAAGGTTTTGAAGAACGGGAGGGACCTGTCGCTTGCTTTGGAGAGGAAGCGGTTAAGAGCAGCTAGTCGGCCGTTCAGGCACTGGACTTCCTTATGGCAGGTTGGCGACTTCATTTCTTCTATGGCCTTTAGCTTTTCCGGGTTTGCTTCAATGCCCCTTTCGCTGACCATAAAACCCAGGAACTTCCCGGACTTGACTCCAAAGGCGCACTTTGCTGGGTTCAGGCGAACGCTGTGTCTCCTCATGCATTCAAAAGCTTCACGGAGGTCGGTGGTATGAGGATTGCCTTTCATGGAATTGACGAGCATATCATCTACGTAGGCCTCCATGTTCCTTCCCAGCATGTCCTGGAACAGTCGGTTCTCCATCCGCTGATAAGTTGCCCCGGCATTGATGAGACCAAAGGGCATCACCTTGTAGCATAGAATGTCCCCGTCGGCATAGAAAGCCGTGTGAGCCTCGTCATCTGGATGCATTCTGATCTGGTTGTAGCCTGAATAGGCGTCCATGAAGCTCAGCATCTCATGACCCGAGGTAGCATCGACCAGCTGATCAATTCTCGGAAGGGGATATGAATCTTTGGGACAAGCCTTGTTTAAGTCACGGAAGTCGACGCACATCCTCCACTTGCCGTTAGATTTCCTGACCAAAACTGGGTTGGCGACCCAGCTCTGGAATCTTACTTCTCTGACGAAGTCAGCTTCAATCAATCTGCCGACTTCCTGCCTGATCGCCAAACGCTTATCAGTCCCGAATGATCTTCTCTTTTGGGCGATCGGCTTGATGGAGGGGTCTATCCTGAGCTCATGAGAGATAATATCTGTGCTGATTCCTGGCATGTCGTTTGGCTGCCAGGCGAAGAGCTCTTTGAATTCCTTGAGGAGGGCAGTCATGGCCTCCTTCTGATCCTCTTTCAAGGTGGTCCCAATGCGCACCTTTTTGTCTGGACCATCGATCTCGATCCTCGCGGGGATCGGCCTCTGTCTCGATGGCGAGCGCCTCCCTTTGGTTCTTCCTGCGTAAACAGTTCACATAGCATTGCCGCGAGGAAGGCTGATCTCCTAGCACTTCTCCAATCCCGTTCGGAGTAGGGAACTTCATCTTCTGGTGGACAGTGGAGGCCACAATCTTATTTGGGTTGATCGTGGTCCTCCCTATGATGGCGTTGTAGGATGTAGGTGAATCGACCACCAGGAAAGTGACCGACACCTTGCTGCTTTTCCACCCTTCGCCAAATATTACTGGCATGGTTATAGCCCCCAGTGGATAAGTTGTTCTTCCCGCAAACCCGATCAGCGGAAAGTCGACCCTCTTCAGGTCGCGTTTGGATTTGCCCATCTTTTCGAAGGCGTCCAGAAACAGGATGTCTGTCGAGCTGCCTCCGTCGACCAGAATCCTTGCAACGTCACAGCCGTCAATATCTGCCGTAATGACCAGAGCATCGTTGTGGGGCGTGGTGACGTGTGCCAAATCATCTTCAGAGAATGATATGACAATGTTCTCTTCAGGTCGGGGCCGCTTCCTCAACTGAACTGCCGTAGAGATCTGAGTGGCGTAGACCTCTCTGGCGCTTGACCTTTCGCCGCCTGCGCCGAATCCTCCCGCAATCAGATTCACTCTCCTCTTGCTTCCAGAAGGCTCAGCTTGATCTGCAGGGGCTGGTGAACGATGCCTCCTGGGGGGCGTTCGACTTCGGTCTCGCCCTGCCACAAACTCCTTCAACATTCCCCCCTGAATCAGCTTCCCTATATCTCGCTTCATAATCTTGCAATCGTCTGTCTTATGGCCCTTGCACTTATGGTATCTGCAATAGCTCTCGACATCTTTGCCCATGGGTAGCCCACCTCGACGAGGCATCGGTTGCCTCGCCAAGGATCTCCTCTCCATCTCGACTAGTACCGCTGAGATCTGCCTATTTAAAGGCGTGAAGTACTCAGGGACCTCTGGATGGCGAGGCGCTGGGAGAGAATCGACTCGGGGCTTACTTTCTTTTCCCTTCTTCTCCTTCTTTACCTCCTTCTTACCATCGCGTCGGGGTTCATGGGTTACCCTTAGCGAGGTCGTCAGGAGGTTAGCCTCGATGTTTGTGCGTTCAAGGTCTATGAAACCTTTTGCTCTGGATGCCAGCTCCTCCAACGTCTCAATCTCCTTCACGTGATAGCTGTTTCGCAGCTTTCTCGAGGCCTTGTTGGCCACATCCAGACCTCTGTAGAATGCTCGAATGATCTCCCCATCCGAGATTCGGCGATCTAATTCTTTGACATTTTGATGATAACGCCCGTAGAAGTTGGACAGCGACTCTCCAGGCTGCTGTTTGACCGAGTCAAGGGCGACCACGCTCTTCAGCAACTGGCGCTCGCCCATATATCTCTCCAGGAACTTGCTTCTCAACTCTGCCCAAGTTCCGATTGATCCTGCAGGGAGGCCGAAGAACCAGGACGAAGCCGAACCCGAAAGAGTAGATGGAAATAGCAAAGCCAAATGATTGGGATCGTTTGACTTACCCAGAAGGGAGGCCTCATGCTTGTTGACATGTACGGTGGGATCTCCTCCACCGCTATACTCAGGTATGGCCCGAGCAACCACATCCTTCGGGATTTTGATAGCGACGAGCGCGTCGGTGAAAGGATGAGAGGACTGCTCCTTGAAGGGAGATATGACTGTCAACTGTCTTTCCTGGAGCCTTTTGTTGAGGAGGCCATCCATCTGATCCACAGTGCAGTACATGGGAGAGGCTCCGGGTGGAGGCGGACCGGAAGGGTTGGCAGTATATGCGGCTGCCGGCTCCTTGGTGTGTGCTGGGGGTAGGGACTGCTGACCTGACGTCATCTCCTGAGGCGCAGCGGGACCAGGACTGGCCGCTTCTGAAGGTGAAGGCCCTGTGGCAGCAGGGCGGTGGTTTTACTTAGGAGCAGAGGGATTGTTTTCCTGAGGAGCAGGGGCTTGGCGGCGCACCTGTCCTAGGATGGCTTCCAGCAGGGAGACCATCTCGGGGGTTAAATTAATATCCTGCCCCGCAATGTGGACTGTCTGCGGTGCAGGGGCTCCGTTTTGATCAGCAGCTGGGGTCGGTCTTGAATCACCGACATGTTCTCGGGCTGTCCGCAGAGGAACAGCATTAACTCCTGCTCGGCTGGCAAGTTCTTGTTGAAGCGGTGAAGCGGCGGCGGAATTAGAACTATCTGAGGATCGCTCCCTAGTCTGATTCCGACGGTTGCTTTGGGATCGAGTTCTCATGGCTGAATTGCTCGTTTCCCACAGACGGCGCCAAATGTTGGATCGTGAAATCCTGAATGCTGATCTGGCAGTGAATTGAATGCCAGACAAGGTTGGGATGACGCTTCAGCTCCAACTCCGGTGAACCTGCAAGTAGGGGAGCGCAACAGAGGGGGTGCCTCTGGGTCCCTCTCCGATGCTTAAATGAGTATGTGTGTGTATAAAACTCAAAACGTCAAGAACGTATGTAAAGCAAGGGTATTTATAGGGTAAGAGAGATAGAACTGTATATGGCAGCTGAATATCTTAGTGTATATTGTATTGCCGAAGATTCGGATCGTCAGTTACTGCGAGATATTGCAGTTACCAAATCTAATCCTTAGTGAATATGTGACCGAGATATGCGGGATATCGTGGTCACTTCCTTATTAACGGTTTTGTGGGACCAGAGGAGAGAGGCAATGCTCTTTTCGGGGCGAGCACTCCCATGTCGAGCAGTGGAAGGTCGCGACCTGGTAGAGAATGGCGAGCAGTCTGAGAGCCTTTGGCGTCCCTATAGACTTTGGGCTCGATTCTGGATTACTCGATGGTGGGCCAAGTTTGGCTTGTACTTGGGCCGATCTGGTTCGGATGTCATGGGTTTACCCCCTCTATAGTTATTGGGCCTTCGAGGCCTTTTCTTACTGGGCTGTCACTATCGATACCCAACAGTTACTTTACCAGATGACACCTGGGATGACCATCGTTAGGGCTGTCCCGACCCAAGTTAGAGGTGAGAGTTATAAATATCCTCACCCACCTCTCTTCTCATTCTAAATGCCATATTGAATGCTATCACCCTCTATATTTTCTTCATTTACTCCCCCCCTAACCAAATCTTCGACTGACTTGATTGTCGGAGGGGAAACACGGGATTTTCCTTTTGTGTAGGTCATAGGAGCAGCGAGAGGAACCGTCCGGAACATTCTGAACCGAATCTTCTCAAAGTACGTGATCCAACAAATAATATTCAATATATAATAATAAATTCATTTATATACATGTTAGATCTTTCCTAGAAACATGTAAAATACAAATTAATTGTAAAAACACATTATAGAAAAATAATTGGAAAGCACACTTGATGGTTTTCTTTTTTCAGTTAGTCTACTTGAGGTTGATTCATCGATAGTGGGACATGAGAGCTCTAGTTTTATATTTGTTTTTGTTTTGGCCATAAGAAATTTAATTAGTATTAAAGAAAATTTATTTAGTGTAATGATTAATGATGCTATTTATATATTTATAAGTTTTAATTTTATGATATATTTATTGAGATGAGAAAGTAGGTCTCATCATTGTTTTGGGTCGATGAAATTGGGCCAGAACTAGCCCTAACTCGAAGAGAGTGGCCTAGGGGAAATGCATAGGAATGCGAGCACGTGAGTTGGGCGTGGTAGAAGTTCTACTTTTTGGTTATGTTACTGAAGGTTTCCCAAGTCCAACGCCGAGTATTTCTAAACTAGGAGAGACTTTCAGCTTTTGCAGACACGTTTAAAACTTATCAATTTAGACATGACACGTTTATTGACACGACACGATCTGTTTGTCACCCCTAAATTCGCCTCATTTGTCCCTCGGGTTGTAAGGTGCTAGTTTTCAACAACTCGTACCCCACTCAGATGCGCCTATTATTAATTAAAAAAACTCTTATTTACTTTTGTATTTTTGTTAGAGTATGTTTACTTTAAAAAAAAAAATAATAAGAAATAAGAAATACATATTCATTCGAAGTTTTTTTTTCAAAAAGTAGGTACTGTGCAATTTTGTTTTGAAAAAGTAAATATACATAAAACATATTTAGAAATTTTTATATAAGCGCTACCGTGGGTAGCGCTTTATTTATTTTTTTTTACAAAATGTGCTATCCCGGGTAATGTTTTTTTACAAAATGTGTTAACCCAGGTAGCGTTAGCTCTTCTTCTTCTTTTTTTTTCATTTTTTGACAGCTCGATGTTTAATTAAAAATTATATTATGTATCTATTAAAATATTATAGTAAGTAAATATTTTAATTGCGATTCAAATGATGCAAAAAAATATTAAATTTGGACTTATAGATTGACTGTACACTCTGCCGCAAGTTAAGATAAGAAAATTTGACTTAAAAAAATATGACTCATAACCTGTAACTCCAAACTCAACATGGTTAACAACATTTATGGTGAAATTCAATTATCTACCTAGCCTAATTTTTTTGGATTAGAAATATATTTAATTTTTTAACCTGACATCGTTTGTCTTATAATTTGATCGAAATGATTAAATGCATTAGGTGTGAAATTTAATTATATACTTACTCAAAAAAAATAAAAAATATTACAGTGCATAGATAATTTAATTACGACATAAATGACACTAACTAGACGTTGATTTTTGACTTTCGGACTAACCGTATAATACGATACGTAAAAAACTATACATACGTATATATAAACAGTAAAATTATTGTTGAAACAGTAAAATCAATGTGAGAACATTAACGTACGGTATATATATACGTATGTATAGTTTTTTACGTATTGTATTATACGATCAGTCTGCTTCACACATTGATACCGTACTTTTAATGTTCATACATTGATTTTACTGATTATATATACGTATGTATAATTGTTTACGTATTGTATTATACAGTTAGTCCGAAAATCAAAAATCAACATCTAGTTAGTGTGATTTATGTCGTAATTAAATTATCTATGCACTGTAATATTTTTTTTTTGAGTAAGTATATAATTAAATTTCACACCTAATGCATTTAATCATTTCGATCAAATTATAGGACAAACGATGTCAGGTTAAAAAATTAAATATATTTCTAATAAAAAAATTCAAGAAATTAACATTGGTAGATAATTGCATTTCGTCATAATTATCGTTAACTGTGGTGAGTTTGGACTTTCAAGGTTTGAGTTGTATTTTTTTAAGTCAAATTTTTATATATCAACTTACGGTCGAGCGTACAGTCAATATGTAAGTCCAAATTCAATATTTTTTACAATATTTGAATCGCAATTAAAATATCTACTTACTATAATTTTTTTAATAGATACATAATTTAATATTTAATTAAACATCGAGTTGTAAAAAATGAAGAAAAAAAAAGAGAGTTAACGCTACCCATTGGTACCGCATTTTGTAAAAGAAAATATAACGCGCAACTTGAGGTAGCGCTTATATACTTATTTGTACATATATATATATATATATATATATATATTTTATGTACTTACTTTTTCATATTTGTTTTTTCAAAGTTCCTATTAAAAAAAAAAACAATTGTCTCCAACTTTTTGGATGGATGGATAACAGGATAAGTGTCTACTGCGCAGCCAAGTTTGATTCTCAAATCTAGATGAAGTTGACCGTTTTTGTACTTTTATATACTTTAGACTTTTAGAGTCGTCACAGTTGAATAGTGAAATTCAAAGTCAAAATATTGGCCAAAAAAAAAATTCAAAGTCAAGCCCTCATATTTATATGAGACGCAATAATGGAAGAGAAATTATAAATTATATAAATAAAAATAAAAATAAAAATCATTGTTATTATAATCAAATCGAACCTAACGGATCGCAAATCGATCGTATTGACCGGTTCAGTATTTTAAAAAAAAAATAAAAAAATTACATGATAAACGAATAATAAAAATCGAGCAGTTTTTTTGTCGACCGGTTTCTTTTCCAATTCGATGGTTAAATTAAAATAAAAAAAATGTACGGAGAAAGAGAAGAGGAGGGAAGGAGAATGGACTGACAGGGAGGGGAAGAGGTGAAGGGTGGACCGGCAGTCCACTACGACGATTCATACGACATTCGGGCGACCACTTTGGCTTCATCTGTGGAGGCGGTCCAGTAGAACGAAGGAGGAGGGTCGAGATCGTCGTCGGAATCTCCTAGAAGAAAACCCAGTTTTAGTAGAGTGGAGTTGTCTGAGTCCGACGTAATTAAGGTCGTCGTCGGTGTCGGTGGCAAGATTCTGGCTGACCGGATCGAGATTTGTGTCGTCCAACAACTCAAGGAGATCTTCCCTCATTCACTTCACCTACGACAACATCTCAAGCTCTTGTTGTTACTGCTCTATTGAATTACTTGATCTTCCGTAAGAGTAAATTGAACAAGACGAATAGAAGCGAACGTATATTCAAAATGTTAATATGCTGCAAGTTCAAGAAGAGGGAGGGTGGACCGGTGCTCAGACCGGATAAACTGGCGATTGGTCCTTGTAAATTGAAAACCAATACTTAGACAGTTAGACTATTTTGATGTACGGGCTGATTTTGATAGGTATGACTAAGTCTGCGGTTGAAAACTCGAAAACTAGTTTTAACGGTTATGATTTTATATATTTAACCGTACTAACTAATATGGTGCAGTGCAAATATAAATATTTTAATGAATTTTATAATTGTAATAATTATGATTACGATATTTTAGTCATATCCGTGATTATAACTATGGTTATTATATAAATATAATAATTATATAATATTAGTGTATATTAATAATAAAAGTAAGAATTTCCACTTTTAAAATTTAAGAATCCATAATTCTAGAGAAACTGTGATTGAATCAAGAATGATGTTAAATTGTTAATACTAATGTTTAATGATGTTAGTGTTGTATTTTTTATTATTATTTGTGACATATGTTTATATATTTATTAAAATAACATTCATGTTGTTACGTTACATTTTTCATGTGGTAATAAATAGGTATATGGGTAAAACTGTAGTTAATAATCAGTGTTATAAATATAGTTATTATATTGAAAATTATATCCGATTATAATTATAATTATGATAAGTTGTTTGAAAATATAATATAATAATAGTATTTGTCCGACCGGTATATGTATATATATATATTGCATCTTTTGGTCTCTCTTTATGCCAAGACATCGAGATAGTCGTCGAGCAGCGGAGGAACCACCGGTCTGAGGTTTTCAATTGAGAGAAAGTTGCGGTGAAGAGAGAGAGAACAAGGTAGTCTTTCTTTTTTGTTGTTGTTGTTACTCCTGTCCATTGACGTGCAGCCTTTGTTTAATGGAATTTTCATGGGAGGTTATTAAGAGTATCGCTTCTAATCTCATCGGACTGTAGGTTTCATCGGACTGTAATCAATATCTGTTCCCATGAAGGAAGAGATGAATGGAGTTGACTTCTCTTTGTCTGCTGGGGATATTGTGGAGGATATTCTGCTCAGACTCCCCGTCAAGTCCTTGATCCGATTCAAGTCCGTCTGCAAAACCTGGTGCTTTGCAATCTCGAACCCTCATTTCGCAAGAGCCCACCTCCGTCGACGTAGGTTGGAAAAACCAAACTCCTTCCAGAAGCTTCTCCTTATCGTTGGAGAGCCTCTCGAGTATGCACTGAAATCCTTCAACTACGAGGATTCCTCCAACTTTGAAATGGTTTCCAATGGTTTGCTGGATTTCCCGGGCAAATTTCGATTGCCATCGTCCATTGTACGTATCCGCGCTCACGGCTCTTGTGATGGTTTGGTCTGTTTGTACATTCGTGAAGTTGAATCTCACACCCTCATCCTATGGAATCCAACCACTGGAGATTTCAAACCAATCCCAGCTCCTACTTCGATATTCTGTGATTTTTGGATCGTGGGGTTTGGGTATGATCCAGTGAGTGATGATTATAAGATCTTAGCGGTTTGTTTTGATGGAGGACGTGAGATGATGATATTTTCTTTGAAACACCCATCGTGGAGAAGCTTAGGACTTTCTGTTGGAGATTCCACACCTTCAGGTGAAGGAGTTTATCTGAATGGTTTTTTCCATTGGTTGTCTGCACTGCATATTTTATCATTTGATCTTTCAGATGAGAAGTTCAAGGTGTTGATTTCGTTGCCAGACATTGCCGTCAACCATGGTAGTCTTCTATCTGTCGTCCGAGGTTGTCTGTTTGTTTATTCCGGCAACTGTGAGGATAGATGCTCAAAGTGTTGGGTTTGGATGGGTGAGTATGGTGTTTGGAAGGAAGAGTTATGTGACCTTCCCTGCTATCAAGGTAGGGAATGCCTCAAATATGCAGTATGCGATACAACGGATGGGAAAGTTTTATTTCATTTACTGGATGATTACAAATCGTATGGTAGAGAAAAGCATTTGTTATGTTTGTATTCTGCAGAGAATAATTCATCGCAAGTTGCTACCTTCAAGAATCTTCTGTCTCCTCAAATGTATGTGGAGAGTTTGATTTCTCCGTAATAAATACATCATCTCTGTCACTAAATACGTGTGATTAGCAACAAATTCATATGTTATTATCGAGTGTTTTTACTGGTTGATATGTTATCACTAAATACAAATATTTAATAATAACCTATAATGATATTGATAACATGATAATTTTTACCGTTATTAATATAGTGTATATAGTAACCTTGTTTATGGGAGTGACTCTTGAGTTTGAAAATTTCTTTCTCATCCAAAACACACGGAACTCTACAAAGCTATACCATCGAGTCAACCGAGTTTGAATCGTTGTTGTTGCTCAATATATACCACATCATTGTCTCATATAAATCCGACTTTATTTTTGCATATTTGAAGTAAATATATTTTTGGAGTATCACTAGTTATTTAGGCCTAATTAAAATCTTGTTTTGTATAAAAATAAGAATTCAATATCTAAGTTTTGACTATTTTCACATTATTAAGTTAGGATTTAGGGTTTTATCACGGCACTAAAAATATAATTAAAGTTTCGGACTTTAAAATTTATTCGCTTGTTTACTATCACTACAAAAGATATTACTTTTAAGGGTTAATTACTTAATTGGTTACACATGTTTTAAAATGTGATTAATTGGTTTTGCTATGTGACTAATTGGTTACACATGTTTTTCCCAATGTGATTAATTGGATATTCCGTTAGTAAACCGTTAATTTTAACGTTAATTATTTTTTTAACATATTATTGAATTGTGAAATGACTATTATGCCCTTAGTTGTATTGAAGAACACATTGAAGGATTGAAGAACAAGAATCGAACCAAATTCGATTTGATGTTCTCAGAATCGCGATTCTGGGTTCTTGAAGAACCCAGAAATTGAGAACCCAGCAACAGCATTTCTGGGTTCTTCACAATGTGGGTAACATGTCGAACTTTTTAATCACATCATTTCAAACAACAGTATCCATTTAATCGCATTATAGAGAAACATGTATGACATTTTAATCACATTATAGAGAAACATGTATGACCATTTAAACACATTTGGTGATAACATATACTGCAATACAGAAATTCAAGAACCCAGAAACAGCATTTTTGAGTTCTCAAGAACCCAGAAACAGCATTTCTGGTTTCTTCGATTCTTGTTCTTGAAGATGATGATGTGTTCTTGAAGATGATTCTAGGGGTAATTACGTCATTTTACGTATCTAAATAGTGACTTAACTGTGATTTCTAACGGTGAACAGTAAAAAAAACAAATAGTCACATTTCAAAACCAATTAATCACATTTTGAAACATGTGTAACCATTCTGAACATTGGTCAAACATGTGTAACCAATTAAGTAATTAACCCTACTTTTAATGGTGAATCTTAGTCGTCGCTAAAAGACAATTTTCGTCTGTAAAAGTCATATCGGCGATTTTAGTCGCTGTTAAAAATTGTCACTAAATCACGACCGGTAAAACTTTTATCAGCGAGATAGAGATTGTCGATAAAAAGTAACACTTTTATTGGCGAAATAACCTGTCAAAAAATATTTATAAAACTTTATTTTAAAGGTCATATGCATTCATTTACCGCCAAGATATTTCGCCACTAAATGTTTTTTTTATCGGCTAGATATCTCACCAGTATTTTTTTTGTTTTTACCGGAAAGATAGCTTGCTGATCAAATTTATTTTATAATAAAATATTTATTACAAATTCAAACTTTCAATTCTAATTAAGTAAATTAAAATGAAAAGTATGAAAAAGATGTAAATGTTTGTCCAAAGTGGTAAAAGCGAGACAATGTTTGGTTTTGATGCAATATGTTTGGTGTTGTTGGTTTTTGATGAAATCTGTTTGTGCCTGTTAAAAATTTATGGTAACCCCGTACATGCCTTGCACGTGATCTCATTTTGGTGTGAAATTCCTCAAATGCCCCTAACTTCTTCTATAATATGCAGTTCAACGGTGTTCGTCCCCTCTTCCCGAAGTGTTCGGTCCCTGTCTTGTAGTTGACGTAGTGCCATTTTCAATAAGAATTTTGTGGATTTGGTCGGCGCCGCTACCTGGTCCTGAGCTCCAACTGTGGGTCTGAGGACGTTGCTCTAGCAATAGGAAGAAGAAGAAGAAGAAGAAGATGCGTATGAAGGGTAGTTTGGTCACTTCAGAATATTAAACAAATATGAGTTTGGCACGTGATTTTCAATCCGTTATAATAAACGGTTTTTGGACGGCAATGTGGAATTTTTAATCGTGTCCAAACATTGGGACTAAAATTTCAAATTCTAAACATTAAGGGGGAATCTTAAATTTGACTCAAACTTTAAGGTGGAAACTCGCATTTTACCCGAAGAAATATAAAAGTTAATGACAGTTAATAGTAAAGCATAAGCATAAAACTAGCTTTCCATGTGATAAATATTTAATAGGGGTGAGCAAAAAGACTAGTTGGACCGAAGTCCCGACAAAATCATCCAGAGACCGATCATGCCGGTTTTTTCCTCCAAGGTCAGGCTCGGTCTCAGGCTTTTCAGGGGACCGGCCCGGACCGAGGGTTATTAAAACCTAACATTTTTATATAGGCCTTCTCCATACTCCAGCCCAGCAGCCATCCAACCATCCTCTCCTCTGCTTGTCATCACCATCATTTCGTTCATGGCCTTCTCCAGTAGCCAAGTTGAACTTCGCCTTCTCCTTCTGCAGCAACCGTCCCATTCCAGTTGTCGCTGTCACCGTCTCCGTCCATTTTCCGCCGCGTGACTCTTCCATGGCCACACAATCCGTAGGTGTTCTTGATTTAGGTCGCGATTTGCTTCCGAATTTGCTTCGATTGTCTTCCGAATTCGCGATTTGCTTTCGATTGTTCACGATGTATGTCACGATTGTTCCGATTTAGGTCACGATTGTGATTGTTCTGATTTATATTGATGTTCTGATTGTTCACGAAGTTGGATTTGTACTAATGTTTGGCTTTGAATTGATGGTTGTAGTGATTGATACAATTATTTTTTACTGGAAATTTCGGTCTAAGAGCAAGACCGGCCCAAGCCAATCAAGAACGACTCGGGCGTACTTTTTAAACCGAAATCGTTCTCGGTCCTCCACAGGTGAGGGTCGAAATTGCAACAACATAACAGAAAATCTCCTCTCGTGATATTTAGTGATTTACCGTTGATTAAAATTAGGGGTGAGATCGGGCGGACCGGGTCGGTCTTTGGGATTGATGGAACTAGAAAAGAACAAAAAACGTCTAGAGAGGAAATCGGTAAACATTCGTTGTCCGACCAAATGACCATAGAAACGTACGAAACTAAACATTCACAAGTTACCAGCAAATGCACATGTCAAGACTAAAGTGAGACTTGAATGACAAAAATTCTATGTTTTTTTTTTAATTTTTGTTCCTTCAAACACTCTTTTACAGCTTGTTACTAATATAGATACACAGTACTAATATGTAAGGAAAGTTGTATACAAAGAAACTAGACTAATAGGAAACTACATCTATACAATATATTCGTTTTTTTATTTTGTGTGGTTATTCCTATTTTTTGCTTAGTTTCTACCTCCATGAATGAATAATTTTAGAGAGAGATACCTTCAAAAATTATTAATGGTGAATTTCGATATGGTTAGGTTCTAGGGGTTCTAAGTAACCTAACTCAAGTGACGGAATTGAATTTGGTTAAGCCGTTTATTAGATATCGAGTTAAAAAATTTGGAACATATTGTAAATCGATACTTTGAGGCTCCAAAAGTTACAATTTTTATTGGTTATTTCACAAAATTGAATCAGCGATCTTGTAGTTCATTGTAAGAGCTTTCTACGAACACCCAAAACACCCAAAACGGAGCTCAGACGAGAGAGAACAAAGCACTCAAAATTGACTCTATAATCTGCAAAATCTATCCCTAGGTTGAAGACAGAGTTGACCATGTCTAGGCAACTTTGACCGGTGCGTGTAGGTCACCTCAATGTCGAAACTTCACGTCGTTTACAACGTTAGATTCGTAACTCGCCCTCTATCTACAGTAATATTTGGGAATTTTTCTGAGATGACCGAAAAATCTATGAATAATAGGATATTAGGTTTTGTCTTGTTATGTGTGTCACGAGCATAACAATAAATCTGTAATCTGATTTGGAAACTAAGGGAATGCTAGTACTGAATACATGACTGAGATGTTATTGGATATCATAATTTGAATGGATGGCTTATACTCTCGTTCGCGTTGAGTTTAGGGAATTCAGATAGACGGAGTTATTGATAGGCTTGTCCAAATGAACCGGTTCGGACGAACTGGTCTGGTCTGGAACTGGTTTGGTTCGAATCGGTTCGACCGAACTAGTTCCAAAACCAGACCAGTGTTTTAGCCTTCAAGTAGAACAGTTCAAACTAGTACAAAAAATCCAGATCGAATCAGTTCGACTCGACTCGTTATTTTATACTGGTTTATACTTAAATTTAAATCAAATCACTTTAAACCTATATAATTTTAGAACCGGTTTGAAGCAAAATCAACTAAACCGGTCTGAAATTAAACCAAACCTAGAGATATATTGGACTCTCGTATGTTGATGTTGGACAGAATTTTAGTCGGTTGTGGAACAGATTTTCAATCGGTTCAGTGTGTTTTTCAGTTGGTTAAGTGTATTTATCAATCGGTTCAGTGTTTTTTCAGCTGGTTCAGTATTTTTTTAGACGGTTCAGTGTGTTGGATAGGATTTTCAGTCGGTTTAGATTCAGTTTGAATCGGATTATTTCCGAACCAAATTTGTTATTAAAAAAAACATACCAGAACAATTCGAATCGGTTCGAACCAGACCAGTTCTTTTTTTCTTAAATCAGGCCAGTATTTTTAGAAACAGAAAAATGTACTGGTTTATTTCAAACCAGACCAGTTCAGTTCAGAACCGGTTCGACCCCAAACCAGTTCATGAACAAGCCTAGTTATTGGGTTTTATTACTTAAGGTAAGTAGGTTAAGCTTATTTATACTTTTACAAAGTGAAATATTTTCATGCACTACATGAAATTTTCAAAGATAAGTTAAGATTATTTAAGAGCATGAATATGAATTTTGTTTATAAAATATGAATCAAGTGCTTGAAGTTATTTTATGAAGTCTGCTTTTGATATGTTGTCAGATTTTGCAAATATATATTTGTGAGCTAGTTTGATATAAATTCTTAGTGGAAAATAGTTTAGTTAAATTCCTTTTTGAAAGTTCAGCCTGCATTTCTGATTATGTGCTCGTAAGTCTACTACGATCTGAAACTCTTACGAGGGTCCACTGACGTATCGAAACGAAAAGATCATGATCACTCTGGCCGCCTCAACGGATATATCTAGGCTCTGCATCCTTCTAATGGGGATAAACATTGAAGCATTCATGTAGCACAGTAGACGTGGTAAAAATACTAGAGCAACCTTTCTTTCTGAATCGTTCTAAAATTTGACAAGTTCGAACTTCCGCTTCCGTTCAGTTCTGAATTTTGATAAGTTCAAAACTTACATTTTGATTAAACTCTAACTCTAAATTGTTTAGTAAGTTTACATCATGTCATTTTGGTAAAATCTGTTTCGTGAATTTTTTGAACTTTGCATTGTCTAAGTGGTTATTGCAAACCTTAGGTTAATATTGGTTACAAAATGTATTTTCTAAGAACTTGATCGAGTAGGGGATAAGTTAAAACTACGTACTAAATTGCTTCCCAACAACTTATCCCCGTTCAACTCCACATTTTCAGGAGAAGTTGATTTGTATTGGATGTTTAATATTTGGGATGCTGGATTCTTGAAGGTATCATATGAAATAAAAAGCTATTCAATTGGTGAATTTTGGGGCGTGACACTTGTAGAGCAAAATTGAGTTTTTACTGTCATCAATTATCTATCTATCTATGATTAAGTGTGGATGCTTTATCTCTAAATTAACAACCATCATAAACAACCCGCGTTCACGGTAATCAGATTGGAATTGGATGATGGATTTCTACTTGAGTCAATGGTTTTAATTATATTTTCAAATCTCTAAAGTAGGCTCTAATACACAGAAAATGATTAATTAGGAAGATAAAGTGAAATCTGCATAGTGATCATAATTTATTGGGTGCTCACCACAAAACTTGCATCTTTCATATTAACACTTATCGTCTAATGTTTGTCTCTACACTCAACCTACACCTACACCTACAATAATGAAATGAAATCTGTACTCTCCTCCCTCCTTTTCCTTTTCTTGTTGCGAGTGTCATGAAGTCTTGGGTTTGCATCCGCATTTGCAGTTGTCCAGATCATGTCGCAGCTTCTGCATCACGTGATGTTATTATTAACAAAGAAGAAACATTTTTACATGATCATCATCTCATTTTTCAACAGAATACATACCTGAACTTGAGTTTGGAGGGTCCTGATATGCTGCACTGCCAAATCGAGCATGTCAGAATAGCTTGTTTGCTGCACAAACAACAACGTACGAGGTTAACAAAAAAACATATGGCTACCTACTGTCTGTCTGTGCGTCTGTCTTGATCTGAATTGCATGGAACATGATGAGACAATGACACCAAGCTAGATTATACTGAGAAGGAATCTTACCTTATCCATGTTGGGAACCAGGTCCTGCAGTTTTTTCAGTCGACCGCTTATCCGAGTTCTTCTTTCCTGTTGAGGAGAGATTGGTATCAGACCAGTAGTAATAACACAACTTGGTAAAACAAACTAAGATAGTAACGCTCCAAGTCCGATCAATTGTCCTCACTAGTACAACCTATCCTATATCCTAACTGAACCAGTTGTCCTCACTTCGGCCCAGAAAAAGAGGCATTCTGGTTGGACTTGAGTAGTAATAACACAACTTGGTGAAACAAACTAAGATAGTAACGCTCCAAGTCCGATCAATTGACTGAACCAGTTGTCCTCAATTCGACCCAAAAAAAGAGTAATTCTGGTTGGACTTGAGTAGTACATCTCTGCTTATATGGATTCCAAATCACTTTTTTCTATCTGATGTGGTACACGATATCACAACACTTCCTAATTACCCTTTCAGCAATACTTCGAGGATGAGTTGCACACCCACGCTTGGCACGGATCCTGCAAGGAATCGAGTCATCCGGAACAGCATGAAGCATCCTTTCCCCTGCCGACATCTCAAGACTCGTCTCCGGCATGCTAAACTGAAAAGTAGAATCTTCATCAACCACAACAACAAAACAGAATCACAGATATAAAGAGGAAGGAGGAGGAGGAGGAGAAGAATTCATATATACCTGAGTTTCCAAGGGATGGAAGCTGTAGATGTCACCGCCTTCCATATTATTCTGTGTCTTGTGTCTTTTGGTGGACGGAGCAGAGAAGACGATGGAGTTAGTGTTGTGATGGTTATCCCATGAAGAGGAGGAGTCTATACCAAAGCTGGCGGTGGTGTAAGAGTGGCCATTTCCATGGCCGACAACTCCATCAACTATGCTTTCTTGAACTTCAGAGATTTGAGAGAGCGGCTGGGAAGAATCTTGCCTTGTGAAACTCAACTGTGACTTGAGCCTCGATCCTCCCAGCTGACCACCATTGGAGCTACTTCCGATACTCCCTCCTCTACTAAGTGAGAAACCTGCTCAGATAATCAAATGATCCAAAAACACATCGTCATCATCACTACCTACATCTCCATTCATGACTTTTGATGGCATATTTTCAATTGCATCGTATAAATGGAGGTTGGACTTTACATAATACATGTCAAAATGATAAGGTTCAACATCAGATATTATTATTGGGTTAAATATTAAATTGCTAGCTGAAAATTTTCCTGAATAAATTAAATTGATAGATAACTTTATATAAAGTCGAGTATTTGGCCAAAAAAAAAAAAAAAATTGATAGATAACTTTATATAAAGTTGCAGCTCGTTAGTAACAGAAATTTACATTTTTTTTTTTAATATCTTACTCTGTTTTATTTTCAACTTTATAAGTAGTCAACTAGCCATTTGTTTAGAAAAATAAAATCAACTAACAAATTATTTATGTTCACAAAGTTTAATTAGTAAATAAATAATTAACTCTATATTCTTTTGTTTTGAATAAGAGCATTAATCAAAACAATCCATGGCAATCCACTTTCGAGTTTCCAACGCTATCATCACCTACTTGCAATATAATAATTAATTCCACTTCCATACGCATCAAGTTGGTAAGATGACACTATGAAATATATTATTGGGTTGGGTTTAACAAAAAGACATCTCTGCCTCCACAACTACACGTGAATGATAGTGAATGATAGCCCATCTTGTTCCCATTCATGGCCCGTATATTAAGAAATAAAGAATAATTTTATTTATTTAAAAAGACTGACAATCCTTTTTAAAGTTTTCATTTTTTATGTAAGAGAAGAACACGATTCCATGCTTTATGCTTTATCAAGGCTAAAGGAATGGATTAACCCAATAAAACGAACGCATATAAGAGGATGATATATTATATTATTTATAAATTTGGTTACGTAACTACCCTCACAAGAAAAATGGTGGATTTTTGGAATGTGTATGGAGAAAAATATCTAAAAAGGTTGAAAAAAAATAAATGTCTTTCTTTTTTATATTATATATATATATATATTAATCACTAATAGGGGTGAGACAAAAAATAGTTGATCGAAAATAAAAATAAAAACGTACAAAGTCGTTCCGATTTTTTTTAAAATGAATTTGGTACGAGTCCTCCCTACATGAATCCCGAAAGCTCGACCCTATTTTTTTTTTAAAGTTTGTCCCGCCCGTCCCGCATATATATGAGTTGATTACTATCCATAAAATTTCAGATTCAATTCATATCAATAATATAATTTTATGTAAGAAAATAATGGCGATGTACACACGTATATACACGTATGCTTTGAGATAAGAAAACCTCACCATTTTCAGCAGCCAGATGGTTAAAAAAACCAGAAGGAGAGCTCCGCTGCCTGACCAGAGGACAAGAGCTCGAAGATCCGCCGCCGACAGTCAAATCACTGAAGCCGAACGACCGTTGTAGCCCATCGGTGTTTTCCCTGTGGAGCTTCTCGGAGTCGTTGACTTTGCATGTTGACTCGGAGCTGACCGAGGAGGTGTCAGAAGAAAAGTACTGGCCAAGGAGTGAGTTCGCCGGAGGCTGCCTTTGGTGGTGTGTGGCCTGGGAGCTCAGGCTGGCGGTGAAGCCGTGGCCGCCCAGGACGGATTCGACGGCGTTGCTGAGGAAAGAACCGGGGGCGGAGCCGTAGCGAACGAGGCCGGAATTAGAGGACATAGATTTCTGGGAGGACGAGGAGGTGGAGGAAGATGGGTACATAGTGGCAGCGACGCAACTCTATATATGTCTTCTTCTTCGATAGATATAAATATACGTAAATACCAGCTTAAAAGAGATAAGCAAAGCTACTAAATCTTGGTCTCTTGCAGAGATGGAAATGGAAGGGAGGTTGCTAGTGTTTCAAGCTATGGATACTGCGAAAATGTAGATTTGAGGAGAGAGAGAATTGGGTAAAAAAGAGAAGGAGAGAGAGGACTCCGCCGGAGAAAGAATGAAAGTCAGAAAGGCAACTGAGGGAGTGCATCACATGCGGGTGATGTGTTTTTTACATCACAGCAGTTGGGAGATTACATCTGGATTGGATAGGGATTGTTTTAAAATACTTTTTCTCTTTGTTTGTTTCTTTCTTTTTACAAAAGGGTACTGAGACTGTGAGATAATTTATTAGATTTTTTTTCAAAATATATCCATAATTAAATACTACAATAATCGGTATTAAATATTAATTACCAAACTATATCTACCGATGACGGGTAGTCATGGATGGAATTCGTTAAATACCACTCGAGAATGACATTTACGAGAATGAAACTCCCGTTAAGTTTCAATCGTGGCAGTCAGTCACGTACAAGGCAAAAAATCATATTCCCATATGTCTATCACACATGGACAGAAATAAACGAACATTATATTTGTTGAGAATGAAGATTTTTTCGGGTCACTATCATCACTCATCAGAGTGGGCAAACCACCAACAAGTGGAGAAATCACTCATCAGTGGGCATTTTCGTATTCATCCTATCTGTTCGAGTGGGAGCAATGGCGTTAGAGAAAGAGTCCAAAATTTCTCATTTTGATGGCACACATTTTGGATTCTGGAAGATGCAAATAGAAGACAACATGTACCAGAAGGATCTTTATTTACATTTGGGTAAGAAACCAGAGGAAATGAAAGAGTCAGAGTGGGAGGTACTGGATCAGAAAACTCTCAGGCACATACGGCTATCACTGTCAAAATCAGTGGCCTACAACATCAAGAATTAAAAGACAACCGTATCTCTCATGACGACCTTCTCCAGTATGTACGAACAACCTTTTGCATCAAATAAAATTCATCTGATAAAGAAGTTGTTCAACATGACGATGTTAGAAGGAACACCATTCAGAGAGGATCTCAGTAAGTTCAAAGAAGTGACAGATGAGCTAGAAGCAGTGGGCATGACGTTCACTGAAGAGATATGTGCTTATCTAATTCTTGGGTAGTTGCCCAATAGTTGGAAAGGCACAGACACTACAATCAGCAGATCGGAAGGGAAAAAGAAAACACTGAAGTTTGATGATGTGGTTAGCATCATTATGATTGAAGAAATTCGAAATCAGTCGAATGGCGCTTCTAGCTCAGGGTCAGCTTTGAATGTAGAGAGCAAAGGCAGAGATTTAAACAGAAATAGAGGGGGCAGTAAGTCCAAGTCCAAGAATGGGAGGTCACAATCTTAGAATCCCAAAAATTCCAACAATCAGAACCAGAAGGTGATCGAGTGTTGGAACTGCGGGAAGATCGGGCACTACAAGAATCAATGTAGATCCCTGAAGAAAGAGAAGGAAGGCAAACCTGAAGCAAACATCGCAGCAGAAGAGGCAGGCGATGTTTTGGTATGCTCTTTGGAGAACAAGTCGGAGTCATGGGTGCTTGACTCGGGAGCTTCCTTTCATGCGGCCTCCAACAGACAACTCTTAATGAGTTATTCACCAGGCAATCTTGACAAAGTATATCTTGGTGATGATCAACCTTGTGATGTGGTTGACAAGGGTGATGTGTAGATCAAGTTAAATGGATATGTGTGGAAGTTAAGGAATGTGAGACACACTCCTGACTTGAGAAAGAATTGTATCTCGGTGGGGCAACTCGCAGCGGAAGGTTATGTCACAACCTTCAATGGAGATACTAGGAATGTTTCTAAAGGTATGATGACAGTCGCTCGTCGCCAGAAGAGTGGTACACTCTATACGACGACGAACGTTGGTGGGTCAATTGCAGTTGCAAACATCAAAGATGATCCAAATTTATGGCACTAGAGACTTGGTCACATGAGTGACAGGGGTCTCAAGATATTGCATTCCAATGGAAGAATACCAGACTTAAAGTCAGTTCCCACTGACTTGTGTGAAAGCTTCATCTTTGGGAAGTAGAAGAGAGGTAGCTTCATAAAGAGTGGTAGAGCAACAATGCAAGAAAAGCTTGAGCTAGTTCACATGGATGTCTGGGGTCCAACCACTGTCTCATCCATTGGCGGAAAAGTCATATTTTGTGACTTTCATTGACGACCATTCCAGAAAGGTATGAGTTTATTTCTTGAGACATAAATCTGAAGTATTTGAAATGTTCAAGATATGGAAATCCATGGTAGAAAATGAGACAGGTTTAAAGATCAAAACATTGAGATCCGACAACGGTGGCGAGTATGATGACATGGAGTTCATGAAGTTCTGTTTTGAGAATGGCATCAGACTAGCAAGGACTGTTCCAGGGACACCACAGCAGAATGGTGTAGCAGAACGAATGAACCAGACATTGACTGAGAGAGACAGAAGCATGTGAATACATGCAGGACTGCCCAAGCAGTTCTAGGCAGAGGCAGTCAATATAACAACATACTTGATCAACCGTGGACCATCAGTTCCGCTAGAGTTCGGAATACCAGAAGAGATATGGAGCGGAAAAGAGGTAAAACTTTCTTATTTGAAAGTTTTTGGTTGTGTATCATATGTGCATATTAGTGATCATGCTAGGGGAAATCTTGACTCCAAGTCACTAAAATGCACCTTCATCGGATATGGTGGAGATAAGCTTGGGTACAAGTTCTGGGATGACCCGGCCAAGAAAGTGATCAGAAGTCAAGACGTGATATTCAATGAAAATGTGATGTACAAAGACATAAATACACTACAGCCTAGTAGTGTAACACATAGCGATCCTATGTACGTTGATCCATATGATATCTCGGACAGAAGTATAGTGCAGCAAGCAGTTAAGAGTCCTCAGTTAGAGGAACAGATACTGCAGAGCAGCACACAACAGACTGATCAACCACAGTCACCATCTTCTTCATCTCCAGTATTGAGGAGATCTTCATGGCCTCCTATACCAAATAGAAGGTACATGAATTATTTGCTGCTTACTGATGCAGGAGAACCTGAATGTTATGATGAAGCATGTCAAGGAGAATTTTCTAGTAAGTGGGAACATGCAATGAAAGAATAGATGGAGTCCCTTATCTCTAACCAGACATGGGAGCTAGCTAAGTTACCCATGGGAAAGAAGGCATTACACAACAAGTGTGTGTATCGAGTCAATGAGGAACATGACGGTTCCAAAAGGCACAAGGCGAGACTTGTAGCCAAGGGCTTTCAGCAGAAAGAAGGTATCGATTATACCGACATATTTTCCATGATTGTAAAACTGACGACCATTCAGTCAGTTTTAAGTATTGTTGCAGCAGAAGACTTGCAACTTGAGCAGTTAGATGTCAAAACTGCTTTCCTCCATGGTGATCTCGAGGAGGAGATATACATGGAGAAGACGGAGGGTTTCTCAGAAAATGGCAAGGAGAAACTCGTGTACAAACTGCGGAAGAGATTATATGGATTGAAACAGACTCCAAGACAGTGGTACAAAAATTTTGATGGTTTTATGCAAACAAATGGTTATTTCAGATGCAATGCTCACCATTGTTGCTACTTCAAAAGGTTTGAGTCCAGCTATATTATTTTGCTACTTTATGCCGATGACATGTTAGTGGCAGGTTCAGATATGGGTGAAATCAAACGATTGAAGAAGCAATTATCGAGCGAGTTCGAGATGAAGGACTTGGGTGCAGCAAAGCAGATTCTTGGGATGAGAATCAATAGAGATGAGACAAAGGGTACTTTGGAGTTATCTCAGGCGGAGTACATTGTGCGTGTTCTCAAAAGGTTCGGCATGTGTGATACTAAGGAAGTCAACACACCATTGGCTAGTCATTTTCGACTATCCCAGGAGCAGTCACCCAAGCCGGAAGAAGAAAGGAACTTCATGGCTAAGGTTCCATATGCCTCAGTCATTGGAAGTCTCATGTATGCCATGGTTTGCACAAGACCAAATATTTCTCATGCAGTGGGAGTGGTGAGCAGGTTCATGACTAATCCTGGAAGGCAACACTAGGAAGCAGTCAAGTGGAATCTAAGGTATCTAAGAGGGACTAGCAATAGCTGCCTGTGTTTTAGAAGAAACGACTTGAGACTACAAGGGTTTGTAGACTCAGATTGTGCTGGTGAGGTAGACAACGGGAGGAGTACTACCGACTATGTATTCACCATGAGGACTACTGTAGTTAGTTGGATTTCGCAGATACATAAGATAGTAGCGTTATCAACCACAGAGGCGGAATACATAGCAGTCACTGAGGCAAGCAAAGAGATGATTTGGTTACAAGGTTTGTTAGAAGAATTGGGTCTAAGACAGGTAAAAAATGTTTTGCATAGTGGCAGTCAGAGTGCGATACATCTAGCAAAGAACTCTGCATTTCATTTAAGGACCAAGCATATTGGACTTCGTTATCACTTCGTCAGATCTCTACTAGAGGATCAAGTTTTAACACTTGAGAAGATTCAAGGCAACAAGAACTTAGCTGACATGTTAACCAAGTCAGTCACCATAGAAAAACTGAAGTTGTGTTCAGCTTCAGTAGGTCTTCAACAATAGAAGACAGGTAAGCCTCACACCAGTTCACTCATAGATGTAGGTGAAGTTAAAATCTTCAAGTGGGAGATTGTTGAGAATGAAAAAAATTTCGGGTCACCATCACCACTCATCAGTGTGGGCAATCCACCAACAAGTGGAGAAGTCATTCATCAAAGTGGAGAAGCCACTCATCAGTGGGCAAGTCACTCATCATCAGTGGGCAATGCACTAAGCAGAGTAGGGAAGACACTCAGCAAAGTGGCCAACCAAGACACCGAAGATTGTCATCCTTTTGACATCTATAAGAAGCCAACAATGTCTGAAGGAAGATTAACCACGAACCACAAGAAAGAAAGAAGTAAGAATCGGTTGTTGGTGTCTTGAGTGTGGGAGAAAATAGTGTTGTATTGTAAGCAAAAAAATACAAAGTGAGTATTTTAGAGTGCGAGCGATACATATTGTGTGATACAATTTGTAACACTATTTGTCTATAGTGAAAGTGTGGGTGTGAGCCGTGGACGTAGCTAAATTGGTGAACCACGTAAATTCCTGTGTCGTTTTGCATTTTTCTTAATCCATCGAGTCACAAGGTCCTGCAATGTGGAAATTAGCAGCGACTAATATCTCAACAACATTTTCCTCCCCCCAGTTCGTGTCAAAGTCCTGCCAACCTTAAAGCTTAAGGTTCAATTTTTTACTAATCCTTCAATTGAGTATAATTAAGTATACTTGTTATTTGGAATGTCTAATTGAAAAATTATTGTGTTTTATGTGAATTATTTGAGTAATTGTAAAACCCTAATTTTTGAAATATGGGACGAATTGTTAATTTGAGTGTAATTAAGTATAATTGATATTTAAAATGCCTAACTATTTAAATTAATGAATTGTTATTTATTTGACATGAATTATAATGCATTATTTGAATAATTATAAAAGTCTAATTTTTAAATTTGGGGTAAATTATTAAATTGAGTGTAATTAGGTATAATTGCTATTTAGAATGTTTAATTGTTTGAAATTAAGAAGTTCTTGTGTGTTTGTTTGAAGTATGTATTCTATATGTATATTAATTTGGCTAAGATGTATATAATTGAGTGTAATTGGGTAATAATTACTATTAAAGTAGAGTAGTTAGAATTATTAAAATACATATATTTATTTAATATTTGTTAAGAATACAAGATACTAATAAAGAAAATAACATATTAATAAATGTTTATATAATTTTTAATATATAGAATAAAAATACTTTTAATTTAAACAATTAAAGACCATTTCATAGATAAATGCATAATGAATACATATATATGTTTTTGTTAGAAAAAAGACCAATATATTTATACAAAACTTTAATTAGATCACAAATTAGGTTGAATTTAACTATAAAAACATATTTAGAGAAAAAACACTACATAACATCTAAAACTTCAAACATAAAAGTAACATGTAAAAATACAAATTTATTACTACTATGCCGAAAAATTATATTAAATTAACACATAATATCATAATTAATAAATACAAATATTCAAAACAAAAATATAATCATTTATTAGTTAATATAATATGATGTTCAATGCTCAACTATTTATTATATGTGTGTCAGTGAAATTTTAATTTCAAATAATTTCTAGCATAAAAAAAATTATTTAATACATATTGTAAATATTTTTCCAATAATTTATCTTCATTAATGATTTGTTCTGATAGTGCTAGAATTTTCAAACTCACTACATTAATCATGACGAGTATAAAATTATATCTTTACTATTAAGAAAAGTCATACATAAAAAATTTATATTTTATATTTCATAACTAATATTTATAAATTATTTTATAAATTTG
Organism: Chamaenerion angustifolium; assembly: GCA_946814005.1. NCBI lineage: Eukaryota > Viridiplantae > Streptophyta > Magnoliopsida > Myrtales > Onagraceae > Chamaenerion > Chamaenerion angustifolium. The sequence goes on from OX328279.1 coordinate 6,178,011, forward strand.
ATATTTTCCTTATTATAAAATATAATTTAAACTAAATAAAAAATAATATTTTTAACTTACTGCGCAAAACGTGAACCAGATGTCTAGTAATGAATAATTTGATTAATTATGAAACCTTAATTTTTTTATTCCGATTACAACCAATGGATCATGATCAAGGTAACTTAGCTAGACCGTCCATCACTTCATAGAAGGGATTGATGGATCAACCACACCATATGTCATAACATGCCACTGCATATACATAAGAAAAAACTTAAATCGTCCTCTTTTGCAGGTGTTCACATCAATCTTTGTCGGCTTGGATCAACTCCAGACGAGTTTCTACCCACTATCTTTGTACCCTGTCCTAGCATCTACCCACTATATTTTTTTTTCTTGAGTAGGTATATCATTATATTTCTAACGTGATCTTGTTTGTTATTTCGATCAAATTATAAAACAAATTATGTTAGGTAATAATTTAATTTTATATTTAAAATAGCAAAAACAAATACAATAGGTAAGATAATTGAACATGATCCTAAAATACATATTTAAGTTAAAATTAGTATATATTATATATATTTAAGGATTATATTTAGTTGTTGTAATTTGCATTTTCTCTGACATACTTAGTTTGTTTTTCTAAAGATTAATTCAGCGGTTTCATTAGAGAAATCGACACGTTAAACGACACGACGCGTAACGAATAGACATTATACGATGCAACACGAAAAATTAAACATGATACGACACGATTAAACACAACACGTTACACGACACAATTAACACGAAAATCAATAATTTAACATATTTTTCAACATACGAACTAATAAATTACAACCACATCTCTAATAAAATTAGAACTAGAGATCTACTAATTTCTAGCTAATTAGAACTGAGGCCATCAAGAACTTCATCAACGTGGTCCACGCCATCTCTTCAAAGCAGTCTAGAGAACTCAAGATCAAGAAGATAACAGAAACAGTTGCTAAAGAGCTTGAGAAGAAAGCTTCTTCCCTAAGGAACATTGAACGGAAATACTATCAATCATACTCCATGGTCGGAATCGGTGTACCTGACGAAAATGGGCATGGTCTAGATGCCCGAGATCTACTTTCTGAAGCTCACGAAGATCTGTTGTGTTGCGTTGACTCAAGTAGGTCCATTGTGCTGGTTCACGAAGCTCGGGACGAAGCTCACGAATCTCAGGCGTTGTCCAGCTCGGTACGAAGCTGTCTACGTGAGAGTTGTTGTGGTTGTCGTCCATCTCACGAAGCTATGGTCGTGGTAGCTGTTGGATCATGAAATCCTGGTTGCTAATCTGACAGTGAATTGAATGCCAGACAACGGTTGAATAGTGCTTCTGATTCAACTCCGGTGAACCTGCAAGTAGGGGAGCGCAACAGAGGGGGTGTCTCTGGGTCCCTCTCCGATGCTTAAATGAGTATATGTGTGTATATAGCTCAAAACGTAATGAACGTATGTAAAGAAATGCATTTATAGGGTAGGAGAGATCAAACCGTATAAGGTAACCGTATATCTTAGTGAATATTGTGTTGTTGAAGATTTGGATAATAGATATGGCAGTTACAGTGAGATATTGCAGTTACCATATCTAATCTTTAGTGAATATGTGACCGAGATACGCGGGATATCGTGACCACTTCCTTATTAACGGTTGGTGGGACCAGAGGAGAGAGGCAAGACTCTATTCGGGGCGAGCACTCCCATGGCGAGCAGTAGGAGGTCGCGACTTGATGAAGGATGGCGACCAGCTGGGGAGCCTTTGGCATCCATATCGTCTTGGGCTCGATCCTGGGCCACTCTATGGTGGGCCAGGTTGACTTTGACTTAGGCTGATCCGGTCCGAATATCTTGGGTTTACCCTCTCCAGGGTTATTGGGCCTTCGAGGCATTTTCCTTATTGGGCCGTCACTATCAATACCCAACATTTGCCTCCGAAGCTTGATTGAAGTTCCTTCAGTCGAGCTTGATTTCTTGGTAGGGTTTGAGATAGTGACGCTTTAAATTTGATTTTCCTTGTCTCTTTTTGTGGTTCATGACCTTAGGGACACTTCATGCTTGTTTGACGATCAATCATCCCATTGTCCAAGGTTGAAGGAATATTCTTCTTTTTATTTCTTCTTAGCGATCACTCGAGGCAGTCTTGGCTTGTGAAGGTCTACCTTTCTTTTCTAGGCGATCATTACCTATAAAAGGTATTCTTAATAAATCCTATCAGTGCGCTGGCGATCACTTTGTCTGTTTGGTGGACTTTAGCATTTAATAACTGCACATTCATCCAGAAGTCGAACAATCGCTTGAAGCACGCCTGTCATTTAATATTCCGTAACCCAAGGGTAGTCTGACAGCTGTCTGTACTGGCCGACCATTTGTATCCCCGAGGTGTCTCTTAGAATTTTGACATTGCTTCGATTTTTTTCCAAAAAGGTGCAATTATTCTTCTGCGTCATTTCGATTCTGTCTGTGGCGGTTACTCCTTTTCTGTCTATATAAAAAACAACAGTTTCTTTATTTTGTTTTTTACGCCTTCATTCCTTCAGACTTTCAGAGCATCCTCTGTTTTCTGATTTCATCTTCTAAATTTTCTTCTTTTTCTTTCTCATATCTCATCAAAGGTCCATGGCCACCCGCAGCCAAACCGGAAAGACCAAGCAGACGGCTAACAGGCCTTCTTCTTCGGCCCCTAAGGTGCCGAAGAATGCCAACGCCCTATTGTCTATAAGGGACGGTTCCGCACCAGCCGCGGCTGAGAGGCCATCAAACCTTGGGAGGTCTGCCGCCACGCCTGTGGTGGTAGATGGGCTAGAAGTCCACACGCCCATCTTTTCTCCAAAAGGTAAATACTCTGCTTTACTGTTCTGTTTCGAGAGTATCCCCTGTTTTTCGTGTTTTCATATTTGCTCTTGCCATATCTAAACTGCTCAAGTAGATGCCAAGCCTAACGAATTGAAGCCGGCTCATTTTAAGACGGTGGTCTGCCTTGGTGGTTTTGGGTGAAATGGATGCCCCCAGGTACCCAGGTCTGGGTTTGCATTATCCTCGTGACGGGGAGGTTTACATTTATGCGGCCCAGATCGATGCTGGGTTGCGTTTTCCGCTATGCAAGGATTTGCAGGCGTTGTGCCAGTTTTACGGGATCCATCCCACTTAGCTCGTACCCAACGCCATTAGGATATGGGTCGGATTCAAGTTCCTGTGTATACGTCAAGAATGGACGTATTCACTGGCCTTCTTCCGATGTTTTTACGATTGGCTGTTGGGCCGAAATTCGCGGAATGGAGAGGCATTCAATCGTGGAATTGGAACGTTCATGTACGGTTGGTCGATGCTTTTCGGGCCACCAACTCCAACTATAAGAAGTTCTACTTCTTTTACAAGGGGGGGCGTGTCCTGGAAATTGTTTACACCGGATAAGGATTTCCCTCCTACCTTCGACGAGCTGTCAGGGAGTGACCAGAACGCCATCGATGACCTTTTCTGGTTGCATCGATCGTCCCGTTTTCATCCCATCCACTCAGTGGCGGAGACTACTGAAAACATGGTCGAGATGGCGGGCATTCATCAGGCCACACCACTTTTTGATGATTGGGTACCTCTTCTAACCTTTTTCTGTTTTATTGGTTGTAGGCAACCAGGTCGAAAACTCATAGGTCTCTTTGATGACCAGGGAAAGGCGGGGCTGTCCGCGGATCAGGCGTCGCTGAATCCTCCTCCCCCTCCCCCTCCCTCTAGGCATTCCTCTAAGAGGAAGCCCGAAGAGGAACTTCCTTTGGCCACTGTTGGCCCTCGCCAACCAGGTATGTTGCCTCGCTATATGCTGATTTTTGTTTTCATACTTTGCAGTTTTTGGGTTTTGACATATCTGCTTATTATTTTGCAGAGGAGCCCACTTTTGATGTGGCCCGGGACCCTCCTCCTCCTCCTGCCAAGAAGGTCAGGAGTGAGGATCGCCTGATTCCCCCTCAGAGTCCTCCTCCTCCTCCTCCTAAGGGATCCGCTGCCCCCGGGGAGAAGGCTCTGATTTTGGCGGCCCCTTCTCCTTCCGAATCCTCAGTCCCTGTTCCTCCAGGGGGATCTGGGAATCAGAAGAAGGGGTCGGATGCCCCCAGCGCCTCGAAGACTCCTCCTGAGGAGTACTGCTCCTTGGCGAGCATGTTCCAGCCGCTCAAGGCTGCGAACTCTTGGGGCGTTTGGTTCCCCTGTGGAGACTTCTCGAAGAAGGGGGTCTCAGACAAGAAGAGTCTCCGGGGCATCCCAGATTTATGTATGCGACTCCTTGAGGGGATAATTCCTCCCAGGGATCGCTCCGCGGTTCCCTCGGAGCTGCACCAAGTCGAGGGATTCATGAGGTCCCATTTTGAACGAGTTACTCTGGTAAGGCTTCCATTCTTCTTTATGTTTTCACATTGCTCACTCTTTTCCATAGCCTAACAACCTTTTTATTCTTCGTTGCCAGCTCGTTCGAGAAGAGGTGATGATGGGTCGCATCGTCGGAGAGCTCGCCAACAAGCATTCTGATTTGCTTGTTGAGTTGGAGCAATACCGGAGCACGGGGATCTCCCCGGGGCAGATGGAGGCCATCAAGTCGACCGCTGACGCGGCGGTTTCCTTGGTGGAAAATTCCCTGGAGGAGTACTTCAATAAGGAGGAACGACTCCTTGCTGATGTGAAGAAGAGGGAGGTCGATGCTGCGGTCGCCCTTCAAGAATCTGAAGCCCTTCATCGGTGCTTAGATGAAGGGGAGGCTGTCAGGGCTCGCCTAGAGGATGAGCTGAAGGAGGCCCGAGCCCAAAGGGCGGAGTCGGAAGCTCAACGGGCCGACGCTGAGGCTCAGAGGGAAGCTGCTGAGGCCTAGAGGGCTGCTGCTGAAGCTAGGGGGATCGCCCTGGAGGAGGAGAAGGAACAGCTGGCTGCACAGCTGGAGTCTGTTCCTTCACCCCAAAGTGTGGTCAACGATTTCAAGGCCTCTGAGGAGTTCGTTGACTGTGCTTTGGAGGTGATGAAGTCGGAGATTGCCGACTTCCTCCAAGTCCTGATCGAGGATGTCCAAGCAGTCGATCCCAACTTCCCTGTTCGGGAAATTGAGTCCCTTAAGGGTTTCCTCTGGAGTTCCCTTCCTCAGCCAACCCCTGCTGCTGTTGCTGAAGAGGTCGACCCAGCTGCGGCTGTTAAAGAGGTTGCCCCCGAAGGTGAGCCGAGCACTCCTGCTCCTGAACCCCCAAAGCCTGAAGTCTCCACCTCTCCGGCGACCATATACTTCTGTTTTAGACGATAGTTTTTCTTTTTCTTTCCTTGTAATTATTTCTTGAGTTTAGACTCGGTTATTTATAATATTGAATGCCTTCTATATTCACAAGCCCTTATTTTTATTCGACTTTGAATATGTTTGACGATTCCTCCGAGGTCTTAGTCATAGTGATTTTCGACTTTTTCTTCGCTTCATGATTGTCTCTACCCTTAGGGTCTTTGGACCTTTCTTTAGGCGAACAATGATAAGACTTCATAGAATCACCCATTTATCTCGCCAAGTATAAACTCCATAAGGAAAATATCTTAAGACTTAAAAGTATAGACTTCTAGGCTTGAAGATACATAACCTTAATAAAGTTTAAACTTTTTGGAGTGTTCGCCTCTCCGAAAGGAACTTGTTACTTGCAGCTTCACTTTCCATAGTGATCGCTTAAGACTCCTTGTCCATCTTCGATAATCTGCTTCCTAAAGAAGTCGTTACCTTTGGCAGATAACTTCTCTAAAATTTGTCCGACTTATAAGAAGATAGTTTCCTTGATGGATTGCTTATCTTCGTTGTCAAGATTCCTGCCTGATTTTGGTATCATGTCTTTCTGCCTGACTTTGGCGTCCGGTCTTTTGGCCTGACTTTGGCGTCAGGGCTTTTGGCCTGACCTTGGCGTCAGAGCTTTTGGCCTGACTTTGGCGTCAGGGCTTTTGTTTTGCCTAACTCTTTTTGTTTAGGTCTTTTTGGCCTGACTTTGGCGACAGGGCTTTTTGGCCTGACTTTGGCGTCAGGGCTTTTGACCTAACTTTGTTGTTAGGGCTTTTTGGCCTGACTTTGGCGACAGAGCTTTTTGGCCTGACTTTGGCGTCAGGGCTTTTGGCCTAACTTTGTTGTTAGGGCTTTTTGGCCTAACTTTGTTGTTAGGGCTTTTTCTTCGATTTGATTCGAGTGGTCACGCTTTTTGAAGGAACGACTTGCTTTTATTGAGATAGCATTTTGATTTACAATCTATGTATGAAATCTCCTTAAATGTTCAGAATTGAATGGACGAGGTGACCTTTCTCCTTCTGTGGTTTCAAAATAGTAGGATCCTGGGGCAGCGATCTCTACTACCTTGTATGGTCCTTCCCACTTAGCTGAAATCTTATTCTGACTGTCCAGCCTTGTAAATTCGTTCCTTCTCATAACCATCTCCCCCACGAAAAATTGGCAAGCGCTGACTTTTCTGTTGAAGTATCGAGCGGTCGCCAGACGCATCTTTGCTTGTGTCTTTTCTGATTACCACCTCTTTTCCTCTGCCAGGTCGAGGTCGGTCCTGCGTTCGACTTCGTTTGCCTCAGTGTTGAAGTGTAGGATTCTATGGGTAGGCACTGCTATTTCGGCGGGCACCACTGCTTTTGATCCATACACTAAAGTGAAGGGTGTTTCTCCAGTGGCTGCCTTAGGCGTTGTTCTGATAGCCCATAATACGTTTTCCAGTTCTTCTGCCCAATTTCCTTTGAATGGTCGAACCCTTTTCTTGAGTCCTGCTAAAACAACCTTGTTGGCTGCTTCAGCTTGCCCATTCGTTTGAGGATGATGCACTGAAACGATGGCCGACATGGTATTCTTCACAGAGCCATTTGAGCTCCTTTCCTATGAATTGAGGACCATTATCACTGATGAGTATTTTAGGGATGCTGAACCTGGAGAATATGTTGACCTTCAGGACCTTGATGACTTGAAATTCCGTTCTAGAAGCCAGAGCTTTCGCCTCTATCCACTTTGTAAAGTAGTCGATCGCCACTATAATGTGAGTGCGCTGACCAGTGCTAATAGGAAAATGACCTAATATATCCATCCCCCATTGAGTAAAAGGCCCGTCACCCGCCATTGGGGACAATAGTGTTGGCGGTCGACCTGATCGTGGTGTAAATTGCTGGCAAGTCTCACACTTCGCGTTAATTCAGCCGCATATTTTCCCAAAGTTGGCCAATAGTATCCAGTCTGAAGATCTTCCTTGTTAATGATCGAGCACCTTCATGAAATGCTGCCACCCCTTCATGAGCTTCTCGAAGAACCCTTTCTGTTTATGGATGAGCAACACACCTTAAGTAAGGAGTCGAGTAGCCTCGCATGTAGAGTTATCCATCTATAATCAGGTGACTGGCTGAAAGTCGTCTTATCCTCGTAGATTCACCTTCATCATCTGGGAGGATCCCCTCTTTCAAATAATTCTGAAACTGAGTCATCCATGTGACCTGCCCTTGAATGTTGAAGACCTCTGCTCTGCTTTCAAGAACTGAACATAAGGCATTTTCTAGGAATTGTACATCTTGGATTGTCGTTCCTCCAAATGCCAGCTTCCTTAAGGAGTCTGCCATCTGGTTTTCCTGGCGAGGAATAGACTCAATCGCAAAATTTGGAATTTCTGCGACGAGCTTCTTGGCGATGCTGAGGTACTTTTTCATCTTTTCCCCCTTGCCTCATAAGTGCCATTGACCTGATTGGCAATAAGTTCCGAGTCGCTTTTTACCTTAAGCGCAGATATGCCCATTCCTTTTGCTAGTCTGAGTCCAGTAATAAGAGCCTCGCACTCTGCTTCATTATTGGTCGCCTGAAATGTTAGGGCGATCGCATACTTTAAAGGCTCGCCTTCAGGAGGAATAAGAATTAAACCTGCCCCCGAGCCTTCTCTTGACGAAGACCCATCTGTATAGAGCTCCCAGACTTGATTGTTGTCTGTTGACTGACTTGGCCTCTTTTCTGCTTCTGTTTGACCGTTACTTGTGCTTTCCACAATGAAATCAGCTAGTGCTTGACCTTGGATGGCCGTTTTCGGCACAAATTTGATCTTGAACTCGCTGAGCTCGATCGCCCACTTGACCATTCTTCCTGAAGAATCTGGTTTCATCAGGAAGTTTTTGAGAGGTTGATTGGTGAGGACCGTGATGTCGTGTGCGTGAAAGTATGGTCTTAGCTTTCGAGCAGCAATAACTAAGGCATAGAGATACTTCTCAATATGGACATATTTCATTTCTGCTGAGTTAAACATTTTTTTAATAAAGTACACTGGACTCTGAACATTATTTTCCTTCCTTATCAAAACAGCACTGGCTACCACGTCGCTGATGCCTAGATAAAGGAAGAGATGCTCGCCTGGAATGGGTTTTGCCAGAGCTGAGAGTGAATGGATATGCCGCTTCAAGGACTGGAATGCCTCCTCGCAATCTGGCGTCCACTCGAACTTGCGGTTGGCCCTCAGAGTTTTGAAAAATGGGAGGGACCTGTCGCTCACCTTGGAGAGGAAGCGATTGAGGGAAGCTAGGCGACCATTTAGGCACTGAACCTCCTTATGACAGGTCGGCGACTTCATCTCTTCTATGGCCTTCAACTTTTCCGGGTTCGCTTCGATGCCTCTCTCGCTGACCATGAATCCCAGGAATTTGCCAGTCTTGACTCCAAAGGCGCACTTTGCAGGGTTCAGGCGAACGTTGTGTCTCCTCATGCATTCGAAAGCTTCACGGAGGTCTGTTGTGTGCGGATTGCCCTTGATGGTTTTGACGAGCATATCATCCACATAAGCCTCCATGTTTCTTCCCAGCATGTCCTGGAATAGGCGGTTCACCATCCGCTGATAAGTCGCCCCGGCATTGATTAGACCAAAGGGCATCACCTTGTAACAAATAATGTCCCCGTCTGCATAGAAAGAGGTGTGAGCCTCATCGTCTGGGTGCATGCAGATCTGGTTATAGCCTGAATAGGCATCCATGAAGCTCATCATCTCGTGACGAGAGGTAGCATCGACCAGCTGATCAATCCTGGGAAGGGGATACGAATCCTTGGGGCAAGCTCTGTTCAGGTCGCGGAAGTCGACGCACATCCTCCACTTGCTGTTTGATTTTTTGACCAAAACTGGGTTGGCGACCCAGCTCTGGAATCTCACCTCTATGACGAAGTCAGCCTCAATCAGCCTGCCAACCTCCTATCTGATTGTCAGGCGCTTGTCCGTCCCGAACAATCTCCTTTTCTGAGCTATCGGCTTGATAGAAGGGTCTATCCTTATCTCGTGATAGATAATGTCTGTACTGATACCTGGTATGTCGCTCGGCTGCCAGGTGAAGAGCTCTTTGAATTCCCTGAGGAGGGCGGTCATGGCCTCCTTATGATCTTCTTTCAAGGTGGTCCCAATGCGCACCTTCTTATCTGGGCCATCGACCTCGACCTCTTCCAATTCCTCCATGGGCGCTGGCCGAGCCAAATCCTCGCGAGGGTCGGCCTCTGTCTCAATGACGAGGGTCTCCCTTTGGTTCTTCCTGCGCAGGCAGTTCACATAGCATTGCCGCGAGGAAGGCTGGTCGCCGAGCACTTCTCCAATCCCGTTGGGTGTGGGGAACTTCATCTTCTGATGGACCGTGGAGGCCACAATCTTGTTGGGGTTGATTGTGGTCCTCCCTAAGATGGCGTTGTAGGATGTAGGTGAGTCGACCACCAGGAAAGTGACTGGTACCTTGATGCTCTTCCATCCCTCGCCCAGAATCACTGACATGGTTATTGCTCCCAGTGGATAAGTCGTTCTCCCAGCAAACCCGATCAGTGGAAAGTCGACCCTCTTCAGGTCACCCTTGGATTTTCCCATCTTCTCGAAGGCGTCCAGGAATAGGATATCTGTCGAGCTCCCTCTGTCGATCAGAATCCTTGCGACGTCACAGCCGTCGATATAAGCCGTGATAACCAAAGCATCATTGTGGGGGGTTGTGACATGTGCCAAATAATCTTCAGAGAATGAGATGACAATGTCCTCCTCAGATCGGGGTCGCTTTCCCAACTGAACTGCTGTAGAGATCTGAGTCGCATAGACCTCCCTGGCGTGCGACCCCTCGCCTCCTGCGCTGAATCCTCCCGCAATCACATTTACCCCTCTCGTGATGGCAGATGGATCAGTTTGCTCAGCAGGAGCTGGCGAACGATGTCTCCTAGGCGGCGTTCGACTTCTGTCTCGCCCTGCCACAAACCCCTTCAGCATTCCCCCCTGAATCAACTTCTCAATGTCCCTCTTCAAAATGCGGCAGTCATCAGTCTTGTGGCCTTTGCATTTGTGGTATCTGCAATAAGTCTCGACGTCCTTCCCCATGGGCTGACCACTCCGACGAGGCATTGGTGGCCTCGCCAAGGATCTCCTCTCCATCTCGACTAGTACCGCTGAGATCTGCCTATTTAAAGGCGTAAAGTACTCAGGGACCTCTGGATTTCTGGGCGCCGGGTTAGGCTCAACCCGGGTCCTGCGGTCTCTTCCCTTCTTTTCTTTCTTCACCTCCTTCTTACCATCGCGACGGGGATCGCGAACCACCCTTAGCGAGGTCGTCAGGAAGTTAGCCTCAGTGTTCGCCCTCTCAAGGTCTATGAAGCCTTTCGCCCTGGACGCCAGCTCCTCCAACGTCTCAATCTCTTTCACGTGATAGCTGTTGCACAGCTTTCTCGAGGCCTTGTTAGCCACATCCAGACCTCGATAGAAGGCTCGAATGATCTCCCCATCCGAGATTTGACGATCTATCTCTGTGACATTCCGATGAAAGCGTCCGTAAAAATTGGTCAGCGACTCTCCAGGCTGTTGCTTGACCGCATCCAGGGCGACCACGCTTTTCATTAGCTGGCGCTCGCCCATGTACCTCTCCAGGAATTTGCTCCTTAACTCTGCCCAAGTTCCTATAGATCCTGCAGGGAGGCCGAAGAACCGGGACAAAGCCGAACCCGAAAGAGTGGATGGAAATAACAAAGCCAAGTGATTGGGATCATTTGACTTACCCAGAAGAGAAGCCTCGTGTTTGTTGACGTGTATGGTGGGATCTCCTCCACCACTGTACTCAGGTATGGCCCGAGCGACTACGTCTTTGGGGATCTTGATGGCGACGAGGTCGTCGGAGAAGGGATGAGCAGATCGCTCCTTGAAGGGACCTACGACTGTCAGTCGTCTTTCTTGGATCCTTCTGTTAATAAGGTCGTCCACCTGGTCCAGGGTGCAATTTTTCGGCGAAGTCCCGTTTGGAGAGGGACCGGAAGGATTGGCGGAGTAGGTAGCCGTCGGCTGCTCGGTGTATGCGGGGGGTAAGGACTGATGTCCTGATGTCATCTCCTGATCCTCCTGGGGTGTTGTGGTGCCAGGATTCGCTGTTTCAGTCGACAAGGACCCTGTGGTAACAGGGCGAGTGTTTCCTTGGGGAGCAGGGGCTTGACGGCGAGCCTGTCCTAGGATGGCCTCCAACAGTGATATCATCTCCGGGGTTAAATGGATGTTTTCCCCAGCGATGTGGACGGTCTGCGGTGCTGGAGTCTTGATATGGTTGGTAGCTGGGGTCGGTCTTGAATTACCGACATGCTCTCGGGCCGTCCTCAGAGGAACGACATTGGGGGCTGCCTGGATGGCAGGTTCTTGCTGAAGCGGCGAAGCGGCGACAGAATCAGAGCTATCCGAGGATTGCTCGCGAGTCTGGTTCCGGCGGTTGTTTTGTGATCGAGTTCTCATGGCTGTATCACTCATTTCCCACAGACGGCGCCAAATGTTGGATCGTGAAATCCTGGTTGCTGATCTAGCAGTGAATTGAATGCCAGACGACGGTTGAATAGTGTTTCTGCTTCAACTCCGTTGAACCTGCAAGTAGGGGAGCGCAACAGAGGGGGTGTCTCTGGGTCCCTCTCCGATGCTTAAATGAGTATATGTGTGTATATAGCTCAAACTGTAATGAACGTATGTAAAGCAAAGGCATTTATAGGGTAGGAGAGATCAAACCGTATAAGGTAACCGTATATCTTAGTGAATATTGTGCTGTTGAAGATTTGGATAATAGATATGGCAGTTACGGCGAGATATTGCAGTTACCATATCTAATCTTTAGTGAATATGTGACCGAGATACGAGGGATATCGTGGCCACTTCCTTATTAACGGTTGGTGGGACCAGAGGAGAGAGGCAAGGCTCTCTTCGGGGCGAGCACTCTCATGGCGAGCACTCCTATGGCGAGCAGTAGAAGGTCGCGACTTGATGATGGATGGCGACCAGCTGGGGAGCTTTTGGCGTCCATATCGTCTTGGGCTCGATCCTGGGCCACTCTATGGTGGGCCAAGTTGACTTTGACTTAGGCTGATCCGGTCCGAATATCTTGGGTTTACCCCCTCCAGGGTTATTGGGCCTTCGAGGCCTTTTCCTTATTGAGTCGTCACTGTCGATACCCAACAGTAGCTGAAGTAGATGCGGTGGTAGGCTAGTAGCTGCTGTTGCGGAGAGCTCGAGTCGTTGATGTGGTAGCTCATGACGGTAGGCTGTTCTTATCTAGTTTTCTTCTTGACTCTTGGACCCTTGGTAGAAGAAGAAGATGGTAGAAATAGAATGAGTCAAACAAATTTGAAATGAAAACTGGCTTAACTGATAAAGTAATGAGTGAGACTTGCTTGTTAGGTGAGATTTCAGTCTGATGCTGATCCTGGAAGGATTAGACAACTATTAGATTTCAAGTCGTTGGATTGTTTTCAATTCAACTGGAATAATTATAGGAATTTATATGTGTATAAACGTGTCACACGTTTGTACAACACGATTAGACACGATTAGTTAAGTGTGTCTCTATTCGTGTCACATGTATACACGACACCTTTAAACACGAATAGTTAATCGTGTTTATACAGATATTCGTAAATCTGAGTTGTTTAGATACAATTATTAATCATGTCTAAACGTATAAGAGTTGTTTAGACACGGGATCCATTAAGGTCAAACTCATATACGCTTTAAAGTAGATCATGTTGTGTCGTTTAATCGTGTCATGTCAGAAATTGACAGCCCTATATAACATAATAATGCCTATTGTTGACAATGTTTTACGAAACACGATACACACACAAACAGAAAAAAATTATGTTTGTGGAATCATACGACAGAACGATAACACGAAAGTTTTTTTTCGTGTCGTGTTCGTGTTTATGTATCAGAACACGACACACACGATAACATTGAATTGTTTTTTGCCAAATATAAATTTGGATTTGAAAAATCTTTTTATCTTTTGAATACTTTTTTAAATAATTCTCATTTAAAATTCTATTTAGATATTTAATTCCTAGAATTTGTGAATTATACATTAAACACTCGTAAAAATTGATATTTTAATTGATAATTCTTATTATGAATAATTCGTTATTTTAATATTTTCTTATAAATCTGACATTTAAACATAACTGACTAACTTAACACAATACGATAACATGACATGAACGCAAACGAAAAATTGTATGTCGTGTTCGCGTTAAGGGATATGATATGGTAAGTTTATTCTGCATGTTTGTATTTGGCAAGTGTCTCACTATAAACGCATAATAACGCGCACAGCACGATTTTTCACCCTTAATAATTAATAATATCATGAAAGTATGCAACCACGCTCATATCAAAATAAAATAAGAATAAAATAATAAGAATATGAATATGAATTTAGTTAGCCATCTCGTGAGTGTCTGTCATTTCACTCTCCCAAACGGAAAAGTCGTACTTAAATTATTATTATTATTATTAAATAAGAAATTGATGAGGTTCTCTGTATTGGCCATAAATAAGTGCGGAATATAATATAACAAAAAATATACTTTTAGTATAAGGTTCAATGTATATAGAGTATAGACAAAATAAAACTAAAATGGGAAAACAGGCCCACCGACATGGTTAGTTTAAGATAGTCACAAAAAATATCTATTTTTAGATTCAAAAAATATTTTACTTTTTTACTTATGATGGGGAATACTATAATTCTTTATTTTTATGGGATTGTAGTTTAATTGGTGAATGAACTATTCTCTTAAGGCGAAAATAGTAGGGGCTGAGCAAGGGCGGGCAACGTCGGTCTAGTAGCAGAAGCGACACCAAAATTTCAGTCTTAATATTTGGAGGACCGAGGCTGACTTTGACCAAAAAGATTCACCCGAGTCGGTCTTGCTTGACTCGGAGCGGTCTCGGTCTTGGACTGAAACTTTTTATCAAAAACAAAAATCAACTAAATCGGTCAAAAAAATCACTGAAGTTTTGGTATTGAACCCGCTCGCTTCTCGTCTTCCATCGCACTTCCCTTATGGAACCGATCTCATGGTTGTTGAATGCTTCAAGATCATGAATTATTAGTGTTTCAAGGGTTACACAATTAATTTCTAGGGTTTTCTTCAAGGTCGGGCCGGTCCGATCCTAGTCGGGATTTTGGGAAAAAAGTATAAGACTGAGCCCGACCTTGAAGAAAAAAACTCGCTCGCTCGATCTCGGACCTAGTCGGTCTGGGTCCTAATCGGGCTGGTATTGTCGAGAATTCGGTCCAACTAGGCTCCAACCAGTTTTTATGATCACCCATAGAAAATAGGGTGTTTAAGCTCGGGTTCGAGTCCTGCAAATTTTGTGAGGGACCAGTCACTGAAATGTGGACCGTTTACGAGATGCAAAACTCATAAGCGTAAAAGTATCAAATAAATAAATACTTTGAGATAGACCAATTAATAATTACTCTTATCAAATTATTTAGTATCACTTGTTATTAATAGGATAAAACAAAAAATATATAGTAGAATGTTTTAAGATCCAAGTAAAGTCTTAATAAGATGTTTAAGGATTATTGTAGGATTCGAAAAGAAAGTATAGAAATTTATAATACAACTTCTAGTTTTAGTTGCAATATATATTGTAAATGAAATTAAATATTTCACTATAAATATTATTAATTAGATAATCGATTCGTACTTTGTATGATAATTAATAATTATTTTAGTTTAAAATTCAATAATTTATTTTATATGATTATTTACAGTTTATTAAAGTTCATTTAGTTAATATTTACTTATTTATACAATAAAAATTATTATTGAGAATATATTTAATTTTTTAAAATATTATACAATATAAGGAATATTTATATTTATTCATACAAGTATTTAAAAATAAAGAACTAGATAATAAAAATGAATGTCAACAATTATAAATATGATGTTAATTAAAGATTTTACAGTCATTTTTATGACATCTATTATTGTCATATATTTTTAAATAAATACAAACTATTAAAAAAAATACTTTTTAGTTATAATAAGTCACTTAGATTCACTTATATTACCTATTTGTTTTAAATTAATTCCAGAACATATGTTGATTTTAGTAGAATATAACAATATAATTTAAAAAATATATTAAAAAAACAATAGTATCAAGAAACTATATTAAAAATATTATTAATTTTTTGTTCATACCCTAAATTTTATGTTTTATACATAATAATAATTATATACATGAAATTAACATGCAATTATTATTTTTATAAAATGTATATGTAATATACACAATTATCCTTAATTTGTTGTTAAATTTAGTTTGTAATAAAAAAAATAATATATCATCTACTTGCTTTTAATAAATATAAAAATATGAATTTTAGTATTATAAAAAATATAATAAATAAAATAAACTTAAGAAATCATAAATGTACATGAGAAGTAAGAAGAAATGAGTAAAATTTTGCAACTTCTTAGGAGAATGAAGGAAAAACTTTGAGAGAATTTAAACTAAGTTACATTACATGTCACATATGAGTGATAATTGCATGTTTGATATGAACCAACTAGAAGTAGGACTGAAAGGAAAACATGTGAGGTCCGAAAATCAGATGAAAAGCAACTGTGGAGTCCGGAAGTATGTCTGAAAATATATAGTTCGGTTTACATGTCTAAAAGACAGTGGAGTCTGGTCTGACCGTTAATACGCATATAGTTTTATAAATTATATTATTTAGTATCAATTAATATACTTAATCCATGAATACAAACTAGCATTAATTTAGTTATTCAATAGTTGTTTAATCAGTCTAGTAGAAAATTATGTAAACATTGTTAATCGATTTATTTTATTATTTAATTTGATTTTGAATATTTCTGATGGTATCCAAAAAGTATTCAAAATCAAATTAAATAACAAAATAACTCAATGACGATAGAGATGGAAAAGGTGGTCATTGGAGGAATCCACCAAAATAAAACCCATAGGAGGATAGAATGATTTGGCTAACAGTCGTAGATGAAGTGGCTCGACCAAAACTGGTATATTGTCGACTCCCAAAAATTATGCACGTGACCTCAATGAGTGGACACCAAGCACATAATCAACATGAAGGGGAGACGTGGAAGAAAATATGGAATTGTGACTCAATCGCAAAGGTAAAACACTTCCTTTGGCGATCCATGCAGAATACACTACTAGTAAAGATTGAACTATTACGACAAGGTATACATGTATCACCTACTTGCCCCTTTTGTACTAACACAAAAACAATCAACTATGCTATATATCTTGAGTTGCGCATGGGCAAAGAGTGTATGGTTTGGAGCACAATGGAACACTCGACGGGAGATACAATGGGAAGAATGGATTAAAAGTATCCAAAAATGGGTGAAGCATGTTGTGAGCAGGGACAAAAGTATCGTTATAAAGGGTGAAGCGATGGCGTGGGAAATTTGAATAAAGGTGTCACGTGGTGCATAGGGGTAGAAGTCCGAAACCTAAAAAGGTCATCCAAGCAGTTACCTGCCTAACGGAGGAAACTTGGAAATCCCGAAGAACATTAACAACCAACAATGCTCATGACCCAACAAACTCACTAAAATCATCGAGCAAGCCCCTACATGGAACAATCAAAATAAACTGTGATGCATCGTGGCATACAACATCTGTGAAGGGAGGAACTAGGGGGTGACACGAAATTCAGAAGGTATAATAATCATCGGAAGGACACACAAAAAGAAAAGATATTAGTGCTCAGAATCTTGAAGCGAATGCAATATTACAGGCGGTGGAATTAGCTGTACACAATAAGTGAGACGATGTTATCATCGAATTAGACGCTCAACACATAATCCAACTGATCCAAGGGAAGAAACCGAGACAAGATTGGAGCATGAAGAACATACTTGAGATCACCACCAAAATACCTAGAGTCCAATGAAGATTTGTTTGAAGAAGCGCAAATGGTTACGCTAATTAGGTTGCTAGGCAATGTAGACAGGGGATGTGCCCAACCAACTAGGCAATTAATCACCCTTCTTCTCTTGTTTCTCTATGTTTGTTAGACAATATGGATAGAAACGATAGTATGGAATACAAACTTGATTTTGTAATATAATTTTTGTTTTTGATGTGTATTTTTTGGATTTTTGGTTTAAACCGAAATTTTAAAATACAAATGGACAATTTCTTTTTTCCAATACAGTCTTTGGGTCTAACTTTTTTGTGGAGAAGATCTGGTCAAAATATATTGAAACCCGGTCAAAATAGTAGAAAAATCAATCTGACCGAACCAGTTTCCCCCCTAATTAGAAGTATTGAATTTGACATTTGGAGTGAGAAAATATCATAAAAAACTTATCACAATTCTACATAAACTCACCAAATTAATATATACTAGAAAACTTATTCATGTTTTGCGCAATATAATAATTATTTTAGTTTATAAATTAGCAAATTTTTTTAAATAAATATAAATATATATTTATTACATAAATATTTACAATTTATTAAAGTACACTTAATTAATATTAATTCAATTACACAACATAAAAATTAATTATATTTATGAAAAAAATTTAAACTTATTTTTATTTTTTATAATATAATATAATACAATATAAAAATATTTATATTTATAAAAATATTTATATTTATAAAAATATTTATATTTATAAAAATATTTATATTTATAAAAATATTTATATTTATAAAAATATTTATATTTATAAAAATATTTATATTTATAAAAATATTTATATTTATAAAAATATTTATATTTTATAAACATATTTTAAAATAAATGAATTCATACTAAAAACAAATGTCAACAATTATGAATACAATGTTAACTAATGATTTTAAAATATATTTTATGAAATCTATTATTTTTATATATTTTTAAATAAATACAAACTATTAGAATATATATTAGTTATAGTTATTATAACTTATATATTTGTTTTAAAAACAAATTGTAATATATGTTGATTCTACATTCTAGTAGAATATAACAATGATAGTTTATAAAAATAGTTCTAAAAAAAGTATGAAGAAATTATATTATAATAATTATTATTATTATAATTTTTTCATACCCTAAATTTTATGTTGCATACATAATTATAAATATTTACATAAAAGTAGTAGGTGACTATTATTTTCATAAAATTAATATATAATATACATAATTATCGTTATTTACATCTTAAATTATCTTGTAATAAAAATATTTAATATATGCATCAACTCTATTTTCATAAAATGTAAAATTTAGTAAATAAAACAAACTTAAGAAAAATCATAAATACACATGGAAAATAAAAAGAGATTAATGAATCTTTTTTAACTTATTGGAAGAATAAATGAGAGACTTTGACATATTTTAAACTAAGTTAAACGACATGTCACATATGAGTGAGAATTATATGTTTGAAAGGGACCAATTAGAAGTCATGAAATTGATATTAGGAATGAGAAAATATCTTAAAAAACTTACTTGTCATAATTATACATAACCTAACCAAATTAATATATACTAGAAATCTGCTTCACGCTTGCGCGTGATATATATTTAATAAAAACATATTAATAAGAAAATGATGATTGTATATCAGTTATTTAATATATTATATATTCTTATTAAATAAAATTTATTAATCCAAAAATAAAGTGTTTTTTGGCCAATTCCATAAATTAAGTCAAATCTACAACATTTAAATATAAAGTTCCATAAAACTTAAGTATTAAAAAATATATATTAGCAATTGTTTTTGTTAATGTGTTAAATTTTAGATTGCATACATAATTATAATTAGATATTGATTTTAAACACGATTTTAGAAATATTGTGCTATAGGACATCACCCTTAATTAATCTAAAATTTAAATTGCAATAGCTAGACTTGTATTTCAATTATACAAATTATGTTATTAAATATAAAGAATAAGTATATTTTTCATATAAAAGTAAGTAAAATTTGTAAAAGTCGATAATAAAGATAAATATTATAATTATTGACATGTTGCTAATTAATACTTTTAATGTTTTTTTTTCATATAGTTATAATGTTGAAAGTATTAGTGGAATATGTTTATTTTACTAATAGTAATTGTCACTTGCGTTCACCATTTACCTATTTCATAAAATAAGTTGCGTCTATAAAAAAAAATGAAGGTCTACAAAACTAAAAAGAATATTAATATACTATAATGATATTATTATTATCTTGTTGTTCATGTGTTAAATTTTATATTGTCTTGCATAATTATAATAAAGTACATAATATTAGATATGGAACTATTACTTTATAAAACAATATATATAATACAAAAAAATATTTAAGATTTATTTTTAGCAAGAAATTTTAATATGTGCACTTAATTTATTTTTATAAAGTATAATATTATAAATTTTAGTATTTTAATAAAAAATAATAAAACCACATGTGAAGTAAGGTGATATTAAGTCTAAAAAACCTCTACATGACTATATATATATATATTTAAGAAACTATACGTATTATATTAATATTTTTTATATATGTGTTAAAATTTATATTGTATGCATAATTATAATTGGGTACATAATATTAGACATGGAACTATTAAGTTTTAAAAAATATATGTAATACATACAATTAATTGTAATTTAGTCTTAGAAATAAAATTTAAGAACCAAATATAATCTGTCAAATTACTTGATTTTATAATCTATAATATTATAAACCTTAGTATTTGAATAAATTATTAATAAAAATATTAAATGTACATGTGAAAGAAAGATATATTATTTAACTTTTGTAACTTATGTGCAGAATGAATGAGAATGTTTGGAGGATTTTAAAGTGAGTTACATGGCACGCCACATATGAATGAGAATTGTATGTTTGACATGTACAAATAAGAATTGATTAATTTGACATTAGGAGTAATAAAATACATTAAAAAACTTACTTATCACAATTGTATACAATTTAGTCAAATTAATATATACTAGAAAACTGATACGTGTGTTGTGCGAAATATAATTATATATGTTAAATCAAACTTATATACCTTATTTAATATATATTAAACTTTCATTTTTTAAAACAATTAAGTATAAATTTAATGTAATATTATATTATATAATAAAATTATGCATATTTCTAAAAAAATGTTAAAACTATTAGTATTATTTGTAATATGATCTAGTTCATATGCTTCAATGCTACAAAGTATATTATAGAATAAAAAGATTAAGTATAATATTTAAAATTAATTGAAAATACATGAAGAAATAATAAATATTATTGATACAATGTTAATTAATTTGTGTTTTGTTTTTTAAATATTTCCGTGACTTTTATAAACATGTTAGAATCATTAGTAGAATAGTAGTTACTCATTTTAGTAATTTTAATCATACAAACACTATTGTATTTTCGTAACTCACAAAATATATTAAGAGATAGTTATCCATAAAATTGCAAAACAATTTCTTAATATACATATAATACTTTTAACTTAAATTTTATGATTTCTATTAGAGTCACATACTTATATAAAAATGTATAGAAAAATAGCATTTGTTTATTTATTTTAATGCTTTGTTAGTTGAAAAAAAAAATATATTTGAGTCTCTAGAAATATAACATATATTTTTATAAGATTGTTAAAATTCACTTTCATTTTATATTAAAAATGAAATTATAATAAGGTATGAGATGTTTCTTAATTAATTTATTTAATTTGTAATATAAAAATTATTATGTGCATAATTTATATTCATAAAATATAATATTATGTATTTTGGTATTGTATAAATTCCACTACATAAAATATATTTTGCACAGAATTATAAATATACATGTGAAATAAAATGAATTAATTAATGTTTTGTAACTTATCTTGAGAATGAATGATAAACCTTGAAAGTTTTTAAAGTGATTTACATGGAATGCCACGAATGAATGGGAATTGTATGTTTGACATGGACCAATTAAAATTAATTACTTTGACATTAAGAGTAATAAAATGCATCAAAAAATTTACTTATCACAATTGCATACAATTTAGTCAAATTAATATATATATATATACATCACAAAAATAATAGAGATAATAGATCTAATCCACCTTAGTTTGACTAAGTGGTCAAATGATACCTTAAAACTTTTCTTTGGTCGATGTACTCTTATGTTTGTGAATGTTGTCAGTTAGTCCCTCCGTTAATTATTTGTTACATATTTTCGTTAAATAGTTAAGTCAATCGCACGTGACATGTTAAATCAACACATCGTCATCACCATCGTTACTTATCGTCTTAATTAACTTAGAGTTAGGTTAATTCATTGTCTATCTTTAAAGTGTATTTTTCTAAAAAATAAATACTTAGTACTGTTAATTATTCTAGGTGTTAAATATTTAAAAATAAAATGGGCTAAATACTAAATTGTTAGTTGAACTTTATACGAATGTACAATCTCTTACAGGTAGGGCTGGGCATGAACTGGTTCGACCCCGAACCGGTTCAGAACCGAACCTTTACCACTTTTTAAAACATGTACGGTTTACCGCTCCAGTTTTTGATCGATTTACCGAACCTTATATGAACCGGTTCGGCCGAACCACTATATTTAATAAAAAAAAAACAAGAACTGAAGAAAAAAAAGCATCAGTCATTTCCGTCTTCATTACAGCATAACATTTCTTCATTGCCATTTCTTTTTTGTATTTGGACACTAGTAATTGGACAATTGGACACTAGTAGTTGGTACTTGGTAATACAAACTGTTCCCGAGTACAAGCTCGCTAGAATCCTGTTAAAAATAAATAAAAGCATCATTATGAAACAATATATGGCCATGATGATCCAAAGCAACCACAATCTAGTACATGTTAGACATAAGTTCAATAGTATAGGCATTGCCATCTGGTTATGCCATTGGTAACCCTAATTAATTAACATGTGCTAATAGTTGATGCTAAAGGTAGAGTTGTATTGCTTACCATGGTTCTGTTGGGTGAAGATCTACGTACTTAACTCTTTCTGATCTTTGAGCAAGCTTCCTCTGATTAAAATGAGATTAGAAATAACAGTTTGTCAAATAACTGAAACTATAGATTCACGATAGGAATACTAGAGCTGAGAAGATCTAAACAAGCTAAGCTTGAATTCAAGTATGAGAGGCTGTAAACAAACACCAAACGAAACGAGTGTCAGTACTCATATCAAGATCTCTCTTATTCATACGGGAACAATAAAATTGACAGTGAACTACACTTCCGTAGGTTCAATCATCTCAATAAAGGTAAAGTTATCCAAATTTCATTCAATGATCCTGTAAAAGTTTTCAACACATCGCACAGTGCCTCGATACTCATATTATACACTCATTAATGTACCACATCAATGCGTATTTCTGAAAACAACAGTAACAACACAACTAGGACTGAAACCACATATCTAAACCAAATCCAATCAGATCTAATTTATACTCTTAATTAACTACAACTATTGAACTTCGAAATCAAGAAAACATAAACAGGTACCATTGCTGATTAGGATCGATAATTCTGAGACATCAGATATCCATCTATGGAGGGACGCCGTCTGAATCACGTCAATAAAACGCAGACACAAAATAGAGGTTGCGGCCCTCGCCTCGCCCTGCTTGCTGCTCGCCTCGCCCCGCCTGGTGCTCGCCTGGACGCCTGTTGCTGCTGCCTCGCCCACGCTTGAAAATGATTGTGAAGATTGAAGTCTGAAGAAACGCGATTAGGTTAAGAGAGTCATTCGGTCTGGTTTGTGACTCTGTGGTCTGGTCTGGTCGGTCTGGTCTGTGACTCTATGGTTTGGTTTAGTAGTATATTTAAGGTTAAAACAGGTACAAAAAGTGTTTCGGTTAATCAGTTTTGAACCGGTTTTCTGTACCTCTTCTGAACCGCTCCATAATTTTTCAAAAAATGTTTGTTTTGTGAACCGATTCAGCCGAACTGGTTTGGAACCGGTACGGTTTGACCTAACCGTTTTATTTTGCCCAGCCCTACTTACAGGGCGTTTAACTTGGTGACTACTTGACCAAAAAAAAAAACTTGGTGACTAAATTTTCTATATTGCAAAAACAAGTTATCTCCATCAAATTTTATGTTTAACTTGGTTAAAAATACTTTAAAAAAACAATCTAATATTTTACAATAATTCTAAAATAACCTCAAATATAATAAATAAAATTCTTAAATTGAATTTTATTTTCAAAATCTACAAGAAACTTTTAAAAAAAATATTTTATGTTTTATAATGTTTTAAAAATATTTCACAATTTCACTTTTAGGTTTTTAATTTGTGATGTTTTAACAGCAAGTGTTATTTTGAGATTTTCATTTGAAATTATTTTATAATTTTATTAAACATTAGGATATTTTTTGCAAATTTTGAAAATATTTCCTGTCAAATAAAAAAAAAATTGAACGGTGCTAGTATTTTTTGTACAATACTATAATTTCAGTTAACGTAAAATTCAGCTAACAATTTTTTATTTAAGTCAAAATATAATAACTTCATAAATAATTAATTATATAATTGGAATCTGATCCCGAAACTAGGATTATTGAATATTATTGATTAACGTCCAAGGATTATTGGTTAACGTCTATATTATTGATTAATTTCTTCAAAAACTAGGCTTTATTAAATATTTGCAAGTGGCTATAAAAGAGAGAAATAAAGTTGTATATGCAAGCAGATAGTAATTCACTTTTTCTTCTAAAAAGTGTTTATAAAAACTAGTTAGAGACAGTATTCTTCTATCTATTCACCACTTTCGCATGAGAAAGACAAACTAATGGCAGAAGATGTTTTTCTTAATGACGAGTGAAACCTATATAGAATTACTTTTGAATTTCCTAAAATCATGTTGGATCAGTTGTTGAACATTCTGGGTGACCAGACAAATGAATCTTTATATAGACAAATTTGGAATTGCTTAAAGTCAGGTAACTTTATAACGGCTTATGCCTATTCTCTTTTAGCGAGTCACGATAGTAATAGCCAAGTTCAGAATCAATGATATTGGGTCTGGAAAACTAAAACAATTCCGAAAATTCAGTACTTCATTTGGATGTGTCTCAAAAACAAATTAGCTACTTGCAAATTGTTGAATCATAGGTGTTGCAATATTAGGGCTATCTGCTGAATCTATCAAATAGAAGTGGAGGACATCAATCACATTTTACGTGGGTGTGAGTATGCAAAAAAATGTGGAACTCCTTTATATTGCCACCAAAAGTGGCGCAGACATCTCATCTACCTCTAAACGATTGGATCAAGCCTTGTTGTCACGTAGGAGGGGCTCCTATTCAAGGAATTGAATGGGCCCTCTTCTTTACCTATGCTATTTGGAATATTCGGAAAAATAGAAACTCTCTCATTTTAAAGATAAAACTTTAAATACTACTAATTTCGAGCTTTCCTTATCTTCGACTAAGTTTCATCAAAATGCTATTCAATTGATTGAGAACTCTAAACCTCTTATCTCTATTGATGTTAGATAGCTCCCTCCAACACAGGGTGGGTGAAAATCAACACTGATGGAGCATCTAGGAGTAATATGAACCAGGCAGATTCAGGAGGAGTGATAAGAGATAATATGTGTCAATGGATAGCTGATTTTTCTAGGAAACTAAAATGCTTTAACAGTCTCGTAACAGAATGTTGGGCCATTAGAGATGGATTAATGCTAGGAAAAGATCTCGGTTTTAAAATGTCTCGACCGAACCATTTCAAGGAGTGTTTTATTGCGCCTCTCTGCAATACTATTTTGCTGAGGGGTGTAGGGGATCGTAAACCTGATGAATGATTCATTTTTCATTACATAAACCGTTAAATTCTGCTGAAAGGTACTCTTCTTCCACGATCAAGATAGAAGACATTTACCCTCATGTTTAACGTGTGTAATCATCTGTAAATGTAATGAAATTTCGTGCTCCATGCCGAATTCTAGCACGAAGAGGGTCACAAACGTCAGAATGGATTAATTGCAAGGGAAGTTCAGCTCTAGGTGTCTAACCAAAAAGGTGTTCCTGTGGAATTTTCTGCTAGACAACTTACACAAGTAGACGACTCCACCTGTGGAATATTGGGCAGCAAGCCCAGTTGGGCTAGCCACTGCATTCTATGTTGACCTTTATAGTCAAGTCTAGGTTGTCTTTCATTCACATCGCAAACATATCCGCGAGTAGAAGAAAACATGAAATTATTATTGTTGCATGAATCTAAATCCGAAACAAAAAATCCACCAGAAACAATACTAAAGCTAAACAAAGTTGAATCTAAAGACAATTGGACAGAAGATTCATGAAAAGATAATCTAAAACCGAGTTTCATTAATCCTAAGACGGAAATACCATTTCGGAAATTCTGCGAAGCATAGAGGATATGACTTCAGACTAACACTTGATCACTGCGCAAGCGCAACTCACAAGTTGACTTCAACACAAAAGTTGTCGTCAATGCACATCCACTTAATTTCGCGCGGGACTCTCTGGCACTCTACGAAAATTTCACGATCCCTGGCTATGTGATTTGTCGATCCTGAATCCAAAATCCACAAAGGATATGACTCAGTCAACATATATGTACTAGGAATACAAAATTCACTAGATTAGCCATTAATACATTCATGTCAGATCGATTCAGGGCATGCATTCACAAAGTGTACCCACTGACCACAGTTGAAGCATTTCCTGTACTTAGGCTTCTCAGCCTTACAGACACATTTATTGGGTTCACATCAGTCTTTGTCTACTTTACCTTCAATGCATTTGTGTTATCGCGATGTGCATTACTCCTTCGCCTTCAGCAACTCTTCTTAGGTTCAGAGGATGGCGCCACACACACCTCAACCTTAGGTTCAGCGACCTTGGGTATGTCCTTTTCAACTCAATGTGTCTTCGAACATGTTCAAGGGTAGTGAGGGTCTTAGAATGAGTTATTTAGATTTTCATATGTTTCCAGGAGTTAGGCAAAAAATGGATTATGACCTGGATTTGCTGCTTATCGGTCAGTGACTAACCGTTCTCCTTGAGTTTCACGATCATATTGGTCACATGCCTCAGATGCTATCTCGTGGATTGCTGAGAATTCATCTTATATTAATCAAACTTAATGTGGAGTGAGCACAACTAAGCAGTCGTATAGAACCAAGTCTAGCCTGCAAAACATACCACAACCCTTTAGTTGTGTGTTGAGCTCAAACTCATGAATGATGTCATCATCCACCGTACTCAACATCATGGCACACGTCTCTGCAGTATCATTAACCTCCCACTCAAATGGAAAGTCTTCTGCTGATTTGTTATTCCAGAGTCGAGTCTTTTCATAATCTTCTTGATGTGGTTAATGGACTTCTAATAGGTTCATGGAGACACAAGAAACAATGTTCTATTGCATGTAAAAAAGACAAGTTTCAGACCGATAGGACAGACTTGAGAACATATTTAAACCTGAGGGACAACCCTAGCTATGTCGAGAAACACTCCCCATTTCTAAGCATGCCCTAAAGTCACTACTATCAATCGAAACACAGTCTATACCAATAGTCTTTAACAAACCAGAGTCGAACAGTTCACACTAAACCAAAGTGTTCGACTCTTACACAAAACAATCGTCCTAGCATTATTCAAGGAAATTAGGAGAACCTCGTATACTAACCGACCAGTTCACACTCAGGAGCATTTTCCTAGGTGTAGTTCCTAAGCACAATCCTAAATGTTTGCCATCTATGCTAAGCGAAAAATAGATCTACCTATCTAGGTAATCTAATACATACAAGCAAAGAAAGAAACCATACATGTCAATACACAAACATATATATTGATACCTTTAAAAAATAAATTAATTTGGGGCTAATTTATAAATTTCAAAACTTTGAGGACCAAAGTTACCCTAACCAAAAGTTTGGGGATAGAATGACCATGAATAAAACTTTGGTGACCAAAGTCTCTACAGATAGAATTTCAGGGACTAAAGTCTCAACAAACAAAAATAATTAACATGTTAGACCAATTTTCACACAGTATGTCGAGATCTCAACAAGTCATAACCTAGTCAATTCTACCAGTCATTGAGTCAAGAGCCAATCAAATAAAGTAAGGCAAGACTATCAACCATGCAGAAGACACAAATTAATTCAGGGAACTCAAGGAACCCACACAGTATTCTACAAATCCAGTTATGCAATATAAAACAACACAAGGCTCTCCTAGAATTTTAAATTGGTCTAACAATTAATTAAATTAGACCAAAAAACTATTTATGAAAGGGTTCAGGCACATTTACCGGACTAAAATAAACCACTAGGACCTACAGAGGATCCATGATTGATACTAAATTTGTTTTGGACGACCCAAAGCTTCTGAATTAGCTCAGATCGGTTTGAACAACATTCAACCATCCAAACCAGACTGAACCAACCAGCCTTTGCCAACCAGACCGAATCAGACAACCTCTATCAACCGAACCGAACCGAACCAGAGCGGTCAACCTCTACCAACCGGTCTAAATTGAACCGGTTAGCATCTGCCAATTAGTTCGAACAGAGCCGTTTGGGTCCAATTTTCCAGAACAGATCGGTCTGGACCGATTCACTCAGCTCGGTCCAGAACATGTCTATTCCCCGTTGAAGCTGCTAGGGTTTTCAAAACCCTAGTAGCCCCCACGCTGCCGCCGCTAGGAAGTGGCCAGCCACGAAGGCTGGCCACGGAGTGGGGTGGGGGAAGGCCATCACTGGCCGACCTCACCTTGCCCCCTTCCACCCTCAGGCGATTGGAGTTGTGGCCACAAAGGCCACGACAACTAGTCGTTGGCCCACAACCACAAAGGTTGCGGCCAGCCTCGGCGTGGCGGCAGTCGCAGTAGCTGTGGCAAGCAGTAGCTGAGCTAAGGCCAACTCAACTCCTAATTCGGCCTAGCGGTAGTGGTTTGTATGGCTGGGGATTGTCGCGGTCACGACTGACTGCAGTGGGGATTTTCCTGAAATTCGACAATTCAGAAACCAACATACTATGACTCTGATACCAATGTTGGAATGTACGAAACATGCAATCGATTAGGGCACAACATAACACATATTTAAGTTACCTCATTGAACGATTGCCTTAGCGGAAGCGAATCTGCCTAAAGTTGGAATCACGGTCTGTCGGACGGGAGGACACACCACGGTTTGACGGGCAATGACCTATAATATCACAATTACTGACCTCTGCCTAAACTGTAGGGTGACTGTGATTTGTCTACAACGACGTCAGATTTTTCCTAACCTTGAGCATCCTTATATATATTGATATATAGAGGGATATGTTTTAAGATCAGACACAAAACTGGGCTTATGTGAATGAGCTTCCACTTATGGGCGACCCATTATTCTAAAACCAACAGTTTTGAATCGGATTGACAGGAATTTAGCTTGCTTATGATTGATAAATAATTTTAATAATATAAAGAGTTATAACCAATAGAAAAGAGTGTGTTATGAGGATACATTCTTCCTATGTGTGTGATAGACTATGATTCACGTGATTCGTATGAAACAAGTTTAAATTTAGAAGCACACAAGATAGATGTTAAGATTGCTTTTTAATTATAAGAAGTAGATATCTTTATGTAATAATTTGAATGCTTCGTGTAAAAGAGTCGCGAACACATAGCATGATCAATATGGAAATTGATTTATGGTCTCATGCATTTTCTCTAAGCAATTGTACTGCAAATTTTATGACTTAGTCGTGAAAAATGAATTTTATATGTTGGATGAAAACCACTGCGTGTATACCAAAAGATTTGGCTCGAACTTTGTGTATATAACTCTATAACACTCATAGCATAAAATAATTTGAATTTTATCACACAAACTAAAACTTGGTGTTATTTCTATTCAAAATGAAGAACAAGAGTGATTCAATTTATCTTCTTAGAATTAATATCCTGAGAGATTGTCGCAGGGGGTAGTTGTATCTCTCACATAAGAGTTACGTAAACGTGATGGAAAAGTTCAGTATGAACAACTATAAACTCGTTGATACACTAGACAAGTGAGACCATCCTCTTAGTAAATATGTATTCTAAAACTTCAGAAGAAAGATACTGAATGAGACAAATTTGACATTGAGTGTGGTTGGAAACTTAATGTCAGCAATACTGTGTATTCGATTGAGTATTTTTCACGTGGTTGATATGATACGTCGGTACCAAGTCAACTCATTACCAATTACCAAAACACTAGCGAATATTGAAAATGATTGTGTGATACCTAAAAGACCAGGTTCTTTCAATTTCACCTTCTCTTACTTGCATAACCCGTACAACAACACAGATATCCGAGTGATATCTAAAAGACCAGGTTGTTAGTGTGCTGAAATTGTTGTTGAAATTGTTGCTATTGTTACTGAAATTGCTTGTTTCTTCGGTAAATTGTTGTTGTTAGGTTGCTGAAATTGCCTTGATAGTTTGTTATTGTGGTTATTAGATTGATTCTGAGTTGTGTCCCTAAATAATATTACATATTAATCACTATTTATAAATAAATTTCTTTATAGATTAATTTCTTTATATAAAATTGCTTTGAAAGTTTGTAGTAGTGTATAGGGGTGTCAAAAATTGACCCAACCCGTGGGTGACCCGTCCACGGGTCATGTTTGAGTCAGACTTTTTGACCCACGGGTCATGCTGACACGACCCATGGATGACCCATGAAAACACAGATCAAGTTTAGGTCAGTAGTCTTGACCCATGGGTCAACCCATGACCCATCCCGAATTGTATATTATATTAATTATATATAATTCTAAACCATGAGTCAGTTTGTTTCTGGGTTTTTATGTACTGGTGGGTCGAACGGGTCAAACTCACTCGCGGTTCATGGAGGTGGAACGGGTTAATTTGAATCAAGCCTTACCATTCCTGTCGGGTCAGGTTTGAGTTTCAAAAATTGACTGATACTATTACACAGGTCAGGTTTGGGTCAGAGGGCCCTTGACACTACCCAATGCCTACACGACCCATGACCAGTTTTGACACCCCTAATAGTGTCCATTCATATATCTAATATCCTAGTTCTTCTTCTTATGTCTTATGAACATGAAGGTGCAAAACTGGTTCGTGCAAATGCAAGAAGAGTGGAATAAGAAAGCGAAGAAATGGACATGTCAAAGAAGATATTAGCCCTTTAAGTAACAGAAAAACAGATTGAAGTAATGTAAAAGAATATTCAAGTAAGATAAATGAAGATTATGAAGTGCCAAGAGGTATTATTAATATTCTTGATGTTGTTTTGATGTTGTTTGAAGCTTTCAACTTGTATTTCATTCAGTCAGAAACATTACATATAGTGTACAATATGTTAGACTAGGAAACTATGGAAATAGGAAAGTGAATAAATATAAAGATTACATTCCTATTGTGGTGTTTCCTATTATGTTGTTTCCCAATTTTGTCAGATATTCTAACACTCCCTCTCAAGTTGAGCAGTGGGGTCTTCAATGCCCAACTTGCACAGTGCTTCGTTGAATATTCTTCCGGTAACAGACTTTGTGAGCATGTCTGCTAGCTAGTCTTCTGATCTTACGAATGGAAGTTCGACAGTGCCATCTTCGATCTCCTCCTTTATGAAATGCCGATCTACCTCCACATGTTTTGTTCTGTCATGTTGAACTGGATTTTCTGATATGATAATCGCGACCTTATTATCGCACATCAGCCGCACCAGGAGTTTCATGGGAAAGCCAATCTCATTCATGAGTTTCTTTAGCCATAGAATTTCCGTGATTCCTTTAACGATTCCTCGGAATTCTGCCTCTCCACTGGACAAGGCCACCACCTTCTGCTTCTTACTTCTCCACATGACTAAGATCCCTCCGACTAGAGTGAGATATCCTGTAGTGGATCTTCTATCATTTGGGTTACCAGCCCAATCTGCATCAGTATAAGCTTCAATATCCAGATGTTCATTTTTCCTGAACACAATTCCCCTCCCTGGTGTACCTTTGAGATATCTCACTATCCTCATGGCTGCCTCCATGTAATCTTCCTTAGGTTGGTGCATGAATTGACTCACTACCCCAACCGCGTAAGCAATGTCTGGACTAGTGTGGGCCAAGTAAATTAGATTCCCCACTAACCTTTGGCACTTCTCCCGATCCACCAATCTGCCTCCTTCAGTCATCTTGAGCTTGTGGTTCACCATCATTGGAGTATCACTGGGTTGCAATCTAGCATACCAGTTTCTGTCAGAAGGTCTAATACATATTTCTGTTGAGAGATAAAAATTCATTCTCTCGACCTGAGCACTTCGATTCCCAGAAAGTATTTGAGCCCTCCGAGATCCTTCATTTCGAACTCCGAGAAAATATTTCCTCGAAGTCGTGCATTTTCCTCGTCATCACTCCCTGTTATGATCATATCATCTACATAAATGATTAAGCAAGTAACCAAACCATCCCTTCTCTTGTAGAACATGGTGTGATCTGCATTGCTCTGTTTGTACCCATATTGCTTAATCACCATTGTAAACCTCCCGAACCATGCTCGTGGAGATTGTTTCAGACCGTACAGGGCTTTCTTGAGTCTGCATACTTTATTTTTTCGGAATCCATCCGAAAATCCAGGTGGTGCCTCCATGTACACTTCCTCTTCTAGATCTCCATGTAGGAACGCGTTCTTGACATCGAACTGATGAAGTGGCCAGTCTTGGTTTGCAGCAACAGAAAACAGCACCCTGATAGTAATGATATTTGCCACCGGGGAGAAGGTTTCTGAGTAGTCGATGCCATATGTCTGCGTATACCCTTTAGCTACTACCCTTGCTTTGTATCGTTCGATGGTTCCATCTGCCTTATACTTAATGGAGAAGACCCACCTGCAGCCCACTGGTCGTTTCCTTGTTGGCAGCATACATACCTCCCATGTTTATTTTATTCCAGTGCCTCCATTTCAGCGTTCATCGCTTCCCGCCATTCACTCTTCTTTGTTGCTTCTTGAGGAGTTCTTGATATTTTTTTCTGACAACAGGTTGACCGAGTATGCCTTTGCAGGATCATCCAGTTTTCCTCTGGCTATGTTCACTGGATATCTGGAAGCACGGGGCACATGTTCTAGTGAATACCGGTTGGGTGGTATCCCTCTGTTTCTTATGGGAGGTAAGACATATGTCTCAGGTTCTTCTAGTTCCGGAGTTGATCTGTCATCATGATTAGTGGAGGTATGCAAAGAAGATGACAGATCAGAGTACGACTCATTTACCTCTTGTTGAACATCGTCCGAAGGGGAATCATTGTTTGTGTGTACGAGTCTGTCAGCCTTGTCTATGTTGGAAGCAGACTCTGTGGCTCCATCTACCTGCTCTGTTGGATCAGTCTTGCCAGGATAACTTGGACTAGGACTAGGACTAGGAAACCAACTTAGTAGTTCATTGATATTCTCCCCTGACTACTATGTTGGTGACGAAAATAGAAGTCTGGCTCTAAGAAGTCACAATCCATAGTGACATGGATGCGACGAGTAGATGGATTGTATCAACGATACCCTTTTTGGTGGACACCATACCCCACAAAGACACATTTTTCCGCACAGGGTTCAAGTTTGTTTCTGTTGGCTTGTGGGATATGGATGAATACTGAGCCAAAGACACGAGGTGGAAGGGTGAGGATGGAAGGTATATTGGTCTGAGTACTTATAATTTGTAAAAGAGTTTTTTTTGTTCAGGATTTTGGTGGGGAGGCGGTTGATTATGTACGCATATGTGGCTAGGGCTTCAGACCAGAAATGCTTGGGGACTTGAGATTCAATCATCATAACTCGGGTCATCTCAAGTAGGATTCGATTTTTCCGCTCGGCAACCCCATTTTGTTGGGGGGTGGGGTGTTTGGGCATGATGTCTGATGAACCAACCCATTTTTGTGGAAAATGGTCTGCATGGTTTGATTCACGAATTCTCCTCCATTGTCGAAGCGGAGGATTTGTATTTTCCTATTAAACTGGGTATGGATCATTTGATAGAATAGAAAAAATTTATGGGATACTTCTGACTTATGTTTCAAAAAATATATCCAGGTCATGCGAGAGAAATCATCCACAAATAATATGAAATATCGAAATTGACTATTATTCGAATGTGGAGCTGGACCCCATACGTCAGAATGAATTAATGAAAAGGCAGACTCAACCTTGGTATTATTTAGAGAATACGAGACTCTATGACTCTTGGCTTGAATGCAAGTTTCACTCGTCATATCAATAGATTTATTTGCGAAAAGACTAGGAAATAACAGTTTTAAGTACCCAAATGAAGAATGACCGAGACGCTGGTGCCATAGCCAAAGTTGCATGTTGACTGTTCCGTGAGAAAGCATGGAATGTCCCTGGCGAATCACCTCATTAACATAGTACAGGCCTCCTCACTCAGTACCACACCCAATGATCTCCTTCGTAAGAATGTCCTGCAAGAGACAAAAACGAGGGTACATCAGCACTGCACAGTTAAGTTCTAGGGTCACTTGACTAAGTGATAATAGCTTCGAAGATAATGTTGAAACATATAGACAATTATTCAGTTTTATCCGGTCTGACAATATAATAGCGCCTCCCCCTGTTACTTTCACAAGTTCTCCACTAGCGGTCTCAATATGAGATTTTGATGGCGATGCTAGATCGGAAAAAACCTTTGGGTCATAAGCCATAGTGTATGTTGCCCCGCAGTCAAAAATCCACTCACCTCCTTTCCTATTTGCAGGTCGGGTTTGATTACACGAACCAGTCCTCAAACCAGTCATTTCTGTGCAGCCGTGGGGAGTTCGACCGAATGAGGAGCACAAATGGGTAACCCTAATTCTCTTTCCCGATTTAGAGAATATGTGCAGCAGCTAGGTTTAATTGGAGACAGGTCCAACATTTTAATGGAGAAGAGAACCAGTTCTCGGATCGATTTTATTTACTTCCGCCGGTTCAGGAACTGGTTCTCCTCTCCATTAAACTGATGGACCTGTCTTCATTTAAACCTAGCTGCTGCACATATTCTCTAAATCGAGAAACGCCGCCTCGCCTCCTTCAGCCGAACTCCACACGGCTGCGCCTCCGAACGTCGCCTCGCCTCCTTGCTTCCCCGAAGGCGTCGACTCTGTGCTGGTGCCTGGGTGAGCGACTGCTTGCTTCACGGTGGCCTCCTGTCCATCCGATTTGTGGTTGTCCTCCCACCACTCCGGGTAACCCACGATCCTAAAACACATTTCTTTCGTGTGTTTCTTCATGCCGCAATATGTGTAGAGTAGCTTCGATGTGTCCTCTTTGTCCTTGTTTTGATAGGAATCGGATCTACCCTTGTTCTTCATGGCCGGTTTGCTGTTCCGATCGGTTCTAGTCATTAGACCCGCTCCCACCCCCGATGATGTGCCGTCCTCGGAGGTTGCCGCCTGCAAAATGTGGAGTCTGGCGACCTCCCGCTTGTTAGAGTATTATGTAGTCTAGATTAGTCTTTATCTTTAGTTTATCTATATTAGTTAGTTTATCCTTTTAGATTTAGTTTATTATATATATAGTTAGATAGATAGTATGAGTATCTTTATAGATATAATAAATATATATAGATAGTTCTACACTATATATATCTAGTTCTCTATGTACTAAATAACAAGTTTTCTCAATAATGGAGTCATATGTTTTTCTTATTCATCTGTTTCACGTCTTCATGTTCTGTTAATCTTAACATGGTATCAGAGTCTTCTTTCCAAGGACCGAATCATTCATGCTGCTGATATGTGATTTGCTGATACAATGTCTCTTCAACAATGCTGAATTAATTGTGCTGAAATCCCGATTTGGTATCGTGAAGATGTGTGATCAAATTGAGTTTGCACAACCAAGTTTTTTGATGATTTACAATGAATTCAATAGAAGATTGGAATGCTGGAATTCAGATTTTAGATTAGTTTGTTAGATACTACGGCGTGACCACGACGAGATGACCGAGATGGCACTACGATGGCATGACCGAGTTTTTTTCTTTTTTCTTTTCGTTTTCATCTGGATTTTAGATTGAAAAACTTGTATTCAAATGTGTAGTATCTCACCAATGATGCAGATGTGCGAGCTCAATTCGATTGGGTATTTGATCGGAATTGGATTTGGCATCCGACACAAGCGAAAAAGCATTGGAAATTTGGGGACCAATTCAGCAAATTTCAAGAAAAACAAAGAACATGGGTGAACGTTAGAGTATTATGTAGTCTAGATTAGTCTTTATCTTTAGTTTATCTATATTAGTTAGTTTATCATTTTAGATTTAGTTTATTATATATATAGTTAGATAGATAGTATGAGTATCTTTGTAGATATAATAAATATATATAGATAGTTATCTCTATACTATATATATTTAGTTCTCTATGTACTAAATAACAAATTTTCTCAATAATGGAGTCAAATGTTTTTCTTATTCATCTGTTTCACGTCTTCATGTTCTATTAATCTTAACACCGCCGTACGGTTGAATATGCAGCTTCAACTGAGGGCAGGGGATCCTTCTTGAGAATGTCCCGTTTAATCGGTTCTAACCGATCGTCGATCGCGGTTAGGAATTGGTAAAGCCGTTGTTCCTGAACTTTTCTGTTGTAAATTTTGATGTCTTCGGGGTCCTTCATCGGATTTGGATCCCTTCGGTCGATTGTCATCCAGATGTGCTGCAGTCGATTCCAGCATTGCTCTGAGGTACCTCCTCCCTGTTTTAGTGAATTGGCCTTCTTGTGAAAGTCAAATATTTGCAATGAATATGTTCCAGATCCGTATGTAATAGCTAGCCCGTCCCATAGTGCCTTTGCCGTAGGGTACTGCGAAACGTTATTTACCAGGGTTGCATCGATATTATGGATTAGCCAGGTAAATACGCATTGGTCGTTTTGTTCCCATCGAGTATATGCTGCATCGGTTTTTGGTGGAGGTGAAGGTTCTCCCGTAATGTGCGAACCTTTCCCCTGCCTCCGATTGCCTTCTTCATCAAGGTTGCCCATAGTGAATAGTTGTCTCCACTAAGCTTGATTCTGATTGACAAGTTCTCCAAGGCTACGGTGGATTGTGCTCCCATGCGTAGGAATGCTGTGAATTGCAGCATCAGGTCTTCTGGAATATTGGTTTGGTTTCGGCTGGTATTATTGTCCGATGTTTCGATGTATTCTGCCATGGTTTTGTGCAGGGTTCTACTGGTTTTGGTTGATTGAATGGGTAAGGTATAAGGAACGATGATGAATCCTTTCTGAGTTCCTAAGATCAATTACACCGCTCTGATACCATGTTGTTTGAAGCTTTCAACTTGTATTTCATTCAGTCAGAAGCATTACATATAGTGTACAATATGTTAGACTAGGAAACTATGGAAATAGGAAAGTGAATAAATATAAAGATTACATTCCTATTGTGGTGTTTCCTATTATGTTGTTTCCCAATTTTGTCAGATATTCTAATACTTGATGCTCTATTTCTAGCTCTCTTCCATAACTATGTAGTGATATTTTTACAATTGTTTTAATATAAAGTGATATGAATAGGTCGATTCGATTGGTGAACTGACAATCCGAACCGAAAACTGGTTGCCTTATCGATTCGAGAGTCGATCTGGTTTTGATATAACTATGAATATAAGTAATTAAATAATATACATTTAAACCAAATTGTCACATGACTAAACCTAAGTGACCAAATAGGTATGTCTAATTAACTTTATTTTTTTTTTGTTTCTCACTAATATTCTAAAGGGCTCTTGTTGGAGGACATGCTTAACATTTAAAATAATTTTCATTCGCACCGTACTTAATCTTTAAGAAATTATCATATCATTTAAGAAATTATCATATTGGGAATGAAATTTTTCTATTTTCAAAGATCCAACCCGAAACCCATAGATAACAAACCTAGTACTAAACCGGTACAAAGTATAGAGATATAGAGTGTGTCATCATTCATCAAAGTTTATAGAGTGGAAAGGCTTTGTGCGGCGAACAGATACATATATTATATATATAGTAAAACATATACAGTGAAATTTAGCTGTCACATCAAATCTAATCATAGAAACAAAATAAAAACTTTTTCCATGGATAGGTAAGTGGTTATTATTTGTTGGTTTTAGGATAATGGGTCGCCCATAAGTGGGAGCCCATTTGCATAAGCTCAGTTGTGTATCTGGCCTTAAAACCTATCCCTCTATATATCAGTATATATAGGGGTGCTCAGGGTTTGGAAAAACCTGATGGTGATGCTAAATAGTTAGCCGCCCTACAGTTTAGACAGAGGTCAGTAGCTGTGGTATTATAGGTCATTGCCCGTCAAACCGTGGCATGTCCTCCCGTCCGACAGACCGTGATCCCAACCTCAGGCAGATCCGCTTCCGTTAAGGCAATCGTTCAGGGAGGTAACTTAATTATGTGTTATGTTGTACCTTAATCGATTGCATGTTTTGTACATCAATTTCCAACACTGGTATCAGAGCCATAGTAGGTTGGTTTCCAAATTGTCGGATTCAAAGAGGAAAATCCCCACGGCGTCATCGTGACCGCGACGGGCTCGAAATCGGGAAAAGCAGCCCCATCGAGGCTGAAATAGGGGCGGCCGCGGCCTTCGTGGCCGCAGCTCAGCCACATCGAAGCCAAAATAGGGGCGGACGCGGCCTTCGCGGCCGCAGCTCGGCCCTACTGGCCACGCTCAGGTCGGCCCAGGCCGCAGCCTTCATGGCTGCGGCGAGTCCAGGTCGGCCGCAACCTCAGTGGCTGCGGATCGACCCTCTAGGGCCGCAGCCACTGTGGCTGTGGCCGCGTCCAGGTCGGCCGCAGCCTCAGTGGCTGCGGCATGGCCTCTGCTGGCCGCAGCCAAGCACAGGCGGGGCCCCAGCCATTGTGGCTGCGACCAGTCGCCAGCAACCCTAGGGAGGGTCGGCCAGTGGTGGCCGACCCAACCCTGTGGCCAGCCTTCGAGGCTGGCCACCACCATGACAGGCTGCGGCTGCTAGGGTTTTTGAACCCTAGCAGCGTGTCATCTCCTTCAACGAAGGAGATGGCACTATTTGGACCGGTTTAAGTGAACCGGTCCAAACCGGTTTGGTCTGATAAGTTAGACCAGACCATCTTAAAGCCGGTTCGGTTCGCTGACGGACCAGACCGGGTCAGACCGGTTGGCTAAGGCTGACCAGCCCGATTCGAACCGGACTGGTTGGCTGAGGCTGACCGGACCGGTTCAGACCGGATTGGATGGCTCAGTGCTGTTCAAACCAGTCTGAGCTAATTCGGAGGCTTTGGGCCACCTGAATTGGTCCGAAACAAATTTGGTGCCGATCCTGGATCCTCTGTGGGTCCTAGTGGTTTATTTTAGTCCGGTAAATGTACCTGGACCCTTTCATAAATAATTTTTGGGCTAATTTAATTAATTGTTGGACCAATTTAAATTGCTGGGAGAGCCTTATATTATTTTATATTGCATGACTGGATAGGTAGAACGCTGTGTGGGTTCCTTGAGTTCCCTGTTTTACTTTGTGTTTTCTGCAGGGTAGGTAGTCATGCCTTACTTTATTTGATTGGCTCTTGACTTCATGACTGGTAGAATTGACTAGGTTGTGATTGTTGAGATCCCAGCATAGTGTATGAAATTGGTCTAACATGTCAATTACTTTTATTTGTTGAGACTTTAGTCCCTGAATATTTATTTGTTGAGAGTTTGGTCTCCAAATTTTTATTCATGGTGATTTTGATCCCCAAACTTTTGGTTAGGGTGACTTTAGTCCTCAAAGTTTTGAAAATTAAAAATTAGCCCCAAATTAATTTATTTTTGAAAGGTATCAATATATATATGTGTGTGTATTGAACTGTGTGTTTGTTACCTTACTTGCATAGGATAGATTACCTTGGTAGGGAGATCTAGTTCTGGCATAGTCTAGGTAGCAAGCTTTTAGGATTGTCCTTAGTATCCTTTCGGAAGTTTGGATGAGTACGAACTACACCTAGGAAAATGTTCCTGAGTGTGAACCGATCGGTTAGTCTGCGAGGTTCTCCGAATTTCCTTGAATAATTCTAGGACAATTGTTTTGTGTAAGAGTCGAACACTTTGGTTTAGTGCGATATGTTCGACTCCGGTCCTTTGTGGACTGTTGGTATAGACTGTGTTTCGATTGATAGTAGTGACTTTAGGACATGCTTAGAGACGGGGAGTGCTTCTCGGCATAGCTAGAGTTGTCCTCCGGGTTTAAGTATGTTCTCAAGTTTGTCCTATCGGTCTGAGACTTGTCTTTTACATGCAATAGAACATTGTTCCTTGTGTCTCCATGATCCTATTAGAATTTCCTTTAGTTAGAGAAATTAGTCTGCCATGTAGAACATCATCGCTTAGAGGTCTTAGACTTAATGGTGAGCATTATAAAATTCGGAGAAAGCATATAAAAATGGTCCTAAGTAGAAATCCATTAACCCCATCAAGAATATTATGAAAAGACCCGATTCTGGAATAACGAATCAGCAGAAGGCTTTCCATTTGAGTGGGAGGTTAATGATGCTGAGACGTGCGCCATGATACTGAGTACGGTGGATGAGTTTGAGCTTAACACACGGCTAAAGGGTTGTGGGATACTTTGCATGCTAGAAATAGTTCTATACAACTGCTTAGTTGTGCTCACTCAACATTAAGTTTGATTCATACATGGTGAATCCTCAGCACTCCGCGAGATAGTATCTGAGGCATATGGCCAACATGATTGTGAAACTCAAGGAGAACGGTCAGTCAGTGATCGATGAGCAGCAAATTCAGGTCGTAATCCGCTCTTTGCCTAACTCTTAGAAACAGATGAAAATCTAAGTAACTCATTCTAAGGCCCTCAATACCTTTGAACATGTTCGAAGGCACATTGAGTTGAAGAGGACAAACCCAAGGTCACTGGACCTAAGGTTGAGGTGTGTGTGGCGCCATCCTCTAGACCTAAGAAGAGTCGCTGAAGGCGAAGGAGTAATGCACAACGCGGTGGCGCAAATGCATTAAAGGCAAAGTAGACAAAGACTGAGGTGAACCCAAGGACCCCTCCGAAAACAACACCGCGAAAATGTTCGCGTAAGGCCGAGAAGCCTAAATACAGGAAATGCTCCAACTGTGGCCAGTGGGTACACTTTGTGAATGCATGCCCTGAATCGATCTGACATGAATGTCTTAATGGCTAATCTAGTGAGTTTTGTATTCCTAGTACAAATATGTTGACTGAGTCATGTCCTTTGTGGATTTTGGATTCAGGATCGACAAATCACATAGCCAAGGATCGTGATTTTTCGTAGAGTGCCATAGAGTCCCGCGTGAAATTAGGTGGATTTACATCGACAACAACTTTTATGTTGAAGTCGAAGGGATTAGAACTCGTGAGCTGCGCTTGCGCGACGGTAGAGTTTTAGTCTGATGTCATATCCTCTATGCTCCGTAGATTCGCCGATATGTTATTTCAGTCTTAGGATTAATGAAACTCGGTTTTATATTATCTTTTCATGAATCTTCCGTCCAATTGTTTTAGGTTCAACTTCGTTTGGCTTTAGTATTATTTCTGGTGGATTTATTGTTTCGAATTTGGATTCAGTCAACAATAATAATTTCATGTTTTTTCTTCTACTCGCGGATATGTTTGCGATGTGAATGAAAGACAAACTAGACTTGACTACAGAGGTCAACATAGAATGCAGCGGCTAGCCCAATGGGGTTTGTTGTTCTACATTCCACAAGTGGAGTCGTCTACTTGTGTAAGTTGTCTAGCAGAAAATTCCACCGGAATGCCTTTTGGTTAGGCACCTAGAGCCGAATTTCCCTTGCAATTCATCCATTCGGATGTCTGTGACCCTCTTAGTGCTAGGGTTCGGCACAGAGCGCAAATTTTCATTACATTTACAGATGATTACACCTGTTAGATAGGAGGGTAAAGACCCTCCACCCTGATTGTGAAAGAAGAGTACCTTTCAGCGGAATTTAACAGTTTATGTAATGAAAATGGATCATTCATCAGTTGGCGATCCCCTACACCCCTCAGCAAAATAGTTTTGCAGAGAGGCGCAACAAAACACTCCTTAAAATGGTTCGGTCGATATGGCGCATACTCAATTGTTGATTTCCTTATGGGGAAACGCTTTGGAGACTGCTGCCTACATCCTAAACCATGTGCCGACGAAGACGGTTAACTCCACTTCATATGAGTTTTGGACTGGAATAAGTTCTGGACCTTCACCATATGCACCCATAGGGGTGTGCCGCTTACACCCATGATTTCTCAAATAAGTTTGGGAAAGATTGGACCTAGAGGAAAGAAGAGTATTTTTGGTTACTCTGATACCTCCAAGGGTTATGTGTTTATAGCCGAGCAGGACAGTGGGAGTGTTACCGAGATCGAATCACGAGACGTAACGTTTGTAGAGAACGAATTTCCTAAGAAGGGGGAGATTGATTTGGATTGATCTCTATATGAGATTCAAGATCAAGTTGAGCAGACACCTGTTAATTCGAGTGGGAGAGTTGAAACCGCAGATGATGAATCAGTTCGTCGTCTGCCGGATTCATCGCCTGCTGAAGCGAATGAAACAGATTCCGCTCCTGATGATCTTGTTGACAGTGGGAGCATTAGGGATCTCATTCTCAGTGGGAGTGATCATGGTCATACCCTGGTAGTAGTGAGTTGTTAGGCCGTGGGCTAGAACTAAACACCCTAATATCTGACGATATGGTTATTGTGCCGTAAAACGTTAGAGAAACTCTCAATGGAACCTTCTAAGAAGAATGGATGAAAGTAATGGAAGATGAGATGAACACTTTGGACTAGATGGAATCTATAAGGAAGAACGGTGTTTGGACACTGGTCGACCTTCGAGAGTACATAGAGCAATAGAGCTAAATGGGTTCTTAAGATTATGGCTATTGGAGTGAGTCTAGACTTGGAACTGCACTAGATAGACATTAAGACCGTCTTCCTCAGTGGTGAGTTAGAAGAAGAGATCTATATGGAGCGGTCTGAATGCTTTGTGCAGAAAGACCATGAGTACTTAGTGTGCAAACTTCTCTAATTGATCTATGGTCTGAAACAGTTCGCTATGCAGTGATACCGCAGAGTTCATGATTTGTTCGTGGAAAATGGATTTCTCTTGAAGGATGAGAATCATTGCGTGTACACCAAAAGGGTCTAGACCGAACTTTGTGTTTATGATTCTATATGTAGATGACATACTCATAGCTGTAAATAGCTTGGAGTTCCTCACACAGATAAAGGTCTGATTGTCTTCTCTGTTTGGGATGAAGGACATGGGTGAGGTGGCGCACATCCTTGGGATTTAGATCTCAAGAGATCGCCGTAGGAGGCAGTTGTGGCTTTCACAGGAAAGTTACATAAACAAAGTGTTGGAAATGTTCAACATGAGTAACTGTGAACCAATTGAAACTCCAGTTTACATTGATCAACCTCTCAAAATGGATATATGGACTAGATAAATAAATTATGTAGCTAAGTGCAGTCGGAAGCCTGATGTGCGCAATAGTGTGTACTCGGCATGATATTTGTCATGCAATCGACATGGTATATAGGTACCAAGCTGAACCCGAATTGAAGAAATGGTAGGCAGTAAATAGGATCATGTGATATCTTAAGGGTATCGTCATGCTTTGTGCTAGAGACTTGCTAGAGATTCGAGAATCTTTGGATGACTAAGTATAACGATGCGGACTATGGTGGTGACTTTGATGAGAGAAAATCTACCGCGCATTGTGTTAATCGCCATTGAAGCCAAATTTGTGGGTCTTTTGTGGACCACTCAGTTGGTTGTATGGCTGAGGAGACTTCCGGATTGATTGCTTAGTCATTGGAGTCGCAATCTCCGTGATATATAAACCCAAGTATCATTACAAGTCATAGCAAGTAGATATCAAGCGAAACTATGTTAGAGACGTGGTTAGACACAAGGTGATGAGTTTGAAGTACTTGTCTACGGATGAGATGGTTGTGGACCGTCTCTTCGACCTTGAAGAGGTAGTCTTTAGTGAGGCATGTGTAGTCTCTAGGACTGTGTAGACTTAGTTGATGTACTT
Source organism: Chamaenerion angustifolium (assembly GCA_946814005.1). NCBI lineage: Eukaryota > Viridiplantae > Streptophyta > Magnoliopsida > Myrtales > Onagraceae > Chamaenerion > Chamaenerion angustifolium. The sequence goes on from OX328279.1 coordinate 6,221,409, forward strand.
CATTGGTTTTATTTCCCATACAATGTTCTTTAACTTGAATTATATTTGAGTATGCATATTTTCACAGTTTGAGTGTTTTGTGTGTTCTTACTGTGATTGTTTATTGACATATGTCAAAGTGGATTAGATCGCCCTCTCACACGGGTGATAGCTTCTATGCCTTTGTGGCTAGGTGAGGCTGGTGATAGTTTCTAGTTCTGGAAGTCTGTTGGGATGACCGGAAAGGACTTTATGTCCGGAACTATCTGATTTCGCACTACGACGGATTATGGTCTGTCAATCCACTCAGGGGTTGGATGGGAGTCTTTGTGACTTTTGGTTCGGGTACTTTGTGTGCCTGATGGACATCTGTACATCATATGGACATATGCTCCATGGGAGAGGAGATATGCTGTAGCGCGCATTCCATACCTCGGCGCACCCAAATACGACCATGGGTATGACCCGAGATGTGATCTTAACTCGGAGTCGTGTGAGACCCAGAGCTCTTTGTGTAAGAGCCGCGTACGTACCCTCAGTACTCTGAACAGAGACTTGAGGTTCAGTTCAGTGTTTACTATCTTAGTCCGTGCTCGATGGGCCTTCGACGTATTCCGCCGGGGTCCCGGTTCTAGAAAAGCGAGTTGAATTGTGCCGATGGTTTTGTGGGAAGAGGGTGGTCATTATGGGATCTTCTCGATATTGTGTCCACTAGGTGGCCACCAACCGCGGCACCGGCTGCGGTTGTGGGCGCAATACATATATAGGTCTGAAAGATCCTTGTGCGGTCAGACCTGGAGAAAGATTACATGACCAAGGGTGCATGACACATTTCCACTGCTGGTGTGGGATCCGCGGGTCGCTACGTATTCTTAACCGGTGCGTAGCACTTTGCTCGTTGTGTCTGTCGGTCGCACGGCTGCCTCCTCGTATGTGACTTTACTGTATAATGAGATTCGTTCTCTTGGTGCTGGCTTACTGAATGAGCGCCCCCCCCACTTTGTGCGAGTTGGAGATGTTGATTTTAGGATAATGGGTCGCCCATAAGTGGGAGCCCATTTGCATAAGCCCAGTTGTGTATCTGGCCTTAAAACCTATCCCTCTATATATCAGTATATATAGGGGTGCTCAGGGTTTGGAAAAACCTGATGGTGATGCTAAATAGTTAGCCGCCCTACAGTTTAGATAGAGGTCAGTAGCTGTGGTATTATAGGTCATTGCCCGTCAAACCGTGGCGTGTCCTCCCATCCGACAGACCGTGATCCCAACCTCAGCAGATCCGCTTCCGCTAAGGCAATCGTTCAGGGAGGTAACTTAATTATGTGTTATGTTGTACCTTAATCGATTGCATGTTTTGTACATCAATTTCCAACATTGGTATCAGAGCCATAGTAGGTTGGTTTCCAAATTGTCGGATCAATTAATACAGTAGTTTCAGTGGCAAGCTATGACTCATTCATCTTATCTTAGGAATGTAGTTATTAATATATATAATATATTTATAAGTAGTGTCCAGTTCAGCATTTCAACCTAGACCAGATAGGAATTTTCTTTGAAAAATAATTTTATATAAATTAAATGAGTTTCTATTTTCTAAAATTTGTAAATAATTAAAATTGTAAGTTACTTATGTTTTTATTTCTTTTGTAGATAGAAAAATGTGTACAAATTGAAGGATAAATAATCTTAGATTAAAAATTTAACTATGCACCATTTTATTAGGTAGACAATTAAATTATAATTAAAATGTCGTAAACTGAGTTTTTTGGCCAAGTAAAACGAAGTTTTTAGGTAGACTTGGTTTAGAGTTTAGGGTTTACCCAAAACTATATAATCCAAACACTAGACATGTGACGTATAGATGTGTCGTTTCCGGATCCGTCGCAGACGAAATTCAAATTTGACAGTCATTCATAGAAAGACGTAGCGAAGATGGTCTTTGCAATGCCGTGGCCCACGGAAGATGGTCTTTGCTATATATATACATATGATGATCTTATGTTGTAATAGAGTAAGTAAGAGAGAAGATGGAAAGGGAATACGAAGGCCACGTCCTGGTGATACCCTACCCTAGTCAAGGGCACCTGAACCCTATGCTGCAATTCGGCAAGCGATTGGCCTTCAAAGGCCGACTTCGGGTGACATTTGTCATCACCAAATACATCTCCACCACCATGAGACCCCATCCTTCCGCCTCCGTCCACCTTGACACGATCTCTGATGGCTTCGATTCAGGGGGATTCTCTCAAGCCGATAGCATCCACTCCTATCTCTCCCAATTGGAATCTGAGGGTTCAAAAACCCTCTCTGAAAACATCATCAACTACCATGATACAAACCACCCTGTAACCTGCATCATATATGACTCCTTCCTTCCATGGGCCCTAGAAGTCGCCAAGAAGTTTGATCTGCTAGGGGCAGTGTTCTTCACTCAACCTTGTGCAGTCAATTACATTCACTACCTGGTCCACCATGGCCACCTGAAGCTTCCACTGACTTCACTCCCCGTGACACTGCCCGGGCTTCCACCTCTTGAGCTGAGGGACATGCCGTCGTTCATTTCTGTGCCTGGGTCATACCCTGCATACTTTGAAATGGTGCTTCACCAATTCATAAATGCAGACAAGGCTGATTTTGTTCTTGTCAATACATTCTACAAGTTGGAGACTCAGGTAATCAAGCTTTAATTAGTTAGTCTGTGAGATAATGAACGAAAATAAGTTTTTTTTTTTTTTTTTAAAATAAAATAAAAGCAAAAACAACCTATGTTTAAACTTCAAACAACCATTAGTCAAAAGTTCCTACTAGAATATAATTCACAAAATGACTGGGTATTTTGTTTCTGTTTATCATTTACTTCAAAACTTTAATAATAATGAAAAAGTGTATTTTTTATTGCATTATTAGAGACATTATATATGTATGTATATATATATGAGAATGAGTTCAGATATCGAATGATATAGGTTGTGGATACGTTTTCCAAATTGTGTCCTCAACTGACCATTGGACCCACAATTCCTTCCATTTACTTGGACAACCGAGTGGATGCTGACCAAGACTACGGTGTTCAACTTTTCAAGCTGGACCCGCATAATGACATTCCCACATGGCTACAATCTAAGACACCAAAATCTGTCGTCTTTGTATCTTTCGGAAGCATGGCACTGCTGAGCTCACACCAAATGGAGGAGCTTGCATGGGGATTGCATGGCAGCGGATACGACTTCCTTTGGGTTGTTAGGGCAGACCAGGAAGACAAGGTACGTTATACCAGTTGAAATATTAGACATTTGCTAGATCGAGGATACTAATTAATTAATGGTTCCTCGGTTATAATATTATCTTTTAAGTACATCAATTTTCATATATAACGATTTTGTTCTTAATGTTGATCATGTGTATTATGAATAGATTCCCCCAAAGTTTAAGGATGTAATGGGATCAGAGAGAGGTCTAATAGTGCAATGGAGTCGTCAACTGGAGGTACTATCAAGCAACCATGTGGGTTGCTTTTTAAGCCATGGCGGGTGGAATTCGACAATTGAAGCTTTGAGCTTGGGAGTGCCGATGGTGGTGATGCCGCAGTGGACAGACCAGACTATGAACGCCAAGTTGGTGGAGGATGTGTGGAAGATGGGGGTTAGGGTTGGGGTTGGAGAAGACGGAATAGTGGGGAGAGAAGAGATCGAGCGTTGCATAAAAGTGGTGATGGAAGAGCAGAGAGGGAAGGAGATGGTGGAGAATGCAAAGATGTGGAAAGAGTTGGCTGTGGAAGCTATTTCTGATGGAGGGACATCCGATACCAACATTAATGTCTTGATATCCAATATTATTATGAAGAAATGAAATTTAAATACTATTTTAATCATTGTGTTTCATATCATGCAGAAGTGGTTATATCTACGTACTCTTTAATACCTATCTATAGGAGGTGATGCAAAATAATATAATTAAATTAAATCAAATAATGAAACGCCTAAAATTGACAAAAAAAAATTTATCTACCTAAATTTTTTATATTTCGCTATGAGACATCTATAATACAACAAATCTGAATTTTAAAGATTATTAACAAAATTTACGTTATTAAGTAATATTACATTATTTTGATACTATGAATATACTTCTTTACGGATTTTTGACCAATATATACCTAAAAAAATGAAAATATCCTCAGTTTTAAAAACAAATATGAAAGTATACCTACCCGCGAATAGGCACTACAGGAGGAATGACAAATACCGGCTAAAAAATGTATTTTTAACGGCTAAAAAATTCAGCCATTAATTTATCACGGCTCAAATGAAGTTGAGTCATGACATGAAGCGCCAGGACAATTATCACGGCTCAATATAAAATGAGCCGTGATAATTCCCGACCCAAAATCAAAAGTGCCGCCAAAATAATTATGGCGGCACTTTTGGTTGAGCCGTGATTTTTTTTATTTTTATTTTTCACGGCTCATTTTAGTTGAGCTGCAAAAAATATAAAAAAAATTTTTGTAGCTCAAGCTTCAAAGCTTCATGACGCAGCTCGGTCGGCCGCCTCCGCACCAGAGCAACTTCGAGAAGTCTTTATTGCTTTCGTAACCAGATTCATCTTTCAAAGTCGGAGTTGTCGATGAAAAACTCATCAGGAATCGAGACGAGGTAGAACGAGACGAACCCGATAAGAACAAAGCAACTGGATTCAACATCTTCATTGCTGTAATGATAAATACTAACAAATTCAACAATGTTCCATTTCCATTGCAAGACACCATATTTCCTTTAAAAATGACATCTTTTTTACCTGAGTGTTCACTTGTGGGTGAATGGTGAGCTTTCCCTACTTCCAGAAGTCTTGAAACTTCGTCGGCTTCTTGTTTACGTAAACTGTGAACCCAGGTTTCTCCTTCGGTCTGTTGTCATCACCAACAACTGCTCTTTCTTGCTTGTTAAAAATCTCAAATTTATCCTCAGGTGGTGGAAGCTGTGGTGGCAATGGAGGAGGGGTATGTAACTGAAGTAAGGATTTGGAGTTGTGAAGAGAGCGAGAGCGAGAGAGACTCCTTGAGCTGTGCATCCATTGTCGGGCAAAGGATGGGAGGAAGACTTTTTGTTGGTTGGATGAAGACTTGGGTGGAGTATAATTAAATAATGACTTGGTTGGATGAAGCAGCATTAAATTATATTTGTTGGGCGGGAAAATAATTAAATTACTTTTGAAAACTTGGTTGGCGTGAAGACTTGGTTGGCATGCAGATTTGTTGGCGTGTGTATACTTTTTATTAATTTTTCACGGCCAAAACTAAAACGAGCCGCAAAAAATATTTTATTTTCATTTAAATTAAATAAGTTTTGAAAAAACAAATGACTCAAAACGAAAACGAGTCATTAAAAGTATTATATATATATATATATAAATTATAGACTTTTCGCAGCTCAAAAATAAAACGAGCCGTGAAAGTGAAAAAAAACACGGGTCAAACAATTGTGCCGTAAAAAAAATAAAATAATGGCTCAATGTTATTTGAGTCATGATATTCATTTGAGCCGTGAAGTTTAGCCGATAAATGCACCCTCTCCCGTAGTGAGGATTCCTGGATGGACATAAAAGGTATCACCAGCAAATCAGATTCGCGAATGTAAATTGATGAAAAGTCTGAGCACTATCATTGCTTCTTTTTTTTCTGACAACACCTCCAATCTCTCTTCAAGAATCCTCCACCCGATGTTCGTTTGCAATCTCTCTCCAATCTGTTAGCTCTCCAATTTGTCAACCAAGAATTCTCCACCCAATCTTTTTCTGTCTAGCTTCTGTCCAAACTTTTGTGATTTCAGAATTTCTGAGTTCCTTTTGAATTTCTGTATACGTCCTAGTTGAGGTATTGTTTAGTTCAGTCAAGGGAAATGTCGTGTTTGTTTTCGTCTTGATGACACTCTTGTATCCTTGGAGGTGATTGTTTCATTTTTCTCTTACACAAACCTATTACAATGAGAGGGACAAAAGTTTCTAAAGGAGATTGTGCACCTCATGAACTTCAGTTAAAATAAATTTTTGGGAAAAGTCTGAAAAACGTCCATCATATTTGACGAAAATGGGTTTTCAACCCTCAGGATTGTTTTAGGTACAACATGTTTGAAGACAATTGTTTTTAGTACATCCGTCTAACTGCCGTTCAATTTAGACATTAAAATATCACGTGCAAGGTCTCGTAACCAAACTGAAAAAACTATTATTTGTAATTACTTTGCTGCCCTTACCTCTTCCTCTGCTTACCCTATAAAGAGACCATGTACGACGACCCTATAACCAGACCAAGCATGTCGATTTCTGCACCGCAATCCTGTGTCCTCCCTTTTCCGGTCGCTCGATTAAGGAGATTGGGGCGAAGGAGAAGGAGCTGTCGGGGTCAAGAGGGATAAGGAGACAGTGAACGAGAGAAAGTGGAATTTGATTAGAGAAGAGTCAAGAGTTGTTGGTTGCAATTCGAAGATAGGACTAGAGAATTTGAACTGAGAAATCTAGACTTTGATTCAGATAGAGATAAAGTGAATGAGTTTACGAGGCAATTGGAGTTGAAGGATGCAATTGGAGTTGAAGGATTTGGAAATTACAGAGAAGTTGAAGGAGATTGAGTCTAGAAATAAGGATGTTGAAGATAAATTGAAACAACTTGAAGGGATTAAGCAAAGATATGAAGCGGATAAGAAGAAAATGGATGAACACGTCAATGGTGGAAATACCAAGCTTGAACTGGAGAGATTATTGTAGATTGATCGGCTCAACAAAATGACTATAGCAGGATTCATCATGATGTGCCCTCAGCTCTTCATCAACTACAAACTGAAATCCGTGGCTCATCTCTCATGGAGACAGATGACATACAAGTTCCTCAACACAATCATCGACGATCTATTTGCATTTGTCATCAAAATGCCTATCCTCCATCGCCTCTATGTCTTCCGTGATGGTAATTTCCTTTCCAGATTTCCTCTTTTACCATTGAACAGAATCCTTACTATCATTTTCACCAATATGGTTCGGGGTATTTGTTGTCTGATGCAGATTTGATCGTCCTGATATATCTTTACCAAAGATGGAAGAAAAGGAAAGAATAAAAGTCAGTGACCCTGCCAAGCTTGTATTAGATGTGATAAAAAATGCACATGTGAAGGGTATTATTGTCTTTTATTAATTGATGTTTAAATAAATGAGGAAAATTGAAGATCACATGACCTACTTAACAGGACAATTAAACGACAGGTGAACGGAAAGTCCAATTACCATCAATTTGCAACATGTTATACCAAAAACCATCGTAAAAAAATAAGTTTTATCAAAAAACATTTTCGTCAAATATGATGGGCATTTTTCAGAATTTTCCCTAATTTGTTTTCTTGAGGCAATTTAATGTTTTTACTAAACTTGCATGTTATTATATCATTTCTAATTTTTTTTTTATTTGATCCGAATTTATCATATTATTTCACTTTGATCCGAAATATCTGTGTCTCTCCTGCAAATAGAGACGAATATTTCACACGCACACACACGCACATGCACACACGCACACACGCACACACGCACACACACACACACACACACACACACACACACACACACACACACATGTTGTTAGTAATATAGGAGAATAAAATTTGTAATAATATTTTCTGAATATAACTGCATAAAAATTTAGAATAACATGCAACTTGACAAAAAGAAGAAATTGCCCCTATGAAATGATTTTTGTAAAAATACTGAGTCCCATTAAAGAACAGTCTCCTTAAGGCAATTTCGTCCCCCTCGCCGTCATTGGATCATGTAAGAGGAAATTTGAGAAAATTACCTCTCAGGATAAAACAGTGTCGTTAAGCTGAAACAAACACAGTGTTCCCCTCAACCGAACTGAACAATACCTGAACTCGGACGTCGACGGAAATTCATACTCGAAACTTGGAAAACACAAATGAGACTGAACCTAGAGAGATTTTAAGAGATTTTCATATTTTTCAAGTGTGTACAAATGACGAAGAATTATAACCTATTTATAGAGTTTTTCCACCTCAAATGACTTAATTAAGACCATAATTGTCCTAATTATATTTGCAAAATTAGTTATAAAACTTTATAGTAACATTAAAAAAAATGTAACAGTGAGCTAGAAAAAAATCACAACAGAAAAAAAGGAACAATTTAAGTCATAATAAAATTGTGGGTTTTAGCAAAATTTGGCTCGCGTAAGGTTAATTCGCACCCCTGAGTTCACGAGAGAGTCTTTTTTCTCATAAGTTGTTACACTTGTAAAAAAACAAATCTCAATATGTAGTTATGTACCAACCAAAACACCAAGAAGTGTCCAGTGTTGTACAAAAATAAAAGCAAAATTATTTGTTTTTTTTGTCTCATTTGTCATTTTAATATAATTGAGATGCTTTTTGGTTAAATCGCCCAAAGGGCCACAACCAACATATATTATATGGGAGAATGTATATAATGCTTGTTTTATATTAGAGTTAATTACTTAATTGGTTACACATGTTTGACCAATGTTCAGAATGGTTACACTTGTTTCAAAATGTGATTAATTGGTTTTGCTATGTGACTAATTGGTTACACATGTTTTTCCCAATCTGATTAAATGGTTATTCCGTTAGTAAACCGTTAATTCATTTTTTTAACATATTATTGAATTGTGAAATGACTATTATGCCCTTAGTTGTATTGAAGAACACATGGAAGGATTGAAGAACCATAATCGAATCAAATTCGATTTGATATTCTTGAGAACCCAAGAACCCAGAAACGCGATTCTGGGTTCTTGAAGAACACATAAACGCGATTCCCAGAAATGTTGTTTCTGGGTTCTTCAAGAACCCAGAAATGTTGTTTCTGGGTTCTTGAAGAACACAGAAACGCGATTCTGGGTTCTTGAAGAACGCAGAAACGCGATTCTGGGTTCTTCGATTCTTGTTCTTGAAGATGATGATGTGTTCTTGAAGATGATTCTAGGGGTAATTACGTCATTTTACGTATCTAAATAGTGACTTAACTGTGATTTATAACGGTGAACAGTAAAAAAAACAAATAGTCACATTTCAAAACCAATTAATCACATTTTGAAACATGTGTAACCATTGTGAACATTGGTCAAACATGTGTAACCAATTAAGTAATTAACCTTTATATTACAATAGAAAATATGTTATTACTAGGTAGCTAACCTGCGATTTGCGCAGAAAGTAGTATATTTAATTTATATTTTTTAAGTTATTCTTTATAACAAATAATATTATGTATTGATTTTTGTATTAAAAGCACGTACTACTCTAAATACCTCATATAATGTGAAACAATATATGTTTTAAAAAGTACATATGGAAATAAAACAAATAAATATAAAATTTGTTATTATAAATACATGTGTGTTAACTTTTACAATACATTTGTTATTATAGGAAATTTTATAATATAAATACATGTATTACTTTTGTTTTCTTTCAATTCATTTGTCATTATTAACATGATGAAAAAAAATACTAGAATAAAATATTGTATACATATAATAATAAAGGATTAAATACCAAATAACTACCCGAACTTTGGGTGTTTTACAAATAGTTACCCACACTTTGAATTTTCAAAAACAGCTACCTAAATTTGGAGAAATGTGCAAAGAGCTACCTCAATTTTGACACATGGGGAAAATCGCTACGTCCGTTAAAGTGTCCAGCTCGCGCTCGTATGTTTTCTGACAAGAGCCCACCTCGCGCTCTTCTCCAAGCCCGTTTGAAGCCCTGTCAATTCTTCAAGCAGCATCCAAGTTCCATTTCTTCACGGTTCCTATTCTTCATGGTTCGTCAGTTCTTCGCTTCGTCCAGTTCCAGCCGTTCGACTTCTTTGCTTCATCCAGTTCGTGTTGCTTCGTCCAGTTCGTGGTGCTGCTGCCGCTTCGTCCAGTTCGTGGTGCTGCTGCTGCTTCATCTAGTTCGTGATGCTGTTCTGCTGTGTTGTACTCTGTGTTGTGCTAGTTGTGCTCCGCTTGACCACCTTGCATCAGCTCCCGTCACTCGTTGCGTTCTCAAGCGTTCGTTGTTGTTCACCAAACTCTATTCCAGACCTGCTGCAAGAACGGCTTTCGTTCGTTCACGTCAACCATCATTTGGTTAACTCTGTTCATTACTGGCTGCAAGGGCCACCACCCGAGCCTGGCCTACTCGTTGCCCACAAAAGTGCAGAAGCTCTTTGAGTCAAGGCCACGCGTGTTTGCATGGGTTAATGATATCACTACAAGGCCCGCATGGTGCAAGGTGGTGGAGACGATGAACAACCCAAAGTGAAAAGGAAGAAGAAAATGAAAGGGAGATGGAGTGATTGAGTGAAGTTTTTGAGAGAAATTGAAAGAAATATCAGTGATTATCGGTCTCGGTTTCTCGTGCGGCATCTAATCTCTAATAACTTAGGTATATTCTTCTCTTATTCAATATTGTATTTACATTTCCTAACGTGAATAAAGTTTGTTTTATCGATATTATGTGCTAATAGTTATATTTCATATAAGAATCGTACTCGATTTTAAGTTCGACATAACTTTGGGATCATTTTAGGCATTTGTGAAATTTATGGGGGTTTATTTCAGTCTAAACAAATATTTGCAAAACTGACTTAGGTCATTCCTGAATTTTGATGAAGATGATAACTCAGTCCTTGAAATCTCGGGTCATTATGGGATTTTACCGAGTGAAATAAACAAAACTAGAAAAGTTTAGGGCCAGTTATGAAATTTTTAAAAATTTACTTTTAATTAAGCTTGAATTTTTTAATAATTGCATTTTGATCCCTAAACTGTTTTGGACATCCTATGACTTCTAAAAGTGTTACATATTGGTCCAACGTGCTTAATATATTCAAAATCATTCGTGTATGTTTGACATGTTTAAAATGACCCCAAAGTTAAACCACTTTTTTTCCGTGCATGATTAATTTTATTCCCTTTTGTTTATTTATTTGAAATCTCGGGTCATTATGGGATTTTACCGAGTGAAATAAACAAAACTAGAAAAGTTTAGGGCCAGTTATGAAATTTTTAAAAATTTACTTTTAATTAAGGTTGAATTTTTTAATAATTGCATTTTGATCCCTAAACTGTTTTGGACATCCTATGACTTCTAAAAGTGTTACATATTGGTCCAACGTGCTTAATATATTCAAAATCATTCGTGTATGTTTGACATGTTTAAAATGGCCCCAAAGTTAAACCACTTTTTTTCCGTGCATGATTAATTTTATTCCCTTTTGTTTATTTATTTGAAATTAACTCATAAAAAAATGTTTGGATATGGTTTGTTTAATTTAAATAAAATGCATGTAATCTTGTAGGTCAAGCATGATCAAAACGGACAATTCAGGTAATTTGGTAAAATAAACTCAAAATGAAACAAAAGTACCGAAAGGGCGGATTATGAGCTCGATTCTTTGGACGTAGACCTTTCCAAGCCCTATGATGTTAACACCGTGTACCCTAGGCAAATTTTAGGATTCCGATTAGCCTTTAATTAATCGGTGGAGACTCTTTCATTTTTCGGTCCGGTTGATTACCTCGCTCGACCGAACACGTCCCTCGCCAAGACCCGACATTTTTTGAGAGAAACTAAAACTAAAAATATTTTCCGAAAAGGGACGGGGAAAGACGGATATGACGTCCGATGATTTGACGACTCTGCTGGGGAAATCATGTATTTAGAGGGTTTATGATTTGTCATGTTTACTTTGCCATATTATATTTTACCCTATCCGTTTTGACCGTTTACTCACGCTTGCAGTTTTACAGTTTATTAGAAAGGCGATGTAAATGTAATAAAAACGATTTAAATTCTCGTTTTGCACACACCACGCTGGTTACCATTATCCGCTCGGACTTGTAGCATATTAAAAACTTAAGGAGTTTAGTAGGGGAATGCGCCCGAAGATGTTTGGACTGCCGTCACGCACCCAAAAAACTCAACTCGATGATCGGGATGGGCACGTGATCCTCTATAGGGGTGAGGTTCCGCCGGTATTCCATCCCTTTAGAACAAAAACTCCACATCGTGTTTAACTTTTACCAGTTTTGTGTGTGTTCCATTTTTGGACCCAAATGGGAATTCGGTCCAAGTATTTGGATGTGAGATCGACCCACAATTCATGTAGAAGATTCGACCCAACCTTTGTGAATTAAAAGTCATCCCAACAACTGTAGATGGGAATTCGACCCATTATGTAAATGTGTTTTGTTTAGGCCCTAGATCATGACATGTATAGCATTGGGCATTTTGTATTATATATTTCAGAATTATGTAAATGTAATACAAACTTTAGTAATGAAATTTACATTCTCGCACTTGCATTGCATTTTTCAAAAAAAATGTAAGTTTCGTTCATTCTATCTTGGATCCTTAGGACGTTTCACACACCATCTTTGGTAAGGATGAAGCAAACAAATCATTGCCCTCACATCAAGGCCATACAGCCTCTATAGTCGAAAAATACTCGAATTTGGAAAGCCATGACAAAAGGGAATAAGAAATACGTGAATAAGAAGATTGGCGAGGTTTACGAGCTTGCAAACTACAAAGTCAACTGGGCTATCCTTGGCGCTTTGTGTAAACTTCTAGAATGTTGAAAGTGTCCTCTTCATAATTAACAACAACGAAATACGTTCAGAACATTCGGCACCTGCAAGTCTGTCTTTTAACCCGGAGGGGATAATCAGGGATAGACTCAAACAACCATCGTCATTCTAGCAATGTGGGGGCACCTTTGAAAAATATGGGGGCAACGTAGATAAGTTGGCTAGTACCCTTGAATAATTCAGACGAAGGACGAGACAAATAAAAAGATTTTTAAAATACATGTCCTCGACCTTCCTTCGAATCAAGGAACAAGCAACAAATGCACTCAACAACCTGTGCCGTCGTGTGAAACTTCTTAAGAACTAGACTTTGATTGACTAAATCCTTTTAAAGTATTTTTTTTATTTTTTTTGCCATACATGTAATTAAAGTCTACGAATGGAATGAACAGAACATGCAAAATTTTCAAAACCAATCATGCATGATCAATTGTGTATTCCTTATTCTTACTATGGTATTTTGAACTTACGTTTCCGGAAATCCATGCGACATTCGACGACTGCAGAACCTCAAGAACACAAAGGGAACCTTGATTCAATCTTGTATGAGGGCACCCTTGCCGAATCCGACTCTATACATTACGAAGAAGGATCTGGTAAGGAGGGTCACCAAATACTTATTGCCTAGTCTGTTCAACATGATATCAGAGACATAATTCTCGATCAAGTAACATATCGATTGACTCTTCCTTTTCGTCATCATCATCTACTAGTTGGCCCATACAACATTGCAATCTGGAACACAAAACGAGCAGAGACCAAATTGTATCAATTCTAGAATGCAATGAGTGACGAGTATGATCAGGAAAAACAAGATTTACTATGAGAAAACCCGTTACCTGAGGTATAATCGACTTATGCAATTATCTTATCAGAAAGGGACTGAAGACAAATAATGGGAACCGCAGCAAGGAGGGAGGCTGAGGTTCCCAACATCATAATCGAGTCTGGCTTCTATGTTATACCTCGCTTAGAGGAAGTAGCAATCGAAGTCAAACCGACCTACACCACCAGGCCACAATCGGTCACCGGAAGAGGAAAAATTGTTTTACATATTAAATGAGATGAGAAAAACAACTCCCTGTCGTTTGATCAAGTTGAAGCATAGACGACTTAAATAGAGATGAAGAGACACCATTGTTGACGCTGAAGAGATGTCATTGTTGACATGAGAAAGACGCCTTTGTTGACACATGCGGGGAGACGTCGTTGTTGACTCTGAAGAGACACCATTGTTGACATGGGGAAGACGCCGTCGTTGACACATGCGGGGAGATGCCATTGTTGTCTCTGAAGAGACGCCATTGTTAACGCGGGAAAGACGTCTTTGTTAACTCATGCAGAGAGACACCATTGTTGACAAAAGCATCTCGCGACGACGGCGACGATTGAAAGGGTATGAGATGTAGGCACTATGGGAAGCTTCGTCACAGCAAGACGAAGTACTTCCAATTAATCAGATTCCCCGAAGGGTGGAGAATCCCATGAAGAGACAACAACATTGGCGCCAGCAACATCGTCACCACGTGGACAAAAGCTGCGAAGAAGAGAAGTAGGTCAACGATCACCTTGTGTTCTTATTTGCTTCCTTGCATACACAAAAATTGGCAACGCTCGCACCCATGAGTAAAAGCTCTCCGGAAAAAATGCACACAAATTGTTAGTGGAGATCAAAATCAAAGAGGTTTTACAATCAAAGGTTAGTTGTGGTTCACTGATCTAAAAAGATATATGGAGTACAGAGAGTTTCCAGAGAACGCCACAAGAAAATGACTGAAATGTCGTGCGAGGAATGACTTGCAATTATTTTCCCAGTGGCCCGACTTTACCCATTTGAGAGGCGTGAATGGTAAAGAAGTTAAACGTCTAATGGAAGAAATTCACGAAGGTTATTGCAGCCCACACACAAGCATGCGAGAATTGGATACTCTTGGTCCACCATGACGTCTGGTTGTGTGAAACACGTCCAAGTGTACGCGGTGCAAATTCATGCGCCACTGCATGAGCACTATCCCATGATTTCCCTATGGCCTTTCTCAATGTGGGGCATCGATGTAATCAACATGATTTCCCCAAAGGCGCCCAAGGGTCATCGATTCATATTGGTGGCGATCGATTACTTCACTAAGGGGGTAAATGTTATTACTCTGGCATCTATAATGACAAAGGCTTTTTATTAGGCAGGACACCATCTTGCGTCAAGAGGTAGCGAAATAAATCATCAACGTCAATGCCAGAAATTCGAATAACAGGTTGGTCGATCGGTAAGTGACCAATTTAAAGATCAAACGTAATAAATCATCTCCCTATCGCCCACAAATGAATGGCGCAGTGGAAGTAGAAAATAAAGGACTGACACGACGAGCTGCCTTGGGCACTCAGGGCATACAAGACCTCAAAACGAACCTCAACATGGGTAACCTCAACGGGACCAAAACTGTGTTGCTAATTGAAGTAAAAATCCTATCATATAGGATCCTCACTTAGGCAGAAATGGACGAGCCAGAGTGGGCGAAATGCAAGTACGAGCAATTGAACCTCATAGACGAAAATCGACTCATCGCTCTGTGCCACGGGCAATTGTACCAGAAATGTATGCCTCATGCATTTAACAAAAAATGCACCTAAGAGAAATACAAGCGGACAATCTAATTCTCAGAAAAAATCCTTAAAGTCAATCCAGACTTTCGGGCAACTTTGCATCTAAATACGAATGACCTTTTTGTCGTCAAAGAGGTTTTCAGCTAAGGAGCCATGATCGTCACTGACATGGACAACCAAGAACTTTCTAGTCCGATCAATATGTACGTAGTAAAAAACAATCCTTAAATAGCTCACAACCAGAAAGCGAGCCTTCAAAAGTGAGAGAAAATTACCGCTAAATTGAAAATCCGAAAGGGCGGTTTAGGCAAAATTTAAGGAAGAGGGGTATGATTAAAAATCTCTAAAAGGGAGATCATGGTAAAAGAAGAGAAATCAAATCTCTGCTAGGTTGAAAAACCGAAAGGGAAACCTAGACAAAAATTAAGGGAACCGAAATGTGTGGTAAAAAAACTAAATAAAATAATACCGTAGCAAAATGATAGAAAATTGAGAGAAAAAAAAAAAGAAAAAAAATCTTCAAATCAATTTAGACTTTTGAGGCAAGTTTGTGCCTAAATATGAAGGGTCTTATGTCGTCAAACATATTTTGAGCGGAGGTTCCTTGATCATCGTTGACATGGACAACAAAGAACTCCCCAGTTCAATCATTATGGACGCAGTCAAAGAAAATCCTTAAAGAGCATGTAACCAGAAAACAAGTCTCAAAAAGTGAGAAAATTCCTGCTAAATCGAAAAGCCGAAAGAGCGGTTTAGGCATAATTTTGGGAAGAGTGGCATGATTAAAAAACACTAAAAAGGGTGATCATGGCAAAAGGAAAGCAATCAAATCACTGCTAAGTTGAAAACACGAAAGGGCGACCTAGGCAAAAAATATAAGGAAACCGAGAGGTACGGTAAAAAAAAATACTATAGCAAAAGGAAAGAAAATTAAGAGATAAAAAAAAGTGCTCAAAAGAGGACAGTGGTGTTTCCCACAGTAGCAATAAAGAAAAGTTGTGATCGACATTAATTTGAGTTGCCTCGACAACTTTCATAAATACACATTGTGAACATAGAATGAATGTCTTTAGGGAACTCCATTAAGAAGGACTCCAAATTCGTTTAATGAGAAAACCGACCGAGAAGTCCGCACAAGCACTCAGACATCTCGAGAAAGGTTTTTCCCTCTAAAGTGAATTACAAGCTAACGAACGGGGTATTTAGATGCTCAACCTACACAAGTCATCATCAACAATCGGGACTTCTAAATGTCCAACTTCCGAGAGTTACAAACCGACGAACGGAGCGCTTAGGTGTTCAACCTCCGCAAGTCATCTCCAACGATCAGAACCTGTAGATATCCAGATTTTGAAAGGTACATGGGCAAAAACAATTTGACGAACAGGACCTTTAGTTATCTAGGTTTTGGGAATCATAAGCCGACAAACAGAATCTTTAGGTGCTCAACCTCCGCAAGTCATCCTCGACAAACATGACCTGTAGTTATCCAGTTTCTGAGAGTCACAAGCCAACGAGCGGAGACATTAGGTGTTCAGCCTCCGCAAGTCATCCTCGACAACCAGGACTTGTAGTTATCCAGCTTCTGGAAGTCACAAGCTAACGAGCGGAGCCTTTAGGTGTTCAGACTCCGCAAGTCATTCTCTACGACCAGGACTTGTAGTTATCCATCTTCTAGAAGTCACAATCCGACAAGAAAATCCTTTAGGTGTTTAGCCTCCGCAAGTCATCCCCGACGAGCCACATGCTAATAAGAGGAGCCTTTAGTTGTTCACTTTCCGCAAGTCATTCCCAATGAATCACAAGCCGATGAGCGGAGCCTTTAGGTGTTCAGTCTCCGCAAGTCATCCCAAACAAGTCATTCTTGATGACCAGGACCTGTGGTTATCCAGCTTCTGGGAGTCACAAGCCAATGAGTGGAGCCTTAAGGTGTTCAGCCTCCGCAAGTCATCCTCGACAAACAGGACATGTAGTTATCCAGCTTCTGAAAGTCACAAGATAACGAGCGGAGCCTTTAGGTGTTCAACCTTCGCAAGTCATCCCTTACGAGTCAAAAGCCGACGAGCGTAGCCTTTAGGTGTTCAGCCTCCGTCAGTCATCCCCTATAAGCCATTCTCAACGACCAGGACTTATAGGTGTCCAGTTTCTGGGAGTCACAAGCTAATGAGTGTTTAGGCGCTTAGTCTCCGCGAATCATCGTCAACAATCGAGACTTGTAGATATCCAACTTCCAAAAGTTGTGCAATAATGTTTGTCTACTATATAAATAATGAAGCGAAAGAAGCCAAAATCAGTTGTTTTTTCTTTTACTCATGAGATCACTTCCATGAGCGCATATTCAAAAACGGGCAACTGTAAACACCTGATTTTGGGGGAAGGGGTGAGTTATCTTCTATTATTCTTCATTCTCCATGAAAGGAAAATAGATCACAAAATAAGTAGGAACTCTTCCAACAGACTTCCTGGTATGTTTTCCGCCAAGAGCCCACCTTACGCCCGTTTCCAAGCCCGTTTGAAGCAGTGTCAGTTCTCCAAGCCGTAGCGAAGTTCCATTTCCTCACGGTTCCATTTCTTCACAGTTCGCCAATTCTCCGCTTCGTCTACTTCCAGCCGTTCGACTTCTTCGGTTTATCCAATTTGTGATGCTTCGTCCAGTTCGTCGTGCTGATGCCGCCAGCCAGATTGTGGTGCTGCTGCTTCATCCAGTTCGTGGTGTTGTTATGCTGTGTTGTACTCGGTGTTGTTCTCCGCTCGTCCACTTTGCATAAGCTCCCGTCATTCGGTGCATTCACAAGTGTTTGTTGTTGTTCACCAAACTCTATTCCAGACGTGCTGCAAGAACGACTTTCGTTCGTTCGTTCACGTCGACCATCATTCGGTTCACTCTGTTCGTTACTGGCTGTAAGGGTCACCTCCCGAGCCTGGCCTACTCGATGCCTACAAAAGTGCAGAAGCTCGTTGAGTCAATGCCACACATGTTTGCATGGGTTAATGATATCACTACAAGGCCTGCATGGTGCAAGCTGGTGGATATGATGAACAACCCAAAGTGAAAAGGAAGAAGAGAATGAAAGGGAGATGGAGTGATTGAGTGAAGTTTTTGAGAGAAATTGGAAGAAATATTGGTGGTTATCGGTCTCGGTTCCTCGTGTGATATCTAATCTCCGAATAACTTAGGTATATCCCTCTCATATTCATATTCAATATTGTATTTACATTTCCTAATGTGAATAAAGTTTGTGTTATCAATATTATGTGTTAATAGTTATATTTCATATAAATCATACTTAAGTTCAACATAACTTTGAGGTCATTTTAGGCATTTGTGAAAATTATGGAGGTTTATTTTGGTATAAAAAAATATTTTCAAAACTCACTTAGGTTATTCCTGAATTTTGATGAAGATGATAACTCAGTCATTGGACTCTTGGGTCATTATGGGACTTTACTGAGTGTTATAAACAAAACTAGAAAAGTTTAGGGTTATTTGTGAAATTTTAAAGATTTACTTTCTATTCAGCTAGAATTTTTAATAATTACATTTGGATCCCTAAACATTTTTGGACATCTCATGATTTCTCAAAGTCTTACAAATTGGTCCACCATGCTTAATATCTTCAAAATCATTCGTGTATATTTGACACGTTTAAAATGGTGTCAAAGTTAAACCACCTTTTTTTTTTCGAGCACGATTAACTTTATTATCTCTTGCTTACTTATTTGAATTAACTCATAAGAAAAAATGTTTGTACATGGTTTGTTTAATTTAAAGAAAATGCATGTAATCTTTTTGGTCAAGCATGATCAAAACGGGCAAATCAGGTAAATTGGTAAAATAAATTCAAAAGGATAGAAAAGTACCGAAATGGCGGATTATGAGATCGCGAGCTCGTAAGATGTAATCAAACCCCCGAACGCGATTCTCTGGACGTAGGCATTTCCAAGCCCTAAGATGCTAACACTATGTACCCTGGGCAAATTTTAGGATTCTGATTAGCCTATGATTAATCGGTGACGACTCTTTCATTTTTCGGTCTGGTTGATGACCCTGCTCGACCGGACCCTTCGCTCGCCAAGAGCTGACATTTTCCGAGGGAAACTAAAACTAAAAAGATTTTCCAAAAAGGGTCGGGAAAAGTCGGATCCGACGTCCGACAAACTGTATTAATAATGGAATTTTTTTCTTGCAAGTACATTATAACATCCAAAATGTTATAATGTATATTACTATTTTGAATTTAGAATAAATAATATATAAAATTAGAGTATAGAAATCAATATTGTATTTGTATTTTTCATTCTAATTAATAATACTTATAACGTTGTCTAACTTTTATATTACAAAGTTATACAATATACAAATAATTTCAAAGATTAATTTATTAAAAAAAATAGTAATGACAAATAGAAACAACAATGTATTGAAACAGTTCTTTATTATTTATTAAATAATACTCCTTAAGATTTATAAACGGGCAATAAATGAAATAAATTTCAATCAATAGAATATTTCTAATACAATAATATAAATAATTAAGGACTCATTATTCCTACATTAATTGAGGTTATTCTTACATTTCTATATTATTAATTAATCAAATAAATTACAACCAATATCCCATGTATGATTAGTCGGATAATAAATGAATAATTGTTAATCCGTGCAATGTTTTTAATATAATAATATGAATAATTAATTAGTCATTCTTCCTACATTAATTGAGTGGATCCTAAGTAGAAGAAAAGTTGGTCATTTAGTAAAACAAAATAAAGTTTCTAATAAAACCTTTCATGATGGCTGACCCGAATTCACACTAACCGAATAAAAAAAATTAGTAATCAGATTTAATGAGATCTCACGAGGGATTCTATTCATTTTTCCCTCATCCCCCATCAACCCAATATATATTAGAAAGACTTTATAAAAATATCTAATAGTCCAGAAAGATAAAATGAGAAGACAAATAAAACCCAAAATTTAAAACAACTGAAATATTACCCTATACAACCACAAATGAACAGATTGACATATTAACAGTCATAAAACTCTCCCTCAATGTGAACATACTCTCCCTCAATCTGAACATTTGTGTTCCTGAAAAATGTTATTTACTCCAAGATGACCCTTGAGAAAATCATGTTGCCTGCTTTAGAGTGCCTTGGTGAAAAGACCCGCCAATTGATCTGAGGTCTTCACATGACAAGTCTTCACTATAACTTCTTGGATCTTTTCTCGTATGTAATGACAGTCAATGTCAATGTGCTTCGTTTGTTCATAGAATACCGAAATTGGCTATCTGTAAAGCAGCATGACTGTCACAAAACATACGTACCAGCTGATTTTGAGGGGCTCTCAATTCTGCCAGCAACTTAGCCATATAATTTCTGAAAGGGTAGTGCCCACACTCCTATACTCTACCTCCGCAGAGGATCTAGATACTGTATTCTGTTTCTTGATCTTCCAAGGGTCTATCATCGGTTCTTTGTGGTTCATTTTCAGACACGGGTCGAACATCATATGGAACATTATCATACAAAGATCGATCATTCCACACATTTGGACATTCATCATCATCACTCTTAGAAAAAGGAAACACATGCTGATAAAACTTCACATCCCTGCTAATAAAAAAGATCTTCGTATTCAGATTGTAAAGCTTATAGCCCTTTTGAGTTTATGAATAACCCATAAAAACATATAGGATGCCACGAGGAGCAAACTTGTCATTCATGACCAAATTTTTCGCAAATCACAAACATCCAAAGACTTTCAAGTGATCAATAAAGGGTCGCTTCTTAGTCATAATATCAAGGGGACATTTACCATAAACAAATTGAAGAAGGGGTTATGCTAATAAGATAGCAAGCAGTCACAATACATTCCCCCAAGAAAATATTTGGTAAATGTCCCTGCAATTTCAAAGATCGCGCAACTTCTAATAGATGTGTATGTTTGCGTTATACTCTACTCTTTTGCTGTGGGGTATATGGGCAACTACTCTCATGTATAATCCTTTTTTCTTTAAACAGAGTATTCAAATAATCATTGAAAAATTCTCGTCCATTGTCTGACCTTATTTTCTTAACTCCAATTCCAAATTGATTGTAAACTAATGTTATAAACTCTTAAAGGGCAACATCAACATCAAACTTATTCACAATCAAATAGATCCACGTAACCCTAGAATAATCGTCCACAAGAGTAAGAAAGTATTTATTTCTGTCATAAGTCTATTTTTGATAGGGACACCAAACATCAACATGCATTAATTCAAACAAAGAAGCAACTCTAGAAACAAATGCATGAAATGGCAAACGAGTAATCTTAGCAGATGGGCAAACAACACAATTTTCAATCACTCCACTTTTATTCTTGGAAAAATTTAATATGTTTACATGTTGTAAAGAATGTGGGAATGCATGCCCAAACCACATATGCCACAACATCCATTGATAAATCCTTTTAAAAGAAGACAAAGCAACATTCACAGGGACAAAATTAAATTGTGAATCATACAAGGGTCTAAAAACAAAGAGTCTTGGTTCTTCTCTACTAATTCTCAAGACCCTCCCACTCGAGAGGTCCTGTAGAATAACAATTTTAGGGTGAAAAGTGACGGAGCAATTCAGTTCTGAAGTCAATTTAGAAATAGAAATGAGATTATACTTAAAATGAGGCAAGTATAACACATTTTTTTAACACCCTATCAGCACTGATTTATAGTCACCTATACTTTCCAGCAACATGAACACCATTAGGTAATTGTCCTTTTGGCATGTTAACTATCCAACAATTCTCAAGCCAATCATACCTTTTGGTCATATGATTAGTACCACCTGTATCCAAAATCCAAAAGGCATCATCTTGGTAATGAGAATTAAGGATAGTTATACATGTCATATTAGTATGGGCATCTGTGTCAGGAGAGACCTGCACTGAAGAGGTACCAACATGATTGATGGACTTAATGAGCTGTCCAAACTGCTTAGATGTGACCCTTTTTATCTTTCCTTTTCTTCTTCTTCTGGCTTTTATTCTTTCCTTTTTTGTCACAAAAGTCACAACCTTTTGCATAGCATCTGTACTTTGTATGACCCTTTTTATCACAGAACTCACATTCAACATTTGTATTGGTCCTAACTCGATTATCAACAGAAGAGATGGGCATTAGTCTAAGCCACACCAGTCACACCTCTCTAGTTCTCCTCCTGAATAACCATCTGTCCTATATACCTGATTCAAACTAGGCATAGGTACCCATATCAACAGATTATTCTGACATTCGAAAAAGTATCATTCAAACCCATTAAGAATTGACAGGGTCTTTGATTGTCGTAGTGGACTATGTGCTTCTTAAATTTTTCACAGTCACAAGGGTTAAGAGCACTAGCAGCATCATATTCACACCAAAGCAATTTCAGTTTGGTAAAGAATGTTAACACATAATCTAATCCTTACTGAGTCGTACAAATTTCATTATGCAATTGATAAAGACAAGAACCATTTAATTTATCATATCTCTCCCCAAGGTCTTTCCAAATCATAAATGAAGAAGTAGAATACATGATGCTGCTTGAAAGATCTCCAGAAAGAGAATTGGAATTCCATCCAAACACAACAGCATTACATCTTTCCCAAAACGCATGCAAAGGAGTATCAAAAAGTTATTTCTCAAAACAACCATCCACAAACCTTAGCTTGTTCTTTCCTCTTAGAATAACTATCATAGCACGACTCCATATAGGGTATTTTTCAAGGCCCGTAAGTTTTATAGAGATCACACTCATACCTGGATTGTCTGAGGGATGAAGATAAATAGGAACGTTAGGATGTACCTCAACCTCAAACTCGACCTACTGATTGATCGCCTCCGCATCTGTTGTCACACTCGTGGCCTTGATGTCCACCATGGTGTTTCCAACCCCCACGTTTGCAGTCTCTCCGGCCATCGAGAATGGTATCGGTACACCGTAAACCAAGAGTCACAGATCACTTCAACTTTTGAAGGGAAACCGAAGGTAAAATACCAGGATCATCGAAAAAAAAGAGAAAACTGCAAGGGATTATCTTAAAGTCGAGGGAAAACAAGAGGTCACCGTGATAGAGGAAATACGATGAAAAATGAGTTGTCGTCAAACCAAGAAGCCACCAAAAAATTAAATCGATAAAAAAGAAACCTGAAGTCGTGGGGTAAAATATACAATTACACAAGAAGACCCAGTGAAAAAGATGCAAGAACAAACTGAAGGTGGCCAAGAACAGTGAGAAACCAACATCCGGATGTCGAACGTTGGATTTGACTTTCTCCGACCCTTTTGAAAAATATTTTTATATTGTTCGCTCAAAATGTCGGGTCTTCGAGAGTGACGGGTCTACTCGAGCGGGGTCATCAATCGGATCGAAAAATGAAAGAGTCGCCAACGATTAATTAGAGGCTAATCGGAATCCTAAAATTTGCCTAGGGAACATGGTGTTAACATCTTAGGGCTTGGAAAGGTCTACGTCCAGAGAATCGAGTTCGGGGGTTTGATTATGTCTTAAAGGCTCGTTAACCCATAATACGTCCTTTCCGTACTTTAGTTTGCTTTTGAATTTATATTTTTTTCAACTTGTCTGGTTTGCCTGAATTACCCGTTTTGATCATGCTTGACCAAAAAGAGTTGCATGCATTTTTTTTATTAACAATATACAATCATTTTTTTAATTTTTTTAAGTTAATTTAAAATAAGTAAACAAGATAGGATAAAGTTAATCGTGCTCGAAAAATGGTGGTTTAATTTTGGATTCATTTTAAAAGTGTCAAACGTACACAAATGAGTTTGAAGATATAAAGTTCGTTGGACTAATTTGTCACATTTTGAGAAGTCATGGGATGTCTAGAAAAGTATGGGGATCAAAATGCAATTATTTAAAATTCAAGTTGAATTGGAAATATATTTTTTAAGAATGACAGAATTGGTCATAAACTATTCTGGACTTATTTGTAACACTTGGTAAAGTTCCAAAATAACTCGAAAATTATTCTGAACATATTTGTAACACTGTGAGAAGTTCTGGAATGTCCAAAAAAATTCAGAAATCAAAATGTAATTTTCAAAAAATTATAACTGCACTGAATGTTTATAAAAAAAATACAGAATTGGCCCTAAACTAAACTATTCTTCACTTCTTTGTAACACTTGGTATAACTCCAAAGTTATACCAAACTTAAAACCGAGTACGATTTTTATACGAAATATAACTATCAACACCTAATATCAATAACACAAGCTTTATTAATATTAGGACATATACATACAATATTGAATACGAGAGTGATATACCTAAGTCATTCGGGGTTTACGGGGTGTTTCTTTCACAGAATTCAGAATAAGGAATACAAAATAGGGAATAGGAATAGGGAATAAGAAATATGAGATAAGAATATGAAGTTGTTTCTTTAGTGGAATGAAATGGAATGCAATAAGGAATTCTGTTGTTTCTTTGGTGGAATTGTATATGTAAAGGGAACGGAATGTGGTAAAATGACATATTTGCCCCTCCTTGTATATGTTTATTATATAATATATTTAGTTTGTATTATTTATTTTTAAAAATTAAGAATAATTAAAACTTTAATATAAATAATTAATAAAAAATGTTTTTTAATTATTTAATTTATTTGAAAGGCCAATTTATTGATTTTTTTAATAAAAAATTAATTTATTTGAAATGCCAATTATTAGTACACGACAATTAAAGGTCGGACAAAGTGTTAGTCATTTGTTATAAACTTAGCATAAATGACAACGCATACGTGATACAAAACATAGTTAGTGACACACTTACATTATACAAAATGTGGTATATACATTAGTGAAGCAACATCATGTTCTAGCATAACTTCAGCTGCTTCTATATATGCATAATTAATAACAACAAAACTACGACCATATAAATGAGGGAAAAGTATGAAAAAGATGTAACATATTTGCCCAAAGTGGTGAATGCGGCCCAATGTTTATTTTTTATGGAATATGTTTGTTGGTGTAGGTTTTTGATGAATTCCGTCAAATTATGTTTGTGTCCGTCAAAAAAGTCCGTTAGTTGCCTCCATTCATGGCACGTGAGTTTATGTCCGTTTGAAAATACCAAAATGCCCCATAGTACTTCACCTATTCTAACAGCCTTCTCCTTCGTTGAACCAATCTGTTTCTTCTCCAACATCCTCCTCCAAGGTGGCGTCCGTAGCAGCTTCGCTTCCCGATTTCGTCGGTCATTCATTGTTGTATCTCCAAGATGGTCGCCGAGGAAGAATGGGACTGCAGTACTCAGGCAGCAGTACACCCAGCTGGAACACTAAACTAAACTAAACTAAACTGATTATTAAGTCTACCAGGCACATTTGTCTGAATTTAGATACTGCTAATAAATGAAGTTAACTACCTCAGTTCAGCTTTAGCAAGAGCCAGGTCTGTTTGAACTGAGACATGAGGAATCGTTATCATTTGGCTCTCTTCTATACCATAAATTGCATGACCACATATGCATCCAATCTGGCGCCGCTTTGTCACAAGAATCAGATAATATGATTCCAGAAACTTGATGCATCCTGGACCGAATGAAAAAATTTAAAATATAACAGAGGACACAAAAAAGCTAATGAAGATCAAACGGAATTGTTAATTTGAAAAAGAGAAACCCACCTGCAACACTAAAACATTTCCCAAAAAAGATCAGACCACCAGTGCTGCGATTTCCCTCGCTAATCCGCTGGAGCAGATTCTTGACTTCCAAGGGGGAATAAACAACTGGGTCTTCATTGATATTAAGATCGGATGGCTCTGAACGGTCAATCTTTAATACTCTGAAAAATCTCTTGTTTCGATCACTCCCAGTAAGATAAAACCTCTGGTTTAAGTAAAGCAATTATCAGACCAAGATAAGGCATCGGTACACGAATTTGGATCGGTTTCCGGGTCGATAAAGGACTGAATTTTGGCGGATGAGTGGCCGCCGGAATTCTCCAATTTCGCCACCAAAGATCTGTTCAATTGCAATGACGTACAAAAATCCCGCCAACATGGATTCTCTTCGTATTCTGGAAAAGTCCTTTGCCTCTCAATGCTTTGAAAGTCTCAACCCGTTCTCTTATCCTAGCAAGCTGCCATTCGAGGCAGCCATACTTCTTCCTAAATCAGCTGCTAAGGTTCTCTTCCTAAATCAGCAGGGTCTTCGGTCGGTGTTCCTCAGGAAGAAGAAGTGGTTCGATTAGCATAAATGAGGGAAACATATAGAGGGTAGTTTTGGTATTTTCGTTTTTTGTTTTTTAAACGTTTAAATTATATGTCACGTGAGAAGCACGTGTCAACTTTTAACGGATAAATTAACAGAAAAACTAACGTTTCTTAAAAAACCAACAGAAGTAAACGTTTTACATCAAACACCCGCGGCCCAAAACAAATTTCATCGATTACCATTTTAGGCAAACATGTTACATCTTTTTCATACTTTTCCTTATAAATGATCTAGTATTTGATAGAGATCCCTGAGGGCTGAATCAAAACAATTTTGATCAAAAGATCATGAAGTTCATGATTGATGATGCTTCCACTATAAATTGCATCAGTGAGCAAAGGTTTTGAATAACAAATCAAGGAGCCATGATCTACTGATTAAGCGACAACAAAATTTTCAATAGTGATTTGATCCAAGAATACACTAAAGGAAAGTAGCTTGAATTAAAATTATACAAACTCATTAATTACAAGTTGTAACCATGTAGATATAAGAGATGAACCACATATATGAAGAAACCACATAATTACGAACCACATCCACATATATGAAGAAACACACTATCCAAACTAAGAAAACAGCATAATCGCAGATCAAAGATCAAGAACATCACATTTCTACAGCATAATCAGCATAATCGACCAAGAATAATAAGCATAACAAGAAAAAGAACAAGAACCCAGCAAAACAGCATTTCTACAGCATAATCGGTCGAACCCATATTTTACGATGACACAAATGAATACCATTTAAACCAGACGAATTACTGAATAACTAGTTATTTAATACAGTTGATGACTGTATAATATGACACGTAAAAAACTCTACATACGATACAAAAAAATTCAAATGGTTATTTAAACAGTGCAATCATTGGTATAATAATTATTTGAATTGTTTGTATCGTATCTAGAGTTTTATACGTGTCGTATTATACAATCAGTCTAAAAGTAAAAAATTAACACCTAGTTAACATCATTTAATTCGTAATTAAATTATCTACGCACTGTAATTTTTTTAATTGTTTTTGAGTAAGTACATAATTAAATTTCTCACCTAATGCATTTAATTATTTCGGTCAAATTATAAGACAAGCGATGTTAGGTTAAACAATTACTGTATTTCTAATCAAAAAAATTACCCTAGGTAGATAATTGAATTACAACATATATGACGTTCACCGTGGTGAGTTTGGACTTACACGGTGTGAGTTATATATTTTTAAGTGAAATTTTCATATCTCAACTTACGACAAAGCGTACAGTCAATCCGTAAGTCCAAATTTAATATTTGTTTTGCATCATTTGAATCGCAATTAAAATATCTACGTACTATAATTTTTTTTCAATAGATACATAATTTTATTTTTAATTACACATTGAGTTGTCAAAAAAGAAAGAAAAGCAAAAAATTAAAATTAAAAAATTAACATCACTAAAGGGTAGCGTTTTTTGTAAAAACAATTCAACGCTACTTGTAGTAGCGCTTATGCATAGTTTGCTAAATATTTTTTTCGGATATATACTTTTAAAAATGTTTACTTTTTGAAAAAAAAATCGAATTTATTGGTTTACCTAATAAAAAGTACATTTATTGAAAAAACATTATAAAATGATAAATATTAATATAGATTCTTTACTAAATAAAAAATAGTAAATTAAGCTTGTAGAAAAATGAAATTACATAAATAAATTAGTTTGTGAGTAAAAAAATAAGTAAGATTTTATGATGAAACGTAACGGTTTCCAAGATTGATTGTGCTGCTTAGGAAGAATCTTAATGTGTCCACATATGCAAAAATATAGTTTTACGTAAGCAAATGTAACGTACAATTAAGTGGACCAATAGAATTTAGTAAAAAAAATCATTTTGCGTACTATTCAATATTCTATACATCCTAGTTATATATATATATATATATTATTTATTTTTAGGGAAAAGTATGAAAAAAAATGTAATATGTTTGCCAAAAATGGTGGTTGATGAAACTAGTTTTGTGTTACACGTTTCATTTTGTAGGTTTTAGATGAAAACGTTTGTTCTTCCGTTTGTTTGCACGTTAAAAATCAGCATGTGCTAGACACGTGACATGCTTGGTCTGATTTTAATGAAAATTTTCTGTAAATGCCGAAAATACCCTTACACCTATTTATCTCCATATCCTGAAGCCTTCTTTCTTCCTCACCCATCCTGAATTCCAACTTCCCCAACCATCCCGTCGTGAACCCACACCATGAATTTATATTACAGTGCAAGTGAAGAATTTATATAACAGATGAACTATCTTTTTGGTCCATCCATGAATTTTTTTTTCTGAACCAGAAGATAGATAACTCCAATAGAATTTTAGCCATCTAAATAGAATCTCAACTATGCTGTGTTTTTGGCATCTGTCGTTGACTAAAATCAAATATCACCACAACTCCTCTACACAGAACTGACCCGAAAGGCACAATTGCATACATAGACCCCGAGTTCCTCTCCACAGGAGAAATCACCTCGAAATCAGATACCTATAGCTTTGGAATTATATTGCAATCTCGTACCAAACCGCAATCTCGTACTAAACCGCGCTCTTCGTTCAGCAATCCAAGAGTGGCTGCAGAACCTCAACATATGAATCAATCGGATGCAGCTACCGGCTCTTCAGGTGTTTGCATGTATAAGAATTTGTTAATACATATATACCATAGGGTATGAGGATTGTATACTGTGATTTCGGTGTATAGAATGTAAACTTCTCAGATGTACGTATATATATATAATACAGATATTATACAATTATATATATTGTGAGATGGAAGATTTTGGTATCCGTAGACTTGTTTAGTACAAACATATAGTTGTTCAGATTTGTAAGGATTTATTTCCGTACAGTACACCGATCTTTATTTTTATTGCTGCTTTTTGGGCAAGGGTTGATTTTCCCTGGCTCTGTTGCAGCATCAGCTGCAGCAATTACTGAAAATAAACAAAATCTTGCCAGAAGAAGAAGACACACAAAGCAGAGAATCTCAACTTCGACTGGAAAAAAAATAGTCAAACTTGGAAACAATTGATGATAAAGAACATAAACGGAAAGCATAATTCACAGGGTAATGATGAAAGATCTGATGATAGAAACAATCGGAATATCCGTCAAAGAGCTCTTGAAGGCGTATCTTCGCATATGCTCGCTAAAACCGTAGCAACTAATGTAAGTGAAGCTAGGAATCAAGATGCAGGGGACCAGGACGTCGCCAATAGCCACTAGAAGCGGCAATGACAAGGCGAGGTGATCGGGATTGCGACTGAATCCTTGATGAATTGGAGAAAGGGCGTTAGCTCTTCTGCCATCCCCGGCAAGATTCACCAGAGTCCAGCGATGCCACCGGAGGACAATGAGGATTCCACCGGCGCGAATCCGATGAGTCGAAGAAGAGACGGAGAGATGCAGAAGCTTTTCTAAGGATCTGAAGAGTCTAAGACTTGGCCTGGTTCTCGTTTAAGTGAAGAAGACAATGGCATTTCAGGATTTTCACTCTACAACGACGTCACGTGCAGGGCATGTGCCTACTTAACGGCTATTTTGGACGGAAACATAACGACTGCATCAAATACCTACAACAACAAACATGTTGCATCAAAAACTACAAATGTGTCGCTTTGACAACATTGGGAAAACATGTTACATTTTTTTCATACTTTTCCCTTATTTTTATGGAATTGTAGTTTAATTGGTCAATGGACTATTCTCTTTAAGGCAAAAATAACGTGTTTAAGCTCGAGTTCGAGCGCTGCAAATTTTGTGAGGGAGTCACTGAAATGTCACTACAAGAATGTTCATCAACACCAACGAACATACGTTGTTGTCGCTAAGGTTTTGACAGTAAAAAAGTTATTTAATTGCGACATTATATTTTGTAACAACATACTGTAATTAGTTACAGAAAATTTACCAACGCTAAACCAAGTGTTTAACGTGTACTTTTTCTACAGCAATCTTGTAACTTGAAGAAATTCCTGTTGGGTATCGATTGTGACAGCCCAATAAGGAAAATGCATCGAAGGCCCAATAATTTACCAGAGGCTAAACCAATAATAATACAGAAAATTTACCAACGCTAAACCAAGTGTTTAACGTGTACTTTTTCTACAGCAATCTTGTAACTTGAAGAAATTCCTGTTGGGTATCGATTGTGACAGCCCAATAAGGAAAATGCATCGAAGGCCCAATAACCATAGAGGGGGTAAACCCATGATATTCGAACCAGATTGGCCTAAGTACGAGTTAAACTTGGCCCTCCATAGAATGGCCCAGAGCCGAGCCCAAAGTCTCTGAGGACGCCAAAGGCTCCCTGAGTGCTCGCCATTCTTTACTAGGCCGCGACCTGTCACTGCTCGCCATGAGAGTGCTCGCCCCGAAGAGAGTTTTGCCTCTCTCCTCTGGTCCCACTAAACCGTTAATAAGGAAGTGGCCACAATATCCCGCGTATCTCGGTCACATATTCACTAAAGATTAGATTTGGTAACTGCAATATCTCGCAGTAACTGCCATATCCCACGATCCGAATCTTCAGCAACACAATATACACTAAGATATTCAGCTGCCTTATACGGTCTGATCTCTCCTACCCTATAAATACCCTTGCTTTACATACGTTCCTTACGTTTTGAGTTTTATACACACATATACTCATTTAAGCATCGGAGAGGGACCCAGAGACACCCCCTCTGTTGCGCTCCCCTACCTGTAGGTTCACCGGAGTTGGAGCAGAAGCGTCTTTCCGTCCTTGTCTGGCATTTAATTCACTGCCAGATCAGCATCCATGATTTCACGATCCAACAATTCCAGTGTCAAATAACATTCCAATAGTAAAATAGACAATCAGTTATAGAAGACAACATTATTGCAAAACTATTGTTTAGTGTCTCAATATGTTGATGTGATATCATGATTAACAGTTTCAACGTAATGACGTGGTTGTTACTGTATTTGGCGAACTGTTCAATATTATTGTTCTGTTATTAAATTCAGAATGGTAAAACTATTGTTTAGTGTGTCAATATGTTGATGCAATAACATGTTAACAGTCTTGTAGTTATGTCGTAGTTGTTACGTTATTTGTCGTCACTGTTGAGTATAATTGTACCATTATATAAATGTTAAATAGTAAATATATGTTTAAATATATGTGTCTTGAAGTCTTGATCTTCTGCTTCTTAAGCTTACGTATTAACACTTGACAATTTGATATTTTACACTTCAAAATATTGTGTTTAGTTCAAATAAACATATGTCGACTATAAATTTTACCGACGAAACTCAACAGTCATCGCTAAAAGATTTGTCTTTACCGGAAAAATGTAAGTTTTTCAGCTATCATAATGTCTGTTTAATTAAAATTAAAAATATTCATTTTGTATATTTTGAGAATTGATCGCATAATCTTTAGGAGATTACCAAGCACTTTTACCACTGAACCACATGTTATTATGGCTTTTTTCTAATTGTATTATAATTAACTATTGTTATAATATTCAAAACCTAAAAAACCACAACTTACATTCACTTTTTATTTATCTGCCGCACAACCTAAGGCTCGTTCTTCTCCTATCACTACGCTTAGCCTCTCCAATCGAATCTCAGGCCTCCTCCGTCGCCTCGACTCGACTCCATGAAGATCTCATCCAACTCAAATTTTAAGTCTATCCTCATCTCCGGAAGCGACAAGAACCACCCCTCACATTAGATCTCACTTTCTTCCTCACTCAGTGGACGTCTACGGACATATTGTAGTAACCCAACTCCTAATTCACCAGACGGCCTTTCAAAGATTATCGTCCAACTATTCGACCTCAAGGCCACTGGTAACCGCAACTGTTTCATGTCAGTTATGTCTCTGTTTCTGTGGATTTTATGTGCTTTCTTGTGTTACAAGCCAAATGAAAGAGTCCAACGCAATAAACTAGTCTAATAGATAGGAGAACTCATTTAGCTTATAAACACCACAATGGTTGCTCATACAATCAATGTAGTACAAGTCTCATACCTTACCATGGGTATAGACCATAACATCCATCCCCCCTTAAGGAGACCAATGTCCTCGTGGTCACGTTGGTCATGACTAGCTTTTGTAGGGCACCACTTCATGAGTCACCACTCTGAGCTCTTGTTGGTCACGACCACGTTAGTCACGACTGACTTTTTCCAGGCCACCACTCTGTGAGCCACCACTCCAAGGTCTGACTCTGATACTTGTTGGTAGGAGCTGACATAGGCGGAGGCGCGAAATAGAGGAAGACGTAGGTGAAGACAAGGACGTACAGAAAAAGTGTAGAGGGAGAGGGAGAAATAACAGGGAGGAAAGATAGATGTCTGTTGTAGAGAAGAATAAGACAATTGAGGGAGAAAACATACAAAGGAAATTACTATTTCCCCGTATTCCATACGCAAGATAGAACATCTACATGTCTATATATATATAGGGTAGGGTTATATAGGGTCGATATATAATTTACTAAATATCTGAACTGAATACTAATCGGCATGTAACATCTTGCTATCGCTGTTATTAGATCTGCTTAGTTCAGTAGTATGTAGTTTGACATGGATCTAAATATTAATGGGTTTCGTTCTGCAACTTGAATTGTTTCGTTGTTCGCCCTTAAGATGATGAATGGATTATTGCATTGACATATGAATTTAGGTTAACAAAAGTAAGGTCTGGGTAAATCTAAATGGACAAGTTACTCTAATCCAGATGATTCCTTAAGAAGATCTTCGAAGCCCTGATGAAAACAGAACTCTTTTGTATCATGGCTATGTCTGAACAATTTGGTCGGTTGTATGGAAGGATGGGGTACGGTGTGCAAATGAAAACCGAAAAAGGCAGACCCACAAAGTACTGAGAATGTCTGCACCTATGCAAGTGGGAAATTTTCGGTGATAAAATCTACCATAGATGCATAAATTCATTCTTGTATGGAAGGGTTAAAGGCATTCAAAATCTACTATCTCGATAAGGAGAGTTACATTAAGAACTGATTGTCAAGCTATAGTCAGTTTTTATAATAAAGGTTCACAACATAAGCCATCACGAGTAAGATGGCTAAGCTTTGTGAACTTCATGACTTGCTCAGGAGTTGACATACATATCGAGCATATTGATGGAAAGTTGAATGCCCCGGCAGACACACTTCTAGAATAACATGTTTTCTATTGACTACAGGATGGAACCAGGAGCCGGTGGAAGAAAACGACTTAAGGACTACCATGGGGCAGCTAGAGAAAGCTATACAAGATCTATATAGGAAGGACTATGGGGAGCAATGTATCCGAGAAAGAAGCACTATTGCCCAATATACTAAAAATTGTACTTCTGGGGGCATTGCAAAGCAACAACATTTCAAAGTCCTTACTGAAAACTTGCTCAGAAGTCCAATCAGCCTCAAGGATGAAGGTAAGGAGAGAGCCTAGCTATACAAGGAACATGCCAAAAGGGTTAGAGGAGAAATGACTCTCCTATTATCCATGAGATACATAAACCTCACAAGGATTGAAGCCCAAGCAACAAAGGACAATTGGGTCGGAGAGATGTTGGATCATGAAACAGACAAGATCCAAGAGTTGGAACAATCAGTTGATTATTTTACTGATATACCCTTCATATAAGGGACTTATGTATTATTGCAGAGTGTGGTGGGTCAACCCACGATAAATGGTATGTAAGATAAGGAGACAAAGTTGTTAAGCTTTTGGATAAAAAAGGAATCTACTTTAAATAAAGGAACGATAGGAATGCAGAAAGAGATAATGTCGATGGGGCCTAATGAGCACCCGGTCATCTCATCATGCTTTTTCCTAAACTAGTATAAGAGTAAGTCTGTGTAAAAGGATAGTCACGGTTGAAAAATAACAAGTGAGATTCCTTTAGAAATCTGAGTGTTTGAGTGTTCTTGTGTGTTCTTAGTTCGAGTCTGTAATATTCTCATGTTAATGAAAGTTTGAGATTTTACCTTCTCTCTTTCACGATCCAGTAATCAGAGTCGCGTTTCCCTATGGTATCAGAACTGTAAAAAGGTACTATGTCTAGCTAAATTACTCATTTTGGGATGTTATTCAAATGTTAGTAGCATCAATCTGTATCTTTCTATGTTTTATCCCTCTGATATTTTTATTTTTCTCCACATAAAGAATTTAAGTAAGTCTATTCACCTAAATTTCACGGGGTGGTCGTAAGACTGGGTAACTGGAAAGATTTGAATCTAATTCCACTAGCACAAGAGTCGAGTAAGACCTCCACGAGCAATAGTAAGACCTCAGAAGGCATGGCTGTGCAAGTGTGGTAAAGATAAAAGATCTGAAGGTTAAACAGTACGGTCGAATCTCGAAGTACTTGTGCAAGGAAGGGTAGGACTAATCTTAAAATTCTAAGTGTGGCGAAATATTTGATATCAGTAAGAGACTAAAACATGATAGGATGAATGCAGAAAGATTTGAAAAATTAATCCAAGAATGGTATGAAAACTCAAGAACAGCAGACCTAGAATACCTAGACCTTGAAACTCCAAATCCCAGTAAAAGAATATCTATAGACGGCTTTACAATTAATTGGTTTCAACCAGTTCAAGCCCAACATTCTATTCACTGAGAAAATACCCAGTTAAATCTATTGTGTGATTGTATTGTGAGAATTCATAATAACCAGAATTATCACTACCATAGGTTAGGTTTGTATAGTAAGACGACCTTAAGACACTTCCATCTTATACACCAAAGCTTAAGCAATCAAGAGCAAAGGCTTCAGCATCTTAGAAGGAAGTAAGGACATTGCAACAAGGGAGATAAGCAGATCTCAAGGGGAGCATAAATGTTTACATGAGCTGATTAGATGTAGTTGTACACAAACTTAGACTGGGCTACACGAGTTGCTTTATTTGATAGAAATATGGGTCATACAAGTTACAAGATAAGATATTCTCTCCCGACAATTATAAGTATATAACGATGTGACAATTTGTTTACATGCTAAATTAAGGGAATTGATTTATGGAATTATTAGGTTTTGGAACAAGAGTTTCCATTTGCTTGACTATCATAATTGTCCAAACATGGTTTCGTGCTCTTTTCTTTCCGTACAGGTTCACAGCAAATGATGTCAAAATGAAGTTGAAAAAGGGATGCTACCCGTAGATTACAATCTAAGATTCTTTCCGGAAACATTCAAAATCGTGGTCTTATTAAAATTATTGATTACACATTGAATGACGTTCCTGGCAAACCAGAGAAGTAAGCACCATTCCAACAAATTATCTTCAGTGATTTGCTTCCTTTGGTTCCGTTGCCATGGAGTTAATTAGCCAGTTCTTATAAATGGTAACCATTGCATGTATCTGGTGGTTCTTAAGTGTGAGGCAATTGCTCCATCACTTGAGATGGAGATCAAGAGTGAAGAAGCTCACTAGGAGGAAGGTGGAATTGCTAAGAAGCCAAAGTTGGAGCATGATACTGAGGGAAAAAGTCAATCAAGTGGGTTTATTTTGAAGCCAAATTAAGAAAATTATAAAAGTGAGGGAGACTGAGTGAGGGAGACTGAGTGAGTGAGGAAGAGAGCGATATTGGCATGATCTTCTAACATATTGTAGTATTCTTAGGTAGTAGCATTATTTTCCCTTTGATAAATGACAGTACTTATGTATTTTAACATGATTTTTCACTTAGCAGAATTTTACCAAAGCGAGAAGCAGTGATAGGAGAATGCCCGCATCATAGGAATCATTGTCCAATCTGGATTCTCGAAATGTTAGGAGACCATTTTCATCATCCGTTGAAAAATGGTACCCTCCACTAGGAAGGTGCAATCTCTCTGGTAGTTTATTGATAATAGAGATTATGTCGTAATATTTGTTGGTTTTAGTTATGTATTTGGCAGATATATTGGCCAAAAAATAAAACTACAACAATTGACGATTGTACTACGATATAAGCATTTGCTTCTACCTATGAAATAAAACTGTTTTATTTGCAATAAATTTAACAGTATTCAAATAAAGTTTGCTTTGAAAAATGGTATTTTAGCATTAAAGGCAACTCGATGTGAATTAAGTGTAATCGGTGTTGATTAACGTTTATTGCATCAATTGTCGGTGATGCAATAAACACTTCAATGGTATCGCTGATATGCTAACATTAATGTGTCTAATTTACCAACGGGATATTTTGAACCAATAGCATATGTGTAGCAATTAAAATAGGTCGACGGCAATTACGCATGAACACCATTGGCAATATGTTGATGCTAAATGTAAAGACAATTGTTCATTCCAGCAACGGCAAACCTTTAATCGCGACATATTGTCCCTGTGGAAACCTTTAGCGTCAAGGCTTACCGACACGAAGATTTTGTTGATTCAAGGAATTAGCAGCAACAAAAGTCCTCCTACCAACGATTATTGACCGTTGCTGTAGATGAATTTTCTTGTCCACGTGGACCGTTTACAAGATGCAAAACGCATAAACGTAAAGGTATCAAATGTATAAATACTTTGAGATAGTATAAAATATTAACATGTGATTATTATTTTCATAAAATTGATCTATAATATACATAATTATCCTTAATTTCATCTTGTAATAAAAAATTTAATATATACATCAACTAGTTTTTCATAAAATATAAAATTTAGTAAATAAAATAAACTTAAGAAAAAACATAAATACACATGGAAAATAAGAAGAAATTAATGACATTTTGTAACTTATTGGAATAATGAAGTTACATGGCATGTCACATATGATTGATAATTATATGTTTAACATGAACCAATTAAAAGTTATATAATTGACAGGAATGATAAAATGTCTTAAAAACCTTTTTTGTCATAGTTCTACATAATCTAACTAAATTAATATATAGATCGATAGATATATAGATATCGCAAAAATAATAAAGATAATAGGTCTAATCCACCTTAGTTTGACTAAATGGTCAAATGATTACTTAAAACTTTTCCATGGTCAAATGTACTCTTCTGTTTCTAAATGTTATCATTTAGTCATTCCGTTCATTTTTTATTACATATTTCCGTTAAATAGTTGAGTCGCACATCACATGTTAAATCAACGCAACATCAACACCATCGTAACTCATCGTCTCAATTAACTTAGAGTTAGGTTAATTCATTGTCTATCTATAAAGTGTATTTAAAAAAAAAAAATAGTATCAGTAATTATTCTAGGTGTTGGTGTATTGCTTAATTAAAACTTCAATTCACTGTTGATAGAAAAAAAAAACTGCGTTACATACTAAATTGCTAGTTGAACTCTGTTAGTCAATTTTTTTAGCAAATTGCTGACTAAATTTTCTATAGTTATCTCCATCAAATTTTACGTTTAACTTGATGAAAAATACTTTTAAAAAACAACCTAATATTTTACAATAATTCTAAAATAACCTCAAATATAAAATAAATAAAATCCTTAAATTGAATTTTAGTTTTATTTTCAAATTCTACAAGAAGCTTTTAAAAAAATTATTTTATGTTTTATAATGTTTTTAAAATATTTCACAATTTCACTTTTAGTATTTTTTTTTTTTGTGTGTGTGATGTTTTAACAGCATGTGTTATTTTGAAATTTTCATTTGAAATTATTTTATCATTATATTAAACATTAGGATATTTTTGCAAATTTGGAAAATATTTTCTGTCAAATTAAATAAATAAATAATTGAACGGTGCTAGTATTTTTTTGTACAGTACAAAAAATTCAGTTAATGTAAAATTCAGCGAACAATTTTTTATTTAAGTCAAAGATATCATAACTGTTGGCCAAAAATAAAAGATATCATAACTTCATAAATAATTAATTATATAATTTGAATCTGATCCTAGACTCCAACCCGGGCGCACTTTGTTTATTTATTGATTAATTTCTTCAAACACTAGGATTTATTAAATATTTGCAAGTGGCTATAAAAGAGAGATAAAGTTGTATATGCAAGCATACTGAAAGATAGTAATTCTTTTTTTCTTCTAAAAAGTGTTTATAAAAACTATTTAGAGAAATAATTATATTTATTTTATTTAAAATAGTGGGTATTACGCACGTATGAGAGTTTACGAGTTGTGCCAAAAATAATCAATTCGCACCCTAGGGTAGCGAATTTGCCAAAAATGACACATCACGCTGCTAATGTCCGCAATAATGTGTACTCAATTGAGTATTTTTCACGTGGTTGATATGGTAAGTCGGTACCAAGTCAACTTATTACCCATTACCAAAACACTAGCAAGAATAGTTGTTACCTGTACGTAGTACAACTGCAAATCACAAACCTAAATCTCTTCCAACAAGTTTGTCCCCGTGTAATGTTATTTTCCAGGAATCTACTTGCAGCATGAAAACACAACCCTTTTTCGGCACAACTGCACACCATGAACAAGAACGAACTAATTATATGTCACCAAGAACTAATTATATGTTACACAAACAAATGAACGTAATCAGAAAATGGAGCTGAGCTTACCACGAAATTGATCATTACTTGTGATGATTCCAAGTGTTTCTGCAGTCTCACGAATCATAATACCACTTGCACCTATATAGGACGTTACTTTATGTTCTACAACTGCAATTGACAACAAAAACCAATAAGAAATGATGCACTATAATAATAAATCTCTTAAATAACTGACCCAGGTTATAAAATAAATATATAATTAAGCAGACCTTGAATAATTGCCCCATGCAGATCAGCATTCAGGAGAGAC
This sequence comes from Chamaenerion angustifolium, assembly GCA_946814005.1. NCBI lineage: Eukaryota > Viridiplantae > Streptophyta > Magnoliopsida > Myrtales > Onagraceae > Chamaenerion > Chamaenerion angustifolium. Next base: position 6,260,678 of record OX328279.1, read on the forward strand.
TGAGCCAACTGATTCCTGTTTAGAGCATTGTGAGGTGTTGTTATTGTAGAATCAATGAGAAACAGTTTGAAGTTAAAATATTCCTTGACATATATGATGATGATGAACAAAGTATTTTACCCACTGGTTTTCAGAAGTTCCTTGATATATCCTTTCCAAATTTCATGAACGGGGATAAACTTATCAAATCTGCAACCATGTGTAAAGCATATGGATCAAGAATAAATAGCAATACTGGAAACCAAGACCAAGTTTATTTGGACTTGCATCAAGTACCAAATTAAGTGTCCTGTAACAGATGTTGTAGCGGGACTGGGAAATAATATAAAAAATTGATCTTAATACAAAAAAAGAATTGGAAGTTTTACTACTTTAAAGTTTAAATCCTTACGCATGAAATTCAAAGTTAGAATATGAAATGGGAGACGTAATACTAGGTTTCCAACTTCAGTACAGGTGTTGTCACCTACTACCCTGAATAATTCAACTGGGCATTAGTTGCTCTCATTATCTATTGCACTTACTAGCCTTTTCTCTCTAAAGGTAAGATCAAAAGAGACTTGAAAGAGGAACAACATTAATATTACCGTTGCATATCTCGAGGCAAGTGCAGTGATCCAGACTTCTTATGCTGCCTCGTGGACATACGCTTTTTGGATCGCCTTGAGTGGTTCAGCAAGGCCCTGGTGCGAGAACCTGCTAACCCACCACGTCCTTTCACATAATTATCCAGAAGAATCACGCTGTCAGGCTTCATGCTTCTAGAACCCTGCAGGTACTTTTGGGCTGAATCACCTTTCTGGAGAAGTTCATGCATAAACTTATCAATCCTGGTCCCTTTCTTGTTAGAGATCTGTGGAGAAGTACAAACAAGAGACGTTGTACATGAATCATGAACAATTTATACCGATGAAAGTGATTCTTTCACATCTTTTTTGGCCCTTTCATCTAGGCAGTCCAACCAACCACAAGAATACATTTAGACAAGGTCTCCTAAATTTATAGGAGAAAAAGACGTTCCAAGATTAAAGGAAAAGGAAACACATGAAGGTAAAGTGAAATGACATTTAAACAAGAATTACCTCCACAGTAGGTGGCAAGAGATTTTCATGTATACACTGAGAGAGAACTGCATATGTTGGATCAATAACTTCTACATCTGTACGGATGTGACAATTTCCTACAAAATGTTAAGCTCACGAAGATCTCATACATATATATGTATATATATAAGTAGGAACAAGCACCAGGTTATTCACCCATAAGGGTGCTATAGAGTTTACAAGCTAAAATTACATAAGAATTAAACAACTACCACAAAAAACAAGAAAGGAAAGTAAAATAGTCAAATGGCAACGAGGGCTGACCAGAACTATTTCAGAAGATCTCAACCTCGCAAGTTTTGTTTCTTAGAAAGTTAGAAAGAACTCATGGAAAACTTTATTAAGTCCAGAAACGCATCACGTTCTAACAGACACTGAATTGTTATTGTTATACTGGAGTATGATTGAGAAAGCAAAAGAAAACATGACAAACAGGAGGAAACTCAGCTGTTCTAGGGTTCTGTTCAATGCTTAACTATCTGTGAATAAATCCAGAAACAAAGTCATGTATGTCATCACCAACCATGCCAACCAACTTATAACATTCTTTCGAATTATAAAGGTATCCACACAACCGGCTTAGGCTTCAGCAATCAGGTAGTAGAACTCATCCGACTAATATAGCTAGGTTTCCTCTAAAATTGTTTCGGATGTATACACTCTAATAATCAAATCCCTAAGTTGCATCTTAACAAAATAATATTTCATATAATTCTATGACTGAGTCTCAAAGGTAGAGGTGTTGAACATTGTAAGGCAATACACGGACATATAGATTGATTAGAAGGTATCATGTCATTTGCAAGAACTCTGTTTTTGCATGGATATATAAGCAAATCTAAAGAACTCATATAGATCCTAGAGAATGTTTGCACAATGTTATTAAAAGTGTTAGGCGCACTGAGACACAAAGGACACAAAAGAGGCTACCTTCATTGAATGAGGCACACCTGATTTATAACATGTTATACTATTTAAGATAATAATAACATCTACTACAAATACAATTTATAATGCTCTAATGAAAATTTTAATCACATAGAAAAGAGAAATTCGGCAAACCCTAGTGTGAACTATCATTACTAACCAATTAAAACTATTAAGAAGATATAACCATCAGAATAAGGCCATATTCTCTAAGAAATTACGGATTTAGTCATCAGTATACAATATATATAGTCAAAAATAGAACAAAGTTCACTTTTGCAGCTGTGTGAACTCTAACTGCTAGAAAAAATCAACAGAGTTCACATAAAAGAGGACCTCCAAAAAGGATCAAGACTATAGACTTTGACCTCGTTTACTATAAATGTTCATCATATTAGGAAGCATGAAACCCAACTTCACTGGGGCGGCTGACGCGCACCTGGTTGAAGGGTCTACGCCTAGGCGCTGAGACGAACACTCATAATGACATCGGTTTGCAGTTTGTACATTCTCTTTTGTACCCAAAATTTTAAAATAAGAGAAATCATCACAGTTTGATTTAATGATGAACTTTCACATAATCAGCTGCATCTGCTCCAACCAAGAGTAAAAAAAATCCACATAAACCACACCAAAAGTGTATGATAAGCAATTTGCGAATTGATATAGAAACAGCAATTGAGCTGGATGTCATTGCTTTTGAAGTGCTCACCCACAATCATCACATTCAGGAAAAGCACGTCAACAACAACATTCAGTTTCAACTTTAGGTGTTTTCCTTGGTTAAAGACCTTTCTAATATATTAATATAAACTAACAAATGAAGCTACTTGGCTGTACATGTCCAATGAATGATCAAAAAGAGAGAAGCAAATACAATGTAATTAGCAAAGCAACAGTAGAAACTGACCTTTGTTTTGTTGGATAGCAGAGGAGACTCTGAATTTAGAACCAGGTTGATGTTCCAAACCACCAGTAGATTCCCTTCCAGGCTCGTCGTTGGATACAGTTTTACTCTTACTTTGTTGTTGCAGAACCTCAGCTTTAGCCACTGCAAACCGTCGCTCTAATGCATCTAATGCATGTTGCCTATTATTTTGAAGAGTTGTCGCCATTCCAATTCTGGCAACTGCATAAAAAAAATACCTGGATAATGGCCTGACAAGATAGAGCAATCGACAAAGGCACACGGGTAGGCAACAGAATAAGATCTAATAAAGTAGAAAATAATTGTATCTCTCGACGAGATCATAGTAAATTGACAGGCGCAGTTGCGGACTCACCGGACGGCGACAAGATGGAAGCTGCGCCAGAGCGTCTCTCTCGGCGTGCAGGCGGAAGGGCTGAGCTTCCCCTCTGCTGTCTCTCTCTCTCTCTCTCTCTCTCGGCCTCGTCACCGGAATTACTCGCAGGCTGAGATCTCCGATTATGAAACCACTGGAGCTATGATCGAAAAGGTAGTGTAGTGCTCGAAGTTCTGGACCTTCAAGCCGGCCAAAGATCAATTCTTTTTATTTCTTTCTAAAATATCAGAATTTAAATACTAAAATAAACAGTGTTCAAAATATATAAGTGTACGTTTCTTCTAAAAATAAGGAAGGAATACGTTACTCGCCCCAATCGGATGTCGACGTGGGCTGCCTCTCGGTCGACGATTGGCTCGGGGTAGTCACGGACTTCACCGGGAGGTGCGGGAAACAGCGATCAAAAGGACTGGAGAAGGCTAATGGTGGTCGCCTGGGTTATTTGGAAGACAAGGTGCAAGTACGTGTTCGAAAATGCACAACCGTTCATCCCTGCGATCCATAACGAGATAAGTCGAACCATGGAAGAGTTGGGGCCGATCGGCCAGCGGGACAGAGTAGACACGCAGGTCCAAGCGTGGCTTGGGCCGCCACCGGGTGTCATCAAGATCAATTGTGATGGAGCTTGGTCGAGCAATTCTTTGAAAGGAGGGTTCGGGATCATAGCGCGGGACAATATGGGTGTGGTTCGTGGGGGAGCAACTGGGGTACGTCTTGTTGGCTCGGTGGACGAGATCGAAGCGGTAGCGGTTCTTCAAGGGGTCCAACTCGCTATTGACAATGGTTGGACCCGGGTTATCATAGAGACGGACGCCATGAATATCATCAACCATATTCGAGGGCGGGATGTTGCTTGGAGGATTGCCCCTTTCTTAACAAATGCGGTTAACCTAGCTACTTCGATTAGGGAGATCGCTTGGGAGCATGTTCCCCGATCCGCAAACTCTTGTGCGGATTGGTTAGCAAAGAATGTATTAGCGGGGTTGTGTCCTTCGGATTGGGTGAACTCACCACCAACCCCTTTACTTCGGTGTATTTTTACGGATGTAATCTTGTACTCTATTCCGGTTTCGGATGTTGATTGATTATGAAGTTTCTCTTTGGCCAAAAAAAAAAGGAAGGAATACGGAATAACAATATAAGATAATAATATGAAGTTGTTTATTGAATAAAATATAATGAAATAATGAATTTTGTTATTTTTTTGGTAAAATTATATATGAAAAGGGAATAGAAAATGGTAAAATAACATATGTGTACATCCTTGTATATGTATAGTATGAATTTTAAAAAATAATAAAAACTTTAATATAAATAATTAATAAATGAATAATTTTTTAACTATTTAATTCATTTTAAAGAACAATTTCTCGAAATGTTTTTAATAAAAAAATTAATTCATGTAAATTATAATGCAAAATATTTTTTTTCATGATCAATTGATTGCATATTTATCATAAATATCGTCAATTACACTATCCATAATATAACATTTTATTAGTACACGACAATACAAGGTCCGACAAAGTGTTAATCATTTGCTATAAACTTAGCATAAATGACCACACATACATGATACAAAACATCGTTAGTGACCACACATACATTATACAAAATATTGTGTTGTCCTAAATCAAAATTTTACATATATACCGAAGGATAATACTATCATACATCTAGATTACCATTGCATGAAGCCACTCGAGACGAAATGCATGGTCCATCCCAAAAACCCCCAACATAAGATGCTTTTTGTTTGAAAAAAAGATGTGTTCGGTCGTGAGTTTGGTGAGAAATAAAGTAAGGGTAGTTTAGGAATTAGTTAAATGAAGTAATGGTAATTTCATCTTTTCCACCTCTATTCCATATTTCGGCCTCGCTGACTTAAGAAATCCGAGGTTTTTAGTCTAAATGTCTAACACCACCCCTATAGGATTTCGTAAGCTAAAATATTTCAATTATGCGAAAAAAAATAAGTTAATACGGATTTCATATCACCTATTCCGCGAAAAAAACTTGTAAATGTTAAATATGCATACAAGATAGAACACGCACAGATCCTTTGTGTGTGTGGTGGGGAGGGGGGATTAGTGAGGCAAATAGTCGAACACCTTAAGGTAACTTGACGTCCACACAACACTCCACTTAGATTTCTGGATACAACCTTGGTTTTTTGGACATGGGTCACCCTAAACCTCCTCCATTGCCGCCCTAAACCTCCTCCATTGTTGCGTCGCCGCCTCCCATCACCGGACAAGGTAGTTTAGTTTTTTTTTTAATTGTTTATATTAATTAGATGAAATTGTTACTTAAATTGCGTAATTAGTGTATTTTAATGTGTGTTTTTTGTTGTAAAATTATAATTTTTTACATTGAATTGTTATGTACAAAAATTAAACTTATTTTCTTAATAATTCAAACTAAGTTACTATTATGCGGGAGGTAGGGAGGTAGTAAATACAAGTGTAGGTGTCTAAGATAACGGTGTATAAATTAGGGTCAGATTTCAAAACCACCACGAACTATCAAAATCTAAGATTTTTCGGATCTCATAACAAACTCCTCCATCAATATTCACTCTAATTAAGGGATGAAACGCTGAACGACTAAGACATATTGCTTATACCGCTGCTTAATTGCTAGGGCATAGATGTAATCAAAATTATATAGGAATAATATAATACAAGGTTGCCTTGGGCATGAATGGTGGGTGGTACAACAACAAACAATGAACATGACTGTCATTTGCGTCTTTCTAATTAGTATGATTTGTGTGGATCCCCTTTCCTTCCTTCTTCATAAAGCTCTTTTTCTACTGCTATTCCAGTGACCACCACAACATTCACATGGACTGTAAACCTGAGTTCTGATTCGCCAATATCTTGTGCAGGGCATTTCGGCACCTGAAGAAACAAAGACAACCACACCAAAAAGTTAGCACCAACTAATTGAAATAGTCTCTCTCAAAATGAATGAATGAATGCAGCATACCTCCAAGGGAGATGGTCAAGAAACATGGAAGGAGACACGACTAAGTCCTTGAAACTGTCTTTGTTTGCTACATAAACTTTGAAGGCGTCTGGGTTGTCCTGAAGTTTCCAGGTTTTCCAGACAAGGATGGGGGGAAACGTAGTCTTTTCAGGAACAATGTGGATAATGAGACCGGGTAAGAAGAGTTCGGGTGGATCAAAGATGGAAGCATGTTCGGCATCTGGTACACTTTGCATGAACCGACTCACTGGATCATCCAATGATATGATCCCTCCATCACTCTTCAACTGGCTGCTTCTCATACTGTTCTCATTGTTGATGGTATTCCCCGAGGTATGAACTGTGTCGTTCGAGAGCAAGTCTTTGCACTAATCTATTGCATTGAACCCAGAATTCCATTTATAAAAGGAAACAACTTTCAACTTGACCAAATATATTTGACAATTCACTTTGTATTTTGGGTAATTAGCCCCAGTGCATCTGGATGTTTGTCTGTTGTTGTTAAATGCAACAATATGTTTGAAAGTGTTCTTCTGTGCACCCTTAAGTTATAAAAAGTTGCTAAATGCACCAACCGTTATCTATCCATCCACTTTTGCCGTTGAATATGTCAAAATGACAATTTTACCCTCATTTTCAACATGAAATCCAACTCCCAAATGCATATTTGAATTTGAATTCTACCGCAAACTGCATTTTGGGATTGAATTCAAACCCAAATCTGCATTTTTCGGGTTTGAATTCAAACTCAAATCTGCATTTTTCGGATTTGAATTCAACCCAAAATACAAATATGGATTGAATTTGAACCCCAAAATGCATATTTTAGTACAAATTCAACCCAAATCGTCAATATTAGGTTGAATTCAAACTCAAATACACATTTTCGAGTTGAATTTGAACCCAAATATGTATTTTGAAAGTTGATCAAGTGTTAAAGATGATATGAGGATGAACAAGAGGCTAAAATTGTCATTTTGACATATTTAACGGCAAAAATGGATGGATAGTTAAGTGTTGGTATATTTAGCAACATGTTCAAACGTATAGGTGTAAATAATTACATGAGCGGTGCAAATAACAACATGAGTAAACATATGAGTGGGTGCATTGAGACTATTTACCCTTGTATTTTCAAGAAGTAGAATCGATTCACATGCTTTAAGTGAAGCATGAGGATCAAATGATTTGTTTTTTTTACCTTGATTGTCGTTACTGTATTGGGTAAAATCTCTAGTTGGAGCAGGATCATGAGTCTGAATCTTGTTTGCCTGATACTTGTTCAGAAATAGAAACTGACGGGCTAGTCTAAATATCAGGGTCGTGTCAGTTGTCTGATCCTGTAAGAGTGCCATTAGTTATGCTGCCCGTAGACGCAGCACTGATCCAACAGAGAGGCGTGCAGAAAATTCATTGTCATATATAATACTGCAAAAAAAAATTGACATTCTTGCTTTAGAACAAAGTAACTTGACTATTTTAAATCTGATACTACAGGAGACTAATTTCCATCTCTACAAAGTACGAACCTTTTTTGCTATTTTAGTTTTGTTCTTGCCTTGCCATGATGTTTTCTTAGATATTATGCCCAATGAATTGAGGCTGACTCAGTTCAATGTTGTGATCGCCTTAACGGGTTTAGGAAAAGCAGATGCATCTAGGTATCCAGGCCTAGGGCTGCATTACCCACATGAAGAAGAGGTTTACGTCTATTTGGCCTAGATTGATGATGGGTTGCGTTTTTCCTCTTTGCGACGACTTGAAGGCTCTATGTTGCTATAACGGGATAGGTCTCACACAACTGATACCCAATGTCATCCGGATGTGGGTTGGGTTTAAGTTTATGTGTTTACGTCAATGATAGACGTATTCACTTTCTCTATTCAGCTGTTTCTACCGGTTGGTTGTCGGGGCTAACCACCTTCTTCACTTCCAAACTTGTTGGCCGAAGTTTGAGGAATGAAGGAGCCATGCATGAAACTGGAATGTTCACTTTCGGATAGTGGACGACCTTCGGGCCACCAACTCAAACTACAAGAAGTATTATTTCTTATGTAAGAGTAGTGTCCCTTGAGATCTTTATCAGCTGGAGCGGGATATTTCTCCGAGCTTTGGCGAGCTATCGGGGAGTGACAGGAACACCATTGATGAATTGTTCTAACGTCACAAGCAGTCGGGCTTCTGTTCGGTCCGCTCGGTCGCAGAGACTTCAGAGTCCATGTTTAGGTTGGCGGACATTCAGCATTCCTTGCTAGTCTCTATTGAATGGGTAATTTTGTGACCCTTTTCTTTTTCTATTTTTTGTGTTGTAGGCACTCGGGGACTAAACTTCTTAGTCTCATTTACAAGAAGGCTAAGACAGGGTTGTCTGCTGCCCAAGCGACCTTGAGTCCCACCTCCTCCTCCTTCTAGGCGTGTGATCAAGCGTAGGCCTGAGGAGGAACATCATGGGGCTACCTCCGGCGATTGCCAAAGAAGAACTTTTTAGGATATAACCTTTGTTTCACTTGTCCCTTTTTTACTTGCCTTTAGGTTTTATACATTTCTTTCCTAGTTTTCAGAGAATGTCACAGACGAAGTGGCTTCTGATCCAGCCAAGAGGGCGAAGAGTTCGGGTGAGGATCGTCTCGCTGCTGCCAGAGGATCTTCTGCTCCCCGGAGCGAGGCTCCTGCCCCCGGAGCGAGGCTCCTGCCCCCGGAGCGAGGCTCCTGCCCCCGGGCAGGTTGATGCTCTTTCAACCGATCATGCCGCTCCCAACCCCTCCAGGGGAGCTGGGGCTCGGAAGAGAGTCCTGACCTGGGGCACCGCAACGGGTACTTCTTCGAAGACTCCCTTTTATGGGGAGTAGTGTCCTTTGGTGGCCCTTTACCATCCGTCAAAGGGGGCAGATCTGAGGGGTCTATGGGCCCCTTGCCATTATCTTCAGAAGGTGAATATTTCTTATAAGACGATCTTGCGGGGTAACCCAGACCTCTGGATGCATCTGCTGAATGAGATCCTTCCTCCTCAGGAACAGGGGAGGTCTCTTCTGATTTGAACGACATCGAGGTCGTGATGAGGATGCATTTTGAGCGTTTTGCCCTAGTAAATTCCTTCTCATCCTTGCTCCTTTATAGACTTTCTTTTGTTCTTTTTTAACTCTTTGATCTCTTTTAACTTGGCATTTTTTATGTTGTCAGCTCGTCGGCGATCGGGCAGATTGTAGGGCAACTCGTCGATAGCATGTTTATTTGCTTATCGAGCTGGAACAGTTTCAGAGTTTGGGGGTATACTCTTGAGGATATGGAGGAGTTGAATAGGAGGGTCGGGCCGTCCACTAAGATGGTGGTGCAGTCTCGGTGGGAGTCTGCGGATAGGGAGAAGGAGTTGCTCACCTTGATCAAGATGAGGGAGGATCAGGTGGCGCTCGCAAAGATGGAAGACGTCGAGCTGAGCTTCAGACCAAGGAGGTTGACAAGTACTCCGCTCAGCTGGAGGCGGAGGTCACTCGCCACCAGGGCAAGCTGAGTGAGGCTCAGGCTTAGATGGATTCCTTTAGGGCTGAGAAGGAGAAGCTGAAGCTGAACGTTGTCTCATCCCCCCAGAGAGTGGTCGAAGACTTTAAGAAGTCAGAGGAGTTTGCCGACTACGCCTTGGAGGTGATGAAGGCTGAAGTGGATGCTTATCTCCAGGTATTGATAGACCCCAAGTTTTCTCTCTGGGAGGTGAAGTCTCTTCAAGACTTCATTGAGAGTGGCTACACCAAGGAAGCTCCTCCTGCTGCTGTTGACGAGGAGACCGCCCCCATGGATAGGAAAGAGAGTGCAACCCCTGATGAGTCCATGCCTTAATGCTCCAGGCCCCCAGGTGATCGAGCTAATGCAGAGCTTCAAGTCGAAGGAGACTGTTGTGCTAAGAAGGATTACAACCTCGTAAAGTCACATGGCCTCCTTATGCTTTTGCTCTTCCTCCTTTTGTATGGTGTCCCCCATTTATGAATGAGAGTTTGTTTACTTTCCTTTTATTTCAGGAACCTTGTAATTATTTTTTGATCATTGACTCAGGTACTTTCTTTGAATATAATGGACGTCGTTTCATTTCGTAAGCCTTTGCTTTTGTTTGACTTCAAATATATTTGGTTGTTCTTACGATGTCGATCTTACTCGAAAGCTTTAAGAAGTTTTACCATACCTTTTTTCAACTTCGCTTTATCTTTTGTATAATAGTCTTGCCTTTTTATTCAAAGGGTCTTGGACTTTTTAGGAAGAAACGTTACATTTCAGGAAACTGTTATCCTTGAGGAAACTGTTATCCTTGATGGATTAGTTCGCCTTTTAGGACTTTGGTCCTTGGATTCATTCGCATGATCGTGGGGAACGGTTACCTAAGATTCGCTCTCCTTTTAGGAAGTTGTTACCTTAGATTCGTTTGCCCTTTTTTGAGGAACTATTACCCAAGATTCGCTCGCCTTTTAGGAAGCTGTTAACTTAGATTCGTTCGCTCACTTCGCTTTTCAGATGAACTGTTACCTTAGATTCACTCGCCTTTGTGGAAAATATTACCTAAGATTCGTTCGCTCTCTTAAGTTTTTCTTTGGAGAGACAGTTACCGCGTGGGTTCGTGTGCTGCATTGTGCCCAACTTGTAAGGGAACTGTTACGCTTGAGATGGGTCCGTTCACCTTTTGTATCAGGTCTTTATTTTGCCTAACTTTAGGGAACTGTTACCCTTGATGTGGGTTCGTTCGCCTTCCGCGTCAGGTATTTTTCCTAACCTTTAGGGAACTGTTTCCTTGATAGTTCATTCCTCTTTCGCGTCAGGTCTTTTGCTTAACTTTTAGGGAACTGTTACCTTGATGGTTCGTTCGCCTTTTTGTTTAGGTATTTGCTTTGCCTGGATTTAAGGGAACTGTTACGTTAGTGGTTCGTTCGCCTTTTAGATTAGGTCTTTGTTTTGTATGGCTTTAAGGGAATTGTTACCTTGATGGTTGTTTCGCTTTTTAGCTTAGGTCTTTATTTTGCCTAGTTTGGGGGGAACTATTACCTTAGCGGTTCGTTTGCCCCTTGTTTTAGGTCTTCGTGGGAGAGGAACTGTTACCTTCTGAGGTTCGTTCGCAATTTTCTCTTTGCTTGAGTGGTGAGACTGTCACCTTTGTTTGTTATCTTTTGATGATTCATCCATTCTTTGGAATTTTTCGTTTTGGTTTGAGTGGTTATGCTTTATATGAACGAATGGTTTGTTTTGTTGACATAACTTTTTTATTACAATATATGCATAAAACCTCTGTAAATGTTCGGAATTGAAAGGACCAGGTAGCCTTATACCCTCTATGTTTTCCAAGTAGTAGGACCCTGGTGCGACAATCTCTACTACTTTGTATGAGACTTCCTACTTAGTTGAGAGTTTGTTGCGTCTGTCCAAATTTTTGAACTCATTCCTTCGCATAACCATCCCCCCACGAAAAATTAACGAGCGCTGACTTTCCTGTTGAATTACCGAGTGGTCGCCAGTCGCATTTTAGCTTGTGTGTTGTCTGATTTCCTTCGCTTTTCTTCAACAAGATCAAGATTTGTAAGTCGCTCGATATCATTAGATTCAGCATCAAAGTGGATCATATAGGTAGACACTAGGGGTGGGAAATATTGACCCAACCCATGGGTGACCTTCCCACGGGTCGTGTTTGGGTCAGAATTTTGAACCCACGGGTCATTTTGACACGACCCATGTCTGACCCGTGAAAACACGGGTCAGGTTTGGGTCAGAAACCTTGACCCATGGGTCAACCCGTGACCCGCGCCTAATTATATTATATAATAAAATATCATTCTGCATAGTGAGTAAGTAACCTAGCAAACATTCAGATTTCATTTCAGTCGCCGTAACCTAGCAATTCACTTTCCCATTTCATTTTCATTCTCCCCTCTCCCTCTCCAGTTTCCTCTGCTGCAGCGACGATTCTCGGCGACTCTCGGCGTGACTCTCGTAGACTCTCGGCGTGACTCTCGTAGACTCTCGGCGATTATGAATGATAAGGTTCTCAATCTTTACTTCGACTTTTAATATCTCGGTTAATTTGTTATTGATGTGATCATGTGTTGAGTTCGGTTGTTACTTTAAGTAAAGATTTGTTCAAAGTTTGAAAAAACTTACGGTGCTGTTGAACTTCACACTTACGGTGCTGTACTAAACTATTGATGTCCATTTGTTTATGTCGGTTTTACTACTTGTTCAAACATACGGTGTTGTACTGCTGTAGAGTTCGGTTCTGTACTTTTGTAGAGTTCTGTTTTGTTCTTTTAGATGTGTTGACTGTTGAGCTTACTAAACTATTGTTGTACTGCTGTAGAGTTTCGATGATGTACTGCTTGGTCAAACTAGTGTTGTACTACTTGGTCAAACTTACTTGGTCAAACTTACTACTAGAGTTCAGATTTCAAGTCAAACTTGGTCAAACTTACTACTTGGTCAAACTGCTTGTCCATTTGATTTAAAGTCCGACTTATGATTTAAACTGGTTTTATGTCCCCTTGTTTGTTCAGATTGATGATCAACTATTGAGAAATGGTTTTGATGATGAGAGGTTCCATGATATAGATGTTGACATTGATTAAATTCAAGGAGTTATGCCTAATATTGAGCTTGAAGTAACATCAGGTACTGGTAAAGGTAAAGAACTAATGGTTGATAATGTGGTTAAGCCTACTGGTGAAAAACCAGTAATCCTGAAATCACAAATTTGGCAATACTTTGACATTATCCCATTATCTCAAACTGGTGGAGTACGTAAATCACGGTGTAAGAAATGCAAGGCTGAATACCTTTGTTCAAGTAAGTATGGAACTGGTAATATGAAGCGGCATAGAGAAAAGTGTGCTAGGAGATATATGAAAGATGTGGGTCAAATGCTCATAGCAAGTACAAATGGTTCAATGTATGTGCCATCTACTGAATTTGATCCGATGAAGTTTAGAGTTGATCACATCTGGGATAGTTTTGCATAATTTGCCTTTTATGTTTGTTGAATATCCTGGTATAAAGGCTATTTTCCAATATTTGCGACCTGGCCTACAAATGATCACTAGAAAGACTGCTAAAGCCGATGTTATGAAGATGCATGCTTCTTTGAAAGGGACAATGAAACTTATTTTAGCATTGTGTTGAAGTAGAATCTGTCTGACTTCTGATTTGTGGACTTCTGTTACTACTGATGGTTATATTTCTTTGATTGGACATTTTATTGATAGTAACTGGGTGTTGCGTAAGATGTTGTTGGGTTTTCATTTTATTGCCCCTCCTCATACTGGGAAAGCTTTGGCAGAAGAGATTTATGATATGTTGAGTGATTGGGGCATTCTTGATAAAGTGTTTTCTTTAACTTTGGACAACGCTTCTTCAAATGATGTTTGTGTGGAGAGGCTGAAAGATAAGTTGTTGCAAAATAACTCACTTATCTTGGATGGAGCATTTCTCCACGTGCGTTGTTGTGCTCATATTTTAAACTTGATAGTGCAAGATGGGTTAAAAGAAATTGACAGGGTTGTCAAAAAAATCAGAGAAATGGTTAAATACATTTGAGGCTCTCAAGTTAGAAAAGTAGATTTTCAGAAAAATGTCAAGGATTTTAGGATGGATTGTCATCAAGGTTTGAAGTAAGATTGCCCTACTAGGTGGAATTCAACTTTTGAAATGCTTCAAAGTGTCTTACACTATAAAAATCCCCTTCGTCACATGGAGTTTGGAAGTTCCATAGAGTGTCCTACTGCAGATGAATGGGGAAGAGTTGAGTCCATTACGGATTTATTAGGGGCGTTTTATGATCTGACTTGCATTTTCTCGGGGACAAAGTATCCAACTGCCAATTTATACTTTCCATTGGTATTTGTGATTAATTTGACATTGTCCAAAGATTACGTTGATGAACGTTACTTCATGAAGAGTATGGTTGATAGGATGAAACTGAAATTTGACAAGTACTGGTCCAGTTTTAGTGAAATTCTTGCAATTGCGGTGGTGTTGGATCCTCGATACAAGTACTCAGTTTGGACTTTGTATGCAGTTTGGATGTATTCTGTTTTAGATGCATTCTGATTATTTTTTGGTATGCGTGGGTCGAACGGGTCAACGGGTCAGTCTGACCCAACCCTTTCATTTTTGACGAGTCATTCTGACCCGCGGGTTGACCCACCAACCCGCGAGTCAGGTTTGGGTTTGAAAAATTGACCCATACTATTACACGGGTCGTGTTTGGGTCAGGGGTCCCTGACACGACCCAAATCCGACACGACCCACGACCCGTTTTCCCACCCCTAGTTGACACCACTATTTTGGCAGGTGTCACTGCTTCAGATCCGTACACCAGGCTAAATGGTGTTTCCCCTGTTGCTATTTTGGGTGTTGTTCTGATATCCCACAACACTTTGTTCAACTTATCTACCCAATTTCCTTTTAAGGCTTGACCTCTCTTCTTGACTCCTGTCAGGACAACTTTGTTGACTGCTCCGGCATGTCCGTTGGTTTGGGGATGATTTATCGATCTAAATATGTGATCATTATGGTACTATTCAGATAGTCATTTGAGTTATTTTCCCATGAATTGCGGGTCATTATCGCTTATGAGTATCTTGGGGACGCAAAATCGCGAAATTATGCTGACCTTTAAAAATTTGATCACTTGAAATTCGGTTGTAGAGGTCAATGCTTTCGCCTCTATCCACTTGGAGAAATAGTCTATCGCCATGATAATGTGGGTTTTTTTCCTAGTTCTTATGGGAAAGGGTCCCAAGATGTCTATTCCCTATTGGGCGAAAGGTAAGGCGCCCACCATTGATGATAGCAATGTTGGTGATCAAACAGATTTTGGTGCGAATTGCTGACAAGTTGTGCACTTCTTTGTTAATTCTATTGCATCTTTGCTCAAGGTTGACCAATAATAGCCTAGTGTGAAGATTTTGCGTGTTAATGAGCGTGCACCTTCATGGCACGCGACAACTCCTTCATGAGCTTCGCGCATAACTCTTTCTGTCTTAGGACGGGAAATGCATTTCAGATAGGGAGTTGAGTATCATCGCCTATAGAGTTCTCCATATATGATAAGATAGTTTGCGGCTAAGCGACTTATCTTTGTGGCATCGCCTTCGCTGTCTGGCAGGGTTCCTTATTTCAGAAAGTTCTGGAACAGGGTCATCTAGTTATTCTGCTCTTTATATTGAAGACTTCTGCTCGATTTTCGAGAACCTGGTATAGTTCTTGTTCCAGGAAGTGTATTTCCTGCATTTTTGTTCTTCTGAACGCCAGTTTGCTTAAGGAGTCTGCTAGTTGGTTGTCTTGGCGAGGAATTGACTCGATCACGAAAGTCAGAATTTCAGAGATGAGTTTCTTCGCAATGTCGAGGTACTTTTTCATTTCCCCCTCTTTGCTTCATAGGTGCCATTTATTTGGTCGACAATTAGCTCTGAATCATTTTTTGCCTTTAGTGACGTTATATCCATTCCCTTAGTGAGTCGCAGTCCAGTGATAAGCGCTTCATATTCAGTATCATTGTTGGTCTCCTTAAAGGTGAGAGCGATCACATACTTTAGGGGCTCTCCCTGAGGAAGGATGATGACTAATCCTACCTCCGAGCCTTCTTTTGAAGAGGATCCATCGATATAGAGTTCCCATCTTTTTCCTTCGACCATTGGTTGTTCTTGTTCTTTTTCCACTTCAGTAAGACCATAGCTAGTACTTTCCACTATAAAGTCTGTCAGGGTTTGACCTTTAATAGTTGTTTTCCGTGTGAATTTGATTTTGAATTCGCTCAACTCAATCGCCTATTTGACCATCCTTTCTGAAGATTTTGGCTTCATCGGGAAGTGCTTGAGGGACTTGTTGGTGAGGACTGTTATTGCATGGGTGTGGAAGTACAGTCTCAAATTTCGAGCAACAATAACCAAGGCGTAGAGATATTCTCAATCTCGATATGTTTTATTTCAACATAATTGAATAACTTGCTTACAAAATAGACTGAACTATGTTTACCCTCCTCTTCTTTAACTAAGACTGCACTAGCTGCAACTTCACTAATACTTATATAGAGAAAAAATGGCTCATTGGGAATGTGTTTCACCAAGGTCGGGAGTATCTACAGGTGCTACTTGAGCGATTGAAAGGCAGTTTCACACTATGGCGTCCACTCGAACTTGCGGTTTGCCCTGAGAGTTTGAAAGAACGGGAGGAACCTATCGCTCTTCCTTGAGAGGAAACAATTAAGTGCGGCCAAACGACCGTTTAAACTCTAGACTTCCTTGTGGCAAGTCGGGGACTTCATTTCTTCTATAGCCTTGATCTTTTTGGGGTTTGCCTCAATGCCTCTTTCGCTGACCATGAAGCCCAAAATTTTGCCTAATTTCTCTCTAAAGGTGCATTTTGCTGGGTTCAGACAAACACTGTGCCTTCGTATGCATTCGAATTCTTCTCGAAAGTCTTTTGTGTGAGGTCTCCCCTTGATTTTCTTGACGAGCATCTCGTCCACACAGACTTCCATATTTCGCCCCAGCATCGCTTGGAACAGTCGATTCACCATTCGCTGATAGGTTGTCCCCGCGTTTATCAAGCCGAAGGGCATCACCTTATAACAAAGGATATCGCCGTCAACGTAGAATGATGTGTGGGATTCATCGGATGAGTGCATTCAGATCTAGTTGTAGCCTGAATAAGCGTCCATGAAGCTCAGCATCTCGTGACCAGAGGTTGCCTCCACCAGCTGATCAATTCGTGGCAGGTGGTACGAATCTTGTACACATGCTTTGTTCAAGCCCCGAAAATCGACACACATTCTCCATTTTCCATTCGACTTCTTGACCAACACTAGGTTGACGTCCCAACTTTAAAAGTGTACCTCCCTGACAAATTTGGTTTCAAGAAGTCTTCCTACCTTTTGCCTGACCACCAAGCGTTTGTCTAATCCAAATGACCTTCTTTTTCTGAGCAATGGGTTTGACCTAAGGGTCTATCCGCAGCTCGTGAGAGATTATGCCGGTGCTGATGCCTGGCATGCCACTGAGTTTCCAAGCGATTTTTTTATATTCTTTCAACATGGAGGTCAAGGCGTCTCTTTGGTCTCCGTTCAAGGTGGTTATGATGCGCACCTTCTTTTCTGGACCATCTATTTTGACTTTTGTCATTTATTCCATCGGGTTTGGTTGAGCTTTGTCCTCACGAGGCTCAGCCTCTATCTCGATGGCAAGAGACCCCCTTTGATTTTTCTTGCAAATGTAGATCACATAGCATTGGCATAAGGATGACTAATCACCTAGAACTTCTCCGATCTCATTCGGTGTAGGGAATTTCATTTTCTGGTGGACTGTGGAAGCCACGATCTTATTTGGGTTGATGGTGATCGTCCCTCATAGAAAGTTTGAGATTGAGCATTAAGTGATAATTGATGTTATCAAGGTAGATTTGTAATAGTCATTGTAATAGTTGGTATGAATACTCATAGAAAGTTCGAGGTCAGATATTAAGCGATAGTTGGTATGAGATGAGATAGTATGACATAATATGTGAGTGAAATATTCATAGTATAATTATAAGTGACTGTAAGCAATGCGTAAGGTCATTTTGATCAAATATCGACATATATTTGTTTGATCATATTCTTAGTAACAAATAATTATATGTTATTTTTCCACGCACAGTAACAAAAATATTATATGTAGTCACCAACAAAAGTTTTTGTTAAGAAAGTATATTTCAAAAAAATTATCAATATATATACTTGAATGAAGTCTACAATATATTTTGTTAGGTTTATCAATTAACTGTTCAATTTTGTTATAATAAGGTCAAAAATGTGCATAGTAATTTTCTTTAATTATATATTTTTTCATTTTATTTATTTCATAAATCATAAAAAGTATGAAATAAAGTAAAGTATACTTAAAATTCAAAAATATATTAAAAAAAATATTTTTTTGGATATTATGCTTCATATTTTTAATGAAATATAAAAAAGAATCAAAAAAAATATTTTATTCTTATAAATAGTTTCTATTAAAATAAAAATATTTTGAACCATTTTTATTTTATTTTTATAGCATATATTATCTTATAAAAATATAAAAGAAACTAAATTATACTTTTAAAAACTATTTAATGTATACTCTATTTCAAATTTAAATAAAATCAAGATCTAAAAAAATATTTTCCCAATTTTATAGAACAATTTTAATTTATTTATATTAATAATATACCAATAAAGTTTATGCATTTTTCTTCATATTTTCATGTTATTTATTGTTTTTATTTTCTTTTATGAAAAAAAATATTATTTTAATAAAATATGAAATATATAAAATAATATTTTTGTATTTTTTCTGATTTTTCTAAGAAAATAATTAATGTTTATTATGGTTTTATAATTAAGTTCAACATAATTTGTGATCTATTTATTATTTTGTATAAATATATTGGTACTTTCTCTGGCAAAAACATATATAGGTGTTCATTATGCATTTATCTATGAAATATTTTCTGATTGTTTAAATTAAATTAAAGAATTTTTATTATATATTTTAAAAAATGTATAAACATTTTCTAATATGTTGTTAATGCATTCTCTTCAACTTACATTTTATGTTCATTATCATTATTGTATATTTTTAACGAATATTAAATTAAATATATGTATTTTAGTAACTCTAACTACTATATTTTGATAGTATATTTACATATATTGTCTACCAAGTATGAACATATAAAAATGATATATCTTTAATAAAAATCAGTAATAATAATGATGATTATGGTTCATATGATAAAATTTATATTTTAAACAGTCATAAATAAATTTGTGTAATTTCATATTTTTAATTAAAAAATTTAATATATTGAAATTAATAAAAGTATAATGAAATAATTTTAAATTACAACCCTAAATCTACAAATATAGATTTGTGAATAAAATATATTAAAAATGCATAATTATTAATAGATTTTTAATTTAAAAATGAAGAAAAGTAAGCTTGGAAAAAAATGAAAATATTGACCAATTGGTTTGTTATAAATATGATAAATTGAAACAGTTTTTAAGGTTAAGTGTGGTGCTTTGGAGCAATGTTATAGTATCCATGTGTACAAAAATATGATATCACATAGGCAATTGTAACATACAGTCTAGGAGAACCAATAAAATTGATTAAAAAAAATTATTTTGTTTAATTATCAACATTATATACATTCTAGCCAAATTAATATATAGATAGATAGCAATTCACAATAATAGCAACGGAGTCAAAAAATTATTTTAATTTAATAAGTAAGAAGTATATAAATAATTAAACATGTAAAAAACTACGGAACAAAAAAATTAAATTAAAGTGCTAATTAGAAAATAGTTACATTTGTTATAGTTAAAATCATACACTATAGAAAGTTAAAAAAGTTGTCCCGACTTAGCTTCGTAACTATGCAATATATTTATTAGACTCATGGTTCCAGGATCAACCATATACATGGTCAAATAAATGAGAAGAGGAAGAAAGATTCTCTTTGTCAAATGACATGCTCTCCTCTATCGAAATAAGAGGTTTTATTATTTTTTTTATAAAAGCCGTATTTAAGAGTTTACTATGTTGTATGGTTTAACATTCAATCCTCGTGGGTGTCCATCCTTAATCTTGTTCTTAGCATTCTTACTAAAAGGGAGAGTAGGCTTTGTTACAAAGATGTAAATATGTTTGACAAAAGTGGTAAAAACATAAATATTATTTGTTTAAGATGTAATATGTTTCATTTCGTTGATTTTAGATTAGTTCTGTTAATAATGTTGATGACATGACATATTAAATGATGACTTGGCAAGTGAAATGATGAAGTGAGTGATAAATAATTTTTTTTTATATAAAAATAATTATTAAGAAATTCAAAAAATACCTAAAAATAAGAAAATATTGTTTTAAAGAAATTAATTATACAAATATAAAATACATTATTATAAATAAAAAATAGAAACATGCTTAAAAATATGAAAATATACATTTTATTTATTTCATAAATCATAAAAAGTATGAAATAAAGTAAAGTATACTTAAAATTCAAAAATATATTAAAAAAAATATTTTTTTGGATATTATGCTTCATATTTTTAATGAAATATAAAAAAGAATCAAAAAAAATATTTTATTCTTATAAATAGTTTCTATTAAAATAAAAATATTTTGAACCATTTTTATTTTATTTTTATAGCATATATTATCTTATAAAAATATAAAAGAAACTAAATTATACTTTTAAAAACTATTTAATGTATACTCTATTTCAAATTTAAATAAAATCAAGATCTAAAAAAATATTTTCCCAATTTTATAGAACAATTTTAATTTATTTATATTAATAATATACCAATAAAGTTTATGCATTTTTCTTCATATTTTCATGTTATTTATTGTTTTTATTTTCTTTTATGAAAAAAAATATTATTTTAATAAAATATGAAATATATAAAATAATATTTTTGTATTTTTTCTGATTTTTCTAAGAAAATAATTAATGTTTATTATGGTTTTATAATTAAGTTCAACATAATTTGTGATCTATTTATTATTTTGTATAAATATATTGGTACTTTCTCTGGCAAAAACATATATAGGTGTTCATTATGCATTTATCTATGAAATATTTTCTGATTGTTTAAATTAAATTAAAGAATTTTTATTATATATTTTAAAAAATGTATAAACATTTTCTAATATGTTGTTAATGCATTCTCTTCAACTTACATTTTATGTTCATTATCATTATTGTATATTTTTAACGAATATTAAATTAAATATATGTATTTTAGTAACTCTAACTACTATATTTTGATAGTATATTTACATATATTGTCTACCAAGTATGAACATATAAAAATGATATATCTTTAATAAAAATCAGTAATAATAATGATGATTATGGTTCATATGATAAAATTTATATTTTAAACAGTCATAAATAAATTTGTGTAATTTCATATTTTTAATTAAAAAATTTAATATATTGAAATTAATAAAAGTATAATGAAATAATTTTAAATTACAACCCTAAATCTACAAATATAGATTTGTGAATAAAATATATTAAAAATGCATAATTATTAATAGATTTTTAATTTAAAAATGAAGAAAAGTAAGCTTGGAAAAAAATGAAAATATTGACCAATTGGTTTGTTATAAATATGATAAATTGAAACAGTTTTTAAGGTTAAGTGTGGTGCTTTGGAGCAATGTTATAGTATCCATGTGTACAAAAATATGATATCACATAGGCAATTGTAACATACAGTCTAGGAGAACCAATAAAATTGATTAAAAAAAATTATTTTGTTTAATTATCAACATTATATACATTCTAGCCAAATTAATATATAGATAGATAGCAATTCACAATAATAGCAACGGAGTCAAAAAATTATTTTAATTTAATAAGTAAGAAGTATATAAATAATTAAACATGTAAAAAACTACGGAACAAAAAAATTAAATTAAAGTGCTAATTAGAAAATAGTTACATTTGTTATAGTTAAAATCATACACTATAGAAAGTTAAAAAAGTTGTCCCGACTTAGCTTCGTAACTATGCAATATATTTATTAGACTCATGGTTCCAGGATCAACCATATACATGGTCAAATAAATGAGAAGAGGAAGAAAGATTCTCTTTGTCAAATGACATGCTCTCCTCTATCGAAATAAGAGGTTTTATTATTTTTTTTATAAAAGCCGTATTTAAGAGTTTACTATGTTGTATGGTTTAACATTCAATCCTCGTGGGTGTCCATCCTTAATCTTGTTCTTAGCATTCTTACTAAAAGGGAGAGTAGGCTTTGTTACAAAGATGTAAATATGTTTGACAAAAGTGGTAAAAACATAAATATTATTTGTTTAAGATGTAATATGTTTCATTTCGTTGATTTTAGATTAGTTCTGTTAATAATGTTGATGACATGACATATTAAATGATGACTTGGCAAGTGAAATGATGAAGTGAGTGATAAATAATTTTTTTTTATATAAAAATAATTATTAAGAAATTCAAAAAATACCTAAAAATAAGAAAATATTGTTTTAAAGAAATTAATTATACAAATATAAAATACATTATTATAAATAAAAAATAGAAACATGCTTAAAAATATGAAAATATACATTTTATTTATTTCATAAATCATAAAAAGTATGAAATAAAGTAAAGTATACTTAAAATTCAAAAATATATTAAAAAAAATATTTTTTTGGATATTATGCTTCATATTTTTAATGAAATATAAAAAAGAATCAAAAAAAATATTTTATTCTTATAAATAGTTTCTATTAAAATAAAAATATTTTGAACCATTTTTATTTTATTTTTATAGCATATATTATCTTATAAAAATATAAAAGAAACTAAATTATACTTTTAAAAACTATTTAATGTATACTCTATTTCAAATTTAAATAAAATCAAGATCTAAAAAAATATTTTCCCAATTTTATAGAACAATTTTAATTTATTTATATTAATAATATACCAATAAAGTTTATGCATTTTTCTTCATATTTTCATGTTATTTATTGTTTTTATTTTCTTTTATGAAAAAAAATATTATTTTAATAAAATATGAAATATATAAAATAATATTTTTGTATTTTTTCTGATTTTTCTAAGAAAATAATTAATGTTTATTATGGTTTTATAATTAAGTTCAACATAATTTGTGATCTATTTATTATTTTGTATAAATATATTGGTACTTTCTCTGGCAAAAACATATATAGGTGTTCATTATGCATTTATCTATGAAATATTTTCTGATTGTTTAAATTAAATTAAAGAATTTTTATTATATATTTTAAAAAATGTATAAACATTTTCTAATATGTTGTTAATGCATTCTCTTCAACTTACATTTTATGTTCATTATCATTATTGTATATTTTTAACGAATATTAAATTAAATATATGTATTTTAGTAACTCTAACTACTATATTTTGATAGTATATTTACATATATTGTCTACCAAGTATGAACATATAAAAATGATATATCTTTAATAAAAATCAGTAATAATAATGATGATTATGGTTCATATGATAAAATTTATATTTTAAACAGTCATAAATAAATTTGTGTAATTTCATATTTTTAATTAAAAAATTTAATATATTGAAATTAATAAAAGTATAATGAAATAATTTTAAATTACAACCCTAAATCTACAAATATAGATTTGTGAATAAAATATATTAAAAATGCATAATTATTAATAGATTTTTAATTTAAAAATGAAGAAAAGTAAGCTTGGAAAAAAATGAAAATATTGACCAATTGGTTTGTTATAAATATGATAAATTGAAACAGTTTTTAAGGTTAAGTGTGGTGCTTTGGAGCAATGTTATAGTATCCATGTGTACAAAAATATGATATCACATAGGCAATTGTAACATACAGTCTAGGAGAACCAATAAAATTGATTAAAAAAAATTATTTTGTTTAATTATCAACATTATATACATTCTAGCCAAATTAATATATAGATAGATAGCAATTCACAATAATAGCAACGGAGTCAAAAAAATTATTTTAATTTAATAAGTAAGAAGTATATAAATAATTAAACTTGTAAAAAACTACGGAACAAAAAAATTAAATTAAAGTGCTAATTAGAAAATAGTTACATTTGTTATAGTTAAAATCATACACTATAGAAAGTTAAAAAAGTTGTCCCGACTTAGCTTCGTAACTATGCAATATATTTATTAGACTCATGGTTCCAGGATCAACCATATACATGGTCAAATAAATGAGAAGAGGAAGAAAGATTCTCTTTGTCAAATGACATGCTCTCCTCTATCGAAATAAGAGGTTTTATTATTTTTTTTATAAAAGCCGTATTTAAGAGTTTACTATGTTGTATGGTTTAACATTCAATCCTCGTGGGTGTCCATCCTTAATCTTGTTCTTAGCATTCTTACTAAAAGGGAGAGTAGGCTTTGTTACAAAGATGTAAATATGTTTGACAAAAGTGGTAAAAACATAAATATTATTTGTTTAAGATGTAATATGTTTCATTTCGTTGATTTTAGATTAGTTCTGTTAATAATGTTGATGACATGACATATTAAATGATGACTTGGCAAGTGAAATGATGAAGTGAGTGATAAATAATTTTTTTTTATATAAAAATAATTATTAAGAAATTCAAAAAATACCTAAAAATAAGAAAATATTGTTTTAAAGAAATTAATTATACAAATATAAAATACATTATTATAAATAAAAAATAGAAACATGCTTAAAAATATGAAAATATACATTTTATTTATTTCATAAATCATAAAAAGTATGAAATAAAGTAAAGTATACTTAAAATTCAAAAATATATTAAAAAAAATATTTTTTTGGATATTATGCTTCATATTTTTAATGAAATATAAAAAAGAATCAAAAAAAATATTTTATTCTTATAAATAGTTTCTATTAAAATAAAAATATTTTGAACCATTTTTATTTTATTTTTATAGCATATATTATCTTATAAAAATATAAAAGAAACTAAATTATACTTTTAAAAACTATTTAATGTATACTCTATTTCAAATTTAAATAAAATCAAGATCTAAAAAAATATTTTCCCAATTTTATAGAACAATTTTAATTTATTTATATTAATAATATACCAATAAAGTTTATGCATTTTTCTTCATATTTTCATGTTATTTATTGTTTTTATTTTCTTTTATGAAAAAAAATATTATTTTAATAAAATATGAAATATATAAAATAATATTTTTGTATTTTTTCTGATTTTTCTAAGAAAATAATTAATGTTTATTATGGTTTTATAATTAAGTTCAACATAATTTGTGATCTATTTATTATTTTGTATAAATATATTGGTACTTTCTCTGGCAAAAACATATATAGGTGTTCATTATGCATTTATCTATGAAATATTTTCTGATTGTTTAAATTAAATTAAAGAATTTTTATTATATATTTTAAAAAATGTATAAACATTTTCTAATATGTTGTTAATGCATTCTCTTCAACTTACATTTTATGTTCATTATCATTATTGTATATTTTTAACGAATATTAAATTAAATATATGTATTTTAGTAACTCTAACTACTATATTTTGATAGTATATTTACATATATTGTCTACCAAGTATGAACATATAAAAATGATATATCTTTAATAAAAATCAGTAATAATAATGATGATTATGGTTCATATGATAAAATTTATATTTTAAACAGTCATAAATAAATTTGTGTAATTTCATATTTTTAATTAAAAAATTTAATATATTGAAATTAATAAAAGTATAATGAAATAATTTTAAATTACAACCCTAAATCTACAAATATAGATTTGTGAATAAAATATATTAAAAATGCATAATTATTAATAGATTTTTAATTTAAAAATGAAGAAAAGTAAGCTTGGAAAAAAATGAAAATATTGACCAATTGGTTTGTTATAAATATGATAAATTGAAACAGTTTTTAAGGTTAAGTGTGGTGCTTTGGAGCAATGTTATAGTATCCATGTGTACAAAAATATGATATCACATAGGCAATTGTAACATACAGTCTAGGAGAACCAATAAAATTGATTAAAAAAAATTATTTTGTTTAATTATCAACATTATATACATTCTAGCCAAATTAATATATAGATAGATAGCAATTCACAATAATAGCAACGGAGTCAAAAAAATTATTTTAATTTAATAAGTAAGAAGTATATAAATAATTAAACTTGTAAAAAACTACGGAACAAAAAAATTAAATTAAAGTGCTAATTAGAAAATAGTTACATTTGTTATAGTTAAAATCATACACTATAGAAAGTTAAAAAAGTTGTCCCGACTTAGCTTCGTAACTATGCAATATATTTATTAGACTCATGGTTCCAGGATCAACCATATACATGGTCAAATAAATGAGAAGAGGAAGAAAGATTCTCTTTGTCAAATGACATGCTCTCCTCTATCGAAATAAGAGGTTTTATTATTTTTTTTATAAAA
The DNA here is from genome assembly GCA_946814005.1 of Chamaenerion angustifolium. Lineage (NCBI taxonomy): Eukaryota > Viridiplantae > Streptophyta > Magnoliopsida > Myrtales > Onagraceae > Chamaenerion > Chamaenerion angustifolium. Next base: position 6,287,018 of record OX328279.1, read on the forward strand.
GCCGTATTTAAGAGTTTACTATGTTGTATGGTTTAACATTCAATCCTCGTGGGTGTCCATCCTTAATCTTGTTCTTAGCATTCTTACTAAAAGGGAGAGTAGGCTTTGTTACAAAGATGTAAATATGTTTGACAAAAGTGGTAAAAACATAAATATTATTTGTTTAAGATGTAATATGTTTCATTTCGTTGATTTTAGATTAGTTCTGTTAATAATGTTGATGACATGACATATTAAATGATGACTTGGCAAGTGAAATGATGAAGTGAGTGATAAATAATTTTTTTTTATATAAAAATAATTATTAAGAAATTCAAAAAATACCTAAAAATAAGAAAATATTGTTTTAAAGAAATTAATTATACAAATATAAAATACATTATTATAAATAAAAAATAGAAACATGCTTAAAAATATGAAAATATACATTTTATTTATTTCATAAATCATAAAAAGTATGAAATAAAGTAAAGTATACTTAAAATTCAAAAATATATTAAAAAAAATATTTTTTTGGATATTATGCTTCATATTTTTAATGAAATATAAAAAAGAATCAAAAAAAATATTTTATTCTTATAAATAGTTTCTATTAAAATAAAAATATTTTGAACCATTTTTATTTTATTTTTATAGCATATATTATCTTATAAAAATATAAAAGAAACTAAATTATACTTTTAAAAACTATTTAATGTATACTCTATTTCAAATTTAAATAAAATCAAGATCTAAAAGAATATTTTCCCAATTTTATAGAACAATTTTAATTTATTTATATTAATAATATACCAATAAAGTTTATGCATTTTTCTTCATATTTTCATGTTATTTATTGTTTTTATTTTCTTTTATGAAAAAAAATATTATTTTAATAAAATATGAAATATATAAAATAATATTTTTGTATTTTTTCTGATTTTTCTAAGAAAATAATTAATGTTTATTATGGTTTTATAATTAAGTTCAACATAATTTGTGATCTATTTATTATTTTGTATAAATATATTGGTACTTTCTCTGGCAAAAACATATATAGGTGTTCATTATGCATTTATCTATGAAATATTTTCTGATTGTTTAAATTAAATTAAAGAATTTTTATTATATATTTTAAAAAATGTATAAACATTTTCTAATATGTTGTTAATGCATTCTCTTCAACTTACATTTTATGTTCATTATCATTATTGTATATTTTTAACGAATATTAAATTAAATATATGTATTTTAGTAACTCTAACTACTATATTTTGATAGTATATTTACATATATTGTCTACCAAGTATGAACATATAAAAATGATATATCTTTAATAAAAATCAGTAATAATAATGATGATTATGGTTCATATGATAAAATTTATATTTTAAACAGTCATAAATAAATTTGTGTAATTTCATATTTTTAATTAAAAAATTTAATATATTGAAATTAATAAAAGTATAATGAAATAATTTTAAATTACAACCCTAAATCTACAAATATAGATTTGTGAATAAAATATATTAAAAATGCATAATTATTAATAGATTTTTAATTTAAAAATGAAGAAAAGTAAGCTTGGAAAAAAATGAAAATATTGACCAATTGGTTTGTTATAAATATGATAAATTGAAACAGTTTTTAAGGTTAAGTGTGGTGCTTTGGAGCAATGTTATAGTATCCATGTGTACAAAAATATGATATCACATAGGCAATTGTAACATACAGTCTAGGAGAACCAATAAAATTGATTAAAAAAAATTATTTTGTTTAATTATCAACATTATATACATTCTAGCCAAATTAATATATAGATAGATAGCAATTCACAATAATAGCAACGGAGTCAAAAAAATTATTTTAATTTAATAAGTAAGAAGTATATAAATAATTAAACTTGTAAAAAACTACGGAACAAAAAAATTAAATTAAAGTGCTAATTAGAAAATAGTTACATTTGTTATAGTTAAAATCATACACTATAGAAAGTTAAAAAAGTTGTCCCGACTTAGCTTCGTAACTATGCAATATATTTATTAGACTCATGGTTCCAGGATCAACCATATACATGGTCAAATAAATGAGAAGAGGAAGAAAGATTCTCTTTGTCAAATGACATGCTCTCCTCTATCGAAATAAGAGGTTTTATTATTTTTTTTATAAAAGCCGTATTTAAGAGTTTACTATGTTGTATGGTTTAACATTCAATCCTCGTGGGTGTCCATCCTTAATCTTGTTCTTAGCATTCTTACTAAAAGGGAGAGTAGGCTTTGTTACAAAGATGTAAATATGTTTGACAAAAGTGGTAAAAACATAAATATTATTTGTTTAAGATGTAATATGTTTCATTTCGTTGATTTTAGATTAGTTCTGTTAATAATGTTGATGACATGACATATTAAATGATGACTTGGCAAGTGAAATGATGAAGTGAGTGATAAATAATTTTTTTTTATATAAAAATAATTATTAAGAAATTCAAAAAATACCTAAAAATAAGAAAATATTGTTTTAAAGAAATTAATTATACAAATATAAAATACATTATTATAAATAAAAAATAGAAACATGCTTAAAAATATGAAAATATACATTTTATTTATTTCATAAATCATAAAAAGTATGAAATAAAGTAAAGTATACTTAAAATTCAAAAATATATTAAAAAAAATATTTTTTTGGATATTATGCTTCATATTTTTAATGAAATATAAAAAAGAATCAAAAAAAATATTTTATTCTTATAAATAGTTTCTATTAAAATAAAAATATTTTGAACCATTTTTATTTTATTTTTATAGCATATATTATCTTATAAAAATATAAAAGAAACTAAATTATACTTTTAAAAACTATTTAATGTATACTCTATTTCAAATTTAAATAAAATCAAGATCTAAAAAAATATTTTCCCAATTTTATAGAACAATTTTAATTTATTTATATTAATAATATACCAATAAAGTTTATGCATTTTTCTTCATATTTTCATGTTATTTATTGTTTTTATTTTCTTTTATGAAAAAAAATATTATTTTAATAAAATATGAAATATATAAAATAATATTTTTGTATTTTTTCTGATTTTTCTAAGAAAATAATTAATGTTTATTATGGTTTTATAATTAAGTTCAACATAATTTGTGATCTATTTATTATTTTGTATAAATATATTGGTACTTTCTCTGGCAAAAACATATATAGGTGTTCATTATGCATTTATCTATGAAATATTTTCTGATTGTTTAAATTAAATTAAAGAATTTTTATTATATATTTTAAAAAATGTATAAACATTTTCTAATATGTTGTTAATGCATTCTCTTCAACTTACATTTTATGTTCATTATCATTATTGTATATTTTTAACGAATATTAAATTAAATATATGTATTTTAGTAACTCTAACTACTATATTTTGATAGTATATTTACATATATTGTCTACCAAGTATGAACATATAAAAATGATATATCTTTAATAAAAATCAGTAATAATAATGATGATTATGGTTCATATGATAAAATTTATATTTTAAACAGTCATAAATAAATTTGTGTAATTTCATATTTTTAATTAAAAAATTTAATATATTGAAATTAATAAAAGTATAATGAAATAATTTTAAATTACAACCCTAAATCTACAAATATAGATTTGTGAATAAAATATATTAAAAATGCATAATTATTAATAGATTTTTAATTTAAAAATGAAGAAAAGTAAGCTTGGAAAAAAATGAAAATATTGACCAATTGGTTTGTTATAAATATGATAAATTGAAACAGTTTTTAAGGTTAAGTGTGGTGCTTTGGAGCAATGTTATAGTATCCATGTGTACAAAAATATGATATCACATAGGCAATTGTAACATACAGTCTAGGAGAACCAATAAAATTGATTAAAAAAAATTATTTTGTTTAATTATCAACATTATATACATTCTAGCCAAATTAATATATAGATAGATAGCAATTCACAATAATAGCAACGGAGTCAAAAAAATTATTTTAATTTAATAAGTAAGAAGTATATAAATAATTAAACTTGTAAAAAACTACGGAACAAAAAAATTAAATTAAAGTGCTAATTAGAAAATAGTTACATTTGTTATAGTTAAAATCATACACTATAGAAAGTTAAAAAAGTTGTCCCGACTTAGCTTCGTAACTATGCAATATATTTATTAGACTCATGGTTCCAGGATCAACCATATACATGGTCAAATAAATGAGAAGAGGAAGAAAGATTCTCTTTGTCAAATGACATGCTCTCCTCTATCGAAATAAGAGGTTTTATTATTTTTTTTATAAAAGCCGTATTTAAGAGTTTACTATGTTGTATGGTTTAACATTCAATCCTCGTGGGTGTCCATCCTTAATCTTGTTCTTAGCATTCTTACTAAAAGGGAGAGTAGGCTTTGTTACAAAGATGTAAATATGTTTGACAAAAGTGGTAAAAACATAAATATTATTTGTTTAAGATGTAATATGTTTCATTTCGTTGATTTTAGATTAGTTCTGTTAATAATGTTGATGACATGACATATTAAATGATGACTTGGCAAGTGAAATGATGAAGTGAGTGATAAATAATTTTTTTTTATATAAAAATAATTATTAAGAAATTCAAAAAATACCTAAAAATAAGAAAATATTGTTTTAAAGAAATTAATTATACAAATATAAAATACATTATTATAAATAAAAAATAGAAACATGCTTAAAAATATGAAAATATACATTTTATTTATTTCATAAATCATAAAAAGTATGAAATAAAGTAAAGTATACTTAAAATTCAAAAATATATTAAAAAAAATATTTTTTTGGATATTATGCTTCATATTTTTAATGAAATATAAAAAAGAATCAAAAAAAATATTTTATTCTTATAAATAGTTTCTATTAAAATAAAAATATTTTGAACCATTTTTATTTTATTTTTATAGCATATATTATCTTATAAAAATATAAAAGAAACTAAATTATACTTTTAAAAACTATTTAATGTATACTCTATTTCAAATTTAAATAAAATCAAGATCTAAAAAAATATTTTCCCAATTTTATAGAACAATTTTAATTTATTTATATTAATAATATACCAATAAAGTTTATGCATTTTTCTTCATATTTTCATGTTATTTATTGTTTTTATTTTCTTTTATGAAAAAAAATATTATTTTAATAAAATATGAAATATATAAAATAATATTTTTGTATTTTTTCTGATTTTTCTAAGAAAATAATTAATGTTTATTATGGTTTTATAATTAAGTTCAACATAATTTGTGATCTATTTATTATTTTGTATAAATATATTGGTACTTTCTCTGGCAAAAACATATATAGGTGTTCATTATGCATTTATCTATGAAATATTTTCTGATTGTTTAAATTAAATTAAAGAATTTTTATTATATATTTTAAAAAATGTATAAACATTTTCTAATATGTTGTTAATGCATTCTCTTCAACTTACATTTTATGTTCATTATCATTATTGTATATTTTTAACGAATATTAAATTAAATATATGTATTTTAGTAACTCTAACTACTATATTTTGATAGTATATTTACATATATTGTCTACCAAGTATGAACATATAAAAATGATATATCTTTAATAAAAATCAGTAATAATAATGATGATTATGGTTCATATGATAAAATTTATATTTTAAACAGTCATAAATAAATTTGTGTAATTTCATATTTTTAATTAAAAAATTTAATATATTGAAATTAATAAAAGTATAATGAAATAATTTTAAATTACAACCCTAAATCTACAAATATAGATTTGTGAATAAAATATATTAAAAATGCATAATTATTAATAGATTTTTAATTTAAAAATGAAGAAAAGTAAGCTTGGAAAAAAATGAAAATATTGACCAATTGGTTTGTTATAAATATGATAAATTGAAACAGTTTTTAAGGTTAAGTGTGGTGCTTTGGAGCAATGTTATAGTATCCATGTGTACAAAAATATGATATCACATAGGCAATTGTAACATACAGTCTAGGAGAACCAATAAAATTGATTAAAAAAAATTATTTTGTTTAATTATCAACATTATATACATTCTAGCCAAATTAATATATAGATAGATAGCAATTCACAATAATAGCAACGGAGTCAAAAAAATTATTTTAATTTAATAAGTAAGAAGTATATAAATAATTAAACTTGTAAAAAACTACGGAACAAAAAAATTAAATTAAAGTGCTAATTAGAAAATAGTTACATTTGTTATAGTTAAAATCATACACTATAGAAAGTTAAAAAAGTTGTCCCGACTTAGCTTCGTAACTATGCAATATATTTATTAGACTCATGGTTCCAGGATCAACCATATACATGGTCAAATAAATGAGAAGAGGAAGAAAGATTCTCTTTGTCAAATGACATGCTCTCCTCTATCGAAATAAGAGGTTTTATTATTTTTTTTATAAAAGCCGTATTTAAGAGTTTACTATGTTGTATGGTTTAACATTCAATCCTCGTGGGTGTCCATCCTTAATCTTGTTCTTAGCATTCTTACTAAAAGGGAGAGTAGGCTTTGTTACAAAGATGTAAATATGTTTGACAAAAGTGGTAAAAACATAAATATTATTTGTTTAAGATGTAATATGTTTCATTTCGTTGATTTTAGATTAGTTCTGTTAATAATGTTGATGACATGACATATTAAATGATGACTTGGCAAGTGAAATGATGAAGTGAGTGATAAATAATTTTTTTTTATATAAAAATAATTATTAAGAAATTCAAAAAATACCTAAAAATAAGAAAATATTGTTTTAAAGAAATTAATTATACAAATATAAAATACATTATTATAAATAAAAAATAGAAACATGCTTAAAAATATGAAAATATACATTTTATTTATTTCATAAATCATAAAAAGTATGAAATAAAGTAAAGTATACTTAAAATTCAAAAATATATTAAAAAAAATATTTTTTTGGATATTATGCTTCATATTTTTAATGAAATATAAAAAAGAATCAAAAAAAATATTTTATTCTTATAAATAGTTTCTATTAAAATAAAAATATTTTGAACCATTTTTATTTTATTTTTATAGCATATATTATCTTATAAAAATATAAAAGAAACTAAATTATACTTTTAAAAACTATTTAATGTATACTCTATTTCAAATTTAAATAAAATCAAGATCTAAAAAAATATTTTCCCAATTTTATAGAACAATTTTAATTTATTTATATTAATAATATACCAATAAAGTTTATGCATTTTTCTTCATATTTTCATGTTATTTATTGTTTTTATTTTCTTTTATGAAAAAAAATATTATTTTAATAAAATATGAAATATATAAAATAATATTTTTGTATTTTTTCTGATTTTTCTAAGAAAATAATTAATGTTTATTATGGTTTTATAATTAAGTTCAACATAATTTGTGATCTATTTATTATTTTGTATAAATATATTGGTACTTTCTCTGGCAAAAACATATATAGGTGTTCATTATGCATTTATCTATGAAATATTTTCTGATTGTTTAAATTAAATTAAAGAATTTTTATTATATATTTTAAAAAATGTATAAACATTTTCTAATATGTTGTTAATGCATTCTCTTCAACTTACATTTTATGTTCATTATCATTATTGTATATTTTTAACGAATATTAAATTAAATATATGTATTTTAGTAACTCTAACTACTATATTTTGATAGTATATTTACATATATTGTCTACCAAGTATGAACATATAAAAATGATATATCTTTAATAAAAATCAGTAATAATAATGATGATTATGGTTCATATGATAAAATTTATATTTTAAACAGTCATAAATAAATTTGTGTAATTTCATATTTTTAATTAAAAAATTTAATATATTGAAATTAATAAAAGTATAATGAAATAATTTTAAATTACAACCCTAAATCTACAAATATAGATTTGTGAATAAAATATATTAAAAATGCATAATTATTAATAGATTTTTAATTTAAAAATGAAGAAAAGTAAGCTTGGAAAAAAATGAAAATATTGACCAATTGGTTTGTTATAAATATGATAAATTGAAACAGTTTTTAAGGTTAAGTGTGGTGCTTTGGAGCAATGTTATAGTATCCATGTGTACAAAAATATGATATCACATAGGCAATTGTAACATACAGTCTAGGAGAACCAATAAAATTGATTAAAAAAAATTATTTTGTTTAATTATCAACATTATATACATTCTAGCCAAATTAATATATAGATAGATAGCAATTCACAATAATAGCAACGGAGTCAAAAAATTATTTTAATTTAATAAGTAAGAAGTATATAAATAATTAAACTTGTAAAAAACTACGGAACAAAAAAATTAAATTAAAGTGCTAATTAGAAAATAGTTACATTTGTTATAGTTAAAATCATACACTATAGAAAGTTAAAAAAGTTGTCCCGACTTAGCTTCGTAACTATGCAATATATTTATTAGACTCATGGTTCCAGGATCAACCATATACATGGTCAAATAAATGAGAAGAGGAAGAAAGATTCTCTTTGTCAAATGACATGCTCTCCTCTATCGAAATAAGAGGTTTTATTATTTTTTTTATAAAAGCCGTATTTAAGAGTTTACTATGTTGTATGGTTTAACATTCAATCCTCGTGGGTGTCCATCCTTAATCTTGTTCTTAGCATTCTTACTAAAAGGGAGAGTAGGCTTTGTTACAAAGATGTAAATATGTTTGACAAAAGTGGTAAAAACATAAATATTATTTGTTTAAGATGTAATATGTTTCATTTCGTTGATTTTAGATTAGTTCTGTTAATAATGTTGATGACATGACATATTAAATGATGACTTGGCAAGTGAAATGATGAAGTGAGTGATAAATAATTTTTTTTTATATAAAAATAATTATTAAGAAATTCAAAAAATACCTAAAAATAAGAAAATATTGTTTTAAAGAAATTAATTATACAAATATAAAATACATTATTATAAATAAAAAATAGAAACATGCTTAAAAATATGAAAATATACATTTTATTTATTTCATAAATCATAAAAAGTATGAAATAAAGTAAAGTATACTTAAAATTCAAAAATATATTAAAAAAAATATTTTTTTGGATATTATGCTTCATATTTTTAATGAAATATAAAAAAGAATCAAAAAAAATATTTTATTCTTATAAATAGTTTCTATTAAAATAAAAATATTTTGAACCATTTTTATTTTATTTTTATAGCATATATTATCTTATAAAAATATAAAAGAAACTAAATTATACTTTTAAAAACTATTTAATGTATACTCTATTTCAAATTTAAATAAAATCAAGATCTAAAAAAATATTTTCCCAATTTTATAGAACAATTTTAATTTATTTATATTAATAATATACCAATAAAGTTTATGCATTTTTCTTCATATTTTCATGTTATTTATTGTTTTTATTTTCTTTTATGAAAAAAAATATTATTTTAATAAAATATGAAATATATAAAATAATATTTTTGTATTTTTTCTGATTTTTCTAAGAAAATAATTAATGTTTATTATGGTTTTATAATTAAGTTCAACATAATTTGTGATCTATTTATTATTTTGTATAAATATATTGGTACTTTCTCTGGCAAAAACATATATAGGTGTTCATTATGCATTTATCTATGAAATATTTTCTGATTGTTTAAATTAAATTAAAGAATTTTTATTATATATTTTAAAAAATGTATAAACATTTTCTAATATGTTGTTAATGCATTCTCTTCAACTTACATTTTATGTTCATTATCATTATTGTATATTTTTAACGAATATTAAATTAAATATATGTATTTTAGTAACTCTAACTACTATATTTTGATAGTATATTTACATATATTGTCTACCAAGTATGAACATATAAAAATGATATATCTTTAATAAAAATCAGTAATAATAATGATGATTATGGTTCATATGATAAAATTTATATTTTAAACAGTCATAAATAAATTTGTGTAATTTCATATTTTTAATTAAAAAATTTAATATATTGAAATTAATAAAAGTATAATGAAATAATTTTAAATTACAACCCTAAATCTACAAATATAGATTTGTGAATAAAATATATTAAAAATGCATAATTATTAATAGATTTTTAATTTAAAAATGAAGAAAAGTAAGCTTGGAAAAAAATGAAAATATTGACCAATTGGTTTGTTATAAATATGATAAATTGAAACAGTTTTTAAGGTTAAGTGTGGTGCTTTGGAGCAATGTTATAGTATCCATGTGTACAAAAATATGATATCACATAGGCAATTGTAACATACAGTCTAGGAGAACCAATAAAATTGATTAAAAAAAATTATTTTGTTTAATTATCAACATTATATACATTCTAGCCAAATTAATATATAGATAGATAGCAATTCACAATAATAGCAACGGAGTCAAAAAATTATTTTAATTTAATAAGTAAGAAGTATATAAATAATTAAACTTGTAAAAAACTACGGAACAAAAAAATTAAATTAAAGTGCTAATTAGAAAATAGTTACATTTGTTATAGTTAAAATCATACACTATAGAAAGTTAAAAAAGTTGTCCCGACTTAGCTTCGTAACTATGCAATATATTTATTAGACTCATGGTTCCAGGATCAACCATATACATGGTCAAATAAATGAGAAGAGGAAGAAAGATTCTCTTTGTCAAATGACATGCTCTCCTCTATCGAAATAAGAGGTTTTATTATTTTTTTTATAAAAGCCGTATTTAAGAGTTTACTATGTTGTATGGTTTAACATTCAATCCTCGTGGGTGTCCATCCTTAATCTTGTTCTTAGCATTCTTACTAAAAGGGAGAGTAGGCTTTGTTACAAAGATGTAAATATGTTTGACAAAAGTGGTAAAAACATAAATATTATTTGTTTAAGATGTAATATGTTTCATTTCGTTGATTTTAGATTAGTTCTGTTAATAATGTTGATGACATGACATATTAAATGATGACTTGGCAAGTGAAATGATGAAGTGAGTGATAAATAATTTTTTTTTATATAAAAATAATTATTAAGAAATTCAAAAAATACCTAAAAATAAGAAAATATTGTTTTAAAGAAATTAATTATACAAATATAAAATACATTATTATAAATAAAAAATAGAAACATGCTTAAAAATATGAAAATATACATTTTATTTATTTCATAAATCATAAAAAGTATGAAATAAAGTAAAGTATACTTAAAATTCAAAAATATATTAAAAAAAATATTTTTTTGGATATTATGCTTCATATTTTTAATGAAATATAAAAAAGAATCAAAAAAAATATTTTATTCTTATAAATAGTTTCTATTAAAATAAAAATATTTTGAACCATTTTTATTTTATTTTTATAGCATATATTATCTTATAAAAATATAAAAGAAACTAAATTATACTTTTAAAAACTATTTAATGTATACTCTATTTCAAATTTAAATAAAATCAAGATCTAAAAAAATATTTTCCCAATTTTATAGAACAATTTTAATTTATTTATATTAATAATATACCAATAAAGTTTATGCATTTTTCTTCATATTTTCATGTTATTTATTGTTTTTATTTTCTTTTATGAAAAAAAATATTATTTTAATAAAATATGAAATATATAAAATAATATTTTTGTATTTTTTCTGATTTTTCTAAGAAAATAATTAATGTTTATTATGGTTTTATAATTAAGTTCAACATAATTTGTGATCTATTTATTATTTTGTATAAATATATTGGTACTTTCTCTGGCAAAAACATATATAGGTGTTCATTATGCATTTATCTATGAAATATTTTCTGATTGTTTAAATTAAATTAAAGAATTTTTATTATATATTTTAAAAAATGTATAAACATTTTCTAATATGTTGTTAATGCATTCTCTTCAACTTACATTTTATGTTCATTATCATTATTGTATATTTTTAACGAATATTAAATTAAATATATGTATTTTAGTAACTCTAACTACTATATTTTGATAGTATATTTACATATATTGTCTACCAAGTATGAACATATAAAAATGATATATCTTTAATAAAAATCAGTAATAATAATGATGATTATGGTTCATATGATAAAATTTATATTTTAAACAGTCATAAATAAATTTGTGTAATTTCATATTTTTAATTAAAAAATTTAATATATTGAAATTAATAAAAGTATAATGAAATAATTTTAAATTACAACCCTAAATCTACAAATATAGATTTGTGAATAAAATATATTAAAAATGCATAATTATTAATAGATTTTTAATTTAAAAATGAAGAAAAGTAAGCTTGGAAAAAAATGAAAATATTGACCAATTGGTTTGTTATAAATATGATAAATTGAAACAGTTTTTAAGGTTAAGTGTGGTGCTTTGGAGCAATGTTATAGTATCCATGTGTACAAAAATATGATATCACATAGGCAATTGTAACATACAGTCTAGGAGAACCAATAAAATTGATTAAAAAAAATTATTTTGTTTAATTATCAACATTATATACATTCTAGCCAAATTAATATATAGATAGATAGCAATTCACAATAATAGCAACGGAGTCAAAAAATTATTTTAATTTAATAAGTAAGAAGTATATAAATAATTAAACTTGTAAAAAACTACGGAACAAAAAAATTAAATTAAAGTGCTAATTAGAAAATAGTTACATTTGTTATAGTTAAAATCATACACTATAGAAAGTTAAAAAAGTTGTCCCGACTTAGCTTCGTAACTATGCAATATATTTATTAGACTCATGGTTCCAGGATCAACCATATACATGGTCAAATAAATGAGAAGAGGAAGAAAGATTCTCTTTGTCAAATGACATGCTCTCCTCTATCGAAATAAGAGGTTTTATTATTTTTTTTATAAAAGCCGTATTTAAGAGTTTACTATGTTGTATGGTTTAACATTCAATCCTCGTGGGTGTCCATCCTTAATCTTGTTCTTAGCATTCTTACTAAAAGGGAGAGTAGGCTTTGTTACAAAGATGTAAATATGTTTGACAAAAGTGGTAAAAACATAAATATTATTTGTTTAAGATGTAATATGTTTCATTTCGTTGATTTTAGATTAGTTCTGTTAATAATGTTGATGACATGACATATTAAATGATGACTTGGCAAGTGAAATGATGAAGTGAGTGATAAATAATTTTTTTTTATATAAAAATAATTATTAAGAAATTCAAAAAATACCTAAAAATAAGAAAATATTGTTTTAAAGAAATTAATTATACAAATATAAAATACATTATTATAAATAAAAAATAGAAACATGCTTAAAAATATGAAAATATACATTTTATTTATTTCATAAATCATAAAAAGTATGAAATAAAGTAAAGTATACTTAAAATTCAAAAATATATTAAAAAAAATATTTTTTTGGATATTATGCTTCATATTTTTAATGAAATATAAAAAAGAATCAAAAAAAATATTTTATTCTTATAAATAGTTTCTATTAAAATAAAAATATTTTGAACCATTTTTATTTTATTTTTATAGCATATATTATCTTATAAAAATATAAAAGAAACTAAATTATACTTTTAAAAACTATTTAATGTATACTCTATTTCAAATTTAAATAAAATCAAGATCTAAAAGAATATTTTCCCAATTTTATAGAACAATTTTAATTTATTTATATTAATAATATACCAATAAAGTTTATGCATTTTTCTTCATATTTTCATGTTATTTATTGTTTTTATTTTCTTTTATGAAAAAAAATATTATTTTAATAAAATATGAAATATATAAAATAATATTTTTGTATTTTTTCTGATTTTTCTAAGAAAATAATTAATGTTTATTATGGTTTTATAATTAAGTTCAACATAATTTGTGATCTATTTATTATTTTGTATAAATATATTGGTACTTTCTCTGGCAAAAACATATATAGGTGTTCATTATGCATTTATCTATGAAATATTTTCTGATTGTTTAAATTAAATTAAAGAATTTTTATTATATATTTTAAAAAATGTATAAACATTTTCTAATATGTTGTTAATGCATTCTCTTCAACTTACATTTTATGTTCATTATCATTATTGTATATTTTTAACGAATATTAAATTAAATATATGTATTTTAGTAACTCTAACTACTATATTTTGATAGTATATTTACATATATTGTCTACCAAGTATGAACATATAAAAATGATATATCTTTAATAAAAATCAGTAATAATAATGATGATTATGGTTCATATGATAAAATTTATATTTTAAACAGTCATAAATAAATTTGTGTAATTTCATATTTTTAATTAAAAAATTTAATATATTGAAATTAATAAAAGTATAATGAAATAATTTTAAATTACAACCCTAAATCTACAAATATAGATTTGTGAATAAAATATATTAAAAATGCATAATTATTAATAGATTTTTAATTTAAAAATGAAGAAAAGTAAGCTTGGAAAAAAATGAAAATATTGACCAATTGGTTTGTTATAAATATGATAAATTGAAACAGTTTTTAAGGTTAAGTGTGGTGCTTTGGAGCAATGTTATAGTATCCATGTGTACAAAAATATGATATCACATAGGCAATTGTAACATACAGTCTAGGAGAACCAATAAAATTGATTAAAAAAAATTATTTTGTTTAATTATCAACATTATATACATTCTAGCCAAATTAATATATAGATAGATAGCAATTCACAATAATAGCAACGGAGTCAAAAAATTATTTTAATTTAATAAGTAAGAAGTATATAAATAATTAAACTTGTAAAAAACTACGGAACAAAAAAATTAAATTAAAGTGCTAATTAGAAAATAGTTACATTTGTTATAGTTAAAATCATACACTATAGAAAGTTAAAAAAGTTGTCCCGACTTAGCTTCGTAACTATGCAATATATTTATTAGACTCATGGTTCCAGGATCAACCATATACATGGTCAAATAAATGAGAAGAGGAAGAAAGATTCTCTTTGTCAAATGACATGCTCTCCTCTATCGAAATAAGAGGTTTTATTATTTTTTTTATAAAAGCCGTATTTAAGAGTTTACTATGTTGTATGGTTTAACATTCAATCCTCGTGGGTGTCCATCCTTAATCTTGTTCTTAGCATTCTTACTAAAAGGGAGAGTAGGCTTTGTTACAAAGATGTAAATATGTTTGACAAAAGTGGTAAAAACATAAATATTATTTGTTTAAGATGTAATATGTTTCATTTCGTTGATTTTAGATTAGTTCTGTTAATAATGTTGATGACATGACATATTAAATGATGACTTGGCAAGTGAAATGATGAAGTGAGTGATAAATAATTTTTTTTTATATAAAAATAATTATTAAGAAATTCAAAAAATACCTAAAAATAAGAAAATATTGTTTTAAAGAAATTAATTATACAAATATAAAATACATTATTATAAATAAAAAATAGAAACATGCTTAAAAATATGAAAATATACATTTTATTTATTTCATAAATCATAAAAAGTATGAAATAAAGTAAAGTATACTTAAAATTCAAAAATATATTAAAAAAAATATTTTTTTGGATATTATGCTTCATATTTTTAATGAAATATAAAAAAGAATCAAAAAAAATATTTTATTCTTATAAATAGTTTCTATTAAAATAAAAATATTTTGAACCATTTTTATTTTATTTTTATAGCATATATTATCTTATAAAAATATAAAAGAAACTAAATTATACTTTTAAAAACTAT
Source organism: Chamaenerion angustifolium (assembly GCA_946814005.1). Lineage (NCBI taxonomy): Eukaryota > Viridiplantae > Streptophyta > Magnoliopsida > Myrtales > Onagraceae > Chamaenerion > Chamaenerion angustifolium. The sequence goes on from OX328279.1 coordinate 6,302,755, forward strand.
TTAATGTATACTCTATTTCAAATTTAAATAAAATCAAGATCTAAAAAAATATTTTCCCAATTTTATAGAACAATTTTAATTTATTTATATTAATAATATACCAATAAAGTTTATGCATTTTTCTTCATATTTTCATGTTATTTATTGTTTTTATTTTCTTTTATGAAAAAAAATATTATTTTAATAAAATATGAAATATATAAAATAATATTTTTGTATTTTTTCTGATTTTTCTAAGAAAATAATTAATGTTTATTATGGTTTTATAATTAAGTTCAACATAATTTGTGATCTATTTATTATTTTGTATAAATATATTGGTACTTTCTCTGGCAAAAACATATATAGGTGTTCATTATGCATTTATCTATGAAATATTTTCTGATTGTTTAAATTAAATTAAAGAATTTTTATTATATATTTTAAAAAATGTATAAACATTTTCTAATATGTTGTTAATGCATTCTCTTCAACTTACATTTTATGTTCATTATCATTATTGTATATTTTTAACGAATATTAAATTAAATATATGTATTTTAGTAACTCTAACTACTATATTTTGATAGTATATTTACATATATTGTCTACCAAGTATGAACATATAAAAATGATATATCTTTAATAAAAATCAGTAATAATAATGATGATTATGGTTCATATGATAAAATTTATATTTTAAACAGTCATAAATAAATTTGTGTAATTTCATATTTTTAATTAAAAAATTTAATATATTGAAATTAATAAAAGTATAATGAAATAATTTTAAATTACAACCCTAAATCTACAAATATAGATTTGTGAATAAAATATATTAAAAATGCATAATTATTAATAGATTTTTAATTTAAAAATGAAGAAAAGTAAGCTTGGAAAAAAATGAAAATATTGACCAATTGGTTTGTTATAAATATGATAAATTGAAACAGTTTTTAAGGTTAAGTGTGGTGCTTTGGAGCAATGTTATAGTATCCATGTGTACAAAAATATGATATCACATAGGCAATTGTAACATACAGTCTAGGAGAACCAATAAAATTGATTAAAAAAAATTATTTTGTTTAATTATCAACATTATATACATTCTAGCCAAATTAATATATAGATAGATAGCAATTCACAATAATAGCAACGGAGTCAAAAAATTATTTTAATTTAATAAGTAAGAAGTATATAAATAATTAAACTTGTAAAAAACTACGGAACAAAAAAATTAAATTAAAGTGCTAATTAGAAAATAGTTACATTTGTTATAGTTAAAATCATACACTATAGAAAGTTAAAAAAGTTGTCCCGACTTAGCTTCGTAACTATGCAATATATTTATTAGACTCATGGTTCCAGGATCAACCATATACATGGTCAAATAAATGAGAAGAGGAAGAAAGATTCTCTTTGTCAAATGACATGCTCTCCTCTATCGAAATAAGAGGTTTTATTATTTTTTTTATAAAAGCCGTATTTAAGAGTTTACTATGTTGTATGGTTTAACATTCAATCCTCGTGGGTGTCCATCCTTAATCTTGTTCTTAGCATTCTTACTAAAAGGGAGAGTAGGCTTTGTTACAAAGATGTAAATATGTTTGACAAAAGTGGTAAAAACATAAATATTATTTGTTTAAGATGTAATATGTTTCATTTCGTTGATTTTAGATTAGTTCTGTTAATAATGTTGATGACATGACATATTAAATGATGACTTGGCAAGTGAAATGATGAAGTGAGTGATAAATAATTTTTTTTTATATAAAAATAATTATTAAGAAATTCAAAAAATACCTAAAAATAAGAAAATATTGTTTTAAAGAAATTAATTATACAAATATAAAATACATTATTATAAATAAAAAATAGAAACATGCTTAAAAATATGAAAATATACATTTTATTTATTTCATAAATCATAAAAAGTATGAAATAAAGTAAAGTATACTTAAAATTCAAAAATATATTAAAAAAAAATATTTTTTTGGATATTATGCTTCATATTTTTAATGAAATATAAAAAAGAATCAAAAAAAATATTTTATTCTTATAAATAGTTTCTATTAAAATAAAAATATTTTGAACCATTTTTATTTTATTTTTATAGCATATATTATCTTATAAAAATATAAAAGAAACTAAATTATACTTTTAAAAACTATTTAATGTATACTCTATTTCAAATTTAAATAAAATCAAGATCTAAAAAAATATTTTCCCAATTTTATAGAACAATTTTAATTTATTTATATTAATAATATACCAATAAAGTTTATGCATTTTTCTTCATATTTTCATGTTATTTATTGTTTTTATTTTCTTTTATGAAAAAAAATATTATTTTAATAAAATATGAAATATATAAAATAATATTTTTGTATTTTTTCTGATTTTTCTAAGAAAATAATTAATGTTTATTATGGTTTTATAATTAAGTTCAACATAATTTGTGATCTATTTATTATTTTGTATAAATATATTGGTACTTTCTCTGGCAAAAACATATATAGGTGTTCATTATGCATTTATCTATGAAATATTTTCTGATTGTTTAAATTAAATTAAAGAATTTTTATTATATATTTTAAAAAATGTATAAACATTTTCTAATATGTTGTTAATGCATTCTCTTCAACTTACATTTTATGTTCATTATCATTATTGTATATTTTTAACGAATATTAAATTAAATATATGTATTTTAGTAACTCTAACTACTATATTTTGATAGTATATTTACATATATTGTCTACCAAGTATGAACATATAAAAATGATATATCTTTAATAAAAATCAGTAATAATAATGATGATTATGGTTCATATGATAAAATTTATATTTTAAACAGTCATAAATAAATTTGTGTAATTTCATATTTTTAATTAAAAAATTTAATATATTGAAATTAATAAAAGTATAATGAAATAATTTTAAATTACAACCCTAAATCTACAAATATAGATTTGTGAATAAAATATATTAAAAATGCATAATTATTAATAGATTTTTAATTTAAAAATGAAGAAAAGTAAGCTTGGAAAAAAATGAAAATATTGACCAATTGGTTTGTTATAAATATGATAAATTGAAACAGTTTTTAAGGTTAAGTGTGGTGCTTTGGAGCAATGTTATAGTATCCATGTGTACAAAAATATGATATCACATAGGCAATTGTAACATACAGTCTAGGAGAACCAATAAAATTGATTAAAAAAAATTATTTTGTTTAATTATCAACATTATATACATTCTAGCCAAATTAATATATAGATAGATAGCAATTCACAATAATAGCAACGGAGTCAAAAAATTATTTTAATTTAATAAGTAAGAAGTATATAAATAATTAAACTTGTAAAAAACTACGGAACAAAAAAATTAAATTAAAGTGCTAATTAGAAAATAGTTACATTTGTTATAGTTAAAATCATACACTATAGAAAGTTAAAAAAGTTGTCCCGACTTAGCTTCGTAACTATGCAATATATTTATTAGACTCATGGTTCCAGGATCAACCATATACATGGTCAAATAAATGAGAAGAGGAAGAAAGATTCTCTTTGTCAAATGACATGCTCTCCTCTATCGAAATAAGAGGTTTTATTATTTTTTTTATAAAAGCCGTATTTAAGAGTTTACTATGTTGTATGGTTTAACATTCAATCCTCGTGGGTGTCCATCCTTAATCTTGTTCTTAGCATTCTTACTAAAAGGGAGAGTAGGCTTTGTTACAAAGATGTAAATATGTTTGACAAAAGTGGTAAAAACATAAATATTATTTGTTTAAGATGTAATATGTTTCATTTCGTTGATTTTAGATTAGTTCTGTTAATAATGTTGATGACATGACATATTAAATGATGACTTGGCAAGTGAAATGATGAAGTGAGTGATAAATAATTTTTTTTTATATAAAAATAATTATTAAGAAATTCAAAAAATACCTAAAAATAAGAAAATATTGTTTTAAAGAAATTAATTATACAAATATAAAATACATTATTATAAATAAAAAATAGAAACATGCTTAAAAATATGAAAATATACATTTTATTTATTTCATAAATCATAAAAAGTATGAAATAAAGTAAAGTATACTTAAAATTCAAAAATATATTAAAAAAAATATTTTTTTGGATATTATGCTTCATATTTTTAATGAAATATAAAAAAGAATCAAAAAAAATATTTTATTCTTATAAATAGTTTCTATTAAAATAAAAATATTTTGAACCATTTTTATTTTATTTTTATAGCATATATTATCTTATAAAAATATAAAAGAAACTAAATTATACTTTTAAAAACTATTTAATGTATACTCTATTTCAAATTTAAATAAAATCAAGATCTAAAAAAATATTTTCCCAATTTTATAGAACAATTTTAATTTATTTATATTAATAATATACCAATAAAGTTTATGCATTTTTCTTCATATTTTCATGTTATTTATTGTTTTTATTTTCTTTTATGAAAAAAAATATTATTTTAATAAAATATGAAATATATAAAATAATATTTTTGTATTTTTTCTGATTTTTCTAAGAAAATAATTAATGTTTATTATGGTTTTATAATTAAGTTCAACATAATTTGTGATCTATTTATTATTTTGTATAAATATATTGGTACTTTCTCTGGCAAAAACATATATAGGTGTTCATTATGCATTTATCTATGAAATATTTTCTGATTGTTTAAATTAAATTAAAGAATTTTTATTATATATTTTAAAAAATGTATAAACATTTTCTAATATGTTGTTAATGCATTCTCTTCAACTTACATTTTATGTTCATTATCATTATTGTATATTTTTAACGAATATTAAATTAAATATATGTATTTTAGTAACTCTAACTACTATATTTTGATAGTATATTTACATATATTGTCTACCAAGTATGAACATATAAAAATGATATATCTTTAATAAAAATCAGTAATAATAATGATGATTATGGTTCATATGATAAAATTTATATTTTAAACAGTCATAAATAAATTTGTGTAATTTCATATTTTTAATTAAAAAATTTAATATATTGAAATTAATAAAAGTATAATGAAATAATTTTAAATTACAACCCTAAATCTACAAATATAGATTTGTGAATAAAATATATTAAAAATGCATAATTATTAATAGATTTTTAATTTAAAAATGAAGAAAAGTAAGCTTGGAAAAAAATGAAAATATTGACCAATTGGTTTGTTATAAATATGATAAATTGAAACAGTTTTTAAGGTTAAGTGTGGTGCTTTGGAGCAATGTTATAGTATCCATGTGTACAAAAATATGATATCACATAGGCAATTGTAACATACAGTCTAGGAGAACCAATAAAATTGATTAAAAAAAATTATTTTGTTTAATTATCAACATTATATACATTCTAGCCAAATTAATATATAGATAGATAGCAATTCACAATAATAGCAACGGAGTCAAAAAATTATTTTAATTTAATAAGTAAGAAGTATATAAATAATTAAACTTGTAAAAAACTACGGAACAAAAAAATTAAATTAAAGTGCTAATTAGAAAATAGTTACATTTGTTATAGTTAAAATCATACACTATAGAAAGTTAAAAAAGTTGTCCCGACTTAGCTTCGTAACTATGCAATATATTTATTAGACTCATGGTTCCAGGATCAACCATATACATGGTCAAATAAATGAGAAGAGGAAGAAAGATTCTCTTTGTCAAATGACATGCTCTCCTCTATCGAAATAAGAGGTTTTATTATTTTTTTTATAAAAGCCGTATTTAAGAGTTTACTATGTTGTATGGTTTAACATTCAATCCTCGTGGGTGTCCATCCTTAATCTTGTTCTTAGCATTCTTACTAAAAGGGAGAGTAGGCTTTGTTACAAAGATGTAAATATGTTTGACAAAAGTGGTAAAAACATAAATATTATTTGTTTAAGATGTAATATGTTTCATTTCGTTGATTTTAGATTAGTTCTGTTAATAATGTTGATGACATGACATATTAAATGATGACTTGGCAAGTGAAATGATGAAGTGAGTGATAAATAATTTTTTTTTATATAAAAATAATTATTAAGAAATTCAAAAAATACCTAAAAATAAGAAAATATTGTTTTAAAGAAATTAATTATACAAATATAAAATACATTATTATAAATAAAAAATAGAAACATGCTTAAAAATATGAAAATATACATTTTATTTATTTCATAAATCATAAAAAGTATGAAATAAAGTAAAGTATACTTAAAATTCAAAAATATATTAAAAAAAATATTTTTTTGGATATTATGCTTCATATTTTTAATGAAATATAAAAAAGAATCAAAAAAAATATTTTATTCTTATAAATAGTTTCTATTAAAATAAAAATATTTTGAACCATTTTTATTTTATTTTTATAGCATATATTATCTTATAAAAATATAAAAGAAACTAAATTATACTTTTAAAAACTATTTAATGTATACTCTATTTCAAATTTAAATAAAATCAAGATCTAAAAAAATATTTTCCCAATTTTATAGAACAATTTTAATTTATTTATATTAATAATATACCAATAAAGTTTATGCATTTTTCTTCATATTTTCATGTTATTTATTGTTTTTATTTTCTTTTATGAAAAAAAATATTATTTTAATAAAATATGAAATATATAAAATAATATTTTTGTATTTTTTCTGATTTTTCTAAGAAAATAATTAATGTTTATTATGGTTTTATAATTAAGTTCAACATAATTTGTGATCTATTTATTATTTTGTATAAATATATTGGTACTTTCTCTGGCAAAAACATATATAGGTGTTCATTATGCATTTATCTATGAAATATTTTCTGATTGTTTAAATTAAATTAAAGAATTTTTATTATATATTTTAAAAAATGTATAAACATTTTCTAATATGTTGTTAATGCATTCTCTTCAACTTACATTTTATGTTCATTATCATTATTGTATATTTTTAACGAATATTAAATTAAATATATGTATTTTAGTAACTCTAACTACTATATTTTGATAGTATATTTACATATATTGTCTACCAAGTATGAACATATAAAAATGATATATCTTTAATAAAAATCAGTAATAATAATGATGATTATGGTTCATATGATAAAATTTATATTTTAAACAGTCATAAATAAATTTGTGTAATTTCATATTTTTAATTAAAAAATTTAATATATTGAAATTAATAAAAGTATAATGAAATAATTTTAAATTACAACCCTAAATCTACAAATATAGATTTGTGAATAAAATATATTAAAAATGCATAATTATTAATAGATTTTTAATTTAAAAATGAAGAAAAGTAAGCTTGGAAAAAAATGAAAATATTGACCAATTGGTTTGTTATAAATATGATAAATTGAAACAGTTTTTAAGGTTAAGTGTGGTGCTTTGGAGCAATGTTATAGTATCCATGTGTACAAAAATATGATATCACATAGGCAATTGTAACATACAGTCTAGGAGAACCAATAAAATTGATTAAAAAAAATTATTTTGTTTAATTATCAACATTATATACATTCTAGCCAAATTAATATATAGATAGATAGCAATTCACAATAATAGCAACGGAGTCAAAAAATTATTTTAATTTAATAAGTAAGAAGTATATAAATAATTAAACTTGTAAAAAACTACGGAACAAAAAAATTAAATTAAAGTGCTAATTAGAAAATAGTTACATTTGTTATAGTTAAAATCATACACTATAGAAAGTTAAAAAAGTTGTCCCGACTTAGCTTCGTAACTATGCAATATATTTATTAGACTCATGGTTCCAGGATCAACCATATACATGGTCAAATAAATGAGAAGAGGAAGAAAGATTCTCTTTGTCAAATGACATGCTCTCCTCTATCGAAATAAGAGGTTTTATTATTTTTTTTATAAAAGCCGTATTTAAGAGTTTACTATGTTGTATGGTTTAACATTCAATCCTCGTGGGTGTCCATCCTTAATCTTGTTCTTAGCATTCTTACTAAAAGGGAGAGTAGGCTTTGTTACAAAGATGTAAATATGTTTGACAAAAGTGGTAAAAACATAAATATTATTTGTTTAAGATGTAATATGTTTCATTTCGTTGATTTTAGATTAGTTCTGTTAATAATGTTGATGACATGACATATTAAATGATGACTTGGCAAGTGAAATGATGAAGTGAGTGATAAATAATTTTTTTTTATATAAAAATAATTATTAAGAAATTCAAAAAATACCTAAAAATAAGAAAATATTGTTTTAAAGAAATTAATTATACAAATATAAAATACATTATTATAAATAAAAAATAGAAACATGCTTAAAAATATGAAAATATACATTTTATTTATTTCATAAATCATAAAAAGTATGAAATAAAGTAAAGTATACTTAAAATTCAAAAATATATTAAAAAAAATATTTTTTTGGATATTATGCTTCATATTTTTAATGAAATATAAAAAAGAATCAAAAAAAATATTTTATTCTTATAAATAGTTTCTATTAAAATAAAAATATTTTGAACCATTTTTATTTTATTTTTATAGCATATATTATCTTATAAAAATATAAAAGAAACTAAATTATACTTTTAAAAACTATTTAATGTATACTCTATTTCAAATTTAAATAAAATCAAGATCTAAAAAAATATTTTCCCAATTTTATAGAACAATTTTAATTTATTTATATTAATAATATACCAATAAAGTTTATGCATTTTTCTTCATATTTTCATGTTATTTATTGTTTTTATTTTCTTTTATGAAAAAAAATATTATTTTAATAAAATATGAAATATATAAAATAATATTTTTGTATTTTTTCTGATTTTTCTAAGAAAATAATTAATGTTTATTATGGTTTTATAATTAAGTTCAACATAATTTGTGATCTATTTATTATTTTGTATAAATATATTGGTACTTTCTCTGGCAAAAACATATATAGGTGTTCATTATGCATTTATCTATGAAATATTTTCTGATTGTTTAAATTAAATTAAAGAATTTTTATTATATATTTTAAAAAATGTATAAACATTTTCTAATATGTTGTTAATGCATTCTCTTCAACTTACATTTTATGTTCATTATCATTATTGTATATTTTTAACGAATATTAAATTAAATATATGTATTTTAGTAACTCTAACTACTATATTTTGATAGTATATTTACATATATTGTCTACCAAGTATGAACATATAAAAATGATATATCTTTAATAAAAATCAGTAATAATAATGATGATTATGGTTCATATGATAAAATTTATATTTTAAACAGTCATAAATAAATTTGTGTAATTTCATATTTTTAATTAAAAAATTTAATATATTGAAATTAATAAAAGTATAATGAAATAATTTTAAATTACAACCCTAAATCTACAAATATAGATTTGTGAATAAAATATATTAAAAATGCATAATTATTAATAGATTTTTAATTTAAAAATGAAGAAAAGTAAGCTTGGAAAAAAATGAAAATATTGACCAATTGGTTTGTTATAAATATGATAAATTGAAACAGTTTTTAAGGTTAAGTGTGGTGCTTTGGAGCAATGTTATAGTATCCATGTGTACAAAAATATGATATCACATAGGCAATTGTAACATACAGTCTAGGAGAACCAATAAAATTGATTAAAAAAAATTATTTTGTTTAATTATCAACATTATATACATTCTAGCCAAATTAATATATAGATAGATAGCAATTCACAATAATAGCAACGGAGTCAAAAAATTATTTTAATTTAATAAGTAAGAAGTATATAAATAATTAAACTTGTAAAAAACTACGGAACAAAAAAATTAAATTAAAGTGCTAATTAGAAAATAGTTACATTTGTTATAGTTAAAATCATACACTATAGAAAGTTAAAAAAGTTGTCCCGACTTAGCTTCGTAACTATGCAATATATTTATTAGACTCATGGTTCCAGGATCAACCATATACATGGTCAAATAAATGAGAAGAGGAAGAAAGATTCTCTTTGTCAAATGACATGCTCTCCTCTATCGAAATAAGAGGTTTTATTATTTTTTTTATAAAAGCCGTATTTAAGAGTTTACTATGTTGTATGGTTTAACATTCAATCCTCGTGGGTGTCCATCCTTAATCTTGTTCTTAGCATTCTTACTAAAAGGGAGAGTAGGCTTTGTTACAAAGATGTAAATATGTTTGACAAAAGTGGTAAAAACATAAATATTATTTGTTTAAGATGTAATATGTTTCATTTCGTTGATTTTAGATTAGTTCTGTTAATAATGTTGATGACATGACATATTAAATGATGACTTGGCAAGTGAAATGATGAAGTGAGTGATAAATAATTTTTTTTTATATAAAAATAATTATTAAGAAATTCAAAAAATACCTAAAAATAAGAAAATATTGTTTTAAAGAAATTAATTATACAAATATAAAATACATTATTATAAATAAAAAATAGAAACATGCTTAAAAATATGAAAATATACATTTTATTTATTTCATAAATCATAAAAAGTATGAAATAAAGTAAAGTATACTTAAAATTCAAAAATATATTAAAAAAAAATATTTTTTTGGATATTATGCTTCATATTTTTAATGAAATATAAAAAAGAATCAAAAAAAATATTTTATTCTTATAAATAGTTTCTATTAAAATAAAAATATTTTGAACCATTTTTATTTTATTTTTATAGCATATATTATCTTATAAAAATATAAAAGAAACTAAATTATACTTTTAAAAACTATTTAATGTATACTCTATTTCAAATTTAAATAAAATCAAGATCTAAAAAAATATTTTCCCAATTTTATAGAACAATTTTAATTTATTTATATTAATAATATACCAATAAAGTTTATGCATTTTTCTTCATATTTTCATGTTATTTATTGTTTTTATTTTCTTTTATGAAAAAAAATATTATTTTAATAAAATATGAAATATATAAAATAATATTTTTGTATTTTTTCTGATTTTTCTAAATTTGTATGTGTTTATTCATGTTATATATACTATATTGTTATTTTTTACAATGTGGTTCAATTATGTGTCGTCACGTGTACAAAACTAATACAATCATCAAAGTTAACAGAATAGTTGTACGGAAAGTTAACCCTTTGTTTAAAACCAACAAAATGAAACATAATTTATTATAAGTTATAGGTCCAAGACAAGTTGCATTAAAGAATGATATAGTCAAACATATTACATATTTTTCACTTATTCAAACAAATAGACTACACAACTCCATCTAGAGGTGTTAATGAGTTATGATGCATCATATCACCACTGAAATTTGACCTCTATTTTTGTGATGTGAAAATTATGAGCCAGATCTCGTAGATGGAAGTGAATACCATCGCGGGCCAAACCAAGTTATGATATTAAAGGTTAATCCGTGAATCAACTCGTATCAATAGGCACCTCTCTCTAATTTTATTAAAAGTACATGATTTACCATAAATCTCTATTTAGTTGTTTGAATATATTAATCTATGGTAATGAAAGTAAATTGAAAGTCTCACCATATATTGAAGATGAGGAAACGTGGAATGTGATGATGCAACAATCGTTAATGTTTCGTATGAGTCAGATTGGTATTTGAATTACTGATTTGTATTGAATGAAAATATTATTTTGAGTTAGTTAAAAATATTCATGGTGCACCGTGAATTAACTCGCGGTCCAATTTTCAAATATAAATATGACTCATCACTGGGTGCGGATTGGTACACAATAACTAACTGCTGCACAATAACCATCCGGACACGCATTATTGATACCTTATATCACAGCTAATCATATATTTTTTAGGTACTTTTGTTTTTATTTTAATTTTTGATAAATATTTTATATTTTTTGTCGTATAGACTTTTCCTCTATTTATTTATTTCAGCTTGGATGTTTTCCTTCTAATTGTTTTTTAGATATATTTTTTGATTTTTTATTTTTTTTCTCCACATCAATTTTTTATTATTTATTGAAAAATAATTTTTTTTTGGCCAAATTTGGGGGGGTTACTTTAGACTTTAGAGAATATCCGCATATTATGATTTGTTCTATCTAACGACGACACCTTTGCCAAAAATAAATCTAACGACGACTTCTTTTATTCTTTATTATATAATCATCCTGTCTCTGTGATGTGGCGAAGGGACGTTGGTAGGGACGTTAGAATCGTTTTGGATCCAATTTCTTGTTACAATAATACCGTGGGAGGCAGTTATCCTCTGTTAGGTAGGGAATAGTGGATGGGACGGACTGGGACAACCGATTTGTGCCACGTAACGCCGTGTAAGGATTTGATTAATCCAACTTTTTTAAATAATTTGGCCAAAAAAAAAACTTTTTTAAATAATAATTTTGGGTTGCAATTAACTTTTTGCTAGGTAATTAGGTTACAAACTTTGTAACCTAATTACCCAAACTTTGTAATATGAAACTTAAAATGAAAATTTACTGTAACAACTCTGATTATGGGATCAAAATGAGATGAGAAGAACAATTTCGTAGTTTTTACCTATGAAAATAACTTCATTTAATAGTTAAGTTATTCAAAAAAAAATATATTTTGTCGAATAACAACTTTTTACTAAAGAAATTACGTTGATATATTTGATTGACAAAATTTAAGTAATAAAATATTTACTAACGAATACTTTTTTTTTGTGATTTGTTTAAGTTACATAACGAAAATATTTTTACCGATGAAAAATATTTTTGCCGATGATATTTTTTTGTCCATACTAGTAGTGATTCTACATTACATCTAGTCTAATTATTAAGATTTTCGTTTGCAGTAAAGTACTATGTTATTTTATAACTGCGCAATTATAATAGTAGGTGACTTTAATTTGTATTTTTTTTTGACGAATTTAATATTTATACTTTTAAAATTAGGAAATACATCATAAAACGAATTATTTACATTTACTTAATATATAATTATTACCATGTGAGTATGTGAGTTGACCAATTATGATGAAAGTTTTATAATTGAAAGTGATAGTTTTTTTTTTGATAATTAAAGTGATAGGTTTGGTTGGGGATATTATCACCTTAAGTTCTTTTCTTTACTTCAAAAACTAATGTATATGATAATCTAATTCATTGTTGCCTTTGGTCAACTTTCCAAACTAATACAATAATGCTAGAACAGATCGTTATTATAGAGAAATGTTATACTATCACAAGCAAAAGCAAAATTATTTTAATGAAAATGGACTGAGTTTTTTAAAAAAGTAATTGAGTAATCAAATTATTATACACGTTCATAAAAAAATATGAAATATTAAATGACTACTATAAATTCACTTTTGAACTTTCACTTTCTTTTAGTTATGTTGTTTTGTTGAATTCTCACTTGGATGAATAACACATTAGTGATTTCCTAAATAACTAAGTTTAATTTATACAACATGTTTACCTCATTTTATTACTAATTCATTTTAGGATGAAATTCAAGTTATATAACTGGTTGCCATTTGTTTACCCATTAAGTTTGTCTCAGCCTAATGTAAAATTTAATATAGTATTAAATACCTGTTTTGATTGACAGTGTTAGGTTATAATGTTTCCCGTTCTAGGTTTGTTGTTTTTCGTTCTATGTACCAAAGTTTGGATTGGCCTTGGACGAGAGAAAATGTTTGTTAAAAAAAAATTAAGTCACAACTCATCTGGATTAATAAGTGTCAGCGTCGTTCCTTAATCAAAGAGCTTTCATACTGTGATGGAGTGCTAACGCCCTCCAGTGTAAGAAATACCACATCGGTAGTTTCCTAAATAATTAAGCATCATGTATACAAATTGACTATTCCCACTTTAGGAGAAAATTTACGTTGAGTAAGTGGTTGCTCTTTATTTTTTTTATTGAATTTGACTTGACCCGATATAGAATTTAATATATTTTATTAGAATAACTGCTGAAGGCAACTGATAATGTGGTACAAGGAAAGGTTTGGTGATAACATGGTCAAATTGAGGAAAGCAAAATATCATTTGCGAGCACTCCTGAATTTCCGACCAAGTGCGAGGGACCAAGAAGATGAGACTCGACTTAAAGACCGAGTCCGAGAGTTGTGAAAAAAAGAGGATTTTTTTTGGAAACAACGATCAATGGTTAAGTGGTTAACAAATGGTGATCAAAACTCCACATTCTTCCATCTTATAATGGCCTCGAGAAAAAGATTGGATTACGAATGAGCAAAACATAATCACGAAACCTAGGAACCACTTCAGAATGGTCTTCAAATCAGAGAACCCTGATCTGGACGACGGTGTCCTCGTGTGTGTACCAACCCAAATAAGCAATGAGATGAATATGCACATGGTTAGGGAGATTACACAGGAGAAGGTTTGTATCACAACATTTGGGTTAGAGGGACACGAGCGCCAGGGCCAGATGGGTTTTCGGGATTATTCTATCAACGTAATTGGCACAGTGAAAACATATGTCTTCATTATGGTCAAAGATACTTTGAGTTGGAGAGGACAGACCCAAGGTCGCTGGACCTAAGGTTTCCTCTAGACCTAAGAAGATTCGCTGAAGGCGAAGGAGTAATGCACAACGCGATGGCGCAAATGCATTAAAGGCAAAGTAGACAAAGACTGAGGTGAACCCAATGACTCCTCCGAAAACAACACCGCGAAAATGTTCGCGTAAGACCGAGAAGCCTAAGATAGGAAATGCTTCAACTGTGGCCAGTGGGTACACTTTGTGAACGCATGCCTTGAATCGATCTGACATGAATGTCTTAATGGCTAATCTAGTGAATTTTGTATTCCTAGTACAAATATGTTGACTGAGTCATGTCCTTTGTGGATTTTGGATTCAGGATCGACAAATCACATAGCTAGGGATCGTGACGTTTTCGTAGAGTGACATAAAGAGTCCCGCGAGATATTAGGTGGATTTACATCGACAACAACTTTCGTGTTGAAGTCGAAGGGATTAGAACTCGAACCATGTCCCTATCATTCCTTCAGGGAGGCCGAAAAAACAAGACAACGCCGAACCCGAGAGGATTGACGGAAATAATAAGGCTAAGTGATTTTCAACGTTTGACTTACCCAACAGAGAAGCTTCGTGCTTGTTGACGTGGATCACAGGATCTCCTCCGCCACTATATTCAGGGATAGCCCTCGCCACCACATCCGTTGGTATTATAACCGCTAGAAGGTCGACGGTGAATGGATGAGATGATCATTCTAGGAAAGGAGTCATAACAGTTTCGTGTTGTTCCTTGATCTTTTTATCAATAAGCTTCTCAACTTGGCAAAGAGTGAATTGGGGTTGTTGTTCTCCGGTAGGTGAGGTACTCGACAGATTGACAGAGTGAGTGTCTATCGGCGCTTCAGTGGAGGCCAGAGGCATGGACTGATGTCCGGAGGTCATCTCTTGAGGAGCAGCGACACACAGATTTCCAGTTTCTGCTTCCCGTGCCCGCGGGACGAAGATCTTCATGAAGAGCAGGGCCTTGTCTGCGGGCCTGTCCTATGATATTTTTCAAGAGGGATATCATCTCCGCGGTTACCTGAATGGTTTCCCCAGCCACTTGAACAGTTGGTCGAACTGGAATCTCGGTGGTGGGTGGAACAAGGGCCGGTCTTGAATTGCCAATGTGCTGCCATGCTGGTCTCGGAGGGACGGCGTCAGGAATTGCTTGGCTAACAGGTTCTTGATGGAGCGGCGAAATGGCGGCGGATTCCAAGCTATCTAAGGATTGCTCGTTAGCCTGTTTCCGACGATTGTGGTTAGAGCGAGTATGCATGACTGTTTGCTTGTGATTCCCACAGACGGCGCCAAATGTTGGGTCTGAATTTCCCGAATGCTGACTTGGCAGTGATTTGAATGTCATATGGTTGATGACTGCAAGCTTTCACCAAAGCTCCGATGAACTTGCAACAAGGGGAGCGCAGCAGAAGGGGTGCCTCTGGGTCTCACTTCGATGCTTAAATGAGTATACTGTGTGTATGAGGTCAAAAACGTCATGAACGTATGTAAAGGAAGAGTATTTATAGGGATGGAAGACCAAACCGTTTTAGTCAGCTAAATCTCTTTGTGAATATTGTATCGTTAGAAATAAGGATAGCAGATATTAAGGTTATCACGTAATATTGTAGTTGCCTTATGCAATCTTTGTAGAATATGTGCCTGATATACGCGAGATATCGTGGTTATATATTCGGTGTTGGTTGTGGGATCGGAGTTGAGAGGTTTGACTCTCTTAGCGAGCGCTCCTATGGCGAGCAGTATGAGGCTTTGGTCTTAGCCGGTGGCGACCTGTAATAGCGATTTGGCGTCCACTTTAGTTTTGGGTTGGATGCTTGACCACTTTATGGGTGCCAACTTACCCTTACTGTTGACTGACCCAGTTCTTAATGATTTGAGTTTTACCCCTCTGAAAAGTTATTGGGCCGTTGAGGCCTTAACCATATTGGGTTGTCAATATCGATACCCAACAATTTAGATTATTAGAAATATCAGTTTTATAGACCATCGATAAAAAAAAATACAAAAACAAATTAATACATAAACAAATTAAAAGTATATACAAATCAACATCGTTAAGTTTCAATTTAAATTAAGCTTTTAAATGGTAACATTTTTTCAAAACTTAACGCAACATATAGACTAAAGTAAATTGAATACATAATTAAATTGTATTATCTAAAGGAAATGGAATACATAACTAGCTACGACATTACTACCCCCATCTCGATCCCAAACTCCATCTTGAGCCCGACCTCCACCTCCACCTCGACCCTAAACCGCATCTTGAGCCTGAACTCCATCTCGACCCCTAATGTTTCGTATATTGTAGGTCTTGATGTTTCATCTACCTATTGAGAAAATTGAGTTACTCGTAGTTTAAGATCGGGTACATCAAATCTAATGTTGGAATTGTTCTCCTCCTCGCTCGACGTTGTTGGTTGTGCCATAAACTTATTATATTGATCCATCTCAGCAATGATTTTCTTAGAATAACAAGAAGCATGGAGCAACTCCTCAATATGTTTCTTTTGACTACCCGTTGCTTTCTTCAACTTTTTGGTCCTATCATAGTGCACATCTATATAATGAAAACATAATAATTGTAGATGTAATTAAAAAAATTAAAAATCTAGTTCATAAGCAATATGGGTTGGTATCTAGGCAGTTCAAACTGCACAGAGGGTATAACCACAACATCTTCTTCCAGATCCACGTTTGTTGGTTGTTTATCCTGGATTAGCGCCACCACCATCTTGTTGTTCCACTCCAAGTAGTTAGAGGTGGGTACTCCATCAGATTCCAGTAACCCCATTTCATCATTGTTCTCCCCCAAGGCCCATTACGTAGTATGAGCGTGATCCACAATTCACGTGTGTTCTTATCCCAACACAGTTTATGCATCCTATCCAATTCTGGACGTTTTTCAAATGGATCTGGAATAGACTGGGAGAATCAGTGATACACTTGATCCACCATGTTTCACTCCATATTGTTGAAGTGGATCAATGACAACCTAGACAAGCACATCCACTCTTCTTCCGTACAAACGGGTGGCAGTTTTGCGAGACAGTTAGGGGTGTATGTACGGTTCCAAATAAACTGAAAATATAGCATGTCAATGTACTATTGCTTATTAAGATGGAATAAACAAGATTGTACCATTTCAAATGAAGTACAATTTACCTAACTCAGCATTATTGCAGTCAATTCATCTAAATTAAATTGGCACACATGGGTTTGTGTAATTTTCTTTGACGTCATCGGGGCTACTCACATTGTTAGAATGTTAATCATTAGAAACTATAATGTATATAATGATTTTAAGGATGTATGTTTATTTTTCCTTACCACATCCCCATGGTACATGAGTAGGAAGTACAACCTTACTCTTGATCATGCACTGCCCTACAGATAAATGCTCCCATGACTATAAATACAAAAAATAATTAAGAAAGATTAGTAAAGGAAATATGAATCATTAAGTGAATGTGTTCCACATTTACATGAACTTGTAGTAGGACAACGCATCCTGTGACATTTGATCTCCGAGAGGCCACAATTTTGCACAAACTGACATTCAAATAACTCAATATAGCAAAGACCCAATTGTATTGAGCTATTTGGTGTACATCCTCCAGTAGAAGGAGGTTCTCCAATACATCTTTATTCTCGCTTGAGCTCAGGAATAACAGTGTAACCAAGAAGGTGTAAAAATATATCATGTGGCCCTCATGACAGTTTCTTCTTCCGTCACGGGGAACTAGTTTGGGACATTTTCCTTCTTCTCGAACACCTCTTCAAACAATATAAGGAAACATAATTTTTGGTGATAGCCTCCTCCACGCGAGATGGAACTTAGGGGTGAGTGGTTCCGGGTACTCTGTAATTTTAGGGGTTCCCGGAACCTACTCAGTATGATACATGGTATTTAAATTTGGAACTGAAGCGTACCCATTTGATTTTGGAACCGGAACCTACCCGGAACATGTTTGTACAAACGGTCCCGGGTACCCTATTAGGAATCTGTTTTTTTTTTTTTCCCTTCATAAAACGGTTCCGGTTCCGAAACCACAGTCCAAATCTGGACTAGACCGTCTGTAAATTCACCATTCTGCAGTACACTACAACGAACATCAACTTGAGAATGAAAAAGACTAATCGAAGCCTCATATCTATATTCAATGCTGTGGAATAGTTGAGACTGAAAAAGACAGAATTCCAGATCTCCCAGCACATTACATGAGAATAGCATCAACATTATAGAATTGAAAGCATTAAACGACCCCGAACATGCCCCAGAAGAAGATAGGAGTGAATTTAATAGCTCTGTAGATTTTTAGAAACATCTCTCCGCTCGGCTTCCACCACTTATATACTCTGAATGCAAATCAAGATATGTCATATCCATTTCAACATTAATTACTTATACACAAAGCAAGGAAGGAAGAGCAACACTTGGCCATAGCAGAAAACCGGGACAAGAGGCCGGCCCAACTCCATGGCTATCCGAACGAATTCTCTCCCTTTCTTAACAAAAGCAATCTAATCATTCGAAAAACAAAAACACTTCCAGTTAATAAATACAGATCAAAATAAGACAAATCCTATAGTATTGAAGTTACTTGTACACCACCTTGTACCACAACACAACTATAACCAGATTCCAAGAGAGAAACAAAGTTCTTCCTTGAAGTCGATGGATAGGAATTACCCACGAAGAGGAGGTTGAAAGAGTTGCAGTTGAGTAAATGAGTAAAAGGATGAAACCCCCCAAGTTCGGTTGGTCTACCACAAGCTAAGGGAGAGGACCGAAACTCACCCAATGCCGAACCGAAATGGCACACTATGGAAAGACATTTGGAAAGCAAAGGTAATCCCTAAGGTCAAAAACTTTATATGGAGGCTTGCTACGAATGCCATAGCCGTTAAAGCAAACATGGTGCGAAGAGAGATGAATGTGCCCCCTAGTTGCCCAATATGTGGAGATGTGGAAACACGGGAACACATGATGTTAGAATGTGGGTGGACGGAGCAGGTATGGACCGACATGATTGAGTTGCGAGTTGATAGACCGAATGAGATTGACATGGTGGAATGGCTCAAACGGAGGCGAGCGGAAACACAAGGTGGGAGCATAATGAGCGACAAGAGGTGGGCCCGCATATTACTCACGTGTTGGCACATTTGGAAGGAAAGATTCAAGGCGGCCTTTGAAGCGAAACAACCAAACCCAAGGAGCATGATAATGGAAACCAAACAAGCACTTGAGGAGCAACTTGGTCTACACCGAGCGAACCAAACAACGAGACCACAAGAGGAGGAACCGAACTGGCAGTGGCAACCCCCGATGGGACACACGATCAAGATAAACTGTGATGCATCATGGTGCAAGAAAACTCAAAGAGTCGGCATAGGAGTGGTAGCACGTGACAAGGATGGGAAAATAGTGAGCGGCTTGAACCGGAAGCAAAGGAGCGACGACATCGAATCAATGGAAGCCATGGCAATACACGAGGGAGTACGTCTAGCAATTGAAGCGGGATGGACGAGCAGTATCATCGAGACGAACGCAAAAACGGTTCACCAACAACTCATGGAGGGGCCGAAGCATTGGAGACTATCAACAATAATTCTGAATATCCGAGCACTACCAACACAAGTGGAGCATGTGCAATGGTGAGCTATTCCAAGGACGAGAAACGAATGTGCAAATTGGATAGCAAAGCAAGCGAGATTGGGAGTGTGTCTAAATGATTGGGTTGAAAGACCACCATTACCATTTGTATGTTTAGTAGCAAATGACATGATGTACAAACATACGTGACCAAAAGTCACGGCGTTTTATTTCTTAAAGTAAAGCGACTAATTCGACAAAAAAAAAGAGTAATGGAGGAGAGGTTGTTGCTGCTCAGTGCACTTTCCTTTAGGGTTTCTATGTTTAATGTTTTTAATGTATAATTTCGGTTTCGATTCCGGTTAATTTAGGGTACCCATATAGAAGAATCGGAATCGAATAAATAAATTTTTTAAATTTTTTTCCCGGAACTTATCCTATTTTTAAAACTTCTACCAGGAATCTACCCTCAGTGTCGGTTCCAGATAGATTCCGGGTCTAAATGGGTAATTTGCTCACCCCTAATGGGACTACACCCAATAGTCATGGACAAAAGCATGCAAGTTGACTTCTTATTGACCCAACCTATATACATCAGAAGTGGGTGGACTGTTAACCTGTAAACCCAACAAAACTTGGATATCCCTGAGGGATACAATCATTTCACCCCAACAAAGGTGAAATGTATGAATCTCTATGCACCGCCTCTCTGTAAGAGTTTTCATTAATCCTGCATCGTCTTCATACATGATATGTCTATAGCTCATCCAAACCCAGCTACATCGACAAAATGTCGTGCCCTCAAACCTTAAAATCCAACATTTACATGTCCGCCAGTACATACAATATCTACGACTGATACTAGGATTAAATTATAATTTTATTTGTAATTAAATATCTAAATATAATTAATACAATGATAATAATAATTAATCTTAAAGAAGTACATGGTTACCACATCATCAACGATATGTTGTG
Organism: Chamaenerion angustifolium; assembly: GCA_946814005.1. Taxonomy (NCBI): domain Eukaryota; kingdom Viridiplantae; phylum Streptophyta; class Magnoliopsida; order Myrtales; family Onagraceae; genus Chamaenerion; species Chamaenerion angustifolium. The sequence continues at coordinate 6,323,843 of OX328279.1, forward strand.
ACATATCTTGTTTGTCTTACAACAGATAATGATCCATTGTTTCCTTATATAAATTGAAGGATGGTCAGGATGAGTTGCCCTGACCACGATCCATTATCTGACAAAATCATAAAATTGGAGTTTCACAATTAATGATATAATGTATTACAATTCAAACAAAATACATAGTAATTCCTTAAATTCAAACAATTAGGCATCCTAAATCTCAATTATAACAAATTATACCCACTTTAACAATTTCTCCCAAATTAAACATTAGAGTTTCACAATTATCCAAATAATGCAATATAATACATCAAATCATATAATAATTCCTCAAATTTAATTAATTAGGCATTCTTAATAGCAACTATAATTAAAAGAATGCATTATGATTCTACCAAAATATATAACAATTCATCAATGTAAAGTAAATAGGCATTCTAAATAGTAATTATACCTAATTACACTCAGTTTAACAATTAGAGAAAAAAAAACGACCTTTCAGCAACACCGGAACAGTGGAAGCACATGGAGATGCCGGTACGATGCATACAAGGCGATAGGCACGACTATTATCTTGGGAGAGAGGGGCACTCAAAACGGCTAGTTATGGAGAGATAAGGAGTTCTGCTGAAATAAAGCTCTCTCACCCGTAAATCGTATTCGTGAGTAGAAGTTTTTTCTTCTACCCGTGAATGACATTCTCGAATAAGTATATTTTGATAAATAAGTTTCAAAACTGAATATTTTAGTATTTATTTTTGAAATGGAGTATATTTTAGAAAATGTAAAATTATTACTTTAGAAATTAACAGGAAATAAGATAGCAGATTAAAAAAAAAAAGTTTTGAGTAGTCCGACATAAGTCTCTAAAATTAAGGAAAAGACTTGAAATTGACATTTCGTTTTCTATAATAAGAATATTTAAATAATTAATTACCAAATAAGTATGCAAAGGTCTAAATTACTTTTTCAGGTAAAACCTCTCGAATGAGTTTGCAGAGTTCTAAAATCCTATTTCGCGTAAATATATTTATCAAATTTGTAAATCTCATTCATTCTAAAAAAAAATCAAACCCTCAAATTAAATCCAAAATAAAAAGTCAGGAAGAATAACGAAATTCAAATAAGAAAAGCTCAAATACCAACTAGCTACCTGAACTTTGGACGTTTTGCAACGAGCTACCCGAACTTTGAAAATTCAAAACGGGCTACCTTAACTTTGAAGAAGGTGCAAATAGTTACCTCCGTCTAATTTTCCGTCAACTGTCGTCAGAAATTGGACGGAGGTAGTTATTTGCACCTTCTTCAAAGTTGAGGTAGCCCATTTTGAATTTTCAAAGTTCGGGTAGCTCGTTGTAAAACATCCAAAGTTCAGGTAGCTACTTGGTATTTAACCCTTAAAATAATATTCCAATCAAGTTATCATGGAGCATGTGTCCTCTATCTCGATTTCAGTCAAGTTATCATGGAGTATGTGTCATCTATCTCGATTTCGATCCTACTGAACGGGAGTAAACTTGACCCTTGCTATGCTTATCGGGGCCTCCGACAAGGTGACTCCCTCTCCCTTTTTTTTGTTGCTCTGGTGCCATGATTATTTGAGCTTTCTCATTGAGGAAGAACCTAAAATAGGCACGTGGATTCCCTCAAAGTTGGGATTGGTCACCCTCTCCCACCTTCTCTTTGTTGATGATCTAATCTTATTAGGCTCGACGATTATCCAGATCTATGAGATCATGAAAAAAACTCTAGACACGTTTTGCTCGATCTCGGGTCAAAAAGTCAATCTTAAGAAGTTACATGTTGTGTTTTTAAAAAAACTGTCGACTTTATTCGCTGCTAATTTGTCTGCCTTATTGGGACTTAAGAGAGTTAACAAACTGGACTCTTATTTGAGTTTCTCAATGAACATATGTAAGAAATATAAAGCATACTTTAACTTTATATTGGATAAGATCACGATTAAACTGTCAGTTTGCTGGTCAAAACTACTTTCCACGGCAGGCAGGTGTCTTGATAAATTCTGTTATGACCTATATCCTATCCTATATCATACAATGTACTTACCTTCATGCTGGTACCTATAATGATTTGGCTAAAATGAATAGAGATTTCTTATGAGGTTCCACAGATGAAAAAAAAAGAAGGAAAATTCATGCTTTGAACTAGAAAATGATCACCTTCCCCAAGCAGTATCGGGGTTTGAATATCTCTCTAACTAGGGAAAGGAATCTAGCAATGCTAGCTATATTTGTCTGGTGATGTGAGAATATCTCGCGACCTTGGGCTGAGATTTTGAAGTTCAAATATTTTAATCCTAATCGGAAAGTTCCTAGATCAGGATCCCCTAATGGAAAAGTGTTGGTCAATGGAAAGTTTTCCTTGGATAAGGGGATGGGATGGGTGATTGGGGATGGATCTAAGGAGAACACAATCCATATTCTTCGAGATTGTGTCATTGCTAAGAAAGTGTAGTCAAATATAGGTGTCCTTCCAAACTGTATTAAGTTCTTTCTATCTAACCTTTTAAATTGGATGGAAGTTCACTGCATAAACTCTCATTTGCAAGCAAAAAGTATTGAGTGACACTTCATCTTCCCATTGGTTATCTGGTTTCTATGTAATAACCCCTCTTTCTATTGATGTTCCGATCGAGTGACGCTTCATCTTCCCATTGGTTATCTGGTTTATATGTAATAACCCCTGTTTCTATTGATGTTCCTTTTAAATCTCTATTACAGGCTAAGGACATTAAAAAAATATATGATAGGAAACAGAAAAAGTTAAAAGCTCAGATCGTAAGTGAGGGTTGGACTCACTCGACACACAGGTGGGCAAGACTCAACATGGATGGGTTAACTAGAGATAATCCAGGAGCGGCAGGAGGTGTCAGGATCTTGAAGAACGAATGATGGGGGTTGTATAAAAGGTTCCCATAGGCGGATTGATATCACAAATAATTTTGTCGGTAAATTGTGGGCTATTCGGGGTGGACTATCTGTGGTAATTAACATGGAGGTGCATGCACTTCATGTTGAATCTACGCTTATGTGACAATAAACCTAATAGTAGTTGATTCAAATATCTATAGTCCATTGATGCCTCTATTTCTTGATTGCAAATAACTTCTATTGAAATTCAAGAAATTCTAAATACGACATATTTTTTGAGGCAAATGGAGTAGCAAACAATTTGACTACGGAGGCGGTTGCATTTGAAGATACGTTCATTGTTCTTCTTAATCTGCCATAAGATGTTTGGAAGTTAACCTTTTTTTATGGTGCAAGGAAAACATTAATTGGACTAGTCATAAATTATTTTAACTAGTTAATCATATGTAATATCGTTACTTATTTACAAAATAAAATATTCCAATCAAAACTAAATTTAATAGAAATAATTATTTTAAAATAAAAGTATATTATAAAAATATTATTTTTTATTTAGAATTATATTTACATTTTTTAAATTTTTATTATGATATATTTATGAATTTTTTTCTTTATAATTTTCATAGTTTAGTTTAGTTTACTAAAGAAATGTGTAAAAAAATCCTAAAATTTGGTGTGCATTTTAAAAAAATAGATTGCAGAATTTAATTTCACTATATTTATTGGTGTACGACTTTGTATTATCCCTAATTTAATGGTATTGTTTTGGTAAAAGAATAATCTTATTAAAACAATACGAAAGATAATGTTGATTATCGATAGTGACAACCCAATACGGTATAAAGTTCATCAGACCTCTAAGGCCCAATATCATTTCAGAAGGGTTAAACCTAAATTATGCAACACTGGGCCGACTCACACTAAGGGTAAGATGGAACCCATAAGAGTGGTCCAATAATCAAACTCAAAATCAAGATGGTCGCCAAAGTCCATACTGGTCGCCAAGGTTGATGCCAAAGCCTATCACTGCTCACCATGAAAGAGCTCACTAAGAGAGTCCAACCTTTCAACTATGGTCCCTACAATCGACTATGAGTATACAATCACTATGTACCGCATATCTCGAGCGCATATTCTACAAAGATTACATAAGATAACAACACTATTACGTGATAACCGTAATATCTGTTATCCTTATCTGCAACGACACAATATTTACATATATATTCGATTACCAAAAACGACTTTGTCTTCCATCCCAATATATTGGGTTACTCTAGCTTTACATATGTTACTCTACATTCTGAGTCAATACACACATTATACTCATTCAATCATGGGAGTGAGTTCAGAGGAACCCCCTCTGTTGCACTCCTCTTCTTGCAGGTCCATCGGGGCTCCGATGAAAGTCTGCAGTTATCAACCACTTGGCATCCAGATCACTGCTAAATCAAAATCCAGTCAGCACCCAGGAGATCATGTCCCAACATTTGGCGCTGTCTGTGGGAAACGAGCGAACAATCATGCAGACTCTAACCACAATCGCCATAAGCTAGGCTTGTTAATTTAAACCAGTTCGACTGAACTGGCCTGGTTTTGATCTGGTTTGAACCGGTTCAGCCGAACTAGATTAAAAACCAGACCAGTTTTTTAGGCTTCAACTAGACCAGTTCAAAATAGTAGTTTCTCTTCAATTCAAATCGACTCGTTTTTTTATATTGATTTATACTTAAATTTAAATCAAACCACTTTAAACCTATATAATTTTAGAATTGGGTTTAAGCAAAATAAACCAAACTGGTCTGAAATTAAACCAAACTTAGAGATGTATGGGAGTCTCGTATGTTGATGTTGGATAGGATTTCAGTTGGTTGTGGAACAAATTTTCTATCGGTTCAGTGTGTTTTTCAGTCGGTCCAGTGTGTGTTTTAGTCGGTTCAGTGTGTTGGATAAGTTTTTAGCATGTTCAGTTTCGGTTTGAACTAGATATTTCCTAACCAAAATTGTTATTAAAAAAATCAGACTAGATTAGTTCGAACCGGTTCTAAATCGGTTCAAACCATATAATTTTTTTTACCTAACCCATACCAGTTTTTGTTAGAAATAGAAAAAAGTACTGGATTATTACAAACCAGACCAGTTCAGTTATGAACCGCTTCAGGGTCAAGCCGGTTCATGAACAAGCCTATCATAAGCAGACCGTGAACGAGCAGTTCCTCAGCAAGAACCTGCTGGCTAGGTGGTTCCCAATGTCGTCCCTCCTATATCTGCAGAGGAACACGACGACATTTCAAGACCGACTCCAGTTTCTCTCCCCACCGACATGCCAGTTCGACCAACTGTCCAAGTGGTCGGGGAAACCATCCAGGTCATCTGGCCTCCACAGCAGCGCCGACAATCACCCTCTCTGTCAACCCATTAAATGCCTCACCAACCAGAGAATAGCAGACGCAATTCACTCTTGGCCAAGTTGAGGAGCTCATAAACAAGATGTTAAAGGAATAGCGCGGAGCTGTCATGACCCCCTTCAGAGAACGATCCTCCCATCCATTCACCGCCTCCATCATAGTGGTCAGAATACCAAATGATGTGGTGGCCATACCCATTCCTTAATATAGTCGCAGAGGAGATCTTGTGATCCATGTCAACATGCATGAGGTCTCTCTCTTGGGTAAGTCGGATGATGATAACCACTTAGCCTTATTATTTCTGTCATCTCTCTCGTGTTCGACATCATCTTGGTTATTCGGCCTCCCCGCAGGATCAATAGGATCAACATGGGCGAGCGCTAGCTGCTGAAGAGTGTTGTCGCTTTAGATGTTTTCAAGTAGCAACCAGGAGAAACCCTGACCGACTTCTACGGACGTTTCCATAAGAACGTCACGGAGATTGACTGTCGGGTCACGGATGGAGAGATCATTTAAGCTTTGTTATAGAGGGATAGATTTGACGTACAAAGCCTCAAGAAAACTGCGCAACAGTTACCATGTCCAAGAGGTAGATACATTAGAAGAACTGGTAGTCAGGGCCAAAGGTTTCATAGACCTAGAAAGGGTGAACACTGAAGTTGAATTCCTTACATCAACATCGCTCAGGGCTATTTCAGAGACCTGACACGATGGTAAAAAGGAAAAGAAAAACAGGCGGGAATGTGATAAGTCTAGATCTGAATCCCCCATGCCAAGTCATCGAGAGGTTCCCGAGTATTTCACGCCTCTAAAGAATCCCCCATGCCAAGTCTAGATCTCAGCGATACTAGTCGAGATGAAAAGAAGGTCCTTGACTAGATCGTCAATGCCCCGAAAGAATGCTCAACCCATGGGGAAAGATAAAGAGAGCTACTGTCGCTACCATAAATGAAGTGCAACAAGATCGATGATTGTCGCATACTCAAGCGCGACATCAGGAAGCTAATCCAGAGAGGCATGCCGAAGGAGTTCGTGGCAGGAAGAGAGTGAAGTCGAACGCCTCCACGTAGAACTCGCTCGCCCATTCCTCAAGAACAATCTGACCTATCCTAGGGCAAAAGGGTATTCAACCTGATTGCAGGAGGGTTTGAAGCTGAAGTCAAGGGTTCCCATGCAAGAGAGGTGTACGCCACACAAATCTCCAGAGCTGCGCAACTGAGAAAGAGACCTCGTCCCGAAGAGGACATCATTATCTCCTTTTCTGAAGAAGATCTGACACATGTCACGACCCCGCACTATGACGCGTTAGTTATCACGTCTGACATCGCTAGATGTGATATGAAAAGAATTCTGATCAATGGAGGAATTTCAATAGATATTCTATTTCTTGACGCTTTTGAAAAGATGGGCAAATCTAAAAGAGACCGAAAGCGAGTCGACTTTACAATCATCGACTTTGCTGGAAGAACAATATACCCGCTAGGAGACAATACCCTTCCGGTAATCCTGGGTGAATGATGGAAGAGCATAGAGGTGTTGGTCGCCTTCATAGTGTTCGACGCACCCGCCTTATATAATGTCATCCTGGGGAGAACCACCATCAATCCAAACAAAGATCGTGACAGTCCCCCTAAAGATGAAGTTCCTCAAGCCGAATGGGATTGGAGAAGTTCTAGGCGATCACTCATCCTCACGGCAATGCTATGTGAACTGCCTTCGCAGGAAGAACCAAAGGGAGTCTCTCACCATTGAGACAAAGGCTGACCCCTGTGAAGATAAAGCTCGACCTGCCCCAATGGAAGAGCTGATTGAAGTCGAGATCGATGGTCCAGACAAGAAGGTGCGCATTAGAGCCACCTTGAATGAAGAAAAAAGAAACGCCTTGACCTCCCTTTTAAAAGAATTTAAAGAGTTATTTGCTTGGAAGCCCAGTGACATGCCATGCAACAACACCGACATCATCTCTCACGGGTTGCGGATAGACCCCTCGATCAAACCAATTGCTCAAAAGAGAAGGTCGTTTGAATCAGACAAACGTTCATTGACCAGACAAGAAGTGGGAAGACTCTTGAAGCCAAGTTTGTCAAGCAAGTGCGCTTTCAAAGTTGGGTCGCCAACCTAGTGCTGGTCAAGAAGTTGAACGGAAAATGGTGTATGTGTGTAGATTTTCGCGACTTGAATAAATCCTGTCCAAAAGACTCGTACCCCCTTGTCGCATATTGACCAGATGATGAATGCAACCTTTGATCACGAGATGCTAAGCTTCATGGACGCCTATTCATGCTACAACCAAATTTGAATGCACTCAGATGATGAAGCCCACACAGCATTCTACGCTGACGGCGATATCCTTTGCTATAAGGCGATGCCCTTTGCTATAAGGTGATGCCCTTATGCTTAATCAACGCATGGGTAACCTATCAACGAATGATGAATCAACTGTTTAAAGAGATGCTGGGGCGAAATATGGAAGCCTACGTGCAGGACATGCTGTTAATGTCCATCAAGGGTGCCCTCCCAGAGAAGACCTTCGAGAAGCGTTTGAATACATGTGAAGGCACAGTGTCCGCCTAAATCCAGCAAAGTGCGCCTTCAGAGTAAAGTTAGGCAAATTTCTTGGCTTCATGGTCAGTGAAAAAGGCATAGAGGCAAACCCGAGAAATGAAGTCCCCGACTTTCCACAAGGAAGTTCGAAGTTTAAATGATCGTCTGGCGGAACTTAATTGCTTCCTCTACAAGGTGAGTGACAGGTCCCTCCCGTTCTTCCAAACTCTCAGGGCAAACTGCAAATTCGAGTGGATGACAGGGTGCGAGTCCGCTTTTCAATCGCTCAAGCAGCACCTCCAGACACTCCCGACCTTGGCGAAACCCATTCTCAATGAACCACTTTATCTTTACGTAGGTGTTAGTGAAGTCACAGTTAGTTCAGTCTTAGTTAAAGAAGAGGAGAGTAGACAGAGTCTAGTCTTTTTTGTAAGCAAATTATTCAATTCTGCTGAAATAAAATATATCGAGATTGAGCAGTATATTTATGCCTTGGTTATTGCTGCTCGAAAGTTGAGATCGTACTTCCACACCCATTCGATAACAATCTTCACCAACAAACGCCTCAACCACTTCCTGATGAAGACACACTCATCAAGAAGGATGGTCAAATGGGCAATTGAATTGAGCGAATTCATAATCAAATTTGCGCCAAAAACGGCTATTAAAGGTCAAGCCCTACAAACATTATAGTGGAAAGTACTAGTAACGGTCTTACTGAAGTAGAAAAACAACAAGAGAAACCAAAGGATGAAGAAAAGGGTTGAGAACACTATACCGACGGATCCTCCTCAAAAGAAGGCTCGGGGGCAAGACTAGTCCTCATTCCTTCTCAGGGCGAGCCCCTCAAGTGTGCAATCACCGTTAAATTCAAGGCGACCAATAATAAAGATGAGTACGAAGCACTTATAACTGAACTGCGACTCGCTAAGGGAATGTGTATAACCTCACTAAAGGTAAACGCGAATCAGAGCTAACTGTCAACAAGATCAATGACAACTATGAAGAAAAGTGGGAAAAATGAAGAAGTACCTCGATATTGCCAAGAAATACATTGCCGAAATACAAACTTTCGCGATAGAGTCAATTCCTCGCCAAGGCAATCAGCTAGCAAACTCCCTAAGCAAACCGGCGTTCAGAGAAACAAGAATGCAGAAAATACACTTCCTGGAACAAGCACTATGTCTGGTTCTTGAAAACCGAGTTGAAGTCTTTAATATTCAAGAGTAGGATAACTGGATGACTCCATTCTAGAGATTTTTGAAAGAAGGAACCCTGCTAGAAGACGAAGGCGAGACTACAAAGATAAGCAGCATAACCGCAAACTATCTTCTCATAGATGGAGAACTCTATAGGCGAGGATACTCAACTCCCTATATGAGATGCATCTCCCATCCAGAGACAGACATAGTTTTGTGTGAAGCTTATGAAGGAGTTGTCGCATTCCATGAGAGTGCACGCTCATTGACGCGTAAGATCTTCAGACTAGACTATTATTGTCCAACTCTGAGCAAATACGCACTAGAATTGACAAAGAAGTGCAAAATTTTCCAACAGTTCGCACCAAGATCCGGTCGACCACCCACATTGCTATCCCCAATGGCGGGCTCCTGGCCACTCGTTCAATGGGGAATAGACATCATGGGACCCTATTCCTTAATCATTGGGCAAATAACCCATATCTTAGTGGCGATTGACTATTTCTCCATGTGGATATAGGCGAAAGCATTGACTTATACAACCAAATTTCAAGTGATCAAAGTTTTATTGGTCAACATAATTTTGCGCTTTGGCGTTCGCAAAATACTCATAAGCGACAATGACCCACAATTCGTGGGTGAAGAACTCAAATGGCTTTGCGAATAGTACCATATTTATCACATATTCAGCTCGGTGCATCATCCACAAACCAACGGACAGGCCGAAGCAACGAACAAAGTGGTCCTGGCAGGACTTAATAAAATGGTTCAAGTCTTAAAATAAAACTGTGTAGACGAGTTGGACAACGTGTTGTGGGTTATCAGAATGACACCGAAAACAGCAACAGGGGAACCATCATTCTGTCTGGTGTACGGATTCGAATCAATGACACCCGCCGAAATAGTTGTGGCTCCCATAGGATCCTACACTTTAATGTTGAAGCTAATGACATCGAGTGACTCACAGACCTCGATCTCGTTGAACAAAAGTGAAAGCAATCACACGAAGCACAAGTTAAAATGAGACTGCCGACCGCTCGGTACTTCAACAAGAAAGTCAGCGCTCACCAATTTGTGGGGGATGGTTATGCGAAGGAATGAGTTCACAAATCTGGACTTACACAATAAACTCTCAAACAAGTAGGAAGGCCCTTATAAGGTAATAGAGATCGCTGCACCAGGGGCATACTACTTGGAAAAGATAGAGGGTGTAAGGCTAGCTCGTCCCTTCAATTTTGAATATTTACAGAGGTTTTATGCATAGCTTGTAATCAAAGTGTTATGTCAATAAAAAAGTCATTCCTTCATATAAAGCATAACCACTCGAACATAAAGAAAGCAAGTTCCAAAGTGAGGACAAACTAACAAGATAGCAGTCCTTCTAAAAGTAAAGACCTAACACATACAGGTAGACGAACCAACCAAGGTAACAACCGCCTTAGTTAAGCAAAGAAAGGATTGTGAACGAACCTCCAAAGGTAACAGTTTATCTCTCAAAAAGACCTAAAATGAGGGGTGAACGAACCATTAATGTAACAGTTCCCTACAAATTAGGTAAAACAAAGACCTAGGCTAAAAGGCGAACAAACCCACATCAAGGGTAACAGTTCCCTAAAGTTAGGCAAAATAAAGACCTGGCGCAAAAAGCGAACAAACCCACCTCAAGGGTAATAGTTCCCTTAAATTAGGCACAATGGAGTAGACAGACTATCAAAGTAGCAGTCTCTCCAAAGAAAAGCTTAAGAGAACGAACAAATCTTAGGTAACAGCTCCCTCAAAGGCGAACGAATCTAAGGTAACCGTTCCTCTAAAACGCAAGTGGGCGAATGAATCTAAGGTAATAGCTCTCTTAAAGGTGAGTGAATCTTAGGTAACAGTTTCCCACAATAAAGGGAACGAATCCAAGAACCAGAACCCTAAAAGGCAAGCAAATCCGTCAACAGTTCCCCACAAAAAAGGCAAACGAATCCGTCAAGGAGTACATTTTCCTTAAAGGCATAATCCTTGGGAAACAACTCCATTAAGAAACTTGGCAAAAGGAACAGACGAGCTACCAAAAAGCAACAATCCTTCCTCAAAAGCCTAAAGGAGCAAAAGAACCTATACAAGGTAACATCTCCTCCTAAAAGTCCAAGACCCTTCAAATAAAAAGGCGAGACTATTCGACAAAGGCTAAAGCGAAGTTAATAACAAGTATGGTAAAATTTCCTACAGCTTTCAAGCAAGTTCGACATCAGAATACAACCAAGCATATTCGAAGTCAAACAGAGCAAAGGCTTACGAAATGAAAAAACATCCATTATATTAAAGAAATGTATCTGAGTCAACATTCGAAGAAAAAATAATTACAAGATTCCTAAAGCAAAAGGAAAATAAACCAACTCTCATTCACAAATGGGGGCAATACACAAAAGGAGGAAGGGCAAAAAGCATAAGGAGGCCAGGTAACTTTGCAAGGTTGTAATCCTTATTAGCACAACAAGATCCTTCGACTTGAAGCTCTGCATCAACTCAGTCACCTGGGGGCCTGGAACATCAAGGCCTGGGCTCATTAGGGGTTGTAGTATCCTTCTCGGCCCCGGGAGCAGCCTTCTCCTCGCCAACAGCAGGGGGCTTCCTTGGTGTAGTCACTCTCAATGAAGTCCTAAAGATACTTCACCTTCTGGAGAGGAAACATGGGTTCTATCTCCTGGATCGCATCGAATAAGACCTGGAGATAGGCGACCACCTCAGCCTTCACCACCAAGGCGCAGTCGGTAAACTCCTCGAATTTCTTTTGGGGGATGGGACAACCTTGAGTCTTAACTCGATATGTTCCTTCTCGGCCCTAAAGGCTTCCCTCTGAGCACGAGCCTCCCTTAGCTCGCCCTAATGGCGAGTCACCTCTCCCTCTCGCTGAGCGGAGTACTTCTCCGCTTCCTTGGTCTGAAGCTAAGCCTGAAGTCTGTCATCCTCGACGAGCGTCACCTGATCATCCCACACCTTAATCGAGGTGAACAACCCTTTCTCCATATCAGCATACTTACGCCGAGCCTGCTCCACCATCTCAGTGGAAGCTGCGACCCTCTCCTTCAGTTCTTCCATGTCCTCGGCAGTATACCACAAGCTCCAAAACTGCTCCAACACAATAAGAAGATCAATTTTCTTATCAGCGATCTCCCCTACAATCCGCCCGATCGCTGTCTCTTCGCGGACGAGCTGACAATATGAAAAAAGGGACAAGTTAAAGACACCAAGGAGTTAAAAGGAGCAAGTGGTAAATAGAAAAGGGAAGGTTATAATGGAGCAAGAAATATAAAGGAATTTACGTAGTCCAGACGCTCAAAATGCGCTCTTATCACGACCTCGATGTCGTTCAAAATATATGGGACCTCCACCCGTTGCTAAGGGGGGAAGGATCCCATTCAACAGATGCATGCAGAGGTCTGGGTTACCTGTCAGCATCGTTTTATCAGAAATCTCCACCTTCCATAGATTAAGGCAACGAGCCCAGAGACCCCTCGGATCCGCCACCTTCAGCATCTAGTTGAGAGCCACCAAAGGACAATACTCCATAGTGAAGGAAGTCTTCGAAGTAGTGACCATTGCAGAGACCCGGGTCGGAACCCTCTTTTGAGCCCTAGCTCCCCTAGAGGGGTTGGGGCAACATAATCGCCCACGGGGGCCTTATCCAGCCTGGGGCAGGAGCCCCACTCCGGGGAGCAGAAGATCCCCCGGGAGCAGAAGGACGATCCTCGTCCGAACTCCTAGCCTTTTTGGCTGGAGCAGAAGCAGGAGTCACATCAGTCGTGACCTTCTCTGAAAACAAGCAAACAAAGTTTTTAATCCTCAAAGTAAGTCAAAGAAGACAATGAAAGCAAAATGTCATAACCTAAAAAATACCTATTGGGCGATCGCCGGAGGTATCCCCAGAATGTTCCTCCTCAGGCCTATGCTTGGTCACGCGCATGGAAGGAGGATGAAGTGGACTCAAGGTCGCCTGGGCCACAAACAACCTTGTCTTAGTCTGCTTGGAAAAGAGACTGAGAAGCTTAGGTACTCGAGCGCCTACAGAAAAGAGAGTTGTGGGAGGCCACCATCGACGGCAACCACAAAATACCAAAGGAGCTTCCATGGACCAAATGAGTTTTTTTTTTTTTGCCAAGGACCGAAGAAGATACCAATTCTCCATGGAATGAATGAGAGGCATGCGAGGAAGGCGTCAAGGGAGTCGAAGGGGGAGGAAGCCGGTGGTAATAACAAAGAAACAAACAAAAACAGTAATTATGATGTCGGTAGAATCACCTTTTTAAAAGTGAATGATGATATCGACAACAATGATGATGTTAGAAAAAATGATGATGTCGGCAGCAATGATAATACAAAATGACCACCTTTATTAACGGTGAATGATGATGTCGACAACAATGATGATGTCAGAAAAAATGATGATGTCATCAACAATAATGATATCGGAATGATGCCATGTTCTCCATACACAAATGAAAGGAGGAAGTCGGGACAAATTCTTCGGGAGGGAGCCGAAGGGGCCAGAGAAGAAGAGGAAAGGCTCGCAGAAGGAGGAACGACTACGGTTGATTGAGGTAAAGAGTTTGGAATTTTATTTAAAAACGCTTCTACTCTTAACCCTAGCAATGTTTCCCCAAAAGATTTGATATTGTTACAAAATAAACCTAATATGAATCGTAATTACTCAAATCAGACCCATAAAACCGATATACTTGTAAATAAATTCAATGGAAATTTAAAAAATAACAAAATAATTCTGGAATGGCTAGGGATAGTAAATATAGTCCAAAACTCTAATAAACTAGAAAAATCGTGGATATTTGATTGTGGGTTACTGATACAATGACCTTTGAAACATTTGACATTAGGTCACTGTCTAAACCAACAAAAACACATGTACAAGCAGCTAACGGAGAAATAGTCACGGTAGAAGGAGGATGAATTATTGAAATTTCATCAACATTAACCCTGTCTAATTGTTTGTGTGTTCTGTTATTAACACATAAATTATTATCAATTAGTCATGTAACAAAGGAACTAAACTGTACAGTGATTATGCATCCTACTTTTTGTGTCCTACAAGACATCAGGATATGGAAGATTATTGGACATGACACTGAACGTGTGTCGTGGATTATATTATGTGGACAAAGTGATTTACCCATGTACTATGATGCTAACTCACGGGACTGTAAACCGAGAGGTATGACTATGACATCGAAGGTTGGGACATCCGTCCACGGAGTATTTAAACCTTTTATTTCCTAAGTTAGCTTCGTCAAATAATTTAAATTGTGAAACATGTGTGTTAGCTAAAAGTCACAGACAAACATTCAAACATAATAACACAATAGTAGACTCACATTTTTCACCTATTCACTCAGATGTTTGGGGCCCAACTCCAGTTATAGGAGGACAGGGTTTTCATTTTTTCCTTATATTTATAGATGATTGCACTCAGATAACATGGATATACTTTCTAAAACAAAAATCTGAGGTCTTTGAAAAATTTACTCACTTTATGCAATGATTCATACCCAATTTCAAAAAAACATTCAAATTTTGCACTCTAACAATGGGGGAGAATTTATTAACACAAACATGAAACAATTTTTTCACACTAAATGATTAGTTCATCAAACTACTTGCCCCCATACACCAGAACAAAATGAAGTGGCTGAAAGAAAAAATTGAATCCTCCTAGAAATGACCCGAGCTTTTCTAATTGAATCTCAGGTCCCTAAGTCTTTATGGCTTGACGCACTTGCCACAACCACTTATCTCCTAAATTGTCTTCCAAAAAATATTATCAACTTAAAAACCCCTATCCAAGCCCTATCAAAATTTACTAAAATATCCCCTGCTTTTACACTTCACCCAAGGATCTTTGGGTGCTCATTCTTTGTTCATATTCCCAAAACCGACCGTAGCATATTCGACCCTGCGCTGAAAAATATGTCTTTATGGGTTATGGTGTTAACCAAAAGGTCTATCGATGTTATAATCCAAAGAGTCATCACATGTTCATCACCATGAATTGTGATTTTCTTAAGACCGAATACTACTACCAAACCCAACCTAGTGGTAAGGGTGAGAGAGAATATATAGACACACTAAATTGGCTTCCATCCTCGGAAGAAATTATAACAAATAAGCATAACCCTGAAAATAAGCCTGAAGATGAGTCACTTCCTGAGACTTCCATACAATCCATGGCAGAACCAAGTATCGCAAAAAAATCATACCCAACATTGTATCTGAGGTAAGTAGTGTTGAAAACTCTGAAAATTCATTTAAAAATCCATATGTTTCCTCTAACCATAGTGACCATGAGATAACAGTAGAATCGGTTGAACCAATACACGAGGAAACAACGAGATATACACTACGACCAATAAGTAATATGGGAGTTCCACCCAAACGGTACTCCTCTCAAAAGGAAGCTCAAAGATCGAAGTATCCAATAGGAAACTTGGTTAGGAGGAGTCTGTCTAAGGAAGTCAGGGCATTCGCTACAACGTTATACTCAGAACAAATTCCCAACTCAGTTCAACACGCCTTGGAATCAAAGTATTGGATAGAGGCAATGAAGACAGAGATTGAAGCATTAATTAAAAATAACACATGGGAAAAATGTGTCCTACCAATAGGAAATAAACCAGTTGGATGTCATTCGGTGTTTACAATCAAACACAAATTCAACGGAACTATCGAGATATATAAACCAAGACTTGTAGCAACAGGCTACACCCAAACATATGGGCTTGACTATTGAGAGAGATTATCTCAAGTTGCCAAAATTGACACAATCAAGGTCCTTCTCTCAATAGCAGTGAATGAAGACTGGTCACTCTACCAGTTTGACGTAAAGAACGCTTTCCTACATGGAGAATGAATAGAAGAAGTATACATGGAAGCACCTCCCGAATTCACAGGCGGATTTCAAACAAGAGAAGTATGTCGACTAAAGAAGTCACTTTATGGACTAAAACAGTCACCTCGAGCTTGGTTTGACAGATTCACTTTAACAATGAAGGGATATGGATCCAGACAAGATCACACCTTTTTCCTTAAACATCAGGAAAGTGCAAAAAATGGTGGCACTATCAAGAGCAGAATGCCAAGAAATGACCCGAGGATTGACAGAAACTCTATGGTTACAAAAATTGCTAACTGAAATTGGATTTCCTCCAATATACAATCAAGCAAAATTATGTGTGACAATAAAGCCGCAATCAGCATCTCAGAGAACTCAGTACAACATGATCACACTAAGAACGTGGAAGTCGACAGACATTTCATAAAAAAAAAATAGAAGTAGAAATTGTGGAACTACCATTTGTACGATCTGAATACCAATTAGCAGATATATTGACAAAGGCAGTAAACGGGAGAATTTTCAACACTATATTCAACAAGTTAAACATCGGAGATCCCACTGCTTAACTTGAGAGAGAGTGTTAGAAGCAGTAATATAGTTGTTATATATAGTTGTTAGAACAACAAAATAATTGTTAGTTCTAGGTGTATAAATAGATTACATGTAAGCTAATTGAAGTATTAACCAATACAATCCAATATTCAATTCAATTTACAACAGAAACATCACTCAAGCTTCATAAGTAAATGCTGGGTATCGATAGTGACATCCCAATACAGTATAAAGTCTATGAGGCCTCCAAGGTGCAATATCATTTCAGAGGGGCTAAACCCAAATCATTCAAGACTGGGTTGATCCACACTATGGGTAAGCTGGAACTCATAATAGCGGTCCAGTATCAAACCCAAAATCAAGGTGGTCGCCAAAGTCTCTACTGATCGCCAAGACCGAGGTCAAAGTCTCCCACTGCTCGCTATGGGAGCGTTGCCAAATTAACAATTAAGTGCATTTTTTCATAATACTTCAAAATGCATGAGTCAATAATTAAAATTAACAATTAATAATAAGATAATAATTAATAATTTTAAGTTAATTATTTTTATATATTTTTATGATTTAATTTTGTGCATATGTTTACAAAAGCCTATTAAAATCATTAGTAATTTTATTTATTTATTTTAGTAATAATAATAATATAATATATTTTTATTATATAAATTGTATTTTAATAATTCAAAAATAGGTTGAGTTATAAATATTTTTCACACAACTGTACAAAAATATTTTAATATCCATATAATACTCTTGACTTATTTTCTATGGTTTATTACTTCAGCATATGTACATATAAAAATATTAGTAGTTTTCTATCAATAGACACAATCTCTAATGTTTTAGTATTCATATTATATTATATTTATTTATTAACTGTAAATTATATTTAGTTTATAAATATATAATACTTAGTTTTTTTACATAGTTAAAATTTATTATGATATTATTGCAATGGAGTAGGTGATATTTATATGTGATTTATGTCTTATTTTAATAAGAGTATTATGTGATATATGAAATGATCCTTAATTAATCTATATTTTAATTTATAAAAATAAATTTTAATATATGCATACTTGATATTCATAAAATATAATATTATGTATTTTATTAATATATAAATTTCACTTCATTAAACATATTTAATGAAAAATCATAATTACTAATGTAAAATCAAGAGAAATGGTATGAGTTTTGTAACTTATCTTGAGAATTAATGAAAGACTTTGAAGGATTTTAAAGTGATTTACATGACATGCCACATAGCAATGATAAATTTAAATATAACAAAAAACTTATTTGTCAACATTGTATTTGATTTAACCAAATCAATATATATATATATATATTCCAATCTGACTAGGTTTGCAAAAACCCATAATGTATTTAAGAGTGTATAACATTTGCTTCCTTAAGTGACCACAAAACTAGACTTTTGTTACACTTCAATCATTATCATCGTATCTGTAACTGATTTTGCTTATTGGTAAATGTGATCGGACCTTGAACTTATTAAAGCTAAATAAAATTTCATACAATCGAAAACACTTAGTTAAAATTTCAGATTAGTGATAGAACTATCCGGTATAAGATTTTGTGTCGTCATCGTATCGTCAATTTCCACATATAATGATTCAAACTCCATACTTGTGAGTGAAATTCATTCTCAAATGGTCCAAAGTTCTGCTACTAAACTTGTGATTCTCATGTGTCTAGAGAAACTCGAATTCAAGTTTCTAATTGAGTCCTTAATGATTCTACCCGCTCTTCCTCTCCCGAATTTCCCTATGCCGCTCCATCCGTATTTAGGTTAAACCATCATTGATCTTGAGGTGTTCAAAGGACTTAAATGATGGAAAGCCATGTCAACATATTCTTGAGTCGCATAATTTTTTTGCTTGTGAGATAGAATTTGTAAAAACATTCGGAGAAGTGCAAGTTTTCGGAATACGACATCATTCCTATTTTTCAGAGATTTCAGTAGAAAGAGCGGTTCTCCAATCCACAACCTGAATAAATACATTGTTAATGGTGCAATGTGAATAAATCTACACTCCCAGGAAAGATTGAAAGAGTCTGATACCTCAGTTAGAATAAGACAAGTAGTGGTCGGCACAGTCGAGTTACTAGTGCAATGACAAAAACTTTGGAAGAAAGGGAGATGTAACCCAACCAGGTTTGACACTTTCAAAGATTTGAAATTTCAAGTGACCGTTTTAATTTCCTCTAAAGTGATAAAAATTTAGCTAAATAACGAGCTTGATGATTTGATAAAGATTTCCTCCAACAAAAGTGAATATTCTCACGTCTTTTCAAATTCAACTTAGGGTTTTTCAAATTCAACTTAGGGTTGTCGATAGTTAGATTATGATACAGACAATGACGAATTCTATTACAAATTTTTATACGAAATCTAAGAATGTTTTTTTATATCAATTTAGATTGAAATAAAAAAATATATTTTTAATAAAATGTTAACTATATATATTCAATAAGTTTTTTAAAAAAATGATACAATAATTCAATTAGTATAAATATTAGTAATTTATATAAGTTAAACTAGATACAATAATTTTTTATACTTTAAAAATAAATAAAAAGATACTTCACTATGTCTTCACTAGGAATTTAACCTTAAATGCCACTTAAAAAGTGAATGAATTTAATGTGAGTCCTAATAAATACTACTTAAAATATACATATACTTAAAAAAAAATATAAATCAAGTGGAGTCATGGGAACCACTCAATACACCTTGGATCCGCAGCTCGATACATGTATGACAAATGCAATAGCTGTACCATATTTTTAAAACACATACCTAACCATTACAGATATAATTTTCAATATCATAACCATTAAAATAATCGTGGTTATTAACCACGATTTTACCCATATACTCATATTCATTCCACACATGTAATATAATAAAATGCTAAAAAATTTATTTAAAAAAATACATAAATCTATAATATCAACAATAAAAATATATAACACTAACATCATTCAACATTCATATCATTCAACACTAACATTCACACCACTTAACATTAAAATACAACATTAACACATATGAAACATTCACATCATTCCACATGATTTAACACTATGTGTTTATATTGTTTTGTACAACCTTTATGTACAACTCCAATTATTTAGTATATATTAGTTTATTAATAATAAATCATAATTATATTTATATAATAATCATGGTTATAATTCAAATATCATAACCTATAAACATTATGATTAGAAAATTTTCACCATAACCGCACTGCATCATAATGGTACGGTTAACCATATTAAACAGTAACAGTTATAACATGGTTATGTGTTTTTAATTGCACCATTGTTTGTCCTAGTTACAAAAACTAAATAAATCAGCAAAATGATTTTAAAGCATCTTTTGAATAGTCTAAAGGTCTTCTATCCAATTGTCCATTTTATCCTTATGGAATAACTTTGTATGCACTTAACTCTGTTTATGCTAACAATCTGTTTTTGTTTTTGAAAAACATTCTGTTTCGTTTTCATGGAAGTTTCGTTTCCCAGCTACAGCTGTAACGGTGCGTTTGTTTGACGGAATTCGGAATTCGGAATACGGAATACGGAATAGGAATTGGGAATAAGGAATAGGAGTTAAGAATATGAAGTTGTTGTTTTGGTGGAATTGAATAGAACGGAATAAGGAATTCTGTTGTTTCTTTGGTGGAATTGTGTACGGAAAATGAATGGAAGGTGGTAAAATGACATATTTGCCCCTCTTTATATATGTATAGTATATAATAAAAATAATTTGTATTAATTAATTATAAAACTTTAAAATATTAAAAACGTTTATTTAAATAATAAAAAAATTAAAAATAACGATTTTTTTATTTTTTTAAAAAGACCAATTTATTAATTTTTTTTAAAAAAATAAAAAATGTAAATTGTCATGCAAAATAATATTTTTTAAACAATCAATTGATTACATAACATTAACATGATTAGAAATATCAATAAATACAATATTCGCAATATAAGAATACCATAATCAACAATTTCAGTACAATAACAACATTTGAGAACAACATAACAAGAACAATTTGAGAACAACATAACAAGAAGCACGATTAACACCTCAATTTGAGAACAATTTGCGCACAACATAATCATGCACAGGTTCATAAAATAAAAGAAATGTCAGACCAAGAGGCACCAGATTACTATGACACTTTAGTACTTAGATAGCAGAATCAGTTTACTACCTTATTCATGATAGCAATAATTCCTGGATCTGCAGCTAGTCTGTGCATTTTCTTCAGTGCCTCAGATGCTGGAGGATTCAACTGCAAAATGCAAAGTTGAATTTCTATAAGATATGCCATGGGGTTTTCATTCTATTTCATTTCAAATAATATATTCCTCCATGTTTAGATCTTTCTATTGCAAATACAAGTTCATGACTCCATGTAGCACTTTACAATGGTAATGATATCAGAAGCCGAGCATATGTTTCAACTAGCACTAATGCCATCATGACCTATCAATCCATCTGAAGCCTGCATACTCAGGATATTAACATTATTTAGCCCGGGAGTTTAGCCAGTCGATCTCAGCATAAATCATCATGAATTTACATTTAAAACATTAAGGGATAAGATTGCACCAGGTTCATCCTTCGGGTTGCCACTGCAAGATCAACACAAGAGAAGTTAGAATTCAGTATATCTATTCCTGCTATGGGTGAAGTCAGTGGTGCCGGCCAAAAATAAATAAAAAAAGTCAAAGTGGCGTGGGCAAGCTTCCCAAATGCCCCATATGGCCATATGCAATTTCTTTAAATACTAATCATGTTATAGATGTTGGCAAAAAAAAAAATCATGTTATAGTTTTTTTTTTAATATATATATTATTCTAGACATTTAATCTTACTCTAGAAACTTATTTAAATTAATTTTTATATAAATTTAGAGCCATTGTAAAGTTAAAAAAAAATATATTAATCAGCGTACAAAAAGACAATATATAAATGTCTTATTAATTAGTTACTGTTTTTATAATTCATAAAACTAATTAAAACATAAATAATATATGTTACAAACTATATTTTTTTAATATTTGCGAATGATCATAGTATGGTGTTAGTTAATACTCCTTACTTTTAAAGTTTATATAATGTTGATTATGATTATATATTTATTTTAGATGTGTTAAATTTAGTGATTACTTTAATTTTTCCATAAACACCATGACTAAATACTATATTTAGTGGTCACTATTGTTTTAAAATTATTTGTTCAATATATTTAACACATAATGATCAACTTAGGCCCAATATAAATCGATACCTACTATATGAATTTTCAGATTTAATGAATTTTTAGAACCTACCCGATATAAATTGATACCCGATTTTCATACTTAGACTCTATCCAACTAGTAGAAGACTAGGATTCTAGTCTAGGGGTGCGCATGAACCGGTTCGGGGCTGAATCAGTTCATGAACCGTACATTTACCACATTGTAAAGTGGTACGGTTTACCGCTCCAGCTTTTGGCCGCTTCAAATTTTGACAAAATTACCATACCTGAACCGGTTCAAAAACTGGTTCAGAACCTGATACTGTCGAACCACTTTATATATATTAAAAACAAACTATAATAATACATAATAATATTATGGTTTATGGATTATTTGTTATGTATTATGATAATACATAATAAATAATTCATAATCCATAAACCATAATCCTAATCCATAAACCATAATCTATAATCCATAAACCTTAATCCATAATCCATAATCTATAAACCATAATTCATAAACCATAATATATAATTCATTATACTAATGTAGATTGTAAATCATCACCGAACCAACTTTGGTCTAATGATTTAGAGTATATATTTTAAAAATTAAATATAATATTATATTAAAACCGGTAGAAGAAGTGGTACGGTTTACCGTTTGCGAACCGATTTTTTATACCTCTTCTGAACCGCTCCATTTTTTGCAAAAAAAAAAGTTTGATTTGTGAACCGGTTTTAAAACCGCTACGGTTCGACCGAACCGGTTTATTATGGCCTGCCCTAGATTCTACACAACTTGTTAGGTTTCGGATACTTAGTTGGGATTTTGCTATTTTAAAATAAATACTAATTATTTTAAAAAATAAATTTTAATTGTGTACTCTATAATAATAAAAGTGACACATATAAATATATAATGACTAAAAATAAAATTAACGGTAGAAACTAACAAACAATCAAATATTATTTATGACATATTAATAATTATTTATTTAAACATATATTTGATTCTGAATCTGACTTATTTATAACCTTATTATTGAATCTGGCACTTATTATCGAATCTGGAAGCGAAATTAATTGAATCGACTTCTATATTGTTTTTTTCTGAACTATATGAATCGTTCGGTTCTGAATAAGTTCTGAATGAGTATTTTCGTATTCCTATTTTAAATAGATTGAACATGCAATTACACCAGCACCAATGAATGAGGTAGGAGTCCAAGAATCAAAGTCCATGTGACCGACCGACTCTACTCACTAATTACTATCTTTCTAGTTTTACTTCAGTTACGAAATGTACGTAGAGACAAAATGTACATAGAGAGAGGGTGTCTAGGGTTTACCCATTTCATTATATCAACTCTAATAATATTATAATATGCCTACACTTTATACGCAAACTACCATGTGGTGCGGTCGAGTTTGAAGAAGTATCATTTTCTTGTGTTCGAAGCTTTAAAAAATGAAAACGTGTCAGCACGACTTGGTTTGCCCCGTACAGTACAGTTCGTCGTCTCGAATGGACGAATCTCTCCATTTTGCTGGCTAAATACTGGTTTGCTATTAGTCTTTTATTGTGTACAGCACCTAACATTGTACCACATATACTATTGCTGAATGCTGATTATTTTAATGTTGACCCTAATCTTGCATGATGGACTGACTCGTTCTCATCTTCTTCTTTGTATAATGAATTAATCAGACAGCTAAGGGAACACGACTTGGGGGATTATATATTAAATCAAATGATAAAATCGATTAATTAATTTGGTGACAGCTCTCTCTTAACGCTCTTCAACTTGTATATATACTTGACCAATTTTCCTTTCTAATCATCACATTCTCCCTCCACAGTCCCCCTTCAAACTGCCAGAGAGATCGGGGCATGAGCTATTCAAACAGAGACCCAAAATGGGGTCGTGTTGGGATTTCAATGGCCTTAGCATTCATCGCTTTGGCAGTTTCAAGCAACATTGCCTCCGTTATGGCAGATAGTTATACATACTCGTCTCCTCCACCACCTTCATCACCTCCTCCACCACCACCTTACGTTTACACCTCACCACCACCTCCGCCTCCCAAGTATGTTTATAGTTCACCTCCTCCACCACCGTACGTATACAAGTCACCCCCTCCTCCACCACCCAAATATGTCTACAGCTCTCCACCACCACCACCGTACGTATACAAGTCACCACCGCCTCCTCCACCCAAGTATGTCTATGCATCTCCTCCACCACCACCTTACGTCTATAAGTCACCCCCTCCCCCACCACCGAAATATGTATACAGTTCTCCTCCGCCACCACCCTACGTTTACAAGTCTCCTCCTCCACCACCACCCAAGTATGTCTACAGCTCTCCTCCGCCACCACCCTACGTTTACAAGTCTCCTCCACCACCACCACCTAAGTATGTCTACAACTCTCCTCCGCCACCACCCTACGTCTACAAGTCTCCTCCTCCACCACCACCCTACGTCTACAAGTCTCCTCCTCCACCGCCACCCAAGTATGTCTACAGCTCTCCTCCACCACCACCCTACGTCTACAAGTCTCCTCCTCCACCGCCACCCAAGTATGTCTACAGCTCTCCTCCTCCACCACCTTACGTTTACAAGTCTCCTCCTCCACCACCGCCCAAGTATGTCTACAGCTCTCCTCCACCACCACCTTATGTCTACAAGTCTCCTCCTCCACCGCCACCCAAGTATGTCTACAGCTCTCCTCCGCCACCACCTTACGTCTACAAGTCTCCTCCTCCACCACCACCCAAGTATGTCTACAGCTCTCCTCCACCACCCAAACATACACCCTCACCATACTACTACACTTCACCACCACCTCCACATCAGCTTATTGTGAAGGTAGTTGGTACAGTTTATAGCTATAAATGCTATGACTGGCACAACCCCCACTTGTCTCATGTAAAAAAGCATCTTAAAGGTAATTGTATCCCTCATACGTGCTCTTAACAACTTTGAACACTCAACAATTACATTCATAGTATATTAACATAAACAACTTGCTCAGGTGCTGTTGTCGAGGTGATCTGCAAAGAAGGTGATAAGAAAATCAAAGCATACGGCACAACCAAGATCAACGGAAAATACAGTATTACTGTGAAAGGATTCAGCTATGGAAAATACGAATCAAAGGCATGCAAAGCCAAGCTCCACGCTGCTCCAAAGTACTCACCATTCAGCATCCCAACGAATCTGAATGGTGGTATTAAGGGAGCTAACCTTTCTTTGAAATCAAAGAATAAATATGAAGTTGTGTTTTCAGTCAAACCTTTTGCCTATGCTCCTAAAATCATATACCCAGAGTGCACGAAGTCAAAACCAGCACCCTATGTATACAAGTCACCACCTCCACCTCCTAAGTATGTCTACACTTCTCCTCCACCACCACCGTACGTTTACAAGTCACCACCACCTCCACCACCTAAGTATGTTTACAGCTCGCCTCCACCACCTCCATACGTTTACAAGTCACCACCGCCTCCACCACCCAAGTATGTTTACAGTTCACCGCCACCACCCAAGTATGTTTACAGCTCGCCTCCACCACCCAAGTATGTCTATAGCTCACCTCCCCCTCCTCCTTACGTTTACAAGTCACCACCACCTCCACCTCCCAAGTATGTCTATAGCTCACCTCCACCTCCACCTTACGTTTACAAGTCACCACCACCTCCACCACCCAAGTATGTCTATAGCTCACCTCCCCCTCCTCCTTATGTTTACAAGTCACCCCCACCTCCACCACCCAAGTATGTCTATAGCTCACCTCCACCTCCTCCTTATGTTTACAAGTCACCCCCACCTCCACCACCCAAGTATGTCTATAGCTCACCTCCCCCTCCTCCTTATGTTTACAAGTCACCCCCACCTCCACCACCCAAGTATGTCTATAGCTCACCTCCCCCTCCTCCTTATGTTTACAAGTCACCCCCACCTCCACCACCCAAGTATGTCTATAGCTCACCTCCACCTCCTCCTTATGTTTACAAGTCACCACCACCTCCACCACCCAAGTATGTCTATAGCTCACCTCCACCTCCTCCTTACGTTTACAAGTCACCACCACCTCCACCACCCAAGTATGTCTATAGCTCACCTCCCCCTCCTCCTTATGTTTACAAGTCACCCCCACCTCCACCACCCAAGTATGTCTATAGCTCACCTCCACCTCCTCCTTATGTTTACAAGTCACCACCACCTCCACCACCCAAGTATGTCTATAGCTCACCTCCACCTCCTCCTTATGTTTACAAGTCACCCCCACCTCCACCACCCAAGTATGTCTATAGCTCACCTCCCCCTCCTCCTTATGTTTACAAGTCACCCCCACCTCCACCACCCAAGTATGTCTATAGCTCACCTCCACCTCCTCCTTACGTTTACAAGTCACCACCACCTCCACCACCCAAGTATGTCTATAGCTCCCCTCCACCACCACCATACGTTTACAAGTCTCCTCCTCCACCCCCACCCAAGTATGTCTACAGCTCTCCTCCCCCTCCTCCTTACGTTTACAAGTCACCACCACCTCCACCACCCAAGTACGTCTATAGCTCCCCTCCACCACCACCCTACGTTTACAAGTCTCCTCCTCCACCCCCTCCTAAGTATGTCTACAGCTCTCCTCCCCCTCCTCCTTACGTTTACAAGTCACCACCGCCTCCACCACCTAAATATGTTTATAGCTCACCTCCTCCACCTCCCTATGTTTACAAGTCTCCTCCTCCACCACCACCCAAGTATGTCTACAGCTCCCCACCCCCTCCTCCTTACGTTTACAAATCTCCTCCTCCCCCACCTCCTAAGTATGTCTACAGCTCCCCCCCACCTCCACCATATGTATACAAATCTCCACCACCACCACCACCTAAATATGTCTACAGCTCTCCTCCACCACCACCGTATGTTTACAAATCACCTCCACCCCCACCCCCTAAATACGTTTACAGTTCACCTCCCCCTCCCCCTTACGTCTACAAATCTCCTCCTCCACCCCCACCAAAGTACGTCTACAGCTCCCCTCCTCCCCCACCTAAGTATGTCTACAGCTCTCCTCCACCACCACCTTACTAAGCTACGAATCAAGTAAGTCAATGTTATTCCCTTTGTCCTTTCAATCTGCTTTCTCGAAGACACAACAAATACAGTGAATCTAACCCTTCGAACTACTTGTATGCAGATGTGTAGCTTTACTGAGTGCAATAAAGGATGGATATAAGTACGAAACCAATAATTGTCATTCAAGTTGTAATAAGGGTCTTGAAGATCCATCTGAACCTAAGAGGGAGTTCTTTTGTTTGACTTCGGTAGCAGTTATCCTTCACTTCTTATTCATGTTTTGCTCAAATCAAGAGTCACTCCGATGGAGGGTTTCTTGGGCTCAAGCATATACCGGACAGAGATTGGTGAAAAGATAACTTGCATTGGAGTCTCCAGTTTCATTCTTTTCTCCATATATTGTAATTTTAGCGATTCAACCAACCTATTTGTTTCTTAGACTCCCTCTTTGTTCTTCTGTTCTATTGCTAAGATCATCATCCTAATAAAAAGATTTTTTTATATACATATATGCTATATTTTGTTGGTAATGCTACTATATATATATGCGTGAAATTGAAAATACTATATATGTTTCTAAACATATGTACCATTTAGTAGTTAAGATAAGGCACATATTATAAATCAAGTGAATAATATCTGGTCTTAAAAGAGAAAATCTGGCATAAGGTAACAAGGAAGTTTACAATTTTATATTAAGGCTGACAAAGATATTTAACATTATATAAATCTAGATGGTACATGACACATTTTATAATAAGGAAGTTTACAATCTCTATGATATTTAAAATTCATTTGAAAAGGCACAAATACTAAATATATCTATTTGTTGGCCAAAATCATAGAAGATCTTCATATTGATTCCTCCAAAAGCCCCAAAGGATTTTAGATCGTAAAAAACATGCGAGTACAAATCAGAAACATAGGTAGTCAAGTGTTAGTCCAATACATTCTCAGACGTTTAACTCAGTACTAACATTCTCTAGGTTCAATTCAGGTGTTAAGTTTGTGGCGGATAAACAAATATTGGAACCCGATATACCAAACTTTCGACGAGTTTTCAACCATCTTAGAAGATTGGTAAAACTTACGATGGCAGAAGCTTCAATTTGAGTCGAATGCTGCTGCATTTGCTTGACATGGTCAAGTTTTTTTTTTTTTGCCAAGATAAACTTTCATTCAACCTAAAAACGTACTCAAATTGTCCAATAACAACAAAAATAGTAGAGTAGATGGCGGTGTACAAATTCAATTTACCGGACACATCTCTTTTTTCGATTGCTTCGCAACCCAGTCCGCACATCTATTGGCGGTTCGTCTTACCCAACTCCACTTGATTGATTCTATGTGAGATGTCGCCTCTTGTATCGAGGTGACCATGTTCTCCATTCGCCAGTCCATGTCCTTGGCCGATCCATCTAGCAAGTTAATCATCTTTTCAGAGTCTGACTCGATGATTACCACGCCTTGCAAAATTGCCCGAGCCTCCATGTTTTTCGCCGAGATGTCCCTCGCCATCGAGTTTCTCCCCGCGATCATGTTGCCCTTGTCGTCCCTCCCTATCACCATGGTCAAGTAATTAAGGTCAGAGTAATAGTTAGGGTCAGTTTATAATAGTTTCATTCTAACTAACTCACTACACTATGTTATTAAGTGTTTCGGGGTATATGGAATGTCCTTACTATTTTGGTATTATTATTATTAGATTTTCTCTTTATATTTTGAAATATATATTATTTTTTTTTTCTTTATTTGTTTTTTAAGAAACATAATTTTATTTTACATCTTTGCTAACGTACTTATTTATTTTCAATTGTTTACATTATTTTTTAATGATAATTGTTTTTTCATTTTTAATCATGTTTTAAATTACTAAAAAGGCATTTCTTTTGTTAATTTCTATTTATAGATTTTCTTCAATAATAATAATAATAATCTGTCACGTTATCTTTTCATCAATCACGTTAGTTTTTGTTAGTCATGTTTAGTAAAAATGACTAAATACGAACAACTCAAATTTAGTGCACCTGATACAAAGGTTCATAATATGACCATTCACCCCAACTTATACAAACATAATGCAGATGTTTCATACTTTTCCATTAATATTTTTGTAAAGTTTTTATTTCCACTACAATAATTGTATATCATTTGCAAATTTTTTTCTTCAAAAAATTATTTAGTACAAGTTCATTTTTATTCATGTATCTACTATATACACTGATCTTTTTACTTCAATTTTCTCTTCCGTTCACTGATCCCAACCAACATGTATATAGTATATTATTATAATCTTATGACTTAGTCAATGCATTACTTAGATTGCATGATCAAACATGCTATGCTATGATCTCGAACCACAAAATCATCACGTTCTATAATAGAACAAAACAACAACGTATATATACATATACATATATGTATATATATATATATAGGTTGTCGTTTTGTTCTATTATATATTATTATGGAAGACTTTCGTGAGAGAACGTGCACCATCTCTCACGAAGCATCCCCGCATTCACAAAATGAGATTAAATAATAAATGAGATCGTATTTTCAGCGAAGATCAAGATCCGTAAGTAATCTCGGGATGCCTTGAGATTTTTAAAACATTATAAGGGCGGACTATTTATTATTATATTTTTAAAATCATAATATTAAATGCACAATCCACGCGACAGCTGATAAAATAATTTTATATACTTTTATTCAAAATTTCAAAAAAGTAAATTAATTATAATTACGATAATACAAACAACGTCGAATTTTATCTTTTTGAATAAGTTCGATTAAGAATAATTGACCTTAACCAGTTTTAACTAATTAAAAATATTATAAATTGATGCAGAAACATTAAAAATTTTAACTTTTTCCCAAAAATTTTATGGTTCTTTCAGTTTTTTGGTCAAAAATAATCTAATCTGAAAACTTGATACTTATTTTGATATTTTTTTTAAAAATATTTTATCTCTCTAAAGTCTGTACATATCCCACCACATTGGTCCTACCTCCCCCAAATGTGTCTACAACTCTTCTTTAGTAGCACATAATATCTATCTATGTAGGTAATTAGACAAATCAAATTCAATTTGTTAATGCATTTTCTAATATATCTTTGCTGCATTTCAGAAGGACAATATATAAACAAGGGACTCATGAATGAGAGACACAACTTCTTCTCAAAGCTTATCTTCATCTAAGACAAATAAGGAGTAGTGTAAAATTTTGAAAATCGTAATTTTTCATTTTCACATCGTTTTTTGTGTGGGTAATCATATTATTACGATATTGTTAAGATAATATTTTTCTATCTATAATGCTTATGGATACAGTTACGATATTTGATCTATAGTCGTGATTATAATTAGGGGTTAATAACCAAATTGTTACCCAAACTTTAGACATTTTTCAAATCACTATCCGAACTTTAATTTTTCAAAAAGAGATGATGTGATTAACTTTTTATTATTATTACTTTATATATATAACACAAGTTTTGTTTCACGTGAAACTAAAATAAACATGTACTAATAAATTATGCCAAACACTCCATTAAATAAAATAAAAAGTCAACTGAGTTGAACAGAACAAATTATTTTTTTACGTGAAAAAGTACAATTTGAAAAGGAGGTGTATGAGAAGAATAATTATAAAGATTCTTCCCATTGGACAGAAAACAACAACTAAGGATATATAACTCTTTAATTTATTTGGATTTTAACAAATTATATCTTGTGTGTCTGATCCCGCTTTTCGGATAGGCCTCGGTTCGGTGTTTCCAAGACGGTTCTCTAGGGAGCAGGTTCGTGCTCTGGTGAACTGCATGGAAGAAAAGTCTGACATGTTTCCGTTGTTTCCACTCCGATGATAAACTCAGTTTAAGGTTCGTTGGTAGGGGAGAGTAAATGCAAGTGAGTATAATAAATGCCCAATTGAATGTACGTAAGAGGTAGATGAAGGTATTGTCAAACGTAGGGACCAAAATGCAATTTATTAACATTCGAGTTGAATTGGAAAAATATTGCAAAGATGACCCTAAAATATTATGGACTTATTCGTAACACTTGGTAAAGTTATAAAATAACCCGAAATTTATTCCAGACTTATTTGTAACACTTTGAGAAGTCATGGAATGTCCAAAAAAGTTTAGGATCAAAGTGTATTTTTTAAAAAAAATTATAACTGAGCTGAAAAATTACAGAATTGGTCCTAAACTATTTTGGACTTATTTGTAACACTTGGTAAGATTCTAAAATAACCCAAAAGTTATTCTAAACTTATTTGTAAAATTTTGAGAAGTGATGAGATGTCCAGAAAGGTTCAGGGAACAAAATGTAAATTTACAAAAATTGAGGTGAATAAAAAATATTTTTTAAAAATTGCACAAATGACCAAAAACTTTTATGGTTTGGTTTATAACACTCGATAAAGTCCCAGAATGACCCGAGAATCCATGGATCGAGTTGTAATCTTCATCAAAGTTTGGGAATGACCTAAGTCATTTTTGAAAACATTTTTTTTTATATACATAATATACTTATATTATACATATCACATATATATTATACATATATCACATATACATAATATATATATATATATATATAGTATCACATATACATATAGTATGACATATACATATATAGTATCATATATACATAAATATATATGTATATATTATACATATAGATATATTATTACATATATATTATACATATATATATATATATATATATATATATATATATATATATATATATATATATATGTTAACAAGTAGATTATACATAAATATATAATATATGTATATGGACTCCTTTTTAAAATAGAAATTTCAATAACATTACAAATACAAATACAATATTAAATATGAGAGAGATATACCTAAATCGTTCGGAGCTTAAATACCGCACGAGAAACCGATACCGATAATTACATACATTTTTTTTTCTTCTTTCTTTCTCTTCTTTCCTTTCTTTCTTCTC
This sequence comes from Chamaenerion angustifolium, assembly GCA_946814005.1. Taxonomy (NCBI): domain Eukaryota; kingdom Viridiplantae; phylum Streptophyta; class Magnoliopsida; order Myrtales; family Onagraceae; genus Chamaenerion; species Chamaenerion angustifolium. The sequence continues at coordinate 6,355,682 of OX328279.1, forward strand.
CACTCTCCCTTCTCCCCCGTAGCTCACGACATCCTATACTATTTATAGAACAATTTACTACTTATTTAATTAATAATTGTTTTTAAAAATTAAATAAAGAAAAACGGTTGAAAAGAGGAAACATGACCATGTTCCACGTTGGAATATATATATTTATTTGTTTTTTAGTTTTCATATATATATATATATATATACTTTTTTTTCAATCACGATTTCTTTCGGCTCGATTCCCCGCGTACGGTATTTTGACCCCACGCCAAAATCAGGTGTTTACAGTTGCCCATCTATGAACACGCGCTCATGTAAGTGATCTCATGAGTATGTGTTTAAAGTCAAACAACTGATTTTAACTTCTCTCGCTTCATTATTTACATAGTAGACAAACATTATCGCGCAACTTTCGGAAGTTGAACATCTACAAGTTCTGATTGTTGACGATGATTTGCGGAGACTGAGCGCCTAAACGTTCATCCGCTTGTGACTCCTAGAAGATGGACACCTACAGGTCCTGATCGTCGAGGATGACTTGCGGAGGTTGAACACCTAAAGGTTCCGTTCGTCGGCTTGTGACTCGTTGGGGATGACTTGCGGAGGCTGAACACCTAAAGGCTCCGCTCGTCGGCTTGTGACTCCCAGAAGCTGGATAACTATAGATCCTAGTCGTCAAGGATGACTTGCGGAGGCTGAACACCTAAAGGATTTGCTCGTCGGCTTGTGACTCGTTGGGTATGACTTGCGGACGCTGAACACCTAAAGGCTCCGCTCGTCGTTTTGTTTTATCTCTCGATTTTCTTTCCATTTGCTACGACATATATATATATTACCGCACCTCTCGGTTCCCTTCGTTTTTGCCTAGTTCGCCCTTTCAGGTTTTCAACCTAGCAGGGATTTGATTACTCTCCTTTTGCCATGATTGTCCTTTTGGGGATTACCAATCATGTCCATTTTCCCTAAATTTTGCCTAAACTTCCCTTTGAGGTTTTCGATTTAGCGAGAATTTTCTCTCAGTTTTGGAGGTTCACTTTCTGGTTACGAACTCCTTAAGGATAGTATTTTCTGACTACATCCATATTGATCATGGCTCCTCCACTAATAACCTTTTTTGATGACATAAGACCCTTCATATTTAGGCACGAATTTACCCCGAGAGTCTGGATTGACTCGAAGGATTTTTCTGAGAACTAGATCGCCTACTTGTAATTCTCTTGGATGTACCTTCCTGTTAAATGCACAGCGCGACATGCGTTGTGGTACAATTGCATGTGGCACAGCGCGATAAGTTTCCTTTCATCTATGCAGTTTAATTGCTCGTATATGCATCTCGCCCATTCTGACTCATCCATCTCTGCCTCATTGATGATCCTTGCTGACAGGATTTCTACTTCAATTGGCAACACGACTTCAGTCCCTTAAACAAGCGAGAATGGTTGTTGATGTTCGTATTGTGGTCCTGTATGGCATGAGTGCCCAAGACAGCTTGCCGTGCCAGTCCTTATAATTGACAATCACTTTCCCTATGATATTCTTGATATTCTTATTTGTTGCTCCCACTACGCCATTCATTAATTGTGAGCGATATGGAGACGAATTTCTATACTTGATCTTAAATTGGTCACACAACTGATCAACCAAATTATTATTCAGATTTTTTGGCATTATCTGTGATGATTGACTCCGACACCCCACAACATGCGATGATATCTTGCCTAATGAAACGCTCGACCTCCTTTGCCGTTAATGACGCCAGGGTGATAGTCTCTACCCACTTGGTGAAAGAATCGATCGCCACCAATATGAATTGATGACCATTGGACGCCTTTGGATAGATCATACCGATTATATCGATGCCCCACATTGAGAAAGGCCATGGGGAAGTCATGGGATAGAGCTCGTGTGGTGGCGCGTGGAATTGGTATGCGTATACTTCACAGAGGTGACGATGTTGGACGTGTCTCACACAATCAGACGTCATGGTGGACCAAAAGTATCCAAGTCTCATTATCGTTTTTGACAACATTCGCCCGCCCATGTGTGGGTCGCAACAACCTTCGTGAATTTATTCCATTAGGCGCTCAGCTTCTACGACATTCACGCATCTCAAAAGGGTATTGTCAAATGATCTTTTGCATTAGATCGGGCTACTGAGAAAATAATTGCAAGTCATCCTTTGTACGACCTTCCAGTCATTTCTTGTGGCACCTTCTGGGAACTCTTCGGACTCGATGTATTTTTTTATGTCAGTAAACCACGGTTGACCGTCCAACTCTTCAATTTCACAACAATAGGTTGGAACCTCTTTGATCTTGATCTCCACTGGCAGTACCTGATTTCCCGGTGAAATTTTACTCATTGATGCGAGCGTTGCCAATGCGTTTGCAAATTGGTTCTTATTTCTCAGCATATTAGTTAAAGTGATGTCTTCAAATTTTGTAGTTAAATCCTCAAGGTGCTCGTGATATGTCTGGAGTTTGGCATCCCTCGTTTTCCATTCCCCTGTCATTTGAAGGATGATTAACATGGAATTTCCGAACACTTCTAGTTTCTTCACTTTGAGGTCTAGTGTGGCGCGCATGTCGAGAACACATGTCTCATATTCTGCGATGTTGTTGGTGCAGTTGAAGGTGACCTTGGCCTCTACTGGAAAATGTTGCCCTTTTGGTGAGATGAGCACTACCCTCATAGCCCCTCCGACTGAATTCACAACCCTGTCGAAGTACATCCTCCAATTTGCCTTCGGCATCCCTTCTTATTCTACTTTCATGATCTTCCCATATGGAAATTCAAAGTTGATCAAGTGATCGTCGTCTAGGGGAAACTCCGCTAAATGATCGGTGTTTGCTTGCCCCTTTAACAAAATTCGAGGCACAAATTCTATGTCATACTCATATAGTTGAACCTGCCATTTGACGATATTTTTTGTCCATGCTGGCTTATCTAAGAGGTATCTCACGGGATCCATCTTCGAATACAGACGTATGGTGTAGTACAACGTATAATGGCGAAGTCGCTATATTACCCACACTAGTGCACAATATATTCTCTCCACCTCCTGATACTTTGTTTCACCCTTCGTGATTCTTACTCGTGTAGCATATGACATGTTCATTCTTTCCAGTCACATCGAGTTGTCCCAACATGCACCCCAACGAGTCTTGGCATACTGTTAAGTACATAATGATTGGTCGTCCTGGAGTTGGCGGCACCCGGACTAGTGCGCTCATCAGGTAATTTTTTATGGACTCTAAGACATTTTGGTTTTCTTCATCCTATATTATCAGAGGTTCTTACGTAAAATACAAAATAAAGGTTGACACTTGGTTGTCATGTTTGCGATGAAACACGCAATGTAATTCGAACGGCCTAATAGGCTTCGGACCTCCTTGGCGGTCGATGGTGGGGGTAACTCTTGTATCGCTTTGACTTTGTCAGGGTTTACCTCAATTCCATTCTCATTGACTATAAAGCCCAATAACTTGCCTGATGTGACTCCAAAAGTGCATTTGGTCGGGTTTAAACGCAACTTGTACTTCTTGAGCCTTTCAAATAGCATGCGTAAATTGGTCAAGTGATTTTCACCTTCTTGAGACTTTACGATCATATCATCTACGTACACCTCGATCTGTTTGTGCATCATGTCGTGGAACAGTGTCACCATCGCCCTTTGGTAGGTTGCCCCTGCGTTTTTAAACTGAAAGGCATAACTCTGTAACAAAATGTGTCCCACGGAGTGACAAATGCGGTTTTTGACTTATCTGCCTCAAACAACTTCATATGGTTGTATCCTTCGAACCCGTCCATGAACAAGAACATTGTATGACGTGTCGTGTTGTCGACCAGCATATCAATATGAGATAGAGGGAAATTATCCTTCGGTCTGGATTTGTTAAGATCTCGATAGTCCACACATACGTGGACGCGACCGTCCTTCTTGGGTACTGGAACAATATTTTCTACCCATTTAGAATAGTTACAAACTTCTAAGAATCCAACGTTGATTTTCTTGATGATCTCTTCCATAATCTTAAGGATTAGGTCGGGACTTTGTTTCCTTAGGTGTTGTCTCTTGGCAGTGTCTAGTGGCAGAACATCCTCCACAATTTACGAATCAAGGCCTGGCATGTCAGCATAGGACTAGGTGAAAATCTCCTGGTACTCTTTTAGCAAATTCATCATCTGAGTTCTTTGGTCAGGACTCAGACTTGTCCTTATCTTCAATTCGCGTGGTTCCTCGGGAGGCCAATGTTTATGACCTCAGTGACTTTTGTTGTTAGGAGTTTGTCTCTCTCGTACATGTCCCAACTTTCTTAAATTTCTTTCATGACATCCTCCTCACCGAATCCTTCTCCATAATGTATAGAGTCAGATTCAGCAAGGGTGTCGAAGGGAGATTAATGTTAGAAGTAGGTATTGTTCTCTAGAGGTATTGTTCCTAGAGAATAGAAGGGAGATTAATGTTAGAAGTAGGTAGAAGGATATATAATATTGAGAACATGATGAATTAACAAAAGAAGAGATTCATTTGATGTGGTCATGACAAATTTCCCTTATTCCAAAAATGCGGGGCTCATGACATATACTCTACGCGGAATACATCCCTTTTCAAAAGGTCTTACTCATTATTACTAAGAGAAAGCGCATAAGTAGGTAATGTATTCCAATTTGTGATATTCTCCTCACTAGCAAGTGGACGGGCGAAAAGGCATGAGGGAGCTTCATCGAGCAGGGCTCCAATGATGACACCAATAAAAAATAAGCCTGATAAGCCTTCTTGAGCAGCAACGTCGTCGAGTTGGATCATTTGTGGTGGGCCAGGAAATGAAACAGTGAGGGACGGAAACAGCAATGCCCCTGAATTTCCGGTTAAACGTTTCCTTCAGACGTCTTCGTAATATTTGAAATTAGGATGGAAACCTAGTCTGAAAGTGCCTTTGTTTTTCCTCGGAGCTATTGGGTGTATGATGCCCTGACCGTGGATTCCCAGACCGTGTCCTTGTTAGGACATATGTATAATTACATATGTTCAAGGATCTGTTTGTAATTAAATAAGAAGGATTTGTTTGCAATTATAGGATAGTCGTAGGTTATAAATAGTAGAAGTTGTAATAGATTACCTAACTTTTGAATTGAAGAACATTTTGATTCCTTCACTTCCAAGTAAGCTTCATTCTTTCATTTTCTATTTTATCTGAGGTACCTAACATGGTATCACAGCCGCTTTCAATCCTGCGACTCTGTTAATCATTGCTTCATCCGCTGTAACTCTGGTCCGTGTGATTGTTTACAGTGATTTTGGTATATCGGTGCTTTTGTGCTTTTGTGTTTCTTTGATTGTTGAAGAAATGGAAGAAATTACTGCATCATTTGTCAATAAGAAGGTTTCTCAGCTCGAAGGAGAAGAGAACTTTCAATCAACACTTATATGGAAATGTCACGATTCTGATATCAGTACCTGAACCTGATGGAGCAGAAGAGCCGAATCCGGAATATGCGAAGTATGTACAGAAAGACAGCTCTCTGGCTTCATGGATGCTCGCGTCTGCCTCATTGCAAGTCAGTCGTGGCTTAATTGGATGTATGACAACAACATCGATTTGGCAAAAGATCCACAGAGACTTCTCTTCATCTTCGATGACTAGGATCATGCATCTGTATGATCGCCTCAAGGTTAGAAAACTACCACATCAATCAATGCGTGATTATTTGATGGTTGTTCAGTCTGCTTGTGACAGCTTAGCAAGTTGTGGTCACCCGATCGAGGAAATGCAACAGATATCGATTGTTCTTAATGGTGTTAAAGGATAATTTGACAATGTAATCTCAGTAATACATGCTAGTAGGAATCCATATGATGTGGCATCGGTTAGCTCTGTTCTGTTAGATGCAGAAACAAGACAGACTGATCTTCTATTTGATGGTAGTATATCTGCTAATGTCGTGGTCAATCAGTCGTTCTCCATGAAGAATGAAGTATCTGGTTCTAGTGTGAATTTTGTATCCACCACTGCAAATCCTGTTACTCAGGCATCCTCTGATAGTCAGTTTCAATCCTCTACCAGTCCTGCTTCAAATCAGAATCATAATTTCAACTCATCTCAGCAGTTTAACTCAGGCAGAGGCAGAGGTAGAGCTCGAGGATATGGATCTAATCGACCTCAGTGTCAACTTTGCGGAAAATTTGGTCACCTAGTTCACCGATGCTATCACAGGTTTAATGTGAATTTTACTGGTGTTACATATCCAGGGGCTTCATCTTCACCGAATGTGAACCTGTGTTCATCTCAGTGGGAGTATGCTGGTGATCTATCTTCTTCTGTTACTCATCATTTCACCAGTCATTCTCCTGCGATGTACTCATCGTTTGCTTAGCCTTCTTACAATCCGACTACTAGTAATCCATCAGTTCAACTTCCTTCATACCTTCCTTCCTATCCAAATGTCTATGCTAGTCCTCATTCTTTTAACTCACCTGTTTTCTATCCTCCTCATGCTTATCAAGCTGTCAATTCTCCATCTGTTTATCAGTCTCCTGTTGTTTCGTACCCTTCTCATTCATCTATGCATCCATCTATGCCTGGTACACCTACTGCTCCCTCTGTAGATGGATCAATTTCAAGAGTCACAGGCTTCAACATGGACACTCAGTCGTTAATAAGTCATGCGCAAGCTCATATTGTGTCTATTGCTCCAGTTGTTCAACATGACCTCAGCTGGTTTCCAGATTCTGGTGCTACTAATCACCTTACCAATGTATCTCCTCATCTGAATGCAACCTGTTTTCCTTACTCAGGTCAAGGTAAAGTAGTAGTTGGTAACGGATATTCACTCAATATTTCAGCTATAGGTTCTGCAGTTATTCCTTCTCACTCTCACTCTCTTCATCTTCATAATATGCTTTATACTCCTTGTGTGACTAAGAATTTGCTTTCTGTGGCTCAGTTCGCAAAGTATAATCGAGTGTATTTCGAATTTCATCCTACTCACTGTTTGATCAAAGATTCACACACTAATCAAGTGCTGCTTCATGGACATGAGAATGCTGGATTATATAAGCTTGACTTGTCAAAGTTCTGTCAGTTTTCTTCTGATAATAAGTGTATGTTTAGTAAACATGCAAGTATGAATAAGTTTGTGAATGCAAATTCAGCTGCAATGAATAATTGTTGTTCTCAGTTGTCAGATGACACTAGAATGTCTATGAATAAGAGAAATGATGTTTTGATTGATGATTTGCCATCTGCTTCATTGATAAAGACTGATTCTAATTTCAATACTGTTTCTATTCATATAGATTCACCTAAGTCTTCCTTGTCGTCATTTATCACTTCTGATGTTCTTGAAAATTCAGATTTTGAATGTTTTGTGTCGTCTTTAAATAAACATGATTATTCATCTTTGTGGCATATGCGGCTGGGACATCCGTCCAACAAGATTCTTGTTAATTTTATGAGATTGCATAATCATCTAGTTTCTCATTCTTCCTCGCAATGCACTGCTTGTGCTATTGGAAAAAGCAAGAAACAATCATATCATTCTTCTATGTGTGTCTATACATCTCCTTTAGAGCTTGTTCAAGTTGATCTGTTGGGGCCTGCGTCCTTTGCTTCTAATGGTCAGCAATATTATCTTAGAATTGTATATGCATATTAAAGATATACATGGATTTATTTTCTTAAAAAGAAAAATGATGCTGCTCAATGTTTTGTTGAATTTCATAAACTTGTAGAGAAGCAGCTCGAGGTTTCTGTCAAAGCAGTTCAGTCAGATGGTGGAGGAGAGTTTCAGTTCTTGTCTTCATATCTTCCTCAATTCGGCATAGCTCATCGCATCACTTGTCCATATTCATCGGAGCAAAATGGAATTGTGGAACGAAAGCACAGACACATTGTTGAATTGGGTTTAACTCTGTTAGCTCAAGCTTCTGCTCTACTCCATTACTGATCTGATGCGTTTTTCACATCTACGTTTCTTATTAATAGGCTACCTTCATCAAGTTTACAGAAATTGTCTCCGCATGAAATTTTTTTTGTTCTGCACCTGATTATTCCTTCTTGCGTGTGTTTGGTTGCTTATGTTTTCCTCACTTAAGACCATTTCACAAAACCAAACTTGCTCCTCGTTCTGAACCGTGTGTATTCTTGGGTTATTGTGCGAAGTATCATGGTTACAAGTGCTTGTCTGCGTCTGGATGTGTGTATACTTCAAGGAATGTAGTTTTCATGAGTCAGTGTTTCCATTTGCAGATGCTAAGAGTAATTTTTTTTACATCTAATGCTCCAACTCAGAATTACACATCTCCTCCTTTCTTTATTCCTTGTGATGATCAATTCAATTCAGTTGCTTCAAATGGTTTTGTTCTTCCTCATGATTTTGTTTCTTTTCCAATTCTGTCACCACCATCTTTAGGTTCTCCATCTCCTGATTCTGTTCCTCATAATGCTACAACTTCATGCTTTCTGGCTTTTAATAGTACTGGTAATGCTGACATTTTTGATAATTCTGTGATAAATCCTATGATGCATCCTGTGTCTCAATTCTCTTTACGTTCTGTTTCATATAGGCTTTGTGGTTCTCTGTTAGTTCCTAACTCTACATCTTTTCCTATATCTGATGTTCATCCTGTTGTTGCTAATAATACACCTACTTCTCATATTCCTCCTAATGTTCATCCGATGCTTACTCGATCTAAATCTCATTCTCAGCATCACACTACAAGAATCTGCCTCAACAGCGACGAAAATATTGTGTTGTCACTAGGTAGTCGTTGTTAATAAGCATGTTTTGTGTTAACACTATTTTTCGAGGGAATAGAGTTGGTTTAGAGTCGGACATTTTGTCGTAACTTAAACACTGCTTTAGTGTGTACTTTTGCCGCGACTATTTGTGTCAGTTCCCAAAAAATTCTTGACAAATACGTTTCTGAGGGTAATATACATCAACAGCATCATGTATTAATGTTGTGTCTAATGCATTGTTTTACTCTCAATATTTGTTGATGTAATATATATGTTAACAGAATCGCAGTAATTGCGTAGTTAAAACTTAGTTAGCCGTTACTAATTCGGATAGCAACCTGTCCAATTAACAGAACAGTTCGTCTTGGACCAGCAGCTGACCTACGTAGCCGTTTCCTCAGCCCAAACTTCTGAATCAACTCGACACCTTCACTTCAAAGCGATTCCATAAACAATCTCACTGTAATTACACCGGGACAAATCGATTGAAGCTGCTTTGCATACCTTATTTACAACAGCATTCACTTCACTTCACAACCGAACTACGCAACTTTTCCAACCTTCAACCCGAGACAACCTTCACTTAACTTCCCTGCATCGTCATCCTTTCTCCTGCAGCATTACGAAAAGGTATTGTTTCCTCCTCAAATTATGAATTGACGTCTAATTGTTTGATCTAAGACAATGAAATTCACCCAACTGCTGTCAGGAATGTATTTCATTCTGTGTATATCAAGTAAAGAGCAGCTTGTCTAATTGGTTAACGAATTGAGTGACTGTGTGTAGACATAACAAAATGTGTCTGTTTCTCCCAATTTCTGTTGCGTTTAATTTCACTACAAATCGTGTGTTTGATTTTTTGGTTAAGTGTATACACACTGTACGATTGCTGCTCTGTTACAGTAACTGAATTAACTGAATCTGTCATTGAATAAAGTTGGTTAATTATCATGGGTTCAGGTAAAGCTTCTATCAACATAATTATACAGCAGTTAACAACTGCTTGGATTACAAACACATAATTGAGAATTCCCGTTTCTAGACAAATCAGTTGTAAAACACTTGGTGGGTGGAAATCAGTAGTGTCTACTTACATGATACGTTGTGATATTGGTTTTAATATTTTCTTATTTCTAAACAGCGGATCATTAAGGATGGATAAAAGTTGGATGACCAAACATCGACAAAGTCAGGAATATAAGGCCGGTGTTACCTCTTTCTTGGACTTTGCCTATTCGCGTGCGTCATGGGATGGGAGAATCTACTGTCCATGCCATAATTGTGTTGGTATGTCTTTGTTGGACAGAAGTACGGTGAAGTGGCATCTGGAAAGATATGGAATACTACAAAGTTACACTACATATGACGCAACACTTGCTTTAGGTAATCAGTTTTCACTTGCTTGCTTCGATGTCTAGTTGAGTTAGGCCTAGTATAGTATCTGTCTTGCTGGAACATATTTTGGAGTAGTTTGTAATGCTGGAACATATTTGCAGTAGTTTGTCTTTGTTTGTTCTGTGTTTTGGTCCTTTTGGACAACATGTACATGCGGAAACTTATTGTCTGCAACATATGTGCTCTGTTTATGCTAAGGTTGCACACTTTGTATATAGAAATGTATGAATGGTTGGTTCTGGTTGGTATGCAGTATATGTAATGTCTAGGTGGTAAAAATGCGAAACTTTTATTCTGAAACTGGTCTAGTTGTATTAGCATCGAAAATGTGATTACCAATACATACGCCAAATACAATCAGAAATAAACTGATGCAATTACCTTTTAACTACTACAAAAGTAGTCAAGTAGGCAACGAAAATTACTGCGGCTACACGTAGACAATAACCTCAACACCAACCAAAAATCGCAATTTATGTCGCCCTTGTGAGTTGCATCAACCACAAATATTTTGTAACGCTATTTATGTATAATTAGTTTCTAAATATTTTAGACGTTAATATAACCAAACTGTATCCACATAGCGTAGACACAATAACAAAGAAACAACAACACATATATGTTGTAGCCGATACATCAATTTTACCATCAATGAATACTGTATCTGAAACACGTATATAGCATCTATATAGTGCCGACACTAATTACGCATGAACACCATTGACAATATATTGATGCTAACGGTATGACCAACTGTTCATTCCAGCAGCGGCATACATTTAGCATCGGCATTTTGTCCGTGCGGATACCTTTAGCATCGGGGCTTTCAGGCACGACTCTTAGCATCGGCAAGTCATCTTAGCAGCGGCAAAACCCAACTTAGCAACGATTATACGCCGCGCCTATAGTGCTATTTTCTTGTAGTGTCACTCTTCTCTTCAGTCTTTACTAACAAATGTTGAGTCTTCTGATGTGTTATTTACCACAGAACCTAAGTCCATTCATCAAGCTCTTCATAGTCCTCATTGGAGAGCAGCTGTTGAAGAGGAGTTTTCAGCTCTTCAAGCAAATAAAACCTGGTCGATTGTTCAGCTGCCATCTTGAAGGATTCCAATTGGTTGCAAATGGATTTTTAAGATAAAGAATAATTCGGATGGATCCATTGCTCGGTATAAAGCTCGACTGGTTGCTAAGTGATTCTCCCAAAAGCCTGATTTATTTTTCAGGACACGTTTAGTCCTGTTGTCAAATCAGCTACGGTGAGAATTGTTTTTTCCTTAGCATTATCTCACAAGTGGACATTGAGACAAATAGATATCAACAATGCTTTTCTTCATGGTGAGTTATCCGAGGAAGTATTCATGGTTCAGCCTCCTGGTTTTGAACATAAATCCAGTACTAATGCTCCGTTAGTCTGCAAGCTTCACAAGGCTCTCTATGGTTTAAAACAGGCGCCAATGGCGTAGTTTGAGAAGCTCAAGTTTTTGTTGGGTATCGATAGTGACAGCCCAGTAAAGAAAAATGCCTCGAAAGCCCAATAACCCTAGAGGGGGTAAACCCAAGATATTCAAACCGGATCGGCCTAAGTACAAGTCAACCTGGCCCATCTTCGAGTGACCCAGAATTGAGCACAAAAGTCTCTAGGGACGCCAAAGGCTCCCAGACTGCTCACCATTCTTCACCAGGCCACGACCTCTCACTGCTCGCCCCGAAGAGAGCCTTGCCTATCTCCTCTGGTCCCACTAAACCGTCAATAAGGAAGTGGCCACAATATCCCGCGTATCCCGGTCACATATTCACTAAAGATTAGATATGGTAACTGCAATATCTCGCAGTAACTGCCATATCCCATGATCCGAATCTTTAGCAACACAATATACACTAAGATATTCAGCTGCCTTATACGGTTTAATCTCTCCTACCCTATAAATACCATTGCTTTACATACGTTCCTTATGTTTTTGAGATATACACAAACACATACTCATTTAAGCATCGGAGAGGGACCCAGAGACACCCTTTATGTTGCGCTCCCCTACCTGCAGGTTCACCGGAGTTGGAGCAGAAGCATATTTCCTTCCTTATCTGGCATTTAATTCACTGCCAGATCAGTATCCAGGATTTCACGATCCAACATTTGGCGCCGTCTGTGGGAATCAAGCGATTCAGCCATGAGAACTCGATCCCAAAACAACCGTCGGAACCAGACTCGCGAGCGATCCTCAGATAGCTCTGATTCCGCCGCCGCTTCCCCGCTTCAACAAGAACCTGCCAGCCATGCAGGAGCCGATGTCGTCCCCCTGCGGGCGGCCCGAGAGCATGTCGGTAATTCCAGACCGACCCTAGCCACCAACCACGTCGAGACTCCAGCTCCGCAGACCGTCCAAATGCTGGGGAAAACATCCAGTTAACCCCGGAGATGATATCATTGCTGGAGGACATCCTAGGGCAGGCCCGCCGTCAAGCCCCTGCTCCCCAGGGAAACACTCGTCCTGCTGCCACAGGGCCCTTACCGTCTGAAACCGCGAATCCTGGCACCACAGCACCCCGGGAAGAACAGGAGATGACGTCTGGACAACAGTCTCTACCCCCGGCACGCACCGAACAGCCGGCGGCTACATACTCGGCCAATCCTTCCGGTCCTTCTCCATCCGGGACCTCGCCAAAGTATTGCACTGTGGACCAGATGGACGACCTTCTCAACAAGAGGCTCCAAGAAAGACGGCTGACAGTCGTAGCTCCCTTCAAGGAGCAATCTGCTCACCCCTTTTCCGACGAGCTCGTCTCCATCAAAATCCCCAAAGACGTAGTTGCTCGGGCCATACCTGAGTACAGTGGCGGAGGAGACCCCACCATACACGTCAACAAGCACGAGGCTTCTCTCCTGGGTAAGTCAAATGATCCCAATCACTTGGCTTTACTATTTCGGGTTCGACTTCGTCCTGGTTCTTCGGCCTCCCTGCAGGATCTATTGGAACTTGGGCAGAATTAAGGAGCAAGTTCCTGGAGAGGTATATGGGCGAATGCCAATTGATGAAGAGCGTGGTCGCCTTGGATGTGGTCAAACAGCAGCCTGGAGAGTCGCTGGCCAACTTTTACGGGCGTTTCCATCAGAACGTCACGGTGATAGATCGCCGAATCTCGGATGGGGAGATCATTCGAGCATTTTACAGGGGTCTGGATGTGGCCAACAAGGCCTCGAGAAAGCTGCGAAACAGCTACCATGTGAAGGAGATCGAAACGTTGGAGGAGTTGAAGTCCAGAGCAAAAGGGGTCATAGACCTTGAAAGGGCGAACACAGAGGATAACTTCCTGACGACCTCGCTAAGGGTGGTTCCTGAACCCCGACGTGATGGTAAGAAGGAGGTGAAGAAGGAGAAGAAGGGAAGAGACAACAGACCCCGAGTCGAGTCTAATCCGGTGCCTCGCCATCCAGAGGTCCCTGAGTACTTCACGCCTTTAAATAGGCAGATCTCAGCGGTACTAGTCGAGATGGAGAGGAGATCCTTGGCGAGGCCACCGATGCCTCGTCGAGGTGGTCATCCCATGGGGAAAGATGTCGAGAGCTATTGCAGATATCACAAATGCAAGGGCCACAAGACAGATGACTGTCGCATTCTGAAGCGGGATATAGAGAAGCTGATTCAGGGGGAATGCTGAAGGAATTCGTGGCAGGGCGAGACAGGAGTCGAACGCCCCCTAGGACAAACTGATCCATCTGCCAGCAAGAGAGGGGTAAATTTGATTGCAGGAGGATTCGGTGCAGGCGGCGAGGGTTTGCACGCCAGGGAGGTCTACGCCACTCAGATCTCCACAGCAGTTCAGTTGGGAAAGCGACCCCGACTTGAGGAGAACATTGTCATCTCATTCTCTGAAGATGATTTGGCACATGTCACGACCCCCCCCCCCCCACACACACACAACGATGCTTTGGTTATCACAGCAGATATTGACGACTATGACGTTGCAAGGATTCTGGTCGACGGAGGCAGCTCGACAGACATCCTATTTCTGGACGCTTTCGAGAAGATGGGCAAGTCCAAGCATGACCTGAAGAGGGTCGACTTTCCGCTGATTGGGTTTGCGGGAAGGACAACTTATCCGCTGGGGGCCATAATCATGCCAGTGATATTTGGCGAGGGATGAAAGAGCATCAAGGTACCGGTCACTTTCCTGGTGGTCGATTCACCTACATCCTACAATGCCATCCTAGGGAGGACCACGATCAATCCGAACAAGATTGTGGCCTCCACAGTCCATCAGAAGATGAAGTTCCCCACTCCCAACGGGATCGGAGAAGTGCTAGGCGACCAGCCTTCCTCGCGGCAATGCTATGTGAACTGCCTGCGCAGGAAGAACCAAAGGGATGCCCTCGCCATTGAAACAGAGACCGACCCTCGCGAGGATTTGGCTCGGCCAGCACCCATGGATCAGAAGGTCGAGGTCGATGGGCCGGACAAAAAGGTGCGCATTGGGACCACCTTAAAAGAAGATCAAAATGAGGCCATGACCGCCCTCCTCAGGGAATTTAAGGAGCTCTTCGCCTGGCAGCCAAGCGATATGCCGGGAATCAGCACAGATATTATCTCCCACGAGCTCAGGATAGACCCTTCCATTAAGCCGATCGCCCAAAAAAGAAGATCGTTCGGGACGGACAAGCGTTTGGCGATCAAGCAGGAAGTCGGCAGATTGATTGAGGCTGACTTCGTCAGAGAGGTGAGATTCCAGAGCTGGGTCGCCAACCCAGTTTTGGTCAAGAAATCGAACGGCAAGTGGAAGATGTACGTCGACTTCCGCGACTTGAACAAGTCTTGCCCTAAGGACTCATATCCCCTGCCCAGGATTAATCAGTTGGTCGATGCTACCTCTGGTCACGAGATGCTAAGCTTCATGGACGCCTATTCAGGCTATAACCAGATCAGAATGCATCCAGACGACGAGGCTCACATAGCTTTCTATGCAGACGGGGACATTCTGTGCTACAAGGTGATGCCCTTTGGTCTCATCAATGTCGGGGCAACTTATCAGCAGATGGTGAACCGCCTGTTCCAGGACATGCTAGGAAGAAACATGGAGGCTTATGTGGATGATATGCTGGTCAAAACCATCAAGGGAAACCCGCACACAACAGACCTCCGCGAAGCTTTCGAATGTATGAGGAGACACAGCGTTCGCCTGAACCCTGCCAAGTGCGCCTTTGGAGTCAAGTCCGGCATATTTCTGGGTTTCATGGTCAGCGAAAGGGGAATCGAAGCAAACCCAGAAAAGCTAAAGGCCATAGAAGAAATGAAGTCGCCAACCTGCCACAAGGAGGTCTAATTCCTGAATGGACGCCTAGCTGCTCTCAACCGCTTCCTCTCCAAAGCGAGCGACAGGTCCCTCCCATTTTTCAAAACGCTGAGGGTCAACTGCAAGTTCGAGTGGACGCCAGACTGTGAGGAAGCGTTCCAATCCTTGAAGAGGCATATCCAAACACTCCCAGGTCTGGCAAAGCCCGTTCCAGGCGAGCAGCTCTTCCTTTATTTAGGCATTAGCGAGGTGGCAGCCAGTGCTGTTTTAATAAGGGAGGAAAATAATATTCAGAGTCCAGTGTATTTCATTAGCAAAATGTTCAACTCAGATGAAATAAAATATGTCCAGATTGAGAAGTATCTCTATGCCTTAGTTATTGTTGCTCGGAAGCTGAGACCTTACTTTCATGCACACGACAAATCGGTCCTCACTAATCAACCACTCAAAAACTTCCTGATCAAGCCAGACTCTTCAGGAAGAATGGTCAAGTGGGCGATCGAGCTCAGCGAATTCAGGATCAAATTTGCGCCAAAAACGGCCATCAAAGGTCAAGCACTAGCTGATTTCATTGTGGAAAGCACGAGTAACGGTCAAACAGAAGCAGAAAACAGGCCAAGTCAGTCAGCAGACAACAATCAAATCTGGGAACTCTACACAGATGGGTCTTCATCAAGAGAAGGCTCGGGGCAGGTTTAATTCTTATCCCTCCTGAAGGCGAGCCTTTGAAGTACGCGATCGCCTTAACATTCCCGGCGACCAATAATAAAGCAGAATATGAGGCTCTTATCACTGGACTCAGACTAGCAAAAGGAATGGGTATAGCTGCGCTTAAGGTAAAGAGTGACTCGGAGCTTATTGTCAATCAGGTTAATGGCACCTACGAGGCAAGAGGAGAAAAGATGAAAAAGTACCTTAGCATCTCCAAGAAGCTCGTCGCGGAAATCCCAAATTTCGCGATTGAGTCTATTCCTCGCCAAGAAAAACATATGGCAGACTCCTTAAGTAAACTGGCATTCGGAGGGACAACAATCCAGGATGTGCAATTTCTGGAAAAGGCCCTATGTTCAGTCCTTGAAAGCAGAGCCGAGGTCTTCAACATTTAAGGACAGGTCACATGGATGACTCCGTTTCAGAATTATTTGAAAGAAGGGATCCTCCCGGATGATGAAGGCGAATCCACGAGGATAAGACGACTCGCGGCCAGTTATCTAATTATATATGGAGAACTCTACAGAAGAGGTTATTCGACTCCTTACTTAAGATGTGTTGCTCATCCAGAAACAGAAAGGGTTCTTCGAGAAGCTCATGAAGGGGTGGCAGCATGTCATGAAGGTGCTCGATCGTTGACAAGGAAAATCTTCAGGTTGGGATACTATTGGCCAACCTTAGGAAAGGAAGCGGCTGAATTAACGCAGAAGTGTGAGACTTGCCAGCAGTTTGCACCACGATCAGGTCGACCATCAACATTATTATCCCCAATGGCGGGTGCATGGCCTTTCGCTCAATGGGGGATCGATATATTAGGTCCTTTCCCTATTAGCACTGGTCAACGCACCCACATTATAGTGGCGATCGACTACTTCACTAAGTGGATCGAGGCGAAAGCTCTAGCTTCTACAACGAAATTTCAGGTCATCAAATTCCTAAAGATCAACATATTCTCCAGGTTTGGCATTCCCAAAATACTCATCAGTGATAATGGTCCGCAATTCATTGGAAAAGAGCTCAAATGGCTCTGTGAAGAATATCATGTCGACCATCGTTTCAGCTCGGTGTATCATCCTCAAACGAATGGGCAAGCTGAAGCAGCCAACAAGGTTGTTTTAGCAGGACTCAAGAAAAGGGTTCGAGCATTCAAAGGGAATTGGGCAGAAGAGCTGGAAAACGTATTATGGGCCATCAGAACAACGCCTCACATTGGGTCGCTCGATATTTCAACAGAAAAGTCAGCGTTCACCAATTTTTTGTGGGGGAGGTGGTTATGAGAAGGAATGAATTCACAAGGCTGGACAGTCAGAATAAACTTTCAGCCAAATGGGAAGGACCGTACAAGGTAATAGAGATCGCCGCGCCAGGATCCTACTATTTGGAAACCACCGAAGGCGAAAGGTTACCCCGTCCATTCAATTCTGAGCATCTAAGGAGATTTCATACATAGCTTGTAATCAAACTGTTATGTTAATAAAAGAAAGCAATTCCTTCATAAAGCATGTCCACTTGAAGCAAATCGAAGAAAAAAAGACCTGACCCAAGAGTCAGGCGAAGACCTGATGACCGAATCAGGCACAAAAGCCCTGACGCCAAAGTCAGGCCAAAAAGCCCTAACAATAAAGTTAGGCCAAAAGCCCTAGCAACAAAGTTAGGCCAAAAGCCCTAACACCAAAGTTAGGCCAAAAGCTCTGACACCAAAGTCAGGCCAAAAGCCCTAGCAACAAAGTTAGGCCAAAAGCCCTGACACTAAAGTCAGGCCAAAAGCCCTAACAACAAAGTTAGGCCAAAAGCCCTATCACCAAAGATAGGTCAAAAATCCCTGACACCAAAGTCAGGCCAAAAGCCCTAACAACAAAGTTAAGCCAAAAGCCCTATCGCCAAAGATAGGCCAAAAAGCCCTGACGACAAAGTCAGGCCAAAAGACCTAGCAATAAAGTTAGGCAAAATGAAAGCCCTGACACCAAAGTCAGGCCAAAAGACCTAGCAATAAAGTTAGGCAAAATGAAAGCCCTAACACCAAAGTCATGCCAAAAAGTCCTAACAATAGAATTAGGCAAAAACGGAAGAGTAGACGCCAAAGTCAGACAAAGAGATCTGCTATCAACCCATTAAACAGCGGATAAGGAATTTTAGGCGATCACTATGAATGATGAAGCCTTAAGTTAACAAATTCCTTGTTATTATGTAAACACCTCAAAGGTTTAAACTTCGAAAAGGTAATATCTCTTGGAACTTAGAAGTCTATGCTTTTAAGTGTTAGAGTATTGTCCTTAGAAAGTTCATACAGACTTATGCTTGGTCCAAGGCTTTAAAAGTCGAGGCCATTACAAAGCAAGAAAAAGTCGAGAGTAATTACGATTACGCGATTAAGATATCGGAAAGATAGCCAACACATTCAAAGTCATCCAAGGGCGTATGAATAAAAAGGCATCCAATATATAATAACCGAGTCTTTTATCGAAAAATAATTACACAACACATCTAAGAAAAAATATATGAAGAAAGGACAAAAAAAAATATATAAGGAAGATGATCGCCAGGAAGGTGGAGACTTCAAGCTTTTGGGTCCTCGGGGGCAGGGGTGCTTTGCTCGCCTTCGGGGGCAGGAGTACTCGGCTCGCCTCCAGGGGCAATCTCTTCAGCAGCAAGAGTGGTCTGAGGAAGGTGACTCCGCAAGAAACCCTTGAGGGATTCAACTTCCCCAATGGGAAAGTTGGGATCGACCGCCTGAACGTCATCGACCAGGACTTGAAGAAAATCAGCAATCGCCGACTTCATCACCTTCAAAGCGTGGTCCTCAAAGTCCTCAGAGGCCTTAAACTCATCAACCACGGTTTGGGGCGAATGGACAGCCTTTAGCTGTTCAGCCAGTTGTTTCTTCTCCTCCTCCAGGGCGATCCCCCTGGCTTCAGTAATAGCCCTTTGGGCCTCAGCAGCTTCCTTCTAGGTCTCAGCGGCGACCCGAAGAGCGTCCGACTCCGCCATTTGGGCCTGAGCCTCCTTCAACTCGGCCTCTAAGCGAGCCCGAACCGCTTCTCCTTCATCTAGGCACCGATGAAGGGCCTCAGATTCTTGAAGAAAAGCTGCAGCATCAACCTCCCTCTTCTTAACATCAGCAAGGAGACGCTGCTCCTTCCTGAAGTACTCCTCCCGGGCACCGTCCACCAAGGCGATCGTCGCGTCAGCGGTCGACTTGATGGCCCCCAATTGCCCGGGGGTGATCCCCGTACTTCGGTACTGCTCCAGCTCGACAAGCAGGTCAGAATGCTTGTCGGCGAGCTCTCCGAAGACGCGACCAATCACCACCTCTTCCTGAACGAGATGGCAACAAAAACAGAATGAAAGTTGTCAGCACAACAAACAAAAAGGGAACGACAAGGAAAAAAAAAAGAAAAAAACGGAAAAGAGACGAGGTCCTACCAGAGCGACTCGTTCGAAGTGGGTCCGCAGGAACCCCTTGATCTAAGGTAGATCCGTGGGAACAATTGAGCGGTCCTTAGGGGTAATTATCCCGTCGAGAAGCCGCATGCACATGTCCGGGCTACCCCGGAGGCTCTTCTGGGCGGAGAACCCCTTCTTCGAAAGGTCCCCGCAAGGGAACCAAGCCCCCTAAGGGTTCGCAGCCTTGACTGGCTGGAACAAGCTCGCCATGGAGCAGTACTTCTCCGCAGGAGCCTTCGAGGAGATGGAGGCGTCGGGCCCCTTCTTCTGGGTCCCAGACTCCTTGGGAGGAACCGTGGGCACAGTAGGAGGAGGGGCGCCAAAGCCAAAACCTTCTCCTTGGTGGCAGAAGGACCCTGAGGAGATGGAGAATGAGGCGCCGAGTCCAAACCCTTCCCCTTGCTGGCAGAAGGGCCATTAGGAGGGGGAGGAGGAGGACGCTGGTCGACTTCCGGGTGCTCCTCACTCCTGACCTTCTTGGAGGGAGGAGGAGGAGGGTCCCGGGCCACGTCAGCCGAGGACTTCTCTGCAAAATAACAAGGCAAGATGTCAGAATCCAATAACTGCAAAATATGAAAACATCAAATCGAAAAATGGCGAGGCAACATACCCGGTTGGCGAGGGCCAATAGTGGCCGAGGTAAGCACCTCCTCAGACTTCCTCTTGGACGAACGCCTAGAGGGGGGAGGAGGAGAGTTCAGCAGTGCCTGGTCAGTGGACAGCCCTGCCTTTTCCTGGTCATCAAAGAGACCTATAAGTTTTCGGGCCTTGCCTATAAACAGTAAACAAGAAAAGGGTTAGAAAGTTACCCAATCATCAAAGATTGGCGTGGCCTGATGAATGCCCGCCATCTCAAGCATATTCTCAGTAGTCTTCGCCACTAAGTGGATGGACTTGAAGTGGGACGATCGATGCAACCGGAAAAGGTCGTCGATAGCGTTCCGATCACTCCCTGACAGCTCTTCGAAGGAAGGAAGGAAATCCTTATTCGGGGTTAACAATTTCCAGGATACACCCCCCTTGTAAAAGAAGTAAAACTTCTTATAATTGGAGTTGGTAGCCCGGAAATCGTCTACCAACCGAACGTGGACGTTCCAATCCCACAATTGAAGGCCTCTCCACTCTGCAAATTTCGGTCAGCGTGGTTGGAAGTGATGGAGGTGGTTCGCCCCAGCTGCCAATCGGAAAAAACACCGGAACAAGGCCAGTGAATACGCCCATTCCTGACGTATACACAGGAACTTGAAACCGGCCCACATCCTGAGGGCATTGGGAACGAGTTGTGTGGGGGTGGATTCCATAAAACTGGCACAACGTCTCGCAAAGAGGAAAACGCAACCCAGCATCAATCTGGGCCGCATAGATGTAAACCTCTCCGCCGCGAGGATAGTGCAGACCTAGGCCGGGATATCTAGGAGCATCCTCCACACCGAGACCACCAAGCGCCACCATTGTCTTAAAGTAAGCCGGCTTCAACTCATTAGGCTTGACATCTACTCAAACAGTTCATATATGGCAATGGAAAGCATAAAAACAAGGAACAGCAGGGAATATTACCAAAACAGAGCAATGAAAGAACGGAAGCTTACCTTTCGAAGAGAAGATGGGCGTCTGAAGCTCAGGCCCATCCACCACCACCGGGGTGGCTGCGGACCTCCCCAGGTCAGTTTGTTCCCCCGTTGAGGGGGGCACGGCACCATCCCTAATGGTTAAGGGGGCATTGGCGTACCTGGGCGCGGTGGCGTTCTTGGATGCCTTAGTGGATGCGTGCTTGATCCTCTGACCACGGGTAGCCATGGAAGCAGTTGGGAGAAAGGTTGAATAAGATTGAAAAAAGAAGAAGGGTTCGCAAAGAGGCTCTAAAAATCTGAAGGAGTGAATATGCGTAAAAAACAAAACAAAGAAACTGACGTCTCTTATATAGGCCCAGAAAGGAGTAACCGCCACGGACGAATCGAAGCGACGCAGGAGAATAATTGCACCTTTTTGGAAAAAACTGAAGCAGTGTCAGAATTCCAAGAGACACCTCGGGGAGAAAAACGGTTCGCCAGTACAGACAGCTGTTAGACTGCCCTTGGTTTACGGAACAATAAATGACAGGCGTACCCCAAGCGACCGTTCGATTTCTGGATGACTGTGCAGTCATTAAATGCTAAAGTCCACTGAGCAGACAAAGTGATCGCCAGCGTACTAACAGGCTTTATCAGAAATACTTTTGGCAGGTAATGATCGCCTAGCAAAGAAAAATAAACTTTCTCAAGCCTAGGTTACCTCGAGTGATCGCCAAGAGGGGATAAAAGGAAGAATATTCCTTCAGCTTTGAACAGTGAAGGGACTGCTCGCCAAACGATACGGAAGTGCCCCAAAGGTCATGAACCATTACAAGAGACGAAGAAAACTGAATTTAAGACGTCACTATCTAAAACCCTACCAAGAAATCAAGCTCGACTGAAGAAACTTCAATCAAGCTTCGGGGGCAAATGTTGGGTATCGATAGTGACAGCCCAATAAAGAAAAATGCCTCGAAGGCCGAATAACCCTAGAGGGGGTAAACCCAAGATATTCAAAACGGATCGGCCTAAGTACAAGTCAACCTGGCCCACCTTCGAGTGGCCCAGAATCGAGCCCAAAAGTCTCTAGGGACGCCAAAGGCTCCCAGACTGCTCGTCATTCTTCACCAGGCCGCGACCTCTCACTGCTCGCCATGGGAGTGCTCGCCCCGAAGAGAGCCTTGCCTCTCTCCTCTGGTCCCACTAAACCGTCAATAAGGAAGTGGCCACGATATCCCGCGTATCTCGGTCACATATTCACTAAAGATTAGATATGGTAACTGCAATATCTCGCAGTAACTGCCATATCCCATGATCCGAATCTTCAGCAACACAATATACACTAAGATATCCATCTGCCTTATACGGTTTGATCTCTCCTACCCTATAAATACCCTTGCTTTACATACGTTCCTTACGTTTTTGAGATATACACAAACACATACTCATTTAAGCATCGGAGAGGGACCCAGAGACACCCCTTCTGTTGCGCTCCCCTACCTGCAGGTTCACCGGAGTTGGAGCATAAGCATCTTTCCTTCCTTGTCTGGCATTTAATTCACTGCCAGATCAGCATCCAGGATTTCACGATCCAACAGTTTTTTCTCCTCAATCAATTGCAGTTCAAGGCTTCTATTGCAGACAGTTGCTTGTTCATCAAACATAGTGAGGTTGGTTCTGTTTTTCTTTTGGTTTATGTAGATGATATTGTTGTTACGGGACCTTCTGCTGTCATGATTTCTGATGTCATTAAGGCTATAAATAAGGAATTTCAGCTTAAAGATTTGGGAAATCTCAGTTAATTTTTTGGGCATGGAGGTTTTAGCTACTGATGAATATTTGTTGCTGAATCAAAATAAGTATGTGCAAGATCTCGTTGACAAACTTGGTCTCACTACTGTGTCTGCTTGTACAACTTCGATGACTGGTACATGCTTATCAAAAACTAGTATGATTACTTGCTCATAAAGTTTTGATGTTGTTACTTTATATTGTAGAACTATTGGTGCACATCAACATATATGTGTTACTTGTCCTGATATTAATTTCTCGGTCAATAAGCTTAGTCAGTTCATGCAAACTCTTAGTGTTAGTCATTGGAAAGTTGTTTTACACATTGTCAGGTACTTGAAAGGTACAATTGAAATTGGGCTTATGTTTCGAACTAATCTGTTTCCTGTTAAAGAAATTTCTTTAACTTCCTACTCTGATGCAGATTGGGGTGGTGATATTTCATATCGTAAGTCCATTTCAGGTCACTATCTGCTGTTAAATTGCAATCCAATAATTTGGAGTTCAAAGAAGCAATCAGTTGTTGCTAGGTCGAGTGCTGAGGTTGAGTTTCGTGCAGTTGCTAATGCGGTGTGTGAGATTATATGGGTGAAATCTCTGCTCACTGAGATGGGTCTGCTGTTATCTTCAGTGCCAGTAGTGTGGACTGACAGTACAAGTGTTGCAGCATTGTCTGAAAATCCGATTCAACATTCCAAAATGAAACATGTTGAAATTGATTTGTTTTTTGTTCGTGAGAAGGTTAATTCTGGTCATGTTAATTTTAATTTTGTTCCATCAAGTGAACAAGTAGCAGATATTCTCACTAAACCTTTGACTGAAAAAATGTTTGTGCCTTGCAGGAAGGTCGCTGCTCTAGTCTTTTTCCCTCTGAAGTATCTTTCCTAAATACTTTCTTGTTCGCTTTCTTTCCTTCTCTTGCAATCTCCAAGTCTATGTAAGACTTGACTCGCGCCAGCATTTCTTCAAATGTGTTGACAGGGATGACACTCAAACTATCATACAGAGTTGAACCCCTTGGTCCCAATCCACGTATAAAAGCGCAAATAGTCTCCCCTTCTGTGATCGCTTGATAAATCCCGGCTAGTTCTGTATTAAACCTGGTGTAAAAGCTACTCAGACTTTCATCACTTTTTTGCTTTAGGTGATCCAAAGTTCCTACACTTTTTAGAAGTTGGCGTCCTCCATATACTGCATTATAAACTTTTCTTTCAAGTCCCCCCATGATCTTACTGATGTTTTAGGGAGACTGAAAAACCAATGTGATGCGATGCGACGCCTCCTAAGGTAGCGGTAAAAAGGAGCGTGAAATGATTATCATCATTTGTTCGTCCCAACAAGAAGGTTATGTGCCTCTGACTTCCTGACGACCTCGCTAAGGGTGGTTCCTGAACCCCGACGTGATGGTAAGAAGGAGGTGAAGAAGGAGAAGAAGGGAAGAGACAACAGACCCCGAGTCGAGTCTAATCCGGTGCCTCGCCATCCAGAGGTCCCTGAGTACTTCACGCCTTTAAATAGGCAGATCTCAGCGGTACTAGTCGAGATGGAGAGGAGATCCTTGGCGAGGCCACCGATGCCTCGTCGAGGTGGTCATCCCATGGGGAAAGATGTCGAGAGCTATTGCAGATATCACAAATGCAAGGGCCACAAGACAGATGACTGTCGCATTCTGAAGCGGGATATAGAGAAGCTGATTCAGGGGGAATGCTGAAGGAATTCGTGGCAGGGCGAGACAGGAGTCGAACGCCCCCTAGGACAAACTGATCCGTCTGCCAGCAAGAGAGGGGTAAATTTGATTGCAGGAGGATTCGGTGCAGGCGGCGAGGGTTCGCACGCCAGGGAGGTCTACGCCACTCAGATCTCCACAGCAGTTCAGTTGGGAAAGCGACCCCGACTTGAGGAGAACATTGTCATCTCATTCTCTGAAGATGATTTGGCACATGTCACGACCCCCCCCACCCACAACGATGCTTTGGTTATCACAGCAGATATTGACGACTATGACGTTGCAAGGATTCTGGTCGACGGAGGAAGCTCGACAGACATCCTATTTCTGGACGCTTTCGAGAAGATGGGCAAGTCCAAGCATGACCTGAAGAGGGTCGACTTTCCGCTGATTGGGTTTGCGGGAAGGACAACTTATCCGCTGGGGGCCATAATCATGCCAGTGATATTTGGCGAGGGATGAAAGAGCATCAAGGTACCGGTCACTTTCCTGGTGGTCGATTCACCTACATCCTACAATGCCATCCTAGGGAGGACCACGATCAATCCGAACAAGATTGTGGCCTCCACAGTCCATCAGAAGATGAAGTTCCCCACTCCCAACGGGATCGGAGAAGTGCTAGGCGACCAGCCTTCCTCGCGGCAATGCTATGTGAACTGCCTGCGCAGGAAGAACCAAAGGGATGCCCTCGCCATTGAAACAGAGACCGACCCTCGCGAGGATTTGGCTCGGCCAGCACCCATGGATCAGAAGGTCGAGGTCGATGGGCCGGACAAAAAGGTGCGCATTGGGACCACCTTAAAAGAAGATCAAAATGAGGCCATGACCGCCCTCCTCAGGGAATTTAAGGAGCTCTTCGCCTGGCAGCCAAGCGATATGCCGGGAATCAGCACAGATATTATCTCCCACGAGCTCAGGATAGACCCTTCCATTAAGCCGATCGCCCAAAAAAGAAGATCGTTCGGGACGGACAAGCGTTTGGCGATCAAGCAGGAAGTCGGCAGATTGATTGAGGCTGACTTCGTCAGAGAGGTGAGATTCCAGAGCTGGGTCGCCAACCCAGTTTTGGTCAAGAAATCGAACGGCAAGTGGAAGATGTACGTCGACTTCCGCGACTTGAACAAGTCTTGCCCTAAGGACTCATATCCCCTGCCCAGGATTAATCAGTTGGTCGATGCTACCTCTGGTCACGAGATGCTAAGCTTCATGGACGCCTATTCAGGCTATAACCAGATCAGAATGCATCCAGACGACGAGGCTCACATAGCTTTCTATGCAGACGGGGACATTCTGTGCTACAAGGTGATGCCCTTTGGTCTCATCAATGTCGGGGCAACTTATCAGCAGATGGTGAACCGCCTGTTCCAGGACATGCTAGGAAGAAACATGGAGGCTTATGTGGATGATATGCTGGTCAAAACCATCAAGGGAAACCCGCACACAACAGACCTCCGCGAAGCTTTCGAATGTATGAGGAGACACAGCGTTCGCCTGAACCCTGCCAAGTGCGCCTTTGGAGTCAAGTCCGGCATATTTCTGGGTTTCATGGTCAGCGAAAGGGGAATCGAAGCAAACCCAGAAAAGCTAAAGGCCATAGAAGAAATGAAGTCGCCAACCTGCCACAAGGAGGTCTAATTCCTGAATGGACGCCTAGCTGCTCTCAACCGCTTCCTCTCCAAAGCGAGCGACAGGTCCCTCCCATTTTTCAAAACGCTGAGGGTCAACTGCAAGTTCGAGTGGACGCCAGACTGTGAGGAAGCGTTCCAATCCTTGAAGAGGCATATCCAAACACTCCCAGGTCTGGCAAAGCCCGTTCCAGGCGAGCAGCTCTTCCTTTATTTAGGCATTAGCGAGGTGGCAGCCAGTGCTGTTTTAATAAGGGAGGAAAATAATATTCAGAGTCCAGTGTATTTCATTAGCAAAATGTTCAACTCAGATGAAATAAAATATGTCCAGATTGAGAAGTATCTCTATGCCTTAGTTATTGTTGCTCGGAAGCTGAGACCTTACTTTCATGCACACGACAAATCGGTCCTCACTAATCAACCACTCAAAAACTTCCTGATCAAGCCAGACTCTTCAGGAAGAATGGTCAAGTGGGCGATCGAGCTCAGCGAATTCAGGATCAAATTTGCGCCAAAAACGGCCATCAAAGGTCAAGCACTAGCTGATTTCATTGTGGAAAGCACGAGTAACGGTCAAACAGAAGCAGAAAACAGGCCAAGTCAGTCAGCAGACAACAATCAAATCTGGGAACTCTACACAGATGGGTCTTCATCAAGAGAAGGCTCGGGGCAGGTTTAATTCTTATCCCTCCTGAAGGCGAGCCTTTGAAGTACGCGATCGCCTTAACATTCCCGGCGACCAATAATAAAGCAGAATATGAGGCTCTTATCACTGGACTCAGACTAGCAAAAGGAATGGGTATAGCTGCGCTTAAGGTAAAGAGTGACTCGGAGCTTATTGTCAATCAGGTTAATGGCACCTACGAGGCAAGAGGAGAAAAGATGAAAAAGTACCTCAGCATCTCCAAGAAGCTCGTCGCGGAAATCCCAAATTTCGCGATTGAGTCTATTCCTCGCCAAGAAAAACATATGGCAGACTCCTTAAGTAAACTGGCATTCGGAGGGACAACAATCCAGGATGTGCAATTTCTGGAAAAGGCCCTATGTTCAGTCCTTGAAAGCAGAGCCGAGGTCTTCAACATTTAAGGACAGGTCACATGGATGACTCCGTTTCAGAATTATTTGAAAGAAGGGATCCTCCCGGATGATGAAGGCGAATCCACGAGGATAAGACGACTCGCGGCCAGTTATCTAATTATATATGGAGAACTCTACAGAAGAGGTTATTCGACTCCTTACTTAAGATGTGTTGCTCATCCAGAAACAGAAAGGGTTCTTCGAGAAGCTCATGAAGGGGTGGCAGCATGTCATGAAGGTGCTCGATCGTTGACAAGGAAAATCTTCAGGTTGGGATACTATTGGCCAACCTTAGGAAAGGAAGCGGCTGAATTAACGCAGAAGTGTGAGACTTGCCAGCAGTTTGCACCACGATCAGGTCGACCATCAACATTATTATCCCCAATGGCGGGTGCATGGCCTTTCGCTCAATGGGGGATCGATATATTAGGTCCTTTCCCTATTAGCACTGGTCAACGCACCCACATTATAGTGGCGATCGACTACTTCACTAAGTGGATCGAGGCGAAAGCTCTAGCTTCTACAACGAAATTTCAGGTCATCAAATTCCTAAAGATCAACATATTCTCCAGGTTTGGCATTCCCAAAATACTCATCAGTGATAATGGTCCGCAATTCATTGGAAAAGAGCTCAAATGGCTCTGTGAAGAATATCATGTCGACCATCGTTTCAGCTCGGTGTATCATCCTCAAACGAATGGGCAAGCTGAAGCAGCCAACAAGGTTGTTTTAGCAGGACTCAAGAAAAGGGTTCGAGCATTCAAAGGGAATTGGGCAGAAGAGCTGGAAAACGTATTATGGGCCATCAGAACAACGCCTCACATTGGGTCGCTCGATATTTCAACAGAAAAGTCAGCGTTCACCAATTTTTTGTGGGGGAGGTGGTTATGAGAAGGAATGAATTCACAAGGCTGGACAGTCAGAATAAACTTTCAGCCAAATGGGAAGGACCGTACAAGGTAATAGAGATCGCCGCGCCAGGATCCTACTATTTGGAAACCACCGAAGGCGAAAGGTTACCCCGTCCATTCAATTCTGAGCATCTAAGGATATTTCATACATAGCTTGTAATCAAACTGTTATGTTAATAAAAGAAAGCAATTCCTTCATAAAGCATGTCCACTTGAAGCAAATCGAAGAAAAAAAGACCTGACCCAAGAGTCAGGCGAAGACCTGATGACCGAATCAGGCACAAAAGCCCTGACGCCAAAGTCAGGCCAAAAAGCCCTAACAATAAAGTTAGGCCAAAAGCCCTAGCAACAAAGTTAGGCCAAAAGCCCTAACACCAAAGTTAGGCCAAAAGCTCTGACACCAAAGTCAGGCCAAAAGCCCTAGCAACAAAGTTAGGCCAAAAGCCCTGACACTAAAGTCAGGCCAAAAGCCCTAACAACAAAGTTAGGCCAAAAGCCCTATCACCAAAGATAGGTCAAAAATCCCTGACACCAAAGTCAGGCCAAAAGCCCTAACAACAAAGTTAAGCCAAAAGCCCTATCGCCAAAGATAGGCCAAAAAGCCCTGACGACAAAGTCAGGCCAAAAGACCTAGCAATAAAGTTAGGCAAAATGAAAGCCCTGACACCAAAGTCAGGCCAAAAGACCTAGCAATAAAGTTAGGCAAAATGAAAGCCCTAACACCAAAGTCAGGCCAAAAAGTCCTAACAATAGAATTAGGCAAAAACGGAAGAGTAGACGCCAAAGTCAGACAAAGAGATCTGCTATCAACCCATTAAACAGCGGATAAGGAATTTTAGGCGATCACTATGAATGATGAAGCCTTAAGTTAACAAATTCCTTGTTATTATGTAAACACCTCAAAGGTTTAAACTTCGAAAAGGTAATATCTCTTGGAACTTAGAAGTCTATGCTTTTAAGTGTTAGAGTATTGTCCTTAGAAAGTTCATACAGACTTATGCTTGGTCCAAGGCTTTAAAAGTCGAGGCCATTACAAAGCAAGAAAAAGTCGAGAGTAATTACGATTACGCGATTAAGATATCGGAAAGATAGCCAACACATTCAAAGTCATCCAAGGGCGTATGAATAAAAAGGCATCCAATATATAATAACCGAGTCTTTTATCGAAAAATAATTACACAACACATCTAAGAAAAAATATATGAAGAAAGGACAAAAAAAAATATATAAGGAAGATGATCGCCAGGAAGGTGGAGACTTCAAGCTTTTGGGTCCTCGGGGGCAGGGGTGCTTTGCTCGCCTTCGGGGGCAGGAGTACTCGGCTCGCCTCCAGGGGCAATCTCTTCAGCAGCAAGAGTGGTCTGAGGAAGGTGACTCCGCAAGAAACCCTTGAGGGATTCAACTTCCCCAATGGGAAAGTTGGGATCGACCGCCTGAACGTCATCGACCAGGACTTGAAAAAAATCAGCAATCGCCGACTTCATCACCTTCAAAGCGTGGTCCTCAAAGTCCTCAGAGGCCTTAAACTCATCAACCACGGTTTGGGGCGAATGGACAGCCTTTAGCTGTTCAGCCAGTTGTTTCTTCTCCTCCTCCAGGGCGATCCCCCTGGCTTCAGTAATAGCCCTTTGGGCCTCAGCAGCTTCCTTCTAGGTCTCAGCGGCGACCCGAAGAGCGTCCGACTCCGCCATTTGGGCCTGAGCCTCCTTCAACTCGGCCTCTAAGCGAGCCCGAACCGCTTCTCCTTCATCTAGGCACCGATGAAGGGCCTCAGATTCTTGAAGAAAAGCTGCAGCATCAACCTCCCTCTTCTTAACATCAGCAAGGAGACGCTGCTCCTTCCTGAAGTACTCCTCCCGGGCACCGTCCACCAAGGCGATCGTCGCGTCAGCGGTCGACTTGATGGCCCCCAATTGCCCGGGGGTGATCCCCGTACTTCGGTACTGCTCCAGCTCGACAAGCAGGTCAGAATGCTTGTCGGCGAGCTCTCCGAAGACGCGACCAATCACCACCTCTTCCTGAACGAGATGGCAACAAAAACAGAATGAAAGTTGTCAGCACAACAAACAAAAAGGGAACGACAAGGAAAAAAAAAAGAAAAAAACGGAAAAGAGACGAGGTCCTACCAGAGCGACTCGTTCGAAGTGGGTCCGCAGGAACCCCTTGATCTAAGGTAGATCCGTGGGAACAATCGAGCGGTCCTTAGGGGTAATTATCCCGTCGAGAAGCCGCATGCACATGTCCGGGCTACCCCGGAGGCTCTTCTGGGCGGAGAACCCCTTCTTCGAAAGGTCCCCGCAAGGGAACCAAGCCCCCTAAGGGTTCGCAGCCTTGACTGGCTGGAACAAGCTCGCCATGGAGCAGTACTTCTCCGCAGGAGCCTTCGAGGAGATGGAGGCGTCGGGCCCCTTCTTCTGGGTCCCAGACTCCTTGGGAGGAACCGTGGGCACAGTAGGAGGAGGGGCGCCAAAGCCAAAACCTTCTCCTTGGTGGCAGAAGGACCCTGAGGAGATGGAGAATGAGGCGCCGAGTCCAAACCCTTCCCCTTGCTGGCAGAAGGGCCATTAGGAGGGGGAGGAGGAGGACGCTGGTCGACTTCCGGGTGCTCCTCACTCCTGACCTTCTTGGAGGGAGGAGGAGGAGGGTCCCGGGCCACGTCAGCCGAGGACTTCTCTGCAAAATAACAAGGCAAGATGTCAGAATCCAATAACTGCAAAATATGAAAACATCAAATCGAAAAATGGCGAGGCAACATACCCGGTTGGCGAGGGCCAATAGTGGCCGAGGTAAGCACCTCCTCAGACTTCCTCTTGGACGAACGCCTAGAGGGGGGAGGAGGAGAGTTCAGCAGTGCCTGGTCAGTGGACAGCCCTGCCTTTTCCTGGTCATCAAAGAGACCTATAAGTTTTCGGGCCTTGCCTATAAACAGTAAACAAGAAAAGGGTTAGAAAGTTACCCAATCATCAAAGATTGGCGTGGCCTGATGAATGCCCGCCATCTCAAGCATATTCTCAGTAGTCTTCGCCACTAAGTGGATGGACTTGAAGTGGGACGATCGATGCAACCGGAAAAGGTCGTCGATAGCGTTCCGATCACTCCCTGACAGCTCTTCGAAGGAAGGAAGGAAATCCTTATTCGGGGTTAACAATTTCCAGGATACACCCCCCTTGTAAAAGAAGTAAAACTTCTTATAATTGGAGTTGGTAGCCCGGAAATCGTCTACCAACCGAACGTGGACGTTCCAATCCCACAATTGAAGGTCTCTCCACTCTGCAAATTTCGGTCAGCGTGGTTGGAAGTGATGGAGGTGGTTCGCCCCAGCTGCCAATCGGAAAAAACACCGGAACAAGGCCAGTGAATACGCCCATTCCTGACGTATACACAGGAACTTGAAACCGGCCCACATCCTGAGGGCATTGGGAACGAGTTGTGTGGGGTGGATTCCATAAAACTGGCACAATGTCTCGCAAAGAGGAAAACGCAACCCAGCATCAATCTGGGCCGCATAGATGTAAACCTCTCCGCCGCGAGGATAGTGCAGACCTAGGCCGGGATATCTAGGAGCATCCTCCACACCGAGACCACCAAGCGCCCCCATTGTCTTAAAGTAAGCCGGCTTCAACTCATTAGGCTTGACATCTACTCAAACAGTTCATATATGGCAATGGAAAGCATAAAAACAAGGAACAGCAGGGAATATTACCAAAACAGAGCAATGAAAGAACGGAAGCTTACCTTTCGAAGAGAAGATGGGCGTCTGAAGCTCAGGCCCATCCACCACCACCGGGGTGGCTGCGGACCTCCCCAGGTCAGTTTGTTCCCCCGTTGAGGGGGGCACGGCACCATCCCTAATGGTTAAGGGGGCATTGGCGTACCTGGGCGCGGTGGCGTTCTTGGATGCCTTAGTGGATGCGTGCTTGATCCTCTGACCACGGGTAGCCATGGAAGCAGTTGGGAGAAAGGTTGAATAAGATTGAAAAAAGAAGAAGGGTTCGCAAAGAGGCTCTAAAAATCTGAAGGAGTGAATATGCGTAAAAAAACAAAACAAAGAAACTGACGTCTCTTATATAGGCCCAGAAAGGAGTAACCGCCACGGACGAATCGAAGCGACGCAGGAGAATAATTGCACCTTTTTGGAAAAAACTGAAGCAGTGTCAGAATTCCAAGAGACACCTCGGGGAGAAAAACGGTTCGCCAGTACAGACAGCTGTTAGACTGCCCTTGGTTTACGGAACAATAAATGACAGGCGTACCCCAAGCGACCGTTCGATTTCTGGATGACTGTGCAGTCATTAAATGCTAAAGTCCACTGAGCAGACAAAGTGATCGCCAGCGTACTAACAGGCTTTATCAGAAATACTTTTGGCAGGTAATGATCGCCTAGCAAAGAAAAATAAACTTTCTCAAGCCTAGGTTACCTCGAGTGATCGCCAAGAGGGGATAAAAGGAAGAATATTCCTTCAGCTTTGAACAGTGAAGGGACTGCTCGCCAAACGATACGGAAGTGCCCCAAAGGTCATGAACCATTACAAGAGACGAAGAAAACTGAATTTAAGACGTCACTATCTAAAACCCTACCAAGAAATCAAGCTCGACTGAAGAAACTTCAATCAAGCTTCGGGGGCAAATGTTGGGTATCGATAGTGACAGCCCAATAAAGAAAAATGCCTCGAAGGCCGAATAACCCTAGAGGGGGTAAACCCAAGATATTCAAAACGGATCGGCCTAAGTACAAGTCAACCTGGCCCACCTTCGAGTGGCCCAGAATCGAGCCCAAAAGTCTCTAGGGACGCCAAAGGCTCCCAGACTGCTCGTCATTCTTCACCAGGCCGCGACCTCTCACTGCTCGCCATGGGAGTGCTCGCCCCGAAGAGAGCCTTGCCTCTCTCCTCTGGTCCCACTAAACCGTCAATAAGGAAGTGGCCACGATATCCCGCGTATCTCGGTCACATATTCACTAAAGATTAGATATGGTAACTGCAATATCTCGCAGTAACTGCCATATCCCATGATCCGAATCTTCAGCAACACAATATACACTAAGATATCCATCTGCCTTATACGGTTTGATCTCTCCTACCCTATAAATACCCTTGCTTTACATACGTTCCTTACGTTTTTGAGATATACACAAACACATACTCATTTAAGCATCGGAGAGGGACCCAGAGACACCCCTTCTGTTGCGCTCCCCTACCTGCAGGTTCACCGGAGTTGGAGCATAAGCATCTTTCCTTCCTTGTCTGGCATTTAATTCACTGCCAGATCAGCATCCAGGATTTCACGATCCAACAGTTTTTTCTCCTCGATCAATTGCAGTTCAAGGCTTCTATTGCAGACAGTTGCTTGTTCATCAAACATAGTGAGGTTGGTTCTGTTTTTCTTTTGGTTTATGTAGATGATATTGTTGTTACAGGACCTTCTGCTGTCATGATTTCTGATGTCATTAAGGCTATAAATAAGGAATTTCAGCTTAAAGATTTGGGAAATCTCAGTTAATTTTTTGGGCATGGAGGTTTTAGCTACTGATGAATATTTGTTGCTGAATCAAAATAAGTATGTGCAAGATCTCGTTGACAAACTTGGTCTCACTACTGTGTCTGCTTGTACAACTTCGATGACTGGTACATGCTTATCAAAAACTAGTATGATTACTTGCTCATAAAGTTTTGATGTTGTTACTTTATATTGTAGAACTATTGGTGCACATCAACATATATGTGTTACTTGTCCTGATATTAATTTCTCGGTCAATAAGCTTAGTCAGTTCATGCAAACTCTTAGTGTTAGTCATTGGAAAGTTGTTTTACACATTGTCAGGTACTTGAAAGGTACAATTGAAATTGGGCTTATGTTTCGAACTAATCTGTTTCCTGTTAAAGAAATTTCTTTAACTTCCTACTCTGATGCAGATTGGGGTGGTGATATTTCATATCGTAAGTCCATTTCAGGTCACTATCTGCTGTTAAATTGCAATCCAATAATTTGGAGTTCAAAGAAGCAATCAGTTGTTGCTAGGTCGAGTGCTGAGGTTGAGTTTCGTGCAGTTGCTAATGCGGTGTGTGAGATTATATGGGTGAAATCTCTGCTCACTGAGATGGGTCTGCTGTTATCTTCAGTGCCAGTAGTGTGGACTGACAGTACAAGTGTTGCAGCATTGTCTGAAAATCCGATTCAACATTCCAAAATGAAACATGTTGAAATTGATTTGTTTTTTGTTCGTGAGAAGGTTAATTCTGGTCATGTTAATTTTAATTTTGTTCCATCAAGTGAACAAGTAGCAGATATTCTCACTAAACCTTTGACTGAAAAAATGTTTGTGCCTTGCAGGAAGGTCGCTGCTCTAGTCTTTTTCCCTCTGAAGTATCTTTCCTAAATACTTTCTTGTTCGCTTTCTTTCCTTCTCTTGCAATCTCCAAGTCTATGTAAGACTTGACTCGCGCCAGCATTTCTTCAAATGTGTTGACAGGGATGACACTCAAACTATCATACAGAGTTGAACCCCTTGGTCCCAATCCACGTATAAAAGCGCAAATAGTCTCCCCTTCTGTGATCGCTTGATAAATCCCGGCTAGTTCTGTATTAAACCTGGTGTAAAAGCTACTCAGACTTTCATCACTTTTTTGCTTTAGGTGATCCAAAGTTCCTACACTTTTTAGAAGTTGGCGTCCTCCATATACTGCATTATAAACTTTTCTTTCAAGTCCCCCCATGATCTTACTGATGTTTTAGGGAGACTGAAAAACCAATGTGATGCGATGCGACGCCTCCTAAGGTAGCGGTAAAAAGGAGCGTGAAATGATTATCATCATTTGTTCGTCCCAACAAGAAGGTTATGTGCCTCTGAATATGCTCGACAGGGTCGCCTTCTCCTCGATAGTAATCAATCCGCGGTGTATGTACATGGGATGGCACCGTGGCCGACAAGATTTCTGGAGTGAATGGATGCGACGCCCTATCTCGATGACGTGGCATGGCTATGCCCTTTTGTTCCTTCACCTTTTGAGCGACAAGCTCTTCAATTTCCTCCCTGGAAATTATGCCAGGGGGATGAGCCATTATAAGACATGTGCCTATTGTGGCGGCAATCGTAGGGAAAGGAGCTTGCTGCTAGGTCCATGGCAAATTTTGAGGTCGGGAGGTGGCTTCTTGGGCGTTTGTCCGTTGGGCGTTTGTCTGTTGGGCTGGTCGAGTGGCTGCTCTTTGCTCTCTTCTATTCAAGAGCTCATCAAAGGACGCTATGAATGATGGCGTTAATACGATTTCTGGAGTTGCCATCACTCGAGGTGTTGTTGAAGGTTTTGAAGTGAATCCTCTTCGTTAACTTCGTGAATAGTCTTTGCTCGAGTTGCAGGTGGAACCATGGCTGAATTTTTTGTTCAAAGGGTTCCCACAGACGGCGCGAATGTGTTGGATCACATAAACCTGATATTTCTTCCTGGCGTTCTCTCCTTCAACCTGCACAAAAGGAAAGCTCGGGGTGTTCCCGTTGTTTCCCCTCCAATGACAAAGTTAGTCAGAGGCTCGTTTAATTTGAGTACTCAGGATGTATAATAGTTGAGAGAACATAAAACATTACCCTTTAAGTGAGGATGAATGAAGTATTTATAATCTTCCATACATGAACCATTGTAGGGTCCGACCCTACCATAGTAATCAGAATCATCTCTCGGGCGAGCTAACCATGGTTACTTTAAGAATATTCATTTATAAATGTTATTCCACTGTAGACTGTTCTTTTAGTTTGCTTAATCATAGATGTGCTAAAAGTAGCTGGCCTAATCCATAGGCTTGCAAGCGCACCAACTAAGATAGTCAGTGGATGTTTTGGCACACACTTATTCTGAGTACTTTGAAGTCTTTGGTGCATCCTTATAAGGCGACACCTTATATAATTATTAGTCAAGGGCGACGCCTAAATATAATTGGGCTAACAAATTCAGTTCTGAATGTTATTGGGCCATGTGTAAAAATAGTCAAGTCCAATGTTCATCACCCATGATAGATTTTACACACCTGGAATTGGGAAACGAAAGTCTCGACACAAGCATTTAATTTGTATCAGGAACAAGTAAAAAGTGGTGGCATTAAGGACAGAGAGAGGAGATGGACGTTCATAACTCAGGCAGGCACACTGAGAAAGAGAGGAATTTTAAATAAAAATATATGGAAGGTGCAAAACTGGAAATGATAGTAAATGAGATAGAATACACAATTAACCTTCCTTATTTAGTTAAGAGACTTATCTTTGCATATAAAATATGGTAAATTGCTTAGTTGGTAGTATAAATTTTAAAATTTTAGATAATTGACATTTTGTTTTGGAATAAATTGGTAGTTGAACTTAAATTGCAGCTTGCTAACTTGTCTAGTTTGATGTTAAATGTTGATAAATATATACACATATTCATTACGTGTTATTAAGGACATAGTTATGTAAAGGTGATAAGAGTAAATTGTCCCTCTCCTTTCAACTTTTGACGTTGTGAAAATCTAGACTTAAAAAATGTGATTATTTTTAATTTATTTTTTTAAAATTTTATATTTGTTCTCCTGAAATTTTTTTAGTTCAATTATTTGTCAATATTCTGATTTTTTTCCCTCACTGGATTATATTTCTAGTTTCATCCATGCGGATCATCATAACTCAACTAGCAATTTGCAAAACTCAACTAGCACATTACTATTTCTCAAAAAATTAGGTACAAGTTCACATAAAGAATATAATAAACTGTTGAAATTTGTACGAAACACACAATCGATTAGGGTACAACATAACACATAATTAAGTTACCTCATTGAATGATTGCCTTAACGGAAGCGGAAGTGGATCTGCCTAAGGTTGGGATCACGGTCTGCCGGACGGGAGGACACGTCACGGTTTGATGGGCAATGTCCTATAATACCACAGCTACTGACCTCTGTCTAAACTGTAGGGTGGCTAACTATCATCAGCATCGACATCAGGTTTTTCCTAACCCTGAGCACCCCTATATATACTAATATATAGAGGGATAGGTTTAAGGCCAGATACACAACTGGGCTTATGTAAATGGGCTCCCACTTATGGGCGACCAATTATCCTAAAACTAACATCTCTCACTCGCACAAAGTGGGGGCGCTCATTCATAATGCCAGCACCAAGAGAACGAATCGCATTATACAGTAAAGTCACATACGAGGAGACAGGCGTGCAACCGACAGGCACAAAGAGCAAATTCCTATGCACCGGTTAAGAATACGTATCGACCCGCGGATCCCACACCAGCAGTGGAAATATTCCCTGCACCCTTGGTTATGTAATCTTTCTCCATGTCTGACCACACAATGATCTTTCAGACCTATATATATGTATTGTGCCCACAACCGCAGCTGATGTCGCGGTTGGTGGCCATCTAGTGGACACAATATCGAGAAGATCCCATAATGACCATCCTCTTCCCACAAAACCATCAGCACAATTCAACTCACTTTTCTAGAACCGGGACCCGGGCGGAATACGTCGAAGGCCCATCGAGCACGTACTAAGATAGCAAAGATTGAACTGAACCTGAAATCTTTGTTCAGATTAATGAGGGTACGTACGCGGCTCTTACGCAAAGAGTTTTGGGTCTCACACGACTCTGAGTTAAGATCACATCATGGGTCATACCCATAGTCGTATTTGGGTGTGCCGCGGTATGGAACGCGCGCTATAGCATATCTCCTCTCCTATGGAGTATATATCCAAATGTTGTACATATGTCCATCAGACACACAAAGTACCCGAACTAAAAGTCACAAAGACTCTCATCCAACCCCTGAGTGGATTGACATACTAGAATCCGTCGTAGTGTGAAATTAGATAGTTCCGGACACAAAGCCCTTTCTGGTCATCCCAACAGACTTCCAGAACTAGAAACCATCACTAGCCTCACCTAGCCACAAATACATAGAAGCTATCCCCCGTGTTATGCTCTCTGATAGGAAGTGTTATGCTCTCTGATGAGCAAGAAGTAGTTCGAGGTGGATTTTCTCTCATCAAAGTCACCACCATAGTCCGCATCGTTATACCCAGTCATCCAAATATTCTTAGATCTCTAGCAAGTTTCTAGCAGAGAGCATGACGATGCCATTAAGATATCACATGATCCTATGTACTGTCTGCCATTTCTTCAACCCGGGTTTCAGCTTGGTACCTACATACCATGCCGACTGCATGACAAATATCTTGTCGAGTACACACTACTGCGCACATCAGGCTTCCGACTGCACTTAGCTACATAACTTATTTATCTGGTCCATATATCCCCAATTTGAGAGGTTGACCAACGTAAACTGGAGTTTCAATTGGTTCGCAGTTACTCATGTTGAACATTTCCAACACTTTGTTTATGCAGTTTTCCTGTGAAAGTCACAATGCCTCCTACGGCAGTCTCTCGAGATCTAAATCCCAAGGACGTGTGCTGCCTCACTAATGTTCTTCATCCCAAATAGAGAATACAATCAGGCCTTTACCTGTGTGGGGAACTCCAAGCTATTGACGGCTATGAGTATGTAGTCTACATATAGAGTCAAACACAAAGTTCGGTCCAGACCCTTTTGGTGTAGACGCAATGATTCTTATCCGTCAAGATAAATCCATTTTTCACGACCAAATCATGAACTCTGCGGTACCACTGCCTAGAGAACTATTTCATACCATAGATCGATTTGTGAAGTTTGCACATTAAGTGCTCATGGTCTTTCTGCACAAAGCATTCAGACTGATTCATATAGATCTCTTCTTCTAACTCACCATTGAGGAATATGGTCTTAATGTTTATCTAGTGCAGTTCCAAGTCTAGACTCACTCCAATATCCATAACAATCGAGTTTTGATACTAACTTTTCATCAGCCTTGAGCTTCATCTTAAGAACCCATTTAGCTTTATTGCTCTGTGTCCTCTCGAAGGTCGACCAGTGTCCAAACACCGTTCTTCCTTATAGATTCCATCTAGTCCAAAGTGTTCAACTCATCTTCCATTACTCTCATCCATTCTTCTTAGAAGGGTCCATTGAGAGCTTCTCTAATGTTTTACGGCACAATAACCATATCGTCAGATATTAGGGTGTGTAGTTCTCCATCACCTTCGAATGCATATCGTCGGGAGGAAAACTTATGTTCTAGCCCACGACTTAACAACTCACTACTACCGGGGTATGACCATGATCACTCCCACCAAGAATGAGATCCCTAATGCTCCCACTGTCAACAAGATCATCAGGAGCGGAATATGTTCCATTCGCTCCAACAGGCGATGAATCCGACAGATGACGAACTGATTCATCATCTGCGGTTTCAACTCTCCCACTCAAATTAACATGTGTCTGCTCAAATTGTTCTTGAATCTCATATAGAGATCGATCCAAATCAATCTCCCCCTTTAGGAAATTCGTTCTCTACAAACGTTACGTATCCTGATTCGATCTCGGTAACACTCCCACTATCCTGCTCGGCTATAAACACATAACCCTTGGAGGTATTAGAGTAACCAAAGATACTCTTCTTTGCTCTAGGTCCAATTTTTCTCAAACTTATTTCAGAAATCATGGGTGTAAGCGGCGCACCCCTATGGGCGCATATGGTGAAGGTCCATAACTTATTCCAGTCCAAAACTCATATGGAGTGAAATTAACCGTCTTCGTCGGCACATGGTTCAGGATGTAGACAGTAGTCTCCAAAGCGCTACCCCATAAGGAAATCAGCAATTAAGTCTGCACCATATCGACCGAACCATTTTAAGGAATGTTTTATTACACCTCTCTGCAACACTATTTTGCTGAGGGGTGTAGGGGATCGTCAACTGATGAATGATCCATTTTTCTTTACATAAACTGTTAAATTCCGTTGAAAGGTACTCTTCTTCCACGATCAGGGTAGAGGATATTTACCCTCTTGTCTAACATGTGTAATCATCTGTAAGTGCAATGAAATTTCGCACTCTGTACTGAACCCTAGCACTAAAAGGGTCACATACGTCGGAATGAACTAATTGCAAATGGAAATTCGGCTCTAGGCGCCTAACCAAAAAGGCGTTCTGGTGGAATTTTAATATAAACAACTTACACAAGTAGACGACTCCACTTGTGGAATGTTGGGAAGCAACCCCCATTGGGCTAGCCACTGCATTCTATGTTAACCTTTATAGTCAAGTCTAGTTTGTCTTTCATTCTCATTGCAAACATATCCGCGAGTAGAAGAAAAAAACTTTAAATTATTATTGTTGCATGAATCCAAATCCGAAACAATAAATCCACCAGAATTAATACTAAAGTCAAACGAAGTTGAAACTAAAGACAATTGGACGGAAGATTCATGAAAAGATAATATAAAACCGAGCTTCATTAATCCTAAGACTGAAATAACATATTTCAGTGAATATGCGGAGCATAGAGGATATGATTTCATACTAAAGCTCTACCGTCGCGCAAACACAGCTCACGAGTTCTAATCCCTTCGACTTCAACACGAAAGTTTTTGTCGATGTAAATCCATCTAATTTCACGCGGGACTCTATGGTACTCTACGAAAATGTCACGATCCTTGGCTACGTGATTTGTCGATCCTAAATTCAAAATCCACAAAGAACATGACTCAGTCAACATATATGTACTAGGAATACAAAATTCACTAGATTAGCCATTAAGACATTCATGTCAGATCGATTCAGGGCATGCGTTCACAAAGTGTACCCATTGGCCACAGTTGGAGCATTTCCTATACTTAGGCTTCTCCGCCTTACGCGGACATTTTCGCGATGTTGTTTTCGGAGGAGTCCTTGGGTTCACCTTAGTCTTTGTCTACTTTGCCTTCAATGCATTTGCACAATCGTGCTGTGCATTACTCCTTCGCCTTCAGCGACTCTTCTTAGGTACAGAGGATGGCGCCACACGCACTTCAGTCTTAGGTCCTGCGACCTTGGGTCTGTCCTCTTCAACTCGATGAGTCTTCGAACGTGTTCAAAGGTATTGAGGCCCTCAGAATAATTTATTTAGATTTTCATATGCTTCTAGGAGTTAGGCAAAGAGCGGATTACGACCTGGATTTGCTGCTCATCGGTCACTAATTGGTCGTTCTCCTTGAGTTTCATGATCATGTTGGCCATATGCCTCAGATTCTATCTCGCGGAGTGCTGAGGATTCATCATGTATGAATCAAACTTAATGCTGAGTGAGCACACTTGAGCAGTCGTATAGAACCATCTCTAGCCTGCAAAGTATCCCACAGCCCTTTAGCCGTGTGTTAAGCTCAAACTCATAAATGATGTTGTCATCCACTGTACTCAGCATCATGGCGCACGTCTCAGCATCATTAACCTCCCACTCAAATGGAAAGCCTTCTACTGATTTGTTATTCCAGAATCGAGTCTTTTCATAATCTTTTTGATGGGGTTAATGGACTTCTACTTAGGACCATCTTTATATGCTTTCTCAGAATTTTATAGATGACACTGTTAAGTCTAAGACCTTTGTCCAACTAAGCGGTGATGTTCTTCATGGCAGCCTAATTTCTCTAACTAAAGGAAATTCTAATAGGATCATGGAGACACAAGGAACAATGTTCTATTACATGTAAAAGACAAGTCTCAGACCGATAGGACAGACTTAAGAACATACTTAAACCTGGGGGACAACCCTAGCTATGCCGAGAAACACTTCCTATCTTTAAGCATGCCCTAAAGTCACTACTATCAATTGAAACACAGTATATACCAACAGTCCTTAATGGACCGGAGTCGAACATATCGCACTAAACCAAAGTGTTCGACTCTTACAAAGCAATTGTCCTAGCATTATTCAAGGAAATTCGGAGAACCTCGCAGACCAACCGACCGATTCACACTCAGGAACATTTTCCTAGGTGTACTTCATACTCATCCAAACTTCTGAAAGCTACTAAGGACAATCCTAAAGGTTTGCTATCTATGCTAAGCGAAAATTAGATCTACCTATCTAGGTAATCTAATACATGCAAGCAAAGAAACAAACCATACATGTCAATACACACATATATATATATTGATACCTTTCAAAAATAAATAAATTTGGGGCTAATTTGTAATTTTCAAAACTTTGAGGACTAAAGTCACACTAACCAAAAGTTTAGGGATCAAAATCACCATGAATGAAAATTTGGAGACCAAAGCATCAACAAATAAAAAATTCAGGGACTAAAGTCTCAACAAACAAAAGTAATTAACATGCTAGACCAATTTTCACACAGTATACTAGGATCTCAACAAATACAACATAGTCAATTCTACCCGTTATTTTTTGCCAAAAAGAAAATTCTACCCGTTATGGAGTCAAGAGACAATCAAAGAAAGTAAGGCAATACTATCTACCCTGCAGAAAACACAAAGTAATGTAGGGAACTCAAGGAACCCACATAGTGTTCTATCTATCTAGTCATGCAATATAAAATAATATAAGGCTCTCCCAGCAATTCAAATTGGTCTAACAATTAATTAAATTAGCCCAAAATTTATTTATTAAGAGAGCCAGGCACATTTACCGGACTGAAATAAACCACTATGACTCACAGAAGATTCAGGATCGGCACCAAATTTGTTTCAAGTCAATTCAGGTGTCCTGGGGCCTCCGAATTAGTTTAGATCGGTTCAGACATCATGAAACCATTTGAACCGGCCCAACCAGTCGGTCTAAACCGAATCGGTCCGGTCAACTCAAGCTGACCGGACTAAACCGAAATAGTTCACAGAAAGGGACAATTCCAGTTCACGTCAAGCTGGTCTGGTTCACAAAGAACCGGACCGGTACTGTTCATCTTCCCCAACGGCAAGATGAACCTGCTGCTAAGGTTAAACCCTAGCAGCAATCGCCATCCCCTGGCAGGTGGCCAGCTACCATGGTTGGCCACAAGTGGAGGTCGAACACCACGGGTCCCCCTCCCGTCGTCGCCGCCGAGAAGTGGCCAGCCACGAAAGCTAGCCGGGGGGGGGGGGGGGGGGGGGGGGCGACCAGTGATGACCGACCTCACCCCACCCTCAGGCAACTGGAGCCGTGGCCACAAAGGCCACGGCAACCAGTCGTTGGGCCACAGCCACGAAGCTTGTGGCCACGCCTGAGGTGGTCGCAGCCACGGAGGGTGCGGACGTTCTTCTCAGTCGCAGACACGAAGGCTGCAGCGTGCTCGCTCAACCTGAGTTGCAGCCACGAAGGTTGCGACTAGTAAGGGCCGAGGTTGCAGCCAACAAGGGCTGAGCTGCGACCCCGAAAGTCGTTGCCGCCCCTGATTCGGCCTCGGGGTGGTGGTTTCAGCGGTTGGGGCTCGTCGTGGTCACGACTGACCGCGGTGGGGATTTTCCTGAAATTCGTCAATTCGGAAATCAACTTACTATGGCTCTGATACCAATGTTGGAATTTGTACGAAACACGCAATCGATTAGGGTACAACATAACACATAATTAAGTTACCTCATTGAACGATTACCTTAACGGAAGCGGAAGTGAATCTGCATGAGGTTGGGATCACGATCTGTCGGACTGGAGGACACACCAGGGTTTGACGGGTAATGACCTATAATAGTACAGCTACTGACATCTGTCTAAACTGTAGGGTGGCTAACTATCATCAGCATCGACATCAGGTTTTTCCTAACCCTGAGCACTCCTAATATATAGAGTGATAGGTTTTAAGGTCAGATACACAACTGAGCTTATGTAAATGGGCTCCCTCTTATGGGCGACCAATTATCCTAAAATCAACATAAACAAATGCAAGTTGTCGTCACTATTAAATAGTAAAGTAGACTGAATTAACGTATTGCAAGTTTGTATAATTTCAATTAGCAATTTGTCCAAAACAAATCTAGCAT
Organism: Chamaenerion angustifolium; assembly: GCA_946814005.1. Taxonomy (NCBI): domain Eukaryota; kingdom Viridiplantae; phylum Streptophyta; class Magnoliopsida; order Myrtales; family Onagraceae; genus Chamaenerion; species Chamaenerion angustifolium. The sequence continues at coordinate 6,399,793 of OX328279.1, forward strand.
ATTGCGTAAAGCCTTAAAGTTCAGCTACGAAATTTTTAATTAACCCTATAAATTATAAATAATTTCCTTTACTTTTGGGAAAAAAAAATCCTTCTTGTTAGTTCGAATATTTTTCATTTTTCAGATCTCGAATTTAAAAATTCAGATTATGAAATAAAGTATTCAATCGCTATTCTATATAATATGGTAATAATTTAGTGTATAATTTTCTACTTTAGCATTGAGTAGCCACCCCGAACAGACGCAACGGCCACACGACGTCACTCAGATTAGAGCTTCTACAATGAAACACTGAGCAACACCGTGCACTTTCAGTTAGAGGTGTTGCAATAAGGAACATAATGCCAATGAAGAGGAATCTAGAAGATGAGGTGGAGAGGACGAAGAACATGGTGATGAAGATTGTGCGGCAAACTCCCGACAGTTCACCGGAACATCATGATTATATATTCTGCAATGATCTTTCTCCTTAATCTCTTTGTTTTTAAAAGGATAAACAGATCAACAGTCACTCATGTTTGCATTAAATAGTCATATATATATATTTTGTAGCTAGACGGTCACTTACGTTTCAAAATGTGACTTTTTAGTTAAACATTGTGTTATTTAGTTACTTATGTTTAATAGATGTGATTAAATGGTCACGAGAATGACGATTTTACACTTGCTCTTATCTTCTCTTGTTCTTATTTTTTAATTCAAACAAAATGTATAAATTTTGAGATGATTTTTGGATTGATTTGAAGTCGTGACGACACTTTCAGGTTATTTGGTGGTTTGTCCAAAATTTCAATCGGATAAAATCAAAATTTGAACAAAAACTTGAGCACGAATGTTTGTTTGTTGTGTAATGATTTGAACCAGACAATTGACCAATTTATAGAGTTTTCGCCTCTCTTAGATAAAACTTGGCGCCAAAGTTACTGCACCTCTTCGGATCAAACTTGGCGCCAAATTCACTTGCACCTATTCGGATCAAACTTGGCACCAAAGAAAGTATTTATCCTAAACCGGGATTTTTTTGGTCAGAAATAAGTGATTAAAATTCCAAAATTTCAAATTTATAATGAATTTTTGGAATAGTATTTTTATCAAAAATAAAAAAATTCCAAGCCGACACCAGTCAGGGGCTCTGCCCCTTGGACCCCGCCAAGGGGCGTTACCCCTTGGAGACCCTATTGCTTAGGGGTTTCGCCTCTAACAACCAATGAGGTTCTGATACCATGAATCATAATAAACTCAAACAAGTGTGCACTCCGCACCCTCCTGGCTTGTTTGATAAAATATTATGATCATATTGGTCAACTAGTCAATCCAATTACACTAAACTATCTAACACAAAATATGGTTTCGATCACAGATTTAAGCAAGTAAATGCACGAAATTTGTCTTCCCTTTCCCCTTACAAGTTTACCAGCCCATAAATTTGTTAATTTCTTGATTTTGTGATCCAAATCAGCTATTTTTGAGTTTACTGAACCAGAAATTGTTGATTTATGGAAGCAGTGATCCAGAAATTGCTGCTTTCTGGTTCGATAAACCCAGAAATCAGTAATTTATGGGTTCGGTATTCGATTTTGGGTTCGACATTCAATTTTTGTTATTGACGAAAATCACAAAAAGAAGATGAAGAATATCATAGCAAGAAGATGAAGAATATCAAAGAAAGAATATGAAGAACAAAGGAAGATGAAAAATGGTATATTAGTCATTCTATCTCATTAATATTTTTGTAACCGTTCAGTGACATTGTGAAACATAAGTGACTATTCAACTCAAGTTTCAATTGTTCAGTCACATGTGTTACCCGGGAAACGTGAGTCTTGGGGTTCTTCTGTACAGTTGAAAAGTCACTGGGCTGGCAAAACAATTGTTGATTATTTTGCTCAAGAGTTGAAAGGTCGACCTTGTGAATACTATGTACGTATATCTCTCACCTTTTTGTCAAGGCAAGAGTCTTATCCTCAACAAGAGCAACTCCAATCCTCACCTTTTTGTCGAGTCCATCCAGTGAAGGTTACACATTCTCCTTCCTCGGGTTGACCTCAGTCCCAATGGCAAGGACCTCCCTCTGATTCTTCCTCCAAGGGAAGGGTAGTTCACCTAGCTAGCATCTCTAAGGGGTCAGTTTTGATGACCCAAGACATCCTCACATGACCAAGGTGTCCTTAACGTCATGTCATCCTTAGAGCTAGAATGATATCACAGTATCGTCTCAAGTCCATGGCCTACTTCCCAGTTTGAAGTTCCCTCTTCTCCTGCCGGTTATATACTACCTTGCATGGGCACCTCCATCTCATGCTTTTCCCATTTGACAGACACGGAAGTTTGCATGGCTTTTCAACCGAAGTTGCCAAGACGATCTTAGATATTAGAATGTTTGCTAAAGATACTCTCGAAGGGATTGTGGGAGGTGTTTCCTCTTCAATCGAATATGTGGATATGAAAGGTAGTCGTAAAAGTAAATAGTAGAATCTATCCCCTTTAATACGTGGAATATATACAGAAAATGTTGCCTTGAAAGTTGAGATAGAAGACAGACATCATAAACTGTGTTCTTAGAATTGAATGGTATGAAACAATATACAAAGTTTTTGTGTGGGGAGAAGATATTCATTCAAGAGTAGGTCTTTGATGTTGAATGTTAGCATTACAGTCAGTAAAGCAATGTTTCATATTCCATCCAAAACGCTACTTACAGCTTCAAAGATGAGAGAGGCCAACACCTGATTCGCTGCCACAATAACAGTCTCCACATTCCCAACTTCAACCAATGCTTTGTCCGGACTGTGGATATGCACCACCCTTCCTATTCTTCCACTACTGCATGACGACTCTTCCTCTTCCATTGAATTTGTATTCTTATTTTCTAGAGTTGCACTAATACCCATATTTGACAATCGATGCAGAAGCTTCTCCAGATCCATCAAACCCCAACAAAACAATGCACGACCATCCTCATCATCATCCTTATCTGAGGAAACTAGAATTCTGAATCTTCCATCCAACATTGCTACATTCCCTTTCAATCTTGCAATGCTGCTGCTGCTGGTCTTTTCATGCACCACCGGGATTCTTCTCCACTGTAGCTGGGACACCACTTCGGTTGACAAATCAACTTCTTCAGTGTAGTCCTCTTTGTCACTTGCTAGTACCTCAACTGTTTCGTTGACATTGTAGTATTGTATTATTGACAAAGGATTCTTCTCACTTGAAAACACAAACTGCTGCTGCTGCTGCTGCTGTAAGAGGAGGCACTCTGGCAACTAAACCAACAATAAAGAAACAGAAAAGTTAACCAGTCTATAAAATGCATTAACCAACCAATAAATCAAAGACGAATGTCAGCATCGATTCACATAAGCAAGTGGTAGTAGATTATTACCAAAACCAACTTAGGATGCAGTAAATCCAGCAGAGGTTGGACCTTGTTCAACCTGTTAAACAAATACCATCATTTCTCCAAGGAATTTGAGGATGTTCGAATAATTATTTGTATTATCTATGTCTATCTTCTTAAAGTTAGATTACATATCTCCACATCGGAAAAAGGCAGAAGAAAAGCCTCTTCATATAACACGGTAACAGGTTGGACCTCTTAAAAGCTTTAGCTTTGAGATAAGATATCATCCAAAACTCTAGTTAGCCCATGCGCATCTAAGAAATAGCTAGCAAATCATGGATCCCATCAAAATATAGATGTTCATGCTTCCAGAGACAGAAATGACTGCACAACTGTGTAGAATGAACCGACAATCCTTACGTTATTCCAGAGAGAAATGAGCACTGCAGAACCTTCATTTTCATCCCCGTCGCGAATGGAAGCAGATCTAGCGCAGAATCCACCCTCTCCTGCAAATCGATTGAGATATCATTTTTTGTTCAAATTCAATGATAACATAACAGAGATTAGGAAGCTAGAATTCCTTTCCGTCATTTTATTATTCAATAATAGAAGAAATGGCTCTCTTTTGCAGTATGAAAGATGAAATAAGAAATAAAGATCAACTTAGCATTCAATATTTACTAGCATCAAAAAGTACATACGCATTTATAGAATTAATACTATATTTGGTCACTTATGCTTACTCCATATTGGTTTTGGTAAATTATATTTTTTGATGTTGTCTAATGATCACTTGATACTTTTTATTAATTGGTCCTCTAACATGACTCACACAAGCAAAAACAAAAAGTGATGTGAGCAACAAAGATATTATTTTAAATGTATTCATATGTTTTCATCATCTTCATAGTGTTTTTCATAGTATTCATCATGTTCATCAAAAAAAAATATGTTTTGCGAAATCAAATCTCGTTGTCTAATTTCAGATCGAACCCAAGATCTTGTTCGGGGTTTGAAGCTCCTAGGTTCAAATTTTACTAGATTTAAAAAACAATGAAGCTAATGAACACATGCTACATCAGTTTTTCATCCGTCACTTTTCCATCAACCTGCGTTCGTTAATGTGACCAAATAATAACATTTTGATAAATAGAGTACAAAATATCACTAATTTTGACTAATAACTAACATTGACAAACAGAAGTGACAAAATATGTAATTAACACTATATTTATAGAGAGAAGTATAACTTCACCTCCAGCACAAGCAGTGAATTTTCATCGTCTTTCCACCGTTGAAGCAAGTGTACAGCTGGACCAAGTCTCAAATTCCAATGGGGACAAAATACGATGCAAGGTTCTTGCCAGTTAGATCTGGAAAAGCAGCATGCATTTTCATTACCTTCCATTTATTTTCATATAATTATAGTGTGTACATATAGAATGTGTGTGTGGCTGGGTAAGTTTTCATCCGTGTTTAGAAATGACTCACCAATACAAGGAAACTGGCAATCTCTAACGTGCACAATCATGAGTTTAAAGAAAACAAAAATTGCAGAGATATGAATTCACAAGTCACAACTGCTTTAGCTACAACAAAATTCGGTGGCTCTTCACATAGGTATTTTGAATTACTTTTATCTATACAAGTAAAACATACCACCCAAGAATCTTTTACAACATCAACACAAACAGTCAAGTTGCAATGGTAGAGGAGGATACCCTCAATCAATTAATATACTTCCTTATAGCCCATGAAGTTGGCTCTACCAAACAAACCATCATCAAATCATCTACATATCTACACAGACTCAAAAGAAAGTATTAGGAAGAGATAATCTTACAGAAGTTTGGGAGAGCTAAGTGTAGGATATGCTTGTAGTCTTCCTTCTTTAAGAAGCTCAACATGAGCAAACAAGGACTCACCAGAGAATAACTGCACAAGTAGAAGCACAATTTAGTGAACTTGCTGCTTATAAAATTTATCTTCTATGAGAAGCACCACTTTCTAATCTATGTACTTACCTTCTCTTGTCGCTGTTTTGATAACCATTCTGGTATCACATTAGTGAAAGTCAATAATTCTTCTGCAATACTTGATATTACATACATAGGCACCTATGGACAGTACAAAAAATAAATTTAAGCTTATTGAAGCGGATCAACTTTCTCATTCTTCGAGTATACACTTGAACGATCAAGAAACCAAGATAGGAGTAGAAGCATTGTTAGATCAGCATGCATACTCCATATTTGCAGGACAGCAAAGCGCTGAGCCTTATGAAGAAAAATCAGGTAAAATCATATAGGTGATTTCATTTCTAACGAAATCGCCATTTGGTAGTAAGCAAACGTAAAGATCGGACTCAAATGATGCAATTCCAGTTTTCCTTTTTGTTGAAGTATTCACCACCATGAAATCCTACATCGGTGGGATTAAGAAATATAAGCACCATATATACAACAATGTTACCTCCTCCTATCACCAATTGATTTTAGGATGGAACCCAATTTATATAATGTGGTTGCTATTTAGGTGTGGCTCGGCCCCGATATTAAAATTTACCATGGTATCAGAGTCCGGTTCCGTTTGATAGTGTTAGGTTGTTTCCCGTTATGGGTATCCGATGTGGATTTTTTGTGTCCAGTTTATACCGCGTACCAGAGTTCGGATCGGGCTTGGACGTTAGAGGAGATTTGTTGAGTCTCAACCCGCCTGGATTAAAAGTGTCAACGTCGTGCCTTAGAGCTTTCATGGTGCGGGGGAATGTTGAAGTATTCACCACCATGAAATCCCACATCAGTGGGATCAAGAAATATAGGCACCATATATACAACAATGCTACCTCCTCCTATCATCAATTGGTTTTAGTTTTAAGATGGAACCCAAGTTGTATAATGTAGTTACTATTTGGGTATGGCTCGGCCGCGATATTAAAATGTAACACCTTTAAGAATTCAAAACTTAAAAAACATGAATGCTATCTTAACCTAACTAAACTTAACATCCTACCTTGAGCATTGAAGCTTCCAGTTGAACCGACAGTTGCTCCAGCATTTGTAGGACAATCCCGAGTCTGTCAATGGGAATAAGGACTGAACCACCCGCTTTAACAGAGTCTATCGCGCAAGAACATATAAAATCCAACTTCTCAGTTTCCTTTGAGTTCTCATCAGAGTGAAACAGGAAGTTCTTAAAATCACTGAGCAGAGTATTGTACAATTCCCAATGTAAGTGGCATTTTCAAAAGAAACTTTTTGGAAGTAACAATAATTCCTAAAGTTTGAGCATGAAGTACCTCAAGGATGCAGGATTTCCAGAAAGTGCAGAACTAAAAGGGGCAGCAGGTTCATGGACATCCAAGAATGAGAAATCCATATAAATTATCACATCATTCCCTTTGAGCGAACAATAATCAAACTCCTGAGCATGATGGGAAGCAAAGATTGAGTTTGAGATACATGCTATACTTGTATCCGGACATTTCAAGGTCCAATTGCATGCTCCTATCTCAGAGCCTGAGCTGAATGCTTTCACAATGACTATACCATTGTAGCAGACCTCTTCAGCATACTTGAGTGTTTGCACCTTCTTAACACAAGTCTCTATATCAGCTGCACTGAGAGGTATCCAACATTACTTACTCCAAATGATAATGATGTGATAGAAATATAAGATTGGTTCGAATGAAACTAAATGATAGAGACTTCATCACAAAATGGAGGAAAAGTTCAGTGCTGAAAGTAAAGCTAACAGTGTATTGAGCAAAAAACATTACTAATGATAAAAAAATAATAGTACTAATAAGGCTAACAGTTATACCTATACAATTCCAACCACCCACCAAGCTCCACCCCATCCATGCCCACAACCCTCTCTCTTAAGGCAAATGGAAGCAACTGAAGTTCCTCCCAGTTCATCCACTGTGGTGTATCAGACTCTTCAGGTCCATAGAACTGCCTAAACTCAGCATGTATGGATACTATGTTATCCATCATAAGCTTTCCGAGCTTGGTTGTTGCCTCCGTTGCGTATATCTAATAGCCAGTTAAGACACACACAGTATCAGTTTCAATATAGTCCTTTGAATTCTAAGAAGATGTACCATCCCATGCTTAATTAATTACCTTAGCAGAAAATCCATCAACTCGAGTAAGGAAAGGTAGCCCGAGCATTCCCATTGGGCTCGTTATTAGAACAACATCAATAAAATTAACATTCCACAGATGCAAGCTGGTAACAGTTTTATACCATGGTTCAGCATGAATTAGATCATTTGCATTCAGAGGTTTCTCACACTTCTGTCTCTTGAGTTCTGCTGAATGCAGATCTCCAGATTGATCAACTGAATAGCTGGAATTTTCTTCATTGTACCCCATGGAGGTATCATGACATACGGGAGAAAATACTGAGAGAGCAGATAAGTCTATGGGGCAGTCAATTAAGATCCTGATTCCACATACATTTAGTATGTAACAAGGTGGGAAATGGATGCCCTTGCCTCTGCTTAAACAGGTCTGCAAGAGAAAAATTCACATCCATTCAGAAAATTGAGTAAAACATTAGCAATAAAAGGTGCTCAGTTATGAATTACTTGTCGGAAAGCTTTAATTATGCATTACATTTTAACTTCCCTAGATATAGTACCACTGTGAGCGCAAACCATTAATTCTATTAAGAAGTCCAATTCTAAGAGAGAACATGCCTTAGAAAGAGAACTATACCTTAAATAGATTAATGCAAATTATATATATACCTATGCTATCAATGAAGATACATACAGAAAATTTATCATATTTTGTTCCGTTCCAAAATGAATTCATAGAGTGAGCAGCTGCATCACAACTCCCAAAGAAGATAATTTTACACACAGTAAATATTCACTTGAAACTGCATTATGTTCGGTATCTGAGGTCTTAGGTCAGAAATGAGATTCACCAACCAGATTCATGATGGCAATAGAAGCAAATTCATGTGGGACTGCGAAGTTGTCAATCAAAGAACCTTCCTGCTGGAGACATCTTTAATTAGCAGACGAAAACATGAATCAGCATAAAACATAAGAATCTAAGTAAATTTAGGTATTCAAATTCCAGTGTTTTCTAGCAGAAAAACAAGGATTGATACCCTTAAATTTTGAGAAACACAGATTCGCACTCTAAGAGGCCATATAATTCCTCGTTTCGGCTTTGATCAAAAATGGAGGCCCCAATAGCAGCGCCAGCATCAATCAAAGAAAAGATAACGCTGTTTGTTTGTTTGTTTTACAATTTTGATCTTATGGCTATTTAAACTCTCCAAGTGACATGCAGCAAATGTCAAACAAATTCCCATTTGTACTTAAAAAGTAAATTTAAGAATAGATATTAGACATACCAGTATTATATCAGCAGAAGGTAGAAACTCGGCTAATTAATCCAGAAGTAGATAAAGATTTCTATTTGCATTTGTAATATGGTTATCTGTAAGGATATGCTAGGAACCAAAGACAGAATAGGAACATACCTTGAGACCAATAATCACATCTTGAGTGTCAAGTCCAGAACAGCTAGTGTCTTTGGCACAACAAGAAGAGCATTTGCAAAAGCCTCCACACCGAGCTGAGCACGCTGTTTCAAAATTACATTGTTCGTTTATGTGCTGAGAGAATGATAAGTAATGCAAGGAGAATACTTGGAATATTAACAACTATGTATTACCCCTTTAACAGTTTTGTTCACTTCATTCATCAAATGTTGGCTAGCTGCTACTTCAAAAGCTCCCGCACCCTGTATGGTAATTTGGTCCTACAAAGTTTATGATAAGGTGGCATTCTTTAACTATCTAGATAAACCATAAAGGAAAACATCCAGAAATATCAAGAGCAGATTTATTATTGAAAAATACCATCGAAATTAGGTTACTCAATCGAAATTAGGGTTTGTAGCTTACTTTCAATTATTGAATCATGGTGATGGTGGCACGGCGAGACGCGGCGTACCGACGGGATGGATGTACGCGGCGCCGCGGCGGGACAGCAGAACGAAGTGGAGACCGACGGCGACGAGGCGACGAAAACGAAGGCTGGAGATTCAATTGAACTGAGAGTGAGATATGAAAGTTGAGTGAAAGGAGGCTGCGGGCAACTGTCTACAACAATTTATGACTCTGGCATAAATACACGTTTCACATGTATAACAATTTTTATTTTTTAAATTTGGAAATAAAATACCGAGATAGGTAGAGGATGGATGTCCTAACCAACGATACCACAATCAGAATTGTCTATCCGTCGTCCCGTGAGTTAGCAACGCAATCCCCTGTTAAGCCACCTCATCCATATAGTACAATCCATATCGCTCAGTTTCACGCCAAATTATCTATTTCATCTAAATATCCTGTAAAATGCAGCAATTTTGGTATATTAGTACTGTACAATTCAATTCTTTAGTGACGTGACTAATCAATAATAATTTGCACCATAGTGACGACCTATAGAGACAATTGGACACTTTCAAATTTGGAGAGACTTTAATCGTGTTGGCACTCATTACAGGTGTAATACTCCCATTTGATGTTTGGATTCTTTCCTTTTTCGGAATTGACCATGTTATTATGTCCCGACTGTCATGTGTCATTGTGGTCGTTGCTCTATAATCGAAGATCCAATCGGAACATTAATATGTATTAAATTCATGTACAGTACATACTGTAGTGTCAATTTGATAATTTTGAGTTGAATAGGGTTTTTCACCTTTAACTTCGGTCAACCCCTCCATTTTCTCCTACACAACCAAGAAGCTTATCCTTGCTTTTATTCTAGGGTTCTCTTCTTCTAGTCCGATCCGAGAACTGTTTCCCACGTCGTCGACGGTGGCCACTTGGTTGCCCGCAGTGGTGGTCGATTTTCCCGTTTCAATGGTTTTCTTATGCCCGTCCTCCCACCAATCCGGGTATCTAACGAGTCTGAAGCACGTCTCCTTCGTGTGTCGGCTCATTCTTCAATGAGAGCACCAAATATTGTGTTTCTCCTCCGATTTCTTTGCTCGGTCATCTTGGGATAGTGGCCCGAACAGTTTATTGGCATTGTACGATCATTATTTCTCTCTTCCCCTTGTTGCGTGTGCTTCGCCTATTTCTGAGGTAGTGGTCCTTATTTTCGCACTGACACCACTCCTGATCAGTGTTTCTTCGATGGCCGATTGATTGAGGATGTCGGCCCGGGCTGCCTCCCGCTGGACCTATGCTTATGCCCTCTCGACTGATGGTAATGGTTCCTTCTTGGGGATGTCTCGTCTAACTGTCTCGTACTTGTTGTTCAATCCTGCCAAAAATTGAAACAACCGGGTTTCTTGTCACTCTTTATTATAAACTACAATGTTCGATTCACATTTCATGGGATTAGGATGTGTCGGTCAATTGCTTACCAGATTCCCTACAAAGTATTGAAATAGCATTCTAAGGGCATCTCCGCATGCCTTAGTTCGTTGGCCTTAACGTGCAGGTCGTATGTCTGTAAGGCATCTCCTTCTGCGCCGTAAGTTACCTCTAGTGCCTTCCATAGTGCCCTGGCTGAAAGGTAGGCTGCAACATTACCTATCATATTTGGTTCGATGTTCTGAATTATCCAAAAGAAAATGCATAAATCGTGTTCCTCCCACTCCGGGTACGTTGGTTTAGTTGGGGATGGTGGTGGTGGCACTCCTATGATATGGTTGAACCGTCGCCACCCTCTGATCGCTGCCTTCATTATAATTGCTCATAGAGGATAATTCAACTCATTTAATTTTATTGTCGTTGTCATTGTTTTTTATGTGCTTTGGTTGGACTGATTTGCATTTGACATGGCTGAATTTCCCTTCCCATACTGCTTTTGAGTAGGTTGAGCAGAGTTGTGGCCAGATCATCTGATCCGTCTGTGGTTACAAATTTGCATGTCTCCGGTGCGGATGACATGGTGGATCCGATTTCTCTAGTGATGACTTATTTTCTGAGAAGCCTTTGGTTGGTTCGGTTGGGAAGGGTACCTAGTCCCGATTCATGAGAAAGTACATGATTATGTAGTAAGCAATCAATCTGGACCATTACTGCTCTGATACCATTTTTTATGGATTGAAAACTGATTCTGAATTTTCTGTATATTCATATTTGTCTGATTACAAAGTATTATAGACTCTTACATTCCTAGATATGGTAAGGCCAAAATATGGTAAGAAAATATTACAAATATTATATAATCTATTTTTTTATAAATTCTTTACTTTCCTTTCTCACACTATTTTATCCTATTCTTTCGAGAAAGGCACTTCACGAAGTCGACACCCTCTAAGTCTTCATCCTCATAAGGAGACTTCTAAACATAACACTAGATTCAATGTACTTTCGCTCTTGAGGACCATAATCCCAACACAAGAGAGACTTGATCCATGTTGCAACACACTTCAATTTGCTCGGTGGATGAGCATCACGATCACTCCATATGTTGATTAATGCTTCTAAGTTATTCACTGTGTTGAACAAATCAACTACGTATCGAGTTGCGTACATTCTTAGCGCATACATAACGATCAATCCCTTTGCACAAACAAAACCATTACACTCACTTGCAAGGTCAAAGTATTTCCATAACCCATCTCCTCATATTGTGTTTGCACGTTACTCTGCCTTTCTGTTGATTTTTTCAGTTTCACTCAAGACAACAATTGTCACATCATCTACCACACCACCACTTTCTTTGCCATTCACATCGGTCTTCGCTTTAATTTTTTGCAATGTCATCACTGGTTAAGAGGTGTTTTCTCCTTTAATCGAAGACGCCCTCGAACACTTCCAATCCCATCTGCAATTCTTTATCAAGTTTATTTCCGGTCCCACTATTCCACCAATGTACCCCAAGAATCAATCACTAGAAATGCAAACTCACATTGACGATCAATACCATTTCTTCGTAGTCGTCTTGGCATCCTGCTTGCACCTACACATACTTGCAACTTTCCCTGCTATACGTCCACGTACAAGTCCATGTTCGTTAGAATTGGATCCTTCACTTGGACGTTCTCGTCATTAACTCCACGACCATCCACATACGCAAGCATTAATTCATCACGTTTCATTTGAAACAATACTTCGGCCCTTGATGATACTTGAGACAACTGAATTTTCATTGCATTTCAAACTTCATTTAGCTCAATCAACTCCTTCGAGAACACTTTTCGAGGAACCTTTGTTGGATTTTTGGTTTCTGGCATGAGCTCACACTCATTGTTGATTGTCTTATTCGATGGTAGTCTACTAGGTAACACATCCCGAATCACTTCATTCACCTCCTCCACTTCTCGAATAGAACATAAGTATGGAGGAGCTTCACCTTTCATCCAACAAGAAACTGCATGGCTGAAATGAACTGTCTCGACTCTACTACCTTCAGAACTTCACGAATTGATTGTAAAAAACAAGACTTTCTAATTGCCTTGCTTACTACCATCGCTCCTAGAAATTACATCGACGTTACTCTACTTGGCGTATCATACTCTTCATCCGTCGTTTCAGTTGTTTTTCTTACAAAATTCAACTTCTCATTCTTAGAACACTCGCGAGACTTGTGAGGGCCATTACAAATGAAGCACGTGAATGGGTTTTCACATCTTTCTTCCATCTCTCCATCACCTTTGGTTTTCCTTTGTCTAATTGATCTCACTTAGGTTGGTACTTTACTTTGACATTCCTTTCTCATGCGGCTTGGACAGAATCTGGTCCTTACCTTTATTGTTTGTATTCCCCTTTTCCCTATATTGCAACACCTAAAGTCAATCAATCCGTCTGTTGCAATGATTGCACTTTTCATGTCCTTTTCTCCATGAAATTTCGGTTGCACCTGAACACAACCTTGCAGTTATTTCATGAAGTAAAGGAATTTATCCTCACCCTGCATGTTAGGTATGTCTGTCGTGATGGCAGTAAACTTCCATATTGTTTCACACACCGCTCCAGTCTGCCTTAGGTTGTGGAGTTGTTCATGCGTCATCCACAAACTATTGTTAGGCATGTAGTGAGCTCTCAAGTCGGTCTTCAACTATGCCCATGCCTACAAATTTTTTGGGTATGCGGCTTATCACGTTGCCTCGTAACCTTGCCACCATCCTATCTAGGTCACTTTCGAAGTACATAGTCGCCACAAAGACTCGCTTGCACCCGGGAATATCAGTTGCATAAAATAATATTTCTCCAACATCCATAGGTACTCCTCAAGATCCTTTCAGTCATGCACACCTAATAAGGGTTTAGGTTTGTGAATTTTCATTGATGAGGCATCACTCAACTTGTTATTCAAGGTTTTCTTGATCATGAGCAAGTGCTCACAAGTATACTTAGCAAACGGCTCCACGCCTTGACTTCTGGCCATCATGATCTATCAATCGTACCTATACATCCGCAACTCGTGCCTCTAAATCCTTCAATTGCTCTACACACCAACTAACTCATCGTTTAGGTTGCTTACCCACTCGAGAAAGGTCTTACCACTCGAGCAACTTCTCATCAATGAACCACGCATAACTTGGCTCTAATACCACCCCCATAAATCTTTGGTATAATTCCACAAACTCAACTCTAATACAACTTCCACGAAATTTAGGTACAACTCCGCGAACTCATATCTGATACCACTACTATAGACTCAAAACTATAGCCTGATTTTTCGTCGTCTTCTCCACCTTGCTAGCGTGATTGCACAACCAACCACCAAATCCAGACAGAACACGAACACAATCAAGAGTCTTCAACTAGAAGTTGTGAACAAAAAGACCACATGACGATTACAAACACAAAGAAGATCAAGAACACAAAAAGATATATGTAAGACACTTGTCTTTATTAATTAATCAAAGTTAGAAATTCGATTACACCCTCATAATTCAACTATTTACCACCACTCACAGATTTGTCATTAAGCGTGGACGAAATATGATCATAAACACTCTTAGATAAACTAAGAAAGCATAATCTGATACGCACCATGGAAAAAACGCATCCCCATTAAGTATCACCAAAAAAACTAAACCATTTTCCAAGCTAAGGGATATTATATATGTAGGTCTCCTCCGCCCATGTACCGTTTAAACGCATTTAAGATAAATTTTTTATAATCAAGACTCCTTTATTTTATTTTGGGTTAATAATCAAAGTGCCCCCTAAAGTTTGGACGAAATTTAAGAATCCCCCTTAAAGTTTAAAATTTGAAATTTTAGTCCTAATGTTTGGACGAAATCAAAAATCCCCCCTTTCCGTCCTAAGACCGTTTATTTGAGACGGAAAACTCACATGTGTCGTGCACGTGACGTAACTTAAATTTTAAAGACAAAAATGTCCTCCAAATCACTGCTCTTCTTCGTAACCTCTTTCCTCAACCCAGTAATTGCAGCTTCAACGAGGGTGAATCAGGCGCTGACGATGGCGGACTGGGAGACGCCATAGATGGAGAAGGGGACATGGACTGCGAAACTGAGGACGGAGACAGAGACGGGGAAGATAAAGGGGATATGGATGGTGGAGATGAGAACGCAGAGAAATCCCAGAGCTTCCTCTTGTGATTATCGGATTCCCTATCTCCATCCACGGTGGAGGTGTCAGCATACTTCCTCTCTCTGGAATCTCTCGACATGAAGTCTTTCAGTCGTTTCACGTCCGACAGCTTCACTGGTTTCACTATGAAATCCGACGCTCCTTGATCCAAACATCTGCAAATCAAAGTGCGCTCAGTTAATCTGCAGAGAGAGAGAGGATGAACATGGAACATAATTGAAGTTACCGGTCAATTCGCGATATCACATTCTCGGACGACATGATTACAACTGGGATTTGTCTCATAGATCGATTACATGTGATGGCTCGAGAGGCATACCTCTGGAGGTTTAGCTCGAGAGGCAGGGAGAGGTTGTTGTGGTGGCGACTGCTGGGGTTGCTGTCGTGGCCATGAGAAGAAAGGGAGAGAGCTAAGGCGTTGTTGTTGATGTTACTGCTGCTTCTATAATAGGACTGAGCCAAGTGCCGGAACTGGGGAGGTTGAAGGACAAACGGATCGTTGTTGTCGCTGGAATTCAAGTCAGCCACAGTGTTAGGGTTTACGACCATGGACGACTGAGGATGGTTTGTGTAGATACTATGAAGGTAGTGCTGATGATAAGGACCTTCTTCTTTGACCAAAGGATGAGGCTGACGCCACGGCTTCCATGTCACTGCCTTAAGGGCATTTTGGTCTTTAATATTTATGTGAAGTCATGTGCTAGGCACATGACCGTTTTTCGTTTCAAATAAACGGACTTAGGACGGAAAGGGGCGATTTTTGAAATCGTCCAAACATTAGGACTAATATTTAAAATTTAAAATTTTAAGGGGGATTCTTAAATTTCGTCCAAACTTTAGGGGACACTGTGACCAATAACCCTTTTATTTTAGGGTTAATTACTTAATTGGTTACACATGTTTGACCAATGTTCAGAATGGTTACACATGTTTCAAAATGTGATTAATTGGTTTTGAAATGTGACTATTTTGTTTTTTTACTGTTCACCGTTAAAATCACAGTTACGTCACTATTTAGATACGTAAAATGACGTAATTACCCCTAGAATCATCTTCAAGAACACATCATCATCTTCAAGAACAAGAATTGAAGAAACCAGAAATTGCGATTCTGGGTTCTCAAGAACCCAGAAATCTGATTTTTGGGGTTTTCAAGAACCCAGAATCGCAATTCTGGGTTCTTGAAGTTATGTATTGCAGTATATGTTATCACCAAATGTGATTAAATGGTCATACATGTTTCTCTATAATGTGATTAAATGGATACTGTTGTTTGAAATGATGTGATTAAAAGGTTGGACATGTTACCCACATTGTGAAGAACCCATTCAAAATGTTTGAAATTGATGTTCTGGGTTATTCAAGAACCCAGAACAGCAATTTCAACAGCATTTTCTGGGTTCTCAAGAACCCAGAACAACATTTTCTGGGTTCTCAAGAACCCAGAACATCATTTTCTGGGTTCTCAAGAACATCAAATCGAATTTGATTCGATTTTGATTCTTCAATCATTCCAATCTGTTCTTCAATACAACTAAGGGTATAATAGTCATTTCACAATTCAATAATATGTTAAAAAAATGAATTAACGTTAAAGTTAACGGTTTACTAACGGAATAACCAATTAATCACATTTGGAAAACACATGTGTAACCAATTAGTCACATAGCAAAACTTAATAACATTTTGAAACATGTGTAACCATTCTGCACAATGGTGAAACATGTGTAATCAATTAAGTAATTAATCCTTTATTTTATTTTATCTTTAAGGATATCACTCTTGAAAGCATGTTTCGTACTTGTTGACGGACCGTGTTGCACTTGCCATTCAACTTCAACCGTCCGGTTGCACTGCTTTAGCATCTTTTTGACACTTCCAGACACCATTTTGTCACCCTTTTGACACACCTCTTTGTTAGCATTATCTAACACATTTCATTTGCTCCAAAGTTGCAAGGAATTTTTTTGAACACCACCACAATGCCACAGTTCATTTCAGTTGTCTACCAATCGATTGATGAACGTTGATTAACATGAAAATCATAATATTTTCAACAAAACATAACTTTTAGAGGTATTATAAAATCCCTTTTGTGTAATGTATTTCTTCATGAAATTTCTTCTGATACATCAGTCAGTCGCCCCACGTCTACCAGTCACGTATATCTTGATAAATTTCAAAAAGTAACTATGTAAGAAAAAAAATTTGAAAAAGTATGTATGCAAAATTTTTTTTTAGCAAACTATGTATATGCGCACCCCGGGGTCGCGCCTAACGGACATAGGCGCACCCTAGGGATGCGCCTATGCAATAGGCGCACCCAGGGGTGCGCCATTACCACCAATTTTTTTTTTTTTTTTTAAAATAAATTTTTTAATAATGATGACTCGATGTTTAATTAAGTATAAAATTATATATCTATTAAAAAAAATTTAAAAAAATTATAGTAAGTAGATATTTTAATTGCGATTCAAATGATGCAAAAAATATTAAATTTGGATTTACGGATTGACTGTACGGCATGCCGTAAGTTGAGATATGAAAATTGTACTTAAAAAATTATAACTCGGACCATGTAAGTCCAAACTCAACACGGTTAACGTCATTTAGGTCGTAAATCAATTATCTACGTAGGATAATTTTTTGGATTAAAAATATAGTGATTTTGTAACCCCCCATCGTTTACACCCAAATTTGACCGAAATAAGTAAATGCATTAGGTGAGAAATTTAATTATATACTTACTCAAAAAAAATCAAAAAAATTACAGTGCGTAGATAATTTAATTACGAATTAAATGACGCTAACTATGCATTAATTTTTGACTTTTAGACTGACTGTATAATACGGTACGTAAAAAACTCTACATACGATACAAAAACTTCCAAATAGTGTTTTGCACAGTAGTTAAACAGTGATTTTACTGTGCAAAACACTATTTGGAAGTTTTTGTATCGTATGTAGAGTTTTTTACGTACCGTATTATACAATCAGTCTAAAAGTCAAAAATTAATGCATAGTTAGCGTCATTTAATTCGTAATTAAATTATCTACGCACTGTAATTTTTTTGATTTTTTTTGAGTAAGTATATAATTAAATTTCTCACCTAATGCATTTACTTATTTCGGTCAAATTTGGGTGTAAACGATGGGGGGTTACAAAATCACTATATTTTTAATCCAAAAAATTATCCTACGTAGATAATTGATTTACGACCTAAATGACGTTAACCGTGTTGAGTTTGGACTTACATGGTCCGAGTTATAATTTGTTAAGTACAATTTTCATATCTCAACTTACGGCATGCCGTACAGTCAATCCGTAAATCCAAATTTAATATTTTTTGCATCATTTGAATCGCAATTAAAATATCTACTTACTATAATTTTTTTAAATTTTTTTTAATAGATATATAATTTTATACTTAATTAAACATCGAGTCATCATTATTAAAAAATTTATTTAAAAAAAAAAAAAAAAATTGGTTGTAATGGCGCACCCCTGGGTGCGCCTATTGCATAGGCGCATCCCTAGGGTGCGCCTATGTCCGTTAGGCGCGACCCCGGGGTGCGCATATACATAGTTTGCTAAAAAAAAATTTTGCATACATACTTTTTCAAATTTTTTTTCTTACTTTTTGAAATTTATCGTATATCTTCTCACTTGTCCTTAATGATTAGTATTAATTATTTCGTTCCTTCAATTATTATTATTTTCTTCAATTCAATGGTTATTGGCAAGACGCGGTGCGGCGGACAAGAGAAAGAAACGTTTGAGGCATCTTCTCCTTCTGCTTCAACTTAACTTCAACATCACTCCATTCCATTCAATCTTACAGCAAAGAGGAGAGAGAAGTGGAAGAGAGAATCCAATCAAACCCCCACCTCTAACAATCTTCACGACTGACTGACAACAAACTTATGCGATTTCTCCTCTCTTATTCTTCTGTTGCTGTTTCCCCTCTGAAGCTATGGTGTTTTCCCGATGTCGTCTGTCCGTCCTTTTCGGGGTCCTCCTCCTGATTGGCGTTTCAGTCGCCCCTGCCAGGTCTAGCGACGTTGTGCGTGACGATGACGACGCCCCCAAATCATCTTCTTGTCACAACAATTTCCAATTGGTATTCTCCACTCTCTTTCTCTTACCTTCTACTAAACAACTGGGGCCGCTTCGAATCTAATTGATGAGAAAATGAAGTCAATTGATCGATCAGGTTGTGAAATACCATAATGCAGTTGACCCACTTACGATTTTGTTTGGGGGAGGTAGGCCCTCAAATCGCCCTTAGACTAGCGTATCAGGATGTTACTGTGTGGGGGATGGATAGGTTTTGGAGAGGAAAATATTTGACATGTAAATTGTGAGTTAACTAAATAATGCAGATGCTGTAATTTCTTATTGTTGTGGGATCTGTTTGTTCTGTATTACTACGTTGGTAACTTAGTATGCCTGTCATCTCATCGCAGTGCTGATGATACTATGATTAGACTTGAGCTGAGATTCTCAGCTACAGAGAAGAGAATTTTATGATGCAAGTAGGTAACTGAAAATTGGTCTTCGCAGGTTGAGAATTTGTCCAAAAGCCCAGCTGGTACATGTGTTAGTGCTTAATATGTGCAGTTATATATGGAAAGAAATAAGAGGGGGAGGATGCAGAATAAAATTATATGAAATTAAAGTCATTTCCATTCCAAGATTGAAGGGGTGTCAATTGTTTTATTTATATTAAGCGGATGTATCTTTAATTTGAGTGTGAAGATTAATCCCGTGCCATTGCCAAACCAGGAGCTCAATCTGGTTCAGAGCTTGTGGATACCATGGGGCATGGATATTTATTAGATAAACAATTGTAGACGTTGTTATTAGACGTCCAGGATAATACTATGAATTCTCTGTTTGATAAAGTATAAGATTAAAGCAGTATAACATTTTTTTTTGGAGAGATTAGCTGTATCCATGCGTGTGAAATATTACTTTAGACTCAGATTAAGTAGTATGTAGAACTGAGCTTCATTGGTTTAATTACTTCTTGCTTCTAGTTTGTCCATTGGGTTTGGTTAGAAAAGAGATATATTTTTGAACTTCACATTGACCATTTCGGTCTGGTTTATAATTTGTGTGAAAGGAACTGAATGGAGAACTTTTGAAATGTGTAAGTAAATCAGACCAAACTGAACCATGCACTAACAAATAAATCAAATGGAATAGCTTTTTCATCAGTTCAGGCTGTTTCTCTTAGTTGCATTGAACGATCTGAAAGACCTATTTGTTTGCATATGATGTTCTTTTTCTTGCTTCTTAAGTTCCTATGCTTATCCTATATCTAATGGTTTGCTTCAATGGATTTTATGAACATCTGGCTTTGTTTGTTGGGTTAACTGTCAGGTGAAAGTTAAAACATGGGTTGATGGTGCTGAAGGTAAGACTTTGGGTGGGTTAAGTGCAAGGTTCGGAACTTTATTGCCAGCAGAAGCTGAACAAAGTCGCACATTATCTGCTGTTTTCCCAAATCCTGAAAATGGCTGCACAAATTCCTCTGTGGAGGTTGCTCTATTATTCTGTTGAACAAAGTTTGTTCTTTTTCACATTTTCATGTGATTCTTATTGGCATAAGTAAGCTTCCTCTGCTGTCCTGTAGATATATGGTTCAGTTGTTTTATCTGTGCGAGGCGGGTGTGATTTTACAACAAAAGCCAAAATCGCACAAGCTGGAGGTGCTGCTGCCCTTTTGGTTATAAATGATGAAGAAGGTCTTTTACTAAACTTATACAGTGAAATGAATTCCCATTTTTGTACATTAAATGCTGCTTATTCAATTCAAAGTAGTAGACTCTAAAAAATGTTGATCAGTTTCTGTTCGGCTATTGTCTATAATGTTTCTATGACAGATCTATTTGAGATGGTTTGCCCTGAAGACAGTAGTAGTATTAACATATCGATTCCTGTTGCAATGATTTCAAAGACAGCTGGAGCCAAGCTGAAAGCCATGGTAGCTGCTGGGAAGGGTGAGTTAGTACAATTTCTAAAAAATCTTTTCATTTGTTTGCACCAGGCCTTCTGATATTGCTATTGCTTCTTATGCTGATAACACATACTACTAAACACAGTAAAGATCGTCCTGCCTTTTGTATAATATATATATATTGTGTTAAAAAATTAGTGTTAGATAAAATATTATATTTCTACATATATTTACTGTATATATGTGTGTGTGAGTGTGAAGTTTTATGCTTGAGGTTGCTACCACGTATGGTGGCTCTATCTAAGTTTTTTCTGTTTGTAAATTGTAAGTATAGCATATTCATAGGCAAAAGCACCAAGAAAGTGCAGTAATACCATGCCATGCCCATAACTCTTCCTTGACTTTACTCATCTTATAGACACATCAGAGTGTCCCATGTAGAGGAATGTTGCATCTCAGTTTGCCTAGTATAGTATTGTTTATTTGATATTGTTATCTTAAGCTGAATTAGTATTTCAAAGTTACTTTTCTGAGTCTCTGGTTCAAAAGTTTGCATGTCTAATACATTCTCTGATCTGAAATATTGCATAAGGTCTGATGTTGAAAAACTATGCGTGGGATTCTACAAAATGGTTAAATATACTTCTTTCTCGTCTACCAAGAACGCGTTACCTTGTTCTATGCTGATTCCATTTCTTTTGACTGAATTTTTTCTGAAGTTGCTGATGCTTATTCTTTATTAACTGCAGTGGAAATTTTACTATATTCACCTGAACGTCCGGTTGTTGATGCTGGCGTTTCCATTTTATGGCTGATGGCTGTTGGAACTATTGTTTGTGCTACCCTTTGGTCAGACATGACAACTTCACAGCAGATCGATGAGCGCTATAATGAACTTTCTTCAAACTCAAAGGTTTATTGCCAAAGCCTCCTATCCTTGTCCTTCTATTTGTAGTTATTGTACATAGCCATAGCATAGGTTCAACTCTAATTTTTTTTAACTGACATGTGCCTCCATATAACTACGCAACGAAAGATGAGGCAACTTCTACAGTTGAGGCTTCTCAACTTTAAAGAAAACGAAAGCCATATCCAGTACTAAGGTACAGGAATAACATAATTCTAAGGTAGCTAAGATTCACCTCCTTTGTAAATTTTGGAAGGTTAAAAGCTTTTCGAAGTTACTACAACCTTTGTAAATGGTCAGAACATACCATTCCAGAAAAAAAAACAATTACAAGCCGTTATTGTCTTTTAAAGGGTGTAAATGTGACTCAGCCAATGGAAAACGCCAAAAATCAGACGCCCTGTTTCATTACCCTAGGTCTTGTTGTTTCTTCTATCTTTGCTATCGTCTAGAGGTTATAAGTCAATCTTAAGAAATGTTCCTTTATGCAATCTAAGATCCTTATCTTAGGATTTCTTGCCTCCACCTAGGGATCACCCCTGACGTAGATAAGGTTCAGGGCAGTCAGTAATAGACATTTCCTGGTGGATCAACGAATACTTGTGCCGAGCTGAATTTCAGCCAGCACAGACATTGTTGCTAGCGAATTTACTGTCAGTCGGCCAGTCCCTATCAACTACTTGGGCATCGACACCAAACCTACAAATTCCATTTCTAACTAGCTTGCATATCTGGGTTCACAGAATCCCCCCTTTGACTCATTCAATGCAAAATCACTCTTCTTCATACCACTTCTTATGTGTACCAATAAGAGTTATGTCACCGTGTCTCCTATTTACCACCATATTCTGCAATTAATTCATTGACCGCTTGAGTATATTTTTATAGTCATTTTGTGAAGTCTCCATTGTTTCCGGGTAGATTGAATCTAGCTTCTTTTAGAATTTTGTGACAGGGGATGTGTAAAGACTGCTATTTGTCATCTCAAAATTGGTTGTCTTTTTTATGTAGCTAGTTGGATATTAACATTCTTTACTTTGTTTGCTTATCCTTCAAAGAGTGGAAACACAAAGCTGCAAGTCTAATTTCTTTCCCTTGGTTTGGCAGGCTGGAAATACCAAAGATGAATCTGAGCAGGAGTCCATGGACATTACTGTGAAGAGTGCTGTGTTTTTTGTGCTCTCAGCATCAGTTTTTCTTGTGCTCCTCTATTTCTTCATGTCATCATGGGTTTTGTGGGTGCTGATAGTTCTCTTCTGCATTGGTGGGGTGGAGGTAACTTGCTACATCCAACTAATATAACTAATTCTGCAAATATGGCATAATGAGCAACAATTAAATCCTTCAATTATCTAATAGTTTTGATATTCTAAAATGCTCCTTTTGGGCAATAATCCTGTAGCTTGCCTTTACTTCTGTACTCATTTAGAATTTTTGTACATCCAGGGAATGCATTCATGTACAATGAGTATTATAGCAAGGTACTCTCAGTTAACATGATCAGCTTCTCGCTTCTTTATTTGTTTATTAAGAATGGGAATTTTGAATGCCATGTTGTTCTAACATCTTTTGTTGAATATTTTGCTGGCTGAAAGCAGAAAGTTTAGATCTTGTACTCAGAAGACAGTGACTCTACCACTTTTTGAGGAAGTTTCTGTCGTTTCAGTTTTTGTGCTTTGTCTGTGCACAGCATTTGCTGTGTTCTGGGCTATACATCAGCAGGCATCTTATGCTTGGATTGGCCAAGATATTCTTGTGAGCTTACTTGCTATAACCTTTAGTGCCTTCTCTATTTTTGTCATTTTAAATGTTAGTATTAGTATGATTTCGAGAAAAAAACTTGCCAAAATCTATTTTAAGGTTCAGCAGGCAACAGGTATTGCTTAGAGCTACTATGCTAGCTAGCTCATTTTAAATGTCCGACTTCCCAAAGCATGCCAATTTGCTCATTTAGTGGGTTTTCTATTTTTGTAGGATATTGGGAATTATTTTGTGTTTAGAAAGGACTTATGGCATTATGTTTCTTTTCAGTATAACTAGTACATTCAGTGTTATACATCACTTTTAAGTTTTATGGCCTGCTCTCACTTAGTGCCATTATAATGCATTTTAAACTGATTATAATGATCCTTTCAGTAACTGATACTATCTGTTGGATCTAGCAGTTTTGACGCACTGTGAACTAATTAAGGGAATTTGGCCAGTTTTGTAGTTTTGTTGTATACATGGATCACGGAGTGCCATTTTACCTGTTTCTTGGTCCTTGATTTGATTGAAGGAAATAACATAGGATACATCGTCACTGTACTTTGCCAATTAAAGCAGTTGAAGACTGATTCCTTTTTGTTGGTTTAAAAATGATTATTAATGATGTTTGAAATGCTTCAAAATGGTTATAAAGTTTTCTTCACGTTGACAGGGAATATGCATGATGATAACAGTTTTACAGGTTGCTCGTCTACCAAATATCAAGGTGCTGGGGTCTTTGCTCTATGATCTGAATTTGAATGCAATTATGATTGTTTTAGTGTTACGATCAACTATTTTGTCAATCAGGTTGCTTCTGTGCTTCTATGCTGTGCATTTATTTATGATATCTTCTGGGTCTTCATCTCACCTATATTTTTCAAAGAAAGCGTTATGGTTGCGGTAAGCTCTTCTGACTTGGATATTTTGATACTTCCCTTAATACTGTTACGCCCATTTTTTTCTTAGGACCTCAACTCCATGTAAGTTAAGGTTTAAGCAAATGTTATCTATGGTAAAAATTATCCATCCGTTCCCAGATGTTAGAGATAGTACCATATCGGGTTGATCAAAAACCATCAATGTTGTACAAGTGATAGTAAGTGCCATCCCCAGTTTCACGTGCAAGTGTGACTAGGTGCTGTTGTTGATATCAAAGTGAGATTCTAATTTTAGTCACTTGAGTGCAGCACTGATAATCTCTTTGACACATTAGGGCTGGTGTTAGGGTGTGTACCATATTGGAAAGGATAAAAGAAAATCAGTGTTCATTTGTGACACCTGTTTCACCATCTACCGGGTTTAAGCTTTTGGTTTGATATAGGCCTATTAGGGGTTGGCTAAGATAAGCTCAGCCTTTATACACAAGGTCAAGCTTTTCAACCATTGGATTTGGTAGACGGACTCACCATGAAGGAATATATATGTATATAAATCATTTCCTGAATCGAACAGTTGAAACTTTATCTAACTCCGATGATGTGCGGAGTGATAGAACTAATATAATGAGTATTTGATAGACTTCATCTCTTTAATCTACCCTCCATAACGAGGTTGCTGTTGTTTTTTTAGGTTGCTCGGGGTGACAATAGTGGTGGAGGTTCCATTCCCATGCTCTTGAGAGTTCCTCGATTCTTTGATCCATGGGGAGGATATGACATGATTGGCTTTGGTGACATCTTGTTTCCTGGATTGCTCGTCTCCCTTCTTTACAGGTAGCAATAACAGCATGATTAAACCCTTTGTGTGGACGCATATTCGTTTCTCCTTTTTAAATTGTAAACAAATCTGATGATTAGCAATCTCAATAAAGGGAAAAAAAAAATGTAAATATTATGAATATTTTTTTAATAAAAAAAGTGCAATGTGAAAGCTATGTATAAATTACGAATATTTTGAATGTTCGTAAATGAAGAAGGCGTGAAGTTGCAAGTACAATTCTGAGCTTTATGAAAGTCACGATGGTGATCTAATCATCACCTCATATTTTTGTCTTGCCTGGATAAAATTTAAATGTAGTATCTGCACTGTTGTGGTCTTAGATTTGATAAAGACAATAAGCGAGGACTAGGAAGTGGCTATTTCTTGTGGGGTACTATAGGATATGGTGTTGGTAAGTATCTACCGTCTGTCTTTTTAATTATTCATCATCTTCTGCACTTCATTTTTTTTTTAAAAAGAAACAACATTACTAATAACTTGTGGGTTTGTGTTGTCTCAGGTCTCGTCTTTACATACCTTGGCTTGTATCTGATGGATGGCCACGGTCAACCTGCGCTCCTTTATCTGGTTCCTTGTACACTAGGTACTGTCTCCCACCTATAATGATTCCGACTGTGTTTTTCCTTACAGTTAAAATATCAAACTTTCGTGAAAATACTGTCAACTACTTATTAAGGAAACTGAACCATATCTAGCTAGCTAGTGAGGGCATGATTCAAAGAAAACCATGTTTCTTCTTTGAAGTTTTTGCTAAGTTTCTATTAGGGGTGATAAAAAAAGACTGGACCGAATTCCCGACAAGACCAGCCCGAGACCGGCCCGACTAGGACCGAGCGGGCGGTTTTTTTCCTTCAAGGTCGGTCTCGGTCTCGGTCTTTTTTCCCGAAAGCCCGTTTAGGATCGGCCCAGACTGAATGTACGTGGATTTGAGATTTTCATAATACCACACCGAAAGGAATGTGGATTTTGGATGTTTTCTATCTCTATAAAAGCTGCATCCTAATAAATTTACTAAAGAATACAGTGAGTTCATAGTATTTTTTTAAGAGGTGAACTATTCCTTCGCCTTTTACTAAAGAATACCGTGAACTCATAGTTTTTTTTTTTTTTAGATTTGGTCCAGGACCGAGACCGGCCCGAGTTAAGAAAGACCGACTCGGGCGGGCTTTTTTGGCCGAGGTCGGTCTCGGTCCTCCAGAAGGCAAGACCGAAATTTCGGTCTCGGTCTTGCCTTCAGGACCGGCCCGGCCCGCCCATGATCAGCCCTAGTTTCCATGTTGGATGATGTTGTGTTGTATTAGTTAGTTTGTAGTGGAGATATATGACGTTTGACTTTGGTACCAGCCTTTTGCTGCATCTTTTAAGTTGATTGCAACGTTTCTATTGTATTAATTGCTGATTTCCTGCGTCGTTGTTGTTGTGTTAGGTCTTTCTGTTGTTTTGTCATTGATAAGAGGAGAACTGAGATTCTTTTTGAGTTACGGCACCTCGTCAACCAGTGAAGAAGCAGATGGAGGAGGAGAAGCGTGAAGGGATGAAGCAATCGCGGATTGACTGACCATCCATCTTATGTTTGCACAACCATTTGAATCTCTTCTCTTCTCTTCTGTTCCATAATAGAATCCTAAAGTCTGATGTTATGGTTTGGAGTTGTATTGCGTTTTGGACATCATCGTATTCTGTCTCTCGCCAGCTGATGTAAAGTGGACAAAAAACAAGGTAGAGAATAGCGTTAACGTACATATCATAAACCCACGTGCGCATTATGAGATTAGGTAGAAGTACGGAATAATAATAAGTCATGCAGAAGTGAGAGGTTGAAAATCTATAGGGTAAAGTAAATTAAATTGAAGTTAATAGATGTGACTCGTGCTACCTTAGATAATTCATAATTTCCACCTACGTACCTTTAGAAATAAAACAAAGGTAAGGACATGCTATACTTATTTTGTCGGGGTGAGTAAAATGCGGTCTGGTCCAGTCTTGAGACTGAGATCGAAAATTTTGGTTCATTAATTTCGGTCTTTAGACCAAAATCGAAACCGTTTGGACCGTTTATATGGTCTTGATTTTTTCGGTTTTGGTTCGGTCTAGACCATTTGGACCGTTAGACAGAATATTAAATATATTTTTCTATTGTGTATGTATATCAATATACAAGAACACAATATAAAAACCTAATTTTATTACTTCTTTATAAAATATGTAATGTATCAAATTAATATTTTATTCAATTGACATAATTTCGTTTTAAATTGAAATCCACCGACTAGATCGACTTTTTAAAAATCATTTAAAAATCAAAATAATTATACTATCCAATATAATTTAATATCATAATATAGAATTATATAAATTACTATAACATGATAGTATCTAATATAATTTATTAATGTTATAATAATTTATTATTGATTTAAATGTTTTTCATTCAAATTATATTATATTTTTTCTCGAGCGTTCTTTTATAATTAATTCCATCGAAATAATACATATATAATAAATTCACTAAAAAATAGTTAATGATCTCCAATGGTTCCCATGGTCTTAACGGTCTAGGACAGAAATAAGACCAAGACCGAAAAAGACCATAAACGAAGACCATTGGTTTCGGTCCACAAATGGTTCAGTCTCGATCTTCGTGGTCTTCTCGCTCACCCCTATTATTTTGAACCAACAATAATGTTATGTGTAATATTTAGTCCGATTTTATTATGTTTGCGAACAAATCGATAAAATCCTGTTCTTCGTAATTATAATCAGAGCACTTGCAACGCAATGCATAAAGTGCTAGGTGGCCTTCGTTGTTTTGATGTGGATAGAATGCTTCTATACGTCCACATCACCTTACATATTTTTTTTTTAAATTTTTTTATTTATGATGTGCAAATGTCATAAATAAAAATATGTACTTAGAAATCTTTTAAGCATTCCTTATTGCATCTATGATTTTTTTTTAATTAATTATAATTTATTAAAAATACCAAAAAAACAGTTACTTCACTTTTTATACTACTTTATGCTAATATTAAAATAATTAGATTTTAGTCCAACTCAATTTTTTTTGGGTGATGTGACAATTCATCTTTAGAATCATTTTTTTTTACAATTATTATTAATTTGCATCTCTATTCCATCCAAGGATAATTTTTCAACTTTATAAATAATCTAACTTTATAGATAACTCAAATAAACTTTACATTTCGCGTGAAGTAAGTAAATGTGAGAAATGATCAAAAGTTCGAGGAAGAAGGAGATGATGAATTGTAATTAATGTAATAAATTATGTTAGACATTACTTTAATTAAATAGTGTAAAAAGTTGACAAGTAAAATTTTATACTACTTAGTTGTAAAAAAAAAAATCCAATTGTTTGATGATATTTCTATGTAATGGGCGAAGACATGGACTCATTATTTATACTTCTAGAAGCTTTAGAATTTTTGTTGGAGCTTCACATTGAATCTTATGGTAAGTTTCACATCATCTATCACCTCCTCATCTTTTTTCTATCAATATATTACTATTTATCATAAAAAATATTATAATAATTAGAACCAAGTATATACTTATTTATATTTTACATGTGTTGCACAATTTATAATAATATTGTGATTCTAAAAATCTAATATTTTATTTTATAAAATAATGAATTTGTATTCATGTTATATTTTTATATTATTAGGTATACTTACAATAAAAAAAAATATATTAATGATACCTTTTAAAGTGACATAATTTTTTTTTATGAAGATACTATTAACATGTTATCATCATAACCTAATTATTATTATATTTGAATTAGTTATATAAACAAAAAATAACAATATTATAAATAGTTTCTAGTATGATATTATCATTATTGTTTACCTGATGATGGTTATGTTTGAAATATAAAATTTATCAATAAACCAAAATTATTAATATCATAAATAATTTTAATGAAACATAATTCTTATATGTTCATACTTGATAAACTCAATATATGTAATTGTTACTATAAGAGTAGTTATAATGATTAAAATACGTATATTTAATTTAATATTCGTGATAAATACACGAGAGCAAGAATAATCATAAAACTAAGTAAAAGAGCATGCTTTAACATCATATTAATGCATACTTATACCATTTTTATTATATATAATAAAAAAATACTTTAAATTTAAAATTATTATATTTAACATCATAAAAAATCTCTATTTGAAGTTGAATAACTATATATATTATAAACTGATGTTTTTTTTTTAAAAATAAGTTTTTTATTATTATAAAACAGTTTGAAATCACAATATAGTAATCTTATGTTTTCAAAAAATTATTTTAGTCTATATCCCTAAAAAAAGACAAATAAGTTTTTAAACTGTATCATAGTAAACTTATTTTAAAACAAATAATTATATAGTCTATACTCAATTTATAAATAATTTAAATAAGTGTTACATCATATATTATCAAAAAATAATTTAAGATATATAGAAAATAATTAAGTTTATATTTACCACGCAAGGTGCAGACCAAATACCAAGTATGTATTAATTTAACTATATATCTTATAATTTTGACAAATAAGTATTTTACACAATTTTCTCTCTCATGTGTCAAAATAATTTGATTTATTTGGTCCATATAAAAATAATAAGTTGCATTTATGTCGTCATCATTTCACCTCCACATTTTTTAAATATTTCATATCCACATCAATAGTGTAAAATTAATCCAAAGTTGATCATTCACTATTAAAAATAGCTTTATTTACGATTTTATCAAATTAAACTTTGTCCCCATATATATAATATAAAAACACAAATTTTGGACCATAACAATTTACTTTGAAATATTGCACTAAATTTTAGATTAAAAATTATTATAACATGTAAAATTTGAAGAAAAAAACTTGAATTATTTTAAACAAATAATAAGTAACGATTATAAATATATATAATATTTAGTTTATTTTTAATTCAATACATCTAATTCATAATTATACTTTAGTTGACTAAATTTAAAAATAAAAAGCAAAAAACGTACTCAAGTTTTGAAAAAAAAAAAAATCAGAAATAAAAACATTAAGTAAGCTAGTAAGATAAACTAAATCAAACAGATTGTAATACGTAGATCATTTAGCAAACAATTAAAATTATATAACTATTAATTTAATTTATATATTTATAATAGAATAAGTCAAAGAAAAAAAATAAGAATTCAAATATTAAACATAAGTTTTAAATATTTTTTAAATAAAATAATATTAAGTTAATTAATAATAAAAGTAAAATACATAAATCAATTTCAGAAAAAAATATTGAGTACATTTAAAGATGTCAAATAATAAAAAGAAATTAATAAAAAAAACATCCTAAATTTATAGTAAATATGAGTACATCTTTTCTATTAAATTCATTGAGAAATATTTAGTATTTGTTTACACTGTATAAATCAAACTAATATATATATATATATATATAAATTTTATTGACTAAAAAATAGGTTTATTACAATCTATATATTTTAGCTATATTATTTTCTTTCTTTCTTAAATTATTATCATTTTATACAAAACACAAATATTAAAAGTTTTTAACATTTGGATTCTTATTTGTCTTTCACATTTTCTATTATAATATTAGAAATTAAACTAATAATTATACATTTTAATTTTTGTCTAAAAGATATAATTATTACAATCTATTTAGTTTAGTTTTTCTTATTAGTTTAACTGCTATTGTTTGTTTTTCCTGTTTTTTAATATATCCATGAATCTCACCAACTTATTTCCTTTTGGTAAATCAAAAGAACTATTCTCAAATTTTATGCAAAATTCATAATACCATAATATTATATTTTATGGAAAATAAGTCTATAAGCACATGTTATCATTTCCATATGTACATTTCATTTATAGTTTTAAAATCAATGTTAGGAATAGTATTTTTCATGAAATTTTATAAAAATAGTAATGAAATATTATTATTATAAAGTTTTATGTATGTATTGGGATAAAAATAATAGTATTATAAAATAGTGTGTATATAATAGTATTTCTTATTTTAATTTCGAACTTTTTCAAAAAGTGTATATGTTAGAAAACTTTTTTGAAAAAGTAGATATCGTCCAAACATATTTAGGAAAGTGTTAATAGGCGCATTCTGGGGATGCGCTTATTGCAGTAGGCGCATCCCCAGAATGCGCCTATTTCAATAGGCGCGACTTTGAAATCGCGCCTATTAATAGGTGCATCCCCAGGATGCGCATATTAACCAATTATATGCGTTTTCTGCCCATTATTGTACGAATTTTAACAGTAATAACCAATAATTATAACATTCACATTCGATAAATATACTGATCATCTGCTATTTGCGTTTGTATCGTTGCTCTTCTTCATCATCTTCTCATCTCCTGCGTAACACATCTTCTTCATCAGCATCTCCTGCGTAGCATATCCAAGGTAAGTTATTTATTTTTATATATTTCATAATATTAATTTTTTAAAAATGTGTAGGAGTTATATTTACGTATATATCATATGTGATAAGAATTTTGATACTACTAATTTTGTTAGGATCAAGCATGACAGAAATTGGTATAATTTGCTTATTTGGCGGCCAAATAGTGTCCGAGAATGGTAGTGAGGTTTATGTTGGTGGTACATCCAGTATTACTACAGCTACCTTGGATATCTCTCTTTGTCGCCTAAAGGAAATTATATGTATGGAGTGTAGTTGGCCGGATGTTGAATCCATGTCCATAAACATTTCATATAAATTTACGGATACTGATGGACTTTGCAAGTTTGTGCGTATTCGGTCGGATTCAGCATTTTCTTTTGCTTTAGAATTAAGTTCTGCTAGTCGATTTATTGTGTTTAGCGTGACTAGAGAACTCAATTTGATTCCAAACATCGGGGATGGGGGTGAGGAGACAGTGAATATTTTGCATGGTCACAACAATGATATCTCAGATGACGATGTCGACGTTGATGCACTCTCAGATGACCATGTGGTTAATGCAGAAGATCCATATAGTCAGCATTTTACATGGCACATTGATGAAGACAACGAAGAGGCGTTTGAAGTTGGCGAGAATTCTGAAGATGTACACGGAGGTGTCCATGGTGGAAGTAGCTCACACGACGTGCAAATGATGCAACCCACTGCTGAATATTGGGTTGATAGTAACTGGATAGACAACTTTCAATCAAAGGATGAGTGGTCTATGGCTGATGATGACATGTCGAGTGAAAGTGTCCTGAATACAAACATGAAGTTTAGTAGTAAGGACGAGTTAGCTGCCGCTGTGAGGAAATGGCACATAGCAAATTCTAAGGTGTGTATTGTCGAGACATCCACTCCAAAATCAATTGTTTTCAGGTGTAAAGTTGATCAAACAAATTGTTCTTGGTCATTGAGAGTAAGTCTGTTTAAGCATACTGGATTGTGGAGAATATCCAAACTGAATTCTCCACATACATGTACTAATGAAGTCTTCATCGAGCGACACCAAAACATCGACTGCAAGATGATAGCGGCTTTAATAAGAAATTCTGTTTTAGCTGACACTGGACTGAAAATTTCAGTAATCCAGTCGATGGTGGAGAACGAGTTTGGCTCGAAAATTGGATATCCGAAGGCGTGGTACTCGAAACAAGTGGTGTTGGAATCGTTATATGGAACGCACGAGGATGCGTTTGTAAACCTCCCTAGGCTACTTTCGGCTATGGCCGTATATATCCCTGGGACAGTGTATGATTTCATGCCCAAAAGGGTAAATGCGGAAACTGGAGTAGCGACCTTTGGAATGATGTTTTGGTCATTCGGTCCAGCCATTGAAGGATTTTCCCATTGTCGGCCTCTTATAAGTATAGATGCGACACATTTGTATGGGAAATACAATGGAAAAGTGCTTGTAGCCGTATCGTACGATTCTAACAATGGCATATATCCTTTGGCATTTGGTATTGCAGACGGAGAAACAAACGAGAGTTGGAACTGGTTTTTACAGCATCTGAGGGATAACGTAACCAAGGATCGATATGTATGTCTAATGTCTGATCGGCACAGGGCAATAATTAACGCGGTCGAGGCTGTATATTGTCAATACGGTGTTGGAACACATCACTTTTGTGCACGGCACATAGCAAGTAATTTCAATCACGTCTTCAAAAGTGTTATCCTGAAAAAACAGGTTTACATAATGGCAAGTACACCTGATAAACGTAAGTTTGATGTTTGGTATGCTAATCTATTGTCGATCCATGATGGAAAGTACATGGATTGGATATCCAACATACCCCTTGAGAGATGGGCATTAGCGTACGATGGAGGAGCGCGGTATGGAAACATGACCACGAACTTGGTTGAAGTGTTTAACGGCATTTTGAAAGGCGCAAGGGCATTGCCGTTGACTGAGTTAGTCAAACTAACTTATTGGAGATCCAATACGTACTTCTTCACGCGGCGACACGAAGCAATGGTTGCCATTGAGGAGTCGAAGGTGTGGTCGGACGTTGTCCAAAAGACCATTTTTCGCGCACAGAAACAGCTTGGCAGGATGCAAGTGGCCCAGTTCAGTCGAGAACACAGTGTTTTCCAAGTCCGTGATATTGGTAGATTTGTACAAGGTGTCGGTTGGACCACTCCCGGGAATTATACGGTTAACGTGGTTGAGCAAAAATGTGAGTGTGGGTTATGGCAAATATATCATCACCCGTGTGCACATGGAATGGCAGCACTCACTAAGGCAGGGATGCAATGGGCTCCTCATGTTGATCCGCTATATTCGAATCATGCACGTCTAGCAGCATACTCACCATGTTTTCAACCAATACCGGACGATTATTGTTGGCCACAGTTTGATCTTCCAAAGTACACTCATGATCCGGATAGGTGGAGGACAAAGCGCGGTAGAAGAAAATCCAGCCGTATTCATAACGAGATGGACGATAGGGAAGGTTTGCCCAGGAGAAACAACTGCTCCAAATGTGGTGGAAGTGGACATAACCGGAAGACATGTAAATCTCCATGTTAGGCTGCATAAGAAAAATGTTGTAATTTGAATATGTTGTAATATGTAGTATATCGTACTTAGAAGATGTTGTAATTTTTAAGAAAAATGTACATGTCGAAATTTCATGTAACCAGTGGCACTACTCTTTATATGTCAGTATTTGTGTCCAGTAAAATTTTAGGAAAAAAATAAAAAAGTAAAAAATTAGCATATTCTCTAAACCACCGTTTTAGGGGGGGGGGGGGGTTAAATGGGTCGTCGGTAAGAAATGTCAATTTTTGAAGGTTGTCAAAAAAATCTAAAAAAATTAGGACAACTAACTAAATAACATAGAAGATGAATGCAATAGTTCTTACACGCAGTTAATAACAATATGTTGTAATATGTAGTATATCGTACTTAGAAGATGTTGTAATTTTTAAGAAAAATGTACATGTCGAAATTTCATGTAACCAGTGGCATTACTCTTTATATGTCAGTATTTGTGTCCAGTAAAATTTTAAGAAAAAAATAAAAAAGTAAAAAAATTAGCATCTTCTCTAAACCACCGTTTTAGGGGGGTTAAATGGGTCGTCGGTAAGAAATGTCAATTCAATACGACATCTCCGTGTATACGTAGTCCAAGTATCACGGCTACATCCTTTAGAGTGATCGTCATCTCTCCATGTCTGAGATGAAAGATGTGTGTCTCTGGTCGCCAACGCTCGCACAATGCGGTCAGTAACTTTGGATCCAGTTTGGGATGTGACATAATAACCACATCCCATAATCCAATTGCTTGCACAATCGCTTTTGCATTTTCTGAAATTAGATTTCCTTCGCCTTTTAAACATCGAAACGTTATTTGTTGATTATCGCTAAGATCCGACGAACGATGATTATCTTGACCCCAAAGGACCGATGGATCTAAAGGACCAACATCTATCACGTTTGTACCGTGCGACAAATTTGACATAACTACGCGCGACTGCATGATAACTGTACAATTAAACAGTATAAATTTTTTATTTATAACAATTTATATTTTTGGCACAATTTTTTTACTAATCATTATCTAATTAGCACTATAATTTTACTAGTTTAATTTAATATGGCTAATTGGCATAACAATAAATATTAATAATCATATATTTATAAAAAAAAATATTTATTAAAAAAAAAAATTGTTACCGAGGCTGCTGCTGCGGAGGAGGCTGCTGCGGAGGAGGCGAGGCGGTTGCTGCTGCAGACATCAGATCTGGAGGCTTGGGTGCGGAGCCGAGGCGAGGCGGCTGCTGCGGAGGCGAGGCGACGTCGGAAGCTGGCGCAGCGATGGAGAGGGAATGCAGGCGGAACCCGGCGACGGAATGACGGCGGAACGGGAGATCGGGCTGGAGCTGGAGACGGCAAGGCGAGGACCGAGCTGGAGACGGCGAGGCTGGAGCTGGAGCTGGCGAGGCTGGAGTTGGCGTCGGGAGCGTTGGAGAGGAGGCAGACAGCGAACGAAGAAAGGGTTCTTTAAAAAGAACCCTAATACGTCCTGGCGCATCCCCAGGTCGCGCCTATGAATAGGCGCGACCTTCCATGTGCGCCTATTCCGTAGGCGCGTCCCCAGGTCGCGCCTATTGAATAGGCGCGTCCCCAGTTCACGCCTATTGAATAGGCGCGTCCCCAGTTCGCGCCTATATACAGATTTCTAAATTTTTTTTTTTGATATTCACTTTTTCAATTTTTTTTTTCTAAAATAAACAGATTTTGAAAAAATTCTTTAATTTCTTATAGTATTTACATATTTATATTAAAAAAATAAGACATAAGAAATAAGTAACTACCGAAAAAAAGTGTTAACAAATGAATTTTTTATAATTGTATTATTAAATAACTTTAATACATCTATAATTCATTTACTATAAATAATAACATTTATAAACTTCTCAAAGTAAGTTGAATAATATTAATTAAAGTTATATTAATAACAATTTGGTCTTTAAAATTTAAGTGAAGTCACGTGCTAGGCACATGTCCGTTTTCCGTTTGAAATAAATGACTTAGGACGGAAAGGGGGAATTTTTGATTTCGTCCAAACATTAGGACTAAAAATTTAAATTTTAAACTTTAAGGGGAATTCTTAAATTTCGACCAAACTTTAGGGGGCACTTTGACCATTAACCCTTTTATCTATAAAAGAGTTAATCATGTTATATATACGAGAACGAAATCCCTACGCGGTGAATGACACACGCGTCTCCTCCCCTGTCTGAGAATCCCCCCGTAAACTTAGGGTTACCCTTGTGACAGGTTTGGCATCAATCCAATTGGTTGTCTTCATCTCTTGGTATTTATTGCCAACCTTCAATTGACCAATCACAGAGGAGTACTGGAGCGGAGGTGACAGTTTCATGCAAAACGAACCTTCGGAGAGAAACAACAGGTTACGACACAGTTTGGGCAAGATTTTCAAGCGTTTTCCATCAGAAATCACTGCGGGAAGAAGCTCACAGTTGGGCAAGCAAGCTCACTGCGGGAAGGAGCTCCACTGACAGCAGACCCTCGCTGAAACGTGCAACAGCCGAGCCTCGCCCATCAACTCCAGCTCGGTCTTGAGCGATTGAACTGCACAAGTGCCTCACGGTTCTCCTGCAGTGGGGCAACATCAGGGCAGCTGCAGCATCTGCAGTGTAGCCAACAACACAAGCATGGAAGCTATACCGAGACAGCGACTTGAACCAAGGGCCACAGAACCTGAACCATTACCACAGGATTATCAGGCCAAACCGATTGAAACCAAGCTTGCACTATATCTGGTTCCCTAATTACTTACCCACATTTTCACTTGTTCTTGCAGGAAGTTGCCACCCGAGGTGAAGGCTCTGAAACCATGGGAATGATGCATGTCAGTTCTAGTTCTGGCGTGCAAAATAGACCCAAGATACAAGTCGTTGATCTTGACTCAAACCATCATGTCCAAAACGAGTGGTATATGAGGAAGGTACTCTCGCATAAGGTGATTAAACCGAACACCATTTGTGGGGTACTCCGGTCAGCTTGAGCCCGATATGGGAGTCACCTTCTCTGATTTGGAGGAGGGGATAATTTTGTTTAACTTTAAGCGAAAAGAAGATGCAGTCCAGATCTTAGACAGATCCCCGTAGTCCAGATCAAGAAATGGGCCCCGAGTGTGGGCGTGAAGGAGGTGAATTTCCAAAAGGCAACATTTTGGATTCAAATACATGACTTAGGTCTGGAGAAATTTAGTGATGTTAATGCTTGGAAGATAGGGAACATGATAGGAAGATGCCTAGAAATTGACAAGCATGTAGGGAGAATAAGCCGAAGCTATATGAGGATGAGAGTAGAAGTGGATGAGGATAAGCCATTGATGACGAGATTTTGGTGGAAAAACTCCAAAGGGGCAGAAAAGTGTGCGTCAGTTAAATATGAAACATTATCTGATTTCTGTTATGGGTGTGGCATGCTAAGCCACACTACTCAAGCATGCAAAACAGATGTGCAGTTCGCAGAACATGAGCAAGATGTACCAATGTATGGACCGTGGCTTGTGGGGGTGAGACCCAAACAAACCACGGGGCGACAAACTGTGGGAGGGGAGGAAAAACAGGGATCACCACAAAAGCAGGGTGAGAGGAGATCATGGTTTGACATAATGGCGGAAGTGAGGTAAAGGAAACGGGAAAAGGCTCATGCACGTGGACAATATGGGGATCAATATGCTGAGTCTAAGGATGCCAAGGAGTGACCAAAACCCCAAGCAAATGAGGACATGGATACCGAACCAATGGAGACAGAGGCAAGCAACGGACAAGGGGAAACCGAACCAATGTATGAAGAACGTCCCAACTCGAGAGCCCTAATCCTCCATAATACTCAAAACCGAGAACACACCCCACCCACACCCATCCATATCCAAGCACAACCGACACCATGACCCCCAACCGAACCAAACCGAATGAAATTAGCCATACCCCCATACAAAACCGAACTGAACAAACCATTGCTTACATATCCAACCATCCCAACACACCAAGCCACCCCGACTGAACCAACCAAGCCTACCACCTATCCCACACAACAACCCCAACCCGTGATCACGTACCTACTCGACAACCCAAGCCAACAACACATAACCGACCCTACCCGACCGACCCACCCATGATTATCCAAACCTACATTGTGGAGAACCCACCAGATCCCCCCACCCCAACATCCCCCAATAACATGATACTAAACCCCACATCCGAA
Source organism: Chamaenerion angustifolium (assembly GCA_946814005.1). NCBI lineage: Eukaryota > Viridiplantae > Streptophyta > Magnoliopsida > Myrtales > Onagraceae > Chamaenerion > Chamaenerion angustifolium. Next base: position 6,438,284 of record OX328279.1, read on the forward strand.
TTGAGCCCCTACCTTGATAAGATGACACTAAAAAGGCTCGGGGAGGACATGGAGGAACAACCCGAGCCGAAGAGACAAAGAACGCCTAGGGAGGTGACCGAAATAACTGAACCAAGGGTGTGGAAAAGCCCGAGGCGGAGAGCGAGCATGGCAAACCCCAACTGTAAGAAAAGAATAGTGAAAAGGTTGAATGAGATCAAGGAAAGGGAGGAGGAAAACGAGATCATGATGGGTTCTGGTGGTTGTCCCGAAACAGCCACGGGTGCCCAATGAGTGTCATCTCATGGAATTGTCAGGGTTTGGGGCCTGCCTTGACAGTTCAACACCTACAAGACCTCAACAAAAGGTATCACCCAAACATCATATTTATAATGGAAACGAAGAATGAGGATGCCTACTGCGAGAAGATACGAACAAGGATGAGAATGAACAATAATGACTATGTTAGCCCGAATGGCACGTCAGCAGGGCTAGCATTGTGGTGGAAGGAGGGTACAAGAGTGTCAGTTTTGTATGCCGACTTGCATTGCATTGATTGTGAGGTGCAATTTGAGAACCAAACCGAACCAACATTTGCTACTTGGGTATATGCGAGTACGGAGGTGCGTGAACGAACCCAACTATGAGATTTCCTAAGAACAATTAGAAGAGTCTGAATGGGAAGATGGATGATACTTGGGGATTTCAACACCATATGCCACCCACATGAGAAATAAGGTGGTAGAAGGAAGTCCCAAAGACAAATGGACGAGTTCAAACAAGTGATTGATGACTTAGGGATGGAGGACATGGGAGGAAAGGGGAACTCGTTCACATGGTGCAATAATCAGAGCGGAATAGAGAGAATAAGCGAACGTTTAGACCGTGTATTGATAAACACGGATTGGGCGATACAATATCAAAAGGCGAGATGCATAAACAAACTCTCCATTGGATCGGATCATACACCAATGGTGGTCCAATTCAAGAAACCAAAAAAGAGAGATCCGAAATGGTTCAAGTTTGAGGCTATGTGGCTAGAAAACCCGAAATGTAAGGAGATAATCAAACAAGCATGGGAAGGGCAAACAACGGGTAGAGAAATCCAAATGGTGTACAAAAAACTGAATAGGTGCCGAACCAAATTGAGGGAGTGGAGCAAGAAGAGGTTCAGCCACAATGTACATGAGATTACAAAAACAAAGGAGGCACTAAGACGAAACATGCATGAGGTGATGAACGAGGATGAGGTTCGAGAAGAGAAAAGATTGAAAGGCAACCTCCAAAGGCTATGGACGAGGGAGGAGAAATATTGGAAACAACGATCGAGGGTGAAATGACTCAAAGATGGGGACCGTAACACGACTTTCTTCCACCATACTACCATAGCAAGGATGAGACGAAACCAAATATGTAGGGTGCGAATAGGGAGTGGATCAATGATTAGGGAAAAATAATCGAGGAACTCCATAGTTACTTTGGAGAAATGTTCACCTCAGAACAAACTGAATCGGGGGAAGAACTCCTCAGATATGTACCAAACCAGATTACATCCGAGATGAATGCCGACTTGACGAGGGAGGTGACAGATACAGAAATTAGGGCAGCTACATACTAAATGGGCGGATCACGAGCACCGGGTCCGGACGGTTTCCCGGGTCTGTTTTACCAAAAGAACTGGAACACCGTGGGGGCAGACGTCATCACTTCAGTAATGCTTTATTCAGAACATGTATTCTTCTAAACCCCCTAAATAATACGGATATAATGCTGATTACAAAAATACCAAACCCGATGAGACCCACTGATTTTAGGTCGATAAGTTGTTGCAACTTCCTGTATAAAATCATTTCAAAAGTGTTGGTGAATAGATTGAAATGTTATCTATCAGAGCTTATCACTCCTTTCCATAGTGCATTTGTGTCAGGTCGCCACATACAGGATACCATAATGGTAGCGCATGAAGTGTTCCATCATCTGAACATGAGACGAAGGGGAGACAAGGTGAAATGTGCACTAAAGATTGACATGCAAAAAACTTATGATCGGGTGGAATGGTATTTTCTAATTAGTACACTAAGGAAATGGGGCTTTGCATAACAATGGTTGGGATGGATAAATGAGTGCATATCATCGACCATGTACCAAGTGGTGAACAATGGGGAAAGAACAAGTTCCATCCACCCAACCCGGGGAATACGACAAGGTGACCCTCTATCCCCTACCTATTCATACTACTTGCGAATGTACTATCACGAAGAATGGAAGGAGCCGCTAGGGAAGGGGTCATATAGGGGATCACTTTAAGGAGAACATGCCCAGAATTGCACCATTTGTTTTTGCAGATGACTCATTGTTCTTCATTAGATGATCGCCAGACAATGCTAAAGGACTCTGGAACATCCTCGAGTCTTATTGTCGAGTATCGGACCAACGGATAAACAGAGACAAATCGACCCTATTCTTTAACAAAGGGGCGGATCCGAACGAGAAGAAAGGGGTGGAGGACGCGCTACATATTAAGAGCACAGGTGACCGGGCAAATACCTAAGATTGCCCTCGGTTTGGGGCCGTTCAAAAAAGGAGACTTTGGAATCTTTGAAAACTAAAATCAGAGACAAGCTAGGAGGGTGAATGCCTAAAACTTTGAACCAAGCGGGTAAGGAAGTGCTCATAAATGCAATCATCACGGTGATCCCCACGTACGTAATGAGTGTGTTCCGTTTACCAAAATCATGGTGTGCGAAGATAAATGCTCTCATTACAGACTTTTGGTGGGGGCAAACATTGGACGGGAAAAGAACGCATTGGAGAAGGTGGGATGTCTTAACAAAAGCAAAGGAGATTGAGGGTCTCGACTTCCGGGAATTTCAAAGCTTCAACATTGCTTTACTAACAAAGATGGCAAGCCGAATCATGACCGAACCCGACACTATATGCGCAAAAGTTCTCAAAGGACTCTACTTCCCAAGGTGCACGTTACTAGAGGCGACAAAAGGGAGCCGAGCTTCATGGGGATGGAGTAGCATACTTTGTGGCCGAGATGTAATCAAAGAAGATGGGATGTGGATAATTGGCTCGGGAGAAAACATTCGAGTCTTTGAGGACCCATGGATCTATACAAAGGAGAGTAGAAGGGTGAACGTTGATGGCACGGTCGAACATGGAGGTAACTTAAGAGTTAGCGACCTAATTAGCCTGAATGGTACATGGAATACACACCTAGTAAGGAGCTTGTTCGATCAAGAAGATGCATCCCATATCCTCAATATGCCCCTACCACTAGACGGGGGAAGCGACCGATACATTTGGCCACACACGAAGGACAGACAACCCCAAGTCCGATCGGTCTACCACAAAATCCGAGAACGGTCCGAGACAAGACCAACACCGAACTCATACTACTGAGGTACGTTTTGGAAAGAGTTGTGGAAAGCAAAGGTAATACCAAATGTAAAGAATTTCATATGGCGGCTTACAACAAATTCTATAGCCGTTAAAATGAATATGGTCCTAAGGGTGATGGATGTATCTCTGAGTTGCCCAATTTATGGTGAAGCCGAGACACGGGAGCACATGATATTGGAATGTAGGTGGACGAAGCAGATTTGGATCGGGACATTTGGAACTCGAGTGGATCGGCCAAATCGACTAGATGTTGTCGAATGGCTAAGGATGAAGAAAGAGGAGCTGCATGGTCCAAGCATAACGACCGACAGAAAGTGAGCCCACATCCTAATAACGTGTTGGCACATATGGAAGGCGAGATGCGCGACGACTTTTGAAGCTAAACAACCAAACCCGAGGGTCGTCACAATGGAGATCAAGCAAACCTATGAGGAGCAACCAGGAGCATTTCAAACCGAACCTATGCACACACACGAGGAAAGGCCGAACCAACAATGGCAACCCCCGACGGGTGACACGATCAAGATAAACTGTGACGCATCGTGGTGTAAAGATACGCAAAGAGCGGGCATAGGAGTCATAGCACGAGACAAAACCGGCAAGGTAGTTGGCGGGATAAACCGGCGGCAAGGGAGAGATAATATAGATATGATGGAGGCTTTGGCGATACAAGAAGGAGTACGTTTAGCAATTGAAGCGGGATGGAAGAGTATCATTATAGAAACGGACTCACAAGTGGCTCACCAACAACTAATGGAGCGGCTGGAACATTAGAGACTATCAACAATAATACCGAACATCCGAGCACTCGCAATACAAGTCGAGCAAGTGCAATGGCGAGCTATTCCAAGAATGAGCAACGAATGCGCAAATTGGATAGCAAAACAATTGAGAATGGGAGTGCATCTAAATGATTGGGTCGAAAGATCACCACTACCATTTGTATGTTTAGTAGCTAATGATACGATGTACGCACACCCGTGACCCCGTGTCACAACGTTTTATTTCTTAAAGTAAAGCGGTATTCATGATTAAATTTATTTTTTTTATCTATACAATAACATAATTTATAAGTTTTTTTTACTCATTCATGATAATTTAAACTTTATACTACTAAACTTTTATAGTGATAAATTGCACAATCACGGGTTAGTTCTTCTCTAGTTAGTTATTTAAAATTCACTACTTGTTGCCATTCAACCTGAACTCCAATTTCTCTATTTTCAACCCATGGACCCTACACCCAAACCTTGGTGTTGAATTTTGAATCAACCCTATCATAATTTAGAACTAAAAGTGTAGTGCCAAATGCCAATCAATAAAACCCAATGTGAAGAAATAAGCGCAACGCACAAGAAATAAAGCACATGTTTAATGTCAAAAGACTCGGTTTATACAAATCACCTAAATGACTCGGCACGTTTGGGCTTGGTCTGGACAACAGACTCAATCCTCTCCAGCACAGCTGGTGTCAGCAATGGGATAACCTCAATAGCTTTCATATTCTCTTGAATCTGAGTATTAGTTTAGTTTAGCAGATTGTAAGCATTGATTTTGTTCCAACTGAGATTAAAACAAATGCAGATACAATAACTACTAACCTGAGATTCTTTTGTAGCACCAGTGATGACTGATGAAACGTTAGGGTTTGAAGCACACCATGCAATGGCCAACTGAGCCAATGGCACACCTAGCTCATCTGCAATAGGCTTCAGGCCGTTCACCTTCCTCAATACATCATCCACCAAGGAACGACTAGCAAGATTCTACAACACATGAAAATGCAGCATTGGGTTTATAACAAAATCGCATTCCATATGAAACACAGCAAATACCAATTTTTAGTCCTTTCATTTGCATCTCAAAAGTCAAAAGGGTGGTAGAAGATTAAACAAGATAAAATGGGGATCTTTATAGTCAGAAAGAAATGTTACTTTATAATTCTCCAGCGCAAAACGGCTGTCAGGAGGGATAGTTCCCTTGGTGTATTTTCCAGTGAGCACTCCAGAAGCAAGTGGACTCCATGTAGTAAGCCCTATGCCATAGTTTTGGTATAGAGGAAGATATTCTGTCTCGACCTGCATTAATGAATATAGTACAGTAACTCATAAAGGTAGGCACAGGCCGCAGAGCATTTAGACACTGTTTACGCATTCTTCACAAAAGATTAGACACTCAAGGATAATTTCACATATGCAACTTTCTCTTTTCTGAAATATACTACTCTTATCCTCTGTAAATAAATCATCAACTAATATAAAGTTATAAACTTTAACAAAAGAAGCTCACACAAACATTTTAAACCAACCAATTCTGAGTGGAGGTAACATAAGACAAAAACTTAAGATATCTATAAGATAGAACATCTATAAAAAAATGGCCTTAGGCTTAACTCGATCCCAAAAGTTAACTTGTAAGTATTGCCCAAACCATAATATGTTGGAAGAGTACTAGTTGGACAATGTTGTAGTTAACGATATTAACATAGTAATTTGGACTTGTGTGCAGAGTTTTTTTCGTCACCGTCTTTGATTAGTTCCTTAATTATAAATAAAAAAACAATATTAACATAAATATCACGTTGAGACAAAAATAAGACATGCAATTGCATTGAGGAGACAGCAAGTCTAAAGATGTAACAGGCTGTCTTGACACTGACAGAATAATTACCTTGTGCCTAGAGAGCAGATTGTACTCAGGTTGTTCCACAATGGGTCCCACCAGATCAAGCCTCTCAGCAATCCCCCAAGCCTCTGTGATCTGCTGGGCGGACCATTCACTAGTACCCCAGTAAAACGCCCAGCCCTTGTCAATCACATAGTTCATGGCTCTCACTGTCTCTTCAATTGGAGTGGATGAATCAGGCCTGCAGTAAATGATTCATACCAATTCATTTCAAACATATACCACTATTCACCACCCTGATCAACACTGTGACGATGATGATGCAAGAATCTACAAGGATTAGGTCAAAATTTGAATCTTGCTTCAGTGTCCATGTAAAATTCTCTAACATATATTTTTTGGAGATGTGAAACAGTAAAATGGCTAATTTGGAAAGAAAGAGTTCAGGATCATCAGGAACCAATCCTCTTCCACAGATCTAGGTGATAAACATCCATCCATTCATCAAACTAAATAGCCACAATTCGTACAAGATCCAAGATGATTTTTCCATTAATTGATCACAGGAAGACAGTAAAGCAGTTAGCCTTACCTGTGGCAGTAAATCAGATCCACATAATCCATATCGAGGCGCTTGAGCGATGCCTTAGTGCCTTCAATGATGTGCTTCCTGGAGAGACCCTTGTCGTTAGGGCCGGGACCGCCCCAGAATATCTTGGTGGAGATGACCACATCCGATCTCTTCCATCCGAGCTCTCGTATAGCCTGACCCATGATCTCCTCAGCACGGCCATTGGCGTAGACCTCGGCGTTGTCGAAAAAATTGACGCCGTGGTCGCGGCAGCATTGCAGGAGGGACTTTGCTTCCTTGACATCGAGCTGGTTGCCGAAGCTGACCCAAGAGCCGTAGGAGAGCTGGCTCACCTTCAGCCCCGAGCGGCCGAGATTCTTGTACTGCATCGTCTTCTCTCCGCTCTAAATCTCCGGACTAAGGCTTCAAGAGGCCTGTGATTTTGTAAACTGAAATGAAATGCTTAAATAAATAAAGCGAAGACGCCAATGCGAACGGTCGGACTCGCTACTAAAGTCGTGTTAAGAGATACCTGGAGTCTGGAGACTGGAGAGACACCTGTGCCACGTGACAAAGACAAGTCTTTATTTCTGGATGCACAAATACATTTTTTTTTTGGTAAAACGGATGCACAAATACATTAGAATCAATATAATAGATGGGTTTTTTTTTTGAATATATATATATATAATAGACGATTAATAACCAAATTACTACCTTAAATTTGAATATTTTATAAATTATTATCTAAATTTTAATTTTGACACATGGAACAAATTACTACCTTAAGTTTTCCGTTAACTATGAACGGAAAATAACTTGACAGCACATGATTGATTCATAATTTAAAAATTATATTATTTTTTAAAAATATTAGAAAAAAACAAAAACAATTAGAAAATTAATAGGGAAAATAAGATTTTTAAATATAAGATTTTTTTATTAAAAATATAAAATAAAAATAAATGATTAGATATTTTTTAATATCTTTTAATAAAAAAAACTCTTATTTTTCATATTAATTTTCCATATATTTTTAAAAAATATTAATTTTTTTAAATTATAGACCAGTCATGTGTTGTCACATAGTTTTCCGTCCATATTTAATGTAAAACTTAACGGATGTAGCAATTTGTCTTAAATCTGAAAATACTTGTAGTAAAATTTGAAAAAGCAAAGTTCAGATAATAAGTTATACAGTGCTCAAAGTCGGGGTAACGATTTGGTTATTAACCCTATAATATATATTAAGAAAAAGTTTAAAAATGATGTAACTTATTTGTATAAATTAGATTGTATATTCATTTTTTTTTATTAAAAAAGAGTCAACATGTTTGTAAATGCACATTTTATCACTACTCTCTAAAAAAGTAAGTGAAATACTTCTTAAATTTAAAACTTAGTCAAATATGTTTTGAAATATCACAACTAAACTCTAATAACTTATACTAATATTATAGTTGAGTCATGACTCGATTAGGGCTTAACCATGGAACTTTTGACATAAGTTCTAACCCATACCAAGTCCAAACCCCCTCTCCTTCCAATTAGGGCTTAATTGGAGCTCAATTGGTACCCCAATCGTTTGGGTCTGAACTGATTCTCAATTGAGTTTGGGACTTCCCCTGGATCGAGACCCCCTAGGGGCTGACTCAATTGGAGCCTTAATCAGTTAGAGCCGAACTGAGCCCGAATATGGGGTCCCCCTAAACTGGCTCCTTACTCGAACCAGATCGCCCTATGTTTTTTTTTGTCTCCATCCATATCAAGTCACTCAAATGTAGAGACCCAAGTCCGGAACTCCTTAGTTGAATCTCAATCGATTCGAGACTCAATTGTAATATATAAGTTAGTAGAAATTAGCTGTGACATTTGAAAAAAGTATTTGGTTAATTTTTAAAAAATTTAAAAATATTAGCAGAGATTTTTTACTGAGGGTTGACGGATGGTGCATTTACTATCGTTTTGAAATGTAAAATATCGTTTTAAAATGTAATGGTAAATTCACCATTGTGAAAATACATATTTGTGGAACAAAAGTATTGTGCAAACACAATGAGACCCATTTTAGATTAAAAACATAATAGTAATTCAACTTGCATAATAAAACTTATTGCAACTATTTAATGTGGTTCTTGTGATATTTTAGTCAAATTTTTCATGCTATTTAATAGATAAAGTTATATGGTATGTGTTGGGTATCGATAGTCATAACCCAATATGACATAGAGCCTATCAGGCGTTCTCGGACAAATATCATTTCAAGGGGGTCAAACCCAAACAATTCAAGATTGGGCCGGCACACACTTGGGGTAAGCTAGAACCCGTAAGAGCGGTCCAGTATTAAACCCAGAATCAAAGTGGTCACCAAAGTCCCTACAGGTCGCCGATACCATGGTCAAAGCCTCCCACTGCTCACCATGGGAGTGCTCACCAAGAGAGTCAAACCTCTCAAATATGGTCCCACAACTGACTCTGAATATACAACTAATATGTCCTGCATATCTCAGGCACATATTCAATAGAGATTCTATAAGGCAATTGCAATATTATGCGATGACCGTAATATCTGCTATCCTTATCTGCAACAACACAATATTTACAGATATATTCGGTTACCGAAAATGGTTTGGTTTTCCATCCCTATAAATACTCTTGCTTTACATATGTTACTTTACATTCTGAATTAATACACACAGTATACTCATTTAAGCATAGGAGTGGGACTCATAAGAACCCCCTCTGTTGCGCTCCCCTTCTTGCAGGTTCATCGGAGCTCTGACGAAAGTACGCGGTTATCAGTCCAGTTGGCATCCAAATCAGTGTCAGCTAAGTATCCGGGAGATTCTGTCCTAACATTTGGCGTCGTCTGTGGGAATACGAGCAAACAGTCTTGCAGACTCAATCTAACCGCAATCGTCATAATCAAACTGTGAACGAGAAGTCCCAGGATAACTCCGAGTCCGCCGGTGCTCCCTCATCAAGAACCTGCCCACTAGGGCAGGGCATGAACCGGTTCAGGTCTGAACCAGTTGAGAACCGTACCTTTACCACCTTTTAAAGAGGTACAGTTTACCGCTCTAGTTTTTGTCCGCTCCAGATTTTGGCCGATTTATCGTAGTTGTTCTGAACCGGTTCGACCGAACCACTTTATTTAGAACAAAACAAAAACACAAGAAGTGAAGACCATTCAAGTCTCAATCACAACAATAACAAATTACAAATCAAGAACTATAAATATCGCCAACAATGAAGCAATAACAATCCATCCATCTTCAATAGGTGAAAACAGCAAGAAAGCACCACAACAAGTACAACAACACTGAAGCAACATACACCTACTAGCTAGCTAGGTAAAGTAAATGTGATCATGCTTCTCTTTTGTTTTTGTAGATAAAGCGAAGATGGGGGAGAAAGAGTGGCACTTCTTCAACCTCCGCGCCCGGAAGTACCCAACGGGGCTGAGGACGAACTGGGCCACAGAGGCGGGATATTGGAAGGCCACCAGAAAAGACAGGGAGATTTACAGCTCTAAGGCATGCACCCTCTTCAGAATGAAGAAAACCCTCGTCTTGAAAGGTTTCTTAACCGTAACAGATTTTAATTGAATATAGAGAAAATTTCTTGTTTTCTTATTATGTCTTGAAGAATAGGTACAATAGTATATATAACAAAACCTTACTAGAGATATTAGTTAAACCCTATTGGAGATATTTTCTACTAATTACAAAATGATCATTTTACTTGAAGTAAATTAAATTTTGATCACTTAACTTCAATCTAAACTATATCCTCTAACATTCACCAACGCTCTTCACTTTCTTGAGTTTTTCCCATTCTCAATTTGAGTAAAAATTTGCTTTTCTTGTTGATTTTCCACTTGAGCTTAGACATCTTGTTCATCAAATGATAAGATAAACAGAAACAACACCATGTATACCACATATAGTTTATACGGTGAGGAATCAAGTTAAAACATTTCTAACTTCAACCACATCTTATCATACAATCACAAATCTTTTCAGCATTCAGTGAACAAGTTATGCTAGTACACACATATGAGTCTTTTCTTGTTCAAGTCAAGTGCCAACATGGTTATTTTCTACACAAAGTTGACTGGGTTTGTGCCCAATTTTTTTTTTTGGCTTTTGATATCCACTATGTTTCTATTGCACAACTGTGTTGCCTGAGTCATCATTCAAACTTTTTTTAATGTCTGGCTGGGTTTGTGCCCAACATCTTCTATTGGCTTTTGTTATCCACTGTGTTTGTATTGCACAACTGTGTTGCTCGAATTATCATTCAACTGTTTTATTATGAGTGGCTGGGTTTGTGCCCAATATCTTATTTTGGCTTTTATTATATGAATGCCTGAACTTTGTGTATAATCACTTGGCACAAGCTGAAAAATAATCAAACCCATTGTATCATCTGAGTATAACTAATCACAAATGTGAAAAATATGCATTTGTAAAGCAAGATATAGGAGTTTTGATATTTGAACATATTTTCACCATGAAAAACTTATGACATTATAACATTGTGAGAATCTGAATTCCAACACATTGAGAACATTCAATTCACATGTTCAAAGTACTCATGATCATCAAACAACTCATCAACATCGTCATCATTCAGAAGAAGATGATGAGAACCATTAGAAAGTGAGATCAATTGGGAGAGATTATAGGATTCTTGTGATAGAACATCTTCAAAGGTCAACTGATAAGTAGAAGTAAAGTAAAACAAGTGATAAGTCACGCTTGATCCTTCAGGTATAGCTTCAGACAAAGAAAAAACACCGAACTTTCGGCGAAAAGGAATGATAGTCTTCTTAGTTAAAGGTTTGGTGAGTGCATCAACAAGTTGTTCTGTACCGGGAACATGATTGACCTGGACCAGTCCATGTGAAACTTTTTCACGAACAAAGAAAAGATCCATTTCTACATGCTTCATCTTAGCATGTTGAACTCGGTTAGCTGCAATAGAGATAATACTAGTATTGTCACACCAAAGCACATAAACAAATGATAATGACAAACCAAATTCAGTTAGTAAAGAAGTTACCCAAATGACATCACACATATCATTAGCTAATCCACGAAACTCTACCTCAGTTGTTGATCTAGAGACCACGACTTGCAATTTCGAACACCAGACAATTGGATTTCCTCCCAAGAACAAGCAATGTCCACTTGTAGATCTTCTGTCATCAATGTCAGCTCCCCAATCCGAATCTGTAAAACCAACAAGATCAAGGGATGAAGATGGTCAGAATATTAGGCTATGATCAAGAGACCCTTTTAAATACCTCAACACCCTCTTAACAACTATCTAATCAACCTCTGTAGCTGATATCTGGACGAGTATAACAAACGTGTTCCAAGGCTCTAACAGTGCTTCTGTATAGAAAAGGATCAGATAAAGGCATACCTGATCCAGATGTGGATGTAGGGATAGAATAACCAACTAGTGGAGTAGGACAAGGCTTACAATTTGACATGTTGACACGAGAGAATAGGTCACAGATGTATTTCCTCTGAGAATAGGCCACAACTATGTCATCCACATAAACCAAGAGATAAACAAATTTGTTAGACATTCTCTTAAGGAACAAGCAGTTATTAAACTGAGAACTTGAAAAGGATATATGTGTAAGCAAACATTCTCGAAGTTTCTCAAACCAAGTTCTTGGATCTTCTTTTAGGCCATACAATTCCTTAGTGAGTTTGCAAACAAGCATGTTCCCTAGGGCATCCGTGACTTCAAAACCTGGAGGCTGAGACATGTATACTTCTTCAAGCAAACTTCCATATAGAAAAGCATTATTCACATCTATTTGTCTCAATGTCCAATTAAAAGATAAAGCTAGATATAGAATGATTCTAACTGTGGCATGTTTCGCAACTGGACTGAAGGTATCCAGGTAATCATACCCCATCCTCTAGGAGAATCTTTTGGCTACTAGTCTAGCCTTGTAAGTTTCCACAGTGACATCTTCTTTTCTTTTAATCTTGAATATCTATTTGCAGCCCACATGAGTTCTACCAGGAGGTAAAGAAGTGAGAGTCCAAGTGCCTTTTCATGGAGTGCTTCGATCTCTTTCTGTATGAATTCCTTCCATTCAGGATATTGAAGTGCTATGTAGACATTCAGAGGCTCACTCACATCAGTTGTGGATGCTAGTAGAGCATTTTCATAAGACCTGGATTTGGAACTGGTGATCATGCCATGTGTAGATGATTGCGGCACAAGTTTTGATTGTAGTGGATCATTGGGCATGGATGATGATGTAGGAGGAGCTCTAAGTCCTGAAACAATCACAATATCTTCATTAGTAGACTGGGGTACATTAGTGATTGATAAGCTCATATCTAAGCTAGGAGAGTAAACATTAGGTAAAGAACTTGAGTCATCAGTTAAAACAAGGGGCAATCTGTTATCATTCGAAGCTTGAGCTTGTGGACTATTAACATTAATTGATCTTCCAGTTAAGGAGATTATGTTGGGATCCTGAGTGGTCCTTGAGAACATACATATGGACAATCTGAGTTCCTAATTTGAGAATGCGGAGAAGGGAACTCTCTTATATCCACTTGTACGTGTGACAAATGATTAGTATCATTGCTTGCAGCAATTGAAGTGGGCACAGGAATTCCTATTGACCCTGACTTGAGCCATGAATTTGTGTATGATGAATTAACTGGGCAGGAGTCATCAAAGGAGATAGAAGAAATAAATTGTTTAACATAGTAAGAAAACACAGACTCTTCGAAATGAACATGTCTAGACATGTAATCTCTTCCAATTCGATTCAATACATTTGTAGCCTAAATGTGTTGATGAATATCCAAGAAAAACACATAGCCTAGACCTATAATCGAACTTATGTTTATTAAAATTACGAACGTGAGGAAAACATAGACATCCAAACACACATAATGAATTATATGCAGGGAGTTTGTTGAACAATTTTTCAAAAGGTCATTTATTGTACAACATGTGTGGGTAACCTATTAATAAGATAAATATCATATGCAAATGAATTTGTTCAGAACCTGAATGGTACTGATCCTTGAGCAAGCAAGGTAAGACCAAGCTCAACTATATGTGGGTGTTTCCTCTCAACAATCCCATTTTGTTGAGAGGTGTAAGGGAATGTAAACCGATGTTGAATACCTATATAGACTAAGTAAGAGTGAAATAATCCTAGAAATTCACCTCTATTATCAGTATGAATAACTTTTATTTGATGATTTAATTGTTTTTCAGCAAACGAATGGAAGGATTTAAGAACACTCAGAGCATCACTCTTGTTTGCAATGAAATATACCCAAGTGAACCGAGAAAATGCATCAACAAAACTTATGTAGTAGTTAGAACCATTTGACCTAATTGGAGCAGGTCCCCATATATCCACTTGAAGTAATTGGAGAGGAGCATTGTACATTCCCTGAGCAGGACCGAAAGGTAACTTGTGACTCTTCCCCATTTTGCATTCCACGCATAGGTGAGTTTTGTCGATCTTGTCAGTGCATGGTAATCCATATTGAATGACCTGCTGTAAGACTTGAGGAGATGGGCGACCAAGTCTTTGATGCCAAATATACAATGAAACAGAAGAAACATGTGAACTGGTACTGAAAACATGCGCATTAGAAATAGAATTTTCAGAACTAGGAACATAATTTTTAGTTGTAAAACACACATTCACTTTATTGAGACCACTTGAATTATCTAAATACAAAAGCTGAGTATCAGAAATATGTAAGGCATTAGGATACACACCACGAACAACAATTGTATCACCGAACTCACATCCCTGTAAGAGCACTTGGTGCATTTTCCGATCCTTTGCAACAAAACCATTTGGAAAGAAAACAAAGTAAGCATCATTGTATTTAACAAATTGAGACATATATAAGAGATTCTTGGTAATATGAGGTGCTACAAGAACGTTACGAAGAATAACATAACGATTGTTAACCTGTAGTTTAGATGTACCTGTATGAGTAATTTGAATTGTATTACCATTGCCTACACTAATTTCACCTTGTCCTGTATAAGGGGCTGCATTGGGAACATTATAGGAGGAATTGGTAAGGTGATGTGATGATCCAACCAAGCCAGATTCGACCCTCCGATGTCAGTTGAAGTGTTGAAGGTTGCATTGAGAGCTGTGTTAGCTGCACCATGTTGATAGGCTCCTATATTGTGTTCGTGATTGGTGGAAGGTATATAGAGATTAGGATGAGTTGATGTGGAAGTGTTTTGATAAAACACTTGAGGTGAGACCTGCGAAAGAGGAGGATGATGGTAAGATTGTTGGCCGGTGCTGAAGTTGGTGCTGTTTTGTTATATTTCGGGAGGCAGATTGAATTCGGTTGCATGAGTTTATCCCCTGTTCCTAGAAAGAGGTTGATTTTGTGTTGGGATCCCAGGGAAGTACTGATCGAATTTGTACCAGTATCGAGCCACAAGGTGCCCAAGCTTCCCGCACAACTGACACTATGGTCAGTTGTTGTTGTTGAAGTTATTACCGCGTCCTCTTCCTCTTCCATACAATCCAGGATTGTTAGTATGATGATTGTACATGTGTGCTGAGTTTGAGGGATGATATGGAGCTCCTTGACGAGATTGGTATGTGACATGAGGTCCGAATGAAGCTGACTGTCCTAGAGTCGGTCCAGAGGTGGCTTGAGCATTGAATGCTACCGAGTGAGTGGTGAGCTGCATAAGGTTGTCCTATTGGCACGCCTCAGCATCAAGGAGTACACCAGACACACTTTCAAGAACATAAGGTTGACGCATGGTTGTGATTACGACAACAACATGCTCAAATTCAAGTGTAAGATAAACTAGAATTGTACTGATTTGCATTGTTTCAGATATATGATGATCTGAACTGCTGAGGCTGTCACAGAGGAGCTGAATTCAACCAAGGTATTCTCTCATAGATATATCACGTTTTTTTTTGTGCTTGAAGGAAACACAAAAGCCTCATCACACGAGTAGTAGAAACAACCAAAAAAAAGTTGATGAAGCACATTCCAAATCTCAAAGGATGATCGACATTGAACAAGGTTAGGAAGTAAATAAGATGATATTGATGTTAGAAGCCATGAAGCCAGAGCACTATCCTGTCTTTGAATGCATTGTAGGCTAGATTAACAAGCTTAGTTCCCTCTGCGTTTGTTATGAACTCATCTACACGGGCTGGCCTATTAAGGTATCCTTCTAATCTGTGGCTGGCTATTGTAAAACCGATTTGTTGTTTCCACTGTAGGTAGTTGGTCTCATCCAATTTCAAGTGAATTGTCTTGTTAGTGAAGTTCTTAGGATTGGAGTACATGATTGAATTCTTAGAGAATCACACAAAGATGAGTGTTGCGTGACAAATAGATGGAACTTGAAGAAGAAGACTTTGATCAAGAGGCCGTCAGTGCGGCGTGACGACAGCTGGCGTGCGGCGTGACGACAGCTGGTGTGCGGTGGCTGAGACTAACTGTGCCGGCAGTGACTGATTCTGAGAGTTGATCGGTAAACCTAATTTCTAAAGATCTGATACCATGAAAGGTTTCTTAACCCTAACAGGATTTAATTGAATATAGAGTAAGTTGCTTGTTTTTTTTTATTATGTCTTGAAGAATAGGTACAATAGTATATATAGCAAAACCTTACTAGAGATATTAGTAAAACCCTACTGGAGATATTTTTTACTAATTACAAAACGACCCATTTGACTTGAAGTTAATTAAATATTGACCACTTAACTTCAATCTAAACTATATCCCTTTAACACGTTTTCTACTGATTGGAGCTCAAGAAGCTCACGATTGGAGATGGTGGGTGTTAGTTGCACTGGAAGAGAAGGAGCATTTCACTGAATGACGAGAACAACCACGAGGAGCTTTTGGCCGCCTTTGCAGCTGCTAGGGTTTCCATTGTTGAAGAAAAAGGGATTGTCTAAGGGAAGAACCGCTCCAGAGGCGAATGAAGTGAAGATGCCAAATTAATTTAGGGTTAGGGAGTGAAGTGAAAAATAGCTCGAAGCTATCCGGTCTGGTTCACGTGTTCATTGTATTAGTGGTTTAGGAGTAGATATTTTAGCAAAACCGATACAAAAAGTGGGTATGTTTACCGTTTGAGAACCATTTTTTGTATCTCTTCTGAACCGTTCCATATTTTAACAAAAAAATAGTTTAGTTTATGAACCAGTACAGTTCACAAAATGTACAGTTCGATTCAGCCAACCCGATTTTTTATGCCCAACCCTACTGCCTGCCATGCAGTTCTCAATGTTGTCCCACCGAGATAGGCCAAGGAATACGTCGGCACCTCAAGACCAACTTCAGTCCCCCCCACCGACATTCTAGTTCGACCAACTGTCTAAGTGGTCGGGAAAACCATTCAGGTTACTGTAGAGATGCTCTCTCTCTTGGAAACTATCATAGGACAAGCCTGAAGATAAGACCCTACTCCTCATGAAAATATTCCCCCCGCAAAACCACTGGAAACTGGCAATCCCCACATCAGTGCTCCTCAAGAAGATCAAGATATGACCTCAGGAAATCACTCTATGCCTCCGGCCTCTACCCCAGAGCCGGCAGTCACCCTCTCTGTCAACCCGTCGAGTGCCTCACCGACCGGAGAACAACAACACCTATTCACTCTTGGCTAAGTTGATGAGCTAATAAATAAGAAATTAAAGGAACAACGTGGAGCAGTCATGACCCCATTTAGAGAACGATCCTCCTATCTGTTCACATCCGCCCTCATAGCAATGCAAATCCTAAAGGATGTGGTGGCTAGACCCATCCTCGAATACAGTGGCGGAGGAGATCCTGTAATCCACGTCAACATGCATGAAGTATCTCTCCTAGGTAAGTCATATGATGATAATCACTTAGCACTATTGTTTCTGTCAACCCTCTCGGGGTCGACTTTGTCGTGGTTCTTTGGCCTCCCTGCAGGATCGATAGGGTCATGATCATAACTGACAACCAAATTCATGGAACGTTATATGAGCGAGCGCCAATTTCTAAAGAGTGGGGTCACCTTATATGCCGTCAAGCAGCAACCAGGAGAAACACTAACCGACCTCTACGAGCATTTCCATAAGAGCGTCACAGAGATTGATCGTCGGGTCACAGATGGAGAAATCGTTTAAGTTTTTTATAGAGGGATGGATTTGGCAAAAAAAGCCTCCAAAAAACTGCAAAATAACTACCATGTTCAAGAGATAGACACACTGAAAGAGCTAACAGTCAAGGCCAAATGTCTCATAAACCTTGAGAGGGCGAACACTGAAGTCGAATTCCTTTCATCAACCTCGCCAAGGCCTAATCTAGAGCCCCGATGCGATGGTAAAAAGGAAAAGAAGGACAGGCGAGAACGAGACAAGCCTAGATCCGAAGGCCCAATGCCAAGCAATAGAGAAGTTCCCGAGTATTTCACGCCTCTCTACAGGCAGATCTCAACGATACTGGTAGAGATGGAAAGAAGGTCCTTGGGTAGACCGCCAATGCCTCAAAAGAATGCTAAACCCATGGGTAAAGATACTGAGAGCTACTGTCGCTATCATAAAGCGAAGGGCCACAAGACCGATGATTGCCGCATACTCAAGCGCGACATCGAGAAGCTAACCCAGAGAAGCATGGTAAAAGAATTCGTGTCGGGAAGAGAGAGGATTCAAACACCCCCACATAGAACCCGCTCACCAATTCCTCAAGAACAATCCAGTCCTTCCCAAGGCAAGAGAGTTATCAACCTAATTGCTGGAAGGTTTGGAGTCGGAGGCGAGGGGAGCCATGTAAGAGACTTGCACGCCACACTAATCTCTACTTCTGCAGAGCTGGGAATGAGACCTCGTGTAGAAGAGGACATCATTATCTCTTTTTCTGAAAAAGAGTTGGCACATGTCACAACCTCACACACTGACGCGTTAGTCATCACGACTGATGTCGCTAGATGCGACATGAAAAGAATTTTGATCGATGGAGAAAGTTCGACAGATATTCTATTTCTGGATGCTTTTGAGAAGATGGGCAAGTCTAAAAGATACCTCAAGTGAGTCGATTTTCCACTCATCGACTTTGTGGAAGAACAACATATCCGCTAGGAGCCATTACCCTACCGGTAATTTTGGCCGAATGATGGAAGAGCATCGAGGTGTCGGTCACCTTCATAGTGGTTAACGCACCCGCCTCATACAATGCCATTCTGGGGAGTACCACCATCTATCCTAACAAGATCGTGGCCTCCACAGTCAACCAAAAGATGAAGTTCCCCACGCCAAATGGGATTGGAGAAGCTCTAGACGATCAACCATCCTCACGCCAATGCTATGTGAACTACCTTTGCAAGAAAAACCTAAGGGAGTCTCTCGCCATTGAGATAGAGTCTGGCCCTCGTGAGGACAAAGCTCGACCATCCCTAATGGAAGCCCTGAGAGAAGTTGAAATTGATGGTCCATATATGAAGGTGCGCATCGAAGCCACCTTGAATAAAGAACAAAGGGATGCCTTGACCTCCCTTTTGAAAGAATTTAAAGAGTTATTTGCATGGAAGCCCAATGACACGCCATACATCAACACCAACATAATCTCTCATGATCTACGGATAGACCCTTCGGTCAAACCCATCTCTCAAAAGATAAGGTCGTTCAGATCGAACAAGCGCTTGGCAATCAGGCAGGAAGTTAGAAGACTTCTCGAAGCCAAGTTTTTAAGGGAGGTTCGCTTTTAGAGTTGGGTCGCCAACCCAGTGCTGGTCAAGAAGTCGAATGGAAAATGGCGTATGTGTGTAGATTTCCGCGAGTTGAATAAATCCTTCCCAAAAGACTCGTCCCCCTATCGCGTATTGACCAGCTGGTGGATGCAACCTCTGGTCACGAGATGCTGAGTTTCATGGATGCCTATTCTAACTACTACAAGATCCGAATGCACCCAAATGATGAAGCCCACATACCATTCTACGCCAACGATGATATCCTTTGCTATAAGGTGATACCCTTCAACTTAATCAACGCGGAGGCAACTTATCTGTGAATAGTGAATCAACTGTTCAAAGAGATGCTGGGGCGAAACATGGAAGCCTATGTTGACGATATGCTAGTAAAGTCCATCAAGTGGAACCCTCACACAGAAGACCTTCAAGAAGCATTCGAATGCATGCAGAGGCACAACGTTCGACGGAACCCAACAAAGTGTGCCTTTGGAGTCAAGTCGAGCAAATTCTTGGGTTTCATGGTCAGCTAAAGAGGAATCGAGCCAAACCCCAAAACAATTAAGGCTATTCAAGATAAAAAGTACCCGACTTTCCATAAGGAATTCCGGAGTCTGAACAATCGTCTGGTCGCGCTTAATCGCTTCCTTTCCAGGGCGAGCGACATGTCTCTCCTGTTCTTCCAAACTCTTTAGGAAAAACGCAAGTTCGAGTGTACGCCCGAGTGCGAGTCTACTTTCCAATCACTCAAGCAACACCTGCAATACTCCCGACTTTGGCAAAACCTTTCCCGATGAACCACTTTATCTTTATTTAAGTGTTAGTAAAGTTGTAGCTAAGTGCAGTCTTAGCCAGAGAAGAGAAGGGTAGGCAGAGTCCAGTCTATTTTGTCAGGAAGTTGTTTAATACTGCCAAAATAAAATATATTAAGATTGAGAAGTATCTTTATGCCTTGGTTACTGTTGCTCAAAAGTTGTGGTCGTACTTCCACGCCCATTCAATCACAATCCTCACTAACAAGTCCCTCAAGCACTTTATGAAGAAGCCAGACTCTTTAGGAAGGATGGTCAAATGGGCGATTGAGTTGAGCAAATTCAAAATCAACTTTGCGCCAAAAACGGTCATTAAGGTCAAGTCCTGACAGACTTTAAAGTGGAAAGAACCGGCAATGGTCTTACTGAATCGGAACAAGAGCAACCAAAGGTAGTAGAGAAAGGTTGGGAACTCTATACCGACGGATCTTCCTCAAGATAAGGCTCGGGGCAGGATTAATCCTTATCCTTCCTCAGGGTGAGCCCCTCACGTATGCGATCACCCCTCACATTCAACGACCAATAATTAAGTTGAATATGAATCACTTATAACTGGATTGCGACTCACTAAGGGAATGGGTATAACCTCACTGAAGGTAAAAAGCGACTCAGAACTGATTGTGAATCAGATTAACAACAATTACGAAGCAAAGTGGGGGGGGGGGGGATGGAGAAGTACCTCAACATTGCCAAAGGACGCATCGCTGAAATATCAACTTTTGCGATTGAATCGATCCATCGCCTATACAACCAGCTAGCAAATTCTCTAAGCAACCTGGCGTTCAGAGGAACAAGAATGTAGGTAGTACAGTTTCTCAAACAAGATCTATGCTCGATCCTTGAAAACCGAGTTGAAGTATTCAATATTCAAGAGGAATAACTGGATGACTCTGTTCCATAACTTTTTAAAAGAAGGAACCCTGCGAGAAGATGAAGGCGATGCTACAAAGATAAGTCGCATAGCAGCAAACTATCTTCTCATACATGGGGAACTCTATAGGCGAGGATACGCAACTCGCTATTTGAGATGCATTTCCCATCGAGAGACATAAAAAGTCATGCATAAAGCTCATGAAGGGGTTGTCGCATGCCTTGAAGGTGCACGCTCATTAACGCAAAATATCTTCAGATTAGGATATTATTGGCCAACTCTGAGCAAAGATGCAACAGAGTTGACAAAGAAGCGCGAAACTTGCCCACATTTCGCACCAAGATCCGCTCGACCACCCATATTGCTCTCTCCAATGGCGAGCGCCTAGTCGTTCGCCCAATGGGGAATAGACATCTTGGTAAAAAGTAAAAATCTCTCCAAAAAGACCTAAGAATAAGGCAAACGAACCCACATCAAGGGTAACGATTTCCTTAAGTTAGGCAAAATAAAACCTAAGATAGAAGGCGAACGAACCCTGAACAAGGGTAACTGTTCCCTTAAGTTAGGCAAAATAAAGACCTATGATAAAAGACGAACGATCCCCGAACAAGGGCAACATTTATCTGAAGTTAAGAAAAATGGAGCAGATGAACTATCCAAGTAACAATCCCTCCAAAGAAAAGTTTAAGAGAGCGAACGAACCCCCTAGGGTAACAATTCCTCTGAAAAGCTTAAAAGAGCAAATGAACCTTCTAAGGTAACAGTTCCTCCGAAAAACAGCAGGATGAACAAATATTAGGTAACAACACCCTTAAAGGCGAGCGAATCTAAGCTAATAGTTCTCCCAGAAGGCGAACAAATCCATGGACCAGGTACCCTAAAAGGCAAACGAATCCATTAAGGCTAACAATTCCCATAAAGGCAAGCCCAATTCTTGGATAACAGTTCCCTTAAGAAATTTGGCGAAAGGAACGAATGAGATAAAAAGAGGCAACAATCCATCCTCAAAATCCTAAAGGAGCAAAAGAACCTCTAGGGGTAACATTTCCTCCTAAAGTCCAGGACCCTTCAAACAATAAGGCAAGACTATCCGACAAAGGCTAAAGAGAAGTTTAAAACAAATATGGCAAGACTTCCTAAATCTTTCAAGCAAGTTCGACACCGGAAATGGCCAAGTACATTCAAAGTCAAACAGAGCAAAAACATACAATTAAAGAGGCATCCATTATATTTAATATCTGAGTCAACAGGTGAAAGAAAAAATAATTACAATGTTCCCAAATAAAGGAAAAATAAACTAACTCTCATTAAGGGGAGGGGCAATACATAAGAGGAGAAAGAGCAAGAGCATAAGGAGGCCATGTGACTTTGCGAGGTTGTAATCTTTCTTGGCATAGCAGAATCCTTTGACTTGAATCTCTGCATCAACTCAGTCACCTGGAGGCTCGGAGCATCAATGCCTGGGCTATTTGGGGTCTGCAATTTCCTTCTCGGCCCTAGGGGCAACCTTATCTTCGCCAATCACCGCAAGATGAGCTTCCTCGGTGTAAACACTCTTAATGAAGTCCCGGTAAGACTTCATCTCCCGGAGAGGAAACTTGGGGTTTATCCCCTGGATCTCATCGACTAAGACCTTGAGATATGCAGCCACCTCGACCTTCATCACCTCCAAGGCACAATCGGTAAATTCCACGGACCTTTTGAAGTCCTCGACCAGGCTCTGGGGGGACGGGACAACCTTGAGCTTCAGTTCAGGCTGCTACTTCTTGGCTTTGAAGGCATCCCTCTGAGCCCGAGCCTCCCTCAACTCGCCCTGATGGCGAGTGATCTTCGCCTCCAGCTGAGCGGAGTACTTGTCAGCCTCCTTGGTCTGAAGCTCAGCCCAGAGCCTACCATCCTCGATGAGTGCCACCTAATCCTCTCTCATCTTGATCGAGGCGAGCAACTCCTTCTTCTTTTCTGCAGACTCCCGCCGAGCCTGCTTCACCAACTCATTGGAGGCTTCGAACCTTTGCCTCAGCTCCTCCATGTCCTCGGGCCTGTACCCCAAGCTCTGGTATTGCTTAAGCTCAATAAGCATATAAATCTGCTTATCGGCGAGCTCCCCTACAATTCGCCCGATCGTCGTCTCTTCACGGACGAGCTGACAAAAAGAAAAAAAGGGGCAAGTTAAAAAGACTAAGAAGTTAAAGGAGCAAGCAGTTAAAAAAGGGGAAAGAAGATAAGTATATAAATGAGCAAGTATAAAAAGAGTTTATTAGGGTCAGATGGTCAACGTGCGTCCTCATCACGACTTCAACGTCGTTCAGATCAGAGGGGACCTCCCCTCGGTCCCGAGGGGGAAGGATCCCGTTCAACAGGTGCATGCAAAGGTCTGGGGTGCCCTTCAACACCGTTTTGTTAGAAATCTCCATCTCAAGGAGATTAAGGGAAGGAGACTAGAGATCCCTTGGGTCAGCCACCTTTGGTGGCTGGTGAAGAGCCACCAGAGGGCAATACTCCCCGGCGAAGGGAAATTTGGAGGTGGTCGCCATGGCAGAGTCCCGGGTCAAGACCCTCTTTCGAGCCTCAGCTCTTCTAGAGGGGTTGGGAGCAATGCGGTCACCCATAGGGGCAGTAACCGACTCGGGGGTAGAAGCATATGAGCTCCCTACAGCAGTAGGTCGATCATCGCCAGGACCCCTCATCTTCTTGGCTGGAGCAGAAGCAAGAGCCACAATGGTCGGGAGACTCAGGACCTTCTATGAAAACAAGTAGACAATAGCACACAATTTTTTCAAATGATACAATTGAGTCATGTTTCGATTGAATCTCAATCGAGGGGGCTCGGGTTTGGTTCTTGACCCAGACCATGGGTGGACAACTAGGTATGGGTCAAGACCCAAACCCGAGTCCCAATTGAGTTAGGGACTGGTTTGAACCCAATTCGATTGGGGCTCGGGTCTAGGTCTTAATACAGACCTGGTCCCCTACCCATGGAAGGTTAGTCTGGGTCAAGACCTAGACCCAAGCCCCCTCGACTGGGGTTCAATCGAGTCTCAATTGAATCAAGACTCAATTGTAACTTATGAAAAAGTTTGGGATGGTTAAATTGCGATATTTTTAAATGTTTTCTATTATTTTTACAATTTTCAAAACTTATTCTGTTAAATTTTGGATGAAAAAAATTGACAGAGTTAACAAATTTGCACTTTGGCTAAATATGAGACATTAATTTTACGAGAAAATTTAGGGAAGAAACTGAAAATTCAATCAAATATTAGAGAAAGATGTTGTATTTTATCTTATATATTATATATAAATCATTTTAATTTTATGATATTATCGCATCATGCGAGTTGAACCTTTATAAACGTCGTCTGAAATTCCGTACTTTTTTGAACTTGAAAGTCTCCACTCCATCCAGGTCTACATTATTCTGTCCATTTCAATTCAGTTTCATGTTTGACCAAAAAAAAAAAAAATCAGTTCCATGTGCATTAAAACAATATATATATATATACAGTGGAGTTTGGACCATGTTTTCTTTGTGGCGGAGAATGCAAAATAACCTACACATCTTCCGTCGACGTACCTAATCAATCCCGCTGCCGTGAAAGTTCCTTATTCATAAAGTTGTAATTATTTAACAGAATATTCTAAAATTCTAAAATTTACTATAAAATTAAAATAATTATAGTCAAATATCTATATCTATTAATTTGACTAAGATGTGTATAATGTTGACAAGTAAGCAAAATAAATTATTCTAATAAATTCTATTGTTCCATCTAAATTGTATGTTACAATTGTCTATGTCACATCATATTTTCGTACATGTGGATAGTTTAAAATTTACTTCAAAACACCACATTAAACTTTAAAAGCCGTTTCAATTGATCACATTTACTACAAACCAATTAGTCAATATTTTCATTTTTTTTCTAGCTTATTCTTCTTCATTTTTTAATTAAAAATAATAATTATGGATTTTATTATATTTTATTCACAAATCTATATTTGTAAGTTTTAAGTTTGAAATTCAAATTAATTCATTAGGTTTTTATTAATTTCAATATATTAAAATTTCTAATTAAAAATAATAAATTACACAAATTTATTTATGAGTATGTTTAAAATGTAAATTTTATCATATGAACCAAAAATATAATTATCATTACTGATGTATCTTTTTTATATGTTCATATTTGGTAGAGAACATAAGTAATAACTACTATCAATTAGAGTAGTTAGAATGATTAAAATATGTATATTCAATTTAATATTCGTTAAAAATACACGATAATAATAAATAATATAAAAACTAAGTTGAAAACAATGCAGTAACAGCATATTAGTAAATTTTTAAAAAGTTAGAGAACATTTCATAGATAAATGCATAATGAATACTTACATATATTTTTGCCAAAACAAATACCAATATATTTATACACAAATTTAACTCGATCACAAATTATGTTGAACTTAACTATAAAAACATAACCAACAGACACTTGATCCAACAGTATCGCCCTTGCTTTGGAGCAACAGGTCCCGAGATCGATTACTTGGATGACCAAAAAAAACTATAAAAACAATAATTAGTTTTTAGAACAAAAACACACTAAATAACATCTAAAACTTCAAACATAAAAGTAACATGTAAAAATACAATTTTATTACTACTATGCCGAAAAAGACATTCCAACGATTTTTCAACGACTTTACAACGACTTTACAACGACTTTACAACGACTTTCCGACGACAATTGACGAAAAATTGGACGGAGGTAGCTATTTGCACATTCTTCAAAGTTGAGGTAACCCGTTTTGAATTTTCAAAGTTCGGGTAGCTCGTTGCAAAACGTCCAAAGTTCAGGTAGCTACTTGGTATTTAACCCAAAAATATATATGCAAAACATGTGAAGTTGAATCAAAATACGATCAAATCATACACTTATAAAAGTTATGAACAAAAATTGATGAGTTACAACTGGCCTTCCGCGAGAAGGGAACATGTCTATTTGTTTCTTCCCCTAATCAGTTATCGATATTTTACTATTTAGTTTAATGATTATCATACTAGAAAACTGATACGCGCGTTACGCGATATATAATTGTATATATTAAATCAAATTTATATAACTTATTTAATATATATTAAATTTTAATTTTTCAAATAATTAAGGATAAAGTTTATTTAATATTATATAATAAAAATTATGTATATTTCAAAAACAATGTTAAACTATTAGTATTTTTTGTAATATGATCTACTCCATATGCTTCAATAATCAATACTACAAATTATATTATAGAATAAAACAATTAAGTATAATTATTTAAAATTAATTGAAAATACATGAATAAATAATAAAAATTATTGATACAATTCTAATTATCTTTTTTTATTAAAAAATAAATATTTTTGTGACTTTTATTAGTGTTATATGCTTATAAAAACGTTAGAATCATTAGTAGTTACTCATTTAAGTAATTTTAATCATACAAAAACTATTGTATTTTCTTAACTCACAAAATATATTAAGAGATAGTTATCATAAAATTGTAAAACAATATCTTAATATTCATATAATACTTTTAACTTAAATTTTATGATTTCTATTAGAGTCACATACTTATAAAAACAATTATAGAAAAATAGTATTTATTTATTTATTTTATTGCTTTGTTAGTTGAAATAAATATATATGAGTCTATAAATATATAACATATATTTTTATAAGATTCTTAAAATTCATTTTCATTTTATATTAAAAATGAAATTATAATAAGGTAAGAGATGTTTTTTAATTAATTTGTAATATAAACTAAATATTATGTGCATAATTTATATTCATAAAATGTAATATTATGTATGTTGGTATTGTATAAATCCTACTACATAAAATATATTTTTCACAAAATTATAAATATATATGTAAAATAAAAACAATTAATTATGGTTTTGTAACTTATCTTGAGAATGAATGTTTATTTATTTTAATGCTTGTTAGTTGAAAAAAAAACACAATATTTGAGTCTATAACATATAATTTTTTAAGATTGTTAAAATTCATTTTCATTTTATATTAAAAATGAAATTATAATAAGGTATGAGATGTTTTTTAATTAATTTATTTAATTTGTAATATAAACAAAATATTATGTGCATAATTTATATTCATAAAATATAATATTATGTATTTTGGTATTGTATAAATTCCACTACATAAAATATATTTTGCACAAAATTATAAATATACATGTGAAATAAAAAGAGTTAATTAGGGTTTTGTAACTTATCTTGAGAATGAATGAGAAAACTTGAAATTTGTTTAAGTGATTTACATGGCATGTCACTTAGGCAATATAAACAAAGTATTATGTGCATAATTTTTATAAATAAAATATAATATTATGTATTTTGGTATTGTATAAATTCCACTACATAAAATATATTTTGCACAAAATTATAAATATACATGTGAAATAAAAAGAATTAATTAAGGTTTTGTAACTTATCTTGATATCGGTGGGGCATTTCGCAGCAGAAGTTAATTAATAAGTTACAAAACCTTAATTAATTGTTTTTATTTTACATATATATTTATAATTTTGTGAAAAATATTTTATGTAGTAGGATTTATACAATACCAAAATACATAATATTACATTTTATGAATATAAATTATGCACATAATATTTTGTTTATATTACAAATTAATTGAAAAACATCTCTTACCTTATTATAATTTCATTTTTAATATAAAATGAAAATGAATTTTAAGAATCTTATAAAAATATATGTTATATATTTATAGACTCAAATATATTTATTTCAACTAACAAAGCAATAAAATAACTTATCTTCATATCTTGATATCTTGATACCGAAAATTATTATTTCAGATTACACAAATTAATGTACCGAGTCAGTTCTTTGTCTCCTGAAATTACTAAAACACACGGGATTGCCTTAAGATTGTTAGTAAAATTTAGGAGAATTAAATAATAATTTTCAAAATTAAAATTACATAAAATTATTGAATGACATGCAAATTGAAAAAATGACGAAATTGCCCCTAAAAAATGGTATTTGCAGAAAATTACCGAGTCCTGTATCAAAACGGTTTCCTTAAGGCAATTTCGCCCCCTCACCGTAAATGGTTTGTGTAAGAGGAAAATTAGGACGATTACCTCCTAGGATAAAACAGTGTCGTACAGGGGAAACAAACACAGTGTTTCCCTTAACCGAACTGAACAATACTTGAACTCGAACTTCGACGGAAATTCGAACACAACGAGAAACTCGGATCTGACTTAACTGTTGGGCAATATATCTGTTGGTAATTTTCGGGAGTGTATGAGAGATTGTCTTTAATTGAGAAGAACCAACCCTATTTATAGGGTTTATGGTACTCCTTGAAATCAAAAATACCAACAACTATATTACAATAGGAAACACTCCATTAGGAAATATATTAGTAGGAAATATTTTAATAATATTCTCTTGATATAAAAAAAATAGTAACAATATTCCAGGTATATTGTGCAATATTGTGGAGAATATTAAGAAAATATTTCCTGATATATTTTATCAACAGTAATATTTCCTAATATATTATACCAACAATCATATTTCCTAATATATTACTTCCTTACTCATTTACCATTGACAAGATAATTGAGTCGGTTTAATCCTAAACCGGCCCAGGTTGAATCAGACTGATCCAAAGGCTGGACCACAATCAACAAACCTTACCTAAAATGTGGTAAAAGTATGGTTCTGAACCGGTTCGGGACCGAAACGATTCATGTCCAACCTTAGTTGGCGGGTAGCACCCCCTATATATATTAAATGTATAAAATAAACTTTTAATTATGAGTTTAGTGTCGTAAATTACGTGTAATTTTGATCTTCGAATTGATCGTACACGTTGGGTAAAGATGAAGTTCAAATTTGGATAAAAATTTTGAATTTTAATTTTGTCAATGCAAAATTTATAACACTAAACTCATAATTAAATCATTTATTTTTTGCACTTTGTTTAAAAAGGAATGAAACTTAAGTGTTCAAACATGTGTTATTAGAACTAGACCGGATAGACGGTTGGATCCGATCGGACCGTAAACTGGTCATGGTGATGGTTTGATTATTTTAAAAGACCAAATTGCAAAGCGAACCCGATTCAAAAGGTAAAAATTTGGCAGTTTTCAAAAACTAAACCATTTTTAGAATACCGTCTGGTTCACCGGTCTGATGCGGTTGTAGTCTGCGTCAGAGAAGAAGAAATAAGAGAGGGTTGATTGCATGAGGGAAAAGAGAGGGGATAAGGCTGATTGCAGTAGGGAGGGAGGAGAGCGGATAGGGTTGATTGTAGGAGGGAGGGAGGACAAGTGATATGGCTGATTGCAAAAGGGAGGGAAGACTGATTTACAAAGATGGGGATGCTGATTTTCAAGGAGGGGAGAAGTACAAGATCGCCGAGGACGAGGTGGCACATGGCTAGTGCTCGAGGAGGCAGAGGTGACCGATGAGGAGTTTGAACATGGCAAATGCTCGAGGATTAGGAGATTGAGGAGGAGGAATCCGAGGAAGAGGAGGAGGAATCCGAGGAAGAGGAGGTTAATGAGAAGGTGGTCGTAGTGGAGGAGGAGTGATGAATCCTGGCCTTTTAAGCCCCAGTAAAGGAGGCCCCCAGGCCCAAAAGCAAAACCCGCCAGCACGGGCCCAACACCAAGGGTGCGCCAATAAGGGGATCGCCACCAAGGGCGCGCCACGATGAGTATTTCACCCATTTCCTGACAGGTTCAAGACTCGAGGACCAGCAAGGAAGGATGGGGGTCTCCACGCCTGAAGTGGAGCTCCGACACGAGGAACAATCCCACTGAGCACAACGCACTAGGCAGCACACTGTTCAAGGATACCCCACTCACCCACGCTGGACGCCACCTAGGACAACTAGAGTCAAACCTCAACCCAACTCAGGTTAAGGGTGAATGCTATAAATACCTCCACACCTCTCTACTTTAGACTAATCTGTGATATCACACTCACTTATACTTACATACCTTCAACGAACTCCACCTAACTTAAGCTTCAGAGTGGAAACAAAGGGCCCATCCCCGGGATTTCCTTATTGCAGGACGTCGGAGCGCCGCAACAGAGCAAGCAGGAACACTCAGGAGATCAGAATCCAACATTGGTGCCGTCTGTGGGAAGCTTAAGCACAACAACCATGGAGGCACGACGGTTATACCGACTCAGGAGGTTATCCATGAATTTCCAACTTCATAGGCGGCTCGCCCAAGTGTGTGATCCTAGCAACCATACCAGCAGCCCACAGCTATAAGAGCTGAAACAGCCAAGCCGACGCATTCTCGGATCGCCTCTTCAGTAAGAGCGCCACCGAGAGCCGCGGCGGGGCCGGCGAGTGCATTAACGCCTGAGCATCTTGCTGCTCTGGAACACCTGCTTGACAGGCAGGCGAGAGGAAAGAGTTGAGGCTAAGGCCGCTCCCCGGGCAGAGACTACAAAAGTGGAGGAGGCCAATTCCAGGCCAGTACCATAAGTGCGACAGTCCCATCCCCCCGCCAGTGGCATAAACTCTGCATCCAACCGTGTAGGAGACATGACGAAGGAGGTGCTACAATAGCTGATTGCTCGGCAGGTGAAGGAGACGAAGGGCGGGTGGGTTATGCCTGCAATCTGCGATAGGGCATCACATCCGCTCGTCCCCGAGCTGCTGTGTCTTACGGTTCCGCATCGAGTGCGGCCAGCAAAGATTGACATATATTGGGGCCAAGGCGTTCCAGTGGAACACATACAGAACCACGAAGCTTCCCTCTTGGGAAGAACGAGTGACGCCAACCACTTTGCGCTCCTCTTTCCAGCAACCTTGAGCGACGTGACGTCCAACTGGTTTTTCAGGCTCCCCAAAGTATCAGTTAAAAACTGGAGCGACATGAAGGATGGGTGGCAGGCAGCTGCTGAAGAGCGTGGGAATCCTGGACAACATCAGACAAGGAAGCGAGGAAAGCCTGGGCGACTTCTACACGAGGTTCAACACGAAGCTGACCAGAATAGACTAAGTCATTACAGAAGGCGAGACCATTCGCGGCTTCACGCGAGCTCTGGGACCAAAAAGCGACGCTCTGAACGACAGCCTTAGCGTGATCCCGGTTAGCACGGTGGAAGACATGGCCACCAGGGTCATATCATATATAGACTCGGAGATTGCCAGAGAAGGTAGAAGGACAGGACGAAAGGAATTTAAGAAGGAGACTATAGAGGGAAGGAGAGTGGAGCAGCGCGCTCTGAAAGGAAGCCATGATGACGCGAAGCGTCGTCCTATAATTCCGCACCCCCTTAGAGAGGTCTTCGAATCCTTTACGCCCATGACCAAGGAGATATCAGTGGTACTGGCGGAGATGGAGAAGAATGATCTGGCGACCCCACTTGCGGAAAGAAGTGGCGACGCCCCGATGGGAAGCGACAAGAAGGCGTATTGTCGCTACCATCGGTGCAAAGGGCACTCGACCGACAACTGCCGAATCCTCAAGAAAGACATAGAGAGCCTCATCCAGAGAG
Organism: Chamaenerion angustifolium; assembly: GCA_946814005.1. Taxonomy (NCBI): domain Eukaryota; kingdom Viridiplantae; phylum Streptophyta; class Magnoliopsida; order Myrtales; family Onagraceae; genus Chamaenerion; species Chamaenerion angustifolium. Next base: position 6,469,849 of record OX328279.1, read on the forward strand.
GCTATCTTAAGAATTTCATAGTCGGGCGCGACAGAACTAGAAGTCCAAGAGGAGAAAGGTGAGCGTGTCCTAAAAAGAACACAGGTGCATCCGGATCAGGAAAGAGCGAGTTGTATGTGATCAGCGGCGGTTTCGCCGCGGTAGGGGAACCAGCGTCGCTAGAGAGGTGTATGCGACCCAGTTCGCAGGTACCTCCAGGGCTGGGAAGTGACCCCAGGAGGAGGATGACGTGGTCATCTCCTTCTCAGAAAGGGAGATGGAGCACATCACTTTGCCCCATGATGACGCTCTGATCATCACAATGGGGGTAGAAAATTTCAACATGAGGAGAGTGTTGGTTGACTCTGGGAGCTCCTCAGACGTACTCTTTTTGGAAATTTACCAACGAATGGGAAAGAAGGAGAAGAACTTGAAGAAAGTTAACTTCCCGCTCATGGGATTCGCCTCGCTCACCACATATCCAGTGGTAGCGGTGACCTTGCCGGTCGAGATTGGAGACGGTTGGAAGGTCCTGAATATAGACATCACTTTCATCGTAGTAGACGCTCCAGCCGCCTACAACGCCATTTTGGGGCGTTCGACTTTGAGCCCTCAGAAAATTGTTCATTCCTTCTACCATTAGATGTTGAATTTTCCCACGCCACATGGGATTGGAGTGGTCAAGGGAGATCAGCCTGCGTCTCGAAGTTTCTACGTTAACTCCACACGTCGCCACATCTTGAAGGGCAAGGGGAAGGAGGCCATGGCGATACAGACGGAGGAGGACCCTCAGGAGGAAAAGAGTCGCCCACAGGCGGTGGGAGGATTACGGAAGGTTGAGTTGGATGGAAAGGGAAAGGCGGTGCAGATAGGTGCGTCGCTCCCGGAAGGCGAGGCCAAAGCCTTGTCCATGCTCTTGGTCGGGTTTAAGGATCTCTTCACCTGGCAGCCCAGCGATATGCCAGGCATCAGTAAGGACATCATCTGCCACGAACTAAGGATCGACCCTACCATCAAGCCAATCGCTCAAAAGCGACGCCCGGTAGGAGAGGAGAAAGCGATCACCATAAGGCACGAGGTGGGAAAGTTGGTAGATGCCAACTTTGTTAAAGAAATAAGGTTTTAGACATGGGTGGCGAACCCAGTACTGGGAAAGAAGAGCAACGGCAAGCGGCGCATGTGCGTGGATTTCAGGGACTTGAACAAGGCATGATCCAAAGACTCCTACCCGCTGCCAAGGATTGACCAGCTGGTGGATGCCACATTAGGACAGGAGCTGCTTAGCTTCATGGACACCTATTTTGGGTACAACCAGATCCAGATGGCCGAAGGCGGCGCCCAGCACATGGCGTTTTACGCGGATATTGATATTTATCATTAAACTGTGATGCTGTTTGGTTTGCTGAATGCAGGAGCGACCTACCAGAGAATGGTCAACACGATATTCGTCGGGATGATATGCGACACCATGGAGGCATATGTGAATGACATGCTGGTGAAGTCGGTGAAGGGCGTGGACCATGTGGAGGACCTGAGGAGAACCTTCGAGCGCATGCGTCTCCACCAGGTGCGCCTGAACCCAGCCAAGTGCGTCTTCGGGGTGCACTCGGGGGAAATTCCTAGGTTATATGGTGAGCCATCAGGGGATTGAGGTGAACCCGGAGAAGTTAGAGGCGATCAAGAACATGCAAATCCCTACTTGCCACAAGGAGGTCCAGTCCCTGAATGGAAGATTGGCGGCGCTCAGCCACTTCCTGGCCAAATCAGGATATAAGTCTCTCCTATTCTTCCAGGTCCTCAGAGCCAGTACGAAGTTTGAATGGACCCCGGAATGCGAGCAGGCGTTACAGGACTTGAAGAATCACCTGAAGGTGCTCCCCCGCTAGCCAAGCCTGAAAAGAGCGACGCTCGTTTTCTGTACCTAGGCATCAATCCCATAGCTGTAAGCACTGTGTTAGTGAAAGAAATCAACAAGGCGCAGACGCCGGTGTATTATGTTTCTAAGGTCCTTACAAAGCCTGAAATGAACTATATGGAAGTTGAGAAGTACCTCCATGCACTAGTAGTCTCAGCTAGAAAGCTTTGCCCCTACTTTCACGAACACGAAATTACAGTCTTAACGAATCAACCCTTAAAACATTTCCTCCAAAGGCCTGACGCTTCAGGGAGAATGATTAAATGGGCGATCGAATTGAGTAAATTTCGAATCAAGTTCGCACCTAGGAACGTCATAAAGGGGCAAGTGTTGGCAGACTTTATAGTGGATTCCACTTGTCCACCAGAGGCGTCGCTTCCAGAAAGTAGCGGAACAAAGGAGACTTGGACGCTCCATACTGATGGATCTTCATCAATTGACGGTTCAGGGGTAGGTCTAGTACTAACACCACTAGATGGGAGCGCGCCCCTGCGGTACGCTTTGGTACTTACCTTCAATGAAGCAGAGTACGAAGCATTGGTCACATGCCTATGACTCGCCAAAGGGTTAGGCATCGACCACCTAAGCGTCTACTGCGATTCACAATTGGTGGTAAATCAAGTTAAAGGAGAATACGTCGCAAAAGGTGATCAGATGAAGGTGTACCTACGGATGGCGCGCCAGTTAGCATAGGGATTTAATAGCTTCCAAATAGAGGCTATCCTTAGAGAAGAGAATAAGGAAGCGGATGCATTAAGTAAATATGCATGGCAGGCAACGCCTCTACAAGTATACTTCGTGGAAAGTATAGAAAAAGGAACCGGGCAGATGTGTGCAAGCATTGAAAGAGGGGTGGATTGGGCAACCCCTATCAGAAATTACTTGGAGAAGGGCGAGCTACCAGAAAGAGAAGCAGAATCCAAAAGAATATTAAGGCTCGCCCCAAGTTATAAGATTATTGAAGGTACACTGTACAAAAAGGGATTCTCCACGCCTTTCCTCAAATGCGTCGCTCATCCAAAAACGATCACCATACTTAGGGAGGTCCATGAAGGATACGCCGCTTGTCATGAAGGACAGCGATCCATTGTTCGAAAAATCCTCAACCAAGGCTATTACTGGCCTACCATGAGTCGAGAAGCCAAGGAAATGGTTCAGAAATGCGAATCGTGTCAAAAATATGGCTCAAGCATAGCGCGCCCACCGACAAACCTAACCTCGATAAGCGCCGCCTGGCCTTTCGCACAATGGGGAATCGACTTGGTAGGGTCACTCTCTAGGTCCAAGCAGCGCACCAATGTCCTGGTAGCAATCAACTATTTTTCCAAATGGATTGAGGCAAAAGGCGCTGGGTTCGACCACAGAGTTCCAAGTGATCAAATTCTTAAAATCTAGAATTGTTTCTAGATATGGCATTCCAAGTATACTAGTAAGCGACAATGGGCCTCATTACAGGGAATATGGACCGAGGAATTGGAGAATGTCCTATGGGCGCTCCGCACTACGCCTAAGCAGGCTATATGGGAGACACCCTTTTCCCTGGTATATGGCTCAGAAGCGGTAGCACCAACGGAAATAGCAGTCGCCTCGCACAGAACAAAACACTTTGATGTAATGGCAAATGACAGGCAAACGCGTATAGAATTGGATTTGGATGATGAAAAGATATGGGCATCTGAACAACTTCAAGGAAGAATGCGCATCGCCACAACCAGATATTACAATAGGCGAGTCTCCGCTCGCCAATTTTTTGTGGGGGAGATGGTGTGGAGGAAGAACGAATTTGCCCATCAAGATAAAATCAACAAGCTCTCGCCTAAATGGGAAGGGTCATATAATGTCATTGTCATTACCCATCCAAACGCTTACATACTAGAAGACAAAGAAGGAAGGGCGTTGAAGAATACGTTCAATGCGGAACACTTGAAAAAGTTCTATTCTTAGGCGTTATGAACAATGTACTTAGGCATCTACCATGGTCTACAAAAAGACTGGTAGACCCATTGCATGGTTTGGGTACTTAGCCAAAATAAACGAATTATACGTATAAATCGATAAAGGCGCCCAAAATAAGAACAAGGAATTGATAACACTTGTTAAAATTAAGAACAAGGAATCCGTAAGGGCAAACACCCCAGTTCATTACAAATATGATTGCCTCACCAAAAAAGGACTTGCTAAAAAAGAAAAGCACACGTTAAACACAATGAGAGTCTTCGGAAGAAGGAGCGGGCAGTACAGGCGCCTCTTTTTCAGGTAACGGGGGCAGATCTGAGGGCTCGCCAGGAGGGACCGCCTCAGACAAAGGCTCGTCCAAAGACGGAATAGGTTCAGAGGCAGGAAGAGGAGAGGGTTCAGGCGATGAAGAGGAGAGGATGAATCGCCTGAACCCTCATCCTCTTCTTCATCCCAATAATCTTGATTCCCCTCTATTACCTTCTTCTTAGCCGCCTCCGCCTCAAATCTCTTTTGCTTGGACGCTTTTGACTGGGCCTCATACTTCAAGAAGTTGGCAAAGGAAGGAAGCGTCGCAATGGGGAACTGGGCATCAACTTTCAAGATATCCTTGCGAATCACATTAACGGCATCCACCAAGGCTTGACGAGCCCAGCCCGCTGCAGGAGTATTAAAATCCTCGCTGTTCTTAAACTCTTCAAAAGCCTCGGCGAGGCGTTTGGGAACTTCCCCTTGGAGAAGCGACACATCTTCTTCCAAACTTCGAACGCGCTCCTCAGCCTTGACAGCGCGATGCTCGAAGGAGCCTGACATATTCTTCTCCAGCTCGAGCTGCTTGTAGAGATTCGTAACCTTACTGCGCGCCTCCGATACTTGCTCATGTGCCTTCGCTGTCTCAGACAGTTTGGCCTGAACCCTGACCATCTCCTGAGCGTGGAAAGAGGCTTCCAGCTCCAGATCATCCCTCGCTGCCCTCTCTACATCTAGCTTACGATTGGCGCGCTCCTGCGCCAGCTCTTGCTCCTTGACTCTCCCTAGCTGGGCAGCAATGGCCTCCCTCTCCTCTGATAGCTCCACAATGGCGCTACCCATTTGGAGTTGTAGCGGTAAAAGCTAAACAAAAAATAAATGTTAGAGATAAGGACTTAGTAAAATATTGAAAACTAAGGAATAAAGAAAAATACCTGGGAGAACAAGGTCAGGCCCTAGCGCACAAGATTATCCAAAGCGCCGCCAGACTTATCAATAGGCGTGCGGTCAGCAGGAGGGCAGGCGTCAGTCAGCAGATGGAGACCCAAATCAGGGTCCAGCAAGGTGTTCCCCCGCAGAAGAGGAGCATCTTGGAGACGCTCACAAGGAGGCGCACCGCTTGGATCCTCCCGAGAAACCCACTCAAGAGGTTCATCGACTTTGAGGTCTCGGTGTAGGTCAAACGTCGGACCCGCGTACGACCTATAACACCCCTCTTGGCCACTCAGAAAAGGCAAGGGCACCTCTAAGTTCATAGTAGCATTGGGGGGCAGCTCCCTATCCACCCCAAGTCGGATTCCCTCGCTGGGGTCTTCTTATTCTTTGAAGAGGGAGCGCCCAGACTTTTCCCTATGTACGCGATTCTGTCGTCCCTAACGCTTTTTTTGTTGAAGTTCCATCAGAGAAGACATGATAAGTCCAAGCCATCCACGAGTCTGTCACGACAGGCGCGCCCCACTTCTTAGTATGGAGAATATTTAATATTCTAGAAAAAACGGAATCGTTGCAATATCGATAATAAGATACCGCACCTTTTTAAAGAGCCACCGCATCTTGACTAGCAGGGCTTAGGGTTTGAGGATCCGCAGAGAGTGGATCTACCTCGTCCTCGGGGCGCGCCTTCTTTTTTGAAGACATGCACTTTCGTTTCTTGGAGCCCTCGGCGGCGTCGCTCGGAGCCTGACTAGGGAGCGGTTCTAGTTCCTGTTCATCCGGCAGGGTGAAGGCAATGTCAAAGCGCGAAAGAATTTGGTCTGCAAGAGAAAACAAAACAAGTTATTACCCGTGTTTTGTAAGAGCGATGCTGGACTGGAGAAATGTCAACGTTGCAAAGATCCTCCTCCTTGGTCTCCTTGGATATCCAAGAGGTGCACCCTTCGAGATGATCGACATACACCATGTGGAGGGACTCCTTATCCCAAGGGGATAATTCATCATTCAGTGGATAAGGGTCGCGGAGCGCCTTGGAAGTAATACACCAAGGAACTCCCCCTTTGAAGAAGAAATAAGAATTCTTCCAATTTGAGTTCCGAGTTCTATAACCGGTAACTAAAGGGAAGGAAGATTTCCAGTTCTGGAACTTGTTGTCAGGAAAGCGACTAGCAAAGTTGAAAACGCCAAAGCGATTGGAATCTATCCTATAAAAATGGCGAAATAATACTAACGAAGGCTATAAATACCTTCAACCCTCTCTACTTTAAACTAATCTGTGATATCACACTCACTTATACTTACATACCTTCAACGAACTCCAGTTAACTTAAGCTTCGAAGGGGAAGCAAAGGGCCCAGCCCCGGGATTTCCTTATTGCAGGATGTCGGAGCGCCGCAACAGTGCAAGCAGGAACACTCAGTTGATCAGAATCCAACAAGGAGGAGGGCTGATGAAGGTGACAGTAGTGGAGGAGGAGGAGGCCTGTGGAGGTAGGCGAGGAGGAGATCCGGAGGTGGTGGTCGTAGTGGAGGAGGATGAGGAGACCTGACGAAGGTTGTCGTAGTGGAATAAGAGGAACTACTAGATCGCTGAGGAGGATGAATGCACGTACTGATGAGGAGAGGCTAACAGTTGAGGACGGGAGGGCTGCTGGATTAGGGATTTGTCTTTTAATAGTATGAACTTGCCCGTCTAATTGGTGGATCACGATCGAACTGAACGAATAGGGAATTAGTCCCTTTACGGTTCAATGATTGGTCCAGTTTTGATAATTGTGGTTCAAACCCTTGATTCCTTTTTTCAATTTGATTTTTTAAATATGCGAGAAACGCTTCGAAGTTATAATAAAATTTAAAGTATTATTTTCCCATTTTTTATTTTTGACGTTTAAAATGTTTTTTAAAAAATAAAATTTATATTAAACAGTAGTTGTAATAGTATTTTAAATATTAAACAATATGATCCTAACATATAAATACAATAGTATAGTATAGTTCTTCCTAATTATAATACGACTTCGAGAGTACCAAATTAGAAACATAAAAAAACGTTCGATAATCAGCAAATGATTATAAAACTAAAAACTAATCTCACTCTGATTCTTCTGTTGAGATTGCTTGTTGGCGACGAGGTTCAACGACTCTAAATTTACGTGATGGTCCAGATGACCCTCGACTTGAACTTTCTCCACCACGACCAGGTGTTTGAACATCGCCTCCACGCTCTGCAGCTATTGGATCACTTCCTTAGCCACATACTGGATCAGATTACCACGAAGTACGAAGTCTCCTCTCTTCACATGCAGTTATTTCATCCGATTGGCGAACATGTTCTTCATACACGGGTAGCTGACCGACGACGTCATAAGACGATCGACAGGTGTGTAGATAAGTTTCTCCAAGCAGTCTGAAATTTCTCTTTATAAATTTGTGAGTACTTTTAGCAACTGTACGTGCTAGGTGAATTCCCCTAGTCATAATGCCCATATGCAAATGAGTGTAAACAAAATAAGTGTCATCTGCAGAATAAGTTATTCTACGATACCATGTCATATATTGTTAGACATCTGTCACCGGTCAACGTTCTCGTTGGACAAAATCTGACATGTTTATCCACAAAACAATCAAATCTTGGTGCGTTATTGGCCAACGTCGCTGCCCCAGTTGACCTTTATGTAGTCTGACGTGCTCTCGTACTTCATCGTGCTCAATCTTAGGGATGTGATAGTGCATCCCAAATTGTCGCATGACTATCTGAATGGTGTCACTCAACCACATTAAAATGGATAAGTGGAACCCTCGTTATGAATAACTCTGAGTGTTCACGACATACAGGTGGTGCAGTAGCTAGCCTAAAGGCGTGATATGGCATCCACGTCACCTAATAGGAAGGATTTTAATTTCATGCTCAGTAAGATTAATCATATTTGAAAAACTTGGTGCGTGCATCTGGATAACACATAATGTACCTGATCATGCGATTGAGACTCCAATTCATCCCTATAGTACACCAAATTAGCAGTTCTAACTTGGTGACTAAAGGATCTTTTTAGGAATGCCCACCTATTAAGACAAAAACATTGTCTTTAAAAAAATAATACATGAAGAATCATGTTTAATCCGGTTAACCATACAAAAGTAACAAAAACAAATCACCTATATCCTAAGGGATGTATCTCTCCAGCAGGCACTTCACCGTGAAGCACGAGTCGTCCAATATGGTGGTGTTCCCATGACCACAACTCAAATAGAAACCCTCATTATAAAACTTCTAATACACAATATCAACTTTATATAGAACAATTTTATTTTTACCACATACTTGCACAAGGATTGCACATACCTGGAATGTTGCACAATTATACTCAGATGCCTCACATAGGCCACGATACGTAGCAACCAATACCGCTGAACCCCAAATGTACTGTGCTGCTCTTTCTAAACCTCGTAGTAGGGGCAAGTAAATCAACGACACATTATCTTTCTTTGTCGTCATAAATAGAACACCACCGGTTATAATTAACATGAATATTCTCGCTTGTTGTTCGACGGTAAGACCCGATTGTAGGAGATTTTACTGTAAAGTAGTCATCTTCACGAAATCTCTACGACCTTGTAGATTCAGGCCCAACAATTCCAGACACGCAGCCACCATGTCTTCCTCAGGTACGTAGTCATCAGTTACGACATCTCCGTGTATTCATAGTCCTAGTAACACGGTTACATCCTCAAGTGTAATCGTCATCTCCCCATGTCTGAGATGGAAAGTGTGTGTCTCAAGACGCCAACACTCGCACAATGCCGTCAGCAACTTATGATCAAGTTTGGGGCGTGACATAATAACCACATCCCATAAACCAACATGTTGCACGATGGCTTTAACATCGTCTGATATGATATTTTCCTCTAACATCTAAAGGTGATTGGTTGGCTCACACTCAGATCCGAGGAATGATGCTGATCTTGTCCCCAAAGTACCGATTGGTCCAACGGACCGACGTTTAGGACTTTTGGGCAAACGAATTACTTGACATCATTACACGCGGCGACATGCTAGCTCTACAATTAAAGAGTATATATTTATACATTTTAACAATTTATAATTTCTACGTAGATTTTTTAATAATTATTCTCTAATAATTTTAATCATCACAAAAATTAACAATAATATTTTTAATTAGTAGACAATTTTAATTATCAAATATATTATTTTAAAATACAAAATAAATTTAAAAAAATGGTTTCATACCTCTGGTGGAAGGCGAAGGCTACGACACAGCGAAGGAAGACTAGAGCTCCCGCACGACGAAGGAAGGGAGGAGCACGACAGGGAGAAGCTCCGACACGGCAGGGAAGGAAGGGTGTCAAGGCGAGCTACGACACAATAGGGAGGAGCTTGGGCGTGTGGAGAGCTGTGTCTGGGAGGAGTTGGCCGGGGGAGAGCTGCAATGGGAGGAGCTTGGCCATTCAGTCGGATACGTTTCAGAGGACATTTGGGAAGAGGGGAGAAGAGAGTTGAGGGTTCGGCGGGTGAAGGGTGGGGTGGGGAGGATTTATTAGGGTTGCATATACGTAGAGGAATGAACAAGATGGAACGAAGCATCGTTTATTAAAAATCGCTTCGTGTAGTAACGTTTTTTAATAAACGCTGCTACTTGTTCTTGCTTATACACATTTATTCAAATATTTTTTCTGAATATTTATTTGTTTAAATATTATTTCTAAAATAGTTACTTTTGAAAAAAAATCATTATGCAATGTATATATTATTCTTCAGTGATGAAGAAAATGTGATGCCAAAAGTCGGCGCATAGTGGGAGTGACACGGACTATTCACAAGTGGGCACAAAAGTCATTTGATTAGTTTTCTAATTGAGACAATGAAGTACGATTAAATAATTTGTATTAATATATATTTATATATATATAAATTAGATTTTAATATTGGCCAAAAAAAAAAATAGATTTTAACATATTTTTGTATAAATAACTCTTATACATTTAGACACAATTAACTATCATGTCTAAATATTTTTTTATCTATAAATATACACATATAAACACGATTAAGTACATGTATCTAATATTTGGTTATGTTTTTATACTTAATTTTGAATTAGTTGTAGATTTAGCACTTGGTTTTGAAATTAAATTATGAATATTGTGAATTTCGTGCCGTGTTAGTTCTTAACATTTTGTGTCATGTGACAAACCCTCTATCATGTTTATACGTTTTTTTTCTTCAAAAAATTAATCATGTTAATTGTGTCATGTGATTTGATTAATAGTCGTGTCGTGTTCATGTTTTGATGGAAAAACGTTTAAAACCTATTCATTTATACACTACACGATTAGATACGATGCACATGAATTACCATCCAAAATTGAGAAGCTTTTTCATTATATTAGTTCATCAATCTATATATATATGTATATATATTAATTTGGGTAGAACTTCTATAATTAAAACACATACGCTTTTGTCTTGCTTAGATGTAAAAAAAAAAACAATTTTATTGGTTGATGAATATATTTTGTAACCGACGATGACATGCACTTGCCACGTGTACCTTTAGAAACTCTAGAATTCTTCTGAAGCTTCTCATTACTTCTCACGGTACGTTTCATATTTCATCTCATATTCACATTTATTATCTTTATTTTTGTTCTTTTTAATAATATAATACTATTTATTTTAATATTTTTTTTAAAATGCATTTATTCTATTTTAAGTTTTCTATTATAATTAGAGTTTTTTTTTATAATGAAGGTATATATTTATTTAAATTTTTTATTTATTACAATTTATAATTAATATTATAATACTAAAACCCTACTATTCTATTTTATGAAAGAATGAACGTATGCTAGATTTCTCATATTAAGCATATGTGCAATTATAAAAATACATTGATGATACGTTTTCTAAATATTATATATACTTTCCAAATACTTTGTTTAATGAGTCTAGAAAATAAGTAATAACTATTATCAAAATAGATACAATTATAAAAATATGTATATTCAATATAATGTTCATGCAGGATAAATACATGATAGAAACATAACATAAAAGATAAGCTAAAAAACATGCATTAACATTATATTAGTAAATATTTTTATTATTTTTATTACAAACACATGTTATTATTCACTAACCCTAATAATATATATATCACATTTTTGAATTTAAAAAAAATAAAAATTTCCGATACTTTCTGCTACAATATTTATTGATTTACTTTAACTTTTAAGTATTTTAATATTGATATTATTATTTCACTCATAATTATAGTATAATGTAAATAAATATTTATTTTCATAACAACTCATAATTATTTACTATAGATAATTTAAGCTTTATAATAGTAAAGTTTTTTTTTAAAATAAATATTCAAATAATAAATAATTTAATAATATTTACACCATTTACTACTTAGAATAAAATAAAATATAAAAAATAACAATTAATAAATTAAATTTATTTTTTACACGGACAAGATATCTCGTTTATTATATAACAATTAGCAGTTGAACATCACGTTATAATGTTGTCAACTAGAGTTGATCATGGGTGGTCCGGTCCGGTCATGAAGGCAAGACCGAGACCGAAATTTCAGTCTTGCCTTATGGAGGGCCGAGAGCGAGACTGACCTCTGCAAAAAATAACGTCTGAGTCGGTCTTTCTTGACTCGGGCCGGTTTCGGTCCTGGACCGAATCTGGCCCCCCATTTTTTTTTTGAATGTGTCTAAATACAACATCATTGGAATCAAAGTAACAAAATTACAAAGTACAAATCAATGTAATAAATCAACCAAGTAACAAACATACAAAGTTCAAAACAAATAAAGTTCATTTTCTCCCATAGTTCCTGTTGGGTATCGATAGTGACGACCCAGTAAGAAAAGGCCTCGAAGGCCCAATAACTATACAGGGGGTAAACCCATGACATCCGAACCGGATCGGCCCAAGTACAAGCCAAACTTGGCCCACCATCGAGTAATCCAGAATCGAGCCCAAAGTCTATAGAGACGCCAAAGGCTCTCAGACTGCTCGTCATTCTCTACCAAGTCGCGACCTTCCACTGCTCGACATGGGAGTGCTCGCCCCGAAGAGAGCCTTGCATCTCTCCTCTGGTCCCACTAAACCGTTAATAACAGAGTGGCCAAGATATCCCGCATATCTCGGTCACATATTCACTAAAGATTAGATTTGGTAACTGCAATATCTCGCAGTAACTGCCATATCCCACGATCCGAATCTTCAGCAACTCAATATACATTAAGATATTCAGTTGCCTTTATACGGTTCTATCTCTCTTACCCTATAAATACCCTTGCTTTACATACGTTCTTTACGTTTTGAGTTTTATACACACATATACTCATTTAAGCATCGGAGAGGGACCCAGAGGCACCCCCTCTGTTGCGTTCCCCTACCTGCAGGTTCACCAGGAGTTGGAGCTGAAGCGTCATCTCAACCTTGTCTGGCATTCAATTCACTGCCAGATCAGCATTCAGGATTTCACGATCCAACATTTGGCGCCGTCTGTGGGAAACGAGCAATTCAGCCATGAGAACTCGATCCCAAAGCAACCGTCGGAATCAGACTAGGGAGCGATCCTCAGATAGCTCTGATTCCGCCGCCGCTTCACCGCTTCAACAGGAACCTGCCAGCCGAGCAGGAGTTAATGCTGTTCCTCTGCGGACAGCCCGAGAACATGTCGGTGATTCAAGACCGACCCCAGCTGCTGATCAAAACGGAGCCCCTGCACCGCAGACAGTCCACATTGCGGGGCAGGATATTAATTTAACCCCCGAGATGGTCTCCTTGCTGGAAGCCATCCTAGGACAGGCGCGCCGCCAAGCCCCTGCTCCTCAGGAAAACAATCCCTCTGCTCCTAAGGAAAATCACCGCCCTGCTGCCACAGGGCCTTCACCTTCAGAAGCGGCCAATCCTAGTCCTGCTGCGCCTCAGGAGGATCAGGAGATGACGTCAGGCCAGCAGTCCCTACCTCCAGCGCACACCAAGGAGCCAGCAGCCGCATATACTGCCAATCCTTCCGGTCCGCCTCCACCCGGAGCCTCTCCCATGTACTGCACTGTGGATCAGATGGATGACCTCCTCAACAAAAGGCTCCAGGAAAGACAGTTGACAGTCATAGCTCCCTTCAAGGAGCAGTCCTCTCATCCATTCACCGACGCGCTCGTCGCTATCAAAATCCCGAAGGATGTGGTTGCTCGGGCCATACCTGAGTATAGCGGTGGAGGAGATCCCACCGTACATGTCAACAAGCATGAAGCCTCCCTTCTGGGTAAGTCAAACGATCCCAATCATTTGGCTTTGCTATTTCCATCTACTCTTTCGGGTTCGGCTTCGTCCTGGTTCTTCGGCCTCCCTGCAGGATCAATCGGAACTTGGGCAGAGTTGAGAAGCAAGTTCCTGGAGAGATATATGGGCGAGCGCCAGTTGCTGAAGAGTGTGGTCGCCCTTGACTCGGTCAAACAGCAGCCTGGAGAGTCGCTGTCCAACTTCTACGGGCGTTTTCATCAAAACGTCACAGAATTAGATCGCCGAATCTCGGATGGGGAAATCATTCGAGCATTCTACAGAGGTCTGGATGTGGCCAACAAGGCCTCGAGAAAGCTGCGAAACAGCTATCACGTGAAGGAGATAGAGACATTGGAGGAGTTGGCGTCCAGAGCAAAAGGTTTCATAGACCTTGAACGCGCAAACATCGAGGCTAATCTCCTGACGACCTCGCTAAGGGTAACCCATGAACCCCGACGCGATGGTAAGAAGGAGGTAAAGAAAGAGAAGAAGGGAAAAGAAAGTAAGCCACGAGTCGAGTCTCTTCCAGCACCTCGCCATCCAGAGGTCCCTGAGTACTTCACGCCTTTAAATAGGCAGATCTCAGCGGTACTAGTCGAGATGGAGAGGAGATCCTTGGCGAGGCCACCGATGCCTCGCCGAGGTGGGTTACCCATGGGCAAGGATGTCGAGAGCTATTGCAGATACCATAAGTGCAAGGGCCATAAGACAGACGATTGCAAGATTCTGAAGCGAGATATAGAGAGGCTGATTCAGGGGGGAATGTTGAAGGAATTTGTGGCAGGGCGAGATCGAAGTCGAACGCCCCCCAGGAGACATCGTTCACCAGCCCCTGCAGATCAAGCTGAGCCTTCTGGAAGCAAGAGGAGAGTGAATCTGATTGCGGGAGGATTCGGCGCAGGCGGCGAGAGGTCAAGCGCCAGAGAGGTCTACGCCACTCAGATCTCTACGGCAGTTCAGTTGGGGAAGCGGCCAAGACCTGAAGAAAACATTGTCATCTCATTCTCTGAAGATGATTTGGCACATGTCACCACGCCCCACAACGATGCTCTGGTCATTACGGCAGATATTGACGGCTGTGATGTTGCAAGGATTCTGGTCGACGGAGGCAGCTCGACAGACATCCTGTTTCTGGACGCCTTCGAAAAGATGGGCAAATCAAAACGTGACCTGAAGAGGGTCGACTTTCCGCTGATCGGATTTGCGGGAAGGACAACTTATCCACTGGGGGCTATAACCATGCCAGTGATTTTTGGCGAGGGGTGGAAAAGCATTAAGGTGTCGGTCACTTTCCTGGTGGTCGATTCACCTACATCCTACAACGCCATCATAGGGAGGACCACGATCAACCCAAATAAGATTGTGGCCTCCACTGTCCACCAGAAGATGAAGTTCCCCACTCCGAACGGGATTGGAGAAGTGCTAGGAGATCAGCCTTCCTCGTGGCAATGCTATGTGAACTGTTTACGCAGGAAGAACCAAAGGGAGGCACTCGCCATCGAGACAGAGGCCGATCCCCGCGAGGACTTGGCTCGACCAGCACCCATGGAGGAATTGGAGGAGGTCGAGATCGATGGTCCGGACAAAAAGGTGCGCATTGGGACCACCTTGAAAGAGGATCAGAAGGAGGCCATGACCGCCCTCCTCAAGGAATTCAAAGAGCTCTTTGCCTGGCAGCCGAGCGACATGCCAGGAATCAGCACAGATATTATCTCTCATGAGATGCTGAGCTTCATGGACGCCTATTCAGGCTACAACCAGATCAGAATGCATCCAGACGACGAGGCCCACACTGCTTTCTATGCTGACGGCGACATTCTATGCTACAAGGTGATGCCCTTTGGTCTCATCAATGCCGGGGCAACTTATCAGCGGATGGTAAACCGACTGTTCCAGGACATGCTGGGAAGGAACATGGAGGCCTACGTGGATGATATGCTCGTTAAATCCATCAAAGGCAATCCTCATACCACCGACCTCCGTGAAGCTTTTGAATGCATGAGGAGACACAGCGTTCGCCTGAACCCAGCAAAGTGCGCCTTTGGAGTCAAGTCCGGGAAGTTCCTGGGTTTTATGGTCAGCGAAAGGGGCATTGAATCAAACCCGGAAAAGCTAAAGGCCATAGAAGAAATGAAGTCGCCAACCTGCCATAAGGAAGTCCAGTGCCTGAACGGCCGACTAGCTGCTCTTAACCGCTTCCTCTCCAAAGCAAGCGACAGGTCCCTCCCGTTCTTCAAAACCTTGAGGGCCAACCGCAAGTTCGAGTGGACGCCAGACTGCGAGGAAGCATTCCAGTCCTTGAAAAGGCATATTCAAACACTCCCAGCTCTGGCAAAAACCCGTTCCAGGCGAGCAGCTTTTCCTCTATTTAGGCATTAGCGATGTGGCAGCCAGTGCTGTCTTAATAAGGGATGAGAATAATGTTCAGAGTCCAGTGTATTTTATTAGCAAAATGTTCAACTCAGCAGAAATAAAATATGTCCAGATTGAGAAGTATCTCTATGCCTTAGTTATTGCTGCTCGGAAGCTGAGACCTTACTTTCATGCGCACGACATCACGGTCCTCACCAATCAACCTCTCAAAAACTTCCTGATGAAGCCAGATTCTTCAGGAAGAATGGTCAAGTGGGCGATCGAGCTCAGCGAGTTCAGGATCAAATTTGCGCCAAAAACGGCCATCAAAGGTCAAGCACTAGCTGATTTCATAGTGGAAAGCACGAGTAACGGTCAAGCGGAGGCAGGAAACAGGCCAAGTCAGTCAGCAAACGACAATCAAATCTGGGAACTCTATACGGATGGGTCTTCATCAAAATAAGGCTCGGGGGCAGGTTTAATTCTTATTCCTCCTGAGGGCGAGCCTCTGAAATACGTGATCGCCTTGACATTCCCGGCGACCAATAACGAAGCAGAATACGAGGCTCTTATCACTGGACTCAGACTAGCAAAAGGAATGGGTATAGCTACGCTTAAAGTAAAAAGCGACTCAGAGCTCATTGTCAATCAGGTTAATGGCGCATACGAGGCAAAGGGAGAAAAGATGAAGAAATATCTCGGCATTGCCAAAAAGCTGGTCGCAGAAATCCCAAATTTCGCGATTGAATTCATTCCTCGCCAAGAAAACCAGATGGCAGATTCTTTGAGTAAGCTAGCCTTCGGAGGGGCGACAATCCAGGATGTGCAATTTCTGGAAAGGGCCCTATGTTCAGTCCTTGAAAACAGAGCGGAGATCTTCAACATTCAAGAACAGGTCACCTGGATGACCCCGTTCCAGAATTATTTGAAAGAAGGCATCCTCCCAGAGGACGAAGGCGAATCCACTAGGATTAGAAGACTCGCAGCCAGTTATCTAATCATCGATGGAGAACTCTACAGAAGAGGTTATTCGACGCCTTACTTGAGATGTGTTGCTCTGCCCGAAACAGAAAAAGTTCTTCGAGAAGCTCATGAAGGGGCAGCAGCATGTCATGAAGGCGCTCGATCGCTAAGCAGAAAAATATTCAGATTGGGAAAAGACGCGGCCGAATTAACACAGAAGTGCGAAATTTGCCAACAGTTTGCACCACGATCGGGTCGACCATCGACATTATTATCCCCAATGGCAGGTGCCTGGCCCTTCGCTCAATGGGGAATCGATATATTGGGTCCTTTTCCCATTAGCACTGGTCAACGTACTCACATTATAGTGGCAATCGACTACTTCACTAAGTGGGTAGAGGCGAAAGCTCTAGCTTCGACAACGGAATTCCAAGTTATCAAGTTCATGCAGGTCAACATATTCTCCAGGTTTGGTATTCCCAAAATACTCATCAGCGATAACGGTCCGCAATTCGTTGGAAAGGAGTTGAAATGGCTCTGTGAAGAGTATCATATCGACCATCGCTTCAGTTCAGTACATCACCCTCAAACGAATGGGCAAGCTGAAGCAGCCAACAAGGTTGTCTTAGCAGGACTCAAGAAAAGGGTTCGAGCATTCAAAGGGAACTGGGCAGACGAACTGGAAAACGTATTATGGGCAATCAGAACAACGCCTAAGGCGGCCACAGGAGAAACGCCTTTCAGTTTAGTGTACGGATCAGAAGCAGTAGCACAAGCTGAATTAACAGTGCCTACCCACAGAGTCCTACACTTTAACGCGGAGGCAAATGAGATCGAGCGCATAACTGACCTCGACTTAGCAGAGGAAAAGAGATGGCTCTCGGAAAAAACACAGGCAAAGATGCGCTTGGCGACCGCTCGGTATTTCAACAGAAAAGTTAGCGCTCGCCAACTTTTCGTGGGGGAGATGGTTATGAGAAGGAATGAATTTACAAGGCTGGACAGTAAAAACAAACTTTCAGCCAAATGGGAAGGACCATATAAAGTAGTAGAGATCGCCGCACCAGGATCCTACTATTTGGAAACCACCGAAGGCGAGAGGTTACCCCGTCCATTATATTCTGAGCATTTAAGAAGATTTTATGCATAGCTTGTAATCAAACTGATTATGTCAATAAAGGAAAGCCATTCCTTCACAAAGCGTGTCCACTCGAAGCAAGCTGAAGCCAAAAAGCCCTGACGCCAAAGTCAGGCCTCAAAAGCCCTAACAACAAAGTTAGGCCAAAAGCCCTGACGCCAAAGTCAGGCCAAAAAGCCCTAGCAACAAAGCTAGGCCAAAAGCCCTAACAACAAAGTTAGGCCAAAAGCCCTGACGCCAAAGTCAGGCCAAAAAGCCCTAGCAACAAAGCTAGGCCAAAAGCCCTAACAACAAAGTTAGGCCAAAAGCCCTGACGCCAAAGTCAGGCCACAAAAGCCCTAGCAACAAAGTTAGGCCAAAAGCCCTGACGCCAAAGTCAGGCCAAAAAGCCCTAGCAACAAAGCTAGGCCAAAAGCCCTAACAACAAAGTTAGGCCAGAAGCCCTGACGCCAAAGTCAGGCCACAAAAGCCCTAGCAACAAAGTTAGGCCAAAAGCCCTGACGCCAAAGTCAGGCCACAAAAAGCCCTAGTAACAAAACTAGGCCAAAAAGCCGTAGCAACAAAGCTAGGCCAAAAGCCCTAACAACAAAGTTAGGCCAAAAAAGCCCTAGTAACAAAACTAGGCCACAAAAGCCCTAACAACAAAGTTAGGCCTCAAAAAACCTGACGCCAAGAGTCAGGTAAAGCCCTGACACCAAAGTCAGGCCAAAAGCCCTGGCGACAAAGCCAGGCCAAAAGACCTAGCAAAATGTTTGGCAAAATAAAAGCTCTGATGCCAAAGTCAGGCCAAAGAAAGTTTAGGCGATCACTATTGATGATAAAGCCTGACAAACTACGAATCCCCTGTTATGCCAACACCTCAAAGGTTTAAACTTCAAAGAAGCTAATATCTCTTTGAACTTAGAAGTTTACACTTTTAAGTGTCAAAAGTGTTATCCTTGGAAAGTTTAACTTATGATTGGTCTAAGGCTTTAAGGGTCGACGACATTACCAAGCAAGGAAAAAGTGGAAAGTAATTATGAGTAAGATATTGGATAGCTGAATATGTTCAAAGTCGATTAAAGGCTCAAGAATATAAAGGCATTCAATAGGAAAACCCAAGTCTTCGATAAATAATTACAAACCAAAAACAGAAAACACAAAAATGGCTATCTAAAAAAGATAAATATGGTCGCCAAGGAGTTGGGGACTTCAAGCTTTGGGGTTCTCGGGGGCAAGGGCGCTCTGCTCGCCTTCGGGGGCAGAAGTACCGGGCTCGCCTTCAGGAGCAGACTCCCCAGCAACAGAGGGCTGCGAAGGCCGACTCCGCAGGAAGGTCTTCAAGGAGGCAACTTCCCCAAGAGGAAAGTTGGGATCAACCGCCTGGACCTCCTCCACCAGTTCTTGGAGAAACTCGGCGATGGTCGACTTCATCACCTTCAAGGCCTGGTCTTCAAAGTCCTCGGAGGCCTTGAACTCCTCAACCACGGCTTGGGGTGAAGGAACCGCCTTCAGCTGATCAGCCAGCCGGTTCTTCTCCTCCTCTAGGGCGACCCCCTAGCTTCGGCAGCATCCCTCTGGGCCTCCGTGGCGACCCTAAGAGCGTCTGACTCGACCAACTGGGCACGAGCTTCCTTCAACTCGGCCTCCAGGCGAGCACGGACCGCCTCCCCTTCATCAAGGCACTGATGAAGGGCCTCAGCTTCATGAAGGAAGGCTGCAGCATCAGCCTCCCTCTTCTTGACATCAGCAAGGAGGCGCTGCTCCTTCCTGAAATACTCCTCCCGGGCGCCGTCCACCAAGGTGATTGCCATGTCAGCGGTCTTCTTGATGGCCTCCAACTGCCCGGGGGTGACCCCTGTGCTTCGGTATTGCTCCAGCTCGACAAGCAGATCAGAGTGCTTGTCGGCGAGCTCGCCGAAAACGCGGCCGAGGATCACCTCTTCCCGAACGAGCTGACAACAAAAGCACAAGGAAAATGTCAAGTCATCAAAATGAAAAGGAATGACAAGGAATAAATAATGGAAAGAAGGCGAGATCATACCAGGGCAACTCGTTCGAAGTGGGTCCGTAAGAACCCCTCGATCTGAGGAAGCTCCGTAGGGACAATCGAACGGTCCTTGGGAGGAATTATCCCATCAAGGAGTCGCATGCACATATCCGGGCTACCCCGTAGGCTCTTCTGGGCGGGGTACCCCTTCTTGGCAAGGTCCCCACAAGGGACCCAAGGCCTCCGAGAGTCCCCAGCCTTAAAAGGCTGGAACAAGCTCGCCATGGAGCAGTACTCCTCGGCGGGAGCCCTCGAGGAGCTGGAAGCAGCAGGCCCCTTCTTTTGGGCCCCAGACTCCTTAGTAGGAGCCGTGGGCACTGAAGAGGCGGGAGGCGCCAAAGACAAGGCCTTCTCCTTAGCGGCGGAAGGGCCCTGAAGAGGGGGAGAAGGAGACGCCGTGTCCAAACCCTTCCCTTTGCTGGCAGAAAGGCCCTTAGGAGGGGAAGGAGGAGGATGTTGGTCGACATCAGGGTGCTCTTCACTCCTGACCTTCTTAGAAGGAGGAGGAGGAGGGTCCCGGGCCACGTCCTCCAAGGACTCCACTGCAAAGCAACAAGACAATAAGTCAGGAGTCAGAGAACCGCAGAATGTAAAAACATTAAATCAACAAAAGGCGAGGTAGTACCTGGTTGACGAGGGCCAGTAGTGGCCGAAGGAAGCGTCTCCTCGGGCTTCCTCTTGGTCGAACGCCTAGAAGGAGGAGGGGGAGAGCTTAGCAGCACTTGGTCGGAGGACAATCCCGCCGATCCCTGGTCATCAAAGAGACCTATCAGTTTTTTGCTCTTGCTTACAACCTTCCCTACAAGTAATAAAACAATGGAAGAGTTAGAAAATTACCCAATCATCAAAGATTGGCGTAGCTTGATGAATGCCCGCCATCTCAAGGGCATTCTCGGTAGTCTCCGCCACTGAGCGGATGGACTTGAACTGAGATGACCGATGCAGCCGATATAAATCGTCGATGGCATTCCGATCACTCCCGGACAATTCTTCGAAGGAGGGAGGAAAATCCTTGTCCGGAGCAAACAATTTCCAAGGTACGCCCCCCTTATACAAGAAGTAAAACTTCTTGTAATTGGAGTTAGTGGCCCGGAAATCATCGATCAGGCGGACATGGACGTTCCAAGCCCATCCTTGAGGGCCTCCCCACTCTGAAAACTTCGGCCAGCGGGATTGGAAGTGGTGAAAGTGGTTAGCCCCTGCTGCCAGTCGGAAGAAGCACCGGAACAGGGCCAGTGAATATACCCATTCCTGGCGTAAGCATAGGAACTTGAAGCCGACCCACATCCTGAGGGCATTCGGGACAAGCTGTGTGGGGTGAATCCCGTAAAACTGACACAAGGTCTGTAAATCCGCACAGAGAGGAAAACGCAACCCAGCATCGATCTGGGCCGCATAAATGTAAACCTCTCCATCGTGAGGAAAATGCAGACCTAGGCCAGGATACCTAGGAGCATCCTCCACACTGAAGCCACCAAGCGCCACCATGGTCTTAAAGTAAGCCGACTTCAGTTCGTTAGGCTTGATATCTACTCAGAATGATTCAAGTATGGCACAACAAGTATAAAAACAAAGGAAAACAGAGGATATTGCCAAAATAGAGCAATAAAAGGGCGAAAGTTTACCTTTTGGGGAAAAAATAGGCGTGTTCAGCTCAGGACCATCTACCACCACTGGGGTGGCCGCAGACCTTCCCACGTCAGGCTGTTTCCCCGCTGAGGAGGGCACAACTTCATCCCTAATGGTCAAGGGAACACCGACATTCTGAGGGGCGCTGGCTTTGTTAGCACCCTTGATGGCCATGTGTTTTATTCGCTGACTTCTGGGGGCCATGGAAATGGTCGAAATGAGAACTGAAGAGGATTGAAAGAGAAAGGAAAGGTTTGCAGTGAAGTTCTGGAAATCTGAAGGAGTGGATGAGCGTAAAAAACAAAATGTAGAAACTGACGTTTCTTATATAGACCAAGAAGGGAGCAACCGCCACGAGCAAATCGAAGCGACACAGAGGAATGATGGCACCTTTTTGGAAAAAACCGAAGCAATGTCAGAATTCCAAAAGACACCTTGGGGAGACAGACGGTTGGCTGGAATGGACAGCTGTCAGACTACCCTGGGTTTACGGAAAAGTAAATGTCAGGCGTGCCTCAAGGGACCGTTCGATTTCTGGACAACTGTGCAGTTATTAAATGCTAAAATTCCACTAGGGAGACAAGGTGGTCGCCAACGCACTAATAAAGCTTTAGCAGAAATACCTCGGGTAGGTAATGATCGCCTAACTAAGAAAGATAGACTTCCATAAGCCTGGGTCACCTCGAGTGATCGCCAAAAGGGAATAAAAGGAAGGATATTCTTTCGGCTTTGAACAGATAAGGAATTGCTCGCCAAATGAGCTAGAAGTGTCTCAAAGGCACTGAACCATTACCAAAGACGTCACTATCTAAAACCCTACCAGGAAATCAAGCTCGACTGAAGGAACTTCAATCAAGCTTCGGGGGCAAATGTTGGGTATCGATAGTGACGGCCCAGTAAGAAAAGGCCTCGAAGGCCCAATAACTATAGAGGGGGTAAACCCATGACATCCGAACCGGATCGGCCCAAGTACAAGCCAAACTTGGCCCACCATCGAGTAATCCAGAATCGAGCCCAAAGTCTATAGAGACGCCAAAGGCTCTCAGACTGCTCGCCATTCTCTACCAAGTCGCGACCTTCCACTGCTCGACATGGGAGTGCTCGCCCCGAAGAGAGCCTTGCATCTCTCCTCTGGTCCCACTAAACCGTTAATAACAGAGTGGCCAAGATATCCCGCATATCTCGGTCACATATTCACTAAAGATTAGATTTGGTAACTGCAATATCTCGCAGTAACTGCCATATCCCACGATCCGAATCTTCAGCAACTCAATATACATTAAGATATTCAGTTGCCTTTATACAGTTCTATCTCTCTTACACTATAAATACCCTTGCTTTACATACGTTCTTTACGTTTTGAGTTTTATACACACATATACTCATTTAAGCATCGGAGATGGACCCAGAGGCACCCCCTCTGTTGCGTTCCCCTACCTGCAGGTTCACCAGGAGTTGGAGCTGAAGCGTCATCTCAACCTTGTCTGGCATTCAATTCACTGCCAGATCAGCATTCAGGATTTCACGATCCAACAGTTCCTAACATACATCATTCGTTTTTAGGGTTTGCATAGTAAATTTGGCCCGAGCTTTCTATATGGACTCTCTTTCCACAATAACACATGTAACAGAGAATCTCAAATTGGAATTCGAATTCCAATTGCGACTATTATTCTATTTTGACGTAAACAACGCAATTGAATTATCAACAAAAAGACTCGACATTAAACCAGCAACAACACAATGATTTTCTTCTTCCATTAGTGAATTATATGCGGAATTAACAGTAGGTAACGACTTTAGCAACAACAGATTACTCCTTACTCCATGATAAGTTTCATTTAATCCCATTAGAAACTGGAAAAGATTCAATCGCTCATGCATTGGAGTAAATTCATCCAATCCACCACAGTTACAATTTGGCATTCCAAAAACAGCAGCAAATTCATCCCATAATCTACGCAGTTTAGTGAAGTATGCTGAGATACTGAGAGTACTTTGCTGTAAAGTGCAGATTTCGCGATGAAGTTCAAACACGCATGTCCCATCTACTGTACCAAATCGTTCTCATAGATCATTCCAGATCTGTAATGCTGTAGGTATGTACAATACTCCACTTACTAAATCAGGTGAAAGCACGTTCATAATCCATGTACAAACCACTGCGTTACGTTGGTCCCATCTGGATTGACATTCTGGAGCGACTGAATCTCTCGTGCAGGTTCCATCAATAAAAACATGTTTATTCTTCAGCTGCAGCTGAGCGATTTCCACGCGACTCCACAACTGATAGTTTTCCGGTCCAGTCAAGTGAAATGAATTCAACGTCACATTGGAATCTGACGGATGAAGAAACAATGGATCATTGATCGAGAACACTGGACAAGGAGCAGCAACCATTAACATGGTTGTGATACCATGTAAAGAAGAATGCATCAAAGTAAGATTATAGAGAATAGCAGAATCTCCAACTCAAGATGAGATTGGAGAATTTCTATTACTAACAGAGAGTCACCTAGAATGAGCGAAGGATCTCAATCATAGGAGCTCAGATTTTATAGACCCTAGAACACTAGACATCTATTTATATCATTCTTGAATAACAGACTTTCAATTAACAAACTTCTAACAACTTAACAGCTCAACACATCCACTTGCACTAGTATACTTCTAATATGAGTGAACGAGCAACTGTTAGTCAGTTTATTAGTGGATTCGAGCTGCACTTACAAGGGTCAGTGATGATGCAACACCCACAAAACCTTCAAGAAGCATATGCCATGGAAAATTTGCACGACGCGATCATCAAAACTCAGTCGCGGTTACACACGCACGTGAAGTCCTCGTTTCCCTTGGGTAAGCAATCACCAACTACCATGGGTACCCTAGGAAATAATATTGTCGTAGGAAACCATGTTGTTGTACGTACGAGTGTGAATGTTGGTAAGATGAACTATGCTGATAATACGGGGACTTGGCTGACTAATAATAAGGAAATTGAAGCCCGTCGAGCTAAAGGGTTGTGTTACTGGTGCTCAAAATTGAGTAAGCTTTTTCATTATATTAGTTCATCAATCTATATCTATATATTAATTTGGGTAGAACCTCTATAATTAAAACACATAAGCTTTTGTCTTGCTTAGATGTAAAAAAAAACAATGTTATTGGTTGATGAATATTTTTTGTAACCGACGATGACATGCACTTGCCACGTGTACGTTCAGAAACTGTAGAATTCTTATGAAGTTTCTCATTGTTTCTCATAGTACGTTTCGTATTTCATCTCATATCCACATTTATTATATTTATTTTTTTCTTTTTAATAATATAATAATATTTATTTTAATAATTTGTTTTTAAAATTCATTTATTCTATTTTAACATTTCTATTATAATTATAGTTTTTTTAATGAAGGTATATATTTATTTATATTTTTTAATTTATTACAATTTATAATTAATATTATAATACTAAAAACCTACTATTCTATTTTATGAAAGAATTAATGTATGCTAGATTTCTCATATTAGCATATGTGCGATTATAAAAATACATTGATGATACATTTTCTAAATATTATAAATACTTTCCAAATGCTTTGTTTAATGCGTCTAGAAAATAAGTAATAACTATTATCAAAGTAGATACAATTATAAAAATATGTATATTCAATATAATGTTCATGCATGATAAATACATGATAGAAACATAACATAAAAGATAATTAATTTAAAAAACATGCATTAACATTATATTAGTAAATGTTTATATCATTTTTATTACCAACACATGTTATTATTCACTAACCCTAATAATATATATATATATATATATCAAATTCTTGAATTAAAAAAAAAATCATTTTTCGATACTTTCTGTTACAATATTTATTGATTTAATTTTCACTTTTAAGTATTTTAATATTGATATTATTATTTCACTCATAATTATAGTATAATGTAAATAATAAATATTTATTTTCATAACAACTCATAATTATTTACTATAGATAGTTTAAGCTTTATAATAGTAAAGTTTGTTTTAATCAATATTCAAATAATAAATAATTTAATAATATTTACACTATTTATTTACTACTTAGAATAAAATAAAATATAAAAAATAACAATTCATAAATTAAATTTAATATTTACACGGACAAGATTTCTAGTTTATTATATAACAATTAGCAGTTGAACATCACGTTATAATGTTGTGAACACAGTAAATTAACATTAGGAGATTCATATCAACATATAATTTAAAAAATTCAAATGACAAATTTTTTTTAATCATCTAATTTATTTTCCTCTACTCTTACTTTTGATTCCTCTTAAGTGTTTACACACATAAAAGTACTAAGATGCAAAACTTCCAATTTTTATTGTTAGGGTGTAAACCTACTTGACATTGACAAATTAAAATAAATTATTCTACCTATATGAAAGAAAAATTGTGTAAAAAGTTACTTGTCAAGAGTTTAGGCTATCTAATTATTTGATTAAATTTGTTATTTTGTTAAATCCCTTCTAAGTTTTGTTATTTTGATAAATTCCCTCTAAATTTATGTATAATAAAGGCTTAAACAAGTTTTTAATGTTAGTTTTTTTTTTTTAAATTTGTGATACTAATATATAATTATTTAAACTGCATTAAAATATATATTGACTTCACTTATATTAAGTATTTTTTATGATACAATTTTATAAACATTATTTAATAAAAATGTATTTTTTTTTCTAATAAAATGATTTTCCCCATACTCTTATTATTTTTATTTCTCCCAAACCTTAGTATAATTTGCCAAATA
This sequence comes from Chamaenerion angustifolium, assembly GCA_946814005.1. Taxonomy (NCBI): domain Eukaryota; kingdom Viridiplantae; phylum Streptophyta; class Magnoliopsida; order Myrtales; family Onagraceae; genus Chamaenerion; species Chamaenerion angustifolium. The sequence goes on from OX328279.1 coordinate 6,496,134, forward strand.
AATTTGTTAGTGTGCAAAACCTTCAATTTTCTTTGTTGGTGTGTAAAACTTATTTTGACCAACTTGTTAATGTAACAGAAATTGAAAATGACTGAGAATTATTTAAATAATTTTAGAGCTCCATGTAGATAAGGGGCATTATTAATTTAGATATAACTTATAAAATAAATATTATTACAAGTTAAAATGAATTATTTCAACATATATGATAGAGAAAATGATATAAAATGTGTAATTCTTTAATTAGATTATCTAACCAAATCAATAATATATATATAGATGTATGGGGTCAAACATGTTTGTTTATCCAAGAAAATCTATTCACTTCCGCCTGACTTTAATTCATTGGTTATTATAAAAGTGTAGGTCTCCATATACGTTTCTGAACATGGGAAGGTCAAACATCAACATATATACAAATATTAATGTAAATTCTATTCTGTTATCTGACTTAATTAGTAGGTCTACATATAGTTGAAGTTCGCCAAATAGTTTGGCTGAACTAATTGGAATCATCCTCAACAATATGAACCCACTCACTCTCCTCCCACTCCCATTTCAAGGAAGTTGAATTGTCTCTTCTATTCAAATCCAACTTCTCCCTCTCACAAAACCTTAAGCCTTCCTTATAAATACAGAAAAAATGTAGTATTTATGAACAAATCTAAACAACATACCCTTCGTTTCATCTTCAACAAATTAAAACATGTCTTCTTCTGATCAAACATATCTCATCACTGGATTACTGCTTGCATCTCAGATTTTCACAGTATGTGTCCTTACAGAAATGAACTTGGTGGAGGGAGCAGACACATCTTCAGCAGTGTTCAATCTTCGGGCCTCCCGAACCATCTTTGTAGACCCGTCAAACCGGGCAGGGAACTTTACAACGATACAGGCAGCCATTGATTCAGTTCCTCTGAACAACAACAAGTGGATCTGCATATACCTCAAGAAGGGCACCTATCGGTACGTAAAGTCCACCTTTTCTTGTATATTTTAGGAATTGCTTATTTATATTGTAATATAATGAAGTTCGTTTTGCTGTACATCTATTGATATGCAGTGAGAAAGTGAAAATTCCAAAGGAGAAACCGTTCATAATTCTTAAAGGTCAATCGAGGAGAACTACAGAGATAGTGTGGGGTGATCATGAGAATCTTGCACAGAGCCCCACTTTCACCTCTCTTGCTGATAACGTCGTCATTAAATCCATAAGTTTTAGGGTAAGATTTCTTCTTCTTCTTTCATATGTCGATGACACGAACGACCAACCATTTGTCTTCAAACTAAGATTTGAATTTTGTTTTACCAAATGAACAGAATTCATATAATAGCCCGGTCCATACGAACCCTAGGGTTCCAGCAGCTGCAGCAAGGATCAGTGGTGACAAAACATTCTTCTATAGGTGCGGGTTTTACGGGTTGCAGGATACACTTTGGGATGACGAAGGTCGACATTATTACAAGAGATGTTCCATCCAAGGAGCTGTGGACTTTATCTTTGGCGGCGGTCAGTCTATTTATGAGGTAAATAGATAGGTAGAAACAGTTTCTGGTTAATTCAGTTGATGATGAAGAAACAAACTTGGTTTTACTTACCAGACCCAATATCTGCAGGACTGTTCCATATCGGTGCTTGCAGGTGCACTGGGTCCAGGAATTAAAGGAATCATTACTGCACAGGGAAGAACAAACCCTGAAGATACAAATGGATTCGTATTCAAGGACTGTAAAGTGACCGGGACCGGGAAAGCTGTGCTTGGACGACCATGGAGACCCTATGCTAGGGTTTTGTTCTACCACTCTAACTTGACTGATGTTGTTGACTCCAAAGGCTGGGATTCCGGTGCATTTGCAGGCCAGGAGTAAGTCCATTATTATCCTTCAAACCCACCCCTGCAATATCCTTAACTCACTCATGATGTTTTTAATTAATACTGGATCACTACATATATACAGGAAAAGAGTGAGCTTTGGAGAGTATAATTGCTATGGAGATGGAGCAGGCACTTCAGAAAGAGTGATCTGGGAGAGAAAACTAAACTGGGAGTCAGTGAAGCAGTTTGCTAGCATGTCTTACATTGATTCGGAAGGATGGATTAACACTCAACCCTTTTAGAAATTCAATCACTTATTTGAGGATCTCTGGGTTTTTGATGAAATGGACCAATCTAGAACATACTCTAAACACCATATTAGTTATTACTTGGACTAGGAAATGATTGGATGTTCAGATTGATAAGAGTGCAGTTGTACAGTTGGGAAGGCCTTGTAAGATCTATACAGTATTCAATTGTCAGTTACCCTAAATGATATTAAAAAAGTGGTATTTATACAGGGAATTAACCCACAATCTGAGTTAACTTTTTACCGTTGTTGTGTCTAACCAAAATATTACTTCTAAGTATAGTTTAGGTTATATCTCCTCTCATGTAATTCAGGGTCACGTTAGTCTTCTCAAACAAGTAATGACTTACGAGCCGTTGTGATGTTACGATCTGTTGGCTAGACGACCTTGGGCTGACTCAATAATAAATAGTTAGGCCGAGTCAATAATAGGTGGACCGAGTTAATAGGGAGCCCGTGAATCGTTTTCCTCCCATGTAACTAACCCTTATTATGGGCATGTGATCAGTCAAAAGATGGTATGGATGAAAAATATCAACTTCTACTCTCATTTTCTCTCTCTATTCTGTTTCTTCGTGTACCTCCTTCTCGATTACGTCAATTCCATTTGGCCAACTTCCCACTGTTGGTCTTAACAAATTGTATCAGAGCCAGCTGCCTGCCACCATTACCATCGCCGGTTGGAGAGGACCTTCGTAGTAGGAAGCTTTCAGCCGTCGTTGCGTTCTGACATGGAAGCAGACAAGGAATCACGCGCACAGAAGGACGCTCGAGTTGTTGCTTTATTGTTGGAGTTCACCAAGCAAATGACCTCCACCAACGTTCGCAACCGAACCACATTCGACAACATCAAAATGATGATGGCGACTATCTTTGCACAAATTTTGAAATTACGGCGTGACTCTAAAATTCTCGGACCAGGAGAAGGAGCTTCCATAACAACTTATCTGACATCCTCAGGAATTAATCACCCACCCCGCCACCACCACCACCGCGACCACTAGAGACTCGCGAGCTGAACCACGCGTACCACTTTGGAAGGATCGATTTTCCGCGTTTCGCTAGAAGTAATATTGCGAGTTGGTTATACCAAGTAGAACCTAGAAACAGCAATTTCTGGGTTATAAGAACCCAGAAACAGCATTTCTGGGTTCTAGAAACAGCATTTCTGCTTTCTTAGAACCCAGAAACTGCAATTCTGGGTTCTTCAAGAACCAAGAAATTGCAATTCTGGGTTCTTCAAGAACCAAGAAATTGCAATTCTGGGTTCTTCAAGAACCAAGAAATTGCAATTCTGGGTTCTTAGAATCCAGAAACTGCAATTTCTGGGTTCTTAGAATTCAGAAACTGCAATTCTGGGTACTTCAAGAACCAAGAAATTGCAATTCTGGATTCTCAAGAACCCAGAAATTGCAATTCTAGATTCTCAAGAACCCAGAAACAGCATTTCTGGGTTCTCAAGAACATCAAATCGAATTTGATACGGTTTTGGTTATTCAATCCTTCCATGTGTTCTTCAATACAACTAAGGGCATAATAGTCATTTCACAATTCAATAATATGTTAAAAAAATGAATTAACGTTAAAGTTAACGGTTTACTAACGGAATAACTAATTAATCACATTTGGAAAAACATGTGTAACCAATTAGTCACATAGCAAAACCAATTAATCACATTTTGAAACATGTGTAACCATTCTGCACAATGGTGAAACATGTGTAACCAATTAAGTAATTAACCCTAATTTTTATCCCCAAACATTTGGTTAGGGTGACTTTAGTCCTCAAAGTTTCGAAAATTACAAATTAGCCCCAAATTTATTTATTTTTGAAGGGTATCAATATATATGTGTGTATTGACATGTATGGTTTGTTTCTTTGCTTGAATTTATTAGATAGGTAGATCTAGTTTTCGATTAGCATAGATAGCAAACCTTTAAGATTGTCCTTAATATACTTTCGGAAGTTTGGATGAGTATGAATTACACCTAGGAAAATGTTCCTGAGTGTGAACCACTCGGTTAGTCTGCGAGGTTCTCCGAATTTCCTTGAATAATGCTAGGACGATTGTTTTGTGTAAGAGTCGAACGCTTTGATTTAATGTGGTATGTTCGTCTCTGGTCCGTTAAGGACTGTTGGTATAGACTATGTTTCAATTGATAGTAGTGACTTTAGGGCATGCTTAGAGATGGGGAGTGCTTCTCGACATAGCTAGGGTTGTCCCCCGGGTTTAAGTATGTTCTCAAGTCTGTCCTATCGGTGTGAGACTTGTCTTTTACATGCAATAGAACATTGTTCCTTGTGTCTCCATGATCCTATTAGAATTTCCTTTAGTTAGAGAAATTAGGTCGCCATGAAGAACATCATCGCTTAGTTGGACAAAGGTCTTAGACTTAACGATGACATGCATAAAATCCGGAGAAAGCATATAAAGGTGGTACTAAGTAGAAGTCCATTAACCCCATCAAGAAGATTATGCAAAGACCCGATTCTGGAATAATAACGAATTAGCATAAGGCTTTACATTTGAGTGGGAGGTTAATGATGTTAAGACGTGCGCCATGATGCTGAGTACGGTGGATGACGACATCCTTTATGAGTTTGAGCTTAACACACGACTAAAGGGTTGTGGGATACTTTGCAGGCTAGAAATGGTTCTATACGACTGCTCAGTTGTGCTCACTCAACATTAAGTTTGATTCACACATGATGAATCCTCAGCACTCTGCGATATATCATTTGAGGTATATGGCCAACATGATCGTGAAACTCAAGGACGGTCAGTTAGTGACCGATGAGCAGGAAATCCGGATCGTAATCCGTTCTTTGCCTAACTCCTAGAAACAGATGAAAATCTAAATAACTCATTTTAAGGCCCTCATTACCTTTGAACATGTTCGAACACTCATTGAGTTGAAGAGGACAGACCCAAGGTCGCCGGACCTATGGCTGAGGTGCGTGTGACGCCCTCCTCTGGACCTAATAAGAGTCGTTAAAGGCGAAGGAGTAATGCACAACGCGATGACGCAAATGCATTGAAGGCAAAACTGAGGTGAACCTAAGGACTCCTCTGAAAACAACATCGCGAAAATGTTCGCGTAAGGCCGAGAAGCCTAAGTACAGGAATCCTCCAACTGTGGCCAGTGGGTACACTTTGTGAACGCCTGCCTTGAATCGATCTGACATGAATGTCTTAATGGTTAATCTAGTTAATTTTTTATTCCTAGTACAGATATGTTGACTCAGTCATGTCCTTTGTGGATTTTGAATTCAGGATCGAAAAATCACGTAACCAAGGATTGTGACGTTTTCGTAGAGACATGGAGCCCGCGTGAAATTAGGTGGATTTACATCGATAACAACCTTATTGTTGAAGTCGAAAGGATTAGAACTCATGAGCTGCGCTTGCGCGACGATAGAGTTTTAGTCTGAAATCATATCCTCTATGCTTCGCAGAAATATGTTATTTTAGTCTTAGGATTAATGAAACTCGGTTTTATATTATCTTTTCATGAATCTTCCGTCCAATTGTCTTTAGATTCAACTTCGTTTGGCTTTAGTATTATTTTTGGTGGATTTATTGTTTTGAATTTGGATTCATGCAACAATAATAATTTCATTTTTTTTCTTCTACTCGCGCATATGTTTGCGATGAGAATGAAAGACAAACATAGAATGTTGCGGCTAGCCCAATGGGGCTTTGCCGCCCAACATTCCACAAGTGGAGTCGTCTACTTGTGTAAGTTATCTAGCAGAAAATTCCACCAGAACGCCTTTTTGGTTAGGCACCTATAATTGAATTTCCATTTGCAATTAGTCCATTTCGATGTCTGTTACCTTCTTAGTGCTAGAGTTCGGCACGGAGCGCAAAAATTTATTACACCTATTAGACAGGAGGGTAAAGGCCATCCACCCTGATCCGGGAAGAAGAGTACATTTCAGCGAAATAACGGTTTATGTAATGAAAAAAGGAATCATTCATCAGTTGACGATCTCGTTCACCCCTCAGCAAAATGGTTTTGCAGAGAGGCGCAATAGAACGCTCCTTAAAATGGTTCGTTCGATATGGCGCAGACTCAATTGCTGATTTCCTTATGGGGAAACACTTTGAAGAGTGCTGCATATATCCTGAAGCATGTGCCGACGAAGACGGTTAACTCCACTCCATATGAGTTTTGGATTGGAATAAGTTATGGACCTTCACCATATGCGCCCATAGGGGTGTGCCGCTTACACCCATGATTACTCGAATAAGTTTGGGAAATATTGGACCTAGAGGAAATAATAGTATTTTTGGTTACTCTGATATCTCCAAGGGGTATGTGTTTATAGCCGAGTAGAAAAGTAGGAGTGTTACCGAGATCGAATCACGAGACGTAACGTTTGTAGGGAACGAATTTCCTAATAAGGGAGAGATTGATTTTGATCGATCTCTATATGAGATTCAAGATCAAGTTAAGCAGACACATGTTAATTCGAGTGGGAGAGTTGAAACCGCAGATAATGAATCAGTTCGTCGTCCTCTAGATTCACGGCCTGCTAAAGCGAATGGAACAGATTCCGGTCCTGATGATCTTGTTGATAGTGGGAGCATTGTGGATCTCATTCTCAGTGGGAGTAATCATGGTCATACCCTGGTAGTAGTGAGTTGTTAGGCCGTGGGCTAAAAACCTAAGTTTTCCTACCGACGATATGTATTCAAAGGTGATGGAGAACTAAACACCCTAATATCTGATGATATGGTTATTGTGTCGTAAAACGTTAGAGAAACTCTCAATGGACCATTCTAAGAAGAATGAATGAAAGTAATGGAAGATGAGATGAACACTTTGGACGAGATGAAATCTATAAGGAAGAACGGTGTTTGGACTCTGGTCGACCTTCGAAATGACATAGAGCAATAGAGGTAAATGGGTTCTTAAGATGAAGCTCAAGGCTGATGAAAAGTTGAATATCACAACTCGATTGATTATGGCTATTGGAGTGAGTTTTGACTTGGAACTGCACTAGATAGACGTTAAAACCGTCTTCCTCAATGGTGAGTTAGAAGAAGAGATCTATATGGAGCAGTCTGAAAGCTTTGTGCATAAATACCATGAACACTTAGTGTGCAAACTTCAAAAATTAATTTATGGTTTGAAACAGTTCTCTAGGCATTGGTAACGCAGAGTTCATGATTTGGTCGTGGAAAATGGATTTCTCCTGATGGATGAGAATCCTTGCGTGTAGACCAAAAGGGTCTGGATCGAACTTTGTGTTTATGATTCTATATGTAGATGACCTACTCATAGTCGTAAATAGCTTGGAGTTCCTCACACAGGTAAACATCTGATTGTCTTCTCTGTTTGGGATGAAGTACATAGGTGAGGCTGCGCACATCCTTGGGATTCAGATCTCTTGAGATCGTCGTAGGAGGCAGTTGTGGATTTCACAGGAAAGCTACATAAAAAAAGTGTTGGAAATGTTCAACACGAGTAATTGCGAACCAATTGAAACTCCAGATTACGTTGGTCAACCTCTCAAAATGGATATATGGACCAAATAAATAAATTATGTAGCTAAGTGCAGTTAGAAGCCTAATGTGCGCAATAGTGTGTACTCAGCCTGATATTTGTCATGTCGTCGGCATGGTATGTAGGTACCAAGCTGAACCCGAATTTAAGAAATGACAGACAATAAATAGGATCATGTGATATCTTAAGGGCATCGTCATACTCTTTGCTAGAGACTTGCTAGAGATCCGAGAATCTCTAGATGACTGGGTATAACAATGCGGACTATGGTGGTGACTTTGATGAGAGAAAATCCACCTCGGACTTTATGCTCTGCTCTCCGATGGCGCCATATCGTGGATGAGAAAGAAGTAGTCACGCATTATGTTGATTGCCATTGCTGCCAAATGTGTGGGTCTTGTTTGGACCATTCAATAGGTTGTATGGATGAAGAGACTTCCGGATTGACTGCTGAGTCATTGGAGTCGCAATCTATGTGATATAGAAACCCAAGTATCATAACAAGTCATAGCAAGTAGATATCAAGCGAAACTATGTTTCAGACGTGGTTAGACACAAGGTGATGAGTTTGAAGTACTTGTCTACGGATGAGATGGTTGTGGATCGTCTCTCCAACCTTGAAGATGGAGTCTTTAGTGAGACATGTGTAGTCTCTACGACTGTGTAGAATTAGTTGATGTACTTCATTGGTTATATTTCCCATACAATGTTCTTTAACTTGAATTATATTTGAGTGTGCATGTTTTCACAGTTTGATTGTTTTGTGTGTTCTTACTGTGACTGATTATTGAAATATGTTAAAGTGGATTAGATCACCCCCTCACACGGGTGATAGCTTTTATGCCTTTGTGGCTAGGTGAGGCAAGTGATGGTTTCTAGTTCTGGAAATCTGTTGGGATGAAGGTCTTTGTGTCCGGAACTATCTGATTTCGCACTACGACGAATTCTGGTTTGTCAATCCACTCACGGGTTGGATGGTAGTCTTTGTGACTTTTGGTTCGGGTAATTTGTGCGCCTGATGGACATCTGCACAACATTTGGACATATACCCCATGGGAAGGAGATATGCTGTAGCGCGCGTTCCATACCGCGGCGTATCCAAAACGACTATGGGTATGACTCGAGACGTGATCTTAACTCGGAGTTGTGTGAGACCTAGAGCTCTTTGCGTAAGAGCCGCGTACGTACCCTCATTACTCTGAACAGAGACTTGAAGTTCAGTTCAGTGTTTGCTATCTTAGTCTGTGCTCGATGGGCCTTCTACGTATTCCGCCCGGGTCCCGGTTCTAATTGTGATGATGGTTTTGTGGGAAGATGTTGATCATTATGGGATCTTCTTGATATTGTGTCCACTAGGTGGTCACCAACCACGCCATCGGCTACGGTTGTGGGCGCAATACATATATAGATCTGAAAGATCATTGTGTGGTTAGACTTGGAGAAAGATTACACGACCAAGGTTGCAGGACACATTTCCACTGCTGGTGTGGGATCCACGGGTCGCTGCGTTTTCTTAACTGGTGCGTAGCACTTTGCTCGTTGTGCCTGCCGGTCGCATGGCTGCCTCCTCGTATGTGACTTTACTATATATTGAGTTTCGTTCTCTTGGTGCTGACATGATGAATGAGCGTCCTCCACTTTGTGCGAGTGAGAGATGTTGGTTTTAGGATAATGGGTCGCCCATAAGTGGGAGTCCATTCACATAAGCCCAGTTGTGTGCCTGGCCTTAAAACCTATCCAGGTTGCTCAGAGTTAGGAAAAACCTGATGATGATGAAAGTTAGCCGCCGTACAGTTTAGACAAAGGTCAGTAGCTGTGGTATTATAGGTCATTGCCCGTCAAACCGTGGCGTGTCCTCCCGTCCGACAGACTATGATCCCAACCTCCAACAGATCTGCTTCCGCTTTCGTTAAGGCAACCCTTTAAGGAGGTAACTTAATTATGTGTTATGTTGTGCCCTAGTCAATTGCATGTTTCGTACTTAATCCAACAACCCATATATAAATTTATGTATTTATTAAGATTATAACATTTATGACGTTACAGTATTTTCGCATGTCGCAATGAATACGTGTAAAACCGTGGTTAATAACCACGGTTATGATTACGGTTATATATTGAAAATTGTATTCGTAATGTTTATGAATACGATATGCAGTTTAAAAATATGGTATGATTATGGTATCTGTAACATCCCGTACCATACTCTAACAATTGACAAAAGTATTAAGTACCCATATGGAGTCAATAAAGTTTCTCATCAACTAAACAAACCAACAAAAATACCATTAATTAGGAGGTAACAAGTTTCGTATTTATGACATTTAAAATAATTAAGATTGTAATTTAACCCAAATCCAAACCAAAATCTCTTGTCATGAATCTGACACGAAAATTGCATCCCAGATCAATTCCATGTCTAAAGATGGCATCCTACTCAGTTGAACCGGCTCCATATCCACAACTGCCGTCTTACCAGACCCGACAAAATCTTTGGTTTGATCGTCCTCGTACGTGACCACCATCTTCCTTGAGACTGTTTTCTTACAGACAGGATTATTTAACCCTTGAGAGATGGCTTGGAGCTTAGTTTCAACAAGTGCTGCTGTAGAGGAATTGCCCTTGATGTCGTGCTTCAGCTCTGGAAAGTTCAAATGAGCCAAATCGCCCCTTAGTATATAAGCCGCGGTGTCATAAGCCATGGCAGCTTCCTCTGCCGTCTCAAAGGTCCCAAGCCAAACACGGGTTCGATTACGGGGCAGTCTTATCTCGGCGACCCATTTGCCCCAGTGTCTCTGCCTCACCCCGCGAAACAGCTTCCTGGGAGGTGATGAACTCTTTGGGGATTTCATACCCGTGGACTTCATGTGTTGTTGTGTGTTGGTTGCCCTGACCCGTTTGAAAGATAGTAACGGGGCGTTGTCGGAACCCGATTCAGGACTTTCAGTTTTGCTAAGAAAATGCGGGATTTGGTTTGTTTGGTCAATGGTTTTGGGCCAAAACAAGGTTAGGTTTGAAACAGATGGTGTAGGTGATGAGGAGGGGGTTGTCGGAGTAGTAGGGTCGGAGACCCTAACATCAGGAAGAAGGTGAAAACGGGCAGAAGGAGGAGGAGGACTAGAATGATTGGAACTGTGAAGAAACATGGAAGAAGAGGATTTTGTTGAGATATCTAGGGCAGTAGTGCTCCACAACAATGGATCAACAATGGGTGCAGGTTTTGAAGCAGTTTCTTCAGCTCCTCCGCCATTGGAGAAGTGCTTGAGGAAGAAAGTTTCCAATTTTGGAAGATGACTCTCCATTCCACACAGCAGCTAAAAATGGAGAACAAATGATGAAAATGGAAGGTGGAATTGCTACTTATATAATTATTTATACCAGAAAAGTGCAGCGTGATGTTGAAATTATTATTATTATCTGAATATTTTATATAAAGTCATCATATTAATTCTTATGATTCATATTTTGGAACCTCCTAAAGCATGCACATTCCCTCCGTCTCTGCTCTTTCCCCGAAAAGCACGCCTTCGTGCCACCCATTCATTCTATTATATTACCAATCAGATGTCGACACGACACCTAAATGTTCTTTCCTTACTCCACAGGAATTGGATCTGACATTGCACACTATACGAAAAAAAAACAGATTATAAACACTAATTTTAACCATTTATTATTTCGCATATATATATATATGTATATGGTCTTGATTTTGTGGGTATTTAAAACAAATGTTCTTTTTTAGTCAGATAACTCTGATCAATATAATCAACTGATATTATGTTGCTCTATTTGACCAATGTGAATTTAATGAAATGGAACATTAATTAATTGACTCAGTTTTATGCTTTCCATGGCATTATTTGCATGTATCTTAATCATCATCATGTGAATTTCCTACACTTCCACATGCCTTATGTTCTTTGCTTTCCCTTTAACTTTCTTTTATTTTTTTTTTATACATATTCACCATAAAAATCAATAAGATCTTATTTTAAAATAAAAAATCTTCAAATTTGACTTATATTTAAATATTAATTATCAATCTGACCTTTGCATTTCGATATTTACAAATTTGATCATACATGCGAACGAGTTTCACGGGCGGTTAAGTGAATAGGAGGAACACACTCCTTCCTCCTTCTCTTGTAGTCTCCACGACCAACTTCCCGTCATCGCCAACTTTCAGCTATGGAAGATACCCCAAGTTTATTTTCTTACCACTCGTGTTAGGGAACAAAATTGCACCTTTTTTTTGGTCCCAAAGATACTTTTATGCATTAAGAAAAAATGTTTGCTTGTTCGGTACTACAATCACTTTGAAGAAAATTTATAAGAGGAAGTGGGGGTTGTAACACCAAATCATTGAAGCACACTCCCAATCTAGCCTATATAGCAACTCAATTTGCACATTCGTTTGTTGTGCGCGGAATCACTTTCCATTCGACCATTTCGATGTTCTCCACCAATCTCATAATGTTTGCGCATGTTGTGTCGATGCGCCAATGGTGAATGTTCCCCTGTATTTGGTTTATGACTGTCGTCGAGTCTGACTCGATCACCACACAACTCCATCCTTTTTCCATGGCTAGCTTAATCCCCAACCTTAATGCCTCAGCCTCAAGCTCATCAGCAATTTGACCTATTGTCCTTCGGTTTGCTCCTCCAATGAGTCGGCCTTCCGAGTTTCTTCCCACTACCCCGAGTCCACCCCTCTTTGTTCGTTGGCACCATGCGACATCAAAGTTAATCTTGATCAATCCTGGTTTCGGTGCCTGCCATCCTATGTTGGTTGGTGGTCTTGTAGTCTCGGTAGTCTTGTAGTCTCGGTGGTGTCATTCAGGATGTTCTTATATTCCCCATGCAATTTCTTGGCTTCTACGGCAGCAACGGTTGAGTTCGACATCACCAGTTCGAATACAACATTGCATCTCTTTTTCCAGATGATCCAGCATGTCCACATGCACAGCTGCCACCTCTCCTTCTTTATTGTATCATTTGTGCTTGGCTCATTCTTTCGGTTCGTGATCCATGCACCTATCGTGTGTCTGTCCTAGCGCATTGTAGTTAGGCCAAGGGTTCGAAACCAAACCGCATTCGTCCACATGCATTTATAGGTCATATATTCAATATCTTCATCACTTCCACAATCTGGGCAGCACGCTGGAACATTCATATGTCTTCGTTGAAGTTTCTTCGGCTAGGAAGTTGGACAACATCCCCCACATGAAGCTCTTGATCTTTGGAGTTGTGTCTGTTGTCCGTATCATACGCCAAATTGATATGGTTCTACTTCCATACCCCTCTAGGTCAGCTGGGCTACCTACCTGTGCTTCCCCGAGGAGGTGATAAACCGAATTTGCTGTTACTCTTCCATCATATGTGTAGTGCCAAATCATAACATCGGTTTTGCCTGCTGGTGGGATCGACATATACAATATGTTTGCCACATCTTGTGGGGCAGCAACTTGGTACAGCAATCTTGAGTTCCACGTTCTGTCTAGGTTAATGAGTTCGACCACCTTCATCTCCTATGTTGGTTCCTCGCTGCTTCTGATCTCCATCTTGAAACCTCTCTTGATGTAGATCCGGGGGTCGATTAGGGAGTTGATAGTTTGTCCATCCCCAATTATCCATAACCCTTCTTTTAGTAGGGTGTCTCTGCCATATAATATGCTAGACCATCTCCATGATGCTCGTACGCCCCTCCTTTCAATACTCTCATCCACAACGAGTTACGCTCCTTATTGACTTGTTCAACCATTTTGGTTAGGAGGGCTATATTGAAAGTTTCGAGTTCTCGGAATCCCAGTCCTCCCACTTTCTTTGTTTGTGCTAGGATCTCCCATCGTCTCCAATGCATTTTCCTACCCTCGGTTGTGTGTCCTCACCAAAAGTTTGCTATCAATGCGTTCATTTCCTAACACAGCGTCTTGGGTAGTGTAAAAATGCTCATCACATAGGACGGTAATGCTGTTATTATCGACTTTATGAGCACCTCCTTACCCGACTGATTGAGGGTTTTTGTTCTCCACCCATTCAGCTTGTCTTTCATCCTGTCTTTTAGGTACCCTAGGGCATCACGTTTTGACCGGCCCCATACAGTCGGCAAACCCAAATATTTCCCAGGTGCTCTCTCGCTTGATATTTGGAGCTCTTCTTCTATTGCTTCGCATAGTTCCCTTTCGACTCCATTGTTAAACGAGATGCTAGATTTAGCCTCATTGATTCGTTGCCCCGAGTTTGCGCAGTACTTCGAAATCAAGGCATTTAGTCGCTGAGCATTTTCCACTGAGCCCTGTATGAAAAATAGTGAGTCGTCCACGAAAAACATATGGTGCAATTCTGGGCAACTACTTTTCAGTGTGATTCCGTGGAGCCTTCCTTCTATGACCTCCATTTCCACCTGTCTCGATAATACATCCGTCATTAGTATAAATAAGTAAGGCGAGAGAGGGTCTCCTTGTTGTAGGCCCCTGGATGGATGTATAGGGGTTGTTCGGCCACCATTCACCAATACTCGATACGTAGGTGTTGTAATGCAAGCTCTCATCCATGATATTCATTTGACTCCAATCCACTTTTCTCCATGCTCCTTAGCACAGAATCTCACTGCACCTGGTCATACGTCTTTTTCATATCTAGTTTGAGTGCACATACTACATTATTAGACCTTCTTCAGGACTTCAGATGATGGAATACTTCATGAGCCACTATAATATTGTCCTAGATAAGCCTACCTGCCACAAAGCGATCTGGTAGGGAGTGATAAGATCTGATAAGAATACCTTCAGTCTATTAACCAACACCTTAGATATAACTTTGTAAGAGAAATTACACAAGCTTATTGGTCTAAAATCAGATGCATGGTTTGGATTAGTCTTCTTGGGGATAAGAGTTATGTCTGTTTGGTTTAGGGATGAAGGGAAAGTACATGTTTCGACAAAAGGCTTTAACTGCAGTAAAGACGTATGGGCCCACAACATTCCATCTCCTTTGATAGAATAATCCCAGAAACCCGTCTGGCCCTGGCACCCTAGAGTCACCCAATTGGTAAGCCGCTCTTCTCACTTCATCCATTCTAACTCCCTTTTCCAATTGCCCATTCATTGTCTCGTCAATTTGGCTTGGTATGCAATCAAGGATTTCCTCATCGATGGTTGGTTTGTCTCATTCAAAGGCTGCCTTAAAATGGATGGGGATCTCCAGGTTTATATCATTTTCCTTCGTGAGCCAAGTCCCTCTGCTATTCATTATTCGCCTTATATGATTTCTCTGTCTCTGAGTAGTTGTTGTGAGGTGAAAGAACGTTGTGTTTCGATAACCTTTTGAGAGCCACTTCACCCTAGCCCTTTGTTTCTAATAGAGTTCCTCCCTTCGCCATAGTTCTTGGATACGATCCTTTACAATTGCTTCCTCTTCTTTGGTTTCATGGTTCGATTGGCTTACACCTATGTCCCTTAGCCTATCATTTACCTTCCTCATCTCTGTGATGTTATTTCCAAATCTTTCTTTACTCCATCTCATGAGGTTCCTTTGTCATCCCCCAAGCTTAGGCTATAGTTGACAAACTTGAGTCTGTCTTTTCCACTCATTCCATGATTGTCGAACCACTTCCTTCCATTCATGATTCTCAAACTAAATGTTTTTGAACCTGAATCCTCATCTTCTCCTTGATGCCACTCGGTCAGTGTTCATGACTATTGGTGAGTGATCTGATCCAACTGCCACCTCATTCGTACATTGAGCGTTTGAGAATTGAGAGACCCATTCACGGTTGATCAAGATCCTATCAAGTCTTTCATAAATGTGGTCATCCCCTCTCCTATTGTTACACCATGTGAATCTTAGTCCATTCGACCCTATGCCTTCCATTCCAATGTCGTTGATGAGATCATTGAATTTTTTCTATTCGCCTTTGGGATTTCTGTTGTCCTCCTTCCTTCTCGTGATGGTTTGTGATTGCATTGAAGTCCCCTTGGCACACCCACTTTCCAGTCGTCCTTCTCTCTATCAGCTTTAGCAAATTCCAGTATCGACATCTTAAGCGGTCATACGTATCCGTGTAGATCCAGGTCATATACATTGGGAAACCCTGGTTCTTCATCCACACTACTGTATCAATTATGTTTTGGCTAGCATAGAGGACCTGGATTTGAGTGTCCTCCTTTTACAAAAGCGCCAACCCTCCTAATGCTCCCCTTTATTCAACATAAAATGCTTTGTCCATTTTAGTTTGACTCTGTATTCACTCACAAAATGTATCCCCTTTCTTAGTTTCCATTCAAAAGATAATCTATGGATGATACCTCCCACTGAGGTCTTTCAAGTGTTGAATTGTCAGGGAAGACCCTAAACCCTGACAATTCCAACTAATTGTGTGGCTGTTATGGGACACCCACCAGAGCCATGGTTTTCGTTGTTTTGTTCGGGGTTATGTTGTGAATCTTGGTTGGATCCCATCAATCTGCTCATTCTCTGTTCGGTTCTCCTCGGGTCTCTTTGAACCTTTATTTTTACCTTTTTCTGTCCTTGTCCTTGTTTTTTTCAATCCTCTTCCCCGTCACTCGTTCGGGCCTTCTCCATAATTTTGGTCTTCTTTAGTCCCACCTCCTCCTTATCCTCCTCATCTTCTCAGTTTCTTTTCAGGGACATCTTATCCATACAGGGGCTCAATTCGGTAGTGTATTATAATAGTTTCACCGTTGTGTTTGTTTTGGGCGAATCGGGAGGGGTTTCAACAGAGTATGTGATCGTTTCAACCAGGTCCCTTTTATTGTCCTTTTGTTACTGGGGGTCTGGTAGCTGGGTTATGCATGAGATGGAAGTGTTTTGGACGGGTATACACGAAACATATTGATTGATATGTAAGATCATCTCTATCTCATTCCTCTTCATGTTGGCTCCACTTGTCCACACTTCCGCGTAGGATGGGTAGGTGGTTGTGTAATGGTGGTAGGTTATTTTGTCTATTTGGTTTCCTGCTTGTCTGTGTTGGTAGGTGGGGTATAATTGGGGTTTCTATCTGTGGTTTGTTGAGGTTGTGTATGGGGTTCGTTTGGCTTTGAGTTTGTAGGTCTTGGTTGGTGTTCTCTAGGTATGTTTCGGCTTAGTGTTGGCACCCCTCTCTTGATGTTTGTTTATTTCTCCACTATGGTGTTGGTAAGTTGCTTTCCATTGAGGCTGCGCTGAATGACTCTTCCTCCATCAGGTCTTCATCGGGGTTTAGCTCTCCATTTTCTTTCTCCTTCGCCATCCCTTTCTCCCCTTCTTTAACTTTGTCGAACCGTGATTTGCAGGAGCCCGACTGATCATTTTAGCCGCTTCCCTTCTGGCCTTCCCCAGTAACAACCTTATTAGTTGTACTCACGAACCATGTTCGTGGATATGGTCAGATTTATAAATACTGAAATACATAGGTCGGTTTGATAATTAGTATTGAAATATGAGTTAAATTTGTAGAAAACAATTGTAGTTAAAGTGTGAATACTAAACCAATTGTTTTATCTTGTTGGTTTTAGGATAATGGGTCGCCCATAAGTGAGAGCCCATTCACATAAGCCCAATTGTGTATCTGGCCTTAAAACCTATCCCTCTATATATCAATATATATAGGGGTGCTCAGGGTTAGGATAAACCTGCATTAGATAATAATCTTGAGAATAGATAGCCACCGTACAATTTAGACAAATGTCAGTAGCTATGGTACTATAGGTCATAGCCCGTCAAACAGTGGCGTGTCCTCCCGTCCGGCAGACCGTGATCCCAACCTTAGGCAGATCCGCTTCCGCTAAGGGCAATCACTCTAAAGAGGTAACCTAAATATTTGTATTTAGTCGATTGCTTGATGTTGCTCATATGTCAAATTCCAATATTGGTATAAGAGTCATAGTAGGTTGGTTTCCAAATTGCCGAGCTCAAAGAGGAAAATCCCCACGACGTCATCGTGACCGCGACGGGATCTAAGCCGGGAAAAGCAGCCACATCAAGGCCGAAATAGGGGCCGCCGCGACGTTCGTGGTCGTAGCTCATCCACTGCTGGGCGCAGCCCCCGTGGATGCGACCGTGTCCAGGTCGGCCGCAGCCTTCGTGGCTGGGGCTCAGCCCTTTCTGGTCGCAGCCTCAGTGGCTGTGACACGGTCTCTGCTGGCCGCAACCACTAGGCTACGACCAAGATCAAGTAGGGCCACATCCTTCGTGGTTGTGGCCCTGCGACTGGTCACAACCTTTGTGGTTGTGGCCCTGCGACTAGACACATCCTTTGTGGCTGCGACCAGTCGCCTGAGCCGCTGGGGAGAGGTCGGCCAGTGGTGGCCGACCCACCTCTTGGTGGCTACAACTGCTAGGTTTTTCAAAACTCTAGCAGTTGCCAACTCCTTCAACAAAGAAGACGACACTGTTTGGACCAGTCTGAGTAAACCGGTCCAAACCAGTCTGGTCTGATAAGTTGGACCAGACCGTTTTAAGCCGGTTCGATTCGCTGACGGATCAGATCGGACTGGTTGGCTGATGCTGACCGGACCGGTTCAGACCAGATTGGATAGTTCAATGCTGTTCAAACCGATCTTAGCTAATTCGGAGGCTTGGGCCGCCAGAATTGGGTCAAAACGAGCTTGGACCTTTTGAGGGTTTTGATAAGTTGATTTAGTCCGGTAAATGTGTCGGGACCCTTTCATTAATAATTTTTTGGCTAATTAAATTAAATGTTGGACTAATTTAAATTGATGGGAGAGTCTTATATTGTTTTATATCGCATGACTCGATAGATAGAATGGTATGTGGGTTCCTTAATTGAGTTCCCTAGATTACTTTGTGTTTTCTACAGGGTAGATAGTCTTGTCTTACACTATATGCGTGACTCTTGACTTCATGACTAATAGAATTGACTAGGTTATGATTTGTTGAGATTCAAGCATATTGTTGGAAAATTGGTCTAACATGTTAATTAATTTTACTTGTTTGGGTGACTTTGGTCCTCAAAGTTTTGAAAATTAAAAATTAGCCCCAAATTAAATTAATTTTGAAAGTTCTCAATATATATATGTTTGTGCATTAAATTGTGTGGTTTGTTACCTTACTTGCGTATGATAGATTACATTGGTAGGGAGATCTAGTTCTGACGTAGTCTAGGTAGCAAACCTTTAGGATTGTTCTTAGTAGCCCTTCAGAAGTTTGGATAAGTTTGAACTACACCTTGGGATATATTCCTGAGTGTGAACCGGCCGGTTAGTCTGCGAGGTTCTCTGAATTTGCTTGAATAATGCTATGACAATTATCTTGTATTAAAGTTGAATGTTTAGTGCGATATGTTCGACTCTGGTCCTTTAAAGACTATTTTTATAGAATGTGTTTCCATTGATAGTAGTGACTTTAGGACGTGCATAGAAACGGAGAGTGCTTCTCGACATAGCTTGGGTTGTCCTCCGAATTTAAGTATGTTTTCAAGTCTGTCCTATTAATTTGAAACTTATCTTTTTACATGCATTAGAACATTGTTCCGTGTGTCTCCATGATCCTAATCAGATTTCCTTTAGTCAGTGAAATATGGCCGCCACGAAGAACATCATCGCTAAGCTGAACAAAGATCTTAGACTTAATTGTGATAACTATAAAATCTGGAGTAAGCGTATACAGATGGTCATGATTGAGCAAAGGTTGATTGACCACATCAAGAAGATCAAGAAAATACCCGACACTGGATTAACGAATCAGCAGAAGGCATTCTATGATGAGTGGGAGGCCAAAGACGCTGAGGCGCGCGCTACATTGGTAAGGCCCCTAGAGCTTAATATCCTTTGCAATTAGTTCATTATGGCATCTGTGGACCTCTTAGTGTTAGGGCTCAGCATGGAGCAAGATATTTCATCACATTTACAGATGATTATACCCGTTATTGATTCATCTACTTGATCTCCCATAAATCTGAGGCAATAGGTGGCTTCAAATCTTTTATGAATTTGGTTGAGAATCAATTAGATCGGAAGGTTAAGAACCTCAGCACTGATGGTGCAAGAGAGTACCTTTCAGTGGAATTCAACGATCTATGCAATGAAAAAGGGATCATTCATCAGTTGAAGGTTCCTTACACCCCTCAGTGAAATGGTGTTGCAGAGAGTCGCAATAGAACACTCCTTGAAATGGTTCGGTCGATGATGGCGCAGGCCCAATTTCCTTTTGGGGAGATGCTTTGAAAACTGCTGCCTACATCCTGAACTATGTGCCGACGAAAACAGTTGACTCCATTCCATACGAGCTTTGGACTGGAAAAAGTCTGGACCTTAACCGTATGCGCCCATGGGGGTGCGCCGCTTACACTCATGATTACTCGAACAAGTTTGGGAAGATTGGACCTAGAGGAAATAAGAGTATGTTTGTTGGTTACTCTGAAACCTCCAAGGGATATGTGTTTATAGTTGAACAGGACAGTGGGAGTGTTTCCGGGTTCGAATCACGAGACACGACGTTTTTAGAGAACGAATTTCCAAAGAAGGCCGTGATTGGTTTGAACCGATCTCTATATGAGATGCAATATTAAGTTGAGAAAATGCCTGTTATTCGAGTGGGAGAGTTGAATCCGCAGAGGATGAATCTGTTCGCCATCTGCTTGATTCTTCTCCTGCTGGAGAGAATGAAACATATTCCACTCATGATGATCTTGTTGACAGCGGAAGCATTGGGGGTCTGATTCCCAATGGGAGTGATCATGGTCATACCCCTGGTAGTAGTGAGATGTTCGACCGTGGGCTAAGACGTAAGTTTCCCTCCCGACGATATGCATTCGAAGGTGATGGAGAACTTTACACCCTAATATCTGATGAGATAGCTTTTGAGCCAAAAAAACGTCAGAGAAGATCAAAATGGACCCTTCCACGAAGAATGGATGAAAGCGATGAAGGACGAGATGAAATCAATGGGGAAGAACAATGTTTGAGCACTGGTCTACCTTCTGATAGGACGCAGAGCAATAGGATCTAAATGGGTTCTGAAAACAAAGCTCAAGGCCGATGGAGCAGTTGAGCGTCACAAAGCTCGACTAGTCGCGAAAGGTTATACACAGAAGGAGGGAGTGGACTTTAAGGAGATCTTCTCACCGACCGTTCGAATGACCACAATTCGATTGATTCTGGCTATTACAACGAGTCTAGATCTGGAACTGCATCAAATGGACGTTAAGACCGTCTTCCTCAATGGTGAGTTAGAAGAAGAGATCTACATGGAGCAACCTGAATGGTTTATGCAAAACGGTGATGAGAACTTAATGTGCACGCTACATAAATCGATCTATGGTCTAAAACAATCCTCTAGGCAGTGGTACCGCATATTTCATGACTTGGTTGTGGAAAATGGATAACCTTTTACATATTTCAACCTCTCAACAAGGAAATATGTCCAAAGACTAAAGAAGAAAAGGAACGGATGGAACATATTCCGTATCTGAGCGCATTCGGAAGCCTGATGTATGCAATGTGTGTACTCAGCCTGATATCAGTCACGCAGTCGGCATGGTATGTCGGTACCAAGCTGACCCGGGATTGAAACATTGGCTGGCAGTGAAGAGGATCATGCGATATCTTAAGCGCACCGTCAACTATGCCTTGTGCTATGGAGGAAACTTGCGGAGATCAGAGGATTTTCGAATAATAGGGTACATCAATGCAGACTACGGTGGTGACCTGGATGTAAGGAAATCCACATCGGGCTTTGTGTTCGTACTCTCCAATGGAGCAATTTCATGGATGAGCAAGAAACAGTGATGCACCGCGCTGTCCACCATGGAATCCAAATTTGTGGTTGTTGCGTCAGCCGCTCAATTGGCAGTTTGGATGAAGAGGCTCCTGGATGGATTACTGACCCATAGGAGTCCAGCTGATCTGATCCTGGTTTACTGCGACAATCAGGCCGCGATCTCTGCTACAAAGGATCCCAAGTACCATAACAAGTCAAAGCACATTGATATCAAATATAACTATGCTAGAGACATGGTGAGACACAAGATGATAAGTTTGGAGTATTTTCTACAGAAAAGATGGATGCGGACCTCTTCACCAAAACCCTAAAGAGTGACCCTTTCGTGATACATGTGAAGCCTCTAGGATTGTGTAGACATAGTTGATATGCTTCATTAATTATATTTCCCAAACAATGTGTTTTGACTTGAATTATATTTTAGTATGCATTTTTTCGCAGTTTGAGTATTTTGTGTGTTCATATGTGTGATTGTTTGTTAAAATATGTCAAAGTGGATTGGATCACCCTCTCACACGGGTGATAGCTTCTGTGCTTTTGTGGCTAGGTGAGGCTGGTGATAGTTTCTAGTTCTGGAAGTGATGACCCGAAAGGACTTTGTGTTCGAAACTATCTGATTTCGCACTATGACAGATTATGGTCTGTCAATCCACTCAAGGGTCAGATGGGAGTCTTTGTGACTCTTGGTTTGGTTACTTTGTGTGCCTTATGAGCATCTGTACAACATTTAGACATATTCTCCATGGGAGAAGAGATATGCTGTAGCGCGCGTTCCATACCGCGGCGCACCCAAAACGACCATGGGTTTGACTCGAGATGTGATCTTAACTCGGAGTCGTGTGAGACCCAAAGATCTTATTTTCAGAGGTGCGTATGTACCCTCATTACTCTGAACAGAGCCTCGAGGTTCGATTCAGTGTATGCTATCTTAGTCCGTGCTCGATGGGCCTTCGACGTATTCCGCCCGGGTCTCTATTCTAGAAAAGCGAGTTGGATCGAGCTGATGGTTTCGTTGGATGGGGATGGTCTTTATGGTATCTTCTCGATATTTTGTCCACTAGATGGCCATCAACTGCGGCATAGGCTGCGGCTATGGGCACAATGCATATATAGGTCTGAAAGATCCTTTTGTGGTCAGACCTGGATAAAGATTAAATGAAGAAGGGTGCATGGCACATTTCCACTGCTGGTGTGAGATTCGCGGGTCACTACGTATTCTTAACTGGTGCATAGCACTTTGCTCGTTGTGCCTGCCGGTCACACGTCTGCCTCTTCGTATGTGACTTTACTGTATTATGAGATTTGTTCTCTTGGTGCTGGCTTGATGAATGGGCGCCCCCACTTTGTGCGAGTGGGAGATGTTGTTTTTAGGATAATGGGTCGCCCATATGTGGGAGCCCATTCACATAAGCCCAGTTGTCTATCTGGCCTTAAAACATATCCCTCTATATATTAGTATATATAGAGGTGCTCAGGGTTAGGAGAAACCTGCATCAGATGATAATCTTGAGAATAGATAGCCACCCTACAACTTAGACAGATGTTAGTAGCTGTGTTATTATAGGTCATAGTACGTCAAACAGTGGCGTATTATAGGTTAGCAGACCGTGATCCCAACCTGAGGCGGATTAGCTACCGCTTCCGCAAAGGGCAATCGCTCTAAAGAGGTAAGCTAAATATGTGTTTTTAGTCGATTGCTTGATGTTGTTCATATGTCAAATTCCAACATATCCTTTTATAGTCTTATAGGATGTGAAAATTGTTTGTCAAAGTCCTGAAACTATTGTATCGACAACTCATATATTATTTTTTTTTATTAAGGTACCGCTCATGTCTTCCAAAAGAGGTCGAGACCTAAGCTTTTTTTTTATGTGACCTTGTATACATTCTTTACAAAAGAAAGATTATCGTATAATTAACATACGCGAAATTTTATTTGCAGATCATCGATTACTTTATACAGACAACTTTTGTTAAAGACTAAAATGCCTTAATTTTTTTTTTTTACATATTTGTCAAATCGACCTCATATTTTCGTATCTACTAAATGTACCTCATATTATCAAAAGGGTGAAAAATTTATACTTCTAGCAAATTTTGAACCCTAGATCTCTTACATACTAACTAAACGTTTTTCACTACACTACTAACTTCAATTAATTTGTTTATATACTTCAAATATAGTTATTGAAGCAACTCTATAGATCAAAGATATAAGAGAAAAATAGATAAAACTGAAATAAATATAATTTCTCCTTAACCTATTGTTACACCGAATGCATATATATATATATCCTAAAACTAGCCGTTGGTAACTTCCTATCCATATCTATATCTATAACTATATATATATATATATCCTTAAACTTTGACTCTCTCTCTCTATATATATATATCCTTAACCTTCGGCATTCCTATACTTATATCCTAACATTCTACATACTTGATTTGCTTTTGAAAACACTTTGAATTCATTTGCCTCCTTTACTTTGGTTGAACACATGAATCAGCGATTTTAGTTCTGATAATCCATTGATGCTTCTCTAGGGTCGCGCCTATTCAATAGGCGCGACGCGCATATACATACTTTCCTTAAAAAAAAAATTCGATATACACTTTTTCAAATATTTTTTCGAAAGTAAACAGTTTTCGAAAAAAATCATATAAGAGGTCTAGAGTTCAAAACTTTTAGCTATTATATATGAATTTTTCACCAATTTAGATTGTAGTTTGGTTACTACGAAAATATGAGATCGATTTAATAATTAACTTTATTAAAATTAGTAAGAACAAATATTTAGGACATTTTAGTATTTCAACAAAAGTAATTTATATAAAATAGTCGATGTTATGCAAATAAAATTTTTCTAAGGATATGTCTGTTTTGGGTCAGTGTGTAGCCATGTTACGAAAGTAATTATTATTTTTCTGCTTGGAATTATTATATTATCTATTCTTACACGGTTAAGGCCACAGCGAATTCGGAGACAGCTTTTAACTAAATGTTTCACATGAATTTTGAAATTTTTATTTAAGGAAAATGGTATGAATCATAGATTACATTTACCTCATATTGTCTTTTAGAATATACTCTCCTTTTAGAGATAACAAATACCACATATATTCTCCTTTTAGAATATGTCCTATTTTAAAATTAAATATTAAAATAATTTGTTTTCAAAACTAATTATTAAAGTATATCAAAGTATATCTAAGTGTGATTGAAGTATTTGGTGGTACGTCTTAAGTTCCACTCATGAATGACATTTACGGGTAGGATAAAAAAAAACTCTACCTGGGACTGAGTGTCATGAATATGTATAAATTTGTTTGCAACTTCTTATGTTTTAAATTGCATTTACAGAACAATACTAATAATTATAGTATCTTCATCTACATGTAGTTCTTCTTTGGGGATAGATATGTTAGTTCTTCTTGTTGATGTGATGAGGTGAACTGGGATACTCCCAATAATTATATTATCTTCATATATGTATGAGATTTTGACGTTCGACGTTCAATGGTTATATTGTCCCCAAATTTAACAAAGAGATGGTTGTGATAAGGTGAAGTGACACACATTAAATACCATGTCCACTAGTGTGGTGTTTGTTTTTGGAATTTGATGAGAAGAAATGGGACGCTAACGATTTTTAATGTATCTCTATATAACCCAGAAATTCGTCGGGCAATGGGTTTTGTACCTCAGCATAGATGAGTGCATAACTACTAACAAAACTATACTAAAAATTATAGTATCTCCATATAGCTAATATTTGTGCTTGACGTGGTGGGTGGTGGGTCATCTTGGAGTGTGATGAGGTCAGTTGGTACACTTCCAATAATTATAATATTTTCATATAAAGAATTGATCAACTTGGGGAGGGTGGTGGCGGGTCTTCATGTGATTTGACGAATTAAACTTGGACGATCCTAATACTTATAGTATTTTCATATAACTGGCAATTCTTCTTGTGGTGTTAAGATGGTGGTTCTTTTGTAGGTTAAGTTGGTCGCTCCATGAAATTTTGGGTGAAGGCTCTCTAGAAGCGAAAATGGTGGAAACAAATGGGTCGGCGTAGACACATTTATACACCTTCCACTCGTGACTGACAGTCATGGGTTGGTAGCAACTAATTTTACTCTTGATTTACAGTCACGAGTGGAAGTTGTATAAAATCAAGCATATTTTCGTACAAACTGAACCTTCGATTAGTCTAAACTTCGTTGGAGCAACCTCTAAATTGTCAAGCAACTTTCGTACAAGAAGTCTACATCATCGGCTGAGATGTTCTGAAAATTTCATTTTTTATGTCGTGATACTTTTAGAATGCCTAACTCATATTTGAAATCACTTAGGTGTATTACTCTTATCAAAATGGTGACTATCAATTTTCGTTATGATGGTAATTTAGCATACAATCATGGATTGTTCAGTATATCATCGTTGAATTTACGATAACTACCACTGAAATAGACATCATCATAACACAGTTAAAAGAACGTATTACCGTTGTTTGCAAATTTAGTAGTCAAGTAGTTAATTATATCCTAATTTGGAATGTGGTTCATCAAATTTATTCAATCAATAATGAATACGCATTGGAGGAAGTTTTTTCAATGTGCGACAAATATATATAAGTGTTCGTCATTCCAAAATTAGAAGCCACTAGAGACGATCAAGAGGAAGTTAATGGAGAATAAGAAGAGTAAATTTCCAGATAAGGGGAAGGGAATTTGATTGAAAAGATGACCGAGAAGATGTTTGGAACACATAAGAGTGCAATTCAATAATTTCCATAACACATGGTTACATTATGTCATTTTAATCCAAACACCATTTATGATTATAAGTAGAGAAAATATACAAACGGAAATTGAAAGTTTCCCACTATGAGCCGTCAATTGAAGGGTTCGAACATTGTCGCTCATTAATCAGCATCGATGACACACATTTGTATGGAAAGTACACCAGAAAGTTATTAGTGACATTGACATACAATGCTGACAATCAAATACTTTATTGTGATTCGCCTTTGCAGATTTTGAGAGTACAAATTGTACGACATGAGTTTTAGAGCGCCTACGCCAACATGTGACGAAGGATCAACGCTTGACATGTATAATATATGTTGTTCATACGTGTATTAAAAAGGTTGTTGCGACTATTTTTCTAGAACCCTGAGGGCTCCATATATACCGTGCCCATCACCTTGCAGCGTCAATAAGAATTTTAAAGATGAAAATTCGAAGAAGAAATTCTCTGAAATGGTGTGGACAACATCAAAGAAAAAGTTCAACAAGTTGTAAAAATTATTCAATAGTTCTAACGAGGGCAAGTTTCGCCAATTGTTAGCTAATTGTGGGGATTTCAGCATATGCTCTTAAGTGTACGATGATGGACATACATACGGTGTTATGCCAGCACATCTGTCAGAAATCTTGCAACAAGGTCTTGAAAGGAGATCGGGCATTGCCCGAAACGACATTGGTAGATGTTACATTTCAAAGGCTAAACATGTATTTTGTTGATCGTACGACATAGTATGAAAGGAGGTGCGAAGGAAAATGTCTTTCTTACAAATGCGAGACAATTATTAGCAATCATTGAGGAGTATGCTCAACCTTTTGAAATGGATATTTCCTCGTATAGAGAAGAGTACAAAGTAAGAACGTGTATTAGTAACAAAAATCATGTAATCCTGCACCAAATGTCAAGGGACTACTGTAAATTGACGGTGTTTTGACGATCATGTAAACATGTCGTGGCAGCGATCTAACAAATAGGGATCTGAACTCATATGTTGATCCACATTATTGTGTTGATTACTACACATGGACATACCTTCCTAAATTCAACACCATACCAGAACCATATTGTTTGTCAAAGTGGAATGGTCCAACAGTAAGGTGTGATCCCCAAATGTTAATTTCTACACGTGGACACATGAAAATGAGAATTCATAATGAAATTAATAAGTTCTATTAGTATACCACGACAGAGAGATTATATGTCTCAATAAAGGTGTTTTACGCACCCAAATACATTTTTTCCAAGCAATTTGTTTATTCGACAAACTCAAAAACATGTGACATAATTAAGATTCAATAACTACATAACTGATAACATTCAATTTTAACTTAAATTGCAATTAAAATTTAAAAAGTTACAAATATATATACACATGTAACTAGGTATTACGAGTAAGTTTTTTCTATCTTACCTGTGATTGTGAGTCACAGATGGAACTTAACGGATGTTTCACCTTCTATTGATAGTCACGAATAAGAGTTAACTTAACTTCTTACTCATGATTGTTAGTTACGATTATGTTTATTTTAATAATTATTTTTAAAATTTGATTATTTTAATTATATTAGGATTTCAAATAGGATATATTTTTAAAAAATCTATACAAATTTTCGACCAGTTTACAGTGTGTTATCGATTTGATACTGCAACATAAGAAGAACAAAAAAATGTGTATGTAATTACCTGAACAATCACTTATGTCGGAACATGTCACTGAACATTTGAAAACTGTGTTGAAGAGTTAATTATGTGTTTTAAAATGTGACTGAGAGATTAAAAAAAATAAAAAATGACTAAAATACCCTCCCACTGTTCTCCATCTTCATCTTCAATATCTTCTTCCTCGATTCAAACCCAAAATTTGATTTTGAACAGAAATTTGCACAACTCTTAGTTCGAAATTAGATTTCAGATATGAAAAACATGAAAATCAAGATAAAAGATAAGGGTAAAATCGTTATTTTTGTGGCAATTTAGTCACATTTGTCAAACATACGTGACTAAATATAACACATTTAACCAAATCACATTTTTAAAACGTATATGATCGTTTAGTTATACAAAAAAACATAAATAACCATTTAGTCATGTAATGCCAATATAAATGACTATTGAGATAGTTTACCAAAAAAATACATTCTTAGGATTTTCAAGTCTTCATCATCATCTTCTTCAAATGTCATATCATCTTCGCAACAAATGTGAAACTCAAGCTTTTAAATTGAACCCTAAAAAAACTTCTAAAGGATGTTATGAACATTCATAAATAATATCACATCAATTTTTTATTTGTTCTTCAACTACAATTAGTCATCAATTTGATTATATAATATATTTTTTCGAAATATAGAGTATTAAAATTCATATATTTTGACCAAATGTTAACATTCTTGGTTATCAATAGTGATGACCCAATATGAAATAAAATCTACAAGGCCTTCTGGACCCAATATAATTTCAGAGGGG
The DNA here is from genome assembly GCA_946814005.1 of Chamaenerion angustifolium. Classification (NCBI taxonomy): domain Eukaryota; kingdom Viridiplantae; phylum Streptophyta; class Magnoliopsida; order Myrtales; family Onagraceae; genus Chamaenerion; species Chamaenerion angustifolium. Next base: position 6,524,803 of record OX328279.1, read on the forward strand.
GTCATACCCAAACATTTCAAGACTGTGTTTGCCCACACTCAGAGAAAGCTGGAACTCACAAAGTGGTCCAGTATGAAACCCAAAATTAAAATGATAGACAAAGCCTCCCACTGTGGTCGCCAATGCCACAGTCAACGCCTCTTAGGTGATCACCTTGGGAGCGCTCGCTAAGGGAGTCTAACCTCTCATTTCTGGTCTCATAACTACTCTAAATATTCAACAATATTGACCCGCATATCTCGGGCACATATTCTACAAAGATTTTATAAGGCAACTGCAATATTACGTGATAACTGTAATATACGTTATCCTTATATCCACAACGACAAATATACACAAAAATTTGTTTGTCTAAAATGGTTTGGTCTTCCGTCCCTATAAATATTCTTACTTTACATACATTGATTACATTATGAGTTCATACAATAATAGTATACTCATTTAAACATCGGAGTGAGATCCAGAGGAATCTCATCTCTTGCGCTTCCCTTCTTGCAGATTCATCTCCGTTCTGATAAGGGTCGTGATCATTGTCGAATTGACATCTAGTCAGCGATTACTCAGCGTCTAGCCAATACCTGAGAATTCCTGTCCCAACATTTGGGACCGTCTGTGGGAATCAAGCAAACAGTCATGCAGACTAGCTCTACTCGCAACCGTAACAAGCAAGTGGTGAACGAAACGTCCTAGGACAGTTCTGAATCAGCCACATCACCACTCCACCCACAAGAAAATGCTCGTGCGGTGGTTCTTAATGCTATTCCATCAGGAAAATGCTCGTGCGGTGAAGCAAGTTGGCACCTCTCGGCCAGCTCCGATCCCTCATTCCTTCAATATTCCATCCAAGCCTGCCGTCGCATCTGTTCAAATAGTTGGGGAGACCATCCCAGTCACCACAGAGTTGTTATCACTACTGGAGGCCATCATAGGGTAAGTCTAAAGGCAGATCTATGTCCCTCATGAAGATTCACGCCCTTAGGAACCATCAGAAGCAGAAATCGGCAACCTCTCGCTACGTTAATCCTCAAGAAGACAAGAGATGAGTTATGACAATCAAGAGGCGGGAGAGATCCCATTATCCACATCAACAGGCACGAGGAATCTTTCTTGGGTAAACCCGATGATGACAATCACTTAGCCCTGTTGTTCCCGTATACTCTTTCGGGTTCAGCCTCTTCGTGGTTCTTTGGCCTCCCTGTAGGATCGATAGGGTCATGGTCAGAATTGAAAAGTAAATTCCTCTAGTGTTACTTGGGCGGACGCCACTTTCTGAAAAACGTGATCGCCCTAGACGTTTTATAGCAACAACTAGGAGAAACCCTAGTCGACTTCTATAGACGTTTCCATAAAAATATCACGGAGATTGATCACCGGGGTACCGAATGAATAGATCGTTCAAGAATTTTATCGAGGGATGGATTTGACGAACAAAGACGCTCGGAAACTGTGAAGTAGATACCAAAGGCTTCATAGACCTAGAAAGAGGAAATCTCGAAGTGGAATTCTTCGCATAAACATTTCCAAGGGCTAATGACGAACCCAGACGCCAAGGAAAAAAGTAAAATAAGGAAATGCGGGAACGTGAAAAGCCTCGATCTGAAACCCCCATGCCAAATCACAGAGAGGTCCCCGAGTATTTCACATCACTCAATAGGAAAATTTCGGTGATACTAGTGGAGATGGAAAGAAAATCATTGGCCCGAGCACCAATGCCTCAAACGAACGGCTAAACCATAGGGAAAGATGTTGAAAGCTACTATCACTATCACAAGACGAAGGGTCATAAGACCAATGATTGTCGGATACTCAAGCGCGACATCAATAAACTAATACATAGAGGCATGTTGAAGGAATTCGTGGTGAGGAGAGAGTGCAATCGAACGCCCCAAGAAGAGCTCGCTCGCCAACACCTCAAGAATAATCTGGCCCCTCACAATGCAAAAAGGTCATTAACTTGATTGCTAGAGGATTCAGAGCCAGAAGCGAGAGGAGCCACACAAGGGACGTTTACGCCACACAGATTTCCATAGTTGCGCAACTGGGAAAAATCCCTGTCCCGAGGAGAACATCATCATCTCTTTCGTAGAAGATAACCTGTGTACATCACAACTCCGCACAACGATGTGCTAGTCATTACAACTGACGTCAACGAGTGCGACATGAAAAGCATTCTGATCGATGGCGGCAACTCGATGGACATTCTATTTATGGACACCTTCGAGAAAATGGGCATATCCAAAAGAGACCTCAAGCGAGTTGACTTCCCACTCATCGTTTTTGTCGGAATAACGACTTACCCGCTGGGATCTATTACCCTATCGGTAATCTTGGGCGAAGGATGGAAAAGAATACAAGTGTCAGACATTCCTACTTCATACAACGCCATCTCGGGGAGGACCGCCATCAAACCTAACAAGATTATGACCTCCACAGTCTACCAAAAGATGAAGTTCCCACGCTGAATGGGGTTGGAGATTTCTTAGGCGATCAACCATGCTCACGACAATGTTGTGTGAACTACATTCATAAGAAGATCTAGAGGGAGTCTCTCTCCATCGAGACAGAGGTTGTACCGCGTGAGGACAAAGCTTGACCCGCGCCAGTGGAAGAGCTAACTGAGGTCGAGATTGATGGCCCAAACAAGAAGGTGCGCTTTGGAGCCACCTTTACTGGAGAACAGAGGGATGCCTTGACCTCCCTCTTGAAAGAATATAAGAAGTTGTTCGACTGGAAACCTAATGACATGTCAGAATCAGTACGAACATTATCTCTCATGAGTTTTGGATAGACCCTTTGTCAAGCCCATGGCCTAGAAGAGAAGGTCATTCAGATTGGACAAATGCTTGGTGATCAGGCAGGAAGTCAGAAAACTGCTCAAAGCCAATTTCGTAAGGGAGGTACGTTTCCAGAGTTGGGTAGCCAATCTAGTTTTGGTGAATAAGTCGAACGGAAAATGGCGTATGTGTTTTGAATTTCAATACTTGAACAAGGCATGCCCTAAAGACTTTTACCCCCTGTCCCAAATCGATCATCTAGTGGAGGCAACCTATGGTCACGAAATGCTAAGATTCATGGATGTATATTCTGGCTACAATCAAGTTCGAATACACCCGGACGACGAAGTCCACACAGGATTTTACGCAAACGATGATGTCCTTGGTTAAAGAGTGGTGCCTTTCAGACTAATCAATGTAGAGGCAACCTATTAGCGCATGGTAAACCGTATGTTCAAAGAGATGCTAGTGCGAAATATGGCGGTTTATGTGGACTATATGCCCGTATAGTCCGTCAAGGGGAGCCCTCACACAATAGACCTTTAGGAAGCCTTTGAGTGCATGTGAAGGCACAATGTTCACTGAAACTCGACAAAACGCGCATTTGGAGTGAAGTCAGACAAACTCATGGGGTTTCATGGTCAGCGAATTAAGAATTGAGGAGAGCTCCGAGAAAGTTAATGGAATCGAAGAGATGAAGTTCTCAACTGGCCATAAGAAGGTCCAGAGTCTAAACGGCCGCCTGGCCGCACTGAACCACTTCTTATCAAAGGCGACCGACAAGTCACTTCCTTTCTTCCAAAATCTCAGAGCTAGTCGCAAGTTTGAGAGGACGTCAGAGTGCGAGGATGCTTTTCAATCACATAAACAGCACCAGCAGATGCTCCCAGCTCTAGTTAATTTCATTCCCGACGAACCACTTTTTCTTTATGTAAGTGTCAGCGAGATCGCAGCGAGTGCAGTGTTTGTCACAGAAAATGAGGGTAAACAGAGTCTAGTCTATTTTATAAGCAAACTTTTCCACACAACTGAAATGAAATATATGGATAACAGTTCCCTTAAAGGTAAAACTATCCTTTCGATAACAGTTCCTCTAAAAAAACGAGTAAATAGAACAGACGAGCTAAACGAGCGACAATCCTTCATTAAAATCCTTAAGGAACGAAAGAACTTTCAAATGTAACTTTCCTTCCGAAGTCTAAAAACCTTCAAACTAAGAAGGTAAAGACTCCCAAAGAATGCCCTTTTTACTCAAGTTAGAATGAGCTCAAATTTTGACTAAGGCTAAAGTGAAGTTGAAAAAGAGAACGGTAAAACTTCCTAAAGAATACCAAGCAATTTGACATTGGAAACGACCCAATGAATTCAAATTCAAACAGTGTAAAGGCTTACACAATCAAAGGCATCAACTGAATATACTAGTTGAAAATTTGAAACAGAGTAGAAGGAAAATAATTACAAGTTTCGCAAAAAGGAAAATAAAACAACTCTTATTCACAAATAGGGGTTCATTACAAGAAAGGAAGAATAAGAGCAAGAGCATGTGGGAGGTCAGATGACTTTGCAAGTTTGTAATCCTTCTTGGCACAGCAGACTCCCGACTTGAAACTCTGCATCAATTTGGTCACGTGGAGGCCTGGGCTCTTCAGGGGCGTAATATCCTTCTCGGATCTGGGAGCAACCTTCTCCTCACCAACAATAGTTACAGGAGGGGCATCTTTGGCATAGACATTCTCCATGAAGTCCTGGAGCGACTTCACTTCACAGAGTGGGAACTTACGATCCATCTCCCGGATCTCGTCAACCAAGACTTGGAGGTAGGCATCCACCTCGACCTTCATCACCTCAAAAGCGCAGTCTGTGAACTCATCGGACTTCTTAAAGTCCTCGACCATGCCCTTTGGGGACTGGACATCCTTAAGCCTTATCTCTAGTTGATCATTCTCAGCTTTAAAGGCGTCATTCTAAACTCGAGCCTCCCTCATCTCGCCCTAATGGCGAGTGACTTACACCTCTAGCTGAGCGTAGTATTCATCAGACTCCTTGGCTCAACCCTGAGCCCGAATTCTGCCCTCCTTAGCAAACTGAACTTGAACCTCCCTCATCTTGATGGAGGTGAGCAACTCTTTCACCCTCTCCTCGGACTCAGGCCATGCTTGCTCGACAGGCTCAGTCGAGGCTTCAGCCTTTTGCTTCAGCTCCTCAACATTGGTAGGGTCAAAGCCCAAACTTTTGAACTGCACCAGCTCAATAAGCAGGTGAACCTGCTTATGAGCCAGCTCCTCACTATCCGCCCGATCACCGACTCCTCGCGGACGAGCTGACAAAGGGAAAAAGTTAGAAGAATCTTGGAGAGAAAAAGTAGCAAATAAGAAAAAGAATTCATAAGGAACATGAATAAAACTTACCAGAGCCAGACGCTCGAAATGTATTATCATCACGATTTCAACGTCGTTCAACTCAGTGAGGACCTCCCCCGATCCCGAGGAGGGAGGATCCCATTCAAAAGGTGCATGGAGAGGTCCAGGTTGTCCTCCATCACCGTCTTATTAGATATCTTTGTTTCCCGTATATAAAGACAAGGGGCTTAAAGACCCCTTGGGTTAACCAGCGAAGGTGGCTGATGAAGAGAAGCCAGGGGACAATACTCCCCAGTAAAGGGAGATTTGGAGGTGGTGCCCATTGTAGACACCTGGGTTGGGGCCCTCTTTAGTGCTCGAGACGCTCTCGATGGATTGGGGGAGCACGGTTGCCCACAAGGGCAACAGTTGGCTCAGGAGGAGCAGGAGCCTCACTACGAGGGATGGATGAGCCCCCAACAGTGGAACTCCGTTCCTCAGCCGGAGCCATCGCCTTCTTCAAATGGGCAGCAATAGCAGTAGCCGGGACCTTCCTGAAAACATGTAAAGAAGACATCATTCATGGCAAGTGACAAGTCAAAAAGAATAATAAAACAGAAATCAAAACCTAAAATACCTCATAGACGATCGCTAGAAGTGGTCCCAGAATGTTCCTCCTCGGGTCTGCGCTAGATCATGAGCCTTTCAAGAGAGGAGGATGACTCAAGGTGACTTGGGTCGTAGACAACCATGTCTTAGCCTACTTGGAAAATATTGTAAGGATATTATGTCCCGAGTGCCTATAACACACAAAGCAGAAAAGCGAAGAGTTAGAAAAATACATTGTCAATAGAAACTGTCGAAGACTGTTGAATGCCCTCTAGTTGGAGCATGGACTCTGAAGTCTTCGCCACTACGTGGACTGAACGGAAGCCCAGTTACCGGTGGCGTTGGAACAAATCATCAATTGCGTTCCTATCACGACCCTACAGTTCGCTAAAGCTCGGGGGAAGATCTCGCCCCGACTGATGAAGATCCCAAGGAACACCACCCTTATAAAAGAAGTATAACTTATTATAATTAGAGTTGGTGGCCTAGACGTCGTCCACTATCTGAAAATGAACGTTCCAGTTCCACGCTTTGGCCCTCCATTCCTCAAACTTTGGCCACCGGGTCTGGAAATGGTGATTAAAGTTGTCTCGAACAGCCAAGCGATAAAAACACTGGAATAAGGAGAGTGAGTACATAGGTCAAGCTTAAACGAAGCATCATCAAACAACCAACCGAACATCACTATCTCAACCCTTCCTAATAGGTCAAGCTCGACTGAAGCCTTTTCACCAAAGCTTCGGGGGCAATTGTTGGGTATCGATAGTGACGGCCCAATATGGCACAAAGCCTACAAGGCCTTCTCGGTCCAATATATACTTAGACGGGGTCATACCTAAACATTTCAAGTCTGGTCTGACCCAAACTCAAGGAAAGTTGGAACCCACAAAGCGATCCAGTATCAAACCTGGAATTAAAGTGATTGCCAAATCCTCCCACTGTGGTCGCCAATACCACAGTCAACGCCTCCTAGGTGATTGCCCTGGGAGCGCTCGCCAAGAGAGTCCAACCCCTTATCTCTGGTCCCACAACTGATTCTAAATATTCAACAATATTGACCCGTATATCTCAGGCACATATACTACAAAGATTTTATAAGCCAACTGCAATATTACGTGATAATCGTAATATACACTATCCTTATATCCACAACGACAAATATACACAAAGATTCGGTTGCCCTAAAACATTTTGGTCTTTCATCCCTATAAATACTCATGATTTACATACATTGATTACATTCTAAGTTCATACAACAACAGTATACTCATTTAAGTATCAAAGTTGGGACCCATAGAAACCCCTTCTGTTGTGCTGCCCTTCTTGCATGTTAATCGGAGCTCCAACGAGGTTCGTGATCACCGTCAGTTGGCATCCAGTCAGAGTTTACTCAACGTCCAGTTAGCACCGGGGAATTAATGTCCCAATAAACATTAACCAACATAATATAAAATAGAGACAATTACCCTTTTTTTCCTTCCAGTTTCGATTTTTTTTTTTGATAATTAACCCAGTTTCGATATTGTTAGTAGATTTGTATAAACTTTTATGATCACAAAAGGTAAAAATAAACCATATATTTAGATATGAGGAAAATGTAGATGTACAAAAAGCCTAGTCAACTTATAATATTACTGTTGGCCAAAAAAAATTATAATATTATTTATATAAAGTAACAAGGTTCTTTTTTTACCTTTACAAATAAATATATCAATTCTAACATCAAAAGTGGTTGAGTTTGCTTTCTGTAATTCGTTTATGGTTCTAAATGTTTTTCGTTAATGAATAATATTTCTTTTTTACAAAAGTTAAAAGCTCATCTTTTGTTTTTTAAATTAAACCCATGTAGACATATTATTACACTATTTGACTAAATGATGAAATAATAATTCTTTAATTAAACTTTCATAGTATAAAATTATTAACTGAACTTTTTACCTAGTATATAATAATTCGACAAAAAATGCTTATAATATGTTAATTTTATCAAATTCTCAGTATGTTTTAGATAAAGAAAAATATGCATATGCTACATGTGAGACCTAATACCCATTAAAAAAAACACTTAACACAGTACAGTATGTACTCCAAAAGTTTATATGGCAAAATTTCCATATATGCAAAGCTTAGCATGAAAAATATTCATATCTCGAAAATTTAACTAATAAGTTGTTATTTAAATAAAAACATTCCTTCGTATTAATTCTCTCTCCTCGGTTGTAGTGAGAGAAACATTCCTTTCGTATCTCTGTCGGAGGCTTACTTCGGTTTGCTTGTCGCCTTGCCCTGTCGTTTTCAATCCGAATCCAAGGAAGCATCCAAACGTCTCAATCGGCTGGATTCTTACTCAAATCAGTTGCAATAAATGAAGTGAGTGACAATCTACAGTGCCATGCAAGCAAGGACGCCAAGATGAAGTGAAAAACAACACATAGAACCGAACCCTAGCCTCAGCAATTTGGTCGCATATTTGATCGCTCGTCTTTTGAAGTAGGCTGGGGCAGAGTAAGGAGAAGATTGGAGTTACCTAGCTGCGGAGAAACAACGTCTAAACTGGGCGAGGTTGCTTCGAGGCTAGGTCTTCAGCAGGAGCGGTGAGGGGAGAGAGCTCTGCCTTATCAGGACATCGCCTGTTTTCAAACGAATGAGCTACAGAGCCTACCTCCTTTGTCCTGCGAAGTGTAAGAGATCACAAACCTAGAGGATGAGCAGCAGTTTCTTACAAGCGAGGACATCCGGTTTTTCGAGTTGAACTTTGGACAAAACCCGAACTTTGATCGAAACTTTTGGCAACGATGAGTGCACCCGTGTGAGGATTTAAACCGAGAGCCACTATATTAATCCATTGTTGTGTATTTGTGTTTTGCAGGTATAGGTGCGACAACGGTGACAACATCTGGACTCAGTTCTTACACGATGAGTGATCATAGTGAAAGTCCGACCGATAGAATAACCCCACGAAATCTTGATCTGGAACTGTCGTCAAATCCCAGATGGGAAAAAAGTGATAGATCTTTGGGAATGATCATATCTCAGAAACCGATCAAGGTAGGCGCAATCCACACTATGCTAAAATAAGCATGGGAGAGGTATGGATCAGTAGTCATATCTGATGTATCTGATAGGGTATTCATGTTTGAATTCGAAAATGAATATGACAGAAATCAGATTTTTGGTATGTCGACTTGGTCAGTCCAAGGTCATTACATGAGCATGAAAAAATGGAGCCCTACTGTAGGATTAGCACTGGTTGATTTAAGAAGGTTCAATTCTGGGTGCAAGTGCATGATCTGGGTCTTGAGAAATACAGTGTAGAGAATGCGACGTACATTGGTGGAAAAGTTGGAGAAGTCATAGAAGTGGAGGAGGAGATGGGAAGTCTCCAAAAAACGTATATGAGAATGAAAGTTGATGAGTCATTGATGCATGGATTTTGGTGGAGTAATTCCATGGGAGAAAAAAAATGGGAGTCCATCAAATATGAATGTTTGTCAGATTACTGTTATGGGTGTGGGAAGTTGGGTCATACCACTCAGGGGTACAAGGAAGATATCATTATGTCAGAAGCAACAATTGGCCAACCAATGTATGGTGTGTGGATGTCAGTCCAAAGACCAAAGATGAGGAGGCAAAGTCTAATGGGAGGGGGCGCAAGGAGTAGCGAGAAGGGGGGACAAAGTAGTGCCAGAAAATCATGGTTTGATATCATGAATGAGTTTAAGGAACATGGGAAGGAAAGAACAAAACCAAGCAAGGGGGAGAAACATGCACAAGAGGATGATCCAATGGATCGGGATGATAAGCAAATGAACGGAGAGAATACAAGCGAGGAGGGGAAAGGTGTATGTAACAATACCACCATCATACCATATGTGAAAGAAAAAACCATCCCGACCCATATCATACCCGACCGTTTTAGCCAACCCTACCACCGCACTATATAACCCCCTGGTGATCACCATATCAGACCATCCCCTATCCACAAACAATTGATGCTTACAACTGAGCCATACCGTGACACAACACCGGTGCAAACAAAGCCTCAGCCAAACCAACCTACAAACCCGCAAACTAAGTTGAAACCGACCAAAACTCATAACCAAACCCTATGCACAACCATGCCAATGTACATGATCACCGACCGTAACTCTCCTAAAACTGAACCATATGCACCCCTACCCCCCGAAACAACCAAGGGGACGAAGAGAAACATGGAGTCGAACCAGATAAACCGGTCTGATCAAACCGTGCATGGTGAAACCACAAACTATGCATGGAGAAACCGACCGCGACAACCACACCAAGGATATGAGGCCGACATGGAGGACCAACTGAACCGAAACATTTTCCCCATCAACCCACGCGTCCCACCAATCATCATCCAAATGTCGGAAGGTTTTGAGTATAAACCAGACCTGATGGACACAACAGAGGTCCGAGCATATATAGTGGAGACTCCACCTGAGTCACCTCAATCGGGAGGGGAGCGAATGCAAAAGGAAAAGGAGACGGGTCTAAGCCCATTCATGAACACAATGCACCTCAAAAGGAGTTGTGAAGGAGAGGAAGAAGAGGTCGTGGAAAAAAGAGTTAAATGAGGGGAAGTATCCCAAACCGAAAACAAGGGGAGTCGGTCCATAAGTGGTGGTCGGGGAAGAAAGAAAATTCCAGCAAAACACATATAAGCACGGAAAAGGATACACAAAACAAAGGGGGAAGAGGTACTTTTTGAGGTACCAATTATGTTGACTGAGGAGACAAAGAACATTGAAACGGGTTCTGGTGGATGTCCCAACACAGCCACATGGGATCAATGAGCACAATCGTTTGGAACTGTCAGGGTTTAAGGTCTTCCTTGACGGTTCGACATCTGAAAGACCTCAATGGAAAGTATCATCCAGAAATAATTTTTCTAATGGAAACAAAGAATGGTGATGCTTACAATGAGATGATTCGTGAGCAAATTGGTTTGGAGGAGGCTTATTATGTACAACCAAATGGGAGAGTGGGTGGGATGGCACTATGGTGGAGTAAAGACATACATATCCAAATTCTGAGATCCAAGGCACACATGATAGATACAAGGGTGGTGGATCAATCAGGAAATTCTCTATTCTCTACATGGGTGCATGAACATACGGATGAAGGTGCGAGGTATAGAAATTGGGAGGAGATCCAAGAGGTGGGGGTGGGCCGAAATGCACCATGGAGTTGCCAAGGTGATTTTAATGAGATTATGCATCATCATGAAAAGGAGGGTGGCCACATGAAACCGTAAAGGAAACTAGATGCATTTCACCACTTGATAGAAGACATAAGAATGGAGGACATGGGCTCAAAAGGGCAACGGTACACGTGGTGCAATAATAGGAGTGGATTGGATCGGGTGTACGAGCGTTTGGATAGGGTTCTCATTAATGCGAGATGGGCATCATTATTCCCAAATGTCGAGTGTGTTAATGAAGTTGCGGTAGGGTCGGACCACTCGCCCATGATAATCGCAAAATGGAGGGAGACGAATAGAGGATCAAGGAAATTCAGATTTGAAGAAATGTGGCTCGAAAACCCGGAGTGCAAATAGGTGATCTGAACCGTGGGGGGGGGAGGAGGAACTGAACCGGCCGAACCAACCTAGCCTTTGGCCGAAATTGGGCAAATGTAGAAAGAACCTCATTGGGTGGAGCAAGAGTAATTTTGGGAACAACATGACACAAATGAGGGAGGCGAAACAAAGACTACAATGAATTGGGAGGGTCCCTAGAAATAGAGCGGTTCAAGAAGAAGAGATCGAACTTAAAGGCCGTATTCGAGACTTATGAAAGAGGGAGAAACTCTATTGGAAACAAAGGGCGAGGGTAAAGTGGCTCACCCAAGGAGACCGAAACACAACTTTCTTTCACCTCACAACCAATTCAAGAAGAAGAAGAAACCGCCTTACTCGTCTCAAAGGAGAAGGGGGGAATGGATCACAAGGGATTCAGAGATTATGAAAGAGATCAAGGGCTACTACGAAAAGGCCTTCACTTCAGAGTCCGTTCACACGGACTACTCTATACTACAATGTTTACCACACTAGATCAATGAGGAGATTAACTCAGATTTGACAAGAAGGGTGGCAATGGAGGAGGTAAAAGAGGCGGTGTTTCATTTTGGGGGATCAAAGGCGCCAGGACCAGACGAATTTCCGGGTTTATTCTATCAGAGGAACTGGAACATAGTGGGCCCAGATGTCTTCACCGCGGTCAAAGCTTTCCTCGAAACAGGTATCTTCCCTACATCCCTAACTCAAACTGATATAACCTTGTTGCCAAACGTTTCAAATTTGATCCATGCATCTGAATTTAGGCTCATAAGTTTGTGCAATATTGTGTATAAGGTGATAACAAAAGTGTTGGTGAATAGATTGATAGTATATCTGAATAGATCTTATACAAGATAATGTCATGGTGGCACATGAGGTTTTCCACTATCTGAAAAACAAAGGGAAACCAAACAGGGTGGAATGTGCGCTAAAACTGGATATGCAGAAAGCTTATGACAGGGTCGAGTGGGAGTTCTTATTAAAGAGCCTGGAGAAGAGGGGTTTGGATGTTAAATGGGTTGGGTGGATGCGAGCATGTGTGCAAACGCCAACATACAGGGTACTTGTGAACGGGAACCGTACCACTACCATTAAACCAAGTAGGGGAATCACACAAGGTGACCCTTTGTCCCCCTATTTGTTTATTCTTTTGGCGGATGTCCTATCATGGATGGTAAAGACCCTTAATCAAGCGGGTAAGAAGGTCCTTATAAAGTCGTTCATCACGACGATACTGACATTTGTGATGAGCTTATTCAAACTTCCAAAAACATGGTGCGCGGAGGTTAATGCAATAATAGCTCGGTTTTGGTGGGTACAAACGAATGAGGGCCGAAAAATTCATTGGAGAAAATGGGATATACTCACAAAAAACAAGTTCAAGGGTGGCTTGGTTTTTAGAGAGTTGGAAACCTTTAATATGGCTTGGCTCGTCAAGATGGTGGGTAGGATGCAAACCGAACCAAATGCACTATGGGTTCGGGTAATGCGGGGGATGAATTATCCGGGAAGGGATATCATCTCAGCCAAAAAAGGAGGACGTGCATCATGGGTGTGGACAAGTCTTTTGAACGGACGGGACAAGCTAGTAAGCGAATGCCTATGGAGAGTAGAAGACGGTAGAAATATAAGAGTTTTCGGTGACCCGTGGGTGGACACAATTGAAGGGTACAAAGTAGACATCCGACCGGAGTGCAAGTCAAATCGGGTTCTCATGGTGGCCGACTTTATCAAGGAAGATAGGACATGGAATGCCGAGTTGGTCCAAGCTTTGATTGAACAGGTGAATGCTTTACATGTTTTGCAGGGCCATATACCACAAAATGGAGGGGATGACCGATTGATATGGCCACATACGAAAGAAGGAACCGTCACGGTTCGGTCGGCCTACAACCGCATAAAGGAGCGAGTCGATGTCATCCAACCAAGTTCGTCAAACATAGGAGCTGAAAATGAGGAAGGGTGGCGAGCAATTTGGAAGTGTGACACAATGACGAAAATCAAGCATTTCATGTGGAAACTTCAAACAAATTCACTACCCCTTTTGATGAACCTTCAAAGAAGGGGTATGAATGTGCCGGTAAGTTGTCCAATATGTGGTCTTGATGAGGATCGGGAACATATGATATACAATTGTAGGTGGACGGAGGAAGTACGGACCGACATGTTAGGGATTGATCCAAACCAACAAAGCTCACAAAACTTCGAGGTTTGGGTAAGGTCACGACATGAAGAAACGGGGATGACAAGGCATATCAAAAAAGCAAGGTGGAAACTTTGTATGATGACGTGTTGGATGATTTGGAAGGCAAGGTGTAGAACGACGTTCGAAGGGAAAATGCCGAACCCAAGACACATCATGGAAGAAATAAGGCGATTCCAAGGGGAGCGCACTACCGAACCAAATCGGCCACATGCTAAACCGAATCGGGCACATACTGAACCAATGGTGAACCAGACCGAACCAAATATGCCACAAGCCGAAGGGTGGTTAGCTCCAAATCAAGGTGAAATCAAGATCAATTGTGATGCGGCTTGGTGCACCCGTTCGAAAAAAGGAGGGCTCAGAGTAATTGCAAGATATGACCGAGGACAAATATTGGGATGGGCAAACAGAAATATGATGGGGACGGATGCCACAACAATGGAGGTGCAAGTCGTGCTACTAGGTTTGAAAATGGTAATAGAAAAGAGATGGAACAATGCAGTAGTGGAATCGGACTCGAAGATTGTGATAAACCAATTAAACAGCAAGTCATACCTATGGCGAATTGAAAACGTGTGCGACAACATCAAAGCGTTAGCAACGGGAGTGAACACCGTCATATGGAGGAAAGTCCGACGAACCGCGAACGAGAGTGCAAATTGAATTGCACAACAAGCAAAACTAGGAGTGTGTCTACGTAATTGGGTCGAAAGACTCCCACTCTTACTTCGTAGTATTTTGAGGAATGATTGTAATAATTTCGAAAACACCGGTAACCGAGTTTGAAATGAAGTTTTTATTGAACAAAAAAAAGTTGTTATTTAAATGTATACAAAGTTAGTATTAAAAATACGAATTAAATATCACATGATGTTGTATAATTCTATTTAAAAGTAATCAAATTTTGAATGGAACTAGAAAATTATAATTTTACAATAATTTATTTAAGAACAAAAATTTACTTAGCAAACTATCTTGAATGAGTAGTTCGTTCAATAACGTATTCCTTGATATTCTACCTTTTCACGTTCGTGATGGCGTGATCAATATGCTCTATGTATTACACATACAAATAAAAATACCTATAATATATGGAAAAAGTTGACAAATAGTACAACAGGTTTAACGAAAATAATTTTTCAACTCAAATGATTGTTTTTGATCCAACATATATGAAAATGATGATAATTGGTACCTCCGTTAATTTTCTGTTAAAATATTCTATTAAATAGTTTTTATATTTGTAAAATTAACCATATATATATATATGTGATTGAAGAAAAATATATAACAAGGTGATTTATGAAATACAATATGGTTGAAATACACTACTAATAATATGTGTAGTATATATATGAAATGTCGAAGTTGATAACTTATACAGTTATACTTCATCGGGAAGTTTAGCAACAAAGATAATATTAAAAACAAAACTCCATGTCAAATAATTACGATTTATTATTGATTAAACAAAATTAATAATTGGTTTGATAGCCCTAATTAATATTATCATCAAGGACAATCATGAGCATGAACAATGGAATCTTAACATAATTAATATATATATATAAATAACAGTATGTCTTTTGCAATGATCTATTTCCTTACAAAGAAGAATATACGTGGAGGTTGTAATAAAAGTTAGATCCGCCTCATTTTAGGGTAAAACAGACCCTTCCATTTAATTAGAGACCTCATTCATGCATCCTCCCAAACGAATTAAAATAAACATAAGAAGCATTCTCTTCATTTTATTTGATCAGTTTGATTGAATTAACTAGGAAATGGTTGTTGAGATTTACGGAGGTTAATGAAGCTCAAATCTCATACCAAGCATGCAATTCCGCATATGTTATATTACCTATTATTGCACCAGAAAAATATACGTATTGTCAACAACGAGATGAATTATTCAGTGGGTTAGACAAAATAATAGAAATTAGGATGGGGGTGGAGGATCTCGAGCGCCAACATCGGACTTATCCCCGAGTTTATTCTATCAACATATTTGGGACGTAGTAGGACCAACGTCTTTACCATGATCAAATCCTTCTTCAGTATGGGCATATTCCCAAAAGACTTTAAATAAACAGATATCACATTCATTCCGAAAGTAGTAAACTTGTCCTTACCTGTCGAGTTTCGCCCTATAAATCTGTGAAATTTTAGTTATAAAATAATCTCTAAAGTTTTGACAAATAGATTAAAGAATTATATGTCAGAGATTATTTTCCTTTTCCAAAGTGTATTCAAAAATAGTTCGCCTTATATAACACAACATTGTGAGAGAACATGAGTTGTTCAACTATCTACGAGCCAGATGAAACTTAGAAAACTGAATATGCACAAGGCCTATAACCGCGCTCAAAGAAAATTTATTCCCGCACTTATGGAAAGGATGGGGTTCCACCTAACATGGATCTGGTGGATCAAAGAGTGTCTCTCAACAGTCACATACTCGGTGCTAATGAATGGTAAAAACTCAAAACAAATTGCTCATACAAGGGGATTCAATAGGGCAACCTGTTGTCACCCTACCTACTCATCCTTGTTGTGAACATACTATCACGAAAATTAGAGAGCTATGGTAGAACATCGAATTGTTGATGATTCTCGGATCTCATTAACATAATCATAACTATTAGGAAATGGACGGTACGATACAACGTCGTCCTAACTATAAGCCCATGGCAATAACTTCCTTTACAATTAATATTATTTCAAGACATTAAACCACTTACTCATTTAAGAATTGAATGGGGATTTAAAAAAACACTTCCACTATCTCTTCTTGCAGGTCAAGGACCTCCCGGTCCAGTCTTGTGATGAGTTCGTCCGGAAAAAATTGGCATACATCCCGATACTTCTGATGACTTTTTACCGACCTGTTTAAATATTGATTTAACATTGGTGTCGTCTGTGGGAATTGACTAAGATGTCAGAAGAGTGAAAACTCATTCAAGCACCAACCACGAGAAACCGATCATGGACCAGACCTCTCAAGTAGCTTCCGTACTGGTAAGATCAACTAACTCGCCAAAGGGCCTAAGCATCCACACGTTCAACTGAACATTTGGCAACAAAGCCTCTGAGCACCGACGCTGATCCTGTGGCCCACCAGCAACGACCTGTTCCACCAGTCAACCCTTTGGTGGTCGCTGCCCCAAGCCATTCCTCAAATGACATTCGACACTTACACAGTCTCCCCCAAAATGATAGTTGTAATAGAAGCCTTCCTGGAATAATCGAAATGCCAAACCTCTCAAGATCAAGGGCCTACTCGTCCGTCACAACAGAGTTTAGAACTAATCCTGAATGAACAAGAGGCCAAATCAAGCATCCAAACTGCACATCCTCTACCGCCTGTCCTAGATCAGGGTAATACTTGGACTGGCATCTACAAATCCAATATATGTGAAGTGTCCTCTACAATGATGCCTAGGTGACTTCACAAAGCAACTAACCTCCTCCCTTCACCCTCAAACAAGCAGAAGAATTTATCAATAAGAAATTCAAAGAACAATGAGGAGGGAAACCATGGTTACCTTATACGATAGGACGTAGCACCCCTTCACTCTTTCATTGGTCTTGGTCAAGCTATTGAAAGACGTGGTCACAAGGGTTATCTAGAAGTACAACGGTAACGGCGATCCTGTCACCTATATCAATGAGCACAAGGCCTCCTTACTATGAAAACTGTTGGTTTTAGGATAATGGGTTGTCGAGTGTCTGACCCTAAAACCTTTCCCTTTATATACCATTATATATAGTTGTGGTATTATAGTTCATTGCCCATCAAACTGTGGCGTGTCCTCCCGTCCTGCAGACCGTGATCCCAACCTCAGGCAGATCTGCTTCCGCTTCCACAAAGTGCAATCGCTTTAAAGAGGTAATCTAAATATGTGTATTTAGTTGATTGCATGTTATTGTTCATGTAATATTCCAACATTGGTATCAGAGTAATGGTAGGTTGGTCTCTAAATTTCCGCACACCACTCAAAATCCCCAACGCGGTCAATTGTGACTGCGGCATGCTCCCGACTGCATAAGGCAGCAGATAGCCACCCGATGCCAAATCAGGAGACACAGTAGCTGTGACCAAGCCCGGGCTGGTTGCAACCTTACTCTGGTTGCGACCCGACCCTGCTGGCCACAGCCTTCGTGGATGCAGCCCATACAGAAGCAGGAGGCCGCAGCCATAGCCTTCATGGTTGTGGCCTTGTGACTAGTTGTCACAGCTTTTATGGATGCGTCTCTAGTCGCATGGGGATGGGCGACCCGACATGGGTGGTGGGAAGAGGTCAGCCAGTGGTGGCTGACCCCCTCGTGGCCAGCCATCGTGGCTGGCCACCCCTCTCTAACTGACGGTTGCTGCTAGGGTTTAACCCTAGCATCACATTCATCTTCCCGTGAGGAAGATGAACAGTGTCAGTCCGGATTTGTGTGGACCGGACCGACCAAACTCGAACCGGACTGGTTCTCTGTGAATCAGTCATGTTCGTCTGTTCCACTCAGTTTGGAATGATCGGACGCTCAAATCTGGTATGGTTGGTTTGAGATGACTGAATCGGTTCAACTCAGACTGACTGAATGGCTTAGTTCAGATGATTTAGTGTTGTATGGACCGGTTTGAGCTAATTCAGGGGCCCCGAGCGGCTTAAATTGTGCTGAAACAAATTTTGTGTCGATCATGGACTCAGTGTGGGTTCTATTAATTATTTTGTGTCGGAACCATTTCATTAATTATTTTTGGCCTAATTAAATTAACTTTTCGACCAATTTCAATTATTGGGAGAGTCTTATATTGTTTTATATTGCATGACTGAATAGATAGAACAATATGTAGGTTCCTTGGGTTCCGTGAATTACATTGTGTTTTCTGTAGGGTAGATAGTCTTGCCTTATTTTAATTGATTGAAACTTAACTCTATGACTGGTAGAATTGACTAAGTTATGACTTGTTGAGATCCGAGCATACTGCTTGAAAATTGATCCAGCATGTTAATTGCTTTTATCTACTAAGACTTTAGTCCCCAAATTTTCATTCGTCAAGACTTTGGTCCCACAACTTTCATTCATGGTGGTTTTAGTCCCCTAATTTTTATTCATTGTGATTCTGATCCGCAACATTTTGGTTAGGGTGACTTTGCTCCTTAAAGTTTTGAAAATTACAAATTGGCCCCAATTTTATTTATTTTTCAAAGGTATCAATATATATATATATATATATATTGATATATGTGTATATGTGTATGTGTGTGTGTGTGTGTGTATGTGTGTGTATGTGTGTATTGAATTGTGTGGTTTGTTACCTTACTTGCATAGGATAGATTACCTTAATATAGAGATCTACCTCTGGCATAGTTTGGGTAGCAAACCTTTAGGATTGTTCTTAGTAGACCTTCGGTAGTTTGGATACGTATATACTACATTTAGGGATATGTTCCTAAGTGTGAACTGGTCGGTTAGTCTACGAGGTTCTTTGAATTTCCTTGAATAATGCTAGGACAATTGTCTTGTGTTAGAGTTGAACGTTTTGTTTTAGTGTGACATGTTCGACTCCGGTCCCTTAAAGGTTGTTTGTATATACTGTGTTTCGATTGACTGAAGTGACTTTAAGGCGTGCCTCGAAACGAGGAGTGCTTCTCGGCATAGTTAGGGTTATCCTTTGAATTTAAGTATGTTCTGAAGTTTGTCCTATTAATTTGAGTTGAACGTTTTAGTGCAATCTGTTCGACTTCGGTCCCTTAAAGACTGTTTTTATAGAGTGTGTTTCGATTGATAGAAGTTACTTTAGGGCGTGCTTCTCTGCATAGCTAGAGTTGTCCTCCGAATTTAAGTATGTTCCCAAGTTTGTCGTGTTAATTCGAGACTTGTTTTTTCCACGTGAAATAGAACATTGTTCCTTCTGTCTCCTTGATCCTATTAGAATTTCCTTTATTACTTAGAGAAATTAGACCGCCAAGAATAACATTATCGCTTAGTTGGACAAAGGTCTTAGACTCAACAGTGATAACTATGAAATCTAGAGGAAGTGTATAAAGATGGTCCTGATTGAGTAGAAGTTCAGTAACCACATTAAAAAAATTATGAAAAGTCACGACTCTGGAATGACGAATCAGCATAAGGCTTTCCATTCGAGTAGGAAGTTAATGATGCTGAGACGTGCACCATGATGCTGAGTGTGGTGGATGACCATATGTTTTATGAGTTTGAGATCAATACACGGATAAAGGGTTGTGGTATGCTTTGCAGGTTAGACCTGGTTCTATACGACTGCTCAGCTGCACTCATTCAACATCAAGTTTGATTCATATAAGATGAATCCTCGGCACTCCTAGAAATAAAATGTTAGGCATGTGGACAATATGATCATGAAACTCAAGTGAACGACCATTCAGTGACCGATGAGTAGCAAATCCATATCGTAATCCGTTCTTTGACTAACTCCTTAGAATAGATAAAAATTCAATCAACCTCTTCTACGCGCCTCAACACCTTAGAACACGTTCGAAGGTACATTGAGTTGAAGAGGACATGTCCATGGTCGCTGGGCTTAAGGCTAAGGTGCGTATGTCGCCATCCTATTGACCTACGAAGAATCGTTGAAGGCGAGGGAGTAATGCGCAGCGCGATGACGCAAATGCACTGAAGGCAAAGAAGACATATATTGAGTCGAACTCAATGACTCCTCCGAAGACAACACAGCATAAATGTTCGTGTATTGTCGAGAAGCCTAAGTACATTAAATGATGCAACTGTGGTCATTGGGTACACTTTGTGAACGCATGCTCTGAATCGATCCGACATGAATATCTTGATGTCTAATCTAGTGAACTTTGTGTTCCTAGCACAGATATGTTGTATAAGTCATGTCGTTTGTGAATTTTGGATTCAGGATCAACAAACCACGTAACGAAGGACCGTGACGCTTTCGTAGAGAACCACATAGTCATGTGCAAAATTAGGTGGATTTATGTAGACAAAAACTCTCGCGTTGAAATCGAAAGGATTGGAACTTCTGAGTTGCGTCTGCGCGATGGTCAAGTCCTAATCTTACATGATATCCTCTATGCTCTGTAGATTAGCCGGAATGTTATTTCAGTCTTAAGACTAATGAAACCCGGTTTTAAATTGCATTTTCATGAACTTTTCGTCCAATTATTTTGAGGATCAACTCTATTTGGTTTTGGGATAGTTTCTGGTGGACTTAGTTTTTTGGATTTGGATTCATGCATCCATAATAATTTCATGCTTTCTTCTACTCATGGAAATGTCTACAATGTGAATGATTGGCACACTATATTAGGTCATATCGTCCAGCATATAATGCAGCAGTTGGTCCAACAGGGCTTGCTGCCTAACCTTTCGCATGTGGAATTGTCTACGTGTCTTAATTGTCTAGCAGAAAAGACCACCCGAAAGTCTTTTGGTAAGACCCCTAGAGCTGAATTTCCTTTGCAATTAATTAATTCTAACGTATATGACCCTCTTAGTGTTAGGGATCGACATTCAGAAAGATATTGCATCACATTTACGTATGATTATACTCGTTATGGATTCGTCTACTTGATCTCTCATAAATCAGAGGCAATAGGTTGCTCCATATCATTTTTAAATTTGGTATAGAACTAGTTAGATCAGAAGGTTAAGACCTTCTGCACTGACTGTGGAAGAGATTACCTTTCAGTGGAAGTCAATGATATATGCACTTAAAAGGGGATCATTCATCAGTAGAGGAAAGAAGAGTATCTTTGTTGGTTACTATGAAACCTCCAAGGGATATGTGTTTATAGTCGAGCAGGATAGAGGGAGTGTTTTCGAGTTTGAATCACGAGACACAACATTTTTAGAGAATGAATTTCCGAAGAAGTGAGAGATTGGTTTGGATCGGTCTCTATATGAGATGAAAGATCAAGCTGAGCAGATACCTGTTAATTTGAGTGGGAGAGTTGAAGCCGCAGAGGATGAATCAAATCGTCATCTGCCGGATTTATCTCCTACTGGAGCGAATGAAACAAATTCCACTCCTGATGATCTTCTTGACAGTGAGAGCAGTGGGGGTCTCATTCCTAGTGGGAGTGATCATCATCATACGCTTGGTAGTAGTGACATGTTAGGTCATGGGATAAGACAGAAGTTTCCCTCCCAATAATATGCATTCGTAGGTGATGGAGAACTTTACACCCTAATATCTGATGAGACAACTTTTGAGCCAAAAAACGTTAGAGAAACTCTAAATGGACCCTTCCAGGAAGAATGGATGAACGTGATGAAGGACGAGATGAAATCTATGGCGAAGAACGGTGTTTGGTCACTGTCGACCTTCTGAGAGGACGCAGAGCAATAGGAGCTAAATGGGTTCTGAAAACAAAGCTCAAGTTCGATGGAGCAATTGAACGTCACAAAGGTCGACTAGTCGCGAAAGGGTATACAGAGAAGGAGGGTGTGGGCTTTAAGGAGACCTTCTCACCGACCACAATTCGCCTGATGCTGGCTATTACAACGATTCTAGATCTGGAACTACATCAAATGGACGTTAAGACCACCTTCCTCAATGGTGAGTTAGAAAATAAGATCTACATGGAGCTACCTAAATGCTTTGGGCAGAAAGGTGATGAGCACTTGGTGTGCAAGCTACATAAATTGATCTATGGTCTAAAACAATTATCTAGGCAGTGGTACCACAAATTTCATGAATTGATTGTGGAAAATTGATTTCTCATGCTAAATGAGGATCATTGCGTGTACACCAAAAGATCTGGACCGGACTTTGTGTTTATGACTCTATACGTGGATGACATACTCATAGCTAGAAACAACATTGAGTTCCTCACAT
The DNA here is from genome assembly GCA_946814005.1 of Chamaenerion angustifolium. Classification (NCBI taxonomy): domain Eukaryota; kingdom Viridiplantae; phylum Streptophyta; class Magnoliopsida; order Myrtales; family Onagraceae; genus Chamaenerion; species Chamaenerion angustifolium. Next base: position 6,547,151 of record OX328279.1, read on the forward strand.
AGGCCAAGGCCTAGATATCCTCTCGGTTCAAGATGAAGGATATGGGTGAGGCATCATACATCACTGGGATTCAGATCTTGAAGGATCGTCGTAGGAGGCAGTTGTGGCTTCGCAGGAGAGCTACATAAACAAAGTGTTGAAAACGTTCAACATGAATAACTGCAAAGCAACTAATACTCCAACTTACATTGGTCATCCTCTCAACATGGAAATGTGTCCAAAGACTAAAGAAGAAAATGATCAGATGGAACTAATTATGTATCTGAGCGCAGTCGATATGGTATATCGGTACCAAGTTGACCCCATATTCAAACATTGGCTAGCAGTGAAGAGTATCTTGCGATATCTTAAGGGCACCGTCAACTATGCCCTATGCCATGAAGGAAACATTTAGAGACCATAGAATCTCCGAATAATAGGGTACAATGATGCAGACTACGATGGTAACCTGGATGAAAGGAAATCCACCTCGGGTTTTGTGTTCGTACTCTCCAACGGAGAAATTTCATGGATGAACAAGAAACGGTCATGCACCGCGTTGTCCGCCATGGAAGTCGAATTTGTGGTTGTTACGTCAGCCGCTCAAGAGGCAGTGTGGTTGAAGAGGCTCCTGAATAGATTGATCAGATGTAGGAGTCCAGTTGATTTGATCCTAGTTTACTCTGACAATCAAGTCACGATATTCGCTACAAAGAATACCATGTACCATAACAAGGCGAAACACATTGATATCAAATATAACTATGCTAGAGACATGGTTAAACACAACATGATAAATTTGGAGTATTTGTCTACAGAAGATATGGTTGCGGACCCCTTCACCAAAATCCTAAAGAATGACCCTTTCGTGAGACATGTGCAGTCTCTAGGATTGTGTAGACATAGTTGTTATGCTTCATTAATTATATCTCTCGAACAATGCTCTTTGACTTGAATTATATTTGAGTATGCATGTGTTCGCAATTTGAGTATTTTGTGTGTTCATTTCTGTGATTGTTTATTGAAATAAGTCAAAGTGGATTGGGTCACCCTCTCACACGGGTGATATTTTTTGTGCCTTTGTGGCTAGGTGAGGTTGGTGATAGTTTCTAGTTCTGAAAGTCTGTCGAGATGATCGGAAAGGACTTTGTGGCTAGGTGAGGTTGGTGATAGTTTTTATGCCCTAGTTCGAAACTGTCTGATTTCGCACTACGACAGATTATGGTTTGTCAATCAATTCTGGGTCGGATGGGAGTCTTTGTGAGTTTTGGTTCGGGTAGTATGTGTGCTTGATGAACATCTGTACAACATTTGGACATATGCTCCATGGAAGAGGAAATATGTTATAGCGCGCGTTTCATACCGCGACGCACCCAAAACGACCATGGGTTTGACATGAGATGTGATCTTAACTCGAAGTCGTGTGAGACACAGAGCTCTCTGTGTAAGAGTCACGTATGTACCCTCATTACTCTGAACAGATGCTTGAGGTTCGATTTAATGTTTTCTATCTTAGTTCGTGTTCGATGGCATTCGACGTATTCCGCCCGGGTCCCGGTTCTAAAAAAGCGAGTTGGATCGTGCCGATGGTTTCGTGGAATGTGGATGGTCATTATGGGATTTTCTCGATATTGTGTCCACTAGAGGACCATCAACTGCGGCGTAGGTCTGAAAGATCTTTTTGTGGCTAGACCTGGACAAAGATTACATGACCAAGGGTACAGGACACATACCCACTGCTGGTGTGGGACCCGCGGGTCGCTACATATTCTAACTGGTGCGTAGAACATTCCTCGTTGTGTCCGCCGGTAGCACGACTACCTCCTCGTATGTGGCTTTACTGTATAAGGGGGATTCGTTCTCCTGGTGCTAGCATTATGAATGAGTGTCCCCTACTTTGTGGTTTTATGAATGTTGGTTTTATGATAATAGTCCGTCCATTAGTGGGGAGACCATTCAAATAAGTATAGTTGTGTCGTATGACTCTAAAACATTTCCCTTTACATACTATTATAGATAGGGGTGCTCAGGTTGAAAAACCTAGAGATAACCACACTATATTATTTGTCATGCTACATTTTAGAATGAGGTAAAACAACAATCTAGTAAGTCGCTAGCCAACTTCTACTGGGGAGTTCTAGAGCTTGTAATACTTCAAAAATCAACTGATCTACCGATTATTTTTAATTTTGAGTTCGTGGTGCATAATTGAGGGTTGTAGAGCGACAACGTAACTATCTTCCATCCATAAGTGGTTGTTTCTCTCTGTTCTTTTGTGTCAGAATCAGCTTCTTCTCGTTTTTTTGTGGTCATGAACCGAAAGAGCAACAACTCTTCCAACCATCAGAGGCCACCCCTTTGCTCAATCGGACACTCCAACTGAATAGATCACTTTCTTTGATCCATTTTTATGCAAAATTCATTAACGCATCTAGGTTTAAGTAAAAAATCTGGGATAATGGATGTTTGGTTGATAATTTCTAGAGCTTGCAATGTTTCAAGTTTCAGTTTTTTCACTTATAATTTTCGATTTTGAGTAACTTGATGCGTAATTGAATCTTACAGTGTTGTCAATTGATATATGATTTATTTTTAATTCAACACACTTGTAATGTAATGATGTTGATGGTATTAAACTTGCAATTAACATGTCAGGGAAGTAAAGTGCAGAAGAGAATCTACAATTTCTGAGCTACCTACAATTTCAATGATTTTTCTAATCAATGACAACAAGAAATTATTGATGGATCATCTTTCAAGAATCTTATTACAGTCTTAATTAATGTCTCTTCACGATTAGTAATACTTTTGTAGAAGAAGTGATTATGAATAACTTTGTGTGAATGATTTGTAAAATTTTGTCTTCTAAGAAAGGGTTGTACACCAATTATTATATGTTCGAGTAGGTTTTCATCATCCTATGGGAATAATAAATCAACACTAGCTAGTATATGTGTTTCTAAACTTCTTTTTTTTTGGCCAAATGTGTTTCTAAACTCATTATCCCTTTGTTTTCTTCTTTTATATATTATTAATTATCTGTGCCTCACGACATTAACTATATATATTGGCAAATTCATCCATCGTGATCGAAATGGAATCTTATCCCTTTTCCAATGGATGGATTCTTTCGCTTTCCTGCTTTTACTTACATGGAGTCCTCAACTTTCTTTGGAAATGGCATACACGAACACGACTCCTTGGAGAGAATAACAAAACCAACAAATGGAAACAAGAAATGTTAGACCAACTTTACGGAATCATGTTAAATAGTTTTTTTTTTTGTTTGGCCAAGTATGATTATATTATCGAAATAGTCACGGCGGAATAGTATTTTGTTCCATGTCCCGATTCCGTACATATATTGTTAGCAATTAGGAGGGTTAAACTAAATTATAATATTTTGTAAGTATAAGGATCAATACTTAAAATAACCAAAATTCAGTATAATCATGCAAATAATCGAAATTGATCCTAAAATTGACAAAGTTTCAAATTGAGGCTCGTGAGGTTCACGGTCTCCTTAAGACAATTTCGCTCCCTCACTCGCAGGCTCGTACTCGAGAGTTCATGGGATGATCACTTCTCAGGATTCAACAGTGTCGTCAAACATAAAATAGCACAAAGTTTCTTCTAACGGAACTGAAAAACACATGAACTCAGATAGACAAATCGAATAGGATAGTCAATGCGAAAGAAAGAAGGTCGAACATGACTACTAGAAAGAGTCCAACGAATGTTAACACGATCGTGGATGAGAAGAATAAAAATTATTATAGAAAAGATTCTCAATTTTTAGATTCTATTCTTCTTGAATTTTGAAAGAGACAAAGCTCTCTTATTTATAGGTTAGAATCTTGAGTAGTAAGCGAAAGTAGAGGTACCATTTTCATTCACTATTTAGGGTTTTGTGAAACTTTTGGCCTATCCAAACTTATAAAACTTTTTGAAAAGTACAAGGACCAATATGCAAAATAACTAAAATTTAGGATCATCGTGCAAATCGTTGAAATTGACAAAATTTCAAAATGAGGCGCATGAGGTGTGTGATCTCATTAAGGCAATTCCCCCCCCCCCCCCCCCCTTCACTTGTAGGTTCGTAATTTAGGGTTCATGGAATGATCACCACTCAAGATACAATAGCGTTGTCACGCAAAAACTACCACGAAGTTTCTCCTGATCGAAGTGAAAAAACCTGACGACAGACAAAGCGAAAGAAAGGTCGAACACGGTGATCATAAGGACTCCATATAATGTTAACACGATCATTAGAGGAAAAGAATAAAAACAATTATAGAAGAGATACTACATGAGAAGGATGTGTTAGGGGCTCAATAGGACAACATATCCTTGTATAAGTCGTGAATATTTTATTTATCTAATTATTCACATCTGAATAAGATTTGAGTCGTCCTTTAATTATTTTTGCGGTTCATTTTACAATGTTGCAAATATTACAACTTTCCCTTGGCTCAATGTAACGTGTCGTCATTATTACAATTAATTTCTCGCTCATTTTCACGACTCAATAGTCGTTGGACCGTAAGTTTAATTTAAATATTATCTATTTAATTATTTATGACAACTTCTTATGTAGTGCTGCAACATCTTTTCTTCATTTCATCGTCTCTTCTCTACGCGATTCGATTGGTAAGTCTCTTTCTATTTATTTGTTAAATATCTTCAATTAATCCAAAAACTGAAGAACAAGTCTACATGTTACCCAAAATCTTCAATTATGAACAAATCCTAATCGTTCAATTTGGAGCTTTTGGTTTTATGCATACTGTATTCAATTTGGGGCTGCAAATTGATGCAATCACCAACGAGATTGGATCTTCAGGTATTACCTTCTTACTGATCACTGGACTGAAAAGTTGATTCTTTATGTATAATTATCTTTAGCAAATGCTTTCTTCATTGCAACTAAATTTCTTGTGTATTTTTTTGGTCAATTGTGTTTAATTTTCTTGGAAGCAAAGGATTGGAAAACATAAATCCTGGTTGGTTTGAGTTGTTTTTCTGCCGTTATTTTCTTTCATTTTGTTATTTTATTCCGTATTTTTTTAAAAAAAATAATATTGAATAATTTTGTCGGTTCAGCAAAATGAGCCGCGAAAAATTGTTATTAACGTAATTCGTCTCAAACTTCGTCTCGTCTTTTTCCTCGCCTTCGTCTTAATCGACTAATCATCTCGCTTCTTTGTCTTCCTCATTGTTGTCGCGTCGTGCATACTCCTCATTTGTTTGCACATTTTGTGTGTCTCCGCTCGTCCACCTATTTAATAGAAGAAGAAGAAGAAGAAGAAGAAGAAGAAGAAGAAGAAGAAGAACCAATGGTTAATAATCAGATCTTGATTTCCATAATTTTTCAATTTTGTTTACATTTTGGTCAATACTTTCTTTGGGGTTGACTTAAACCTAGAAATAACATTATGGATTCGTTGTGAACTTAGAAATGTAACACTGGGTTCAGATCTATCGTGGGTTCAAAATTCAAATAAAAAATCAGGTTTGATTTGTGATTTAGATTTTTTTTAAGGGAAAAGTATGGAAAAAATATGTAATATGTTTGCCCAAATTTGTAAGTGATGCAACTTGTTTTGGGTTGTTGGTATTTGATATACTATGTTTGATTTTGTTGGTTTTAGATGAAACCTGACTAATTCTGTCATATGTACATTTAAAACGAGTCACTTGTAATACACGTGATGACTGACTTGAACGTTATGAAAAAACGAAATTTGGAATTCCGGAATTTCTCTTGATTGTGTTACCCTTCAATGTCTTGTCCTTCCATCTTCTCTCCACGTCCCCCGTGAGAAGCTCACCTTCCCTCTTCCTCAGTTTCGTCCTCCCTCTTCCACTATCGAACCCGCTGCCAACGAAGTTCCCAACATGAGAAGCTTCGCTTATCTGGTTTAGATTAATACCAAGTCCAATAGAGCCAGTATAACGTGTATAACGATGAGAACTACTTCTGCAATTACTATAAAGAGAAGATATTTGCAAAACAGAGTGTTCAGGGGTTGCCTCCTCAACAATTATTTCACCAGGCACAGTCAAGTCAAAATTCACAGGTGGGTGTTTTTTCTTCAGGTGGAGATATTGTAGCTGTCTACAGAGTTTGATTTTTTAGATGAAATGAGCTAAAGTGTTTCTGAACATGGAAGCAATCATGAGAGGAGCCCTCTCCTCAAATCCCATCTTCTTTGATATGATTCTCCTGTCGTACCAATGTTCAACTTTATCGACGTTACGGACCCTGTCTTCTACTTCGGTTTTGAATAGGGGTGAGCTCGGGCGGGCTTTTTCGGAAGACCGAGCCCGAATTTTCGGCCTTACTATTGGAGGACCGAGACCAATTTCTTCCAAAAACAACGCTTGACTCGGATCAGACTCGGTTTTGGACCAAAATTTTGGCCACATACAAAGAAATTGACATTTTGTGAAACAATCAAACCAATGTATGTCTGAATTTGTTTACCTCTACATGTAACTGGTGATCGAGAGAGCGATTCTACTCCGGTGACGCATGTTAGGTTAGAGGAAGAAGATGCCTTCCAGGTTTGACTTCGATGAAATCGAAAAAGAAAAAGGATTTGATTTGTTGCTGCTATAAGAATTGGAATCAGCTAGAGAGAAAGCAAGATGAAATTGGAAAAGGTCTAGAGAGATAAAAAGGAATGGAGCATGAAGTGACAAGTGAGTGCGGATAAGCTTTTTGGAGATAAGACGAGAGAAAGGGGAGAAGACGAGGTTGAAGCACTGAGTGAGGAGTTAGCACTGAGTGAGGAGTGAAGAGTTGGGCATCGTCCAGTCTGACTTTTGGAGGAAAACAAATGAGCCCAAGCCCGACCTACAGGAAAAAAACTCGCTCGTTCGGTCTTGGTCTTAAGCTCGGACCGGTTTTTTTGGGAATTCGATCCATTCAGTTTTTTTGCTCACACTTAGTTTTAAAAGCCAGGAGGTGACGGGAAACTACTAATTCAAGCAGCATGGAACCTCTACATAATACACCATCATTCCTCAATTCACTATCCATGACAGACGACTTGAATTGAATAGTTAATCTATAGTTGTGAGCACTGGAAGTAAATTAAATCCTACATAGATTCAACAAAAGAGAAATTACTCAACAATTCTAGATCAAACTTGAACATACATAGCTGAATTGAGGTTATAGGAATAATTACATAACCCCATAAGGAAATCTTGTTTTTTTTCCCTAATAACCCACCTATTTAAGAAATTATCTTAGGATATTTCAAGAAATTAAACGCTAAGCAAAGCTAAGCTTAAACATCAGATTCACGAGAAAAAACAATATTTGCATGGTGACTTTTATTGAGCACATTCAATTGTTTCTGAAACATGGTTCAGTCGTAGTCTTCGTGTCCATACTGGATCAATTCAACCCATTTTTCTCTTCTAGTAGTGTTTCAGGGCATAATGTGGAGATACTGCAAGCCACTTTCTCAGACGAAGGAACAAAACCTTATGTGCTCTCCTTTAGTGGGCCATTTTCTAGGGTATGAAGTGATGAGTTCATTTCTGAACCATTTCCTCCATAATCTTGCTCAATTGATGCAAGATATCTCTTTGGAGATTCATGAAGGGATTTCAACTCAGACTTGAACATCTCACCAACAGCTACACTAGCAAGCAAATTCATTCCAACATTATCTCTTATAGAAATTGGTGGAACCAAGGCATTCTCGCTAAGACGCGTGAATGAAGGAATAGGCTAACTGTTCTTATAACATTAATGAAGAATACATTGACATTTTAGGTATTTCGCATCCTCTTTTCACTGAACGTAGGTCCCGCTCCTTGCACGTGAGGAGTTAACGACTCTTGACGGAACATATCAGACTTCATCTAAAACCTACAACAGCAAACATGTTTCATAAAAAATAAATAAGGTCTATGCATTTACAACAATAGGCAAACATATTACATCTTTCTCGTACTTTTTCCTTTTTTAAAACAAGGAACATAATATAAAGATGATCCAGATGGAAATGTGATCAATTGGACAAAAACTATAACATTTAACAGTACAATTGAACGAAAGAGTGACGATGACACATTTAACCATATTCATAAAATATGTAAGTGCACTACCCACATGAAAATAAATAATTGGTGCAACTAACCACATGGGTTAAACATGTAGATGCACCCATTCCATTATTTATTTATTATGTATATACATTAGTTTTAAATTTATGTAATATTTTTTATTAAGGTATAATTCAAATTAATATTAAAAAAACTAACTATCTTTTATATAAAAAATGTTAAAATTAAAAGAATTTTCCATAACATTAATTATTTTATGTGTTTCAATATTTTGAATTATATTATAAAATATAAGATTAAGATTATTTATTCAAAAAATAATTAAAATTACATGAATTAATAATAAAAAGGAATATTAAGATTTATTAATACAGTGTATGACTTCTAATACTTGTGTACCAATACTTGTATGTTATTTTTTGTAGTTCATGACTTCTAGTAGTGTCAAATGTTTATATAAAATATTAAAATCAGTTGTAGTTTATTTATTTACTTTAGTAATAGTTACAATGACCTATTTAGACATATTCTTCACTTCACTCAATTTCCCGGAAAAAAGAGATAATACATATTAAATTGAAAAAATATATTCATCTTCGGATACTATTTTTAAATTAACTTATATGGTTTTATGAATTATATTAGTCATCGACTCATCTATGCATATAAAAATATCAAAGCATGGTAATTTATTTAATAATAGTAATAATATCTTATGTTGTAATAAACATATGATATTTTATCTATTTTTTAATTAAAAATTATTTTGAGTATGTAAATATATAACGTATATTTTCGTGAGATTCTAAATCTATCTTGATAATATCATTTGTTCACGTGTTTAAATTTATATGAAAACTGTAATTATAATAAAGTAGGTGATGACTTGACGTTGATATGCGAGTATTATTTTGATAAAAATTGGTAGGTAATAGACGGAATGTATTCTTAATTATTCTTAAAAAAAAATAAACAAATTACCATGTGCATACTTGATATTCGTAAAATATTATATTATATATTTTATAAATATCTTTCCATAGACTACATTCAAAACAAAACATAATTCTATTTCTACGTGTGAAATAAAAAAAAATTAATAAATTCTTGTAATTTATATTGAGAATATTAATGAGAAGATTTTTTGAATTTTAAAGTGACTTATCACCTGCCACCTAAGAATGAGAATTGTATATACTATATATGCTTAACATAGACCAATTAAAATATATTAATTTAATATAAGAAATGAGAAAATATAATAAAACAATTTATCATAATGTCATATTTCTATCCATATTACTAAATAGATAGATAAATTAATATTATTAATCTAATAATTCAATGTGTTGTTGTTAATAATAAAATCATTAACTGATTATTCATATAATAGTTTGATAGTTGGTATTTAGTAATAATATTTAGAGTCCCTATTACGACAAAGTCTCATGGCATGTTTGCTTTGTGGAATAGAGTTGGAATACGAAATACTTATTCCGTATGAAGTTGTTTGTTTCGCGGAAATGAAAATTTATGGAATTCGTATTCCTAGAGAAGTGGGAATACACTCTCTGTCCGAAAGTCAGATTGTGTATTCCTACCTCTCTCGGAATACAAAATAGGACGTGAAAAGACTAAAATACCATCCACTGTTAATTAATTATTTATTTATATTTTAATTTAATTAATTAATTATATTTTAATTAATTTTAATTTAATTAATTATATTTTAATTTATTTAATTATATTTTACTTAATTGTTTTATATTTTGATTAAATTTAATTAGTTTTTTTATATTTTAATTAAATTAAATTAATTATTTACATTTTAATTTAATTAACAAAATTACAATTTAATTAATCAATATAATTTTTTTAAGTAATTAAAGTTTTTAGTACAATATATTTTAATTTAGTTAATCTTAATTTTTAAGCTTTCCAAATTAATTTTAAAAAACTTTATAAGATAATTGTATTATATATTGGACATATTGAAACAAAAGGTATATACGACATTTTCAATGATTCCATTCCATTTTCATATATCATTCCCCCATACAAATATTGGAATTTCATATTTTATTTCATTTCAATCCATCAACCAAACAACATCATATTATTATCTCATATTTTCCTTACCCCGTATTTTACCAACCAAATGCACCGTCAGACTCTTAGGTTTGATTCTCATGGCCGTTAGTTGTTATTAGACACATGCTATAAAAACAAGTTTATTATACAGTCTCCCTTTACCAAATAGAGATTGAAAGAAACTTCTATTTATAAGAGGCCAAACACGCCCTCTCTCTAAATTTATATGGGTTAATTACTTGAAACGTTACACATGTAACTAATTGGTTATAACTAGTGCAGGATGGTTACGCATGTTTCAGCATGTGACTAATTGGTTATTTTTACTATTCATCGTTAAATTTTTCCGTTAAGTCACTATTCTAACATATAAAATGGCAATATTACCCCTATTTAATTAACTTATTAACAACAATTACCCCTCTAGCATTTCTTTATGTAAGAACTGAACAGATGAAGAGTCGATTCACGAATTTTGGGCTCCTGGAGCTTGAGAATCACCTAGGGAGTTGATTTACTATCTGGGTCTCTCGCATTCTGCATTGCCATCCAAGATGTGTAGCTTGATCTCTGTATTACTCGAGCTTATGCTGTTTTTGAGCTCTATGTGCTCTTCTAGAGCTGAGTCTGTTATGTTTGCTCTAGGTCCTTAGAAATGATATGAATTTTTTGTTCAAATCGAGGTGAGCTGAGGTTTAAATTGTTGTTGACTTTGATGTTTGGATGTGAAGGTTGTAGTGTACGTTGAAGGTTGCTTAAAGATTGAAGGTTGTGATGTGTGGGTTGAAGGTTGTAGTCTTTAGAAGGTTGGAGTGGAAGCAGGAATAAGAGATATCTGAAAATTGAAAAGCAGACTGAGGTGGGAGTGAAAGAGAGACACTGAATGTGGTTTAAGAACATGTTTTTTTTGCTGTTCTTCAGAACCTGGGTATTCTGTGTTGATGTTCTTCAAAACCTGATTTTTTAAATAGTATCTAAATTTAAGAGGTGATTCTCGACTTGAAATTTGATTAAATGGTTACGTATGTTTGCTTGTAATGTGATTAAATAGTTATGTATTTGCTACTCTTGATGGTATCTTTGATCCCACTGATGAATGTTATAAACCAAGATCTTCTCTGAACCCTGTTACTCCCCAATTTTCACTTTGAACTCTATTTTTCTGGGCTTAAAGAGTTTTTAATGTTCTTTCATAAAATTTTGATTTTTCAAACAAACACTTTCTCCTGTTATCCTTGAATCAATGACAATTTATCAATGATAATCATAATACGATGACAGATTCTCCCTAATTATCCATTCAAAGTCTTGATGATAAACAAGGGATTTGTATGAGTGAAATTGCTCATTCTTGTTTCAATTACTCTTTGATTGAAGTTTTTTTCAACTGTGTCTGTTTTTTTTCAACATGGGTTTCATGGGTACTCCCATCTTTTGATCAATGTACTAAATAAGTAGTTGTATTTGAATTTTTTGTTAAATATTTTGTTGAAATTGATTTCAGTTATGTACTGATGTTCTTCAGAACATGGGGTTCAATTCTTCAAATTCTGGGTTTCATTGAATATTATCTAAATTAAAGAGTTCATTCTACCTTGAAATTTGATTAAATGGTTACATATGTTATCCTAGAATGTGATTAAATGGTTACATATGTTTCTTGTAATGTGATTAAATGGATACGTATGTGTTTCTTAAAATGTGATTAAAATATTGAAATTGAGCATTATTACTAAGAAGGGTGTGGAAGAAGAAACTCAACTTCTCAGAAGAAGAAGAACAAGAAACTTATCAGAAGAAACTCAGCTTCATTTTCCTCCTTGGAGAGATGGTGGGGAGGAAACTCAGAAGGGTAGTCGCATTCAACACACGCCCCAATCATTACCGTCCATGTGATAATATCCCTCTTAAGCATTTCGTTGAACAGTTGGCGGTTAAGAATTTTGAAAACTATCTGCATTGTAGTTTATTCTCTCTATCAACCACAAAGAGATCCACTTCAATTAACACTTATAATCACTAATTGATGAAAGAATAAAGACTCTCCAAATTTACTAGTTGAATCTGAAGATAATAAACAACATATAACTAATCAGGACAAATAATATCAGTAAAATTCACAAATATGAGCTGAACTCGAATGTCTAATAAAACTAATGTGAATATCCAAGTCCTAGAACAATTCAAAAGCACCAAACATGAAATTGAGAACAAACTTATTGGTCAAAACCACTCCGACAACAAAATATGGAGCGTAACGCCATTCAGAGACATGAAAGATGTGAATATCTTCATCGGGTTACTTATTTTTGTGGAGGAGCTCCCTGTGAAAGTGCGTGATGCAGTGGAGAAGGAAAGGGACCGCCTTGATGTTGCCTTTGTCTTCCCTTCCATGTCGGAGGTAATGTGACTCAACAAATCACCATTTTTCCATCTCTTTAAATAAACCAAAGGGCACCTTCGTCATTTCAGAAGGGTCACATGATTGACACATGCAAAACTGACAGAAAATTTTAACAGTTCAATAACGAAGTAACCAATCAATCACATGTTGGAACATTTGTAACCATTCACTCACGCGAAAAAATATGTTTAATCAATTAATCACATTGGTCAAACATGTGTAACAGTTCAAGTAATTAACCATATTTATACATAGGGTTAAATACTAAATAGCTACTCGAACTTTGGACGTTTTACAAATAGCTATCCAAATTTTGAATTTTCAAAAATGGCCACCTAAACTTTGACATATGGGGCAAATAGCTACCTCCGTTAAATTTTCAGTTAATATGGACGGAAAATGACGTGGCAGCACATGATTGGTCCATAATTTTAAAAATTATATTATTATTTTAAAATACTAAAAAAAATAAAAAAAATCTTAAGAACATTGTAAAATTAATAGAAAAAAATAAGAGTTTTAATAAATATAATATTTTTATTAAAATTATGAAATAAAACAAAATTGGAAAATTAGTTTTTTTAAAAAAAAATTGTTTCGTATTTTTCAATACAAACTATTATTTTTCCTATTAATTTTCCAGTTTTTTAAAGATTTTTTCTGATTTTTTTAGTATTTTAAAACAAATATATAATTTTTAAAATTATGGACCAATCATGTGCTGCCACGTCATTTTCCGTCCATATTTAACGGAAAATTGAACGGAGGTAGCAATTTGCCCCATGTGTCAAAGTTGAGGTAGCTATTTGCACACTCGTCCAAAGTTTAGGTAGTCGTTATTGAAAATTCAAAATTCGGGTAGTTATTTGTAAAACGTCCAAAGTTCAAGTAGCTATTTGGTATTTAACCCTTATATATAAAAGAATATATAGATTATATATATATATATATATTTTTTATTTTTTTTTAAATCCACATATCATTACACAAAAATTCTTATAAGAGAACGTGTTAAATAATAAAGTCGTTGACTAAATTTTTACGTCAACAACTTAATATTTTAATAAAGTTGATAAACCGTTATAACAGCCGTATCAATTACGTAGTAAAAGTATTTCACGTTCTTTTGATTTATGAATTTTCCGATACTAGACACCTTTTTTTTCCCATTCTTACTAAAATCTTATCCTCCTATCTTTACAATCCATCATGGCATCCACCAATTCTCTAATCTGTGCATTTCTTTTTTACATCCTCATAATAAATTAACACGCATTATTCCGATCTAAAAGGTTAATAAATATTCAATACTTTACTTCTCCAAGAAACCAGACATGGGCCAAGGCAAACATGGATGAAACCAGCAAACGGATGGGTAAATATCAATTGTGACGCCTCGTGGTGTTGGTAATCAAAGATGGGAGGGATAGGAATCATAGCGAGAGATGAGACGGGAAGGGTCATTGGTGGGGCAAACCGAAGGAAAACAGGATGGAACATCGAGGCGCTCGAAACAGAGGCGATACTAATAGGAGTGTCACTTGCACGGGAGAAGCATTGGGAAAATGTTATCCTCGAGTCGGACTCGAAAACGATACTGAAACAAATTCAAGGAAGAACAACTAACTGAAGGTATGATGTAGTTTGCTCGGAGATACAAACCAGGGCAAATTGCATAGAGACGATATATTGGTAAACCATTAGACGTACGACAAACAAAGACGCTAATTAGATTGTCAAACAATCAAGATTGAGAATGCGGCTATAAAATTGGGTGTTACAATCCCCACTCCCTCTAGTTTTCATTTTAAGTAGAGATTGTAATGAACTGAATGAGAACGGTTATGAAGTATGAATAAAATTCTCGAGTTTATGATTAAAAAAAAATATTTCTCCAATATAATATCCCATTAATTAGTAGAAGATATGAATCGAAACACTCAATTCATCGTGACGCAAATTGATAATATTAGATACGCTTTTGCTGCCACGTTACTGCATTTTAATATTAAATAAGATCAATTTTCTATTTCATATGATTTTCATTAATATTGTAAGGATTGAACAATAAAAAGACACAGGAAACAATCCGTTTGACTTTGGTGATGGACAATTTGACTTTGGTGATGGACAATAATAACAAATTTAATATTTATATTTTATGTTAGTTATAATTATCGGTTAGATAATATTACATATTTATTTTGTGAATGTTATCTTTGTAAATTTGACAATTTTTCAAGTTTAAAATAAACTATTTGTTGGAAATTGATGTACAAAACATGCAATCGATTAAGGTACAACATAACACATAATCAAGTTACCTCCTTGAACGATTGCCTTAGCGGAAGCGGAAGCGGATCTGCCTGAGGTTGGGATCACGGTCTGTCGGACGGGAGGACACGCCACAGTTTGACGGGCAATGACCTATAATACCACAGCTACTGACCTCTGTCTAAACTGTAGGGCGGCTAGGGCATCACTGTCATCATCATCAGGTTTTCCAAACCCTGAGCACCCCTATATATACTGATATATAGAGGGATAGGTTTTAAGGCCAGATACACAACTGGGCTTATGTAAATGGGCTCCCACTTATGGGCGACCCATTATCCTAAAACCAACATCTCCCACTCGCACAAAGGGGGGGGGCGCTCATTCATCAAACCAGCACTAAGAGAACGAATCTCATTATACAGTAAAGTCACATACGAGGAGGCAGCCGTGCGACCGACAGACACAACGAGCAAAGTGCTACGCACCGGTTAAGAATACGTAGCGACCCGCGGATCCCAAACCAGCAGTGGAAATGTGCCCTGCACCCTTGGTCATGTAATCTTTCTCCAGATCTGACCGCACAAGGATCTTTCAGACCTATATATATGTATTGCGCCCACAACCGCAGCTGATGCCGCAGTTGGTGGCCACCTAGTGGACACAATATCGAGAAGATCCCATAATGACCATCCTCTTCCCACAAAACCATCGGCACAATTCAACTCGCTTTTCTAGAACCGGGACCCGGACGGAATACCTCGAAGGCCCATCGAGCACGGACTAAGATAGCAAACACTGAACTGAACCTCAAGTCTCTGTTCAGAGTACTGAGGGTACGTACGTGGCTCTTACACAAAGAGCTCTGGGTCTCACACGACTCCGAGTTAAGATCACATCTCGGGTCATACCCATGGTCGTATTTTGGGTGCGCCGCGGTATGGAACGCGCGCTACAGCATATCTCCTCTTCCATGGAGCATATGTCCATATGCTGTACAGATGTCCATCAGGCACACAAAGTACCCGAACCAAAAGTCACAAAGACTCCCATCCGCCCCCTGAGTGGATTGACAGACCATAATCTGTCATAGTGCGAAATCAGATAGTTCCGGACACAAAGTCCTTTCCGGTCATCCCAACACACTTCCAGAACTAGAAACTATCACCAGCTTCACCTAGCCACAAAGGCATAGAAGCTATCACCCGTGTGAGAGGGCGATCTAATCCACTTTGACATATGTCAATAAACAATCACAGTAAGAACACACAAAACACTCAAACTGTGAAAACATGCATACTCAAATATAATTCAAGTTAAAGAACATTGTATGGGAAATAAAACCAATGAAGTACATCAACTAAGTCTACACAGTCCTAGAGACTACACATGCCTCACTAAAGACTACCTCTTCAAGGTCGGAGAGACGGTCCACAACCATCTCATCCGTAGACAAGTACTTCAAACTCATCACCTTGTGTCTAACCACGTCTCTAACATAGTTTCGCTTGATATCTACTTGCTATAACTTGTTATGATACCTGAGTTTCTATATCACGGAGATTGCGACTCCAATGACTCAGCAATCAATCCGGAAGTCTCTTCAGCCATACAACCAACTGAGTGGTCCACACAAGACCCACAAATTTGGCTTCAATGGCGATTAACACAATGCGTGGTGGATTTTCTCTCATCAAAGTCACCACCATAGTCCGCATCGTTATACCCAGTCATCTAGAGATTCTCGAATCTCTAGCAAGTCTCTAGCACAAAGCATGACGATGCCCTTAAGATATCACAGGATCCTATTTACTGCCTACCATTTCTTCAATTCGGGTTCATCTTGGTACCTATATACCATGCCGACTGCATGACAAATATCAGGCCGAGTACACACTATTGCGCACATCAGGCTTCCGACTGCACTTAGCTACAGAATTTATCTATCTGGTCCATATATCCATTTTGAGAGGTTGATCAATGTAAACTAGAGTTTCAATTGGTTCGCAGTTACTCATGTTGAACATTTCCAACACTTTGTTTATGTAGCTTTCCTGTGAAAGCCACAACTGCCTCCTACGGCGATCTCTCGAGATCTAAATCCCAAAGATGTGCGCCGCCTCACCCAGGTTCTTCATCCCAAACAGAGAAGACAATCAGACCTTTATCTGTGTGAGGAACTCCAAGTTATTTACAGCTATGAGTATGTCATCTACATATAGAATCATAAACACAAAGTTCGGTCCATACCCTTTTGGTGTACACGCAATGATTCTCATCCTTCAAGAGAAATCCATTTTCCACGAACAAATCATGAACTCTGCGGTATCACTGCATAGCGAACTGTTTCAGACCATAGATCAATTTGTGAAGTTTGCACACTAAGTGCTCATGGTCTTTCTGCACAAAGCATTCAGACTGCTCCATATAGATCTCTTCTTCTAACTCACCATTGAGGAAGACAGTCTTAACATCTATCTAGTGCAGTTCCAAATCTAGACTCACTCCAATAGCCATAATCTTAAGAACCCATTTAGCTCTATTTCTCTATGTCCTCTCGAAGGTCGACCAGTGTCCAAACACCGTTCTTCCTTATAGATTCCATCTAGTCCAAAGTGTTCATCTCATCTACCATTACTTTCATCCATTCTTCTTAGAAGGTTCCATTGAGAGTTTCTCTAACGTTTTACGGCACAATAACCATATCGTCAGATATTAGGGTGTTTAGTTCTAGCCCACGGCCTAACAACTCACTACTACCAGGGTATGACCATGATCACTCCCACTGAGAATGAGATCTCTAATGCTCCCACTGTCAACAAGATCATCAGGAGCGGAATCTGTTTCATTCGCTTCAGCAGGCGATGAATCCGGCAGACGACGAACTGATTCATCATCTGCGGTTTCAACTCTCCCACTCGAATTAACAGGTGTGCTCAACTTGATCTTGAATCTCATATAGAGATCGATCCAAATCAATCTCTTCCTTCTTAGGAAATTCGTTCTCTACAAACGTTACGTCTTGTGATTCGATCTCGGTAACACTCCCACTGTCCTGCTCGGCTATAAACACATAACCTTTTGAGGTATCAGAGTAACCAAAAATACTCTTCTTTCCTCTAGGTCCAATCTTTCCCAAACTTATTTGAGAAATCATGGGTGTAAGCGGCACACCCCTATGGGCGCATATGGTGAAGGTCCAGAACTTATTCCAGACCAAAACTCATATGAAGTGGAGTTAACCGTTTTCATCGGCACATGGTTTAGGATGTAGGCAGCAGTCTCCAAAGCGTTTCCCCATAAGGAAATCAACGATTGAGTATGCGCCATATCGACCGAACCATTTTAAGGAGCGTTTTATTGTGCCTCTCTGCAAAACTATTTTGCTGAGGGGTGTAGGGGATCGTCAACTGATGAATGATCCCTTTTCATTACATAAACAGTTAAATTCCGCTGAAAGGTACTCTTCTTCCACAATCAGGGCGGAGGGCCTTTACCCTCCTATCTAATGGGTGTAATCATCTGTAAATGTAATAAAATTATGTGCTCTGTGCCGAACCCTAGCACTAAGAGGGTCACAGACATCAGAATGGATGAATTGCAAGGGAAATTCAGCTCTAGGTGCCTAACCAAAAAAAGCATTCCGGTGGAATTTCCTTCTAGACAACTTACACAAGTAGACGACTCCACTTGTGGAATGTAGGACAGCAAACCCCAATGGGCTAGCCGCTGCATTCTATGTTGACCTCTATAGTTAAGTCTAGTTTGTCTTTCATTCATATCGCAAACATATCCGCGAGTAGAAGAAAAAAAAAACATGAAATTATTATTGTTGCCTGAATCTAAATCCGAAACAATAAATCCACCAGAAATAATACTAAAGCCAAACGAAGTTGAACCTAAAACAATTGGACGGAAGATTCATGAAAAGATAATATAAAACGGAGTTTCATTAATCCTAAGACTGAAATAACATATCAGCGAATCTACAGAGCATAGAGGATATGACTTCAGACTAAAACTCTACCGCCGCGCAAGCGCATCTCACGAGTTCTAATCCCTTTGACTTCAACACGAAAGTTGTTATAGATGTAAATCCACCTAATTTCTCGCGGGACTCTGGCACTCTACGAAAACGTTACGATCCTTGGCGATGTGATTTGTCGATCCTGAATCCAAAATCCACAAAGGACATGACTCAGTCAACATATCTGCACTAGAAACACAAAGTCCACTAATAACCAATAAGACATTTAGGTCGGATCGATTCAGGGCATGCCTTCACAAATTGTACCCACTGGCCACAGTTGGAGCATTTCCTGTATTTAGGCTTCTCAGCCTTACGCGAACATTTTCGCGGTGTTGTTTTCGGAGGAGTCCTTGGGTTCACCTCAGTCTTTGTCTACTTTGCCTTCAATGCATTTGCGCCACCACGTTGTGCATTACTCCTTCGCCTTCAGTGACTCTTCTTAGGTCTAGAGGATGACGCCACACGCACCTCAACCTTAGGTCTAGTGACCTTGGGTTTGTCCTCTTCAACTCAATGTGCCTTCGAACGTGTTCAAAGGTATTGAGGGCCTTAGAATGAGTTACTTAGATTTTCATCTGTTTCTAGGAGTTAGGCAAAAAGCGGATTACGACCTGGATTTGCTGCTCATCGGTCACTAACTGACCGTTCTCCTTGAGTTTCATAATCATGTTGGCCATATGCCTCAGATACTATCTCGCGGAGTGCTGAGGATTCATCATGTATGAATCAAACTTAATGTTGAGTGAGCACAACTAAGCAGTCGTATAGAACCATTTCTAGTCTGCAAAGTATCCCATAGCCCTTTAGCCGTGTGTTAAGCTCAAACTCATCCACCGTACTCAGCATCATGGCGCACGTCTCAGCATCATTAACCTCCTAGTCAATTCTACCAGTCATGGAGTCAAGAGACAATCAAATAAAGTAAGGCAAAACTATCTACCCTGCAGAAAACACAAAGTAAACCAGGGAACTCAAGGAACCCACACAGCGTTCTACCTATCCAGTCATGCAACATAAAGCAATATAAGGCTCTCTCAGCAATTTAAATTGGTCCAACAGTTAATTAAATTAGCCCAAAAATTATTTATGAAAGGGTTCAGGCCCATTTACCGGACTGAAATAATCCACTAGGACCCACAGAGGATCCAGGATCGGCACCAAATTTGTTTCAGACCAATTCAGGTGGCCCGGGGCCTCCAAATTAGTTTAGACCGGTCCAGACAACACAAAACCATCTGAACCGACCCAATCAGTCGGTCTGAACAGAACCTTTCCGGTCGGAATGAACCGAACCGGTCGGCTCAAACCGACCGGGATAGACCGGACCGGTCGGAACAAATCGACCGGATCGGACCAAACCGGACTGGTTCACACAGAACCAGTCCCATCGAACCAGACTGATCCGGTTCACATAGAACCGGACCGGTACTGTTCTTCTTCTCCACTGAGAAGAAGAACAGTGGCTGGCTGCTAGGGTTTTGAAACCCTAGCAGCCGCCACTTGCTGCTGTGGTAGCTGATCGGCCACAGAGGCTGATCAGCTGCCATGGGGCTGGCCACGGTGGCCAGCCCCCCTTTGCTCGGGGTCGGCCACGTTCGGCCGACCCCCGATTGCTAGGCAGGAGGCCAGAGCCGCGGCCACATAGGCTGTGGCTCCATGGCCTTGGGCTGGCCACGGTGGCCAGCCCCTCCTTTGCTCACGGTCGGCCACGTTCGGCCAACCCACCACCGAGCCGCGGCCACTTAGGCCAGCCACCATGGCTGGCGCCCCTTCTTGGGAGGTGGCCAGCCACGAAGGCTGGCCACGGGGGTTGGGTCGGCCAGTGATGGCCGACCCCTCCCACCCTCAGGCGTTGGAGCCGTGGCCACAAAGGCCACGGCAACCAGCCGCGGCGGCTGTGGCCCCGCCTGAGGTGGCCGAGCCGCAGCCACGAAGGCTGCGGTCAGCCTCAGCTTGGCGGCAGCCACGGTGGCTGCGGCCAGCAAGGGCTGAGCTGCGGCCACGAAGGCCGCCGCCGGCCCTGGTTCGGCCTCAGGGTGGTGGTTTCAGTGGCTGCTTTTCCCGATATCGAAAATAGTGTTTTGCATAGTAAAATTACTGTTTACACAGTAAAATTACTGTTTAATCACTGTGTAAACAGTAATTTTACTATGCAAAACACTATTTGGAAGTTTTTGTATCGTATGTAGAGTTTTTTACGTACCGTATTATACAGTCAGTCTAAAAGTAAACAATTAACGCATAGTTAGTGTCATTTAATTCGTAATTAAATTATCTACGCACTGTAATTTTTTTGATTTTTTTTGAGTAAGTATATAATTAAATTTCTCACCTAATGCATTTACTTATTTCGGTCAAATTTGGGTGTAAACGATGGGGGTTTACAAAATCACTGTATTTTTAATCCAAAAAATTATCCTACGTAGATAATTGATTTACGACCTAAATGGCGTTAACCGTGTTGAGTTTGGAGTTACATGGTCCGAGTTATAATTTTTTAAGTACAATTTTCATATCTCAACTTACGGCATGCCGTACAGTCAATCCGTAAATCCAAATTTAATATTTTTTGTATTATTTGAATCGCAATTAAAATATCTACTTACTATAATTTTTTTAAATTTTTTTTAATAGATACATAATTTTATTTTTAATTAAACATCGAGTCATCATTTTTCAAACAAAATAATTTAAAAAAAAAACAAAAAAAAAACAATGGAACGCTCTTCTTCCAGGCGCAACTTCTAAGTTGCGCCTGTGAATAGGCGCACCCCTAGGGTGCGCCTATTCAAATGGCGCACCCCTGGGTGCGCCTATGTCCAATAGGCGCGACCTCGGGGTGCGCGTATACACATTTTGTTAAATATTTTTTTTGTATATATACTTTTTCAAAATTTTTTTCGAAAATACATACTTTTTGAAAAAACTCGTAAATAATATAGCTCTTGGTGGAAAATGGTGGGCCACGGGATCACCGCCATAGAAGACACTCAACAAATTGAAAAGAACATAACAAACATGAATGAGCGGCTAATGAATACGGCGGTGCATCCACGTGTCGTAAAATTTGTGGTGGTCCAATTGTGACCACCAATATACTCATTTCCCTTAATCATGGTAGGTGAGTGATTGGACTGGCAACAAATAAATAAGCTTAAATGAGTATTAATGTAATGTCTAATCACACGATTTGTTTATTTAAACATTGATTAACTTTCATATTACATGACTGAGGCTTTCAAATGAAGTATTGATATTACTAACACTTTAGTGACCAAACTTTGGATCATCTGGCTGGGCGGCCTAATCATGATAGCAAAACATGGGTGTCAAGACTTACATATATAATAGATGTTCATGAGGCAACTAACCTTTTAGTGGATGAGGAAAATGTGAATCGTCCACTAATGCCCATTATTATTTACTGCAGGATAATCATGCGGAAATTCAGATGATTCAAAATTAGACATATTTATTGAGATGCAAACAGAGTTGATAATCATTTTGCGAAAGAAGTAGTCAATCAGGAAAAACACTCACATTTGGAAAATTCCTCCGAAAGGCGTGATCAAACACATGTCATTTGATTCTAAGGGGCAAATTGTTCTAGAGTTGTAAAAAACTATTGTGGTTAAATAGTAGGAAAAAGTCTGAAAAACGTCCACGATGTTTGACCAAAATGGTTTTTCAACCGTCACGATTGTTTTAGGTACAACATGTTTTGAAACGATTGTTTTTTGTCCCTCCGTCTACTTCCGTTCAGTTTGTACGTTAAATTGTCACGTGATTGGTCACGTGACCAACCCTGGAAAAGTTAGACTTTGTAATTCCTGTTTTGCCCTGATGGTTATATTTAGGAGATCCCGCCAGTTTGAAGAGTTGCGTCTGAACAGAGCCTCCTCGGTGGAATCCTTGAAGAGCTGCGTCTGAAGATCATTGAAGTGCTGCGACTGAAATTCTTCATGGCTCCTGGTAAGTACTCTCACTGTTCGTCTTCATCTTCCAATCCGAAGTACGTGTCGAACCCATCCCCGGAGTATGATTGTCGATTATGCCATTGTGGGTTGCTGTCGCATGCAATTCCAGCTGGGACGTCAAAGAACTTCGGTCGAATGTTTTATGGATGCCCAAGATACTCGGTAATTAGATGTTCATTTGATGTTCATTTGTCTAATTTGGCTGAAACCCTAATTCACCCTAATTATTTCGATCTTCCTGTTTTCGTTAGTGGAAAACGTCCACAAGTGGTGGGCATTGCAATTATTTTGAATGGGCAGACCCTCCAATGTGCGATTATGGAATGAGAGCTCTGAAGAAGTTCGACACAATCCGAAGGGAATTGAATGAAGAAATTGTGTCCCTGCGTCGGAGGGAGTAATATCTTAAAAAAGTTGTAATTGCAATAACGATTGTGATGTTAGGTCTTCTTGTTCTTGTTTGTGTCAATATGTAATGTACTTCAGTCTATGTTTTATGTTGTGTAAAAGGAGCACAAATGTAATGTTGGACATGTTGCAAATCAGTTTCTATCAATTTTTCGTAACAGCACATAAATAGTAAACTTGTTCTACTAAAAACCACCATTACTGAAACATGTTGAACATAAGGCATGAATAGACCGAAACATGTTGGCTGAAGTAATACAACAAATCAAACATGAAGTCTTATTATCCATCAAGTTTTGGATGAATCCACCAACATGTTAACCAAAACAGGACTGAAACACCAGTAAAGTGAACCATTAAACTGAACATGCACCAACATATAACAGACCTGAAACACTACTGTCATTAAACACACCATTGTCAATAAACATACCATTGTCAATAAACCAACACTGAACATACCAATGTCAATAAACCAAAAACCAACACAAAACATATCAATGTCGATAAACCAACCCAAAATGGTATCATCAACAAAATGTTACCACACACAAAATGAACACTAAACAAACAGAACATCACTGAGTGGATCTATCTTTGGCAGCCCTCGGTAGTTTCACTTTCCTCGGTGATTTTCTAAAACCTGTCTGAAATATTTTGGTCTTCTTAGTCTTCAGGGGTTGTGGTAACAACACAAGGTCCCTGCAACTTGACAGCACTGGTGGAGCAGTTGAAGCAGACACGAAATCATCGTCACTTTCAAGGTTGATTGGGTAGGCTGGTGGTTCCCGAGTTGGCGGTGCTGCTGGTTCCCGATTTGAAGGTTCGACGAAATCATCGTCACTTTGTTGTGGTAGTGGTTCCATAGGTGGTGCTGGAGCTGTACTTCTAGGTGATGGTGCTCCAGTCTTCCTCTTTCGCTATTCAACAATACGGAAAACACATAAATCACCAATTTTGGTTCAACAATTCAGAAATACAGAAACCAGTTATACCTGTGATGGTTGTGTGGGTTGAGAGGTTTGACTGCTGGGGTTCCCGTGGGTAGTCTAAGATGCTCTAGGCTTCGTATTTCACTGTCCAAATATACTGAAAACACATAATTAACCAATTTTTGTTCAAAATACAGAAATATTGAAACCAGTTATACCTGTGACGGTTGCGTGGGTTGAGTGTTGGGGTTCCCGTGGGTAGTCGGAGATGCTCCTTCCTTCACCAATGGACAACCCATCTTGTTATGCCCTGTTTGTCCACATCTTGAGCAGTACTGTCTCAACCCGTTCTTTGTCAAAGACGTAGACGCCTTATTAACCTTTTCATGGGCAGCCTTAGTCTGTTTTTTCTTAGGTCTTCCAGAGCGCTTTCTGAACACGGGAGGGTCAATTGGAAACGCATCTACCCTGACCCAATCGCCACTACCCAGCAATGGGTGTATCACAGGTGCATATATCCTCCTTATTGTGTCAACATGATAACAACGGTCAACGTATTCATCAAATTCAACTCGGGCATTCATTAGACAAGCGGAGGCATGGGCACAAGGAATGTCAGTCAGGTCCCACTCAACACAACTACAAGTCTTATTTGTAAGGTCCACTTTGTACTAGTAAGCACTTCCAACTATCACCTCATACTCACCTTCACCCGCATATAATATGTTCATTCCTCTAGCAGATGCCTTGTTTTTCTTAATCTTCTCAAGCACATTGGACATGAGAGCGCCTTCATGTTGTGCAGCCTCGTGCCTCCGGTCCTGAAAATCTTTCATAATTGTCCGTCTCAAAGTCTCCATAAGTGTGACAGGAGGCTTATCCCTGGCTTCTAGTATCTTTGCATTCCAAGATTCACTGCAATTATTCACCACCAAATCAGTCTTCGAATATGTGTGGAATTCATACCTGCACCAAATTTGGTGTCAATCTGAGATAGGTACTCCCAAGCACCCCTGAAGTGTTGCTTCATCCATTCCATATGGGATTTGTGTCGATGGTAGTTGTACGCACACGCAGCTCCCCAAAAGCGCGACTTAATCCCTACATCCGTATGGTTTTGGACGAACATATTTTGGTGAATATGTCTTGCACAGAACCTATGATCATGCCTTGGCATGACATCCTCAACTGCTGCTATCAACCCCTGAAACATACATTTTAGGTCAGCTTAGTGTTAACAAAATGAGGGCTAAGATCAAAGTTCGTACCTTTTGTCTGTCCGACATAAGAACCAAATGTCTATCTTCTCCAACATCACTTTTAACCAAATCAAGGAACCATGTCCAGGATTCCCTAGTTTCTGCCTCTACCCATGCGTACGCTACAGGTAGAACTCTGTTATCCGCATCCCAGGTCACAGCACTCAACAGTTGACCCTCGTCCAAACCCTTCAAATGGCAACCATCTAGACTGATGAATGGTCTACATGCCTTAAACTCATCCGCACATGCCCTAAGACACATGTACAATCTCTCAAATCTGGGTCTTAGCGGGTTTGGGATTGGGTCAACTTGGATGAAAACAGAGCTCCCATGGTTGTGCATGATGACAGTAGCTGCGTAGTCCCTCAATCTCTCAAACTGCCACACCCTATCCCCTCGCAGCTTCTGTCTAGCAATTCGGATGCCTTCTTGGATGTTCCATCTTTTAACATTGAAATTATATGTTTTTGAAATTTCCTTTGCAATGGTCTTGCTTCTAACCTTGGGTTCATTTCTTATCAGCTCAATATAGTTCTTCGCAATCCACTTCGCACCAAGCTTTCTACTTTTATACGCCCTTGGACAGTTATGCTCGACCGTCATGTGACGAAGTTGAAACGTTTTTTGCTTATTCAATTTGACACCCACAACCCTGAAGGGACAATTTTGTACCCTACAGTAAACAACCACCCTTTCAGCCGAAGCCAAAGAAAACCCTAATCCGAACGATTTCACGAAGCCATAGCAACAAAAAGTCGATGATCGATTTCCTTTCTTACATAGGAAGAGTCACTTACCGAGGCTGCAACTTCGACAGTGGCTGAAACTTCGACAGTGGCTGCTACTTCGACCGTGGCTCGAACGGTGTCGCTGGAAGGGATTCGTCTTCGTCGGTGTCGCTGGAACGGTGTCGCTAGAATTCATCTTCAAATGCCAAGGAAGGAGGTCTCTTGCACGGTCTTCAACTCTGCACCCTTTCACAAAAACCGAATTCAGAAGTTGAAAGGAACAAGAAACATCCTAGGGTTATTTAGGTCATTTCAGATTTTTTGGCATTATAATATTAAATGGTGAAGGTCACGTGCAAAAAACGTGACCAACTAACGGGACAATCAAACAGTTACTGGACGGAAGGTTCAATTACCACCATTTTGCAACATATGATACATAATACAATCACCAAAAAACATGTTGTACCAAAAACCATTTTTGTCAAACATGATGGACGTTTTTCAGAATTTTCCCTAAATAGTATTATTAATAGACATATTTACCAAAAATAAAAACTTTGATAATACATTGGGGGCTTCCAATAGGTTCTAGGTGGGGACTCCGGACCTATAAAGTACTTCCTCTCTCAAATTTTTATATTTTGTAATTTTAATTTTAAAAATGTGTTTATTTTTTATTTAGACTTTGATATCATATAGTCTCCAACCCACCTAGTTATTTTGAAAATTTTATTGTATTTACTGCTAAATTTATTATTTTATCTAAGGTTAAATCATTGTTGTTAAGGTGTTCGAATAATTAAGTGTTAATTACTTAATTGGTTACACATGTTTCACCATTGTGCAGAATGGTTACACATGTTTCAAAATGTGATTAATTGGTTTGGAATGTGACTAATTGGTTTTTTTACTGTTTATCGTCAAAAATCACAGTTAAGTCACTATTTAGATACATAAAATGACTTAATTACCCTTTCATACACCCATGAGCTGTTCTTGAGTTGTTCAAGAGTTGTTCTTCATTCTTCTCCTTGTCTTCATTCTTCATCTCCTCTGTGACCAGGTACATCTTTATTCTTCACCGAGCTATTCCAGGTACGAACCCAGAATTGCGTTTCTGGGTTCTTAAGAATATGATGTTTCAGAACCCAAAAATGTTGTTTATGGGTTCCTGTTTCTGAGTTCTAAGAACCCAAAAATGTCGTTTTAGAACCCCAGAATATGTTGTTTCTGGGTTCTTCAAGAACATCGAATCGAATTTGATTATGGTTCTTCAAGATGTTTATGTGTTCTTCAATACAACTAAGGGCATAATAGTCATTTCACAATTCAATAATATGTTTAAAAAAATAATTAACGTTAAATTTAACGGTTTACTAACGGAATAATCAATTAATCACATTAGGAAAAACATGTGTAACCAATTAGTCACATAGCAAAACCAATTAATCACATTTTAAAACATGTGTAACCATTCTGCACAATGGTGAAACATGTGTAACCAATTAAGTAATTAACCCAATAACTAATGGTTCAAGAATAATTAATGGTTCAGATTGAAGTCACAACCCAGATCAGTTGGTTAAGGTTGGATGATCAAATCTTGGTGGAAATCCTACACAACTCGTCATTGTTAGGCAAACTAGTATGGTGGGGATTTAGAACAATTTGTCAATGGAATGGATCCCCAATCAGATCCACATGCGCAATGGTAAATCTTAATTCGAGCTCTAACAAGTTGAAGCTAATTCAAACACTTTGCTCCAATTAAACATACTATAGTCTAATGGTCTGAGTCGAGAACCGGTCCAAAGATTTCCTGGTTGAGCATTTGTCAATTTTGTCATCGCTTCAGCCATGGATTTTTATTTTAGGTTATCAAATTGATGATTTCTAGCAACATTGGGTGATTTTACATCGAAATTGAAAACTTTAGGCAACAGAAAGGTAATTGATGGGTTATGGGTCTTGTGCCCGGGTCTTTTCGTATCCGGCCCAAAACAAGTCGGATCTTGACCCACATGTGTAAAAGGTGATGCTCGTATACTTACCACATTAGCGTCGCCCTTGTGTGAAACATGTGTGGGCGCCGCCCCGGTGGGATGCGTCAAACGTCATTCATCTCCTCTGAGCATCATATATGAAAATACGAAGATTAAATGCATGTCAGAACATCCAATGAGTGCTCTAAACTATACGTCGGCGCCCATAGAGACCTAGTTCGACCATTTATGGCAAGATATTGATAATGCTGACAGAAATGACAGCCTATTATAGAATAGTTGTCGTACACATAGTCATCACCCCTGGTAACCGTGGTTCGCTCGCCTCATGCACTGCTCAGATTACCATGGTAAAATCTGACATTACCATGGTTAAGCTATGTAGGGCTATAAATATCCATCCACTAACCTCATTTGTCAATTAATTGCTCATTTACTCTCTCACCTACTTTTGTTGCTCTGCATTTACTTCGATCGCCCAAAGGAATCAACAGATCTGCTAGAAGCAATCAACCCGAAGGAATTTCAATTAGCGTGATCCAACCGTAACTTAGCTCAATCAGACGATATATGATTGACAATAACAACAAAAAGCGTTAGAGATTGGTCGATGTTGAGGCAACGAGGACGACCGACTTCAAATTGTAAAAGTTGAGTTAAAAAATTGGTGAAAATAAAGAAGTAAAATGGTCTATATAACATATTTTGTATATTTAAATTTAACTTGAAGGACAATTATGTAAAAAATATATAGAATATTTTAGTTATTTTTAGTAAAGTAAAATTTATAAAAAATAACCATCACTTTTCCAATAAAAAATTCATTTTGTGTTGTGGTTGCTTCATTTCCTTAGGTTCACGTTCATTCCCCTTTGGATATGTGAAGACTAGGATAACTTTGTTTAGCTCCCCAACCATGTCTTAACAAGTTTTAAAATGGTCAGCGTTTATTTTAGTTTATCCTTTTACCTACAATAACAACCACAACTCCAACACTTTAGAATTTCTTGTGTTTTTAAAGACATAAGATTATCATACGACTTGTTTTCCCCCACCTTTCTTATTTTTATATATTATAATATGTATTCCAATGATGATGAGTAGTAGGGCAGCATTTCTCCAATATGCAAATGGTTTGGTTTGAAGTATTTATAATATTAGAATCACTTTCAAGTTTCAATATTAAGTATTACTTAGTCCAATAAAGAAAAATAATATTTTTATTGTACTCTCTAGATAATTGTCAATTTTGCGGACGGTAAATACACTTTGCGGAAGTTGAAGTCAACAATGATAGGCTATGAATTGGATTTATTAATGCTCAATTATATTTGGGCGTCGTCCTTGACTGAGGATGCGAAATTACATTAAAGGTGTCACCCTATAAGGATGCGTCAAAGACATGAAGTACTCAGATTAAGGGTGTAACATCGCATCCACTGACCACCTCAGTTGGTGCGTCTGCACACCTACAAATTAGGTTGGTTGCTTTTAGCACGCCTAGGATTAAACAAACTAAAATGATAGTCTACAGTGAAATAGCCACTACAAACGAATATTCTTAAAGTAACCACGATTGGCTCGCCTCATAGACAGCTCAGATAAATATGGTAGGATTTGACTATACTATGGTATAGGTATGGAATGTTACAAATACATTATTATCATCCTCAGTTAGGGGTAAGGTTTTCTGACATTCAACACTTATACAATCTGAGTACTCCAATACAATGAACTTCCGACTAACTTTGTCATCGGAGGGGAAACAACGGGAACACCCCGAGCTTTCCTTTGTGCAGGTCAAACGCTAGGAAGGAGAATCTGTTTTATGTGATCCAACACATTGGTGCCGGCTGTGGGAAACTTTGAACAAAATCCATCCATGGTTCCACCTGCAACACGAGCAAAGACTATTCGCGAAGTTAACGACGACGATTCGCTCCGAAATATGCAACAACACTTGGGACAGACATCGTGCATCCCAGTCCAGATGGTGTCGCCCCAAAAATCTGTTCCAGAAGTACCTGTCCCGGGGCACCGCCGGTGCCTGAGGAATAAAGATATGATCCTGATACGCTGAGACCCGCGCAGTCTTGCATTGACTCTTCTGCGGAAAGGGCGCCGCCTCGCGTAGAGGTAGCTCAAGAGATCATATTAACACCAGCGTTGATAGCGGCTCTTGACGAGCTCTTGGATAGGAGAGAGCGGAGAGTCGTGGCTCGAGCAGCCCAAAAAGACATTTCCCGGCCTCGAGACTTGCCAAGAAACCATCCGCAGGCGCCTTTCCCTACAAGTGTCGCCACGATGGGCACATGTCTGAAAATGGTTCCTCCCCTTGGTACAATGACCAAGGAGGAAATTAAAGAGCTTGTCGCTCAAACGATGAAGGAGCAAAAGGGCAAAACCATGCCACATCTTCGAGATAGGTCGTCGCATCCCTTTGCTCCAGAAATCCTATCGGTAACAGTGTCGGCCCATGTACAACCAACATTTCGAATAGATTGCTATGGAGGTGAAAGTGATCCGGTTTTCCATATTCAAAGGCATGACGCCTCCTTATTGGGAAGAACAAGCGAGGATACACATTTTGCACTCCTTTTTCCCGCCACCTTAGGAGATGTCGCATCGCATTGGTTTTTCAGTCTCCCTAAAGCATCAATAAGATCATAGGGAGAATTGAAGTAAAAGTTTATTATACAATATATGGGAGGACGCCGAATCCTAAAAAGTGTGGGAACCTTGGATCACCTAAGACAAGAAAGTGATGAAAGCTTGAGCGACTTCTACACTAGGTGATGATAAGCGTCGCCAATTCGTGCCTCGCCCACAAATAGAAGTATTTGAAAGTTTCACACCATTGAATATGGAAATTTCCATTGTTTTGACGGAAATGGAAAAAAAAAATTGGGCGACGCCCCCACCACAACGGAATCCCGATACAGTCATGGGGCGTAATCCCAATCAATATTGTCGATACCATCGCTATAAGGGTATTCATACGGAAGACTATCACATCCTGAAAATGGATATTGAAAGGTTGATCCAACAGGAGCATCTGAAAAATTTTGTGGCAGACGCCAGAGGAGTAGGAGTCCAAGGAGAGCGTCGCCTAGAAACAATCAGCCAGTGGCTGGACCTAGTAGAGGTAGGAGGACTTGAACATGATAAGCGTAGGTTTCTCTTCAGGGGGGAAATAAGCGCCTCTAGGGAGTTCTACGCCTCTCAAATATCACGGACTTCCAAGTCAGGAAAGCGCCCCAGAGAAGAGGATGCAGTGATTATTTCCTTTTCAGAAAAAGAAATGGGACATGTCACATCTCCACATGATGACGCCCTGGTGATTACAATGGGGTTGACAGGTTTAATATGAAAAGAGTATTGGTGGATTCAGGGAGTTCAACGAATATTCTATTTTTGGATGCTTATAAAAGAATGGGACGGAAGAAAAAAGACTTGAAAAATGTCAATTTCCCTTTGATGGGATTCACCTCGCATACTATCTACCCAGTAGGAGCTGTGACTCTTCCAGTCCACCTGGGTGAGGGATGGAAAGCATTGGAGTTGAAGGTCACCTTCATTGTAGTAGATTCCCTGCATCATACAATGCCATATTAGGGCGGTCGACTCTAAGTCCAAACAAAATGGTGCATTCTACATATCACCAGTTGTTGAAATTCCCAACTCCTCATGAAGTAGGAGTGGTTAAAGGTGATAAATAAGTAGCGCGTAGTTGCCATGTCCAAGCAAAGCGACGCCATATAAAAAAAAAAAAGAATCTTTAATGATTCAAACGAAGGAGGATCCCATAGAGGAGAAGAGTCGGCGCCAGCCGGTCGAAGGTTTGAAGAAGGTGGAGGTTGATGGTCCAGGGAAAGAGGTACAGATTGGAGTGTCACTCCAAGAAGAAGAATCTACAACTCTATCAATGCTTTTGGTAGAGTTCAAGGAATTGTTCGCATGGAAACCCAACGACATGCTAGGCATTATCAGGGATGTGATCTCTCATGAGCTCAACCTGGACCTGAATGTTAGGCACATTGCCCAAAAGCGACGCCCTGTAGGTGAAGAGAAGGCGATCGCCATCAGGCAAGAAGTGGGGAAGTTGGTGGAGGCTAGATTTGTGAAAGAAATCAGGTTCCAAACCTGGGTGGCCAATCCAGTATTGGTCAAAAAGAATAATCGGAAGTGGAGGATGTGCATTGACTATCGTGATTTAAATATGGCATGTCCGAAAGATTCATATCCTTTGCCAAGGATAGACCAATTGGTTGATGCCACTTCAGGTCATGAACTTCTAAGCTTTATGTATGTGTATTATGGTTACATCCAAATACAGATGGCTGAGGGTGATGCTCAACATATAGCCTTTTATGCGGACAGTGATATTTATCACTATATGGTGATGCCTTTTGGTTTGTTAAATGCAGGAGATGCTTATCAAAGGACGGTAAACAAACTTTTTGCTAGAATGATAGGCATCACCACGGAAGCATATCTGGATGACATGTTAGTGAAATCCATAAAAAGCGTTGATCATGTTGAAGACATGAGGAGAACCTTCGAGAGGATGTGCCTCCATCAAGTGTGTCTAAACCTAGCTTAATGTGCTTTTGGCGTTTGGTCAGGCAAGTTTCTGGGATACGTGGTTAGCCTGAGAGGAATAAAATCCTTGGATACTTCATATCCACTTGTCCTCAGACAGCGACGCCTAAAGAAAAGAAAAGGAAGAAAATCCTTGGATACTCCATACAGATGGTTCTTCATTAGTCGAAGACTCGGGGGAAGGATTAGTTTTGACCCCACCAGATGGTGGAACACCGTTGCGATACGCCTTAGTGCTCACCTTTAAGGTGACCAATAATGCGGCGGAATATGAAGCGCTTGTTACTGATTTGCGATTGGCTAAAGGTTTAGGCGTTACTTATCTTCATGTATATTGTGATTCACACTTGGTAGTCAACCAAATTAAGGGCGAGTATATGGCTAAAGGTGAAAAAATGAAGTTGTACTGGAAAGATGCTATGGCATTAGTAGCAGGGTTTAAGCAATTTCATATAGAGGCTATTCCACCAGAAGTGAATCATGAAGTAGATACTTTAAGAAAATATGCTTGGCAGGCGACGCCCACACAAGTACATTTCATAGAAATCAATCGTGGGGACACGAATATGATATGCGCAAATGTAAATGTATATGTGGATTGGGCGACACATATTCGAGTATACTTGGAATCAGGAGAGCTCCCTGCGGATGAAGCCAATGCCAAGAAAATTATTCGATTAGCTCCTACCTTTTGAATGATTGATGGATCACTTTATAGGAAGGGTTTTTCTACACCCTATCTTAGATGCGTCGCTCATCCTGAAACGACTACTATTCTGAGAGAAGTACATGAAGGGTATGCGGCTTGTCATGAAGGAGTGAGGTCAATTGTGAGGAAAATCTTGAACCAAGGATATTATTGGCCTACAATGAACCAAGAGGCGACAACTTTGGTTATGAAATGTGAATCATGCCAAAAGTATAGTCTGGAAATAGTGTGTCCCCCAGCAAATCTTACTAGTATATGTGTGGCGTGGTAGTTTGCTCAATGGGGAATTGACTTGGTAGGTCCTTTAACAAGGTCTAAGTAGTGCACTTATATAATTGTGGCGGTTGACTATTTTTCAAAGTGGATTGAAGCAAAGGCATTGGCGTCGAGTACTAAGTTTCAGGTCATTAAATCCCTTAAGTCAAGAATTGTTTCTCGATATAGAATCCCAAGCGTGCTAGTCAGTGACAATGGTCCACAATTCGCTGGAAATGAATTAAAATGGTTTTGTGAAGAAATGAAAATTGACCATAGGCATGCTTCAGTCAAACATGCACAAGTCAATGGACAAGTGGAGACGGCGAATAAAACAGTGTTGAATGGTCTAAAGAAAAGACTTTACGCCTTGGGAGGCAAATG
This sequence comes from Chamaenerion angustifolium, assembly GCA_946814005.1. Classification (NCBI taxonomy): domain Eukaryota; kingdom Viridiplantae; phylum Streptophyta; class Magnoliopsida; order Myrtales; family Onagraceae; genus Chamaenerion; species Chamaenerion angustifolium. The sequence goes on from OX328279.1 coordinate 6,581,277, forward strand.
GACAGAAGAATTGGAAAATGTCTTATGTGCGTTGCAAACAACCCCAAAGAAGGCGACTGGAGAAACACCTTTCAGATTGGTGTATGGTTCTGAGGTTGTTGCTCCAACAGAGATAGCAGTCGAATCTCATAGTGTAAAGCATTATGACGCCTTGAGTAATGATGACCAAAGGCGTCTGGAATTGGATATGGTTGATGAAAAAAAATGAGCTTCTGAAGAAATTCAAGGGCGGATGAGTTTAGCTACGACAAGATACTATAATAGGCGAGTATCCTCTCGCCAATTTTTGTGGGGGAGAGGGTATGGAGAAGACATGAATTATCGCATCAAGATAGATTAAATAAATTGTCTCCAAAATGGGAAGGACCTTACAAGGTCGTTGTCATTCCTCACCCAAACGCATATGTTCTGGAAGATCACGAAGGGAAAGTATTGAGGAATACTTTTAATGCAGAGCATTTGAAAATTTTTTATGTTTGAAAGATGGTGTATGGTGTATGAATGTGTATTAGAATGTCATAGGGGTTGTAATTAAAAATCAATACTTATTGGCGATTGCTTGAGTTTGATTAATCGAATAATACTTACGAAAGGATTCCACTGCCTTCTCTAATTGCTTAGGGAGTTCAGTTTTTAGGTGTTCGGCCTCTTGGGCTGACTATGTTGCCTCCTTCAGCGCCTGCTCCGCCTCCTTTTTGGCTTCCTTGGCCGTTTCATGGGAAGTCGACGCTTATCTTTTAAATGAGTGTTTTCCCTTTGAACCTTTTGGAGGGTCACGGCTAAGGTGTTCTCTCTTTTTTGGGCCTCCCGCAAATTGGCAGCGAGTTGTTCCTTTTGGACAAGCTCAGCCTCCAGCTCTTTTTGTGTCGCCTGTAAAATGGAGAGGCGACGGTGCATTCGCTCCAACTCGAACTCAGATTTTTCCGCCTTGCAGATGGTGGAGATGTTATGTTTCTTCTCCTCCGATAAACCAAAGAGGGTCGCACCCATCTTCAGATGAGCAAGAATAATCTGAAAGATTTCAAAATGTTAGAAAAAAATGCAAGTGTACAAATTCATAAAGAAGGAAAGATGGAAAGGGTGTATACCTGACTCATCACCAAAGAGAGGGATTGGCGAACCAATTCATCCACAACTTCTTCTTCCAGACTTAAAGGCCTCCTATCGGCAAGGGGCATGCGCCTGAAAGCAAGTGAAAACTCAGGTTGGGGTCTTTGCAGGAGTTCCCAGCTACTAAGGGTACTTCCCTTAGTTTGGCACAAGGTTCCCAGGGTTGTTGGGGGTTGGGGCACCTACACTCTCCAGAAGTTCTCGCCTCAGGTCGAAATGAGGACCTGTGTAAGGGGGAGAACCTTCATAGAGTTGGCGCGCCAATGTTGAAGGAGGAGGAGGGGGTGCATCATCGATGTCAGGAAGACTGTCTACCAAGATAACCTCTTGGGACCCGGTAGCAGGAGTTCGGGTGGGAGTGGGTGTCTTGGATTTAGAAGCTTTTGCAGGCGTTGCTCTTGTCGAATCAAAGGAAGGGTTAAATGCTCCCTTATTAAGGACGCCATTTTGATATTCAGTGTAGGTCCACATGATGCCGCCATAGGCCAAGACAGGGGGACCCCACTTTTTAGTGAATAATACGTTATTCCTATTACTAATGACACTGTTATTAATCCAATAGGATTTAGGAATCGCACCTTTGAAAGCCGTGACGGCTTCATTTGTGGCGTCGCTGAAAAACTCAGTTGGAGCCTTAAAAGGACCAAGCGATTCCTCCATAGGTTTCGCCTTCTTCTGCCCCTTTGAGGAGTGATGGCAATTGCGTTTCTTAGAGCCCTCAGGAGCATCGCCTTTGATCTCATTTTTCATTTTCTTCTCCTTAGTCGCCTTTTTCCGAGGAGGCGCTACAAGATGAGAACACATAGCAAAATCCTTGTCTGCAAAAAATGAGAAGAATAAGTTATTTACCGGAATAAAAGGTAGAAGGTGACGATCTACAAGGGATACGCCAACTTCCTCTAAATCAGACTCACTAATCTCTTTGGAGATTACGTGTGCGCGCCCCGCCTGATGATCTAGATAGATTGTCGCCAAGGCGTTCATGTCGGTCGAGGACAGTTCCTCAACGCTGGGAATGGAATTTTTGCTCGCCTTCGACGATCCTAGACACCAGGGAACGCCTCATTGGAAAACTAAGTAGGCGTTCTTCCAATTTGAAGTACAGGTTTGAAAACCCGTAACTAAGGGACGAGTGGAATCCAAGGTCCAATCTTTAAAAGGAGAACCCAATCGAGTTGTAAAAAGGCGTACGCCTAAACGATTGGCATCAAGGCGATAAAAGCATCGAAAAACGTTTAAAGAATAGGCCCATCCACGACAAAAGCAAAGAACACGGAAGCCCACCCAAGCCTGAATGGCGTTTGGAGAAATTTGGGTGGGAGAAATGTCATAATGGCGACACATTTCGATTAAAAGAGGACAATAAGGGAACCTTAGTCCCACATCAATTTGAAGCGGGAATATGATTTTCTTGCCTTCTTTAGGTTGACTTATGTGGTGAGGATTCTCAGGATCCGCATCATCAGGGATGGGATACCTGGGGGCATGAGCGCCGCTCAAACCAGCCTCAGCTACTGGTTTATCGAAAACAGAAAGACAAAGAGTATTGGGTTTAAGCTCAAGAAAAGGCGTATGGAGAAATATGTGATTACCAAGATCGGAGTCGGAAGCCATTCTTCTATAGGAGCGAATGGCGCAAAGGTGATGGGCGTTGAGAGCGAGGGGAAAACACCTAGCAATGATGAATGACGATCGGAGTTTGGCCAGAATTCTACAGAGAAGGCAGAGGATTTTAGAGAGAGAAAGCTCTGGAAATTGGAAGAAGAAGTAAAAGTGATAAATGAAGGAAGCTCGGGGTGTTTATAGAACACCCTATGGAAGTTGAACGGTTACATAGGGGGAGGAAATTACGATTATACCCCGTTAAAGTAAATAGTCGAACGGTTACAATGGAGGAAATTACGATTTTACCCTCCTAACAGAAGAGTCTTCTCAGTTCCCGAAACTTCTAGAAGATCCCGTCTAAAAATTTGAATTTGTAATTGAAATTTGTAATAATGGCGGGACAGAGGAAGATTGTGCATGAATGATGCGTGGAAGGCGGTTACAACTGATGGAATGATTTAGGCGACGCATTTGGAAGAATAACTTACAAAAGAGGAAGCATAAGAGTTAATAAATGGTGTCGCTCTATCGAAGATGAATCATCACTAAAGGAGTAAACGACATTTTAAGAGGGATTATAATCCTCAAATGAGTGTCGCTCATTTAACGCTTCAGGGGCAGATGATAACTTATGAACATTGGGCTGGGTTATTTTTTTACATTTGGCTCAATAACGCTCTGAACTGAATTTATTAAAGCCCAATTATATTTGGGTGTTGCCCTATAAGGATGCGCCAAAGACATGAAATACTCAGATTAAGTTCGTGACACCGCATCCACTGACCACCTCAGTTGGTGCACCTGCACACCTACAAATTAGATCGGTTGCTTTTAGCACGCCTAGGATTAAACAAACTAAAAAATAGTCTACAGTGGAATATCCACTACAAATGAATATTCTTAAAGTAACCACGGTTGGCTCGCCTCATAGACAGCTCGGAAAACTATGCTAGGATTTGACTCTACTATGGTACACGTATGAATGTTATAAATACATTATTATCATCCTTGGTTAGGGGTAAGGTTTTCTGACATTCAACACTTATACAATCTGAGTACTCCAATACAACGAACCTCCGACTAACTTTGTCATCGGAGGGGAAACAACGGGAACACCCCGAGCATTCCTTTGTGCAGGTCAAAGGAGCGAACGCTAGGAAGGAGAATCCGGTTTATGTGATCCAACAAACAACCACTTTCGTCCTTTGAAGACAGTGACCCATAAGATGCAAACCGAACGAGTTCAGATTTTGAGGTTGACTTTGGTTGCTAGTGATAGAGAAACATCGTGATGGTGGTCGTGGTGGTAGAGTCATCGGTGAGAGTTTCCGACGACGGTGAAGAGACAACCATGGACATTATAAGTGGAGATTCAAAAGATGACATATTTTTTATACTTCATGTCATCAAAATATCATATACAAGACACACGTCATCACTCCGAAAGCAAAGTTAACGACGATTAATGATTTAAACTAAAAATATATTATTTTTAAAAATATATGACAAAATAACACAAGTTTCGCTACGGGGGGTAATATTGATAGTAGACGAAATAATAATGGTTAATGACCCATTAATTGAGCCGTTAAATTTTCACAGCTGAAACATGATTGAGACGCCATATAAAGTGTCGTCGTATTTATGACGGCTCGAAGTAGCGGGAGACGTGAAAGAATGACTCAACAATGCCGTGAAAATCACGTTTCAATGGAAAAGGTTCCGCCATAATTAATAAGTGCGACACTTAAATTGATCCGTCGAAAATAAAAATATATTCAATATTTCTTGAGGCTTTTCATTTGAACTGTAAATACATTTAACACAATATTTTTATGACTCTTTACTCGAGCCGTGAAAATTAAATTATATTAAATATTCAATAATATTTTTTTTGCGACTCAATAAATTAATTTACATTCTAATCATAATTTTACAACCTGAATAGTTTTACGAACCATAATTTGTCTATTTGAGTAAAATAATTATATATCCGTGCGTTTGCATCATTAATTTAAAATCACAATATCTTGAGCAACAAAATTTTGTATATAATATAGTTGCTCACTCCTAAAACATTGAATAAACAATCTCTAACATCATCGACTATCTTCAATCACTTGGATGATTATTATCTTCACTTCTACGCTCAACAGATTGTTCACTACCAGAACCTCTAAATTGATGAGTTGTCTGACCATCCTATAAAAATATCCAAAAATAAAGTACAATATAAAAGATGCAACATTTAAATATCAAATTAGCTTAATTTAACATATTCATAAACATTTAAACATAACTAAACTAGAATTCGCACACAAGACTTAATCAACCAAAACATAAAAAACACGACTACTATCCAATAATGAGTAAATGAACAATTAGATTGATATTATTGATAAATCTAAACTTTATACTTACTTGATTTGCAATTAGCAAGAGAGTGAAACCAAATATATAATGTATCCTAACTTTAATTTAAAAAAATGAACGTATTTTGTTTTAAAGCATTAAATCTTTATATTTACTACTCCATGAAAACTTTTTATTTTCTTTGTTCCTCTATAATCTAATTTTTACTCTTTCAAATTAATTTAACTTCTGACGTCGTCCGTGAATACACGCCTAACGCATAGTGATATTGATGCTTCATATATTCTTAAAAGACATTTTGTGGGAATTAATAAGTTCAATACCCCTTAAATTTAACTCATGTGATCAAATGATACTTTAAGAATTTTTGCATGGTCTGAGACACTCATATGTTTGCGAATATTATCATTTCGTCTTTCCATTACCCTTCTCATATCTTTTCCCATTAAGTAATTATGTCGTGCCAAATCAACATCACATCAGCGACATGTTAACAAAATATGTATAAATAAGGTAACATTTAATTTAAATAAAATGTATAAAATATGAAAAATAAAAAAAGTTACAAAGAATGTAGAAAGTAATTATTTTTAAATAAGACGATATCTAATAATTAAAAATTAACTAATAAATAATTAAATAATAAAAATTGATGTGTAAAGGTGAAAATATGTAAATGGGGATGAAATTTAAAAATTTCATAAAACAACTCATAAATCTTAGAAATGTAAAATGAATATTAAAAGATTCTCATCTTTTATTCGGTCGATAAGCTTTATAGGAACGAGGGAACGAGGGAAGGATTGTCGATGAGCTTTATAGGTACTATGGGCACATGTTCACTTCGAAATGGACCGAACCGGGTGAGGATTTCCTTCGGTTAATACTGAGGAAAGTGACAACCGAGATGAATAACAAGTTGACAAGGGAGGTAACAGATTCATAGATCCGAGCGGCTACGTATCAACTAGGAGGATCTCGAGCACCGGGTCCGGATGGGTTCCCAGGGTTGTTCTATCAACGGAATTGGAATGTCGTGGGGGCGGATGTCATCACCGCGGTCAATGCTTTCTTCAACACATGTATCCTCCAAAACACCCTAATATAACACATATATTGTGCTCATACCAAAAATACAAAACCTGACACAACCGAGTGAGTTTCGGCCCATAAGTTGCTGCAATTTTATGTACAAAATAATTTCAAAAGTGTTGGTGAACCGCTTGAAAATCTATCTATCATATCTTATCACTCCTTTCCAGAGTGCATTTGTATCAGAGCGAAACATACAGGACAACATCATGGTAGCGCATGAATTTTTCCACCATCTTCAAGCGGGCCGAAATGGGAGCAAGGTCGAATACACCCTAAAGATCGATATGCAAAGGGCGTATGATAGAGTCGAATGGGGATTCCTTTTGGACACATTGAGAACTCGAGTATTTACGGAGAAGTGGGTGGAATGGATTGGGGCATGCATATCTACAACCACATACCAAGTCGTGGTTAATGGAACTCGAACGGATATCATTCGACCATCACGAGGCATACGCCAAGGTGACCCACTTTCACCTTACTTGTTTATCCTACTTGCGGATGTGCTCTCGAGGAGGATAATAGGTGCGGCAAGGGAAGAGGAAATTAGAGGGATTACACTTCGACGACAATGCTCTGAATTACACCACTTGTTCTTTGCCGATGACTCTCCTTTCTTTATGGGAGGACCAACAACACATGCCGAGAATATGAGGAGGATATTGGAAAACTATTGCAAAGTCTCGGGACAAAGAATTAATAGGGCCAAATCAGCTCTATACTCTAGCAAGGGAGCGGGTGCATCCGAACGGGAAAGGATTGAAGGAGCCCTTAACATGCATGGCACGAGTGATCCGGGCAATTATTTGGGATTGCCCTCGCTATGGGGACGCTCGAAGAAAGAGGCATTAGGTTTCCTAAAAAACAAAGTCTAGGACAAACTGAACGGGTATAGGCCGAAATCATTTAACCAAGCGGGCAAGGAGATCCCCATCAAAGCGATTATCATGGTGATCCCCACATACGTAATGAATGTGTTCCAGTTACCAAAAACATTGTGCTCGAAAATAAACGCCCTCATTGCGGACTTTTGGTTGGGCGAAACGGGAGAAGGCAAGAGGACACATTGGAGGAGATAAGAGGTTCTAACTTTGGCGAATGAGGTGGGGGGTCTCGGGTTCCGAGAACTACAATTGTTCAACACGGCGCTACTCACGAAAATGGCAAGTAGGTGAATGACCGAACCAAATACCCTATGCGCACAGGTCCTAAAGAGACTATATTTCCCGAGATGCACGTTCCTAGAAGCGAAAAGTGGTGGCCGAGCCTCATGGGGATGGAGTAGTCTTCTCCATGGACAAGAGGTATTGAAGCGAGAGGGTGTGTGGGTGATAGGAGCGGGAGAAAGTGTCCGCATTTTCGAGGACCCATGGATCTATACTAAGGAATCCAAGAGGGTGTGTGCTGAAACAAGTGTGGAAAATGGATGAGATTTGCTCGTTCGGGACCTAATACAACCGAATGGAACTTGGAACGCGTACATGGTCAAAAGCATTGTCAATCAAGAAGATGTCGAGCACATCCTTAACATACCACTACCACGGTATGGAGGGACGGACCAGTATATTTGACCCCACACTAGGAATGGTGCTCATATGGTTCAATCGGTTTATCACATAATCCGCGAGACATCCGACCAAACCGAACGATCGAGGAACACAAGGGATGGCGAAATGTGGAAGGGCATGTGGGCGACAAAGGTAAAAAAAATTATATGGCGACTAACCACGAACCAAGGGTAGTCATCGAAGAGATCAAGCGAGCCTACGAGGAACAGAGGCAACAAAACCGACCGGAGCACACCGCAGCAGCCGAAGGTTGCCCATACAAGACCAAAGGGAACATGAATGGAGACCGCCGACATCGAGTACTATTAAGATCAAATGTGATGCATCAACATTCGAAACGAGCGAGCGAGCATAGGGGTGGTCACACGAGACAAGCATGGAAATGTCGTGGGAGGTCTAAACAGGAGATACTGGAGTGAAGACGTCAAATCGATTGAAGCCATGGCTATACATGAAGGTGTAATACTAGCGATACAATCGGGATGGCCAAGCATCATCATAGAGACGGATTCACAAACGGTACACCCACAACTTGAACAAGGACCGACACACCGGAGGGTGGCTAACATCATCACCAACACACGAGCACTAGTGGGACAACTCGAACAAGTGCAATGGCGAGTGATTCCAATAACGGCAAATAAATGTGCGAATTGGATAGCGAACCAAGCGAGACAGAGAGTGAGTCTGAATGATTGGGTCGAAAGACCTCCACTTCCATTTATCTGTTTAGTTGCGAATGACTGTATGTACGAACAACCGTGATCACGGATCACGGCGTTTTATTTCATCAAGTAAAGCGTTAATTTGACCAAAAAAAAAATATTAAAAGATTTATTTTAAAACAAAATAGGGGAAAAAAGCGAAGGGTCCATTAACTGGATTGGAGCCAACTATGAATAAGCTTTGAACAGGATCTAACCCAAATCAAGTCATTTGACATGGTTAGGACAATTCAGCTCCAATGGTAGAATTTGACCCTTAGGGTCGAATTGATCTGTTCATAGTTGCACCTGTTGGATCGTGAAATCCTGAATGCTGATCTGGCAGTGAATTGAATGCCAGACAAGGTTGGGATGACGCTTCAGCTCCAACTCCGGTGAACCTGCAAGTAGGGGAGCGCAACAGAGGGGGTGCCTCTGGGTCCCTCTCCGATGCTTAAATAAGTATATGTGTGTATAAAACTCAAAACGTAAAGAACGTATGTAAAGCAAGGGTATTTATAGGGTAAGAGAGATAGAACCGTATAAAGGCAACTGAATATCTTAATGTATATTGAGTTGCTGAAGATTCGGATCGTGGGATATGGCAGTTACTGCGAGATATTGCAGTTACCAAATCTAATCTTTAGTGAATATGTGACCGAGATATGCGGGATATCTTGGCCACTCTGTTATTAACGGTTTAGTGGGACCAGAGGAGAGAGACAAGGCTCTCTTCGGGGCGAGCACTCCCATGTCGAGCAGTGGAAGGTCGCGACTTGGTAGAGAATGGCGAGCAGTCTGAGAGCCTTTGGCGTCTCTATAGACTTTGGGCTCGATTCTGGATTACTCGATGGTGGGCCAAGTTTGGCTTGTACTTGGGCCGATCCGGTTCGGATGTCATGGGTTTACCCCCTCTATAGTTATTGGGCCTTCGAGGCCTTTTCTTACTGGGCCGTCACTATCGATACCCAACATTTGCCCCCGAAGCTTGATTGAAGTTCCTTCAGTCGAGCTTGATTTCCTGGTAGGGTTTTAGATAGTGACGTCTTTGGTAATGGTACAGCGCCTTTGAGGCATTTCGAGCTCATTTGGCGAGCAATTCCTTCTCTGTTCAAAGCCGAAAGAATATCCTTCCTTTTATTCCCTTTTGGCGATCACTCGAGGTGACTCAGGCTTATGGAAGTCTATCTTTCCTAGTTAGGCGATCATTATCTACCCGAGGTATTTCTGCTAAAGCTTTATTAGTGCGTTGGCGACCACCTTATCTCCTTAGTGGACTTGTTAGCATCTAATAACTGCGCAGTTGTCCAGAAATCGAACGGTCATTTGAGGCACGCCTGACATTTACTTTTCCGTAAACCTAGGGTAGTCTGACAGCTGTCTGCACCAACCAACCGTTTGTCTCCCCGAGGTGTCTCTTGGAATTCTGACATTGCTTTGGTTTTTTCCAAAAAGGCGCAATTATTCTCCGTGTCGCTTCGATTCGTCCGTGGCGGTTACTCCTTTTTGGGCTTATATAAGAAACGTCAGTTTCCGCATTTTGTTTTTTACGCTTATCCACTCCTTCAGATTTTCAGAACTTCGCTGCAAACCTTTCCTTTCTCTTTCAATCCTCTTCAGTTCTCATTTCGACCATTTCCATGGCCCCCAGAAGTCAGCGAATAAAGCACATGGCCATCAAGGGTGCTAACAAAGCCAGCGCCCCTCAGAATGTCGGTGTTCCCTTGACCATTAGGGATGAAGTTGTGCCCTCCTCAGCGGGGAAACAGCCTGACGTGGGAAGGTCTGCGGCCACCCCAGTGGTGGTAGATGGCCCTGAGCTGAACACGCCTATTTTTTCCCCAAAAGGTAAACTTTCGCCATTTTATTGCTCTATTTTGGCAATATCCTCTGTTTTCCTTTGTTTTTATACTTGCTGTGCCATACTTGAATCATTCTGAGTAGATATCAAGCCTAACGAACTGAAGCCGGCTTACTTTAAGACCATGGTGGCGCTTGGTGGCTTCAGTGCGGAGGATGCTCCCAGGTATCCTGGCCTAGGTCTGCATTTTCCTCACGATGGAGAGGTTTACATTTATGCGGCCCAGATCGATGCTGGGTTGCGTTTTCCTCTCTGTGAGGATTTACAGACCTTGTGTCAGTTTTACGGGATTCACCCCACACAGCTTGTCCCGAATGCCCTCAGAATGTGGGTTGGCTTCAAGTTCCTATGCTTACGCCAGGAATGGGTATATTCACTGGCCCTGTTCCGGTGCTTCTTCCGACTGGCAGCAGGGGCTAACCACCTCCACCACTTCCAATCCCGCTGGCCGAAGTTTTCGGAGTGGGGAGGCCCTCAAGGATGGGCTTGGAACGTCCATGTCCGCCTGATCGATGATTTCCGGGCCACTAACTCCAATTACAAGAAGTTTTACTTCTTGTATAAGGGGGGCGTACCTTGGAAATTGTTTGCTCCGGACAAGGATTTTCCTCCCTCCTTCGAAGAATTGTCCGGGAGTGATCGGAATGCCATCGACGATTTATATCGGCTGCATCGGTCATCTCAGTTCAAGTCCATCCGCTCAGTGGCGGAGACTACCGAGAATGCCCTTGAGATGGCGGGCATTCATCAAGCTACGCCAATCTTTGATGATTGGGTAATTTTCTAACTCTTCCCTTGTTTTATTACTTGTAGGGAAGGTTGTAAGCAAGAGCAAAAACTGATAGGTCTCTTTGATGACCAGGGATCGGCGGGATTGTCCTCCGACCAAGTGCTGCTAAGCTCTCCCCCTCCTCCTTCTAGGCGTTCGACCAAGAGGAAGCCCGAGGAGACGCTTCCTTCAGCCACTACTGGCCCTCGTCAACCAGGTACTACCTCGCCTTTTGTTGATCTAATGTTTTTACATTCTGCGGTTCTCTGACTCCTGACTTATTGTCTTGTTGCTTTGCAGTGGAGTCCTTGGTGGACGTGGCCCGGGACCCTCCTCCTCCTCCTTCTAAGAAGGTCAGGAGTGAAGAGCACCCTGATGTCGACCAACATCCTTCTCCTTCCCCTCCTAAGGGCCTTTCTGCCAGCAAAGGGAAGGGTTTGGACACGGCGTCTCCTTCTCCCTCTCTTCAGGGCCCTTCCGCCGCTAAGGAGAAGGCCTTGTCTTTGGCGCCTCCCGCCTCTTCAGTGCCCACGGCTCCTACTAAGGAGTCTGGGGCCCAAAAGAAGGGGCCTGCTGCTTCCAGCTCCTCGAGGGCTCCCGCCGAGGAGTACTGCTCCATGGCGAGCTTGTTCCAGCCTTTTAAGGTTGGAGACTCTCGGAGGCCTTGGGTCCCTTGTGGGGACCTTGCCAAGAAGGGGTACCCCGCCCAGAAGAGCCTACGGGGTAGCCCGGATATGTGCATGCGGCTCCTTGATGGGATAATTCCTCCCAAGGACCGTTCGATTGTCCCTACGGAGCTTCCTCAGATCGAGGGGTTCTTACGGACCCACTTCGAACGAGTTGCCCTGGTATGATCTCGCCCTCTTTCCATTATTTATTCCTTGTCATTCCTTTTCATTTTGATGACTTGACATTTTCCTTGTGCTTTTGTTGTCAGCTCGTTCGGGAAGAGGTGATCCTCGGCCGCGTTTTCGGCGAGCTCGCCGACAAGCACTCTGATCTGCTTGTCGAGCTGGAGCAATACCGAAGCACAGGGGTCACCCCCGGGCAGTTGGAGGCCATCAAGAAGACCGCTGACATGGCAATCACCTTGGTGGACGGCGCCCGGGAGGAGTATTTCAGGAAGGAGCAGCGCCTCCTTGCTGATGTCAAGAAGAGGGAGGCTGATGCTGCAGCCTTCCTTCATGAAGCTGAGGCCCTTCATCAGTGCCTTGATGAAGGGGAGGCGGTCCGTGCTCGCCTGGAGGCCGAGTTGAAGGAAGCTCGTGCCCAGTTGGTCGAGTCAGACGCTCTTAGGGTCGCCGCGGAGGCCCAGAGGGATGCTGCCGAAGCTAGGGGGGTCGCCCTAGAGGAGGAAAAGAACCGACTGGCTGATCAGCTGAAGGCGGTTCCTTCACCCCATGCCGTGATTGAGGAGTTCAAGGCCTCCGAAGACTTTGAGGACCAGGCCTTGAAGGTGATGAAGTCGGCGATTGCCGAATTTCTTCAAGGCCTGGTGGAGGAGGTCCAGGCGGTCGATCCCCACTTTCCTCTTGGGGAAATTGCCTCCTTGAGGACCTTCCTGCGGAGTCAGCCTTCGCAGCCCTCTGTTGCTGGGGAGGCTGCTCCTGAAGGCGAGCCCGGTACTTCTGCCCCCGAAGGCGAGCAGAGCGTCTTTGCCCCCGAAGGCGAGCAGAGCGTCTTTGCCCCCGAAGGCGAGCAGAGCGTCTTTGCCCCCGAGAACCCCAAAGCTTGAAGTCCCCAACTCCTTGGCGACCGTATTTTTCTTTTTTAAATAGCCATTTTTGTATTCTCCGTTTTTGGTTTGTAATTATTTATCGAAGACCTGGGTTTTTCTATTGAATGCCTTTACATTCTTGAGCCTTTAATCGACTTCGAACATATTTAGCTATCCAATATCTTACTCATAATTACTTTCCACTTTTTCCTTGCTTGGTAATGTCGTCGACCCTTAAAGCCGTAGACCGATCATAAGTTAAACTTTCTAAGGATAATACTTTTGATACTTAAAAGCGTAAACTCCTAAGTTCAAAGAGATATTACCTTCTTTGAAGTTTAAACCTTTGAGGTGTTGGCCTAATAACAGGGGATTTGGAGTTTGTCAGGTTTTATCATCAATAGTGATCGCCTAAACTTTCTTTGGCCTGACTTTGGCGTCAGGGCTTTTATTTTGCCTAACATTTTGCTAGGTCTTTTGGCCTGACTTTGGCGTCAGGGCTTTGCCTGATTTTTGGCGTCAGGTTTTTTGAGGCCTAACTTTGTCGTTAGGGCTTTTGGCCTGTCTTTGACGACAGGGCTTTTTGGCCTAGCCTTGTTGCTAGGGCTTTTGGCCTAACTTTGTTGTTAGGGCTTTTGGCCTGTCTTTGGCGACAGGGCTTTTTGGCCTAGCTTTGTTGCTAGGGCTTTTGGCCTAACTTTGTTGTTAGGGCTTTTGGCCTGTCTTTGGCGACAGGGCTTTTTGGCCTAGCTTTGTTGCTAGGGCTTTTGAGGCCTGACTTTAGCGTCAGGGCTTTTGGCCTAGCTTTGTTGCTAGGGCTTTTGGCCTGTCTTTGGCGACAGGGCTTTTTGGCCTAGCTTTGTTGCTAGGGCTTTTGAGGCCTGACTTTAGCGTCAGGGCTTTTGGCCTAGCTTTGTTGCTAGGGCTTTTGGCCTAGCTTTGTTGCTAGGGCTTTTGAGGCCTGACTTTGGCGTCAGGGCTTTTTTGGCTTCAGCTTGCTTCGAGTGGACGCGCTTTATGAAAGAATGGCTTTCTTTTATTGACATAATCAGTTTGATTACAAACTATGCATAAAATCTTCTTAAATGCTCAGAATTAAATGGACGGGGTAACCTCTCGCCTTCGATGGTTTCCAAATAGTAGGATCCTGGTGCGGCGATCTCTACTACTTTGTATGGTCCTTCCCATTTGGCTGAAAGTTTGTTTTTACTGTCCAGCCTTGTGAATTCATTCCTTCTCATAACCATCTCCCCCACGAAAAATTGGCGAGCGCTAACTTTTCTGTTGAAATACCGAGCGGTCGCCAAGCGCATTTTTGCCTGTGTTTTTTCCGAGAGCCATCTTTTTTCCTCTGCTAAGTCGAGGTCAGTTCTGCGCTCGATCTCATTTGCCTCCGTGTTAAAGTGTAGGACTCTGTGGGTAGGCACTGCTAATTCAGCTGGTGCTACTGCTTCTGATCCGTACACTAAACTGAAAGGCGTTTCTCCTGTGGCCGCCTTAGGCGTTGTTCTGATTGCCCATAATACGTTTTCCAGTTCGTCTGCCCAGTTCCCTTTGAATGCTCGAACCCTTTTCTTGAGTCCTGCTAAGACAACCTTGTTGGCTGCTTCAGCTTACCCATTCGTTTGAGGGTGATGTACTGAACTGAAGCGATGGTCGATATGATACTCTTCACAGAGCCATTTCAACTCCTTTCCAACGAATTGCGGACCATTATCGCTGATGAGTATTTTGGGAATACCAAACCTGGAGAATATGTTGACCTGCATGAACTTGATAACTTGGAATTTCGTTGTCGAAGCTAGAGCTTTCGCCTCTACCCACTTAGTGAAGTAGTCGATCGCTACTATAATGTGAGTACGCTGACCAGTGCTAATGGGAAAAGGACCCAATATATCGATTCCCCATTGAGCGAAGGGCCAGGCACCCGCCATTGGGGATAATAATGTCGATGGTCGACCCGATCGTGGTGCAAACTGCTGGCAAATTTCACATTTCTGTGTTAATTCGGCTGCGTCTTTTCCCAAGGTCGGCCAGTAATATCCCAGTCTGAATATTTTCCTGCTTAGTGAACGAGCACCTTCATGACATGCCGCTGCCCCTTCATGAGCTTCTCGAAGAACTTTTTCTGTTTCGGGTAGAGCAACACATCTCAAGTAAGGCGTCGAATAACCTCTTCTATAGAGTTCTCCATCGATGATTAGATAACTGGCTGCGAGTCTTCTAATCCTAGTGGATTCGCCTTCGTCCTTTGGGAGGATGCCTTCTTTCAAATAATTCTGGAACGGGGTCATCCAGGTGACCTGTTCTTGAATGTTGAAGACCTCCGCTCTGTTTTCAAGGACTGAACATAGGGCCTTTTCCAGAAATTGCACATCCTGGATTGTCGCCCCTCCGAAGGCTAGCTTACTCAAAGAATCTGCCATCTGGTTTTCTTGGCGAGGAATAAACTCAATCGCGAAATTTGGGATTTCCACGACTAGTTTTTTGGCGATGCCGAGATATTTCTTCATCTTTTCTCCCTTTGCCTCGTAGGCGCCATTAACCTGATTGACAATAAGCTCTGAATCACTTTTTACCTTAAGCGCTGTTATACCCATTCCTTTTGCCAGTCTGAGTCCAGTGATAAGAGCCTCATATTCTGCTTCGTTATTGGTCGCCGGGAATGTCAAGGCGATCGCGTATTTCAGAGGCTCGCCCTCAGGAGGAATAAGAATTAAACATGCCCCCGAGCCTTCTTTTGATGAAGACCCATCCGTATAGAGTTCCCAGATTTGATCGTCGTTTGCTGACTGACTTGGCTTGTTTTCTGCCTCCGCTTGACCGTTACTCGTGCTTTCCACTATGAAATCAGCTAGTGCTTGACCTTTGATGGCCGTTTTTGGCGCAAATTTGATCCTGAACTCGCTGAGCTCGATCGCCCACTTGACCATTCTTCCTGAAGAATCTGGCTTCATCAGGAAGTTTTTGAGAGGTTGATTGGTGAGGACCGTGATGTCGTGCGCATGAAAGTAAGGTCTCAGCTTCCGAGCAGCAATAACTAAGGCATAGAGATACTTCTCAATCTGGACATATTTTATTTCTGCTGAGTTGAACATTTTGCTAATAAAATACACTGGACTCTGAACATTATTCTCCTCCCTTATTAAAACAGCACTGGCTGCCACATCGCTAATGCCTAAATAGAGGAAAAGCTGCTCGCCTGGAACGGGTTTTGCCAGAGCTGGGAGTGTTTGAATATGCCTTTTCAAGGACTGGAATGCTTCCTCGCAGTCTGGCGTCCACTCGAACTTGCGGTTGGCCCTCAAGGTTTTGAAGAACGGGAGGGACCTGTCGCTTGCTTTGGAGAGGAAGCGGTTAAGAGCAGCTAGTCGGCCGTTCAGGCACTGGACTTCCTTATGGCAGGTTGGCGACTTCATTTCTTCTATGGCCTTTAGCTTTTCCGGGTTTGATTCAATGCCCCTTTCGCTGACCATAAAACCCAGGAACTTCCCGGACTTGACTCCAAAGGCGCACTTTGCTGGGTTCAGGCGAACGCTGTGTCTCCTCATGCATTCAAAAGCTTCACGGAGGTCGGTGGTATGAGGATTGCCTTTGATGGATTTAACGAGCATATCATCCACGTAGGCCTCCATGTTCCTTCCCAGCATGTCCTGGAACAGTCGGTTCACCATCCGCTGATAAGTTGCCCCGGCATTGATGAGACCAAAGGGCATCACCTTGTAGCACAGAATGTCGCCGTCAGCATAGAAAGCAGTGTGGGCCTCGTCGTCTGGATGCATTCTGATATGGTTGTAGCCTGAATAGGCGTCCATGAAGCTCAGCATCTCATGACCCGAGGTAGCATCGACTAGCTGATCAATTCTTGGAAGGGGATATGAATCTTTGGGGCAAGCCTTGTTTAAGTCGCGGAAGTCGACGCACATCCTCCACTTGCCGTTAGATTTCCTGACCAAAACTGGCTACCCAGCTCTGGAATCTTACCTCTCTGACGAAGTCAGCTTCAATCAACCTGCCGACTTCCTGTCTGATCGCCAAACGTTTATCAGTCCCGAACGATCTTCTCTTTTGGGCGATCGGCTTGATGGAGGGGTCTATCCTGAGCTCATGCGAGATAATATCTGTGTTGATTCCTGGCATGTCGCTCGGCTGCCAGGCAAAGAGCTCTTTGAATTCCTTGAGGAGAGCGGTCATGGCCTCCTTCTGATCCTCTTTCAAGGTGGTCCCAATGCGCACCTTTTTGTCCGGACCATCGATCTCGACCTCCTCCAATTCCTCCATGGGTGCTGGTCGAGCCAAGTCCTCGCGGGGATCGGCCTCTGTCTCGATGGCGAGCGCCTACCTTTGGTTCTTCCTGCGTAAACAGTTCACATAACATTGCCGCGAGGAAGGCTGATCTCCGAGCACTTCCCCAATCCCGTTCGGAGTAGGGAACTTCATCTTCTGGTGGACAGTGGAGGCCACAATCTTATTTGGGTTGATCGTGGTCCTCCCTATGATGGCGTTGTAGGATGTAGGTGAATCGACCACCAGGAAAGTGACCGACACCTTGATGCTTTTCCACCCCTCGCCAAAAATCACTGGCATGGTTATAGCCCCCAGTGGATAAGTTGTCCTTCCCGCAAATCCGATCAGCGGAAAGTCGACCCTCTTCAGGTCGCGTTTTGATTTGCCCATCTTTTCTAAGGCGTCCAGAAACAGGATGTCTGTCGAGCTGCCTCCGTCGACCAGAATCCTTGCAACATCACAGCCGTCAATATCTGCCGTAATGACCAGAGCATCGTTGTGGGGCGTGGTGACATGTGCCAAATCATCTTCAGAGAATGAGATGACAATGTTTTCTTCAGGTCGGGGCCGCTTCCCCAACTGAACTGCCGTAGAGATCTGAGTGGCGTAGACCTCTCTGGCGTTTGACCTCTCGCCGCCTGCGCCGAATCCTCCTGCAATCAGATTCACTCTCCTCTTGCTTCCAGAAGGCTCAGCTTGATCTGCAGGGGCTGGTGAACGATGTCTCCTGGGGGGCGTTCGACTTCGGTCTCGCCCTGCCACAAATTCCTTCAACATTCCCCCCTGAATCAGCCTCTCTATATCTCGTTTCAGAATCTTGCAATTGTCTGTCTTATGGCCCTTGCACTTGTGGTATCTGCAATAGCTCTCGACATCCTTGCCCATGGGTAACCCACCTCGGCGAGGCATCGGTGGCCTCGCCAAGTATCTCCTCTCCATCTCGACTAGTACCGCTGAGATCTGCCTATTTAAAGGCGTGAAGTACTCAGGGACCTCTGGATGGCGAGGCGCTGGAAGAGACTCGACTCGCGGCTTACTTTCTTTTCCCTTCTTCTCCTTCTTGACCTCCTTCTTACCATCGCGTCGGGGTTCAGGGGTTACCCTTAGCGAGGTCGTCAGGAGGTTAGCCTCGATGTTTGCGCGCTCAAGGTCTATGAAACCTTTCGCTCTGGATGCCAACTCCTCCAATGTCTCTATCTCCTTTACGTGATAGCTGTTTCGCAGCTTTCTCGAGGCCTTGTTGGCCACATCCAGACCTCTGTAGAATGCTCGAATGATTTCCCCATCCGAGATTCGGCGATCTAATTCTGTGACGTTTTGATGAAAACGCCCGTAGAAGTTGGACAGCGACTCTCCAGGCTGCTGTTTGACCGAGTCAAGGGCGACCACGCTCTTCAGCAACTGGCGCTCGCCCATGTATCTCTCCAGGAACTTGCTTCTTAACTCTGCCCAAGTTCTGATTGATCCTGCAGGGAGGCCGAAGAACCAGGACGAAGCCGAACCCGAAAGAGTAGACGGAAATAGCAAAGCCAAATGATTGGGATCGTTTGACTTACCCAGAAGGGAGGCCTCATGCTTGTTGACATGTACGGTGGGATCTCCTCCACCGCTATACTCAGGTATGGCCCGAGCAACCACATCCTTCGGGATTTTGATAGCGACGAGCGCGTCGGTGAATGGATGAGAGGACTGCTCCTTGAAGGGAGCTATGACTGTCAACTGTCTTTCCTGGAGCCTTTTGTTGAGGAGGTCATCCATCTGATCCACAGTGCAGTACAGGGGAGAGGCTCCGGGTGGAGGCGGACCGGAAGGATTGGCAGTATATGCGGCTGCTGGCTCCTTGGTGTGCGCTGGAGGTAGGGACTGCTGACCTGACGTCATCTCCTGATCCTCCTGAGGCGCAGCAGGACCAGGATTGGCCGCTTCTGAAGGTGAAGGCCCTGTGGCAGCAGGGCGGTGGTTTTCTTTAGGAGCAGAGGGATTGTTTTCCTGAGGAGCAGGGGCTTGGCGGCGCGCCTGTCCTAGGATGGCTTCCAGCAGGGAGACCATCTCGGGGGTTAAATTAATATCCTGCCCCGCAATGTGGACTGTCTGCGGTGCAGGGGCTCCGTTTTGATCAGCAGCTGGGGTCGGTCTTGAATCACCGACATGTTCTCGGGCTGTCCGCAGAGGAACAGCATTAACTCCTGCTCGGCTGGCAGGCTCCTGTTGAAGCGGTGAAGCGGCGGCGGAATCAGAGCTATCTGAGGATCGCTCCCTAGTCTGATTCCGACGGTTGCTTTGGGATCGAGTTCTCATGGCTGAATTGCTCGCTTCCCACAGACGGCGCCAAATGTTGGATCGTGAAATCCTGAATGCTGATCTAGCAGTGAATTGAATTCCAGACAAGGTTGGGATGACGCTTCAGCTCCAACTCCGGTGAACCTGCAAGTAGGGGAGCGCAACAGAGGGGGTGCCTCTGGGTCCCTCTCCGATGCTTAAATGAGTATATGTGTGTATAAAACTCAAAACGTAAAGAACGTATGTAAAGCAAGGGTATTTATAGGGTAAGAGAGATAGAACCGTATAAAGGCAACTGAATATCTTAATGTATATTGAGTTGCTGAAGATTCGGATCGTGGGATATGGCAGTTACTGCGAGATATTGCAGTTACCAAATCTAATCTTTAGTGAATATGTGACCGAGATATGCGGGATATCTTGGCCACTCTGTTATTAACGGTTTAGTGGGACCAGAGGAGAGAGACAAGGCTCTCTTCGGGGCGAGCACTCCCATGTCGAGCAGTGGAAGGTCGCGACTTGGTAGAGAATGGCGAGCAGTCTGAGAGCCTTTGGCGTCTCTATAGACTTTGGGCTCGATTCTGGATTACTCGATGGTGGGCCAAGTTTGGCTTGTACTTGGGCCGATCCGGTTCGGATGTCATGGGTTTACCCCCTCTATAGTTATTGGGCCTTCGAGGCCTTTTCTTACTGGGCCGTCACTATCGATACCCAACAGCACCCTGGCGTGGGTAATTGGGCTCGACTCATACTAAGTTAGGTGACCTGGTTTAGGTTGGTGGACTCAGTCCAAGGTCAATCTTGACTGGGTTCAATTGTGTCAAAAAGACATTTGCCTCATTTTTGTTAAATCTCTAAATTATTTTTATAATTTAATTTTATTTATTTGTACTAATTCTGTATATTTTTTTAATTTTTGTTAAATAATTATTTAAATAGTTTTTTATTTTATATTTATTTTCACTTTTTATTTGTGACGATAGTTTTCCGTTAGTTAAGCTTGATGGTCAAATATGTTTGGACTCAATAACTATATTCTCTAAACTTAAGAGTGTACCCCATAATATAATAATATCATTCGATTGTGAAACTTAAGGATGCATTAAACGTAGCAACCCCTTTTTTAAATACAATTATGACTCGATTTTTAAAGGCCACAAGTTGTAAATTTAAAGAGTTTACCTTTTAAGTTATACTATGTTTTATTCTAAAATATAAATAAATTTATTAAAATAATCCAAAATAAACTTTATAACAAAAATTAATATACTTTTTAAAACTAAAATGTTTTATTAAAAGGAAAACCTTTGAGGTTTAGTTTTGATTAAGAAAACATTTTCTTTTTCTTTATTAATATTAGTTCAAGTATCTTTTTCCTACATTTTTAATAAAATTACGATTTTTTTGGATAATTTTTAGAATAAAATAAATTCATATCTAAAAGAGAAAAATGAGAATAATAATAAATATTGATCTTTAAAAAGTAGTTGGTCGTTTTTAAATTGAATTTCCCAAATATAATTTTCTTGACTGAGTTATTTTTACAAATCCATCCTCCTTTGATTTTGAGCACCTTTTAATATAATTTTTCTGGATTATTAGCCTTATTTATTGTTTAGGCCGAAATTACTAGCCTTGTTGAATAAACTTAACTAGATACCACCATTTTTAGTTAATGAATTCAAGAAATTTGGTGAAATGTTTATTTATAATCAACATTATCTTTTTTGGTATAACCTTTAACAACAAGTCAAATTTTATATCACTCATTTTTCCATTCTTATCACGTTTGGTTATATCTGACCAACTTGCATCCATCTGACAACACAACAATATCCCAGATTTTGTTATACTCTATTAACTTTAATTATTCTTTCATGGCATCAATCCATTTACTAGACTCACTATTTTCCATAGCTTGTGAAAGAGAAACCGGGTCTTTGTTGTTTCATATGTTGAAATCTGATTCTTGCAGGTAAACCACATAATCATCTGAAATGGCTGATCTCCTGACTCTCTAAGATCTCTCTAAGATCTTCTTAATTGCATTTCTTGTGGTTCGATCCCATCAATTGGATGATGATTAACTTCTTCATGGACAATCTCTTCATCTAAATGTTGTTCATTATTGTCAAAATGTTGTTCAATAATTGGAGCAACATTTTGTTGAGTGCTTACCGACAAAAAGATATCAATCCTTATCTCTTTAATTTCCACATCATGTCTTTCGACACTCCCACTAACCTCACCATTCTCAAGGAATTTTTCATTACCGGTTTTTACGATTATAGAAATGCGGTTAGGACAGTACAACCAGTACCCTTTGGACTTCTCTAGGTAACCTATAAAGTAACCACTAACTGTTCGAGAATCCAATTTCTTTTCATGTGGATTGAGCGAGCTTCTATCGGGAAACTTCAAACGTGAAGGTGTCCTAAACTAGGTTTCCTTCCTGCCCATAGCTCAAAAGGAGTTTTAGGGACTAGCTTACTAGGAACCTGATTCAGTAAGTAGACAGTGGTCCTAAGTGCATACATCCAGAATGATTTGGGTAAATAGGAGTTACTCATCATACTCCTAGCCATCTCCATTAATGTCCTATTACACTTTTCTGCAACACTATTCTATTGAGTTGTACCCGACATAGTATATTGTGCACGAATGCTACATTTTTCGAGGAATCTTGTGAATGGATCAGGGCATTGCTCTATTTCATTATGTTTCACATCGTACTCACCACCTCTAGCGGACCTTATGATTTTCACATTTCTATTTAATCGTCTTTCAACTTCATTGACGTACGCCTCAAGAATATCAGTTGCTTGAGATTTCTCATTAAGCAAATAGATATAACCATAATGAGAAAAAATTTCGATAAAGGTGATAAAATATCATTCTCCTCCAAAAGATGGAACATCAAAAGGTCAACATATATCGGTATGTATAATTTCAAGAAGCTGGCTACTTCTCGTGTTTTCTTTCTAATTATGTTTAGATTGTTTTCCCTTATTGCAATCTACACATACTCCAAAGCCAGTAAAATCCAAATTTGGAAGGATTTCATTTCGTACTAATCTTTCAAATCTTTCTTTGGAAATATGACCTAAATATTTGTGCCACAAGAAGAATGAATATTCATTCATAATAAACAGTAAGTAGGGATTCTCATAAGTAGGGATTCAGAAAAGACACCATCAAGTTTCATATCCCTGATTTAATTGAATGGTAAATGCTAGAAATCCAAGTTCTCTGTCCTTATAGAAGTCCAGGCCTAAGGACAATCAAATGCTTCTTTTGGTTAGTATGTTGAAATCATAGAATCTGAAAATAAAAGGAAAGGAAGAGCTGTAAACTTCTCTATTATTCAATCAAGTTTCTCATTACAATGATACTCTGTTTATAGTAGTAGTGCGGTGTTACAATTGTGTTTTAAAAATCGTAACGAACTATTTGTATTCATTATTATAAGAAGTCCATATTCTTTTCTGAATCAGTAAACTATTCTTCAATCTTTCATACTTCTACATTCCTATTTCTTCTATGTTGTTCGTAGACAGATCGAGGAGTCCATATCCCTGAAGCAACTTGTGATTGTTCTGTTTTGTTAATGTCTTTGTGAGTAAATCAACCAATTGATCCTTGGAGTTAATATGAATTGGAGTAACAACACCATCTTGAATCTTTTCACGCACAAGATGTCAATCAATTTCAATGTGCTTCGTTCGTTCATGGAACATCGGGTTTCCTCCGATCTATATGTTGCTTTGTTGTCACAGAAAAGATAAGCAGGTCTCTTTAGAATAACTCTCAATTCCTACATCAAACCTCGAAGCCAAATAGTTTCAACTACTGCAGAACCCATGTTGTGGTATTCAGCCTCTACGCTTGATCTTGAGATGGCCACTTGTTTCTTTGATTTCCAGGACAGAATACTTGATACAAGATTGATACAATATCCAAAGACTTGACTCTTGTGAAATGCCATATGCAACTCAATCACTATCACAATACACATCCATTGAATTGAGTTCGTTTGTTGTTGGGAAAAACAAACTTTGTCCCGGATTCACCTTAATATATAGCAATACACGAATTGTTGCATCCAAATGTGATTACTTTGGAGCGTGAATAAACTAGCTCATTGTGTGTACTGAGTAGGAAATATCAGGTCTGGTCATGGTCAAGTAGAGTAGACGTCCTACTATTCGCCAGTAGCATTCAACATCAATAAGGTGAACATTTATTTGATTCACACCAAACATTTTATCATAATCAAGAGACGTTAATCAAATATTCTTTTCCATGGGTGTTTGAAGTTTCAAGACACCTTTCAATTCGGCAATAAGTTGTTCATTTGAACTACTGATGAGAAGATCATCTACATCTACCAGTGTATTAAAAGGCGAGGCG
Organism: Chamaenerion angustifolium; assembly: GCA_946814005.1. Lineage (NCBI taxonomy): Eukaryota > Viridiplantae > Streptophyta > Magnoliopsida > Myrtales > Onagraceae > Chamaenerion > Chamaenerion angustifolium. Next base: position 6,605,056 of record OX328279.1, read on the forward strand.
CATGATGAGGTCTGCGCCTCGACCATGTTGAGGCGCATACCCTACTGCGAGGCGCTAGCCTTGCTGCGCCTTGAATCACCTCAACCTGAGGCACGAGGCGCACGCCTCCTGCGTATTTATGTTGAACCTTTTTGCTAACCTGAATTTTAAGAAGCCAGACCTTTCCGTCTGTTTTAACAAATCTCCTCTTCAAAAAAAACTTCAGGCCTTCTGTTTTAGCAACAACTCTCATCTCCAACAAGGAAGCAACCTTCTGTTGTGGCCGGTGCTTTTTTTTTCAAATTAAGATCTGGATCGATATCCCTTCCCTTGTTATAGCTCCTTCCAACTTGGTTTATAGTTTATCCAATAGCTATTTTCCTATCGTAGCTCTTGATGTAGTTGTCTTGCTTTTGCTGTCCTTAACGCTTCTAGTTTAGCGTTGTAGTTGTTCTATTAAAGGCCATATAGTTGTCCTAGTATCCTAGGGTTGTGACAGTCTATTCATTTTGTATTTGTGAAACACTTTATTTTGTTTCTGCCATGTAGCTACCCTAGTATTATGTGACAGTGTACTGTTCTTGCCAACTGAACTATTCTTGCCATTTTAACAAATAGAGATAATGTCTCAGTTAAATATGTACCAACCTGTTGTGTACAGCCGTTGGACACGAGTCTAGCCATTGGACACATTTGCATTATAATTAGAGGTGTCAATCTGGGTCAACCCGTCGGGTTCGACCCGATCCGACATGTCGTACTGTGCGGGTTAACCCAAACCCGACTCATCGGGTTGTGAGGGTCATATTTCATGACCTGAACCCGACCTGGCAGGTCAGCGGGTCGACCCGTCTGACCTACCCGTGGACAAACAGTCTGTCGGCTGTAGCCGAAGGCTCGAAGCTGGCGAACCATAGCATAGGCACAACTGAGTGGCTGACAGCACATATGGGGATCCACTTCACAGATGAAAGATGTGTTGAATCAGTTGCACAAGGCCAAAAGCAGTCAAGCACACCACAACCACATCACAAGCACAGAAATGCTGAAAAATATTGATATGTTGAATCACACACAGTTGAACCGAACCATTGCTATGTGCGGTGTTCCACATGCATACTTCTAAGTTCCATAACATAAACTTCTTCATGATAAATTTCAAAATTTCCAACGCACTAAATTTCACATCCACGTAGTAAACAAAGGCATTCCATACCAATTTATCAAAATTTCACCTTCAGTAATCGGTCTTTCACGCAGTAAACAACTACTAAATTTCACACGCACGGTTCCTCAAACTGACAAGTTACACACACGACACGATTGAAAGTGAAACACTGAAACTTGAAACTAAACAAAAGAAGATAAGCAAACTTGGGCGAAGGCGGAAGAGGAAGATCACGTTGCTGGACGGCTGAACGGAGATGGTTGGACGATGACGGCGCGACGCAACAGGTACTAGAAGTTCAGGAGCATTCGAGCAAGACGAGTTATAGAATGCTGAATTGAAGAAATCAAATTGAAGGTTGAAGTCACTGAAGAGAATGGTGATACTGAGGTCTGTCCGAGACTAGCTATGAGAATGGCAATACCGAGTAACTAAGGTCCGAGAAGAGTGAAGTCGTGAGGACTGAACTCTGGAGTCTGAACTTGAAATTTGAAGAGAAGAGAACAGCACTCCTGACTCCTTTTGAATTTTGGTTTAGAGTTTTTGTTTGTTTTTTTTAACCACGGGGCAGGGGCGGGTCAATGAGGACCCAACCCGTTTCTTGCGGCGAGTCATACGCGTCAACCTGAAAAGGACTTGTAGCATATTTTCTATGACTTGAACCCGACCCGATTCTGGGTTATTTTCAGACCGGGTTCAAAATTGTCACCTCTAATTATACTTGACCCTATAAACCTATTTGCGTCCAATTGCCTGCTTGTTTGGATTCTGGCAAACCCATACTCTTCTATATGTTGTTGTTTTGTAAGGCTTTTACTTCTGCATCCATAGCCTTTACCCAATCCAAGTTAACAACATCTTTTTCACACGAAACTGGTTCATAATTCGACATACACTTCCTAAGAAAAAATTGTATTGAGATGAAATATGATAATAACTCAAAATTTAGTTTATCATGACATAATCTAATGTCCATTTAGGGGATGAAGTAAGTCCTGTAGATCACCGTGTGAGTTGGGAAGTCTGGGGTTGTTCTTGAACTGATACAGAATCAAAACAAAACTATCTGTAATAGGATCATCAGAAGTTGATGCATCAATCTATGCAATAATTGGTGACTCAATTGGAGGATCATCATAAAATTTAGCAATGATGCACTTAGATATGTAGGAATGTCAGTCCCACTAGAAAGTTGTGAGTCATACTAAAAACTTTATTGAACTTCAGCTCTGCTCATGGTGAATGAGAAGATAGACTCTCGAAAAAAAAAACATATGTGCTAAAGAAGATTGAACGAGTTTGTATATTCAATAGTCTATATCCCTTTTATGTGAGAGAATATCCTAGAAACACATTTGGTATGGAAAAACACAAAGTTCCAAACACACATAGATGAGTAGGATCAAACTGTATGTACTGAAGTACCTCAAAAGGAGACTTTCTATGGAGCAAAGACGAAGGTGTAACATATATCACATAACAAGTTGTCAACACATAGTAACCCCAATATTTTGAAGGAATAACACCTTGTAATTTTAGGGAATGAGCTGCTTAAAGTAGATGTATGTGCTGTCACTCGATAACTCTGTTTTTTAGGAGTGTGAGCACATGAAGTTTGATGTATTATACTTGTTGCATTGAACAACTTTTTTGTTGAAGAATTCATAAATTCAATCCCGTTGTCACTAAGTATCACATACTTTAACCTTTCGTTGAAATTAAGTAGAAACCATGGCAAGAAAAAACTTAATGTGCTGAATTGTTCAACCTTATGTCGAAGCAAAAACACCCAAGTAGATCTCGTGCAACCATCAACTACTGTAAAAAAAAATAGTAAAATCCATCATCAATTTGTACTTTATAGGTACCTCAGTTATCAAAGTGAATTAAATCAAATGGTTCCATTGATCTCATAACCCTATTTGGGGATGGAATCCGAGTCTCTTTGGCAGTCAAACAAATAACACTCCTTACATTTATCATTCTTAAAATTTAGCAGTAAAACCTTAAGTTGATTGAAAGGTCAGTAACCAAATTGTTGATGCCAAAGTAGAGCATTATCTTCATGTATATGTTGAGGAACAACGTGAAATTCCTTCATCATTGAACTTTGGAGAATTTCAAGGTCATTTCATACTCTACCAATCCCTATGGTTTTCCCAACAGTGAGGGCCCGAAATTTCACAAAATCATGTCCAAAAACTGTTGTACTACTCATATCACAGCATAACTGTGAAATTGATATAAGATTATATTTGAAGGTAGCAATCAACAAAATATTCTTACTAACAGTAATTCAAGGATGACAACAGATTCATCATCAACAAATTAGACCTAATCCCAGCAAATGACTCATTGAGGCCTATAAGGACCTAAATCAATTTATATTGCTTATAACGAGCAAGAGTCTTTGGCGATTTCGCACAATCAGTACAAAGCCAACCAACATTATCAACCACAACTAATTTGTCCCACGACAACTTCATCTTTCCAAAGTAAAGAGCAATAGACATAGTATTTTTCTTCATCTGATAAATTTCTTTATGTAAATGAAAGATTCATGTACTATCAACCGAATCGATCGATTCGCTCACGCATATCTTCTTAAAATGACATGCATTCCATGGACCAAATCCTTTGCTACATAGTTTATTATCCATTCTTTTACAACTGCATTGCATTTACCCCAATGTAACAGCATTGGCTCCGCCATAGACTCCCTCAAACATGTTCCATCTACGAAACATAACTTGTTCTTCACCAACAAAGTATCAGAGATAGCTCATAACCACATTTGGTAGTTATTGCAACCTATAAGATGTATAGTGATTAGAGAAATTCCTATCATCTCTTAAGGAAATTCCTATAATTTCAGTAGTTCCAACTCTCGACCAAACTGTTTGAGATGCCATGGAGACCTTAACAGCAAATCAATCTTCAATTTGCTCGTATGCCTAATACCATGTTGAAATCAAAGAATCTGAAAAATAAAAGGAAAGGAATAGCTAGAAATTTCTCTATTATTTGATCAAGCATGTCAATACAATGATACGATATATAAAGTAGTGGTGCGGTGTTACAGATGTGTTGTAACAACCTTAAATAACAACTTTCATTTTTTACTATAAGAAGTCCTCATATATTCTTTTCTGAATAAGTAAACTAGTCTTCGATAGTTCATACTTCTACATAGTAGGATAATTGTGGCATCATTATCCGAGACGCAAATGATTCTTCATCTGTTACGTGTTAGACGTAACTTGCAGTAAACTTCCAAATTACTATACATACTAGAAAACTGATTCGCGCTCTGCGTAATATAATAATTATTTTAGTTTATAAATTAATAATATTTTTTAATAAATATAAATATATTTATAACATAATTATTTACACTTTTTTTAAGTGCATTTAATTAATATTAATTCAATTACACAACATAAAAATTAATTATATTTATGAAGAAATGTTAAAGTTATTTTATTTTTATAATATTATATAATATAACAATTATTTATATTTTATACAAATATTTTATAACAATTATTTATATTTTATACAAATATTTTCATATATTTTTAAATAAATACTAACTATTAGAATATAAATATATATATATGCATTTTAGTCATAGTAATTATAAATTATAAAACTTACTTTTAAATTTTGTAATATATGTTGATTCTAATAGAATATAACAATGATATTTTATAAACATATTTCTAAGAAAAATATGAAGAAATTATATTAAAATTATAATTTTTTTTTCATACCCTAAATTTTATGTCATAATTATGAATATCTACATAAAATTAACATGTGATTATTATTTTCATAAAATTGATATATAATATACATAATAATCCTTAATTTCATCTTAAAATATGTTGTAATAAAAAGATTTAATTTATACAAAAATTTGCTTTTCATAAAATATAAAATTTAGTAAATAAAATAAACTTAAGAAAAATCATAAATGCACATAGAAAATAAGAAGATATTAATGAAATTTTGTAACTTATTGGGAGAATGAATGAGAGAGTTTTGAAAATTTTAAACTATGTTACAGCATGTCACATATGAGTGAGAATTATATGTTTGACATGGACCAATTAGAAGTTATGAAATTGACATTAGGAATGAGAAAATGTTTTAAGAAGCTTACCTGTCACAATTCTACATAACTTAGCCAAATTAATATATATAGATAGATAGATATAGATGATAGACAAATAATGTAAAACAAAAGTTGTCAAAGTTAAAGAAAATCTAGCAAATTAATATATAAACTAAAAGGTTGGATTGCGTTTTCCATAGTAGGTGAAAATTTATTTATTTTTTTAATTTAAATCCATTAAAATTATTTCCATGATTATATTTAAAAGTAAAAAGTAAATTGAATTATTTAATAAAGTTATTACCTATCTTATTATTACTCAGAAAAATATGTTACAGTTTCTTTTCTTTGTGCAAGGATCGCAAACATGTTTTATTTTCTTTAATCATACGTACTTCCATTAGATAATTTTTTCAATCATTATACATTTCAGATATCATTCTACACCAACTTCTTAAATTTTATGTCTTTAGTTATATTTTCATAAGAGTCTCCATTAGATAATTACTTCTGATAATCAGTAATTTTAGATATCATTCGACATCAACCTGTTAAATTTTGTATCTTTCATATTTTTCATCATAGGTGCTTCCGTTGGATGATTTCTTTTTTGTTTATGATTATCATTAATTACATTAACAATGCATCTTTACCCAATATCGTTTGGAAGAACCTATTAGTGTATTGATTATTTGATCTAATATAACAATAAAATAACTAATGGAAATATAACAATTTGTATTTAAACAATGTTTTTGAATTACTATAATGATCTTTGACCAAAACCAAATACTATAATGATCCATTATACATATTTCTTTTTTTTTGGCAATAAATAATTTAATTTATTTTTTACTTTAAAATATAATCATGAAAATAATTTTGATTGATTTAAAAATTCAAACAATTTAAATAAATTTTCACATGCTACGAAAAATGCAATCTAACTTTTTAGTTCATATATTAATTTGCTAGATTTTCTATAATTTTGATAAAAACATTTACATTATTGGACTCTCATATGTGTTAAATAGGTGTTTGGCTATGAAGCATACCTATCCAAATATTTAATAATATAATAAAAGTATATTTGTAAAAGTATAATAATTTATAAGTGTAGTAGTCCATCCTTTTTTGGATGTAATTTGTAGGGCTGGGCATGAACCGGTTCGATTCCGAACCGGTTCATAACCGAATCTTTACCACATGTTAAAACTGGTACGGTTTACCGCTCCAGTTTTTGGCCGCTCCAGATTTTGGCCGATTTACCGTACCTGTTCTGAACCGGTTCGGCCGAACCTGTTCACACAAAAAAAAAACAATATATAAGTGGGCCCAAAATATCATGTCTCAGCCTCTTCATTCGATAGAGTACGCCCAAAATGTACATTTAAAGAGCTTCAGAAGAAACAAAAAATAATCTTTTAATTTCTACGAGGAAATTCTTGTTATATATACTACATTTCATACAAGCATCAGTGTGCGGGTGGCTCACCTAGTACCGACAGAAGGAACCTCCACTGTATTTTCTTCACCAGAATCTGACGCCTCACTGTCTGACTCAGCTTCAGTATCTCCATTGTCAGACTCTGATTCAACATCTTCAGTTTCTTGAGGAATATCTAACATACCATTGATGCCAAGGTTGTTTGGAAACTCATCATCATCGCCTACAAGGACATGTCTGTCAATAAGATCCAAATTTAAGGTGTCTCAACAGTCAAATTAGAGAGATGACTAGGAAAATCACAAACTTAATCAGCACATACTGAGATTTGGAACAGAAACTGAAAGGGCATAAACTGAAAGGGCATAACCACGCAAAATCAAGTGTATTAATATAACCGCTAAACTTAGATATGTTGCCTTATTGAGAGGTAAAGAAAAGAAAGCACAAATCCTACAAACGACAAAAAGTAATAAATTGGCCAACAAGCGATAAAATATTCAAGTCACAAGATGCAATACTACTGCTAAAAATGCCCTAATTCTAATTGGCCAATTTAGTCGAACAAATCACTGAACCCACCCTCTTCATCTGATTCCTCCTTCTCTTATTCTTTCTTCTTCTCTGCAGCAGGTGTTGCTACCTTCCCAGAATCAGCAGCCACCGCAACCTGTGCAATCTGCGCAACAAACTTGCTTGGATCCTACACAGAGAAAATGTCAGTTATTACAATCAAGTATTTTAGGCATTAGAGAAGAGTACACCGACGAAGCCAACCTTCAAAGGTTGGAGGCGAGGCGAGGCTGAAGGCGAGGCGAGGCGGGAGGCGAGGCGAGGCGAGCGTGACTATGCCAATTAGGTCTGAATGAAAAATGAGTGACTGTGTTCATTTCTGAAGAATGAAACTAAATTGAAGTATGAAAGACGTGAATACTGAAATGGTCTGGTCTGAAAGTGAAAAAACTTGGTTTTGTCTGGTCTGGTCTGGTTTAGTATTTAATAGTATTTTAAGGTTAAAACCGGTACAAAAAAAAGTTCGGTTAACTGGTTTTCTGTACCTATTCTAAACCGCTCCATATTTTTTCAAAAAAAAACGTTTGTTTTGTGAACCGGTTCGAAACCGGTACGGTTCGACCGAACCGGTTATTTTTGCCCAGCCCTAGTAATTTGGATGGCCGACTATTGCCCCTTGTACTATGAAAATCGAAAAATGTAACCCCCATACTAACTATAAAAGTGATCCATATAGGGTCTAGCTGTTATATGCAGGGTACAACTTGCAACAAAGTTAAGACATGCAGAGTGCATCAACACATATTTGGAACATCAGGCTGCCATTTAAAGAGTGTAAAAGTCAAATGCATTTTTATAACTAACAAATTTATACACCGTAAAACAAAATCTGAATTATTGTAAAATCAAACTCAAGTCTGTCAACATTTTTTGAAGGGTTATACGTTTAATGCTCATATATTGTATAATATACATGTTGGTTTTAGGATAATGGGTAGCCCATAAGTGGGAGTTCATTCACATAAGCTCAGTTGTGTGTCTGGTCTTAAAACATATCACTCTATATATCAGTATATATAGGGGTGCTCAGAGTTAGGAAAAACCTGATGTCGTTGTAGCTGATGATGATAGATAGTCACCCTACAGTTTAGACAGAGGTCTGTAGCTGTGGTATTATAGGTCATTGCCCGTCAAACCATGGCGTGTCCTCCCGTCCAGCACACCGTGATCCCAACCTCAAGCAGATTCGCTTCCGCTTCCCCTAATGCAATCGTTCAAGGAGGTAACTTAATTATATGTTATGTTGTGCCCTAATCGATTGCATGTTTCGTACATAAATTCCAACATTGATATCAGAGTCAGGTTAGGTTGGTTTCCAAATTGTCATGCACCGCTCGAAATCCCAATCGCGAAAAGAACCTTGTTGTCGACATTGGAAAAACTGAGGCCGCAGCCATGGTGGTTGCAGCTCCTCCGACATGGTGCCACGGCCTTAGTGGTCGCAACCCTTCCAGCGAGGTGCTCGCAGCTCCTGAGAGGTGATCGGGACCTCTTTGGTCGCGGCCATCTCTCGGTGGTGGTCGCGGACCCTGAGGCCGCGACCTAGGTCTGGCAATGGCCGCAACCTTCGTGGTTGCGACAAAGGCCATGGAGTCGCCGCCTATGTGGTCGCGGCTCTGGCCTGCCCAGATCGTGAATGGGGTCGGTTAAACGTGGTCGATCAGCTGTTGCAGCCACTGGCGGCTGCTAGGGTTTCAAAACCCTAGCAGCTACCTCTTCTCCGTGCAGAAGAAGAGCATTACCGGTCCGATTCTCGGTGAACCGAATCGGCCTGGTTCGATGGGACTGGTTCTTAGTAAACCAGTCTGGGTTGGTCGGTTTGATCCGACCGGAAGGTTCAATCCGACCTAGTCGGTTTGAGCTGACTGAACCAGTTCAGTTCAGACCGACTGGTTTGGATGGTTTCGTGTCGTCTGGACCAGTCTGAACTAATTCGAAGGCCCCAGACCACCTGAATTTTTTTTTGGCCCAAATTTGCATTTTATTCGAAAGAATAAAATGTCGTGACATGTTGTCACGGTTGTTCAGAATAACAATCTTTTGCTAATAAACAAATAAAAGGGGGTGGGGGTCGTTCGACGCAGTCGTTCAATTTCACTCTCATTCGGGTTTGCTTTACTATCCAGTTTGCACACTCATTTGTTGTTCGTGGAATAGCTTGTCATTGCACCTGCATATGTTGCCTCGCTAGTGCTCGAATGTTTTGAATGCTATGGATGTCTTCTGCTCTTTCGAAATCAAATAGAGTCGTTCCTGTCTCAGCCTCCGATATACCCACACATCCGAACGTCGCCCACACCTGAGCAAGGACTCTTTGTATTGTGTTTAGCTTGAGTTGCTTCAGTCCGATCATGTTGCCCACGTACCAGTACCCATGTTCCATCTGTGGGTTGGAGTCTAGGTCGAAAATTCATTTCCGAGGTTTGTCCGTTTCATTGGAATTGGCATTCATCGTCGGCAAACCAGGTGCCCTCACCTCAGCTCCACACCTGCAAGGAACATAGAAGACCTTCACCAGAAAAGGAAATGAAATGGTGGCTCTCACTCACGGTTGGATTAGCTGCTTGGTCCGTTGGACCAATGGAGGTGGTGTTGTTTTTGGTATGCTAGTGTCAGGTTCGTGCCGCAACTTGCCCAAGCCGAAATCGCTGGAAAAGGGTTTTGTGGTTCAGCGACAGCTTCCGTTGGTCTTCCTGGAGCCGCACTGTTGGATTGGCTACTTGGTTCATTGGACCAATAGAGTTGGTTTCGTTGTTAGTATACTGATGCTGGAGTCGAACTGCAGCTTTCTTGCCGGAAATCGGAGTCAAAATCGTTGGATATAGGGCTTGCAGTTCAGCGACTTCTTCCGCTGGTTTCCATGAAGTCGATTTTCCCTTGCATGATTATGTCACTTCAGCTGCAGTAAATCCTCCTTTCCCCTTCTCTTATGGGTTGGCATGTGGCTGGGCAATTAATGCCAAAGGACAAAGCTAGTTTTTCCCGGCTTGGCAAATCCTCACGAGGCAAACTCTGATTTTGGGGGTTTCCTTACGGAGGAAAGTTCATATATGGACCACCGTGAATTGACTTGAAATAAATTTGGTGTCGATCCTGGATCCTTTGTGGGTCCTAGTGGTGTATTTCAGTTCGGTAAATGTGGTTGGACCCTTTCATAAATAATTTTTGGGCTAATTTAATTAATTGTTAGACCAATTTGAATTGTTGGGAGAGTCTTATATTATATTATATTGCATGACTGAGTAGATAGAACACTGTGTGGGTTCCTTGAGTTCCCTCGATTACTTTGAGTCTTCTAGAGGGTTGATAGTCTTGCCTTACTTTATATGCTTGACTCTTGACTCCATGACTGGTAGAATTGACTAGGTTGTGATTGTTGAGATCTCAGCATACTGTGTGAAAATTGGTCTAACATGTTAATTACTTTTGTTGTTGAGACTTTAGTCCCTGCATTTTTATTCATTGAGACTTTGGTCTCCAAAATTTTATTCATGGTGATTTTGATCCCCAAACGTTTGGTTAGGGTGACTTTAGTCCTCAAAATTTTGAAAAATACAAATTAGCCCTAAATTTATTTATTTTTGAAAGGTATCAATATATATATGTGTGTATTGACATGTATGGTTTGTTTCTTTGCTTGCATGTATTAGAGTACCTAGATAGGTAGATCTAGTTTTTGCTTAGCATAGATAGAAAATCTTTAGGATTGTCCTTAGTAGCCTTTCGGAAGTTTAGATGAGTACGAACTACACCTAGGAAAATGTTCCTCAATGTGAACCGGTCGGTTAGTCTGCGAGGTTCTTAGAATTTCCTTGAATAATGCTAGTACGATTGTTTTGTGTAAGAGTCGAACACTTTGGTTTAGTGCGATATGTTTGACTCCGGTATGTTAAGGACTGTTGGTATAAACTGTGTTTCGATTGATAGTAGTAACTTTAGGGAATTCTTAGTGATGGGGAGTGCTTCTCGGCATAGCTAGGGTTGTCCCACAAGTTTAAGTATGCTCTCAAGTCTGTCCTATCGGTCTGAGACTTGTCTTTTACATGCAATAGAACATTGTTGCTTGTGTCTCCATGATCCTATTAGAATTTCCTTTAGTTAGAAAAATTAGGCCTCCATGAAGAACATCATCTCTTAGTTGGACAAAGGTCTTAGACTTAACGGTGAGAACTATAAAATACGGAGCAAACGTATAATGATGGTCCTAATTGAGTAGAAGTCTATTAACCCATCAAGAAGATTATGAAAAGACCCGATTCTGGAATAATGAATCAGCAGAAGGCTTTTCATTTGAGTGGGAGGTTAATGATGTTTAGACGTTCACCATGATGCTAAGTACGGTGGATGACGACATCCTTTATGAGTTTGAATTGAACACACGGCTAAAGGGTTGTGGGATTCTTTGTATGCTAGAAATTTTTCTATACGACTGCTCAGTAGTGCTCACTCAACATTAAGTTTGATTCATACATGATGAATCCTCAGCACTCCGCGAGATAGCATCGGAGGCATATGGCCAACATGATCGTGAAACTCAAGGAGAACGAACAATCAGTGACCGATGAGCAGCAAATCCAGATCGTAATCCGCTCTTTGCATAACTCTTAGGAACATAAGAAAATCTAAATAACTCATTCTGAGGGTCTTACTACCATTGAACACGTTCTAAGGCACATTGAGTTGAAGAGGACAGACCCAAGGTCGCTGGACCTAACGTTGAGGTGCATGTGGCGCCATCCTCTAGACCTAAAAAGAATCGCTAAAGGTGAAGGAGTAATGCACGGTGCAATGGCGCAAATGTACTCAAGGCAAAGTAGACAAATACTGAGGTGAACCCAAGGACTCCTCTAAAAATAACACCGTGAAAGGCCAAGAAGCCTAAATACAGAAAATGCTTCAACTGTGGTCGGTGGGTACACTTTGTGAAGGCATGCCCTGAATGATCTAACTTGAATGTCTTGTTGGCTACTTAGTGAACTTTGTGTTTCTAGTACAGATATGTTGACTGAGTCATGGCCTTTGTGGATTTTGGATTCAGGATCGACAAATCACATAGTCAGGGATCGTGACGTTTTCGTAGAGTGCCATAGAGTCCCGCGCGAAATTTGGTGGATGTACATTGACGAAAACTTTCGTGTTGAAGTCAAAGGGATTACACCTTGTGAGTTGCACTTGCGCGGTGGTCGGGTCTTAGTCTGATGTCATATCATCTATGTTCTGCAGATTCGCCGATATGTTATTTCAGTCTTAGGATTAATGAAACTCAGTTTTAGATTATCTTTTCACAAATATTCCGTCCAATTGTTTTTAGATTCAACTTCGTTTGGCTTTAGTATTATTTCTGGTGGATTTATTGTTTTGGATTTGGATTCATGCAACAATAATAATTTCATGTATTTTCTTCTACTCGCGGATATGTTTGCGATGAGACTGAAAGACAAGCTAGATTTGACTCTAAAGGTCAACATAGAATGCAGCGGCTAGCCCAATGAGGTTTGCTGCCCAACATTCCACAAGTGGAGTTGTCTACTTGTGTAAGTTGTCTAGCAGAAAATTTCACCAGCACGCCTTTTTGGTTAGGCACCTAAAGTCGAATTTCCATTCGCAATCAGTCCATTCCGACGTTTGTGGCCCTCTTAGTGCTAGGGGTCGGCACGGAGCGCGAAATTTCATTACACTTACAGATGACTACACATGTTAGACAGGAAAGTACCTTTCAGCGGAAGAAGAGTACCTTTCAGCGGAATTTAACGGTTTATGTAATGAATAAGGAATAATTCATCAGTTGACGATCTCGTTCACCCCTTAGCAAAATGGTTTTGCATAGAGGAGAAATAGAACGCTCCTTAAAATGGTTTGGTCGATATGGTGCAGACTCAATTGCTGATTTCATTATGGGGAAACACTTTGAAGACTGCTGCCTACATCTTGAACCATGTGCCGACGAAGACGGTTAACTCCACTCCATATGAGTTTTGGACTGGAATAAGTTCTGGACCTTCACTATATGCGCCCATAAGGGTGTGCCACTTACACCCACGATTTCTTAAATAATTTTGGGAAAGATTGGACCTAGAGGAAAGAAGAGTATTTTTGGTTACTCTAATAACTCCAAGGGGTATGTGTTTATAGCCGAGCAAGACAGTGCGAGTGTTACCGAGATCGAATCACGAGACATAACGTTTGTAGAGAACGAACTTCTAGAGAAGGGAGAGATTGATTTGGATCGATCTCTATATGAGATTCAAGATCAAGTTGAGCAGACACCTGTTAATTCGAGTGGTAGAGTTGAAACTGCAGATGATGAATCAGTTTGTCATCCGTCGGATTCACCGCCTGCTGGTGCGAATGGAACACATTCCTCTCTTGATGATCTTGTTGACAGTGGGAGCGTTAGGGATCTCATTCTCAGTTGGAGTGATCATGGTCATACCCCGGTAGTAGTGAATTTTTAAGTCGTGGGCTAGAACATAAGTTTTCCTCCTGATGATATGCATTTGAAGGTGATGGAGAACTAAACACCCTAATATCTGACGATATGGTTATTGTGCCGTAAAACGTTAGAAAATCTCTCAATGGAACCTTATAAGAAGAATGGATGAAAGTAATGGAAGATGAGATGAACACTTTGGACTAGATGGAATCTATAAGGAAGAACGGTGTTTGGACACTGGTCGACCTTCGAGAGGACAAAGAGCAATAGATCTAAATGGGTTCTTAAGATGAAGCTCAAAGTTGATGAAAAGTTGAGTATCAAAACTCGATTGATTATGGCTATTGGAGTGAGTCTAGACTTGGAACTACACTAGATAAATGTTAAGACAGCCTTCCTCAATGGTGAGTTAGAAGAAGAGATCTATATGGAGTGGTCTGAATGCTTTGTGCAGAAAGACCATGAACACTTAGTGTGCAAACTTCACAAATTGATCTATGGTCTAAAACAGCTCTCTAGGCAGTGGTACCGCACAGTTCATGATTTGGTCGTGGAAAATGGATTTCTCATGATGAATGATAATCATTGCGTGTACACCAAAAGAGTCTGGACTGAACTTTGTGTTTATGATTCTATATGTAGATGACATACTTTTAACCGTAAATAACTTGGCGTTCCTCACACAGGTAAAAGCTTGATTGTCTTCTCTGTTTGGGATGAAGAACATGAGTGAGACGACGCACATCCTTGGGATTCATATCTCGAGAGATCGCCGTAGGAGGCAGTTGTGGCTTTCACAGGAAAGCTATATAAACAAAGTGTTGGAAATGTTCAACATGAGTAACTGCGAACCAATTAAAACTCCAATTTACGTTGGTCAACCTCTAAAAATGGATATATGTTCGAAGACTACAAAAGAAATGGACCAGATAAATACATTATGTAGCTAAGTGCAGTCGGAACCCTGATGTGTGTAATAGTGTGTACTCAGCCTGATATTTGTCATGCATTCGACATGGTATGTCGGTACCAAGATAAACCCGGATTGAAGAAATGGAAGGCAGTAAATAGGATCATGTGATATCTTAATGGCATTGTCATGCTCTCTGCTAGAGACTTGCTAGAGATCCAAGAATCTCTGTATGGCTGGGTATAACGATGCAAACTATGGTGGTGAATATGATGAGAGAAAACTCACCTCGGACTTTATGCTTTGCTCTCTGATTGCGCCATATCGTGGATGAGCAAGAAGCAGTCGCGCATTGTGCTAATCGCCTTGAATGCCAAATTTGTGGTTCTTGTGTGGGCTACTCAGTAGTTTGTATGGCTAAAGAGATTTCCGGATTGATTGTTGAGTCATTGGAGTCGCAATTTCCGTGATATAGAAACTCAAGTATCATAACAAGTCATAGCAAGTAGATATCAAGTGAAACTATGTTAGAGACGTGGTTAGACACAAGGTGATGAGTTTGAAGTACTTGTCTATGGATGAGATGGTCGTGGACTGTCTCTCCAACCTTGAAGAGGGAGTCTTTAATGCGACATGTGTAGTCTCTAGGATTGTGTAGACTTAGTTGATGTACTTCATTGATTTTATTTCCCATACAATGTTCTTTAACTTGAATTATATTTGAGTATGCATGTTTTCAAAGTTTGAGTGTTTTGTGTGTTCTTACTGTGATTGATTATTGTAATACGTTAAAGTGGATTAGATCACCCTCTCACACGGGTGATAACTTCTATGCCTTTGTGGCTAGGTGAGGTTGGTGATAGTTTCTAGTTTGGAAGTCTGTTTGGATGACCGGAAAGGACTTTGTGTCCGGAACTATCTGATTTTGCACTACGACGGATTCTGGTATGTCACTCCACTCAGGGATCGAATGGAAGTCTTTGTGACTTTTGGTTCGGGAACTTTGTGTGCATGATGGACATTTGTACAACATTTGGACATATGCTCCATGGTAGGGTAGATATGCTGTAGCGCGCGTTCCATACCGCGGCGCACCCAAAACAACCATGGGTATGACCAGAGATGTGATCTTAACTCGGAGTCGTGTGAGACCCAGAGCTCTTTGCGTAAAAGTCGTGTACGTACCCTCATTACTCTTTGTTATCTTAGTTCGTGCTCGATGGGCCTTCGACGTATTCCGCCCGGGTCCCGGTTCTAGAAAAGTGAGTTGAATTGTGTTGATGGTTTTGTGGGAAGATGATGGTCATTATGGGATCTTCTCGATATTGTGTCCACTAGGTGGCCACCAACAGCGGCATTGGTTGTGGTTGTGGGCGCAATACGTATATAGGTATGAACGGTCACTGTGTGGTCAGACCTGGAGAAAGATTACATGACCAAGGGTGCAGGGCACATTTCCACTGCGGGTGTGGGATTCGCGGGTCGCTGCGTATTCTTAACTGGTGCGTAGCACTTTGCTCGTTGTGCATGCCGGTCCCACGGCTGCCTCCTCGTATGTGACTTTACTGTATAATGAGATTCGTTCTCTTGGTGTTGGCATGATGAATGAGCACCCCCACTTTGTGCGAGTGGGAGATGTTGGTTTTAGGATAATGAGTCACCCATAAGTGGGAGCTCATTCACATAAGCACAGGTGTGTGTCTGGCCTTAAAACATATGCCTCTATATATCAGTATATATAGAGGTGCTCAGGGTTAGGAAAAACATGATGTCGTTGTAGCTAATGATGATAAATAGTCACCATACAGTTTAGACAGAGGTCAGTAGCTGTGGTATTATAGGTCATTGCCCGTTAAACCATGGTGTGTCCTCCCGTCCGGCAAACTGTGATCCCAACCTCAGATAGATCCGCTTCCGCTAATGCAATCGTTCAAGGAGGTAATTTAATTATGTGTTATGTTGTGCCCTAATCGATTGCATGTTTCGTACATAAATTCCAACAATACTTTTATGTTTAGCCACCGTGGTTATTTGATCCAACATTGTTTACCATCAAGTTTAATTAACAGAATAATGTCGTGGCAGATGAAAAATAAAATAAATAAGAAAATAATTTTAAAAAATATTTAACAAAAAAAAAATTATATATATATGAAATACAAAAACTTAGAAAAAAAACGTAAATATTAAACCTAAATTATATATTAAAAAATATATAGATTCGTTATAAGAAGAAAAAAACAGATCCCCTAGATAGTATTTTTAAATAATAATAATAAATTTATATTTTTAGTATTTGTGTTAATTTTTTATTTAAAAAAGAAACTCTTTTTTCTCTATTTTTTCAAGTTAATTAATATTTTATAGACTATTTTTTTAATAGATATATATATATATATATATTATTATATAATCTTTAAATGTTATATAGCTACGTGCTATTAACATGACACTAATATGGAGCTGAGTTGTGATGTTGATTTGACACGTCATGTAATGTAACTTGCACATGATTATTTACCACAAAAACGTAATAGAAAACTAACGATTAAATGATAACATTCACAAGCATAAGAGTACAGTTAATTATGCAAAAATTAAGGTATTCTTCAAACCCATAAATCAAACTTAGAGAGTATTGGACCTATTATCGCCCATACGTAAATGTGAACTGTGAAACAAAGTAAAAACAGAGATTGATGTGTAAAGAGAGGACAAAAGATGCAAAACACAAAAAAAAACTGCACCTTTATTACTCCACAAATTCGTAATCCATTTACACAAAATCAATCCAGATCACGGTTATCAATATAGGGTATGATACGGTTATATCAAATATTATAATCATACCATATTTTTAAATTGCATATCATAACTATTACGGGTACAATTTTCAATACCATAATCATATTCATAACCATGATTATTAATCACAATTTTAATCGTATAACCATATTTATTACCACCATGTGAAATGTAATGGAACAATATAAATATTATCTTAATAAATACATAAAGTTATGTCATAAGCAATAAAAATATTCAACATTAATATCATTCAACATTAGCATCATTCAAAATTAACAACTAATATCATTTAACATTTACATCATTCAATTACAGTTCACCTTAGAATTACAGATTCGTGAAATCTACCAGTGAAAATCCTACTTTTGTTATTAGTATTTATTAATATATTATTATTAAATTATTATTATTATATTTATATAATAACCATGGTTATAACCATGAGTATGACTAAAATATCATAACCATAACCATTACGGGTAGAAAATTCATCACCATAACTGTACCGCACCATAATGGTACGGTTAACCGTAACGATTATAACTATAGTTATAGGTTTTTCACCGCACCATTATCAACCCTACCTTACTCTAGCTAGTTTTTTTTGTCATAAAAATAATAATTTATATTTTTAGTATTTGTGTTAATTGTTTTATTTTAAAAAAAAGAACTATTTTTTCTCTATTTTTTAAGTTAATTAATATTTTTATAGACTATTTTTTTAATATATATATATACACATTTTTTTATTATATAAAATATAAATGTTATACAGGTACGTGTTATTAACATGAAACTAACATGGAATTGAGATCTCACGATGATTTGATGATTTGGCACGTCATGTAACTCACATGATTATTTACCGCAAAAATATAACGGAAAACTAACGATTAAATGATAACATTCACAAATATAAGAGTACAGTCAATTATGCAAAAGTTAAGGTATTCTCCAAAACCATGAATCAAACTTAAGAGAGTATTGGATCTATTATCCCCCTTCTGTAAATGTGAACTGTAAAACAAAGTAAAAACAGAGATTGATGTGTAAAGAACGAATGTCAGCCCGAGAAACGCTCAAGAGGAAAAAAGATGCAGAACATTAAAAAAAACTGCACCTTTATTCCTACACAAATTCGTAATCCATTTACACAAAATCAAACCAGATCCTACCAAAAAAAGGCCTAAATGTGAGGGAGGAGATGAAATCACATGTCTATGTAATCTGCAGAGAGGATCCGTCGCTGAAGCTCCTTCAAATTTGCTAGTACGTAGCGTGGTCCTAAACTCATCACCCCAATGTAGTTTAAAAGCTGCTCTAAATCCTGCAAGAAAAAACAAAGATGAAACCAAACCGGAACTGGGGGCAACAATCGCCGCATAAGGTATGAAATCTTCTCATTTGATCTAGCTAGTTCTGATGAAATATGTGCAGTACATGATAATCGAGACCTTTTTCCTATGGTAAGTAAATTAGTAATAACTCTTTGAAACTAAGAGTACGGGTAACTAACTTGATGTATGTTCTTGAATAGCCAAACAGAAAAATTAAGACTAGGAACTAATGATAATATGCTTCAAATGGATGATAATGCACAACAGTGGTAGATCTCAAAGATATTCATCAATTGATAACTCAATGTAATTATTGTCTAAAGTGTAGGAACCCCCATTGAGTGCAATCCAAGGAACCTTGAGTGATTTGGTTGGATAAACGGGACAATAAAAAACAAAACGAACAGCATATATGAATACCGGTGAGTTAAAGGTTACCTTGTTCAACAGAAACACAGCATAAGCTGCTCTCGTGGCATCTTGACCTTCCAAAAATAAAGGAAATTCTGCTTGCTTCAAATTTGTCAACTCTGAATTTGTAGATGAATCGGATGATGCAGATTCCATGGATGGGGCTTTATCTAGAATGTAGGAATGGGAACCACCAAAACGTACAGGATACCGTAAAGGGACTTGCATGTAGGAAGCTATGAGTGAAACCGCCTGCAGAAAAAGCAGAGCGATGAAGTTTTTTTTGTTTTTTGGCATTTAAAGATGTTAATTTTGCAATTCCACTCCAAACCAACCGATTTTCATCATGGTGCAAACTTGAACATATTGAGAATATTATCATCAAACCAACCCAAGCACTGCTAAATAATGACATTCAGCATAGAAATAACGCACGTTACTGATGTATCCCAAAGCAGTTGCTGATTTTTGGATTTCCTTCTTGTTTGTGAAAAAACTCATCTTTGTAAATGGAAGCATAGTTAGTTGCAGGCCTATAATTGTTAGTGATTCACGGTTAACGGGCTTTGAACCAGCAGAATTCCCTGACAAAAAATCGAAAAAGAAAAAAAAATCAGAAGCTTCACAAGTACAGCTGGTCCTTTAATAATATCTGACCAGCTTCCTCTTGCATCTTGAACTGATTCATTGCAGAAAAATTGTCACACACATATGTTGGATTTCCAAAATATAGACAACTCTAATAATATATATGCTTCACAAAAATGAGCTATTTGATAATCCTGTCCGCAATCAGCATAAAACACACACCAATCAACCACAAAAAAGTAGTTGCACAATATGTAAGACATGTATGATAAAAAAGACGGTAAGAAAAGGTTCGAAATAACCTAAACTTAACAGAACCAAAAGTTGCATTCACCAAGATGGAATCAGGATCAGCTTAAGAGAGTATAACCTAAAGGTAAGAAATCAGTACATCAAACAATAGTCGTGTAGCATTCTTTGTCAGTTTAGTGTCCATTAAAGATTAAATTACTGGCGTTAACAAACGTTATAATACATTAACCTCAAGCATGGGTATGCCACATCTATCACCCTCTGCCAAAAGTACGTACACACACAGATTCTGGTAAGTTGTGCTTCTTTTGAGCTTCTGGCAAGATTTGGTGTCATCCCTGGATAAGAACTCCCTATACACCAATCATACTGTCATAGTGCAACTAAGAAGCAGCACAGAATTCAAGGTGGAGTTGATTAAATGTCACTTATGCTTCATCAACAGGAACAACATTGTAGGTGGAGACTCTGCAAAGCTTCATCTGCATGAGACTTGGGATTTCTTTCTATGAAGTTAACATGCTCTTAGAATTAGATCCTACAATCTCTTAAACTGTCGGGGCTGAGATATTTTAAAACTTTTGAAGTGATACCCTTCGCTATATTTTGTATTATTTGGAGGGAAAGGAATAGAAGAGTCATAGAGGGTATAAAAACTCAAGAGGGCAATTTCATAGAAAAATGGGTTAGAGTTGGAAATTTTTGTAAGGAAATATAAATGGAATCTTAATATTTTCATGGACATTATAGAGGTGTTAGCATGTGTGTGAACCTTTCTGTACATTTTGGTTTGCTATATGATCTATATCCTAACCCTTAACATTAGAAGAAAAAAAATCAGGGGCAGCTCATTTATATAGTAGAATAGCAAGACAATACTACTTTCAGGAATCCAATACGGGAACAGTGAAAACCTTAACTAAAACATGACAGTATACGTCAGACAATTCACCTATGGCTTTTGCAAATCTGTCCAAAGATTAACATGCTACCAGAGTCTGGTCATGTGGTTCACCAAACAAGACCCACTATTAAGAATGCAAGAGTTTGCAACTCTTGTTAAAGTTCATGCAAAGTCCAAGCATAGAATGATGCTTTAATCTCAATGTTGATTAACTATTGAGGATCATATGCACGAAAACAAAAAGTTGACAAGACCAAAGAAGCCTTTTTAGAAGGCAGGTCCACGCTTTCAGTATCTCTATGCTCACTGTTCATAACCTTTAAGAGATCAATGTAATCCTACCGTTATGGCAGACAGCATATAAGTAGCAAGACCAGAATGGTGCACCAAGCATTCTACGCGAGAAGATTAAAAAAGCAGAAAGTCCATCATACATGCAGTTAATAATGGTTCACAGGTTTAATCTACAAAATATACACATATATGTCCTCAAAAGCTGGAGAAGTGGACGCAACAAATCAACGTTAAAAGAAACTACAGTCTCCAAGAAAGACTAACTACATTTTGATGCCAACACAATCTAGGCCCAGACATCCTTCCCAAAACTACAAGATTAGGTTAAGTCGTTACCTGATCTAGTACTGTTGGGAAGTGATTCAAGTTCTTGGTCTTGTGCTTTCCCAACCGTGATCTTAACAGGATAAAGTAGTGAAACTTGTGACACCATATATTGCTGCCTCATTCTTAACATCTTCTGCAAGTTCTTGAGCTTAATATAATACCCTCTTGCCCTGTCAATTTTCTTACTTGATTCCTGTATTGAATGCCTTATCACTATACTATAGAATCATTTATACAGAAGAAAAGAACACTTCTTCAAACAGGTGATTAATCACTGACCATAACCTCCTTAGGATAAACTAGATAACCATCTAATTAGAGAGAGACCAAATTTTAACTATAAAATATCTGACATTATTTTGCTCATTTAAGAAAGAATCATGAATATATGAGTGTCATCATTAAGTCACCAATCAAGTAAAGCAAGTTCATTCCCTACTCCCATTCAATATGCTACTATGGTTTCAACTTTCAAGAATAATCGAAGTGCCTGCCTTCGCATCAGAAAACAAGCTGTAAGAAGAAGCGCTTAGTACTGAAGTACTTCATTTTAAAAAACTATTGAAAGAATATCTCAGGAGAAAAATAAATGCTAGCTTAACATGCCTTCACGGATACTTTAGATATCTTGTCCGTGAAGCTTTTTACAGTTTTTGTGCTCTATATTCACCTTTTTGTAAATTATGAGCACTTTTTGTGTGTGATATTTAATGATAGTCTAAAATTTAACATTCCAAAAATAATAAAGATGCTCTATCTTAACCAGTTCAAATAAGAAACCCACTCATATAAATAATAACTGCTTATTGGGAGAACCCAACTCAATATACTAGTCAAGTAGGTAGGAGAGCCTCTGTGGCTTATACACACCGCATTAGTTGCCCATTCAACAAATGTGGTATACCTTGCAAGTGCTAATACCTAATAACCCATAACACTTCAACTGATAGAGCATCAATAATTAGAAAGTATTAGCTCACTGAAAATATTTCCAAATAGGATATGAAGATAATCTTTAGGGCCAAAAAGGGAAAGGTTACAGGTTCACTCGAACAACTGGCTGATGCAACGAAATATACCTGCAATCGCTTCCGAGCAACTGAAAGAGCTGTTCCAGCAACTAACAAGGATCCAACTTCAGTACCAAGCTTCTCCCCTTTCTTTTTGGCATCTTCTGCTAGAATCGTTGTATGCAATGACATGTTCTGCATCAGTGACTTCCTACGCTCTACTTTCTCTTGCATCTCCTCCAACTCATTGGACCTGCTCAGTGACTCATTCGTGTCCTGTGAAACATGTTGCAGCCCGCTCATTAGCAGGTGTCAAGACTAACCCAAACCTTTAAAAATCACAGAAAATAAATATCTGACAAGATTTCGGATCAATCTGTATTCCAGGACCCATATTTTTTTAAGCTACATAGACACAAAAAGCAAATAAAAAAACATCATAAGGTTCTTGACCAATACAACCTGTCCATGTGTTGGATCCTGGAGCAGCACCGGAGCGCCGTGGCAAAAAATCAGGATCCAACACCATGTACATTTTCAAACCCTTGAGTACATCTAATACAAATTTCCCCAGGGCTCCTCAAACAAGTGACACCCAAAAACCCAACATACGGTTTTTCTGTCTACTATACCCTATCCATGTAATTTGCCTATTTTCAAATAATGGTACACAAACTTCACCGGTCCTTCCAAGGAGATTATAATAAAAAAAACGGAGAATAAAAAATTTCCATCTTTCAGATTCTCTGTAGTAGCAGCACAACGTATCAACGATCTTAATATAAGTTGCTCCAGCAAATGTTATTACAGCTTAAAAACAAAGAAGATGGGATGATAAGTACATTTCTTTACAGGACCGAACCAAGATTCAATTCAAATTGGCCAATATACCAGAACAACGATAATTAACTGAAGAACCACCTAACAGCTAACAAATTCAGTTTACGAGAATTGTTGAGACAAATAGCACATCAATCAGACACTACAATGGCTTACCTGAAGTGGACAGACTAAAGAAACAAACTCAGTAGCATGCAATTGACAACCTCAAGAATCAAAGCAGCATTACGAAATCTGAAGACCATAGAAAAGCATACCTGAATGAGGGTCTCGAGCTTTTTTTGAAGAATCTGCTTCTTCTCCTTGGCTTCTCTGAGGGCGGAAGAGAGGCTCCAAAGACGGGCGAGCTCCTGCTCGAAATCTTCCCACTCGATCACTTTCTCGTTGGCTGGACGACTGGAATTGCTGGGTTCCGAAACGAGAGTAGAGTTTGATTTCATCGAGAATAAGAGAATCGGTAAGATTGAGCGAGTTCTTCAAGGTGAGTTCATGGCTCGACCTCATCGTCCTCGCAATCCAGATTGGGTTCAAGGTCTCAAGATCGCAATTCCATTTCGCCTCTGTAACTCAGTCTTTCCTTTGATTTTCCTGGAAGACTTTTCCTTGGAAAATTCCAGGCCAGGGCAAGGAAAAGAAAAGCAGACACACGGGAGTTCTTCTGGCGGAAGCTAGACGAGACCGGCGGGTGGCAGTTGGTCTTCCAGGGCATTGTGGTCTTTCTGTGTGTACGGCGCGTCGGGCTATGGAATTTGGAAATGACATTAAGTTTTCGTATTCTTCGATTGGTCCAAATGTATTATAAATATCCAATGTGATCCTCAACCTATGTAACGCAGTCATATTTTTTCGGTGATGAAATCCTTCAACTCCATTTTCCATCCCAATCATATATGAAAAGGTAATCCCGCACTCACAAAGCGGTACAGTACCAAATTCAAAATAAAGTGGACGTCAAAACTCTATCTCAGGTTGTCATCGACCAAGGCCAAAGCCTCCTACTGCTCGTCAGGGGAGCGCTCGCCAAGAGAGTTCAACTTCTCAACTCTGGTCTCACAAACCGACATCAAGTGTATGGTCACGATATCTCGCGTATATCGGACACGTATTCTATAAAGATTACATAAGATAACTGCAATATTACGCCATAATCGTAATATCTGCTATCCTAATCTTTACCGGCACAATATTCACCAAGATATTCAGTTGCCTATAACGGTTTGATCTCCTCACTCTATAAATACTCTTGTTTTTTAATACGTTCATTACGTTTTGAGTTCATACACACAGTATACTCATTTAAGCATCGGAGTGGGACCCAGAGGCACCTCCTCTGTTGCGATCCCTTTCTTGCAGGTTCATCGGAACTCAAGCGAAAGTATGTGATCATCAATCCTTTGACATTCAATTCACTGTCAAGTCAGCACCTGAGAGTTTTAGACTCAACAAAATTCAATAAGAAATGGAATTCAAAATATGAAATTTTTTCTATATTTAATTTTTCTCTGGTGACCATGTTAACGTTCGTTAGAGTCTTTTTAGTTGTTGTGTTCGACCTTTTTTTGTTAACCATCGTGTTCAGTTCGATTGTCTAAGTTCATGTGTTGTTTAGTTCGGTTAGGAAAAGTTAGTAGGAAAAGTTAGTACTAGCTTCTGTTTAGTGACACCTTTATATCATGGGAGGTGATCACTCTACTCATGTATGAAATGTGTGGGGTGAAATTGTTTTAGGGAGATCATGCACCTCACGGGACTTAGGTTATTTTTTTGTCAAATTCAAAAGCAATTTCGATAATGTGCATGATTTACTTGATATGCTGTTTTGTTTTTTAATTTGTCATATTGACGTACACTATCAAAATATTACTATTTACTCTAATTGTTTGTATTGCTAGCATTCATTTCTAAAAATAAATTCTATATATTATACAAGCTAAAAGTAATTGGTTATAATATTGGATATGCATATTAGTTTTTCAGAATATAATATTATAGATATACTGAACATATTTGTAAATAAGGCAACAGTAAATTTGTAATTATACATAATATATCAGTAATAATTAATTTTAAAAATTAATCACTACTAAATAAAATATATTACAATTAGCTCTCGGAATTATTAAATAAATTTAGATTTAAAACAATAATAATAGCACTAATTAGTTTTATATTAATAATAATTGATGTCTATATTTAATATCAAAATTATCTAATATTTAACTAATTTTGCAAATATAGATTTGTATATATATATATTTACGTATATATATATATATTATAACAAATGAATTAGTTTTATTAATAATACAGATAGTCCAAAAGATTAATAGGTGATGTATAGTTTTTCAATTTTTTATAATTATTAATATATTGTAATAATAGTAAGAAAACCTAATTTTATGTAAAATAATAATAATAATTCTATCAAACTTCCTTACTAAAGCGTGGATTATTAGTTGTCTAGCATAACGTACAACTTTTTGTTTTGGCCATAGCATAACGTACAACTGAGGAATGAATAATTTTAAAGTTGTAATTTTTAGAAAATAACGTAATGGATCCTGGCCTACGGCCCGGACTGATATGGGCCTCACATGCCTCTACCACAGAAACCCTCCAGAGCCATTGATTTGGCCCGTCAAACAAGGCATGCCCGGATGGCGAGCCCTAGAAGGGCGCGCCACGTGAAGACTGACCCATCCCCTCTGATAGGTTCGAGACACGAGGACCAGCAGGAAGGGATGGGAGGCTCTCCGCTTCTGAGGTGGAGCTCTGGCACGGGAAACGAGTCCACTGAGCACCAGACACTAGGCAGCACAGTGCCCAATGGGGCTCCACTCAGCCACGTCGGACGCCACATCAGATAACCGGGGTCAGACTCAAACCCTACTCAGGTTAAGGGTGAAGGCTATATATACCTTCACCCTTCTCTACTTCAGACTATTCATTACTGTTCATTACTACACACTTACACCCCTAAACGAACCTCCCAGCTCACTTAAGCTTCGGAGGGGAAACAAAGGGCATAGCCCGGGTTTTCCTTATTGCAGGACGTCGGAGCGCCGCTAAGGAGTCAGCAGAAGCATTGCAGGAGATCAGAATCCAACATTGGCGCCGTCTGTGGGAAGCTTAAGCACAACAGTCATGGCTCCCCCAATCACCATAGCAAAGAACAACAAAGGAATTGAGGAAGGCAGCTCACTCCACGTCCTGCAACAGCACTTGAGAGGCACATCTGTCATACCGCCCCAAGAGAACTTGCACAACGTCCCCGTTTCGTAGGTCGCTCGCCCCAGCATGCGCTCCCCACAGCCTATAGCTGTAAGAGCTGAAACAGCCAGGTCAGCACAATCTCGGATCGCCTCTTCAGTAAGAGCGTCGCCGACAGCTGGGGCAAGATCGACAAACGGATTGACGCCGGAGGTAATCGCCGCGCTGGAAGACCTGCTCGATAGGCGAGATCAGAGAGCTGAGGTGAAGGTCGTTCGGTGGGCGGAGAACACAAAGGTAGAAGAGGCCAACTCCCGGCCAGCGCCATCAGTTCGACAGCCTCGTCCCCCCGCCGCCAGTGGCGTTTCCTCTATATCCAACCGCGTAGGGGACATGACAAAGGAGGAGTTGCAGCAGTTAATAGTTCGCCAGGTGAAGGAAACAAAGGGCGGGCGGGGCATGCCTGCAGTTCGCGATAGAGAGTCGCATCCGCTCGTCCCAGAGCTACTGTGCATCACAGTCCCACATCGGGTGATCTGGTGGAGCACATACAAAACCACGAGGCTTCTCTCCTAGGAAGGACAAGCGATGATAACCACTTCGCGCTCCTCTTCTCAGCAACCCTGAGTGGCGTGGAGTCCAGCTAGTTCTTTGGACTCCCCAAAGCGTCAGTAAAAAGTTCGACTGACCTGAAGGACAAGTTCATTATCCAGTACATGGGTGGCAGGCAACTGCTAAAGAGCGTAGGGACCTTGGACACGGTCAGGCAAGGAAGTGAGGAAAGCTTGGGCGACTTCTACACAAGGTTCAACACGGAGCTGGCTGGAATAGACCAGGTCATCACGGAGGGTGAGACCATTCGTGCCTTCACCAGAGCTCTGGGTCCAAAAGGCGCCGCTTTGAATGACAGCCTCAACGTAATCCCAGTAACCACGGTGGAGGACATGGCAGCTCGAGTCAAGTCATACATAGACTTGAAGATCGCCAGGGAAGGGAGGAGATCAGGCAGAAAGGAGTTCAAGAAGGATCCAATGGAGGGGAGACGGCCAGAGCATCGCCCTCCTAAAGGAGGCCATGAGGAGGCAAAGCGCCGCCCTCTCATCCCGCGCCCCCCCAAAGAAGTTTTCGAATCCTTCACGCCCCTGACCAAATAAATTTCTGTGGTACTGACGGAAATGGAGAAGAAAGATCTGGCGACGCCCCTGCAGCGAGGTATGGCGATGCTCCGATGGGGAGCGACAAGAGTGCTTATTGTCGCTACCTAGTCAAATTATCATCGAGTCAGTACTTGGAAGAACCTATCTGAACAACATGTATAATATTATGTACTCTATTATAATTAAGTATTTTGACCAAAAAAACTAATATTATTAAAATTATGCAAGGCAATATAAAATATTTTTAACACATGAACAAAAAGCAATAGAGTTAATAACCAAATCGCTTCCCCAACTTTAGGCACTTTACTAATTGTTACCTGAACTTTAATTTTTAAAATTTTGCTACTTGGCCTTTCATACTAGGGCCAAATTGTTACCTCAGTTAAGTTTTCCATTTAATTTGGACGGAAAATGACGTGGTTGCACATTATTGCTCCATAATTTAAAAAACTAAATAATGTTTTCAAAATACAAAAAAATAGAAACATTTCTTTAAAAAATATGAAAAATTAATAAGGAAAAAAAAATTAATAATATTTTACTAACAAATATAAAACAAAATAAAAAATAAAAAATAATTAATCATTTATTTTTATTTTTATTTCATTTTTTTAATAAAATTATTATATTAAAAACTATTATTTTCCCTATTAATTTTTCAACTTTTTTTAGTATTTTTCTAGTTTTTTTTTTAAAAATAAAATAGTTTTTAAATTATGGACCAATCATGTGTTGCCACGTCATTTTTCGTCCATATTTGACGGAAAACTTAATAGAGGTAGTAAGTTGCCCCACGTCTCAAATGTTAGGTAATACTTTTTGAAAAATTAAAGTACCGGTAGTGATTTGTAAAATATCCAAAGTTGGGGTAGCAATTTAATTATTAACCCAAAATAATAATATTAACATTATAGTTTATTAATATTTTCTATAATTTTGTAGAGCTTTATTTTTATATATTATTAAACTCGACTTATTTTATGCATTAGAAAAATATTTAATGCAAGTGACCATTACTATTAATAAAATAAACATTATAACTATGTGAAAAATGTTTAAGTTAAAAGTATTAATTAGAAACATGTCAATAATTATAATATTTACTTTTATTATTGACTTATGTAAATTTTACGTACTTTTGTAAAAACAAATACTTATTATTTATAGGGTTAAATACGAAGTAGCTACCTGAATTTTGGACGTTTTGCAACGAGCTACCCGAACTTTGAAAATTCAAAACGGGCTACCTCAACTTTGAAGAAGGTGCAAATAGCTACCTACGTCAAATTTTCCGTCAATTGTCGGAAAATCGTTGGAAAGTCGTTGGAAAGTCGTCGAAAATTTGTCAGAAATTAGACGGAGGTAGCTATTTGCACCTTCTTCAAAGGTGTGGTAGCCCGTTTTGAATTTTCAAAGTTCGGGTAGCTCGTTGCAAAACGTCCAAAGTTCAGGTAGCTACTCGGTATTTAACCCTTATTTATATTTAATAATATAATTTTTATAATTAAAATAAAAATTCAGTTATTACAATTTAAATTTAAAATTAATTAAGGGTGATATCGTACACTATAATAGTCAATAATAGTCACATGTCTTAACTCATGTCCCTAATTATAACTATACATGCAATCTAAAATTTAACATATTAACAAAAACAATTGCTAATATATTTTCTCAAAAGCCTTTTTATATAGTTTTATGGAACTTTACATTTAAATATTTAACTTATTTATGGATTAAAAATATTATATATATATAACTGAATAAAATTAAAAGTTACTATTATTAAAAATAAATATATTTTAACTAATACTTTCAACTTTTTTTACATTATAAAAATAATAATTAGAATTAATTTTAAATCATTAATTAGCAACATATAATTACTTATTGATATTCAGTTTTATTATTGAATTTTGAACTTTTAGTTATTTTAATAAAAATATACTTAATCATTATATTTTTATAATATTATTTGTGTAATGAAAATAGGGTTAATAGTCAAAGTGCCCCCTAAAGTTTGGCCGAAATTTAAGAATCCTCCTTAAAGTTTAAAATTCCCCCTAATGTTAAGAAATGATGAAAAATTCCCCCTAAAAGAGCATCTGACAAGGGGAGATTTTTCATCGTTTTCAAACATTAAGGGGCATTTTAAACTTTAAGGGGGATTCTTAAATTTCGGCCAAACTTTAGGGGGTTATTTGACCATTTAAAGTTGGGGTAGCTATTTGTTTACTAACCCAAATATTATTTAAACAAATATATAAGATAGTTATGATAAAATAATCTAATGAAGTATCGAAATAGTGAAATTTATTTAATGTTTTTTTTCTTCATACGAGAACTTATGAATTTTATATACCCATTCAAAACAGCGAAAATGATATATGAGTGAGTTAATATATATTCTAGAGTGATGGCCAATATATATATATTCTAGAGTAGAAAATATTATAATAAAAAAAGGTCATATTGCAGATGATTAAATTACCAACCTTACTTTTAATTCGTTTTTCCTAGGCAAGAAGGTTTCTAATTGACATTAATTAACTAGTAACAAGTTAAAATCATTTATTCAAAATACCGTTAGAGGTCGAATTTAGTTTGGAGATTCAAATAAATCTCTTTATATAAATTCATCAACTCTATGATTGAAAAATTAATAGATAAAGTTGGTTTGGTCAAAAAATGAAAATAAGTTATGGATTAAGTAAGGTCATATATAAAATAATCGAATACGAGAATTTTTTCACCAAAATATACTCAATTTAATAAGTAAATATTAAAATGTCCTTATTTTACCAACATATACGAATGTATATCAACTCACTACTTCAGTCGCAGATGGAACTGCCGTTATTAGCTATTTTTCCACCTGCAACTGAAAGTCTTTACTCACCTCAAAGTGGTTTCTCTATGCTCTGCTTTGTTAGAATATAGTTTTGGTGTAGGTGAGGTGATCAACTCTCATTTCCTCCTCTTCTCCAATGCCATTCCTCATCATTTCATCCCATCCATAAAGTCAATTTCTATCTGCAGTCACAGTTCTGGTCAAGACGGTTTTTGTATGAATTTTGAGCTATGCGGATGAACTTGAAGCTGGAAAAAAATTTGAATCTTGGCCATGGAAGCTGAAACAGGAGACAAGTCGGAGGTTCTACAGGCAGTGCTGAAAGAAGCTGCCGATTTGGTAATACCATGGATCTGAGTAAGAAATCTAAACCTTCGGCTGCATAGTTTTTTCTATTCGTCTACGATTTGGACTTTTAGCATTTGAAACACTTCTTTTCATTTGGGTTGGTGTTCTTCAGGAAAACATACCCATTGAAGAAGTTTTTGAAGGTCTGAGATGCAACAGAGAATTTTTTATGACGAAACTCGCCGATGAGAGACTTGCGATTTTTGGTTACTGTTGGGTATCATTCTGCCTATCCTCTGGCGACCCGGTGGAAGACTGACCCGGCTCTCTGAAATCAGGGGTGCAGCCTTGACCCGACTAGGGAAGGCACCCCCTGTTGGGTATCGATAGTGACAGCCCAGTAAGGAAAAGGCATCAAAGGCCCAAATAACTATAGAGGGGGTAAACCCATGACATTTGAACTGGATCGGCCCAAGTACAAGTTAAACTCGGCCCTCCATAGAATGACCCAGAACCGAGCCCAAGGACTCTGAGAACGCCCTAAGTACTCGCCATTCTTCACTAAGACCGCAACATCTCACTGCTCCCCATGAGAGTGCTCGCCCCGAAGAGAGCATTGCATCTCTCCTTTGGTCCCACAAAACCGTTAATAAGGAAGTGGCCATGATATCCCGCGTATCTCGGTCACATATTCACTAAAGATTAGATTTGGTAACTGCAATATCTCGCAGTAACTGCCACGATCCGAATCTTCAGCAATACAATATACACTAAGATATTCAGCTGCCTTATACAGTTCTATCTCTCTTGCCCTATAAATACTCTTGCTTTACATACGTTCTTTACGTTTTTGAGTTTTACACACACATATACTCATTTAAGCATCGGAGAGGGACCCAGAGACACCCCCTCTGTTGCGCTCCCCTACCTGCAGGTTCACCGGAGTTGGAGCAAAAGCGTTTTTCCGTCCTTGTCTGGCATTTAATTCACTGCCAGATCAGCATCCAGGATTTCACGATCCAACATTTGGCGCCGTCTGTGGGAACGAGCAATTCAGCCATGAGAACTCGATCCCAAAGCAACCGTCGGAACCAGACCAGGGAGCGATCCTCAGATAGCTCTGATTCCGCTGCCGCTTCACCGCTTCAACAGGAACCTGCCAGCCGAGCAGGAGCTAATGCCGTTCCTCTGCGAACAACTCGAGAACATGTCGGTGATTCAAGACCGACCCCCGCTGCTAATCAAAACGGAGCCCCGGCACCGCAGACAGTCCACATTGCTGGGCAATACATCAATTTAACCCCAGAGATGGTCTCCCTGCTGGAAGCCATCCTAGGACAGGCGCGCCGCCAAGCCCCTGCTCCTCAAGAAAACAATCCCTCTCCTCCTAAGGAAAACCACCGCCCTGCTGCCACAGGGCCCTCACCTTCGGAAGCGGCAAATCCTGGTCTCACTGCACCTCAGGAGGATCAGAAGATGACGTTAGGTCAGCAGTCCCTACCTCCGGCATACACCCAGGAGCCAGCAGCCGCGTACACTGCCAATCCTTCCGGTCCTCCTCCACCAGGAACCTCGCCTATGTACTGCAATGTGGATCAGATGGATGACCTCCTCAACAAAAGGCTCCAGGAAAGACAGCTGACAATCGTAGCTCCCTTCAAGGAGCAGTCTGCTCATCCTTTTACTGACGGGCTCGTCGCCATCAAAATACCAAAGGATGTAGTTGCTCGGGCCATACCTGAGTATAGCGGTGGAGGAGATCCCACCGTACATGTCAACAAACATGAGGCCTCTCTTCTGGGTAAGTTAAATGATCCCAATCACTTGGCTTTGTTATTTCCATCTACTCTTTCGGGTTCGGCTTCGTCCTGGTTCTTCGGCCTCCCTGCAGGATCAATCGGAACTTGGGCAGAGTTAAAAAGCAAGTTCCTGGAGAGATATATGGGCGAACGCCAGTTGCTGAAGAGCGTGGTCGCCCTTGACTCGGTCAAACAGCAGCCTGGAGAGTCGCTGTCCAACTTTTACGGGCGTTTTCATCAGAACATCACGGAGATAGATCGCCGAATCTCGGAAGGGGAGATCATTCGAGCATTTTACAGGGGTCTGGATGTGGCCAACAAGGCCTCGAGAAAGCTGCGAAATAGCTATCACGTGAAGGAGATTGAGACGTTGGAGGAGCTGGCGTCCAGGGCAAAAGGTTTCATAGACCTTGAAAGGGCGAACACCGAGGCTAGCCTCTTGACGACCTCGCTAAGGGTGGTCCATGAACCCCGACGCGATGGTAAGAATGAGGTGAAGAAGGAGAAGAAGGGTGGCGCCGTCTGTGGGAAGGGATGTCGAGAGCTACTGCAGATACCACAAGTGCAAGGGCCACAAGACAAATGACTGCCGCATTTTGAAGCGGGACATAGAGATGCTGATTCAGGGGGAATGTTGAAAGAATTTGTGGCAGGACGAGACCGAAGTCGAACGCCCCCCAGGAGGCATCGTTCGCCAGCCCCTGTAGAACAAACTGAGCCATCTGGAAGCAAGAGGAGAGTAAATCTGATTGCAGGACGATTCAGTGCAGGCGGCGAGAGGTCAAGCGCTAGGGAGGTCTACGCCACTCAGATCTCTACAGCAGTTCAGTTGGGGAAGCGACCCCGACCTGAAGAGAACATTGTCATCTCATTCTCTGAAGATGATTAGGAACATGTCACCACCTCCCACAACGATGCTCTGGTCATCACGGTAGATATTGACGGCTGTGATGTTGCAAGGATTCTGGTCGACGGAGGCAGCTCGACAGACATCCTATTTCTGGACGCTTTTGAGAAGATGGGCAAGTCCAAACGTGACTTGAAGAGGGTCGACTTTCCGCTGATCGGGTTTGCGGGAAGAACAACTTATCCACTAGGGGCTATAACCATGCCAGTGATTTTTGGCGAAGGATGGAGGAGCATCAAGGTGTCGATCACTTTCCTAG
Source organism: Chamaenerion angustifolium (assembly GCA_946814005.1). Classification (NCBI taxonomy): domain Eukaryota; kingdom Viridiplantae; phylum Streptophyta; class Magnoliopsida; order Myrtales; family Onagraceae; genus Chamaenerion; species Chamaenerion angustifolium. The sequence goes on from OX328279.1 coordinate 6,638,928, forward strand.
TGGTCGATTCACCTACATCCTACAATGCCATCATAGGGAGGACCATGATCAACCCAAACAAGATTGTGGCCTCCACTGTCCACCAGAATATGAAGTTCCCCACTCCTAACGGGATTGGAGAAGTGCTCGGAGATCAGCCTTCCTCGCGGCAATGCTATGTGAACTGTTTGCGCAGGAAGAACCAGAGGGAGGCGCTCGCCATCGAAACAGAGGCCGACCCCCGCGAGGACTTGGCTCGGCCAACACCTATGGAAGAGTTGGAAGAGGTTGAAATAGATGGTCCGGACAAGAAGGTGCGCATTGGAACCACCTTGAATGAGGATCAGAAGGATGCCATGACCGCCCTCCTCAAAGAATTTAAAGAGCTCTTCGCCTGGCAGCCGAGCGACATGCCAGGAATCAGCACAGATATCATCTCCCACGAGCTCAGAATAGACCCCTCCATCAAGCCAATCGCCCAAAAGAGAAGATCATTCGGGACAGACAAGCGTTTGGCGATCAGGCAGGAAGTTGGCAGGTTGATTGAAGCTGACTTCGTCAGAGAAGTGAGATTCCAGAGCTGGGTCGCCAACCCAGTTTTGGTTAGGAAATCAAACGGTAAGTGGAGGATGTGCGTCGACTTCCGCGACTTGAACAAGGCTTGCCCCAAGGATTCATATCCCCTTCCGAGGATTGATCAGCTGGTCGATGCTACCTCAGGTCATGAGATGCTGAGCTTCATGGACGCCTACTCAGGCTACAACCAGATCAGAATGCATCCAGACGATGAGGCTCACACCGCTTTTTATGCTGATGGGGACATTCTGTGTTACAAGGTGATGCTCTTTGGCCTTATCAATGCTGGGGCAACTTATCAACGGATGGTGAACCGACTGTTCCAGGACATGCTGGGAAGGAACATGGAGGCCTACGTGGATGATATGCTCGTCAAAACCATCAAGGGTAATCCTCACACGGCGGACCTCCGCGAAGCTTTTGAATGCATGAGAAGACACAGTGTTCGCCTTAATCCTGCCAAGTGCGCCTTTGAGGTCAAGTCCGGTAAATTTATGGGTTTCATGGTCAGTGAAAGAGGAATCGAAGCAAACCCAAAAAAGCTAAAAGGCATAGAGGAAATGAAGTCGCCAACCTGCCACAAGGAAGTCCAATGCCTGAATGGACGCGTAGCTGCTCTCAACCGCTTCCTCTCCAAAGCGAGCAACAGGTCCCTCCCATTCTTCAAAACTCTGAGGGCCAACTGCAAGTTCGAGTGGATGCCAGACTGCGAGGAAGCGTTCCAGTCCTTGAAGAGACATATCCAAACACTCCCAGCTCTGGCAAAACCCGTTCCAGGCGAGCAACTTTTCCTTTATCTAGGCATTAGCGATGTGGCAGCCAGTGCTGTCTTAATAAGGGAGGTAAATAATGTTCAGAGTCCAGTGTATTTCATTAGCAAAATGTTCAACTCAGCAGAAATAAAATATGTCCAGATTGAGAAGTATCTCTATGCCTTAGTTATTGCTGCTCGGAAGATGAGACCTTACTTTCATGCGCACGACATCACGGTCCTCACCAATCAACCTCTCAAAAACTTCCTGATGAAGCCAGATTCTTCAGGAAGAATGGTCAAGTGGGTGATCGAGCTCAGCGAGTTCAAGATCAAATTTGCGCCAAAAACGGCCATCAAAGGTCAAGCACTAGCTGATTTTATAGTGGAAAGCACGAGTAACGGTCAAACAGAAGCAGAAAACAGGCCAAGTCAGTCAGCAGACGGCAATCAAATCTGGGAACTCTATACGGATGGGTCTTCATCAAAAGAAGGCTCGGGGCAGGTTTAATTCTTATTCCTCCTGAGGGCGAGCCTCTGAAGTACGCGATCGCCTTGACATTTCCGGCGACCAATAATGAAGCAGAATATGAGGCTCTTATCACTGGACTCAGACTAGCGAAAGGAATGGGTATAACTGCGCTTAAGGTCAAAAGTGACTTAGAGCTTATTGTTAATCAGGTTAATGGCGCCTACGAGGCAATGGGAGAAAAGATGAAGAAATATCTCAGCATTGCCAAAAAGCTGGTCGCGGAAATCCCAAATTTCGCGATTGAGTCTATTCCTCGCCAAGAAAACCATATGGCAGATTTTTTGAGTAAACTGGCCTTCGGGGGGCGACAGTCCAAGATGTACAATTTCTGGAAAAAGCCCTAGTAACAAGGCTAGGCCAAAAGCCCTATCGCCAAAGTCAGGCCAAAAGCCCTGACGCCAAAAGTCAGGCCAAAAGCCCTGACGCCAAAAGTCAGGCCAAAAGCCCTAGTAACAAGGCTAGGCCAAAAGCCTTATCGCCAAAGATAGGCCAAAAGCCCTGACGCCAAAGTCAGATCCAAAAGCCCTGACGCCAAAAGTCAGGCCAAAAGCCCTAGTAACAAGGCTAGGCCAAAAGCCCTATCGCCAAAGATAGGCCAAAAGCCCTGACGCCAAAGTTAGGCCAAAAGCCCTGACGCCAAAAGTCAGACCAAAAGCCCTAGTAACAAGGCTAGGCCAAAAGCCCTATCGCCAAAGATAGGCCAAAAGCCCTGACGCCAAAAGTCAGGCCAAAAGCTCTAGTAACAAGGCTAGGCCAAAAGCCCTGACGCCAAAGTCAGGCCAAAAGCCCTAGTAACAAGGCTAGGCCACAAGCCCTGACGCCAAAGTCAGGCCAAAAGACCTAGCAAAAAGTTAGGCAAAATAAAAGCCCTGACGCCAAAGTCAGGCCAAAGAAATTTTAGGCGATCACTATGGATGATAAAGTCTGAAATCAACAAATTCCCTGTTATTATGCCAACACCTCAAAGGTTTAAACTTCAAAGAAGGTAATATCTCTTTAAACTTAGAAGTTTATGCTTTTAAGTGTCAGAAGTATTATCCTTAGAAAGTTCGTATAGACTTATGCTTGGTCTAAGGCTTTAAGAGTCGAAGACATTACAGCAAGAAAAGTCAAGAGTAATTATGATTAAGATATTGGATAGCCAAATATGTTCGAAGTCGATTAAAGGATCAAGAATATAAAGGCATATAAAAAAAACAAGTCTTAAATAAATAATTACAAACCGAAAACAAAAATTACAAAAAGAGCTATCTAAAAAAGATAAAAAATACGGTCGCAAAGGAGTTGGAGGCTTCAAACTTTGGGATCCTCGGGGGCAAGGGTGCTCTGCTCGCCTTCGGGGGCAGGAGTACTGGGCTCGCCTTCAGGAGCAGCCTCTTCAGCAACAGCGGGCCGAGAAGGGCGACTCCGCAAGAAGCTCTTCAAGGATGCAACTTCCCCAAGGGGAAAGTTGGGGTCGACCGCCTGGACCTCCTCCACCAGGTCTTGGAGAAAATCGGCAATCGCCGACTTCATCACCTTCAAGGCCTGGTCCTCAAAGTCCTCGGAGGCCTTGAACTCCTCGACCACGGCTTGGGGTGAAGGAACCGCCTTCAGCTGATCAGCCAGACGGTTCTTCTCCTCCTCCAGGGCGATCCCCCTAGCTTCAGCAGCATCCCTCTAGGCCTCCACGGCTTCCCTAAGAGCGTCTGACTCAACCACCTGAGCACGAGCTTCCTTCAACTCGGCCTCCAGGCGAGCACGGACCGCCTGCCCTTCATCAAGGCACCGATGAAGGGCCTCAGCTTCTTGAAGGAAGGCTGCAGCATCAGCCTCCCTCTTCTTGACATCAGCAAGGAGGCGTTGCTCCTTCCTGAAGTACTCCTCCCGGGCGCCGTCCACCAAGGTGATCGCCACGTCAGCGGTCTTCTTGATGGCCTCCAACTGCCCGGGGGTGATCCCCGTGCTTCGATATTGCTCCAGCTCGCCGAAGACGCGGCCAAGGATCACATCTTCCCGAACAAGCTGACAACAAAAACACAAGGAAAAATGTCAAGTCATCAAAATAAAAAGGAATGACAAGGAAGAAATAACGGAAAGAAGGCGAGATTACCAGGGCAACTCGTTCGAAGTGGGTCCGCAAGAACCCCTCGATCTATGAAGCTCCGTGGGGATAATTGAACGGTCCTTGGGGGGAATTATCCCATCAAGGTGCTGCATGCACATATCTGGGCTACCCCGGAGGCTCTTCTGGGCGGGGTACCCCTTCTTGGCAAGGTCCCCACAAGGGACCCAAGGCCCCCGAGAGTCCACAGCCTTAAAAGGCTGGAATAAGCTCGCCATGGAGCAGTACTCCTCGGCGGGAGCCCTCGAGGAGCTGGAAGCGGCAGGCCCCTTCTTCTGGGCCCCAGACTCCTTAGGAGGAACCGTGGGCACCGAAGGAGCGGGAGGCGCCAAAGACAAGGCATTATCCTTAGTGGCGGAAGGGCCCTGAGGAGAGGGAGAAGGGGGCGCCGTGTCCAGACCCTTCCCCTTGCTGGCAGAAGTGCCCTTAGGAGGGGGAGGATGAGGATGTTGGTCGACCTCAGGGTGCTCCTCACTCCTGACCTTCTTAGAAGGAGGAGGAGGACGGTCCCGGGCCGCGTCAGCCGAGGACTTCTCTGCAAAATAGCAAGACAAGAAGTCAGAAACCAAAAAACCGGTGAGTGTGAAAACACTAAATCCACAAAAGGCGAGGTGATATACCTGGTTGGCGAGGGCCAGTAGTGGCCGAAGGAAGCACATCATCGGACTTCCTCTTGGACGAACGCCTAGAGGGAGGAGGGGGAGAGCTCAGCAGCGCCTGGTCGGAGGACAATCCCGCCGATCCCTGGTCATCAAAGAGACCTATCAGTTTTCGGCTCTTGCTTACGACCTTGCCTACAAGTGATAAAACAAGATAAGGGTTAGATAATTACCCAATCATCAAAGATTGGCGTGGCTTGATGAATGCCCGCCATATCAAGCGCATTCTCAGTGGTCTTCGCCACTGAGCGAATAGACTTGAACTGGGACGACCGATGCAGCCGATACAGGTCGTCGATGGCGTTCCGGTCACCCCCTGACAACTCTTCGAAGGAAAGAGGAAAATCCTTGTCCGGGGTAAACAATTTCCAGGGTACACCCCCCTTGTACAAGAAGTAAAACTTCTTGTAGTTGGAGTTAGTGGCCCGGAAATCATCGACCAGACGAACATGGACGTTCCAAGTCCATCCTTGAGGGCCTCCACACTCTGAAAACTTCGGCCAGCGTGGTTGGAAGTGGTGGAGGTGGTTCACCCCTGCTGCCAACCAGAAGAAACACCAGAACAAGGCCAGTGAATACGCCCATTCCTGGCGTATGCACAGGAACTTGAAACCGACCCACATCCTGAGGGCATTAGGAACGAGCTGCGTGGGGTGAATCCCGTAAAACTGGCACAACGTCTGTAAATCCTCACAGAGAGGAAAACGCAACCCAACATCGATCTGGGCCGCATAAATGTAAACCTCTCCGTCGTGAGGAAAATACAGACCTAAGCCAGGATACCTAGGAGCATCCTCTATGCTGAAGCCACCAAGCGCAACCATGGTCTTAAAGTAAGCCGGCTTCAATTCATTAGGCTTGACGTCTACTCAAATATATTCAGATATAACAATGACAAACATAAAAAACAAGGAACAGCAGGGGATATTACCAAAACAAAATACCGAAAGGACAGAGGTTTACCTTTTGGAGAAAAGATGGGCGTCTGGAGCTCAGGCCCATCCACCACCCCTGGGGTGGCCGCGGATCTCCCCACGTCAGACTGTTCCCCCGCTGAGGGGGGCATGGCACCATCCCTAATGGTCAGGGGGGCATTGGTACCCTTGGGGGCATTTGCATTTTTGGACCCCTTTGTAGCCGTGTGCTTAACTCTTTGACTTCGGGTAGCCATGGAAGCAGTGGAGAAAAGGTTGAAGAAGATCGAAGAAGATTGAAAAGGAAAAGAGAAGGTTCGCAAAGGAGCTCTGGAAATTTGAAAGAGTGAACAAACGTAAAAAAACAAAACAGAGAAAATGATGTCTCTTATATAGGCCCAAAAAGGAGTAACCGCCACGGGCGAATCGAAGCGACACAGATGAATAATTGCACATTTTTGGAAAAAACCGAAGCAATGTCAGAATTCCAAGAGACACCTTGGGGAGACAAACGGTTGGCTGATAGAGATAGCTGTCAGACTACCCTAGGTTTACGGAAAAGTAAATGCCAGGCGTGCCTCAAGTGACCGTTCGATTTCTGGACAACTGTGCAGTTATTAAATGCTAAAAGTCCACTAAGAAGACAAGGGGGTCGCCAACGCACTAATAGGCGTTATCAGAAAAACCTCGGGCAGGTAGTGATCATCTAACTAAGAAAGATAGACTTTCATAAACCTAGATTACCTCGAGCGATCGCCAAAGGGGAATAAAAGGAAGGATATCTTTTCATCTTTGAACGAAGAAAAAACTGCTCGCCAAACGAGCTCGAAATGCCTCAAAGGTCATGAACCATTACAAGAGACGTCATTATCTAAAACCCTACCAGGAAATCAAGCTCGATTGAAGAAACTTCAATCAAGCTTCGGGGGCAAATGTTGGGTATCGATAGTGACAGCCCAGTAAGGAAAAGGCCTCAAAGGCCCAAATAACTATAGAGGGGGTAAACTCATGACATTTGAACCGGATCGGCCCAAGTACAAGTTAAACTCGGACCTCCATAGAATGACCCAGAACCGAGCCCAAGGACTCTGAGAACGCCCTGAGTGCTCGCCATTCCTCACTAAGACCGCGACATCTCACTGCTCCCCATCAGAGTGCTCGCCCCGAAGAGAGCCTTGTCTCTCTCCTCTGGTCCCACAAAACCGTTAATAAGGAAGTGACCATGATATCCCGCGTATCTCGGTCACATATTCACTAAAGATTAGATTTGGTAACTGCAATATCTCGCAGTAACTGCCATATCCCACGATCCGAATCTTCAGCAACACAATATACACTAAGATATTCAGCTGCCTTATACGGTTCTATCTCTCTTGCCCTATAAATACCTTTGCTTTACATACGTTCTTTACGTTTTTGAGTTTTACACACACATATACTCATTTAAGCATCGGAGAGGGACCCAGAGACACCCCCTCTGTTGCGCTCCCCTACCTGCAGGTTCACCTGAGTTGGAGCAGAAGCGTCTTTCCGTCCTTGTCTGGCATTTAATTCACTGCCAGATCAGCATCCAGGATTTCACGATCCAACACCCCCCACAACCTAAAGATGCATAATCCAGACTTCAGGAGACTTCATGATCAAGCTCCAGATGCCATAATGTAGAGGCGCGCTAAGGCATTCATATAAGCACGCCCCTTTTGAACAAACCTTATAGATTCCTTCAGCACAAACACATCCCCAGTGTTGAGGCCAGATAGAACGTAATGGGGGACGCAGGCATGCGTGACAAAGGTCCAGAAAACATGGGACACAATGGGCACAAGGCACAAGAGCACTATGCACATGACACCATGCAGCACGAGACTCAAGGCATGATCATGGCCAGTTAACTAGGTAACACCGGGGATGACCATAATCAGAATTAACTCTGTCCAAGTTAGGGGTGAATCTTATAAATACCCTCACCCATCTCCATTCTAAAAAAATGTAACTTTGCACACCTGACTCCATATACTCCCTATACCTTGTTCCTTCATAAACGAACCTTCGACTGATTTAATCATCGGAGGGGAAACAAGGGGAACTCCCGGGCTTTCCTTCTGTGCAGGTTATCGGAGCAGCAAGGAGACCAACCCAGAACGCACCGGAAAGAGTCCTACCAGAAAATGTGATTCAACATCTAGCGCCGTCTGTGGGAACCTTAAGCAAAATCAGTCATGGCTCCTCCCAACACTAGAGCAAAGAGCAATCAAGTCGAAACTACGGAAAATAATACCTTTCAGTATCTCCAGCAACACCTGGTGACCTCAGCATACTTACAGTCACCGACCCGACAATCGGAGGGACAAACTTCCCAACCACCAACCTTCCAGGCGCCGCCCGCGCCCCAACCAGCAGCTGTACCAGAACCCGAGATGCACAGACCAGCCGAATCATAAATAACATCCTCAGGTAAGGCCCCGCCCCGAGTGGAGGTAGCCTCAGAGGCGCTCCTAACCCTTGCATTCATGGCAACATTGGATGAGCTCATTGAACGCATGCTCTGGGCCGCCTAGCAGGCCGACATCATGCGAGTAGAGGAGGCGACATCTCGCCATCATCCTCATCGAGCGCTGCCCCGACCAGCTCAGCCTTCTTTAAGTGTCGCCATGCCATCCACAGGGACGACAATGGCTCATCCCTTGGTTTGATGACCAGAAAAGAAATCGAGGAGCTTGTTGCCCAAAAAATTAAAAAGTATAAGAGCAGTGTCATGCCTCACCTTCCTGATAGAGCATCACACCTGTTTGCTCCCAACATACTGGCGATCACCGTGCCTAATCACGTGCAGAATCCGCGAATCGACTATTATCAAGGTGAAGGCGACCCGGTAGAGCACATCCAAAGGCACAAGTCTTCACTATTAGGACAAACGAGCGACGACAACTACTTCGCTTTTCTTTTCCCAGCCACCCTGGGAGGTGTAGCTTTCCACTAGTTCTTTGGGCCACCGAAAGCTTCCATTCGATCTTGGGGGGAATTGAAAGATAATTTCATTGTACAGTACATGGTTGAAAGACAATTGCTGAAAACGTAGGTACGCTGGACCACCTCAAGCAAAGAAATGAGGAGAGCCTGGGGGATTTCTACACCAGGTTCAACACGGAATTAGCAGGAATCAACCAGGTCATCACGGAAGGTGAGACCATACTTGCATTTGTCAGGGCGCTTGGTCCACGAGGATCGACTTTGTATGACAGCTCCCCTGTATAGGGACGTCTCCGTGGTACTGACAGAGATGGAGAGAAAAGACTTGGCAACGCCTCCTGCTCCAAAGAAGAGTAGCGCGACCATGGGTAACGAGTTAAACAAGTATTGCCGCTACCACCGATGTAAAGGCCACAACACGTATGACTATTATATCCTGAAGAGGGACATAAAAAGGTTAATCCAGCAAGGCCACTTGAAAGTCTTTGTGGCGCGTCAGGAAAGTAGTTGGAGCCTCGGTAGGGAGAGGCAGGCATCGCCTAGAAGAGGCGGTGAGTCGTCAAAAGGTAGGAAAGGAACTCTCATTGTTATTTGAGGTGGTTACGTGTGAAGTGTATGCGATCCAACTCTTGGGGACCGGCAAAGGCAAGAAAGCGATCGAGAGAAGAAGACAATGTCACCATCTCCTTCTCGGAGTCCGACATGTGACACATGACGTGCTCGCATGAAGATGCGTTGGTAATTACCATAGACATTGACGGTTATACAGTGAAGAGAGTGTTGATAGACTCTAGTAGGTCGACCGACGTGCTCTTTTTAGAGGCCCTGCTGAAAATGGGATAGTCGGTAAAAGACTTAAAGAAGGTAAACTTCCCCTGATGGGATTCACATCGAATGCTACATATCCGGCAGGGTCCATTACTCTACCAATAGAGGTTGGCGACAGGTGGAGATCACTGAAAAGTGGGGATAGGATGGTGCACTCCACCTACCATCATATGCTAAAATTCCCAACCCCTCATGGGATAGGAGTGGTAATAGGGGATCAGAATGTGACGCGCACCTGTTACGTACACTTTACGCGTTGCCATGTATTGAAGAAAAAAGAAGCACTCACCATTCAAACAGAGGAGGACCCTAGGGAAGAAAGAAGTTGTCCCCAACCAGTTGAAGGAATGAGGAAAATTGAGATCGATGGTCTGGAAAAGGTCGTCCAAATAGGAGAGGCGCTACCAAAGGGAGAGGCAGAGGCACTCTCGATGCTCCTCGTAGAATTCAAGGAGTTGTTCGCCTACAAACCGAGCGACATGCCTGGGACAAGTCAAGATGTGATTGCCCATGAGCTCAATATTGACCCGAGCATCAGGTCGATCGCCTAAAAGAGGCGCGCCGTGGGAGAAGAGAAATCAATAGTCATCCGCTAAGAAGTAAGCAAGCTGATTGAGGCAAATTTTGTGAAAGAAATCTGATTCCAGACATGGGTAGCAAACCTAGTATTGGTCAGAAAAAATAACGACAAATGATATATGTGAATTATCTTCAGAGACCTTAACAAGGCATGTCCTAAAGACTCCTACCCTTTGCCCCGCATCGACTAACTCGTCCACGCCACATCTGACCATGAGCTCCTAAGCTTCATGGATGCATAATCCGAATACCAGCAGATCCAGCTGGCAGAGGGTGACGCTCAGCACACTGCATTTTATGCGGATAGTGATATCTATCACTACACGGTCATGCTTTTTGGGCTGATAAATGCGGGCGCCACCTATCAGAGGATGGTGAATAAGTTGTTCGCAGGGTTGATTGACGACACAATAGAGGCATATGTCGATAATATGTTGGTGAAGTCTATAAAGAGCTTGACCACTTCGAAGATCTAAGGAAGACATTTGAACGCATGCGCCTCCATCAGGTGCACCTCAACCTAGCCAAATGAACTTTCGGGGTTCACTCAGGAAAATTCTTGGGCTACAGTCCGTCAAAGGGGAATCGAGGTCAACCTGGAGAAGCTGGAGGCAATCAAGATGATGAAGATCCCAACATGTCACAGAGAAGTACAATGCCTAAACGGAAGATTATCGATGCTCAGCCGTTTTTTGGCTAAATATGGGAAAAATCACTCCCCTTCTTCCAGGTCTTGCGCGCCAACAAAACGTTTGAGTGGACACTTGAGTGTGAAAAGGTGTTTCAAGACCTTAAGCAACACCTCAGGATGCTCCCACCTTTGGCAAAGCCATCCAAGGGCGACTCCCTTTACCTTTGCTTAAGTATCAGTCCTGTAGCAGTCAACTCTGTCTTAGTACAGGAGTTATAAAAGGGCCAAGTCCCAGTTTACTATGTATACAAAGTTCTCACCAAGTCTGAAATGAGTTACATCGAAGTTGAGAAGTATCTCTATGCGTTGACAATTTCAGCTAGGAAGCTTCACCCTTACTTTCATGAGCACGAGATCACTGTCTTAACAAATCAACCTCTAAAACACTTCTTACAAAAACCGGGCGCATCAGGGCGAATGATAAAATGGGCAATCGAACTCAATGGGTTCAGAATAAATTTCGCTCCGAGAACCGCAATAAAGGGTCATACCTTGGCTGACTTCATCGTCGAGTCAACCTTCACGTCCGAGGCGCCGCCCGAAATAAAGAAATTGGAAAATCCATGGGCATTACACACCGATGGATCTTCATCTGTCAATGGCTCGGGGGCAGGACTTGTCCTAACCCCCCCCCCCCCAGATAGCGGCACTCCTATCTGATATGCATTAGTACTGACATTCAAGGCCACGAACAACAAAGTCGAATACGAAGCGTTAATCATCAGCTTAAGACTTGCAAAAGGAATAGGCGCCGCCTCCTTACGTGTCTACTGTGACTCACAACTGGTGGTAAACCAAGTTAAGGGAGAGTACACTGCAAAAGGAGAGAATATGAAAGTATATATGAAAGAGGCGAAGGCCTTGGTAGAATGGTTCGATGCTTTTGAGATTGAAGCGATACCACGGGATTTGAAACAGGAAGCAGACGCCTTAAGCAAGTTTGCCTGGCAGGCGCAGCCCCTGGAGGTACACTTCGTGGAAAGCATCAAAGTGAAGATGGGCTCGGAGTGCGGGAAAATTGATAAAGTTATCGATTGGGCGAACCTCATCTGTACCTACTTGAAATCGGGAGAACTGCCAGACGATGAAATTCAAGCGAGACGAATCATAAGGATAGCATAAAATTACAAAATAATCGATGGGGCACTCTACAAAAAGGGCTTTTCAGCACCCTATCTCAGATGCGTCACTCAACCTAATACAACCACCATCTTAAGGGAGGTGCACGAAGGATACGTCACCTGTCATGAGGGCGCGAGATGTATTGTTCGGAAAATCCTCAACCAAGGCTACTATTGGCCCACCATGAATAAAGAGGTAGCCGACATAGTTTTAAAGTGCGAGTCATGTCAAAGGTATGGACCAAAATTGGTGCGCCACCCTTCAGAACTTACAAGATTTAGCGTCGCGTGGCCATTCGCACAATGGGGAATCGACTTAGTGGGACTTTTTCCAAAGTCGAAGCAACGCTCCTACATAATAGTGGTCATTGTCTATTTTTCGAAATAGATTGTGGCAAAGGCACTGAATCATTTCAAGATATGGGATCCCGAACATCCTAGTCAGTGACAATGCCCACAATTTGCGGGAAAATAATTAAAATGGTTATGTGAGGAACTAAAGATCGAGCATAGACATGCCTCGGTCAAGCATGTGCAAGCCAATGGACAGGTTGAAGCAACAAACATGATCGTCTTGAACGGGTTGAAGAAAAGAGTGGATGCCCTAGGAGGAAAATGGACAAAGGAACTGGAAAACGTACTCTGGGCATTACGGACCACACCCAAGGTGGACACAGGGGAGACGCCCTTCGAACTAGTTTATGGATCAGAAGCTGTTGCTCCAACGGAAATAGTCGTGACGTCTCATAGGGTCAAAATATTTGAAGTAACGACCAATGATGAGCAAAGACGTTTGGAGCTGGATCTGGTAGACGAAAAGAGATGGACGTCCAACCAATTACAAGCCAAGATGCGCCTCGCTATAACACGATACTATAACAGGCAAGTCTCATCTCACCGGTTTTTGTGGGGGAGAGGGTGTGGAGAAGAAATGAGTTCTCGCTACAAGACCAGAAGAATAAGCTATCACCAAAGTAGGAAGAAACCTATAAGGTCGTCGCTATACCCCACCGGAATGCATACATCCTCAAAGACGAGCGTGGGAAAATGTTGAAAAATACATTCAATGCAGAGCACTTGAAAAAATTTCGTGCTTAAAAGGGCGCCGCCAAATATCAACATGTGATTTTAAAATTCACATTTATGGAATGATTATTGTGTTGCTTACTTCAGAATAACTACTTAATGGCAATATGCTTAAGTATGACGTCACGACTCAACTATGGCGCCGTTACAGGCCCCCTAACATGTCTCAATCGAAAGATGTGAATTACTAGATCCTTTAAAAGCGTCACTACTAACCATGACTTGATGGCCAAATGCTTAGTCTAAAAGGTCAAATAGAGAAAGGCGTCGCTACAAGTTCAAGAATAATTGCAGACAAGTTAGAAAATTATCAATGGTGTTGCCATTAATGAGTGAGGAACAAATAAGAAAAAGAACGTTGCATTTACAAAATGTTGAAGATCAAATAAAAGGAAACCGCAATATATATACAAAGAGCGTTGCAGTTACAAAATCCCCACTTGGGGAGAATTAAAAACGACATCGCTACTAAGGAAAAGAAAAGAAGCAAAAATTACTCTTGATTGGGTGGTGCTGCATCGCCACTGGGGGTTGGAGGTCTCTCGCCTTCGGGCTGGGGTGGCTGACCATCCTCACCACTGGGCGTGCCGGTAGGAGATGGAGGGAGAGATGCTGCAGAAGATCCTGACTCACTATCAGAACCAGCTTCCCTCTCTCTTCAGGCGACCTAGAAAGCTCTTCATGCACTGAAGGCGCGCCAGGGCTAAATCGGGGAAAAATGCTGCATGTCCCGCTCAATCGAACTGTAGACGGCCATGAAGGTAGTGCGGAATGCTAGGGCTGCATCCATATGGAAAGAGGCGCTCCCCTTATATTCCTCAACCGCTTTATCAAGGCGCTTGAGTATCTCCTGCTTCATCTCTACCATGCGCTGCTTGACGGATATGGCGTGCGTCTCCAGCTTGGCATACTCGATCTTCATAACATCGAGCTGCTTGTGGAAGTCATCAACCTTAAGAGAGAGACGACTCACCTCCGCCTTCAGACGCTCCGTCTTCTCAGCTAACTTGGCGCGGAGCCCTTCCACCTCGACCTGCTCTTCCATAAGGCGCCGCTCAACGTCCTCCAGTTGATGCTCCAATTCCTTAAGGCGTCGCTCTTGTCCCTCTACATGGCGCAGCTCTCAGCTGTTGTCGCATTTTCATCGAGGAGACTTATGATAGTCTCACTCATTTGGAGATGTATGGGGAGCATCTGAAATAACCATGTGTTAGGATTAAAAATATGGGTACAGACAACAAATAAATCAAAATAGCCTAGGACATACCTGGGAGAAGACGGAAAGGTCGCGACGCACTAACCCTCAATAGAAACGGGTACTCTATCAACTGGGGGCAGGCGTTGACCAATAAGTGGAACCCAAGTTATGGTCCACTATGGAATTCCCTTTCACCAAGGGAACCCCCTGGAGGCGCTCGCATGGCCTCCAAGACTCCAAGAGCGTCTCCTCACTCACATCCACCTTTAGGTCACAACGGTGTCTGAAGGGTAGACCAAGGTAAGGGAAGGTGTTCCCTTGTCCTCAGTCTCGGAAGTGGCATCGCGATATGAAGACCCTCAAACATCTTCGGAGCCTTCTTCGTGAAAGGTGTGCGTAGGAGAGGAAAAAAGTGCATATGCTCCAAACTCCTGTGCAGGAGTATCAAGGCGGCGCGCTGGAACCTTCTTCCTTGAAGGCGCGCCTGAAGATGACCCCAACAACACTAGGGCATCGCCACCCATCTTTCTAGTTGTGGAACTAGTAGAAAATTCTGTATAAGACCAGAGGATCATTGAATCCATCACTATTGACGTGCCATACTTCTTAGTCTGAAGAACGCTAAGTTGTCGACACAGAAGTGTATCATTAGCGTAATGAGAAAAAGGAACCACACCTTTGTAGGTCTCCAACACCTCCAGTGTGTCCGGGTTGAGAACCTCTTGTGGTGCTGTGAGAGGATTTACTTATTCCTTGTAGTGCGCCTTGTTCTTTTCGCTTAGGCTTGGGGCGCGCTTCCTCTTGGATGCCTCAAGAGCGTCACCACCCTTCGACGAACTACGCTCCTTGCGCGCAAAATCTTGAGCTGCAAAAGAAAGGGAAAGAGTTATTACCTGGCGTGATGGAGAAGGTCGGCGCTCTACTGATGAAATGTCGGATTATCTTAAATCTTCCTCGGTCGTCGCCTTGGAGATGTAAACTGCGCCGCCAAGTTCATGCTCTATGATTATCTAGGAGAACGTCTCCACGTCCGCATAGCATTCCTCCATAGAGAGAATCGTGTCGCGCAGCGCCTTGGCATTAAGACACCAAGAGATGCCTCCCTTGAAGAAAAAATACCGAACCTTCCAATTGGAATTTCGGGTATTAAAACCTTGGACAATGGGACGAGAAGTGTCCCATGACTGACTGTTGACATTGGGACTACGAGAGACGAAGATAAAGACACCAACATTATTTGAATCGTGGCGATAAAAATGTCGAAACAAGGAAAGGGAGTAGGGGTATCCACGGTCATGACAAAAGACTTTAAAACCAATCCAAAAACGAATAGCGTTTGGGGAGAGTTGGGTGGGAGAAACCTCGTAATACGTACACATCTCCACCAACTCGGGGCAATAAGGAAATCTTAACCCCACATCGATTTGGAGGGGGGAAATGGTCTCCTCGCCCGGTTGAGGTACGTTCAGGGGGTGGGGATTTTGAGAATCTGTCTCATCGGGAATGGGATAGCGAGGACAATAACTCTCGTCCATTACCGACTCCTCGACGACTTTATCAAAGATGACTCTAGAAATGTGATTCGGTTTAAGGTTCGCAAACTCAGGAGGAAAAAACACATCATCCTCACCTGAAAAGTTGGAAACATCCATTGACATGGCGCGGTGCAGAATTTGAAGGCGCCGACTAATGCGATTCGAAGAAACGGGAACAATCTTGTCTCGGGTGCGTAGAGCGTCGCAAGTAGCGAAGGTCGGAATTTGGTCAAAAGGACTTGGGTTTTCTAGAGAGAAGGAGAACGTTTTTTACAGAGGGAAAACTTCAAAATCTTGAGCAAGGGTCAAAAATGGTGAAGGAAAAGGGAAATTGATATCTCTAGGAGAAGAAGTGACGATTCGAATGACTGGTTTGGGCAAGATAGTGGTCCGACCAGGCAGCAATTCCCTCCAAAAAACAGTTCGAATGACTTGTTCAGTCAAAAAAGCGGTCTGACCAGGCAACAGTCCCATTAAAAAATGGTTCGAAAATGTTTCTAGGAAACCGAAAGATTGCCTCGAAAAGGCAAAGATCTTTTGCCACGTGGAACGATCCCATTCAGATAATTCGAATTAAAAACAAAAATTATGCTGCACCGCCACGTGTCATCCCTTCATTCGACGGGTTTGGAATTCGAAGAGATTGCAACAGACAGAAGCTCAACCATCGAAAACCCAACGGAAGGTATAAAGAAGGCGTGCCCCATGATTCATTCGAAAATATTATAACAGGGTAATGAGGTGCGCCATACCATGCACTTTAGCTCATGGTGCAACATCCATAGATCATACGGTGCGCCCCAAGAGGAAGGGAAACTGGAGAAGCACGAAGCTCATCCCCTAGAAGGGCCATCACTCGTGAGATTATTCAAACCCAAGAGCGAGCGCTACTCACCCTTGGCTTGGGGGCAAGATGTTGGGTATCATTCCGCCTATCCTCGAGCGACCCGGTGGAAGACCGACCCGACTCTCAGAAATCAGAGGCGCCGTCTTAACCCGCAGGCATGCGGGCACGCGGGACATATTAGGATATAAGCTCAAATACAAGAATGAGGATCTGTTTTGATTATTGGCCTTTGTCAAGGGTCATCTATGTAATTATTATTATGGGGCTTTTATGTAATTAGGAGTTTTAGGCTTTTCTATTAATACTGTGCTCTATCTACTGTAGACTCAAGCATATTTCATATGAATGAGAATGAATTTCAGTATATTGTTGTCTACGATTATAATGTCTTCTCCTGATTAGTTTTAGATTGTTAACATGACAAAGGTCCAGAAAACATGGGACACAATGGGCACAAGGCACAAGGGCACTATGCACATGACACTATGCAACACGAGACTCAAGGCATGACCATGGTCAGTTAACTAGGTGACACTGGGGATGACTATGGTCAGAATTAACTCCGTCCAGGTTAGGGCTAAAAGTTATAAATACCCTCACCCATCTCCATTCTAAAAAAACATAACTTTGCACACCTTTTTCCTTCATAAACGAACCTCCGTCTGACTTAATCATTAGAGGGAAAACAATGGGAACTCTCGGGCTTTCCTTCTGTGCAGGTCATCGGAGCAGCAAGGAGACCGACCAGAACGCACCGAAAAGAGTCCTACCGGAAAACGTGATCCAACAGTTACAACAAGCTCGAAGAGAAAAAGGCACCACAAATTTGATACATATCCTTAATTCTAATGAACTTAGTTGTGTAATGCCGAAATTCTTGTTCTAAAAGTGTTTTGAATTTCTGGGTTTTGACACTCGCGACTTCAGTCGCAGGTGAAACTGACGATAACGTTAAAGTTTCCACCCGCGACTGGGAGTCGCAGGTTGGTATAGATTCGTATATGTTGGCCAAAAAAGAACATGTTCGTAGTTGCTTATTAAATTGGGTATATTTTGGTAAAAAATTCGAATATTTGTCTTATTAAACAAATCATTAAGTTCTTGAAATAGTTTGTCCAAAATAACATATAACCATCAAATCCGATATTAATGTGGTGTTTGATTAGAGTATTAACTATGTATTAGTATTAATTAATACATGTATTAATTAATACAATGTTTGATTAGAAATAATGGTATGTATTAACTAATACACAATTATAGTGTTAATTGAGTATTAACTAATACATAATCTAACTATGGTATTATTTAATACATAGTAAAAATGTACTCAACTACCCTAAGTCTATTAATCATACCTAATATAAGAATAGTTTATCATGTTAATTTTTAATTTTTATCAAACTTTGTGAATTTTAATATAAAATATTTTAAAATTATTATTTACTCAGATTATCTAATAATAATTAATACATGTTAATTTTTAATTTTTATCAAACTTTGTGAATTTTAATATAAAATATTTTAAAATTATTATTTACTCAGATGATCTAATAATAATTAATAAAAACATATATATTAAATGAAAAATAAAATTATGTAATACTATTTATAAATTTTCATCATTAATTCTTCAATATATGTTTTACTTTAAAGAAATCACTAAGTCAAACACTATAATAGTTGTTGAGTATCATTTGAATTAAGAAACAATTTAGGAGTTCACTTATATGATGATATATGACATATAGGTAATATTTTAAAAAACAGTTAAAAAATTAATGAAATATTTACTCAACAATATTTTAATATTTGCTCGTCTATTTGATATTTTTTTTTTTAAATGTAGTAAAAATAACATTAAACAAACATATATCATTTACTCTATTTTTTTGACTGTTTATGTGCATGTGTCATGAGAAAAAAAATTAGAAGTAGTTATTAAACTGTTTCGTTTCTATATTTTGCAAAGTGTGGTTTTACATGTCATGTTGTTCCCAAAATCGATTTGTAAAATCATGTTTGTTTTTATAAAATCACGTTCTTTGTAAAATCATGTAGTTCCAAATGTTTGTAAAACTAATGCAATGCTCTATTTTTTTCTCTTCAAACATAAATCAATCACACAGAGTCACTTGAGAACTTGAAGGTTTTAAAGCTTTATGCATAGGAGTAACATTTTAATGATGAAATTGCAAAGATCAGAAGAAAAGAGTTGAAGTGGATTGAACCCGTCATGACTCAAAGGGCGATACTATTTCATTTCATTTTATTTTTGTGTTCGTAATTTTTTTCCAAATTTTTTGAATATAAATATATTTTATTTTACAAATTAAATCAATTCATGTGTACAACTTACACTACTAAAATTCCTGGTTTTACCGACAGAAAAATAATAGTGTCGATAAAACATAATTTACCGACAATCTTTATTTTTATTGTTAAAAATATTTTTTACCAACGACATTATGTACTATCGTCGGCAATGATATATTTTTACCATGATATGTACATAACGTCGATAATTTTACCGACGATTATTATGTTTTGTCGGTAAAATAATAAGTTTGCTGATGAAACCATAATTTCGTCGGTAAAAATTAGGTTTACTGACCAAAATGAAATTTCCATCGGTAAAAATTAGGTTTACCAACGAAACTGAAATTTCTGTCGGCAAAATAATTCATTTTATTTTTTTAAAATGAATGTCTGCAGCTTGTTTCGAACTCATGACCTTGTAGTATAACATTAGTTTCCTTACCAACAAACCAAATAACACGTTTTTTGTTATTTAATTGTTTTGTTTGTTCTAATCTGAATTGCATCTTCAGGAAGATCTTGAAGCAACATTAGCTGCTGAATCACTAGTTAAAAGTGATGAAGCGGTAATTGCTGTTGTAGGAAATCGACACCCATATAGGGTGCTAAATGCAATCCGTAAAAAGATCGGGGACTAAAGTGTAAAATTACAAATATTGTAACTTCCCCGGGTGCCTATAAAAGGACCCCTTTGCCTGCACATATTAACACAACACAACATATACAATACAATATATGTAGATATACAATAGAGATTGTTACATTCTCGAAAACCCTACGAAGTTGCTCTAGTCCGATCTTTGGGTAATCCTCTGTGGAAACCTAAGGTGCACTCCGATTACGTGACATATCCTTTCGACTGGCACGCCCCCTCCGTGATTCCGAACCGCTGTCGATCTCGCACGCTTCCGCTATAGCATGTCGACCGATGTAAGTATAATTTTTTATAACGCTGTTTGTCGTTCTAACGTGGTATTTCTCATGCATGTATATTGATATCCAACATTGGTATCAGAGCTAGAGGTTCGGTCTCCGACATCGTCTTTGTGACAGTTGTTTTTCCCACCGATGAGCGTTCGTCGGTCGTCGCTCGATGAGTCGGTTATCGTGGTGTTTATTATAAGCCATGGGTTCGGATTCCGAATCATCGTCTTCGTGACGATAATTGTCTTCGTATGAGAAGAACCGTGCGAAGTATGTTGCCATCTCTTTGATGTGCCATGGTATGCGATCAAGCGACGAAAACGAGTTTCCTTATGCGGTGATCACTCCTCTGACAGAGTGAGGCGAACATGCACCGTGGGGCTGAAGAAGAAATGTCATGAGAAAGATCCCCGTTGTGGTATACGGGTCAGATGGAGCGGGAATTTGCCCTGCGACAGAGTGCCCTATTCGCTTGGGAGAGTTTGAGGATGGGGAGAAGGTTCGTGTGTTTCCTCCTCAGTGGAACCACGGGCTCCACGTTGGGTGTATTGACACATGGTTGGTGGCTCAACCGTCATGCTCGACTTGTCATCACTCCCTTATCTACCAACCAGTCATGCCACCGGTGATATGGGTTGCAGCTGGTGATCGTCGGGTGTAACCGCTCAAAGTTTTTTTGGAAATGCGTTTCAGTTGACATCATTGATTTCCGTCCAAGCCACGGTGGATGTGGTGCTTAGAGGGTACAATGGCTATAATACGGGGTTGACCCTCTAGGTACTCGACTGAGTTTTCTCTCCGATAGCGAACGACGTCGAAGATCAGGAGCAGATAGCGGTGACTGTGTTTTTATTTCGGAGCAAACGATGTTGTTGTCGGAAATGAGTTTCTGACGACGGTTTCCGTCTAAGTAACCGGTGATGGATTCTATGGCAGATACTTGGGAAAGTGATTATCGAGTAGTGGACCACGTCACAAAACAAGGAGAATGTTGAGGGAAGTTAGCCATGGTGAAGAATGAAGAAACCATCGACAATGGGAAGGGAGGTTGAAGAAGTAGTTATTGGAGAGATAAATGTAATTTAAGATTATAAAAAAAAAACGTTTTTTTTTCTCTTTAAAACCCGGTCTGGGCACTGGCCCAGATCAACTGGGCAGAAGCCTAGCCAGACTGGGCCCAACCCAGATCAATTTGTGCCTGGGCTGTCCCAGTCATCCTTTGGGCTGCAGCAATAGTAGGTTGTGGCCTATATGGATTGGGTTGTGCCCCGGTCTGTGAATAAAATATTTTTTTTGGACCCGTAATTTTTGAAAATGTTCAATTAGGTCCTCAAACTTTATTTAGGGATAAAATAATTTTATTTTATTTCAAAATGATCCCTAATCTTTTTAAAAGCAATGAGTTGCTACTTGTATTTGTTAGTATCATGCTTAGGAAACTATAATCTATAATAATTTATTTTTGATAAATTGCATGATGACCCTTATAGTTTAATTTGTTTGAACTATACGCGAATTTGTTTTGCTAAAGTCTTTAAGGATTCAATTGTATTATTCTTGAGTTTAAATTGAGTAAAAATTCTATCTAGAAAGACCGAGCTAGAAGTGGAAACTTGACACCGTGCCCCTTCCTCCCTGGCCTGGGAACCTACAGGTTCTGTCTAAGAAAGGGGAGGATTTGGATCCGTCAAGAAAACCCTTCGGTCCACCTGAGAATTTTTCCTCTAAACGTAACTTTTGAGAATATTACATGTTGCTCCCTATAGTCTTCGAAAGTAGAATTTTGTACAAGTTAATCTTGTCAAATTCGAAAAGGGCCTTTCATGTTTGTTGAGTATATATTATGTTACATGATGTTTTGTTATTTATGAAATATAGTACATGTTAATGTATGTTATTTTCATGTATAGAAACATCATGTGTGCTTGCTCAATTTTTAATACACGTTATTCATTTTGATTTGATTTAGTATCTAGTATCCATGTATAGGGACGTATGTAAAATAAGCAAGTCTGATGATACATCATCTATGTACAATTTATTCATGTATACATGTTGAATTATTTCATGTTTGTTGTGTCTCCCTAACATGAAAAATAATTGATTATTTGTTTAAACTCCATGTGTTGGTAAATAAAGAGCATGATTACTTAATAAATAATTATAATTTTTTGTGATTATTAATGTAGACTCCATCTATACATCAATTATAAAACATGTTTACTTGTTTTAATATTTATGTAAATTAAGTATGATACATGTGTTGTTATGCATTCATGTGTACATTAAATCATGATTGTATGCTGTTTTGATTGATGTGAATGGAGTACTTAACTTAATTATTAGCAAAATTAATTTTTGTTAAGCATATACCTTGGACGATGATTGGGAACATAGTGAACTTTTAACTCCGGGATATGCTTGCATTAATTGATTTGTTAATAAGAGAGTTAGGTATGACATGTGTATGAATGTCAAACAATAAATCTTGCATGCCTTGTTTGTATATGTTGATCCTGACATGATGATCCTTTTTGCGTGAAGGATGACATCACCCCTCCAGAAAATTGTCGTCGAGCTCATCTGTGTGTTGAAGTTGAATGGTGACAACTATAAAGTATGGCAATAGAAAGTTCAGTACTTACTCCAAAAGCTAGGAACTCTGTAGACCATATACAATGACATGGAAAAGCCTAAAACCGGGAATCTGGCCCACCAAAGGCAAGTCATGAAAAATTATGAAATCTGGAAAGAGCATAATCGCACTGCGTGCATCATTTTGCTAAGTGAAATATGGATGATGATGTGTTTAGGAAATTTAAAGATTATCAAAGTGCTCTGGGAAGCTTTGAGAAAGAAATTTATTTTCTATTCCACAGAAATGATATAGTTCTTGACTGTGAAGTTAGGCTCATACAAGAATAGTTCCCAAAGCTTCTTCCAGTGTGGCCTTTGAGACACCCTAAACACTCCTTGAAGTTACATGTTCGACACATGGTCGATATGATAGCTGAAGTGAAGCACGTTGACCATGTTCTCACTAAACAACAGCAACTCCAAGTAGTGATACATTCATTAAACAATTCTTGGAGGCATGTTAGAATGCAGTTGTCCCGCTCTGATTGGGCTGCCACACTGGAAGAAGTCCAAAGGCTCCTAAATTTCAATGAGGAAAATCATATGGGTAAACAAACTCCAGCTGAGTTGCGTATGGCAACTTCCTCCAAGAGTCAACAGAGACCTAAAAGGCGGGATCGTGGTAAGAAAAACGAGCTTGCTAAGTCCAGTCAGAAACAACATACTAATGAAATTGGCGAGCGGAAACGACCGCCTCGTGTTCAGATGGCTAAAAGAAAGTGATATAGTTGTAACCGGAAAGGTCACAACTCTAAAGATTGCACTGCACCGAAACGTCGGAATTGAGCCACAGACATGAAGCATTATCATTACTCTATGAAAATCAGCATAAGCATGATGAAGTGGAAAACTCAAGAATTGCCACTGAAGGAGTCGGTGTCCGCAAGCTATGTCTATGTGACAAATGAGTCATCAATGCTTTATTAATTAATTCATGAGTTGTTTTTCAAATTTATTTTGTTTATTTTAAACCTAAGTTTTTCATTTATTGTATTCATGTTATTGAGTTTATCATATATGGTCAGTTCCAGTGAATTTATTGAATATCACATTACATGATTTGTTATTGCTATGATATCAATATATTTGTATATTTCATTAACGCTATTTTGTGCGTTTAACCGGAAGCCTTCACGTAGGCAACCATGAATAATTCACTTAGACATGTACTACTCCATACTTATTATGGAAAAGTATATTTATGCTTCGTATCAGTTATATTTATTTGATTTTTCTACAAAGGCTATGCGAGACTTGTGGATAAATTCAATAAATAATTCACTTACAGTTCGTAGATACATTGAGACATTGATTAAGATCATTGACTCGACTTAATAAGATACGAGATAAAGAGGAAAACTCATTCATTGACTATATTTTTGCACCATACAACTTAGTGTTGTTATAAACCGATAAAGTCTGAATGGGGGTTTACAAATGTTCGTCAAATGAAATGTGTCAAAGTGAAATATATGTTTATAAGGGTAAAACGTGGATTACGCCCATTTTCGAGTTCTTGCGCTAAGGTGAACCAAGATAACTTGATTCGAGTGGGAGGATTTAGCAGATGATGAATTAGTTTCTCGTATGGATCCACCAAGATAACTTGATTCGAGTGGGAAGAGATTTATGCCGATGTTTAATTAGTTTCTCATCACAGCTTCCCTTCTTGATCATCAAGTGCGAATACAAATGATCTTGGTTTACCACTTTAGTTCAAGTGGGAGCAAGATGATGTTACTCTAAGTTAGTAATCAAAAGATATCGTTCCAGTGGGAGCGTGTACAATGTTCTTGATCCCAGTGGGAGCCTTTGTGGTTTCTTATACTTCACCTTGTTAAAACAAAATGGAGGATAAGATAAAAAAATGTCAAGCATAAATGGATCAAATGGATCCTAGATGTCTTGAATCATCTTGAGAATTGTGTCTACATTGATTACGAATATCACTTTTGTATACACCTAGATGTAGATCTTGGATATAAATGTTGCCCAAGAAATATTAGGAGTATAAAGCGAAGTGCTTCTCTATATTGAGTATGAGAATGCAACTTTAGGACTTTAGTGATCATTAGAACTCTATGTTTTCTCTTGAGGCAATATTATACATGTCAAACGTGATTAGTTCATATGGAATGGGATAGACACTATGGAATAAGTTCGTTAGTGAAATATCCACAAGATCTTGCAATGTACAAGTGTCATGACACATAGTATATGCTGGAAAATTACCGAGCTAATGAGTGAAGGATAAGACCTAATTGATGATTAAAGAGTAAACAATAATATATTCTTGGAATTAAAATTCCGAGAGAGGTATCTTGGAAAATTGAGTCCCTAAGTGATCAATTAAAGATGACGTAATGCGCCAAGTGTCTTAAAGATGAGCTAAGTTAGAAGTTGCATGCATGTTGTGCATGTACTAGACCAACTACCAAATCAGGTATATGACTCGACTTGATTTGATGCTCAAGTATCACATAATTAATCGTTGTTGAAGCATTGTGTATATGCGTTTGATAGAATGTTGCGAAGTTTTTTTCTAGTGGGAGTTAAGACCTTTCGGGATAAGGTTTCTTACTAGAGATGGCCATCTAATTCGATAAGAGATAATGAGTAAGAACTTCACTATAGGCGATTGAAGCTAAGTGAGTAGCTCTCACACCAACAACTGAATTTAGTTTGGTCTAATGGGTTCCAACAAATACTGTAGATGATGCACATTAATTATCCAGTTTATCTACTGATAATCGTGTTTTCATATATTTCGAAAAGGATCCTATTGATGATAGAACATACAAAATGCCAATAGTATTATGCATTAAGCATGGTGACATGCAAGAAAAAGGATGTGAATTGGTAATCAACAAAAGATGTATAAAACAGATAAGTACGTGAAAACCCTTATGTAGGGATGCATTCATCCAATATTTTTGTATTAATTGCATAGACCAATAAGATTGATCACACCACATTTTTCATTTTTGATCAATAAGTTTGATTTGAATACACACATGTTTATAATGATTGCTTAGTGCATTCATGTTTTGTATTAGAAATGTATGTAGAGTAAACTTTAGGTTAACTCACTCACACAAGTAACCGCCTCCGCGTCTTAGTAATGGCGCGTCTATGTGACAAATGGAGATGAGACAGGATTTCGAGTTGAAAATCGTCAAATGGATGATTTGATAGCTAACTACTCGAATTCATAAGTCGACCATTTAAATGAGATCATCGATAAAATTTATGGTCATTGATATGAGGTCATTGATAATTTTAATGGAATATTACTTCCAAGTAGTTTACTTACGAGAAGGATGGGAGTTGATGAACTCTGGTTTAGATGCATACGGTATTTAGACAAACATCTGCACAACGCCGTCTTTATGACAAATGACATACACTCCATGAGAAAAGGAGAAGGGTGTTGTGACACATATTTCATACTACGTGTGCTATTAAACGACCACGGGTTTGCACAAACACGATCTCAGCTTGTTGTAGTGTGAGACCCAAGGATCCTTGAAAGATTCCAAATTATGTTCCCTCATGACTCCGATCAGAGACTTGAGACCTGACACGATGTTCGCTAGCTTAGTATGTTGCTCAATGGTCATGTTCACTGATTCAGCCGGGAGGAACATGTCTAGAAAAGCGAGTCGAGTTAGTGTTTGAAGGATCGTGAAAAGAGGAAGATTGTCAACGGTATCTCTTTTCAGAATTGTGTTCACCGGTTAACCAATCATGATTTAGCATTATGATTGTGAATACAAGGTATGACTAATGAGATCTTTAAAGATACCTAAATGAGGTTAGACTATCTAGGGTACAAGAATACTTTATTATTCCAGGTTGATCCCAATGAGAGGTTGTATACTCCTAACAGATATACAACAACTAGCTCTCACGATGTCGGTCACACAGAGGAGACCCTGTATGAAGGACAGACGAAGTGTATGGAGTATGTCTTCTTGCACACATGAGCACCCACATTATGTGTGAGTGGGAGATGTAGGAAATCAACACCCATATGGTGTGCTAAGTGCAATCCGTAAAAATGATCGGTGACTAAAGTGTAAAATTACAAATATTGTAACTTCCCCGGGTGCCTATAAAAGGACCCCTTTGACTGCACATATTAACACAACGCAACATATACAATACAATATATGTAGATATACAATAGAGATTGTTACACTCCCGAAAACCCTACGAAGTTGCTCTAGTCCGATCTTTGGGTAATCCTCCGTGGAAACCTTAAGTGCGCTCCGATTACGTGACATATCCTTTCGACCGACACGCCCCCGCTGTGATTCTGAATCGTTGTCGATCTCGCACGCTTCCGCTATCGCACGTCGAACGATGTAAGTATAATTTCGTATAACGTTGTTTGTCGTTCTAACGTGGTATTTCTCGTGCATGTATTTCGATATCCAACAGATGATGTGGCTGAAGAAGCGATTACTCTTGCAAAGGCATCTTTGAAATCTTCAAAGAATGCAACCCTCGTTCTAAAATATCTAGATTCTTCAAAAGCTAATACAAGGTCAAAGAATTCATCCACACATTTTTCAGTGGAACTTTTGAAGCTAGACCAAGCTTCTACTTCACAACTAACAGAATCTGAAGGTGGGCTTCATTAAGAAAATCTTATGCAGAACGTCCTCAAAGGTTCTGATGATTTGGAGCCAACAGTTGAAGAACTTGAGCATCTGCAGGAACAACTTTTGGATACTTTAACCGTCAAATCCCAACGCCAAGTGGAACGCAAAGCAAAGAGGGCGAAGGCAGCTGAAAAGTCTGCTGCGGGAGAGCTTTATGTAAAATCAGGATCTTCAGGTAGAAAAAAACGTGCTTCTGTACAAGATGTGGACTACAAGGATCCTCTGCGGTATTTTAGAGTAGCAACTAATTCTTCCAAGCTTCTAACTGCCTCAGAAGAGGTGGAGTTATCAGCAGGTGTACCAGTAAGCTCTTATTGTTTTCTGATAAGTGAAATTGTTCATTTCTATATCTAGTCTAGCTAGGGGAGATTTATAAACTATTTTGTATAATACCTATAGCCTTAAGCCTCTTGCTTATTGATTAAGAAATAACCTAGAAACTGTGAATTGAACCTTATTGTAATCTAAAGCATTGCATAGTAGCCTCTTGCTTCTTGTCATTTTCTGTTAAGAGTACTATAGTAGCAAAGTAAAAAGAGTTTGTCTAAAAAATTTGGGTTGACAAGGGTTTCATTGTGTTTAGCATCCTATGGGTGATTAAAAGCTAGAGTGTCGTTCTCTTCCAACAGTTCTTCATTTAAAGTTTGAAAGAACAAAATAATAAACAATGGATCGTACAACATAATTTTTTTTATAAATTTGCAAGTAGTGTTTGTGGCCTCCTCTGAAGTATCACTCTAAGAGGATATGTTGAAGCTAGAGTCTCCAAGAGGAGCTTAAGGATCGGTTTAGAGGTGAACCAACATTTGCCCAGTACTTGATATATCACTACTTCAATTAAGCAATATTTGAGGTTTGTTGATGCTGATTGTGATTTGAGTGGGTGTTGACAATAGACTAGATCTTATTTTGATGTTGATTTGTATATATACGTTTCTATTGGTTAATAATTTATTATTCTATTTGTAAATTTATTTATTTGTTTTTTTTAAATGAGTTTTTTTTAGCGACATAAACCATTTTGTTGGCAATTAGGTATTTGCCGACGAAATAGTTTTCGTCGGTACATACCTATTTGCCGACAAATTCGACTTTGCCGACGAAATCGACTTTGTTGGCAAAAACGTTTTTTTTTCTTCGAAAAATTCACTTTTGCCGACATAAATCTTGTTGGAAAAAAAAATGTTTTTACCGATGAAAAAATTGGATTTTTTTTCGTCGGTAAACTTTCGCTGATGATATCTTTACTGACGAAATTATTTGTAGCGACGAAATTTACATCTTTACCGACGACTTAATTTCCTCGGTAAATACCTAAATTTTAGTATTGTTATTTACATTGCAAAATAAATTTAAGGGTGTTGAAGTCTTTTTGCCACTTTACGTATAATTGTATACTGAATTAAACATTGTCTTAGGTTATACATGTATAAGTATATCTTAATATATGTCTCATCCAAACATAGTATTAACTAATACGTGTATTAAATAATACATCCAGTCAAACGTCCCCTAATATATATTTAGTTTGTCATCCTCATTCTTCATATTTTTTCCTTCACAAAGAACACTTCCTTCATATGAGAAACTAAAAAATTATAGTTTTTGCAAAATAATGCAATTTCATCCAATAAACGACTAATACTGATTTTACTAGTTATCTCACGCACACTAATTATAAAAGAATACGCATTAATTTTGAAGTTCATTATAAGTTGAATTCCATAGAGTATCATTTGGCTTTCTTCAATTGGTTTCCTAATTTAACAAAAAATGATAATCTCCTTATGTAACAATTGCTTTGTTACCAAAAAAAATATTGTTGCAATAGTAGTCGTTGGGGTGTAGACTTGTAGAATATGTTGAGTTTGTAAACTATACTCGTTAATTGATTTTCGGTCGTGAGAAAGAGAGAAAAGAAAGGAAAAGGTAAATGCAACCTAATATGATGTTTCGTAAATAAATCCATAAGAAAGATATCTTTTTGTTTGAACAGGTTTTTGAGCGAGCTTTTCAATTATATTGATTTGACTAAACTCTTCACATAGTTAAACTCATTAACTATATTAGTGATGAAAGTCACATAGATAAACCAAAGAAAACAAACTGGGTTAATAACTTAATTTGTTACACATGTTTGATCATTGTTCATAATGGTTACACATGTTTCAAAATGTGATTAATTGATTTTGCTATGTGACTGACTGGTTACATATTTTTTCACCAGTGTGATTAATTGGTTACTATGTCATTAGCCGTTACTTCTTTTCGTTAATTAATTTTTTAACACATATTTTTATTTATCAAATGACTATTATACCCTCAATGAGCCGTTCTTCATCTTCTCCTTCATGTTCATGTTGTTGTTCATCTTCTCCTTCATCTTCATCCTGTTCTTCATCTTCCTCCATGGATTTATTCTCAACTGAAGCAACATTCCTCATACCGAAGCAACATTCCTCATACCGAAGCAACATTCCTCGACTGAAGCAATTCAATAATTTCCAATCGAATTTTAAGAAATTCTGCAGAAATCGTTGGCTTCAGTCGTCAGCACCTCTGCATAAATCGAATTCGAGCAATTCATTCTTTCACTGAGACAAAGGGTTGTAAGGTACCCTCTATGACTCCATCTTCTTTCTCTTCACATGCTACCCAACAAAAATTGAAACTCACTCCATTATTATTTTCTTCATTTCAACTTCAAATTCACAAACTTCTCAATCAACGACGGATATGGGTCTATGAAGCAATTCTTCATACCTGAGAAGCAACAATGGCGAGAACAGAGCACGACATTAGTGAAAGCAAAGTTGGTGCATTCTTCCTGGCCACTCTACTAATGTGGTTGCTCTATGTTCTTTTCGAAATAACATTTAATGGGGGGAAACAGCTCGCCTTTATCCTCGTAGGCTGCATCTTCTTCCAAACCTCCGCCTCTCTTCTCCACTCACCAATCACATCTGCTTCAAGTAATTTCTAATTTTATTTTATAATTGAATATTATTTATCATCTGTTTTCGCTCAATTATTTTTGTTAGTAGAAGGACAGGAGTGGGCTGGGAGGAGGGACAAAGGCGGACTGGGAGGATACAGAATGTGGGTGGGGGCCTAGTTGGGATGAGGATGAGGCGGGCTTGGAGAAGACGAGGCACTGGGATGCTGGGAAGAGGAGGAGACGGGGGGTAGGCTGGAAGGAGGACGACGAGTGAAAGGCTGGGAGGAAGACGTTGAATGGGGAGCTTAGATGACTTCATTAGATTGCGGTTTAGGGTTTATGTGTAATATTGTCATTTTATGTGTTAGAATAGTGACTAACAGTGATTTCTGGCGATGAACAGTAGAAAAACCAATTAGTCACATAGCAAAACCAATTAATCACATTTTGAAACATGTGTAACCATTCTGAACAACGATCAAACATGTGTAACCAATTAAGTAATTAACCCAAAAAAAATGTATCTATCAAAAGTTGCAAATGAGTTGTCTAAATTAAGATTACTTCATGTCGCATAAACTATAGGGACCGTCAACTGATGAAGAACCTCATTTTCATTACATAAATCGTTATATTTTGCTGAAAAATACTCTCTTCCACGATCAATGCAGAGGGTTTTGACCCTTCGGTTTAACTAATTCTCAACCAAATTAAAAAAAATGACTAAAAGCAACTTATTACCTCTGCTTTGTGGGAGATCACGTAGGCAAATTCAAAACGACTGTAATCGTTTGTAATTGTAATGAAGTATCGCGCTTTGTTTCGATCCCTAACATTAAGAGGTCAAATACATCAGAATTAACTAATTGCAACAGAAATTTGGCTCTAGGTTCTAACTGAAAGGCTTTCGGGTGGATTTTATTACTAGACATTTAACACAAGTAAACAAATGCACTTGTGGAATGTTAGGCAACAAGCCCCACTGAGTCATTCATTGCATTATATGTTGCTCTCTTTGGCCTAATCTAGAGTGTCATCCATTTACATCGCAAACACATTAACGAGTAGTAGAAATGATGAAATTATTATTGCATGAATCCAAATGAATAAATCTACCAGAAACAATACCAAAGCCAAATAGACTTGATCCTAGAGTTAAGTGGAAGAAAATGTATAATCCAAAACAATGTTAATCCTAAGTTTGAAATAACATTCCGACGAACCTACGGAACATAGATGACATCACACAAGACTAGTACTCGACCACCGCGCAGACGTAACTCAGAAATTCCAATCCCTTTGACTTCAATACGAGAGTTGTTGCCGACATAAGTCTCTCGCAAGATTCTTCGGTACTTAACGAAAGAGTCTCGATATCTAACTATGTTGTCTGTCAATCCTGAATCCTATATCCACATATGACATGACTCAACCAACATAATTTTACTAGAACAAAAAGTTCACTAGAATAGCCAACAAGATGTAATTGTCGCGCTTGTTTAGGACATGCATTCGCAAAGTGTCCCTTGTGGCCACAATTGAAGCATTTTCGGGACTCGAGCTTCTTGGCTTTGTGTGGAAGTTTCTGGGTCACTTCTTTTAGAGGAGCCTTTGATTCGCCCTTGATGCATCTTCACCATCGCGTCTTGCACCATTCCCTCGCCCACGACGACTCTTCTTAAGTCCAGACCATTGCGTCTTGCACAATTCCCTCGCGTCTTGAGAATCACGACTCATCTCTAAGCATGCCCTAAAGTCACTAATATCAATCAAAACACAGTTCAGACAATCCTTATAGGATCGAAATTGAACAAATCCCACTAAACCAAAATGTTCGATTCTCACATAAAATGACCGACTTAGCATTCAATAATATATAGAGAAGCTCGCAAACTAACTAATCGGTTCGCTTGCAGAAGCATATTCTAAGATGCAATTCGAACTTATTCAAACTATTGAAGGGCTATTTTATACAATTCCTAAAGGTTTTCTCTACCTATGCTATGCAAAAATTAGATCTTTCTATCAAGGTAATCTATTACATGCAAGCAAGGTTACAAACAATATAATACACACACACACACATATA
This sequence comes from Chamaenerion angustifolium, assembly GCA_946814005.1. NCBI lineage: Eukaryota > Viridiplantae > Streptophyta > Magnoliopsida > Myrtales > Onagraceae > Chamaenerion > Chamaenerion angustifolium. The sequence continues at coordinate 6,670,872 of OX328279.1, forward strand.
TATATTGAAGCTTTCAAAAATAGTTTAGGGTTAATTTGTAAATTTTCAAAAGTTAAGGGACCAAAGTCACCACAAATAAAAAAATATATCGGGGACCAGTTTACATATCAGTAAACTGAGATCTCAATCAGGCAAAACCTAGTCATATCTAATAGTCATGGAGTGAAGAGTCAATCATATAAAGTAAGACAAGACTATTACCTTGTAGAAAACACAAAGTAATCTAGGAATCTCAAGAAATTCGTACACAATGATTAATATATATCCAGTCATGTTAAATAAATTAAAACAATACTCTCCAAGGATTTCAATTGATCTAATAGTTAATTTAATAGCCCAAAAACTATTATTGAAAGGGTTCAATAACAATGATATGACAATAACAAACTATTAAAACCTACATAAGGACTATGATTAGAACCAAGTTTTTTTTAGGACCAATCCAATCAGCATCGACCTTATGAAAAAACTCAGACCGGTTCAGATAGTCTGACCCGTTCAAAATAATCTGAACTGGGTTGGTCATCCTCAACCAATCGAACCAAGTTGAACCTGTCTGGTTGACATCAGCCAACTGTATCAGTTAGAACCAATTCGGTCTAGGCTGGGCTGATTTCGGGTCCAACATTTCACCTCCTTCATTGAAATGGGGGTATGGTTTCTGTAACCCTAGCTGTCAACCTTCTTAGTTGGTCAACCAGACACAGCTGCCCCACCCCCCAAGCCCCTAAAGCACGGCAGCCTCACGGTTGATGTCACTGTGAGAGCAACCATAATTGCTAGGTCGCAGCTACTCATGCGACCAGCCGCGTTAGACGACTTGTTTGTTTAACGCATTGTCAAAGGAGGCCATATCTGCAGTCTTCATGGTCACCAAGTCCATGGCAGTTGAAACTAAGCTCTCAGTGTGGCCTGACCGCAACCTCCGTGGTTGCGACCTTGAGTTATAACGTCAATTCATAAATCAACCTACGAAAGCTCTGATATCAATGTTAGAAGTATATATGTACTGAATATGCAGTCAATTAGGATATGAGTATACATATTTTAATTACCTCATCTGACAACTGACTTGGCGGAAGCAGATCTGACTGAGGTAGAGATCACAGTATACACGTCGGAGGACACAATAAGGGTTAACAGATAGTGACCTAAGTTGTCATAGTTATTGACCTCTATATCAACTGTAGGGTGGTTAGGGTTTCTCTGCTCTAAAATGAGTATGTTGTTATAAGTTTTTTCTACCATGAGCACTTCTATATTTAACCATATATAGAAGGAATGGTTTTGGACCAGTATCACAATACTGATCTTATTAGAATGAATTCTCACTTATGGACGACCCAAAAACTGAAAGTAACAACTTTGATATACGAATGTCTACTGTTGCACAATCAATGATCAATATATCGTAAGTCAAACCGGCCGACCGAACCGTGAACCGACTCCATCGCTGACTCGATGGTCGGTCTGGTTCTGATAACTATGGTTAGAACTAATGATGAGATAATCATATCCACTAAACATATGTTGAATTTGAGATTTGACATGAAATATGTGGGTCCTGCTAAGGTAATCATTTGAATAAAGATTAATAGAACATCAGAAGAAATCATTCAAAGTCAATCTCTTTACATTGATAAGATATTAAAAAATTTGACAAGGATGATAAAAAGGAGGTCTGTTTTACAATGGATCCGACAAGTATTTATCAAGAAATACAAGTGAAAGTGTATCTATGTAGAATAATCAAAGATTACTGAAAGTGTTATGTATGTGATGACATGTACGAGGTCTAAAATTGCATAAGTTGTTGGCGTAGTAATATGAGTAATCCAAGTATTGATCTTTGGAACGAAATCATAAGATTACTCAAGTACTTAAGATATATATATAGTTATGGGATGCATTATAAAAGATATGCAATTGTTATAGAAGGATGTAGTAATGCTAATTGGATATATGCATTAAAAAACTCAAACTTCACAAGTGAATTCATGTTCACACTAGAAGGTGCAACCATGTTGTGAAAATTCTCAAAACAAACATTTATCGTCAGATTCACCATGGAATCTAAATTTATAGTACTTGATAAATGTGTTGAAGAGGCTAAATGGTAACAACATTTTCTAGAGGATATTTTGATGTGGTTAAAACTAGTGTCAAGAATCTGCATACATTGCGATAATCCATCCACGATTGATAGGGCACAAGATTATATTTATAATGGTAAGTATTAGACAATGGCTATGGACTAGAATTATCACGATCCACTATGTTATGTCGAAGTATAATATTGGAGATTCGTTAAACAAAGAGTTAATTAAAGAGAAAGTTGATCAATCATCAAGAGAAATCAAACTTAAGAGAAATTAAACTTAACCCATGCAATAGTCACTTTTGATAAGGAACACTCAAGCTAGTTGAGTGGATATCCATCCGTTAACCAAAATGTTAAATAAAAAGCAAATTGGTCAATCATCACAAGAAATTGTAATTAAGCCCATGCAATAAACACTTTTGAGAATGAACACTCAAGCTAGTTGGCTGAATATCCCAAGATATTAATTCAAAAGGGATAACTTGCAAGAGTGAGTTAGATCATTGTGAGGGATTTTAACCTGAGTTCATTCCTATGATGATAATCAATGATGTAAGTGGATAAAGTTAAGCAAATTACTGTAATAATTCAGATATTATTATGTTTATCCTTTAAGTTATAGGAAATTGTTAAATGCTCACAGTTAAACATCAATGTTTTTTTGTTAAATAACAATTTTATCCTCTTATTTATCTCCAATCCAAAAATGTAGATTTCAATTCAAATTTAACCTCCAAATGCAGAGTTTGATTATATTTCACTCAAATCTGCATTTTAGGGTTGAATTCGAGCTTAAAAAAAAATATATATATATCTAAGTTTAAAATTAAAATTGAACCCAAAAATGCAAATTTAATGTGAGAATATACAGAACCTGACGAATATCAAACAATCAGGATTATTAACCGCAACTGATCGATGTCGGGCTCTACATCAGGGCAAGGATTTTATATTGAAATCCTCTAACTCTGATCGATAGATAGTGTGAGCTTCTTCTAGAAGGGGTTTAGATGAATTGTTTCAAAAACTCTGCAGCCACCAGCCTTCCACGAGTATTCACTGACATCTTCAATTCGCTAATCTCCTTATCAATATCCTGATATTGCAAATAATAAAATAACAGATCGTTCAGGATACTTTAACAGATAACATGTGTTTTCTTAGGCATTTTATTTAGAAAAGATGCAAAAATTGAACATAACTTGCCTCCATAAATTGCACCATAAAATCAATCAGCTTATGCTTTTGCATATCCTCACAGTGGTAGTTTGTAATAAGAAAACTAATGTCATAACCCTGTGAAGAAACAAAATTGGTATCAGGAGGGTTCATGAAAAAGAATAGCTCTTGCGTGCATGTAGTCACTCATGAAAACCAAATCTGGTAAAAATTATGAACAATATATTTTGATGAATTTGGGACCAGAAATACGAGCAGCTTGATCCACTTAGTTCAGCAGATTCGGTAAATGGGTAAGAAAACGTAGTCAAAGTATAGCAATGTATATACCGGGACTGGCTTCCTCCTCAGCACCTGGAATGCTTCTGCCCTCATTGACAGAAACCTTAGAAACTTCTTGGCTAATATGTTTTCAAGCTCATCTGCCTGCTTAACCTGTAAAACAGTAAAAACATTACTACACTGGTAAATAACAACATTTAAAATAATGATGCAACAGACGTGCTAAGTACATAACATAACATAACATAAAATTCAATTGATTTTACCATCTTTAAGGACATCAGAGTTTTTTAGGAATCGTGTTCTTTCCTCGTAAATGGTAAGGCAAGATATGCTGCCTTTTCCAAAGCACTCAAAGCACATAATATGATGAACAGTGTATATGGGTATCTTATTCTTGCAATATCAATATCCATTCTCAAAATACGGAAGAGCGCCCTTTTTCTGCCATTCGAACAAATTGTTTAACAAGAAAAGAAAAGGGGTTATTACAATATGGGGTACTGAAGTAAGCTGGAGAAAACAGTAAGTCCAACATTGTTGTGTGGTTTTATAATCCTTTCACAGGAAGGAAAATTCCGACGACATAAAAGAGAAGCAGATCATCATATATTTTAGGCAACGTATCTAATCAATTATAGAAAATTTAGTCAATACAATTTTAGCAACTCCATTCTAGGAAGTCTTCAATTAATAATGAAGACAGAAAATTCACACTTACCTTGAGGCTTATGCGTAGTGAGTTAATAGAGGTTTCAATCAAGCATTTTTCCACTTCATTCCGGCAAATCAACACCTGGATAAGCGCCAAAAATAACCCATTTGACCATGGAAGTACTAAAGTCAATATCCCGTCCTACTTCAGACATGACATTATATTTGCTTGGATAGAAGATGTAAAAGTGGAATTGACTTTCTAGTACAATTAAATTAATACGCAAGAGATACTATACTGAGAGGTTTAGGAATTCATACATTCTCTTAAGAGAGGGAGACTAGTCTAGGAAAATGCCAAAGTAGGGTTTTGTATAATCGCATCAGATGAGATTCTGTCATTATGAAAGAAAACTATTATAAATTTGAGGAATTTCTCTCATGTCTGAACTGATGTAAAGGCCATATGATTGAAAAACAAAACTTCTTGTATGGTATTGATTGAGATTTCTTTTTTGATTAAATTAGCATTGTCCTTGCAGAGGAATAATTCCTATCTGCTGTTATCTAACTTCTCTTATTGTTCATGCTCATGTAGCAGTAAATATTTAAGAGGGAACAAAGAAGGAAAGGAGAAGAAAGAAATAATCTAATGTCGCATCTGTTGAAGTCTCTAGAAGAAGAGAGAAAATCATGAAACATAGATTCGAGGCACCATCTTTTAAGAAGATAAGTTTTTGGTGTCTCTATTCACTTATAAAGACCATGTTTTAAATTTCAACGCTTACCGTATTCAACAGAAGTTCAGGACTCGTCCTACAACATAGAAGAGAAAAGCCTTGTCAGGTTATAGATGTTTTTAATCAAACTTGTCATAACAATAAAGAAAAAGCACAGCAATAATAGGCCTTCATAACCAAATGTTCTTTAATTGAGTAGAAATTAAACCTAGGTGAAGCATAAATGACATCCAGTAGCTTAATAATAGTTCATGTCATTGACAACTTAAGAACACAGAACCATCCTTTTAGTGCTTGAAGGAAACATCAAGAAATCAACTGGCAACAACGAAATGACAAACATACTTCAGTTCAGCCTCTGGCTTGTTGTGCCTCTCCACTTCTTGACAAGGAAAGTTCTACAATCATCAAAATTAAAAGGAAAAGAAAAGAAATGAACCTAACGAAGTAGTATTCAGGTTCTAAGTTAAGAGTAAATCAAATTGGAACTTTTCAGGTTAACATTGCCACACTTTGAATGAGGGGATTAAAAACTAGACATGAATGCCAGTACTCTTCATGCGGCTACTTTGCCGAACTGTCAGCACATGCTATTCAAGGCTACTGAAGAAGGATGAAATTAGCTTGAATTATAGTTAATTGTTTGATCTCTCCTATACGTTACATGTTGACATGTATCAAGGCAATAATTCACTAAAGGCACGAACACATACGGACCTGCAGGCACATTGCAGCCTCGAGGGTGTTCCGTATACAGGTTAGGTAGAGCCTCAATGTTGTAGCCTGAAAAATAAATAAAATTTCAAAAACGATCACTAAATGATTTAATAAATCCACAATTTTGTGAGCATCAACCGAATATCAATACACTTACTACCATAGTTTAGCAATTCAAGATTATACATCACAAACGAAAATCTTTGTGGAGATAATTATTATACATTGATTATGGGTATGATCTTAAAATTAGGCTTCACAACCCTAAACGTCACAACAGAACAGACACCACATGAACCTTTCGGAGAGATCGAATTACGATTCATACCATTTTTGAAGCGGATTAAACTGTCGAATCTTCGATCGTGCTATAAGTCCGTCGTGGAACAAAGAAGCCTATGGAAGAGGGAAACAGCAAATTATGCGCCATTTATTTGGACGGAATAATGATGAGCTGCTCCATTGAAGGAAAAAAATTATACAAGAATGATCCACTGCTGTCTGTGGGAGAAAAGAACAACACGCCAAGGAGACTGAATCGAACGTCGCAGAACTCTCAACAGCAGCAACACAATCGAACCAAAATAGCCTCCTCTTCCCTTCTCAGTCAACTGGAACAAATTGATCTGGAAACAGAGGATTTGGATCCACCGTTTTTGCTTTGAAGAGAAGGCTTGGAATCTCTACTGTTTCCCTCCCTTTTCTGGCCACGTATGCCATAAGGAAATGGAAGAAAACAATAGATCGCACGTGCAATCAAGATTCTGGTTTATTTTTTTGTTTGGTCCAATGTATCGTCCTTGCTTGTACGCAAGATGTCCGAATCGATTCTCGCCATATTTCAAGATTATTTTTTGGATAACAAAAAACATTTGATTGTATATGTAGAGTAAATAATATAAATTAGAAATCTGATTCACCCTATACAATTGCTAATATATATAATAAAAACAATTAATGATAATATATTATAAATCTTTATCATATTATATAGAATGAAAAAAATACATTTTAAAATTTAAAAAAATAGTATTTTTTTATATTGATTACACTTATATTCTATTATACCAATAATAGTATAAAACATAGGATTGATTGTATATTTTGTACAGATAATTGAAAAATACATAAGTTGTTTTTTGGTCAAATAAAAAAAATACATAAGTTGATGATACAAATAAATATCAATAATTATTTATGTAATGCTAATTACTGTTTTAAATCTAACTTTAATATATTTTCATATTTTCATGGGTAAATGGTCAAATAACCCCCTAAAGTTTGGTCGAAATTTAAGAATCCCCCTTAAAGTTTAAAATGCCCCTTAATGTTTGAAAATGATGAAAAATCTCCCCTTGTCAGATGCTATTTTAGGGGGAATTTTTCATCATTTCTTAACATGAGGGGGAATTTTAAACTTTAAGGAGAATTCTTAAATTTCGGCCAAACTTTAGGGGGCACTTTGACTATTAACTCTATAAACTACTATAAAAACTTTATTTTTTCAAATTTTGCTACATGTACTTTCGGAGTTGGGGCAAATTGCTACATTCGTTAAATTTTTCATTAAATATGGACGGAAAATGACGTGATTACACATGATTGATCCATAATTTGAAAAACCAAATAAAGTGTTAAAAATACCAAAACAAATTATAAAGTTTTCAAAAAATATATGGAAAATTAATAGGGAAACTAAGAATTTTTAATGTAATATTTTTATTGAAAATGTGAAACAAAATTATAGATTTTTTATTTCATATGTTTGATAAAAATATTATATTAAAAACTCATATTTTCTCTATTAATTTTCTAGTTTGTTTTAGATTTTTTCCACTATTTTTTCTTTTAAAATTATAGACCAATCATGTATTGTCACATCATTTTTCGTCCACGTTTAATTAAAAACTTAACTGAGGTATCAATTTGTTCTAAATATCAAAGTTTAGGTAGCACTTTCAAAAAAGTAAAATTTAAATAATAATTTATAAAATGTGTAAAATTGGGATAACGATGGGTTATTAACTCTAATATTTAACTTAATATTCCATAACATTTTCAGAGATAAAAGACGTTCTCTTACAAGCCTTAGCACACTCCTAGGGCCGGCAATAGTGCGGTGAAAAATCCATAACCATGGTTATAACTGTTACTATTTAATATGGTTAACCGTACCATTATGGTGCGGTGCGGTTATGGTGATGAAATATTTACCCATAATAGTTATGGTTATGATATTTGAGTTATACCCATGGTTATTATATAAATATAATAATTATTTATTATTAATAAACTAATATACACTAAATCTAATTGAAGTTGTTGTTATATTAATATACTAATGGTGTTAATGTTTCATCGGTGTTAATGCTGAATTTTAATGTTAAGTGGTGTAAATGTTAATGTTGAATGATGTTAGTGTTAATTAGAGGTGACAAACATGTTGTGTCGTGTCTAATCGTGTTGTGTCAGTAATCGTGTCGTGTCAATAAACGTGTCGTGTCTAAACATATATGTTTTAAATATGCCTCTAAATGTTAGACACGTACACGACACGTTTAATAAATGTGTCAAACGACACGACACGATAAGACACATTAAAATCAATACATAATCAACATTCATCTACATTCATCAACACAAATCCAACAGATTCAACACAACTCAGTGAATCCAATTCTCCGCACACAGTAATAATCAACAGATTCAACACAAATCAGGGAATCCCATTCTTACACATAATCAACACACTGTATAATCAACACATAATCAATTCATGCAACCCAAATAAGCATCCATCTCTTTGGTGCACTTCAATAACTCGTTGGGTCGTGCCTCTACAAAACTTCTCTCCAACAAATAACAACACATTTATGTATACTTATTACACGAAGAACAAAGTAACTAAGACCCAACAAAGTAACAAATGCAACACCAGTTTTTACACTGGGAATCGATGCCAATAACATAACGACTTTTATGATGCCAATAGAGCATGTTGTTGGGTCTTTTTCATTACCCCCGTTTATGAAAGTACAGAAATTCAACAAAGCAGTATATCATATTGAACTAGATATAACTGATTCATGCTTCCATTTAAAGATATAACTAGATATAACTGATTCACTTACTGTAAATTACAATGGGCTTGAACAAACTAAATTTGAATTTAACTAATTAAAGCAATGGCATGCTACTATTAATGAATGAACTTAGCACATTTTCAAATAAAAAGAAATTATGAAAAACTTATAATGATAACTTACATTTTCAAACTTTCCTAACATCAAAACCATGGTCATCTTCTTGTAGTTGATTAATTTTTATCACATCTTCAGCAAGATCATCAATAGAAATCTCTTTATTCTCTATTATCAATTGAGGTAAATAAGATTAGGGCTTTTATAATAACCAACAAGAATTATATTATATATATATCTCCATAAATCCAATCTCTGCAACACATCAATGCTTCAACCGCCTCAGGATGTAATGTACTCCTGTACTAATCAAGTATTCGACCTCCACCACTAAAAGTCGACTCTGCAACAACTGAAGATATTGATATGCTCAAGATATCATGAGTCATTCTTGCAAGAATAGAATACCTTAATGCGTCATTTTTTCAATGCTCGATGACATTCACCTCTTTTTCATATCCATCATTTTCTCTTCTAGATAACTCTCCAGCTTAGTCTTCTTCGATGTCATGTCGTACTCATTCTGATCAAAGTCATCAAACTCCTATTATGCAAACACCAAAAAATATATGTTATAATGCAGATTTTATACTATAAATCATTGAACTGAAATAGTAAAAAAAATAATGAACAAAAATTTAAAGTATTACCTGTATTGCATCCTCATCGACTTCCATATCCAAATTGTTCTCCCTTATATTTATTCCATATGCTCTCTCTTTGGATAAGGATAATTTTTCATACTAATGTTTATACTCATCGAACAATGAGTCTAATGCCAAACGAATGCTTTCAAACTCACTTGAATGACTACCACACATCTTATCATAACTCCAAATGACAAATTGAAGTTTGTACCGAGGATCCAAGATAACCGCAATGCAGAGAATTGTAAAAAACTCAAACTAGTATTTTTCAAATTTGACCACCATCCTACTGGCCATCACTTTCAAATACTCGCCAAACCCGTGCACAGCATCCCTAAGTGCTGAATACACCTTAAAAACTTAAGGAAAATACAAATTTGTTGTTGGATACTTCACGCCAAAAAATATGCGGGTAACCTCATAAAATGTAGCCAAAAAATTCTTTATTTTCTCAATTTTCTCTCATTCTTCTTCACTAGGGCAACTAGTGTAGTTAGAGTCACTCATATTCAAATGCACCATAGCAGACTGAAAGTATCACCCACTGTCCATCATCATAAACGTTGAATTCTAACGAGTATGCACATCTTGTCTCAAATCCCTTTTTATATTCTAAGACGCATAATTCACACAGTCAATAAACTTCTGCTTCCTAACTTGAGAACCCTTCACGTATTTTGCAGTTTCTCCACTGATTCATCTATTACCTTCAAGCCATCTTGGACAATTATATTGATTAGGGAAAAGTATGAAAAAGATGTAAGATGTTTGCCTAAAATGGTAATCGATGTAATTTGTTTTGGGACGCGGGTATTTGATGTACGATGTTTCATTCTGTTGGTTTTTGAAGAAACGTTAGTTTTTCTGTTAATTTATCCGTTTAAATTTGACACGTGCAGCTCACGTGATAGATAATTTGAACATTAAAATAACAAAAAAATAAAATACCATAACTACCATCTAGTTGTTTTCATGTTATTAACGTTCTCCTCCATTCTCCGGCCAGCTCTGAGGCTGCGTTGAGGTTCTGAACTTGCAGATAAATTCTACAAAATATGTTGAGAAGGCAGCAGAAGACGTAGAGGTTCACTCATTCCGTGCCGGAAAAGTCAGCTCCCACGTCCGCGGGCGGCGAAGATAACGATGTTAGACAACAATTCTACTCCCGTAAAGATAAATCCCTCGGTCTCTTGAGCTCGAAGTACTGTACTCAACTCTATCACTCTCTCTAATCTGCGCCCCTTGGCCTTGTCCGATTCTGTTCCGCTTTGAAATTGGTGTAGAGAGAAGTTGGTTTTGTATTGTTGAAGACCAAGAAGTAGATTCTATTCATAAAGTTGCAAACTTGATGTTTTTTTGGCAACAATATGGAGAAACAACCGTCATCTGGAAGAAAAGTTCAATTTTTTCTTACCTCATTACCAATTCCTAAATCAGTAGCAGGGTCTCCGTGTTCTTTCCAATTTTCAGAGCCATAGGAGATTGCCAGAGAGAGAGGTGTACGTCTCCGTGTTCTTTGGCCTTCTTCCTCCGTTGTTGCCTTTGAGCTTCTGGCCGTCTCGATCTTCGTCCTCATGTGTTGACTCCATTGTCTGTCTCTGTCAACTAGATCAATCAGAGCTTAGTATTGGTTAATGCAGAAACTGAAAACTTTGACATTGATGCAACGGTGTCTGCGCTATCTGAAACCAATACAAAACATTTTCAACTCTGTTGCTGAAGAACATGGCACATGGCGTTTCATTTGGCAGGTAGTTGAACGTGCATTATTCTTATGGAACAACAAACGTATTTGAGAACTGATCATAATGAATCGAAACACAAGGAGACACTAGTAACAAGCCCTCCAAAGCCTAACACTGAATGTGATGAAGATCTTTCAGGACACTGGCCAAGCACTCGTTGGTGAATGTATTGTCAGATTCGAGGAAGATGAAGCCGATGAAAAGGAAGGGAAGGAGAGACGTGAAGCCATGTTCAAACAGTTGGAAGAGGCGTCTGCCTCCAAGGCCCTGGTCACCAATGAGTCCGAGCTAGTCTCTAGGTTTGGCTCTTCCATTGCCATCACCACCAATGCAGCTCCCCAGACTGTCACATCAACACGAAGACGTACATCTATGTGGTTTGGTGTGATTATCTCATCCATTCTATTCAAACAAGCTGATTTGATGCGGCTTTAGTCAGTCTTTAATGTGTGGATAAGAGATTTCGCAGAGATCCAAAGGCGACCACGTCCTGAAGAGGAAAGCTGAAGAGACTGTGGGGCCAGTCTGTTTTCTTAGAAAATTAGATATTGATTGTGGAATCAGAAACAAAATGTTGATTTAGTTTGTCTTAGCTTTCGGATTCACTTGGCTGAATATAAAAATTCTACTGTTGATGAATTTTGCTTCAGCACTTTGATAAAAATTCTAGCTTTCGGATTACACTGTGAGGCTCCTTCTCTTTTGTTCATCTGTATTTAATATGTATTAGAACTGTGATTTAAGGTTTTAGTGGTGGTTAACTTGAGTTGGAACCTATGAACTTGTGATACATTACAGGGTACACCACAACATTGGTTAAATTGGTTCTGCAGATGATTAAACTTGTAATGAGATTGTGGGTTTCTTTTTAACAGACTGATGATGTTCTTCCCAGTTTGGAAGAACAAGGAGTACGTCAGCTCTATCCCAAAGGACCAAATGTTGGTAAGCTCCAATACTCACCTCTGACAATTTTTTTTTATTTTTTGGTCTACCAAAAAACGAATCGGCAAACAAACCTTGTAATTGGGACACCCATAAAACATTCGACTGAAACATGCGACAAGAAGATCCGACAATGCGGGACGAAATCTTCGGGAATCGACGGACGAACACTTCGAGAAGACTCTTGGATCTTGGAGAAGAAACCAATTTGCTTCAATGGGGGAGAATGACTGTTATAATAGGTGAAGTACTAAGGGGCACCTTTGTATTTTCACACACAAAAAAAGTCACGTACAAGACATGGAGGCTACTAACGGACTTTTTTTACGGACACAAACGGAATTCATCAAAAACCTACACCACCAAACATACTACATCAAAAACAAACAATGGGCCACATTTACCACTTTGGGAAAATATGTTACATCTTTTTCATACTTTTCCCTATTGATTATATGAGCACAACATCTTTGATGTAAATATATTCATTTTGCCGCAAGAAACTTCTTCATATTCAACCGATTCTTCAAAACCTCACAAAAACATTATTGGCAGAAGCATTATCTAAGGTAATAGAGAACAACTTGTTTTCAATGCCCCAATCAAGTATCAAACTACTTATCTTGTTATTCAATTCTATGACATTGTGTGGTGATGGCATAATCGTGAAACTTAGAATCCTCTTTTGCAAAACTCAATTTTTATCAACAAAATGAGTCGTCAATGCAATATAACCATCACTTCAAATAGAAGTCCAAAGATCTGAAGTTAAACTGATTCGACCAGGAGCATCTGCAAGCCTTACTTTCGTCTTAAACTTTTCTCTTATATACATTCTCATCAAATATGTTTTAGTTGTGTTTCTACTAATGGTTGTAGTATTTTCACGCAAGTACGAGAAGACAACTCTTATACCAACATTCTCAACAAATGACAAAGGATAATCATGGTAGAAATCAACAATTCACGAAACTTCATAGGATTAAATGTTGATGATCTCAAAGATAGATCATGATTCATCAATAATTGTCCTATATCACGTGTATCCTTTCTAGAACAATTCTCAATATGGCGTTTTAAATTTCCAGTTCCAGTTCTAGCAATATATTTCAGAATTTGTCCACATCTTTTGCAAGTACAGTCGTACTTGCCATCTATATCAAGTGTTTTCCCTTTCTCAATAAATGTCCATATGTAGATTTTCTGTTTTTTTTAGTACCTTGTGTTGCGTTTAAAGGTGCACCCAAAGTTGAAACAACATCCTCTTCAATCTCTGTTATAATTGGGTCGACTGGATCTGGAACTGGAATAGATTTTGAAAGACCTCCTTCTAGATTTACCTCCAAATCAATATCCATTAGTTTTGCAATTAATAAGAAACAAGTTTAGTATAATAAAAAATAAAACCAGACACCAAATCATGTCGTACCTCAGGTCCTTTCTTGACACCAAACAGACACCAAATCAGGCCGTACCTCCCAACTCAAATGCTTAACAAACATACATCACATAAACCAAACAGAAACACAATTAACACTATTGGCAACATAAATGCAATTAACACTACTGGGCACAGAAATGCAATTAACACTATTGCAATTAACACCAAACAGACACCACATAAATGCAAATCAAACACTACTAACCATCACATAACTGCAAATCACAAACCACAAATCACACCACATATCCACAAATCACACCACAAAAACGCAAATGAGAAGCGATGTTCACCAAATCAGACTATTTACTTGACGTGTCGGAATCAGAGTCAAAGTCGGAGTCGGAGAAGTGTTAGAGTTGTGAGAAGCTTCGGGAAGGGAGAAGTCTTGGGGAGGTCGGAGAGGAAGGAGAATTCGGAGTGGAGGGAGAAGTCGAAGGGGAGGGAGAACTCAGAGTAGGGAAGACGGGAAGTCTTAGTGAGGGAGGGAGGAGCCTGAGCTGAGTGGAGACTGGGAGGTAATAACTGATTCAACTAAGAGTAATCGTATTCAAAAATGAATTGTGCGGCGAAAATGAAAAGTGGGGAGGCTAGGAGCGGGAGGGGAGTACATTAGGGTTAGTCATCGTGTACAAATGAGACACAGTTAGACACGATTAGACACGACATGATTAGACATGTTTAATTAATTATGTTTTAAACGTGTGTTTGTCGTGTATTTGTAGGTTAGATGTGTTTAGACACGATTAATAATTGTGTTTAAACGTATAAGCGTTGTTTAAACACACTTAGTAATCGTGTCATGTTATTATCGTGTAAAATGCAGGTCATTACGAGTCGTTTAATCGTGTCGTGTCAGAAATTGTCACATGTTAATGTTGAATGATGTTAGTGTTATATATTTTTATTGTTGGTAATATAGATTTATGCATTTTTTAAAATACAATTTCGGTATTTTATCATATTATATGTGTGAAATGAATATGAGTATACAGGTAAAACCGTAGTTAATAATCACGATTATTTAAATGAATCTAATATTAAAAATTATATCCGTAATGATTATAATATGCTACGTTGTATTTGCCATACTCTTACATTTTTTTCCACCTCATTAGAACTCTTCCTATTCAAGCAGTCGTCGTCACATACACAGAGAACTCTCGGATCGACTGCCGATCCTTCATCCCCTTCCTCGTATTTAACCCAATGTATAAATAACTCTTCCATGAAGACTAAACTCTCCTCTAAACCCTAATAATATATTTCTTCTTCTTCCTCTACGCTGCCATGCGCGGTAACCACCGCCACAATCAGCCTACTGGCGGTGGCCGTGGCCAAACCCCACCACAACAGTCTCTAAACCTTGATTTACTTCTGCAACAGAATCCTAATGCTTTCTTGAGCAACCCAGGCCTCCAGCTTCTCCAGTGCTTAACCAACGTTCAGCAGGTTCCTGGTTTTCCAGTACAAAACTCGAATCTCCTACTTCAAAACTCCAACTTCCTCCATCAAAGTCTTAATTTACCAGTCCAATACCCTAATTTCCATGTTCAAGATCCTAACCTTTTCCAAATTCAGGGCCTCAATGTCCCTGTGCAGAACTCTATTCAAAATTCCCCTCGACCTCCCAGACCGTTATCCGATGGAGTAGCCTCAAGCCAGAGAGACCTACAAAATCCAAATATGCTTCTGGAGAGAATAGATAGGTCGGCCGTGAAAGCGCGCCGCGACCTTATTGCTGCTCGAGAGAGCGTTTCATCTTGGAAAGTGTCCCAAGCGGTGGTCTCGGAGCTGCAAGTTGATTCATGGAGTTCGCTTGGATTTCAGATGCAGGAGGTTCCTTCTCTTCAACGCCTCATGGTCATTGAAGGCAAGGTAATTACTTGAAAAGATAACAAAGTTCATCTGGTTGAGAAATGATTGTCCTTGCTCTCAACAACTAGCATTTAGATTCATTGTTCTGTTTGCATTTGCCTTCATCTCTTAACGAGCTTCAATTTTGTAATGAGCAGATACATTCGTTTATCCATTGCTTCGTTGGAGTTCGACGAATCACATCATTGTATGATTTGCAAGTAGCAATATGCAAGAATGAAGTAGTCGAGAAGTTTGAAGACTTGGAGTTAGGTCCCCTACCGCGGCACCCACTGGTGTTGCATTATTTTACTTCAGTACAAGATGCAATAGAAGTGCACAAGATAACCAGTGTAGAAATAGTGTCACATCTTTGTGAGTACCTGGACTCTTTTCCAGATCAAGATGTGAAGATTGCAGATTTCTTAGACTTCATGGTGCAGAAAAGATCCGTATCAAGTAAAGAAAAGCTTGCGGTTCGAATTCAGAGTCTGGGGTATGTCATCAATGTATTTGTTATTCTTCTCCTACTCCTTTCACTTCAACATCATAAAAGGCTCCGTGATATTGGTAATAGGACAGTACAGTATGATTCTAGTTCCAAAGAATAAACGAAATTATAGTAGGATCAGTTATGCCCAACAGCATATGATCACACTCTCGATCACATTGACCCCGATGCTATGGCTTTTTATTCATGTTTCATATCTCCGCTATTTTTCATCTGTTAGCTCATCTTAGAAATATGCATGCTTAATTTTTTATTCTGCGATCTGGATTGAAGATACTTGAACGATAGTTTCTTTCACATTTGAAACTCCCAGACACTGACGAGATTATTCAATGTGGATTTGTTTGTTTGCATAAGATGGGTATATAGTTAATATGTTCTTCTTGTGTTTATTAGAGCCGATTCAAGTGATTCCCTTAGGTCTTTGATTTTTTACAGACTAACATCTTCTCTACCCTATTGTGTAATTGAAAATTCAATTGTAAATTTTTGACTTTAGTGTAACTGAACTCATGTACATCAGAATGCACATTTCTGCTATCCGGGAAGCTAAGAGATTGGAAGATGCTCCTCTAAAGAAGTATGTAGAGTCACTAAAACAGAAGGCTGATAGGCAAATAAAAAAGCGACCTCTTCTTTCCTCACAGAAACAACAGCTAGATGAACGATTCAGTGCAATTTCTCAGCGTATCAAATCATTTTACTCTGCCGGTGAAGACTTTGGTGGCAAGCACACAAGATTCCCTTCATCTAGCTCTGAGAGTGAAGATAGTGATGAAGATCGGACTAGCAATGTAAAAGTTAAAGGCAGGTTGAAGCATTCAACATCACTTGGTGAAAATAACACGAAGCACTCATGCCAAAGAGGGGAGCGACCTAGTAGCTGCCCTTATCCATCTGCTACTGAAGAGATCACAAGGCTTGGTTTGAAAGTAGGCACCAGTAGCAGCTCTAGTTATAATGAGAGCGACTGTAAGTCAGGTAAGAAGCTTGAAACTGAAAAGGCTAGGTCTGGCAGACCTTCTGTGCGAGTCCATAAAAAAAGAGAAGACAGTTCTGTAAACGCTAGTGGTGGAAGCATATCATTACCCACTAAAATGCCAAGAAGAGAAAATAAAAGAAAATTTGCACAAGCTGGTTCTGCCAGGACTCCTGGCCCTAAAGTGATAAAACGAGAGGAAACAGAGATGGATGCTCCTCCAAGTGACAATGCCTTGGAAGACAAGGATGATCTTTCTTTGTGTGAAGATGATCTTTTACTTGATGATGATTCCTTGAGGATATTCATTACTACCTGGAGAAGTGCTTTCCAGGAGAAAAATGCACAAGAGGTGTGTTTTCTCATCTAGAAACTGTGGTACCTCCCCAGCAGAATATAAATTGGCTTTTATTGGAATTGTTATTTTAGATATAAAATGATCATAGCATAAACTACTGGAATTCTATGGAATAGAAAACTTGATGCTCCTGAATCTGTTAATATGTTGCAGCTAAACTGGGAAAAATGTTGTTAGTTTGTTTGTGAAGAACAAAGTAGTAACTTTGTAAAGAAACATAAAAAAAATGGTTGTTTTTCATTATATGGCAGCAAATCCTTGGTCAAGCTTGAACTGTATTTGCAGTTGATCCCTACACATGCCGCTACTTCTATTGATTTACATGTTATTCTGTAAAAAGTCATCAAAACTACCGTCTAACAATTAAGCTGTCAAATTTAAAGAAATTCAACTTTATCAAAATTTTATCATAGAAAGCTTTAGTTTTGTTGTCAAAGGTTTCTTATTCTATGGAGGGTTTAATTTACTATTTGAGCTGGTTATTTGATGTTGTTTGCAGACATGTTCTGCATGCCCTTGTATTATGTTAGGAATTATTTCAATGGTTAATTCAGCATGTTCTTTGCTCTTTTAGGTTCTGATGAGTATGCTTGATTCATATAGCACTAAGCCTCGGCAAAAGAGGATGATGATGTCGATGTTTGCTATGTATCCCTTGCTTGGGTTGCTCAATCTTGCTGTAAGTTACATTAACGTTTCACTTTCTTGTTGGAGGCTATCTTTCCCAATATATTCTATATGATGTTGCAAACTGTGTTTATGCTACCTTAATTTTTTTCACTTTTTAGTACAACAGAAAATAGTGATCTTAGTCATAACTCAGAAGAGTCCTGGCATTCTGAGAGTTCATAATTTCTTAAAAACTTATACATTTATTAACGTTGTGACCTAGAGAAGAGTTTGAACCCTTATATTATTCATTTGACATTGATAGAGGCTTTAGTCGTTTGAATAAATAAGCATTTCAGAATTAGTCTTATGTACGTAACAGTGTTTTTTTTTAGCGAGGAAGGCTGTTACTTGCTCACTCATAGTACTAGTTGTGGCATAATTTGGATAATCTCTCAAAAGCGAATACGCCTTAAGATTTGGCTTCGATTGCTTACTTCACCTTTCACTTTGCTGATTTTATCGTGTTTACTTGTGAAACTTTAAGGTTACATCTATCAAAAGGGGAATGTGGGATAACATCTATGATACTCTTCAAGCCATAAATCATTCTGACGTCGAGAATATGATCACTGATGTGAAAACTAAATATGAGATTATAGATGTACAACCCAATCAAAGGAGTTCTGAAAAAATTGCCGACACAGTGGATGGTGAGTCTCTCTCTCTTTCTCTCTCTCTCTCTGTCTCTCACACAAACTTACCGAGACACATAAATAGTATTAATTCGACGTGTATGGGTCTAAATTTGGGATTATTGAAAAGTCATCTTGGAGAACCCCTAGTTTAGAGGAAGGTGGAATGAATAATCTCGTTTAGGATGATTTCACAATCTTGAGGGAATTTTTTCTAATATTTTGCCTTTATTTTGTTGGTATAATTTTTTTTAATGAAATAATGCAGGTGTTGCGGTTGAAGAAGTTATCAGTAAAATTGCTGTTTTTCCTTGGCATAATGTTGCACTCCAACATGATGGTATGAGACTTGAACCAGAGAAGCATCCTATTTTTAAGAAACTATATGAGTGTGAGGTTTGGCTGGTGGACCAATTTTCAGTGAAGGACTTCAAGTCTCTTGGTTTTGGGGAGTTCTCTCTGTTCATTGACAGACATTACTTTTCATTGCCTTATGAATTCCAGAAGCTATTGACTGGAGAGATAGGTGAGACTACCAGTCTGGACGTTTGTATTCTCCAGGATCAGCTGCTGACACTAGTTTCGCAAGCATCACATGGTTTATGGTCCAAGGAAACTGTATCAAAGGAAATGATATCAAAGCTTCTTAGGAAGCAATTTCCATTGCTTGATTTCAGCTTCGTGGGCAAAGGTAGCCTAAAGGATTTCATGGAGGCTGTGTGGGGCTATGGGAACAATGTTGTATCCAAGTGCCTCTTATATTCTGCAACATTGTTAGGATTCAGTTCTGATGAGGACTTGCTTGCTTGGAATGAATCGGAGTTTTTGGCAACCAAATCAGTGAGAACTAGCACATCTGGATTATCTTTCCCTGTAACGTGTAAAGATGCAGCTGACCTCTTAATTAAAGCACCAATGCTATCAGATTTGTTGTCTTGGTCACACTGGGACCAGATATATGCTCCCTCTCTTGGTACATTGGTGAACTTTGTACTGAATGAAGTCAATTCAAAGGACTTACTATGCTTGGTGACGAAAGATGGCAGAGTGATCCGTGTTGATCATGAAGCTACAGTTGATTCATTTTTGAGAGCTGCACTTAAGGGTGACTCTTTCGAAACAGCAGTTCAGCTGCTGTCAGTTTTGTCAGTATTCGGGGGTGAAAAGCATACCCCGACGTCTCTTCTTAAATGCCATGCACGTCGAGCTTTTGAAAATATTTTTTCCAACTCCCGAGATGGTAGTGATGTGGATGCTGCATTTTCAAATAGAGATCAAATTCGATGCAATCTGAATCATGAGTTTCTTGCAAAGAAACAGAACCCTGACAAAGCAGTTTCTTCTGCAGCAATTTTTTTTCTTGATTGTCTTGGTTATATACCTTCAGAAGTTCGTACTTTTGCAGCAATGGTGCTCCTTACGGGGTTACGGTCAGTAGTCAAAGATGCTTCTTTAGCGGTCTTATACGAATGTAGCCAAGTAGAGCAGAGAATTATGCTCCATCAAATGGGATTATCTCTTGGTATAGTGGAATGGATTGATGACTACCATGCATTCATTTCCGTTGTTCGTACCGTTCCAGATATATATAATACTCCGAGCAGCATGACTATCAGAAAAAAGTTACAAACAAACTCAGATATTTTGGAAGATGGTCATGGCGAGTCCTCTTCTTTGACTACTGAGCCTTTACAGGGAGGAAGTGGACAGAGTAAACTTGGAAGAGTTGATCGTAAAACATGTGCTAGTTCTGGATCAATTAGTGATGATGTTTCCATGGGTGGTTCACAACATATATCTCAAGTTTATAATAATGCTGATGCTGCATTGATCATTGAGTCTATCAGGCGAGACGAATTTGGTCTGGATCCATCTCTTTCAATTACAGAAAGTTGCTTGTTGAAGAAGCAGCATGCACGCCTTGGGAGAGCACTTCATTGTCTTTCACATGAATTATATTCACAGGATTCACATTTTCTCCTTGAGCTAGTAAGTTTAGTGCTCTGAAAGTTAGACACCTATATCTCGGGCATATTTTGATTTCTTTATAGATGTATCAATGATTTTTTGCTTCAGACTTAATTATGATAAAGTAGTGTTTCAACAATAACTTCTACTCACTTAACTATCATTCTAGTCAGATTTATCTTCAATTTTTTTCTTTATATTTATGTGGAAACGTTAACTTCAGTATATGAACATTTTAAAATTTCCCCGGCAATGTATTGTCTTTCAGGTTCAAAATGCTGATGATAATGTCTATCCAGAAAAAGTTGAGCCAACACTGATCTTGATTCTTGAAGGGTCAGGTATTACTGTTTTGAACAATGAGGTTGGATTTGCTGCAGAGAACATCAGAGCTCTTTGTGATGTTGGGAATTCTACCAAGAAAGGATCTAATTCTGGCTACATTGGACAGAAAGGAATAGGTTTTAAATCAGTATTTCGGGTATGAAATACAACTTTGCAAAATTAATCTTTTGTTCCTTTCCCGTCAGATGTCTTCTACAGTCTACATAAAAAGTGTCGATCACCGTTGCTTTTGACCAATATTGTATATAGTTGCTTCAAGATCCCCTTTGCCACCTTTTTTTAGTGTGAAAAACTTAATTAACATTGTATTCACATTACCATTGGCAATAGCATTGAAACCTGGAAAGATATGTCTCTTTCTTTCAACATGTATTTTAGCAGGTGACATGTTGCTCAACCTTATAATTTCCTTCATTAAATGATATTTAGCATCTTCTATCAAAATAACTTGTTCACAAACAAATTCTTTATAAGCTTGCAAGATACATAAATAACCTCTTGTGAGTCGTTTATTTCTTTTATGTTCACCTTCAGTAATTAAGAGGAGTCAAATTGACCTAGCAAGTTGTGATCTGCAGGTAACTGATGTGCCGGAGATACATTCCAATGGATTTCATGTCAAGTTTGATATAAGTGAAGGCCAAATTGGTTTTGTCCTACCTACCCTTATACCTGCTTGCAATATTGATGTATACTGCAAACTGGCATCCGCCGATAATGATGATCCCATGGAAGATAGCCAATGGAACACTTGTATTGTTCTTCCATTCAGGTCAAAACTTTCAGAAGGAAACAGCATGAGAAGCATTATTACAAAGTTTTCAGATCTTCATCCCTCATTACTACTCTTTCTTCATCGTCTCAAGTGTATTAAGTTCAGGAACATGCTCGATGATTCCCTAACTACCATGAGAAGAGAGGTACTTGAGGATGGCATTGTTAAGGTTTCTCATGGGAAGGACATAATGACTTGGTTAGTAATTTCTGAAAAGCTGCGAGCAGATTCTATACGCCGTGATGTGCAATTAACAGAGATTGCTGTGGCGTTTACACTGCAGGAAGTTGATTGTGGTTATTATGTCCCAATTCTCCAACAACAGCCTGCTTTTGCCTTTCTTCCTCTCAGAACATATGGTTTGAAAT
The DNA here is from genome assembly GCA_946814005.1 of Chamaenerion angustifolium. NCBI lineage: Eukaryota > Viridiplantae > Streptophyta > Magnoliopsida > Myrtales > Onagraceae > Chamaenerion > Chamaenerion angustifolium. Next base: position 6,692,988 of record OX328279.1, read on the forward strand.
TTATCGTCCAAGGCGATTTTGTGCTTCCTTCATCAAGAGAGGAGGTTGATGAGGACAGTCCATGGAATCAATGGTTACTCTCTCAGATTCCTGATGCTTTCGTAAGGGCACTGGAATCGTTTTGTGCTCTTCCTTGCTTTAAGGAGAACAGAGGTAAAGCAGTGTCAGCATTCATGAGCTTCGTCCCACTCATCGGTGAAGTACACGGTTTTTTCTCTAGTCTTCCAAGAATGATAATATCTAGGTTGCGCATGTCAGATTGCCTTCTTCTAGAAGGAAAGAGGGGGCAAGTTCCTCCATGTAAGGCTCTTAGAGGATGGGATGATCAAGCCCGTACACTTCTACCTGATGCTCTGCTTGAAGAGCACCTGGATCTTGGTCTCCTCCAAAAGGATATTTTTTTGTCAGATCAGCTTGCAAAAGCTCTTGGCGTTGAAGAATATGGTACCAAAATTTTAATTCGAGTAATGTTGTCACTGTGTCACAAGGATGGTGCTGTTCAGTCAATGGGTCTGGGCTGGTTATCTCATTGGTTGAGTGTGCTATCCACTATGTCTTTCCAGTCTTCTGGTCTGACCCCTGATGGTTTTAAATTAGAGACCGATCTCATGAAGAGCCTTGAAAAGCTTCCATTTATTCCACTTTCAAATGGATCATACAGCTCATTGATTGAAGGCACAATTTGGTTACAAATGGATGCATTGAAGAGTGGTACTAATGTTGAATATGAGCTGGAAGCATTCCCTAATATATATTCTAAGATCCGAATTGTAAATCCTTCCCTCTTCTCTCACCAGTCCCCGGATCATCCGTACTTGGATGAGTATTCGATTGGTAATATGATAAAGTTGCTTCAGAAAATCGGGGTTCATCAGCTATCTGCACATGAAGTTATTAAATTGCACATCTTGCCCGCTCTCTCCAGTGAAGATCCAACCAATAATAGACTATTAATGACAGAATATATTTGCTTTGTGATGGTCCACTTGCAATCTAATTGTGCTGCTTGTCAGGTTGATAGGGATTGCATAATATCAGAGTTACAAAAGAAAGCCTTCATTTTGACGAATGATGGCTTTAAACGCGTGGGAGAGGTCCCAATTCATTTTAGTGAAGATTATGGAAATCCTGTTAACGTAAATAAGTTAGTGGATGTTATGGATATGAGATGGCATATGATCGACAATATGTATATAGAACATCCAGCAAATGCCTTGTTCTCGTGTGGTTTAGCAAAGTGGAGGGGCTTTTTTCAAGAATTGGGGATTGGGGATTTTGTACAGGTAGTTCAAGTTGAAAAGACAATTACTAATGTCTCTGGCAAGATGCTGGGGGAATTGCCCCTGGATATGAATGTTCATGGCCCTGGATCATCTGGCAAAGATTGGGAATCCAGTGAGTTAGTTCAGATGTTATCAGAGTTGTCCAATAATGGCAACCTTGTGGGGTGCAAGTATCTGCTGATGTTTCTGGATGAATTCTGGGACAATCTTTTCTTAGACAAAGTAAAAGGTTACTGGTATTCTAGCTCTTCTGGTGAAGCCATATCCTTCAAATCGTCATTCTTGAGAAGCATATGTGAATTTAAGTGGGTTGCATCATGTTTGGATGGTGAAACTCATTATCCAAAAGAGTTATTCCATGATTGTGAAGAAGTACGCTCAATTTTGGGTGCTTCTGCTCCCTATGTTGTTCCAAAGGTAACTGCTCAGTCCATTGTTGTCTTTTTCCTTTTTAGAACTCCATGTACTCATTTGAATAGGTGTTGAAGACTGTAGCTTGGATTTTGGAATATTGGACTGTGGGTCTGACAATTTTGATGCTCTGCAACTCTGCCCCCTATTTAGATCAGATAATGAAGTTATTTATTCTACTCTCTTGGAACAGGTGAGTAGTGCGAACTTAGTGACTGATATTGGATTTAAGACTAAAGTCACCCTTGATGACGTGTTGCAAATATTAGAAGTTTGGGTCAGATCTGAAAGTTCCTTCAAAGCAAGGTGCAATTTTTTCTCTCATCGATTATATTTGAACTGCTTTTACAATACGTTATGTTTTTTGACCATCTCACATTCCATATATATATGTTTATATCCATCACTGCACATCCCACTTAAACTTTATTCAGGCATTAACCTATATTTATATCTAGTCTGAACATCATCAGCTCACATGTTGAACATAACTTTGTGATTTTTGGGAATAATTTAATTTTTGTAAGTATCTTGCTTGAGAACTGCTTTTACAAAATGTCTCGTGATCCAGTCATCCTATTTGTGGCCTGGATGTCAGGTCATTTGCCCTTCTCTCTATGTATTTATAATTTTGCTTGTATTGTCTCATAAAATGTGACGCTGGTTCTAGATCATGCGATGTCCAAATAAAGGCATTTTATGTTGTACTAGATTATATGATTAGTTTTGGTAGCTGATGTTTACTAGTACAGGCTCTTCAGTTATAGCTACCGTGATGATTAAATTACAATGTTTAAGTAGAGTTAGCAAGTGAACTTTTGATAACTATTAATATAATATTGTATATGGTAGGTGTTTTGTTAGTGAATTTAATTAATAATTGTATTTACTTTTGGAAGTTGGGGTGGTGGAAGTATATTCGGCTGTTGCTTGAGTTACCCACTTAAATCAGAAACAGGAAAATGGTTGATTAATTCTTGTGACAATATGACATGGAGCATCATGGCTTCCAGAAACATTTTTGCCTGTGTTAACCAACCGAATTGCAGGTACACTGAAGGTTTATACAAGCAGATGTATTGTCGATGAACAAACCTCCCATGTTTTTGTTTTTGTCAAGGATACTATTGCTTTTAATGCTTAGATTAGCAATTTCAAACTCAATCAACAAAAATTCCAATTCAAAAGGAGAAGGGGTATAAGTTGTTTTGCTACTCACAGCCAAAACTGTCTGTCATTTTTCCTCAGTAGCCTTACATACATGATTTCTCACTGGATCATGCAGAATGGTGTGAAATCATGAATTTTGCAATAATTTACTCTACTTGGATTTCCCTATTATCGTATGCAAATGTGGACATGAAGCATATAGTATCAAATATATATGCAGTTTGTTCAACACATTTTTTGATACATTCAATTTTGATTAGTGCTCTAAAGATTTTGGTTGGATAGGAAGTTCTCGTTGAATTCCAATTATCCAACCTTTTCTCTCAGGCACAAAAGACAAACGATGTGATTCTTGGATTTGTTCCCTCGAAATAAAGGGTGACTTTCAAGTCTTCTGTTTTTATGATTGTTTTTGCTATAACGCTGTTTAGCGTATATTTGGCTTACATATTCTTTACATGCATGATTCTTAAAAAAAATCTTCTGCATATTATACTGTACAATGTAGATATTAGTAGTAAGGTGGGTCATGGATTTTCTTGGAGCTATTTGTTTGCGTTTTTACATGAACCTTCTTTCTCATAAATGTGGTTATCTTTTCTATTTTCAGCTTAGCACAGATGTCGAGATTATACGAATTCATTTCGAATGAACTCAAAACTTCTAGGAGATGCTTGGTAGATGAGTTCAAAACACAAAGGTTTATATTCATTCCTTATGCTAGTAAGCCTGGACCAGAAGACATCGTTCCTGGTCGATTTTACTCCCCCGAAGAGGTTTATTGGAAGGATTCAACAGGTTCCTTGGATCAGATAAATGAAGTAATTTTCATGCCTGATCAGACGGATAAAACTGAACAATTGCGAGTCAAGACATTGGACAATATTTACTTAAGACTTCACCAATTTTTTGTTAAAGATTGCGGTGTTCTTGAAGCTCCTCCCTTTGATTGTTATATTAAGATTTTGCTGCATTTGTCTTCTAGTGCTGTGCCTTCAGAAGTAGCTAATGTGGTAAGCAGCATTAACCTGGCCTAGAAACTTTATACATATAAGAGGGCAAACATGTAATAAGGTCTTTTACTTTGTTTTAGGTATTCCAAATTTTTCTGAAGTGGAATGATCAATTGAAAATTGGATCTATCAGTGCTGAAGACATCAAATACTTGAAGGACAGTTTGTCAAAAGAAGAAATTAGACTGCTCCCAACAGTACATGACAGATGGGTTTCTTTACATCCATCCTTTGGTCTTGTTTGCTGGTGTGACAATAAGAAGTTGAAAAAGGACTTCAATAATTTAGATGGAATTGATTTTGTCTACTTTGGCAAGTTCGATGGAGTTGATAGTGATATGACTCTCATGAGAATTGCCCACCTTCTGAAAACCTTGGGAGTCCCTGCTATATCAGAGGCAAGTAATTCCCTTGACCCACAAAAGTTTGGTTGATAGGTTGACTCTAGCGATGTTTTGATTGATATAGTATGAGGAACCTACCTCGAAGATCTCCATTTTGTTCATGTAGACAGCAACAAGAATCTGGAATAGCTTGAAATCTATTGTTGCTTATTACATGGATGTTTTTATTGATAATATATTTACTTGTCTACTATATATATGCAGGTGGTTACTCGTGATGCAATACATGATAGCCCATCAGATAAAAGTGGCTCCAAAGCTGCATTAATTAACTGGGCACTTCCGTATGCACAGCGCTACATCTACAGTGTCCACCCAGAGAAATACTTGCTGTTTAAGCAGTCTCGACTAGATGATCTAAAGCATCTGCAAGTGCTAGTTGTTCAGAATTTGGTTTACAGGAATGTCATTAGAAGTTCTCAGAAGGCATCCAGAAAACGATACAAATGCAGTTGCCTTTTGCAGGTATATTCTATTTATCCACGTCAAATTATTTTTTGGGTGAGGCTAATTAAGCTTTGTTATTATCAACATGAATTAAATGTGCTGATCATGACTGACAAATCTTCTGATATCAACTTTTGTTTTTCAGGATAATGTTTTTTATGTTGATCTGAATTCAGATAACCATGGTATATTCTTGGAACTTTCGAGGTTATTTTTCAATGGAGATTCAGAGCTTCACTTGGCAAATTTTCTTCACATGATCACCACGATGGCAGAGTCGGGTTCCTCCAAGGAGCAAGTAGAGTCGTTTGTGTTGAACACGCAGAAGTTTAAGAATCTTTCTGCAGCAGAGACTCCTTGGACCCTTGAGACAGTACGGCCTTCATCCCATGAAAGTGGCGATCTGCCTCGTTCAACTCCTCCAACAACAGTCCTCCTTGATGAAGAAGGTAGTTCTTCAAAGGCCAAGAAGAGGAAATCAGCCGATTGGCCTCCTGCTGATTGGAAAACTGCCCCTTGTTTTGAGTTTGCTTCTGTGAATGGTGTACTGACAACAAAAGTGGTAAGTGGTGCTGAAGATGATTCAGAACTTGTGCTTTCAGGGCTTGCTGATGCAACAAAAATGAGCGTTGACCATATTTCACTGGATGAGTTTGAGGATGTAAATGAGAATCCTTGTTCTGTGAATCCTCGAAATGATCATGATGTAGGAAGTGTCCACGGCTCGGGATCCACCAAGTTCCACAACAGACAGCAACTGCATTTCCGAACTCCAGACCAAACCCAAGCAAAGCAGACGGGTCGGACCGGGGAGCTTCTTGCTTTCAAGTACTTCACCGAGGAGATGGGTGAGCAGAGAGTGGTGAATTGGGTGAACGAGATGAGTGAAACTGGTCTTCCTTACGATATCATCATTGGAGACAATGAGTATAACCGTGAGTACATTGAAGTGAAAGCAACTACAAATCCGAGGAAGGATTGGTTCAAAATAACGACAAGGGAGTGGCAGTTTGCAAGTGAGATGGGTGATTCGTATAGTGTGGCTCATGTTGTATTAAAAGGCGATAACTCAGGTGCAGCAGCGAGTGTGTCTGTGTATAAGAACCCGGTGAAGCAATGTCAGATTGGTAAGCTTCAGTTGGTTATCCTGATGCCAAGAGGAGGTTGAGAGTTATCCTAAGCTGGAGCTGCAATGTGTTTGTTGTTGAATACTGGGGGTGAAGTGAAGTTATACAGATTGATAAACAACAGACAAAGAGAGAGACCAGAGAAAGCAAAAGATGAGAGGGATTGGTTGGAGTGGACTCTCCTGCTGTTTCGGTAGAGCCTGTAAATTTCACTCAAATTAGGTAATCCAATTTTAATAGAATTTTTATGACTACCATTCAATCAAATCTCTTCAATTTAATCTCGATTTTATAAATTTTAAATGAAGTAACAAGAAATTCTTCTATTTTTACATGAATCTGATTTTCATGAAAAAACTCTTCTTTTATTAATTAAAGAGAGAGTTGTTGAAACGGGCACAACGCATTGTGTGATGTTTTGGTAGGAAAGACACGAATTAAGACAGACACTGCATTGTTATTGGAGTGAATTTTGGTTAGACCGGTTGAATTCTGGCCCGATCTGAAAATGACTTGGGCCCGGGTTTGGGTTAAGAAAATGGATCATGACTCAGTGTCCAGCCAATAATATGTAGGCTTGTTCATGAACCGGTTCGGGGTCGAACCGGTTCAGAACTGAACTGGTCTGATTTGTAAGAAAACAGTATTTTTTTTTCTGTTTTTAAAAAAATTGTTCTGGTTTATAGAAAAAAGAACTGGTCTGGTTTGAATCAATTCAGAACCGGTTCGAACTGTTCTGCTTTATTTTTTTTAATAACAATTTTGGTTCGGAAATAATCCGGTTCAAATTGAAACTAAACCGGCTGAAAATCCTGCCCAACACTGAACCGACTGAAAAAATACTGAACTAGCTGAAAAACACGCTGAATCGACTGAAAAAACACTGAACTGATTGAAAAATACACTGAACCGATTGAAAAACACACTAAACCGATTGAAAATCTGTTCCATAACCGACTGAAATCCTGTCCAACATCAACATACGAGACTCCAATACATCTCTAGGTTTGGTTTATTTCAGACATCTCTAGGTTTGGTTTAATTTCAGATCAGTTTAGTTGATTTTGTTTTAATCCGGTTCTAAAATTATTTAGGTTTAAAGTGGTTTGATCTAAATTTAAGTAAAACTAGTATTAAAAAAACGAGTCGATTCTATCTGCATTTTTGGTACTATTTTGAATTGGTATATTTGAAGCCTAAAAAAATGGTTTGGTTTTGGAACTAGTTCGGTCGAACCGTTTTGAACCAAATCAGAATCATACCAGTTCATCCGAACCGGTTAAATTGAACAAGCCTAAGAATATGGAGTCGGGACCCGACTTGTTGAACCATCAAAAAATAAGTTTTATTTTCTAATATTATTATTTGTTAGGATACGACATGATAATAATACTAACACTGTTCTAAGGGTAAACTACAACATTAACTCTTAATGTTTGAAAAGACTTGAATTTTTTTTCGTAAAGTTTAAATTGTAAAAAAAAATATTCATGTTTGGCCAAAATATAAGTTGAACTTTTTTGTAAAAGTATATAGTAAGTTTTGAATTTATAAAAAAATATTAATTTAACTATCCCACATTTTTTAAATGTTATGATTGAGTCTTGATTTGATTCGAGCTTGATTGAGCCCCAATTGAGGGGGTTTGGATTTGACTTTTGGTCCATATTGACCCTCAATGGGTGGAAGACCAGGTCTGAGTTAATACACATACCTAAGTTGCCCGAATAAGGCTTAATTGAACCACAATTGAATGGGGGTCGAACTAGTCCTTACTTCGAATGTGTCTTAATTGAGACACAATCGAGGAGGCTCAAGTTTGGTCTTGACCCAAACCGATCCCCCATAGGTGGACGACCAGGTCTGGGTCAAGCCCCAAATCTGACCCCCTTGGGGTTCAATCGAGCCCTAGTTGAATTAAATCTCAATTGTAATATTTGAAAAAGTTTAACAAAGTGAATTTTTTAAAGTTTTTTTTTTTGCAATTTTTAAAATTTATTTCGTTAAATTTGGATGAAAATGTTGATGGTTAGAGCAAACTTGCACTTTGGCTAACACACAAGGGACTGAAATTTTACAATTTAAATTTTAGAAGAAAAACTCGAAATCTGACAAAAACTTAGGAGCAATGTGATATTTTACCAATGTTCTAAATACATTAGGTTAAAAACGTAAAGGTACTATATCATGAAAAAAAAACTATATCTTGTTTAATGGTTAACCGAGATATATACTTTTTATGTTTGAGATAATAATTTTACAGATATTTTTCTAATTACTAAACAATTTTAATTACAAAACATTTTGTTAATTATCAACCGAGATGGATATTTTACAGTTTATTTTGGATGTCATTATTAAAATTAGGGATAAAAGTCATTTAGGTAAGGTACAAGTCACGTATTTACAAATAGGTATTTCAGAAAAATTTGTTACTTTGTGGTATATTAGAAGTCATAAATGTATCTCTTTATTTTGACATCCATTTTGGATGGAGCACGTTACACGTGTCATGTGTGCAATTTGACGATAAATTGAGAAGTTTTTTTTATTATAAAGATCAAAATACCCTTGATTCACACCCTTACCTATTCACTCTTCCTCTCCACTCGGAAATTAGGTTTTTACCGTTCAAAGAGATCGTTCCGTCTGAAAATCGCATTGATCGACGAAGGATTCTGGAACGAGAAGAAAGATATATGTATCCGACATTTTAGGTTTGAGGTATGAGAATAAGGATCATGGATCAGTTTAGGGTCAAGAATATAGAGTCGAACCCGACCTGTCGACCCATCAAAAAATAAGTTTTTTATTTTCTTTAAAAAATATTATTTGCTAGGATATTACATATGATAATACTAAGACTATTCTAAGGGTAAACTATGACATTACCTCTTAATATTTGACTAGATTTTGAGTTTTTACCGTAAAGTTTAAACTGTAAAATTTATTTTCTTCATATCTGGCTAAAGTGAAAGTTTGCCTTCTCCGTCAATTTTTTCATCCAAATTTATGATAACAAATTTTGATTTTATTTTTATAAAAATAACAGAACTTTATAAAAAAATATCACAATTTAACTATTTCAATCTTTTTTAAGTTATAATTGAATCTTGATTCGATCGGGGCTCGATTGAGCCGCAATTGAGGGGGCTCAGGTCTGGGTTTTGACCCAGACTAACCCCTAATGGGTCGGGGACCAGGTATGGGTCAAGATACCCAGACCCGAGCCCCTTGATTGGGGCTTAATCGAACCCCTATTGAAAGGGGTCGAACTTGTCCCCAATCGAGGAGGTTCAAGTATGGTCTTAACCCAGACCGACCACTGTGGGTGGGCGAGCATGCCTAGGGTCAAGAGCTAGATCGAACCCCCCTCGATTGGAGTTCAATCAAGCTCTAATTGAATCTAAACTCAATTGTAAAATTTGAAAAAGTTTTACAGTGTTAAATTGTGATATTTTTAAAGTATTTTTTTTTTGCATTCTATAAAACTTATTTTGTTAAATTTGGATGGAAATTTTGACGGTTGGGGCAAACTTGCACTTTGGCTAAACACGAGGAAATGAAATTTTACGATTTTAACTTTAAATCAAAAACTCAAATTTGACCAAACATTAGGGGACAATGTGATAATTTTCTCATGTTCAATTACATTAGGTTAAAAACTTAAAGGTACTATATCATGAAAAAATACTATTTTTTCTTCTGATCAACCGAGATAGATACTTTTTAATTTTTAGATAATAATTTTAGAGATATTTTGCCAATTTTGCCAATTTTAAAGTCTTTATTTTGGATGTCATTATTAAAATTAAGGGTGATCGTTGAGTAGTTAATTATAAGATATAACATTTTTTAATATTTGTTTATATTATTTTTTTTTCAAAAAATAATTGTTGAGAGTTAGACGGGTAGACTCGTCGAAACGAGTTCGGGTCACCTTATGTGACCCGTGTAGGCTCATGGGTCATGTTTAGGTCAATCCTCATCGACCGGTGTTTGGGTCAACTCGACACGACAGGTCGATCCGTATTAACCGGTGTTATCAGAACCAAACCGACCCTCGAACCGGTGAGAGGGCCAGTTCTCCGTTCGTCCGGTGCAACCCGGTCAGGCCCGGGCGGACCGGCCGGTTCACCATGCATTAATATTTTTTTAATAAAAATACATACTACTCTTGTACACAGAATAAACCGCGAAGCAGAACCATGGCGAAGAAGAACCGTGACGAGTGTATGTCACTGCAATTCCCTTTTTCATATGGTAAATTTTTGTCAATACAGAGTTGACACTGCTAGTTTTCGTGCCTTGCAACAACAATGTCTTCTTGTCTGTCTCAATCTACAAATCCACAAACACCTCACCCCCATTATAAATCTCTCATTTTCGCTTATAAACAATCAGGGAATCCAAGGCAACAGAATCGAAGAACCTACAATCTTTGACACGTGTTTTTCAAGCTCCCTCAAGACCCTTTTCTTTTGCGGAGTCTTTATTTTCAACATTGTGAGCTCCGGATGAGATGCTGCGACATTATCAATTACAGTTCAAAAGAGAGTATATAGAAGGGCGGAAATTTATCTTCCAGAAGCCCTTACAGAACATTAACGAGGACAATAAAAGCATGTAGAATAACAATTAACATTTATGATTACCTAGGAAGTAAGTCCACGATCGAAGCGGCAACGTCGACCGCTATCTGAAGGAACCTAGGGTTTTTCAGATGTTTATGCCACAAAAGGGAAGAGAACTAGAGAAGTGACAGAGAAGAGTTTTCGACGAACTGAAGAGAACCAATAATCTGAAGAAGTCGGTTTAAACCGAAGAGAATCGATTGATCGGTTTTAAAAAAATTAATATCATCCAAACAACTAGAATAGAAAATCGACCAATTTTTTAAATTTTAGTCGGTTCAACCATATCCGCCATATATTTTGGTCTTTCAATTGAACCAACCCGAATAGGGGTCTAATTCCCAATCGGACCAACGGTCCAATCTGGTTCTGATAACTATGGTATTAACACCTCTAATTTTGGTTTATCATATGTTCTTTAGAAAAAGGATATTTGTCTCTAAAATTTCAGGTATAATATTAGTAAGAGTTAATAATTGTGTTATCAGAACATGAGCTGCCCTAGTGCGTTTCTTCTTCGGTACCAACTTTCTTATCTGAAAAGTCTTCTCCCTATTCATTTTGGCACCAACAACGACGAACCCACAATCTTGCTTGCAGACAACTACTACACGGCTGGAGTTGTTTTTTTTTGCTGAAATCGGGTTCGTACCCCTCCTCAATACTGTGTTCGATGACGTATTTCCGAAAGGCTTGCCCATCTATGAACCGCATCCCTTACTTCAGTTCGTGCTTTGGCCGCTGATTTCCTGTGCTTTCACCGTTCACTGCATCATCAAATATCTTGTAAGTCCGTGTACTTGTGATGTCGCTTTCAACGTCTGAACCAATAGGGGTGGTTAGAGTGTCACTTCGGGCTTCTGTCAGCAAAACTGGTTCAACAACATGAACTTCCCTCGTCACGCTGTCATCAATGTTCTCCCCGTATAGGAGATCATCAAAACTGTTCTCATTTAATGCGGTGACATTTGTTCTCCCCTCGGCACGTCCAACACTAGCACCTTCACCTGCGGTGGCATTTGTTGGTGTTTTCTTCACTGCCGACCTAACTTGGGGATGTAAATCATCCTCAACATCGTCATCATCGCCATCGTCGTCATCTCGACCCGCTTTCCAATTAGGATCGGATATAGCATCTGATAGTGAATCAGTTTCATCTGATGAAGAGTCTGTTTCCTCGGGTTGCATTGACCTCTTTCCCTTGTCTACTGAAACTTGCCTCTCCAATTTCTCTTCTATCTGGATATTGACTTTTAGGCGAAGCCCCTCCATAAATGGATCCTTCTCACACACCACGGGATCAAACGGTGCCACAACATACAATGCCAACTGCAGACTTCCATCTTGCTTCACCAACATCTCAGTAACGTCTTCGTTACTCTTCACAACCGTCAAATCTGATTTCACATCTCCATTAGGAGGGAGATAGAAAATACAACCCTCGGGGACTAAGCCGTAATACTCCATGAACACTTCGACTGTCTCATAACTTAGTATATCCCTCCGTAAAACAGTAACTTCGGACTTCCCAACCCACTTTCCATCAACAAAAACACCGTCGTAATGAATCGTCAAGTCGTAACTTTGGTTGTCCATTTTTTATCCTAACAAAACAGAAATACACAAATGGAATCAGCTCAAAACAGTAAACGAAAAATGGAACTTTAAGGTTCAAATTCAAAACAACACTTGAAGGTTGTCGCAATACTGTAAATAATTTGTAAGGAGAGATTGAAATTCATTTTACAAGCTAAGCTTTGTATATTAACAGTTTCTGATGTGGAGGGTTTGCACTATGTTAATCAAGAGATGGAGGCAAAAGTTACTGCATCATTCAACCTTGACAGCAGGTCAGTTATAATCTGGAAGTTGCAGTCGTATGGATCATTTATGGGTTTGCTTTCTCCCCTGCAAACAATGGATTGGTTCTCTGTAAATAACCGAGCATTTTCAAAATCGAGTGACAGTTCAAAATCGAGCATTTTTACGAAATGAACCCAAATAATCCATCATTTTCACAAGTCGAGCATTTTCACAACTGCTGCTACGGTTAAATCAGTCCAATAATCACTACAAATTGACCGTGTAATAATCAGTCCAATAAGTTTCTGAACTAACCAACTACTACACGCCAATAATCAGTCCAAATTCAATCTTGCAACAGACAACCAACTCCAAATTCAATCATGCCAACGATTTGAGGAAACTTACGCAGGATTTTGTAGGAGCTTTCCTAGGGAGAACGCGGTCGCTTCTCGGGCGGACTTCTCGGGCGGACGACGGCAGCAGCACTTCAGGCGCAACGGGAGAAGACAACAGTAGAGTTCAGGCGCGCGGGAGAAGACAAGAATTAGGTTTTGCGGGACTTTAGAGTTGTTCAGGTGTTGTTCAGACTGAAGAGTATGGAGGAGTTGAAACCGAAACAAAGGTGATGGTTTGCCTTAGGGGTAATTTGGTCATTTAACATGGCATCGGTTCGAATTTAACGACAACACGTGCCCTTCACGTGACACTTAACAGGATTTTTTAACATTGGGTGCAATGACCAACAAAATGAAACATACGGGTGTAAATAATTGCGGCAAAAAACATATAGGTCCAACGACAAAAAATTGCAAACATCCGGGTGCAATTTCATACTTTTCCCTTTTTTTAAAAAATTTACGGCTTCTTAAAATGTTTGAGGTTCAACTTCAAGTATATATGTTAAAAAATTATGAGTAAATTTTTTTTCTACCTGAGCTGTTTGTTTTTCCTGGGTTCTTCCTCAACACTTTCTAGGTCTAGACCATTATCTTTAATAGTCTCATAAGTTATTTTCGACGAATTTGCATTCCCCCTAGACTTAACTGAAAATACTCTTTCAAAAAATATGCATTTCTTGATTCCATTATCGTATTTTTGTGTATATCCGAAATTATCGAATCATGAACAAGAAACCGATCATCATTGTTACCATGGCGCAATAAAGCTCTCATGCTATTTCATGTAGTTTTTTTAAGTGAAAAAGTATGAAAAAGATGTAACATGTTTGCCCCGGTGGTAAAAGCGGCTCAATGTTTGTTTTTGATGTAGTATATTTGGTGTTGTAGGTTTTTGATGAATTCCGTTTGCGTTTGTTAAAAAATTCCGTTAATACCGCAAATGCCTTGCAAGTGATTTTTTTTCGGTTTGAAATTCCGCCTGACTTCTTCACTGCTATTGTCTCCCTCCATTGAAGCATAGGTTTGTCTTCTTCGCCATTGTCGAACCTGGCTATGCTTCCGACGACGGATGACGGCAAATGCAGTAGACAAATAAGGCAGCAACTTGAAACATGTATGCGTTTCTCCGTTGCATTTTCCGTCTTCCTCCCAGATGTGCGCTATTGCGGCGAATCTTCAATTTTAATCGTGAGATCTGCTTCTCGCCGTTGTAGAATGCTGTAATTTGGAGGTCGTGAGGTGGTGTATGGTTTGAATTTGGAATTGAATGCGCTATGGATTGAAGGTGAAGCGACATTGTTCTAACTTTTCTTCAGCTTTTAATTTGTAGAAGTGACATTGTATGGCATCTCCAGATGAATTCCATCAAGATAACCAACTAAACATACCACCTTCCTAAGAGAGGAATTCATCCACCCAAAGCCACTCATACCACAAAATTCCGCTTCTGCCATCGCCGTAACAGCAGCCAAAGGAAGAGAATCACTGTTGGAGCTGCAAAAATGCATGTCAAATGCAGTCACTAGTAAAGGCTCGTCTACCGGGTCTACCATTTTCCATGGAGCTAGTCATCCTCCAGAGCCAACCGACATGGACCTCATGAAACCTGTCTTTGTCCCTGTCGGCCGGACCACATCCGAGACTGGAACATTGCTTAAGAGTTTGTCAGTGAAAGGAGAGCTCCATATTCCAGACCTCACCATGAAACCAATCCTATCTTTGTTGGAAATGGCTCACAATGAAAAACTCCGTGACTTGGAATACAGTGATTTCGGGGCTCTGCAAAGCTGGGAAGATGGAAATGGCTTCATCTATCGTAGTTGGAATGTAAGACAAGAATGAGTTATCTTGGAACTCCATGATATCTGGGTTTGTGAGAGTTGGCAACATGAAAGCTACAAAATCAATCTTCATGCAGATGCCAAGTAAGACTGTGGTTTCGTGGACCGCCATGGTTTCTGGGTTTGCCTCAATTGACCTTGATTCTGCAAAAGCCATCTTTGACCAAATGCCAGTGAATAACACAATCTCTTGGAATGCCATGATCACATGCTACGTCCATAATCACAAGTTTGATCAAGCTCTGTCCGTGTTCCACCAATTGTTAATTGATGGGCATCACATGGTGTCCTGTCTAGCATTTAATGGCCAATGCAGAGAAGCTATTGCTCTCTATGATAGGATGTGCCAAGAAGGTTTAAAGCCCGACAATGTCATCTTCATCGCTGTTTTGACAGCTTGCACTCACGGAGGGTTGGTGGAAGATGGTAAAAGAGTATTTTATGAAATGTTGAAGGAGTATAGGATTGAACCCCAAATCGAGCATTATGGTTGCATGGTAGATCTTCTAGGAAAAGCGGGAAAGTTGAGTGAAGCATTTGAGTTCATAGGAAGTATGCATTTGGAGCCAAATGCGATCATTTGGGCTGGTCTAATTTCTTCTTGCAAAATCCATGGGAGCCATGAAGTGGTGGACTTTGTGGTTCATAAGGTCATGGAGAGAGAGTCATCTAACCCGAGCTACTTGATGCTGATATCAAACTTGACGGCGTCGGTGGGTCAAAAGGTTGAATCCTCAAGGTATCGGTTGGCAATGAGAGAGAAAGGAGTGGAGAAAGTTCCCGAGTGCAGCTCCATCCAAGTCAGAAACACGGTCCATGAGTTTGTGTCAAGAGATACAGAGCATGAACAAAGAGAGGAAATATATAGAACTTTGTTTCATCTTGATCAAGAAATGAAAAGGCTATGTGATGGATTGAGGGGATTTCGCGATAATAATGGATTATGAAAAATCCGTGTGATGGGTTTAAGTCGAAAAACTGCGTTAATTATTTCTGAGTATGCTGCAAGGTAAGGTTTACTTCCACCCAAATGTTTATTTCTCATATTGGTTAATTACCAAACCTTGTACTCAACTTTTAAGCATATTGTAAACACAATTATGCTAGGGTTTTGGGGAATAGAGAGCGGATCGGTTATTGGAGGGAACCGGTTCGGATATTAGAGGGAAAACAAATAGAGGGTAGTTTTGGTATTTTCATTTTTTGTTATTTTAACATTCAAATAATCAAGCATGTGAGTTGCACGTGTCTAATTTAAACAGAGAAATTGACGAAAAAATAAAAACGTTTTTTCAAAAACCAACAGAATGAAACATACTACATTAAAAACCCGCGGTTCAAAACAAGTTACATCAGTTACCAATTTTGTTAAACATCTTGCATCTTTTTTATACTTTTCTTTTCTTTTTTTTTTATAAAGAATTTACGACTTCTTAAAATGTTTGAGGTTCAACTTCAAGTATATAACTTAAAAATTCAGAGTAAATTGTTTTTCTACCTAAGCTCGTTTGTTTTTCCTGGGTTCTTCCTCAACACTTTCTAGGTCTAGACCATTATCTTTAATAGTCTCATAAGTTTGTTTCGACGAATTTCCATCCCCCTAGACTTAACCGAAAATACTTTTTCAAAAAAAAAATGCATTTCTTGATTCCATTATCGTATCTTTGTGTATATTCGAAATTATCAAATCATGCACAAGAAACCGATCAACATTGTTGTTTTGAACATATCCAATGAAGATGCAATTAACATTTTTTGGTCCAATCCCCACCTTTTAAGATGAGGTAGCATTGGTTTATTACTTTAGCAAAACACCCCCACACTCGGAGGTGATTGAAAAAAAGTTTTTTTTTTTTAGCTTTTCATAATTCGAAAGATATTTTCTCTTCTTTCTTTCGGGGTACCTTACTTAAAATGCAATTGATATTTAAAATAGTTTCCCCCACATGTTATGAGGTAACCCAGAACTTATCAACATCTATCTATCTATATATTAATTTGGCTAGAACCTCTACAAATAAGACACACAAAATTTTATTATGTTTTGTTGTCAAAAAGAAACATTTTGATTGTTTGATGGATTATTTTTATAACTGTCGATGATGAGAATTCTTTGTGTGTACCTTTAGAAGCTGTAGAAATTCTTCCAAAGTTTCTAATCCATTCTCACGATACGTTACGATTTGTTTTCCAACTTTCTCATTTATTGTATTCATTTTATATCAAAATGTTACTATTTATTTATTGTCATACAAAAGTATTGTATATTTGTAGATTGTTTTTTCAATATTGTAGAATTTACCTCTAGCTAAATATTTGTTTATTAATTAAAAAAATATTAAATAAGTATTTAATTCTCATTAATATGTCAGTATAAAATATTAAAAGTATGCCCAATTATAATAAAAATAATTAAATTAAATTGAGTGACAAATATTTTATATATCTATATCTACATATGATAAAAGAACTTCTCTTTCTAACGCATATATACATATGATAAATAAATATATTATAGAGTAATATATATAATATCTGATCAGTAAAATATAAATTTTCAATGATATATATATCCATTCAACAAACTCATTCTTCTCTATATATACCAATATATATATATATAATATATGATCAGTAAAATATAAATTTTCAATGATATATATATCCATTCAACAAACTCATTCTTCTCTATATATACCAATATATATATATATATATAATATCTGATCAGTAAAATATATTTATTTCAATGATATATATCCATTCGACAAACTCATTCTTCTCTATATATACCAATCTCCTTTGTTTGAGTTTTCGCTTCAATACCAATCTCCCTCATTTGAGTTTTAGCTTCTACAATGAACATCCTCACTTTCCTTCCACCTAAACCTAAATCCACCCGGATCCGCCGAGTGTGGGCCCATAATCTTTGCGACGAATTCAACATAATTCGAAGCTTGATCATTCACTACCCTTACGTCTCCATGGACACGGAGTTCCCCGGTGTTATCCACTCCGACTCGACACCGCACTATGTCCGCTCTCCAGCCGATCAATACCACCTGATCAGGAAGAATGTGAATGATCTCGAACTCATTCAGTTGGGTCTCACACTCTCCGACCACCATGGTAACCTACCGGAGGAAAGGGAAGGAATTTGCTGTATATGGGAATTCAACTTCTCCGATTTCGACCCTATTCGTGATCGTTACAACCCAGACTCTATCGCATTGCTTCAGCGCCAGGGCATTGATTTCTCCCTCAACCGTCTCTACGGCATTCATTCAAGCGATTTCGTCCGTGAAATCTTGCATTCGGGACTACTCTATAACCCGTCATTAACGTGGGTTACTTTCCACAGTGCTTATGATTTTGCATACTTGATCAAGATTCTTCGTCGCGCTGTCCACGGAATCTGTCTACTTCTAGAAACTCTAAATAATTTCCTCCTCATCCTTGAACAGGTGTTCCACAACATCTACGACATGAAGCACATGATGCAATTCTGCGGATTGCATGGTGGTCTTGAATATGTGGCGAAGACACTCAAAGTAGAGAGAGAAGTGGGAGTGTGTCACCAAGCAGGTTCCGACAGTCTGCTAATATGTCGCGCATTCTCGAAGATGCGGGATACCTTTTTTGACGAGGACAAGTTGAAGATGTACTGTGGGATTGTTTATGGTTTAATGTGTTTTTAGCATATATGATGCTTAGATTCTGCAGATTGGATGAACTCAAATTCATTTGTTTTTTCTGTAAATAGTTTTTATTTTTAAAAATAAGTAATGATATTACAGTCGATTAACTACTGAATATAATTTCTGATTAGTCTAATAAACCAAACGTGTTTTTTTCAATCCAAATGATTATCTATCATTTATTTTTTGCATCACTCATCTCTTTATTTTCTGGTTCACATTCTACGATGACTAGAACAAAATTTATATGGAGCAGTAAACATGAGAAATACCTAAAAAACTGTCATTTATCATTGTTGAAGTCCGGTTATACCATACCTTTCTCTTATGGAGGCTGCAATGTTCTCGGCCTTGTGATTGTTGGGCTATTGTTGGGCCATTAATATTGAATTGGTTTGTTAGGCCGGTTATATTTTTTTCGAATTTTTTCAAAAACTATATACTTTAGTTTTTTTATTTAGGAAAGTATGTATAGAAAAAAAATATTTGAAAAAATAGATATACGCGCACCCCCAGAACGCGCCTTTTGGCAATACGCGCACCCCCAGGACGCGCCAATTGCATAGGCGCATGTTGGGTGTCTCCTTTTTTTAAAAAAAAAAATTGTTCTATAATGCCGACTCGATGTTTAATTAAAAATAAAATTATGTATCTATTAAAAATATTTAAAAATATTATAGTAAGTAGATATTTTAATTGCGATTCAAATGATGATAAAAATATTAAATTTGGATTTACGGATTGACTGTACGGCATGCCGTAAGTTGAGATATGAAAATTTGACTTAAAAAATTATAACTCGGACCATGTAAGTCCAAACTCAACACGGTTAACGTTATTTAGGTCGTAAATCAATTATCTACGTAGGATAATGTTTTTGATTAAAAATACAGTAATTTTGTAACCCCACATCGTTTACACCCAAATTTGACCGAAATAAGTAAATGCATTAGGTGAGAAATTTAATTATATACTTACTCAAAAAAAAAATAAAAAAAATACGGTGCGTAGATAATTTAATTATGAATTAAATGACACTAACTATGTGTTAATTTTTGACTTTTAGACTGACTGTATAATACGGTACGTAAAAAACTCTACATACGATACAAAAACTTCCAAATAGTGTTTTGAACAGTGAAGTTACTGTTGAAACAGTACAATTTACTGTTGAAACAGTAAATTTACTATGCAAAACACTATTTGGAAGTTTTTGTATCGTATGTAGAGTTTTTTACGTACCGTTTTATACAGTCAGTCTAAAAGTCAAAAATTAACACATAGTTAGCGTCATTTAATTCATAATTAAATTATCTACGCACCGTATTTTTTTTTATTTTTTTGAGTAAGTATATAATTAAATTTCTCACCTAATGCATTTACTTATTTCGGTGAAATTTGGGTGTAAACGATGCGGGGTTACAAAATCACTGTATTTTTAATCAAAAAAATTATCCTACGTAGATAATTGATTTACGACCTAAATGATATTAACCATGTTGAGTTTGGACTTACATGGTTCGAGTTATAATTTTTTAAGACAAATTTTCATATCTCAACTTACGACATGCCGTACAGGAAATCCGTAAATCAAAATTTAATATTTTTTGCATCATTTGAATCGCAATTAAAATATCTACTTACTATAATTTTTTAAATTTTTTTTAATAGATACATAATTTTATTTTTAATTAAACATCGAGTCGTCATTATAGAACAAATTTTATTTTTAATAATAAAAAAAAAGGAGACACCTAACATGCGCCTATGTAATTGGCGCGTCCTGGGGTGCGCGTATTGCCAAAAGGCGCGTTCTGGGGGTGCGCTTATATCTATTTTTTCAAATATTTTTTTTCTATACATACTTTCCTAAATAAAAAAACTAAAGTATATAGTTTTTGAAAAAATTCATTTTTTTCTTGAATATTTTCTCGGTTCTTTATATTTTATATTCGGTCTTCTTAGACACTAGGTATTTAAAGGGGAAGAGATTTCAAATGAAGGAACAATCACTAATGATCTTGAATTCCTGCCTCTTCGTTTTATCTTGCCTTTCCGTTTCTAGGGTTTCATTTATGAAACAAGTTTTCTTCTCTTCCACCTCAAAATCAACATGGTATCAGAGCTAAGAGGCAATCCTTGCCTCTAACTACACCGATCCTTCTGAGGAAGAACCAAAGGGAAACCTTGGCCATCGAGACAGAGGCTGACCCGCGTGAGGATAAAGCTCGGCCAACCCCAATGGAAGAACTGACAGAGGTCGAAATCGATGGTCCAAAAAAGAAGGTGTGCATCGGGACCACCTTGAATGATGCCAGTCATCAACACCGACATAATGTCCTACGAGCTAAGGATAGATCCTTCGATCAAGCCTATCGCTCAAAAGAGAAGGTCAATCAGATCAGACAAGCGCTTGACGATCAAGCAAGAAGTAGGCAGACTGCTTGAAGCCAACTTTGTTAGAGAGGTACGTTTCCAAAGTTAGTCGCCAATCCAGTGCTCGTAAAGAAATCAAACGGCAAGTAGAGAATGTGCGTCGACTTCCGCGACTTGAACAAGGCTTGCCCAAAAGATTCGTACCCTTTTCCTCGAATTGATCAGTTGGTAGATGCAACCTCTGGTCACAAAATGCTGAGCTTCATGGACACATATTCAGGATACAACCAAATCCGAATGCACCCGGCCGATGAACCCCACACAACCTTTGCTATAAGGTGACGCCCTTCGGTCTGATAAACGCAGGGGCAACCTATCAGCGAATGGTAAATCAGCTGCTCCAAGAAAAGCAGGGGCGTAACATGGAGGCCTATGTGGATGACATGCTCGTCAAAACAGTTAAGGGAAGCCCTCCTACAGAAGACCTTCGAGAATCATTCAAATGCATGATAAGGCACAGTGTTCGCCTATACCTAGTGAAATGCGCCTTTAGGGTAAAATCAGGAAATTCCTGGGATTCATAGTCAGTGAGCCCGAAATAGAGGCGAACCCTTAAAAGCTCAAATACTTTGAAAAAAAATGAAGTCCCCAACTTGCCACAAGGAAGTCCAGAGTCTGAATGGTCACCTGGTTGCGCTCAATCGTTTCCTCTCAAGGGTGAGCGACATGTCTCTCTCGTTCTTAAAAACTCTCAGGGCAAAACGCAAGTTCGAGTGGACATTGGAGTGCGAGGCCGCCTTTCAATCACTCAAGAAGCACCTGCAGACACTCCCAGCTTTGGCGAAGCCCATTCCCGGCGAACAACTCTTTCTTTATATAAGTATTAGTGAGGTTGCAGTTAGTGCTGTTTTAATAAGAGAAGAGGAGGAAAATAAGTAGAGTTCAGTATACTTTGTAAGCAAATTGTTTAATTCGGCTAAAATAAAATATATCGAGATTGAAATGTATCTCTATGCCTTAGTTATTGCTGCCTGAAAGTTAATACCGTACTTCCACGCTCACGCCATTACAGTCCTCTCAAACAAGCCTCTCAAACACTTCCTACTGAAGTCAGACTCTTCAGGAAGGATGGTCAAGTGGGCAATTGAACTGAGCGAATTCAAGATCAAATTTGCGCCGAAAACGGCCATCAAAGGTCAAGCATTTGACAGATTTCATAGTGGAAAGCACCGACAATGGTCTAGCAGAAGCATAAAAATGGCAACGACAGCCATAGAACACAGACAAAGGCTAGGAACTCTATATTGATGGATCCTCTTCAAAAGAAGGCTCAGGGCAGGATTAATTCTCATCCCCCCTGAGGGCGAGCCCCTAAAGTTTGCGATCAACCTTACTTTTAAGGCGACCAATAATGAGGCCGAATATGAAGCACTTATCACTGGACTGCAACTCGCTAAGGGAATGGGCATAACGTCACTCCAAGCAAAGAGCGATTCAGAGCTAATCGTCAACTAAATCAATGGCACTTATAAAGCAAATGGGAAAAAATGAAAAAATAACTCGACATTGGTAAAACTCATCGCTGAATTCTCGACTTTCGCGATTGAGTCCATTCCTCCTCAAAACAACCAGCTAGCTGACTCTCTAAGCAAAATGGCGTTCGAAGGAACAAAGATACATGATGTGCAATTCCTGGAACAAGCCTTATATTTGGTCCTCGATAACCGAGCAGAAGTCTTCAATATTCAAAAGCAGGACAACTGGATGACCCTATTACAAAACTTTATAAAAGAAGGAAGACTGTAGGAAGACGAAGGCGAGACCACAATAATAAGCCGTCTAACCGCAAATTATCTTCTCATAGATGGAGAACTCTATAGGCGAGGATGATGCATCTCTCATCCCAAGACATAGAGAGTTCTCCGCGAAGCTCACGAAGGAGTCGCCGCATGTCATGAATGTGCATGCTCTCTAACTCGCATAATCTTCAAACTAGGCTATTACTGGGCAACCTTGAGCAAGAACGCGGCAGAATTAACAAAAAGGTGCGTGACTTGCCAACAGTTCGCACCACGATCTGGTCGACCACCGACATTGCAATCTCCAATGGCAGGAACTTGGCCTTTCGCCTAATGGGGAATAGGGCCCTTTCCCATAAGCACTGGGCAAAGAACCCACATTATCTTGGCGATCGACTATTTTTCCAAGTGGATAGAGGTGAAAGCATTGGCCTTCACGACTGAATTTCAAGTGATCAAGTTCTTGAAAAACCACATATTTTCGAGATTTGGCACCCCCAAAATACTCATATGTGACAATGGTCCACAATTCGTGGGAAAGGAGCTCAAATGGCTCTGCGAAGAATACCATATCGATCACATATTCATATCGGTACACAATCCTCACACGAATGGGCAGGCCGAAGTAGCCAACAAAGTTGTCCTGCCAGGACTCAAAAAGTGAGTTCAAGCCCTTAAAGGAAACTGTGCAGAAGAGCTGGATAATGTATTATGGGTTGTCCGAACGACACCCAAAACAGCAACGGGAGAAACACCATTTAGTTTGGTGTACGGATCTGAGGCAGTAGCACCCGCCGAAATAGTAGTGCCTACCCACAGGATCCTGCACTTTAATGCCGAAGCGAATGAAATCGAGCGTCGTACATACCTCAATCTTGCAGAAGAAAAGCGATGGCCATCAGACAATTCACAAGCTAAAATGCGACTGGCAACCGCTCGATACTTTAACAGAAAAGTCAGCGCTTCCCAATTTTTCGTAGGGGAGATGGTTATGCGAAGAAATGAGTTCACAAAATTGGACAGCCAAAACAAACTCTCAACTAAATGCGAGGGTCCATACAAAGTAATTGAGATCGCCGCACCAGGGTCCTACTACTTGGAAACCGCAGAAGGTGTAAGGCTACCTCGTCCATTCAACTCCTAACATTTACAGATATTTTCTACATAGCTTGTAATCAAAATGTTATGTCAATAAAACAAATCATTCCTTCATACAAAGCATAGCCACTCGAACCAAAAGGAAAAGTCTCAAGGAATGGGGAAGCTATCGAAAGAAAAAGAATTGGCGCGTATAGGCAGATGAGCCAATAAAGGTGACAATCTCGCCCATCAGGCAAAAAAAAGGATTGCGAACAAATCTTATTAAGGTAACAGTTCTTCTCCCATGAAAACCTAGAGTGAGGGGCGAACGAACTATCAAGGTAACAGTTCACCCCAAACTAGGTCCCAAAAACTAAGTCCTGATATACAAGGTGAACGGACCGAAAATGTAACAGTTCCCTTACAAGTTGGGCAAAGACTAAGACCTGATATAAAAGGCGAACGAACCGGAAAGGTAACAGTTCCCTTACAAGTTGGGCAAAAACTAAGTCCTGATATACAAGGCGAACGAACCGAAAAGGTAACAGTTCGCTTACAAGTTGGGCAAAAACTAAGACTTGATATAGAAGGCGAAAGAACCCACAATAAGGGTAACAGTTCCTTTACAAGTCGGCCACAACAAAGTGGGCGAGCAAACCTTAAGTAACAATTCCTCACGTAAAGGCGAATGGATCCATAAGATATGGCAGTTTCCTTAAAGACATGAACCTTGGGTAATAGTTCCCTTAAGAAACTCTGATAAGTCATAGTTAAATTACCAAAAATTTTATCATCAAATCTCTGATAAGTCCCTCGAGCAGGAGGAGAGGTTAGTCGAGTGTTGTCAATCATATCCACCATCCGCTTGATTTGTTCTAGAAGATGATCAACTATGTCTATTTATTCTTCCATGTCGATTTTAACACCATCTTTGCATATATCATTGTGTATTGTTTTACAACTGATGTTCGTAACATTTTGTAAACAAGCAACAACTAATGAGTTTACGGAAGTCCTTCCCCATGGCATGGGCAATGGTGCACGCAGAACATTGTAATGTGGGTGAACATACCAGTGTGTTCGAGAGGAGTATATCTATCCATGTATCTTGGAACAAAATCTTGCCCATGAAGCCCGACCAGGCGAATCCACAAAGTGTTACTAAGTAAATGTCTCCTCCATATGCACCAAGTCTGAGTAATGATGCTATAACCTTTTTTCTGCTCTCACTACTCGATTCTATCTGAAAAATGGGTGATAGTAGAAGTAGAGGAATTACTGAACACAAGCAAAATGGCAAAAACCTACACTCATAACTATATAATTCACTGATATACAACCAATGAAAACTGCTATATCAGGCATATAATGAAATGATCGTGTTTCCATGTAAGAGTCCCAAACAATTTGCATATAGAGAATATTTAATATATGTTATACCTACATCGTTGGACTCCATCTGGTTAAATAATATCCTAGACATAATTCTTTGCTCATTTCCACCGCCAATTAAGGATTGATCAATCCAACGTAATGCCTACGGAAAATCCTTAGTGTGGCGTACATCAAAACTACATCTTACACTTCGTAAACGTCGAAAGTGCTCATACAACCATACTTCCAATAAAGATAGATATCTATCTATTTGCTTTGTCTTAGCTTTGGCATCGACACCTAACTGATGATATAACTCTGCAAGAGCAGTTGCACCTGAAACATAATTGTGTACGACCGTTAAATCCAGTAACAACTCCAATAAGTGTGCATGCACTAAGTACCACTCTTGTATATAAATATTGTACAACCCAATACGTACAATGAATAAGCACGTACAACATACTCCACATGCATGGATGATGAATGATTGTTTATATCCATGAACGTTTGTCGCAAACATTATAATTTTATGCTCTAACTGATGCCTCCTTTAAGAGCATTTCTGGTTGTATCTTTTTTTTGGCCAATAAACATCACATATCATTCACTAATCAAACCCGAGTCCGAATACAAAATGTTATCCGCAATAATAAAACGAAGTAAGGGGGTTGGTGGCACAAGCGCCCAATCCGTAGGACACAACCCCGCTAGAACATTCCTCGCTACCCAGTCCGCACAAGCGTTTGCGGACCGGGGGACATGGATCCAAGCAACTTCTCTAAACGAAGACGATAGAGAAATTGCATTAGACAAAATAGGATCCAACCTCCAAGCGAACTCACGGCCATGAATATGGTTGACAATATTCATAGCATCCGTCTCTATGATAACTCTCGACCAGCCGCAGTCGATAGCCAAATGCACGGCTTGAAGAACCGCCGTGGCCTCCACCTCGTCTGCCGAACCCGCTGGAAGGACCCCACACGACCCTCCTTGCAGCCGACCCGCATGATCCCGAGCAATAGTACCGTAACCACCCCTCCGCGTGCTACACGACCAAGCTCCATCACAGTTAATTTTGATTACACCCGGGGGGGGGGGGGGGGGGCAATCCACGCCTGCATGAGACCCGAAGGTCTAACCGATCGTACCTGCGTGGGAGATTCTTCAAGAGTCCGAGCAACCTCCTGGAGAATCGATGGCACCCACGGCTGGACCTTGTCGAACATGAGCTTGCACCTAGCCTTCCAAATGACCCAAGCCACAACCATACATTTCCGCCAAAGTCCCGACCTCAGACGACCCCAAGGGCCCGTGAAATCCGTGGCCTCGTCTAGCCAAGCATCCACCGAAACTAACCCCGAGTCAAGAGTCCGCCTATCCAAGAAAGGCGACCATACCTGTTTCACCCAAGGGCAAGCAAATAGCATATGTTCCCTAGTTTCGATCACATTACAAATAGGACAAAGACAATCAATATCTAAGCCTCTCCTCGCAAGAGAGGATCGCGTCGGGAGCACATCGTTTGCCAATTTCCATGTGAATGCTTTGATCTTCGGCCACACCTCGGCCGACCAGATAGCCGCCCATACCTTCGGTCTGCCCCTCAGAGCAGGTGAGGAAGAAGCTATGGTCGACTGATCCGTATACCTGTGGTTGTGAATTGTGTGGTAGGCCGACTTGACGGTGATATCGCCCGATTTTGTATGAGGCCAAACGAATCTGTCCGGAGCTGTATTGATGGGCAGCTGAATCTGCAAGACAGCTTGGACGTCATCGTGGTGGACTGCATCGACGATCAGCTCCTTATCCCAGCAATTGGAGACCGGGTCTCGCCACGTGACGACTCTAGGCGATGGAGGTTGGCCCTCGTCAAGCCTAGGCCGAATCCTTAACCCCGTTGTCGATGGCACCCACGAGTCAGCAAACGGCCTAATCGAGCGGCCATCCCCTAAAGACCAAGCACCCTCCGCCCGAATGATGTCTCTTCCTTCCAAGAGGCTAGCCCATGCCCAAGAAGCCCTACTCCCGTGAATAGCCTGCATGAATGATGTGTTTGGGAAGTAAATCCCCTTAAGGACTCTTACCCATAAGGCATTAGGTTCACGAATGATGCGGGATGCCATGCTTGCAAGAATGGCACGGTTGAAACAGTTCAGATCCCGGAAGCCATAACCACCGTCGGCCTTGGAAGTGGTCATAGAATCCCAGTTACGCCAATGGATCTTTCTATTCCCATCGCACGACCCCCACCAGAATCGGGCCATGAGACTATTAATCTCACGACACCATGTACTTGGCAACCTGAAAATATGCATCACATAAGAAGGAATGGCAGTGAGGACGGCTTTGATCAGAATCTCCTTCCCTGCATGGTTGAGGAGCTTGTTCCTCCAGCATTGAATCTTGTCCCTAACTCTCTCCCTTAGGTAGATCAGCGCATCCTTCTTAGAGCGACCCCAGACCGTGGGAAGCCCTAAATAGAATCCCGGGTCAGATGAGTGTGCCACTCCAAATAGATCTGAAATTTGCCTCTTATAGTCCGTTTGCGCTCCAGAGTTGAAAAAGAGGGTTGACTTGGAGAAATTTATCTTCTGTCCTGATGCGAGGCAGTACTCTTCAAGTGTGTCCTTGAGGTTCGTTGCCAGAGCGATTGGTCCTTTGAGGAATAGGAGAGAGTCGTCCGCGAAAAAGAGGTGCTGAATCTCGGGACACGACCTCTTAGGGCGGATTCCTCTTATGAACCCCTTTGAGACCTGGTCATCAAGTAATCTGGAGAGTACATCAGCGACCAAAATAAAGAGATAAGGCGAAAGAGGGTCACCCTGTCTCAAACCACGCGATGGTCGAATGATGTCCGATTGGTTTCCGTTAACCAATACTCTATAAGTGACCGATGAAATACACGCCTTGATCCAGGAGACCCACTTCTCATTAAAGCCCCTCCTCCTTAAGGTCTGTAGCAGAAAGTCCCATTCAATCCTATCGTATGCCTTCTGCATATCGATCTTAAGAGCGCATTCAGACGTCCCCGATGTCGTTCTTGGCTTGCCTCTTGTCTTAAGGTATTGGAACATTTCGTGCGCAATAATAATGCTGTCCTGAATACGCCTCCCTGAAACAAAGGCACTCTGGAACGGGGTGACAAGATCATGCAAATAGGGTTTCAATCTATTTGCCAACACCTTAGATATGATTTTGTATCCAAAGTTGCATAAGCTAATGGGTCTAAAATCCGAGGCACACTCGGGGTTAACAATCTTAGGGATCAAGGTAATGTGTGTATGGTTAAGAAATGAAGGCATTGTACCTGTTGTAAGAAACGCGTTAACCAAATTGAGCAAGTCTAGTCCGGTCGTGTCCCAACTCTTATGGTAGAACGTTCCCGAGAAGCCATCCGGGCCTGGA
The DNA here is from genome assembly GCA_946814005.1 of Chamaenerion angustifolium. NCBI lineage: Eukaryota > Viridiplantae > Streptophyta > Magnoliopsida > Myrtales > Onagraceae > Chamaenerion > Chamaenerion angustifolium. Next base: position 6,721,260 of record OX328279.1, read on the forward strand.
GCCTTTGATCCCCCCATTTGATAACAAGCCCTCTTAACTTCATCCAATGAGGCAAGTGCAGTAATTTTCCCATTCATGTCCGCGCTAATCACCCCCGGGACACATTCAAGAGTTCGATGAAAATGCGTATGTGCCCGTTGGCCTCCCCTATCCGAAGTGAATAGAGACGGGAAAAAGGCGTGCAGCTCGGCCGAAACCCTTCTCTCCCCCTCAACCCAAACACCCAGACCGTTTCTCAAGCGAACAATTTTGTTCCGACGCCTTCTCGAGAGAGTAGTTTGATGGAAAAATCCCGAATTTCTATCTCCGTGATCAAGCCACTTCACCCTAGAGCGTTGTCTCCAATAGATCTCTTCCCGCTTCCAAAGAGCATGAAGTTTGGATTTGAGTGACTTTTCTTCGTCCGACCCACATGAAGATAGCGATTGAGTCGAAAGGATGCGCAACCTGGCCTTCGTCCTCTCGATTTCCTTGATGTTATTCTTAAACTCGGCCGAGCTCCAATCTGTTAGAGCAGACTTGCACCGAGCCAGCTTTATCTTAATCTCGGCCATATTTCGCAAAGGCCCTCCCCTAGTCCAAGCCGAATGGATCGTGTCCATACACGAGTCCTTTTTTAACCACATCTCTTCAAACCGGAAAGGTCGCTTACCCTTCTTCTCAATCCGCCTAAGGTTGATCGATATTGGGGCATGGTCTGACCCGAGCATAAGGCCATTTGTGCATAGGGCCGAAGGGAAGAGGTTAAGCCACGATGGGTTTACGATTGCCCGGTCGAGTCTCTCCCTAATCATGTCCCCGCCCCGTCTATTGTTGCACCACGTGAATAAAGTCCCTTTGTGCCCCAAGTCTTCGAGGTTGAGGTCGTCCATAAGGTTATTGAAACCGTCGATTTTTTGTTGGTCTTTTCGGCCCCCTCCCTCTTTCTCTCTATGATGTGAGATTTCATTGAAATCTCCAATACATGCCCAAGGCTCCGTACGGTTTGTTCCCATCCGGCGAAGCTCATCCCAATTCAAACACCGTCTCGCATATACCGAGTCCCCGTAGACCCAAGTTACTCGCATAACCCCACCGAATTCAGGACTTGTCACCGTGGTATCCATGAAATTCTTGTTTTTCGCCATTACTTGAAGGTTGACATCTTTGTTCCACCAAAGGGCCAACCCCCCACTCGCACCCACCGGATGAACATAAGATGCGAAATCCATACCTACTTGTCTTCTAACCATCTCGCAGTGGGCCTCATCCCTCTTTGTCTCCATAAGAAAGACGATGACCGGATGAGAGCCCTTCACCAGGTCCTTTAAGTGGCGAATTGTCAAGGGGGACCCTAACCCTTGACAATCCCAACTTAGGAGGATCATTGGGATCCAGTGACTGCACGCTGGCAGCCACCGGACTCCGTAACCTTCTCTGTTTGTCGCTGATTTCTGGTCCTTGATTTCCTCTCGACTTTTCTAATGGGGTCCGTACCCGTGCCCACCAATTGATTCCCCCTCGAGAAGCAGATCATGGTTTCCCCGTGCAACATGGAAGGACCGCTTTGGGTCTTCCTTTTCTTGGACGACCCCTCTGACACGTTCCAGTCACCACCACGCTTTGGCCCATTCGTGACTGATATCGTCCCCTTACCTTCCACTTCACTCCACGGCTTTTCCAAACCAATGAGCTGCGTGTCCAGCAGTTTAGCCCTTGACGGGTCCGGCATGCATGGTTCAGAGCTAACAGGATTTGCAGCCAGTTTCGCTTGGTCGGTCTTGTCCTGCCCCAGTCTATGCTGACCCGAGGTTCCTTGCAGGCCAAGGCTAATGCAATTTGTGCCCGTAGCCTGCAAAGGAGCCCCCGATCGTGGCTGCAACACTTCATACTCACCCTCGACGATCGCATTTCTCTCGAAGACACTCGTGCCTTGTGACTCCACCGAAATGGGAGTAAGAGGTGTTGTTGTCTCAATGATCCGTAAGATCTCTGACGGCAGCTCTCCCTCCTCTTCCAGCTCCGTGTTAACATTGGACAAGTCCGATTGTCCCCTTGGTCTTGGGATCCTCGGGCAGGCGATGTCGTGTGGCAGTGCCGCTCCCCTATGCGCCCTCACATCGCTGGATAGCGCAGGAGCTGGCCTTGCCACCATAGGATCAGCACTTTCTTGCAGCGAGGCGATGTTTGGTGTCTGTTTGGAGGCCGTATCTCCGTTGTTGGATTGGTTGCTCGAAGCATGGCTTCTAAGGTCCACCACGGGTCTAGTTCTAGTGTGCCCCTGCAGAGATGAAGAGGCCCTGTTTCCCCTGCACACCGAACCCTGATGTTCCTTAGTAGCCTGTTGTTTCATCAGTTGACCCCAAGATTTGAACCTCGGGTCCCTGGAGGTGGCCTGCCGTGCACCCCCCCCCCCACCGAGACCCAACGGTTACTCATCCTAGGTCGATCACAAGATATCCATGGGCCATATAGGAGTGATTCATCAGTCGGGTCCGTAACCACCGTATCCGTGCACCCCTTAGATGAATGCCCCACGATCCCGCAACCGTAACAAAGCTCAGTGAGACGCTCATATTTAACCGATGCCCACTTCTCACACCCTGACGAGTCCAACCACTTGAACCTCGGCATGATAGGAACCGTAGTATCCACGTCCACAAGGATCCGCAGGAACGTCCTCTGTCGCATAATGTTCGAATCTTCAACCTTGAGACACTTTCCAATGCTCTCGCCAATGCTTAAGGCATTCTGTTTGTTCAACATTTCCATACTTAATCCGTGAATTTGCACCCAGACCTGCAGCCTGAGGAAGTCTACATCCGCAATTGACTTGTTTACGGGGCATGGACGGACATTCAAGCAGTGGCCGTGAATCGACCAAGGTGAAAGATCGATAACCTGATCCATGTCCCTCTGATTCTCGAAGTCGAACACCAATGTAGCATCTTCAATTTCAGCAATGTTGACTTTCCCAAACCGACCCCAAGCCTCTCTAAGGACCTTCATGATCACACTTGTTTTGACCAATTTATCCGACAACATGACTCCCAAAGCACGGTGATCCTGACCTCCCTCAAGCCCAAGGTTACTCGAGGCAACCAGGCTCAGTAAAGCCATACCCGGACCCGAATTACCAATAGAGTTGGGACTAGACATACTCAAGACAAGCAAGCAGATCGGACAAGCACAATATGGCAAACGACAACCTACAATACAGGAGGAAGACTCGCAAAAAAGGAGAACAGATGTTTGGTTCGAAATCTTACAGTGATTCACGGTGAAAACCGTGAGGGCGAAATGGAGGCGTCTTAGGAAGTCTTGGGCGTATCGCCTAGGCTTCCTGTGGCGATCCAAGGCAGAGGGCTGGTCGACTGCGTGGGCAGCAGAACCAGACCGAAGGCGAGCGTAAGCGGTGCAAAGGAGACCAATCTCCAGGCTGAGCAAAATCACGCGATCCGCAGTCGAATAGCAGAGCAATTCGCCAAAAAGAACCGTGAGCTGAAAGGTGGAGCTGAGGGGAGATAACCGAGCATGGAATTGACAAAAAGCCCTATCGTCTTGCTGCCTAATTGATCGGAGATGAATTCCTCGGAACCCTAATCGCCATTAAAGCCGAGAGAGAGAAAACGCGTAGCAATATCATTATCACCTAATTAGTGGTTGTATCTTCAGATACTCCTAAAGTTGCACTAATAAAGCTTGGAGTTGTTTCATTCATAAGCTTACTAGTTCGAACAAATTCTCTAACTACTCACAATCCTAAAACTGCAAAAACATCATCTAGAGTAATGACTATCTCACTAAAAGGTAAATGAAATGTGTATGTATCTGCCTTCAATCTCTCCACCTAGATCGAAACAATTTGTTTGTCGCATTGAAGAAAACTTCATCGTACAAGTTGACTAATTCTATAATAAACCACGAGTTGCTTGAATTATTCAACATGTTCTGGAATCACCCATTCTGCGAATTTGAGACCATGAGAGTGTATTCGAAACTCATCCCACTCCTAAAAAAACAGGTAAACATATGTTATTTATTTGTTAACACAATAAATAATTGTTATATAGAAAATATAATAGTATACACTTACGACACCCCTCGTATATATACTAAGCTACATGTTCACTAAAATTTGGAAGAAAAACTTGTTTGAATGAACCTACCAGAAATGAGATACTTGTTGAGTCATGCTTTGCAGATATATGTCTAGTATGTGAAAACAAAAAATATTAATATGGGAAGAAGATTGTGAAAAGTCTTGTCCTTTTTCTTTAACAACTTTACGTTTTTTCTTGAATAACATATTGGTTCTTTCCTTTTGCGTTCATATGTTGTTGGTCTTCTTCATGTATTGTCATCCATCTGTTGATTACAAGTATAATACTGGGGTAAAGTATTGGCATTCCTAGTTTTTTGCGTTTACAATGTTTCCTTAAGAACAAACAACACAAGTTTGACATTGTTGGGAAGAAACGACCCATTTTCTCAAAAGGGTGACCTTGTTGTTTCTTCATGATAAAAACGGTCAATGCTTGCTGTTTTTATCACAAACCAAAGGCATGGTATTGATGTCTCTTAATTTTTAAAACAACGTAGGATCTTACCATTTCGATCAACTGAAAACGATATGACCTTGCCATTTCAGTCGGATGAAAACGATAAGTGTTTATAATGAATAAACAACAAGATCTTGTCGTTTATCTGATAGCAAATAGTAAGAACTTTCCGTTTGCAACTAAATAAAATGGCACAAACTAAAACAACAAGTTCTTATCGTTTTCTATTAGATAAATCGATAGGTTCGTGTCGTAACGATTATACTGTTTTCTATTAGAAAGAAACAATATATGTTGATTCCTATGAAAATATTCCAGCCACGTGTCGAGCTCCTATGATTCCAAGGCATCGACTTCATGCAAATCTTGGAATAGTCGACGGCTTCTTGATCTCTTATGACCTGCAAAAAGGGAAACCCGGGTGTTGCCCTTTGTTTCCCCTCCGATGACTAAGTCAATAGGAGGGTGTTTGAGAATAATATGTGTGTATGTCAGAGAATTCATTATCTTGTATAAAGGTTGGTTGGTCATTTGTTACTATTCATCTAGTTAGGTTTTAACCGTAGTCAGCCACCTTCCACTCACTGATGGCTTTAACCATGGTCAATGGGTATAAAATATATTTATGAAGTGTATTGGATACACTTCACCAAAGTGTATTCTACACGTTTGGTACGCCCAATGTCCGTAAATGATTCATGTTACTCCTGTCACTTATGCCAGTCTTGGGCTTCTTATCCTTTAAGGTTCTGGGCGACGCCTTATCTGGACACAGGCGTCGCTGGTGTGACAACCATGTCGACGCATGGTAGTGCACCCAGGCGGTGCCCTGGGTACCATGTCGGCGCCATGGTGGTGCATTTCATTCATTCTCCCTTAGCCCGTTATTCCCCTTTAGCCTGGTTTACCACCAGTTGGGAGTCACATTTTACCCTCAGACTGTCAACACCTATTCATAGATGGTAAGGCGTAGACCTGTGATGAGGGCTCCATATTCTGCTTCATTATTTGTGGCTTTGAATGCTAGTGCTAAAGCATATCGCAGTGGTTTTCCCCCATTAGGTGGCGTCAATACCAAGCCTACCCCCGAGCCCTCTTTTGAAGAGCACCCATCTGTGCGCATTTCCCAAAGTTCTTCTTCCTTTATAGCCATTTTCATAGGCATCACTTCCTCAATGGAATGACCCGTCGAATCAACATTGAAGTCAGAAAGTGCTTGTCCTTTAATTGCGGTTCTTGGGGCGAAGTTATTGAAAATTCGCTTAACTCGACTGCCCATTTGACCATTCTTCCTAAGGCGTCTGGTTTTTGTAATAAGTGTTTTAACGGTTGATTTGTTAAAACGGTAATGCTATGAGCATGAAAGTATGGGCGTAACTTCCTAGCCGAGATGATCAATGCGTATAAATACTTTTCAACTTCCAGATATTTCATTTCAACTGGACTAAGGACCTTGCTTACAAAATAAACTGGTGTTTGTCCTATCTTCGTCCTTAACGAGGACAGAGCTTACAACAACACCACTGATGCTAAAGTATAAGTATAAGGCGTCTCCTATTACAGGGTTAGCCACGAGCGACAAGGTTCTGAGGTGACTTTTCAAAGGCAGGGCGCAGCCGACCTCGCCTTCGCTGCTCGCGCAGGGCGCAGCCGACCTCGCCTTCGCTGCTCGCGCAGGGCGCAGCCGACCTCGCCTTCGCTCTCGCGCAGGGCGCAGCCGACCTCGCCTTCGCTCTCGCGCAGGGCGCAGCCGACCTCGCCTTCGCTCTCGCGCAGGGCGCAGCCGACCTCGCCTTCGCTCTCGCGCAGGGCGCAGCCGACCTCGCCTTCGCTCTCGCGCAGGGCGCATCCGACCTCGCCTTCGCTCTCGCGCAGGGCGCAGCCGACCTCGCCTTCGCTCTCGCGCAGGGCGCATCCGACCTCGCCTTCGCTCTCGCGCAGGGCGCATCCGACCTCGCCTTCGCTCTCGCGCAGGGCGCATCCGACCTCGCCTTCGCTCTCGCGCAGGGCGCAGCCGACCTCGCCTTCGCTCTCGCGCAGGGCGCAGCCGACCTCGCCTTCGCCTGCTCGGCTGCTCTCGATCGACAACCTGCTAAGTACTACCACGCCTGCTACCTCGCCTTCACTGTTTCCTCGTGTAAGTCCTACTGTGATTGTGTGCTTGTGTAGTTCAGTAGTTGTGTGCTTGTGTGTGGACAATGGAGATGGTTGTAGTTGACTAGTTGTGTGTTGTGAACTGGTTATTCGCTGGTTGTAGTTGTAGTTGTGTGCTTGTGAACTATGATAGATTGCATTGCTGTTGCTTGATGAAAATCATGAAATACATGCTGTTGTAAGAGATTGCATTGCACATTTGCACATGATTCAAATATCTTGATTGATGTTTCTGTAACTGTGAGTCTGTGAGTTGTGATATTGGTTCACTGATTTTACACCATATTTTTCACTGATGTTTGCACCAGATATTGTGTGCTGTGATATGTGATAGATTAGTGATTAGTGATCCTTCTAAAATCTACTTTAAAATCTTAGTTGGAAGCAATTGCAGATTTTCTAGGTGTTTTCTATGATTTGACTGTGATTTTTTCGGGAACGAAGTATCCTACTGCAAATTTGTACTTCCCGTTGGTGTTTGTTATCAATTACACATTGAAGAAAAATTATGAAGGTGAACGCTTGCTCATGAGAGGTATGGTTGATCGTATAAGGTCCAAATTTGATAAGTATTGGACGAACTACAGTGTCATTTTGGCAATTGCTGTTATTTTGGACCCTTGATACAAGTCTGAGTTTGTCGAGTTTGCTTATAAAAGGTTGCATGGTGAAGAGTATGGGGTCGTTGAAGCTGAAATGATTCGGTCTAAGTTGTATGAGTTATATAATGCGTATATGGATAAGTCAGTTGTAGCATCTTCTTCTTTACAGAAGAAATCTCAGGCTGGTAAAAAGGGTCGTTCAACCTTTTCTTACACTGATCAAGTGTTGCATCATTCGACCGCTGGAGGCAATGTGCTCAATGTAAGTTCTTTAATTCTATTTTTTTTCCTAATCTTTCAACTATTTTATATGTTTCTTAATATGTGTTGTAGGAATTTGATGATTTAAGATCCAGCAGTCAATCAACTCAAAAATGGCAACTTGATCGATATTTGGAAGAAGAACTACTTGATAGGAAGAAGACTTTGAATGTTCTTGATTATTGGCATGGGGAATCGACTCGATTTCCTATTCTTTCTGCTATGGCATGTGATATTTTCATCATCCCTATTACAATAGTTACTTCTAAATCAACATTTAGTATTAGTTGTCGTGTTCTCGATCAATACAGGAGTTCGCTCAAGCCGGAAACTGTGGAAGCTATTATGTGCACTAGAGATTGGATTGCAGACGAGACAAGTAATATCTATAATATTTTTAAATTTTAGTTTCTTACTGTTTTATGATTATATATATGACAAATACTGAAATACATGTTTGCATAGAAGAAGATGAAGAAACAAATTTGGAGCAAGAGATTGACGATTTTATCCCGAATGAGGAAGAGTCACACGCATGAAACTTGAAATTATGTGGTTTGTATTTAGATGTTTTTGGTTGGAATTTGGATTCATTTTGAAGAAGTTTATGTGATGGTACATTGTAACAATGGTACTTGGATCATTTGATGTATGGTGTATTGGTGTGTGAGTCTTATAAGTGATGTCTTATGTGAATTGTGATGAGTATTTCAGCATTTCATGTGAAATGAGTGAGAGCAAGCATTACTTTCTACCATATTTTGAAATAGATGCAATTATTTGATTATTGGTTCATATATTCATCATATATTCATATATTCTAAGTTCTATTATTCTTTTCTGGGCGGGTCAGGCGGGTCGACCCGTCAACCCGCCAGGTCGGGTTCGGGTCACACAATCGGACCCGTGACAGCCGGCGGGTCGGGTTCGGGTCGACCCGTGACAGCCGGCGGGTCGGGTTCGGGTCGACCCGTGACAGCCAGCGGGTCGGGTCGCACCCGGCGGGTTGACCCGTATTTACAGGTCTAGTGTCACCCAACATGTCCGAAAATAATCGGTTTACCATCCTTTAATAAGTAGCCCAATAAATATCACTATCAACATAAAAGGCGGTATGCGATGCATACTCTCCTTCCATCTTAATTTGGTTGTACCTAGCGTACGCGATGATGAAGCTCAACAGTTCATGTCCAGAAGTAGCGTCAACCAACTGATCAATGCGAGGAAGAGGGTAACAATCCTTAGGGCATGCCTTATTAAGGTCCCTGAAGTCAACGCACATTCTCCATTTTCTTGTCGACTTTTTAACCAGCACTGGGTTAACCACCCATGTTTGAAACATGACCTCCTTAACAAGCCTAGTGTCGACCAATTTCCCCACCTCTGAACGGATGGCTAGTCATTTTTCTTCACCTATTGCTCTTCTCCTTTGTGCCACTGCTTTATCAAAGGGTCTAGATGAAACTCATGGGTGATGACCTCCACTGCAATTCCCGGCATGTCACTCGGGCTCCAGGCGAACAGCTTCTTAAATTTAACAAGTAGCTCTGTCAAGTGCTTTGCCTATCCTATCGGGAGTATCGCTCCAATTTTGACCATTCTAGTCGGGCCATGGACTGCCACCTCTTTTAGCTCCTCAACAGGAATAGGATGACGCGACTCTTCTCGAGGATCATCATCTATCTGAATAGATAGAGTCTCCTTTTGATTGCGCCACCTCAAGGAATTAAAATAACAGCTCCTTGAGGTATGCTAGTAACCCTTTATTTCCCCGATCCCATGAGGAGTCGAGAACTACATCTTTTGGTGGCTAGTAGAAACGATGATCTTATGGGGGTTCAGTATGATACACCCCGTTGTAGGAGTTCGTAGCGTCGACCACTATAAAAATGATCTCCGTCCTTAGGGCCTTCCAACCATCGCCCAAGACCCCTCACAACTTGATTGCCCCCAAAGGGTAAGTGGTTTTCCCTGCAAATCCTATCAAGGGGAAATTGTTTTTCTTTAAATCCGTCCTCGACTTTCCCATACCCAAATATGCCTCTAAAAAGAGAACGTCTGTAGAGCTTCCTGAGTCGATGAGTATCTTTTTAACATCATACCCATCGACTTCTTTGTAATAACCAAAGCAACTTCATGAGGATGGGCGACATGGCTCAGATCCTCATCTGAGAAGAATATTGCATCGCTATCTAATGGCATGGGTCTCTTCCCCAATGTAACTCCTGTAGGTATATTTGTAGCATATACCTCCCGAGTCACGAGCACCACTCGTTTCTCCTCTCGAAGCAAAACCACCTCTAATGACATTGATAGTCCCTCGCTTTGAACGCGAATGATCTTCGGGGGGTAATGGAGGTGGTGGAGGTAACACTTCTCTTCTCGGAGGGCTCCTCGACACCTTCTTTTTGACCATAATGTTTTTCAAGAATCCCCTCTGAATCAATGCCTCAATGTCCCGACGCAGTATGTAGCAGTCGTCGGTATGGTGACCCTTAACCCTGTGATAGTTGCAGTGGAAAATGTAGATATTTACCCATTGGAATACCATCTCTTCGAGGGGCTGGAAGCGTTTCCAGATCACTACGGTCCAGTTCTCTTAATATCGTTGTTATTTCTTTTGTCAATGGGATAAAAGTCGAGCTTTCCATAACCTGAGGGAGATGCATTTGATCCTCCTTTCTAGGCGGTCGAGGATCATTCCTCCAAGAGTCCCTCTTAGGGGGAGGCAGCACCTGAGGCTGCTTCTCTCGAGAATTTGCTTCCTTTTGTCGTCCAGTCCCTGACTATGCACCATTCACCCTTTCCTCAGCCCGTTTGAGGTCAATGTATGCCTTGACCGTCTTGGCCAACTCCCCCGGATTATAAATTTGGGCCACTTTAAAGGTGTTCCCCACTGCTTTTCCACGAAGCCCCAGACCTCTGGCAAAGGCTCGCACCACCTCACCATCGGTGATGACCTGATCGATGTTGGCCAAATTTTTGTTAAAGCGGTTGTAATAGCTCGCTAAAGACTCATCCTCCTGATGTCGCATGCCAAAAACCCAGTATGACATGGCGACAAAGAGCGTCACCAGAAAGAGCAGAGCAAAGTGATTATTATCACTTGTCCGGCCTAGCAATGATGATTCGTGCTTTTGTATATGTTGAACGGGATCCCCTTCGCTTGTATAATCCGAAATTTTTCGGGTCGACATGTAAAGAAGGACAATGATCGACATAAGTTCTCGCGTGAAGGGATGCGACGCCCTATCACAGAGAGTGGGCATAATAGATCCCTTTTGCTCTTTGAGCTTCCTGTTTATCACCTCATCCACTTGACTCATGGTGAGCATCGCCTGTGGAGGAGGGGTTTGTACGTATGTATAGCTCGGTCCACTAGCGACATGGCTAACTAGTGATGCACACGCATTAAGATGTGATGGCATATATTGGGGGTCGTGTGGGCCGAATGAAAATTCTGTGCCCGGTGAGTAATACCGGCTTGAGGGTTAGAAGTGGGCTCCTCCTCTCTATGAGGGTCTGTTTAAAAATGGAGTGGCGTGGTATGGCCTTGTTGACGACGCTTCCGCTTAAGAAATTCCTCCAATGCCGCAATAAGAGTAGGGGTAACAACCGATTCCCTAGAAGGAACCTCTCTTGACGGTTGGCAGGAACCTTGTCCCCCCCTCTTATACTCCTGACCTGGAGTAGGCACCTTTGAAGACAGCGCCAACTGGTAATTATCCTCATCTAGTTGAAATCTAGAGGATCCAGCCGCCAGCACCGCTTCACTCCCACCCCTAGATGGGATGGGATTAAGGGAATGATCTTGAGTAGAGTCACCCGAATTTGCTTTATCGCTTAGTGAACCCATAACTTGTTGTAACGTTCCCACAGACGATGCCAATGTTGGTTCTTATGAAAATATTCTAGCAACGTGTTGAGCTCCTATGATTCCAAGGCGTCGACTTCTATGCAAATCCTGGAAGAGTCGACGACTTCTTGATCTCCTATGATATGCAAAAAGGAAAACCCGTGTGTTGCCATTTGTTTCCCCTCTGATGATTAAGTCAATAGGAAGTTGTTTGAGAATGATATATGTGTATGTCAGAGAATTCATTACCTTGTACAAAGGTTGGTGAGTATATATTTATAACAAATCATTTGTTACTATTCATCCAGTTAGGTTTTAACCGTGGTCAATCGTCTTCCACTTACTGAAGGCTTAATCATGGTCAGTGGGTAGAAAACATCATTTGAAGTGTATTGGATACACTTTACCAATGTGTATTCTACACGTTTGGTGCCCCCAATGTCCATAAATTATTCATATTAGTCATGTCACTTTTATTAGTTTTGTCCTTCTTATCCTTTAAGTGTTTGGGAGACGCCTTATAAGGACACAAGCGCCGCTGGTGTGACAACCATGTCGACACATGGTGGTGCACCAATGTGGCTCCCTGGGTTCCATCAGTATAATTGTGTCATTTTTTGTTTGAAATTATACTGCAATAATTGACTAAATTAGACCGTGAATTCCTCAAATGATAATTTACTAACGTTGATGCTGGTGGTAGAGGTTGAAGAGAACGTACCAGCAATAGTGGATGAAGAAACTACACAGATAATGGTGGGAGGAATAGGAGAATCCGAAATTGGACACGGGAATATTTGTTGAGTTGTTGGGCGTCGTCGACAGCGACAAATGCGGCGGGGAGAGATGCGACGATGACGGAGGCAGTGGCAACAAAGGTGGTGACGACGACAGAGGTGGCAACGATGACAGCAACGTGAACAAGCTGCTGGTCTGCAATTGCAAGTGTTGTTTATAGAGTGAAAATAAATTTGGAGGTTAGAATAAGAATTTTTTTTAAAATATTTATTTCATTTCATTTAAGCCTTTCATTTTGTTTCTTATGAATCCTCCCTTATCTATTTTTTATTTATTTGTTTGTTTTACTTCTAATGTAATTGTCAAATTCTGACTTAGAGGATCCTATCTAAGCTAGGGTTGAAAGAAAAATCCGGGTGGTCCGAAAAGCTATTGAAAATTGGCCCGAAAATGTATGGTTCGGTTTATGGTTAGATTGTTTTTTAGTGTAATACGATTTTTAGACCGTTTGGCATATAAATCTAAAAGACCGTGAGGTTCGGTCCAACCGTTAATACATATATAAGTTTACATATTATGTTAATTAGTGTTCATTAATATAGTTAATCGATGAGTACAAACTAATAATAATTTAGTTATTTAATAATTATTTTAGTTGTGTAATCGGTTTAGTAGAAAATTATGTAAACATTGTTAAAGCGAGTTATTTTGTTGTTGAATTGATTTTGAATATTTATTTTGGTTTTGGATGTGTATTTTTTAGTTTTTTGGTTTAAACTGAAAAAATTGGTCTGAAAATCCGAATGAACGGTTTATTTTTTCTTATACGGTCTTTTGGTCAGTTTTTTTTTTTTTTCGAAAATCCAATCCGAAAATATAGATACTAAACCAAAATAGTAAAAAACTGATTCGCCGGTCCGGTTTCACCCTCGTCTAAGCCAAGCCACCACTAGTCATGGGTATATATTTTTTTTTTTTTGTCGCGGGTCAAATTTGTTGGTGGGTAACGAAATTCAGTTCAGTGATTTGGGGTGGAAATATCAGTGGACGGCACGGGTTTTTCACCACCTGCAGTCGAGTCGAGACGCCTGCCCACACCTATATAATACTGCTGTGATGACTGAAGTTGGACTCTTGTTTCCACTTCTTCTTCTTCTTCTTCGCAATCCCAATCGCAATCCCCTACTAAAACCCTAACAGCTACTCTCATGGGGAAGAGCAAGAAGAAAGCGCATAACGCTGAAGATATCCTCCAAACCCTAACTGACTTCACCAGCAAGGACAACTGGGATAAGTTTTTCACTCTCCGTGGCACCGATGACGCATTCGAATGGTATGCAGAGTGGTCGGAGCTCAAATCCTCTCTACTATCTGAACTCGCTAGCCTTTCAACGAACGTCAAAGCCGCCGCCGACGTTCCTGCCTCTCACTGTGTACAGATTCTTGTTCCCGGCTGTGGATCCTCCAAGCTCTCCGAACAACTCTATGATGCGGGATTTCATGGCATTACCAACATAGATTATTCCAAGGTTGTCATTTCGGATATGCTTCGCCGAAACGTACGCGAACGTCCTGATATGCGGTGGCGTGTCATGGACATGACTAGTATACAGGTGAGTTCCATTTCTCTGAATATCTACTTACCGTCAGAATTTCATAAGTCTTTGGTGCACTTCGCTCTTAAAAACCTTATCGATCGTTAATCATGCTGTAATGGCCAGATTATAGAATGAATTTACGAGATATGTCAATTCTTGTACGAATGTTCTTTTTGAAGTCTTGCATTACTATCATCCTCTATGAAATATGTCGAGCTGTATCGCGCTGTGATTTTGATTATTTGGAATATGAGTGTCATCTGAAATTATCTTGCAGACGTTTTGGTTTTCTATCAACTCTCATTTATGTGAGTTATTTAGGGATCGCTGTTCAAATGCTGTAAGATATAGAGTTGCTGGTTCTCTTTTGTAATGAGAACTGATGCTGCTGTAGCGCCTTACGTTTGGAATTTTTGAATATATTTCTGAACATGCAAATGTATGCCTCTTGAATCTCCCCATCAGATCCTGTGTAGAGAATCCCACGGGGAACTGTTTGAGATTTTCCACGTTTTGCCAATACAATTGTGATTATATTGTCCTGGACTTCTAGAAGAATCCATGCACATAAAGAAAAAGAGTTCAATGAACTTATCAACGGATGGACATTGAATGGATAGGATGAACAGTTTTTCTAACTTTTTCAGTCGATGAATACAATTTTGTGCTATTCCAACGTGGTGAACTTTGTAATGGTTTAAGCTTTGAGAAATTTATGCAATTAGTTACTTCCTTTTATCTTACCAGCTCTAACTACTAACTAGTAGTAGTTTCTCAGTTTGTAGACAGCACATTTGATGCTATTGTTGATAAAGGTGCATTCGATGCATTAATGGAGCCAGGGCAAGGACACAGTCTTGGGATCCAATATTTGACAGAGGTTCAGTTAATGCCATCTAACATTTGGTTCTAATATCCACACATTTTGTGTACATCAAATGCAATTCAAAGTTTATAGTCTAAATCATCTCTGAGTCATTTCTGATGTATCACCAGGCAATGCGAGTTTTAAAACCAGGGGGGAAATTCTTCTGTTTCACATTGGCAGAGACACATGTTCTTGGTAATACATTTTAGAATTGTGTTTCTAGGAGTTATTCCATTTACATGCCCATACTTTTGTGCTTTAGTAGAGTATGTCTATTCCACAGCTTACTGCTCTCTGTACCTTGAAAATTGGATGTTTTTCATCTTGGCCTTTTCAGGACTGCTTTTTTCTAAGTTCCGGGTTGGTTGGAAAATGATCATTCATGCCATACCTCAAAAGCCATCTAGCAATAGTTTTCAGACATTCATGGTTATTGCTTCAAAGGAGGCTTATGGTGAGGTGCACCAGATAACTTCATTCGTTGATATATCCTCACGGAATCGTAGTGTCAACCAGGTTGGCTGTAGTTACAATTTTCAAGTTATAGATTTCAGCTTTGGCATTCTCTCAACTGTTATTCCAAATATAGTAACGTTTGAATGAATAATTAGTCTATTTTAGCTATAACATGTGATTGATGTTAAAGTAATCTCATCAGTAATTTAATCAAGTCTCAGACCACTTGATTTTTTTTTTCTTCAGATCAATGAGTTGTTTGAAGAACTTAAAACTGAAAATAGAATCCGCAAAGAGTACTCAAGCGGCTCCGATATACTTCACTCTCTTGAAGATCTAACACTTGGATCTAAGGGTAACCTAGAGAAGCTTAGGCCTGGTCTAAGAGTACATCTGAATTTAGGAGATCAGAATTCTCGATTCAGCTACCGCGCTTTACTTCTTGATGCACCTCAGCCGTCTGGAATTTTTTCATATCATTGCGGTGTCATGCTTGTGCCAAAGGTCCGTCTGCCACCTTTCTTTGCCTAGGCGATCACAATTCATATTTTTGCAATTTTGATGTATTTTTGAGTTGCTGATGTCATATTAATTTAAAATTTCTGGTGAAATTACATACTGTAGCTTGCGTCCAACAAACTACAAGATTGGTTTATAACGACGTGCCTATCTAGATTAAGTATGCTAGCTCAGGTTATAGTCATGATATTGCAAAAATATTTGAATGCTTGGCAAATAAAATATCTTACTATTGCATTACCATGAAACCTAGTGATGCTCTATCATCGGTTATTTCCCGGTCATGTCCTCTTGCCCTTGCATGATTTGAAGTTTGAACTGTTACCTCTATGAACTTAATTATTGAATGTAGCTCAGTAATAATGCAGCAAGTGAGTGCTACTCTGTTACAAAAGAGCTGGACAAAGTAAAGGAAAAATGTACAGGAAAAAAATCATGGACGTGCTAAGTAAATCAATTGCAAGTAACTGGTGCAAGGAGAAACCCCAGTTTTTTTTGTCATTCTTTTTTGATAAATAAAAGTCTCTAATTAGACCAGGACAAATATCCTAGTACTTAGAAAAATGCATGTTTTCATTTGCTATCGTTGGTTGGAGTAACTATACTGTCTCCTTATGATTTCATGAATCTAGGTATCTGTAATATGTTCTACTTTAGAATCATGCAACTTCATTTTCCGTAAAAATTCATGTAACTGCATAAATTTCCAGTCTCGTACGCGTGGATGGCTCTACTCGTCTGAAGAGGGCCAATGGATACTAGTGGAGAATTCAAAGGCAGCTCGCCTGATAATGGTAACACCTTTCAATTTGGAAAAAAAGTTGCATGAAGAGATGGTTAACCTCAAAAAAAAAATAAAAAAGGAGTTCAATTTATATCTGAAGGTTTTGTTACATGATGGATTTAGGTTTTCTTGGACAGTAGCCATTTGCAAACTTCCGTGACTGATATTCAGGTAGTTGTTAGCTCGTGACACATCCAATACACTTGCAAAGCTACTTGCAACTGATGAATTGTCATCCTCACTTTTGCAGACAGATTTATCGCGTCTAGTTAAACTGCTGGAACCTGCTACCAACACTAATGGATGTCAGATACCGTAATGCTACAAAGCTTTTTCTTAAATACCATTGTAGTATCTTGTATAAGGAACTATAGTTGATTTTAGAAATATCACCATTTCTGTACTTCAAACAGCTTTATATTGCTCAAGTTGTTTTTTGCTGGATAGTGAATCTTATGTGAAGTCCGTTTTTTTTCTTTCAGATTTATGATGGTGGAAGATGCATTGAAGGAGAGACATCTTATTCACGAGGTTATTCTTCCCTGATGTTTTCTTGCAGTTTGCTTGGTTGTTCTGAAATTCAATTGTCTGTTCCTGTTTGTAAGCCTTATGATTAGGTAAGGTTTGAACCAGGTCTTCTGTGGCAATACATCTTGAGACACTAGAACAACATAGAAATAACTAATTCCTAAATTAGAAAACATCTACGTAATAGTAGGAGCTGATGTAAGTATGACTTAATGTTGAAGGTCATCAGGCTACAATTAGAAAGTACGACGCATTTTGTCTGCATGCCATATATATAAGTGAATGGAATGATGGGATTGACAGCGCATTTGCTAACCAATTATGCTATGCATTGCCCTTCCTCGTAGATAATTGACAATACTATGATGCTATACGTATTGCCTTAATGGCCTGACATAAATTTGTAGGTCGTCTCGCCTATGATTGGAGCGATTACCATAGATGACGTGGTTTATAATAATGAAGACAAAGGTGTTAGTCTCATCCTGCCCGATCAAGATTTGACATTTCGACGCCTTATCTTTAAAAGAAATGAGGATTTAGTTCAATCTGAAGCTCTACTAATAAAGGAAGAACTGGCTCAAGAAGATATTAGTGGCAGCAAAAGCATTTCATCTTCCAAGCCAAAAAAGAAGAAGGGCCACAAACCTGATGGTATGTTCTGATAACCTCACACATAATATTATTGTTCTATTTCTGAAGTATGACTAAAAGGTTGTTTGTATAAATTAAAGGGTTAATTACCAAATAGGTACCCCAACTTTACATGGTTTGGTAAGTAGGTACCTAAACTTTTTTTTGCCTCAAATAGGTTGCCCAACTTGTGAAATTAGCAAATAGGTACCTACCGTTAATTTACCGTTAAGAATAAACGGAAAATAACGTGAGGAGCTAACAGGTACCTGAACTTGACATGGTTTGACAAAACGGTACCTGAACTTACACGAATTAGCAAGTAGATACTTGAACCCGATTCAAAAATTGGTTCGGTCGAACCATTTTTATTTTTTTATTTTTAAAGTAGAATTTATATACCAAACACATGCATGACTCAACTTTAGACGTTCTCGGTGCATTAAAGTAAGCATCATGAACCCATCGCTCGGGTCCATCACCACCCCGACCTCATCGATCTCTATTATCCCCGGTCGGGAAAAGACCGCTCTCGACTTCGTTTACGTGGTTGTCGATTTCGTTCGGGTATTTCCTTAGTTCAGTCCCCATAAACCCTACTTAGATGCACCAAGAACGTCTGGAGTTGAGTCATGCATGTGTTTGGTATATATAAACCTTACCTTTATAAATATAAAAAAACGGTTCGATCGAACCGGATTTTGAACCGGTCTAGGTATCTACTTGCTAATTAGTGTAAGTTCAGGTATCTATTTGCCAAAACATGTCAAGTTCAGGTACATGTTTGCTCCTCACATGATATTTTCCGTTTATTCTTAACGGTAAATTAACGGTAGGTACCTATTTGCTAATTTCACAAAGTTGGACAACCTATTTGCGGCAAAAAAAAGTTTAGGTACCTAGTTGCCAAATCAGGTAAAGTTGGGGTACCTATTTGATAATTGCTAGTACTGTCTAATGGGTTTGTCATATATTCAAAAGTCCCTTGGTGTCGGACCTAACTCAAGTGAATCTAAAATTCACACTGCAAGAACTAGTGAGATGGAGTTCTTGACGTTGTAATAAATTTAAACGTAGTTACCTCCGACAATGTATCTCCAAGTCAATATTCCAGAGGAAGATTAGGTGTTATCCAGGCTAATGCAATTATTTTACAATGATAAAAAATGATCTTCGGAACACTTTTAATCTTCAAGAAGGGGAAGCTTTCTCAGAGAGGAGTATATTTGATGACTGAATGAAGATTTTTAGTCCTACTTAAGCTTTAACTTTTGACTTCCATGGAATCAAGAGAAAACTCTTGAAAATAGTAATGTAGAATCTAGCAATGAAAGGCAGATAATCATGGCAACTGGACCATTGGAAAAATGGTGTACCGGCAATATTATAGCCTGCGTTGAACATCCATATAATCATATGTTTGCTTGCTGACATTAGATGCAATGCAATACTAGGTTACACTTTCCCGTTTATTTCAGAAGTCAATGGGTCATGATGAATGCCACTTTGAGGATTTTGATCATATCTTATAAACTTGTACTCTGCTGTCATTGACTTTAACTGTTTCTTACTTGGAATTCTGTTGTCATCTCATCTTCCTGTTAACAGCATCAGGACAGAAATTGAGGGTTAGTCATGACTATCTGGCAAGTCCTTATCACTGTGGAATCATATCAGGATTTATGTTGATTTCATCTTACATGGAATCCTTGGAATCAGCAGGAAAGACAGTAAGTGCCAGAAATGCAATGAAGAGTTTCTTATGTTGATACATCCTGTTTTTGATTTTGATGATCAACATGGTTATAGATATCTAGTATGTCAAAATAGTTGCATGATTGATGAGATACATGGTTTTGAGTGGGCATATCGATGACATATCATGGACTACTCCACTTATCCGTTTCAATCTTTTTTCTTGCAGAAATAAATTGCTGCCGGTTTACCATTTTTTGTTTGCAAGGCTAAATCTAAGCATATTTTATCTTTTACTCATTCAGGTCAGAGCAGCAGTTATAGGTTTAGGTGCAGGTCTTCTTCCTATGTTTCTTCACGGAGCTATGCCATTCATGCAAGTTGAGGTGATTATTACTTTTAAATCTTAATGTTATATTATTGTGAAAATTGATTATGCGATGCTTAACAGTCCAGAAGCTTGTAATATGGACAGGTTGTTGAGTTAGATCCCATTGTCGTTAATGTTGCCAGGAAATACTTCAGTCTCTCCGAAGATAGTCGCTTAAAGGTTGGTATAAGTACATTGCTATGCTTTATCTCTTGATCAGGGTTTAATCGAAAGACTGAAAGCCAAAAGGAGTCTCTCAGTGACATAAATAACCTTTCACTGTGTAGATTTAATTCCCAAGTCTTAGCCTCTTAGATTTCCAAATTGAAGCCCTATTTCCTCATCCCTCTTGCTTTTATATATACGATTTTGAATTTACAACATCAATCTTTTTATTGTGCAGATCAGTCTTCTCATCTTATTATAAATGGTTGCTTTGGAAAGGTTGAATCAATCTGGAAAATTGCCAAATGAAACATGAACACGTGCTAACTTTGTTGTTTCCCACCCTCTTCTACTTTTTCAATGGGACCTGGGAGTGACAACTATAAACTTGAATTTATGTGTCCCCAATGCTGCATATTTAAGGCTTTACTTCTAGATTTTTTTCTTCTTTTCATCTTAATGTTAACAAGAAAAGAATAACTTTTAAGAGTACGGGTAAGCAAGGGCATGCGCCATTATTCAGGTGCAGGTAGAGAGGGGGGGGGGGGGGGGGGTATTTGGTTAGTCTGGCTAGGCTAGATTTGATTGACATTTGGTGCAATTGGTGGCAGGTTTATATCACAGATGGACTCAAGTTTATTAAAGAGGCTGCTAGTGAATCTGTAGATGCTGAAGAGTCTGGCCATGAAAACGTTGAGAAGAAGAAGATTGACATATTGATGATCGATGTTGACAATAATGACACTAGGTAACAGGATGTTGATTGATTATCATGTGCGTTTTAGGTGGAGTGTGATGTAGCATAGGAGGTTGGTAGGTGTTTGTTGATGCTGCGCTGTTGTGTTGTGTTGCAGTTCGGGGTTATCGTGCCCAGCAGCCAATTTTGTGGAAGAGCATTTTCTGCATGATGCTAAGAACTCTATATCGGATCAAGGTTTGTTTGTGTTGAATGTGGTGTCTAGGTCTCCAGTCATTAAAGCTCGTGTGCTTTCGAGGGTGAGAAAGGTAAACAAAGAAGAAGAAAGAAGTTATTAACTATTTGTTGTTTTTTCCTGCTGTTGTTTGTTGTGGGTAATGTTCTGATGATTGGTTGGCTTTTTTGACAGGTGTTCAACTGCGTTTACACTCTTGAGGTGGAGGGAGATGTGAATGATGTTGTTTTTGCCCTTAAAAGTGCTGATGTTGTGGTGTCAGATGATCTCTTTCCTGCAGCATCTGCTAGGCTGGAGAAGTTGCTGAGGAGTTGTCGAGATCCGCTGATGAGTCGGGTAATTGTCGATGCTTCCAAGGGTATTAAATACTACTGCAACGAAGAAGACGACCAGAGTAAGGATGTGTAATCTCATTAGATAGATGGACTGTTTTGCCTCAGTCAGTTCTAGTGTGGGGAGGAATGATTCTACTGCACATTTGAAGGATGAGAATTTTAAGCATGAATGATGATGAGATCTGCCTTGAACTGTTAGTCTCTTATACAGACTAACAGGTTTGAACACCGCGACTAGAAAACTAACCTGAAAATTATGAATATATCTCTACTAGAAAACTAACCTGAAAATTTTGTGATTATTCTGTAAATGATAAGCTAAATAAGTGGTATATGGAGGGCTAATTTTTTTAAAAAATATTTATAATTGCAAAGTAATTCATTAAAAATAGATTAACATCATAACTTGTTTTTATTAATAAATACTAATATTAATAATAGTTGAACTTTTATAAATGAAAACTTATGTTTTCAACATAGTTACTTAACTAAATTGTTTTGGCAAAAAAAAAAAACTTAACTAAATTGTTATATTAGTGTGTAAATTAGAAGTATATAAATATCATACATCCTTAAAAATTATTTCTCATGAAAAAAAGTGTTCATAAATATAGTACGATAGAAAAAATTATAACTATAATTACGATATTTAGGAGTTATTTTTTATACTACATGAATATCACAAAAAAGAAAGTTACTCAAAAAATGAGAACATAAATTACTTGTAAATAAGAATAAAATTCTCTAAAAACAATAAAGTTTTTTCTCTTGAATAAATGCAACTGGAACCAGACATTCGTTCCTTACAATAAAATTTCATTCACCAGTGTGGTGTTATCCTTCACTACAATAATGCACACTTTTGTCGACGAAGTTTAGTCATATTGGCATTTACCAAAAAAAAAAGTTTAGTCATATTGGCAACTTCACTCGCCACTGTAGCACGGCCGGTAAGAGTTTATTTCCCCATTCCTTTTTTGATGAAGTATTTCGCCGATAAATCAATTACTTTTATTGACTAGATATTTTGTCGGTAAATATGTTTAATATTGATAAGATAACTCACTGGTAAAAATTTCTCTTTACCGATGATGAGATATTTTGTCGGTAATTGTTTTTTTTACAACGAAATAATCTCGTCGGAAAAGAGAAGTCGTTACCTATAAGTTATCACGTCGTTAAGAGAAACTTTTACTGGTGAGTTTTGTCCGTAAAAACTATATTTACCTGCTAAATGACTCGTTTATAAAAATAAAACATTTGTCCATAATTGTTTTGCTGAGAATTTAATACTAGGAGCAATATTTACTTTTAACTTGTTAAATATCTATATCTATATCTATATATTAATTTGACTAAGTAGTAAGTATCCTATAATTTTGACAAGTATGTTTTTAATACAATTTTATCTATTATAGTGTCATAATAATTTAATTTGATTGATCTATGTAAAAACAAATAAGTTACATCAATGTCATCATTCTCTCACATTCACATGGACACTCTAAAATTAATCAAAAGTTTCAAATTCAATATCAAAAGATGTTACATTTATAAGTATGTTAAATTAAATTATGCCTTCAAACAATAGTAAATTGCAACTAACAATTTACTGTGGAAAATTACACAAAATTTAAGAGTGAAATAAATAAATAAGAATGAAAACACAACATTTTTTTTAAAAATAATTTGAAATAAATAAATAATAAACAAAATTTACGATATATAAATTATATTTAATATATATTTAAGCCTAATTTATAATGAAAAAATGATAAATAATAATAACCAAGTTAATTAAAAAGTTAACTAAATAGATAGTAAATGTATTTTTTTCGCCAAGAAATAAAATATTTAACCATTTATTTGATTTCTAAATTTAAAACAAAAAAAAGGTAAAAAGAAATCAAATTTTAAACAAAAGTTCTAAATGTGTACACAATCATGTTTATAAAGAAAATAATTTTTGAAAAGAAAATTATAATACAATAATATTAAAGTTTTTAAAATTAAGTATATAAATATGCATGTTAGATTTTTAATTATTTATTATATTTATAAAATTAAATCAAAATGATACTTTTCATTAAAAAAGTTAAAAGTTAAAAATTATTTAATATTTCTATTTAGCAATATGCATATATAATTTATTAAGTTATGTTTGTGTATATAATTTTCACATATTTTTAACTAAGAAAACAAATAAATAAAAAATAAGAAACAATTAACTATTACTAAATAAAATGTTTATAAATAATTTTATTTATAGTACTATTAATAAATGAATTTAATATACATGTAATGAATATACTATAAATAATAAACGTTATTCATAAAAGTAAATTGAATAATATTATATTAATAATAAAAGTAAAAATATTTTCATATTGTAAGTTGAGTTAATCATATCAATATAATAATATAATTAAAAATTAATTTGATTTGATTTATTTTTGTTAATTAATATAATAATTTAAATTTTATATTAAACTACATTTATATAATGATAACTCAAATAGTTTTTTTATATTCTGGCAAAGTGCATGTTAGTTCTCTAGTAAAGTTATAAGTCTTGATTCTTTTAGGTACATATTAATTCAAAATATACTATACTATTTTGTATCCATCTTAAATATTGTATTTACAATATATGATGATGAAAGAAAAAGTCATAAAAAAATAGGGGTGTTAAATCATGCGTACGTGCGTCTTACAGCAAGTCAGCAATGCACTATGACAGTCATGACTCAACATCATACTAGAAAGTACACTAAACCATGGTTAGATGCATCAACTCATCTATTCTAACCATACATACTAACAACATATAGAAACTTAACTATTTGGGTTGGTACATACCCCAAAACTCGAGATATGGTAATTTTAAGTCGACTGCTATGATAAGTCTTTTATATGTGGTTGATTATAGGGTGATCTTAAATCGAACGCTATGAGAATTTTTTTATTTGTGCTTGGTTATAGGGTGATCTTAAATCACCACTATAACAAGTCTTTTATTTGTGCTTGCTTGGTCATAGTGTGATCTTAAATCAACCGCTACAATAAGATTTTTCTATTTGTGTTTGGTCATAGGGCGATCTTAAGTCAACCCCTATAACTAGTCTTTTATTTGTGCCTAGGTATAGGGTGATCTTAGTCTATAATAAGTCTTTACTCTTGATTATGAGATGACTATAGTCGATCGTCATAATGAGAGTTCAATTCTACGATAGATTCATTGCGGATCAATGTTTTTAGAATTAAATACTAGTTGTGTGATTGAACAACGTTTTATTCATCTTGTCAAGTACAAAAGGAAAGAAAAATAGTCTAATTGGGAGAAACTACTTGAAATAATTGAAAGTACATTTAGGCAAAAGGAAATGAGATACTTATGCTTTGAAACTTTTATTACTGGTACGAGATCAATATCGACGCCTTATGGAAAATAAGCTATTTGGTTGGTTGGCCGAGTAGGCACCCTCCTCGGGTGGACCCAACAAGTACTCCATGCTTTTCCACTAGAGTTGTCTGTCTTGTTGACGTCGATTTCCTTGTGGTTATTCTTCCGAAGGTAGTTCACATAAGCAATATAATCGCCCCTAACCTCACCTATCTCATGAGGAGATGAGAATTTCATATTTTGATTGACGATGAAGACGACGATCTTATTGGGATTAATTGTGGTCCATTCGAGGATAGTGTTGTAGGTGGAAGGACGCCCACCACTATAAAGAGAACGTCTATCTTGATGATGTTCCATCCTTTACCTAAGACCACTGAGAGGTTGACTGCTCTTAGGGGGGGTAGGTCGTCAGCCCTGCGGAACCAATCAGGGGGAAGTTGATATGCCCTTTTCAAGTATTTTTTATTTTTTATTAGCTTCTAGAATGCTTCCATGAACATGATGACCGATGAGATTCCACCATCCATTAATATCCTCCTCATGTCAAACTCTTCGACTTCATCTGCTATCACTAGAGCATCGTCATGAAGAGTTATCATGCGAGCCAGATCTTCCTCGAAAAAGGAGATGATTGTTGTAACCTCTTGGGATAGTGGCCTCTTTCCTAACTGTATGACACTAGATACTTAGGTGGCGTATACTTCTCGAGCATTACTCGTGTTACCACTTGCTACAAATCCTCCCGATATCACGTTGATGGTCCCTCTTTTACTTTGAGAGGGAACATGGTTGTTTGGGTCAGGAGATCCCCATGTTCGAGGGGGCATGAGACTTCTCTCATAGTGTGCTACGAACATCTTCAACAAGCCTCTTCAGATTAGGCTCTCGATGTCGTGCCTAAGGATTCGCCAGTCATCAATTTTATGCCCCTATTGTGATAGTGATAGTATATTTCGATGTCACGACCCATAATTAATTGACCATTCTTCTTTGGTGAGGGGAGGCTGAGTAAGATCTTGCCTATCCATCTCAACCAATATGACAGAGATCTATCTATTCATAGGGGTATACAAGTAGATGATCTTCTTAGGCCCTTTGCTTTGCTCATATCTCCTTTTCTCCTTGTTGTTTTCCTTTTTTACTTTTTAGAAGGGCGATAATGCTCCTTTGCAGTTGATGCTTAACCATATATTGCTCTAAAATTTAGATCCTAAGGTTGGTCTAGGACCCAATGGGCGATGCGAGTAGGCTGAAGAACAATGAGGATACCGTTCCTAAGAGAGTCGAAGGGAACAAAAAAGAGAGGTGGTTGTCATTGTCGATCTTTCCCAGCAAGGAGGCCTCGTGTCGTTGATATGGGTAATGCGATCGTTGTTACCGATGTACTCCGTGATTGCCTTTGTGACCACATCTTTCGGTATCTTAACAGAGACCAGCGATAGAGTGAAAGGGTGGGAAGTCCTATGGTGTACGTTTATCATGATGGCTCCTCGGCGCTGCTTCAACTTCTTGTTGATCAACTCTTATATCTATTCGAGGGTGAAAAGATGAGGTTGGTTGGTTCGTAAAATCTCTTGGAGGCATTTGTCGAGGGCACTTAGAATAGATTAGATCTGTAAACATCAGTCCTAGGATTACCAGGAGTCGATACATAGGGTGGAGGATGTGAGGTTCAGACGCATGATGTGCTCTCTTATTCGTTTGGGACAGAGCTTGCCTTCTGCTGTGTTGGATGAGTAGCCCCTTGGGGTCAAGAGGTTTGGCGTTTCTCCTTCTCTAGGAAAGCCTCTATTAGGACTATCATTTCGGGGTAGAACGTGTAAGTTTTGGAGGTCATTTGCTAATGGTTTGGGTTGTAGCGTTCACCAAAGGGTTGACCGGGGGCACATGTGGTCGTTGGCGGGCCGCATGATTCACGTCGGTTTCTAGAGGCTTAGTTGTCTTAGGTAGGGATGAACATGTGGAGGTTGAAGCCCTTCGATGAGTTAGCTGAGTGGTTGCTTCAGAAGTGGCTTTGAGTAGGCTAGTGAATCACCGGTTCAGAAGCTGCCTGCGATGACTGGTTTATGATCTATTTAATGTGTTTAGTGCTTGAACGAGTTTGCATTTTTTGTTTTTTTTGAGCAAGTTCTCAGAAACGGTGCCAATGTTGGATCAAAGTTTAATCTAATGAAAAAAAAACTCCTTGGAGGTATTGATATGTGTGTTACTTTCTCATGAACGGACTTTTTAGGTGATTAGATCGAGAGCTTTGCAACATGCAAGACGGAACAATGGAGGTGTTCCTATGATTCCCCCTCTAATGCTTAAGTGAGTAAAGGGTTTTGATATGATACATTTAGATTTAGATATAAAGACAGAGATGATAGGGTATTTATAGCTAGGGCAGTTTTGTGTCTTGTCATCCATTACCTGTCAGTTATGATTTTATGCATGATATCGCGTCAAGAATTGTAGTCGAATTTACCTGATATCTTTAATCCGCTTTCACTCATTAAGATTCATTGTAACTGCCAGATTTAGTAGCATAATTGAGTCTAGGCGAGCATCGTTTCGATGGAGGAGGGTTCTGGGAACATAGGCTTTTGCCCAAGTCTTCAAATCCTTAATTGACGATGGAGAGCATGGGATGCTCGTTTCGTCCTTAGGCAGTCAGGTCGACCTTGATGACTTTGTACGTATCTTGATGGATCAAAATTTAAGTTGACCGAAAAATTTTCTCGAAGGTATTGTGATGTGTGTCAATTTCGCCTGAACGGACTATTTGGGTGATCGAATTGAGAGCTCACAAATTAAAACCTTGAGTGGAGTATAATATATTTTTTTTAAATATGATATGCTACTAATTGAATTCTAATATGGTTTTAATTAGTGTAGGTACACAACTAGTGGACCCTCCTTTGAATCGAAAGAAAATAAAGTTGTTCGACTCATATGTTGACTTTACCTCAAAACAAAAGAGTATTCACTCTAACACTGGAACCGATCATCCTTAGGATAAGACAAGTCACTGGACTTACATGTGACAACAACGAATCATCCCCTACCGTTCATACGAGGGCTTGATGCTCGCCCTAATCATGTATACAAAGGTGATACCTCCAAAATATGTGTCTCTCTCCCACGAGGCAAGCGTTTCTGTCTCATCTCCACAAGAGAAGATACGTACAAAACCATCCATGTCGGCTTGATTGCCTAAGGACATAACGAGCACACCATGCTCGCCCTCGCTAAATAAGGATTCAAAAACTTAGGTAAAAGCCTAAATCCCTAGGACCCTTCTCCATCAAAACGATGATCGCCTAGACTTGATTCTGCGACTAAATTTGATAGTTATACTGAATCTTAATGCGTGAAAGTGGATTAAAGATATAAGGTAATTCCACCCATAATTGTCGACGATTTCAGACATAAAATCTTAACTAACAAGTAAGAGACACTAATACACTATCATGCTCAAGCTATAAACATCTTATCATTCCTCTCTTTCTATCTCAATTTAAATTTATCATATTAAAATCTTATACAAACAAATTTTCATTATTAAATCATGTATTTTTAATTAATATTATTAATAAATAAACTTACTGTAATTAACAATTTTTTTTATTTCATAATATAATTTGTAATATTAAATTTAAAACACATGGAATAGTTAATATTATGAAAAAATAAACTAATAGGTCTAATATTTTCTCTTAAATATATTTTATGAAGTATAATTTATATAATACTAAGTTACTAACATACATAATATTATATTATATGAATATTAAATATATACTATTAAAAATTAAATTTATGATTAATTAAAGACATATTTCATCTATGAAATAGTATTCTTAACAAAAATTAGTCACATATCAACATCACCTGCCTTATTATAATGATATTAAGATAAATTTTAACAATGTTACAAAAATAAATGATATATATTTATAAAGTACACATATTTTCAAGTAACACAACAGATAAGATATTATATGTATAATTAAAAACATAAGAAATTGTTATCATTCTTAAAAATAAATTAATAAATACAAATGTTTTTAGCATTTTTGTATCAATATAACAGAAGTGATAAAGTTCAAACTATTATGTGGAAATTAAGATATTTTAGAATTGTATGAAAAGTATTTTTTTTTTAATATTTGTAGACTCGATATATTTTTAAATTAAGAATATAAAACAATATTTGTATAATTTAAAATATTAGATATTATTATTATGACTAAAATAAATAAAACATTATTAATGATTTTAATATTATTTGTATAAATACATGTACTAATATAAGTCACAAAACTATATTTATATAAATTAACTTAAAAGTAGTAATTAATATTGTATTAATAATAGGTAATATTAATTTTTATCATTGTCTCATGTATTTTTAATTAATTTTATGAATAAATATACTCATTATAATTCGTAATATTTGTATTTCATCATATATTTTGTAATATTGAATCACATGGACTAGTTAATATTGGGGGAAAAAAATACTAATAGGTTTAACATATATTTATATATATAATTATTTTTTATTGTATAATATCTACTCAAATTATCCTTCAATTAAAATAATATTATACATGAAAAACTATTATTATATAACATATAAATTATATAGTTCTTTCACTTAATATTTACTATGAAATAAATTATATATCACGCGTGAGCTCTTTAAATTAAATAAATACAAAAATATCTAAGATAAATAGTTGCTACGAAGATAATGCTTCTAGTTGGGATCTTATTTTTTTTTTTGGCCAAACTGAAATTTCATTCATAATTGAGACAAGTTCGATAGATCTAACAACAAGAGTGAAAATAGAGTAGATGGTGGTGTACATAACCACTTGACCGGACACATCTCTCTATTTGATTGCTTAACAATCCAATCCGCGCATCGATTTGCGCTTCTACTAACCCACCTCCAGGAGATGGTCTCAATAAGGGATGCCTTATCGATGATTACTTCAATGATGTTCTCTAATTGCCAATCCGACTCCGTAGTCGATCCATTCAACGTCTTGATCAACTTTTCCGAGTCCGATTCTATGATTACATTTCTCCATCCTTCAGTGACAGCCATTTCGACCGCTTGGTAGACAGCACAAACTTCTACATTGCTGGTCGAGACATCCCTCACGGATGTGTTCCTCCCCGCTACGAGACACGCCTGTTCGTTTCGCCCTATGATCCCCGTACCACCTTTGCGTGTTGTTGCGTCCCAAGCCCCGTCACAGTTAACTTTTATTGTGTCATAGCTTGGTTGTTTCCAAACAGCTGCTTGCCTTGGTCCTTGCTGATCCTGAGTTGTCAATCGGCTCGACCTGCCGATGGTGTCGGATTCGCATGACAGTCTCAACCCTTTCTCCAATGTAATCTGGGGTCGGGGTAGCTCGTTGTTGTGGTGTGCCCAACACCGCTCCTTCCAAATCTCCCATGCCATCGTCTCAATTCTTGTTTGAGTGCTTGTGTCTGCACCCTTCCCAGCCTGTTCCTTATCGATCAACTCCTTGATCCACTCTTCCCATGTCGGACGATTCCCTTCGCCCCTTCTCACACCCACACCACCGAACCAGATCGGCATTGTCCATGGGCAGTCCATCAGTGCATGCTCAATTGACTCAGTCTTCCCACAAAAGGGGCAGTTTGGGGAGTCACTGATGCCTCTCTTATAGAGCGCTTCCCGTACAGGCAAAGCTCGATTGCAGCTTTGCCATACAAATTGTTTGATCTTTGGTATGGAAAACCCTTCCAAACCCTCTTCCATTCTTCCTGCCCAAACCTTCTTGAGGAAGAGGCTCTGTTCGTGTCATTGGGTTCTCTGCAGTCCATTAGTCTCCTATAGACGAGATTTGGGTGTGCCATTCCCGAGGTGGAGTTCGGCCAAACCATCCTATCCCGTGTTGGGTGTATAGGGAGTTGGATGGCTTCGATGGCTATTCGTTCCACCTCAGTTAGTGCACCCTCCAGAACAGTCGTATCCCACCTGTTCCCATTATGGCTGATTATCTCGCTCACCCTCCGATCATGGTGATCGACGCTTTCAGGTCGTTGGTTGAGTCTGTGGCCGTCCATACCTGGGATCCACGCGGCGTGGTATATCTGAACGTCCATGCCATTGCCTATCCTCCATAACCTTTCTTCCTCGAGAACCTTTCTCCCCTCCAAGATGCTCGACCAAGCCCAAGACGCTCGGACGCCCTTCTTGGCTTGGAAGAAATCTGCATGCGGGTAGTATATGCCTTTAATTACCCTCGCCCATTTTATTAGAAATGAGTGTTTGCGGGTTGGTTCAAATCAATATGGAATTATTACCACATGTTTAATCTAGAGGTGCAATACAGATAATCTATGATGCTTCAACATTTTCACGTCAAATTAAATTTTTAAAAAATAGCATATTCCTCTATATTGCATGTGGATTTCATAATAAGGAAAAAGGTTATGAAGATTATGGAGTCTTGGTAACTGGATTCAGTCATACGTGCCTTTTATTGGAATTGAATTTATAAGCGATATGAAACTTAATGGAGACATATTACAAATAATCTCTCATAAATAAATTTATTGGTGCGACTTTTTTTTTTCTAGGTTAGAATGGGTTATGATAGAATACGTCTTTTTTAGCTCGATGAAATGGGTGGAATGACTACCCTTCCAAAATTATATACGATGTCCAGTATATATGCCTTTTCTTGCATTATCGGACCCATGTTGCCGAAATTATTCTTTGGAATAATTACCGGTCAAAAGCATTTTTTTAATGCCAGAAATACTATTTACTTTTTTTTTTAAAATTGGCAATTGAATTTAGATTAACTACTATCTTTTTTATTATCTATGTTACCAAACGTTCTACGGATACAAGAAATTAACATTCCAAACCCTTATTAGTTATTTCTTTGACTTTAGTCCGTGAGAGTTTTTTATTATTATTTCAATCACTCTCTTTCTACCAATAATTGTATTGGTATTTACCGAATTTCGTTCTTTCATTATCTGTTGACAAAGTGGAAGCTATTAAGGCTGTCAATTCGTGCGTGCGTGCGTGCTATCGTACATTAGGACACGACACGACACGCACGAAAGTTCAACACGAACCACACGAAAATGTAATCGTGTCACGGACACACGACACGAACACGACACGAAATTTATTGTCTCAACACGACACGAACACGATAACACGAAAATATTCGTAGAAAATCGTAACACGATAACACGATTTCACGTTTTCACGAAAATAATACGGTAACACGAAAATAACACGGTAACACGATAACACGATTTCACGTTTTCATGAAAATAACACGGTAACACGAAAATAACACGGTAACACGATAACACGATTTCACGTTTTCACAAAAATAACACGGTAACACGAAAATAACACGGTAACACAATAACACGATTTCACGTTTTCATGAAAATAACACGGTAACACGAAAATAACACGGTAACACAATAACACGATATCACGTTTTCACGAAAATAACACGGTAACACGGTTCACGTTCGCACGATAACACATCCTAAATAACATAAACACGTCCCCTCAAAGGCAAACAATCGTGTTATCGTGTTATCGTGTTTTGAGACCTAAACACTAACACGACACGAAAAAACAATCGTGTTATCGTGTTCGTGTTATCGTGTTATCGTACCATCAAAGGCAAACACGAACACAACTTTTTCGTGCGTGTTCGTATCGTGTTATCGTGTCGTGAGTCAAATTGCCAGCCCTAGCTATTATATCTCATTTATTTCTTATCCATAGTTTTCAAGAATAAAATAAAAAGGAATCCTATTAGTTTTGATATTATGCTCTGTATAATGAGAAATAAGTCATTTTTCTCTTAAGTTTGTTTTTCTCTAAAATTTTAACTTAAGTAAAAAAATAGTAATAATAAGAAAAATGAATTAGAATGAAATTGATTTGGTCTTTGTGACAACCATATGAATCACTACACACTACTTGATTCAAATAATTCGTGCCCCTTATACAAAGATTTCGTATCTTATTTTTATAGTTTTCTTTTATTCTTACTTATACATATTTTATAAGGTTAATTACTTATTTGGTCACTTATATTGGACAATGTCTCTTTTTTATTCAAACTTGTGTTATTTAGTCACTTATGTTTAACAATGTGATTTTTTGGTTTAAATCACTAACTTTCGTTACTTTTCATCATTATTGTCTCACGTGCTAATATTAAGACTTCATGCATCATCAATGCCCTTCTTTTTTTCTTCATCATCTTTCCTAAGAAGGCTGATTCAACTTTAGGAAGAGGAAGAAGATGAAAAAGAAGTGTAAAGAAGAATTCATTTTTAGTACATCATATTTTAATATTATCATGTAAGAGAAATTAATGATTTAAACCAAAAAATAATATTTTTAAATATAAGTTACTACTAAATAACAC
The DNA here is from genome assembly GCA_946814005.1 of Chamaenerion angustifolium. Classification (NCBI taxonomy): domain Eukaryota; kingdom Viridiplantae; phylum Streptophyta; class Magnoliopsida; order Myrtales; family Onagraceae; genus Chamaenerion; species Chamaenerion angustifolium. The sequence continues at coordinate 6,754,145 of OX328279.1, forward strand.
AAGTTTGAATCAAATAGCCACATCATGAAACGTAAGTAACCATTTAATAACACCAAAAATATAAATAACCAAAAGGTAATATAGGCATTGGGCGACTCGATTTTGATATGAACCCATACCATAGGACCCCTGATTGGGGTTCAATTGGAGCCTCAATCAGTTGGACTATGTTGGCCAATTGAGACCCAATCGAAGGTCCTATGCTCTAGGTTCGAACCCAGACCAAGTCCCAAACATTGGGTGACCTGGTCTTGGTCTGAACCAAGACTATGTGACCTCGATTGAGTGAGATCAAGCCTAGATTTAATTGAAATATTTAATATAAGTTTGTAGAGTGCAATTATAATATTTGAAAAAGTATTCAAATAATGTTGTAAATTTGAAAAGTATACAACATAACATTTTAACGAATGATGGGCGGAAGAACCAATTATTATATTTTTCAAACATGTTAAGATCATTCACCATCGTTTATTTGTATAAAAGTGGGCACCTGGAATTCTTTTTTAGAAAAGTAAGTATATAAAAACAAATTTCGAAAAATGGGTATTTGATACGATGGTAATTTGTGCAATTTTTGATTTTTTTTCTTAATTCAGCTCGTTTTTAAAAAAAATAAATTATTTTGATTTCTAAACTTTTCTAGACATTCCATGATTTCATAAAATGTTACAAATAAGTCTAGAATAATTTTCGGGTTATTTTTGGAATTTTACCAAGCGTTACAAATAAATCTAGAATAATTTAGGGTCAATTCTGTAATTTTAGAAAAAATAATATTTTCAGTTCAGGTATAATTTTTTCAAAAATTACATTTTGATTCCTAAATTTTTCTGGACATTCCATGACTTCTCAAAGTATCACAAATAAGTCCAGAATAATTTTCGAGTTATTTTGGAGTTTTACCAAGTGTTACGAATAAGTCCAGAATAATTTAGGGTAATTTCTGCAATTTTCGAAATATTTTTCCAATTCAGCTCAAATTTTAATAAATTTCATTTTGGTCCCTAGATTTGTTTTTGACATCCTATAACTTCTCAAAATGTGACAAATTAGTGCAACAAGCTTAATATCTTCAAAAATCATTCGTGCATACTTTGACACTTTTAGAATGACTCAAGAGTTAAACCATTTTTTTTTTCCGAGCACGATTAACTTTAGTTCTCTCTTGTTTATTTGAAATTGACTCATAAAAAAAATGTTTGTACATGGTTTGTTTAATTTAAAAAAAATGCATGTAGTCTTTTTCGACCAAGCATGATCAAAACGGGCAATTCAGGTAAATTGAAAAACAATTCAAAAGCAAACTAAAGTACTGAAAGTGCGGATTATGAGCTCGCGAGCTTTTAAGACGTAATCAAACCCCCGAACTCGATTCTCTGGACGTAGACCTTTCTAAGCTCTAGGATGTTAACTCAATGTACCGTAGGCAAAATTTTAGGATTCCGATTAGCCTTTAATTAATCGGTGGCGACTCTTTCATTTTTCAGTCCAGTTGATGACCCCGCGCGACCAGACTCGTCGCTCGCCAAGATCCGATATTTTCGAGCGAAAAAAAAGAAGATAATTTTTCAAAACGGGTGGGGAAAGTCGGATTTGACGTCCGACAATTTGGTGACTCTGCTGGGATTTTTTAGAGGGTTTAGGCTTTGTCATGTTTGCTTTACCATGTTATATTTTACCGATCTGTTTTGACCATTTGCTCATGCTTGCAGTTTTAAAAGTTTTGTCTGAAAAACAATGTAAATGTAATAATTCAAAATGATGTAAATTCTCGTTTTGCACAGACCACGCTGGTTACCATTACCCGCTCGGACCTAGAGCACATCAAGAGCTTAGGGAGTTTAGTAGGAGAATGCGCCTAGAGCGGTTTGGACCGCCGACACGCACCTAAAAAACTCACTCGATGATCAGAATGGTCATATGATCCTCTATAAGGGTGAGGTTCCGCCAGTTCAGATGAGCTAGAAATTCCATCCTGTTAGAACAAAAGCTCCACACCGCGCTTAACCTTCTACCAGTTTCGTGTTTGTTCCTTATCTCATGTTTTGTTTTGACCCTAGATCATGACATGTATAGGATTGGGCCTTTTGTATTCCATAAACGTCTGTAAATGTAATAACTTAGTAGTGACATTTACTTTCTCGTACTTGCATTGCATTTTTCTAAAAAAACAAATGTAAGTTCCGTTCATTTTGTCTTGTATCCTTATGACGTTTCACATATCATCTTTGGTAAGGATGAAGCAGACAAACCACTGTCCTCGCACCAAGGCCATCCAGCCCCCCACGGTCGAAATTGCCTGAATATGGAAAGCCATGACAACAGAGGATCAGAAGTACGTGAACGATAAGATTATCGAGGTTCATGAGCTCGCAAACTACAAAGTCAATTGTGCTCTCCTGGATGCTTTATCTAATTTATGGGATGTAAAAAACGTCGTCTTTGAGATAAACGACAATGAACTCACACCTACGCTCGAAGAATACCGTCAACTCGTTCAAGGGGTAGATTGGGATCGTGGTATTGTTTAACCCGACCTCCAACAAAGAGGCGAATCTAGCACTTTGGCCAAACTGCTCAAAGTTACAACAAACAAAATGTCCACCAAGCTCAAGTTGAATGGGGGTCATGGCTTATCTATTGAACTTTTGGTATATTGGATCGAGTGTCGAATTGTCGATAAAACAAATGCTATGGGGAGATGTCATGCTTTTATTTTATTTGTTTTGGGAACAGTCATATTCCCCTTTTCTAATGGTCTCATCGACTCAACTATGGCCAAAGTCGTCATCCAAATAATAGAAGGCAAGGGTTTCGTAACGGCATTGCTCGCTGAAACCATTGCATCTCTAAATATTTTAAAAACAAAAGGAAATGGAGAACCAAAAGCAAGTCCAGCCTTACTTCATATTTGGTTTTTAAGCCATATGAAAGAATTTGACATGAATTTTCCTCGGGAAAACTTTTTAGGCGACAAAAGGGTCATCTCGAGAATGTTAGGTCGATCATTGTTCGAAGCTGAAAAATGGAAAACCCTCGATTCGAAAATATATATTTCAAAAATAACACATAAGGACATTTTATGGACGGCTAGATGGTTACCCATCCACCGCCCCATGATCTTTGGGTGCAAAACTTTCCAGGGAGTTCCGCTTCTTAGCCATCGAGGAATCATGACCACCTACCCTTCCCGAGTTGTTCGACAATTCGGTGGATTCCAAGATATCCTGGTGTACATTGATGGATCCCCAAGAGCATACAAGTGGCACAGCCGAGCAGACATTGCAAACTCGCTACGAGACTCCATTCAACAAGTGAATGATGATTTGGGAAATCGAGTCCCACTATTCATAAATGTGATGTAAGGCTCCACGACAAAGGAAAATGAATAACATGCAACAACGGAGTACGGAGTACGTTCACAAGTTATACTCGGCACCTGCAAGTCCGCCTTTTGACCCGACAGAGATATTCGGGGATAGGCCCGAGCAATCACCATCATCTCACGAGGATATCTACGCGATCATGCAAGCTAGGGTGGGAATTCAAAGTATTGCTTGGAGTGATGAACACTCTAGATCCAAGAAATATATCCAACGCCTCCGCAATGAGTTACGGTGTGTGCAAAATGAAGGGAGAAGTCAGGATCACACCTTGGAGAAAAGTGAGGGCAAAATAGCTGAGTTGAATGACACCCTTGAACAGTCCAGACGAAGGGCGAGACAAATAAAAATATTTTCGAAATGCATGTGCCCAACCTTCCTTCAAACCAAGGAGCAAGCAATAAATTCACTCAACGAGTTGTGCCGTCGTGTGAAACGTCTTAAGAATTAGATTTTGATTAACCAACTCCTTTAAGAGTATTGTTTGGAAAAATGTTTGTCATATATGTCATAAAAACACATGCATGATCAATTGTGTATTTACCCTTCTTACTATGGTATTTGAATTATTTAGGCACATCGGGCAAGAACAAGCCCAATACACACTCGCGGTTTCGTTCAACGGGAACGAATGGAACAACAAAATCAAAGCCCTCCATCAGGTTTCCCGGAACCCATGCGACATTTGACAACTGCGGCACCTCAAGAATACGAAGAAAGGATCATCCATATAGAACAGACTATACACACCATGAATTCTGGCATGGTTGGCATGACCTCCCGGTTCGAGCAGATTTTTGTTTTTCTAAACGCCCAGGCATCCACCTCGTCTCTAAAGCAACACCCCCACCCGTATCAGCTCATCAATCTATGCCAAGTACTTTGGTCTTACCCGACCAAACTCCACCTCCCACATATGGTTATCCTGTTCAAGCTCCACCTCCACCTCCCACATATGACCATCCCAACCAAGCTCCACCTCCTACATACGGCTGCCCTAATCAAGTTCCACTACCTATACATGACCCTCACGAGCAAGTTTTTCCTCTTCAACATGATCGGTTTCCACCCCCAGTACCTGTTTACCCCAACCAGGTCACACGATCCGCGTTTCAGCTCCTCAATTACTCGGTCACAGTCGTCCCGGTCGAGACTGAACAAGACAAGCGGTTGAAGCATATTGAATAAAAGATGACGTCTATTCAAGGAATAGATCGATTGGGAGACTTGGATTTCTCTGATCTTTCTCTATTTCAGGAAATTCCGATGCCCGATAAACTCAAGGTTCCGGACTTTGAAAGGTTCGATGGAATAGGACATCTGATTGTTCATCTCAAGATCTATATGGCGAAAATGACTCCATATCAACAGTATACGAAGTTGATGGTCCAGACCTTCCAGGAAATTTTGAAAGAGGAAGCGCTGGTATGGTTCGCAGGGTTAAGAATGGAGCAAGTGCCAAATATGGAGGAGTTGGCCAAGCTTTTCCACCGTCGATATAAGCACAATCTGGATAACGCTCCTACACACTTTGATTTCCAGGCTATGGAGATGAAAGATGGACAATCTTTCAAAGATTATGTGACTGAGTGGAGGGGAAAGGCCAACTGCATGAACCCGCCTCTCGGGCAGAACGAGGCGGTCCCAATTTTTATCAGCACTCTTAAGGGTATATATTATACCCAAATGATGAGTCAATCCACAACGAAATTTTCAAATCTCATCATGACGGGCGAATTGATTGAGTGAGGGCTTCGGTCCGGAAAGATTCAAGACCTATACAAAAGTGCAGCGGATCTTAAGAAAACTGGAACAAAGAAGCCTACCCCGACCATAGGCGCAGTCTATCCGAACCCTTACCATGCTCCTTACTCAGATCCGTATCAACGATACCAACCATCACCGGTGGTCCCGATGCCTCAGGCTTCTCAAGCCTCACAAGAAACAACCCCCCTGCCTAACCCACAATATTCTGTCAACCGAGGTGGGAACCAAAGGAGATTTCGAGATCCCCGACAATTTACCCCGTTTCCAATACCGTTGGTTGAATTGTACAAGAAGGCTTTGGCTCAAGGGCTCATTGCTCCTGAGGTTCTGAACCAAATTCCGGCTAATGAACCAAATTCCGGCTAATGAACCAAATTCAAAATGTGAGTTCCACATGGGAGCACCTGGGGACACCACTAACAATTGCCCTCGCCTGAAGTACCGAATCCAAGACCTTATCGATCATAAGTACCTGGTCTTAAATCCCATTTCGCCACCGAATGTCAATACCAATCCGCTACCTAACCACGCTCAGGCTCTGTCAACATGATCTTATTAGAAGAAGGAACAACCCCTTTGGTCAGCCCCACGTGTTGGTAGATGCTAAAAAATTATGTTTCTATGATCACCCCACTAATCATTGACTACGTACCGCAAGGACCAACACCATTCAAGTACGAGAGCAAGAAAAGGGTACCGTAGAGCTGTGGGAGTCACGCAAAAGGATCTGCGAAAAATGAAGACATTTTCAGTATGACTCGATCCAGACATTGCTATATCCAGCCAGAAAACCCACCCAAGGAGAAGGAGGTAGAGGTAGCCCCAAAGAAGAATATAACTGAAGAAGAAGAGAGCAATTTCATGAAGAATGTAAAGGAAGTTGAGTACAAGGTTGTAGACCAGCTGCGCAAAACCCCAGCGCAGATATCTTTGTTGGTTCTGTTGTTGAGTTCTGAACCACACCGGGATGCATTAATGAATGTTTTAAAGGAAGACCTCGTACCAAAGGAAATTTCAACCTGCCAAGTGGAGAATCTCATCGGTTCGGTTTTTGCTAGCCAAATCGCCTTCGGAGTTGAAGAGTTAGGTTCTTAGGGACAACAACATGTCAAGGCCCTCCACATCGTGTGCAAGAGTAAGGGATATGTGCTCTCAAGAGTAATGATTGACAACGGATCAGCTTTAAATGTATGTCTGATGTCCACCCTCCAACATATGAAGATAGATACGTCACTCATCCGTCCAACCAAGAGTGTTGTTCGAGCTTTTGATGGAAATATAAGGGAGGTCGAAGGAGAAATTGAATTACCATTGGAGATTGGTCTATGCGTGTTTAGCGTATCTTTCAAAGTCTTAGACATTCCAGGGATCTACAGTCTACTTTTGGGAAGATCTTGGATACATGCCGCTGGAGCAGTGCCTTCTACCCTGCATCAGAAAGGAAAATTTATATCTGAGGATCGCCTGGTTATGATCGATAGGGAGGAAGATTACAACATTTATAAGGGGGTTAATTATTTAATTGGTTACACATGTTTGACCATTGTGCAGAATGGTTACACATGTTTTAAAATGTGATTAATTTGTTTTGGTGAGTGACTTAATGGTCACACATGTTTTTTACAATGTGATTAAATGATTAATCCGTTATTGAACCGTTAATTTTTCTGTCAATTTCGCATGCACATAACATGTGACCCCTGTTTAACTAATTTATAAATTTGAAAAGACCCTTCTGCCCTTAAACATGAGTCTCTCACCTATTTCCCCCATTTGCAAATGAACTCCCATAACTTGAAATTTTCACAATCGCAGCAGAATTTTCTCTTGGTCCAAAACTCCACAATCTGGTTCAGTTAGACAATCAAAAAGCGGCCACAAATGCTAAAGGAGGAGGAATTCGAGTCGTTTGATCTCAAAATTGTTCACCGCAAAAATAGGTCTTTTTATCTCACCAAATTCTTTTTGTTTTAGTTACTCTTTATCTTGGTTTACCTTGTCGTTGAACTCTTTTTTATTTTTCAGAACATAATTTGAGGAAGACAAGAACTTTGACGTAGTTCTAAATTCTGTAATAGCTGGGAGACAAAAATTGTATTTTGGAATTTTAATTCCCCCTCACTTTAACAGTTGGTGGAATTAAAAAATGGAGAGACTTATAATGGGCATTTGGTCAACTGTGATACTTTGATGAACATCCATCTTCGTGAAGCCATCTGTACTTCTAAGGTAATCTTTGAAATTATGGTTATTTTTTTGACCTATTTAGTGATTTCACTTCACTGAAGTTGGAGGCTCTTTGTGCTTCTAGGATGGAGATAGGTTTTGGTGGATGCCTGAATGCTACATTCGTGGAAACACAATTAAGTATCTTTGAGTTCCAGATGAGGTATGGTAGTAACATATATGAAGTGTTTAACAATGGATATTTCCTTTTGTTTATTAATGTGATTATATTTGCTCACGCTCTTATAGCTCTACAATACTTTTCTGATATTTTCTAGCTTCATACTAAGTCTGTGTGTATGAAAACGTGCTTTGCCCTTTATTTTGTTCGTTATGTTCAACCCCTCTTTAGATGATGGGTATGTAGGCATCATTTTTTTTTCACTCCGAATTTTCTCAAGGTGATCTTGTTTTTGGCTCATTTTCCTCTTTGCTTGATAAGGAAAGTGCTTTCAGATGGTTCTTTATCATATATTGCATAACAAATTCAGAGCCCTATTACGATTCTTTCGAAAAACTTATTACCCTGACTTGAAATTTTCATTTAAGGTGATTGACAAGAAAGCAAAAGTCGAACTGGTTTATTATGCAACTAACTTGAGATTGAGGAATTGAGTTACATGAATCATCACCCTTGAAGGAATCATGGTGCAAAGCTCTACATAAAGGGAGCTCTACTGATTCAAAACCTCTACTATTTATAAAGGGAGCAAAACAAGGCATGACTGGCTCGCTAAGTTGCAGATGGAGTTCAAGAGTTATGTGGTGTCTTTATTCAAGAGTTGGATGATTAATTGTAAAGAAAACGAGTGGTTAAATTTTTTGTTTTCTGTATTTAGTACTGACTTATAGGCCTTACCAGGTTGAAACTGTTTTGTGATTTGATATTGAACTTGTTCTGATTGTTTTTGTGAACCTTGTTGTTCTAGATGTTTTGTTGTAAATGAGATGTTTATGTGAATCTTGGAATAAAATGGGTTTGCTCATACTGTTACGACATTTTATCCATTTAATCACATTTATATGAAACATGTTTAACTATTTAATCACATACCACACTTACAAGTTTACCTATTAACCACATTTTAAGAAACATATGTAACCATTTAATCACGTTACAAGGAAACATATGTAACCATTTAATCACATTTTAGGATAACATATGTAACTATTTAATCAAATTTCAAGTTAGAATGAACTCTTTAATTTAGAAACTATTTAATGAAACCCAGGATTTGAAGAACTGAACCTCAGGTTCTGAAGAACCTCAGTACAGAACTGAAACCCATGACAGAGAATGAGCTCCTCCCAATCTTATGATCCTTCGTACTGTTCTTCATCTTCTCCTTCACTATTCTTGCATGACATAATCAACTCCTCCCATTGAGCTTCAATGAGATCCATAATTGTCATCGATTGCTCATGAGTGCCAAGACATAATCACTCAAAGAAAAAACAGAAATTTCGGTCAGCAAGAACCTTCACCAATCGATAACCCATAAATCAACGAAACCCAGATCTCATCCCAACCCAGGTCTGGAGAATCAGAGTTCATAGACCAGTCGCTACCCAAATCTGGAAACCTACCTTCTCTGGCATACGATTTCACCATAGTATCAATGAGAGCATTGACGAACTTCCCTTCGATTTTAGAATTCAGTGTTATTCATGTTATTTGAGTGAATCATAGGATTTAGGGTTAATAAGCTCATTAAAGAGGGGTAACATTGTCATTTCATATAATAGAAAGTGACTTGACGATGATTTTTGACAATGAACAGTAGAAAAACCAATTAGTCACATAGCAAAACCAATTAATCACATTTTAAAACATGTGTAACCATTTTGAACAATTGTCACACACGTGTAACTAATTAAGTAATTAACCCTTTATAAGGAGACTTTCGTACCTTTCATCGGAATCGAGACTAGAGATGCATTGTCTTTCTATGCCTTTGATCTCATTTATGTGATGAGGGATTGGGGAGAGCCGACACTAGACAGAGCCGAGCTAATGGTGGGGAAGATCATGTTGGAAAACAACTTCGTCTTAGGACATGGTCTGGGAATCCACGGTCAGGGTATCATACACCCAATATCTCCAAGGAAGAACAAAGGCACTTTCAGACTGGGTTTCCTTCCTAATTTCAAAGATTACAAAGTCGCTCGAAGTAAACGTTTTACCGGAAATTCACGTGCATTGCTGTTTCCTCCCCTCGCTGTTTCATTTCTTGGTCCGCCACAAATGATTCAACCCAACGACGTTGCTTCTCATGAAGGCTTATCAGGCTTGTTTTCGATCGGTGTCACCATTGGAGCCCTGCTTGATGAAGCTCCCTCAAGACTTTTCGTCCGTCCACTTGCTAGTGGAGAGAATATCACAAACTGGATGACATTACCTGCTTATGCATTTTCTCTTAGTAATAATGAGTAAGTCCTTTTTAAAAGGGATGTATTCCGCGTAGGGCATATTTTATGAGCCTCACGGTTTTGGAATAGGGGAAATTTGTCATGACCACATCAAATGAATCTCTTATTTTGTTAATCCATCAAGTTATCAATATTATATCTCCTTCTACCTACTTCTGATATTACTCTCCCTTCTCTTTTGCTTCCTTCTTTAGGAACAATACCTCTATAGAACACAAGGGGATCCATGATTCAATCTCGTACAAGGACACCTGTGCTGAATCTGACTATGTACATTACAGAGAAGGATCTGATGAGGATGATGTCAGGAATGAAATTGAAGAAAGTTGGGACAGGTAGGAGAGAGACAAGCTCCTAATAACTGAAGTTACTAAGGTCATAAACATCGACACTATCGAGGAACCACGCGAATTGAAGATTGGGACAAGTCTGAGTCCTGACCAAAGAACTTAGATGATGGATTTACTAAAAGAGTACCATGAGATTTTCACCTGGTCATATGCAGACATGCCAGGTCTTGATTCGTCAATCGTGGAGCACGTTCTGCCACTAGACACTGAGAACTTTCGACCCAAGAGACAACACCTGAGGAGACAAAGTCCCGACCTAATCCTTAAAATTAAGGAAGAGATAATCAAGCAAATCGACGCTGGATTCCTAGAAGTTTGCAATTATTTTGAATGGGTAGCAAATATTGTTCCAGTACCCAAGAAGGACGGACACATCCGCGTCTGTGTCGACTATCGAGATCTTAACAAAGCTAGTCCGAAGGATAATTTCCCTCTACCTCATATTGATATGTTGATCGACAACACGGCACGTCATACGATGTTTTCGTTCATGGAAGGGTTCTCAGGATACAACCAGATCAAGATGTGTGAGGCAGATAAGTCAAAAACCGCATTTGTCACGAAGTAGGGCACATTTTGTTACAGAGTTATGCCTTTCGGTTTAAAAAACGCAGGGGTAACCTATCAAAGGGAAATGGTGACACTGTTCCACGACATGATGCACAAACAGATCGAGGTGTACGTAGATGATATGATTGCAAAGTCTCAAGAAGGTGAAAATCACTTGATCAATTCACGCATGCTATTTGAAAAGATCAAGAAGTACAAGTTGTGTTTAAACCCGACTAAATGCACTTTTGGAGCCACATCAGGCAAGTTATTGGGCTTTATAGTCAGTGAGAATGGAATTGAGGTAGACCCTAACAAAGTCAAGGCGATACAAGAGTTACCCCCACCATCGACCGTCAAGGAGGCCCGAAGCATATTAGGTCGTTTGAATTACATTGCGCGTTTCATCGCAAATATAAAAACCAAGTGTCAACCTTTATTTTGTCTTTCACGTAAGAATGCTCGGATAATCTAGGATGAAGAATGCCAGAATGCCTTAGAGTCCATAAAAAAAAATTACCTGATGAGCCCACCAGTCCTGGAGCCGCCAACTCCAGGACGACCGTTCATTATGTATTTAACAGTGCGACAAGACTCGTTGGGGTGCATGTTGGGACAACTCGAAGTGACTGGAAAGAATGAACATTCCATATATTACGTGACTAAGAAGTTCACGGAGGGTGAAACAAAGTATTAGGAGGTGGATAGGATATGTTGCGCACTCGTGTGGGTAATGCAGCGACTTCGCTAGTATACATTGTACTACACCATACACCTGTTTTTAAAGATGGATCCTGTGAGATACCTTTTAGATAAGCCAGCATGGACAAAAAATATTGCCAAGTGGCAAGTTCAACTATTTGAGTATGACATAGAATTCGTGCCTCGAATTTCGGTGAAAGGGCGAGCAATCACCGATCATTTAGCGGAGTTTTCCATAGACGGCGATCACTTGATCAACTCCGAATTCCCAGTTGGTGAGATCATTCAAGTAGAAGAAGAAGAGATGCCGAAGGAAAATTGGAAGATGTACTTCGTCGGATCTGTGAATTCAGTCGGATGGGGTATCGGGGCAATGCTCATCTCACCAAAGGGCAACACTTTCCAGTGGCAGCCAAAGTCACCTTCCACTATACCAACAACATCACAGAATACGAGGCATGTGTTCTCGGCATGCGAACTGCACTAGACCTCGAAGTGAATAAACTAGAAGTGTTCAGAGATTCAATGTTAATCATCCTCCAAACGACAGGGAAATGGAAAACGAGCGATGCCAAACTCCAGCCATACCACGAGCACCTTGAGGATTTAGCTGCAGAATTTGAAGACATCACTTTCACTCATATGCCGAGAAATAAGAACAAATTTCTAGACGCATTGGCAACACTCGCATCAATGAGTAAAATTTTGCCAGGAAATCAGGTACTACCAGTGGAGATCAAGATCAAAGAGGTTCCAACCTATTGTTGTGCAGTCGAAGAGTCAGGCGGTCAGCCGTGGTTCACTGACTAGAAATTATTTTCTCAGTAGCCCGACCTTATACAAAAGATCATTTGATGATACCCTCTTGAGATGCGTGAATGCCAAAGAAGCTGAGAACCTAATGGAAGAAATTCACGAAGTTTGTTGCGGACCACACATGGGCGGGCGAATGTTATCAAAAACAAAAATGAAACTTGGATACTTTTGGTCTACCATGACGTCTGATTGTGCGAGACACGTCCAACATTGCAACCTCTGTCAAGTGTAGGCAGACCAAATCCACGCGCCACCACACAAGCTCTATCCCATGACTTCACCATGGCCTTTATCAATTTGGGGCATCGATGTAATAGGTATGATCTTTCCAAAGGCGTTCAATGGTCATCAATTCATATTGGTGGCGATCGATTATTTCACCAAAAGGGTAGCGACTATCACCCTAGCGTCAGTAACAGAAAAAGTGGTTCAGCGTTTCATTAGGCAAAATATCATCGCACATTATGAGGTGCCAGAGTCAATCATCACAGATAATGCCAAAAATCTGAATAATAAATTGGTTGATGGGTTGTGTGACCAATATAAGATCAAACATAGAAATTCGTTTGTATATCGCCCACAGATGAATGACGCAGTGGAAGCAGCAAATAAGAATATCAAAAAGATCATATAGAAAATGACTATGAATTATAAGGACTGGCATGACAAGCTGCCTTGGGCACTTATGGCATACAGGACCTCAATAAGGACCTCAACAGGGGCAACCCCATTTTCCCTTGTTTACGGGACCGAAGTCGTACTGCCAATTGAAGTAGAAATCCTGTCAGCCAGGATCCTCGCTGAGACAGATATGGACGAGTGATAATGGTTGAGATGGTTGGGCACTTACGAGCAATTAAACCTCATAAATGAAAGGCAACTCATCGAGCTGTGCCACGGGAAATTGTACCAGCAACGCATGGCTCATGCATTTACCAGGAAGGTTAGTCCAAGAGAATTACTAGCAGATGATCTAGTTCTCAGAAAAATCCTTCGAGTCAATCCATACTCTAGGGGTAAGTTCGTACCTAAATATGAAGGGCCTTATGTCGTCGAAAAGGTTTTCAGTGGAGGAGCCATGATCATCACTGATATGGACGACCAAGAACTCTCCAGTCCAATCAATATGGACACAATCAGAAAATACTATCCTTAAGGAGTTCGTAACCAAAAAACGAACCTCCAAAAGTGAGAGGAAATTCCCGCTAAATTGAAAACCCGAAAGGGCGTTTTAGGCATAATTTAGGGAAGAGGAGCATGATTCAAAATCCCCAAAAGGAAAATCATGGCAAAAGGACAAGAATCAAATCTCTGCTAGGTTAAAAACCTGAAAGGGCGACCTAGGCAAAAATTAAGGGAATCGAGAGGTGCGGTAAAAAAAACTGTAGCAAAAGGAAACACAATCGAGAGAAAAAAAACATCGGCAACCAAGACCTGTAGTTATCTAGTTTCTGGGAGTCACAAGTTGACGAACTGAGCCTTTAGGTGTTCAGCCTCCGCAAGTCATCCTCGACGACCAGGACATGTAGTTATCCAGCTTTTGGGAGTCACAAGTCGACAAACGGAGCATTTAGGTGTTCAGCCTCCGTAAGTCATCCCCAATGAGTGACAAGCCGACGAGCGGAGCCTTTAGGTGTTCAGCCTCCGCAAGTCATCATCGACGACCAGGACCTGTAGCTATATAACTTTTGGGAGTCACAAGCCGACAAACGGAGCCTTTAGGTGTTCATCATTCGCAAGTCATACCCAACAAGTTACAAGCCGACGAGCGGAGCCTTTAGGTGTTCAGCCCCCGCAAGTCATCCTCGACAACCAGGATCTGTAGGTGTCCTGATTCTTGGAGTCACAAGCTGATGAACGTTTTGGCGCTCAGTCTTCGCAAATCATCGTCAACAATCGGGACTTGTAGATATCCAACTTCCGAAAGTTGCGTGATAATGCTTGTCTACTATGTAAATAATTAATAAAGCGAGAGAAGCTAAAATCAGTTGTTTGTCTTTGAACACACACTCATGAGATCACTTCCATGAGCGCGTGCTCAAAGAGTGGCAACTGCAAACACCTAATTTTGGCCCGGGGTCAAAATATCGTATGTGAGTAATCGAGATTGAAAAATATATATAGTATATATATAGAAGATTGATTGGAGAGAGTGAAAAAATATATCGGCAATTATCGGTCTCGGATTCTCGTACGGTGTTTAAGTTCCGAACGATTTAGGTATATTTCTCTCGCATTATATTTCCATGTACCCTAGGCAAAATTTTAGGATTCTGATTAGCCTTTAATTAATCGGTGGCGGCTCTTTCATTTTTCGGTCTGGTTGATGACCCCGCTCGACCGGACTCGTCACTCACCAAGACCCGACATTTCCGAGTGAAAAATGGGTGGGGAAAGTCGGATTTGACGTCTGACAATGGGTATCATACTTCTTGTTCATAATCATAAACAAACAAGTCGCCATAGATATTTTGAATAAACACCATCGCCTAAACAAACTTTAAGCATATTATTCAATTAACCAAACTCAAGCATTCGCCAATAAGTATTGGTTCATAATTCTTCCAATTACAACACCTTCAACATTCTAATACACATTCATGCATCATACACCATCTTTCAAGCATAAAATATTTCCCTTCTTGATTTTCCAGAACATACGCCTTTGGGTCAGGAATGGCGACGACCTTGTAAGGTCCTACCCATTTTGGAGGCAATTTATTTATTCTATCTTAATGCGAGAATTCATGTCTTTTCCATACCCTCTCCCCCACAAAAAATTGGCGAGAAGATACGCGCCTATTATAGTATCTTGTTGTAGCTAAACGCATCCGCCCTTGAATTACTTCAGAGGCCTATTACTTTTCATCAACCATATCCAATTCAAGACGCCTTTGGTCATCATTATTCAAAGTGTCATAATGTTTTAGTCTATGGGATTCGACTGCTATTTCTGTTGGAGCCACAGCTTCAGAACCATACACCAATCCGAAAGGTCAACCTGCTATTGGCAGCTTGAGAACCATACACCAATTCGACTGCTATTGGCGTTGGGGTTGTTCCCAACGCCAATAAAACATTTTCCAATTCTTCTGTCCATTTGCCTCCCAAAGCGTCAAGTCTTTTCTTTAAACCATTGAACATTGTTTTATTCGCCGCCTCCACTTGTCCATTGGCATGCGCATGTTTGACTGAAGCAAGCCTATGGTCAATTTTCAACTCTTCACAAAACCACTTCAATTCCTTTCCGGAGAATTATGGATCATTGTCACTGACTAGCACGCTTGGGATTCCATATCGAGAAAAAATTCTTGACTTAAGGAATTTAATGACCTGAAACTCAGTAGTCGACGTCAATGCCTTTGCTTCAATCCACTTTGAAAAATAGTCGACCGTCACTATTATGTAAGTGCGTTGCTTAGACCTTGGTAAAGGACCTACCAAGTCAATTCCCCATTGATCAAACGGCCACGCCGCACTTATACTGGTAAGATTTGCAGGGGGACGCATTATTTTCGGACTATACTTCTGACATGATTCACATTTCATAACCAAAGTCGTCGCCTCTTGGTTCATTGTAGGCCAATAATATCCTTAGCTCAAGATTTTCCTCACAATTGACCTCGTTCCTTCATGACAAGCCGCATACCCTTCGTGTACTTCTCTTAGAATGGTAGTCATTTCAGGATGAGCGACGCATCTAAGATAAGGTGTAGAAAAACCCTTCTTATAAAGCAATCCATCAATTATTCGAAAGCTAGGAGCTAATCGAATAATTTTCTTGGCATTGACATCATCCGCAGGGAGCTCTCCTGATTCCAAATATACTCGAATAGGCGTCGCTCAATCCACCGATACATTTACATTTGTGCATATCATATTCGTGTCCCCACGATTGATTTCTATGAATGCATTTGTGTGGGCGTCACCTGCCAAGCATATTTTCTCAAAGTATCAGCTTCATTATTCACCTCTCGTGGGATAGCCTCTATATGAAATTGTTTAAAGCATGCTACTAATGCCATAGCATCTTTCCAGTACAACTTCAATTTTTTACCTTTCACCATATACTCGCCTTTAATTTGGTTTACTACCAATTGTGAATCACAATATACATGGAGAGAATTAAAACGCCTAAACCTTTAGCCAATCGCAAACCAGTAACAAGCGCTTCATATTCCGCCTCATTATTGGTCGCCTTAATGGTGAGCACCAAGGCGTAACGCAATGATGTTCCACCATCTGGTAGGGTCAAAACTAATCCTTCCCCCGAACCTTCGACTGATGAAGACCCGTTTGTCTGAAGTATCCAAGGATTTTCTTATTTTTCCTTTTCTTTAGGCGTCGGTGGCTGAGTACGTGTGGATTCTACAATGATTGCATTCCTAGGAGCAAACTTAATTCGAAACTCGCTCAATTCAATGACCCATTTAACCATCCTTCCCGAAGCATATGACTTTTGCAGGAAGTGTTTTAACGGTTGATTTGTTAAAACGGTAATTTCATGTTCATGAAAGTATGGGCGTAATTTTCTGGCAGATACTACCAACACATAAAGATACTTCTCAACCTCCATATAATTCATTTCAGATTTGGCGAGCACTTTGGATACATAATAAACAGGCACTTGGCCCCTGCCTACTTCTTTTACCAACATTGAACTTACAGCAATTGGAGTGATACTTAAATATAAATATAGTGCGTCGCCTTTGGCTGGTTTCGCCAGTGGTGGGAGAGTCTTGAGATGTTTAGGTCTTGAAAAGCCTTCTCACATTCAGAAGTCCATTCAAACTTCATGTTGGCTCTCAACACCTGGGAGAAAGGGAGTAATTTATCCCTCGCCTTTGCTAGGAAACGGCTTAGCACCGCTAACCTTTCGTTCAAGTTTTGTACTTCTTTGTGGCAGGTGAGAATCCTCATAGCCTCAATCGCTTCCAACTTCTCTGGGTTGACTTCTATCCCTCTTTGGCTAACCATGTATCCCAGAAATTTGCCTGATTGAACGCCAAAAGAACATTTCGCTGGGTTTAGACGCACTTGGTGAAGGCGCATCCTCTCGAAGGTTTTCCTCAAGTCTTCAACATGATTAGAGCTTTTTATAGATTTCACTAACATGTCATCCACATATGCTTCCATGGTGACGCCTATCATTCCAGCAAAATGTTTATTCACCATCCTTTGATAAGTAGCTCATGCATTTAACAAACCAAAAGACATCACCGTATAGTGATAAATATCACTGTCCACATAAAAGGATGTATGTTGAGCATCACCTTCAGCCATCTGTATCTGGTTGTAACCAGAATACGCATCCATAAAGCTAAGAAGTTCATGACCTCAAGTGGCGTCGACCAATTGATCTATCCTTGGCAAAGGATATGAATCTTATGGACATGCCTTATTTAAATCACGATAATCAACGCACATCCTTCACCTCCCATTATTCTTCTTGACCAATACTGGATTGTCCACCCAAGTTTGGAACCAGATTTCCTTCACATATCTAGCCTCCACCAACTTGCCCACTTCTTGCTTGATGGCAATCACCTTTTCTTAACCTACTAGACGTCGCTTTTGGGCAATGGGTCTGACATTCAGGTCCAGGTTGAGCTCATGGGAGATCACCTCCTTGCTAATGCGTGGCATGTTGCTGGGTTTCCAGGCGAAAAATTCCTTGAACTCTACCAAAAGCATTGATAGAGTTGTAGTTTCTTCTTCTTGGAGTGATGCTCCAATCTGTACCTCTTTTCGTGGACCATCAACCTCGACCCTATTCAAACCTTCAACCGGCTGGGGCCGACTCTTCTCCTCTCTGGGATCCTCCTAAGTTTGAATTATTAAAAACTATTTCTTTTTTATATGGCGTCGCGTTGCTTGGACATAGCAACTACACATCGTTGGTTGATCCCCTTTAACTACTCCTACACCATGGGGCGTTGAAAATTTCTACAACTGGTGATATGTCGAATCCAGCATTTTGTTTGGATTTAGAGTCAATTGACCTAATATGGCATTGTATGATGCAGGGGCATCTACTACAATGAAGGTGACCTCAAAATCCAACGTTTTCCATCCCTCACCCAAGTGGACTGGAAGGGTTACAACTCCTACTGGGTAGGTAGTATGCGAGGCAAATCTCATGAATGGAAAATTGACATTTTTCAAGTATTTTTCCTTCTGTCCCATTCTTTTATAAGCATCCAAAAACAAAATATTCGTTGAACTCCCTGAATCCACCAACACTTTCTTCGTATTGAACCTCTCAACCGTAATCACCAGGGCATCATCATGTGGAGAAGTGACATGTCCCATTTCCTTTTCTGAAAAGGAAATAATCACTTCATCATCTTTTCTGGGCTGCTTTCCTGACTTGGAAGTCCCTGAAATTTGAGAGGCGTAGACCTCCTTAGTGGCGCTTGTTTCTCCCCCTGAGTTGAAATCTACGCTTATCATGTTCAAGTCTTCCTGCCTACTAGGTCCAGCCACTGTCTGATTGTTTCTAGGAGACACTCGCCTTGGACTCCTACTCCTATGGCGTCGGGCCACAAAATTTTTCAGATGCCCCTGTTGGATCAACCTTTCAATATCCCTTTTCAGGATATGACAGTCATATGTATGATGCCCCTTACAGCGATGGTATCGAAAATATTGATTGGGATTATTTCCCATGACTGTATCGGGCATTTCGCTATGGTGGGGGCGTCACCCAGTTCTTCTTTTCCATTTCCGTCAAAACAATAGAAAGTTCCATATTCAAGGGTGTGAAACTTTCAAAGACTTCTCTTTGTGGGTGAAGCACGAATTGGCGACACTTATCGTCATGTCCAACTTTAGAAGGACGATGTTCTGGTCTCTTTCGCCTTATTCGCCTTCCTTCCTTCTGTGTCAATTTCTAAGTCTACGTAAGATTTGACTCGCTCCCCCATATATTCTACTATGTTGACAGGTATGACACTCAAACTATCATAAAGGGTTAAACCCCTTGGTCCCAATCTACGTATAAAAGCGTGGATGGTATCCCCTTTAGTGATGGTCTGATCAATCCCGGCCAGTTCTTTATTGAACCTAGTGTATAAGTCTCTCAATCTTTCATCACCCTTTTGCCTTAGGTGATCCAGAGTTCCCAAACTTTTTAGTAGTCGACGTCCTCCCATATATTGTACAATAAACCTTTCCTTCAACTCTCCCCATGATCTAATTGATGCTTTAGGGGGACTGAAAAACCAATGCAATGCGACGCCTCCTAAGGTAGCGGGAAAAAGGAGTGCAAAATGAGTATCCTCACGTGTTCTTCCCAACAATGAGGCTTCATGCCTCTGAATATGCAAAATCGGATCACCTTCACCTCCATAGGAATCAATTCGAGATATTGGTTGTACATGGGTCGGCACCGTGACTGACATGATTTCTGGAGCGAAGGGATGAGACGCCTTATCTTGAAGATGTGGCATGGTTCTACCCTTTTGCTCCTTCGGTGTTTCAGTGACAGGCTCTTTAATTTTCTCCCTAGTCATTATACGAGGGGAATGAGCCATTGTCAGACCTGTGCCCATCGTGGCGGCACTTGTAGGGAAAGGTGCCTGCGGTTGGTTCCTTGGCAAGTCTCGAGGCCGGAAGGTGACTTCTTGGGCTTCTTGAGTGTTTTCCCGTTGGGCTGCTCGAGCGGCATCTCTCTGCTCTCTCCTATCCAAGAGCTTGTCAAGAGCCTCTATGAATGTTGATATTAATATAATTTCTGTATCTACCTCTACTCGAGGCGGCGCCCTGTCAGCAGAAGAATCAATGCGGGACTGCGAGGGTCTCAGCGTATCAGGATCATATATTTGCTCCTCAGGAGCCGTAGGCGCCTCAGGGACAGGAACTTCCGAAACAGATTGCCTGGGCGCCACCATCTGGACTGGTATATACGATGACTGTCCTAAGTGTTGTTGAAGGTTTTGGACCGAATCGTCGTCGTTAACTTCGTGAATAGTCTTTGCTCGTGTTGCAGGTGGATCCATGATTGAATTTTGTTCAAAAGGTTCCCATAAACGGCGTCAATGTGTTGGATCACATAAAGTGGATTCTTCTTCCTAGCATTTGCTCCTTTAACTTGCACAAAGGAAAGTCTGGAGTGTTCCCTTTGTTTCCCCTCCGATGACAAAATTAGTCGGAGGTTCGTTGTATTTGAGTACTCAGATAGTATAAGTGCTGGATATCAGAAAACCTTACCCTTAACTGAGGATGATAATGAGGTATTTATAACATTCCATACCTGTACCATAGTAGAGTCAAATCCTACCATAGTTGTCTGAGTTGTCTCTGAGGCGAGTCAACCGTGGTTACTTTTGGAATATTCGTTTGTAGTGGCTATCCCACTGTAGACTATCATTTTAGTTTGTTTAATCCTATGCGTGCTAAAAGCAATCGACCTAATGTGTAGGTGTGCAGGCGCACCAACTGAGGTAGTCAGTGGATGCGGTGGCACACACTTATTCTGAGTAATTTATGTCTTTGGTGCATCCTTATAGAGCGGCACCTTTCATATTATTGTGCATCCTTAGTCAAGGGCGACGTCCAAATATAATTAGGCTTAATAAATCCAGTTCAGAGTGTTATTGAGACAAATGTAAAAATATCCCAGCCCAATGTTAATAACCTATCACCAATCTTTCCGACCTTCAACTAGTTATTTCATGATGTTTTGAGCATTTAACAATATAAGATATGAATGGTGTACTGAAAAAGTACACAGAAATAAGTCATTCATGAATTGATGAATACATGGATGATAGAATATTATATATCACGTAGGTCAAACAAAGTGCATTGTCAATTCATATGGTGTTGAATGGATACATATTTATATATACTCTTATCAAATATTTATGTGTGGCAAAAAAAAACAAATATTTATGGAAGAAAATGAATGGAAAGTAACGCAAGTCGTCTTGCTACCATTCGGGGAAATACCTAAAAACAAACGATCCGGGGAAGTGACTAGGGCTACCATCGATATGGGGATGATAAAAAAAGGAGGCACTGGGCTCACTGAATACAAAGATAAAGGACAAACTAGCTGGATGGAGACCAAAGACTCTGAATCAAGCCGGAAAGGAGGTACTAATAAAGGCAATCATCACGGCTATCCCCACATATGTCATGAGTGTGTTCCGTTTACCAAAAACATGGTGTGCGGAGATTGATGCACTCATAGCGGATTTCTGGTGGGGACAAACAGCGGAAGGCAAACGGACACATTGGAGGAGATGGGAGGTGCTTACACATTGGAGGAGATGGGGGGCTTGGGCTTCCGTGAGATACAAAGTTTTAACTCGGCTCTACTCACGAAAATGGCATCAAGAGTCATAACGGAGCCAAATACGTTATGCGCGAAGGTCTTGAAAGGTATGTACTTTCCACGGTCTAACTTCCTTGAGGCGAAACGAGGGGGCCGAGCATCGTGGGGATGGAGTAGTATACTCAATGGACGAGACATCATGAAACAAGAGGGGTTGTGGCTACTCGGCTCGGGTGAGGAAATACGAGTTTTCGAAGACCCATGGATCTATACAAAAGAGACAAAACGGGTGAGTAATGAGTCAACCGTGGAACATGGGGGAGAACTAAGGGTAAGACATTTGGTCACTCAAGACCGACAATGGGATGAGGCAATGGTCCGAGACATACTTGACCGAGAGGATGCCAAGCACGTGTTGAGGATGCCGATTTCAAGGGAGGGAGGACCAGACTGATACATTTGGCCACACACAAAAGACGGTTCAACCCAAGTCCGATCGGTCTACCATCGACTGCGAGAGGGCAATGGTGAACAACAGGAACCGAACACACATGAGAACCTATGGAAAACAAAGGCACTCCCAAAGGTCAAGAATTTCATTTGGCGACTTGCAACCAATACGATAGCGGTAAAGGCTAACATGGCAAAGCGGAGAATGAATGTACAATCGACTTGCCCGATATGCGGGGAACTGGAAACACACGAACACATGCTCCTCGAGTGCAGATGGACCGAACCAGTTTGATTTGGAATTTTAGGCCAACTGCAGATAGACCAGACCGAACCCATGGATGCGGTCAAGTGGCTGGAACAGAGGAGGGCCGAACCGGGGGACACGAGAGCGATGAGCTGGAACCTAACCCTACTCACATGTTGGCATATATGGAAGACGCGATGTAAAGCAGCCTTCGAATCACACAAGTCGAACCTAAGAGTGGTGATATCGGAGATACGACAAGCCCTAGCCGAGCACAAGGAATCCGAACACCGAACCGTACTGAACCAGCCGACCAACGGAAAAGTGGCAAGCCCCAACCGGGACCATCGTCAAAGTAAACTGTGATGCATCGTGGTGCAAAGAAACACGAAGAGCGGGAATTGGAGTCATAGCACGAGATAGCGAAGGAATAATGATTGGCGGAATGAACCGAAGGGAATGGAGCGACGACATCGACACCATGGAGGCAAGAGCAATCTAAGTAGGCATTCGTCTAGCGATCGAGAGTGGGTGGCAAAACATCATCATTGAAACGGACTCACAAACGGTACATCGACAAATAGGGGGTGAGGCGATGCGTTGGGGATTGTCAACTATGGTACAAAACGTGAAAGTATAGCTACACAAATCGAGTGAGTAGAATGACGAGCTATATCAAGGACCGCAAACTAGTGCGCGAACTGGATAGCAAAGCAAGCAAGAATGGGAGTGAATTTAAGCAATTGGGTCGAAAGACCACCTCTACCATTGTTATCTTTATTAGTTAATGATTGTAATTCCGAACAACCTTGATCTCGTGTCACCACGTTTTATTTCTTAAAGTAAAGCGGTATTTTCAAAAAAAAAAAAAAAAAGTAACGCAAGGACAAAATGACTTATGGGGAAAATACAAAAAGTCTTTTGAATGCAAATACTTATGAGTAGCTCGTGCCCTCGAAATTAATAATTTTTCGTATTGTTTTTTTTATGTAGTTATTATAATAACTTTTTTATATATATATTTATAATAGTTACAATTACGAGTATTGTATTAGATTAATAACCGTAGTTATAAATATAATTGTGGGTATATATATATATATATATATATATAATTACTGATTATGTAAATAGAATTCAATATATATGTAGAATTTGGATTAAACTCGTTTAGAGTTAAAATTTGAGTGTTTTAATTGCTAAGTTAATTTTTAACACCCAAAAGTTCACATTTTGATTTATAAGGATGATAATAAAGTATGAGTATTTCGAAATTGATATAAAGGTAAACATGTGGTTAAGAAATATGTTTACATCAATATATAAAATTTGTACTTGTAATGATTATAATTATAGTTATGATATATAATTAAAAATATGATCCACTTATAATATTTGACATACTAGCACTACTTATAATTGACTCCAAATTGATGGTTGAATCTCATTAATCAATAAACTAATCATACAAATTTTAAATCCACACTATTATTATTATTATTATTATTTGTTTGAACTCAATTCATGGATGTATTAGATATGAGTACACTGCATATGGGTTGTACGACTCCTAATCCATGGAATTGTATCTAGGTAGAGGGTTTATTCCATTCGTAACACTTTCCTGTCCCATACAGACATAATCCAGTTGGTCCGACAGTCCATGGACACTCCCTTTTACAACGTTTTCCATCCCTGACGTGGTCGTAAACGTCAAAGTAATGAAACTGATTTGACCACTGAAAACTGCAGAAGAAAAGTGTGGAATCAAAGAAACTTGTCCGGAACCTGAAATCCCAGTTCGACGCCGGAGAGACATAATGGAAACCAAGATCATCATCACGGGATTTACAATGAAGTGTTAAATTTTGATCTAATCCATTGGTGATGATCACATGCACCTTAGGAGACTGAAACAGACCAGACGGTTGGGATGTTGAAGAAGATGGATCATGCTGGATTCCAACAGATGCTTCGGTATGGAGGAGGGAGACCAGCAGCAGCAGAAGAAGAAACAGTACGACGTCGGATAGTTGCATGGCCATGGAGGATAACCTACAAGACATCATCACCAACAAGACAAGATAATTGGAAATGGTAGGAGGAAGGGATATTGGCAGACGCAGGAATATATAAAGCCTAAAGGGTTCTTGGTGTATACATAATTGGTAAGAGTTTATGTATGTATCTATAGGATATGGTCATTTATTGAACAAAAAAGTCATTAGACGACAGAGAGGAAGAAAAGAGGAGCTTATTCATAATAACGGTCAACCGGAGATTAAAGTTTGGACCTAATCAGTATTTTGAAACATACGTTGGAAATAGTTGGTAAATAAGGGGAAATATATTATATATTTAGAACTTATGATAACAAAATTTAATGTTTGAAGTGCAAAAATATATTTTAAAAACATGCTAATTCATCATTTTGTCTATTCTCCATCTTAAACTATCACTGCACATTACGATTGGGTTTGGATTGATATCCAATTAGGGGTTACGGGTCTAGATAATAAGATCGTTGGATTTCATTTGGGGAGTCGATCTAATTCATTGGAGTTCTCACATTTAGGTGAGCTGGTTTTACTTAGGACTGAGATTAGAAACACCCGGTTGAGATCCATTGAATCCCCCTCAAATTGAGATTAATTTGTAACAATTTAAATGGTTGTACTATAGGTATTGATTGTGATATTTAATAAAAACTTCAGTTAAAATGGAAGATTTAAAAATACTTAATGACATTTATGGAAAGTTGACTACAGTTTCCGTTATATTACTACGTTTTTGAAGTGTATTAGTGCAATTAGTGGTTGAAAAACGTGTAGGTGAATTCATAGTTCATACATCTCGTAAATGTACGTTTCCAATATTAAAATAAAAGAAGAAAAATGAAAAGTAGGTTGATGGGGACTTTTTTTCCTAATAAATATACTTCAAACAAAAAGAAAATATCAAAATATTATTTTCAAAAAGAAAAATAAATTTATACTTACCAACGAATGACATTCACGAGTACATTTACTATAAATATTTGACCATTTCGTTCATTTCTTATGCATCCAAGTCCAAAGCTCCTACCCAGTTGTTGCCTTGCGCATTCAGCCTCCCGGTGTCCTTATGGTGTCCTCCCGATGTTGTGCCTATTTCTGATCAGCCTCACCATTGTTAAGCAATTTGTTGAAAGTGGCCTTAGTCGTCCCTTGAGGTAGTCAGAAACTATCCTATTTTATTTCTAGTACTTAATTATTTAAATATAATTAGATAGAATCACTATTTATATTTTTTGATACAGTGATATTCAATTTTCACATAACACGAAGTATGTCTAATCCGTATTCTTTATTAACTAGGTGTTAGTACTCTTCTGAAAAGGGTCACTATCATATTTCGTTATGGTGGTAGAATTACAGTAGATGAATAAGTTATTAATTATATCGACGGTCAATCCAAAACAACAACGACTGTGACACGATTAAAAGAACTTGTTACCATAGTTTGCGGGTTTAATTTTGAATTAGTTGGTTATGACCTCCTTTGAAAATCGAGCAACAACATGTATCCAATCACCGATGAAGAATCACTGGATGAAGTGTTTAAAATATGTCGTGAATAGCTGGAATTACACGTGATCCCAAAAGTTGCAGTCGTTGTAGAAGCTGAAGTGGGTGAAGAAGAAGAAGAAGAAGAAGAAGAAGGATGCGACTCTACTGTGTGACAGAATAGAGAAGCTGAATCTCCTACAGATTTGGTTGATTGTGCACTGTCGTTGTTAAATGATGACACAATTATTGATGCAACATTGATAGGGTTGGGAACAAAACGATTCGACCAAACCGATTCACAAACCAAATGGGTTTTCAGCTAAAATATGGAGCGATTTTGATGAACCATATAAACATTAGTTTGAAAATGGTAAACCAAACCACTTTTTGTACCGTTTTAATATAATATTCTATTTAATTACTAAAATATCTACTCCTAAACCAGACAGGACGACTTGGACATTATCTAAATCACTAATCAGACTTGCCTCATCACTTCTTTAGTCTTCATTTCAGACTTGGCCTCTTCCACTTCCGCTATTCGACATTTCGTCCCAGGATCCCAGCCCTATTTTCTGAACTCTCAGCTTAGTTGGTTTTTCCTTCGTTAGACGACTCCGGCTTTGTCATTCGTCCAACTTCAACATCGACAATCGACGCGACGACGCCTTTGGTTCTTCCCTTCGTCGTTCATCCGAATTCGGCACAGGCAAGAGGCAATGACATCAACCAACTTTGGCATGGTTTTTCTTCTTCGCCCGAGTGCGTTTGCAAAAGTGAATTCTCTGAACCCTAAATCCATGATCTTAGTTGTGAACTTGTGGTTCAGTCGATTGCTATGACGCCTATGCGCGTGGAATTCGGAATTTGGCCACGCATACCTACAGTTTTAATATTTCTTTGGTTAATAATAATTGTAATAGGAAGGATTTCTAACCACAATATAAAGCAAAACATCCTCAAAACAAATTGATGATTTTGATCTGCAGTGCTGATGTTGTAAATTGGTGGACTGGTGGTTGTGAATTTGAGTGTATAATACATGTGTTTGGTAATTTGATGATACAGATTGGTGATTTGGTGCTGATCTACATGTGCTTGGTTCGGTGATGATATACATGTTGCAGATTGGTGTTGATCTACATATGTATTGGGTGTGTATTATGTATTGGGTGTGATCTGCAGTTGATTATGTATTGCATACCTACATGTGGTTGTGAATTATGTATTATGGATCGTCACTGTATTACAGTTATATATATATATATATATATATATATATAGTGGTTTGCCCGAACCAATTCAACTGATTTAGAACAGGTACAGTAAATCAGTCAAAATCTGGAGTGGTTCTCTTGAAGGGGTTAATCTGTACCATACCTAAAAGGTGGTAAAGGTACGGTTCTGAAACGGATCATACCCAGCCCTGGCAATTGAGTCAACCAATGATCTATTGACAGTTCCCTCTTGAGTTCACATCGGGAGATTGAGAAGATGGGTTTGAATATATTGATTGGATGGTCACACACAGATCCTCTAC
Source organism: Chamaenerion angustifolium (assembly GCA_946814005.1). NCBI lineage: Eukaryota > Viridiplantae > Streptophyta > Magnoliopsida > Myrtales > Onagraceae > Chamaenerion > Chamaenerion angustifolium. Next base: position 6,781,436 of record OX328279.1, read on the forward strand.
ATATGCAAATGATTTTCAAGTAGGCCTTGAAAATGAGAATAAAGCTGCACTTCAACACCATGTAATAATGTGTCATGTTAGTAATTCATGTGACTACACCAGTACAAGATCCAGACCATCAATAGTTTCATTCAAGTGTGTTAATAAAAGCAGTGATATTTGTTCTTCGTCCTTAAGAGGAGCGCAAAAGAAAATGAGGGAACTAGGAGATCATCAAAATAGGCCCTCTGCACTCTTGTACAAATGCAAATATTATCCAAAATCATAGACAACTTAATTACAAATTGATTTCTGATTTGCTATATCCATATGTATATCACAACACGAGTATTAGAATTTGCGATTTGCAGCATGTTGTTAAAGATAAGTATGCGCAAAATGCTTCGTACTACAAGGCTTGGTATGCTAAACAACAAGTAATTTAGTCTATGTTTGGCACACACGAGAGTGCATTTCAACATTTGCCACCACTGATGGTCGATTTATATCATTTAAATCCTGGTTCCATTTATGACTTTAAATGGAAATGTGTGGCGATGGAGGATGGTATCATCTTTGGTAAGTGCTTCTGGGCATATAAGCCATCAATTGAAGGTTTCTCACATTCTCGAACCCTTATCAGCATCAATGCCACTCATTTGTACAGAAAGTGCATTGGAAAATTATTAGCGACAATGGCATATGATGTTGACAATCAGATTTTTCCACTGTGTTTCGCTTTTGCAGACTCTAAGACTGCCGCATCTTGGGCATGCTTTTTTTGAGCGTCTGCGCCAACATGTGATGAGAGATCGATGACCTATATGTATAATATTTGATCGAAATGGGGTATTAAAGTTGGAGTTGTTATGGTTTTGCCAGCACCCTTAGGTGTTCACAGATATTGTGTTCCCTACATCACAAGCAACTTCAAAAACAAATATATTAAAGATCTAGAATTCAAGAAGAAATTCTAAAAAATGGCATGGACCACGTCTAAGGAAAGATTTAACCAATATACAAACCTTCACAACAATCAACGATGGAAAATTAATTCAGTGGTTAACCAATTTGGGAAATTTTAGCCTATGGTCTCTAGCGCATGATGGAATATATAGAAACGGCCTAATGCCAACAAATTAGTTGTAGGTTTTTAACAAGGTACTAAAAGGAGCTCAGTCATTACCAATAACGACATCGATAGACGTTATATTCAACTGATTGAACGCCTATTTTCTCGACCGTCGTGCCATATATGAAAAGGAGAGATCAACAGGAAACAAGTTTCTTTCTAAAGTGAGAGAGATATCTATTGTCATAAAAAAAGGATAAATGTTGTCCTTTTTGAGGTACATACGTAGGGATCCAATCTAGGTTACTCTCTTTCTGCTAAAATATCCTATTCAGCCAGGATAAGGAAACACCATTCCTAGTAATAGCCTCATCCTCACGCGAAGGGACTACTCACCGCAGTCGCGGGCATAGATCTGACAGGTCAATCATTTCTTCTTGACGCAGACAGTATTGATCGGATACGGGTGAACCATTGACTCGTAGACTTAACAAAATTTCGACATCTCTCACGGTTATGGTCATTTCACCTCATCTGAGGTGAAATGTATGTGTCTCTAGTCGCTACCTCCCAGTAAGAGCATGCAGTAATCCCACATCGACCTTGATATGAGATATGTTTGAAACCCATCCAAACCCAACTATATCTACCCAATGTCGTGTCATGAGATCTAAAACTCGACATTTACTCTCTCGCTAATACTTATCATCTCTACAACGAGTACTAGCATTAACCTGTATTTTTTTGGATAAGTAAATATTTAAAAGTAATTAATAATGTAAAAATAACAGTTAATCATACATAAACTTAGGACTATCGTATCCTGAGCGCTGTGTTGTGACATATGTTGCTCTTGACCATAAAACATGGAATGGTCCACCAGTTCCTTCTAGGAAGAGGAAGACGGTCATGAGGAAGTGCCCTGACCACGATGCATTATTTGCCCTCAAAAGTTGGACAATTAGACATTTTAAGGTTTTACAATTCAATTACACTCCAATTAACAAATTCCCCTCCCCCCAAAAAAAAAAATAATAATAATTTAAGGTTTTACAATTTTTCAAAGAATACATCACAAGTTAACCCCCAAACAAAATAATTAATCAATTACAAATGAAATGATTAGGCATTCTATATACCAATTAAATCTAATTACACTCCAATTAACAATTTTCCCCAAAATTAAAAATAAAAATAGTTTGTTTACAATTATTCCAAAAATACATTACAACTCAACCATAACACATAACAATTCATCAATTACGAACTATTAAGCATTCTAAAGGGAAATTACAACTAATTAAACTCCAATTAACAATTTTACCCAAGTTGATCAAAAAATAATTAACAATTTTACCCAATATTAAAAGTCAAGGTTTTATAATTATTCAATAAATACATTACAAATCAACCAAAACACCTAACAGTTCGTTGATTACAAACAATTAGATATTTTAAATAGCAATTACAACTAATTGAAATACAAAAAAAAGGTTTTGGACCGAACCTTAAGCCTTGAAAGTGGAGAAGAATGGGAAGGCTCGCGGGATGAACGAAGGTGTCACGGTCGCAGCGGTGGGACGGGGATAATGCTCAAACTGTCGTACAAAGCCGAGCCTCTTGAACCTAACGCTCTTACGAATGCGCGGATAGTCTCCCCTTCTGTAATCGCCTGGTTGATTCTAGTCAGTTCTTTGTTGAATCTGGTGTAGAAGTCGCCCAAACTTTCATCGCTCTTTTGTTTCAGGTGGTTCAGAGTCCCCACGTTTTTTAGGAGTTAGCGTCCTCCCATATACTGCACAGTGAACTTTTCTTTAAGATCTCCCTAGGATCTACATGACGCCTTAGGGAGACCAAAAAATAAGTGTGACGCGACGCCTCCTAATGTGGCTGGAAATATGAGCGTGAAGTGTTTGTCATAATTTGTTCGTCCCAACAAGGAGGATTCGTGTCTCTGAATATGTTCGATTGGGTCGCCATCTCCTCGATAATAGTTGATTTGACGTGTCTGCACATGGGGTGGCACAGTAACAGACAATATCTCTAGGGTAAACGGGTGGGACACCCTATTCTGCATGTGTGGCATGGCCCTACCCTTCTATTTCTTCATCTTTTGGGCGACAAGCTCCTCGAATTCCGCCGTGGTCATTATGCTAGGAGGATGAGCCATTATCACCTCGGTGCCTGCAGTGGTAGCGCTCACAGTGAGCTGGGCTATCTGAGGAGCCATTGGTGGATTCGGGAGGTGGCTTCCTCCACCCTACAGGCGTTTGCTTGCTGGTCTGCTCGGCAAGCTACACTTTGGTCCCTTCTGTCATAGAGTTCATCAAGGGTCTCCATAAACGTCGTTGACAAAACGACTTCTGGAGTGATCTCCACCCGAGGCGGCGCCCTTTCCGCAGAAGATGCAATACGGTATTGTGCCGACTTGGGGGCCTCAGGCTTAGGCCTTTACTCCGCGGGGGCTGCACGCTGATGCCGAAGGGGTGATTCCTAGACAGACCGAGCTTGATATGCTGGGACGACATAAAGGCTGACAATCCTAAGTGTTGATGGAGGCTTTGGAGCGAGTCCTCATCGGTAGCCTCCTGGTTGTTGGTCTTTGCTCGAGTAATAGGGGGAACCATGGTTGATTTCATCCAAGTTTTCCCACAGATGGTGCCAATTATTTGGATCACGGAAACTGAAGTATCTTCTTTCTAGTCCCTCTCAGCTGCTCTGATGACATGCACAAAACGAAATCTCGAGATGTTCCCGTTGTTTCCCCTCCGCTGATGAAGTCAGTCGGAGATTTGTTCGAAATGGAGGAGTAAATGCAGAGCAAATGGTGGGTGAAATGAGTAATGATCATGTATAAATGAGGTAGGTGTAGGGTATTTATACCCCTTTTACCTGGACTATGGTAGAGTCAAATTTTACCCTAGTTATCTGAGCTGTCTTTAGGGCGAGGGGACCGTGGTTTGTAGAACTAATGATATGGAGTAAGGACAGCTACCCTAGTGTAGGTTGTCGTTCTTATCTTGCCATAAATAGTCGAACTAGGTTATAGGGGCGTAGACGTTTAGACTAGGGTACTCATTAGGTGCTCTGACATGCATTTAATCATCTTACTTTCATGTATGATACTTAGTAAAAGATCAATGGTGTTTGGTGCATCACACATGAGCGAGGCCCACATACGTTTCTTGTAAGGGCGACGTCAAAGTGGCAAAAACAAGAGTCAACGCCTTTGGGCCTGCAAATCCAGATCCGACTGGTCTTTGGCCGGATACAAAAATACCTGGGCCCATAACCCATCAGTGTTGGTTGTTGATGTTGAGGAAGACGACGATATAAGTGAGGAAGGATGACGACTCGACTAATGAAGATACAGAGTCTGAAGAGGAATCTGCTTCTCACAAAAGCAGCGAAGAACCTTAATGTAGATGAATAAATAATATTGTTTGTGTTATGTTGTACACATATTACGATGTATGTTGTACGTACATGTTTTATTTTATCATAAACTGCAGATTGAGATTCATGCATAGTTTGGGTACGTGTTTCTGTTATTAATAATAATAATATTAAGGACCAATCTGTATTAATCAAAAGTTCAAGGACTAAACAGTATATAAATTTATAACCATGCAAAGGTGGCAATAACAAGTCGAGGCCCGTGTTAAGCACGGTTTCCTTAAGGTAATTTAGTCCTACCCAACCGTAAACGGTTTGTGCAAGGGTATATCTTAGGCCTATTACCTCCCAGGATTCAACGACGACACAGGTTTTTACTTAGCACGAAGTAGTGACCGGCCGAACTGAACCAAGTTCTATTTCCCAAGGAAATCAGTCGAACACAACGACTATTTTCAATACCGAACACGACGGCTTGAAAATTAAAAAGACTAGAAAGATCGAACACGACGACCTTAGAGAACTTTGTCAATCGTCAACACGAATAGCAAATGAGAGGATGAAGAACACTAAGAACAATCTTCAGAATTAGAGAGGATTTGAGAGTGATTTGTGTGTCAAATGACAGAAATGAGAGGGGTTTATATAGGCTCAGAAATGAGGTTTGAAATAAATGCAAATCTGTGATTAATTCCGAAAATTAATACAAATTGTAATTAATTTCGAAATTTAATACAAACGGTAAATACTGAATTAATTACACTGGTTCAATGTATTTAGACAAAAAAAAATTACATTGAATCTGGACAACTTTTATAATCCGGTTTAGCAAAAACCGGCTCGCGCTAGGCAAGCTTTCCGGTCCGACAATCGTGTACGCATGTCGCGGGCACGTACACAAGCCAAATGGTTCGAAGTGCTAACCAAATCCGTGGTTTGCACCCCCCACCGCGTGCGCGCGCAAGAGAGAGCCTCTTGACTTGATTACTTACACACTTGATAAGTGAATTATCATATATATTCACCCCGAATATGTAATCCGGTCGGTGTGGTATACTTTTTCACTAGAGAAATACACTTCTCTTCCATTCCACATTGATTTTGCTAAATTTGAGCCCAAAGCCCAAAACTTGTCCAATTTGCTTCCAAGCCCATTTTAAGCCTAATATTCCAACAATCCCCCACATGGAAGAGATTTGTATTGACTCGATTCAATTAATACTTGCATAGGATAGGTAGGTGTAATCCCTTTGAACCTTCCCTTGTGATTTATGTAGCTTTTACTAGCTAGTCAGTAGACGCGATGTCCTTGAACTGTCTGCCTTATGTGTAATAGTTTTACACAAGTCACACAAGTATCTGTTTATCATGGTTCAGTTCAAACTTTCTGTGTCCATTCTGGCCATGGATCACAATGTCTGGTTCTGCAAGTGTTGCTAAGAACTGTGCCCCCACAGTTCCCCTTGAAGCGGCCCCTCTTCTCACTTGCATAGGTGATTTCATTAGTAACATCTTTACTTATTCGGACTTCCGAAATCTAGAAATCATTAAAAGCATAAGCTTATCCTTAATTTCTCCATCACTGTTTCTCATAATAGGAATGGTTTTTAGGGTATTATTGTTTTCCCTACAGTGATTCCTTTTACCATTATGATTAGGTTGTCTGTTTGAACCTATATCTTGGGATCTCCATTCAACTAGTTGGGTTTATCCTTCACAATAGTTTTTCATTCCATGGGCTTTAATCCCATTCCTCTTGATGATTTTACAACTTGCTCTTTTGTTAACCCCTTAGTTAGTGGATCTTCTATATTATCATTTGACCTTATATAGTCAACAGTAATAATGCCAGTTTTGAGCAATTGTCTTATGGTATCATGTCTTCGATGTATATGTCTAGACTTACCATTATACATTTCACTTTGTGCCCTACCAATCGCAAATTGGCTGTCATAATGTATACTTATAGCAGGTACAGGCTTTGGCCATCTAGGAATATACTCTAAACATTGTTGTAGCCATTCAGCCTCTTCTCCACATTTGTCTAGAGCTATGAACTCAGACTCCATGGTTGATCTAGCTATAATGGTTTGTTTAGAGGATTTCCAAGATATAGCTGCACTACCCATAGTGAAGACAAATCCACTCGTGGATTTTGAGTCTCATGAATCGGTTATCCAATTCGCATCTGAGTATCCTTCTATTACAGAAGGAAACCTCATATAGTGCAATCCATAGTTACGGGTATATCTCAAATACCTTAGCAACCTGGTAATTCCTTTCCAATGGTCTACACTTGGATTACTAGTAAATCTACTTAATACCCCCACAGTGTACGCTATATCTGGTCGTGTACAACTCATTAAGTACATTACACTTCCAATAATCCTGGAATATGCCAATTGAGAAACACTATCCCCAGTGTTTTTAGAAAATGGTTTGCCCTCTATTGAAGTACCAACCATTTTCACATCATCTTTATTGAACTTTTCTATTATCTTATCGATATAATGAGTTTGACTTAAGATAATTCCATCTGATGTTTTTGTTATTTTGATTCCAAGAATCACGTCAGCGAGACCCATATCTTTCATGTCAAACTTTGAGTTCAACATGTCTTTAGTTGATTTGATCATTTTTTTCATTGCTCCCAATTATAAGCATATCATCAACATAAAGACATAGCATGACATACCCATCTGTTGTATCTTTTACATAGATACATTTATCACATTCATTTATTTTGAACCCCTTTTCAAGCATGAAATTGTCAAATTTTTTATGCCATTGTTTAGGGGCTTGTTTTAAGCTATACAATGACTTAACCAATGTACATACTTTCTTCTCTTGTCCTGGAGCAATAAAACCCTCAGGTTGTTCCATGTAGATTTCTTCTTCTAAATCGCCATTGAGGAAAGTAGTATTTACATCCATTTGATGGATTTCTAGATTTCTCAATGCTGCAATAGCAATAATCAATCTAATGGACGTTATTCTCGTTACCGGAGAATACGTATCAAAATAATCTAGGCCTTCTTTTTGTTTGAATCCTTTGATTACAAGTCTGGCCTTATATTTATCTATCGTTCCATCTGCTTTCATTTTTCTTTTGAAAATCGACTTGTAGCCTAGTAGTTTGCATCCTGGTGGCAGATCCACTAGCTCCCAAGTGTGATTTTGCAGAATGGATTCGATTTCATTTTGAATCGCCTCTTTCCAAAAAGGACCTTCCGAAGAAGTCACGGCTTCTTGAAAAGTTTGAGGCTCTACTTCTAACATATATGTTAGAAAATCTGGGCCATAAGATTTTTCAATTCTCATCCGTTTGCTCTTCCGAAGCTCAATCTCGACATTTTCTTCTTCCTGGTTATCATCTTTTAATTCCTCATAAGTTCGTTTTGAAGAACTTGCTTCTTCCCTGATCTTTGCAGGAAATACATCTTCAAAGAAAGATGCATTCCTAGATTCCATTATAGTATTCTTATGAATATCTGGAATCTTGGAATCATATACCAGAAAGCGATATGCATTACTATTCTTGGCATATCCTATGAATATACAATCAACGGATTTTGGCCCGATCCTTACTCTTTTAGGTGGAGGTACTGCCACCTTAGCAAGGCATCCCCATACTCGAAGATGATGATATGAAGGTGTTCTACCTTTCCATAATTCATAAGGAGTTTTATTTTCATTTTTCCGGGGTACCTTATTTAAAAGGTAGTTGCTACTTAATATAGTTTCTCCCCACATATTCCAGGGTAACCCAGAACTTAATAACATTGAATTCATCATCTCTTTCAATGTTCGGTTTTTCCTTTCTGCAATTCCATTTGATTGTGGAGAATAAGGCGCTGTGAATTCATGAATGATTCCATGTTTCTCACATAATTCTTGAAAGGGAGCATCATACTCTCCTCCCCTATCACTTCTTAGTACCTTAATCTTTTTGTTGAGTTGATTTTCAACTTCTTGCTTATAAAGAATAATTTCTCTATAGCTTCATCTTTGTTTTTCATCAAGTATACATAGCAGTATCTTGTGTTGTCATCGACAAAAGTAATAAAATACTTATTGCCACCCATTGTTTGCACAATTTTTAAATCACATACATCACTATGTATTAGATCAAGGGGTTCAGTTTTCCTTTCAACTGAATAAAACGATGTCCTTGTTAATTTAGCTTCAACACAAGTGACACACTTATGTTTGGAGTCTATTATAATTTTGGGAATGTGATTTAGCGCAATTAATCTACGTATTGTATCATAATTGACGTGACCAAGTCTACCATGCCACACATCGGAAGACTCAAGCATGTAAGCAGAAGAACTTTCTTTATTCATTTTTGGTTTTACAACCATTACATTCAACTTAAACATGCCCCCACAATCATATCTCCTTCCCACAAACACCTCATTCTTAGTCAATACAAATTTGTATGCCTCAAAGACTAAGCGGAAACCATGTTTGTTGAGCAAGGACCCAGAGACAAGATTTCTTCGGATGTCTGGCACGAACATCTTGAGAATGTCTGGAATGACGATAATATACGATTGTCGGACCGAAAATCTTGCCTAGCGCGAGCCGGTTTTTTCTAAACCGGATTATAAATGTTGTCCATATTCAATGTAATTTTCTTTTAATCTAAATACATTGAACCGGTGTATTTAATGAATTAATTACCGTTTGTATTAATTATCGTAATTAATCACGATTGCATTTATGCCAAACCTCATAATTAAGCCTATAAAATCCCTCAGAATTCTGTCATTCAGACACACCAAATCCCCTCAACTCTTTCAACATTTCTGAAATTGTTCATCGTGTTCATCCTCTTCTCCTTTGCTATTTGTGTTGACGATTTGCAAAGTTCTCTAAGGTCGTCATGTTCGATATTTCTAGTATTTTATTTGTTCAAGCTGTCGTGTTCGGTATTGAAAGTCGTTATGTTCGACTGATTTCCAAAGGAAATCGAACTTGGTTCAGTTCGGGCGGTCACTACTTCGTGCTAAGTAAAATCTGGTTTCGTCGTTGAATTCTGGGAGGTAATAGGCCTAAGATATACCCTTGCACAAATCTTTCACGGTTGGGGAGGACTAAATTACCTTAAGGAAACCGTGCTTAACACGGGCCTCGACTTGTTATCGCCACCTTTGCATGGTTATAAATTTATTTACAGTTTAGTCCTTGAACTTTTGATTAATACATATTGGTCCTTAATATAATTACTATTTAATAACAATCTTAAGGTAATTTATTTTTGTTTCAAAGGACAAATTTGTGTATTAATATAGGTTAAGGATTAGTTGTAAGTTTTGACGAAATATATTTCAATAAAACTAACTAAATTTATATCCATCTTTCAGAAATGGCATTGAATGAAAATGTGGACAACTTGAACCAATTGGGCCAAGATGGGGCAAATCAAAATGTAGCCCAAGAGCCTGTCTAGAATAACCCTATTCTTGGAAGCTCAAATGGAATGGCTAGGTGGTCCGACCTCAAGGTCCACTGGTTTATGCAGAGAAGCCAAAGAAATTCGACGGTTCTAATTTTAAGAGATGGCTTATGAAGATGCAATTCTTCCTAACAAGCTTAGGGTTGACGCAATTTCTGACTGATGATCCCCTAGTCCAGGGAGAAAATGAACCAGAATATATAATGGCTAAAAATCAGTAGAATAATTCTAATTACTTGTGCAGGAATTATGTGATGAACTATTTGACTGAGTCCCTGTACGATGTGTACCTAGAAAAGAAGACTACCAAAGAACCGTGGGAAGCCCTTGACAAAATGTACAAGGATGATGAAGCCAGCAAACAAAAGTTTGTGGTAGGACGATTCCTAAGCTTCAAAATGATCGACTCCAAACCGATCTTACCCCAGGTAGATGAACTTCAACTTTTATACAAGAAATAGAGATGTTGAACATGCAGTTTATTGGCAAAAAAAAACATGCAGTTTGGCAAACCCTTCCAGGTTGCGTGTATTATTGAGAAACTACCTCCAAGTTGGTGGAAGTTCAGGGCATGTCTAAAACAGGAGAAAGATCGAACACGACGACCTTAGAGAACTTTGTCAATCGTCAACTCGAAGAGCAAAGGAGGGGATGAAGAACACTAAGAACAATGTTCAGAATTAGAGAGGATTTGAGAGTGATTTGTGTGTCAAATGACAAAAATGAGAGGGGTTTATATAGGCTTAGAAATGAGGTTTGAAATAAATGCAAATCTGTGATTAATTCCGAAAATTAATACAAATTGTAATTAATTTCGAAATTTAATACAAACGGTAATTACTGAATTAATTACACCAGTTCAATGTATTTAGACAAAAAAAAAATTACATTGAATCTGGACAAATTACGTGTACGCATGTTGCTGGCACATACACAAGCCAAATGGTTCGAAGTGCTAACCAAATCCGTGGTTTGCACCCCTGCGTGCGCGCGCAAGAAAGAGCTCTTGACTTGATTACTTACACACTTGAGAAGTGAATTATCATATATATTCACCCCATTATGTAATCCGGTCGGTGTGGTATACTTTTTCACTAGAGAAATACACTTCTCTTCCATTCCACATTATTTTTTCTAAATTTGAGCCCAAAGCCCAAAACTTGTCCAATTTGCTTCCAAGCCCATTTTAAGCCTAATATTCCAACAGTTTCTGTAACTCTATATAACGAATCACCGGTTTTGTGTCATTCTCATTGTTCTGGTACAATGCGTGATAACATTAAGTGAGGAAGTCATATTGAGATAATGATAATTTCACATCAACTGTCATGCTGTGCAATAAAAAATCGTTATTTGTTTGTGTTAGAAGTTTTACTCTCGCAAACTTAAATCTTAACTTTACACATGTGAGTAGAAGGTAGATTAGTGAATTGCAATGATTGATGCTCCTAATATATATTATTCTTGGAGATGTGTGACAAATTAAAATTAAATGCTAGAAGTTGATTCTCTGGTGTTGGACTGTCTCTTGTTCATAAGTAAGTGATTGAACACTAAAAATGAAAGTATACTAATATGTTTAATGGAACACATCGTCACAAGCGAGCATGAAATACCCATTTGATAAGTCAAAAATTAAATGTCACAATAATGTTTTTGATAAGTACAAGAAAGGACACTAAAAATAGGAATGAATATCCGTTTAATAAAATCAGAAATTGCACCCCACAAGAAAAAAATGTAGATATCACAAATCGAGATGGAGATGAGGTGCAACCTTTTTAATCTTTTAATGAACCAATTTTTGCAAAAAGGGTTTCAGTCTTGCCTTATAAAGTTATCAATGCACTTTAAAATCTTCATATCTATCTATCGCCAATAGTATATTTTAAATATAAAACATTTGAAATGCCTTCATTTATGAATAAGAAGGATTGTATTCCAAATTTAAGAACTTATTGGCGCGATGTGTTACATATGACTGAGCAGTCATCATTCCCCTACTTATTATCCTTTTCTTCTTCTTTAACTATTAATGGCAATACCATTTGCATAGACAATAGTAACTTTCCCCTAACCCATCCTTGAGGCAATCTCCATGAGGTTGAAGATTCTTTGGGTGCTGTTTGTTGCACTCAGCATTGCAATGGTGATCATCCTTATCACCTGTACAATTTACGGTGCCACTCGGAATTGATTCCGAACACGTAGGCCGAGCAGCACTAAAGGGCAACAGCTGCAGGGCTACATACAATAGGTATAGAGAGACTGAGATGAGTTTAACGTTATGAGAAGAAAAAAACATACATACATATATATATATACATATTATATTCTATGTTGGTACGAAAGTGCAATGTTTACGGAAGACAAGAAATAATTACCAACTAGAAGAATGAAAACTATAAAGATACGAGCGAAAGCCTGGTTTGCCATTCTTGCGTGGATAAGGGTTTTTTTCTTACACAACTGCAAAAGATATTAAAAAACTGAAGCTTTATTAGACATATGCAATGGACCGATGGTATTTATTGGGTTGATTGATTGGGAATGGGATTTGAAATACGGAAACCGAATCACAAATAGGGATATATAAAGAAAGAAATATATATATTAAATTGTAATTTATGGAAACCTTATTAGGAAATGTCTAATATAATTTATTAATTAGGGTGAGTTATATTGTTGTCTCCAGCCTCTCATTGGTTACAGGTATTTTTATTACTATTGATATTGATGAATTAGGAGAGTCAATTAATGCAGATTTGTAACTGAAATTCCAAGTTAAGGTTTGTTACCATTGTATATACGGGTAATATATATGTGATTTGTAATATACTAATTTATCGATGTGCCTTTATGTGAAATATAAAATATGGATCTACTTTATTGTTATATAAATTTAATGAAGTATAAAGATAAAAAATATTACGTAACAATAATCATAAAATATATAAAAAATGTGAATCCTGAATATCAATATTTTATGAATTAACTAATTATAAATGATAACAAAATTAAAATTTATTATTTATAAAAGGGATAAATGACTTCTCTACAACTATATGTTTGTCTATATTATTATTTGTATCACCCATCACTACAAGTAAAACATTTTACATAGACGGTAAAAAAGATTAGGATTAATAGGTCCAATGGTACCATATGTTTGGGTTATGTGATCGGATGGTACCCCTATGTGGTTTTATAGTACCATATGTTTCGCAATGTTGTTATTTGGTCCAAATTACTGTTGCCGTCAATGTTAACTAACGGAATGTTGACGTGACACTGATGTGGCGGATGGAAAAAAATTAATAAAAATAGGGGGAAATCGGAAAAAATTTATATATTAATAAAAAAAAAATTAAACAATTGAAAAAAAAAAACTAGGGTTGGACCCTTGGGGTCCAATTGACCCAGCCAAGGGTCGAACCCTGGGCTGGGTTGTACCCCCACCAGGTCGCCTGACCTGGGCAACCAGGTCTGGGTCGAACTCAGCCCTGGGTTCGACCCTGGATGGGTCAATTGGACCCCAAGGGTAGGCGACCAGGTCTGACCCAGCCCTGGGTTCGACCCTTGCTGGGTCAATTGGACCCAAGGGTCCAACCCTAGCTTTTTTTTTTTTTTTTTTTAAATAAAATTATAAAAAATAATTTTTAGTAATATATAAAGTTTAAAATATTTTTTATAATTTTTTCCCTATTTCTTTTTAACTTTTCCTATTTATTTTTATTTTTTAAATTAAATATTATATTATATATCTACGTGGCGCTGATGTTGCACTGACGTGGTGCTGACATTGATCATTTAACAGAAAAATCTAACGGTTGACTAACAGAGTACCATATGACAACATGCTCCAAACATAACAGACCATTTGACCACATCAAAAACCATAAGGTACCATCCGATCACATGACCCAAACATAAGGTACCATTGGAGCTATTAACCCAAAATATTATCACTGAAGACCCAATAGCCGTCACCAGTGACAACATATTTCTTTTACCAATAGACTAAAGATTGACCGGACGACAAAAAATCGTCAATAAACTCAGTAACTTGAACGACAATAAGGGACTACAAATGTCGATCGTCACTGTATACACTATATTAACAACAACATACATTGTCAATTAATAGTGGCAACAAGTGTTACAATTCGTCATTACAACCAATTGATGGTGTCAATTAATGTCGCAACTAAACACCATCTTTCTATGGCAACAAGTGTTACTTGTTGATAAATACAAACTTTTGTAGTGTATTTTTATTAAGGGTAAAATACGACATTGTCCCCTAATGTTTGATCGGATTTTCAGTTTTTCCCATAAAGTTTAATTCGTAAAATTTCATTCTCTTCCCTCATGTTTGGTCAAATTGCAAATTTACTCCTCCCTTATCGAGGGGGTAGTCTGGGTCAAGACCTAAACTCGAGCCCCAAGCGAATTATATACATTCTAACGAAATAATATATATGTTTGTCTATATTATTATGTGTATCACCCATCACTACAAGTAAGACATTTTACATAGATGGTAAAAAAGATTAGGGTTAATAGGTCTAATGGTACCATATGTTTGGGTCATGTGATCGGATGGTACCCCTATGTTGTTTTATAGTACCATATGTTTCGCAATGTTGTTATTTGGTCCAAATTACTGTTGCCGTCAAGGTTAACTAACGGAATGTTGATATGGCGCTGACGTGGCACTTATGTGGCGGATGGAAAATAAAAAAAAATAAAAAAAATAGGGGAAAATCGGGAAAAAATATAAAAAATTCAAAAATAATTAAAAATGTATATATTAATAAAATTTATTTGTTTATAAATTTATTTTTTAAAAAATCGAAGAATTGAAAAACAAAAAAAACTAGGGTTGGACCCTTGGGGTCCAATTGACCCAGCCAAGGGTCGAACCCTGGGCTGGGTTGGACCCCCACCAGGTCGCCTGACCTGGGCGACCAGGTCTGGGTCGAACCCAACCCTGGGTCCGACCCTGGCTGGGTCAATTGGACCCCAAGGGTAGGCGACCAGGTCTGGGTCTGACCCAGCCCTGGGTTCGACCCTGGCTGGGTCAATTGGACCCAAGGGTCCAACCCTAGCTTTTTTTTTTTTTTTTTTTCAATTTTCAATTTTTTTTAAAAAATAATTTTTAGTAATATATAAAGTTTAAAACATTTTTATAATTTTTCCGATTTTTTCCCTATTTTTTTTTAATTTTCCTATTTATTTTTATTTTTTAAATTAAATATTATATTATATATCTACGTGGCGATGATGTTGCGCTGACGTGGTGCTGACATGGACCATTTAACAGAAAAATCTAACGGTTGATTAACAGAGTACCATAGGACAACATGCTTCAAACATAACAGACCATTTGACCACATCAAAAAACATATAGTACCATCCGATCACATGACCCAAGCATAAGGTACCATTGGAGCTATTAACCCAAAAGATTCTCACTGAAGACCCAATAGCCGTCACCAGTGGCAACATATTTCTTTTACCAATAGACTAAAGATTGACCAAACGACAAAAAATCGTCAATAAACTCAGTAACTTGAACGACAATAAGGGACTACAAATGTCGAGCGTCACTGTATACACTATATTAACAACAACATACATTGTCAATTAATAGTGGCAACAAGTGTTACAATTCGTCATTACAACCAATTGATGGTGTCAATTAATGTCGCAACTAAACACCATCTTTCTATGGCAACAAGTGTTACTTGTTGATAAATACAAACTTTTGTAGTGCATTTTTATTAAGGATAAAATACGACATTGTCCCCTAATATTTGATCGAATTTTCAGTTTTTCCCATAAAGTTTAAATCGTAAAATTTCATTCTCTTCCCAAATGTTTGGCCAAATTGCAAGTTTACTCCTCCCTTATCAAGGGGGTAGTCTGGGTCAAGACCTAAACTCGAACCCCAAGCGAATTATATACATTCTAACGAAATAATATATATAGATTTGCACATACCGCTACAGAACTAAATTTAAACTATCGAAACTACAAAAAATGTGGTTGACACCAATGGTCAGACAAACAAATATCAGACCAATTCGTAGATCGAAACCAATGGTCATAACTTATTGGTATTTTGGATTTTGTCCTAATTTTGGTGTTAGGCAGTTTAAGACTTTAAGACAACTAAGACCGGACCAGACCATTTAGACCAATTATTGATCCGTTAATTATATATATGTGGATTTGTATAATTTTAACAAATTTTTTACTTTATATTCCTATTTAAATTATTATATCTAAAAATATAATCTAACAAATAAACATAATTTTTATAATAAATAGGTCAAAAGTGTTATGTTCTTATCTTAGTTGAATGGAGATAAACAATTATTATGTTCTTATAATCCTAGTAGTTTGGAGTCCAACCATAATAGATTTAAAACCAACACTTTCCATTTGTATATTATTGTTTTTTTAAGTATTTGATTGTTATATATAAAAATATATGTTTTGTCTAATTAATTTCTATAATTTTTAGTTTATTTGTTTTTTAAAAAATAACACTTGTAAAATAAAATATGATATAAATTACATAAATATATATATCTAACGGTCCGAACAATCAAGTCAATCAAAAAGACTAATGACCCGTTCTTTTCGCGGAAAACTTATGGAATTCGGCTTACGAATTCTGTAAGAAGTTGTTTTTTTCACGGAATTGAAATAATTCGGCTTAGACATTCCGAGTTGGGTAGGCTTAGACATTCCGAGCAAAAATTAAAGAATTCTTAAGGAGGGCGGGCAAGGAATTCATAATAGATACCCAAATCATGGATTTGCCCTCGTTAACTTTTCAAAAGGGCCAAACTATTATCCTTCAATTGTTAACAACGAAGAAGCTCCCCCTGCTCCTCATTCCAAGCTCCCCGCGCCTCTCCTCAGGTATGTTCATCCCCCACCCTACTCTCCTTTCCCCGCGATGCTTTCCTTTCCTTAATGTTCTAGTTCGGCTGAACCCAGAAGTCACGGTTTCTGGGTTCAGCCGAACCCAGAAGTAAATAACAATATGTTCTTGTTCTTCTCCAATTGGTCTTGTCCTTGTTATGTTGATTCGGTATATATGTTGATTATGTTCTTGTTATGTTGATTCAGTATTATATGCTGTCATGCTTGATTGTTGGGTGCTGAAATTGAGATTGTTAGTATTGATTAAGTGTTATATGTTGTTATAATGTTGTTATATACGAAAGTTACGTCAAAATGATGGTTAAATATATTTGATCTATCTATTGGTTTTCAGGTACACAGGTTGCACCAAGGAAGAAAGTTGTTGCTGCATCATCTTAAGTTGTTGCCCGTAAACCAATCAAGTGTTAGTTTGTTTTGCTTTTGATCTGGAGTTTTTTTTATGAATGCATGTCTCCTTTTGTCTTGGAATTTTGTACGAGATATGAATTTGAGAATTTAATTATATATGAATTTGCTTTGTGAGCTATCTTATTTGGCTGATTAATTTTGGTGGTTCTTATTTGCGCATGAAATCCATTGACAGTTGATGAAATAATGGAAATTAATTGCTCGAATTTTCGTTGCTATTAAATAATTAATTTAATCAATGGATTGACCCTAGAAATTAATTAAATAATTAAATAATTTTTTTTAAAATTATTATTTTTAATTATTAATTAATTATATTTATGCTTTTATTATTCTTAATTTTTTTAAATTAATTAATACAAATTAATTGTATTATATACTATACATATAAAAGTAGGGGCATATATGTTATTTTACCACATTCCATTTCATTTCCATATACAATTCTAAAAAAAATTATAATTTCTTATTCCATTTCATTTCATTCCACCAAAGAAAAAATTTCATATTTTTATCTCTATTCATTATTCAATATTTCTTATTCCTTGAAAGAAACGCACCGTAATACCATATTATATTGTTTTAACGATCTCGGTCTTGGTCTTAAGATCGAAACTAGATGACAATTTTTTATTATCCTAGTCTTAAAACCTAATTAAGACCGTTTTTTGCTCACAAGAAGCTAGAGTTGGCAATTCGGGTCAATCCGTCGAGTTCGGATTGACCTGACCCGACTCCCCACGGGTCAACCCAGACCCGATCTACCGAGCTGCGCGGGTAATATTTTTGAACTCGGACCCGACCTGGAAAGTCGGCGGGTTGACCCGACTGACCCGTCATATTAATATAAAAAATTAAAAATGATGAATTGCGGAGGAGGGTTGCACTGCTGCGTGATGAGGGTTGCACTGCTGCGTGAGGAGGAGGACTGTTGCTGCATTGCACGACAGGACGCGGAGGAGGGATGCACGGCAGGACGATTGATTCATATTTTTATGCTATAGGATATTCATCTAATCGTGGTCCCCGATTGAATACGAGTTGCTGCAGTAGGGCCAAATATAGAAAATGATCCAACTTGTTTGTCTACGTGAGAATTCTTAGCTGATGATAGGGTCAAACGGTGGGTTTCGTAGTGTTAGTGAATAAATGTAGCCATTAGGGTCACTTTGATGCATTGCGGAGGGGTTACTCTCGATTTCATTGGCTATGGAATTTGCTTCTGCAGAGGACACATCGGGAAGGCTGGGTGGACTTAAGCCAGAGAATACTTTTGGTTTTGGAGTGGAGCTGCGTGTGGACTTGGACTTGGAGAGTTGGAGTTTCAGAGGAGTGGGTGGAGCTGTGTATGGCGACTCAGCGAGTATTTGTTTTTTAAACGGGTCACACGAGTTAGGTTCGGGTCAGATGGCCTAACCCGAACCGACATATTTTTTAGATGGATCAGACAAGACATCAACCCGAAAATGATCTGTCATCCTTTTTTTTTTTAAAACCCGGACCCGATTTAATTACGGATAATTTTTGGGTCAGGATCGAAATAGACACCTTTACCAGAACATGAAAATATATGTGAAAACAACAAAAAGAACGGTGCACGTGGCAATATTCTATTAGGTGATCCCCGTTTTGCTTCCTTACTATAATTACTTCATGATTATTAATACGGATGGAGCTTACTAATAATTCGTTAAATTTATTGGAAATTAATGAGTCAAATTGTGAAAGTTTTGAAAGATTAGGTTAATTTTTTAATTAGTTGAACTTTACATAAATTATCCTAAAGTGAATGAAAATTGTACCTCCTTGAGTATTTTAACAATCTCATCAAAAATTCATCCTATAATTAGAAGTTATTTCCATTTCCAAATTCCAATAATATAATAATAAGAAACTCTTAAAATGAGAATTTTTTCTTTCTCCACCGACGGTTGTGTTGGTGTTACACCTTTCATCCGCATTAACTGTTGTGTTTGGTCAGTCGATCTTTTTGAGTTTGGTTAATGTTCCGTTCGGTCAGGAGATAATTCGTGTTAACTTATGCATGATGACACTCTGTTACGAATTCCATCATATTATTCTTTTAGTGGAAGAAACATGTGAGGCACACATTCAGGTTCTGATAGTTATAATGATGGTGATGAGAGTGACAGACGACATTCTGCTAGTTGACCTACACCAACTCCATCTAACTCAACATATGAGGGATATGAGTATGCAATATCGTTACTTACTCATGTGGAGATTTTAGGTAATGTATAATTAATTTAAATAGTTATTGTCTTATAATGTTTGAATTTGGTTTAACAGATAACTCTGGTCGTTGATATTGGAGAAAAAGTCATCTTAGCTCAACAAATGTATGAAAATTCCAACAGGGTAGAATAATTGTTTACTGCAATCAATATGGTCAACCACATGGTAAATCAGCAAAATGTTTAGGAAGCTTGCTTGGATTAGTTGCTCGTAGATCCCAGCTATGCCCTTTGAATTTCAAAGGATGGAAAAATGTGCTAGATAACTTCACATAAAATTTACTGGCCATGACAAAACTAAGTTATATATTGTCATTTTTTTAAATGATTATTTCTATGTTTAACGTATTATTTATTTTCTTACAAACATGTTTGCAATGGAAATTCGTATGTACAGATGATACTGGGAGATTCTTTGACAAGTTTGTACCGAAATCAACGCTAATAAAAGGAAGGATCGTAACGATGCTCTAAAATCATTTTTTTAAAGTCGGGTGCTACAAAAGAAGAAATTAAAGCAAATGTCATTGATGAAGTGAAACAATGACAATGAGAATTACTGGTAGATCATTGGTTTTCTGATGTAGGACAAGTTATAATGTGGTTTTTTCTTACAATTCATAATATTGATTCTCATTGTGTTGTATTTAGTTGTTGTATTGTTTATATGTAAGAATCATCCAAACATGGAAAACATGCTCGGTCACAATAGTCATCTCTTCACACCACTGAGTCAGAGAGTTTTGCTTCTACAAGATATAGATTGGTACAAAATGCTCCTATAGATTGGTACAAATGCTCCTAATTGACATAAGTTTTAGTGTTGCTTTGCAATCTATTTTTCGTGTTTATTTAATAGAAACAAGAACGTAAAAGACTCGTGGGAGTCTTGAGTTTTATGAGTACGCCCATGTCCATAAAAAAGATGGTGCATTTGTTGTTAAAGTGACAACGTCATTAGTGGTAATATAAGAAATTTTCAAAGTTAAATTATGAGTACAAGTTATATTTATAGAATATGTTGTAATAAACATCAAAATCATCCTTAACTGTGTATGATGTAGGAAAAAAATCCAAATTGGATGAGTGTGCTTGTCATAACCCGGACGATGATCCACTTATAAGAGAGGATGATGTGTATCGTGAGGTTGTAGTTGGAGAAACACTGAGGTGAATCAAAGGTTATGGGCTTCGTGTTACACCGCCCATGGTACGTTGGACTAAAAAACCTAGTCTAGATGAAGAAGAAGTAGAAAGACGTGTACGAGTACGTCTCCAAGAAGATTATGATGAGAAATTGAGACAATTGCACGCACAGATGGGGAAGATGTATAAATAAGTCTAGATGCACTTACATGTCATTGAATAATATGAACGAATTTAATTATTTTCAAAGCTTCATGACAGGAGGTTCTAGGGATTTAACCCTTTTACCAACCTTGGTTTGAGTTCCTCGCATTTACCAACCGGAAATCAAGTAAGTATATAGTTTACATTTTGATTATCACTTTGTGCATTTACTGTTTGATGGATAGAAGTTTGAATATATTATTATGATGTTTTTAGTGTTTTGGTTACTTAAGTCTTGTCTGCGAATTGGTGTTTAGTTTAATAGGTTAATTTGCTTAATTGTTCTGCATTTTATCCGGAGATGAATATCATAATTTAAGTTAGATTGATGTTTAAGTGCTGCATCTTATACTTTAATTTTTGGATGTTTTTATAAGATGGTCAGGCAACTCATCAATTGGCAGGTTCTAGTAGTGAACAATCTGCTGAACATGGACGTCAAGATAATGATGAATCAAATGAATCGCCTTAGCTGATGATGTTAGAGATTGTTTCTTTGGTGTTTTAGAAATGAATAACTATAACATATTATATTTTTAAATTAATGAAGCAAACTTACAGATATGTAATGTATTGTATGCAAAAATACAGATTTTGGTATGCCAGGTTGTAAAATTATAATTATGGTCTAAATTAGTTTATTTTTTTAATTATAAAAAACAATTTTCACAGTTGAAAAAAAAATGCCACGATTAAAATTATCTATATATTTGGCAACTCATATGAAGAGCCTCAAAAAATAAGGATTACAAAAATAAAAATCGTTTTTGCGACTCATTATAAGTGTCACCATAATTAGTTTGACGACACTTTTCATTTGAGCCGCTAATTTCCACGGCTATTCAAATTTTGAGTCGTGATAAATCCCGCGACACTTCTCATCTCAGCTCCATTTGTGTTGAGACGTGAAAATTTAACGACTCAATTAATGAGCCGTTAAAAATGATTTTTCTAGCTGTTAACAAAGAGGTCTCCCGTAGTGTAACCACTCTTCATCATATTAGTGGTGGTAATGCTAGGGCTGGGCATGAACCGGTTCGGACCCGAACCTGTTCATGAACCATACATTTACCACATTTTAAAGAGGTACGGTTTACCACTCCAAATTTTGGCTAATTTATCGTACCTATTCTGAACCGATTCAAAAACTGGGTCATAATCGGTTCATCCGAACCACTTTATATATATATATATAACTATAACTATAATAAGAGTTTTTTCAAAAACTGTTCACTTTTGAAAAAATATTTGAAAAAGTGTATATCGAATTTTTTTTTTTAGAAAAGTATGTATACGCGCGACGCGCCTATTGCAATAGGCGCATCCCAGGGGTGCGCCTACTGCAATAGGCGCACGCCAGGGGTGCGCCTATTGCCTAAATTTTTTTTTTTTCCGCAAAAACACCAGTCTATCAGAAACCACGTTGTTTAAGTCTGCTTATGGTTTTCCTCCTAAATAGAAATTGAGAGATAGTCTCACGCGTTGCTTTATCTCAGTGTTCACAGGTTTTCCTCCAAATTTTCCAACTTGTTCTGAACAACAATGAAACAAAGTTGTTTATTCACAAGTTTCTGAATGAGACTTTTCTTCAGATACACTAGCTAGTTTGACATTTTCAGGAATTACTCCTGCAAAAGAGCTCTTTGGGGTTACTTTAGGTTCCTGTCCTAAATTTTCCAACTTGTTCTGAACAACAATGAAACAAAGTTGTTCATTCACAAGATTCTGAATCTTCCGAATATCTTCTGTCGTACGGTGAGGACAGAAGAAAACTGATCCCCTTCCAATGGTTAGGAAGGGTCTTGGATCAAGAGGACAGAAGATCAATTTGTTAACAAAAGGGTCTTGGATCAAGAGGACAGAAAATCAATTTGTTAACAAAAGGGTCTTGGATCAAGAGGACAGAAAATCAATTTGTTAACAAAAGGGTCTTGGATCAAGAGGACAGAAAATCAATTTGTTAACAAACCACCGAGATGATTGTCTCACGCGTTGCTTTATCCCAGTATTCACAAGTCCAAATTCCTCTACGCGCACCAAATTCCTCCATGTATGCTTTTTTTCCTACTATATGCTTACTTTTTGAAAAACATCTGATTTTGAGCCTGTTTATACGGTTTTCCTCCTACATAGAAATTGAGAGATAGTCTCTCCAATAAAGAAGAAAGGAAGTTCTCAGAAGTTAAATACTTTAGGTTCCTGCCCTAGATTTTCCAACTTGTTCTGAACAACATCCGCGAGGTCAAACATTGAAACAAAGTTGTTCATTCACAAGTTTCTGAATGAGACTTTTCTTCAAATACACTAGCTAGTTTGACATTTTCAGGAATTACTGCTGCAAAATAACTCTTTTGGGGTTACGTTAGATAAATTTCAAAAAGTAACTATGTCCGTTAGGCGCGACCCCGGGGTGCGCGTATACATAGTTTGCTAAAAAAAAAATTTGCATACATACTTTTTCAAAAAAAAATCCTGACGTAGTTATTTTTTGAAATTTATCGTTACTTTAGGTTCCTGCCCTCCAACTTGTTTTGAACAACATCCGCGAGGTAAAACACTGAAACAAAGTTGTTTATGCACAAGTTTCTGAATGAGACTTTTCTTCAAATACACTAGCCAGTTTGACATTTTCAGGAGGAAAACCATTTCTTCTTAGAACTTCCTTTCTTCTTTACTGGAGAGAGTATCTCTCAATTTCTATTTAGGAGGAAAACCATAAGTAGGCTTGAACTCATATAAAAAGCTATAGTCATTGGAGAAGCTTTACAAGATATTCGGAAGATTCAGAATCTTGTGAATGAACAACTTTGTTTCATTGTTGTTCAGAACAAGTTGGAAAATTTAGGACAGGAACCTAAAGTAACCCCAAAGAGCTCTTTTGCAGGAGTAATTCCTGAAAATGTCAAACTAGCTAGTGTATCTGAAGAAAAGTCTCATTCAGAAACTTGTGAATAAACAACTTTGTTTCATTGTTGTTCAGAACAAGTTGGAAAATTTGGAGGAAAACCTGTGAATACTGAGATAAAGCAACGCGTGAGACTATCTCTCAATTTCTATTTAGGAGGAAAACCATAAGCAGACTTAAAATCAACATGGTTTCTGATAGACCGGTGTTTTTGGGAAAGAAAAAAAATTTTAGGCAATAGGCGCATCCCTAGGACGCGCCTACTGAATAGGCGCATCCCTAGGACGCGCCTACTGAATAGGCGCGTCGCGCATATACATACTTTTCTAAAAAAAAATTTCGATATACACTTTTTCAAATACTTTTTCTAAACTAAACAGTTTTTGAAAAAATTCCTATAATAATACATAAACCATAATCCTAATCCATAAATCATAATCCATAAACCATAATACATAATCCATTATACTAATGTAGATTGTAAATCATCACCGAACCAACTTTGGTCTAATGGTTTAGAGTAGATATTTGAATAATTAAATATAATATAATATTAAAATTGGTACAAGAAGTGGTACGGTTTATCGTTTGCGAATCGGGTTTTTGTACATCTTTTGAACCGCTCCATATTTTTGCAAAAAACTGTTTGGTTTGTGAATCAGTTTGGTTGAACCGGTACGGTTCATAAAAAGTACGATTTGATTAGGCCGAACCGGTTTTTCCCCACCACTAGGTAATGCCACGGTGTTACTAAATAACATATTGTTTTTGTTTCGAAAAGATCACACTTCTAAAGAATATTTTGAGGACACAATTCTTAAAAACGGTTATAGAACCACTTATTAGTAGTTTTATTTTGGGCTAAAATACTTAACACTCAATTCAAATCTCATTACTAATAATTGGGTGAATAGACATTTTACCCCAATAATATTTGAGCATTTAAAAAGAAATATACGAAAGTATTTGTTTTTAAGTTTGTGTGATGACCATTTTAGTATATTTTTATTTTCATCTGTTTTTTTTCATCCAAACCGAAGGTAATACTTTTTAAAAATTGTAGCATCATACTTTTTTAAATATCGTAATTAAACTCATAAGAATTATTTAATATTATACAATTGAGTTTTAATTCGATCATAAAATAATTGGGTGTCAATTGACTCGAAGAGAAAACTTTATTATAATATATAAAAAAATGTATTTATAGATTTAATTATAATATTTGAAAACTATTGTATTATTCTTGCAATTTTTTAAATATATTTAGTTAGGATTTAGATATAAAAATGAATAAAAAGAAAAATAAAGAAACTGTCAAAACATAAAACATTAAGATTTTTTATTTTTAAAAAAGTTTTCTTAAAAAACGCATAACAATTGGGTAAAGTGCCCATTTACTGTTTATGAATGTGAAATGATAGTAGCGTGACAACATTTGAAATTAGAATTATAAAAATAATTGTACTGTGTGAACTGACTTTAAAATAAACTAATTATTAATGAATTTTGCCCCAAAAATGGTTCTTGTTCTAATACAATAAATGCAATAATTATTTATACGAGCTATCAAAATTAATTTTGGTATACAAAAAATCGACAATCAGCTAAGTAGAACATTTCAATTTTCATGTTATGTATTATTATTATTTCATTAAATCCAATTTAAATATAAAAAAACTACCTTTATTAAATTCCTAAAGGTCAGTTACAATTTCTTCAAAATTTCAACGCCTGTATCATCAATTCATTATACCTAAATTCAAATCTAGTATTTCGTCAGATCATACATACTATATGGCAAGATATTTATTTCTCTTACCCTATATATCCTTTATGCATTCAGAATATTTTAGTAGTTTAATTAATATTTCTCTTGCCACTAACTATAAATTTGATGTGTAAAGTTTGTAGTTCTGATTTTGTATCAGTGTTTAGCTTGTTATATTTATATTAATCATATTTATATATTTCTATGGATATGAAGAGTTTGGTGATCCTGTGTTTGGTTTTATTCTCCTTCTACTGCACCCCCCTGCAAACGGAATCGTCCATTCTTCCCTTTAAGAAAACATACGTGAATCTAACGAATGATCTCCCCGACCGTCAAAATCTAAGCGTTCATTGCAAATCTAAGGACGATGATCTGGGTGTTCAACAGCTTCTTCCTCAAGGCAGCTATGGTTTCAGATTCCGACCAACCTATTTCGGTGGGACCCGATTCTACTGCAGCTTTGGTTGGGGAATACAACTTCATCACTATGATGTTTACATTCAGTCAAGAGATAAAGAGAGATGTGAAAAACTGTGTCACTGGTTGATTCGTCCAGATGGGCCGTGTCTATCTCTACCCAAAGAGACAAACCCTTATTGCTATCCATGGAATAATAATAACAATCAGAATTAGATAGATCATCTTTATTGGATCTTTAATAAAGTCAAGTATTATTACCAAGTTTATTAATAATATATCTATCTATCTATATCTATATCTATCTATCTATCTATCTATCTATCTCTCTCTCTATATATATATGTTAATTTGACTAAATTATATGTAATTGTGACAAATAAGTTTTTTGATGTATTTTCTTACTCCTAATGTCAAATTAATCAATTCTTATTGGTCCATGTTAAACATACAATTCTCATTCCTATGTGACATGCCATGTAACTCATTTTAAAATCCTCCAAGCATTATCATTCATTCTCCACATAAGTTACAAAAATTCAATAATATATCAAGTAAGTTCTCATTCATTCTTTCACATGTGCATTTATTATTTTTATTAATAATTTATTCAAATACTAAATTTTATAATATTATACTTTATAAAAATCAAGTAAGTTTAAATTTAATAATATTATACTTTATAAAAATCAAGTTGACATATTAAATTTTGTTCTTAAGTTTTATTTCTAAAACTAAATTATAATTAATTTTATGTATTACATATATGTTTTTTAAAAATTAATAGTTGCATGTCTAATATTATGTACCCAATTAGACAATTATAATTATGCATGCAATATAAATTTTAAAACATATATAAAAAAATATTAATATAATAAATATAGTTTCTTAAAATAAATATATAGTCATGTAGAGCTTTGTTTTAGACATAATATCACTTTACTTCACATGTGATTTTATTATTTGTTTTATTAAAATACTAAACTTTATAATATTATAATTTGTAAAAATAAATTAAGTTCACATATTAAAATTTGTTATTAAAATTATATGCTAAAAATAAATCATAAATATGTTTTTTGTATTATATATCTTTTTTTTTAATAAATTAATAGTTCAATATATAATATTATGTACTTTATTATAATTATGCAAGACAATATAAAATTTAACACATGAACAAATAAAATACTAATAGTATCATTATAGTATATTAATATTCTTTTTAGTTTTGTAGAGCTTCATTTTTTTATAAACACGACTTATTTTATGAAATAGATAAATATTGAATGCAAGTGACAACTACTATTAGTAAAATAAACATATTTCACCAATACTTACAACATTATAACTATGTCTATGTGAAAAACATTAAATTAAAAGTATTAATTAGTAGCATGTCAATAATTATAATATTTATTTTTATTATCGACTTACACAAATTTTACTTACTTTTATGAAAAATATACTTATTCTTTATATTTAATAATAACATAATTTGTACAATTGAAATACAAGTCTAGTTATTGCAATTTAAATTTTAGATTAATTAAGGGTGATATCTTATAACACAATATTTCTAAAATCATGTTTAAAATCAATACCTAATTATAATTATGTATGCAATCTAAAATTTAACACATTAACAAAAACAATGATAATATTTTTTTTTAATACTTAAGTTTTATGGAACTTTATATTTAAATGTTGTAAATTTAACTTAATTTATGGATTAATAAATTTTATTTAATAAAACTCTATAATATATTAAATAACTGATATACAATCATCATTTTTTATTAATATGTTTTTATTAAATATTTATATATAATTAACTTATAAGTAATTATATTAAAAAAACACCTATCACACGCAAACGTGAAATAACTTTCTAGTACATTTTAACTTAGTATTGAAATTAATTGCGATGATCGGATAATCAAACAAGCGAGACTGAGTATGCATTTAGATGATTGAGTCTTATGACTCCACTCCATCCCCTTGATATGTTTACTTAATAAAGATTGTAATGCTGAACATTCGTGACATCTGTTACGCCATTTGCAATTTAGAATAACATGTTTAATTCGGCAAAAAAATCAGTTCAAATGATATTATAGTATATGTTGGATCGTGAAATCCTGGTTGCTGATCTGGCAGTGAATTGAATGTCAGACGAAGGTTGAATGGTGCTTCTGTTCCAACTCCGGTGAACCTGCAGGTAGGGGAGCGCAACAGAGGGGGTGTCTCTAGGTCCCTCTCCGATGCTTAAATGAGTATATGTGTGTGTATATAGCTCAAAACGTAAGAAACGTATGTAAAGCAAAGGTATTTATAGGGTAGGAGAGATCAAACCGTATAAGGTAACTGTATATCTTAGTGAATATTGTGTTGTTGAAGATTTGGATAGTAGATATGGCAGTTACGGCGAGATATTGCAGTTACCATATCTAATCTTTAGTGAATATGTGACCGAGATACGTGGGATACCGTGGCCACTTCCTTATTAACAGTTAGTGGGACCAGAGGAGAGAGGCAAGGCTCTCTTCGGGGCGAGCACTCCCATGGTGAGCAGTGAGAGGTCGCGACTTGCTGAAGGATGACGACCAATCTGGGGAGCCTTTGGCGTTCATATCGCCTTTGGCTTCGATCTTGGGTCACTTTATGGTGGGCTAGGTTGACTTTGACTTAGGCTGGTCTGGTTCCAATATCTTGGGTTTACCCCCTCCAGGATTATTGGGCCTTCGAGACCTTTTCCTTATTGGTCTGTCACTATCGATACCCAACATTTGCCCCCGAAGCTTGATTGAAGTTCCTTCAGTCGAGCTTGATTTCTTGGTAGGGTTTGAGATAGTGACGCCTTAGATTCGGTTCTCCTTGTCTCTTTTAGTGGTTCATGACCTTAGGGACACTTCATGCTTGTTTGGCGATCAGTCATCCCATTGTCCAAGGCTGAAGGAATATTCTTCTTTTTATTCCTTCTTGGCGATCACTCGAGGCAATTTAGGCATGTGAAGGTCTATCTTTCTTTGCTAGGCGATCATTACCTATAAAAGGTATTTTTGATAAAGCCTATCAGTGCGATGGTGATCACTTTGTCTGCTCAGTGGACTTTATCATTTAATAACTGCACAGTCATCCAGAAGTCGAACGGTCGCTTGAAGCACGCCTGTCATTTAATAATCCGTAACCCAAGGGTAGTCTGACAGCTGTCTGTACTGGCCGACCGTTTGTATCCCCGAGGTGTCTCTTAGAATTCTGACATTGCTTCAGTTTTTTCCAAAAAGGTGCAATTATTCTTCTGCGTCGTTTCGATTCTGTCTGTGGCGGTTACTCCTTTTTCGTCTATATAAGAAACAACAGTTTCTTTATTTTGTTTTTTACGCATTCATTCCTTCAGATTTTCAGAGCCTTCTTCGTTTCTTGAGATCCTTTTCTGCCAACTCTTCCTTTCTCCTTGTCAATCTTTCCAAACCTCATCCCAACAGACTCCATGGCCACTCGCAGTCAATCCGGGAAGACCAAGCAAATAGCCAACAAGGCTTCCTCTTCGGCCCCTAAGGTTCCGAAGAACACTAATGTCCCCCTGACCATTAGGGACGGCTCTCTGCCTGCCTCGACGGAGAGGCTGGCCGACCTTGGGAGGACCGCAGCCACGCCTGTGGTGGTGGATGGGCCTGAACTTCAGACGCCCATCTTTTCTCTGAAAGGTCAACATTCTATTTTGCTGCTCTGTTTTGAGAATATCCCCTGTTTTTACTTGTTTTTATGCTTGTTGTTGCCATATCTGAACTTTTTGAGTAGATGTCATGCTCAACGAGTTGAACCCGGCTTATTTTGAGTTTATGCTTGGTGGTTTTGGTGCGGGGGATGCTCCTAGATATCCAGGCCTAGGTCTGCATTATCCTTGCGACGAAGAGGTTTACATCTATGCGGCCCAGATCGATGCTGGGTTGCGTTTTCCTCTCTGTGAGGATTTGCAGGCATTGTGCCGATTCTACATGATATATCCCACGCAGCTCGTACCCAACGCCATTAGGATATGGGCTGGATTCAAGTTCCTATGCATACGTCAAGAATGGACGTATTCATTGGCCTTGTTCCGGTGCTTTTTCCGATTGGCGGCTGGGACAAACCATCTCCACCATTTCCAATCCCGGTGGCCGAAGTTTGCTGAGTGGAGAGACCTTCAATCCTGGAATTGGAACATTCACGTCCGATTGGTCGATGACTTCCGGGCCACCAACTCCAACTATAAGAAGTTCTACTTCTTTTACAAGGGGGGGCGTGTCTTGGAAGTTGTCCGCCCCAGATAGGGATTTCCCTCCTGAGTTTGACGAGCTATCCGGGAGTGACCGGAACGCCATCGATGACCTGTTCCGGCTGCATCGATCATCCAGTTTTTACCCTATCCATTCAGTGGCAGAGACCACTGAGAATATGCTCGAGATGGCAGGCATTCATCAGGCCACACCAATCTTTGATGATTGGGTAACTCTTTCTAACCCTTTTCCTGTTTATTGTTTGTAGGCAAGGTTGTAGGCAAGGGCCGAAAACCTATAGGTCTCTTTGATGACCAGGAAAAGGTGGGGCTGTCCGCCGACCAGGCGTTGCTGAGTTCTCCTCCTCCTCATCCTTCCCGACGTTCCTCTAAGAGGAAGCCCGAGGAGTCGCTTCCCTTGGCCACTGTTGGCCCTCGCCAACCAGGTATGTTGTCTCGTCATTTGTTGATTTGCCGTTTTTATACTGTGCAGTTTTCAGGTTCTGACATATTTCCTTATTATTTTGCAGAGAAGCCTACTGTTGATGTGGCTCGGGACCCTCATCCTGCCAAGAAGGTCAGGAGTGAGGATCACCCGGTTCTCCCCCGGAATCCTCCTCCTCCTCCTAAGGGACCCGCTGCCCCTATGGAGAAGGCTCTGATTCTAGCGGCCCCTCCTCCTTCCGTGTCTTCGGTTCCTCCGAAGGAATCTAGGACTCAGAAGAAGGGGTCTGATACCCCTGGAGCCTCGAAGACTCCTCCTGAGGAGTACTGCTCTTTGGCGAGCATGTTCCAGCCACTCAAGGCTGCGAACTCTCGGGGAGTTTGGTTCCCCTGCGGAGACTTCTCGAAGAAGGGGGTCTCAGACAAGAAGAGTCTCCGGGGCAGCCCGGATTTGTGCATGTGACTTCTTGAGGGGATAATTCCTCCCCAGGATCGCTATGCAATTCCCACGGAGCTGCCCCAAATCGAGGGATTCATGCGGTCCCATTATGAACGAGTCGCTCTGGTAAGATTTCGATTCCTCTTTATGTTTTCGCATTGTTCCCTCTTTTTCATAACCTAACAATCTTCGTTATTTCTTTATTGCCAGCTCGTTTGAGAAGAGGTGGCGATGGGCCGCGTCTTCGGAGAGCTCGCCAACAAGCATTCTGATTTGCTTGTTGAGTTGGAGCAATACCGAAGCACGGGGCTCTCCCCTATGCAGATGGAGGCCATCAAGTCGACCGCTGACGCGGCGCTTTCCTTGGTGGAAGGTGCCCGGGAGGAGTATTTCAGGAAGGAGGAGCGGCTCCTTGCTGATGTAAAGAAGAGGGAGGCCGATGCTGCGGTCGCCCTTCAAGAATCTGAAGTCCTTCATCGGTGCTTAGATGAAGGGGAGGTAGTCCGGGCTCGCCTAGAGGCTGAGTTGAAGGAAGCTCGAGCCCAAATGGCTGAGTCGGAAGCTCAACGGGTCGCCGCTAAGACTAAGAGGGAAGCTGCTGAGGCTCAGAGAGCTGCTGCTGAAGATAGGGGGATCGCCCTGGAGGAGGAGAAGGAACAGCTGGCTGAACAGCTAAAGTCTGTTCCTTCGCCCCAAAGTGTGGTCAACGAATTCAAGGCCTCTGAGGAGCTCGTTGACTGTGCTTTGGGGGTGATGAAGTCGGAGATTTCCGACTTCCTCCAAGTCTTGGTCGAGGACGTCCTGGTGGTCGACCCCAACTTTCCTGTTGGGGAAGTTGAGTCCCTTAAGGGTTTCCTCCGGAGTTCCCTTCCTCAGCCTACCCCTGCTGCTAAAGAGATCGACCCAGCTGCGGCTGTTGAGGAGTTTGCCCCTGAAGGCGAGCCGAGCACTCCTGCCCCCGAAGGCGAGCCAAGCACTCCTGCCCCCGAAGACCCCAAGGCCTGAAGCTTGTACTCTCCGGCGATCATCCTCTTAAGATTTTGGATTTTCTTATCTTTCCTTTGTATTTTAGGTTTAATTTGTAATTACTTTTCGATTGAAGACTCAGTTATTTTATATTGAATGCCTTTATATTCGTAAGCATTTGCTTGACTTTGAATGTGTTGGCTATTTCTCCGATATCTTAATCATAATTACCCTCGACTTTTCTTTGCTTTATAATGACCCTGACTCTTAAAGCCTTGGACCTTTCGCTTAGGCTTGAAAGGATAAGTCTGTATAGACTTATCTATTCCCCTTGTTAAGTATAAACTTTCTAAGGACAATACTCTAAGACTTAAAAGTATAGACTTCTAAGCTTAAAGATATATTACCTTTTTGAAATTTAAACCTTTGGGGTGTTCGCCTAATAGCAAGGAACTTGTTAACTTAAGGCTTCATCATCCATAGTGATCGCCTAGGATTCCTTATCCACCCTCGATAACTTTCTTCGCAAAGAAATTGTCATCATTAGCGGATAACTTCTCTGAAATCTGTCTGACGTATAAGAGGTTAACTTCTTTAATGGGTTGATTATCTTCGTCGTTAGGACTCCTGCCTGATTTTGGTAACAGGTATTCTGCCTGACTTTGGCGTCAAGTCTTTCGTTTTGCCTAACTCTATTGCTAGGTCTTTTGGCCTGACTTTGGCGACAGGGCTTTTTGGCCTGACTTTGGCGTCAGGGCTTTTGGCCTAACTTTGTTGTTAGGGCTTTTGGCCTAACTTTGGTATCAGGGCTTTTGGCCTATCTTCGGCGATAGGGCTTTTTGGCCTGACTTTGGCGACAGGGCTTTTGGCCTGACTTTGGCGTCAGGGCTTTTGGCCTAACTTTGTTGTTAGGGCTTTTGGCCTATCTTTGGCGATAGGGATTTTTGGCCTGACTTTGGCGACAGGGCTTTTGTGGCCTAACTTTGTTGTTAGGGCTTTTGTGCCTGATTCGGTCATCAGGTCTTCGCCTGACTCTTGGCGTCAGGTCTTTTTTCTTCAATTTGCTTCGAGTGAACATGTTTTATGAAGGAATGACTTGGTTTTATTGACATAACAGTTTGATTACAAGCTATGTATGAAATCTCCTTAAATGCTCAGAATTGAATGGACGGGGTAACCTTTTGCTTTCGGTGGTTTCCAAATAGTAGGATCCCGGGGCGGCGATCTCTATTACCTTGTATGGTCCTTCCCACTTAGCTGAAAGTTTAATCTGATTGTCCAGCCTTGTGAATTCATTCCTTCTCATAACCATCTCCCCCACGAAAAATTGGCGAGCGCTGACTTTTCTGTTGAAGTATCGAGCGGTCGTCAGGCGCATCTTTGCTTGTGTTTTTCTGATAGCCATATGTTTTCCTTTGCCAAGTCGAGGTCAGTTCTGCGCTCGACCTCGTTTGCCTCAGCGTTAAAGTGTAGGATTCTATGGGTAGGCACTGCTATTTCGGCGGGCGCCACTACTTCTGATCCATACACTAAACTGAAGGGTGTTTCTCCCGTGGCTGCCTTAGGCGGTGTTCTGATGACCCATAATACGTTTTCCAGCTCTTCTGCCAAATTTCCTTTGAATGCTCGAACCCTTTTCTTGAGTCCTATTAAAACAACCTTGTTGGCTGCTTCAGCTTGCCCATTCGTTTGAGGATGATGCACTGAACTGAAATGATGGTCGACATGGTAATCCTCACAGAGCCATTTGAGCTCATTTCCAGTGAATTGTGGACCATTATCACTGATGAGTATTTTAGGAACGCCAAACCTGGAGAATATGTTGATCTTTAGGAATTTGATGACTTGAAATTCCGTTGTAGAAGCTAGAGCTTTCGCCTCTATCCACTTGGTGAAGTAGTCAATCGCCACTATAATGTGAGTGCGTTGACCAGAGCTAATACGGAAAGGACCTAATATATCTATCCCCCATTGAGCAAAAGGCCAGGCACCCGCCATTGGGGATAATAGTGTTGGCGGCCTACCTGATCATGGTGCAAATTACTGGCAAGTCTTACACTTCTGCGTTAATTCAGCCGCATCTTTTCCCAAGGTTGGCCAGTAGTATCCCAGTATAAAGATCTTCCTCGTTAATGATCGAGCACCTTCATGACATGCTGCCACCCCTTCATGAGCTTCTTGAAGAACCCTTTCTGTTTCTAGATGAGCAACACACCTTAAGTAAGGGGTCGAGTAGCCTCTCCTGTGGAGTTCTCCATCTATAATCAGATAACTGGCTGCGAGTCGTCTTATCCTCGTAGATTCGCCTTCGTCATCCGGGAGGATCCCCTCTTTCAAGTAATTCTGAAACGGAGTCATCCATGTGACCTGCCCCTGAATGTTGAAGACATCTACTCTGCTTTCAAGGACTGAACATAAGGCATTTTCCAGGAATTGTACATCTTAGATTGTCGTTCCCCCAAATGTCAGCTTACTTAACGAGTCTGCCATCTGGTTTTCCTGGCGAGGAATAGACTCGATCGCAAAATTTGGAATTTCTGCGACGAGCTTCTTGGCTATGTTGAGGTACTTTTTCATCTTTTCCCCTTGCCTCATAAGTTCCATTGACATGAATGACGATAAGTTCCGAGTCGCTTTTTACCTTAAGTGCAGATATGCCCATTCCTTTCGCCATTCTGAGTCCAGTAATAAGAGCCTCGTACTCTGCTTCGTTATTGGTCACCTGAAATGTTAGGGCGATTGCATACTTTAAAGGCTCGCCTTCAGGAGGAATAAGAATTAAACCTGCCCCCGAGCCTTCTCTTGACGAAAACCCATCTGTATAGAGCTCCCAGACTTGATTATTGCCTGCTGACTGACTTGGCATGTTTTCTGCTTCTGTTTGACCGTTACTTGTGCTTTCCACAATGAAATCAGCTAGTGCTTGACCTTTGATGCCCGTTTTCGGCGCAAATTTGATTTTGAACTCGCTGAGCTCGATCGCCTACTGGAACATTCTTCCTGAAGAATCTGGTTTCATCAGGAAGTTTTTGAGAGGTTGATTGGTGAGGACCGTGATGTCGTGCGCATGAAAGTAAGGTCTCAGATTTCGAGCAGCAATAACTAAGGCATAGAGATACTTCTCAATCTGGACATATTTTATTTATGCTGAGTTAAACATTTTGCTAATAAAGTACACTGGACTCTGAACATTATTTTCCTCCCTTATCAAAACAGCACTGGTCGCCACGTCGCTGATGCTTAGATAGAGGAAGAGCTGCTCGCCTGGAATGGGCTTTGCCAGAGCTGGGAGTGTTTGGATATGCCGTTTCAAGGACTGGAACGCCTCCTCACAATCTGGCGTCCACTCGAACTTGCGGTTGGCCCTTAGAGTTTTGAAAAATGGGAGGGACCTATAGCTCGCCTTGGAGAGGAAGCGGTTGAGAGCAGCTAGGCGACCATTCAGGCACTGAACCTCCTTATGGCAGGTTGGCGATTTCATCTCCTCTATGGCCTTCAGCTTTTCTGGATTCGCCTCGATGCCCCTCTCGCTGACCATGAATACCAGGAATTTGCCAGACTTGACTCTAAAGGCGCACTTTGCAGGATTCAGGCGAACGTTGTGTCTCCTCATGCATTCGAAAGCTTCGCAGAGGTCTGTTGTGTGCGGATTTCCCTTGATGGTTTTGACGAGCATATCGTCCACATAAGCCTCCATGTTTCTTCCCAGCATGTCCTGGAATAGGCGGTTCACCATCCGCTGATAAGTCGCCCCGGCATTGATGAGACCAAGGGCATCACCTTGTAACAAATAATGTCCCCGTCTGCATAGAAAGCGGTGTGAGCCTCATCATCTGGGTGCATTCTGATCTGGTTGTAGCCTGAATAGGCGTCCATGAAGCTCAGCATCTCATGACCAGAGGTAGCATCGATCAGCTGATCAATCCTGGGAAGGGGATATGAATCCTTGGGGCAAGCTCGGTTCAGGTCGCGGAAGTCGACGCACATCCTCCACTTGCCATTTGATTTTTTTGACCAAAACTGGGTTGGCGGCCCAGCTCTGGAATCTCACCTCTCTAACGAAGTCAGCCTCAATCAGCTTGCCAACCTCCTGTCTGATCGCCAAGCGCTTGTCCGTCCCGAACGATCTCCTTTTTTGGGCGATCGGCTTGATAGACGGGTCTATCCTGAGCTCGTGAGAGATGATTTTTGTGCTAATACCTGGCATGTCGCTCGACTTCCAGGCGAAGAGCTCTTTAAATTCCCTGAGGAGGGCGGTCATGGCCTCCTTCTGATCTTCTTTCAAGGTGGTCCCAATGCGCACCTTCTTGTCTGGGCCATCGACCTCGACTTCTTCCAATTCCTCCATGGGCGCTGGCCGAGCCAAATCCTCGCGAGGGTCAGCCTCTTTCTCGATGGCGAGGGTCTCTCTTTGGTTCTTCCTATGCAGGCAGTTCACATAGCATTGCCGCGAGGAAGGCTGGTCGCCGAGCATTTCTCCAATCCCGTTGGGAGTGGGGAACTTCATCTTCTGATGGACTGTGGAGGCCACAATCTTGTTGGGATTGATCGTGGTCCTCCCCAGTATGGCGTTGTAGGATGTAGGTGAGTCGACCACCAGGAAAGTGACCGGTACCTCGATGCTCTTCCATCCCTCGCCCAAAATCACTGGCATGGTTATTGCCCCCAGTGGATAAGTTGTCCTCCCAGCAAACCCAATCAGCGGAAAGTCGACCCTCTTCAGGTCACGCTTGGACTTTCCCATCCTCTCGAAGGCGTCCAGGAATAGGATGTCTGTCGAGCTGCCTCCGTCGATCAGAATCCTTGCAACGTCACAGTCGTCGATATCAGTCGTGATAACCAAAGCATCGTTGTGGGGGGTTGTGACATGTGCCAAATCATCTTCGGAGAATGAGATGACAATGTCCTCTTCAGGTCGGGGTCGCTTTCCCAACTGAACTGCTGTAGAGATCTGAGTGGCATAGACCTCCCTGGCATGCGACCCCTCGCTTCCTGCACCGAATCCTCCCGCAATCAAATTCACTCTCCTCTTGCTAGCAGATGGATCAGTTTGCTCAGCAGGGGCTGGCGAACGATGTCTCCTAGGGGGCATTCGACTTGTGTCTCGCCCTGCCACAAATTCCTTCAACATCCCCCCTTGAATTAGCTTTTCTATGTCCCGCTTCAGAATGCGGCAGTCATCCGTCTTGTGGCCCTTGCACTTATGGTATCTGCAATAGCTCTCGACGTCTTTCCCCATGGGCTGACCACCCCGACGAGGCATTGGTGGCCTCGCCAAGGATCTCCTCTCCATCTCGACTAGTACCGCTGAGATCTGCCTATTTAAAGGCGTAAAGTACTCAAGAACCGCTGGATTTCGAGGCACTGGATTATGCTCGACTCGGGGCCTGCTATCTCTTCCCTTCTTCTCCTTCTTTACCTCCTTCTTACCATCACGTCGGGGCTCAGGAACCACCCTTAACGAGGTCGTCAGGAAGTTATCCTCGGTGTTCGCCCTTTCAAGGTCTATGAAACCTTTTGCCCTGGACGCCAACTTCTCCAACGTCTCAATCTCCTTCATGTGATAGCTGTTTCGCAGTTTTCTCGAGGCCTTGTTGGCCACATCCAGACCTCTGTAGAAGGCTCGAATGATCTCCCCATTCGAGATTCGACGATCTATCTCCGTGACGTTCTGATGAAAACGCCCGTAAAAAATGGCCAGCGACTCTCCAGGCTGTTGCTTGACCGCATCCAGGGCGACCACGCTTTTCATTAGCTGGCGCTCGCCCATGTATCTCTCCAGGAATTTGCTCCTTAATTCTGCCCAAGTTCCTATAGATCCTGCAGGGAGGCCGAAGAACCAGGACGAAGCCGAACCTGAAAGAGTGGATGGAAATAACAAAGTCAAGTGATTGGGATCATTTGACTTATACGGGAGAGAAGCCTCATGCTTGTTGACGTGTATGGTGGGATCTCCTCCACCACTGTACTCAGGTATGGCCCGAGCAACTACGTCTTTGGGGATCTTGATGGCGACGAGCTCGTCGGAAAAAGGGTGAGCAGATTGCTCCTTGAAGGGAGCTACGACTGTCAATAGTCTTTCTTGGAGCCTTTTGTTGAGAAGGTCGTCCATCTGGTCCAGAGTGCAATATTTTGGCGAAGTCCCAGACGGAGAGGGACCGGAAGGATTGGCGGAGTATGTAGCCGACGGCTGTTCGGTATATGCCGGGGGTAGAGACTGTTGTCCATACATCATCTCCTGATCTTCCTGGGGTGCTGTGGTGCCAGGATTCGCGGTTTCAGACGGAAAGGGCCCTGTGGCAGCAGGGCGTGTGTTTCCTTGGGGATCAGGGGCTTGACGGCAGGCCTGCCCTAGGATGGCTTCCAACAATGATATCATCTCCGAGGTTAACTGGATATTTTCCCCGGCGATGTGGACGGTCTGCGGAGCTCGAGTCTCGATGTGGTTGGTAGCTAGGGTCGATCTGGAATTACCGACATACTCTCGGGCCGCCCGCAGAGGGACGACATTGGGTCCTACCTGGCTGGCAGGTTCTTGTTGAAGCGGTGAAGCGGCGGCGGAATCAGAGCTATCCGCGGATTGCTCGCGAGTCTGGTTCCGGCGGTTGTTTTGTGATCGAGTTCTCATGGCTGTATCACTCTATTCCCACATACGGCGCCAAATGTTGGATCGTGAAATCCTGGTTGCTGATCTGGCAGTGAATTGAATGCCAGACGAAGGTTGAATGGTGTTTCTGCTCCAACTCCGGTGAACCTGCAGGTAGGGGAGTGCAACAGAGGGGGTGTCTCTAGGTCCCTCTCCACTGCTTAAATGAGTATATGTGTGTGTACATAGCTCAAAACGTAAGAAACGTATGTAAAGTAAAAGTATTTATAGGGTAGGAGAGATCAAACCGTATAAGGTAACCGTATATCTTAGTAAATATTGTGCTGTTGAAGATTTGGATAGTAGATATGGCAGTTACGGCGAGATATTGCCGTTACCATATCTAATCTTAGTGAATATGTGACCGAGATACGTGGGATACCGTGGCCACATCCTTATTAACGGTTAGTGGGACCAGAGGAGAGAGGCAAGGCTTTCTTCGGGGCGAGCACTCCCATGACGAGTAGTGAGAGGTCGCAACTTGGTAAAGGATGACGACCAGTCTGGGGAGCCTTTGGCGTTCATATCGCCTTTGGGTTTGATCTTGGGCCACTCTATGGTGGGCCAGGTTGACTTTGACTTAGGCTGGTCCGGTTCCGATATCTTGGGTTCTTTTCCTTATTGGGCTGTCACTATCGATACCCAACAGTATATATTAATGATGAGGTATAAAAAAAGTGATTGATACGAACATGTGGGAGAGGTTATACTTATAGGATGTTTGATTTGAAAAGAATTTGAATATGAAATTTGTATTATTTTTTTTAGCTATCTAAAATTTGTTTCATACGAAATTAGAATTTCCACAAGTTCATGAATGACTATTTTGTGCCTTTTTGACGTAATGATTGTTGGGTTTGAATCTCCCAGGTGCTGACTTGGCAGTGGATTAAATGTCAATGGATGAATGAATATTGATCTCGCCTTACCTCCGATGAACCTGCAGGAAGGGGATTGCAACAGAGGGGGTGTCTCTGGGTCCCTCTCCGATGCTTAAATGAGTATACTGTGTGTATGAACTCAAAACGTAATGAACGTATTGAAAAGCAGGGGTATTTATAGAGTAAAGAGACCAAACTGTTATAGGCAATAGAATATCTTGGTGAATATTGTGTTGGTGAAGATAGGATAGCAGATATTACGGTTATGGCGTAATATTGCAGTTACCGTATGTAATCTTTAGAGAATATGTGCCTGATATACGCGGGATATCGTGGCCATATCTTTAGTGACGATGGGTGGGACCAGAGATGAGAGGTTAGACTCTCTTGGCGAGCACTCCTATGGCGAGCAGTAGGAGGCTGTGACCTTTGGTTATTGGCGACCTATATGGAGCTTTGGCGTCCACTTTGGCTTGGGTTCGATACTGGGCAGCCTTATGAGGGTCAGATAAAACTTATTGTGGTCAGGCTAGGTCTGAATGATATGGGTTTCCCCCCCCCCCCCCCTGTGAAGTTATTGGGCCTCTGAGGCCCTTTGCATATTGAGTTGTCACTACCAATACCCAACATTTGCCACTGAAGCTTGAGTGAAGTTTCTTCGGTCAAGTTTGATTATGAGATAGTGACACTTGGACTGGATCTTTTCTGTCATTTTCTGCTATTTGTGCCTTTTTACATACTCTGTATACTTTGGCGAGCGGTTGTTTGGTCGCCTAGAGTTTATGGAATATTCAATCCTTTATCCCTTTTGGCGAACACTTGGGGTTGCCAGGGTTTATGAATGCTTATTCATCACTCTTTGGCGTACACTATCTTTGAAAGGGTTTTCAGAAAAGCTGAGAAGGGTTTTGGCGATCACATTTTCTGTATAGGGTCTTGAGCATTTAATGACTGCACGGTTATCCAGAAGTTGAACAGACAATTGATGCATGTCTGTCTTTTATTCTTCTGTAACCCAAGGGTAGACTGATAGTTTTTGTACCGTTCCAACCGCTTGTCTCCCCGAGGTGTCTCTTAGAATTCTGACATTGCTTTGATTTTTACCCAAAGTGGTGTAATCATTCTCTGAACCGTTTTGATCGTGTCTGTTCGGTTACTTCTGAACCGTTGACTTTTCTATTGAAGTATCGAGTGGTCGTCAGTCACATTTTAGCTTGGACATTTTTTGATTGCCATCGCTTTTCTTCTGCAAGATCGAGGTCTGTTCTACGCCCGATTTCATTCGCTTCAGTGTTAAAGTGTAGGATTATGTGGGTAGGCACCGCTATTTCAGCGGGTGCTACTGCTCCTGATCCGTACACTAAACTGAATGGCGTTTCCCCCGTGGCTATTTTAGGTGTTGTTCGAATAACCCATAATACGTTTTCTAGCTCTTCTGCCAAGTTTCCTTTGAATGCTTGAACCCGTTTTTTGAGTCCTGCCAGGACAACTTTGTTTGCTGCTTCAGCTTGCCCATTCGTTTGAGGATGATGCACTGAGCTGAATCTGTGATCGATATGGTATTCTTTGCAGAGCCACTTAAGTTCTTTTCCTATGAATTGTGGACCATTCTCGTTTATGAGTATCTTGGGAACACCAAATCGTGAAAATATGTTGATCTTCAAGAACTTGATCACATAGAATTCAGTTGTAAATGCCAAAGCTTTCGCCTCTATCCACTTGGTGAAGTAGTCGATTGCCACTATGATGTGGGTACGTTGCCCAGTAATGATGGGAAAGGGGCACAATATGTCTATTCCCCATTGAGGAAAAGGCCAGGCGCCCGCCATTGGGGATAGCAGTGTTGGTGGTCGACCGGATCGTGGTGTCAACTATTGACAAGTCGCGCACTTCTGTGTTAATTCTGTCGTAT
Organism: Chamaenerion angustifolium; assembly: GCA_946814005.1. Taxonomy (NCBI): domain Eukaryota; kingdom Viridiplantae; phylum Streptophyta; class Magnoliopsida; order Myrtales; family Onagraceae; genus Chamaenerion; species Chamaenerion angustifolium. Next base: position 6,822,968 of record OX328279.1, read on the forward strand.
CTTTACCCAAGGTTGGCCAATAGTAGCATAATCTGAAGATTTTTCGTGTCAATGAGCGTGCACCTTCATGGCATGCGACAACTCCTTCATGAGCTTCACGCAAAACCCTTTCTGTCTTGGGATTAGAGATGCACCTTAGATAGGGAGTTGAATATCCTCGCCTATAGAGCTCTCCATCTATGAGAAGATAGCTTGATGAGAGGCGTCTTATCCTTGTGGATTCACCTTCGTCTTCTGGGAGAATTCTCTCTTTCAAGAAGTTTTGGAATGGAGTCATCTAGGTTACCTACCCTTGAATGTTGAAGCCTTCTGCTCGGTTGTCGAGAACCGAATATAAGGCTTGTTCCAGAAATTGCACGTCCTGAACTCTTGATCCTCTGAACGCCAGCTTGCTTAGAGAGTCTGCCAGATGGTTTTCTTGGCGAGGAATAGATTCAATCGCGAAAGTTGGGATTTCGTCGATGAGTTTCTTAGCTATTTCGATGTACTTATTCATCTTTTTCCCTTTTGCTTCATACGTTCCATTAACCTGATTGACAATTAGCTCGGAGTCGCTTTTTGCCCAGAGTAATGTTATGCCCATTCCTTTAGCAAGTCTGAGTCCAGTGATAAGAGCTTCATATTCAACCTCGTTGTTGGTCGCCTTAAAAGTAAGGGCTGTCGCATACTTTAAAGGCTCGCCCTGAAGGGGGATGAGAATCAGTCCTGCCTCCGAGCCTTATCTTGAAGAAAATCCATCTGTATAAGTTCCCAGCCTTGGCTTGTGTCTGTTGATGAACTTGTCCGGTTTTCTGCTTCTGTTAGACCATTACTTGTGTTTTCCACTCTTAAATCTGCCAACGCTTGACCTTTGATGGCCGTTTTCGGCGCAAATTTGATCTTGAACTCACTGAGCTCGATCACCCATTTAACCATTCTTCTTGAAGAGTCTGGGTTCAGCAGGAAGTGTTTGAGAGGCTGGTTGGTGAGGACGGTAATGTCGTGCGCGTGAAAGTATGGTCTTAGCTTTCGAGCAGCAATAACTAAGGCATAGAGATACTTCTCAATCTGGACATATTTTATTTTAGACGAATTAAACATCTTGCTAACAAAATACACTAGACTCTGCACATTTTCTTATTCTCTTATTAAGATGGCACTGGTTGCGACCTCGTTAATGCTTAAATAAAGGAAGAGTTGCTCTTTAGGAATAGGTTTTGCCAGAGTCGGAAGTGTTTGAAGGTGCTGCTTTAAGGATTGGAAGGCAGCCTCATACTCCGGCGTCCACTCGAACTTGCGGTTGACCCTGAGAGTCTTGAAGAACGGAAGTGACCTGTCGCTCGCCCTGGAAAGGAAGCGATTGAGTGCGATCAGGCGGAAATTCAGACATTGGACCTCCTTGTGGCAAGTTTGTGACTTCACCTCCTAAATTCCTCGTTCGCTTACCATAAATCCCAGAAATTTGCCGGACTTGACTCCGAAGGCACACTTTGCAGGGTTCAGGCGAACACTGTGCCTCCTCATGCACTCGAACGCTTCTCGAAGGTCTTCTGTATGAGTACTTTCCTTTATTGTTTTGACGATCATGTCGTCCACATAAACCTCCATGTTTCGCCCCAGCATGTCCTGAAATAGTCGGTTTACCATTCGCTGATAGGTCGCCCCCGCATTGATTAGAACAAAGGACATCACTTTGTAGCAAAGTATATCTTCGTTTGTATAGAAGGGTGTGTGGGCTTCATCATCTAGGTGCATCTGAATTTTATTGTAGCCTGAATAGGCATCCATGAAGCTCAGCATTTCATGACCAGAGGTTGCGTCAACCTGCTGATCAATCTGAGGAAGGGGATAGGAATCTTTCTAGCAAACTCTGTTCAAGTCGCGGAAGTCGACGCACATTCTCCACTTTCCGTTTGATTTTTTGACAAGGACCGGGTTCGCGACCCAAATCTGAAATCTCACCTCCCTTACAAAGTCGGCTTCGATCAGCCTGCCTACCTCCTGTCTGATCGCCAAACGCTTGTCTTATCCGAACGACCTTCTTTTCTGAGCAATCGACTTTATCGAGGGATCTATCCTTAGCTCATGAGAAATCATGTCGGTGCTGATACCAGGCATGTCGCTGGGTTACCAGGCGAAGAGTTCCTTGGGTTCCTTCAAGAGGGAAGTCATGGGGTTTCTCTGGTCATCGTTCAAGGTGGTCCCAGTGCGCACCTTCTTTTCTGTACCATAGATTTCGACCTCTACTAACTCCTCCATTGGTGCTGGTAGAGCCTGGTCCTCACGAGGGTCGGACTCTGTCTCGATGGCGAGGGTTTCTCTTTGGTTCTTCCTGCGCAGGCAGTTCACGTAGCATTGCCGTGAGGAGGGTTAATCACCAAGAACTTCTTCGATCCCATTTGGTGTGGGGAACTTCATCTTTTGGTGGACTGTAGATGCCACAATCTTATGGCGATTGATTGTGGTCTTCCCCAGGATGGCGTTGTATGATGTAGACGAGTCGACCACTAAGAAGGTAATCGATACCTGAATGCTCTTACATCCTTCGCCCAGAATTACCGACAGAGTTATGGCTCCCAGCAGATAAGTTGTTCTCCCAGCAAAACCGATCAGGGGAAAGTCGACTCGCTTAAGGTCACGCTTGGATTTGCCCATCTTCTCAAAGGCGTCCAAAAATAGGATATCTGTCGAGCTTCCTTCGTAAATCAGAATTCTCTTCATGTCACAATCGTGGACTTCGGTTGTGATAACCAGCGCATCATTATGAGGGGTGGTGACATGTGCTAAGTCATATTCGGAGAATGAAATGACAATGTCTTCTTCAGGTCGAGATCGCTTTCCCAGCTGGACAACTGTAGAAATCTGAGTTGCATAGACCTCTCTTGTATGCGACCCCTCGCGCTTGAGGATGCGGAAATCATCAGTCTTATCTCCCTTGCACTTATGATATCTACAATAGCTCTCGGTGTCCTTCCCCATGGGTTGAGCACTCTTGCAGGGCATCGGTAGCCTTGCCATAGACCTTCTTTCCATCTCGACTAGTGCCGCTGAGATCTGACTGTTTAAAGGCGTGAAATACTCAGAGACCTCTGGATGTCTAGGTCCTGGGTTTTCTGTTTGGGGCTTGATGTCTCGACCCTTCTTGTCCTTCCTACCCTAGCGAGGTTGTCAGGAAATTGGATTTGGTATTTGTCCTCTCAAGGTCTATAAAACCTTTCGCCTTTACTCCCAGCTCTTCCATCGTCTCTCTCTCTCCTGCATGTGGTAGTTGTTGCGCAGTTTCCTCGAGGCATTATTGGCCACATCAAGTCCTCGGTAAAAAGCTCGAGTTATCTCCGCATCTGTGAGCCGACGATCTATTTCTGTGACGTTTTTATGAAAACGCCCGTAGAAGTCGGACAGTAATTCTCCTGGTTGTTGCTTTCCAAGGTGACCACACTTTTCAAAAGTTGGCGCTCGCCCATGTATCGCTCCAGGAATTTGCTTTTGAGTTCAGCCCAGGTCCCTATCGATTCTGCAGGGAGACCGAAGAACCAAGACGACGCCGAACCCGAAAGGGTCGATGAAAATAACAGGGCTAAGTGATTCGGACCGGTCGACTTACCCAACAGAGAGACTTCATGCTTATTAACATGTATGATGGGATCACCTCCGCCACTGTACTCGGGGATGGCCCTGGCGACGACATCCTTCGGGATCTTGATGGTGACTAGATCAGTGGTGAAGGTATGAGCTGATCGTTCCTTAAAGGGAGCCATTACGGTAACTCGCCATTCCTGGAGCCTTTTACTGATAATCTCTTCAGCTTGGTCAAGAGTGCACTAGTTCTGTTGTCCTCCATTCGGTATGGAACTTGATTAATTGATAGAGTAGGTAGCTGTCGGCACCTCAGTGGAAGCCGGAGGTAAGGAATGGTGTCCCGAGGTCATCTCTTGATATTCTTGAGGGGCTGTGGTGCCCGGATTTCCAGTTTCTGCTAGTCTTGTCCCTGCGGTTGCGGGGCGAGGATTTTCCTGAGGAGCAGGGGCTTGTCTGCTAGCCTGTCCTAAGATGGTCTCCAGAAGTGATATCATCTCTAGGGTTAATTAGATATTTTCCCCAAACACATGGACGGTTTACGGTGCTGGAGTCTTCGTGGCATTTGGAACAGGGGTCAGTCTGGAATTGCTGACATATTCTCGTGCTGGTCTCGGGGGGACGGCATTAGGGACTGCTTGGCTAGCAGGTTCTTGGGGGAGCGGCGAAGCTGCGGCGGAATCAGAGCTGTCTGACGACTGCTCATTGGCCTGGTTCCGGCGATTGCTTTTGGATCGAGTTTGCATGACTGTTTACTCGATTCCCACAGATGGCGCCAAATGTTGGGTTTGATTCTCCCAGGTTCTGACTTGGCAGTGGATTAAATGTCAATGGATGAATGAAGATTGCTCTCGCCTTAGCTCCGATGAACCTGCAGGAAGGGGATCATAGCAGAGGGGGCGTTTCTGGGTCCCTCTCCGATGCTTAAATGAGTATACTGTGTGTATGAACTCAGAACATAATGAACGTATTAAAAAGCAGAGGTATTTATAGAGTAAAGAGACCAAACTGTTATAGGCAATAGAATATCTTGGTGAATATTGTGTTGGTGAAGATTAGGATAGCAGATATTACGGTTATGGCGTAATATTGCAGTTACCGTATGTAATCTTTAGAGAATATGTGCTCGATATACGCGGGATATCGTGGTCATATCTTTAGTGACGATTGGTGGGACCAGAGATGAGAGGTTAGACTCTCTTGGCAAGCACTCCTATGGCGAGCAGTAGGAGACTATGACCTTTGGTTATTGGCGACCTATATGGATCTTTGGCGTTCACTTTGGCTTGGGTTCGATACTGGGCAGCCTTATGAGGGTCAGATAAAACTTATTGTGGTCCGGCTAGGTCTGAATGATATGGGTTTTACCCCGCCCCCCCCCCCCCCCCTGTGAAGTTATTGGGCCTCTGAGGCCTTTATGAGACTTATTATTGATCATATACTCATAACATATGTATTAAATTCATTTAGTAGTACAACAGTAAAAAATTATGGCAATCACATTACTTAGTCATAGTAACTTGTTTCTTATTTGTTTGACATTTGTTTTATTAACTAAAAGTATATAGACTAATATAACTTAAGAAATCATCTATATTTTTATTATATATATATATATATATATATATGTGTGTGTGTGTGATTATTAATTTTATAAAATTAATTTGTAATATATAAACCTACCTAGAATTTGGTCTTAAAACAAAATTTAATGTGTTAACTTTCTTTATTTTCATAAAATATAATATTAAGAATTTTAGTGTTTGAATAAAAGAGATCTAAAAAAGAATCATAAATGTACATGTGTAAATAAGGAGGAATGACACAATTTTTAAACTTATATGGAGAATAATTAAGAGACTTGGGAAGATTGTAAAATGAGTTACACATGACATGCCATATATGTATGAAAAATATATGTTTGACATAAATCAATTAAAACTTATAAATTTGACATTATGATTTTTTTTAAAAAAAACTTATCACAATTTTATATAACCTAGCCAAATTAATAGATACTGATAGTTGTTATTTTACAAATGACTAGATTCTCCCGATAAACTAGTGAAAAACAAAATATTGTTGTGTCTTGCAACACCAAGGCGCGAGGTCCCAATATTGGATGTGATTCGGATTCGAGAATTCGACTACACCATTGAGATTGAGAATTTATAAATACAAAAAAAATTAATCAAATTTGAAATGAGATATTTGATTAATGTATATATTTTTTATAATGATAATTATGTATTATAGAGTATTTTCAAATAATGATATTATTAAAATGTTAAAAAAATTATAAATTTTTTGTATTATTAATATTAATGCATAAATGATTCAAGCTGCCCAAAGTTGTTAACATGTTATTACTCCTAACTAATATCATCCAAAATTTAGGTATTACATGTCGAGAAAAATGTAACAAAAATATTTTACTACAAAATTAAAATAACTCTGTTGATGTGTTGAAATAATATTTTACGAATTACTGAAATATAAAAATTACTATTAATTTTCAGTGTTTATTATTTATTATCTTTACAAAATATTTTTAGGATTTGTCAAATTTAGATTCTATGAATATTTCTTTACTCAACTCTACATTTAAAATATATCTAAAATTAAAATATGAATTTACATAACTCTCAACCCTATTTTATGAACTCTGAAAATATTAAAATAAAGTAACTCTGAAAATATCAAAATAAGGAAATAAGGAAAAAATTAATCAAATATCTAAATTTATTTTTATGGTAATATCTAAATTTATACTGTCACAGTATATTTTTTATAATCGTCGTTTCATATACATGATAATGAGTTTGTTAAGAGATTTTAAGAGTATATTAAATGTCTTCACTGACATGTTCGGACTTATGAGACAGTTGGTTAAGGCGTGCGTCTTAAGTTATAAATAGTGACAGCGTCCCGGTTCAAATCCAGGGGACGTCAGCAGTATAATAATCAAAGAACATACTCAAAGAAAGATCGGATGTCGAAAAAAGTTGGATGTCGGGAGTATAATACTCAATAAAAGGTCGGATGTCGAAAATATAATACTCAATGAAACGTTGGATGTCGGGACTATAATACTCAAAGAAAGGTCGGATGTGATACTCAAAGAAAGGTTGGATGTCGGGAGTATAATACTCATAGAAACGTTGGATGTCGGGATCGAACTATAATACTCAAATGAAGGTCGGTCGGATATCGAGAGTATAATATTCAAACAAAGGTTGATCGGATGTCGGGAGTAAAATACTCAAAGAAAGGTCAGTTGGATGTCGGAAGTAAAATACTTCATTTTGTCCAAATATCGACATATATATTTTTTGATCATATTCTTAGAAGCAAATATGATAAATATTTATCGTGCTTGAGGTGTTGATATGAGAATTAAAAATTTGATAAATATATTTGAAATTAAAATATAATTAAACTTAACTTAAACTCTGAAAATATCAAAGTAAAAAACACAAGAAATAAATTGATCAAATATATAATTTTATTTTTGTGTGCAAATTAGTGGGAATTTTTTATGTTGTTATCGTAGATTTGTAATAGTCGTTATTTTATAGACATGGTAGTGAACGCGTTAAGATATATTAAGAGTATATTGAATGTATTCATTAATGAGTTCTGACTTATGAGCGTACGTCTTAAATTTCAAATAGTATGAGCGCATATGACCGAATCCTATGAAAGTTGTCAGAGTGAAAATACTCATAGAAAGTTCCTGGTTGGTATGAATACTCATAGAAAATTTGAGGTCGGGCATTAACGATAGTTAGTATGAGATGATATAGTATGACATGGTATATGAGTGAAAATTACTCATAGAAAGTTTGAGATCGAGCATTAAACAATAGTTTATGTTATCATGATAGATTTGTAATAGTCGGTATGAATACTCATAGAAATTAGTTCGAGGTCTGTCATTAAGCGATAGTTGATATAAGATGAGATATTATGACATGGTATGTGAGTGAAAATACTCACAGTATGACTATAAGTGACTATAATCAATGCGCAAGGTCAACTTTATCAAATATCGACATATATTTGTTTGATCATATTCTTAGTAACACATATTTTTAAAAAATTGCTCGAGCAACGGGGAGCAAGAATCACTATTAAAGAGGCCCCCAGTTGCTTGAGTAACTTTTTAAAATTATTTAAAACAAAATTAATTTTATTTAATTATATTAGGTAATTTAATTTAGTTTTACAATTCAAATAATATTTTTAATCAAGTGTTTAGAGTAAAATTGGAATAAACTCAACGATGTACCTTCATAATATGTAGATATGTGTTGCGTATATATATAGATATATATAATTAACTACTAAACTATACTGAAATTTTGCATAATCCACTTAAGTGTATTTCCCTAATGGTTATACTAGACCCCGGCACGCGTTACGCGCGTGCACGTTGTCGTCGTTGGTCGTGTGTGAGATCTTACGAGAACAAGATGAACTCGACTCCTATGATAATACAAGAATAGTACAAACATTGAGCACTTCATAAAATATTATTAATGTAAGACTAAACTTAATTTGCATAAGATAATGAAATAATAAAATTTTAAAACTCTTAAAAAAAAATTTAAAAATTGCTCGAGCGACTGGGATTCCTTTTGATAGTGTTATATGCTCTCGGTCGCTCGGGCAATTTTTTAAAAATATTTTAAGAGTTTTAAAATTTTATTATTTCATTATTTTATGCAAATTAAGTTTAGTCTTACATGAATAATATTTTTATGAAGTGCTCAATGCTTGTACTATTCTTGTATTATCCTAGGAGTCGAGTTCGTCATGTTCTCGTAAGACCTCAGACACTACCAACAACGACAACGCGCGTGCCGGGGTCTGGTATATAATTAAATATATACCAAAATCTCATAAACGTTTTTTAAGAATTAAAATTAATATTATTTTTCAAACTAATTTTACCAAAAGACTAATCTTAATTAATCGGTTTAATTTAATCTAAGTCACTATAAGTATAAGAGGATAGTTTTAAGTTATTTTTGTTTTATTTTTTCATGATAAAATATCGTATGCGATCTTTGTTTTAACCCTACAAACTGGATCTTTTTTTAAAAGTATTTATTTTCGAATTTTGTTTTGAAAAAGTATATATATATAATAAATATTTAGCAAAATGTGCATCTGCGCAGGTCTACCACCTGCATTTTTCTGAAAAACGCAGGTAGTAGTAGCGTTTTTCATTTTTTTAGACTAATCTTAATTAATCGGTTTAATTTAATCTAAGTCACTATAAGTATAAGAGGATAGTTTTAAGTTATTTTTGTTTTATTTTTTCATGATAAAATATCATATGCGATCTTTGTTTTAACCCTACAAACTGGATCTTTTTTTTAAAGTATTTATTTTCGAATTTTGTTTTGAAAAAGTATATATATAAAATAAATATTTAGCAAAATGTGCATCTGCGCAGGTCTACCACCTGCGTTTTTCTGAAAAACGCAGGTGGTAGTAGCGTTTTCATTTTTTTTTTAGACGCATCAAAGTGTAAATGGATTTTGAGAATCGCTACTTTGAGAAGACACATCAGAGAAGACACAACCATTCACAACAGTATCAAACAAGGAAAATGAATTTTTTCAAATTATTTTTCTAAAGTAAATACGTTTTGAAAAAGTTCAAGGAAAATGGAAGGTTTGATCAAGAGAAATAGCTATTTGGGGTTTCCACTACCTTTTTCTTCGGCATTTGAAGACTCTTGATTTTCTGCATAGTGTACTCGTTGATTTTAAGTCTGCTTATGGTTTTCCTCCTAAATAGAAATTGAAGTCTTTCATCACAAACTACTCTCTTCTTCGTAGGGTGATTCAGTTTGTTGTCATTGATATACCGCGCTATAATTGCTCCAACATCTTGCTGAGAGATCTAATAATGCGTCTCTACATCTTGCTGAGAGATATAATCATGCGTTGCTTCATCTCAATATTCATAGGTCCAAACCTGCAATATAAATTATTAAAATCCTAAACCCTGATGGTGTTGTTGGATATGCAAACTCCATCGTTGCTCTCTTCCAAGCAGTGAGTGGAAGTGACACTCGTCGAAGCAACGGTCTATCATAAACAAATTCCTCAAGTAAACTGATTGTTCATTCTCTAGGCTAGTCTCACCAAATTCCTCAAGTAAACAAGAAAGGAAGTTATAATAAGGTAAATACTTTTTTCCTAGGCAAATATTACCTGTCCTAAATTTTCCAACTTGTTCTGAACAACATCCGCGAGGTATAGAGACGCATGATTAGATCTCTCAGCAAGATGTTGGAGCAATTATAGCGCGGTATATCAATGACAACAAACTGAATCACCCTACGAAGAAGAGTGTAGTTTGTGATGAAAGACTTCAAGGAGTTGCTGTTAGTATACTATGCAGAAAATCAAGAGTCTTCAGATGAGGAGTTTTGGAGTTCGGGTGAGGATGCTGCACCAGTTAAAGTCGGTCGCCCTCTTGCACCTAAAAACCCCAAAGAGCTCTTTTGCAGCAGTAATTCCTGAAAATGTCAAACTAGCTAGTGTATTTGAAGAAAAGTCTCATTCAGAAACTTGTGAATAAACAACTTTGTTTCAATGTTTTACCTCGCGGATGTTGTTAAGAACAAGTTGGAAAATTTAGGACAGGTAATATTTGCCTAGGAAAAAAGTATTTAACTTCTTCTAACTTCCTTTCTTGTTTACTTGAGGAATTTGGTGAGACTAGCCTAGAGAATGAACAAACATCAGTTTACTTGAGGAATTGGTATTTAACTTCTTATAACTTCCTTTCTTGTTTACTTGAGGAATTTGGTGAGACTAGCCTGGAGAATGAACAAGCATCAGTTCGCTTGAAAGACTTTGGTTGTTGTACCATGTTAGTATCTAAACTTCACATTTTTAGAGAACCAGTCGAGGAATTTGGTGAGACTAGCCTAGAGGAATTTGGACCTATGAATACTGAGATGAAGCAACGCATGATTATATCTCTCAGCAAGATGTAGAGACGCATGATTAGATCTCTCATCAAGAGTCTTCAGATGCCGAAGAAAAAGGCAGTGGAAACCCCAAAGAGCTATTTTGCAGCAGTAATTCCTGAAAATGTCAAACTAGCTATGGTATTTGAAGAAAATTCTCATTCAGAAACTTGTTAATAAACAGCTTTGTTTCAATGTTTTACCTCAGGTGAGACTAGACTAGAGAATGAACACTCTGATGCTTTTTAAAAAAAAAAAAGAAAAACGCAGGTGGTAGTAGCGATTTTCAAAAATGCTACTACCACCTGCGCAGATACACATTTTGCTAAATATATTTTCTACATATATACTTTTTCAATTTTTTTTTTCTAATATGGTTACTTTTTGAAAAAATTCTACAAACTGTTAATAAATATTATAATTAATATACTATATATAATAATAATAATAACGATTTTGTTATAGTAATGTTCATAAATTTTTTTATAATTATAAATATTTTTTTATTTGGTAAATATAATTATATAATCTTAGTATTTAACATCTATTTCAAATATATTTATAATAACTCAGGTTTTATCAATTAAAGTAAATAGAATAAATAAATATGTTTGTACGTATTGAAATAATATATTACTATAGTAAATAAAATAATATATATATATATATATATATATATATATATGTATATATATATGTATTATTAAGAATCACATAATATTATTTAATAATACAAAATCTTCTGACGTGTGCTTCTAATCTTCAAAAATTTCATTTTTGTCTGATAAAATAACAATATAAATGTGGACTCTAAATTTCGAATATTGTTTGTAAAAATTCAAAAATATTAGCTGTGCACGATGTCATTATCTGAAGTAATGAATTAATTTTATTTTTAGAGAAAATTTTGATGGTTTAAATATGTTACTAAAATTATTATTTTTAATCCAAAATACATATTTGAAAACTATAGTAATAGATACTTCCAACAATTATTTATTAACAATTTATGTTAAATACTTTTTAAATTTATAAAGTAACTGGATATTTTTTCAAACATTACGACTAAATCATATAAATTCATACTAGTGTTACAATAAAATTTCGACTCGATGCAATCCAATCGGAGTCCCCTGGCCTGGGTGCCAACCAAATGGACCGTCATTGGGTTCGATTTAAGAAATAATTTAATTGGCATAAATACCAATTATTATTATTTTTAAAAATGTTGGACTATTCACAATTACAAAAATATATACTGGCAATAAATTTTTGCACAAACATATTAGATTAAAAAAAAAAATCAAACTTCTTTAAAGATAAGTTTTTTTTTTTAGTTTTACATGTCCAAATGTATTATTTTTTCTTAGGTGGCAACTTTTTAAATTTAAGTCCATTCATCTTTCATTAAGTCGGTCACATCGGTTCATCACCGAGAGAGAGAGAGAGAGAGAGAGAGAGAGAGAGAGAGAGAGAGAGAGAGAGAGAGAGAGAGAGAGTCAGAGAGCATCATCGCGCCATCGACTTCACCCTGGCGGTGGCGGTTCCAAACTTCCAACTATGTCGACCAACAACTAATGTTCACACATCACCTCCCAACTAGCCAGCCATACATTTAGTCAAACCCTCTCATTATTTATTATTTCGTATTCTTTATATATTATTTTTATATCTATATGTAAAAATAAAATATGGGACGTGAATAGACTTGTTCATTTAAACCGGTTTGATTGAACTTGTCTGATTCTGGTATGGTTTGAACAGATTCGACCGAACTAGTTTCAAAATCATACTAGTTTTTTAAGCTTCAAGTAGACTAGTTTAAAATAGTAGTTTCAATTTAGTTCAAATCGATTCGTTTTTTAATACTGATTTATAATTAAATTTAAATCGAATCATTTTAAACCTATATAATTTTAGAACCGATTTGAAACAATATAAATCAAACCGGTCTGAAATTAAACTAAACCTAGAGATGTCTTTAATAAATCAAACTTAAAGATGTATTGGACTCTCGTATGTTGATATTGAACATGATTTTGGTTGGTTGTGGGACAGATTTTCAGTCGGTTCAGTGTGTTTTTAAGTCGTTTTAGTGTATTTTTCAGTTGATTCAGTGTATTTTCAGTTGATTCAGTGTGTTGGACAAGATTTTCAGTCGGTTCATTTTCGGTTTGAACCAGATTAATAATTCCTAACCAAAATTGTTATTAAAAAAAGCAGACTAATTCGAACCGGTTCTAAATTGGTCTGAATCAAACCAATTTTTTTAGAAACAGCAAAAAAGTAATATTTTTTACAAACCGGACGAGTTCAGTTATGAATCGGTTCAGGATTGAACCAGTTCCATGACCAAGCCTAGTCGTGAAAGAGGAATTATTCTATATAAAATTAGAATTTTTAAAAAAATCATTATTATATGTATATATTATATACATATACTTTATAATATTTATTTATTTAATGAATCTATACATTTCTTGAGAAGAGATACAAAGATAAGGTCGACGAATATTGTTTGAACTGTCCACACCTTACGTTTACATTTGCACACGTACTCTCTTCTATATAAAGAAGGTGTTGCCTGATTTTCATTCTCCCTTCAAATACACTTTGCGCTACCATATATGTGCCTTCCGCTGGTAAAGGTGGCGAACTCAAGAGACAACGATACGAGCGATCGGAACCATGCATGGCCCGACCAGACGTCACTGTCGGTAATGTGGTCGGACCAGTCTGCCGAGATGGTTAGGGATAGAGAGATGTCGGTTATGGTCTCGGCTTTGATACGTGTTTTATCCGGAGAAGCAGTTCAATGGCCGGAATCAGAGAATACATCGTCGTCGTTTATGATGGGAGGTGGGGGTGGGTCAGTTTCAACGGTTTCTAATGACATTAGATACTTACCGCAAAGTGGATCTTCCTCGTCTTTAGGAGGTTTGGTTTCTTAAACTAAAGATATATTTACGCTAATAAAAAACTACTATTTCTATTGAAATGTGGAAGCTAAAGTATATATTATAACTTATTCAAGTTTTGGATTATTAATTTTTAAAATTTATTTTTTTAGGATTAATTACTTATTTAGTCACTTATCCATAATCAATATTAATTTTTGGTCATTTATATTATTTGACGTTATTAATAAACGTCATTTATATTTGAGGATATTACTTTTTTGTTCAAATTTGTATTATGTAGTCACTTATATTTGAACAATATTATAAAATAGTAACTAAAATAACGATTTTACCATTCTTCTTATCTTCTTCTTCTTCCCACGTTCATCTTCTTCATGTTCTTTCCATCTTCTTTTTCTTCGATTTAACAATCCTAAATCTTCAAAATGAATCAAATTATCAAATTTTTGGGTTAAGATTTTGGGTTCAAAAGGAACTCTGCAATCAAATTATGTTTTCGATTTAATTTTGAATCCTTAAACTGATTTATGGGTTCGAAAGAAAAAGTTACTGTAATATTTATTTTTTATCAAACATTAGTGATTAAATAACACAATTTTGAACTAAATTGTCATATAATCAAACATAATTAAGTGGACAATTTTTTTTATTATAGAAAATGCGATATATTGACCTAAGTTTCTTAGAAGTCTCTACGTACGGAATGGTATAAAAAAACTTCACTACACACACACAAAAAAAAAATGACTAGATTTATTAGAAGTCATCAAGTGTCCTTTATCATATATATATATATACTATTTTTATATATTTCAATTGACAGTTTTATGTAATTAATTATACATAAAAAATCATTTTAAAGAAATATGAAAAACACGAAAATCAAAAAAGGAAACTTGGTCGGATCGAAAGAGAGAAGATTATCTGCTTCTCATTTGTAATATAAGAAAAAGAATGGAATAGTGGGGTAGTTGGCTCCTTCATCATCTAATCTCGTTGTCTATAAATACAAGCTAAAACTAACTAATAGAGATCTTTATCTTCAGCCATGGCAGCTCCGACACCACAAACCACGACCGCGACAGAGACAGCGACAACTTTGTCGCCAACCTTTGAGTATTCCAACACTTACAGCCATGGCGGAGAAGAAGAGAACCAACCCAGGAGGAAATACAGAGGAGTGAGGCAGAGGCCGTGGGGCCGCTGGGCAGCGGAGATCAGGGACCCCTTCAAGGCCACCAGGGTTTGGCTGGGCACCTTCGACACCGCCGTGGCAGCCGCCCGGGCATACGACGTAGCCGCCCTCAAATTCAGAGGCAACAAAGCAAAGCTTAACTTCCCAGAGAACGTCACTATCCGACCGCCTCCTCCGGTTCAACAACAACCCGGTTCGGAAAGCAACCTTATGTGAGTTCCTGATTCGACCGGGTCCAGCAGCTCAGGAGCCATTCATCAGACCCAGAATGTTGACTTTTCCCAAGGTGGCGCATATGACATGAATTTATACGACCAAATGGTGTGGGTCCGAGGCCGAGCGGTGGTTGGATCGACGGTGAGGATTTCCCCTGGTCGGAATCGAGCAGCCATTATAGCTCATCCTCTGGGTAGAACAGACCATGGTCTATGATTGGTGCATGCATGTTCTTGTATTTTGAGCTAATTAAAATATTGCTTACAATTTTTATTTAAAATGTTTAGTTTTTCTTTATGTTTTTCAATGGTGGAACTAAGTGGGGATGAGAAGAAGATTACACATGTGAACAATTTGGTTATAAATTGAATCAAATTTTACAACATATTATATCTTATTCCTAAGATTTAATTATTTATAACATAACATAACATAATAAAAATAAAAATACTTTTTCTTAGTAGTATCAACATTGAATAATATTGACATACTTATTAGTTACACTATTTAACCATATTAAAAAAAGAATTTATAAAAAAAAAACTAAAATAATATAATTTACAAATCGTATTATTGGATTTTATTTATATTATAATATATATATATATATATTCCCCTCATTAAATGAAGTAGACTGCAAGTGGGCATCCATTCTTTGCATCTCATCTACAACTCTATCCATGACATGGAAAGTAAAGGTTACTAGCTAGAAATAGAATCACTCAAAGTCTCAAAAGAAAAAAGTTGACTTCCCTAACCATACGAACTCCACTGAATCAAACTTTGACCGCTCCCAATTATTAAAAAAAAAAAAAAGAATCTATTTTAGTATTATTAGATCATTTAAAGAGTCATAATTAAGAAATATTTAAAAATGTAAATTTTGTATTTATGTTTGGATATCAATGGAGTTGATCTATTCCGTTTGGATAATCCGGTTCAAACTGAAACTGAATCGTTTGAAAATCTTGTAAAACACACTGAACCGACTAAAATACACTGAACCAACTGAAAATCTGTTCCATAACCAACTGAAATCCTGTCCAATATCAACATACGAGAGTCCAATACATCTCTAGGTTTGATTTATTGAAGACATCTCTAGGTTTGATTTATTTTGCTTCAAATCGGTTTTAAAATTATATAGGTTTAAAGTGATTTGATTTAAATTTAAGTATAAATAAGTATAAAAAAACGAGCCGATCCGAACTAAATTGAAACTATTATTTTGAACTGGTCTACTTGAATCCTACAAAAATGTTCTGGTTTGAAAGTAATTATACCGAACCGATTCAAACTAAACAAAAACCAAATCAATTCGACCGAACCGATTTAAATGAACAAGCATACTCAAACAGTAAGAGAAACAGACGTATTTTACGCATCATTTAAATGAGGTACATAACATATTTCTTTATATATATACATATATTTTAGGGGTAAAAATAAGTTTTAAAAATACAAAATATATTCATTTTTAAAAATTAAAATTATACCATATGAAAAATTAAGAAAAGTAGTTACCCTCATTCATTATCTCAATGTGACTTCACCCCGACTTATACCGTGGCAAACTTGTATTTTATATGTTATCGATATGTAATAAATTAGATGTATGTGTGAATAGAACTTGTATAACGTGCTAGATAAGTTGTGCTTTGCGTCTTTGGTTCCATCTTTTTGTAACGGAAAGCTGAAAAAAGAGTTTCACATATATTATTATTTATTAAATAAAGTGGGCAAAATCTAATAAGGTGATGACGGCATGATACGACCAAAGTAGAAACAACCGCTTTCTAGGTTATGCATGCTTCGTAGTTAACCCATGTCGGCATGTCTACATTAGACAAGGAAACATTTAACTAGTCAACCAAATTGGTAGGGGGACAATTTCTAACTATAATACGAACGAATATATACGAAAAAATTTATATTAATAGAAGTATATCAAAATAATAACACGATAAAGTTACACTATAAATTTGTTTTTTAGTATATTGCTAAATAAGTTATATTTATAACTTTTAAACTATATTTAATTATTTAATTTTTAGTGTTTGTCAATTTTACCTTAATAATTCGTTAAATTTTATGTTTGTTTTTACAATTCTTACTGTGAGCAGTTTGTTAATTTATTATAAATATTACATGTGTACGTACAACTGATTAACTTAGTACAGCACAATAACAAAATTTGAACACACATGGAAAATTGTGTTTAGTGTTCATGTTTAGAAATATATCATGATAACATGATTCTATGCATTTGCTAAGTTTAACATGATAAATATATTGATACATATGATACTAAACACGTACACACATGGAGATGTCAGGATAACATTATTCTATGTGTTGAGTATTGATAGTGACATCCCTATACATGTAAGACCTCAAAGATCCAATAACATTTCAGATGGGTAAAAACCAAATAATTCAGAACTGGGCTGACCCACATTAAGGGTAAACTTACACCCAAAAAGCGGTCCATCACCTAACCCAAAACTAAAGTGGACGCCAAAGCTCTTACAGGTCGCCATCGGCCAAGGCCAAAGTCTCCCACCGCTCGCCATGGGGGCGCTCACCAAGACAGTCAAACTTCCCAAATCTGGTCCCACAACCGACACCGAATATACATCCACGATATCCCGCGTATATCGGGCACATTCTACAAACACTACGGAAGTTGAGCCGTGATACAATGTGTCGGGACAATTATCACGACTCAATATAAAATGAGCCGTGATAATTCCCGGCCCAAAAGCAAAAGTGCCGCCAAAATAATTATGGCGGCTTTTTTGGTTGATCCGTGATTATTATTATTTTTTTATTTTTGGCGGCTCATATAAAACGAGACACGAAAAATATAAATATTAAAAAAAATATTATCCACTTTGTCTTCCACCTTCTCTAGAGCTGGAGGGAGTACTAGTTTGTTCTGATTCTTGCAATGGGGCAATTGGTGTGTCCTCTATACAATACATATATTAGTATATATATTTGAAAGTAGGGTTACCATTTGTCTAAAAAAATCAATGCCTCAGCCCAGTCGAGTCGTGGTTCTCCATCGTCGAGCTTCTTTCAACTCCGGACGTGAGGAGGTTCTCCACCGTCGAGGTCCCAGCCCCAGTCGAAGAAGAGCACAAACCTGGTACTGGCGTCATGAAAAAGAAGAACACGTACATGAAGAAGGTCCAGCTCTGCAGCACCGACGCTCTGAAACTGTCTTCTTCGTTGAACTCCATCACCAAAGTGGTCTTTCTACAAGCTTTATTGTCTACTTTTTTTTGGCCGATCTGCTTTATTGATAATTAATTACAAACAATGTATGAAAAGTGGTATGTTTTACTCGAAAGTCGAAACCATTCCTGCTTTATTGTCTCCTACTTTAGTCAAAAGTAGTTTTTCCATTCATTAGTAAAAAAAGAGAGGGAATATGAAAAGTTTGAAATTTGAATTTGTTTTAAGGACTTGGGATCGAAATCAACTATTTTCCATGATGGTACCCCTTTGAGTTTCGACCGATTTTATAGTTTTTTGAATTACTCATTTGTAACTCCATTTTCGATGAAATAAATTTTGTTTTCTTCCGTACTTGATCAAAGATATATTCTAAACATTCTCACATAAAATATAAGATCAAATGTTTGTTGTGATCACTTGTATATAAGACGTTAAATACGTTTTTTCGTAGGTGGAACCTTATTGTTTTGTCAGATTTCGTAATTTGGTCAATATCTCATCACTCACAACTTAGTTTTCAGAGAAATTAATTTTATTCGCATTCTAATTCGATATATATTGAGGTACTTATGTCAATGTAATACATATTTTTGAGACCGAAATCAACTATTTTCCGTGATGGTACCCCTTTGAGTTTTGACCGATTTTGTAGTGGTTTGAATTACTACTCATTCAGAACTCCATTTTAGATGAAATAAATTTTGTTTTCTTCTGTACTCGATCAAAGATATATTCTAAACATTCTCACTCAAAGTATAAGATCAAATTTTTGAATCATCACTTGTGTATAAGACGTTAAATACTTTTTTCCTAGGCATCACCTAATTGTTTCGTCCGATTTCGTAGTTTTGTCAATATCTTATCACTGAACACTTCGTTTTCGGTGAAATTAGTTTTATTCGCCTTCTAACTTGATATATATTAAGGTAGTGATGGTACCCCTTTGAATTTCGATCGATTTTGTAGTTTTTTGAATTATTACTCTATCAGAACTCCATTTTCGATGAAATACATTTTGTTTTCTTCCATCGTCGATCAAATATATATTCTTAACATTCTCACTCAAAATATAAGATCAAAAATTTGCTGTTATCACTTGTATATAAGACGTTAAATACATATTTCCTAGGTGACACCATTTTAGTTTCGTTCGATTTCGTAGTTTTGTCAATATCTCATCATTCACAACTTCACTTTCAGTGAAATTAGTTTTATTCGCATTCTAACTTGAAATATATTGAGGTACTAATGCTAATATAATACATATTTTTGGGACCGAAATCAACTATTTTCAGTGATGGTACCCCTTTGAGTTTCGACCGATGTTGTAGTTTTTTGAAATACTACTCTATCGGAACTCCATTTTCGATGAATTAAATTTTGTTTTCTTCCATTCTCGATCGAATTTATATTCTAAACATTCTCACTTAAAATATAAGATCAAATGTTTTCTCTTATCACTTGTATATAAGACGTTAAATATGTGTTTCTTAGGTGGCACCATTTTAGTTTCGTTCGATTTCGTAGTTTTTTCAATATCGCATCACTTACAACTTCGTTTTCAGTTAAATTAATTTTATTTGCATTCTAACTCGATATATATTAAGGTACTAATGCTAGTATAATACATATTTTTGGGAACGAAATCAACTATTTTCCTTTGAGTTCCGACCGATTTTGTAGATTTTTGAATTACTCCTCATTCGGAACTCCATTTTCGATGAAATAAATTTTGTTTTCTTTAAACAATCTCACTCAAAATATTAGATCAAATGTTTGTTGTGATAACTTGAATATAAGACGTTAAATAAATATTTTCCTAGGTGCCACCTTATTGTTTTGTCTAATTTCGTAGTTTTGTCAATTTCTCATCACTCACAACTTCACTTTCAGTGAAATTAGTTTTATTCGCATTCTAACTCGAAATATATTGAGGTACTAATGCTAATATAATACATATTTTTGGGACCAAAATCAACTATTTTCAGTGATGGTACCCCTTTGAGTTTCGACCGATTTTGTAGTTTTTTGACTTACTCCTCATTCAGAACTCCACTTTCGACGAAAGAAATTTGTTTTCTTCCGTACTCTATCAAAGATATATTCTAAACATTCCCACTCAAACTATATGATCAAATGTTTGTTGTTATCACTTGTATATAAGACGTTAAATATTTTTTTTCCTCGGTATCACCTAATTGTTTCGTCCGATTTCGTAGTTTGGTTAATATCTCATCACTCACAACTTCGGCTTCAGTGAAATTAGTTTTATTCGCATTCTAACTCGACATATATTGAGGTACTAATGTTAATATAATACATAGTTTTGGGACCGAAATCAACTATTTTCCGTGATGGTACCCCTTTGAGTTTCGACTGATTTTGTCATTTTTTGAATTACTACTCTCTCGGAACTCCATTTTCGATGAAATAAATTTTGTTTTCTTCCATCCTCGATCGAATTTATATTCTAAACATTCTCACTTAAAATATAAGATCAAATGTGTGCTCATATCACTTGTATATAAGACGTTAAATATGTATTTCTTAGGTGGCACCATTTTAGTTTCGTTCGATTTCGTAGTTTTGTCAATATCTCATCACTCACAACTTCGTTTTCAGTGAAATTAATTTTATTCGCATTCTAACTCGATATATATTAAGGTACTAATGCTAATATAATACATATTTTTGGGAATGAAATCAACTATTTTCCTTTGAGTTCCGACCGATTTTGTTGATTTTTGAAATACTCCTCATTCAGAACTCCATTTTCGATGAAATAAATTTTGTTTTCTTCCGTAGTCGATTAAAGCTATATTCTAAACAGTCTCACTCAAAATATAAGATCAAATTTTTTTTGTGATAACTTGTATATAAGACGTTAAATATTGTGTTTCCTAGGTGGCACCTTATTGTTTTGTCTGATTTCGTAGTTTGGTCAATCACTCACAACTTCGTTTCCAGTGAAATTAATTTTATTCGCATGGTGTCGCTCGGAGTTCATTGCCTCATAGGCTTTGGGCCTTGGCTTTTGGGTGTCACTTTCTTCTTCATCAAACAGGAAGAGCTCTTTTTCAACAAATATGAACAAGCAGACTTCGTTCTTCAACAAACAGGCAGAAATTCGTGCGCCTTAGGAGGTGGTGCGCTGAGATTGCCTCGCCCTTGTGGGGCTCGATCTAGGTTGGTGACGCCTGGTCCAGGAGGGTGGCTTTCCTGGAGGCTGGTCGACCTCTTGCAGGTGGGGCGTGCCATGCTGGATAGCTCCTGGGGATTGCAGGTAGCACGGAGTGACCTCTTGCAGGAGATGGCGAGCCCATGGAGCTGGCCAGGTGACTGCGCCAGGTGCTCCTGCGGAGGTGGCATGCCAGTTTGGTTCAAGGGGCGCCAGGTGCTCCTTTGGAGGTCGACTTCATCCCGTCGAATGGTGACGCGCCTCGCCCCGACCCATGACGTTGCCTTCGTCTGGTAGATCCATGAAGCCGGCGTGCCCTATGGATCTCGAAGGTGGCTTCTAGGAGGTGTCGTGCCCAGGCGGATCTCTGTTGGAGGTGGCTGGTCCTTGGTCGACCTCCTGGAAGTGGGGGCGCGTCGGGTCCCTGGTCGGCCTCTTGCTGGAGGACTCGTAAAGGTGGCGCGCCTGGAGGAGTATTTGGAAAGTGGCGGAGCTGGGCCCGCCTGGTCGAGTTGGCGCACCGCACGTGGACGAGCTGGGCGTCTTGGGTCGAGGGTGGTGCCCCTGGTCTGGTGGAGTTTGGCGCGCCTGGAGGTAGCTCTCCCATGTAGAGTCGGTTAGCGATAGTTCTCCATGAAAAGCGGACAACAATATGTATCTGTAGTGCATAACTCACCTGGCGTGCCCCTCTGCATGAAGTTCTTCTACGTGAAGTTCTTGCCTTTACGTGCGCTTCATCGAGTTGGTTCTCGTCACGAAGGCGTGCTTCGACTAATGACGCTCCGTCCAATGTCGAACCGTCCCATGGTGCTCCGACCGTTAGGGAGTTGACGCCTGATATCCAACAATGACCACTTATGATTCTCCAAAATACAAGTTCTACATTCCTCCATCTGACATGACTGGGTTTTCGCTGATTTCAATGTATGTTCTCCACATAGAGATTTATGCCCTATAGAGTCGTGCAATTGGTTCGACGTTGCTTATGAAGAACAAGATTATTTTTTTTACTAAAGCTTGCACTAAGGACTTTATTGGACATCTCATGGAGTTACTTTGGGAGATGTTGGGTTCTGATGTCCTGAAGTGTTTCTGTCGACCTCTTCGCGGCGCTCCGACGTCCTGCAATAAGGAAAATCTGGGCTATGCCCTTTGTTTCCCCTCCGAAGCTTAAGTGAGCTGGGAGTTTGTTATGAGTGTAAGTATGTAAGTACTGAATAGTAGATTAGTCTGAAGTAGAGAGGGGTGAATGTATTTATAGCCTTCACCCTTAACCTGAGTCAGGTTGAAGTTTGACCCCGGTTATCCTATGTGACGTCCGGCGTGGCTGAGTGGAGTACCATTGGACAGTGTGCTGCCTAGTGTTTGGTGCTCAGTGGGCTCGTTTTTGTGCCGGAGCTCCACCTCAGGTGTGGAGCTCTCCCATCCCTCCCTGTCGGTCCTCGAGCCTCGTACCTGTCAGGAAGGGTGGCAGGCTTCACGTGGCGCGCCCTTCTATGGCTCGCCCTCAAGGGAGGGCCTTGGTCTATAGGCCTTTCCAATGGGCCTGGTCTACTGTAGAGGCATGTGATGCCCAGATCTATCCGGGCCCATAGGCCAAGATCCATCATCTGCCCCCGAAGCCTAATACGAGCGATGCTCGTGTTAGGATTTATAAGGCGTTCTAATGTTATAGGGCGATGGCGTTTCCTGAACCCATCGTTTGTTCGTTTCATTTCAATCTCTAGTGGCGCTCCCTTGATGACACACAGCGAGGGACGCTCTCTCGTCGGATGTATTTCTTTGAATCCGTCCTTTCAAAGAAATAGCTGTTGCGATCGGACCGTTTGGGAAGCCGTACCGTTTTGATCGAACCGTTGGCAACCCTTACCTTCCCGAGGACGTTTCGTCCAATCAGGCTCCCTAGGAGTAGGGTGACCGTTGGGCTTCTCCAGAAGAGCTCCTATAAATAGGGCCCCTCCTCTTCATTCTGTCATTTTAACCTCCTAACGTAACTTTCTCTCTCTAGAAAAGCTCTGCCTTCTCTCTAGATTTTCGATCATTTTTCTCCAGTCGCCCTAGGATTCCGGTCGCTTTTCCGTTCGCTCTCTCAAAATAGCTCGTTGTTCCCCTTTCGAGCGCAACCTCTACCCCCGTTGCGAGCGCCTTCTTTCTTCAATGGCGAGCGGATCGACAGGAGGTGAGGCTAATGTCTTTTTCCCTCCTGGGTTTAGTGATCTTAGGCCCAATATTATTTCTAGGTCTGTTTTTAATTGATCAGTAGATGAGTCGTGCATGAGCGACGCCTTAGATCGCTCTCCTCTTCCGGATGAGCGTGATCCTGAGAACGCCACGCCTATCTCAAAACCAGGTCCAGGCGAGGAAACCATCTATCCCCTTTAGGTAGATGCTGGATTAAGATTTCCCCTCTATCCTGATTTGGCTGAGGCCTGTCGCTACTATGGCGTCTCCCCTACCCAATTCTCTTCCTATTCTCTCCGCACCTGGGTAGGCTTTAGGTGTTTGTGTGAGAGGCAGGGATATACCTATTCTTTAGTATTATTCCGCCATTTTTATAGGATAGATTCAAACCGCTTTGACGTTTTTAGCGTTTTCAGTCGCTTCCCTGACAATAAGTTCCAGAATTGGAAGTCCTCCTTCCCCTTGGGATAAGGAGTCGTTCCACATGGTGTATGTCGATCACCGCACCTCGTGGATATCCAAGGAGACCAAGGAGGAGGATCTTTTCAACACTGGCATTTCTCCAGTTCAGCATCGCTTTTATAGGACACAGGTAATAACTCGTTTTATTTTCTTTTGCATACAAACTTGTTTCGCGCTTTGATCTTGCCTTCACAATCTCGGATGATGAATAGGAATTAGAAGCGCTCGCTTCCAAGGCTCCGAGCGACGCTGTCGAGGGTTCCAAGAAGAGGAAACGACAGTCGTCGAAGAAGAAGGCGCACCCTCAGACGTTGAGTCCTGACACTCAAGAGGCGGTGACTCTTTTCAAAGGTGCGGTCCCTTATTCTTGATATTGCAACGATTCCGTTTTTTCTAGAAGGTTAAATATTCTCCACACTAAGAAGTGGGGCGCGCCTGTCGTGACGGACTCGGGCATGACTTAGACTTACCATGTCTTCTCTGATGACACTTCCACAGAGAGAAGCGTCAGGAATGACGGAGCCACGTACCTAGGGAAAGGTCCCAGCGCTCCCTCTTCACGGAAGAAGAAGACCCCGGCGAGGGAATCTACCTCAGCAAGGGAATCCGCCTTGGGGGCGGATAGGGAGCTGCCCCCCAATTCTCTTATGGACTTGGAGGCGCCCTTGCCTATACCCAGGGGTCCAGATGGGCGCTATAGATCGTACGCGGGTCC
Organism: Chamaenerion angustifolium; assembly: GCA_946814005.1. Lineage (NCBI taxonomy): Eukaryota > Viridiplantae > Streptophyta > Magnoliopsida > Myrtales > Onagraceae > Chamaenerion > Chamaenerion angustifolium. The sequence continues at coordinate 6,847,628 of OX328279.1, forward strand.
GGTGTTCGACCTTCATAGGGATTTAAAAGTCGAGGAGCTTCCTGAGTGGGTTTCTCAGGAAGATCCGAGTGGCGCGCCCTGGGCTCCCTGGGAGCGCCTCCAGGATGCTACCCTGCTGTGGGGGAATACTTTGCTGGATCCCGATTTAGGTCTCCACCTGATGACCGGCGCCCGCCCACCTGCTGATCGCACGCCTATTGACAAGGCTAGCGGTGCTTTGGACAATCTGGTGCGCCAAGGCCTGACCTTGTTTTCTCATGTACTAATTGTTCCTTAGTTTTCACTATTTTTTACTAAATCTTTTTTGCTAACTGTTGGCCTTTTATGTAGCTTTTGCCCCTGCAACTCCAAATGGGTACCGCCATTGTGCAGCTGTCTGAGGAGCAGGAGGTCACTGCTGCCCAGCTAGAGCGCACCAAAGAGCTGGAACTAGAGAAGGAGCGTGCTAATCGTAAGTTAGCCACGGAGAAGGCCGCGAGGGATGAGGAATCCGCTCGCCATGCTCAAGAGATGTTCAAGGTGAAGGAAGAACTGTCCGAGGCGGCGAAGGCTCACGAGCAGGTATCCCAGGCGCATGAGAAACTTTCTGACCTTCGCAGGCAGTTTGAGCGGGAAAAGAGTAGGGCCAACTCCTTTGAACACCACGTTGTGGGGGCTGAGCAGGACGTTCGCCGTTTGGAGGAAGATGTGTTGCTTCTTCAAAAGGAGGCTCCCAAGCGCTTCGCCGAAGCTGTGGAGGAGTACAAGAACAACGTGGATTTCAATACTACCTGCGCCAGCTGGTGTCGTGAGGCTTTGGTAGAATCCTTCACTGCTATCCGCAAGGACATCCTGAAGACTGATCCTCAGTTTCCTATTGAGACGCTTCCCTCCTTTGCCAACTTTTTAAAGCTGGAGGCTAAAAGAGAGGCTAAGCAGAAGCGACTCGAAGTTGAGGCGGCTAAGAAGAAAGCGCCACAACCTTTAAATGAAGAAGAAGATGAGTCTCCTGCACCCTCTCCTCTGCATCGAACCAAGCGCGCCTCTACTTCTGAGCCTGCCTTGCCTTTAGATGGGGTGATCCCTTCCGGCGAGACCTAGGACCTTCCTTCATTGCCCGCCGAAGCGTTGCCTGTGCTGCCCATTCCTCCTTCTGAAGATGCTACTTAGCTTATATTTTGTTTTTAGGAAGTCCTCTTTTTGGTGAGACTCACCTTTTGTAATGAACTGGGGCGTTTGCCCTTATTTGCTCTTATTTTAGACAAGTGTTTATCTTTACTTTTTTTTTTTTACTTTGAGCGCCCATATCGATTATGTACGTATGACTCGCGCACTTTTGCCAAATGTTCGAACAACACATAATTTTCTTACTTTGGCTAAGTGCCCAATTAATACAACGGGAATACCAGTCTTTTACAGACCATGGTAATTGCCTAAGTACATCTTCTAAGAATATAACTTTTTTAAGTGTTCTGCATTGAACGTGTTTTTCAACGTCTTTCCTTATTTGTTTTCCAGTATGTAGGCATTTGGATAGGGAATGACGATCACCTTATATGGCCCTTCCCATTTAGGCGAGAGCTTGTTGATTTTATCTTGATGGGCGAACTCGTTCTTCCTTAACACCATCTCCCCCACAAAATATTGGCGAGCTGAAACTCGCCTATTATAGTATTTGGCTGTCGCTAACCGCATTCTTCCTTGAAGTTGTTCCGTTGCCCATCTCTTCTCATCCGCCAAATCCAATTCCATGCGCCTTTGACCCCCATACGCCATTACGTCAAAGTGTTTTGTTCTGTGTGAGGCGACCGCTATTTCCTTTGGTGCTACTGCTTCTGAGCCATATACCAGGGAAAAAGGCGTATCCCCTGTAGCCTGTTTAGGCATAGTACGGAGCGCCCAAAGTACATGTTCTAATTCCTCAGTCCATTTTCCATGTAAGGCATCTAGTCTTTTATTCATTCCGCTCATAATAGTCGTATTGGCCGCCTCAACTTGTATGTTCGCCTGCGCATGCCTAACTGAAGCATGTCTATGCTGTATCTTCAATTCCTGACAGAACCACTTCAATTCCCTTCCTGCGAACTGAGGCCCATTATCGCTTTACTAGAATGCTTGGGATGCCATATCTAGAAACGATTCTTGACTTTATGAACTTGATGACTTGGAATTCTGTGGTTGAAGCTAGCGCCTTCGCCTCAATCCATTTGGAAAAGTAGTCGATCGCTACTAGGACATAGGTGCGCTGCTTGGACTTAGGAAGTGGCCCTACCAAGTCGATTCCCCATTGCGCGAAAGGCCAGGCAACCCTTATAGAGGTTAGGTCCGCCGCTGGGCGCGCTATGCTCATGCCGTATTTTTGACATAATTCGCACTTTTAAACCATTTCCTTAGCTTCTCTACTCATGGTAGACCAATAGTAGCCTTGATTGAGTTTCTTTCGAACAATCGATCGCGGTCCTTCGTGACAGGCGGCGTACCCTTCGTGGACCTCCCTAAGTATCGTGATAGTCTCTGTCTGAGCGACGCATTTGAGGAAAGACATTGAGTAGCCCTTCTTGCACAGTGTTCCCTCGATAATCTTATAACTCGGGGCGAGCCTCAATATTATTTTGGACTCTGCTTCACTTTCTAGTAGCTTGCCCTTCTCGATGTAATTCCTGATTGGGGTTGCCCAGTCCTCCCCTCTTTCAATTCTCGCGCACACACGCCCAGCCTCTTTCCTTATAATTTCCACAAATGACACCGGTAGAGGCGTCGCCTGCCAAGCATATTTACTCAATGCATCCGCTTCTTTGTTCTCTTCCCTGGGGATAGCCTCTATCTGGAAGCTACTAAACCCTTCTGCTAACTGGTGCGCCATCTGCAGGTATACTTTCATCTGCTCGCCTTTGGCGGTATATTCTCCCTTAACTTTATTTACCATCAATTGTGAATCGCAGTAGACACTTAGGTGCTCGATGCCTGAACCCTTGGAGAGTCGTAGGCCCGTGACCAACGCTTCATATTCCACTTCGTTATTGGTGGCTTTGAAGGTAAGGACCAGAGCGTATCGCAGGGGCGCGCTTCCATCCGGTGGGGTTAGTACTAAGCCTGCCCCCGAACAATCTATTGATGAAGACCCATCCGTATGGAGAGTCCAAGTATCATTTGGCCCACTGCTTTCTGGAGGCGACACCTCGGAGGGACAAGTGGATTCCACTATAAAGTCTGCCAGTGCTTGTCCTTTGATGGCGTTCCTAGGAGCGAACTTGATTTGGAATTCACTTAATTCGATCGACCATTTAATCATTCTTCCTGAAGCGTCAGGCCTTTGGAGGAAGTGCTTTAAAGGTTGATTCGTTAAAACCGTGATTTCGTGCTCATGAAAGTAAGGGCGGACCTTTCTAGCAGAGACTACTAGCGCATAGAGATACTTCTCAACTTCGATATAGTTCATTTCAATCTTTGTAAGGACCTTGGAAACATAATACATTGGTGCCTGCGCCTTGTTGACCTCCTTAACTAAAACAGAGCTTACAGCTATAGGACTGATGCCTAGATACAGAAAAAGAGCGTCGCCTTTCTCAGACTTGGCAAGCGGAGGCAGTGTCTTCAAGTGATTCTTCAAGTCCTGGAACGCCTGCTCGCATTCTGTGGTCCATTCAAACCTTTTGCTGGCTCTAAGGACCTGAAAGAAGGGGAGAGACTTCTCTCCAGACTTGGCCAGGAAGAGGCTGAGCGTCGCCAATCTTCTGTTCAGGGACTGGACCTCCTTGTGGCAAGTAGGGCTATGCATGTTCTCGATCGCCTCCAGCTTCTCCGGGTTCACCTCAATCCCATGGTGTCTCACCATATAGCCTAGGAACGTTCCTGAGTGCACGCTGAAGACGCATTTGGATGGGTTCAGGCGCACTTGGTGGAGGCGCATGCGCTCGAAGGTCCTTCTCAGATCCTCCACGTGGTCTGCGCTCTTCACGGATTTCACTAGCATGTCGTCAACGTATGCCTCCATGGTGTCGCCTATCATCCCAACGAAAATTTTGTTGATCATCCTTTGGTAGGTCGCCCCTCCATTCAGCAAACCAAACGTCATCACCTTATAGTGATAAATATCGCTATCTCCATAAAACGCCGTGTGATGAGCGTCGCCCTCTGCCATCTAGATCTGGTTGTACCCAGAATAGGCGTCCATGAAGCTAAGTAGCTCATGTCCTGATGTGGCGTCCACCAGCTAGTCGATCCTTGGCAGCGGGTAGCAGTCCTTGGGGCACACCTTGTTTAAGTCCCTGAAGTCCACACACATGCGCCACTTTCCGTTGTTATTCTTTACTAGTACTGGGTTCGCCACCCATGTCGGGAACCTGATTTATTTTACAAAGTTCGCCTCTACCAACTTCCCCACCTCCTGCCTTATGGCGATCGCCTTTTCCTCCCCCACAGGGCGTCGCTTCTAGGCGATCGGCTTGATTGTAGGATCAATCCTCAGCTCGTGGCAGATGATGTCCCTGCTGATGCCTGGCATGTCGCTAGGCTTCCAGGCGAACAGTTCCTTGAATTCAACTAACAGCATAGATAAGGCCTTGTCCCGCCTTCTGGAAGCGACGCACCTATCTGCACCGCTTTACCTTTCCCTTCCAATTCGACCTTTCGCAAGCCTCCCATCGCCTGCGGGCGACTCCTATCCTCTCGCGGATCCTCCTATGTCTGAATCGCCATGGCCTCTTTTCCCTTACCCTTAAAGACGTGGCGACGCGTGGAGTTGACGTAGCAGCTCCGCGACGCTGGCTGGTCCCCCTTCACTAGTCCAATCCCATGCGGGGTTGGAAACTTCAGCATCTGGTGGTAGGTGGAATGGACCATCTTGTGTGGGTTCAAGGTCGAGCACCCTAAAATGGCGTTGTAGGCAGCCGGGGCGTCCACCACGATGAAAGTAATATTATGTTCAGGACCTTCCAGCCGTCTCCAATCTCGACTGGCAAGGTCACTGCCCCCACCGGGTAGGTGGTGAGAGAGGCGAATCCCATCAGTGGGAAGTTAACCTTCTTCAAATCTTTCTCCTTCTTTCCCATCCGCAAATAACTTTCCAGAAAAAGCACATCTGAGGAGCTCCCGGAGTCCACCAAGACCCTCCTCATGTTAAAATTATCGACGCCCAGCGTGATGACCAAAGCGTCATCATGGGGCGAAGTGACATGCTCCATCTCCCTTTCCGAGAAGGAAATGACCACGTCATCCTCCTCCCTAGTTCGCTTTCCTGCTCTGGCCGTCCCTGCTAACTGGGCTGCATATACCTCTCTGGCGGCGCCAGTTTCCCCTCCCGCGGTGAAACAACCGCTGATGACATACAACTCGCTCTTTCCTGAGCCAGATGCACCTGTATTCTTCTTAGGCGACGCTCGCCTCTCTCTTCTCGGACTTCTGGTTCTGTCATGTCCTGCAATGAAGTTCTTAAGGTAACCCCTCTGGATGAGGCTCTCTATGTCCTTCTTGAGGATCCGACAATTATCGGTGGAGTGGCCTTTGCACCTATGGTAGCGACAATAAGCGTTCTTGTCTCTCCCCATCGAAGCATCACCATTCCTCGCTGCAGGTGGCGTCGCCAGATGTTTCTTCTCCATTTCTGTCAGCACTACGGATATCTCCTTGGTCAGGGGTGTAAAGGATTCGAAAACTTCTCTGGGGGGCGTGGGATGAGAGGGCGACACTTTGTTTCCTCATGGCCTCCTTTTGGAGGGCGGTGCTCTACTCATCTCCCATCCACCGCATCCTTCTTGAACTCCTTTCTCCCTGATCTCCCACCTTCCCTAGCGATCTCCAAGTCTATGTACGACTTGACTCGGGTTACCATGTCCTCCACCGTGGTTACTGGGATTACGCTGAGGCTGTCGTTCAGAGCAGCGCCTTTTGGACCCAGAGCTCTGGTGAAAGCGCGAATGTTCTTGCCCTATGTGATGATCTGGTCTATTCCTGCCAGCTCCTTGTTAAATCTTGTGTAGAAGTCGCCGAGGCTTTCCTCACTTCCTTGCCTGACTGTGTCCAGGGTCCCTACGCTCTTTAGCAGCTGCCTGCCACCCATGTACTGGATAATGAACTTGTCCTCCAGGTCAGTCTAGTTTTTTACTGACGCCTTAGGGAGTCCGAAGAACCAGTTGGACGCCACGCCACTCAAGGTTGCTGGGAAGAGGAGTGCAAAGTGGTTATCATCGCTCGTTCTTCCTAGAAGGGAAGCCTTATGGTTTTGTATGTGCTCCACCGGATCGCCCTGACCACGGTATATGTCAATCTTCGCGGGCCTCACCCGACGTGGGACCGTAAGGCACAGCAACTCTGGGACGAACGGATGCGATGCTCTATAGAGAACTGCAGGCATGACCCGCCCACCCTTTGTCTCCTTCACCTGGCGAGCTATCAGCTGCTGTAGCTCCTCCTTTGTCATGTCCCCTACGTGGTTGGATGCAAAGGTAACGCCACTGGTCGGGGGACGAGATTGTCGAACTGATGGCGTTGGCCTGGAGTTGTCCTCTTCCATCTTTTTAGTCTCTGCCCGGCGAGCGGCCTTTGCCCCAGCTCTCTGCTCTCGCCTATCGAGCAGGTGTTCCAGCGCAACAATTACTTCTGGTGTCAATCTGTTTGTCGCCCCTACCGCAGTTGTCGGAGGCGCTCTTACTGAAGAGGCGATCCAAGAGTGCACTGACCTGGCTGTTTCAGCTCTTACGGCCGTAGGCTGCTGGAAGCGCACGGTGGGGCGAGCTGCCTCCGAGATTGGGACGTTATGCAGATTCTCTTGGGGAGGTATGACCGACGTGCCTCCCAAGTGCTGTTACAGGACGTGGAGCGAGCTGTTTTCCTATGTTCCTTTGTTGTTCTTTGCTCTTGTGATTAGGGGAGCCCTGGCTGTTGTGCTTAAGCTTCCCACAGACGGCGCCAATGTTGGATTCTGATGTCCTGAAGTGTTTCTGTCGACCTCTTCGCGACGCTCTGACGTCCTGCAATAATGAAAATCCGGGCTATGCCCTTTGTTTCCCCTCCGAAGCTTAAGTGAGCTGGGAGTTTGTTATGAGTGTAAGTATGTAAGTACTGAATAGTAGATTAGTTTGAAGTAGAGAGGGGTGAAGGTAGGGGTGAGCTTGGGCAAGACCGAGCCCGAGCCCGAAATTTCGGTCTTCATCTTTGGAGGACCGAGACTGACTTCGGTATAAAAAGCCAACCCGAGTCGGTCTTGCTTGACTCGGACCGGTCTTGGTCCATTACCGAAATTTTCAGTAAAAAAAAATACATTTTTTTTTTCCAAATTTTCATCAAATTGATATCCTTCACCCTTAACGTGAGTCAGGTTGAAGTCTGACCCCGGTTATCCTATGTGGCGTCCGGCGTGGCTGAGTGGAGTACCATTGGACAGTGTGCTGCCTAGTGTCTGGTGCTCAGTGGGCTCGTTTTTTGTGTCGGAGCTCCACCTCAGGCGTGGAGCTCTCCCATCCCTCCCTGTCGGTCCTTGAGCCTCGTACCTGTCAGGAAGGGTGGCAGGCTTCACGTGGCGTGCCTTTGGTGGCGCGCCCTTCTATGGCTCGCCCTCAAGGGCGGGCCTTAGTCTACAGGCCTTTCCAATGGGCCTGGAGGGGTTTCTACTGTAGAGGCCTGTGAGGCCCAGATCTATCCGGGCCCATAAGCCAGGATCCATCAGGAGCGATACGATGCTAGTGAAAAAATGAATTATGAATTCTATCTGCAAAGAACTATTTAGTGGAGTCATCCATTCTACCTCTATATTTGTTGTTTGGAAGCATCTTTGTTTGGCATGAATAATACATATTTTGGTGTTCGTATAACATCTTGATGATGAAACCAGTTTCGAACTTGAATACTTCTTATTCCATCTTTATTAAAGATGAGACACAACGAAGTATAAGAGAAATTTCAATTCATGATAATCCTATTGTGGTTTATTCATCTCGTCCACAGTTTAGGGATTAAGAATTCATCAATTACACAATCAATGCAATCTGCAATTATTGCAAAAAGCGTGGTCACAACAAGGATCTTTACATCAAGCTGTATCCACAATTATTATCTCTATACCGAGCATCTCGTGGAATTCCTCTATCCACGCATCCTTAGTCTCGATTCTTCGTCAATAACGTTACTCAGAATTAGATGTCATTTCCAGAATCTTCATCCAACACTACTCATTTATCACTCACCAAAGAACAATGTGAGCAATTATTTGTGATGATGAATTCAAGTATGAATTCTACTGTTGTTGAAGATGGCAATAATGTTCCAGTAGCTACTGATCCCCTTGGGGATTATCAAGTGAATATGGAAGGTATTTCACTTTCTTCGCATTCTTTGCAACCTGGAGTGAAGACACAGGTGCCACGAATCACATGACTTCAAATGTTGATTGGTTAGTAGATTTGATGCCTTGCACATCAACATTTTCTTTTATCCAATTGTCTAATGGTGCTCGATCCAAAGTTACACACATTGGTTCGTATTGATTGTTTAGAAAAAATTTGAGAGGCATTCTTCTGGTTCCTGATTTCAAATGAATCTGATTTCTATTTTGAAGTTGTGCAAACATTTGTCATGTTTTGTGAGCTGTTAGTCTACTTACATGCTGATTTAGGACCCGTTCAATGGGACTACGATGGGGATTAGTAAGCAACATGAAGTATTGTACATGTTTCCGTCGAAGCACAATTCCATAAGATTTACCCGTTTTAGTGTTGGTTTTGTACTCGACTGTGTCATTTGGCATAGAAGAATGGGTCATTTGTTGGGTCCTTATATTTTGAATAAAAAGTTTGCAACAAGGGATTGTTATGTATGCCCATAGGCAATTCAATCTAGACTTGTTTTTCTTCTTAGTATTACTCGAGTTGTAGTTCCTTTTGAGTTGATTCACGTTTATGTATAGAGACCTTATAAGACACTGACTTATGATGGACTTTTTTTACCATTGTTGATGATCACATGATACGAACATACACGAAAAAAATTGTGTTCGTGTTTGCCTTTGATGGTACGATAACACGATCACACGAGCATGATTTTTTTTCGTGTTGTGTTAGTGTTTATGTCTCAAATCATGATAACATGAAAACAATCTAATAATTTATATATTATATTCATATAATTTTAAGAAATAAGGACCAAACATGAAATATAAAATACTGAGGGGACGTGTATGTTATTTAGGTTGTGTTATCGTGCGAACGTGAAAACGTGTTACAACGAAGTATTGTCGTGCTACCGTGTTATTTTCGTAAAAACGTGAAATCGTGTTATCATGCTATGACTTTCCACAACTATTTTTCGTGTTATCATGTTCGTGTCTTGTTGATATAATAAATTTTGTGTCGTGTTCGTGTCGTGTGTCTGTGACACAATTACATTTTCGTGTGTGTCGTATTGGACTATCGTGTGTGTCGTGTCCTGGTGCATGATATCACGCACGCACGAATTGCCAACCCTATCGTGCAATACCAACAGTAATGATGAGGTACTCTTTTACAAAAAAGGGTTATTGATTATATAATCTCCTTTCTCACTCATTTTTTGTGAATTGAGACGTGATTTTTCGTGGACATATTTTCACATTTGTTGTTCCTTAGTCTGGTGCTATTCCTGCTCCATCTACAATGTCTTACTATGATGAGGATCACAGGGTTGAACCTTCTCCAGCTGTTGTTGTTCCAGAACGCAATGCTTTAGCAGATGCCATGGCTGATGAAATTGTTTCTTCTCCACATGCAGTTGACGATCTTGTACTATTGTCTCAACCAATAGTACAACTTAGGAGATCAACCACATCTAGTTGAACACTCGCAAGGTTTTCTAACTATATCATCAATTCAACATCATCACAATGTCACCTCAATCATGTGCCCAAGATTCTATAGCCAGAAACCTTTCATGAGGTTTTTTAAGATCCCAAGTGGGTAGAAGGCATGGATGAAAAACTTCAAGCTTTGCAAGATAACAATACATGGCCCCTCGTTGATTTACGTTATGAAAAATACCCTATTAGTTGTAAATGTGTGTACAAATTTAAATATAATGTTGATGGTTCCTTGGAGAATTATAAGGTAAGGCTAGTCGCAAAGGGCAATGAATCCTTTAGCTTTTATGTCGAGCTCCTCAAATGTGTTGATATATTAAGGGGAAAGTTTGAAAATGGTGCAATATGTTTGATGAAAATGGTTTTCTAACCCAAACAATTGTTTTTGGTACGACATGTTTGTAAACGATTGTTTTTGGTACTCCCATCTAGCGTCCTTTCAAAATAGACATTACCCTATCACGTGTAATGTTACATGACTCACCATTCGGAAAACTGGAAAAACATTTATTTGCAATTCCTTATTGCCCTTATGACTCACCATTCTGAATATGGAAGTATCTACAGAATAATAACAAAATCCCAGACCCAATTGTTTAAGGAGAGGTAAGAATCATTCGTTGATGTCGCAGATGCGAAAATACATGTTCTAAAATTTAATGTGTTTTGACCAATACAGTCGGTAATTAGAGAATGCGAAATCCAAGCAGAGCTTGTAGTTATCGTTATAGTGAATGACGACTCCATTTTCTATCTCTATCTGGTTCAAGGCGGGGTCGTAACCTAGACCCAACACGTGCCATGTACAGTCGAGGGGATAGACCAGGTTTTATAAGGTGATCAATCCAGGTGGCAACGTACTGAGCTTCCATAGAGTTCGATCTTCATTCTGCATACACAATAGAAGATCATAATTAGAAAAACAATTATGATGTTTTAGAATTGGTAAGCATAGATACAACTAAAAAGATGAGATTGTTTTACCATATCTTGTCACCGATGGCAAATTGTTGATCTTCAATCAAGAGAAATTGAAGAAGATGAGATTCAACATGGAGTTGAATAACACAAATACAAATCTTATATGTGTTGAACAAACTCTCATAAACTCTTATAAAATTCATACAACTCTCATATAAAACATACAAACATAGCCACCTATTTATACTAATACATAGTAGCACTTTGTTGACAAAGTTTACAAGGTTGGTGCAGTATTTTCTACAGCATATATGCAGTATTTCATAGAGTATATATGCAGCATTTTGTATAGTAAAACACATGTTGGAGCAGCAGCATTTCGTACAGTAAAAACTGATTTATACTAACACTCCTCCTAAATCAGGTTGCTGCAAACTCCCAATCTTTCACTAAGAAAAACAAATCTAGCAACTGGAAAAGACTTGGTAAATATATATGCAACTTGTTCTTCAGTGTTGCAGTATATCATTTTTACTTCCTCATCCTTTTGTATCTCTCTTAGGAATTAATACTTTACCTTGAAATGTTTTGTTCTTCCATGAAATACTGGATTTTGGGATATAGCAATTGCAGCTTGATTATCCACGAAAATCTTAGTGCTTTTTAGCTTGAGCTTCTTCAAGATCTTCCAATAGCTTCCTCAGCCAAATGGCTTGTTTGGCTGCTCCTGAAGCTGCTATAACCTCAACTTCTGCAGTGGAGAGAGCCACCACTTCTTATTTCTTCGAACACCAGGAAAAGTATTTAGAACCAAGAGAAAAACAATAACCAGAAGTGCTTCTAGCATCATCTTCTGAACCAGACCAGTCACTATCTGAATACCCAATCAAATTGAGGTCCTTACTTTTCCCAAACTTGACCCCAAGTGATTGATTTCCCTTCAAGTATCTTATTACACATTTTGCAGCCATCATGTGTAGCTCACTAGGACAATTTAAGAACCTATAAAGAACACTTACATAATAGAGAATGTCTGGCCTTATTGCAGTTAGGTACATTAAGCACCCAATCAGCCTCCTATAGAATTTTTAATCTGCTGCATCAGCTCTATCTTCCTTTTGCAGCTTTGATTTGAGAACCATTGGGGTGCTCACTTCTTTGCAATCCTCCATCTTGAATCTTTTGAGAATCTCCTTCAAATACATCTTCTGGAAAATGAAGACTTCATGCTTACTTTGTTTGATCTCAATGCCCAAAAAATATGACATCTCTCCCAAGTCAGTCATCTCGAATATATGCATCATCTTCTTCTTGAATTCTTCAATTTGAATGGCATTACTTCATGTAATAATTAAGTCATCCACATACAAGGAGACCATTACTACATTAATACCTGCCTTTAAGATGTAGAGGGTGGACTCACTTGGGCTCTTTTCAAACCCAAGTTGCAGCAAATGCTCGTCAATTTTGCTATACCACTGTCTGGGAGCCTGCTTCAAGCCATAAAGAGCCTTCTTCAACTTGTACACCTTCTCTTCTTGGCCTGAAACAATGAAGCCATCAGGTTGCTCGATAAAGATCTCCTCATTCAGCTCACCATTCAGAAAAGCTGACTTGACATCAAGTTGGATGATCTTCCAATTCTTCTGAGCAACAATGGAGAGGAGCATACGAATGGTGTCCATCCTGGCCACAGGTGCAAATGTCTCAGAGAAATCAACTCCACATATCTGAGCATAACCTTTCACTACCAATCTGGCTCTGTGCTTGTTGATTGAGCCATCATGATTGAGTTTGGTCCTGAAAACCTGTTTGACACCAATCACTTTTCTGTTCCTTGGACTCTCCACCAACTCCCAAGTCTTATTCTTCTCAATCATGGCAAGCTCCTCCTTCATTGCAGCTAGCCATTTTTCATCAATCTTGGCCTCCTCATATCCTCCAGGTTTAAGAACCGCAAGGTTGCATCTCTGATAAATCTCAGCAAGAGATCTTGACCCCCTAACAGATTGATCATCTATTAGTTCATCATCATCAAGGGTCACTTGTTTCTCTACTTCTTCATTGGACCATTTCCATTTCTCTTCTTCAAGGAAGTGGACATCTCTGCTGACTGAAATCTTCCCTCTCCTTGGATGATAGATCCTATAGGCTTTTGATACTGCATTATAGCCTATAAAGATCACAGGTTCAACTCTTTCTTCCAGCTTATCTACTTTCACCAAGGGCACATGGGAATAACAGATACAACCAAAAACTTTAAGATTTTAAAGTTTAGGCTTGATGTCATACCATGCTTCATGAGGAGTTTTCTTCTCAAGTGCTCTTGTTGGTAGCTTGTTCAGTAAGAATACTGAAGTGTGAACTGCTTCTGCCCAAATATTCTTTGGAAGACTCTTCTCGTGCATTAGACACCTGGTCATCTCCATAATGGTTCTATTCTTCCTCTCACTGACCCCATTTTGTTGACGAGAATAGGGCACAGTAAGTTGGTGCTCAATGCCTGAATTCTTGCAAAACTCATCAAATCTATCAGAGGTATACCCAGTGCCATTGTCAGATCGTATGACCTGAATGTGACAACCACTTTGATTTTCAATCCATACCTTAAAGCCTCGAAACACACCAACAACTTCTGACTTGAACTTCATGAAGTAAATCCAGCACATTCTAGTGAAATCATCAATAAAAATCACAAAGTACCTGCTCCCATTTAGTGAAGGAGTTGCTTGAGGACCACAAACATATGTATGGATGAGTTGCATCTTAGATGTTGCCCTCCAAAATGATTCCTTGAATGGTAGCCTACTTATCTTGCTTGTCAAGCAATCTTTACAACTTGGTAGTTGTTCCTCCATCTCAGGTAATCCTTCTGCCATCTCCTCCTTCTCCAATTTTTGTAGAGCATTTTGATGAAAGTTGCCTAAACTCTTGTGCCATATCTCAGTGGAAGTGACTTGACTGGGACAAGCAAGTTGTTTCATCTCAAGAGGATTCAATGAAATTTTTTTTCCTTGCATCTTAATTCGAAAAAGCTCTTGACCATTTGGATCAATGATCAAACATCTCCTATCCTCAAAGAGTAACTTGAAATTCTTCTCAAGTAATTGACCAACACTTAGTAGATTTTGATCAATTTCAGGCACGAACAAGACCTCATCAATCAATTTCATACCTGAATTGCATTCTATTGCAATAGTGCCTCTTCCTTTGGCTGAGATGAATTCTCCATTCCCAATCTTCACTTTCGAATGAAATGACCTATCAAGAACCTTGAATAGCCTTTCATTGCTTGTCATGTGACTGGTACAACCACTATCTACCAGCCAGTTTTCACTTGAGGCACCATAAGTGAAACAAGAAGCCGCAAACAGCTCCTCCTCCTATTCTTCATGTACAGCAGCTTGAGATTCTTTCTTCGGCTGATTGTACTTTTCAGGGCAAATCTTTTCGACATGCCCCATCTTTTGACACCTCCTGCATTTTATGTCTGGTCTCTTCCAACATTTGTAGTGAGGATGGTTCTCCTTTCCACAATGCTTACAAGGAGGGAGAGTTTCTCCTTTTTAGCTCTTCACTGCCGCACTTGACTCACCATCACTAGAATTAGGCTTGCCTTTCCACTTCTTCTCCTTACTCTTATGGTTTAAGTATAGCTTGGACTTCAAAGCACCTTCAATTGCTCCTTCTTCACGCATCAATCTTCTTTGCTCTTGAACTTGAAGAGCACTACGGATCTCTGCCAATTTTAGAGTTGACATATCCTTGGTGTTCTCCAATGAGGCAATGGTTGCTTCAAATTTCTCAGGAAGAGAGACTAATATTTTCTCCACAATACTGCTATCTTTCATTTCCTTACCAAGTATTCTAACTTGGTTTGCCAGTCCCACCAATCGATCTAAGTATTCTTGGATGGTCTCAGATTCCTTCATCTGTTCCTTCTCGAATTCCCTTATCAAGTTCAGATATTTCATGCCCCTTATCCTCTCATCTCCTTTGTATTCATTTTCGAGGAAGTCCCAAATTTCATTGGCTGACCTTATGGACATGATTCGACTGAAAATTGCAGGTGAGACAGCCGAATAAAGGCATGACTTGGCTCGTGCCTTTCTCATCTTCTTCTCCCTTTGAACCTTGATTTGAGCAAGTGTAGGGTTGGGTGGAAGAGCTGGAATTTCATAGTCTTCTTCAACAGCTTCCCACAGATCAGTGCCCTGCATGTAAGCTTCCATTTTGACAGCCCAAATTTGGTAGTTTGAGCCGTCAAATTTTGGTGGAGCAACGCCTGAGAAGGATTCTTCCATTTGATGAGAGCTTAGAGTGTTTATGGGTGAATGATCTCAAGAAAACGATAATCACACAACCTCACAAATCCCTCAACAAGTTAAGCTATGGGTGGATGATCTCAAGAAATCGACAATCACTCAACCTCACGGATCCCTCAAGACGTAAGCTCGGATACCACTGTTGATCTTCAATCAGGAGAAATTGAAGAAGATGAGATTTAACATGGAGTTGAATAACACTAATACAAATCTTATATGTGTTGAACAAACTCTCATAAACTCTTATAAAATTCATACAACTCTCATACAAAACATACAAACATAGCCACCTATTTATACTAATACATAGTAGCACTTTGTTGACAAAGTTTACAAGGTTGGTGCAGTATTTTCTACAGCACATATGCAGCATTTCATACAGTATATATGCAGCATTTTGTATAGTAAAACACATGTTGGAGCAGCAGCATTTCATACAGTAAAAACTGATTTATACTAACACAAATTCTTGTGATATTCCATTTCTTCCATTCCTTGAGGTCAAAGATATTCATACCAAATGCCCAGCCACAAGCATTTGGATCAAAATAATTTGAGATTTCGGGATTAGAGAAGTTGTTATCGAATCTTTGGAAGCTCTCCTTGCAGGTCTCAACAACACCATTCACCATCCAGTGCAAATCAACAAACTACAGAGGAGTAAGATCCTTCTGAATTACAATATCATCATCCAAGAACAGAATCTTGTCCGTTTTGGGATAAACTTCAGAAAGGTAGAATCAGAGATGATTCAGCAAGTTGTAGAGAAAGGTAATGCAACAGTCTCATAACTATTTTTGCAGCTAGTTGTATCAAGAATGCACTCTTCTTCTTTGCATACGTTTACTCCAGTCGATTGTAGCATAGCCCTTAATTTCTTTGCAATTACTAGGCAATCGTATAGTTGATCCTTGGCAAGAGAAAGCATGTGACCCATGGCTTTTGCTTGATCAATTGCACTAGAGAAAATTCAATACAAGGTGTATGCCAGTTGCAACTAAAACTCGAGGAAATTGATGCAAAAAAAAAAAAAACTTGGGCTGAGATCAATGTCAGTAGTTGCTTCTCCCAAAACTTGTTGATTTTTCATCGACTGAGCAATCAGAAAAATCGTAGATATCTTTCTCTAGCAATGATAGTATAAGCTATCAATGGTAGCAATGAATCATAGTGGATCTGCTAGCATTAAGGATCTTTCTCATTCTTAGACTTAGCAATGATAGCATAAGCTTTTACCATTATGATTTGATCTCTCATCAGTCTCAAAGTTAAATCAGAATTAGGGTTTTCATAATCTCTTCTCCATATGTTGTACTTTCCCTTAGTTGTACACTACAAAAACTCGGGCATTAGCGTCAGCATAAAATCGTCATCAAAGGCATAAATGACGTTGCTAACCGTTAGCGATAACGAAATATTGTCCCGGTAGCCCGTGTCGCTAAATGATATACCTACGACAACTGACCTTTGTCAAGTGTCTGTCGCTGCTAAGATGACATCTACCACAACTCTTTTACAACCATAGTATGCTGTTGTTAAACACAACGAAAAGGCGGCGAACACATTTTTGATGTTATAGATGGCCTTTACTGATGAAAATGAGTCATCGTTAAATTGTTATGTTAGCATTGACTCTTAGTAGATGCCTTTTAAGTGAAACAATGTCAATTAACTTTCCTGTTAAAAATGTATATCTGCTATAAGATTAAATTTGTTACAAATCGAGTATTATAACCTCCAACTTAATTTGTGATCAATATTATCCATTTAATCATGGGAAAAATTTGTATGCGCGTCAATTTAATGCTGAAGAATGTATGTATTGTCTTTACCTTTTTGATGATGGTTATATGTGTGTTTCACTTTCAACAAAGTCTTATGAAAATCCTAACAAACTGTGTCATTGATTATTTATGCCTGTTGTAGATTCGGATATACCGTGGCAGAACTTTCCAGCATGTAAATCCCTGTGTTTTGTATTAATATGTTATGTGGCTATATAAGTTATTTTAATGTGGACATTGCTTTTGTTGTCTTCTGTTTGTCTTGAAGTGTTTGCAGACAACATTTTTGTCATTAAACATCCAAAACAGTGTTCATAACAGACCAAACAAGGAATAAGCCATTAACAAATGTTTGGCAACCAACCGGGTAAACCCAACATCCAGTACATGTTGTTCTACATAAAGCAACTACCCATTGCAACCAAGAATAAACATAACAGACCAAAGTATTCAAAAGTTCAACCATGCAGTAATCAAACATAACAGAAATACACAAGAAGCTAACACATGCAGGAGTTCGGCCAGTCCACAAAAAGGTTGCATGCATATTGAAAACATCCCTATGCATTACCCAAAAGTTGTTCATTGTCCAAGTCGAAGCCCACTAACAGGTCAAGCATCGGGATCTTCCAAAATAACATGTTTTGTCGGTTAGTTCATCCAAGATGTTGTATAAGTGTACGCCATTGAATTAGAAATGCATTCCTAGAATTACATCGATAGTTTAGCTTGAGTTTCAGAATCACCATCAATGTGTCGATTATCTACCAAATCCCTTCTCATCATCATCATGTCCCTCTGAAATGACCGCATCATTGCTTGGAATTCCGCTAACTGTCGAGTGGCTTCCGCTGTGTTACGACGACTCTCTTCGGCAATCGCACGAAACTCCTTGGCATCATCCCTAGCCTATTTCAACTGTACACTCTCCATCGCTCTTGCAGTCTTAGAGATTCGAATTCTTTTGCACTCCAGCTTTCTCAATTTTTCATATAATGCGTCTTTGTTCACGGGTAGAATCGGTTCACCTTCAACGCGGGCAACCAACTTTTCCACTTGCGCCTATAATCAAACATTTCAGGTTCAGTATGTCTAATTATATCGCACTAAATTTTGCTTAATTTTTAATACCATTATGTGTTTCGATTTTGCATCAATTGGTAGCCCATTCTTGCCAAGATGATTTTTCAGAAACATGTGATACTCTCGGGGATGAACCCCATTGTTTTTCTCAATCTTGAGATATACGTAAAGTTAATTAACCGACACACTCATACCCTAAATATTGAACAAGACCCGGATCAGGATTGTTACCTCTTGATGTTCACGCTTAGCAAAGCTTACCGACCTAGATGTATGCCGTATAACCTGGTGAGATCTATTCTGCTTGTTCCTGTCACTGATGATCTACAAAAATATGTTAATATTTCAGCTCTGGGTTTTTGGTCATTACTTAGCAAATTAACACATAAACAAATCAGAAAGCACATTAGCGATAGATATAATACCTTAAACTCTTCAAAACTAAACAATTTCACCAAGTATATCCAGTCTTCTTTTACTACATCAGGAGGATAGTGAACCAAACACTCTTCATTGGGTCATTCTCATCAAGCTTTTTCCACGAAGAACTATTAACTGGATGCCTAAAGACACCATCATTAGTGCGACCTTCCTTATGCCACCTCATTGTTGTTGTAGTCTTAGAGACATAAACAAGCGTTGAAGTCGGGTTGTTAGTGTAAAGTATCGGAACACTTTGACATACACTTTTTTGATCTTTGTACAAGGGTTTAGCGATACATCATACCCGCTACCACTAGGTGTATATTCTTTCCACCTGGACTGTCCATACTTAGGCACATATCAGCATAGTAGTACTCTTTTCGAAATAAGATGCAGTAGTTCCTACAAGCATGAATCTTTTGATAGTCTAAGCCGAAATCCGCTATAAATTTTTTGGATTTGTAAAAAGACTGAGGCACAATATTGTCTTTTGGGAGTACCTTGTGAAACAGTTGAAGCAACTGATCTACAAACTTGTTCGATACTTTGAAAAGTGTCGTTAAGTAAAGCATTTCAACGGTAGAAGACATTTTTGAATACGACGAACAACCTGGATATAACCTATGTTCACAATCTTCTAACCTTTTGTATAACACCTCTGCATCTTCATTTGGTTCCTCAGTAGTTTCCATATTACCACCCCTAAACACGTCATTCAGCATGTTAAACATTTCATCGCTTCTACTACTATGTCGTCTTTTGTTACCACATGTTCGCACTCTTCTCCATGATCGACCCATGTAGTGTATGTTTGGAGTATTCCATACCTCTCTAAATGCATCTTCATATTGGTTATTGACATTAACAAACAACCATTGCAATTATGGCATGGAAAGTATATTGTTCCTCCCTATGACGAATTAGTAAAGGCAAAGCTCAAAAATGCAGAAACACCATCCTTATATTCACTGCTTTGTCGGGGTTTGTTCATCCAACTCGTGTACATTGGTAGCTATATAATAACCTACGACAAATAGTGTTATTTGAATTTATACGTTACATCAGGCTGGATAAATTCAATAGGGAAAGAACAACAACGCAAAGTGGTGTAAATGTCGGTTTAACTTGTTTTACAACTGCATAATAAGCTCATTGTAACAACAATTGTCCAATTCCATCTAACTCAGCTTACGCAGACAACACATCATGTAACAAACTGAATTCTAGATCGGCCACTATAGCATGTTGCAGCAACTCCATAGACAGAAACACTACATGATACGATTCATGTCGTGCCATATATATGTTTTAACATACGCAGAAATGAATGTACCTGACACTGTTTGCTTTGGAGGGGGAACTTGCATTCTAGCCAAGTCACAGATTGATGGCCCACCAGATGAAGGCAAAGTGTGGTAACCTCCTCAATTAGAAGACAGGATCGAGGAAGAGGAGGTGGTGGATGGTCCTTTATATCAGTTGTCAATGAACAGGAAGGAGCTGCCTTCAATCGGAGAATGGGTAGAAAATATGGTGTTTCTTCTATATATGTGCGCTGCAAATTTATGTCTACGTTACTCTGCCCGTCATTCATGTTTTAGTGACAACAACACACAATAGCAACACCTTCGTTCCGTTGTTGTTTAGCTACAACAGTGACAAAAATATTCCATTGTTTAATACTTATATTTTCTTCAGAAAAACTAGCAGCAACTAATGGACTCTTTTACTATTGAAACTTGATTGTTGTTACACTTTCATCCATGTTTAAAATTTAGTGATGGAAAAACAGACAACTTCGGGTGGGTTGGACTCCTCTAACAACCTCAAGAGGAAATATATTCATCATAGAAGAAATACCATTCAGGTGGATTGCGCCTCCGGAACATAGATGGGTTAAACATAACACGGATGGCTCAGTAATGGGGAACCTAGACCCGATAAGAGGAGCGGGGGTAATGCGAAATGAATGGGGAGGTTGACAAAAAAGATTCCAAAGGCGTATCGGAATCACCAATAGTCTGGTGGCGGATCTGTGGGCTATAAGAGATGACCTAACCATTGCAACGAATTTCGGTGTGAATGATCTGTACGTCGAAGCAGACGCCCAGGAAGCAATTAGCTTGATGATTGAGGATCCAGATGCAGATAGACCACTAATGCCTATCATTTTGGATTGCAGGAAGCTTATTTTGAATTTTAACAAATTCAAAATCAGACACGTATTCTGGGAAGTTAATGGGATGGCGGATGCTTTGGCTAAGGATGCTGTTAATCTAGATGAGCCTTTTCATACCATAACGAATCCTCCCTCAGACATTTTGAAGCTCCTTATGCTTGATAGTCAAGGGAAATCCACTACTAGAATAGTTAAAGACAATTAGTTATTTGTTTTTGGTTTGTTGTAGTTTTTGATTTACCAAAAAATGTATATATATGGAAATGGAATGAAATATGATAAAATGGCTTATATGCCCTTTCCTTTAATATGTATAATATATAATACAATTAACTTGTATTAATTAATTTCAAAAATTAAGAATAATATAATTTATAATATAATTAACTAATAATTTTAAAATACATTAAATTAATTAATAATAATGTAAAATAACATTAATTAATTAAAATTAAATAATTGAATTAATGTAAATTAAAATATCAATACCTTATATTTGCCAATATCCATCAACACTATATTTACCCGATCGTTAATATCATTACTAATAACATAAATCACAATACCCAAAATATCATACTCCATTACAAATAACAAGATTCTTATATTGACAAAACAATGACGGTCATTTGCTTTAATATTATCATAAATGACCACATTTACATCATACAAGCCATAAATGACCCTTAAAGGCACCCCATAAATGACTTATATATGCTTTTGAGAACCAGCTAACAGAGGCAATCGATCAAACCTTCAACAAGTTCCCTCTAAGTACAAACTTATTTCACTTGAGAAAAATCGAGTTTCACTCACCAGTGTAAATCTACAAGCGATCAACATAGAACACACATTGAGATCCTTATGTTGGATCACGTTTTCCGGTAGGACTTGGTTCGATGTGTCCCGGGTCAGTCCTCTTGTTGCTCCCACGACCGGCACGGAGGGAAAGCATGGGGTTTTCCCGTTATTTGCCCTCCGACGATTAAGTCAATCAAAGGTTCGTTGTTGGGGAGTAAAGGCAAGAGAGTAAATGCTAGAGAGAGTATTGAATATGGTATTAAAGAGTCAGGTATGAGGTTGGTGAGGGTATTTATAACCCATCACCTCTAACCTTAGTTGGGTCAGACCTTACCATGGTCGTCCCGGGTGTTACTTGGCGAGCTGACCATGACTCGGTGCTCATTAATGTGTTGAATAACAGAGTGTCCTTTCTGTCCTTTTGTTAGACCTGTTCTTGTCATCCCATATATGACTATAATTTTTCAGGGGGCGTCGTATTGTAGGTTGAAGGTACTCAATTGTCCCCCTGACAGGCATTGTACCTTGTACCATCTTGTCCCCTATTAGGGGGCCTGGATGTTGGGAGAAAGGGGTGTGCCCATCAGTGGCACGCCACTGAGGTAGAGGCACGCCACCCCTGGCAGTTGCTGGAGATGGTGTGAGACGAAGGTGAGGTGTTTCGAGGAAGACCCGGGTGTCACCATATGGTTGTCTTTATACGGACATGGTCATCTCAGGGGGCGCATGTGCGCTAATGGCGCCACCATGCCTTCATACTCGGGCGCCGCTCGGACCTCTTCGGACGGGTAGGTTAGTAATCGGGTCACCCGAGAGATGAGGGTCAATACCTAACATCTTGCCCCACAAGCCTAGGGTGAGGGGCGTTCGCCCTTGTCCATGAAGGTTCTTCCTCGGGCGACGCTCTAAGTAATGGTTCTGTGTCCTTGTGGTTTCTTCAGCTCTTCGTGTTCTATATTCCACCAACCAAACGCACTGTAATAGTTAGAGGGTGAAAGAAAAATTTGATTGGTTAAAAAATTTGGTGAAATCAAATCTTACCAAACTGAAAAATCGAACTAAAAATATATTCTTCATTTATGATCAATTTTTTTGGTTTGGTTTGAATTTTTGTGTCAATCGGATCTACGGAAGTAAATAGCTTATAACTTGTATGTTGTTTCATTGTCAACAAGATTCTATGTTTGATCAGACAATTAGTATGAAAAGTTGGGGAGATTCGGTTAAAATAGAAAATGAGACGTGGACTCGTCATATATTTGTCTCTCTTGCTTCATAATTCTTAACTGATAGAGCATTGGAGTAACATATTCCATTTTTGGCTTCTATTTGGCTGGGGTCTGGATCTTGAACCATACCTGGTCCCCTGCCCCTTGGGGGTCAGTATGGGTCAAAACTCAGACCCAAACCCCAATTAAATCGAGACTCAATTGCAACATTTGAAAAAATTTGAAAGCGTTAAATTGAGACATTTTTGAAAGTTTTCTGTTATTTTTAGAATTTTCGAAACTAATTCTGTTAAATTTGAATGGAAAAGTTCACGAACGGGGTATACTTGCACTTTATCCAACCATAAGGGAAATAAATTTTACGATTTAAACTTTAGGGGGGAACTGAAAATTTGCCCAAATATTAGGGGGCAATGTCGTATTTTGCCCTTGTTATTATACTGTTAATTATAATTATTAAATATATAATTAACAAATATATTATAGGTTCATGTTAGTGACGTAGTTGTAGATATGATAAATACATTTGGGATAGTAAATGTTGGGTTGTAGATCTGATGACCCAATATTGGGTCGATTTAGCTGAGTTTGGATAAGCTACGCATATATATGAATTGAAAATCAATGTGGGATTACTACTTGCTCATGTCGAGAGGTGGAGTCGAGAGATTCATACATTTCACCTCCATAAAGGTGAAATGACTGTAAGCCTAAGGGATGTCCAAGTGATTTTGGGTCTACGGGTCAATAATCAACATGTGACCAATGACTACGTGTTGCTTGATGAAGAGGTAGACATGGTTGACTTATGCCCACGATATATCCCGATTTAAAATCGATGTGGGATTACTGCATGCTATTGTTGAGAGGTGTGGCACAGAGACTTAGGGCTGGCAATTTAGTAACGAAACGATAACACGATACGAACAAGCACGAAAATATTCGTGTTCGTGTTTACCTTTGATGACACGATAACACGATTGTTTTTTCGTGTTGTGTTAGTGTTAGGTCTCAAACCACGATAACACGGTAAAACGATAACACGGTAACACGATAACACGTCGAGATATCATGTGTGTGACACACGATAACACGAAAACTAATAATTTATATACTATATTCATATCATTTTAAGAAATAAGGACCAAACGTTAAATATGAAAAAATTAGGGGACTTTCTTTAATTTTAATATGTTTATAGTTTATACCCTAGCAACTAATACGCATCTCAACCTCACTTCAAGCGCATCCAAATTTGAACCTTTCACTGAGACCTGAGTTTCCTTTCTTCCATGGTTCTCTGCTAGGGTTTCGCACAACATTCGATCTTGTCATGCTTTTGGAGAAATCACGTCGCATACGGTAATTCTTTCTTCTACTACATCGATTCTAGTTGTTTTTGTGCATTCATATATCTCTAATGTTAGTTGTAATGGTCTTCTTCTCCATCTTAGGTCATATTCATGTTCGATCTTGAACCGAGGGGAAAGCGAGGACCATTGAAGTCCACGACACCAACAAAAAAGAAACTAAAGGTACGTTCTCGGTCTGGAGTTTATGTGTTTATGTTTCTAAAGGTTCAACTATGTAATTATGTTTCCGACTATGTAAATGACACCAACTGATTATGTGTTTCCTACTATGTAAATGATGTTGGTAATGAGACTATTACATGAATATTCGTGAATAAAAGAATAAATGTAGTGGATGATGTAGGTTTCTAAGAATTCACGAATATTACGTGAAAATGAAAACCCATTTATTCTTTGCTGTAGTGGAATCACGGGATGTAGTGGAATCTGGAATCACATTGATGTAGTGGAAATGATTAAATTGATGTGAATGTAATATTCATTTTGGTGATGTTGTTTTCTCCACATTTAGTTCAAATTCAGAATATAGGACCTGTCATTTTCTTTGATGTGAAAACATTTTATTAGTCTATATTAACTTTTGCAGCCAATTGATAAAGATGCTACACAATCTATGCCTATCAATTTTGATGATGACGACATGAATGATTTGGAAGTAGAGGCTTCTAAAACTATAGAGGCTTCAGTTTCAGAAATAGGGACAAATGATTTGATAGATAAAGCTCAAAAGGAGATATCAAAGGTATGGACTCAGTTAAAACAAATGATGTTCGTAATGAGACGACATGCATACACTGTGGTAAAAAAATATGATTATAGTCCCAGAACTAGTACTGGTTCTATGTTGCATCATATGGACATTTGCTTAAAAAAGGAAACACGGGATGTTGGACAGTTACTCCTTATGGCAAGTAAAGGTAAACTGCTATGTCAAGTACATTTGATCCTTCTAAATTTCGTGAGTTGGTTACCTCTGCTGTTGTGATGCGTGAATTGCCTTTCCAGTTCGCTGAGTTTGAGTATATTCATGCAATTTTTCAGTATTTGACGCCTGATATTCAGTTGGTTTCTAGAAACACACTGAAAACGGACATTCTTAAACTATTTAAGGCCAAGAAAAATGCAGTTAAGAGCCTACTAGGCAAGGCTCCTGGACAGATCAATTTCACATTAGAACTGATAGGTATATTACTTTAACTACTCATTTTATTGATGAAGAGTGGAATTTGCGTAAGTTCATATTGTCATTTTCTGAAATGCCACCGCCTCATACTGGTAAAGCTATTGTAGCCAAGTTATTAAATCTACAAGATGAGTGAGGCATTGCAAAATGGTACTTTTACCTGGGATAATGCATATGCTAATGATACATGTATTGCTTCATGGTCAACATGGAAGGATCGGTTAGTTAACAGGAAAGCACTTAAGCTTAATGGTCAACACTTTCATTTGCGTTGTTGTGCACATATTCTGAATTTGATTGTTCAAGATGGTTTGAAGGAAATTGATCCTGTTATAGAAAAGATTAGAACCAATGTCAAATATGTTAAAGGTTCTCAATCTAGGAAAACAATGTTTTATGAATGTGTATCCAAAGTGTGTCTTGATACTAAGAAGGGTTTGCGACAAGATGTTCCTACAAGGTGGAATGCTATTTTTTTTATGTTAAAGAATGCAATTTATTTCAGAACTGCATTAAGGCAATTAGAGTTGAGTGATGACCAGTATAATAGCTACCCTTCTTTGGTTGAGTGGGAAAGAGTTGAAGCTATGACTGAATTCTTGGAGAGATTTTATGATTTGACTTGCATCTTTTTGGAACAAAATATCCAACAGCAAATTTGTACTTTCCTAATGTGTTTCTTGCTTATTTTTCATTGTTGGAGAAATGTGATAGTCATGATGAGTATCTGAAAAACATGGCAGTGTCAATGCTGGAAAAGTTTGAGAAGTATTGGTGGAATTTCAATTTAACAATGGAAATTGCTGTCACTTTGGATCCACGTTATAAGTTTTTATTTGTTGAATTAGCATATAAGAAACTTTTCAGACGTGATGCTTCTGAAAAAGTTTCAAACATCAAGAAGAAGTTATATCATTTGTATGATCATTATTGAATGAGCACTTCTTCAACTCAATGCAGATGCGAAAATGACACAAACTTTTCTGATAGAACTGCTCTACAAGAATTCAAAGAGCATGATGCAATGGCTGTAAGTAAATTTCTTATTTTAAATTGTATCATAGTTTAATTTTCAGTTTTTTTAAATTTCTTTGTTTAAATTTTAGTACGTTAATTCTATCGTGTAGGAATTTGATGAGACTGGTAGAATTGATGATTTTATACGAAACAATTCACAGTTAGAGTAATATCTAGAGGATCCACGGAAATATAGGAATGTGGATCTTAATGTTCTTGATTTTTGGTATCGAGAGCAATGTCGTTATCCTATTGTTGCTAATATGGGTCGTGATATACTAAGTATCCCTATCACTACTGCTCCATCTGAATCTGCATTTAGTGCTGGTGGTCGTGTGGTTGATGCAGTTCGCAATTCACTTGTTCCTGAAACCGTCGAAGCAATTATTTGTTGCAAAGATTGGATACGTGCAGAGGCCGGACATCTAAGTAAGAGTTAATAAATAAAAGTTGGTTACTTGTATATTTTTTATGCTAACTCATTTACTTGTGTGTTTATCAGCCAAAGTACCTTTGGATGATAGCTTTCTGACATTACGAGTGGAAGATGTCCAATCATCAGTTGTTGAAAGATAGTAATCGTGGAAAATGAGTGAATGACAGGTGAGATTTTTAAGCCATTTGAATAACTTTTATTCTGATGTTTGTTTGAAGAATTAATGGTAATATGATTTTTTAATGATGATTCCGTTCAGTTGTGGTAATGAGAAACATTTTGAAGTTTTTGTTTTGGAAGTAGCGCATGAATGAACCATTTGCTGTTTTGGAGCATGAGCAGCTTGAAGTTTCTGTTCAAGGGTGATGTTTGATTTTGTTTTGGACATATTATATTGTTGTTTATGCTATTTAGGTTGTGTTATCGTGCGAATGTATTAACGTGTTATCGTGCTACGACGAAATATTTATCGTGCAACCGTGCTATCGTGCTATGACTTTCCATGATAATTCCTTGCTATTGTGTTCGTGTCGTGTTGATACAAGAAATTTCGTTCCATGTTCGTGTGATGTGTCTGTGACACGATTACATTTTTGTGTGTGTCTTGTTGTGCTATCGTGTGGTATTAAAACTTTTAACACGCACGATAACATGCACACACACACGAATTACCAGCCCTATAGAGACTCATACATTCATCTCCCTATAGGTGAAATTACTGTATAACCCTAAACTTCTGTAGGATTAATTGTTATTATTATATTGTTAGTTAGTATTATTAAATATCTAATTAAAAATATTATAGGTTCATGTTAGTGTTAGACGTTGTTGTAGATATGATAAATACATTTGGAAGAGTTAACGTTGGGTAGTAGATGTGATGACCCAACATTGGGTCAATTTAGCTTGGTTTAGATGAGCTATAGATATATCTCAACTGAAAATCTATTTTGGATTAATGCATGCTCCCGTCGAGAGGTGGTGCCAAGAGATTCATACATTTCACCTACCTAGAGGTGAAATGATTGTAACCCTAAGGGATGTCCAAGTGATTTTGGGTCTACGAGTCAACAATCAACCCATGACCAATGACTACAAGTTGCATAATGAAGAAGTACAAGTGTTTTACTTATGCCCACGACTACTAGGAGCATCTCCTTCTCATATGATAGGACAGATAACCAAGATTGAAGTGCAGTTTTCTTGGTTGAAGATGTTGTTTTAGAGGAAACCCACTAACCCAAACTGGACCCCAGTGATTGAAGAAGAAGCCATGCAGATAGCCAGAATGTATATTTTATATCTTTTCAATGCATTTTTGTTCTCGAATACAAGCGAAGATAAAGTGACAGTTGAGTACCTCCTTTTTTTGGAGAATTTACAACAAACAGATCAATAGAATGGGGGTTATGTTGTAATGTGCTTTTTATATGCTAGCTTGTGCAAATGTGTGACCTCCAATAGAAAAAGTATCATGAGATGTGTTGTACTACTACATGTAAATGTTATCACCAGGAACACTTTCACTTAAAAAAACTAATTTTATTTTATAATTCCACTTAATAATCGGTTGTAGGTATGGTTGTAGGAACATCTATTCGTAGGTAGACCCATAATATACCTTACCCTTGTTCTTCCTACACATCAATCGGTGGGGACCTTGTAAGGAAAAACATACATCCTTAAATTAATTATGTAGAGGATGTTTCACATTCTAAATAGGTGGTTAGAACAGAAGACGTCAAAGAAAAATCCTACACCACACAATCGTCAGTTCTATAGAGATGAGATGAGGACACTCAGTGATGCTCAGGAACGTTATATTTCATATGAATTTGACATAATTAGTTGTATTCCATCTTATAAAGCAATAGAACATACATTTTATATTTTCAGATATTTACAAATAAACTTCCAACAATTTATCACAAATCAAATTGAAGATCGTCAAGAATTGGATAGATTACATAAACTTCAGTGTGATAAGTCGTCGCGTGTCTCGTAGATCACTAAGCATGCTCCATACATAGAGTTGTGGGCGAACATGGTCGAGCTTTCGATATCGAAATTTTTCGGAGTACCCACATCTGACTACATGGTGTGGTGTTGTAGGGTTACAGCCACGATGATCCACGAGATCCCATCCTCTCCCGTGTACCTAAAAGAAAAGGCGTTGATCATACTTCTAGTGTAGTTTGAATCACTTAAAAATCAATTAATGTTAATGGTGAGTTGCATTTTTAATTTGCATAAATGATTGGTTATTACATTGATTTTTAATTGATTTTATTCTACAGATGCGGGGATGGCGTCATGCAACCGAACTGACCAAAAAGTGTCTGAACAGAGCAATAAGTTGGTCTAAGAAATATGCATAAGAACTAATCCAAACTTGTCGTTACAGTCACGAACTCACTGGTGAACTTGATTAGATCATGACACAACTAGTGACGTCTAGTCCCGGGGAGGATCAACTCGACTGACAATTTAATGTACTCATTCTTCAACTACCACTAGCTCAACCTACTCAAGTAGAGGAGCAGGTAGTTGAAGCACCGAGACGTAGACAAAATATGGAACGTTCGGAGTAGAGATGGAGGTTGGGGTCGAGATGCTAGTTGAGAAAGGGAGGGGTAAGATGACGACCATCTTTGTTGGAAGGTGTTATTAAAACGTATTCATGTTAACTTTATATAGTACTATTTAATTAGGCATTCAATTTACTATAGTTTTCTATTGCCTTAATTTTTAAAGAAATATTACGTTATGAAAACTTTAAATCAAACCTTAAATTCATTTAGATTTTTAAATTGTTTATACTTTATACATTCAATCTAATTTTTTTGCAGATGGTGCCAAAAGCTGATATTTTTAAATTATATGATTTTAAGGTACCCGAAAGTAAAATAATTTCTTGTCATCTCCAAAAAAATATTAAAAAATAGATTGTAGATAAACAAAGTAAAAGTATAAACAAAGATATATTTTAATAAAGCAATTTTATTAAATAATATTTATTTTTAAAGAAAATCAAATCCTATTAATACTGTCGTTAAACTTACAAGCAGTTAGGGGTGTTAAAACGGGTCATGGGTCGACCCATAAGTCGTGTCTGTATTGGGTCGTGTCAGGGACCCTCTGACCCAAACTTGACTCGTGTTATAGTATGAGTTAGTTTTTGAAACTCAAACCTGGCCCGCAGGTTGACCCATGACCCGCGGGTCAGTCTGACCCGTTCGACCCACCAGTACCTAAAAACCCATAAACAGACTGACTCATGGGTCAAGACTACTGACTCATGGGTCAGAATTATATATATTTAATATAATATACAATTCGGGACGGGTTATGGGTTGACCCCTAGGTCAAGGCTACTGACACAAACATGACCCGTGGATCAAAAAGTCTTACCCAAACACGGCCCGTGTGCAAATCACCCACGGGTTGGGTTAATGTTTGACACCCCTACCAGCAGTTAGGATAAAAAAAAACAAATCTTGTCGCCGACTGAGAGTCCCGTATAGATATAATTTCATAAATAGTTTTGAAAAGTGGTGATTTTAGTATTTGATTTTGTTGCAAATTATTGCTATATCTATAAGAATGAATTATGATGATGTTGTGTACTTGTGTTTTTGTTTTGGGTGTATGTAATCTGCAACATGACATGTTGTATAGGTGCAAAGCAGATCTGACTCCTCGTGATTCAAAAACGCCTTGAAAATAGAATCCTCAATTCCATTGAAACGCCTTGCTGCACCTCGGGCTGAGATTTTATTGAAAACACCAAAGTAATCCCAATATACACAACACAACACGAAAGATGTAGCTGAACAAACACCAAGTTGATGACTTATTGAAGCTCAGCAGCTCCCTGCAAAGAATCTAATCTACACACAACCAACCCAAGCTTCAAATCTGGGTTGTTGGGGTTTCTTCATCAATACTATTATCATCACATCAAAACACTATTTGAAGGGAACAACCAAATTATTATATGAAAGTGAAACCAATGACATCTAAACAAGGTTAAATCACTCACCTTCCTTTCGATTTCTACATCCTCACTCCAACATACTTATCCATCAACAATGAACTGGTCATCTTGGTTACCATCATCCACACCTGCATCACCATGAACGATCCCATTTACATGGTGTAAGTTCTGCATCACCTGAGAAAGGTAAGGGTTTCCGCCCACAGAATGATCCGAGAATCCCGTACCATGTCCTGCCCAATGAGAAACAAGACCGATCAACTGACTTGTCAAATTCTGCTGGTCGTGTACAATTCTGGACTGCAATTGGTTCATTTCAGCTCGATGCTGATTCAATCTCTCATCCATCCTCTTCTTCCATTCCGACCTCCTTCGATTCATTCTCTCCTCCCATTCCCTCTCTTCCCGCAACTCCTCCTCTCTCCTCCTCCTCTCCCTCTCTGCATTATCCCTCTCCATGTCTTCCCATTCTTGAATCCTCTTCTTCCTTAGTTCTTCCCTCATCTCTGCCCTTTCTTCCCTATGCCTTTCACTCTCTTCCAATTTCTGATCCCATTCTTTCTTAAGCTCTACCCAGTGATTCTCCCTCCTCTGCATGTTCCTTTCTAGGTCTTCCTGATTCCGCTCGAACCGAGACTCCATGTCCCTCAACTGCCACAACTGCTTAGTTATGAAACCCCAAGCCCTCTTCTCGAGTTTTTTCAAGGATTTGCTCCTTTTTTTTGAAGAGCAAGATCTGTTCTGATCCGCATCTTCAATCACAAACCCATTGTCGCTTCCATTGTAATTCTTCTCCACATCTCCTCTTCCATCATACTCGAACCCTAATTCCACACCACCCTCAATATCCGCTCCAAAATCATCTCCATCAGTGGCATTACCTATTTGAGGACAACACTCCCCAATCTCCATCTCCCTTCCTGTCTCAATCAAAAATCGATCATTTTTACTACCCTCCACCATCAACTCATGCCCTTCATTGCTTCCATACACAATACCAACATCCCCAAACACCTCCTTGTACCGCAAGAAGTTGGACCAATACGTCAGACCCTCCATCCAATCAAACTCTTCCACATCATCGGCTCCTGAGTCTGTGGGAGGTCTCTTGATCTTCTGCTTCACAAGCAAGTACTGGTGCCTCATGTTCTGAACCTTAGTGGACACATCCTTCCATGTCCAATTCCACGGATATGCCCCGGGATCGCGCAGGTGGTGTATCGTATTGACGTAGCAAGCAATCGGTTTGAATTTCTTCTCACGGGTTTTCATTTTCGCTAATGTCCCATTGGAGACCAAATCACCGTATTTGTCAATTAGGGTTTTCTCTTCAGCCTCTGTCCATTTCTTTCTTCTTGGAGGCATCATGGATGATCAATAGAGTAAGAACCCTATCGGACAGAAACAACAATCTCAGAGCAAGACAATGAAATTGGACTGTTGCTCAAAATCAAGATAGCGCCAAGCTCTCCTTTGCGGAAGATTTGACTTACCTGAAGCTCTGAGATGGCACTCTCAGTGACAAGGGAGACACGACAGTTGGGTGTCGGAGCTTGGGAAAATTGGGAGCACAGAGAAAAGGGAGCTACATTTGGGGGTAAAGCTAATCTGCGGAATAGATGCTCGCGGAGGAGAGATGAATAATCAACCAGCAATGTTCTACAAATCATGAAGGGATCCATGAACTTTTTTGATTGTTGAAGTAAGGACACATAACTTTTATAAATAGTTATATACCACTGAATTTGACAAGTGCGCTCCACGTGCAATAAATTTAAATTTAAATTGTATTAACTGAAAATTATAATATAAAATAAATGAATGAATCTGTTTGAAAAATCAATTTTAATAAAAAAAATTACAATTGAAAAATATATTCTTGTCCAGAGAAAAATTATTATAATTGATCGTTCAGAATAAAAAATAACACTATTATCCTTGTTCATCTTCCTTACTAATTTTACTAAAAAATAATTTATGTCAAAATATAGAATGGATTTATTAAATATAATAATATTAGACATCAATCATCAACTAATATTTTATTTAAACATATTTTTTATAAGATAATTGTTTTTTAAATTAATATTAATAATTAAAAATGAATTTAGTACAATAATTTAACTAAAAATATAATATTATTATCTAATAATTATTTTGTTGACAATATAAAATATTCATTTACTTTTCACCTTACTAATTATTTATAGTTATTATTTTTATCAATATATATAATATTATTAATGTTGACTTAGTACGAATCATTTAAACTGAATTTGTATAAATGAACATATAAATATCATGCATAATAAAAATATATGTTTTGTATTATGAATAAATCAAAGTAATTGTTTGGGTACGTAACAATTATCTTTGTCCATTGTCTTCTGTTCAACAAAACCTATTTGAATTAAGCATTGATCGTTTGTATTTTCAAAGGATAATAAAACAAGATGATGCGTCGTACCATACATATGTATTATACATATATACCTTAAATACATTTTCATCGATTTGGTCGTCTTCAATGTAGATGAGAAACGCATTGTTGGAATTACCAAACCCTATGAAATCATATTAGGATATTATAATACCTACTACTTAACTCATGCAAATTTGGTAAAGATTTTCATGCAAATAGAAAAAATTGTAGAATGGAAAGAAAAAAAAATCAAATAATTAGCCAAATTAGTTAATTATATTAACTTATCAAGTGATTGTAGCAAGAACCGAGAGTCTTCCTTTGTCCCACTTAAATGTTGGGCGGATGTCCAAAACATATTCGATATCGGAAAAATAGTCAAACATATTTGAAGTCAAACAAGAGCAAAGGCTTATGAAATGAAAAAGGCGTCCATTATATTCAAGGAAAATATTTGAGTCAACAATCAAAAAATAATTACAAGATTCCTGAAGTAAAAGGAAAATAAACAAACTCTCATTCATAAATGGGGGCAATAAACAAAAGGAGGAAGAAGAAAAGCATAAGGAGCTCAGGTGACTTTGCGAGGTTGTAATCCTTCTTAGCACAGCAGGCTCCTTCGACTTGAAGCTCTGCATTAACTCGGTCGCATGGGGCATGTAGCATCAAGGCCTGGGATCATCAGGGGCTGCAGTCTCCTACTCGGCCCCAGGGAAAACCTCCTCCTCGCCAACAACAGCAGGGTGAGCTTCCTTGGTGTAGCCTCTCTGAATAAAGTTCTGAAGAAATTTCACCTCCCGAAGAGAAAACTTGGGATCTATCCCCTGGATCTTGTCGACCAAGACCTGGATATAGGCAACCACCTCAGTCTTCATCACCTCAAAGGCGCAGGCGGCAAACTCCTTAGACTTCTTAAAGTCCTCGACCACGCTCTAGGGGGATGGGACAACCTTAAGCCTTAGCTCGAGATGCTTCTTCTCAGCTCTGAAGGCATCCATCTGAGCCTTCCTCAGCTCGCCCTGATGACAAGCGACCTCCGCCTCCAGCTGAGCGAAGTGCTTGTCATCTTCCTTGGTCAGAAGCTCAACCCAAAGACTTCCATCCTCGGGGAACGCCACCTGATCCTCCCTCATGTTGTTCTGTGAGCAACTCCTTCTCCCTCTCCGCAGACTCCCGACGAGTCTGCTCCACCAGCTTAGTGGATGCCTCAACCCTCTACTTCAGCTCCTCCATGTCCTAGGGAGTATACCCCAAATTCCGAAATTGCTTCAGGTCGATAAGCAGATCAATTTGCTTATCGGCGAGCTCCCTTACAATCCGCTCGATCGCCGTCTCTTCGCGGACGAGCTACCAATAGGAAAAAAGGGTCAAGTTAAAAGAGACCATGGAGTTAAAAAAAGAGCAAGCAATAAAAATAAAAAAGGGAAGTCTATAAAGGAATAAGGATGAGAAAGAATTTACCATTGCAAGACGCTCAAAATGCGTCCTCATCGTGACCTAAATGTCGTTCAAATTAGAAGGGACCTCCCCCCGTTCCTGAGGAGGAAGGATCTCATTCAGCAGATGCATGCAGAGGTCTGGGTTACCCCGCAACATCTTCTTATCAGAAATCTCCACCTTCTGGAGATTAAGGCAAGGGGTCCAGAGACCCCTCGAATCCGGCCCCTTGGGCGGCTGGTAGAGAGTCATAAAAGGACATTACTCCCCAGAAAAGGGAGTCTTCGAAGAAGTGCTCATCGCGGAGCCCCGGGTCAGGACCCTTTTCTGAGCCCCAGGTCCCCTGGAGGAGTTGGGAGCACCATGATTGGTCGCGGGGGTATTAACCGCCCGGGGGCAATAGCCTCATTCCGGGGAGCAGACGATCCCCCAATAGCAGCAGGACGATCCTCGCCCAAACTCCTCACCTTCTTGACTAGAGCAGAAGCAGGAGTCACCACATCTATGACCTTCTCTAAAAACAAGGAAAGAAAGGCGTAAACCCTAAAGGCAAGTCAAAAGAGATAAGGGAAGCAAATTTTATAACCTAAAAAATATCTCTTGGTCGATCGTCAGACGTAGCCCAGGACGTTCCTCCTCAGGCTTATGTCGAGCCTGGAAGGAGGGGAGGTGGACTCAAGGTCACATGGGCAGCAGACAACTCTGTCTTAGTCTGCTTGGAAAAGACACTGAGAAGTTTAGGTCATCGAGTGTCTACAACACAAGAAGCGGAAAAAGAAAATTGTCATAAAATTACCCAATCAATAGAGACTGGCATAGACTGTTGAATGTCTGCCAACCTAAGCATGGAATCTGAAGTCTCTGAAACCAGTCAAACCAAACAGAAGCCTGATTGCTGGTGACGGTGGAACAAATCATCAATGGCGTTCCTGTCACTCCCCGATAGCTCGTCAAAGCTTGGGGGAACATCTCGCTCTAGCTGATAAAGGTCCCAAGGCACACCACCATTATAGAATAAATATTACTTCTTGTAATTTGAGTTGGTGATCCGTAAGTCGTCCACCAGTCGGAAGTGAACATTCCAATTCCATGCATGGCTCCTTCATTCGTCAAACTTTGGCCAGCGAGTTTGGAAGTGATCAAGGTGGTTAGCCCCGATAGCCAACAAGTAAAAACACCGAAAAAGAGAAAGTGAATACGTCCATCCCTGATGTAAACACATAAAATTTAATCCAACCCACATCTGGATGGCATTGGGCATCAGTTGCGTGGGTCCTATCCCGTAATAACAACAAAGAGTCTTCAAGTCTTCACAAAGAGGAAAACGCAACCCAACATCAATTTGGGCCACATATATGTAACATTCTCCCTCCTGCAGGTAATGCAGATCTAAGCCCAGATACATAGGTGTGTCTGCTTCTCCTAAACCTGTCAAGGCAACCCTCCTGCGGTTCAGTTCATTTGATTTAATCTCTAAGAAAACATTATGGCAAGGCAAGAACAAGACTAAAATTGCAAAAAAAAAAAAAAGGAAGCGTTACCGCTCAAAAGAGAAAGAAAAGACAAGAAAAATACCTATCGGGGAGAAGGTCGGAACATTGGCCTCACGCGTGTCCACCACGACCGGTGCAACGACATGACTCCTAGAGGTTGATTTCGGCACAGAGGCCCTCTGGTCCTGCACCGGAGTGGATGAATCCCTGATAAAAAGAGGGGCATTGGAAGCCTTAGAAGCAGCCTTCTACCTAGATGAAGAATGGGTCGGGGAAGGCTTAGAGGATGAACCCTTGCCGAAAGTTTAGTTCTTGTTGCCATCCATGGTTCTAAAAGAAAGATTTTTACTGCGGATGAAAAAGGTTTAAGAAAAATCTTGAATAGAGGATGAAGACACAAAATGGGGGTAGAAAAGCACAAGAACTCTGAGAATAAGAAAGCTTTGGATGCGTAAAGTACTAAGTGACAAAGGTTGTTTTTTTTATAGCCAAACCCGGGGAAACCGAACGGTTGTCTTCGAGAAACTTAGACAATGATTAAACCCCTTTTGGGTAAAATTGAAGCAACGTCAGAACCTAAAGGATTATATCGGGGAGACAAAGGGTCGGAACAATATGAAAAGTTGTCAGCCTATCCCCTATTACAGTAGTCAAAGAGACGTGCATGCATCAGACGTCCTGTCAACTTCTCATCTATGAAAAGTTCATTCATTAATTGCCCAAAACCCTACGAATATAGGTGCTCGCCAGAGAGTTGAAGCAAGTCTCTCCTAAGACCCTAGCAACGATAACGTTCACCCAAAGGGGAGTGAATGAGCATCCATAAACACTGACAACCAAAAGCATTCGCCAAAAGGGTAAGGGATCAACATTCCAAAACTCTGGGAACCAAAACTGTTTGTCAAAGGATACAGAGCATTGAAAGACACTAATATTAAACAAGACATCAAATGTCCAATCAAGATCGAGCTCGACCGAAGAAACTTCAAGCTTGACCGAAGAAGCTTCACTCAAGCTTCGGGGGCAAATGTTGGGTATCGATAGTGACAACCCAATATGGAACAAAGCCCATCAGGCTTCCAAGGCCAAATATCATCTTAGAGATATAAAACTCAAATCATTCAAGAATGGGTCGACCCATACTAAGGGTAAGTTGGAACCCACAAACTGGTCCAGTGCCCAACCCAGAATCAAAGCGGTCGCCAAAATCCCTAATGGTCGTCAACGACCAAGGCCAAAGTCTCTCACTGCTCACCATGGGAGTGCTCTCCAAGAGAGTCAAACCTCTCAACTCTGATCCCACAACCGACACCAAATATACAGCCACCATGTCTCGCATATCTCCAGCACACATATTCTACAAAGATTACATAAGGCAACTGCAATATTACATGATAATCGTAATATTTGTTATCCTTATCTACAACGACACGATATTCATAGATATGTTCGGTTACCAAAAATGGTTTGGTCTTCCATCCCTATAAATACTCCTGTTTTACATAAGTTACATTGCATTCTGAGTTCATACACACAGTACACTCATTTAAGCATCAGAGTGGGACCAAGAGGAACCCCCTCTATTGCGCTCCCCTTCATGCAGGTTGCTTCGACGAAAGCTTGCGGTCATCAACCAATTGACATTCAAATCGCTGTCAAATCAGCATCCAGTCAACACCTTAGAGATCCTGTCCGAACAACTTGCATTTATATCTTTCACATATATGCATATGTTATATTCATTTACTTTAAATCCTTTTTCTATAATAACGATATAAAATTTCTAATATCATTGTTTCGACGTTTGGTTAAGATCATAAAACAACTTAACCAACTTAGAAATTTTCTTCTCTTGCCTTGGCACAGACAATCCCTTAGAAAAATGATATGCATTAAGTGTATGGGCGACGTCTTTTATCAAACTAACTGAATATGGATATTTATATGGTCATTTATAAAAATATATATATATAACAACAAGAAAATATATAGCTTCAAAGTAATAAATAGATTAGTTTAACATTCAAAAAATGAAAGACATTTAATTTTGCCAACAGGTTTAAATATTAGCTAGAGAACTGACATGCACTTTGCGTAGAATATAAAAAATATTTGAGTTATCGTTATATAAATATAGTTTACTATAAAATTTAAATTATTATATTAATTAACAAAAATAAATCAAATCAAATTACTTTTTTATTATATTGATATGATTAACTCAACTTACAAAATGAAAATATTTTTTATTTTTTATTAATATAATATTATTCAATTTACTTTTTTGTATAACGTTTATTATTTATAGTTTATTCATTATTTATGTTAAATTCATTTAGTAATAAAACTATAAAAGAAATTATTTATAAACATTTTGTTTAGTAATAGTTTATTGTTTCTTATTTATTTGTTTTCTTAGTTAAAAGTATGTGAAAATTATATACACAAACATAACGTAATAAATTATATATGCGTATGCACTATTTAGAATATTATTAGTTATATATATATATATATATATTTACTTCAAATATAATAATAATTGCTAAATACCAATATTACATAGTTATTTTACAAAATTTTATAAAAAGTATCATTTTATTTTAATTTTATAATTATAAATACAAAAATGAAAATCTAACATGTGTATTTATATACTTAATTTTACAAAATTTAATATTATTGTATTATAATTTTCTTTTCAAAAAACAAATTCTCATCAAACATGATTGTGTATACATTTAGAACTTTTGTTTAAAATTTGATTTTTTTCACCTTTCTTTGTTTTAAATTTAGAAATCAAATAAATAGATACATATTTTAGTTTTTGGCAGGAAAAAATATACATTTGCTATCTATTTAGTTTGGTTTCTAATTAACTTAGTTACTATTGTTTATCATTTTTTTCATTATAAATATTATGTACTTTAATCACTTTATTCATTTTTTAAGTTAATTAAGCTAAACTATAATAATAAATTAGGCTTAAATATATATTAAATATAATATATATATCATAAATCTTGTTTATCATTTATTTATTTCAAAATATTTTACAATTTTTTTTATAAAATGTTATGTTTTCATTCGTATTTATTTATTTCAATCTTTATTTTTGTGTAATTTTCCAAAGTAAATTGTTAGGTGCAAAACATGCAATTTATTATTGTTTGAAGGCAAAATTTAATCTAACATAGTTATAAATGTAACATCTTTTGAAATTAAATGTAAAACTTTTGATTAATTTTAGAGGATACATGTGGATGTGACAGAATAATGACATTGATGTAACTTAATTTATTTATTTTTTGACATAGACTAGTCAAATTAAATTATTATGACACTATCATACAGAAAATTGTGTTAAAAATTTACTTGTCAAAATTATAAGATACTTAGTCAAATTAATATAGAAATACATAGATAGATTGCAGAATTCCACTTAAACATACATAAGATAAATTTGTCGAGAGAATAGTTAACCATTACATAATTAATACTTAATTGACATACATGCTTCCATATACTAGAGAAATAATATGTATTACGTGCTCAGTCAAACTAACTGAATGTGCATATTTATATGTTTACTTATATAATATATATGTATATATATAAGAGCATGGAAATATATTGCTTTAGAGTAATACATAGATTAATTTAACATAAAAAAGTTGATACATGTATAATTATCTCAACTAGTTTAACAAGTAATTGTGGAATTTCACTAAAAACTGAAGATAAGTTCGTTAAGAGGATAGCTAGTAGTTACATATTTAAAACTTGTTAAACTATATGCTTATATATACTAGAAAAATAATATGCATTACATGGATATGTAAAACTAATTGCATGTGAATATTTATATTCATTTATATAATATATATATATAAGAGCATGAAAATATATAGCTTCAAAGTAATATATAGATTAGTTTAACGTGTAAAAAGTTGAACATCTAATTTTCTGGATTAAAAGTTAATTGCTGAATTCACCTTAAAATACAGAAGATGTTGGATTCTGATCTCCTGAATTGTTCCGGTCGACTTTGTCGCGGCGCTCCGACGTCCTGCAATAAGAAAATCCTGGGCTGGGCCCTTTGTTTACTCTCCGAAGCTTAAGTTAGCTGGAGTTCGTTTGAAGGTATGTGGATATATGTGATAGCAGATTAGTCTGAAGTAGAGAGGGGTGAAGGTATTTATATCTTTCACCCTTAACCTGAGTTGAATTGCAGTTTGACCCTGGTTGTCCTACGTGGCGTCCGCACATGGATGAGTGGGTCACCATTGGACAGTGTGTTGCCTAGTGCTTTGTTCTCAGTGGGATTGTTCCTCGTGCCGGAGCTCCACTTCAGGCGTGGAGATCCCCCATCCCTCCTTGCCGGTCCTCGAGCCTTGAACGTGTCAGGAAGGGTGGAGTATATTCTCAGTGGCGCGCCCTTGGTGGCGGACCCATGCTTGCGGGCCTTACTCTTGGGCTTGGGGACCTCCTTTACAGGAGCCCAAAAGGCCAGGATCCATCATCTGCCCCCGAAGCCCAATACGAGCGACGCTCGTGTTGGGTTTATCAGGCATTCTAATGTTCTAGAGCGATGGCGTTTCCTGGACCATCCGTTGTCTGTCTGTTTGATACGGGATGGCGCGCCCTTGGCGTGCAGGCTTGGGCGTTTTTCATTCCGAATTCATTTTTTGAATTTCATCTTCAGGAAGTAGCCGTTGCTATCGAAATGTTGGCAACCCTTGGCTTCCCGAGGACGTTTCGTCCAATCATGCCCCCTAGAAGTAGGGTGACCGTTGGGCTTCTCCAGAAGAGCTCCTATAAATAGGGTTCTTTCTCTTCATTCTGTCACTTTTACCTCTCTAACATAACTTCTCTCTTTAGAAAACTCTGCCTTCTCTCTAGAATTTCGGTCATCTTTCTCCGGTCGCCCCTGACTTTTCCGTTCGCTCTTCCAAAATAGCTCGTTGTTCCCCTTTCGAGCCCAACCTCTACCCCCGTCGCGAGTGCCTTCTTTCCTCAATGGCGAGCGGATCGATAGAAGGTGAGGCGAATGTCTTTTTTCCTCCTAGTTTTAGTGACCTTAAGCCTAACACTATCTCTAGGTTTGTCTTTAACAGAGCCGTAGATGAGTCGTGTATGGCCGACGTCGTAGAACCTCACTTCCCTATCCCGGATGAGCGTGATCCCGAGAACGCTCACCCTATTTCAAAACCAGGGTCAGGCGAGGAAATCATCTATCCTCTTCAGATAAATGCTGGGTTGAGGTTTCCTCTCTTCCCTGACCTAGCCGAAGCCTGTCGTTATTATAGCGTCTCCCCTACTCAATTTTTCCCTTGCTCTCTTCGCACCTGGGTAGGCTTTAGGTGTCTGTGTGAGAAGAGAGAGTATACATATTCGCTAGTATTGTTTCGCCATTTTTATAGGATAGATTCCAATCGCTTTGGCGTTTTCAACTTTGTCAGTCGCTTTCCTGACAACAAGTTCCAGAGCTGGAAATCTTCCTTCCAAGGCGCTCCGCGACCCTTATCCTTCGGATGATGAATTATACCTTTGGGATAAGGAGTCCCTCCACCTGGTGTGCGTGGATCATCTCGAAGGGCGCGCCTCTTGGATATCCAAGGAGGAGGATCATTTTAACGCTGGCATTTCTCCAGTCTAGCATCGCTCTTACCAAACACAGGTAATAACTTGTTTCGTTTTTTCTTGCAGAACCAATTCTTTCACGCTTTGACCTTGCCTTCACTCTGACGGATGAACAGGAACTAGTTTCGCCCCTAGTCAGGCTCCGAGCGCCGCCGCCGAGGGTTCCAAGAAAAGGAAGCGGCAATCTTCGAAAAAGAAGGCGCACCCTGAGGACGAGGTAGATCCACTCTCCGTGGATCCTCAAACCCTAAGCCCTGCTAGTCAAGAGACGGTGGCTCTTTTCAAAGGTGCGGTCCCTTATTCTCGATATTGCAACGATTCCATTTTTTCTAGAAGGTTAAATATTCTTCATACTAAGAAGTGGGTGTTATAGGTCGTACGCGGGTCCGACGTTTGACCTTCATAGAGATCTCAAAGTCGATGAACCTCCTGAATGGGTTTCTCGGGAGGATCCGAGCGGTGCGTCCTGGACTCCCTGTGAGCGTCTCCAAGATGCTCCCTTGCTGACTGGCGCCTGCCCTCCTGCTGACTGCACCCCTATTGATAAGTCTGGCGACGCTTTGTACAATCTCGTGCGTCAGGGCCTGACCTTGTTCTCCCAGGTACTTTTCATTATTCCTTCGTTTTCAATATTTTACTAAGTCCTTTTCCCTAACAGTTAGCTTTTTGTTTAGCTTTTACCATTACAACTCCAAATGGGTAGCGCCATTGTGGAGCTATCAGAGGAGAGGGAGGCCACTGCTGCCCAACTAGGGCGGGTCAAGCAGTTAGAGCTAGCGCAGGAGCGCGACAATCGTAAGCTAGCTGCGGAGAGGGCGGCGAGGGATGAGCTGGAGCTGGAAGCCTCTCGCCATGCTCAAGAGATGCTCAAGGTGCAGGACAAACTGTCTGAGGCAACGAAGGCTCATGAGTAGGTATCGAAAGCACATGAGCAACTTTCAGATCTCTACAAGCATCTTGAACAAGAGAAGAACAAGTCAGGCTTCTTTGAACACTGCGCTGTCAAGGATGAGCAGCGCGTTCAGAGTTGTCCCTCCTCCAAGGGGAGGTTCCCAAATGCCTCGCTGAGGCTATTGAAGAGTATAAGAACAACGATGAATTTAACACTACTGCAGCAGGATATGCTCGTCAAGCCTTGGTGGAGGCCTTTACTGCTATTCGCAAGGATATCTTGAAGGCTGATGCCCCGTTCCCCATTGCGACGCTTCATTCTTTTGCCAACTTATTGAAGTTGGAGGCCCGGAGAGAAGCGTCCAAGCAAAAACGACTTGAGGCGGAGGCAGAGGCGGCTAAGAAGAAGGTAGTAGAGGAGAATCAAGATTCTTGGGATGAAGAAGAGGATGAGTCGCCTGAACCCTTTCATCTCCATCGATCCAAGCGCGCTCCTGCCTCTGAAACTGCTCTGCCTTTGGATGGGGCGGTCCCTTCCGGCGAGACCTCAGACCCGCCCCCGCTACCAGAAGAAGAGGCGCTTGTGTTGCCCGTTCCTCCCTCCGAAGACGCTGCTCGTATTTAACTTATGCTTTTATTTTTAGAAAATCCTCTTTTTGGTGAGGCGATCTATTTGTAATGAACTGGGGCATTTGCCCTTATAGATTCCTTGTTCTTAATTTAGACAAGTCTTATCTTGTTCTTATTTTGGGCGCCTTTATCGATTTATACCTATAATTCATTTATTTTGGCTAAGTGCCCCAATCATACAACGGGTCTACCAGTCTTTTATAGACCATGGTAGATGCCTAAGTACATTGTTCATAATGCTTAAGAATAGAACTTTTTCAAGTGTTCCGCATTGAACGTATTCTTCAACGCCCTTCCTTCTTTGTTTTCAAGTATGTAGGCGTATGGATGGGGAATGGCGATCACCTTATATGGCCCTTCCCACTTAGGCGAGAGCTTGTTGATTTTATATTGATGGGCAAACTCGTTCTTCCTCCATGACATCTCCCCTACAAAAAATTGGCGACCGGAGACTCGCCTATTGTAATATATAG
This sequence comes from Chamaenerion angustifolium, assembly GCA_946814005.1. Taxonomy (NCBI): domain Eukaryota; kingdom Viridiplantae; phylum Streptophyta; class Magnoliopsida; order Myrtales; family Onagraceae; genus Chamaenerion; species Chamaenerion angustifolium. The sequence continues at coordinate 6,891,170 of OX328279.1, forward strand.
TTGTTGCGAGCCGCATTCTTCCTTGAAGCTGTTCAGATGCCCATCTCTTTTCATCCGCCAATTCCATACGCCTTTGACTCTCATTCCCCATTACATCGAAGTGTTTTGTTCTGTGTGAGGCGACTGCTATTTCCGTTGGTGTTACCGCTTCTGAGCCATATATCAGGGAAAAAGGCGTCTCCCCTCTAGCCTGCTTAAGCGTGGTACGGAGCGCCCAAATGACATTTTCCAATTCCTCGGTCCATCTTCCTTGTAAGGCGTCTAATATTTTCTTCAATCCGTTCATAATAGTCTTATTGGCCGCCTCAACTTGTCCGTTCGCCTGCGCATGCCTGACTGAAGCATGCCTATGATGTATTTTTAATTCCTGGCAAAACCACTTCAATTCCCTTCCTGCGAACTGAGGCCCATTATCGCTTACTAGTATACTCGGGATGCCATATCTAGAAACGATTCTAGATTTTAAGAATTTGATCACTTGGAACTCTGTGGTCGAAGCCAGCGCCTTCGCCTCAATCCATTTGGAAAAAAATTTGATCGCTACCAGGACATAGGTGCACTTCTTGGACCTAGGGAGTGGCTCTACCAAGTCGATTCCCCATTGTGCGAAAGGTCAGGCGACGCTTATAGAGATTAAGTATGTCGGTGGGATCGCTATGCTCGAGCCATATTTTTGACACGACTCGCATTTCTGAAACATTTCCTTGGCTTCTCGACTCATGGTAGGCCAGTAATAGCCTTGATTGAGGATTTTTCGAACAATGGATTGTGGTCCTTCATGACAGGCGGCATATCCTTCATGAACCTCCCTAAGTATGGTGATCACCTCTGGATGAGCGACGCATTTGAGGAAAGGCGTGGAGAATCCCTTTTTATACAGTCTTCCTTCAATAATCTTATAACTCGGGGCGAGCCTTAATATTCTTTTTGATTCTGCTTCGCTTTCTCGTAGCTCGCCCTTCTCCAGGTAATTTCTGATGGGGGGTTGCCCAATCCACCCCTCTTTCAATGCTCTCGCACATTTGTCCTGTTCCTTTTCCTTTAATTTCCACAAAGTACACTTGTAGAGGCGTCGCCTGCCATGCATATTTACTTAATGCATCTACTTCCTTATTCTCTTCCCTGGGGATAGCCTCTATTTGGAAGCTACTAAATCATTCTGCTAACTGGCGCACCATCTGCAGGTACACCTTCATCTGGTCACCTTTTGCGGCGTATTCTCCTTTAACTTGATTTACCACCAATTGCGAATCGCAGTAGACACTTAGGTGGTCAATGCCTAACCCTTTGGCGAGTTGTAGGCCTGTGACCAATGCTTTGTATTCTGCTTCATTATTGGTGACTTTGAAGGTAAGTACTAAAGCGTACCGCAGGGGCGCGCTCCCATCTGGTGGTGTTAGCACTAGACCTGCTCCCGAACCATCTACCGATGAAGATCCGTCAGTATGGAGCGTCCAAGTCTCCTTTGCGCCACTGCTTTCTGGTGGCGACGCCTCTAGTGGACAAGTAGATTCCACTATAAAGTCTGCAAGTGCTTTCCCTTTTGTGGCGTTCCTAGGTGCGAACTTGATTCGAAATTCACTCAATTTGATCGCCCATTTAATCATTCTTTCTGAAGCGTCAGGTCTTTGGAGGAAATTTTTTAAGGGTTGGTTCATTAAGACTGTGATTTCGTGTTCGTGAAAGTAGGGGCCAATCTTTCTAGTTGAGACTACTAGCGCATAGAGGTACTTCTCAACTTCGATATAGTTCATTTCAGGCTTTGTAAGGACCTTAGAAACATAATACACCGGTGCCTGCGCGTTGTTGACCTCTTTTACTAACATAGAGCTTACAGCTATAGGACTGATGCCTAGGTACAGAAAAAGAGCGTCGCCCTTTTCAGGCTTGGCTAGCGGGGGAGCGCCTTCAGGTGATTCTTCAAGTCCTGGAACGCCTGCTCGCATTCTGGGGTCCATTCAAACTTCTTATTGGCTCTAAGGACCTGAAAGAAGGGGAAAGACTTCTTTCCTGATTTGGCCAGGAAGCGGCTGAGCACCGCCAATCTTCCGTTCAGGGACTGGATCTCCTTGTGGCAGGTAGAGCTCTGCATGTTCTTGATCGCCTCCAGCTTCTCTGGGTTCACCTCAATCCCCCGATGGCTCACCATATAGCCTAGGAATTTCCCTGAGTGCACACTGAAGACGCACTTGGCCGGGTTCAGGCGCTTCTAGTGGAGGCGCAGGCGCTCGAAGGTTCTCCTCAGATCCTCCACATGGTCCGCGCCTTTTACTGACTTCACCAGCATGTCTTCCATGTATGCCTTCATGGTGTCGCATATCGTCCCGGCGAATATCTTGTTAACCATTCTCTGGTCGCTCCTGCATTCAGCAAACCAAATGGTATCACCTTATGATGATAAATATCACTATCCTGCATTCTCTAGGCGTCGCCTTCGGCCATCTGGATCAGGTTGTACCCAGAATAGGCGTCCATAAAGTTGAGCAGCTCATGTCTTGATGTGGCATCCACCAGCTGGTAATTCTTGGCAGCGGGTAGAAGTCTTTGGGACATGCCTTGTTCAAGTCCCTGAAGTCCACACACATGCGTCAGTTGCCGTTATTCTTCTTCACCAGCACTGGGTTCGCCACCCATGTATGGAACCTGATTTCTTTTACAAAGTTGGCATCTACTAACTTTCTCACCTCCTGCCTTATGGCGATTGCCTTCTCCTCTCCTACCGGGCGTCGCTTTTGAGCGATTAGCTTAATGGTAGGATCGATCCTCAACTCGTGGCAGATGATGTCCTTGCTGATGCCTGGCATGTCGCTAGTCTTCCAAGCGAAGAGCTCCTTGAACTCGACTAAAATTATAGACAAGGCTTTGGCCTCGCCTTCTGGGAGCGACACACCTATCTGCACCGCCTTCCCCTTTCCTTCCAACTTAACCTTCCTTAATCCTCCCACCGCCAGTGGGCGACTCCTTTCCTCTCGAGGGTCATCCTCTGTCTGAATCGCCATGGCCTCCTTTCCCTTGCCTTTCAAGACGTGGCGACGTGTGGAATTCACGTAGCAACTCCGAGATGCGGGCTGATCTCCCTTGACCAGTCCAATCCCAAGCGGCGTGGGAAACTTCAGCATCTGATGGTAGATGGAATGAACCATTTTGTGTGAGTTCAAAGTCGAACGCCCCAAAATGGCGTTGTAGGCGGTCGGGGCGTCTACCAAAATGAAGGTAATGTCTATATTCAGGACCTTCCAGCCGTCTCCAATCTCGACTGGCAAGGTCACCGCTCCCACCGGATAGGTGGTGAGCGAGGCGAATCCCATGAGTGGGAAGTTAACCTTCTTCAAATCCTTCTCCTTCTTTCCCATCCTTAAGTAGGTTACCAAAACGAGTACGTCCAAGGAGCGCCCAGAGTCAACCAAGACTCTCCTCATGTTGAAATTTTCAACGCCCAGTGTAATGACCAGAGCGTCATCGTGGGGCGAATTGACATGCTCCATCTCCATTTCTAAGAAGGAGATGACCACATCATCCTCCACCCGGGTTCACTTCCCAGCCCTGGCAGTCCCTGCTAACTGAGCCGCATACACCTCCCTGGCGGCGCCGGTTTTCCCTCCCGCTGTGAAACCGCCGCTGATCACATACAACTCGCTCTTCTCTGAGCCGGATGCGCCAGTATTCTTCTTAGGCGATGCTCTCCTTTCTCCTCTTGGACTTCTGGTCCTGTCATGCCCGACAATGAAATTCTTAAGATAGCCTCTCTGGATGAGGATCTCTATGTCCTTCTTGATGATTCAACAATTATCAGTCGAGTGCCCTTTGCACCGATGGTAGCGACAATAAGCCTTCTTATCGCTCCCTATCGGGGCGTCGCCACTCCTCGATGCAGGTGAGGCCGTCATATCTTTCTTCTCCATGTCCGTCAGCACCACTGATATCTCCTTGGTCAAGGGCGTAAAGGATTCAAAGACCTCTCTTGGGGGGTGCGGAATGATAGGGCGACGCTTTGCCTCATCATGGCTTCCTTTCAGAGAGTGCTGCTCCACTCTCATTCCCCCTATAGCCTCCTTCTTGAAATTCTTTCGCCCCGTCCTTCTACCTTCCCTGGCAATCTCCAAGTCTATGTATGATTTGACCCAGGCGGCCATGTTTTCCACCGTGCTAACTGGGATCACGCTAAGGATGTCGTTTAGAGCGGAGCCTTTTGGACCCAGAGCTCGCGTGAAAGCGCGGATGGTATCGCCTTCGGTGATGACTTGGTCTATTCCGGCCAGCTCCATGTTGAGCCTCGTGTAGAAGTCGCCCAAGCTCTCCTCGCTTCGTTGTCTGACAGTGTCCAGGGTTCCCACGCTTTTTAGCAGCTGCCTGCCACCCATGTACTAGATGATGAACTTATCCTTCAAGTCGGTCCAGTTTTTTACTGACGCCTTGGGAAGCCCGAAGAACCAGTTGGATGCCACGCCGCTCAAGGTTGCTAGAAAGAGGAGCGCAAAGTGGTTGTCGTCACTCGTTCTTCCCAAGAGGGAAGCCTCATGGTTTTCTATGTGTTCCACCGGATCACCTTGGCTCTGGTATATGTCAATCTTCGCTGGCCGCACTCGATGCGTGACCGTAAGACACAGCAGCTCGGGGACGAGCAGATGCGACGCCCTATCGCGGACTGCAGGCATAACCCGCCCGCCCTTCGTCTCCTTCACCTGTCAAGCAATCAGCTGCTGTAGCTCTTCCTTTGTCATGTCTCCTATGCGGTTGGATGCATAACTAACGCCACTGGCGGGGGGTTGGGACTGTCGCACTGATGGTACTGGCCTGGAATTGGCCTCCTCCAACTTCGTAGTCTCTGCTTGGCGAGCGGCCTTAGCCTCGGTTCTTTGCTCTCGCCTGTCGAGCAGGTCTTCTAGAGCAGCAAGAAGCTCTAACGTTAATGCATTCGCCGGCCACGCCGCAACTCTCGGAGGCGCTCTTACTGAAGATGCGATCCGAGAATGCGCTGGCTTGGCTGTTTCAGCTCTTATAGCCGTGGGCTGCTGGGATGGTTGTTGGGATCGCACGCTTGGGCGAGCCGCCTCCGAAGTTGGAATTTCATGGATCACCTCCTGAGGTGGTATAACCGCCGTGCCTCCTAAATGTTGCTGTAGTACGTGGAGCGAGTCATTCTCATCTGCTCCTCGGTTGTTCTTTGCTCTTGTGATCGGGGGAGCCATGGTTGGTGTGCTTAAGCTTCCCACAGATGGCGCCAATGTTGGATTCTGATCTCCTGAAGTGTTCTGGTCGACTTTGTCACGGCGCTCCGACGTCCTGCAATAAAGAAATCCCGGGCTGGGCCTTTTGTTTCCACTCCAAAACTTAAGTTAGCTGGAGTTCATTTGAAGGTATGTGATAGCAGATTAGTCTGAAGTACAGAGAGGTGAAAGTATTTATAGCATTCACCCTTAACCTGAGTTGGGTTGCAGTTTGACCCTGGTTGTCCTACGTGGCGTCCGGCGTGGATGAGTAAGGCACCATTGGACAGTGTGATGCCTAGTGCTTTGTGCTCAGTGGGATTGTTCCTCGTGCTGGAGCTCCACTTCAGGCGTGGAGATCCCCCATCCCTCCTTGCCGGTTCTCGAGCCTTGAACCTGTCAGGAAGGGTGGAGTATATTCCTAGTGGCGCGCCCTTGGGGGCGGACCCATGATTGCGGGCCATACTTTTGGGCATGGGGCCTACTTTACAGGGGCTCAAAAGGTCAGGATCCATAAGAAGATAAATTTGTTAAGAGAATAGTTAATATTTTAGAATTATATGCTTATATATACTAAAAAAAATGATATGCACTACGTGCAGGTCGTGCTCACTGAATGTGCATATTCATAGGTTCACTTATAGAATATCTATATGCATATACATAAGAAGATAAAAATATTTTACTTTACAGTAATAATTAATTATGGAAGTTCACTAAAAAATGAACATAGGTTTGTTTAGAGAGTATTTAATAGTTACATAATTATCAAATTATAGGGTTATTTATACTAGAAAAATGATATGCATTAAGTGAATAGACGTCGTCTTTAGTCAAACTAACTGGATATGGATATTTAGATGTTCTTTTATAACAGATATATAACAACATGAAAATATATATAGCTTCAAAGTAATATATAGACTAGTTTAACATTCAAAAAGGTAAAAGACGTTTAATTAGTTTTCCCAACAGGTTTAAATAATAAATACGGAATTACACTTAAAAAATTCAAAAGATAAATTTGTTAAGAGAAGAGTTACCAGTTACATAATTAATACTTATCAGATTATGTGATTATATATACTAGAAAATTAATATGCACCACGTGCATGAGCGTCGTGCTCAATCAAACTAATTGAATGTCCATATATGTATATATGTATGTATGTATGTATGTATGTATACGAACATCAAAATATATTGATTTAGAGTAACATATAGGTTAGTCTAACATAAAAAAGCGATACACGTTTAGTTATCTCTACAAGTATGACAATTAATAATTATGGAATTTCATTAAAAAGTGAAGATAGGTTGGTTTAGTAGTTACATAATTAATACTTATTAAATTATAGACGTATATATACTAGAAAAATGATATACATTAAGCATATGGACGTCGTCAACTGAATGTTGATATTTGTATGTTCATTTATAAAATAAATATAACAATACATGAAAATATATAGTTTCAAAGTAATATATAGACTAATCTAACATTCAAAAAGGCGAAAGACCTATAATTTTCCCCACGGGTTTAAATGTTAATTGTTGAATTCCACTTAAAAATACAAAAGATAAATTTGTTAAGAGAATAATTAGTGGTTACATAATTAATACTTAACGGGTACATGCTTACATATACTAGAAAAATAATATGCATTATGTGTATGGACGCCGTGCTCAATCAAACAAATCGAATGTGCATATTTATATGTTTACTTATATATATATATATAAGAGCATAAAAATATATTGCTTTAGAGTAATATATATATTACTTTAACATAAAAAAGGTGATACACGTTTAATTATCCCGAATGGTATAACAATTAATTATGGAATTTCACTAAAAACGAAAAGAGTCGTTAAGAGGATAGTTAGTAGTTACATAATTAATACTTATCAAATGATATGCTTATATATACTAGAAAAATGTTATGCATTACTTTTTTGGCCAATGAAAAACTGCTTCATTAAACGACAACCGGGTTTAAACCCACACACAAAATGTTATCCGATACAATACAACGAAATAAAGGGGTCGGGGGTGAGGACACCCAATCCGTAGGACACGACCCCGCTAACACACTCTTTGCTATCCAATCCGCACATTCATTCGCGAATCGTGGAACATGCTCCCATGAGATTTCCCTAATCGAAGATGATAGGGAAATCGCATTAGACAAAATGAGACCAATTCTCCAAACAAAGTCACGCCCATGAATATGGTTAACAATATTCATGGCGTCCGTCTCTATAATCACGTTCGGCCACCTCATGTCGATGGCCAGTTGAACTGCATGGAAAACCGCTTGGGCCTCGATCTCGTCGACCGATCCCGCCCACATGACATCCGCTCGGCCACCGAGAACATAACCTGATTCGTCCCTTGCTATGACACCGAAGCCACCCTTGAGGGACGTGTTACACCATGCTCCGTCGCAATTAATCTTGATCACGCCTCGGGGGGGCTTGTCCATGCTTATATAAGTCGTTGTCCAGCTCCTGATGTTGTCGTAGGCGGCGCCATCTCGAGCAAGGTGCGGTCGATCTCAAGGAGGACCGACGAGACTACCGGTTGGGTATTTTCGTAAACAAGCTTACACCTAGTTTTCCATACGACCCAACATACGACCATATGGCGCCTCCAGTTCGCGATCCTGTCCCGCCTTCTCGGTCCCGCTATCGACGTTGCCGTCGTTAGCCAATCGTCCATCGAGTTCGCCCCTATAGCGATTGTCTGCTCATCCAAGTGGTGTCGCCAGACCTGCTTAGCCCAAGGACATACAAACATAAAATGCTCACGGGTCTCAACAAAATTACATAACGGGCAAAGGCAATCAATCAATACACCCCGTCTCACGAGAGACGCTCTAGTCGGTAGAGCGTCGTTCACATGTTTCCATAGAAAGGCCTTAATCTTCGGCCATACATTAGCACCCCAAATAGCAGGCCACGTCGTAGGTAGGTTCGTTCCCGGTGCTCTGTTGAGGTCAAAGGCTGACTGCTGGCCCGTGTATGTCGAGTGAATCCAGTGGTAAAGCGACCTAACTGATGGCTCCCCCGAGCGGGAATGAGGCCACCGATGGGCATCCTGCTGCTGGCCGACCGGAATGTGCTGTTGGAGGACAGCATCGACGTCGTCGTTGTTTACCGCAGCTCGGACTGCATGCTCGTCCCATGCTGCCCGGTCCTGCTGCACCCAGTCGGCGACCCTAAGAAAGGGGAGTTGTTGGTAATCCCCTCTCGGTCTTATCCGTGCGCCCCTTCTCGATGTCACCCAAGCGTCTGAGAACGGATGGATAGCCATCCCATCCCCGAGCTCCCACGCACCCTCCGCCCGAATAACCGACCTGCCTTCAAGAAGGCTAGACCAAGCCCACGATGGTCGGCTTCCCGCACCCGCCTGCAAGAATGAGGAATCCGGGAAATACAAACCCTTCAAGAATCTTACCCATAGCGAAGACGGTTCCGAGAGGATTCTAGATGCCATATTCGCCAAAATAGCCCGATTGAAATGTTGCATCTCTCTAAACCCATATCCCCCGATTGACTTAGCATTCGTCATTGATTCCCAATTCATCCAATGAATCTTTCTCTTACCATCATGAGCACCCCACCAAAACCGTGCCATGAGACCATTAATCTCATTGCACAACGTGACCGGAAGCTTAAAAATGTGCATAACATATGTAGGAATTGCACTTAGCACAGATTTGATCAATATTTCCTTACCCGCATGGTTTAGGAGCTTGTTTCTCCAACATTGTATCTTATCCCGGACTCTTTCCTTCAAGTAATTTAGTGCCTCCCTTTTGGACCTACCCCAAACAGTCGGAAGGCCCAAGTAGAATCCGGGATCAATGGATTGGCTGACACCAAATATGTGAGATATGTCCCGCTTATACGTCTCATTAGCCGCCGAGTTGAAGTAGAGTGATGACTTTGAGAAATTGATCTTCTGTCCTGAGTAATCACAATAGTCTTGAGGAGAGTCCTTCAGATTCTTCGCCAGAGCCAGGGAGCCTGTGAAAAAGAATATCGAGTCATCCGCGAATAAAAGGTGCTGAATCTCCGGACACCCCCTCTTAGGTCGTATCCCTCGGATATTTCCCTATTTGACTTGGTCCTCCAATAATCTAGACAATACATCAGCAACTAATATAAACAGATAAGGTGATAGTGGGTCACCCTGTCTGAGCCCTCTGGATGGGAGTATGGTTGCCGACTGCTTCCCGTTTACCATAACTCTGTAATTTACGGTTGAGATGCATGCCTTGATCCACGTAATCCACTTGTCGGCGAAGCCTCTCTTACGTAAGCCTTCTATAAGGAAATCTCATTCGATCCGGTCATATGCCTTTTGCATGTCTATTTTCAGTGCACACTCTGTTTCTGGTCGATGGAGTTCTTGGCTTGCCTCTTGTCTTTAGGAAGTGGAACATCTCGTGGGCAATAATGATACTGTCCTGAATGCGCCTTCCTGAAACGAATGCACTTTGGAACGGGGTGATAAGTTCTGGCAGAATAGACTTGAGTCTATTTGCCAAAACCTTAGAAATGATTTTATATCCAAAATTGCACAAACTGATAGGTCTAAAGTCTGATGCACATACGGGGTTAGCAATCTTAGGAATCAGGGTTATATGAGTATGATTAAGAGAGGGTGGCATGATACCTGTCGTGAGGAAGGCGTTGACCGAGGTGAGCAAGTCTGGTCCGATCGTGCCCCAACTCTTTTGGAAAAACGTTCCGGAGAAGCCATCAGGACCTGGTGCCTTCGAACCCCCCATCTGAAAACAGACCCGTCTCACCTCCTCCATCGTAGCCAAACCTGTGAGGTCTCTATTCATATCACCCGAAACCATATTTGGCACGCAGCCCAGAATGTGTCCCGGCATAGAATCCAGGTTGAACTGTCCCCTCTCCGACGAAAACAGTTTAGTATAGAAGCCCTGCAGCTCCGATCTGATATCGACCTCCCTATCAAGCCACACCCCTTGCCCATCTTTCAACCTAACAATCTTGTTGCGTCTTCGTCTCGAGAGAGTTGTCTGATGAAAGAACCTTGTATTCCTGTCCCCTTGGGACAACCATTTCACCCTCGAGCGCTGCTTCCAATAAATCTCCTCCCGCTTCCAAAGTGCATGGATCCTTGACTTAAGTGCTCTCTCCTCGTCCATGATTGCGTCACTATCGGTCGAGGAAGGCATGTTTCTCAATCTATGTTTCGCTTTGGCGATCTCCGCAACATTGTGTTTGAACTCCTTAGAGCTCCACTCGAGGAGTGAAGATCTACATCGGTCGAGTTTTTGTTTCAGTTCTTCCACTCTTTGGATCGGTCCTCCTCTAAGCCAAGCTCCCCTAATAACGTCGAGACACTCTTCCTTTACGAGCCACATGTCCTCAAACCGGAAGTGTCTCCTACCTCTCCTGTCCGAGTGCGTGAGATGGATGCTAATGGGTGCGTGGTCCGATCCGATGATGAGCTCGTGGATGCATTGAACCGTCGGAAACATAGAGAGCCAAGCCGGGTTTGCAATCGCCCGATCAAGTCTTTCCCGTATCCGTTCTCCTCCCCTTCTATTATTGGTCCAAGTGTGAATCAGGCCTTTGTATCCGATGTCCTCCAATGTGAGATTATCCATGAGCCCGTTAAAACCGTCAATCTTATTTTGGTCCTTTCGGCCTCCACCTTCCTTTTCCCAGTGGTGGGAAATGTCGTTGAAATCTCCCACGCACATCCACGCCTCCGATCTATTCGTCCCAAACCTAGTTAACTCCTCCCAGTTATTGCATCTTCTTTGGTAGTTTGAGTCACCGTATACCCACGTGACCCTACACGATCCTCTCATTTCCGGTCCTGATACCGTAGTGTCTATGAAGTTCTTATCTTGTGAATGAACTTGAACGGTAACGTCGTTTGATTTCCAAAGTGCCAACCCCCACTAGAACCGACGGGGTGCACGTATGTCACCAAGTCCATTCCAACCTGTCTCTGAATCATCTCACAGTGGGCCTCGTTCTTCTTCGTCTCCATCAAGAAGACGATAGCTGGACGAGCACCCTTCACCAGGTCTTTTAGGTGACAAATTGTCAAGGGAGACCCTAACCCTTGACAATTCCAGCTCAGGAAATTCATTTAGAACCCGTGGCTGTTTTGGGACAGCCACCGGAACCCTTTGATTTTTCAGCTTGCTTGGTCACCCTTACACCTTTCCTCTTTACACCCGACCTAGAAGAAGCACCAGTCGTGTTGTCATGTTGTTTGTCCTTAGAAAAACAGATCATCCCACCACTCCCAATCGTCGAAGGGCCACTCTGCGTCTTCCTCTTCTTCGCAGGTGCCCTATCACAATCAATGTGTGCCATCCTCTTAACCACAGCCTGAACCGAGCCCACCACTAAACCGTCATCCGAGCTGTTGATTTGAATGGCAGATCCTCCCAGAGGAGGTATAGCAGTAGGACAATGCTGAGCCCCTGCCCGAGATTCTGCTGTGTGCATCGTGTCAGCAAAAGGGGGGCCGAGATGGTCATCCGTGGTTGAGATGTGCTGGCTGCCCTCCTCTGGTGTAATCTCGACAGCTTGGGAAGTGTCTTGGCAAGCAGGAACCGAAAGCTTGAGAGCCAAGTCACACGGGTTTTGAGCTGTTGATTGCATTTGTTGGTCGCCTGGGTCCGCATTTAGGTCGAAGATGACAGTTTCCTTAGTAGCCAAGGAGGATCCCTCCGAAACCCTTGAGACAACAGGTCCCCCCAGAGGTTCCGTAGGTGTCGGGTTAAGGTCGTCCCCCTCCATAGGTCGTTGACATGCCGAGGTGTTTGAGGCCACCTTGTGCTGCTGCGGGTCCTCGCTCTGGTTCGAGGTTGATGGTTCAGTATTGATGGCCTTCTCCCCTTCGTGTTGGACCTCATTCCCAGATTGAGACTGAGCCTGCCCCTGCCCGCATGACCTGTTACTGGCCGAGTGACTGAGATGGTCAGCCACTGGCCTCCTCCACGAGCCTCGCTGGTGTGAAGCTGGAGTGTTCCCCAAGAAATGTGGTCCGTGGTAAGCAGCTCCCTATTCCTTCATGACGTCGCTCCAAGACTTAAACCGATGGTCCCTGGAGGTGGCCTGCCGTGCACCACCCCCCACGCTGATCCATCGGTTATTCGTCTTGGGTCGGTCACAAGAAATCCATGGTCCGTAAAGAGGCAATCCATTCACCGGATTGGTGATTACAGGTTCCGAACAAGCTCTTGAGGAGTGTCCCACTATCCCACAGCCGTAGCAAACATCTGTTAGTCTATCATACCTTACTGATGCCCATTTATCATTCCCCTTCGAATCCGTCCACTGGAATCTCGGCATGATAGGTGAAAGAGTGTCCACCTCCACCTGCACCCGAAGGTAAGTTCTTTGCTTGATAACATTGTAATCCTCAGTCCTAACACATCTGCCTATGCTGTTACCAATCCCTTGTGCATTCAGTATGTTCATCATTTCCCGACTAAGACCGTGTATCTGAACCCACATCATGATCTTAGTAAAATCTAACTCAGCAAGCGACTTATCAGCAGGGCAAGGTTTAACATTCAAACAGAGGCCATGTATGGACCATGGTGACAAATCCAAAACCTGATCCCTATCCCTAGCTGTTGCAAAATCGAACACAAGGGTCGAGTCATTTACCTCCCCAATCTTAACCTCCCCAAATCGAGCCCAAGTTTCCTTAAGGACCACATTCACAACATTGTTCTTGAGTTGTTTATCCGATACTAAACCCCCCAGTGCCCTGTTTTCCGGTGCCTTTTCCAGTCCTAAGTTTGCCGAAGTTACCAAGCTCAGTTTGGCCATCCCCGGCGGCGGTTCTCCTCCAGAGTTGGTGCAGCTCGCCATTGGCGTGACCGTGACCAGACTTGCACACTCCAGTCGCAAACCAACCTGCACGCAGAGAAAAGAGACAGAAGAATAGCAAGAAAAGAATAGGCTGTAAAAGACAGAGCTTCCCCCGCAGTTGAATGTGGCAGTTTCAGAGCGATCGCCCCAAATGACCGTGCAACTCAGCTTGACGAATGTTAGGCCGAAGTTCCGAAGTCCAATTGGCGATTTAGATTGACTGGGGTCCAATTGATCAGAAGGTGCTCCAGCTTGACAGTTAGGGCACGGAATGGAAACCTGTTTCTGGGGCGCCAAATCGGAGAGGATTTGGATTGGAAACGGTTCGTAGGAGTGCTGGTAGTGAAACCCTGAGCTGAGCTGAGGGTAAATCCAACCAGAAAAAGAACAAAATGGATCGATGCTCAGAGCTGCAGGATGAAAAACGTTCCTTGGAACTGAGCGACCAGCTGTTCGCCAGGGATTCCTTCAGAGGAGCGCGTCATTGCTACGCGCGCGGTTCCAGTCTCCTCTTTTAGTTGGTACAAAAAAAAAAAATTGTTATGCATTACGTGCAAGGACGTGTAAAACTAGTTGAATGTGAAATATTTATATTCATTTATATAATATATATAAGAACATTAAAATATAAGCTTTAAAGTAATATAAAGGTTAGCTTAACCTGCAAAAAGGTGAACGATATTTAATTTCCCGAGTAATTTAAAAATTAATTACAGAATTCATCTTAAAAGTACAGAAGATAAATTTGTTAAGAGAGTAGTTAACAATTACATAAATAATACTTAACAGATTATATGCTTATATAGATGATATGCACTACGTGTATGGATGTAGTGCTCACTCAAACTAATTGAATGTGAATATTTATATGTTCACTTATATAATATCTGTATGCATATACGTACGTAAGAACATAAAAATATTTTACTTTAGAGTAATATATATATTAATTTTTTTGTTAAAAAAAGGAATGGGCTAGTAGTGTCGACCCTAGGCACATCCTGCTACGTAATGTTCGGGGTTTCTTGTTCGGGGCTCGATGGAGTTTTTATCCCTTGAACAACCAGCACAAGCACTTCCTCCGTCAACGTAGCCCCATCGACAGCCTAGATAAAAAAGGCGATAGACATTTAATTATCTCGATTGGATTAATAATTAATTGTGGAATTTCACTAAGCAATGAAAATAGGTTTGTTTATAGAATATTTAATAATTACATAAGTAATACTTAGTAAATTATAGGCTTATTTATAGTAGAAAAATGATATGGTTTAAATGCATGGACGTCGTCTCCAGTCAAACTAACTGAATATGGATATTTATATGTTCAGTTATAAAATATATATAACAACATGAAAATATATTGCTTCAAAGTAATATATAGACTAGTTTAACATTTGAAAAGGTGAAAGTCGTTTGAATAGGTTTAATTAATAATTGTTGAATTACACTTAAAAATTGAGAAGATAAATTTGTTAAGAGAATAATTACCAGTTACATAATTAATACTTAACAGATTATATATACTAGAAAAATAATATGCACTACGTGCATGGACGTCGGGCCCAGTCAAACTAATTGAATGTGTATATATATATATATAATATATTGCATTAGAGTAATATATAGATTAGTTTAACATAAAAAGGTGATACGAGTTTAGTTATCCCTACAAGTTTGACAATTAATAATTGTGGAATTTCACTAATAACCGAAGATAGGTGTGTTTAGAGAATAGTTAGTAGTTACATACTTATCAAATTATAGACTTATATATACTAGAAAATTATATGCATTAAGTGCATGGACACGTCGTCTTCAATCAAACTAACTTTGTTTTTGGTCAAAATAACTTCGAAGCTCCTTATTCAAGACAAGATATCATAATCAAAGTGATCATGGATGTTCTTTATTACAATCAACTTCTAAAACTCTACTAAGTTGGGGTGGGGGCTCTAGAACCCAATTATCTAACTACACCCAATCTGCCATGTTTTGATATCCAATTAGCACTCTCATTTATTGAACGCGGAATAGCCTTCCACTTGAAATCTAAAATATGTTGAGTCATGTTCTTGATGTTCTTGCATGTGACTTCCAGTCTCCAGTAGCTCGTCTTCCCTTGCATTTGCTTCATGACCTTCAAGGAATCTGTTTCTACTTCGATCGTTTGCCATCCACTTTCATTTGCCAGCTTGACATCTTCCAAGATCGCTTGAGCCTCTAAGCATTCCACATTATTACCCCATGCTCTTCGGTTTAGTCCTCCCACCAGATGGCCATCTTCGTACCTTGTCACCACGCCAATGCCCCCGTTTTCTTTGGTTGCACCACGACGTGTCGCAATTGATCAGGATTGCACCCTCCTCCGGTTTTGTCCACCTTGTCAGTCAACTTTCTCGTGTTCCCGTGCTTCTTTGGGATTCGACCCATACCAACTCTAAGTATGCTCCTTTTATGGCAAGAACCGTCTCCATCGAATTTGGTCTCTTTCCCTCAAAGGATGCTTTGCACAGGGTTTTCCATATATGCCCACAAGTCCACATGCATAGGCTTTGTCATTATTCTCTTGCTCATCCCGTTGCGCCCCCTTCTGTCATTCTTTCTTTGATTTACACATTAAGAGGTTCAACCTGCCCCTGAGTGTGTCATATTCCCAAGACTCCTAACCACACTGCTCTTGTCCATCTACATCCACTGATCATGTATTCTCTTGTTTCCTCTATCCCACAGATAGGACACCCTACCTCCACGGACATCCCTCTTATCCTAAGGTTCCGCATGACTGCAACCGCATTTGAAAGTAAACGCCACATGAAATTTTTAACCTTTGGTAGAGTGTTTACGTTCCATATCATTCTCCAGACTTCATCAACTGGCCCCAACACTTGCGTCGTGGTTTCATCCTTCTCTTTTAGCCGATGATAGGCAACTTCACCGTGGCTTGCTTATCATTAGTGTAAGGTCATATCATTCGGTCAGGGCATAAATCTTATCTTAGTGGCATGTTAAGTATACAATGTGCATCTGTATCGTTGAAACTACCTCGACGTACATCTTCATCCCATTTTCGGTTTGGACTCTCGTATTCGGTGTCTGTCTTCCTTCACTCGGCAGTCCACTTTGAACCCTGGCTTTGTGACCACCCATGGATCTTCAAATATTCATATGTTTGCACCATCTCCAATTTGCCACATCCTCTCCTTAAATGAGATATCCCTGCCATGGATCAGACTTGTCCAGCCCCAAAACATCCTACCACCCTTCTTGGCCGAATGAAACTCGGTGTTGGGGAAGTACAACCCCTTGATGGTTCAGACCCATAGAGCTCCTGGTTCATTAAGTATTCTTGCAGCCATCTTTGTGAGCAACGCCTCGTTAAAGGTTGCGAATACACGAAACCCTAGACCCCCCCCCCCCCATCGGTTTTGATATTGTTAGTACCTCTCATATTTTCCAGTGGATTTTCTTTCTTTCATTCGACACCCCCACTAGAAATCCGCTATCATCACATTGATCTCTAAGCACCACATCTTGGGAAGTTTAAACACATTCATCACATATGAGGGAATATCCATGATTATTCCCTCTATGAGAACCTTCCCTGCTTTTGTTGCAGATTCTGCCCTTAATATAGCCCTTATAGGAGTCTTAGATATCTCTCGGGATCCGTTACACATTGGATTTACAACGCCTCTCCAATAGCTTTGCAACTGTCTCATTTGCTCCCTTATTGAAAACCAAATTTGATTTTGCATTATTTATGCATTGTCCAGAGGCCCTACAGTACCTCTTCATGATCTCCTTCAACTCTCGGGCATTCTTCATTGTCCTCTTCAAGAAGAAAAGCGAGTCATATGCAAAAAAATAGGTGGTGCAGTTTTGGACATCTCCTTCTCAATGTAAAACCACGCAACCTCTCCATTCGAATGGTTTCCTCAACTTGTCTTGATAGCACATCCGCTAATAGGATGAATAGATATGGTGAAAAGGGGATCACCTTGCCGCAACCCTTTTGTAGGTCGAATGGTGTTTGTTCTCCTCCCATTGATCAAGACTCGGTATGACGTCTGAGTGATACATTGCCACATCCATTCAATCCATTTTGATTTGAGCCCCCTTTTCTCAATGGTTCTCAATAGGAATCCCCACTCAACCCAATCATACACCTTTTGCATATCCAACTTTAGTGCATACTCAATTGTACTGTTTCCCCTTCGATTTTTCAAATGATGGAACACCTCATGTGCTATCAGTATATTATCCCGGATTGCACGACTTGCCACAAATGCACTTTGATAGGGGGTGGCAAGGTCCGATAAATAAGGTTTTAACCTATTCACCAAGAGCTTGGATACAATTTTATATATAAATTGCATAAACTTATGGATCTAAAATCACTCGCTCTGGCTATGCTTGTTATTTTAGAGATAAGAGTTATATATGTTTCATTTAAAGTGGAGGAAAAGACACCTGACCTGAGAAAGGTTTTGTCTGTCGTGATTACATTTGGACTGACGGTGTGCCAACTCCTTTGGTAGAATAGACCCGAAAAAACATATGGTCATGGAGTTCTTGCCATTCCCAACTGAAAGACTGTAACCCTGATTTCTCCATAAGTCACATCTCTCTCTAACTCAGAGTTGATCTCCCCAGTGATTTGTCTTGGAATGACTCTAAATATCTCCATATCATTCCGGTCATCCCCTCTGCCCTGAATACCGATATAAAATGCCTACAAATTTCATCTTCTACTCCCCTGGATGAGTTAATCCATTCTCCCCTGTTGTTCTGAACTCTGGTAATTCAATTCATTCTTCTCCTGGCGTTAGTTGTGAGGTGGAAGAATGTTGAGTTTCGGGCTTTTGTGAGCCATTTAATTATGGTATGTTGCCTCAAATACACCTATTCACGATGATGGAGTTACTTTATTTAATTCTAGAGAGCTTCCTCCTCCATTTGGCTATTTAGGTTTGTCTGTCTCGTCATTACTCGACGGAGTCGATCGACTGCCTTCCTTAATTTGACTTAATTGTTCCCGAGCTTCACCTTCCTCCATTGCGTTAGCCTCCTTTGACAGCTCTCCAGCTTAACACAAATGTCCACCAGTGTTTCCCCTCCATCCCATTCAGTTTAAGCATCCTTAATAACATCTTTACACTCGACATTTTCTAACCACGTCTCTTCGAACCGGAAGTAGTGTTCCATTCTTTTCCCTTCTTTAGCTCGGTGCAGGATTAGTGGCCTATGATCCGATCCAAATGCTATTTCATTTGTGCATTTGATGTCCTGATATCTAGAGGTCCATGCTTCATTGATAAGGACTCGGTCTATGCACTCAGATACCCTTTCTTTCACTCGACGGTTATTAGACCACGTAAACTTGGAGCCCTTCACTTCCAAATCTTCCATATGAATACTTTCTATCATCTCATTGAACTCATCCATCTGTTGTTGAGATATTCATTAGATACCTTCCTCTTTTATGTTTGTGGTTTATTGCATTGAAATTGCCCATGCATGTCCAAGCCACCCTGCGCCGCGCCCTCTTCCTATGTCACACAATTCAATCCAATTTGGCTTTCTCTTTTGTGGATTTGCATCCGCATACACCCATGTTATTAGGCAAGGGTTTGACTGGCCACTCATCTTCACTTCACAATCAATTATATTTTGGGTGTCTGTCATACAAACATCATCCCTCCACCACAATGCCATTCCTCCTTACATACCCCTCGGGTTTACATAGTATGCGTTACTCATCCCTACTTGCTCTCGAATCCTTTCGCAAAATGCATTCCCGTTCTTTGTTTCCATCAAACATATGATCTATGGTTGATGTACCCTGTTGAGGTCTTTCAGATGGCGAATTATCAGGAAACACCTTAGACCCTGGCAATTATAATATATTATACTCATTGTTCCCGTGTAACTGTTTCGGGACAGCCACTACAACCAGTTTCAGCAATTTGTGTTTCATCCTCCTTACTTTCCTTTACCTCATTCTTTGCATTTATTTTTGTTATCTCCGTCTTTAATTTATGCCCTTTTTTGTGAGGCCTGCCTCTTGGCCTGCTTACTTTCACTTGTCCACTCTCCGGTATTTTTTTGACTTGTCTCATGTCTAACCTCATTCTTTTCATTGAGCTTCGGTCTTTCTTCTTCTTCTCACATATTATTTTCAGAGACATTCTAGTTAGAATTGTGCTAAGGCCGATTATCTGAAGTGTCGGCTATGGGCTAGGGGTTCAGCTAGGTGGTTTCTATGGAATAAGGTTGGTTTGGAATACTGCTAGCAGGCAGGATTGTGTTCTCTAAGGGTTTATTTGTGGGTAGATTATGAATGATGATTTTTCTATGTATGAGATTGGTCCAATTTGGCATAGGGGTTTCAGGATAGAGGCTTTGAAGGTTTCACCTTAGGCTTCTATTATGGGGTAGTGGGGTTTGGATGAGGGTTTGTTGTATGGTGGTCGATAGGATCATGAACAGGTTTGCTTCAACGGTAATGGATGGTAAGGGGAGTGTTCCTTGAAGACTTGGTATCCCTTCACAAGTCGTGATCTCCATATTCTCCATTCGGCCTTGTCTCGCTGATTCTCATTCACTTGTATTACTTCGGGTTCAGTTCTCATGCACCCAATACATTGCGAATCTGATTGTTCCTTCTTCTCCTTAGGGTCAACCAATTTCACCGGATTCTTGTATTCTCTGTGTCCTTCCCCTTCAGTACCTTATTCTCCATTCACATTCCTTTTGCCTTCTCATAGCTTTTGCCTCATTCATTATCTCAAACCATGAATTTTTCATCGTAGGGCTTATTTGAGGTGGTCCCCCATCATTCCCCTCGTTCCATCCTCCCGAACCCAATCTTCCCGGTCTTCTCCCATTCAACCATGGATCATACATTGGGTGTCCCGGTTTCTCCTCCGACATTTGGACTTTTTTCTTATAACCTTTCATATTTGATTGAAACCCAACTTTTTTTCCCTTCTGAGTTCTTCTACCAGAAACTAACTAGAAGTGATTGGTTTACATCTACATGAACCTTCATTCTCAAGTAGTAGTTGACAATTTTTTCAGTGTCCTTCCCAGTTTCAACAAATTTGCATATCTTGTTTCAAATCTTGTCCGCATTCGCAATGTTGAACATATTCAACCCGAGGTCATGAATTTGGACCCAGATTTGGATCATTCTGAACTCGCCTTTTGCTAGTCCTACACTCGGTGCCCATTTTTTATGCTTAGGCGGTTTCCTTGGACTGATCACGGGGACATATCAAATATTCATTTTATGGTCTCCTTATCCGCAAACTCAAACATCACAACTCTATATGTTGCCTCAGTGAACTTAACTGCTGAAAAACCTTCCCAAGCCTTCTATAACACATTAATGATTGCCACATTTTCACTTATTTATGAGCTATGATCGATCTCACATATCAGTCATTCTCATCCTCCCTTATGTTCGATTCCAGGTCCAGCGTGGTTTTCCTGGTATCCTCTCTCCTCTGGAGCCAATGTTGATCATGGCTCTGCAGCCCAGACGTCTTCACGTAAGTTGTATCCTCCTGTAAGCATATGTAAAAAGAAAAGGGTCACTCGAAAAAATACTTTGCTTTCACTTACAACACTCATGCACCATGGAGACGCTTCAAGAGTGTTGCACCGAACCCAGTCATCATCGTCTTCTTCCTTCTGTAACGTAGGTTTCCTTCGGCGCACTGAGTATGTGCAAGTATATCCATCATATGCAAAAATGCGGGTCTTTTATGTTCATACTCTGCATAAAGAGGTCGCGCGACACTGGTGCGATGGGGGTCCGTCAAACGACCTTGCGGTAGGTAGCTTTTGGTGTTCTATTGCACTAGGGGATCTCCCGCTTCTCCAAGGATTGTTGCACAAGGTATCTGTCGTGAAAGTTCAAGTTCCCTCTCCACCTATATCTTCAACGTGATCTATCTATAGGCAATTTAGGGTTTCTAGCAAAAGGTGGCGCTTGTGATGGTTGCCGACAGTAAAGGTCACCGGGAAACTCTATCACGACCTAGGAGAGAAAATCTTTTGCGTTTAACTGAACATTCAATCAAACTACCTGAATGTGGATATTTATATGGTCATTTATAAAATATATATAAAAACATGAAAATATATATCTTCAAAGTAATATATAGAGTAGTTTAACATTCAAAAGGCTGAAAGACATTTAATTTTCCCGACAGGTTTAAATATTAATTGCGGAATTCCACTTAAAAATACATAAGATAAATGGAAGATATACTCAATGGTTACATATATTTGCATATGACTAATTGGTCATAACTAGTGCATAATGGTTACATAAGTTTCATCATGTGATTAAATTGTCATTTTTATTGTTCATCGTTAAATTTTTCCGATAAGTCTCCCATGTGTCTTGCACGTGAGAATTAAACCGGTTTAACTTCCAAAGATACCGATGTCTCCTTTATTATAAGTGAAGTTCAATTTTTCAATTTGGAGGAGAGCAGTGAGTTTGTCCCCCCCCCCCCCCAACCCCAATCATCGCGAGCACTCTAGGTGTGTTCCTTCCTAGTCTAGCATCCAAGAGTCGTCCCATGTTGTGTCAAGGCCAAGATGTTGTTACTGTGGTAAGATTTGTTCGGTCAAATCTACGGGTACTTAGCGGAATTATTTAGGTAGATATGCATGTTTCAGTAAACTGTTATTAAAAGGATAAAGTGCATTAACAGTAGGAATAGGACATCCCGTTAAAATGTTCCTACAAACAACCCTAGATGTTACACCAAAAGAAGTTCAGCATCAAGTCACAAAATCTTTTCAAACTAAACACTCCTAAGTCAGTATTAACACAACATTCCTATGCCCCAAAACATATTCATCATAGCATACACTTTTTATACTGCGACTCCCCAAAACATATTTTTCCCAAAACCGACAATTTTTTACTATGTATATCGCCTTTCACTCGGATATCCAAACTTTCCCATACACCTCTGGTGTTGTCTTGTCATTTTCGGTAATATCGTTTTCAGTGGTTGATGTGACATAATGATTTTTCTAGATTCCGATAGGACTATAGGACTGGAGCTGAAGAGACGACATCGTCTTCGACGACTACATAAGTGTGTTGTTTAGGACTTTTCAACTTTCGGCTCTTACCTGCTTTTTTAACCTATTTCACACAACAGTGGATCATTACTATCTTTACTATTACCGAATAGTTACATTTTAGAATACGTAATGATGATCACTTCACGACCTGTATCTTGACACGTTTTTTGGAGTCGTGAAACCGTCAATGGCAGTTTCCACCGTTTCTTGACCTGCAGCATTGCGTGGTTCCCCAATTGGCACACCAATTGGTTTAGCTACCGGTGTCCCTAAAGGTACAACACACGGTGATAGTATTGGTTCTTCATCAGTCGTATGTTGTGTTTCATCTACAGGCTAACTTCCACGCTTTGCCGATGTTTCTTTATTTTTTCGAACCGCTAGTTTCTTCCCTCGAACAAGAGTTTTTATCTTATGCGACAATCTTATTTGTGTAGTCGATTGAGACTGACCTGCTTTGGACTGCGAACGGGTCCAATGCGTTGGAGCTGTATGCTCGGGCTGTGAACCTGTCTGCAACTTTCTTTTAGTTGTACGATTGGGTGGTTGTTGACTACCACTTACATCAGGCCTATTTTGGACAACATATGAGGTGCCCTATTCGCAGTTTGATAAAAGCAAGCATAAAGTCATTCATCGATATTCATATATTAAAACATGGAGTTAACATCCTAGGGCTTAGAAAGGTCTACGTCCAGAGAATCAAGTTCGGGGGTTTGATTACGTCTTAAAAGCTCGCGATCTCACAATCTGCCCTTTCGGTACTTTAGTTTTGCTTTGATTTTTTTTTAACTTACCCGAATTTGCTCGTTTTGATCATGCTTGGCCCAAAAAGAATACATGCATTTTCTTTAAATTAAACAAACCATGTACAAACATTTTTTTTTTAGTTAATTTTCAAATATATAAACAAAATAGAAAAAAAAAATTAATCATGCTCGAGAAATGAGTGATTTAACTTTGGAGCCATTTTAAACGTGTCAAAAATACATGAATGATTTTGAAAATATTACGCACGTTGGACCAATTTGTAATACTTTGACAAGTCACGAGATGTCCAAAAAAAATCCAGGGACCAAAACGCAATTATTTGAAAATTCTAGCTGAATTGGGAATATATTTTAAAAAATGACAGAATTAGCCCTAAACTATTCTGGACTTATTTGTAACATTTGGTAAAGTTCCAAAAATAACCCAAAATTTATTCTAGACTTACTTGTAACATTTGGAAAAGTCATGAAATGTTTAGAAAAGTTTTGAAATCAAAATGTAATTTTTTTAAAAATTGAGCTGAATTAAGAAAGAAATTCAAAATTGCACAAATGGCCCAAAACGTTTCCGGTTTAGTTTGTAACACTCGATAAAGTCCCAAAAATGACCTGAGAGTCCAAGGACCGAGTTTTAACCTTCATCAAAGTTTGGGAATGACTTAAGTCATTTTTGAGAATATGAAAATAGTTTTTTACATATACATAATATACATATATTATACATATACATAATATATAGATAGATAGATAGATAGATATAGATATATATAGTAATACATAAACATAATATAAATATATATTATACATATAGATATATATAGTCATACATAAACATAATATAAATATATATTATACATACATATATATATATATAGTAACAAGTATATTATACATAAATATATAACATATGTATATAAACTCTCAATTTTATTTCACATTTATAAAATACAAATATGATATTGAATATGAGATAAATATACCTAACTCATTGGAGGATAAAATACCTTACGAGAAACCGAGACCGATAATTATCAATATTTTTTTCCACTCTTTTTCTATTTTTTCTTCACTCTTTTTTTCTATTATTTTTTCTCCACTTCTCCAATCTCCTTTCAACCTACGACACTTCCCTTATTTATACAAAATATTTGTAGATATTTGTTAGATATTCATATTTAGGTTAAAACTTTCCCCGAGAGTCTGGATTGACTTGAATATTTTTTTTTTGCATCTACATTGATTGGATGGGGGAGTTCTCTGTTGTCCATGTCAGTGATGATCATAGCTCCCCCACTGAAAATCTCTTTGATAACATAAATCCCTTCATATTTAGGTACAAACTTGCCCCGAGAGTCTGGATTGACTTGAAATTTTTTTTATCTCTCGCTTTTCTATCATTTTGCTACAGTATTTTTTTTACCGCACCTCTCGGTTCTCTTATTTTTTTTTTTTTTTGCCTAGGTTGGCCTTTCGGGTTTTCAACCTAGCAATGATTTAATTCCTCTCCTTTTACCATGATTTTCCTTTTGGGGATTTTCAATCATGCCCCTCTTCCCTAAATTTTGCATAAACAGCCCTTTCGGGTTTTCAATTTAGCGGGAATTTTCTCTCACTTTTGGAGACTCGCTTTCTGGTTACGAACTCCTTAATGATAGTATTTTCTGACTGAGTCCATATTGATTGGACCGAGGAGTTCTTGGTTGTCCATGTCGGTGACTATCATGTCTCCTTTGCTGAAAGTCTCTTTGGCGTCATAAGACCCTTCATATTTAAGCACAAAGTTGCCCTGAGAGTGTCAATTGACTTGAATTTTTTTTCGTAGAATTAGATTACTTGCTTGTAATTCACTTGGTATGACTTTCCTGTTAAATGCACGAGCCATGTGTTGCTGGTACAAATGCCCGTGGCACTGCGCGATGAGTCGTCTTTTGTCATGCACCTACTCTGATTTGTCCTTCTCTGCCTCGGCGAGGATTCTAGCTGACGGGAATTTTACTTCAATTGGTAACACAGCTTCGATCCCGTATAAAAAGGGAAATGGGGTTGCCCCTGTTGATGTCCGTATTGAGGTCTTGTATGCCATGAGTGTCTAAGACAGCTTATCATGTCAGTCCTTTAATTGCTGCTTCCACTGCACCTTTAATTCAATCCAATTTAGATTTCTGACATTGCCGGTGATGATTGACTTCGGCATCCCATGACACACGATGATGTCCTCGCTGATGAAAAATTCAATGGCCTTTCCCGTTATTCACGTCAGGGTAATAACCTCTACTCCTTATGAAGTAATTGATTGTAATCAATGCAATATGAATCGATGACCATTAGACACCTTTGGGCAAAGCATGTTGATTACATCGATGCCCCACATTGAGAAAGCCCGTGGGGAAGTCCTGGAATAGAGCTCTTGCAGTGACACGTGGATTTGGTTCACGTACACTTGACAGAGGTGATTTTGTTGGGCATGGTTTATACAGTCAGCAGTCATGGTGAACAAAAAGTACCCAAGTATTACACGTTCATGTGTGGTCCGCAACAACCTTCATGAATTTCATCCATTAGACGCTCAACTTTTTTAACATTCACGCATCTCAAATGGGTATCATCGAATGATCATTTGTATAGAGTCGAATCCGGCAAGGGTCTCCCACTAGCGAGTGGACGGAAAAAAACCCTAAGGGGGATTTATCGAGCAAAGCTCCAATGGTGATATCGGTTTAAAATAAGCCTGACAAGCCCTCGTGAGCATCAATGTAATTGAGTTGGATCACTTGTGATGGGTCTGGGAATGAAATGGCGAGGAGAGGAAACAACAATGTCCCTGAACTTTCGGCTAAATGCTTCCTCCGGGCGACTTCATAATCTTTGAAATTAGGACAAAAACTCAGTCCTAAAAGTGTCTTTATCCTTCCGGGTGTGGGAATGTCATTCGTGGGAGGTGGACCTTGGTCAGGATGGCCATGTGGGAGGTGGACCTTGGTCAGGATGGCCATGTGGGAGGTGGAGCTTGGCCAGGATGGCAAAAGTGCCTGACATGAGGTGCCACAACAGTAGTGTTTCTCGGGAAGACGAGGTCGGGGATACTGTGGTAGTCACGCCTGCATGGAGCTTAGAAGAGCCAGAATTCGCTCGACCTAGGAGGTCATACCAACGATTGACTGCACTGTGCAGGAACTCATGGCGTGCATGGTCTGTTCTAGTTGTATGATTCTCTCATGTTCTTGACGTGCTGGAGTCGGGGAATGTCGCATGGGTTTCCGAAAACCTAAATTCAAAATACCGTAGTAAGAAGGATGAATAAACAATTGATCATGCATGATTGATTTTGAAAATTCTATGTTCCATTCATTCCATTTGTAGACTTTGATTGCATGTATAAGTTTTTTTCAAAAATATTTTTAAATGTTTTGACCAATCGAAGTCTAGTCCTTAAGGCGTTTTACACGACGGCGCAGCTCATAGAGTGCATTTGTTGATTGGTCCTTGGTTAGAACGAAGATCGAGAACATGTATTATGATTTTTTTGCCTCGTTCTTCGTATGAACTGTTCAAAGGTTTCATTCAACTTAGCAACGTTGCCCTCACATTTTTCCAAGGTGCTCCCACATTGCTAGAATGACGGTGGTTGTTGGAGTCTATCCTCGATGATCTCCTCTAGGCCGAAAGACGAATTTGCAGGTGTCGAATGGAACTTGTGAGCGTATTCCGTTGCTGTTTAATCACGCAGACGCGCTTTCCATATTCCAGAATTCAGACAAGGCGTTAAGGAGAATCCAATTGACTATGTAGTTTACGAGATCGTGAACCTCGTCAATCTTCTTGTTCACGTATTTCTGATTCCCTTTTTGTCATGGCTTTCCATATTCGGGAAATTTCGACCGTAGGGGGTTGTATGGCCTTAATGTGAGGGCAATGATTTTTTTTTCATCCTTACCAAAGATGGTGCATGAAACGTCATAAGGATACAAAATTGAATGAACAGAACTTACATTTTTTTTTTTTGAAAAATGCAATGCAAGTGCGAGAATTTAACTTCATTAGTAAGACTCGTATTACATTTACAACATTCTGGAATATATAATACAAAAAAACCAATCCTATACATGTCATGATCTAGGGCCAAAACAAAACACATTTACATAATGGGACGAACTTCCATCTAGAGTTATTGGGATGATTTTTAATTCCCAACAGTTGGGACGAATCTTCTTCATGAATTGTGGGTCAATCTCGCATGCAAATGCTTGGGCTGAATTCTCATTTACATCAGTTGGGCCCAAAAATGGAAATACACACAAAACAGGTAAAGACTAAACACGGTGTGGAGCTTTAGTTCTAAATGGATGGAATTTCTAGGTTCTCTGAACCAGCGGAACCTCACCCCTAAAGAGGATCACGAGCCCATTCCGATCATCGAGTTCATTTGTTTGGGTGCGTGCCGGCGGTCCAAACCGCTCCGGGCGCATTCCCCCTACTAAACTCCCTAATTATTACAATTACATCGCCTTTTGGACAAAAGTTGAAACTACAAGCATGAGCAAACGGTCAAAACAGATAAGGCAAAATATAATATGGCAAAGCAAACATGACAAAGCCTAACCCTCTAAAAGAAGTCCCCAGCAGAGTCGCCAAATTGTCGGACGTCGGATCCGACTTTCCCGACCCGTTTTAGAAAGTATTTTAAAATTTTGTTTGAAAATGTCGGGTCTTGGCGAGGGACGGATCCGTTCGAGCGGGGTCATCAACCAGACCGAAAAAATTGAAAGAGTCGCCACCGATTAATTAAAGGCTAATAGGAATCCTAAAATTTTGCTGAGGGTACATGGAGTTAACATCCTAGGGCTTAGAAAGGTCTACGTCCAGAGAATCATGTTCGGGGGTTTGATTACGTCTTAAAAGCTCGCGAGCTCATAATCCGCCCTTTCGGTACTTTAGTTTTGCTTTTGAATTTTTTTTTATTTACCCGAATTTGCTCATTTTGATCATGCTTGGCCCAAAAAGACTACATGTATTTTCTTTAAATTAAACAAACCATGTACAAACATTTTTTTTTTAGTTAATTTTCAGATAGATAAACAAAAGAGAAAAAAATTAATCATGTTCGAGAAATGAGTGATTTAACTTTGGAGCCATTTTAAACGTGTCAAAAATACATGAATGATTTTGAAAATATTACGCACGTTGGACCAATTTGTAATACTTTGACAAGTCACGAGATGTCCAAAAAAAATCCAGGGACCAAAACGCAATTATTTGAAAAATCTAGCTGAATTGGGAATATATTTTAAAATATGACAGCATTAGCCCTAAACTATTCTGGACTTATTTGTAACATTTGGTAAAATTCCAAAAATAACCCAAAATTTATTCTAGACTTACTTGTAACATTTGGAGAAGTCATGACATGTCTAGAAAAGTTTTGAATTCAAAATGTAATTTTTTTAAAAATTGAGCTGAATTAAGAAAGAAATTCAAAAATTGCACAAATGGCCCAAAACGTTTCCGGTTTAGTTTGTAACACTCGATAAAGTCCCAGAAATGACCCGAGAGTCCAAGGACCGAGTTTTAACCTTCATCAAAGTTTGGGAATGACTTAAGTCATTTTTGAAAATATGAAAATAGTTTTTTACATATACATATATTATACATATACATAATATATATATAGATAGATAGATAGATAGATATAGATATATATATAGTAATACATAAACATAATATAAATATATATTATACATATAGATATATATAGTCATACATAAACATAATATAAATATATATTATACATACATATATATATATATAGTAACCAGTATATTATACATAAATATATAACATATGTATATAAACTCTCAATTTTATTTCACATTTATAAAATACAAATATGATATTGAATATGAGAGAAATATACCTAACTCATTGGAGGATAAAATACCGTACGAGAAACCGAGACCGATAATTATCAATATTTTTTTCCACTCTTTTTTCTATTTTTTTCACTCTTTTTTTCTATTATTTTTTCTCCACTTCTCCAATCTCCTTTCAACCTACGACACTTCCCTTATTTATACAAAATATTTGTAGATATTTTTTAGATATTCATATTTAGGTTAAAACTTTCCCCGAGAGTCTGGATTGACTTGAATTTTTTTTTTGCATCTACATTGATTTGATTGTGATCTCATGAGTGTGTGCTCAAAGACAAACAACTGATTTTGGCTCCTCTTTATTCATTATTTACATAGTAGACAAACATCATCACGCAACTTTCGGAAGCTAGACACACCTATAGGTCCCGATCGTTGACGATGATTTGTGGAGACTAAGCGTCTAAACTTTCATCAACTGGTGATTCTCAGACGTTGGACACCTACAGGTCCTGGTTGTCGAGGATGACTTGCGGAGGTTGAAAACCTAAAGGCTCCGCTCGTCGGCTTGTGACTCGTTGAGGAAGGCTTGCGGAGGCTGAACACCTAAAGGATCACCTTATCGGCATGTGACTCCCAGAAGCTGGATAACTACAGGTCCTGGTCATCGAGGATGACTTGCGGAGGCTAAACACCTAAAGGGTCCGCTTGTGACTCGTTAGAGATGGCTTGTGGAGGCAGAACACCTAAAGGCTCCGCTTGTCGGCAGGATAACTTGCGAAGGCTGAACACCTAAAGGGTCCGATCATCGGCTTGTAACTTTCAGAAGAATCTACAGTTTCTGATCGTTGGGGTTGACTTGCGGAGGCTGAGCACCTAAAGACTCCACTTGTCGGCTTGTGACTCCGAGAAGCTTGATAACTACAGGTTCTGGTCGTCGATGATGACTTGCGAAGGCTGAAACATAAAGGCCCCGCTCGTTTTTTTTCCAGAAGCTTTGTTGTGGGTTACTTACGGGGGTTGAGCACCTCAAGGCCCCGTTCGTTGGCTTGTAACTTTCAGCAGTTGGACATCTACAAGTTTTGATCGTTGGGGATGACTTACGGAGGTTGAGCACCTAAACGCTCCGTTCGTCGGTTTGTAACTCTCGGAAGTTGGATATCTACAAGTCTCGATTGTTGATGATGACTCACGGAGGTTGAACACCTAAAGACCCCGCCCATTAGCTTGTAATTCACTTTGGAGGTAAAAACTCTTCTCGAGATGTCTGACTACTTCTGCGGACTTCTCAGTCTGTTTTCTCATTAATCGACTTTGGAGTCCTTCTTGATGGAGTTTCCTAAAGTCATTCATGCTATCTTCAATGTGTATCCATGCAAGTTGTCGAGGCAGCTCAAATTAATGTCGATCACAACTTTTTTTATTGGTACTGTGGGAAACAATGTCGTCCACTTTTGAGCATTTTTTGTATCTCTTGATTTTCTTTCCTTTTGCTACGGTATTTTTTTTACCGCACCTCTCGATTCCCTTAATTTTTGCCTAGGTCGCCCTTTTGGGTTTTCAACCTAGCAGGGATTTAATTCCTTTCCTTTTGCCATGATCGCCCTTTTTAGGGATTTTTAATCATGCCCATCTTCCCTAAACTTTGCCTAAACCGCCCTTTCAGGTTTTCGATTTAGCGGGAATTTCTCTCATTTTTGGAGGCTCGCTTTCTGATTACGAGTTTTTTTTCATCCACATTGATTGGATTGGGGAGTTCTCTGTTGTCCATGTCAGTGATGATCATGGCTCCCTCACTGAAAATCTCTTTGATGACATAAATCCCTTCATATTTAGGTACAAACTTGCGCCGAGAGTCTGGATTGACTTGAAGTTTTTTTTTTTGCATCTCCATTGATTGGATTGTGGAGTTCTCTGTTGTTCATGCCAGTGATGATCATAGCTCCCCCACTGAAAATCTCTTTGATAACATAAATCCCTTCATATTTAGGTACAAACTTGCCCCGAGAGTTTGGATTGACTTGAAGTTTTTTTTTATCTCTCGCTTTTCTATCATTTTGCTACGGTATTTTTTTTACCGCACCTCTCGGTTCCCTTAAAGTTTTTTATTTTTTTTTGCCTAGGTTGGTTTTCGGGTTTTCAACCTAGCAAGGATTTAATTCATCTCCTTTTGCCATGATTTTCCTTTTGGGGATTTTAAATCATGTCCCTCTTCCCTAAATTTTGCATAAACCGCCCTTTCGGGTTTTCAATTTAGCGAGAATTTTCTCTCACTTTTGGAGACTCGCTTTCTGGTTACGAACTCCTTAATGATAGTATTTTCTGACTGGGTCCATATTGATTGGACCAAGGAGTTCTTGGCTGTCCATGTCGGTGACTATCATGGCTCATTTGCTGAAAGTCTCTTTGGCGTCATAAGACCCTTCATATTTAGGCACAAAGTTGCCCCGAGAATGTCAATTGACTTGAATTTTTTTTCGTAGAATTAGATTGCTTGCTTGTAATTCACTTGGTCTGACTTTCCTGTTAAATG
Source organism: Chamaenerion angustifolium (assembly GCA_946814005.1). Lineage (NCBI taxonomy): Eukaryota > Viridiplantae > Streptophyta > Magnoliopsida > Myrtales > Onagraceae > Chamaenerion > Chamaenerion angustifolium. Next base: position 6,922,551 of record OX328279.1, read on the forward strand.
CACGAGCCATGCGTTGCTGGTACAAATGCCCGTAGCACTGCGTGATGGGCCGTCTTATGTCATGAGGTTCTACGTATCTGCATTTCACTTACTCTGACTCGTCCTTCTCTGCCTCGGCGAGGATTCTAGCTGATGGGAATTTTACTTCAATTGGCAACACAGCTTCGATCCCGTAAAAAAGGGAAAATGGGGTTGCCCCTGTTGATGTCCCTATTGAGGTCTTGTATGCCATGAGTGTCTAAGACAGCTTATCATGTCAGTCCTTTAATTGCTGCTTCCACTGCACCATTCATTTGTGGGTGATATAGAGATGCATTTTTAGACTTGATCACAATTCAATCCAATTTAGATTTCTGACATTGCCGGTGATGATTGACTTCGGCATCCCATGACACACGATGATGTCCTCGCTGATGAAAAATTCAATGGCCTTTCCCGTTATTCACGTCAGGGTAATAACCTCTACTCCTGATGAAGTAATTGATTGTAATCAATGCAATATGAATCGATGACCATTAGACACCTTTGGGCAAAGCATGTTGATTACATCGATGCCCCACATTGAGAAAGCCCGTGGGGAAGTCCTGGAATAGAGCTCTTGCAGTGACACGTGGATTTGGTTCACGTACACTTGACAGAGGTGATTTTGTTGGGCATGGTTTATACAGTCAGCAGTCATGGTGAACAAAAAGTACCCAAGTATTACACGTTCATGTGTGGTCCGCAACAACCTTCATGAATTTCATCCATTAGACGCTCAACTTTTTTAACATTCACGCATCTCAAATGGGTATCATCGAATGATCATTTGTATAGAGTCGAATCCGGCAAGGGTCTCCCACTAGCGAGTGGACGGAAAAAAACCCTAAGGGGGCTTTATCGAGCAAAGCTCCAATGGTGATATCGGTTTAAAATAAGCCTGACAAGCCCTCGTGAGCATCAATGTCATTGAGTTGGATCACTTGTGATGGGCCTGGGAATGAAACGGCGAGGAGAGGAAACAACAATGTCCCTGAACTTTCGGCTAAATGCTTCCTCCGGGCGACTTCATAATCTTTGAAATTAGGACAAAAACCCAGTCCTAAAAGTATCTATATCCTTCCGGGTGTGGGAATGTCATATGTGGGAGGTGGACCTTGGTCAGGATGGCCATGTGGGAGGTGGAGCTTGGCCAGGATGGTAAAAGTGCCTGACATGGATTGATGAGGTGCCACAACAGTAGTGTTGCTCGGGAAGACGAGGTCGGGGATACTGTGGTAGTCACGCCTGCATGGAGCTTAGAAGAGCCAGAATTCGCTCGACCTAGGAGGTCATACCAACGATTGACTGCACTGTGCAGGAACTCATGGCGTGCATGGTCTGTTCTAGTTGTATGATTCTCTCATGTTGTTGACGTGCTGGAGTCGTGGAATGTTGCATGGGTTTCCGAAAACCTAAATTCAAAATACCGTAGTAAGAAGGATGAATAAACAATTGATCATGCATGATTGATTTTGAAAATTTTATGTTCCATTCATTCCATTTGTAGACTTTGATTGCATGTATAAGTTTTTTTCAAAAATACTGTTAAATGTTTTGACCAATCGAAGTCTAGTCCTTAAGGCGTTTCACACGACGGCGCAGCTCACAGAGTGCATTTGTTGATTGTTCCTTGGTTCGAACGAAGATCGAGGACATGTATTTTGATTTTTTTTTCCTCGTTCTTCGTATGAACTGTTCAAAGGTGTCATTCAACTTAGCAACGTTGCTCTCACATTTTTCCAGGGTGCTCCCACATTGCTAGAATGACGGTGGTTATTCCTCGATGATCTCCTTTGGGCCGAAAGACGAATTTGCAGGTGTCGAATGGAACTTGTGAACGTATTCTGTTGCTGTTTAATCACGTAGACGCGCTTTCCATATTCCAGAATTCAAACAAGGTGTTAAGGAGAATCCAATTGACTATGTAGTTTACGAGCTCGTGAACCTCGTCAATCTTCTTGTTCACGTATTTCTGATTCCCTTTTTGTCACGGTTTTCCATATTCGGGAAATTTCGACCGTAGGGGGCTATATGGCCTTAATGTGATGGCAATGATTTTTTTTTTCATCCTTACCAAAGATGGTGCATGAAACGTCATAAGGATACAAAATTGAATGAACAGAACTTACATTTTTTTTTTTTGAAAAATGCAATGCAAGTGCGAGAATTTAACTTCATTAGTAAGACTCATATTACATTTACAACATTCTGGAATATATAATACAAAAAACCCAATCATATACATGTCATGATCTAGGGCCAAAACAAAACACATTTACATAATGAGACGAACTTCCATCTAGAGTTAATGGGATGATTTCTAATTCCCAACAGTTGGGACGAATCTTCTTCATGAATTGTGGGTCAATCTCGCATGAAAATGCTTGGGCTAAATTCTCATTTACATCAGTTGGGCCAAAAAATGGAAATACACACAAAACAGGTCAAGACTAAACACGGTGTGGAGCTTTAGTTCTAAATGGATGGAATTTCTAGGTTCTCTGAACCAGCGGAACCTCACCCCCTAAAGAGGATCACGGGCCCATTCCGATCATCGAGTTGATTTGTTTGGGTGCGTGCCGGCGGTCCAAACCGCTCCGGGCGCATTCCCCTACTAAACTCCCTAAGCTCTTAATGTGCTCCAAGTCTGAGCGGGTAATGGTAACCAGTGTGGTTTGTGCAAAACAAGAATTTAATTTCTTTTTTTAATTATTACAATTACATCGCCTTTTGGACAAAAGTTGAAACTGCAAGCATGAGCAAACGGTCAAAACGGATAAGGCAAAATATAATATGGCAAAGCAAACATGACAAAGCCTAACCCTCTAAAAGAAGTCCCCAGCAGAGTCGCCAAATTGTCGGACGTCGGATCCGACTTTCCCGACCCGTTTTGGAAAGTATTTTTAAATTTTGTTTGAAAATGTCGGGTCTTGGCGAGGGACGGATCCGGTCGAGAGGGGTCATCAACCAGACCGAAAAAATTGAAAGAGGCGCCACTGATTAATTAAAGGCTAATCGGAATCCTAAAATTTTGCCGAGGGTACATGGAGTTAACATCCTAGGGATTAGAAAGGTCTACGTCCATAGAATCAAGTTCGGGGGTTCGATTACGTCTTAAAAGCTCGCGAGCTCATAATCCCCCCTTTCGGTACTTTAGTTTTGCTTTTGCTTTTTTTTTTTGAATTTACCCGAATTTGCTCATTTTGATCATGCTTGGCGCAAAAAGACTACATGCATTTTCTTTAAATTAAACAAACTATGTACAAACATTTTTCTTTTAGTTAATTTTCAAATAGATAAACAAAAGAGAAAAAAATTAATCATGCTCGAGAAATGAGTGATTTAACTTTGGAGCCATTTTAAACGTGTCAAAAATACATGAATGATTTTGAAAATATTAAGCACGTTCGACCAATTTGTAATACTTTGACAAGTCACGAGATGTCCAAAAAATATTCAGGGACCAAAACGCAATTATTTGAAAAATCTAGCTGAATTGGGAATATATTTTAAAAAATGACAACATTAGACCTAAACTATTCTAGACTTATTTGTAACATTTGGTAAAGTTCCAAAAATAACCCAAAATTTATTCTAGACTTATTTGTAACATTTGGAGAAGTCATGAAATGTCTAGAAAATTTTAGAAATCAAAATGTAATTTTTTAAAAAAATGAGCTGAATTAAGAAAGAAATTCAAAAATTGCACAAATGGCTCAAAACCTTTCCGGTTTAGTTTATAACACTCGATAAAGTCCTAGAAATGACCCGAGAGTCCAAGGACCGAGTTTTAACCTTCATCCAAGTTTGGGAATGACTTACGTCATTTTTGAAAATATAAAAATAGTTTTTTACATATACATATATTATACATAAACATAATATATATATATATATATACATATAGATATATATAGTAATACATAAACATAATATAAATATATATTATACATATATATATATATATATAGTAACAAGTATATTATACATAAATATATAACATATGTATATAAACTCTCAATTTTATTTCACATTTATAAAATACAAATATGATATTGAATATGAGATAAATATACCTAACTCATTGGAGGATAAAATACCGTACGAGAAACCGAGACCGATAATTATCGATATTTTTTTCCATTTTTTTTCTATTTTTTCTTAACTCTTTTTTTCTATTATTTTTTCTTCACTTCTCCAATCTCCTTTCAACCTACGACACTTCCCTTATTTATACAAAATATTTGTAGATATTTTGTAGATATTTTTAGATATTTTTTAGATATTTTTTTTTTTTTTTTTATGTCGATTTCTCTTGGCTTGATTCCTCGTGTACGGTATTTTGGCCCCGAGCCAAAATCAGGTGTTTACAGTTGGTGCAAGATGTACCTCATACTCCTTGTCCGCAACATATAGTACCTCACAACTAGTAATTCCTAATGATATTTTGCGGAGTTTCTTCACTATATTTTTTCCAAGCTTGTCTGACTGACTCTTTGTTATTTTTCGTCATTTAGAAAAATCACGCATCAGTATTTTTCTAATTTATTACTCCACCAGGGGTATTGGAGGCTTTACTCGAACATTAAGGATCTTGCTGTTAAAGCTCTTCGAAATGTTATTCACCAGCAAATCAGTTTTCGAACCGTGTCAAAACTGATATCTACACCATGCAGTTGTGTCTATGGCTGATACGAACTCCTATGCTTTTTTGTTTAACGCATTTAACAAGTCCATATGTCATTTGTGTAATTGATAGGTGTACGCACATGCAGCCGACCGAACCTATTTCCTAACCTCTAACTTGTATGTTCTGGTAGATATGTCACATGCAATACCTATGCTTGGAATGTGGAATGATACCTTATACATCCTATCTCAAACCCTATAAATGACCAATTAATCACAATGCAATGTAAACATCGATGATGTAATAATCACAAAGAGGCAACAATTACACATACCTTAATGTTAGCATTTAAACATAAATTTACACTTACCTTCTGTTGATCTGACATTATTGTCCATCTCCTATCTGTAACAATGTCTCCAACAAGAATTTCCAAAAACTACTTCCAAGAGTTGTGGTTTTCAGCTTCCACCCATGTAAAATTCACCAGAAACAATGCATTGTCTGCATCCCTTGTAACAACGCACAACAATTGGCCTTCATCTGGATCCTTAGGGAAAAATCCCTCCAGGGCTATAAGTGGCCTACCACAATTTTTCAGACCACTTGAACAAGATTTAAGGCAAACGTAAAGTCTTTCAAACCTTGGTCTTAATGGGCTTGAAACTGAATCTACATTGACGACCACAGTACTTCCAGGGTTATGCTTTAGTAAGGTGGTTGCATAGTCACGAATCCTACCATACTCTTCAGTCCGATCACCGGTAAACTTTTCATTTGCCATATGTAGTCCTCGACTGATAGTGAAACGATTAACATTCCATTCAAATCGACGTTGTATTTCACCACTAATGAAACTATTCTACCGCCACAAGATAGGCAACATGTAATTGGGCTAGTCACGTATTTTGTAGGAAACTAGGATGGATCAAATATGATTGAACGTACCTTTACTTCTGGGTCATCCCGTAACATGTCTATGAAATTCTCGCATATCCAAGTTGCACCAATATTGTGGTTATGATGGACTATGGGACACTGATGCTCTTTCACTAACTGACATATTTCCATGGTCATTTGACGGTTAAGTCTTCGTGCAACAACTTTGAAGCCGCACTTGTTCTTGAAATACACCTCGACCCTTGTTTGGTTGTTTACAAGGAAATCAACAGCGTACCCATCCACTATGGCATGGTCCCTCGTTGCCTTCCTAAAATCAGCAACACTACCAAATAACATTCCTAGACTAAGATCGAGGTTTACCGCATCTGTGTCGGGTTTATAAACCTTGCGCTTTTCTCCACTAGTTGCCTCGTCCACGTGATCATTAGGTGGATCACCTTCCAATGTGTCACTTCCAGATTCACTAACGCTGTCTCCAAATCCTACTTCTTCCCAAGGGAACACCCTTTCTACCTTCACATTTTGTTTACTAAGTTTTTTAGCTTTTCGTTTTGAACCAGTCATGGTGCTTTGTTGCAATCCATCTGTTGGACCAGCACCTGCAGCAGGTTCACTACGAGGTATGTCGAATTCATCAACCAATTCGTCCCAATCATCCGCACTTGTGTCTTCGTCATTGACCCCGTGCTTAGGTACAAAATCTGAATCTTCTTCAACATCATCATCGTCCTTTTCACAATCATTCGGAAATTGGAATCATCAAACTATCCAAGGTGTCGCTCATTTCCGAAACGGTGTCAGTATGCATTTTATTCTTATCCTTCTCAATAGCTGACAATGTCTTATTGGCCTTCTGAATAGCTGACAATGTCTTCTTGCCCTTCTCAATAGTTGACAATGTCTTCTTGCCCATGTCATCTTCCAGTTGTCAATCAATAATTAATTCAGGTTCCTTTGTTCGACATGACCTACGAGTTTTGTTTATGACCTTGTTGCGGAGCTGCATCATGAATGGATCTTTGGAACATTCTTCTCGATCAAACGGTGGCATTACGTACATATTTATCTCCTTAGTTGTTCCTTGGCGTTCTAGTATTAGCCGAAGATCGTCAGGACAAGTGATTGCTTCAAGATTGATGTTGGCATCTCCATCCGTAGGCAACCAAAATATGGATCCTGCGCACAATTCCATAATACACTTCAGCTAGTCCGGACAACGAATAATAGTTCAATTTCTCGTACGGGACATGTAGTGAGTCAAGTTCACTTTCATATAATCGGGTACCCCCATTGTCAATCTATTTGCCACCATGACGGATAATTAGTGTTACAAGGTTTTGATATTTTCAATTATTATTTGGAAGTTTGTGCTTTTAAAGTTAAATATCAAACAACTATATGAACTTTAGATGGATGTACAAAATATTCCACTTGAACTTTTATTATAATGCAAAAAGTATTTTTCAATTGAGTAAAATATGATTTTACCCCTAATATATTTTGAAAATTTCATTAATGTTTGACTTTAAAAATATATTTCCTTACCGTTTGGTTATGTTTCGAATTTCCATTTCCATCAAATTTTTCATCTAAATTTAATAGAATATATTTTGAAAATTGTAAAAAAATTACTTTTAAAAATGTCATAATTAAATTATTCCAAACTTTTTTTCTAACTTACAATAGAGTTAGAAAATTTGATTAGAACTCGATTGAGCTATAATGGGATTAGAGTTTGCGTCTTCACTCAAACCCCTTAACTTGGATCAATTGAATCCCAATATAAGGACCCAATATAAGGAGTATGGATAATTATATAACTTCTTAAACAACAGATGATAATAGCTGTTTCCTTTCAACTTTGATGTGCAATTTAACCTCTAAAAATATACATATTTTTAATTTATTTTTTATAATTACGCTTTTGAACTTTACTTTATTTGTCACTAGTACTCATAAATTTTTATCCGATAAGTTTATATCCTAGTTTTGTCCGTACTTAATTAGTTATACATTAGTCGAAGAACAAATATATGACATGGATAGTGCGATGAAAAACTCATAATCATAGTTGTACTCATTACTGTTTAAAATGGTTAACTGTACCATTATGGTGTGGTGCAGTTATGGTAATGAATTTTCTACCCATAATGGTTATGGTTATAGTATTTGAGCTATACCCATGGTTATAACCATGATTATTATATAAATATAATAATTAATTATTATTAATAAACTAATATATACTAAATAATGAAAGTTAATGTACATACATGTAATATATAACTATGATGTTAGTTTTATATATTTTTATTATTAACAATATAGATTTATGTATTTTTTTAAATAAAATTTTCGATATTTTATTATATTACATGTGTGGAATAAATATGGGTATACGGGTAAAACCATGGTTAATAACCACAGTTATTTTAATGGTTATGGTATTGAAAATTATACCCATAATGGTTATGATTATGGTATGTGGTTTAAAAATATAGTATGGTTATGGTATTTACCATACCCGTACCATACCCTAACTATTGTCAGCCCTACTCAAAATGCTTTTATATTATAATATGTAGCTTTTCTAATGACTATTTATTTTGTTTATCCTAGGGTGTTTTAGAGGTCTCTTTACCATAATAGAAGTTTTGAGTGTTTGATCTAGAATAATTCTCATTTTGGTCATTTCGCAAGAGATAGAATATTAGTTATAAATATATTTCCATTCTATAAACCTGTGATCATATCTTTATTTTTTTTTATAAATCAGAAACTACAACAACCAAATCAAATAACTATTTGTCTTTAACTATTCTAGTAGTGGACTTCCCCTTCTTATTAAACATCTAGAGCTTCAAAATGTTTGAAGGAGGATTCATTAGAGTATGAAAATGCTCATCCAGTTTGACAACTTTCATAGCCAAAACATCCATCACCCCATTTGTTTTTCAGAACACGTGTCTGATTTTGAATTTGTTAAACTACAAAATAAGATTCCTGCCATCCAAAATGATAGAGATTAGTGGTCTATCTGCATATGAATTCTCAATTATCAAGTGAATTGCTTCCTAGCATCTGCTTCGACGTGCAAATCCTGTACTCCCAAATTCGTTATCACGGCTAGACCGTCTCTTTTAGTTTACAGTTCTACCACCAAACTATTAGTGATTCAAATACGCCTTTGAAATCCTGTTAGTCAGACTCCTCGTTCATTTCACATTACCCCACTCCTCCTTCCGGTCTAGGTTCCCATCGATATCTCTAATTAAAGAATAGAATGAATATGTTAAATAGTTTAACCGCTACCCAGTTAAGTGTGCAAGTTGGTCTCTATCCAAATATGGGAAAAGTATGAAATTGCACCTGGATGTTAGCAACAATTGGTAATTGGACCCATGATGTTTGTTATCACACCTAGACGTTTCTGTTTGTTGGTAATTGGACTTTTCCGTCCATTGTCGTTGGTTGTCCGTTAAATAACCCTTATGTGATGTTCACGTGCACTAAACATAGCCCGATATACCTAAAATACCACAGTCTCTTCATGTTGATAAAGTCTCTATGTCTTCTCAATTTCATTTGTTTTCTCCATCTGTTACTCCAAGGTCCGTGAAGACGATTGCTCCAAGGTGAAGACGATTGCTCCAAGGTCGTAACAGCATGGGTGGTAAGATGCTGAATCTTATTCGGTGTCTTTCCTGGAAATTTGTAAGATACGTCATCGGATAAATAGACTATCTGCGACACCGACATGTAGAAAACATGTCACATAAACATCTACATCGTACAATGTTGATTTTGGATGATCGATTAGAACAAGACATATATATATGACAGGGTTCCTTAGTTCTTGCTAGTACCATCTTCAATACAACCATCCTGGACGGAAGCCAGTTTGATTGAAGAAAGTTCGGAAGTTTGATTTTGTGTGGTTAAGGATGGGGCTCTGGTGCAACCATAAGGTTGACCCATGACCTATCGAGCAGACCAAACTGCTCCACATCCCAACCGTCTTCTATAACTTGGCCACCAAAAACCAGAATCTGCCTAGACGCCAGAATGCCTCGGTGTCTCTCTACCTTTGTTTTGATCTCTTCAACACGGTCAAAGAAACCGATCTCAATGCTGAAAAGTTTCCTATCCTCCGACTCGAAAATTAGATCCATAATGGAACAAAAAATGAAGATGGACTGGTTACCGATAAAACCGTAGAAGTGCAAGACTCTATATAGACACACAATGACTGGACATATAACAGTAACTGTAACTCCACCATTTACTTGCGGGGAAAATGCAGATAGTAAGCATTGAAGGCAATGCTTTCAGTGCCTTAGGCTTAGATGTTGACTCTTTTAATGCATATACATAAATGACTGGAGATCTATTGTGGCCAAACTTGCCCGTACACGTCTTTCTTGTTGTATCTTCTATCCCAAGACCACGACACATCTGTTTGTGGATGTACGAGAAGAAAAAAAACATGTCCAAGAACGGGAACGTAGGAAACATCGGAAAAACAAACCAAAGGTTTCATGCATAATATGCTTACCGTTAGTGGAATATGGTTTTGGAGGAAGCTCATAAGGAACGGGAAATTGAATAACTTCAGACAACGTTGAATCAGTGTTACAAGCTAAGGTGAGAAGTTATGATGGATCAACTTGAGGTGGGGTGGGAACAGAGCTCCAGCTTCTCCAGCTTCGGTTTGATGATGATAAAATAAGATCTTTACACAGTAGCAGGCTGAAGGTATGAATGTATGTGTGTGTGTATATATATATATACACGCATGTATTTAAGTGTTATCATCTTATATGAGCACAAGTGTTAAGATTCAAATATAATGCAGATGAAGGCAAACCGAAATAAGAAACAACATCTGAAGTATTGACAAGCTCAAATCTGCTTTTGAATTAGTAACAGACATTGTCGCTCCTCTTCCACCTCCACCTCGAGTTGATCCTCAAAGAATGTTACATCATCGAACTTGGCTAGCATTTTACTACCTCCAATGAAGTGCCTTCATCTGTACAAGAAACCGCACGACCTCGTCTTCAAATGGCCGATGGTAAGAACAACACTCCTAACTGGCACCGGTCAAATATGAATGATGGGGAGTTCTTACGAGCGTCTGGTGTGGTTTGCTTTCCATTTGACCCAATACTTCTTCAGTAAACTTTTCTCCACATGGGATGGCTCAGGGGTAAATTAGTCATTTCACATTGCATCGATTCAAAATAAACGACTTCACGTGACACTTAACATGAATTATTAACGTTTGTTGCAATTACCAACGAAATGAAACATACGAGTGTAATTAATTGCAACAAAAAATATATAGGTCCACTTACAAAAAATTATAAACATCTGGTACAATTTCATATTTTCCCATCCAAATATAGTGATGAATGTTTTTATTTTCCAGCCGCAAGTGATTTTCCGAGTTTGCCCTTGAATAGGCCGCCTCTATACTACATGTTGCTAGCTAGTCTTTAGCATCCCTGGCGTAGACCAAGGAAAGAAGAAAAACATTGAGAAATCAACACATCTCTCTCTCTGTCTCCGCAGTTCAATTTTACACAGAAGAGAAGAGAAGAGCTTCGGGAAAGATATATACACGTGGAAAAGAAGAAAAAGGGGAAAACAGAGATACGTAACCTTGTACTCTTTTACACCATCGACATCATCATCTTCATCGAATAAGGAATTTATGGTGCAAGATTTTGTGTATCAGCAGCATTGCCCGATGCCCCCACTGCCTTAAGGTGATCTTGTCATTGCTTTTCGACGAATTCTACCTTTCTGCTTTCAATGGAGCTTCTTTACTGATCTAATATACTATTCAAACGACTGCAGTATCTACCCTATACTGCACTAACACCCACCGCAAAAAAGGATAATCCATCGAATTTTCTCTTGCTTCGTCAAGCCCTAGCTCCGCCTTTGGAATTATTTATCAGCAATTTCTTCTGCTGGATTTCTTTCGAGGTCTCTGAGGATCGAACTGACAAGTTCCTCAATTTCGTATTGGGCGTACTAGGGCTGGACAATCGCCACGGATTTGGCGGGCACAGCTGCCATATACTCATTGAATGAGAGTTTAGAACTTCACTGCACTTGAATTTGGGTTTTATCAATTCAAATCTCTGTGGGAAGAGGTTAGGGTTGTAAAGAGCGTGGAAGAAGCTACAACGTATAAAATGTCATCCGACAGTTGGCAGAAGGGATGCCTATGCTACTGGGTTATTGGCTTTCCATGGTTGTACTTTGTCCCTAGGCCTTAATGATCTTGCTACTCTCTGAGGATCTCTGACTAGAAGTGGTGATGGTTGTTGTGAACTGGGTCAGGACGAGGCATTGGAAATTAGATTGTTGTGGGCACCTCTCATTCTTCAAGAAACCACTCAGGTTGACATAGTTCAAGCTGAAATTTGACCACAACTAGAGCTTCTTAAGCTGTCCACTTCTGCTTGAGTTTTCCAGGATCTGAGGACTTTTTAGTATAAAGACAGCTGCATACAGTTTCTGAGCTGGTGAACAGTATTTTGGACTAAGTTATTGGTAAATTTATTCAAATTTTGTCTTCTGGGTTGGTAGTTGGACTTTCTAGGTGACTGAGAGTTTTATGGAGGCATTTTGGAGCTGGAACTGATTTCTGGTACATGGTGCATAACCAAGAACTTTGTTTTTGGTTCGTACTTCTTTGTTGGAAAACCCTGAGGGAAAGAAACTCTAGAAGTTCCCCTTTAGAGATTCTATTTCAAGCTCTCTGCAATGTCGCGCTGCTTTCCATTCCCACCACCAGGATATGAAAGGAAAGTTGGAGCAGACAATGTGAGCTTGTTAAAGCAGGTTAATCAGCGTTTTCTTTTACCTACACTAGTAATTTCAGATGCAAAGTAATCACATGGTTTACTTCTTCTGTCCATCTCTTTGATGCTGGTAATGCTGATAAGGTGGGTGGAAGCTGCTCTCTCCCTACTGAAATTGTTTAAAGAATCTTACTGTTATGGTTAAGGAATATGGATGTTGGACGGCTTTGAGGTTGTCTTTAAATCTAGTATTGGTTTGCTTAATTTTCTTGGTGATAGTTAGATAGGCATACAGCTTCCATCGTCAAGAAATGTTGTGGGATTTGGTATAAAATTAGTACTTGCCGTATGTAGACACTTCTTCTGATGTTAGAGCTTTACATTGTTATGAAAATCTTGTTGCTTGTAGTTAGACAACTGGATTAGGTTATTCATTTATCAGTTGACTGGACTATGATTAGGTAATAAAGGCTTATTGTTTGATGCTAAAACTGTTCGTAGTCTTGGTAGTAAACTTTTCAAAGAATGTAGTTATGCTGTTTGATATTTGTAATGATGACTAAAGACTGGGCTAGAATGCTTTTAAAATAGTACATGCATGAAAGTTTTTTTTTTCTTCAAGCTCTCTTATATGGGCTCATTTGATAGTTTCAACTGCCTAAGTAGTCGTACTGGCCTTCCTTCTCTCCTTCTTGATGCCTATGAGGGTCATTTTAATTCTTAGCTGCTGCGTCGGAGATAGATGTCCTATTCATCCGTAACTAGTTTATTTTTTCTTCTATTTGAAAAATAGCCAAATTGTATTTGTATATAAGGACTATACATAATTGACAGAAAACAGAAAGGGGAAGGGAGACAGAAAAACTAGAGAATTAGGGAAAGCTAGCAGAGCCACTAACTAGGCTGAATTCAGCAAACTCAGAGAGGACAGGTGCTGGTCGGATAAGCATCAGAGAGGATGCTGTAACATGCAGCTTACCACTGTGACATTCAGGATCACTCATTCGACACTAAACCAATAAGTGATACTAGGAAACACATGCGGTATTATTCAATGTTGTTATCCAGTTGGTTTAACTTGTCTGTCCCTGTTCACATACTTCTGTTGGATTCTAGAAGTTTCTGGAGAAAAAGGATCACAGATCTTTGTTTTAAAAGGTTTTGGTAAAATGGATATTCCAGGAGTAAGTGAGACTAGTATATTCTTGTAGCTTTATATCAACGAAGTGTTAAAGAAGCAATTTGAAAGATGTTTTTAGTGAAATCTTTCTTGTATGGTCCACTTAATTTTGGCATCAAGAAAAGGTCTAAGCTTCATCTGCAGTTTACATTGGCCAGAAAGCTTAAGAATGGAATTCTAGAAAAGAATTATGATGGAAGAATTAGTGTGAAAGAATTGAAATAAGTCTTTGCATTTTGGATAGAAATATAATGGTGAAATTTGGATAGATCCGCGTGGTTATAGAGATTGGCAGATTATTACTTGATTGAGCAATGGAAAATTGAAGTTGCAAAAAATATAGCTTGTATGGACATATTCGAAATCTTAAATGTGTAGTTTGACAATAAGACATTGATTTAGGAAACTGTAAGATAATGACCCATCTGCCTTATGTTCTGGACATCATTTCCTATTATGCGAAACTAGAAAGCATGAGGCCTCTTTGATTGCAACCAGTGAAATAGTACATGAGTGCACATGGAAAAGTCTGAGTGAAAATTTCTTGACTATAAAGGTAGAAGGTGACTGCAAATAATTTCTGAGTGCGTACCTTCTTTTTATCAATCCGAAAGACATCTGGGTGGTTCTCGATAATTTGTTATGAGCTGTGTTACTACTCTGTTTACGATAGGATATCTTTCTTACTGCTTAGATAGAGCCTCAAATACTTTGCAATGAAGATGCCTCTAGAAACAGCATACTCGGATGATCCTGTTATTTGTCATGATATCATTCTTGAAACTATTGCATTCATGAATTTGAGGGTAGGGGCTTTTTAGTTGGGCTTCAATTTTATCAACAAGAAGCGCTTCTCTAATTTGACCTGATTTTCTAAACTTGGCAGGATAAGCACAGAGAAAAGAAGCATAGGAAGGAGAAACGAGACAAGGAGAAGCGAGAGGGTAAAGAGAAGAAAGAAAATCGCGGTGATGAAAAACATCGAAACAAGAAAGCAAAGAAGGATAAACATAGAGACAAGAAAGATAAAGAAAAGGACAAGAAAAAGAACAAGGAGAGAGAAAGGGATAGAAGTAGCACCTCAAATGAGAAAAACCAATACGTTCAGGTTGGACATTTCAACCAGGAGAAACATTTGGACCAAAAAGAGTCTCGTTCATTTCCTGCTTTGCAAGCTGCAGAGAAATCCACTCAGAAAGAGAAAGATAAAATTAGAAACAGCATTCCAGACAGCAAGAGATCTTCTATCACACTTGATGGTCAGAATGGTGAGAGGATTGTTTCCGCCAATCATGTTGCTGCTAGGGTCAGTGATGCTAAATGTATACAAGAATTGGCCAAGAGGCTGAAAAATGACCAGTCTTCTGGGAGCGAACAAGCATCTGCTATTCCAGAGCGGAAAAAGAATAATGTGAAGGGCCAGCTTTTAGGCAAGGCTGTTGGTGCTGGGCTGGAAGTTAAAGAAAAGACAAATGATCGGATACATAATAATGAGAAAAAGATGGATGAACGTGTGATAAAGGAGCAAACTGGATTAAATGGAACTGTGAAGGTCCAAAGTTTCGGGGAAACCCCTGGTCGAACAAAACACCAAGAGATAGCAAAACCTTCCAATGTAAATGCTAAAGAAATGGAATGTCGGGAAACAATGACAGTGAGGGAAGGGGATGATATACGGGGAGATAAATTAAAGGTCCAATATTTAGATCAGAGGAAAGGGATGGTGAAAGAATCGAGGAAAAAAGAGGAAAGATCAAAGGAAAAGAGTGAGCAGAAACACAGTGATCAAGAAAAGTTGAAAGCAGGCAACACGAATGGTGTGCTTGGCAGCGCTCATTTAAATAGCATACAGCCCATGAAGGAACCCAATAGGACTGTAGCTGCTGAAGGGAATCTTAAGAAGAGAAAGGCTGAAACAAATGGGTTTATGCTTGGTAAGCTCTTTAAATCAATGTTACTATGTTTAAAGTAATATT
This sequence comes from Chamaenerion angustifolium, assembly GCA_946814005.1. Classification (NCBI taxonomy): domain Eukaryota; kingdom Viridiplantae; phylum Streptophyta; class Magnoliopsida; order Myrtales; family Onagraceae; genus Chamaenerion; species Chamaenerion angustifolium. The sequence goes on from OX328279.1 coordinate 6,938,079, forward strand.
CTTTTAACTTGTAGTTTTTATGGCACAGCAAATGTGATACCTAGATGGTATATTTCTCCATGTCCTATAACCAATGTCAGACTTCATCTGTTGCTAGCATATATACATACATGCATACTTTTTCATAGATGTTTTAAAAAAAAAAACACAAAAAATATTACAGTTTTTTGATAAATTTATCTTGAAAAACTCTAACTTACGGTTTTCGCTTCACAGTTTTCCAGAGATAAGAACGTTCCCTATGATCTTTCATAGTTTTTGCATTGTTGAATCCACACTACTGTTTTTACATTTTAGTTAATTGTTTTCAGCAAAATGAGTTTTAAGCCAATACTAAATTGTATTCCTGTAAAGTTGCAGCTATTTATGTTGTTAACTGTGTGCATTGAGGATACACAGGCTTTTCAATGCAAAGATGCCCTATAAGCTTCTAATGTGTAGCTATCAATTTGATATTGATCTGACGTTTCACAGGTGATGAAGTTGGGGCCAAGAAGTTGCACAAACAAGCTCAGATTTTTCAACCTCCAGTTGAGAATCGAGTGGAAACCCATCAAATTTCCACGAAGATGACTCCTTCTCGCCCAAAGCCGGTTAATCATGTTAAGGTAAATAAAGATGAAAACAAAATAAATGGTGTCAAGGGAGCTGCTCATACATCTCCCATTTCCCCTTTGTACCACCCTCCATCATCTGCTGCACAAGCTGTGTTGCTATTAGCAGAAGCATCTTCATCAGGACCACCACATCCCGATTCTAAGTTTCTTGGTGAGATACTGAAAGTCCCAAATTTGGATGATTTGCCCGATTTAGATGATGACCAAGGATGGCTTTTTCACATTAAGAAGCAAGACTTTAAGAATTCCAATGAAAGACCATCGTCTATCTTTCGGGGGACCCCAGAGGTTTGGGGAGAATCTCTTTACATAGAATCGGTTGATATTCATGCATTGCCTTATGTCTTCCCCTACTAATTGGATTCCTGAAATTGTGACCGGTGGGTGCTTGAGCTGTCATGGAAGGATTATCTCCATCTTGCTCGCATGCTTCTATTGGGATCCATTATTGTTTGCATATCTCGGTCTGCGACTGCTAAAACTGTTCCTTCCAGAGAGTATTGCAGATTGTTGTTGGAGGTCACGGTCACCACCTGGGAATGTTGGGGATTAAAGATGAAGATGGGTTAAGAGAGGGAGGGAGCATATTACAAATATTCATTTGATTGTGTATTTTCTGTCATGAATTCATGATAGCCACGAGTAAAGTTAGTTATTAGTTTGAGGAAGTGATATAAGAGGAAATGAGTATTCCTCTTTTTACAGCTCTATCATCACAATTTTGATTTGTAACATAGCACAAACAGAATAGGCGACCATGGATTATTTAATGTAAGTCAGACGTCGTTTTCTTTACCAATACATATAAAACACATCTTAATCTTCCACGTCAAATTCGCTATATAAATCCAAAAAACTGACATCAAATATCGGTATTGAACAATAGTGGATGTAATCTGAGCCCTCTCTGTCAAATTTGTCAGTCTTGGCTGGAGTACATAGACCACATATTGCGTGGGTGTGAACACGCAAAAAAGATGTGGAATTCAGTAACTTGGCCGCCCAGTCCGTGGCAATCGTTCCACTATCCTTTAAATGAGTGAATCAAATTTGGTTGTCACGCATCAGAAGTCACTATTCAAGGAGTTGAGTGAAACTTCTTTTTTCCTTATGTATGTATTATGGAACATTTGAAAAAATAGTAACTCACTTATTTTTAATGATAAACCTGCTTATTCATCAGTGTATAATCTATCTTTATCTCAGGCAAAATTTCACCAAAATGTTTATCTTAAGACTCAGACGAGTAATGAGTTTATCTCCATTGATATTAGTTGGACTCCTCCAAAAAAGAATTGGTTTAAAATCAATACAGATGGAGTTGCTAAAGGAAATTAATGGTTTGCAGGAGCAGGTGGGGTCATCCGAGATCACAAGGGTCAATGGGTTGCAGGATTCTCAAGGAACTTGAGATGCTCAAACAATCTTGCTGCGGAATGTTGGACCATCCGAGATAGGCTACCACTGGCAAAATCACTTGGATTAAAATTCATTCACCTCGAAACGGACTCTCTCTCAGCTAATAAGGTAATCCTTAATAAAAATATGTCAAATATAAAACTAATGTCCATCGTTGCGAATTGCATGAAGCTCTTGATGCAGTTCGAAAGAGTGAAGTTCACACATATTTTTCGAGAAGCAAATGCGGTAGCGAATATCATGGCGGGTATGGCGATCAACCAGCGACATGTTTTTCAACTCCATATCTCACCTACGAAGGAAACTACTCACGCGCTCCGAAAATGCACTGTGGAGTTTTCTTTTTCAAGAATTGTTAAAGCTAGCTAGTTTTGACATGTGTAGTTTTGAACTTGGATGAAACGTTTGTCACCTATAGCGAGTTTTAATCCATAATTATATAAAAAACAAATATTCGCAATTGAGGTGAACAAAATAAATGTTTGGAATTGAGACCTATTCGAAACCGAATAACATATTTTAATATAGTAGGAAAGTAGAAGGAATGTAACTAAATGATCAAATACTAACATTATTGATTATTTTTGTAATCAATAATGTTATGTTTGGCCAAGAAACAATCACTTTATTATTATTCAGTTGCAGAAATCATATTGTCGAGTAAACATAATTATATAAGAGGAAGTGGATGTATTAGAGTCAAGTTACTTGGCCACATCCCCTGTCTTAATTTTCTAATTACCCAATTGGCACATCTATTCGCATTTTTCAAACAAATTTCCACTGAAGCCATGGTATCCGAGTCGCCATCTCATTAATATTTGTCAATAAATTATTCAATTCTCAATCTACTCTTTGTTGTGTTCCTTGGAGCATGTGGATAATTTGTTGTGCATCTGACTTAAGAATTACCTCATCCCATTTGTTATGCACTGCTAGTTCTACATCTTGACACTCATATCTTTCTATGTGGTGTTCCTTCCATCAATTATTATCCCTTCCCAATCCCATGCCACCACCCTAATGCCTCCCTTCTCTATCGCTGCTACCCACGTCGCATCGTAGTTTACCTTAATGATGTTGTTTGATGGTTTTCTCCATGAATGTGTGTATTGGTCTGGTCTTCTACCAGCATCGAGGGCTGCAACCGGACCTCTGGTTCTCCATGCTTCCTTCGCCATCGTTGTTGCACGTATGATTGCTTCCGGCCACATATTCTATCTACTGTGCATCGCTCGACATCTTTCTTTCCAGATTTCCCACACCATTGTCTCCCCTGTTATGCGACGCGTATATCCCTATTCCCCTCATGCTATTCCCACGTCATGCATGCCTTTCAGCCATACTTCTTAGTGTATCTCTTCATGCATGCTCCATCTCAGCCCTATACCCCTGAACCACACGATCTTTACCCAAGCGCAACTCAGCAGCGCATGGCTAAACATTTCTATCCTCTCGTTTGTCTCTCCTTTGGTTGGTCTTGCACATCTTCTCTGTTTGTCCTACTATCTCGTGATAGCTCACGGAGCCGACGATAAACCGGTTTTTGTCGTGCCACCCTATCTATAGCAGTCGACCAAATTAGTTTATCCTCACTCGACGATTTACATAGGTGAATTGATCTAATGGCCAACCTTTCCATTTTTGTGGTAGTCGTTTGTAATCATGACAACTCTCACCTCCTTTCTTCGGTTCTATTAGTTTCGCCACCTTAATCTTCTCATCTTCCACCATCCTTCCTTCATGGCGTAACCTGTTACCATTAACCACTGGTATCCATGCATCCTGTAATGCCCTAATCCTGTTTCCATTTCCCATTTGCCATACCCATTTACCCTAATCCTGTTCCCATTTCGGCTACCTAAAACACGGTCCTTTAGATATCTAAGTGATTCTCATTTAGATCTCCTCCAATTCATCGGGAGACCAAGGTACTTCTCTGCATCCTCCACTGCCCTAATTCCCAACGTTTTCGCAATTATGCTCTTCGTCGTTTCCCTTGTCGTTGCATTGAATTGTATGCACGAATTGTCTACATTTATCTTTTTTCCGGAAGACACACTATACCTTTCTATTGGAATCCACATTATACCTTTCTATGGTTGTCTTCAAAGCCCGGGCATTCTCTTCAACCACCTTGATAAAGAAAATATAATCGTCCGTGAATAGCAAGTGGTGTATTTTCGAGCATGTTCTTTTCATTCTTATCCCTTCCAGCTTATTGTCCTCTACATCTCGAATTATTTGTCGAGACAGAACATCTGCCACCAGGATGAACAAGTAAGGCGATAATGGGTCCCCTTGTCGGTTGGAATCTTGTCGTCTTTTTCCCGTTTACTAGGAGTGATAAAAAAAATACTGACTTGCACGAAAGTCCAAGACTAAGACCAAGACCGACTTAGACCGACCCCGGGTGGGTGTTTTGTTTTCTTCCAACTCGGTCTCGACCCTTTTCCCCGAAAGCTCGATTAGGACCAGACTCGGTCTCGGGCTTTTCTTTAAACTTTAAAGTCAAACTTCCACTCATGTCTTCATTCTTCCTTGTGCATGAATTCCTCCTACCAACCCTATCCAATCAATCCTCGTATCTTCATTTCAACCCAATTCAACTAAATTGTCTATAGTTCCATTGATGTGATTCTGTTTCAAGCTCCTGTTTTTCCATTTCCATGGAGGAATTCAAAGGTATTCTGAAGTTGGGTCTGATTCGGTGGTGACAGCTTCCTCCGCCAATGGCTCAAATCAATCCTCACATTTTAATTTAGTTTTAAATGTTTAATTTAATTACTAATAGTACTCGCCTACATATGACAAATATTGGCGAGCGGGGTAAATGTTGGATTTTAGTTCCTATGACTCACCATTGGGTAGATATAGTTGGGCTAGGATGGGCTACAGACATATCTCGCATCAAGGTCGATGAGAGATTACTGCATTGTCTTACTAAGAGGTAGCGACCCAAGACGCGTACATTTCACCTCCAATGTGGTGAAATTAACCTCTACTGTGGTGAAATTACCGTAACCCTTAGGGACGTACAAATTTGGTTGGGTTTACGGGTCAACGGTCCACCCTTATCCGATCAATATCTGTTGACTCAATGTCAAGAAGTAATGATCGATATGCCAACTCTATGTCCACAACTACTGGGAGTAGTCTTTTCGCGTGAAGAGGAGGAGATAACCAAGAATGATGTCCCCTCTCTTGGCTGAAGAGGATTTTTGAAAAGAAATAAACTGACCCGGATTGGATTTCTGCAATCGAAGAGGACGCTATAATGAGAGCCCGAGGATATATTTTACATTTACACGGTAGATTTTTATTCCCTAACACAAGTGGGAATAAAGTGTCTCTATAGTACCTTTCGCTACTAGAAGATTTATATAAAACAACTCAGTATAGTTGGGCCTCGACCGTATTGAGTTATCTATATTCCACGTTGTGTAAAGTCGTGCGAGCAAGGAGAACAAATGCAACTGGATGTGCCGTCTTACTATAGGTACATAGTCAACTATGCTAGAGATCTATACTATTTTCCAAATTATTTAAATAATTTAGTCTACTCAACTATGTTAATAATTTGGTCAAGTTATGGTTATGTGAGCATTTGTCTGTGGGAGACCCATGACCAAGAATATGACGTCAATTTTTACAAGTGCTTCATTGAGGATGCGGTAAGACCACTTAATCATGCATTGTTGGGTAATTTATTGTTTTTGACATTCAATATTAGGTGGGTACCACCAAAGGCTTCAAACAAAATCTATAATCGCACGTGCGACAATTTTATAGAGATGAATTGACTGCAATACAACCAGACAAGGTGAGTCTAGGTTCTATATAATTGTATTGATTGATTTATAACATTTTATTATGCAATCCAACAATAAGATATATTGTGTGCAGATAAATAGAGACCCTTACACACCGAACCAGGTGTCGCCCCTCCTACTGATATGTACTGAAGATGTATGGTGTTGCATGTTGAAGTTGTCGTTGATCCACTTCAACATTGTCGAATGGCCCATGCTAGATCGAGTTTGGAGACAATTATCCTTCCACTGCAGTCTATCCCAAACATATTTGAGGACCGCCAAGTGTGGGATAGTATGTACATTTTGCAGTGGGAGAAGAACGCACGTGAAGCGTAGGTTACTTGACAAGCAACGTATTGGGCAACGTGTGAGAGTTGGGGCGAGATGGATCTCCCTGATCCGAAAGGTGTACCCTAGAGTACTACTTATCATGGTATAGCCAACTAGGTGTGACAATGATGCAAGATACCGAAACCGTTGGGGAAATTGCAGAATAAGAAGCGGTGATTTCTCCGATCCGGTTTGAACCACATGAAAACCAATCTATGTTGTTGGTGAATGAGATTCATTATTGTGTAATTTTAATTATTTAAGTGTTTATACATCATTAATAACGATCTACTTGTGTGTATTCTATAGATGATAATCATATGACATTTGACGAAACTGACCACAAAGATTTTGAAGAAGACAATATGTAATGAGAAACAACCGGTGACACAACCTACTCAAAAACAAAGTCAGTCAACTAGACCCACCAAGATTAGGAATGTCTGAGGTTGAGATGATTGTAGAAGTAGAGATTGAGGTATGGGTGGTGGGTGAAGGGTTTGGATGTCGTGATTCATCATGTATATTATTTTTTGAATATTATTGTGAAATTTTGGATATTGATTGATATTTTAAGTAATTCCTCCTGTATCAATAAGTATTACAAACACCATTGATACAAAATTTTACTATTTCCATATATTTCTCATTGATCGCATACATTCCATTACCATGACATAAGACAATAAATTGTTTGCATTAGATTCGTACAAAAAATCCAATAGACGTAGCAAATGAAATTAAGTCACTATTTACCCTACTGATTACAAGATCTTATGTGGTGACTTGGTTGTCCACATTTGCGAAATTTCTTTGGTTAAGAGGTAGAATTAGAATCCACCTCATTGAGAATTCTAACATTTCTTCGACCACGTTTAGAGATCAAAATTTGTGGATCACGCAATACCTTCATCCTGTTCCATGCAGGCCACCATTATGGGTCTAGTAAAGGGTAAACTTTTGGGAGATATGTTCGCATATAGTAATCCAATAAAAAATGTGGATCACCATACAATGTCAATTCCAAATTGATGTAACAGATCACAACCATTTCGTGTGTACAGGGTTGACGAAACAATGTTCATTCACCACAGTCACAAATCATTTGTGGCAAGTTTACGATATACGTCTTGTCAATGCACGTATGCACTCTATGCTTTTCTCCATGAAAGTATGTATATAATTCAAAAGGATGAGATTTCTCCTCTGTTGATCACAAAAACTCTATCACTTTAGACAACAACACGTTCCCCATCGATCTCTCCTTTTCATATATTGCACGACAATTGACAAAGTAAGTGTTTAGTCGAGTAAATGTAAGCTCTACCAATACTGTTAGTAGTAATGACCGAGCTTATTTTAATACCTTGTTAAAGAATTCCGACCGATTTGTTGTCATTACGTCGTACCTATATCCTCTGTCATGCGCTAGTTAACGACCAGAGACTAAAATATACTAAATTAGTTAACGACCTACGCAATTTTCCATCGTTCATTATTATGAAGGTTTGCTTAATATCGGTCAAACCTTTCCTTAGACGTGGCCCACACCATTTCTGAGAAGTTTTTCCTTTAATTCTCGATCTTTAAACGTTTTGTTGAAGTTGCTTGCGAGGTGACGAATGTAGTATTTGTGAACACCCAAGGGTGTTAGGAAACACTAGCAACTCCAACTTTAATTCAACTGTGACGATCAAATCTTACACATACATGTCGTTCATCTCTCATCACGTGATGTCGTAGACGTTCCAAAAACCATTTCCAAGATGCGGCAGCCTCAAAAGTGAAGCATAGAGGAAAAATCTGATTGTCAACATCGTATCTAAGGCTGACAATGGTTAAGGTAAGGTGTGGGTATGTCAAATACCATAACCATACCATATTTTTAAATTGCATACCATAACCATTACGGGTATAATTTCCAATATCATAACCATGGTTATTAAGTACGGTTTTAACCGTATACCCATATATATTACCACTATGTGAAATGTAATGGAGCATTATAAATGTTATCTTAATAAATACATAAATTTATGTCACAAGTAACAAAATTATTCAACATTAATATCATTCAACATTAGCATCATTCAAAATTAACAATAATACCATTAACATTTACATCATTCAATTGTAGTTCGCCCTGAAATTATAAATTCGTTAAATCTAAAAGTGAAAATCTTATTTATGTTATTAGTGTTTATTGATATAATAATATTAAATTATTATTATATATATATATATAATAATCATGGTTATAACCATGGGTATGATTAAAATACCATAACCATTACGGATACAAAATTCATCACCATAAGCGCACCGCACCATAATGATATGGCTAACCATATAAACTGGTTTTTTCACCGCACCATTGTCGACCCTAATCATATCCCACTGCTTCTAATAATTTAGCTGTGTAGTTTCCATACAAATGGGTAGCATCAATGATGATTAGGGGATGACAATATGAGAAACCTTCAATTGAAGGCTTATATGCCCAAAATCACTTACCAAATGGCAAATATGCCACCATCCTCCGTGGCCACTCCTTTCCATTTATAGTAAAAAAATTGATCCAGGGTTTGAATGACATAAACCGACCATCAATGGTGGAAAACACCGAAATGCATTCTCGTGTTTCCCAAACATTGCCTCAATTATCCATTGTTTGGTGTACCAGACCTTGCGGTACGAGGCACTTTGTGTGTACTTATCTTTAAGAATTTGCTGCAAGTCGCAAACTCTAATATCTGTGTTGTGATACACATATGGATATATCAATTCAACAATCAATTTGCGATCAAGTTGTCTATGATGTTGTATAGTAGTAGCATTTCGAGGTATATTTTAGAAGGAAAAAAAAATCCATGTATAGCCATAAGTATATTACTTAACACTCTTTCTTATGTTGAAGTATAAATGTTAATCATGTCCAACTTATACAAAGAAACTCAACTCAAAGTGCACTCAAAGATTTTGTAAACAAATGAGACATATATTCTTTGATTCTCATATATGCTATGCAAATTAGGTTCTCCTGAATCTTTTCATGGATAAAATGGAAATCCATCTCAATATGTTTGGTTCTGTTATAATAAACTGGATGCGAGGCAATATGAATGATTAATTGGTTACCGCACCAAGGCTTAACATTTTTATGAGTTTCAAACCAACCTCATTCAATAAATGATATATCAACAGAACTAGTATTTGCATGAATTCAAATGGATATTAGAGTTCGCATGAAGATTGTGTCATATATTTGTACTCAGACTCGTAGTTAAATCGAGAGATTATAGTTTGTTTCTTGCTTCGCTAAGAGATTAAATTTCCTCCAACAAAGATGCAAACACTTGTAATACACCTTTTATCAATCTTAGACCAAGACCAAGTAGCATCTCCATAACACTTGGTTCCAATATGTTTGAGATCTCGATATAAAATGTCTAACCCAGGGTCTTCCTTCAAGTTACACGAGACTTTTTCTAAAACTACTCAATGACTAATCGTAGGTGAAAACATAAATTGACTCACAACACTTACTGCATATGCAATATGAAGACATGGTGATTGTGAGATAGTTCAATTTTACAACATATCTTCTATATCTTTTAGGTTTATCAATCAAACTACATCGTCTTTTATGAGGTGAGTATTGGAGTCATTAGAGTGTTAGACGTACTGGACCCCAGTTTCTCAGTTTCCTTCAATAAGTTAATCACATTTCCTTGGTGACATAAGGACTCCTTACTTATTATAAATTCCAGCCCAAGGAGTATTTCAACCAAGCTTAATGCTTTGCATTAAATCTCATATGAAAGAAAGACATAAGATTTATGATTCCAACATGGTCATCTCCTATAATAATATTATCATCAACGTAGACGAAAAGAAAAAGAATACTTATTGTTGATTATTTGACATAAAACAGAGTAATCACACTTGCTTTTCTTCAACCCAAATTCCAAAGCTACTTTGCTAAATTTCCCAAACTAAGCACGAAGTGTTTGGGTCAATGTCAAAATAAACTCTTGATGGATTACATTGTATTCATTTAACTTCATATTGATTAAAACTTAGTGCCTTATATAAAAGGCTTACAAATGTCTCTAATAGAGACATCACTACTTAGTATTACTAGTGGAGACATCACTATTTCTAACACTACTCTAGTGGAGACACCACTACTTCCTTTTCTAACACATATCAATTGTATACGGTAACATCCCCCCTCAAATTGATGTTGGTAAGTCAACTAGCAATGTAAACACCTTATTTTGGCTCGGGGTCAAAATACCGTACGCAAAGAAAATTTATTTATTTATTTTTTTTTAAAATAAAAAATATTAAAATATAAAATATCTCAACGTGAAACATGACCATGTTGACCATGTTCCTCTTTAATCCAAGTTGAAGTTTTATATATTAAAACAAAAATGAATAAAATAAGTATTATTTGCTTCTCTAAAAGGAGAAGTTGGTTAAGGAAATGGGAGAGCTTGAAGACCGTAAGCTACGGTGATCTTCATGAGAGAATGAAAAGTGTGAGTGAAAAATAAATGAGTGAAGAACAATACTGATAATTATCGGACTCGGTTCCTCGTACTATATTTTAACCTCCAATGAGTTAGGTATATTTCTCTCATATTCAATATCATATTTGTATTTTATAAATGTGAAATAAAATTGAGAGTTTATATACATATATTATATATTTATGTATAATATATTTGTTAATATATATATATATATATGTATATTATATATTTATATTATGTGTATGTAATACTATATATATATATATATATATATATATGTATAATATATATTTATATTATGTTTATGTAATACTATTATATCTATATGTATAATATATATTTATATTATGTTTATGTATTACTATATATATCTATATGTATAATATATATTTATATTATATTTATGTAATACTATATATATATATATGTATAATATATATTTATATTATGTTTATGTTTATGTAATACTATTATATCTATATGTATAATATATATTTATATTATATTTATGTATTACTATATATATCTATATGTATAATATATATTTATATTATGTTTATGTAATACTATCTATATCTATATCTATATGTATAATATATATTTATATTTTGTCTATGTAATACTATATATGTATATGTATAATATATATATATATATATATATATTATGTATATGTTATCTATCTATCTATATGTATAATATATATATATGTAAAAAAAAAGTAATTCAAAATTGAATTAGGTCATTCCCAAACATTGATGAAGGTTACAACTCGGTCCTTGAACACTCGGGTCATTTCTGGGACGTTATCGAGTGTTATAAACCAAACCGGAAAAGTTTTGGGCCATTTGTGCAATTTTTTAATTTTTTTCTTCATTCAGCTTGTTTATAAAAAATTTACATTTTGATTTCTATACTTTTCTAGACATTCCATGATTTCTCAAAATGTTACAAATAAGTCTAGAATAATTTTCGGGTTATTTTTGGAATTTTATCAAGTGTTACAAATAAATCTAGAATAGTTTAGGGTCAATTCTGTAATTTAAAAAATAAATTTAGTTCAGTTATAATATTTTCGAAATTTTCATTTTTGATTCCTAAAGTTTTATGGATATTCCATGATTTCTCAAAATGTTACAAATAAGTCCAGAATATTTTTCGGGTTATTTTGGAGCTTTACTAAATGTTACGAATAAGTCCATAATAATTTCTGCAATTTTCGAAATATTTGTCCAATTCAGCTCAAATTTTAATAAATTGCATTTTGGTTCCTATATTTTTTTTGGACATCCTATAACTTCTCAAAAATGGGACAAATTATTCCAACGAGCTTAATATCTTCAAAAAAATCATTCTTGCATGTTTTGACACGTTTAAAATGGCTCAAGAGTTAAACCATTTTTTTTTGGGCACAATTAAATTTAGTTCTCTCTTGGTTATTTGAAAATTAAAAAAAAAATTGTTTGTACATGACTTGTTTAATTTAAAGAAAATGCATGTAGTATTTTTGGGCCAAGCATGATCAAAACGGGCAATTCAGGTAAATTGAAAAAAAATTCAAAAGCAAACTAAAGTACCGAAATGGCGGATTATGAGCTCGCGAGCTTTTAAGACGTAATCAAACCCCTGAACTCGATTATCTGGATGTAGACCTTTCTAAGCCCTAGGATGTTAACTCCATGTACCCTAGGCAAATTTTAGTATTCCGATTAGCCTTTCATTAATCGGTGGCGACTCTTTCATTTTTTTCGGTCTGGTTGATGACCCCGCTCGACCGGACCCATCGCTCGTCAAAACCCTACATTTCCCCGGGTCTAGGCTTTGTCATGTTTGCTTTGCCATATTATATTTTGCTTTATCCGTTTTGACAGTTTGCTCATGGTTGCAGTTTCAAATTTTGTCCAAAAGGCGATGTAAATGTAATAAAAAAAAAAAATTTCTTGGTTTGCACACACCACGCTGGTTACCATTACCCGCTTGGACCTGGAGCATAGTAAGAGCTTAGGGAGTTTAGTAGGGGAATGCGCCTGGAGCGGTTTGGACCATCGGTACGCACCCAAACAACTTAACTCGATGATCGGAATGAGCCCGTGATCCTCTTTAGGGGTGAGGTTCCGCTGGTTCAGAGGACCTAGAAATTCCATCCATTTAGAACAAAAGCTCCACACTGTGTTTAACTTTTACCAGTTTTGTGTGTATTTCCATTGTTGGGCCCAACTAACGTAAATGGGAATTCGACCCAAGTATTTGGATACGAGATTGACCTACAACCCATGAAGAAATTTGGTCCATGAAGAAGTTTGACCCATTGATGTAAATGTGTTTTGTTTGGGCCCTAGATCATGACATGTATATGATTGGGCTTTTGTATTATATATTCCAGACTGTTGTAAATGTAATACGAGTCTTACTAATAAAGTTAAATTCTCACACTTGCTTTGCATTTTTCAAAAAAAAAAATATAAGTTTCGTTCATTCAATTTTGTATCCTTAAGCCGTTTGGTAAGGATGAAAAAAAAAAATCATTGCCCTCACATTAAGGCCATACAGCCCCCTACGGTCGAAATTTCCCGAATATGTAAAGCCATGGCAAAAAGGGAATCAGAAATACGTGAACAAGAAGATTGACAAGGTTCATGATCTCGTAAACTACATAGTCAATTGGATTCTCCTTAACGCCTTGTCTGAATTCTGGAATATGGAAAACGCGTATGCGTGATTAAACAACAACAGAATACGTTCACAAGCTCCATTCGACACCTGCAAATATGTCTAGAGGAGATCATTGGGGATAGACTCCAACATCCACCGTCATTCTAGCAATGTGGGAGCACCTTGGAAAAATGTGGGGGCAACGTTGCTAAGTTGAATGACACCCTTGCACAGTTCATACGAAGAACGAGGCAAAAAAAAATTCAAAATACATGTCCTCGATCTTCGTTCGAACCAAGGAACAATCAACAAATGCACTCAATGAGCTCCGCCGTCGTGTGAAACGTCTTAAGGACTAGACTTCGATTGGTCAAAACCTTTAAAAGTATTTTTGAAAAAAACTTTGCCATACATGCAATCAAAGTCTACAAAGGGAATGAATGGAACATAGAATTTTCAAAATTAATCATGCATGATCAATTGTGTATTCATCCTTCTTACTATAGTATTTTGAATTTAGGTTTTCGGGAATCCATGTGATATTCCACGACTCTAGCACCTCAAGAACACGAGGAGAGAATAATCCAACTAGAACAGACCATGCACGCCATGAGTTTCTGCACAGTGCAGTCAATCGTTGACATGACCTCCTAGGTCGAGCGAATTTTGGCTCTTCTGAGCTCCAAACAGGCGTGACTACCACAGTATCCCCGACCTAGTCTTCCTGAGCAACACTACAGTTGTGGCACCTCATAAATCTATGTCAGGCACTTTTTCCATCCTGACCAAGCTTCACCTCCCACATATGGTCATCTTGACCAAGGCCCACCTCCCACATATGATCTCACTACACCCGGAAGGACAAACCCACTTTTAGGATTGGATTTTCATCCTAATTTCAAAGATTATGAAGTCGCCCGGAGGAAACATTTAGGCAAAAGTTCAGGGACATTGTTGTTTCCTCTCCTCGTCGTTTCATTCTCAGGCCCACCACAAGAGATCCATCTCGATGACATTGATGCCCACTAGGGTTTGTCATGCTTATTTTCAACCGGTATCTCCATTGAAGCTCTTCTTGATGAAGCTCCCTCAGATTAATCGACTCCTACATTTGATCATCATCATTTACCAGTTGACCCAGACGACATTGCAATTTGGAACACAAAATGAAGTAGATACCAAATTGTATCAATTCCTGAATTCAGTGAGCGATGAGTATAATCAAGAAAAAGATGATTTATTACGAGAAAACCCGTTCTTGAGGTAAAATCGGCTTATGCAACTATCCGATCAAGAAAGGGAGCGGAGACAAGTAATGGGTACCGCAGCAAGGAGGGACGCCGAGGTTCTCATCGTCAGAATTGAGTCCGTCTTCTATGTTACACCTCGCTCAGAGGAAGTGGCAATCGGAGTCAAACCGACCCACGCCACCAGATCACATTCGACCACCGGAGGAGGGAATGTTGTTTTACAAAGTAAAGGAGATGAGAAAAACAAATCCCTGTCGTTTGATCAAGCTGAAGAGCAGAGGCAGCTTAAATAGAGTTGAAGAGACGTTGTTGTTGACACAGGGGATACGCCATCAATATGTCATTGTTGACACGGGACAGGCGTCGTTGTTGACCCCTGCAGAAGAGTCGCCATTGTTAACACGGCGAAGACGCCGTTGTTGACTCCTGCATAAGAGTCACCATTGTTGACACGGGACATACGTCGTTGTTGACTCCTGCAGAGGAGATGCCATTGTTGACGCTCTCCGTTGTTGATAATAGGGGAGACGTCGTTGTCGATGCAGAGAGACGCCATTGTTGGCGGCGGCGATTGGAAAGATTTGAAATGTAGTCACTATGGAAAGTTTCGTCACAGCAAGACGGAGTACTTCCAACTGATCGGATTCCCTGAAGGGTGGAGAAACCCATGGAGGGACAACAACATCGACGCCAGTAACGTCGTCACCACGGGGATGAAAGCTGCGAAGAAGAGAAGCATACCAACGATCACCTTATGTTCTTATTTGCGTCCTTGCGATAAAAAAAATTTGGCAATGCTCGCACCCATGAGTAAAATTTCTCCTGGAAACCCAAAACTGCTAATGGAGATCAAAATCAAAGAGGTTTCAGCCTATTGTTGTACAATCAAAGAATCAGATGGTCAACCATGACCCACTAATACAAAAAAGATACCCGGCGTACAGAGTTCCCAGAGAACATCACGAGAAAATGTCTGAATGGTCATGCGAGGAATGACTTGCAATTAATTTACCAGTAGCCCGACTATACCCATTTGAGATGCGTGAATGCTAAAGAAGTTTAGCATCTAATGGAAGAAATTCATGAAGGTTGTTGCAACCCACACATGAACGTGCGAGACTTGGATATTTTTGGTCCACCATGATGGTTGACTGTATATCACCTTTGTCAAGTGTACGCGAACCAAATCCACGCGTCACTGCACGAGCTCTATCCCTTGACTTCTCCATGGTCTTTCTCAATATGGGGCATCGATGTAATCAACATGATTTTCCCAAAGGCGTCCAACGGTCATCGATTCATATTGATTGAAATCAATTATTTCACAAGGAGATAGATGTTATTGCCCTGGTGTCAATAACGGCAAAGGCCATTGAATTTTTCATCAGCGAGGACATCATCATGTGTCATGGGATGCCGAAGTCAATCATCACCGGCAATGCCAGAAATCTAAATTGGTCGATGAGTTGTGATCAAGCATAAAAATTCATCTCCATATCTCCCACAAATGAATGTCGTAGTGGAAGCAGCAATTAAAAGACTGACATGATAAGCTGTCTTGGGCACTCATGGCATACATGACCTCAATACAGGCACCAACAGGAGCAACCCCATTCTCGCTTGTTTACGGGATCGAAGCCATATTGCCAATTGAAGTAAAATTCTCATCAGCTAGGATCCTTGTTGAGGTAGAGAAGGACAAGTCAGAGTAGGCGAAATGCAGATACGTGCAATTGAACCTCATGACAAAAGGCGGCTCATCGCACAGTGCCACATGCATTTGTACCAGCAACGCATGGCTCGTGCATTTAAACAGGAAAGTCAGTCCAAGCACGCAATCTAATTCTCAGGAAAAGAAAATTCTTCGAGTCAATCCAGACTCTCGGGGCAACTTTGTGCCTAAATATGAAGGGTGTTATGACGCAAAAGAGACTTTCAGCAGAGGAGCCATGATCGTCACCGATATGGACAACCAAGAACTCCCTAGTCCAATCAATATGGATGCAGTCAGAAAATACTATCCTTAAGGAGTTCATAGCCATAAAGCGAACCTCCAAAAGGGAGAGAAAATTTCCGCTAAATCGAAAACCCGAAAGGGAGGTTTAGACAAAATTTAGGGAAGAGGGGCATGATTGAAAATCACCAAAAGGACAATCATGGTAAAAGGAAAGGAATCAAATCCCTGCTAGGTTGAAAACCCGAAAGGGCAACCTAGGCAAAAATTAAGGGAACTGAGAGGTGCGGTAAAAAAAACCGTAGCATAAAGAAAGAAAAGCGAGAGATTTGTTTTTTAAAAAAACCCTTCAAGTCAATCCAGAGTCTCGGGGAAAGTTTGTACCTAAATATGAAGGGATTTATGTTATCAAAGAGATTTTCACCGGGGGACCCATGATCATCTCTAACATGGACAACAGAGAACTCCTTAATCCAATCAATGTGGATGCATGAAAAAAACTCGTAATCAGAAAGCGATCATCCAAAAATGAGAGAAATTTCCGCTAAATCGAAAACCCAAAAGGGCGACCTAGGCAAAAAAGTAAGGGAACTGAGAGGTGCGGTAAAAAGAAAAAACACTGTAGCAAAAGGAAAGAAAATCAAGATTAAAAAAAAAATGCTCAAAAGTGGACGACATTGTTTCCCACAGTAGCAATAAAAAGAAGTTGTAATCAGCATTAATTTGAGCTGCCTCGACAACTTGCATGGATACACATTGTGACCATAGCATGAATGGATTTAGGGAACTCCATCAAGAAGGACTCCAAAGTCGATTAATGAGAAAACAAACTGAGAAGTCCGCACCAGCAGTCAGACATTTCGAGAAGGGTATTTACCTCCAAAGTGAATTTCAAGCTAATGAGCGGAGTCTTTAGGTGCTCAACCTCCGCGAGTCATCATCAACAATTGCGACTTGTAGATATCCAACTTCCGAGAGTTACAAACCGACGAACTGAGCGTTTAGGTTCTCAACCGCCGCAAGTCACCCCCAACAATCAGAACCTATAGATGTCCAGCTTCTGAAAGTTACAAACCGATGAACGGGGCCTTGAGGTGCTCAACCCTCGTAAGTCACCCACAACAAAGCTTCTAAAAAAAACGACGAGCGGAGCCTTTAGGTTTCAACCTTCGCAAGTCATCATCGATAACCAGAACCTGTAGTTATCCAGCTTCTGGGAATAAAAAAAAACGACGAGCGGGCCTTTAGGTGTTCAGCCTCCGCAAGTCATCCTCGATGACCAGAACCTATAGTTATCCAGCTTCTAGGAGACACAAGCCGACAAGCGGAGTCTTTAGGTGCTCAGCCTCCGCAAGTCATCCCCAACGATAAGAAACTGTAGATGTCTAGATTCTGAAAGTTACAAGGCGACAAGCAGAGCCTTTAGGTGTTCAGCCTCCGCAATTCATCCCCAACGATCAGAACCTATAGATGTCCAGCTTCTGAAAGTTACAAGCCGACAAACGGGGCATTTAGGTGCTCAGCCTCCGCAAGTCATCCCCAATGATCAGAACCTGTAGATGTCCAGCTTCTGAAAGTTACAGTCCGACGAATGGTGCTTTGACGTGCTCAACCTCCGCAAATCATCATCAACGATGCTTCTGGCCAGAAAAATCCTCAACTTCCAACTCGTTGATGACAAAAAAAACCCGACTAGCGGAGCGTTTAGGTGTTTAGACTTCGCAAGTCATCCTCGATGACCAGGCCCTGTAGTTATCCAGCTTCTGAAAGAAAAAAAAAGCGACGAACTGAGCCTTTAGGTGTTCATCCTCCACAAGCCATCTCCAATGAGTCACAAGCCGACGAGCGGAGCCTTTAGGTGTTCAACCTCCGCAAGTCATCCTCGACGACCAGGAGATGTAGGTGTCCAACATCTAGGAATCACAAGTTTATGAGCGTTTAGACGCCCAGTCTCCACAAATCATTGTCAACGATCGGGACATATAGGTGTCTAGCTTCCGAAAGTTGCGTAATGATGTTTGTCTACTATGTAAATAATAAATAAACAGTCGCCAAAATCAGTTGTTTGTCTTTGAACACACACTCATGAGATTACTTCCATGAGCGCGTGTCCAAAGAGGGGCAACTGTAAACACATGATTTTGGCTCGGGGTCAAAATACTGTATGCAAAGAATTTTTTTTTAATAAAAAAAATAAAAAATATATATATATTAAAAAATATTATCTAAACGTGGAACATGGCCATGTGACCATGTTCCTCTTTAATCCAAGTTGAAGTTTTATATATTAAAAAATAATAATAATAAACTAAGTATTATTTGCTTCTATAAAAGGAGAAGTTGCTTAAGGAAATGGGAGAGCTTGAAGACCGTAAGTTACAGTGATCTTCATGAGAGAATGAAGAGTGTGAGTGAAAAAAAATGAAAAATAAATGAGTGAAAAAAAATGAAAAATAAATGAGTGAAAAAAAATACCGATAATTATCGGACTCGGTTCCTTGTACGGTATTTTAACCTCCAATGAGTTAGGTATATTTCTCTCATATTCAATATCATATTTGTATTTTATAAATGTGAAATAAAATTGAGAGTTTATATACATATAGTATATATTTATGTATAATATACTTGTTAATATATATAATATATTTATATTATGTTTATGTAATACTATATATATCTATATGTATAATATATATTTATATTATGTTTATGTAATACTATATATATCTATATGTATAATATATATTTATATTATGTATATGTAATACTATATATGTATATGTATCATATATATATATTATGTATATGTTATCTATCTATCTATCTATATGTATAATATATATATATATATATAGGGTTAATTGTCAATTTGCCCCCTAATGTTTGAACCGAATTTAAGAATCCCCTTTAAAGTTTAAAGTTTTAAATTTTAGTCCTAATGTTTGGACGAAATCAAAAATCACCCCATTCTGTCTTAAGGCCGTCTAATTGAAACGGAAAACCCGACACGTGCCTTGCACATGCATTTTCTTAAGAAACAAAGACAAAAATGCCCTTCCCATGAACAGAGCTAAACTTCTCCATTTTCCAGGCAAGTGTCCCCACATTTTTTCTTGTAGCTTATCGGAAAGTGTGATGTGATGCCTCTGAATGGAGGGCCATCAGGTTGAGTTGTGCCTAGCAGTAGGTTCCTAGTTTGTGCAGTGCTACTTCTGAGTAGTGATTATAGGGATTGCAGTACCAATCATCGTTCCTTTCGCATTCAATCCTTCTGGTTTTGATTGGTTGAAGACTGTTTACGATTTTGATGAGTTCATGAACTGGATATGGTACGAAGGTGGTGTCTTTGCTAAGGCTGAACAGAGCTGGTAAAGATGGTGGTACGAAGAGCAGGATCATCTCAGAACCACTGGATTCTGGGGAAAGATAGCAGAAATTATTTTGGATCTATGTTTCTTCTTCTTCCAATATGGGATTGTCTATCAGCTGCACATCCTTTGAATTCATCGACCTCTTCACAAGTCTGTTGGCGTTTCTCCCTACAGGATGGGGGTTCATATCGAATGCACTCATATTCAGGCCGCTCCTGCAGAAGACTATGATGTGGAATCTGGTTGTATCCGTGGCCCGCCTCTATGACATCATGTTTGGGGTGATCGTGATGACCCCAGTTGCATTCTTGTCTTGGATGCCTGGTTTTCAACCTATGCAGACCAGAATCCTATTCAACGAAGCCTTCAGTCGAGGCCTACGGATATTCCAGATTATCACAGGAAAGAAGAAGAATGACTTGTGATTTCAGGTAAGATCTCAAACACTTGCATAAATTCTGTCTCACGGTAGCTTTATGAGTTGATTTCACATTCTTCTGAGTTGACTTAGTATAGACACACAATTATGCAGTTGTTCCATGTAGTTGATACCCGACACACATTCAGGATTATAATCTCGGCACTTTATTTGGCAACCTAAAAGGATGCACGATGAGAGGAAATCGAAACTAAACTGTTTGTGGCTGATCATGCAAACTTACAGAAAACAAATTATACCTCGGTTCCTGCAATTCTCATAGCAAGGCCGATGTCTGCCTCATGCAAAGCAGGAGCGTCGTTGGTTCCATCACCGGTAACTGCAACAACCTCATCAAACATCTTCCTCAGATTGGTGACTAGGGTGTGCTTGTCTAGTGGCAAGGACCTCGCCATTACCTGTGTATCCGTAATAGACATTAATCTATGGTAAAGCTCAAATATTTTCTGCTTTGAAGACAAACCTGAATTCTTGGTATGATGTCCTCTGAAGATGTTCATCTTCTCGATGTCCCTGCTGTTGATTTCATTGAACACCTGCATTATAAGGGCATTTTTGTCTTTGTTTCTTAAGAAAATGCATGTGCAAGGCACGTGTTGGGTTTTCCGTTTCAATTAGACGGAATGGGGTGATTTTTGATTTCGTCCAAACATTAGGACTAAAATTTAAAATTTTAAACTTTAAGGGGGATTCTTAAATTCGGTCCAAACATTAGGGGGCAAATTGACAATTAACCCTATATATATATATTATGTATATGTATAATATATGTATATGTAAAAAAAAAAATACAAAATTAACTTAGGTAATTCCCAAACTTTGATGAAGGTTACAACTCGGTCCTTGGACTCTCGGGTCTTTCTGGACGTTATCGAGTGTTATAAACCAAACCGGAAAAGTTTTGGGCCATTTGTGCAATTTTTAAATTTTTTTCTTCATTCAACTCTTTTTTTTAAAAATTTAAATTTTGATTTCTAAACTTTTCTAGACATTCCATGATTTCTCAAAATGTTACAAATAAGTCTAGAATAATTTTCGGGTTATTTTTGGAATTTTACCAAGTGTTACAAATAAATCTAGAATAGTTTAGGGTCATTTCTGTAATTAAAAAAAATCAGTTCAGTTATAATATTTTCGAAATTTACATTTTTGATTCCTAAATTTTTCTGGATATTCCATGATTTCTCAAAATGTTACAAATAAGTCTAGAATAATTTTCGGGTTATTTTGGAGGTTTACCAAATGTTACGAATAAGTCCATAATAGTTCAGGGTCATTTCTGCAATTTTCGAAATATTTGTCCAATTCAGCTCAAATTTTAATAAATTGCATTTTGGTCCCTATATGTTTTTTGGACATCCTATAACTTCTCAAAATGGGACAAATTAGTCCAACGAGCTTAATATTTTCAAAAAAAATCATTCGTGCATGTTTTGACACATTTAAAATGGATCAAGAGTTAAACCATTTTTTTTTCGAGCACGATTAACTTTAGTTCTCTCTTGTTTATTTGAAAAAAAAAAAATTTGTTTGTACATGATTTGTTTAATTTAAAAAAATGCATGTAGTCTTTTTGGGCCAAGCATGATCAAAGCAGGCAATTCGGGTAAATTGAAAAAAAAAATCAAAATCAAACTAAAGTTTCGAAAGGGCAGATTATGAGCTCGCGAGCTTTTAAGACGTAATCAAACCCCCGAACTCGATTCTCTGGACGTAGACATTTCTAAGCCCTAGGATGTTAACTCCATGTACCCTAGGCAAATTTTAGGATTCCGATTAGCCATTAATTAATCGGTGGCGACTCTTTCAATTTTTTCGATCTGATTGATGACCCCGCTCGACCGGACCCGTCGCTCACCAAGATCCAACATTTCAAAATGAAATTAAAAATATTTTCCAAACGGGTCAGGGAAAGTCGGATTGGACGTCGACAAGCAACAATTTTCCAACAAGAAATTAATGTCGTTGTCAAGTCATAACTTTGGTGAAGACATCAACCATTTGGAGATCATAATAGATGTCTCGAAAAGAACACAATGGACGGATATGTGGAAGTTTCGAAGAACTCGAGCTGGATTGAGACCACTGATCAGACGATAGGATGACGGACGGAGCAGACTGGTGGTGGTAACCGACGAGAGACCAACGAACAAAGTCAAGCAACAGGAACTGAGACAAGAGGCAGAAGACTGGAGCAGGAGGCTGACGACGACATAACCTAACAGAAGGTCGACAGAAGGGATCTGCAACACTTTGACCTGTTTAGAGGTAAGCGGGCTAGCAGAGGACTTGTCGACTCTTGAAAGTCGATATTCATGGCTGCATAGCTTGGGAAGTCGGACAAAACCTTTCTGGAAAACGGTTTTACGACTCTGGAAAGTCGCCTCAACTTCTGAAAAGTTGTTTCGACTTTTGAAAAGTTGACACAAGAAATCGAAAACTCAAGAACTAAACCATACATGAACTGAACCGAACCGGAGCAGGAAATCAAACGAGAAAATCCTACCAGAAAACTGAACTAGACATAACCAAATTAAAAACTGAACCGAACCGGAATACTAAACCAGACCCGGGCCGAACTGGATGCATAAAATCAAATTAAAACAGCAAAACCCTAACATATTTTTCAGACGCAAGCAATCTTCCAGGGCGAGGACGAGCTGAGGCGGGGCGAACGAACTGTAGCTGGAGGTGGCAAACAGAGCGGAGCGAATCGGCGGTGAACGGAAAACAGTTTGACCCGAATAGAAGATGATCGAGGGATGTCTGAACGAACATGAACATCAACGAACAGACGATGGCCGAACAGAGCAGCAGAGCAACTGGGCGGCAACAGGTGGGTGGTCAGTAGGTACGGCAGCACCAGAACAGTAAGGCTCAGAGACCGACGAA
The DNA here is from genome assembly GCA_946814005.1 of Chamaenerion angustifolium. Classification (NCBI taxonomy): domain Eukaryota; kingdom Viridiplantae; phylum Streptophyta; class Magnoliopsida; order Myrtales; family Onagraceae; genus Chamaenerion; species Chamaenerion angustifolium. The sequence continues at coordinate 6,961,362 of OX328279.1, forward strand.
GTGAGGATAGGAGTTGAGGACGACGGTGAACGGAAGGGTGGAACGGAGGCTACTCGACGAGATCTGGAGGCTGCACGAATGGAGATGCAGAGGTGTGCGAATACAAAACCGAGGTGGATAACTGGAGACCGTTGGCTTCAGAGAACATAGCAGAATCAAACAGGGCAAACCGATGAACGTTCGTGATCGAGGAACGTTCTTGAACAGAACCAGCAACATAGCGAAATAGCGCAACGGAGTAGAGCAGCTGAACGAAGGAATCCAATTGGAACTGAGAACAGAGAACGAAGAAGGTGGAGCGGACTGGACGACGAACAGAGATAAGGCTCTGATACCATATCAAAATAAGCTCTTGATGAATTACATTGTATTCATTTAACTTCAAACTATTGATTAAAACTTAATTCCTTATATAAGGCTTACAAATACCTCTAATGGAGACATCACTACTTAGTGCTACTAGTGGAGACATCACTACTTCTAACACTACTCTAGTGGAGACACCACTACTTCCTTTTCTAATACATATCAATTGTATAAAGTAACAGTTAATTCATACAAAGAATTCATCACATAACAGATATTCTTACTCTCTCCCTTAGCAATATATCCAGGTGGTTGGTCAATGTACACCTCTTTGTGCAAATCACCATAAGGAAAAACATTCTTGATATCCCATTGGTGTAACGATCAATTTCTAGATGTATCCAGAGAAACAAACTAACAAGTAACTAAGTTTTACTCATGGGAGTAAATTACAACAAAGACACACTTACAACCTACTGCCCTCTTTTCTTCAGGTAAGTCATCCAAAATCCCAATTGTTATTATTATCCAAAGCAGTCATGTCCTTCAATCTAAGTCACTCCATCCAGGGTGCCCCAAAGCATATGTAATGGGTTTTGGTATAGACATAGAATCCAACGATGTAATCAAGGAGATCGTGGAAAAAGAACATTGATCATATAAGATGTAATTATCAATAGGTAATCAATGGGGAAATCCGTAGAGGTCGATAAAGGCCATGCTTCCTCAGGAGGATAAATGAAAACGACATTAGTGCAGTACATGTATCAATGAGCTTTCGTCTCCTTAAATAAACATGGAAGACAAATGATAAACATAAAGACTGAATACGCACACTTTATGGACTGACAAAGACGCAAATATCCTTTTGTGGATTCATGGAATGTGTTATCGTGTAGTGTAACCACTCATCTTTCATCCCCTGAATGGGAGTGACAAGGCTAGAAAAGAAAGCTGTAGATTTTGAAAACACGTCATTGACTGACACCCTCTTCAAGTTAGGTGAGTTACAATGATATCCCTTTTGAACGTGAGAGTACCCCAAAAATACACACCGCAAATATTTGTGATCTAATTTTGTTACAAAAGGTCAACCATAACATGTGTACCCAAAAATTTAAGGCCTTATCATAACTAGAGATTTTAATGAGAAATGAAGTTTTTACGGGTTATGACCTTTCAGGACATCCTATTTAAGAAAACAGTTTGTGGAAACAATGTCAACCCAAATACCTTGGAAACCTTCATTTGAAATAAATGAGCTCGGGCCATCTCTCAATTAAATATTTAGGAACATTCAGGAGGAAGCGAGGCTTACTCGAATACAACATTGTTTGCTACTCAACATTCTAATTTTAAGATATTAATATTCAGATAATAATAATAATAGTGAACAAAAAACAGTTGAAATGTGATTTCACTAGAAACCTTACCTTTCTTTTTACCAGCAATCAATTCATTCTCTGCTTTTATCTTTTCATTTGCCATGGCAGTTACGGAAGATGCAACATATTTTGCATCTGTTGCTTTTAAGGAAGTCATTGATAATCCATTCACAGCCTTGAGCAAACTAATATAGTGGTAACGTTTCTGCAGAAGGAGATACCCAAAATAAATTAGGAAACTCATGGAATGGTTGTGGAAGAAGAATGCAAGTGCATTTGAAATGGTACGTCGAACGCAGGGGTACAATTTCCTTGGTTGAGTTCTCTGGCTTCCTCCTCTGGAACAACGCCTGAACTCTCGGTTGCGGCTGCCTTTCTTCTCCATCTTTCTCCTCGGAAGTTGCGATCTCCAACCATAGCTCTGCATGATTAATGGCTGAAAAGTGGAGGGATAGGACCTGCCGAGAGAATTTTCTAGATCTACCTGCTCTACCTACAGAGAGAACGGGTTCCTCTGCTCATTTACAAGCTCGAGCGGGAAAGGAAGGATTGTAGTTGGGGATTCAAATTTATATTACTATTACCGACGAAAGTTTTAACTTCACCGGTAAAAGTTTACTTTTATCGGCGAGGTAATTAACTTCGCCACTTTTACTGACAAAGTAAATTACCTCGCTGGTAAAAAACTTTTATAGGCAATTTTTTCTGTCACTGGTAAAATGGTTTTGCTGCCGACTTTTATCGCCGGTTTTGTTTTTCTTCGTCGATAAAAACACTACTTCTAGTAGTGAATGTCTACTTTTACACTATACCATTACATTCTGAGCATGCGTATCAACACAGTAAAACTGGAGGATGATACCGTGTTGAGTCATGTAAGAGCATAACACTGTTGACATATATTCTTTAGCATTTTCACATTGTAGGATACTTATAGAAACATCAACCTAAGTTATAATTTCAGCACAAAAAGGAGAGAATAACTATGAAGACTATAAAATAAATTCAAGTCATGAGAGAAAAACCACCCACAAAAGTAACAAAATATCTTAACCTTGCTTAAAGAAACACTTAGGGAAAGTCCCCAAACACCTTAATGAATCAATTGAAAGGAAGGTTCAATACGTTTATTAATTGTTGGACTTAATGAACACAGTGATGTTTGGAAATCTGGCACGACTCACAACTTATCAAGGTATTTTCTGAAATTGTTGGCACAACAACTTCAAGACAGTCAACGAAGGATGTCGCAATCGACAATGCATGTCAAACATAGAGTGAATACTAGGTGTAGGAAAACGGGTCATGTGTTGATCAATGGGTCGTGTCGGCCTTGGATTGTGTAAGGGACCCCCTGACCCAAACCTGACCCGTGTAGTAGTATGAGTCAATTTTTCAAATCCAAACCTGACCCGTCAGAAATCAAAGGGTTGAGCCAGATTGACCCATTGGATCCCTATGACCCACAGGCCACCCGTTCGACCCATGCATACCCAAAAACCCTGTTATTTTAATATAATATAAAAATGTCACGGATTGACCCGTGGGTCATACCTTCATACCCAAACCTGACCCGTGGTATCACATGTCATATACAAGTTGGGTCAAAATGACCCATGGGTCAAAAACCTTAACCCAACACGACTCGTCGACGGGTCACCCACAGATTGGGTCAGGTTTTGTCACCCCTAGTGAATACTGGAGCAAACAACAAATCACGACACTAGTGCATCAAGAATATAAACCCCTTAGATACATGCCTTTACCAATAAGCCACTTCCATATAAATTCCTAGAAAACACAATGATCCGAAAAGAATCAGATATAACAATTCAAGTCTTTAGTAAGTTTACTAACAAGTGCAAGATTAAATACATTTGGTAAACTCAACACCAATGATATGTGGTTATCAATCCTGTTGATTTAACAATTTCAAATCCTATAACAATATATGTTAACCCATCATTTAAGGTTACTAGGGATGACCCTTTGTGATCGAAAACAGGAAAATGTATGGTGATTACATGTCATGTGATCTTTGGTACCTGAATCAATCACCCCTTTGTTTGTGGAAGAGATAATATAGGTATTATCGGACTTCGTAAGTGTAGTCACCACAACAGGGTCTTTTAGGGATCTCGACAATGAGAGAGAACAACAAGTTCATTTGTCGAGACAAAGTTCATTTGTTGAGACAGTAATAGTCCTGTCATAAGGTTGTGAAGATGTACTAGGTGTAGTAGCAACGGTAGCAATCAAAACATGTTAATTATAGTTCCGTCGTTTCCTACTAAACTTCGTTGTATGACCCAACTCATGGCAGTAGTAACAGACAATCCCACTCGCCTTAGGAGTTATTCTGGTTGTGTTATGAGATATTTTTTCCTCTTCCCATGTTATTCCTTACATAATCAGGTCATTATCCTTTAGTAATAAAGGCATTAGTCCATGGAGATAGAGAAGTCGTCTCAGTATGAAGAACCTTATTGAAGGCCTCTTGCAGTGACGTGATCCCAACAGTGGAAAGAATTTGAGACTTATATGTCTCATATTCATATGGTAGACCTGTTGAAAAGCTCATTACTACAAGTTGCTCTCTTTGTGGTTGATTTACCTTATCTCTTCTTTGTGCATATTCAATTCTTCATTAGGTCTTCTTGCATTCCATGAAGTATGCAATGAGGGATTTTAACTCATTTTCTGTACATTTAAAGGGTTTACATACTTCATGAATTTGAGATATATTATGTTTCCAAGAATAAAAAAATCAAGATACTCCACCAATTCTTCAACATATTCATAGTGGTTAATCATGCCAACAATTCATTCATCAATAGAATTATTAATTTTCAAGAATATATGGGTATCATCTCTCAGCCAAGCCTTTCTAGTTTTCTCTTCCAAGGGAAGGGTACAGTTTAAGCGGTCATCATTCTTGACACTGCAAAGGTACATAGAAATAGTTCTACTTCACTCCAAATAATTATCCTTACGAATCAGTCTTTATTCTGCAAATTTTGTAATTGTTGAAACTATGTTACTCACAGTACTTCTAGCTCAAACATGTGTAATGCCAACAAAATGCTCTACCACACACCTTTTATTGTCTACATATATCAAAACGATTGTCATTTGTTTCTTAATTGACACATCTCTACATTCATCGATTATTGTGGACTTATTGTTAACATTTTGAGAAATCATGTAATATCCAGAAAAATTTAGGAATCAAAAATGTAATTTTCAGAAAAGTTATAATTGAACTGAATGTTTTTTTTTAAAATTACAGAATTGACCCTAAACTATTCTAGATTTATTTGTAATACTTGGTAAAATTCCAACAAATAATTCGAAAATTATTCTAGACTTATTTGTAACATTTTGAGAAATCATAGAATGTCTAGAAAAGTTTAGAAATCAAAATGTATTTTGTTTTTAAAAACAAGCTGAGTTAAGAAAAAAATTCAAAAATTGTACAAATGACCCAAAACTTTTCCGGTTAGGTTTATAACACTCGATAACGTCCCAGAAATGACCCGAGAGTCGAAGGACCGAGTTGTAACCTTCATCAAAGTTTGGGAAAGACCTAAGTCATTTTTGAAATTATATTTTTTTCACATATACATAATATACATATATTATACATATACATAATATACATATACATAATATATATATATATATTATACATATAGATAGATAGATAGATAACATATACATAATATATAGTATTACATAGATATAATATAAATATATATATATTATACATATACATATACATATATATAGTATTACATAAACATAATATAATTATACATAATATGTATATTATACATAAATATATAATATATGTATATAAACTTTTTTTTATAACATAAATAATAACATTAGGAAATACAAATACAGTATTAAATGCAATAGAAATATACCTAAATCGTTCGGAACTTAAACACCGTCCGAGAAACTGAGATCGATAATTATCGATATATTTTTTTCACTATTTTGTTTTCTCTCCAATCACTCTTCTCTTCTTTAATTCTTTCCTTCTCTTTTTATCCTCCTTCACTGTAGCATTCACCTTGTATTTATAGAAGAAATCTACTACTTATTTAATTAATTTTTATTTTTTTTAATAATAAAAAAAACCTTTTTTAATAATAAAAAATAAAAACGGTGGAAAAGACTAAACATGGTCATGTGTGCCCATGTGGCAAATTTTCACATTGGAAATGATTTTTTTTTAATTTAAAAAAAGATTTGTTTTTTTTTAGTTTTCAAATATATATATGTATATATATATACTATATACTGTATATATTTTCCAATCTTGATTACTCGCATACAGTATTTTGATCCCGAGCCAAAATCAGGTCTTTACAGTTGCCCCTCTTTGAGCACGTGCTCATGGAAGTGATCTCATGAGTGTGTGTTCAAAGACAAAGTGATTTTGGCTTCTCTCGCTTCATTATTTACATTGTAGACAAACATTATCGCGCAACTTTCGAAAGTTGGATATCTGCAAGTCCCGATTGTTGACGATGATTTGCGGAGACTGAGCGCCTAAACGTTCCTCAACTTGTGATTCCCAGAAGTTGGACTCCTACAGATCCTGGTTGTCGAGGATGCCTTGCGAAGGCTAAACACCTAATGGCTCCGCTCGTCGGCTTGTGACTTGTTGGGGATGACTTGCGGAGGTTGAACACCTAAAGGCTCCGTTTGTCGGCTTGTGACTCCTAGAAGCTAGATAACTACAGGTCCTGGTCGTCGAGGATGACTTGCGGAGGCTAAAAACCTAAAGACTTCGCTCGTTGGCTTGTGATTCATTAAGGATGACTTGCGAAGGTTGAACACCTAAAGAATCCGTTTGTCGGCTTGTGACTCCCATAAGCTGGATAACTACATGTCTTGGTCGTCGAGGATTACTTGCGGAGGCTGAACACCTAAAGGCTCCGCTCGTCAGCTTTGTGATTCCCAGAAGCTGGATAAATACAGGTCTTGGTCGTCGAGGATGACTTGCGAAGGCTGAACACCTAAAGGCTCCGCTCATCGTTTTTTATTCCCCAGAAGTTGGATAACTATAGGTCCTGATCGTCGATGATGACTTGCGAAGGATGAACACCTAAAGGCTCCGCTCGTTAGTTTTTTTTCCTAGAAGCTGGATAACTACAGGTCCTCGTCGTCGATGATGACTTGCGAAGGCTGAACACCTAAAGGCTCCGCTCTTTTTTTTTGTCACTCCAAGAAGTTGGATAACTACAGGTCTTGGTCGTCGATGATTGTTTATTTTTATTTTTTCTCTCGATTTTCTTTCCTTTTACTACGTTTTTTTTACCGCACCTCTCGGTTCCCTTAATTTTTGTCTAGGTTGTCCTTTCGGGTTTTCGACCTAGCAGGGATATGATTCCTCTCCTTTTGCCATAATTGTCCTTTTGGGGATTTTCAATCATGCCCCTCTTCCCTAAATTTTGCATAAACCACCCTTTCGGTTTTTCGATTTAGCGGGAATTTTCTCTCACTTTTGGAGGTTCGTATTCTGGTTACGAAGTCCTTAAGGATAGTATTTTCTAACTGCGTCCATATTGATTGGACTGGGGAGTTCTTGGCCGTCCATATCGGTAATGATCATGGCTCCTTCATTGAAAACCTATTTGACGACATAAGACCCTTCATATTTAGGCACGAACTTGCCCCGAGAGTTTGGATTGACTCGCAGGATTTTTCTGAGAACTAGATTGCCTGCTTGCAATTCTCTTGGACGTACCTTCCTGTTAAATGCACGAGCCATGCGTTGTTGGTACAATTGCCCATGACACAGCGCGATGAGTCGCCTTTCATCTATGAGGTTTAATTGCTCGTATATGCATCTCGCTCACTCTGCTTCAGCGAGGATCCTTGATGAAAGGATTTCTACTTCAATTGGCAGCACGACTTCAGTTCCGTAAACAATGGAAAATGGGGTTGCGCCTGTTGCTGTCCGTATTAAGGTTCTTTATGCCATGAGTGCCCAAGACAGCTTGTCGTGCCAGTCCTTATAATTGACAGTCATTTTCTCTATGATCTTCTTAATTGCTTCTTCCACTACGCCATTCATTTGTGGGTGATATGGAGACAAATTTCTATACTTGATCTTAAATTGGTCACACAACCCATCAACCAATTTATTATTCAGATTTTTCTCATTATCTGTGATGATTGACTCTGGCACCCTATAACGCGCGATGATATCCTGCCTAATGAAACGCTCGATTGCTTTTCCGTTACTGACGCTTGGTTGATTGCCTCTATCTACTTGGTGAATTAATCGATCGCCACCAATATGAATTGATGACCGTTGGACGCCTTTGGAGAGATCATACTGATTACATCGATGCCCCACATTGAGAAAGGCCATGGCGAAGTCATAGGATAGAGCTCGTGTGGTGGCGCGGGGATTTGGTCTGCGTACACTTGTCAGAGGTGAAAATGTTGGACGTGTCTCGCACAATCATACGTCATGGTGGACCAAATGTATCCAAGTTTCATTATCTTTTTTGATAGCATTCGCCCGCCCATGTGTAGGCCATAACAACCTTCGTGAATTTCTTCCATTAGGCGCTCAGTTTCTTTGGCATTCACGCATCTCAAAAGAGTATCATCAAATGATCTTTTGTATAAGGTCGGGACACTGAGAAAATAATTGCAAGACATCCTTCGTACGACTTTCTGGTCATTTCTTGTGGCACCCTCTGGGAACTCTCCGGTCTCTAGGTATTTTTTTTATGTCAGTGAACTACGGTTGACTGTCTAATTGTTCGACTGCACAACAATAGGCTGGAACCTCTTTGATCTTGATCTCCACTGACAATACCTGATTTCCCGACGAAATTTGACTCATTGATGCGAGTGTTGCCAATGCGTCTGCAAATTGGTTCTTATTTGTCGGCATATGAGTGAAAGTGATGTCTTCAAATTCTGCAGCTAAATCCTCAAGGTGCTCGTGGTATGGCTGGAGTTTGGCATCCCTCGTCTTCCATTCCACTGTCGTTTGTTGGATGATTAATATTGAATCTCTGAACACTTCTAGTTTCTTCACTTCGAGGTCTAGTGCAACGCGCATGCCGAGAACACATGCCTCATATTCTGCGATGTTGTTGGTGTAGTGGAAGGTGACCTTGGATGTCACTGGGAAGTGTTGCCCCTTTGGTGAGATGAGCACTACTCTGATACCCCCTCCGACTGAATTCACAGCACCGTCGAAGTACATCCTCCAATTTACCTTCGGCATCCCTTCTTCTTCCACTTGCATGATCTCACCATCTGGGAATTTGGAGTTGATCAAGTGATCGTCGTCTATGGGAAACTCTGCTAAATGATCGGCGATTGCTTGCCCTTTCACCGAAATTCGAGGCACAAATTCTATGTCATTCTCAGATAGTTGAACTTGCCACTTGGCGATATTTTTTGTCCATGCTGGCTTATCTAAGAGGTATCTCACGGGATCCATCTTAGAATACAGACGTATGGTGTAGTACAACGTATACTTGCAAAGTCGCTGCATTACCCACACGAGTGCACAACATATCCTTTCCACCTCTTGATACTTTGTTTCACCCTCCATGAACTTCGTACTCACGTAGTATATGGCATGTTCATTCTTTCTAGTCACATCGAGTTGTCGCAACATGCACCCCAACGAGTCTTGGCGCACTGTTAAATACATAATGAGCGGCCGTCCTGGAGTTGGCGGCACCAGAATTGGTGGGCTCATCAGGTATTTTTTTATGGACTCTAAGGCGTTCTGGCATTCTTCATCCCAGATTATCCGAGCGTTCTTACGTAAAAGACGAAATAAAGGTTGACACTTGGTTGTCATATTTGCGATGAAACGCGCAATGTAATTCAAACGTCCTAAAAGGCTTCGGACCTGCTTGACGGTCGATGGTGGGGGGGGGGGGGGTAACTCTTGTATTTCCTTGACTTTGTCAGGGTCTACCTCAATTCCATTCTCACTGACAATGAAGGCTAATAACTTGCCTGATGTGACTCCAAAATTTCATTTAGTCGGGTTTAAATGCAACTTGTACTTCTTGAGCCTTTCAAATAGCATGTGTAAATTGATCAAGTGATCTTAACCTTCTTGAGACTTTGCAATCATATCATCTACGTACACCTCGATCTGTTTGTGCATCATGTCATGGAACAGTGTCATCATTGCCCTTTGGTAGGTTGGCCCTGCATAATTTAAACCGAAAGACATAACTGTGTAACAAAATGTGCTCCACATAGTGACAAATGCGATTTTTGACTTATCTGCCTCAGACATCTTGACCTGGTTGTATCCTGAGAACCCATCCATGAACGAGAACATCGTATGACGTGTTGTGTTGTCGACCAACATATCGATATGAGGCAGAGGGAAATTATCCTTCGGACTGGATTTGTTAAGATCTCGATAGTCGACACAGACGCGGACGCGGACGCGACCGTCCTTCTTGGGTACTGGAACAATATTTGCTACCCATTCAGAATAGTTGCAAACTTCTAAGAATCTAACATCGATTTTCTTGATGCTCTCTTCCTTAATTTTAAGGATTAGGTCTGGAATTTGTCTCCTCAGGTGTTGTCTCTTGGGTCGAAAGTTCTCAGTGTCTAGTGGCAGAACGTGCTCCACGATTGACGAATCAAGGCTTGGCATGTCAGCATATGACCAGGCGAAAATCTCCTGGTACTCTTTTAACAAATCCATCATCTGAGTTCTTTGGTTAGGACTCACACTTGTCCCAATCTTCAATTCGCGTGGTTCCTCGGGAGTGCCGATGTTTATGACCTCAGTGACTTATGTTGTTAGGAGTTTGTCTCTCTCGTACCTGTCCCAACTTTCTTCAATTTCTTTCGTGACATCCTCATCACCGGATCCTTCTCCGTAATGTACAGAGTTAGATTCAGCGAGGGTGTCCTTGTACGAGATTTAATCATGGTTTCCCTTGTGTTCTCTAGAGGTATTGTTCTCATTATTACTAAAAGAAAACGTAAGCAGGTAATGTCATCCAGTTTGTGATATTCTACCCACTAGTAAGTGGACAGACGAAAAGGCCTGAGGGAGCTTCATCAAGCAGGGCTCTAATGGTGACACCGATCGAAAACAAGCCTGATAAGCCTTCGCGAGAAGAAACGTCGTCGGGTTGAATCATTTTTAGTGGGCCAGGAAATGAAACAGCGAGGGGAGGAAACAGTAATGCCCGTGATTTTCCGGTAAAACGCTTCCTTTGAGCGACTTCGTAATCTTTGAAATTAGGAAGGAAACCCAGTCCGAAAGTGCCTTTGTTCTTCCATGGAGGTATTGGGTGTATGATGCCCTGACCGTGAATTCCCAGACCGCGTCCTAAGATGAAGTTGTTACCCAACATGATCTTCCCACCATTAGCTCGACTTTGTCTGGTGCTGGCTCTCCCCGATCCCTAATCACATAAATGAGAACGAATGTATGGAAATATATTGCATCTTCGGTCTCGATTCCGATGAAAGGTATGGAAGTCTCCTTATAGATGTTGTCATCTTCCTCCCCATCGATCACAACCAAGCGATCTTCAGATATAAATTTTACATTCTGATGCAGGGTAGAAGGTACTGCCCCAGTGGCGTGTATCCAAGGTCTTCCCAAAAGTAGACTGTAGACCCCTGGAATGTCCAAGACTTTGAAAGTTATGCTAAACATGCATGGACCAATCTCCAATGGTAATTCAATTTCTCCGTTTACCTTCCTTATATTGCCATCAAAAGCTCGAACAACACTCTCGGTTGGATGGATGAGTGACGAATCTATATTCATATGTTGGAGGGTGGACATCGAGCATACATTTAAAGCTGAGCCATTGTCAATCATTACTCTTGAGAGCACATATCCCTTGCTCTTGCACACGATGTGGAGGGCCTTGACATGTTGTTGTCCCTCAGAACCCAACTCTTTATCCCCGAAGGCGATTTGGCTAACAAAAACCGAACCGATGAGATTCTCCACTTGGCGGGTTGATATTTCCTTTGGTACCAAGGCTTCCTTCAAAACATTCATTAATGCATCTCGGTGTAATTCAGAACTCAACAATAAAGCCAATAAAGATATCTGCGCTGGGGTTCTGCGCAACTGGTCCACGACCTTGTGCTCGGCATCCTTTACAATCTTCATGAAATTGCTCGCTTCTTCTTCAATTACCTTTTTTATTTTGGGCTCCATCCACCTCTTTATCCTTGGGCGGGTTTTCTGGCTGGATATAGCAACGTCCAGATCGAGTCATACTAAAAATGTCTTCATTTTTCGCCGATCCTTCCGCGTGCCCCCCATAGTTCCACGGTACCCTTTTGTTGCTCTCATACTTGAATGGTGCTGGTCATTGCGGTACATAGTCAATGATTAGTGGGGTGATCATCGACACATAATATTTTATCATCTCCCGACCCATGGGGCTGACCAAAGGGGTTGGTCCTTCTTCCAAGAAGATCATGTTGACTGAGCCTGAAGCGTGGTTGGGTAGCGGATTAGTATAGACATTCGGTGGCGAAATGAGATTTAAGACTAGGCACTTATGATCGATAAGGTCTTGTATTCGGTGCTTCAGGCGAGGGCAATTGTCAGTGGTGTGCCCAGGTGCTCTCATGTGGAACTCACATTTTGAATTTGGTTTATTAGCCAGAATTCTCGTTTCATGACTCAGAACCTCAGAACCTATAAGCTCTTGAGCAAAAGCCTTCTTGTACAATTCAACCAACGATATTGGAAGCGGGGTAAATTGTCGGGGCTCTCGAAATATCCTTTTGTTCCCACCTCGGTTGACATAATCTCGAGGGTTAGGCAGAGAGGTTGATCCTTGTGGGGCTCGAGGATCCTGAGGCATCGGGACCACCGGTGATGGTTGGTATTGTTGATTCGGAGCCGAGTAAGGGGCCTGGTAAGGGTTTGGATAGACCACGCCTATGGTCGAGGTAGGCTTATTTGTTCCCGTTTTCTTAGGATTCGCTGCACTTTTGTATGGGTCTTCAATCTTTCCGGACCGAAGCCCTCACTCGATCATTTGGGTATAATATATACCCTTAAGAGTGCTGATAAAAATCTGGACCGCCTCTTTCTTCTCGAGAGGCGGGTTCATGCAGTTGGCCTTTCCCTTCCACTCAGACACATAATCTTTGAAAGATTGTCCCTTTTCATATCCATAGCCTGAAGATCAAGGCTAGTACGAGCGTTATCCAGATTGTGCTTATATTGGCGGTGGAAAAGCTTGGCCAACTCCTCCATATTTGGCACTTGCTCCATTCTTAATCCAGCGAACCAGACCAGCGCATCCCCTTTCAAACTTTCTTGGATAGTCTGGACCATCAACTTGGTATACTGCTGATATGGAGTCATTTTCGCCATGTAGATCTTGAGGCGAACAATCGAATGTCCCATTCCATCGAACCTTTCAAAGTCTGGCACCTTGAATTTATCGGGCATTGAGATTTTCTGAAATAGGGTAAGATACCAAACGCAGGTCGTGCGACCTGGTTGGGGTAAACAGGTACCGGAGGTGCAACCCGATCATGTTGAAGAGGAAACGCTTGCACATGAAGTTCATGTACGGGAAGTAGAACTTGCTTAGGACAATCGTATGTAAGAGGTTGGTCTTGGTTGGGACGGCCATATGTGGGAGGTGGAGCTTGGATAGGATGACCATAACTGGGAGGTGGAGCTTGGTCAGGATTACCATATGTGGGAGGTGGAGCTTGCTCGGGGTGACAATATGTGGTAGGTGGAGCTTGGTCGGGTAAGACCAAAGTACTTGGCATGGATTGATGAGGTACTACGAGCGGAGGTGTTGCTTGAGAAAACGAGGTGGATGCCTGGGCGTTTAGAAAAACCAACATTTGCTCGAACTTGGATGTCATGCCAGCCATGCCAGCATTCATGGTGTGTATAGTTTGTTCTAGCTGGATGATCCTCTCTTCATATTCTTGAGGTGCCGTAGTTGTCAGTTGTCGCATGGGTTCCGGAAAACCTGGTAAAGGGCTTTGATTTTGTTCCTCCATTCGTTCCCGTTGAACGAAACCGCGAGTGCGTATCGGGATTGTTCTTGCCAGATGTGCCTAAATCATTCAAATACCATAGTAAGAATGATAAATACATAATTGATCATGCATGTTTTTTTTTTAAATATGCATGTTCCATTCATTCCATTCGTAGACTTTGATGACATATACGACAAAAGTTTTTTCAAATAATACTCTAAAAGGAGTTGGTCAATCAAAGTCTAATTCTTAAGACGTTTCACACGACGGCGCAGCTCGTTGAATGCATTTGTCGCTTGCTCCTTGGTTCAAAGGAAGGTCAGGGACATGCATTTCGAAAATCTTTTTATTTGCCTTACCCTTCGTCTGGACTGTTCAAGGGTGTCATTCAACTCAACTATTTTGCCCTCACATTTCTCCAAGGTGCGATCCCGGCTTGTTACTTCATTTCGTACACACCGTAACTCATTGCAGAGGCGTTGGATCTCTTTCTTGGATCTAGAGTGTTCATCAGTCCAAGCAATACTTTGAATTTCCACCCTAGATTTCATGATACTGTAGATGTCCTCGTGAGATGAGAGTGATTGCTCGGGCCTATCCCCGATTATCTCCTTTGGGTCAAAAGGCGTACTTGCGGGTGCCGAGTAGAACTTATGAATGTACTCCGTTGTCGCATGGTATTCGTTTTCCTTTGCCGTGGAGCCTTCCATCAGATTTATGAATAGTGGGACTCGGTTTCCCCAATCATCATTCACTTGTCGAGCTGAGTCTCGTAGAGAGTTTACAATGTATGCTCGGTTGTGACACTTGTATGCTCTTGGGGGTCCATGAATGTGCACCGGAATATCTTGGAAACCACCGAATTGTCGAATAACTCGGGAAGGGTAGGTGGTCATGGATCCTCGATGGCTGAGAAGCGGAACTCCCTCGAAAGTTTTGCATCTAAGGATCGTAGGGCGGTGGATGGGTAACCATATAGCCGTCCATAAAATGTCCTTATGCGTTAGTTTCGAAATATAAATTTTCCAATCGAAGGCTTTCCATTTTTCAGCTTCGAACAATGATTGACCCAACATCCTCAAGATGACCCTTTTGTCACCTAAAAAGTTTGCCCGGGGAAAATTCATGCCAAATTCTTTCATATGGCTTAAAAGTCAAATCTGAAGTAAGCCCAAACTTGTTTTTAGTTCTCCCTTTCCTTTTGTTTTTAAAATATTTAGAGATGCAATGGTTTCGGCGAGCAATGCTGTTACGAACCCCTTGCCTTCTATTATTTGGATGACAACTTTGGCCATAGCTGAGTCGACGAGACCATTAGAAAAGGGGAATATGACTGTTCCCAAAAAAAGTAAAATAAAAGCATGACATCTCCCCATAGCATTTATTTTATCGACAATTCGGCGTTCGATCCAATATATCAAAAGTTCAATAGATAAGCCATGACCCCCATTCAACTTGAGCTCGGTGGACATTTTGTTTGTTGTGACTTTGAGCAGTTTGGCCAAGGTACTATCTTCCCCTCTTTGTTGGAGGTCGGGTTGAACAATTCTACGATATCAATCTACCCCTTGAACGAGTTGACGGTATTCTTTGAGCGTAGGTGTTAGTTCATTGTTGTTTATCACGAAGACGACGTTTTTTACATCCCAAAAATCAGACAAAGCATCGAGGAGAGCCCAGTTAACTTTGTAGTTTGCGAGTTCATGAACCTCGCCAATGTTCTTGTTCACGTACTTCTGATCCTCTTTTTTCATGACTTTCCATATTCGGGCAATTTCGACCGTGGGGGGTTGAATGGCCTTGGTGCGAGGACAGTGGTTTGTCTGCTTCATCCTTACCAAAGATGATATGTGAAACGTCCTAAGGATAAAAAACAAAATGAACGGAACTTACATTTTTTTTTTAGAAAAATGAAATGCAAGTACGAGAAAGTAAATGTCACTACTAAGTTATTACATTTACAAAGGTTTATGGAATACAAAGGGCTCAATCCTATACATGTCTTGATCTATGGCCAAAATAAAACACGCACAAAAAAAAAACGAAACTGGTAGAAGGCTAAGCGCGGTGTGGAGCTTTTGTTCTAATGGGATGGAATTTCTAGGTCCTATGAACCAGCGGAACCTCACCCCCTGTAGAGGATCATAGACCCATTCTGATCATCGAGTTGAGTTTTTTAGGTGCGTGTCGGCGGTCTAAACCGCTCCGGGCGCATTCCCTTGCTAAACTCCCTAAGCTCTTAATGTGCTCCGGGTCTGAGCGCTTAATGGTAACCAGCGTGTTGTGTGCAAAACGAGGATTTACATCATTTTGAAATATTACATTTACATTGCTTTTCAGACAAAAATTTAAAAACTGCAAGCATGAGCAAACGGCCAAAACAAATAGGTAAACATATAACATGGCAAAGCAAACATGACAAAGCTTAAACCCTCTAAAAAAAGGTCCCCAGCAGAGTCGCCAAATTGTCGGACGTCGAATCCAACATTCCCGACCCCATTTGAAAAATATTCTTAATTTCATTTTAAAATGTCAGGTATTGGCAAGCGACGGGTTCGGTCGAGCGGCGTTATCAACCGGGCCGAAAAATGAAAGAGACGCCACCGATTAATTAAAGGCTAATCGGAATCCTAAAATTTTGCCTAGGGTACATAGAATTAACATCTTAGGGCTTGGAAAGGTCTACGTCCAGAGAATCGAGTTCGGGGTTTTGATTACGTCTTAAAAGCTCGCGAGCTCATAATCCACCCTTTTGGTACTTTAGTTTGCTTTTGAATGTTTATCAATTTACTTGAATTGTTCGTTTTGATCATGCTTGGCCCAAAAAGACTACATACATTTTCTTTAAATTAAACAAATAAACAAGAGAGAACTAAAGTTAATCGTGCTCGGAAAAAAATGGTTTAACTCTCAAGCCATTTTAAACGAGTCAAAATATGCACATATTAATTTTGAAGATATTAAGCTCGTTGGACTAATTTGTCCCATTTTGAGAAGTTATAGGATGTCCAAAAAAGATATAGGGACTAAAATGCATTTTATTAAAATTTGAGTTGAATTGGACAAATATTTTCAAAAATTGCAGAAATGACCCTAAACTATTCTGGACTTATTCGTAACATTTGGTAAAGCTCCAAAATAACCCGAAAATTATTATGGACTTATTTGTAACATTTTGAAAAATCATGGAATATCCAGAAAAATTTAGGAATCAAAAATATAATTTTCAGAAAATTATATCTGAACTGAAATTTTTTTTAAAAAAAATTACAGAATTGACCCTAAACTATTCTAGATTTATTTGTAACAATTGGTAAAATTCCAAAAAATAACCCGAAAATTATTCTAGACTTATTTGTAAAATTTTGAGAAATCATGGAATGTCTAGAAAAGTTTAAAAATCAAAATGTATTTTTAAAAAAAACGAGTTGAATTAAGAAAAAAAATTCAAAAATTGCACAAATGGTCCAAAACGTTTTCGGTTTGGTTTATAACACTCGATAACGTCCCAGAAATGACCCGAGAGTCCAAGGACCGAGTTGTAACCTTCATCAAAGTTTGGGAAAGACCAAAGTCATTTTTGAAATTATTCTTTTTCATATATACATATATTATACATATACATAATATATATATATATATATTACGTACATGTTATCTATCTATTTATATGTATAATATATATATATATTTATATTATGTCTATGTAATACTATATATGTATATGTATAATATATATATATATATATATATTATAAATATACATATATATAGTATTACATAAATATAATATAAATATACATAATATATATATTATACATATACATAATATAAATATATTATACATATAGAAATATATAGTATTACATAGACATAATATAAATATATATATATTATACATATACATATACATATATATAGTATTACATAAACATAATATAAATCTACATAATATATATATTATACATATACATAATATAAATATATATTATACATATATATATATATGTATATAAACTCTTTTCTTTTATATATAACATAAATAATAATATTAGGAAATACAAATACAATATTAAATGCGAGAGAAATATGTTGGATCGTGAAATCCTGAATGCTGATCTGGCAGTGAATTGAATGCCAGACAAGGTTGGGATGACGCTTCAGCTCCAACTCCGGTGAACCTGCAAGTAGGGGAGCGCAACAGAGGGGGTGCCTCTGGGTCCCTCTCCGATTCTTAAATGAGTATGTGTGTGTATAAAACTCAAAACGTAAAGAACGTATGTAAAGCAAGGGTATTTATAGGGTAAGAGAATGGAGAGCAGTCTGGGAGCCTTTGGCGTCCCTATAGACCTTGGGCTCGATTCTGGATTACTCGATGGTGGGCCAAGTTTGGCTTGTACTTGGGCCGATCCGGTTCGGATGTCATGGGTTTACCCCCTCTATAGTTATTGGGCCTTCGAGGCCTTTTCTTACTGGGCTGTCACTATCGATACCCAACATTTGCCCCCGAAGCTTGATTGAAGTTCCTTCAGTCGAGCTTGATTTCTTGGTAGGGTTTTAGATAGTGACGTCTCTTGTAGTGGTTCAGGACCTTTGAGACACTTCGGGCTCATTTGGCGAGCAGTTTCTTATCTGTTCAAAGATGAAAGAATATCCTTCCTTTTATTCCCTTTTGGCGATCACTCGAGGTTACCTAGGCTTATGGAAGTCTATCTTTCTTAGTTATGCGATCATTACCTACCCGAGGTATTTCTGCTAAAGCCTTATTAGTGCGTAGGCGACCATCTTGTCTCCTTAGTGGACTTTTTAGCATTTAATAACTGCTCAGTTGTCCAGAAATCGAACGGTCACCTTAGGCACGCCTGTCCTTTACTTTTCCGTAAACCTAGGGTAGTTTGACAGCTGTCTGTACCAGCCAACCGTTTGTCTCTTGGAATTCTGACATTGCTTCGGTTTTCTCCAAAAAGGGTGCATTCATTCCTCTGCGTCGCTTCGATTTGCTCGTGGCGGTTACTCCTCTTTTGGTCTATATAAGAAACGTCAGTTTCTGTATTCTGTCTTTTACGCTTATCCACTCTCTTGGATTTTCAGAGCTTCATTGCGATCGTTTCCATTTCCTTTCTCAACCTTCTTCAGCCTTCTTCTAATATTTCCATGGCTCCCCGCAGTCAAAGAGTCAAGCACATGGCTCCCAAGGGCGCCAACAAAGCCAACACTCCCAGAAATGCTGATGTCCCTTTGACCATCAGGGATGAGGTCGTGCCCCCCTCAGTGGAGGAACATACCGATTTGGGCAGGACTGCAACCACTCCTGTGGTGGTGGACGGGCCTGAGCTGAACACGCCCATCTTTTCTCCGAAAGGTAAACCTTCGCCCTTTTACTGCTCTGCTTTGGTGATATCCCCTGCTGTTCTTTGCTTTTTATGTTTATCATTGCAATATTTGAATTTGTTCGAGTAGACGTCAAGCCTAATGAATTGAAGCCGACTTATTTTAAGACCATGGTGGCGCTTGGTGGCTTTAATGCATAGGATGCTCCTAGGTATCCTGGCTTAGGTCTGCATTTTCCTCACGACGGAGAGGTTTAAGTTTATGCGGCCCAGGTCGATGCTGGGTTGCGTTTTCCTCTCTGTGAGGATTTGCAGACATTGTGCCAGTTTCACGGGATTCATCCCACGCAGCTCGTTCCGAATGCCCTCAGGATGTGGGTCAGTTTCAAGTTCCTGTGCATACGCCAAGAGTGGGAGTATTCACTGGCCTTGTTCCGATGTTTCTTCCGACTGGCAACAGGGGCGAACCACCTCCACCATTTCCAACCACGCTGGCCGAACTTTTCCGAATGGGGAGGCCCTCAAGCATGGAGATGGAATGCTCATGTCCATCTGGTTGACGATTTTCGGACCACCAACTCCAATTATAAGAAGTGTTACTTCTTTTATAACGGGGGGGTGCCCTGGAAATTGTTGATCCCGGACAAGGATTTCCCTCCTTCCTTCGAGGAGCTATCAGAGAGTGATCGGAACGCCATCGATGACCTATACCGGTCGCATCGGTCGTCCCAATTCAAGTCCATTCGCTCAGTGGTTGAAACTACTGAAAACATGCTTGAGATGGCAGACATTCATCAAGCCACGCCAATTTTTGATGATTGGGTAACTTTCTAACATTTTTCCTTGTTTTATCGTTTGTAGGCAAGGTCGTAGGAAAGAGCCAAAAACTGATAGGTCTCTTTGATGACCAGGGATCGGCGGGACTGTCCTCCGACCAGGCATTGCTGAACTCTCCTCCTCCCCCCTCTAGGCGTTCGTCCAAGAGGAAGTCTGATAAGGTGCTTCCCTCGGCCACTGCTGACCCTCGCCAACCAGGTATGTTGCTTTGTTATTCGTAGATTTAACGTATTCATACTTTGTGCTTTTTTGTTTTTGACATTTTGTCTTGTTGTTTTGCAGAGGAGTCCTCGACCGACATGGCCCGGGATCATCCTCCTGCTCCCTCCAATAAGGTCAGGAGTGAGGAATGTCCGGAAGTCGACCAGCATCCTCCTCCTCCCCTTCCTGGGGGCCCTTCCGCTAATAAAGGGGAGGATCTGGACGTGGTGCCCCCTTCTCCCTCTCCCCAAGGCCCTTCTGCCACCAAGGGGAAGGTTTTGACCTTAGCACCTCCTATTCCTACTGTGCCCATGGTTCCTCCTAAGGAGTCTGGGACCAAGAAGAAGGGGCATGCTGCTTCCAGCTCATCGAGGGCTCCTGTGGAGGAGCATTGCTCCCTGGCCAGCTTGTTTCAACCGCTTGAATCAGCGAATTCTCGGGAGACTTGGGTCCCTTGTGGGGACCTTATGAAGAAGGGGTACCCTCCCCAGAAGAGCCTCCGGGGTAGCCCGGATATGTGTATGCGGCTTCTGGACGGGATAATTCCCCCGACGGACCACTCGATTGTTCCTACGGAACTTCATCAGATCGAGGGGTTCCTTCGGTCCCACTTTGAACGAGTGGCTTTGGTAAGATCTCATATTTTTATTTCGTAGAGTCCTTTCTTTGTCGTTCCCTTATTGTTTGTTGTCCTGACAGCTTTTATTCTATATTTGTTGCCAGTTCGTTCGGGAAGAGGTGATTCTTGGCCGTGTCTTCGGGGAGCTCGCCGACAAGTATTCCAGTGTGCTCGTCGAGCTGGTGCAGTACCGAAGCACGGGGGTCACTCCTGAGCAATTGGGGACTATCAAGACGACTGCGGATGCAGCGATCGCCTTGGCAAATGATACGCGGGAGGAATACCTCAGGAAGGAGCAGCGCCTCCTTGCTGATGTACAGAAGAGGGAGGCTGAAGCCGCTGCCGCTCTTCAGGACTTTGACGCTCTTCACCTGTGTTTAGATCAGGGAGAGATCGTCCGAGTTCGCCTAGATGCTGAACTTAAGGAAGCTCAAGCGCAAGGGGCAGAATCGGAGGCTCGCAGGGTCGCTGCTGAGGCGCAAAGGGCCGCTGCTGATGCCCAGAGGGAAGCTGCGGTGGCCCAGATGGAAGCTGCGGAGGCTCGGAGGGAAGCTGCGGAAGCCCGGGGGATTGCCCTGGAGGAGGAGAGGGATCGGCTAGCTGCACAATTGAAAGCCGTCCCTTCGCCCCAGAGCGTAGTCGAGGCATTCAAAGCCTCAGAGGATTTTGAAGACTGCGCTCTGAAGGTGATGAAGTCGGCGATCGCCGATTTTCTCCAAGTCCTGGTGGATGATGTCCGGGCGGTCGATCCCAATTTTCCCCTTGAGGAAGTTGGGTCCTTGAGGAGCTTCCTCCAGAGTCGTAACTCTCAGTCTACCCATGTTGCTGAAGAGGTTGCCCCCGAGGGCGAGCCAAGCAATATTGCTCCCGAAGGCGAGCAAGGCGTCCCTGCTCCTGAAGGCGAGCAAAGTGCCTCTGCCCCCGAGGATCCTAAAGCCTGAAATCTTCCCCTCCTTTATCGACCATACTTGCCTTTTAGATAGCTATTTTTGTAATTTTTTGTTTTCCTTGTAATTATTTATTTGATTTAAGACTTGGCTTCCTTTATTGAATGCCTTTATATTCATAAGCCTTTTATTCGACTTTGAACATGCTTGGCTATTTATCCAACGTCTTAATCATAATTACTCTTCGAATTTCCTTTGACTTGTAATGTCTTCGACTTTTGAAGTCTTAGACCAAGCATAAGTCGATCCTTGTAAGGGTAATACTTCTGATACTTAAAAGCATAAACTTCTAAGTTCAAAGACGGCGCCAGATATTACCTTCTTTGAAGTTTAGACCTTCGAGGTCATCCTAAGGCTTTGTCATCCATAGTGATCGCCTAAAATTCTTTGTTAGCAGATCCCTTTGTTTGGTTTTGGCGTCTGCTTCTCCTCTTGCCTAACTTTATTGCTAGGTCTTTTGGCCTGACTTTGGCGTCAGGGCTTTTTTGTTTTGCCTAGCTTTATTGCTAGGTCTTTTGGCCTGACTTTGGCGTCAGGGCTTTTTGTGCCTGATTCGGTTATCAGGTTTTTGCCTGACTCTTGGTGTCAGGTCTTTTGAGGCCTAACTTTGTTGTTAGGGCTTTTGTGGCCTAGTTTTGTTACTAGGGCTTTTTTGGCCTAACTTTGTTGTTAGGGCTTTTGGCCTGTCTTTGGCGACAGGGTTTTTTGGCCTAGCTTTGTTGCTAGGGCTTTTGGCCTAACTTTGTTGTTAGGGCTTTTGGCCTGACTTTGGCGACAGGGCTTTTGGCCTAGTCTTGTTGCTAGGGCTTTTGGCCTAACTTTGTTGTTAGGGCTTTTGGACTAACTTTGTTGTTAGGGCTTTTTGGCCTGACTTTGGCATCAGGGCTTTTTGGCTTCGGCTTGCTTCGAGTGGACACGCTTTATGAAGGAATGGCTTTCTTTTATTGACATAATCAGTTTGATTACAAGCTATGCATAAAATCTTCTTAAATGCTCAGAATTAAATGGACGGGGTAACCTCTCACCTTCGGTGGTTTCCAAATAGTAGGATCCTGGTGCGGCGATCTCTACTACTTTGTATGGTCCTTCCCATTTGGCTGAAAGTTTGTTTTTACTGTCCAGCCTTGTGAATTCATTCCTTCTCATAACCATCTCCCCCACGAAAAATTGGCGAGCGCTAACTTTTCTGTTGAAATACCGAGCGGTCGCCAAGCGCATCTTTGCCTGTGTCTTTTCCGAGAGCCATCTCTATTCCTCTGCTAAGTCGAGGTCAGTTATGCGCTCGATCTCATTTGCCTCCGCGTTAAAGTGTAGGACTCTGTGGGTAGGCACTGCTAATTCAGCTGGTGCTACTGCTTCTGATCTGTACACTAAACTAAAAGGCGTTTCTCCTGTGGCCGCCTTAGGCGTTATTCTGATTGCCCATAATACGTTTTCCAGTTCGTCTGCCCAGTTCCCCTTGAATGCTCGAACCCTTTTCTTGAGTCCTGCTAAGACAACCTTGTTGGCTGCTTCAGCTTGCCCATTCGTTTGAGGGTGATGTACTGAACTGAAGCGATGGTCGATATGATACTCTTCACAGAGCCATTTCAACTCCTTTCCAACAAATTGCGAACCATTATCGCTGATGAGTATTTTGGGAATACCAAACCTGGAGAATATGTTGACCTGCAGGAACTTGATAACTTGGAATTCCGTTGTCGAAGCTAGATCTTTCGCCTCTACCCACTTAGTGAAGTAGTCGATTGCCACTATAATGTGAGTACGCTGACCAGTGCTAATGGGAAAAGGACCCAATATATCAATTCCCCATTGAGCGAAGGTCCAGGCACCCGCCATTGGGGATAATAATGTCGATGGTCGACCTGATCGTGGTGCAAACTGCTGGAAAATTTCACACTTCTGTGTTAATTCGGCTGCGTCTTTTCCCAAGGTCGGCCAGTAATATCCCAATCTGAATATTTTCCTGCTTAGCGATCGAACGCCTTCATGACATGCTGCTGCCCCTTCATGAGCTTCTCGAAGAACTTTTTTTGTTTCGGGCAGAGCAACACATCTCAAGTAAGGCGTCAAATAACCTCTTCTGTAGAGTTCTCCATCGATGATTAGATAACTGGCTGCGAGTCTTCTAATCTTAGTGGATTCGCCTTCGTCCTCTGGGAGGATGCCTTATTTCAAATAATTCTGGAACGGGGTCATCCAGGTGACCAGTTCTTGAATGTTGAAGACCTCCGCTCTGTTTTCAAGGACTGAACATAGGGCCTTTTCCAGAAATTGCACATCCTGGATTGTCGCCCCTCCGAAGGCTAGCTTACTTAAAGAATCTGCCATCTGGTTTTCTTGGCGAGGAATGAATTCAATCGTGAAATTTGGGATTTCTGCGACCAGCTTTTTGGCAATGCCGAGATATTTCTTCATCTTTTCTCCCTTTGCCTCGTATGCGCCATTAACCTGATTGACAATGAGCTCTGAGTCGCTTTTTACTTTAAGCGCAGCTATACCCATTCCTTTTGCTAGTCTGAGTCCAGTGATAAGAGCCTCATATTCTGCTTCGTTATTGGTCGCCGGGAATGTCAAGGCGATCGCGTATTTCAGAGGCTCGCCCTCAAGAGGAATAAGAATTAAACCTGCCCCCGAGCCTTCTTTTGATGAAGACCCATCCGTATAGAGCTCCCAGATTTGATTGTCGTTTTCTGACTGACTTGGCCTGTTTTCTTCCTCCGCTTGACCGTTACTCGTGCTTTCCACTATGAAATCAGCTAGTGCTTGAACATTGATGGCCGTTTTTGGCGCAAATTTGATCCTGAACTCGCTGAGCTCGATCGCCCACTTGACTATTCTTCCTGAAGAATCTGGCTTCATCAGGAAGTTTTTGAGAGGTTGATTGGTGAGAACCGTGATGTCGTGCGCATGAAAGTAAGGTCTCAGCTTCCGAGCAGCAATAACTAAGGCATAGAGATACTTCTCAATCTGGACATATTTTATTTCTGCTGAGTTGAACATTTTGCTAATAAAATACACTGGACTCTGAACATTATTCTCCTCCCTTATTAAGACAGCACTGGCTGCCACATCGCTAATGCCTAAATAGAGGAAAAGATGCTCGCCTGGAACGGGTTTTGCCAGAGCTGGGAGTGTTTGAAAATGCCTTTTCAAGGACTGGAATGCTTCCTCGCAGTCTGGCGTCCACTCGAACTTGCGGTTGGCCCTCAAGGTTTTGAAGAACGGGAGGGACCTGTCGCTTGCTTTGGAGAGGAAGCGGTTAAGAGCAGCTAGTCGGCCGTTCAGGCACTGGACTTCCTTATGGAAGGTTGGCGACTTCATTTCTTCTATGGCCTTTAGATTTTCCGGGTTTTCTTCAATGCCCCTTTCGCTGACCATAAAACCCGGGAACTTCCCGGACTTGACTCCAAAGGCGCACTTTGCTGGGTTCAGGCGAACGCTGTGTCTCCTCATGCATTCAAAAGATTCACGGAGATCGGTGGTATGAGGATTGCCTTTGATGGATTTGACGAGCATATCATCTACGTAGGCCTCCATGTTCCTTCCCAGCATGTCCTGGAACAGTCTGTTCACCATCCGCTGATAAGTTGCCCCGGCATTGATGAGACCAAAGGGCATCACCTTGTAGCATAGAATGTCCCCGTCGGCACAGAAAGCCGTGTGGGCCTCGTCATCTGGATGCATTCTGATTTGGTTGTAGCCTGAATAGGCGTCCATGAAGCTCAGCATCTCATGACCCGAGGTAGCATCGACCAGCTGATCAATTCTCGGAAGGGGATATGAATCTTTGGGGCAATCCTTGTTTAAGTCGCGGAAGTCGACGCACATCCTCCACTTGCCGTTTGATTTCTTGACCAAAACTGGGTTGGCGACCCAGCTCTGGAATCTTACTTCTCTGACGAAGTCAGCTTCAATCAACCTGCCGACTTCCTGCCTGATCGCCAAACGCTTATCAGTCCCGAATGATCTTTTCTTTTGGGCGATCGGCTTGATGGAGGGGTCTATCTTGAGCTCATGAGAGATAATATCTGTGCTGATTCCTGGCATGTCGCTCGGCTGCTAGGCGAAGAGCTCTTTGAATTCCTTGAGGAGGGCGGTCATGGCCTCCTTCTGATCCTCTTTCAAGGTGGTCCCAATGCGCACCTTTTTGTCTGGACCATCGATCTCGACCTCCTCCAATTCCTCCATGGGGACTGGAATGCTTCCTCGCAGTCTGGCGTCCACTCGAACTTGCGGTTGGCCCTCAGAGTTTTGAAGAACGGGAGGGACCTGTCGCTTGCTTTGGAGAGGAAGCGGTTAAGAGCAGCTAGTCGGCCGTTCAAGCACTGGAATTCCTTATGGCAGGTTGGCGAGTTCATTTCTTCTATGGCCTTTAGCTTTTCCGGGTTTGCTTCAATGCCCCTTTCGCTGACCATAAAACCCAGGAACTTCCCGGACTTGACTCCACAGGCGCACTTTGCTGGGTTCAGGCGAACGCTGTGTCTCCTCATGCATTCAAAAGCTTCACGGAGGTCGGTGGTATGAGGATTGCCTTTGATGGATTTGACGAGCATATCATCTACGTAGGCCTCCATGTTCCTTCCTAGCATGTCCTGGAACAGTCGGTTCACCATCCGCTGATAAGTTGCCCCGGCATTGATGAGACCAAAGGGCATCACCTTGTAGCATAGAATGTCCCCGTCAGCATAGAAAGCAGTGTGGGCCTCGTCATCTGGATGCATTCTGATTTGGTTGTAGCCTGAATAGGCGTCCATGAAGCTCAGCATCTCATGACCCGAGGTAGCATCGACCAGCTGATCAATTCTCGGAAGGGGATATGAATCTTTGGGGCAAGCCTTGTTTAAGTCGCGGAAGTCGACGCACATCCTCCACTTGCCGTTTGATTTCCTGACCAAAACTGGGTTGGCGACCCAGCTTTGGAATCTTACTTCTCTGACGAAGTCAGCTTCAATCAACCTGCCGACTTCCTGCCTGATCGCCAAACGCTTATCAGTTACGAATGATCTTCTCTTTTGGGCGATCGGCTTGATGGAGGGGTCTATCCTGAGCTCATGAGAGATAATATCTGTGCTGATTCCTGGCATGTCGCTCGGCTGCCAGGCGAAGAGCTCTTTGAATTCTTTGAGGAGGGCGGTCATGGCCTCCTTCTGATCCTCTTTCAAGGTGGTCCCAATGCGCACCTTTTTGTCTGGACCATCGATCTCGACCTCTTCCAATTCCTCCATGGGTGCTGGCCGAGCCAAGTCCTCGCGGGGATCGGCCTCTGTCTCGATGGTGAGCGCCTCCCTTTGGTTCTTCCTGCGTAAACAGTTCACATTGCATTGCCGTGAGGAAGGCTGATCTCCTAGCACTTCTCCAATCCCGTTCGGAGTAGGGAACTTCATCTTCTGGTGGACAGTGGAGGCCACAATCTTATTTGGGTTGATCGTGGTCCTCCCTATGATGGCGTTGTAGGATCTAGGTGAATCGACCACCAGGAAAGTGACCGACACCTTGATGCATTTCCACCCCTCGCCAAAAATCACTGGCATGGTTATAGCCCCCAGTGGATAAGTTGTTCTTCCCGCAAACCCGATCAGCGGAAAGTCGACCCTCTTCAGGTCGCGTTTGGATTTGCCCATCTTTTCAAAGGCGTCCAGAAACAGGATGTCGGTCGAGCTACCTCCGTCGACCAGAATCCTTACAACATCACAGCCGTCAATATCTGCCGTAATGACCAGAGCATCGTTGTGGGGCGTGGTAACGTGTGCCAAATCATCTTCAGAGAATGAGATGACAATGTTCTCTTCAGGTCGGGGCCGCTTCCCCAACTGAACTGCCGTAGAGATCTGAGTGGCGTAGACCTCTCTGGCGCTTGACCTCTCGCCGCCTGCGCCGAATCCTCCCGCAATCAGATTCACTCTCCTCTTGCTTCCAGAAGGCCCAGCTTGATCTGCAGGGGCTGGTGAACGATGCCTCCTGGGGGGCGTTCGACTTCGGTCTCGACCTGCCACAAACTCCTTCAACATTCCCCCCCTGAATCAGCCTCTCTATATCTCGCTTCAGAATCTTGCAATCGTCTGTCTTATGGCCCTTGCACTTATGGTATTTGCAATATCTCTCGACATCCTTGCCCATGGGTAGCCCACCTCGACGAGGCATCGGTGGCCTCGCCAAGGATCTCCTCTCCATCTCGACTAGTACCGCTGAGATATGCCTATTTAAAGGCGTGAAGTACTCAGGGACCTCTGGATGGCGAGGCGCTGGGAGAGACTCGACTCGGGGCTTACATTCTTTTCCCTTCTTCTCCTTCTTTACCACCTTCTTACCATCGCGTCGGGGTTCATGGGTTACCCTTAGCGAGGTCGTCAGGAGGTTAGCCTCGATGTTTGCGCGTTCAAGGTCTATGAAACCTTTCGCCCTGGACGCCAACTCCTCCAATGTCTCTATCTCCTTCACATGGTAGCTGTTTCGCAGCTTTCTCGAGACCTTGTTGGCCACATCCAGACCTCTGTAGAATGCTCGAATGATCTCCCCATCCGAGATTCGGCGATCTAATTCTATGACGTTTTGATGAAAACGCCCGTAGAAGTTGGACAGCGACTCTCCAGGCTGCTGTTTGACCGAGTCAAGGGCGACCACGCTCTTCAGCAACTGGCGCTCGCCCATATATCTCTCCAGGAACTTGCTTCTCAACTCTGCCCAAGTTCCGATTGATCCTGCAGGGAGGCCGAAGAACCAGGACGAAGCCGAACCCGAAAGAGTAGATGGAAATAGCAAAGCCAAATGATTGGGATCGATTGACTTACCCAGAAGGGAGGCCTCATGCTTGTTGACATGTACGGTGGGATCTCCCCCACCGCTATACTCAGGTATGGCCCGAGCAACCACGTCCTTCGGGATTTTGATAGCGACGAGCGCGTCGGTGAAAGGATGAGAGGACTGCTCCTTGAAGGGAGCTATGACTGTCAACTGTCTTTCCTAGAGCCTTTTGTTGAGGAGGTCATCCATCTGATCCACAGTGCAGTACATGGGAGAGGCTCCGGGTGGAGGAAGACTGGAAGGATTGGCAGTATATGCGGCTGCTGGCTCCTTGGTGTGCGCTGGAGGTAGGGACTGTTGACCTGACGTCATCTCCTGATCCTCCTGAGGCGTAGTGGGACCAGGATCTGCCGCTTCTGAAGGTGAAGGCCCTGTGGCAGCAGGGCGGTGGTTTTCCTTAGGAGCAAAGGGATTGTTTTCTTGAGGAGTAGGGGCTTGGTGGCGCGCCTGTCCTAGGATGGCTTCCAGCAGGGAGACCATCTCGGGGGTTAAATTAATATCCTGCCCCGCAATGTGGACTGTCTGCGGCACAGGGGCTCCGTTTTGATCAGCAGCTGGGGTCGGTCTTGAATCACCGACATGTTCTCGAGCTGTCCGCAGAGGAACAGCATTAACTCCTGCTCGTCTGGCAGGTTCTTGTTGAAGCGGTGAAGCGGCGGCGGAATCAGATCTATCTGAGGATCGCTCCCTAGTCTGATTCCGACGGTTGCTTTGGGATCGAGTTCTCATGGCTGAATTGCTCGTTCCCACAGACGGCGCCAAATGTTGGATCGTGAAATCCTGAATGTTGATCTGGCAGTGAGTTGAATGCCAGACAAGGTTGGGATGACGCTTCAGCTCCAACTCCGGTGAACCTGCAAGTAGGGGAGCGCAACAGAGGGGGTGCCTCTGGGTCCCTCTCCGATGCTTAAATGAGTATGTGTGTGTATAAAACTCAAAACGTAAAGAACGTATGTAAAGCAAGGGTATTTATAGGGTAAGAGAGATAGAACCGTATATGGCAGCTGAATATCTTAGTGTATATTGTATTGCCGAAGATTCGGATCGTCAGTTACTGCGAGATATTGCAGTTACCAAATCTAATCCTTAGTGAATATGTGACCGAGATATGCGGGATATCGTGGCCGCCTCCTTATTAACGGTTTTGTGGGACCAGAGGAGAGAGGCAAGGCTCTCTTCGGGGCGAGCACTCCCACGTCGAGCAGTGGAAGGTCGCGACCTGGTAGAGAATGGCGAGAAGTCTGGGAGCCTTTGGCGTCCCTATAGACCTTGGGCTCGATTCTGGATTACTCGATGGTGGGCCAAGTTTGGCTTGTACTTGGGCCGATCCGGTTCGGATGTCATGGGTTTACCCCCTCTATAGTTATTGGGCCTTCGAGGCCTTTTCTTACTGGGCTGTCACTATCGATACCCAACAAAATATACCTAAATCGTTTGGAACTTAAACACCGTCTGAGAAATCGAGACCGATAATTATCGATATTTTTTTTTCCACTGTTTTCTTTACTCTCCAATCACTCTTCTCTTCTTCAATTCTTTCCTTCTCTTTTTATCCCCCTTCACCATAGCATTCACCTTGTATTTATAGAAGAAATTTACTACTTATTTAAATAATTTTAAATAAAATTCTTAATAACAAAAAGATTTTTTTGTAATAAAAAAAATAAAAACGGTGGAAAACAATAAATATGACCATGTGTGCCCATGTGGAAATTTTCCACGTTGGAAATGTTTTTTTTTTTAATTTAAAAAAATAATTTTTTTTTTTAGTTTTCAAATATATATATGTATATGTATATATATATATATATACTATATATATTTTCCTATCTCGATTACTCGCATACAGTATTTTGATCCCGAGCCAAAATCAGGTGTGGGTTTTGCCCCATACTCCTCCTCCTCCCCCCCGATTGGGGCTCAATCGAGCCCGGATCGAATTGGGATCCAACCAACACCCAATTCGACTGGGGCTCGAATTGGGGTCAAACCAGGCCCCGGTCTTGAGTCTGGGTTGAATTGGGGTCAAACCAAGCCCTGGGCTCGGGGTGAAAATGTTTGAAATGGTTAAATTGTGGAATAAATACATAGCATATATTAACATACAGTGGAATATTTGTCCAATAAATTTAATTAATTAAAATGTATATGTAATTAACAAAAATTAATTCGGTTAACCCAAAAAATTCAACTCATGCATTAACAGGTGTAGTATAATCCAACAGATTCAAGAATATTTAAACCACATTTTTAATAAACATTTAGTCGAAAAGAGTAATTTAGTCCATATGCTACAAATAATAGATACTAGGGGTGACAATCGTGTTGTGTCGTGTCTAAACGCATAAATCGTAAACGTGTCTAAACATGTTTCATGTCTGAATGGATAAGTCATTAATCATGTCTAAACGTATCAAAGTTGTTTAGACACAAGATTCGTTAAGTTCAAACTCATATACGCTTTAAAGCAAATATATACACAAATTCATATATACAAAGAAGGTCTTCAAAGTTCAATATTAAAAAGTAAATGGGTATTTCAATATTTTATTATTATAATACTTAAATTTCAAAAAGTAAGGTTTTCAAAGTTCAATATTTCAAAAAATAATTTGTGTGTTATTTGTCTTTTTTATATATATAAATTAATAGTTCCATGTCTAATATTATGTACTATATTATATTTATGCGAGATACTCTCGTAAACTTTAAATTTCTAACATTATAGGAAATTTGTATTATTAATACATGTGTTACTATTATTAATACATGTGCTTAGAGTCGGCACAATTGTAAACTAATTATCAACTAAGCCCAAGTATAATATTTTTAAGGAGTCACTGTAACTGTGTACAGGTGGACATGACACGTTTAGACACAACACGATTAGACACGTTTAAATACGACACGATTAGACACGTTTAGACACGACACGATTAGACACAATTAATTAATCGTGTTTAAACGTGTATTTGTTGTGTATTTGCAGGTTAGAGGTGTTTATACACAATTAATAATCATATCTAAACGTATAAGAGTTGTTTAATCACGCTTAGGAATCGTGTCGTGATATTATCGTGCAAAATGCAGGTCGTTACAAGTTGTTTAATCGTGTCGTGTCAGAAATTGTCACCCCTAATAGATACCACAACAGTCTAACCACTACGGGAGAGATGACGAATAACGGCTAAAAAATGCATTTTTAACGGCTCATTAATTGAAGGGAAAGTATGAAAAAACACCCGGATGTTTACTTTTTTTAGCAACTGGACCCTGATGTTTTTTGTCGCAATTAATAAGTGTCGTATGTTTCATTTTGTTTGTAACACCACCTTCCGTCAATTTGACCGGTTAATTGTCATGTGCCTTGCACGTGACACCGTTAAATTTGAACCCAATGTTGTAAAATGACAGTTTTACCCTGACATCCCATCACCTTGTCTCTCTACCTTCTTCCTTCACTGAAACTCTACTCCCATAAATCCCCTGCGAAACCTCTTCGATCTCCACCAAAACCCCACCGTACTGATTGGTTGCTTGCGTCCCCGACTAGTGCTGTTCGTCCCGACCGAAGATTCGCCGACTGCTGCTTTTCTTGGAACGCTGTTGTATCTACATGCAGTAGATGTGGCCATTTCGAGAAGGCCCTCGAATTGTTCGATGAAATGCCCGACCGAGATATCGTGTATTACAACTCGTTGATTTCTGATTTATCTCGTCATGGGATGTATAGGGAGGCGGTGGCAATTTTCTTGCGGATGTAGAAAGTGCATGACTTCGTGGTCATGGATGAGTTTATGTTTGTGAGTGTGAGTGTGGCAAGGAGTTGTGCTTGCTTGGGCGTGTCCAAGTTGCTGGATAAAGAACAGATCTCTCGTTCACGTTCGCCCTATTATATATATCTTGATTCTTAATTTCAGTGTCTTGATTATGTTCTTCTGTTTTACAGATTGGCCAAGGAACATATAGCAGTGTTTATCGGGCACGTGACGTTGTTCATAATAAAATCGTTGCTATAAAAAAAGTCTGATTCGACAACGCAGACCCAGAAAGCATGAAGTTCATGTGTCGTGAGATCGTGATTTTGCGCAGGCTCGATCACCCCAATGTCATCAAACTCGAATCCCTGATAACATCACAAATGTCTTGTAGTTTGTATCTTGTTTTCGAGTACATGAATCACTCTTCTGTTTTCTTTTCTCTCCAATCACTCTTCTCTTCTTCAATTATTTCATTCTCTTTTTATCCCTCTTCACCATAGCATTCACCTTGTATTTATAGAAGAAATCTACTACTTATTTAATTAATTTTAAAAAAACTTTTTTCTAAATAATAAAAAAAAACTTCTTCTTTTTATTACATAATCTGATCAAAGTCTAGAAAAGAAAAAGGGGGGAAATGTGCATCGTCCTAATTGTTTTTTATCACAAAAGAGTTCTACTCATCTAATTCCACAATATAGTGTTCATCAAATAAAATACAATCGTTCCTTCAAATTTCAACTAGTAGGAGTGGGAGTTGTAAAACCTAATCATGTGAACACACTCCCATTCTCAACTGTTTGACTATCCACTTAGAACATCCATTCAATGTTTGCCTAACTGTTGACCAATGCAAAAACTCAAAATTTCCCACCAATGCTATGATGGGAAGTGGTGGATGGGTCAATGGTTTCTTCCACTCCTGCGACTCCCTTTAATGTACCCTTGGTTCGTTTGCTCTATCACCTCTCTGGGGCTTGGTGTATTATCTTCAAACGCCACCTTACATCTTTCTTTATGTTCCAGCACGTCACCAAGCACAACTACCATCGTGTATCCTTTGTCTCCCGGTTTGTACTAGGTTCATCTCTTTTTACTTGGATCCACTCCCCAATCGATGCTTCAGTTTGGTTCATGTTGTCCATCCCTAGGCACACCCTTCAAACCGAAGAAGTCCAACCACACTTGAGGATCATGTGTTCGACATCTTCCTCTCCTCCAGATGCCAGACAGTTTGGCTCCACATTCATCCCCCGCCTCCCAAGGTTTCCCATCACTGGTACTGAGTTGGTAAGTAACTTCCCAATGAAAGTATTTAACTTTGGCATTATTTTGGTGTTCCATACCTCCCTCCAGATTGTTTTTGGCCTGGTTCTATCATTTCTATCCCCCGACTCCCTTCCCGGGTCCATCTCCCTCATTCAGTGATACACCGTTTTGACCGTCACCCGTCCATCGTCCGTGTATGGCCAGATTAGTAGGTCCTCTGTTGGTTGTGTAGGCAGTTGATTCTTTAAAATATGGTCCACATTGGTCGGTGTCGCCAAGTCCCGGATTAGGTCTTCATGCCATCTCCCAATAGTTTGATCATATAGGGGCCCAACCTTTAACTCATGATTTGCAGTCCACCCCTCAATTGGTTTTGGTTTGAATCCTGGCTCGGTGTAGATCCATGGGTCGGTTCCATCACAGATTGTTACTCCATCCCTAATCATCCACATGCCCTCCCGGATTAGGGTGTCTCTCCCTTGTAACATGCTCACCCATCCCCAAGATGCTCGTCCTCCTTTCCCTGCATCCCTGAAGTTGCCTCTCGGGTAGTAGAGCCCTTTTTGTACCTTTACCCATAATGAGTTTGGTTCTCTGTGCACTCGTTCGACCATCTTGGTTAGTAGGGCGGAGTTAAAAGTCTCCAATCACGAAAACGTAGTCCACCCTCCTCCTTTGTTTTTGCAAGGTCCTCCCATTTCTTCTAGTGTATTTTCCTTATCTCGCCTGTGTCGCCCCACCAGAATCTCACAATGATTGCATTTATTTCTACACACCAGGTCTTCAGGAGTTTGAAGATGCTCATCACATATGTAGGTATAGCCGTTATGACAGATTTGATCAGTACCTCATTTCCCTCCTGGTTTAGTGTCTTCGTGCGCCACCCATTCAGTTTGTCATGGATTCTTGTCTTCAGGTACCCCAATTCCTCTCTCTTTGATCTCTCCCAGACCGTCGATAGTCCCAGATACCTCCCTGGATTGCTTGTGCTCAGTATGCCTAATTTGTCGTCAATCGCTCTACATATATTTCCATCGGCTCGATGATTGAGACAAGGTTGGATTTCGCCTCATTCAATTTCTGTCCCGATCTCCTACAATATGCCGTTATTACCTCCTTTAATCGACCCGTGTTTTCCACAGTTCTACTTATAAAGAAGAAAGGAGTCATATGCAAACAGTAGGTGATGTAGTTATGGGCACCCTCTTTTTAGTATAATACCTTGTAGGCACTTTTCTTTCACTTCTTCCTCCACCTATCTGGATAACACATCCGCCATAAGGATAAATAGGTAGGGAAACAGGGGGTCTCCTTGCCTCAATCCCCTTGTGGGCTTTATGTAATCTGTCCTCTCCCCATTCACAAGAACCCGGTAGCACGGCGTAGTGATGCATGCCATCATCCATGTAATCCACTTTGCTACAAATCCTCTTTTCGCGAGGCTCCTCAATGGAAAATCCAATTTCACTCTCTCATACGCTTTCTACATATTAAGTTTTAGTGCACATTCCACTGTGTTTGTTTTCTTTTTCGCTCTTAGGTGATGAAATACCTCATGCGCCACCAGAATGTTATCATGTATCAGCCTCCCAGCTACAAAGACACTCTGGAACGGGGTAATCAAATCTGTGAGGTACCCTTTTACCCTGTTCACTAGTACCTTTGATATCACCTTATCAGAAAAGTTACACAGACTAATAGGTCTATAATCAGATGCACAGTTTGGGCTCATAATTTTTGGGATGAGGGTTATATTAATTTGGGTAAGGGAGTTAGAGAACATACCTATATCAAGGAAGGATTTGACCGCGGTGAAGACGTCTTCCCCTACGACCCCCCAATTCCTCAGATAGAACACCCCCGGAAACCCGTCCGGTCCTAGTGCCCTTGAGCCCGCAATTTGGAAGACCGTAGTTTTGACCTCTTCCATCGTCACTTTCCTGTTGAGGTCTGCATTTATCTCATCTGTTATCTGTCTAGGCAGACAGTTCAGCAACTCGTCCCCCCTGTCTGTGTTCTCCGTCTTGAACACTTTGTTGAAGTGGTCTCAAATCTCCCGGTTGATCTCACCCTCGTTTGTCGTCCATGTTCCATTGCCCATTCTCAACCGGGATACCTGGTTGCTCCGTCTTCTGGAGTTCATTGTCAGATGAAAAAATGTGGTATTCCAGTCTCCCATGTTTAGCCATTTTACCCCCGACCTTTGTTTCCAGTAAATTTCCTCTTTTCTCCATAGTTCCTTTATCCTTTCTCCATAGTAAAAATAGTGTTTCTTCCACCATGTTCTCCCTTGTCGGGTTACTTTGACCAATTGTTCTCAATCCGTCTTTCGCTTTCTTCATCTCTACCATGTTATTCCCAAATCGTTCTTTACTCCACGTTGTCAACTCTCTCCTACATGACCCCAGGTCTGGCCATAGATTGCTCCCCCATCTACCTTGTCTCCTCCATGCGGATTGAATTACTTCCTTACACTCCAGATTTTCAAGCCACAGCTCTTCGAACCGGAAGCCTTTCCTTCTTCCTCTATGTTCCCCTCCTTGTGTTAAGATTAGGGGTGAGTGGTTTGATCCCACTGTCACCTCATTTATACATTGGGCCTTTGGTAAATTCACCGCCCAACATACATTCCCTAGTATCTTGTCCAACCTCTCATACACCCTCTCCTCCCCCCTTCGGTTATTGCACCACGTGAACCTTTGCCCTTTCACTCCCATATCTTCCATCCCTATGTCATCAATGAGGTTTTTGAATATGTCCATTTTCCTTTGTGATTTTCTTCTTCCACTTTTTTTTTCATTTTGATGTGTTATCGCATTAAAATCCCCCTGGCATATCCATACATCGTTTCGTCCTCGACTGATTGCCCTAAGCGTTTCCCAATTCTGATTTCTCTGCCCCTCATCTGTATCAGATGAACCCATATGATGTATATCTGGCCCCCACTTCCTCTGAATTTAACTCTCGTGTCAATTATGTTCACACTTATCACTAGAACATGGTTTCCTTCCTTCCACCATAGGGTGATTCCCCCCGATATTCCTCTTGTTTCCTCATAATAAGCATGATCCATTCCTAGCTGCTCTCGTATCCTCTCACATAAGACACCCCCGTTTTGTGTTTCCGTTAGACATATGATCTCCGGATGGTACCTTCCCCTGAGTTCTTTCAGGTGTCGAACTGTCAAGGAAGACCCCCAGACCCTGACAGTTCCAAGAGATTGTGTTCATTGAGCCCATGTGGATGTTTCGGGACAGACACCAGAACCCGTCACATTCTCCCTTTCGCTTTCACCCCCTGTTCCTCCCAATACTCATTTTCTATCATATTCTTTCTTAGGACCGCTCTTTTCTTCTCTCTATGGTTTCTCATTCCCGGCTTCTTTCCCCCTCGCACCGTTGTTTTACTCATTTTCGTGGTATCCTTTGGTGGGTCCATCTCTATCTTCTTGTTTCTCTTTCAATTGGTCACTTCCTCTTCGTCCATCCTTGAGCGTTTTAAGGACATCTTATCGAGATACGGGCTTAACCCCATCGCTTCCTCTTTGTTTCCCCTACTCGGTTCGGCCCCGGGTGAATTTGGTGGAGTTTCCACTTCGTATACCGCCCTCTGTCCTTTCCCAGATTGGTCTTTTGTGGTGTTTGAGTCTTCATCCAATAGGTAGACGATCACAGGGAAAGTTAGGGCATGTGTCGTGCCCATCCCTCTCCTTGGCCGTGTTGGATTTTGCCCCCGCCCGTCCGCTGTGATTCCGACTGGGGCAATTCTGTTCAGCCCCTCTATTCTTTTTCAGTTATTCATCCTCGACGTTCACTTTTGATGTGCTGGATGCACAATCAATTTGTTTTCAGCAATGGTCCTTCTATCATCTCCAGTTTTCTCCCTAGTCGCATATCCAGCTTCGTCGTCACTTCCATATTTCATTTTGAGTTTGCCCTTCCTTCGTACCACCTCTTCATTTAGCCCAACTCTGCACTCCACCAGCATCCTGTCGTTTTCATCCTCCCTCCTCCTATCAGTTTCCATCGGCACAATAGAATCCATCTGCAGACTTTGTTGGTTTTTTGCAGAGGCTGTCGTTGGATCCATGTTTCGACCAGTTCGTTACCCACCCTCGCATTTATAGACCTGACCATCCCCCACCTTTGACGTCTCCATACATCTACAGACTTGGGCGTCCCCTTCCTTCGTCGCCTGGGTTGTTGGGCATCTTTCCCCCCATCCTCATCCGATTGTTGCATAATATCAAACCACGTTCTTCTCTTCCCATGTGTTTGGTTCAATTCAACTTCCTTCTTCTCCCCCACCCACTCTCCTTGCACGGTGAGGCTTTGGTATGTTAACTGTCATCCATTATCTGTACATCGGCTTCTTAGGGTTTACCTCGGACATTGTAACCT
The DNA here is from genome assembly GCA_946814005.1 of Chamaenerion angustifolium. NCBI lineage: Eukaryota > Viridiplantae > Streptophyta > Magnoliopsida > Myrtales > Onagraceae > Chamaenerion > Chamaenerion angustifolium. Next base: position 6,999,236 of record OX328279.1, read on the forward strand.
CTTCCCTACACACTTGTGTTGTATGACCCAATCTCTCGCATCCATAACAATAGTTCAACAACCGTTCATATCTAATCACCGACCAGTTTTCGTTTCCTATCAAATTTGTCCACCAGAAACCCGCCATTAGCGGGTTCTTAACATTCACCTCCACCTTAAATCTCATTTATGGTTTGTGTGGGCTTTCCATCTCCTCCTCTGCTTCAATAAAATTTCCCACTTGATCCCCTATCAATCTCGCACTCTCGAGGCTGAATTTTTCCAGCCCTAACTCATGGACCTGAATCCAAATTTGCACCCATTCGAACTCCGCATGTGTTATACTGCTACTCGGCTTCCATTTTTGCAAACTAAGGCAATGCCCTTGCACCGACCAAGGGGACAAGTCGAAAATCTGACTACGGTCCTCCTCATTTTCACATTCAAGCAGCACTATTCTATCTGACACATCTGATATCAATACCGAATCATAATTAGCCCAAGCCAATTTCAGCACACTATGTATAGTAGAAGCTTTGATCACTTTTTGCGAGATAATTGTTCCCAGATACCTCTCGGTGTTGATCATATTCAGATTCGATGGTAGGTTCAGTGTTGGTTTCCGGGGGATGTTCGGATCATCGGAGTTGGGGCGGTGGTCACTCATTGTGAGTTCGAGGGGAAGTGGCATTCACTGAAGTCTCCACATCTTGCAAGAGACAGGTAAGCAAAGAATCGAAATAACACAGAAAAAAAAAGCACTTGGGTTATTCGTTTGGTTGCTCTGCTTTCCCTATGTTGTGTGTTATCTTCGTATGTGGTCACCTCTCCCTCTGCATGAAATTTCTCCTTCTTGATTGGTTGGGTGTCAGTGTCAAATGCACAGTTGGCTTCAACGATATTCAGCTTTATTGGATTGGAGGAAATCACCTGAGTCTTTTGGCTTGTCTGATTGTCACATTAGTATTCGATTTGTTGCGTAGCGTTCGATTGGATGAAATTTGCAGGAAGTCGACGAAAGCGGTGATGAAGTCGCTCACACAGTCCTTCGACCAAGGAGACACTGTCCTAATTCAACTACCTAAACTGACAAATTTGAATGCAAAATTCTAATATCAGTCATTACCTAAGGTTAACACAATTAGCTATTTAAGAACTGATCCTTCATTTGGAGTTCTATCCCTACATAAATAATAAAATTGCAAGAATTACATAAAAGAAAAATAATAAGAGTTTACACCCTAACTTCTATAAACTGAACAACTTGATCCTTAAACAAAAGAACAATAGACAACACCTAAACATCAAGTTTAGTTTGATTCTCAACACTCCCCCTCAAGTTAATATTCCCATATATGTGTCTGAGACCAAGCTTGCTCATCAGAGAGTAATGATGTTGACCTCCTAAGACCTTGTGAAAATGTATGCTACTTGATCAACGGACCGAACATATTGAGTCTTGATAACACCTGCACTTATTTTTTCTGTAACAAAATAACAGTCTACCTCAATATGTTTGGTACGCTCATGAAATATAGGGTTTGAATAAATCTGAATACCAGCTTTATTATCACAAAATAATAACTCAGGGTCAGGATGAACAACCCCAAGTTCATAAAGCAAGCCTTTTAACCAAATTATTTTAGAAACTGTATCACACATGCTTCTAAATTCAGCCTCGGTCGAGGACCTAGGAATCGTACTTTGTTTCTTAACATTCCAAAGGCATCATCATATGTAACCGGGGTAAGGGAATACATTAATTACATAGGATTTTTACCAAGTTTAGCACCTACCAAGACAACCTCTGAAATTAATTCTAAGGCATACTTACGTGGATTATGCACAATACCATCAGAGGATCGAGCGATTTCGAAGCCAAGAAAATACCTCAGCTCTCCCAAATCTTTCATCGTAAAGTGCTTTTCAAGTACAAACTTTAACTCAGTTATCAAAATACCATTGTTACCTGTAATTAATAAATCATCTACATATACTAATAGAACAACAATATCAGAACCCTTACGTTTAATAAACAAGGAATAATCATACTTACTTTTGCTCATAGTCGTGACTAATGAGTGCTTATGTTAACTTGATATTCCACTGTATGGGGGCTTGTTTAAGCCCATACAAGGATTTATGTAATATCCACACCATGTTAGTACCAAACTCCCCTCATTACGAAATCTTTGCAGGAGTTCCATATAAATATCTTCATCCAAGTCTTCTTGGAGAAAAGCATTGAAAACATCCATTTGATATAAATTCTAGTTTTTAACAGAAACAACAGCTAATACAAACACCATTTTTGTAATAGGGGAACAAGTGTTATTAAAATCAATACCTTCCTTTTGACTACATCCCTTTGCTACGAACCTGGCCTTATACCTTTTAACTAGCCCATCAACCTTATACTTTACCTTGTAAACTCACTTGTAACCAACAACATTCCTACCATTCGACAAAGGAACAACAGTCCAAGTTTTTTTTTTTTTCAAGTGTGGTAATCTGTTCTTTCATAGCAACCACCCACTTATTATCCTTTTCAGTATCTTTAAAAAAGACAGACTCTGTGATTTTTGAAACAGAGCAAGCAAACTCTCTATATTTATCAAAAAGAAGTTTATACGATATATAATTGCTGATAGGATGGGCAGTGGATGGTCTATCTACATGGTTCATAATGTAATCTTGTTGCCAAGAGGGAGGTCTGCTCACTCTAGTTGAGTGCCTTGGTTCAGAGTTAAATTCGTCATTACCAAGATTTTTACAAGAAAGTAAAATTTCTACCTCATTAGGAATAGGGTCACTATTAGAAGAAACAGACGCATCAGAAGCATCATCATCAACAGAATCATCAATAGGATTATCATAATTACCAAATTTATGAGCATCCACATATCTAAACAGTGGGTCATCATTTAACATACCTATAGAGAATATATGAATACTAGTGTTGTTTTCTATTTGTTTAAATGGACATATATATGTTCGTTAAACTGAACATCCTTACTGACGAAAAAGGACTTTGTATTCAGATTAAATATTTTGTAGCCGTTCTGTGTGAATGAATAACCCATATGAACAACAAAAACAAATCTAGAATTAAATTTGTCTAGGTTATTAGGTATCTTGGCAAAGAAGAGACATCCAAATATATGTAAATCTTTCTACATAGCTTCTCATAAGGAGAAATACCTCCTAATACTAGGGTAGGTAATAAATTCACAAGATAACATGTTGTAAGAACGCACTAACCCCAAAATTTAACAGGTACATCACTCTCAAATATTAAAGCACGAGCAATGTCAAGAAGATCTCTATGTTTTCTTTCAACTATCCCATTCTGTTGGGCGGGGGGGGGGGGGGGTTGTTAAAGGGCAACTTGTTTCATGAACAACCCCCTTTTCTTTGAATAATTTGTAACAATTTTCGTTTAAAATTTTCTTCCATTGTCAGATCTAATTTTCTTAACAGAACACCCAAACGGATGCTCTACTAATGCAAAAAAAATGTCTGATAATAACAATAACATCACATTTTAGAGACAACAAGTACGTCCAGGTATTTCTAGAGAAATCATCAACAATGGTCAATAAATATTTCTTATTATCATGAGTGATTACATTGTTATGGCCCCAAACATCCATATAAAGTAGCTCAAATTTTCTAGAGGTACTACTGCTGCTCCTAGGAAAAGGGAATCTAGATTGTCTAGCCATAGGAAAATAATAAACAACCATTTACATTTTTATTTGAAGTATCATTCAAATTCAAATCAGTTAATTTACACAACACTTGCAAAGGAACATGTCTGAAACGCATATGCCAGATAAATGAAGCAAATGAAGACATAGGTGAAGCATGCATGCTCAAATTTGTTGTGAAAGGAGATTTAAAGAGGTATAAGCCAATAGTTTCTTTACCAATCCCCATAACCACTCCACTGAAGAGGTCCTGAATGATCACATGCATTGAAAAGAAAGTAACAGAATAGGACAAGTCCTTGGTAAGTTTCGCAACAGACATCGGGTTACTATTTAAATTTGGGTAGATACAAGACATTTGGCACCTTCCTATCTTTCCCTATCATAACATCACCTATCAATTTGGACTAAGTAACTAGTATAACTAAAGTTCATATGGTTAGTTGCACCCGTATCAAGAATTCAAGAATCATTATGACAATTACTAAGAGAGTTAGGGTTACATGATGCATTAGTTTTGGCCTCAGTCTTGGAGTCTTTTTACGGTAGTTCAATATTGTGCTCGAGACTCTCTTTGGTCAACATAATAGGCCTAGTAGTCTGTTCCTCAGTAGGACTGGAGCAGCTAGCCGAAGCATATGACGGTGTGGAAACTCTTGAAGAAATAGGGGTCTCAACAACACTGTTAGATTGTTCAACTTTATTTTTAAATATCCAACCAGGAGGATAACCCTTCTTTTGAAGCATCGATCATAGTCATGACCTTTTCCTTTACAGTAAGTAAAAAATAAATTCAAGTTCCTTCTGTTGGGCAGCTTGTTTGAAGAACTACTGCTATTTTCACTAGAGTAGCCAGTACGACCATCAACAAATGACACAAGAAAACTGTTTAAGATGCCTATATGATTTTCTTCTTGACCTAAGACCGCATATGCTTGATTTACAAAGGGGAGAGGCTCTCTCATAACAAGATTAACCCGAACTGCATAATACGATTCATTTATACCATTTAGGAACTGAAAAGGCTTGAGATTATTTGCATGCTCAATGTGTTTCTTGAACATATAACAACCACAACAAGGAAGACAAACAATAGTGGTAAATTCTTCACACATCATCCTTAACTAGTAAAATAGGCAGAAATAGTGTCTACACCTTGCTGAACAAGACATATCTCACGATGAAGTTGAAAAACCCTAGAATTGTTTACTTTGTTCAACCTTTCCCTCAGTTAAGACCAAACAAGAAAGACACTAGTGGAGTAAAGAACAGTGCTCATGAGATCTTTCGAAACTGAATTCATAATCCATGCAACACAACACTACATTACATCTTACCCCAGAGATGATGCATGGATGGGTCAAAAGATTGCTTAGGCCAAGAACCATTGATAAAGCCTAATTTGTTCTTGACGACTAGTGAAATGTACAAAGCCCTACTCCATAGCCCATAATTTTCAAGATCGGTTAATTGAAAAGAATTCAGGGAAGCACCTATGGTGTCTGAGGAATACAAGTAGAGAGAATGGTTAGAGTCTACCGTTACCAGAGTCACGACCGTGTCAATCTCGGTTTTAACATCCTCAGGAGCGATTGTCTGAGCAGAAGTGGCCATCTCCATCAAGGGATGATGATTCGAAGGAGAGAAGACCATGCGAAAAACAGACACAGTCAGAGGTTTGAGGCTCTGATACCATGTGAAGAACCCTAAGAGGGACGAAGCAGGAACCAAAGAGACCCGCAGAAAGCGAAAAGGCACTTGGGTTAAAAACCCTAGCAGAGAAGATTGCAGGTCATTTGGAACTGATCCTTCATTTGAAGTTCCATCCGTGCTTAAATAATAAATTGCACGAATTACAAAAAAAAAAATCTGAGTTTACACCCTAACTTCTATAAACTGAACAACTTGATCCTTAAACAAAAGAACAACAAACAACAGCTAAACATCAGTGTTAGCTTGATTCTCAACAACTGGATTTGATTCGAACCACATTTGTATATTTAGATTCAATTCAAACCTAAATCTATTCAAATCTGAGTTCGAAATCAGATTTTCACTACTGAAAATATACGTTTTAGCTACGAAACTTTTTTCTGTCGGTAAACGTCAACATTTTCGTCAGCAAATACAGATTTTGTAGGTAAAAAAATCCGTCGCTAAAACTATGGTCGGTGAAAGCCCCGTCGACGAAAGTTTACCGACGAAATGTGTTCAATTATTTTCGTCGGTGAAAATCACTAAAATTGCCAACACACTAAAATTGCCAACACAATTTTACGTCGGTAAAAAAATTAAAAATTCAGACATTGTCATCAGCTAAAATTCATATATGTCAGACAATGTATTATACCGACGAAAATGGATTTTAATGTATTTACCGACGAAATATTTGTGTTTGTCAGTAAAATTTATATTTAGCGTCCAAATACATTTTCGTCAGAAAAAATAAGTTTTATCGAGAAAATTGTATTTTCGTCGATAGTAATCACTTTTACCGACCAAATTATGCCGACCAAATTAAATGTCCGTCGCTAAAACATGTATTTTTAGTAGTGTTCGGACATAAACATAAAGAACAAGAGTAAAGAAAATAGTAAAACTGTCACTGTAATAACTAGTTAATCACATTTACCAAACACATATGACTGAATATGTCAAGTTTAACGAACAAATCACATTTGTAAAACGGTAAAATAACATAAATGGTCATTTAGTCGTATAATACTAATATAAGTGAGATTGTTTACCCTAAAATTAAAAAAGTGTGTGGGTTTTATTAGTTTCTGGAGATCAACTTCATCCATCAGACCATATAACAAAATATACCAATCAACCGACCAAGATAACAACTCTACAACATTTGATTCATCATAACTATTTACAGTAAGTACAACGCTCAGCTTCGAGTGTAGCATGACATGATCCATACATACATCTACATATATATATATATACATATACATACTGGTATTCAGTTTTCATTCCACTGCAGTAGTGAGGCTACAGAGACACAGCATCCGTCAATAGAGAGAGAAGGATTATGGGGATGGGGTTCTCAACCTATCCTATCATAAGGCATCGAATGATTCGTCCCTTTGCCTTCGCAGTCTGGCGCCCCAAGACATGTTGGATGATGAGCTGCTCCTATTCATCGTGTTTCTCCTCTTCAGTTCGGATAGCTGCAACTGCCAACGCACTTTCCATTCACCTTTGTCCTCTAAATCCTGATTCATTATATAAATACATATTCAGGTAATAATTTCGAAATGACATCAACAATAAAAAAAATTATAGTAATAATCCATTCCATCCATCACCATCTGGACAACTATTCGTGTTTAATCTAATTCCTGATATATTATTATTATAATAAGTGAAAATAAACCACCTCTTCAGAGATTATAGTGGACACGCAAAAAATTGGTCCTCTGAGAAGCCAAAGATCGGCAGGTGAGAAACTAATCTCTACCCACTTCAAACAAAACGAATCTCTTAACGAGAAAACTACCAAACAGCTACTCTTGACATTGATTAACCTGAAACTATTTTTTAGAGTAACGAAGTAGTCGAACTTATTTAAATAATTACCTACCGTTAATTTTCATTAAGAATAAGCGAAAAATATGACGTGCGGAGCAAACATATACCTGAACTTGCATGAAGGAGCAAGTAGGTACCTGAACTGGCACAAAAATAAGTTCTGAACCGATTTGATCAAACCACTTTATTTTAAAAAAAAACAATAGCTTTTATATACCAAACACATGCATGCCTCAACACCGAGAACGTCTGGAGTTGAGGCATGCATGTGTTTGGTACATAAATTCTAATTTTTTTTAATAAAAATAAGTGGTTCGACCGAACCGGTTAAAACTGGTTCAGGTACCTACCTGCTCATTCGTATAGGTTCAGATACCTGTTTGTTTTTCACGTGATATTTTTCATTTATTTTTAATGGAAATTAACGGTAGGTACCTATTCGCTTATTTAAGAAATTTAAGCAACCTATTTGCTAAAGGAAAAAAAAATTAAGGTACCTACTTCCTAATTAATGTCAATAATGAGTACATGTTTGGTAGTTTAGCTAAAAATAAACAATTTAGTAGACTGTACGGATTAAGATGGCAACTACCGATCCAGTTGCCAATTCCATATAAGAAGAAGAAGAATTTCTAAAATTTAATAATCTAACATTGCATGATTCACCATATAAAATTAGAAACAAGTACCTCATCGTATTTGAAAGGTCTCCGAGCGGAGAAAGACAAGTGAAGCCCTTTGTCCATGTCACTGTCGTACATAGCCTTCCGACGTGAATCCGACAATGTCTCGTACGCCTCCTGTAACCGAATAAACTTCTGCGTGTACTCCTCCACACGATCTGGAGGTGATATGTCGGGGTGATACTTGAGCGCCATCTGCTTATACGCCTGCTTGATCTCCACCAGAGATCCAGAAACGGGTATCCCGAGGAGATCGTAGAAACTCAGACCAGCCTCCGCCACCAATCCGCCGTTTAAGCTGGCGCACGCGCTTACCCTGATTGAACGGAACCGGACCTGGGCGGGAAAAACAACAGATCCCTGATTTGGAACAGAGGGTCTAGAGTAGTGAAAGACAGTCAGATTGGTTCCGGGTAGCATCCGGCCATAGCAATACATTTCTTGGTTTAATCCGTTTCTTGTCTGCTAGGGTTATGGAGAACTGTTTAGTGGGTTACTGTTATTTAGAGGGAGAAAATCGGAGAGATTTTTCTTTCACGGTAAAAGGAATTGATTGAAATGATGACGAGTTAGTCAGAGATGGAAGAAAGATAAAGTCGTTTCATGAACAGCTTGATGGCGCCGTCGGGGGAAGATCGAAAGGTGGTTTCTTTATCTTGGAAGGAAGATAAAGTCGAATATACGTGACGAGTAGAGACTAGAGAGAGTAGGTGTATTTTAATTTTTAACCCTTCTCACCTCCTTATAGCCGGTGGCGAAAAAATAGTAATTAAATATTAATTATTTACTAAAAACCTCATTAATTAATTTAAAAACAATTAATTAATTAACTAATTAATAAAGGGCTGGTTATTGGTGAATTGCCGAATGCTGACAGACAAATAAAATTAGTAAATAAAAGAGCAGACGAGGACGTCCAGAACATTGAAAAATTATATGTTAATTCTGTTAGCAAATACAAATATAACATAAATGAAATATAATCTTTATTTCAAAAAATAACGTGAGTCAACCCACGTGATCCGTCGACCCATACAACCCACATGACCTATGCAACTCATGTAACCCAAATGACTCATACAACTCGTGTGACCCATGAACTTTTATATAATTTGTTATAATATATATTTAGTTATAAAGGTCCACAGGTTGATAAGTACGACTCAACCCTAACCCCACTGTTCATATAAATTGAACGAATCGTGTCTACATGACTCATGAGTCCAAAATGTCTAACGCAAACACAATTCATGGACGGGTCACCCACAAAACAAGTCTTGTCCAAAATTAACTCCTATCATTGACACATGCATAACTTTACATCAGTGTTAAGTTATTGTTAAAACCAGAACGGAACAACACCAAATAACAGAGCAGAGATCTGAGAATATGCAATCAGCACTTGTGGTTCATCGAAGTTGGTTCCTTCATCTGGCAACTTCTCCCCCTTAAATACCTAAACTACAAGTCTGATACAATAAATGGAATAACGAAGAGAAAACGGAAAGGCAACAAACCATAGAACGCAGTCAAGATCGCAGTAAATGAAGAACAACCTAAACCCTAGACGGATGAATCTAAGAGAGAAACTAACAGACGCAATAATGAACAGAATGCAAAGGATGGAGGAACTGAAGAGGCGCGGAAGCTTCTGGAAGTGGGCTGACGCGACATGCTGACTGGGCTTGGACAGACTGAAGACGTTGGGCTGGGTAAATGGGCCAACGGATGAATAATGAAATAAACCCAATAAGATGGAAGCCTGCACATGTTGTACTCTGCATTTTAACACTCCCCCTCAGGCTGACATCTCCCCCTGTCCTCCAAATATGTTTCACATACCAAGCTTGACTGATAGATGATTGTGTTGTTGGGTTCCCAATGCTTTTGTGAGTATATCGGCCAGCTGATTTCCTGTCTTAATATGCCTCAACTCCAAAATATTATCCAACAACTTTTCTCTAATATAGTGACAGTTGTTGGATATCGATAGTGACAGCCCAGTAGGGAAAAAGGCTTCGAAGGCCCAATAACTATAGAGGGGGTAAACCCATAACATTCGAACCGGACCGGCCTCCATAGAATGGCCCAGAACCGAGCCCAAAGCCTCTGAGGACACCATGAGTGCTCGCCATTCTTTACCAGGCCGTGACCTCTCACTGCTCGCCATGAGAGTGCTCGCCCCGAAGAGAGCCCTGCATCTCTCCTCTGGTCCCACTAAACCGTTAATAACAGAGTGGCCAAGATATCCCGCATATCTCGGTCACATATTCACTAAAGATTAGATTTGGTAACTGCAATATCTCGCAGTAACTGCCATATCCCACGATCCGAATCTTCAGCAACTCAATATACATTAAGATATTCAGTTGCCTTTATACGGTTCTATCTCTCTTACCCTATAAATACCCTTGCTTTACATACGTTCTTTACGTTTTGAGTTTTATACACACACATACTCATTTAAGCATCGGAGAGGGACCCAGAGGCACCCCCTCTGTTGCGCTCCCCTACTTGCAGGTTCACCGGAGTCGGAGCTGAAGCGTCATCCTAACCTTGTCTGGCATTCAATTCACTGCCAGATCAGCATTCAGGATTTCACGATCCAACATTGGCGCCGTCTGTGGGAACGAGCAATTCAGCCATGAGAACTCGATCCCAAAGCAACCGTAGGAATCAGACTAGGGAGCGATCCTCAGATAACTCTGATTCCGCCGCCGCTTCACCGCTTCAACAGGAACCTGCCAGCCGAGCAGGAGTTAATGTTGTTCCTCTGCGGACAGCCCGAGAACATGTCGGTGATTCAAGACCGACCTCAACTGCTGATCAAAACGGAGCCCCTGCACCGCAGACAGTCCACATTGCGGGGCAGGATATTAATTTAACCCCCGAGATGGTCTCCTTGCTGGAAGCCATCCTAGGACAGGCGCGCCGCCAAGCCCCTGCTCCTCAGGAAAACAATCCCTCTGCTCCTAAGGAAAATCACCGCCCTGCTGCCACAGGGCCTTCACCTTCAGAAGCGGCCAATCCTAGTCCTGCTGCGCCTCAGGAGGATCAGGAGATGACGTCAGGTCAGTAGTCCCTACCTCCAGCACACACCAAGGAGCCAGCAGCCGCATATACTGCCAATCCTTCCGGTCCGCCTCCACCCGAAGCCTCTCCCATGTACTGCACTGTGGATCAGATGGATGACCTCATCAACAAAAGGCTCCAGGAAAGACAATTGACAGTCATAGCTCCCTTCAAGGAGCAGTCCTCTCATCCTTTCACCGACGCGCTCGTCGCTATCAAAATCCTGAAGGATGTGGTTGCTCGGGCCATACCTGAGTATAGCGGTGGAGGAGATCCCACCGTACATGTCAACAAGCATGAGGCCTCCCTTCTGGGTAAGTCAAACGATCCCAATCATTTGGCTTTGCTATTTCCATCTACTCTTTCGGGTTCGGCTTCGTCCTGGTTCTTCTGTCTCCCTGCAGGATCAATCGGAACTTGGGCAGAGTTGAGAAGCAAGTTCCTGGAGAGGTATATGGGCGAGCGCCAGTTGCTGAAGAGCGTGGTCGCCCTTGACTCGGTCAAACAGTAGCCTGGAGAGTCGCTGTCCAACTTCTACGGGCGTTTTCATCAAAACGTCACAGAATTAGATCGCCGAATCTCGGATGGGGAGATCATTCGAGCATTCTACAGAGGTCTGGATGTGGCCAACAAGGCCTCGCGAAAGCTGCGAAACAGCTACCATGTGAAGGAGATAGAGACATTGGAGGAGTTGGCGTCCAGGGCAAAAGGTTTCATAGACCTTGAACGCGCAAACATCGAGGCTAACCTCCTGACGACCTCGCTAAGGATAACCCATGAATCCCGACGCGATGGTAAGAAGGAGGTAAAGAAGGAAAAGAAGGGAAAAGAGAGTAAGCCCCGAGTCGAGTCTCTTCCAGCGCCTCGCCATCCAGAGGTCCCTGAGTACTTCACGCCTTTAAATAGGCAGATCTCAGCGGTACTAGTCGAGATGGAGAGGAGATCCTTGGCGAGGCCACCGATGCCTCGCCGAGGTGGGTTACCCATGGGCAAGGATGTCGAGAGCTATTGCAGATACCATAAGTGCAAGGGCCATAAGACAGACGATTGCAAGATTCTGAAACGAGATATAGAGAGGCTGATTCAGGGGGGAATGTTGAAGGAATTTGTGGCAGGGCGAGACCGAAGTCGAACGCCCCCCAGGAGACATCGTTCACCAGCCCCTGCAGATCAAGCTGAGCCTTCTGGAAGCAAGAGGAGAGTGAATCTGATTGCGGGAGGATTCGGCGCAGGCGGCGAGAGGTCAAGCGCCAGAGAAGTCTACGCCACTCAGATCTCTACGGCAGTTCAGTTGGGGAAGCGGCCCCGGCCTGAAGAAAACATTGTCATCTCATTCTCTGAATATGATTTGGCACATGTCACCACGCCCCACAACGATGCTCTGGTCATTACGGCAGATATTGACGGCTGTGATGTTGCAAGGATTCTGGTTGACGGAGGCAGCTCGACAGACATCCTGTTTCTGGACGCCTTCGAAAAGATGGGCAAATCAAAACGCGACCTGAAGAGGGTCGACTTTTCGCTGATCGGGTTTGCAGGAAAGGACAACTTATCCACTGGGGGCTATAACCATGCCAGTGATTTTTGGCGAGGGGTGGAAAAGCATCAAGGTGTCGGTCACTTTCTTGGTGGTCGATTCACCTACATCCTACAACGCCATCATAGGGAGGACCACGATCAACCCAAATAAGATGGTGGCCTCCACTGTCCACCAGAAGATGAAGTTCCCCACTCCGAACGGGATTGGAGAAGTGCTAGGAGATCAGCCTTCCTCGCGGCAATGCTATGTGAACTGTTTACGCAGGAAGAACCAAAGGGAGGCGCTCGCCATCGAGACAGAGGCCGATCCCCGCGAGGACTGGGCTCGACCAGCACCCATGGAGGAATTGGAGGAGGTCGAGATCGATGGTCCGGACAAAAAGGTGCGCATTGGGACCACCTTGAAAGAAGATCAGAAGGAGGCCATGACCGCCCTCCTCAAGGAATTCAAAGAGCTCTTTGCCTGGAAGCCGAGCGACATGCCAGGAATCAACACAGATATTATCTCTCATGAGCTCAGGATAGACCCCTCCATCAAGCCGATCGCCCAAAAGAGAAGATCGTTCGGGACTGATAAACGTTTGGCGATCAGGCAGGAAGTCGGCAGGTTGATTGAAGCTGACTTCGTCAGAGAGGTAAGATTCCAGAGCTGGGTCGCCAACCCAGTTTTGGTCAGGAAATCTAACGGCAAGTGGAGGATGTGCGTCGACTTCCGCGACTTAAACAAGGCTTGCCCCAAAGATTCATATCCCCTTCCAAGAATTGATCAGCTAGTCGATGCTACCTCGGGTCATGAGATGCTGAGCTTCATGGACGCCTATTCAGGCTACAACCAGATCGGAATGCATCCAGACGACGAGGCCCACACTGCTTTCTATGCTGACAGCGACATTCTATGCTACAAGGTGATGCCCTTTGGTCTCATCAATGCCGGGGCAACTTATCAGCGGATGGTGAACCGACTGTTCCAGGACATGCTGGGAAGGAACATGGAGGCCTACGTGGATGATATGCTCGTTAAATCCATCAAAGGCAATCCTCATACCACCGACCTCCGTGAAGCTTTTGAATGCATGAGGAGACACAGCGTTCACCTGAACCCAGCAAAGTGCGCCTTTGGAGTCAAGTCCGGGAAGTTCCTGGGTTTTATGGTCAGCGAAAGGGGCATTGAAGCAAACCCGGAAAAGCTAAAGGCCATAGAAGAAATGAAGTCGCCAACCTGCCATAAGGAAGTCCAATGCCTGAACGGCCGACTAGCTGCTCTTAACCGCTTCCTCTCCAAAGCAAGCGACAAGTCCCTCCCGTTCTTCAAAACCTTGAGGGCCAACCGTAAGTTCGAGTGGACGCCAGACTGCGAGGAAGCATTCCAGTCCTTGAAAAGGCATATTCAAACACTCCCAGCTCTGGCAAAACCCGTTCCAGGCGAGCAGCTTTTCCTCTATTTAGGCATTAGCGATGTGGCAGCCAGTGCTGTTTTAATAAGGGAGGAGAATAATGTTCAGAGTCCAGTGTATTTTATTAGCAAAATGTTCAACTCAGCAGAAATAAAATATGTCCAGATTGAGAAGTATCTCTATGCCTTAGTTATTGCTGCTCGGAAGCTGAGACCTTACTTTCATGCGCACGACATCACGGTCCGCACCAATCAACCTCTCAAAAACTTCCTGATGAAGCCAGATTCTTCAGGAAGAATGGTCAAGTGGGCGATCGAGCTCAGCGAGTTCAGGATCAAATTTGCGCCAAAAACGGCCATCAAAGGTCAAGCACTAGCTGATTTCATAGTGGAAAGCACGAGTAACGGTCAAGCGGAGGCAGAAAACAGGCCAAGTCAGTCAGCAAACGACAATCAAATCTGGGAACTCTATACGGATGGGTCTTCATCAAAAGAAGGCTCGGGGGCAGGTTTAATTCTTATTCCTCCTGAGGGCGAGCCTCCGAAATACGCAATCGCCTTGACATTCCCGGCGACCAATAACGAAGCAAAATACGAGGCTCTTATCACTGGACTCAGACTAGCAAAAGGAATGGGTATAGCTGCGCTTAAAGTAAAAAGCGACTCAGAGCTCATTGTCAATCAGGTTAATGGCGCATACGAGGCAAAGGGAGAAAAGATGAAAAAATATCTCGGCATTGCCAAAAAGCTGGTCGCAGAAATCCCAAATTCCGCGATTGAATTCATTCCTCGCCAAGAAAACCAGATGGCAGATTCTCTAAGTAAGCTAGCCTTCGGAGGGGCGACAATCCAGGATGTGCAATTTCTGGAAAAGGCCCTATGTTCAGTCCTTGAAAACAGAGCGGAGGTCTTCAACATTCAAGAACAGGTCACCTGGATGACCCCGTTCCAGAATTATTTGAAAGAAGGCATCCTCCCAGAGGACGAAGGCGAATCCACTAGGATTAGAAGACTCGCAACCAGTTATCTGATCATCGATGGAGAACTCTACAGAAGAGGTTATTCGACGCCTTACTTGAGATGTGTTGCTCTGCCCGAAACAGAAAAAGTTCTTCGAGAAGCTCATGAAGGGGCAGCAGCATGTCATGAAGGCGCTCGATCGCTAAGCAGGAAAATATTCAGATTGGGATATTACTGGCCGACCTTGGGAAAAGACGCAGACGAATTAACACAGAAGTGCGAAATTTGCCAGCAGTTTGCACCACGATCGGGTCGACCATCGACATTATTATCCCCAATGGCAGGTGCCTGGCCCTTCGCTCAATGGGGAATCGATATATTGGGTCCATTTCCCATTATCACTGGTCAACGTACTCACATTATAGTGGCAATCGACTACTTCACTAAGTGGGTAGAGGCGAAAGCTCTAGCTTCGACAACGGAATTCCAAGTTATCAAGTTCCTGCAGGTCAACATATTCTCCAGGTTTGGTATTCCCAAAATACTCATCAGCGATAATGGTCCGCAATTCGTTGGAAAGGAGTTGAAATGGCTCTGTGAAGAGTATCATATCGACCATCGCTTCAGTTCAGTACATCACCCTCAAACGAATGGGCAAGCTGAAGCAGCCAACAAGGTTGTCTTAGCAGGACTCAAGAAAAGGGTTCGAGCATTCAAAGGGAACTGGGCAGACGAACTGGAAAACGTATTATGGGCAATCAGAACAACGCCTAAGGCGGCCACAGGAGAAACGCCTTTCAGTTTAGTGTACGGATCAGAAGCAGTAGCACCAGCTGAATTAACAGTGCCTACCCACAGAGTCCTACACTTTAACGCGGAGGCAAATGAGAGCGAGCGCAGAACTGACCTCGACTTAGCAGAGGAAAAGAGATGGCTCTCGGAAAAAACACAGGCAAAGATGCGCTTGGCGACCGCTCGGTATTTCAACAGAAAAGTTAGCGCTCGCCAATTTTTCGTGGGGGAGATGGTTATGAGAAGGAATGAATTCACAAGGCTGGACAGTAAAAACAAACTTTCAGCCAAATGGGAAGGACCATACAAAGTAGTAGAGATCGCCGCACCAGGATCCTACAATTTGGAAACCATCGAAGGCGAGAGGTTACCCCGTCCATTTAATTATGAGCATTTAAGAAGATTTTATGCATAGCTTGTAAAGCTTGTAATCAAACTGATCATGTCAATAAAAGAAAGTCATTCCTTCATAAAGCGCATCCACTCGAAGCAAGCTGAAGCCAAAAAGCCCTGACGCCAAAGTCAGGCCTCAAAAGCCCTGACGCCAAAGTCAGGCCTCAAAAGCCCTAACAACAAAGTTAGGCCAAAAAGCCCTAGCAACAAAGCTAGGCCAAAAGCCCTGACGCCAAAGTCAGGCCTCAAAAGCCCTAGCAACAAAGCTAGGCCAAAAAGCCCTGTCGCCAAAGACAGGCCAAAAAAGCCCTAGCAACAAAGCTAGGCCAAAAAAGCCCTAGCAACAAAGCTAGGCCAAAAAGCCCTGACGCCAAAGTCAGGCCAAAAGCCCCGACGCCAAAGTCAGGCCAAAAGCCCTAGCAACAAAGCTAGGCCAAAAGCCCTAGTAACAAGGCTAGGCCAAAAGCCCTGACGCTAAAGTCAGGCCAAAAGACCTATCAATAAAGTTAGGCAAAACAAAAAGCCCTGATGCCAAAGTCAGGCCAAAAGACCTAGCAAAACGTTAGGCAAAATAAAAGCCCTGACGCCAAAGTCAGGCCAAAGAAAATTTAGGCGATCACTATGGATGATAAAGCCTGAAAAATTACAAGTTCCCTGTTATTATGCCAAACACCTCAAAGGTTAAAACTTCAAAAAATGTAATATCTCTTTGAACTTAGAAGTTTATGCTTTTAAGTGTCAGAAGTATTATCTTTAGAAAGTTCGACTTATGCTTGGTCTAAGGTTTCAAGGGTCGACGACATTACAAAGCAAGAAAAAGTGGAAAGTAATTATGATTAAGACATTGGATGAATAGCCAAACATGTTCAAAAAGGCTCATGAATATATAAGGCATTCAATACAAAAACCCAAGTCTTAAGAAATTAATTACAAACCAAAACGAAAATTACAAAGACATCTATCTAAAAAAGATAAAAATAAATACGGTCGCCAAAGAGTTGGAGGCTTCAAGCTTTGGGATCCTCAGGGGCAAGGGTGCTCTGCTCGCCTTCGGGGGCAGGAGTACTGGGCTCGCCTCCAGGAGCAGCCTCTTCAGCAACAGCGGGCCGAGAAGGGCGACCCCACAAGAAGCTCTTCAAGGAGGCAACTTCCCCAAGGGGAAAGTTGGGGTCGACCGCCTGGACCTCCTCCACCAGGTCTTGAAGAAAATCGCCTATCGCCGACTTCATCACCTTCAAGGCCTGGTCCTCAAAGTCTTCGGAGGCCTTGAACTCCTCAATCACGGCTTGGGGTGAAGGAACCGCCTTCAGCTGATCAGCCAGCCGGTTCTTTTCCTCCTCCAGGGCGATCCCCCTGGCTTCAGCAGCATCCCTCTGGGCGTCAGCAGCGGCCCTTTGCGCCTCAGCGGCGACCCGAAGAGCGTCCGACTCGGCCAGCTGAGCGCGAACCTCCTTCAACTCAGCCTCTAGGCGAGCCCGGACCGCTTCTCCTTCATCAAGGCACCGATGAAGGGCTTCAAAATCCTGAAGGGCAGCCGCCACATCGGCCTCCCTCCGCTTGATATCAGCAAGGAGGCGCTGCTCCTTGCTGGAATACTCTGACCGGGCATTGTCTACCAAGGCGATCGCCGCGCCAGCAGTCGTCTTGATAGCCTCCAGCTGCCCAGGGGAGATCCCCGTGCTCCGGTATTGCTCCAGCTCGACAAGCAGGTCTGAATGCTTGCCGGCGAGCTCGCCGAAGACACGGCCGATCATCACCTCTTCCCGAACGAGCTGACAACAAAAGAAAAATGAGAATTGTCAGGACACGAACAAAAGGGAACGACTATGGAAAGAGGAAAAAGAAACGAGGCCTTACCAGAGCGACTCGTTCGTAGTGAGACCGAAGGAACCCCTCGATCTGAGGAAGCTCCGTGGGGACGGACGAACGGTCCTTGGGAGGAATTATCCCATCAAGGAGCCGCATACACAAGTCTGGGCTACCCCGGAGGCTCTTCTGGGCAGGGCACCCCTTCTTCGAAAGGTCCCCGCAAGGGAACCAAGCACCCCGAGAGTTCGCAGCCTTGAGCGGCTGGAACAAGCTCGCCATGAAGCAATACTCCTCCCCGGGAACCCTTGAGGAGCTGGGGGCATCGGAACCCTTCTTATGGGTCCCAGACTCCTTCGGGGGGACCGCGGACGTCGTAGGAGGTGGGGGCGCCAAAGATAAAACCTTCTCCTGGCCAGCCGTAGGCCCCTGGGGAGAAGGAGGGATGACCGCCGAAGCAGGAGCCTTCCCTTTGCCAGTGGAAGGACCCTCAGGAGGAGGAGGATGCTGTCCAACAGCCGGTTGCTCCTTACTCCTGACCTTCTTGGCAGGTGGAGGAGAAGGGTCTCGAACCACGTCAACCGTGGACTCTTCTGCGAAACAAAAAGAAGAAAGTCGCGTCAAACAAACGCAGGGAATTTAGAAACAAGGTGGAATATGGAAATAATGCAATATGAAATAACATACCTCGCTGGCAAGGGCCAGCAGGGGCCGAAGGAAGGGCCTCCTCTGGTTTCCTCTTGGACGATCGCCTAGAGGGGGGAGGAGGAGAGCTCAGCAGCACCTGGTCGGGGGACAACCCCGCCGATTCCTGGTCATCAAAGAGACCTATCAGTTTTCGGCTCTTGCTTACGACCTTGCCTACAAGTGATAAGACAAGATAAGAGTTAGAGAATTACCCAATCATCAAAGATTGGCGTGGCTTGATGAATGCCCGCCATCTCAAGGGCATTCTCAGTAGTCTCTGCCACTGAACGGATAGACTTGAACTGGGATGATCGATGCAGCCGGTACAGGTCGTCGATGGCATTCCGGTCACTCCCTGACAATTCTTCAAAGGAGGGAGGAAAATCCTTGTCCGGAGCAAACAACTTCCAGGGTACACCCCCCTTGTACAAGAAGTAAAACTTCTTGTAGTTGGAGTTAGTGGCCCGGAAATCATCGACCAGGCGATCATGGACGTTCCAAACCCATCCCTGAGGGCCTCCCCACTCTGAAAACTTCGGCCAGCGGGATTGGAAGTGGTGGAGGTGGTTTGCCCCTGCTGCCAGTCGGAAGAAACACCGGAACAAGGCCAGTGAATACACCCATTCTTGGCGTAAGCACAGGAACTTGAAACCGACCCACATCCTGAGGGCATTCGGAACAAGCTGCGTGGGGTGAATCCTGTAAAACTGACACAAGGTCTGTAAATCCTCACAGAGAGGAAAACGCAACCCAGCATCGATCTGGGCCGCATAAATGTAAACCTCTCCGTCGTGAGGAAAATGCAGACCTAAGCCAGGATACCTAGGAGCATCCTCCACGCTGAAGCCACCGAGCGCCACCACGGTCTTAAAATAAGCCGGCTTCAATTCATTAGGCTTGACGTCTACTCGAACAAATTCAAATATTGCAATGATAAACATAAAAAGCAAAGAACAGCAGGGGATATCACCAAAACAGAGCGTCGAAAGAACATGGATTTACCTTTCGGAGAAAAGATGGGCGTTTGAAGCACAGACCCATCTACCACCACTGGGGTGGCCGCAGACCTTCCCACGTCAGGCTGTTTCCCCGCCGAGGAGGGCACAGCTTCATCCCTAATGGTCAAGGGAACACTGACATTCTGAGGGGCGCTGGCTTTGTTAGCACCCTTGATGGCCATGTGTTTGACTCTCTGAGTTCTGGGGGCCATGGAAATGGTCGAAAGGAGAACTGAAGAGGATTGAAAGAGAAAGGAGAGGGATTCGCAAAGAGGCTCTGAAAATTTGGAAGAGTGAATAAGCGTAAAGAACAAAACAGAGAAATTGACGTTTCTTATATAAGCCCAAAAAGGAGTAACCGCCACGGACGAATCGAAGCGACACGGAGAATAATTGCGCCTTTTTGGAAAAAACCAAAGCAATGTCAGAATTCCAAGAGACACCTCGGGGAGACAAACGGTTGGTTGGTGCAGACAGCTGTCAGACTACCCTAGGTTTACGGAAAAGTAAATGTCAGGCGTGCCTCAAGTGACCGTTCGATTTCTGGACAACTGTGCAGTTATTAAATGCTAACAAGTCCACTAAGGAGACAAGAGGGTCGCCAGCGCACTAATAAGCGCTATTAGAAGTACCTCGGGCAGGTAGTGATCGCCTAGCCAAGAAAGATAGACTTTCATAAACCTAGATTACCTCGAGTGATCGCCAAAGGGGAATAAAAGAAAGGATATTTTTTCAACTTTGAGCGAAGAAAAAACTGCTCGCCAAACAGGCTCAAAATGCCTCAAAGGTCATGAACCAGTACAAGAAACGAAGAAAACCGAATCTAAGACGTCACTATCTAAAATCCTACCAGGAAATAAAGCTCGACTGAAGAGACTTCAATCAAGCTTCGGGGGCAAATGTTGGATATCGATAGTGACAGCCCAGTAGGGAAAAAGGCTTCGAATGCCCAATAACTATAGAGGGGGTAAACCCATAACATTCGAACCAGACCGGCCTCCATAGAATGGCCCAGAACCGAGCCCAAAGCCTCTGAGGACACCATGAGTGCTCGCCATTCTTTACCAGGCCGTGACCTCTCACTGCTCGCCATGAGAGTGCTCGCCCCGAAGAGAGCCCTGCATCTCTCCTCTGGTCCCACTAAACCGTTAATAACAGAGTGGCCAAGATATCCCGCATATCTCGGTCACATATTCACTAAAGATTAGATTTGGTAACTGCAATATCTCGCAGTAACTGCCATATCCCACGATCCGAATCTTCAGCAACTCAATATACATTAAGATATTCAGTTGCCTTTATACGGTTCTATCTCTCTTACCCTATAAATACCCTTGCTTTACATACGTTCTTTACGTTTTGAGTTTTATACACACACATACTCATTTAAGCATCGGAGAGGGACCCAGAGGCACCCCCTCTGTTGCGCTCCCCTACTTGCAGGTTCACCGGAGTCGGAGCTGAAGCGTCATCCTAACCTTGTCTGGCATTCAATTCACTGCCAGATCAGCATTCAGGATTTCACGATCCAACAACAGTCAATCTCAATATGTTTAGTTCTTTCATGGAAAACAGGGTTGTTGGCATTTTGTATAGCAGCTTTATTGTCACAATGTAAAACAGATGGTTTTGTTTGTTTAAAACCCAAATCATTCAACAAATTTCTAAGCCAAACAATTTCAGATAGAGTAGAACCCATACTTTTGTATTCAGATTCAGCAGAAGATCTGGATACAGTATTTTGCTTTTTAACCTTCCAAGAAATCAAGGATTGCCTAAGAAATATGCAGAAACCAGTGACAGACTTTCTGGATTCAACACAACCAGCCCAATCAGAATCACAATACCCGATTAGGTTGGGTTCAGAATTGCTAGATAACAGAATTCCCTTACCTGGTTCCTGCTTGACATACCTTATAATTCGAAGGGCTGCATTCAAATGAGATTCCTTTGGATCCTGCATATACTGACTCAAATTCTGCACAGCAAAGGTTATATCTGGACGGGTAATACTCAAATATAACAGTTTTCCTATCATTCTCCTATATAGGCTGACATCATCTAGGCCCTTATCATCCTCATTAACATTTAAGTGCTTATCATTACTTCTACTAGTCAGCCTTAGATTTTGGTCCATGGGGGTTTTAGCAATTTTGGCCCCTGATAGACCAACATCAGAAATCAATTCCAACGCATATTTTCTTTGCGACAAAACCAAGCCCTTTTTCAGATCTAGCAATTTCAATCCCCAAAAAATACTTCAATTCCCCTAAATCCTTCATCTTAAAATTCAATTCCAACATATGCTTTAAATCATCAACTAATCTAGAACAATTTCCAGATATAAGCAGATCATCAACGTATATCAACAGCACAACAATATCAGCACCATCATGCTTGGTAAACAGAGAATAGTCAAGTTTGGATTGCACATACCCAGCTTTAACAAGAGATTCACACAATTTCAAATGCCATTGTCTACTGGCCTGTTTTAAACCATAAAGCGACATTTTCAATTTGCAGACCAAACCAGACTTTTTACTATTAAAACCATCAGGAACATGCATGTAAACCTCTTCATCAAGATCACCTTGCAAGAAAGCATTATGCACATCCATTTGATATAGAGGCCAGTTACGAATAGCAGCCAAACTCAGAACAGTCCGCACAGTATTCATTTTAACAACAGGAGAAAAGGTCTCAAAATAATCAATTCCCAATTTCTGATTATAACCTTTGGCTACTAACCTGGCCTTATATCTGGCTAAACTACCATCAGACTTATAATTCAGTTTATAAACCCACTTACTTCCAATGATAGATTTACCTTTTGGGATTGGAATCAAATCCCATGTTCCATTCTCTTCAAGGGCTTTAATATCATCTTGCATAGCCTCAATCCAAGATTCATTTTTTATCGCCTCACTGAAGCTTTCTGGTTCAACCAACTTAGAAATCGAGGTCAAATAGCACTGATATTGACTTGACAATCCATCATAAGATATATAATTTTCAATTGAATGAGGGCAAGAAACATTTGACACCTGATAGTCCTTCATCCATATAGGTGGTCTGATGGTTCTCCCAGATTTGCTCATCAGTGGTTGACCAGATTCTTCAGTGAGTGGAACGATTCCATCAGAGTCAGCATCTGAGCCATCATGTGGTTCAGTTCCATCAGGATCATGCTGAACTTCATCATCTGGATTACCTGCATCATAATCTCCAACATTCTCCTCAGTATCCCCAACCACGGGAACACCATCATCGGAGTCATCAAAATGCTCAAAGAATATGGGTTGCTGATCAAGTTTACCACTCTCAAAAGGGAATACACTCTCATTAAACCGGACATCTCTACTTATAAATAATTTTTTTTCAACTAAATCATAGAGCTTATATCCCTTTTGAGTCTCAGAGTATCCCATTAACACAGAAGGGATGGCTCTGGAAGCCAACTTGTCTGTAACCAACATATTCTTGGCATAGCACAAACAGCCAAAAACCCTAAGGTGGCTGAATGCAGGGGTTTTTCCATACAGCATTTCTAAGGGTGATTTCCCTTTTAACAACTTGGATGGCATACGATTAATGAGGTAACAAGCTGTAAGGATGCAATCCCCCCAAAAATTGTTCGGGATTGATCCTTGCAGTTTCAAAGCTCTAGCCACCTCCAAGAGGTGTCTATGCTTTCTCTCGGCCTTGCCATTTTGCTGGGGGGGGGGGGGGTATAAGGGCAACTACTTTGATGGATAATCCCCTTATCATGCAACATGCTATTTATTTGCTCAATAAAAAACTCTCTCCCATTATCAGTCCTAAAACATTTGATCCTCTTTTTAAATTGGGTCTCTATCATGGCAACAAATCCTCTAAGCACAAGAAAAACATCAGATTTGAATTGCATTAAGTGGATCCAAGTTACTCTAGAAAAATCATCCATCAATGTCAGAAAAAACCGTTTGTTATCATGAGTAGGACTATGATAGGGACCCCAAACATCAGCATGCACAAGATCAAACATAGCATCAGACTTAGTATTGGAAACAGGGAAAGGAGATCTAACAATCTTAGCCTTCGGACAAATGGCACAATCATGAGTATTTAATTCATCACACTTTATAAGATTCAAACCATCAATATGTTCAAGAGCCTTCAAAGAGGCATGCCCAAATCGCAAATGCCACAATTTTGCATTACTTACAACAAATCCAACAGAAGTCGCAGGCAATTGAATGAAGTACAGTCCAGATCTTTCCTCACCAGTCCCAAGACCTTCCCATTTGAGAGGTCCTGCAGGATTGCGAGGTTAGAGTAGAAAATCGCAGAACATTTCAAGTCATTTACAAGCTTGGAAACTGAGAGAAGATTATATCTGAAATCTGGTATATATAAAACATTCTGCAATTTTCTTTCTGGTCCAATAAGAATGTTTCCAATTTGCTTCACCTTTGAATAACCACCATTAGGTAACTGAACCTTGATATCAGGAGCATCCTTAATATCACATAATCAATCATTTCTGTTGGTCATGTGATTGGTTGCTCCTATATCAAGGATCCAGTTATCTTTTTCGTATAAGGAGATAGAATTAAGAGATATACCAGCGGTGTTTGCATGTGGGTCAGAAGGTGTGGTTGCACTTGCTCCAGCTGCAATGCCTCCTACACCCTTAAAGGTTTGCAAAAACCTTTCAAATTGATCACGGGAAAAAGTGATCCCACCCTGCACTCCACCACTCAGATCAACATCATTAGTAGAGTTCAACACAACAGAGTCAATGTCACTACTCCTCACGGAGGTAACATTGGCTTTAGAATTCAAGCCTTTTTGTTTCAGTTGTTCCTTGTACTTGAAGCAATTATCTTTGGCATGACCTTTTTTCTTACAAAAGTCACACCCTTTTGAAAAACATCTATCCACAGTATGACCCCGTTTCTTGCAAAATGTGCATTCTAAGTTTGGATTTCCTTTCGGTTTGTCCAAACTCAGAGACACATTTCCAGAACTGGGATTGTACGAAGCATTCAAAGTACAAGAAACATCCCTTCGAGTCTCCTCTTGTGTTGATAAATTGTATGCTTGATTCATAGAAGGCAAAGGAGACCAAAGTAACAAATGACTTCTAACATTGGCATAATTTTCATTAAAACCAGTCAAGAATTGAAAGAGTCTTTGGTTTTCTTTGTGCTCAATGTGCTTTTTAAAATCATCACCTTCTATAAAAGGAAGAGCACAAGCAGTATCGTATTCAGCCCAAAGAACTTTCAATCTAGAAAAAAATGTTGATATAGAATCCAAACCTTGTCTACACATGATAATCTCAAGATGCAACTGATATGCTCTAGGACCACTTACCTTATGAAACCTTTCTTTAAGTTCTTTCCAAACGAGAAATGCATTTTCAGTATACATCATCCCGCTGGAAAGATCCTTAGAGATAGAATTTGTAAGCCATCCTATAACTACAACATTACATCTATCCCATAAATGGTGCAAAGCAGAATCAAAATCATCACGCATACAAGTTCCATCAATAAATCCCAATTTATTCCTTCCTAACAGCATGAATCTGATAGCTCTACACCACATGATATAATTTTCAGGACCAGTCAAGGTAACAGATATCATGTTAACACCAGGGTTATCACTAGCATGCAAGAACAGAGGATGATGAAAATCAACAGATGCCAGAATATCATGCTCATCAAGATTAACCTTTCTTTTTCCTTCATTAACAGGTTTTTCTTCAGCCATAACGAAAACTAAAACAAGGAAAAAGACAGAATATGTGAAATAACAAGAAAGAACACGATCTTGATATCAGCAAAAAAAAACAGCAGTATTACTATAGAATATTAACAGGATATTTGCAAATAACAGAGAGCATCAAGATCAACAAGGAATAAAAAAAAACAGATCTGAACCACAATATCATACAATCAGAATAAACCACAGATCCGAAAAAGAATATTTCAACTAATGATAGAAACAACAAGATCAGTTAGCCTAACAAAAAAGGACTAACATATACAACAAAAAACACAAATCCAAGAAGAACTTGGAAGAAAACACCTGAATCGAAAAAACGGCCGTTCTTTCAGCCTTTTGGCTCTGATACCATGTTAAAACCAGAACGGAACAACACCAAATAACAGAGCAGAGATCTGAGAATATGCAATCAGCACTTGGGGTTCATCGAAGTTGGTTCCTTCAGTTGACAACTTCTCCCCCTTAAATACCTAAACTACAAGTCTGATACAATAAATGGAATAACGAAGAGAAAATGGAAAGGCAACAAACCATAGAACGCAGTCAAGATCGCAGTAAATGAAGAACAACCTAAACCCTAGACGGATGAATCTAAGAGAGAAACTAACAGACGCAATAATGAACAGAATGCAAAGGATGGAGGAATTGAAGAGGCGCGGAAGCTTCTGGAAGTGGGCTGACGCGGCTTGCTGACTGGGCTTGGACAGACTGAAGACGTTGGGCTGGGTAAATGGGCCAACGGATGAATAATGAAATAAACCCAATAAGATGGAAGCCTGCACATGTTGTACTCTGCATTTTAACACTCCCCCTCAGGCTGACATCTCCCCCTGTCCTCCAAATATGTTCCATAGTTATGATATACTAAGTTACTTTTTGATGGGTATACGAGCGTCGCCTCTGCACGGACTCCATCCTACATGAGTCGCTTCCCAGTCAGAAACATAATCTTCACATGTATCCCCTCAAACAGGTGGGAGATCATCTCTTCTATTTCCTCACTGGGCATGGCTCTAGGAGGTGGTGCCATTGAAGTAGCGCCACTCATAGGAAGAGTGGGTTGTTCCGCCGGATGTGACGTTTGAAGGTACGGTCTGGAAGTGGCATCTTCTGCCCTAATGGCCTCGAGCAGCGGCTCGAACAACATCTCTTTGTTCTCTCCTGTCGAGAAGTTCTTCCAGGTTCGCAATGAGTGCGGGCGTCAGGACAATTTCTGGTTGTACTTCCACCCTTAGAGGCGCTCTCACAGAGGAGGCGACCCGAGAGTGTAATGGATTGGTAGCTTCAGGTTCTAAGGTCTTAGGTTGTATGGACGGTGCATCTTGATGATGAAGCGAGTCATTTTCGTTGATTTCTCGATGGTTCTTTGCTCTAGTGGTGGGGGAAGCCATGACTAGTTTTGCTTAAGCTTCCCACAAACGGCGCCAATGCTGGATCTTGTGTTGTCAGTTCGTTCTCCGTAGTCTCTTGCTGGGCGCTCCACAGACCTGCAGGGAAGGAAATCTTGGGGTGTTCCCGCCGTTTTCCCTCCGATGATTAAGTTAGTCGGAGGTTCGTTTTGCAGAGGATGTATATAAGGGAAAGGTATGTAGTATAACGTTGCATTGGTTGTCGAATGGAGATGTAACAGGGTATTTATAACCTTCACCCCTTACCTGATTTGGTTTAATCCTGACCATGGTTATCTCAGGTGTCTCATGGTTAAGTGATTGTGATTATGTCTTGAATCATGTGCTGCCTGGTGTCCCGTGCATACTGGCATTGTGCCATGTGGCTCTGTCCCATGCCTAATGCTTTTGTGTCACATTCCCTCCTGTTTGGCCTCGAGCCTTGTGTTGTGTTTGTGCCACAGGAAGAGGTCTAAGGAAAGGATGTTGCATAGTGACGTGCCTCTATGATGATCTTGGCGCGCCTCTTCATTGTGGCGTTTGGGAGCTTGGCCTTAAGAGTCGTAGCGACTGTATGTCCTTGAGTGAACAATGAGTCATTGGGTTGTGGGCACGCCAATAACGGTGAGAAATGCTCAGTAATAACTTCATAAGTGTCCTGAAACATAGCTTTTATTTACGTTGTAGACCGAGCAGATCTAAACCTTGGGCCTAATCCATAAGGGCATAGGCCCAAAAACCAGGATCCCACAGTGTTAGAGTCTAAGCAACCGTGACTAAACAGGACATGTATTTAATTTAGCTAATCATATACTAATATTATTATTATTATTGCTAATCATGTGCGTAATAAATTATTATTTCAGCCACTGTCAGGCATGGCAGAACTGACAGAATATCCACAATAATTTCATAATTTATTAAATAATTTCCTAATCTCTATCAGATCGAGATTATGAGCATACATACGATCGACACTGAAAGTGAAAGATTCGGTCCAGCTGCAGTTCACACTGTTAATAAAAATATGGGAAGTAATAATCAGCTGAGACCAAAACAAGAAGATCAGATCGACCCTGTATTTAACATATCCATATATATATATATATTGACAATTAGCATGAAAAGAGGCGTGTTGGTTCATTTATTTTCGTCACTGTAATTGAACAACGAGATGGCGACTAATAGATAGCTACAGAATGTACTCAATGGGTTGGATAAAACAATTAAAAATTAATCGGTCTTTAATTTGCCATGATTAGGAAATGATAAGTATTAAATAGATTGCAATAATATATATATATATATCGGATATTAATACGAGGAGAACTATCTAGATGCATTATTTCACCTAGCGATGTAATGTTTTATTTTTGGGTTGTGCCCATAAGAACACATCCATTGTCTATAAATAGAATTGCATACAAGACAATTATATCATCCAAAAATCATCAACATTCTCCTCCCTAAAGAGTATAAGAACGACTTCTCATCATTAGTGTTCATTATATCTAAGAGTATTTTTTTTTCGAGAGAGATTTTGAAATTGCTATTCAAAATCTTCAAGCAGTCGTTGTATCCTCGAAGTGACTTGCCACATAAGTCTGTTAGCAAACTCCAACTGAGTGGGGTAAGTATCCTCATGATAAAACCGCACCAACTATTTCCCGGATCTCCACCGCCACCTTACCTAACAATCTTATACTAATATTTGTGATGGAGACCGCTTCAGATGCGTCTTTTAAAGTGATGAATCAAGACTTTGTGAAATTGGACAAGTTCGATGGAACCAATTTCACTCATTGACAAGACAAGATGAAATTCCTTTTGATGGCCTTAAAGATCTTTTAAGTTCTAAGTCCAAAATTCCTCCAATCCCGAGCCGACAAAAGATGAAAGTTAAGAAATCAAAATACTCTCAACACCCTTTATGATAGGTTATATGATCTTTTCACATCAATCAAATCACCCTGCGAAATATTAAAGGCATTGGAGAACAAGTATTTAGCAGAACATCAAGGGACAGTTAAGGTCCTTACCATGAAGTTCCCATAATTCAAGATGGTTGATAATATATATGCCATGGATCAAGTTCATCAATTAGAGATTATAGTAAATAAGTTAAAAGAATTAAAAGTTGATATCTCCGAGTCTTTCGAGATTGCAGTAATTGCTAAACTTCCTATAAGTTAGAGCTATTATTAGAATAAACTTCTCCACTCATATGAAAATCTCACTATGGAGCAACTGCATATGCATTTGCGGATTGGGGAAGAAACTCGCATTCTTCTAGGAAAGCTAGGTAGTTAAGAGGATAACTGAGTGAACGCAGTGGAGAAAGGATGCCAAAGTTCAAAAAGGAACAAGGCGGTAATAAGAGAATGTTTGATGATACCATCCCTAGTGACAC
This sequence comes from Chamaenerion angustifolium, assembly GCA_946814005.1. Lineage (NCBI taxonomy): Eukaryota > Viridiplantae > Streptophyta > Magnoliopsida > Myrtales > Onagraceae > Chamaenerion > Chamaenerion angustifolium. The sequence goes on from OX328279.1 coordinate 7,028,358, forward strand.
CACCAAGAAAAGGAATTTTGACAAGTTTTTTTTTTCCATTACTGGAAAAAAGGGCATCTCATTCGAGATTGCAAAAAGCGCAAACAAGCACCGAAGAAAACTCCTAGTGCATCTAACACTGCTAATGTGGTGGAAGATAGAAAGGAGGAACTAGTGGCTATGATCATTGAAAAGTTTCCAAATCTTCAAGTCGAAATGATCACTAAGCTATATATGGCTACTGAGACAACCGCCACAGATTGGTGGTTAGATTTTGGCGCCACAATTTGTGGCTGCAATAATAAATAAATGTTCAAAAACTATGAATCTTCATTGTGGTAAACTCTAAGATGTTGTAGAGGGGTGAGAGGTTCTTATGGGAAACTCTAATGCTTCAAAGGTTCTTGGTCCAAGGACGTCGCATTTGTAGGGAAAGGTTATGCTTGTAATGGTATGTCCAAGTTAAGTGTCAATAAAATTATTTCTGATTATGCTTATACCGTTAAATGTTCATCTTTATTACGACATTCTCGTCTTGCACATTTGAATTATAATTCAATAAAACACATGTCAAAACATGGTTTGATTTCTACTAAGATTGATAAAAATTCAAAGTGCAAGACTTTTATTCAAGAAAAGACAACTAGAAAACCTTTTAACAAAATGGTCAGAAGCATGAATAAGACTTTTAGGTTATCTAAAAGACTTTTAGGTTATCTAAAACCTTACCATGGCCAGAAGCAAGAATAAAAAGTACCATATTGAAATCCACCATTAATGATCTTTGAAGCTTTTCTCTCTCTAAACATCGCTATGAAGTCTTACCTTAGTCTTGCCATGTGCATCTATTGGTAGCTTGTGGATGCTCAGTTTCATAAATTTCCATGGTTGTTTGGTCGATGTCCTCTCTAAATTTCTTTTGTTCTTTTCTAGCTCTCTAGGGTTTGCTAGGGCTACGAAATTAGCATGCCAGCAACCCTAAACTGCAGTAACAGAACAGAAAATATCCTCCCGTGATATTTAGTGATTTATCGTTGTTAAAAATTTGCCACATGAAAACTAGTTTTATCCATATGCTTTAATATTAGTTGTCATTAACCTTTGTATTTTTTCACTTGCAAAGTTTGGTTCTTTAAATTATAGCGGGTGTTACAATCTATCCCGCTTAAAATATTTTGTCCTTGAAATTTGCTTTGTCGATCCCAGAGCATTATAATCCATTCTCCTTAATAGAAATCGTTCTAAAATTGAGACGTTACTTGATTTCTTGAACAATTGCATTATATTTCTCCTTGTCTCAAATCCCTCTCAAATGTAGGACACCACGCGCTAAAAGGAAGGTAGATTATGATACCTTATCCCACATCAAATAGAAAGAATTGGAACCATGTAAGCAGAGAAGTACTACTCAAGTCCAAAAGAAATGCATCCTTTTATGGGTCCAAGTAAGGACAACGGGCTCAGTCAGGTTGGGTTGGGCTAGTGAGGACAGTCGCTCAGGCTTGGGGTGTTATTAACGGTATCAAAGCCGACCCGGGACCGTGATCGGGCTTCCAAGGTTAAAGGCCCGTGCCAATGGGAGAAAATAGTTGGCCAAGCCCTAGAGGTTATCTGAAAAGTATAGAACTTACAGTATGGAGTCACCTACCTGGGGCAAAGATTCTAGACTGAGACGCAACGAGAACGTCACACGCTTTAAAAGGCGTAGATTGTGATACACTGTCCCACATCATATAGAAAGAAGTGATTTGGAACCCATATAAGCATAGATATACTACTCAAGTCCAACATTAATTCCTCCTTTTCTGGGCTCAAGTTAGGACAACACGGACTTGGGGGCGTTACCTTGAATAGACCTCACAGGCAGGAAGAAGAAGCCTCAGCTAATATATGCAAAAATTTAAAGAGTCACCCCATGCGACATGGCAATTGATAAGTTATATGTGTTGAACCGAGTAAATGTAAAACAGACCACGCAAGGAAGAGGCACGGGAAACGTGTGGCAAAAAAAGAAGAAGAGTCATTAAATTAGGCAAAGAGAATGAGGCACAGTGCATGCAAAAATCCTTACGCTAAAAGATGTGAAAGGGGTGTGGTTAACTCAGGAACAACAAGTTATGGTGAGGTTTAATAGATTCTATAACACCCTATACGTGTCGGAGAGGCAATCTAGAGAGGACAAGATTCTCGAGTGTATCCTATCATAGATATCGGAAGAGATAAACCAAGAATAGCTTAGAGAAGTCATGGATGACGAAGTACGTAAGACCGCACTTTATATGGGAGGGACTAGAGTACCATGTCCATATGATTTTTCAAGGATATTCTATCAACGAAATTGGTGCATTATGAGCCTAGGCATCTTCATCGCGGTCAAGACCTTCCTCAAAACAGGTATACTCCTCAACAATTTAAGCCAAACTGATATAGTCCTGATTCCAATTTTAGACCGATTAACCTATACATACAAAATAATTTCAAAAATTTTGGTGAATAGACTCAAGGTTTACATATCAGATTTGACAGCCCGTTCCAAACTATTTTCTTGGCAGGTCGTTTGATTTAGGATAACATAATGGTGTGAATCATGAGCTCTTTCACTACCTACAAATACGTCATAATAAGAATGGGTCAAGTGCGCTATCATACTCGACATGCAAAAATCCTATGATCAGATAGAATAGAAGTTCCTTATCAAAGTTCTGAGACAGAAAGGATTCCATGAGACTTGGATAAGGTGGATTAGGGAATGCATATCAATGACCACATATCAAGTTGTCACGAATGGGAAGAAACTGGCTACAATACACCCAGCAAGTGGACTACGACAAGAATATCCCCTATCTCTGTATTTATTCTTCTTGGTCATGGACGTTTTATCAAGGAGATTAAAAAAAGAGGTGCAAGACAATTGGCTAGAAGATGTACGAATTCGATGTAATTGCCCAGAGCTTCACCATTTTTTTTTCGATGATTACTATTTGTTCTGCTTAGAAGGTTCAATGGCTAATGCAAGTAGGCTAAAAGATATCATAACATCTTGTTGTAAGGCATTGGGATAAGGTGTAACCAATAGGCCAAAACGAGCATCTTCTTTAATGCGAGTGCGAACGAAAACCATAAGAATGAGATTGACAAGGTGATTGAAATTGAAAGCGCGGAAGATTCAGTTACATGCCTCGGCTTGCCTACCGTTTGGGGAAGATCAAAGAAATAGACATTGGCATACTTGAAGGTGTTGGACGTGGCCTTTGGGCCAGGCCATTTTTTTTCGGCATGGGTCGATTTAATCCAAAATCTGCCCAAATTTGTTGTGAATGGCAAATTAGAAATAAAGGAATTTTCCTAGCACTTACTTATTACCACACCAACCAGTTTTGTGTTTTTTGGTGCGTATATATTGATTTTCACTTCATACAAGTATAAAACTTAGTAGAAGAAAGACTCTCTAGCGCGCCTAGGGGGGTGCAAATCGATCTAAAAAGCACTCCCTGGTTTAGGTCGACCCACGTATGCGCCCACATCATGCACAATTGTCGCTCCAAAAAACCTACCTTGCGCGAGTCGGATTTTACTAAAACACACAATTTTCCGACCCGACTCGGGGGGTTTTCTTACCCCATTAGAAAAATAATTTTTTTATGAATTAATTATTCATTTTTGTTAAATTTAATTGGGGTTATTAGTACCCAATTAATTGCATGATAGTGAGAAAACCCTATAAATAGGTATGCCTCTTCATCATTTCTACACACAACAAATCCGAAATTCTTTTGCTAAAGTTGCTCTGAGTTAGGTCATTTTAAGTATTCCTCCGAATTTCCGTTTAAGTATGAGTTTAGGTATTGTTCAGTTCAGTTTAGGGAAACACTGTGTTTGTTTTGCCTTAACGACACTGTTTTATCATTGTAGTTAATCGTCCAAATTTTCCTCTTACACGAACCAATTAATCAAGGAGGGATAAATTTCCTTGAGGAGATCATGTTTTTCCACAAGACTCAGTATTTTAACGAAAATCATTTTTTTAGGGCAATTTCATCATTTTGTCAAGTTGCATGTTATTCTACTTTATATGCATTTTTTATCCGAAAATATTATAAAATTACAAATTTAATTCTCCTATATTATTAATAATCTTAAGGAAAATTTTACTTTGTTTTAATAATTCAGGAGACTAAGAACCGGTTTGGTTCATTAATTTGTGTAATCTGAAATATTAATTTTTGGTAAAATAATTCAGCATTCTACGCTTCAGAAAAATGGCTGCAAGCAACAATGATGTTGATATCAGTGTTGGAGCATTGGCTCAGACTAAATTCCCTAATGCGACTTTGAGCGTGCCCGTCGTTGCGCCGAATGTGGGGGGGATAAGCATGACTCGTCTGACTGGACTTGTACATGCAGAAAAGCCCGAGAAATTCGATGACTCCAACTTCAAGAGGTAGCAGGAGAAGATGAAGTTCTAGTGACCACTTTGAGCTTGGCCCGATTCCTGACAGAAGAACCACCTACTCAAGGCGAGGATCATTGCCAAGGGTTCTTCTTAGCTCTAGAAGCTTGGAATCACTCAGATTATTTCCGTAGACATTTTGTAATGAAGTATTTTTCTGATTCATTATATGATGTATATAATAAAACATAGTTCACTAGAGAAATGTGGCATGCCTTGGAGCAAAAGTATGAGACTGAGTCTGCCGGGAAAACGAAATTCCTACTTAGCTGCTCGTTTGACTATAAGATGGTAGCTAACAAACCATGTATGAAATAGGTGATAGATTTACACCTCCTCCTCCAGAGTATCCATGTCAAAAAGATGGAACGCGCGAAGTCATTCCAAGTAGCCGTCATTATTGAGAAGTTACCCCCGACGTGGAATATCTTCAAGGGCTACCTGAAGCACAAGTGTAAGGATATGACCATGGTCAAGCTACTTTAAAGGATCAACGTGAAAGAGCAATACATGAATGTTGCACGGGGAATTCCAATCGACCCCATGAAAACGATGGTGTCCGCCAAGGAAAATGTAGTGGAGCGCAGGCAGAGCTCAAACAGGCATGCAACCAATGGCAAGAAGAATAAGCAAAAAGGATTCATTCCGGATCCTAAGGGTAGAGTCTTGAAGAAGTCTGGATCCAAACCATAAGGATTTATAGACGCTTGTTATAACATTGGTAAAACCGGGCATAAATATAAGGGTTAATAGGTCTAACAGTACCATAAGTTTGGGTCATGTGATCGGATGGTACCTTAAGTTTTTTGATGTGGTCTAATGGTACCATAAGTTTGGTCGATGTTGTCCAATAGTCTTCTGTTAGTGAACCGTTTCCTTTTATCGTTAAATTGACATGTGATGAGCACGTGAGTGGTCTGAACCGAATGAAGAAGAAAATGTGGACTAAAACACCCTTTGATGCATTCCCTCCATATGAACCGACGTTTCCAAACGAACAATTGCAAAGTTTGGACTCCTTTAAGAACGTTCCCTCCTCAAGCTCTTCTCACACTCACTCTTCCGCTAAGTTCAGTTCCTGCCACCGATTGGAGTCTTCCCACACTCACGCGTCGTTCCTTCGCCCGCAATCAGTCGTCGGCACCTTCAATTGGTTGAATCAAGCCGTTTTTTACCCTTGTAGATCTTCGAAAAAGGTACGTTTTTTACCCTTGTAGATGAGTAATGGTGGTAATGCATGAGTGTTTTAGACTTCAAACCTCGTGATTTAGAGGAGATAAGTTCGGATTCGTGCTTGTTTAGTGCTGTCGGAGTCTTGCTGTTGCGGTCGACCGATTCTTGCTGGTGTAGTTCTGTTTTTGTCGAGGGTTGTCTTGTTTCGGCCGATGTTTGTGCCGTGACGAGGGATGCAGATGATGCTCTGCTTCCCATTGCATATGCGTGGGTGGAGGCAGAAAATGCTACGTCCTGGAGATGGTTTATCGACCTCTTAGCTGCTGATGTAGGAGATGAGAGGAGGTTGTCAATCATGTCGGACAGACAAAAGGTTTGTGATGTTAAACATAGCTTTATGTTTACATAATGTTTTCTCTTAGTCCCATATGTTTGACGTTTTGTTGTTAAATGGTCCCATATACAGGGATTAATACAAGCTGTACAGGATATTATTCCAGGAGTTGAACACAGGTTTTGTGTTAGACACATCCATCAGAACATGCAAGCGAAAAGTTTAGCAGACGCAGAGGCTAGGACAAGCTTGTGGTATGCAGCGTGTGCGTACACTTATCAACGGCACAAATGGCATATGGACCTTCTGAAGGCAAGGAATCTAAAGGCATGAGAGTATTTGACAGCCATTGATACCAACACATGGTGTTGATACCAATTTCGTCATGTATCGAAGACCGACTTAGTGGTAAACAACATATCCGAGAGTTTCAACAACAAGGTACTTCTTGCAAGGGATAAACCTGTTGTATCCTTAATGGAAACTATTAGGAGACAACTTATGAGAGATTTTCAGGTGAGGAAAAAAGGCATTGACAAACGAGATGGGCCGCTAGGTAAGAACATTCTTCGAAAGCTACGCAAGGTTACTTCAAAAATTGGTAGTTGTCAAGTTCATTATGCTACAGAAGGGGAGTTTGAGGTCGACTGTGGGCCAATGAGCAGTTACAAAGTTAAACTGTCTGATAGCTATTGCAGCTGTGGAGCCTGGCAGTTGAGTGGCCTCCCGTGCTATCATGTGGTCGCATGTCTTGCTCATGAGAGGATTTATGACCTATCCCAATGCTGCGATCCATTCTACCACAAGGATGCATACACAAGAACATATGCAGGTGTCATACATGCCTTACCAGGTCGAGATGATTGGGGTTAAAAGCAGCAGTACCCCAGTAGATCCACCCGTTTTCAGACAACGTTCCAGTAGACCAAGGAAGAAGAGGGTCAGGTCCCAGTTCGAGGACCAACCAAGCCAAACAGGTGTGTTAGGAAGGCGAGGTTTGCGCCAGTACTGCTCTCAATGCGGGTTAGAGGGACACAACAAAAGAGGATGTAGTGTCGGAGCAGGTCAAAGTGGTGGGTCGAATGTACCTGAAGCATCTGAACCTCAAGTACGTAAGCTGAACCCTACCAGGTTGTAGTTCCTGATATTCCAGTCGACACCCAAAGCAGTCAAGGAACACCCAGACGCAGATTTAAAGTTACGGCTATAAGAACACCAAAATCAAAAACCAGTTATGTTCACCGTTCATAGAAAACAGTAATTGATGTTGATGACATCGTTGAGGAACGGGTGTACCCATCCACTGCACCTGTGCTTTCTGAATCAAGAGAACTTGTGGTGGTTGATCAACCTCTTAAATTGGTCACACCGAAGAGAACAAGGTCATACATGACACATCTAAACACAACAAGAAGACGTATCAGTCAGTGACATCGTGCTGTTTTGGGTGGGTGGGTGGAGGATTTTAGACTTATAAACCACTAATTTTGTGTTTTGTCAACAACATGGTTGTATATGTGGTTCGGAAATGTTGTCATCTTTTATTTTGGCAGGGTGAACACTTTTTAAAGGATATGCGGAATTGCGGAATGTTTTACATGCTGCTGTGTTAGTTGTGATGTCTGTTTTTGTTTACAGGGAGTTGTTGTTTAATGAAGTTACATTTACAGTCTTATCTTTGAATATATGTTGTTATATGGTACATTATCTTTGAATATATGTTGTTATATGGTACATTATCTTTGAATATATGTTGTTATATGGTACATTATCTTTGAATATATGTTGTTATATAGTACATTATCTTTGAATATATGTTGTTATATGGTCCAATTACTTCACGGAGTGTGGTCGAATGGTACCGTAACTTCTAAAAACACAAAATCATTATCTAACAGCATTAACAGAAACCTCTAACACCAGCAAACACCAGCATTCTTAACAACAGACAGAATCATACACATTCTAAGCAGCCAATCTAACACAAAGAGCAACACAGACAACGATTCACTCTGCATTACTTCAAACTTGTGCACTGCTCTTCTTCCATAAGGGCACATTGGGGGATCCTCCCCGCAGAAGAAACCACATCCACGATTTCCACCAACCTAAAATTAGGTTTTCACAAGAATTTTTAGTTTCATCAAAATTAGGGTTTTAACAATCAGAAATTCTAAAACATAAATTGAGCTCAAATTTAGGGTTTAAACAAGATTGAGAATGGAAACCTCAAATTGTGGACACCCATGAAACCGTCTTGAAAAATTCTTCCAGGTTCCGTCTGGTTTGACAATGCAGAGTAAATCACAGTGGCATCGTCGCGACTTGAACTCAGAAATTTCTTTGGAAGAGGCAGATGAATGAGAAGACATACCAACCAGTAAGTATCCGTTCGAAGCAAAGCACCAGGAGGAGTTGACGATGGAATGAAATGGAGGGAGCTGCTTTATAAAAGAACATTCTAGGGCAAAATAGACATTTCAATTCAAATATCAGTACACGTGAGAATCACGTGGACATTTCACGGCAAAAACTAACGACAGATAGTACAACGGACCAAATAACAACATTGCGAAACATATGGTACCATAAAATTACATAGGGGTACCATCCGATCACATGGCCCAAACTTATGGTACTATTGGACCTATTAACCCTAAATATAATGTTTGCATGTTTCCTAAGAGAAAGGAGACGAACATGGTGCAAGGAATCACCAGACCTTGAAGACGTCAACCTGTCGGCGGTAGTGTCTGAGGTAAGCATGGTTGATTCCAACCCCCGGGAGTGGTGGGTTTACACAGGTGCCACCAAGCATGTTTGTTCAGACAAATGAATATTCTTCAATTTTGAAGAAGTTGATTCTGGGGAGAGCCTGTATATGGGCAACTCTGCGTCATCCAAGGACAAGGGCAAATGATGTGTCGTTCTGAAAATAACTTCAGGGAAAAACTGGCATTGAAGAATGCATTGTATGTACCTGACATTTGCAGGAACCTGGTGTCAGGATCTCTCTTCAACAAGCATTGCTTCCGTCTTGTATTTGAGTCGGAAAAATTTGTACTCACTAAGAATGGAATGTATGTGGGTAAGGATTATGAATGTGGGGGAATGATCAAATACAATGTAATGGTTATTAATCATAAGATGAACAATAATAAAATTTGTAAGTCTCCTAATATTTGGCATGGTAGATTAGGACATGTTAATTATGATATGTGTTGAGGCTAAATTAACCATGTCATCCTTTCATTCAGTTGAAAGGAATAAAGAACCTCTTAATTTAATACATAGTGACGTTTGTGAATTAAAGTTTGTCCAAACAAGAGGTGGAAATAAGTATGTTATCACTTTTATGGATGATAGTACAAAATATTGCTATGTATACTTGTTACAAAAGTAAAGATGAAGCTACAGAAAAGTTCATGATTTATAAGCAAGAAGTTGAAAATTTACTTAACAAGAAAATCAAGGTGTTGTGTAGTGATAGAGGTGGAGAGTATGATATTCCATTTGGTGAGTTTTGTGCTCAACATGGAATCATACATGAGGTCACTGTGCCTTATTCACCCCAATTAAATGGGGTGGAGGAAACGAAAAATTGAACATTGAAAGAGATGATGAATTCAATCTTGATAAGTTATGGGTTACCTTAGAACATGTGGACGGAAGCTATTTTAAGTACCAATTACCATTTAAATAAGGAACCACGAAAGAAAGAAGAGAAAACATCTTTCGAATTATGCAAAGGTAGAAAACCTTCTTCCAATCACCTCTGAGTGTGGTGGTGTCTTTCTAAAGTGATGACGCCTCCTCCTAAAAAGGTTAGGATTTGACCAAAACCTGTTGATTGTATGTTTATTGGATATACTCAAAACAGTAATGCTTATTGGTTTCTTGTGCATGATTCAAAGATTTCAGATATACATAAATATACGATAATGGAATCAAGAAATGCATATTTGTTTGAAAAGGCATTTTTGGCTAAATTTAGGGGGAATGCAAGTTCGTCGAAATGAACTTATGAGACTATTGAAGATAATGGTCTAGACCTAGAAATGAAGGAAATGTTGAAGTAGAACATGATGTAGAAGCAAGGAAAAGCTAACGAGGTCGGGTAGAAAAAAAATTTGGTCCAGATTTTTTAACCTATATGCTTGAAGTTGAACCTCAAACATTTCAAGAAGCCATAAATTCTTCTGAAGGACCTATATGGAAAGACGCAATCAATAGTGAAATTGAGTCAATCTTGAAAAATCATACTTGGGAACTAATGGATCTTCCTCCTGGATCAAAGCCACTAGGTTACAAGTGGAGTTTCAAAACAAAAATGAAAATAGATGGATCAATTGACAAGTATAAGGCTAGACTTGTAATTAAGGGGCTACAACTAGATAGAACGCCTTGATTATTTTGACACATATTCTCCAGTCACAAGAATAACATCCATAAGGATGATACTCGCAATAGTGGCATTGCAAAATTTGGAAATACATCAAATGGATGTAAAAACAGCTTTCGTAAATGGAAATTTAGAGGAAGAAATCTACATGGAATAGCCTAACGGTTTTATTGCGCCAGGGTAAGAAAATATAGTCTGTAAACTGGTGAAATCACTATACAGTCTGAAACAGGCACCGAAACAGTGGAATCACAAATTCAACAATGACATCCTAGAAAAATGATTTAAAATAAATGAATATGACAAATGCACCTATGTGAAACATACGAATGAAGCTTATGTCATTTTGTGTATTTATGTTGATGACATGCTTATCGTTGGAAGTAATGATAAGATGATTAAATCCACAAATGATATATTGAATTCGAGATTTGACATGAAAGAATTAGGTCTTGCTGATGTAATTCTTGAAATTAAAATTAATCGGACATCGGGAGAAATTGCTCTAAGTCAATCTCATTATATCGATAAGATATTAGAGAAATTTAACAAGGATGACAAAAAGGAAGTCCGCACTCCAATGGATCCAAATAAGTACTTCTCAAGAAATACAGGAGAAAGCGCCTCTCAAGTTGAGTATGGTAGGGTTATTGGTAATGTTATGTACTTGATGACTTGTACTAGATCTGATATAGTACACATTGTTGGTGTGTTGAGTAGATATACAAGTAATCCAAGTACTAATCATTAGGATGGAATCAAAATATTACTCAGGTACTTGAGATATACTCGTAGTTATGGACTGCATTATACGAGATATACAACTATTATAGAAGGGATATAATGATGCTAATTGGATATCGGCAGCAAAAGACTCGAACTTTACAAGTGGATTCGATTTTTATCCTAGGGGTGCAATCATATCGTGGAAATTCTCTAAGAAAACAGTCACATACAGATCCACCATGGAATATGAGTTTATAGCATTGGAAAAATGTGTTGAAAAAGTTGAATGGCTACACAATTTTCTTGAGGATATTCCCAGGTGTCCAGGACCAGTGTCTGCAATAATACATTGCGATAGTCAATCTGCGATTGGCAGGGCACAAAATTATATTTATAATGGTAAGTCTATACATATTCGTCATAGACATAATTCCATTAGACAATTGCTCTCGATAGGAATTATCACAATCGATTATGTAAAATCGAAGGATAATATAGAGGATTCGTTAACCAAAGGGTTAAATAAAGAGCAAGTTGGCCAATCATCGAGAGGAATAGGGATAAAACTCGTGCAATAAATAATTTTGAGAAGGAAAACCGAGCCTAGTTAAATGGAGATCCCAAGATCTAGATTCATAGGGAGAACCTAATCAGAAGAGTAACGTTATATCACTGTGGGGGATTTTAAACCCCAAGGCCTTTACTAAGATGATAAACAGTGATGATAGTGGATGAGGTTAAGTAAATGCTTTTAATGAATCGAAAATTGAGAATTCTCGATAAAGTGTTGGAGTAATACTTGAGATAAGGAATCAACTATGCAAATGAGAACAGGGGTCACTTGAAAAGGAATTGTTGAGGGCACAATTCTTAGAAACGCTTGCAGAACTAGGTAATGTCCATGGCCAGAACGAGCATGAATGCGTGAACTGAACAATACTAGGAAGATGCATGTGTGGGTTATGAATTCATTTACACAACGGAAGGCATTTCAAAGACATTGCGTCTACTGACTAAACAATAAGGTCGATGTAATTTCACAAGGGAAGGTTCAAAAGGTAACACCTACTTATCCTATGAAGGCATCGGCCATTGAACTCTTATTCTGAGTCTAGAGCGCTTACGAACTCTCTCATTTATCCATTCATGTGGGAGATTGTTAGATGTGGCCTTTGGGCTAGGCCAATTATTTTTTACCTGGGCCAGTTTAATCCAAAACTGACCAAAATTTGATGTGAAAAGCAAATGAGGAAGTAAGCAATTTGGCTAGCACTTCCTTAGTACCACACAGGTCCGTTTTGTTCTTTTTGGTGGGTATATATAAATTTTCATTTCATACAAGTGTAACAACTTGTTAGAAGAAAGGCTCTCTCTAGCACCTACGGAGGTGCAAATCGATCTGAAAAGCACTCCCCGGTTTGGGTCGACCAACGTATACGCGCGCATCATGCACACACAATTGTTGCTCCAAAAAACTTGCCTTGCGCAAGATGTTTTTTTGCTAAAACCTGCAATTTCTTTATGATTCGACTTGATTTTTTTCTTACCGTTAGAAAAGTATTTATTTTCCTGTTGAAACTATTTCAGTTTTTTCTGAATTAATTTTTTAGTTTTGTCAAATTGAATTAGGATTATTAGTACCCTAATTAATTGATTGCGTGATGGTGAAAAAAACCCTATAAATAGGGTATGCCTCTTCACCAATCTACACACAACAAATAAAAAAATTCTCTTGCTAAAGTTACTCTGAGTTAGGTCATTTCAAGTATTCGTCCGAATTTCCGTCGAAATTCGAGTTCGGGTATTGTTCAGTTTGGTTAAGGGAAACACTGTGTTTGTTTTGCCTTAACGACATTGTTTTATCCCGGAAGGTAATCGTCCAAATTTTTCTTTTACATGAACCAATTACGGTGAGCAAGGGAGAAATTGCCTTAAGGAGACCGTGTTTTTACGCGGGACTCAGTATTTTAACGAAAATCATTTTGGGGGGCAATTTTGTCATTTTGTCAAGTTGCATGTTATTCTACATTCAATGCATTTTTTTTTATCTGAAAATATTATTAAATTACAAATTTAATTCTCTTGTATTACTAACAGAAGGAGCGGATTAGAGAGAAGTTACATAGATGGAGGACCAAATCCCTAAAACTTGGAATGAGAACGTCCTGCAACAGATGGTATCACCAAACGAATTTATGGATATATTGTAGATTCATATCTCATCTGAGTGCTGCGACGACAGACTGACTGGCCATATACGAAAGAAAGGTGGGTTACAGTAAGTTTAGTGTATCACTGGTTGAGGGAGGCTGAAAGCTTGAATGTAACTTTATCATCAAGTAGCAGGTAGTTAATGATCTACCTACGGAAGAATGTATGGAACCGTAGTAATGAAGGATAAAATGACGTGACGAGGATTGAACATCCCACCTGAGTGTTGGTTTTGCAATGAACATGAAACCAGGGGACACATGATCTTCAAATGCGAATGGTCGGAGCTGATTTTTTTAAAAGTAATGAGAATCATATTGAAGCTATCGACAACAAATTCAATCACTGATTGGTTCGAGGAAATAACGATGGAACCAGATCTCAATAAAAATCAACATGAACACTGATGGACGTTGAGTATGGTCATACGTAGGTGCATATGGAAGACTTGTTGTAAAGTTGTCTTTGAAGGCAAGCTCCCAAACCTGGAGATGACAGACAATCCGGGAGATCATACGTGTATTCGAAGAGTATATGTCTCCTCCTAAGCTTAATAGGGTCTCACGAAGAATTAAATCGGAGAACAAATGAAGTTAGCAATGGGTTATACTTAACCACGATGCATTTTGGTGTGAAACCACAAAGATCGAAGGTATTGGAGTAATCACGCGAGATCATAAGGATCAAGTTATTGGAGGCTTAACCCGACGAATGAGAAGCAGTGACATCAGACTGCCTGGACGCAAAAGTAACACTTGAATAAACTCGTATAGCCGTGAAAAGAAATTGGGAAAAGTTGGCAATGTCACATGAAAATCTATCTCGAGATCGCTGATTTTTTTTGGCCAACCGAGATCATTGATTGAATGCATTAATTGAATCACTAAACAAGCTCATTTGGGAATGCAATTAGTTATAGAGCACTTAAACGAGGAAACTCTATTGCCCTGACTATTCACGCTTTTTCTCAATATTCTATCTTGATGCTCTTTACAATTTAGGATATATATGTTTCCTTATGTATTATTTCCTTTAGTGGTAGTGTGAGAAAGTTTATATTGTAAACATCCTTATGTCAGTATAATACAAGAAACATACATTCTTTCTATTATATTGTTTCAACATGGTACGAGAGTGGGACGAATCCACTATGGCATTGCTTCCCACATCAATTTCGGCATCAACCATGGCTACTCCACCAAGCCCTCTGATTTCTTCTCCACTTCCCTCAACCTGGCCCACAACAATTCCGTCGACATTTACCCCAAATATAATGTCCATCAACTCCTTATCTCCTTCGACACAACCATATGCCACTGCCCTACCTCACATTAATCTCCATAGCTTCTCTAATCTTGTGACCCTAAAACTTGATGCAGGAAATTTCCTTGTCTGGAAATCGTTGATGGAATTCGCTCTCATTTATTATGATCTATTTGGATTTGTTGAAGGCTAACTCTCATGCTATCCTAGAATTCTCGTGGACTCATCAGGTAATGTCATACTGAACCCTCAATTTATTACTTGGTTTAAGGCCGATCAATGTGTCCGCACCTGGATCACTTCCACCTTGACATACCAAATTCACAAAGATGTTCACCACCTCTGTACCAGTCCTGAACTATAAGAAGCTCTTGATGCTCGCTATATGGATCAATGTTTCTCCAACGATATGACTCTCAAGCTTTAATTCTATGGATTACTCCAAGAAGTCGACGTAGTCGATCTCGGATTACCTATCCGGTTTAAAGACAATTGGTGACTTCCTCTTGGAACTAAATTGCCCCATAAGTGAAAAGGATGTCGTCATTCAAGCTCTCAATGGGCTACCACCTGAATATGATGCATTTGTCATTAGTATCAGCAATCTTCCGCTCGCCATTACTTTTCAAGGGTTACGAGCAAAGCTTATGACCCAAGAGCAACGTCTTCAACGATATCATGCAGCTCTGTCGGAAATGTATCAAGCCCTTACTGTCTCCCATATACCTCCTACAAGACACGATCAAACCTTCAGAGGTCGTGGCAATCAGCGCGGCCGTGGGCGTGGACGCGACTCGCACCAAGGGACATTTACCTCATCGTCACAAGGGAAATCCAGCTCCTCCCGAATGGATAGATCTCGTTCAGAGGGGGATTACAACCCACCCTTCTCTCATAAGGGTGTCTTAGGCAATCAACCTCAAGTCTCGTGTCAGCTTGCAACGGGACTGGGCATATTTGCTACAATTGCCTTCACAGGTTCGATCATGCATATGTTGTCTCTAAACTTCCTGATTCTTTCTCTGCATTATTTGTTAGTGAAATTGTGGATCCGACTTGGTACCATGATAGTAGTGCATCTGCCCACATGACGAACAACTCAGGTATGCTCCAGAATCTTAGACCTCATTATCATTCTAACAAAGTTATTCTCGGCAATGGTCAACTATTACCCATTTGTGCGGTTGATTGTTCTAAATCGCATACACCATATAGCTCCTTGCACTTATCTAATGTCTATCATGTTCCCGCTTTATCTCGCAATCTTATGTCTGTCAAACAAATATGCAAAAATAATTCATGTGTTATATATTTTGATGCTAATTATGTTGTTGTTAAGGAAAAGACGACGAGGAGTGTCCCCCTTCAGTCTGAATCAACTTCCCCATTGTATTCGGTCATCCACTCACCTTCCCCCACCGTCATAGCCTTCACCGCATCAGTTGCGTCCATCGATCATTGGCATCATCGTTTTGGTCACCTTCATGGTCGTGCTCTTGATTACCTTCGTAAGTCAATAAAAGCCTCGAATTTTAATCGTAAGAGTTGTGTGTCTTGTATTCTAGGTAAGTCTCATAGACGTGCCTTTGACACTAATTTTCATCGTGCTTCATTTTCGCTTGTAGTATTGCACTCTGATGTCTGGACAAGTCCTATTTTGTCAAATTATGGTTACAAATATCTTGTTTAGTTTGTGGATGATTATTCTCGTTATACATGGGTGTTTTCTCTACGGTGTAAATCTGAAGTTCCAACCCACTTTCACAATTTTCGCGTCACAATTGAAAATGTGTGCAACGCTCTCGTTCGTTGTCTCAGATGGATGAGGTGAATATGTAAGTAAGCACTTTCAAAACTATCTTCTTTCGCATGGTATTTCACATCGTGTATCTTGCCCACATACCCCGTCTCAAAATGGTTTAGCGGAACGTAAAATTTGTAACTTAATTGAAACAACTCGCACGTTTCTAATTCATGCCTCCATGTCGCCCCAATTTTGGGTTGATGCGGTCCTTACAGACATTTATATTACTAATCGGCTATCTCTGACCACTCTCTCTCTCTCAAGGTCTTCTTTTCAGGTCCTCTTTGGTATCACACTGAACTATACCTTGCTAAGGGTATTTGGTTGTCTTTGTTATCCTTTACTGTTATCTCACCCCTCTCACAAATTAGTTCCCAGGTCGTCCTCGTGTGTTTTCCTTGGTTATGAAGCAAACAAGAAAGGATATCAGTGTCTTGATCGTACCATAGGTCATGTGATTGTTAGTCGTCACATTCAATTTGACAAGGAGGCCTTCTCCTTCCATACTTCGTCTTTAGTGGTCCCTACATCCCAGTCCGATCAGCCATGTGTGTCCTTCCCACTTCTGAAGTTCATCACTATCCGTCCACCTATGTCGGTAGCGGCCACGGCATCTTTGGCTGCCCCACCCCTACAGTCTCCTTCTTCCTGTCCTACGCTTGGTGTGGTTCGCAGCACATTCGTTGACTCCTCTGTCGCCTCCCCGCAATTCTCCAGGTCCGCGCCAGTCTAGTCTCCCACCCCGACTAGTTCACCTTCTTCTGTCGACCTTCCATTGCTCAGCCACCGATCACTGAACAAGTGTCTGAGTCTTCTTCAATACCTGACGCTCCTTTCGATCATTTGCATGGCATGCAGACCCGCGCGAAGTCAAGTAAATTTCGTTCCAGACTACTTCTAATTCTTATTCACCCTTACAACTGATGTGCCTACGTGTGCTTCCAAAGCGGCCCTTGACCTGCGTTGGAAATTTGCCATGATAGATGAATATAATGCCTTACTAACCAACCGCACTTGGGACCTAGTCCCATTTCATTCCTCAATGAATTTGGTTGGATATAAATGGGTGTTTAAGGTGAAGGAGAATGCAAGCTCGCTTAGGCGCTTAAGGGTACAAACAACAACATGGTCTTGATTATGATGAGACATTTAGTCGTGTTCTCAAACTGCAAACAATTCGAGTGGTTATTTCTCTTGCCATCACCTTTGGCTGGACCATACGTCAACTTGATGTCAAGAATGCATTTCTTCATGGAAAACTCCGTGAGATAGTCTGTCAATAATGCATTTCTTCATGCGTCTCTTCCTCAAATTTCTCTAGGGTTACTGTCTCTTCCTCGGTCCTAATTTAAAAAACTAAATAATTTTTTAAAAGTACCAAAAATATTTTATAAACAAAACTGGCAAACATTAATAGATGAAATAAGATTTTTTAATATAATATTTTTATTGAAAATATGAAACAAAATATTAAAAAAAAAAACTAAATATTTATTATTATTTTTTTATTTCATATTTTTAATAAAAGAATTATATTAAAAAATCATATTTTCCCTTTTAATTTTTCAGTTTTAAAAAAACGTATTTTAAAAAAAATCATTTAGTTTTTTAAATCAGGGATCAATCATGTACTGTCACGTAATTTTTCGTCCATATTTAACGGAAAAGTTAACTAAGGTAGCAATTTGCCCCAAGTGTCAAAGTTTAGGTAGCAATTTTTGAAAAAGTAAAGTTCGTATAGTAATTTGTAAAATGTCTAAAGTAGGAGTATCTATTTGGTTATTAACCATCTTTCTATTCTATTATTTCAACATTTAATGATTGAGTTTGCTGACCTCTATCACCACTTTTATCTTTGTTGATTAAGGATTTAAGAATTGTATTTTCAAACCTCTGAGTTTTCGCGACTTTTGCAAGCAATACATCGATTTGGCAAAAATAAAGTAGGTTATTTTACAAACTTGTTGGGCATTGATAGTGACAACCCAATAAGAAAAAAGCCTTATAGTCCCAATAACTCTGCAGGGGTGAAAACCATGTCACTCGAACTGGGTCGACCCATGTTAAGATTGATTTGACCCTCATAAAGCGGTCCAGTATCAAACCCAAGCCAAAGTGAATGCCAAAGGCTCCATCACCGGTCGCCATTAACCAAATCCGCAGACTCCTACTGCTCGCCATAGGAGTGCTCGCCCAAGAGAGTCTAACCTCTCATCTCTGGTCCCGCCAACTGTCACTAAAGATATGGCCACGATATCCCACATATCTCGGGCACATATTCTCTAAATATTACATATGGTAACTACAATATTACGCCATAACCGTAATACCTGCTATCCTAATCTTCACCGACACAGTATTCACTAAGATATTCCGTTGCCTCTAACGGTTTGGTCTCTTTACTCTATAAATACCTCTGCTTTCCATACGTTCATTTACGTTTTGAGTTCATATACACACATATACTCATTTAAGCATCGGAGAGGGACCCAGAGACACCTCATCTGTTGCGATCCCTATCATGTAGGTTCACTGGAGCAAAGGCAAGAGAAATCCTCATCCTTCCTTTGGAATTCAATTGACTGCCCAGTCAGCATTCAGGAGATTAAGATCCAACATTTGGCGCCTTCTGTGGGAACGAGTAAAACAATTATGCAAACTCGATCCAAAAGCAATCGGCGGAACCAGGCCAATTAGCAGTCCTCTGACAGCTCTGATTCCGCCGCAGCTTCTCCGTTCCACCAAGAACCTTCTAGCCAAGCAGCACCTAATGCCGTCCCCCCGAGGCTGGCCCGAGAACATGTCGACAATTCCAGACCGGCTCCCGTTTCCAACACCACAGAGACTCCAGCACCGCAAACTATCCATGTGGCTGGGGAAAACATCCAGTTGAACCCAGAGATGATATCACTCCTGGATCTTAGGGCAGGCTCGTAGACAAACCCCGTCTCCTCAGGAAAATTCTCACCCCGCAGCCGCAGGGCAAAGGCCAGCAGAAACTGGAAATCCAGGCACCACCGCCACTCAGGAAGATCAAAAGATGACATCAGGACACCAGTCCTTACCTCCGGCGTCCACTGAACCGCCGACAACCACCTATTCTGTCAATCCATCCAGTTCCATACTGAATGGAGGGCAGCCGAACCAATGCACTCTTGACCAAGTGGAGGAGCTTATCAGCAAAAGACTCCAGGAACAGAGAGCGACCGTCACAGCTCCCTTTAGGGAACGATCAACTCATCTCTTCACGACTGACCTGGTCGCCATCAATATCCCAAAGGATGTCGTCGCCAGGGCCATCCCAGAATACAGTGGTGGAGGCAACCCCATTATCCACGTCAACAAACATGAGGCCTCTCTGTTGGGTAAGTCGAACGATCCAAATCACTTAGCCATGTTATTTCCATCGACCCTCTCGGGTTCAGCGTCGTCCTGGTTTTCCGGCCTCCCTATAGGATCAATAGGGACTTGGTCGGAGGTGAAGAGTAAATTCCTGGAAATATACATGGGCGAGCGCCAACTCATGAAAAGCGTGGTCCCCTTAGATGCAGTCAAGCAACAACCAGGAGAGTCACTGACCGACTTTTACGGGCGTTTTCATAAAAATGTCACAGAGATAGATCGTCGGGTCGCAGATGGGGAGATAATTCGAGCCTTCTACCGAGGACTGGACGTGGCCAACAAAGCCCGAGGAAGCTACGCAACAGCTACCACGTGCAGGAAATAGAAACGATGGAAGAGCTGGTAGCAAGGGCGAAAGGTTTCATAGACCTTGAGAGGGCGAACGCTGAAGCCAATTTCCTGACGACCTCACTAAGGGTGGTTCCTGAGCCCCGACGCGATGCTAAGAAGGAAAAGAAGGACAAGAAGGGTCGAGACATCAAGCCTCGAACAGAAAACCCAGAGCCTATTGTAAACACTTGATTTTGGCTCGGGATCAAAATACTGTATGCGAGTAATCGAGCCAAGAGGAATCGAGATTGGAAAAATATATATAGTATATATATATATATACATATATATATTTCAAAACTAAATTTAAAAAAAAAAAAATCCAACGGTGAAAATTTTCCTCTTTTCCACCGTTTTTATTTTTTATTAGTAAAAAAAAAAAATTATTATTAAAATTAATTAAATAAGTAGTAGATTTCTTCTATAAATACAAGGTGAATGCTATGGTGTTTAAGGGGAAATGAAAGAAGAGATGAAAGAATGAGAGAGAAAAAAAAAAGAATGAAAAATATCAGTGATTATCAATCTCGGTTTTCTCGTACGGTATTTTAACCTCCAATGAGTTAGGTATATTTCTCTCATATTCAATATTATATTTTTATTTTCTAAATGTGAAATAAAATTGAGAGTTTATATAAATATATTATATATTTATGTATAATATACTTGTTAATATATATATATGTATAATATATATGTGATATAATATCTATATGAATAATATATATTTATATTATGTTTATGTAATACTATATATATTTATATGTATAATATATATTTATATTATGTTTATGTAATACTATTATATCTATATGTATAATATATTTTTATATTATGTTTATGTATTACTATATATATCTATATGTATAATATATATTTATATTATGTTTATGTAATACTATATATATCTATATGTATAATATATATTTATATTATGTTTATGCAATACTATTATATCTATATGTATAATATATATATATATATATATATATTATGTATATGTATATGGGTAAAAAATATTTTCAAAAAAAAAATGACTTAGGTCTTTCCCAAACTCTGATGGAGGTTAAAACTCGGTCCTTGGACTCTCGGGTCATTTCTGGGACGTTATCGAGTGTTATAAACCAAACCGAAAAAGGCTTATGCCATTTGTGCCATTTTTGAATTTTTTTCTTAATTCAGCTCAGTTTTTTAAAAATATTTCATTTTGATTTCTAAACTTTTCAAGACATTCCATAATTTCTCAAAATGTTACAAATAAGTCTAGAATATTTTTTGGAATTTTACCAAGTGTTACAAATAAATCTAGAATACTTTAGGGTCAATTATGTAATTTTAAAAAAATATTTTCAGTTCAGTTTTAATTTTTTCGAAAATTACATTTTTGATTCCTAAATATTTCTGGACATTCCATGACTTTTCAAAATGTTACAAATAAGTCTAGAATAATTTTCGGGTTATTTTAGAACTTTACCAAGTATTACAAATAAGTCCAGAATAGTTAGGGTCATTTCTGTAATTTTCGAAATATTTGTCCAATTCAGCTCAAATTTTAATAATTTTCATTTTGGTCCCTATAGTTGTTTTGACATCCTATAACTTCTCAAAATGGGACAAATTAGTCCAATGAGTTTAATATCTTCAAAAATCATTCGTGCATGTTTTGACACGTTTAAAATGGCTCAAGAGTTAAACCATTTTTTTTTTCGAGCACGATTAACTTTAGTTCTCTCTAGTTTATTTGAAATTAACTCAAAAAAAATTGTTTGTACATGGTTTGTTTAATTTAAAGAAAATGCATGTAGTCTTTTTGGGTCAAGCATGATCAAAACGGGCAATACTGGTAAATTGAAAAAAAAAATAAAAAAGCAGATTAAAGTACCGAAAGGGCGGATTATGAGCTCGCGAGCTTTTAAGACGTAATCAAACACCCGAACTCGATTCTCTGGACGTAGACTTTTCTAAGCCCTAGGATGTTAACTCCATGTACCCTACACAATTTTAGGATTCCGATTAGCCTTTAATTAATCGGTGGCGGCTCTTTCAATTTTTTTCGGTTCGGTTGATGACCCCGATCGACCGGACCCGTTGCTAACCAAGACCCGACATTTCAAAATGAAATTAAAAATATTTTTCAAACGGGTCGGGGAAAGTCGGATCCGACGTCCGACAATTTGGCGACTCTGCTGGGGATATCTTTTAGAGGTTTTAGGCTTTGTCATGTTTGCTTTGCCATATTATATTTTACATTATCCGTTTTGACTGTTTGCTTATGCTTGCAGTTTCAAATTTTGTCCAAAAGGCGATGTAATTGTAATAATTCAAAAAAAAAAATTAAATTCTTGTTTTGCACACACCACACTGGTTACCATTACCCGCTCGGACCTGGAGAACATTAAGAGCTTAGGGAGTTTAGTAGGGGAATGCGCCCGGAGCGGTTTGGACCGCCGGCACACACCCAAACAACTCAACTCGATGATCAGAATGGGCCTGTGATCCTCTTTAGGGGGTGAGGGTCCGCTGGTTCAGAGGACCTAGAAATTCCATCCATTTACAACAAAAGCTCCACACCGTGTTTAGTCTTTACCAGTTTTGTGTGTATTTTCATTTTTGGTCCCAACTGATGTAAATGAGAACTCACCCCAAGCATTTGGTTGCGAGATTGACCCACAATTCATGCAGAAGATTCGGCCCAACTGTTGGGAATTAGAAATCATCTCAATAACTCTATATGGAAGTTCAACATATTATGTAAATGTGTTTTGTTTTGGCCCTAGATCATGACATGTATAAGATTGGGTCTTTTGTATTATATATTTCAGACTGTTGTAAATGTAATACGAGTATTATATATCTTTGGTAAGGATGGAAAAAAATCATTGCCCTCACATTAAGGCCATACATCCCCCTACCGTCGAAATTGCCCGAATATGGAAAGCAATGACAAAAGGGAATCATAAATATACGAACAAGAAGATTGACGAGGTTCACGGGACAAGAAGATTGACGGGAATCATAAATATACGAATTGGGTTCTCCTTGACGCTTTATATGAACTCTGGAATATGGAAAACGTGTATGCATGATTAACAACAACGGAATACATTCACAAGTTCCATTCGGCACCTGCAAGTCCGTCTTTCAACCCGGAGGAGATAATCGGGGATAGACCCGAACAACCACCGTCATTCTAGCAATGTGGGGGCACCTTAGAAAAATGTGGGGGCAACGTAGCTGAGTTGAATGACACCCTTGAATAATTCAGACCTTCCTTCGAACCAAGGACGAGCGAATAAAAAGATTTTCAAAATGCATGTCCTCGACCTTCGTTCGAACCAAGGAACAAGCAACAAATGCACTCAATGATCTACGTCGTCGTGTGAAACGTCTTAAGAACTAGACATCGATTGGCCAAATCCGTTTAAAGTATTTTTGAAAAAAACTTTTGCCATACATGCAATGAATGTCTACGAATGGAATGAACGGAACATGCAGAATTTTTTAAATCAATCATGCATGATCAAATTGGTATTCTTCCTTCTAACTATGGTATTTTGAATTTAGGTTTCCGGGAACCCATGCGACATTCGATAACTCCAGCACCTCAAAAACACGAGGAGAAATTCATTAAGCTAGAGCAAATCATGCACACCATGAGTTCCCGTACAGTGCAGTCAATCATTCACATGACCTCCCAGGCCGAGCAGATTTTGCTCTTTTGAATTCCAGGCAGCCGTGACTACCACAGTATCCCCGACCTCGTCTTCCTGAGGAACACTGCTGTCGTGGCACCTCATTAATCCATGTCATGCAGTTTTGCCATCCTGACGAAGCTCAACCTCCCACATATGGCCATCCTGACCAAGGTCCACCTCCCGCATATGACTATCACACACCCGGAAGGAAAATGACACTTTTAGGACTGGATTTTCGTCCTAATTGCAATGATTATGAAGTCGCCCGGAGTAAACGTTTAGCTGAAAGTTCAAGGACATTATTGTTTCCTCCCCTCGTCGTTTCATTCCCAGGTCTGCCACAAGTGATCTAACACGATGACGTTGATACTAACGACGGACTGTCATGCTTATTTTCAACTGGTATCACCATTGGAGCTCTTATTGATGAAGCTCCTGCATGCCTTTTTGATCGACCACTCGTTAGTGGGGCACCCTTGCCGAATCTGAATCTATACATTACGGAGAAGGATCCGTTGGCCCAGACGACATTGCAATTTGGAACATAAAATCAAGCAGATACCAAATTATATCAATTCCTGAATGCAGTGAGCGATGAGTATAATCAAGAAAAATATGATTTACTACGAGAAAACCTGTTACCTGAGGAAGATTCGACTTATGCAACAATTCGATCAAGGAAGGGACCAGAGATAAGTAATGGGTACCGCAGCAAGGAGGGACACCGAGGTTCCCATCATCAGAATTGAGTCCATCTTCTATGTTACACCTCACTTAGAGAAAGTGGAAATCATAGTCAAACCGACCCACGCCACCAGACTACATTCGACCACCGGGAAAGGGAAGGTTGTTTTACAAAGTAAAGGAGATAAGAAAAACAACTCTCTGTCGTTTGATCGAGCTAAAGCATATGCGACTTAACTAGAGCTGAAGAGACGCCATTGTTAACACAGGACAGACGCCGTTCTTGACCCCTGCAGAAGAGTCGACATTGTTGACACGGGGAAGACGTCGTTGACTCCTGCATAAGAGTCGTCATTGTTGACATGGGACACGCGTCATTATTGACTTCTGCAGAGGAGACACCATTGTTGACACGGGACAGACCCCGTTGTTGACTCCTGCAGAGTAGATGCCATTGTTGGCGGCGTCGATTGAAAAGGCATGAAATGTAGCCAGTACAGAAAGTTTCGTCACAACAAGGCGGAGTACTTCCAACTGATTGGATTCCCCGAAGGGTGGAGAAACCCATGGAGGGACAGCAACATCGACGCCAGCAACGTCGTCACCACAGGAATGATAGCTGCAAAGAAGAGAAGCATGCCAACGATCACCTTGTGTTCTTATTTGCGTCCTTGCGTATAAAACAAATTGGCAACACTCTCACCCATGAGTAAAATTTCTCCGGGAAACCAAAAACTTCGAATGGAGATCAAAATCAAAGAGGTTTCACCCTATTGTTGTACAATCAAAGAATCAGACGGTCAACCTTGACTCACTGATATAAAAAGATACCTGGCGTACGGAGTTCCGAGAGAACGCGCGCCACAAGAAAATGACGGAATGATCATGCGAGCAATGACTTGCAATTAATTTCCCAGTGGCCCGACTATACCCATTTGAGATGCTTGAATGCTAAAGAAGTTAAGCATCCAATGGAAAAATTCATGAAGGTTGTTGCGGCCCACACATGAACGTGCGAGACTTGGATATTTTTGGTTCACCATGATGGCTGATTGTATAAAACATGTCCAACAATATCACCTTTGTCAAGTGTACGCGGACCAAATCCACGTGCCACTGCACGAGCTCTATCCCATGACTTCCCCATGGTCTTTCTCATTGTGGGGCATCGATGTAATCAACATGATTTTCCCAAAGGCGTCCAACGGTCATCGATTCATATTGATTGCAATCGATTACTTCACCAAGAGATAGAGGTGATTACCCTGATGTCAATAACAGCAAACACCATTGAATTTTCCAGCAGCGAGGACATCATCGTGTGTCATAGGATGCTGAAGTCAATCATCACCGGCAATGCCAGGAATCTAAATTAGTCATTGACTTGTGATCAACTATAAAAATTCATCTCCATATCGCCCACAAATGAATGACGCAGTGGAAGCAACAATTAAAGGACTGGCATGATAAGATGATTTGGGCACTTATGGCATACATGACCTCAATACAGGCACCAACAGGGGCAACCCCATTCTCCCTTGTTTATGGGATCGAAGTCGTGTTGCCAATTGAAGTAGAATTCCCGTCAGCTAGGATCCTCATTGAGACAGAGAAGGACGATTCAGAGTAGGTGAAATGCAGATACGTGCAATTGAACCTCATGACAAAAGGCGGCTCATCGCGCAGTGCCACGGGCATTTGTACCAGCAACGCATGACTCGTGCATTTAACAGGAAAGTCAGTCCAAGAGAATTACAAGTAGGCAATCTAATTCTCAGGAAAAAATATTCTTAGAAGTCAATCCAGACTCTCGGGGCAACTTTGTGCCTAAATATGAAGGGTCTTATGACGCCAAAGACTTTCAGCAGAGGAGCCATGATCGTCACCGACTTGTAGATATCCAACTTTCGAAAGTTGCGCGATAATGTTTGTCCAGTATGTAAATAATTAAGTGAGAGAAGCCAAAATCACTTGTTTGTCTTTGAACACACACTCATGAGATCACTTCCATGAGCGCGTGCTCAAAGAGGGACAACTGTAAACACCTGATTTTGGCTCCGGATCAAAATACTGTATGCGAGTAATCGAGCCAAGAGGAATCGAAATTGTAAAAATATATATAGTATATAGTGTATATATATATTTGAAAACTTGAAAAAAAAATAATAATAAATTCCAATGGTGGAAAATTTCCTCTTTTCCACCGTTTTTATTTTTTATTATTAAAAAAAGGGATTTTTCTTTATTATTAAAAAAAAGCTTTTATTAAAATTAAATAAATAAGTAGTAGATTTCTTCTATAAATACAAGGTGAATGCTATGGTGTTTAAGGGGAAATGAAAGAATAGAAGAAATAATGAGAGAAAAAAAGTGAAAAATATCGGTGATTATCAGTTTCGGTTTTCTCGTACGGTATTTTAACCTCCAATGAGTTAGGTATATTTCTCTCATATTCAATATCATATTTGTATTTTCTAAATGTTAAATAAAATTGAGAGTTTATAGACATATATTATATATTTATGTATAACATATATTTATATTATGTTTATGTAATACTATATATATCTATCTGTATAATATATATTTATATTATGTTTATGTAATACTATATATATCTATATGTATAATATATATTATGTCTATGTAATACTATATATGTATATGTATAATATATATAAATATATATTATGTATATGTTATATATCTATCTATATGTATAATATATATATATATATATATATATTATGTATATGTGAAAAAAATATTTTCAAAAAAAAACAAAAAATGACTTAGGTATTTCCCAAATTTTGATGAAGGTTACAGCTCGGTCCTTGGACTCTCGAGTCATTTCTGGGATATTATCGAGTGTTATAAACCAAACGGAAAACGTTTTGGGTCATTTTTGCAATTTTTGAATTTTTTTCTTAATTCAGCTCGTTTTTTTTTAAAAAAAATTACATTTTGATTTCTAAACTTTTCTAGACATTCCATGATTTCTCAAAATGTTACAAATAAGTCTAGAATCATTTTTGGGTTTTTTTTTGGAATTTTACCAAGTGTTACAAATAAATCTAGAATAGTTTAGTGTAAATTTTGTAATTTTAAAAAACAATTTCAGTTTAGTTATAATTTTTTCGAAAATTACATTTTTGATTCCTAAATTTTTATGTACATTCCATGACTTTTCAAAATGTTACAAATAAGTCTAGAATATTTTCGGGTTATTTTAGAACTTTACCAAGTATTACAAATAAGTCCAGAATAGTTTAGGGTCATTTCTGTAATTTTCGAAATATTTGTCCAATTCAGCTCAAATTTTAATAAATTGCGTTTTGGTCCCTATATTTTTTTTTGACATCCTATAACTTCTCAAAATGGGACAAATTAGTCCAATGAACTTAATATCTTCAAAAATCATTCGTACATGTTTTGACACGTTTAAAATGGCTCAAGAGTTAAACCATTTTTTTTCGAGCACGATTAAATTTAGTTCTCTCTTGTTTATTTGAAATTAACTCAAAAAAAAAAATTGTTTGTACATGGTTTGTTTAATTTAAAGAAAATGCATGTAGTCTTTTTGGGTCAAGCATGATCAAAACGGGCAATTCGAGTAAATTGGCAAAAATTCAAAAAGCAAACTAAAGTACCGAAAGGGCGGATTATGAGCTCGCGAGCTTTTAAGACGTAATCAAACCCTCGAACTCGATTCTCTGGACGAAGACTTTTCTAAGCCCTAGGATGTTAACTCCATGTACCCTAGGCAAATTTAGGATTCCGATTAGCCTTTAATTAATCGGTGGCGGCTCTTTCAATTTTTTCGGTTCGGTTGATGACCCCAGTCGACCGGACCCGTTGCTCAAAAATGAAATCAAAAATATTTTTCAAACGGGTCGGGGAAAGTCGAATCCGACACCTAGAAATCCAGAGGTCCCCGAGTATTTTACGCCTTTAAACAGACAGATCTCGGCGGTACTAGTCGAGATGGAAAGAAGGTCTCTGGCAAGGCCACCGATGCCTCAAAGGAGTGGTCAGCCCATGAGAAAGGACACTGAGAGCTATTGCAGATATCATAAGTGCAAGGGCCGTAAGACTGATGATTGTCGTATCCTCAAGCGCGACATCGAGAAGTTGATACAGAGAGGAATGTTGAAAGAATTTGTGGCTGGACGAGACAAGAGTCGAACGCCACCATGCCGAAACCACTCGCCAGCTCCGCCTAAGCAATCCGGCCCATCCCAAAGCAGGAGGGTGATCAACCTGATTGCTGGAGGGTTTGGTGCTGGAGGCGAGGGGTCACATGCAAGGGAGGTCTATGCGACTCAGATTTCTACAGCGGTCCAGCTGGGAAAGTGACCTCGACCCGAAGAGGACACTGTCATTTCATTCTCCGAAGATAACTTGGCATAAGTCACCACCCCTCACAATGATTCCCTGGTTATCACAACCGAACTCGACGGTTGTGACGTGAAGAGAATTCTGATCGACGGAGGAAGCTCAACAGATATCCTATTTTTGGACGCCTTTGAGAAGATGGGCAAGTCCAAGCGTGACCTAAAGAGAGTCGATTTTCTATTGATCAATTTTGCTGGGAGAACGACTTATCTGCTAGGAGCAATAACCCTGCCGGTGATTCTGGGCGAATGATGGAAGAGCATCAAGGTATCGATCACCTTCCTAGTGGTCTACTCGCCTACATCATACAACGCCATCCTGGGGAGGACCACGATCAATCCTCAAAAAATCGTGGCCTCCACAGTCCACCAAAAGATGAAGTTCCCCACACCAAACGGGATTGGAGAAGTCCTTGGCGATCAGCCTTCCTCACGACAATGTTACGTGAACTGCCTGTGTAGAAAAAATCAAAGGGAAACTCACACCATCGAGACAGAGGCCGACCCTCGTGAGGACCTGGCTCGACCAGCGCCAATGGAGGAGTTAGTGGAGGTTGAGATTGACGGTCCAGACAAGAAGGTGCACATTGGGACCACCTTCAACGACGACCATAAACATGCCATTACTGCCCTCCTAAAGGAATTCAAAGTGGTATGCCGGGTATCAGTACTGACATCATCTCTCACGAGCTGAGGATAGACCCCTCCATCAAGCCAATCGCTCATAAAAGGAGGTCATTCGGGTCAGACAAGCGTTTTGCGATCATACAGGAAGTTGGCAGGCTGATCGAAGTCGACTTTGTCAGGGAGGTGAGATTTCAGAGCTGGGTCGCCAACCCAGTTCTTGTCAAAAAAATCAAATGGCAAATGGAGAATGTGCGTCGACTTCCGCGACCTGAACAGAGCTTGCCTAAAGGATTCCTATCCCATTCCTCAAATTGATCAGTTGGTCGATGCAACCTCTGGTCATGAAATGTTGAGCTCCATGGACGCCTATTCAGGTTATAATCAAATTCGGATGCACCCAAACGATGAGGTCCACACAGTTTTCTATGCAGACGGGGACATACTTTGCTACAAAGTGATGCCCTTCGGCCTAATCAACGCCGAGGCGACCTATCAGCGGATGCTAAACCGCATGTTTCAAGACATGCTGGGGTGAAAGATGGAGGCTTATGTGGATGACATGTTCGTCAAAACAATTAAGGGAAGTCCTCACACAGAGGACCTCCGAGAAGCTTTCGAGTGCATGAGGAAGCACAATGTTTGCATGAATCCAGCAATGTGCCTTCAGAGTCAAGGTCTGGAAAATTCCTGGGATTCATGGTAAGCGAGCGTGGCATTGAGGCGAACCCGGAAAAGCTCAAGGCCATCGAGGAGATGAAGTCACCAACTTCTCACAATGAATTCCAATCTCTGAATGGTCGCCTGGATGCACTCAATCGCTTGCTTTCCCGGGCGAGCGACAGGTCACTCTCGTTCTTCAAGACTCTCAGGGCCAACCGCAAGTTCGAGTGGACGCCGGAGTGAGAGGATGCCTTCCAATCCCTAAAGCAGCATATTCAAACACTTTCGACTCTGGAGAAACCTATTCCTGGCGAGCAGCTCTTCCTTTACTTAAGCATCAGCGACGTAGCAGTCAGTGTCGTCTTAATAAGAGAATAAGAAAATGTCCAGAGTCCAGTGTATTTTGTTAGCAAGATGTTTAATTCCGCAGAAATAAAATATGTCCAGATTGAGAAGTATCTCTATGCCTTAGTTATTGTTGCTCGAAAGCTAAGACCTTATTTTCACGCGCACAACATTACAGTTTTCACCAACAAGCCTCTCAAAACCAAATTCTTCAGGAAGAATGGTCAAATGGGCGATTGAGCTCAGCGAGTTCAAGATCAAATTTGCACCGAAAATGGCCATCAAAGGTCAAGCATTGGCTGATTTTATAGTGGAAAGTATAAGCAATGGTCTAGCAGAAGCAGAAAACAAGCCAAGTTCATCAGCGGACACAAGCCAAAGCTGTGAACTTTATACAGATGGATCTTCTTCAAGAGAAGGTTCGGGGCCAGGGCTAATTCTCATCCCCCCTGAGGGCGCGCCTTTGAAGTACGCGATCACCCATACATTTCAGGCGACCAACAACGAAGCAGAATACGAGGTCCTTATTACTGGATTCAGACTTGCTAAAGGAATGGGCATAACATCACTTAGGACGAAAACTGACTCCGAGCTAATTGTCAATCAGGTTAATGGCACTTATGAAGCAAGGGGGGGAAAAGATGAAGAAGTACATTTACATTGCCACGAAACTCATCGCTGAAAACCCAAATTTCGCGATTGAGTCTATTCCTCGCCAAGAGAACCAGATGGCAGACTCTCTGAGCAAGCTGGCGTTCGGAGGAACTAGAATTCAAGACGTGCAATTTATGGAACAAGACTTATATTCAGTTCTCGACAACCGAGCAGAGGTCTTCAACATTCAAGGACAGGTAACCTGGATGACTCCACAATTCTTGAAATAGGGAATTCTCCCTAAAGACGAAGGTGAATCCACAAGGATAAGACGTCTTTCAGCAAGTTATCTGATCATAGATGTAGAACTCTATAGGCGAGGCTACTCAACTCCCTATCTAAGGTGCATCTCTCATCTCGAAACAGAAAGAGTTCTTCGTGAAGCTCATGAAGGAGTTGCTGCATGCCATGAAGGTGCACGCTCATTGACGCGGAAAATCTTCAGATTAGGCTACTATTGGAAAACCTTGGGCAAATATGCGGCTGAATTAACACAGAAGTGCGCGACTTGTCAACAGTTCGCGCTACGACCCGGTCGACCACCAACACTGCTATCCCCAATGGCGGACGCCTGGCCTTTTGCTCAATGGGGAATAGACATATTGGGTCCTTTTCCCATCAGTACTGGGAAACGAACCCACATCATAGTGGTGATCGACTACTTCACCAAGTGGATAGAGGCGAAAGCTTTGGCCTCTACAACGGAATTCCAAGTGATTAAGTTCTTGAGGATCAACATATTTTCGCAATTTGGTGTTCCCAAGATACTCATCAGCGATAATGGTCCACAATTCGTAGGAAAATAACTTAAATGGCTCTGCGAAGAATACCATATCGATCACAGGTTAAGCTCAGTGCATCATCCAACAATGTTGTCCTAGCAGGGCTAAAAAAACGGGTTCAAGCATTTAAAGTAAACTAGGTAGAAGAGCTGGAAAATGTACTATGGGCTATCCGAACAACACCTAAAGCATCCACGGGAGAAACACCCTTCAGTTTAGTGTATGGATCAGAAGCAGTGGCACCCGCCGAAATAGCGGTGCCTACCCACAGAATACTACACTTTAACACTAAAGCGAACAAAATCGAGCGCAAAACATACCTCGACTTGGCAGAAGAAATGAGGTGGCAATCAGAAAAAGTACAAGCGAAAATGCGACTGGCGATCGCTCGATACTTCAACAGAAAAGTCAGCGCTCGCCAATTTTTTGTGGGGGAGATGGTTATGCGAAGGAATGAATTTACAAGACTGTACAGCCAGAACAAACTTTCAGTTAAGTGGGATGGACCATACAAGGTAGTAGAGATCGCCGCCTCAGGATCTTACTATTTGGAAACCACAAAAGGCGAAAGGTTACCCCGTCCATTCAACTCCGAACATTTAAGGAAGTTTTATACATATCTTGTAATCAAAATGTTATGTCAATAAAAGAAAGTCATTCCTTCATAAAGCATGACTACTCGATCAAATCGAAGAAAAAAGACTTGATAACAAAATTGGGCGAAACACCTGATGACCGAATCTGGCATCGAAGAAAAAAGACCCGATAACAAAATTGGGCGAAAGACCTGATCACCGAATCAGGCGAAAAACCTAGCAATAAAGTTAGGCAAAACAAAAGACCCAATATCAAAATTGGGTGAAAGACCTGACGCCAAGGTCAAGCAAAATACCTAACGCCAAAGTTAGGCAAAACAAAAGACCCAATATCAAAATTGTGTGAAAGACCTGACGCCAAAGTTAGGCAAAATAAAAGCCCTAAAGTCAAAATTAGGCGAAAGACCTAACACCAAGGTTAGGCAAAAGACATGACGCCAAAGTCAGGCACAAGACCTGTTATCAAAATCATGCGATAAGACCTAAGGAAAAAGTTAGGCAAATAAGACCTGATATAAAAAATCAGGCAGAAGTCCTAACGCAAAAAGCGAACAATCCATCAAGGAAACCGTTCTCTTATAAGTTGGGCAAAATTCAAGAAGTAACATCCAAAGCGAACAATCCATATTAAGGGTAACAATTCCTTTGTGAAATAAATTCAAGAAGGTTGAGAAGTAACTTAAAGTGATCACTATAGGTGAAGAAGCTTTGAGTAACGAGTTTCTCAGGATTAGGGGAACACTCCAAAAGGTATAAACCTTAACAAGGTAACACATCTTCAAAAGATGATAGTCTTCCTTAAAAGGTTTATGGTTGGCGAGGGGAATAGATAACTCTACAGAGACTTATCATTAAGCAAAGAGAAAGTCGAAGGTAATTATGACAACGACATCGGAAGAATCACCAACTCATTCAAAGTTAAATAAAAATAAAGGCTTGTGAATATAAAGGCATTCAATATTATAAAAATAACCGAGTCTGAAATAAAAAAATAATTACAAAACATTCCCGAAATACAAGGGAAGATAAAAAACAACTATTATCTAAAATAAACATAAAGATATGATCGCCGAGGAATTGGAGACTTAAGGACTTGGGCTCTTCAGGGACGGAGGAATCCTGGTCGACTTCGGGAGAAACCTCCTCGATGATAGCAGCAGGGGGAGCCTCCGCGAGTAAGTTGCTCTGAAGGAAGGGCTTGAAAGACTCGACTTCCCGAAGAGGAAAGTTGTGGTTGATCGCCTGAATGTCCTCGAATAGGAACTGGAGATAGTAAGCCACTTCAGTCTTCATCACCTCCAAGGCACAGTCGCTAAACTCCTCGGACCTTTTAAAGTCCTCGACCACGCTTTGGGGGGATGAGACAAACTTCAGCTGAAGGGCGAGGTGTTTCTTCTCCTTCTCCAGGGCGTTCCCCCTGGCCTCAGCAGCAACTCTATGAGCCTCAGCAGCAACCCTCTGAGCCTCAGCAACGGATCTCTAGGCCTCAGCCTCTTTCAACTCAGCCTTCAGCCGAGCATTGGCCGCCTCCACCTCCGCAGAGTACTTGTCGTCCGCCTTAAGCTGGAGCTCAGTGCTCGTACGCTTATTATTGGCGAGGGACACCTCTTCCTCCTTCTCTTGAACGAAGGCAATGAGCCTCTACTCCTTCTAAAAATACATCTCTCGAGCATGTTCCACCAGGAAAGCAGACGGCTCAGCCTTATCCCGCAAGCCTGCCATCTGGTCAGGGGAGAACCCCAAACTCCGGTACTGCTCCAATTCGATAAGCAGGTCAGTCTGCTTATCGGCAAGCTCCCCAACGATCCTACCGATCGCCAGCTCCTCTCGAACGAGCTGACGACGGGAAAAAGGGGCAAAGTACAATTAGTTCAATGAAAGGTAAAAAGATGATGTAAAGATAAGTAAAGACAAGAGAACTTACCAGGGCGATCCGCTCAAAATGTGTCCTCATGACCCCCTCGATGGCGGGAAACTCTGAGTGAATCAAAGCCCTGTCCCAAGGAGGAACAATCCCCTCAAGGAGATGCATGCACAAGTCCGGGTTACCCCGGAGAGTCTTCTGGTCGGAAATCTCCGCCTTTTCGAGATTCCCCCAAGGGGCCCAAACGCCCTTGTGGTTCGCAGCCTTGGGCGGCTAGAACAAGCCCACTAGGGGCAATACTCCCTGAGGGAAGTCTTCGAGGAGCTTGTGGCGGTTGGCCCCTTCTTCTGAGCCCCAGTCTCCATATGAGGATTGGGAGCAGCTCGATCGGAAGGAGGTGGGGCGACATTTTCCACCACTAGATCCTTCTCCTTGGGGGCAGTAGGACCCTTAGGAGGAGCAGGGTGCTCTTCACCCGAACTCCTGACCTTCTTGGCAAGAGTGGGGTTAGAAGCCACATCAGCAGTGGTCTTCCCTGTAAAAGATCAGTAAAGGTATCAGAAACTTAAGACTAAAACAGAGGAAAGAAAATGTTCAGAAAAGACTAAAAGGCAGTCGCATACCTTACTGGCGAATGCCAGGAGTGGTAGAAGGACTATCCTCCTCAGGTTTGCGTTTGGAGGAACGCCTGGAAGGAGGAGGAGGAAGGCTCAGTGACGCCTGGTCCGGAGACAACCCCGCCTTAGCCTGATTGGAAACAGACCAATGAGTTTGTGGCTCCGAATGCCTACAATCAACAGAAGAAAATGTTAGAAAATTACTCAGTCAATAGAAACTGGCGAGACCTGATGGATGCCCGCGAGCTCGAGCATCGATTCGGTGGTTTCCGCCACTGAACGGATCGAACAGAAGTTTGATTGCTTGTGTAACCGGAAGAAATCGTTGATGGCGTTCCGGTCATTTCCTGTCAACTCCCCGAAGACAAGAGGAGTATCCCTTTCCGGTTAGAATAATTCCCAAGTCACGCTCCCCTTGTAGAAGAAGTAGAACTTCTTGTAGTTGGAGTTGGTGGCGCGGAAGTCTTCCACCAACCGAAAGTGGACGTTACAGTTCCACGTCTGGCCTCTCCATTCTTCGAACTTGGGCCACCTGGTTTGGAAATGGTGGAGGTGGTTCGCTTCGGCGGCCAGTCGGTAAAAACAACGGAACAAAGCCAGTGAATACGTCCATTCTTAACGCAAAAACATAAACTTGAACCCAATCCACATCCTAATGGCGTTGTGTACTAGCTGCGTGAGACCTATCCCGTAATAACAGCAGAGCTCCTGCAAATCCTCGTAGAGAGGAAAACATAACCCAGCATCGATCTGGGCCGCATAGACGTAAACCTCTCCATCGCGAGGATAATGCAACCCTAAGCCTGGATATCTGGGGGCATCAGCTTCGCTCAGGGCAGTTACGACGACGACTGCCTTAAACTGAGTCGGCTTCAATTCGTTGTCTTTGATATCTACTCAGGAAACTAGGGTATGGAAAGAACAATATAAAAACAAAAACCAGGAAGCATTATTTAAAAATAAGTAAGTAGAGAGCATCAATGTTTACCTTTTGGGGAGAAGGCGGGCACGTTGGTCTCTAGCCCATCCACCACCACAGGTTTGGCTAGAAGCCGACGAGGAACCGTCCCTGATTTTCAGGGGAGCATTGGTGACCTTTGTAGACACCTTCTGATTGGAAGAGGGTTGGTTTGAGGAAGACTTGTGGGCTGGTGCCTTGCTCTTTCCGGTGGATTGGTTCCTGGTAGAGCTCCACGCCTGACGTGGAACTCCGGCACAAGAAACGAGCCCACTGAGCACCAGACACTAGGCAGAACACTGTCCAATGGTACTCTACTCAGCCACGCCGGGCGCCACATAGGATAACCGGGGTCAGACTTCAACCCGACTCAGGTTAAGGGTGAAGGCTATAAATACCTTCACCCCTCCCTACTTCAGACTAATCTACTATTCAGTACTCACAAACTTACACTCATAACAAACTCCCAGCTCACTTAAGCTTCGGAGGGGAAACAAAGGGCATAGCCCGACTTTTCCTTATTGCAGGACGTCGAAGCGCCGCGAAGAGGTCGACAAAAGCACTTCAGAAGATCAGAATCCAACATTGGCGCCGTCTGTGGGAAGCTTAAGCACAACAGCCATGGCTCCCCCAATCACAAGAGCAAAGAACAACCAAGGAAAAGAGGAAAACAACTCGCTCGACGTCCTGCAACAGCACTTGGGAGGCACGTCGGTCATACCTCCCCAAGAGAATCTGCATAACGTCCCAATCTCGGAGGCAACTCGCCCTAGCATGCGGTCCCAGCACCCTACAGCCATAAGAGCTGAAACAGCCAGGCCAGTGCACTCTCGGATCGCCTCTTCAGTAAGAGCGCCGTCGACAGCTGCGGCAAGGACGACAAACGGATTGACACCGGAAGTAATTGCTGCGCTGGAAGACCTGCTCGATAGGCGAGAGCAGATAGCTGAGGTGAAGGTCGCTCGCCGGGCAGAGACCACAAAGGTGGAAGATGCCAACTCCAGGCCAACGCCATCAGTTCGACAGTCTCATCCCCCCGCCAGTGGCGTTACCTTTGCATCCAACCGCGTAGGGGACACGACAAAGGAGGAGCTACAGCAGCTGATAGCTCGCCAGGTGAAGGAGACAAAGGGCGGGCGGGTCATGCCTGCAGTTCGCGATAGAGCATGGCATCCGCTCGTCCCAGAGTTACTGTGCCTCACGGTCCCACATCGGGTGAGGCCCGCGAAGATTGACACATACCGTGGCCAGGGCGATCCGGTGGAGCACATACAAAACCATTAGGCTTCCCTCCTAGGAAGAACGAGCGATGATAACCACCTCACGCTCCTCTTCCCAGCAACATTGAGTGGCGTGGCGTCCGACTGATTCCTGGGACTCCCTAAGGCGTCAGTAAAAAACTGGACTGACCTAAAGGACAAGTTCATTATCCAGTACATGGGTGGCACGCAGCTGCTAAAGAGCGTAGGAACCCTGGACATGGTCAGGCAAGGAAGTGAGGAAAGCCTGGGCGACTTCTACACAAGATTTAACACAGAGCTAGCGGGAATAGACCAGGTCATCACAGAGGGCGAGACCATTCGCGCTTTCACCAGAGCTCTGGGTCCAAAAGGCGCCGCTCTGAACAACAGCCTCAGCGTAATCCTAGTAACTACGGTGGAGGACATGGTAGCCCGGGTCAAGTCGTACATAGACTTGGAGATCGCTAGGTAAGGTAGGAGATCAGGGAGAAAGGAGTTCAAGAAGGATGCAGTGGAAGGGAAACGAGTAGAGCATCGCCCTCCAAAGGAGGCCATGAAGAAGCAAAGCGTCGCCCTCTCATCCCGCGCCCCAGAGAGGTTTTCGAATCCTTCACACCCCTGACCAAGGAGATATTCGTAGTGCTGACATAAATGGAGAAGAAAGATCTCGCGACGCCACCTGCAGTGAGGAATGGCGATGCTCCGATGGGGAACGATAAGAGCGCTTATTGTCGCTACCATAGGTGCAAAGGCCACTCGACCGATAATTGTCGGATCCTCAAGAAGGACATAGAGAGCCTCATCCAGAGGGGTTACCTTAAGAACTTCATTGCGGGACGTGACAGAACCAGAAGTCCGAGAAGAGAGAGGCGAGTGTCGCCTAAAAATAATACAGGAGCATGTGGCTCAGGAAAGAGCGAGTTGTATGTCATCAGCGGCGGTTTCACCGCGGGAGGGGA
Organism: Chamaenerion angustifolium; assembly: GCA_946814005.1. Lineage (NCBI taxonomy): Eukaryota > Viridiplantae > Streptophyta > Magnoliopsida > Myrtales > Onagraceae > Chamaenerion > Chamaenerion angustifolium. Next base: position 7,066,508 of record OX328279.1, read on the forward strand.
AACTGGCGCCGCCAGAGAGGTATATGCAGCCCAGTTAGCAGGGACGGACAGGGAAGGAAAGCGAGATGGATATGGAGCATGTCACTTCACCCCATGATGACGCTCTGGTCATAACGCTGGGCGTTGAGAATTTTAACATCAGGAGGGTCTTGGTGGATTCCGGGAGCTCCTCAGATGTGCTTTTTCTAGAAAGTTATTTGCGGATGGGAAAGAAAGAGAAAGATTTGAAGAAGGTTAATTTCCCACTCATGGGATTCGCCTCGCTTACCACCTACCCGGTGGGGGCAGTGACCTTACCAGTCGAGATTGGGGACGGCTGGAAGGTCCTGAACATAGACACTACTTTCATCGTGGTGGATGCCCCGGCTGCCTACAACGCCATTTTAGGGCGCTCAACCTTGAACCCGCACAAGATGGTCCATTCCACCTACCACCAGATGTTGAAGTTTCTAACCCCGCATGGGATTGGGCTAGTGAAGGGGGACCAGCCAGCGTCGCGGAGCTGCTACGTCAACTCCACGCGTCGCCACGTCTTGAGGGGTAAGGGAAAATAGGCCATGGCAATTCAAACAGAGGAGGACCCGCGAGAGGATAGGAGTCGCCCACAGGCGATGAGAAGCTTGCGAAAGGTCGAATTGGAAGGGAAAGGTAAAGCGGTGCAGATAGGTGTGTCGCTTCCAAAAGGCGAGGCCAAGGCCTTGTCTATGCTGTTAGTTGAATTCAAGGAGCTGTTCGCGTGGAAGCCTAGCGACATGACAGGCATCAGCAGGGACATCATCTGCCACGAGCTGAGGATTGATCCTACAATCAAACCCATCGCCTAGAAGCGACGCCCTGTGGGGGAGGAAAAGGCGATCGCCATAAGGCAGGAGGTGGGGAAGTTGGTAGAGGCCAACTTTGTAAAAGAAATCAGGTTCCAGACATGGGTGGCGAACCCAGTACTAGTAAAGAAGAAGAACGGCAAATGGCGCATGTGTGTGGACTTCAGGGACATAAACTAGGCGTGCCCCAAGGACTCCTACCCGCTGCCAAGGATCGACCAGCTGGTGGACGCCACATCAGGACATGAGCTACTTAGCTTCATGGACGCCTATTCTGGGTACAACCAGATCCAGATGGCAGAGGGAGACGCTCAGCACACAGCGTTTTATGCAGATATCGATATTTATCACTATAAGGTGATGCCGTTTGGTTTGCTGAATGCAGGGGTGACCTATCAAAGGATGGTCAACAAGATCTTCGCTGGGATGATAGGCGACACCATGGAGGCATACATTGATGACATGCTAGTGAAATCCGTGAAGAGCACAGACCATGTGGAGGATCTGAGAAGGACCTTCGAGCACATGCGCCTCCACCAGGTGCGCCTGAACCCAGCAAATGCGTCTTCGGCGTGCACTCAAGAAAGTTCCTAGGCTATATGGTGAGCCACCGGGGATTGAGGTGAACCCGGAGAAGCTGGAGGCGATCGAGAACATGCAGAGCCCTACTTGCCACAAGGAGGTCCAGTCCCTGAACGGAAGATTGGCGGCGCTCAGCCGCTTCCTGGCCAAGTCTAGAGAGAAGTCTCTCCCCTTATTTCAGGTCCTTAGAGCCAACAAAAGGTTTGAATGGACCCCAGAATGCGAGCAGGCGTTCCAGAACTTGAAGAATCACTTGAAGACACTGCCTCCGCTTGCCAAGCCTGAGAAAGGTGACGCTCTTTTTCTGTATCTAGGCATCAGTCCTATAGCTGTAAGGAGGTCAACATGGCGCAGGCGCCAGTGTATTATGTTTCCAAGGTCCTTACAAAGACCGAAATGAACTATATCAAAGTTGAGAAATATCTCTATGCGCTAGTAGTCTCTGCTAGGAAGCTCTGCCCTTACTTTCATGAGCACGAAATCATGGTTTTAACAAATCAACCTTTAAAGCACTTCCTCCAAAGTCCTGACGCTTAGGAAGAATGATTAAATGGGCGATTGAATTAAGTGAATTCCGAATCAAGTTTTCTCCTAGGAACGCCATCAAAGGACAAGCACTGGCAGACATTATAGTGGAATCCACTTGTCATCCAGAGGCGTCGCCTCCAGAAAGCAGTGGGCCAAAGGAGACTTGGACTCTCCATACGGATGGGTCTTCATCAATATATGGTTCGGGGCAGGCTTACTACTAACCCCACCGGATGGAAGCGCGCCCCTGCGATACGCTCTGGTCCTTACCTTAAAAGCCACCAATAACGAAGCGGAATATGAAGCGTTGGTCACGGGTCTACGACTCGCCAAGGGTTTAGGCATCGAGCACCTTAGTGTCTACTGCGATTCACAATTGGTGGTAAATCAAGTTAAGGGAGAATATACCGCCAAAGGCGAGCAGATGAAAGTATACCTACAGATGGCGCACCAGCTAGCAGAAGGATTTAGTAGCTTCCAGATAGAGGCTATCCCCAGGGAATAGAACAAAGAAACGGATGCGTTGAGTAAATGTGCTTGGCAGGCGACGCCTCTACCGGTGTCATTTGTGGAAATTATAAGGAAAGAGGCTGAGCGTGTGTGTGCGAACATTGAAAGAGGGGAGGACTGGGCGACCCCTATCAGGAATTACACCGAGAAGGGAGAGCTACCATAAAGTAAAACAGAGTCCAAAAGAATATTGAGTCCCTCCCCGAGTTATAAGATTATCGATGGAACACTGTACAAGAAGGGCTACTCAATGCCTTTCCTCAAATACGCCGCTCAGCCAAAGACTATCACGATACTTAGGGAGGTCCACGAAGGGTACGCCACCTGTCACAAAGGACCACGATCGATTGTTCGGAAGATACTCAATCAAGGCTACTATTGGCCTACCATGAGTAGAGAAGCTAAGGAAATGGTTCAAAGGTGCGAATCATGTCAAAAATACGGCACGAGCATAACGCGCCCACCGACGGACCTAACCTCTATAAACGCTGCCTGGCCTTTCGCGCAATGGGGAATCGGCTTGGTAGGGCCACTTCCTAAGTCCAAGTAGCGCACCTATGTCTTAGTAGCGATCGACTACTTTTCCAAATGTATTTAGGCGAAGGCGCTGGCTTCGACCATAAAATTCCAAGTCATCAAGTTCATAAAGTCAAGAATTGTTTCTAGATATGGCATCCCAAGCATTCTAGTAAGTGACAATGGACTTCAGTTCGCAGGAAGCGAATTGAAGTGGTTCTGTCAGGAATTAAAGATACAGCATAGACATGCTTCAGTCAGGCATGCGCAGGCGGACGGACAAGTTGAGACGGTCAATAAGACTATTATGAACGGATTGAAGAAAAGACTAGATGCCTTACCGGGAAAAAGGACTGAGGAATTAGAAAATGTACTTTGGGCGCTCCATACTACTCCTAAACAGGCTATAGGGGGACGCCTTTTTCCCTGGTATATGGCTCAGAAGCGGTAGCGCCAACAGAAATAGCGGTCGCCTTACAAAGAACAAAACACTTCGACGTAATGGCGAATGAGGGTTAAAGGCGCATGGAATTGGATTTGGCGGATGAAAAGAGATGGGCATCGGAACAACTTCAAGGAAGAATGCGGTTAGTGACAGCCAGATACTACAATAGGCGAGTTTCAGCTCGCCAATGTTTTGTGGGGGAGATGGTGTTAAGGAAGAACGAGTTCGCCCATCAGGATAAAATCAACAAGCTCTCGCCTAAATGGGAAGGGCCATATAAGGTGATCATCATTCCCCATCCAAACGCCTACATACTGGAAAACATAGAAGGAAAGACGCTGAAAAACACGTTCAATGCAGAACACTTAAAAAGGTTCTATTCTTAGAAGTGTTGTGAACAATGTACTTAGACAATTACCATGGTCTGTAAAAGACTGGTATTCCCGTTGTATTAACTTGGCACTTAGCCAAAGTAAGCAAATTATGTGTTGTTCGGACATTTGGCAAAAGCGCGCAAGTCATGCATACATAATTGATATGGGTGCTCAAAGGAAAAAAAGAATAAAGATAAACACTTGTCTAAAATAAGAGCAAATAAGGGCAAACGCCCCAGTTCATTACAAAATATGCGCCTCACCAAAAAGAGGACTTCTTAAAAACAAAATATAAGCTAAGTAGCATCTTCGGAAGGAGGAACGGGCAGCACATCCAACGCCTCGATGGACAATGGAAGAAGGTCCTGGGCCTCGCCGGAAGGGATCGCCCCATCTAAAGGCAAGGCAGACTCAGAAGTAGAGACGCATCGGGTTCAATGCAGAGGAGAAGGTGCAGGAGACTCATCTTCCTCTTCATTTAAAGGCTCTGGTGCTTTCTTCTTAGCCGCCTCAGCTTCGAGCCGCTTCTGCTTAGCCTCTCTCTTGGCCTCCAGGTTTAAAACGTTTGCAAAGGAGGGAAGCGTCTCCATAGGAAACTGATGGTCAGTCTTCAGGATGTCCTTGCGGATAGCAGTGAAGGATTCTACCAAAGCCTCACGACACCAACGGGCGCAGGTAGTATTGAACTCCTCGCTGTTCTTGTGCTCCTCCACAGATTCAGCGAAACGCTTGGGAGCCTCCTTTTGAAGAAGCGCCATATCTTCCTCCAAACGGAGAACGTCCTACTCAGCCCCCACAGCGCGGTGTTCAAAGGAGTTGGCCCTACTCTTTTCCCGCTCAAACTGCCTGCGAAGGTCAGAAAGCTCCTCATGCGCCTGGGATACCTGCTCGTGAGCCTTCGCTGCCTCGGACAGTTTTTCTTACACCTTGAGCATCTCTTGAACATGGCGAGCGGATTCCTCATCCCTCACGGCCTTCTCCGCGGCTAACTTACGATTAGCGCGCTCCTTCTCCAGTTCCATCTATTTGGTGCGCTCTAGCTGGGTAGCAGTGACCTCCCGCTCCTCAGACAGCTCCATAATGGCGGTACCCATTTGGAGTTGCAGGGGAAAAAGCTACAAAAAGGTCAACAGTTAGCAAAAAAGACTTAGTAACAAATAGTGAAAACTAAGGAACAATCTGTAACTGAGAAAACAAGGTCAGGCCTTGGCGCACCAGATTGTCCAAAGCACCGCTAGCCTTGTCAATAGGCGTACGATCAGCAGGTGGGCAGGCGTCGGTCAGCAGGTGGAGACCCAAATCGGGATCTGGCAAATTCCGCAGTAGGGGAGAATCCTGGAGGCGCTCCCAGGGAGCCCAGGGCGCGCCGCTCGGATCCTCCTGAGAAACCCACTCAGGAAGCTCCTCGACTTTTAAATCTCTATGAAGGTCGAACGCCGGACCCGCGTACGACCTATAGCGCCCCTCAGGACCGCTGGGTATAGGCAAGGGCGCCTCCAAGTCCATAGGAGAATTGGGGGGCAGCTCCCTATCCGCCCCCAAGGCGGATTCCCTGACTGAAGTAGATTCCCTCGTCGGGGTCTTCTTCTTCCGTGAAGAGGGAGCCCTGGGACCTTTCCCTAGGTACGGGGCTCCGTCATTCCTGACGCTTCTCTCTGTGGAAGTGCCATCAGAGAATACATGGTAAGTCCAAGCCATGCCCGAGTCCGTCACGACAGGCGCGCCCCACTTCTTAGTGTGGAGAATATTTAACCTTCTAGAAAAAACGGAATCGTTGCAATATCGAGAATAAGGGACCGCACCTTTGAAAAGAGTCACCGCCTCTTGAGTGTCAGGACTCAACGTCTGAAGATCCGCGGAGAGCGGATCTACCTCATCCTCAAGGCGCGCCTTCTTCTTCGACGAATGTCGTTTCCTCTTCTTGGAACCCTCAACAGCGTCGCTCGGAGCCTTGGAAGCGAGCGGTTCTAATTCATGTTCATCATCCAAGATTGTGAAGGCAAGATCAAAGCGCAAAACAAGTTTGTCTACAAAAGAAAATAAAACGAGTTATTACCCGTGTCCTATATAAGCGATGCTGAACTAGAGAAATGTCAGCGTTGAAAAGGTCCTCCTCCTTGGTCTCCTTGGATATCCAAGAGGCACGCCTTTCGAGGTTATCGGCATACACCGTGTGGAGCTACTCCTTATCCCAAGGGTATAATTCATCATCCCGGGGATAGGGGTCACGGAGCGCCTTGGAGGTAATACACCAAGGACCCCCCCACACACACACACTTTGAAAAAAAAATACGATTTCTTCCAATTCGAGTTCCAGGTCCTATAGCTAGTGACTAAGGGGAAGGAGGACTTCCAATTCTGGAACTTATTGTCAGGGAAGCGACTGACAAAGCTAAAAACGCCAAAGCTAAAAATGGCGAAATAATACTAAAGAATAGGTATAGCCCTGCCTCTCACACAAACACAGGGAGAGAATTGGGTAGGGGAGACGCCATAGTAGCGACAGACCTCGGCCAGGTCAGGACAGATGGGGAATCTTAATCCAGCATCTATCTGGAGGGGATATATGGTTTCCTCGCCTGGCCCTGGTTTTGAGATAGGCGTGGCGTTATCAGGATCACGCTCATCCGGAAGAGGAAAGCGAGATATGGAGTCGCTCATGCACGACTCGTGTACTGATCTATTAAAAACATACCTAGAAATAATATTTGGCCTAAGATCACTAAACCCAGGAGGGAAAAAGACATTAGCCTCACCTCCTGTCGATCCGCTTGTCATTGAAGAAAGAAGGCGCTCGCGACGGGGGTAGAGGCTAGGCTCGAAAGGGGAACAGCGAGCTATTTTGAGAGAGCGAACGGAAAAGCGACCAGAATCCTAGGTCGACCGGAGGAAAATGATCGGAAATTTAAAGAGAAGGCGGAGCTTTTCTAGAGAGAGAAAGTTACGTTAGGAGGTTAAAATGATAGAATGAAGAGGACGGGCCCTATTTATAGGAGCACTTCTGGAGAAGCCCAACGGTCACCCTACTCCTAGGGAGCCTGATTGGACGAAACGTCCTCGGGAAGATAAGGGTTGCCAACGGTTCGATCAAAACGGTACAGCTTCCCAAACGAACTGATCGCAACGGCTAGTTCTTTGAAAAGACGGATTCAAAGAAAGACATCCGAGGAGAGAGCATCTATAACATTAAGGGCGCGCCACTGGAGATTGAAATAAAACGAACAAACGAGGGGTTCAGGAAATGCCATCGCCCTATAACATTAGAACGCCTGATTAAAGCTAACACGAGCGTCGCTAGTATTAGGCTTCGGGGGTAGATGATGGATCCTGGCCTATGGGCCCGGACAGATCTGGGCCTCACAGGCCTCTACAGTAGAAATCCCTCCAGGCCCATTGGGAAGGCATATAGACCCAGACCCGCCCTTAAGGGAGAGCCATAGAAGGGCGCACCACCAAGGGCGTGCCACGTGAAGATTGCCACCCTTCCTGACAGGTACGAGGCTCGAGGACCGACAGGGAGAGATGGGAGAGCTCCACGCCTGACGTTGATCTCCGACATAAGAAATGAGCCCACTGAGCACCAGACACTAGGCAGCACACTGTCCAATGGTACTCCACTCAGCCACGCCGGACGCCACATAGGATAACCGGGGTCAGACTTCAACCCGACTCAGGTTAAGGGTGAAGGCTATAAATACCTTCACCCCTCTCTACTTCAGACTAATCTACTATTCAGTACTCACATACTTACACTCATAACAAACTCCCAGCTCACTTAAGCTTCGGAGGGGAAACAAAGGGCATAGCCCGGGTTTTCCTTATTGCAGGACGTCGGAGCGCCGCGAAGAGGTCAACAGAAGCACTACAGGAGATCGGAATCCAACACCTAGCTTAGCTCACCGCCCATAGCCCACTCCCGCCCCTCCACCCGCCCTCCGCCTACCGTCCACCCACCTCCACCCGCCCCCAACCTTCCAGCTCCCCGCCCAACTGCATCAGTTTTCTTCTTCCAACACATCATTCTACTGTAGAATCTACATGGCTCAAGCTGAAATTTGTGAAATCTACTATGATAGTGTGTCAATCTGAAATTTGTGTACTTTACAAAAAACGATAAAGCCAAGTGGGGTTTGATTTCTTTGTTTAGATTCCTCGCCTATTTTTGTTGTCTCGTTTACATCTGTTATTTTGTTCGTTGGATCTGTTATTTTGCTGGGTTATTTTATTCGTTTTGTTGAACATGTGCTACACTCAATCAATACAAAGGAATCCCACTTTAAAGCATGTGAAGCAAACTATACATCATTCTCTTCATATAGTGTTAGTTAATTTGTTGTCATAGTTAATTAGCAATAGATGTAATATGATTGTAAGATGAATCAAATGATAAATCCAGTTTAACATGGTATAAGAGCCAACAATCAAAAATTAGAGTTACCTCTGTTCATCATCCAGTCGGCAATCGACCTCGTTAGCTCGTCATTGCCTCGGCCAATTCAGTTTTAGCCTCACCCGTGCCCAGTCCTCAGCTCTGCTGCTCGTCCTGTGCTTGGCCACAGCTCTTCATTTCAGTTCAGAGCTCCAGTTCATCTTCAGCTCGCCTCTACTTGCTTCTCGCTGGTCTCCAGCCTCGCCGGACTCCAGCCTAGTCTCAGTTTAGTTCAATTCGGCATTTTCAGTTAGGCTGCGTCAGCTCGCCCCGACCACCTCGCTTGTCCCACGCAGCTCCCGTGTGCAGCTTCAGACGACGCACCAGAAGCCCTCGCTCAGTCGCCCTCGACGTGAAGCCCTATGTGCTCGCCCTCAGTTTAACCGTACTTGCACCTATCGAGCTTGCACCCATCCACCTCGATGTCCACCTCGCCTTTCCGTTGAAGACAGCACGCCTGATTTCTTCTCCAGCAAGTTCAAGACAGCTGCGGTTGAAGACAGCACGCATTGAAGATAGCACGCCTCCACTTGATTGAAGCTTTGAGACAGCTTGAAGCTCTCCTTATTGGCATCCGGTTTAATTCAGACTGGTTCACTTGGTTTAGTAATCTGGTTCTTTAGCCTAGTCCAGTACTTCGGTTCATTTCAGTTTTTAATTTGGTTCAATTTTCTGGGCTGGTGGTCTGGTTCAGTTTGATCCGGTTCAGTTTGGTTTGTTTTTCAGCTACAGTTAGATTCAATAGTCTAGTTCAGCAACCCGCAGCATGGACCAGAGGAACATGAAGTGCAACAATTGTGGAAAGCTTCGTCACAGTTGGGACGAATGTTTCGAACTCAAAGGATTCCCTGAAGGGTGGAAGAGCCAACGACGGGACCGTGTTGACCGTGGATTTGGTGCCAGGAACGCAACCACAACACCAATCGACACCGCAAACCATGTCGGAACAAAAGAAAACAGTAAATGACTATTTGATTGTGGGGCCACATACAGTATGAGTTTTGACAAGAAAGATTTTATAAGTCAGTCGGCACCAAGACGGGAAATGATTCAGACAGCAAATGGAGACTTAATACTAGTTCAGGGAGCTAGAACCATTGATATTTCTCAAACAATTAAATTGCAGAATTATTTTTATGTGCCTAGCTTAGCATGCAAGTTACTCTCTATTAGTCATGTAACAAGAGAGCTAAACTGTATTGTGCTAATGTATCCCAATTTCTGTTTACTGTAGGATATTTAGTCGGGGGAAGTTATTGGGCGAGGAATTGAACATCAATGCCTGTATTATGTGGAGGAAGTGACTCCACATGGAATTGCAATGCTTGCTCACGGGACAGTCACCAGGCAACAATGGTTGTGGCATCGAAAGTTAGGTCATCCATCTGCATGGTACCTTCATAAACTATTTCCTAGTTTATTTCCGTCAAATAGAGAACTTGTGTATGAAACATGTATTCTTACTAAAAGCCATAAACAGTCATATTCACTGTCTGAATCTAGAGCCAAGTCAGTCTTTTCTTTAATTCACTCTGATGTTTGGGGCCCTGCTCCAAATAATGGTACATGTATGTCGAATAATGGCTTTAGGTACTTTGTACTTTTTATCGATGATTATTCTCGCATGACCTGGGTATACTTCCTTAAACATAAATCTAAAGTCTTCACTAAGTTTGTAGAATTTCACAATCTAGTCCAGACTCAGTTTAGTAAAATAAATCCAGGTACTCCGTTCTGGTAATGGCGGAGAATTCATAAATTCCTCACTCCAACAGTTCCTTAAATACAAAGGCATCATATACCAAACCTCTTGCCCACATACTCCTCAACGGAATGGAGTAGCAGAATGAAAAAATTGACATATTCTAGAAATGACTAGAGATTAATGCTAGAGTCACATGTTCCATCTTCTTTTTGGCCAGAAGCCATTGCAACTTCTGTTTATCTTCTTAATCGTCTTCCTACTATGGTGATTCAGCTCCAAACACCTCTCCAGGTTTTATCTAGGCATATGAGTGTTCCAACAACCTTGACACTCCAACCACATATCTTTGGGTGTTCTGTTTTTGTACATATTCCCAAAACAGATCGTTCTAAATTTGATCATTGTTCTGTGAAATGCGTCTTTGTGGGGTATGGGATTCATCAAAAAGGCTACCGCTGTTTTAATCCTAAAAATCATCGCATGTATACTACGATGGATTGTACATTTATAGAAATCGAGTTCTACTTTACATCCAAATCATATGTCTAGGGGGAGAGTCATGATAGTATTCCATTAGATTGGTTGACCGTGATGAGATAGTCCCAAAAGAGAAAGTTGGTGGAACCACCGAGACGTTGACTCCCATCATACAGGTCTCGGATGCTTCAACCCCATCAACCCCGACTAATATCACGGAGGCTAGTAGTTCTAATTAGGTAACTCCTGGTTCTAATACTTCTAATGACAATGGTTTGGAAGAGTCATCAGTACAGGAGAGATACGTACTATCAGCCAGGAGAAACAGAGGTGTTCCTCCTATACGATACGAATTAGAGTACAGTTCGAAAGCAAGCCGGTACCTAGTAACAAACTTGGCAAGGAGGAGTCTGACACCAGTTGCACAAGCATTTACTGCTGCAGTATATACTCAAGATATACTAAGCACAGTGGAATCAGCATTAAAAAATTCAGAATGGAGGCAGGCCATGAGAGTAGAAATGGAAGCCTTAAAGAAGAGCCAAACGTGGGAGAAATGTGATCTGCCACATGGAAAAAGAGCGGTTGGATGCAGATGGGTGTTTACGGTAAAACTCAGGGTTGACGGATCTGTGGAAAGGTATAAAGCAAGACTCGTGGCCAAAGCGTATACTCAAATTTATGGCATTGATTACTCAGAAACCTTCTCTCCGGTAGCGAGAATTGATACTATTCGAGTCTTGTTTTCTATAGCGGCAAATAAAAATTGGTCACTACACCAGTTTGACGTAAAAAATGTCTTCTTACATGGTGATTTAGAGGAAGATGTCTATATGGAACCACCACCTGGTTTCACATCTGGATTCCAGGTCTCAGATGTATGCAAACTAAATAAAGTTGTATATGGACTCAAACAATCACCAATGGCATGGTTTGGAAGGTTCACGGTTGCTATGAAGAAATATGGCTACTGCCAAAGTAATTCAGATCATACCTTGTTCGTCAAAATAAGAGAAGGTCGAGTAACTTGTTTGATTATATATGTGGATGATATGATTATTACAGGTGATTATACAGAAGAAATCGTCCAACTCTGGAGAAATCTGTTTCAAGAATTTGTGATGAAGGACTTGGGAGAACTCAAGTACTTCTTAGGGATTGAAGTACTACGGTCTAAAACAGGTATTTTCATCTCACAAAGAAAATACATTTTAGACGTACTAGTAGAAACAGGATTTGTGGACTATAAGACAACAGACACACCGATTGTAATGAACCATGGGCTGCGAATAGTAGAGTGGGCTGAATCGACAGATCAAACCCGATTCCAACACTTAGTAGGGAAATTGATTTATCTTTCACACACCAGACCAGATATTGCATTCGCAGTAAGTGTGTTAAGTCAGTTTATGCATAAGCCACAAGCAGATCACATGGAAGCTGCTCTCAGAATTCTTCGATATTTGAAAGGTTCGCCAGGAAGCGGGGTGTTGTTCCATAACAATGGTCATCTTAAAATAGAAGCATACACAGACGCGGATTGGGAAGGGAATCCGACAGATCGAAGATCAACTTCAGGTTACTTTGCCATGGTTGGAGGAAACTTGGTAACCTGGAAGAGTAAAAAGCATAAGGTGTTGGCACTTTCGAGTGCTAAGGTAGAATTTAGAGGAATTTCTCAAGGTCTCACAGAAGTATTATGGTTGTACAAACTGTTAACTGAAATTGGATTTCCTATCCAGGAACCATGTAAGATAATGTGTGATAATCGTGTAGCTATAAGTATTTCCGAGAATCCAGTCCAACATGATCGTACCAAACATGTTGAAGTTGATCGACATTTTATAAAAGAAAAGCTAGAAAGTGGGACCATCACTATTCCATTTGTACGGTCGAAAGATCAACTTGCAGATATACTTACCAAGGCGGTAAACAGGAAAAATTTCAGGCAAGTTAAATATTGAAGATCCCACTATTCAACTTGAGAGGGGTGTTGAACATATGCTACACTCAAGCAATACAAAGGAATCAACTTTAAGCATGTGGAGCAAACTATACATTGTATTCTCCATTATATGTCCACTATACATTGTCTTCATATAGTGTTAGTTAATTTGATGTCATAGTTAATTAGCAATAGATATAATATATATATATAGGTGTAATATATGATTGTAAGATGAATACAATGCTAAGTTTTCCAGCCTCAATATCCAGTAATCTAATTGAATCTAGTTCAAGAAGTAATCTAGTTTAACACGTTTGTCGTCTATGTTTTGCTGCAATTATGTGAGCTCGAGCTTGGCTGAAACTGATTTTCCATCTCGACCTTGCTGCAATAATGTATAAGGCTCGCAAACAGCTCGACCATTAGTAGGATTAGGTTTGAAATGAAATCTTGATCTTTATTTCGTTCATACTGATAGAATGATTGATTGGTGCAATTTACCTTTGTTGTGTTGTGAACTTATTCGTTGGTTGCTACAATTGGTGCAGAACAAGTGAGCTGAAAGTGAGATGGCAAACATAGACATAGAAGGAATCATGAAGGATCTTCCACATAATAGAGACAGCTTCTCGGTATGTGCCCATGGTGGAAAAGCTTCTATGAGCAGAGAAGGGATGAATGTTGCTCGTTTCTAACAGAGAAGCTTCTCGGTTGGATCGGTTTAAAAAATTATTCAAAACCAACACAAAAAAAAAACAGAACCAGACGGTTCTTAAAAACTGGCTAGTACATCGACTGAACCAAGTTCATTTTGCATTTCGGTCTTTTATGTGAACCAAACCGGTCATGCAAGCGGTTCAGTTCGATTCTGATAACTATGTTTGGAAGAAAAAATTTAGTCAAACCAAAAAAAAAGCTTTCATAAAATCTTGTTCAAATACAAATAGATCTTTCATTTCCAAGTTAGTGTAAAATTTACTTATTGCTAATCCGACCCGAATTGTTTATCCAAATATATATGGGAAAAAAATACAAAAGTATCATCAGTTTTGTAAAAAGTACGACAGTGGGTAGTAGTTTATTTTTTGTCACGGGGTGATGCCTTCTTTCATGAATAACTATATAATTTGTTACACTGAAAAAGTTGTGTTTAATACTATTGTTAATGGAGTTCTTATAAATAGATTTCAAAATTATAATATAGGCACTATATATGGTTGGATTTGCCGAAGCCTGCTAACTAAGGTCGGCAATGATACGGTGAATATCTGAAAACTATAGTTATAACCGTCATTTTTTATATAGTTAACTGTATCATTATGGTGTGGTGCGGTTATGGCGGTGAATTTCCTACTCGTAATTGTTATAGTATTTTAGTCATACTTATGGTTATTATATACATATAATTATTTAATATTAATATATTAGTATATACTAATAATAAAAGTAGAATTTTTACTTCTTAAAATTCACGAATTCAAGATTCTGTAATGAACTGTAATTGAATAGTGTTAATGTTAATTTTGAATGATATTATTGTGAGTTTTTTTAAAAAATAAGCACTGTGCAAACAAAAACTAAAAAGTAAGTATACAATGCTTATTTTACAAAATGTGCTACCCCGGTAGGCTTGTTCATGAACTAGTTCAACCACGAACCAGCTCATAACTAAACTGGTCTGGTTTGTAAAAAAACAGTTTTTTTTTGTGTTTCTAAAAAAACTAGTCTGGTTTGAACCGATTCAAATTGGCATGGTCTGGTTTTTTAAATAACAATTTGGGTTAGGAAATAAGTTGGTTCAAACCAAAACTTAACTGGTTGAAAATCTTGTCCAACATATTGAACCGAAACAAAAAACACTGAACTAACTGAAAAACACACTGAACCAACTAAAAAAACACTGAACTGACTGAAAAACAAACTGAACCGACTGAAAAACACTTTGAACCGACTGAAAATCCGTTCAACAACCAACTGAAATCCTCTCCAACATCAACATATACATTTCTAGGTTTGGTTTAATTTCAGACCGGTTTGGTTTATTTTGCTTCAAACTAGTTCTAAAATTATATAGGTTTAAAATGGTTTGATTTAAATTTAAGTATAAACCAGTATCAAAAAATGAGTCGATTCGAACTGCATTTTTTGTACTACATTGAATTGGTCTACTTGAAATCTACAAAATTTGTTTGATTTTGAAACTAGTTCGGTCGAACAGGTTCAAACCAGACTAGTTCGGCCGAACTGGTTTAAATGAACAAGCCTATACCCCGAGTAGCGTTACCTATCCTTTTTTTTCTTCCTTTTTTGACGACTCGATGTTTAATTAAAAATTAAATTATGTATTTATTAAAAAAAATATAGTGAGTAGATATTTTAATTGTGATTCAAATTATGCAAAAAAATATTAAATTTGGACTTACGGATTGGTTGTAAGCTCTGCCATAAGTTGATAAATGAAAATTTTACTTTAAAAAATATAACTCTGACCCAATAAATTCAAACTCACCACGATTAACAACATTTATAAAGAAATTCAATTATCTACCTAGGATCTTTTTTGGGAATTTTTTTATTAGAAATATATTTAATTTTTTAATTTAACATTATTTTTCCTATAATTTGAGCGAAATGATTAAATACATTAGGTTGAGAATTTAATTATATACTTACTCAAAAAAAATACATTGCGTAGATAATTTAATTGTAAATTAAATGACGCAAAAGTATGCGTTAATTTTTTACTTTCATACTGATCGTATAATATGATATGTAAATATTATTGTGTGAACATTAAAATTATTTTAAAATTTACGTATCATATGATACAGTCAATTTGAAAGTAAACAATTAACGTTTAGTTAGCGTCATTTAATTCATAATTAAATTATCTACGCACTGTAATTTTTTTTTGAGTAAGTATATAATTAAGTTTTTCACGAAATGCATTTAAACATTTCGATCAAATTATATAACAATTATCCTAGGTAGATAATTGAATTTCGTCATAAATATCGTTAACTGTGGTAAGTTTGAACTGACAGGAATGAGGTATAATGTTTTTAAGTCAAATTTTCATCTCAACTTACGGCAGAACATACTGTCAATCTGTAAGTCCAAATTTAATATTTTTTTGCATTGAATCACAATTAAAATATCTACTTACTATAATTTTTTTTAAACGGATACCTAATTTATTTTTTAATTAAACATCGAGTCTTAAAAAAAAAAAAAAAGATAGTTAACACTACCCATTGTTAGTGTTTTTACAAAACACTACCCTATTTGGAAAAAAAACGCTACCTAAGGTAGCGCATTTTAACGCACTATCACAGCAGCACTTATATACATATTTCTAAAAAAAAATTGTATACTTACTTTTTGAAAAAACTTTTATTGTTGAATATTTTTTGTTTATAACATAAATTTATGTATTTATTAAGTTGTATTACATTCACATATCGTAATGAATATGGATATGAGTAAAACCGTAATTAATAACTATAGTTATGAATATGGTTATGGTATTGAAAATCGTACATATAATAGTTATGAATATGGTATGCAGTTTAAAAATATAGTATGGTTATGGTATTTATCATACCGCTAATAATAACGGACCACATACGATGTTAAGAAAGCTAGATTATGTGGTCCAAAACCATTCCCTTCTCTTAAGACTATCGAAAGTAAGAGGCTACGATCCGATCTAGAGACAAGACTGATCCTACTGACTTGACAGCTGCTAGAAGGGGAACCAACATCATCAACTAGAATTACAAAATTAAATAGGAAAAAATAAGGGGAATCTAATCCACAAACAAGTTGGGGAACTATAACATCAAGAGGACGATGGCAATTAAGGATTAGGTATTAAGTATATTGTAAGCAGTTCGGGCACACCCACACACCAGACAAAAGGAAGGAGAGATCCCCTCCCCTCCCTTCACTTCACTTCTCTCTTTCTAGTGGAAACACACAGAAAATGAGCATAAACGTTAGCACAGTTAGTTCCACAGAAAATTACCTGTTCCTTTCTAACTTCATTAATAATCAAACTCTCGTGTTTCTGTAAACTTCAGGGGACCAACCACAGCTCACACTCATCATGCATGGAGAGTCATCAACTTGTTTCACTTGGATCGATCTGGGATGACTTGAAGGGAGGAAAGAAGGAGAAGAAAAAAAAAGGAAAAAAAAAAAGAGAGATGCGAATGGAGTAAGGTACTATGTCACGTATTGTACTACTAAAAGTTAAGCGCCCCCCAAACAACATAGCATTCTGGAAAATGATGTTCAACTGCAAGAATGGACTCCATAAACTTTATAGCATTTCATGAAGAAAAAAAAGCAAGCAAGCTCCCGCCCTGGCCACTACTAACAATATCTGCAGGAGCAGCTTACCTTCATTATCTCAGAGAAACTCAAAATTCCTGTCCATACTGACCGACTGACATCAAAGAGCTCCAAATGAAAATCGTCACGCATCACCTGCAGGCGTACGCATATATAACACCCCTCGCACAGCTCCAATCGGAACATAAATATCAACCATAACTCTCAAAACAAAATACTCAATTTCTTTCATCTAAGCCCAATCACTCCGGTAAAATAGACATTGTAATGGCAAGCTATTTCAATTCTTTGACAAAGCAAAAGACATCAAGAAAGAGGAAATTGGCAGGAACTTTCAGAGGCAGCTTAAAAGTAAGATTTTGCAATTTAGTCGTAGCAACCAAGATTTAGAAGGAAAAAAAAAGTGTAGCAAATCACTTTGTAGAAACGAGTTGCCAACAAGCATTGAATAGCTGACCACAAGTGAAGGCAGAACACTTCTCCAAATAGTAAAACCATACCAAGCTATGCTCACAGACAATCTTCCCATCAGTTCCATAGGTGCCTGCAAAAGATACATAAAAACAACTTCCATGTTTATATTTTTTAACAAGCTAAGTAGCAGAAATTTTTTGACAACCAGAGAAAAAAGCACATAGTAATGTCCTAATAGCATTTAGTCTAATAACGTTGGAATAATGCTTCTTCAAGTAGACGGATGAAATTGCAAAAGTTGTTCCTGTAGATCTCCCAGTTTGGGAACAAACAATATTAGCAGCAACAGCATCCATCTTTGCAGGAACGTAGGTAATAAGCTTGGATGGAATAAGCAGAGCTTCTTCAGCTTCTAACTTGGGAAGGATCATGTTTCACTTAGCTCCTCACAAAACCTGACTCAATGTCAATTAAGGACCTTTTCTTGAGTCAGTTCTTGATATCATCAACTTGAGCTGCTGGCAAGCCCACCATACAAAGTTAGTATAGAGAACTGATACCTGGTATCATTGCAAATCAAAGAAGAAAAAAAATTACTAAAATACCAGTTGCTAGGTTCTCTGTATTCTTCAAAACCACCCCATCTGGACATCGCACCTCACAATCATCCACAGCATCATCCAGTTTCTTCTTATTCTCCTTCAAATCTCCATATCCAACAGGATCCCTTTCTCTAGAGTCCTTTTCTCCTTCTGATTCAATTGTTTTTGGAGACAGGCCTTCTCTGCTACCTTTTTCAGCTGATAAAGATCTCGACTTTCGTCTTCTACAGGACCTTGATCCTTTATCTTTTCTTTCAACCTTTGCATCCCTAGAACGATGCCTCTTCTCTTCAGAGTTTGACCTGGAGCGCTTTCTGTGTAGTGGTTTGTCCTCATCTAAACTTCTACGCCTTGACCTGCTGCCCCTTTGATGCTTATCCTCCACAGATTTTGACCGGGAACGCCTTCTACTATGGCGCTCCAATGATTTTGACCGAGACCGCCTTCTAATACGCTTCCTACTACCATCCTCATGCTTCAAGTTATGCTTACGTTCTGAAGATCTGGATCGTCTACGGTCATGACGACTCAACCTTTCTTCCTTGGCTTCCCCAATTTTATGTTTGGAACGGTTAACCTCAACAGACTTGGACCTGGATCGACTTCTACTGCGTTTCCTTACCCTCTCCTCCCTATTTTCATCAGATTCTTCAGCATGCTGACTTTTGTGTTCGATGGATTTAGATCGGGACCTTCTTCTGCGTCCTGATCTCTTATCATCTGACCTTCCTGGGGAAGATTTTCTTCTCCTTTGACCCCTATCTTCTGCCGATAACAATCCTGACAGTCTTCTATCCTGCCGACCTACATCTTCCTCTTGTTTTTCATCTCTTTCATCATCTGATTCATGATTACTTTCTGGAGAGTTTGACTTTGACTTCAACTGTAACTTTTCCTCATCCTCACCATTTTTTGGTGATGACCTTGCTTCCCTGTGGCGCCTAGGTGATTTTGAAGAATCAACAGCTGATCTGCGTCTCTTGTGAGGGCTATCATGACGATGCTTAGGTGAACTAGAAACCTCTCGATAAGATTTTCTCACTCGGGGGCTAACACTCCTGCTCCTATTCCTCCGAGATGGAGATGCATGTCGACCACGTGCTCTGTCCAAATCCCGCCTCCTGCTTCTATCACTCCCATAACTAACATCTTTGTGGGACCTTCGTTCACTTTCATAGCTAGAGTAATGGCGAGATCTCAGCGGTGACCTAGATCTATAGTCTCTTCGACGCCGTACTGGAGGAGAATATGGAGATCTGCGTCTTGGCCTATAACTTATAGGTGATCTGGACCTCGACTTTGACCTAGCACGAGAGAGAGAAGGTGACCTGTAAGTATTGAAATCACTTGTCAGTATGCTTAATGATGAAAAATCCAAGATAATCATTCCTGTAAATAATAATGTTAACTTTTATTTTAAAAGGCAAATAAATGTTTTCACTGCTTTTGGACATGACAGAGGATCTACTCAAACTAAAAATTAATAATAATTGATAATACTTTTACAACATGCTAGCATTCAGTATTTTGAAGCAGGCATAACATTTGACATCTGAAAACTATGCTAGCATTCAGTATTTTGAAGCAGGCATAACATTTGACATCTGAAAACTTCTAGCGGGGGATCAGTAAAGAGGAACCAAGTTCTACAACATTCATATGTATGTATGTATGTATGTATGTATATATATATGTGGGTGGGTGGGTGGGTAGGCAAGTCTTGAAACAGGATAAGTAAATGCACCAATGGCAAAAATAAAAACCAGACACCCAACCTGCCTTTTATCCCATTTAAATTTTGTAGGCATTAGAAGTAATCATGGATTACTATACCATGATAATGATTTTTTGTAATTTCACCAAGTTCATAACGCTTACGAAATAACTGGAACTTAGGCCTAGAAATATCAGACCTTGAGAAATTCTTTTTCTTTTTTGTTTGATTCACAAGCATGAACTGTAACGTAAAATCGATAAGCTAGGATTGTGTCATTCAAAATCAATACTATGTTAACAAGATCTAGGATGATAATTTTAGATGCAATGTGTCTACCAACTCAAACACCACCTTCTGAATCTAAGTTAAGCTAAGACATCATATACCTTGATTTCACAGTGGTTTCCTTGTCTTCAGTCACAGTACCATCAGCTTTCAGGCTTTTACTTATTTCAGCAGCCCTAGCAGCAGCCGTCTCTGCAGCAGATTTCATAGATGCAGCTTTACTAGCTGCTTGTTGTGCATTTAAGGCCTGCTGCATCAACAAGGCCTGCTGAAATTGCATTTGCTGCATGGCAACAGCTTGTTGCATCATCATAGGCAAAGATGATGATGTAAGAGGTGAATTCATGACAACTGGCTTAGGTGGAAGAGATTTTGCCATTTCAACATTAAGTGGGCGGCCCCCAACATCCATATTATTCAGCGCCATCGCAGCAGTTGCTTCTTCGGGTTTGGAGTATTCTATGTGTGCAAAGTGCTTTGACTCCGATATAATACATTCAATGACAGTCCCACAGAATCCGAAGAGTTGTTTGAGCTGTTCCACTGTTAGAAGTGGACTAAGATTACTGACTTGTAAAGTTCGCCTTAACACATCAGCATCCTGCTGCGATGATCCTGTAAATAAATACAAGCTCGTCAAACCAATGAAATGTACATCCAAGAGGCTCAAGCAACAGAAAATAATAAAAAATAATGCATGTACATCAAATGTATAAAAATAGGTCGGAGCTAAGATGGACAAGTCCGTCTAGTATGACAATCAGTTAGGTAATGAGCCTGTCTAGTGTCTATTATGACATACCCGGGGAGTCTTTTGCAGATTTCGCTTGGGCTTGAACCTGTGCAGCATGAGCTTGAAGTGCCTGGGCAGCAACAATT
The DNA here is from genome assembly GCA_946814005.1 of Chamaenerion angustifolium. NCBI lineage: Eukaryota > Viridiplantae > Streptophyta > Magnoliopsida > Myrtales > Onagraceae > Chamaenerion > Chamaenerion angustifolium. Next base: position 7,087,096 of record OX328279.1, read on the forward strand.
GCCTGAGCAGCAGCCATTGCTGCAGCAGATGGTGCCATTGGTGCTTGACTGAGAGTACCCATGCTGGTAGTTGCAGCTAACGCAGTCATGAGCAAATTGTGAGGAGGGTGGTTTAGCTTACAGTCTGTCTTGGAGCACCTACCACTGAGATACTCCCGACAAATTTCACCCAGGGTTGCCCCTACTCCTGGCAAAATAGCACCTCCAGAAGAACCTGCGACAATACCTGGAATCATTCCCATCAATCCAGGAAAGGCCCCTGAAACAGAGCCAGTATAGTTTGGCATATTTGGCATGGTTTGATTAACTAAATTAGGATATGTGGATGGAGGAGCAACACCCAGTACGCCTCCAGCAGAAGCACCTGCGAAGTAGTAGTATGGCTGATTAGGATAGGGAAACGAAAGCCAATTAAGTTTATCCTTACAATAATTTGTAAGATGGATCCACTGTAATCTATGATGTTTTTGAATACTATTGCAAGCATCAAAACTTTTAGATGTTCAATTACTAATGCTAATTCCAGCCTCGTTTTTTATCTCAATTAACAAGAATCAGAAAGAAAGTTCCTAAAGTTAAGCTTATTCCTGAAGAATAATAACGATCTCAAGGCATCAATAAATTTGATGCTCCATGCTATACAAGTCCATTCCAAAAAAATACTTGTCAAAACAGATTACAAGCTAAATATAAGAAGTCATAATGTGAAGAAGGGAGTTAGCAAAGATAGGTACCTCCACTAAAGAATACTGGCAATGGGCTACCATAAATGGGTTTCCCATTACAATCAATATGCACCATGTAGTTCCCTCTTTTTGGCACCACATAGGTTACAGTGTAAGTTCCATCACCAACATCTTTAACAATCCCTTCCTGATCCGATCCCCCAACCCCTACGCCAGGAACCACCTTTACCGTAATGTGAGCACCCCCAGTAGGGACTTTCCTCCCCTCTGAATCCTTTGTGACCACCATGAAGGATGATGGTGCGCATGCTGTCCCACCAGCAACCCCAACACCAGCTGCTGTGCATTTTGCTGGGTCCACAGGTCCTATCGGCTTGTAGGCTGAATCCCCAGCTTCCTCAGAATCACTGTCAGAAGAAGCCGCTGCTGCCTCAATTTCTCGGTTCTTCTCCAAATCTTTAAATGTAGCTTCAAAAGCAGCTTTAGCTGCTGCTGTTTTCTCAGCTTCACTCTTCAGTTTAGCCTCTTCAGCTTGTTTCATCCATATCGGTTTGGCCACCACATTCCGATCAGCCATCGAAACACTAGACTAGCACAAGATACAGATTCATATCTCATCAGAAAGATAAAGCTGACAGAACCTTAACTATTTAAATCAATCCTACACTCTCCATTCCACCAAGAATTCAATTAATCATAACTGAGAAAGAAACCCTAATCAAATGTAGAATGTCCCTGACAATTACTGAATATGTAAACCTAAAAATATCATGAAATCTCTTTAAGCTCTCTAAGTCAAGCAAGCATACAGCATAGTGCCTACAAATCAAAATCCGTCAGAAATTGAATTGCTTCTCTGTGACCTTAAGTAACTCCAGATGCTTGCCCGCAATAACAAATTCTTATTGATTTAGATGGAGGGGAAACTGATCTGCATATACAGTCGGGGCAGACCGATTGGTTGTGATAACACGGTCCTTTGAGGATCTAAAAGTACCCGATTTCTTCGGGATGAAGCATCAAAGGTTCTCTTGCTGAATCAGTTTTTTCTTTCAAGAAATAAAATAAAATTCGAAGAAAATGTAGAGAGAGAACCGTACCAGCCAGCCGGCGACGAAACTAGGGTTTGAGCGACGATGAGAGAGAATCCTTCGAAGTGATAGGATACGATTAGGGAGAGGAAAGAGGGTAGATTTTAGGCGACGTCCGTGTCCAAAAATATCTTTGACAAAAACAAAAAAAAAATATATATATATATATATAGAAATATAGAAAAGTCATGACAAAAATTAAGTAGGGTTGATCATGGGCGGGCCGGTCCTGAAGGCAAGACCGAGACCGAGACCGAAAATTCGGTCTTGTCTTCTGGAGGACCGAGACCGACCTCGGCCAAAAAAAACCGACCGAGTCGGTCTTTCTTGACTCGGGCCGGTCTCGGTCCTGGACCGAATCTGCCAAATTTTTTTTGTGAATTTGTCCAAATTCTAAATACAAACATCAATGGAATCAAAATAACAAACATACAAAATACAAATCAAAGCAACAAATCAACCAAGTATCAAACATACAAAGTTCATACAGTACGATTGAATAATACAATACAATTTAATAATTATAATATGTCTGTACAATACAATTGACTCCACAAGCTGGTCCATTGCATTTTCTCCCTGGAATAATGTCTGTAGAAACATTTGAGATAATAAGAAACAAGACGAGCAATAACAAATAAGCAACAATATAAAGCCTAGCTTCTAGCCATGAGGAACTTAGTTTATTTGTTATCTTCAGCTGCTAGTTATTTTTAATAGGCACCCTATCTGATGCAAAGAATACAAGTTTAAAATCAAAATATAACTAAAGATATAAAGGAAAATCTTACAGTGGGGCGAAATCTTTTCCCTTCCACACCCAACTTGAAGAAGTATTCATCTGCAGAGGCAAGTTTAGGGACCTAACCAAATTATCTAAAGAAATTAGATGATGTAAAACTGAGATGATTATAAAAGAAACTCTAAAAAGACCCACTACTGAGAGAAACGAGAGATAATACCTCTGCAACAACCATTCCTCGCAATCTGTCAGCAATAAGTGATAGCTCGTCTGCAACAAGTGAGAAAGGATCATGCAAGACCTGCAGGAAAACAATCCAGGAGTTCTATCAAATGGGACATGATTAGCTGCAGTTAGTTCATAAGGCTAAACACCTAAATAGTAGCAAAACATAATATCAAATGTGTAATATCGTTTACCTCAGCAAGGGAACTGCTCTGTTGATGGATTTGATGTCTACCATTGAATAATGATGGTGTCGAGCCCCAGGAGTTGATATTCGGCGAAAACCGTTTGGTCCGAAAATTCGGCGAAAACCGAACCGGTCCAAACCGAAACAATCGTAAAAAAATATTCATATAATTTAAATTTTACCAATTCTAAAAAAAAATTGTAAAGATAATAAATAATAATATTGATTTTTATTTTTCAGTAATTAGTAAAATATTATTTCAACACATCACCGATGTTATTTTAATTTTGTAGTAAAATATTTTTGTTAATTTTTTCTCGACATATAATACTTAAATTTTGGATAATATTAGTTTGGAGTAATTAATAACATATTAAACCTTTTGGTAAAATTTATAAAATAATGAAAAAAAATATTTTATTATTTTATTTAAAAAAATCTATATGTTTTTTTTAAACATTTTAATAATCTCATTATTTGAAATACTACATAATACATAATTATCATTATAAAAAAATCTATAACTTCTTGGAAAGAAGAGGGAATGTTTTGAACAAAACAAATATGTATAATTGTAGAAATATTAAAAAGTCACAATTACCAAAAAAAATATGACGAATTGAGAACATAATATACAATTATCGTTATTATGTAACATTGTAAAGTTATATAAAATAATAGATATAATAATTAAATAAAATAAAATTAATTAAAAAATTGAATAAATAATGAATGAGATTTCTTATTCCCTCTAATTTAAATTTTAAACTTGATTATATTGTACATCTTAATTATTTATTGCCACAAATAATAGATAATGCATAATTAACATTATTAATTCAATCTAAATTCTCTGAGTCGTAGATGGAATTATAACTTTTATATATGATCAAAGTTTTTAGATTCACTGTTATCTTAAGGTCCGATAAATTGAAAATATAATTTTATTTGTTAGCGAGATATAAAAAAATGGTGCATGAGAAATATATAATTATCATATTGTGAAGCTGGTTAATATGTATGTCTTTAGTGTATAAGGTCATATGTTTGATAGTTTGAGTCTTCGTGCATATAGTTGTTTTTTATAAGTTCTTGAGAAGATATTTGAATGACAAAAAAAGATAGGGACAGTGACCATGCAAATATTTTAAAAGATCGAGTCTTCGTGCAGATATTTGCATACGTGTGTAGCTGGTTAATACGTGTGTCTTTAAGTTATAAGGTCATAAGGAGACATTTAAATGACCAAAATAGTCATGATTTATCTAAATTAATTGTATTATTAAGGGGTATTTGTGTAAATTTATAGGTGGCGGTTACAAAAACCATCTCTCCCTTAATAATATATATATATATATAGTATCATATATATTATACATGGATATAATATATATATATATATGTATAAAACATAAATTTCATTCACATAAGGAAATACAAATACAATATTGAATATAAGGAGATTTTTTTTATCGGAATACTCGTTTCATTTGATGAAATAAAACGGCGTGACAAAACTGTCACGGATGTTCGTTTGTACAATCATATGCTAATAAATGTAAAAGGAAGTGGGGGGTCGAGTGACCCAATCGTTTAGACGCACTCCCATTGTTGCTTGCTTTGCTATCCAGTTAGCACATTCATTTGTCAATCTTTGAATAGCTCGCAATTGTACTAGCTCGATGTTATGTGCTAGTAATCGGGTATTGGAGAGACGTGTGGTTAGGCGCCATTCGGTGGTTCCTTGTAGGATTTGTCGTATGATCACTTGGGAGTCCGATTCAAGTATGATGTTTGTCCACCCCTTCTCCATAGCCAGGCGTATACCTTCGTGCAGTGCCATAGCCTCCAATGTCGATACATTGTCGCCCCTAAGTGTCTGATGCATGCCTCCGATGAGGTTTCCATCACCGTCACGCGCCACCACCTCAATGCCCGACGCTCTCGTTCTTGCGCACCATGATGCATCACAATTGAGTTTGATAGCCCCGTTGGTTGTCTCTCCCATCTAGGTTGTGGTCTAGGTCCTTGGGTTGTATGGGTTGTTCCGGTTCGGCGTGCCTCGTGCCTAGCTCGCCTTATCTCCTCAGTGGTCGCCGTTGTGTTCGGTTGTATTCCTTCGAATTCCGCCTTACACCTCGCCTTCCATATGTGCCAAGTCGTTTGCATGCATTCAACCCATCGTTCCTCCTGTTCAGCCCCTTGGTTGCTTCGGTCGAGCCTCAGTTGGTCGAGCCATGTCTCGGTTTCAAGGGTGGGTGTGGCTGGTTCTTGCGGTCCGAGTAGCCCTTCCCACAAGGGTTCGGTCCACTTACAACCTTGGACCATGTGCTCCCTCGTTTCGTACTCTCCACATATGGGGCAATCTGGCGATATTTGCATTCCTCGTCGGATTAGGTTTCCCCGTACCGCTACCGCGTTTGTTGCTAGTCTCCATACATAGTTCTTCACCTTTGGCTTTACGTTTGCTCCCCATATCGCTTTCCATAGAGCATTGTTCGCGTCCCTCGATCTCCTTTGGTTCGTTTGCGGGCTTTGGATTTCTCTTAATCGATGGTAGACCGATCGAGCTTAAAATGATGGAGATATATCTAAATCATTCGGAGTTTAAAATACCGTATGAGAAACTAAGACTGATAATCACCAATTTTTTTTACTCACTCTCACTATTTTTGTTTCTCTCACTCTCTTCTTTTCTCTTCTAAGCTTACGACATCTCTTTCCCTCTCACCGTAGCTCTTGGTATGCTCCCCCTCTCTTCACCTAAGCCTCCTCCTTTTTATAGAAGCATTGAATTCCTATTTTATTATTAAGTTTTTAATAAATAAAAAAAATTGGTGCAAAAGGAGGAACATGGCCATGTTCCTTCGACCGAAAGCTCCATGAGCTTGCGGTCGTATATATATAATCCTTCTCTTTTATTTATATATATATTTATTTATATCTCAATTTTTCTAGGCTTGGTTTCTCGCGTAAGGATTTTTTACCCCTGGCCAAAATCAGGTGTTTACAGTTGCCCCTCTTTGAGCACACACTCATGGAATTGATCTCATGAGTTTGTGTTTAAAGATAAGCAACTGATTTTGGCTTCTCTCGATTCATTATTTACATAGTAGACAAACATTATCGTGCAACTTTCGGAAGTTGAACATCTATAAGTCTCGATTGTTGACGATGATTTGCGGAGGCTGAGCGCCTAAACAGTCATCAAATTGTGACTCCTAGAAGCTGGACACCTACAGGTCCTGGTCGTCGACGATAACGCGCAGAGGCTGAACACCTAAAGGCTCCCCTTGTCGGCTTGTGACTCATTGGGGATGACTTGCGGAGGCTGAACACCTAAAAGCTCCACTCATGGGCTTGTGATTCCCAGAAACTAGATAACTACAGGTCCTGGTCGTCGATAATGACTTGCGGGGGTTGATCACCTCAAGGCCCCGTTCGTTGGCTTGTGACTCGTTGGGGATGACTTGCGAAGGCTGAACACCTAAAAGCTCCACTTGTCAGCTCGTGACTCCTAGAAGCTGGATAACTACAGGTCCTGGTCGTTGAGGATGACTTGTGGGGGTTGAGCACCTCAAGGTCCCGTTCGTTGACTTGTGACTCGTCGGGGATGACTTCTGGAGGTTGAACACCTAAAAGCTCCGCTCATCGGATTGTGATTCCCATAAGACGGATAACTGCGGGTTTTGGTTGTCGAGGATGACTTGCGGGGGTTCAACACCTCAAGGTCCTGTTCGACGACTTATGACTCATTAGAGATGACTTTCGGAGTCTGAACACCTAAAAGCTCCGCTCGTCGACTTCTGATTCCCAAAAGCTGGATAACTGCAGGTCCTGGTTGTCGAGGATGACTTGCAGGGGTTGAGCACCTCAAGGCCCCATTCGTTGGCTTGTGACTCGTTAGGGATGACTTTTAGAGGTTGAACACCCAAAAGCTCCGCTCGTCGGCTTGTGCTTCCAGAAGTTGGAAAACTGCAGGTCCTGGTTGTCGAGGATGACTTGTGGAGGTTGAACACCTAAAGGCTCCGCTCATTGGCTTGAAATTACCAGAAACTAGACATCTATAGGTCCTGGTTGTTGAGGATGACTTGCGGAGGTTGAGCACCTAAAGACTCCACTTGTCAGCTTGTGACTCCCAGAAGCTGGACACCTACAGGTCCTGGTCGTCGAGAATGACTTGCGGAGGTTGAACACCTAAAGGCTCCGCCCATCGGCTTGTGACTTCCAGAAGCTGGATAACTACAGGTCCTGGTTGTTGAGGATGTTTTGTGGAGGTTGAATACCTAAAGGCTCCGCTCGTCGGCTTGTGACTCCTAGAAGCTGGACACCTACGGGTCGTGGTTGGTGATGTTTTTTTTGCCATCAACGAGGTGGAGGTGGAGGATTTGTTTTTGGCCATATACATTGTTGAGGATGATTTGCGGAGGTTGAGCACCTAAAGACTTCGCTCATCGGCTTGTGACTCCCAGAAGCTATATAACTACAAGTCCTGGTTGTCGGGGATGACTTGCGGAGGTTGAGCACGTAAATGCTCCGTTCGTCGGTTTGTAACTCTCGAAAGTTGGACATATACAAGCCCCAATTGTTGATGATCACTCGCGGAGGTTGAGCACCTAAACGCTCCATTCGTCGGTTTGTAATTACTAGAAACTAGACATCTACAGGTCCTGGTTGTTGAGGATGATTTGCAGAGGTTGAGCACCTAAAGACTCCGCTTGTCAGCTTGTGACTCCAGAAGCTGGATAACTACATGTCCTGGTTGTCTGGGATGACTTGCGGAGGTTGAGCACCTAAACGCTCCGTTCGTCGGCTTGTAATTCACTTTGGAGGTAAAAAAAAAACCTTCTCGAGATGTTCGACTGCTTATGTGGACTTCTCAACTTGTTTTCTCATTAATCGACTTGAAGTTCTTATTGATGGAGTTGCCTAAAGTCATTCATGGTATGTTCACAAGGTGTATCCATGCAAGTTGTCAAGGCAACTCAAATTAATGTCGATCACATTTTTTTTTATTATTACCCTGAAAAACACCGTCGTTCACTTTTGAGCACTTTTTTTTAAAAATCTCTCATTTTAGTTTCCTTTTGCTACGGATATATATATATATATATATATTTATCGCACCTCTCGGGTCCCTTAATTTTGTTTGTCTAGGTTGCCCTTTTGGATTTTAACCTAGTAGGGATTTTATTCCTTTCCTTTTGCCATGATTGCCATTTTTAGGGATATTTAACCATCCTCCTCTTCCCTAAATTTTGCCTAAACCGCCCTTTCAATTTTTCAATTTAGCGAGAATTTTCTCTCATTTTTTGAGACTCGCTTTCTGGTTACGAGCTCTTTAAAATTTTATTTTTTTAGCGTCCATATTGATTGGACTAGGGAGTTATTTGTTGTCCATGTTAGTGATGATCATGACTCCTCTGCTGAAAATCTCTTTGACGACATAAGACCTTCATATTTAAGCATAAACTTGCCCTGACAGTCTGGATTGACTTGAAAGATTGTTTTTTTATCTCTCGATTTTCTAGCCTTTTGCTACAGTATTTTTGTTTACCGCACCTCTCGTTTCCCTTAATTTTTTTGGCCTAGGTTGCCTTTTGGGGTTTTCAACCTAGCATGGATTTGATTCATTTCCTTTTGCCTTGGTATCTCTTTTTAGAGCTTTTTAATCATGCAACTTTTTCCTAAATTTTGCCTAAATCGCCCTTTTGGGTTTTCAATTTAGCGTTATTTTTCTTACTTTTGGAGGTTTGTTTTCTGGTTACGAACTCCTTAAGGATAGTATTTTCTAACTGCGTCCATATTGATTGGACTGAGGATTTCTTGGTTGTCCATATCGGTGATGATCATGGCTCTTCCACTGAAAACCTCTTTGACAACATACGGCCCTTCATATTTAGGCACGAACTTACCGCGAGAGTCTGGATTGACTCGAAGGATTTTTATGAGAACTAGATCGCTTGCTTGTAATTCTCTTGGACACACATTTTTGTTAAATCCATGTGCCATGCGTTGCTAGTACAATTGCAGGTGGCACAACGCGATGAGTCACCTTTCATCTATGAGTTTTAATTGGTCGTATCTGCATCTCACCCATTCTGACTCGTCCATCTCTGCCTCGCGAGGATCCTAGCTAACGGGATTTCTACTTCAATTGGCAGCACAGCTTCGGTCCCGTAAACAAGGCAGAATGGGGTTGCCCCTATTGACGTCCATATTGAGGTCATGTATATCATGAGTGCTCAATGCAGCTTGTCGTGCCAGTCCTTATAATTGACGGTCATTTTCTTTATGATCTTCTTGATATTCTTATTTGCTGCTTCCACTGCGCCATTATTTGTGGGTGATATGGAGATTAATTTCTATGCTTGATCTTAAATTGGTCACACAACCCATCAACATATTAATTATTCAGGTTTTTGGCATTGTTTGTGATGATTGACTCTGGCACCCCATAATGCACGATGATATCCTGCTTAATGAAACGCTCGACAGCCTTTGCAGTTACTGACGCTAGGGTGATAACCTCTACCCACTTGGTGAAATAATTGATCGTCACCAATATGAATTGATGACCATTGGACGCCTTTGGAGAGATCATGTCGATTACATCGATGTCGCACATTGAGAAAGGTCATGGGGAAGTCATGGGATAGAGCTCATGTAGTGGCGCGTGGATTTGGTCTGCGTACACTTGACAGAGGTGACAATGTTGGACGTGTCTCGCACAATCAGACGTCATGGTGGACCAAAAGTATACAAGTCTCATTATCTTTTTTTTATATAGCATTCGCCTGCCCATGTATGGGTCGCAAGAACCTTTGTGAATTTCTTCCATTAGGTGCTCAGCTTCTTCGGCATTCACATATCTCAAAAAGGTATCAACAAATGATCTTTTGTAAAAGGTCGAGCCACTGAGAAAATAATTACAATTTATCCTTCGTACGACCTTCCGGTCATTTCTTGTGGCACCTTATGGGAACTCTCTGGACTCCAAGTATCTTTTTATGTCACTGAACCACAGCTGACCATCTATCTCTTCGACTGTAAAATAATAGGCTGGAAACTCTTTGATCTTAATCTCTACTGGCAGTACCCTATTTCCCGGCAAAATTTTACTCATTGATGCGAGTGTTGCTAATGCGTCTGAAAATTGGTTCTTATTTCTTGGCATATAAGTGAAAGTTATGTCTTCAAATTCTGCAGCTAAATCATCAAGGTGCTCTTGATATGACTGGAGTTTGGCATCCTTCGGTTTCCATTCCCCTGTCGTTTGGAGGATGATTAACATGGAATCTCAGAACACTTCTAGTTTCTTCACTTCGAGCTCTAGTACGACACGCATGCCGAGAACACATGCCTCGTATTCTGCGATGTTGTTGGTGTAGTGTAAGGTGACCTTGGCCGCCACTGGAAAGTGTTGCTCTTTTGGTGAGACGAACACTGCCCCGATACCCCCTCCGACTGAATTCACAGCCCCGTCGAAGTACATCCTCCAATTTGCCTTCAACATCCCTTCTTCTTCTACTTTCATGTTCTCCCCATCTGGGAATTCAGAGTTGATCAAGTGATCATCGTCTATGGGAAACTCTGCTAAATGATCGGTGATTGCTTGCCCTTTCACCGAAATTCGAGGCACTAATTCTCTGTCATACACTACAAGAATCTGTTGCAATAGCGAGGAAACTTTCGTGTTGATGCTAACAGTTGTAGTTAAATATATGTATATTGTGTCGACAATTTTTGTTGTCGTTATTATTACTTATTAGGCACAATATGTTTTCCATCGTTATAAGAAACATTTAGTGTTAATTTTTGCCGTCACTTTATATTTTACATGAATGTTAAATAACTCCATCAGTAGCAGATGAATTTTCCATTGTAAATGTACATATTCAAATGCGAAAAGTTCTGTCGTAAATATAGTGATATCAACAACGGTTGTTTGCTGTAACTACTTAATTTTTGTCGTCATTAAAACATAAGTAGCTGAGAAAATGTAAGAATATGTTTGCGTGTCAATATATTATCGACATTAGTATAGTCATTCAGTAACAGATTCAATTATTTTGGTAAAATAGGTTATTTAGGGACGACTATTGTTGATGCCAATAATGCATAAACAACTATGACATATTTTCGACTAACATTAGTCGTTGTCGTCACTAAATGTTAAGAACTCCTACTAAACCGATAGAACCGCCACTAAACCGAATTGAACCACCATTTAATTTATAAAAAATAAAAAAATATATTAACCTAACTCTCTATAGTATTCTTGCGGTATCACTGATGACCTATTCACTTCACTCCCACTCCCACTCACGCCTTCACTCCATTCTCTTCTCTTCCTCCCTACCGAATCCATCTTCCCATCTCGGCTCCAACAAATCTATCCTCCTTCAATCGGCGAAGAACAACAGGTAAGTTTCCGTATTTCTTTTGTTGGTTTATGCGTATTTTCTTGATTGATTGTGTATGTTTTTGGATTGTATATGTTTTCGGCGAAGAACAATAGGGTTTGCTTGATTGAGTATCTTTTCGGATTTTTTTGTTCTTCGTGGATTCTTAAATGGATAATCGTTGATTCTGGGTTCGTGGAATCAAGTGTTCGGGTTCGTGTAACCCAGAATCAAGTATTTGGGTTCCGACAGAACCCATAGTTGTTGTTTCTGGGTTCGACTTAACCCAGAATCAAGTGTCTGGGTTCCAACATAACCCAGATTCATTATTTCTGGGTTCAGTCGAACCCAAATTCATTGTTTCTGGGTTCAGTCGAACCCATACACTTGATTCTGGGTTCCTCTGAACCTATCATCACTAAATCTGGGTTCGACTGAACCCAGAATCAAGTGTATGGGTTCCAACAGAACCCAGATTTGTTTTTTCTGGGTTCCCATATTTTTATTTGCACTGATTATGAGGGGAACCTAGTGAGGTATGTCTCTCGTTTGATTTTCATACTATATAGAGTTATGCACAGATCATTCGGTAGCTATATATTGTAGTTGATTGAAACTTGTCTGGTTAATTAGTAATCAGTATGAACTAGTGTTATGTAAGGTTGACATGAGATTGCGTGTAAAACTTTTAACAAGTCGTTCAAGGTTTACTGCACTCTCTCTGAGAAGATGTTTTGTAATCTCAGCTTTTTTGAAATTCATTTAATAAAGCTAATCATAAATTTTCTTTATGTTAGTGAGTCTGACTTTGTTTGGAAACCTAATTATAAATGGGATCCCTTTAATCAACTTATAGTGTCCTTTGTAAGATTATCGATGTTAATATTTACTGAACTTTCCAACAAATGCATTTTGGGAGAAACTAAAATTGGCTACTGAGTCAAAGGTACTCCTTTATTTATTAATTGATTTTAGTATTGATAAAACAGAACTACTTTGTATGGCTGCTATGGATCTTCTTAATGGTTTATAGCTTAGATATCAAAACACATTCTTTTAATCACCACTAAATACACTGATGAAGTGAATCTGATATATCGACTTCCAATTTTCGTTGCATTCTTTGTTACAGTCATCAACATGGTTTCTATCCTGGATTTCATTGTGATTGTTATGTATGTTCTTTCGTTCATAGGTTATTGGTGGCATACTTGGCCATTTTCGATGAAATAGACTCTGGATTGGATGTGGATGCACTTCGATACGTAGTAAAATCAGTAAATGTGCTTTTAGATTATGTATTTACATTTTTGTAAGTTTGTAGTTTGGATGTTTATTAAAATGTATATATATACTTGAATAAATAATATATTATATTTTTAAAATGTATTGTGTAGTTCATATCATATAGCAATAACTAGATAATTAATAAAAATACATCACAAAAGTTTGTCTTTAACAATGATTAGTGGTTGTTGACACAAACGGATTGTGTTTAGCAGTGACATAAACTGATATTAGTGGTTGTTATCATTAAAAACATGTATTTAGCAACAACATTACCTGACATTATCAACTGTTTTTAATGGTGGATTTGTAGTCACTAGTCACTAAATACACGTATTAACAATAAGTTAATGGACGTTATTTCGAATAAAAACAGCCTATCAAAGCCACTGCTAAAAAAATAATTCAACGATGAAATATTTTCACCAGTAAAAATCAACTATAACATCAACAATATGTTGTCGCCTTTCATCTGTGTTTAACAACAGCCTGATGCCGTTGTAAACCCGAAGTAGGGAGTGTCATCTTAATAGCGGCAAGCCTTTGACAACGGCAAATTGTCGACCTATAAACCTTTAACGACGGGGGCTACCGTCACGAAGATCTCATCGTTGTTAAAAGTTAACATCGGTATTTATGCCTTTAGCAACAATTTTTTGTCGACGTCTATGCTCGAGTTTCTTGTAGTGATACTCAGATAGTTGAACCTGCCACTTGGCGATATTTTTTGTCCATGCTGGCTTCTCTAAGAGGTATCTCATGGGATCCATCTTCGAATACAGACGTATGGTGTAGTACAACGTATACTGGCGAAGTCGCTGCATTACCCACACGAGTGCGCAACATGTCATCTCCACCTCCTGGTAATTTGTTTCACCCTCCATAAACTTCTTGCTCACGTAGTATATGGCATGTTCATTCTTTCCAGTCACATCGAGTTGTCCCAACATGCACCCCTAACGAGTCTTGGCGCACTGTTAAATACATAATAAGCAGTTGTCCTGGAGTTGGCGGAACCAGGACTGGTGGGCTCATTAGGTAATTTTTTATGGACTCTAAGGCATTCTAGCATTCTTCATCCCAGATTATCTGAGCGTTCTTACGTAAAAGACGAAATAAAGGTTGACACTTGGTTGTCATATTTGCGATGAAACACGCAATGTAATTCAAACGACCTAATAGACTTCGGACCTCCTTGACGGTCGATGGTGGGGGTATCTCTTGTATCGCCTTAACTTTGTCAGGGTCTACCTCAATTCCATTCTCATTGACTATGAATCCCAATAACTTGCTTGATGTGGATCCAAAAGTGCATTTGGTCGGGTTTAAACGCAACTTGTACTTCTTGAGCCTTTCAAATAGCATGCGAGTGATCTTCACCTTCTTGAGACTTTGCGATCATATCATCTACGTACACCTCAATGTGTTTGTGCATCATGTCGTGAAATAGTGTCACCATCACCCTTTGGTAGGTTGCCCTTGCGTTTTTTAAACCGAAAGGCATAACTCTGTAACAAAATGTGCCCCACATAGTGACAAATGCGTTTTTTGACTTATCTGCCTCAGACATTTTGATCTGGTTGTATCTTGAGAACCTGTCCATGAATGAGAACATTATATGACGTGTTGTATTGTTGACCAACATATCGATATGAGGCAGAGGGAACTTATACTTCGGACGGACTTTCTTAAAATCTTGATAGTCGACACAGACGCGGACGCGACCGTCCTTCTTGGGCACTGGAACAATATTTGCTACCCATTCACAATAGTAGGTTGTTGTTAAACACAATGAAAAGGCGACGAACAACTCTTCGATGTTATAGATGACATTTACTGATGAAAATGCTTCATCATTGAATTTCATTTTTAGGAGTGACTTTGAGGGGCTGCCTTTTATTCGAAACAACGTCCATTAACTTGTTAATACGTGTATTTAGTGACTAGTGATTACAAATCCACCATTAAAAGCACTTGATACTGTCAGGTAATGTTGTTGTTAAATACATTTTTTTTAGTGATAACAACCACTAATATCAGTTTATGTCGCTGCTAAACACAAATTTTTTGTGTCAACAACCACTAATCATTGTTAAAGGCAAACTTTTGTGATGTGTTTTTATTAATTATCTAGTTATTGCTATTTGATATGAACTACACAATACATTTTAAAAAATATAATATACTATTTATCCAAGTATATATATACATCTTAATAAACATCCAAACTACAAACTTACAATAATTTTGAACGTAAATACATAGTTTTCTAAATCAGATGAAGACCTAAATAACTTACATCGAACCACTCGCCAAGGGTCTTAGTACTGGGAACATTGATCAAGTTCACATTGTGCTCATTGCAGAGTGTCTTCACAAGCTTGATGTAATCAGCTTGGTTGCAGTCCTCAGAAAGAAGAACGAGTTGAGTTGTGCACTTTTCGATCACCTTAGCAGACTCATGGAGGGCATGACGCCATTGTGCGCAAGGGACTTTCTCAAAACAACCTGGAATGTTGTCATGAGGTCCATTGGCTCTCCTGGTGCCAACCATCATATTCAGCCAGTCAACCAAATTCACCTACACAAATTCATAAACAGTTGCTTGAAATCGTTTGGAGAAAACATATATTAATGAAGTTTACAGTAGTACCTCAAGAGCAGGTCGACCATAATCAACGGAATCCCTCACAGTATAGCTTCCAAAAGAACAACCCCATAGCTATAAACATCACTTTTCTCATTCAATAGACTGGAGTTGGCATATTCGGGAGCCACATATCTGAAATCATCAATGAAAACATAATGAGAAAGAAAATGAGTATGAAGTTGTATCTATATATATATATAAAAGCATTCTTTATCATGTAAACAGATAGAGTAAGGAGGAACTTAATTACCCAAAAGTGCCCATAACTCAGGTTGTGATATGACTCTTCCCAGCACCAAGTAACTTAGCTAAGCCAAAATCGGATATGTTTGCATTAAATTCACCATCAATTAGTATATTACTGGATTTGATGTCTCTATGCACCACTTTGGGTTCAATGGCTTTATGCAAATAGGCCAGTCTGCATTATGCACATACGAATCACAACTTCGTGCAACTTCTGATACCATTTGAGTTTGATTAGAACAGTGCTTACGCCTTAGTTGTGCCAATGACAACCTTTATCCGAGCTTCCCAAGTCAGGTGACCATACTGCTGCATTGCTCCATGAAGCCATTACTCCAGATTTCCATTATTTACATACTCATATACCAACATTTTGTAGATATAAAAAAGAGAAAAATAAGTCCAATTTCAAGCACTAGTTCTATATCAAAATTTCTATGAAGTTAGCAGGTGAGATAATTAGAGTTTCTTGAAATGATAAGATATTATACTTTCTCAGTAAGTAGATCTCTTTTAATGTCATAGTTAAAAGGCAAACACGTAAAGATTTTGACATACCTGTGAGTTCCTTCAATGCAGTACCCTACAAGCCTAACCAAGTTTTTATGAGGCACATGATCAATCGCCTCAACTTCGACTCTAAACTCCTTCTCGGCTTGTCCTCTGCAAGAGAAGTTGCGTTCAGTATTATTGACACAATAACAAGCATCAACAACATTCACCAGAAATGAACATGAAAAATTGAACTCATTTCCAACCTCAACACTTAAAATGGTAGGCAGGCGCAGTCATGATTCTCATTTTCTATCTGATATGACATTCTTTAACAGAACATATATGTATTGCATGACCATAAGACTTATAGATTATTGAGCAGCTTCTTAACAGCAACAGGGGTTCCATTAATCAAATTGCCACGATAAACAATTCTATATCCACCCTCACCAATTACATTGTCCTTAGAGAAACAACTGGTAGCAGATTCCAAGTCTCTAAGAGTGAACCAATGGCCCCAACCGAGGTTTGAGAACTCAGGCAAACCACTAAGAGGGGAGGGTATAGTTATAGGAATGGTGGAAGGTCTATGAGTTACCATAACTGCTCTATTATTTTCCACTTCACCCAATCGAGACACAATTCCCTCTTTCTCGGCTTTATTAAAAGAGCCAAAATTACAGCTACCATCATCTCCATTTTCGGATTATACAACTACTTTCTCCAAGCACTTCATCCACCATCATTTAAATGGAACATCCATCGAGCTCACTTCGGTTCACCTCCTGAAGGGAAGCTTCGGTTGTCTTGAAGGGAAGCTTCACTTCTCTATCTTTCCATCTCCAACTTCAGTTTTCCAGTCGCCTGAATGATGAAGTTATGTGAAATAACGTGAGGGTGAGGGAAGAAGAGCGGGAAAAAAAATTGAAAATTTGATTTTTTTTTTACAACAACAATAGTCGTCACTAAATAGACTATTTTACAACAACAATAGTCGTCAATGAATGACTATACTAATGTCGACATTATATTGACACGCAAACCTATTCTTACATTTTCCCGGTACTTATGTTTTAACTATGACAAAATTTATTAGTTACGACATATATCTGTTGTTGTTATAGCTATATTTATGACAAAACTTTGCGCATTTAAATATGTACATTTACAATGGAAAAATCATTTGTTACTGATGGAGTCATTTAACATCAAATGTTGGTCGACATTACACATTCATCCATGTAAAAAAATAAAGTGACGACAAAAATTAACACTAAAGGTATCTTATAACAGTGGAAAACATATTGTGCCAAATAAGTAATAATAACGACAACAAAAACTGCCGACACAGTATATATATATTTAACTACAACTGTTAGCATCAACAGAAAACAGTTGTCGCTGAAGCCACGGATTCTTGTAGTGGGGCAAGGAGAACTAACTACTTTCCTTCAGCATTTTCATCTTCAAACAATTGTTCCACGTTTCTCTCTTCTTTGATTTAAAGTTATGTTCACTTATAACAAAGGGGAAAAGGCATTTTGGGGAGTTCATCTGCGATTCTTAGCACGTGCAAGGCACATGACAGAATTAACAGAGAAATTTAAAGATGAACAATAAAATGACCAAATAATCACACTCTCAAACTTATATAACCATTTTGCACAAGTTATAACCAATTAGTCACATGAGCAAAGATACGTAACTATTGAGTTTATTTACCCTTTATTTTTTCCTTAAGCAAAAAGAATTATTTTGACGGCTCAATAAAAGGAGTCGCGAAAAATAGACAATCAAATAATTTAGTCGGCTCAATAAGTGAGACGTAAATTTTTAATGATTTACTATTTTGAATTTTCACGACTCGAAAAAGGAAACACAAGTATTAATTTTCGTGTCTCTTTTCTATTTGTGTTGTTCTTTTTCACGACTCTTTCCAATTTGAGTTGTATAACTACTCCTAACACTTCATATAGCGGTTCATCATTATTTGAGCCCTTAATAATTAAGGGCTTAATTAATTTTGAGTTGTTAACAAATTATTTTTTCACCTTTAACATGAACTTCATGTAGTGTTAACGCTTAATTATTAAGTCTCATCCTCTTTCTCGATTGGATATAGATCCAATTTGCACATTTGTCGGCCTCTTGGTTGATGGCTCTTCATTGTACCTCTCCAAGACCCCTAGCTACTTGAATGTGTTAGCGATTATGACACTGAGTCACCAATTTTGTCTCAAATCCGGGTTTACTAATTGAAGTATCGGTTTTCATGAGTCCGATACAAAAATAACACCTGTCCATTCTTTTTCGATGGCTAGCCAAACACCTTCAAGAGGGCCAATTCCTCGAGTATCGCTGCCCCGCATCTCTCTGTCTTACGATTCATCAAGTCGACAACATCCAATTCCTTGCAATTACTCGTTCCGCTTCCCCTCTTTGTAATTTTACTCATTCAACTATGGTTTAGAGTCTGCTAGGGTTGGTCCCAATGTTTTAGACATTTACATGTTAGTCCCTAGATACTACTATACATAGACTACTACCCAACATGTAACCTTCAAGCTTTAGTGAATACAAAGATGTTTTCTTTGATTATTGCACTAAGCTCACAATTCTCTTCATATTGCTTAATATGCTAAGATGGTATCAGAGCTTATTATGTTCTTGTGCAAGCTATTTTATTCGTTTTGAATCTTTCATCCATCTTGGTTACTGATGCGTTTTATTCTCGTTTACTAAATCTGTCCTCCATTCTACTTTTAGTTGCTTTCTCGTTTAGTCAGGACATCAACCCTTCCATGTTAATTTGATTCAGTCCTCATTGTTCATTCATCTTTGTTCGTTCTTCCAGTGCTTACTCACTTTGGTTTGAACATCAGCTCCTCCATGTTGTTTGCTTCAATCTGTTCTGCTATTATGTTCCTATGTTTTTTGTTCTTTCACTGAAGCTTCATTTCTGTATTTCTGTGATCTGATTTATGTGCATCTGTTACTAAAGTTTCATTTCTATGCTTCCTTTATATGATTTTTGTGCTTCTGTTACTGAAGATGTGTTTTACAACTTGTGTTTATCTGTGTTTTCTCTGATCTACGTCTCTATTTTCTGCTCTTACATTCCTATGTTTTTTATTCCTTCATTGCAGTTGTTGCTAAGTGCGTTTTTTGTCGGTGGTTTCTTTCATATCTCTGGTTGCTTTCTATTATGTTTTGGTTGTCCTGGTCTATCGATTATACTACCATAAACTCCTTGTTGTTGCTCTGTGTGGTGTATTTGTTGTTCTGTTCTATTATGTTTTTGTGTCCTACTACTCTGTTATCGATCTCCGTCTCTTTGTTGATGCTATGTTATAGCCCTTCTTCGTACCTTGTTTTGCTCCTACGTGACTTCACAAGCAGCTGCACTGTTTCCACCTATATTTCAGTTATGTTAGTTGTTATGTGATGTCCGGGTTAGCTGTAAATGGTGATGTTTAACGTGTTATAGTTGTTGTTCTTAACAGAAGTACCTTGTGTTGCCATATCTTGCACGTGTTTGATGATTTGTCAAGATGAAAATGGAGATTCTGAGTGAATCTATTGCTGATTTAGTTGCTAAAATAGTGTTAGAATCCTGTCTTGCTACATACTGAGAAGAACTATGCTCAGTTAGTTCTTGAAGTTGGATGACTGAAATCAAGGTGTTGCATTGTTGTGATTCCTTTTTTGTTTTTGTTATTCAACTCAAGCTAAGATGAAAAGCTGAGTTTGATGTTGCTCAAGCCAAATGAAAAGGCTAAGTTCATTTAATTTTTGTTTGAAAACCAGCAAGCAATGTTGGAAATTTTTCAATCTATTCAACTTCATACTTTAGTTCAGTCAAGTCTAGTTTCAGGCATGACACACCTCAGCCATAACATACACCAGCATACATGTTGTTAGGGGCTACGAGACATAAGGCTCAAGATCTCGCAAAAACGAGCAATCGAGGAGTCTCAAACTTCATAGTTCTAAAATCGACTGAACTACAACTCGATAACTTAAACCGAGTAGACCTGTGCTCGTTTTATAGAGCAGGCTTATACTTGTTTTATAGAGCAGGCTTGTGCTATCCAAGTGCATCCATAGTGCCTCACACAGTGCCCAGGCAGTCCAACTCTAGTGACTAGGACAGTGCCATTCATAGTGCAACGACAGTGTCTCTCACACTGCAGCTATAATGCCCAGCCAATGTGCACACGTAGTGCCTCAGACAGTGCATTCACAGAGCCTTAGCAAGTGCACCTGCAGTGCCTCTCCTAGTGTCCAACTTAGTGCTGTCATCACTAGGGTAGCTGCAGTGCACATCCAAGGCAGCTGCAGTGCACGTCCAGTGCAATTCCAAGGTTGCTCCAGTGCCTCGGTTCAGCAAGTGCAACCATAGTTCCAAAGTTAGTTCAACTGTGGTGCTCTCTCCAGTGCTTAACCCAGTGCACCCCCAGTGACAGATCCAGTGCACCTCTAGAACCAGACACAATGCAACTTTAGTGCTCAGCAAGTCCAAATGATTAAGGAACATACTTGATGTTTTTAAATCTTTAGGAAGTCAAACTAGAAAGGGAAATGTTAGGGATTATGGTTTAGAGTATACTAGGGTTACTCCTAATGTTTTAACATTTGCATGTTAGTCCATAGCTACTACTATACATAGACCACTACCCTACACGTAACCTTCAAGCTTTAGTGAATACAAAGATATTTTCGCTCACAATTTTCTCCACTTTAGTTAATATGCTAAGATACCCAACATGTGAATGTACATAGTGAGCACTTTTCTCTATCTCGGAATCAACCATCCTAATCATTTCTAACATCACTCTGAACCATTGCCCTCATATTATGCATTATAGCAAGCACCCTAGTTGTGATCTTCCACATGAAAAGCTGGATCTTAGTATGGCTTTTAATTCTCCATACCTCCTTCCAAATCTTTGTTGTGATGGTGCTTAAGAAAGTCAGAATGGTTGAGATAAAATAGGGTTGCAAATCCCTATTTCACGGGTACACAGTTACCAGTCCATTTATCGTATACGACCAAATAATCGAGTTATTATTTCTCGAAGAATGGATGGCAACACTTTGAATGCATAGTTATTCTTCCCTTGAAATATAACTCATTATCCCTTCAATTTCTCAAACAGTCCTATTGTCCTTCATATTCGATTTGATTGTCACATTATCCCACACAACATCAGTAGGAGTAATCGCAAGTCTATAGGTTAGCAGGTTTAGGCATCCCCGCAAGTCTATACTGTTCTTAGTGAGGATGTCACGGCCGACGAGTAAACTTGACCAAGCCTAATACGCTCATTCCATTTTTTTTGCTTCGATTAAATTTCCGTGCAAGTAATAGATTCCTTTAATCATACAAACCTAAAAGGTATCGAGGTTGTTCTCCGCTCTCCATGCCACTTTCGTAAGTAATGATTCATTGAGGGATGTGAGCTCCTTTGTTAGAGTAAGAGCATCCTAACTTTTCCAATTGATTTTCCTCGCTCTATCGTTACCACTCCACCAAAATTAGACAGTCATTGAATTAATTTCAAGAGTATGATACTCATAACATATAAAGTAATAATTGCTACAACTATTTTTACGAGTACTTTCTTACCTACTGCGTTGAGGAAGAGGTGTTTCGATCCCTGGATTTTACTAAATATTCAATTCTTAAGGTATTGTAGGGCGTCTTTTTTTTTGTCAACCCCAGATAGTCGGCATCCGAGGTATTTTTTGGGGCCTTCTAGTTCTACAATCACATTTCTTGTGCACCGTCTTGTAGTTCTAGAGAGGAAGATGTTGGATTTTTTCGGCATTGGCACTTTGGCCTGGTATGTGATAGTGGGTATCCAGAATTCTTTTCAATACCTAGACATTTCTTGTTGTCACTTAGACAAAGAACAATGAGTCGTCAGCAAAGAACAAGTGGTGAAGGTTCATGCACGTTCTTCGTATTCTTATATTCTCAATCTCATTATCTTTCATTGTCGTCATAATTTGCCTTGATAATACATCAACCACAAACATAAACAGGAAGGAGATATTGGGTCACCTGGTTTCAATCCTCAAGTTGATCTAAATAGAGCAAAAAACATGTATATGATCGAAGATACACATGTCTCAATCCATGGTACTCTTCTCTTTCCGAAACTCATTTTTCGAAGGACCTCTAATCAGAAATTTCATTCCACTCTATAGTATTTTGTGAAGAATGAACTTGGGTCTGACGTCGGTTGCCTTGAGTAGGTCCATTAATCGAGTGATTGGCTTGAACCAGTCCTCATTCCTTTCAACTTGAACATCTCATAGTCACTCCAAAAAATTAAAAGTCACTAATCTATGCCAATGGAATTCTTTCTTCATCACTTAAGATAAGTTTCGGCATATCATTTTGCTTAAACATAGGGTGACAAGTGTTGGGAACTAGGCATCATCTTAGGCCAATGACACTAGAATGATCACCTAAACTCTTCCATAGTCAACGACTGGAGTGGAGTCGAAGTCACCACCTCCACCATGACTTAGCTGAAGTTGGGCACTCAATCTGCTTACTATCACCACACATATCCCTTTGTGACGACTTCCTAACAAACACACATACCGTATTAAACAACGGAAGTCTGCCAAAATAAATGTGTGGACTGAACTGAAGATACAATTATCTCTTCAAAAGAGACCTTCGTGACATTGACAAAGTCACCTGACCTAGTGACGGTACACTCGAGTACATGGACCATGTCATGCTAGGAGAAATTTTTCTCTTAATCAATAAGGTCAAAAGTCACCAACAAGGTTGCTCCATAGGTTAGAAGGGTTATCTGGTACAAGAACTTTCCTGATATATATGCCATTCTGGATCCTTCTAGCATAAGAGGTACACTGTCATATCCATACTTACACATTCTCTCAAATAGTGAACTAACTTAAGTATCAGAGAGAGATGCGTAGGTTACCTATACCTTCCGGAGGTGTTGGATCTGTCTGGCGAGTCTCATGATTGATCTTTGAACGTGTCCCATTGGATATACAATCTTTACCCATGGAAATTCAGTTTGAATACTTTCCTTTTGATTTTGTTTGTATTTTTATGTAGTTATAAAATTTAAACTGGTTAATGAGAAGTGATCCTTAGATTCGTGGTGTGGAATAGTGATGCAAAATGGTATGTTTGTTAAGTGTTACCAAAATTGAGCAAATGTTTTGGCTGTATTATCATTACTTTTTCTATAGCCCTCGACATATAACTTGAGGGTTGAATTTGTAAGTGAAGAAATTTGAGGACTAATAAAACCTAAAAACAAAACTCAAGGTAAAATGAGTTTTTTTTTTATCAATATTGAGTATTAAACCCAATGATGAAAGAGAGGAGAGTGACCACACAACCTACTATCCTTCCTGTCGCCTGAAGCAGTTAACCTAAGATTTTTATATTTTAACAGACTCATGTAAATTTAAATGATTTGAAGTTTGTCAAGTGATGCAGTCGTTAATGGATTAAAAGCACATTGACCAAATTTGGCCAAGCACGACAAAACCTCAAGGAACCAATGAATTGGATTGTCGCCATCATCAACCGGAGAAAGACTTCGATGCACCTTACATATAATCTTGTCAAATAATGTTAGTCACAACAAGAAATGTTGTCTCGCTTTTGCCACAGATGTTAATAACTGAGATAAGTTTGGATGTCATGCAATACCAGCAGTAATGATGGGTTACTCTTTTACGCAAAAGGGTTATCAGTTATATAATCTCCTTTCTCACTCAGTTTTGTGAGTCGAGATGTGATTTTTCGTGGACTGAATTTTCCCATTTGTTGTTCCTAAATATGCTGTCATTCCTGTTCCATCTACAATGTCTTACTTTGATGAGGATCATGGGTTTAAACCTTCTCCGGTTATTGTTGTTCCATAAGGTAATGTTTTACCAAATGTCATGGTTAATGAAGTTGCTTCTTCTCCACCTGCAGTTGAACACATGCAAGGTTTTCTAACTATATTATCAATTCAACGTCTTCACAATGTCAACACAGTCATGTGCCCAAGATTCTAGAACTAGAAACCTTTCATGAGGTTGTTTAAGATCCCAAGTAGGTAGTAGGCATGGATGAAAAACTTCAAGCTTTACAAGCTAACAAGCCATGGTCCTTCATGGATTTACCTCCTCGAAAACACTGTATTAGTTTATGGTTCCTTGGAGAGTAAGGCAAAGCTAGTCGCAAAGGGCTTTACACAACAAGAACAGGTAGATTATTATGAGATATTCTCTCTAGTTTCTAAGATGATGACTCTTTGAGTTGTTTTTATCTTTGACTGCTTTTTCGTGTTGGCAGCTACTCAAAATGGATGTATATAATGCATACTTACAAGGGGATCTCTATGACAAAGTATCATGCGAATGCCACCTCGTTTCTCTGCAATTTCTGTTTCATCTAATGCAGATTATGAATCCTCTTCTAAGCCAAAAGTGTGTTGATTGTTGAAATCACTTTATGGCTTGAAGAAAACTTCAAGGCAATGGAACTTGATGGTCACAGAAGCGTTGATTAAAGATGGATATAAGAAAAACATATATGATTACTCCATCTTTCCTAAGGTTCATGAAGAAAATATAATAATACTACTAGTTTATGTAGATGATATTTTGCGCACTGGTTCAGACATGAGATTAATTCTTGAATTGAAGAAGATCCTGCAGAAGAAATTCAAGATTAAGGACTTGGGAAGATTAAAATACTTCGTTGGAATTGTTCGATTTTCTGATGGACTTGTAATGAATCAGAGGAATGAATAAGACATTTTATTTCATGAAGACATATTAAGGAGCTAATCGTAGAAGCTAGATTGGCAAAGGCTAAATCCATGAAGACAGCTCTAGAACAGAATGTCAAACTAACGTCTCATGCTTATTACATTCTGTTTCAGATCAATGAATAAGACATTCTGTTTCATGATGATGAATTATATTGAAGGTTGATGGGTAAGTTATTGTATATGTTGACAAATGAAATCTTCACTCACATGTCAACAATGGATGCTTCAACAATGGTGTCTTCACAATGTCAACAATGGTGTCTACAACAATGGTGTCTCACCATTGTCAAAGTATGATCTTCACTTTATCACCATTGTCAAATAAAATCTTTGAGATATTTATACTATCACAATTGTCAAGTTGTCTTCTTTGACATTTGTAACATAGTATGCAAATCATGTCAAATGTATGGTTACATGTATGCTTATATATATGCATCTATGTAAAGATCTTATGTATGAAGAAATTAATCAAAAACTTCTCCATTGCCTCACACTCATTCTCCTTTCATTTATTCTTCCTTACCAAAACCTTCAACCATCTATTTTATCGTTAAGTTAATTCTGCTAACTTAGCGATTGTAATTCAACCACTGATGGCGAACGATTTATGGGAAGCAATTACGAAGTAACCGGAGAAGGCGGTTGATGGAGAATAAGTCGAAGAGTCCAGACAAAAATTTCTAAAAGAGCAGATGTTGAAGGATGTCAGATCAATTACTGTCATCCACTCCACCGTCACTAAAAACATTTTTTCGAGGATAGTTGGAGCCACAACAGCAAAGCAAGCTTGGGATATTCTCCAAAATGAGTTTCAAGGCACGGAGAAGGTACGCACGATCAGACTCCAAACAACCAAAAGGGAGTTTGAAAATTTGTGTATGAAGGAGAACAAAAGTATCCAAGATTACTCATCCAAATTCAGTGAATTTGTGAACCATATGAAGTTGTATGGTGATGAGACTACTGATCAAAGAGTCGTAGAAAAAGTCTTGATCAGACTCCCATATAAATTTGATCCAATTGTAGCGGCCATCGAGCAGTCCAACGAAATCAAGACTTTGTCTCTGACTGAACTAGTTGGTCCTTTGCGAGCCCACGAGCAAAGAATAATTAAAAGGTCAGAAACTCCAACGAAATGTGCATTTCAGTCCAACCACAAGTTCAAGAAGGGTGGCAAAAATCAAGGCTTTGTTAAAAATAATGACAAGACAAAATTTTCAGGTCCTTCTAAGGAATCTGGAAAACATGGGAAATTTCCTCCATGTAGCAGTTGTGGGAGAAATAACCACATGGCAAAAGATCGTTGGCACAAAGGCAGTGTCGATTTTGCAAGAAGTTTGGTCACGTGGAAAATTTTTGTAGAGCTAAACAAAATCAAAATAGCTCTCAAAATCAACAGATCCAGAAGGCCAACATGTCAGAAGATCAATTTCACGGAGATCAAATATTTGTTGCAAAGCAAGAAGGTTCCACTTCTGGAGATGAAGTATAGCTCATTGATAGTGGTTGTATGAACCACATGTCAAATAAGTGTTCTGCGAGATGGATTCGTCAATCAATGTCCCAATTAAAATGAGAAATGGAGCAGTTGTAAATTCTTCGGGGAAAGGAATAGTAGTCATTCAAACCAGTAAAAGGTACTAAATTCATCCATGATGTTCTTCACGTGCCTAAGCTGGATTAGAATTTGCTAAGCGTAGGTCAAATGATTAGCAATGGATATTGCCCAGTTTTCAAGAATGGAGCATGTAGGATATACAATGTTGCCCATTGTGAATTTGCATGTATTAACATGAAAGAAAAGAGTTTTCAAATTTCTTGGGATCATGCTCATAATGTCATGAAAGCATCCACTGATGAAATATGGATATGGCATAGGAGATACAGTCATTATAATTTGGATTCTCTCAAGTTGTCTTTTCAAAATAACCTTGTGAGAGATTTGACTCCTATAAATGTTTATAAGGATAACTGTGAAGCATGTCAATTGGGTAAAATGCATAGAAATCCATTTTCTAATGAGAAGACTTGGAGAGCCTCACAAAAGCTTGAGTTAGCTCACACTGATGTATGTGGTCCAATGAGACCTCTTTCCCTTAGTCAGAATCGGTATTTCATCTTGTTCATTGATGATTATACTAGAATGACATGGGTGTATTTCATGAGGCAAAAATATGAAGTATTTACGATATTCAAAAAGTTTAAAACCATGGTTGAAAATCAAGTGGTTGTAAACTTAAGAAGATTAGATTAGATCATGGGAAAGAGTACACCTCCAAGGATTTTGAGATTTTTTGTGAAAATGAGGGTGTTGAGCATCAATTGTCAGTTGCTTACACTCCACAACAAAATGGTGTCTCTGAAAGGAAAAATAGAACTGTGATGGAAATGGCTAGATGCATGTTGAATTAATGAAAAGAAGATGCGTGATGATTTTTGGGCAGAGGCAGTATATACTACTGTGTATTTGTTGAACAGGCTTCCATCAAAGGCAGTGAAAGATGTCACTCCAATTAAAGCTTGGAATGGAGCAAAACCATCTTCCAAGCATCTCAAAGTGTTTGGTTCTCCATGTTATATTCATGTTCTAGATCAGAAGAGGCACAAACTGGAAGAAAAGGTGATACGAGGTATTTTTGTCGGTTATAGTTCTCAATCTAAAGGTTACAGGATCTACAACCCTATCACTCAAAAGGTTGTAACATTTAGAGATGTTGTCTTTGATGAGAATTCCATGTGGGACTTTGAAATAAAGAAGTACGGAAGAAAGTTGTGCTTAATTTTCAGGATCATCCTAGCACTTCTGAAAGTGTTGAAGTTTACAATGATGGCAAAGCAGGAAACATAACCGATGATGAAGAGGACGAGGAGCATGATGAGGAAACTCAAGCCGAATTGCAAGACACTATGGATTCAGACTCTCCGGTCAGAAATGTGAGATCTCTCTCAAATGTGTATGAGAGATGTAATGTTGCACTCATTGAACCGGAAATTTGTTCATAAGCTTCAAAGTATGATGAATGGAATACCGCAATGGAGGAGTATTTGCACATGATCAACAAGAATGACATGTGGCAACTTGATCGACCAAATCACAAGAACGTAGTTGGTGTCAAATGAATATACAAGTTGAAGATCAATCCATATGATTCAGTTTTAAAGCTCAAAGCGAGACTAGTGGCAAAAGGTTATTCTCAAGAATACGAAGTTGATTATTCTGAGACTTTTGCACCAGTGGCAAGGCATGACACAATCTGAACTCTTATTGCTCTTGCCGCACAAAAAGGTTGGAAAATTTTCCAACTCGATGTGAAATCAGCCTTCTTGAATGGATATCTCTAGGAGGAGGTATATGTCGAGCAACCTGAAGGATGGTTTATTAAGGGCCAATAAAACAAAGTCTACAAGTTGCAAAAGGCTTTGTACGAGTTAAAGTAGGCTCCAAGAAGCTGGTATAGCAGGATTGATGATTATTTCATCAGTCAAGGATTCAACAGAAACGAGAGTGAACCCACTTTCTATGTCTTATAGTTTCATTATATGTTGATAATATTCTTGTTACTGGTACTAGTCCTGACATGGTTCTTGAGTTCAAGAAAAAGATGATGGAGAAATTTGCGATGACAGATTTGGGTCTCATGAATTATTTTCTTGGGATGGAAATATGTCAAAATAAAAAAGGCATTTTCACATCTCAAAGAAAATATGCTGAAAATATTTTGAAAAGGTTCAAGATGGATCGTTGCAAGCTGGTGTCTACTTCGCTAGTAGCCAATGAGAAGATGTGCAAAGAAGATGGTGCTAGCAAAGTCGATCAAATTCATTACCTGAAGTTGATAGGTAGTTTGTTATATCTAACTACGACCATACCTGATTTAATGTTTGCTACAAGTTTATTATCCAGATTCATGCATTCTCCAAGTCAAATTCATTTGGGAGCAATGAAAAGGGTGCTCAGATATATTCAAGGTACAAGCGACTACGGAATTTGATTTACATCTACTGCAGATGCAAAGCTCCAAGGCTACACTGACAGCGATTGGGCCAGGTTCGTAGATGACATGAAAAGCACATCAGGTTATGCTTTTACATTTGGTTATGTAATTTTTACTTGGCTTTCAAAGAAGCAGGAAACTGTAGCACAATCAACTGCAGAAGCTGAGTACATTGCAGCAACAACCGCAACCAATCAAGCAATTTGGTTAAGGAATATTTTAAACGATGTCGGGCAAGCACAAGCTGAAGCAACTGAGATTTATTGCGATAGCAAGTTAGGGATAGCTATTGCAAAGAATCCAGTCAATCATGGGAAGACGAAGCACATCAAGGTGAAGTATCATTTCATTCGAGAAGCTGAAAAGTTAAAAGAGGTCAATCTGGTTTATTGCAATAATGAGGAGCAGATTGCAGATATCTTCACCAAGGCACTTCCCAAGGCGAAGTTTGAATTTCTGAGGTCAAAGCTCAGAGTATTCCGTGAAAATTTCATGGAGGAGTGTTGACAAATGAAATCTTCACTGACATGTCAACAATGGATGCTTCAACAATGGTGTCTTCACAATGTCAACAATGGTGTCTCACCATTGTCAAAGTATGATTTTCACTTTATCACCATTGTCAAATAAAATCTTTGAAATCTTTACACTATCACAATTGTCAAGTTGTCTTCTTTGACATTTGTAACATAGCATGCAAATCATGTCAAATGTATGGTTGCATGTATGCTTATATATATGCATCTATGTAAAGATCTTATGTATGAAGAAACTAATCAAAAACTTCTCCATTGCCTCACGCTCATTCTCCTTTCATTTATTCTTCCTTACCAAAACCTTCAACCATTTATTTTATCGTTAAGTTAATTTCGCTAACTTAGCGATTGTAATTCAACCAAGTGTTTTCCAACAGTATCTAACAACGACACAACCTGATATATCATTTGTCGTTCAACACCTAGCTCAGTTTATGCAATAACCCAAGGAATCTCACTTTGTAATTGTTCTTCGGGTGATCAAGTACGTGAAAGATAGGTCATAGCAATGCTATTTTTTCCTGCAAAGAATGACAACAAACTGGAGGTTTTTTGTGACTCAGATTGGGCAATATGTCCTCTTATACGAAGATCGGTCACAAGCTTTTATGTTAAGCTGGGAACATCTATGATCTCCTCGAGAGTGAAAAAGCAGACAATCGTATCACAATCCTCAACATAAGCATAATATCAAAGTATGAGAGTTGCAATGTCTAAAGTTGTTTGGATTAGGGGATTACTTGCAGAATTGGATTGTCTTCAAGCTTCGCCAACAAAGATTTATTGCAACAATCAAGCTACAATTCAAATAGCAGAAAATTCCATGTATCATGAGAGAACAAAACACATTGAAGTAGACTACCACTTCATAAAGGATAAGATTCTAGATAAAGTGATTCAAACCCAACATGTGTCGTGTAGAGGTCAACTTGCAAATGTTCTAACCAAGGCTATCGGAAAAGATAAACATCATAGGCTTCTTGCTCAGTATGGGATTAGAGATGTCACCAATTGAGATGTGTGTGTTAGAAGTCAAGCGGTGTAGCTAATTATAAGAGAGTTAGGTGTTAGTTTGTTAGTTGCATAGTTAGCATGCTAGCTCTAGATAGTTCCACTCTTTTGTGTATATATATCTTCTCTATGCACATTCAATCTTTATGAGAAATCAAATTCTATTACAAAATCATTCTCCTCTTTACACAATTTTGACAATCATCTATAGGATGACAGATTCGCCTACACAAGATACGCATAAACAGATGATTGATGGATTAGTTAGGCGACAATAATAAGATCCGGTCAAATGCTGGACCTGAATGGATGAATCTAGAAGAAGATTAAGATCCTGTAATCAAACGTAAATCAATAAACACTATACTTTCAAACAATCCTTTACATTTTTTATTTATAAGTTTGGTCAATCATTTTCTTGTTGTGTTAGAACCGTGTTGTCGAAAATCGTGTCAGACATTTTCGTGGCGTATTCAGATTTTATCTTATTTACACGACACAATAGTTATACACATATATTATTTACAATTATATTAATTAGTTTATTAATAAATAAAACCCTACATATTTTAGTTTTTTACTCTTCATTTTCTATAAGCATGCAAGGGAAGCTACTAATTATTATCTTATTTCATATCAATTCGAGCACAATTTCCAATTATGTTGTGCTATTATAGTTTTGCTGACCTCCTCGATCAACTTTACTCTCGAGATTTATTAGTTGAACTATTTTGTTGTGTATCCTCTTCTATTACAATTCTCATGTCGAAATTTTCTAGATGACCTCAATTCTAAATTCAATTATTCGTACTTGAGTTTCAAAATACGTAATTTATTGTTTTTGTTCAACTTATATCAGGTTGTTTATATTGTTTTTTCGTTCCGTATTGTGTCGTATTTTTTCTTGTTGTGTTCATACCACATTATACTTTTATGTCTTCATATCGTGTTGTGTTCGTACAACATTATATTGTATGTCTTCATATGCATGTGCCGTGTTTGAGCTAACCTATTAAAGCACAATAAATACAATATGAACTTGTCACGATAAGAATATAACATGGTCAATACAATTTGTCAACCCTAACATTACTTTTTCCATGTATCCAACATTTATGTGTACTAAATAAACCCTAAAATCTAAATATGAAAATTATAGCAATACAATGTCTCAAATTGATAAAAGTTACATCATATTTATAAAATATGTTTAAAATACTAGTATATATTTGTTTAGGAATAAGTATCACTTGCGTTTCAATTGTACAATAATATCAAAATTAAATATTTGATCATATCAATAATAAAATTGAATATAAAACATTATAAATATGATATTAATTAATATTTTTAAACTTATTTTATGATTTTCTTATGTCTATTGTTTTGTTTATAGTAAAAGAATTAGAATTTAGAAATGAATTGATTTTAGTATTAGTAACTCTCACTTATCTTTCCAAAATACAGATTATATTTTATTTATTTTTCTTAATTCCGCCAAACTTATCTAAATCATATTATTATTTTTGCTTTCATTTTATGTTGTTCTCAGCAAGTTGTAATTATGCTTAAGAAAGACAGCGATTGAAAATGAAAATTTTAGAGAGAGCAACTATGAATCAACTATCTATCCATATATATATATATATGGACTTATAAATGAATGTAAACTATCATAACTTTGTCTTAAAACTACCTTACAATTGTTTATTATCCAATCCCAAGAAAAGCAAGCCCTACACCACATAAATAAATCGTCTATGATGATGATGATGATGATGGTGGTGGTGGTGGTGGTGGTGGTGGTGGTGGTGGTGGTGGTGGTGGTGGTGGTGGTGGTGGTGGTGGTGGTGGTGGTGGTGATGATGATGATGATGATGATGATGATGATGATAAAACCCCATCCAGCCACCAACTAACTATCTGGATGTAGCTAGTTTCTGAATGTTCCTCCTGCTGTCTTGTTCCTGCCTACCAGTGATATGTTGCAACTTGTTTGTGCAGCGAGACGATTAAGATAGTCTTGTACTTCATGCTTATTGAATCCATTCCTGTAATGAATAATCATTTCTTTGAGAGCATCACCGCCATTTCTAAGCAAAACATTCACAGCATGATAATCCTCAGCAGTATGCCTGAAGTTGAATATGGTCACCTTCTTCAGATGAGTCTCAAAGCAGGATGGCAAAGGGATCAGTTGAAGGAGACTCTTGTCAAAACAAGTAGCCTGTTTTAAAATAAAATAAAAAAAGTAAGACTTAAGACAAAGACATACTACTAGATATGGAGGTATTATTGATGAACAATAACATTACTACTAGATTACTAACCCTATGAATTTCAAGATTTTCAAGATGGGGGCATCTTTCCAATATCTTAAGAAACACGGAGGTATTGATGCGGATATCTCCAACCAAATTCAACTTGGCCAGATAATTGAAGAAAGGAATTGTTTCAAGGAGATCCAGCTTTCCTTCAAGAGCCTGCATAATTAAATTTAAACAAAGGAAAGAAGAAGTAATTAGATGATGATGATGATGAAAGTTGTTTGTTGTAGCTATATATATACTATACCTCAAGTAAATCGTCTGAGAGAGTTAAAATCCGCACAAAGGAAACGCCATTGAAGAGCTTGTACCCACGCTTCATCGCAGCAACATTCAATTCCAGATGCTGGGGTTGAGGCGCCATCCATATCTCCACTCTAGTCAGTTGCTCACAAGTTCCAAATATACAAAATTCATTTGTAAATTCACCGAAATAACAAAAAGTCTTGAGCTTGGTGGCTCCAACAATCCATACTTTCCTCTCAAAATTACCTGCAAGAGGAGGACACCTCACCAAATCATAAACTATTAAATTTTGCAGGTTGGGAGCAGTCACTGTGACCGACTTAACATTCACCCAATCACACCACTCCATTATTAACTCTTCAAGTAATGGAGAAGAAAGAAGCTTCTGGGTCGACTCATCGTCCAAAAATTTGACTCCTTTCAGTGTCAAATGCTTAAGACGGGGAAAACAGATTGTTGCAGTTGCAGAGGGAATCAAAAGGGTTTGCTCCATTTCTATGTGAAGCTTTTTCAGGGTATTACACATAAACGTAAAACATGGCAGCATCAAAGAATCTTGGACGGAGTCAAGGATCAAGCATAGTTCTTCAACGTTGCACCAAATTGCTGCAGTTATCCATGTATTGATACGAGCAGTATCCCTGAAAACTTTGCACGACAGAGAAAACGACACCAAACAAGACTGTCTATCACGATGAGACAATGCTGCTTCCACAAAGCTCATGAATCGGTTCCGAGAAACGAATTGGGTTTCATCCGCTTGAAGACGAGGTATCATAGTCCACAAATGTTGCCATCTCTTGGACAAAAAACATGTCACAATAGCATCTCTCATTGGAAGTAAGCACAGAATTCGGATCAGAAGTTCATTCGGTAGACTACACAGACCAAAATTTCTCCGCATTTTTCTCCTTCAAGGTAGATTATTATCTGAAATAATAATGTAGAAAAAAAAACATGAGACAAAACCCTCAGCCTAACCTAAACCTTAACTGGATGATCAATCAACAATAATTAAGGTGACTGACTACTGACGTATTAGCAAGTATCAGACTGAAAAATCCTACTTTATCCTCAACAAAGTACGTACGAGAACGATACAGAGATCTAACTCAAAACCCTAGAAACGCCAAGCGACCACCATTAGACACAGCATCCTAATACGTGTTACAGTCACAATCGAAGAGATAATATTCAAAGCAAAATCCCGCCAATATAAAATGCAAACCTAGCAGACAATGGAAATGAAACGTGGCTCCACCATCAGTACAAGATGAAGGAATTAGATAGTAAGAAGAAACTAACCAAGAACGGAGACGACACGGCTGATCTCTCTCTCCTCAAACGAAAAATTGTGCTTCCTGAAGGGAGACAGAAGGAGAGGCTTCTACTTCTACACACATAAAAGGACAGTGAAAGGCGATGCACTCACTAATGTACTACCTAATATGAATTTTATTTCATTAATAATTAATAATATTTTCTACAACGACTTAACCAAATAATAACGTTTTAAATAAAATATATAAAAATGGTAACTGTCACCTTTTGTAAAGTTATATAATTTACAATAAAGTTCAATTGCCTTTTTCAGTAAGATTCAAGTTAATGTTTTGTTGTTATATAGCCAACTAGGGTAATAGTTTTAATTGGCCTAAAAAAACAGTAAGAAAATTTGTTTACTCAATTCAACCACGTATTTGGCCAAAACAAAAAATTCAACCACGTATGACATCCAAAAAAAGCTTCATGCCTAAAATCATCCCATGACCTTCTCATTTTCTAATCTTTCCATGGATTAAGTGATTTTTAATATAATCTATATATTACCTTAAAACTATTTTTTTTTTTATGTTTGATGTATTATATATATGAATATATAAATACGCACATTGAGTTAGTTTGACTGAATACGACTTCCATGCACGTAATGTATATCATTTTTCTAGTATATATACGAATATAATTTATGTATTAATTATGTACCTACTAACTATTCTCTTAAAAAATGTATCATCATCAGTTTTTTTACTAGAATTCCGCATTTATTTGTTAAACCAGTCAGAAAAATTAAATGAGTATCACCTTTTGTATGTCAACTAATCTAAATATTACTCAAAAACTATATATATTCTTATATATATTATATAAATGATCATATAAATATGCACATTTCTCGATTAGCTTGACTGAACACGACGTTCCTACATGTAATGCATGTCATGTTTCTAGTTTATACAAGTATATAATTTTGTAAGTATTAATTATGTGACTACTACCTATTCTCTTTTAACAAATTTATCTTTAGTTTTTTTTAGTGAAATTTCGAACTTAATTGTTAAACTAGTAAGAAAAATTAAACGTGTATAACCATTTTTATGTTACACTAATCTATATATTACTCTAAAGATATATATTTTCATGTTCTTATACAAATGAATAAATAAAAATTTATATTCAGTTAATTTGATTGAACACAAACGTTAATGCATATCACTTCTCAGTATATACAAGTGTATAATCCAATAAGGCAATAAGTGCTAATTCTATAATTACAATCTATTCTCTTAACAAATTTATTTTATTTTCTTAGTGAAATTACGCAATTAATGTTAAACTAGTTGGGAAAATTAAACGTCCATCAACTTTTCTATGTTAAACTAATCTATATATTACTCTAAAGTTATATGTTTGTATGAACTTAAAAATGTACACATTCAATTAGTTTGACTTACGACCTCCATGCACGTAATGCGTATCATTTTTCTACAAACGCTATTCATTTAACATATTTATCTTCAGTATTTTTAGTGGAATTTCACAATTAACTGTTAAACCTTATAGGAAAATTAAACGTGTAACACATTTTTGCATGTTAAACTATTTTATATATTATTTTGAACCTATACATTTTCATGTTCTATATATTATCTAATTAAATGAATATATAAATATTCACATTCACTTAGTTTGACTGGAGAGACGACTTAGTTTGACTGGAGAGACGACGTGCATGCACGTAATGCATATGATTTTTCTAGTGTATAAAAGCATATAATTTGCTAAGTATTAATTATGTAACTACTAATTATTCTTTTAACAAACATATCCTCCTCTTTTAGTGAAATTCCACAATTAATTGTTAAACCAGTTTAGATAGTTAAACGTATATCACCTTTTTTATATTAAACTAATCTATATTTTTCTCTAAAGCAATATATTTTTATGTTCTTATATATATATACGTGAACATATATAAATATGCAGAACTAGTTAATTTTACCGAGCACAATGTCCATGCTCGTAATGCATATTATTTTTCTAGTATATATAAGCATATAATGTTGGTAAAAAAAACATATAAGCATATAATGCAGTGTTATCAGAACCAGACCGACCCGGTGATCCGATCGGGAACCAAACCCCTGTTCAGTTTGGTTCAGCTAAAAAACTAAAATGTATATGAACAGTGTTTTAACCGGGTTGAACCTGACTATTTTTTTTAAAACCGGCTAGTTTTCGGTTCTAGTTTTTTTTGGGGGGGTTTAAATTTTTTGGGTGGCTCTCTTCGGTTTAAAGTTATGTTTAAAGTTTAGACCTATTGTGTTTGATTTTGAGACTATTGTTTTATGTATGTTCAAAGTTTGAGGTAATTATATTGTGTTTGAGAGTAATGTGTATGTTTGAGACTATGTAGTTTGAGTGTGTTTGAGAGTTGAGACTATATACGTAGTTTGAGGTAATTATGTGTGTATTTGAGACTATGCAGTTTGTAATTATATTTTTATTTTTTTTTAACAGTGAACCGGGTCCGGCCGGATTGGACCGTCCGAACCGGAAACTGCCCCCTCGCCGGTTCAAGTCGGTCCAGTTCTGATAATGATATAATGTGTTAAGTATTAAATATGTATTTGCTAACTATTCTGTTAACGAATTTATATATCTTATGTATTTGTAAGTGCAATTCCACAATTAATTTTTAAACCAAATGGGAAAATTAAGCGTCTTTCACCTTTTTGCATGTTAAACTAATATATATATTACTTTGAAGCTATATATTTTCATGTTCTTATATATTGTATAAATGAGCATATAAATATCCACATTCAATTAATTTGACTGAAGACGGTGTATATGCGCATAATGCATATCATTTTCTAGTATGTTTAAGCATATAATATGATAAGTATTAATAATGTAACTACTAACAACTCTCTTAACAAACTTATCATAAATTTTTAAAGAAACTTCACAATTAGTTGTAAAATCCTGTCGGGATAAATTAAAGTTGCTAAACTAATCTATATATTACTCTAAAGTAATATATTTTGATGTTTTTATATATCAATATTCTATAAGTGAACATATAAATATGCACACTCAGTTAGTTTAACTAAGCACTATTGGATCTTGATTTCCTGAATGCTGACTTGGCAGTGAATTGAATGCCAATGGAAGGATGAAGATTGCTCTCGCCTTAGCTCCGGTGAACCTGCAGGAAGGGGATCGCAACAGAGGAGGTGTCTCTGGGTCCCTCTCCGATACTTAAATGAATATATGTGTGTAAAATTCAAAACGTAAACTGAATGTATGTAAAGCAAATGTATTTATAAAGTAAGGAGACCAAACCGTAAAAGGCAACATCATATCTTAGTGAATATTGTGTTGGTGAAGATTAGGATAGCAGATATTACGGTTATGGCGTAATATTGCAGTTACCATATGTAATCTTTAGAGAATATGTGCCCGAGATATGCGTGATATCGTGGCCATATCTTTAGGAACGGTTGGTGGGACCAGAGAAGAGAGGTAGGGCTCTCTTTGGGGCGAGCACTCCTATGGCGAGCAGCATGAGTCCCCGACTTGGTGTTTAATGGCGACTAGCGATGGAGCCATTGGTGTCCACTTTAGCTTGGGTTCGATACTGGGCCACTCTATCGAGGGTCAGATCGACCTTAGCATGGACCAGTCCGGTTCGAATGACCTGGGTTTCACCCCTCCACAGTCATTGGGCCTCTGGGGCCATTTCCTTGTTGGGCTGTCATTATCAATACCCAACATTTGCCCCCGAAGCTTGAGTGACGAAGCTTGAGTGAAGTTTCTTCGGTCGAGCTTGATTCTTTGATAGGGTTTGAGATAGTGACACTTGAATTGAGTCTTCTTTGTCCTTTTCTGCTATTTGTACCATTCTGTAACACTTTATGATTCTTTGGCGATCAATCGTTCGATTGCTCAGAGTTTATGGAATATTCCGTCTTGTATTCCTTCTTGGCAACCACTCGAAACTGTCTAGGTTTATGGATTTTTTATCCTTCACTATTTGACGATCACTGCCTTTGAAAGGGTTTTCCAGAAAGGCCTAGTAATGCATTGGCAATCACTTTATCTGTATAGTAGACTTCAGCATTTAATGTCTGCACAGTCATCCAGAAGTCGAACGGACATTTGAGGCACGCCTGTCGTTTATTCTTCCGTAACCCAAGGGTAGTCTGACAGTTTCTGTACTGGCCGACCGTTTGTCTCCCCGAGGTGTCTCTTGGAATTTTAACATTGCTTTGATTTTTTTCTCAAAAGGTGCAATCATTCTATGTGTCGTTTTGATTCTGTCTGTGGTGGTTACTCCTATTTTGTCTATATAAGGAACATAACCTCTACTCATTTTTCTTTTACGCGTCCCAATCATCCAAATTCTAGAGAGTTCTGTGCTTCCTTGCTTTTCCAGTACTCTGTTTTTCAAAACTCCTTCTTTCCCTCTTCCAATTTCCGAAACTTCAAACAGGCATCAATGGCTTCCAGAAATCAATCTACAGGCAAGACCAAGGCAACAGCCAACAGGCCCTCCGCTTCAAACCCAAAGGTGCCTGCAAAGGCTGCTAATGCTCCCCTGAAAATCAGGGACGGTTCCTCTCCGGCTTCTAGCCAGAGGAACCCTGCTTCTGAGCAGATTCCTGGTCGATCGGTGGCCACACCTGTGGTGGTGGACGGACCAGACACCAACGTGCTCCTCTTTCCCCCAAAAGGTAAACACCAAGGTTTTCTATTCACTTGTTTTTCTGATAATGACTCCTGTTTTTTTTGTTTTCATATCGTTCTTGCCGTATCCTGATTTTCTAAGTATATATCAAGCCCAACGAGTTGAAGCCGGCTCAGTTCAAGATGGTAGTCTCCATAGGTGGCCTGAGTGAAATGGATATCCCCATGTACCCAGGCTTAGGGCTGCATTATCCTCGCGATTGAGAGGTTTACGTTTATGCGGCTCAAATCGATGTTGGGTTGCGTTTTCCTCTCTATGAGAATTTTCAAGAACTATGCCGTTATTACGGGATAGGTCCCATGCAGCTCGTACCCAACGCCATTAGGATGTGGGCCGAATTCAAGTTCATGTGTCTACGTCAAGAATGGACGTATTCATTGGCCTTGTTCCGATGATTCTTTCGATTGGCCGCCGTAGCGAACCACCTCCATCATTTCCAGACCCGATGGCCTAAATTTGAAGAATGGAGAGGCCAAGCGTGGAGCTGGAACGTTCACTTTCGGTTGGTTGATGACTTTCGTGCCACCAACTCCAACTACAAGATGTTCTACTTCTTCTGTAAGGGGGCGTGACTTGGGATTGTCTCAACCGGAAAGGGATACTCCCCCTGTCTTTGGCGAATTATCTGGGAGCGACCAGAACACCATCGACGACTTTTTCCGATTGCATAAATAATCAAATTTATGTTCGATCCATTCGGTGGCGGAAACCACTAAGTTGATGCTCGAGATGGCGGGCATTCATCAGGCCTCGCCAATTCTTATTGATTGGGTAATTTTCTAACATTTTTCTTTTATTGGTTGTAGGCGCTCGGGGCCACAAACTCATGAGTCTCTTTGATGACCAGGGTAAGGCGGGTTTGTCTTCAGACCAGGCGTCGCTGAACCTTCCTCCTCCTCCCTCCAGGCGTTCCTCCAAACGAAAGCCTGAGGAGGATCGCCCCTCAATCACTGTCCTGTTTACTTCTTTTTCCTCTGCCTTAAATTTAGGTTTATAATACCTTTGTTAATTTTTTTTGCAGAGAAGCCTATTGCTGAGGTGGCTCTTGACCCCCCTCCTGCCAAGAAGGTCAGGAGTTCAGGCGAAGAGCGCCCTGCTCTTCCCAAGAGCCCTGCTGCTCCTAAGGGTCATGTTGCCCCTAAGGAGAAGGCACTGTCTGTGGTCACGGCGACCCCTTCTCCTTCCAATCGCCCGACCCCTATTCCTCCAAAGGAGAATGAGGCTCGGAAGAAGGGGCCAACCACCCCAGGCCCTTCGAAGGCTCCCTCTGGGGAGTACTGCCCCCTAGTGGGCTTGTTCTAGCTGCCCAAGGCTGCTAACTCTAGGGGCGTCTGCGTCCCTTGTGGAAACCTCTCGAAGGCGGGTTTTTCTGATCAGAAGACTCTCTGGGGTAACCTGGACTTATGCATGCAACTGCTCGAGGGGATAATCCCTCCCAATGACCGAGCCTTGGTTCCCTCAGTGTTAGGATGTATGATATACATCAATATCTTGGAATCCAAGCATAAAAGAGTGCAGCTCAAGGAATGTCTCCGAGAAGCCTTTAGAAGTAGTTAGAAGGATTTAGAAGATTATAGAAAGTTCAAGAACCTGTAATTATGCTTAGCTTGTGCTTAGATGGTTTACTATAAATAGGATCAAGGTGTAATGGTTTCATTAACTCAAATCAATAGTAAGATTTCAGCTTCATTTCTGTTATTTCGGTTAGATAGTTTAGCTCTTAAGCTTCCTCTGTTTCAGTTTCATCTTCAACCTCTGTTATTTCGATTACAATTCAGTTTCATCTTCAACCTCCTCCAGATTCATCTCTGTTTACTAAGATGGTATCAGAGCTTGCTCGATTCGGTTTCATCTGCTGCTATTGATTCATGCCTTGCATTCAAGATCTGATTCGGATTCTGCACTCTGTCTTCTGCAACTCTGTTCTTCACTGCAAGCTGTTGGTGCGACTCTGTTCTTCGTTGCAAGCTGTTGCTGCGATCTTGCTGAGAAGCTTCTTGCGATCCTTGCTGATTAGAGCTTGCTCGATTCAGTTTCATCTGCTGAGATTGATTCAAGCCTTGCATTCAAGATCTGATTCGGATTCTGCAACTCTGTTCTTCGCTACAAGCTGTTGGTGCAACTCTGTCCTTGCTGAGAGTTGTTCTTCGCTGCAATCTGTCTCTGTCGTTGCTGCGATCTGGCTGAGAGGTTGCTGCGATTCTTGCTGCTGTGAAGATCCTTGCTGCTGTGAAGATACTTGCTTGTGTGATCCTTGCATCCTCACTGTAAGAAGCTCTGATCATTCGCTGCAATCTGTATTTGCTGAATTCTGTTGCTCTGTTTGCTGCGACCTTGTGTCTGTCATTGCTGGTTGCTCGGTCTTGGTGTGATCGATCCATTGCTGAGTTTCTTATGAGAAGATTCTTGATGCTGTGAAGATCCTTGCAGCTGTGAAGATACTTGCTTCTGTGATCCTTGCATCCTCACTGTAAGAAGCTCTGATCTTTCGCTCCAATCTGTATTTGCTGAATTTTGTTGCTCTGTTTGCTGCGACCTTGTGTCTGTCATTGCTGGTTGCTCGGTCTTGGTGTGATCGATCATTGCTGAGTTGCTGCTGAGAGGATTCTTGATTCTGTGAAGATCCTTGCAGCTGTGAAGATACCTGCTTCTGTGATCCTTGCATCCTCACAGTAAGAAGCTCTGATCATTCGCTCCAATCTGTATTTGCTGAATTCTGTTTGCTGCGACCTTGTGTCTGTCATTGCTGGCTGCTCGATCTTTGGTGTGATCGATCTTTGGTGTGATCGATCCATTGCTTCCATCATTCGTTACAAGACGTGCTGTGAGTTTCATTGATCTACATTCGTACTCTGTTCTGTTGTTTTGGTGACTTGTTTTACTGCCTTCATTTGTTGGAGTCATGGAAGACGATATCCCGGCCTTCTTTAACAAAAGAATTTGCCAACTATCTGGTGAGGACACATTCCAAGCATGGAAACATCAGGTTCTCCTAGCCGTTCGTGGTATGAATTTGGAAGCTTACCTGTTTGGAACCATGGACGTTCCTCGATTGATTGACGATCTCGAAGGAAATAAGGTACCTAATCCTGATTTTCCTAAATACTATCAGCAAGATTCCTCTCTAGCTTCATGGTTGCTATCATCGATTGCATCTCCTATAAGCAAAGGTTTAGTAGGATGTATGACTGCTTCATCGATTTGGAACAAGTTGCATCAGAATTTTTCTTCTTCCTCAACAACACGCATTATGAGTTTATATGACAGATTGAAAGTTCGGAAACTGATTACTCAACCAATGAGAGACTACTTAACAGAGATACAGCTTACATGTGATAGCTTGGCCAGTTGTGGCCACCCTATAGAAGAAATGCAGCAGATATCTATTATCTTGAATGGCGTTAAAGGACAATACGACAGTGTCATTGCGGTGATCCATGCGAGTAGGAATCCGTATGATCTGTCGTCAATTTCCTCGGTCCTGTTAGATGCTGAGGCAAGGCAAAAAGAGGTGTTGTTCGATACATCTTTAGTCTCTGAAAATGTAGCTGTGAAGAACACGGATCAGGCCATCAAGTCAGTGGAGGATTCAAGCCAGTCTACTGCGGTTGATACAGGCCAACAGAAGACCAACTCTTATGAGTATCATCAATCAACCTCTAATACATATGGACGTGGACGAGGTAGAGGCCGAGGCTATGGCAACAATAGGCCCCAATGCCAACTCTGCGGGAAGTTTGGCCATCTGGTCCATCGGTGTTACCAAAGGTTCAACACCAACTTTCAAGGAGTGACTGCACAAAATCAGCATCCTGACAGCATGGGTGTCAACATGGCGAATGTCCAGT
Organism: Chamaenerion angustifolium; assembly: GCA_946814005.1. NCBI lineage: Eukaryota > Viridiplantae > Streptophyta > Magnoliopsida > Myrtales > Onagraceae > Chamaenerion > Chamaenerion angustifolium. Next base: position 7,129,938 of record OX328279.1, read on the forward strand.
GGAACGATGATGATTCGGTATCTGCTCACTCCATGACCTCTGCAAACTCAATGATCTCAAAGCCTGTTCAAGCCTTTCAATCAGCCACGCCAATGCAAATGCCCTCAATGCCTGCTGCTTCGATTAATTCATACCAGTCCTTCGGTTCTTGCTTGCCTCAGAATCCTATGTACTATTCAGCTGGTTATCCTCCCATGTTCGTACCACCTCCTCAACCTCTCCATGCCAACAATCAGTTGTCCTTGAATAGCACCAACTCCTCCTACCCTGATATGCCTTACTTCAGTCTACCATCGGCACCAGCTCAACCTGTCAACCCTGTCAACACCATGGACAATATGCATCAAGTTCACCTCGTCAACACTTCTGTCAATGGCTCTACCTCCATAGACAAGGCATGGTATCCAGATTCCGGCGCTACGAATCATCTATCTCATGGAGTACCCTCAGGTGCTCAATCATACAATGGATCTGGTAAGGTTCAAGTTGCTAATGGTCAATACTTAGATATCACGAGTATTGGTACATCTGTTATTAACACTTCATCAAAACCATTGATCTTACAAAATTTGCTTTATATTCCTCAAATCACTAAGAATCTGGTTTCTGTATCGCAGTTTACCAAGGATAACAACGTTTACTTTGAGTTTCATGCCACTCATTGCGTGGTAAAAGACTCAAATACTCACAGAGTGCTGCTTACAGGATCAGAGGTTGCAGGCCTTTATAAGCTAGACTTTAGTGATTTTCATAAGTCTGTAATGAATGGAAATAATAAGAGTAATGTGTGTCTTACTTCTTCCTGTAATAAGACTGATTCGAACATTGATAGTACAGCTGTTTGCAATGTTACTCAAATGAAGCTCTCTCCAATTACTCTTCATCAGAGACTAGGACATCCATCTCAGAACATTCTATCTATAGTTATTAAACAGTCAAACTTGAATTTCTCTTCTCAGATTCCTATGTGCAGTGCATGTGCTATTGGAAAGAGCTGTAAAATGCCATTCAGTGCTTCTCAGTCAGAGTATCAGTTTCCTCTGGAATTGCTTGAGATGGATCTCTGGGGACCTGCACCAACATCATCTAATGGTAACAGGTATTATCTTAGCATAGTTGATCTATTTTCACGCTACACATGGATTTATTTTTTGAAAAACAAGAGTGATGTTGCTGGAGTTTTTCCTCAATTTCAAAAAGCAGTTGAAACACAGTTGGGTTTTAAAATCAAATCTATTCAGACTGATGGTGGTGGTGAGTTCAAGGCATTATCTTCTCTGTTTATTCAGCATGGTATAAAGCATCGGTTAACTTGTCCTTACACATCTGAACAAAATGGTGTTGTTGAAAGAAAACATCGCCATATTGTTGAGATGGGATTGACATTGCTTAATCAAGCTTCTGTACCTATGCAATACTGGAGTGACGCATTCTTTACTTCAGTATTTTTAATAAACAGACTACCTACTCGAGTGTTGGACAATATCTCACCACATGAGAAGTTATTTTGCAAACCTCCTGACTATGATTTCTTAAGAGTGTTTGGGTGCTTGTGTTATCCCTTTCTCAGACCATATAACAGGCACAAACTTGAGTTCAGATCGACACCTTGTGTGTTCTTGGGTTACTGTGCAAATCAGCATGGTTATAGATGCATGGATGATTCTGGTAGAGTGTATATTTCTAGACATGTCAGGTTTAACGAATCTGTTTTCCCTTTTGCTATGAAATCAGGTCCGTTTATGCAATCAGGTGCGGTTAAAAATACTGCAACATCTCTTCCCTTCTTTCTTCCTTTTAATTCATCAATTTGTGATCCTATTGATGACTATCTAGATAGTTTACCTGTTTTGCCTCAGGTTCAACCACGGATTCAATCCACTCCTAGTATTCCCAGGTATGATACATCATCTCCTGATGATCCTCCACCTATTCATACTGAATCTTCTTTAGAAGATCATGTCATCCATCATTCCTCCTTTCCTGTTGATAATGTTGTTACTTCTGGGGTTGATAAAGAGGTAGGCCCAACTGTTGTCAGGTATGGTCTCTCAGATTCATCTCTTGTTCCAATTCCTTTGTCTCAGCCTGATGTTTCAGTTGCCTCTGGTTCCGAGTTATCTAATGCAGCTCATGTTAAATCTAGAAATAACAGTCATTCAATGCAAACTAGATCTAAAGCTAGAAATTTATCTGCATTAACTACTTCTTTGGTTGCTTCTACAGATTTTATTCACACAGCTCCGGATGATGTGCATACTGCTATGCAATATTCTCAGTGGTCCCAAGCTGTCCATGATGAACTTAAGGCATTGGATGATAATCAAACATGGTCCTTAGTAAGGTTACCTGGTGGCAGAATTCCAATTGGCTGCAAGTGGCTGTTCAAAATCAAGAAGAACTCAGATGGTTCGATTGCACGATACAAGGCTCGTTTGGTTGCCAAGGGTTTCTCTCAAAAAGCAGGATTTGACTTTCAGGACACGTTCAGTCCAGTTGTGAAAGCTCCCACTGTAAGAATCATTCTGACTCTTGCTTTGACGCATAAATGGCAGCTTAGACAAGTAGATGTCAATAATGCCTTCTTACATGGTGAGTTGTGTGAGGATGTCTATATGAATCAGCCACCCGGTTTTGAAAAATCAGATGATCAAGGTAATGTTCTTGTATGCAAACTACACAAGGCACTCTATGGACTCAAGCAAGCCCCTCGAGCATGGTTTGAACGACTCAAAAATTTTATGATTCAATCTCTTCAGTTTTCAGTATCCTTAGCCGATAGTTGTCTTTTTATTAAGAAATCTACTACAGGTACGGTCTTTCTTTTAGTCTATGTTGATGACATTGTTATTACAGGTAGTGATACAGATGCAATTGAGAAGGTTATTTCTGCTATTAACAGTGAATTCAAACTTAAAGATCTTGGTACGCTTAACTATTTTCTCGGAATGGATGTGCAGATTGCTGAGGACAGTCTCATCTTAGGACAAAGGAAGTATATCAATGAATTGCTGCAAAAGACTGGATTGTTGGATGCTAAGCCTCTTCCTACACCAATGGCAGGTAACTTTCTTACTAAAATAAATTCAATAGAGGATGATTCTCCTCCTGCAGATGAGCACATGTACAGAAGTGTCATAGGTGCGTTACAACATATTTGTGTTACTAGACCTGATATACACTTTGCTGTTAATAAAATGAGTCAGTATATGCAACATCCTGCTATCTGTCATTGGAGAGCTGTGGTACGTATTCTAAGATATCTTAAAGGCACAATTGACCATGGATTGCTTTTTCGTGCTAAACCTGTCATATCTTCTGACGTGGAGTTAGTTTCATATGCAGATGCTGATTGGGGTAGTGATCTAGCTGATCGAAAATCAGTGTCTGGTCATTATCTCCTTCTAAATGGCAATCCTATAGTGTGGAGCTCAAAAAAACAACCTGTTGTTTCCAGATCCTCAGCTGAAGCTGAGTACAGGGCAATTGCGAATGCAGTTTGTGAAGTCATGTGGGTAAAATCTCTTCTTTCTGAACTTGACGTTAAACTAACCTCTTTGCCTATCATTTGGAGTGACAATACAGGTGCAGTAGCTTTGACAGAGAACCCCATTCATCATTCAAAAATGAAACATGTAGAGTTGGATTTATGTTTTGTCAGGGAGAAAGTACAGGCTGGTCAAGTAGTGGTGAATTTTGTACCTGCTGAAGAACAACTTGCTGATATTCTGACCAAACCCATAACTGCCAAGTTGTATGTTCCATTCAGGAAAAAACTTGGAGTGATGTCCTTTAAAGAATTAACATCTGGCGACTCAGATCAAATCAGTGAAAATGCTCAGAATCATGATATTGATTCAGATGATGAGTAATATATCCTATCTGTTCTATGTGTGGTTTTCTTCTCTTCTCTGATTGCTTATTTGTTCTCTATTATATGTTCTATTCTCTCTGTAATTATGAATGCCTAGAAACTGTCTTTCTTTCTGTTTCTCTATGTGTTTTGAATATTTCAATCACTCGATTACACTTGTGTTCAGTTTATCTCTACATCATCTCAGCTTGGGTTTCTTGCTTGGTTGTTTGTTTTTCAGATTTGAGACTTGTGTCTTATCATGTGTCTACGTGTATTGGTACTTATCTTCTTCTTGTCATTCATGGATTTCTGATATTCGACATTGATTTCATGATGATTTGTCTCTGCATAGGATGACTTCAAAATAAAAGATGTCCTTTACTGATTAAATCAGTTCTATTGGAAATCTGGCATAGGGTGAAGTTTGAATCCAAAAATATCACTCCATAAAGAAAACGTCAAAGATACTTTATGGAGTGTTTGAGGATGAAAAGATGGAGGAAAATTGGAAACCTCCCAACTTCATTGGTAAGATAGAGGAAAATTGAAAACCTCTCTGTCAGAAAAAAAAAAAAAAAAAGAGAAAAGAAAAAAAATCAAGATTTGTGAAGTGATTATGCAGGGACAATGATTATGTGGTCTGTTGGTTTGTTCAGAAATCTGTTTAATTGCAATATGAGGATTGTTCTGATATATGTAGATAATGATAATATACATGTTTTGTCTGACAAAATTTTCAGCTAAGCATGAATATCCATGGTATGTAATGATAATGATGATATGTCTGGATATTCAAGTGTGTTGAATGATTGCAGATGTTCAACTCCTATAGATGGAACGACAGACTGATTGAGTCATGGCAGCCAGAATTCAGGAAAATAAAGAACTATGATCGAGAATTAGATGAGCAAAATGGAATTGAAAAGAAAACTTCGCAAGGGAATGTTAGGATGTATGATATACATCAATATCTTGGAATCCAAGCATAAAAGAGTGCAGCTCAAGGAATGTCTCCTAGAAGCCTTTAGAAGTAGTTAGAAGGATTTAGAAGATTATAGAAAGTTCAAGAACCTGTAATTATGCTTAGCTTGTGCTTAGATGGTTTACTATAAATAGGATCAAGGTGTAATGGTTTCATTAACTCAAATCAATAGTAAGATTTCAGCTTCATTTCTGTTATTTCGGTTAGATAGTTTAGCTCTTAAGCTTCCTCTGTTTCAGTTTCATCTTCAACCTCTGTTATTTCGATTACAATTCAGTTTCATCTTCAACCTCCTCCAGATTCATCTCTGTTTACTAAGAGAACTGCCTACCATCGAGGGGATGATGAGGTTGCATTTCGAACGGATCGCCTTGGTAAGATTTCTCATCTTTGTTTGTCTTCATATTACTTGTTCAATTTTCCTTAGACTAACAGTACTTTGCCCCTTTTCCCTTGTTGTCAGCTCGTTCGAGAGGAGCTGGCGATCGGTCAGGTCGTCGGGGAGCTTGCCGATAAGCAAACTGACCTGCTTATCGAGCTAGAGCAGTACAGAAGTCTGGGGTTCTCCCCAGACCAGATGGAAGGTGTGAAGGAAACGGCGAACGCGACGGTTTTCTTTATGGAACATGATCGAGAGGAGTATTTCCGGAAGGAGGAAATGCTCCTCGCCTTTGTCAAGAGGAAGGAAGGAGAGGCAGCGGTCACTTTCAAGAAGTCTGAGGCAGCCAACAAGCACTTAGCCGAGGTAGAGGCTGCCAATGTTCACATGAAGGCTGAGCTAAAGGAGGCTGAAATTCGGAGGGCAGCTGCTGAAACTCAAAGAGTTGCCGCGGAGGCTCAGAGGGCTGTCGAGGAAGCTCAGAAGGTCGCTGCTGAGGCCAGGGGGAATGCCCTGGAGAAGGAACAGCTTGCCATGCAGCTGAAGTCTGTTCCATCCCCCCAAAGTGTAGTCGAGGATTTCAAAAGGTCCGAGGAATTTACCGACTGTGCTTTGGAGGTGATGAAGGCTGAAGTAGCCTCCTATCTCCAACTCCTGGTTGAGGACATCCAGTCAGTCGACCCCAACTTTCCTCTTCGGGAAGTTGAGTCTCTTAAGCCTTTCCTCAGGAACACCCTTCCCAAGGAGACTCCTCCTGCTGCTGTTATCGAGGAGGCTGCCCCCGAAGGCGAGCAAAGCGGCTCCGTTCCTGAAGAGCCCAAGACCTGAAGTTTCCATCTCCTCGGCCATCGTATCTTTATTTTTGGTTTAGATAATAGTTTTTTATCCTCCCTTGTATTTTGGGGGTTCCTTGTAATTATTTTTCGATTTCAGACTCGATTATTTTTTATAATATTGAATGCCTTTTATATTCATAAGTCTTTATCTTTATTTGACTTTGAATGTGTTGGCGATTCTTCTGAGGTCTTAATCGTAATTACCTTCGACTTTTCCTTCACTTTATGATGGTTTCAACCTTTAGGGTCTTGGACTTTTCTCTAGGCTTAAAATGATAAGTCTTTATAGAATTATCTATTCCCCTCGCCAAGTATAAACATCTTAAGGAAAACCTCTTAAGACTTAAAAGTATAGACTTTTAGGTTTGAAGATGTGTTACCTTATTGAAGTTTAAGCCTTTTGGAGTGTTCGCCTAATCACAAGGAACTTGTTACTTAAAGCTTCATCATCTATAGTGATCGCTTAAGGTTCCTTTCTAATCTTCTAGAATTTGCTTCACAAAGGAACTGTTATCCTTAGTATGGATTGTTCACTTTGGATATAACTTCTTCAAAATTTGCCCAACTTATATGAGAATGGCTTCCTTGATGGATTGCTTGTCTTTGTCGTTAGGACTTCTACCTTATTTTGGTAATGGGTTTTATGCCTGACTTTGGTGTCAGGTCTTTTGCCTGACCTTTGCATAAAGTCTTTTGCCTGACCTTGGCGTCAGGTCTTTCGTTTTGCCTAACCTTGTTGCTAGGTCTTTTGCCTAACTCTGGCGTCAGGTCTTTCGTTTTGCCTAACTTTGGCGTTAGGTCTTTTGTCTGACTTTGGCATCAGGTCCTTTGCCTAACTTTGGCGTCAGGTCTTTCGTTTTGCCTAACTTTGTTGCTAGGTCTTTTGCCTGACTTTGGCGTCAGTTCTTTCGCCCAATTTTGATATCAGGTCTTTTGTGTTGCCTAACTTTGGCGTTAGGTCTTTTGCCTGACTTTGGCGTCAGGTCTTTCACCCAATTTTGATATCAGGTCTTTTGTGTTGCCTAACTTTGGCGTTAGGTCTTTTAGCTGATATTGGCGTCAGGTCTTTCGCCCAAATTTGATATCAGGTCTTTTGGTTTGCCTAATCTTGTTGCTAGGTCTTTTGCCTGATTTGGTCATCAGGTCTTTCGCCTGACTTTTGGCGTCAGGTCTTTTTTCTTCAATGTCTGATTCGGTCATCAGGTCTTTTGCCCAATTTTGTTATCGGATCTTTTTTCTCCGATTTGATTCGAGTAGTAATTCTTTATGAAGGAATTACTTGCTTTTATTGACATAATATTTTGATTACAAGCTATGTATAAAATATCCTTAAATGTTTAGAGTTGAATGGACGGGGTAACCTTTCGCCTTCGGTGGTTTCCAAATAGTAAGATCCTAGGGCGACGATCTCTACTAACTTGTATGGTCCTTCCCACTTAGCTGAAAGTTTATTCTGACTGTCCAGTCTTGTAAATTCATTCATTCTCATAACCATATCCCCAACGAGAAATTGGCGAGCGCTGACTTTTCTGTTGAAGTATCGAGCGGTCGCCAGTCGCATCTTAGCTTGTGTTTTTTCTGATTGTCACCTCTTTTCTTCCGCTAAGTCAAGGTCTGTCCTACGCTCAATTTCGTTTGCCTCAGTGTTAAAGTGTAGGATTCTGTGGGTAGGCACCGCTATTTCGGCGGGTGCTACTGCTTCTGATCCATACACTAAACTGAAAGGTGTTTCTCCAGTGGCTGCTTTAGGGGTTGTTCGGATAGCCCATAATACGTTTTCCAGCTCCTCTGCCCAATTTCTTTTGAATGCTTGAACCTTTTTCTTGAGTCCTGCTAAAACAACTTTGTTAGCTGCTTCAGCTTGTCCATTCGTTTGAGGATGATGCACTGAGCTGAACCTATGATCGATATGGTATTCTTCGTAGAGACATTTAAGTTCTTTTCCTACGAATTGTGGACCATTGTCGCTGATAAGTATCTTGGGAACGCCAAATCTGGAAAATATGTTGATCTTCAAGAAGTTGATCACTTGAAATTTCGTTGTAGAGGCCAAAGCTTCCGCCTCTATCCACTTGGTGAAGTAGTCGATCGCCACTATGATGTGAGTACGTTGGCCAGTACTAATGGGAAAATTACCCAATATATCTATTCCCCATTGAGCAAAAGGCCAGGCGCCTGCCATTGGGGACAACAGTGTTGGCAGTCGACCGGATCGTGGTGCGAATTGTTGACCAGTTGCGCACCTCTGTGTTAATTCAGCCGCATCTTTTCCCAAGGTTGGCCAGTAATATCCCAGTCTGAAGATCTTTCGTGTCAATGAACGTGCACCTTCATGGCATGCTGCAACTCCTTCATGAGCTTCACGAAGAACCCTATCTGCTTCGGGATGAGAGATGCACCTTAGATAAGGGTTTGAGTAGCCTCGCCTATAGAGTTCTCCGTCTATGATCAAGTAACTTTCTGAAAGGCGTCTTATCCTTGTGGATTCACCTTCGTCTTCTGGGAGAATTCCCTCTTTCAAGACATTCTGGAATGGACTCATCCATGTTACCTGTCCTTGAATGTTGAAGACCTCTGCTCGGTTGTCGAGAACTGAACATAAGGCTTTTTCTAGGAACTGTACATCTTGAATTCTTGTCCCTCCAAACGCCAGCTTGCTTATAGAGTTTGCCATCTGTTTCTCTTGGCGAGGAAGGGACTCAATCGCAAAATTATTGGCAATGTCGAGGTACTTCTTCATCTTTTCCCCATTGCCTCGTAAGTGCCATTGACCTGGTTGACAATTAGCTCAGAGTCGCTTTTTACTCTGAGTGTTGATATGCTCATACCTTTTGCAAGTATGAGTCCAGTAATAAGAGTCTCGTATTCTGCTTCGTTATTGGTCGCCTAAAACGTTAGGGCGATCGCATACTTCAAAGGCTCGTCCTCGGGAGGGATGAGAATTAGACCTGCCCCCGAGCCTTCTCTTAAATAAGATCCATCTGTATAAAGTTCCCAGATTTGGTTGGTGTCTGCTGATGAACTTGGCCTGCTTTCTGCTTCTGTCAGACCATTGCTTGTACTTTCCACTATAAATCCAGCCAATGCTTGACCTTTGATGGTCGTTTTCGGCGCAAATTTTATCTTGAACTCGCTGAGCTCGATCGCCCACTTGACCATTCTTCCTAAAGAATCTGGTTTCAGCAGAAAGTTTTTGAGAGGCTGATTGGTGAGAGCTGTAATGTCGTGCGCGTGAAAATAAGGTCTTAGCTTTCGAGCAGCAATAACTAAGGCATAGAGATACTTCTCAATCTGGACATATTTTATTTATGCAGAATTAAACATCTTGCTAACAAAATACACTGGACTCTGGACATTATCTTCTTCCCTTATTAAGACGGCACTGACTGCTACGTCGCTGATGCTTAAGTAAAGGAAGAGCTGCTCGCCAGGAATAGGTTTCGCCAAAGTCGGGAGTGTTTGAATATGCTGCTTCAGGGATTGGAAGGCATCCTCGCAGTCTAGCATCCACTCGAACTTCTGGTTGACCCTTAGTGTTTTGAAAAATGGTAATGACATGTCGCTCGCCCTGGAGAGGAAGCGGTCTGTGGTTCCAGACCGGCTCCCGTTCCCACAGACGGCGCCAAATGTTGGATCTTGATTTCCTGAATGCTGACTTGGCAGTGAATTGAATGTCAATGGAAGGATGAAGATTGCTCTCGCCTTAGCTCCGGTGAACCTGCAGGAAGGGGATCGCAACAGAGGGGGTGTATCTGGGTCCCTCTCCGATACTTAAATGAGTATATGTGTGTGTAAAATTCAAAACGTAAACTGAATGTATGTAAAACAAAGGTATTTATAGAGTAAGGAGACCAAACCGTAAAAGGCAACATCATATCTTAGTGAACATTGTGTTGGTGAAGATTAGGATAGCAGATATTACGGTTATGGCGTAATATTGCAGTTACCATATGTAATCTTTAGAGAATATGTGCCTGAGATATGCGGGATATCTTTAGAAACGGTTGGTGGGACCAGATAAGAGAGGTATGGCTCTCTTTGGGGCGAGCACTCCTATGGCGAGCAGTAGGAGTCCGCGACTTGGTGTTTAATGGCGACCAGCGATGGAGCCTTTGGCGCCCATTTTAGCTTGGGTTCGATACTGGGTCACTCTATCGAGGGCCAAATCAACCTTAGCATGGGCCGGGCCGGTTCGAATGACCTGGGTTTCACCCCTCCACAGTCATTGGGCCTCTGGGGCATTTTCCTTATTGGGATGTCACTATCAATACCTAACAAGCACGACGTCCATACATATCATTTTTCTAGTATATATAAGCATATACTATGTCAAGTTTTAATTATAACTGTATTTTTAAGTGGTATTTTGCAGTTAATATTTAAACTAGTCGGGAAAATTAACCGTCTTTCACATTTTGGCTTGTTAAACTAATCTATATATTACGTTGAAGCTATATATTTTCATTTTCTTATATATATTATATAAATAATCATATAAATATTTACATTTAGTTAATTTGAGTGAAGACGACGTTCATGCACGTTATGCATATCATTTGTCTAGTGTATATAATTGTATAATTTGATAAGTATTACTTATATACAACTATCTCTTAACAAACTTATTTTCATTTTTGACTGAAATTTCACAAATAATTGTTAAACCAATCGGGTTAATTAAAGGTATCACATTGTTTATATATGTTAAACTATTCTATATATTACTCTAAATCAATATATTTTGAGAAAAATATGAAAAAGATGTAACATGTTTGACCCCGGTGGTAAAAGCGGCTCAGTATTTATTTTTGATGTAGTATGTTTGGTGTTGTTTGTTTTTGATGAATTCCGTTTGTGTCCGTTAAAAAATTCCATTAACACCGCAAATGCCTTGCACGTGACTTTTTTCGGTATGAAATTACGAAAATGTCCCTCGCTTCTTCACTGCTATTATATGTCGTCTTCCCTACATTGTTCTTCCCGATTATGAGGATGTTTTCTTTGCATCAGAAGTGCTTCTGTTATACCTCATACTTGTTTCGTTCGCACTGTTATCCAAGGAGAAGCCATTCGAGTTCGACGGGTTCATCTTCTTACTCGTCGAACTCCCCGTCTCGGTCTCAGTCCATTAGCCTCTCACCGGCGGTGAGCCTTAGTCCCCAGAGATCTCACTCCAAAAAACCGGAACACATTTCCGACACGGCAAAATCTGAAGCTCACTACGCTACTATCGATGAGAGAAAGACTCCACTACTGTCGTCGTCTCAGTTAACCTCGCCGGATAGAGACTCTGACAAGAACTTGTCGAGATCTTTCAGCACCATGTACGACGGAATCCCCAGTCTCCGTCACTTTCGCACTTTTTATGGTCGTCGGGGAGAGCTTTGGAGAGGAACCCAGACGTGTCCTTAAGACTATGGCACATTCCAAATTTGAACCCTAAGTCTCTGTCGTCATCTATCATTTCTTCACCATCGCCAGGTAGAAGATCGAACTCTTCGAACAGAATCAAGGATTCTTTATTGATGTTGGCTTTTGGTTGGTCGCTAGAGAGAGCGGTGGAGGCTAAAGAAGACCAAAGCGACCAAGATTGACTTGAAGTAAGAACCTTTCTCTGTTACTGAGTGTCAATTACTCTTTGTATTGCAGAAACTGAAGAATTATGCTTTTGCGCAGGTTGAATGAGGAAATGATTGAGACATTGTTTGTTGCACCGAACTCAAGAACGAAGGAAATGATGCCAAAATCGGTCCTTCCATACCCGAATCAAGAAAACAGAGTTCTTGATTCTAGAAAGTCCCAGAACATTGCTATTATGTTGAGAGCTTTGAATGTCACCATTGAGGAAGTTATTGAAGCCCTTCTAGAAGGTAACATCATATTTGCTAGTAATATATTTCACTTGTTTTGAGTTTGAATCCATTTCAAGCAGACCGTGAATTTTGCGCAATCATTCTATATTATTCTTGAAATTCTACTTCCTCGTGTCATCAGTTTCAACTCTTTATGATTGATTCTTGTCACTGCATTGTTGATGAATCAAGTGATTCTTGTCAAATTTCGGTGAGGAATGTTGTCTTGGCTTTCACTGATGCACTAAGTTTTCATTTTTATGTTTACTTCTGCAAATTGCAGGTAATGCAGATACACTCGGAATAGAACTCCTCGAGAGTCTCTTGCAACGATTAACTGGGAGGGAAGGAGTGCAAGGGGCTTCAGTCGCAAGGGTCACCGATGCTGGGTTTTTGGGGAATAGAGGGCAGTTCGGTTATTGGAGGGAACCAGTTCAGATATTGGAGGGAAAACAACTCGAGGGTAGTTTTCGTATTTTCATTTTCGTTTTTTTAACGTTCAAATAATCAAGCACGCGAGCTGCAAGTGTCCAATTTAAACGGATAAATTGACGGAAAAAACAAACGTTTCTTCAAAAACCAACAGAATGAAACATACTACATCAAACACCCGTGGTCCAAAACAAGTTACATCAGTTACCAATTTTATCAAACATGTTACATCTTTTTCGTACTTTTCCCATATATTTTTACATTCTTATATATATACACATATATTATATAACTGAACATATAAATATGCACATTAAGTTAGTTTACTGAGCACGACGTCTATGCACATAGTTCATATAATTTTTCAAGACTAAATAAGCATATAATTTGATAAGTATTAATTATGTAACTACTAACTATTCTATTAAAAAAAATTATCTTCAGTATTTTAAAGTGGAATTCTGCAATTATTTTTTTTTTTAAAATCAGTCGGTAAAATTTAATATCTTTCACCTTTTTGCATGTTAAACTAATCTTTATATTACTTTGCAAATATATATTTTCATGTTTTCATATATATTATATAAATATTCACATTCAGTTAGTTTGACCGAAGACGTTGTCCATGCATATGCACGTAATGCATATAATTTTCCTTGTATATATGAGCATATAATCTGATAAGTATTAATTATTAAGCTACTAACTATTATATATAAAACTTATGTACATTTTTTAGTAAAATTCCACAATTAATTCTCATATTTGTCACAATAACTAAACATGTTATGTTAAACTAATATATATAGTACTCTAATTAAAGCAATATATTTTGAAATTATATATATATATATATATATAAAAGTGAACATATAAATCTGCACATTCACTTAGTTTGATTGAGCACGATGTCCATGCACGTAGTGTATATCAATTTTCTAATATATATAAGTGTAAAGTTCCTCTTCAACTTCCTATGAAAGAAAGAAAAATGTCCATAATGAAAAATGGATTCACTCATCTATGTACAACTATGAAAGACTACCAACTATATATAGCTAAATCATCAACGAAATTTCTACAACTAACTAACTTCCTGATTATCTAACTAATCCTCGAATAATTTAAATTAGCTAAATTAGTCCCTATAACTTATGCATCAGTAACAAACATAATAATCTAGAAACTACTTGATCAAACAGAACATAGTATCAACTTCAGCTTTGAGTTGTCTTCCATTATTGCACCAGAAGACTTCATTGTTGCACCAGAAGACTTCTCCTCATTTTTGTAGAAAGAGATTTTGCCTAGATTCCTCATGTCTTAGGAAAACCGCAGAAAAGGGCGCCTAAGGAGAAGAAAAGTGACGCTCTTGAGGGTTCCGGGAGAAGAAAGCGAAGTCAGTTGAGGAAACACTCGACCCCCTCAAGGCCCCGACTGAACTCTTCAGCGACGACACCAATGAGGTTGTCGTTGCCTTTAAAGTTGTGGTTCTTAAATCCTTCTGGATTAATAGCAGTGTTGATAGTAATAGGCTGAACATACTGTTCACTAAGAAGCGGGGTCCCCCTTATTTGGCCCATGGCGGCATCATGTGGACCTACACCGAGTATTACGATGGCACGATTAAAAAAGGAACGTTTGACCCTTCCTTTGATCGGGCAGGAGTGACACCTTCAGGACCTCCATGGCAAAAGGCGCAGACTCCTGATTGGACTCCTGTTGCTGGGTCTGGAGTGATGCCTTCTAGAGAGGTAATTCTGGTGGATGACCAGTCGAAGAGGACCGAGACACTACCATCTCCACTCAGGGTGGCGCATACACCTTCTCCTGTTTTGGCACGTACAAGAGACGAACGCCCTTCCCTTACATAGGGCCTTATTTCGATATTCGCCACGATCTTTTGGAGACTGGAGGCGGCGCAAATCCTTATCAACCTTGGGAGCCTTGCTCCAAGTTTAAGAAAGTTACCCTCGTCATGGGGAACTCCAGTCTGGACCCTAACTTGGGTCTTCACCTATTAATTGGCGTCTGCCCGCGAACTGACCGAGCACCTTTGAGCCTAGAGTGTGACGCTCTAGAGGGCCTAGCCAGACAAACACTTTCCACCATCATGAGTCAAGTATTCACATTTCATTCTTCTTTATTTCTTCCCTTAGAATTTTTCATACTTACAAATTCTCTAACACTTTCCCCTTTCAGGTTATTCCTACTCAACTTAAAATGGATGCCACCATAATTGGGTTGGCCGAGTAGAGGAATGGCAACATCTCCAAGCTCCAAAAGGTGCAAGCCTTGGAGCTGGAGTTAGAGCGTAAGGACCGCCGCCTCTCCATGCAATAGGAGGCGCGTGCCGAGCTAGAGGCAGGTGTGGTGTAGAAGGAACAACTCGCCACCAACTTAAGAAAGGCGCATAAGAGGGAGAGAGCCCTCATCGTGCTGGTAGAGAATCTTCAAAAGGAAATGGCCAATCTTCAAGGAGAGGTGTCGACTTCCCAGCAAGCCATCGGGGATTCCAAGAGGGAGGCAACACGAGCGAAGGAAGAGGATGCGCGAGCAGCAGAGGAGGATGCGTTCCCTAAGAGGTTGGAGGAGAGTGCCACAGAGGCCATAGAGACCTTCCACACCAGTAACTAGTTCGGACTTGCTGCAGCGGAGTAGAATCACAAAGTTCTAGTCTTCATCTTCAAGAAGGCTTCCAGGGATATCCAGAGCGTCGACACCAATTTTCCTTTGGATAAACTTGACTTCTTGAAGGATTACCTCACCTTAAAGGCCAAGGAAGCTGAAGAGGCGAAGGCGGCCGAAGAAGATGAATCGGAGGGTGAGAGCGGCTTCTCTGGAGGATCCGCCTCTGTTCATGGAACGCCTCCCGCAACTCCTTCCAGAGAAGCTTCTTCCACAACACCCGCTCCTGAGCCCGGGAACAATCCGCCAGTGTTGCCTTCTCCCCCAAAGGATCCGCCATCACCTTTAGCCTAAATATCTTTAACCCATGACTTTTAGCTTTCTTCTTTTTAGACTTAGCGTTTTACTTGTAAGGACTTAGTCTTTTTCTCTTATTTTAGTTGTAATGAGTTTTGGAGTTTGCGGCACCTTTGGCGATACATTTTGTACTTAGCTTATTTTACAAAGTACTTGTCCGTTCTTCAATTGTGTCGCCTGCTTTTGTTATACAAGTATTTGATCCTTATTTTCCTAAGTGTGTATCCTTTATTTGATATCAACACTTATTCCACCTAACCATGTAACTATTCAACATTTATCTTTATTTCGACTAAGTGTGATTGTTACTTTAACGGTGTCGCTATTTATGCATGGGCCTGATAGTTTCCAACACTTAGCCTTTCCCAAAGGAAATTGGATGTTAAGGATGTGCCATTAAATCATAACTCGAAATTGAACCATAACACCTTTACAACTTAACTCTGAAGGATACACTTTGTGTTCCTATCATTTGATCGCTTTTGAAACCCCTCATCAAACTTAAGCATTCCACCAATAAGTATTAATTTCGCAACGCCTTCAATATGTATTAAACATGCCTTGGCCTAATTACAAAGTACTGAAAATTCTAAGTCTTTTACATTGGTATCAGTCATATGACGCCTTTTAAGCATAAACGTTTTTCAAATGCTCCCCATTAAAAGTATTTTTTAATACTTTCCCTACTTCATCTTCAAGGATATGCACATTCGGGTGAGGAATGACGACGACCTTATAAGGTCCTTCCCATTTTGGAGACAATTTTTTCATCATATCTTGGTGCAAATATTCGTGTCTTGTTCATACCTTCTCCCCCACAAAAAATTGGCAAGAGGATACTCGCCTATTATAATATATTGCCATCGCGAGGCACATCCTACCTTGGGTTTGTTCTTAAGCCCATCTATTCTCATCCACGAAATCTAATTCGAGATGCCTTTGATCATCATTAGTCATGGCGTCAAAGTGTTTCACCCAATGGGACACCATCGCTATTTCTGCTGGGGCCATAGCTTCAGAACCATACACCAATCCAAAAGGCGTTTCCCCAGTCACCTTCTTAGGTGTTGTTTGAAGCGCCCAAAGCACATTTTATAATTCTTCTGTCCACTTTCCTCCCAGGGCGTCGAGTCTCTTCTTCAAGCCATTCAACATCGTTCTGTCTATTGGCCTGCACATGTTTTACTTAAGCATGTTTTGTCGAAGCATTTCAGTTCCTTCTCGGCGAATTGTAGACCATTGTCACTGATCAGAACACTTGGAATTCCATATCTGGAAATGATCCTAGACTTAAGGAATTTGATGACTTGAAATTTTGTAGTGGACGCCAACGCCTTTGCTTAAATCAACTTTGAAAAATAGTCAATTGTCATTATGATATAGGTACATTGCTTAGACCCTGGTAATGAGCCTACCAAATCAATCCCTCATTAGGCAAATGGTCATGCGACGCCTATACTGGTAAGCTCAACTGGAGGGCGCACTATCTTTGGCCTAAATTTCTAGCATGACTCGCACGTAATCACCAAAGTTGTCGCCTCTTGGTTCATTGTAGGCCAATAGTACCCTTGATTAAGAATCTTTCACACAATTGACCTTGCCCTTTCATGACAGACCGCATATCCTTCGTACATTTCCCTCAAAATGGTAGTCGTCTCTGGATGAGCGACGCATTTGAGGTAAGGTGTAGAAAATCTCCGCTTATAAAGCATTCCATCAATTATCTTGTAACTTGGGGCCAGGCGAATAATCTTCTTAGCATTGACTTCATCCTGAGGAAGTTCTCCAGATTCCAAATAAGTTCGTATGGGCGCCGTCCAATCCACGACTGTATTGATGTTTGCGCATGTCATATTCTCCTCTTCATGTATGGTCTCTCTAAAATGCATTTGTATGGGCATCGCTTGCCAATCATATTTGCTTAGGGAATCTGCTTCTTGATTTGATTCGTGAGGGATAACCTCTATTTGGAACCTTTTGAATCCTTCTCCCAACTTCATATTCTCCCCTTTCACTATGTATTCACCCTTAACTTGATTTACCACCAACTGTGAATCACAATACCCATGAAGTGAAGTGACACCTAATCCCTTTGCCAATCACAAGCTACTGACCAACGCTTCGTACTCTGCCTCATTATTTATTGCCTTAAAGGTGAGTACTAGTGCATATCTTAATAGGGTGTCGCCATAAGGCGGGGATAGTATTAGCCTTGCCCCCAAGCCTTCAACTGATGACGAGTCATTCGTGTAAAGTGTCCAAGGATTCTCATCCTCCCCTTTTTCTGTAAGCGACGCTTTTTAAAGACAAGTTGACTCAACAATAAAATCTGTCAACGCTTGTCCCTTAATTGCAGTTCTAGGGGCGAATTTAATTCGAAACTTGCTTAATTCGATGACCCATTTGATCATTCTTCCTGAAGCGTCAGGTTTTTGCAAGAAGTGTTTTAAGAGTTGGTTTGTTAAGACTGTGATTTCATGTTCATGAAAGTAGGGTTGAAACTTCCTAATCGATATTACCAACGCATAAAGATACTTCTCAACCTCCATATAATTCATTTAAGCTTTGACAAGAGCTTTCGATACATAATCCACGGGCACCTGACCCTTGCCTACTTCCTTAACCAAGACTGGGCTTACAACGACCAGACTGATACTCAAATACAAGGATAATGTGTCGCCTTTGGAGGGTTTCGCCAACGGTGAGAGCGTCCTGAGATGCTACTTCAGGTCCTTGAACGCCGTTTCGCACTCAGTCGTCCATTCAAACTTCTTGTTGGCCCTTAACATTTGGAAAAATGGAAGCGATTTATCCTCCGCCTTCGCGAGAAAACGACTGAGCGCCGCTAGCCTTCCGTTTAAACTTTGCACTTCCTTGTGGCAAGTGGATCTTTTCATTGCTTCAATCGCATCCAGCTTCTCAAGGTTGACCTCTATACCTCTTTGCTAACCATGTAGCCCATAAATTTGCCAGAATGAACGCCAAATGAACATTTAGCTGGATTCAGGTGCACTTGATAAAGGCACATCCTTTTAAAAGTTCTTATCAAGTCTTTGACATGGTTGACACTTTTGATTGACTTCACTAACATGTCATCCACATACGCTTATATGGTGTCGCCAATCATTCCACCAAACAGCTTATTGACCATCCTTTGGTAGGTGGCACCAGCATTAATCAATCCGAACGACATAACTGTGTAGTGATAAATATCACTGTCGGCATATAAGGTTGTATGTTGCACGTCACCCTCGACCATTTATATCTGGTTGTACCTAGAGTAAGAATCCATGAAGCTGAAAGTTCATGGCCTGAAGTGGCATCGACCAATTGATTAATCCTTGGCAACATATATGAGTCCTTTGGGCATGCCTTATTTAATTCCCAAAAGTCGACACACATCTTCCACTTTTCGTTGCTCTTCTTCACAAGCAACAGATTCTCTACCTAGGTCTGAAACCTGATCTCTTTCACGAAATTAGCATCAATTAACATTCCTACTTCCTGCTGATAGCGATCGCATTTTCTTCTCCAACAGGGCGTCACTTCTGACTGATTGGCCTGATGCTCGGGTCAATATTGAGTTCATGGGCAATCACTTCTTGATAATCCCAGGCATGGCAATGGCCTTTCAAGTGAACATTTATTTAAATTCCACCAACAACATCGACAAAGCCTCAACTTCTTCTTCAGGTAGCACTGTTTCTATCTGCACCTCCTTTCTCAGACCATCCACCGGTTGAAGGTTGCTCCTTTATTCTCTGGGATCCTCTTCCATGTGAATGGAAATAACCTCTTTATTTAGCACATTGCGTCACACTGAATGGACATAACAGTTGCACGTCGCTGGCTGATCTCCCTTCACCACCCCGATTCCATGTGGCGTTGGAAATTTCAGCAGATGATAGTAGGTAGAGCGAACCATTCTATGAGGATTCAGAGTCGAACGCCCCAAGATGGCGTTGTATGATGCAGGAGCGTCAACCACAATGAAAGTGGCATACATACTTCCATCTTTCACCTAAATACACTGGAAGGGTGATAACCCCTACCAGGTATATAGCCTTCGAGGCGAATTCCATCAAGGGGAAATTGACCTTCTTCAGATCCTTCTCACCTTTTCCCATCTTCTTCAAGGCGTCGAGAAATAAGACATATGTTGAACTTCCTGAATCGATCAACACCTTATTTACTTCATACCGATCAATCTCTGTAGTAATTACAAGGGTGTCTTCATGGGCGTAAATGACATTCCCCATCTCCTCTTCAGAGAAGGAGATGACCACCCCTCTTCTTCTCTAGGGTGCTTCCCAGCTTTAGAAGTTCCCAAAATTTGAGAGGCGTAAACCTCCCTAGCGGCACCCATCTCTCCTTTAGAGGCAAAACCACCACTTATCACATTGAGGGTACCGTTCTTAGATCTCGACCCTTTATTACTTTTCTTAGGTGACACCTGTATTTCCATACTAGGGCTCCTACACCTCTCTCGACACGCCACAAATTTTTTCAAATGCCCTTGTTGTATTAGCCTTTCGATGTCCTTTTTCAAAACATGACAGTCATCTGTGTTGTGTCCTTTGCATTGGTGGTATGGACAGTATTGGTTAGGATTGTTACGCATGAGCGCATCACCCTTTCGTAGTGTGGGGGCGTCGCCAAATCCTTCCTTTCCAATTCGTTCATAATCACTGAGATGTCATGATTCAGAGGCGTGAAATTCTCAAAGAATCCTCGCTTGGGGCGCAGGACAAATTTGCGCACTTATCATCATGCCCTGATTTTGAAAGGTGTTGCTTCAACTTTTCCCCTCTTGAGCCTCCTTTTTAGAGGTTTCCTTGTTCGCCTTTTCCCATACCCTTCTTTGCTATTTCCAAATCTATAAAAGATGTAACTCGCGCCGCCATTTCTTCAACCGTGTTGACGATGATGATGCTCCAACTATCATACAAAGACGAACCCTTAGGACCCAACACTCTTATAATAGCGTGAACGGTTTCCCCTTTTGTAATTGCTTGGTCGATTCTACTCAGTTTTTTGTTGAATCTAGTGTAGAAGTCGCCCAAACTCTCATCATTTCTATTTTTGAGGTGATCCAAAGTTCCTACACTCTTGAGAAGTTGGTGTCCTCCCATAAACTCGACAATGTAAAAATGGTTATACTCTAAGTTTCTTATGTTTTAAATTATCTTACTATATTATTAATATTGAATATCATTTTCAATTGTTACATTAATTTATGTAACATTAAAATTTTATAAGATGATAATTATATATTATGTTAACGTAAAAAATTATTCATTGATATATATTATGTTAAAAATATATGTTAATAAATTTGTACGATTTAGAATTAACTAGTTTGTGTGTACATTTTTCCATGTATAGTCACGAATGAAGTAACAACATATACACATCAATAGTCAAATAAATAATAAACCCAATAAATTCGAAATATATATGACAGTATAATCTAAATAATACTTACCCCACTATTAGGACTGACAATTTTTGACACGGTCTACTTTAAAGCGTATATGAGTTTGACATTAACACATCCCAGGTTTAAACAACTCCTATCCGTTTAGAAACGATTAATAATCGTGTCTAAACACTTTTCATCTGCAGATATCTATATATGCACGATTAACTAATCGTGTCGTGTATGTCTCTGACACATTTAAACACACGA
Organism: Chamaenerion angustifolium; assembly: GCA_946814005.1. Taxonomy (NCBI): domain Eukaryota; kingdom Viridiplantae; phylum Streptophyta; class Magnoliopsida; order Myrtales; family Onagraceae; genus Chamaenerion; species Chamaenerion angustifolium. The sequence goes on from OX328279.1 coordinate 7,150,949, forward strand.
TTAACTAATTATGTCTAATCGTGTAGTGTATACATGTGACACGTTTAGACACATATTAGTATAATAATAATAAAAAATATTGAATACCCACTTAATTTTTAATATTGAACTTTGAAAAACTTACTTTGTAAATATGGATTTGTGTTCTGAAAAATATGTGAAATAACTTGTTAAATTAGTGAATTATGTGTCCCATTGTGTCATGTCTATTAATCATATCGTGTATAACAGCTGCGTATCGTGTCGTGTCATATGAACATTACATGTTTTCAATCAAAAAATGTTCATTAAAATTAATTGTGTCGTGTATCGTGTCACGTGTGATCTGTTAATTAATTGTGTCATGGCCGTGTATGAATATTTGAGACACGTTTAAGACCTATCCGTTTAGAAACGACACGAAACGATTGCCACCCCTACCCACCGTTATTCATGAGCTGTGTAATATCAAAGTAAAAAAAAATAAGATAATTACATATCAAATTTCATTTTTTTTTAGATCTTACATTAGGATTTTTTTTATGTCATCACGGTAGATTTGTTATAGTAGTACTCATTTCATAGATACTGAACGTGTTAATATATCTTAAGAGTATATTGAATGATTTTACTCACAAGTTCAATTTTATCACAATTTTGTCAATAAATAAATACTTTTCTTGTATCGACCTAAAAATCCCCTTCTAGTAACTTAGGTCGTATAAGCCCATACCTCAACAAAATATTTTTAAAGCGAAATAATAGATATGAAGATGACCGCATGAGAATGTCAAAAGAATAAAGAACAATCCCCTCCCGATAACTTCTCTTGATTGCACAATAAGATGACAGTCTCAGAATGTCAAAAGAATGAAGACTAATCCCCTCTCGTAACCCCTCCCGATAACTTCTACTCATTGCACAGTTAATGACAAAACGGGTAATAGCAAACACCCATGGGAAACATAGTAAGAAAATTCAAAGTGTTATAATAATGTTTTGAACTCTATTTCTTAATAATGAATAAAATTAGGTATCTTGCCCGTGCTTTGAATGGTAAGTAATAACTTTAATTTATTAATTATTAATGTTTGTATTTTAATTTATTCTTAATGGTAAATATTATTACATTATTTATTAATGAAATATAGATTAAAAAAGATCTTTACTATTAATAAAACTTAAATTGTCAATAATAAATAATTATGAGTTTTTATAAAAATAAAATAATTATGTATATTATACCACAATTATGAGTGAAATAATATCAAAATGGTTAAAAGTAAAATAGTAAATTAATAAATATTGCAAGGGTAAGCGTAAAAACGTTTGTTGTTTCTTTTTTAATTATCAAGTTTGAATATATATACATACATACATACATACATACATACATACATACATATATATATATATATATATATATATTAATAGAGTTAGTGAATAATAATATGTGTTGATGATAAAATGATATAAAAATTTACCAATATAATATTAATGTATATTTTTTAACTTAACTTTTATGTTATTTTTTTATTGTATATTTATCATAAATATTATGTTGAATATACATATTTTTGTAATTGTATCTACTTTGATAATAGTTATTAATTATTTTGAGACTTATTAAAAAATTTGTATATAATATTAAAAATATGTATTTTTATAATTGAACATGCTAATATGCGAAATTTCATATACATTCATTTTTTCATAAAATAAAATAGTAGTTTTTTAGTATTGTAATATTAATTGTAAATAAGTTAAAAATATAAAATTTCATTTAAGAAGTTTTCTTTTTTTTTTTAAAAAAGAACAATAACATTTAAAAGTTTTCTTATAAAAATAAATAGTAATATATTGATAAAAAAAAAATAAGACCATAAAAGTGGTAGGTGAGATAAAATATCACCGTGAGAATGAAATTTTTTAGAGGAATTCTAGAAATTCTGAAGGTACGCGTGGCTGAGTCTATGTTATCGTCGGTTACAAAAAAATTTAATCAATCAATGAAAATGTTTTTTTAACAACTAAGTAGTTCAAAAACTTATGTGTTCTTATTATACAAGAGTTAGCAAAATTAATATAGGTAGATAGATAGATAGATATAAATATATATTTTCATGGGAAAAAAAATAGACCACAGTCTTAGCCCAACCCAAGTGACAATTTTATGTCTTTGCCCAAGTTTATTGTTAGGGTTTTTTAGCACACTACAACACTACTCTCTCACTTTGTCCGTTTTTAGATTTTTAATCAAAGATCTTGTAACCATAGTCATTAGAATTAGATTGGACCACCGATCGATCCCCGTTCGACCGTGAACCGACGGGATGAACTGTCCGGTTCTTAAAAAAATACTGAAATGCATATTGAATCCGGTTAAGTAGGTGAAAACCCCTTTTTGGGAGAACCTATCGATTTTGGTTATTCGATTAATGACCAGTTATTTTACTGTCTTCCTTTTTTGTTCCTCACTGTGATTTATCACTTAAGTGTAACCCCTAATTTTAGGTAATAAGTCATGTGAACCGACCGGTGAACCAACGGTCAGACTATCTGAACCGAGAACCAACCTCCTCACCGGTTCTGATAACTATGGATTAATTGTAGATAAGTTAAAAAAATATATAAACTTCCATTCAAAAAATTCTCTAATTATTAAAAAAAAAAAGAACAAAAACATTTAAAATTTTCTTATAAAAAGAAATAGTAATATATAATTAAAAAAAAATTAAGACCATAATTATGGTAGGTGAGGTAAAATGTGAAACCTATGAGAAGGTTCAGAGAAATTCTAGAGTTTCTGAAAGTACGCGTGACGAATCTATGTCAATCTCAATTATAATTTTTTTTATCTGAAAATATTGTTTTTTTACAACTAAACTAAATAGCTCAAAATCTAATATGTATATAAATAGATAGATATAGATATATACTTTCCTGATTAAAAAAAAACTTCTAGTAGTCTCAGCCCAACCCAATTGACAATTTTCAGTCTTTGCCCAATTAATAGGGTTTAACAAAGTACAAAATCTACACTCTCAGTTTGTCCGCTTTTTCAATCAAAGAGCTTGTAACCTATCATCAATTTTATTTTGATGTCATCACTGTAGATTTGTTATAGTAGTACTCATTTCATAGATACTGAACGTGTTAATATATCTTAAGAGTATATTGAATGATTTTACTCACAAGTTCAATTTTATCACAATTTTGTCAATAAATAAATACTTTTCTTGTATCGACCTAAAAATCCATTTCTAGTAACTTAGGTCGTATAAGCCCATACATCAACAAAATGTTTTTAAAGTGAAATAATAGATATGAAGATGACCGCATGAGAATGTCAAAAGAATAAAGAACAATCCCCTCCCCGATAACTTCTCCTGATTGCACAATAAGATGACCGTATGAGAATGTCAAAAGAATGAAGACTAATCCCCTCTCGTAACCCTCAATAACTTCTACTCATTGCACAGTTGATGACAAAACAAAAAGGGTAATAGCAAACACCCATGGAAAACATAGTAAGAAAATTCAAAGTGTTATAATAATGTTTTGAACTCTATTTCTTAATAATGAATAAAATTAGGTATCTTGCCTGTGCTTTGTATGGTAACTTTGTAGGGTAAGTAATAACTTTAGTTTATTAATTATTAATGTTTATATTTTAATTTATTCTTAATGGTAAATATTATTACATTATTTATTAATGAAATATAGATTAAAAAAGATCTTTGCTATTAATAAAACTTAAATTGTCAATAATAAATAATTATGAGTTTTTATAAAAATAAAACAATTATTTATATTATACCACAATTATGAGTGAAATAATATCAAAATGCTTAAAAGTAAAAAGTAAATTAATAAATATTGCAAGAATTAGCGTAAAAACGTTTTTTTTAATTATAAAGTTTGAATATATATACATACATTTATATATCTATATCTATCTATCTATCTATACACAGTACACATATATATACAATATATACATATATATATTATATATATATGTGTACTGTGTATAGATAGATAGATAGATATAGATATATACTTTACTGATAATAAAAAAAACTTACAGTAGTCTCAGCCCAGCCCAATTTACAATTTTCAGTCTTTGCCCAATTAATAGGGGTTAACACATTACAAAACCTACACTCTACAATCTCAGTTTGTTTGTCCGCTTTTTCAATCAAAGAACCTACACTCTACACTCTCAGTTTGTCCGTTTTTTCAATCAAAGAGCTTGTAAGCTTTGGGAGTTTCATAGGTTCTATTAGTGGTCAGCTTCAGCAACTATGATATCGTCGATTTCATGGATCCCTAAAGGGGCGGCGAAAGCCATCCCCGAGGTGGCCGTCCCTGAGCCGCCTTCGGCTGAAGAAATTGAGGAGATGTTGAAGAGTGGCCTTCTTGAGCAAAGGTGATTTTTGTTACTTCCTGTTATAAAAGTGGTTGATTTATGCGTACAGTTGATTGTATTTTGGCATGTCGCTATTTTTTTAAATTGATGTAGCAGTTTATCTGAGCTATGGCGTCGGTAGGGACCCGTTCATTGTTCTTTAAAATTTAATTTAATTTCACGCGATAATAATATTCCTATTTCAGGGTTAATAGGATACGGACAATTTGCTAGCTGAGTTTTTTTTTGTTCACAATTTGTTATTTGACTTTACATGAAACTTCTAATGACAAGAATTCTATTTTGTTTACTATATTATACTTTCTTTTGTGCAAATTACTAGTTTAGCATTTGAGAAACTTACAATTTGGTAGCTGAATTTGTGAAAAAAATTGCACTTTAGTTGACATACGACGGACAAATGCATGTCTTTTGTGCAGCTATGAGGAGGAGAGCGAGGAAGATGAGGAAGAGATGGATGTTGATGCTTCGAAGAAGGCTGATGAAGTTGCTAACGCGTTATCTGTCGCGAATGCGCTACGCCAAACTTCCGAATCTCAAAGCTTAAATGTCAATTTTGAAGATATTACTGATGGTCTGAAGGAGCTTGACATGGACAATTATGATGAAGAGGAAGCTGGTGTGTTTTTAAATGTGATGCTTTTCCACCTAGTCTTCTGACTTCTGAGCAATATATATTCTAATATCTGAGTGTTGATTACTGCAGTGATTGAGGTTTTCAGCTCCGGTCTTGGAAATGTGTATTACCCTAGTAATGACATGGATCCATTCCTCAAAAATGAAAATGTGAGTGTGGACGCTACAGAGTGGAACTAATTTTTCATTTTTATTTGCGACTGTATAATGTTGCTCTTTTTCTTCTTAGGATGAGGAATCTGATGAGCTTGAAGACAAGGAAATTAAGCCGTCCGATTCTCTTATTGTATGTGCACGTACAGATGATGGATACCATGCTCTTGAGGCACGTAGTTCATGATCCAAATGCAGTTTTTTCATTTCTCCTTGTACTTATTAGTTTCACTTCATATATGCTTAGATTGGAAAACCAAAATTTTGTGGTTGTAAATTGTAATTAATTTCCTACAAAGCAGGTTTATGTATTCGAGAAGCTGGATGATGGTGATACAAATCTATTTGTCCACCAGGAAGTAACTATTTCTGAATTCCCCCTCTGCACAGCTTGGCTTGACTGCCCTCTTAATGGTGGAGAAAAAGGTATGGTGATTCTCTGGGCTTATCCTTAGTTGTGCACTTCATATAACTCTCATTTTTGCAGTGTTTTTTGCCCTTCCATTTACATTTGGTGGACATCACAGTGCATTAACATTTTTTAATTAACAGGAAATTTTGTGGCTGTTGGCTCAATGGATCCTGCCATAGAGATCTGGGATCTTGATGTTGTATGTATATAACATGAAACACCCACTGTCATTTTGTTTATTAAGCAATTCAATGAAAATGTAAACTCTTTTCTATCCCTTTTGTAGATTGAACCAGTTAAGGCATGTGTTGTATTAGGTGGACAAGAAGAAGTGAAAAAGAAAAAGAAGAAGAGCAAAAAGAAGGTAATTCATGTAATATTTCTTATATTATTGTGGTATTGTAATGGCATTTTGCTTCAGTTGACTTCACCCAAACAAGTTGAAATATTGATGTGCTGAGTCCTCAACTCTGTCTTTAACTCTGTCTTTAACTCTGTCTTTATACTTCTCTCCGTGTATCGGAGAACAAGACCTTAGTGGACATTCACTTGGTCTACCTTGTATATAGATATTTACTGCTTTGTGTGTTTAAACATTATAAACTGCCTTTGCTTACTGTCACTTACCAATCTTACCATATTTAGGCAGCTGTCAAATACAAGGAAGGTAGTCATACTGATTCTGTACTTGCTCTTGCCTGGAACATGGAATACAGGTGATTTACACTTCTTGATTCCCTCTTACATTTTAATTTTGTGTTTTTGGTTAAAGGCAATCATAAACTATATAACTACAGGAATGTACTTGCAAGTGCAAGTGCCGATAGACAAGTCAAAATTTGGGATGTGTCAACTGGAAAATGCAGCAGTACCATGGAGCATCATACGGACAAGGTAAGATCAATTTTATTTATTTGCTTTGCTCCTGCTCTTTAAGTATGAATCTTTTTTCATCAAGTATACAGATGAATAGATGATAGTGCAGGTTACTCTTTAAGGATGAATTTGTAATAAATGCTCAACATGGTATGATTATTTTTTTCCTTTAATTTTCAGGTTCAAGCTGTTGCATGGAATCCCAAGTCTCCACATATGATTCTCAGTGGATCATTTGACCGGACCATCGTCATGGTAACCATTTTCCCTCCCATATTTTTGATATAAAATTGTGCCATATTTGGGCGAACGTAATATAATCTTATGCTTTTTCTGTTTCTTTTGTGTTGTTAAGCTTTGCACCTTTCCAATGTCTTTCTCCTATGTTTTGGAATGCAGAGGGATTTGAGGTCCAATTCAGGAGCCAAATGTTCAGTTACAGCAGATGTTGAAAATTTAGCATGGAATCCACATTCTGAGCTATCCTATGTGGTAAGTTTTAACTGGGATGATGCAAGTTCAAGTGATTGAATATTGTGTACTGATTGAATCTTATTGATGGTTCAGGCATGTCTTGAGGATGGCACCATTAAAGGGTTTGATATTCGCGTTGCGTCTGATTCATCGTACACAGCTCCAACGACTTTCACACTTCATGCACATGACAAAGCTGTCAGTTCGGTCTCCTATAATCCTTCCGCACCTAATGTATGGTCACCACCATCGCCTGCCTCTCTTTAGTTTGTTTTACCTTAGTTTTGGCAATTTCATTCATCAGCTATTATTGACTGGAACTAATTATGCTGATTTTCTGCAGCTTCTTGCAACTGGGTCACTTGATAAAACTGTAAGTTGGAGTTGTATATAAAATAAGTAGTAATTTATATTTTAATGAATGGTGAAGTTGATACTGTTTTTGTCCCATTTTTGGAATGTAGGTGAAACTCTGGGATATGTCGAATAACCAGCCTTCGTGTATGATCTCTAGGAGTCCAAAACTTGTGAGTTGATTTCTTTTTCTATTTCTTTTTTACTTTCTGTTGCAGGTGCTGCTGCTGCTGCTGCTGCTGCAGATGATGAATATGAATGTGTTGTGTTGCAGGGTGCCCTGTTTTCTGTTTCCTTCTCCAATGATAGTCCATTTTTGCTTGCGATAGGAGGATCCAAGGGGAAACTGGAAGTAAGTATAGCTTAACAGATGGTTTCAATCAATCGTATTATTAATGAATATTTGTATAATATGTTGAATTGGACGATGGTATGATTGTAGGTTTGGGATACATTGGCGGAGGCTTCTGTTTCCCAAAGGTTTGGGAGGAATGGCGAGTCATGATGGATTCGTTTCAATCACTCAGACTCATGGAAGGAAAGAAAGTCTATGTTGTGCTGAAATTGAATGAATGATGAAGTGAGGAGAGAGAGATGGAGGTGCTGATATTTATAAGGAGGTGCTGTTTGAGATTCCATTATGTATGTTGATTTATAATATATAGAATTGGAAGAGTAACTTTTTTCTTTCGGGAGAATCTATTTGTAGACCATCGACTATTTTATACAGACCACTTTTATTGAAAGACTAAAATTTATTGAACCGTAGACCTCTTACATACTAGCTAAAAGTTTTACCACTATATTAGTAACTCCAATTGTTTTTTATATACTTCTAATATAGTTATTGAAGCAATTCTCATATTATTGTATTAAACATTTTATGTTTAATTATTGATGCTATTTAGTAATTAACATTTGTTCAACGTTGTTTGTTTAATTATAGTTTTAAATTAATTATGTATCTAATAATTAATTTTTTTAAATGATTGAAAAATAAGTAATTTTCTAAATTTAGTATTTATAGACTAACAGAATACTCATTTTGAAAATATTTTTTCAATCATTTCTAAAAAAATCGGAAAGACTATAATATGTAGATAATTAAATTAGAACTCCAACACATATGATGCTAAGTTTCAATTTTCCCATCAACCATAAAATTTGGTCAAATTTATAAAAATTGTTAAAAATTACCAACACTACTTTGACCAAATTTTATAATCGATAAGAAAATTGAAACTTAACACCATATATGTCGTTAGAGTTCTAATTTAATTATCTAAATACTATAATCTTTCTGATTTTTTTTAGAGATGGTTGAAAAAAATATTTTCAAAATGAATATTCTGGTAGTTTATAAATACTAAATTTAGAAAATTACGTATTTTTCAACCATTTTAAAAAATTAATCAGTAGATACATACTTAAATTAAAACTATAATTAAACAAACATCGTTGAACAAATGTTAATTACTAAACAACATCAATAAATAAACATGAGGTGTTTAATACAATAATATTAGAGTTGCTTCGATAAATATATTTGAAATATATAAGAAATCAATTGAAATTACTAGTATAGTGGTAAAACTTTTAGTTAGTATGTAAGAGGTCTAGGGTTCAAAATTTGATAGAATCATAATTTTTCACCATTTTGATAATATGGAGTCAATTTAGTAACTACAAAAATATGAGGTCGATTTGATAATTAATTTCTTTAAAATTAGTAAGGACAAATATGTACAAAACTATTAAGGCATTTTAGTATTTCAACAAAAGTGGTCTGTATAAAGTAGTCGATGGTCTGCAAATAGAATCTCTATTTTCTTTTACATATTTATTATTTTCTAATATTAAATTCATAACTTATAGTTTACTCATATTAAACATACAATCCTCAATTATATTTATAAATATATCATGTAACTCATTATTATTTTTTTATCTTGCAAAATTTCATTCATATCTAAATTTAAAATCTTTATTTATGATTTTTATTCAAGTTTATTTTTATTTAAATGTAGTATTATATTATATATTAAAAGTACGTGTTTATATTAAATTTATTATTATAACTTAGATTTTAAACTGAATTAATGAATTATGTATATTACATATCAACTTATATATAAACCATTGTATTATAGCGTAGTATTTCAACATTTCATCCCTATATCATCCATTTGATAGGTTTCGGCTTTATGCCTTGAAAATAATATGAAAATATATTTATGATTAACAGTTTACTTTTATGGGTTTGACCATGGTGCTAGTGCGCATGCCAAACTGTCCTCTTGATGGTTCCTTCCAGGACACCTGACCATAAATAAATAAAACTTAAAAACTTAATATTATTATATAATTATGATGAGCGTATTCAATATAATTTGTAGAAAATTATCCAAAAATCAATAATAATTTCTTAATACTCTTTTACAATATTGTGAAATGTTACATTTAAATAATTGTAGAATTAACATATCTTACAAATCTAAAAATTATCCTTAAATATAAATGACAATTAATATAACTAAAATAAATATATTTTTGCTAATAAGTTTTATGAATTTCTAAATATGCGACAATAGATATCTTAAAAATATAAAAATTAATGTAAAAACATTAATTCACATCATATTAATTAATATTTGATATTCATTTTTACCCCGCTTAATGAGGTCCTGGAAGACTTTGATGTCAAGGCTACCGTGAAAGGTATAAATTTTGAACTTAGTTGGGTCCAATCCGAGCCTAGGCAATTCGAGGTGATGTTGATCAGAAAGTCAATGGTACCCCCGAGGCCAATCGAAGTTTAGAGTTGAGTTCGTGCTTGAACTGGTTCAAGTGATACACTTGCGGGCCTTGACATCCTGTTACATGTTGTGATGGTGAGGAGAAGAAATCAACCCTAGGAGGACAACTTCACGTGAGAGTGTGAAGACCCTTGAGCATAAAGGTAAGAGAAAGGCTTCAGATACCCCTTCACATTACACCCTATGAACTATTGAGATTGGATAGTACCTATGAACTAACAATCAAACCAATCAAGGTATCTATATCTATATATGTTAATTTGACTAAATCACATACAATGTTGACAAATAAACTTTTTGTTGTATTTTCTCACTCCTAATGTTAAATTAACATCTTCTAATTGGTCCATGTCAATAATAAATTTTTCATTCTAGGTGGCATGCCATGTAAATCACTTTAAAATATTTTAAAGTCTCTCATTCATTCTCAAGATAAGTTACAAAACTTATATCATTTCTCATTCATTCATAAATTATGATTTTTCATTAAATATATTTTATGAAGTGAAATTTATATTATAATAAATACACAATATTATATTTTATGAATATCAAGTATGCACATATTAAAATACTATTTATATCAAAATATTTTTTGAATATCAAGTATAACCCAACCTATTTTTGAATTATTAAAATACTATTTATATAATAAAATATAATATATTATTATGATTACTAAAATAAATAAATAAAATTACTAATGATTTTAATATGGACATTAACATATATTTTACAGTTTTGTGAAAAATATGTTTTATATATTTATAACCCAATCTATTTTTGAATTATTAAAATACTATTTATATAATAAAATTCCTCTATATTCTATCTATATTTATATCTATTAATTTAACTTGAATGTATACAAATACAATTATGACAATTAATATTTTTAATACATTTTCTCACTCCTGATGTTAAATTCATAACTTCTTATTGGTCCATGTCAAACATGTAATTTCCATGCATATGTGGCATGTCATGTAACTCACTTTAAAGTTTTTCAAACATTCTCATTCATTCTCCACATAAGTTACAAAAGTTAAACAATTTCTTCCTCTTTCACATGTGAATTTTTTTTTTTTTATTTATTTAAATACAAAATTTTATAAAATTATGTTTCATAAAAATCAAGTAAGTACACATATGAAGTTTTGTTATTAAGCTTTATTTCTAATATTAAATTATAATTGATTTTACGTATTGCATATATTATTTCTATATTAATAGTTGCATGTCGAACATTATGTACACAATTATAATTATGCATGCAATATAAATTTTAACACATATATAAAAAAATATATTAATATTATTAGTATAGTTTTTTAATATTTTGTATATAGTTATGTAGAGATTCATTTTTAGAAATAATGTCTACTATGTGAATTTATAATAATTTTATTTTTTTATTAAAATACTAAAATTGATAATATTATATTTTAAAAAAAATCCATAAAATATCATTTAAGTGCACATATTAAAGTTTGTTAATAAAATTTAGTGCTAAGACTAAATTATAAGTAATTTTCTGTGTTATTTACTTTTATAAATTAATATATAGATTATGCGGGGCAATATAAAATTTAATACATGAAGAATAAATATTCATATTATCATTATATTTTCTTAATATTTATTTTATAGTTTTGTAGATCTTTGTTTTTAAACTCGACTAATTTTATAAATTCGATAAATATTGAACACAACTGACTATTACAGTATTACTATTAGTAATGTAAACATAAATACTTTCAACATTATAACTATGTGGTTTTTGTTAAGTTAAAAGTATTAATTATCAACATGTCAATAAATTATTAATATTAATATTTATTATCGACTTATGTAATATTTACTTACTTTTATGAAAAATATTCTTATTCTGCGTATTTAATAATATAATTTGTATAATTGAAATACAAGTCTATTTTATGTACTTATTTATAATTATGCATGCAATTTAAAATTTAGCACATTAACAAAAATAATTATTAATATATTTTATTAGTACCTTTTCTTTTATAGTTCTATGGAACTTTATATTAAAATATTTGTAGATTTAACTTATTTCATGGATTAAAAAATATGATTTGTATAATTGAAGAAAAATAAAAGTTACTATTACCAAAATAAATATACTTTAACTAATACTTTTAAAGTTTTGTTTTTAACTATACGACAATAATAGAAAATTAAGTTCAAATTACTAATGAACATCATATCAATAATTAATCATATTCATTTTTATTATAGAATTTTAATCTTTCAGTTATTTTAATAAAAAACATACTTGATCCTTATATTTGATAATATTAACCGTATAGTTAAAATACAAATGCAATTTACTAATATTTTTAACATTTTGTTAAATGAAGTTCAAATATTAAAGTTAGATTTAAAATAGTAATTAGCATTACATAAATGATTATTGATATTTAAATTTAGCATCAACTTATGTACTTTTCATTTATTTTTATGAAAAAAAAATACAATTTATATTTATGTTTTGTATTATTATTGGTATAATGTAAACATAAGTGTAATTAGTAATTACTATTAAAAATAATATTTTTACTATTTTATTAACAATTTCTAAAATGTAATTTATTTTTATTTTTTATAATATAATAAGGATTTATAATATATTAAATAATTAATATATGATCATTAATTGTTTTTATCATATATATTTGAACTTTTTCAAAAACTATTCACTTTTCAAAAAATATTTGAAAAAGTGTATATCGAAATTTTTTTTTAGAAAAGTATGCATACGCGCGACGCGCCTACTGAATAGGCGCATCCCTAGGACGCGCCTATTCAGTAGGCGCGTCCTAGGGATGCGCCTATTCAGTAGGCGCGTCCTAGGGATGCGCCTACTGCAATAGGCGCACGCCAGGGGTGCGCCTATTCAGTAGGCGCGTCCTAGGGATGCGCCTACTGCAATAGGCGCACGCCAGGGGTGCGCCTACTGCCTAAATTTTTTTTTTTCGCAAAAACACCGGTCTATCAGAAACCACGTTGATTTTAAGTCTGCTTATGGTTTTCCTCCTAAATAGAAATTGAGAGATAGTCTCACGCGTTGCTTTATCTCAGTATTCACAGGTTTTCCTCCAAATTTTCCAACTTGTTCTGAACAACAATGAAACAAAGTTGTTTATTCACAAGTTTCTGAATGAGACTTTTCTTCAGATACACTAGCTAGTTTGACATTTTCAGGAATTACTCCTGCAAAAGAGCTCTTTGGGGTTACTTTAGGTTCCTGTCCTAAATTTTCCAACTTGTTCTGAACAACAATGAAACAAAGTTGTTTATTCACAAGTTTCTTAATCTTCCGAATATCTTCTTTTGGCTCAAGATACTCCATCAAGCAATTATGTTTCTCTTCCAACTCAGGGCTACCATTCTTTTCCATCTCCATCTGGAAATGCAGAAGCTTTCGTACTTCTACAAAGCCACTCCTCCCTGCCTCTCTCCACAGATATCTCACTACATATCTATATCTTTCATTAATGAGACAGAAAAATCGAACAGGGTATAGGCTAACTAACAGCTGCAACACATTAGAGGCAGGCATGCTAGAAAGGTCCTGCAGCTGCAATCTTCCGAATATCTTGTAAAGCTTCTCCAATGACTATAGCTTTTTATCTGAGTTCAAGCCTGCTTATGGTTTTCCTCCTAAATAGAAATTGAGAGATACTCTCTCCAGTAAAGAAGAAAGGAAGTTCTAAGAATAAATGGTTTTCCTCCTGAAAATGTCAAACTGGCTAGTGTATTTGAAGAAAAGTCTCATTTAGAAACTTGTGCATAAACAACTTTGTTTCAGTGTTTTACCTCGCGGATTTTGTTCAAAACAAGTTGGAGGGCAAACTATGTATACGCGCACCCCGGGGTCGCGCCTAACGGACATAGTTACTTTTTGAAATTTATCTAAAGTAACCCCAAAAGAGTTATTTTGCCGCAGTAATTCCTGAAAATGTCAAACTAGCTAGTGTATTTGAAGAAAAGTCTCATTCAGAAACTTGTGAATGAACAACTTTGTTTCAATGTTTGACATCGTGGATGTTGTTCAGAACAAGTTGGAAAATCTAGGGCAGGAACCTAAAGTATTTAACTTCTGAGAACTTCCTTTCTTCTTTATTGGAGAGACTATCTCTCAATTTCTATGTAGGGGGAAAACCGTATAAACAGGCTCAAAATCAGATGTTTTTCAAAAAGTAAGCATATAGTAGGAAAAAAAGCATACATGGAGGAATTTGGTGCGCGTAGAGGAATTTGGACTTGTGAATACTGGGATAAAGCAACGCGTGAGACAATCATCTCGGTGGTTTGTTAACAAATTGATTTTCTGTCCTCTTGATCCAAGACCCTTTTGTTAACAAATTGATCTTCTGTCCTCTTGATCCAAGACCCTTCCTAACCATTGGAAGGGGATCAGTTTTCTTCTGTCCTCACCGTACGACAGAAGCTATTCGGAAGATTCAGAATCTCGTGAATAAACAACTTTGTTTCATTGTTGTTCAGAACAAGTTGGAAAATTTAGGACATGAACCTAAAGTAACCCCAAAGAGCTCTTTTGCAGGAGTAATGCCTGAAAATGTCAAACTACCTAGTGTATCTGAAGAAAAGTCTCATTCAGAAACTTGTGAATAAACAACTTTGTTTCATTGTTGTTCAGAACAAGTTGGAAAATTTAGGACAGGAACCTAAAGTAACCCCAAAGAGCTCTTTTGCAGGAGTAATGCCTGATAATGTCAAACTACCTACTGTATCTGAAGAAAAGTCTCATTCAGAAACTTGTGAATAAACAACTTTGTTTCATTGTTGTTCAGAACAAGTTGGAACATTTAGGACAGGAACCTAAAGTAACCCCAAATAGCTCTTTTGCAGGAGTAATTCCTGAAAATGTCAAACTAGCTAGTGTATCTGAAGAAAAGTCTCATTCAGAAACTTGTGAATAAACAACTTTGTTTCATTGTTGTTCAGAACAAGTTGGAAAATTTGTAGTTTGGACCTATGAATACGCGTGAGACTATCTCTCAATTTCTATTTAGGAGGAAAACCATAAGCAGACTTAAAATCAACGTGGTTTCTGATAGACCGGTGTTTTTGCGAAAAAAAAAAAAATTTAGGCAGTAGGCGCACCCCTGGGATGCGCCTATTGCAATAGGCGCATCCCTAGGACGCGCCTACTGAGTAGGCGCATCCCAGGGACGCGCCTACTGAATAGGCGCATCCCTAGGACGCGCCTATTCAATAGGCGCGTCGCGCGTATGCATACTTTTCTAAAAAAAAAATTTCGATATACACTTTTTCAAATATTTTTTGAAAAGTGAATATTTTTTGAAAAATATCTATATATTTATATTTATTAGCAATTTATATAGAAAATACATATCGCGCAAAGCGTGAACCAAATTTCTAGTATATATTAATTTGACTAAGTATCATATAATTTTGACAAACACAATTTTCTCTATCATAGTGTTAAAATAATTTATTTTGATTGGTTCATATCAAAGAAAAATAAGTTACATCTATGTCATCATTCTCTCACATCCACATGGACATTCTAAATTAATCAAAAGCTTCACATTCAATTTCAAAAGATGTTACAATTATAAGTATGTCAAATTAAATTTTATCTTCAAACAATAGTAAATTGAAAGTTTTGCACCTAACAATTTACTTTGAAAAATTACACCAAAATTAAGAGTGAAATAGATAAGAATGAAAATACAATATATTTTTTTTTAAAATTTGCAAAATAATTCTAAATAAATAAATGATAAACAAGACTTCTTATATATAAATTGCATTTAATATATATATATATATATGTAAGCCAATACAACTAATTTATAATTATGGTTTAGCTTAATTAACTTAAAAAATGAACTAAGTGTTGAAAGTACATAATGTTCATAATGGAAAAAATGATAAATAATAGTAAGTAAGTTAATTAAAAACTGAACTAAATAGATAGTAATGTATATATATTTTTGCCAAAAATAAAATATATAACTATTTATTTGATTCTAAATTTAAAACAAAAAAAGGTTAGAAGTAAAGCAAATTTAAAAAAAAAAAAAAAAACACAATCTAATAACTTTATATTTTAGACAATAAAAATGATATATACATATTTGGAAAATGATTTTAGATATCTCAATATTTGTTAATAATTAATATCAATATTAAAATGTTTGAATTTATATTACGTAAATTATTATTTATACATTTTTAATAATAGTAATATCAATAAAATGTAACTTGATAATTTTTGATTGTTATCATATTGACATCCCTAAATGTGTACACAATTATAGTTTCTTCTGGAATTTGTTTTATGATATAATAATACTATATTTTATAAAATTAAGTATATAAATACACATGTTAGATTATACTTTTCATAGAATTTTGAAAAACAATTATTTAATATTTATTATGTATCAATTATTATTATATTTGAAGTAAATTTATATATATATATATATATATATATATAATAGTATTCTAAATAGTGTATAAGTATATATAATTTATTAAGTTATGTTTGTGTATATATTCTTCACATATTTTTAACTAAGAAGACAAATAAATAAGAAATAAGAAACAATTAACTATTACTAAAAATATATTTATAAATGACGTTTTTTTTATAGTTCTATTACTAAATGAATTTAACATATATGTAATGAATATACTATAAATAATAAACATTACAATCAAATTTATACATATCCTTTCTCATTCATTCATAAATTATAATTTTTCAATAAATATATTTTATTAAGTGAAATTTATATAATAATAAATACATAATATTATATTTTATGAATATCAAGTATGCTCATATTAAAATTTACTTTTACAAATTAAAATATAGATCAAATTAATGATAATTTCATATATCACATAATTGATAGTTCTCTTATTAAAATAAGACACAAGTCACATATAAACATCACCTACTTCATTACAATAATATCATAATAAATTTTAACAATGTAAAAAAATTAAGTATTATATATTTATAAACTAGATATAATTTACAGTTAACAAATAGATAAAATATAATTTGTACACTGAAATATTACATATTATTACTATTGCTAGAAAAATACTAATATTTTTATATGTACATTGATATATGTAATAATCCATAGAAAATAAGTCAAGAGTATTATATGGACATATATATAATGAATATACTATAAATAATCAACATTACAAAAATTTAAAAGTAAGTTGAATAATAGTATATCAATAACAAAATTTAAAATATTTTCATTTTGTAAGTTGAGTTAATCATATTAATATAATAATATGATTAAAAATTATTTTAATTTATTTTTGCTAATTAATATAATAATTTAAACTTAATATAAGACTAAATTTATATAAGGGAAAAGTCTGGAAAACGTCCATCATGTTTGACGAAAATAGTTTTTCAACCCTCACGATTGTTTTAAGTACAACATGTTTGAAGACAATTGTTTTTGGTACATCTGTCTAACTGCCGTTCAATTGAAACGTTAAAATATCACGTGTAATGTCACGTGACCAACCTGAAAAAATTATTATTTGTAATTCATTTTTTGCCCTTATCTCTTCTTTTATGTTCCGATGAACAGAGACTCCATAGTTAACCTTGCTTCTGCAAGCTCAGACGGAAGTTCAACATCCATCACTCCAGAAGCTTCTGGTAATGCCTCACGCATCCGTAGAATAATTCTCTGAATGCACTCGTCTTTGCGGCTCCATCTCCGTCTGCGAATGCTATGATTCCGCCACCGTTGATTGATCTTCATCTCCTCCACCGTCAAATCAACCCCAAGGCAGCGGTGACCAGGTCGCCGCCGATGTATAATTTACCGATGGTGGCGGTAAGAACGAGGGCGAGGATACATTTGCTTTCCTTTCCTCACATCTGTCTATGAAAGTGCTGGATTCTCCCTGTAGCTCGAGTCCTGACCCAAGTCCGAGATTCTCCCACAGCTTGACGATGCTCTTGCTGGAAGCGAGCTCCGAAAGTTGCTCACCAAAGCTCCGCCACTGCCGTAGGTTGGAGCTGCGGTTCTGATTCCACTGATTTCAGAAGCCTTTCACGGTAAAAACCGCAACACCTTTTTGTGCTTATGCTTATATTAGAGTTCATCATGCTAACTAAGAAGACTCACTTTCCCCTCTTCCTCAAAGGATCAGTAGGCGGTTCAATTTCTGCAATTTTCTTTGACCACTTCTGGTATGCCTTTGTTTCCCTCAGCTTTCCTGAATGTCAGCAACAAAATATATAGAGGATTATTTTAATACAAAAAGTAAAGACAGACCCATCTATCAAATTAATTGATCAGTACAATTGACCTCAATTGTATGTTAAACAACTCTTTAATTACAATTGTAAACATAAATGCGGTTGCACAGACTGATTATTGCAACAAAAATGTAATTGCTAACCGTATTACACTATCATAATAACCACAACTGCAAATACCAGACATTATTGCATCTCTTAGAGCCTAGCAAGCTTTCAAAGCACTACTATACCTGCAGCACATCCATCAACAAGAAACAGTTAAAGGCCATAAGCATGTCATTCTTTTCTGAATCAGATCATCTGTAGTTTGCTTCAAATTCTTCAATATCAGCTTCAGTAACCTGAAACCCAGCTCCAGAACAAGATTACCACAAGAAAACTCATAGACATGCAACAAATCTTTATGACAAATATGTAAAATCCGTAGAAAATGACCTTCTTGTAAACAGCTCTGAAGTACTCATGCAAATTCTGACCAACTTCAGCTGCAAATCATGGTCTCCATCTCCAATTTTTCAGTTGCTCAGCACTAAGAGAGGAATGGAAGGAAGGAGAAGGTGAGGAGGTTTGGGGGTTTGCTGCGTTGCCGAAGAAGGATCAGTGACGGCTGATTCAGATCTCAGGGAAGAGCTCAGATCAGACTCCATTGCGCTTCTCTTGGAAACAGCTCCGACCTAATGTTCTCCATTGGTTTTCCTTAATGTCCTTGAATTATACATCCACGAGGGTGTCGAATTCCAATGCGGTGAAAGGCGACGCAGGCCCATCGTTGCCTATTAAGCCAAGTTGACAGCCGACACCGCCCGAAGACTCAACATCCGACGCAATGAGGAAAGCAAGTCCAATGCCAATGAAGCAAGAGTTCATGTTGTCAACAGAAAAGGAGAAGAAGGCCGAGAAACTAGTCGGAGTATAGATCCCCTGCTATCGGATCCTGCGGGTTAGGAATAGGATATCCTTCCGACACCGGTGTAGAGCACGACGAGGTCCCGCGAGTCAGATGCTGCCATTGCTCCAATGAGCGTCATCGAGCAACTTCAGATTTCTGAAGTAATGACCCCAAAATCAAATTCAGTGTGCCGCCGCTACATATGCGACAATGGCCATACAATAAAACGAACCTTAATATAACAACCTTGTTGTCGGTCGGGGACATCCTTAGCAACCCAAATCTCTAGTGAGAGTCTGTGTGGGAGAATGAATATTGTTATGAATTTTTACTTTAAACCGTGAACTAAAAACTCGATCAATTCATAATACCTATTCGATTCGTAAAAAAATGCCCAATTTTTACTCTTTTAGCCAGATTCATTATGCAATTCATTCTTTTAAAAGAATGAGATCACAATTCGACAACCGGTGCGATTCTAATAGGAGTATACACTAACTGTGAGGTTTCTTTTAAGATACTTGGTGCAGATACGTTTTCTGTATTTTTAAGCTAGAGTGAATTATTGTTATACCGATAATGCCCCTAAAGCTTCGACGCCTTCGCGTGTAATTCCCGAACACTGAACAGACACCAAAAATTAAACCGGAAAAGGAAAAATAACTACAACTGAAAAGTGAACAAATACCAGCACATCACCTCCCTTCTCTTCTCTTCTCTTTCCGGAGAAGTTCAATTAAGAAGAGTAGAGCTTCCGTAATCACAGAGGAAGAAGGAAGAGAACAATCATCAATTACAGAGAAGCAAAAACTTTGACGACTCATCTACACCCTCGCCATATTCATCCTCATCTGCATCATCACAGAATGCGGAATTTGTGGTGAAAGATTTTGTGCCTGCATTGCTTTGCCCAAAATTCTTCTCTGCCAAAAGGTGATCTTATGATTGCTTTTCTTTTGATATACTCTGATCATTTGGAAGTTTTCCTTTGCGGTTTGCACGGACTTCCTTTACGATCAATACTGCGGACTGAGGAGATACTAACTCTAAAAGAGGATATAATGGAATGGAATTTAGCTTTTTTTCTCTTTCATCAAATTCAGGTTCTTTGTCTCAAACCCTAGTGTTGTTTGGAATTTTCTCTCACACTTATTCTATTGGATTTACTTTTTAGGTTATTGTGGATCGTAACTGAGGACTAGTCGTTGGGCGAATTAGAGTTGGTCAATCGCCACCAGTTAGGCGGCTGCCAGCTGCGATCTTCTCATTGAATGAGTAATTATAATTTTGCAGCACTGGAATTTGAGTTCTGCAATTCAAGAATTCTCGGGGAGATTTAATTAAGAATATAAGATTGCAAAGAGTGTGAAAGACGCAACTTCGTGTAGAATGTCAGTCGCCTAAGGATTTGGCTAATGCATATTTCCCAGGGAACCAGGGCTTCTGCTTTCCATGGTTGTACTTGGTTCCTAGCCTGGAATGTTCTTGTTACTCCGTGTGGGTCTCCTACAAGAAGTGGTGATGGTTGTGTACTGGGCCAGGACGAGGAATAGGAAATTACACCTTTCATTCCTCAACAAATTCTTCGCGTCACCATAATTTCAGCACAAATCGAGCTTCTTCAGTTTGTCTCTCGTGCTTGAATTTTCAGGAGCTGAGGAATTAGTATTAGAACAGCTGAAATCTGAGCTGGTGAAGTGAACTGTGGTTTTTAACTGAATTTAAGGTAAATTGGTTAAAGTTTGGTGATTTTCTTGAGATATAGGAATTCTTACACTGAGGATACAGAGGTTAGATGCTCCAGTTGACTGAGAATTTCATCAATACTTTTGGAGCTTGAACTGATCGCTGGTACATGGTGTATGAACAAGAACATAGTTTGTGGTTCTTACAGCATCTTGATAACGCCCGAGAAAAAGGAGAGGTTTGTTTATCTCTGCAATGTCACGCTGTTTTCCATTCCCACCGCCAGGATATGAAAGGAAGGCTAGAGCAAATGATTTGGCCTTGCTCAAACAGGTTAATCAGCTTCTTTTTTTATTGTATGCTACAAATTTTCCTACAGATGCAGCGTAATTACATGGTTGGTTTTCTTCAAGTAAATACATTTTGTTTTCATAGGATGGTAGTGATGTTAGGATAGAGTAAAGGAGCCGTCTACCTCCTGAATTTGTAAAATGTAACTATTTTGGGTAACAATGTTGGAAACATTTGGCAGTTGGCCAGTGCTTCCGGGGATTCAATAGGTGATTTAAGATGCGCTTAAAAGTTCCATTATTAATTAAGGATTGAAATGCTGTAGACCAGTAGACCCTTTTTGGTATAGAACTAATTACTAAGTGTACCAGTAGACCTTTTTTCTAGTGCTACTCTCTGCCATCTTATCCAGGACCCAGCATATTGGTTAACTAATTTGTTTGTGGTTTTTCATCTTCCTTTCCAAAGATAACTATAATTACAATACTTCTCCAGGATTTGGTGTTGAGGTTTCGGCATGTTGCATGGGTCTTCTTTCTGCTAAGAATGCAACATACTTTGTCTGAGAATAAGCACTTTTTGGTGAAGAAATTATTATATGCAGTTACGGCATTGTCATTTTTTTTTTTCTGATAGTGATGGAGGATGTTATAGCAAACTTTCTAATATCTTTCTGATGATGAGAAGCTGGAATAGAAGCCCAATAGATTCTTTTCCTCCTTTTAATACCTTAACTTATTTTTTCTTTTGAAATGCAGACCATTTCAGTTAATACTAAGTTGTGGGTGATCCTAATTGAATTAACTTGGGACCAAAAGTAATCTTACCTATACAAGGAAAATGGATGCTGAATGTTTGTACATACTTCTATTCTGTTGTCACTTAATTATTGGCGTTGTGGTCATATGCATACTAGGAAGTATTGTGCCTTGGATCTCTCTAACTGATTAGCCAAATTCACCTCTCGGACTTCAACCAATCCCATCATCCGTGCTCAAGTTAAGGACGTGTCTTTCTTCCCTCTAGTGTGGGTTTGATTTTTGCATTATGATGAGGGCATTGCTTCCTCTGCAGGATAGCAACGGTTCCTCAGATTCAGAATCTGAAACTCTAAAACTGGATCGGAAGGAGCATTACCGAGAAAGAACTTGAATTAGGACATTATGGTGATTTGGGGATGGAACTGAAAATGCATGTCTTGGTTGGCAGTAGGGAAAAATACTATTTACTTAATTGGGTAGAAGAATGTTGCAGTTAAAATATAATTTCTTTGTTGTTCTTTGGACATGCTGAAAGGTAGTCAAATGCATTTTAGTAAAACAGTTGATGCTGCATTAGACAAGTCTGAGAGAATTTCCCTATGCCATCAGTCAAATTTCTGTTTCCCTGTAAATATTCATGTTACAGAAATATTATAAGCTTTGCTCAGATAGCTAACTACATAAGATTGCCTAACCTGGTTAAGTAGTGCAGGGGTGAACCATGTACGAATCCCACTAGAGACACCACCTTAGGGAGGACTTTAACTTTAATGGTCTTGACCTGAAATTGCGAAAACAATCTTGTACTCACACACACACACAAAAAAAAGTGTTGGAAATCATATCATAAATTATGAAAGACAAAACATCAATTCTTTTGTGAGTGTAACCAGTGAAATTATGCTCCAGTGATTTGATATATGAAGGAATAACTGAGTGTTACAAAGATAAATGAACTAAATGTTTGTATAGTGTGGATGGAAATACATGTGCAAGGCATTTGTGGAAAGGATTGAGCAAAAGCCTCTTGAGTGTAAAGTTAGAATGTTACATATTCCTGATGTGTGTTCTGTTCTATTGATTATCAACATACATGGAAGAGAGATCCTCAAGAAGGTCTTGGGTAAACTTAATACTTGCTGGTACATATGTTAGTGAAACGTTTGCAACTATATCATATGCTACCTGGAGAAAAGAAAAGTGTGATCTGTAAATGTACTCACCCAGTAGTTAAGATTTTATCATTTTATAGAAGCAGCAGCGAACAATTGAAGATGATTGAACCTCATAGATTTTGTTTCTCTCCTTGGCGTCTCTGTGCTTAGATTTTTCTAAACAGTTTAGATAGGATATGTCATAAACTCGTACAACTTACTTAAAGCGACAAATACGTAGTAATATGACTCCAGAAGCACTATCTCTTGGATGGTCCTATTCTTTCTCATCAGGCATCTATGAGAATCTGACAATACAAACGGTTGGCATTATAGGTACTTGTATACCTACATATATATGTATATACATCATTCATGCTATACGGACTGGGTAGTCTTAAATGACCTGACTCTAGAGTCTCTGGATATCCTTCGGACAATGTTGGTCAGGCAGATAGCAGTTATGGTTTTCTCTTGTACCTACCATATCCTTATAGAACACTTGGAATTAACATAATTTGGACTGATCAAACTTGGAATATTTCTTGTTCTTTGGCAAATAACAGGTTTATGATTGCTAAAGCTAGAAGCTTTTTTTCCTAGTCATCATGTAGGCAAATGTTGCGTATTTTATGTACATTTTGCTGCATATCTGATGCGAGCACTACAAAGATTGAACTTGACTTCATTGTAAATGTGTTAAGTGGGTATTAAGGGGCTTGAAAGACACTAAAAATAACTAGACAATAGACTATTATCTGGAGGGGCACTTTAGATGTTTTGTGAGTTTCAACAAGAATCTACAAGCCATTGATCTTCAATTTAGGAAATGTAGGAGCTTCAACAATATTTGAATGCCTTTTCTATACTTGGCAGGAAAAGCATAAAGAAAAGAAGCATAAAAAGGAGAAGCGAGACAAAGAAAAACGAAAGGGTAAAGAGAAGAAGGAAAAAGATCGTGGTGATGAAAAACACCGGGACAAGAAAGATAAACGCAGAGACAAGAAGGAAAAGGACAAAGAGAGAGAAAATGATAGAAGCAGCACTTCATATGAGAAAAAGCAGCCAGTACAGACTGGATATATCAATGAAGAGAAGGTTTTGGACCAGAAAGGGGCTCCTACATTTTCCACTTTGCAAACTGGAGAGAAATCCGTTCAGAAAGAGAAGGATAGATATAAACATACCATTGCAGACATTAAGAGACCTTCTGTCACACTTGGTGGTCACAAGGGTGAGACGATTCTCTCCCTCACTCATGTGGCTGGTGTCAACGTTGCTAAAGGTGTACAAGAGTTAGCAAAGAGGCTGAATTCCATTCAGAAAGAGAAGGATAAATTCAAACATAGCATTGCAGACATTAAGAGACCTTCTGTCGCACTTGATGGTCACAACGGTGAGAGGGTTATGTCCCCCAATCATGTATCTGGGGTCAGCGATGTTAAAGGTGTACAAGAGTTAGCAAAGAGGTTGAAAAATGACCAGTGTTCTGGGAGCGAACTAGCGTCTGCTGCTCGAGACCATAGAAAGAACGATTGCAAGGACCAGCTTTTAGGCAAGGCTGCCATTGCTGGTCTGGATGGTAAAGAACGGACCAAAGCTAGGAGTCATAATAATGAACCGAAGCTGGATGAACGTGTAAATAAGGAGCAAAGTAGATTAAATGGAACTGTGAAGGTCCAACGTTTGGGGGAAGCCCCAGGTCAAAAGAAACTCCAAGAGATACCAAAATCATCTGAAGTAAGTGTTAAAAAGATGGAAATTATAACAGGAAGGGAAGACAGTGATATGCAAGCAGATAAGTTAAAGGAAAAGTACATAAATAAGAGCCAAGGAAAGGTGAAAGAATTAGGTAAAAAAGAGGAAAGGGCAAAAGAAAAGAGTGAGCAGAAACACGTTGATCAAGAAAAATTGAATTCAGGCACTAAGAATGGTGTGCTCGGCAGCCCTCATTTGAACAGCCTTAAAGCTGTGAAGGAACCCAATAGGGTTTCAGCTGCTGAAGGGAATCTTAAGAAGAGAAAGGAGTTTGAAACAAATGGGTTTCTGCTTGGTGAGTACTTTAAACCAATCTTACCAAGTAATACTGCACACTATAACCAAAATCATACTTTTACCTGTTGCTTGCATTTGAATATTTGCTTAACAGTTGTCTTTGGATTTATATATGAAGCAGTTTTCGGCTTTCCGTTTCATGCTTTTCCAGAAATGGGAACCTCTGAACTCCATAAGTTTTTCATTGTTGAACATGCACTACAGTTTAAGTGTCAAGTGGAGCATGAGTTTGTACGCCTCCTTATTTTAGGAGAACTGGATGTGCAGTTTTACATTTTAGCTATTGTTTTAGGTAATTTGAGTTTTCAGACAATACAAGACCGAATTGTTGTAAGGCTGTTAAGGATGATGATACCATTATTCGTGACCATTGGAGATAAATAAGCTTTTCATTTTTCCATATGCTTGAAACATGCAGCTAGTGATTTGATATTGATCTGACGGTTTACAGGCGATGAAGTTAGGGCCCACAAGTTGCACAAACAAACTCAGGGTTTACAGCTTCCAATGGAAAATGGAATGGAACTCTGTCAAATTTCCACGAAAATAAGTCCCCCTCGAGCAGAGCAGACCAATAAGGTTAAGGTAAATAGGGAGGAAAAGAAAATAAATGGCATCAAGGGAGCTGCTCATTCGTCTCACAATTCCTCTGTACACTCTCCTTTATCTTCTGCACAAGCTGAGTTGCTACTAGCGGAAGCATCGTCCTCGTTAAAACTGCCACATCCCGATTCTAAGTTTCTTAGTGAGATACTGAAAGTCCCAAAGTTGGATGAGTTGTCAGATTTAGATGATGACCAAGCATGGCTCTTTAGCAGAAACAAGCAAAAGTTTAAGAAGTCCAGTGGAGGGCGATCGTTTGTCTTTGAGGGAACCCCAGAGGTTTGGGGAGAATCTCTTCACATAGAGTCAGCGGATATTTATGCTATGCCTTATGTGTTCCCCTACTAATTGGATTCTTGAAGATGTGTTTAGACTTCCTTACCGCATTGTGGTGGAATTGTCATGGATGGATATTCTCCATCTTACTTGTGTTGTGCTGTTCGGGTTTATTGTGGTTTGCATGGCCTAATCGGGTTCGAGCTTGTTATACCACTTGTGCTGAAAAATGGTCCGTTGCAGTTGGAGGCCACTGGAATGAGGTTATGGATTGAACTGGAAGATACAGCAAAGTATAGTGCAGGTTAGAGTAGAGTTATATTTTTTTAGGGGATGTAAGAGGAAATCGGCGGGTCTTCATTTTACACCTCAAATCACAATTTTGATTGTAACACAGGAAAATGTAGGGAAGGTTTTTTTGTCTTCTAAAGAAATATAACAAATCAGGATTATTTGACTTAAATTAGTCTCGCTAATAAACCACCATTTAGTATTTAGAGTGTTTTTTAAAAAAAATATATATATTTAAAAAGGACATGGTATGCATGATGACAATATCGGTGGCTGAAAAATGGGGCAAAGTTAGGATATGTACCAAACTTCCAAGGTATATTTTGCCTAATTATTTGTATCCAAAATGAGTCAACTGTATTTCACGTTCACATCGAAATCATATGTGCTCAATGGGCGGGATTCTGTTATATTTTATTAGTGAAAATATACTCAATAGTTACGTATTTTTGCACACGCGACTAATTTGTACAGAATGATTATATAAGTTTCGTCATGTGATTAAATTGTCATTTTTAATGTTCATCTTTAAAATTTTCCGTTAAGTCTCTCATGTGCCTTGCACGTGAGAATTAAACCAGTTGAACTTCCAAAGATGCTCATGTCTCCTTTATTATAAGTGAAGTTCAATTTGAAGAGAATCAGTTGGACGTCTCGCCTGGTCGAAGATGATGAAAAAGGAGAGCAGTGAGTTCGTCCCCCCAATCGCCGCGAGCACTCTGGGTTTGTTCGCTTCCAGTGTAGCATCCAAGAGTCGTCCCTTGTCGTGTGAAGGCCCAGATGTTGTTACCGTGGTAAGATTTGTTCGGCCAAATCTGCGGATACTTGGCGAAATTTCGGTCGACGGTTCCATGGTTGCTCTAATTTTGAGGTAATTGCAAGCATTTTGAGTATTTCGTCCCAAATTTTACATCGATTGTGAAAAAAACCCTAATTTTGTTCAGAATCCAATTTGAAGCATATCTTAAATTTTTTGTTTTTCATGGAAGCTGCTATGTTATGCTTCTCTGTGTTCTATAGTCCGTAGAAACTCTTGATTGTGAATTTTTCGAATGGGAAGATCCACTTATGTGCCCCTATGGAAGAAACGTCGTGTTCAAGTTTTAAGTCATGGATGGACAGCTGAAATCCGAAGATGCGACTCCACAAGTTGTTGTTGCTGCTGCTGCAAATCGTAGCAATTGGAATTTGTATACTGCATTAACTGTTGTGTGTTATTCACTTTTGATTAATTTACTAAACAATTACTTGTATTTGAATTTGTTGTTGATTATTCTGTTGAAATGGAAGTAAGAAGATGAATCATGTACTGATGTTCTTTAAAACCTGGGTTTTATTAAATAAATGAGTTAATTACTTAATTGGTTACACATGTTTCACCATTGTGCAGAATTGTTACACATGTTTCAAAATGTGATTAATTGGTTTTGCTATGTGACTAATTGGTTACACATGTTTTTCCAATGTGATTAATTGATTATTCCGTTAGTAAACCGTTAATTAATTTTTTTTAACATATTATTGAATTGTGAAATGACTATTATGCCCTTAGTGGTATTGAAGAACCCATAATCATCTTGAAGAACCAAAATTGAAGAATCGAGAAATTCGATTATGGGTTCTTCAATTCAATTCGGTGATGAAGAACAGAGCTTGGTGATGAAGAACACAACTTGGTTGATGAAAAGGGTAATTACGTCATTTTATGTATCTAAATAGTGATTTAACTGTGATTTCTAACGGTGAACAGTAAAAAAACCAATTAGTCACGTATCAAAACCAATTAATCACATTTTGAAACATGTGTAACCATTCTGCACAATGGTGAAACATGTGTAACCAATTAAGTAATTAACCCTAAATAGATTGTAAATTTAAGAGTAGATTCTTGTTTTGAAATGTGATTAAATGGTTACAAATGTTTCCTGCGATATGATTAAATAGTTTTGTTTGTTTTACTAAACTGTGTTTAATAGGTTAAACTTTTAATCATATATTGTGATTATTTAGATAGATATGCATGTTTGAGTAAACTGTTATTCAATGGATAAAGTGCATTAACAGTAGGAATAGGGCATCTCGTTAAAATGTTCCTACAAACAACCTTAACTGTTACACCAAAACAAGTTATGCATCAAGTCACAAGTTCTGATAGGACTATAGGACTAGTGCTGAAGAGACGACATCGTCTTCGACGACCACATAAGTGTGTTGTTTAGGAATTTTAAGCTTTCACCCTTACCTGCTTTTTTAACATATTTCACACACCAGGTAATCATTACTGTCATTATTATTACCAAATAGTTAAATTTTAGAATACATACCGATGATGACTTCACGACAAGAGTCTTGACACATTTGTTTGGAGTCGTGAAACCGTCAATGGCTGTTTCCACCGTTTCTTGACCTGCAGCATTGCGTGGTTCCCCAATTGACACACCAATTAGTTCATCTATCATTGTCCCTAAAGGTATAACAGGCGGTGATAGTTGTGGTTCTTCATTAGCCCTATGTTGTGTTTCATCTGCAGGATGACTTCAACACTTTGTCGATGTTTCTTTCTTTTTTCGAACCGCCAGGCTGACTTTCTTTTTATGCGACAACCTTGTTTGTGTAGTCAGTTGGAACTGACCTGCTTGGGACTGCGAACGGCTCCTACGCGTTGGAGGTGTATACTCGGGTTGTGAATTTACTTTCAACTTTCTTTTAGTTACACACTTGGGTGGCTGTTGACTTCCACTTACATCAGGACTATTTAGGACAACAGATGAGGTGCCTTATTCACAGTTTGATAAAAGAAAACATCAAATCATTCACCGATATTCATATATTAAAACAAAACAATTCAAATTTACCGGTACCTCTATTTGAGCAACCTCTCTTGTTGTAGCCGTGTTATCCACATTTTGAACAAATCTGCCTTAAACTACTTCTACTCAGTCTTGAACCACCTGCGTGCGAGTCTTCAGTGACTGAACGTACACGTTTTTTTTAGTCTTCAGGAACATGTCTTAAATATAGGTAGATCAATTGGTAAGGAATTGGTTTGTTCCCAATCATCTCGTCCTGGCAATGCGTGTAGGACACCCACATATGTCTGTGTGTATGCCCGCTTGAGGTAGACGGGATGATAGTATGGTGCCAGGTCATGTACATGGGCATATGACAAATAGGCAATGACATGAACACACGGTAAACCACTTAATTCCCAAGTTCGACAAATACATGTTTTAGCGTTTACATTTGTTTTATATGAAATAGTTGGTGCAAGACGTACCTCATACTCCCCGTCCGCAGCATATAGTACCTCACAACCAATAATTCCTAATGATATTTTGCAGAGTTTCTTCACTAGATTCCTTCCAAGCTACCCCGACTGACTCTCTACTGTTTTGGTACAAAATATGAATATTCTTCAACATTATCACCGTCCTTTTCACTATCACTCGGAAATTGGAAGTTTCTTAAATCATCCAGCAGATTCCTCAAGCTCTCCATGGTGTCGCTCATTTCTGAAACGGTGTAAGGATGCATTTTCTTCTTGCGCTTCTCAAGAGTTGAAAATGTCTTCTTGCCCTTGTCATCTTCTAGTTGTTGGTCAATAATTAATTTAGGTTCCTTTGTTTGACATGACCTACAAGTTTTGTTTATGACCTTATTGCGGAGCTGCATCATGAATTGATCTTTGGAACATTCTTCTCGATCAAACGGTGACATTACATACATATTTATCTCCTTAGTTGTTCCTTGACGTTCTAGTATTGACCGAAGATCGTCATTACAAGTGATTGCTTCAAGATCAGTGTTGGCATCTCCACCAGGAGGCAACCAAAAATATGGATCCATGTGTCACAAGTCCACAATACACTTCAGCTAGTCCGAACAACGAATAATAGTTCAACTTCTTGTACGGGACATGAAGTGACTCAAGTTCACCTTCATATAGTCGGGTACCCCCATTGTCAATCCATTTGCCACCATGACAGATAGTTAGCGTTACAATGGGATCGTTGTTCCCCCTTCAGACACAGCTACACAGATTAAGAAGTGACACATATTACTGATTCTGGCACACCAAAACAACATTTAGAAACAGAATTAGCAACTTAGTAAGAACGTAAAACACAAACAAGCAAAAGAAACCACCCATAAAAAATGGCATGCAGCAACCGAAACAGAAACAAATGGCAAAAATTCACTATCAAAAGTTCAAATTTGGCTGAAAAATTGAAACTTTATGCAATATAAGAAATAAATATGCTATTTTTGACAAATTCAAGAGGATATTCTGCATAAAAAACCAGTCTTTCACACACAACCGATCGGAAAACTTCAATAAACCCTAAATGTTGATGAAACCTTTCATCGATAAACCACAAAACAATAAAAAATACAACTTTCGGATAGAAGGGGTTCCCCAGCACCTCCTGAGATAATGGTGGTTTTGAAATACCACGACACACAACGAATCACAGTAATCGTATCTTGCCGAACCGCTGGAAAGAGAAAGGAGAGAACAAGAAACGAAATTGCAAGGCCAAGTTTCATTAGATTACCTCATCGAACCACGGTGCGGGAGGGGTTTTCCGAAGAAAGTTGAAGAAGTTGGAGAGTCATTGAACAAGAGCAGTTGGAAAATATCGGGCTGTCAATGCGAAATGGGGGGAAACTTGAGAGATGGAAATGAAAGGTGACATAAGGGAAGCAAGGTAAATTCCTCATTCGTAAAATAAATTGTATGCTGTCACGTGTTTGGCACATGCCAAACCAACGGAAAAAATTAACAGTTCAATAACAGAGTAATCAATCAGTCACATGCTGAAAGATACGTGACAATTTAGTCACGCAAAAAACGATGTTCATTTCATTAGTCACATTGGTCAAAGATGTGTGACCAATGAATATATTAACCCTAAGATAAATTTGTCAAGAAAATAGTTAGCTGTTACATAATTAATACTTAACAGATACATGCTTATATATACTGGAAAAATAATATGCATTACGTGCATGGACGTCGTGCTCAGTTAAACTAACTGAATGTGCATCTTTATATGTTTACTTATATAATATATATATGTATTGCGCTCTGGCTTGATGAAGTTAGTCTATTGCGCTCTGGCGATCCTCCGCAACTTGCTAGCGTTCATGTGCAGCGTGCTGCCATTCCTCTGTTGCATGCTAACGGTCGATGGCGGTTGGTGAAGTAGTGGCTACCTACTCAAAGAGGTCTTCGAGCAGCTTTTTGTGGTCCTATAGTTGCGCATCAACTTGAGCTTCGCGTTGGGCTCGGGTCTCCGTTGTTGTAGTCGCCATTGTTGTCCAGGCGGAGGTGGCTGGCACAGGGCTGACTGGTACGGTACTAGCTAGCTAGAACAAGGAGTGGCGTGAACGGGAGCTTTCGTAGCTATGTCGGTGTAGTTGTTGGCGCGGACAACGAACAAGTTGAAAAAGGAATGTCGGACGTGGCTAGTGCAAGTGAAGGTGGGAAGGTGGTGCAGAGCTTGGTGCATCAGTGATGGAGAAGGCTGTGATACCAGTTGGTACGAGCTGACAAGGAGGAGGTGATACCAGATATTACCTTTTCTTTACTACATGTTGATGTGTGGGGTCCCTTCCACATTCACGCCCATGATAACAAAATTTACTTTTTGACAATTGTTGATGAACTCTACTAGGTGTACTTGGGTTTATTTGATGTAATTCAAATCCAATGTATTGCTTATTCTAAAAGGTTTTATCATTTTGATCGAAAACCAATTTAACACCTCAGTAAAGATCATTAGATCGAATAATGGAAAGTAATTTGTTAATAAAGACAGTAGTTCTTATTTTTCTTGTAAAGGGATAGTTCATCAAACAACATGTCCCTACACTCCAAAACATAATGGAGTGTACGAGAGAAAACACATGCATTTGCTTGAAATTGCAAGAGCTTTAAAGTTTCAAAGTGATATGCCTTATTGTTTTTGGGGAGAATGTGAATTGACAACATGTTATTTGATAAATGTATTGCCTTATTCTGTTCTTGGTTTCTTGACACCATATTAAAAGCTTTACAGCAAGCAACCAGGTGTTGCACACTTAAGGGTCTTCGGTTGCTTGTGTTACGAGAAAAATTTAAATCCTCACTGTAAGTTTGAATATTGATCATTTCCTGGTGTTTTAATGGGATATTCGAATGTTAAGAAATGATATAAGCTATTCAACCTAAAAATCAATACATTTTGTTACAGTAGATGTGTGCATTTCTTTGAAAATGTGTTTTCTTTTAATATCTGAAACTATAAACCAGTGCAATCTGTATTTCCTGTTGAAGAACAACATGGAGTTTATCAGGATAGCTGCTATAATCATGAAAATGATATCAATAACATAGAATCTCTTGAAGATAATGATAATTCAAATAATCAAGTGGAACAGCAGGAAGCAGAACCAGGATAGGCAATATACGAAGATCTAGTAGATTAACTAAACGACCAGTTTGGCAGGATGATTATATTGTCTCTAACAACCTCTATTCAACACATCCTATGTCTAATGTTTTGTCATATGAAAGATTGTCAAAACAATATAGAGTATTCCTTTTGAACACTCCTTGGATTCAGGAGCCTCAGAGTTTTCTTGAAGCCTCATCACTTGTGGAGAACTAAACTTAGGAAATGGGTCCACTTCGTCCAGGTAAAATACCTATAGGTTGTAGGTGGATATACAAAGTTAAGTATAATTCAAGTGGAAATGTAGAACGATTCAAGGCACGGTTGGTTGCCAAGGGTTACAACCAACAAGATGGTCACGGTAAGAATTGTTTTAACTTTAGCTGCCACATATAGATGGACTCTTTTTCAGATGGATGTTGTTTCAGCACTTTTACAGAGTGATTTATTTGAAGAAGTCTATATGGACATACCCCCGAGTTTTGCCAGTCTGAATCAAGGAAGAATAGTTTGTAAGTTAAACAAATCTTTATACAGGTTAAAACAAGCATCAAGACAATGGAATATTAAGTTGTCTGATGCACTTGTGTCTAATGGTTATGTTCAAAGTAAACACAATTATTCTTTGTTCACTAAACAATAAGAAAATGAAATTGTCATTCTTCTTGTGTATGTTGATCACTTATTGATTACAAGAAGTTCAGTCCAGATGATTACCTAATTGAAGGGTGTTTTAACTATGAATTTAAAATGAAAGATTTAGGAAACTTACAGTATTTCTTGGGCATTGAAGTGGCCCGTAGTCCTAATGAAATTGTTATGAACCATAGAAGATTTTGTTTGAAGATGATTTCAAATGTCTATTTAAAGGGGTCTAAACCAATCAAAACTCTAATGGAGTTAGGATAACATCAGTAGATTATGCTAAGTTGTTTAATTTAAACAAAGAAGATAGAGTTATGGATGATGTAACTGCATATAAAATATCAATAGGGAAGTTGTTGTATCTCATGGTTGTAAACCCAGATATTTCATTTTGTGTTCAACAGTTGAGCCAGTTCCTCCAACAGCCTAAGCAGTAGCATATGAGTGCAGCTCTTCTGGTTGTCAAATACTTGAAGAATCATCCAGGTTTGAAACACCAAGCCCATAGGAGTCGAGGAAAACTCTTCGGTGGAGGGAAGGGGGTCAAGCGACGCCTTGGACGTCACACACTAAAAGACGCCTCCCTTGAAGAAAAAATAGAAGTTTTCCCAATTGGAATCCCGGGTCTGAAATCCACTCACCAAAGCGTGAGAGGAGTCCCATGAACAGATTTTAAAATATGGGGACCGCCAAACAAAAAGTAAAATGCCAAACCGATTTGACTCAAGACGGTGAAAATGTAAAAAAAAAAAAGGACGAGTGAATAACTCCAGCCATGGATGACACACAAAATGTGAAATCCTACCCAGGTACGGATGGCGTTTGGAGAAAGCTGGGTGAGGGAAATGCTATAATGACGACAAATTTCCACCAAGTCTGGGCAATAAGAAAATCTCAACCCTGCATTTATCAGAAGGGGGAATATGGTTTCCTCGCTTACTCGAGGAAGGCACATCGGGCGAGGGTTTTCCGGATCCGCATCATCCGGGATGGGATACCGTGGGCAATGCACGTCGCTCATGCCCGCCTCTTCTACGACTTTATCAAAAACAGAGCGGGACAATATGTTTGGTTTTGGATCGGTGAAGCTTGGAGAAAAAAATACATTAGCTTCACCTTGTTCTGAGTCACTTCCAGTCATGGTCGATGGTAGGCTCTGAATGCATTGAGGGTGAAGGCTAGGGTCGTAGGGGAAGCACCAAACTATCTTGCCGGAGAAGGATGGCGTTCAGAAGTGGTCGGAAAGTTGTTGAAAAGTTATAGAGAAGGATGATAATTTCTAGAGAGAGAACACTGGATTCTTTGGGAGAGAGAACAAAAATGGAGAATAAAGAAGAAAATGAGTATTTATAGAGGGCGCCCCGTAGGGGCCCCGAAAGGACACCTAAGTTATCCTTAGAGAGGTGATTCCCCAAAATACCCTTAGGGAAGCTCAAAGGTTTCCCTCGAGACCCTCAATTTCTAGAAGGTTCCGCCACATTCCTTGACATTCAAAATTCAAATTTTGAATTTGAAAAGTGTAAATATTGTGTGTCAAACCCATTTTTGGGGCACAGTGTTGAAGAGATATGAAAATTGAACTAACACTTGGGCACTGCGAGGCAAGAAGAAACGTCGCTTTGTATGGCGCACTCCACAAAGATGTTGAACATTATCCTTTGGATGCGTTGTAAAATGAGGTGGTAGAATCTGGAAGGTTTCTCCCACTCTACAAAGATAGACGATGTTGGGTATTGATAGTGACGACCCAATAAGGGAAAGGCTTCAAATGCCCAATAACTCTGCAGGGGGTAAAACCCATATCATTCAGACCGGGCTGGCCCACATTAAGGTTAATTTGGCCCTCATAAAGTGGTCCAGTATCGAACCCAAACCAAAGTGGACGCCATAGCTCCATCACAGGTCGCCATTAACCAAGGTCACAACCTTCTACTGCTCGTCATAGGAGTGCTCGCCAAGAGAGTCTAACCTCTCAACTCTGGTCCCACCAACCGTCACTAAAGATATGTCCACGATATCCTGCGTATCAGGCACATATTCTCTAAAGATTACATACGGGAACTGCAATATTACGCCATAACCGTAATATATGTTATCCTAATCTTTACCGGCACAATATTCACCAAGATATTTTGTTGCCTATAATGGTTTGATCTCTTCACTCTATAAATACCCTTGCTTTTCAATACGTTCATTACGTTTTGAGTTCATACACACAGTATACTCATTTAAGCATCGGAGAGGGACCCAGATACACCACCTCTGTTGTAATCCCCTTCTTGCAGGTTTATCGGAGCTAAGGCGAGAGCATTGATCATTCATCCTTTGGCATTCAATTCACTGTCAAGTCAGCACCTGGGAGTTTCCGACCCAACAGACGCCGCTCAGAAGTCCTGGGATAAAACCTAGGTTGAGCATCACTCAAATTAGGCTCCGAGGACAAATTTTGGATACTAGGCCTCGGGACCCTCAAATTCCAATATCAACCCGGGGGCAGTTCGACCTGAATCAGGGAGCAACGCTATTGTGAGTGGATCTATCGAAGAGCGCTATCAAGGTCGCAAGGAAAACACATCTCGCCTTCGATTGACTCTCCTGGGGATGACCCGCCTTTGGTTGACTCGTCTTGGTTTGACTCGTCCTTAATTGAATCAACCTGGACAGATCGTTCAACGCCCTCTACCTATGTATCCTATAGGGGACTAGACAGTACTAGGTATAAAGGATATAAGAGGGCAAAGGAGTACCCTAGCCTACAATATGGTGATCCCTACAACCTATTACGACCATTTATGGCTTGACATGGGACATGTCTGACAAAAAGGAAGGGCTCTAACCAAAATTACCCTGTCATTCAATCCATTAATGCCAACTCTGAGACAACCTCACCTGACCATGGTA
Organism: Chamaenerion angustifolium; assembly: GCA_946814005.1. NCBI lineage: Eukaryota > Viridiplantae > Streptophyta > Magnoliopsida > Myrtales > Onagraceae > Chamaenerion > Chamaenerion angustifolium. The sequence goes on from OX328279.1 coordinate 7,187,399, forward strand.
AGGATTTGACCTGACCCAGGTCTGAGGTAAATAGACTATAAATACCCCTTACCAACCCTGTACCATTATTCAATACTTACATTTGCATTGACTCTCCTCACCAAAAATGAACCTCCAACAAACTTGATTGTCGGATGGGAAACAACGGGAACACCCCGTGCTTTCCTTCTGTGCAGGTCATCGAAGCAACTGGAGGAACACCTTGAAAACACTGAACTGAAGCCTACCCTAAACCCGTGATCCAACATGCCCCTTTCAAATGAAGAAGGTAACGTCCTGAACTAACCACCAGAGAAAGAAGAAGAACATGAAGAAGAACATAAGGACGTGAAAAGGAAGAAAAACAAAAGAAAAAAGATAAAGATAATGGAAAAGGTATAACTATCATTTAATAATTAAAGAACAATTAAGAAAAGTATCATATGCACAACGTGTGATCAATTAATGGAAACAATAAACTATTGATTGACGAAATGACAAAATAGTGACATCCTGAAACGTAAGTGATAAATGACGAAAAGTTGACATTAGATAAATATAAGTAACGAAAAAGGTCATTAACCCTATTATTTTTGTTAAAAATAATTATATTATAAAATGAAAATAATTCCATAATTTTGACCATATCTCAACTACTCTTTAAGTTGACGTATTTAATTGATCATCTACCTATTACTAAGCATAACAATATCTATAACTTTGGATATTAAATGACTAAAAAAGTTCATAAAAATATTTTTCTATCATTTTAATTTAATCTCGGTGATGTTTTGAATTAGTCATCTAGGTATTGTTGAAATATAAAAACAATTCTATAAATATTTTTTGTAATCCAATTCGTCATTTATTAAGAAACAAAATTATGGTGTGCATGTTTGTATTTGCTAACATTATCTTTTTACATAATTTATGCTTTATTTTTATGTTATAATAATGATTTATTTTATCTAAGCACCATTACCTATTGTGGTTTATTATGGTTCTTTCTAATCTCTTATTGGAATCTTCTTCTTTTTCTTTGTCAAATTAACGCTTTACTTGATGAAACAAAACGTCGTGATCGCGGATCACAGTTGTTCGTACATACAATCATTCGCTATTAAACATGTAAAAGGAAGTGGGGGTCTCTCAACCCAATCATTTAAACTCACCCCCTGCTTTGCTTGCTTTGCTATCCAATTCACACACTCGTTTGCCGTCCTTAGAATAGCTCGCCATTGCACTCTCTCAAGTTGCCTCGCTAGTGCTCGGATGTTCGTGATGATGTTCGTTGTCCTCTATTGAGTCGGTCCGTGCACAATTAGTTGGTGTATTATTTGTGAATCCGTCTAGATGATGATGTTTGGTCATCCCGATTGTATCGCTAATCTTACACCCTCCTTGATTTCCATGGCCTCCATTGACTCGATGTTGTCGCTCTGGTGTCTTCGGTTTAGACCTCCAGCCACCTTTCCGTACTTGTCCCGCGCGACCACTCCTATACCTTCTCGGTTTGATCGTTGATACCATGATGCGTCACAATTGATCTTTATTGTACTCGTTGGCAGTGATCTCCATTCTTGTTTAGTTCGGTCACCTAGTTGTGGTTCTTCAGTGGTCTCGGCTTGTCTAGGTCGGTCGGTGTTGTATTGCTCCGTATATACTCGCTTGATCTCCTCGATGACAGCTCTCGGGCATGGTTTCTTAGCCTCGAATGCCGCCTTGCACCTCGTCTTCCATATTTGCCAACATGTAATCATTGTGAGTATCCATCGCTTGTCGTTCGCCACACCTCGTCCTCATTGTTCCGTTCTTCTTTCCTCGAGCCAATCGACCATGCTCATGTTGGTTGGTCGGCTTACTCATAGCCCTAGTATCCCACGCCATACCTGTTCGGTCCATGCACACCTAAGTATCATGTGCTCCTTAGTTTCGACTTCTCCGCATATAGGGCACCCATAGCTAACATTCATCCCCCGTCTAACCATGTTTGCCTTGACGGCTAATGCATTGGAAGATTGACGCCAAATGAAGTTTTTACCTTAGGGATTACCTTAGATGACCATAATACCTTCCATGCTTCGGCCTTTGCGGTTTGGCTCTGGTCTGTGGCTCGGTCACTTGTCTCGCGGATCTTGTGGTACACCGATCGGACCATAGGTGAACCATCCCTCGTGTAGGGCCATATGTATCGGTCCCTTCCCTCTTCATACGGTAAGGGTATGCATAGTATATGCTCGGCATCCTCGTGCACTATTCGGTTGGATGAGGTCACTCACGCATAGGTTTCCTCCGTTCTCCACCCGTGTGTCAGTGTTCACCCGCTTTGTTACCTTGGTATAGATCCATGGGTCATCGAACACACGGATGTCCTCTCCCGAACCTACCAACCAAACTCCTTCATTTACTAAAACCTCTCGGCCTTGTAGTAGGCTACTCCAACCCCATGACGCTCGGCCTTTTTTTTCGCCTCTAGGAAACCACACCTCGAAAATATATCCCTTTTAGGACCTGCGCACAAAGGTTGCTCGGTTCGGTCATGATACGGTGAGCCATCTTCGTGAGTAGCGCCATATTGAAAGCTTGTAGTTCCCGGTACCTAAGCTCCCCGCCTCCTTTGCCCTTGTTAGGACATTCCATCGTCTCCAATGCGTTTTCTTTCCATCCACGGTTTGATCCCACCAAAGGTCCGCAATGATCGCGTTTATTTCCGAACACCATGTTTTTGGTAGTCGAAAAACACTCATTATATATGTTGGTATGGCCGTGATGATCGCCTTGATGAGGACCTCCTTTCCCGCTTGGTTCAATGTTTTCGGTCGATACCCATTGAGTTTGTCCTTGACTTTGGTTTTGAGGAAACCCAAAGCCTCCTTCTTCGAGCGTCCCCATATCGAGGGTAGTCCCAAGTACTTCCCCGGATCATTTGTGCATCTTATGTTGAGAGTCCCCTCTAGTTGTTGTCATTCGGTGGTGTTTGCCCCTTTGTTGAAATATAGGGCTGATTTCTCCCTATTTATTCTCTGTCCCGATACCTCGTAGTAGTGATCCAGAATCTTCCTCAGTTGCTTGGCATTTTCTGTTGTTCCCCTTATGAAAAAAAGGGAGTCATCCGCAAAGAACAGATGATGCAATTCTGGGCACTGTCTTCTAAGTGTGATTCTTTCAATCTCCCCGTCCCTAGCCGCGCCCAACATACGCTTGGATAGTACATTCGCTAATAATATAAACAGGTAAGGTGATAGGGGGTCTCCTTGGTGTAAACCGCGTGTTGGTCGAATTGTGTCCGTTCGATTCCCATTGACAACCACCTGGTATGTCGTTATCGAGACGCATGCCTTAATCCATACCACCCATGTATCCAGTAAGAAATCCCATTCGACTCTATCATAAGCTTTTTGCATGTCGATCTTGAGGGCACATTCCATCTTGCTCCCCGTTCGGCCCGATTGCAGGTGATGGAAAACTTCGTGTGCCACCATGATGTTATCCTGAATGTTTCTACATGATACAAATGCACTCTAGAAAGAAGTGATGAGATCTGATAGATACACTTTCAAATGATTCACCAACACTTTCAAAATAATCTTATACATGAAGTTACAACAACTTATGGGTCGAAAGTCACTAGGTGTATTCGGATTATGAACCTTTTGTATGAGCACGATATCAGTATTATTTAGGGTGTTTTGGATTATACCTGTTCTGAAGAATGCCTTGACCGCAGTGATGACATCTGTCCCCACAATATTCCAATTTCGTTGGTAGAAGAGACCCGGAAAGCCGTCCGGACCTGGTGCTCGTGATCCTCCCATTTGGTACGTTGCCGCCCTGATCTCCAGATCTGTTACCTCTAGTGTCAACCGCCCATTCATTTCGGTCGTCACCCGGTTCTGTCCTCTCTGACTTGAACATGCTCCCATAGTACCTATATAGCTCGTCGGCAATTGCACCATCATTCTCAATCCATTCCCCATTCACCCACCCCCTCTCAGTCGGCATATGTGATTTCGTCGTCTCCTTGCGATGGTCGTTTGGTGGAAGAACGTGGTGTTACGATCCCCCTCTTTGAGCCATTTGACCCTCGACCTTTGTCTCCAATATGTTTCCTCTCTCGACCAAATCACTTTCAGTTTTTCTTTAAGTCTATTCTCCTCCCGGATCGCCTCCTCATCCATGCCCCCTAGGGATACTCTCCTTAGGGCGACCTTAATGTTTACCACCTCGGTCATGTTGTTTCCGAAATGTGACTTGCTCCATGCCATGAGCTGTTTTTGTCACTTGCTAAATTTTACTTGGACCCCTTGCGCCTCCCTCCATACATTTGGTGATCACCTCCTTGCATGTTGTGTGTTCTAACCACATTGCCTCGAATTTGAATCTTCTCTTAGCCTGTTTGGGCGGGTATTTGAGTTTGATTACCATGGTGAGTGGTCCGATCCAATGGCTAATTCATTGATGCATTTCCCTTGTTGATGATTCATGATCCACATCACATTTGTGAGAGCTCTATCGAGGTGTTCGCTTATTCGTTGTGATTCACATCTATTATTGCACCATGTATACGGGCTCCCATGCGCCCCTATATCCTCCATGTTGATGTCCTCGATCATTTGTTTGAACTCATCCATTTTCCTTTGCGACTTCCTTCTACCCCTTGTTTTTCATGTTGGTAGCAAATCGTGTTGAAATCACCGAGTACCATCCAAGTACCGTTAAAGTGGCTGGGTAAACTATTCAGGTAACCGCGGAGATGATATCCCTCTTGGAAACCATCATAGGACAGACCCGCAGACATGCCCCTGATCCTCCTGAAGATCGTCGTCCCGCGGGGCCACGGGAAGCAGAAGCTGGAAATCCAGGCGCCACTGTTCCTCAAGAAGATCAAAAAATGACTTCTGGACATCAGTCCCTACCTCCGGCTTCCACCGAGACGCCGGCAGTCACTCACTCTATAAATCCATCGAGTACCGCACCGACTAGAGGATAGCATCCCCAATTATTTCTTGACCAAGTTGAGGAGCTTATCAATAAGAGACTCAAAGAATAGCGTGGAACTGTCATGCCTTCACCACCGACCTTATGACGGTCAAAATTCCAGAGGATGTACTCGCGAGGGCCATTCTTGAATACAGTGGCGGAGGAGATCCTATAATCCACGTAAACAGGCATGAAGCTTCTCTGTTGGGTAAGTCGAATGATGAAAATCACTTAGCCCTATTATTTCCGTCGACCCTTTCGGGTTCGGCATCGTCTTGGTTCTTCGGCCTCATTGCGGGATCAATAGGGACATGGTCCGAGTTAAAGAGCAAATTTCTGGAGCGATATATAGGCGAGTGCCAACTGCTAAAAAGTGTGGTCGCCTTGGACGCCGTCAAACAGCGTCCAGGAGAGACATTGACCGACTTCTACGGGTGTTTTCACAAAAACGTTACAGAAATAGATCGTCGAGTCACAAATGGGGAAATCATTCGAGTCTGTTATAGAGGACTTGATGTGGCCAACAAAGCCTCAAGAAAACTGCGCAACAGCTACCACGTTTAAGAGAGAGAGACGCTGGAGGAGCTGGTAGCAAGGGCGAAAGGGTTCATAGACCTAGAAAGGGCGAACTGTGAAGCCAATCTCCTGACAACCTCGCTAAGGGTTATTCTAGAGCGTCGACGCGATGGTAGGAAGGAGAAGAAGGGTCGAGAAAATCCCAGATCAGAAACCCCAGGACCAAGTCATCGAGAGGTTCCCGAGTATTTTACACCTTTAAACATGCAGATCTCGGTGGTACTAGTCGAGATGGAAAGAAGGTCCCTAGCAAGGCCACCTATGCCTCGAAAGAATGCTCAGCCAATGAGAAAAGACACAGAGATTTATTGTCAATACCATAAGGCCAAGGGCCCCAAAACCGATGATTGTCGTATTCTCAAAAATGACATCGAGAAATTGATCCAAAGAAGCATGCTACAAGAATTTGTGGTCGGTCGAGATCGAAGTCGAACGCCCACACGTACAGCCCACTCTTCAGTTTCGCTAGAACAATCTGGCCCATCCCAGAGCAGGCGGGTGATAAATCTAATTCATGGAGGGTTTGGTGCCAGAGGCGATGGGTCCAATGCGAGAGACGTTTATGGCGCCCAAATCTCTACAGTTGTCCAATTGGTAAGAGACCTTGACCTGAAGAAGATTGCATCATCTCATTCTCCGAGGAAGACCTGGCACATGTCATCACTCCGCACAATGAGGCTTGAGTCATCACAACTGAAGTAGATGGATGCGATATGAAAAGGATTTTGATCGACGGAGGGAGCTATAACCCTGCCGGTAATCTTTGGCGAAGGATGGAAAAGCATAAAGGTATCAGTCACCTTCTTAGTGGTCGACGCCCCTACCTCGTACAACGCCATCCTGAGGAGGACCACCATTAATCCTCATAAGATTGTGGCCTCCACAGTCCACCAGAAAATGAAGTTCCCCACGCCAAATGGGATTGGAGAAGTTCTAGGCGACCAGTCGTCCTCACGACACTGTTATGTGACCTATCTTCGCAGGAAGAACCAAAGGGAAACCTTGGCCATCGAGACAGAGGCTGACCCGTGTGAGAACCAAGCTCGTCCAGCCCCAATGGAGGAACTAGCAGAGGTCGAAATTGATGGTCCATAAATGAAGGTGCGCATCGGGACAACCTTGAACGAGCTAAGTCAAGAAGTACCGACATGCCAGGCATCAGCACCGACATAATCTTACACGAGCTAAGGATAAATTATTCGATCAAGCCGATCGCTCAAAGAGAAGGTCATTCGGATCCGACAAGTGCTTGGCGGTCAGGCAAGAAGAAGGCAGACTACTTGAAGCTGATTTTTTTAGGGAGGTGCGATTTCAAAGATGGGTCGCCAATCCAGTGCTCGTAAAGAAATCAAACAACTCCGGTGACCTGAACAAGGCTTGCCCAAAAGATTCGTACCCCTTCCTCGAATTGACCAGCTGGTAGATGCAACCTCTGATCACGAAATGTTGAGCTTTATGGATGCCTAATCAATCTACAACCAGATCCGAATGCACCCGTCCGATGAAGCCCACACAGCCTTCTATGCATACGGACATATAATTTGCTATAAGGTGATGCCTTTCGGCCTGATCAACGCGGGGGCAACCTATTAGCGAATGGAAAATCGTCTGTTCCAAGAAATGCTGAGGCGTAACATGGAGGCCTATGTGGTGACATGCTCGTCAAAACAATACAGGGAAGCCCTCATACAGAATACCTTTGAGAAGCATTCGAATGCATGATGAGGCACAACGTTCGCCTAAACCCAGCAAAATGCGCATTTGGAGTAAGCTCATGCAAATTTCTGGGATTCATGGTCAGCGAGCGCGAAATAGAGGCGAATCCTGAAAAGCTCAAAGCCATTGAAGAAATAAAGTCCCCAACTTGCCAAAAGGAAGTCCAAAGTCGGAATGGTCGCTTTCTTTCAAGGGCGAGCGACAGGTCTCTCCCGTTCTTCAAGACTCTCAAGGCAAACCGCAAGTTCAAATGGATGCCGGAGTGCGAAGCTGCCTTTCAATCACTAAAGCAGCACCTGCAGACACTCCCAGCTTTGGTGAAGCCCATTCCCAATGAACAGCTCTTTCTTTATATAAGTATTAGTGAGGTTGCAGACAATGTCGTTTTAATAAGAGAAGCGGAAAATAAGCAGAGTCTAGTATACTTTGTAAGCAAATTGTTTAATTCGGCTGAAATAAAATATATCGAGATTGAAAAGTATTTCTATGCCTTAGTTATTGGTGCTGAGAACTTTATACTAATGGATCTTCTTCAAGAGAATGCTCGGCGGCAGAATTAACTATCATCCCCCATGAGGGAGAGCACTTAAAATATGTGATCGCCCTTACTTTTAAGGGGACCAATAATGAGGTCGAATATGAAGCTCTTATCACTAGACCGTGACTCGCTAAACGAATGGGCATAACGTCACTCAAAGCAAAAAGCGATTCAGAGCTAATCGTCAACCAAATCAATGGCTCTTATGAAGCAAAGGGGGAAAAGATGAAAAAGTACCTCGATATTGCTAAAAAAATGCATCGTCGAAATCCCGACTTTCACGATTGAGTCCATTCCTCGCCAAGAGAGCCAGCTAGCTGACTCTCTGAGCAAACTGGCATTCAGAGGAAAACAAATACAGAATGTGCAATTTCTGGAACAAGCCCTATACTCGGTCCTCGACAACCGAGCAGAAGTCTTCAATATTCAAGGGCAGGACAACTGGATGACTCCATTCGAGAACTTCCTTAAAGAAGGAATTCTGCCAGAAGACGAAGGTGAGGTCATAAAAATAAGTCGTCTAGCCGCAAGTTATCTTCACAGATGGAGAGCTGTATAGGCGAGGATATTCAACTCCCTATCTAAGGTGCATCTCTCATCCTGAGACAGAAAGAGTTCTCCGTGAAGCTCACGAAGGAGTCATCGCATGCCATGAAGGTGCACGCTCATTAACGTCTTCAGACTAGGAAATTACTGGCCAACCTTGAGCAAGGACGCAGCAGAATTAACAAAAAGGTGTGTGACTTGTCAACAGTTCGCACCACGATCTGGTCGACCACCGACGTTGCTATCCCCAATGGCGGGCGCTTGGCCTTTCGCCCAATGGGGAATAGACATTTTGGGCCCCTTTCCTATCAGCAGGGCAAAGAACCCACATTATCGTTGCGATCGACTACTTTTCCAAGTGGATAGAGGCGAAAGCATTGCCCCCCACGACTGAATTTCAAGTGATCAAGTTCTTGAAAATCCACATATTTTCACAATTCGGCATCCCCAAAATACTCATAAGCGATAATGGTCCACAATTCGTAGGAAAAAAGCTTAAATGGCTCTGCGAAGAATACCATATCAATCATAGATTCAGCTTGGTACACCATCCTCAAACGAATGGGCAAGCTGAAGCAGCCAACAAAGTTGTACTGGCAGGACTCAAAAAGCGAGTTCAAGCCTTCAAAGGAAATTGGGCAGAAAAGCTAGATAATGTACTATGGGCTGTTCGATCGACACCAAAAACAGCAATGGGGGAAACACCATTCAGTTTGGTGTACGAATCGGAAGCAGTAGCACCCGCCAAAATTGTGGTGCCTACTCACAGGATCCTACACTTTAATGCCAAAGAGAATGAAATCGAGAATCGAGCAGATCTCGACCTCGCAGATGAAAAGCGATGGCAATCAGACAATGTCGAAGCTAAAATGTGACTGGCGACCGCTCAATACTTCAACATAAAAGTCAACGCTCGCTAATTTTTCATGGGGGAGATGGTTATGTGAAGAAATATGTTCACAAAATTGGACAACCAAAACAAACTCTCAGCTAAATGGGAGGGTCCATATAAAGTAGTTGTGATCGCCGCCCGAGGGTCCTACTACTTGGAAACCATAGAAGGTGTAAGGCTACCTCGTCCATTCAACTCCGAACATTTACAGAGGTTTTATGCATAGCTTGTATTCAAAATGTTATGTCAATAAAACAAATCATTCCTTCATACAAAGCATAACCACTCAAACCAAAACGAAAAGTCCCAAAGAAGGGGCAAAGAGGATTGTGAACGAACCTTGTTAAGGTAACAACTCCTTTCCCATAAAGACCTATAACGAGGGGAGAACGAACCATCAAGGTAATAGTTCCCCCCAAACTAAGTCTAAAAATATAAGTCCTGATATAAAAGGCGAACGAACCGTTAAGGTAACAGTTCCCTTACAAGTTGGGCAAAAATATAAGTCCTAATATAAAGGGCGAACGAACCGTTAAGGTAACACTTCCCTTACAAATTGGGCAACAAACTAAGTCCAAATTTAAAAGGCAAGCAAACCGTTAAGGTAATAGTTCCCTTACAAGTTGGGCAAAAATATAAGACCTAATATAAAGGGCGGACGAACCAAAAAGGTAACAGTTCCCTTACAAGTTGGGCAAAAAACTAAGTCCCGATATAAAAGGCGAACGAACCAAAAAGGTAACAGTTACCTTACAAGTTTGGCAAAAAAACTAAGTCCTGATATAAAAGGCAAACGAACCAAAAAGGTAACAGTTCCCTTGCAAGTTGGGTAAAAAACTAAGTCCTCGTATAAAAGGCAAACGAACAAAAAATGTAACAGTTCCCTTACAAGTTGGGCAAAAATCTAAGACCTAATATAAAAGACGAACGAACCAAAAAGGTAACAGTTCCCTTATAAGTTGGACAAAAATTGAGACCTGATATACAAGGCGAACGAATCGATATCAAGGGTAACAGATCCTTTACAAGTCGGGCAAAATAAAGTGGACGAACGAATCTAAGGCGACAACTTCCTAAAAGGCGAGTGAGTCTTGGGTAACAGTTCCCCACGATTAGGCGAACAATCCAAAGGACTAAAATCCTAAAAGGCGAATGAATCAATAAAGGATGACAGTTTCCTTAAAGGTACAATCCTCGAGTAACAGTTCCCTTAAGAATATTTGGCGAAGAGAATTGATGGGTTTATAAAGAGCCACAATCCTTCCCTCAAAACCTAAAAGAAGTTCCAAGACCTTATATGGCGAGACTACCCTACACAAGCTAAAGAGAAGCTGAAAACAAATATGGTAAAACTTCCTAAAAGCATTCAAACGAAAAACACATCGGAAGAACGACCAGACACATTCGAAGTCAAACACGAGTAAAGGCTTACGAAATTAAAGTTTTCATTATCATTAAAATAATAGCCGAGTCTTATATCAAAAGAATAATTACAACTCTCCCAAAAACAAAGGGAAGTAAAAGTGATTATTGATAAACAGGGGGGATGAGCAAAAAAGCAGGAGGAGGTCGATCTGAATCTCTTGAATTGAAGCTCTACATCAACTCGGTCACCTGGGGGCTTGAGACCTCAAGGTCTGGTTCATCAGGGGCTGCGGTTTCCTTCTCGGCCCCGGGGGCAGACTCCTCGCCAACAGCAACAGGAGCTTCCTTGGTGTAGTCGCTCTCAATGAAGTCCTGAAGAGATTTCACCTACCGGAGAGGAAACTTGGGATCAATACCCTGAATCGACCAGGACCTGGAGGTAGGCAGCCACCTCGGCCTTTATCACCTCCAATGCGCAGTCATAGAACTCCTCGGACTTCTTAAAGCCCTCGACCACGCTAAGGGGGGATGGGACAGCCTTCAGCTTCAAGGCGAGCTGCTCCTTCTCAGCCTCCAAGGTATCCCTCCGCGCCCAGGACTCCTTCAGTTGAGACCTAAGGTCAGCATTCTCTGTCTCTAGCCGAGCGGAGTACTGATCAACATCCATGATCTGAAGCATGGAAAACAGACTGAGAAGTTTAGGCCCCCGAGTGCCTACAACACAAAACCAGCTAATAAAAAGGGTCAGAAATTTACCCAATCAATAGAGACTGGCGCAGACTGATGAATGCCCGCCAACCTAAGCATCGACTCTGAAGTTTCCGCCACTGAGCGGATCGAACAGAAGTTCGGTTGCCTATGACATCAGAAAAAGTCATCGATGGTGTTCTGATCACTCCCCGACAACTCTCCAAAGCTCAGAGGAGTATCCCGTTCCAGCTGAGAAAGCTCCCACGACACACTACCCTAGCAAAAAAAGTAGTACTTCTTGTAGTTGGAGGTGGTGGCCTGGAAATCATCCACCATGCGAAAATGGACGTTCCAGTTCTAAGCCTGACCCCTCCACTCCTCGAACTTCGGCCAGCGGGTTTGGAAATGATGAAGGTGGTTTGCCCCGACAGCGAACCGATAAAAACACCGAAACAGGGTCAGTGAATACGTCCATCCTTGACGTCAACACATAAACTTCAACACAATCCACATCCTAATGACGTTGGGCACCAGTTGCGTAGGGCCTACCCCATAATAGCAACAAAACTCCTTCAAATCTTTGCAGAGAGGAAAACATAACCCAATATCGACCTGGGCCGCATAAATGTAAACCTCTCCTTCGCGAGGATAGTGCAGACCTAAACCCGAGTACCTAGGAGCATCTGCTTCCCCTAAACCAGTCAAGGCGACTACTACCTTAAACCGAGTTGGCTTCAACTCATTGGGCTTGATATCTACTCAAAACACCATGGCATGGCAAGAACAATACTAAAATAACAAAAAATGACGAATCTTTACCGCCTAAAAAGAAGCAAAAGAATACATAAAAAATTACCTGTCGGAGGAAAGACGGGGACATTTGTGTCAGGCACGTCCAACACCACTGGTGTAATCGTCGACTGCCCAGAAACTGGTTTCAGTGCAGGAGCTCTCTAGCCCTGCACCGGGGAGGAAGCATCCTTAATGGTTACAGGGGCGTTTGCAGCCCTGGCCACAATTTTATGCCCAGGAGAAGGTTTGGCAGAAGATGGCTTGTTGGATGATCCCTTGCCGGATGATTGATTCTTGCTAGCCCTGGTAAAAGAGAAAGCTTTATCGAGGATGAAAAGAAAGAAAGAGAAAGTTCAAACAGAGTGTTGAAGAAGATTTGAACTCTAGAATGTCAATGGCTTGAGTGCGTAAAGGACTAAATGCCAAAGTTCGGTTTTTTAAAACCAAAATGGAGGAAACCGAAGAAGCACATCTGAAACGACTCAAATAATGATTACACCCTTTTGGGTAAAATTGAAGCGATGACAGAATTTCAAGGGTCGCATCGGGGAGATGAAAGGTTGAAACGGTACGAAAAACTGTCAGCCTACCCTCTGGTTACGGAAGACAAAGAGACAGGAAATCCTCAAATGTCCTCTCAACTTCTTGATAACGGTGCATTCATTAAATGCTCGAGACATTACACAAAAAAGGTGATCGCGAGAAGCTATGCCAAGGCTCTCCTAAAACGCTCTCGACGGTAGTGCTCGCCTAAAGAGTAATGAATGAACATCCATACACCCTGGCAACCCAGAGTGTTCGCCTAAGCGGGTAAGATATAAAACATTCCACGAACTCTAAGCGGACAAAAATCCGTTCGCCAAAGGATACAGAGCATTAAAAGGCACAAATAGCAGATAAGGACAGCAAAAGATCTAGTCCAAAAGTCACTATCTCAAACCCTATCACAAAATCAAGCTCGGCCGAAGAAACTTCACTCAAGCTTCGGGGCCAATGTTGGGTATTGATAGTGACGACCCAATATGGGAAAACCCTCGAAGGCCCAATAACTTTGCAGGGGTAAAACTCATATCATTCAGAGCCGGGCCGACCCACAGTAAGGGTAAGCGGACACTCACAAAGAGGTCCAGTACCAAACCCAAACTAAAGTGGACGTCAAAGCTCTATTTCAGGTCACCATCGGCCAAGGCCAAAGCCTCCTTCTGCTTGTCATGGGAGCGCTCGCCAAGAGACTCAAACCTCTCAACTCTGGTCCCACCAACCTACACCAAATATATGGCCACGATATCCCGCGTATATCGGTCACATATTATGTAAAGATTACATTACATAAGGTAACTGCAATATTACGTCATAACCGTAATATTTGCTATCATAATCTTTACAGGCACAATATTTACAAAGATATTCAACTGCCTATAACGGTTTGATCTCCCAACTCTATAAATACTCTTGCTTTACATACGTTCATGACGTTTTGAGTTCATACACACAATATACTCATTTAAGCATCGAAGTGGGACCCAGAGGCACCCCCTATGTTGCGATCCCCTTCTTGCAGGTTCATCGGAGCTCAAGTGAAAGCACGTGATCATTAATTCTTTGACATTCAATTCACTGTCAAGTCAGCACACGGGAATCTCAAACGCAACACAAACATATTTTATAGATATCAAATATATTAGTTTTCCCCTCTACAACTATCTGATATTTTGGTTGGTAGTGATTTTTACATTTTGAGTGAAATCTGGTTCCATAATTCATACGTCAAACTTGATTATTATGGAGATTGATAATGAGCACTTTCTTTCTAAAATTAAAATTAATGTAGGTAGTGGGAATTTGTTTAGTGGAATTAAATAGAGAGAGAGTAAGTGAGGTGGTTGAATGTTCGTTGTTGTTTTTCTTTGGGAAGTCAAATCTGGCAGCTACTGTATTGATATTTTGGAGGATTGCAACTTCCAAAATCAAATGTTTTTATGAAACATAACTTGTCAAAATCAAATGTGAAACAAATACAAACTTATTGAAATTAATAATTAATTCAAAATCAAAGGTTAATAAAAAAATTGGTTTTGGACTTATCAAAAGTCCTTACTAAACAGGAATCGAGGTTCAAACTTGTTGAATATCTGATTGAAATTGAAATGGAAGTTACTCAAGTTTTGTTACAGCGCGTACGTTGTCACAAGAAGGATTTAATGTTTAAAACCCGTTGAACCCAAATATATATGTTGAGGCGACCAAAATAATGATTTTCGTAATGGTATGTCGGAGGTCCCTCGTATGCATTTTAAACCGTAGTAGACTTACGAGCATAAAATAATAAACAAATGTCAAACTTTAAAAAATTATTTTTAATAAATTATTTATCTGCTACAATGTTATAGCATCTCCAAAAATATATTTGCAAAATCGAGCAACATATCCAAATCATACTTCCTACATAATTTCTAGCACTTGATCCATATTTTATAAAGGAAACTCATATTTACACTCTTAAATAGTCTTAGGTTATCTTTATAAATTTCCATGCAATGAAGAAAAATATTTCATTTGATAAAAATAGAAATAAACTTAAACTACCTACCTTAACGGAACCATAAATCTAATACTAGTAGTTTCAATCCGAATTTCCTAAAAGCAACATGAACGAAAGTATAAGTTTTCTATTCGAATTATGAGGTCCAATAAGATATCTTACATATATTCAGGGCTGATATCCCCCGAGGTCCAATTCAGGTTACAAATTTACTATTCTTTTTGTGGCACATAAAAAGGTGAAACCTCATATTCCATTCTTCACTATTTTTTTATTATCTCAAGAAAACTGTCATAAAATTACATTAAGTATAATGTTTAATTATGAGTCCAACAACACCACAAACGACGACACATTTTGACATCTAGATGTTCTGCATGCCCCAAATATAGTTTACTGCAAGTGGTCAACACCGTCTTCAACCTAGAGAGATATTTCACCGATTAAAAAGCCGACTTTGAAAGCTTTATTCTCTCTAGTTCAACCTCTGCATTTTGGGTGTTTTTGGTGTTTATGGATATACCTTAGAATAAACTGCAAGTTTAACGATTTCTCTTTCTAAATTAAACAATATATATGTAAAGGTTAGGTCTCAAAGTCTCGGTTTGCAATGTGTTCTGAATTTCCATACTTGATATCTAACTAACAGCTCAACAAAATCTTATTCCATCACTTGGGTTAGAACCCCTAAGAACCTAACTTGGTCAGAAATAAGAATAAAAATTATCACACTGAAATCCACCTTTAATGACATTAGAACTTTTCTCTATCTAACATTATTCATTCATGAAGGAGAAAACCAAGCATGACTATGAAGTCTTACATTGGTTGTAATGAGCTCCTGGTTGGTGATACGTGTTCGTTCACGTCTGGGCGTATACTGTGGTTGGACACCATATTTTCGTTTATTTTCCTGTCTAAACTTCCCTTGTTTGTTCCAAGTGCTCTAGGTATTGCTAGGGCTGCAAACATAATAGGCCATAAACAATTTATCCTCAAAAATCGAAAAGTTTGGTCATTAAAAGTTGTTGCAAGTGATACAATCTTTTACCCCCCCCCCCCCCCCCAACCCCAAACAATTATCCTCAAAATTTAAATATTACTTGAATTGTCAAAATGTTAAGGGTACTTTTGCCTCATATCCTCCTCTATATCCCAACTTGTTTCCCTATCAGTGGAGAAAGCTATAGAAAGTATCAAGCTGCTTATTTATGTTCGAAGCCTATCCCGATATTGGTCAATTTTTGCTTATTCATCCTCCATAGTCTCTGGGGCAAAGCGATCCAGCTCATTAATTTTTGTTGAATATTCCATCACCGAGATTCGTTCTTATCGCAACTCCTTTTTTTTTCTGCTTCCTCAACTCAACAGGGAAGAACTTGTTTAGGAACACCGTTTTAAAATTCTCTCATCTGACAGTTCCATTACCGTGTAACAAAAATGGTTGGATTGTAGTCCTACTGCCAGTTAAGCCTTCCAGTAACATAGCAGTATACCCTACTTGAGAGTCCTCTCCACCTTTGAGGGTATCAAACAGTTTCTCAAACTCTATGATCCAAGACTCTACATTCCTCGGGTCTACTATTCCCATGAAGTTGACTGGAGCTATGCATTTAAACTTATCGAATGAGATTGTCATATGCAACGACCAGTTGGGTAGATATGATGTGTTGGATATTTGCGTTGTTTTGAAAAACTTGGTCATGTAGGTCAACAACAACCTTACAAATCCTCAATATGTTTGCTTGACTAGTTGCACCACTTGCATGCCTTTCATGTTGGAGTACTTGATCCTCCTCAGACGAGGCCTCAAACACCACATCTTTCGGCTTTTCACCCCGTGAGTTCCTTTGGCTCCTCCTGAAGGATTGTCCATCAAGCGCAACATTGCCTCGAAAAAATGCAGTTACAAGTTTTCCCTTTCTTACTCGAGTGACAATGTCCACAACAGTTTACTCATTCCTTGCAATTACTTCATGTAATGCATTAAAATGGAAAGTATCTTCAACGTCTATGCTCCCAAAATCTTCATAGAATATCAACGTAAGCTCTGATAACACTCTGTCACGCCCCAACCACTAATTGAACTTTAAGGCGTGACCGACCATTAGTCCTTTACCTTTGTCAAAAATAGTGAGTCTTTCAAATTTAAAAATAACTTTCAACAACCAACTCTGAAAGATACAATTCAACACATTCCCCAAAACTTAAAAGATACACATCTAAAGCAGAATAACTTGATCTGAAATGTAATTAATTAAAAATGATACTTTAGAACTTCCACCACCTTCGAAGATAAGTCTCTTCTACCTCTCAGAAGCGCTCTTGTCACTATCTTCTTCCAGATTTGAAAACTGGATAATAATTAGGGATAAATTGCAAGCGTAACTTAGTAAGTAGAGATAATTTATTCATATCGGATCAAACTCTTAGGAAACAAATTTCGTTATTGATATGAACATAAGATTTGCCATACACATTTTGACAATGCTAAGTTTAAATGTTCTCAAGTAACAGAATTTATCATAATCGAATGTCAAATAGATGCAAAGTTATACAAATTAATAAGTAATTCAGAGTCAAAGGTTAATCAAAATATAGATTTCAGTCTTAAAAAAATTCAGAACTGAACAGAAATAGAGGTTTCAAACTTGACGAAAAGAACAGATAAAAAATGGAGATTATTCTAGTATTTTTACAACTCATAATGTGTCCCAGGAAGGATGAAGAGCCCATATATATCCGTTAGGGTGATCAAAATTATCATGATTTTTGTATTGGTATGCCCATCCTCATTAGGGTTTCATACCGTAGTAGACTTACGAACACAAAATCAGAAATATTCATAAAATATTTTCCACTAAAATCTTATATAAGACCAACTCACAAAATACATTTGCAGAATCGAACAACAGATCAGAATCATACTTCCTAACACAACTCCAAACACTTGATTGAAAATTATAAAAAAATTCATATTCATGCTCCTAAATCATCTTAGCTTATATTTAAAATTTCATGTAATGCAGAAAAATATTTCATCGAATAAACATAAAAATAAGCTTACACTACTTAACTTATCGGAACCCCAAATCTAATACAGATAGAACTGTAAGTTTGAATTTTCTAAAATCAACACAAAAAGAGTATAAATTTTCGATTAAATCTGTGAAGTCCAATGACATCTTAAACATCTATTCAGGACTAGTATCCCCATAGGGTCCAATTCAGCTTCCAGATTTACAGTTCTACTCGTTGAACCCAAAACGACGTGAAACTCGATATCTCCTTCTTCAACGATATGTATGTTAGTGATAAGTTCCAATCTTTTATTTATTACCCCTATAGGGGTATGTTATTGATAAGTTCCAATCTTTTATTTATTATTTATACATAGTGGTGATAGATATTAATTCTCTAAATTAATAGATTGATGTGAAAAAAGGTTATAGCTATAAAATTTTACAAACTTAAGGTTTGGTGCATATATTGGTCGAGAAGGCTTGATTGCCCCCTCTTATATAAAAGGGGTTAATAATCCATTCTTTATATATATAATTTTAAAAATATTATCATAGATAAAAATTTAAATTTAAAGTCTAGGAGAGTAAGAATTATTGATTTTAAATTTTTGGACTGCCCCAACAGAATAGTCAAAGCTGAAATTAAAAAAAAAATATTGGTTTAAACTCTCGAGGCTTAACATTAATCGATATGTGTGGTCAGTTTAAGATATTAAATTCAACGTCGTCAGTATCATAAATCAATTATTTACTTACTCTAATTTTCATTTTTTTCTTAGTAAGTAGGTAGCTGTTTTCTAAACTTAAACTCGCTAATGACATTGAGTTACATAACATCATTAGCGAGGTTAGATTAAAATTTCAATTGTCGTTTCTAAAAAAATAGAGTATGCAGAATAATTAAATTAAAGTAGGGAAATAATTGAACAACGGTGTTAAATTTAATATTCTACACTGACCACACAAGACGATTGGTGTTGAGACTCGAAGTTTAAGCCAAAATGTTTGAAACTCAGCCTTGATCGTTCTGTTAGTCAGAAAGTCTAAAATCATTTTTTTTTTAAATTTTAGACTTGTTAAAAAGATTCCAAATGCGTATTGGAATCAGCAATAGTGCGGTGGCAGAACTGTGGGTTATAAGAGACAGTCTAACCATGACAGTGAATTTGGGAGTGCAGAATTTACCCATCGAAGCAAACGTCCAGGAAGCAATCAACTTGATAATTGAGGATCCAGATGCAGATAGACCACTAATGTCGCTCATTTTGGATTGGAGAAAGCTTACTTTGGAGTCTAACAAGTTCAAAATCAGACACGTATTTCGGGAAGCAAATAATGTGGCAGATGCTTTGGCTAAGGAAGCTGTTAACCTGGATGAGCATTTTCATACTCTAACGAATCGTCCCTCAAACATTTTGAAACTCTTGATAGTTGATACTCAATGGAATACCACTACTAGAATAGTTAAAAACAATTAGTTATTTTCTTTTGGTTATTGTAGTCCTGCATTTTGTGGGTAATGTTTTGTCACGTACCAACGAGTTACGCATGTTGACGAATCAATTTGTGAGTCGTGTCTGAGTTATAAGAATTGACTCATAGAAATAGATAAGTCGTATTTGGATCAAACAATTTCTGACATTGCCCATAAATGACACGACCCACGATCTAATGAGTAACCCGTATTGACAACCGTACAAAGAAGAGGGAATCAACCCCCTCCTATCATAGGAGGCAAATAGGCCCATTATGTAAAAAGGTAGCTAATTTGCCACATTTCAGTATATCAGGTACTTCACGTGTCGTTCTTGTCTTTAAGCGGATTGACATAACTTAATTCTTACTATATAGTATTTACGGAAGCATGTACTGCATTATTTTTGTTTTTACGTAATTACCTTTTTAAAAAATTCACAATAATTAAGTAGAAATATAAATAAATCATTCAACTTCACATAATTAATTAAAAGTTGCTATTCGAAAGAGAAGAATCTAGCAACAGTAGGTTCATTTCAGGATCCCCACCCCAGCCCAGTATTATGGCTTTTGGTTGGCCTGGAGTGGACATCAATCACAGACGGTTGGCTGATCTGTCGGCACAAGGACAATATTTTGGCAGAACCTTCCACCGACACTATTAATTACAAGTTACAACACCCAAATCTCATGGTCTTTTGCACATATACATTCATTTACATGGAATTTAAAAACAAACAAAAAATACCTTCTTTTTTTTGTTTCATAATATACCATCACGATATAAGCTTCTTTTCTCCTCTTATACCTAGGGTGGTGAATAAAATCTTTTTTAATTATGAACTTTAAATACCACGGAAGTAACTGAAATGACGGACAGAAGACAACTTCCGGCGTCGCCCCTTCTTTGGATAGCTTCCGCCGGCGGTCCATGGTGCCCTAAATCTGAGATTGAATAGGGATGAAGGAGATCAAGATTTGTTCTGATCAGTTGGATTCCTCTGCGGTGGCGGTGGCGGTGGAATCAGTTCCCTTTGGGGTGGTCAATTCGATGCCGTAGTAATGGATATACCATTTGACGAACTTGCGGAGGCCGCTGGCCAGGTCCGTCGTGGGTTTGTACCCGAAGTCGTGGTACGCAAGGCTGACGTTGGCGTGGGTGTAAGGAACGTCGCCGTTCCGAGGCATCTTGATGATGTGCTTCTTGGCCTTGGTTCCGAGGAGTGCCTCCAGGACAGACACCAGCCGCCCCACTGGAACCGGAGATGTGTTCCCAAGGTTGTACACCCGAAGCTGAGCTGGGCCGCGCTTCTTGCCCCCGCTTCCGGTGCTTTTCTCCGCGGTGTCCAAGGCACCGAGGCAGCCCTTCACGATGTCGTCGATGAAGGTGAAGTCACGCGCCACCTCCTTGTTGTCGGCAGTCTTGTAGACGTCAATGGACTTACCCTGGAGGATGTCCTTGGTGAAGAAGAAGTAGGCCATGTCGGGGCGGCCCCAGGGCCCGTAGACGGTGAAGAATCGGAGTCCAGTGAGGGAGAGGCCGTAGATGTGGTTGTAGGTGTGAGCGATCTCCTCGCCGGCCTTCTTGGTGGCGGCGTAGAGGCTGGCTGGCTGGTCCGTTTGGTGGGACTCGGAGAAGGGGTTGTCGGTGTTGAGTCCATAAACAGAGGAGGAGGAAGCCCAGACGATGGATGGTTGGGGGTTCACAGCCTTGGCCACCTCCAGGAGGTTGACGAACCCGGCGATGTTGGATGCCACGTAGGACTGCGGGTTCTGCATCGCGTACCGCACGCCCGCCTGAGCTGCCAGATGCAGCACGTGCGTGAACGGCACCACGTCGAACATCTTCGTTAACAGCGGGCCGTCGTTAAAATCTCCTTCCACTATGAACACCTAATCATCCTCCATAATAACGAATTTATTAATTAACAAAATAAGTAAAATCCAGAATTCAAATCCCAATTATACTTATTAAAACGAGCGCTGTTTTACTATTATATTTATAAGTTTCATATAAATATTTGGAAGCTAATCAAGCTTCTTCTTGTGAATATAGATCAATTTATTGTTTTGAGATGTTTTGAAAATCTCAAGATTCACATCAAATTATGAATCTTTGTTATGTGTAGACCGTTATTATTTATTTATTTATATACCACTCTTTAAATACTAAAGAACATTAATAACCAACTATACTTCCCGTAACTTTAGTTTTTCAAAAACTCTTACGTCATTTAAACTGCTACTCAGTTAACTTTTCCCTGAAATATGAACGGAAAATAATTTTATATTACATTATTGCCGCATTATTTAACAAGTTTTTATAAAAAAATGGAAAATTAAAAGATGAAATATAATTTTTAATATAATAATTTTATAAAAAATATGAAATAAAAAATAATTAAATTTTTTGTTTTATTTTATATTTTGAATAAAAATATTATAATAAAAACTCTTATTTTCTCTTTTACCTTTTATAAAAATAATTAATTTTTTTGGTCACTATCATTTTCTATCCATATATAACGGAAAATTTAAATGAGATAACAATTTTCTTCCGAAAGTATAACTAGCAAAATAAAAAATAAAAATAAAAATCATGTAACAATTTTCAAAGTGGTTATAGTTGGTGTAAGATTTGATTATTAACCTATATTCTTTTTAGATTTCTACTATTTTGATTTTAAAAAAACAATCAATTCTTTTTTTTATCAAACAATCAATTTGATTGGATATTTGGATGCTCTTTATAATATATATATGATAATAGAAAACTGACACTCCCCCGCTGTTTTCCACCCAGAAATCCCCCTTCATACGTACGCCGAAGAAAACACTGAAAGGATAGACGGGCACGAATTAACGAATTTGTTACCTGATGTTTGGTAAGGACGGATTGTCGGTCGCGCTTGAGGGTTGGATCATAGTAGGAGTTGAAGTTATCGAAACCCAGCACGCCGTCACCGCGTTTCTTCAGGGCGAGGGAGCAGTGCATACCGACGAACCCGGCGGCTCCGGTGACGAGTACGGAGAATCCATTGGGGCGCCGCGGTGTGGATGAGTGCCGGACTTGTTTCTCCCATGCAGCACCACCGACACTGGAAACAGGACGGAAGCCGTAGGAGAGGAAGGAACGACGGTGGGAGTGGAAGGAGCCAGCGGAGGAGAGGGGAGGGTAGTTGAGGGTGAAGAAGAAGACGAGGACGAGGGCGATGAGGAGAGTGGCGCGGAAGAGAAGCTTAGAGGAGGCGCTGAGGAGCTTAGTGCTGTTGACTCTACGGATGTAACTATTGTATCGTTCTACCTTGTACGATGTCTTGCTTGTGTCGGGCGGAGGTGCCATTGTTAGAGAGATCGTTAGTTGAATTGTTAGAGAGATGGTTAGTTGAAGCTGCCAAAAAACAGGGAAAGAGAGAGAAGATGAAGAGGTTCTTTTGGTAGAGCCCCTAAGTGGAAGATAGTGAAGATATGGGAATATAAAGGGAAGTAGGAAGGGAGAGAGCAAGCAGTCTTTAATCAGGAGAGAAAATGGTGGACCTGACATGAAAGAGAAAGCTAGTTTTTTTTTTGGCCAAAGAGAAAGCTAGTTATGGGGTATGTATATTCAATATTGTATTTCCCAGCCTTATCATAACCGGACCAGAGATTGGACCGTAAATCAGTCAAGTTGAAGGTCCAATTCTGGGAAAAACTTAAAATGTAATATGAATCCGACTTGATGGGATAAAATCAGGTAGTCTTAAAAGAAATTAATCGGTTTTCAAAGAACTGATCAGTTTTCCGATTCAATAAAAAAATTAGAGAAAACAAAGGGGATTTCAATCCTTTTCTTCTTCTGAAACCAGTTCAAGACTTTACTCCGTCGATTTTGGATCACATAAACCGTATTCTCATTCCAGGTGTTTGCTCCGTTGACCTGCAATAAGAAAAGTCCGGGATGTCCCGTTGTTTCCCCTCCGATGAAAAAGTAAGTTGGAAGTTCGTTTGTAATATTTGTATGGAATGTTCTGGTATAAGAGAATACTTACCCTCTAATGAAGGTGATATTGAACTATTTATAACATTTCATACTTGTAATCATAGTTGAATCAAAGCTTACCCTGCTCATCCTAGCTGTCCTAAGGCGAGCTGACCCTAGTTACTTTACCGAATATTCTCTTGTAGTGGCTACTTCACTGTAGACTATCCTTTGAATTTGTTTAATTCTTGGCGTGCTAATAGCAACCGGCCTAATTCATAGGAGTGCAGGCGCACCATCTGAGGTGGTCAGTGGATGTGGTGTCACGCACTAAAACTGGACCATTTTCTCTTTTTGCGCATCCCTTACGGGTGGCTGAGGCTGGCTTGAGCGACGCTCAAGCCCCGAGGTATCCCATTCCTGATGATGCGGATCCTGGAAACCCTCATCCCATATGTCATCCTAGGGAAGGCGAGGAAATCATTTTCCCTCATCAAATTGATGCGGGATTATGATTTCCCTATTGCCCACCCCTAGTCGAACTGTGTCGCCATTATGGCATTTCTCCCACCCAACTTTCTCCAAATGGTCTTCGCACCTGGATAGGTTTTCGTGTCCTTTGTTTTCGTCGTGGGTGAGATTACTCTTTGAACCTTTTTCTTAGCTTTTATCGCCTTGAAGGCAATCGATTAGGCGTGCGCCTTTTTACAACTAGATTAACTCCTCCTTTCAAAGATTGGACTTGGGATTCTTCTTGTCCCTTAGTCACAGGTTTTAAATCCCGTAATAGCAATTGGAAGAACACCTATTTCCTTTTCCAAGGATGCGTTCCCTGGTGTCTGGTGTCGTCCAAGGCCAGCAAAGATCCTGTTCCAGGCGTTGAGGAACTTTCCTCAGCCAATATGAACGCCTTGGCGACCATTTATTTAGATCACCAAGGAGGGCGCGCGCAAATAATCTCCAAAGAGATCAGTGAGTCTGACTTAGAGGAAGCTGGCGTGTCCCTTGTAGATTGTCACCTTCTGCCCTTATTTCCGGTAAATAACCTTTCTTTTATTTTTTTCTTGCAGATAAGGATTTTGCCCTTTTTTCTCAACTTGTAACGCCTGTTCAGAAAAAGGCGCCGAAGGAGAAGAAGATCAAGGAGAAGAAAACCAAGGATCCCAAAGGCGACGCTCCTGAGGCTTCCAAGAAACGTAAAGGCCAGCATTCTTTCAAAGGCCAGAAAAAGGCGAAGCCTATGGAAGAGTCTTTGGATCCTCTTAAGGCTCTAGCTGAACTGTTCAGCGACGCCACCAATGAAGCCGTCGAGACTTTTCAAGGTGTGATTCCTAAGTCTTACTGGATTAATAATAGCGTTACTAGTAATAGGAATAACGTATTATTGACAAAAAAGTGGGGGCCCCCAATCTTGGCCTATGGCGGCATCATGTGGACCTACACCGAATATCATAATGGCGTCCTTAAGAAGGGACCATTTGACCCTTCCTTTGATCTGACAGGAGCAACGCTTGCTGAAACTTCCAAACCGAAGACACCAACCCCCACACGCACTCCCCCCTCAGAGTCGCAAGAGGTGATATTGGTCAACAACCTTCCTGATGTCGAGGATCTGCCATCACTTCCCCCTTCTACACTGGATCGCCAACGCCATGACAACCCTCCTCCTTACCAGGGTCCCAGCTTTGAGGCGGGAGCTGTTGGGCAATGTCCACTCGCCAAGTCCTCAAGCGCCATGGGAGCCTTGTATCGCATTAAAGGGAACATCCCTAGTAGCTGACAACTCCAGCCTTGACCCCAACCTGAGCCTTCACCTTTTATCAAGTTCCCGCCCTCCTGCTGACAGGGGGCCCTTAAGCCTAGAAACTGAAGCTGAAGAGGTATTGGTTCACCATTCCATTTCTTTAATACAGAGTCAGGTATGTGCCTTTTTCTATATTTTCTTCCTTTAATACTTATATTTTTTTCTAACTTTCATTTTCAATCTCTTAGGTTATTCCTACTGCTCTGAAGATGGGCGCCACCATCCTGGGTTTAACCGAGGAAAGGGAGCGCAACAAATCAATTCTCCGCAAGGCTGAACAGGAGAAGTTCGAGCTGGAGAAACTGCGGCGGCGCCTCGCCATTTCTGAAGCAGCTCAAAAGGAAAGGGAAGCTGACTTTGTCAATAAGGAACAGCTCGCCACGCAACTGAGGGATGATCAGAAAAGAGAGAACGCCTTGAAGATCTCACTCCCGAAGACTCAAAAGGAACTCGCCCACTTCAAGGCTGAGGCGTCGACTTCCCATGAGCTCGCTAAGGAAGCCTGAAAGGAAATTGGGGATGCCAAAAATGAGACTGAACAAGCCCTGAAAGAGGCGTCGCAGTAAGCTCAAGAGGTTGAACACCTCAAGACTGAACTTCCTAAGCGATTGGAGGAGGCAGTAGAGTCTTTTTGTTCCAGTCCAGAGTTCGCCAAAGCTGCTGCTGAATGGAATTGCACTGGCGTGCTGATCATCTTCAAGAAGGCGGCCAAAGCTATTCATAAGGTCGACCCCAACTTTCCTCTAGAAAAGTTGGATTTCTTGAAGGGTTATCTCGCCATGAAGACTCAGGAAGAAGCTGAGGCGTTGATGGAAAATGAAGAGGAATCTGAGGATGAAAGCACCTCTTCTGGAGAATCAGCTCCTTTGGAGCCGCCTCTTGACTCTGTGCCTGATGAGACATTTCCTGAGGCGCATGCTGTCGATAGACATTTATTTCTGTGCCAAACACCCCCAGCCACTTCATAGACATTTATTTTTTGTAGCCTTAGTCTTTTTTTTCTTTTGTAAAGACTTATTGCAACGCCTCGCCGTTGCTATTATGAATTTCTCTTTCCATATATGCCTATTTTTCCCATACTGAGCTTTATTTCGGACAAAGTATGAGTATTACTTTACTTACCATACTTGTTATTTTTAACAAGTCACCTTATAGCTATGACCCATATCATACTTGTTCCATTATCCAAACGCCAATAAGTTTTAAGCTAATTTGAAACAGCACCACTAGTTACAAACTTA
Organism: Chamaenerion angustifolium; assembly: GCA_946814005.1. NCBI lineage: Eukaryota > Viridiplantae > Streptophyta > Magnoliopsida > Myrtales > Onagraceae > Chamaenerion > Chamaenerion angustifolium. The sequence continues at coordinate 7,213,517 of OX328279.1, forward strand.
AGTCATTGCCATTTAATTCAAACATAAACAATCGCCATTAAATCGATTTTAAGCAATCACCATTAATTTAAACTCAAACAATCGCCATTAATTCAAACTTACGCAATCGCCATTGATTCAAACTTAAGCAATCGCCATCAAATCCAATTTAAGCAATCGCCATTAATTCAAACTTAAGCAATCACCATCGATTCAAACATAAGACATCACTATTACTTCAAACATAAGCTTTTGCCATTGCGAATAGAATCACTTCGACATTAATAGTCATTCATACAATCTACGCCACTTATTTAAGCATAAAAGTTTTTCAAATGCTCTGCATTAAAAGTATTCTTCAATACTTTTCTCTCTTGGTCTTCTAATACACATGCATTTGGATGAAGAATGGCAATGACCTTGTAAGGTCATTCCCACTTTGGTGACAACTTATTTACTCTATCTTGGTGTGAGAATTCATGTCTTCGCCATACCCTCTCCCCCACAAAAAATTGGCGAGATGAAACTTTTCTATTATAGTATCTCGCCGTAGTTAAACGCATCCGCCCCTGAATTTCTTCTGAAGACCATCGCTTTTCATCAACCATATCCAATTCCAAACGCCTTTGGTCCTCATTGTTCAAGGCCTCATAATGCTTTACCCTATGTGATTCGACTGCTATTTCTGTTGGAGCAACCGCTTCAGACCCATATACCAATCCAAAAGGCGTTTCTCCAGTCACCTTTTTCGGTGTTGTTCTCAACGCCCATAAGACATTTTCTAATTCTTACGTCCACTTTACTCCCAAGGACTCTATTCTTTTCTTTAAACCATTCAAAACTGTTTTATTCGCCGCCTCCACCTGTCCATTGGCCTGCGCATGTTTAACTGAAGCATGCCTATGGTCAATTTTCAACTCTTCACAAAACCATTTCAATTCCTTTCCAGCAAATTGTGGTCCATTGTCACTAACCAACACATTTGGGATTCCATATCGAGACACAAATCTCGATTTAATGAACTTGATAATTTGAAACTCAGTAGTTGATGACAACGCCTTTGTTTCAATCCATTTTGAGAAATAATCAACCACCACTATTATATAGGTGCGTTGCTTGGATCTCGGTAAAGGTCCCACCAAGTTGATTCCCCACTGTGCAAATGGCCATGCTGCACATACACTAGTAAGGTTTGCTGGTGGACGCACTATTTTAGGGCTGTACTTTTGGTATGATTCGCATTTCATAACCAAAGTAGTCGCCTCTTGATTCATTCTAGGCCAATAATATCCTTGGTTTAGAATTTTTCTCACAATTGACCTCACACCTTCATGACAAGCTGCATATCCCTCATGTACCTCCCTTAAAATGGTAGTGGTTTCTGGATGAGCAACGCATCTAAGATAGGGCGTGGATAAACCCTTTTTATAAAGTAGACCATCAATTATTCGAAAGCTAGGTGCTAATCGAATAATCTTTTTAGAATGCGCTTCATCTGTAGGGAGTTCTCCTGATTCTAAATATGCTCTAATAGGCGTCGCCCAATCCACAGTAACAATTATGTTTGCACATTAAATGCTGACACTCCCATGATTGGTTTCTATAAAATGCACCTGTTTGGACGTCGCTTGCCAAGCATATTTGCTTAAGGCATCAACTTCTATTTGAAATTGTTTGAATCCTGCTACTAACGCCATAGCCTCTTTCCAATACAACTTCATTTTTTCATCCTTAGCCATATATTCCCCTTTAATTTGGTTTACCACCAATTGTGAATCGCAATATACATGTAGAGAAGCAACGCCTAATCCTTTAGCTAACCTTAATCCTGTAATCCTGGTTTTTGCAGGAAATGTTTTAACGGTTGGTTTGTTAAAACTGTAATTTCATGTTCATGGAAATAAGGGTGTAGCTTCCTTGCCGATACTACCAACGCATAAAGATACTTCTCAACCTCCAGATAATTTATTTCAGATTTGGCGAGCACTTTTGATACATAATACACTGGCACTTGGCCTTTTCCTACTTCTTTGACCAACACCGAACTTACAGCAACCGGTGTGATACTTAAATATAAAGAAAGTGTGTCGCCCTTGGAAGGCTTTGCCAATGGCGGAAGCGTCTTGAGATGCTTCTTCAAATCTTAAAAAGCCTGTTCACATTCGAAAGTCCACTCGAACTTCTTATTGGCCCTCAGCACCTGGAAGAAAGGAAGCGATTTGTCGCCTGCTTTTGCTAGAAAACGACTGAGCACCGCTAGCCTTCCATTTAAGCTTTTCACTTCTTTATGGCAAGTCGGACTTCTCATAGCCTCAATAGCTTCCAATTTTTCGGGATTGACCTCTATTCCCCTTTGGCTCACCATGTACCCTAGAAATTTGCCTGACTGAACGCCAAAAGCACATTTTGCTGGGTTCAAGCGGACTTGATGAAGGCGCATCCTTTCAAATGTTTTCCTCAGGTCTTCAACATGGTCCGCACTTTTTATGGATTTTACCAGCATGTCATCCACATAGGCTTCCATGGTGACGCCTATCATGCCATCAAAAAGCTTGTTGATCATCCTTTAATTGGTAGCTCCTGCATTCAACAAACCAAAATGCATCACCGTGTAATGATATATATCACTATCGGCATAAAAAGCTGTATGCTAAGCGTCACCATCCGCCACTTGTATCTGGTTATAACCAAAGTATGCATCCATAAAGCTGAGCAATTCATGACCCGAAGTGGCGTCGACCAATTGATCTATCCTTGGCAAATGATAAGAATCCTTTGGACACGCCTTATTTAAATCGCGATAGTCGATGCACATCCTCCACTTCCCATTGTTTTTCTTAACCTAGCATAGCTGCTTGTCCGGGTTTCCTATGGACCCTATAAATTCTTTTCTTCCACTCATTTTTTAATTTTGGTCCCTCTTAAAATTTACTCTGCTTTCTCTCTAGGTTTTCCATTGACTTTGCTCTTTTTCGACTGCCTTTCTCTTCCTTACTCTGACAAAATAGCTCGCTGCTTTCCTTTTTCCTCAAGCCTTCACCCCTGACGTCTTCTAAGTCGATCATGAGCAATGGCCAAAAGCGACTCGAAACCAGGTTAGGCTAACACCTTCTTCCTTCAGAATGTTTTGGACCCTAAACCGAATGTCCTATCTCTTCACTCTTTTGAAAAGGTCACGGCAGACGCTTGCCTAAACAATGCTTATTATCCCCGGTATCCCATCCCGGATGATGTGAATCTGGAAAAGTCCCACCCGATGTGTCTTCCTCATAAGGGCGAGGAAACCATATTTTCTGTTCAAATAGATGTGGGACTACAGTTTTCTTACTGCCCCAATTTGGTTGAAATGTGCCGCCAGTATGGCATTTCGGCTACCGAATATCGTTCTTGGGTGGGATTTTGGATATTGTGTCATTTCCGGGGCTAACACTACTCCCTGGTCTTTTTTAGCAATTTTTATCGTGTTGCTTCTAATCATTCCAGTGTTTTTATTTTTACGATTCACTGCCCTGATTTTAAAACCTGATATTGGGACTCCTCACATCCCTAGGCCAGCGAATTTCAAACCCGGCACCCAAACTGGAAAAATAGATAGTTTTTCTTTAAGAGAGGCGTATCTTGATGCTTGGAGGCGACCAAGATGACTTAGGACCCTCTTCCTTCTGTTTGGGAGTTATCCTCCTCTAACATGGAGACCATAACCTTTATTTACCTCGAGCACCAAATTGGCGACGCCACGTATATATCTAAGGACACCACCGAGATACTTCTGTAGTCAGCCGACATCTCCTGAGTAATAATTCATTTTCTTTCTTTCTTTTGCATAACGATATTTCTTACACATTGCTTATGCATTTGCTCATATGCGGGATACGCAAAGCGCCGCTCTTGAAGTCGCGAAGAAGAGGAAAAGGTGACATTCCTCTTCGAAGAAGAAGCGGAAGGTGATCTGAGTGGAGGATACTCTGGATCCCCTCACCGTGCCACCCAAACTGTTCAACCCTGACGCCATGGAAGTTGCCAAGGTATTCAAAGGTGCGATCCTATTTTCTCGATACGCTTTTCTCAACCTCCTTACCAGGAGGTTGCATGATCATTTTATTAAGAAGTGCAAGCGAGTCAACAGGTTTCCCCTGGTGGGAGGAAACTCAATCATGGACCCCAACTTGGAGCTTCATTTCCTGGTCGGTGTCCATCCCCCGGTTGATTAAACGTCTCTTGTTATGGAGGAGGTCGCCTTAGAGGGGATTGTGCGGCAAAGACTCTCCCTCTTTTCCAAGGTATTTGCTTCGCCTCTCATTTTTTGTTTTTCTTTGTTTTACATTGACATTTCTAACACTTTGTTTGCTTTCATATGATTCCCCTCCAGCTCAAGATGAGTGACGCCATAGTGGCCCGACTGGGCAAAAGGTAGTGACGGGAGCCCAACTCAAGAGGGTTCAGACACTCGAGCACGAGCTGGAGTGGGATGAGCGACGCATTGCTGTGGAGAGCGTCACCCACTCTGCATTTGAGGTCAATGCATCTTAGAAGGAGAAACATTTCCTCGACATGTGGGGAAGCAAACACATTGTTTGAGGAGGTCGAGGGCCTTCGAAATAGCTGACCCTTCTGGTTTTTGCAGGAAATGTTTTAACGGTTGGTTTGTTAAAACTGTAATTTCATGTTCATGGAAATAAGGGTGTAGCTTCCTTGCCGATACTACCAACGCATAAAGATACTTCTCAACCTCCAGATAATTTATTTCAGATTTGGCGAGCACTTTTGATACATAATACACTGGCACTTGGCCTTTTCCTACTTCTTTGACCAACACCGAACTTACAGCAACCGGTGTGATACTTAAATATAAAGAAAGTGTGTCGCCCTTGGAAGGCTTTGCCAATGGCGGAAGCGTCTTGAGATGCTTCTTCAAATCTTAAAAAGCCTGTTCACATTCGAAAGTCCACTCGAACTTCTTATTGGCCCTCAGCACCTGGAAGAAAGGAAGCGATTTGTCGCCTGCTTTTGCTAGAAAACGACTGAGCACCGCTAGCCTTCCATTTAAGCTTTTCACTTCTTTATGGCAAGTCGGACTTCTCATAGCCTCAATAGCATCCAATTTTTCGGGATTGACCTCTATTCCCCTTTGGCTCACCATGTACCCCAGAAATTTGCCTGACTGTACGGCATAAGCACATTTTCCTGGGTTCAAGCGGACTTGATGAAGGCGTATCCTTTCAAATGTTTTCCTCAGGTCTTCAACATGGTCCGCACTTTTTATGGATTTTACCAGCATGTCATCCACATAGGCTTCCATGGTGACGCCTATCATGCCATCAAAAAGCTTGTTGATCATCCTTTAATTGGTAGCTCCTGCATTCAACAAACCAAAATGCATCACCGTGTAATGATATATATCACTATCGTCATAAAAAGCTGTATGCTGAGCGTCACCATCCGCCACTTGTATCTGGTTATAACCAAAGTACGCATCCATAAAGCTGAGCAATTCATGACCCGAAGTGGCGTCGACCAATTGATCTATCCTTGGCAAATGATAAGAATCCTTTGGACACGCCTTATTTAAATCGCGATAGTCGATGCACATCCTCCACTTCCCATTGTTTTTCTTGACCAACACCGGGTTGGGCACCCAGGTTAGAAACCTGATTTCCTTCACAAATTTTGCCTCTATCAGTTTTCCCACCTCTTGCTTGATGGCGATCGCCTTTTCTTCACCAACAGGGCGTCGCTTTTGGGCAATAGGTCTGACCTTCAAATCCAAATTGAGCTCATGGGCGATGACATCCTTGCTGATGCCTGGCATATTGCTAGGTTTCCAGGCGAATAACTCTCTGAACTCAATGAGAAGCATCAAAAGAGCGGCAGCCTCTTCATCTTTAAGTGTCGCTCCAATTTGTACTTTCTTGCCTATGCCATTGACTTCCACCTTCTTCAACCCCTCAACGGGCTGAGGGCGACTTCTTTCTTCCCTAGGATCCTCCTCTGTTTGAATCGCCAAAGACTCCTTTTTCTTGACATGGCGACGCGTCGCCTGGACATAACAACTTCGCGCCGCAGGTTGATCCCTCTTAACATTTCCTACACCATGTGACGTAGGAAACTTCAGCAATTGGTGATATGTTGAATGTACCATTTTGTTTGGATTTAATGTCGAGCGCCCTAAAATGGCGTTGTAAGATGCAGGTGCATCCACAACGATGAAAGTAATCTCAAAGCTCAATTCCTTCCATCCTTCGCCTAAGCTAACTGGCAAAGTCACAGCCCCTACTAAGTATGTGGTATGTGAGGCGAAGCCCATCAATGGAAAATTGACATTTTTCAAGTCTTTTTCCTTTCTTCCCATCCTTTTGTAGGCGTCCAGAAATAGGATATCGGTTGAACTCCCCGAGTCCACCAATACTCTCTTCATGTTGAACCTGTCGACGCCCATTGTAATCACCAAGGCATCATCATGCGAGGAAGTGACATGTCCCATTTCTTTTTGTGAAAAAGAAATGATTACTTCCTCTTCTTCCCTCGTGCGCTTTCCTAGCTTGGAAGTTCCTGACATTTGAGAGGCATATCCCTCTCTTGCTGCACATGTTTCTCCTCCTGAGGTGAAACATCCGCTTATCATGTTCAAGTCCTCCTGCCTGCTGGGTCCTGGTCCATTTTGAACATTCTTAGGCGACACCTTCCTTGGACTCCTACTTCTCTAGCGTCGGGCCAAGAAGTTTTTTAAGTGCCCCTGCTGGATCAACCTCTCAATTTCCTTCTTCAAGATATGACAGTCATCCGTGTGGTGACCCTTACATCGGTGATATCTGGAATACTGATTAGGATTACTTCCCATAACCGTATCAGGCTTTCGAGGTGGTGGGGGCGTTGCCCAATTCTTCTTTTCCATTTCTGTCAAGATAATGGAGATTTCTCTATTTAAGGGAGTGTAGCTTTGAAAAGTTTCTCTTGGAGGTCGAGGTCCAAAAGGGCGACGCCTATCATCATGTTGCCGGTCATCCTGTCCTGACTTTAAGAGGTGCTGCTCCGGACTTTTCCCTTCCGCATTATCTTTTTTGAACTCCTCTTTGTTAACCTTCCTCCCTTCCCTTGCAATCTCCAAGTCTATGCAAGACTTGACTCTATCAGCCATTTCTTCAACGGTGTCTACGTCTCGTGGTCTTGATGTAGCTTCATGCGCTGCCTGAGCGCTTCTTCTATGAGCTGCACGAGCAACTGCCCTTTGATCCCTTCTGTTCAAAAGTCATCAAGAGCCATTATGAACGTTGGTGTCAATATAAACTCTGTAGCTACTTCTACCCGACGAGGCGGCGCCCTTACCACAGACGAGTCTATACGAGACTGCGCGGGTCTTGGCACTTCATGATCGTATCTTTGCTTCTCAGGAACCGCTTGTTCCTCCGGAGCACCCTCCTCTTGAGCAGATCGGTGCGACACCATTTGTACTGGTATGTACGATGTCTGTCCCACGTGCTGTTGCAGGTTTTGGAGGGAATCCCCATCATTCACTTCCCGAATGGTCTTTGCTCGTGTTGCAGGTGGAACCATGGATGCCTTTTTCTCAAAGATTCCCATAGACGGTGCCAATATGTTGGATCACATAAACCGTATTCTCCTTCCAGGTGTTTGCTCCGTTGACCTGCACAAAGGAAAGTCTGGGATGTCCCGTTGTTTCCCCTCCGATGACAAAGTAAGTCGGAAGTTCGTTTGCAATATTTGTATGGAATGCTCTGGTATCAGAGAATACTTACCCTCTAATGAAGGTGATATTGAACTATTTATAACATTTCATACCTGTAACCATAGTTGAGTCAAAGCTTACCCTGGTCATCCTAGATGTCCTAAGGCGAGCTGACCCTAGTTACTTTACCGAATATTCTCTTGTAGTGGCTACTCCACTGTAGACTATCCTTTGGATTTGTTTAATCCTAGGCGTGCTAAAAGCAACCGGCCTAATTCATAAAAGTGTAGGCGCACCATCTGAGGTGGCCAGTGGATGTGCTGTCACGCACTAAAACTGGACCATTTTCTGTTTTGGCGCTTCCCTTACGGGCGACGCCTTTATGGGGTTCATGTCAAGGGCGACTCCTACATATTCCTGACATGGGCGACGCCTCTACAGAATCAGGCTTTAAACAAATGAAGTCCAAAGTGCTTATTGGGCCAAATGTTAACCATAGCCCAGTCCAATATTTACAACCCATCAGTCGATATTATGCAAAAATAGGTACCCGACCAAAATTCTTGTTATTCCGCAAAATATGAATGAACGGTTTGTTTTTTCAGTTTAAATCAAATTTTCGATCTGAAATTCAAATGGACATTTTATTTTTTCTTATACGGTGTTTTGGGCATATTTTTTTTGAAGAAAATTTTGTCTGAAAATATAAGTACCCGACCGAAATTGTAAAAAAACGATCTGACCAATCAAGTTTCACCCCTAGAAAAAAGCCAAAATTGATTTTGTATCAGTTACAACCAAATAGAGCAAACACTCATTTTTTCTATTTCGATTTCGTGCAGATTAAAAGAAGCTCCACTGAAAAGCCAAAGTTGAATTTGTCCCAATTACAATGGCCAACTCCATATTCCTCTCCTTGGTGGTCTTCTTCTCCTTGTCCGTCGCCTCGACAATACCTCAGGCTCCGGATCTGCCCCCTTTCCCTCCTGCAACTCCAATTCCATTTGCGTCTCCTTCCTGCTGGAACATGATCTGAGGATGGGCCTCAGTTCATAACTTCCAAGGTGATTCGCTTGATGCTCCGGTGACCTGAACAGAAGGAAAATTTGGGGGTTCCTATTGTTTCCCCTCCAACGATCAAGTCAATTAGAGGTTCGTTGGTGTGGGGAGTAAAGAGTATTAAATGCTTGATAATGAAGGTAAGTAAAGAGGTAGACGATGAGTATTTATAAACATTTTACCTCAAACTGTAGTCAGATCAACACCTTACCCTGGCTATGCTAGGTTGTCTTAGGCCAGTCAACCCGGGTTAGGGTGGCATTAACGAGTCGAATGGCAGGGTGCTTTTGGGCAGAGCCCCCCCCTTTTGTCAGACTTGTCCCTTGCCAAATCATAAATGGTTGTAGGGAGGGACGTATTACTGACTTAGGTACTCATTGGTTCTATGACATCCCGTGTATCATTGTACTTTCTTGTCCCCCCTTTACGGTGTTGGGGCAATTGGCGTTAGGCAAGACACCAAGGGCAGGCACTCAAAGGCGGGCAATTAAAGGCGAAGGGTGTGTGGAGTAGTCTTATGAGCGTTATCAATATTTTAGAAGCTTATGAAGAGAGAATTGTGAGTTTAGTGCCATGACTAAGGAGAAAACCATCTTAGCATTCACTAAACTTAAAGGATACAAGTAGGATATAGGTATATATATAGTAGTGTCTAGGGACTAACATGTAAATGTCTAAGACATTAGGACTAACCCTAGCATACTCTAAACCATATATCCTAACATTCACTTTTCTAGTTTAACCTTCTAAAGTTTTTTTAAAAACAACAAAAATATCTTAAACTTTTGCTGAAGCACTATGACTACACGGGGTGAGCACTGTAGGTGCACTGGAGCTGCACGAGTTGATCACTGTTGCTGGAGGACTAGCTGGTTGCTGAAGAACTATGGTTGCACGGGTTGAGAACTGCTACTGCACTACAAGTGCACTGGAGGTACACATGCTGAGCACAACTGCTTGAGGGTTGACTGGTGCACTAGAGCTGCACTATGGTTGCACTTGGAAAGCAAAGGTCTTGTCTATGGAACGAGCACAAGTCTTCTCAGGAACAAGCACATGTCTTCTAAGTTTAGATGATCTAGTTGATGTTTAGTCGGTTTTGAATCTACGAACTTTGAGACTCTCGGTTTACCTAATTTTGCGAGATCTTGAGCCTTATGTCTCGCATCTCTCACGACCTAGCATAGAGCAACTCAGATCAGAGCTACACCAATGGGAACATGAAGCACATGCCCGCTACATCATGGCATAGAAACACTGCTGAATGGACACAACAACAAGTCAATACAACTGAAAAATACAGTTGAAAGAACAACCGTACCAAACTAAAACCAATCTCTGAATGGAAACAGAAGAGAATGACAACAACATGCCACAGAGCTGAATTGAAACAACATGCCACATGTATGCTTTAAATCGGATCACAAAAGCGCAAATGAATGGACACAACACAGAAACGTAGCTGAGAAGCAAGCCAACACAACGCACCAGCAAGCCAACAAGGAAATCAAAGTAGTGACTCTTATCTCCGATAGTCTCAACATTAGAGATTTTTTACAATTCGTTCATCAACACAATGAATCATTAGCAGCTGAACAACATTCAAATAAAAAGAAACATGCCACATTTGAATCAGCACCAACAAAGAAACGTAGTAGTAAAAAGCAAAGATTCATTGCTAGTAGCAACCAGAGGACCAGATGCAGATCAACAAGATGCATAAAGCTATTGAATCTCACCAGCAAATCCACCACACAGACCAGAACGAATGAAGCTTAGCACGAGAATGAACAAATCTCAGCAGCAGATACACAGACAAATAGAGAAATGAGCAAGAACAGCCAGACGAAACAGAGTAGGGAACATAGGAACTCCGATCATATCTTTGTAGCAGTAATATAACAACAGATCACAACAGTAGCATAGCATAGCAGTTGCAGAATAACATAAGAACAAAAATTAGCCCCAAACGAGCCAGCTCACCAGAAGATTGTGATGATCATCATCGCATCGCAGTAGGATCGTCAAGTGAAACACAATTGGAATATCCAATCTAATTGTTGTTGAGGCGCGAGATTTGGTGATCCTGCTCCAATCTGACTTTAAGATGAGCAACATTTAGAATCTTATGAGGAGAGAATTGTGAGTTTAGTGTCATGACTGAGGAGAAGATCATCTTAGCATCCACTAAACTTATATGATACAAATAGGACATAGGTCTATATATAGTAGTATCTAGGGACTAACATGTAAATGTCCAAAACATTAGGATTAACCCTAGCATACTCTAAACCATATATCCTAACTTTCCCCTTTCTAGTTGAACCCTCTAAAGTTTTTTTTAATAACAACAAAACGACCTTAAACCTTTGCTGAAGCACTATGGCTGCACGATCTAAGCACTTTAGGTGCACTAGCGTTGCACGAGCTGAGCACTACAGCTGGAGGACTGACTGGTTGCTGAAGCACTATGGCTGCACGGGCTGAGCACTGATGCCGCACCACAAGTGCACTAGAGCTGCACAGACTTGCTCAGGAACGAGCACACGTCTGCTCAGTTTAGGTGATCCAATTGTTGTTTAGTCGGTTTTGGATCTACAAACTTTGAGACTCCTCGATTACTCGATTTTGCAAGATCTTGAGCCTCATGTCTCGCAACCCTCACGACCTAACATAGGGCAACTTAGATCACAACTACAACAATGGTAACATGAAGCACATGTCTACTTCATCATGGCACAAAAACACTGCTGAATGGACACAACATAAAGCCAATACAACTGAAAAATACAGTTGAAAGAACAACAACAACAAACCAAAACAAATCTCTGAATGGAAATCGAAGAGAATGAAAACAACATGCCACTGAGTTGAATGGAAACAACATCCCTCAGGTCTGCTTTAAATCGGATCATAGAAGTGCAACTGAAGAGACACAACACAGAAACACAACTGAGCAGCAAGCCAACAACAAGTGTTAGAGATTATTTTCTATTCATTCAGCAACAAAATGAATCATCAGCAGCTGAACATCATTCAAATCAAAAGTAGAAGACCACATTTGAATCAGCACCAGCAGAGAAACGTAGCAGTAAAAAGAAGAGGCTTATCGCGAGTAGAAACCAGAGGACCAGATGCAGAACAACAAGATGCTGAGAGATATTGAATCTCATTAGGAAATCCACCACACAGACCATAACAAACGAATCTCAGCAGCAAATACACAGATGAACAGAGAAATGAGCAATAATAACCAGACGAAATAAAGGAGCTTCAATCATTTCTTCATCACAGCAGTATATCAACAAATCACAGCATCAACAAATCATATGAGTAGCAGCATAGCATAAGATGAAAAAACAGACCTAAACGAGACAACTCACTTGCATATTGTGATGATCGTCATCGCACCAATAGTAGCATCGTCAAGACAAACGCAATTGGTGATTGTTGCTGAGGCGCAATCTGGTGATCCTGCTCCGATCTGACTTGAAGATGAACAAATGGAAGATGCTTTCTAGTTGAAGACAGGAACTGCAAGGAGGAAGTTGGAATGCAGGAGAACTAAACGATGGAACTATGCGCGTGAAGCTGGATTACAATTGGAGCTAAGATTTGCAATGGAATTAACAACCAAATTTGTAACAGAATTTGGAATTCAGTCCCTAACCTTCCAGCTCTGATACCATATCAACATGTTAGAAGCTTATGAGGAGAGAATTGTGAGTTTAGTGCCATGACTAAGGAGAAGATCATCTTAGCATCTTAGCATTTACCAAACTTAAATCATACGAAGTGGATATAGGTCTATATATAGTAGTATCTAGGGACTAACATGTAAATGTCCAAAACATTAGGACTAACGCTAACATACTCTAAATCATATATCCTAACAAGTGTCGTTCCCTTGCCTGAAGTCTAAGGCGTCGCTCGTGCTTTGTTCCGGAACGGATTGCCCCCGGGTCGACACCAAGACATATGGGTCCTAAGACCCAATGCTCAACATTTACCCCCGAAGCATAGGATGAGCGACACTCAACCTATGTTTGTTGTGAAGTTTTCCATGAGGTGTCCTAGTGTTGAGTGACGCCAAGTCCGACTTGAGGCACCCTCAATGAGGTGTTATTAACTCAGGACCACTTCCGTCTGACTCTCTGAGCCAAGCATTAGCCAGAACTTTTGGATTCTTTTAGCCATTTTCGGGGCGAGAAATATGACACTGACATCTAATGATGGCTCTTGTTGAAATTTGAATTTAAAAAGGGCTGGTGGGATTCTCTAGAAGCTTCTCGAATCCCTAGGAATCTGTTTAGCTGTTTTAGGGGTATTTTGGGGAATCCCTCTCACTAGACCTAGCATAGCTGCTTGTCCGGGTTTCCTATGGCCCCTATAAATTCTTTTCTTCCACTCATTTTTTAATTTTGGTCCCTCTTTCTAAAATTTACTCTGCTTTCTCTCTAGGTTTTCCATTGACTTTGCTCTTTTTCGACTGCCTTTCTCTTCCTTACTCTGACAAAATAGCTCGCTGCTTTCCTTTTTCCTCAAGCCTTCACCCCTGACGTCTTCTAAGTCGATCATGAGCAATGGCCAAAAGCGACTCGAAACCAGGTTAGGCTAACACCTTCTTCCTTCAGAATGTTTTGGACCCTAAACCGAATGTCCTATATCTTCACTCTTTTGAAAAGGTCACGGCAGACGCTTGCCTAAACAATGCTTATTATCCCCGGTATCCCATCCCGGATGATGTGAATCTGGAAAAGTCCCACCCGATGTGTCTTCCTCATAAGGGCGAGGAAACCATATTTTCTGTTCAAATAGATGTGGGACTACAGTTTTCTTACTGCCCCAATTTGGTTGAAATGTGCCGCCAGTATGGCATTTCGGCTACCGAATATCGTTCTTGGGTGGGATTTTGGATATTGTGTCATTTCCGGGGCTAACACTACTCCCTGGTCTTTTTTAGCAATTTTTATCGTGTTGCTTCTAATCATTCCAGTGTTTTTATTTTTACGATTCACTGCCCTGATTTTAAAACCTGATATTGGGACTCCTCACATCCCTAGGCCAGCGAATTTCAAACCCGGAACCCAAACTGGAAAAATAGATAGTTTTTCTTTAAGAGAGGCGTATCTTGATGCTTGGAGGCGACCAAGATGACTTAGGACCCTCTTCCTTCTGTTTGGGAGTTATCCTCCTCTAACATGGAGACCATAACCTTTATTTACCTCGAGCACCAAATTGGCGACGCCACGTATATATCTAAGGACACCACCGAGATACTTCTGTAGTCAGCCGACATCTCCTGAGTAATAATTCATTTTCTTTCTTTCTTTTGCATAACGATATTTCTTACACATTGCTTATGCATTTGCTCATATGCGGGATACGCAAAGCGCCGCTCTTGAAGTCGCGAAGAAGAGGAAAAGGTGACATTCCTCTTCGAAGAAGAAGCGGAAGGTGATCTGAGTGGAGGATACTCTGGATCCCCTCACCGTGCCACCCAAACTGTTCAACCCTGACGCCATGGAAGTTGCCAAGGTATTCAAAGGTGCGATCCTATTTTCTCGATACGCTTTTCTCAACCTCCTTACCAGGAGGTTGCATGTTCATTTTACTAAGAAGTGCAAGCGAGTCAACAGGTTTCCCCTGGTGGGAGGAAACTCAATCATGGACCCCAACTTGGGGCTTCATTTCCTGGTCGGTGTCCATCCCCCGGTTGATTAAACGTCTCTTGTTATGGAGGAGGTCGCCTTAGAGGGGATTGTGCGGCAAAGACTCTCCCTCTTTTCCAAGGTATTTGCTTCGCTTCTCATTTTTTGTTTTTCTTTGTTTTACATTGACATTTCTAACACTTTGTTTGCTTTCATATGATTCCCCTCCAGCTCAAGATGAGTGACGCCATAGTGGCCCGACTGGGCAAAAGGTAGTGACGGGAGCCCAACTCAAGAGGGTTCAGACACTCGAGCATGAGCTGGAGTGGGATGAGCGACGCATTGCTGTGGAGAGCGTCACCCACTCTGCATTTGAGGTCAATGCATCTTAGAAGGAGAAACATTTCCTCGACAGGTGGGGAAGCAAACACATTGTTTGAGGAGGTCGAGGGCCTTCGAAATAGCTGACCCTTCTGAAGGGAAAAACAGAGGCTTCTAGGGAGCAAGACGTTAAAGCGGAGGAGGAGGCATCACTCTTTCAGACAGAGCTCCCTAAGAGGTTTGCGTAGAGCGCCACCGAGGAAGTGAATAAGTTTCAACGAAGTGGGGAGTTTGAGTTTTCCACAATGCTCTGGAGCTGTTCCACTCTCCTCAATATCTTCAAGAGGATGTATAAGGACATCCTTAAGGTTGGCGTTCCAGGCAAAGGAGGCAGAAGCGATGAAGGCAACCGAAAAAGAAGGGTTCGAGAACGATAGTGATTTCTCTGAGGAAGCGACTCCGCCTTCTTTGTCGAAGAGCGTACCCCTAACTTAGGATAGTTTGTCGTTTCCTTTTCCTTGTAATTTTTTTAATCCGTGTTGGGATTTTTTGTATAAACGTGACACTCCAGTAATATAAAATTACTTTGCATTTTGCATGTTTTTGGCTTTAATTTCATGGAAAAGTATGAAAAAGATGTAACATGTTTGAATAAATTGGTAACTGATGTAACTTGTTTTGGACCTCGGGTTTTTGATGTATTATGTTTCATTATGTTAGGTTTTGAAGAAACGTTTATTTTCCGTCAATTTATCCATTTAAATTGGAAACGTGCAGCTCCCGTGGTCTTATTTTTGAACGTAAAAAAAAAAAAATTGAAAATACCGAAACTACCCTCGTCCTATTTCCCTCCAATATCTGAACCAGTGTCCCTCTATTTACTCCTTTCAACCTCTCCATCATCAAAATTACCGAACTGATCTCTCCAACCCAAGCTGCACAGGGGCTTCTCATGCACAGTGCTTGCCTTCTGCCAAGCTGCACAAAGGCTTTTCCTCATCAACTTGACTTCCCCGAGTCCCCTAAATACTTGAAACTGCGATAGGTAGAATTGATCTATCTTGAGGAGCATATGTCTCTAGCTCCTCATGAATCTGCGCTAAAAATTCTACATAATCAACAGGTTTAAAGAAAGGCAGAATCGACGGCTCAGGACCCTTGATGAGCGATTCTCTACACAACCATCGACATTTTTCATCAAATTCTATCAATTATAACTTAATTCTAGATTATCAAGAAACTGACTTACATTGATGAAGAGAAGAGATGGTGAGTCGAGGATTTGGATAGCTTCCCTCTTTCGACTTGCAGCCACGACTGTGGATTTAACGAACTAAGATGTGATTCTTTACAGGGTTCATTGGGGAAGAACATCTTCATGTGGCATAAAAGATGGAACAGCTCCCAGATCTCCACTTTCCTCCAGACCGATCTATTACACTAAAACTTATCACTCTATAAACAGCTGCTCCAGAATAATCACTGGTCTGCCGCGGATGTAGCTAAATAGGGTTTCCTGCCACAAAATTCAATCAATCGATCGAATCTGTGCAGCAACAGAAAATCAAATCAGCACCAGCAGAAGAAGAAAAGACCAGATACCCGCCAACAGTCAACAAGATCCTGCCAATACCCACATTATACCTCACCAAATCAAGATTTTGATTTTGACCCACTTGACTATTTCAGCTCATTCGTGGCAAATAGGAGACAACGATCAGATTGCGACGGAGGGAAGGTGAATCTAAAGGTATGAAATTTTCGTTTTTTCTCAGGGTATGTGTTTGGTAAATGGGAAAGTTTTCTGCTTTCTAATACGTTTGAATTGTATTGAATGGGGAAGACCAAAGAGGCAGAAGAAGAGGGATTACTGTCATTGTCTCGTGTAGAGTACAAAAACAATACAGATGAACATAGATTTAAGCAGGGAATGAAGAACAAGCAGGGAATGACTGGATATATATGAAGAAGTCACGGGCATTTTAGAAATTTTACACCAAATGGAGGTCGCGGGCAAGGCATGTGCGGTGTTAACGGAAATTTTTAACGGACACAAACAGACTTCATCAAAAACTAACAACACCAAATATGTTACATCTTTTTCATACTTTTCCCTTTATTTCAACTAAGTGTTTAATAATACTTAAGGGTGGAACGAGTAAATGATGACCCATTTGCGTTACTTGTTCCTTTAATTAGGTGCATAAGTTAACCACTCGCCTTAAGTAGTGATCAAGTTATTTTCTGCACCTTAGGATAGGGGATAAATTTAAATTTAAGCTTTTACTTATTTTCTCGCCCTTTTAGTAAATTCAAACTTAAGCTTTCGCCATTAAATCATAAGAAACCATAATGCCTTAGATATAAAAGGAGCATTCATTCGTTAAGTGTATTTGAAAGTAAAGAACAGGTGAATGCAATACGTGACACTCTTTAAGCGTGAAATTCTTCTACTTCTTCCTTTCTTCGTCATCTAAGACGTGTGCGATAGGATGAGGAATAACGACGAATTTATAGTATCCTTCCCGCTTCAGAGATAGTTTGTTCATCCTATCTTGATGTGCCAATTTATTTCTCCTTTATACTCTTTTCCCTATGAAAAATTATTGGTCATTAACTGCTAATCCCAGTAAATATTTCCAACTGAGGAGTCTTAGTGTCGTTTAATGTCGTAGACGATAGAGAAGGAGAAATGTTAATATTCACTGTATTTTCAACTAGGTAAGTAAATGTTTTCCCCTTGTCACTGAATATTCGATGTAACCAAGGAAGATTGTTTAATTTAAGGGTATGTTCAGTTCTCCTCTTTCTCAACCTTTCATCTAAAGTTTCTTCGCCTCAAACGCTACTGTTTCAAGAAATCCGTCCCACTTTTCTCTTAGCTCTTCAATCTGCCTGGTATGTGAAGGAACGAAAAACACGTGAACGCATGATTTTTGAATGCAAGTGGACCGAACCAGTCTGGTTAGAGGTGCTAGGCATTCAGGTGGACAGAACGGACCGGATGGACGTACCGAAGTGGTTGGATTAAAGGCGCGCGGAACCGGGTGTGCAAGGGCCAACACGGGAAGCTAGATGGATGAAATGCATCCTCACATTTTGGCAAATATGGAAGACACGATGCATGGCAGCTTTCGAAGTCAAACCGCCGAACCCAACGGAGGCGATCATGGCCATCCGTGGAGCATACAACGAAATCACAACAAATGAATGGAAGGAAAAAAACCCTGGGAATAGTATCAAGATAAACTGTGATGCATTGGTGTGCACAAGCTCAGCGCAAGTGGTCATTGACGTGGTGACAAGGGGTGCCGAAGGGAAAATCAAGGGAGGAATTAACCGAACATTGTGAACATTGTGATGCCGAAGGGATGCCGAGGTGACAATGTGGAGCTGGTGGAAGCAATAAAAATCTTTGAGGGGCTTTGGTTGGCTATATAAAAGGGATGGACGAACATTGTAATCGAATTGGACGCACAAACTGTAATACACCAAATACGGGAGGGTCCAACGCAATGAAGAGTATCGACAATAGTCCAAAACATCAGAGCACTAGAGAGGCAACAAATGGAGCTGTAATGACGAGCTATTCCAAGGACAACAAACGAATGTGCGAACTAGATAGAAAAGCAACCCCGAATGGGAGTGAGATTGAGTGACTGAGTCGAAAGACCCACACTCCCTTTTATTTGTTTATTAGCGAAGGATTGTAATTTTGAACAACCGTGACAACACGTCACGACGTTTTATTACATCGAATGAAATTCAAATTTGGCCTAAAAGAAAAATCAAACACCCTCGCCGTGCCTTGGATGAGGAGAGTGTTCAGAAAGGTGGAGGAAGCAGTTAATAAACTAGCCGAGTTTCAAGAAAATATGATCACATTTCAAAGGGATATGACCTTTACGAGAAGGGCGCTGCATGCAAATGGTCATATCCCGAATGATTCGGAAATCCAAGGTAAAATACAAATTGTGAAAATGATTGAATACAATTTGGTTAATTAACTATGTGTTTTTATATTATTGTAGATACGAATGTTTGATGACTTGACGATGAGGCTGGTAAGGGTAGCAGAAGGAGTAGTCTTTCTTATGTGTAGTTATATTTTCAATTTGATGTTTAGCATGTATGTTCTGCCAGAACTGGCCATTTGACATGCTTTTGGTTTGACCCCTTTTGTGATTGGATTTGGCCTCTTTTGTAAAGTTTGTAAACCGTTTTAGGCCTATATATTTATGTGAATTCTTAGTTGCTAATCTATGTTGTTCCTAATTACTAGTATGGATGGTATAGTTGCTAGGAAAGAAAGTTGTCACATAAATGTGGTATTTACTGCAAGTGGTAATATTTCATGGACACACAAGGAACAATGTTCTATTGCATGTGAAAGACAAGTCTCAGATTGATAGGACATGCTTGAGAATATACTTAAACCTGAAGAACAACCTTAGCTATGTCGAGAAGCACTTCTCGTTTCTAAGCATGCCCTAAAGTCACTACTATCAATCGAAACATAGTCTATACCAACAATATTTAACAGACCGGAGTCGAACAGAGTGCACTAAACCAAGTGTTCGACTCTTACACAAAACAATCGTCCTAGCATTATTCAAGGAAATTCGGAGAACCCGCAGACTAACCGACTGGTTCACACTCAGAAAGATTTCCTTAGGTGTAGTTCGTACGTACCAAAACTTCCGAATGGTTACTAAGGAAAATCCTAAAGGTTTGCTATCTATGCTACGGGAAAATTAGAACTACCTATCTAGATAATCTAATATATGCAAGCAAAGAAACAAACCACACATGTCAATACACACATATATATATTGATACCTTTCAAAACTAAATTAATTTGGGCAGAATTTTTAATTTTCAAAACTTTGAGGACCAAAGTCACCCTACCCAAACGTTTGGGGGATCAAATTCCCTATGAATAACAATTTGGGGACTAAAATCACGATGATTGAAAATTTGGGGACCAAAGTCTTGACGAATGAAAGTTCAAGGACTACAGTCTAAAAAAAAAATCAAGGACTAAATTATTACCAAACTAAATTCGGGGACTAAAGTTTCTGTAATAAAAGAAATTAGCACAGTATGCTGGGATGTTAACAAGTCATAATGTAGTCAATTCTACCAGTCATGGAGTTAAGAGGCAATCGCATAAACTAAGGCAGAACTATCTACCCTGCAGAAAACACAAAGTAATCCAGAGAACTCAAAGAATCCACACATTGTTCTATCTATCTAGTCATGCAATACAAAACAATATAAGACTCTCACGTCAATTTAAATTGGTCTAACAGTTAATTTAATTAGCCCAAAAATTATTTATGAAAGGACGCAGGCACAATTGTCGGATATAATAATCCACTAGGATCCTCAAGGGATCCATGATTGACACTAATTTGTTTCAGAACAATGCAGGTGGCCCGAGGCCCCTGAATCAGCTCAAACCGGTCAAGACAAAACTCAACCATCTAGATCGGTCCAATAAGTTCACCCAATTGGTTCGAACCCGACTGTCTAGTCAACCCAGACTAACCATACCGGCTTGTACCGTTCAGTTGGCTTAAACCGACCGAAACGAACCGAACCAGACTGATTCAAAAGGAACCAATCTTGTTCGAATCACACAGAAATGGACTGGTATTGCTCATCTTCCTCAACGGGATGATGAACTTGCAACCCTAGCAGCATCCGACAGCCTATAGGAGCTGGCCTACCACCATTGCTGGCCACGAGGGGGGTCACCACCACGGGCCAACCTCGCCCTTTCTCCTCCCGTCGGGAACCTACCCCACCGCACCTGGGCCCAAAGCCGCAGCCACGAAGACTGCAGCCTTCAGCGCCTGGCCCCAGCCATAAAGTCTACGATTTCCAAGCCAGCTGCAGCCACAAAGGGTGCGACTTCCACGCCTGCCGCAACCACGGAGGCTGCGACTTCTTGACTCTCGGGGCCACAACCACGAAGGCTGCGACAACCAAGTTGTCGTGGCCGGGGCCGCGACTACCATGTTAGGGTCACGACCACCATGGCTGCGACCTTGGTTTCTCAGTGTCAGGTTCGTCGCGGTGGGAATTTTAAATTCGGCAATTCAGAAACCAATCTAGCTTTGATACCTATGTTGGAATGTACGAAATATGCAATCGTTTAGGGAACAATATAATACATATTTAAGTTACCTCCTTGAAGGATTGCTTTAGTGGAAGCGGAAGCAGATTTGCCTGAGGTTGGGATCACGGTCTGCCGAACAGGAGGACATGCCATGGGTTAACGGGTTGTGACCTAGGTTTTCAAAGTTACTTACCTCAGTTTAAACAGTAGGGTAGCAGAGCATCTCTACTCCGTGCGAGATTGAGAATAACGCCAAGCCCATTATTAGGTTTTTAACCCTGAGCATCCCTACACATAGAGGGAATGGTTTGGGTCAGTATCCAATATTGAGCTTATTCGAATGGACTCCACTAATAGATGACACAATCCCCAAAACCAAGAAGAATTTTTATGATATGGTGCATACTATTTAATTAGAATCCTTTTAACAATTTACGAATAAACAACTATTAAAAAAAAGAATTGTGAAATATAGCTATTTTTTTAAAAATATATATACTTTTAACGACACAAAATAATGGATTGTCAAAATAAATAATAATTCAATATTCACTTATTTTCCGCGACTCAAAAAAACTATCGTGAAAATATCTTTTGTAACTCATTTATTTTCCAGCCGTCAACAATTATGACGACTATTTTTCCTTGAACCACATTGTTTTGCGACTGTAGAGTATATGAGCCTATGAGCCATCATAATATTCCTAATACTTTAATATACTACTCATCTTTATATGAGTCATCTAATTTTTTTGTTTGGCCAATTGAGTCATCTATTTTTAAGGGCTCAATTGAACATAATATTATCTCTCCCCTAGCATAAAAATTTCCTTTAGTAGAGTATGTTAACGTCAATTATCTCTCTTTATAACAAAGAGGAATCATTTATAATACGTCTATCGACAAAATTAAAAAGAGAAGGAAGATCTATGAATTATTATCTTCATTATTTTAAATGTATACGATGAAATATATATCACTAATATTGTTATTTTCAATTAACTACACTCCTTTGTTTTCCGTATTTCAGTTTAGACAAAAGGATGGTATCACGTCGGTATGAATTCATAGCTTTTGGAATCATCCAATGCCCTTTTCTTATTATTAATATATCGAAAAAGTCTAAAAATGATTCTAACATGTTTGCACAAAATGGTTTTCAGTGCAATTTGTTTTTTAGTGATAATTAATAGTTCAATACTTTTGAAAATGACGGTAATTTGTACCTCCGTTAAATATTTTTAACATTTGCAAAATTAACCAAATATTTTTTTTAAATGTTACAATTACAGTCTACAAACTTACACTAATGTTTCAAACAAGTCCTAACTCGATTCAAGCCACACCGAGGTCCCCTAGCTAGAGTCTGAACCCAAATCAGGTCCCCATGGTTGGGCGACCTAGTCTGGGCTCGGACCCAGTCCATATGACCCCCGATTGGGGCTCAATTGGAGCCTCTATCGATTAGGACCAAACCTGGTTGGGTTCGGTTCAAACGATTAGGGCTTCAATTGAGCCCCAATCAGGGGTCATATGTTCTGGGTCCGAGCCCAGACCAGGTCCTCATGGTTGGGTGACCTTGTATGGGTTCAGACCCTGGCTAGGGGACCCCCTGTGTGGCTCGAATCGAGTCGGGACTTTTTTGAAACATTAGTGCATGCTTCTAGGGTTTAATTATAATATTTAGAAAAATGTTTTATTAATTTTGTAAATATTAAAAATATTTAACGGAATTTTTTAACAGAGAAGTAACAGAGTTACCAATTACCATTATTTTCAAACATGTTGGACCATTAACGCCTCGCGTGGCTTGCCCTCGCCCGTCCCGCGCCTCGCCTTTGCTTGCTCTCCGCGCTGACGGTAATGGCTCTTCCCCTTGCCTAATGACCAGGGAGGAAATTGAGGAGCTTGTCGTGCAGCAGGCTATGCCATGTCCGTCACAGGCGTGACCCTTGTACGGTACATGAGACGCCCTCGCCCGACTCGCTCTTGCCCAATCCAGACCTCACTCTCGCCCGACTCGCTCATGCCCGACTCGCTCTCGCCCGACTCGCTCTCGCCCGACTCATTCTCGACCGACTCGCTCTCGCCCGACTCGCTCTCGCCCGACTCATTCTCGCCCGACTCGCTCTCGCCCGACTCGTTCTCGCCCGAATCGCTCTCGCCCGACTCGTTCTCGCCCGAATCGCTCTCGCCCGAATCGCTCTCGTTTGACTTGTTCTCACTCGACGTGCTCTCGCTCGACGCCTCGCTCTCGCCTGGCGCCCAAAAGGCCCTCGCGCCTAAACAGTCCTCAACACCTAAAAGGTTCTCTTGCCTAGAAGGTTCTCAACACCTAAAAGGCCCTCGCGCCTAAAAGGTCAACACCTGAAAGGCCATCGCGCCTAAAAGGTAATCAACACCTAAAAGGCCCTCGCGCCTAAAAAGGTCAACGCCTAAAAGGCCCTCACGACTAAAAGGCCATCAACATATGAAAGATCATCGCGCCTAAAAGGCCATCAACACCTAAAAGGCCCTCGCGCCTAAAACAGTCATCAACACCTAAAAGGCCATCGCGCCTAAAAGTCTTGGTTGTTTAAAAGGCCTCCGGCGCCTTTTGAGCCTCTAAAGGGCACCTCATAAACGAATTGACATCATGTAAGCAGTATGTGACGCCTTTATCCGAGAGATGCATGAATGAACCTAAATGGAGCAACACTCCTATTAGGCTCGGGGGATTGATGTTGGGTATCAGGTGTCAACTCCCTATGAGGTCGCGAGGCGCCCTAAGAGAACGAGCGGTGCCCAAACGCCCTAAGAGGCCGCGAGGCACCATTAGAGGACGAGTGGCGCCCAAACGCCCTAAGAGGCCGTAAGGTGCCCTTAGATGACGAGTGGTGCCCAAATGCCCTTAGAGGTCGCGAGACGCCCTAATAAGACGACTCGCCAATGGTCGGCGTGCCATGAGATGACTCCCGATCGGTTGGAGCGCTATTGAACGGATCGTCGTCGGTCAGAGCGTCATTAGACGGCTCGCCTTCGGTCGGAACACCCTTAATTGGCCCGCCATCGGTCAGATCGCCTTTGGACGACTCACCAATAGTCGGTACACCATTGGATGGCTCGCCTTTGGTCGGAACTCCCTTAATGGGCTCACCTTCGGTCGGAGCGCCATTTGACGGCTCGCCATGAGATGACTCACTTTCGGTCGGGGCGCCAGTGGACGGATTGCCTTTGGTCGGAATGCCCTTAATTTACTAAACATCGGTGGGAGTGCCTTTGGACGGCTCACCAATAATCGGTGCGCCATTGGACGACTCGTCTTTGGTTGAAACACCCTTAATGGGATCACCATCGTTCGGAGCGCCATTGGACGACTCACCTTTGGTCAGAACACATTTAATCAACTCGCTATTGGTCAGAATGCCTTTAATTGGCGCGTCTTTGGTCAGAAAGCATTTAATCGAGGAACGCCTAAAATTGACTAGGCGGCAGAAAGGACAATGCATGGTCACTTGATGGCACAAAGCACAAGATGGAACAAACCACAAGATGATACAAAGTACAAGATGACACAAGACACAATGCATTATTGATTGTACGGACCCGGAAAATCCGGATGACAGTGACCGTGTCCGGATAAAAAGTACCACAGTTAAGTATCTATGTAAATAGTTTATTCCCCTTTCATTTGAAGGGGACTGGTTTTTCATACATGCCTCTTCATTTTCTCTAAAAATGAATCTCCGACTAACTTGATCGTCGGAGGGGAAACCAAGGGCAAAACTCGAGGTTTCCTTCTTGCATGTCGCCGGAGCAGTACCCAGAGCTAAGGTGCGAAAAATCATGATCCAACACCATCCTCCTACCAGCTACCCGTGTCATCCTCCTCCCTGCTTCTGACCCCTCCTCGTACTAGTCCCCGCTCATCCCACATCTCCTCCCAACCCACTTACAATTTGCCCCTCCTCCTCCTCCTACCTCGCCGCCTCCACCTTCTCTCAGCACGCCGCCCCTCACACGCGTCCCTCCGCCCATCTCACCTCTATCCCTCTTTGCAACATGCCCCATTCCCTCCTCTTATGTTGTATCATGTATAAACCCTAATTCCTCTTTCTCTTTAGACCAAAGAACCCCCAGTTAACAAAAAAATGTCTGGTTCCAAAAAACTGCACGATTCACAAAAGACCATTGATTTTTACCTTTTAGACCGGGTTCGCATTATAATTTGGTCTTTTCAGAGAACCATACCGTTGCTATGACCGATTCACGGTCCAACTGGTTCGATCGTCGTTCCGGTCCTATTCTGATAACACTGGTCGAAAAACATTATTGCTACTCATTTCGCTCCCTTATCATTTATTGTAAACATTCAATCTTTATATATATATATATTATAGAGTGGTAACTAGAACTCACAATAGTTAGGATATAGTGTGAGTACGACACATATTGTAATTATACTATAATTTTAAACTACATAATATAACCATAACATGCTCAATTTTCAATAACTTAATTGTATCCATAACTGTGGTTATTAACCCCGATTTTCCCCGTATACGCATTCTCATTAACAGATGTGAAAATATTGGAATACTATGAATGCTATCTTAATAAATACATATGTTTATGTCATAAACAACAAAAATATTCAACATTAACACCATCCAACGTTAACTTTAACATCGTTCAACATTAACACCTTTTAAAATTAACATCAACACTATTCAACATTAACATAATTTAATTAGAGTGTTCTTAAATCTTAGATCTATGAAATCTAAAAAGTGAAAATTATATCTCTATGATTAGTATATACTTAATATATTAATATTAAATAATTATTATATTTATATAATAACCATGGTTATAATTATAATATGATTAAAATACCATAACTATTATAGGTGGAAAATTCATCACCATAACCGAGCAACACCATGATGATACAGTTAATCATATTATAAAATGACGGTTATAACTATGATTTTAGAGTTTTCACCGCACTATTGCCTCTCTAGTATTTTGATGAAAAATAAAAATATTTTTCATCATTTATGACACGTGCAATTAATATACTGTTGGCATTTTAGTCCTCTCCTTCCAAATAGGGGTGATAAAAAAAGACTGAGTGAACCAAATTCCCAAAAAGATCGCCCTGACTAGGACCGAGATCGAGTTTTTTTTTTTCCTTCAAGGTCGGTCTCGGTCTCAGATTGATTTCCTAAAAGCCCGACTAGGACCGAACCGACTTTCCCAAAATGGCGGCGTGAAATTTTGATATTTGAGGGGGGAGGGAAGATAAGACATAAAGAGTTCTCCAACACATAGACGAAGCTTTGTAATAGGTGAGTAGACAGAGTCTTCCATCTTCCATCCATTGCTCTTTCAGACAGAGTCTTCCATCTTCCATCCATCGCTCTTTCAGACAGAGTCTCTCTTCCTTACTGTCTTCCATCTTCTAGCTTCCTTCTTCAAAATCTTGTCTCGATCCCTGTCTCAGGTTCCCTCCTCAATCTTCACTAATTCTCGCGGCGTTTAGGGCAATTACCCAGGTATTAGGAAATATGTTGTGTCAGCAGTACCTGGACGAGCAACTGATGTGCGACATCGGAGGCAACACCCTTACCTCCGCCGATATCATCGGCCAACACAGTTCCGTATGGGCTCAGAGCTTTACTTTTCCTCCTGTAACCAACTTATTCGATGCCCCTGTTTATCTTATACTTCGTTCATTAATCCCTCCTTCCACCTGCACTTAGGGTGGGCAATGGTTAGGGTATAGTACATGTATGACAAATACCATTACCATACCATATTTTTAAACCACATACCATAACCATAACCATAAGCATTACGGGTACAATTTTCAATACCATAACCATTAAAATAACTGTGGTTATTAACCATGGTTTTACCCGTATACCCATATTTATTCCACACATATAATATAATAAAATACCGAAAATTTTATTTAAAAAAATACATAAATCTATATTGTCAACAATAAAATATATAAAACTAACATCGTAGTTATGTATTACATGTATGTACATTAACTTCCATTATTTAGTATATATTAGTTTATTAATAATAATTAATTATTATATTTATATAATAATCATGGGTATAACTCAAATACCATAATCATAACCATAACCATTATGGTAGAAAATTCATCACCATAACCGCACCACACCATAATGGTACGGTTAACCATTTTAAACAGTAACGGTTATAATCATGGTTATGGGTTTTTCACCGCACCATTGTCGGCCCTACCTGCACTATGGTTGTTGCTGCTTTGATCCAAAATTTCGGTCCAAGACCGAGACCGGTTCAAGTCAAACAAGACCGACTCAGACGTTTTTTTTTCCCCGAAGTCGGTCTCGGTCTTTGTCCAGTCAGGATCGAAATTTCGATTTCGGTCTTTGTCCAGTCAGGATCGAAATTTCGATTTCGGTCTTGACCAAAAGACCGGCCCAGCTCTCCAATAATCACCCATACTTCCAAATAACCTGTTGGCATTCTAGGCCTCTCCTTCCGTAGTCGGCATGCATACGCGAGAGTACGAAATTTAGAGGAGAGAAAAAGGAAGGGAACTTGATGTCTTCGTCGGTGGCCATTAAGTGGAGGAAACAGCTCACATGCGTCCAGACATTTCCATTTGATGGGATGTTTGCTTTTATCCTTTCCTTTTCTGTCTTCCCTTCCACACACGCTTCTCTTCCACACCTTCCACACATGCTGTTGGCACGACTATATTCTTTCTATATCACGTATGTGTATGTACGTGTATATGTATACTCACACTTAACGCCAATAAATAATCATACTGCTACTTTTTAACAGTTCACCTGGGCCTCTGCCGCCCGGTCACCCGAGTGTTATAGTTAGGTCTGGGAATAAAAAATCGGTTCGTACGAACCGTATCGGTTCTGAACTGTTTTGTTCGAACCGGTTCACAAACTAAAGATTGTTTTACAAATATATGGAGCGGTTCAGAAGATGTACAAAAAACGATTCTCAAACGGTAAACCGAACCACTTCTTGTACCGGTTTAATATACTATTCTATTTAATTATTAAAATATATACTCCTAAACCACTAAACCAGAGTTCTAAGACGGTCCAGACCGGACGGTTTGAACTTGTGAGTCTCTACTCCACTCTTCTCTTCGTTCTTCTTCTTCTTCTTCTTCACTCGGTCTTCTTCTTCTTCACTAAACTGACCTAATTTCTTTTCTGCGGCGCTCTTCCTCTTCGTCTCCATCTCGCCAGAGTTGTGACTTGTGAGTCTCTTCACTTGATAACTTCTTTTTCAGAGTTGTGAGGCTCTTCTGCGGCGCTCTTCGGCATCGGCAATCGACGCAAGGACGCCTCTCGACTATTAGTTAAATCTATATGAACATACTTTAAATTTCCTACATAAGAGTTTCAGTACCCTTTTAGTGATTTGACAGATTTTCTCTTTGAGCTATTTTCCTCGTGCGAGCACATTCACCCAAGTCAGTCAACAGTGGTAGGACACTGATACAATGAGAGAGGAGTTGGATGATTCGCAGGTATACACATGCCCGCGTCTGTTTGTGCCTATTTCTGATGTTCTATTTCTCTGTAGTGATTAGTGTCGAAAATAATCATTTGTATGGCCTTCCCTTATTGTTCATGTTGGATCTCGAAGTCACCTTCGTTCTCTGATATCTTGTATTGGACGCTCCACCGGCGTGCAAGAAAGAAATCCTGAGGTGTTCCCATCGTTTCCCCTCTGATGCCTAAGTTAGTCGGAGTTCGTGTGAATTATAGAGAGTGTATGTAAGGTAAAAATGTATGTTGAATTAGTTCTAAAGTGAAGATGAGTGAGGGTGTTTATAACCTTCATGCTTAACCTGATTTGAGTCACTTCTGACCATGGTTGTCCTAGGTGGCGCCCGGTTAACTGAGTGGAATAGTCCCGAGCCTTGTGCTACCTAGTGCCCCGTGTCTAGTGGCATTGTGCCCTGTGCCTCGGTTCAACGCGTGACGTGCTGATGCCCCCATCCCTACAATCGGACCTCGAGTCCTGCACTTGTCAGAGAGGAATGTAGGGGAGAATATTCCTTGGTAGCACGCCTTAACCATCTTAGCGTGCCCTTACTGGCGCGCCCCTAACCGATGGACTTCAGTATTGGGCCTCATACCCAATTGTCGGTGCCCAAAGGCCAGGATCCATCATATGCCCCCGAATCCCAATATGAGTGTCGCTCATTTTGGGTTTGATAGGTATTATTAGCCTCGGGTTATCGCGTTCTTCTAATTATTTGCGAGTCTAGCCTGTAGATTAGTGCCTTATATGAGTGGTGCTTGGCGCGCCATGGGTTGGTCAGTTTGGCTCCCAATAGCAAAATTCAAATTTGAATTTCAAACAGGAGAGGGAAGTAGTCGTTTTTTCCCGAATCGTTAGAAACACCTGACTTCCCGAGAACGTTTCAGCCAATCATAACCCCTAGGGGTAGTCTGACCGTTCACCTCCCTTAGGGAGCTCTTCTATAAATAGGCTTTTCCTTATTCATTTTTTCACTTTTACTTCTATGAGCCTTTCTCTCTCTAGATTTTGCTCAGCATTCTCTCTAGAATTCCAGCAATTCTCTTAGTTTTTCCTCCGGTAGCACTTGCCTCTCCGATCGCTTCCAAAACAGCTCGTTGTTCTCCTTTCGAGCCAAGCCTATACCCTCGCCGTGAGCGCATTCTCTCTTCAATGGCGAGCGAATCAACAAGAATTGAGACAAATGTCTTCTTTCCCCTGGTTTTAGCGACCCTAAGCCCAATATTATCTCTATGTCTATCTTTAATAGAGTCGTAGACGAAGCGTGTATGAGCGACGCTTTTGCTCCCTGTTTTCCTATTTCGGATGAGCGTGATCCTGAGAACGCCCATCCCATTTCAAAACCGGGTCGGGGTGAGGAAACCATCTATCACTTGCAGATAGATGCGACTTTGAGGTTTCCAATATGCCCAGACCTGGCCGAAGCCTTTCGATACTATGACGTCTCCCCTACCCAATTTTCCCCCAATTCCATTCGCACGTGGGTAGGTTTTAGGTGTTTGTGTGAGAAGATGGGGTATACATATTCTTTAGTCTTGCTTCGCCAATTTTATATGATAGACTCGAATCGCTTCGGCGTATTTAGCTTTATCAGCCGATTCCCTGATAATAAATATAAGAATTGGAAACCCGCCTGGCCTTTAGTTACAGGATTTAGGACAAGGAACTTCAATTGGTAGAGTTCCTACGTTTTTTTTCCAATGGAGGGTTCAATTGGTCAGTAGCTGTGGTATAATAGGTCATTTCCCGTCAAACCGTGGCGTGTCCTCCCGTCCGACAGACCGTGATCCCAACCTCAGGCAGATCCGCTTTCCCTTCCGCTAAGGCAATCGTTCAGGGAGGTAACTTAATTATGTGTTATATTGTACCTTAATCGATTGCGTGTTTTGTACATCAATTTCCAACAAATAGTATAACAGCGACAATAAGTGGCATTACAAATAATCTTATTTAGTCACAATATTTAATGACATTAAATTCGATCCGTGGGTGTAGGTGAACATTCTTGTAGTGATGGTATCTTGCGGGTAATGCTGCAAAACTTCCTCCAAGTCTTTAAATTCATAATCATGCATAGTTTATTAAACTACTATCTGTAGCTGTATAGAGAGTGGATAGTAAAATTGAAAACATAGAGATGACTCCTCAAAATTTGATTATGCAATATACTTGGAAACAACCAATGATATATCCTCACATCTACCATAAGAGGTATGTATTACATTTTCCCACACAGGATGATTCTTGTTACAAATCTTCATATGGAAGTTCTGTTATAAAATTATAAAGAAAATACTTATCTATTTTCCTTACCTCCAATATTCTCATTGGTCCATATTGTTTCCTTCTATTTTCCTTACCCTTCACATGTGCAATCTTAGTTGACATTTGCACCTCAGATTACCAATTGGAAATTAGGCTTTGCTAAAATCGATAATTCGATCTGAATATCTGATGCCCGAGATGATGATTGATGCAGACTCAAATCAAATTCAATCTAAACGAAATAAAAAACACACAAAATTAACGATTAGGGTTTGTTCGAATTCACAGAGGTGAAAGAATAAAGAAGAAAGAAAAACTTACTGATTCAACAAAAAGCAAATTGACATAGGCAGACGAAAAATAAATTGAAAGAAGACTTACTGATCGAAGAAGCGGAAGAAGGGAGTGGAAGAGTTGCAAGACGAAAGGAAAATTCGGGGTATTTCTATCACGGAATTTGGAATAAGGAATGCGTAATAGGGAATAAGAATAGGGAATAAGGAATAGGAGATAAGAATATGAAGTTGTTTCTTTGGTGGAATGGAACAAGCAATTCCGATGTTTATTTAGTGGAATTGTATATGGAAATATTTGTCCCTCCTTGTATATGTATAGTATGTAATACAAATAATTTGTATTAATTAATTTTAAAAATATGTATTAATAAAAACTTAAATAAAATTAACTAATATATAAAAAAAAATAAAAAAAATTATTTAATTATTTTCAAAGAACAGTGTCATGTATCTCATAAATTCTAACAATCCACAATATAATCAACAAAAAAACTTGACATTTAACAATATAATCACCCAAATCCATCGACTTTATATTTATCGAAACCATAATATTATTAATTACACTATCCAAAATATAATATTTAATTACAACATATACAGTATAAGCCAAAATTCAAAAAGAAATATTTAACAACATCAATTCATCCAAAAAGAAATCTTTATACAACACCAAACCGAACTTGCCATTAACTTGCCATCAACAGGGTATCTCCATACAGCCAATTGTAACCATCATGTGTTCCAATCCTAAACACAGCATCCAGCATCATGCTAAATATGATCAACATCATGCTAAACACGAACAATTCATCCAATTCGTCTAATCCTAAACACGAACAATGATGTGTTCCAATGCACAACATACACAACATGCACATAACACAACAGAAACATCATCGATTATGTGTTTGTTCAAACCTAGAATCACAATTTCTAGGTTTGATCGAACCAGAAATTGCGATTTCCGGGCTCGATCGAAGGAGAGCACAAGGAGAAGAAGGGTGCTCGACCGAAGAGCTCGATTTATGGGCTTAATCACGTACCTTGGAGAATAGCTTATTCGGTTGTGCATTCCAGCGGGGAGCTTCTTCGGTTGGGGAGGGAGATTCTCCAGTTCCACTGAAAGACAATGTGAGAAATAAAGAAACGAAGTGAGGGTAAAAAAGTCTTTTACGTGTCTACTCCGGATTCCTTGCCCTCCACGCTATGAAATTTAGAGGTTTTTACACGGAATGTCTAAGCCTACCCTGCCTGGAATTCGTAAGCCAAGTTTATACAATTTCGCAAAAAGATCAACTTCTTACAGAATCCGTAAGCCGAATTCCTTTTCCTTTCCGCGAAAAGAACATGCCATGAAATAAGGACAACACTCTCAAATGAAAAAATACAAAATTCAAAACAAAACACGTGAAGAGAATTTTTTTCAAATAAAAAAATGATTGAATAGAACGAGATGTATGACAAAAAAATAGAACGAGTTGCGATAAATAAGTATTTATTATTTAAACTGACGGTTAAATAAACGAGATGTGATGGTTTTTTTCAATAATGTCTTAAACATTTCAGCCGTAGAAAATAATTTCATTTTCATTTAAATAATGGTTGAAACATTTGAGATGCGGAAAATAATTTATTTTTCTGGAATATTTGAATTGCAAAAAATAATTATTTTTCATTTAAGTATCAACCAAAAAGTTTGAGACATAAAAAATATGATTTTTTAGAAAAGTAAATAGCACGACCTATTATTTAACGAGTCGTTCAAATGTAAAAAAGGCATCTCCATCTCAATTGAGTTGTAAATAACTTGATAAATAAATTATTCACACCTCAAATATCCAAGAGCTACTTTGTTGAGCCTTTAATCGCCTTATTTCCTGTAGTGTAAGTGAAGGGTTAACTCAACCACACATTTAGTTTCATGGTAATCATACATGATTGTGACATGTACATGCGTATGAAATAATTTTTAAGGATCGTTCACCTTACAGACACATAGTAATCTTCAATTCAGAAAGTTCTAAAAGGTTCTGCGTAGATATATGGTAACAGTTGAAAGATGTCATGATATAATGTATTAGTATAGTTTCATTATACCTAAAGAGAATATAATTTGTTACCATATGTTACCCTCATTTATTATATGTAATTTAATGTAGAGTTTCCTGCGACTCATTTGTATTCATCAGAAACGTTTGAGAGTAATACAGAGAAAGTGTATCTCATATCATGAAAGGCCACTACAAGAATCGTGTTTAACAGCCACGAAGATGATGTGTTGTCATAAGGAAGTTGTGGTTAAACTACTGTAGTCGTGTAAGTTGTGAACGAAGATGATGTGTTGTCATGATAGTCTACCTACATGATTAATACTCAATCGGTTTATGTTAGCTAGCTACTGGAATTACGGAAGGTTAATTGCGGCATGAATTGTGTCTCACTACAATGATAACCTTATATGTACAAATTTGTTCTTTTTACTAAACACAGGATCCACGGGGATGGATAAGAGTTGGATGACCAAGCCTCGACAAAGTTGGGAATATAAGACTGGTGTTATTTCTTGCCTAGATTTTGCATACTCTCGTTCATCTTGAGATGGGAGAACTTACTGTCCCTGCAATAATTTTGTTGGTGGCTTCTTGTTGGGAAGAAGTACTGTCAGGTTACATCTTGAAATATATGAAATGCTACCGACTTACACTACCTGGGTAGACCATGGGGAGGAATACGAACAAAGCCTGTTGAACAGGAGGAACACCACATGTCAGAATGATATGGAGAATATGGTCACTCATGGATTCGGTGCTATGACTCGAGACCCGGGTGAGGAACCAAATGCAGAGGCTACGACCTTTTATAAACTGTTAGAAGATTGTGAGAAAATGTTATATCCAGGTTGTGTATCCTACATCAAGATGTCTTTTTTAGTTGAACTGCTGCATCTGAAGGCCCTGTATAAGGTTTCTAACAAGTTTGCTGATGAGTTGCTTCGCATGCTAAGTAAAGTGCTCACCCTGATAGTGTAAGACCTAAGTCATACTATGAGGCAAATAAATATATATCCAACTTAGGCTTGGGCTACCAGAAAATACATGCACGTGTTAACAAATTTATTCTATTAAGAAATGAATACGTCCATTTAGATGCATGTCCAACATGTGGTACATTTCGATGGATCCAAGGTCAAAACCATGAAGGAAATGAACATTCCTGAAAAATCAAAGCCAAAGGTGGGGAAATTACCAGTGATAGTACTTCAATATTTTCCACTCACTTCAAGGTTGCAAAGATTGTTCATGTCACCCAAAATAGCTTCATATATGCCATGGCACCATACACACCGAATAAAGGATGTTGTTCTTAGGCATCCTACTAATACAGAAGCTTGGAAAAGACTTGATAGTGTGTTACCTGCATTTGGTGAATAGCCACGCAATGTTCGACTTGGATTAACCACAGATGGGTTTGATCCTTACAGTTATAAGAGCCACACATATAGAATGTGGCCCGTGGTTTTGATCCCCATAGATGTGAGTGAAAGATACCAATTATTTGATGTCGATGTTGATTCTAGGGCCTAAGGCACCGACCAATGACATTGACGTCTACCTACAGCCGCTGATAGATAAGTTGGACGTGTTATGGCAGGTTGGTGTGTTAACATATGATGAACATCATAAAGAGAACTTTCAAATGCGCGCTGCAGTGCTTTGGACAATAAATGACCTCCTGACTTATGCAAACGTTCCCCGTTGGGCCACTTATGGCAATCTTGTATGTCCAATTTGTCAAATGGGCACCATTATTGTCGATTGACAATTCCTCCCCGGTGACAAAATGTGCTTCATGAGACATAGACAATTCCTCCCCGGTGATCACCCATGGAGGAGAAATAGAAGCGCGTTTGATGGAACACATGAGTTTAGCATAGCCCAACAAAGATAGTCGGGGGATGAAGTGTTAAAGGTGTTGGACTGCATTCAGCCAGTTATGTTTGGTAAAACTCAGCGCCCCATCAAGGGTGGAATTTACCCAGTCACTGGAAATTGGAAAAAACGCATCTTCTTCAAGTTACCGTATTGGACTCAACTTGTAATTCTATTTAACTTGGATGTTATGCACATCGACAAATGTTTGTCATAATATCATTGGGTTGTTATTAGGTGTTGCCGGAAAAATAAATGAAAACATTAATGCCAGACTGGACTTACAGGCTTTAGGGATAAAGAATTCGTTGCATCTCATTCGTAGGGGGACCCAAATTGATATTACCACCTGCCTTTTTTTTTTCCTTATCGAAACAACAGAAGATGAATCTATGTGAGTTCCTCAAAAACTTAGGATTTCCTAGCGGTTATTCGTTAAACATATCGCGATGTGTGAAGATGAAAGATCGAAAATTGATCAACCTGAAAAGTCACGACTACCATGTTCTGATGCAACGCATACTCGTGGCGAAAATTAAGGGATTACTGCCCAAACATGTATGCAAGGCGGTGATAGACATGACTAACACATTTAGAGTTATATGGTTGCACATGGAGTATCTGTTCATGCTTAAGATGTAATTATCCATGACAGTGTGCAATCTAGAGAGATTTCTTCCACTATCGTTCTTGAATATCACTGTTCATCTGATAACTCATCTAGCAGAAGATGTAAAACTAGCGGGACCAGTTAAATATCGTTGGATGTATTCAATTGAAAGGTGAGTTATGCTATATCAAATATGATTTTGCTAATGAACCATTTTATAGCCTTATGGCGTGTTTTGGTGCTACGATAATGAAGTCATTTGTTCAAAATAGAGGTCAACCGGAGGGGTCAATAGCTGAGGGTTATATTGCTTTGGAGTGTCTTACATTCTGTTCTATATATCTCTGTGATGTTGAGACCAAATTTACACGACAAGATGAAGCTTTTTCTCGTGAAATGTTACAACAAACGACCCCTAGATTAAGCATTTTTCGACCGGTTGGAACCCCCCCATAGGATGTGTTGTTCTTCGCGATCTGTCCAATTTTGAATGGGAACAATGTCAGCGAGATGTGTTCAACCAATGTGAAGATCTCAAACCTTTCATAGAGTAACTCTTTCGTCGTATTACAGATGTAACGGGAAAATCCTCTTGCACACCATGCTGATATGATGCATTCTTTACATGTTTTAGTAAGCACAAAAGGCAACTCATTAGAGCACGGGTTAACAGGCGGAACCTCAATGTCATGCATAATCGAACATTCATAAAGTGGCTAAAAGGCAGGGTATAACATCTATAACCCACTCTTGTTTATATGTACGGGCACCCCCATGGCGGTTTTGATGTTTGTTGTATAAGGTTGATCGAATAGTTGAACCTATTGAGGATGACAAAATTCGTTAATTAAAGGCGTTGTCACGGGGTTCACTATAGGGTGTGAAAACATATAATGGCTATAAAGCAAATGACTTCATTTTCTACTCAAAATAAAGTTCAGTAATGAGGAACTTTGAGAACAGCGGTGTACTATGCAAAGCCGACACAACGTACGATGCTACTTGCTCAGACAAATATCCCATTGAAGGAGATATTGATTATTATGGGGTGTTAAGGGAAGTAATTGACCTTCAATATCTAAGGGATCTACATGTTTTATTTAAATGTGACTGGTTCAACATGCTCTCATCATTCAATGGGATGAAGGTCGACGAGTACGGGTTTATGTGTGTTAACACCACTAACTATTTGTCCACAAATGAACCTTTTATACTTGCATACCAGGCAACACAAGTTTTCTACTTGACGGAACATACTAACCCTGCTTGGAGCACGGTGCTAACGGCAGAGTCTAAGAAAAGATTTGTCCTGGGGGGATGATGTCAAGTGAATATGTGGAGCGATACCAGGTAACACCTGGAATGACATGTCGGAGATGAGGTTGATTGTGCCAGGAATGACATTGACGCAGTTGAGGTAGCTGCGTACATAGCTATACCCAAAATGGTCAACATAGAAGATCCTGTTGTGGGAGAAATAGAGGAAGAATCAAACGGAACTGATGCGGAGGGGGAGGCCACTAATTATTCTTCAAATGACGAAACCGTCGAAGAAATCAAGGAGGACCTGTATGACTCGGAGGAAGAGTTACCAGACTCGAGTAATGATTATTCAAACAATGACGATTAACTGTATGTGTTGTATAATTAGTAAAGTTCATGGATTATTACAGATGTTTGGGGTAAGATTTGACCGGTTGTAGTGAATATCTATTTTCAGTGTTCCCCATTGTTGTCTGTTTTGTTTCAAGAATTGTATTGTGTTATACATTGCAAGTGCACAATTCTTGTTGTGGTGTTTATGTGTGTTATGTATGTTAACAAGGTTACATATATGCTGGAAATCCTCCAACTTGGATTTGTTCTTATGTTTCTACAAATTTAAGGTTTGGGGTGTATGCTATTCGTTTTCTGCTGGATCTATTAGGTTCATGGAATTTTGGATCTGTTCTTCTGTTTCAATGATTGTACCTGAAATGCAGGCCGGTCAGATCTACATATGGATTTCTATGGCATACAGAATTGATACTGTCAAACAGATTTGAAAGTCGAGTTCAAACAAATTTCTATGGCATGCGAGGTCTTATTCTTTTGCTGTTGGTGCAGCATATTAGTCGAGGTGTGTTGTTTATCCATGATTTGTAAGTTTACTGACCGATGTGGAACAATATCTTAGATATTAGAAATTTAGTACAATGCTTTATTTGCTACAAGTTACCAGAAACTGTTTCTATGGCCAATCATTTCTGTTAAAGTTTGGTTCAGATGGACTGAGCAAACAAGTGTAACATGCTATGACCATGTTGGTTTCCTTTTTGCTTTTCATTTCATGTCAGGATGGATTATCAACCTACTTATTTTTCTTATGTTGTATGATCTACATGCTGTTCTGGGGGTTCTGCTTATTTGTATATTTTTATCTTGCAGATACTCATCATGGACAAACTTACGGTGAAGATCATGTCTTGCTCGTGTAAGATGCCTGATATTACTAAGGAAGGGGTGTCATGTAAGTTTAGGTAGATTATACATCATTGGTATGGTAGTGCTATGCTGGGAAATTAAATCTGCACAATAGAACCTCATAACAACAGAACCCATGATCTGCGGATTGCTGGGAAATTAAATATGCACGGTATAGTTTCATACCACACATGAATTCGAGGTTGTTATGAATTACAAGCACAAGATGTTCAGAAGTTGAGAACTTTGGCATTTCAATTAGTGAGAATCTGTGATGCAGTTCTTACAAAAATTACATCTCATACTAACATCATACAGTCAAACAGAATTGTTCTGGACCAAATTTCTGAATAATAAATCGAAGAGAATAAGAAAATTATGTGAAGATCGGAGAAGAAAAGAAAAATGGTGGATGAGCAAGTAGAGAAGAAAGTGTTGTATGAAACTCACGAAAAAGACAAAGAATGATAACTTCCGTATTTTGTATAAGTTTGAAAGGTGTTTGATATTTTTTTTTTCTGTTATGTATTTTGTGAGTAGACACACACCACTTTGGGTTTGCACAAAAGAAAGATCAATGTGAAAATATTATTTCATATTACACTCTGAAAAAAGGAAACACAAAGACAAATCATAGAGAGACCGCGAGGAGGATCAGATGTTTGTGTTCGTTGGGTGTTGGGTTTTATTATCCATTTCCGCCAAAATTGCAAAACCATTGGTATATATACATACACAATAATTTAAGATTTGATCAGATGTGCATTTTCTTTTTGTACTATATATTTAATAGAATTTTAGGTTTATTTGTGATGAAAAAATATAACTTATTTTTACTTTAAAGAATTTTGTTAAAAGAAAAAAACAAGATAAATCATTGTACATAATTACACATACTAATTTGGTCACATATACTAATTACAACATTGTACATAATTACATATTTTCCAATTATTCTATACAATAATTGTAACTTGTACATAAACATCAGATTCAAAATGACAGTGTTTGATTCTTATTATTGTAACTTATTATTTTATTTTAATTTCACTAGTATCTTCCCTTGTAAGACATATACATATATACTTTAACTACTCTTTAACTATTTTTTTCTTCACTGTAACGACCGATTTCTAAAACTTTTATTCTTCTCGTGTGGACTCTCAAGTCTCGACGTATCCCTCTCCAGTTCTTTCGAAAATTAAATCAAAGTTCTTCAAAGTGCCCAAATTCAATTATGGAAGCTCAATTCTCTGTTATGTCATTGTGTCTTCTTCAGAGTGGCAACCTAAGATGTGTATTTGTTAGTAACTTAGTTTGTCAGCTGTTGAATTCCAATAATCAGTTTTTGTCTCTCTTTATAATTGGCTCATAACCTACTTAGTTTCAGCTCACTATCGTTGTCGTTTTACAAGTTTAATATTGTTCAATATGAAAACAGCAAGAAAATCAGTCAAATTTGTCGTTTTACAAGCTTACAATATCAAGTTAATATTATAATGCAATTTTTTTAATCATTTAAAGAGAAACTATTATGTACTTATATTACATCATTGCAATTAATGTTGTACTTTTTAATTCATGGGAGCCATAGAGGAATCAACCATTTGGACTTGCCAACAATTTTGTAGAAGCTAGCTACTCGGCCCGTCTTCTCCATGCACTTGCCTGAAAAAGTCCATGCACCTGATGCCCAAACCGTTTCTTCTTTCGGTTAAACATCTCAAAAATAACTTGCAATGGGAAGTAATGCCATGAACAACTTTAACAACGACTGAGAAGAATGGAGTGTTGCACATGTCGTTCATAATTGGTTTTGTGTGATGAGACATTTCAAGAAGCTGCAGCACATCATAGGTGTCCCCCCAACTCTCTCTCCCACCTAGATTAGAAGTCCTCACCAAAACTTTCTCGGGAAAGGACAAGCGAAATTGGAAAAGAGAACCAGGAGCATCCCCCGGGAGAGCATTGTATGGATCAAGCCACATCATTGCTGCCTAGTCAAACCCTGAAGGTATTTTTATTTTAGACCTTCCCTTTATGTTGGTCGGTTAGTGTTCTGCTATTTGCTCTTGAACATCACCATGGGTTTCCACCCTAGTAGTTCTTGTTCGTCGAAGATAGGACTCCACCGTTTATTGTCTAAAGTAGAGATGTTCTAACCTGACATCATATAATGTTCTTCATGGAGCAAGGATGACAAAACCAGAGATGCATGTTTGTGGTTGTTCTTCATGGATCCTTAGGCAAGATAAAACTTTGACCCAGTCATCTAAAATCTCTTAATATGTATTGTCTTTGTCGTTGGTTTAGATTTTTTAGGGTGGAATGTCTTATGTTTGTGAATTTGTTAGTTTGATGAGTACTGTTCTCATACTTGTGTTAGAATCTGTGAATCTGTGTCGTGAATATGTGTCTAATGCTGTTAACAGTCTGGTTTGTCTGAAACTGTGAATCTATGACATATGTGTGGGTTTGTCGTGTGTTAATTTTTTTTTTGTGGTTGGTCATACATTCATCTTTATTCTACACCCTAAGTCTTTCACAAACACTTAATAAAGTTCTAATCTTTTCGAAAGATTGAAACTTTACAGTGGCTTATGCATAGTCAGTTCTTTGTGATGAAGTTTTGTTCAAATGTTGTTAATAAAATATGTGGTTTGTGGAGCTGCTGTCAATATGGTTGGAACTCGTAGAACATGTCACAGGAGGACCGATGCCATAGATGTGCTTGGTACCGCCATACCATGTCGACTGCATGACAAATATCAGTCTGAGTAAACATTATTGCGCACATCAGGCTTTCGACTGCACTTAGCTAAGAAATTTGTTTTATCTGGCCCATTTCTTTTGTAGTCTTCGAACACATTTCCATGTTGAGAGATTGACCAATATAAGTTGGAGTTTCAATTGGTTTGCAGTTACTCATGTTGAACATTTCCAAGACTTTGTATATGTAGCTCTCTTATGAAAGCCACAGCTGCCTCCTATGACGATCTCTCGATATCTGAATTCCAAGGATGTGTGTCTCCTCAACTATATTCTGCATCTCTTATAGAGAAGACAATCATGCCTTTACCTGTGTGAGGATCTCCAAGCTATTTACAGATATGAGTATGTCATCTACATTTAGAGGCATAAACACAAAGTTCTGTCCATACCCTTTTTCGTGTACACACAACGATTCTCCTCTATCATGAGAAATCTATTTTCCACGACCAAAATATGAACTTTGCGGTACCACTTCCTAGAGAACTATTTCAGACGATAAATCAATTTGTGAAGTTTGCACACTCAGTGCTCATGGACTTTCTGCACAAAGCATTCATACTACTCCATATAAATCTCTTATTCTAACTCATCATTGAGGAAGACGGTCTTAATGTCTATCTAGTGCAAATTCAAGTCTAGACTCACTCCAATAGCCAGTATCAAACGAGTTGTGGTACTCAACTTTTCATCATCTTTGAGCTTCATCTTAAGAATCCATTTAGCTCTATTGCTCTGTGTCCTTTCGAAGGTCGACCAATCTCCAAACAATGTTCTTACTTATAAATTTCATCTCGTCCACAGTGTTCATCTCATCTTCCATTAGTTTCATCCATTTTTCTTAGAAGGGTCTAATGAGAGTTTCTCTAACGTTTTACGACACAATAACAATATCTTCATATATTAGGGTTTTTAGTTCTCCATCACCTTTGAACGCATATCGTTGGGAGGAAAACTTATGTTCTAGCCCACGACCTAACAACTGACTACTACCATGGTATGACCATGATCACTCCCGCTGATGCTCCTACTGTCCACAATATCGTCAGGAGCGGAATCTGTTCCATTCGCTCCAGCAGACAGTGAATCTGATGGACGACAAACGGATTCATCATCCGCGGCTTCAACTCTCCCACTTGAATTAACAAGTTTATGCTCAACTTGATCTTGAATCTCATATATAGATCTATCCTAAAGAATCTCTCCCTTATTAGGAAATTCATTCTCTAAAAACATTGCATCTTGTGATTCGATCTCGGTAACACTTCCACTGTCTTGCTCGGCTATAAACACATACCCCTTGGTGGCATCAGAGTAACCAAGAATATTCTTCTTTGAGAAATCATGGGTAGAAGCAGCACATCCCTATGGGCGCATATGACTAACGACGAGAACTTATGCCAGTCCAAAACTCATATGGAGTGGAGTTAACCATCTTCGTCGGCATACAGTTCAGGATGTGGGCAGCAGTCTTCAAAGCGTTTCCCCATAAGGAAATTTGTAGTTGAGTCTGCGCCATATCGACCGAACCATTTCAAGGAGAGTTATATTGCGCCTCTCTACAACACGTTTTTGCGGAGAGGTGAAGAGGATTGTTAAATAAACCGTTCAATTCCGCTGAAATATACTCTTTTTCCACGATCAGGGTGGAGGGCATTTACCCTCATGTTTAACAGGTGTAATCATCTGTAAATGTTGGGCATCAAACCACATTGAGCTAGCCGCTGCATTCTATGTTGACCTTTACAGTCAAATCTAGTTTGTATTTCATTCACATCGCAAACATTTCGGCAAGTAGAAGAAACACATGAAATTGTTATTGTTGCATGAATCCAAATATGAAACAATAAATCAACCAAAAATAATACTAAAGAAAAAACCAAGTTGAATCTAAAGACAATTGGACGGAACATCCATGAAAAGATAATGTAAAATCGAGTTTCATTAATCCTAACACTAAAATACCATATTTCGACGAATCTTCGGAGCATATAGGATATGACATCAGACTAAGACTCGACCACCGCGCAGGCGCATCTCACAAGTTCTAATCCCTTCGACTTCAACACGAAAGTTGTCGTCAATGTACATCCACCTAATTTCGCGCGGGACTCTATGGCACTCTACGAAAACGTCACGATACTTGGCTATGTGATTTGTCGATCCTGAATCCAAAATGCACAAAGGACATGACTCAGTCAAAATATTTGTATTAGGAATATAATATTCACTAGATGAGTCATTAAGACATTCATGTTAGATCGATTCAAGGCATGCATTCACAAAGTTACCCACTGACCATAGTTGACGCATTTCTTGTATTTAGGCTTTTCGGCCTTACGTGAACATTCCCGCAGTGTTATTTTCGGAGGAGTCCTTGGGTTCACCTCAGTCTTTGCCTACTTTGCATTCAATGCATTTGTATCATCGCGCTGTGAATTACTCCTTCGCCTTCAACGACTCTTCTTAGGTCCAGAGGATGGCGCCACACGCACCTCAGCCTTAGGTCCAGTGACCTTGGGTCTGTCCTCTTCAACTCAATGTGCCTTCAAACGTGTTCAAAGGTAGTGAGGGTCTTAGAATGAGTTATTTAGATTTTCATCTATTTTTAGGAGTTAGGCAAAAAGTGGATTATGACCTGGATTTGATTCTCATTAGTCACTGACTGAGCGTTCTCCTTTAGTTTCACGATCATATTGGCCACATGCCTCAAATGTTATCTCGCGAAGTGCTGAGGATTGATCTTATACGTATCGAAATTGATGTCGAGTGAGCACTGTTGAGCAGTCGTATAGAACCAATTCTAGACTGCAAAGCATACCACAAACCTTTAGGTGTGTATTGAGCTTAAACTCATAAAGAATGTCATCATCCACCGTACTCAGGATCATGACGCACGTATCAGTATCATTAACCTCTCACTCAAAAGGAAAGCCCTTTTGCTAATTCGTTATTCCAGATCCGGGTCTTTTCATAATCGTCTTGATGGGGTTAATGCACTTCTACTTAGGATCATCTTTATATGTTTCCTCCAGATTTTATAGATGGCACCGTTAAGTCTAAGACTTTTGTCTAACTAAGTGATGATGTTCTTCATGGCGGCCTAATTTCTCTAACTAAAGGAAATTTTAATAGGATCATGAAGAGACAATGAACAATGTTCTATTGCATGTAAATGACAAGTCTCGGACCGATAGGACAGACTTGAAAACATACTTAAACTCGTGGGACAACCTTAGCTATGCAGAGAAGCACTCCCCATTTATAAGCATTCCTTAAATTCACTACTATCAATCGAAACACAATTTATACGAACAGTCTTTAACGAACCGAAGTCAAACAGATCGCACTAAAACAAAGTGTTCGACTTTTACAAAGCAATCATCCTAGCATTATTCAAGGAAATTCGGAGAACCTCACAGACCAACCGACCGGTTCACACTCAGGAACATTTTCCTAGGTGTAGTTCGTACTTATCCAAACTTCTGAAAGGCTACTAAGGGCAATCCTAAAGGTTTGCTATCTATGCTAAGCGAAAGCTAGATTTTCCTATCAAGGTAATCTAATACACATGCAAGCAAAGAAAAAAGCCATACATGTCAATACACATACATATATATTGATACCTTTCAAAAATAAATTAATTTATGG
Source organism: Chamaenerion angustifolium (assembly GCA_946814005.1). Lineage (NCBI taxonomy): Eukaryota > Viridiplantae > Streptophyta > Magnoliopsida > Myrtales > Onagraceae > Chamaenerion > Chamaenerion angustifolium. The sequence continues at coordinate 7,257,887 of OX328279.1, forward strand.
CTAATTTGTAATTTTCAAAACTTTGAGGACCAAAGTCACCCTAAACAAACGTTTGGGGATAAAAATCACCATCAATAAAAATTTGGAGACAAAAGTGTCAACAAATAAAAATTCGGGGACTAAAGTCTCAACAAACAAAAGTAATTAACATGTTAGACCAATTCTCACACAGTATGCTGGGATCTGAACAAGTCATAACCTAGTCAATTCTACCAGTCATGGAGTCAAGAGTCAATCAAATAAAGTAAGGAAAGACTATCTACCCTGCAGAAAACACAAAGAAATCTAGGTAACTCAAGGAACCCACACAATGTTCTACCTATCCAGTCATGCAATATAAGACTTTCCCAACAATATAAATTGATCTAACAATTAATTAAATTAGCCCAAAAATTATTTATGAAAGGGTTCATGCACATTTACCGGACTCAAACAAGTTATTTGAACCTACACTAGGTCCAGGATCGACACCAAGTTTGTTTTGAGTCAATTCAGGCGGCTCGGGGCCTCCGAATTAGTTCAACCCGATCCAGACAACACTTAACGGTTTCGGCCCCACGTGTGGTGGGGAGGTTGCCGACGGGAGGAGGAGCAGGCGATGTCAGACTGTGGTGGTCGATCCCCACTCGTGGCCTGGCATGGTGGCTGGCCACTTCCCTCTGAATGGCTGCTGGTGCCAGGGTTTTCAACCCTAGCAGCATGTTCAGCTTCTCGTTGAGGAAGATGAACAATACGGGTCCGGTTCTATGTGAATCAGACTGGCCTGATGTGAACAAGAATGGTTCCTTTTTACTATTTGGGTTCAGTTTGGTCGGTTTGAGTCAATCGGTCTGATTCGGTTCAGACCGGTTAGATGGATCGGTTCATGATGCGGCTTCCAGGCCTGCCGCAGCCACGAATTATGCGACCCTTCCACCCCGCCCTCTGATCCAAGTCGTAGTTAGGAAGGTTGAGACAACCATCGGGGTTGCCTCGACCACGGCCACTGAGACCTTGGCCGCCTAGGTTGTCTCATGCCCACAAAGGTCGGTCACGACCACTCACGACCACAGTCACATAGGCCTCGTGGTGTTGCAGCCACAAAGGTTGCGACTATGAGGTGAGGTAGAAAACTGCCATGCGGCCGTGGGTGTTTTCGCAGTCACAGCTGACTGTTGTGTTGCGGGAATTTCGACGGGATTCAGCAATTCGGAAACCAACCTACAATGGCTCTGATACAAATGTTAGAATGTACGAAACATGCAATCGTTTATAGCACAACATAACACATATGTAAGTTACTTCCTTGAATGATTGCCTTAGCGGAATCAGAAGCAGATCTGCCTGAGGTTGGGATCACGGTCTGCCGGACTAGAGGACACACCACAGTTTGACGGGCAATGAAATGTAATACAACAGCTACTGACCTCTGTCTAAATTGTAGGGTGGTTGTGTTTTGTCTACAACGACATCAGGTTTTTCCTAACGTTGAACACCCCTATGTATAATGATATATAGAAGGATAGGTTTTAAGGTCAGGCACACAACTGAGCTTATTTGAATGAGCTCGCACTTATGGGCGACCCATTATCCTAAAACCAGCATAAACTCTGGAGGATATTGTCTATAACTCATCGGCTGGGAACTAGTAGAAGAACTGGTCTTCGTTATTGAATCAATTTGGTTGGACAAAAAAAAAAAAAATCAATTTGGTGACGGTTGTCAGCAATTGTCATGATCATTTTCATGAGACAAAGCATCCACACGGTCGATTAGTGGATAGGGTTTTCACTTTAAGCTTTCTCCATTAAATGTATCGTCTTGTACTTCATTGTCATCACCACAAGCTAAGGTAACATTTTCCTCTAGATATGTTAACGTTATGTCATTGGGGATAATAGGTATCCTGTATTGACCATTGACGTAATTACTAACCCCCTAATTGCAAAATAATTCTACTGCCATAGCGAAAAAGTATGGTCATCATGTCTATAAAGTTATAGTATCACCAAATTGATAACATGATCATTATTATTTGTATATACTTACACTCAATTGAACAATTTGCCCAAAAGTTTGAAAAACTACGGTGTCACATTTAACCACATACACCATAACAATTTAGGAAAAACACATAATAAATCATAAATTTTAACCAATTAGTCATTCTAAATTCTAATTATATATAATTACACCCAATTGAACAATTAGCTCCATATATCAAATATTGAAGTTTCACAATTAACCAAATACAACATACTAACTTCTGCAAATCACATAATAAATCATCAATTTCATCATATTAACACTAATTGTATCTAATTTAACATAATTAGACAATTAGCCCAAATTTTAAAAAATAGGGTTTTGGATTACCACGGTGGTGATGAGGTAATGGTAAGGAGGTCATCGTGACAGCCAACTATTTGGGGTGGGGGTGAGGGTGGGAAGCTACGACTTGAGAGGCCGCAGAGTGAAGGTGAAATTGGTTGTTTGGGTGTGTCGGTTGGTGCATGTTTCGAGGCTGCAAGGGTTATGGGTTCTTTCAAGGGATGTAGGTGGCGGGAACGGGGATGTTTCAGTTCCTCTTGGTGGCAAATGGTAGAGGAGGAGGCGACTCAACGCAGGAGGTTGGAGGTACGGATGGCGATTATTGACTGATAACGCGAGTGGCTGATGGATGGCTAGGATTTGAGGAATGCTTCTTCAACTCGGGGAAGGAGCAAGGCTGTTTTAATTATCCGTTGTATCTACAAATCTCATTCTAGGGTATGACTGTTAGTGGTGGATCACATAAACCGGATACGTCTTCCTAGCATTCGCTCCTTCAGCCTACACAGTGGAAAGCTCGGGGTGTTCCCGTTATATTTGAGTACTCAGAATGTATAAGTATTGGGAGATTATAAAACTTTACCCTTAATTGAGGATGATAATGACGTATTTATAACATTCCATAGCTGTACCATAGTAAGGTCAAATCCCACCATAGTTATCAGAGTTGTCTCTTAGGCGAGCGAACTGTGGTTAGTTTAAGAATATTCGTTTGTAGTGGCTATCCCACTATAGACTGTTCTTTTGGTTTGTTTAATCCTAGGTGTGCTAAAATCAACCAACCTAATTTGTAGGCATGCAGGTGCACCAACTGAGGTAGTCAGTGGATGTGGTGGCACACACTTATTTTGAGCACTTTACGTCTTTGGGTGACGCCCAAATATAATTGGGCTAATAAATCCATTTTCCGAATGTCATTGGGCCAAATATAAAAATAGTCAAGCCCAATGTTCTAACCATCAATTAGGTCCTACCTACAAATGAAAGTAGAGAGTAGACTTACTTTGGTAAAAAAAAATGCAATGTACTACTTTGGTATGTGATTTTCCTAACAGTGCTACTTTGGAAAAACAATCACATAGTAGACGCGAGTATTATCATCATTATTTAGTAAAGTCGAAGGACTCATCATGTGCATCTGCCTCTCATCTGTCTAAGCCCTGATAACGTCCAAAAAATAGTGACCATGTCAAGCAGCGAAAAGAGGCTGATGGGTCCTGACCTTTTGGGCCTTGGTGAAAAAGACCCCAGGCCCAAGAACAAAGCCCACCGGCTAGGAGCGCGCTATAACGGGCGCCCCGTGCTATCAAGGGCTCGCCGTTAGGGGCGCGCCACCAGGAATATTCCCCCTTCTGACAGGTTCAGGACTCGAGGCCCAACAAGGAGGAATGGGATACTTGCACACCTGAAGTGGAGCTCCGGCACAAGGTACAATTACACTAGGCACAAAGCACTGGGCACCACACTGTTCAAGATCACCTCACTCACCAAGCCGGACGCCACCTGGGATAACGGGGGTCAAAGCCCTACCCAATTCAGGTTAATAGTGAAGGTTATAAATACCTTCACCCCTCTTTACTTCAGGCTAATGCCACAACATTTACGCAAACTTACATACATTCCTAAACAAACTCTAGCTAATTTAAGCATCGGAGGGGAAACAAAGGGCATAGCCCGGGATTTCCTTATTGCAGGACGTCGGAGTGCCACAAGATAGGAGTTTGGAGTACTTAGGAGACACCAGAATCCAACATTAGAATCCAACATTGGCGCCATCTGTGCGAAGCTTAAGCACAAAAACCATGGCTCCCCCCACCACAAGAGCAACAAACAACCCAGGAGTAGAGGAAAGTGACTCGTTCCACGTCCTGCAACAGCAGCTAGGCGGTACGGCGGTTATACCTTTCCAGGAGGTTATCCATGAAGTGCCAACTTATGAAGCATACCGCCCAAGCGCGCGGTCCCAGCAACCATCACAGCAGCTAACAGCTGTAAGACCTGAAACAGCCAAGCCGACGCACTCTCAGATCGCCTCTTCAGTAAGAGCGCCTCCAAGGGCGGCAACAATGCCTGCAAATGCCCGGACGCCCGAGCTTCTCGCTGCTTTGGAATACCTGCTCGATAGGCGAGAGCAAAGAGTCGTGGCTAAGACCGCTCGCCAGGCAGAAGCGTCCAGGAATACAATGATTTAGGAGGCCAATTCTAAGCCAGCACTGTCAGTACGATAGTCCGGGCCCCCTGCTAGCGGTGTCAGCTCGGTGTCAAACCTCGTAGGGGCAATGATAAAGGAGGAGCTACAATAAATGATAGCTCAGCAAGGAAAGGAGACAAAGCCAGGACGGGTCATGCATATTCGCCTTGATAGGGCGTCGCATCCGCTTATACCCGAACTGGTGCATCTCACTGTTCTGCACCGTGTGCGACCAACGAAGATTGATATATATAGGGGCGAGGGAGATCTAGTGGAGCATATACGGAAGCATGAATCGTCCCTCTTGGACCGAACGAGTGACGATAACCATCTCGTGCTCTTCTTTCTGGCAACCTTGAGCGAGGTCACCTCGAATTGGTTCTTTGGGATTCCCAAGGCTTCGGTTAAAAGCTGGAGCGATTTGAAGGAGAAGTTCATCATCTAGTATATGGGTGGAAGGCAACTGCTCAAGAGCGTAGGAACCCTGGACAACATCAGGCAAGGGAACGAGGAAAGCATAAGCGATTTCTACACAAAGATTCAACACATACTTGGTCGGAATAGACCTAGTCATCACGGAAGTCGAGATTATTCGTGCCTTTACGCAAGCTCTGCGACCAAAAGGCGTCGCTTTGTATGACAGCCTTAGCGTAATCCCAGTCAGCACCGTGAAAGATATGGATGCTAGGGTCAAATCTTACGTCGACTTAGAGATCGCCAGAGAAGGCAGAAGGAGGCTCTGGAAGGAAGGAGGATGGTGCAACGTACCCAGAAGGTGGGTCACGACGATTCAAAGCGTCGTCCTATGATTCTGCGACCCCCAGGGAGGTCTACGAGACTTTTACGCCCCTAACCAAGGAAATTTCCGTGGTCCTAAAAGAGATGGAGAAGAGGGACTTGGCGACCCCACCCGCAACAAGGAATGGCGACGCCTAGATGGGTAGCGACAAGAAGGCTTATTGTCGCTATCACCGGTGCAAAGGACACTCTACAGACAACTGTCAAATCCTTAAGAGGGACATATAGAGCCTTATCCAGATAGGGTATCTCCGGAATTTCATCGCCAGGCGCGAGAGGAACAGAAGCCCAGGAGGGGAACGAAAGGCGTCGCCTAAAAAGAACACGGGGGCATTTGTCTCCGCGAAAAGCGAGTTGTACGTGATAAGCGGCGCCTTCACCACAGGAGGGGAAATTGGAGTCGCAGAGAAGTGTACGCCACTTAACTGGCGGGAACTTCCAAAGAGGGGAATCGCGCCGGGGAAGAATACGATGTGGTCATCTCTTTCTCAAAGAGGGAGATGGAGCATGTCACTTCGCCCCATGACAACGCCCTCGTCATTACAATAGGGGTGGAAAACTTTAATATGAGGAAATGTTTGGTCAATTCGGGGAGCTCCACGGATGTTCTCTTTTTGGACACTTACCACAGGATGGGGAAGAAGGAGAAGGATCTGTAGAAGGTGAATTTCCCGCGCATGGGATTCGCCTCGCTCACCACATATCCAGTGGAAGCCGTCACCCTTCCAATCGAGATAGCGGATGGTTGGAAGGTCTTGAAGATAGATGTCACCTTCATCGTGGTAGACGGCCCCGCGGCATATAACGCTATCTTGGGGCGTTCAACTTTGAATCCCCACAAAATGGTTCACTCCACCTACCATCAGATGTTGAAATTTCTCACGCCGCATGGAGTCAGATTAGTCAAGGGAGATCAGCCCGCGTCTCGAAACTGTTATGTCAACTCGACGCGTCGCCACGTCCTGAAAGGCAAGGGAAAAGAGACTATGGCGATCCAAACAGAGGAGGACCCGTGAGAGGAAAGGAGTCGCCCGCAGGCGGTGGAGGAACTGAGGAAGGTAGAGTTGGAAGGAAAAGGAAAGGCAATGTAGATTGGGGTGTCGCTATCGGAAAGCGAGGCTAAGGCATTGTCCATGCTCCTAGTCGAAGTCAAGGAACTCTTCGCCTGAAAGCCCAACGATATGCCAGGCATCAGCAAGGACATCATAGCTCACGAGTTGAGGATTGACCCTACCATCAAAGCGATCGCTCAAAGGCGACGCCCGGTAGGAGAGGATAAGGTCGTCGCTATAAGGCAGGTGGTGGGGAAGTTGGTAGAGGCCAACTTCGTCAAGGGAATAAGGTTTCACACGTGGGTGGCGAATCCCGTCCTGGTAAGGAAGAACAATGGGAAATGGCGCATGTGCGTGGACTTCAGGGATCTGAACAAGGCATGCCCCAAAGACTCTTACCCCTTACTAGGGATCGACCAGCTGGTAGATGCCACATCAAGACATGAGCTTCTTAGTTTCATGGACGCCTACTCTAGGTACAACCAGATCCAAATGGCAGAAGGCGACGCCCATCACACGGCAGTCTACGCAGATAGTGATATTTATCATTATACAGTGATGTTGTTTGGTTTGCTTAATGCAGGAGCGCCCTATCAAATAATGGTCAATAAGTTGTTCGCAGGGATGATAGGCGATTCCATGGAGGCATATCTAGATGATATTATGGTGAAGTCGGTAAAAGGCGTGGAACACACGGAGGATATGAAGAGAACCTTCGAAAGCATGCGTCTTCACCAAGTGCGCAGGAACCCAGCCAAGTGCGCATAAATCTCTCCCATTCTTCCAAGTCCTCAAAGCAAGAAAGAAGTTTGAGTGGACTCCGGAATGCGAGCAGTCGTTCCAGAACTTGAAGAATCATCTCAAGTCTACAGTTTGAGCGCTCCTCCCGTTGGCCAAACCTACAAAAGGCGACGCACGTTTTCTTTATCTAGGCATTATCTAGGCCAAACCTACAAAAGTTCACGAGGGATACGCTGCTTGTCATGAAGGACCACGATCAACTATTTGAAAAATCCTTAATCAAGGCTATTATTGGCCTACCTTGAATAGAAAAGCTAAAAAGATGGTTCATAAATGTGAATCGTGTCATAAATATGGCCCAATAATAGCGCGCCCCCCTGCGGACTTAACCTCAATAAGCTCTGCCTGGTCCTTTGCGCAATGGGGAATAGACTTGGTAGGATCGCTCCCTTTGTCCAAGCAGCGCACCTATGTCCTAGTAGGGATCAACTATTTTTCCAAGTGGATTGAGGCAAAGGCATTAACGTCGACCACAGAATTCCAAGTGATCAAGTTCTTAAAATCCATAATTGTTTCTAGATATGGAATTCCGAGTGTGCTCATGAGCGACAACGGGCCTAAATTCGCGGGAAAAGAGATGATATGGTTTTTCTAGGAATTAAAGATAGAGCATAGGAATGCTTCAGTAAGGCATGCACAAGCGAATGGACAAGTTGAGGCGGCCAACAAAGCAATCATGAATGGACTGAAAAAGAGATTAGACGCCTTACAGGGAAGGTGGACTGAGGAATTAGAAAATTTACTTTGGGCGCTTCGAACTACGCCAAAGCAAGCTACAAGGGAGACGCCTTTTTCCTTGGTATACGACTTAGAAGTGGTAGCACCAACTGAAATAGCAGTTGCCTCGCACAGAATAAAACACTTTGATGTAATGGCAAATGACGCCCACAGGCGCATGGAATTGGATATGGCGGATGAAAAGAGATGGGCATCCGAACGGCTTCAAGGAAGGATGCGCCTCACCACAGCCCGATACTACAATAGGTGAGTCTCCGCTCGCCAATTTTTTGTGGTGGAGATGGTATGGAGGATTTGCCCATCAGGATAAAATCAACAAGCTATCGCCAAAATGGGAAAGACCGTATAAGGTCATCGTCATTCCCCATCCAAACGCTTACATACTAGAAGATGAGAAGGGAAGAACTTTGAAGAATACATTCAATGCAGAACACTTGAAAAAGTTCTATTCTTAGGCGTTAAGAACAATGTACTTAGGCATTTACAATGGTTTACAAAAACTTTTATCAAAGTGCTGCGCCATTGTGTGGGTGCTTGGCCAAAATGAATGAATTATATGCATAAAGCGATAAAGACGTTCAAGGACAGAAAATATTAAGGTGAGACAACATGACAAAACACTTGTCTAAAACAGGAGTAAGGAATCCATATGGGCAAACGCCCAAGTTCATTACAAATATATTGTCTCACTAAAAGAAAAATTGCTTAAAATAAAGGAATAAACATAAGTTAAACATGGGAAGGATGGTCTTCGATAGGAGGAGCAGGCAGCGCAGGCGCCTCGGCTTCAGGCAAAGGAGGCACGTCTGATGGCTCGCCTGGAGGGATCGCCTCCGCCTCAGACAAAGGCCCGTCAGGAGGAAGCGCTTCAACCGCAGGCAAGGAAGGCAGCTCGGAGGAAGAATCCGACGGAGTAGGCTCAGAGGCGGGCAAAGGAGCGCGCTTGGAGCGGCAGAGAGAAGTCAGTACTGGCGACTCATCTTCTTCTTCGTCCCAAGAGTCATAATCCTCCTCTATTGTTTTATTCTGAGCCACCTCTGCCTCAATCTTCCTTTTCTTGGACGCTTTAGCCCTGGCCTCGTAATCCAAAAACTGGGCAAAAGAAGGAAGCGTCACAATGGAGAACTTAGCATCAGCAACCAAGATATCCTTACGGATTTCGTTGAAGGCATCCACCAAGGCTCGGCGACTCCAATAGCCTGGTGCAGTCTCAAAGGCTTCGCTATTTTTAAATTCTTCAACAACTTTGGCGAAGCGTTTAGGAACTTCCTCTAGAGAAGCGAGACATCTTGTTCAGGGCCTTGAGCACGCTTCTCAGCCTTAGCGGCGCGTTGCTCGGCCTTAACAGCACAGTGCTCTAAGGACCCTGACCTACTCTCCTCCAGCTCGAGCTTCTTAAGAAAATCCATGACATTACTGGTCGCCTCAGACACTTTCTCCTGCGCCTTCGCCGCTTCAGCCAGTTTGGCTTGAACCCCCAACATCTCTTGAGCGTGTCGAGGGACTTCGAGATCCAGCTCATCCCTAGCTTCCCTCTTCATAGCCAACTTGCGTTGGGCACGGTCCATCTCCAGTTACCTGACTCAACGGAATTGCGCGGCAGTGACCTCTCTCTCCTCCGACAGCTCCACAATGGCGCTACCCATTTGAAGTTACAGCGGTAAAAGCAAAAAAAAAAAACGAACTGTTAGGAAAAAAGGACTTAGGAAAATATTGAAGACCTAAGGATAGAGAAGGGTACCTGTGAGAACAAGGTCAGGACCTGGTGCACGAGGTTATCCAAAGCTCCGTCGGACTTGTCGATAGGCAAGCGGTCAACAAGAGGACATGAGCCAGTTAGCAGATGGAGACCCAGATTAAGGTCTAGCAAAATGTTCCCCCTCAGCAAGGGAACATCTTGGAGACGCCCACAAGGAGTCCACGGCGTACCCCCCGGATTCTCATGAGAGACTCACTCAAGAAGTTCATCGACTTTAAGGTCTTGGTGCAGGTCAAACGTCGGACCCGCGTACGATCTATGGCGCCCCTCTTGGCCACTAGGTAAAGGCAAAGGTGTCTCTAGGTCGAGCAGGACGGTGGGGGGTAGCTCCCTATCCACCCCCGAGGTGGACTCCCTCGCCGGGGTCTTCTTCTTCCTTAAAGAGGAGCGCCATGACTTTTCCCTATGTACGAGGATCTGTCATCCCTGACGCTTTTTTCTGTTGAAGTACCATAAGAGAAGACATGATAAGTCCAGGCTATACACGTGTCTGTCACAACAAGCGCCCCCACTTCTTCGTATGGAGAATATTTAGCCTTCTAGCTAAAAGGGAATCGTCGCAATAGCGAGAGTAAGGGACCGCACCTTTGTAAAGACCTACGCCTCTTGAGTAGCAGGACTTAGGGTTAGAGGATCCGCGGTGAGCGGATCTACTTGATCCTCAGGTCGCGCCTTCATTTTCGAAGACTGCCTCTTCCGTTTCTTGGAACCCTCTGCGGCGTCGCTCGGGGCCTTACTGGGGAGCGGTTCCAGTTCCTGTTCAACCGGTAGAGTGAAGGCAAGGTCAAAGCGCGTAAGAGTTTTTTCTGCAAGAGAAAACGAAACAAGTTATTACCCGTGTATTGTAAGAGCGATGCTGGACTAGAGAAATGCCAGCGTTGAAAAGATCCTCCTCCGTGGTCTCCTTGGATATCTAAGAGGCGCGCCCAGCGAGATGGTCGGCGTACACCATTTGGAGGGACTCCTTATCCGAAGGGCATAATTCATCATCCATAGGATAGGGGTCGCAAAGCTCCTTGGAAGTAATACACCAAGGAACCCCCCCCCCCCCCCCATTGGAAGAAAAAATAGGAAATCTTCCAATTCAAGTTCCTTGTCCTATAACCGGTAACTAAAGGCCAGGCGGATTTCCAGTTCTGGAACTTGTTGTCAGGAAAGAAACTGAAATAGTTAAAAACGCCAAAGCGATTTGATTCTATCCTATAAAAATGGCGAAATAAGACTAAGGAATATGTATAGACTCTCTTCTCACATAAACACCTAAAACCTACCCATCTGCGAAGAGAGTTTGGAGAAAATTGGGTAAGGGATACGCCATAGTAGCGACAGGCTTCGGTTAGGTCAGGGCAGGGCGGAAACCTCATCCCATAATCTATCTGAAGGTGATAAATGGTTTCCTCGCCCGGGCCTGGTTTAGAGATGGCCTGAGCGTTCTCAGGATCACGCTCATCCGGGATGGGAAAGCGAGGCGCTAAAGCGTCGCCCATGCAAGACTCATCTAAGGCTTTATTAAATGTAGACCTATAGATAACATTAGGTTTAAGGTCATTAAAATCGTGAAGAAAAAATACATTCGCCTCACTTCCTGTCAATTCGCTCGCTATTGAAGAAATAAGGTGCTTGTGACGGGGGTAGAGGCTTGGCTCGAAAGGAGAGCAGCGAGCTATTTTGGAAGAGCGACCGGAAAATAAAAGGTTACCGGAGAATCAAATGCACCAAGAGGAAAATGACCAAAATTCTAGAGAGAATGCAGAGCTTTCTAGAGAGGGAAACTATATTAGAGTAAAAGTGATGGAATGAAGGAGGATGAACCTATTTATAAGAGCTCTCTAGGAGCATCAGGCCAACAGTCACCCTACTTCTAGGGGTTATGATTGGACGAAACGTCCTCGGCAACCAAGGGTTGCCAACGGTCTGCAACGACTATTTTATGTTCATAGGTAAAATTCAAAATATGAATTCAAAGAAAAGGAAGCCTAATCGACACGCCAATGGCGCGCCATCCCTTACCGTATAAGACATCGATTAAGTCGGGACAACAAATAGCTAAAGAAGCGCCATTGCTCTACACCGATAACCACCTGACAAACCCAACACGAGTGTCGCTCGTATTGGGCTTCGGGGGCAGATGATGGATCCTGGCCTTTTGGGCCTCGATGATGGAGGCATGAGGCCCAAGATCAAAGCCCACCGGCTAGGAGCGCACTATAAAGGATGCGCCCTACTATCAAGGGTGCGCCGTTAGAGGGGCGCCACTAGGAATATTCTCCCTTCTGACAGGTTCTAGACTCGAGGCCCGACAAGGAAGAATGGGAGACTTGCACGCCTAAAGTGGAGCTCCGGCACGAGGTACAATCACACTAAGTACAAAGCACTAGGGAGCACACTGTTCAAGATCACCCCACTCATCAAGCCGGACGCCACCTGGGATAACCGGGGTCAAAGCCCAACCCAAGTCAGGTTAAAGGTGAAGGCTATAAATACCTTCACCCCTCTTTACTTCAGGCTTATGTGACATCATTTTTTTTTGTACATGTGGATACTTTAAAATTTCTCCAAAATACCACATTGAACCTTAAAAACTGTTTCAGTTTTATCACATTTATTACAAACAACAAGTTATCCAATATTTTATATTTTTTTTCAAGCTTAGTTTTCCTAATTTTTAATTAAAAGTTCTATTAATAATTATGGATTTGTAATATGTTTTATTAATAAATCTATATTTATAGGTTATAGGACTGTAATTCGAAATTGATTCATTAGGGTTTTATTAATTTCAATAGATTAAACTTTTTAATTAAAAGCTATAAATTACACAAATTTAATTATGAGTATGTTTAAAATATAAAATTTATCACATGAACCAAAATTATAATTATAATTACCGAGTTTTTAATGATATATATTGTTTATATGTTCATAGTTGGTAAACAACATAGGTAATAGTTACTACCAAAGTAGATCACTTAAAGTTATTAAAATATGTATACTCAATTTAATATTCGTTAAAAATACGTGACAATGATAAAGAACATAAAAACTAAGTTGAAGAGAGTGCATTAACATATTAATGTAAATGTTTATACAAATTATAATATATATAGATAATAAAAATACTTTAAATTTAAACAATTAAAAAATATTTCATAGATAAATGCCTATATATATTTTTGCTAGAAAAAAAGACCAATATATTTAATTATTATAGTTAGAGAACATTTCATAGATGAATAGATGAATTCATAATGAATAACTATATATGTTTTTTCCAGAAACAATACCAATATATTTAATTATAAATATTTAACTAGATCACAAATTATGTTTAACTTAACTACAAAAACATAATAAAAGATTAATTAATTTTGAGAAAAAACACTAAATAACATCTAAAACTTCAAACATAAAATTATTACTACTATGCCGAAAATAATTTTAAATTAAAATATAATATCATAATTAATAAATACAAATATTCAAACAAAACTTTTATTCGTTAATATAATATGATATCCAATGCTCAAATATTTATTATGTGTGTATGTGAAATTTTAATTTCAAATAACTTCAATTACCTTTAATATTAAAAAAACATAAAAATATATTTATTTAATATATATTTTTACAATAATTTCTCTCCATCAATAAATTGTTATGTTAGTGTGAAAACGTTTAAAGTCAACACATTAACCATGACGAGTATAAAATTGTATCTTTATTATTAAGAAACATCATGTATAAAAAATCTATATTTGATATTTCATAACTAATATATATATATAATTATTTTATGCATATATAATTTAAACTAAATAAAAACTATTATATTTAACTTACTATGCAAAGCGCGGAACAGATGTCTAGTATATATTAATTTGGCTAAGTTATGTAGAATTGTGACAAGTAGGTTTTTTAAGACATTTTCTCATTCCCAATATCAATTTCATAACTTCTAATTGGTCTATGTCAAACATATAATTCTCAATCATATGTGGCATGCCATGTAACATAGTTTAAAATCTCCCAATAAGTTACAAAATTTCATTAATATCTTCTTATTTTCTATGTGTGTTTATGATTTTTCTTAAGTTTATTTTATTTACTAAATTTTATATTTTATGAAAAGCAAGAAGATTTATAAATTAAATCTTTTTATTACAAGATAATTTAAGATGAAATTAAGGATTATTATGTATATTATATATCAATTTTATGAAAATAATAATCACATGTTATTTTTTTTATGTAAATATTTATAATTATGACATATAACTTAAGGTATGAAACCATGTAACATAGTTTAAAATCTTCCAAACTTTCTCATTCATTTTCCCAATAAGTTATAAAATTTCATTAATATCTTCTTATTTTCTATGTTCATTTATGATTTTTCTTAAGTTTATTTATTTACTAAAATTTATATTTTATGAAAAGAAAGAAGATTTATAAATGAAAACTTTTTATTACAATCTAATTTAAGATGAAATTAAGGATTATTTAGGGCTGGGCAAAAATAACCGGTTCGGCCGAACCGTACCGGTTTTGCCGAACCGGTTCACAAAACAAACGTTTTTTTTTCAAAAAATATGGAGTGGTTCAGAATAGGTACAGAAAACCGGTTCAAAATCCAAGCCATCGCCACCTCCTTCAAGTTCGTTGTCGCCTAGTCTTTCAAGTTCATCGCCGCCTCCTCTTTCAAGTTCGTTGGCGCCTCCTTCTCCTCAAAGCCCACCTCCAACGTCGTCGTTGTCATTTGCAGTCACCTCCCTTCTGTCACTCGCCACCTCCTCCTCCCCCGTTGCTGGATCCTATGGCAGCCGTTGTGAAGTGGGTGCTTGGGACTTGCAATTAGGGTTACTATTTTTAATGATAAATTTTGTGAACCGAAATCATCTGGGTCTTCAAAAATTGTCTGGTTCTTCAAAATTCGCCCTGTTTTATTCTTCGAACCAGGTTCGTCTTGCATTTGAGTCTTTCTACTAAACTAAATCGCCTCTGTGACTGTTTCATGGTCCGACCAAATCTAACCGGCGGTCCGTTCCGATTCTGATAACTATGTCCGAAAGGCATAGGGATATAGAGGGATAGCCTTGATTTTCACACAGAGGTGAACTTTACACCCTGTCCTATCTTATCTTAATATAAGTTTAAATGGAATATTTTTTTAACTAGAGAATTGATCGCGTAGAGAATTGATCGTGTGTTTAAGTTATATAGATTTTATTTAAATTATCACTATAAAAAATTTGTTTAATTATAAATTATCATGAACAAAAATTTTGGTTATCTAAATATTAACTCAACTTACAAAATATAAATACATTTATTATTAATATAATTATAATTAATATTATTCAACTTACTTTTTAAGTTTATAAATATTATCATTTATTGTAAACATATGCTATTGCTCTTATTATTTTGAAGTGTTAAAATTATTTAAAAACATAAAAATTTCATTGTAAACAATTTATTAGTAGTTGTTAGTTATTTCTTATTATATACTATAAAGTTATATATACTATTAGATTTAATCTTTTTACATATATCAAACTTTATAATTATAATTGGTACATAATAATATTTCATTATTATTTTTCTAAAATTCCATGAATATACTATTGTAAAAATAATTCTAATACATAAATGTACGCATTAAAATGATAATATGTGCTTATATAGTTATTTTCCATATAATATAGGAAACAAATCTGAAAATGGTTCACCGTGCTTGCACAAAACTTTAGTTGCACCAAAATGTTTTTTGTGATGGTTAATGGTTCAACATATTTGAAGATGATAATAATTGGTACTTCCATTAAATCTCTGTTAAAAAAAATTATATTTATAAAATTAACTTAATATTTTTCTCAACATTACAACTAAACCCTACAAATTTATAATAATGTTACAAATAAGTCCCGGCTCAATTCGAGCCACATCGGGGTCCCCTAGCCTAGGTCTAAACACAGACCAGGTCGCCCAACCTTAGGGACCGTGTCTGGGCTCATACCTAGACCAAGGGACCGTCGATTGAGGCTCAATTAAAGCTCCAATCGGTTTGGACCAAGTTCGGTTCACACTGATTGTGGCTCCAAGTTAGAACCCACTCGAGGGTCCCTTGGTATAGGTTCAAGCCCAGACCAGGTCCCGAATGTTGGACGACCTGGTATTGGAACAGACTCACACCTGGAGACCCCAATTGGGGCTCAGTTGGAGCCCTAGTTGGTCTGGACCGACCATAATTCAGAATGAGCCCCAATCGGGGTCTTTAGGTCGCCCAACCTTGGGGACCTGGTCTTGGCTTGGACCCAGACTAGGGGATTTTGATTGGCGCTCAATAGAAGCCCTAATCAGTCTAGATTGAACCTGGTCTAGCTCTATTGGGGATTGGAGCTCCAATAGGGGGGGGGGGGGTCCCCTGGTCTGGGTCCGAGCCTAGACCGAGTCCCAAAAGTTGGGAGACCTGGTCTGGGTCTAAGCCATAACCACGTCTCCGACTTTGGGCGACTTAGTCTTGGTTCAGACTCAGGCCAAGGGACCCATGTGTGGCTCGAATTAATTCGGGACTTGTTTGTAACATTATTGTAAGTTTGTAGGATTTAGTTGTAACATTAGAAAAGTATTTGATTCAATTTATTAATATGTGAAATATTTAACGGAAATTATAACAGAGAATTGACAGAAGTACCAATTACCATTGTTTTCAAACATGTTGGAGCATGCAAAACATTTTGGGTTGAAAAATCATGGGTTAAATACTAAATAGTACATGAACCTTGGTCGTTTTACAAATAGCTACCTAAACTATGAATTTTTAAAAACGGCTACCCAAACTTTGACACTTGAGACAAATAACTACCTCAGTTAACTTTTCCGTAAAATATTGACAAAAAATGACGTGGCAGCACATGACTAGTTCCTGATTTAAAAAACTAAATAGTTTATAAAACATACCAAAAAAATCTGAACTATTTAAAAAAAAAAATTGGAAAATCAATAGAGAAAATAATAGTTTTTAATATAATATTTTTA
Organism: Chamaenerion angustifolium; assembly: GCA_946814005.1. Taxonomy (NCBI): domain Eukaryota; kingdom Viridiplantae; phylum Streptophyta; class Magnoliopsida; order Myrtales; family Onagraceae; genus Chamaenerion; species Chamaenerion angustifolium. Next base: position 7,274,574 of record OX328279.1, read on the forward strand.
TTGAAAATATGAAACAAAATAAAACTAATTAAATTTTATAATAATTATTATAAAAAACTCTTATGATAAAATATATTATTTTATATTTTAAATAAAAGCATTATATTAAAAACTCTTATTTTGTCTATTGATTTTCCAAATGTTTTTAAATGTAATATTTTTTTTGTATTTTTAAAATATCACTTAGTTTTTAAAATCAGGGACTGATGATGTTCTACCATGTTATTTTCCGTCCATATTTAACGGAAAAGTTAACTGAGGTAGCTAGTTGCACCTTTGTCCAAAGTTGATGTAGTAGTTTTTAAAATTCAAAGGTGAGGTAGATATTTGTAAAAATTCTATGAATCAAAGATAGGTTTATTATGATTTATACATTTTTTTTATTATTTTCTTTCTTTATTAACTTATTATTATTTTATATCAAATATATTTTAAAACTTTTGTTTAACATTTGAATTCTTATTTGTCTTGCATCTTTTCTGTTATAAATTTAGAAATCAAACTAATAGTTATACATTTTAGTTTTTGTCTAAATTTTAGTTTTTGTCTAATAGATATATGTATTAGAATCTATTTACTTTAGTTATTTCTTATTAGTTTACCGATTATTATCTATTCATATTTTTTAATTCTATTATTTTAGTATGCCTTGTTCCATAAATCTCACCCATTTAATTTCTTAGTTTTATTGATTTTAAGATATATTAAATACAATTTATACATCAAAAAAAAAATATTTATTAAAAATAGTATTTTGTATGCTATTTTTTCTACTTTTCTATATTATCATGATTATTTATTTTGATTTTACTCTAGATTTTAGCGCAATTGTCTTAAGTAAATATTAGGGTCCAAAACTCGTGACTTCATATTATATGATACAAAATTTAATTTCATAAATTGGTAAACTAAACGTTTTTTTGTTGATGAATAAGAGAGTTTAGATTAACTATAGACTATCAATGTGAATGTGAATGGATAATGACGTAGATGTAACTGATTAAAATTATACATTAATCAATCAAATTGAATTATTTTAACACATATAAAAGAGAAAATGAGGTATAATACTTATTTGTCAAAATTATTAGGTATTTACAAATTAATAGATAGATAGATATAGATTACCACTAAGATATCTACTAAGAGTACTAATGGGTAGGGTATATATAGAGATGGTTGTGTAATATATATATATATAATATCACTTGTCTGATATGCCAATGTAATATAGCCAAAATATTTGTCATCTATATCTATATCTATATTAATTTGACTAGATTGTATGCAATTATGACAAGTAAGTTGATGCATTTTCTTACTCCTAGGTTCAAATTAATCAATTCTAATTGGTCAATGTCAAATATATGTCGATAACAACATATTCCTAGGGATAACATATGCCAATGCCAACATGATAGATGAGAGCTAGATGGTGCTCGACGATTTCAACACGATTTGCCACCAACATGAGAAACAAAGGGGAAGGAGGAAGTGACAAAGGCAAATGAATGAGTTTAAACAAGTGATCGAGGATATCAATATGGAGGATATGGGGGCACACGGGAGACCGTACACATGGTGCAATAATTGAAGTGGACCGCAACGAATAAGCGAACGCCTTGATAGAGCCCTCACAAATGCTGCGTGGATAATGAATCATCAACAAGGGAGATGTATCAATGAAATATACATTGGATCGGACCACTCACCAATGGTGATCCAACTCAAACAACCACCCAAAAGGGCAAAGAGAAAATTCAAATTTGAGGCAATGTGGCTAGACCACCCAACATGCAAGGAGGTGATCAAGAATGCATGGATAGGACCGAACTCAAGGAGGGAGGCACAAGAGGTACAAGTGGAAATTGAACACGTGCCGAAAACAGATCACGGTTTGGAGCAAGACACAATTCAGCAACAACATGACCGAGGTGGCAAACATAAAGGCCACCCTAAGGAGAGTCGCCCAAGGGGCATGGATGAGGAGGCGATCCGGGAGGAAACTAGACTTAAAGGAAAACTTAAAGCAATTTGGTCGAGAGAGGAAACATATTGGAGACAAAGGTCGATGATCAAATGGCTAAAAGAGGGGGATCGTAACACCACATTCTTCCACCAAACGACCATCGCGAGGAGGAGGTGTAACCACATATGCCGATTGAGGGGGGCCAATGGGGACTGGATTGAGAATGACGGTGAAATTGTCGATGAGCTATATAGGTACTATGGAAACATGTTCAAATTAGAGAGGTATGTATCAGACTGCCTTTTGAGTTTCGTTTTCTGCTTCAGCCTTAGGCTTAATACCTTTGTTGACTATTTTCAGGGAATGTTGCGGATGAAGAGACTCAGACTCCTGCTCCTTCTAAGAGGGCTAGGAGTTCTGGTGAGGAGCGCCCAGCTTCCTCAGGAGGATCTGCTGCTTCCCGGGGCAAGGCCCCTGCCACTGGAGGGGTCGCCACACCTGCCTCCGATGTTGCTGCTCTCAACCCCTCTAAGGGGGCTGAGGCTCGAAAGAGGGTTCAGACCTTTGGTGCCGCTACAGGCACTTCTAAGACTCCCTTCACCGGGGAGTACTGCTCCTTGGTGGGCTTATTCCAATCTCCGAAGGTGGCAGACCCGAGGGGTCTTTGGGCCCCTTGGCACAATCTCCGGAAGGTGGAGATTTCAGAAAATGCGATGCATCGGGGTAACCCAGACCTCTGCATGCATTTGCTTGATGTTATTCTTACCCTTCAAGAATGGGTGGAGGTTCCTTATGACCTTAACGACATCGAGGTCGTTACGAGGTCGCATTTCGAGCGAGTCTACTGGGTATGTCTTTCCTCTTTATTCCTTCTTCAAATCTACCCTTGATTTGTTCTTTTGTCGCTTCTTGATATGATTGAACTTTATTCCCCTTTTTTTCCTATTCTCAGCTCATCCGTGAGGAGATGTCGATCGGGCGGATCGTGGGGAAGCTCACCGATAAGCAAGATGACTAGCTTATCGAACAGGAGCAGTTCCGCAACCTGGGGTTCACTCTTGAGCAGATGGAGGGCCTGAAGAAGAGGGCTGAGGCGGCCACCGATTTGGTGGAGCATGCTCGTCGGGAGTACTTCGAGAAGGATAGGAGGTTGCTCGACACCTTCAACGAGAGGTAGGATCAGATGGCTCTCACCGAGGACAACCGGGTGAGGTCTGAGCTTCGAATCAAGGATGTCGATCAGTACTCCGCTCGGCTAGAGGTGGAGAATGCTGACCTCAGGGATCAACTGAAGGAGTGTTGGGCGCGGAGGGATGCCTCGGAGGCTGAGAAGTGTTAGGATGTATGAAATATAGATGTAGTAGGTAACTTGTAACTTGTGCTACAAGTTACTAGTTGGAAATGTTCGGTAGGCTTATAGTTTACTTGAGAAGGTTGTAGATGTGTTTAGTTAGATAGAATCAGTTTCTTTAGTATAAATATGTGATGTTTTCATTGAGAAACTTAACTTGAATGAGAAGATTAAACTGAAAGTTTGTTATTTCAGTTGTTTCATTTCTTCTTCTCTGTTATTCATTACTTCTTCTCCAAGTTACCACGTTACTTCTCAAAACACTGAAATGGTATCAGAGTTGTGCTGATCTTCGACAATTTGCTGTTGCTGATCTTCGGCAATTTGCTGCTTCTCTGCTGCTGCTGATCTTCGTGCTGATTCTCTGATGCTGCTCTGTAATTCTCTGATTGTTGCGAGCTGTGCTGATCTTCGGCGATTTGCTGCGTCTCTGCTGCAGATCGTCGTACTGTTCCTTGTGTTACTGATCTTCATGCTGCAGATCTGCAAGTCTCTGATCGTTGTGGTAATTCTTTCTTGATTAATCTTTCGATTAATCTCTGCTTCATTTTGTCGACTATAATGGAGGATCTAGTTCCAGCATTCTTCAACAAAAGAGTTTGTCAATTAACCGGTGAAGATAACTTCTAGTCATGGAAGCAGCAAGTGCTTCTTGCTGTCAGAGGTCTGAATTTAGAAGGCTACTTGTTCGGTACAATAGAGGTGTCAAGACATATTGAAGATGATGATGGAAACAGAGTGAAGAATCCTGATTACTTGAAGTTGTCGCAACAAGACTCTTCACTTGCGTCATGGTTATTGGCCTCCATTTCGTCTCCAATAAACAAAGGACTCGTCGGCTGTATGTCATCAGCTGCAATCTGGAATAGACTGCACTAAAACTTCTCCTCTTCCTCCACGACACGCATCATGAGCCTGTACGACATGTTGAAGGTTCGAAAACTCCCTACTCAAGCTATGTGTGACTACTTAACAAATATTCAGTTAACATGTGATAACTTAGCAAGCTGTGGTCATCCAATAGAGGAAATGCAGCAAATATCGATCATATTGAATGGAGTGAAAGGTCAATATGATAGTATAGTTGTTGTGATTCATGCTAGTCGTAATCCGTATGATTTAGCATCCATCTCATCTGTGTTGCTTGATGCTGAAGCAAGACAAAGAGATATGTTGTTTGATATTCCTATGACTATGGCAAATGTGGTTGTGAAGAGTGTTGAACACAGTGCAAAGCCTGTTGTTGATTCTGGTCAGGTGAATGGATCTAAATCTGGTCAAGTGAATCAACATCGATGTGCTAATTCTCCTCCAGAATATCAGTCAAATCAACCTGCATATGGAAGAGGACGAGGCATGGGACGAGGTTTTGGCAACAAACCACAATGTCAGCTCTGTGGTAAGTTCAGCCATTTAGTTCATCGTTGTTACCAGCGTTTCAATGTTCACTATCAGGGTGTTACGGCTCAGGCGAATGAGAATATGAATGCCAACCTTGCCTCTCTACAATGGAATGATGAAGATGTTGTTTCATACTCCAGTTCAGTTTCCTCAAAAGGACAAAATCAGAATGCTGGTTCTTCGAGTTATGTAGCTGCTTCGGTAAACAATGTTGCACATGTCAATTCAAGTTCTCTGCCTATGTTCATGTCTGGTTACAATACGCCTGCTTACAATCCGTGCGTGCCATCAATGATTCCATATCAATCATATCCTGTCATGCCTCAAATGTTTACCTTGCCTTCTCCCTTAGGTAATCAACTGCAATGCATCAATTTCATCCTTCAACTGCAATAACTCAGTATCAGTCTGTTATACCTTCGACCCCATTAAGTTCAGCTGCAGCTTCAACTCTTCAAGACAATTCTGCTCAAGCTCATTTAGCTACATCTTCATCAGTATCTGGATCCAATATTCATGACAAAGCTTGGTATCCAGATTCGGGAGATACAAATCATTTCTCCCAAGGCAATATGGTTGGAGCTCAATCGTACTCAGGATCAGGTAAGGTTCAAGTCGTGAATGGTAATGTTTTTGACATTAGCAGCATTGGTACTTCTGTGATTAATACTGGTGCTAAACCTCTTGTGCTGCACAATACTTTATGTGTTCCTGCTATTACTAAAAACTTGGTTTCTGTATCGCAGTTTACTAGGGATAATCAAGTTTATTTTGAGTTTCATCTCTCCTATTGCCTGGTGAAAGACTCTAGTACACATCAAGTTCTTTTGCGTGGATCAGAGAGTGGTGGTATATATAGACTAGATTTTAGTTTGTTAGGGAATAATAGCAATGTTTTCTACATGCTACTAGGATGAATAAAATTGTGGATTCTAGTTTTTGTAATATTTCGAATGTGGGCTGTCATGTGACAACAATAAAAGTGTCTCCTGTTACTCTTCATCATTTTCTTGGTCATACATCTAATCATACTCTTTCTGTTGTCATAAAGAAACCAATTTAAAGTTGAATTCTAATATTTCAGACTACATTGCTTGTGTTGTAGGGAAGAGTTGTAAACTCCCGTTTTCAACATCTTCTACTGAATATCATTCACCTTTTGAACTGCTGGAAATGGATCTATGGGGACCTGCTCCTATCCAATCTAATCGTAACCTATATTACCTCAGTATTATCGATGTATTCACCAGGTATACTTCGATATATTTTTTAAAGAAAAAGAGTGATGTAGCAACTGTTTTTCCTCAATTTCACAAGGCTGTAAAAAATCAACTGGAATTTAGTATTAAATCTGTCCAAACTGATGGGGGAGGGGAGTTTAAAGTGTTAACGTCTTATTTGTTACAATATGGCATTCATCATAGACTCACATGTCCCTATACGTCTTAACAGAATGACATTATTGAACGCAAACATCGTAATATTGTTGAAATGGGATTGACATTGATGAAACAAACTTCATTGCCTTTGCAGTATTGGAGTGATTCGTTCTTTACTGCATTTTTCTTAATCAATGGGCTACCTTCTAAAGTGTTACATGATGTGTCTCCGCATGAAAAGATGTTTGACAAACCTCCTGATTATCAATTTTTGCGTGTGTTTGGTTGTCTTTGTTTTTCTTTGCTTCGCCCATTTAATAGACACAAAATGGATTTCAGATCTTCTCCTTGTGTGTTTATTGGTTATTGTGCTAATCAACATGGATATAAATGTTTGGATGATTCGGGCAGGGTCTATGTATCCAGGCATGTTCGTTTTAATGAATACGTGTTTCCATTTGCAGAAAAGTCAGGGGCATTTATGCAGTCTGCCGCTGTTAAAAATACCTCTACATCTTTGCCTTTCTTTCTGCCTTTTAATTCTTCTCTCTGCAACCAGGTTGATGCTTCCGTTCATATAAATGGTGTTCAAGATGCTTCGAATGTATCTCATAATTCTGATGGTGTTCATTGTCCTGATATTATCTCACTTGCTGACTCGTTACCTATGAATGCAAAGTCTTCACGTGAAGAAGCTGCACCACAACTGAATGTCCCAGTACATACTGAAGTTGAGGTATCGTCTCCTGATATAAATTATGCTCAACCAGTGTTACGGTATGTTCTTCAAGACTCTGTCATGGTGCCTGCTAGTCAGATTCAGTCTAGTTCTGAGTTAGACCAGGTACCTCTGTCTAGTTCTGTGATGCCTGTTATGCATGATTCTACAATGAAAAATAAGCATTCTATGCAGACTAGATATAAATCTAAGACTCTTGCTGCGTTGACTACTTCAGATGTTCTTCAGGATAATTTGGATCAGATTGAACCTGTTGATATTCATGTGGCAATGAACTGTCTGTTTGGGCTTCGACTGTGCATGATGAACTTTAAGCGTTAGTAAATAATAACACTTGGTCCTTAGTATCTCTACCTGGAGGAAGCATACCTATAGGCTGCAAGTGGTTGTTTAAAATCAAGAAGAATTTTGATGGAACGGTTTCTAGATATAAAGCTCGTTTGGTAGCAAAAGGTTTCTCACAAAAACCTGGGTTTGATTTTCATGATACATTCAGTACCGTGGTAAAAGCACCCACAGTGAGGATTATACTTACTTTGGCTTTAACGCACAAATGGCAGCTCAGACAAGTTGATGTAAACAATGCCTTCTTGCACAGTGAGCTTGCTGAAGATGTGTATATGATTCAGCCACCGGGTTTTGAAAAATCTGATGAACATGGTAATGTGCTTGTATGTAATTTGAACAAGGCATTATATGGTCTTAAACAAGCACCGAGGGCTTGGTTTGAAAGACTCAAATATTTTCTCCTTACTCAGCTGAATGTTTCAGTTTCTTTAGCAGATAGTTGCCTGTTTGTTAAGAATACTGAGTATGGTTCTGTATTTCTTTTAGTCTATGTGGATGATATAGTGATAACAGGTAATAGTGATGATTTTATTGGATCATTAGTATTAGACATTAATAGGGAATTTAAGCTGAAAGATCTCGGTTCACTTAACTATTTTTTGGGCATGGATGTACAGGTTATGGAGGATTGCTTGATACTTGGGCAAAGGAAGTATATTACTGAGTTGATTACTAAGACTGGGCTCACAAATGCAGCTCCTTTACCCACACCTATGTCAGGTAATTTTCTTTCTAAAGTTGCTGAATTGAATGAAGATTCTCCTACTGCAGATGAACATTTGTACAGAAGTGTTGTGGGTGTCCTTCAGCATTTGTGTATGACTCGACCAGATATTCATTTTTCTGTGAATAAGTTGAGTCAATACATGCAACATCCGTTGCTTTGTCATTGGAGGGCAGTTTTAAGGGTGTTACACTATCTTAAGGGTACTATAGAGCATGGTCTTTTATTTTGTGCAAATTTTGTCCCGTCATCTGATGTTACATTAGTATCTTATGCTGATGTCGATTGGGGAAGTGATTTGGTTGATAGGAAATCTATGTCTGGACATTATCTTTTACTTAATGGCAATCCAATTGTTTGGAGTTCCAAGAAGCAACCAGTTATATCTAGGTCCTCAACAGAAGCTGAATATCGCGCCATAGCAAATGTTGTTTGTGAGTTTATATGGGTAACTTCTCTGCTTTCTGAGCTTGATATAAAATTAACTCATGTTCCTATTGTGTGGAGTGATAATACAGGTGATGTGGCAGTGACTTAAAATCCTATTCATCATTCGAAGATGAAACATGTTGAGATCGATTTATTCTTTGTACGTGAAAAGGTTCAAAATGGGCAGGTTCTGGTAAATTTTGTGCCTGCTTCAAATCAGTTAGCAGATATCTTAACGAAACCAATCACTGAGAAACAGTTTGATCAATTCAGAAGAAAGCTAGGAGTTATGTCTTTTAATGAGTTAAATGCTTCTCTTACTTCTATAGATCTGATTGAAGAAGCTAAAGGATCTGACTCTGTGTCTGTTGATGAATAGGTATTAGGATAGTTTGGTATGATGTCTATCTGTTTTTTTTCTTGTTTGGTTTATTCTGTTAAGTGGTTTGATTGATTCTCTCTATTTGATTGGTTCTTCTTGATTTGGTTCTATCTGATTCTTGTCCATTGTATTCTACTTTGGTTGATCTTGATATTTTCCTGTTTTCTCTGTATACCTTAGTCTGGCTACATTTGTTATATTTGCTGCTAATTTCTTCATGTGGTATCATCAGTTGATTGTTTTTTGGTTGTGAGTGTGTTGCTTTATTAGAACTTAATCTTATCACTCATTCTGTTCAATCTGTTTAAGTATCATGATCAGTGGATTATATTCTTAGGAATCAGTTCAGTTGCTGAGCAGCATTCATCATGAGAAGGCTTCTGTTGATTTTATAAGTCTTATACTGGCATAAGGTGAAGTTTGAATCCGAAAATAGCATCTCTCAAAGACAACGTTAAAGACACTTAGAGATGATGTTTGAGGATGAAAAGATGGAGTAAAATGGAAACCTCTCTGTCAGTAAAAAGTAAAAAAAAAACAAATTGTATCAAAAGAGGAAAAAATCAGAAGACATTCAAGAATCAGATGGAAATGAACACAAAGTATTCAGTGAAAACAAAAATCAGAATGCTCTTCTATGGTGTGTGGTGTATTGGCATAAGAAATGATGAATTTGATATAATGATGCCGAGATTGATAATTGCATGATTGTCGTAATGATCTGATTAAGATTTGTTCTGATAAATGGAATGTTCTCATGATTTAAAATCAATTGATTGAGAATACTGATGTGATGAATCTAGCTCTGCAAGTTTTCAAATGTTTTGCAGGACTGATGTGTATATATGAAGATGTGAAAGTATTTTTTTGATCAATGATGGTTCAAGTGCAGAATCAGTTGATGAATGATCAGATTTCAATCATAATCCAAGAAGTTGAAAATCAAACTTCCTAAGGGAATGTTAGGATGTATGAAATATAGATGTAGTAGGTAACTTGTAACTTGTGTTACAAGTTACTAGTTGGAAATGTTCCGTACGCTTATAGTTTACTTGATAAGGTTTTAGAAGATTGTAGATGTGTTTAGTTAGATAGAATCAGTTTGTTTAGTATAAATAGGTGATATGTTCATTGAGAAACTTATCTTGAATGGGAAGATTAAACTGAAAGTTTGTTATTTCAGTTGTTTTATTTCTTCTTCTCTGTTCTTCCTTACTTCTTCTCCAAGTTACCACGTTAGTTCTCAAAACACTGAAAAGAAGGAGCAGCTCGCCTTGAAGCTGAATTCTTTCCCATCCCCCCTTAGCGTGGTCGAGGACTGTAAGAAGCCCAATGAGTTCTCTGACTGCGCCTTGGAGGTGATGAAAGCTGAGGTGGCTACCTATCTCCAGGTCCTGGTCGATGAGATTCAGGGGATTGATCCCAAGTTTCCTCTCCGGGAGGTGAAGTCACTTCAGGACTTCATTGAGAGCGGCTACACCAAGGAGGCTCCTGCTACCGTTGGCGAGGAGGCTGCCCCCACGGCCGAGAAGGAAACTGCAACCCCCGACAAACCTCACTTTGAGGTCTTGAGCCCAAAGGCGACCGAGTTTTTGCTCCTTATGCTTATTGATAATCACTTTTACTTCCCTTTGTTTTCGAGAGAGTTTGTAATTAATCTTTTTATCAAAGACTCAGTTATTATTTTAATAATAATGAATGCCTTTATATTTGTAAGTCTTTAGTCTTGTTTGACTTCGAATCTGTTTGCTCGCTATTCCGATGTCTTTTTCATTCGAATGCTTTAGGAAGTATTACCATATTTGTTTTCAACTTACCTTTAGCTTATGTATGATAGTCTCGTCATATACGGTCTTGGACCTTCTTTTAGGTTTAGAAGGAAGGATTGTGGTTCTTTATAGACCCATCCATTCCCTTCGCCAACATTTCTTAAGGGAACTGTTACTTGAGGATTATACCTTTAAGGAAACTGCCATCCCTTATGGATTCGTTCGCCTTTTAGGGTTTTAGTCCTTTGGAGTGTTCGCCTAACCGTGGGGAACTGTTACCCAAGACTCACTCGCCTTTTAGGGAGTGGTCGCCTTAGATTCGTTTGCCCACCTTCTTGTGCCGGACTTTTAAAGGAACTGTTACCCTTGATGTGGATTCGTTCGCTTTTATTTCAGGTCATAATTTTTGCCCAACTTGTAAGGGAACTGTTACCTTGACGGTTTGTTCGCCTTTTATATTTGGTCGTATGCCCAACTTGTAAGGGAACTATTACCTTGACGGTTCGTTCGCCTTTTATATCAGGTATTATGCCCAACTTGTAAGGGAACTGTTACCTTGATGGTTCGTTCGCCTTTTATATCAGGTCTTATGTTTTTCCCCAACATGTAAGGTAATTGTTACCTTGACGGTTCGTTCACCTTTTATATCAGGTCTTATGTTTTTGCCCAACTTGTAAGGGAACTGTTACCTTGACGGTTTGTTTGCCTTTTGTATCAGGTCTTATGCACAACTTGTAAGGGAACTGTTACCTTGACGGTTCGTTCGCCTTTTATATCAGGTCTTATGTTTTAGACTTAGTTTGGGGGGAACTGTTACCTTGATGGTTCGTTCGCCCCTCGTTCTAGGTCTTTTGGGGAAAAGAACTGTTACCTTGATGGTTCGTTCGCAATCCTCTTTTCCCATTGTTTGGGACTTTTCGTTCGAGTGGCCATGCTTTGTATGAAGGAGTGATTTGTTTTATTGATATAACATTTTGATTACAAGCTATGCATAAAACCTCTGTAAATGTTCAGAGTTAAATGGACGAGGTAGCCTTACACCTTCTGTGGTTTCCAAGTAGTAGGACCCTAGGGCGGCGATCTCAACTACTTTATATGGAACCTCCCATTTAGGTGAGAGTTTGCTTTGGTTGTCCAATTTTGTGAATTCATTCCTTCACATAACCATCTCCCCCACAAAAAATTGGTGAGCGCTGACTTTTCTGTTGAAGTATCGAGCGGTCGGCAGTCACATTTTAGCTTGGGCATTGTCTGATTGGCATCGTTTTTCTTCTGCAAGATCGAGGTATGTTCTACGCTCGATTTCATTCGCTTCGGAATTAAAGTGTAGGATCCTATAGGTAGACACCGCTATTTCGGCGGGTGCTATTGCTTCTGATCCATACACTAAACTGAATGACGTTTCCCCCGTTGCTGTTTTGGGTGTCGTTCGAACATCCCATAATACATTATCCATCTCTTCTTCCCAGTTTCCTTTGAAGGCTTGAACTCACTTTTTGAGTCCTGCCAGAGAAACTATGTTGGCTGCTTCGGCTTGTCCATTCGTTTGAGGATTGTGTACTAAGCTGAATCTGTGATCGATATGGTATTCTTCGCATAGCCATCTGAGCTATTTTCCTACGAATTGTGGACCATTATCGCTTATGAGTATTTTGGGGATACCGAACCGCAAAAATATGTTGATTTTCAAGAACTTGATCACTTGAAATTCGGTCGGGGAGGCCAATGCTTTCGCCTCTATCCACTTGGTAAAGTAGTCGATCATCACGATAACGTGAGTTCGTTGCCTAGTGCTGAAGGGAAAGGGGCCCAAAATATCTATCCCTCATTGGCTGAAAGGCCAAGCGCCCGCCATTGGGGATAGCAACGTCGGTGGTCTACCGGATCGTGGTGCGAACTGTTGACAAGTCGTGCACTTTTTTGTTAGTTCTGCCGCGTCTTTTTTCAAGGTTAGACAGTAATAGCCTAGTCTGAAGATTTTGCGCGTTAATGAGCGTGCACCTTCATGGCATGCGGCGACTCCTTCGTGAGATTCACGGAAAACTCTTTCTGTCTTGGGATGAGAGATAGGGAGTTGAATATCCTCGCCTATAGAGCTCTACATCTACGAAAAGATAACTTGCGGCTAGACGGCTTATTTTCGTGGACTCGCCTTCGTCTTCTGGCAGTATTTTTTCTTTTAAGAAATTCTGGAATGGGGTCATCCAGTTTTCCTTCCCTTGAATGTTAAAGACTTATGGTCGGTTGTCGAGGACCTAGTATAAGGCTTGCTCCATAAATTGCGTATCCTGTATTTTTGTTCCCCCCGAACGCCAGTTTGCTCAGAGAAGCAGCTAGCTGGTTGTCTTGGCAAGGAATAGACTAAATTGCGAAAGTTGGGATTTCGGCGATGAGTTTTTTAGCAATCTAGAGGTACTTTTTCATCTTTTCCCCCTTTGCCTCATAAGTGTCATTGATTTGGTTGACGATTAGCTCTTAATCGCTTTTTGCTTTAAGTGACGTTATGCCCATTCCTTTAGCGAGTCGCGGTCCAGTGATAAGCTTCATATTCGGCCTCATTGTTGGTCGCCTTAAAAGTAATGGCGATCGCATATTTTAGAGGCTCGCCTTCAGGGGGATAAGAATTAATCCTGCCCCCGAGCCTTCTCTTGAAGAGGATCCATCAGTATAGAGTTCCCAACCTTTGTTTGTGTCTTCTGACTAACTTTGTCAGTTTTCTGCTTCTGCTAGATCATTGCTGGTACTTCCACTATGAAGTCTGCCAATGCTTGACCTTTGATGGCCGTTTTCGGTGCAAATTTGATCTTGAATTCGCTCAACTCAACTGCTCATTTAACCATTCTTCCCGAAGAGTCTTGCTTCAACAGAAAGTGTTTGAGAGGCTGGTTGGTGAGGACTATAATGGCGTGAGCGTGGAAGTACGGTATTAACTATAGAGCAGAAATAACTAAGGCATAGAGATACTTTTCAATCTCAATATATTTTATTTCAGCCGAATTAAACAGTTTGCTTACAAAGTATACTGGACTCTGCTTATTAAAACGAAACTTGTTGCAACCTCACTAATACTTATATAAAGAAAGAGCTGTTCGCCGGGAATGGGCTTTGCCAAAGCTGGGAGTGTCTGCAGGTGTTGCTTTAGTGATTGAAAGGCAGCCTCGCACGCCGGGAATGGGCTTTGCCAAAACTTGCGGTTTTCCCTAAGAGTCTTGAAGAACGGGAGAGACCTCTCGCTCGCCCTTGAGAGAAAGCGATTGAGTGCGGCAAGGCGACCATTCAGACTTTCGACTTATTTGTGGAAAGTTGGGGACTTCATTTCCTCAATGGCTTTGAATTTTTAAGGGTTCGCCTCTTTCCCGCGCTCGCTTACCATAAATCCCAGGAATTTGCATGATATTACCCCAGAGGCGCATTTTGCTGAGTTTAGGCGAACGTTGTGCCTCCTCATGTATTCGAATGCTTCCCTGAGGTCTTCTATATGAAAGATTCCTTTTTTTGTTATGACGAGCATGTCGTCCAAATAGGCCTCCATGTTACGCCCTAGCAATTCTTGGAACAGTCGGTTTACCATTCGTTGATAGGTTGCCCCTGATCAATTCGGATCGGTCGGGTCGGGTGCCCCTGATCAATTCGTTGATAGGTTGCCCCTGATAGGTTACCATTCATCGGTCGGGTGCATTCGGATCTGGTTGTAGACTGAATAGGCGTCCATAAAGCTCAGCATTTCGTGACCAGAGGTTGCATCTACCAGCTGATCAATTCGAGGAAGGGGGTACAAATCCTTTGGGCAAGCCTTGTTCAGGTCGCGGAAGTCAACACACATTCTCGACTTGTCATTTTATTTCTTTACGAGCACTGAATTGGCGACCCAGCTTTTAAATCGCACCTCCCTAACAAAATTGACTTCAAGCAGTCTGCCTACTTCTTGCCTGATCGCCAAGCGCTTGTCGGATCCGAATGACCTTCTCTTTTGAGCAATCGGCTTGATTGAAGGATCTACCCTTAGCTCGTGGGAGATTATGTCGGTGCTAATGCCTGGCATGGCATTAGGCTTCCATGCGAATAATTCCTTATATTATTTCAAGTGGGAAGTCAGAGCACTTCGTTGGTCGTCGTTCAAGGCGGTCCCATTGCACACCTTCTTTTCTGGACAGTTGATTTCGACCTCTGCTAGTTCCTCTATTGGGGTTGTCCGAGCTTGGTCCTCACGCGGGTCAACCTCTGTCTCGATTGCGAGGGTTTCCTTTGGTTCTTCCTTCCAAGGCAGTTCACATAGCATTGTCGTGAGGACGGCTAGTCGCTTAGAACTTCTCCAATCCCATTCGGTGTGGGGAACTTCATTTTCTGGTGGATTGTGGAAGCCACGATCTTATGAGTATTGATGGTAGTTGTATGGGGTAGGAGCGACGAGCACTAAGAAGGTGACCAATACCTTTAGGCTTTTTAATCCTTCGTCCAAAATTACCGGCAGGGTTATGGCTCCCATGGGATAAGTTGTTGTCCCAGCGAAACCGATGAGGGGAAAGTCGACTCTCTTGAGGTCATGCTTGGATTTGCCCATTTTTCGAAGGCGTCCAGGAACAGGACGTCTGTCGAGCTTCTTCCGTCGATCAGAATCCTTTTCATAATACATCCATCTATTTCAGCCGTGATGACCAAAGCATCATTGTGTGGAGTGGTGATATGTGCCAGGTTTTCCTCGGAGAATGAGATGACGCAATCTTCTTCAAGTCGAGGTCTCTTTCCCAGTTGGACAGCTGTAGAGATTTGGGTGGCATAAACTTCTCTCGCATTGGACCCCTTGCCTCCAGCACAAAACCGTCCAGCAATTAGATTTATCACCCTCCTGCTCTGGGATGGGCCAGATTGTTCTGGCAGAACTGGTGAGTGGGCTCTACGTGGGGGCGTTTGACTTCTATCTCGTCCGACCACGAATTCTTTTAGCATGCCTATGTGGATCCACTTTTCGATGTCGCTCTTAAGAACACAACAATGATAGGTCTTGTGTCCCTTGGCCTTATCATATCGACAATAGCTCTCTGTGTCCTTTCCATCTGGGGCATTGGTGGCCTTAGGGACCTTATTTCCATCTCGACTAGTACCGTCGAGATCTGCTTGTTTCAAGGCGTGAAATACTTAGGGACCTCTAGATGGCTTGGTCCTGGGTTATGATCTGGGCTTTTCTCGACCCTTCTTATCCTTCTTATCCTTCTTATCCTTCCTACCATCGCGTCGGGTCTTTGGAACCACCCTTGAAGAGGTTGTCAGGAGATTGGCTTCAGAGTTAGCCCTCTCTAGGTCTATGGAACCTTTCGCCCTTAATGCTAGCTCCTCCAGCATCTATATCTCTTCAATGCGGTAGCTGTTATGCAGTTTTCTTGACGCTTTGTTTGCCACATCAAGTCCTCTATAAAAGGCTCGAACAATCTCTCCATTTGTGACTCGACGATCTATTTCTGTAATGTTTTTTTGTGAAAACGCCCGTAGAAGTCGGCCAATGTTTCTCCTAGATGTTGTTTGACGGCGTACAAGGCGACCACGCTTTTTAGAAATTGACGCTCTCCCATATATCGCTCTAGAAATTTTCTCTTTAGCTCAGACCAAGTCCCTATTGATCTTGCAGGGAGACTGAAGAACCAGGACGACGCCGAACCCGAAAGGGTCGACGGAAATAATAGGGCTAAGTGATTCTCATCATTCGATTTACCCAACAGATAAGCTTCATGCTTGTTGGCTTGGATTATGGGATCTCATCCACCACTATATTCATTAATGGCCCTTGCGACTACATCCTTCAGAAAGGAAGGTCATTCTGATCAAACAAGCGTTTGCGCGATCAGACAATAGGTAGGCAGGCTGATCGAGGCTGATTTTGTCAGGGAGGTGAGATTTCAGAGCTGGGTC
The DNA here is from genome assembly GCA_946814005.1 of Chamaenerion angustifolium. NCBI lineage: Eukaryota > Viridiplantae > Streptophyta > Magnoliopsida > Myrtales > Onagraceae > Chamaenerion > Chamaenerion angustifolium. The sequence goes on from OX328279.1 coordinate 7,290,969, forward strand.
GCCAACCAAGTTCTTGTCAAAAAATCGAATGGAAAGTGGAGGATGTGTGTTGACTTCTGCGACGTGAATAGAGCTTGCCCGAAGGATTCCTACCCTCTTCCCCGAATTGATCAGTTGGTCGATGCAACCTCTAGTCATGAGATGCTGAGCTTCATGGACGCCTATTCAGGCTACAACCAGATCCGGATGCACCCCAAACGACGAGGCCCATACAACTTTCTAAGCAGACGGGGACATTCTTTGCTACAAAGTGATACCCTTTGGTCTAATCAATGCTGACTGTTTCAAGACATGTTGGGGCGCAACATGGAGGCTTATCTGGAGACATGCTTGTCAAAACAGTCAAGGGCATTCCTCACACGGCAAACCTTCGAGAAGTCTTTGAATGCATGAGGAGGCACAGTGTTCGCCTGGACCTAGCAAACTGTGCATTTGGAGTCAAATTTGGGAAATTTCTGGGATTCATGGTAAGTGAACATGGCATTGAGACGAACCCGAAAAACTTAAGGCCATTGAGGAGATAAAGTCGCCGACTTGCCATAAGGAGGTCCAATGTCTGAATGGCCGCCTAGATGCACTCAATCTCTTTCTTTCCAAGGCGAGTGACAGGTCACTACCTTCTTCAAGACTCTAAGGGCCAACCGCAAGTTTGAGTGGATACCAGACTGCGAAGATGCCTTCCCATCCCTGAAGCAGCATATTCAAACACTTCCGTCTTTGGCAATCGCTGCTGGGATCGCACGCTTGGGCGAGATGCTTCCGAAGTTGGTATTTCATGGATAACTTCCTGAGTAGGTATAACCGTCGTACCTCCTAAGTGTTGCTGCATGATGTGGAGCGAGTCATTCTCCTCTACTCCTCTACTCCGGCTTTGGCAAAACCTATTCCTGGCGAGCACCTCTTTCTTTACTTAAGCATCAGCGACGTAGCAGCCAGTGTCGTCTTAATAAGGGAAGAACAAAATGTCCAGAGTCCAGTGTATTTTGTTAGCAGGATGTTTAATTCTGCAGAAATAAAATATGTCCAGATTGAGAAGTATCTCTATGCCTTAGTTATTGCTGCTCGAAAGCTAAGACCTTATTTTCACGCGCACGACATTACAATTCTCACCAATCAGCCTCTCAAAAACTTCCTGCTGAAACGAGATTCTTCAGGAAGAATGGTCAAATGGGCGATCTAGCTTAGCGAGTTCAATATCAAATTTGCGCCGAAAACGGCCAACAAAGGTCAAGCATTGGCTGATTTTATAGTGGAAAGTACAAGCAATGGTCTAGCAGAAGCAGAAACCAGGCCAAGTTCATCAGCAGACACAAGCCAAATCTGGAACTTTATACAGATGGATCTTCCTCAAGAGAAGGCTCGGGGCAGGTCTAATTCTCATCCCCCCCGAGGGTGAGCCTTTCAAGTATGCGATTTCCCTAACATTTCAGGTGACCAATAACGAAGCAGAATACGAGGCTCCTATTACTGGACTCAGACTTGCAAAAGGAATGGGCATATCAACACTTAGGGTGAAAAGTGACTCTGAGCTAATTGTCAATTAGGTCAATGGCACTTACGAAGCAAGGGGAAAAGATGAAGAACTACCTCGACATCGCTAAGAAACGCGTCGTCAAAATACCAAATTTCGCGATTGAGTATATTCCTTGCCCAGAGAACCAGATGGAAGACTCTTTGAGCAAGCTGGTGTTTGGAGGAACAACAATTCAAGACGTACAGTTCCTGGAAAAAGCCTTATATTCAGTTCTCGACAACCGAGCAGAAGTCTTCAACAATCAAGGACAAGTAACTTGGATGAATCCATTCCAGAACTTCTTGAAAGAGGGAATTCTCCCAGAAGACGAAGGTGAATCCACAAGGATAAGATGCCTTTCAGCTAGTTACTTGAGCATAGATGGAGAACTCTATAGGCGAGGCTACTCAACCCCTTATCTAAGGTGCGTCTCTCATACCGAAACAGAAAGGGTTCTTCGTGAAGCCCATGAAGGAGTTGCAGCATGCCATGAAGGTACACGCTCATTGACACGAAAGATCTTAAGATTGGTCTACTACTAGCCAACCTTGGGAAAAGATGCGACGTGACTTGTCAACAGTTCGTGCCATGATCCGTTCGACCACCAACACTACTATCCCCAATGGCGAGCGCCTGGTGTTTTCCTTAATGGGGAATAGACATATTGGATCATTTTCCCATCCGTAAAGGGCAGCGTATCCATATCATAGTGGCGATCGACTACTTCATTAAGTGAATAGAGGCGAAAGCTTTGGCTTCTACAACGGAATTTCAAGTGATCAAGTTCTTGAAGATCAACATATTTTCAAGATTTGGCGTTCCCAAGATACTCATCAGCGATAATGGTCCACAATTCGTAGGAAAAGAACTTAAATGGCTCTACGAAGAATGCAATATCGATCACAGGTTCAGCTCAGTGCATCATCCTCAAACGAATGGACAAGCTGAAGCAGCCAACAAAGTTGTTTTAGCAAGGCTCAAGAAAAGGGTTCAAGCATTTAAAGGAAATTGGGCAGAAGAACAGGAAAACGCACTATGGGCTATCCGAACAACGCCTAAAGCAGCCACTGGGGAAACACCGTTCCGTTTAGTGTATGGATCAGAAGCAGTAGCACCCGCCGAAATAGCGGTGCCTACCCACAGAATCCTACACTTTAACATTGAAGCAAACAAAATTGAGCGCAGGACATACCTCGAATTGGGAGAAGAAAAGAGGTGGCAATCACAAAAAGCACAAGCCAAAATGCGACTGGCGAACGCTCGATACTTGAACAGAAAAGTCAGCGCTCGCCAATTTTTCATGAGGGAGATGGTTATGAGAAGGAATGAATTTACAAGACTGGACAGCCAGAACAAATTTCAGCTAAGTGGGAAGAACCATACAAGTTAGTAGAGATCGCTGCCTAGGGTCTTACTATTTGGAAACCATAGAAGGCGAAAGTTAGAGGAGTATATACTCAAAAGATTGAAGATCAAAGGAACAAGAGGATATGGGTGAATGTTAGAGGACTACATTTCAATAGTTTACAAGTTTATATACTTAGTTTTAATTACATGTTAGTCCCTATGTTTAGGTCTTTTGCTTATTAGTCCCTAGTACTTCCTATATAAGGATTACTATCTCTTTGTAATTGTTCAACAAATCATCCCACAATGTTTTCAATATACAAAGCTCTCATTTCTACTTTCTCTCCTCATTCAATATGTTAAAATCGTTTCAGTTACCCCGTCCATTCAACTCTGAACATTTAATGAGGTTTTATACATAGCTTGTAATCAAAATGTTATGTCAATAAAAGCAACTCATTCCTTCATAAAGCATGGCTACTCAAATCAAATCGAAGAAAAAAATACTCAATGACAAAAATTGGGCAAAAGACCTGATGACCGAATCAGGCATCGAATAAAAAAGACTCAATGACAAAAACTGGGCAAAAGACCTGATGACCGAATCAGGCATCGAAGAAAAAAGACCCAATGACAAAAACTGGGCAACAGACCTGACGCCAAAAGTCAGGCGAAAGACCTGATGACCGAATCAGACGAAAGACCTAACGCCAAAGTTAGGCAAACCAAAAGACCCGATATCAAAATTGGGTGAAAGACCTGACGCCAAAAGTCAGGCAAAAGACCTGATCACCAAATCAGGCGAAAGACCTAATGCCAAAGTTAGGAAAAACCAAAGACCTGATATCAAAATTGGGCAAAAGACCTGACGCCAAAGTCAGGCAAAAGACCTAGCAACAAGGTTAGGCAAAACAAAAGACCTGACGCCAAAGTCAGGCGAAAGACCTGACGCCAAAGTCAGGAAAAAGACCTAACAACAAGGTTAGGCAAAATAAAAGACCTGACGCCAAAGTCAGGCATAAGACCTGTTATCAAAATCAGGCAGAAGTCCTAATGCCAAAGACTAGCAATCCGTCAGGGAAGCCATTCTCTTATAAGTTTGGCAAATTTTGAAGAAGTTATATCCAAAGCGATAACAACTCCGTTGTGAAACAAATTCTAGAAGATTGGGAAGGAACCTTAAGCAATCACTATAGATGAAGAAGCTTTAGGTAACAAGTTCCTCGGGATTAGGTGAACACTCCAAAAGGTTTAAACTTTAACAAGGTAGCACATCTTCAAAAGATGATAGTTTTCCTTAAAAGATTTATACTTGGCGAGGGGAATAGATAAGTCTATAAAAACTTATCCTTTCAAGCTTAAAGAAATGTCCAAGACCCTAAGGGTCGAGACCCTTATAAAACGAAGAGAAGGTCGAAGGTAATTATGATAAAGACATCGGAAGAATCGCCAACACATTCAAAGTCAAATAAAAGTAAAGGCTTATGAAGATAAATGCATTCAATATTATTAAAATAACTGAGCCTGAAATCAAAAAATAATTACAAACATTCCCGAAATACCAGGGAAGACAAAAACTATCATTAAAAATAGAAATATGATCGTCGGGGGAGTTGGAGACTTCAGGTCTTGGGCTCTTCAGGAATGGAGGCACTCGGCTCGCCTTCGAGGGAAACTTCCTCGACAACAGCAGCAGGAGGAGTCACCTTGAGGAAGGTGCTTTTGAGGAATGGCTTAAGGGACTCAACTTCCCGAAGAGGAAGGTTGGGGTCGACTGTCTGGATGTCCTCAACTAGGAGTTGGAGATAGGAAACCACCTCAGCCTTTATCACCTCCAAAGCGCAGTCAGTAAATTCATCGGACCTTTTAAAATCCTCGACTACACTTTGGGGGGAGGGAACATCCTTCTCCTACTCCAGGGTGTTCCGCCTGGCCTCAGCAGTGACCCACTGAGCCTCCGCGGCCACCCTTTGGGTCTCAGCAACATCTCTCCGGACTTCAGCTTCCTTCAGCTCAGCCTTCAGGCGAGCATTAGCAGCCTCTACCTCAGAAGAGTATTTGTCAGCCGCCTTAGACTTATTGATGGTGACCGCTACCTCTTCCTCCTTACTCTTGACGAAGGCAAGGAGCCTCTCCTCCTTCCGGAAGTACTCCTCTCGAGCGTGTTCCACCAAGAAAACCGTCGAGTTGGTCGTCTCCTTCAAACCTTCCATTTGGTCGGGGGGCCCCAGAATTTTGTACTGCTCCAACTGGATAAGCAGGTCAGTCTGCTAATCGGCGAGCTCCCCGACGACCCGGCCCATCGCCAGCTACTCTCGAACGAGCTGACAACAGGGAAAAAGAGAGAAAGTATTGTTAGTCTAATAAAAATTAAACAGATATTTTGAAGATAAACAAAGATGAGAGATCTTACCAGGGCAATCGGTTCAAAATGTGACCTCATCAGCCCCTCAACGGCGGGCAGTTCTGAGGGAACCAATGTCCTGTCCTTGGGAGGAACAATCCCCTCCAGGAGGTGCATGCATAAGTATGGGTTACCCCGGAGAGTCTTCTGGTCGGAAATCTCCGCCTTTTGGAGATTTCCCAAAGGGGACCAGACGCCCCTAGAGTTCGCAGCCTTGGGCGGCTGGAATAAGCCCACTAGGGGCAATACTCCCTGAGTGAAGCCTTCGAGGAGCCTTGGGTAGCTGGACCCTTCTTCCGAGTCCCGGTCTCCTTAGGAGAATTGGGGACAGGTCGATCGGAAGGAAGAGGGGTTGCATTGACGACCACCAACGCCTTCTCCTTGGGGGCATCAGGACCCTTAGGAGGAGCTGAGCGATCTTCACCTGAACTCTTAGCCTTCTTGGCAGGAGTGGGGTTAGGAACCACCTCAGCAGTGGTATTCTCTACAAACGATTAATGAAGGCATTAGAAATCGAAAATAAAGACAGAGGAAAAAGAAATAAACAAGATAGTTATGTACCTGGCTGGCGAGAGCCAGGTGTGACTGAGGGGCGATCTTCCTCAGGCTTTCGTTTGGAGGAACGCCTGGAAGGCTCAACGACGCTTGGTCTGAAGACAGACCCACCTTACCCTGATCATTAAATAGATCGGTGAGTTTGTGGCTCCGAGCACCTACAATCAACAGAAGAAAAGTTTAGAAAATTAACCAGTTAATAGAAATTGGCGAGGCCTGGTGGATGCCCACCATCTCGAGCATCAACTCGGTGGTTTCCGCCACCAAACGAATTGAACAGAAATTCAATTTCTTATGCAACCAGAAGAAATTGTCGATGGCGTTCTGATCGCTTCCCGACATTTCGCCGAAGACGGGGGGAGTATCCCTTTCCGGTTGAGACAATTCCCAAGTCACGTTCCCCTTACAGAAGAACTAGAAATTCTTGTAGTTAGAGTTGGTGGCACGAAAGTCATCCACCATCCGAAAATGGACGTTCCAGTTCCATGCCTGGCTTCGCCATTCTTAAAACATGGGCCATCGAGTCTGGAAATGGTGGAGGTGGTTCGCTCCGGAGGCCAGTCGGAAAAAGCATCGGAACAAGGCCAATGAATACGTCCATTCTTGACGTAAACACATGAACTTGAACCCAACCCACGTCCTAATGGCGTTGGGTACTAGCAGCGTTGGACCTATCCCATAAAAGCAGCATAGCTCCTGTAAATCCTCGTAGAGAGGAAAATGCAACCCAGCATCGATCTGGGCCGCAGAGGCGTAAACCTCTCTGTCACGAGGATAATGCAGCTCTAAGCCTGGATACTTGGGGGCATCAGCTTCGCTTATGGCGACCACCGCCTTAAATTGAGCCAGCTTCAACTCGTTGGGCTTGATATTTACTTAGAAAATCAGGATATGGCAACAACAATATAAAAACAAGAAAAAGCAAGAGACATTATCAGAAAAGAAGTGAACAGAAAGCATTGATGTTTACTTTTTGGGGAAAAGAGGGGCACGTTGGTTTCTAGCCCGTCCACCACCACCGATGTGGCCGCCGATCGTCCAGGAATCGGCTCAAAAGCAGTGTTCCTTTGGCTAGAAGCCTGAGAGGAATCGTCCCTGATTTTCAGAGGAGCATTGGTGTCCTGCGGATTGATTTCTGGAAGCCATTGATGTCTGGTTGAAGTTTTGGAAATCGAAAGAGGGAAGGAAAATGTTTGAAAAGCAGAGTGTTGGGAAAACAGGGAAGCACAGAACTCTCTGGAATATGGATGATTGGAACGCGTAAAAAATAAAAGAGTGGAGGTTATGTTCCTTATATAGACAAAATGGAAGTAACCGTCACTGACAGAATCGAAACGCCTCAAAGAATGATTACACATTTTGGGTAAAAATCGAAGCAATGTCAGAATTCTAAGAGATACATTTTGGCCCAGTATCAAGCCCAAGCTAAAGTGGACGCTAAAGGCTCCATCACTGGTCGTCATTAACTCAAGTCGCAGACTCCTACTGCTCGCCATAGGAGTGCTCGCCCAAAGAGAGCCCTACCTCTCTTCTCTGGTCCTGCCAACCGTCACTAAAGATATGGTCACGATATCCCGTATATCTCGGGCACATATTCTCTAAAGATTACATATGGTAACTGCAATATTACGCCATAACCGTAATATCTGCTATCTTAATCTTCACCAACACAATATTCATTAAGATATGATGTTTCCTTTTACGGTTTGATATCCTTACTCTATAAATACCTTTGCTTTACATACATTCAGTTACGTTTTGAGTTCATATACACACATATACTCATTTAAGCATCGGAGATGGACCCAAAGACACCCCCTCTGTTGTGATCCCCTTCCTGAAGGTTCATCGGAGCTAAGGCGAGAGCAATCTTCATCCTTCCATTGGCATTCAATTCACTGCCAAGTCAGCATTCAGGAAATCAAGATCCAACAATTACCTTCGACTTTCTCTTCGTTTTATAAGGGGCTCGACCCTTAGGGTCTTGGACCTTTCTTTAGGCTTGAAAGGACAGATCTTTATAGACTTATCTATTCCCCTCGTCAAGTATAAATCTTTCAAGGAAAACTATCATCTTTTGAAGATGTGTTACCCTGTTAAAGTTTAAACCTTTTGGAGTGTTCGCCTAATCCTGAGGAACTTGTTACCCAAAGCTTCTTCATTTGTAGTGATCGATTAAGGTTCCTTCCCAATCTTCTAGAATTTGTTTCACAAAGGAACTATTTTCCTTAGTATGGATTGTTCGCTTTGGATATAACTTCTTCGAAATTTGCCCAACTTATAAGAGAATGGCTTCCTTGACGGATTGCTTGTCTTTTGCGTTAGGACTTCTGCCTGATTTTGATAACAGGTCTTATGCCAGACTTTGGCGTCAGGTCTTTTGTTTTGCCTAACCTTGTTGTTAGGTCTTTTGCCTAACTTTGGTGTCAGGTCTTTCGCCTGACTTTGGCGTCAGGTCTTTTGCCCAATTTTGATATCAGGTCTTTGGTTTTGCCTAACTTTGGTGTTAGGTCTTTCGCCTGATTCGGTCATCAGGTCTTTCGCCTGACTATTGGCGTTAGGTCTTTCGCCCAATTTTGATATCGGGTCTTTTGGTTTGCCTAACTTTGGCGTTAGGTCTTTCGCCTGATTCGGTCATCAGGTCTTTCGCCTAACTTTTGGCGTCAGATCTTTTGCCCAATTTTTGCCATTGGGTCTTTTTTATGTGATGCCTGATTCGGTCATCAGGTCTTTTACCCAGTTTTTGTCATTGGATCTTTTTTCTTCGATGCCTGATTCGGTCATTAGGTCTTTTGCCCATTTTTGTCATTGTGTATTTTTTCTTCGGTTTGATTCGAGTAGCCATGCATTATGAAGGAATGACTTGCTTTTATTGACATAACATTTTGATTACAAGCTATGTATAAAACCTCCTTAAATGTTCATAGTTAAATGGACAGGGTAACCTTTAGCCTTCTGTGGTTTCCAAATAGTAAGACCCTGGGCAGCGATCTCTACTACCTTGTATGGTCCTTCCCACTTAGCTGAAAATTTGTTCTATCTGTCCAGTCTTGTAAATTCATTCCTTCTCATAACCATCTCCCCCACGAAAAATTGGCGAGCGTTGACTTTTCTGTTGAAGTATCGAGCGTTCGCCAGTTACATTTTGGCTTGTGCTTTTTCTGATTGCCACCTCTTTTCTTTTGCCAAGTCGAGGTCTGTCCTGCGCTGAATTTCGTTTACTTCAGTGTTAAAGTGTAGGATTCTGTGGGTAGGCACCGCTATTTCGGCGGGTGCTACTGCTTCTGATCCATACACTAAACTGAAGGGTGTTTCCCCAGTGGCTGCTTTAGGCATTATTCGGATAGCCCATAATACGTTTTCCAGTTCTTCTGCCCAGTTTCCTTTAAATGCTTGAACCCTTTTCCTGAGCTCTACTAAAACAACTTTATTGGCTGCTTCAGCTTGTCCATTCGTTTGAGGAGGATGCACTGAGCTGAACCTGTGATCGATATGGTATTCTTCGCAGAGCCATTTAAGTTCTTTTCCTACGAATTGTGGACCATTATCGCTGATGAGTATCTTGGGAACGCCAAATCTTGAAAATATGTTGATCTTCAAGAACTTGATCACTTGAAATTCCGTTGTAGAAGCCAAAGCTTTCGCCTCTATCCACTTGGTGAAGTAGTCGATCGCCACTATGATATGGGTACACTGCCCAATACTGATGGGAAAAGGACCCAATATGTATATTCCCCATTGAGTAAAAGGCCAGGCGCCCGCCATTGGGGATAGTAGTGTTGGCGGTCGACCGGATCGTGGCGCGAACTGTTGACAAGTCGCGCACCTCTGCGTTAATTCAGTCGCATCTTTCCCAAGGTTGGCCAGTAGTAGCCCAATCTGAAGATCGTACGTGTCAATGAGGGTGCACCTTCATGGCATGCTGGAACTGCTTCATGGGCTTCACGAAGAACCCTTTCTGTTTCGGGATGAGAGATGCACCTTAGATAAGGGGTTGAGTAGCCTCGCCTATAAAGTTCTCCATCTATGATCAAGTAACTGGCTGAAAGGCGTCTTATCCTTGTGGATTCGCCTTCGTCTTCTGGGAGAATTCCCTCTTTCAAGAAGTTCTGGAATGGACTCATCCAGACTACCTGTTCTTGAATGTTGAAGACATCTGCTCGATTGTCGAGAACTGAATATAAGGCTCTTTTCAGGAACTGTACGTCTTGAATTCTTGTTCCTTCAAACGCTAGCTTTCTCAAAGAGTCTGCCATCTGGTTCTCTTGGCGAGGAATAAACTGAATCGCGAAATTTGGGATTTGGGCCACGCGTTTCTTAGCAATATTGAGGTACTTCTTCATCTTTTCCCCTTACTTCGTAAGTGTCATTGACCTGATTGACAATTAGCTGAGAGTCGCTTTTCACCCTGAGTGTTGATATGCCCATTCCTTTTGCAAGTCTGAGTCCAGTAATAAGAGTCTCGTATTCTGCTTCATTATTGGTCGCTTGAAATGTTAGGGCGATAGCATACTTCAAAGGCTCGCCCTCGGGGGGGATGAGAATTAGACCTGCCCCGAGCATTCCCTTGAGTAAGATCCATCTGTATAAAATTCCCAAATTTGGATTGTGTTTGCTGATGAACTTGGCCTGCTTTCTGCTTCTACCAGACCATTGCTTGTACTTTCCACTATAAAATCAGTCAATGCTTGACCTTTGATGGTCGTTTTCGGCGCAAATTTGATATTGAACTCGCTGAGCTCGATCGCCCATTTCACCATTCTTCTTGAAGTATCTGGTTTCAGCAGTAAGTTTTTGAGAGGCTGATTGGTGAGAACTGTAATGTCGTGCGCGTGAAAATAAGGTCTTAGTTTTCGAGCAGCAATAACTAAGGCATAGAGATACTTCTCAATCTGGACATATTTTATTTCTGCAGAATTAAACATCTTGCTAACAAAATACACTGGACTCTGGACATTTTCTTCTTCCCTTATTAAGACGACACTAGCTGCTACGTCGTTGATGCTTAAGTAAAGGAAGATCTGCTCGCCAGGAATAGGTTTTGCCAAAGTCGGAGTAGAGGAGAATGACTCGCTCGACATCCTGCAGTAGCACCTAGGAGGTACGCGGTTATACCTCCTCAGGAAGTTATCCATGAAATACCAACTTCGGAAGCATCTCGCCCAAGCGTGCGATCCCAGCAGCGATCTCAGCGACCATCCCAGCAGCCAACCGCTATAAGAGTTGAAACAGACAAATCGGCGCACCCTCGGATCGCCTCTTCAGTAAGAGCGCCTCTGAGGTCTGCAGTAGGGCCGACGAATGCATTAACGCTCGAACTTCTCGCTGCTCTAGAAGACCTGCTTGACAGGCGAGAGCAGAAAGCTAAGGCTAAGGTGGAAGAGGTCAACTCTAAGCCATCACCGTCAGTACGACAGTCCAATCCCCCCGCCAGCAGTGTGAGCTCTGCGTCGAACCTCGTCAGGGACATGACAAAGGAGGAGCTTTAGCAAATTATTGCTCGGCAAGTGAAGGATACAAAGTGAGGGCGGATCATGCCCGTGCTCCGCGATAAGGAGTCACATTCTCTTGTCCTCGAGCTACTGTGTCTCACTGTTCCGCATCGAGTGCGGCGAGCAAACATCGATATATACAGGGGTCAAGGCGATCCAGTGGAACATATACATAACCATGAAGCCTCCCTCCTGGGACGAACCAGTGACGATAACCATTTCACGCTCCTCTTCCCTGCAACCTTGAACGGCGTGGCGTCGAATTGGTTCTTTGGGCTTCCCAAGGCATCAGTTAAAAGCAGGAGCGACTTGAAGGAGAAGTTTATCATCCAGTACTTGGGTGGCAGGCAGTTGCTCAAGAGCGTAGGAACCCTGGACAATATCAGGCAAGGGAGCGAGGAAAGCCTGGCGATTTCTTTACAAGATTCAACACGGAGTTGGCCGGAATAGACCAAGTCATCACGGAAGGCGAGACCATTTGCGAATTCACACGATCCCTGGGACCAAAAGGCGCCGCTCTAAACGACAGCCTTAGCGTAATCCTGGTCAGCACGGTGGAAGATATGGCCGCCAGGGTCAAATCGTATATTGATTTGGAAATCGCCAGAGATGGGAGAAGGACGGGGCGTAAAGAGTTTAAGAAGGAAGCTCCAAAAGGAAGGAGAATGGAGTAGCGCACTCATAAGGCGAACCACGAGGACACCAAGAAAATTTCGATAGTCCTGACAGAGATGGAGAAGAAGGATTTGGTAACCCCACCCGCAGCAAGGAATGGCGACGCCCCGATGGGGAGCGACAAGAAGGCTTACTGTCGCTACCACCGGTGCAAGGGACACTCGACGGATAACTGTTGAATCCTCAAGAAGGACATAGAAAGCCTTATCCATATAGGATACCTCAAGAATTTCTTCGGAGCAAAGAAAACCCAACCGGCACGCCAAGGGCGCACCATCCCATATCGAACAACACAGACGACAGATGGTCCGGGAATCGCCATCGCTCTAGATCAATAGAGCACCTGACAAACCCAACACGAGCGTCGCTCGTATTGGGTTTCAGGGGAAGATGATGGATCCTGGCCTTTTAGGCCCCGGTAAAGGAGGCTCCCAGGGCCAAAATCAAGGCCCGCTAGTTAGGAACGCGCCAATAAAGGGCGCGCCACGTCATTGAGGGCGCACCACCAGGAGTATTTTCCCCCCTTTCTGACAGGTTCAATTCTCAAAGACTGACAAGGAGGAATTAGGGATCTCCACGCCTGAAGTGGAGCTTCGCCACGGGGTACAATCCCACTAGGCACAAAGCACAAGGCAACACACTGTTCAAGTGTATCCCCACTCACCCATGTCAGACACCACCTAGGACAACAAGGGTCAAGGCACAACCAAACTTAGGTTAAGGGTGAAGGCTATAAATACCTTCACCCCTCTTCACTTTAGACTAATGCAATATCACTTACATAACTCCCATATATTTAACCGAACTCCAGCTAACTTAAGCATCAGAGGGGAAACAAAGGGCATAGCTGGGGATTTCCTTCTTGCAGGACGTTGGAGCATCGGGAGATAGAAGTGTGGAGCACTCAGGAGACATCAGAATCCAACAGTTGCTACGAGAATTTAAAAAAATGGAGAATATAAAGATCGCCAAATTCGGTTCTCCTCTCTCATGTACGAACATTAGTATTATTCAAGAACATTGACAACTTCATTGTAGTGTTATAAAATATCTAAATTATCCTAACATTAATAACAAATGAATAAAAAATTATAATTTGCAACAAGTTGTAAAAGAGAAATTTTCGCAAAAAGCATCGTACTGCAAGATATAGTAGAAAAATGATTGAAAAACTGTTCGACACACACAAGAGTGCATTTCCAAGGTTCTCATATTTGATAGTCATCTCACGTCAGTCAAATCCTAAAATAGTGTTTGATTATGAGTAGAGTGTTTGCTTAGTAGACGGGACATCAATAGTAAATGAAGTCGTATTTTCGATTAAAGGTTTTGCACATTGTAAACCTTTATTTTTATTAATGTACCAAACATTTACAAATTCTACAAGAGCAAGTTACTAATTGTCGTGGCATATGACACAAATAACCAAAATTTTACGTTTTGTTATGCTTGTGCAAATTCGAAGATTGACAACATTTGGACATGATCACCAGTAATCTAAATATGTTCAACCAGATGGTAGCATAAACAAAGTCTTCGAGCGACGATGAATACGCTAACCAAACATATCAACCTCGGGTTGCCTTTGATGTTGACGAGCAAATGCTTCAACATATTATGTAATCGTCGACACAACTCTCACAAGAGTCTGTGGTCAATGAGGAGAGTCGGGTAAATGAGGAACAACCTAAAACCTTTAACCTTGCGAAGATCAGAAATGTTAAGGGTCGAAATGGAGGGCGAAGGTCTAGGAGACTCGGTGGCGGGCGTAAGTGATAGATTTAGAAAGTATTGTGCTGAGAATAAAGAAGAAAAGGCTTTTACTATTGAAAATATTGTGTAAATTTTATACTATGAAATATAAGGGGTAATACATATTAGATAGAAAATACTACGGACTAAATAGCAATATATTAAACTTGGGGAATATCAATAAAGTCTGCTTGTGCTCTTCTCAAGTTTTTAGTGTCTTAAAATGGATGGAATGTGACAAAAAAAAAGGATGGAAACCCCACCAACGTTGTTGCCGGAGGGTCTTTCAAGGGGACCACTATTATTCTTAGGTTTTCACCCGAGAGTGACTTCTTCTCTTTGTCGATTTACATTTTTTTTTATTTTGGGATTTTATTGGATCACATAAACTGAATTCTCCTTCCTAGTGTTTGCTTCGTTGACCTGCACGAAGTAAAGCCTGAGGTGTTCCCGTTGTTTCCCCTCCTATGACAAAGTAAGTCGGAGGTTGTTTGTATGAAATACTCAGATAATGTAAAGTGCTCTAGTATCATAGAATCTTTACCCTGGTTTGATGATGGTAATGAACTATTTATAACATTCCATACATGTAACCATAGTAGAGTCGGATCATACCATGGTTATCTGAGTTGTCCTTAAGGCGAGCCAACCAAGGTTACTTTAAAGAATATTCTTCTGTAGTGGCTACTCCACTGTAGACTATCAACTGAAGTGTTATTTGGTCAAATGTTAAAAATAGCCCAGTCCAATATTCATAACCCATGTGCCTAATGCTATCAGGTAGGGGTAAACAAAAAAACTGGTTGAACCGAAATTTCGACAAAACCGATCCTAGACTGACCCAACTAAGATCAAGACCAACTAGGATCGAGCCTGAGCGGACGATTTTTTCCTCTAATCTCGGGCTCGGGTTCGGGCTTTTTCTCGAAAAGCCCGAGTAGGACCGGCCTGAACCGAGTTTTCTTAAAACTTAACATTTAATAATTCACGTTGGTCTTCTCTTCACGTTCAGCCGCAGCAGCCGCAGCAGCCGCATACTCATGAGCATCGTCTCCTCTGCAGCTATGCTTGTCTTTATTTATTTCAGAAAAAAAAAATATTTTCTTTTTACAGCAAATTTCAGACAATTGTTTTTTACTGAAAATTTCAATCCAAGAGCGAGACCGGACAGAGTCAATCAAGTCCAACTCGGGCAGGCTTTTTAGACCAAAATCGATCTCAGTCTCAGTCCTCTACATGTGAGAATCAAAATTTTGGGCTCGGTCTTGCCAAAAAGACCGGCCCGACCCGCCCAAGCTTATCCCTACTATCAGGATGGGCGCTAGCTTTATAGTTATGTGTGTGCGTGTCATCAATGGATGTATTTGTTTGTCCTATTCTATAGTTCGGTGTGGGTGTCAACCATTATCACCATTTGCAAACTCTTTGCACTAGATTTCAAGAGTGGCGTACCGAGGAGTGGAATTGAGATTCTCGCTTTAAGATCGTGGACTAGCATGCGACTAACAATAACTACAAAAGTTTTTCATCCTTCACCATGAACGAGTGTCCTGAGCACTTACTAAAGATGCAACACCCTCCCATTGGTCAATCCCAATAGAGGAATGGCACGGACTCCAAAAATTCTGAAGCACCTTCTCTGAAGAGGAAAATGTGTGGCCCAAGGACAAAAAATATCCCAGGATGCATTGTATTACTACAAATACATGATACATGTGAATGTGTAGCACTTTCACTTAATGTTTTAAATTTTATTCAATAATCTTTCCAAATAATTTGTTGTAGTTAGGGCCGGCAATGGTGCGGTGAAAAACTCACTGTTACTGTTTAATATGGTTAACCGTACCATTATGGTGCGGTGCAGTTATGGTGATGAATTTTCTACCTATAATGGTTATGGTATTTGAGTTATACACATGGTTATAACCATGGTTATTCTATAAATATAATATTGATTTATTATTAATAAACTATTTATATAATATACTAAATATAAATTATATAATTGAAAATTTAAAATTGTTGAAGATTAAAAGCGTCAAAGTCTAACGATAACAATATAGATTGATGTATTTTTTAAAATAAAATTTTCGATCTTTTGTTATATTACATGTGT
This sequence comes from Chamaenerion angustifolium, assembly GCA_946814005.1. Classification (NCBI taxonomy): domain Eukaryota; kingdom Viridiplantae; phylum Streptophyta; class Magnoliopsida; order Myrtales; family Onagraceae; genus Chamaenerion; species Chamaenerion angustifolium. Next base: position 7,306,823 of record OX328279.1, read on the forward strand.
GAAATGAATATGGGTATACGATTAAAACCATGGTTAGTAACCACGGTTATTTTAATGGTTATGGTATTGAAAATTATACCCATAATGGTTATGGTTATGGTATGTGGTTTAAAAATATGGTATGGTTATGGTATTTAGCATACCCTGACCATACCCTAACCATCGACAACCCTAGTTGTAGTTATAATAATGAGAGCATCTATCCGTAAGGAAACTCATAATGTACAATATGGATGTGACTTCTACACACCAATCGGTGGGAACGTGGTAAGGAAACACAAACTTACATTCTTAAATTAATTATGCAGAGTGCGATTTTTTATGTTTCACATTCTATATAGGTGGATAGAAAAGAAGGTGTGGACGAAAAATTCATCAACCCTCAACCAGCGTTTCTATCGAAATGAGTTGAAGGCACTAATAGATTCCCAGGTGTGTCATATTTCATATGAATTTATCGTAATCGTTTTTATTCCATAGGACATATACATTTTATATTTTCAAATAGATTGGAATCTCTACAACCCTCCCGTATCAGAACCTCTAAGTTGTACATAATGAGATTGGCTAAGCTTGCTCCGGTTGTCAATAATTCACTTACAATAATGTTGAGTGGCACATGTTAGATCGCGTGTTTTGCTAATTCCACTTCCAACAGTCTATCCCAAAACCAATTGAAGAACCCTGTCAAGAATGGGATAAGGTGCATCAAATTGTGGTGGGATAAGACGTCACTTGTACATTGGTACCTTGGGTCACCAAGCATGCTCGATACATAGACATGTGAGAGAACAGGGGCGGGATGATGTAACTGAACCCTGCAAAAGTATCCACCTCTGACTAAATGGCGTGGTACGTGGTACTGTCGTATGACAATGACAATGATCCACGATGTCTCACCCTCGCCCGTACCCAAAATAAGAAGTGATGATTATACCCTCAATGCAGTTTGAAACCATATGGAAACCAATCTATGGTGTTAGTGAGTTAAAAAATTGAGTATTTAATTTGCAAAATTAACTCAACTTACAAGTATTATGTTTTCATTATACAGATACACATTATCCGCCAGATGACCAAACTGGGCAAAAAGTGCTTGAAGAAAGCATCGAGTTCACAAAAGAAACATGTGGAGTAATTTATCCATATTTCTTGGTACTCCCACGAATTCATCGAAGAGTTTGGTTAATGTGATCAATTTATGGCACAACCAGTGATATCGAGTTCTAAGAAGGATCAACCTGACATTCGATATGACACACACATCTTCCACCACCAGTAACTCAACCTACTAAAATAGAGAAGAAAGTGGTTGAATCACTGGGACACGACAAAATAAGAAACGTTTGGGATTGAAATAGTGATCAAGAGAGAGAGGGTGATCAAGATGAGGTGGTGGGTATTATTTAATTATGTATTTAGTTTAATTTAGTTTAGCTATTGAGTTAATTTTGGAAAAAAAAATATTACTATTTTAAACTTAATTTAAATTGAATCTTAACGATTTAGATGTGTATAGACTTTTAATTTATCCATTCAATCTATTTTTTCCAAAAACAAAAAATTGAGATGTCTAAAAAATTGATATATCGCAAAAAAAATGAGTAGATAAACAAAGAAGTATAAACAAACAAATAGTGTTTAATAAAGCAATCATATTTAATTATTTGTATTTATGAAAATAATAAAACCGTACTTAGGACTGACAGTTACGGGTATGAGTTAATTTCACTTCTACATGTGATTGAGAGTCGCAACTAGGAGAAAATTTCTACCGTGACTGCTAGCCAAGGGGTTGGAGAAAATTTCTACCGTGACTGCTAGCCAAGGGGTTGGGTATAATTTGGTAAGTATTTCCTCTGTAATGGGATTGGGAAAAAATCACATACTTGAAACGTAGTTTATAAAAATATTTTGATAACTTCAACAATTAACTATTTAATTTTATAATATTGAGGACCATGAATGTAGATCTTAATTCTCTTTAATTGTATTTAATAACATGGGTATGTTATTTTCATTTTCTATTACTGATATTGCGTATATATTTATATTGATCGATAAGAATTAATTTTCACTCACTAAATAGTGATAAGAAAAATTGATTGTACTTATATATACATAATATATAATCGTAACTAAAAAGTTGTACAATCAAAACATATATATGTTAGATATAATAAAAATGATGTTGAATCACTTAAGTGTATTTACTTAATGGTTATACTAGTCACTCACACTTGCTACGTGAGTGCGCGTTATCGTCGTTATCTCGCATGAGGTGTTTGGAAGGCATGATGTGTCTAACTCCTACGATTATACAAGAATAGTACGATAATTAAACACTTATTAATTGTCAATCCAACCACTATGTCCATAGGAAGCAATCTGAACCCGACCTACGAGCCTTCACGGTCATGAATAGTGATCCAAGGCCCATTTTACCTTTTTTGGTCTCTTCCTCTCTTTTGTAATTATGTGCAAATTCTTAAGTTTGGTGATGTCTGCTATTTTAATGCTTCCTTCAAACCTAATGCAGTTACCCTCTTCAAATTGTTACTTTTCTGGCTTCGTTTCTCTTCTTCAAGAAATTATGGATGTATGCAGTGCACCCCAAGAGCAAACTTTTTCCAATCTAAAACCTACATGGAGTGGAGTTAACCATATCTCTCAACACTCAACTCAAGATATGAGCAGATCTCTTCAAAGCATCCCTAGCAAAAATCGATAATTGAGCATGCGTCATCATCAACCAAACCATTTCTAGGAGTGTTCCATTACACTTTTCTACAACACCATTTTGTTGAGGGGTGTAGAAAACTCTCAAATGATTAAGGTTGGCCACAAGCGGGGCAAAGCAAGTAGTCAGCCACCACCCCTGCATCCAATTGCAGGGTCATAACCACGACCACAGTACCTGCAGACCTCCAGGATGTGGCCGCAACCACGAAGGCTACGGCTTGCCATCCCCTTGCCCTTATTGTGGTCGCAACCACGAAGGCTGCAACCACCGAGGCGAGGCCACTATCGTGTCGATGGAGGTTGCAGCCACCAAGGGTTGGCCACAAAAGTCGTGGCTACCTCTAGTATGATCTCGGCTTGCCGAACCCACTACGGTTGCGGCTACGAGGTGAGGGTGTTGAGTGTTGTATGTGGTCATGGCGGTCTAGTCATCGCGGTCACAAAAGTTGTGCCTACCTCTAGTCATCGCGGTCACAACTGACCACGACTAGAATTTCAACAATTCGAAATCCAACCTACAAAGGCTCTGAAACCATTGTTGGAATTATGTATGTACAAAATATGCAGTCAGATAGGACATGACATAAATACGCATACATATATATATATATATATATATATATATATAACGGTTTGGGGTCAATAATATAATACTGATTCTATTAGAATGGACAATCCAATAATTAAAACTAACAGCTAACAAGTTTGATAATTTTGAAGTTTCAAATTATTAGAGAGTTTTCATGATAGTATCTGATTTTAAATATCACAATCAAAAAGTCATAATTTGTTTTACAATATTATGATATTCGAATATATTTTTTTCAAGTGAAGGTAGAGGTATATATATTTTCTAACATCCTATGATATCATGTATCTCTAATTTAAGTGCATTTTTATAACAAAGAAATCAAGAATAAGATGCATAGATCAATTACTTTAATTATAACTTTGAGCAACGCGCGAGGTAGACATACCCTTGAGATCAATCATCGTATTGACAAGATTCCGAGAGAATATTTAAAGTGATGAAACGCATGCAAGTGAAAACAAATTAAGAAGAAGATGAAAAAGAAGAATAAGAAATATGAGACCAACAAACATGTGAAGTCAACTGATTCGGTTTTAAATTTTCAACTAATAATCTTCTCAAATGTGTTTGAGCATATAGCATGCTCTAATAATGATAAATAATAAGCATAGACAAGTACGAGTAGTGAAGCAATGTGTTGTGTGGTACCCAGTAACCAAAAAGTACATTCAGAACCACAACAAATGAATGAAGAAGCAACAAATTCAAAACCACAACGAATTCTCATTCATCATCAAATAAAAACTACTTACCTACGAGATAGATAGGAAGGGGTGGGGGATTACGTTGTTGCTGATGCTGCCACTTCCACCTCCTTAGTTTCATTGTTAGTCTAAGACCCAGTCACTACCATGTCAGGTAAGCGCTTCAAAACCTGCATTCACAATCATCATATATAAATATATGAGTTGGTGAATCAATTTCTATGGCGTGTTACGGAGTCTAGGGGAATTCACTTATGAAGATTCCAGTCACCAAATGAAATATAGTGAATGTTACTCAGTATCTATCTTGCTCTGTTGTAGCAGATAATAACTGACACAAACACAGGAAGATTGCAAATTATATTAAATAATCATCAAGGAACCCGACCAAACGATGACTAATTATCGTTTATCATAACTGTTTCCTAACATGCTTTACTTTGTTTAAAAGAAACATTATATTTGTCATGCCTTTCAAAGAATACTTTTGTTATGAGTAGTCATTGAAAATGAGATGGTAAATAGAATCTTGCAAATGGTCCTTGGTCAGGTGTTGTTCTATGCCTTTCCTTAAGATCTCTATATTGAGACTATTTCACATTGTAATGCTTGATTATATGTTATCCGAAAGCAACAACGTGATCTCAAGTATCATTAATATACTTAAAGATAAGACTAGCTGGAGTATTTTATCATAAATGATTCTGTCATTAAAGAACCCTAAATCAACTCATTTATTTTCAGGACTAGATGAAAATCGACTCATTGTTACCTGATATACATGCCAGGAAGCAAAAGCATCAGTAGCAGCATATTTGAGTTGTTCTTTTGATAGAAAAGCCGCCTCCCAATTGCCTAGCCTAATCTTTCGCGGTTTAGGCAACTGCATAAATATAGAATGATGGATGATTTTCATAAATAGAAGCCTTGACAACAACTAAAACCCTTCACAAACTTAAACTAATAAGTTTCATTGCTACTTTGTTAATATTCTTTGCAAGGGAATACCAAACCTTAAACGAATATTGTACTAGTCCTAAACAATTTGCACAACTTATTTTTCATGCATTTACTAAACTAGTCCTCTTAGCATACAAATCAACCAATGTATCCGTAAAACGAGAAATCAACAAAAAGAAAGTTGATAATAATACGATCTAGACATTTATATTTTTTACATTTACCTATGACTGATGCCTTCACCACCAACCACATCTTTATGGAATTTGATTTAAGTTCTATCAGGTACGGTTAAATTGACATTTTTTAAAATTTTCAATCTCATGGCATCCATGACACCTATATTCATGGAAGCACTATGACATCTATTGTGTGCATGGATACATAGAGATCTTATCTATACTCGCCGCTATACAAAGCTTACATGTCTGACTCATGTGTATATTAACTAGCGATCAAATCACTATACTAGATATAGCCCAAAAACATTAGTTCAGTGGTTCTAGAAATGTTATACAAATAAATGTAGTATGTATTGCTTTGTCCAAGCGAATATTCCTTGGTTCTGCAGTCTGATAAAGTCAGGAGTTAGCTAAAGTCCATTTTTCTAAAGAAACTCAAGTGGCTTGCTGTGACATGGTCTCTTTGAATGTATTTCTATTTTCACATAGAATTTCATGTCAAATTACTACTAACCAGAACATACTACTAATACTGGTGCCTGAAAGTAATTTCAAAACTATTCCTAAGCTCTAGGATGTCAGAAGGGCATTCATAATTTACGGCATCAGGCTTTTTCTGCTTCACATAATTTAACAACTTAAATTGCAAATATTATAAGGAAATGGACATTCTAGGTGTATAGCAGTTAATTCTTCAAGTTGCTTAACATAATAAATGTCATACACGAAATTATGCAATTATAGCGCCCGAGAAACCATGAGAACATTTTCAATAAGTAAGAACTAGTGGCAGCATATCAGGAAAATGTTGAACATCAAAAAGCAGCAAAAGAATTTTCAACACGGAGGATCTTCTTTCTGGAGTAAATTATTAAGACAGCAACACCCGTGACTAAAAGAGAGCTCAACAATCTCTCAAAGAAAGGATAAACTTCAGAAAGAATCATATTTTATCAACTGAAAATGAAAATTTAAAAGTTCATGGTTTTTCAAATAAAGCAGTCTAATATCTGGATGAAAATCCACTTACAACAATTGGGCAAATAAATTTCCTTTTACTGACAATCTTTTTATTTATTTTTATGTGGTAAAGGGACATTGGTTGATTTGCAGTACTTATAAGTTACTAGCAAATTAAGGAGTTGGATATCATATAACAAGGTATATTATACAGCACAGAAATAAGTGTGAACCTCTTGATGTGTGAGATTTTCAGTTAGAGACGCCAGACTCCAACAAGAATCTTGTCCGAGCTTTTGTTTAGCAAGTACGGAGAGATCCTCACAGGACTCAACAGATATACTGTAGTCATTACGTATCTTTCTGGCATCACCAGCTATAGCTAATCCAACCTGTAAACGAGTACCATAATCACCACATAAAGAATCCAATAGCAGTGCTGCCATTGCATTGGAGGGGTGTAAGTAGCCAACTAACCTTCAGAACTGCACTATCCTCTAATAACAGCCTCAGGCTGTGGGGAATGCCAGAGTGAATGATATGCATCACGTAACAATGATCTTTATCACCACAAATCTGCAAAACTGCAACTTTCCGAAGTGGTTCTCCTGTAGATATTTAATCTTTCAAAGTTACTACCCATCAGGGAGAGCTAATTGTTGTTCACGTTTAATTGCTCTTCCTCATCACCACATAAAGCAGGGGAACTTCAATATTCAACAATAAATAACTGGACTTAGTTCTTCTAGTAATAACAAAATTAAACCGACAGACAGACCCTTTTTAAATGTTGGTCTCCACTCTACATCAAAGCCAAGCGTGACCTGCTCTGTAAGTTTCTTCAAAGCATAAATTTTCTTTAGAATACCCGCAGCATCTCTCTCTACATCAATGGAAGTTCTGCTGTACATAATCTGACCTCCAAAAGAGAAGGAGGGGAATCTCTCTTTCCCTGTTATGAACAAAGAATGCTATCAATTGGTAAGAATACAAAAAACATCTACTAATTTACTGAAAAAAAATCCCCATAGATGGATGGAACCATTAGATCCAAACCACTTGAAAGTTGAATTCTCATTATATTAGCTAAACAAAATGTGTTCTTAAATTCTAGTTTATTATGTTCATTACTCAGTCCATTCGGTTTGTTTAGGGCCAGAAGAAATTCATATGTGCTGAAAACGGTGCATGGCACAGAAAGGAAAAATAACCTATAGTTAAATCTGCTTCGGATGGCCAAAAAAAAAAACTGCTTCAATTCTATAAATTTCAACATGCGCATTGAACGTTTTTTCTTAGACAGTTGAATAGTTCGAATTCGAACTGCAAGTAATGCGATATATACCACAATTCTCCGAAATTATTTCTGGAAATTAAAATGTAAGACATTAACGTCCTGCAGCCAAAAGCAACTATTTTGGCCGCATTATCAAAATTTATCCTCACAATGATGTTACCGACTTGATTCATATAATTGAGAAGATCACACAAATCGGGATTTTCTCAATTACAATGACCATTTGGGTGGGAGGTGCGAGGGGTGGGAACGAGAAGATGGAGGATAGATCTTTCCGTACATTGACGAGACGTGAAGGAACAGTAAGTTGGCAAAGTGCGGCGCAATTGGGGTGGTTCGTGGTACTCGGGTCCGGAATAGGAGGGGAGGCGTCGTTTCTTGGCCGATGCTGTAGAGGATTCGACGACGGCGTCGATGTCTTCGAGCTCTTGGTCTGTAAAAGGTTGGTCCCAGTCAGGGAAGGGAAAGGGAGAATCAGCGGCGGAAGAAGTGCAGCTGCTGCTAGTGGTGAAGAGTTCCGTCCGTGTTTCCATCTCAAGATCAAAATAAAGAAACAGAGAGGACGGAACAAGTTTGAAAATGCTACAGCAAGAGGTTTTTTGGGGGTTAATTATAACAAACAACGAAAAACCAAGTACCAAACCGAAATTTTTTTTTTTACAAACAACAAATCAAACTTTTTAAATTGAGTTATCAACAAAGTTAATTCAAATTTTTATTATGTTTAAACAGATTTTTTAATATTTAAGAGAGTTATTAAATGAATAAACCGATTAAGGAGGTTTATTCTTAAATTTTGAACGGTTTATTAAGGGGGGTTTCAATATTTAAGGGAATAAACCGATTAAGACCGATTTAAATATATACTTAAGAGAACGATTTCAAAATTTAAGTTTGTGGTGTACAATCACTTATAATTAGTAGTTATGTAGTTAGTTAAACTAGTTGTTATAATTAAATATATAATTATGTATAAAATAGTTTTAATATATGAGTTAATTTGAATAATATTCAAACTTTCTTAAAATTGGGTGTTTGAACCCTAGTTATCAGATTTGGCAAAAAAAAACATAGTTATGAGAACCGTATTGATTTCGGATTCATGCCCGATCTGGTTCAATGAAAACACTGAATTGCATGGTGGACCCGATTGAACCAGTGTGAACCAGACTTTTTATTTTTAAAACTTGTCGATTTTCGGTTCGAATTTTTCTGAGTGTTTTTATTTTTTTTTTAAACCAACCAATTGGTTTTCTTCAGTTTAAACCAATTTCTTTTGGCTATTTCACGGGTTCGGCCTTAAATTAGGTTTTAAATTTCACGCTGTCACGTTTGGCCATTCTTCGGTTATGTCTTCTTCACTACTCACCAGCAGATCACCACGGATCGTCCCGACAACCTTAACGGTCCTGGCGGCCTCCTTAACCTGAATCTCGCACGGATCGGTCAGGAACTCCTCGAGATGAGGTGCAGCTAAAGATGGGGGGTGCTGGAGGAAGAGGTGATGGACGGTCCCCGTACGTGAATGATGAAAAGAATATTGAGGACGAATGAAAGTTGCAAAGAAAGAGGATTTGTTGGGGGAAGTAACAGACTAAGGAGAGACAGAATATTAGAACGTTGTAATAATTTTGTCATATATTATAATGACTCAATTGTAGACAATATATATAGAACTTATCCTTCTCACTAGGTTTCTACTACTAATTGGACGGACCTAACAGAAATGGAAACATAATGGGCTTATTGGGCCCGAACTGACTCACCTAAATAGATTATAAATAATTGAATTGTAACATTACACCATCCCTAAGCATCGACCTTGTCCTCAAGGTCGACACCCGCATTGTGTTCATGGTTAGCGTGCTTCACAATTATGATTAAAAATATATCTTTCCCCTTGCACCTGTGACCTGTAACATATTTTTCAGGGCACCAATAACATGGTCCCTTAGCTCGACGAGTCTCTATCTCCTTGTTAGTGGTCATCCTAGCGTTCATATTATTGAAGGGTGGTGGTGCATTGGTGGGTGGTGGTAGCTGCGACATGAGGACTGAGTCATGAAGCTTCGCAACGGAATAGGCCTCGTGGAGTGTCTACACACGCTGTAACCAAACATGTCCCTGCAAGTGGAGTTCCAGTCCTCCCATAAATTGACTAATGGTGGGTATCTCCCATACTTTTTTAATGAGCTGTATTCGGTAGAGGAGACCATCGAACTTGCGTTGATATTCAGACAACGAACCTTCTTGTTGGAGGTTTTTCATCTCCAACATCGGGTCCCCGAATAACTCATAACTGAACTGGGCCTTTAAGGCCTTTACGTAACTAGGCCAAGTGACCGTTTTTCCTTCTGTGGCTTGGACCTTCACGTAGTCTTGGTGCCACTAAAGTATTTCACCCTCCAAATGTATCACGATGAATTTGAGTTTTTTCTTCGTCCAGAGTTTCATCTATCTCAAAATAGTGCGCTGGAACGGGCGGTGGAGCGAACTAGAGCTGTCGTAGTTAGGTTGGTGGAGTGGCTGACGCGAATGACGAACGGATTATAAAAGAAATGTCGGACGTGGATGGTATAAGTGAAAGTGGGAAGGTGACGCGGAGGTTCGTGCAACAGTGAAGGAGATGACTCTGATACCAGTTGGTATGAGCCGAGAAGGAAGAGGTGTTGGACGACCCCCGTACATGAATGATGAAAAGAATGTCGAGGAAGAGTGAAAGATGCAAAGAGTGACAAGATTTGTTGGAGAAGAAACAGAATATTAGAACGTTGTAATATTTTTGTCGTATATTATAATGACTCAGTTGTAGACAATATATATAGAATTTAGCGTTCTCACTAGGTTTCTACTACTAATTGGAATGACCTAACGGAAATGGAAACATAATTGACTTAGTGGGCCCGAACTGACTCAGCTAAATAAATGATAAATAATTGGACTATAACAGGGGAAGAGGAGCGGCTGGAGATGGGGGCGTCTTGGAGGAGGGAGCAGGGGAGGTAAGGGGACGGGCTGGAGTGGGAATGGCGGAGGGGAGGTGGGTAGGTGGAGGTGGGCAAATTTAGTGTTCTTACTGTAGGTAAGATTGTCAATTTAGGGTTCACTCGTTTTTTCTCCAGTTTTATCGAAGAAGCAATTTTTCAAATTAACTTGGTCACTCATTCTTGAGTGTAATAAAAAATCTATTCAGAAGCTACTCGTTAGCTTCTTCCTTTTGGTGTTAGTCTAGTGATAAAGGGTAAGAAGGGAAAGAGGATCCAGTTAGTAAGGAGGATCCAGTTAGTAAGGAGGATTCATTCTGCAAAGGAAAAAACTTTTATGTTGAGGAATTCTGTCCAGTCATTCAGTTCCCTTGATTTCATCTAAACTCTCACTAAAAATATCTGAGTTTTTCTTTCTATACTTGGGCAGTTTTTATGATCAAATTCATGAACTACCAAACTTGCTTTTCCTTACTCCTTGTTTGTTCATCCATATGTATACCATACGTCGATAGCATTTTCAAGAAGAATTAAGGGTTGTTTATTGGGATCTACAGGGGAGCTGTGGTGGGAATACTGATTGGAGCAATCAAAGGACAGTCAGCGGAAACAGGGTTCATTAGAGGAGCGGGGATTGGTGCAGTATCTGGAGCAATTGAAGCTTTGGATTTTTTGATTTTGTCCACGGGGCAGGTTTTAACTGCAATGGATCTACAGGGGCCCTTCAGGCTTTGCAGTGTATATGGTGATTACTTGAAGGTTTGAGCTATTATTATTATTATTTTTATTTCTGCATGGTGAACCGGTTGATTTGATCGGGTCTGACTGATCGAACTGGGAATTGGTCCTCTCACCGGTCCGAGGGTCGGTCCGGATTCGAGGGTCTGTCTGGATAATACTAGTTTGAACTATTGATTAAGTTTAGTCTCTAAAAAAATTAGTTTGATTTTTGTTGGGACAGGAATTTTCAATGTTGACTGGACGCTGAGTAAGCGTTGATTGAATGCCAATTGGATGGTGGTCACGAATTTTTGCCGGAGCTCTGATGAACCTGCAAGAAGGGAACCATAACAGAGGGAGTTCTTCTAGGGCTCACTTCGATGCTTAAATGAGTATCCTTGTATTATATGAACTCAAAATGTAATTAATGTATGTAAAGCATGAGTATTTATAGGGATGGAAGACTAAATCATTTTTTATAACCGAATATCTGTAAATATGTGCCATTGTGGATATAAGGATAGCGTGTATTACGGTTATCACGTAATATTGCAATTGCCTTATAGAATCTTTGTAGAGTATGTGCCCAAGAAATATGGGGCAATATGTTGTATATTCAGAGTCGGATGGGGGACCAGGGATGAGAGGTTAGACTCTCTTGGTGAGTGCTCCCATGGCGAGCACAGTGGGAGGCTTTGACCGTGGTCTTGGCTCACCATTAGGGATTCCCACACTACGGTCTCGGACCAAATCGCCTTTGTGCCAAATCAACCGCCGGGAGTTACACCGCCATGACCATTGTGGTGGATGTGCCTGAGGCCAACACTCCGGTCTTTTCCCTAACATGTAGTTTTTCTTGCTTTTTCCCTTTTCCTCTAGCAACATAGTTTTTTCCTTTCGCGTTTTTGGTCTTGCTCTTGCCTTTATCATGGTGCTTAGATATTAAAGCTAACGAACTGAGGCATGTTGAGTATAAAGTCATAGTTGCCCTGGCGGGTTTGAGGGAAGTTGATGCACCTAGGCATTTGTGCCTAGGGCTACATTATCTGAGGGAATGATATTTTACGTCTACACAGCCCATAATAATGTCGGGTTGCAATTTACTTTATGCGAAGATCTGAAGGAGTTTTGTTGCTACTATGGGATAAACCCTACGCAACTAGTACCCAATGCCCTCAGGATGTGGGTCAGATTTAAATTCATGTGCATGCGTTAGGGATGGACGTATTCACGTTCCTTGTTCCGGTGTTTTTACTGGATGACTGTTGGGGCCAACCATTTTCATCATTTCCAAACTCGGTGGTCGAAGTTCAAAGAGTGGAGGGCTAGGGCATGGAACTGGAACATCCATTTCCGAATAGTAGATGACTTCTGGGACACTAACTCAAATTATAAGAAGTCCTACTTCTTTTACAAGGGTGGTGTGCCTTGGAGTGTTCATAAGTTGGGGTAAGATATTCCCCCGAGCTTTGGCGAGATGTCAGGGCATGACCGGAACACCATTGATGATTTATTTCAATGTCACAAGCAATTGGCCTTCTGTTTGGTCCGCTTATTCGCGCAAACTTCAGAGTCCATGCTACGACTGATGGACATTCAACAGTACTCGTCAGTCTCTATTGATTAGGTAATTTTCTAACTCTTTCGCTTTTTGCTTTGTATGTTATAGGCACCCGAGTACCTAAACTTTTTAGAATGTTTTTGAAACATGCTAAAACAGGGTTGTCTGCAGCCCAAGTCACCTTGAGTCCTCCCCCTCCTACAAGGCGTGCGACTAAGCACAGGCCCGAGGAAACATTATGGGACCACCTTTGGCGATCGCCCGAGAGGTATTTTAGGTTTTAAATTTTGTTTTCGTTTTCTTCCTCGACTTGTCATGTGCCTTAATGGCTTATATCTTCTTTACTTGTCTTCAGGAAAGTCCCCAACCACTATTGTTATTGTTGCTACCGCCCCTACCAAGAAGGCGAGGGTTACCCAGACCTCTGTATGCACCTTTTGAACTATATATTTCCCCCTCAGAATCGAGAGCTGGTCCAGTCTGAACTAAACGACTTGGAGGTCGTGATGAGGATGCACTTTGTGAGTCTGGCCCTAGTAACGTTTTATCCCTTCCTTTATGGACATTCCCTTTCTTTTGCTGCTCTCTTGACTCTTTAAATCTTTTAACTTTGCCCCTTTTTTCCTTTTGTTATCTTGTCTGCGAAGAGACGGTGGCCGGGCGGATCGTGGGGAAGCTTGTTGATAAGTATGTTGACATGCTGATCGAAGTGGAGTAGTACTAGAGTTTGGTGTACGACCCTGAAGATGTTGAGGAGCTGAGGTAGAGGGTTGAAGCCTCAATCGAGCTGGTGGAGTATGCTCAACGGGAGTCTGCGGAAAGGGATAGGGATAGGGATCTTCTGGCCTCCATCAAGATGAGGGGGGATCAGTTCAAGCTAGCGATGGTAAATTATCGTTGCCGGAAGCACTGTTGGCGCTGCTAAAACCCATTGCCGATGCTAAGAGTCGTGCCAATAGACCCCGTGACTACAAGAAATTTGCTCTACAGCGATGGTAAATTATCGTTGCCGGAAGCACTGTTGGCGCTGCTAAAACCCATTGCCGATGCTAAGAGTCGTGCCAATAGACCCCGTGGCTAAAGGTATCGACGACGACATTATGCCGCCACTAAAGGTTTGCCGTTGCTGGAATGAATAGTGAATGAATAGTCTGTTTAATCATTAGCATCGAAAATATGCCGACTCTTTTTACGCATAATTACCGTCGACAGGTATTTGAGGGTAATACTGATTTACAGTGTCTACATATGTGAGATGCAGATTGGAGGCATTAGTATCCGCGTATTGTTGTCCCTATTTGTATGATATTGTATCCAACTTATGTGAGGCAATATAGTTTATTCAACCACAACATTTCGTTGAAAGTAATTACGCATACTTAGCGACGGATGCATCCAACCTGTCGATGCTCGTCAACAGTATTAAAATATTACCCTGTTAATAATAGTTGATGCTAAAATCGAGTTTCAACTACTGTGAAAGTTGTTGCTATATACAATGTTTTGGATATGCAAACATAGAAATAACAACAATCATGGTAGCATCATACTATAGAATATACCCTACAATGACTTAATGGGTGTACACAATGCAATTAAATCAATACTATACGCACCGTTGCCAAACATTGTACTTTTCATGACAGCAATGTCACGTTGAAATTGTTCCATGCTGGCCTGGAACTCCTTGAGTTGATCACGGAGTGACTCACATTCGGCTGCATTTCTAGCTAGCTCCTCCCTTGCCTGCTTTAACTGCTCACTTTCCATCATCCGTGCTGCCTTTGACACCCGACTTCGACGACGCTCAGGTTGGCGAACTTCCTCATACAAGACATCCTTGTCAACAGCAGACTCCTCCTCCCCAGTTGCCAACTGGGCAACCCTTTCCTCCACTTGTTCCTATTTTGCAAACAGTGTGCCAAGAACATAAACGAGCAATCAGTTACAAATGTACAACACATGTGACTATATGGGTCGGCAGTACTACTTACCAGTATTGATCTGGTTTTATCATCCAGCGGCTGTCCTTTCTTGTCCACATGGTTCTTCTTGAACATATGATACTCCCCCGGATGTTTCCCGTTGTTCTTCTCAATCTGCAAGAGTACCATATACTTGTTCAAGGGTAGCTAACTATTTCTTAAACATAACAATTCAATGTTAGGATTACCTCTTCCTGTTCTCTCCTCGCAAATGACGAAGTGCCAGCGGTGTGCCTCATGACTTGGTGAGCTTTGTTGGCTTTGTTACGATCGCTCTTTAACTTCAAACAATTTGAAGTTACAACCAGTTTACGTTAAAAAAGTGCAGCAGTCATTAACGGTACAAAAAAATACAGTTGCAATAGGGAGGAAGGCACAAACCTTGAACTCGCCTGAGCTGAACCAGTTAACAAGCTACACCCAATCCTCTTTCACCACGTCAGGAGGAATGTTTTGTAGCCTTTCTTCATTCGTAAGGTACTTGTCAAAGTACCTTCTCTTTAGATTCACCCTGTAGTTTCTGTACTTCTCTTTAAGAGTACAGATGATCAGCTGCTTCAGGTTGTCATCATCCGGTATCACAAACTTCTCCTGCGAGTTTGAACAATACGGAAATGTTAGAACCAGTTCTTACAACATTTACAAATAGACAGGTGCAATATGTATGTCCTAGTTCCATTTACAACTGAGACTTACCGCCACCAGCAAGAGCATCTTCGCTTCATAGTCTATTGGAGACTTAGGAATCTCCTTCCAATCTTTCACCATGAGAGGTGCATTCGTTCGTTTCCTAACAATGCAGCCACACCAACTTGCAAACATCGAAGCATTGTTACTGCAGACTTTACCTCGAGAGTTAAATTTTAGAACCTCCTTTTCGTTGACGCCATTTCTAGACAGCCTTGTGCATCTAGTTCTCCCTCTACGTAGTCTTTCCAATTGAATAATTACTTCTTCCTCTTCCGCAGCTGACACGTAAATCAGGTATCCATTAGAAAACCAAGTTGTACAAATGCATGTTTAATAGTATGGGACAAATTAGAAGTTATTACCTATTTGGCTACCTGGTGGTTCCTCCACATAGGGGTCCTCCGGCTGGATTTCCTCTTCAGTAGACACCTCCAAAGGAGGTTCGACAGGCGGAGTGACTGCAAGGATGTTCTCCACAGGCCGAGGGACTGCAGGGATGTTCTCCACAGGCGGAGGGACTTCAGGGATATTCTCCACAGGCGTAACCCCTATAGCAATGTGTAGTGTGTTAGTTACCGAGCACCTAAAACAGAGGAAATACCTAAGTACAAGACGTAGTAGTGAAAAAACAACTTACTTGGGGCAACCCTGTTTATCTTCCTTGGGGATCTACGGATGGGTAGTTTTGAAGCTACGGTTTTTCCGGCGACCATTCTCCGAGTACCCACCATACTGAGAATATATTATTAAACACAGTAGCATAACTTGAAATTTGCGCAAGTTTGTGGTGTAAAGTTTCCATCTTTAACAGCACAAGTTTTATTCTCAGCATAACCACCCTTACTGAGCATTCCGTGACATGGTGCACATAAAAGAATAACAACGACATGCATGAAACTACGACTGCTTAGGGACTTGTTAATCGACCATGGATCATCGACATAGGTGAATCTTCGCTTCCAAGTAATGTTTTTTAAAACGAAAAATGTTTACAAATTGGTCGCAAATAGATGAGATTCAGGGGGAAAGGACAGTAAACATGTAAGAGTCGTGCGACATAGACGAACAAAGGGTTTCCTGAACCATATCTTGCTCAACCATACCTTGCGCGCCACACAACAGAATCATCCAACAGGAAATTAGAACCATACCTTGCTGAGGGAAAGTTAGAAGACCGTCTTGCACAGATGGAAGCGAAGCCTGGAGCTCTGGATGGAGGGAAACTTGGAGAGTGTTGGAACAGACCCAAATGCAGTGAAAATGAGGCGTGGGAAGGAGAAGAGAAGTCCACGGAAACAAGAAAGGACTGAGGCGTCAAATCCGTCTGGCTGTGATGATGAAACCTACTGCCTCGTGTAGGAACCGAGGAGTCGTAGCTGTTTGAACCGAGAAGACGCTTCAACTTCGTCCTCATCCATAGCAGCTGTTCACCATGGACTGGACTCTGCGCAATTGGGCTGTCTCATTGGATTGGCCCGGTCGAAAATGTAATGGACATGGCCGTGTTTGACATGGATTGGCCCGTGTATGCAAGGCCCGTTCCAGTGTGCATCTTATGTATACATCTAACATAACTTGTTTGAATTTTAGATTATTTTTTATAAATTTCTATATACTTATATTATAGCACAATATGTCTAAATCATGTTTAAAATAAGACCTAATTATCCTTATGTATGCAATTTAAATCATACTCATGGTATGTTTGAAATACAACTTTCTTATGTGTTATATCCATTGATGTGTCAAAGTGTCTTAGTGTATAACATTATAATACTATACTTTATACAAATGTCTACAAATTTATACAAATTTTACATATTTTATGAAAAATATACTTATTATTTATATTTCCTAATGACATCATATGTATAATAACATCATTTGTATAACAACTCCTCTTAATTATTATAAATTATTATATACTTATCTTATAGCACAATAATTCTACATAATTTTATAAAATCAAGACATATGTATCCTTATGTATTAGTTGATGTATCCTTATTCATTTTAGGTTTCAAATACAACTTTGTTATGTGATAGTCTAGTTGATGTGTCAAAGTGTACTATTGTTTTACTTTATACAAATGTATAGAATTGTATAGAAATGTATACAAATTTATACAAGTGGCTACAAATTTAATATCAACTTATACAAATTTTACTTACTTTGTTGAAAAATATAACTTTCAAAAGTGTATGGTGTTATTAATTGATGAAATAAATTTCTACCATGTGTCATGGTGTTATAACTATGTGTCAAGGGGTTACCACTATGTGTCAAAGTGTTAATCACTATGTGTCAAAGTGTTACCATGTGTCTACATGTTACATCTCATGTATATGACAGATAAACAATGTGGACACACAATTCGGTCCATAGTAGACTCGACACATTGCTCCCTGTCATCTTTCAACCCGACCTCTACATACAAATCCACCTCTGTCTACTGCAGTTCTTAAGCAGGCCGAGTGGAGCTTCAAGGAGACCCCAAGTAGTGCAGCTTCCATTTGCAGCAGGAGTTCCAACTTCTGCAGGACAGCCATTCAGCTTCATACGGTAGAGTTCTGTCAGTGGCCTGCAGAAGTGATCATGAAAAGTACAGCAAAGGAGTGTGTTGTGTGTTCTTGTTCAGATGCAACACATTTTAATGGCAAGAACGTTCAGATCGTGAGCTTTGGGTTGCATCCCTTCACTGTTTGACAATGTATTCTGTCCACATCGTGAGTTTCAATGTATTCTGTTTGCATCCCTTCATTTTGTCAGCACATGCTATCTATTTGCTGAGGATGAATTGGATTACATTTTGACAGCACATGACTGCATTTGGACAGAACGAGAACCAGTTTACAGGGCACAAGTGATGAGCTGCAAATGACTGCATTTTCGCCTGCTGTTTTGCCATCTTCCAAGTACAGAATCCAGCTTCCAAATGCAGTTTCGACTTACAACAACAGCATGACCAACACTTACAGCACACACGTACATCACAACCAGCTACACAGCACAACCAGATGAGCTACACAACACTTATAGGAAATACTGATATTTCAACACAACAACTAGTGAACCAAACAATCTCAGTACTGAACAATCTCAGTATGCAGCACTCAATTCAGACAGAACATACAAATCTGTAAGAAATACAACTCAGTATTGAACAATCTCAGTCGAACCATCTCATTTCAGACAGAACATACACATTTAGACAGAATAACAGCTCAATATTGAACAATCTCAGTAAAACCATCTCATTTCGGACAGAACATACACATTTGGACAGAATAACAGCTCAATATTGAACAATCTCAGTAAAACCATCTCATTTCGGACAGAACATACACATTTGGACAGAATAACAACTCAATATTGAACAATCTCAGTAAAACCAACTCATTTCGGACAGAACATACACATTTGGACAGAATAACAGCTCAATATTGAACAATCTCAGTAAAACATACAAATCTGGACAGAATCTGGACAGAACATACAAATCAGTAAAACCATCTCAAATCTGGACAGAACATACACATTTGAACAAATTAAACAATTCTCACATTGACAGAATCTACGATCCTCACTATTGAGCAATGACATAATTAAATTCCTAACTGTTGAACAATTACCTTAAGAAACATACAAACACTCTTCTATTGCACACGAAGTTACGATGCATCATCATCATCATCGTCATCCGCATCCATTTCACCCTCACGGCCGTCCTCGTCATCGAACAAATCGTCCTCACATTCTGTATCTGTATCACTGTCTGTTTTATCATCAGTAATGTCCTCCTCATCTGGCTCAAGAACATCTTCATCGTCAAGGCCTTCAGTTGCTTCTGTCACGGCTTCAGTTGCTTCTGTCACGGCATCCGCAACAGATATTTCGGGAGCCTCAATGTCATTTCTACACCAATCAACCACATCATCGACAGGAACTACATTCGGTACAGCAACAACCAGGGCTGATGTTTCCTGATATGGCTCCACTGACTCCCCACTCATTTGACCCCCAATCACAAATCGTTTTTTGGACTCTGCCCTCAGCGCAGTGCTCCAATCAGGGTTAATGTTCTCCTGTAAGTAGAAAACTTGGGATGCTTGAGTTGCAAGTACGAATGGCTCATCGGTTGATAAAAATTTTTTGGTATTGACACACACAAATCCGTACTCATCAATTTTCATCCCTTTGAAGGATGAAAGTACGTTGTACCAATCGCATTTGAACAACACAACCGATAGGTTACCAAGGTACTGCAGCTCAACCACCTCCCTCAACACTCCGTAATAATCAATTGCACCTTCAATGGGGTTGTTATCGCTGTACTCGCGTAGCACGTTGTGTCAGCTTTGCACAACACACCGCTGTTGTCAAAACTCCTCATTATAGACCGCTCTTTGGTGTGGAAGATGAACCCATTTGCTTTATAACCAGTATATGTCTTAGCTCCATATAACGGTCCTCGTGCCAAAGCCTTTAGTTGGCGACCTCTCTCATCCTCAGCCGATCCAACTATTCGACCAACCTGAGAATGCAAATACTCCAAACGTCAATAACGTTGACATTAACAGGAATACCCATTCCTATCCGTGTCATAGTGTCATACCCTGCCCTCCAACCATGGTATGATTGTTCTATTGTTCATGACATCGATGTTCCGCCTACTCACCCGTGCGCCTAGTAGTTGCCTCTTGTGTTCACTACGTACATGGACAAGACAACCAATCCGATTGTTAGATGTAATGCTGTTAAAAGTTTGAGAATAAGCATAACAGTAAAGGTGAATGCAATACTCGATGAATGACTTCACTTCTTCAGACTGATTAAGTACGTACAAGTGACACTGCTCCCATTCCGTGTTTGACAGTTCACAGACAATTGCACGACCTATTGGAGCTCCTACCGTCTGGAAGACCGATAACCCATCTGCCGCCCTTGGAGTTACCTCAGTTACTATAACTGACTCATGTCTTGTAAATTTGGTTTCAATGTCATGGATATATCTAGAACAAAATGTCAAACACTCCAGAGCAATATAACCCTCCGCTATTGACCCTTCCGGACGACTACGATTACGCACAAACGACTTCATTATCCCCATTATCCTACGATAAGAACATGTTATTAGTGAGACACCTCTTCTGTCAAAGGCATACTTCATAAAAGAGTGAAAAAACTTACCTTTCGATTGAATACATCCAACGATATTGCACTGGCCCAGCTATTTTTTCTTCCTCTGCTAGATGGATGATAAGATGGACTGTAATATTGAAGAAACTTGGTGGGAATATTCTCTCTAGATTGCACATTATCATGGGTAATTGCGACTCCACCTTCAACAGATCCGACGGGTGCAACTCCTTAGAGCATAGAATCCTGAATGTGTTAGTCATGTCTATCACGACTTTGCATACATGTTTGGGGAGTAATCCTTTAATAGCCACAAATAGGATACGTTGCATGAGAACATGGTAGTCATGACTTTTCAACCCAATCAATTTTCTGTCTTTCACCTTAACGCAACGTGAAATGTTTGATGAATAACCGCTAGGAAGTCTCAAATTCTTAAGAAACTCACAAAGTTTAATCTTCTGTTCCTTTGATAGGGAAAAGCAAGCTGGTGGTAAGACCAATTTTGTTCCTCTACGGACTGGATGCAAGCTCGTTCTTATGCCTAAGGCCTGTAAGTCGAGCCGAGCATTAAGGTTGTCATTCGTTTTACCAGCAACACCCAATAACATCCCAATGAGGTTATCACACACGTTTTTCTCAATGTGCATCACATCCAAATTGTGAGGGATTAAGAGGTGCTGCCAATAAGGTAGTTGGTAGAATATGCTCTTTTTTTTTCCAATTTCCAGTAGTTGAGTCTATTCCAACCTGAATGGGCGGTTGAGTCTTACCGAACATGATTGGATCAAGATTCTCTAGCACATGTAACACTTCCTCACCCGATAGTCTTTGTGGGGTCATCCGTAACTCTCGTTTCCCATCGAATGAACTTTTGTTTCTTCTCCATGAGTGATCGGTGGGGAGGAATCGTCTATGTCCCATAAAAGAACATTTTCTCCCATACTTCAATCGACAATAATGGGTGTCCATTTGACAGATAGGACATGCCAAATTACCGTAAGTAGCCCAACCGGACAAGTTCACATAGGCAGGAAGATCATTAATGGTCCAAAGTACAGCTGCGCGCATCTGGAAGTTTTATTTCTTGTCTGCATCATATGTGAGCACACCATTCGACCATAACTCATTCAGCTCTTCGATCAACAGTTGCAGATACACGTCTATGTCATTTACTGGAGCCTTTGGTCTGGGAATCAACATTGATAGCATGTAGTTTGTATCTTTCAAACACACCTCGGGAGGCACATTGTATGGAATAAGAACAACTGACCACATGCTATATGGGTGACTTTTATCACTGTACGGATCAAACCCATCCGTAGCTAGGCCAAGCCTCACATTCCGTGGGTCTTCCCCAAATGCAGGTAGTATGCTGTCAAGTTTCTTCCAAGCGTCTGTATCAGCAGGATGACGTAGAATACCATCCTTTAATCGTCGTGTATGGTGCCAGGTCATAGAGGAAGCCGTTTTGGAGGACATGAATAATCTTTGCAACCTTGAAGTTAGTGGAAAATATCGAAGTACTTTGACTGGTAGCTTCCCTCTTTGTCGCTTCGATTGCTCTGGTATATCCAGTCCTCCAGTGTTGTGTCGAGGTTTAATCCATCTTGACTCCCCACATGTTGGACACACATCCAAATTGGCGTACTCTTTTCTAAATAGTATACAGTCATTTACACAAGCATGCATCTTTTGGTAGTCCAACTCTAACCCTCCTATAAATTTCTTGGCTTCGTAGTAGGACTTAGGGACTGTGTTCCCTGGTGACAATACTTTACTTAGCATGCGAAGTAGCTCATCAGCGAACTTGTTTGAAACCTTGTACAGTGCCTTGAGATGCAACAATTCAACTAAAAAGGACATCTTCGTGTAGGAGACACAACTGGGATATAAGCTCTTTTCACAATCTTCTAATAGCTTATAAAATGTCCTAGCATCGGCGTTTGGTTCCTCACCTTCGTCCACCCTCATACCACCGAACCCATCATGCACCATATCCTCCATTTCCCCACGAGAGGATGAATTCCTACCATTACGGATCACATCTTCGAATTCCTCCCCATGATCCACCCATATAGTATAAGTTGGCAATATTCCCCATTTTTCAAGATGGAGCTTAACAGTAGTTCTCCCCATTAAGAAAGCACCAACACAGTTATTGCAAGGACAGTAAATCTTACCATCCCAACTGGAATGAGAGTAGGCAAAGTCGAGAAACGAAGCGACCCCTTCCTTATATTCCCCACTTTGCTGAGGTTTGGTCATCCAACTCTTATCCATCGCACTTCTATTTCTGCAAAGAAATATCAACCCAAATCTTTGGGATAAAAAAGACAGCACAACAGTTTAGAAACATGCAGTACATGAAGTAGCATCATCAGTTGTTGACAGTTATCCAGACCGTTTGTAAAAGTTCAAATATGCATTTTCGTTTATGTGTGGATCGAACCAAACGGAACCAGAGAGCTGTCCGTTGGAACCGTACGAGCTGCAGCTAGTTTAATTGCTAGTTAATTTACACGCAAGAGTAGAACTCCTTCGATTGACTTGTCCAATTTTATCGGCACAGTTGTTACTTGTCTGTAGCAGCACGTTTTTTGGGGCTAAACAGTACAACTCGTGACAATTCAATTCGCACAATTAAGCTCATGACCGTTGGCTATATATAACACACAATTAAGCTCATGACAATTCAATTCGCAATTACAAGAAGACACATTCGACTACTCATACCAGCCTACCTGAGGAGAAATGCTTGTCGCGGGATACTGCAGCAAACGACTTCACGATTGATCGGCACCAGCTGGGTTGCTTCCTGGAATGTCTGCGCGCAACCTACGTGCGTCCTGGGAGTCGATCTGAAAGGGAATCCGTTCTTGGCAACGGTCGTTGATGGACTGACGAAGGCTCTGGTCTGCACAGGGGAGTTTTGAACTGTACTGGAAAAAACGGTATGTTCTGTTATAATTGCGGGTATAGAGTTTAGCAACGGCAATACATACATTACCAATGAAGTTATGCCGATACTGTTTACCCATTTATTACATCAATTAATTTTGAAAGTAAACATACTGTTTTGCAATAACAACATATTCCGTTACTAAATATCACTATTAACCTCGGTTGAGTTTTTGACACATGATTTTGATCGGCACAGACATATTGCGACGGCAAACGTCAATACTAAAGGATTGTTTATGCTACGACAAATGTGTTGACACTAAAATGTGTCTACTGGGACATATTAAAATGCCGTCACTTATACACTGTTTTACCAACTCACTCCTTGTGTCGACAAATTAATTTCGAGGCTGTTGATACAGATTCTTGTAGTGTCTGCCTGTAAGGGAACAACTATCTTTCCAAGATTCGTTCGCCTTTGAGGAAGCATTGTCCTTAGATTCGCTCGCCTTTGAGGGAACTGTTAACTTATATTCGATCGCTTTCATGGGAGCTGTTATCTTAGATTCGTTCGCCTCTTAGCTTTTTAGAGTAATGGTTACCTTTGAGGGGTCGTTCGCTCTCTTAAGTTTTTTCTTGGAGGGTCTTTACTTTAAACAGTTTTTCCGCTCCTTTTTTTCCTATCTTGAGGGAACCGTTACCCTTCTATGGGTTTGTTCGCCTTCTTCCTTAAGTATTTTTTACTCAAAGAGACTGTTACTTTGATAGTTCGTCCGCTCCTTTCGCCTAATTGGGGGGGTTTTGTTACGTTGGTGGTTCATTCGCCTCTCTTCCTTAGTTTTTTTTTTTACTTAGAGAGATTGTTACTTTGATAGTTTGTCCTATCATTTCGCCTAATTTGGAAGGAACTGTTGCTTTTGAAGTGTTTTTTTTTCTCGCAATCCTCCTTTGGCCTAACTGAGGAGACTGTTACCTTGTTTGTTTATCCGCCTCTTTACTCTAGGTCTTACTGTTTTTAGAGGGATTGTTAACTAGCTTGTTCATCCACTCTTGAGGCTTCGTTCGTTGTCGTTAGAGTGGTTATGTTTTTTTACGAAGGAATATTTTGCTTTATTGACATACTTGATTACAAGTTATGCATAAATCCTTCGTAAATGTTTGGAATTAAAAAGACGAGCTAATTTTTTACCCTCCATATTTTCCAAGTAATATGCCCATGGAACGACAATTTCTACTAGCTTGTAGGGGCCTTCCCACTTGGTTGATAGTTTGTTGTGCTAGTCCAGATTTGTGAATTCTTTCATTCTCATAACCATATTATTCGACTAGATCGAGGTCTGCAAGTCGCTGGAGGTCATTGGCTTCGCCATCGAAGTGTAGGATTGTGTGGCTAGGCACATCTATTTAAGTGGGTTCTACTGCTTTGGATCCGTATACTAAACTGAATGGTGTTTCCCCCGTTGTTGCTTTAGGTGTCGTTGTGATAGCCTACAACATGTTGTCCAACTCATTTACTCAGTTTCCCCTTAAGGTTTGAACTCTCTTTTTGAGACCTGCCAAGACAACTTTGTTGGCTACTTCGGTATGTCCATTGGTTTGAGGGTGATGCACTGAGTTGAATCTGTGATCAATGTTGTACTCCTCGCACAACCATTTGAGTTATTTTCCCACAAATTGTGGCCCATTGTCACTTATGACTATTTTTGGGACGACAAACCGTGAAATTATGTTGACCTTTAAAAACTTGATTACTTGAAATTCGGTCGTACATGCCAATGCTTTCGTCTCCATCCAGTTGTAGAAATACTCGATTGCCATGATAATGTGGGTTCTTTGCCCAGTACTTTTAGGAAAGGGCCCAAGAATGTCGACTCCCCATTGAACAAAGGATCAGGCGCCCTCCATGGGGGAGAGTAATTTGGGTGGTCGACTTGTTTTTGGTGCAAACAGTTGACACGTTTCACACTTATTTGTTAGTTCGGTTGCGTCTTTGCTCTAAGTTGGCCACAAATAGCCTAATTTGAATATTTTTCGCGTCAATGAGCGTGCACCTTCATGGTATGCGGCAACTCCTTCATGAGCTTCACGCATAACTCTGTCTCTGTAATAGAGATGCATCTTAAATAGGGGGTTGAGAATCCTCACCTGTAAAGTTCCCCGTCTATAAGAAGGTGATTAGCGACAATGCGACTTATGTTGGTAGCCTGACCTTCATCTTCGAGCAGGGTCCCCTTTTCAAAAAGTTAGGAGTTGAGTCATCTAGTTGTCCTGCACATGAATGTTGAAGACTTCTCCTAAGTTATAAAGTACCAAGCATAATGTCTGTTCCAGGAAGTGTACTTCTTGCATTCTCGCTCCTCCAAATGCGAGTTTAGTTAGGGGCACTAACTGATTGCCATGGCGAGACATTGACTCGATCAGGAAAGTTGATATTTCTGCGATAAGTCATTTCGCAATACTTACGTACTTATTCATTTACCCACCCCCTTTGCTTCATAATTGCCATTGATCTGGTTGACTAATAATTCAAAATCGCTTTTTACCTTCAGTGAGGTTATACCCATCGCTTTGGCGAGTTGTAGTCCAGTTATGAGTGCTTCGTATTCTGCTTCATTGTTAGTAGCCTTCAATGTGAGGACGATCACATATTTTAGAGTATCGCTCTAAGGAGGGATGAGAACTAGTCCTGCTCCCGAGCCTTGTTTTGAAGAGGATCCATCAGTATAGAGTTCCCAGCTTTTCTCTTCCACCTTTGGCTTCTTTTGTTCGATTTCGACGCGGACGTTTCCGGTACTTTCCACAATGAAGTCTGCCAATGCCTAACCTTTAATAGCCATTTTGGGGGTCTGTCATAAGGAGGTCGAAAGTTTGAATGCTTGCCTGGCCGCCTTAAACCGCTTCCTGTCACTTTCTTTCTTCCAGACTCTCAGAGCCAACCGTAAATTCCAGTGCCTTCCGGAGTGCGAGGCAGCTTTTAAATTACTCAAGAAACACCTACAGTCGCTCCCAGCACTAAAGGATGTTCTCGATGAACCGCTTTTGCTTTATTTAAGTGTTAGCAGGGTAGTATCCAGTGCGGTTTTAGTCATAAAGGAGGGGCTAATTAGTGTCTGTTATATTTTGTAAGAACACTTTTCAGTGCGCCTGAAATTACATTTATAGAGATTGAAAACTATATTTATGTCTTGGTTATTGTCGCACGAAAGTTGCGACCATACTTCCACGCCCATGCGATAACAGTCCTAACCAACAAACCCCTTAAGCACTTCCTCATGAAGCCAGACTCTTCAGGCAAGATGGCCAAGTGGGCGATCGAATTGAGTAAATTCAGAATAAAGTTTACCCCAAAAACGACTATTAAAGGACAGGCTTTGACAGACTTCATTGTGGAAAGCATTGGAAATAGTCATACCGAGATCAAGAAGGAACACCCGAAGGAGGAAGAGGAATAATGGGAGTTATACACAGATAGATCCTCCTCAAAAGAAGGTTCAGGGGAAGATTTAGTCCTCCTTCCTCCTCAAGGAGAGCCCCTCAAGTACACGATCACCCTCGCATTTAAGGCGACCAACAACAAAGCGAAATATGGAACACTCATAATAGGGTTACGACTCGCCAAAGGCATGGGCATAACATCCTTGAAGGTTAAAACTTAATCTGATTTGATTGTCAATCACGTCAATGACAATTAAGAAGCAAAGGGTGAAAGTATGAAGAAATACCTCAATATCGTGAAAGGAGTTATCATTGAGATCCCAAAGTTTTCAATTCAATCTATCCCTCATAATGGTAATTAGATGGCAGACTCAATGGCAAGCTCGCATTTGGGGGAAAATGAATACGAGAACGTCATTTGTTGGAACAATGTTCTATGGGAAATCAGGAGGAAGTTGGGTAGAATAGTTGGACAATGTTCTATGGGCAATCAGGACGCCGCCCAAAACGGCCACGGGGGTAACCCCATTCGGTCTAGTATATGGATTTGAAGTAGTTTCCCCAGTCGTGCCCACTCATAGAGTTTGACATTTTGATCAAGTGGAACACGACATCGAGCGACGAAAAGATCTCAATTTAATCGAGGAAAAACAATGGGAATCGGATGAAGTCCAAGAAAGGGTATGGCTGTAGACCGTCGATACTTTAACAGAAGAGTCAACGCTCACCAATTTTTCGTGGGGGATGTGGTCGTGAGGCGTACATTCCAATTCCATTCCTTGGCTCGCCATTCTCGAAACTTCAGTTACCGTGCTTGAAAATGATGAAGAAAGTTGGCCCTCGCGGCTAGACGGTAAAAACATCAAAAAAGGGAAAATGTCTACACCCAACCTTGACATACACACATTATCGTGAACCATACCCACATCCTGAGGGCATTAGGCACCAGTTGGATAGGAGCAATCCCCTAGAAACGGCAAAGCTCCGTAAAATCTTCACATATATGGAAACATAGTCCACCATCAATCTACACGAAATAGATAAACATCTCCCCTCTCCTAGGAAAATGCAGTCCTAGAACCGGGTATCTGGGGGCATCAGCCTCCCCTAAGACTGGAAGGGAGACCATGGGTTTTAACTAAGTTGGCCTTAGTTCATTAACCGTAATGTCTAAACAACATAGTAAAAAGCAATGCAGAACCCGGGCTAAAGCCATGAAACAGAAAATCATGGTGCGTAAAGAAAGTGTGAAAGAACAGAAAGAAAACATGTAGGAGAGAAGGTCGGGACAATGGCCTCTGTAGATGAGTCCACCACAATGGTAGTGGTGGAATCGTTCCCAGGAATGAATTTCGGAGTACTGGAACTCCGGGAGGAGTCCCTAATGGTTAAGGGGGCAGCAGTGGCCCTTAGAGCTGAAGTAGAGGAACGACTGGACCTAGGAGTCACAGTCACCCTCTAGTCAGAGGAAGAATGAGTCGATGAGGGTTTGGTTGATGAAGCTTTTCCAGACGCAACGTTTTGGTTTTCAGCCGTTGCTTTGAAAAGTAACGATTTTTTTAGAAGGAAGTTGAAAATAAGAAATGAAGCAGAAAACTTTTTGAAGGAAAAAGATGAGCTTTTGAAGATGAACTCTTGAGAGAAAAAAACGTGTAATGAGAAAAGTGACAACAAAAGTATTTTATTTACAAAACAAGCAAGGTGAACGGTTTTCCTACGGAAAATCTCCGGTAATGATTACCCCTTTGGTGGAGAATTCGAAGCGACGACAGAAGAGCAAGAGTTGCCTTGGGGGAGACAAAAGGGTAGAAATAGTATAACGTAGGTACTAGTAGGTGTCAGGCTATCCCTCCTGCTTCAGAAGTCGAAGAGATGTTCATGCATGATGTATGCTCGACTTTCATGTTCACAAGGAAAGCATTGTTCAACGCCTAATTCCCAGGGACAAAGGGCATTCGCCAAACTCACTGTCTCAACCCTTCCTAAAAGGTAAAGCTCGCCCGAAGCCTCCCACTAAAGCATCGAGGGAAAATGATGGGTATCGCTAGTGACGACTAAATATGGCATAAAGTTTACACGACCTTTTTGGTTCAACACGGTTTTGGGGGCAGGGCCACATCCAAACATTTGTAGACTCGCTCGGCTCATACTCATGGAAAGCTAGAAACCATAGATATTAGGCCCAGTCATCACTCAGTGTTCGCGTACTTGCCCAAAGCTCAACTGGTAACCCTAAGCTCATACAATCGCCTTCGATCCCTTAGGCAATCGAATATGGAAGCCACTCAATTAATCCCCTATTTTTCGGCCCCTTGATAGGTGTAAAATATCTGGTATATTCCCGCGTATCTTGGATATGCCTCCAACAAAGATTACATATGGTAACTGCAATATTAAATGCAATAATCGCATTATACTCTATCCCGAAAATCATAAGTCATTACTCACAAAGATTCAGTTACCTAATACGGTGCGATCCTCTCTCTCTATATATATATATCTATTTTACACACATGAATCAGTTAAGAGTTTACACATATACTCATTTAAGCATCATAGAAGAACCCAAATGAACAACCTCTATTGCGCTCCCCTTCTTGTAGATCATCGAAGCTCTGGCGAGTACCCAGTCAACATCCAACTAGCATCCAGTCAGCATCCGGGAATCCTTGTCCTAACAGGCAATAGGCATAAATATCAAAAGCTATGATTTTTTGTAATGTATTTGTTATGATTAAATGTATAATTATGATATTGTAATGATAAAAAAGTTTTTTACAAATAAAATACTATGGTTTAAGAAAATTAAACCAAAAACTGAACATGTTTTGTTCTATTGTCAAATGCATAATATAATGATGTTGTTACATGTATCTATGTTTGTCTACCATTAACTTTACATTAAAAGACTTGGACTTTAAAAAAACTGTTGGCGAAGTGGTACGGTCAAATAAGTTATGATAATTACATGCGAGACTAACTATAAGGAAGGGAAAAGTCTGAAAATGGGACATGATGTTTGTCCATATGGTTTTCCAACCCAACAAGCTATAAATGGTACAACATGTTTAGAAATGATTGTTTTTGGTCCCCTCGTTTAACTTCTATTTGAAATACTCGTTATGTCCTCGTGTGCATTGTCACGTGCCCAAGCCTTTGGGCATGTTATTTCCAATTCCTTTTCTGCCCTTAACTCCTATTTATCCTGTCATAAATCTCCTCAGCGTGGGAATGTTTGTTGTGTGGATTTTCTGCTTGAAGACCTGCCGTGAAGACCTAGTGCGAAGGTTGTTGTGGGAGAGTTCACTGGAAGGGTAACAAAAAAGAAAACATCCATGCTATTGTTCATCATCATGTGTCGAGATTCAAGATCACATAACTATAAAGTAATTGTAGTTTCAACACAACCTAATAGTCAAGTCTGAGCAAATTTACCATGTAATAGCTGCTACACGGCTAATGAGATCTTTCTCTTCTCAGATTATGCAAAAGAGCAGGCGATCCTTCAAACAAATCCGACAAATAGTTCTCCAAATCCTCATGCATATACTTGATATATTTCCCAGCTATGTTTTTTTTTCCACCCTTGAGTTGCCCTCTGAATCTCCCCACAAACGATTGATTCACAGGAATCACTCTTTCATATATCGAAATCTTGAGCTCGTCCCTAATCTGTGGATCAGAGACCTTCCAAGCTGTCTGAACTATGTAGATTTCTTCAAAACATGCATTGAAGTTCTTGAATCTCTCCTTTAAGGCCAATTTGGCTGCATTGTTGATGCTCCCACCACCATTTGACAGTCTCGTTGAAGCAAGTTTCCCACACGGAATCAAAGGTGGTAAATATCTGGTCACAAAGTCGTTACTCACAAAAGAGCAAACCTTAATATTAATTTCACAGCCTGAACCCATCTTTTCATTTTTTTTCATCCAAATCCTTCCACTCGATCTTCTGAACTTTCTCGATGTTAAGCTTTTCAACCCCCAAACTCGCCAAGCAATCATCGATAGTTGCACGTCGGATAGTGCTATAGACTTG
Organism: Chamaenerion angustifolium; assembly: GCA_946814005.1. Classification (NCBI taxonomy): domain Eukaryota; kingdom Viridiplantae; phylum Streptophyta; class Magnoliopsida; order Myrtales; family Onagraceae; genus Chamaenerion; species Chamaenerion angustifolium. Next base: position 7,337,718 of record OX328279.1, read on the forward strand.
GCAGCACTTTTTCTCGTACTCGGATCGAATCATCCTCTCTGCTATCTCCCTCAACTCTACCACAGTATCCGGATTTATCAAGTCCACAGAGACATCACCAGATAGGCTTGCACCGCATTCATGATAACATGAACCCCTACCGCTTCCACCCTCACTAAAGCTCTCAAATTCTTCACTAATTGCAACATCTTGAACAAATTCGAACGGATTGGTGTGGCAGAGTTCATTGGAAGGGTACTCGACGAAGGAAGAAACATTGGTGCATTTTTCGGAAAAAAAGAACTGATAACCGAAAAAAAAACAACTTGAAGAGGCACATGGGTATTTTCGGATTTTCCAATTTTTTTTAATAAAAATAAATAAATTATAACACCACGTGACAAAAACGTGACAAAACAGGCTTGTTCATGAACCGATTCAGGGTCGAACCGGTTCTGAACTGAACTGGTCTGGTTTGAAAAAACCAGTATATTTTTCTGTTTCTAAAAAAACTAGTCTGATTTAAGGAAAAAAGAACTGGTCTGGTTCGAACCGATTCATAACCGGTTCGAACTGTTCTGGTCTGTTTTTTTAATAATAATTTTGGTTCGGAAATAATCCGGTTCAAACCGAACCTAAACCGGCTGAAAATCATGTCCAACACACTGAACCGTCTAAAAAAATACTGAACCAACTGAAAAATACTGAACCAGCTGAAAAAACACTGAACCGACTGAAAAATACACTGAACCGACTGAAAAACACACTGAACCGATTGAAAATCTGTTCCACAACCGACTAAAATCCTGTCCAACATCAACATACGAGAGTCCAATATATCTCTAGGTTTGGTTTATTGAAGACATCTCTAGGTTTAGTTGATTTTGCTTCAAACCGGTTCTAAAATTATATAGGTTTAAGTGGTTTGATTTAAATTTAAGTATAAACCAGTATCAAAAAACGAGTCGAGTTTCGAACTGGATTTTTGGTACTATTTTGAACTGTTCTATTTGAAGGCAAAAAACACTGGTCTGGTTTTGGAATTAGTTCGGCCGAACCGGTTCGAACCAAACCAGTTACAGACCAGACCAGTTCGCCCGAACCGGTTTATTTGGCCAAGCCTATGACCAAATAACGGACAAAACTAACGACAGGTGAACAGAAGGTTCACTTACCGTCGTTTAGCAACATATTAAACCATTAACCATCGTCAAAAAACATATGGCACAAAAAAACATTTTTGTCAAACGTCATGTCGCATTTTTAGACTTATCCCTCTAAGGAAAGTGCCACTAACTAAAATAATAAATAGGATTTTTGAAAAACTAAGAAGAAAGAAAAAAGACAAAAAAAAAAAGAGTTGTAATTATGATTAGGATTGGATCCCCCAATTTGGGTACCTAACCATATCGACTAAGTTAAAAATTAAAAAATTAAAAATATCGATGTAATTTTTTTAACATTGTCAAAGTAGATTTGTAATAGTTGTCATTTCATATATCGTTACATAGATATGGTAGTGAGTGTGTTAATATATTTAAGTGTATACCGAATGTATTTACTCATACATTTGCACTACAAGGAAGACACATTTGCACTACAGGGAAGACGTCCATTAAAGGTAGAGGTGTCCATTTTGAATCTGTCTAAAAAATGACCAGGGCTCGGGTCATAAAAATATAGACACGGATCATTTTCGTGTTGACCCGTCTAACCCGCCGTAAAACACAGATCGGGGTCAAGTTGGTTCATCTGATCTGAACCGTTTGACCCGTGTTAAAAAAAACTAATTGCTAAGTGTGTTAACATAGCCGAACAAAAGATTCTTTTAGTTCTAGTGCTCTGAGCGTTTGTAAACACGTGATTTTGGCTCAGGGTCAAAATATTGTACGCGAGGAACCGAGTCGAGAGAAATTGAAATTTGATAAAATATTTATAGTATATATATATATATATATATATATATATATACATGTATATGAAAACTAAAAAAAAAAACTTTCCAACGTGGCCACATGGGAACCCATGGCCATGTTTCCACCTTGCACCTAAAGTTTTTTTTTATTATTAAAAAGAATATTAATTAAATAAGAAGTAAAATTGTGCATAACTAGAATGTGAAGACATGAGCTACATAAGAAAAAAAAAAGAAGAGAAGGGAATGCAAGGAGAGAAAGAGTGAAGAAAAGAGAGATTGGAGAGTGAGTGAAAAAAAAATAAGTAAAAATATATATCGGTGATTATCGGTCTCAGTTTCTCGTACGGTATTTTAAACTTCGAATGATTTAGGTATATCTCTCCTAATGTTATTGAAATTTATGTTATAAAAAAAAATTATATACATATGTTATATATTTATGTATAATATACTTGTTAATATATATATATATATATATATATATATATGTATGTATAAGATATATGTCATACTATATCTATATGTATAATATATAGATATATTATGTATATGTGATACTATATATGAATATATATATGTGATATTATGTTTAAATGTATAATATATATATATATATATATATATTATGTATATGGGATACTATATGTATATGTATAACCATTGTCCTCGTACCAAGGCCATCCAGCCCCCACGGTTGAAATTGCCCGAATATGGAAAGCCATGAGCAAAGAGGATCAAAAGTACGTGAACGAGAAGATTGGCGAGGTTCATGAGCTTGCAAACTACAAAGCCATGTTTTATTTTACTTGTTTTGGGAACGAACGTATTCCCCTTTTATAATGGTCTCATCGACTCAACTATGGCCAAAGTCGTCATCCAAATAATATTAGGCAAGGGTTTCGTGACGGCATTGCTCGCTGAAACCATTGCATCTCTAAACATTTTAAAAACCAAAGGAAAACGAGAACTAAAATCAAGGCCAACCTTACTTAAGATTTGGTTCTTAAGCCATATGAAAGAATTTGATATGAATTTTGCCCGGGCAAACATTTTAGGCGACAAAAGGGTCATCTCGAAAATCTATATTTCGAAAACATTTTAGGGCCCTCGATTGGAAAATCTATATTTCAAAAATAACGCATAAAGACATTTTATGGACGGTTAGATGGTTACCCATCCATTGCCCCATGATCCTTAGGTGCAAAACTTTCGAGGAAGTTCCGCTTCTCAGCCATCGAGGATCCATGACCACCTACCCTTCCCGAGTTGTTCAACAATTCGGTGGATTCCAAGATATCCTGGTGCACGTTGATGGATCACCAAGATCGTACAAGTGGCACAACAAAACAGATATTGCAAACTCGCTTCCAGACTCAATCTGACAAGTGAATAATGATTGGGGAAATTGAATCCTACTATTCATAAATCTGGTGGAAAGATCCACGGCAAAGGAAAATGAATACCGTGCAATAACAGAGTACGTTCACAAGTTCTACTCGGCACTAGCAAGTCCGCCTTTTGACCCGAATGAGATAATCGGGGATCGGCCCGAGCAACCACCGTTATCTTACGAGGACATCTACTCAATCATGTAAGCTATGGTGGAAATTCAACGTATTGCTTGGGCCGATGAACACTTTAGATCCAAGAAAGAGATTCAACGCCTCCACAAGGAGTTACGGTGTGTGCGAAATGAAGTGAGAGGTCGGGATCGCACCTTGGAAAAAATGTGAGGGCAAATAAGCTTAGTCGAATGGCACCCTTGGACAATCCAAACGAAGGACAAGGCAATTTAAAAAAAATTTGAAATGCATGTCCCCGACCGTCCTTCGAACAAAGAAGCAAGCGACAAATGCACTCAACGAGCTACGCTACCATGTGAAACGTCTTAACAATTAAACTTTGATTGGCCAACTCCTTTTAGAGTATTGTTGAAAAAACCTTTTGTCATATATGTCATCAAATTCTACGAATGGAATGAACGGAAGATGCAAAATTTTCAAAAAACCAAACATGCATGATCAATTTTGTATTTACCCTTCTTACTATGGTATTTGAATGATTTAGGCATATCTGGCAAGATGAAGCCTGATATGCACTCGCAGTTTCGTGCAACGGGAATGAATGGAGCAACAAAATCAAAGCCCTCCACCAGGTTTCCAAGAACCCATGAAACATTTAACAACTCTGACATCTCAAGAATACGAAGAAATGATCATCCAGCTAGAACATACTATACACACCATGAATTCTGGCATGATTGGCATGACCTCCCGGTTCGAGCAGATTTTAGTTTTTCTAAATGCCCAGGCAGCCAGCTCGTCTTCCTAAGCAACACCCTCGCCCGTAGCACCTCATCAATCTATGCCAAGTACTTTGGTCTTACCCGACTAAACTCCACCTCCCACACGTGGTAACCCCGAACAAGCTCCACCTCCCACATATGGCCATCCCGAACAAGCTCCACCTCTCATATATGGCCATCCCAACCTAGCTCCACCTCCCACATATGGCCATCCAAACCAAGCTCCACCTCCTACATACGACTACCCTGTTCAAGTTCCACTAACCGTACATGACTCTCATGAGCAAGTTTTTCCTCTTCAGCATGATCGGGTTTCACCTCCGGTACCTGTTTACCCCAACTAGGTCGCACGCCCCGCGTTTGGGCTCCCCAGTTACTTTGTTACAGTCTTCCCGGTCGAGACCAAATGAGATAAGAAGTTGAAGCATATTGAATAAAAGATGAGGTCTATTCAAGGAGTAGATCGATTGGGAGACCTGGACTTCTCTGATCTGGCTCTATTTTAGGAAATCCTGATGCCCAATAAATTCAAAGTGCCTGACTTTTAAATGTTCGATGGAACAAAGCACTCGGTTGTTCACCTCAAGATATACATGGAAAAAATGATTTCATATCAGCAGTATTCCAATTTGATGGTCCAGACCTTTCAGGAAAGTTTGAAATGGAAGGCACTGGTCTGGTTCGCAGGGTTAAGGACGGAGCGAGTGCCAAATATGAAGGAGTTGACCAAGCTTTTCCACCGCCAATATAAGCACAATGTGGATAATGATCCTACTCGCCTTGATCTTCAGGCTATGGAGATGAAAGAGGGACAATCTTTCAAGGACTACGTGACTCAGTGGAAGGGAAAAGCCAACCGCATGAACCCGCCTCTCGGGCAAAATGAGGCGGTCCCAATTTTTATCAGTATTCTCAAGGGTATATATTATATTCAAATGATGAGTCAATCCATTGCCGAATTGATCGAGCGAGGGCTTTGATCTGGAAAGATTGAAGACCCGTACAAAAGCGCAGCAGATATTAAGAAAACGGGTGTAAAGAAGTCTACCCCAACCATAGGCGCAATCTATCTGAACCTTTACCAGGATCCTTACTCAGCTCCATATAAACAATACCAACCATCACCGGTGGTCCCGACGCCTCTGGATCCTCAAGCCTCACAAGGAACAACCTCCCTGCCTAACCCATAAGATTTTGTCAGACGATGCGGGAACCAAAGGAGATTTCGAGAGCCCCCACAATTTATCCCGCTTCCAATACCGTTGGGCGAATTGTGCAAGAAGGCTTTGGCTTATGAGCTTAAAGGTCCTGAGGTTCTGAGCCTCGAAACGAGAATTTCGGCTAATGAACCAAATTCAAAATGTGAGTTCCACATGGGAGCACCTGGGCCTACCACTAACAATTGCCCTAGGTTGAAGCACTGAATCCAAGACCTTATTGATCATATGTACCTAGTCTTAAATCCCATTTCACCACTGAATGTGAATTCCAATCCGCTACCCAACCACGCTTCAGGCTTAGTCAACATGATCTTCTTAGAAGAAGGACCAACCCCTTTGGTCGTCCCCATGGGTCGGGAGATGCTAAAAAATTATGTTTCAATAATCACACCACTAATCATTGATTACGTACCGCAAGAACCAACACCATTCAAGTATGAGAGCAACAAAAGGGTGCCTTGGAGTTATGGGGGTCACGCGAAAGGATCTGCAAAAAATGAAGACATTTTAAGTATGACTCGATCCGAACGTTGCTATATCTAGCCAGAAAACCCGCCCAAGGACAAAGAGGTGGAGGGAGTCCAAAAGAAGAAGGTAAGTGAAGAAGAATCAAGAAATTTCATGAAGATTGTTAAGGATGATGAGTACAAGGTTGTGAACCAGTTGCGCAGAACCCCATCACAAATATCTTTGTTGGCTCTATTGTTGAGTTATGAACCACACCTAGATGCATTAATGAATGTTTTGAAGGAAGCCCTGGTAGCAAAGTAAATTTCAACCCGTTAAGTGGAGAATCTCACCGGTTCAATTTTTGCTAGCCAAATCGCCTTCGGGGATGAAGAGTTGCGTTATGAGGGACAACAACATGTCAAGGAACTCCACATCGTGTACAAGAGTAAGGGATAAGTTCTCTCAATAGTAATGATTGACAACGGTTCAACTTTAAATGTATACCTGATGTCTACCCTCCAACATATGAAGATAGATTCGTCAATCATCCATCCAACCAAGAGTGTTGTTCGAGCTTTTGATGGCAATATAAGGGAGGTCGAAGGAGAAATTTAATTACCATTGGAGATTGGTCCATGCGTTTTTAGAGTATCTTTCAAAGTCTTAGACATTTCAGGAGTCTATAGTCTACTTTTGGGAAGACCTTGGATACACGCCGTTGGGACAGTGCCTTCTACCCTGCATCAGAAAGTGAAATTTATATCTGAGGATCGCCTGGTTGTGATCGATGGGGAGGAAGACTACAATATTTATAAGAATACTTCTGTACCTTTCATCATAATCGAGACTGAAAATGCATTGTCTTTCCAGTCATTCGATCTCATTTCTGTGATTATGGATTGGGGAGAGCCAGCATCGGACAGAGCCGAGCTAATGGTGGGGAATATCATGTTGGGCAACGACTTCCTCTTAGGACGCGGTGTGGGAATCCACGGTCAGGGCATAATACACCCAATAGACCTGAGTAAGAACAAAGGCACTTTCAGACTGGGTTTTCATCCTAATATCAAAGATTACGAAGTCGCCCGAATGAAACGTTTAACCAAAAATTCAGGGGCATTGCTGTTTCCTCCCCTTGCTATTTCATTTCCTGACCCACCACAAATGATCCAACTCGACGATGTTGCTGCTCAAGAAGGCTTATGAGGCTTATTTTTTATCGGTGTCACCATTGGATCCCTGCTCGATAAAGCTCCCTCAAGCCTTTTCGTCTGTCTATTTGCTAGGGGGAGAATATCACAAACTGGATGACATTACCTACTTATGTGTTTTCTCTTAGTAATAATGAGTAAGACATTTTGAAAAGGGATGTATTCCGCGTAGGACATATGTTATGAGCCTCACGTTTTTGGAATAGGGGGAATTTGTCATGACCACATCAAAGGAATCCTTTTTTTTTGTTAATTCATCATGTTATCAATATTATATGTACTTGTGACATTAATCCTTTTTCTCTTCTGCTTCATTCTCTAGGAACAATACCTCTAGAGAACACAAAGGGAACCATGATTCAATCTCATACAGGGACACCCTTGCCGAATTCGACTTTGTAAATTACGGAGAAGGACCCGTTGGGGAGGATGCCACGAAAGAAATTGAAGAAAGTTGGGACAGGTACGAGAGAGGCAAGGTCCTAACAATATAAGTCACTAAGGTCATAAACATCGGCACTACCGAGGAACCACGTGAATTGAAGATTGGGACATGTCTGAGTCCTGGCCAAAGAACTCAGATGATGGATTTGCTAAAAGAGTACCAGGAGATTTTCACCTGGTCATATGCTGACATGCCAGGCCTTGATTCATCTGTGTCAACTATCGAGATCTTAACAAAGCCAGTCCGAATGATAATTTCCCTCTACCTCATATCGATATGTTGGTCGACAACACGACACGTCATACGGTGTTCTCGTTCATGGACGGGTTCTCAGGATACAACCAGATCAAGATGTCTAAGGCAGATAAGTCAAAAAACGCATTTGTCATGATGTGGGGCACATTTTGTTACAGACTTATGCCTTTCAGTTTAAAAAACGCAGGAGCAACCTACCAAAGGGCAGTGAAATCTGGACATGATTCACATCTCTTCGTTTTAAATGCCTTGATCATAACACAACATATGCATACTGTAGTGATATGATGTCTGCACGGAAGGTGTTCGACGAAATGCCAGAAAAACATTTGATCTTGATCAGAACATATGCATACTGCAGTGATATGATGTCTGCACGGAAGGTGTTTGACAAAATGCCATAGAGAGATTTGATTTTAGAACAGATGGGTCGACTGTCGACCTGCCAGGTCTGGTCCAGGTCATGAAAGCAAACCCGTATAGTACGGCAGATCTGGTTTGGCTTGACTCACATAGTATGTTGGGTCGGGTTGATCCGATTTGTCACCTCTAATGGTTATACTAGACCCTGACACACGTTACGCACATGCACATTACCGTAGTTGGTCGCATAATTTTTAAAAATATTTATAATTTTTTAAAAATATATTTTATTATGTTACATAATTTAAGCTTATATTTACTTCTCAAAAAATATTTTTAATGAATAATTTAGTTCTATTTAGATTTTTGTATTATCTTATGAGTCAAACCGATCATGATTTCGTAAGACCTCATGCGTGACCAACGACGACAGTAAATGTGTATATCGTTTTACTATGTATAATAAAAAATATTTAAAAGTTTGGTATTATTTTTATTATTAATAAAAAATTATACATAACAATCTCTAAAATTTATTAACGAATATATATAATTAATTATTATATGCACTTTCCAAATTTAATATATACAAAAAATGAAGTCCATATTCAGTTACAAATTAATTTGAATAATTTTTACTTCTGGGTCAAAATAACTTCAATATATAACAAAACAAATAAATTAACATTACTACTGGGCTCGACACCTAGTCACTACATTATCCGTTGATCTACTGTCAAGGCTTATTATATAATATATAAAGAGGCATTTAAAGCTTGGTGGCAATTATGTAGTAAGGCTTGTTCATGAACCGGTTCGGGGTCGAACCGGTTCTGAACTGGACTGGTCTGGGCTGGTCTGGGCTGAAAAAAATCAGTATATTTTCTGTTTCTAAAAAAATTGGTCTGGTTTAAGGAAAAAAGAACTGGTCTGGTCGAACCGATTCAGAACCGGTTCGAACTGTTCTGGTCTGTATTTTTAAATAACAATTTTGGTTCGGAAATAATTCGGTTCAAACCGAACCTAAATCGTCTGAAAATCCTGTCCAACACACTGAACCCTCTTAAAAAATACTGAACCAACTGAAAAACACTGAATCAGATGAAAAAACACTGAACTGGCTGAAAAATACATTGAAACGACTGAAAAATGCACTGAACCGATTGAAATCTATTCCACAACCAACTAAAATCCTGTCCAACATCAACATACGAGAGTCCAATATATCTCTAGGTTTGTTTTATTGAAGACATCTCTAGATTTGGTTTAATTTCTGACCGGTTTAGTTGATTTAGCTTCAAACCAGTTCTAAAATTATATGGGTTTAAAGTGGTTTGATTTAAATTTAAGTATAAACCAATATCAAAAAACGAGTCGAGGCGAACTGATTCGAACTGGATTTTTGGTACTATTTTGAACTGTTCTATTTGAAGGCTAAAAACACTGGTTTGGTTTTGAAACTAGTTCGTCTGAACCGGTTCATTTGGACAAGCCTAATGTAAGGTACGTGCGCAGTGGAAAGTTAGTTGTTACTGTCATCAGAATTTTATAATTCACATGTATTGCTGTTCTTCTTGGAAATAGCGGTATCAGTTGTAAACCTAAAAATTAGCTGTGTAGACACGATGAAAATAATATAACATATGAAGAAATATAATCATAAAAATGCATAACATATATATTGGCCTTTCGGCTTATAACTTGTAGACACATTTTTCATACTAAAACAACTGGATCAATCTTGAATGATTCAAATCAAAGGGACAGCAAAAAGAGGGAGGAAAAAAAAAGATGGATTGAATGTGAAGCATCATTGTGTGAATCAATGGTCTGACCTGGCCTCACAACTCAATCCTGATACTTCATCAGAGACTTCTGGAAACCCGGCATGTCGAAAGAGCCAGAGAACTTCTCAACATCAGCCTTGAGTTGCTCAATGTCTTTGTTGTTCACCAGACCTTTGTTGAAGTCCTTGAGGAGCTTGCCATGCTCCTTCTGGATGCTCAGTGTAATTGTCACAGCACGGTGGAGAAACTCTCCAATCTGCTCAAAGTCCTTCTCCACTAGACCTCGGGAGGTCATGGCAGGGGTACCTACCAAAAAACACCAGACTCAGTATTTTTTCTTTGATCCTCAAGTCCAAAATACCACTTTTAAAAATAAAAATAAAAAACGGATACTTACCAATTCTTACTCCTCCAGGAGCCAAAGCACTGCTGTCACCGAATACGGCATTCTTGTTCACCGTGATGTTGGCGAGATCACATAGCTTCTCTACTTTGTTACCTGCATTATAGATTATGAGCAAATGACACCAAAACTTCATCACATAAAAAGTCAATAATAATAATAATGCAACACAATGTTCTTCATCTCCTACCAGTCAATCCAAGGGGACGGAGGTCCCACAAGACAAGATGGTTCTCAGTTCCACCAGTAACAAGTTTGTAGCCCTTGCTCATGAGATAGTCACCGATTGCAACAGCATTAGCCTTCACCTGCTTAGCATACGCCTTGAAGGCAGGGGTATTCGCCTGCTTCAGAGCAACTGCAAGAGCACCAATCTGGTGATTGTGAGGCCCACCCTGAAGAGATGGGAAAACCGAAAAGTTGATCTTGTCCTCAAAATCATAAACTGCACCCTCGGGCTGACCCTTCTTAGGTGGCTTGGGGCCCTTCCTGTAGAAGATCATTCCAGCCCTAGGACCTCTCAAGCTCTTGTGAGTTGTAGTGGTAACAATGTCGCAGAACTCAAATGGGTTTGCAGCTTCCTGCAACCAAAGCAATGAACAACTAGATGTCAACACCTGGAGAGTTAAACTAGGCACTGACTGTATGCAACAAAGGAGAGTTATAATAATTATGCTACCAACTTTTCTTGGCACACAATTAGTTCCCAAGGAGTTTAGATCAACTTCTTACTATAATACATCAGTCTATCACTAGATCCAAAAGTAAGATGTCAACTATAGATTAAGATGTTTTGTACATTTTATCCATCTTTAGATGTTCTTCCTAACCCATTAATGATGTCTTCTCATCCCTTACTTCCATGCATCTTCAAATATTTAAGATCTTATTCTATCAAGTTTTACCATGTACAACCTTAGACTAAGAATGGTGTTTGAGGAAGATCCATACAAACTTAATCCACAATAAAGACAGATTTTAAATTCACGCAAAAGCATACTATTATATATAAAAACAAAGACTCGTTCCAAACTTTTCGTCTCTCCAAAGGATAACTATTTGGATCCAGATCTGGCTTAAATTCAGAAAGATGTTTGTTGGGATTCAGATTTGTCTCACCCAATTTAATATAAGCACTGGATTCAGATTTCAGACAACTTCACTCATGTTTCAACAACACATGCCCAAGATCAGAATTTCAAATATTTCTGTTAGAGGAAAACAGATTAAGTATTAACTGAATGCAGATCCAACCGATTAAAAAAAGCATTAAAATATAAAGATTTGTGTGAAAACATGAATAAGGGGGAGTATGAACCTGAGCAGCAACAAGACCACTGATGTGAGCCATGTCACAGAGCAGGAGAGCACCACACTTGTCCGCAACACTCCTGAACTTAGCATAATCCCAGTCCCTAGGGTAAGCACTGCCACCGCAAATGATCAACTTTGGCCTGAAGTCTAGAGCCTTCTCCTCCAACTTCTCGTAATCGAGGTACCCAGTGGTTGAGTTCACCTTGTACGGCAAGCTCTCGAAGTAAATCGAGGTGGCGGAAATCTTCTTGCCACCAGATGTGTAGTACCCGTGCGTCAAGTGACCACCTGATGGAAGATCAAGACCCATGATCCTATCATGCGGCTGCAGCACCGCCGTGTAGGCAGCAAAGTTGGCCGGAGATCCAGAGTAGGGCTGCACATTGACCCCCCATTTCGTTGCGTCTAAATGAAAGGCCTGCTCCGAAAGATCATGGATTCAAGACATGTCATGTTATATCATCCGATTCGGAAAGGTGTAATGATTTGGATAAACTCTGCTTTGCATGAACAATTTACGTAAAAATAAATCGATATAGTAGCTACCATTACACAAATCTAGTACCTACCGATCTCCCACAAGAAATTGAAATAACAATAGCATGTTAAAAGTTCCATGAATTGATCTGTGCCTTCACACATCAAATGTAGAACCGCATAGATCTAGATCTAGTCATTCGACACCATGTAAATGATATGAGATTGATTCATTCACTGAAATCAAACAATACTCTAAGATTAAAAGTAGAAATGGATCCAATCGACCAAGGTGTCGTCGAGCAGTGCATGTACCTGGAGTGCACGAGATTGGCAGAGATTTTCGATCTGGTCAATGTACTCGTTGCCACCGTAGTATCGGTTGCCTGGCATACCCTCCGAATACTTGTTTGTGAGAGCGCTTCCGAGGGCCTCGATGACGGCGAAGGAGGTGAAGTTCTCGGACGCTATGAGTTCGATTCCTCGACTCTGCCTTCGCTTCTCCTTCTCAATGAGATCATGGATCTCAGGGTCCACCACCTCGAGGGATGTGTTGCCCCATACGGAAACTGGATCCATGGCGTCCCTTCCCTGTAAAAACGGAGATGGAAATAGAGAAGCGAAGCGAGAGAGATGGGAAACAGAGCGAGAGTGGTCTCTGTGGGTGGAGACCTGTGGTTTAAATGGTTTAGCTGCCCATGTCAAAATTACAGTTATGTCCCTGGAGGGAGTATTTTTTTTCTTCTTTTTTTAGTATTTGTTAGTTAACTTTTATTTTTTCTTATTGCCAAATTTTATTTCATAACTAATAATAATAATAGAATTGTGTTGGTGAGGTGATTAGGAATGTTGAATAATCCAAATTCCGTAGGTAGTTGCCAAGTTGGCGGGGGTTGGTGCAAACTTGTTGGTTCGATTTTTTCACTTAATAATTAATTAGAATATTTATATAATTATATATATTAAATTAAATTTATATAACTTATTTAATATATATTAAATTTTCATTTTTCACATAATTAAGGATAAATTTAATTTAATATTATATAATAAAAATTATGCATATTTCTAAAATAATGTTAAAACTATTAGTATTTTTTGTCATATGATCTACTCCATATGCTTCAATACTACAAATTATATTATAGAATAAAAAGATTAAGTATAATTATTTAAAATTAATTGAAAATACATGAATAAATAATAAAAATTATTGATACAATTCTAATTAAGTTTTTGTTTTAAAAAAATATTTTTGTGACTTTTATTAGTGCTATATGCTTATAAAAATGTCAGAATCATTAGTAGTTACTCATTGAAGTAATTTTAATCATACAAACACTATTGTATTTTCTTAACTGACAAAATATATTAAGAGATAGTTATCATAAAATTGCAAAACAATATCTTAATATTCATATAATACTTTAAACTTAAATTTTATGATTTCTATTAGAGTCACATACTTATAAAAAAAATGTATAAAGAAATAGCATTTATTTATTTATTTTAATGCTTTGTTAGTTGAAAAAAATATATTCGAGTCTATAAATATATAACATATATTTTTATAAGATTCTTAAAATTCATTTTCATTTTACATTAAAAATGAAATTATAATAAAGTATGAGATGTTTTTTAATAAATTTATTTAATTTGTAATATAAACAAAATATTATGTGCATAATTTATATTCATAAAATATAATATTATGTATTTGTATTTTGTGTATTGTATAAATTCCACTACATAAAATATATTTTGCACAAAATTATAAATATACATGTGAAATAAAAAAAATAATTAAGGTTTTGTAACTTATCTGGAGAATAAATGTTTATTTATTGTAATGCTCTATTAGTTGAAAAAAATATATTTCAGTCTATAAATATATAACATATATTTTTATAAGATTGTTAAAATTCATTTTCATTTTATATTAAAATTGAAATTATAATAAGGTATGAGATGTTTTTTAATAAATTTATTTAATTTGTAATATAAACAAAATATTATGTGCATAATTTATATTCATAAAATATATTATTATGTATTTTGGTATTGTATAAATTCCATTACATAAAATATATTTTGCACAAAATTATAAATTTACATGTGAAATAAAAAGAATTAATTAAGGTTTTGTAACTTATCTTGAGAATGAATGAGAAAGCTTGAAAGTTTTTAAAGTGATTTACATGGCATGACACATAGGAATGAGAATTGTATGAGAATTAATTAATTTGACATTAGGAGTAAAAAAAATGCATCAAAAAACTTACTTGTCACAATTGCATACAATTTAGTCAAATTAATATAGATATATAGATATATAGATTATTATTATTATTATTATTATGTAAAAACGATGTAAATATAATAATATCAAATCTTATAATACCCCTAAACTTTTATGTCTTCAAGCTAACACACCCTATCATTTAAAATTTCATTTACGGATAATTTAGAGTATGAATCAGAAGACATGATTCGTATTCACCTGTTTGGTTGCTCAAAATTTATAGGATACCGAACGGAATTTCGGAAATTTTCTAGAATAGGCATTCTTTGGACGGAACGACTATTACAGAGTTTTTGGACGGAATTGCTAATTTGAAACGTACTAGAATAATGAATAGAATAAAAATGATAAAATTACTCTCAAACGTTTCAATTAATCACAAAATGTCTAAACCTAAATATATTCTCACAATTAATTTAATTAACCTTTTCTTATTTAAGTTAATTTATTCTAAAGTATTTAATCAATCATATTTTTGATTAAAATTAATCTATTTTTATAATTTATTTTACTTAAGTATTTGACAACTTAAAGTAAAAAGTACATATATCATTTAACATAATTTCATTCCATTTTTATATAACAATTCTATTAACCAAATATTGAATTTTGTATTTCTATCCTATTTTAAAAATTAACCAAACAACTTTATATTTGTATTTTCTATTTTTTTATTATGTATTCTAATTATGTGTACATAACATGTCCTTAGGATCCAGAATTGCGGGTAAAGGTTTCCACTGTTATATACTACAATGTGTTAAAATTGAACAATGGAAAATTAAGAGTGAGAAAGGAATCTTAAACAATAATTAAACCATATTTATTTATAAAATGTTAGCAGCAAACTCTAAAATGTTGTGGGTTCAATTAAAATAAGGAGAATTTTTCACCCATCTATTTTTTTTAAAAAATATAATTATATTCAGTTAAATTAGATAATGATTTGTGGCGAAATTAGTAATTCAATTTTTTAAATTAAATTTAAATCTTCACCCTAAATATCTATTATTTTGCGTCATTAAATAGTATTAGAGTTCTATTTCAACCATAGACTAATTTATAAGACCACTTTTGTTGAAAAATTATAGTTTTTACATATTTGTCATTACTAATTTTAAGAAAATTAATTATCAAATCACCATCATATTTTCGTAGTTACCAAACTAATTACTTATGATTACCACTCTCGCTACTACTATTAGATGTCCCCCTAATCCAGCCCCACACATTTTTAATCTTCATTGGTCGGAAAACTTCAGGTTGCACCTTATGAGTTTGCGATTGTTGAGTGATTGGAGTGGTAGTCGTATGAGTTGGATACTCTAGAGAATAACAAACTTTAACATATGTTTTTATTTATACTTTTAGACAAAATATATAAAAAAATATTAAGGTGGTACTTTATTTAAGTAAAAATAATAATTATTTTAAGAGTGTTGTGTATTTTTTTTAAAATAAATAGGCAACAAAAACGTGAATTAGGTGTGGGTGTACAACAAAAATGATGTATAAAACTAACAAAATTTGGCTATACAGCTATATACTCGAGCTGGGTTCGAGTTTTAAGCAAAAAAAAATTGTAAACTCGAATCATGTTCGAATTTACAAAAAATAAAATTGTAACCTTTAACCTGATTCGAGTTTACAATAAAAAATGTTGTAAACTTGAGCCTGATTAGAGTTTACAATAAAATAATATTGTAAACTCAAACCTGGTTAAAGTTTACAACAAAAAATGTTGTAAACTCGAACCAGATTTGCATTTACAACAAAAAATATTGTAAACTCGAACCAGATTTGCGTGTAGAGTCATTTTGGGAAATTATCAAATTGAAGAATTATTTTGATAATTAATTATTAAATTAGGGTTAACTGTAAAAAAAAGTTCAATATTGTACCAATTATTCAATACAAAACACAATATAAACATCATATCTAATATAAAAACGTTCAAATTTCAAATACAACCATAAACACATAATACACTAACTCAAAAAACACAATAAATGTGTTTGAGATAAAAATCTGATTATTTTGATTTGGTCTTACTCTCAAGATGAACTCGGGACTTTTTCTATGTGTGTTTTTTATCTACTAGTCTTATACACTCATACTCATCCATAAATTTTAGTGCTAAAATTCACGTCCTTTTATCCAACCACATCATAAGAGAACAAAAGTGCAAGTGCAACTGTTGAGACTTGCGAACCAATCTGGAAGTAAAAGTGGGGTCCACAAGCTGAATTTGCCAATAAACAAAAACATATAACATGGATACTTATTTTTATTGGTGGTTACTTAGATTTGTTAGTTGAGACGTAATAAGAGACAATAAAATCCAAATTATACATTTTCTAAATTAAAACGTTATGACATAGTTGCGACTTTTTAAATTAATCAAATTAATCAAATATTGTTTTTAAAATGTTCTAATTTAACGATGATAATTTTTAGTAATATTACAATTGTAAATCAAATAATTTGGGGCATTAATCATTTAAAGGATTTGAATGGAGTCTTAATTGATTAGAATTCTCAAGCCAAATTCCAATCAGATTCACTAATTTGGGTGAAAATCTAAATTAGTGGAGTTCCTAATTAAGTTTCAATTGAGTTAGAATATTTTTTATGTTGGCCAAAAAAAAAAAGTTAGAATATTTTTAAAATTATTAGTGCTTAACCATAATTGGAAAAATATTAAATCAATTTTATCATTAGTATTGCAACTTGAACATTGATTTCTTTTGGAAACAAATAATTATTTAGAGTTGTATTGGTTCACATATTATGAATCAAACAAAGGATTGTATGAGTTTATCTTGTTAAATAAGAAAGTTATCTATTTCGATCATTTATTTTTGTAAATGGTTAGTGTTTGTTTTCACTTATTTGGTCAAAGTCTTCTTCTCTCTTCCCTCCCACAAATTCAGGAAGGTTTGATTTCTTATGTTTGGGGTGAAAGCGAGGGGATTGTTGAGGAAAGTCTGTCTGGTCTGGATGCACCAACCCCCACGACATCGACATATTATTTTAGCTTTGGGATTGTCGGTGGGTAAGCTGCGGTAGGGGTAGACGGTCGATTTCACGGGGTAAAATACGACATTACCGCATAATGTTTGACTGAATTTTCAAAATTTTATCTAAAGTTTAAATCGTAAAATTTTCTTTCCTCATATTTGGGCAAAGTGCAAGTTTGCCCCTTCCGTCAACTTCTCCATATAAATTTAACATAATAAGTTTTAAGGTTTGATTTCTTATGTTTGGGGTGAAAGCGAGGGGATTGTTGAGGGCAGTCTGTCTGGTCTGGATGCACCAACCCCCACGACATCGACATATTATTTTAGCTTTGGGATTGTCGGTGGGTAAGCTGCGGTAGGGGTAGACGGTCGATTTCACGGGGTAAAATACGACATTACCGCATAATGTTTGACTGAATTTTCAAAATTTTATCTAAAGTTTAAATCGTAAAATTTTCTTTCCTCATATTTGGGCAAAGTGCAAGTTTGCCCCTTCCGTCAACTTCTCCATATAAATTTAACATAATAAGTTTTGAAAATTATATAAATACCAGAAAATTTTCAAAAATGTCACAATTTAACAATTACAAACTTTTTTAAATGTTACAATTGAGTCCCGATTCGAACGGGACTCGATTGAACCCTATTCGAGGGGCCTCGAGTCTGGATATTGACCCAGACTGGCCCCCCATGGGTGAGGGACATAGTTTGGGTCAAGAACCATACCTGAGTCTCCCCCGTGGATTGGGGATATTATCTTTTGAAATATGCTAATTTCATGTGCAATATCAATCTACGTGTTAATAAGTATATAACACTTCCAATGGTTTTGAGATACTCTACTTTAGATAAACTCTCACTTGTATTTCTTGAGAAATATTTACTTGGATTCATTGGAAAGCATACCAGCTTTTTTTGTCATCCCTGATGATTTTTTTAATATATAATCAATATAATGAGATTGACTTAGAACATGTCATTTTGACGTTCTAGTAATTTTTATTTCAATGATCAAATCAGCAAGACACGATTTTTTCATGACAAATCTCTAATTCAATTTTTTTGTGTGTGGATTTAATCATCTCATTGTTTCTTCCAAAGAGAAAGATAATCATGTCACCAATATTAAGACACAAAATGACATAACCTTTATTTGTATATTTCACATAGACGCAATTATCACATTCATTTATTTTGAACTCATTTTCTAGAATGACAGAATCAAACTTCTAACGTAGAAAAAAAATCCACCATGACTTGATAAACATACAAACTTTGTTTTTTGGCTCTGGAGTAGAAAAAACTCTCACGTTGTTCCATATATATTTGTTTTCTTCTAAATGTTCATTTAAGAAAGTCGTCTTTACATTAATTTGTTGTACTTTAGAATTTTGCATTATCGGTACTGCGAGCATCATCCTAAATGATTCTCGACACATGATAATATGTGTCAAAATAATCAAGACTACCTAATTTTGTAACCCTTTATTATATAAGTCTCGTTGTATACTTACGTTGCGCTTCTTGTTTTAGGCGACTGAACGACGCCTGTTAGTATAGTCCCAACCCCTCGATATGCAACAAAATAGGAAGGACATGGATTGGATGGCTTGAGGTGATTGAGAAGTACCAGGGTCCTTCCTTCAATCTCTGAAGGCACAAATACAAAGAGAGGCATGACTTCCGACAACACCAGCCTTGGGAACCATGGCATCGCCCAAGGAAGACGAAATTGGTGAAGGGCAACTCCATGCTAACAAAAGACTCGTCACTCCTTTTGTAATCCAAATTTCTTTAATGTAATCAGAATTTGTTCAAGGTTTGTCATTATCATTTTGATTGACATCGAACCCTCAAACCCTTAACAATCAAAGCCTCTAGGATTCATTACCCTTTGTAAGGTTTGTTACAACTAAATCCAAATCCTCAATCCAATAAGTACTCTTATGAGTTTTACAAATCAACACCTTTATTAAATCCACAAGTTTTTTCATGTCTTAAAGTACAAGAGGTGACATAAGTTGACACCCTTTTAAACCATTATAGAGATATGTATAAGGCATCACTTTTTTTTCCAAGTGTATAATTTTCTTTTCTTTTTTCAAATGTTTCGCGTTGAAGGTATTATTGAGTTTCTTGCCTTTCATGTGTTTTGACGCGTATGCGTTGGGATGCGTCATGATGATGAACTTATAAGGTCCTTCCCATTTATGGGATAGTTCATTGATCTTGTCTTTATGTGCAAATTAATTTATTTCCCATACCATTTTGCCCACCGAAAATTGGAGAGCAAGGACTTGTCAATGATAACAGTGAGTCGTGTCGATGCAGATTTTGCCATAATGTGTCGATCCTCATTGTTGGTTATTGTATCAAAGTATTTAACTCAATGTGATGCAACATTTGTTTCAATTTGGGTAATCGCCTTAGAACCATACACCAAACTGAAAGGTATCTCACCCGTTGACTTTTTAAGGGTTGTTCTAGCTTATCGAACCAATTTTCTCCTAAATCGTTGTCTTTCTATTTTATTCTATCCATAAAAACTTTATTAGTCGACTCCACCTGTCTGTTTTTCTGGTCGTGTATGACTCATTCGTTGCAATGCTCAATGTTGAGTCCTTCGCAAAACCATTTCAGCTCTCGCTCTGCGAATTGCAGGCAGATGTCACTGACCAAAATTATGGGGATTGCACATCTTGATAGAACCCTGAACTTGAGGAATTTCATGACTTCAAATCCTGTATTCGTAGCCAAGCTTTGTTTTGACCCATTTTGAGAAGTAGTTTATGGCGAAGATTCGATAAGTCAACTGACCTATTGACATTGTAAGGGCCTCCACTAACTCGATGCCCTATTATGCAAATGCATCACTTAGGATCGAGACCCAGTGCATTGGTGGATGCCCATTCCATGGAGAATATTTTTGCAAGTTTCACATGCTTGCACAAGAGTCATTGCTACCATATTCATAGTCAGACAATAATATCCTTCATCAAAAGGCTTTCCTTATTATGGACTTGGCACCCTCGTGAACTGCGTCATGGACTTCGTTCAACTCCCGAAGGATGCATTCTGACTAAAGATGGGTGACACATTTTAATGACCCGTTGAGTACCTTTTTTGGTAAAAAGCCTCATCCAATATAAGATAATTGGCGGAGATGCGTCAAAATTTTGTGGCCTCGACCTCGTCGGATGTTATCTCTCTCATTAAAAAAACAACTTATATACAAGTTTCATCCATGTATTCATTTCATCGTATAGTGGCGATACATCCTTAGTGACTTAGAAAACACTTTTTTTTCCCTATAAGGTGTACCTCTTTTTGGAGCGGTGCCCCATGACATATATGTTAAGAGAATCAATCTCTTGATGTTCTTATCTTGAGATGGCTTGAATTTCAAAGTCATCAATTTTGTTAATCAATGTTGTTGCCACACTAAAATATTTCTTCATTTTTCTTCATTGGCTGCATATTATCCCTTAACTTAATTAACAACAAGTTGAAAATCACATTTAACTCTCAAGGATGTGAAGCATACTCCTCTGCTAGTCTGAGTCTAGTGATTAAGGCTTCATGATCTGCTTAACTATTTGTGGCCTTGAAGTTCAAGGTAATGGCATATCTTATGGGTTCACCACCATTTGGTGGGGTCAGAACAAGTCATGTCCCTGAGTCTTCCATGGATGAATATCCATCTGTATAAAGCTACCAAGTTTCCTTGGGCCATTCATCTTTTTTTTTGAGTGGCAGAGGTGACACCTCTGGCGTAACCAGTCTCGTTGATTCCACAATAAAGTTGGCTAGTGTCTAGCCTTTGATGGTTGTTTGGGAAGATGACTTAATTTGAATTTTTTCTCAACTCAACCACTCATTTGATCATCCTACTTGAAGCGTAAGTTTGTTTTAAGAAATATTTCAAATGTTGTTTTTTTAGTGGCAGAGGTGAAACCTCTGGTGTAACTAGTCTCTTTGATTCCGCAATAAAGTTGGCTAGAGTTTAACCTTTGATGACCGTTTTCGGAGAGAAGTTAATTCGAATTTTGCAGTCAACCACCCATTTGATCATCCTACCTGAAGCGTAAGTCTATTTTTATAAATATTTCAAATATTGATTTGTGAGGACGGTGACATCATGTGTGTGAATATAGGGATGAAGCTTCCAAGGAGAGAGAACGAATGTTTGAAGATACTTCTCAATTACAAAATAGTTTATTTCAACATTTGAGAAAACCTTGCTTACATATAGACCTATACTTGACTCTTAGCATCTTCCTTCACTAAAATAAAGTGTATAGACACAAGACTGGAGTTTAAGCAAAGGTACATGGCATCACCTAGTATGGCCTTATGAAGGGGTGACAAAGTCTCCAGGTGAATCTTCAGCGGCTGGAATTCTTCTTCACATTTAGGCGTCCATTTGAATCGTTTGTTTGCTCGTAGCACTTGGAAGAAGTGGAACAACTTTTTTTTTCCTGATTTGGACATAAATCCTTCAAGGACTCTCAAGACATACATTTAAGCATTGCACCTCTTTGTGGTAGATGGGTGACATTATCTTTTCGATGGCGTTAAACTTCTATGGATTGGCATCAATCCCCCTTTGACTTACGATGAAGCCCAGGAATTTACCTGAGTTAATGCCAAACATGCATCAGAGGGCTTTCAGAAATTGTGAAGCCTAATTTGCGCAAAGGCGAATTACAATTCCCTTTGGTGGTCTACGCCTACCTTGGAATTCACCAGCATGTCATCGACATATGCTTCCATAGTGTCCACATCATGTCAATGAACAAGTTGTTGACAATCCTCCAGGTGATATATGCATTGATAAGCCCAAAGGGCATTACAAATTAGTAAAAGATGTCAATGTTCACATAAAAGGTTATAAGCGTCGCGTCCTTCTTGGCCATGTTGATATGATTTTAGACAAAGTAGGCATCCATACAACTTAAGTGTTATAGGCCAGAAGTGACATCATGCACTTGATAAATGCGCGACCACGAGTATGAATCCTTTGGACAATACAGTCAATTCAATCCAACAATCAAATTACCTCCGATTTGGCGTTCGATGTTGCGGCACACCTAGTGGAGGCGACGCTACCAATATCTCAATTGCTCTAATTCAAAAACCAACCTGGCCAGACGCAACTATCAACAAAGCCCTTCAGACGCGACTCGTTTTCTTCAGGCCAAGCGCATTCTTCACCTTACTCGCGACTGACGACGTCAACGACCTCTGCTTGGGATATGTACGTCAACGACCGGGAGTTCGAGGTCCGGAATCCGGCCACGAGGATCTCGTAGGCGGGTCTCCTGGTGCTCCGAATCGAAGTGTTCCGGGGAATGGTTTTAACAAATTGGTAGGGGAATGGTTTTAACAAATGAATTTTCAAATATTATTTTTGCCAACGAAAATTACAATTCAGCGGTAAATATATATCTTTACCAACCAAAATTATATATCGTCGGTAAATATATATTTTTGCCGACGAAAATTGTATTTCATCAGTAAATTTATAGTTGATATATTTATTTGCGATGATATATTGAGTTAAGTTGGTAAAGACATACTTACCGACTATAATTGCATTTTGTCGGCAAATACGCGAGATTTTACCGACGAAATTTTTGGATTTGTCGGTAAAAATATATTTTGCCAACGAAATTTAATATTATCGGTGAAATAAGTTTTTACCAAGAAAATATTACCAACAAAATTATTTTTTTGTCGGTAAATGGTAGATTTTCAGTAGTGATGCGTTGTTCAAATTCCTAAAGTCTACACACATCCTCCACTTTTTATTGGGATTCCTTAATGGGTGAGTTTGGCAACCCAATTCTGAAATCTAATATCCTTCATAAAGTTGGCATTGACTAATTTCCCAGCTTCGAACAAGATGGCTAATTTTTTGTCATCATCCTGAGCGATGAGTTTGACCAGGAGCTTAATGTTTAGCTCTTGAGTGATAACTCAGGTGGTGATGCCATACATGTCACTTGGACTCCAAGCGACCAACTCCTTGAAGCTGCTCATAAGTTCAATCAAGGCTTTGTATTATTCAGAGTGGGGAGGGGGAGAGTTTCACTCATATATTCATGACCTTTTTGGCATGTCTTTCTTAATCAACTAACTCTTCAATAGATAGGGGATGATTTCTTTCCTCCTTGTGGTCTTCATCTATATGAATTGGCAGAGTTTCCTTCTACTTATTGATTTATCCAATCCCATGGTAAGTTGGAAATTTCATATTCTAGTGGCATGTTAAGGCAATGATCTTGTTGGGGTTCAAGGTAGTGTGGGCCACAATGCCGCTACAGGAGTTGGAATCATCGACGACTATGAAGATGACTTCGGTCCTTATCACTTTCCATCCCTCACCCACAACCACGGGGAGGTTATCACCCTAAGGCGATAGGTAGTACTTCCCAAATATCTGATATACGAGAAGTCTACCTTCTTTAGATCCTTATTTGTAATTTCCATAGCAAACAAGGCGTTGAGAAAGAGCAAATTTGTCGAGCTTCTAGAGTCAACCATAATCCTCTTTACATCAAAGCCATTGATCTTTGTTGTGATGACCAAAGCATCATCATAAGGACTGCTGACATGCTTCATATCCTCATCCTTGAAGGATATGATGACGTTCTCTGTTGGTCGTAGCCTTTTCCCTAACATCTCCTGCTTCATACACATCTCTGGCATCACTAGATACTTTTCCGATAGCGAATTCTCCACTTATCACATCTATGATGCCTTTTTTTTAATTTAAGGGGTGTCACTTAGTGGTTGGGAGGCAAAGGTCTCCTTGCTCTTCTAGAAGGTTTGTGGGTCCTTTCCCTTTTAAAGGCCACAAAATTCTCCAGGTGATGTTGTTGAATTAGTGTCTCTATATCCCTTTTTGGGATGTGGCAATTGTTAGTGTGATGACCCTTGGCCTGATGATACTAGCAGTATTGATCCACATCCTTTCTCATAGGTGCTCCACTATTCTTTGCCATAGTAGGTGTAGCCAAGTGGTTACACTTAATCGCATTGGGTACCGCTTTAACGCTGATTCATGTTCGTTTGACATTTCCATGTTGATGTATGTCTTCACTTTCTCCGGCAGCTCCTTAGGGTTATAGATGGAGATGTTCCGGTGACTATCCTTCACGGTGTCACCCTTAATAGGCCCCGAACCTCTGATGAGCGCCCTGAAGATCTCTCTCTCCAAAATGACATGGTCAATATCTGTCAAGTTCATGTTGAAACGTTTGTAATAACTCACTAATGACTCTTGACTTCCTTATCAGAAGTCATTCATAGAGCAAACATTTTTTATGGAACTGTTGTTAGCCCATGTAATATTGGATGAACTTCATCTTGAGGTGTACCAAAAGGTGATCGAAGCCCTCAGAAGACTAAAGAACTATTATGAGGTATTCCCCATAAACATCGTTGGGAACAGAAGGGAGACATGATTACCATCGTTTGTCCTACCAGGAGAAAAGATTCGTGCTTTAGATGTGTCACCCTCATCCTTATAGTTGGGGATAGATAGATCACGTCATCACGTTTCGAGGGATGGTGATCGACATCATTTCATGCGTGAAAAGGAAGTGGCGCCCTATCACGCAAGATGGACATCACATTGACATTTTGCTATGTCAACTTTCAGTTGATGAGTTCCTAGACCTATTCCATAGTGAACGTCACCAGTGGAGAAAATGGTTATCTCATGGTAAGGCTTATTCCACATACAATGGCATTGATATGTGTTGGCAACGCGGTATGCTGCGATACTCTTATGGATCTCTTTAGCGTTGGAGGTGGTTTCCTCCACTCTAGTGTGGACTGGACGGGCGACTTGTAGAGTGGTGCTCCCTTCTGTCCAGGAGCTCATGTAGCATGTTGAGCATTGTTGTGGTGAATATAACTTCTGGTGGTAATGCCTCTTTGGGCTGGTGGAACGAACCCTAGAGGTAACGTGCGTACTCAGACGCTTGACTGGATGTCCATTATGTGGTGTCTGGGTATTCTTCTTAGGCATAGACCTTGGCTTGAAGTCAGTATGATTTTGTCGAGAAAGCTCGAGGGTACCTCATGCTCAGGGGTGCAAGTTGCATCTGAGTTGAGTCACTGTAGTTAAACTTCGTGACTGGCTGCTTGTTTGCGTGAGCACGAGTGTTTGGTGGAGCCATGACTTGTTGTTAGTTAACACAAATGATGCCAATGTTTGATGTGATGATCCGAGCCTTGAATCCTATTAATGCTACAAAACTTGCAAGAAGGAGAGACCAAGTTTTGCTCGTGGTTTTCCCTCCTATTACAAAATCAGTTTGGGTATTCGAGAGGAAAATATGTATGTAGAATGGTAGATTACCTTTGAATGGTATGTATGTATGTGGTATTTATAGAGAATACTTAACATGAGTTACATGTCAGCTTTAGTCCTCGTGAGGCTGACACATGAAAACTACGGTAACTTCTTATCAGGGTACGTTCATTGTCCTGTTGATCTTCTGCGCCAGTACGTACAATTCCGTATTTTCTGTCTCGAGACTGTACTTTTTTATATTGGGGGCGTCGCTCCTTAGGAGTACCTAGGAAGCGTCATTAGCTTAGGACATCGTCGCCATATCGAAGACCCTATGAAGAGATCGACACCTTCAAAATCGTCGCCTCGACTTGTTGTTGGGTGTCCTTGAGTGTCGAGTGTGGTTACGAGTCAAAGAGTCAACGTTTGATTTTTTTATTAGCATAGCAAAATAAAAAAAATACTCCAAAAATTTCTCAATTTCTCTCTTGAAATTTTCTTATACCTGTATAATTACAATTAGTTATATTCTTCTAAAGGAATATTGTTATTCTTCATCTTCTTATTATAACCAACTAGTTTATATTTAATTAACACACTTACTGTATTATAATTAATTAATACATCCTCTTTACGCTCATTATGGCACCCCGCCCCACTCACCAGTCACTACTGCTTTATTTTTCCTGCATGGCTATGTCGTGGGGTCCTCAACTTTTTGCGTTCACGTGATCACTGATTAATATACATCTTAAAGGGAAAAACGGTATGAACCGTCCCAGTATTTTCCAGATTCCTCGACCTCCCGATTATTTTGGTCGGTTCTTTTACATGAAGATTACCGGAGAAAGCTCTGGTAGAGTTGTCAAGTATAGCACCACAATATGATAATTTATGGGATTTGTTTTTGTCAAAAACGAATATCTCTTATTAAAGACTAAAGGATGTGATCAATTGATCACAGAAATTCATTATTACAATTAATTACTCAAAATATTCTAAGTTGGGTTGAGTGTTCTAAAACTCAATTATCAAAAGATACTCCCAATCTGACTTACTTTGGTATTCAATTTGCACTTTCATTTGTTAAACGTGAGATTGCCTTTCATCTGACACTTCGAATTTGTCGTGCCATGATCTTGATGTTGTGCCATGACCTTGATCTTGTCGCATAGGATATCCAACCTCCAAGAAAACATCCCCCCTTGAATATGCTCCATGACCTTCAATAAGTCCGTTTCTACTTCAACGGTTTGTCATCCTCTGTCGATTGCCAACTTGATTCATTCCAGCACCGGTTGAGCTTCTAAGCTCTCAACATTGTCACTCCAGTTCCTTCGGTTCAACCCACCAACAAGTTGACCTGCCGTTTTCCGTACTACCACACCAATGCTTCCTCGTTTAGTTTGGTTGCACCACAATGCGTCACAATTGAGTCAGGTTACTCCCTCATCCGACTTTGTCCACCTCTTGGCCTGCCGTTCTCGTGGGTCCGTTCTCCTTTGAGGTTCGTCTCTTGATAATTCTAGGTGTGATTCCTTTATGGAGAGGATTGTCTCCATCAGATTCGATCTCTTCCCCTCAAAAGATGCTTTGGATCGGGCCTTCCATATATGCCAACAAGTTCACATGCATAAACTTTGTTGTTCTTCTCGTACTGTTCCAGTTGCTGCCCTTTCTGTCATTCTATCTTTGATAGAATCATTAAGAGACTCAGTCTGTCCTTGAGTTTGTCCTATCCCCAAGATGACGAACCATACAACTTCTGTCCATCCACATCCAAGAACCATATGCTCTCTTGTCTTCTCCGACCCACAGACATGACAACATTCCTCCACGGCCACCCCGTTTTCCTGAGGTTCTTATTAACTGCAACCGCATTTGTGAGTAACCGCCACATAAAGTTTTTACCTTGGGGATAGTGTTTACCTTCCACATTGTCCTCCAGACATTATCGTTTGAGATCATTCCCAGCGATGTGTCTCCTCCTTTTCCTTTAACCGATGATAAACTGACTTCACCGTGATTCGTCCATCCTTGGTGTGTGGCCATATCATTTGGTCCTGGCTCAATTCGATTCTTAGTGGCATGTGAAGGATGAAATGTGCGTCCATATCATTGAAGCTACCTCAAATTACATCTTCTTCCCATTCACGATTTTGCCTCATCAACTCATGGATCATCATGTTCGACGACTGCCTTCCTTCACTTGGCCATTCCACTCTATATCCTGGTTTTGTGACTACCCATAGGTCATCAAATATACGCACGTCCGTACCACCCCCAATTTGCTACATACCTTCTTTGTAGAGGATGTCCCGACCATGTATTAGGCTTGTCCAACCCCATGACGCCCTTCCACCCTTCTTGGCCGAATGAAAGTCATTGTTGGGAAAGTACAACCCCTCGTTGGTTCAAACCCATAGTGCTTCTGGTTCGTTGAGTATTTTTGCAGTCATCTTTGTGAGCAATGCCTCATTGAAGGTTTCCAGTTCACGGAACCCTAAAGCCCCTCCATCGGTTTCGATCTTGCTAGTAACCCCCATCTTCTCCAATGGATTTTCATTCATTCATTCGCCACTTCCTACCAGAAATATTCATCACATAGAAGGGTATAGTCGTGATTACCGCCTTGATGAGAACCTTATTACCTGATTGGTTTAGTTTTTTTTTACTCCATCCTTGAATCTTGTCACACTTTCTGTTCTTTATGTAGCCCAGTGCTCCCTTCTTTGATCGACCCCATATTGATGGGAGTCCCATATATCTCTCTGGATCCGTTACACTTTGTATTTGCAGCTCCTCCTCAATCGCTTTGCTACTATCTTCATCAACCCCATTGTTTTAAACAAGGTTCGGCTTTGCATTGTTTATGCGTTGAGCAGACGCCTTGCAATGTTTGGTAATGATCTCCTTCACTTCCCGAGCATTATCCATCGTCCCCTTCAGAAAAAACAGAGAGTCATCTGCAAAAATTAGGTGGTGCAATTCTGGACATCCTTTTTTCAGAGTTAAGCCACACAATTTCTCCGCTCGAAAGTCTTCCTCAACTTGTCTTGATAGCATGTCCGTAAGGAGGATGAATAGGTATGGTGAGAGAGGGTCACATTGCCTTAATCCTTTTGTGGGCCGAATGGTTTCTGGCCTCTGCCCATTGATCAGGAATCAGTATGACGTCTTCGTGATACATTGCCGCATCCATCCATTCCACTTTTCACTAAATCCCATCTTCTCAAGGCTCCTTAGTAGAAATTCCCATTCGACCCGATCATACGTCTTTTTCATGTTCAACTTCATTGCATACTCACTCGTCCCGCTTCCTCTTCGTGTTTTTAAGTTATGGAACACTTCATGAGCTATTAAGATGTTATCTTGAATTGCACGATCTGCCAAAAATGCACTTTCATAGGGGGTGACAAGATCCGATAAGTAGGGTTTTAACCTATTCATCAAGACCTTGGAAACATTTTTATATATGAAATTGCATCAACTGATTGGTCTAAAATCACTTGCTCTGGTTGGGCTGGTATTTTAGGAATAAGGGTTTTATATGTATGATTTATATTGGAGGAAAAGACACTTATATTGGAGGCTTTCCCGCAGGCGGCTTTGCGGGAGGTGGCTTCCGACGTTGTGAGTCGTCGTACGATCTCTCACAGCCCTATTTGTTCTCTGCACGGTGTGTTATGACGTGGCCCCGACTCTCCCTCTATGCTTGTTTGTTGCACCCTCGTAACAATATTTATATTGTTCCTAGGGTTTCCAACAAAGGAGCGGTGTTGCTGGAGACGACTACCGACAATGGAGGTCACCGGGATATTCTCTCACTACCTAGAAGAACGATTACAAAAATTATTTTGAATTTATGGGATTAGATCAATCATTTTCATATTATGATGAAATTGTGGTAAAAAAATCGCATCGTGTTTGTATTTGACTTTATTAATACGACGACACGATATGATAGTTACCCATCAATATATCTATCTATTATAATGGCCAAAAAAAAAATCTATCTATTATAGATATACTATATTTATTATATTATATAAAATTATATTAAATAATCTATAATATAATATTCTAGTTTCGATTTAAAATATATAATCAAAATATTTATTATACATGCAAAATTATATTAAATAGTTATATAATGTTCTTGTTCCAATTTAATATTTTATAATATATGCATTTTTGAATTGGAAGTTGGTTGTTATACATGTTTGTATTGGACTATTTTATATTGAAGTGATCATTAATTTTGATTTGAAGAAATATTATATATAAGTTTCTTGTTCAGAACATATCAGTTTTTTTGTCCTTTTGTTTTATGTTGTGTCGTGTTTGTAACGAATTAAATTGGCATGCCTTTTGTATCAGGTCGTGTTTTGGATGATCCATGAAAAAACATATATGAACCTATTACACACACAAATACAACACGACACACAAATTGCCTGTTGTAAGTAGGGTTAATTACCTCAACCGTTACCTATGTTTGACAATGTGACTGAACCGTTCAAACTTGAGCTCAACCGTTACTTAAGTTGACACATGTGACTGAACCGTTACTATGACCTAACTGCCGTTATTTCTTCCTGTTAAGTACCACCATGTGCTTGTCACGTGATATAGTTGTAATTTAAAGTTCCGAAACTACCCTCTTGTCTACTTAAGCAGCTGTTCTTAGGTCTGCTGTTCCTTCTTCGTTCCAGCACACGCTCGACGCTCCTGCTCCTTCTTCGTTCCATATCTTCTCATTTATTTCATCTAAGGCCAAAGCTCCCTTGCTCCTTCATCATGTATGGTTCCATCTCTTCTCCTTCATCAATAACCCAGAATCGATTCTGGGTTTGTGTTGTCAAAATTGATGTTTGAAATCACGAAAATTGATTCATCCTTCACAGGAGTCGTCCCTTCCGACTTATGTTCGATTCTGGGTTTGATTCGTCCGTTCGACCTTCAACTCCGCGACAACTCCGTTCGATTCTGTGATGCTTCAGTTAATTTGTATGACCTAATGAAATATTGCATCGTTTTGAATATTAAAACGGTTCTCTATTCTTCATTCTTGCTCAAATCACGTATGTGTAAACAATCAGAAGCAGCATATTCATGTGGTGTCTATTTCTTCACTTCGTTTTCTTATTATCCTTGAGTTTGAGTGTTGTGACATCTCACAAGCTATCTCTTTAGCACGTTTTATTGCATCATGATATATCACTAGTACCAAATGCTGTGTAGATGTTTATTTTACCTTTTCTGCTGTACCGCAACCTTCAGTTGATCTGCAGAATCATATAGTGGCTTGGATCAGCACAAACAAACCTCTCTTCAGAAAACAATTTCTACTGAACCAGATAGCCCTCAAGATGATGGTAAGAATAGGTGGTGAATAAGTTGTCATCTGTTGCAGGGTTGGGATCTCATGCTCCTAATTAAGTTTGTTTTGTTGAACAGTTGGGGTTTGTAAGAACTAAACAATGATAATGAATATTCGATTCCATAATCTTGGTTGTTAGTTTGATCATGTTTTTGTATTTAATGGTAGTCTAAACACCCATTCTAAATGCAAAATACGGACTGTGTCTGTAACTGAATTGTGTCTGTAAATGAACTGTGTCTGTAACTGAAGGATGAAGAACAATGTGTATTTTGCGAAGGTGGTGACTTATCTTTTCTGAACTGTGATTAAAAGGTGACTTAAGTTTGTGAATTGTGATTAAAAGGTGACTTATGTTCGAAGTACTGTGATTAAAAGGTTACTTAAGTTTGGACATTTTGTTACCCAACCGTTACTAAAATACAGAATACATCTGAAAACACAGAATCCATAATAATCCATCAAAATCCAGAATTCAGAATACATCCCAAAACATGGTCCATCCTATAATCCAGAACTCATAATACATCAACAACAAAACTCAGAATACATCAACAAAATCCAGAATTCAAAATACATCAACAACAGAACTTGATGCTGCAATTTGCGAAAATGTTCCCTTGGTGGTGTGTTCTTGACAGGTCAGCAGTTCATCTTAGACAGCTCAATGATTGGTGACTTCGTTCCCTTGGTGGAGTGCGAGTCTAATCTACATACATCTCCACAACAAAGTGGACATACTCTGAACAAAAAACATAGTGTCATGAATCTATCCAAAAGGGATTTGTATATAAAAAACTAATTTGTTCAATCTCATTCTCGATTATAATCCCACACACAAGTTTGTTCAATCGATTACTGCACATTTCATCGATTTAACAGCAGAATCATCACCACCACTCACTATCTTCACGACAAACAACATATTATGCAGCAATTTACAGCAATTATGCAGCAATTTGCAGCAATTTGCAGCAATTTACAGCAATTTACAGCAATTTATACCAATTATGCAGCAATTATTGAATACACGCCCAAATACGAACATATTATGCAGCAATTTCATCATTTCGTACTACAAACCAACATCAAAGCCCTAATCTTCAACCGAATCGAAGATTAACGAAGTGAAACAAGGTAGAAGAACACAAACCCAAATCCGAAAACAGAAAGAATGCGAAAAGCCACACAAACCGAAGTTCAATCGAAGCAAAAACACAAACTTACTTCCAGTTGCAGTTTCGAAACGCAATGTCGCCGAGGAGGGTTCCTTCCGTGCTGAAAATCGACACTATCGGGGCGAAAGGAGGTCTGCAAGTTTCGGTTGGAGGGAATGGAGTGTGGAGATGGTTATCAAACGAGGGGGAAACATTGCAAAGTGACAAGAGGGCATTATTGTCCTTTCAAATGTATTCAAATCGTTTTAATCAGGTCATGTGCTGTGCACGTGACACTTTGACAGTCAGATTTGACGGAAAGTTCACGGAGTAACCTTTCAGTCACATCTTCAAACTTAAGTAACGTTTCAGCTACACAAAAAAAGATGAGTAACCTTTTAATCACATGGGTCAAACATAAGTAAAGGTTGAGGTAATTAACCCTTGTAAGTATAAGTATGGGTGGGTGGGGTCTAATATGCGGTGTTCGAAATTTGTTTTTTCAATCAAAATGATTAACCTTATTTCAAAAGATATCATTTTTTTTATAGATAGGGTAAACTTAAAAAAAACTGGGTGACGAGAAGCTCGCACCCTAATCCTTAATACAACATAATAGTTAGCTAAACTTTACTGTCCTTGAGTAGACAAAACCCACATCGTCCTTTTGGATAGCGTTTGTTGTTTCCGTCGGTGGAGTTTCGTGGATAACGTAGTTTTGTCTCTGGTTAATCCCCATAGCTGCCATGATGTCAGCAACCACATTTGTTTCTCGATAGATATGTGAGAACTTCATTATATCGAACTGTAGCATGAGTTTCCTACAATTCGTAATGATGGACATTAGTTTAATATTTGAAGAATTTTCAAATGAGATGAGGTTATGGGCTGATTCAACATCTGTTTCTAAGTGAATTGATTTAAAACAGAGATCTTTTTCTAGCATTAATCCATCTCTGTGGCCCAACATTCTGCTACGAGACTGTTGGAGCATCCTAGTTTCCTAGAGAAACCAGCTATCCATTGACTCATATTATCCCTTATCATTCCTCCTGAACCCGCCTGGTTCATATTACCCCTAGATGCTCCATCTGGATTGATTTTCACCCACCCTTGCTCTAGAGGGAGCCATCTAACAGTTAGTAAAATACAGGAGAATTAAATAATAATTTTCGAAATTAAAATTACATAAAATTATTGAATGACATGCAAATTGACGAAATGACAAAATTGCCCCTAAAAATGGATTTTGCAGAAAATTACCGAGTCCCGTATCAAAACGGTCTCCTTAAGGCAATTTCGCACCCCTCACCGTAATTTCGCACCCATTATAATTTTTTGTCTTAACAATTTTATACTC
The DNA here is from genome assembly GCA_946814005.1 of Chamaenerion angustifolium. Taxonomy (NCBI): domain Eukaryota; kingdom Viridiplantae; phylum Streptophyta; class Magnoliopsida; order Myrtales; family Onagraceae; genus Chamaenerion; species Chamaenerion angustifolium. The sequence goes on from OX328279.1 coordinate 7,371,372, forward strand.
AACTTCCTTCTATTTCTGACAGCTCGTCGCCACTGAGACTGAGGTCAGTGCCTTAGCTGTGAGCCTGGATCACAAGTGTGCCGCCATAGAGGGGGATGCGGCGAAGGCTGCCAAGGTCGATGACCTTGAGAAGGACAAGGATGATCTTGAGAAGGAGATAAGTCTTCTTAAGGAAGATATGTCTGAAGAGCGCCGCCTCAAGGGTGGGCCCATTGAGAAGGCGAAGTTTGTCGTGGATAAGGCATCCAAATTTGCTCAGCAACTTGCTAAGTGTGAGTAAATCTCGATCCAGAATCGGGAGAGTGCTTGTGAAACGGAGAAGAGAGTCGCCGCCCTGACCAAGGAGAAGAAGGCGACGCTCCTAAAGACTGAGGCCAACACGGTCGAAGTTGTGGAGTCTTTCAAGAAGACTGATGACTTCAAAAAGGCTGATGAGAGACACTTGATGTCGAAGATCGTCAAGGTCTATGGTGAATTGGTCACCCATATTCGCGGAGTCCAGGCCGACTTTCCCGTAAATTGGGTGAGAGGATTCCAAGCATTTTTTAGATTCCAGCAGAGGAAAGAGGCTGAAGCTTCAGCTTCCATGGCCAAAGAGGGCGGCGCTAGAGCACAGTGGGTCAAGCCGGTGCTCCTAACGAGGAATATTGAAGACATCTTGTTGCCTTTCCTCCTTTAGACTTTTCTGTTTTACGCTTTTAAGGGTTTGTAAATTTGATACGTTTTGGTCCTTGTATGACTTAATATTTTGGATAATCAAATTAGGGCATCGCCATTTCGGATACCTGTGTATGTGGTGCTGGTAATTTTACTTTGGAATTTTCTTCCCAATGTTCAATACTTCTGAATAGCGTTTTAACCCTTAGGTTATAGCATTGCTCATAATAGAAGTTATATGAAATTTGAAATTGGGATTGCAATACCTTGAATGGCGATGCCTACTAATGATTACTTAGGATTTATTTTCAACTCGTTTAATGGCGACGCTTGATAACGTTCAACCACTTATGATTTATTTTTAAACTGCTTAATGGTGTCACTTAATAACAGAAGATCATATCAAGGTTTGATTTCCCAAATACTCGAGATCTTGTAGTGGCGTCGCTCACATACAATTTATGCATTCAATTTTTTCAAATGCTCCACATTAAAAGTATTCTTCAGCTTCTTTACTTCTGCATCTTCCAAGACATAGGCGGTGGGGTGAGGAATGACGACGACCTTGTAAGACCCTTTCCACTTTGGAGATAACTTATTAAGCTTGTCCAAGTATGAAAACTCATTTCTCCTCCACCCCCTTCCCCCACGTAAAATTGGCTAGAGGATGCTCACCAATTATAGTATCTAGCTCTGACAAGCCTAATTTTCCCTTGAATTTCATCTCACATCCATCTTTTGGTCATTATGCCCGGGGTAGAAGCCATTGTCGCTCCTGTTCCATGAGTGGCGAAGGTCACCGGAGGGGGAATCACTGGAGGCGGCGACACATACATTGGTACGACCTGAGGCCTTGAAGTCGCTTCCTCCGTGCGATGCAGTTCGGTGGGACGGGTGGCAAACATACATTCTCGTCTGTCCAGGAGTTCATCAATTGCGGCGAGGAGTGCATGTATAATTATGGAAGAGCCTCCCTCGGTGGTGACACTCTTCCTCCTAAAGACGCAATACGAGATTGTGTCAGTCTAGGCGACGCCTGATCCTGCTGAGGCAGCGATGCCTGTGGAGGCTCCTTAGAGGGGTACCGCCTCCCTGAATAGTGGTAGGCGTCGCCTGGATTACCTGGGGGCAATGCCCATTCTTAGTCTGGCCGACGCCATGTAGATGACTTTGTCGACACATCTCTAGGTCGCCGTCTCAATGATGCCATGGTGGATGAAATCACATATGATTTTGTACGGGTAATTAGTAAACATGTTTTGTTAGAGGTCATTGCCCCCAATACCCATAAGTAAACTTTATATATTGTTGGCCAAAAAAAAAAACTTTATATATTTATTTATTTATCGATTTTTATTTCATCTGTCAATTTATCAATAAAGAAAATAGTTAATGCTGCATGGCTAACTCATGTGATGGGTGGTTTGAATTTATAAGGGAGATTCTGTTGTCTTCTATGGTGGTTTATTTTGCAACGTTCGTCTCCCGAGGAAGGCTTAAGTCGGTGGATTTATGAGATATTTCCGCCTCACCGACGAATATATATATATATAGTACAAAGTTTATGGGTGCCACGTCTCATGAAAGACAACCCCAGGAGTCAGGCAGGTGGATCAGACCCACCTATAATTAATTAGGGAAGGAGAGCAGCATTAGTTAACAGGATAGTTAAATAATATTTTTGTCTATAATTGAAATATAATCTATATTTTCAGTCAGTCCATTAGTATGTTATTTCCTTTGCCTCAACCTTGGGATTTTAGCTTTAGGATTGTCAATTTTGACTTACCAAACTACTAACTAAATGAAATGGAAGAAACCCAAATGGCCAGCAGTTGACCTGCGCAGAAGGAAAGCCCAATAAATTCCCGTTGTTTCCCATTCGATGATAAAATGAGTGGAGGTTTGTTTGAGCGATCGGAACAAGTCTATAACAATAGATAGTAAAGGAAGGTCTAATATCTGTCCTCCTCAATAAGGTTGGTTGATGGATATTTATAACAAATGTGTATCTGAACCATGGTAGAGTCAAATACTACCATGGTAATCTCAGCTGTGACTGAGGCGAGTGAACCACGGTTACTAGGAGTAATGATTGTCTGTAGGACGACTACTCAACTGTAGACTACCCTTTTAGTTAGTTTAATCATAGGCGGACTAAAAGCGGTCGGGCTAAATCATAGAGTGTAGGCGTTTAGATTAGGGTAGTCAGTAGGTTTTCTGCCATGCACTTAATCGTACATTCTGGTGCATCCTTCCGAAGCGACACCTTTATTGGGGTTGTATATGGGCGACACCATAAATATCATATGAGCGACGCCATAATACTATTGGCCTATAAGTCCACCTATGAATGCTCTTGGGCCAAATGCAAAAATAACCAGGCCCAAAGCTCTTAACCCATCATATGTCCTCGAAGCCCTAAATGAGCGACGCTCATTTGGGGATTATTACTTTGCAACGAAAATCGATACTCTTATAGATCAACACCAATCCATCTTCTATCAAGTGACGCCTTTTCTAAAGTTTAACAAATCTGATAATCAGTTGTACTTTCCAAAGGCGACACTTGCCTTATTTTTCCCTTCTACGTGTCTTTCATGCACGCCTCTGACCCCGCCATGTTTACTTTTTCGAAATTAAAATTAACATTTTTGGGCGGGATCTTCTAGAAGCTTTCGGAACTGAAGAGATTCTTCCTTTTAGGGGCAAACTTGTCATTTTGAACATCTAGGGTTAGCCTAGGCGACTCTTCGACTGACCTATTGGGGGTTCTATAAATACCTCCCCAACCCCTTCATTTACCACTTTTAATTCTCTTCCACATTTTCAGAGCTTTCTCTCTCTAAAACCTCTGACTTTTCTCTAGAATTATGTCCAAGCTTCGATCTCCTTTCATCATTGCTCAGTGTTTTCCTTTAGCTCTGAACGCCCATCATCTTTGTGCCATTCGCTCATACCGAAAAATGGACTCCGACTCCGACGTTGGTAATCATATATATATCTCCCTAAACCGTTTCTCGATCTTAAACCCAACGTGCTTTCTTCAACAGTTTTTGAAAAAGCAGTGTCTGAGGTAGGGATGAGCGACGCTCATGCCCCAAGGTTTCCCATCCCTGGTGATGCGGATCCTGAAAAGCTTCACCTCGTGTGTCAACCCAAAGAAGGTGAGAAGATCATATTCCCGTTTCAAATTGATGTGGGGCTAAGGTTTCCCTATTGCCCACCATTAGCCGAGTTGTGTCGCCATTATGGCATTTCTCCCACCCAACTTTCACCAAACGCCCCCCGTACTTGGGTGGGTTTCAGAGTCTTGTGCTTCCGTTGTGGATGGACATATTCTTTAAATATTTTTCGTTGTTTTTATCGCCTGGATGCGAATCATCTCGAGGTGCGCCTTTTTACTACCCGAGTGGTTTCTCCTTTCAAAGACTGGTGTTGAGATTCCACTCATCCCTTGGTAACGGGTTTCCAAACAAGAAACTCGAACTGGAAGAGAGCATACTTCGTTTTTCAAGGACGCGTCCCCTGGTGTATAGGATCATCGAAGGCAAGCAAGGATCCCTGCCCCGACGTCAAGGAACTATCCTCGACTGATATGGATTCCTTAACGACTATATATTTGGACCATCAGGCGGGGCACACTCAGATAATTTCCAAATAGACCAGTGAGTCTAATTTAGAGCAAGATGACGTGTCCCTTATAGAGCGTCACCTTCTTCCTTTAACTCCGGTAAATGACTCATTCTTCTACTTTTTGCATAAAAGGATTTTACCCTGATTTCTTACGTCTTAGACGCTCCATAGAAAAAGGCGTCAAAGGAAAACAATAAGGAAAATGATAAGAAAAACAAAGCTCTTGAGGGTTCGAGGAAACGTAAAAGCCACCAATCCTCAAAGGGGCGCAAGAAGGCGAAGCCTATGAAGGACTCGCTTGATCCCCTCAAGGCCCCGACTGAAACTGCTCAACGACGCCACAAATCAAAGGTGCGGTTCCTAGATCCTACTGGATTAATAACATCGTTGTTAGTAATAGGAATAATGTTATGTTCACTAAAAATTGAGGTCCCCCTGTTTTGGCCTATGGCAGCATCGTTTGGACCCACAACGAATATCACAACGGTGTCCTAAAAAATGGGACATTTGACGCTTCCTTTAATCCGACAGGGGCGACACACGCTGAGGCGTCGAGATCTAAAGCGCAGATTCCTGCCCGGACTCCTGCTACCGGGTCCAAGGCGACACATCCTAGAGAGGGGATCTTAGTGGATGATCACTCTGACCCAACTGAGACACTTCCTTCTCCGCAACAAGTGGCGTATGCTTCTCCATAGATAGTGGCGCATACCTCTACACAAGTACTGACACACACCATATATGACTGACTTCTTTCTTATAAGGGTCCCTTCTTCGACCTGAAGCGAGACCTATTAGAGACTGCAGGTGGCGCTATCCCTTACCAGTCTTAGGAGCCTTGCTTCAAGTTAAAAGGGTTTCCTCTTGTGTAGGGAACTCTAGTCGAGACCCCAATTTGGGTATTCACTTGCTGACTAGCGCATGCCCCCTTCTGACCGGGTGCCTGTAAGTTTAGTATGTGACGCTCTGGAGGGTTTAGTCAGGCAAATCTTTATGATAATGAAACAGGTATGCATCTTTACATTTTTATTAGAATTTTTTCATACTTTTGGAATTTTTCTAACAGTTTGTTCATTGAGGTTATTCCTGCTCACCTATCGATGGGCGCCGCCATCATAGGGTTGGTTAAGGAGAAGGAGTTGAATATATCAAAGCTCCAACAGGTGCAAACTACTGCGTTTGAGTTGGAGCTCACTCGTCGGATCCTCAACATTGCAGAAGCTGCTCAAAAGGAGTTGGAGACCGAGGTAGCCCCAAAGGAGTAGCTGACCACCAACCTGAGGGATGCGCAGAAGAGATAAAGCAACCTCGCCATGACTGTGGAGAAACTTCAAAGGGAATTGACCCATCTCCAAAGAGAGGCGTCAACTTCTAAATAGGTTGCTGATGAGGCGAAGAAGGAGGCAGAGCGAGTAATGAAGGAGGTGGAGCTCCTTAAGACTGAGCTTCCCAAGAGGTTGGAAGAAAGCGCCACGGAGGCCATAGAGGAGGCAAAATAAACCGAGAAGGAAGAATCAGAGGGTGAAAGCTCTTCCTCTGAGGGGTCTACCACCGCTCAGGAAACATCATCCACAACAAACTCTCCTTCAATTAATCTGCCATCGCTGCCTTCTCCTCCCCAAGATCCACCAGCACCCTCTTCTTGAATATCTTCTGTTTAATCTTTTCCTTTTCAGTTTCCAGCATATCTTATCTTTTATTTTGTAAAGACTCAACCATTTGCAGCGCCTTTGGCTATTTTATTTTGGGTATTTAGTATTGTTTCACTTAGTTTTTCTGTTTATTTATATATGTTATTTAGAATGCTGCGATTCAACACTTCACCTTTTACACGTCGCCTTTGATAATTTATTATCTTCGAACTTAACTTTATTTCAACTTTCCATACTTAGCCTTATTTTGACTAAGTGTGGATGTTGTTCTAATCACACTGCTTTATCATAATCATAAACGAAACGAGGCGCTATTGATACTTGGATGAACGCCTTGCCTAAACAAACTTTAAATGGGTTGCTTTTTTTCACGATTAATAAAACTTAAGCATTCACCAATAAGTATTGATTTCCAACGCTTTCAACATCAATCCTTAAAAAGATTACAACGCCTTCGACATAATTCCTTAACAAGATTAGAATACATATGCATGTGCCACCTTTCAAGCATAATTTGTTTTCAAATGCTCTGCATTAAAAGTCTTCTTCAATACCTTCCCTTCTTGATATTCTAGGACATACGCATTTGGGTGAAGAATGGCGAGGACCTTGTAAGGTCCTTCCCATTTTGGAGACAATTTATTCATTCTATCTTGATGCGCAAATTCATGTCTTTTCCATACCCTCTTCCCCACGAAAAATTGGCAAGAAGACACTCGCCTATTGTAGTATCTTGCCATGGCTAAGCGCATCTGACCTTGTTTTTTTTTAGAAGCCCATCTTTTTTCACCAACCATATCCAATTCGAGACGCCTAAACTCATCATTGTCCAGGGCGTTGAAATTCTTCACCTTATAATATGCCACCTCTATCACCGTTGGGGCCACAACCTTAGAACCATACACAAGTCCAAAAGGAGTTTCCCCAGTCGCCTTTTTGGAAGTTGTTCGCAACGCCCATAACACATTTTTCAATTCTTCTGTCCACTTTCATCCCAAGGCGTTGAGTCTATTTTTTAAACCATTCAACACTGTCTTATTCGCCGCTTCAACTTGCCCCTTAGCCTCCGCATGTTTAACTAAAGCATGTCGATGTTCAATTTTTAACTCCTCGCAAAACCATTTCAATTACTTTCCAGTGAATTGCGGACCATTGTCACTGATCAGAACGCTTGGGATTCCATATCTTGAAACGATCCCCGACTTAAGAAATCTGATGACTTGAAATTCTATAGTCGATACCAACGCCTATGCTTCAATCCATTTTGGTAAATAATTGATTGCCACTATAATGTAACTTCGCTGGTTGGACCTTGGTAAGGGCACTACCATGTCGATCCCCCATTGGGCAAACAACCACGCATCACCTTTACTTGTAAGCTTAGCTGGAGGATGCACTATCTTCGGGTTATACGTTTGACATGATTCACATTTCATTACCAAAGTCGTCGCCTCTTGATTCATTGTAGGCCAATAATAGTCTTGATTCAGAACTTTTCTCACAATTGACGTAGCTCCTTTATGACAAGCCGCATATCCTTCATGTACTTCCCTCAAAATGGTAGTCGTCTCTGGATGAGCGACACACCTGAGGCAAAGCGTAGAAAATCCCCGTTTATAAAGCGGTCCATCGATTATTATAAATCTCGGAGATAGGCGAACGATCTTCTTGGCTTGAACATCATATTGAGGAAGCTCTCCAGATTCTAAATAAGTGCGTATAGGCGTCGCCCAATCTACTGCCATGTTAATATTGGCGCAATTCATATTCATCTCCCCATGAATGATTTCTATGAAATGCACCTGTATGGAGGTTGTTTGCCAGGTATATTTGCTTAAGGCAACTTCTTCCTGATTCGCTTCTCGTGGGATAACCTCTATCTGAAACCTTTTGAATCATTCTGCCAACGCCTTAGCATCTTTCCAATATAACTTCATCTTTTCACCCTTCGCCTTTAATTTCGTTTACCACCAATTGTGAATCACAATACACGTTAAGAGAAGTAACGCCTAAATCTTTAGCAAATCGTAAACCAGTGAGAAGTACTTAATACTCTACCTCATTATTGACCGCTTTAAAGGTGAGCACCAGAGTGTATCGTAATGGGGTGCCATCATCAGGTGGGGTCAATATTAATACTGCCCTGAGCCTTCAACTGATGAAGAACCATCTATGAAGCATCCAACGTTTCTCCTCTTCTTCTTGTTCTATAGGCGTCGCTGGTTTAGGACATGTTGATTCTACAATAAAATCCGCCAAAGTTTGTCCCTTAATCGCAGTCCTAGGGGCAAACTTAATCCGAAACTCACTTAATTCGTGGCCCATTTAACCATTTTCCCCAAGGCGTCTGGATTTTGCAAGAAGTGGTTTAGTTGTTGGTTTGTTAATACGGTAATTTCATGTTCATGAAAATATGGGCATAGCTTCCTAGCTGATATTACCAACGCATAAAGATAATTCTCAACCTCCAAGTAATTTATTTCAGCTTTGGCGAGGACTTTTGATACATACATAATACACTGGCACTTGGCCCTTGCCTACTTCTTTGACCAAAACTGAGCTTACAGCAACATGAGTGATACTTATATACAAAGACAAGGCGTCGCCTTTACAGGGTTTCGCCATTGGTGGGAGCGTCCTGAGAAGCTGCTTCATGTCTTGAAATGCTTTCTCACATTCAGACGTCCACTCAAACTTCTTGTTAGCCCTCAACACCTGGAAAAATGGTAGCGATTTGTCCCCTGCCTTGGCTAAGAAACAACTTAGCGTCGCTAGCCTTCCATTCAAACTCTGCACTTCTTTGTGGAAAGTGGGGCTTTTCATTACTTCAATCGCGTCCAATTTCTCATGATTGACTTTTATCCCTCTTTGGCTAACCATATATCCCAGAAACTTGCTTGACTGAATGCCAAAAGCACAGTTTGTTAGATTTAGACGCACTTGATAAAGGCGCATCCTCTCGAAGGTTTTCCTCAAATCTTTAACATGGTCGACGCCTTTTATCGACTTCACCAACATGTCATCCACATATGTTTCCATGGTGACGTCTGTTATTCCAGAAAAAAGCTTGTTGACCATCCTTTGATAAGTGGCGCTCACATTTATCAGTCCAAACGACATAACAGTGTAGTGATAAATTTCACTGTCAGCATAAAAGACTGTATGTTGAGCATCACCATCATCCATTTGTCTTTGGTAATAACCAGAGTAAGCATCCATAAAACTGAGAAGTTCATGGACTGAGGTGGCATCAACTAATTGATCAATCCTTGGTAAATAATATGAATCTTTTGGGCACGCTTTATTCAAATTACTAAAGTCGATACACATTCTCCACTTTCCATTGCTCTTTTTCATAAGTACGAGATTCGCAACCCAGGTTTGGAACCTGTTTTCCTTTGCAAATTTGGCTTCCACCAATTTTCCAACTTCTTGTCTGATAGCGATCGCCTTTTCTTCACCTACGGGGCGTCGCTTTTGAGCGATTGGTCTGATATTCGGGTTAAGGTTGAGTTCATGGGAAATCACCTCCTTACTAATCCCTGACATGTCACTTGGTTTACATGCGAACAATTCTTTAAATTCCACCAAGAGCATTGACAAAGCTTTAGCCTCTTCTTCTTGGAGCGACGCTCCAATCTGCACTTCTTTTCCCGGACCATCCACTTCTACCTTCTTTAATCCTTCAACTGGTTTAGGGCGACTCTTTTCTTCTCAAGGTCCTCCTCAGTTTGAATCGCTAAAGTATATTTCTTTCGAACAAGGTGTCACATTGGTTGAACATAACAACTGTGTGACGCTGGTTGATCTCCCTTCACCACTCCAATACCATGAGGCGTTGGGATTTTAAGGAACTGATGGTATGTGAAATGCACAATTTTATTGGGATTTAGAGTTGAACGCCATAATATGGCGTTGTATGGTGCAGGAGCGTCGATTACGATAAAGGTAATCTCTAGATCCAATGACCTCCATCCTTATCCTAAGTGCACCCGGAGAGTGACAGACCCTACTGGGTATGTAGTATGTGAGGTGAATCCCATCAAGGGAAAATTGACATTTTTTAGGTCATTTTCTTTCTGTCCCATCCTTTTATACGCATCAAGAAACAAAACATCTGTCGAACTTCCCGGATCTACCAATACCTTCTTAACATTGAACCTATCAATCCCCATCGTAATTACAAGGGCATCATAGTGAGGGGAGGTGACATGTCCCATCTCATTTTCTGAGAACGAAATGACCACTTCCTCTTCTTCTCTGGGGCGTTTTCCCGACTTGGAAGTTCATGAAATTTGAGAGGCGTAAACCTCCCTGGTAACACATGTCTCTCGAATAGAGGTGAAACCACCACTTATTACATTAAGGTCTTCCATCGTAGATCCAGTCGCTTGACGATTGTTCTTAGGCGATACCTTCCTTGGACTTCTACTTCTTTTACGCCGTGCCACAAAGTTTTTTAAATACACTTGTTGGATAAGCCTTTCGATATCCTTTTCTAGGGTGTGACAATCATCCGTGTGATGCTTTTTGCAACGATGGTATTGACAGTATTGGTTGGGATTGTTTCCAATGACCGCATTGCCTTTTCGCTGTGGTGGAGGCGTCGCCAAATCATTCCTTTCCATTTCTCCAAGAACAACTGAATGTCTCTATTCAAAGGCGTGAAATTATTGAACATTTCTCGTTATGAGCGGGGCATAAATTATCGACGCTTGTCGTCATACCCGGATTTCGAAAGACGTTGATCCAGCCTTTTTTCTTCCGGAGCATCCTTTTTAAATACTTCTTTGTTTGCCTTCCTTCATTCCTTTGCAATTTCCAAGTCTATATAAGACTTTACACCCGCCGCCATTTCCTCCACTGTATTGACATGAATAATACTCAAACTATCGTACAAGACCAAGACTCTTGGTCGCAACACTCTTACAAATGTGTGGATAGTCTCCCTTTCCGTGATCGCCTGATTAATTCCAGCCAATTCCTTATTAAACTATCATCATTCTTTTGCTTCAAGTGGGCCAGAGTCCCAACACTTTTTAGGAGTTGGCGTCCTCCCATATATTGCATAATAAAGTTGTCTTTCAGATCTCCCTATCATTTAACTGATGCCTTAGGGAGACCGAAAAACCAGTGAGACGCGACGCCTGCCAAAGTAGCTGGAAAGAGGAGCGTGAAATGGTTGTCATCGTTTGTTCGTCCCAATAAGGAGGCTTTGTGCCTCTGAATATGTTTGATTGTGTCACCTTCTCCTCAATAATAATCAATCTGAATTGTCTGCACATGAGGCGGTACCGTGATAGATAAGATTTCTTGGGAAAACGGGTGCGACACCCTATACCTATAACGTGGCATGCATCTACCCTTCTATTCCTTCATCTTATGGGCGACAAGCTCATCGATTTCCTCCCTTGTCATTATGCAAGGGGGATGCGCCATTTTCGCCCCAGTGCCTATTCTGGAAGCACTCGCAGGGAGAGGTGCTTGTTGTGGATCTATGGGGCTTGGAAGTGGCTTATTCCATCCTACAGGTGTCTGCCTGTTGAGCTGATCGGGTAGCTGCAATTTGCTCTCTTATATCTAAGATCTCGTCGAGGGCCGCCATTTACACTGGTGTCAAAAACGTTTCTGGAGTTACCTCCAATCGAGGCGGCGCACTTTCTGCAGAGGAGGCAATACGAGAATGTGCTGGTCTTGGTTTCTCAGACTCATGCCCTTTGCTCTGAAGGGACGGGAGGTGCTTCCTGGGCAGGTTAACTAGGCTGAATAGGTTGTGACAGTATGAATGTTGATAGTCTTAGGTGCTGTTGGAGTTTTTTGAGCGAGTCCTCTTCATTAACCTCTTGGTTGTTACTCTTTGCTCGAGTTGTAGGGGAACCATGGCTGGTTTCGTTCAATAGGTTCCGACAGACGGCGCCAATATGTTGGGTCACGTAAATTGGATTTTTCTTTATTATCCCTCCTAGCTACTCCATTGACCTGCACAGCAGGAAAGCCTAGGGAATTCCTGTTGTTTCCCCTTCGATGATAAAATGAGTGGAGGTTCGTTTGGGACATTGGAACAAATGTATAACATCATATAATAAGGGAAGGTCCAATATCAGTCCTCCTCAATAAGGCTGGTTGAGGGATATTTATAATAAATGTGTACCTGAACCATGGTAGGGTCAAATCCTACCATGATAATCTCAGTTGTGACTGTGGCGAGCGAACCATGGTTACTAGGAGTAATGATTGTTTGTAGGACGACTACTATGCTGTAGACTACCCTTTTAGTTAGTTTAATCATAGGTCGGCTAAAAAAGGTCTAGCTAAATCATAGGAGTGTAGGTGTTTAGATTAGGGTAGTCAGTAGGTGTTTTGGCATGCACTAAATCTTATGTTCTGGTGCATCCTTCCGAAGCGACACCTTTATGGGGGTTGTATATAGGTGACGCCATAAATATCATATGAGTGACATCATAATACCATTGGGCCTATTTGTCCATCTCTGAATGGTGTTGGGCCAAATGCAAAAATAACCAGGCCCAAAGCTCATAACCCATTAGTTCATTTTGATGGCAAACAAAAACGTTCCCTTACCTTATCTTACCATGCAGTCCTTTGTTTTGAAGGAGTACAATAGATAAGTATGATTCCATCTTTTCTCATGTACATTAAATTTCTTTCGGAATTTCCTATTTCTTATCAATAGTCATTCTGAAGTTATTCAGGTTGTGTGGAAAATATAAAAAAATTGATATAATGTACGAAACATGCAATCGATTAGGGCACAACATAACACATATTTAAGTTACCTCCTTGAACGATTGCCTTAGCGGAAGCGAAAGCGGATTTGTCTAAGGTTGGGATCACAGTCTTACGGACGGGAGGACACAACACGGTTTGACGGGCAATGACATATAATACCATAGCTACTTATCTATGTCTAATCAATAGTGCGTCAGGTTTCTCAGCTCTAGGCAAGAGCGAGAATATATTTTATTATCATCAGGTTTTCCAACCCTGAGCACCCCTATATATAATGTTATATAAAGATTTTCCTAAAGTCCTACGTACCAGTTAAGAATACGCAGCGACTCGTGGATTCCACACTAGCAGTGGAAATGTGCCCTACATCATTGGACATGTAATCTTTCTCAGACCTATACATGTATTGCGCCCGCAACCGCAGCACCTTAATCACAATATCGCGGTTGGTGGCCACCTAGTGGACACAATATCGAGAAGATCCCATAATGGCCATCATTTTCCCCACAGAACCTTAAGCACAATTCAACTCGCTGTTCTAGAACCGGGACCCAGGCGAAATACGTGGAAGACCCATCAAGCACGGACTAAGATAGGAATCATTGAATTGAACCTCCAGTCTCTGTTCAGAGTAATGAGGGTACATACGTGGCTCTTACGGAAAGAACTCTGGGTCTCACTCGACTTCGAGTTAAGATCACATCTTAGGTCTTATCCATGGTCATTTTGGGCGCGCCGCGGAATGGAACACGCGCTACAGCATATCTCATCTCCCATGGAGCATATGTACAAATGTTGTACAACTGTCCATCAGGCACACAAAGTAGCCGAACCAAAAGTCATAAAAACTCCCATCCGACCTCTAAGTGGATTGACAGAGCAGAATTTGTCGTAGTGCGAAATCAGATTGTTTTGGACACAAAGCCTTTCTGGTAATCCCAACATACTTCAAGAACTAGAAACCATCACCAACCTCACCTAGCCACAAAGGCATATAAGCTATCACCCGTGTGAGAGGATGATCTAATCCACTTTGACATGTTTCAATAAACAATCACAATAACAACACACAAAACACTCAAACTGTGAAAACATGCATACTCAAATATAATTCAAGTTAAAGAACATTGCATGGGAAATAAAATCAATGAAGTACTTATATACAGATGAGATGGTCGTGGACCGTCTCTCCAACCTTGAAGATAGAGTATTACTATGTTTTGTTATGATACTTGTGGTTATTTGTCATAGAGATTGCGACTCCAATGACTCAACACTCAATCTGGAAGTTTCTTCATCCATACAACCTACTGAGTGATCCACACAAGCCCCACAAATTTGGCATCAATGACGATCAACACAATGCGTGTTTGCTTCTTGCTAATCCACGATATGGCGCCATCAGAGAACAGAACATAAATGTGAGGTGGAGTTTCTCTCATCAAAGTCACCACCATAGTCCGCATCATTATATCCAGCCATCCACAAATTTTTGGATCTCCTGCAAGTCTCTAGCAGTGAGCATGACGATGCCCTTAAGATATCACATGATTCTATTTAATGTCTGCCAGTTCTTCAATCCGGGTTGAGCTTGGTACTGACATACCATGACGACTGCAAGATAAGTCCGAGTACATACTACTGTGTACATCAGGTTTCCGACTGCACTTAGCTACAAAATTTATTTTATCAGGTCCGTTCCTTTTGTAGTATTCGAACATATATCCATATTGATAGGTTGACCAACGTAAGCTCGAGTTTCAATTGGTTTGCAGTTAGTCATGTTGAACATTTCCAACACTTTGTTTATGTAGCTCTCATGTGAAAGCCACAACTGCCTCCTATGTCGATCTCTCGAGATCTTAATCCCAAGGATGTGCGCCACCTCACCCATGTTCTTCAGCCCCAAAAGAGAAGACAATCAAGCCTTTACCTGTGTGAGGAACTCCAAACTATTTACGACTATGAGTATGTCATTTACATATAGAGTCATAAACACAAAGTTCACTCCATTCCTGTTTGGTATACACGCAATGATTCTCATCCATCAGGAGAAATCCATTTTCCATGACCAAATCATGAACTATGCGGTATCACTATCTAGAGGACTGTTTTAGACCATGGACTACTTTGTGAAGTTTGCACACTAAGTGCTCATGGTCTTTCTGCAAAAACCATTCAGATCGCTCCATATAGATCTTTTCTTCTAAGTCAACATTGAGTAAAACGGTCTTAATGTCTATCTAGTGCAGTTCCAGGTCTAGACTCACTTCAATAGCTAGAATCAAACGAATTGTGATGCTCAACTTTTCAGCATCCTTGAGCTTCATCTTAAGAGCTCATTTAACTCTATTTATCTGTGTCCTATCGAAGGTCGACCAATGTCCAAACACCGTTCTTCCGTGTAGATTTCATCTTGTCTAAAGTGTTCATCTCATCTTCCATTACTTTCATCCATTGTTCTTAGAAGGGTCCATTGAGAGTTTCTCTAACGTTTTACGGCACAATAACCATATCTTTAAATATTACGGGGCGTTTCTTTCATGGAATTCGGAATAAGGAATACGGAATAGGGAATAGGAATAAGGAATAAGGAATAGGAGATAAGAATATGAAGTTGTTTCTTTGGTGGAATGAAATGGAATGAAATAAGGAATTCTGTTGTTTCTTTGGTGGAATTGTATATGGAAATGGAATGGAATGTGGTAAAATGACATATTTGCCCCTCCTTGTATATGTATAGTATATAATATATATAATTTGTATTAATTAATTTTAAAATTAAGAATAATAAAAACTTATAATATAATTAATTAATAATAAAAAAAATAAAATAACTTATTTAATTAATTATTAATTAAGATAAAATTGTTGAATTAATATAAATTTTAAAGTAAGGGCATTTCAGTCATTTCGCCTCCTATTCCTCATTCCTAGCGCGCCCGGCTTAGGAATTCCGAGCTTTTCACACGGAATGTCCAAGCCTATCCCGCTCGGAATCCGTAAGCCAAATTTTTGCAATTCCGCGAAAAGAACAACTTCTTACGGAATCCGTAAGCCGAATTCCTTTTCCATTCTGTGAAAAGAACATGCCATTAGGGTGTTTAGTTCTCCATCTCCTTCAAATGCATATCGTTGGGAGGAAAACTTATGTGTTAGCCCACAACCTAACAACTCACTAATACCAAGGGTATGACCATGATAAGTCCCACTGAGAATAAGATCCTTAATGCTCCAACTGCCAACAAGATCACTAGGAGCGAAATTTGTTCCATTCGCTCCAGCAGATGGTGAATCTGACAGACGACGAACCGATTCATCATCTGTGGCTTCAACTTTCCCACTAGAATTAACAGGTGTCTGGTCCATTTTCAGGATATTCGTTCTCAAAAAACGTTACATCTTGTTATTCGATCTTGGTATCACTCCCACTGTCCTGCTCGACTATAAATACATACCCCTTGGAGGTATCAGAGTAACCCAAAACACTCTTCTTTCCTCTTGGTCCAATCTTCCCAAACTTATTTGAGAAATCATGGTTGTAAGTGGCGCACCCCTGTGGGCGCATATGACTAAGGTCCAAAACTTATTCCCGACCAAAACTCATATGGAGTGGAGTTAACCGTCTTCGTCGGCACATGGTTTAGGATGTATGCAACAATCTTCAAGGCGTCTCCCCAAAAGGAAATCTACAATTAAGTCTGCGCCATCATCGACTGAACCATTTCAAGGAGTGTTCTATTGTGCATCCGTACAACACCATTTTGCTGAGACGTGAAGGAGATCGTCAACTGATGAACAATTCCCTTTTCATTACATAAACCGTTAAATTCCGCTAAAAGACACTCTTCTTCCACGATCAGGGTGGAAGGTATTTACTCTCCTGTCTAACGAGTGTAATCATCTATAAATGTAATGAAATTTATTGCTCCTTGCGGAACCCTAGAACTAAGGGTCGGAAGGGACTAATTGCAAAGGAAATTCGGCTCTAGGTGCCTAACCAAAAGGGGTTTCGATGGAATTTTCTACTAGACAGTTTACACAAGTAGACGACTCCACCTGTGGAATGTTGGGCAGCAAGACCAGTAGGACTAGCCGTTGCATTCTATGTTGACCTTTATAGTCAAGTCTAGTTTGTCTTTCATTCACATTGGAAACATATCCGCGAGTAGAAGAAAACATGAAATTATTATTGTTGCATGAATATGAATCCGAAACAATAAATCCACCAGAAATAATACTAAATCCAAACGAAGTTGAATCTAAAGACAATTGGACGGAAGATTCATGAAAAGATAATCTAAAACCAAGTTTTATTACTCCTAACACTGAAATAACATTTCGGCGAATCTTCGGAGCATAGAGGATATGACTTCAGAGTAAGACTCGACCACCGCACAAGCGCAGATCACAAGTTCTAATCCCTTCAACTTCAACACGAAGATTATCGTTGATGTAAATCCACCTAATCTCACGCGGGTCTCTATGGTACTCTACGAAAATGTCACGATCGCGGGGTATGTGATTTGTCGATCATGAATCCAAAATCCACAAAGGACATGACTTAGTAAACATATTTGTACCAGGAACACAAAATTCACTAGACTAGCCATTAAGATATTTATGTCAGATTGATTCAGGTCATGCATTTACAAAATGTACCCACTCGCCAGAGTTGAAGCATTTCCTGTATTTAGGCTTCTCGGCCTAACGCGGATATTTCTGCGGTGTTGTTTTCGGAGGAGTCCTTGGGTTCACCTCAATATTTGTCTATTTTGCCTTTAATACATTTGCGTCATCGCACTGTGCATTTCTCCTCTTCTTAGGTTCAGAGGATGGCGCCACACGCACCTCGGCCTTAGGCCCAGCGACCTTGGGTATGTCCTCTTTAGCTCAATGTGTCTTTGAACGTGTTCAAAGGTATTGAGGGCCTTACAATGAGTATTTAAATTTTCATGTGTTCTCAGGAGCTAGGAAAATAGCGGATTACGACCTAGATTTGCTGCTCATAGGTCACTGACTGACCGTTCTCCTTGAGTTTCAAGATCATATTGGCCACATGCCTTAGATGCTATCTCGCGGAGTACTGAGGATTCATCTTATATGAATCGAACTTAATGTTGAGTGAGCATGGCTAATCAGTCGCATAGAACCAAGTCTAGCATGTAAAGCATACCACAACCCTTTAGCCGTGTGTTGAGCTCAAACTCATTAAGGATGTCATCATCCACCATACTCAGCATCATGGTGCACGCCCCAACATCATTAATCTCCCACTCAAATGGAAAGCCTTCTACTGATTCGTTATTCCAGAGTTGGATCTTTTCATAATCTTCTTGATGTGGTTAATGAGATTCTACTCAATTAGGACCATCTTTATACACTTTCTTCAGATTTTATAGTTGTCACGTTAAGTCTAAGACCTTTGTCCAACTAAGCAATCCCGTTCTTCGTGGCGACTTACTTTCTTTAACTAAAGAAAATTCTAATAGGATGATGGAGACACAAGGAAAAATGTTCTATTGCATGTGAAAGACAAGTCTCAGACCGATAGGACATACTTTAGAACATACTTAAACCCGAAGGACAACCCTAGCTATGTCGAGAAGCACTCCTCGTTTTTATGCATGTCCTAAATTCACTACTATAAATCGAAACAAAGTCTTTAACAGACCGGAGTCGAACATATCGCACTAAACCAAAGTGTTCAACTCTTACAAAGCAATTGTCATAGCATTATTCAAGGAAATTCGGAGAACCTCGCAGACTAACCGACCGGTTCACACACTCGAACATTTTCCTAGGTGTAGTTTGTAATCATCCAAACTTTTGAAAGGCTACTAAGGACAATCCTAAAGGTTTACTATCTATGCTAAGCGAAAACTAGAACTACCTATCTAGATAATCTAATACATGCAGGCAAATAAACAAACCATAAATGTCAATACACACACATATATATATATATATTGATACCTTTCAAAAATAAATTAATTTGGGTCTATTTTGTAACTTTCAAAACTTTGAGGACCAAAGTCGCCCTATCCAAAAGTTTAGGGATTAAAATCACCATGAATAAAAATTTGGAGACCAAAGTGTCAACAAACAAAATTTAAGGGACTAAAGTCTCAATAAACAAAAGTAATTAATATGTTAGATCAATTTTCACACAATAAGTTGGGATATCAAGAAGTCATAAGTTTTTAAGTGAGTGATTACATTATTACTCGGGAAACAAATCCCATAAAAATCATGACAAAATGCGCTAGTTGTCTTAAGGATGAGCTAAGTTGAAAATTCATGTAGTGTCGAGCACTATACCTACCACTAAATCGAGTATATGACTTGAATTTATTTGATGCTCAAGAATCACATAGTGAATTGTTGTTGAAGCATTACGTATGTGCATGTCATAGAATGTTGTGAAGTTGTTCCTACTAGGAGTTAAGGCTTTCCGGGATAACGTTTCTTACTAGAGATGCCATCCGACACGACAAGTGAGAACTTCACTGTGGGCGATTGAAGCTAAGCATACGTCTCTCGCACCAACAACTGAAATTTAGTTTAATCTAATAGGTTCCTGAAAGTATTTCAGATGATAAACATGATTGATCGAGTCAAAAATCATCAAGCAGATAATTTGAGAACTAACTACTTGAATTCATAAGTTGCCTGTTGATATACCGTCATTAGTAATTTTGTTATAATTGTTGATATGAGGTTATCAGTAATTTTAATGGAAGTAATTTCCATGTAGTTTACTTTTCAGTGGGATAGTTATTTCCATGTAGTTTACTTTTGAGCGGGATAAGAGTTAATGTACTTTGGTTTAGATGCATGCGGTATCGTGACACATTTGCACAACACATCTTTATGAAAAATGACATACACTCCATGTGAAAATGAGAAGGGTGTTGCCAACTCCTCGGGCGAGGTGGACCGTTGTGGTAAGATTCATATTTTACTTAGGAACCTTATCGCTCGTGACTTTAAAGTTGAGGCGAGGGCATATCTAAATGGTTTTCCGAGGATTGAAAAGTCCACATCGATGATGCCCCGAGCTTTCTTTAGATGAAGTTCTGTCTACATATAACTGTGACATATTCTTATCATCGTGTGCGGACTCCTACGAAAGTTGTCACCTTAATCTGTTGACTTGATGCTCTAGATGTCTTATCATCCACCCCCGAGCCTAATAAAAGTAACACTTCTATTAGGCTTATACATGCACTTATTGGATGAAGGTGTCCACACTAACAGTTAACGAGGTGCTACTTGGGAACGTCGTTCTACATAGAGATGACGTTTGCAGTCTTTTTAGAGAAATGATGCAGGCTCTTGGAGTTGCTACCTTAAGTTGTTGTCGTAATTTGTTAAGGTGTAGGTGATGACTCATGCCTTGTGTCAAGATGTTTAATCAACGGAAACATTGCTTTTAGATGTCGCAAAGGAAACTGTCATGTACATGTTTTTTATCACATAAAGGGAAAAGCCTCAATTGATGAAAGGGACTGAGCCTGAACTGTTAAAGCCTTGGAAAACATCACTTCATACATTCCCGGGCCTTTCCCCCGGGTTTGGTGAAGCGTCGAAGCTTTTAATTGGTAGACGAGAATTTCCCCTCAACTTGGGACCCTAGTTCAATCTTGGTTTTGTTGACACTTGATTTGTTACAAGGCCTTGCTTGTCTTACGATATATTTGAATGTGGGAATATATACCCATTGTGTCTGCACCCTAAATCACTATGGAAGTTTGGATTCCTCCTTGGACTCATGCCTCAAAAAGACAACATAGAGTGCATTGCACATGGTTGTCCACTCCTATAAGGGTAACACCTTTGTCGGTTGCCACCACAAAGGGCGACGAATTTTTGTAGAGAGATGATGATAAACATCTAACCCGCTCGATTCCTGAGAGAACAACACGTTCAGCGGGTGACACCTTCCATGGTAACGACTTTGGTTGATAATTGTTTTAGAGCCTTTTTTTCTTTTTGAGATTTCTGTTCATGAACTCTTTCACCTGACTAACTCATAATGAGTGTCGTTGGTGGAAAAAGGGGTTATTGCACGTATCATGTAAGTCGAATGGGACCTTTGGTGGGCATACAGATGGACCCCTTTAGTCAACGAATGCATTTTTAGGCGTTGACCTCTTTTATCTTTTATGGTTGCATGGACTGATGGATAAACACATTGCAAATAAATATTCTTGTTACAAGAAGGAAAACCTGAATAAGAGAGATATATTAATTCACGGAGGGGTGACGTGTAGCCGGAGTGAAAAGGAACTCATGGGACGGAGCCTCACGGGCTCGCGAGGATGCTGAAATGGTCTTTGAAGCTACCGTTCTGATTATAAACCCTGGCATATAGGCCGTTGATGTGATGCCTGATACTGGTACTCGTAGAGGTACTCAATTTGATTCGAGATGACCCTGTTACCACCTATGGTGGTTGACCCTCCTTGGGTGGTGGTGCATTCGACGAATGTACCTGTGCGTGGTCAGCGAAAAGTGGCTTTGTGGTTGGTTGTTTACCGACAATAACTCGAGTGGTTGGTGGATACATGACTTGTTATCACATTTCCCATAAACAAAACCAATGTTGGATCTTGTTGGATCGGTTACGTTGTTGTGAAGTTCAGGTCTTCGATCTCCTTATAGCTGCTCCAGTGACCTGCAGGAAGGAAAGCGTGGGTTTGTACCCAATTTTTCCCCTTCGATGATTTATCCCGTCAGAGTTTAAAGAGAGAGTATAATGTATTAGGGAAAGAAGAGTGGATAACAATACTGTAATATATGAAAGTTATTTATAGTTAAGAGTAAACCTGACTTGAAAGTTTTAATGGACTAGTGTGGCCCAAGACCAACCCAAGCATGGCCTTGTACTAACTGGACCATCCACTAGACTAGTTAAGTTCGAGAGGCCAATCTAATCCAATGATCAAACTGACACCTTATAGTTAAGTGATTCGAACATTCTGTTTAATTTACAAATCCTAACTCGAAGAGGGTACCCTACCTAACTCAATTCTCCTTCTACAACTGACCAAGGGATTGTATAGGATATATCAAAACTCTATCCATAGTAAAAAAATTGTTAGTGGTTGCACCCTTCCAACCCCATGGGTTGTGGCGACAAAGTTTGGCCCCCCCTAAAACAATTCAACCACAAAGTCCGCGATGATCTGTAAACACCACGACAATCCACTAGTTGTGATGATATGGGTGCTTCTCCTTTGAGTCATTGCGTTGAGATTCTCTATCGTAGTTGAACCGCTTTAAGTCCAAGTATTTTAGAACTGGTCTAACCTTTAATTAACATACTATTACAAAGAGTCGCATTTTCATTTCACTCCCTCCTCTTATGAAATGATGCGCTTCCAACCTCCCCCCCCCCCCCCATTCAGCTCTACATTTGGACCAGTCTAGTCTAGCTTTTGGTCTGGACCAAAACCAAGTCATTATATATTTAAAGAAAATAGGTCGAACTGGTTCTAATCAAACCAATGTTTTGTGTTAATAGACCAGTTATTTTAGTGACCTAAAAAGATATTGGTTTGCTTTAAACAGTTATTGTTCAATTCAAAACTGGTTCGACATCGAAACGGTTCATGAACAAGCCTAATATTGTGCAGCCTAATAACGGTTCGACATCGAAGTTCAATTTATTTAGTAGCCTATGTCCATTTTGTTGGGTATCGATAGTGAGGACCGAATACGGCACCAAGCAAATAAGGCCTCCATGGCCCAATATCATTTCAAAGGGATAAACCCAAACCATTCAATACTAGGCCGATCCACACTCAAGGTAAACTGGAGCCCATCAGAGTTGTTCAGCATGAAACCAAAATTAGAATGATCACCACAACCCGAAATGGTCTCCAAAACCACAACTGAAGCCTCTCACTACGCTCGCCAAGAGAATGCTCACCAAGATAGTCTAACTTCTCAACTCTGGTCCCACAATGGACTTTGAATATACAACCATTATGTCCCGCATATCTCAGGCACATAATCTACTAAGATTACATAACACAACTATAATATTACATGATAACGGTAATATTTGTTATCCTTATCTGTAAAAACACAATATTTACGAATATTCGGTTACCAAAATGGTTTGGTAGTCCATCCCTATAAATACTCATACTTTACATACATTATATACATTCTGAGTTAATACACACAGTATACTCATTTAAAATCGGAGTGGGACCCAGAGGAACCCCGTGTGTTGCGCTGCGCTCCCTTTCTTGCAGGTTCATTGAAGCTCCGACGAAAGTACGTGGTTGCCAGATCAGTTGGCATCCATATCAGTTCCACCTAGGCATCTAGTCAGCATCCGTGAGATCCTGTCCCAACATTTGGCGTTATCTGTGGGAAACTGATAAAACAGTCATGCATACTCGCTTTAACCACAATTGTCATAAACATACCGTAAACGAGCAGTCCCAGGACAGATCTGAGTCCACCGATGTTTTTCCGCTCCATCAGAAAGAACATGCTCGCCAGGCGGTTCCCAATGCTGTCCCACCGAGGTCGGCCGAGGAACACGTTGGCACCTCAATACCAGCTCCAGTTCCTCCCCCTACTGACATTCCATTTTTACCAACTGTCCATGTAGTCGAGGAAACAATCCAGGTCACAGCCGAGATGCTATCTTTCTTGGAAACAATCATAGGACAGGCGCAAAGGCAAGCATCTGCTCCTCATGAAAATTCTCATTCCGCGGGACCACCGCAAGAAGAAACTGGCAATCCCCACACCACTGCTCCTCAAGAAGACCAAGAGATGACCCCGGGAAATCAATATATGCCTCCAGCCTCTATCGTAGCACTAACAACCACCATCTCTGTCAACTTGTCTAGTAATTCACCGATTGGAGAACATAAACCCCTATTCAATCTTTACCAAGTTGAGGAGATGATAAAAAAGAAATTAAAGGAACAGCGCATAGCCGTCAAGACCCCCTTCAGAGAACAATCCTCCCATACATTCATAGTCTCCCTCATAGTGATATGAATCCAAAAAGATGTGGTGGCTAGGCCCATCCCCGAATACAGTGGCGGAGCAGATCCCGTAATGCACGTCGACATGCATGAAGCCTCTCTCCTGGGTAAGTCAGATTATGATTATCACTTAGCCCTGTTATTTCTGTCAACCGTCTCGGGTTTGGCTTCGTCGTGGTTCTTTGGCCTACCTGCAAAATCAATAGGGTCATGGTCAGAACTTAAAACTAAATTCCTGGAGCATTATATGGGCGAGCGTCAATTACTGAAGAGCGTGGTTGCACTAGAAGATGTCAAGCATCAACTAGGAGAAACCCTAGTCGACTTCTAGGGGTGTTTCCATAAGGACATCACTGAGATTGATCTTCGAGTTACAGATGGAGAGATCGTTCAAGCTTTTTATAGAGGGATGGATTTGGCGAGCAAATCCTCGAGAAAACTGTGCAACAAGTACCATGTTCAAGAGATAGAAACACTGATAGAGTTGGCAGCCAGGGCCAAAAGTTTTATAGACCTAGAGAGGGCTAATCCACCTAGAGAGGACTGTAGTTGAATTCCTTGCATCAACCTCGCTAAGGGCTAATCCAGAGCCCCTACGCGATGGAAAAAAGGAAAAGAAGGTAACGTGAGAAGCCTATATTTGAAGCCCCCATGCCAAGTAATAGAGAAGTAGGTCATTGTCTAGACTGCGAAGAAAAGCCTAGATCACACCTCTCAACAAGCAGATATCGACGATACTAGTAGAGATGGAAATGAGGTGCTTGGCTAGACCGTCAATGCCTTGAAAGAATGCTCCACCCATGGGCAAAGATATTGAAAGCTACTTTTGCTATCACAAAGCGAAAGGTGACAAGACCGATGATTCCTGTATACTCAAGCGCTACATCGAGAAGTTCATCCAGAGAGGCATGTTGAAAGAGTTCGTGGCGGGAAGAGATAGGAGTCGAACACCCCCCAGCTTACCACATTTTAAAGAGGTACGGTTTACCGCTGCAATTTTTTGTCGCTCCAGATTTTGGTCGATTTACAGTACCTGTTTTGAATCGGTTCGGTAGAACCACTTTATTAACAAAAAAAAACTGCACCTCCAGCTGGACAATGAACTTAGGAATTCCGTGGACGGAAAACTACTTGAATGAGTAAACGAAAGGAGTGTCATCATGAATGCCCTTGGATCTTGTTGGTGATATTGCTTTGTTTCAGTACAAAGTTGCATTTTCAACTAGAATACTATGTGATGTAATAACATCCCCAAGATATACCACAAAATATAGACATGAGGAAGAACATGTTCTAAATTCATCAAAGATAAGTCTTGAAGAAACTAACAGCTACATTAAAGAGCAAATTCTAAAGCCTAAACACGATGTCGACTCCTTCGTACTCAACAAATAGTAGATGATCACAGAGAAAGCATAAAGCATAAATAGTTAAAAACAATTACCATGAAATTCCTTTTCGAAAATGGACATGACTGTGATAGAGTTCACATCTTGTTGCGGTTCCCAATTGGCAATTCATCAAGGCATCCTCTCCGAAATGGATATCAGCGAACAAATCCATCTTGCATCTTGGATCTTCACGACCTTTCGCTTCTTTTCCGTTGCGATTTCTGCAGATCTCTTGGCGAGGCACTCGAGGAATTGCTGTGTCACACAGGTGACCAGAAATAGGGCTTCCGAGTTCACCTTGTTGCGTCGTATAGGTTGGATCGACTCTGCTTCGCCAGTTCACCTTCGTGGTCTTCATCCGCCATTGGTGAGCTCTCTGAGACTGAAAGCGACGAATTAGGAGTGTAGAAATCTGAAATCCCTAAAATAGAACTGTTGAAGAAGACTGAAGAGGCCAGGTCTTTTAGTAATTAAAACCGATACAAGAACCAGTTTGATTTACCATTTAAGAACCGATTTTTTGTACCTCTTCTGAACCACTCCATATTTTTGCAAAAAAACTGTTTGGTTTATGAACCAGTTCAGCTGTACGGTTCAAAACCGGTACAGTTCATGTACGATTCCGTACTCCATATTTTTGCAAAAAAACTGTTTGGTTTATGAACCAGTTCAGCTGTACGGTGCAAAACCGGTACAGTTCATGTACGGTTCCGTACGGTTTGGCCGAACCAGCTTTTTATGACCAGCCCTAATGAAAAGATATTATGTTTCTAGACACTTTTAAGAAGATGGGAAAGTGTAAAAGAGACCTCAAACGAGTCGACTTTCCACTCATCGTTTTTGCTGGAAGAACGACATACCCGCTGGGAGCCATTACCTTGTCAATAATCTTGGGCGAATTATGGAAAAGCATAGAGGTGTGAGTCGCCTTCATAGTTGTCGATTCACCCGCCTCGTACAATGTCATCCTGGGGAGTACCACCATCAATATTAACAAGATCGTGGCCTCCACAATCCACCAAAAGATGAAGTTCCCAACGTCGAATGGGATTGGTGAAGTTCTAGACGATCAATCATTCTCACGCCAATGCTACGTGAATTGGCTTAACAAGAAGAACAAATGAGAGTCTCTCACCATTGAGACAGAGTCTTACCCTCGTGAGGACAAAGTTCGACTATCCCCAATGGAAGAGTTGACAGAAGTGGAAATTGATGGTCCAAATAAGAAGGTGCGCGTCAGAGCCACCTTGAATGAAGAGCAAAGGGATGCCTTGACTTCCCTATTTAAAGAATTTAAAGTGTTATTTGCATGGAATCCTAGTGACATGCCATGCATCAACACCGACATAATCTATTATGATCTCTGAATAGACCCTTCAGTCAAACCCATTGCTAAAAAGAGAAGGCCGTTTGGATCGGACAAGCGCTTGGTGATCAGGCATGAAGGTGAAAGACTTCTTGAAGCCAAGTTTGTAAGAGATGTGCGCTTTCAGAGTTTCATTGCCAACCCGAAATAAGTCGAACGAAAAATGACGTATATGTGTAGATTTTCGTAACTTGAACAAGGCCTACCCGAAAGACTTTTACCCCATGTCACGTATTGACCAACTAGTGGATGCAACCTCTGGTCACAAGATGCTGAGTTTTATGGACGCCTATTCAGGCTACAAAAAGATCTGAATGCACACAAATGATGAAGCCCACACAACAGTCTATACTGACGGCGATATCCTTTGCTATAAGGTGACACCCTTCAGATTAATCAACGCTGGGGCAACCTATCAGCGAATGGTGAATCGAATGTTCAAAGAGATGCTAGAGTGAAACATGGAAGCCTACGTGGACAACATGTTGATAAAGTCCATTAAGGGTATCCCTCACCTGAAATACATTCGGGAATCATTCGAATGCATGCGGAGGTACCGTGTTTGCCTGAACTGAACAAAGAGTGCTTTTGGAGTAAAGTTAGGCAAATTCTTGGGTTTCATGGTCAATGAAAGAGGAATCAAGGTAAACCCCGAAAAATTCAACGCCATAGAAGAAATGAAGTCCTCTTTCCCTAAAGAAGTCCAGAGTCTGGAATGGTCGACTGGCCGCACTTAATCGCTTTCTCTTTAAGGCGAGCGACAGGTCCCTCCTATTCTTCCAAACTCGTAGGACCAACCGCAAGTTCGAGTAGACGTCAGAGTGTGAAGCTGTTTTTGTCGCTCAAGCAACACCTACAGACACTCCCAGCTTTAGCAAAACCCATTCCTGATGAACCATTTTTTCTTTATATAAGTGTTAGTGATGTCGCAGTCAGTGCAGTATTAGTGAAAGAAGAGGACGGTAGACAGAGTCCAATCAATTTTGTAAGCAAATTATTCAATTCTGCTGAAATAAAATATATCAAGATTGAGAATTATCTTTATGCCTTGTATATTGCTGCTCGGAAGTTGAGGTCATACTTCCACACCCATTCAATCACAGTCCTCACCAACACGCCCCTCAAGTTAGAGTCTTCAGGAAGGATGGTCAAGTGGGTGATTGAGTTGAGAGAATTCAGAATCAAGTTTGCGTCGAAAAAGACTATTAAAGGTCAAGCTCTCGAAGACTTTATAGTGGAAAGTACCGGTAACGGTCATGCTGAAGTGGAACAAGAACAACCAAAGGTGGAACAAAAAGGTTGAGAACTGTATACCGATGGATCTTCCTCAAGAGAAGGCTTGGGGCAGGATTAGTCTTAATCCCTCCTCAGGGCAAGCCCCTCAATTACTCGATCACCCTCACATTCAAGGTGACCAATATTGAAGTTGATTGTAGCACTTATAACTGGACTGCGACTCGCTAAGGGAATGAGTATAACCTCGTTGAAGGTAAATAGTTATTCAAAACTGATTGCCAATCAGATTAATGGCAACAATGAAGCAAAAGGGGAAAAATGATGAAGTGCCTTCGAGTCGATGAAGCAATGAAGGACTTATCGCCGAAATACCAACTTTCGTGATCGAGTCGATACCTTAGCAACAAAACGAGCTAGCAAATTCTCTAAGTAAGTTGGCGTTCGGAGGAACAAGAATGTAGGAAGTACACTTCCTTGAACAAGCGCTATGATCAGTCCTTAAAAACCGAGTATAAATCTTCAATATTGAGGAGCAGGAAAACTGGATGACTTCGTTCCAAACCTTTTTAAAAGTGGGGATCCTTCCAGAAGACGAAGACGAGACTACAAAGAGAAGTTGCATAGCCACAAACTATTTTCTCATAGATGGGGAACTATATAGGCGAGGATACTCAACTCCCTATTTGAGATATATTTCACATCTAGAGACTGAAAGAGTCCTGCGTGAAGCTCATGAAGGGGTCGTCGCATGCCATGAAGGTGCACACTCATTAACACGAAAGATCCTCAAACTAGGTTATTATTAGCCAACTTTTAGCAAAGAAAAAATGAAATTAACAAAGAAATGCGAAACTTGTCAACAGTTTGCACCAAAAACCGGTCGACCACCCACATTGATATCTCCAATGGCGGACGCCTAGTCATTTGCCCAAAGGGGAATCAACATTCTGGGTCCTTTTCCTATAATTACTGGCCAAAGAACCCACATTATCGTGGCAATAATCTATTTCTCCAAGTGGATAGAGGCGAAAGCATTGACATCTACAACTGAATTTCAAGTGATCAAATTTTTAAAGGTCAGCGTTCCCAAGATACTCATAAAAGACAACGAATCGCAGTTCGTGGGAAAAGAACTCAAGGGCTCTACGAAGAATGCCATATTGATCATAGATTCGACTCAGTACATCATCCTCAAACGAACGGACAGTCTAAAACAGCCAACAAAGTAGTCCTGGAAGGACTCAAGAAAAGAGTTCAAGCCTTAAAAGGAAATTGGGGAGATGAGCTGGACAACGTGCTTTGGGCTATAAGAAAGACGCCCAAAACAGCAACAGGGGAAACACCATTCAGTATGGTGTACGGATCCGAAGCAGTGACACACGCCAAAATAGTTGTGCCCACCCACAAGATCCGACACTTTAACGTTAACGCTAACAACCTTGGGTGTCTCACATACATCGATCTAATTAAAGAAAAGTGAAGGCAATCACAAGAAGCACAAGCAAGAATGAGGTTGGCGACCGCTTAGTACTTCAACAGTAAAGTCAGCGCTCATCAATTTTTCATGGGGGAGATGGTTATGCGAAGGAATGAGTTCACAAATTTGGACCAGCATAACAAACTCTCGACCAAGTGGGAAGGCCCGTACAAGGTAGTAGAAATCTCCGCACCTGGGGCATACTACTTGGAAAACATGGAGGGTGTAAGACTAGTTTGTCCATTTAATTCTGAACATTTACGAAGGTTTTATGCATAGCTTGTAATCAAAGTATTATGTTAATAAAGCAAAACATTCCTTCGTAAAAAGCATATTCACTCGAACAAAAACGAACCAAGCTTCAAAGAGCGGACGAACCAACAAGGTAACAGTCCCTCTAAAGACAATAAGACCTAATGTAAAATGGCAGACGAACCAGCCAAGGTAATAGTCTTCTCAATTAGGCAAAAAGAGGATTAAGAACGAACCTAGAAGGGTAACAGTTTCTCTCCCAACAAGACATAAACGAGGGGCGAACGAACCTAGCAAGGTAATAGGTCCCCCCAAACTAGGCAAAAGGAGCAAATGAACTAAAAAGTAACAATCTCTCCAAAAAGACCTAAGAAAAATGGCGAACGAACCCACATCAAGGGTAACAGTTCCCTTAAGTTTGGCAAAATAAAGACCTAAGATAAAAGGCGAATGAACCATGAACAAGGGTAACACTTCCCTTAAGTTAGGCAAAATAGAGTGGACGAGCTGTCAAAGTAACAGTCACTCATAATAAAAGCTTAAGAGAGAGAACGAACCCCCCCCCTAAGGTAACAGTTCCTTTGAAAAGCTTGAAAGAGCGAACGAACCTTCTAAGGTAACAGTACCTCTGAATGGGCGAACGAATGTTAGGTAACATCTCCCTTAAAGGCGAGCAAATCTAAGGTAGCAGTTCCCCCAAAAGGCGGATGAATCTAAGGACCAGATACACTAAAAGGCGAGCTAATCCATTAAGGATAACAGTTCCCTTAAAGGCAATATTAATCCTTGGGTAACAATTCCCTAAAGAAATTTGGCAAAAGGAACGGACGAGCTAAAAAGGGCAACAATCCTTCCTCAAAAGCCTAAAGTAGCGAAAGAACCTCTAAATGTAACATTTCCTCCTAAAGTAATAAACCCTTCAAATTATAAGGCAAGACTATTCGATAAAGGCTAAAGTACTTAAAGCTTCTTAAATATGGTCAAACTTCTTAAAGCTTTCAAGCAAGTTCGACATCGGAAATGCCCAAGTACATTAAAAGTCAAACATAGCAAATGCTTATAGAATGAAAAAAGGCATCCATTATATTTAATATCTAAGAAACAGTCGAAATAAAATATAATTACAAGGTTCCTAAAGAAAAGAAAAACAAACTAACTCTCAGTAAGGGGAGGGGCAATACATAAGAGGAGGAAGAGCAAAAGTATAAGGAGGTCATGTGACTTTGCGAGGTTGTAGTCCTTTTTGACATAGCATGCTCCTTCAAATTGAAGCTCTTCATCAACTCAGTCACTTAGAGGTATGGAGCATCAAGGCGTGGACTCTTTGGGGGTTGCGGTTTCCTTATTCGCTCCTGGAGAAGCCTTCTCCTCACCAACCGCCGCAGAAGGAGCTTTCTTGGTGTAGACGATCTTTATGAAGTCCTAATGAGAATTCACCTACCAGAGAGGAAACTTGGGGTTTATCCCCTGGATCTTGTCAACCAAGACCTGGAGATAGGCAACAACCTCAGCCTTCATTACCTCCAAAGCACAGTCGGTAAATGCCTCGAACCTCTTGAAGTCCTCAACCACGCTCTGAGGGCGGGACAGCCTTGAGCTTCAGCTCAAGAAGCTCCTTCTTGGCTACAAAGTCATCCATCTGAGCCCGAGCCTCCCTCAACTCGACCTGATGGTGAGTAACCTCCGTCTCTAGCTGAACGGAGTACTTGTCAGCCTCCTTGGTCTGAAGCTCACCTTGGAGCCTGCCGAACTCGGCGAGCGCCACTTGATCCCCTCGCATCTTGATCAAGGCGAGCAGCTCATTCTTATTCTCCGCAGACTCCCGCCAAGCCTGTTCCACCAGCTTAGTGGAGGCATCTACCCGCTGCCTCAGCTCCTCCCTGTCCAAGGGATGGTACCCCAATCTCTGGTACTGCTGTAGCTTGATTAGAAGGTTAACCTGCTTATCAGCGAGCTCCGCTACAAGTCGTTCTATCACCATCTCTTTGAGGACGAGCTAACAAAAGGAAAAAAAGGCCAAGTTAAAAAGACTAAGGAGTTTAAAGGGCAAGCAATTAAAGGGAAGTCTATAAAGATGAACTATTAAAAGAGTTTACCAGGGACATATGCTCAAAATGCGTCCTCGTCATGACTTCAACGTCGTTCAACTCTGAGGGGACCTCCCCCAACCCGAGGGGGAAGGATCTCGTTCAGCAGGTGCATTCGCATGTTCGGGTTGCCCTTCAGCACCGTTTTATCATAAATTTCTGTCTCCCGGTCATTAAGGCAAGGAGACTCGATGGCTGGTGAAGATCCACCAATGGGCAGTACTCCCCGGTGAAGGGAGATTTAGAGATGGTCTCCATGACAGAGCCCCGGGTCGGGACCTTATTCTGAGCCCCATTTCCCCTAGAGGGGTTGAGGCAGTAACCGACCCAAAGGTAGGAGTATCTATCCGGGGAGCAGATAGGACCCGACAACAGAAGGTTGATCCTAGCTAGGACCCCTCGCCTTCTTGGATGGAGTAAAAGCAAGAGCCGCAGTGGCCTGGACCTTCCTTGAAAACAGGCAAATAAAGGTGTCAACCCTTAAAGTAAGTCAAAGGAGAGAACGAAAGTAGAGGTCGAAACCTAAAAATACCTATTGGGTGATCGTCGGAGGTAGTCCCAGTATGCTCCTCCTCGAGCCTGCGCTTGGTCGTGCAACTTGAAAGAGGGGGAGGAGAACTCAAGGTCGCTTGTGCTTTAAACAACTATGTCTTAGCCTGCTTGGAAAAGAGACTGAGAAGTTTAGGTCCCTAAGTGCCTACAACACAAAAAGCAATAAGAGAAAAGATTAGAAAATTACCCAGTCAATAGAGATTGGTAATGACTGTTGAATGCCCGCCAGCCTAATGGAAGCCCTACTGTGTGTGACGTTGGAATCAGTCATCAATGGTGTTCCTCTCATGACCCGATAGCTCGCCAAATCTCGGGGGAATATCCCGCTTCGGTTGATAAATGTCCCAAGGTACGCCATTCTTATAGAAGAAATTATACTTCTTATAATTCAAGTTGGTGGCCCGGAAGTCGTCCACCAGTCGAAAGTGAACATTCCAATTCCATGACTGGGTCCTCCACTCCTCAAACTTCGGCCAACAAATTTAGAAATGATAAAGATGATTAGCCCCAACATCTAACTGGTAAAAGCACTGGAAATGGGAAAGTAATTATGTCTATCCTTGGTGCATGCACATGAACTTAAACCCAACCCACATCCAGATGGCGTTGGGTACCAGTTCCGTAGAACCTATCTCGAAATAGCAACAGAGATCCTTCGAGTCTTCACAAAGATGAAAACGCAAACCAACATCAATTTGAGTCACATAGATGTAAACCTCTCCTTCTCGCGGGTAATGCAACCCTAGACTTAGGTATCTAGCTGCATTTGCTTCTTCCAGGCCCGTAAGGGCAACCACAACCTTAAACTGAGCTGACCTCAGTTCATTGGTTTTAATATCTAAAAGTGTCATGGAAAAGGCAATAACACGACTAAAATTTCAAAAATAAGGAAACTTTACCGCTCAAATAGAAAGGAAAAGACAAAAAATCTACCCGTTGGGAAAAAGGCCAGAATGTTGGCCTCATGCATGTCCACCACAATAGGTGTGGCAGTGTGGCTCCCGGAGGTCTGTTATGGTATTGGGGTCTTCTGGACAGATACCAAAGTGTGAGAATCCTTAATCGCAAGGGGGGCATTAGAAGCCCTAGGAGTACTCTTCGGTCCGGATGAAGAATGGTGCACAGAAGGTTTGGAGGATGACGCCTTGCCGGAAGTTTGGTTCCTGTTGCCAACCATTGTTGCAGAAAGTTTTACTGGTGATGAAAAAGGTTGAAGATAAGGTTGAATAGAGATGAAGGTACAAAAGGGAGCAGAAAAACACTTGAAAGCTCAGAGAATAAGAAAACTTAGCACTTGTAAACTGCTAAGTGACAAAGGTTGCTTTTTATAACCAAATACGGGGAAATTGAACGGTTGTCTTCGAGAAACTCAAACAATTATTACAACCTTTTTGTAAAATCGAAGCAGTCATAGAACCAAAGAGTTACATCGGGGAGACAAAGGGTCGAAACAGTATGTAAAGGTGTCGGCCTATACTACAGTAGTCAACAAGATGCACATGCAATTGACGTTCTTTCGACTTCCCGTTAATAAACATTGCATTCGTTAAATGGCTAAAACCTTACGAATAAAATTGTTCACCAAGATATACACGCACGCCTTTCCTAAAACCCTAGCAACGGTAGCGTTCGACAAATAATAGAAAATTCGCATCCACGAGCCCTGGTAACGAAAGCGTTCGCCAAAAGGGTCAAGGATCATCATTCCAAAACTCTACAAATCAAAACCGTTCGCCAAATCATACGAAGCATCGAAGGGCGCAAAGATTAAACAAGACATCGAATGTCCAAACAAGAATTCACTATCTCAACCCTTCCTCACAGATCAAGCTCGACTGACGCAACTTCACCCAAGCTTCGGGGGAAAATGTTGGGTATCGATAGTGACGACCCAATACGACACAAAGCCCATCAGACCTCCATGACCTAATATCATTTCAAAGGGGTTAAACCCAAACCATTCAAGATTGGGACGATCCACACTCAAGGTAAAATGGAGTCAATCAGAGCGGTTCAGCATCAAACCCAAAACCAGAGTGATCGCCACAGCCCAAAGTGGTCACCAAAACCACAACTGAAGCCTCTCATTGCGCTCGCCATGAGAGTGCTCACCAAGAGAGTCTAACCCCTCAACTCTGGTCCTACAACCCACTCCGAATATACAACCATTATGTATCGCATATCTCAGGCACATATTCTACAAACATTACATAAGGCAACTGCAATATTATGTGATAACAGTAATATCTATTATCCTTTTCTGCAGCAACACAATATTTACGAATATATTAGGTTACCAAAATGGTTTGGTCTTCCATCCCTATAAATACTTTTGCTCTACATACATTATATACATTCTGAGTTAATACACACAATACAGTCATTTAAGCATCGTAGTGGGACCCAGACGAACCCCCTCTGCTGCGCTCCCCTTCTTTTAGGTTCATTAGAGCTCCAGCGAAAGTACGCGGTTATCAGTC
Source organism: Chamaenerion angustifolium (assembly GCA_946814005.1). Taxonomy (NCBI): domain Eukaryota; kingdom Viridiplantae; phylum Streptophyta; class Magnoliopsida; order Myrtales; family Onagraceae; genus Chamaenerion; species Chamaenerion angustifolium. The sequence continues at coordinate 7,405,926 of OX328279.1, forward strand.
CAGTCGACATCTAGATCAGTGCCAGATAGACATCCAGTCAGCATCCACGAGATCCTGTCCCAACACATTTCACATATAAATAAATATTCAAATTTAATAGCTTTATAAAGCTTCTATATGATAAACTACATTGTATATTTAGTTGTGTTTTTCTATAGTGAGAAATAGTTTCAAAAACCTTCTTTTCTTTTTTTTTTTTTTTTTTCATTTTGAGTGTGTAAATCACTAGACGATTTATATAATAAAATCTATAGATGAATCTTATATATAGTATATAATGAAAAGTTGTATAATGAAAAGGATTAAAATGTCCCTTGCGCACAACTCAATACACAAATAGGGTACGGTAAAATACAACATTGTCCGCTAAAGTTTGCTCCATTTTTAATTTTCCCCCTTAAAGTTTAAAATTTTAAATTTTACTCCTCATGTTTGGACCGAAAAAAATTACCACATTTTCGTCTAATTGTTGTTTATTTGTGATGAAAACGTGGTCATGTGTCAAACACATGATTTTTTAACATTCTGAAGCGACAAAACTGCCCTCCATTCCATTTCACGGATTGCAGGCGAGCTAGTCAACTGAGCCAGCACTAGGCTAGGTTTCAAATGAAGTGTACCCTTAGGTAAAAGTGGAGACTTTGGTTTGAATGTCTTCGATTCGAGACTCAGTCGCGAGAATGGGCAGGTGAAACTGTCGGTTGTTGAGGGCTTCTCCGGTGGGCGCAAGAATGTTCTTCTTCAACAGGATAAACTTTAGCAGTCTGCACCAATGCCAACAACAGTTTTGAGGGCTTCTCCAAACCTAAGAGAAACAAAAACAGAGCAATCTCATCAAAAGGAACAACAAACATTTTACGTTTCAATTAATCGAGCAATATAATATAGTTTTTGGAGTGAGAGGAGGCAAAAGATGAAACATTGGAAACATTGGCGATAAATAAACCTTCCCAACCTCTGCCACAGCTACGCGAGCTACCTCAATGACCACCTGATGTGGTGTCGCCAATCTGGCAGGTTGCTCCACTAACCACTTCAGGTCACCGAAGTCGAGGATGAATCATGAGGTCTTGATCCTCGACTCGACTAGATTTTCGAGGTTGGTCACTTGAGACAACTTCGTCGCCTTGTCGGAGCCAATTTTTCTCTCTAGAGAAATTACTTTAACGTTCTTGAGATTTATTTAGCAGTCTTCGATTCAACTCATCAGTTCTCTTACGACGGCTTCAGCCTCTCGGCCTTGACAAGATTTCGACCATTTTCTTAACGTCATCGGCTCGTTGCTGGGTAGAGTTTGCTCCGAAGAAGTTTGCTTTGTAGTATAAATGGAATGGAAGACACTTTGATCATTTAAGAATATTAAAAAATCGTGTGTATGACACATGACCACATTTCCGTCACAAATAAATAACAATTGGACGGAAAATTGCAACTTTTATTCAGTCTAAACCTGATTATTAAAATTTAAAATTTTAAACTTTAATAAAAAAAAGCTTAAACACTGAACAAACTTTATGAAATAATGTCCTATTTTGACCAATAGAAATATTGTTTAACATGTGGCTGAGTTTTCTTTTCCGTGATCTTAATAAACCGACCTCTTCATTGGTTCTGTATGTAAGTTGTCGGCGGATCTAGAATTTAATCCAAGTAGCCTCCACCTCCTCATACCTATCCATCCATCCATCCCCACACTGTACTTCATAGTGCATAGTAGGGGAGAAATGTACAAAAAAGTTACATTTTGTTTCTTCTTATAAGACTTACAGAATCAGTTCAAGTCATTGCTTTTTGTTTATAAAGAAGTAACAAAACTAAAATAGAAGATAAAATATTCTTATTTAAACTGCAGAATGTCAAGAAAGACTCGTTTTTTAATTATTATCACCCAAACCGTATAACTGTCGAGATGAATACAGAATGAGTCCTTTAATCCACTAGCTGCCTATTTATACACAATCGAATCCCTGCTTCTCTCTCTCCTATCTTACTCTCTCTCTCCTATCTTACTCTCTGAAGTCAGACGCTTCTTGCCTGACTAACCATGGATCTAGTAGTTGACAAGGCTGCCGGCGGCCGTGAGTATAAGGTCAAGGATATGTCTCAGGCGGACTTCGGTCGCCTAGAAATTGAACTCGCGGAGGTAGAGATGCCCGGTCTCATGTCCTGCCGTACCGAGTTCGGTCCCTCCCAGCCACTCAAGGGTGGCAGAATCACGGGCTCACTTCACATGACCATCCAGACCGCCGTCCTCATTGAGACCCTGACTGCACTCGGCGCCGAGGTCCGCTGGTGCTCATGCAACATCTTCTCCACTCAGGACCACTCTGCCGCGGCTATCGCACGTGACTCAGCTGCCGTCTTCGCTTGGAAGGGTGAGACACTTCAGGAGTACTGGTGGTGCACGGAGCGGGCCCTAGACTGGGGCCCTAATGGTGGTCCGGATCTCATCGTCGACGACGGTGGTGACGCCACTCTGCTCATCCACGAGGGAGTCAAGGCCGAGGAGGTGTACGAGAAGACTGGAAAGCTTCCCGACCCAAACTCCACCGACAACGCTGAGTTCCAGATCGTGCTGGGGATTATTCGTGATGGGTTGAAGGCAGATCCGAAGCGGTACCAGAAGATGAAGGCGAGATTGGTGGGTGTCTCAGAGGAGACCACTACCGGTGTGAAGAGGCTGTACCAGATGCAAGATAATGGCACTCTTCTCTTTCCCGCTATTAACGTCAATGATTCCGTTACCAAGAGTAAGGTGAAATCTTCTTTTCCCGTTGTTGTTCATTATACTCTTATCAAAGAGTTTCATGGGTTTATTTTTGTACATGCAAAATGTTGAGATAAAGCTAGCTATACGTAATGTTTGGATTAACTAGAACCTCTCTTTCAGGTCGTATTTGGCTTTCAATAATTGAGCCTCTATATTTCATGCATTATTTAGTTTAATGATGACGATGGAGATTATGATCCAATTACTAGTTTTATGTGTAGAATTTTGAGTCTTATTTGACAAATTAGTTCAGATCTGTGTCTGTTTCTCGACTATATTGTGTTTCAATTCTTCCATGCATTAGCATTTTTTTTGTGTTCTTGGTTCTGCAAGAGTAATATAGGTCAAGACTGCCAGATGCTTAAACTACACGTTTGTTAGACTTAGACTCAAATGAGTTAGTAAATCTGAAAGCAATCACTTAACTCGATTTGATGAAAGGGTTGTTCATTCATAGCATCATTAAGATTTCTTATTACGCATTTGATTAGGTTAGTATGAATTGTGAAATGAGCATTGACAATTTGGTATTGACAACAGTTTGATAATCTCTATGGTTGCCGGCATTCTCTCCCTGATGGTCTCATGAGAGCCACTGATGTGATGATTGCCGGAAAGGTTGCTGTTGTGTGTGGGTACGGTGATGTGGGGAAGGGCTGTGCTGCTGCCATGAAGCAAGCAGGAGCTCGTGTGATTGTGACTGAGATTGATCCAATCTGTGCACTCCAGGCCCTCATGGAAGGTATCCCCATCCTCACCCTGGAGGATGTTGTCTCTGAGGCTGATATCTTTGTCACTACCACTGGCAACAAAGACATCATCATGGTCGACCACATGAAGAAGATGAAGAACAATGCTATTGTATGCAACATTGGCCATTTTGACAATGAGATTGACATGCATGGCCTCGAGACTTATCCGGGTGTCAAGAGGATCACCATTAAGCCCCAGACTGACAGGTTGATTGATTTAGAACCAAAACACAAAATTCACTATTTTTGTATGTTATACTGAATCATAATAATGACCTATGACTGCAACAAAACGTCCAGGTGGGTCTTTCCTGAGACAAACTCAGGTGTGATCGTGTTGGCTGAGGGAAGGTTGATGAACTTGGGATGTGCGACGGGGCACCCCAGCTTTGTGATGTCGTGTTCATTTACAAACCAGGTGATAGCCCAGCTGGAGCTCTGGAAGGAGAAGGGGTCTGGGAAGTATGAGAAAAAGGTGTATGTGTTGCCCAAGCATCTTGATGAGAAGGTGGCTGCTCTTCACCTTGGCAAGCTAGGGGCTAAGCTCACCAAGCTCTCCAAAGACCAAGCCGACTATATCAGTGTCCCTGTCGAGGGTCCATACAAACCCGCTCAGTACAGGTACTGAAGATACTGCATCCTCTTTCTTAGGAGGAGAGGAACATCCAATCGATCATCGACGCAATTTGAATGTGCAATTTCATTGATGTACTACTAAGAAAATATTGCTTGTGTTTATCTATCAAGAAGGGCGATCTCTGATCGACCTATATATTTGTTTGAGTTGATTAATTAATGATAAAGGGTTTGAATAAGGAGAATTCCACAGGTAGTTTTGAATCTTTTGATTCTTTTATGCGATAAGTAATTGTAATCAACAAAAGGTCTCTCGTGTCTGTAAGACAGTGACTGTCTCTTCTTCTATGCCCAAGAGTACACAGAGTTTAGTTCTTTAGACGATTGCAAATATAGAAGATCAAACTATATCTGATTTCTTGAAGCAACTGATCTTTTCTTAGGGTTCCGTTTAATGAGTAAATTATTTTTTAGTCACTTGTATTAACTTATATTACATTTTGGTTTAAACTTGTGTTATTTACATTTATATTTAAAAATATTTTTTTTGTTAAATTCATTTAGGTATTCGAAAAGTCACGTTTTTATAAATAATTATCTAAAAAAACAATTATTACTTTTAGGTACCTCAAAAGTGATAAATATACCTACTTTAATTGGACCCCCGAAAATAACAAAAAAAATAAATAAAAATTCATTAATGACAAAGTAAATACATATGATTGTTACAATTAAACAACTTAGAGATATCTAAAAACAATCGTAAAATAAAGTAGAGATAGCTTAATCGAAGAAAATATTACATATGTAACATATACAAACCGAAATATGAAGTTAGATACATTTATGATTTCAAAAGTATATGAAAGTAATAAATTTTTTATTAGATACTTATTTATAAAAACTTATAAACTTATAAGGTACTTAAGTTACTTTTATCTCAATTAGTAATTGTTGTTACTTTTGCTCCCGTTGGTGATGAGATGTGAGGCAATAGTTTAATGATATGAATTGCATATCCCATGTTTGAAATTTAATCAATGTTTCTTATCCTTGTAAGTCTTTAGAGTTAGTTGCGAACTCCGTCACATGTAATTTTCCAGCCTCTGTTTTCTGTAGCATTTGTTTTCCAAATTCAAGCCTTTGAACAATTGAATTCGTTGTTTGAGTCGAAATCTATTGCCAGGAATTTCATGTTGGTGTTGCGTAGTGGTTGCCATAGGTTATACGTCTCTCTAGAATTTCGTGATTGATAAACAGGAGATCAATCATTATTTTTTATAAGCTTTATTGTGAAGACCAATCGGACCAGTGATTTGGTAGTGAACTAACCAAGTCAGGAACATGCCCCCTCATTTATTGGATGGTAGTTGTGATCTATTTCTGATAACGTTGGTAATATAATCTCATCGCAACTTCATTACGTTATAATATATCATTTTCTAACACATTATTAGTTTTTATTCTTCAATAATCTCCTTTTCCATAACAAATTTGGATTGAGATGCTCGTTATTAGTCGATATACCATATTATGTGTGCAACATATGCCCTCCTATCTAATTATTAAAGGGATGATAGGAAAAAGGAAAAGATTATGTTTTTTTTTTTCTATTTGGATATTAAAAGAAAAAAAAATTTGATGCATTTGTTTGTTTGTCCAAAGTGCACTTTGATAATTAAAGAGTTCTACGTCGGCAAAATATCCTTGGTCCTTTACAATCAAATGAATAAGAGAAGTGGGTGTTGAAAGACTCAATCAAAGTTGTATACTTTGTTTAGGGTTTTAAGCAATTCAGTTAGCGCATTCATTTGCGGTTTGTTTTCAAAAATATACTCCATTCGAAAATCAAATACAAAAATAATCAGTTTTCAAAACTATTTACATACTATACCAACTCGTGACTATCAATCGCGGGTAGGATGTATTCTTAATGTTATTAAGTTTCACCTGCAACTTGCTGTCATAGTTAGGATTTTTCACCGTACCTGTAACTGTCAATCACGTGTACTTTTTTTATATTTTAAACTGCACATAAATTAAAAATTATTGTTATAGGTAGGGATGGGCATGAACCAGTTCGGGGCCGAACCGGTTCATGAGCTGTACCTTTACGACATTTTAAAGAGGTACAGTTTACCGCTCCAGTTTTTGGCCGCTCCAGATTTTGACTAATTTACCGTACCTGTTCTGAACCTATTCAGCCGAACCATTTTATATATTAAAAAAAAACTATAATAATACATAAACCATAATCCATAAACCATAATCCATAAATCATAATCCACAAACCATAAACCATAAAACCATAATCCATAAACCATAATCCTAATCCATAAACCATAATACATAATCCATAAACCCTAAACCCTAAACCATAATTCATAATCCATAAACCATAATCTATAAACCATAATCCATAATCCATAATCCATAAACCATAAACCATAATTCATTATACTAATGTAGATTGTAAATAATCACCGAACCAACTTTGGTCTAATGGTTTAGAGTAGATGTTTTAAAAATTAAATATAATATTGTATTAAAACTGGTACAAGAAGTGGTACGGTTTCTCATTTGCGAATCGTTTTTTGTACCTCTTCTGAACCGCTCCATATTTTTGCAAATAATCTATTTGGTTTGTGAACCGGTACGGCCGAACCAGTTCAAAACCAGTATGGTTCACAAAAGATACAGTTTACAAAAGGTACGGTTCGACCAAACCGGTTTTTTATGCTCACCCCTAGTTATAGACTATTTATATATTGACTCTGATTTAGACACATTTTTTTCAAGTTTGTCCCCCAAAACAATGAAATAAAAAAGGTTATTCAGGGTACCTAAGACACATTATTGAGATATGTAAAATTTTTAGAACATAATAAAGGAAATTACTTTTAATAATTAGACAAATTACAAGTATAACCAAATAAACCAAATCACATTCCGAGTTACACAACAGTACAAAATAACTATAGTATTTACATTATTGTTTACAAAATCTCTTATTGTGACTTGTTTGACCACATTTATTACATTTCCTTTGTCGTAGTGTACTATTAGAATCCATCTTATTGTGAATTTTCACTTTTCTGCACCCACGTGATAAAATTAACATTTGCGGATTACACATTACTGTTTGACTGTTCCACGTTGGCCACCAATATGATTCTGGTAATGGTTGAAATTTAGGAAGGCATGTCTACACGTAGTAATCAACACCAAAATGTGGATCAACGTACGGTTTGACATCCATATGTATGCATCAGATCACTGCCATGACGTGTTGACATGGTCGTCTAAACAATGTCCATTCACTACAGTCACATGGCATTTGTTGTAGGTTTACGCGGTATCAACATGTGTTCTTACTCTATACTGTAAAGAACCCTAAAGAACCTAGAAAACCTAGAGAGCTTCTAGAGAATTCTTGACGGAAGAGAGAGAGTTATAAAACCGAATGCCCTTTATTGAATCAGATAGTGTACTTATATAGCAGTTCTGTTCTACGAATTTACAACCGAAGTCCTTCTAATATTTAACCCTAGCTAATGAGGACAGAAGGAATAATTACAAAATACACCTTAAACTAAAACATGGACAATTAAGTCCCTAAATATTGGAATATCATCTTGAATTTGAACACTCCCCCTCAAGCTGAAACTCCAAGAAATAAGTCAATCATTCCAAGTTTGTTTAGAATAAGTCAATCATTCCGAGAAATCTTAAATATGTCAGCCAACTGCTCTCCGGATTTGATATAGCTAGTCTTCACAACACCTGCATTTATTTGTTCTCGAATAAAGTGACAGTCAATTTCTATATGTTTAGTCCTTTCAGGATACATAGGATTAGCTGCTATTTGAATTGCAGCTTTATTATCACAATATAAACATGCAAGAATAAAATTTAACACACCCAATTCACTAAGCAAACCTCTTAACCAAATAATTTCTGAAATAATAGAACCCATGCTACGATATTCTGCTTCAGCTGAGGATGTAGCCAATGTTGCATGTTTCTTTACTTTCCATGAAATAAGGGAATTTCCAATTTTAACACAATATCCAGAAACAGATCTTCTACTTTCCAAACAGCTTCCCCAGTCAAAATCACAAAAAACAATTAAATCAGTACAAGGATCTGAACTAAGCAAAACACCAAGCCCAGGTTAATTTTTTACATATCTTATAATTCTATAAACACAGTCCAAATGAGATTTTTTTTGAATTTTGCATAAATTGACTCAAATGCTGAACATAATAACTTATATCTGGTCTCGTAATGGTTAAATAAAGAAGCTTACTGATCAGTTTTCTAGAAAGAGTGGGATCAGAAATCACGGCATCATCATTATTCAGCCCAAAATTTTCATCATATCCCTTTGTTGTGAGCTTAAGATTCTGCTCCATAGGGGTCTTATTGGGTTTACCTCCTAACAAACCAACCTCAGAAAGCAGCTCAAGTGAGTATTTTCTCTGGCACAACAAAAGACCTCTTTTAGATCTAGTAATTTCTATACCTAGGAAATATTTTAACTCACCCAAGTATTTCATTCTAAAGTTGTGTTTATAAAGTTGCATTTAACTCAGCAATAAGACTCTCACTATTACCAGTAATCATAAGATCATCAACATAAACAAGCATAGCAACACTTTCAGAACCACGACTTTTAGTAAATAGAGAATAATCATATAAACTTTGTTTGTACACATTTTTTGTCAATGCCTTCGTGAGTTTGACATTTCATTGGCGAGATGCCTGCTTTAATCCATATAGAGATTTTCGCAAACGACAGACAAGATTACTCTCCCCCTGTTGCGAAAACCTTGAGGAATTTGCATGAAAATTTCCTCCTTAAGGCCTCTTGCAAAAATGCATTGAATACATCCATCTGATACAAAGGCCATTTTTCCTTAGCAGTAATTGCAAGTAAAGATCAGACCGTCACCATTTTGGCGACAGGAGAAAAAATGCCACTGTAATCAATTCCCTGTTTTTGATTAAAACCTTTTGCTACTAGGCGGGCCTTATATCTTTCTACTGATCCATCAGAATTATACTTAATCCTATATACCCATTTACATCCAATCACATGTTTTCATGGTGGAAGAGGAACAAGGGACCAAGTCTTATTATCTTCTAATGCCTTAATTTCATTTTTCATGGCATCGACCCAATTTTCATCATGCCATGCATCATTATAATTATCCGGTTCAACAGGCCGTACTAAAGAGCTAATAAAACACCTATATCGAGGATGTATGGAATCATAGCAAACCTGATTACGAATAGGCAAGTAACGGTATTACCAGTCTACACATAGTCCTTCTTCCAAATAGGTGTTTTAGTTAACCGAGATGACCTTCTAGGCTCATCATTAGAAACATGTGGTGGTTCTTCATTGAAGGAAGTCTCAGTTTCTGGTTCTGCTTCTGGTTCTGCATTGTCAGAGTTATTGCGATCAAGATGATCCATTGACTCTAATAATGAGAAGGGACTCGCTTCATCAGCTGCTGAATTGGTTGGCTCATGAACGAAAAGATTGTCGTGATTTTCCTTGGTGTTTTAGAAGGGAGAAATATCTTCCTGGAATATCGCATCTCTACTTACAAAAAAGAGTTTAGTCTGCAAATTAAATAATCGATATCCTTTCTGAGTTGGGGAATACCTCATCATAATACAAGGAAGCAATTTAGAAGCGAATTTATCTGCAATAGGCAGTACTTTAGCATAACATAACGAACAAAAAACACGAAGATGGCTCAAATTCGGTTTTCTTTTAAGTAATTTTTCATGTGGAGACATACCATTTAATATAGGAGTAGACATCAAATTAATCAAATAGCAGGCAGTCAAAATACAATCACCCCAAAATCTTAACGGGATGTTTGCTTCAATTTTAAGGGCTCTAGCTACTTCAAGAAGATGTTTATGTTTTCGCTCCACAACCCCATTTTGTTGGGGGGGGGGGGTGGAGAGCTACTTTCATGAACAACTCCTTGTTTTGAAAGAGAGAAGATACTTGTTCATTGAAATATTCACGCCAATTATTAGTTCTTATCCTTTTGACAGAAGTATTGAACTGATTTTTAACAAACATAAAAAAATGTTGGATAATGACAATAACATCAGACTTACAACTCAGCAAATATGTCCAAGTTGTCCTAGAGTAATCATCAACAATAGTTAAGAAAAACCTCTTATTACCGTAGGTGGGCCTGTGATAGGGACCCCAAACATCCATGTGTAATAGTTCGAAAGAAAAAGAAGTTCTAGAACTGATGTTCGGAAAAGGCAACCTATGTTGCTTAGCTAAGGGGCAGACATCACAATTAACCAAACAATTATTATGAAAGGAAATGTTTTTAAGGGAATCAATCCTACTCAAGGTCTGAATTGAGGCGTGCCCTAATCGTCTATGCCATTAAATGGTTTGAGGATGTGAAGTAGAAGTTTGTAAATCTTTGGTTTGAGCAGGATGTTTAAAAACATAAAGGCCTCCAACTTTTCTACCAATCCCCAACACCAGACCACTGTAAAGATTCTGCATCATTGCATAATAGGGGTAAAAATTAATAGAACAAGAGAAATCTTTAGTAAGCTTAGCAATGGATAACAGGTTATGCTTAAATTCTGGAAGATATAAGACATTTGACAAAAAATTCGAGTTGGCAAGATGAAAATTTCCAGATTTAATAACATCAGAATGAGAACCATTTGGTAATTGAACCCTGAAGCTACTATTTCCAAATTTATTAACCAGTCAGATCTACAACTCATATGGTCAATTGCTCCTGAGTCCAGTATCCAAAAATCATTATGAGAAACAGAAGAATTTAAACAGAATGTACCTGCTGCGTTTGCTCTTATTTCTGAACCCTCCTGCTGCTCCTGATACCTGCTCAGCAACTGAGCAATCTGCTCCAGATTCTCCGTGTTGACCATGGCAGGTTCAGTGTGCGGCGTGTCAAGGGGGTAGAACAACCTGTGTCGATGGACTCAGGTGTAGAGCATAGGGAAGATTGGGAGTTGGACACAATGGTATTATTGGCCTGGGATTTCCTATCCTGACTCAGGTTATTTCTCCTATCCTGACTCAAGGTGTTTGTGAAACTGTTCACATTCACGGGTTGGTAAAGAACAAATAGCATCAAACTCATCCCACATGAGACAGATTCTGGAAAAATACTCAGAAATGGTGTCAAGACCTTGCTGAACTAGGGATATGTCACGGTGGAGTTGAAAAATCCTAGATCCATTCACTTTGTTAAACTCTCTTTCAAATCTTTCCAGTCATGGTAGGCACTAGTAGAGTAAACTATTCCTAACATAAGCTCACGGGAGACCGAATTCATAATCCAAGAAAAAACTAGGGCATCACATCTGTCCCAAATCGGGTGTAAACTGGGATCATAATTCTCTTTGATACAAGAACCATCTATGAAGCCCAACTTGTTCTTAGCTACAAGGGAGATATGGATAGCTCGACTCCAAAAGGAGTACGTGTCAGGTTTGGTAGTTTCTCTGAGATGAGAGAAAGGCCAGGGGTATCGTAGGGATGGAGGAAAATAGGATGATTGAGATCAATCATCGGGCAGCCGAAGCCGCCATGGTTACGAAACTAGTGGCTCCGAGGGTGGTATTGATGGTACTCGAGGATGATGAAGCTATTAGAGCAAAAAGAAACAAACAACAAATAAAATAGAGAATAGGTTGCTGTAAAACAATGAATCAACAACAACAAAAAACAGAGTTACAAATAAACGATTCTTATTTAAAGAACCACACCAGATAAAACTGATACAGGAAGGTTATTGTTATGAGAATAAAGAAAACAATCCATACACATGTATCAGATCTGAAAGAAAATATTCGAAACTATATCTAAAATAATCAAGATACCAAACAAGATAGAAACATATTATAAGAACATGATCCTTACGATAATCAAACATGTATGATAGAAAGATAGATCAAGGAATATTGATACATGCTTTCAATGTATGTGAATAACAACAAAGGTTCATAAAGAAACAAAAAAATGCAGAGGCAAAATCCTAAATACACCACACATGAATGGTCAATAAGGATCTGAATGTTCGCTATAATAAAAAACTGAGAAGACAACAAGGATTTACTCAAAAAAAATTATTATAAAAGAAGACTATAAAACATGGATAACATAAGATTAAACAAGTATCAACCAAACCAAAAAAAATATACAGATCTAAAATATCTCCGAAAAACCCCCGCACATAGACTATGAACCTGAAACACAACATATAGATCTACAGTTCATTATACCAATAACAAATATATCCAGTATATGCAACACAGATCAGATGTAATGTAGTATAGATTCATAAATCTGTAAAAGAACCAAACAGATATCAGAAATATGCAACAGGTTCGTACATACGAAAAAAAATCGACCATAACCAAAAGAAAACAACAGATAAATCTAGATCTATAACCAGGAACGCATAAATCTGCAACAACGAACCAAGATATTTCAGATAATATGCCACAGGTTCACAAATCCAAAACAGATTCAACCAGAACGTAATAAAAGCCTTAGATATTCGAAACCAGAATCAAATGTTAGTAAATGAATGAAACGAAGGTTATACCTGCTGTGCGGAAGCGCGGAGAGGATCAGAGAAGGTTTCAAAGCCTTCGGAGCTCTGATACCATGTAAGGAACCGAGAAAACCTAGAGAGCTTCTGGAGAATTCTTGACGGGGGAGAGAGAGTTATAAAACAGAATGCCCTTTATTGAATCAGATAGTGTACTTATATAGCAATTCTATTTTACAAATTTACAACCGAAGTCCTTCTAATAATTAACCCTAGCTAATGAGGACAGAAGGAATAATTACAAAATATACCTTAAACTAAATACATGGACAAATAAGTCCCTAAATATTGGAATATCAACTTGAATTTTAATATGTACTCTTCTCTGTATGAGTAAGTATCCGTTTCAAAAGGTTGAGAAGCGGACTTAGTGGCCGCAAAAAACTATCCCACTTGTTAAAAAAATGTTGTTTGCCATCCCCACTCATTTTTCATATCGGGCCCTACGGTTGACAAATTACGTGTTTAGTCTTTTAAATGTAACATCAACCAATATTGTTACGAGTAATGACCGAGCTCCTTTCAAAACATTGTTGATGACCTATGATTGATTTGTTGTCATAACACCATATATATGTTCACCATCGTATGGTTGAGACCATAGGGTGAAATCCCCACAATTGGCTAACCATTAACGACACTTATCCTCGTTAGCACTGTAAAATAATTTCCACATCGAATTGAATTTTCTCCGTGATGTCGTCCATGTCATTTTAGAGAACTTTTTCTTCATATATTTATCCTTAAAAGTCTTGTTGAAATTGTTGGCAAGGTGACAGGCACAGTATCTATGGAGACCCCGAAGTTCTTGGAAAATAGTCACCACAATCCTTTTAATACCTCCATGACGATCATATATAATACATACTGTTGGATCGTGAAATCCTGGATGCTGATCTGGCAGTGAATTGAATGCCAGATAAGGTTGGGAAGACGCTTCTGCTCCAACTCCGGTGAACCTGCAGGTAGGGGAGCGCAACAGAGGGGGTGTCTCTGGGTCCCTCTCCGATGCTTAAATGAGTATATGTGTGTATAAAACTCAAAACGTAAAGAACGTATGTAAAGCAAGGGTATTTATAGGGTAAGAGAGATAGAACCGTATAAGGCAGCTGAATATCTTAGTGTATATTGTGTTGCTGAAGATTCGGATCGTGGGATATGGCAGTTACCAAATCTAATCTTTAGTGAATATGTGACCGATATACGCGGGATACCATGGCCGCCTCCTTATTAACGATTTTGTGGGACCAGAGGAGAGAGGCAAGGCTCTCTTCGGGGCGAGCACTCTCATGGAGAGCAGTGAGATGTCGCGGCCTTAGTGAAGAATGGCGAGCATTCAGGGCGTTATCAGAGTCCTTGGGCTCGGTTCTGGGCCATTCTCTGGAGGCCGGTCCGGTTCAAATGGGTTTACCCCCTCTATAGTTATTGGGCCTTCGAGGCTTTTTCCTTACTGGGATGTCACTATCGATACCCAACATTTGCCCCCGAAGCTTCATTGAAGTTTTTTCAGTCGAGCTTTATTTCCTGGTAGGGTTTTAGATAGTGACGTCTCAGATTCGGTTTTCTTCGTTTCTTGTACTGGTTCATATCCTTTGAGGCCTTTTGAGCTCGTTTGTCGAGCAGTTTTTTCTTCGTTCGAAGCTGAAAAAATATCCTTCCTTTTATTCCCCTTTGGCGATCACTCGAGGTAATCTAGGTTCATGAAAGTCCATTTTTCTTGGTTGGGCGATCACTACTCGCCTGAAGTATTTCTGGTAAAGCCTCTTAGTGCGCTGGCGACCACCTTGTCTCCTTAGTGGATTTTTAGCATTTAATAACTGCATAGTTGTCCAGAAATCGAACGGTCACTTGAGGCACGCCTGACATTTACTTTTCCGTAAACCCAGGGTAGTCTGACAACTGTCCGTGTCAGCCAACCGTCTGTCTCCCCAAGGTGTCTCTTGGAATTCTGACATTGCTTCGGTTTTTTCCAAAAAAGTGCAATTATTCCTCTGTGTCGCTTCGATTTGCTCGTGGCGGTTACTCCCTTCTTGGTCTATATAAGAAACGTCAGTTTCTATATTATATTTTTTACGCTTATCCACTCCCTCAGATTTCCAGAACTTCATTGCGAACCTTTGTTCTTTCTTTTCCAACCTTCCTCAGCCTTCTTCATTCATTTCCATGGCTCCTCGAAGTCAGAGAGTCAAGCATATGGCCTCTAAGGGTACTAACAAAGCCAACGCTCCTAGGAACGCCGACGCCCCCTTGACCATCAGGGATGCCGTCGTGCCCCCCTCAGTGGGGGAACAGACTGATCTGGGAAGGTCTGCAACTGCTCCCGTAGTGGTGGACGGGCCTGAGCTGAACACGCCTATTTTTTCCCCTTTTACTGCTCTATTTTGGCAATATCCTCTGTTTTCCTTTGTTTTTTATACTTGCTGTGCTATACTTGAACCGTTCTGAGTAGATGTCAAGCCTAACGAATTGAAGCCGGCTTACTTTAAAACCATGGTGGCGCTTGGTGGCTTCAGTGTGGAGGATGCTCCTAGGTATCCTGGCTTAGGTCTGCATTTTCCTCACGACGGAGAGGTTTACATTTATGCGGCCCAGATCGATGCTGGGTTGCGTTTTTCTCTCTGTGAGGATTTACAGACCTTGTGTCAGTTTTACGAGATTCACCCCACGCAGCTTGTTCCGAATGCCCTCAGGATGTGGGTCGGTTTCAAGTTCCTATGCATTAGCCAGGAATGGGTGTATTCGCTGGCCTTGTTCCGGTGTTTCTTCCGACTGGCAGTAGGGGCAAACTACCTCCACCACTTCCAATCCCGCTGGCCGAAGTTTTCAGAGTGGGGAGGCCCTCAGGGATGGGTTGGGAACGTCCATGTCCGCCTGGTCGATGATTTTCGGGCCACTAACTCCAACTACAAGAAGTTTTACTTCTTGTACAAGGGGGGTGTACCCTGGAAATTGTTTGCTCCGGACAAGGATTTTCCTCCCTCCTTTGAAGAATTGTCAGGGAGTGACCAGAATGCCATCGACGACCTGTACCGGCTGCATCGGTCATCCCAGTTCAAGTCCATTCGCTCAGTGGCGGAGACTACCGAGAATGCCCTTGAGATGGCGGGCATTCATCAAGCCACGCCAATCTTTGATGATTGGGTAATTCTCTAACTCTTATCTTGTTTTATTACTTGTAGGCAAGGTCATAAGCAAGAGCCGAAAACTGATAGGTCTCTTTGATGACCAGGGATCGGCGGGATTGTCCTCCGACCAGGCGCTGCTAAGCTCTCCCCCTACTCCCTCTAGGCGTTCGTCCAAGAGGAAGTCCGAGGAGGTGCTTCCTTCGGCCACTACTGGCCCTCACCAACCAGGTATATCGCTTCGCCTTTTGTGGTATAATGTTTTCACATTCTGCGGTTTTTTGATTTCTGACTTATTGTCTTGCTATTTTGCAGAGGAGTCTTCGACTGACGTGGCCCGGGGCCCTCTTACTCCTCCTCCTAAGAAGGTCAGGAGTGAGGAGCACCCTGAGGTCGACCAAGATCCTCCTCCTCCCCCTCCTAAGGGCCCTTCTGCCAGCAAGGGGAAGGGTTTGGACATGGCGCCCCCTTCTCCCTCTCCTCAGGGACCTTCTGCGACTAAGGAGAAGGCCTTGTCTTTGGCGCCTCCCGCCCCTTCGGTGCCCACGGTTCCTCCTAAGGAGTCTGGGGCCCAGAAGAAGGGGCCTGCTGCTTCTAGCTCCTCGAGGGCTCCCACCGAGGAGTACTGCTCCATGGCGAGCTTATTCCAGTTTTTTAAGGCCGTGGATTCTCGGAGGCCTTGGGTCCCTTGTGGGGACCTTGCCAAGAAGGGGTACCCTGCTCAGAAGAGCCTCCGGGGTAGCCCGGATATGTGCATGCGGCTCCTTGATGGGATAATTCCCCCCAAGGACCGTTCATTTGTCCCTACGGAGCTTCCTCAGATCGAGGGGTTCTTGCGGACCCACTTCGAACGAGTTGCCCTGGTATGATCTCGCCTTCTTTCCATTATTTCTTCCTTGTCATTCCTTTTTATTTTGATGACTTGACATTTTTCCTAGTGTTTTTGTTGTCAGGTCGTTCGGGAAGAGGTGATCCTCGGCCGCGTCTTCGGTGAGCTCGCCGACAAGCACTCTGATCTGCTTGTCGAGCTGGAGCAATACCAAAGCACGGGGATCACCCCCGGGCAGTTGGAGGCCATCAAGAAGACCGCTCACATGGCGATCACCTTGGTGGACGGCGCCCGGGAGGAGTACTTCAAGAAGGAGCAGCGCCTCCTTGCTGATGTCAAAAAGAGGGAGGCTGAAGCTGCAGCCTTCCTTCAAGAAGCTGAGGCCCTTCATCGGTGCCTTGATGAAGGGGAGGCGGTCCGTGCTCGCCTGGACGCCGAGTTGAAGGAAGCTTGTGCTCAGGTGGTCGAGTCGGACGCTCTTAGGGTCGCCGCGGAGGCCCAGAGGGATGCTGCTGAAGCTAGGGGGATCGCCCTGGAGGAGGAGAAGAACCGGCTGGCTGATCAGCTGAAGGCGGTTCCTTCACCCCAAGCCGTGGTTGAGGAGTTCAAGGCCTCCGAGGACTTTGAAGACCAGGCCTTGCAGGTGATAAAGTCGACCATTGCCGAATTTCTCCAAGAGCTGGTGGAGGAGGTCCAGGCAGTCGACCCCAACTTTCCCCTTGGGGAAGTGGCATCCTTGAAGAGCTTCTTACGGAGTCGCCCTTCGCGGCCCTCTGTTGCTGAAGAGGCTGCTCCTGAAGGCGAGCCCGGTACTTCTTCCCCCGAAGGCGAGCATAGCATCCCTGCCCCCGAGGATCCCAAAGCTTGAAGCCCCCAACTCCTTGGCGACCATATTTTTTTATCTTTTTTAGATAACTATATTTTGTAATTTCTGTTTTTAGTTTGTAATTATTTATTTAAGACTTGGTTTTTTCTATTGAATGCCTTTTTGAACATGTTTGGCTATTCATCCAATGTCATAATTACTCTCCACTTTTTATTGCTTTGTAATGTCGTCGACCCTTAAAGCCTTAGACCAATCATAAGTCGAACTTTCTAAGGATAATACTTATGACACTTAAAAGCATAAACTTCTAAGTTCAAAGTGATATTACCTTCTTTGAAGTTTAAACCTTTGAGGTGTTGGCATAATACCAGGGGACTTGTAATTTTTCAGGCCTTATCATCGATAGTGATCGCCTAAAATTTCTTTGGCCTGACTTTGGCGTCAGGGCTTTTATTTTGCCTAACGTTTTGCTAGGTCTTTTGGCCTGACTTTGGCGTCAGGGCTTTTGGCCTAGCCTTGTTACTAGGGCTTTTTTGTTTTGCCTAACTTTATTGCTAGGTCTTTTGGCCTAACTTTGTTGTTAGGGCTTTTTGGCCTAGCTTTGTTGCTAGGGCTTTTGGCCTAGCTTTGTTGCTAGGGCTTTTTGGCCTGACTTTGGCGTCAGGGCTTTTGGCCTATCTTTGTTGCTAGGGCTTTTGGCCTGACTTTGGCGTCAGGGCTTTTGGCCTAACTTTGTTGTTAGGGCTTTTTGGCCTGACTTTGGCGTCAGGGCTTTTGGCCTAGCTTTGTTGCTAGGGCTTTTGGCCTAACTTTGTTGTTAGGGCTTTTTGGCCTAGCTTTGTTGCTAGGGCATTTGGCCTAACTTTGTTGTTAAGGCTTTTTGGCTTGACTTTGGCGTCAGGGCTTTTGGCTTCGGCTTGCTTCGAGTGGACACACTTTTTGAAGGAATGGCTTTCTTTTATTGACATAACAGTTTGATTACAAGCTATGCATAAAATCTTCTTAAATGCTCAGAATTAAATGGACGGGGTAACCTTTCGCCTTTGGTGGTTTCCAAATAGTAGGATCCTGGTGCGGCGATCTCTACTACTTTGTACGGTCCTGCCCATTTGGCTGAAAGTTTGTTTTTACTGTCCAGCCTTGTGAATTCATTCCTTCTCATAACCATCTCCCCCACGAAAAATTGGCGAGCGCTGACTTTTCTGTTGAAATACCGAGCGGTCGCCAAACGCATCTTTGCGTGTGTCTTTTCCGAGACCCATCTCTTTTCCTCTGCTAAGTCGAGGTCAGTTCTGCGCTCGATCTCATTTGCCTCTGCGTTAAAGTGTAAGACTCTGTGGGTAGGCACTGCTAATTCGGCTGGTGCTACTGCTTCTGATCCGTACACTAAACTGAAAGGCGTTTCTCCTGTGGCCGCCTTAGGCGTTGTTCTGATTGCCCATAATACGTTTTCCAGTTCATCTGCCCAGTTCCCTTTGAATACTCGAACCCTTTTCTTGAGTCCTGCTAAGACAACCTTATTGGCTGCTTCAGCTTGCCCATTCGTTTGAGGATGATGTACTGAGCTGAAACGATGGTCCACATGATATTCTTCACAGAGCCATTTCAGTTCCTTTCCAACAAATTGCGGACCATTATCGCTGATGAGTACCTTAGGAATGCCAAAACCTGGAGAATATGTTGACCTGCAGGAACTTGATGACCTTAAATTCGGTTGTCGAAGCTAGAGCTTTCGCCTCTACCCACTTAGTGAAGTACTCGATTGCCACTATAATGTGAGTACGCTGACCAGTGCTAATGGGAAAAGGACCCAATATATCGATTCCCCATTGAGCGTAAGGCCAGGCACCTGCCATTGGGGATAATAATGTCGATGGTCGACCCGATCGTGGTGCAAACTGCTGGCAAATCTCACACTTCTGTGTTAACTCGGCTGCATCTTTTCCCAAGGCCGGCCAGTAATATCCCAATCTGAATATTTTCCTGCTTAGTGATCGAGCACCTTCATGACATGCTGCTGCCCCTTCGTGAGCTTCTCGAAGAACCTTTTCCGTTTCAGGATGAGCAACACACCTCAAGTAAGGCGTCGAATAACCTCTTCTGTAAAGTTCTCCATCGATAATTAGATATCTGGTTGCGAGTCTTCTAATCCTCGTGGATTCTCCTCCGTCCTCCGGGAGGATTCCTTCTTTTAAATATCTCTGGAACGGGGTCATCGATGTGACTTGTCCTTGGATGTTGAAGACCTCTGCTCTGCTTTCCAGGACTGAACATAGAGCTTTCTCCAGAAATTGTACATCCTGGACTGTCGCCCCTCCGAAGGCTAGTTTACTCAAAGAATCTGCCATCTGGTTTTCTTGACGAGGAATAAACTCAATCGCGAAATTTGGGATTTCTGCGACCAGCTTTTTGGCAATGCCGAGATATTTCTTCATCTTTTCTCCCTTTGCCTCGTAGGCGCCATTAACCTGATTGACAATAAGCTCTGAGTCACTTTTTACCTTAAGCGCAGTTATACCCATTCCTTTTGCTAGTCTGAGTCCAGTGATAAGAGCCTCATATTCTGCTTCATTATTGGTCGCTGGAAATGTCAAGGCGATCGTGTACTTCAGAGGCTCACCCTTAGGAGGAATAAGAATTAAACTTGCCCCCGAGCCTTCCTTTGATGAAGACCCATCCGTATAGAGTTCCCAGATTTGATTGTCGTCTGCTGACTGACTTGGCCTGTTTTCTGCTTCTGTTTGACCGTTACTCGTGCTTTCCACTATAAAATCAGCTAGTGCTTGACCTTTGATGGCCGTTTTGGCGCAAATTTGATCTTGAACTCGCTGAGCTTGATCGCCCACTTGACCATTCTTCCTGAAGAATCTGGCTTCATCAGGAAGTTTTTGAGAGGTTGATTGGTGAGGACGGTGATGTCGTGCGCATGAAAGTAAGGTCTCAGCTTCCGAGCAGCAATAACTAAGGCATAGAGATACTTCTCAATCTGGAGATATTTTATTTCTGCTGAGTTGAACATTTTGCTAATGAAATACACTAGACTCTGAACATTATTTTCCTCCCTTATTAAGACAGCACTGGCTGCCACATCGCTAATGCCTAGATAAAGGAAAAACTGCTCGTCTGGAACGGGCTTTGCTAGAGCTGGGAGTGTTTGGATATGCCTATTCAAGGCCTGGAACTCTTCCTCGCAGTCTGGTGTCCACTCGAACTTGCGGTTGGCCCTCAAGGTTTTGAAGAATGGGAGGGACCAGTCGCTCGCTTTGGAGAGGAAGCGGTTGAGAGCAGCTAGGCGTCCATTCAGGCACTGGACTTCCTTGTGGCAGGTTGGCGACTTCATTTCCTCTATGGCCATTAGTTTTTCTGGATAGGCTTCGATTCCTCTTTCACTGACCATAAAACCCAGAAATTTACTGGACTTGACCCCGAAGGCGCATTTGGCAGGATTCAGGCGAACACTGTGTCTTCTCATGCATTCGAAAGCTTCGCGGAGGTCCGCCGTGTGAGGATTTACCTTGATGGTTTTGACGAGCATATCATCCACGTAGGCCTCCATGTTCCTTCCCAGCATGTCCTGGAACAGTCGGTTCACCATCCGTTGATAAGTTGCCCCAGCATTGATAAGGCCAAAGGGCATCACTTTGTAGCACAGAATGTCCCCATCAGCATAAAAAGCGGTGTGAGCCTCATCGTCGGGATGCATTCTGATCTGGTTGTAGCCTGAGTAGGAGTCCATGAAGCTCAGCATCTCATGACCCGAGGTAGCATCGACCAGCTGATCTATCCTCGGAAGGGGATATGAATCTTTGGGGCAAGCCTTGTTTAAGTCGCGGAAGTCGACGCACATCCTCCACTTGCCGTTTGATTTCCTGACCAAAACTGGGCTGGCGACCCAGCTCTGGAATCTTACCTCTCTGACGAAGTCAGCTTCAATCAACCTGCCGACTTTCTGCCTGATCGCCAAACGCTTATCCGTCCCGAATAATTGGGCGATCGGCTTGATGGAGGGGTCTATCCTGAGCTCGTGGGAGATGATATCTGCGCTGATTCCTGGCATGTCGCTCGGCTACCAGGCGAAGAGCTCTTTAAATTCCTTGAGGAGGGCGGTCATGGCCTCCTTCTGATCCTCTTTCAAGGTGGTCCGAATGCGCACCTTTTTGTCTGGACCATCGATCTCGACCTCCTCCAATTCCTCCATGGGTGCTGGCCGAGCCAAGTCCTCGCGGGGGTCGGCCTCTGTTTCGATGGCGAGCGCTTCCCTTTGGTTCTTCCTGCGTAAACAGTTCACATAGTATTGCCGCGAGGAAGGCTGATCTCCTAGCACTTCTCCAATCCCGTTCGGAGTAGGGAACTTCATCTTCTGGTGGACAGTGGAGGCCACAATCTTATTCGGGTTGATCGTGGTCCTCCCTATGATGGCGTTGTAGGACGTAGGTGAATCGACCACCAGGAAAGTGACCGACACCTTGATGCTCTTCCACCCCTCGCCAAAAATTACCGGCATGGTTATAGCCCCTAGGGGATAAGTTGTTCTTCCCGCAAACCCGATCAGCGGAAAGTCGACCCTCTTCAGGTCGCGTTTGGACTTGCCCATCTTCTCAAAGGCGTCCAGGAATAGGATGTCTGTCGAGCTACCTCCGTCGACCAGAATCCTTGCAACATCACAGCCGTCAATATCTGCCGTAATGACCAGAGCATCGTTGTGGGGCGTGGTGACATGTGTCAAATCATCTTCAGAGAATGAGATGGCAATGTTCTCTTCAGGTCGGGGCCGCTTACCCAACTGAACTGCTGTAGAGATCTGAGTGGCGTAGACCTCTCTGGCGCTTGACCTCTCGCCGCCTGCACCGAATCCTCCTGCAATCAGATTCACTCTCCTCTTGCTTCCAGAAGGCTCATCTTGCTCTGCAGGGGCTGGCGAACGATGCCTCCTGGGGGCGTTCGACTTCGGTCTCGCCCTGCCACAAATTCTTTCAACATTCCCCCTTGAATCAGCCTCTCTATGTCCCGCTTCAAAATCTTGCAGTCATCTGTCTTGTGGCCCTTGCACTTGTGGTGTCTGCAGTAGCTCTCGACATCCTTACCCATGGGTAGCCCAACTCGATGAGGCATCGGTGGCCTCGCCAAGGATCTCCTCTCCATCTCGACTAGTACCGCTGAGATCTGCCTATTTAAAGGCGTGAAGTACTCAGGGACCTCTGGATGGCGAGGCGCTGGAAGAGACTCGACTCAGGGCTTGCTTTCCTTTCCCTTCTTCTCCTTCTTTACCTCCTTCTTACCATCACGTCGGGGTTCATGGGTTACCCTTAGCGAGGTCATCAGGAGGTTAGCCTCGATGTTTGCGCGTTCAAGGTCTATGAAACCTTTTGCTCTGATGCCAGCTCCTCCAACGTCTCAATATCCTTCACGTGATAGCTGTTTCGCAGCTTTCTCGAGGCCTTGTTGGCCACATCCAGACCTCTGTCAAAGGCTCGAATGATCTCCCCATCCGAGATTCGGCGATCTCTCCCGACTCTCCCGTATAAATTGGACAACGACTCTCCCGACTGCTGTTTGACTGAGTCAAGGGCGACCACGCTCTTCAGCAACTGGCGCTCGCCCATATATCTTTCCAGGAACTTGCTTCTTAACTCTGCCCAAGTTCCGATTGATCCTGCAGGGAGGCCGAAGAACCAAGACGAAGCCGAACCCGAAAGAGTAGATGGAAATAGCAAAGCCAAGTGATTGGGATCGTTTGACTTACCCAGAAGGGAGGCCTCATGTTTGTTGACATGTACGGTGGGATCTCCTCCACCGCTATACTCAGGTATGGCCCGAGCAACCACATCCTTCGGGATTTTGATAGCGACGAGCCCGTCGGTAAAAGGATGAGCGGACTGCTCCTTGAAGGGAGCTAAGACTGTCAACTGTCTTTCCTGGAGCCTTTTGTTGAGGAGGTCATCCATCTGATGCACAGTGCAGTACATGGGAGAGACTCCGGGTAGAGGAGGACCGGAAGGATTGGCAGTATATGCGGCTGCTGGCTCCTTGGTGTGTGCCGGAGGTAGGGACTGCTGACCTGACGTCATCTCCTGATCCTCCTAAGGCACAGTGGGACCAGGATTTGCCGCTTCCGAAGGTGAGGGCCCTGTGGCAGCAGGGCGGTGGTTTTCCTTAGGAGCAGAGGGATTGTTTTCTTGAGGAGCAGGGGATTGGCGGCGCGCCTGTCCTAGGATGGCTTCCAGCAGGGAGACCATCTCGGGGGTTAAATTAATGTCCTGCCCGACAATGTTGACTGTCTGCGGTGCCGGGGCTCCGTTTTGATCATCAGCGGGGGTCGGTCTTGAATCACCGACATGTTCTCGAGCTGTCCGCAGAAGAACAGCATTAACTCCTGCTCGGCTGGCAGGTTCCTGTTGAAGCGGCGGCGGAATCAGAGCTATCTGAGGATCGCTCCCTGGTCTGGTTCCGACGGTTGCTTTGGGATGGAGTTCTCATGTCTGAATTGCTCGTTTCCCACAGACGGCGCTAAATGTTGGATCGTGAAATCCTGGATGCTGATCTGGCAGTGAATTGAATGCCAGATAAGGTTGGGAAGACGCTTCTGCTCCAACTCCAGTGAACCTGCAGGTAGGGGAGCGCAACAGAGGGGGTGTCTCTGGGTCCCTCTCCGATGCTTAAATGAGTATATGTGTGTATAAAACTCAAAACGTAAAGAACATATGTAAAGCAAGGGTATTTATAGGGTAAGAGAGATAGAACCGTATAAGGCAGCTGAATATCTTAGTGTATATTGTGCTGCTGAAGATTCGGATCGTGGGATATGGCAGTTACCAAATCTAATCTTTAGTGAATATGTGACCGATATACGCGGGATACCATGGCCGCCTCCTTATTAACGATTTTGTGGGACCAGAGGAGAGAGGCAAGGCTCTCTTCGGGGCGAGCACTCTCATGGAGAGCAGTGAGATGTCGCGGCCTTAGTGAAGAATGGCTAGCATTCAGGGCGTTCTCAGAGTCCTTGGGCTCGGTTCTGGGCCATTCTCTGGAGGCCGGTCCGGTTCAAATGGGTTTACCCCCTCTATAGTTATTGGGCCTTCGAGGCCTTTTCCTTACTGGGATGTCACTATCGATACCCAACACATACCTGACCTTTATCAGTCGTCACATGTAGGTGAAGATTCTTTAATCTTAGAGTCTATAAAAATTTGATTGTCAACATCGTACGCCACATTCACTAATAACTTTCTAGTGTATTTTTCGTACAAATGTGTGCCATCAATGTTGACTAATGCTCGACCATGGGGGAAACCTTAAATAAAGGGTTTGTATTACCAACTATATGGTTATACTCTAATTATTGAGAGCACCCAAACACCACACCACCTCAAGTAGATATAATTGTTATATGGAGATACTATAATTATTGGTATCTTTTTGCTATCAGCTATGTACTCAAATATGTTAAAGTACAATAAACATTAAAGAAGAGTTTTCGGGTTATATGAAAGTACAATAACAATTGGGAGTGTCCCCTTTATCATCATCGAATCCCACAAGAGTCACCACACATTTTTTTTTATTGTGTGTAACTTTACCTTATCACCGCAATCTTTTTGTTACCAGATAGGGATGCTATAACAATTGAAAGAGGAATTTTGACTTCTACCAGTAGAATTAAAATTCTATTACTTCTGATCGCAAAAGTGACATCGTCAGTTTACTTTCATTCCTTAGGTGTGTAAGTTCTGTCCCATGTTTATAGCATTCGAGTCGAGATGCTACATGAAAGACTTGACCTTCAGTGGTGTTTTCAGCTTCCAAACCGCACGCCAAGCCTCACTCTTCGCGGTTCTGCGTGTGGTGGAGTGTTGCCTACTTGTGTCTGGTCTCGTTTCCTTGACCTTGTAGTAGGAAGACTTGATGGATATCATGCGTCAAACCACCACATTGCTTCCTAAAGAGGATGCCGCCCAAAGAGGTCACACGCCTAAGGAGGCCAATGCCAAAGAGACCAATGCCTAAAGAGGTCAACACCTAAAGAAGTCATCGCCTCCTAAAGAGGCTTCGCCCTTTGAGGTTAATGCCCAAAGATGTCATCACCCTTAGAGGCCGACACCCAAATAAATTTCTCCATTAGAGGGCGACACCCAAAGAAGTTGACGCCATAAGAGGATGACGCTCAAAGAAGTCGATGCCATAAGAGGTTGGCGCCCAAAGAGGCTAACGTCCAAGTGGTCGACGCCCAAAAGGTGGACGCTCAAAGAGGCTTCACCCTTATAGGTTGACGCCATAAGAGGCTAATGCACAAGAGGCCGACGCACAAGAGGCTGCCGCCCAATGAGGCCGACTCCCGAAGAGGCCGACGCCCAAAAAGGCTAACACCCAAAGAGGTCGACGCCCAAAGAGGTCATCGCCTCCCAAAATGGCTTCAACCTTAGAGTCCAACACCCAAATAGATCATCGCCCTTAGAGTCCGACGCCTAAAGAGGCTTCATCCTTAGAGGCCAACCTTATAGTCCGACGCCCAAAGAGGTTGACGCCCAAAGAGACTTTACCCTTAGAGGTAAGAGGTAGAGGAGCACAGCGAAAGTGAGAATGTGGAGGAGTCCTTAAGGGATGATTTTGGCAGGAAAATTGAGTGGTAGATTTTGGTGTAATTGGCGTTGAATTGCTCGTTTTCTGGTGTGTTTGAGGATTGAGGTGGAGATGACGAAGTTGGAGCCTTTGGAGTTGAATATGCCGATTTGGAGGTATCCTTGTCCATTGCTGTCGCAGAATCTGCAACCAGAAACAAATCCCTATACTCAACGAAACTGGTCAATAAAGACGCAAACTGTGATCTGAATCCATACAGTCTCCCCAGGTGGTGAAAATAACAAATTCAGTTATCCAACAATGTAGTATCTAGATTCGGCAAAATATAAGCAAACATCTGATGCTTCACTCCAATATTAGAACAACAATTGCACAAGCATGTCCATCAAAAGGCCATCGATGAACTGAAAATATCTATGTTTCACCTTCATTCACAGAACGGTTTCAACAATCCACAATCTACTAAACACAGAGATCGTTGCAGAAGCTAAACTTTACATATTGCAAGAAGAAAATGAAAGGTTCCTCAGGTTTTCTTTTCGGGTGTGGGTTTTTGATATGGAAACTAATCATGAGGGATGAAGAGAAGCTATAGAGGGCAAATTTGTCATATCAGAATGTTAATACGCCACGTGAGTCGCACCTAAGAAGATATTTGTTCGAAATTAACAGATAATTGACGGGATGGGGGAATTTTTAATATTGTCCAAGCATTATAACTAAAATTTCAAATTTTAAACATTATGGGGAAATCTTAAATTCGGCTCAAACTGTAAGGGCAAACTCGTTATCCATAATAATAAATCAAACTTCTTCTTCATCTTCATCTTCTACTTCTACTTCATTTTTTAATTTTTTTAAACTTGATTATTTAGGATATATTAAATATTTATCATTTCAGACAATAAATTATGTATATTTAATATACAAATATACATCAATTTTGATTGATATTAATTTGTTTAAATTTCTTGAATTTATAGATTGAATGAGATTTTTATGACGACGATGATCTAAATTTTTAATTTCACATTTATCTAAGTTTTGTTTGGTAAAGAGAGAAGAGAAAAAAGTAGTAAAGAAGTAGGTAGAAAATGAGGTACATGAGAGTAAAAGTGTCAATTTCGACCAGAAAATTATCCGAAATCGACACGATTTTAGGTAAATAAAATAGAGTGTCAGGTCATTTTCGGGTTGACCCGTCACAAAATATAGATCGGGTCTGGGTTGGCCCAACCGACCCGAACCAGACATGTTTGATCCGAGTTATAAAAAAAGTAATTGAGTCTCCTATCTTCGTGAATTTGCTCCAACTGTCTTGAATTTGCTCTAGCCAGCTGAACAGCCTCAAATGATTGCCACCTGTAACTTGTCAATTTACCTACCTAGTACCTTTTATTATTATTTTATGTATAATTATATTTACAAAGAGAATACATATAATATTATTGTCAGAATAAGGAAACATGATGTTTAGGAAGGATTCTAATTTAGAAATAAAAGTTGTAATTTTTACTTACCATATATGATCTAATTGGATCTATATCTAAAACATGTAATCAACATAAATTTTAAGTTGAATAAAACAACAAATTTCCTCCCTTGTTAACATGGTATCAGAGCAGATTCACAATTCATAGTGGAACGTTCGTTGTTTGCTCATCATCTACCGAAACAGCATAACCAACATGTCTGATAGTGAGAGCAATTCCAAAACCCAAACAGGCTTAGGTCTCAGCCAAGATGACCTAACCTTTGAAGTAGTCAATCTCTGTGGTGGTAGACATGGAGGACGAACAAACAAACGACACATCCGTGGGGACCAACCATTTAGAGGAGCAACAATTGCTCAAAAGAAAGAAATGACAAACGCAAATGGGGCGGAGACGGCAAACCCTAAATATTTTTTAACAAGTGCCTATTTAACAAGTGAATATTGAGCAATACACAATAACTTTTGATGACCAAGACTTAGTGAATATTGAGCAATCCCCGGTTAAGTTGATTAACACAACGAAAGGAGGGAATGCTCCAGTAACAGGAATAGGGATAGTAGAGATCTCCATGAACCTAAAAATCCTGAATTGTCTTTTAGTCCCAACAATGTCAAATAAATTGGTATTAGTTTCTCATGTTAAAAAGGAACTGAATCTTACGATGATGATAAACCTGAATTTTTGTATGTTGCAGTATATCCAGACGGGGAAGATTATTGGGCATGGCACTGAGCGACTTGGATTATACTGCGTGGACGAGGTGGTCCAACAAGTTCAGTGTTGCTGGCTCACTAAACGACAGAAAAGGAGGCGTGGCTATGACATAGGAGATTGGGTCATCCATCCTTGGGTTATCTTAAGTTGAATAAAGCTAGTACTCTTTTTTTTTGTGAGACTTGTGTTTTAGCAAAAAGTCGTAGACAAACATTTAGACCAAATAATACTCGTCTTAATTCTTTATTCTCATTGGTACACTCTGATGTGTGAAGGCCTGCACCAATATCCGGGGCTCATGGGTTTATATATTTTAAAGATATTTGTCGATGATTGCACTCATATGACTTAGACATATTTTCTGGAAAAATAAATCTGAAGTGTTCGAAAAATTCGTTCACTTCTTCCACATGATCCAAAACCAATTTCATAAAAATATTCAAATTTTATGTTCTAATAATGGGAGGGAGTTTGTCAATACTCACATAAAAAGTTTCTTTACAGAAAAATGAATTATTCATCAAACTTCCTGTCCTCACACTACTGAACAACATGGAGTCGTCGAAAGGAAAAATGGAATACTTCTCGAAATGACCAGGACTTTACTCATTGAGTCTAAAGTACCAAAGTCCTTTTGGCCTATAACTATTGCCACTGCAACATACCTTCTCAATCGACTCCCTACCAAAATCCTTAACATGAAGACACCTATTCTAGCTCTCTTCGAAAAAGCTAAGATCCCACCACCCTAAAGTCTTTCTCGTGTATTTAGGTGGTCTCATTTCGTTCACATCCCTAAAAATGATCGCACAAAATTTGATCCATGTGCGGTAAAATGTATTTTGTAGGATACGATGTCCACCAAAAAGAATACCATTGCTATGATCCCAAAACTCGTCGCATATTCACCACTATGAACTGAGACTTCCTTGAAATAGAGTATTATTATCACCAATCCAGTGATCAGGGTGAGAGTTCTACAATAGACTCATTGGATTGAGTCTACAAGCCATGCCTTTCCTATGTCGGTCCAACAGAATAAGTTAACCGAACCACCGGACCTCGCTCTGAAGTGTTAGTACCGAATGGCGAACCAATTGCCACAACTAGTGATCCTCTGCCTTCCGAGGTAAGCCGTTCTTTATTAGAAAATGATGATGTGCTCGAGGTTTCTAATAATATTTAAGAAACGAGGGAGCAGGAACACGTAGAGGACGTAATGGAAAGTAAGGAATACGAAGATGTAACAATACAAGGATACATGCTACCTCCAAGAGAAAATCAGGGACGACCACCAAAGAGGTACACCAGGAAAAAAAGTCAAGGAAAGCCACATACCCAGTAACCAATATGGTAAAAGGGAGATTGAGTAATGAGGCAAAGGCACTAATCATGTCAGTTTATTCTGGAGAAATCCCAGATACAGTAGAAAAGGCTCAGCGATCCAAGGCGTGACAACTTGCAACCGATACTGAAATCGAAGAACTCAAAAGGATTAATACGTCGGAATTGTGCAGACTTCCTACTAGAAAAAAAACCCAGTAAGGTGCAGGTGGGTTTACACCATCAAATATAAGTCCGATGGTTCCACCGAAAGATACAAAGCGAGACTAGTAGAAAAAGAGTACACTCCGACGTATAGGATTGATTACCCTGAGAGTTTTTTGCCTGTAGACAAGATTGACACAATTCGAGTCTTACTATCAGTGGCTACAAACAAAGATTGGTAACTCCACCAATTCAATGTCAAGAATGCGCTCCTTCACGGAGATAAAGAAGAAGTCTACATGGAAGTCCCACATGGATACAGGCGAGGGATTCAAGAAAGAGACGTATGTCGACTGAAAAAGTCACTATATGGATTAAAATAGTCTCTGCAAGCATAGTTTAGTCGATTTAAAATTGGGAAAAGTATGAAAAAGATGTAACATGTTTGCCCAAAATGGTAATCGATGAAATTTGTTTTGGGCCGCGG
Organism: Chamaenerion angustifolium; assembly: GCA_946814005.1. Classification (NCBI taxonomy): domain Eukaryota; kingdom Viridiplantae; phylum Streptophyta; class Magnoliopsida; order Myrtales; family Onagraceae; genus Chamaenerion; species Chamaenerion angustifolium. The sequence continues at coordinate 7,436,205 of OX328279.1, forward strand.
GTATTTGATGTAAAACGTTTACTTTTGTAGGTTTTTGAAGAAACGTTAGTTTTTCTGTTAATTTATCCGTTAAAAGTGAGCACGTGCTTGTCACGTGACATATAATTTAAACGTTGAAAAAACAAAAAACGAAAATACCAAAACTACCCTCAGAGTCACCTTCGTTCCACAGATTGTTGATTCTCCACCATAGCATCCCCATTATGTGATGCTTCTCCCTGATTTGATTCAGTTGCTGGCTATGAACTTCTTGATATCATCCTCTCGAAGGTCAATCTCTCTTCTCACTTGGTCGTATCACTAAATAAGATTTTTTGGACTGATTCATTCGGTTCTTGCAGGGAGTGTATGGTGGAGAAAGATTTGCCACTCCGGTGGCTTCATCGCCGCCATTCTTTTGTGGGTCGCCACCCATGAGAGCACCGAACCCAGTTATCCAAGACGCTGAATTTGTCCGCGGGATGATTTCTCCATTTTCGACTGTCTTGCCGTCCCCATCCTCGTCAGCAAGGAAGAGCGGAGGGCCAGGCCGGGCTTCATCTTCCTCAGGAAGAGTCTGCATGTCCCCGACCTTGGAAGATGGAGCAGATCAAAGCAATGTACAAGCTCGAAGCTTTTGGAATCATTTAGGATATTCCGCTCTGCAGAGTTTCTATCTTCCTCCTCTCTCTAGCGAGCTTCTCTTTCGGCAAGGACAACACCGAATGCATATACATCACTCTTGACGTATAAGTGCCCTGATCAATATGATTAGAAGCATTGATTCATTACAACTATAATGCCTCAAGGCAAGCCGAACCAAATCTTTCCGAGTCCTTTATCTATAGACAAAGCTGAAAACAGAAGCAAGTAATTAGATCGGTTACCTGTGGCTACATATTCAGGGGTGGCGTAGCCATGTGTACCCATAACCCGAGTCGTGACATGAGATTGTCTTTCAGATGGCCCCAACTTTGCCTCCTGAAGATGTAACGTTGCTAGTTGTCTGGGAAATCCTCTCTGAAATAAAAACCAAAAATATGTCAATTCAATTGACAGAATCAAACAACAACGATCTCGTTGCATTTTGAAGTATGAACTCATCAACAATCTAGTTGAATTTCAAATCGATACTCGGACTAAACAATCTCAGACTGTAAGGACAAAGAACAACAGCATGAACAGAACGAATCATCAAAAGGAGTTCTCTTTTTAGGTCAGGAAAAACAAACAAACATAATCTGACATTAATAACTATTTTACAGCAGAAAATAGTAAATACTACAAGAAAACAGAACAAAACTGCAATTTGGGTGGAAAGAATACAAGCTTGTATAAATTGAGAATAAAATCAAGGATATCAGTAAAAAAAAACATTTTGAGGCAAAAAAGAACAAACCCAGATGGAAAAGAGAACGAAATCATAAATTAAAGAGGGAATTGAGGAAGGATTTTGAATTACCATTACTGATATGACTAGAAGTAAGAGGGGTTGGAGATTCTTTTGGAGAAGTCCAGTAATTACCCATTTCTTGAATCCAACAATTTCCCCAGTACCATCTGATTCAAACCAAGATTGGCAGGTCCTTGACCTCGCGACAGGTGGTCGGGAGGGCGAGATCGGTGAGTATAGGATCGGTTGGAGGAGAATGTTGGAGAAGAAGGAGAAGGCTGTTAGAAGAGGTGAAGTACTAAGGGCATTTTGGTCTTTTCAAACGGACAGAAACTCACGTGCAAGGCATGAAGGCAACTAACAGACTTTTTTGACGGACACAAACATATTTTGACGGAATTCATCAAAAACCTACACCAACAAACATATTTCATCAAAAACAAACATTGGGCCGCATTCACCACTTCGGGCAAACATGTTACATCTTTTTCTTACTTTTCCCTTTAAAATTCCAATGAAGAAATACAGATACAAGCAGAGCAATTCAGATCACACTTTCTTATTGAAGAAACGAGGTGTGTGGATAACCTGCCTAATCATATACATTGATGAGATGATCATTACTGGGAATTCACTAGTCTTAACATATATCAAAATTCAGTCCCCTCTATCCCAATTCTCATGAAAGGGGTTTCCTAGACGCCTTCCTTTACATATTACATTACTGCCATTTATCTAATTCTTTTTCTTTATTGATAATAAAGTAATAATGTAAGCACAAACTGGTCCACTGGTCCACTGTCTTATTGTCACTTGTCAGCCTACCTACTTTGGCCCTTGTTGTTATTGCAAAAACATTTCATGGCAAGAGTATCTTAAAACGCGAGAGAGAAAGCAGGATGGTCAGGCAGGTCGACCTGCTAGGTCGGGACTGGTTCGCAAAAGCTGACCCGCAAGGATCGCGAGTCGGGTTCGGGTTGACCTGCGGAGGGTGGCGGGTCGGGTCAGGTTTACCCGAATTGTCACCTCTACATGAGAGAGAACCTAAATTGATATATAAAAAAAGAGAACTAAAAATAATTATGACTAATTGGAAGAAAATGGGAGGTTTTAGAAGTTTTTTTTTTTTTGCATATAATTGTAAAGAAATTAAAAAACGACAGTTACAAAAATATAACGAGTTACGTTATAATATATTATATAACTATCATTATATAAAATTGCAAAGTTATATAACTTAATATAATATTTGAAAAAACACATAAATTAATTAAGAAAAAAAATCAAAATAATATGGAATGAAATTTTTTCTTCCATTTCAATTGCAACTTTCAAACCATTTATGTTGTTGAACCTTCAAATGGGATACCCAATCTTGTTGAACTTTCGAATGGGGTTGCTTGGATTATTCTGAAGTTGTGACGACACTTTTAGATTGAAACAATTTGGAGGCACCCACACTTTCAATCGGATAAAATCAGAATACTGAACTAGAACTTGAGAACGATTGTGAATGTTTGAGATTAAATTTTTGGACCTCCCCTATGACCAAATTATAGTGTTTGCCACACCCTTTGGAAGAGACACCACGCCCATTGGAAGAGACACTACACTCTTTGGCCAACCCATGTACTATTTCGGCCACAACATGTCCATTGGATTCAAAATTTGGCTTAAAAAACAAAGGGACGCCTTAGGATGATGACTTGGATCCGAAGTAAATGCAATGGTTCGGCTTAATACTTGGCTCTAAAGCAAGTGTCCAAAACGCTGGAATTTTGAGGTTAAAATGTTAAGTCATTAGTTCCAAATTCAAATTTACAATGAATTTTTAGAATAGTGATTTTATGAAAAATAAAGTTTAGTGTCTCGATCCCAGCTAGGGGCTCTGCCCCTTGGACCCCGCCAGGGGCTCACGCCCCTTGACCCCTGCAAAGGGGGTGTTGCCCCCTTTGACCCCCATTGCTCCGTCTCTAAGCAACTGATGAATCTCTGATACAGTGAATCATAATATACTTACACAAGTGTGCAGTATGCACCCTCCTAACTTGTTTAATGATATACTATGATCCTATTGGTCAACTAGTCAATCCAATTACACTATAATATCTAACAATTTATTTGTTCAAACAAAAGATTATGCATATTCAATATAAATATAAACAAGTGTGATCGATCGTAATTCATTTTTAGATGGAATGATAATTTTGTAAAGTCTCATACTCTAACTTTGTAAAGTCACTCCTATCTTAGTGTCAACTTGAGTGAAACTATAATTTTATTTGTTATCTATATAAAAAATGGTTCATGTTAAAGGGATGAGAAAACAATGGTCGTTTTCAATATGAGAGAGATAAAAAGGTAACAGAACATTTAAATAAAAGTGAATGCCTCCAAATGTTGTTTTACTTTATTATTCTTGTTTGTATAATGTCTATATAAATGCATTGTTGTTTTTGGTTTAAAGTATGAATCACAGTAATAAACAAAAGTTAAACATTCTTGTGAGTTCGATTTGGATTATCAAATTGGTATCAGAGCGAATTGAGAGTGTGACGGGTCAAATGTCGTTACCACGACTAACGAACGAGAATTATGATAATTGGAGCATTCAAATGAAAACTCTTCTCGGATCTCAATATTCGTGGAAGGTGGTCAAATAAGATTTCGAAGAACCGTAAAATACCACGGGATATTCGGCGGCTCAAAATAAGGCGTTTAAAGAGATGCGATCGAAGGATAAGGCGACACTATACATGTTGTTTCGTGTCGTTGACGAGTCAGGTTTTGAGAAGATTGCCGGTGCAACTACTTCAGTCAAAGGATAGAAGAGTCAAAGGATCTTGCGATGCTTACAGTCGACAAGCTTGCCGGTTCTCTTGAGGCGCAACGTAAGAAGAAAAAGAAGGAGGAGACACTAGAGAAAGCACTCCAAACCAAGGCAACAATTAAAGATGAAAAGGTACTCTATTCTCAAAATTTCCGAGGTTAAGGGCGTGGTCATGGAAACCGTGGAAGAGGTCGCGACAGACATGAAGGATACTATAAGGAGAAGGAACAGTCGAGTCGACCAAACTGGCTCGGAAGAGAACGCGGTCGAGGAAGAGTCGGTCGGTCGAACTATTCCAATGTCGAGGAAGAGGCGGTCGGTCGAGCTATAAGTGTCACAAGTATGGTCACTACGCGAAGGATTGCTACTCCGAAAAATGTTATAGGTGCGGTAAAGTGGGGCATCTTGCAAAACATTGTCAAGCTGATAAAACGGTGGAAGAAACAACTAACTTGGCGTTGGAAGATGAAGAGAATGACAGTTTTCTCTTGATGGCTCAAAATGAAGACAACGTCAGCAATGACACTCTATGGTATCTCGGGGGCATGTAACCATATGTGCGGTCACGAGTACTTATTCAAAAGATGCAAAATATTGAAGATGGTCATGTTTCGTTTGGAGATGCTTTAAAGGTGGAGGTCAAAGGTCAAGGTACGGTTTGTTACTTACGAAAGGATGGGTTGATAGGGCCAATCCAAGATGTCTATTATGTGCCAGATCTCAAGACCAACATTTTGAGTTTGGGGCAACTCACGGAGAAAGGTTACTCGATACTCATAAAATATCAAGTACTACACTTGAAGGATAAGCATGGGCGTACGGTTTCTCTAGTCGAGATGGGAAGAAATTGGATGTACAAACTAAATTTGAGATGCGTGCGAGAAAAATGTTTACAAGTCAATGTAGAAGACAAGGAATATCTTTGGCTTGTCCGTTTTGGTCACCTACATCATGGAGGTCTAAAGAAATTAGGAAAGAAGAACATGGTGCACGGGCTGCCAGACAAGGACTATGAGGGCAAATTTTGTGAAGAATGTGTGCTTGGCAAGCAAGCAAGAACCTCGTTTCAAAAGAAGGAAAATTATCAAACAAAACATATTCTCGAATTGATTCATACCGAAATATGTGGACCAATCAACCCAGAATCTTTCAACGGTAAAAGGTACTTCATTACTTTTATCGATGATTTCTCACGAAAAACGTGGGTTTATTTTTTGAAAGAAAAATCTGAGACATTCGAGGTGTTCAAGAAGTTCAAAGTGATGGTGGAGAAGGCAACTGATAAACACATCAAAGCCATACGATCTGATAGAGTTTCTGGATATACTTCAACGGTTTTCATGGAGTATTGCGAGGAGCATGGCATAAGGAGATTTCTAACCGCGCCATACTCTCCTCAACAAAATGGTGTGGCTAAGAGGAAGAATTGGACTATGATCGACATGGTTCGATCAATGCTCAAGAGCAAGAAGATGCCAAAGGAATTCTGGGCGGAAACCGTTTAATGTGATGTCAAACACCACAAGAGGCGTGGAGCGAATAAAAGCCAACAGTTTCTCATCTCAAAGTGTTCGGTAGTGTGGCTTATGCGCACGTACCGGATTAACGAAGAACGAAGCTTGAAGACAAAAGCAAAATGTACATTTTTATTTGGTATGATAAGAATATAAAAGGGTACAAGTTATTCGACCCGATAAATAAGAAGGTGATGGTGAGTCGTGATGTACGAGTAAACGAAGCGAGTGAATGGGATTGGAACAATTCGACTAAAATTGACATCAAAGTTGGAGAATCATCGGTCGTTGCATCAACAAGCAAACAACAAGATTCTGAAACTACCGATGATGAAGATGAACCACTACAACCCAAGACTCAAAGTTTGCAAGATTCGTATGATTCAACCAATGAGACACACCTTGTATGTCTTTTGGAAGATGCTGGAAATATTAGTTTTGAAGAGACGGTGCGAGACAAGAAGTGGCAAACTGCCATGAACGAGGAAATTAAAATGATTGACCGCAACAACACATGGGTGTTAGGATACATGTATATAATGGTTGCTTGATGTGTAAGGCATTAGGCCGATTGCTTCAAATGTAAGGCATTAGGCCAATTGTTTCAAGAATGTGCTAGAGTATGCTAGAAGATAGTAGAGTGTTCTAGTTTTGTATAGATTGATGATTGTAGACTTAGTATAAATAGGGATAGATGTGAGCTTCAAAGGTAACTTGAATCTGAAGTAAAGTTCAAAGCTGTTAAATTCTGTTATTTCTGTTTCTCCTTCATTTCTTCATTTCAAAGCTTTCTTTTCAATTCCACATTCAGTTTAGTTTACTCACATGGTATCAGAGCTGATCTGATCCTTTACCTTGCTACAGTTCACCTTGGCTAAGTCTTCATTCTTGTTGCGCTTCCTTTTGCTCCAACTCTTCTCGGATCGTCCTGCAGAAGAAAGTTCATCTTGCTGCGGTTCAATCTAAAGAAGATCAGTGCGTCTTCAGAATATCTTCCTGTTGCGGTTCATTGCGTCGTCAACTTGCTGAAGAAATTCATCATGCTGCGGCTCAACCTGAAGAAGATCATTGTGTCTTCATCTTGCTGCGATCTGAAGAAGATACACCTCTGTTTGCAGTTCATTTCTCTGTTTGTGAACTGCAGTTCGTTACTCTGTCTGCACCTGATCTGTTTGCGATTTGCAGTTCATTAATCTGCAGTTCATCGTGCTGAAGATTGTTACTCTACTGAAGATCGTCACTCTGCGATTTGCGATTTGAAGATTGTTTGAAGATCGTTACTCTGCAGAGCTTCTCTTCTTCTTGCTGAAGAAGATCATCATGCTGCTATCTCTTAATCAGGTTCCATCTGTCCTGATTAATCTGTTTCGCCTGATCTACTTACCTGTGCTGCTACCTGACCTGTTAGTTGCTCTAATAGATGATCTGTTAGCTGATCAATCTGTTTCGCTGGTTAAACTGTTAGTTGATCTGTTCCTGATCAATCTGTTTCGCTGATTAATCTGTTAGTTAGCTGATCTATTCATGATCAATCTGTTTCGCTGATTAAACTGTTAGCTGGTCTGTTCCTGATCAATCTGTTTTGCTGATTAATCTGTTAGTTAGCTGATTTGTTCATGATCAATCTGTTTCGCTGATTAAATTGTTAGCTGATCAATCTGTTTCGCTGATTAATCTGTTAGCTGATCCGTTCCTGATTAATATGTTAGATGATCTGCTACCTGTTAGCTGATATCTGATATGTTGCTACCTGATCTGATTAGCTGATTTGTTATCTGATTTGCGTCTGACTTGCTACCTGCTCTGTATGCTAATCTGTTAGCTGATCCTTGTGTTAACTGATCTGCTCTGTTAGCTGATCCATTTGTGAGCTGTGTTGTGATCTGATCTCTACATTGGCTAAATCAGTCATGGATGAGGTTATACATGCGTTCTTCAACAAAAGAGTTTGTCAGTTGACAGGCGATGATAATTTCCAAGCGTGGAAACAACAAGTATTGCTAGCAGTTCGGGGTCTAAATCTGGAAGGCTACTTGTTTGGAACGTTGCAAGTTCATAAGTTCATTGATGATGATGAAGGTAATAAGATACTCAATCCTGAGTTTGCTAAGTTTTATCAGCAAGACTCGTCTCTTGCTTCGTGGTTACTCGCTTCCATTCCATCTCCGATCAACAAGGGCCTGGTCGGTTGCATGACATCAGCTTCCATTTGGAATAGACTTCATCAAAACTTTTCTTCATCGTCAACCACGCGAATAATGAGCTTGTACGATAGATTGAAGGTAAGGAAACTTCTCAATCAATCAATGCGAGATTATCTAACGGAAATTCAGCTTACATGTGATAGTCTAGCGAGTTACGGACATCCGATCGAGGAAATGCAACAAATCTCGATCATATTGAATGGGGGTAAAAGTCCAATACGATAGTGTGGTTGCAGTCATTCACGCCAGCCAAAATCCATATGATCTAGCATCAATCTCGTCTGTTCCACTTGATGCGGAAGTTCGACAAAGAGACTCTTTGTTTGATGGTTCTATTACTGCTGCAAATGTGGTGGTCAAAGGTTCTGATCAAGAGAACAAGCTTTCGGGAAGTACAGGACAGTCCAAGCCTCAATTCGATACTAGTCAAGTTGTTGCTCAAATGCAAACACCTGATTACCAACCTGCCTATGGACGGAGAAGGGGCAGGGGAAGAGGAAATAAACCACAGTGCCAACTTTGTGGAAAGTTTGGACTCTTGGTTCATAAGCGTTATCGACGCTTTGATGTTCATTTTCAGGGAGTTACAGCTCAGTCTGGGGATCAGATTAGTGCGAATATTGCCACAGCTCATTGGTCTGATGACGATGCTATGTCATACTCCACTTCTGGTTCCTCAAAAGGCTATTCCTCCAACTACTTGACAAATAATGCTACAATGACATCCTTGCCTACCGGAATGCAGTTTGTCCCGGTTAATCCTTCTCACAGTTTTGCCCCTGCCACACCAATGTATATGCATGTACAAACTTACTCCCATCCTCTTGTCAATCAATGCATCCCACCATCAGCTGCAGCTACTTCTTATCAGTTTACACCACTCCAAACTGGTCATCCTGGAGCTTATATGTCTCAGTTTCAGTCCCCGATCCCTTCAGCCCCATCTCAAGCTGGTTCAACTACTAGTCTCAATGACACTGGTGTTCAGGCCAATCTATCATCTGCAATGCCATCTGGATCCAACATTACGGACAAAGCCTGGTATCCAGACTCAGGTGCAACAAATCATTTCTCCTCCAACATGCCTCCAGGTGCTCAATCATATTCTGGTTCCGGTAAGGTCCAAATTGCAGATGGTACTTTTCTTGATATTAGTGGTATAGGTACATCTGTTATTAATACTTCAGTTAAACCTCTTGTGTTATAGAATTTACTTTGTATACTTCAGATAACTAAAAACTTGGTTTCTGTCTCGCAGTTTACCAAGGATAACCATGTGTACTTTGAATTCCATCCATCATATTGCGTGGTTAAAGATTTGAGCAGTCATCAGGTTTTACTACGTGGATCGCAATCAGGAGGATTATATAAACTAGACTTTAGCTGTTTTTCGAATAAGCATGTTATGCAGTCGGTTAATAAGTTTGATAGTTGTTTGTCTGTTGATTGTAAACCCTCAGTTAATGACACTCAGTTTGCTGTTTGTAATGCAGCTCAAATAAAAGTTTCTCCTACAGTTTTGCATCAACGTCTAGGACATCCTTCTAAGCAGACTCTATCCTTAATTATCAAACAAAACAATTGGAATTTGTCAGCTCAAATCCCTATGTGTTCGGCTTGTTCTATCGGGAAGAGCTGCAAGCTACCTTTCTCCGAATCTATCACTATTTATCAATTTCCTTTGGAATTGATTGAAATGGATCTATGGGGACCTGCTCCCTTAGTTTCTAATGGCAATGCATATTACTTGAGTATTGTAGATGTGTTTACACGTTATACATGGATTTTTTTCTTAAAAAATAAAAGTGATGTTTCAATCATTTTTCCACAATTTCGAAAGGCAGTAGAGAATCAACTCGGGTTTACTATCAAGGCTGTGCAAACTAATGGTAGAGGTACCTACTGCAACATGGGATTAATCATAGGTACACCTGTCCCTATACGTCTAAACAAAATGGTATAGTTGAGCGGAAACACAGACATATTGTCGAGATGGGTTTGACATTATTAAAACAAGCATCTTTACCCATGCAGTATTGGAGTGATTCATTTTTTACTGCGGTGTTTTTAATCAAGCGTTTACCATCATCGGTTTTGAAAAATATCTCGCCTCATGAAAAACTGTTTTCTAAAGTTCCTGATTATGACTTCTTAAGGGTGTTTGGATGCCTTTGTTTTCCTTACATTCGTCCATTTAACAAGCACAAGTTAGATTTCAGGTCTACAGCGTGTCTTGATGGATAGTATGCAAATCAACATGGATATAAGTGTCTTGATGAATGAGGCAAAGTTTATGTTTCACGACATGTTAGATTCAATGAAACTGTCTTTCTGTTTGCTGAAAAGTCTGGATCATTCATGCAGTCAGGAGCCATAAAAAAAACAGCTACTTCCTTACCATTCTGCTTGCCATTTAATTCCTCATTATGCACCCCTGTTGATATATATGAGTTTACTCATAATTCTGTTGCTGCAGATACCAGCTCACCGGTTACTTCGTTGTGTCCAGCAGTATCAGCTCAGGAACCCGTGGTGGCTGTTGATAATGAGCGTTTAGTTCATCCTGTCTTTTCTTCTCCTAGAAGTCCATTGGTGCTAGATGCTGCTCATAGAGAGACTATGTCTGTCCCAATTGATAATTCAGCATCTCCATTGGCTCAGAATCAGTCCACTACACCTACACCTGTTCAGATTCCGCTCCCTACTCCTACACCTGCTCAGTCTCAGCTTCCTGTCAGGTGTGTCATTCAAGACTCTGCTCTTGTGCCTTTACGTTCTGACAATGTTGTTTCTGAATCAGCATTTCAATCTACTGAGCCTCCTATCTGTGTGTCATCAAATAGATCTGCTACTTCTCCTGTTCGACCTAACACTCATCATATGCAGACGCGATCTAAAGCAAAAACTTTAGCAGTTTTAACTTCATCTGTTGTTGGTACATTGGAGTTATCTCAAAGTGAACCTTCTGATATTCATTCTGCTATGATGTGTCCTCTGTGGTCTGCTGCTGTGCGAGAGGAGTTGCAAGCTCTTGTTCAGAACAATACTTGGAAGTTAGTTCCGTTACTTGGTGGAAGGATACCCTTTGGCTGTAAATGGCTTTTTAAAATTAAGAAAAACTCAGATAGGTCTATTGCTCGTTACAAGGCTAGACTGGTTGCAAAGGGGTTTTCACAAAAAACGGGTTTTGATTTCCAAGATACATTCAGTCCTGTGGTTAAAGCTCCTACAGTTCGAATTATTCTAACACTTGCTTTGACACACAAATGGCAGTTGAGGCAAGTCGATGTTAATAATGCCTTTCTGCATGGGGAGTTGTCAGAAGATGTGTATATGGTACAACCGCCCGGATTTGAAAGAACTGATTCTAATGGCAATGTTCTGGTTTGCAAGTTAACCAAAGCATTGTATGGGCTCAAGCAAGCTCCGAGAGCTTGGTTTGAAAAGTTAAAATGTTTTCTTCTAACTTCTTTGTTCTTTACTGTTTCTCTTGCAGACAGTTGTTTGTTTATTAAGAAGACAAGCTCAGGTACTGTTTTCTTACTTGCATACATAGATGACATTGTCATTACTGGTAGTGATGCTTGTGGTATAGAGACTGTTATTAGAGAGTTGAATGATCAGTTTAAATTGAAAGATCTTGGGTCGTTAAACTACTTTCTAGGTATGGATGTTCAGATTCATGATGATAGCTTGATCCTTAGTCAAAGAAAATATGTTTGTGAGCTTCTTCATAAAACTGGGTTGTCTAACTTTGTACCTTTATCTACTCCTATGTTAGGGAATTTTTTGTCAAAAGTTGCCGAGCTACATGAACAATCGCCATCTGCAGATGAACATCTATATCGCAGTATAGTTGGTGCTCTTCAACATGTCTGTATAACAAGACCTGACATACATTTTGCCGTAAACAAACTCAGTGAGTACATGCAACAACCGAAGGTGTGTCATTGGAAGGATGTTCTTCGCGTACTACGCTACCTTAAATGTACTATTGATCATGGTCTCTTGTTTAGATCTAATTGTGTAGCTTCATCAGATGTTACTCTTGTTTCATACGCTGATGCTGATTGGGCCAGTGATCTGGTAGATCGAAAATCAGTGTCTAGTCATTACTTGTTGCTTAATGGTAATCCTATTGTATGGAGTTCAAAGAAAGAAACGGTAATTTCCAGATCCTCTGCTGAAGCAGAATACAGAGCCATTGCTAATGCAGTATGTGAGGTAATGTGGGTTACTTCTTTGCTATCAGAGTTGGAGGTAAAGTTAACATTTGTGCCTATTAGATGGAGTGATAATACGGGTGCAGTTGCGATAACTGAGAATCCTATTCATCACTCTAAAATGAAACATGTTGAGATAGACTTATGTTTTGTTCGTGAAAAAGTTCAGAATGGCCAAGTGGTTGTGAATTTTGTGCCTACTACTGATTAGCTTGCTGATATATTAATGAAACCTATCACAGCAAAATGTTTTGTTCCTTTTAGAAGGAAACTTGGGGTGATGTCTTTCAAAGAGTTAACTTGTTTATCCGAGTTTGGCTATGCAGATATCATGGATGATGCTGATTTGGAGAATGGATCTGATGAAGAGTGATTTTTTTTTCTGGGGTCTGCATGTTTCTGTCATGAATTCTATTTTCTGTTAAGAAGGTTTGTTCTCATCTTCATTGTTTTTTTATGTGATTTTCTTCCTCGTCGTTTGGATTGCTTTCTTCTTCTTGTTTAGTGTTGCTTTGTTTTTCTCCTCTGGTTTAGTTTGCTCTATATGTTCTTGAATTCGGTATACATCTAGTTGCTCTGGTTGGTATTTCTTGTTCTTATATGTTTCACTCTGATGTTCCTCTTCTTGATTATGCTTCCTTTTTCAGATTTGAAGTCTTGGCTATCAGTATGTGTTGATACTTGTCTTTCTTTGAATCAGTCTCATATTGTTCTTCGTGTCTATTGATACTGTTCACTAGTGATGAATAGACTGTGTTTTCACCTGATTTGTTTACTGGCATAGGGTGAAGTTTGAATCCAAAAATAACACTTCTTGGAGAAAACGTTAAGATACTTCGAGAAGCTGTTTGAGGATGTAAAGATGGAGGAAAATGAAAACCTCCATGTTAGTTAAAAAAAAAAGAAATAAAATGAAATAAAAGAAAAATATTCAATTGATTCAAAGATGATTCAATGAAAAGGAAAATCATCAGGTGAAAGTTATGTTCTATTCTAATCTGTGTGATGTGTGTTTCTTTGACATGGATGAATAGATTTATGGATGATTCTCTGAAAGCTGTGTTGCGGTCATATTGATTGTTCTAATGGCTTTGTCTTGGAAAAGAGAGTGATAATCAAGAATGAGGAATGGATGTGATGAACACTCTATAAGAATGATTAAAGCTGTGCTAGAGTGTTAGTGTGTATACAGGTAGTCGGTGGATATAGATGGAAGCAAAACTGGTTGATATGATAAAGTAATATTGACAGCAGAAGTTCAGCAACCTGGATGTTGAGAGATATGAAAATCTCAAAGCCGAAATTTAGAGATGAAGATCAAAACTTCTTAAGGGAATGTTAGGATACATGTATAGAATGGTTGCTTGATGTGTAAGGCATTAGGCCAATTGCTTCAAATGTAAGGCATTAGGCCAATTGTTTCAAGAATGTGCTAGAGTATGGTAGAAGATAGTAGAGTCACTACAAGAATCTGTATCAACAGACACGAAATTAATTTGTCGACACAAGGAGTGGGTTAGTAAAACAGTGTATAAGTGACGGGATTTTAATACGTGTCAGTAGATACATTTTAGTGTCAACACATTTTTCGTAGCACAAACAATCCTTTAGTATTGACGTTTGCCGTCGCAATTTGTCTGTGCCGATCAAAATCATGTGTCAAAACCTCAACCGAGGGTAATACTGATATTTAGTAACGGAATATGTTGTTATTGCAAAAAAGTATGTTTACTTTCAAAATTAATTGATGTAATAAATGGGTAAACAGTATCGGCATAACTTCATTGGTAATGTATGTATTGCCGTTGCTAAACTCTATACCCGCAATTATAACAGAACAGACCGTTTTTTCCAGTACAGTTCAAAACTCCCCCGTGCAGACCAGAGCCTTCGTCAGTCCATCAACGACCGTTGCCAAGAACGGATTACCTTTCAGATCGACTCCCAGGAAGCACGTAGGTTGCGCGCAGACATTCCAGGAAGCAACCCAGCTGGTGCCGATCAATCGTGAAGTCGTTTGCTGCAGTATCCCGCGACAAGCATTTCTCCTTAGGTAGGCTGGTATGAGTAGTCGAATGTGGCTTCTTGTAATTGCGAATTGAATTGTCATGAGATTAATTGTGTGTTATATATAGCCAACGGTCATGAGCTTAATTGTGCGAATTGAATTGTCACGAGTTGTACTGTTTAGCCCCAAAAAACGTGCTACTGCAGACATTTTGCAACTGTGCTGATAAAATTGGACAAGTCAATCGAAGGAGTTCTACTCTTGCGTATAAATTAATTAGCAATTAAGCTAGCTGCAGCTCGTACGGTTCCAACGGACAGCTCTCTGGTTCCGTTTGGTTCGATCCACACATAAACGAAAATGCATATTTGAAATTTTACAAACGGTCTGGATAACTGTCAACAACTGATGATGCTACTTCATGTACTGCATGTTTCTACACTGTTGTGCTGTCTTTTTAATCCCAAAGATTTGGGTTGATATTTCTTTGCAGAAATAGAAGTGCGATGGATAAGAGTTGGATGACCAAACCTCGGCAAAGTGGGGAATATAAGGAAGGGGTCGCTTCGTTTCTCGACTTTGCCTACTCTCATTCCAGTTGGGATGGTAAGATTTACTGTCCTTGCAATAACTGTGTTGGTGCTTTCTTAATGGGGAGAACTACTGTTAAGCTCCATCTTGAAAAATGGGGAATATTGCCAACTTATACTACATGGGTGGATCATGGGGAGGAATTCGAATATGTGATCAGTAATGGTAGGAATTCATCCTCTCGTGGGGAAATGGAGGATATGGTGCATGATGGGTTCGGTGGTATGAGGGTGGACGAAGGTGAGGAACCAAAAGCCGATGCTAGGACATTTTATAAGCTATTAGAAGATTGTGAAAAGAGCTTATATCCCAGTTGTGTCTCCTACACGAAGATGTCCTTTTTAGTTGAATTGTTGCATCTCAAGGCACTGTACAAGGTTTCAAACAAGTTCTCTGATGAGCTACTTCGCATGTTAAGTAAAGTATTGCCACCAGGGAACACAGTCCCTAAGTCCTACTACGAAGCCAAGAAATTTATAGGAGGGTTAGGGCTGGACTACCAAAAGATGCATGCTTGTGTAAATGACTGTATACTATTTAGAAAAGCGTACGCCAATTTGGATGTGTGTACAACGTGTGGGGAGTCAAGATGGATTAAACTTCGACACAACACTGGAGGACTGGATATACCAGAGCAATCGAAGCGACAAAGAGGGAAGCTACCAGTCAAAGTACTTCGATATTTTCCACTAACTTCAAGGTTGCAAAGATTAGTCATGTCCCCCAAAACGGTTTCCTCTATGACCTGGCACCATACACGACGATTAAAGGATGGTATTCTACGTCATCCTGCTGATACAGACGCTTGGAAGAAACTTGACAACGTACTACCTGCATTTGGGGAAGACCCATGGAATGTGAGGCTTGGCCTAGCTACGGATGGGTTTGATCCGTACAGTGATAAAAGTCACCCATACAGCATGTGGCCAGTTGTTCTTATTCCATACAATGTGCCTCCCAAAGTGTGTTTGAAAGATACAAACTACGTGTTATCAATGTTGATTCCCGGACCAAAGGCTCCAGTAAATGACATAGACGTGTATCTGCAACCGTTGATCGAAGAGCTGAATGAGTTATGTTCGAATGGTGTGCTCACATATGATGCAGACAAGAAAGAAAACTTCCAGATGCGCGCAGCTGTACTTTGGACCATTAATGATCTTCCTGCCTATGCGAACTTGTCCGGTTGGGCTACTTACGGTAATTTGGCATGTCCTATCTGTCAAATGGGCACCCATTATTGTCGATTGAAGTATGGGAGAAAATGTTCTTTTATGGGACACAGACGATTCCTCCCCACCGATCACCCATGGAGAAGAAACAAAAGTTCATTCGATGGGAAACGAGAGTTACAGATGGCCCCACAAAGACTATCGGGTGAGGAAATGTTACATGTGCTAGAGAATCTTGATCCAATCATGTCCGGTAAGACTCAACCGCCCATTCAGGTTGGAATAGACTCAACTACTGGAAATTGGAAAAAAAAAAAAAAGAGCATATTCTACCAACTACCTTATTGGCAGCACCTCTTAATCCCTCACAATTTGGATGTGATGCACATTGAGAAAAACGTGTGTGATAACCTTATTGGGATGTTATTGGGTGTTTCCGGTAAAACGAATGACAACCTTAATGCTCGGCTCGACTTACAGGCCTTAGGCATAAGAACGAGCTTGCATCCAGTCCGTAGAGGAACAAAATTGGTCTTACCACCAGCTTGCTTTTCCCTATCAAAGGAACAGAAGATTAAACTGTGTGAGTTTCTTAAGAACTTGAGACTTCCTAGCGGTTATTCATCAAACATTTCACGTTGCGTTAAGATGAAAGACAGAAAATTGATTGGGTTGAAAAGTCATGACTACCATGTTCTCATGCAACGTATCCTATCTGTGGCTATTAAAGGATTACTCCCCAAACATGTATGCAAAGCTGTGATAGACATGACTAACACATTCAGGATTCTATGCTCTAAGGAGTTGCACCCGTCGGATCTGTTGAAGGTGGAGGCACAATTACCCATGATAATGTGCAATCTAGAGAGAATATTCCCACCAAGTTTCTTCAATATTACAGTCCATCTTATCATCCATCTAGCAGAGGAAGCAAAAATAGCTGGGCCAGTGCAATATCGTTGGATGTATTCAATCGAAAGGTAAGTTTTTTCACTCTTTTATGAAGTATGCCTTTGACAGAAGAGGTGTCTTACTAATAACATGTTCTTATCGTAGGATAATGGGGATAATGAAGTCGTTTGTGCGAAATCGTAGTCGTCCGGAAGGGTCAATAGCGGAGGGTTATATTGCTCTGGAGTGTTTGACATTTTGTTCTAGATATCTCCATGACATTGAAACCAAATTTACAAGACATGAGTCAGTTATAGTAACTGAGGTAACTCCAACGGCGGCAGATGGGTTATCGATCTTCCAGCCGGTAGGAGCTCCAATAGGTCGTGCAATTGTCCGTGAACTGTCAAACACGGAATGGGAGCAGTGCCACTTGTACGTACTTAATCAGTTTGAATAAGTGAAGCCATTCATCGAGTATGTCATTCACCTTTACTGTTATGTGTATTCTCAAACTTTTAACAGCATTACATCTAACACAGGGATTGGTTGTCTTGTCCATGTACGTAGTGAACACAAGAGGCAACTACTAGGCGCACGGGTGAGTAGGCGGAACATCGATGTCATGCACAATAGAACATTCATACCATGGTTGGAGGGCAGGGTATGACACTATGACACGTATAAGAATGGGTATTCCTGTTAATGTCAACGTTATTGACGTTTGGAGTATTTGCATTCTCAGGTTGGTCGAATAGTTGGATCGGCTGAGGATGCGAGAGATCGCCAACTAAAGGCTTTGGCACGAGGACCGTTATATGGAGCTAAGACATATACTGGTTATAAAGCAAATGGGTTCATCTTCCACACCAAAGAGCGGTCTGTAATGAGGAGTTTTGACAACAGCGGTGTGTTGTGCAAAGCTGACACAACGTGCTACGCGAGTACAGACGATAACAACCCTATTGAAGGTGCAATTGATTATTACGGAGTGTTGAGGGAGGTGGTTGAGCTGCAGTACCTTGGTAACCTATCGGTTGTGTTGTTCAAATGCGATTGGTACAACGTACTTTCATCCTTCAATGGGATGAAAATTGATGAGTACGGATTTGTGTGTGTCAATACCAAAAACAATTTGTCAACCGATGAGCCATTCGTACTTGCATCTCAAGCATCCCAAGTTTTCTACTTATAGGAGAACATTAATCCTGATTGGAGCACTGCGCTGAGGGCAGAGTCCAAAAAACGATTTGTGATTGGGGTCAAATGAGTGGGGAGTCAGTGGAGCCATATCAGTAAACATCAGCCCTGGTTGTTGATGTACTGAATGTAGTTCTTGTCGATGATGTGGTTGATTGGTGTAGAAATGACATTGAGGCTCTCGAAATATCTGTTGCGGATGCCATGACAGAAGCAACTGAAACCGTGATAGAAGCAACTGAAGGCCTTGACGATGAAGATGTTCTTGAGCCAGATGAGGAGGACATTACTGATGATGGAACAGACAGTGACACAGATACAGAATGTGATGACGATTTGTTCGATGACGAGGACGGCCTTGAGGGTGAAATGGATGCGGACGACTATGATGATGATGATGCATCGTAACTTCGTGTGCAATAGAAGAGTGTTCGTATGTTTCTTAAGGTAATTGTTCAATAGTTAGGAATTTAATTCTGTCATTGCTCAATAGTGAGAATTGTTTAATTTGTTCAAATGTGTGTTCTGTCCAGATTTGAGATGGTTTTACTGATTTGTATGTTCTGTCCAGATTTGTATGTTTTACTGAGATTGTTCAATATTGAGTTGTTATTCTGTCCAAATGTGTATTATCTGGCCGAGATGAGATGGTTTTACTGAGATTGGTCAATATTGAGCTGTTATTCTGTCCAAATGTGTATGTTCTGTCCGAAATGAGATGGTTTTACTAAGATTGTTCAATATTGAGCTGTTATTCTGTCTAAATGTGTATGTTCTGTCCGAAATGAGATGGTTCGACTGAGATTGTTCAATACTGAGCTGTCTTGCTTACACAGTTGTATGTTCTGTCTGCATTGAGTGCTGCATACTGATATTGTTCAGTATTGAGATTGTTTGGTTCACTAGTTGTTGTGTTGAAATGTCAGGATTTCCTATAAGTGTTGTGTAGCTCATCTGGTTGTGTTGTGTAGCTGGTTGTGTTGTACGTGTGTGCTGTATGTGTTGGTCATGCTGTTGTTGTAAGTCGAAACTGCATTTGGAAGCTGAAATCTCTGTACTTCGAAGATGGCAAAACAGCAGGCGAAAATGCAGTCAATTGCAGCTCATTACTTGTGCCATGTAAACTGGTTCTCGTTCTGTCCAAATGTTGCCAAAAGGTGTGCCTGCTGCAGCTCGAAATTGCAGCTCAAATGTTGTCAAACAAAAATAACTGTGATGTGCCCTGGTGTTTTTCACAAAACATGTTAGTGAAGATGACAGCAGTATATATATCCAATCCTTCCTTGTACAGATGAATATTGCAGCTATATATATCAATGGAGAACTCCTCCAAATGTAAGCTTGACAACATAAAACTCTTCCCATACATTAAGCTTCAATAAAACATACATTCAGTTGTTTTTCACACACAGACATATATAAATACTTTAAAAAGACTGTCATACATTCTGTTTTGGACCAACACTGCCATACACAACATGCTGTCGACTGTAGGTGGTGTTACACTCTGTAAAAACCGTTTCCAATCCAATCTATGTCATTCTAATCCAATCCAATCCACGTGTTGTCAAAATGAATAAGAATTCAATTCATGTGCTGTCAAAATGTAATCCAATTCATCCTCAACAAATAGATAGCATGTGCTGACAAAATGAAGGGATGCAAACAGAATACATTGAAACTCACGATGTGGACAGAATACATTGTCAAACAGTGAAGGGATGCAACCCAAAGCTCACCATCTGCACGTTCTTGCCATTAAAATGTGTTGCATCTGAACAAGAACACACAACACACTCCTTCGCTGTACTTTCCATGATCACTTCTGCAGGCCACTGACAGAACTCTGCTTGGGAAGCTGAATGTCTGTCCTGCAGAAGTTGGAACTCCTTCTGCAAATGGAAGCTGCACTACTTAGCTTGGGGTCTCCTTGAAGCTCCACTCGGTCTGCTTAAGAACTGCAGTAGACAGAGGTGGATTTGTATGTAGAGGTCGGGTTGGAAGATGACAGGGAGCAATGTGTCGAGTCTACTATGGACCGAATTGTGTGTCCACATTGTTTATCTGTCATATACATGAGATGTAACATGTAGACACATGTTCACACTTTGACACATAGTGATTAACACTTTGACACATAGTGGTAACCCCTTGACACATAGTTATAACACCATGACACATGGTAGAAATTTATTTTATCAATTAATAACACCATACACTTTTGAAAGTTATATTTTTCAACAAAGTAAGTAAAATTTGTATAAGTTGATATTAAATTTGTAGCCACTTGTATAAATTTGTATACATTTTTATACATTTGTATAAAGTTAAACAATAGTACACTTTGACACATCAACTAGACTATCACATAACAAAGTTGTATTTGAAACCTAAAATGAATAAGGATACATCAACTAATACATAAGGATACATATGTCTTGATTTTATAAAATTATGTAGAATTATTGTGCTATAAGATAAGTATATAATAATTTGTAATAATTAAGAGGAGTTGTTATACAAATGATGTTATTATACATATGATGTCATTAGGAAATAGCAATAATAAGTATATTTTTCATAAAATACGTAAAATTTGTATAAATTTGTATAAATTTGTGGACATTTGTATAAAGTATAGTATTATAATGTTATACACTAAGACACTTTGACACATCAATGGATATAACACATAAGAAAGTTGTATTTCAAACATAACATGAGTATGATTTAAATTGCATACATAAGGATAATTAGGTCTTCATTTTAAACATGATTTAGACATATTGTGCTATAATATAAGTATATAGAAATTTATAAAATTTAATTTGAAATTCAAACAAGTTATGTTAGATGTATACATCAGATGAACACTGAAACGGGCCTTGCATACACGGGCCAATCCATGTCAAAACCGGCCCTGTCCATTACATTTTCGACCGGGCCAATCCAATGAGAAGGCCCAATTGCGCAGAGTCCAGTCCATGGTGAACATCTGCTACGGATGAGGACGAAGCTGAAGCGTCTCCTCGGGTCAAACAGCTACGACGCCTCGGTTCCTACACGAGGCAGTAGGTTTCATCATCACAACCAGACGGATTTGACGCCTCAGTCCTTTCTTGTTTCCGTGGACTTCTCTTCTCCTTCCCGCGCCTCATTTTCACTGCATTTGGGTATGTTCCAACACTCTCCAAGTTTCCCTCCATCTAGAGCTCCAGGCTTCGCTTCCATCTGTGCAAGACGGTCTTCTAACTTTCCCTCAGCAAGGTATGGTTTTAATTTCCTGTTGGATGATTCTGTTGTGTGGCGCGCAAGGTATGGTTGAGCAAGGTATGGTTGAGCAAGGTATGGTTGAGCAAACCCTTTGTTCGTCTATGTCGCACGACTCTTACATGTTTACTGTCCTTTCCCCATGGATCTCGTCTATTTGCGACCAATTTGTAAACGTTTTTCGTTTTAAAAAACATTGCTTGGAAGCGAAGATTCACCTCTGTCTATGATCCATGGCCGATTAACAAGTCCCTAAGCAGTCGTAGTTTCATGCATGTTGTTGTTATTCTTTTATGTGCACCATGTCACGGAATGCTCAGTAAGGGTGGTTATGCTGAGAATAAAACTTGTGTTGTTAAAGATGGAAACTTTACACCAGAAACTTGCGCAAAATTCAAGTTATGCTACTGTGTTTACTAATATATTCTCAGTATGGTGGGTACTCGGAGAATGGTCGCCGGAAAAACCGTAGCTTCAAAGCTACCCATCCGTAGATCCCCAAGGAAGATAAACAGGGCTGCCCCAAGTAAGTTGTTTTTTCACTACTACGCCTTGTACTTAGGTATTTCCTCTGTTTTAGGTGCTCGGTAACTAACACACTACACATTGCCATAGGGGTTACGCCTGTGGAGAACATCCCTGAAGTCCCTCCGCCTGTGGAGAACATCCCTTTAGTCCCTCGGCCTGTGGAGAACATCCATGCAGTCACTCCGCCTGTCGAACCTCCTTTGGAGGTGTCTACTGAAGAGGAAATCCAGCCGGAGGACCCCTCTATGGAGGAACCACCAGGTAGCCAAATAGGTAATAACTTCTAATTTGTCCCATACTACTAAGCATGCATTTGTACAACTTGGTTTTCTAATGGATACCTGATTTACGTGTCAGCTGCGGAAGAGGAAGAAGTAATTATTCAACTGGAAAGACTACGTAGAGGGAGAACTAGATGCATAAGGCTGTCTAGAAATGGCGTCAACCAAAAGGAGGTTCTAAAATTTAACTCTCGAGGTAAAGTCTGCAGTAACAATGCTTCAATGTTTGCAAGTTGGTGTGGGTGCATTGTTAGGAAACGAACGAATGCACCTCTCATGGTGAAAGATTGGAAGGAGATTCCTAAGTCTCCAATAGACTATGAAGCGAAGATGCTCTTGCTGGTGGCGGTAAGTCTCAGTTGTAAATGGAACTATGACATACATATTGCACCTGTCTATTTGTAAATGCTGTAAGAACTGGTTCTAACATTTCCGTATTGTTCAAACTCGCAGGAGAAGATTGTGATACCGGATGATGACAACCTGAAGCAGCTGATCATCTGTACTCTTAAAGAGAAGTACATAAACTACAGGGCAAATCTAAAGAAAATGTACTTTGACAAGTACCTTACGAATGAAGAAAGGCTACAAATGTGTCCTCCTGACGTGGTGAAAGAGGATTGGGTGTGGCTTGTTAACTGGTTCAGCTCAGACGAGTTCAAGGTTTGTGCCTTCCTCCCTATTGCAACTGTATTTTTTTGTACCGTTAATGACTGCTGCACTTTTTTAACGTAAACTAGTTGTAACTTCAAATTGTTTGAAGTTAAAGAGCGATCGTAACAAAGCCAACAAAGCTCACCAAGTCATGAGGCACACCACTTGCACTTCGTCATTTGCGAGGATAGAACAGGAAGAGGTAATCCTAACATTGAATTGTTATGTTTAAGAAATAGTTAGCTACCCTTGAACAAGTATATGGTACTCTTGCAGATTGAGAAGAACAACGGGAAACATCTGGGGGAGTATCATATGTTCAAGAAGAACCATGTGGACAAGAAAGGACAGCCGCTGGATGATAAAACCAGATCAATACTGGTAAGTAGTACTGCCGACCCATATAGTCACATGTGCTGTACATTTGTAACTGATTGCTCGTTTATGTTCTTGGCACACTGTTTGCAAAATAGGAACAAGCTGAGGAAAGGGCTGCCCAGTTGGCAACTGGGGAGGAGGAGTCTGCTGTTGACAAGGATGTCTTGTATGAGGAAGTTCGCCAACCTGACCGTCGTCGAAGTCGGGTGTCAAAGGCAGCACGGATGATGGAAAGTGAGCAGTTAAAGCAGGCAAGGGAGGAGGTAGCTAGAAATGCAGCTGAATGTGAGTCACTCCGTGATCAACTCAAGGAGTTCCAGGCCAGCATGGAACAATTTCAACGTGACATTGCTGTCATGAAAAGTACAATGTTTGGCAACGGTGCGTATAGTATTGATGTAATTGCATTGTGTACACCCATTAAGTCATTGTAGGGTATATTCTATAGTATGATGCTACCATGATTGCTGTTATTTCTATGTTTGCATATCCAAATGCATGAACCGTGGAAACGTGCTGTAAGTACTCCTGCTTAGTAGTTATAGTGACTGGTGGTACACTAGGTGTTGACTGATTGTAAATGGATATTTTGGACATGATGTAAATGTGAACATGTCATCTATGTTTGTGTTTTGGTTGCCATACATTTGTTTGAAATGCTTGGCTATGTATAAATTCGGATCTGTTGGAAATGGTTCTACATAAGTAGCTGTTTGTGTATTACCTGTTTGTGTATTGTCTGTTTATGTATTCTGTTTGGGTATGCTTGGCTACGAGCATTAGCATGGCCAACAATTCGAAAAGAGAAACATTAGCATTTGCATCAACACAAACCATTGCCGACGGAGTGTAATTGCATCCGTAATTGATGCTTAATATAACATTTAACCATGACAACACGCAGACACAAAACATTGTATATAGCAACAACTTTCACAGTAGTTGAAACTCAATTTTAGCATCAACTATTATTAACAGGGTAATATTTTAATACTATTGACGAGCATCGACAGGTTGGATGCATCCGTCGCTAAGTATGCGTAATTACTTTCAACGAAATGTTGTGGTTGAAGAAACTATATTGCCTCACATAAGTTGGATACAATATCATACAAATAGGGACAACAATACGCGGATACTAATGCCTCCAATCTGCATCTCACATATGTAGACACTGTAAATCAGTATTACCCTCAAATACATTTCGACGGTAATTATGCGTAAACAGAGTCGGCATATTTCGATGTTAATGATCAAACAGACTATTCATTCACTATTCATTCCAGCAACGGCAAACATTTAGTGGTGGCATATTGTCGTCGTCGATACCTTTAGCCACGGGGTCTATTGGCACGACTCTTAGCATCGGCAATGGGTTTTAGCAGCGCCAACAGTGCTTCCAGCAACGATAATTTACCCTCGCTGTAGAGCAAATTTCTTGTAGTGAGTGTTCTAGTTTTGTATAGATTGCTGATTTTAGACTTAGTATAAATAGGGATAGATGTGAGCTTCAAAGGTAACTTGAATCTGAAGTAAAGTTCAAAGCTGTTAAATTCTGTTATTTCTGTTTCTCCTTCATTTCTTCATTTCAAAGCTTTCTTTTCAATTCCACATTCAGTTCAGTTTACTCACAATGGGAGCTAGTAGAATTGTCGGAAGGAAGACAGCATATTGGTGTGAAGTGGGTGTGTTCAAGAAAAAGATGAATGCTCAAGGCGAGATAGAGCATTACAAGGCGCGACTTGTTGTGAAAGGATACAAGAAAAAGGCAGGAATCGACTATGACGAAATATTTGCTCCTGTTGCAAGGATGGAGGTAATCCGATTACTCATTTCATAAGCTGTTCAATTCAAATGGCCAATATTTCAAATGGATGTCAAAACGGTATTCTTGAATGGTGTGCTCAAAGAAGATGTCTAGATCGAACAACCAACCGGGTACATAAAAGTCGGAGAAGAGAATAAGGTGCTAAAATTGAAGAAGGCACTTTACGGGTTGAAGCAGGCACCACGGGAATGGAATATACGTATCGATTCATATTTCAAGGAGAATGGGTTCAAGCAATGTCCCTATGAGCATGCTCTTTACGTAAAGAAGAGTGGATGTAACGTGTTATTTATTGCTCTTTATGTTGATGACCTTATTTTTATGTGTAACAATGGTGAGATGGTAGAAGAGTTTAAAGGCACAATGACACGGGAATTTGAGATAATAGATTTGGGCTATATGAAATTTTTTTCTTGGTTTGGAGGTTAGACAAGTAGAGACAGGTATTTTTGTATCACAAAAGACATATACAAAAGAGATTTTGAAGAAGTACAAGATGGGGAATTGCAATCATGTTTCAACACCAATGGAACCCAGAGCAAAACTCTCGATGTTTGATGGAGGACAACGTTTCGTTGCGAGTAAATATCGGAGTTTGATAGGAAGTCTTCGCTATCTCACATGCATAAGGCCAGATCTTTCATTAAGTGTTGGCATTTTAAGTCGGTTCATAGAGGAGACAGTTTATTCACATTGGAAGGCGTTGAAGCATATTTTACGGTACATCCAATAAACATTGTCACACGGGTTGTTCTACTCAAAAGCAGAAGATTACAAGTTGGTTGGCTATTCTGACATCGATTGGTTTGGAGATATAGACGATCGGAAAAGTACCGCGGGATATATGTTCTTTATGGGAGATTCTGTGTTTACTTGACTTTCAAAGAAGCAACTGGCCGTGACACTCTCGACATGTGAAGCTGAATATGTTGAAGCATTTTTGTGTGTATGTCATGCTACATGGATTACAAAATTGTTGAGCAAGATGGAGCTAAACCAACAAGGTGCAATTATGATTCAAGTTGACAATAAATCAATAATTGAGTTAGCAAAGAACTCGGTGAACCATGAAAGAAGCAAACACATCGATGTTCATTTTCACTTTATCCGAGATCATGTTAAGGAAGGAAGTATGTAATTGGTGCATGTGGCAAGTCAGGATCAAGTTGCGGATATGTTCACAAAACCTCTACCGAAAGTATATTTCGACAAATTCAAGAAAATGATCGGCATGACGGATGGTAGAATTTATGGGGGAATTTTGTTGAAACATTAAATGTTGTTTTTAGTAAGTCTTGAAGCTAGAAGTTAATGGAGGAAATAAAAGTTCAAGAGTCTTTTTGTAGATGAAAGGTCTAGAGTCATATTAGATGAAAGGTTAAGAGTCTTCTTTAATAGTTTTATTATTCTTGTTTGTATAATGCCTACATACAAGCATTGTTGTTTTTGGTTTAAAGTATGACTGAAAGTAATAAAAAAAATAAACATTCTCGTGAGTTCGATCTGAGTTATCAAATACCCCTAACTCTATCTGTAAGAATCCAAACTCCCGGTTTCTTACGGCAACTGTGTGTGGTGTACAACAAGGTTCATTCTCCATTTGTTGTTTTTGTAGTTGGATAGTACCATTGCTTTGGAATAGAGTTGAACGATCGTTTTCTTAGAGGAAGGTCAAAAGATGGAAGCGATCCTTTCTCAGTGGACATAGGTGCTAACAGAATAATGGTTAGGGATGAGGAAGGTGTTGTTAAGTTATGGACCTTCTCTCAAGCGCTAGAAGCTGAGAAGAAAGCTCCTGTGTTAAGAGGGATCAGGTTGGAGAACAGAATGAGGTGGCAGAAGCTCTAGATTTAGATGACTAACAATGGTGGTAAGGTTGATGGATGCTCGGTTGCGGCCAATAACTCCATTAGTTGCGACAAGAACGACATTTGATACAGTAAGAGAGGAATGAGCAGCAAGGTGAAAGCGCAAGAGTAAGTGAATTAACTCGCTTTGTCTATTCATAGACAGACTATTTTACATGGCCTTTTTGAACAATCGTATTATTAGAGGAAGATCAAGCGATGAAAGCAGAAGCAGCAGATCCAGACGCAGAGTCACTGTCTCAATCCCAATAAGCACAAGCAAGATCTATAGTGATGATGGAGATAATGGAGTAGCATATTCATGTTCTTCAAGCTAAAGTTTACCCAAGAAGTTATAGGGTCTTCAAATGTTAGGAGGTGGTATAATCGACTTTTTTGTTTTTGTTATGTTCGATATTAACTAGTGCACGTGTCCTACACGTGATACTTAACGGGTAAATTTAACGAAAGGTGCAACGACGTACAAATTCAAATATAGTGGTGTACTTAATTGCGATGAAAAACATTTGAATGCAGGGATAGAAAAACGCAAACATCCGGGTGTACTTTCAGACTTTTCCCATTTGCCTAATAATTTAATACATATAAATTAACTAAGTCTTCTCCTTCCCCCACTGTGCAACTATCCTACCGTACAACTTTTGCAAACAAGCAAATCTCCTTTTTCAACGATCTTGCCTCCTCGAGCTCCGATTTGAACTCTTCGATCTCCTCTTTCTCGAGCTCAGTTCTGGACTCCTCTTCCTCGAGCTCCGATTTGGCCTTCTCATGCTCTTTCTAGTACTAAGAATGTGTCGTAGTCCTCGTGCTCGTAGTTCCGATGAGGTCCATGAGTATCGGTTGCCTTTGTTGCTTCAACTTAATTCCAAATCCTAGTATTAGAGAGAATCCAAGAAGGGAATTTGCTAATATTGAAATATACACAGGTTGCATGCTGTTTTTCCTTATGTTGACTGGATCGGATTATTTGTTATTGGACTTGGCCCATTTCAGCCCATGTTTAGCGTCTTTATTGTTTGCTCCTGTCCAAGTCTTTGGTTGTATAAGTCCATTCGTTTTCTTCAGTTGATTTGTAAAAGACTCTTACTTTTACTATTGTTTTATTTAAGAGGGAGAACTTCGATGATCCCCAAGTGCTTTCTCTCTAATTCTAGGGTTTCCTTCGTTCCGATTGTTTCAAACCTAACTGTAGTTTGTTTTACTTCATCTGGCAACTGTTGGTTTATTTTTGTGGATCTTGCTGCGATTGGTTTTCTTCTTCTTCGCTTGAATTTGTTGGTTCAAGATCTTGTTATTTTCTTGCGATTAATATATATTCTTCTTCGCATTTGACAGTAAGATCTATTCTTGTTAATTAAATCGTGTTTCTTTTGGAAAACGTGATAATATGGTTGTAATTGTTCTTTTATGAGAACTGCTTCGTATCTGCTGTTGTTGCGTTCTTTTTGCATACTGAAACATTATTTTTGGTTGCTGGTTGGATTTCTTGTTAATCCTATTATCTGTACGATATTGTTCTTGTCCCTTCGTTGGTTTGATTTGTTGCTATGACTGAGGATAAACCTATCAGGGAGGCAAGAAATAATGCCACCGATGAGGTGGAATAAAATGCATTGGTTTCAGTTGATTTTCATCATCCTCTTTTTTTACATGCAAGTGACAACCCTGATATTAATATGATATTTGTAGTCCTGAATGGTCCTAAAAATTCTGCTATGTGGAGTAGCGCTATTCAGTTTATGCTCTTAGGAAGAAATAAACTAGGGTTTATCAATGGAACTTTCATGCGTGGAAATTATGATCCGGTTTTGCATCATTTGTGGGATAGATCTAATGCAGATGTATTAGGATAACTTACAAATTCTATCTCTAAGGATCTTTGCCAGCGGGATGATGTATACTGAAAATGCATTCCTTGTCTGGAAAGACCTTAAAGAAAGGTTTGATAAGGTAAGTGGACCTAGGACTTATCAGTTGCATTTGAAGATTGTTAAGTGTCATCAAGGTTTGGATTCCATATCAACTTTTTTTTAAAACTGAAAGTTCTTTGGGCTGAATATGATACTGCTTGTGCTCTTCCTCACATAGAACGAGAAGATTTTAAAAAACATATTGAGCATAAGGAAAACAGAAAGGCTTTTTCAGTTTTTGACTGGTTTAAATGAAAATTATGCTAATGTGAGGAGTCATTTGTTACTTTGGACTCGCTTGGCTTCTGTGAATCAAGCATATAATCTATTAGTGCAAGAGGAGAGTAAAATGGGTGTTTCTTGTACTATGAATGCTTCATTTAGCCCGAATTCTGCAAATGTGTCTCTGAATTTGGTTAAGCCGAAAAAAATTCAGAATTTAGAGTGCACATTTTGCCGAAAACATGGACATACAGTAGACTGTTTTTTCACAAAAGGATGTGATTTTTGTAAGGAAAAAGGTCATGCTAAGGATAATTGTTTCAAGTACAAGGAACAATTGAGACTGAAAGGGATGAATTCTAAGGCCAATGCTACCTCCATTAGGACTGGTGACACTGATTCTACTTTTTTTAACAACTCTACTAATGATGTTAATCTGAGTGGTAGAGTTCAGGCTGAGATCACTTTTACCCATGATCAATTTGAGAGTTTTATACAAACCTTCAAGGGTGCAAGAAGCATTGCATCAGGGGCAAGTTCAGCCGCACCTTTCGACTCGCATGTGAACACTGCTGGTATCTCTCTTAATTCAATCTCTTGTTTTGAAATAGATAATTGGATTCTAGATACTGGAGCAACCAATCACATGACCAACATAAATGATTGGTTATGTGAGACTAAGGATGCCCCCGATATCAATGTTCATATACCTAATGGTGGATGTTCAAAGGTTAAACAAACTGGAAGTATTTTCCATAACTCAGATAGAAAACTGCAGAATATATTGTATATACCAGATTTTAGATACAACCTTCTTTCTGTATCTAAACTTGTAAGTAATTTTCTTTCTGTTCTGCAATTTTCTATTCTAAACTTTGGAAATTCTTGGAGACTGGTGAGGAAACGTTCGGTTATACTTCATTCAATTATCATCCAGTTCAGTTGGCTCTGCTGTCACTAGTTCTGTTGTAAATAATGCAATGTTGTGGCACATGCGTTTTGGGAATACCTCTTCTAAGGATTTAGAACATCTTGAAGGTTTATACTTTGTAAAGCATGAGGCATTAGACATAGGTGAATGTGCTATTTGTCCTAAGTCAAAAATTGTTAGAAGTTCTTTTCCTTTTTTCGCATTAAAAAACAAATGATATATTTGATCTTATTCATGCCGATGTATGGGGTCCCTATCACAGTCCTACACATGATAACAACCGTTTTTTCTGACGTTAGTGGATGATTTTCCTAGAGTTACATGGATCCATTTAATGCAATTCAAATCGGATGTGTTTCTTGTTTTGAGAAGATATGTTGCTATGGTCGAAACTCAGTTTAAAAAAAGAATCAAGTGTTTTAGGACTGATAATGGTAGGAAATTTTTTAATGAGCATTTGGACAATATGTTGCATGAAAAGTGTATCATTCATCAAAGTAGTTGCCCATAAACGCCTTAGCAGAATGGCAGCACTGAAAGAACGCATAGATACCTTTTGCAGGTGGCTAGGGCTTTAAAGCTGCAAGGATCAATCCCGAACATGTTTGGGGGGAGGGGGATTGTATCCTTACAGCATGTTATATCATTAATCATATGCCATCAAAATTGCTGAAAGTGAAATCTCCCTTAGGAATTCTGCATGGTAAGAACCCAGCATTCAACCACCTTAGGGTTTTTGGTTGTTTGTGTTATGCAAAAAATATGTCGGTGACTGACAAGTTGACTTTTAGGGCTATCCCTTAGGTTTTTGTGGAATACTCTGAGACTTAAAAACGATACAAGCTCTATGATTTGATTGATAAAAAAAATTGTGAGTAGAGATGTTCGATTTAATAAGAGCGTGTTTCCTTTTGAGAATGATAAACTTGATCATCATCCCATATTTTTTTAGCATTATGATGATAACTCCAATGATGTTAATCCCATAATTAGGGATACTGAGGAGGATGTTGCAGATTCTGATGCAGGTAATCCAAATGATGAAGATCAGCAGTATCCTGATGGAATAGTTCCACATGATGGTTCTAGTGTTGACTATGATGGAACATATCAAATTACTGAGGAGTCTTGAAGGCCTTCAGCCAACGGATCTGGAAGGACCATCAGACCCCCTATATAGAGAAAGGACTACCAGGTGTCGAATGGTTCTTGTCCCCATTCAATTGAAAAGTATTTGTCTTATGATGGTTTATCGGGTGAATATCAATGCTATTTGACATATGTATCTAAGTTGGTTGAATTAGAGACTTTCAGTGAAGCTGTAAAAAAATGAGTCTTGGATCGAAGCTATGCATAACGAAATCAGAGCACTTGAAGAGAATGATACATGGGATTTGGTACCAATCCCAAAAGGTAAATCTATCATTGGTAGCAATTGGGTTTACAAATTAAAATATAGATCTGATGGCAGTCCGGCTAGGTATAAAGCTAGGTTGGTAGCGAAAGGGTATAATCACAAATTTGGAATTGATTATTTTGAGACATTCTCTCATGTGGTTAAGATGAATACTGTGCGAACTATTTTGGGTTTAGCTGCAAAATATGATGAGGATGACAAGCCCCTAGGTGATGTTAGCCTATATAGGAGACTGATAGGGAAACTGTTGTATTTGAGTATTACTCGTCCATACATAACATTTGTTGTGCAGAATTTAAGTCAATACATGCAGGACTCGAAGGAATCCCATTTAAATGCAGATCTGCGGATAATCAGGTATGTGAAGCAGGAACCAAATAAGGGAATTCTTTTATCTAGTGATTCTGAGCCTAACCTAGTCGGATATTGTGACTCTGACTAGGCTGGTTGTATTGAGACAATAAGATATGTTACTGGTTTCTACATAATGCTTGGTAAGTCTTTCATTTCATGGAAAGTAAAAAAACAATTCACTGTGTCTAGATCATCATCTAAATCAAAATATAGAAGTATGAGTTCGACATTATCTGAAATTGTCTGGCTCAGTAATTTAGTAGAAGAATTGGGTTTTAAACAAATAGAACCAGTTATTTTGCATTGTGATAATAAGGCAGCCATTCAAATTGCTAATAACCCTGTTTTTCATGAAAGAACAAAACATATTGAGATTGATTATCATTATATTAGAGAGAAGTTGCTGGATAATATTGTGTAGTTGAGGCATACTAAAACAGGTAATCAATTAGTTGATCCCCTCACCAAAGCATTAGGGAACCATCAGCATTACTACTTGTGTGAAAACTTGGTATGTGGAATCTGTTTGGAAGACAAGGGGAGATAACTTGAAGATTTGGTTGATGATGTTTTCAGCCTGAAGTGGAGTGTTGAAATATACACAGGCTGCAGGTTGTTTTTCCTTATGTTGATTGGATCAAATTATTTGTTATTGGGCTTGGCCCATTTCGGCCCATGTTTAGCGTCTTTATTGTTTGGTCTGGTCCAAGTCTTCGGTTGTTTAAGTCCGCTCATTTTCTTCAGTTGATTTGTAAAAGACTCTTAGTTTTACTAGGGTTTTATTTTAAGAGGGAGAAGTTGCTAGGTGAAGGAACCAACTTCGATGATCCCCAACTGCTTTCTCTCTAATTTTAGGGTTTTCTTCGTTCTGATTGTTTCATGACTGAACGAAAGATTACTGAATGGAAGGAAATCCAAAATTTTCACTAAACTATACCTCAAATGAAAATCAATTACAGAAATAACCTCGATTTTGCAACAAATACGAAAGTATTTAACCATCTGCGTTAGACGATTTAACTGTGTCGTTACATTCGTTGCATCCACCCGTGACTCCCCGTCGCGGGTGGGGTAGTTTTTGTATATATAAATGGCAGTCTACCCGTGAATGGGAGTCGCAGGTGGTGAAAAAATCTACTTTTTCATCAAGTGAGAACTGTGGTAAGACTTAATAATAAATGCTTTGAATTTGATAATAAACAAAGGTAAAAAGACATTGTAAACGTCACAAGTTAGTACTGTTCACCACCCGCGACTGCTAGTCGTAGGTGGACTGCCATCTACTTTTTCATCTGTGACTAGGAGTCACGGATGGAACGGCAGATGGTGACGACAGTTTCACACGCTATTCCCAGTCGAGCGTGGACTTCCACCCGCGTCTGGGAGTCACGGGTAGGTATACTTTCGTATTTGTTGCAAAATTGAGGTTATTTCCACAATTATTTTCATTTGAGGATAGTTTAATGAAAAATTCAAGAAATCCTATTAAACATGTGGGCTTAGTAAGAGCAGACACTATCTCTCTTCCATTCCTCCTCTATCTTATCTTCTTATCTTTTGCATCGTCTTTTTTTGTTTTTTTGGAAGATGTACCATTAATTAATTATCTATACAATAATTAATTATCAATAAGAAAAGCTTTTTTAATAGCGTTTTATTACTTCTAATTTAAAATTTATTTTTAAAATTTATTTTTGTTAAACATAACATGTTTGTTTGAATCGCAACGGGAAGATTCTTTGAATTTTTCCATTTTAAAAAAAATAATGTCTGATTTTTTCTTATTGAAGCCACTTCAATATGCATTTCCATGTTTTAAAGAAATCAGACCGTCCATATGACCGTTTTACAATCCAGACGGTGGTTCGGTCTAATTCTGATAAAATTGATTCTTAGATTTCATTAAAAATGATAAGATAAACTAAAAATAAGAAACAATTTTGGGATCATTTTTTAGTTTGGATCATGTAAGTAAATGCATGACCATCTGATTTTACATTGTCCAAATCATCAACAAGTATGGAAAATCTTGCCAAGTGGACTTTTTTTTATTTTGTTCATGTTTCATTTATTTTTCCGGTTTAACATATAACATGCAAACAATTTTCTGAAGTGATTATGTCCATCAAGCCAGATTACTACCCCCATTTTTGCTTCTCTTATACGAGGTGATTACTCTTAAGTTACAACAATACCGTTTGGTAGAAATACATCACCAAATTTCTCATAGCAGAATTGAACTATATTATACCTAAAGTCAAGATAGTCGAACACGACTAACGATGCACAAGAAAAACACAAGAGCATACATAACATTCATGATAGGAATCAAGAATTTTCGATATTAACAATTGTGAAACTTTCCTATATATATGCGGTTCAGCCCCTCAAATACATTAGATTCCATAATAAAATTTAGTTTAATTAGACAGAAATGATGAATGTTGGTATAAATAACAAAATTGAGTTAATAAATAAATAGTTAATTTAACAATTACAAAAAAAAAAAAAAAGTAGAATTTTGCTAGATAGACGTAGGAAAATTTAACAAAAATGTAGTGACTATTTAAAAAATAAGCCTTTCGTGAAGCAATTTTCATACCCATCATTTATGTATACTTGTCGCGGGCATACATGTTGATGGGTCATAAATATTGGACTGGGCTATGTTTAAACATTTGGCTCAATAAGTATTTCGGACCTCATTTATTTAAGATACAATTACATATGGGTGTCGCCCTTGACGTGTAACCCATAAAGGTGTCGCCCTTAAGGGATGTGCCAAAAGGTGAATTGCTCAGTTTTAGTGCGTCACACCACATCCACTGACCACCTCAGATGGTGCGCCTGCACACCTACAAATTAGGCTGGTTGCTTTTAGCACACCTGTATATTGCGATTCACAATTGGCGGTAAACCAAATTAAAAGTGAGTATATGGCGAAAGATGAAATTGTATTGGAAAGAGGCTATGGCGTTAGTAGCAGGATTCAAACAATTTCACATAGAAGTTATTCCCCGTGAAGCAAATCAAGAAGCTGATGACTTAAGCAAATATGACTGGCAAGCGACGTCCAAACAGGTGCATTTCATGGGAGTGTCAGTATCCATTGCGCAAACATAAATGTAACCGTGGATTGGGCGACGCCTATTAGAGCATGTTTGGAATCAGGAGAAATCCCTATGGACGAAGCTAATTTTAAAAAGATTATTCGATTAGCCCCTAGCTTTCGAATAATTGATGGTCTGTTTTATTAGAAGGGGTTTCCGACGCCCTATCTCATATGCGTCGCTTATCCAGAAACAACTACCATTTTAAGGGAGGTATATGAAGGATATGCAGCTTGTCATGAAGTTGCAAGGTCAATTGTGAGAAAAATCCTAAACCAAGGATATTATTGGCCTACGATGAATCAAGAGGTGACTGCTTTGGTTATGAAATGCGAATCATGCCAAAAGTATAGTCCAAAAATAGTGCGTTTACTAGCAAAACCTCACTAGTGTATGTGCAGCATGGTCATTTGCACAGTGCGGAATCGACTTGGTAGGTCCTTTGCCGAGATCCAAGCAACGCACCTATATAATAGTGGTTGTTGATTATTTCTCAAAGTGGATTGAAGTAAAGGGGTTGTCATCAACTACTGAGTTTCAAGTCATCAAGTTCATTAAGTCAAGAATTGTTTCTCGATATGGAATCCCAAGCGTTTTGGTTAGTGACAATGGTCCACAGTTCGCCGAAAAAGAGTTAAAATGGTTTTGTGAAGAGTTGAAAATTTACCATAGGCATGCTTCATTTAAACATGCGCAGGCCAATGGACAAGTGGAGGCGGCGAATAAAACAGTTTTGAATGGTTTAAAGAAAAGACTGGATGACTTGGGAGGAAAGTGGACAGAAGAATTAGAAAATGTCTTATGGACATTGCGAACAATTTTTGGATTGGTGTATGGGTCTGAAGCGGTTGCTCCAACAGAAATAGCAGTTGAACGCGTGGAAAATCCTTTCCCGAAGCTTCTAGAAAATCCCGCCTAAAATTTGAAATTTGAATTTGCAATAAAGGCGGGACTTAGTAGGATCGTGCATGATGGACGCGTGGAAAACAGTTACGAATGAAGGAATGATTTAGGCGACCCCTTTGAAGGATTAATTTCTTCCAAAGATTAAATTAAGGTGTCACCCTATAGAAGATGAATTACTTCAAAGGAGGAAAGGACTTGTAAGAAAAATTAATAATCCTCAAATGAGCGTCGCTCATTTAAGGTTTCGGGGGAAAATGATGGGTCATAAATATTGGACTGTGTTCTGTTTAAACGTTTGACCCAATAAGTATTTCAAACCTCATTTATTTAAGGCTCAATTACATATGGGCATCGCCCTTGACGTGTAACCCATAAAGGCGTCGCCCTTAAGGGATGCGCCAAAAGGGGAATTGCTCAGTTTTAGTGCGTGACACAACATTCACTGACCACTTCAGATGGTGCGCCTGCACACTTACAAATTAGGTCGGTTGCTTTTAGCACGCATAGGATTAAACAAATTCAAAGGATAGTCTGCAGTGGAGTAGCCACTACAGGAGAATATTCTCTAAAGTAACCGCAGTTAGCTCACCTTAGGGACAACTAGGATAACCAGGGTATGTTCTGACTCAACTATGGTTACAGGTATGGAATGTTATAAATAGTTCAGTATCACCTTCATTAGGGAGTAAGTATTCTTTGATATCAGAGCATTTTATACAACATACATATTATAAACGAATCTCCGAGTCACTTTGTCATCGGAGGGGGAAACAACGAGAACACCCCAGACTTTTCTTTGTGCAGGTCAACGGAGCAAACACTTGGAAGGAGAATACGGTTTATGTGATCCAACACATACATAGTGGTGTTATGATATTTACTTAAGTTCTGTGCATGATAGTGTCTCTTAATTTGTGATATTAGTTGGAAGTGTTAAACAGAAAGAATTTCCTTTAAAAAAATTCCAGGGGACAACCGTATAATGCTTCCATTTTGGGTTCCAAGCATAACCTGAATACTATTTTATTTTGCAAAATACAAATATGAAGAGCTGACCCGAGAAATGAAGGATATTATTTAAACTTTAAAATCCACATACACATCGGATCTCCATACACACATTATTAGATGCAGCTCTTATTTTACAAGATAACCAGCCACAACAACAGGAACGTACAGGCCGCATAGTTGCGTTCAGACAGACAGAAAGCTCAATTGGTGAGGGATCTGGCAAACATACTAGTGATGTCCTCCACCAGGACCGTGGCCACCTGGGCCACCGTGACCTCCGCCTCCTGGACCTCCGTGGCCTCCGCCTTGAGGGCCACCGTGGCCTCCTGGACCTCCATGGCCTCCCTGTGGTCCTCCATGGCCTCCCTGTGGTCCTCCATGGCCTCCCTGTGGTCCTCCATGGCCTCCCTGTGGTCCTCCATGGCCTCCCTGTGGTCCTCCATGTCCTCCACCAGGGCCGCCAGGGCCTCCTCCAGGTCCTCCGCCATGTCCTCCAGGTCCGCCGTGCCCTCCACCGTGATGGCCGTGGTCAGACATTTTTGTTTAAGATGGATTTAGGTGTTTCAAGTATATGGATGAGAGTGTTATTGTGAAAACGAAACTGATGGCAGTATTTATAAAGAACGATAAGTATGTATACGTGGAAGATATCAGACAATAATACAATTCGATAGTGAAAATATCTTATCTTGCGGTTGGAGTTCATAGTTGGCACTGAAAGTGTGGGGCTCTCTTATCCAATAAATAAATAGACGCGTAGGCATCCTACTAATTGAGTGGCAACGGTTATTCAACCATCCTATCCACGTGCTACTCTCATTTTTGCATAATAACATATGGCAAAAGACAGCTCTCCAGAAATAATTGGCCGAACTCCCACTCCCACTCTCTTTTAATTTAATTATTTATAATGTAATTATATACATATTTTATTTTTCAAAATAAAAATTAATTAATTTTAAGTATCGGGACCGTTCCTCTGGTTGCGATGGCCGAATTCCCGACAAGACCGGCTCGAGACCGACCCGATTAGGACCGAGACCGAGCGAGTGGTTTTTTTTCTTCAAGGTCGGTCTCAGACTCTTTTTCCAAAAGTCCGTTTAGGACCGGTCCACACCGAATGAATGTGGATTTGAGATTTTCATAATACCACACCGAAAGAAATGTGGATTTTGGAGATTTTCTATCTCTATAAAAGCTGCATGCTAATAAATTTACTAAAAAATATATTGAGCTCATAGTGTTTTTTTGAGAGGTGAACTATTCTTTCGTCTTTTACTAAAAAATACCGTAAACTCATAGTTTTTTTTGTGCAGATTCGGTCCAGGACCGAGACCGACCCGAGTCAAGAAAGACCGACTCGAGCGGGCTTTTTTGGCCGAGGTCGGTCTCGGTCCTCCAGAAGACAAGACCGAAATTTCGGTCTCGGTCTCGTTCTTGCCTTCAAGACCTGCCCGGCCCGCCCATGATCAAGCCTACCTAATCATACGGAGGTATTCCAAAGGAATATGCATTACCACTTTGACATGCAAGTTTGTCTTCAAATTAATTATTTCAGTGGTATATAGACAATATTGATGAATTTTGGGCAAGAAACTGTGTTTAATAAACATCAATTGGCGGGTATGGATCCTTAATTGGGGTCAATATCCCAACATCCCATGATCCTTAAATGAGAACCGCCCCGCCCCTAAAGTGACTTTATCCCAGTCATGCTGGCAGCACAGGAAGAGCTTATGGATAGAAGAGAGGCTTCACTCGGTTGCCCATGCGTTTACTCATGCGGTGTTTGCCCCGAGAGATACCTTTTGTGCGAAAGGGGCCACATCCATTCCATACGAGGTGCTGCCTACCTCAGTACACATGAGTATTGTTACTCACATTACGGGTTTGGTCATGAATCACCCCTTGTCGTTGCCACCTCCAACGTTCACCTTGGAACAAGTTGAGGAACCCTTTACTAAAAAATTCAAGGAGTAAAAGGGTAGAGTGAAGTATGTATTGTGTAATATTGCGTCACATCCCTGCACCAAGGAGATAATGTCAATCATTATCCTCGAGATGTCATGGCAAGGGTTATCCCTTACTAAAAAGTCCAGGGATACCCAATTCAACATATATAGAAGTACAATTCCTCACTTGTAGGAAGAACAAGTGACAATAATCATTTCACATTTCTCTTTCCGACAACGCTCAGTGGCAATGTTTTCTACAAGCTCTTTGGTCTTCCTAAAGCGCTAGTCTCTTCGTGGATTGGTCGGAAAGAAAAGTGCATAAAAAATTGCATGGGTGAGTGTCAACTGCTAAAAGTTGTCAGTTCTTTAGATGACATCAAACAAGGACATCACGAGACTTTAGGAAGCTTTTGCAAATTTTTCAATAAAAACTTGGCTAACATAGACCATGTCATCTCCAGAGGAAATCTTTTTCGAGCATTTCTTAGAGGTTTGGTTCATAGAGCCCTCAGTATTAGTAT
This sequence comes from Chamaenerion angustifolium, assembly GCA_946814005.1. Taxonomy (NCBI): domain Eukaryota; kingdom Viridiplantae; phylum Streptophyta; class Magnoliopsida; order Myrtales; family Onagraceae; genus Chamaenerion; species Chamaenerion angustifolium. Next base: position 7,475,354 of record OX328279.1, read on the forward strand.
AAATGTTATACCCATTTATAATCCGAAGGAGATGACCCTCCCAAGGAAGCAAATAAATACCATGGGAAGGGAATAACACTCTCATAAGAAGGAAGATCATAGGCATCAAGAAGGAATGTGGGTATTTGAAAACTACACCCCCTTGACTAGGGAATCTTTGTGACCCTAAGAGGGACAGAGAAGAAAGATTTGACAACCCCAACGATGCCACAGAAGAATGACATTACCATGGGAATCAATGTTGATCAGTATTACTAATACTAGAGAGGGAATGAAGAAACTCTAGAGAGAAGCCAAAATAATTGGGAGAAGAACGATAAAATTAGAAGAGTAACCCTATTTATAGGATGGGTAAGAACTAAGAACCAGTAACTTCCTCAGGGAGAGGAAAAGTCACATCATCTTGATCGTTGGATGGAAACGGTACAAAAAGATGATGATGTTAGACCAAGATTATGAAATGACTAAAAATTTCTCGCTGAAACGTATGAGAAAATAAAATTTCTTGTTAAAAAGTGGGATTATAAAAACAACAAACAAACTTGGACGCCAAGTATTAGGGAAATGTGACACCTATAAAACATTTCAACCAAAAATAAGTGTGACTCCTGTTTAACTAGCAGATAGATGATGAACAGTAAGCGACCAAGATTTAATAAATGTCAGCTTTCGAGATGGAACCCTGATAGGGGGCAATGCACCGACTCCACATAGGGGACGCTTCACCTCTATGTGAAATAGAGATCAGGTTTGACCCTCAAAGAAATCTTAGGTGGCAATGTAGAACATGAGGTACTACTCTTCTATGAACTGGTGACAAGTCCTAAGTGAGGCTCTTATATTGGGTGACACTCCCTAATATGTCACCATGTCCTATAATATTACAAGTTAACAATGAGAATCCCACGGACCTAAGTGACTTAACATCTTATCCTTTCGTGAGCGATAATAAGTTACCTCGGTCATTTTCCAAAATTTTAAAGAAGGTTAACTGTTGGATCGTGAAATCCTGAATGCTGATCTGGCAGTGAATTGAATGCCAGACAAGGTTGGGATGACGCTTCAGCTCCAACTCCGGTGAACCTGCAAGTAGGGGAGCGCAACAGAGGGGGTGCCTCTGGGTCCCTCTCCGATGCTTAAATGAGTATATGTGTGTATAAAACTCAAAACGTAAAGTACGTATGTAAAGCAAGGATATTTATAGGGTAAGAGAGATAGAACCGTATAAAGGCAACTGAATATCTTAATGTATATTGAGTTGCTGAAGATTCGGATCGTGGGATATGGCAGTTACTGCGAGATATTGCAGTTACCAAATCTAATCTTTAGTGAATATGTGACCGGAATATGCGGGATATCTTGGCCACTCTGTTATTAACGGTTTAGTGGGACCAGAGGAGAGAGGCAAGGCTCTCTTCGGGGCGAGCACTCCCATGTCGAGCAGTGGAAGGTCGCGACTTGGTAGAGAATGGCGAGCAGTCTGAGAGCCTTTGGCGTCTCTATAGACTTTGGGCTCGATTCTGGATTACTCGATGGTGGGCCAAGTTTGGCTTGTACTTGGGCCGATCCGGTTCGGATGTCATGGGTTTACCCCCTCTATAGTTATTGGGCCTTCGAGGCCTTTTCTTACTGGGCCGTCACTATCGATACCCAACATTTGCCCCCGAAGCTTGATTGAAGTTCCTTCAGTCGAGCTTGATTTCCTGGTAGGGTTTTAGATAGTGACGTCTTTGGTAATGGTTCAGTGCCTTTGAGATACTTCGAGCTCATTTGGCGAGCAATTCCTTCTCTGTTCAAAGCCGAAAGAATATCCTTCCTTTTATCCCCTTTTGGCGATCACTCGAGGTGACTCAGGCTTATGGAAGTCTATCTTTCTTAGTTAGGCGATCATTATCTACCCGAGGTATTCCTGCTAAAGCTTTATTAGTGCGTTGGCGACCCTCTTGTCTCCTTAGTGGACTTGTTAGCATTTAATAACTGCACGGTTGTCCAGAAATCGAACGGTCACTTGAGGCACGCCTGACATTTACTTTTCCGTAAACCCAGGGTAGCTTGACAGCTGTCTGTACCAGCCAACCGTTGTCTCTTGGAATTCTGACATTGCTTCGGTTTTTTTTTCAAAAGGGTGCAATTATTCCTCTGCGTCGCTTCGATTTGCTCGTGGCGGTTACTCCCCTTTTGGTCGCTATAGGAAACGTCATTTTCTGTATTCTGTCTTTTACGCTTATCCGCTCTCTTGGATTTTCAGAGCTTCATTGCGATCCTTTCCTTTTCTTTTCTCAACCTTCTTCAGCCTTCTTCCAACATTTCCATGGCTCCTCGCAATCAGAGAGTCAAGCACACGGCTCCCAAGGGTGCCAACAAAGCCAACATGCCCAGAAATGCTGATGTCCCTTTGACCATCAGGGATGAAGTCGTTCCCCCTTCAGTAGAGGAACAGACCGATTTGGGCAGGACTGCAACCACTCCTGTGGTGGTGGACGGGCCCGAGCTGAACACGCCTATTTTTTCCCCAAAAGGTAAACTTTCGCCCTTTTATTGCTCTGCTTTGGCAATGTCCTCTGCTGTTCTTTGCTTTTTATGTTTATCATTGCAATATTTGAATTTGTTCGAGTAGACGTCAAGCCTAATGAATTGAAGCCGGCTTATTTTAAGACCGTGGTGGCGCTCGGTGGCTTCAGCGTGGAGGATGCTCCTAGATATCCTGGCCTAGGTCTGCATTTTCCTCACGATGGAGAGGTTTACATTTATGCGGCTCAGATCGATGCTGGGTTGCGTTTTCCTCTCTGTGAGGATTTACAGACCTTGTGTCAGTTTTACGGGATTCACCCCACACAGCTTGTCCCGAATGCCCTCAGGATGTGGGTCGGTTTCAAGTTCCTATGCTTACGCCAGGAATGGGTATATTCACTGGCCCTGTTCCGGTGTTTCTTCCGCCTGGCAGCAGGGGCAAACCACCTTCACCACTTCCAATCCCGCTGGCCGAAGTTTTCAGAGTGGGGAGGCCTTCAGGGATGGGTTTGGAACGTCCATGTCCGCCTGGTCGACGATTTTCGGACCACCAACTCCAATTATAAGAAGTGTTACTTCTTTTATAAGGGGGGGGTGCCCTGGAAATTGTTGATCCCGGACAAGGATTTCCCTCCTTCCTTCGAGGAGCTATCAGAGAGTGATCGAAACGCTATTGATGACCTATACCGGTCGCATCGGTCTTCTCAGTTCAAGTCCATCCGCTCAGTGGCGGAGACTACCGAGAATGCCCTTGAGATGGCGGGTATTCATCAAGCCACGCCAATCTTTAATGATTGGGTAATTTTCTAACTCTTATCTTGCTTTATTACTTGTAGGGAAGGTTGTAAGCAAGAGCCAGAAACTGATAGGTCTCTTTGATGACCAGGGATTAGCGGGGTTGTCCTCCGACCAGGCATTGCTGAACTCTCCTCCTCCCCCCTCTAGGCGTTCGTTCAAGAGGAAGTCTGAGGAGGTGCTTCCCTCGGCCACTGCTGACCCTCGCCAACCAGGTATGTTGCTTTGTTATTCGTAGATTTAATATCTTCATACTTTGCGGTTTTTTGTTTTTTGACATTTTGTCTTGTTGTTTTGCAGAGGAGTCCTCAACCGACATGGTCCGGGATCATGCTCCTCCTCCCTCCAAGAAGGTCAGGAGTGAGGGATGTCCGGAAGTCGACCAACATCCTTCTCCTCCCCCTCCTGGGGGTCCTTCCGCTAATAAAGGGAAGGGTCTGGACGCGGTGCCCCCTTCTCCTTCTCCCCAGGGTCCTTCTGCCGCCAAGGGGAAGGTTTTGACCTTAGCTCCTCCTGTTCTTACTGTGCCCATGGCTCCTCCTAAGGAGTCTGGGACCAAGAAGAAGGGGCATGCTGCTTCCAGCTCATCGAGGGCTCCTGTGGATGAGCATTGCTCCCTTGCCGGCTTGTTTCAGCCGCTTGAATCAGCGAATTCTCGGGAAACTTGGGTCCCCTGTGGGGACCTTATGAAGAAGGGGTATCCTCCCCAGAAGAGCCTCCGGGGCAGCCCGGATATGTGTATGCGGCTTCTGGACGGGATAATTCCCCCCGCGGACCGCTCGATTGTTCCCACGGAACTTCATCAGATCGAGGGGTTCCTTCGGTCCCACTTCGAACGAGTGGCTTTGGTAAGATCTCATACTTTTATTTCGTAGAGTCCTCTCTTTGTCGTTCCCTTATTGTCTGTTGTCCTGACAGCTTTTATTCTATATTTGTTGCCAGTTCGTTCGGGAAGAGGTGATTCTTGGTCGTGTCTTCGGGGAGCTCACCGACAAGTATTCCAGTGTGCTCGCCGAGCTGGAGCAGTACCGAAGCACGGGGGTCACTCCTGAGCAATTGGGGACTATCAAGACGACTGCAGATGCAGCGATCGCCTTGGCAGATAATACCCGAGAGGAATACCTCAGGAAGGAGCAGCGCCTCCTTGCTGATGTCCAGAAGAGGGAGGCTGAAGCCGCTGCCGCTCTTCAGGACTTTGACGCTCTTCACCTGTGTTTAGATCAGGGAGAGATCGTCCGAGTTCGCCTAGATGCTGAACTTAAGGAAGCTCAGGCGCAAGGGGCAGAATCGGAGGCTCGCAGGATCGCTGCCGAGGCGCAAAGGGACGCTGCTGACGCCCAGAGAGAAGCTGCGGTGGCTCAGACGGAAGCTGCGGAAGCCCGGGGGATTGCCTTGGAGGAGGAGAGGGATCGGTTAACTGCACAATTGAAAGCCGTCCCTTCGCCCCAGAGCGTAGTTGAGGCATTCAAAGCCTCTGAGGAGTTTGAGGACTGCGCTCTGAAGGAGATGAGGTCGGCGATTGCCGATTTTCTCGAAGTCCTGGTGGATGAGGTCCAGGCGGTCGATCCCAACTTTCCTCTTGGGGAAGTCGCCTCTTTGAAGACCTTCCTGCGGAGTCGTCCTTCGCCGCCCTCTGTTGCTGGCGAGGCTGCTCCTGAAGGCGAGCCCAGTACTTCTGCCCCCGAAGGCGAGCAGAGCACCCTTGCCCCCGAGAACTCCGACGCTTGAAGTCCCCAACTCCTTGGCGACCGTATTTATCTTTTTTTAGATAGCCATTTTTGTATTTTCTGTTTTTGGTTTGTAATTATTTGTCGAAGACTTGGATTTTTCTATTGAATGCTTTTATATTCTTGAGCCTTTAATCGACTTCGAACATATTTAGCTATCCAATATCTTACTCATAATTACTTTCTTGCTTTGTAATGTCGTCGACCCTTAAAGCCGTAGACCCATCATAAGTTAAACTTTCTAAGGATAATACTTTTGACACTTAAAAGCGTAAACTTCTAAGTTCAAAGAGATATTACCTTCTTTGAAGTTTAAACCTTTGAGGTGTTGGCCTAATAACAAGGGATTTGTAATTTGTCAGGCTTTATCATCGATAGTGATCGCCTAAACTTTCTTTGGCCTGATTTTGGCGTCAGGGCTTTCATTTTGCCTAACATTTTGCTAGGTCTTTTGGCCTGACTTTGGCGTCAGGGCTTTGCCTGACTCTTGGCGTCAGGTTTTTTGAGGCCTAACTTTGTTGTTAGGGCTTTTGTGGCCTAGTTTTGTTACTAAGGCTTTTTTGGCCTAACTTTGTTGTTAGGGCTTTTGGCCTGTCTTTGGCGACAGGGCTTTTTGGCCTAGCTTTGTTGCTAGGGCTTTTGGCCTAACTTTGTTGTTAGGGCTTTTGGCCTGTCTTTGGCGACAGGGCTTTTTGGCCTAGCTTTGTTGCTAGGGCTTTTGGCCTAACTTTGTTGTTAGGGCTTTTTGGCCTAGCTTTGTTGCTAGGGCTTTTGGCCTAGCTTTGTTGCTAGGGCTTTTGAGGCCTGACTTTGTTGTTAGGGCTTTTGGCCTAGCTTTGTTGCTAGGGCTTTTGAGGCCTGACTTTGGCGTCAGGGCTTTTGGCCTAGCTTTGGTGCTAGGGCTTTTGGCCTAGCTTTGGTGCTAGGGCTTTTTTGAGGCCTGACTTTGGCGTCAGGGCTTTTTGGCTTCAGCTTGCTTCGAGTGGACACGCTTTGTGAAGGAATGGCTTTCTTTTATTGACATAATCCGTTTGATTACAAGCTATGCATAAAATCTTCTTAAATGCTCTGAATTAAATGGACGAGGTAACCTCTCGCCTTCGGTGGTTTCCAAATAGTAGGATCCTGGTGCGGCGATCTCTACTACTTTGTATGGTCCTTCCCATTTGGCTGAAAGTTTGTTTTTACTGTCCAGCCTTGTAAATTCATTCCTTCTCATAACCATCTCCCCCACGAAAAATTGGCGAGCGCTAACTTTTCTGTTGAAATACCGAGCGGTCGCCAAGCGCATTTTTGCCTGTGTTTTTTCCGAGAGCCATCTCTTTTCCTCTGCCAAGTCGAGGTCAGTTCTGCGCTCGATCTCATTTGCCTCCGCGTTAAAGTGTAGGACTCTGTGGGTAGGCACTGCTAATTCAGTTGGTGCTACTGCTTCTGATCCGTACACTAAACTGAAAGGCGTTTCTCCTGTGGCCGCCTTAGGCGTTGTTCTGATGGCCCATAATACGTTTTCCAGTTCGTCTGCCCAGTTCCCTTTGAATGCTCGAACCCTTTTCTTGAGTCCTGCTAAGACAACCTTGTTGGCTGCTTCAGCTTGCCCATTCGTTTGAGGGTGATGTACTGAACTGAAGCGATGGTCGATGTGATACTCTTCACAGAGCCATTTCAATTCCTTTCCAACGAATTGCGGACCATTATCGCTGATGAGTATTTTGGGAATACCAAACCTGGAGAATATGTTGACCTGCATGAACTTGATAACTTGGAATTCCGTTGTCGAAGCTAGAGCTTTCGCCTCTACCCACTTAGTGAAGTAGTCGATCGCCACTATAATGTGAGTACGCTGACCAGTGCTAATGGGAAAAGGACCCAATATATCGATTCCCCATTGAGCGAAGGGCCAGGCACCCGCCATTGGGGATAATAATGTCGATGGTCGACCCGATCGTGGTGCAAACTGCTGGCAAATTTCACACTTCTGTGTTAATTCGGCTGCGTCTTTTCCCAAGGTCGGCCAGTAATATCCCAGTCTGAATATTTTCCTGCTTAGTGAACGAGCACCTTCATGACATGCCGCTGCCCCTTCATGAGCTTCTCGAAGAACTTTTTCTGTTTCGGGTAGAGCAACACATCTCAAGTAAGGCGTCGAATAACCTCTTCTATAGAGTTCTCCATCGATGATTAGATAACTGGCTGCGAGTCTTCTAATCCTAGTGGATTCGCCTTCGTCCTCTGGGAGGATGCCTTCTTTCAAATAATTCTGGAACGGGGTCATCCAGGTGACCCGTTCTTGAATGTTGAAGACCTCCGCTCTGTTTTCAAGGACTGAACATAGGGCCTTTTCCAGAAATTGCACATCCTGGATTGTCGCCCCTCCGAAGGCTAGCTTACTCAAAGAATCTGCCATCTGGTTTTCTTGGCGAGGAATAAACTCAATCGCGAAATTTGGGATTTCCACGACTAGTTTTTTGGCGATGCCGAGATATTTCTTCATCTTTTCTCCCTTTGCCTCGTAGGCGCCATTAACCTGATTGACAATAAGTTCTGAATCACTTTTTACTTTAAGCGCTGTTATACCCATTCCTTTTGCCAGTCTGAGTCCAGTGATAAGAGCCTCATATTCTGCTTCGTTATTGGTTGCCGGGAATGTCAAGGCGATCGCGTATTTCAGAGGCTCGCCCTCAGGAGGAATAAGAATTAAACCTGCCCCCGAGCCTTCTTTTGATGAAGACCCATCCGTATAGAGTTCCCAGATTTGATTGTCGTTTGCTGACTGACTTGGCCTGTTTTCTGCCTCCGCTTGACCGTTACTCGTGCTTTCCACTATGAAATCAGCTAGTGCTTGACCTTTGATGGCCGTTTTTGGCGCAAATTTGATCCTGAACTCGCTGAGCTCGATCGCCCACTTGACCATTCTTCCTGAAGAATCTGGCTTCATCAGGAAGTTTTTGAGAGGTTGATTGGTGAGGACCGTGATGTCGTGCGCATGAAAGTAAGGTCTCAGCTTCCGAGCAGCAATAACTAAGGCATAGAGATACTTCTCAATCTGGACATATTTTATTTCTGCTGAGTTGAACATTTTGCTAATGAAATACACTGGACTCTGAACATTATTCTCCTCCCTTATTAAAACAGCACTGGCTGCCACATCGCTAATGCCTAAATAGAGGAAAAGCTGCTCGCCTGGAACGGGTTTTGCCAGAGCTGGGAGTGTTTGAATATGCCTTTTCAAGGACTGGAATGCTTCCTCGCAGTCTGGCGTCCATTCGAACTTACGGTTGGCCCTCAAGGTTTTGAAGAACGGGAGGGACTTGTCGCTTGCTTTGGAGAGGAAGCGGTTAAGAGCAGCTAGTCGGCCGTTCAGGCATTGGACTTCCTTATGGCAGGTTGGTGACTTCATTTCTTCTATGGCCTTTAGCTTTTCCGGGTTTGCTTCAATGCCCCTTTCGCTGACCATAAAACCCAGGAACTTCCCGGACTTGACTCCAAAGGCGCACTTTGCTGGGTTCAGGCGAACGCTGTGTCTCCTCATGCATTCAAAAGCTTCACGGAGGTCGGTGGTATGAGGATTGCCTTTGATGGATTTAACGAGCATATCATCCACGTAGGCCTCCATGTTCCTTCCCAGCATGTCCTGGAACAGTCGGTTCACCATCCGCTGATAAGTTGCCCCGGCATTGATGAGACCAAAGGGCATCACCTTGTAGCATAGAATGTCCCCGTCAGCATAGAAAGCAGTGTGGGCCTCGTCGTCTGGATGCATTCTGATCTGGTTGTAGCCTGAATAGGCGTCCATGAAGCTCAGCATCTCATGACCCGAGGTAGCATCGACTAGCTGATCAATTCTTGGAAGGGGATATGAATCTTTGGGGCAAGCCTTGTTTAAGTCGCGGAAGTCGACGCACATCCTCCACTTGCCATTAGATTTCCTGACCAAAACTGGGTTGGCTACCCAGCTCTGGAATCTTACCTCTCTGACGAAGTCAGCTTCAATCAACCTGCCGACTTCCTGCCTGATCGCCAAACGTTTATCAGTCCCGAACGATCTTCTCTTTTGGGCGATCGGCTTGATGGAGGGGTCTATCCTGAGCTCATGCGAGATAATATCTGTGCTGATTCCTGGCATGTCGCTCGGCTGCCAGGCAAAGAGCTCTTTGAATTCCTTGAGGAGAGCGGTCATGGCCTCCTTCTGATCCTCTTTCAAGGTGGTCCCAATGCGCACCTTTTTGTCCGGACCATCGATCTCGACCTCCTCCAATTCCTCCATGGGTGCTGGTCGAGCCAAGTCCTCGCGGGGATCGGCCTCTGTCTCGATGGCGAGCGCCTCCCTTTGGTTCTTCCTGCGTAAACAGTTCACATAACATTGCCGCGAGGAAGGCTGATCTCCGAGCACTTCTCCAATCCCGTTCGGAGTAGGGAACTTCATCTTCTGGTGGACAGTGGAGGCCACAATCTTATTTGGGTTGATCGTGGTTCTCCCTATAATGGCGTTGTAGGATGTAGGTGAATCGACCACCAGGAAAGTGACCGACACCTTGATGCTTTTCCACCCCTCGCCAAAAATCACTGGCATGGTTATAGCCCCCAGTGGATAAGTTGTCCTTCCCGCAAATCCGATCAGCGGAAAGTCGACCCTCTTCAGGTCGCGTTTTGATTTGCCCATCTTTTCGAAGGCGTCCAGAAACAGGATGTCTGTCGAGCTGCCTCCGTCGACCAGAATCCTTGCAACATCACAGCCGTCAATATCTGCCGTAATGACCAGAGCGTCGTTGTGGGGCGTGGTGACATGTGCCAAATCATCTTCAGAGAATGAGATGACAATGTTTTCTTCAGGTCGGGGTCGCTTCCCCAACTGAACTGCCGTAGAGATCTGAGTGGCGTAGACCTCTCTGGAGTTTGACCTCTCGCCGCCTGCGCCGAATCCTCCCGCAATCAGATTCACTCTCCTCTTGCTTCCAGAAGGCTCAGCTTGATCCGCAGGGGCTGGTGAACGATGTCTCCTGGGGGGCGTTCGACTTCGGTCTCGCCCTGCCACAAATTCCTTCAACATTCCCCCCTGAATCAGCCTCTCTATATCTCGTTTCAGAATCTTGCAATCGTCTGTCTTATGGCCCTTGCACTTGTGGTATCTGCAATAGCTCTCGACATCCTTGCCCATGGGTAACCCACCTCGGCGAGGCATCGGTGGCCTCGCCAAGGATCTCCTCTCCATCTCGACTAGTACCGCTGAGATCTGCCTATTTAAAGGCGTGAAGTACTCAGGGACCTCTGGATGGCGAGGCGCTGGAAGAGACTCGACTCGCGGCTTACTTTCTTTTCCCTTTTTCTCCTTCTTGACCTCCTTCTTACCATCGCGTCGGGGTTCAGGGGTTACCCTTAGCGAGGTCGTCAGGAGGTTAGCCTCGATGTTTGCGCGCTCAAGGTCTATGAAACCTTTCGCTCTGGATGCCAACTCCTCCAATGTCTCTATCTCCTTTACGTGATAGCTGTTTCGCAGCTTTCTCGAGGCCTTGTTGGCCACATCCAGACCTCTGTAGAATGCTCGAATGATCTCCCCATCCGAGATTCGGCGATCTAATTCTGTGACGTTTTGATGAAAACGCCCGTAGAAGTTGGACAGCGACTCTCCAGGTTGCTGTTTGACCGAGTCAAGGGCGACCACGCTCTTCAGCAACTGGCGCTCGCCCATGTATCTCTCCAGGAACTTGCTTCTTAACTCTGCCCAAGTTCCGATTGATCCTGCAGGGAGGCCGAAGAACCAGGACGAAGCCGAACCCGAAAGAGTAGATGGAAATAGCAAAGCCAAATGATTGGGATCGTTTGACTTACCCAGAAGGGAGGCCTCATGCTTGTTGACATGTACGGTGGGATCTCCTCCACCGCTATACTCAGGTATGGCCCGAGCAACCACATCCTTCGGGATTTTGATAGCGACGAGCGCGTCGGTGAATGGATGAGAGGACTGCTCCTTGAAGGGAGCTATGACTGTCAACTGTCTTTCCTGGAGCCTTTTGTTGAGGAGGTCATCCATCTGCTCCACAGTGCAGTACATGGGAGAGGCTCCGGGTGGAGGCGGACCGGAAGGATTGGCAGTATATGCGGCTGCTGGCTCCTTGGTGTGCGCTGGAGGTAGGGACTGCTGACCTGACGTCATCTCCTGATCCTCCTGATGCGCAGCAGGACTAGGATTGGCCGCTTCTGAAGGTGAAGGCCCTGTGGCAGCAGGGCGGTGATTTTCCTTAGGAGCAGAGGGATTGTTTTCCTGAGGAGCAGGGGCCTGGCGGCGCGCCTGTCCTAGGATGGCTTCCAGCAAGGAGACCATCTCGGGGGTTAAATTAATATTCTGCCCCGCAATGTGGACTGTCTGCGGTGCAGGGGCTCCGTTTTGATCAGCAGCTGGGGTCGGTCTTGAATCACCGACATGTTCTCGGGCTGTCCGCAGAGGAACAGCATTAACTCCTGCTCGGCTGGCAGGTTCCTGTTGAAGCGGTGAAGCGGCGGCGGAATCAGAGCTATCTGAGGATCGCTCCCTAGTCTGATTCCGACGGTTGCTTTGGGATCGAGTTCTCATGGCTTAATTGCTCGGTTCCCACAGACGGCGCCAAATGTTGGATCGTGAAATCCTGAATGCTGATCTGGCAGTGAATTGAATGCCAGACAAGGTTGGGATGACGCTTCAGCTCCAACTCCGGTGAACCTGCAAGTAGGGGAGCGCAACAGAGGGGGTGCCTCTGGGTCCCTCTCCGATGCTTAAATGAGTATATGTGTGTATAAAACTCAAAACGTAAAGTACGTATGTAAAGCAAGGATATTTATAGGGTAAGAGAGATAGAACCGTATAAAGGCAACTGAATATCTTAATGTATATTGAGTTGCTGAAGATTCGGATCGTGGGATATGGCAGTTACTGCGAGATATTGCAGTTACCAAATCTAATCTTTAGTGAATATGTGACCGGAATATGCGGGATATCTTGGCCACTCTGTTATTAACGGTTTAGTGGGACCAGAGGAGAGAGGCAAGGCTCTCTTCGGGGCGAGCACTCCCATGTCGAGCAGTGGAAGGTCGCGACTTGGTAGAGAATGGCGAGCAGTCTGAGAGCCTTTGGCGTCTCTATAGACTTTGGGCTCGATTCTGGATTACTCGATGGTGGGCCAAGTTTGGCTTGTACTTGGGCCGATCCGGTTCGGATGTCATGGGTTTACCCCCTCTATAGTTATTGGGCCTTCGAGGCCTTTTCTTACTGGGCCGTCACTATCGATACCCAACATTAACCATGGTAACAAGTTGACTCGGTCAATGGTTTAACTTCCCATATAATTAGAATGCATTGACTTCACTTAAATTCATTCATAAAAACTGTTTTCAGTACTCCTTACATTGTGTATACATTGCTTCCAAAACTTGGCACCAATTTTGTCATCAAAGAGGAAACAATTAGGCCAACCCAAGCTTTCTTTCCTATAGATCTTGCGTGTACATTGCTTCCAAAGCTTGGCACCGACTTTGCCGTAAGAGAGGAAATAATTGGATCAACCCAAGTTTTCCTTTCTATAGATCTTTCGGAGCATTGGAGAGCTGAATTGTATTGTTCTCGGATGATGCATGATGCATCCATTATCTATAGTTTACTAAAGCCCTCATTTTTAAGGAGTAATGCTCCAGTTGTGAACATAGACTTCACCTCCTTATGAAATTACCAAACTATGGTTAAAAAGCCTTACACTTGATTTAAAAGTACTTGTTTAAACGACAATACTTCCCTATATGGATTAATAGGCAGCTAATCCCTTTAGTATTTTCTATATATCATTTTACTATTTTCGTAGAGATCTCTTGCATACTGTTAAAAAATCTTGCAGTGACTTTTTATCAAAGGGGAAATACTAGTTCAACCCAAACTTTCCTTCTTACAGTTGCAATGGAGCACTCAAAGTCTAATATGACCAAAACTATTATAACCCAATTGTCAACATAGACTTCACCTCCTTATGAAAGACCAAACTATGGTTAAAAAGCGTTACACTTGATTTAACAGTACCTGTTTAAACGGCAACACTTCCCTATATGGCTTAATAGGCGGCAAATCCCGTTAGTCTTTGCCCTATATCATTTTACTATTTTCGTACATCTCTTGCATACAGTTAAAAAATCTTGCACTCACTTTTTGTCAAAGGGGAAATACTAATTCAAACTAAACTTTTCTTCTTACAGTTGCAATGGAGCATTCAAAGTCTGATATGACCAAAACTATTATAACTCCATTGGTTTCATCTTTGGTAACTATAAAACAAACTATGGCTCCACCAAACGCTGGAGCTATAGTTAACAAAACAGTCCCCAAGAACGAATTCATCAACTTACTCCTCTACTGCAGCCAGCACCCTTAGTGTACAACACCAAGGTACGCTAACCCTAGTGACCTTCAAAGGTGGTTCAGACCCCCGCTAATTGAGTCGACAATAGGAGAGAATAGTTATTTTCACTTCCTCAAGAAGTGCCCAAGCAAGACCAAGAGCCTCATAATTGCCCTTAAGGCCAGTCTCAAACATCGGTCCTTAGGTCAAACGTCGCCTCCTATTAGGAACGCTTCAGAGTTTTCTTCTAGACGTTTTGGCGACCTCGGTAGAACCCCTGTATAGGAGGGAACACTAGTCAATAAGTAGGCCATGCTTATAAGCCTACTCGTTTCTTCTCTATAGATACCTTTTACCACAAAGCATTAATAAGAAGCCACACTGAGTGCAAAGAAACCCAAGGACCATTGTGTCCAATACCAAGAACCTCAAGGAACGAGTTTCGTCCTGAATCGACCCTTCCTTTTCTATCTACTATGACGTTCACCTTAATGCTGTGGATGAATTGATTACCCGCAAGATTAAGAAATAGAATGGTCGAGGGATGCTTATCTTACATGACATGGCATCACACCCGTTCACCACAAAGATTATGTCAGTAATCGTCCCAAGGAACGTAACAACAACGGAAATCCCAACAAAACATTGGAAAAGTTAACTCGATTATATTGAGCACATTTATAGGCACAAATTTGTCGCTCTTAGGAAAAATAAGTTACGGTAATCATGTCATGCTACTCTTTGCGGCGACACTCGTAGGCAACGCCTCCTATTGGTTCTTTGGCCTCACCGGGAATTTAGTCTTCTCCTGTACAAATCTGAAGGATAAGTTTATCCAACACTACATAGGCGAGAGGCAACTCCTAAAACAAGTTGGGTCGCTGGATGATGTCAAGCTAAAGGTCGGGGAGAGCGTATATGTGTTTGACCTTAACGGATCCCGTGTCTAAACAACTCTTATACGTTTAGACACGATTAATAATCGTGTCTAAACAACTCAGATCTGCGGATATCTGTGTAACCACGATAAAACATGATTAACTAATCGTGTCTAATCGTGTCGTGTATACCTGTGACACGAATAAAGACATGGTTAACTAATCGTGTCTAATCGTGTCGTGTCTAATCGTGACACGTTCAGAAAAATATATAAAATTAATGTTTTTTGTGTTAATCGTGTCGTGTAACGTGTCGTTTCGTGCTTAATCGTGTAAATTCGTATCAATCAGGTCATTCTTAATCGTGTCGTGTCATATCATGTCGTGTCGTGTCTATCCGTTATGTTTTTCGATTTTTAATTTCCAAGAAAGTTAATCGTGTCACGTGTGATCTGCCACTTAATCGTGTCGTGTTCGTGTCTTATGTTTTGAGACACGTTTAGAAATTATCCGTTTAGACACGAAATCTGTTAAGACACGACACAATTAATAACATAATACGATTAGACACAACACGATGTGAAATGTGAGGGGTCAGACTAGGGGGTGACATCTGCTAGTAGTAGCGAGAGTGACAGTCGTAGGGGGTGAATACCTTTCACTTGTGTTTTTATTTTTAATTTTAGACAAAATATAAAAACAATATTGAAGTAGTACTTTATTTAAATAAAAAAATGATTATTTTAAGAGTTGTGTATTTTTTAAAAAACTAAATAGACGATTAATTTGTTGTAGTGGGTTTGCGGTTGACGTTTACACCGCCAATCATTCGCATTTACACCTATGAAACACGAATAAGATTAGTGCTTAGAGTTAGTTTAGAAAATTTGAAAATTGATGGGTTATTTTGGTAATTAATTAATAAATTATGGTTAAAACATTAATTGTTAATTATTTTGGTTGAAGGAAATCTTAGAATCTTATTATTGTGTAATAAACTATGCTCTAGTTGTTCAATATTTGAAGTTGGATAACAAGAAAGGTTGTAACGGAGGGAATTCATTACCATGCATATACGATTATAGGGATCCGAATGACATGTACTAGTAAACTAACAACCTTTTGATCTCTGTTATGATAACGCGCTCTACCACTAAATCTATGATCTAGATGTTTTTATATATTGCACAAACTCCCCATGTGAAACATTTTTTTCAAAAATAAAAATTGTCCAAACAATAATTTGAAATCGTGACCAAACTATAACAACGAATTCATTTACCACTATACCACTAATATCACATATATTTTTTTTAGTTCTTAAATTATATTTTTAAAATGTTATTTTGATATCTTAAACCATCTAGTTTATAAATATTGTTTTTTGAAACATCTAAAATGTAAAACAAATAAATACTAAATAAATAAATAAATTAGATTTCTAAACTGTTGGTTTTAGGATAATGGGCCGCCCTAAGTGGGAGCCCATTCACATAAGCCCAGTTATGTATCTGGCCTTAAAACCTATCCCTCTATATCAGTATATATAGGGGTGCTCAGGGTTTGTAGAAACCCTAAGGAAGTTGACTGATAGATAGCCACCCTACAGTATAGACAGAGGTTAGTAGCTGTGGTGTTATAGGTCATAGCCCGTCAAACCGTGGCGTGTCCTCCCGTCCGGCAGACCGTGATCCCAACCTCAGGCAGATCCGCTTCCGCTTCCGCAAAGTGCAATCGTTCTAAGGAGGTAACCTAAATATGTGTATTTAGTCGATTGCATAATGTTGTTAATATGTCAATTTCCAACATTGGTATCAGAGCCATAGTAGGTTGGTTTCCAAATTGTCGAATTCAAAGAGGAAAATCCCCACGGCGTCATCGTGATCGCGACGGGATCGAATCGGGAAAAAGCAGCCCAGCTCGAGGCCGAAATAGGGGCGGCGGCGGCCTTCGTGGTCGCAGCTCAGCCCCTACGGGCCGCAGCCACCGTAGCTGCGGCCACGCTCAGGTCGGCCGCAGCCACCTTGGCTGCGGCCACGTTCGGTCCAGGCCGCAGCCTTCGTGGCTGCGGCCGAGTCCAGGTCGACCGCAGCCTCAGTGGCTGCGGATCGACCCTCTAGGGCCGCAGCCTCAGTGGCTGCGGCCAAGCACAGGCTGGGACCACAGCCTTCGTGGCTGTGGCCCCCGCGACTGGCCGCAGCCTTTGTGGCTGCGGCCAGCCGCTAGGGACGCCAGGGAAGGGTCGGCCAGTGGTGGCCGACCCAACCCCGTGGCCAGCCTTCGCGGCTGGCCACCATTGCAAAGGCTGCGGCTGCTAGGGTTTTTGAACCCTAGCAGCGTGCCATCTCCTTCAACGAAGGAGATGGCACTGTTTGGACCGGTCTTAGTGAACCAGTCCAAACCGGGATGGTCCGATAAGTTGGACCAGACCGTCTTAAAACTGGTTCGGTTCGCTGACGAACCGGACCGGGGTCGGACCGGCTGGCTGAGGCTGACCGGGCCGGTTCGGACCAGACTGGTTGGCTGAGGCTGTCCGGACCGGTTCGGACCGGATTGGATGGCTCAGTGCTGTTCAAACCGGTCTGAGCTAATTCGGAGGCTTTGGGCCGCCAGAATTGGTTCGAAACGAACTTGGAAACGATCTTGGACCTTCCGTGGGTTCAGATGACCTGATTTAGTCCGGTAAATGTGCTGGACCGCTTTCAATAATAATTTTTGGGCTAATTAAATTATCTGTTGGACTAATTTAAATTGCTGGGAGAGCCTTATGATGTTTTATATTGCATGACTGGATATATATTGAATGCTGTGTGGGTTCCTTGAGTTCCCTGGATTATTTTGTGTTTTCTGCAGGGTAGATAGTCTTGCCTTACATTATTTGCGTGGCTCTTGACTCCATGACTGGTAGAATTGACTAGGTTATGATTTGTTGAGATCCCAGCATAGTGTGTGAAAATTGGTCTAACATGTTAATTAATTTTACTTGTTTGGGTGACTTTGGTCCTCAAAGTTTTGAAAATTCAAAATTAGCCCCAAATTTAATTATTTTTGAAAGATCTCAATATATGTGTGTGTATTGAAATGTGTGTTTGTTACCGTACTTGCATAGGATAGATTACCTTGTAGGGAGATCTAGTTCTGGCATAATCCAGGTAGCAAACCTTTAGGATTGTTCTTAGTAGCCCTTCAGAAGTTTGGATAAGTTCGAACTACACCTGGGGATATGTTCCTAGATGTGAACCGACCGGTTAGTCTGCGAGGTTCTCTGAATTTGCTTAAATAATGCTAGGACAATTATCTTGTGTTAGAGTTGAATGCTTAGTGCGATCTGTTCGACTCCGGTTCTTTAGAGGACTGTTTGTATAGACTGTGTTTCGATTGGTAGTAGTGACTTTAGGATGTGCTTAGAAACGGGGAGTGCTTCCCGGCCTAGCTTGGGTTGTCCTCCGAATTTAAGTATGTTTTAAAGTCTGTCCTATTAATTTGAGACTTGTCTTTTTACATGCATTAGAACATTGTTCCTTGTGTCTCCATATGATCCTAATCAAATTTCCTTTAGTTAGTGAAATGGCCGCCACGAAGAACATCATCGCTGAGCTGAACAAAGGTCTGAGACTTAACGGTGATAACTACAAAATCTGGAGTAAGCGTATACAGATGGTTCTGATTGAGCAAAGGTCGATTGACCACATCAAGAAGATCAAGAAAAGACCCGACACTGGATTAACGAATCAGCAGAAGGCCTTCTATGATGAGTGGGAGGCCAAGGACGCTGAGGCGCGCGCTACATTGCTGAGTACCATGGATGATGATATTCTGTGTGAATTTGAGCTGGAAGACACGGCTAAAGGGCTGTGGGATGCTTTGCAGGATAGATTTGGTGTCTATACGACTGCGCAGCTTCGTTCGCTCAACATCAAGTTCGATTCTTACAAGATGAATCCTCAGCACTCCATGAGACAGCATTTGAGGCACATGGCCAACATGATTGCAGAACTCAAGGAGGCCGGTCAGCCCCTGACCGATGAGCAGCAAATCCAGGCCGTGATCCGCTATTTGCCTGACTCCTGGGAACAGATGAAGATTCAAATGACCCACTCTGAAGGGCTCAACACCTTTGAACACGTTCGAAGGCACATTGAGCTGGAAGAGGAACGTCTCAAGGCTACAGGGCCTAAGATCGAGGTTCATATGGCATCGTTCTCTGGACCTAAGAAGAATCGTAATAAGCGAGGGAGTGGTGCACGGCGAGCAGCCGCAGGTGCACCAGTGGCAAAGAAGATAAAGACTGATCATCCTCCGAAAGCAGCAGCGCAGAAACGTCCGCGCAGAGCCAAGAAGCCTGAGTCCAGGAAATGCTTCAACTGTGGCCATAAGGGACACATTGCGAGTGCATGCCCTGAACCAGCGCGACAGGTAAATCTCGTTGGCAATTCTAGTGAACTTTGTGTTTCTAGTACTGTTATGTTGGTTGAATCATGTCCTATGTGGATTTTGGATTCAGGATCGACGGACCACATAGCCAGGGATCGAGATGCTTTCGTAGAGTACCGGAGAGTTTCGCGGGAGACTAGATGGATTTATGTCGGCAACAACTCTCGTGTTGAAGTCGAAGGGATTGGAACTTGTCAGCTGCGTCTGCGTGGTGGTCAAGTCCTAGTCTTACATGATGTCCTCTATGCTCCGCAGATTAGCCGGAATGTTATTTCAGTTTTAGGATTAATGAAACTTGGTTTTACATTGTCTTTTCATGAACTTTCCGTCCAATTATCTTTAGCATCATCTCTATTTGGTTTTGGGATAGTTTCTGGTGGATTTATTGTTTTGGATTTGGATTCATGCAACAATAATAATTTCATGCTTTCTTCTACTCATGGAAATGTTTGCGATGTGAATGAATGGCAGGCTAGATTAGGTCATATTGGCCAACATAGAATGCAGCGGCTGGCCCAACGGGGCTTGCTGCCTAACATTCCGCATGTGGAGATGTCTACGTGTGTTAATTGTCTAGCAGGAAAGACCACCCGAAAGCCTTTTGGTAAGGCCCCTAGAGCTGAATATCCTTTGCAATTAGTTCATTCTGACGTCTGTGGCCCTCTTAGTGTTAGGGCGCGGCATGGAGCAAGATATTTCATCACATTTACAGATGATTATACCCGTTATGGATTCGTCTACTTGATCTCCCATAAATCTGAGGCAATAAGTTGCTTCAGATCTTTTCTGAATTTGGTTGAGAATCAATTAGATCGGAAGGTTAAGACCCTCCGCACTGATCGTGGAAGAGAGTACCTTTCAGTGGAATTCAACGATCTATGCACTGAAAAGGGGATCATTCATCAGTTGACGGTTCCCTACACCCCTCAGCAAAATGGTGTTGCAGAGAGGCGCAATAGAACGCTCCTTGAAATGGTTCGGTCGATGATGGCGCAGGCTCAATTGCCAATTTCCTTTTGGGGAGATGCTTTGAAAACTGCTGCCTACATCCTGAACCGTGTGCCGACGAAAACGGTTAACTCCACTCCATACGAGCTTTGGACTGGAAGAAGTCTGGACCTTAGCCGTATGCGCCCATGGGGGTGCGCCGCTTACACCCATGATTCCTCGAACAAGTTTGGGAAGATTGGACCTAGAGGAAAGAAGAGTATCTTTGTTGGTTACTCTGAAACCTCCAAGGGATATGTGTTTATAGCTGAACAGGACAGTGGGAGTGTTTCCGAATTCGAATCACGAGACGCGACGTTCTTAGAGAACGAATTTCCGAAGAAGGGTGAGATTGGTTTGGACCGATCTCTATATGAGATGCAAGATCAAGTTGAGCAGATACCTGTTAATTCGAGTGGGAGAGTTGAAGCCGCAGAGGATGAATCTGTTCGTCATCTGTCGGATTCACCTCCTGCTGGAGCGAATGAAATAGATTCCGCTCATGATGATCTTGTTGACAGTGGGAGCATTGGGGGTCTCATTCCCAGTGGGAGTGATCATGGTCATACCCCTGGTAGTAATGAGATGTTAGGCCGTGGGCTAAGACGTAAGTTTCCCTCCCGACGATATGCGTTCGAAGGTGATGGAGAACTTTACACCCTAATATCTGATGAGACAGCTTTTGAGCCGAAAAACGTCAGAGAAGCTCTAAGTGGACCCTTCCAGGAAGAATGGATGAAAGCGATGGAGGACGAGATGAAATCAATGAGGAAGAACGGTGTTTGGGCACTGGTCGACCTTCCGAGAGGACGTAGAGCAATAGGAGCTAAATGGGTTCTGAAAACGAAGCTCAAGGCCGATGGAACAGTTGAGCGTTACAAAGCTCGACTAGTCGCGAAAGGTTATACACAGAAGGAGGGAGTGGACTTTAAGGAGACCTTCTCACCGACTGTTCGAATGACCACAATCCGCTTGATTCTGGCTATTACAGCAAGTCTAGATCTGGAACTGCATCAGATGGACGTTAAGACCGCCTTCCTCAATGGTGAGTTAGAAGAAGAGATCTACATGGAGCAACCTGAATGCTTTGTGCAGAAAGGTGATGAGCACTTAGTTTGCAAGCTACATAAATCGATCTATGGTCTAAAACAGTCCTCTAGGCAGTGGTACCGCAGATTTCATGACTTGGTCGTGGAAAATGGATTTCTCATGCTGGATGAGGATCATTGCGTGTACACCAAGAGATCTGGACCGGACTTTGTGTTTATGACTCTATACGTGGATGACATACTAATAGCCGGAAATAGCTTGGAGTACCTCACACAGGCCAAGGCCTGGTTATCCTCTCTATTCGAGATGAAGGATATGGGTGAGGCGGCATATATCCTTGGGATTCAGATCTCGAGGGATCGCCGTAGGAGGCAGTTGTGGCTTTCTCAGGAGAGTTACATAAATAAAGTGTTGGAAAAGTTCAACATGAATAACTGCAAACCCACTGATACTCCAGCTAACATTGGTCAACCTCTCAACAAGGATATGTGTCCAAAGACTAAAGAAGAAAAGGACAGGATGGAACAGATTCCGTATCTGAGCGCAGTCGGAAGCCTGATGTATGCAATGGTGTGTACTCGGCCTGATATCTGTCACGCAGTCGGCATGGTATGTCGGTACCAAGCTGACCCCGGATTGAAACATTGGCTGGCAGTGAAGAGGATCATGCGATATCTTAAAGGCACCGTCAACTATGCATTGTGCTATGGAGGAAACTTGCGGAGATCAGAGGATTTTCGAATAATAGGGTACAACGATGCAGACTACGGTGGTGACCTGGATGAAAGGAAATCCACATCGGGCTTTGTGTTCGTACTCTCCAATGGAGCAATTTCATGGATGAGCAAGAAACAGTCATGCACCGCGTTGTCCACCATGGAAGCCGAATTTGTGGCTGTTGCGTCGGCCGCTCAAGAGGCAGTGTGGATAAAGAGGCTCCTGGATGGATTGCTGAGCCAGAGGATTCCAGTTGATCCGATCCTGGTTTACTCCGATAATCAGGCCGCGATCTCCGCTACAAAGGATCCCAAGTACCATAACAAGTCGAAGCACATTGATATCAAGTATAACTATGCTAGAGACATGGTGAGACACAAGATGATAAGTTTGGAGTATTTGTCTACAGAAGAGATGGTTGCGGACCCCTTCACCAAAACCCTAAAGAGGGACCCTTTTGCGAGACATGTGAAGTCTCTAGGATTGTGTAGACATAGTTGATATGCTTCATTAATTATATTTCCCAAACAATGTTCTTTGACTTGAATTATATTTAAGTATGCATGTTTTCGCAGTTTGAGTATTTTGTGTGTTCATTTCTGTGATTGTTTGTTGAAATATGTCAAAGTATGCTTCTGTGCTTTTGTGGCTAAGTGAGGCTGGTGATAGTTTCTAGTTCTGGAAGTCTGATGGGATGACCGGAAAGAATTTTGTGTTCGGAACTATCTGATTTCGCACTACGACAGATTATGGTCTGTCAATCCACTCAGGGGTCGGATGGGAGTCTTTGTGACTTTTGGTTTGGGTACTTTGTGTGCCTGATGGACATCTGTACAGCATTTAGACATATGCTCCATGGGAGAGGAGATATGCTGTAGCGCGCGTTCCATACCGCGGCGCACCCAAATACGACCATGGGATTGACTCGAGATGTGATCTTAACTCGGAGTCGTGTGAGACCCAGAGCTCTTTGTGTGAGAGTCGCGTACGTACCCTCATTACTCTGAACAGTGGCTTGAGGTTCGATTCAGTGTTTGCTATCTTAGTCCGTGCTCGATGGGCCTTCGACGTATTCCGCCCGGGTCCCGGTTCTAGAAAAGCGAGTTGGATCGTGCTGATGGTTTCGTGGGATGGGGATGGTCATTATGGGATCTTCTCGATATTGTGTCCACTAGATGGCCATCAACTGCGGCATAGGCTGCGGTTGTGGGCATAATGCGTATATAGGTCTGAAAGATCCTTTGTGGTCAGACCTGGAGAAAGATTACATGACCAAGGGTGCAGGACACATTTCCACTGCTGGTGTGAGATCCGCGGGTCGCTACGTATTCTTAACCGGTGCGTAGCACTTTGCTCGTTGTGTCTGTCGGTCGCACGGCTGCCTCCTCGTATGTGACTTTACTGTATTATGAGATTTGTTCTCATGGTGCTGGCTTGATGAATGAGCGCCCCCCACTTTGTGCGAGTGGGAGATGTTGGTTTTAGGATAATGGGCCGCCCTAAGTGGGAGCCCATTCACATAAGCCCAGTTATGTATCTGGCCTTAAAACCTATCCCTCTATATCAGTATATATAGGGGTGCTCAGGGTTTGTAGAAACCCTAAGGAAGTTGACTGATAGATAGCCACCCTACAGTATAGACAGAGGTTAGTAGCTGTGGTGTTATAGGTCATAGCCCGTCAAACCGTGGCGTGTCCTCCCGTCCGGCAGACCGTGATCCCAACCTCAGGCAGATCCGCTTCCGCTTCCGCAAAGTGCAATCGTTCTAAGGAGGTAACCTAAATATGTGTATTTAGTCGATTGCATAATGTTGTTAATATGTCAATTTCCAACATAAACAAACAATGTCTTGACCTTTTTTTTTAACATTAAATTGTCAATTTTAGAAATATAAGATAGAGATAAAAATAAATGAAAGTAGTCTCTTTTCGCAACTTTAAAAGTAAAAGAATTAACAAAGTAAAATTCGAATAATTTATTTATAATATAATTAGAATTTAAATATATTTTTATATATATAAGACTATAAGTAACCCTAAATTAAAACCATATGTAGATCTACTCTGTACAAAACATCGTGCTTTTTTTTTTGTTCTGCAAGCGTGTAAAACTGTATTTACTGTTGGATCGCTACGCATTCGCAATAAAGGCAAGGTTGTCCTTCCTCTGACCTACACCAGTAATTAGTACTATCTTCATCTTGTCTGGAGTGTCGGCAAGTGTAACCCACTTCCCAATGCAGTTTGGCCAAAGCAAAAAAAAACTTCCCAATGCAGCGGTCATAATCATGAAAGCTTGATCCAATCAAATGTACTGCAGTGTCATGTAGTACTAGTCTATTCTCGCTCGTTAATCACGATTTTTTTCAAATACTGTTTTGTCAAAAAATAAATTATTAAATATGGTTAAAAAACAATTAAAAATCTAAAAGTCTATTTTAATGAGAAATAATTAGGGTTCGGACCCTTCCGCCCGATTTTAATGTAGCGCCTATTTCTCATTATTTTTTAACCATATTTAATTTTTTTTTTTTTTTTACATTAACAGTTTTTGAAAAAATTCAACAAAACACCACTTAGTTTATTTTTATGTGTCGAATATGTCTATTGGCTTCTTCACATGATGCCCTAGAAAAATTTAAAATATTCTCTTTAAGTTGTTCTAATTTTTTCACTCTTGTTTGGTCATTTGCGTTTTTCTTTCGATTTTCAGTCTTTGTCTTCAATTTGTCGTAAGAGTTCATGTATTGTTCAGTTCGATCAAGGGACACTGAGTTTTTCTTTTCTCCTTGACAACATTGTTGTATTCTTGGAGGTAATTGTCTCATTTTCCTGTATCACGAACCTATTACGGTGAGTATGCTGAAATTACCTTAAGGAGATTGTACACCTCACGATCCTCAGTTTAAATGTAATTGGTGTGTTTATTAGGTTATGTTGGATCCTTTGAAATTTCTTCTACACAGGCTTCGCTCTCCTCGGGTTGGGCCTGCACAGATAGACAACCTCGGGTTGACCCGTTTTTATCCACTCCAAAGCTTAAGTCAGTCTGGGCTATTTGAATAGCTTTTATGTGTGTGTGGTAAAATGTCTGAATGTAATAAATGATAATGAATGCTGGTATTTATAGCTTTGGCTTAACCCGATGAATAGTGTTACTTTTTTTTACCGTGGTTAGCCTTTTAACTGAGGTTAAACTGACATTCAGATGAGACAATGATCATATCCATAAATATCAGAGATGTTTGATCCACATTTAATGTTGTCTGAACCTCATTTAATGCGGTCTTATCATTATACTTGGAGGCGACACCTTTATATAGGTTGCCGCCTCTCTAACACTTATGGGCGACGCCTTTGATGGATAAAATTTTATTGATTTTATTTAGGTCAGTGATAAATGGTTATTAAATAAGGCATCCCTTATAAACCCATCATCTGCCCCTGAGCCAAACAAGAGCGTTGGTCCTGATTGGATAGAATCTCTCCGTGAGTTTCCACTTTCTATAAGTCTTAATTTGCATCAACTGGGTTCTTATTTTAATAGGCGTCCATGAGCCTTTAAACTTAAATAGGTGTCGATGAGTCTTTAATTTTAATAGGCATCGATGAGCCTTGAATGTTCATAGGTGTCGATGAGCCTTTATAAGGCGATAATTTTAATCTTTGGCAGGCGGGAATTCAAAAACTTCTTGGCGGAAAAATTCAAATTTGAATTTTAAAGAGATGAATCGGTTCATATGCCCCCCGTGACGTCAGCAATCCGTGTGATCCCTAAAGATCCAACGATTCACATTGTCTAATGTTTTGGTCTTCTTTGAATTTGAATGGAACAGTTTCATGACGTCATCAATCCATGTGACTGTTAGATCTAACGGTCGTCCAGGCGCGACGTCGTCCAGGCGCGACGTCGTCCAGGCGCGACGTCGTCCAGGCGCGACGTCGTCCAGGCGCGACTTCGTCCAGGCGCGACGTCGTCCAGGCACGACGTCGTCCAGGCGCGACGTCGTCCAGGCGCGACGTCGTCCAGGCGCGACGTCGTCCAGGCGCGACGTCGTCCAGGCGCGACGTCGTCCAGGCGCGACGTCGTCCAGGCGCGACGTCGTCCAGGCGCGACGTCGTCCAGGCGCGACGTCGTCCAGGCGCGACGTCGTCCAGGCGCGACGTCGTCCAGGCGCGACGTCGTCCAGGCGCGACGTCGTCCAGGCGCGACGTCGTCCAGGCGCGACGTCGTCCAGGCGCGACGTCGTCCAGGCGCGACGTCGTCCAGGCGCGACGTCGTCCAGGCGCGACGTCGTCCAGGCGCGACGTCGTCCAGGCGCGACGTCGTCCAGGCGCGACGTCGTCCAGGCGCGACGTCGTCCAGGCGCGACGTCGTCCAGGCGCGACGTCGTCCAGGCGCGACGTCGTCCAGGCGCGACGTCGTCCAGGCGCGACGTCGTCCAGGCGCGACGTCGTCCAGGCGCGACGTCGTCCAGGCGCGACGTCGTCCAGGCGCGACGTCGTCCAGGCGCGACGTCGTCCAGGCGCGACGTCGTCCAGGCGCGACGACGTCCAGGCGCGACGTCGTCCAGGCGCGACGTCGTCCAGGCGCGACGTCGTCCAGGCGCGACGTCGTCCAGGCGCGACGTCGTCCAGGCGCGACGTCGTCCAGGCGCGACGTCGTCCAGGCGCGACGTCGTCCAGGCGCGACGTCGTCCAGGCGCGACGTCGTCCAGGCGCGACGTCGTCCAGGCGCGACGTCGTCCAGGCGCGACGTCGTCCAGGCGCGACGTCGTCCAGGCGTGACGATCTACAGATTCCATTTCCATCCAACGGTCGTCCAGGCGTGACGTTTCATATTCAGTTGCAATGATTGCCATCCCTTCTAGAGTCCACTATAATATGGGCTGACCCATTCATTTTGAATACTCTTAGCCAATTTAGCTTTGTCTTCTCTCTAAATTCTCTCTCTAGAAAACTGGTCTGATTAGCAATCGCCTTTTAAGAAAAGCGTCGCCATCATTGCCCGTTGTCGAGTAACGCCTTCCGAAGTTCGATTGCTGAAGCAAGTCATGGCCTCTTCCAGCAATGCCGCTAGTAAGACTCTTAACTTTCCCCTTCCTTCTATTGATCTGATGCAAAACATCATTACCCGAGAGAACTTTGTATGGGGGGTAGAAACCTCAGGTATGAGTAACGTCGATCGACCCCGCTTCTCTTACCCCGAGTCTATGGGCGACGATCAAGTCTGTTTTCGAGGTGAAGACGAAGCCACGATCTATTTGAGTCAAATAGAGGCGAGGCTTCGCTTCCCTTTTTGCGAATCCCTTATAGAAATGTGTTGTTATTATGGCATCACTCCTACTCAACTAACTCCTAACGCCATATGTATGTGGGTAGGATTTAGTATTCTTTGATTTGATAAGGGTTGACCCTATTCGCTTTCTTTATTTCGGTCTATCTATCGCCTTCAATTCTACGCCTTTGGCGATTTTCTTTTTCAAACTCGTTTCCCGAGTTGAAAGGTTGGAATGTGTGACACCTTGGTTCTAGGATAAATTTTCTTCTTGCCCTTTTCATTAACGGAAACTGTCTTCTTGCCCTTGTCATCTTGTGATTGTTAATCAATGACTAATTCAGGCTCCTTTGTACAACGTGATCTACGAATTTTGTTTATAACCTTGTTACTGAGCTGCATCATGAAGGGATCCTTTGCACATTCTTCTCGATCAAACGGTGGAATTACATACATATTTATCTCCGTCATTGTTCCTTGACGGTCTAGTATTGGTTGAAGATCGGCATCTGAAGCGATGGCTTCAAGATCGGTGTTGGGATGTGTTGGATCGTAAAACCCTGGATACTGATCTGG
The DNA here is from genome assembly GCA_946814005.1 of Chamaenerion angustifolium. Taxonomy (NCBI): domain Eukaryota; kingdom Viridiplantae; phylum Streptophyta; class Magnoliopsida; order Myrtales; family Onagraceae; genus Chamaenerion; species Chamaenerion angustifolium. The sequence continues at coordinate 7,502,660 of OX328279.1, forward strand.
CAGTGAAATAAATGCCAGACAAGGAGGGAAAGACGCTTCTGCTCCAACTCCGGTGAACCTGCAGGTAGGGGAGCGCAACAGAGGGGGTGTCTCTGGGTCCCTCTCCGATGCTTAAATGAGTATGTGTGTGTGTAAAACTCAAAACGTAAGGAACGTATGTAAAGCAAGGGTATTTATAGGGTAGGAGAGATCAAACCGTATAAGGCAACTGAATATCTTAGTGTATATTGAGTTGCTGAAGATTCGGATCGTGGGATATGGCAGTTACTGCGAGATATTGCGGTTACCAAATCTAATCTTTAGTGAATATGTGACCGAGATACGCGGGATATCATGGCCACTCTGGTATTAACGGTTTTGTGGGACCAGAGGAGAGAGGCAGGGCTCTCTTCGGGGCGAGCACTCTCCTGGCGAGCAGTGAGAGGTCACGGCCTTGTGAAGAATGACGAGCACTCAGGGCGTCCTCAGAGACTTTGGGCTCGGTTCTGGGCCATTCTATGGAGGTCGGTCCGGTTCGAATGTCATGGGTTTACCCCCTCTATAGTTATTGGGCCTTCGAGGCCTTTTCCTTACTGGGCTGTCACTATCGATACCCAACATTTGCCCCCGAAGCTTGATTGAAGTTTCTTCAGTCGAGCTTCATTTCCTGATAGGGTTTTAGATAGTGACGTCTCAGATTCGGTTTTCCTTGTTTCTTGTAATGGTTCATGACCTTTGAGGCATTTTGAGTTCGTTTGGCGAGCAATTTTTTCTTCGTCAAAAGTTGATAAAATATCCTTCCTTTTGTTCCCCTTTGGCGATCACTCGAGGTGACCTAGGTTTATGAAAGTCTATCTGTCTTGATTAGGCGATCACTACCTGCCCGAGGTATTTCTGATAAAGCCTATTAGTGCGTTGGCGACCACCTTGTCTCCTTAGTGGACTTTTAGTATTTAATAACTGCACAGTTGTCCAGAAATCGAACGGTCACCTTAGGCACGCCTGTCCTTTACTTTTCCGTAAACCTAGGGTAGTCCGACAGCTGTCTGTACCAGCCAACCGTTTGTCTCCCCAAGGCGTCTCTTGGAATTCTGACATTGCTTCGGTTTTTTCCAAAAAGGTGCAATTATTCTCCTGCGTTGCTTCGATTCGCCCGTGGTGGTTACTCCTTTTTGGGCCTATATAAGAGACGTCAGTTCCTCTATTTTGTTTTTTACGCTTATTCACTCTTTCAGATTTCCAGAGCCTCTTTGCGAATCCTTCTCCTTTCTCTTTCAATCCTCTTCAGTTTTCCTTTCGACCATTTCCATGGCCCCCAGAAGTCAGAGAGTCAAGCATATGGCCATCAAGGGTGCTAACAAAGCAAACGCTCCTCAGAATGCCAGTGTTCCCTTGACCATTAGGGATGAAGCTGTGCCCTCCTCAACGGGGAAACAGCCTGACGTGGGGAGATCTGCAGCCACCCCAGTGGTGGTAGATGGGCCTGAGCTTCAAACGCCCATCTTTTCTCCGAAAGGTAAATCTCTGTTCTTTCAATGCTCTGTTTTGGTAATATCCCCTGTTGTTCCTTGTTTTTTATGTTTGTCATTGCTATATCTGAATTTATTCGAGTAGACGTCAAGCCTAATGAATTGAAGCCGGCTTACTTTAAGACCGTGGTGGCGCTTGGTGGCTTCAGTGTGGAGGATGCTCCTAGGTATCCTGGCTTAGGTCTACATTTTCCTCACGACGGAGATGTTTACATTTAAGCGGCCCAGATCGATGCTGGGTTGCGTTTTCCTCTTTGTGAGGATTTACAGACCTTGTGCCAGTTTTACGGGATTCACCCCACGCAGCTCGTTCCTAATGCCCTCAGGATGTGGGTCGGTTTCAAGTTCCTGTGCATACGCCAGGAATGGGCGTATTCACTGGCCTTGTTCCGGTGTTTCTTCCGACTGGCAGCAGGGGCAAACCACCTCCACCACTTCCAACCCCGCTGGCCGAAGTTTTCAGAGTGGGGAGGCCCTCAAGGATGGATTTGGAACGTCCATGTTCGTCTGGTCGATGATTTCCGGGCCACTAACTCCAACTACAAGAAGTTTTACTTTTTGTACAAGGGGGTGTACCCTGGAAATTGTTTGCTCCGGACAAGGATTTTCCTCCTTCCTTCAAAGAATTGTCAGGGAGTGACCGGAACACCATCGACGACCTGTATCGGCTGCATCGGTCGTCCCAGTTCAAGTCCATTCGCTCAGTGGCGAAGACTACTGAGAATGCGCTTGAGATGGCGGGCATTCATCAAGCCACGCCAATCTTTGATGATTGGGTAACTTTCTAACCCTTATCTTGTTTTATCACTTGTAGGCAAGGTCGTAAGCAAGAGCCGAAAACTGATAGGTCTCTTTGATGACCAGGGATCGGCGGGGTTGTCCCCCGACCAGGCGCTGCTGAGCTCTCCTCCTCCCCCCTCTAGGCGATCGTCCAAGAGGAAACCAGAGGGGACCCTTCCTTCGGCCCCTGCTGGCCCTTTCCAGCGAGGTATGTTGTTTCACTGTATTATTTCCATATTCCGTCTCATTTCTAAGTTTTCTGAATTTGTTTGACGTGACTTTCTTCTTTTTGTTTTGCAGAAGAGTCCACGGCTGACGTGGTCCGAGACCCTTCTCCTCCTCCTGCCAAGAAGGTCAGGAGTGAGGAACAACCGGCTGTTGAACATCCTCCTCCTCCTCCTGAGGGTCCTTCCACTGGTAAGGGGAAGGCTCCCGCTTCGGCGGTCATCCCTCCTTCTCCTCCTGGCCCTACGGCTGGCCAGGGGAAGGTTTTATCTTTGGCGCCCCCTCCTCCTACGGCGTCCATGGTCCCCCCGAAGGAGTCTGGGACACAGCAGAAGGGGCCCGATGCCCCCAGCTTTTCAAGGGTTCCTGGGGAGGAGTATTGCCCTATGGCGAGCTTGTTCCAGCCGCTCAAGGCTGCGAGCTCTCGGGGTGCTTGGTTCCCTTGTGGGGACCTTTCGAAGAAGGGGTGCCCCGCCCAGAAGAGCCTCCGGGGAAGCCCGGACCTGTGCATGCGGCTCCTTGATGGGATAATTCCCCCAAGGACCGTTCGTCCATCCCCACGGAGCTTCCTCAAATCGAGGGGTTCCTTCGGTCACACTACGAATGAGTCGCTCTGGTAAGACCTCGTCTCCTTTTCTTTTTTCGTAGTCGTTCCCTTTTATCTGTGTCCTGACAGTTTTTATTTTTCTTTTGTTGTCAGCTCGTTCGGGAAGAGGTGATGATCGGCCGTGTCTTCGGCGAGCTCGCCGGCAAGCATTCAGACCTGCTTGTCGAGCTGGAGCAATACCGGAGCACGGGGATCACCCCTGGGCAGCTGGAGGCTATCAAGACGACCGCTGACGCGGCGATCGCCTTGGTGGACAATGCCCGGTCGGAGTATTTCAGCAAGGAGCAGCGCCTCCTTGCTGATATCAAGCGGAGGGAGGCCGATGTGGCGGCTGCCCTTCAGGATTTTGAAGCCCTTCATCGGTGCCTTGATGAAGGAGAAGCGGTCCGGGCTCGCCTAGAGGCTGAGTTGAAGGAGGCTCGTGCTCAGGTGGCCGAGTCGGACGCTCTTCGGGTCGCCGCTGAGGCGCAAAGGGCTGCTGCTGACGCCCAGAGGGACATGGCTGAAGCCAGGGGGATCGCCCTGGAGGAGGAGAAGAACCAGCTGGATGATCAGCTAAAGGCGGTTCCTTCACCCCAAGCCGTGGTCGAGGAGTTCAAGGCCTCCGAAGACTTTGAGGACCAGGCCTTGAAGGTGATGAAGTCGGCGATTGCCAATTTTCTCCAAGACCTGGTGGAGGAGGTCCAGGCGGTCGACCCCAACTTTCCCCTTGGGGAAGTTGAATCCTTGAAGAGCTTCTTGCGGAGTCGCCCTTCTCGTCCCGCTGTTGCTGAAGAGGCTGCTCCTGAAGGTGAGCCCAGTACTCCTGCCCCCGAAGGTGAGCAGAGCACCCTTACCCCCGAGGATCCAAAAGCTTGAAGCCTCCAACTCCTTGGCGACCGTATTTTTTTTAATCTTTTTTAGATAGCTGTTTTTGTAATTTTTGTTTCGGTTTGTAATTATTTATTTAAGACTTGGTTTCTTTATATGACTTTATATTCTTGAGTCTTTAATCGACTTCGAACATATTTGGCTATCCAATATCTTAATCATAATTACTCTTGACTTTTCTTGCTGTATAATGGCTTCGACTCTTAAAGTCTCAGACCGAGCATAAGTCCATACGAAATTTTCTCAGGATAATACTCTGATACTTAAAAGCATAAACTTCTAAGTTCAAAGAGATATCACCTACTCTTAAGGCTTCGTCATGCATAGTGATCGCCTAAAATTTCTTTGGCCTGATTTTGGCGTCAGGGCTTTTATTTTGCCTAACTTTTTGCTAGGTCTTTTGGCCTGACTTTGGCGTCAGGGCTTTTGGCCTAGCCTTGTTACTAGGGCTTTTGGCCTAACTTTGTTGTTAGGGCTTTTGGCCTAACTTTGTTGTTAGGGCTTTTGGCCTATCTTTGGCGATAGGGCTTTTGGCCTATTTTTGGCGATAGGGCTTTTGGCCTAACCTTGTTACTAGGGCTTTTGGCCTAACTTTGTTGTTAGGGCTTTTGGCCTATCTTTGGTGATAGGGCTTTTGGCCTAGCCTTGTTACTAGGGCTTTTGGCCTAACTTTGTTGTTAGGGCTTTTGGCCTAGCCTTGTTACTAGGGCTTTTGGCCTAACTTTGTTGTTAGGGCTTTTGGCCTATCTTTGGCGATAGGGCTTTTGGCCTAGCCTTGTTACTAGGGCTTTTGGCCTAACTTTGTTGTTAGGGCTTTTGGCCTATCTTTGGCGATAGGGCTTTTGGCCTGATTTTTGGCGTCAGGGCTTTTTTTCTTCAACTTGCTTCGAGTGGACACGCTTTATGAAGGAATGGCTTTCTTTTATTGACATAACGGTTTGATTACAAGCTATGTAGGAAATCTTCTTAAATGCTCAGAATTAAATGGACGGGGTAACCTCTCGCCTTCGGTGGTTTCCAAATAGTAGGATCCTGGTGCGGCGATCTCTACTACCTTATACGGTCCTTCCCATTTGGCTGAAAGTTTATTTTTACTGTCCAGCCTTGTGAATTCATTCCTTCTCATAACCATCTCCCCCACGCAAAATTGGCGAGCGCTGACTTTTCTGTTGAAGTACCGAGCGGTCGCCAAGCGCATCTTTGCTTGTGTCTTTTCTGAGAGCCATCTCTTCTCCTCTGCTAAGTCGAGGTTAGTACTGCGCTCGATCTCATTTGCCTCCGCGTTAAAGTGTAGGACTCTGTGGGTAGGCACTGCTATTTCGGCTGGTGCTACTGCTTCTGATCCGTACACTAAACTGAAAGGTGTTTCTCCTGTGGATGCCTTAGGTGTTGTTCTGATGGCCCATAATACGTTTTCCAGTTCATCTGCCCAGTTCCCTTTGAATGCGCGAACCCTTTTCTTGAGTCCTGCTAAGACAACCTTGTTGGCTGCTTCAGCTTGCCCATTCGTTTGAGGATGATGTACTGAGCTGAAACGATGGTCGACATGATATTCTTCACAGAGCCATTTCAGCTCCTTTCCAACAAATTGCGGACCATTATCACTGATAAGTATTTTAGGAATGCCAAACCTGGAGAATATGTTGACCTGTAGGAACTTGATGACCTGGAATTCTATTGTCGAAGCTATAGCTTTCGCCTCTATCCACTTAGTGAAGTAGTCGATTGCCACTATAAAGTGAGTACGATGACCAGTGCTAATAGGAAAAGGACCCAATATATCGATTCCCCATTGAGCGAAAGGCCAGGCACCCGCCATTGGGGATAATAGTGTTGATGGTCGACCCGTTCGTGGTGCAAACTGCTGGCAAATCTCACACTTCTGTGTTAACTCGTCTGCATCTTTTCCTAAGGTCGGACAGTAATATCCCAATCTGAAGATTTTCCTGGTCAGTGATCGAGCACCTTCATGACATGCTGCCTCCCCTTCGTGAGCTTCTCGAAGAACCTTTTCTGTTTCAGGATGAGCAACACACCTCAAGTAAGGAGTCGAGTAGCCTCTTCTGTAGAGTTCCCCATCGATGATTAGATAACTGGCTGCGAGTCTTCTAATCCTCGTGGATTCGCCTTCGTCCTCTGGGAGGATCCCTTCTTTTAAATAATTCTGGAACGGGGTCATCCATGTGACCTGTCCTTGAATGTTGAAGACCTCTGCTCTGCTTTCCAGGACTGAACATAGGGCTTTTTCCAGAAATTGCACATCCTGGATTGTCGTCCCCCCGAATGCCAGTTTACTCAAAGAATCTGCCATCTGGTTTTCTTGGCGAGGAATAGACTCAATCGCGAAATTTGGGATTTCCGCGACCAGCTTCTTGGCAATGCTGAGATATTTCTTCATCTTTTCTCCCCTTGCCTCGTAGGCGCCATTAACCTGATTGACAATAAGCTCTGAGTCACTTTTACCTTAAGCGCAGTTATACTCATTCCTTTTGCTAGTCTGAGTCCAGTGATAAGAGCCTCATATTCTGCTTCATTATTGGTCGCTGGGAATGTCAAGGCGATCGCGTACTTCAGAGGCTCGCCCTCAGGAGGAATAAGAATTAAACCTGCCCCGAGCCTTCTTTTGATGAAGACCCGTCCGTATAGAGTTTCCAGATTTGATTGTCGTCTGCTGACTAACTTGGCATGTTTTCTACTTCTGTTTGACCGTTACTCGTGCTTTCCACTATAAAATCAGCTAGTGCTTGACGTTTGATGGCCGTTTTTGGCGCAAATTTGATCTTGAACTCGCTGAGCTCGATCGCCCACTTGACCATTCTTCCTGAAGAATCTGGTTTCATCAGGAAGTTTTTGAGAGGTTGATTGGTGAGGACCGTGATGTCGTGCATGAAAGTAAGGTCTCAGCTTCCGAGCAACAATAACTAAGGCATAGAGATACTTCTCAATCTGGACATATTTTATTTCAGCTGAGTTGAACATTTTGCTAATGAAATACACTGGACTCTGAATATTATTTTCCTCCCTTATTAAGACAGCACTGACTGCCACATCGCTAATGCCTAGATAAAGGAAAAGCTGCTCGCCTGGAACGGGCTTTGCCAGAGCTGGGAGTGTTTGGATATGTCTCTTCAAGGACTGGAACGCTTCCTCGCAGTCTGGCGTCCACTCGAACTTGCGGTTGACCCTCAGAGTTTTGAAGAATGGGAGGGACCTGTCGCTTGCTCTGGAGAGGAAGCGGTTGAGAGCAGCTAGGCGTCCATTCAGGCATTGGACTTCCTTGTGGCAAGTTGGCGACTTCATCTCCTCTATGGCCTTTAGCTTTTCCGGGTTTGCTTCGATTCCTCTTTCGCTGACCATGAAACCCAGAAATTTACCGGACTTGACCCCAAAGGCGCACTTGGCAGGGTTCAGGCGAACACTGTGTCTTCTCATGCATTCAAAAGCTTCGCGGAGGTCCGTTGTGTGTGGATTGCCCTTGATGGTTTTGACGAGCATATCATCCACGTAGGCCTCCATGTTCCTTCCCAGCATGTCCTGGAACAGTCGGTTCACCATCCGTTGATAAGTTGCCTCGGCATTGATAAGGCCAAAGGGCATCACCTTGTAGCACAGAATGTCCCCATCAGCATAAAAAGCGGTGTGAGCCTCATCGTCTGGATGCATTCTGATCTGGTTGTAGCCTGAGTAGGCATCCATGAAGCTCAGCATCTCATGACCCGAGGTAGCATCGACCAGCTGATCAATCCTCGGAAGGGGATATGAATCCTTGAGGCAAGCCTTGTTCAAGTCGCGGAAGTCGACGCACATCCTCCACCTGCCGTTTGATTTCTTAACCAAAACTGGGTTGGCAACCCAGCTCTGGAATCTCACCTCTCTGACGAAGTCAGCTTCAATCAACCAGCCGACTTCCTGCCTGATCGCCAAACGCTTGTCTGTCCCGAATGATCTTCTCTTTTGGGCGATTGGCTTGATGGAGGGGTCTATTCTGAGCTCGTGGGAGATGATATCTGTGCTGATTCCTGGCATGTCGTTCGGCTGCCAGGCGAAGAGCTCTTTAAATTCTTTGAGGAGGGCGGTCATGGCCTCCTTCTGATCCTCCTTCAAGGTGGTTCCAATGCGCACCTTCTTGTTCGGACCATCTATTTCAACCTCTTCCAACTCTTCCATAGGTGCTGGCCGAGCCAAGTCCTCGCGGGGGTCGGCCTCTGTTTAAATGGAGAGCGCCTCCCTTTGGTTTTTCCTGCGCAAACAGTTCACATAGCATTGCCGCGAGGAAGGCTGATCTCCGAGCACTTCTCCAATCCCGTTAGGAGTGGGGAACTTCATCTTCTGGTGGACAGTGGAGGCCACAATCTTTTTTGGGTTGATCGTGGTCCTCCCTATGATGGCGTTGTAGGATGTAGGTGAATCGACCACCAGGAAAGTGACTGATACCTTGATGCTCTTCCATCCCTCGCCAAAATTCACTGGCATGGTTATAGCCCCCAGTGGATAAGTTGTTCTTCCCGCAAACCCGATCAGCGGAAAGTCGACCCTCTTCAGGTCACGTTTGGACTTGCCCATCTTCTCAAAAGCCTCCAGAAATAGGATGTATGTCGAGCTGTCTCCGTTGACCAGAATCCTTGCAACGTCACAGACGTCAATATCTGCTGTGATGACTAGAGCATCGTTGTGGGGGGTGGTGACATGTGCCAAATCATCTTCAAAGAATGAGATGACAATGTTCTCTTCAGGTCGGGGCCGCTTCCCCAACTGAACTGCTGTGGAGATCTGAGTGGCATAGACCTCCCATGCGCTTGACCTCTCGCCGCCTGCACCGAATCCTCCCGCAATCAGATTTACTCTCATCTTGCTTCCAGATGGTTCAGTTTGTTCTGCAGGGGCTGGCGAACGATGTCTCCTGGAGGGCGTTCGACTTTTGTCTCGCCCTGCCACAAATTCATTCAACATTCCCCCTGAATCAGCCTCTCTATGTCCCGCTTCAAAATGCGGTAGTCATCTGTCTTGTGGCCCTTGCACTTGTGGTATCTGCAATAGCTCTCGACATCCTTTCCCATGGGCTGCCCACCTCGACGAGGCATCGGTGGCCTCGCCAAGGATCTCCTCTCCATCTCGACTAGTACCGCTGAGATCTGCCTATTTAAAGGCGTGAAGTACTCATGGACCTCTGGATGGCGAGGCACTGGATTAGACTCGACCCGGGGTCTGCTGTCTTTTCCCTTCTTCTCCGTTTTCACCTCCTTCTTACCATCGCGTCGGGGTTCATGGACCACCCTTAGCGAGGTCGTCAGGAAGTCCGCCTCTGTATTCGCCCTCTCAAGGTCTATGAAACCTTTTGCTCTGGACGCCAACTCCTCCAACGTTTCGATCTCCTTCACATGATAGCTGTTTCGCAGCTTCATCGAGCCCTTGTTGGCCACATCCAGACCCCTGTAAAATGCTCGAATGATCTCCCCATCCGAGATTCGGCGATCTATCTCCGTGACGTTCTGATGAAAACGCCCGTAGAAGTTGGATAGCGACTCTCCAGGCTGCTGTTTGACCGAGTCAAGGGCGACCACGCTCTTCAGCAACTGGCGTTCGCCCATATATCTCTCCAGGAACTTGCTTCTTAACTCTACCCAAGTTCCGATTGATCCTGCAGGGAGGCCGAAGAACCAGGACGAAGCCGAACCCGAAAGAGTAAATGGAAATAACAAAGCCAAGTGATTGGGATCATTTGACTTACCCAGAAGAGAGGCCTCATGTTTGTTGACATGTACGGTGGGATCTCCTCCACCGCTATACTCAGGTATGGCCCAAGCAACTACATCCTTTGGGATTTTGATGGCGACGAGCCCGTCGGTAAAATGATGAGCAGACTGCTCCTTAAAGGGAGCTACGACTGTCAGCTGTCTTTCTTGAAGCCTTTTATTGAGGAGGTCATCCATCTGATCCACGGTGCAGTACATAGGCGAGGTTCCGGGTGGAGGAGGACCAGAAGGATTGGTGTATGCCGTAGGTAGGGACTGCTGACCTGACGTCATCTCCTAATCCTCCTGAGGCGCAGTGGGACCAGGATTTGCCGCTTCCGAGGGTGAGGACCCTGTGGCAGCAGGGCGGTGGTTTTCTTTAGGACCACAGGGATTGTTTTCTTGAGGAGCAAGGGCTTGGCGGCGCGCCTGTCCTAGGATGGCTTCTAGCAGGGAGACCATATCTGGGGTTAAATTGATGTCTTGCCCAGCAATATGGACTGTCTGCGGTGCCGGGGCTCCGTTTTGATTAGCAACGGGGGTCGGTCTTGAATCACCGACATGCTCTCGAGTTGCTCGCAGAGGAACGGCATTAGCTCCTGCTCGGCTGGCAGGTTCCTGTTGAAGCGGTGAAGCGGCGGCAGAATCAGAGCTATCTGAGGATCGCTCCCTGGTCTGGTTCCGACGGTTGCTTTGGGATCGAGTTCTCATGGCTGAATTGCTCGTTTCCCACAGACGGCGCCAAATGTTGGATCGTAAAACCCTGGATGCTGATCTGGCAGTGAAATAAATGCCAGACAAGGAGGGAAAGACGCTTCTGCTCAAACTCCGGTGAACCTGCAGGTAGGGGAGCGCAACAGAGGGGGTGTCTCTGGGTCCCTCTCCGATGCTTAAATGAGTATGTGTGTGTGTAAAACTCAAAACGTAAGGAACGTATGTAAAGCAAGGGTATTTATAGGGTAGGAAAGATCAAACCGTATAAGGCAACTGAATATCTTAGTGTATATTGAGTTGCTGAAGATTCGGATCGTGGGATATGGCAGTTACTGCGAGATATTGCAGTTACCAAATCTAATCTTTAGTGAATATGTGACCGAGATACGCGGGATATCATGGCCACTCTGGTATTAACGGTTTAGTGGGACCAGAGGAGAGAGGCAGGGCTCTCTTCGGGGCGAGCACTCTCCTGGCGAGTAGTGAGAGGTCACGGCCTTGTGAAGAATGGCGAGCACTCAGGGTGTTCCAGAGACTTTGGGCTCGGTTCTGGGCCATTCTATGGAGGCCGGTCCGGTTCGAATGTCATGGGTTTAACCCCCCCCCCCCTCTGTAGTTATTGGGCCTTCGATGCATTTTCCTTACTGGACTGTCACTATCGATACCCAACACGATGTCTACTCGGAGGCAACCAAAATGCGGATCCATGCGTCACAAGTCCACAAAAGACTTCAGCTAGTCTGGTCAATGCATAATAGTTCAACTTCTCGTACGGGACATGGTGTGACTCAAGTTCACCTTCGTATACTTGGGTCTCGCCCATTGTCAATCCACTTGCCACCATGACGGATAACAACAGTCACAAGTGTATCTTTATTCCCCATTAAGCAGCAACGTCATAGAATACCAGAAGGCTTAACTTTTTCTGATGCAGCAACAAAAAACATAATTATCAACTTCGTAACAACTGAACAAACAATCAAGTCAATCAGAACATGCCACAACAACAGCTATAGGGACCACATAAAAAAACAGTAGCTACAACCATTTAACAACAATCAAGCAAACTTAATGCACAGAAACGCGTAAATGAGAAAACTTCACCATCAAAAGTACTAATATCGACGAAAAATTAAAACTTTATGCAATAGAACACCTAATTATACTAGTTTCCACACTTAGAAGAACAACTTACGCATAAAAACCAATCTTTAAATTAGAACCTGTCGCAATTTTATCATATAGTGATATAGAGGATTACAGATTGTTTTTAATAGTTTGATAATATGTTGTAAATATTTTTAATTGAAAATAATTCAGAATTTTCTGGTTTTACAAAAATAATTTCGAACAATGATGTTCTAAACAGTACGTGAGCATTATTTCAAATGGTAGCATTGACGCAAGTCCTTCGGGTTCACGAGTTCCCCCGCAACACGCGTACATGATTGTCGGCTATAAAAGTTTACCTTGTAGGGGAGTGTATTTTACCTAATCCAATAATTTTTTTCCAATGAAACCTTTCTTGAATTTTTTTTGTGTGGAAAATGACTAGTTGAATACTAGATTTTTGACGTTATGACACATAAGAGCAGTTGTGTGTCATAGCGTTCTTACTTCTTCTTGTTGTTGCCCTTATGCTTTAAAAGTATTCGTTGACAAACGTTTGTTTTAGGGTCAATTTTGTGTAATTTGTATGACATATATGTTTCTTTAATGAATACTTTATACACCCACTAGTTTATATAATAGTTAGTAGAATTTGCTTTATGTTTGCATATGTACTAGTATTTCCAACATGTTTGTAATAACAGTACTTCGCACCGATCTGTTTCATTAAAGAAAAATCTAACTGAAAACAAATCAACAAACCAAACCACCAACCAGACCGACCTGTTTAGATAAGTGTACTAGTTACATATCCAACATAACAATATCACCGAACCAAACATCCAACAAAACATCGCGGTGACAACATCCGTCAAAACAAAGCCATCGAACCAAACATCCAACAAAACATTGTGGTGGCAACATCCATCAAAACAAAGCAACAAAACAAACAAAAGTACTTTCACTAAGTAGATCTTCGCAGAAAACGCGTTGAAGAGGAGTACCGCGTGACATAGTCTTCTTCTTTGTTTTTCCCTTTTTAAGTGGTTGCGGAGAATACACTAATGCCCGACAACTTGACAACTCTGGGGCACTTGATCTCAACCTATCAACACCGTCATCCGACTCTATGTTAACTGGTGCCGATTTTGATGAAGATGGTTGTCCACCCTACATAACCATAAATCGTAAAGATGATGTACATATCTATATTTATCGTAACTACCCAATTTCCATACCTTTGGTTTGTTTCTTCTCACTGTCAACTTGGACCTTCTTGTTCATTTTGGAGACTCCACATGTGGTGCCTCTTCCATGAGAGTCTGACCAACTGCAAATGATTCATCCATTGGAGCCTGACTTGGTTCTTGGTCAGGGTTCAACTTCCTCTGAACAACTCGCTTTCGATTCTTTGATAGAAAAAACAATAAACGTGCATAACATGACAACATACTTAGCAATAATAATAGAATGTAAAACTAAGATACTTGTGTTACCTTTGTTGTGTCACAGTAGCCTAAGATTGTTAAGTTGCAACATCTTATGTTGCCTGACTTGCACTCCCCTCTAGTTGTGCTGATTTGGACCTCGAACATCCTCTCTTGTTGTGACCTTTCGTGTTGCAAATTCAGCAAAACTGCTTTAATCCATGCTTTGTCAACTTAGTCTTGCTCTTGTTTGTGGTTTCCCGATCTGCCCTAGTTCGCTTCTTCTTCGTTCTTCCACATCTTTTCTTAACATCTGGTGGATGAATAGGTAGTGAGTCTACCTAGACCCAATCATCGACCCCAGGTAGTGGGTGTATTATGAGTGCATAAATCTTCCTCATAGTCGATATATGATAACATGGGTGAACGTAGTCAGCAAAGTCCATGATACGGGCATTCATCAAACATGCAGACGCATGAGGGCATGGAATACCCAATAAATCTCATTCTAAACAGCTACATGTTTTTGCATTCAGGTCCACCATCTGTTGGTACATGCTCCAATTCATACCTCATATTCACCATCACCAGCATATAGCACTTGCATTCCTCTTGTTGAAGCTTTCTTCTTCTTAATTTTCTCCAGTATGTTATACATCAAGACACCTTCGTGACTATTCGCCTCATGCCTCCTCATTTGGAAATTAGTCAATAACATGCACCACAAACTATACATGAGTGTTATGACAGGTTTATCACGACCAATGAGTATCTTGTTGTGCCAACATTCAGAAAAATTGTTCACTATAAGATCATTCTTTGATTTCGGGTGAAACTCATACTTGCACCACGTCTTTGGGTCAATCTGCGTGAGGTATTCTCAGGCACTCTTGAAATGCTATTTTAGCCATTCCATATGAACCTGTGTCTGTGATAATTGTACGCGCATGCTGCAGCCCAGAATCTCGATTTAATACCTGCATCGTTGAGTTGCTTGGCCAACATGTTTTGATGTATGTGCCTCGCACAAAATTTGTGATCACTACCGGGCATAGTCTCTTCTACAGTTCTTATTAAACCCTAAAAGCATAAAAGTGGAAAACCTAGTCAATATCCATACAGTCAATACTAACTAACACATCAGGGTGTAAAAACATACAAACTGTAAAACATATATGAATTTGTCTCCTCTGATGATGATAAAAGACACTTCTCAAAATATGGATGCATACGATTCTTTCCCTTGTCTCTTTGAGGGGGGTTGTATCCATTAGAGCTTTCCCTTTGTCAACTGACACTTGACTTCGTAATGCCTCATACATCTGTCCAATGGATTTTATACGAATGACTTCCATAAATGGTTCCTTAGCACATACATCCAAATCAAATGGGGCCAACACATACACGTTCAGGTCCACACATCCATGCTGCTTCGGCAACATCTCCGTAACATCGACATTGCTTTTCAAGACCTAGTACTTTTCTTTTTAAATCACAATTAGGGAGGAGATAGCAAATACAACGACTAGCAACTAAGCCATAGTACTCCAAATACAATTCCAATGTCTCCTAACTGATTACATCCTTAGTTAAATCAGTAAGTTCGGCCTTTCCAACACAATTTCCATCGACAAAAGTTCCATCGTAGTGAAATCATATTTCTGGTTCTTCAAGAACACAGAAATCTGATTTCTGGGTCTTCAAGAACATCAAAAATCATATTTCTGGTTCTTCAAGAACCCAGAAATCTGATTTCTGGGTTCTCAAGAACATCAAATCGAATTTGATTCAATTTTGGTTCTTCAATCCTTCCAATCTGTTCTTCAATACAACTAAGGGCATAATAGTCATTTCACAATTCAATAATATGTTAAAAAAATGAATTAACGTTAAAATTAACGGTTTACTAACGGAATAACCAATTAATCACATTTGAAAAAACATGTGTAACCAATTAGTCACATAACAAAACCAATTAATCACATTTTGAAACATGTGTAACCATTTTGCACAATGGTGAAACATGTGTAACCAATTAAGTAATTAACCCTTAATTTTATGATTCTTGGGTTTTTGTAACTATTTTAGTTTGGTTTTGTTAAGTAATTTTGGTTCAGTTTTATGAAATTTAATTAGAGTTTTAAGTGCCTAATTATTTGTGTGGTATGACTCTATAAATAGGGAATGATTTATTCACATTTGACACATTAAAAAAACAAACTAAAATAGTCTTTTGCAGTTGGTTTAGGTTCCACTTTTGTTTGGTCATTTGCAATTTCTGTTCGTAAGTCCATTCTCATCTTCAATCCGTCGTAAGAGTTTAGGTATTGTTCAATTCGATTAAGGGACATATCATTTTTATTTTCAGCTCGATGAAACTTCATACCATGCCATAACCATTTTCAATACCATAATCATATTCCTAACTGTGGTTATTAACCACGATTTTAACCGGATACTCATACTTATTACCACATGTGAAATGTAATGGAACAACATGAATTTTATCTTAATAAATATATAAAACTATATCACAAATAACAAATTTATTTCACACTAACATCATTCGACATTAGCATCATTCAAAATTAACATCATTCAATTACACTTCTTCCTGGAATTATGGATTCTTAAAATTTAAAAGTGAAAATCTTACTTTTGTTATTAGTATATAGTAATATTAATAAACATGGATATAATCATGGGTATGACTAAAATACCATAACCATTACAGGTAGAAAATTCATCACCATAATCACACTGCACTATAACGTTACAGTTAACCAAATAAAAAATGACGATTATAACCATGACTTTCGGGTTTTCACCGCATCATTGTGAGCCCTAGTTTTGTTCCTAGATAGATTTGAATGACTCTACTTATATTTTTGCAGTTGCGAGGGTTTAACAATGGGATAAGTATGAAAATGGTCCAACATGTTTGCACAAAACTTTAATTGAATTAACTCGTTTTTTTGTGATAGTTAATGGTTCAACATGTTTTAAAACGATGGTAATTGGTACTTCCGTTAATTCTCTGTTAAAAATTTTCGTTAAATATTTTTCATTTTTACACAATTAATTGAATATATTTCTAAACGTTACAGCTAAACCCTATAAACTTACACTAATGTTACAAACAATTATCAACTCGATTCGAAACCATGTCAGGGTTCCCTAGCTTGGGTCCGAACCCATACCAATTCCCTGATCTTAGGTAACTTAGTCTTAGTTCAGACTCAAGCGACGGGACCTTG
The DNA here is from genome assembly GCA_946814005.1 of Chamaenerion angustifolium. Taxonomy (NCBI): domain Eukaryota; kingdom Viridiplantae; phylum Streptophyta; class Magnoliopsida; order Myrtales; family Onagraceae; genus Chamaenerion; species Chamaenerion angustifolium. The sequence continues at coordinate 7,518,890 of OX328279.1, forward strand.
GTGTGACTCGAATTGAGTCGGGTCTTGTTTGTAATATTAATGTAAGTTAGTAGGATTTCGTTGTACTGTCTAGAAAAGTAATTGGTTAAATTCTTAAATATGAAAAATATTTAACAAAACTTTTAACAGAGAAATGACGGGAGTACTAATTACCATCGTTTTCAAACATCTTGGATCATTCAAAAGATTTTGGGCTGAAAAACCATTTTATGCAAATATGTTGGATCATTTTTAGACTTTTCCCTTTAACAATTAGATATTTACAGTATTTCGTATTTATTAATTACGTCCTTTACAAAATAAAATTCAAAACTATAGCCTATTCAAAATTCCAAACTATAGCTACTTTTGAAAACTATTTTCCAACCTATACCAATCTGTGATTGTTAGTCGCGGGTAGGAATACAATTAAATCATACTCGCGACTGTCAGTGGCGAGTAGAAATTTTTTTCCTCCTATCTGCAATTGCCAATTACGAGTATGAGTTAAGTTAATGACAATCAGTACTGCAGTGCTACCCGCGATTCTCAGACGTATATAGGAGCAAAAACTTCAACCAGTGACTATCCGTCGCGGGTAGAAGCTAAAACTCTTACCCTCGATTGCCAGTCGAGGGTAGGATTTAAAATTTATTCCTACCCGCGACTGGTAGTTATGAGTTGCATTATTTGAGTTAATAATGTTTTTTTTATAATTGTTTAAATAAGTTCAATTATTTCGATTATATTTCTAGTTTGTTTATCTATTTTGTTATTTATAGATTGTTGAAAAAAAATCTTTACTTTCAAAAATGTTATTTGGGGTACCTTCAAGACCTCTAATATAGAAATATCAGTTTAAGTTTAGATGAACTATTTATATTTGGGGACTATCTCTAAAAAAAATGAACTATTTATATTTAATAGATAAATCAAACGTTTATACAAATCAACGTCGTTAAGTTTAGATTTAAACTAAGTATTTAAACAACAGTATAATTTCAAACTTGTACCAACATATAAACTAAATTAAACCGTATACGTAATCAATCAACCTGACAAATAAAAGCAGCATCCTAAATTAGAGGGTTTTAAGGTACCTCGAATAACATTTGTTTAAAGTAACGATTTTTTTAAACTATCTATGAAAAATCATATGAATAGATAAATAAAATAGAAATATAATTGACATAACTGTATTTATTTAAAAAATTAAAAAAACATATTACCTTAAATAATACAACTCCTAAGTGTTAGACGCTGGAAGAGATAAACTTAAATCTTACCCTTGACTGTCTAGAAGACCTCTAATTTAGGATGACACTTTTATCCTTGGGGGACTGGTCTAGGCTCGGACTCAGACCAGGTCCCCAAGTTTGGGTGACCTGGTTTGAGTTCAGACCCAGACCATAAGACCCATGATTGAGGCTCAATTGGAGCCCCAATCGGTCAGAACTGAACCTCAATTAGAGCCCCCAATCAGTCAGGATCGAACCTCAATTAGAGCCACATTCGGTTTGGATCAGGTTTGGTCCAGAACGATTGAGTCTCCATTTGAACGGGAATCGGGGGTCCTATGGTCTGGGTTCGAACCCAGACGAGATCACTCAACCTTAGGGACCTGATCTGGGTTCAAACTCAGGCCTTAGGACCCTCGATTGGGTCTCCTGTCTAAGTCTGAACCCAGACCCACACCAGAGGACCCTCGATTGGGGCTTAATTAGAGGCTCAATCGGTCCAGACCAAATTTGGTCCAAACCGATTGGGGTGGAATTGAGCCTCAATCGGGGGTCCTATAGTCTGGTTCCGAGCCCAGACCAGGTCCCTAAGGTTGGGTGACCTAGTCTGGGTTCATACTCTGGCTAATCGAGTCAGGACTTTTTTATAACATTTGTGTAAGTTTGTAGGGTTTAGTTGTAACATTTAGAAAAAATATACAGTTAATTTTTGCAAATATGAAAAAATATATTTAACGAAATTTTTTAAGAGATAAGTAACGGAAGTACGAATTACCATCGTGTTCAAACATGTTGTACCATTCATAACATTTTGGATTGAGAAACAATTTTGTAGTAACATGTTGGATCAGTTTAAGATTTTTCCCATTTAAATTAGAGGGCTTGAGATACCCGAGATAACGTTTTTTTTTCTTCCAACTATCTATGTATAAAAAATAACATAATTATATATATATATGGGTTAATAGTCAAAGTGCCCCCTAATGTTTGGGCGAAATTTAAAATTCCCCCTTAAAGTTTAAAATTTTAAATATTAGTCCTAAAGTTTGGACGATTTTAAAAATCGCCCCTTTTCGTCCCATGTCCGTTTATTTGAAACGGAAAACAAACATGTGCTTAGCACGTGACTTCACATAAAATTTAAAGACAAAATTGCCCTTGGAGACATCTCTGGTCTGTTTCATCCCAACGATGATGAATCACTGTGTCATCCAGCAGGGAAATCGCCATCAGAGTCATCCAGCAGGGAAATCGCCATCGGAGCAAGGAAATCGCCATCGGAGATGGGTAGGTTGACTAAAGTTTGCATTTTTAATTGAACTCATTTCACCAGACACGCTCAAGAACATAAAACAACATGAGTAACAGAAGGGCTCTGGAGAAATTCCTCGAGATACTAATCGCGGAAGATGCAGAACTTGAGGTGGTCGATGCTGCAACAATGGAGCAGCAGCCTTCGCAACAAACAACACTTAGTGACGTCATTTTAGATCGTCAAATTGCTTCGTCTAACTGCTGTAAAAATCCGACCGTATTTCTTTGTACCGTAAACTGTAAAAATGTGTTGATGAATCCATGGTGTTTCCTTTACTTCTGAAACAAAACTGTATTGACAACATCAGTTGTTATCTCACTCTTGTCGTGCGTGAAGTAGAGAAAGGAAGGAAGCATCTTCTTCAATTTGACTGCAGAAAAATTTCCAATAATTTTCGTTAATCTGCAGAATTCGGTATCTTTTCATTTGTCTCATCTGCAGAATCGATTTTTCGAAACTTCCGACGAGATCGTCAAGAATATGGACATCAAGTATCCTAACAAAGAAGAGGAGAAGAAATCTGATGTCGCCTTGGTCGGAAAACATGAAACTGTCGAGACAGTTGAAGCTGAACCACCCAAGTTGTTTTCCGACAATAAGGATAAGAGGGGAAAGGGAAAGAGTTTGTTGAGATCGGAGAGTGCAAAGACTACTGAAGAAGGGAGTCGACTTCATTCGGAAGTGATAGTGATTGAATATGTATGGACTGATTGAATTCATTTGTTGAAATTGCTTTGGTGTCTAAGTATTTGCAAAGTACAATTAATCAAATGAGATCAACACTCTATGACTCGAACAGACAACGGTCCTTATGGAATCGATGTGGAAGTTTTACCTTGCAAATGTTGAACTACAAAGCTCTCTGCTTTACTGGGTTCTCAACACTGCTTGCTCTGTTTCAAGAACTAGAGAGAGAAAGTGACAAGAACTAGAGAGAGAGAGAGATGAATGATGGGGACGACAAGATGGAAGATGTAATGCTTCCTGGTTTCAGATTCCATCCGACAGACGAAGAACTTGTTGGGTTTTACCTGAAGAAGAAGATACAAGGACGACCTCTACCTGAATAAGAAGATACAAGGGGCATTTTTGTCTTTTCAATTTAAGTTAAGTTACGTGTTAGGCACATGTTCGGTTTACAGTCTCAAATAAACGGACTTAGGACGGAAAGGGAGAATTTTTGATTTCGTCCAAACATTAGGACTAAAATTTCAAATTTTAAACTTTAAGGGGGATTCTTAAATTTCGACCAAACTTTAGGGGGCACTGTGACTATTAACCCTATATATATATAACCGAATTGATTGTATTTATTTAAATAATTATAACAAATAAAAAATATTAACTTAAATAATAAAACCCGTGACGACCAATATGAGGTAGGAATAAACTTTCATTCTACCTTCGATTGTCAGTCGAGGGTAGAAGTTTTTGCTACTACTCACGATTGGCAGTCACGGGTAACACTGCATTACTGACTGCCATTAACTTAAATCCTACCCGTGACTGTCAGACGCGGTAAGAGCAAAAACTTCTACTCACGACTATCAATCTCATGTAAGAGCATTAACGTTTACCCGGGATTGGCAGACGCGGGTAGAATTTAAGTTTATTCCTATCCGATAAGCAAATGCGTGTTGATATATTCTTTAAAAGTTGCTATTTTGGTATTTTGTTTTGAAATAGAGTATAGTTTGAAAAAAAACATCATCCTTTACTACTCGAGTGACTAGAATCATAGTTATCAAAATCAGATTGGATCGACGGTCCGACCGGAAACTGTACCCCTATTCGATTTGGTTCAAACAAAAGATCGACTTGCATGGCATACCCAGATGAACCAGTGTGAGCCGAAAGTTTTGCAAAATACGGATAGTTTTCAGTTTATTTTTTAGACTTTAAAAAAAAAATCGATTTTGTTCGATTTAAACCAATTTCTTTTATTCTGCACAGCTGGCCGACCGATTTTCTTCCACTTTCCACTAGGTTTTTTATTTATTTTTGTTAAACCAATTGTTGGATCACGTAAATTGGATTTTAGTCTCTTGTCCCTCCTATCTGCTCCGTTGACCTGCACATACGGAAAGCCCGTGGAATTCCCATTGTTTCCCCTCTAATGATAAATTCAGTGGAGGTTCGTTTGGACGATCATAACAAATGTATGACAATATATAGTAAGGGAAGATTCAATATCAGTCCCCCTCAATAAGGCTAGTTGAGAGATATTTATAACAAATGTGTACCTGAACCATGGTATGGTCAAATCCTACCATGGTTATCTCAAATGTGTACATGCACTTAATCTTAGTAATTTTACGTTATGGTGCATCCTGCTGAAGTGACGCCCTTATTGAGATTGTCCAGAGCGACACCATTAATATCATATGAGCGACGTCATAATATCATTTGGCTATAAGTCCAGAATGGTCTTGAGCCAAATGCGAAAATGGTCAGGCCAAAAGGTCATAACTAATCACCAATGTTTAGTGAAGACTTATGAGGAAAGCCGCTGATGATATTCTCCGTCAGTGTCCGGAAAGATAGCAAAAACAAGTGAGGGGTGGCGGACCGAACCGCGGTCCAAAAGACTATTACGCTCATGTTGAAATGAATGGCGACGAGGGCTAGATGGAACTTGTTCTAGTTAATATGTAGTCGACTGATATTAGTTATCCTTGAGAACATTTTAATTTCGATTCAAGTGTATCCGAATTTCCTGCTATTCTTGATACGGAAGCCTTCTGTCCCACGATGCTTAGAAAGGAGATACCAGCATAATTAAGTTGAGACCTCCAGCGAATCCACTGATCTGGGATTGAAGCTTTGACGAACACATATAAGAAGTCATCATATCTTGCTCTCTGTCGCTCTCGCTGTATGGTGTTGGCCGTTGGGGGCACTTAGGGGTTGTGCAGTATTTTAAATTTTGTTTTTTTACTCATACATAGTGGACCGGACTGTCCGATCCGTTTTTTTATAACAATGATAAATACATTATTGGCCCGTTCGTTTGCAGGAATGGCCACGGATTTGGGCTTACGGATTCCGTAAGCCCATGTTCGTTTGATGGAATTGGCCATTCCTTGCTTGTGGATTCCGTGCGGTCCGGGCTTAGGGAATCCGGGTAAAAACCTCGGATTTTCTAAGCCCACACGGGTCGGAATTCGGATTCCAGGACCGAATGACCATTCTTCCCTCGACTGTTTGGAGAAATCCCGAGCGTGCCCCTGCTGCCCTACAAAGGAATGAAGTTGTCCAGAATCAGCCTGGTCTTCGTCATCGTCGTCCTCTACGAAGCTAAGTCGAACAGAAGGAAAATGGAAAACTCCCAGATCTGGCTTGCGATCGGGACATTCTTGGTCAATTATACATAACCTTTTCAAAACCTTCTGCTGGTCTCTCGTTCGTCTGCAACGGTTTTCAATTCTGGGTTATTTCCGCGCAGTTCTGAACTGAATATTCTGGTACGGTGACATCAATTCATTTTCATTGAATCTTTGGGCGCAGTTTTTTCATACTTTAATATTCATTGAAATTGTGACGTCGATCGAATGGCGATTAGGGTTCTGTACTTTGATTTTTCCGTCAAGTAGGAATTAGGGGAGTTGATTGGATAGGTGGCGAACGTGCATAGCAATTAACTTCGTTTTGAGAGGAGAGACATGTTTTTCCTAAGTTAACACTGTTCCCAGTACCTGATCTTGAACTTTGTTGAGTGGTTTTATTTATGTTTGGTTGCTTATTTGTTGATAATTGTTTCTTCAGGTGTTAGACATCTATTTGGTACATCTACTTTTTATTGATTATGAATATTCTTCATTTCTGCATAGGTTCCATATTTATGCTCACAGGACCTGAACTTTTTACTGATATCCTTCTAGTTCGGGTGCTTAATTAATCTTTGATGTTGTTGATGGCTAGGGCTCCTGTGGATCATGCTGGAGTTTCAGCACAACTGGAGCCTTGGAAGATGCAAACTTCCTGTCTACTGGGAAGCTCGTTAGCCTCAGCGAACAACAGCTTGTAGACTGTGATCACGAGGTTATAATTTCACCTCCACGTTTCATTATTTATGACCTTCACTGTTCAGGGATGGAATCTTTCCTCTTTGTGACTTGGGGTGCTTTTGAAATAGCAGTGCTGCAATTGTATGACTTGCTGTTGATGGTCCTTAAAGAGAACGTTATACTTGGGGAATTATAATGAAATATGTTTTTTTTTCTTGAACGGAAATAGATTAGTTGCTTAATGCTTATTATGATTTAAACCTTCTTCTGTGCATATTTGACTTGTTTGTTGTTTTCACATTTGTCACTTGAATCTGTCACTTACACAGACTGAAGCTCAAGGATGTACCTTGTTGCCAGAGCTTGTCTCTTTGCAGATGATACTACAGACTAGTCTTAAGACCAAACACTTTGGCATCTTCTTTGAAATGTTTGATGGTCGCACAGGTTTTCTTGTTACTGATTGTTATTGTGATTGTTACTGATTTTTTTAATCAACTTTGTTTGTACAAAGCTGGGAGCTTCCTCGTGCTTTTATGGTTGCTTCTTCTAAACATTGTTCTTTTGGCATTCTTTTTTCCCCAGTCAAGTTGTTATTTCACGAAGTTGGATTTATTCTCTCAAGTTTATGATTTGGAGGAGATTGGCGCTGAGGATGAGTAAGTACTAAATGAATATAAAAAGATACGTTGTGAAGGTCGGGATCGAGACATGAGTCAATGAGTACGGTCATTTGATTGTATGTGTATAGTTATTTGTAATGGAATATGAAATTTTGAATGTTGTAATTACGGTTTTATTTATGCAAATATGGAAATTTACAAAGTATATGAAGAAATAGTTATCAAGTTTTTTGTTCATTATATTGTGGATTGTTAGAATCTATGAGATACAAGAAATTGTCCTTTAAAATTTGATTAAATAATTAAATAAATTATTTAAAAGTATTTTTTAATTATTAGTTAATTATATTTAAGTTTTTATTATTAATAATTTTTAAAATTAATTAATACAAATTATATGTATTATATACTATACATATATAAGGAGGGGCAAATATGGCATTTTATCACATTTCATTCATTTTCCATATACAATTCCACTAAAGAAACAACAGAATTCCATATTCCATTCTATTTCATTCCACCAAAGAAACAACTTCATATTCTTATCTCCTATTCTTTATTCCCTATTCATATTCCCTATTCCGAATTCCGTGAAAGAAACGCCCCGTATGTGTTTTCTCCGACCTTTACAACTATTGATTTATGTTACCACATTTAATGGTTTTACAACCGCAATTTTTTTTTATGTAATGCACAAATTAGTAACTACTATAATAATCAATGTAACAATATTAAATTTTATGGGCGTTTTGAAACACATAAGAATTACCGTTTGTATCGCTCGGAGAAATAATCGAAACTTACCGTACGCAATATATATATTTACAGCCAGCGTAGCCAACATATCATACGCAATGAATCTATGCTTTCGCTGCTAATTAGTTTGACATAGCTGGTAAACACAATATATGTATGTATGCTACAAAAAAGAAACGGACAAGGAATCTTATGTTGCACCATTTCTCTTATGGCATCAATGGATAATCAAACTTGAAATGGTTCTGTTCTGAAAAGCCAATGCTCGGATCACCCCCATCACGAATCACTCTCCTCACTCTATCTACCCTCTCCAAAACACCTTTTATTGCAAGATCAAACGCATCATCGAACCCCTTAGGAACATTCTTCACCCGTGTATCCGCATATACGATCCTCGGGATCAGACTTATAACCTCTTCCCTCATCGACGCAGCTGCCTTCATCGAAAAGCCACTCAATATTGCAGATATACTAACATTTCTACCTATCTTCTCAACCCCGAAAGGAATATAAACAGAATACTTGGTATGATTTTTAGGCAGATGCCATATATATTGCACGTAAGATGTCCCTGGATGGAAAAATACAGGGATGCAACCCGCGAGTATCGAATCAAAAGTCGACCTTCGAGTGTACGAATCACCCCGGGGTTGCAAGCAAAACACGGATTTCTGAAAGACGCGCATCACATTTATCGGGTTGTCACAGTTTTCAGCTCCAGTGCTGCAATTTAGCAGTTTACACTTGCCAATGGAGGCCAGGCACTGATTAATAATCTCACCGCGTATAGTGAACCCTTGTTCAGGCCGAGGAGCACCTGCAAAAGAAAATAAATACGGTCTCTCCTGATTTCGTATATGGTGTTGCCATTCGGTTATGTCGGATTCGATCCAAGGATGGAAATAAGTCGGGTAAGGGACCGCGAAGTCGTTCTTCCACACGCTCGACTCGACCGACAACATTGTCATGTTTCGGGCCTCGGGCAGGAACATGAACTTAGTGCCCCAGTCAGAAGTCTCGTCTGTCTGTCTACGGAAATCCCAAGCGATACGACCTGCCACCAGGAAGTGGTCCCGGCCCGACATCACCTCCCATTCGGGCCGCTTCGACACCCAATTCAAGAGATCCAAACCCGGCCTGTCCCGTACTGATATGTTCGGGCTCCAGAGGAACTGGCTCATGTCGAGACCCGCATAGTATGGGATGAAGATGGCGGAGGCTTGGGCTGAGTCGGAGGTTAAACAGTCGTAGCTCTTCAACCTGCTGTGGAAGATCACTTCCAGCATGAACTGGTTGGTATGAAACCAGTTCCTGTTGGACAGGACACCGCCGGAATCTTCAACAAGCTCGGGGCCGAGGCCGAGATTATCGATGTAAGGACACATATTCTTGTCAGTCCCTCTTGTTAGGGCACTGCAATTTCGAACCAAATCGTAGTTGAACCTGCTGGGAAGGTCGTGGATATAAATGTATCTACCGGAGCATGAATCGTTGATGGTGGTGACGTACTTGCTAACGAAAAAGTCGACGCCGCTTCTGCCGTAGAGGGAGGAGAAGAGGAGCAGAATAAGTATAAAACAGAGTGGGAACAGGCAGATCCGGCGAAGGTGGAACATTCCGTTTCGGGGTTTCTCCATGGGCAGCGGCAGTGGAGGGTGAGGATATGGGCAGTGCACTATGGACCTGGCCTCACCGGAGATTGAGAGAAGCGCCACTGTCACTCATTGTCTGCGTAGGAGATGTAGGTCGGCTCGGAGAACGCTAGGCAAGGAGAAAAGCTTAACAAAAATTGGAAAGTGGCGACGGTTAAGGGAATGGAGAGATTTCAGGAGAATAAAGTGAATGGGAGAAAGAAAACACTTTATGAGAGTTGAATGAGTGGGGCCCGGAGAAAATATTTAATATTTTTCACTAAATAAAGTGAAATTAGTCAGAGACTTGATTATAGTGTCTTATATATATATATATATTGTATTTGTCAATATTTGGATAATGTTATGGATTACATCTAAAACGTCAAATTTGTCATTAAAATTGTTTTTTTGGTAGAAAAGAGATTAATATTACAAAACAAAAACACACTTAGTTAGGATATACAAATCTTGTTTTGGTCAAGTCAATTATATCTAATTTAATAATCGATAACACTCCTAGCGGACGATCATTTAAGATAACAATATATTTTTCAAAACTGACCGCTGTCTTGGCAAGATGGCTTCTTACCCTGTTTACTTCGCGATAAATGCATCAAATTCGCCAAATTTAAGTTCCTTTGCAACATCCATCAAGTAAAAAGATCTCACCAATCATGAGGAACCGCATTGGATGAAGCAAAGTTGTGCGCCACTTTATCCAAGAGCTATAAACTCATATCAATCATAGTGCTATTTTCCATTCATGAATTTATAAGCATCAACGTCTATGATTGAGAGACAATGCGATATAAATTGTATCGCTGTTATAACATAAGTGCAAATATATAAGTGTGACTATTACACAAAAAACATCAGCCACTCAAATATCATGATCATATATTATTTCATAAGGAAATAACCAATTTAACCCATACTAACTAATCTAAATCGGTTTATAGTGCCCTTCAACACATACACATATTTTAATTGCGCCCCATCAGAAAGGATTTATGCCTTACGGTCATGACTGTGAAAAGTAGCTTTAAGACACTTCTTCAAGTATGATTATTCTGATATGAATTATTATTGAGTTAATGATAAGCATACTAAATGCCTCATAAACGTATTTATCAAGATAATTCTTTGAACCCATAATTTCAAGACTATGCATACAATTTCATCTTAGGTCTCACAGAGAGACTAGAACCTGATATGTGATCACAAAAGCTTGTGATTAACGGCTCAGTCGTGGTCACTGGTGGTTGTGACCATGGACCACAACCATAGTCATAGATGACCGTGACTAATCACATTTTACTAAGAAGAAATTCCATATCACTCCTCGTTGTGCATACAGCTACACATAACATGAAAACAGTTTGTATACAGTACCAACTTATGGTCCCCATCCAGTGTGACCGCATCATTGCACATGACAAATCATGAAAAGGTATATACTATTGTCTCAAAGGTGTATGGAGATCATGAACTACAAAACTTCTTGATCAATGCATTCATTATTCACAAAGAATAAGGAAACACATTACTTCATTCAACATTCAAGACATGTCATTCATTCATAAGTAACTTCAAAGAACAATCGAGGTTCGGAAATATACTGGAAAGAATTAGTCACGTAAATTGTTTCATTTAACGTCCCCATTCGTATTTCATCAAATTTAATTCTCCCATTAACTTCATTTCTTCTTGTAAGAACTCATCGGTTTTTAATAGTGTCGTATTAACTATGTATATAATACTTTAAGGAGCTCAACTTATTCATTAAATCTATCTTGTTTTTACTGCACACATTTTTTTAAGGGTGGCACTCTATGCTCCCACTTGAACAAGAACTTTATGGTCGTCTCACTTGTGAAATAATATCCCAAGCAGTTGTCTCACTCGTCAAACAACATATCTAACGAAAGTCTATCAACTAACTTCACACATGAAGTAACATGATTTCTAATCTCAAGTAATAATTAACTCTACTTAGGAAGGATTAGTGCTCTATCATTCTCAAAAGAATAAGAATTTGTAATCATCTCACCCTTGAAAAAAAAATATCTACCAAAATGCATCAAGTTACCTCACATATGAAGTTACGTGATTCATAACCTCACTCTCACTAGAGAAAAAATTCATCTAATTTATGAAACTACAATGCCAACCAAGGTGGATCAAGTAGCCTCAGTTATGAAGCAAAATAAGAATGGACCATACTCCTCTGTGTATGAGGCTCATCTTGCTTCTGTTGGATCACGTACTCTCACAAAGCGTATATTTGTTTGAGGCATATTTTTGTTGGATCACGTACTCTCACAAAGCCTTATACTCTCACAAATACTCTGATGCAAATATAAGGAGTCACTATGCCTTATTTACTTGGATCATTCCAAGGAATTACCCCCGTATATATCCTGCAATACATCAGAGGTGTTGCTTATTAGTGCCGACATCAATTCCTCAGAACCTACCCCACCAATTAACTAGATACTTATTATGACTCTCTCTCTTTCGTTTTATGTAGGTTTCGATTATCACTTTGATTTCCTTGACCAAGAAACTCCCCAGTCGTCGACCGGGGTGGTCTTTGTTGAACAGGAACCCCAAAAATTAACAAACAAAAGAGGAAGAGGGAGTGATGGTCCAAGAAGGAGAAACCGTAGCATTTGGACCCTCTGACCGCCAGTCCAATATTTTTGGATAATGAGACCAACGCTGCTGTGGTGATAGATAAAGGTGTTATACCTTGCTCACTTTATAAGAACAATGGTTTTTTTTTCCAGAATATCTTCCACTTTAACGACAAAGCGATATGTGTCTCCAATTTTACATGAAGACCGACACTCGTACTATTTGAAAAAACCTATACTTACGGTTCTTGGACTCCAGGTACTAAGAAGGAGGCGCTTGCTGAGACGTATACAACATGGACTTCCCCCAAGGTGTCCTTGACCCTTGAAGTCCATCATTTCGATGAAGGTGTCCCCGGTTCGTGCAGTTTCACCAACGCGTTCGGCATCGCCAGCTATTACTCTAGGAGAGTCCTTGAGACCATATGAGGGTCCTCATTTTAACATGCGAGAGACCCTTCACAAGGCGCCAATCAAAGAGAACCGGTGACAGACCTGGGAGACTTGTTGCCGTCTCAAGGAGGCCAAGTTGGTTGAGGGCATCATACTTTGCATACTAACTTGTCCCTACACTTATTGAGTGGGATTGTTCCTCTTGGAAAGAGGCGTCCCCTCCAATACGACCCGGGGTGGGTCAAAGGGGTAGTGAAACGACACCTGACCACCCTAGTAATGATGAGATCCATTATCCTTTATAAGTAAACTTTTCCAAGTGGATTCTGATTTAATGCATCCCTGTAGGTCGTCACCTCAGAGACAGATGTTGGTGCTTTGACCATCAACTTCACCCATAAATGCGCCGCCCTTGAGGAAGAGGCTTTTGACCTCATCCTTCTTAAGGAATATTTGACCAAAGAGCGACGCCTTAGAGACGAGGCCATCTCCAAGGCACAGTTCACAATGGAAAATGCCTTCAAGTTTTCCTCACAACTGATAAAGGCATAAGAGGTGGTGAAGCATTCTCTTGATGATGCTCGCATTGCCGAAAAAAGGGCGGAAACACTCACTAAGGAGAAGGATGCAACACTCATAGAAAAAGAGAAAGCCCTCAAGGAAAGGGACTCGGCCAAGGCCGATGGGTCATGCGTCGTGGACGATTTCAAAAAAATCGTCGAGTTCGATTGAATCACTGAGAACCACTGCTTGACCAGGCTCATCAAGATCTATGGCGACTTGGTCACACAGATGCGCGAAGTTCAACTGGAGTCCCCAGTTGACCGAGTGAAAGGGCTTCGAGCCATCTTGGCATTCTAGAAGCGCGAGACGGAGGCGGCGACCCATAAAGCTTAAGGGATCCGGCGCCGCCAAAACTGAGGGGCTCCTCCGACAACCCAAAATCCAGAGGCGTCACAGGATTGTACTGACTCCAACAGCTCTTATGAAGACGATGCTGAGGCGACGCCATAAGCTTAGTCTGTAATTTTCTTCTTTGATGTAAGGACCCTTGTTTGTTTTAATGAAAATATCTGTTTTTTGGGTGGTTACATATCTTTGAGTTCTTCAATGCGTTGGCATTTCCACACTTAGAATTTATTTAAATTGTTGCCCTTTTGATTGAGGGTTGTGATGCCTCATATTCCTTTGACCTTAATAACTTAGGCCTCATGAACCATGAGTATAGAACCTTGAGAATTCGTACTTATAAGTTTTTTTTCAACTCTTATGTTTATAATACTTTGTTGTGGCGACGCTTAATAATACTTAAACCTTGATATTTCATTAAGTATTATAAAAGACAGGCTTTGCCTAATAACGACGCCACCCTTATATGGACTATGCAAAGAGTTTCTTTAAGTGCTCCGCATGAAGGTGTTTTCCAGTTTCTTTGCGACGATATTATACGGACCTTCCCATTTAAGAGAAAACCTGTTCATTTTGTCCAAGTGTGAAAATTCATTCATTCTCCATACTCTCTTCCCCGCGTAAAATTGGCAATACGATACTCACATATTATAGTATCGGGGGTGGGGGATGGGGGTGGGTGGGTGGAGAGTCGCATGTTACCATGAATTTAATATGATGCCTATCTTTACGCACATGTGTATGTCACTGTGTGCTGCTTCAAATTTCTTGACTCGATGGGAAGCAACGACGATCTCGGTTGGGGCGACGGCTTCAGAACCATACACTAGTCCATACGGAGTTTCGCCTGTTGAAGTTTTTGGCATCGGTCTTACATTCCACTGAACATTATCCAACTATTCTACTCATTTTCCTTTGAGGGCATCAAGTCTTTTCTTTAACCCATGAGGCATGATCCTATTCTCCACTTCTACCCGCCCATTTGTTTGCGCATGCTTTACTGAAGAGTGGAAATGCTGTATCTACATTTCCTCACAAAGCCATCTTAGTTCCCTTCCGACGAATTGGGGGTCATTATCGCTGATTAAGACATTCAAAATTCCATATCTAGATATAATTTTGGATTTTAGAATTTTGATTACTTCAAACTCTGTGGTGTACGCTGTTGGATCGTGAAATCCTGGATGCTGATCTGGCAGTGAATTAAATGCCAGACAAGGTTGGGAAGACGCTTCTGCTCCAACTCTGGTGAACCTGCAGGTAGGGGAGCGCAACAGAGGGGGTGTCTCTGGGTCCCTCTCCGATGCTTAAATGAGTATATGTGTGTATAAAACTCAAAACGTAAAGAACGTATGTAAAGCAAGGGTATTTATAGGGTAAGAGAGATTGAACCGTATAAGGCAGCTGAATATCTTAGTGTATATTGTGTTGCTGAAGATTCAGATCGTGGGATATGACAGTTACTGCGAATTATTGCAGTTACCAAATCTAATCTTTAGTGAATATGTGACCGAGATACGCGGGATATCATGGCCGCTTCCTTATTAACGATTTTGTGGGACCAGAGGAGAGAGGCAAGGCTCTCTTCGGGGCGAGCACTCTCATGGCGAGCAGTGAGAGGTCGCGGCCTTAGTGAAGAATGGCGAGCACTCAGGGCGTTCTCAGAGTCCTTGGGCTTGGTACTGGGTCATTCCATGGAGGGCCGAGTTTAACTTGTACTTGGGCCGATCCGGTTCAAATGTCATGGGTTTATCCCCTCTATAGTTATTGGGCCTTCGAGGCCTTTTCCTTACTGGGTTGTCACTATCGATACCCAACATTTGCCCCCGAAGCTTGATTGAAGTTTCTTCAGTCGAGCTTGATTTCCTGGTAGGGTTTTAGATAGTGACGTCTCTTGTAATGGTTCATGACCTTTGAGACATTTCGAGCTCGTTTGGCGAGCAGTTTTTTCTTCGTTCAAAGCTGAAAAGATATCCTTCCTTTTATTCCCCTTTGGCGATCACTCCAGGTAATCTAGGTTTATGAAAGTCTATCTTTCTTGGTTAGGCGATCACTACTTGCCCGAGGTATTTCTGGTAAAGCCTCTTAGTGCGCTGGCGACCACCTTGTCTCCTTAGTGGACTTTTAGCATTTAATAACTACACAGTTGTCCAGAAATCGAACGGTCACTTGAGGCACGCCTGACATTTACTTTTCCGTAAACCCAGGGTAGTCTGACAGCTGTCTGTACCAGCCAACCGTTTGTCTCCCCAAGGTGTCTCTTGGAATTCTGACAGTGCTTCGTTTTTTTTTCAAAAAGGTGCAATTATTCCTCTGTGTCGCTTCGATTTGCTCGTGGCAGTTACTCCCTTTTTGGTCTATATAAGAAACGTCAGTTTCTATATTTTGTTTTTTACGCTTATCCACTCCCTCAGATTTCCAGAGCTTCGTTGCGAACCTTTCTTCTTTCTTTTTCAACCTTTTTCAGCCTTCTTCATCCATTTCCATGGCCCCCCGAAGTCAGAGAGTCAAGCATATGGTCCCCAAGGGTGCTAACAAAGTCAACGCTCCTAGGAACGCCAATGCCCCTTGACCATCAGGGGTGACGCCGTGCCCCCCTCAGTGGGGGAACAGACTGATCTGGGAAGGTCTGCAACCACTCCTGTAGAGGTGGACGGGCCTGAGCTGCACATGCCTGTTTTTTCCCCAAAAGGTAAACTTTCGCCCTTTTACTGCTCTGTTTGGCAATATCCTCTGTTTTCCTTTGTTTTTTATACTTGCTGTGCTATACTTGAACCGTTATGAGTAGATGTCAAGCCTAACGAATTGAAGCCGGCTTACTTTAAGACCATGGTGGCGCTTGGTGGCTTCAGTGTGGAGGATGCTCCTAGGTATCCTGGCTTAGGTCTGCACTTTCCTCACGATGGAGAGGTTTACATTTATGCGGCCCAGATCGATGCTGGGTTGCGTTTTCCTCTCTGTGAGGATTTGCAGACATTGTGTCAGTTTTACGGGATTCATCCCACACAGCTCGTTCCTAACGCCCTCAGGATGTGGGTTGGTTTCAAATTTCTGTGCATACGCCAGGAATGGGCGTATTCACTGGTTTTGTTCCGGTGTTTTTTCCGACTGGCAGCTGGGGCGAACCACCTCCATCACTTCCAACCACGTTGGCCGAAGTTTGCAGAGTGGGGAGGCCCTCAAGCATGGAGTTGGAATGCTCATGTCCGTCTGGTTGATGATTTCCGGGCCACCAACTCCAACTATAAGAAGTTTTACTTCTTTTACAAGGGGGGGGGGTGCCCTGGAAATTGTTTACCCCAGACAAGGATTTTCCTCCTTCCTTCGAAGAGTTGTCAGGGAGTGATCGGAACGCCATCGACGACCTCTATCGGTTGCATCGATCGTCCCAATTCAAGTCCATTCGCTCGGTGGCGGAAACTACTGAGAACATGCTCGAGATGGCAGGCATTCATCAAGCCACGCTAATCTTTGATGATTGGGTAACTTTCTAACCTTTTTCTTGTTTTATCGCTTGTAGGTAAGGTCGTAAGCAAGAGCCAAAAACTGATAGGTCTCTTTGATGACCAGGGATCGGCGGGGTTGTCCTCCGACCAGGCATTGTTGAACTCTCCTCCTCCCCCCTCTAGGCGTTCGTCCAAGAGGAAGTATGAGGAGGTGCTTCCCTCGGCCACTGCTGGCCCTCCTCCCCCCTTTAACGTTTTCATACTTTGCAGTTTTTTGGTTTTTGACATTTCGTCTTGTTGTTTTGCAGAGGATTCCTCGGCTGACGTGGCCCGGGATCCTCCTCCTCCTCCCTCCAAGAAGGTCAGGAGTGAGGAATGCCCATAACTCAACCAGCATCCTCCTCCTCCCCCTCCTAAGGGCCCTTCTGCCAATAAGGGGAAGGGTCTGGACGTGGTGCCTCCTACTCCTTCTCCCCAGGGCCCTTATGCCACCAAGGAGAAGGTTTTGGCCTTAGCGCCTCCCGCTACTACTGTGCCCACGGTTCCCCTTAAGGAGTCTGGGACCCAAAAGAAGGGGCCCGACGGTTCTAACTCTTCAAGGGCTCCTGCGGAGTAGTATTGCTCCCTGGCGAGCTTGTTCCAGCCACTTAAGGCTGCGAACTCTCGGGAACCTTGGGTCCCTTGCGGGGACCATACGAAGAAGGGGTACCCTCCCCAGAAGAGCCTCCGGGGTAGCCCGGATATGTGTATGCGGCTTCTGGATGGGATAATTCCCCCTACGGACCGCTCGATTGTTCTCACGGAGCTTCATCAGATCGAGGGGTTCCTTCTGTCCCACTTTGAACGAGTATCTCTGGTAGGATCTCGTTTCTTATTTTGTTTTGTCTTTTTCTTTGTCGTTCCCTTTTCGTTTGTTGTCCTGACAACTTTCATTCTATCTTTGTTGCCAGTTCGTTCGGGAAGAAGTGATTCTTGGCCGTGTCTTCGGGGAGCTTGCCGACAAGCATTCCAACATGCTTGTCGAGCTGGAGCAGTACCGAAGTACGGGGGTCACTCCTGGGCAATTGGGGACCATCAAGACGATTGCGGATGCGGCGATCGCCTTGGTGGACGACGCGCGGGAGGAGTACTTCAGGAAGGAGCAGCGCCTCCTTGCTGATGTCAAGAAGAGGGAGGCTGACGCTGCCGCTGCTCTTCAGGACTTTGACGCCCTTCACCTGTGTTTAGATCAGGGGGAGATCGTCCGAGTTCGCCTAGAGGATGAGCTAAAGGAAGTTCAAGCGCTAGGGGCAGAATCGGAAGCTCGCAGGGTCGCTGCCGAGGCGCAAAGGGCCGCTGCTGACGCCCAGAGGGAAGCTGCGGAGGCCCAGAGGGCAGTTGCGGAGGCCCAGAGGGCTGCTGCCGAAGCCAGGGGGATCGCCCTGGAGGAGGAGAGGGATCGGCTAGCTGCACAGTTGAAAGCTGTCCCTTCGCCCCAGAGCGTAGTCGAGGCATTCAAGGCCACCGAGGATTTTGAAGACTGCGCTCTGAAGGTGATGAAGTCGGTGATTGCCGATTTCCTTCAAATCCTGGTGGATGATGTCCAGGCGGTCGATCCCAACTTTCCCATTGGGGAAGTTGAGTCTTTGAAGGTCTTCCTCCGAAGTCGCACCCTTCAGCCTACCACTGTTGCTGAAGAGGTTGTTCCAGCTGCGGCTGAAGAGGTTGCCCCCGAAGGCGAGCCAAGCCTTCCTGCCCCCGAAGGCGAGCAAAGCGTCTTTGCCCCTGAAGGCGAGCAAAGCGCCTCTGCCCCCGAGGATCCCAAAGCCTGAAGTCTCCACCTCCTTTATCGACAATATTTGCCCTTTAGATAGCTGCTTTTCTTTGTAATTTTTGTTTTCTTTGTAATTATTTGTTTGATTTAAGACTTGGGTTTTCCTATATGCCTTTATATTCTTGAGCCTTTAATCGACTTCGAACATATTTGGCTAACCAATATCTTAATCATAATTACTCTTGACTTTTCTTGCTGTAATGTCCTCGACTCTTAAAGCCTTAGATTAAGCATAAGTCTATACGAACTTTCTAAGGATAATACTTCTGACACTTAAAAGCATAAACTTCTAAGTTCAAAGAGATATTACCTTCTTTGAAGTTTAAACCTTTGAGGTGTTGGTATAATAACAGGGAATTTGTTGATTTCAGGCTTTATCATCCATAGTGATCGCCTAAAATTTCTTTGGCCTGACTTTGGCGTCAGGGCTTTTATTTTGCCTAACCTTTTGCTAGGTCTTTTGGCCTGACTTTGGCGTCAGGGCTTTTGTTTTGCCTAACTTTTTGCTAGGTCTTTTGGCCTGACTTTGGCATCAGGGCTTTTGGCCTAGTCTTGTTACTAGGGCTTTTGGCCTGACTTTGGCGTCAGGGCTTTTGGCCTAACTTTGTTGTTAGGGCTTTTGGCCTGACTTTGGCGTCAGGGCTTTTGGCCTGACTTTGGCGTCAGGGCTTTTGGCCTAATTTTGTTGTTAGGGCTTTTGGCCTATCTTTGGCGATAGGGCTTTTGGCCTAGCCTTGTTACTAGGGCTTTTGGCCTATCTTTGACGATAGGGCTTTTGGTCTATCTTGGCTTTTGCCTTCGACTTGCTTCGTGTGGACACGCTTTATGAAGGAATAGCTTTCTTTTATTGACATAACAGTTTTGATTACAAGCTATGCATAAAATCTTCTTAAATGCTCAGAATTAAATGGACGGGGTAACCTCTCGCCTTCGGTGGTTTCCAAATAGTAGGATCCTGGTGCGGCGATCTCTTTTACTTTGTACTGCCTTTCCCATTTGGCTGAAAGTTTATTTTTACTGTCCAGCCTTGTGAATTCATTCCTTCTCATAACCATCTCCCCCACGAAAAATTGGCGAGCACTGACTTTTCTGTTGAAATATCGAGCGGTCGCCAAACGCATCTTTGCTTCTGTCTTTTCCGAGAGCCATCTCTTTTCCTCTGCTAAGTCGAGGTCAGTTCTGCGCTCGATCTCATTTGCCTCCGCGTTAAAGTGTAAGACTCTGTGGGTAGGCACCGCTATTTCGGCTGGTGTTACTGCTTCTGATCCGTACACTAAACTGAAAGGCGTTTCTCCTGTGGCCGCCTTAGGCGTTGTTCTGATTGCCCATAATACGTTTTCCAGTTCATCTGCCCAGTTCCCTTTGAATGCTCGAACCCTTTTCTTGAGTCCTGCTAAGACAACCTTGTTGGCTGCTTCAGCTTGCCCATTCGTTTGAGGGTGATGTACTGAGCTGAAACGATGGTCCACATGATATTCTTCACAGAGCCATTTCAGCTCCTTTCCAACAAATTACGGACCATTATCACTGATGAGTATCTTAGGAATGCCAAACCTGGAGAATATATTGACCTGCAGGAACTTGATGACCTGGAATTCTGTTGTCGAAGCTAGAGCTTTCGCCTCTACCCACTTAGTGAAGTAGTCGATTGCCACTATAATGTGAGTACGCTGACCAGTGCTAATGGGAAAAGGACCCAATATATCGATTCCCCATTGAGCAAAAGGCCAGGCACCCGCCATTGGGGATAATAGTGTCGATGGTCGACCCGATCGTCCTCTGGGAGGATTCCTTCTTTTAAATAATTCTGGAACGGGGTCATCCATGTGACCTGTCCTTGGATGTTGAAGACCTCTGCTCTGCTTTCCAGGACTGAACATAGAGCTTTCTCGAGAAATTGTACATCCTGGACTGTCGCCCCTCCGAAGGCCAGTTTACTCAAAGAATCTGCCATCTGGTTTTCTTGGCGAGTAATAGACTCAATCGCGAAATTTGGGATTTCCGCGACCAGCTTTTTGGCAATGCTGAGATATTTCTTCATCTTTTCTCCCCTTGCCTCGTATGTGCCATTAACCTGATTGACAATAAGCTCTGAGTCACTTTTTACCTTAAGCGTAGTTATACCCATTCCTTTTGCTAGTCTGAGTCCAGTGATGAGAGCCTCATATTCTGCTTCATTATTTGTCGCCGAAAATGTCAAGGCGATCGCGTACTTCAGAAGCTCGCCCTCAGGAGGAATAAGAATTAAACCTGCCCCCGAGCCTTCTTTTGATGAAGACCCATCCGTATAGAGTTCCCAGATTTGATTGTCCTCTGCTGACTGACTTGGCCTGTTCTCTGCTTTTGTTTGACCGTTACTCGTGCTTTCCACTATAAAATCAGCTAGTGCTTGACCTTTGATGGCCGTTTTTGGCGCAAATTTGATCTTGAACTCGCTGAGCTCGATCGCCCACTTGACCATTCTTCCTGAAGAATCTGGCTTCATCAGAAAGTTTTTGAGAGGTTGATTGGTGAGGACCGTGATGTCGTGCGCATGAAAGTAAGGTCTCAGCTTCCGAGCAGCAATAACTAAGGCATAGAGATACTTCTCAATATGGACATATTTTATTTCTGCTGAGTTGAACATTTTGCTAATGAAATACACTGGACTCTGAACATTATTTTCCTCCCTTGTTAAGACAACACTGGCTGCCACATCGCTAATGCCTAGGTAAAGGAAAAGTTGTTCGCCTGGAACGGGCTTTGCCAGAGCTGGGAGTGTTTGGATATGTCTCTTCAAGGACTGGAACGCTTCCTCGCAGTCTGGCGTCCACTCGAACTTGCGGTTGGCCCTCAGAGTTTTGAAGAATGGAAGGGACCTGTCGCTCGCTTTGGAGAGGAAGCGGTTGAGAGCAGCTAGGCGTCCATTCAGGCACTGGACTTCCTTGTGGCAGGTTGGCGACTTCATTTCCTCTATGGCCTTTAGCTTTTCTGGGTTTGCTTCGATTCCTCTTTCACTGACCATAAAACCCAGAAATTTACCGGACTTGACCCCAAAGGCGCACTTGGCAGGATTCAGGCGAACACTGTGTCTTCTCATGCATTCAAAAGCTTCGCGGATGTCCGCCGTGTGAGGATTGCCCTTGATGGTTTTGACGAGCATATCATCCACGTAGGCCTCCATGTTCCTTCCCAGCATGTCCTGGAACAGTCGGTTCACCATCCGTTGATAAGTTGCCCCGGCATTGATAAGGCCAAAGGGCATCACCTTGTAGCACAGAATGTCCCCATCAACATAAAAAGCGGTGTGAGCCTCATCGTCTGGATGCATTATGATCTGGTTGTAGCCTGAGTAGGCGTCGATGAAGCTCAACATCTCATGACCCGAGGTAGCATCGACCAGCTGATCAATCCTCGGAAGGGGATATGAATCCTTGGGGCAAGCATTGTTCAAGTCGCGGAAGTCGACGCACATCCTCCACTTGTCGTTTGATTTCCTAACCAAAACTGGGTTGGCGACCCAGCTCTGGAATCTCACCTCTCTAACGAAGTCAGCTTCAATCAACCTACCGACTTCCTGCCTGATCGCCAAACGCTTATCCGTCCCGAATGATCTTCTCTTTTGGGCGATCGGCTTGATGGAGGGGTCTATCCTGAGCTCGTGGGAAATGATATCTGTGCTGATTCCTGGCATGTCGCTCGGCTGCCAGGCGAAGAGATCTTTAAATTCCTTGAGGAGGGCGGTCATGGCCTCCTTCTGATCCTCTTTCAAGGTGGTCCCAATGCGCACCTTTTTGTACCATCGTTCTCGACCTCTTCCAATTCCTCCATGGGTGCTGGCCGAGCCAAGTCCTCGCAGGGGTCGGCCTCTGTTTCGATGGCGAGCGCCTCCCTTTGGTTCTTCCTGCGCAAACAGTTCACATAGCATTGCCGCGAGGAAGTGGGGAATTTCATCTTCTGGTGGACAGTGGAGGCCACAATCTTGTTTGGGTTGATCGTGGTCCTCCCTATGATGGCGTTGTAGGATGTAGGTGAATCGACCACCAGGAAAGTGACCGACACCTTGATGCTCCTCCATCCTTCGCCAAAAATCACTGGCATGGTTATAGCCCCCAGTGGATAAGTTGTTCTTCCCGCAAACCCGATCAGTGGAAAGTCGACCCTCTTCAGGTCGCGTTTGGATTTGCCCATCTTTTCAAAGGCGTCCAGAAACAGGATGTCGGTCGAGCTGCCTCCGTCGACCAGAATCCTTGCAACATCACAGCCGTCAATATCTGCCGTAATGACCATAGCATCGTTGTGGGGCGTGGTGACGTGTGCCAAATCATCTTCAGAGAATGAGATGACAATGTTCTCTTCAGGTCGGGGCCGCTTCCCCAACTGAACTGCCGTAGAGATCTGAGAGGGTTTGCTTTCCTTTCCCTTCTTCTCCTTCTTTACCTCCTTCTTACCATCGCGTCGGGGTTCATGGACCACCCTTAGCGAGGTCGTCAGGAGGTTTGCCTCTGTATTTTCCCTTTCAAGGTCTATGAAACCTTTTGCTCTGGACGCCAATTCCTCCAACGTCTCAATCTCCTTCACGTGATAGCTGTTTCGCAGCTTTCTCGAGGCCTTGTTGGCCACATCCAGACCTCAGTAGAAGGCTCGAATGATCTCTCCATCCGAGATTCGACGATCTATTTCCGTGACGTTCTGATGAAAACGCCCGTAGAAGTTGGACAGCGACTCTCCAGGCTGCTGTTTGACCGAGTCAAGGGCGACCACGCTCTTCAGCAACTGGCGTTCGCCCATATATCTCTCCAGGAACTTGCTTCTTAACTCTGCCCAAGTTCCGATTGATTCTGCAGGGAGGCCGAAGAACCAGGACGAAGCCGAACCCGAAAGAATAGATGGAAATAACAAAGCCAAGTGATTGAGATCATTTGACTTACCCAAAATGGAGGCCTCATGTTTGTTGACATGTACGGTGGGATCTCCTCCACCGCTATACTCAGGTATGGCCCGAGCAACCACATCCTTTTGGATTTTGATGGCGACGAGCCCGTCGGTTAAAGGATGAGCAGACTGTTCTTTGAAGGGAGCCACGACTGTCAGCTGTCTTTCCTGGAGCCTTTTGTTGAGGAGGTCATCCATCTGATCCACAGTGCAGTACATAGGCGAGGTTCCGGGTGGAGGAGGACCGGAAGGATTGGCAGTGGGGGTCGGTCTTGAATCACCGACATGCTCTCGAGATGTTCGCAAAGGAACGACATTAACTCCTGCTCGGCTGGCAGGTTCCTGTTGAAGCGGTGAAGCGGCGGCGGAATCAGAGCTATCTGAGGATCGCTCCCTGGTCTGGTTCCGACGGTTGCTTTGGGATCGAGTTCTCATAGCTGAATTGCTCGTTTCCCACAGACGGCGCCAAATGTTGGATCGTGAAATCCTGGATGCTGATCTGGCAGTGAAATAAATGCCAGACAAGGTTGGGAAGACGCTTCTGCTCCAACTCCGGTGAACCTGCAGGTAGGGGAGCGCAACAGAGGGGGGGTGTCTGGGTCCCTCTCCGATGCTTAAATGAGTATATGTGTGTATAAAACTCAAAACGTAAAGAACGTTGTAAAGCAAGGGTATTTATAGGGTAAGAGAGATAGAACCGTATAAGACAGCTGAATATCTTAGTGTATATTGTGTTGCTGAAGATTCAGATCGTGGGATATGGCAGTTACTGCGAATTATTGCAGTTACAAAATCTAATCTTTAGTGAATATGTGACCGAGATACGCAGGATATCAATGCCACTTCCTTATTAACGGTTTTGTGGGACCAGATGAGAGAGGCAAGGCTCTCTTCGGGGCGAGCACTCTCATGGCGAGAAGTGAGAGATCGCGGCCTTAGTGAAGAATGGCGAGCACTCAGGGCATTCTCAGAGTCCTTGGGCTCGGTTCTGGGTCATTCCATGGAGGGCCGAGTTTAACTTGTACTTGGGCCAATCCGGTTTAAATGTCATGGGTTTACCCCCTCTATAGTTATTGGGCCTTCGAGACATTTTCCTTACTGGGCTGTCACTATCGATACCCAACATACGCCAGTGCCATTGCTTCAATCCACTTTGAGAAATAGTCGATGACGACGATAACATAGCTATTTTTGAATTGGGAAATAGTTCTACAAAGTCAATGCCCCACTGCACGAAATACCTTGCAACACGTCTAAGGATCACTTTTGAAGGTGGACGCCCGATTCTCGGAGTGTATATTTGTCATGATTCACTTTTATGTACCAGATCTGCCGCTTCTTGGCTAATGGTAGAAAAATAATACCCTTGGGTCAAAGCTTTTTCATACATTTGACTTTGCCCCTGCTTGAAAAGCGAGGTAGCCTTCATGCAGCTCTCTTAGGACATTCGTTATCTCCGGAGAAGCGACGCATCTGAGGAATGGCGTCGAGAAGCCTTTCTTGTAGAGAATTTCGGCTATACGGGTGTAGCTTGGTGTCAGGCACCTTATCCTTTTGCCTTTATCTTCTTCCTGAGGTTCAATTCCTGTTTCTAGGAACTCCCTGATAGGCGTCGCCCAATCAGTTGTATTATTCACAATGAAGCATTTATACGAGCCAGGACTGGGGATGCACTCGATCAAATGTATATGCAACGACATTGGTTGCCACACATATTTACTCAGAGCGTCAATTTCCACATTAACATCCATTGGAATGGCAGTGATCTCAAAGCTGGTGAAGTTCTCTGCCAAAGCTTTTGCCTCCTTGAGGTATTTTTTTTTCATTTTCTCACCTTTTGCTGTGTATTCTACTTCGCTATTTGTAGATTTAAAGGTTAAGACCAATACATATATCAAGGGTCCCCACCTTCTGGGGGAGTCAGTACAAGCCTCATCCTCGAGCCTTCATCCTATAAGGATCCATCCATGTACAATTTCCAAGTAGGTATTTGAGACGCCTCTTTTATCAAGGGTTCCTCTAATATGTATGGTGACGCCGATTTCATAGCAGAATCTGCTATGAAATCGGCTAGTGCTTATCGTTTCATGACAGTACTTGGAGATAATTTAATTCGAAACTCAGTTAACTCGATCGTCCACTTTATCATCCAACCCGAGGCATCGGGTTTTGAAGGATGTTTTAGTGGTTGATTAGTTAGCCCAGTGATTCATATATGTTCGTGAAAATGGGGACGAAAAGTGTTTCACCATTCGCTGATAGGTGGGGCCAGCATTAAGCAATTTGAAAGGCATGACAATGTAATGGTAAATATCAACATCTGCGTAGAAAGGGGTGACAGGCGTCGCCTTTATCCATTTTAGTCTGGCTCTACCCCGAATATGCATCCATGAGGCTTAAGATTTCATGTACTGAGGTGGTGTTGATGAACTAGTCAATCCGTGAGAAGTGATACGAATCTTTGGGACAAGCCTTGTTTAGATATCTGAAGTTGACACACATCCTCCACTTGTTGTTACCCTTCACGAAGTGGGCGTCAAACAATTTTACCACGTCCTGCCTTATGGCTATAACCTTTTCTTCTCCCACGGGCCGACGTTTCTCGGCGATCGGCTTGATGCTTAGATCTAGATTCAACTCGTGGGTAATGATATCCTTGTTGATACCAGGCGTGTCGCTTAACTTCCAGACAAAAGGTTCCTTGAATTATACTAGCAGCAATGTCAAGGACTTGGTCTGTTCCTCAGGAAACGTCAGGCGACTTTATCAGTCCCATCTATTGGTACCTTCTTCAATGCCTACACCGGAGTAGAACAACGTTTTTCTTCTCTCAGATCCTCATCCATCAGGATAGACAGAGTCTCTTTCTTCAGAGTATGGCATCGCACTGACTAGACGTAACACCTGCGGGCAACCAATTGATCTCCTCTTACCACACCTATCTCATGCGGTGTTGGGAACTTCAGAAGTTGGTGGTAGGTAGAGTGGATCATTCAGTTGGGGTTTTAAGTGGAGCGTCCCAAAATGGTGTTGTATGAAGTCGGGGTTTCAAACACAATAAAGGTTACATTTAGAGTCAACGACTTCCACTATTCGCCTAATAATACCATTAGGGTAATGGCTTCTACCGGGTAGGTTATTGTTGAGGCAAAGCCCATTAGCGAAAAATTCACCTTTTGTAAATCCTTCTTGCTTTTGCCCATGTTCTTCAAGGGGTCAAGAAAGAGTACATCCATCGATCTCCCCGAGTATAAGAGGACTCTCTTAACATCATACTCGTCTATCACTGCAGTGATAACCAGCGCATCTTCATGAGGGCAGGCCACATGTCCCTTTTGGATGAGGGCTTTGATATCCCTCTTCAGGATCTTACAGTCATCCGTGCTATGATCTTGCAGCGGTGGTATCGGAGGTATTGATCATGGTCGGAACCCATAGGTGCCTCATTCTTTCTCAAAGCTGGGTGTGACACCCAATCTCTCTTATCCATCTCATTCAGGATAACCAAAATCTCATGGTTTATGGGAGTTAAAATTTCATAGACCACCCTATTGGGGCGCAATGCCAAGGGGCGACGCTTATCATTTTGGTGTTCACTCTTTTGCGGGCGCTGCTCCGTTTTTTGCCTTCGTGGATCTCCTTGTTGGATTCCTTATGGGACTTTCTGCTCTCCTTTGCTATCTCCAAGTCTATGTATGATTTCACTCTCACCGCCATTTCTTCAAATGTGTTGACCGGGTTGATGCTTAAGTTGTCATATAGGGCGGAACTTCTAGAACCTAGTGCTCTGATGAAGGCATGGATGTTCTCACCACCCGTAATGACCTGGTCGATGCCTATCAACTCCTTATTGAAGCATGTGCAGAAGTCTCCCAGACTTTCGTTGCTCCTCTGCCTGATGTGGTCAAGGGTACTAACACTCTTAAGGAGCTATTGAATGCCCATATATTGCACAATGAATTTGTCCTCTAGGTCCCCCTATGACTTGACTGGAGCTTTAGGGAGACAGAGGAACCATTTCAGAGCATCGCCTCCGAGAGTAGACAGGAAAAGCAATCTGAAATGATTCTCGTCGTTGGTTCTTCTTAGAAGGGAGTCCTCGTGCCTTTAAATATGCTCCACTGGATCGCCTTCGCCCCAATTACAATGGCAGCGCTTGTTGGGATGGGGAACGACTGTGGAGGTGACGCGTATAAATGTCATGGTTGGGGCATGGAAGTCGCTCAACAGGGCAATTGATTCGGGCGTCCGCTCGACGCTCCGACCTATTTAGGAGATCGTCTACGGTGACAATGAAAGTTGGTGTGAGGATCAACTTTGGGATTATCTCCCTATGAGATGGATTTATCCCGGAAAACGCAATATTCGCCTGCGCCGGGCGTGGTGCAACTGGCTCCGGTTGGTGTTGGAGCGGTGGGTTGAGGCCTTGGTTGTCCACCCAAGGGGCTTGAGGCACTAAGAAATGTCACACCAGGAGCGATGTCCTGTGGTGGCATAAAAGCGGAGTGTGTCAAGTGCTAATGATGGTTGTACAACGAGTCTCGTTCAGCAACCACTTTATTTATTTGTCTTTGCTCTTGAATTGGAGGGAGTCATAGCTGTAATTTTCGCTCAAGATCCCACAAACGGCGACAAATGTTGGATAATGTACTCTCACAAAGCGTTCTCTCAAATGCTCTAAGACCTGTGAAAAGAAAAGCTCTGTGTGTTCCCGTTTGTTTCCTCTCTGAAGATTAAGTTAGTCCAGGTATTTACGAGCGGTAATAATGAGAGTGGAAAATATTAGTGCATCCCCTAAGAATAATAAATGTCGAGTTATTGATAGGGAAAGTTAACCCGTTGAACGAGTTAACTTTATTTACCATGGTTAATTTCCTTTGGTTGTGGTTATTCTTTATCGATTAGGAAGGGATAAGACGTCATATCTTCAAGTATAAGGATAACTGTTTTATCATGTCAAATCATGGGGCGACACTTGTATTATTGTGCCCTGTCACGTCAGGTAGTCTAACATCGCCCCAAGACGAGCTCCCTTGTTAGATGTTGGGTGAAACCCTTGCTTTAGATGAAGACAAGTGAAACCCCTCTTCTTAACTGAATAAGCGACCAATATTGTGGGCGAAGCAACCCTGACATAATATTGTTACAGGGGCGTTGCCTCTAGACCCGTAAACTCCCATTAGGAATAAAATCCCTCCAAGTTACTGTCATTTGGAGCAATAAGGTCATTCTCATTTGTACTTGATGAAATAATAATTAACCCTAGTAAGGATTAATGCTCCATTGTTCTCAAAAGAACAAGAGTTTGTAATACTCTCATCCTTGAAACAACACCATCAACCGAAATGCATCAAGTTACCTCACACATGAAGTTACATGATTTGCCCTAAACACTTAAAATTCTCATATACTCCTATATGTTTTAGTGAATACATATTAGGGTTAAATACTAAGTAGCTACCTGAACTTTGGACGTTTTGCTACGAGCTACCCGTACTTTGAAAATTCAAAACGGGCTACCTCAACTTTGAAGAAGGTGCAAATAGCTACCTTCGTCCAATTTCCGACGAATTTCCGACGACTTTCCGACAACAATTGACGGAAAATTGGACGGAGGTAGCTATTTGCACATTCTTCAAAGTTGAGGTAGCCCGTTTTGAATTTTCGAAGTTCGGGCAGGTCGTTGCAAAACGTCCAAATTTCAGGTAGCTAGTTGGTATTTAACCCTACATATTATAAATGTAACTTCACATCACTTTATGTATGACTATATTTAATTTGTTGAAATTATGTGTTAATATTTATGGATTGTTTATTTGGTTGCTAATATTTTCATGGTAGTTTTCTTATGGGTGTAGGGATAATCTACGAGTTTTTTTTGAAAGATAAATATATAAAAGTATTTATTAATTTCCCTATAAAAATTAATAATAATTACAAAACGATGAATACACGTTCTTCATAGACAGCGAGTTTATACGACTCAATTTTCCCCGTTCCCTCAATTCCTTATTTAAAAAATATTATAATTAAAAAGTTGAATTGTGAGTTTAACATCACAAGCAATATTAATTCTGGAGTTTCAAATTGACCACACAGAACGATCAAACCTGAGATTCAAATATATTTAAACTTTTGAATCTCAATTTTAACTATCTCAATTTAAACTGACTTGTGTTTAGAACTCGGAAGACCAAACTAAATACATTTTCACCACGTTAAAGTATTAGTTGAATTATCTACGCACTCTAAGTTTTAAGTAAATAGATAATTGAATTTTTAACAAATCTTTGCCGACAGTATTATGTAATTTAATGTTGTTTGTGAAGTATAGTTGAATTTTTAACAAATCTTTGCCGACAGTATTATGTAATTTAATGTTTTTTGTGAAGTATAGTTAAAAATTCAATTATTTAACTACAAAAAACAGTAACAAAATGAATGACTAGGTAGATTTTGTATTACAACTCTAACGACACTCAGTTTGATATTCAAGATTGATCATACAAAGCTGACAAAGTTTGGACTGGAAGGTTTCACCCTACAAATTTGAATCTCAATTTTGCTTGGTGTATGTGGTCAGTCCAATAGTCTAACAATAACATGATTTTTTTAAGAAAGTATACACTTTCGATTTTTTTTTTGAAAAAGTGTATATATAAAAAAATTATTTAGAAAAGTATGTATACGCGCGTCGCGCCTATTGCAATAGGTGCGACCCAGGGGTGCGCCTATTCCACAATATTTTTTTTTCCTCATTCGACCAAACGGTCTATCAGAAACCACGTTGATTTTAAGCCTACTTATGTTTTTCCTCCTAAATAGAAATTGAGAGATAGTCTCACGCGTTGCTTTATCTCAGTATTCATAGGTCCAAATTCCTCTACGCTAGTCTCACCAAATTCCTCGGCTGGTTCTCTATCAAGAGAAATCTAAACTCCCTGGCTGATGTTGTTGGATATGCAAGTGGAAACAACGGTCTATTAGAAACCACGTTAATTTTAAGTCTGCTTATGGTTTTCCTCCTAAATAGAAATTGAGAGATAGTCTCACGCGTTGCTTTATCCCAGTATTCATAGGTCCAAATTCCTCTACGCTAGTCTCACCAAATTCCGCGAGGTCAAACATTGAAACAAAGTTGTTTATTCACAAGTTTCTGAATGAGACTTTTCTTCAAAAGCACTAGCTAGTTTGACACTAGCTTGTTTATCCTCACCCGAACTCCAAAACTCCTCATCTGAAGACTCTTGATTTTCTGCATAATGGTTACTTTTTAAATGGACTGGTTCTCTATGAAGAGAAATCTAAACCCCCTGGCTGGTGTTGTTGGATATGCAAGTGGAAACAACGGTCTATCAGAAACCACGTTGATTTTAAGTCTGCTTATGGTTTTCCTCCTAAATAGAAATTGAGGGATAGTCTCACGCGTTGCTTTATCCAAGTATTCATAGGTCCAAATTCCTCTACGCTAGTCTCACCAAATTCCGCGAGGTCAAACATTAAAACAAAGTTGTTTATTCACAAGTTTCTGAATGAGACTTTTCTTCAAATACAATAGCTAGTTTAACATTGTTTTTCAATGCTTTTTCACACCTTCCGAGAAAAATCTGCTACGTTGCCCTACTTGTCCAGCCGGAGTCTGATAATCGAGATTCAAAAGAGTTGAAGCAATTATTATTATTTAAAATCCAACATTGACATGGTTACTTTTTAAAAAAACTCAATTAAAAAGCTATAGTCATTGGAGAAGCTTTACAAGATATTCAGAAGATGTTGAGTCAGAGATGTACGTGTCTCTAGCTTGGTTAGTGTTAATGTGTTATGCTTATGCTTTAGCAATTGTAGTCTGGTGAGACTAGCCTAGAGAATGAACAAGCATCAGGTCGCTTGAAAGACCTTGGTTACCGTACCATGTTAGTATCTAAATTTCACATTTTTAGAGAACCAGCCGATACGCAAGAGTGGAAACCCCAAAGAGCTATTTTTCAGCAGTAATTCCTGAAAATGTCAAACTAGCTAGTGTATTTGAAGAAAAGTCTCATTCAGAAACTTGTGAATAAACAACTTTGTTTCAGTGTTTTACCTCACGGATGTTGTTCATAACAAGTTGGAAAATTTAGCTCTTGCACCTAAAAACCCCAAAGAGCTATTTTTCAGCAGTAATTCCTGAAAATGTCAAACTAGCTAGTGTATTTGAATAAAAGTCTCATTCAGAAACTTGTGAATAAACAACTTTGTTTCAGTGTTTGACCTCGCGGATGTTGTTCAGAACAAGTTGGAAAATTTAGGACAGGAAAAAAGTATTTAACTTCTTATAACTTCCTTTCTTGTTTACTGTAGGAATTTGGTGAGACTAGCGTAGAGGAATTTGGACCTATGAATACTGAGATGAAGCAACGCGTGAGACTGTCTCTCAATTTCTATTTAGGAGGAAAACCATAAGCAGGCTTAAAATCAACGTGGTTTCTGATAGACCGTTTGGTTTGGTTCGAATGAGGAAAAAAAAATATGTGGAATAGGCGCACCCCTGGGTCGCGCCTATTGCAATAGGCGCGACCCAATAGGCGCATCCCAGGGTCGCGCCTATATATACTTTTCTAAATATTTTTTTTATATATACACTTTTTCAAATTTTTTTCCGAAAGTGTATACTTTCTGAAAAAAATCCAACAACATTGTTTGAGGCGCTAGACTAACATTTTTTTATATAGTATAATTTAAATTTTGTAGCTTTTTATATAGAAAAATGTTTATACAAGGGGTAAATTACACCTTTCATGTCGCTCATCTAGGTAGTAAGATCTATCAACGTGCACCTCTGTATAACGAGTTGTTTAATTCGCTACCTAAGAGAATCGTGTATCCATGTTGG
Organism: Chamaenerion angustifolium; assembly: GCA_946814005.1. Classification (NCBI taxonomy): domain Eukaryota; kingdom Viridiplantae; phylum Streptophyta; class Magnoliopsida; order Myrtales; family Onagraceae; genus Chamaenerion; species Chamaenerion angustifolium. Next base: position 7,551,431 of record OX328279.1, read on the forward strand.
CAATAATTTCGATTTTCACAAAGAAGAACAATCTTGATAATGGAAGCACAAACAAATTATTTGTATAGATGAAGATTATTAACTTACACAAAACATAGAAGCAGAACCTCGTTAACTTGTTGAACTTAACACACACTCACTCTCTGCATACACTCACACATTATTGTTATATATGTTCTTGATTATGTTGTTATTACATTATTAATAACTAACCTAGCCTAATTATATATGATATAGGTGGCAAAACTGTTGGATCACGATTTTTCCGCTCCCCGGCTCCCGGTGCTGCTCCGGCGACATGCAAGAAGAAAACCCCGGGGTTTGCCCGTGGTTTTCTCTCTGACGATCAATTACTCGGAGTTCGTTTTTGGAGAGTACGGAGATGCATGTCTCAAAAATACGTACCATCAAATGAAGGGGGTAAGAAGTATATATAGAGATACTTAACCTGAGTCCATGATCAGGTCTTTACCATAGTCAGACCTTTGTGAGGCCGACACAACTAACCGTGGTAACCTTTTATCAGGCACTGTGATTTGTGTCATCTTGTGCAATGTGCCATCTTCTCTTTAATGTCTCCTAGTCGATTTTAGGTGTTTTGATGAATGTCGAGCCGTCCAATGGCGCTTCGACCAATGGCAAGCCTATTAAAGGCGTTCTGAGGAGAGGCATTCCGATTAAAGGCGTTCCGACCAACGGCAAGCCAATCTGACCAATGGCGAGCCGCCCGAAGGCGCTCCGACCAAAGGCGATCCAATCTGACCAATGACGAGCCTATTAGAGGCGTTCCAACCAAAGGCGAGCCAATTTGACCAATGGAGAGCCAATCAAAGGCAATCCGACCAACGAGGAGTCATCCAAATGCAGTTTGGGGGGTTGATGTTGGATATCAGGCGTCAACGCCCTAAGAGGAAAAGCAGCACCCAAACACAATTGGACGACTCACAAATGGTCGGCAAAAAGGCGTTGACCTTCGCCGGTCGAGCGAGAGCGTCTCAAGCGAGAGCGAGCCAGGCGAGGCATTGCAAGCGATAGCGAGTCCAGCCTTTAAGGGATAAGCATTTGGAGTTCAGCCTCAAGCGATAGCGAGTCCAGCCTTTGTTCGGAGCGCCTTTGGTCGGAGCGCCTTTGGCCGGAGCGCCTTTGGTCGGCTCGCCTTTGATCGGAGCGCCTTTGGTCGACTCATCTTTGGTCGGCTCGCCTTTGGTCGACTCGCTAATGTTCGAAGCGCCTTTGGGAGAAGCGCCTTTGGGAGAAGCGCCTTTGGTCGGAGCGTCTTTGGTCGGCTCGCCTTTGGTCGACTCATCTTTGGTCGGAGTGCCTTTGGTTGGATCGCCTTTGGTGCCTTTGGTTGGATCGCCTTTGGTCGGCTCGCCTTTGGTGCCTTTGGTCGAAGCGCCTTTGGTCGGAGCGCCTTTACTCGGCTCGCCTTTAGTCGGCGCGCCATGAGACGGCTCTTCATTGGACGGCTCAGCATTGAATGACTCGCCTTTGGTCGAAGAACATTTGGATGACTCCTTGTTGGTCGGATCGCCTTTGATTGGCTCGCCATAGGTCAAATTGGCTTGCCTTTGGTCAGAACGCCTCTAATAGGCTCGCCATTGGTCAGATTGGATCGTCTTTGGTCGGAGCATTCTCCTTGATGAGTGTGTTTTCACACTACGGAAAAGCAAGGTAAAAAAGAGGCACACAATCATCTTATGAAGCAAATATGAACCTCAGCTAATTTACTTTTCTGGTTGAGGACAAATACCTGGGCATGGAGAATAATTTGGACATCAAAATCACCAATATCATTCAAGAAATCAAGTTTTTCACTCGCTTCACTGAAATTGAGTAAAGAATCTTGATCTTCACTGGAGCATGAAAACTGCATAAGTGTGGAATCTGGAGCAGCACTAAGGCTATGTTGGCTAATACTGTCATTTTAAACTGATCGAACGGTTTAGATTTGTTGAAGGCCACATCCTTGCCGGTGCTGAACTTGCTGACGACGTTACAGTACTTCTTCTTCAGGCGTCGCAGCTTCTCCACTAGTTGATTTTGTAGCGGTGGTCGGAGAGACCAGGGTGGGGATTGGGAGGAGGACGAGGTGGAGGTGGAATTGGCGTTGTCGTCGAAGACGTCATCATTCTTCGCCTGTCTGTCGTCATCGTCGAGCTCCTCGTCGTTGGGAAAGGTTGTGCGACCCTTTTGAGAGGCCATTGGACGTCTTCTGAGAAATGATGAATGGTAGGTTAGGGCAGGGGTGATAGAGAAATGAACTTGCAAACCTGAAAATGGGAGGGTTGGGGACTGGGGAGAAGAGGGCATTTTTTTTTGTTTTTTTAACTTTTATACAGTGAACCGACACATTGAACTGGGTCCGATCGGGTTGGACCAGACAAACCGGGAACCGGTCCAGTTATGATAACACTGGTGTCAGCCTCATAAAGGTATGACTATGGTAAAGACCTAACCATGGACTCAGTTTAAGTATCTCTATATATACTTCTTACCCCCTTCATTTATGGGGACGAATTTTTGAGACATGCCTCTCCAAAAACGAACATCTGACTAACTTGATCGTCGGAGGGGAAACCACTGGCAAAACCCGGGGTTTCCTTCTTGCAGGCCGCCGGAGCAGCTTCGGGAGTCGGGGAGCCGAAAAAATTCTGATCCAAAAAAAATTGTGATCACACCTCACTACCTTAATTACCGCCCAACAAGCCGACTCAAACTTTACTTAATGAGCAAAGCATTTAAAAATATATTAAATCAAGATGGTTTTATAACATCCTTCTTTAAGATTGATTTAATCATTCCAATCATCTTCTTCAACTTGAGGAATATATCCATGTTGAGCGGTTTAATATCTATCTTGAGCGGGTTTGTGAAAATATCTGCAACTTGATCTACAGATCCACACTATTCCATCACGATCTCCTTCTCTTTTACCAAGTCTCGAATGTAGTGATGTTTTATATGAATATGCTAAATGCGACCATGGAACAATGGATTCTTCATCATAACAAGTGTTGATTTGTTATCACAATAAATTATCGTTGGACATAATCTTGTCGGTGTTGCAATTCGTTGAGCATCCTAGCTCCGCTTGAGTTGCATAGCCTACAACTGCAATATACTCCGCTTTAGCAGTTGAAATGGCCACCACCTGTTGTTTCTTCGAGGACCATGAAAATACTCTCGTACCAAGGTTAAATATATCACCTGAAGTACTCTTCCCTTCTTTAGTAACTCCTGTTAGGACAGATATTTACAGGTGCCGACTGAATGTTGAGTTGACACTGAATGGATGTCAACTGGACTGTTGTCATAAACTTTCGTCGGGGCTCATATCAACTTGCAAGAAGAGGAGCGCAATAGAGAGGGTTTCTCTGAATTCCACTCCGATGCTTAAATGAGTACACTTGTATATTATGAACTCAGAATGTCATTAATGTGTGTAAAGAAGGAGTATTTATAAGGATGAAAGACCAACCCGTTTTTGGTAAACGAATAAATGTGTATATTTGTTGTTATGGCTATAAGGATAGCATATATTCCGATTATCACGTAATATTGCAGTTGCCTTATATTTGAAGAATACGTGCACAAGATATGCGGGGCAATATTGTCGTGTATTCATAGTCGGTTGTGGGACCAAGGTGAAAGGTTCGACTCTCTTGGAAAGCGCTCCCATGACAAGCATAGTGGGAGGCTTTGACCATGGTCTTGGCGACCTCTAGGGACTTTGGCGATCACTTTAGGTCCGAGTTTGATGCTGGACCGATCTATGGGTTCCAACTTACCCTAAATATGGGCCGACCCAATCTTGGATTGTTTGGGCTTGTACCTTCTGAAATGATATTGGACCGATAATACCTTGTGGGCATTATGCCATATTGGGTCGTCACTCTTAATACCCAACATTTCCCTCGAAGCTAGAGTGAAGAGGCTTCAGTCGAGCTTGACCTGTTGAGAAGGGTTCAGATAGTGACGTCTAATTGGGTGTTTGGTGCTTTGCTTAAGCTTGTACCCTACATTGCTATGTATCCTTTGGCGAACAGTTTTAGTCTTTAGAGTTATGAAATGTTGATCCTTTTTCCTTTTGGCGAACATCTTCACTACGGTTGCTAGAATTTTGGGAGATGTTTACCTATGCACCTTGGCGAACATTTTTATTTGTAGGGTTATAGGCATTTAATAAATACGTTGTCTGTGGACGGGGAATTCAAAAGGACGTCTTGTGCACGCGCATCTCTTTGACTACTATAGTAGGGAGGATAGGCTGACACCTCTTCGTACTGTCTCGTTCCTTTGTCTCCCCGATGCAATCTTCGGTTCTCACATTGCTTTTAATTTTATCTAAAATGGGGTAATCATTGCCTAATTTTTTTATAGGCAACCGTTAATTTTCCCCAATTTTGGCTATAAAAAGTATTTCCTTATCACTTTGCACTTTTCGCGTCCTGAGCCTTTTACTCCCAGAATCTTCAAGTGTTCTTCTGCTTCCTTAGCATCCCAGTCTCCTCTGTTCAAACTTCCTCCTTATCATCAACTAATCTTTCTTAAGGACCATGGTTGGTAACATGAATCAGACCTCCAGAAAGGCTTCCTCTTCCAAACCTTCCCCGACCCACTATTCGTCTCGTTAGAAGGTTAAAGCCTCTAGGGTTTCCAATGCTCCTATCACTATTAGGGACACCCACTCTCCGGTTCTCGGACCAAGGTCCCCTGTGCCAAAATCAACCCCCGGGAGCCATACCCCTACGACCATTATGGTGGATGTGCCTGAGGCCAACGTTCCGACCTTTTCCCCGACAAGTAGCTTTTCTTATTTTTCCCTTCTTTTTTAGCGATAAAGTTTTTTCTTTACCGTTTTTAGTCTTCCTCTTGCCTTTGTCGTATCACTTAGATATTAAGGCTAACGAACTAAGGCTGACTCAGTTTAAAGCTGCAATCGCCCTGGCAGGCCTGAGAGAAGTTGATACACCTAGGTATCCAGACATAGGGCTGCATTATCCCAGGGAAGGAGATGTTTATATCTACGCAACCCAGATTGATGATGGGTTGCGGTTCCCTTTATGCGAAGATTTAAAGTATATTTGTTGCTATTATAGGATAGGACCTACGCAGCCGGTACCCAACGCACTCACGTGTATTTGTCAATGATGGATGTATTCAGTTCCCCTGTTTTGGTGTTTTTACCGGTTGGCTATTGGGGTTAACCATCTTCATCATTTCCAAGCCTGGTGGCTGAAGTTCGAAGAGTGGAGGGCCAGGGCATGGAATTGTAATGTCAATTTCTGAATAGTGGACGACTTCCAGGCCACCAACTCGAATTATAAGAAGTTATATTTCTTTTGCAAGGGTGGTGTGCCTTGGGATCTTCATCAGCTGGGGCGAGATCTTCCTAAGATTTGGCGAGCTATCAGGGCGTGATCGGAATGCCATTGATGATTTATTTCAACGTCAGAAACAAATAGGTTTTAGTTAGGTTCGCTCGGTCACGGAGACTTTAGAGTCCATGCTTCGGCTGGCGGGCATTTAACAGTCCTCGCCAGTCTCTATTGACTAGTATTTTTCTAACACTTTTTTCTTTTTCCTTTGTGTATTGTAGGCACCCGGGGACCTAAACTACGTAGCATGTTTTCAAAATAGTCTAAGACAGGGTTTTTGCGGACAACATTGCCCGCAACCCAAGTCACATTGAGTCATCCCCCTCTCTCGCGAGGCATGCGACTAAGCGCATGCCTGAAGAGGAACATTCTGGGACCACCTCTGGTGATCGCCCAAGAGGTACTTTAGGTTCTGACTTTTGTTTTTGTTTTCTTCCTTGACTTGACATGATAACTGATATCTTCCTTACTTATTTTCAGGGAAGGCCCGACGACTGTTGTTGCTGCTGTTTCCCCTGCAAAGAAGGCGAGGGTTCCAGCTGATGATTGGGGTTCCGCTGTTGGGGTCTCATCTACTCCCTGGAGTGAGGATCCTACCTCCGAGCTGTTTGTTTCTCCCATGGGTGATCGTGTCACCCCCAACTCTTCAAGAGCATCTGGGGCTCAAAAGAGGGTCCCGACCAAGGGCTCGACCATGGCCACCATCTCCAAGTCTCCATTCACAGGAGAGTATTGTCCATTGGTGACTCTTCACCATCCGCCTAAGGGGTTGAACTGAGGGGTCTCTGGGCCCGTTGCCTTACTCTCCGGGAGACAGAGATTTCTGATAAGACGGTGTTGACGGGCAACCTAGACATCTGCATGCACCTTTTGAACATATTATTCTCCCTAGAGATCGACGGGAGGTCTCTTCTGATTTGAACAACGTCAAGGGTGTGATGAGGACGCAATTCGAGCGTCTAGACCTGGTAAATTCTTATCCCTTCTCCTTTATAGCTTTGCACATTTTTTCCGTTTGTCGGCTCTTCTGCGAAATGGGCGGATCGTACGGGAGCTCGCCGATTAGCAGGTTGACCTTTTTATCGAGCTGGAGCGGTATCAAAGTTTGGGATGTTACCCCGAAGATGTAGAGGATCTGAGGTAGAGGGTCGAAGCCTCGATCGAGCTGGCGGTGCCAGCTCGGCGGGAGTCTGCAGAGAGATAGTAGGAGTTGCTGGCCTCCATCAAGATGAGGAAGGATCAGGTCAAGCTTGATGAGGAGGGCATGCTCTGGGCTGAGGGTCTATAGAAAGAGGTTGACCAGTACTCCGGTCAGTTAGAAACATCTCCATTAATCGCTTTCACCTTACAAAATTATTCTTCCCATCGAATTTGAAAATCGATGATTGTATTTGTTAAACTTGAACATCAGTTGATGAAATCAAAGCCATTTCGACAACACCTCAACCCAAACTCACAAATTTTATATGATTTTTTCTTAAGTTTATTTTATTTACTAAATTTTATATTTTATGAAAAGAAAGAAGATGTATAAATTAAATCTTTTTATTACAAGATAATTTAAGATGAAATTAAGGATTATTATGTATATTATATATCAATTTTATGAAAATAATAATCACATGTTAATTTTATGTAGATATTTATAATTATGCCATAAAATTTAAGGTATGAAAAAATTATAATATTAATTTCTTCATACTTTTCTTGGAACTATTTTTATAAAATATTATTGTTATATTCTATTAGAATCAACATATATTACAAAATTTAAAAATAATTTATATAATTTATAATTTACCATAACTAATAATAGATGTTATAAAATGAATGTTAAAATTATTAATTAGCATCATATTCATAATTGGTTAAATTTATTTTTATTATCTACTCATTTATTTTCAAATGTTTTATAAAATATAAATTCTTATATTGTATAATATTATAAAAATCAAAATATGTTTAACATTTTTTCATAAATATAACTAATTTTTATGTTGGGCAATTCAATTAATATTAATTAAATGTACTTTAATAAAGTGTAAATAATCATGTTATACATATATATTTATATTTATTTAAAAAAATATTGTTAATTTATAAATTAAAATAATTATTATATTGCGCAAAGCGCAAATTAGTTTTCTAGTATCTGTATATATATTAATTTGACTAAATTGTATGCAAATGTTATAAGTAAATTTTTTGATATATTTTCTTGATCCTAATGTCAAATTAATCAATTTTTATTGGTTCATGTCAAACATACAATTTTCATTATTATGTGGCATGTTATGTACCTCACTTTAAAATCCTCCAAGCATTCTCCTTCATTTTCCACATAAGTTACAAAAATTCAATAATATATACCTCTTTCACATGTTCAATTATTATTTGAATTAATAATTTATTGAAATACTAAATTTTATAATATCATACTTTATAAAAATTAAGTAAGTTGACATATTAAATTTTGTTCTTAAGTTTTATTTCTAAGACTAAATTATAATTAATTTTTATGTATTACATATATTTTTTAAAAATTAATAGTTGCATGTCTAATATTATGTACTCAATTATAATTATGCACGCAATATAAATTTTAACACATATATAAAAAACATATTAATATAATGTGTGTAGTTTCTTAAACAAATATATATAGTCATGTAGAGTTATTTTTAGACATAATATCACCTTACTTCACATGTGATTTTATTATGTTTTTATTAAAATACTAAACTTTATAATATCATACTTTATAAGAATAAATTAAATGCACGTATTAAAATTATTTGCTAAAAATAAATCATAAATATATTTTTGTATTATATATATATATATTGTTTATAAATTAATAGTTCATTATCTAATATTATGTATTTTGTTTATAATTATGTAAGACAATATAAAATTGAACACATGAACAAAACAAAATACTAATATTATCATTATAGTATATTAATATTCTTTTTAGTTTTGAAAAGCTTCCTTTTTTTTTATAGACACAACTTATTTTATGAAATAGATAAATATTGAACGCAAGTGACAATTACTATTAGTAAAATAAACATATTTCACCAATACTTTCAACATTATAACTATGTGAAAAACATTAAATTAAAATTATTAATTAGCAGCATGTCAATAATTATAATATTTATCTTTATATTGACTTATACAAACTTTACTTACTTTTATGAAAAATATACTTATTCTTTATATTTAATAATAACATAATTTGTATAAATGAAGTACAAGTACAGTTATTGCAATTTAAATTTTAGATTAATTAAGGGTGATATCTTATAGCACAATATTTCTAAAATCATGCTTAAAATCAATACATAATTATAATTATGTATGCAATCTAAAATTTAACACATTAACAAAAAAAATGTTAATATATTTTTTTAATACTTAAGTTTTATGAAAATTTATATTTAAATGTTGTAGATTTAACTTAATTTATGGATTAATAATTTTTATTTAATAAGAATCTATAATATATTAAATAGTTGATATACAATCATCATTTTTTTTTATTATATGTTGTTATTAAATATTTATATATATTTTACTTATAAGTAATTATATTAAAAAAATAATATATCATGATGAAATAGATTTCTAGTATATATATATATGATATAGGCGACAACATTTTACTCATGACTATGACACTTGGCAGTATGATCACACTTCACTGCCTTAATTACCGCCTCAAACTTTACTTAATGAGCAAGGCCTTTTTAAAAAAAACTTGTTAAGTCAAGCTTATTTTCTACCATTCCAGTTCTCTATTAAAAAATATGTTTATTTGTTTAAATTGATTTTAAGATAGTTACTTTTCAAAATAAAATAAAATATAAGTGATCTAATAAAAAGATATGAATTGCTTGAACATAGATTCCATGTTACTTCCCAGTCTTCTAGGGTTGACCTGAAATTTATATTCCGGCTTAAGCAGTTTGCTTTCATATTTCAAAGTAGGTCAAAATTATATCTAAATAAGAAATTAAGAATCCGAATTGTATAAAAGTTCAAAGTAATCGGACGAAATTTAAGATCGAGACGCCCTTAAAGTTTTTTTTTTTTTGGCCAAATAATCAAACACTTCATTACTCGAATACACCGTTTACATAAAGACAATAAATGAGGCGGATGTAACAAGGTCCAATTAGATGGACACATCCCCTGTTTCGAATTTGTTGCAATCCAGTGTGCGCACCTGTTCGCCGTTCTCCGGACAAACCGCCATTGGATGTTTGGGCACTCTTTTGCCACATTCAAAATATCAACTACCACATTATGAATTTCCCAATCATTCTCGAGATGTCCTCCTCTAAGTATATCTATTACACATAGGGCATCCGATTCGATGATAACATTGTTCCACCTGTGGTGTCTCGCCATTTCCGTCGCCTGAAGGATCGCCTTAGCTTCCAAGATCTTCGCACTCGCACCAAAGCACCTAGCGTTCCTACCATCAACGGTCTTGCCACGCCAATCCCTCGCGATCACACCTAGGCCACCGTTGTTAGTCGTATGGTCCCAAGCCGCGTCGCAGTTCACCTTCACCACCCCCGGGAGCTGGTCGGACCCAGCCCCTATCCGCATGCTCACTCCCATGATCAGGTCTGACCCTGTTGGGTTTGTGCACAGCTCGCCATGTTTCGCATGCTAGGGCTCGCGCAGCCCGGACCGTCGGCTCGACCTGCGGCTCCTTCCCTTCGTAGCTAGCACAACATCTGGTTTTCCAGATCTCCTATGCGGTTGCTTCCCCCAGCACACGCCTCCATCTGCATGCCTCACCTCCGGTGTGGCTCAACGCCTGAATGGACCTAATCCATTCAAGCCAACCTGCAGTACCAGCACCTGCAGTAACCGAACCCCACAGTTTACGCCATACAGCTAATGCCCAAGGACATTCCAAGATAGCATGCATGGTCGTTTCAATAGCATCACAAAACCTGCACTTTGGTTCGGTTTGGGTTCCCCGTCTCGCCAATTCAGCACGTACAGGTAAAGCATTATGTGAAGCTCGCCACAAGAATTGCTTTAACTTGGGAATGGAGTCGCCTTGCCAAATGGTTGTCCAGGTTCGGCTCTCGACGGTTGCCTCGCCCACAGCCGCACGGTTGTTCAAACTGGTCTCCCTCCCTCGAATCTGGTGGTAGACCAACCGTGGTCTCGGAACCCCATCAGCGGCCGAGGGCCATACGAGCCTGTCCTCGGTGGGGGTGTTGCTCATGTGTATCGCCTCGATTGCAGCACGCTCCGATCCCGATAGGCTATGCTGCAGATCCGCCAATTTCCAGCGCTTATTCCCCGTATCATATATGTCGCTTACTCGCACCCGAGTACCTTCCGTATCGCCTGGGTTGGTCCTGATTCTGTTTCTAGGAATGCCCGAGATCCATGCATCCCTAAATACATCAATGTGTTCCCCAGTTCCAACCCTCCACATCCTTTCTCGATGTAGAATGTACCGTCCCTCCAGGATACTCGACCACGCCCATGACGGTCGAGCTCCTTTAGTCACATCCATAAGACCCCCTCTCGGGTAGTATAGGCCTCTCAACACCCTCGCTCACATCGAGGTTTTGTTCGTATGAAGGCGCCATGCCGTCTTGGTCAGCATGGCCTTGTTGAAATCGGTCATATCGCGGAAGCCCATACCTCCTAGGTCCTTTGGTTGGGTTAATTTCCCCCAACTGACCCAATGAATCTTTCTCCTATCATCCCGACCATTCCACCAAAACCGTGCTATGAGTTTCGCCACATCTGCACACCACGTAATTGGTAATTTAAAGAGAGACATAACATAGGTCGGGATGGCGGTAATTACCGCCTTGATTAGGACCTCCTTTCCTGCGGTATTAGGAAACATGGTTTTCCACCCATGGATCTTCTTGATAACCCGTTCCTTGAGGTATTGCATGGCCTCCCTCTTGGATCGCCCCCAGTTGGTAGGAAGACCCAGGTATTTACCCGCATCCTCGACAACTGGGATGTTCAGAATGGTGGCCACTTGCTGCTTCGTGTCCAACCTCGTTGTCCTACCAAACTGAATACAAGACTTATCCAAATTTATCTTTTGACTGAACGCCTTGCTATACCTTTCAATTGATTCCTTAAGGGTCCGTGCGTTCCTTTCCGTCGCTATGTTCCTCCACGTCTCGCACAATCTGGCGTGAGAGTACGTCCGCAACAAGGATAAAGAGGTACGGAGAAAGTGGGTCTCCCTGCCTGATACCTCTTGTCGGTCTGAACCTAGGTGTCTTCGTTCCATTGATTACCATGCTATATTGCACCTTGGTCACGCACTCCTCAATCCAGCTGCACCATTTAATTGAGAACCCTAACCTTTTGAGAGTTTGTAAGAGAAACTCTCATTCAATGCGATCATATGCTTTGCTCATATCCAATTTAACTGCACACTCCTCACTCCCTCTCCTTTTGTTCGTCCTAAGGTGGTGGAACACCTCATGGGCGATAAGGATGTTATCGTGGATGAACCTGCCTGAGACAAAAGCACTTTGATAGGGGGTTACAAGTTTAGGTAGTACCAATTTAAGCCTATTTGAAAGGATTTTAGAGATGATTTTATAGCTGAAATTGCATAGGCTAATTGGTCTAACGTGGGTCGTATTGACCAGGTTGGGGATCTTAGGGATTAAGACTATATCAGTATAACAGTATCCAAGCATTAATACATTCGATTCAAAAAAGCCTCTAACATATAGGAAAACGTCCTCACCCAAAACGTCCCAGAAACGATGATAGAACAATCCCGGGAAGCCGTCTGGGCCCGGAGCTTTGTTCCCTCCCATTTGGAATACTGCTCTTTTCACCTCATCCCTACACACCATCCTAGTCAATATGTTGTTCTCTGTAGGGGTCACCATTGCTGGTACACTGAGCAACTGGTCCTGGACCCCCTCAGTACCCTCTGTCGTAAATATCTCGTGGAAATATGATTCACATTCATGCGCAATATCCTCTTCATTTTCGACCCATATCCCATCCCGTCTCTGCATCTGACAGTTGTTGTTCTTCCTCCTTCTCTCCACCGTAGCCTGGTGGAAGTATGCTGTGTTTCTATCACCGGCCTCCATCCACTGTATTCGAGACCTCTGTCTCTAGTACTCCTCCTCCTTTGCCCACGTGTCTTCCAACTTCCTCTTTAGAGATACCTCGATGTCACGCCTATAATGCCCGTGGCTATTCTGTTGCACCTTTCAGAGTTCCTCATGAATCTCCTCAATCACTTTCCGATTGTTTCTCATGACATTCTGTTTCCATTGTAGTAGATCCTTACGACATCGAGTGAGCCTATTGTGGATGCCCCCAATTTGTCCTTCTCGTTGGCCCAAATCCCAGACATCCCTCACAATAGCTTGACATTCCCTCTCCTCCGTCCATGCCTTCTCAAACCGGAAAGGTCGTTGACTCTTAATGTTTTTTTTGTTTACTTGAATCAATAGTGGGCAATGGTCAGATCCAATCTGAAGTTTATGGATCACCGTGGCATTTGGGTGTGCCCGGATCCAGTTTTGATTGACCAAAGCCCTCGAGTCTTTCTCTAATCCGTTCCTCTCCCTCCCGGTTATTACACCAAGTATAGTGTCTACCTTTGTACCCCAAGTCAACAAGACCAGTGTCTCGCATCATGGCATTGAAGGTATCCATTTTCCTGGGGTCTTTTGGTCGGCCTCCTTGTTTTTCACCTCCCCGCGCGATTTCGTTAAAATCACCCACGCACATCCATGGGCCATTCCCGCCATTAGCCATTCCGCACAAGGTATCCCACATTTCAAGTCGTTCCCTCCACACCGTGTTCGCATAGATCCACGATATATGCATGACCTCCCCACCATTCACCTTAGTTATCATGGTATCTATCATATTCAGCCCTTTGCTTAATATTTGGATTTGCACCTCCTTCGTCCACCATATTGCTAGTCCCCCGGATATCCCATTCGGGTTGACATAGCATGCATCATCCATTTTCAGCTCCCGTCTTATTGATTCACAGTACATCTCCGTGTTTTTCGTCTCTATGAGAAAGATAATGTCGGGTTTCGCTCTCCTAGCGAGATCGGTTAGGTACAGAATTGTCAGGGCCGATCTCAGTCCCCGACAATTCCACACCATGTAGATCATTGGGGTGGGGTAGCTATCTCGGGACAGCTACCAGAACCCGTCATTACCTTCTTCTCCTTCGCACCCATGATGCGTCTACGAGCTGTGCTCTCGTGTTTCTTCCCCACTCTCCCTTTCCCCACTGCCTTCTTCTTCCCCGGACTAGCACCACCCTTCATTGCCGTCCCTTTCATCTTCTTTGGCCCGGGATCTTCTTGCCCATCAGATCCCGAACCTGCCTCCTCCTCGAATTTCCATTTGAGGTTAATCCTTTGGATCATCGGGCTGAGACCAGTTGTCAAGCTCATCACCGCCTGATCCGAGGTAGGCGAGTCGGGAGATTCAACAATGTAGCTCCACTCATGCACCTTGACCTCATGCAAAGTGGAGTCCATCATCTCCTCCATCAGACTGTTTTCAACTTCCGTCAGCTCAGTGATCATTCCGATTCTTATTGCCCCTGCCTCCCTACTCCCTTCCTTCGGCATTCCTTGGTTATACCATACTCCTCCTTCCAAATCCTCATTCCCTCCATTCGTAATTTGGAGGGTATTCCCCCTATCCGCGATCCTTAACTGGTTGTCCCTCCCCCTATCAGCTGCAGCTGATTCCATGTTGTTGCGGTCCATAGACATTTTCCAGACCTGTCCTTGCCTTGGCTTACTCGGACCCTCGTGTCCCTTATCCCTTTCTAGGCTTCCTTGCATCGCGGTTCTCCATTTCTCGCCCATCTGCACCTCTACATCGGAGGTGCCCTGTTCCACTTCCCTCCTCACAGTGATCGCCCCTTCATCCACATTGTTTATCAGATCCTCCATGTAGCTCTCCTTATGCCAGAGCTGCCCCCCGTGTGTATAAACGGTTATTTCTGCTGCCTCCCTTAGACCATCCCCCATACCTCTCTCCACCTCCACCGCCTTCTCGGGTGGTGGACTCCTTTCGTCCCTCGCTTTTCCTTGGGGTGGTGTTTGGGATCCTTCCCGTGATTGTCGCTCCTTCATAAGATCTTTCCAACTTCTACGCTTCGTCTCCCCCGAGCTTGAGCCCGGGCGTTTCCCTACGAACCTGCATTGTTCGCGCCTTCTCTTTGGGCGATCAACGTGGATCCATGACCCATACATAGACCCCCCTTTTGCCTCCTCCGAGATGGTTATCTCGGAGCTGCAAGCCCTCTCCGTGTGCCCCATCCGACCGCACCCAAAACAGAATTCCGGGAGCCTTTCGTACTTGATTGTGGCTCGGCCAGTGCCCCCATTACGTCTCGTATACCAGAACCCTGCTTGTAAGGGTTTGGTTGTGTCAACCTCAACCTTTAGACGAATGAAGTCCCTATTTAATCCCATTGGGCCAACAATTTCGTCCACCTCCAGAACCGTCCCTATGCTCTAACCTATCTTCATTGCGTTCTTCTCACATAACTTATCAACTTCCAATCCATGGATTTGTATCCAAAACTGGACCATCGTGAAATGGACCTCTGCCACCCTCATCCCTTGCTTCCACCGTTTGAGGGATAGGCAGTTGCCTTGGATTGCCGACGGGCACCAATCCATGGCATCCTTCAGCTCATACTCCTTCTCGAATTCAAAGAGGATCACCTCCCCTGTCAGTTCTTGTACCCGAACCCCCGCATACCTTGCCCAAGCTTGTTCCAACACATTGTGGACCACTGCAACCTTCACATGCTTATCGCATATGACCTTGCCCACACACATATTACCAACTGACAGATCAACATTCTCAGGGATATCAACAAACTTCCCAGGCATCGTCCTATCATCGTCTACCCTAGAAGCATTTGGGCAATTCAACCTATTCATTCTAGAGGCTCTATGAATTGAAACTATTAATAACTAGATACCTATTCTACTGAATTAGGCTTACCTCACAAGAATCCCCCGATTGAGAAGCTTGGCGCCGACTCGGATGTAGTGGAGCTTGGGTTGCCGAGTCGGGTGGAATAGAAGCTGGTGTAAGTGCTTTTGACCTCAGGTAGCCCAGTCCATTGCTGAACTCCACGATTCCATCGTTATCGCCGATCGGTGCCAACCTAGGGTTCAGGTGGCTCTCTCCCTCAATTGGTTCCTTTCTTCCCTCCGAAGCCACAGATGCTTCCCTTACCCGCGCGCCTCTCCTTCCAGTGTTTGATTGCTGACGAAATCAGCCGGAATGGCTGAGACAAAGAGCCGACGAAGATCTCCCACGGTGCCCTAGCAGAGCGTTTGGAGAGAGACGGGCTCCCCTTAAAGTTAGAGTTGACAATTTGTGTGGGATGTATCGTGCTTGTGTCGTGATAGGTTTGTATCGTGTTACACTTAATTAGTCCAAACACAACAAAATTTGATTGTGTTCCATATTATTTTGACATGAATTCGATAAGGCACGGAATGAAAATCAGAATGAGTCAAGAGACAAAAATTAGCCTTGAAGCTCCAAGACCTTGAAAAACAATTGGTGTTTGTCTCTGTTTTCCCTTGACTATAACCTATAGAATTTATAAGAGAGAATTTTAGAGTTGATGCATAAGACTGTACATTGCTACGGTGAGAATTGAAGAAAAGAGCCAACACATTTAAAACTGAATTTATGGTGGACATGCAAATGCAGTGCATGGAGAATGGTGAAGACAGTCAACTGAAAAAACCGAGTATATGAAAGCAACATACAAATTATCAAAAAAAAAACAAAAAAAAAAACATGCAAAGTATGTGCGCATGTGGATACAATAAATTGAAGAGACCAAGCAATAGACAGAAGCAGCTGTAAGTTTGAACTACTCCCTCTAATAATATGTAATATATATATATATATAAATATATATAACTATTCTCTCTCTCTATATAACGTGCTGTTTCGTGTTAACGAGATAAAATCCGAACCCAACACAATTATTTTTAACACGGCACAAAAATAATTAACCAAAACTTCTACATTTTCTTATCGTGGTATAATTATCAACCCTACTTGATGCAATGCATTAATGATGAATTTATATATTTTAAAACGTGGAATCCATTACAATAAATATATCCACCATGTGTAATTTCTTATTATTAGGACTAAAAGAAACCGCAGTACGTACACGTTTTATTCTTGACACATTTCTGTAATAGTTCAATTTGTTTGAATTTTCAAATGAGTATGCAATCAATGTGGGGGTGGAGGTTTCTGCAGTTCAGAAATTTTCATGTGCGAGTGTCAACAAATTGTGATGTTATCTCATGAGAGACCCTACATTTCATGAATGTGGCCAAATTCATTTGGGACGTTACCAATCAAAGCCCCCCCGATGACTGTTTGGTGCTTGATTGGACGTTACATATCAACATGGAAATTAGATGTTGTAGAATAGCGTAGGTTATTCATTAAGGTAAGTGCCGAATGTTCCAGAATACTAGCTAGGCGTAGCGAAGTTAACTGATTCTGCTGCAATATGTTTGTGCTGGATGGTGGATCCTCTAAATCTTTATCCTACACAGGCGTCGTTCCTCTCGGGTCGGGTCTACACAGATAGACAGTCTCGGGTTGACCCATTTTATTCATTCCGAAACTTAAGTCAATCATGGTTTTTGAAGAGTTTTTATGTGTGTGTTACAAAATTTATGAATGTAATAAATGACAATGAATGCTTATATTTATAGCATTGACTTAATCTGATGAATAGTATTACCTTTTTACCATGGTTAGCCTTTTAACTGAAGTTAAACTGCCATTTGGATGAGACAAGAATCATATCCATAAACATCACAGATGTATGATCCTCATTTAATGTTGTCTAAACCCCATTTAATGCAGTCTTATCTTGACACCTGGAGGCGACGCCTTTGTATAGGCTGACGCCTCACTGGCACTATGGGCGACGCCTTTGGTGGATAGCATTTTCTTGATTTGATTTAGAAGGTGAGTGATAAATGGTTATTAAATAAGGCGTCCCTTATAAACCTCATCATCAGCCCCCGAGCCAAACAGGAGTGTTGGTCCTGATTGGATAGAATCCTCCGTGAGTTTCGACTTTATATAAGCTTTAATTTTCATCAACTAGGTTATGATTTTAATATGCGTCGATCCGCCTTTATAAGGCGATGATTATAATCTTTGGAAGGTGGGAATTCGAAAACTTCCTCCCGGGAAAATTCAAATTTGAATTTGAAGGGATGAATCGGTTCATCTGCCCCCGTGACGTCAGCAATCCGTGTGATCCTCAGAGATCCAACGGTCCACATTGTCTGACGTTTTGGTTTTCTTTGAATTTGAATGGAACAGTTACGTGACGTCAGCAATCCACGCGATCGTTGAGATATAACGGTTCACCACAAACGACGTTTCAAATTCCATTTCAATCCAACGATCTACTAGGCTTGACCTTTCGACTTCAGTTGCAATGATTACTGTAAACACCTGATTTTGGCTCGAGATCATAATCCCGTATGCGAGGAATCGAGATTTGAAAAATATATATAGTATATATATATATACACATATATATATTTGAAATCTAAAAAAAAAAAAAAAAAAAATTTCAATAATAAAACAATTAAAAAAATAATAAAAAATTCCTACGGTGAAAAATTGCCCCTTTTCCACCGATTTTAATTTTTTATTATAATTTTTTTTTATATTATTAAAATAAAACAAATATAATAAAATAAGCTTTTATTCTTCTATAAATTGAAGAAGAATTTGGAAGATTAGAGGAGGCTTAGAAGAGAAGAGAAAGCTGCTACGGTGAGTGTTGAGAAGGAGAGAAAAAAAAAAGAGATAAAGAAAATAAAAAAAAAAAGAGTGAAAAATACCGATAATTATCGGACTCGATTCCTCGTACGGTATTTTAGCCTCCCATGAGTTTGGTATATTTCTCTCATCTTCAATATGATAGTTTGTATTTTCTAAATGTGAAATAAAATTGAGAGTTTATATACATATATTATCTATTTATGTATAATATACTTGTTAATATATATATATATATATATATATATGTGTATATTATATATTTATATTATGTTTATGTATAATATATATTTATATTATGTTTATGTATTACTATATATATATCTATATGTATAATATATATTTATATTATGTTTATGTATTACTATATATATATATATGTATGTATAATATATATTTATATTATGTTTATGTATTACTATATATATCTATATGTATAATATATATTTATATTATGTTTATGTTATCTATTTATCTATATGTATAATATCTATTTATATTATGTCTATGTAATACTATATATATATATTATGTATTATGTATAATATATGTATATGTAAAAAAAAAAAATTCAAAATTGACTTAGGTCATTCCCAAACTTTGATGAAGGTTACAACTCGGTCCTTGGACTCTCGGGTCATTTCTGGGACGTTATCGAGTGTTATAAACCAAACCGGAAAAGTTTTGGGCCATTTGTGCAAATTGTTTTTCTTAATTCAGCTCTTTTAAAAAAAAAATACAATTTGATTTCTAAATTTTTCTGGACATTCCATGACTTTTCAAAATGTTACAAATAAGTCTAGAATAATTTTCGGGTTATTTTTAGAATTTTACCAAGTATTACAAATAAATCTAGAATAGTTTAGGGTCAATTCTGTAATTTAAAAAAAATATTTTCAGTTAAGTTATATTTTTTTTCGAAAATTACAATTTTTATTCCTTAATTTTTCTGGACATTCCATGACTTTTCAAAATGTTACAAATAAGTCTAGAATAATCTTCGGGTTATTTTAGAACTTTACCAAGTGTTACAAATAAGTCCAGAATAGTTTAGGGTCATTTCTGCAATTTTCAAAAATATTTGTCCAATTCAGCTCAAATTTTTATAAATTGCATTTTGGTCCCTATATTTTTTTGGACATCCTATAACTTCTTAAAATGGGACAAATTAGTCCAACGAGCTTAATATTTTCAAAAATTATTCGTGCATGTTTTGACACGTTTAAAATGGCTCGAGAGTTGAACCATTTTCTTTCGAGCACGATTAACTTTAGTTCTCTCTTGTTTATTTGAAAAAAAAATTGTTTGTGCATGGTTTGTTTAATTTTAAAAAAATGCATGTAGTTTTTTTTGGGCCAAGCATGATTAAAACGGGCAATTCGGGCAAAAATTGAAAAAAACATTTCAAAAGCAAATTAAAGTACCGAAATGGCGGATTATAAGCTCGCGAGCTTTTAAGACGTAATCAAACCCCCGAACTCGATTCTCTGGACGTAGACCTTTTTAAGCCCTAGGATGTAAACTCCAAGTACCCTAGGCAATTTTAGGATTCCGATTAGCCTTCAATTAATCGGTGGCGACTCTTTCGAAATTTTTGGTCCGGTTGATGACCCCGCTCGACCGGACCCTTCGCTCGCCAAGACCCGACATTTTCAAAAACGAAAATTTAAAAATATTTTCCAAAACGGGTCGGGAAAGTCGGATCCGACTCTGCTGGGGACCTCTTTTAGAGGGTTTAGGCTTTGTCATGTTTGCTTTGCCATATCCGTTTTGACCGTTTGTTCATGCTTGCAGTTTCAAATTTTGTCCAAAAGGCGATGTAATTGTAATAAGTAAAAAAAAAAAAACATATTATTCTTGTTTTGCACACACCACGCTGGTTACCATTACCCGCTCGGACCTGGAGCACATTAAGAGCTTAGGGAGTTTAGTAGGGGAATGCGCCCGGAGCGGTTTGGACCGCCGGCACGCACCCAAACAACTCAACTCGATGATCGGAATGGGCCCGTGATCCTCTTTAGGGGGTGAGGTTCCGCTGGTTCAGAGGACCTAGAAATTCCATCCATTTAGAACAAAAGCTCCACACCGTGTTTAGTCTTTACCAGTTTTGTGTGTACTTTCATTTTTGGGCTCAACTAATGTAAATGGGAATTCGGCCCATGTATTTGGATACGAGATTGACCCACAACCCATGAAGAAATTTGGCCCATGAAGAAGTTTGGCCCATTGATGTAAATGTGTTTTGTTTTGGCCTTAGATCATGACATGTATAGGATTGGACCTTTTGTATTATATATTCCAGACTGTTGTAAATGTAATACGAGTCTTACTAATGAAGTTAAATTCTCGCACTTGCATTGCATTTTTCAAAAAAAAAAACAAATAATGTAAGTTCCGTTTATTCAATCTTGTATCCTTAAGACGTTTCACGCACCATCTTTGGTAAGGATGAAAAAAAAATCATTGCCCTCACATTAAGGTCATACAACCCTACGGTCGAAATTGCCTGAATATGGAAAGTCATGACAAAAGAGAATCAGAAATACGTGAACAAGAAGATTGACGAGGTTCACGAGCTCGTAAACTACAAAGTCAATTGGATTCTCAACGACTTGTCTGAATTATGAAATATGGAAAAACGTGTCTGCGTGATTAACAACAACGGAATACGTTCACAAGTTCCATTCGACACCAGCAAATCCGTCTTTCAACCCGAATGAGATAATCAGGGATAGACTCCAACAACCACCGTCATTCTAGCAATGTTGGGGCACTTTGGAAAAATGTGGGGGCAACGTTGCTAAGTTGAATAACACCCTTGAACAGTTCATACGAAGAATGAGGCAAATAAAAAGATTTTCAAAATACATGTCCTCGACCTTCGTTCGAACCAAGGAACAAGCAACAAATGCACTCAATGAGCTACGTCGTTGTGTGAAACGTCTTAAGAACTAGACATCGATTGGCCAAATCCTTATAAAGTATTTTTGAAAAAAACTTTTGCCATACATGCAATCAAAGTCTACGAATGGAATGAACGGAACATGCAGAATTTTTGAAATCAATCATGCATGATCAATTGTGTATTCATCCTTCTTACTATGGTATTTTGGATTTAGGTTTCCGGAAATCCATGCGACATTCGATGACTCCGGCACCTCAAAAACACGAGGAGAAATTCATCAAGCTAAAGCAAACCATGCACACCATGAGTTCCTACACAGTGTAGTCAATCGCTGGCATGACCTCCTAGGTCGAGCGGATTTTTGCTTTTCTAAGCTCCGGGCAGCCGTGACTACCACAATATCCCTGATCTCGTCTTCCCGAGGAACACTACTGTCGTGGTACTTCATCAATCCATGTAAGGCACTTTTGCCATCCTGACGAAGCTCTACCTCCCACATATGGCCATCATGACCAAGGTCCACCTCCCACATATGACCATTACACACCCGGAAGGAAAAAAATACTTTTAGGACTGAGTTTTCGTCCTAATTTCAAAGATTATGAATTCGCCTGGAGGAAACATTTAGCCGAAAGTTCAGGGACATTGTTGTTTCCTCTCCTTGCCGTTTCATTACCAGGCCCACACCAAGTGATCCAACTCGATGACATTGATGCTCACGGGGGCTTGTCATGCTTATTTTCAACCGGTATCACTAGTGGAGCTCTCCTCAATGAAGCTCCCAGGGGCTTTTTCGTCCGTCTACTCGCTAATGCGAGCACCCTTGCCGAATCTGACTTTATACATTACAGTGAATGATTTATTGGCTCAGACGACATTTCAATTTGAAACACAAAATCAAGCAGATACCAAATTGTATCAATTCCTGAATGCAGTGAGTGAGGAGTATGATCAGGAAAAACGAGATCTACTCCGAGAAAAATCCGTTACCTGATGAAGAATCAACTTATGCAACTATCCGATCAAGGAAGGTACAAGAGATAAGTAATGGGTACCGCAGCAAGGAGGGACACCGAGGTTCATCATCATAATTGAGCCCGTCTTCTATGTTACGCCTCGCTTAGAGAAAGTGGCAATCATAGTCAAATCGACCCACGCCACCAGACCACCGGAAAAGGGAAGATTGTTTTACAAAGTAAAGGAGATGAGAAAAACAACTCCCTTTCGTTTGATCGAGCTAAAGCATAGGTGACTTAAATAGATATGAAAAGACGTCATTGTTGACACGGGGAAGACGTCATCAAGATGTCATTGTTGACACGGGACATACACTATTGTTGACCCCTGCAAAAGAGTCGCCATTGTTGACATGGGGAAGACACCGTTGTTGACTCCTGCATAAGAGTCACCATTGTTGACACGGGACAGACGCCGTTGTTGACTCCTGCATAAGAGATGCCATTGTTGACGCTCGTCGTTGTTCACAACAGGGGAGACGTCATTGTCGATGCAGAGAGATGCCATTGTTAGCAGCGTCGATCGGAAAGGCTTGAAATGTAGCCACTACGGAAAGTTCGTCACAGCAAGGCGAAGTACTTCCAACTGATCGGATTCCCTGAAGGGTGGAGAAACCCATGGAGGGACAACAACAATGACGCCAGCAACGTCATCACCACGGGGATGAAAGCTGCGAAGAAGAGAAGCAAACCAACAATCACCTTGTGTTCTTATTTGCGTCTTTGCGTTCAAAAAAATTGGCAACGCTCGCGCCCATGAGTAAAATTTCTCCGGGAAACCAAAAACTGCCAATGGAGATCAAAATCAAAGAGGTTTCAACCTATTGTTGTACAATCGAAGAATCAGACAGTCAACCATGACTCACTGATATAAAAAGATACTTGGCGTACGGAGTTCCCAGAGAACACCACAAGAAAATGTCTGAATGGTCATGCTTGGAAGGACTTGCAATTAATTACCCAGTGGCCCGACTATACCCATTTGAGATGCGTGAATGCTAAAGAAGTTGAACATCTAATGGAAGAAATTCATGAAGGTTGTTGCGGCTCACACATGAACGTGCAAGACTTGGGTACTTTGGGTTCACCATGACGGCTGACTGTATAAAACATGCCCAGCAATATCACATCTGTCAAGTGTACGCGGACCAAATCCACGCGTCACTGCACGAGCTCTATTCCAGGAATTCCCCACAGGCTTTCTCAATGTGGGGCATCAATGTAATCAACATGATTTTCCCAAAGGCGTCCAATGGTCATCGATTTATATTGATTACAATCGATTACTTCACCAAGAGTAGAGGTTATTACCCTGATGTCAATAACGGCAAAGACCATTGAATTTTTCATAAGCGAGGACATCATCATGTGTCATGGGATGCCGAAGTCAATCATCATCGGCAATGCCACAAAACTAAATTGGTCGAAGAGTTGTGATCAAGCATAAAAATTCATCTCCATATTACCCACAAATGAATGGCGTAGTGGAAGCATCAATTGAAGGACTGACATGATAAGCTGCTTTGGGCACTCAAGGCATACATGAACTCAATACAGGCACCAACAGGAACAACCCCATTCTCCCTTGTTTACGGGATCGAAGTCGTGTTGCCAATTGAACTAGAATTCCCGTCATCTAGGATCCTCGCTGAGGCAGAGAAGGACGAGTCAGAGTAGGCGAAATGCAGATACGTGCAATTGAACTCATGACAAATGGTGGCTCATCGCGCAGTGCTACATGCATTTGTACTAGCAACGCATGACTCGTGCATTTAACAGGAAAGTCAGTCCAAGAGGATTACAAGCAGGCAATCTAATTCTCAGAAAAGAAATTCTTAGAGTCAATCCAGACTCTCGGGGCAACTTTGTGCCTAAATATGAAGAATCTTATGTCGCCAAAGAGACTTTCAGCTGAGGAGCCATGATCGTCACCAACATGGACAATCAAGAACTCTCCAGGACAATCAAGAACTCTCCAGTCCAATCAATATGGACCCGGTCAGAAAATACTATCCTTAAGGACTTCGTAATCAGAATACGAACCTCCAAAAGTGAGAAAATTCCCGCTAAATCGAAAACCCGAAAGGGCGGTTTAGGCAAAAGGTAGGGAAGAGGGGCATGATTGAAAATCCCCAAAAGGACAATCATGGCAAAAGGAAAGGAATCAAATCCCGGCTAGGTTGAAAACCCAAAAGGGCGACCTAGGCAAAAATTAAGGGAATCGAGAGGTGCGGTAAAAAAAAACCGTAGCAAAAGGAAAGAAAATCAAGAGATAAAAAAAAAAAAAAAACTCAAAAGTGGACGACAATGTTTCCCAAAGTAGCAATAAAAAGAAATTGTGATCTGCATTAATTTGAGCTGCCTGGATACACCTTGTGAACATAGCATGAATAGCTTTAGGGAACTCCATCAAAAGGAATCCAAAGTCGATTAATGAGAAAACAGTCTGAGAAGTCCACACAAGCAGTCAGACATCTCGAGAAGGGTTTTTACCTCCAAAATGAATTACAAGCGGAGTCTTTAGGTGCTCAACCTCCGCAAGTCATCCCCAACGATCAGAACCTGTAGATGTCCAGCTTCTGAAAGTTACAAGCCGACGAACGGGGCTTTGAGATGCTCAACCTCCGCGAGTCATCATCAACGATCAGAACCTGTAGATGTCCAGCT
This sequence comes from Chamaenerion angustifolium, assembly GCA_946814005.1. Lineage (NCBI taxonomy): Eukaryota > Viridiplantae > Streptophyta > Magnoliopsida > Myrtales > Onagraceae > Chamaenerion > Chamaenerion angustifolium. The sequence goes on from OX328279.1 coordinate 7,576,279, forward strand.
TCTGAAAGTTACAAGCTGACGAACGGGGCTTTGAGATGCTCAACCTCCGTGAGTCATCATCGACGACCAGGACCTGTAGTTATCCAGCTTCTGGGAGAAAAAAAACGATGAGCGGAGCCTTTAGGTGCTCAACCTCCGCAAGTCATCCCCAACGATCAGAACATGTAGATGTCCAGCTTCTGAAACTTACACGCCGACGAACGGGGCCTTGAGGTGCTCAACCCCCGTAAGTCACCCACAACAAAGCTTCTGGAAAAAAATGGCGAGCGGAGCTTTTAGGTTTCAGCCTTCGCAAGTCATCATCGACGACCAAAACCTGTAGTTATCCAGCTTCTTGGAGTCACAGACAAAAAAAAGAGCGGAGCCTTTAGGTGTTCAGCCTTCGCAAGTCATCATCGACGACCAAGACCTGTAGTTATCCAGCTTCTTGGAGTCACAAAAAAAAAAAAACGATCGGAGCCTTTAGGTGTTCAACTTTCGCAAAATCATCTTCGACGACCAGGACCTGTAGTTATCCACTTTCTGGGAATCACAAAGCCGACCGACGAGCGGTGTCTTTAGGTGTTCAACCTCTGCAAGTCATCCTCGACGACCAAGACCTGTAGGTGTCCAACATCTGGGAATCACAAGTTGATGAGCGTTTAGACGCTCAGTCTTCACAAATCATCGTCAACAATCGGGACCTATAGGTGTCTAGCTTCCGAAAGTTGCATAATAATGATTGTATACTATGTAAATAATGAATAAAGAGAAGCCAAAATCAGTTGTTTGTCTTTGAACACACACTCATGAGATCACTTCCATGAGCACGTGCTCAAAGAGGGGCAACTGTAACACCTGATTTTGGCTCGGGATCATAATACCGTATGCGAGGAATCGAGATTTGAAAAATATATATAGTATATATATATATATACATATATATATTTGAAATCTAAAAAAAAAAATTGTTTTTTTTTTATTTTTAAAAATAATAAAAAAAAAATAAAAAATTCCTACGGTGGAAAATTTCCCCTTTTCCACCGATTTTATTTTTTTATATTAATAAAATAAGCTTTTATTCTTCTATAAATTGAAGAAGAGTTTGGAAGATTAGAGGAGGCTTAGAAGAGAAGAGAAAGCTACGGTGAGTGTTTGAGAGGGAGAGAAAAAAAAAAGAAAAAAAAAGAAAGAAAAAAAGAGTGAAAATACCGATAATTATCGGACTCGATTCCTCGTACGGTATTTTAGCCTCCCATGAGTTAGGTATATTTCTCTCATCTTCAATATCATAGTTTGTATTTTCTAAATGTGAAATAAAATTGAGAGTTTATATACATATATTATCTATTTATGTATAATATACTTGTTAATATATATATATATGTGTATATTATATATTTATATTATGTTTATGTATAATATATATTTATATTATGTTTATGTATTACTATATATATATCTATATGTATAATATATATTTATATTATGTTTATGTATTACTATATATATATATATGTTTGTATAATATATATTTATATTATGTTTATGTATTACTATATATATCTATATGTATAATATATATTTATATTATGTTTATGTTATCTATTTATCTATATGTATAATATCTATTTATATTATGTCTATGTAATACTATATATATATATTATGTATTATGTATAATATATGTATATTATGTATATGTAAAAAAAAAAAAAAAAATTGACTTAGGTCATTCCCAAACTTTGTTGAAGGTTACAACTCGGTCCTTGGACTCTCGGGTCATTTCTGGGACGTTATCGAGTGTTATAAACCAAACCGGAAAAGTTTTGGGCCATTTGTGCAAATTGTTTTTCTTTTAATTCAGCTCTTTTAACGTTAGTTCTGGACATTCCATGACTTTTCAAAATGTTACAAATAAGTCTAGAATAATTTTCGGGTTATTTTAGAACTTTACCAAGTGTTACAAATAAGTCCAGAATAGTTTAGGGTCATTTCTGCAATTTTCGAAAATATTTGTCCAATTCAGCTCAAATTTTTATAAATTGCATTTTGGTCCCTATATTTTTTTGGACATCCTATAACTTCTTAAAATGGGACAAATTAGTCCAACGAGCTTAATATTTTCAAAAATTATTCGTGCATGTTTTGACACGTTTAAAATGGCTCGAGAGTTGAACCATTTTCTTTCGAGCACGATTAACTTTAGTTCTCTCTTGTTTATTTGAAAAAAAAATTGTTTGTACATGGTTTGTTTAATTTAAAAAAAATGCATGTAGTTTTTTTTGGGCCAAGCATGATTAAAACGGGCAATTCGGGCAAAAATTGAAAAAAATATTTCAAAAGCAAATTAAAGTACCGAAAGGGCGGATTATAAGCTCGTGAGCTTTTAAGACGTAATCAAACCCCCGAACTCGATTCTCTGGACGTAAACCTTTTTAAGCCCCAGGATGTAAACTCCATGTACCCTAGGCAATTTTAGGATTCCGATTAGCCTTCAATTAATCGGTGGCGACTCTTTCGAAATTTTCGGTCCGGTTGATGACCCCGCTCGACCGGACCCTTCGCTCGCCAAGACCCGACATTTTCAAAAACGAAAATTTAAAAATATTTTCCAAAACGGGTCGGGAAAGTCGGATCCGACGTCCGACAATTACCGTTTCTTCAAGGGTCCACTATAAAAAGGGGTGACCCATTCATTTTGAATACTTTCAGCCAGTTCAACTCTGCATTCTCTCTCTAGAAAGTTTGTCTGCTTAGCAATTGCCTTTTAGTAAAAGCGTCACCATCATTGCCCGTTGTCGAGTAACGCCTTCAGAAGTTCGATTGTTGAAGAAATTCATGGCCTCTTCAACCAATGCCCCTAGTAAGACTCTTAATTTTCCCCTTCCTTCCATTGATCCGAAACAAAATATCATTACCCGAGAGAATTTTGTGTGGGGGTAGAAACCTCGGGTATGAGCAACACCGATCGACCCCGTTTCCCTTATCCTGAGTCTATGGGTGACGATCGAGTTTGTTTTCCAGGTGAAGATGAAGCCACGATCTATTTAAGTAAAATAGAGGTGGGGCTTCGCTTCCCTTTTTGATAATCTATCATAGAGATGTGCCGCTATTATCGCATCACTCCTACTCAACTGACCCCAAACGCCATACGTATGTGGGTAGGATTTAGTATTCTTTGCTTCGATAAGGGTTGACCCTACTCTATTTCTTTATTTAGGTCATTCTATCGCCTTCAATTCAACGTCCTTGGCGTGTTTCTTTTTCAAACTCGTTTCCCCGAGTCGAAGGGTTGGAATGTTCGATGCCTTGGACAGAACCCTTGGATCTGGGATCCTAAAAACTCTTGGTTAGTGGGTTTAAGTCCACTAACTCAAATTGAAAAAGTAAATACTTTTTCTTCTTCGGAGGCATCGCCGAGAATTTAAGAAATCCCCTAACGGATCCTTTAACCTCCTTCACCGAATATTCTAAGGAGGATCTCGACACCCTTAACCTCATATACCTAGCACATTCCAAGGGACAACTCTCGTATATATCCAAGGATACAACAGAGGCGACGCTTGTTAGTGCGGCATTAAAGTTGCCGAATCTTCATCTAAAGATTGACTGAGTATTTTTCTAATCCTTTATTCTTCTTTGCAGATGATGATGATTCTTTTGATTACTAATTTCGACCATCTGGACGTTATATCTAGGCGGCGACTGGTGTCCTTCCACCTATCAGGGAGGAGGAAGAGCCATCTAAAAAGAAACACGAGGCAAAATCCATAGCCCCTGAGAGGAAGCGGTGCTCCAAGAAGGACAATACCAACCCTGCTGATCCCTCCAACACTATTGTACTGGGTGAGAGTACTAAAGATACGGCGACGCAGATAGGTATTCCATTTTCAAAAGAATTTTACCCTATTTTGTTAAATTCTTTGCTAATTGAACTCTTTGATTGCTGGCTTTTAGGTACTGCGGCATCGCCGGAAGGTCCTAGATATTCTACATCCACGCTCGATCATTCACCCCTCAGGTAAGACATGCCTCAAAGGTCCCCTTCTCCCTTTAGGCAAAAAATGCCTTAGATATCCCCTTCACCTGCCGCACCAATCGATCCTCCTTTGTGTCCTTCCAAAGGCCCTGGATTCGATTTGAGGCGGCACCTCCCTTCATGCCAGGCTTCGCTTGCATGGTACCAATATTCCAGAGGGAACCTCCCTTCATACCAGGCTTCCCGAAGGAACCCCTCTTCATTCATACCTGTATTTACACTTGGTGAGCGGATCTGTACTTCCTTGGGATCGTCGCCAGCTCCACTTCGATCCTCAATGGGTCGAAGGGGCCTGTTAGGAATCACCTCACTTCAGTCGCCTCCGTAAGTGTTCTTCCTTACACTTGGTTATTCTTCTCATTATTTGTAATTAACCTTTTGTCTATATCTTTTATCCACAGAGACTGAGGTCGACCTCTTGGCAGTGCACCTTGCCCACAAATGTGCCTTTATGGAGGATAATGCAGGTAGGGCTGCCAAGGCTGCTCATCTTGAGAAGGAGAGGGTTGAATGGATAAAGGCGAAGGCTAATCTTGAGAAAGATAATGCCTTCCTCCAACAATGTCTTGGTGAGGAGCGTCACCTCAAGGAGGGAGCAATTGAGAAAACTCAATTTGCCATTGAGAAGGCCAATAAATTTGCTCAGGAGCTTGCGGAATCTGAGTAGGTCTCCAACCAGAATAGGGAAAATGCTCGCCGAGCCGAGAAGATCATTTCTTCCTTAACTAAGGAGAAAGAGACGGCGCTTCTCTAGGTTGAGACTGCCCAGAAGGAGAAAGAAGCGACTTTTCTCCAACTTGAGGATGCTCAGAGGGAGAAAGAGGTGACACTTCTTCAACTGGAGACTGCGAAGGTTGAGGCGGTAGAGTCTTTCAAGCAGACTGCCGCCTTTAAGGAGGCTACTGAGAGGAATTTGGTGGACAAGATTATTAGGATGTATGGCAATCTAGTCTCCCAAATTTGCGGGATTCAAGCTGATTTCCCTGTGGAGCAAGTAAGGGGTTTTCAGGCCTTTTTACAGATACAACAAGAGAACAAGCATGCTGAGGGTGCAGCTTCTCAGGATAAGGCTTCCCAGAAACAAGCAGTGACGCCAGAGACCAGTAACACTCCTACTCAGGCTAAGGCTGGACAGAAGCGAGCGACGCCGGAGCCTAGTAGCACTCCTTCCAAAGGCGTTCCTCCAAAAGGCACTTGAAGAATATTTTATTGCTTTCTAGACCTTTTAGTTTTTCTTTCTCTGCACTTGAAGACCTTTTATCTTGTAAATAATTTTGTATAATGAAGTCAAGACATGCAGTCAAGTCGACAACTCTTTTGATATGCAAGTAATTTTGAAACTCATTTGTTTTTAATAGCTCCTTCATTTATAGAATCGACGCTTTTGAGAACTCGTGACACTCATTAGTGAAAGATCATACTTGATATATTTACAATGACATCATTCTTTACAATTTATGCATATAATTTTTTCAATTGCTCCGCTTTAAAGTATTATTCAGCTTCTTTCCTTCCTCATCCTGCCAGACATAGGCGTTGGGGTGAGGGATAGCGACGACCTTATAAGGCTCTTCCCACTTTGGAGATAATTTATTAATTCTGTCCAAGTGTGAGAATTCGTTTATTCTCCATACCATCTCCCCCACAAAAAATTGACGAGAGAACACTCACCGATTATAATATCCCGCGGTCGCCAACCTCATTTTTCCCTGGATTTCGTCTGATATCCATCTTTTGGCTTCAACAAGATCAAGGTCGACGCGCCTTTGTTCATCGTTAGACGCCGCCACAAAATGTGTTACCCGATGTGAGGTTACTGCTATTTCAGTAGGGGCGACTTCTTCTGAGCCATATACCAATCCAAAGGGTGTTTCACCCGTGGATATTTTTGTCGTTGTCCTAATGGACCACAGGACATTATCCAGTTCTTCAGTCCATTTTCCTTTTAAGGCGTCAATCTGCTTTTTCAATCCACTGAGAATGATTTTGTTTGCCACCTCTACTTGTCCATTTGTCTATGCATGCCTTACTGAGGCATAGCGATGTTCAATATTCAATTCTTCGCAAAAATATTTTAGCTCTCTTCCAGCAAACTGAGGGTCATTATCGCTGACGAGATTACTCAGAATTTCATATCTGGATATAATCCTGGCTTTTAGGAATTTAACCACTTGGAATTCTGTAGTCGACGCCAAAGCTTTAGCCTCTATTCATTTGGAGAAATAATCTACTACCACGATGATATAACACTTCTGCTTAGACTTGGGGAATGAACCCACCAAATCGATTACCCATTGCACGAACGGCCAGGCGACGCGCATGGGTATCAATTCAGATGGTGGGCGCCCAATTGTTGGAGTGTATTTTTGGGACGACTCACATTTTTTTACCATTTCATCTGCTTCCTTCACCATCGTGGGCCAATAATATCCTTGATTCAAGACTTTTCGAACAATTAATTTGGCCCCCTAATGACATGCATCATATCCTTCATGTAATTCTCTGAGTATGGTGGTAGTTTCAGGTTGGGCGGCGCATCTCAAGAATGGTGTGGAAAATCCCTTTTTATAAAGGACTACATCAATCAAGATATAGCTTGGCGCTATACGCTTCATTCTTTTTATGTCCGCCTCTTCCAAGGGTTCTACCCCTCTTTCCAGGCATGCTTTTATGGGCGTCTCCCAAGTATCAGTACTTTGAATGTTAAAACATTCATAAGTCCCCTGAGCTGAGACACTTTCGACAAAATGTACTTTCAAGGGTGTTTGTTGTCACGCATATTTGGTCAATGCACCAGCTTCTACGTTCTCTTCCATTGGGATGGCGTTAATCTCGAATTGGGCGAAACCTTCGACCAAAACTTTGGCTTCTCTCAAATATTTCTTCCTCATTTTTCCCTTGGCCGCATATTACCCCTTTACTTGGTTAACCACAAGTTGAGAATCGCAATATACCTTGATAGCGGCGATGCCTATACCTCTAGCTATCCTTAGACCCGCAATCAATGCCTCATATTCAGATTCATTGTTGGTAGCCTTGAAGGTTAAAACTAGGGCGTATCTTAAAGGCTCTCATCCATCTGGTGGAGTTAGCACCAATCCTGCCCCCGAGCCTTCGACGAATGAAGACCCATCCGTGTACAACTTCCATATAGGAGATGTTTCTTCAACGACTGGAGAAGGTAAAGTTCTTGTTGAATGTGACACCTTACTCTGTTTATGAGTGGACTCTACTATGAAATCCGCAAGAGTTTAGCCTTTGATGGCTGTCCTTGGAGCACTTTGGATTCAAAATCCACTTAACTCTATCGCCCACTTTATCATCCTTCCAGACGCATTTGGTTTTTGGAGAAAATATTTTAGTGGTTGATTAGTTAGTACAGTGATTTCGTTCTCGTGGAAGTAGGGGCGAAGCTTTCTAGCAGAAACTACCAACTCAAAAAGATACTTCTCAACCTCTACATAGTTTATTTCCGCCTTTGAGAGAATTTAGATACATAGTAAACTGGCACCTGACCAGTTTCTATGTTCTTTAGTTACAGCCACTGGACTGACACTTAGGTAGAGAATTAAAGTGTCGCCCTTTTCTGGCTTAGCTAGTGGAGGTAGTGTTCGAAGATGCTTCTTGAGCTCTTGAAACGCTTCTTCGCATTCCGGCATGCACTCGAACTTCTTGTTGGCCCTCAATACTTGGAAGAAGGGTAATGATTTATCCCCATCTTTGTATAAAAATCTGCTAAGCGCCGCGAGTCTTCCATTTAAACTATGTACCTCCTTATGACAAGTGGGGCTTTTCATACCCTCAATGGCATTTAGCTTCTCAGGGTTGACTTCAATTCCTCTTTGGATTACCATATACCCGAGAAATTTTCCAGATTGAACGCCAAAATCACATTTGGCGGGGTTTAGGCGCACCTGGTAAAGCCTCATCACCTCAAAGGTTTTCCTGAGATCTTCTGTATGGTCGACGCCTTTTATAGACTTAACCAACATGTTATCAACGTAAGATTCCATATTCACCCTTATCATGCCCGCAAATAGCTTGTTAACCATCTTTTGGTAAGTGGCGCCAACATTGATAAGCCCAAAACGCATGACAGTGTAGTGATATATATCACTGTCTACATAGAAAGTTGTATGATGACCATCGCCTTTTGACATATTGATCTGGTTATAACCAGAGTAGGCATCCATGAAGCTCAGTAGCTCATGTCCCGAAGTGGCGTCGACCAGTTGGTCAATTCTTGGCAAGGGATATGAGTCCTTGGTACATGCTTATTCAAGTCCCTAAAATTGACACACATTCTCCATTTACCAGTGTTTTTCTTCACCAGTACAGGGTTTGCGACCCATGTCTGGAATCTGATTTTCTTGATAAATTTAGCGTCAATCAACTTTGCCACCTCCTGCCGGATGGCTATGGCCTATTCTTCCCCCGCGGGTCGTCGCTTCTGAGCGATCGGCTTGATACTAGTGTCTATGTTGAGCTCGTGGGTGATAACCTCTTCACTTATACCCGACATATCGCTAGGTTTCCAAGCAAAGAGTTCTGAAAATTCAATTAACAAGAGGGTCAGAGCCATAGCCTGTTCTGTGGGGAGCATCGCTCCAATCTGGATGACCTTGTTAGGTCCATCTATCCATATTTTCACCAATCCATCTACTGGTGTTGGACGAACCTTCCCTTCCCTCAGATCCTCCCCCGCTTGGATAGAAATGGTTTCCTTTCTCAACACCCGGTGTCTTGTGGAATGAATGTAACAAGTTCTTGCCCCAGGATGGTTTCCCTTTACCACTCTTATCCCATGAGGCGTTGGGAATTTTAGGAGTTGATGATATGTTGAATGAACCACGCGCTGATGATTCAAAGTAGATCGTCCCAATATCACGTCGTAGCTGGGGCATTTACAACAACGAAGGTGACGTCTATCGTTAGGGATTTCCATCCCTCACCCAAAAATACCGGCAAGGTGATGCCTCCTAACGGGTATGTGGGAGTTGAGGCGAAGCCCAAAAGTGGAAAGTTCACTTTTTTTAGGTTTTTTTCACTCTAACCCATTTTATTTAGGGCATCGTGGAAGAGAACATCTGTCGAACGTCCCGAGTCGATAAGTACTCGCTCCACATCGTAGCCATCAATTTCGGCTGTGATGATTAGTGCATCCTCATGTGGGCATGTCACATGATCCATCTCATCCTCCTCTAAGGTAATACTTGTTTTGTCTTGTGATCTAGGGAGCTTCCCTGCCTTTGAGGTGTCAGACAATTGGGTAGCATACACCTCCCAGGCGCTGCTAGTCTCCCCTCCCGAAGCCACTACTGATCACTCACACATGTCCTCTTTTATCTCGGGACCGCTCTTGTCCCCTCTCTCTCTTAGGCGACACCATTCTTTCCCTTCGGGGACTAGGACTTCGATCCCTCTTTGCCACAAAATTCTTGAGGAGTCTCTTTTGTATGAGAGCCTCAATATCCCTCTTTAAGGTTTTACAGTCATCAGTACTATGTCCCTTGCTTCGGTGATACTGACAATAAAGCTCATGATAGGGGCCCATTGGTCCTCCTGGTTTTAGAGGTAGTGGAGGTGACGCCCAATGTTTCTTCTCCATTTCGTTCAAGACGACGGAAATTTCATGGTTTAAGAGCGTGAAAGGCTCAAAAACGTCTCTCATTGGGCGTTGCATGTTAGGGCGTCGCTTAACCTCTTCGAGGTGACTTCTCTGCGGTCGTTGCTCCGACCTTTGTCATTCCTGTACTTCCTTTCTATGATCTTTTAGAGGTTTTCTTCCCTCTCTGGCTATTTCGAGGTCAATGTATGACTTGCCTCTCGCCGCCATATCCTCTATAGGATGGACAGGTATGACGCTTAAGATGTCGTATAAGGCTGAGCCCCTGGTACCCAACGCTCGAACAAAATCTCGAATGGTCTCACCTCCCGTGATGACCTGATCGATACTAGCTAAAGCTTTATTAAAGGAGTGTAAAAATCTCCCAGACTTTCTTCACCCACTTTTTTGATGTGGTCCAAGGTGCAGACACTCTTCAGCAATTGTCCCCCGCCCATGTATTGGACGATAAAATTATCCTTCAAGTCTCCCCAAGATTTTACGGACGCTTTGGGTAGGCCAAAGAACCAATGGAAGGCAACGCCATCCAAGGTTGATGGGAAGAGAAGTGCGAAATGGTTATCGTCATTAGTTCTTCCCAACAGGGAGGGTTCATCCCTCTGAATATTCTCCACGGGATCACCCTCCCCTCTCTAGGAGTCAATCTTTGAGGTTTGATTATATGTTGGCACCATTATGTCCAGAATTTCTGGAGTAAACGGGTGCGACGCTCTATTCCTCAACTCGGTCATCACCTTGCCCTTCTGCTCCTTAACCGCTTCAGCAACAAACTCTCTAACCTTCTCATGGGTTATTTCACCCGGGGAAGGATCCATTGTTACTTTGGGTAATTGTATGGCTATGCTCCTAGGCAAAGGATCCACCGGGGCTGGTGGTCCATACACCGAAACCATTTGAGGTCCTGACGCTGCTTCCTCCGTGCGATAATGCTCGTTAAGACGAGCAGCACGAGCTGCAGCCATAAGCTCTCTTCGGTTCAAGAGCTCGTCTATTGCCTCTAAGGGTGCAGTGGTAATGATTTCTTGGGCATTATGCACCATTGGGGGTGCTCTTCTTCTTCCTGAAGACGCTATATGGGATTGCGCTGGTATGGGCGGCGCCTTATTCTGTTGAGGCAGTGGTTCCACTGGACGCTCTACTTCTAACGCCCTGACAGACAGAGGAGCTCTTGTATACCTATCGGGGATGAAGCACTTGGAAGCGTCGCTTCTAAGTTGTGCTGAAGGCGTGGCATAAAAGTCGAAGGTATAAGGTGTTGTTGTAAACTGTGGAGTGAACTTCCCTCTTCAGGTTGCTGGTTTTTCTTCGCTCGTATGTTGGCGGGAGCCATGGAAATATTTTGCTCAAGGTTTCCCATAGACGGCGTCAGATGTTGGATCCTCTGAATCTTTATCCTACACAGGCGTCGCTCCTCTCGGGTCGGACCTGCACAGATAGACAACCTCGGGTTGACCTGTTTTATCCACTCCGAAACTTAAGCCAGTCTGGGCTTTTGAAGAGCTTTTATGTGTGTGTGATATAATTTCCGAATGTAATAAATGACAATGAATGCCTGTATTTATAGTCTTGACTTAACCCGTTGAATAGTGATACCTTTTTACCATGTTTAGCCTTTTAACTGAAGTTAAACTGCCATTCGAATGGGACATGGATCATATCCATAAATATCAGAGATGTCTGATCCCCATTTAATGATGTTTGAACCCCATTTAATGCGGTCTTATCTTGACACCTGGATGCGACGCCTTTATATAGGCTGACGCCTCCCTGCCACTATGGGCGACGCCTTTGCTGGATAGCATTTTCTTGATTTTATTTAGAATGTCAGTGATAAATGGTTATTAAATAAGGCGTCCCTTATAAACCTCATCATCTGCCCCTCGAGCCAAACATGAGTGTTGGTCTTGATTGGATAGAATCCTCGTGAGTTTCAACTTTATATAAGACGTTATATAGAATCCCACACCAATAGTGGAAATATGTCATGCAACCTTGGTCATATACACTTTCACTCTAGGGTTGGCCACAAAAGAATTTTTTAGACCGATATATGCGGTTGTATCCACAACCGCCGCCAGAGCTGATGACCATCTAGTGGACACAATATCAAGAATATCCCCTAATGAGCATCCTCATCCCACGAAACCATCATCATGACCCTACTCGCTTCTTTATAACCGGAACCCGAGCGGAATACGTGGAAGCCGACGACCTTTGAAAACCGACTAAGATAACAAACACTGAATTGAACCTCAAGTCTTTGTTTAGAGGAATGAGAGTACATATGTGGCTCTCACACAAAGATATTTGGGTCTCACACGATTCCTAGGTAAGATCACATGTTGGGTCAAAACCATGATCGGTTTTTTGGTGCACTGCGGTACAGAATGCGCGCTACAGAATATCTCTTCTCCCATGAAGCATTTGTCTACATAATGTATAGATTTTCATAAGGCAGACAAACTACCTGAAGAAAGAGTCACAAAAGCTCATATCCTACCCCTAAGTTGATCAAGATACCATAATCAGTAGTAGTACGAAATAAGATAGCTTCAGACACAAAGTCATTTATAGTCATCCTGACAGACTTCCCAAACCATAAACTATCACCGACCTTACCTACCCCCAAAGGCATAGAAGCTATCACATGTGTGAGAGCACATAAGGCATAGTAATCGGTGCCCTTAAGATATCGCACAATCATTTTCACTGCCAGCTAATGCTTCAATCTGGTCCTTTTATTCCTTAGTCTTCGAACACATATCCATGTTGAGAGGTTAACCAATTTAAGTTGGTGTATCAATTTGTTTAGAGTTTCTCATGTTGAACATTTCTAACACTTTGTTTATTTATCTCTCTTGTGAAAGTCACAGTTGTTTCCTACGAAGATCTCTCGAGATTTGAATTTTAAGGATGTACGCCGCCTTACCCATGTCATTCATCTCGAATAGTGAGGACAACCAGAACTTGGCCTATGTGAGGAATTCCATGCTATTATTGATTAGGGTTAATGGTTTTAGTGGTACCATATGTTTGATCTATGTTATTGGTTGGTACTCATATGTTGTTTATATTACTTTATGTTTTAGAATGTTGTTTTTTAGTCCAAATTACAGTTGACCATTAACTTTGTCTAATATAATAGTGATCTGACGATGACATGGCATGGCATATATAAAATAAATGTAAATTAAAAAATAAAGGAAAATATGGAAACATTAGGAAAAAGTAAAACAATATTTTAAATCTTTATATATATATATATATATATATATATATATATATATATTAATAAATATATTTATATGTATAAAAATGATTATTAAAATAACTTAGTACAATTAAACGTAAATTAAAACAATTCTAAATATAAATTCTAAAATATAGAACTTATTATTTATAAATTTATTTTAAATAAAAAATCGTAAAACAGAAAAACAAATAATTAAAAAACACTAGGTTAGATCCTTGGGTCCAATTGACCCAGCCTAGGATTCGATCCCTAGGCTGGGCTGGGTCGCCAGGTCTAGGCAGGTCTGGGTCTGACCCAGCTTAGGGTTCGACCCTAAGCTTGGTCAATTAAACACAAGGGTCTAGCTTAGTGTTTTTTTTATTTGTTTTTGTTTAAGAAGTTGTAAATAATCTATTTTAGCATTTATATATATTTTTATTTTAATATAAATTCATGTTTTTTTATATACATTTTTTCTTCATGTTTAATTTCCAAATAATTATTTTTTATAAATTATTTTGTATTTTTTAGGATTTTTATTTGAAATTCATATAATTTTATTATTTAAATTAAATATTATATTATATACTTATGTGGCAATGACATGGAGTTGACGTGGTGCTGATTTGACACAACATGTACAAGGTCACATGACTATTTAACAAAAAATATAAGAGAAGACTAACGGAGAGACTAAATGACAACATTCTTAAACATAGGGTACCGTACATTAACCAAAATATTTTTAAAGTACCATCCGAAAATATGGGTCAATCATAAAGTATCATATGATAACATGGGTAAAATAGATTATGGCTTATCTTCTCACACATATTGATTAATTTTATTAATAAAAAGAAATCAATCAATAAAAGAAAAAACAATTAATAAAAAATAACCAGTAAACCATATATTAATTTAATGAATCAATATTTTTTTTTTGATATTTAGATATAACAATTAAAGACTATATATAATTATGAATATGAATATTTGTTTCACATAATCAATAATTAAATACCAAACAAAGAAAAACATGTAAGCAAAATGTTTCAAGACGTATTCCCTTTCGACTCGAATGAGGATTTCTCATACTCTAATACAAATGTTCAATGCATGTATATGCATATACATACACACACATATATATATATATACATATATATATAAAGTTTTTCAAAAGTATAATATCATAATGATAAATAACTAGAAAATAGTTAATGGTCACCAGGATCTTCATCGGTCTAAGACTGAAATAGAACCTAGATCGAAAAAGACCAATCAACCAAAATCATTGGTTTCAGTCTACAAACGCCTGAATTTTTTCAGTCTAGGCTCGGTTGATCATGGTCCAATCACGGTCTTAATGGTCTATTTGTTCCTTAAGGGCCCGACTACATTAGATAATAATAGAGTTCATATGACCTAGATATCGAAAAAGACCAATCAACCAAAATCATTGGTTTCGGTTTGCAAATGGCTCAATATTTTCAGTCTAGACTCGGTTGATCATGGTTCAATCATGGTCTTACTGGTCTATTCGTTCCTTAAGGGTCGGTCTACATTAGATAATAACTAAGTTTTAGTTCTAGAAATGTAAGTTAGCTTCAATTGATATGATCGCGTGAGGAGAAGGATCATTACAAGACTCTTTTGAGTTGTATCCACCAGATGACCGTCAACCGCAATATGTTGTGGTCGTAGATGCAATACAGTATGATCTCATATATTGAGTATAGACCGAAAAGAGATGTGACATGGTCTAGGATGCAAAAATACTTTCTTAGAAGGATTGAGGTAAACGAGTAAATGTATACTCTTATGATGGATAGTATGCCTTCTCATAGGGTGTGTTGGTCATATTAAGTTGTTCCATGTATGAAACTACTATTGGATGTGTGAGTTGATTTTCCCAACGATGGCTACTACACACCTCCAGTTAGTGCCGGTGTGAGATGTAGGATTATGTAATAAATGGGTTACCCATTACTCGGAGCCCATAACTCAAGCCCGGGACAGTAGTGTTGGTTTTAAATCTTGTCCCATATGATTTTCATCTTGGTATATATAGAGAGAGGATTGCGCAAGGTTTATTAATAGAGTTAACAACATTCTCCAGAAACCTTGTACTTCCTCTATCAGTAACGAACTATGTTGACTCTGATCTCAAGTAAAAGGTAGGCAGTTGATATGTTCGGGTTCAAAGTATTCCACAGTAAGTAATGTCTATCCTTGGAACGTAATTCCAACCATGTTTCTTTCGTCAATACGTTGTTTCAATGACAATTTCTAATACTGTGAATTTATGTATCCGATTGATAAGGAGCATCACATCATCCGTATTTTATCAGAAAGTAAAATTATTTAATAATCCACTTGATGTGTACTTAGTACAGAGAGTCACAAAACTCTGGGTTTTATTTTTGGCCATACAATACTCTGGTTTCCATGTGATATAAGGAGGATAAAAATAAAAAAAACAATCACAAATAAGAACTCATCTAACCATTAACTTAAAAAATAAATTTAATTGATAATATCTTTTTTTCCCGAACAAGTGTCTAATTCATATATTTTATGTTGAACAAGTATTAAATATACAAATTTTACCAATGATAACACCCGGCCCTAAGTTCCCTCTGTTATACAATATAGGGCTTGAGCTAAATTGTAATATTCTGAAAGTATATAGATCCATATACAAAATAACAAACATTCATGATCATCATGCAAATCATGTATTTCATCGAAATTGACCCTGAGAATGACAAAATTTCAAACTGAGGCACGTGAGTTGCATGGTCTCTTTAAAACAATTTTGTTCTCCCTCACTGCCGGTTCGTACTCGAAGGTTCATGGTACGATCACCTCCCCGGATACAACAGTGTCTTTAGACAAAAACTAACACAGAGTTTTCCTGACCAAACTGAACAATGCCTGAACTTAAACATATCGACTGACCGAACACAACAGCCAACACGAAAGAAATGTTGAACACGACGATCGAAAAGACTTAAAAGAATGTCAACGCAATTGCCGGATGATAAAAAAAATAACTATAGAAAAATGTATCACTTTTTTGATTTTCTTCTTTTTATTTACTTAGATTTTGAATGTGAGAAAATTCTTTATTTATAAGGTAAAAAGCTTGATGAGATTGTGAAACTACTCAATGTGGTACAATTTTGATTCACCTTAGAGTTTTTGTCGAACTTTAGCTTAATTACAAAGCTAATCCAAACTTATAAATTTTTGAAAAAATGTCCCTTTTTTTAACACCCTTAACTCCCTATCAAGAGTCATGATTATTAGGACAAGAATTCTCGGATGGTGACTAGGTACTAGTCGGATCTCCAATGACCTGCAAGAAGGTGAACACAACATATGTTGTTCTTCTGGGTCCCTCTTCGCTACTTAAATGAGTATATGTGTAGACTCTTAATTAATTGATGTATGTAAAAACAGAAGCATATATATATATATATATGTAGAGGATCAAACCGTATTAGGCAACAAAATCTTTGTGAGTAATGATCCTTATGATGTTCAGGATAGAGTATATTTTGGTTATCATACGTGTTGGATATCGATAGTGACAGCCCAGTAGGGAAAAATGCCTCGAAGGCCCAATAATTATAGAGGGGGTAAACCCATAACATTCGAACCAGACCAGACTCCATAGAATGGCCCAGAACCGAGCCCAAAGCCTCTGAGGACACCATGAGTGCTCGTCATTCTTTACCGGGCCGTGACCTCTCACTGCTCGCCATGAGAGTGCTCGCCCCGAAGAGAGCCCTGCCTCTCTCCTCTGGTCCCACTAAACCGTTAATAACAGAGTGACCAAGATATCCCGCATATCTCGGTCACATATTCACTAAAGATTAGATTTGGTAACTGCAATATCTCGCAGTAACTGCCATATCCCACGATCCGAATCTTCAGCAACTCAATATACATTAAGATATTCAGTTGCCTTTATACGGTTCTATCTCTCTTACCCTATAAATACCCTTGCTTTACATACGTTCTTCACGTTTTGAGTTTTATACACACATATACTCATTTAAGCATCGGAGAGGGACCCAGAGACACCCCCTCTGTTGCGCTCCCCTACTTGCAGGTTCACCGGAGTTGGAGCTGAAGCGTCATCCCTACCTTGTCTGGCATTCAATTCACTGCCAGATTAGCATCCAGGATTTCACGATCCAACATTTGGCGCCGTCTGTGGGAACGAGCAATTCAGCCATGAGAACTCGATCCCAAAGCAACCGTCGGAACCAGACCAGGGAGCGATCCTCAGATAGCTCTGATTCCGCCGCCGCTTCACCTCTTCAACAGGAACCTGCCAGCCGAGCAAGAGTTAATGTTGTTCCTCTGTGGACAGCTCGAGAACATGTCGGTGATTCAAGACCGACCCCCGCTGCTAATCAAAACGGAGCCCCTGCACCGCAGACAGTCCACATTGCGGGGCAGGATATTAATTTAACCCCCGAGACAGTCCCTGCTGGAAGCCATCCTAGGACAGGCGCGCCGCCAAGCCCCTGCTCCTCAAGAAAACAATCCCTCTGCTCCTAAGGAAAACCACCGCCCTGCTGCCACAGGGCCTTCACCTTCAGAAGCGGCAGATCCTGGTCCCACTACGCCTCAGGAGGATCAGGAGATGACGTCAGGTCAACAGTCCCTACCTCCAGCACACACCAAGGAGCCAGCAGCCGCATATACTGCCAATCCTTCCGGTCCTCCTCCACCCGGAGCCTCTCCCATGTACTGCACTGTGGATCAGATGGATGACCTCCTCAACAAAACGCTCCAAGAAAGACAGTTGACAGTCGTGGCTCCCTTCAAGGAGCAGTCCTCTCATCCTTTTACCGACGCGCTCGTCGCTATCAAAATCCCGAAGGATGTGGTTGCTCGGGCCATACCTGAGTATAGCGGTGGAGGAGATACCACCGTACATGTCAACAAGCATGAGGCCTCTCTTCTGGGTAAGTCAAACGATCCCAATCATTTGGCTTTGCTATTTCCATCTACTCTTTCGGGTTCGGCTTCGTCCTGGTTCTTCGGCCTCCCTGCAGGATCAATCGGAACTTGGGCAGAGTTGAGAAGCAAGTTCCTGGAGAGATACATGGGCGAGCGCCAGTTGCTGAAGAGCGTGGTCGCCCTTGACTCGGTCAAACAGCAGCCTGGAGAGTCGCTGTCCAACTTCTACGGGCGTTTTCATCAAAACGTCACAGAATTAGATCGCCGAATCTCGGATGGGGAGATCATTCGAGCATTCTACAGATGTCTGGATGTGGCCAACAAGGCCTCGAGGAAGCTGTGAAACAGCTACAACGTAAAGGAGATAGAGACATTGGAGGAGTTGGCGTCCAGGGCAAAAGGTTTCATAGACCTTGAACGCGCAAACATCGAGGCTAATCTCCTGACGACCTCGCTAAGGGTAACCCATGAACCCCGACGCGATGGTAAGAATGAGGTAAAGAAGGAGAAGAGGGTAAAAGAAAGTAAGCCCCGAGTCGAGTCTCTTCCAGCGCCTCGCCATCCAGAGGTCCCTGAGTACTTCACGCCTTTAAATAGGCAGATCTCAGCGGTACTAGTCGAGATGGAGAGGAGATCCTTGGCAAGGCCACCGATGCCTCGTCGAGGCGGGCTACCCATGGGCAAGGATGTCGAGAGCTATTGCAGATACCATAAGTGCAAGGGCCATAAGACAGACGATTGCAAGATTCTGAAGCGAGATATAGAGAGGCTGATTCAAGGGAGAATGTTGAAGGAATTTGTGGCAGGGCGAGACCGAAGTCGAACGCCCCCAGGAGGCATCGTTCACCAGCCCCTGCAGATCAAGCTGAGCCTTCTGGAAGCAAGAGGAGAGTGAATCTGATTGCGGGAGGATTCGGCGTAGGCGGCGAGAGGTCAAGCGCCAGAGAGGTCTACGCCACTCAGATCTCTACGGCAGTTCAGTTGGGGAAGCGGCCCCGACCTGAAGAGAACATTGTCATCTCATTCTCTGAAGATGATTTGGCACACGTCACTGTCGGACGTCGGATCCGACTTTCCCGACCCGTTTTGGAAAAATAATTTTAAATTTTCGTTTTTGAAAATGTCGGGTCTTGGCGAGCGACTTGTCCAGTCGAGCGGGGTCATCAACCGGACCGAAATTTTTTGAAAGAGTCGCCACCGATTAATTAAAGGCTAATCGGAATCCTAAAATTGCCTAGGGTACATGGAGTTTATATCCTAGGGCTTAAAAAGGTCTACGTCCAGAGAATCGAGTTCGGGGGTTTGATTACGTTTTAAAAGCTCGCGAGCTTATAATCCGCCCTTTCGGTACTTTAATTTGCTTTTGAAATGTTTTTCAATTTTGCCCGAATTGCCCGTTTTAATCATGTTTGACCAAAAAAAAAAAACATGCACTTTCTTTAAATTAAACAAATCATGTACAAACAATTTTTTTTTTTTTCAAATAAACAAGAGAGAACTAAAGTTAATCGTGCTCGAAAAAAAAATGGTTTAACTCTCGAGTCATTTTAAACGTGTCAAAACATGCACGAATAATTTTTGAAAATATTAAGCTCGTTGGACTAATTTGTCCAATTTTAAGAAGTTATAGGATGTCCAAAAAAATATAGGGACCAAAATGCAATTTATAAAATTTGAGCTGAATTGGACAAATATTTTCGAAAATTGCAGAAATGACCCTAAACTATTCTGGACTTATTTGTAACACTTGGTAAAGTTCTAAAATAACCCGAAAATTATTCTAGACTTATTTGTAACATTTTTGAAAAGTCATGGAATGTCCAGAAAAATTTAGGAATAAAAATTGTAATTTTCGAAAAAAAATATAACTTAACTGAAAATATTTTTTTAAAATTACAGAATTGACCCTAAACTATTCTAGATTTATTTGTAATACTTGGTAAAATTCTAAAAATAACCCAAAAATTATTCTAGACTTATTTGTAACATTTTTAGAAATCATGGAATGTCTAGAAAAGTTTAGAAATCAAATTGTATTTTTTTTTTTTAAGCTGAATTAAGAAAAAACAATTTGCACAAATGGCCCAAAACTTTTCCGGTTTGGTTTATAACACTCGATAACGTCCCAGAAATGACCCGAGAGTCCAAGGACCGAGTTGTAACCTTCATCAAAGTTTGGGAATGACCTAAGTCAATTTTGAAATTTGTTTTTTTCACATATACATAATATACATATATTATACATAATACATAATATATATATATAGTATTACATAGACATAATATAAATAGATATTATACATATAGATAAATAGATAACATAAACATAATATAAATATATATTATACATATAGATATATATAGTAATACATAAACATAATATAAATATATATTATACATATAGATATATATATAGTAATACATAAACATAATATAAATATATATTATACATATAGATATATATATAGTATAAACATAATATAAATATATATTATACATAAACATAATATAAATATATAATATACACATATATATATATATTAACAAGTATATTATACATAAATAGATAATATATGTATATAAACTCTCAATTTTATTTCACATTTAGAAAATACAAAATATGATATTGAAGATGAGAGAAATATACCTAACTCATGGGAGGCTAAAATACCGTACGAGGAACCGAGTCCGATAATTATCGGTATTTTTCACTCTTTTTTTTCTATTTTCTTTTTCTCTCTTTTTTTTTTCTCTCATTCTCTCTTCATTTTGAACTCACCACCGTAGCTTCCTCCTTCAAGCCTTCTAGCATTCCTTGTATTTATAGAACAAATTGCATATTATTTAATTAATTAATAAAACTTTTTTTTTTTTAATAATAAAAAAAAACGTTTTTTTTTTTTAATAATAAAAAAATAAAATCGGTGGAAAAGAGGCAATTTTCCACCGTTGAATTTTTTATTATTTTTTTTAAATTTTTTTATTATTTTTAAAAAAAAAAAAAAAAAAGTTTTTTTTTTTTTTTTTTTTTTTTTTTTAGTTTTCAAATATATATATGTATATATATACTATATATATTTTTCAAATCTCAATTCCTCGCATACGGTATTTTGATCCCGAGCCAAAATCAGGTGTTTACAGTTGCCCCTCTTTGGACACGCATTCATGGAAGTGATCTCATGAGTGTGTGTCCAAAGACAAACAACTGATTTTGGCTTCTCATTATTCATTATTTACATAGTAGACAAACATTATTACGCAACTTTCGGAAGCTAGACACCTATAGGTCCCGATCGTTGACGATGATTTGTGGAGACTGAGCGTCTAAACGCTCATCAACTTGTGATTCCCAGACGTTGGACACCTACAGGTCTTGATCGTCGAGGATGACTTGCGGAGGTTGAACACCTAAAGACTCCGCTCGTCGGTCGGCTTGTGACTCGTTGGGGATGACTTGCGGAGGCTGAACACCTAAAGGCTCCGCTCGTCGGCTTTGTGATTCCCAGAAGCTGGATAACTACAGGTCCTGGTCGTTGAAGATGATTTTGCGAAGGCTGAACACCTAAAGGCTCCGCTTGTTTTTGTTTTAGTTTTTTTTTTTTTTTTTTTTTTTTTTTTTTTTTTTTTTTTTTCAGAAGCTGGATAACTACAGGTCCTGGTTGTCAAGATGACTTGCGAAGGCTGAACACCTAAAGGCTCCGCTCCTCATTTTTTTTCCCCAGAAGCTGGATAACTACAGGTCCTGGTTGTCAATGAGACTTGCGAAGGCTGAACACCTAAAGGCTTCGCTCGTTTTTTTTTTTTTTTTTTTGTGACTCCAAGAAGCTGGATAACTACAGGTCTTGGTCGTCGATGATTTCTTTTTTATTTTTTTCAGAAGCTTTGTTGAGGGTGACTTACGGGGGTTGAGCACCTCAAGGCCCCGTTCGTCGGCTTGTAACTTTCAGAAGCTGGACATCTACAGGTTCTGATCGTTGGGGATGACTCGCGAAGGTTGAGCACCTAAACGCTCCGTTCGTCGATTTGTAACTCTCGGAAGTTGGATATCTACAAGTCCTGATTGTTGATGATGACTCGCGGAGGTTGAGCACCTCAAGGCCCCGTTCATCGGCTTGTAACTTTCAGAAGCTGGACATCTACAGGTTCTGATCGTTGGGGATGACTTGCGGAGGTTGAGCACCTAAAGACTCCGCTTGTCGGCATGTAACTCTCGGAAGTTTGGCTATCTATAAGTCCCGATTTTTTATGATGACTCGCGGAGGTTGCAGCACCTAAATACCCCGCTCATTAGCTTGTAATTCACTTTGGAGGTAAAAACCCTTCTCGAGATGTCAGAATGCTTGTGCGGACTTCTCAGTCTGTTTTCTCATTAATCGACTTTGGAGTCCTTCTTGATGGAGTTCCCTAAAGTCATTCATGCTTTGTTCAAAAGGTGTATCCATGCAAGTTGTCGAGGCAACTCAAATTAATGCAGATCACAACTTCTTTTTATTGCTACTGTGGGAAACATTGTCGTCCACTTTTGAGCATTTTTTTTCTCTTGATTTTCTTTCCTTTTGCTACGGTATATATATATATATTTTTTTACCGCACCTCTCAGTTCCCTTATTTTTTGCCTAGGTCGCCCTTTGGGGTTTTCAACCTAGCAGGGATTTGATTCCTTTCCTTTTGCCATGATCGCCCTTTTTAGGGATTTTCAATCATGCCCCTCTTCCCTAAATTTTGCCTAAACCGCCCTTTTGGGTTTTTGATTTAGCGGGAATTTTCTCACTTTTGAAGGCTCTCTTTCTGGTTACGAGTTTTTTTTTTGTTTTTTTTTTATCCACATTAATTGGATTGTGGAGTTCTTCCTCGTCCTTGTCAGTGATAATCATGGCTCTTCCGCTGAAAATCTTTTTGACGATATAATCCCCTTTCATATTTAGGCATAAACTTGCCCCGAGAATCTTGATTGGCTTGAAGGATTTTTTTTTTCTCACTTTTCTATCATTTTGCTACGGTATTTTTTTTTTTTTCCGCACCTCTCGGTTCCCTTAATTTTTTTGCCTAGATTGCCCTTTCGGGTTTTCAACCTAGCAGGGATTTGATTCCTCTCCTTTTGCCATGATTGTCCTTTTGGGGATTTTCAATCATGCCCCTCTTCCCTAAATTTTGCCTAAACCGCCCTTTCGGGTTTTCGATTTAGCGGGAATTTTCTCACTTTTGGAGGTTCGCTTTATGGTTACGAACTCTTTAAGGATAGTATTTTCTGACTGGGTCCATATTGATTGGACTGGAGAGTTCTTGATTGTCCATGTCGGTGACGATCATGGCTCCTCTGCTGAAAGTCTCTTTGGCGACATAAGACTCTTCATATTTAGGCACAAAGTTGCCCCGAGAGTCTGGATTGACTCTAAGAATTTCTTTTCTGAGAATTAGATTGCCTGCTTGTAATTCTCTTGGACTGACTTTCCTGTTAAATGCACGAGTCATGCGTTGCTGGTACAATTGCCTGTGGCACTGCGCGATGAGCCGCCTTTTGTCGCGAGGTTCAATTGCATGTATCTGCATTTCGCCTACTCTGATTCGTCCTTCTCTGCCTCGGCGAGGATCCTAGATGACGGGAATTCTAGTTCAATTGGCAACACGACTTCGATCCCGTAAACAAGGGAGAATGGGGTTGTTCCTGTTGGTGCCCGTATTGAGTTCATGTATGCCTTGAGTGCCCAAAGCAGCTTATCATGTCAGTCCTTCAATTGATGCTTCCACTACGCCATTCATTTGTGGGTGATATGGAGATGAATTTTTATGCTTGATCACAACTCTTCGACCAATTTAGTTTTGTGGCATTGCCGATGATGATTGACTTCGGCATCCCATGACACATGATGATGTCCTCGCTTATGAAAAATTCAATGGTCTTTGCCGTTATTGACACCAGGGTAATAACCTTTACTCTTGGTGAAGTAATCGATTGTAATCAATATAAATCGATGACCATTGGACGCCTTTGGGAAAATCATGTTGATTACATTGATGCCCCACATTGAGAAAGCCTGTGGGGAATTCCTGGAATAGAGCTCGTGCAGTGACGCGTGGATTTGGTCCGCGTACACTTGACAGATGTGATATTGCTGGGCATGTTTTATACAGTCAGCCGTCATGGTGAACCCAAAGTACCCAAGTCTTGCACGTTCATGTGTGAGCCGCAACAACCTTCATGAATTTCTTCCATTAGATGTTCAACTTCTTTAGCATTCACGCATCTCAAATGGGTATAGTCGGGCCACTGGGTAATTAATTGCAAGTCCTTTCAAGCATGACCATTCAGACATTTTCTTGTGGTGTTCTCTGGGAACTCCGTACGCCAAGTATCTTTTTATATCAGTGAGTCATGGTTGACTGTCTGATTCTTCGATTGTACAACAATAGGTTGAAACCTCTTTGATTTTGATCTCCATTGGCAGTTTTTGGTTTCCCGGAGAAATTTTACTCATGGGCGCGAGCGTTGCCAATTTTTTTGAACGCAAAGACGCAAATAAGAACACAAGGTGATTGTTGGTTTGCTTCTCTTCTTCGCAGCTTTCATCCCCGTGGTGATGACGCTGCTGGCGTCATTGTTGTTGTCCCTCCATGGGTTTCTCCACCCTTCAGGGAATCCGATCAGTTGGAAGTACTTCGCCTTGCTGTGACGAACTTTCCGTAGTGGCTACATTTCAAGCCTTTCCGATCGACGTTGCTAACAATGGCATCTCTATGCATCGACAATGACGTCTCCCCTGTTGTGAACAACGACGAGCGTCAACAATGGCATCTCTTATGCAGGAGTCAACAACGGCGTCTGTCCCGTGTCAACAATGGTGAATCTTATGCAGGAGTCAACAACGGTGTCTTCCCCGTGTCAACAATGGCGACTCTTCTGCAGGGGTCAACAACGGTGTCTGTCCCGTGTCAACAATGACATCTTGATGACGTCTTCCCCGTGTCAACAATGACGTCTTTTCATCTCTATTTAAGTCGCCTATGCTTTAGCTCGATCAAACGAAAGGGAGTTGTTTTTCTCATCTCCTTTACTTTGTAAAACAACCTTCCCTTTTCCGGTGGTCGAATGTGGTCTGGTGGCGTGGGCCGATTTGACTATGATTGCCACTTTCTCTAAGCGAGGCGTAACATAGAAGACGGGTTCAATTATGATGATGAACCTCGGTGTCCCTCTTTGCTGCGGTACCCATTACTTATCTCTGGTCCCTTCCTTGATCGGATAGTTGCATAAGTTGATTCTTCATCAGGTAACGGATTTTTCTCAGAGTAGATCTCGTTTTTCCTAATCATACTCCTCACTCACTACATTCAGGAATTGATACAATTTGGTATCTGCTTGATTTTGTGTTTCAAATTGAAATGTCGTCTGAGCCAACAGATCATTCACTGTAATGTATAAAATCAGATTCAGCAAGGGTGCCCCCATTAGCGAGTGGACGGACGAAAAAGCCCCTGGGAGCTTCATTGAGGAGAGCTCAACTAGTGATACCGGTTGAAAATAAGCATGACAAACCCCCGTGAGCATCAATGTCATCGAGTTGGATCACTTGGTGTGGGCCTGGTAATGAAACGGCAAGGAGAGGAAACAACAATGTCCCTGAACTTTCGGCTAAATGTTTCCTCCGGGCGAATTCATAATCTTTGAAAATAGGACGAAAACTCAGTCCTAAAAGTATTTTTTTTCCTTCCGGGTGTGTGATGGTCATATGTGGGAGGTGGACTGTGGTCAGGATGGCCATATGTGGGAGGTAGAGCTTCGCCAGGATGGCAAAAGTGCCTTACATGGATTGATGAAGTACCACGACAGTAGTGTTCCTCGGGAAGACGAGATCAGGGATATTGTGGTAGTCACGGCTGCCCGGAGCTTAGAAAAGCAAAAATCCGCTCGACCTAGGAGGTCATGCCAGCGATTGACTGCACTGTGCGGGAACTCATGGTGTGCATGGTTTGCTTTAGCTTGATGAATTTCTCCTCGTGTTTTTGAGGTGCCGGAGTCATCGAATGTCGCATGGATTTCCGGAAACCTAAATCCAAAATACCATAGTAAGAAGGATGAATACACAATTGATCATGCATGATTGATTTCAAAAATTCTGCATGTTCCGTTCATTCCATTCGTAGACTTTGATTGCATGTATGGCAAAAGTTTTTTTTTCAAAAATACTTTATAAGGATTTGGCCAATCGATGTCTAGTTCTTAAGACGTTTCACACAACGACGTAGCTCATTGAGTGCATTTGTTGCTTGTTCCTTGGTTCGAACGAAGGTCGAGGACATGTATTTTGAAAATCTTTTTATTTGCCTCATTCTTCGTATGAACTGTTCAAGGGTGTCATTCAACTTAGCAACGTTGCCCCCACATTTTTCCAAAGTGCCCCAACATTGCTAGAATAACGGTGGTTGTTGGAGTCTATCCCTAATTATCTCATTCGGGTTGAAAGACGGACTTGCTGGTGTCGAATGGAACTTGTGAACGTATTCCGTTGTTGTTAATCACGCAGACACGTTTTTCCATATTTCATAATTTAGACAAGTCGTTGAGAATCCAATTGACTTTGTAGTTTACGAGCTCGTGAACCTCGTTAATCTTCTTGTTCACGTATTTCTGATTCTCTTTTGTCATGACTTTCCATATTCAGACAATTTCGACCGTAGGGTTGTATGACCTTAATGTGAGGGCAATGATTTTTTTTTTTCATCCTTACCAAACATGGTGCGTGAAACGTCTTAAGGATACAAGATTGAATGAACGGAACTTACATTATTTGTTTGTTTTTTTTGAAAAATGCAATGCAAGTGCGAGAATTTAACTTCATTAGTAAGACTCGTATTACATTTACAACAGTCTGGAATATATAATACAAAAGGCCCAATCCTATACCTGTCATGATCTAAGGCCAAAACAAAACACATTTACATCAATGGGCCAGGCCAAACTTCTTCATGGGCCAAATTTCTTCATGGGTTGTGGGTCAATCTCGTATCCAAATACATGGGCCGAATTCCCATTTACATTAGTTGAGCCCAAAAATGAAAGTACACGCAAAACTGGTAAAGACTAAACACGGTGTGGAGCTTTTGTTCTAAATGGATGGAATTTCTAGGTCCTCTGAACCAGCGGAACCTCACCCCCTAAAGAGGATCACGGGCCCATTCCGATCATCGAGTTGAGTTGTTTGGGTGCGTGCCGGCGGTCCAAACCGCTCCGGGCGCATTCCCCTACTAAACTCCCTAAGCTCTTAATGTGCTCCAGGTCCGAGCGGGTAATGGTAACCAACGTGGTGTGTGCAAAACAAGATTTTTTTTTTTTTTTTACTTATTACAATTACATCGCCTTTGGGACAAAATTTGAAACTGCAAGCATGAGCAAACGGTCAAAACGGATATGGCAAAATATAATATGGCAAAGCAAACATGACAAAGCCTAAACCCTCTAAAAGAGGTCCCCAGCAGAGTCGCCAAATTGTCGGACGTCGGATCCGACTTTCCCGACCCGTTTTGGAAAAATAATTTTAAATTTTCGTTTTTGAAAATGTCGGGTCTTGGCGAGCGACTTGTCCAGTCGAGCGGGGTCATCAACCGGACCGAAAATTTTTGAAAGAGTCGCCACCGATTAATTAAAGGCTAATCGGAATCCTAAAATTGCCTAGGGTACATGGAGTTTATATCCTAGGGCTTAAAAAGGTCTACGTCCAGAGAATCGAGTTCGGGGGTTTGATTACGTTTTAAAAGCTCGCGAGCTTATAATCCGCCCTTTCGGTACTTTAATTTGCTTTTGAAATGTTTTTCAATTTTGCCCGAATTGCCCGTTTTAATCATGTTTGACCAAAAAAAAAAAAACATGCACTTTCTTTAAATTAAACAAATCATGTACAAACAATTTTTTTTTTTTTCAAATAAACAAGAGAGAACTAAAGTTAATCGTGCTCGAAAAAAAAATGGTTTAACTCTCGAGTCATTTTAAACGTGTCAAAACATGCACGAATAATTTTTGAAAATATTAAGCTCGTTGGACTAATTTGTCCAATTTTAAGAAGTTATTATAGGATGTCCAAAAAAATATAGGGACCAAAATGCAATTTATAAAATTTGAGCTGAATTGGACAAATATTTTCGAAAATTGCAGAAATGACCCTAAACTATTCTGGACTTATTTGTAACACTTGGTAAAGTTCTAAAAATAACCCAAAAATTATTCTAGACTTATTTGTAACATTTTTAGAAATCATGGAATGTCTAGAAAAGTTTAGAAATCAAATTGTATTTTTTTTTTTTTAAGCTGAATTAAGAAAAAACAATTTGCACAAATGGCCCAAAACTTTTCCGGTTTGGTTTATAACACTCGATAACGTCCCAGAAATGACCCGAGAGTCCAAGGACCGAGTTGTAACCTTCATCAAAGTTTGGGAATGACCTAAGTCAATTTTGAAATTTGTTTTTTTCACATATACATAATATACATATATTATACATAATACATAATATATATATATAGTATTACATAGACATAATATAAATAGATATTATACATATAGATAAATAGATAACATAAACATAATATAAATATATATTATATATATAGATATATATAGTAATACATAAACATAATATAAATATATATTATACATATAGATATATATATAGTAATACATAAACATAATATAAATATATATTATACATATAGATATATATATAGTAATACATAAACATAATATAAATATATATTATACATATAGATATATATATAGTATAAACATAATATAAATATATATTATACATAAACATAATATAAATATATAATATACACATATATATATATATTAACAAGTATATTATACATAAATAGATAATATATGTATATAAACTCTCAATTTTATTTCACATTTAGAAAATACAAAATATGATATTGAAGATGAGAGAAATATACCTAACTCATGGGAGGCTAAAATACCGTACGAGGAACCGAGTCCGATAATTATCGGTATTTTTCACTCTTTTTTTTCTATTTTCTTTTTCTCTCTTTTTTTTTTCTCTCATTCTCTCTTCATTTTGAACTCACCACCGTAGCTTCCTCCTTCAAGCCTTCTAGCATTCCTTGTATTTATAGAACAAATTGCATATTATTTAATTAATTAATAAAACTTTTTTTTTTTTAATAATAAAAAAAAAACGTTTTTTTTTTTTAATAATAAAAAAATAAAATCGGTGGAAAAGAGGCAATTTTCCACCGTTGAATTTTTTATTATTTTTTTTAAATTTTTTTATTATTTTTAAAAAAAAAAAAAAAA
This sequence comes from Chamaenerion angustifolium, assembly GCA_946814005.1. Taxonomy (NCBI): domain Eukaryota; kingdom Viridiplantae; phylum Streptophyta; class Magnoliopsida; order Myrtales; family Onagraceae; genus Chamaenerion; species Chamaenerion angustifolium. The sequence goes on from OX328279.1 coordinate 7,605,447, forward strand.
GTTTTTTTTTTTTTTTTTTTAGTTTTTTTTAGTTTTCAAATATATATATGTATATATATACTATATATATTTTTCAAATCTCAATTCCTCGCATACGGTATTTTGATCCCGAGCCAAAATCAGGTGTTTACAGTTGCCCCTCTTTGGACACGCATTCATGGAAGTGATCTCATGAGTGTGTGTCCAAAGACAAACAACTGATTTTGGCTTCTCATTATTCATTATTTACATAGTAGACAAACATTATTACGCAACTTTCGGAAGCTAGACACCTATAGGTCCCGATCGTTGACGATGATTTGTGGAGACTGAGCGTCTAAACGCTCATCAACTTGTGATTCCCAGACGTTGGACACCTACAGGTCTTGATCGTCGAGGATGACTTGCGGAGGTTGAACACCTAAAGACTCCGCTCGTCGGTCGGCTTGTGACTCGTTGGGGATGACTTGCGGAGGCTGAACACCTAAAGGCTCCGCTCGTCGGCTTTGTGATTCCCAGAAGCTGGATAACTACAGGTCCTGGTCGTTGAAGATGATTTTGCGAAGGCTGAACACCTAAAGGCTCCGCTTGTTTTTGTTTTTTTTTTTTTTTTTTTTTTTTTTTTTTTTTTCAGAAGCTGGATAACTACAGGTCCTGGTTGTCAAGATGACTTGCGAAGGCTGAACACCTAAAGGCTCCGCTCCTCATTTTTTTTCCCCAGAAGCTGGATAACTACAGGTCCTGGTTGTCAATGAGACTTGCGAAGGCTGAACACCTAAAGGCTTCGCTCGTTTTTTTTTTTTTTTTTTTTGTGACTCCAAGAAGCTGGATAACTACAGGTCTTGGTCGTCGATGATTTCTTTTTTATTTTTTTCAGAAGCTTTGTTGAGGGTGACTTACGGGGGTTGAGCACCTCAAGGCCCCGTTCGTCGGCTTGTAACTTTCAGAAGCTGGACATCTACATGTTCTGATCGTTGGGGATGACTCGCGAAGGTTGAGCACCTAAACGCTCCGTTCGTCGATTTGTAACTCTCGGAAGTTGGATATCTACAAGTCCTGATTGTTGATGATGACTCGCGGAGGTTGAGCACCTCAAGGCCCCGTTCATCGGCTTGTAACTTTCAGAAGCTGGACATCTACAGGTTCTGATCGTTGGGGATGACTTGCGGAGGTTGAGCACCTAAAGACTCCGCTTGTCGGCATGTAACTCTCGGAAGTTTGGCTATCTATAAGTCCCGATTTTTTATGATGACTCGCGGAGGTTGCAGCACCTAAATACCCCGCTCATTAGCTTGTAATTCACTTTGGAGGTAAAAACCCTTCTCGAGATGTCAGAATGCTTGTGCGGACTTCTCAGTCTGTTTTCTCATTAATCGACTTTGGAGTCCTTCTTGATGGAGTTCCCTAAAGTCATTCATGCTTTGTTCAAAAGGTGTATCCATGCAAGTTGTCGAGGCAACTCAAATTAATGCAGATCACAACTTCTTTTTATTGCTACTGTGGGAAACATTGTCGTCCACTTTTGAGCATTTTTTTTCTCTTGATTTTCTTTCCTTTTGCTACGGTATATATATATATATTTTTTTACCGCACCTCTCAGTTCCCTTATTTTTTGCCTAGGTCGCCCTTTGGGGTTTTCAACCTAGCAGGGATTTGATTCCTTTCCTTTTGCCATGATCGCCCTTTTTAGGGATTTTCAATCATGCCCCTCTTCCCTAAATTTTGCCTAAACCGCCCTTTTGGGTTTTTGATTTAGCGGGAATTTTCTCACTTTTGAAGGCTCTCTTTCTGGTTACGAGTTTTTTTTTTGTTTTTTTTTTATCCACATTAATTGGATTGTGGAGTTCTTGCTCGTCCTTGTCAGTGATAATCATGGCTCTTCCGCTGAAAATCTTTTTGACGATATAATCCCCTTTCATATTTAGGCATAAACTTGCCCCGAGAATCTTGATTGGCTTGAAGGATTTTTTTTTTCTCACTTTTCTATCATTTTGCTACGGTATTTTTTTTTTTTTCCGCACCTCTCGGTTCCCTTAATTTTTTTGCCTAGATTGCCCTTTCGGGTTTTCAACCTAGCAGGGATTTGATTCCTCTCCTTTTGCCATGATTGTCCTTTTGGGGATTTTCAATCATGCCCCTCTTCCCTAAATTTTGCCTAAACCGCCCTTTCGGGTTTTCGATTTAGCGGGAATTTTCTCACTTTTGGAGGTTCGCTTTATGGTTACGAACTCTTTAAGGATAGTATTTTCTGACTGGGTCCATATTGATTGGACTGGAGAGTTCTTGATTGTCCATGTCGGTGACGATCATGGCTCCTCTGCTGAAAGTCTCTTTGGCGACATAAGACTCTTCATATTTAGGCACAAAGTTGCCCCGAGAGTCTGGATTGACTCTAAGAATTTCTTTTCTGAGAATTAGATTGCCTGCTTGTAATTCTCTTGGACTGACTTTCCTGTTAAATGCACGAGTCATGCGTTGCTGGTACAATTGCCTGTGGCACTGCGCGATGAGCCGCCTTTTGTCGCGAGGTTCAATTGCATGTATCTGCATTTCGCCTACTCTGATTCGTCCTTCTCTGCCTCGGCGAGGATCCTAGATGACGGGAATTCTAGTTCAATTGGCAACACGACTTCGATCCCGTAAACAAGGGAGAATGGGGTTGTTCCTGTTGGTGCCCGTATTGAGTTCATGTATGCCTTGAGTGCCCAAAGCAGCTTATCATGTCAGTCCTTCAATTGATGCTTCCACTACGCCATTCATTTGTGGGTGATATGGAGATGAATTTTTATGCTTGATCACAACTCTTCGACCAATTTAGTTTTGTGGCATTGCCGATGATGATTGACTTCGGCATCCCATGACACATGATGATGTCCTCGCTTATGAAAAATTCAATGGTCTTTGCCGTTATTGACACCAGGGTAATAACCTCTACTCTTGGTGAAGTAATCGATTGTAATCAATATAAATCGATGACCATTGGACGCCTTTGGGAAAATCATGTTGATTACATTGATGCCCCACATTGAGAAAGCCTGTGGGGAATTCCTGGAATAGAGCTCGTGCAGTGACGCGTGGATTTGGTCCGCGTACACTTGACAGATGTGATATTGCTGGGCATGTTTTATACAGTCAGCCGTCATGGTGAACCCAAAGTACCCAAGTCTTGCACGTTCATGTGTGAGCCGCAACAACCTTCATGAATTTCTTCCATTAGATGTTCAACTTCTTTAGCATTCACGCATCTCAAATGGGTATAGTCGGGCCACTGGGTAATTAATTGCAAGTCCTTTCAAGCATGACCATTCAGACATTTTCTTGTGGTGTTCTCTGGGAACTCCGTACGCCAAGTATCTTTTTATATCAGTGAGTCATGGTTGACTGTCTGATTCTTCGATTGTACAACAATAGGTTGAAACCTCTTTGATTTTGATCTCCATTGGCAGTTTTTGGTTTCCCGGAGAAATTTTACTCATGGGCGCGAGCGTTGCCAATTTTTTTGAACGCAAAGACGCAAATAAGAACACAAGGTGATTGTTGGTTTGCTTCTCTTCTTCGCAGCTTTCATCCCCGTGGTGATGACGCTGCTGGCGTCATTGTTGTTGTCCCTCCATGGGTTTCTCCACCCTTCAGGGAATCCGATCAGTTGGAAGTACTTCGCCTTGCTGTGACGAACTTTCCGTAGTGGCTACATTTCAAGCCTTTCCGATCGACGTTGCTAACAATGGCATCTCTATGCATCGACAATGACGTCTCCCCTGTTGTGAACAACGACGAGCGTCAACAATGGCATCTCTTATGCAGGAGTCAACAACGGCGTCTGTCCCGTGTCAACAATGGTGAATCTTATGCAGGAGTCAACAACGGTGTCTTCCCCGTGTCAACAATGGCGACTCTTCTGCAGGGGTCAACAACGGTGTCTGTCCCGTGTCAACAATGACATCTTGATGACGTCTTCCCCGTGTCAACAATGACGTCTTTTCATCTCTATTTAAGTCGCCTATGCTTTAGCTCGATCAAACGAAAGGGAGTTGTTTTTCTCATCTCCTTTACTTTGTAAAACAACCTTCCCTTTTCCGGTGGTCGAATGTGGTCTGGTGGCGTGGGCCGATTTGACTATGATTGCCACTTTCTCTAAGCGAGGCGTAACATAGAAGACGGGTTCAATTATGATGATGAACCTCGGTGTCCCTCTTTGCTGCGGTACCCATTACTTATCTCTGGTCCCTTCCTTGATCGGATAGTTGCATAAGTTGATTCTTCATCAGGTAACGGATTTTTCTCAGAGTAGATCTCGTTTTTCCTGATCATACTCCTCACTCACTGCATTCAGGAATTGATACAATTTGGTATCTGCTTGATTTTGTGTTTCAAATTGAAATGTCGTCTGAGCCAACAGATCATTCACTGTAATGTATAAAATCAGATTCAGCAAGGGTGCCCCCATTAGCGAGTGGACGGACGAAAAAGCCCCTGGGAGCTTCATTGAGGAGAGCTCAACTAGTGATACCGGTTGAAAATAAGCATGACAAACCCCCGTGAGCATCAATGTCATCGAGTTGGATCACTTGGTGTGGGCCTGGTAATGAAACGGCAAGGAGAGGAAACAACAATGTCCCTGAACTTTCGGCTAAATGTTTCCTCCGGGCGAATTCATAATCTTTGAAAATAGGACGAAAACTCAGTCCTAAAAGTATTTTTTTTCCTTCCGGGTGTGTGATGGTCATATGTGGGAGGTGGACTGTGGTCAGGATGGCCATATGTGGGAGGTAGAGCTTCGCCAGGATGGCAAAAGTGCCTTACATGGATTGATGAAGTACCACGACAGTAGTGTTCCTCGGGAAGACGAGATCAGGGATATTGTGGTAGTCACGGCTGCCCGGAGCTTAGAAAAGCAAAAATCCGCTCGACCTAGGAGGTCATGCCAGCGATTGACTGCACTGTGCGGGAACTCATGGTGTGCATGGTTTGCTTTAGCTTGATGAATTTCTCCTCGTGTTTTTGAGGTGCCGGAGTCATCGAATGTCGCATGGATTTCCGGAAACCTAAATCCAAAATACCATAGTAAGAAGGATGAATACACAATTGATCATGCATGATTGATTTCAAAAATTCTGCATGTTCCGTTCATTCCATTAATAGACTTTGATTGCATGTATGGCAAAAGATTTTTTTTCAAAAATACTTTATAAGGATTTGGCCAATCGATGTCTAGTTCTTAAGACGTTTCACACAACGACGTAGCTCATTGAGTGCATTTGTTGCTTGTTCCTTGGTTCGAACGAAGGTCGAGGACATGTATTTTGAAAATCTTTTTATTTGCCTCATTCTTCGTATGAACTGTTCAAGGGTGTCATTCAACTTAGCAACGTTGCCCCCACATTTTTCCAAAGTGCCCCAACATTGCTAGAATAACGGTGGTTGTTGGAGTCTATCCCTAATTATCTCATTCGGGTTGAAAGACGGACTTGCTGGTGTCGAATGGAACTTGTGAACGTATTCCGTTGTTGTTAATCACGCAGACACGTTTTTCCATATTTCATAATTTAGACAAGTCGTTGAGAATCCAATTGACTTTGTAGTTTACGAGCTCGTGAACCTCGTTAATCTTCTTGTTCACGTATTTCTGATTCTCTTTTGTCATGACTTTCCATATTCAGACAATTTCGACCGTAGGGTTGTATGACCTTAATGTGAGGGCAATGATTTTTTTTTTTCATCCTTACCAAACATGGTGCGTGAAACGTCTTAAGGATACAAGATTGAATGAACGGAACTTACATTATTTGTTTGTTTTTTTTGAAAAATGCAATGCAAGTGCGAGAATTTAACTTCATTAGTAAGACTCGTATTACATTTACAACAGTCTGGAATATATAATACAAAAGGCCCAATCCTATACCTGTCATGATCTAAGGCCAAAACAAAACACATTTACATCAATGGGCCAAACTTCTTCATGGGCCAAATTTCTTCATGGGTTGTGGGTCAATCTCGTATCCAAATACATGGGCCGAATTCCCATTTACATTAGTTGAGCCCAAAAATGAAAGTACACGCAAAACTGGTAAAGACTAAACACGGTGTGGAGCTTTTGTTCTAAATGGATGGAATTTCTAGGTCCTCTGAACCAGCGGAACCTCACCCCCTAAAGAGGATCACGGGCCCATTCCGATCATCGAGTTGAGTTGTTTGGGTGCGTGCCGGCGGTCCAAACCGCTCCGGGCGCATTCCCCTACTAAACTCCCTAAGCTCTTAATGTGCTCCAGGTCCGAGCGGGTAATGGTAACCAACGTGGTGTGTGCAAAACAAGATTTTTTTTTTTTTTTACTTATTACAATTACATCGCCTTTGGGACAAAATTTGAAACTGCAAGCATGAGCAAACGGTCAAAACGGATATGGCAAAATATAATATGGCAAAGCAAACATGACAAAGCCTAAACCCTCTAAAAGAGGTCCCCAGCAGAGTCGCCAAATTGTCGGACGTCGGATCCGACTTTCCCGACCCGTTTTGGAAAAATAATTTTAAATTTTCGTTTTTGAAAATGTCGGGTCTTGGCGAGCGACTTGTCCAGTCGAGCGGGGTCATCAACCGGACCGAAAATTTTTGAAAGAGTCGCCACCGATTAATTAAAGGCTAATCGGAATCCTAAAATTGCCTAGGGTACATGGAGTTTATATCCTAGGGCTTAAAAAGGTCTACGTCCAGAGAATCGAGTTCGGGGGTTTGATTACGTTTTAAAAGCTCGCGAGCTTATAATCCGCCCTTTCGGTACTTTAATTTGCTTTTGAAATGTTTTTCAATTTTGCCCGAATTGCCCGTTTTAATCATGTTTGACCAAAAAAAAAAAACATGCACTTTCTTTAAATTAAACAAATCATGTACAAACAATTTTTTTTTTTTCAAATAAACAAGAGAGAACTAAAGTTAATCGTGCTCGAAAAAAAAATGGTTTAACTCTCGAGTCATTTTAAACGTGTCAAAACATGCACGAATAATTTTTGAAAATATTAAGCTCGTTGGACTAATTTGTCCAATTTTAAGAAGTTATAGGATGTCCAAAAAAATATAGGGACCAAAATGCAATTTATAAAATTTGAGCTGAATTGGACAAATATTTTCGAAAATTGCAGAAATGACCCTAAACTATTCTGGACTTATTTGTAACACTTGGTAAAGTTCTAAAATAACCCGAAAATTATTCTAGACTTATTTGTAACATTTTTGAAAAGTCATGGAATGTCCAGAAAAATTTAGGAATAAAAATTGTAATTTTCGAAAAAAAATATAACTTAACTGAAAATATTTTTTTAAAATTACAGAATCGACCCTAAACTATTCTAGATTTATTTGTAATACTTGGTAAAATTCTAAAAATAACCCAAAAATTATTCTAGACTTATTTGTAACATTTTTAGAAATCATGGAATGTCTAGAAAAGTTTAGAAATCAAATTGTATTTTTTTTTTTTTTAAGCTGAATTAAGAAAAAACAATTTGCACAAATGGCCCAAAACTTTTCCGGTTTGGTTTATAACACTCGATAACGTCCCAGAAATGACCCGAGAGTCCAAGGACCGAGTTGTAACCTTCATCAAAGTTTGGGAATGACCTAAGTCAATTTTGAAATTTGTTTTTTTCACATATACATAATATACATATATTATACATAATACATAATATATATATATAGTATTACATAGACATAATATAAATAGATATTATACATATAGATAAATAGATAACATAAACATAATATAAATATATATTATACATATAGATATATATAGTAATACATAAACATAATATAAATATATATTATACATATAGATATATATATAGTAATACATAAACATAATATAAATATATATTATACATATAGATATATATATAGTAATACATAAACATAATATAAATATATATTATACATATAGATATATATATAGTATAAACATAATATAAATATATATTATACATAAACATAATATAAATATATAATATACACATATATATATATATTAACAAGTATATTATACATAAATAGATAATATATGTATATAAACTCTCAATTTTATTTCACATTTAGAAAATACAAAATATGATATTGAAGATGAGAGAAATATACCTAACTCATGGGAGGCTAAAATACCGTACGAGGAACCGAGTCCGATAATTATCGGTATTTTTCACTCTTTTTTTTCTATTTTCTTTTTCTCTCTTTTTTTTTCTCTCATTCTCTCTTCATTTTGAACTCACCACCGTAGCTTCCTCCTTCAAGCCTTCTAGCATTCCTTGTATTTATAGAACAAATTGCATATTATTTAATTAATTAATAAAACTTTTTTTTTTTTAATAATAAAAAAAAACGTTTTTTTTTTTAATAATAAAAAAATAAAATCGGTGGAAAAGAGGCAATTTTCCACCGTTGAATTTTTTATTATTTTTTTTAAATTTTTTTATTATTTTTTAAAAAAAAAAAAAAAGTTTTTTTTTTTTTTTTTTTAGTTTTCAAATATATATATGTATATATATACTATATATATTTTTCAAATCTCAATTCCTCGCATACGGTATTTTGATCCCGAGCCAAAATCAGGTGTTTACAGTCACCACGCCCCACAACGATGCTATGGTCATTACGGCAGATATTGACGGCTGTGATGTTGCAAGGATTCTGGTCGACGGAGGCAGCTCGACCGACATCCTGTTTCTGGACGCCTTTGAAAAGATGGGCAAATCCAAACGCGACCTGAAGAGGGTCGACTTTCCGCTGATCGGGTTTGCGGGAAGAACAACTTATCCACTGGGGGCTATAACCATGCCAGTAATATCTGGCGAGGGGTGGAAGAGCATTAAGGTGTCGGTCACTTTCCTGGTGGTCGATTCACCTACATCCTACAACTCCATCATAGGGAGGACCATGATCAACCCAAATAATATTGTGGCCTCCACTGTCCACCAGAAGATGAAGTTCCCCACTCCCAATGGGATTGGAGAAGTGCTCGTAGATCAGCCTTCCTCGCGATAATGTTATGTGAACTGTTTGCGCAGAGGCCGATCCCCGCGAGGACTTGGCTCGGCCAGCACCCATGGAGGAATTGGAGGAGGTCGAGATCGATGGTCCAGACAAAAAGGTGCGCATCGGGACCACCTTGAAAGAGGATCAGAAGGAGGCCATGACCACCCTCCTCAAGGAATTCAAAGAGCTCTTCGCCTGGCAGCCGAGCGACATGCCAGGAATCAGCACAGATATTATACCCCTCCATCAAGCCGATCGCCCAAAAGAGAAGATCATTCGGGACTGATAAGCGTTTGGCAATCAGGCAGGAAGTCGGCAAGTTGATTGAAGCTGACTTCGTCAAAGAACTAAAATTCCAGAGCTGGGTCGCCAACCCAGTTTTGGTCAGGAAATCTAACGGCAAGTGGAGGATGTGCGTCGACTTCCGCGACTTAAACAAGGCTTGCCCCAAGGATTCATATCCCCTTCCGAGAATTGATCAGCTGGTCGATGCTACCTCGGGTCATGAGATGTTGAGCTTCATGGACGCCTATTCAGGCTACAACCAGATCAGAATGCATCCAGATGACGAGGCCCACACTGCTTTCTATGCTGACGGGGACATTCTATGCTACAAGGTGATGCCCTTTGGTCTCATCAATGCCGAGGCAACTTATCAGCGGATGGTGAACCGACTGTTCCAGGACATGCTGGGAAGGAACATGGAGGCCTTCGTAGATGATATGCTCGTCAAATCCATCAAAGGCAATCCTCATACCACCGACCTCCGTGAAGCTTTTGAATGCATGAGGAGACACAGCGTTCGCCTGAAACCGGCAAAGTGTGCCTTTGGAGTCAAGTCCGGGAAGTTCCTGGGTTTTATGGTCAGCGAAAGGGGCATTGAAGCAAACCCGGAAAATCTAAAGGCCATAGAAGAAATGAAGTCGCCAACCTGCCATAAGGAAGTCCAGTGCCTGAACGGCCGACTAGCTGCTCTTAACCGCTACCTCTCCAAAGCAAGCGACAGGTCCCTCCCGTTCTTCAAAACCTTGAGGGCCAACCGCAAGTTCGAGTGGACGCCAGACTGCGAGGAAGCATTCTAGTCCTTGAAAAGGCATATCCAAACACTCCCAGCTCTAGCAAAACCCGTTCCAGGCGAGCAGCTTTTCCTTTATCTAGGCATTAGCGATGTGGCAGCAAGTGCTGTCTTAATAAGGGAGGAAAATAATGTTCAGAGTCCAGTGTATTTCATTAGAAAAATGTTCAACTCAGCAGAAATAAAATATGTCCAGATTGAGAAGTATCTTTATGCCTTAGTTATTGCTGCTCGGAAGCTGAGACCTTACTTTCATGCGCACGAAATCACGGTCCTCACCAATCAACCTCTCAAAAACTTCCTGATGAAGCCAGATTCTTTAGGAAGAATGGTCAAGTGGGCGATCGAGCTCAGCGAGTTCAAGATCAAATTTGCGCCAAAAACGGCCATCAAAGGTCAAGCACTAGCTGATTTCATAGTGGAAAGCACGAGTAACGGTCAAACAGAAGCAGAGAACAGGCCAACTCAGTCAGCAGACGAAAATCAAATATGGGAACTCTATACGGATGGGTCTTCATCAAAAGAAGGCTCGAGCCTCTGAAGTACGCGATCGCCTTGACATTTCCAGCGACCAATAATGAAGCAGAATATGAGGCTCTTATCACAGGACTCAGACTAGCAAAAGGAATGGGTATAACTGCACTTAAGGTAAAAAGTGACTCAGAGCTTATTGTCAATCAGGTTAATGGCGCCTACGAGGCAAAGGGAGAAAAGATGAAGAAATATCTCGGCATTGCCAAAAAGCTGGTCGCGGAAATCCCAAATTTCGCGATTGAGTTTATTCCTCGCCAAGAAAACCAGATGGCAGATTCTTTGAGTAAACTAGCCTTCGGAGGGGCGACAGTCCAGGATGTACAATTTCTGGAGAAAGCTCTATGTTCAGTCCTGGAAAGCAGAGCAGAGGTCTTCAACATCCAAGCACAAGTCACATGGATGACCCCGTTCCAGAGTTATTTAAAAGAAGGAATCCTCCCGGAGGACGAAGGAGAATCCACGAGGATTAGAAGGCTCGCAGCAAGCTATCTAATCATCGATGGAGAACTCTACAGAAGAGGCTACTCGACACCTTACTTGAGGTGTGTTGCTCATTCTGAAACGGAAAAGGTTCTTCGAGAAGCTCACGAAGGGGCAGCAGCATGCCATGAAGGTGCTCGATCACTAAGCAGGAAAATATTCAGATTGGGATATTACTGGCCGACCTTGGGAAAAGACGCAGCCGAGTTAACACAGAAGTGTGAAATTTGCCAGCAGTTTGCACCACGATCGGGTCGACCATCGACATTATTATCCCCAATGGCGGGTGCCTGGCCTTTCGCTCGATGGGGAATCGATATATTGGGTCCTTTTCCCATTAGCACTGGTCAGTGTATTCACATTATAGTGGCAATCGACTACTTCACTAAGTTGGTAGAGGCGAAAGCTCTAGCTTCGACAACAGAATTCCAAGTCATCAAGTTCCTGCATCTCAACATATTCTCCAGGTTTGGCATTCCTAAGGTACTTATCAATGATAATGGTCCGCAATTTGTTGGAAAGGAGCTGAAATGGCTCTGTGAAGAATATCATGTGGACCATCGTTTCAGCTCAGTACATCATCCTCAAAAGAATGGGCAAGCTGAAGCAGCCAATAAGGTTGTCTTAGCAGGACTCAAGAAAAGGGTTCGAGCATTCAAAGGGAACTGGGCAGATGAACTGGAAAACGTATTATGGGCAATCAGAACAACGCCTAAGGCGGCCACAGGAGAAATGCCTTTCAGTTTAGTGTACGGATCAGAAGCAGTAGCACCAGCCGAATTAGCAGTGCCTACCCACAGAGTCTTACACTTTAACGCAGAGGCAAATGAGATCGAGCGCAGAACTGACCTCGACTTAGCAGAGGAAAAGAGATGGCTCTCGGAAAAGACACAGGCAAAGATGCGCTTGGCGACCGCTCGGTATTTCAACAGAAAAGTCAACGCTCGCCAATTTTTCGTGTGGGAGATGGTTATGAGAAGGAATGAATTCACAAGGCTGGACAGTAAAAACAAACTTTCAGCCAAATGGGAAGGATCGTACAAAGTAGTAGAGATCGCCGCACCAGGATCCTACTATTTGGAAACCACCGAAGGCGAGAGGTTACCCCGTCCATTTAAGTCTGAGAATTTAAGAAGATTTTATGCATAGCTTGTAATCGAACTGTTATGTCAATAAAAGAAAGCCATTCCTTCATAAAGTGTGTCTACTCGAAGCAAGCCGAAGCCAAAAGCCCTGACGCCAAAGTCAGGCCAAAAGCCCTAGCAACAAAGCTAGGCCAAAAAGCCCTATCGCCAAGAATAGGCCAAAAGCCCTGACGCCAAAGTCAGGCCAAAAAAGCCCTAGCAACAAAGCTAGGCCAAAAAGCCCTATCGCCAAGGATAGGCAAAAAAGCCCTAACAACAAAGTTAGGCCAAAAAAGCCCTAGCAACAAAGCTAGGCCAAAAAAGCCCTAGCAACAAAGCTAGGCCAAAAAGCCCTGACGCCAAAGTCAGGCCAAAAGCCCTAGCAACAAAGCTAGGCCAAAAGCCCTAGTAACAAGGCTAGGCCAAAAGCCCTGACGCTAAAGTCATACCAAAAGACCTATCAATAAAGTTAGGCAAAACAAAAAAGCCCTGACGCCAAAGTCAGGCCAAAAGACCTAGCAATAAAGTTAGGCAAAACAAAAAGCCCTGACGCCAAAGTCAGGCCAAAAGACCTAGCAAAACGTTAGGCAAAATAAAAGCCCTGACGCCAAAGTCAGGCCAAAGAAATTTTAGGCGATCACTATGGATGATAAAGCCTGAAAAATTACAAGTCCCCTGTTATTATGCCAACACCTCAAAGGTTAAAACTTCAAAAAATGTAATATCTCTTTGAACTTAGAAGTTTATGCTTTTAAGTGTCAGAAGTATTATCTTTAGAAAGTTCGACTTATGCTTGGTCTAAGATTTTAAGGGTCGACGACATTACAAAGCAAGAAAAAGTGGAAAGTAATTATGATTAAGACATTGGATGAATAGCCAAACATGTTCAAAAAGGCTCATGAATATAAAAGGCATTCAATACAAAAACCCAAGTCTTAAGAAAGTAATTACAAACCAAAACGAAAATTACAAAGACATCTATCTAAAAAAGATGAAAATAAATACGGTCGCCAAAGAGTTGGAGGCTTCAAGCTTTGGGATCCTCAGGGGCAAGGGTGCTCTGCTCGCCTTCGGGGGCAGAAGTACTGGGCTCGCCTCTAGGAGCAGCCTCTTCAGCAACAGCGGGCCGAGAAGGGTGACCCCGCAAGAAGCTCTTCAAGGATGAAACTTCCCCAAGGGGAAAGTTGGGGTCGACCGCCTGGACCTCCTCCACCAGGTCTTGAAGAAAATCGGAAATCGCCGACTTCATCACCTTCAAGGCATGGTCCTCAAAGTCTTCAGAGGCCTTGAACTCCTCAACCACGGCTTGGGGTGAAGGAATCGCCTTCAGCTGATCAGCCAGCCGGTTCTTCTCCTCCTCCAGGGCGATCCCCCTGGCTTCAGCAGCATCCCTCTAGGCGTCAGCAGCGGCCCTTTGCGCCTCAGCGGCGACCCGAAGAGCGTCCGACTCGGTCATCTAAGCGCGAACCTCCTTCAACTCAGCCTCTAGGCGAGCCCGGACCGCTTCTCCTTCATCAAGGCACCGATGAAGGGCTTCAAAATCCTGAAGGGCAGCCGCCACATCGGCCTCCCTCCGCTTGATATCAGCAAGGAGGCGCTGCTCCTTGCTGAAATACTCTGACCGGGCATTGTCTACCAAGGCGATCGCCGCGTCAGCAGTCGTCTTGATAGCCTCCAGCTGCCCAGGGGAGATCCCCGTGCTCCGGTATTGCTCCAGCTCGACAAGCAGGTCTGAATGCTTGCCGGCGAGCTCGCTGAAGACACGGTCGATCATCACCTCTTCCCGAACGAGCTGACAACAAAAGAAAAATGAGAATTGTCAGGACACGAACAAAAGGGAACGACTATGGAAAGAGGAAAAAGAAACGAGGCCTTACCAGAGCGACTCGTTCGTAGTGAGACCGAAGGAACCCCTCGATCTGAGGAAGCTCCGTGGGGACGGACGAACGGTCCTTGGGAGGAATTATCCCATCAAGGAGCCGCATGCACAAGTCTGGGCTACCCCGGAGGCTCTTCTGGGCAGGGCACCCCTTCTTCGAAAGGTCCCCACAAGGGAACCAAGCACCCCGAGAGTTCGCAGCCTTGAGCGGCTGGAACAAGCTCGCCATGGAGCAATACTCCTCCCCAGGAACCCTTGAAGAGCTGGGGGCATCGGAACCCTTCTTATGGGTCCCAGACTCCTTCGGGGGGACCGCGGACGCCGTAGGAGGTGGGGGCGCCAAAGATAAAACCTTCCCCTGGCCAGCCGTAGGCCCCTGGGGGGAAGGAGGGATGACCGCCGAAGCAGGAGCCTTCCCTTTGCCAGTGGAAGGACCCTCAGGAGGAGGAGGATGCTGTTCAACAGCAAACAATTTCCAGGGTACACCCCCCTTGTACAAGAAGTAAAACTTCTTGTAGTTGGAGTTAGTGGCCCGGAAATCATTGACCAGGCGGACATGGACGTTCCAAACCCATCCCTGAGGGCCTCCCCACTCTGAAAACTTCGGCCATCGGGATTGGAAGTGGTGGAGGTGGTTTGCCCCTGCTGCCAGTCGGAAGAAACACCGGAACAAGGCCAGTGAATACACCCATTCCTAGCGTAAGCACAGGAACTTGAAACCGACCCACATCCTGAGGGCATTCGGAACAAGCTGCGTGGGGTGAATCCCGTAAAACTGACACAAGGTCTGTAAATCCTCACAGAGAGGAAAACGCAACCCAGCATCGATCTGGGCCGCATAAATGTAAACCTCTCCGTCGTGAGGAAAATGCAGACCTAAGCCAGGATACCTAGGAGCATCCTCCACGCTGAAGCCACCGAGCGCCACCACGGTCTTAAAATAAGTCGGCTTCAATTCATTAGGCTTGACGTCTACTCGAACAAATTCAAATATTGCAATGATAAACATAAAAAGCAAAGAACAGCAGGGGATATCACCAAAACAGAGCGTCGAAAGAACATGGATTTACCTTTCGGAGAAAAGATGGGTGTTTGAAGCACAGGCCCATCTACCACCACTGGGGTGGCCGCGGACCTCCCCACGTTAGGCTGTTTCCCCGCTGAGGAGGGCACAGCTTCATCCCTAATGGTCAAGGGAACACTGACATTCTGAGGGGCGCTGGTTTTGTTAGCACCCTTGATGGCCATGTGTTTGACTCTCTGACTTCTGGGGGCCATGGAAATGGTCGAAAGGAGAACTGAAGAGGATTGAAAGAGAAAGGAGAGGGATTCGCAAAGAGGCTCTGGAAATTTGGAAGAGTGAATAAGCGTAAAGAACAAAACAGAGAAACTGACGTTTCTTATATAAGCCCAAAAAGGAGTAACCGCCACAGACGAATCGAAGCGACACGAAGAATAATTGCACATTTTTGGAAAAAAACAAAGCAATGTCAGAATTCCAAGAGACACCTCGGGGAGACAAACGGTTGTTGGTGCAGACAGTTGTCAGACTACCCTAGGTGTACGGAAAAGTAAATGTCAGGCGTGCCTCAAGTGACCGTTCGATTTCTGGACAACTGTGCAGTTATTAAATGCTAACAAGTCCACTAAGGAGACAAGAGGGTCGCCAGCGCACTAATAAGCGCTATCAGAAGTACCTCGGGCAGGTAGTGATCGCCTAGCCAAGAAAGATAGACTTTCATAAACCTAGATTACCTCGAGTGATCGCCAAAGGGGAATAAAAGAAAGGATATTTTTTCAGCTTTGAGCGAAGAAAAAACTGCTCGCCAAACAGGCTCAAAATGCCTCAAAGGTCATGAACCAGTACAAGAAACGAAGGAAACCGAATCTAAGACGTCACTATCTAAAATCCTACCAGGAAATAAAGCTCGACTGAAGAGACTTCAATCAAGCTTCGGGGGCAAATGTTGGATATCGATAGTGACAGCCCAGTAGGGAAAAAGGCCTCGAAGGCCCAATAATTATAGAGGGGGTAAACCCATAACATTCAAACCGGACCGGCCTCCATAGAATGGCCCAGAACCGAGCCCAAAGCCTCTGAGGACACCATAAGTGCTCGCCATTCTTTACCAGGCCGTGACCTCTCACTGCTCGCCATGAGAGTGCTCGCCCCGAAGAGAGCCCTGCCTCTCTCCTCTGGTCCCACTAAACCGTTAATAACAGAGTGGCCAAGATATCCCGCATATCTCGGTCACATATTCACTAAAGATTAGATTTGGTAACTGCAATATCTCGCAGTAACTGCCATATCCCACGATCCGAATCTTCAGCAACTCAATATACATTAAGATATTCAGTTGCCTTTATACGGTTCTATCTCTCTTACCCTATAAATACCCTTGCTTTACATACGTTCTTCACGTTTTGAGTTTTATACACACATATACTCATTTAAGCATCGGAGAGGGACCCAGAGACACCCCCTCTGTTGCGCTCCCCTACTTGCAGGTTCACCGGAGTTGGAGCTGAAGCGTCATCCCCACCTTGTCTAGCATTCAATTCACTGCCAGATCAGCATCCAGGATTTCACGATCCAACAATACGTAATATTGCAGTTAGCATATGTAACCTCCATTAGAGATATGCCTGAGATACGCGGGAAGACATGCCAAATATTTTGCATTTGTTGAGGGACCCACGATGGAGGGCTAAGTATTTGGTGAGCACTTGAGCCTTGGGCGATCACATGGATTCCAAGTGATGATTGGGTCGATCTGTGGTTTCCATCTTTCCATGAGTATGTGTTGGCTCAGTCTGGAAATGTTTGGATGTATCCCTTACCCCAAAATCGTGCTAGGCCAAAAAGGTCATGCAAGATTTATGTCATATTGGGTCGTTACTGATGATACGTAACAATGATGATCGGCCTAGGCTCCACCTTCCTAGATCACTCAAGACGTACGACTTAGTCTGGGTGATAATGTCGACTGGTTGAATCAATTCATTATGAGCATATGCAAATCATCAATGGCTAGAAGCTCTTTCAACATTGAAATATTGCAATTATGGGATAATCAATCCAATTTTGTAAACAATGTACACATGCCTTTTTATATTATACATGCGGGAGGATAAATATGCATGTGATTAGATGACATATTTCGAAGAGCTTAGTATACATAACATTCCTACTTGAACCAATTCGCTAGATGCACTTATATGTTCTGATACCAAAAATGGAGTGGCAACGTTGAAGTATTTGTATCATCGTCTTCGAGAGCAAGCTCCTAATTCAATATAATTGAGATCGACTACATCGACCACCACCAGCTTGGAGGTGTGCACAACTAGATGGTTGGAGTATAAAGACCTTACCCAAATTTTTGCGTTCATCTGGAAGCTTACCTCCAAGTCACTCTCGCTAAAAAGGAATATGATGGAACAAGGCATACATATCGATTCAAATTGTTAGTTTTGTGGTGAGGAAGAATCAGAGGAACATATATGATCTTCTAGTGTTGTTGTACTTAACCAGAATGGTTTGTCAAACTCCATATTATCTACAAGGTCAGTTAGTTTTAGCCGTGAACCCTGTTATGAAAACTAATTTTGTAGCCACTAACATATTAGTGGCGGCAAAAGGGCCCTTTCTGACAAACTTCAACCATAACTGTAGGGGTATTTTCTTGTAGTGTGGGTTGCAAGGTTGCTCTACTATAATTCTCGAGCTCAATTTAATGATTACATTTGTCCAACCTCGTTCAAAGGCTAGCTACACTACAAGTTGCTTGGCAAACCCTCCCAATTCACTTGCATGATCGAGAAACTACCTCCAAGTTTGTGGAAGTTCAGGGCGAGTCTAAAACAAGAGACTCAGAAGATAACAGTTGAAGACTTTGTTCGCCGTGTTTCAATCCATGAAGAAACAATGAAGGGTTAGATTGCGATTAACCCCGTTAAAGCCAATGTTATGGAACACAGTCAAAAGGGCAAGCAGAAGGGTAAAAAACTTGGACTCAAGGGTGGAATCTCCAAAAAGCCAAAGACCCAACCTCCAAAATGCTTTCAAGGATCATGTTTTACCTGTGTTAAGACATGTCATAAGTCTAATGTTTGCAGGTTTCCTAAGAACAAGCAAGAAGAAAACACAATTGGGGGTGTCTCTAAAGACATAGAGGAGTTGAACCTTTCTGATGTCGTGCCTGAGGTGAACCTGACTGACTCTAACCCACAGGAATGGTGGGTAGATACATGGGTCACCAAACACATATGTTCTGATAGAGGAATGTTCAACAACTTTGAAGGAGTTGAAACTGGAGAAAATATTTTCATGGGAGATTCAGCTTCTTCATAGGTCAAAGGCAAAGGGAATGCTATTCTGAAGATGACGTCTGGCAAGGAACTAACTCTGAGGAATGTATTATTTATGTCAGACGTCTAAGTGCATCCTTGGTCAATAAACATGACTTTCAGTTAGTCTTTGAGGCTGATAAATTTGTATTGACTAAGAATGGGGTGCTTGTGGGAAAGGGATATTATTCTGGGGGCATGTTTAAGCTAAATGTAATGGTAGTCAAAACAAAGATGAATAAAGAAAGTTCTTCTCCTTACATGGTTGAGTCTTCCGATGTGTGGCATGGTAGACTTGGTTAGATAAATTATGATATGATACGTAGATTAATTGCGTTAAATAACATTCCCAATTTTTTAATATATCCCAAACACAAGTGTGTCACTTGTGTTGAGGCTCAATTCACAATGACAAATTTTCATTAAGTTGAAAGAAAAACTAAACTCCTTGACTTAATACATAGTGATGTATGTGATTTAAAATTGTGCAAACAATGGGTGACAACAAGTATTTTATTACTTTTGTCGATGATAGCACAAGATACTGCTATGTATACTTGATAAAAAATAAAGATGATTCTATAGAAAAATTTACTCTCTATAAGCAAGAAGTTGAAAATCAACTCAACTAAAAGATTAAGGTGCTGAGAAGTGATAGGGGTGGGGAGTACGATGATCCCTTTCAAGAATTATGTGTTAGTCATGGAATCATTCATGAATTCACAACACCTTATTCGCCACAATCAAACAGAATTGCAAAAAGGAAAAACTGAACATTGGAAGAGATGATGAATTCAATGTTACCAAGTTCTGGGTTACCCCAAAATATGTGGGGAAAAGCTATATTGAGTAGTAATTACCTTTTAAATAGCGTACCCCGCAAAAATAAAAATAAAGCGTTTAATTCGATGGGGCTCAAAATGATCGTGAGGAGTTGTTGTGGAAAAGTGGTAATCATCCTGAATCAAAGAACCTCTCGATGGGGGGGGGGGGGGGGGGGGGGCTAGAAGCGATGACAAGTCACGAGGAGTGCAACTAGCCTTTGAACGAGGTCGAACAAATGTAATCATTAAATTGAACTCGAGAATTGTAGTAGAGAAACTTTGCAACCCACATTACATAAAAATACCCCTAGAGTTATGTTTGAAAATTGCCAAACAATTCCCTTTTGCCGTGAATAATTACATTACAATAGAAGGAGTCGCTAACAACTCTTTCTGAGGGCACTGGACTACTTGAGCCGTGAATAATACATGTTTTTAATTATTCACATCTCAATTAATTAGGAGCTAGCTGTTATTTTTTTTATTTGGTGGCTGAATGAAAAAAGTGTCGGGCTTTTGTAGGATTTTAATGGTTGAAAATAAACTATCATAAATATTAAAATACTTGTTTCATTATTTTTGCAACTCGATTTTCAAAGAATCGTTATTTTTCACGGGCCAATATTTAAAGAGATACTAATTTAGTTTCAATATTCATTTCTTGTTATTTTTCATGGTTCATTTGTGTAGTTGTCATTTTAAATGGCATGCATTTTTTGTATTTTTTGCGGCTCAAGAGTAACAACAGCGAATTAAAAGAAAATTAATTTAATTTTTGCAGCTCAAATATCGGAGATGTTATTTAAAAGAAGCGTTAAATACCAACTAGTTACCCGAGTTTTGGCCGTTTTACAAATAGCTACCTCAACTTTGAATTTTCAAAAACGCTACCTCGACTTTGGACAAAGGTACAGACAACCTCCTCATTTAACTTTTCCGTTAAATATGGACATAAATTTTGTGGCAGCACATGATTGGTTTCTGATTTTAAAATGTAAATGAACTTTTAAAATACTAAAAAAATCTGATCTTTTAAAAATACTAAACAAATTTGATTTTT
Source organism: Chamaenerion angustifolium (assembly GCA_946814005.1). Lineage (NCBI taxonomy): Eukaryota > Viridiplantae > Streptophyta > Magnoliopsida > Myrtales > Onagraceae > Chamaenerion > Chamaenerion angustifolium. The sequence continues at coordinate 7,625,773 of OX328279.1, forward strand.
TAGAAAATTAATAGAGAAAATAAGAGTTTCTAATATAATACTTTTATTGAAAATATGAAACAAAATAAAAAAAAAAACTAATTATTTATTTATTTTTCATATTTTTAATAAAAGTCTTATATTAAAAACTCTTATTTTCTCTACTTAGTTTCCAATTTTTTTTAGTATTTTTAAAAAATTATTTAGTTTTTTAAATAATGTCCAATCATGTGTTGCCACATCATTTTTCGTCCATATTTAACGGAAAAGTTAACTGAGGTAGCAATTTTCCTCAAGTGTCAAAGTGTAGATAATTGTTTAGAAAATTCAAATTTGAGGTAGGTATTTTTATAAAGGACCAAGTTCGGGTAACTATTTGGTATTTAACCTTTAAAAGAAAGCTAAATTATTTTTCGTGACTCTTCTTTTGTCGTGAAATATAAATAACAAATAATTATATTTCGTGGTTCGTTTTTCCATACACATATTTGTTTTTGGTAAATAATAGTAATTAAGCAACATAGTCTTTTACAAATCTAGGGACAGTTTGACCTGACCCTCAGCATCCAAAGAGATGTGTTTGATCATATTTAACGGTGGTTTTTCCCAAGTTTGAAAGTGTTCTTCCTGATTGACCCCTTCTTTCGCCAAAAAATCAGCAACTCCGTTTGCCTCTCGACAAATATGTCTGATCTTGAGTCGCCTGAATTCCCGCATGATTATTCTACAGTCAGAAATAAGGAGCATCAGTGGACGATCCACATTTTCCTCTTCCACTAAGAGGTTAATCGCCTCATTAGCATATAATTCTATATGTAAGTCTTGAACACACACGCTTTCGACTATGGTTAGGCTGTCCCGGATGGCCCAAAGTTCTGCCACTAAACTGCTAGTAATACCAATCCTCCTTTGAAAGCCTTTTACCCAACCACCCCATTCATTTCTCAAAATCCCCGCTCCCTGCCGGACCCGGATTGCCAAGCGATGATCCATCCATGTTGAGTTTTAACCATCCATGGGATAGAGGTTTCCATCCCACCTTGATTGTCTTTATTATGTAAGTGTTCTTGTTTATCCTAAACTCTTCTGAAATATCTTTTGCCTAACACAAAGTTAAACTAGCAACATCAATCTTAACAGTAAGAATATTAAAAGTCCACGAATTTCGATTTTTGCAAAGGAACCAAATAGCAGAAGTGAAAATGAATTTCCTCTCGATCCCTTTCGCATGCACCCAACTGTTCCTGCAGTTTAACTCTAATCAAGTAAAAATATTATCCAAAAAAAAAAATAGAATAGTCTCGGGGGATGCCTAGGTCATATCAAAATTTATGTGCCACTATGCAATCATGAAGAATATGAATTGTTGTTTCTTTCTATTCCCCACAAGAATTATAGATTGGTTTAATACTCATTCCCCTCTTATGCAGCATACTAGTCGATGCCATTTTTTCATGATTGCAAAGCCAAATGAGGAATTTTATCTGAGGAATTATTTTGGTTTTCCAAATCTAGTCTCAATTGCCTACATGAAACTCAAGATTTTGATTTCTCAGGTTTTTGATGAATTTGTGAACAAACAAAACTGAAGAGATGCCTTTCGGGTTTCCCATCCAGATCTTTCTATCTGGAGTGTCCACCATTGAACTGATTGGAGTACCCAAATACTTTCTTTTATCATGTTAGGTAGGTGAAAAGAAAGTTTTTCAAAATTCCATATCCATGAGTCATTGATAAGGTACCTAATAGCAATCTGATCCTCATTCATGCTCAGAGGGCCACTAATCAAAGTTTTGATCGGTTTTTTCCCCAACCAAGAATCCCACCAAAACGTTACCTTAGACCCATCCCTAACAACCCATCCCATACCCTTTTCCAAAGTTATTTTTCCGATTGTCAGGGCTTTCCCATTAGAAGATCCCATTTTGGTAGGTTTCTTATTCGGATTGTCATATTTAAATTTACGAATCCTAGCCTAGGGCCCTGAGGAATTGTTACATCTCCAGTAGAAATTCGCCAGCATAACCAATTTTCTTTCTCTCGAGATAGGAAGCCTCCCTTGTCATGACGAAGAGTAATCGAATTCAACCTCACCGTATGAATTTTCCTTTTTTCATCAGTGGATCCCCATAGAAAGTCCCTATTCAACTTGTATAACCCATTACAGGTAGCAGTTGGAAGGTAAGTACATTGCATGAAATACGTCAGAATGGAGGTCCTAACTGATTTTATGAGGACACTCCTACCTGCCATAGAGAGAAGCTTTGACCTCCAACCCGTCAGTTTTTTCTTAACCTTATCCAAAATGAAGTTGAAAGATGACTTATCCTTTTGGTATAAACTCATGGAGAAACCCATACAATCATCCAACTTAACCACTTTCTTAAGCCTCATCAAACTCAGCCAAATTATTAGTTGACTGAGTGTCGAGATTTTTAGAAAAAATCATTTGAGACTTTTCGAAGTTTATTTTTTGATGGCACAAAAATAGTTAATAGTGTATTTCATAGCGATGGAGTTTTGGATAGGGCAGCGCCTAATAGTCAAAAGTGTCTTCCAGACGCATGCTTAATAAAATGGATAAAAAATTGTATTTTCCTTTCGATCGAGTCTCCAGTTCTCAATTCATTCTCTATTCTTCGTCATTTTGTTCCGCCTACTTCGTTTGCCACTCCGTCTGTTCTTTCACTGCTCAGCTGAGCTCTGCTTGTCCCTTGACTCTTCATCTGTAGCTAGGTTATTCACTTAGCGAGCCTTTGTCGTAGCTCTTCTTCTTTTCGTTCGATCGATAAGTTTTCTTTGCAATTCCTTCAATTAATTCTAATTCTAAAGATTTTGTGTGTTAATGATTGCGGCATCTGTTCATTTGGATTGCTCTTCATCCAAACATTGACAATTCAAACAAACCCTAATCCTTAATATTGAAGATTTGTTGTTTATGATAATTTTATGGTTCTATCTTTGTATCTTCGTTTCGGATTAGCAAGAAGGTTTCGTTTATCTATTTTCCACCATTGTTGTTCTGGAATTATGTTTTCCTTACAATTTGCTTCATTGCTGATTAATAAGAATTTTTTTGTTTCTCTATTTTCCATCTCATGTTGTTCCTGAATTATGTTTTCCTTGCAGTTTGCTTCATTTCTTGAATTATGATGTTCCAGAATTATTCATTAGATAGGATAAGAGTATACTCTGCTGATTTTTCAAATTATACACATTTAAAGAAAAAATCCAGTCTGTCTAATAAGAAGGAATCCGTAACAATGAAATTCTTGTCTAAAATGCAGTTTAAGTATTAACTATTAAGTGGCTAGAGATGATAATACTCTTGTTGCACAGACGCTTGAAGAAATGATTGAGTTTCATGTCAAATATGGTAATTTGATGTCAGATTCTTGATAATTGTGTTACATGATAATTGTGTTAATGACCACTCTTGTAATGTAAAACTTTTTATAATTATAACTAATTATATATTTTTTTAACAATACTGTACAAGTAGGCAGTAAAAATATTGATTTGCGAAATGGTAATATGCGTCTTCCCTAAGTTATAATGTCGGATTTGGATCCCTTGGATGTGTTATTAATATAGAGATGTGGAATTTGACCAATCATCTTGATTCTTTCAAAAAATTAGTAGGGCATGACGGTGATGTGGAACTCAAGGTGTCCACATCTAACTACAAAGAGAGAGATGACATTGTCATGTCATGAGTGAGATACACTGATTTACTTTTTGGCCAACTAGATAATATGAGAGACAATTTCTGACACGACACGATTAAACGATACGACACGATCTGATTTAAAGCGTATATGTATTTGAACTTAACGGATCTCGTGTCTAAACAATTCGTATACGTTTAGACACGATTAATAATCGTGTCTAAACAACTCAGATCTGCGGATATCTGTATAAACACGATAAAACACGATTAACTAATCGTGTCTAATCGTGTCGTGTCTAATCGTGACACGTTCAGAAAAATATATAAAAATAATGTTTTTCGTGTTAATCGTGTCGTTTCGTGTTTAATCGTGTAAATTCGTATCACTCAGGTCGTTCTTAATCGTGTCGTGTCGTATCGTGTAGTGTTAATCGTGCTGTGTCTATCCGTTATTTTTTTCAATTTTTAATTTCCAAGAAAGTTAATCGTGTCCCGTGTCGTGTCACGTGTGATCTGCTACTTAATCGTGTCGTGTTCATATATGATGTTTTGAGACACGTTTAGAAATTATCCGTTTAGACACGAAACCTGTTAAGACACGACACGATTAATAACACGATACGATTAGATACGACACGACACGATTGTCACCCCTACTAGATACAGTGATTGACATAGTCCAATTCTATTATTCTATTTTAACATATCATCATTTCAATTTTTATTTTAATAAATTAGAAACTATAACAAAACAAAAATTAATTGTCTTTAACTATTCTAGTAGTGAACTTTCATTAACTATCAAACATCGGAATTTTCAAAATGTCAAAGGTAAGATTCGTTAGGGTATGAAAATGCTCATAAAAGTTAACATATTTCTTAGACAAAGCACCTGTCATCGCATTTGCTTCCCGGAACACGTGTCTGATTTTGAATTTGTTAAAATTCAGAATAAACTTCCTGCAATCCAAAATGAGAGGCATTAGTGGTCTATTTGTGTCTCGATCCTCAATTATAAAGTTAATTGCTTCTTGTGTGTCTGATTCGACAGACAGATCATGCACACTCAAATTCGCTGTCATGGTTAAGTCGTCTCTTATAGCCCACAGTTCCGCCACCAGACTATTGATAATTATGATACGTCTTTGGAATCCTTTTATGTCAACACTTCATTTCATTATGTGTTAAGCATGTAAAAAATTTAATAAAAATAATATAGATAGATAGATGTAATTCGACAAGTTGATCCCGTGTTACTATTTTGTCTAAACAAAAATTAATATTAAAAGGTGAAAGAGTTTTTAAAATTGTGTAACCCAATTTGATTAAATAACTATATTCAATCAACTAAACAAAAATCTTAACTATCAATACAAATCTCCTCTTAAAACGTTAATTAATGCTGAAACCTTTCAAAAAAACACACCTGAACCTGATATTAAAAATTGAACTTGATACTACCTAATAAGTCTAAAACACTTTAGACTAAAATGAATAACATTTTAAGTGTTTTTTTTAATATGAGGCATGAAAACTGATAAAATCAGAACGAGTTGATTCTAAACAAACCGTTTCACAGAGCAGAAAACTGGAAAATATGGAATCATCACTTGGGGTTCATCGAAGTTGATCCCTTCATTTGGCAACTTCTCCCCCTTAAATACCTAAATCTATAAGTCTGATACAAAGAATGACATGAAACGAAGAGAAAACGGAAAGACAACAAACCAGAAAACGGAGTCAAGATTGCAGTAAATGAGAACTGCCTAAACCCTAGATGCGGATGAACATAACAAAGGTAATGAACAGACAGAACAAATGAAGAGATGCGGAAGCTTTTGGAATAAGGCCGCGGCTGGCTGGGCTGGACAACTGAAGATGCTGGGCTGCACGAGTGGACCAGCAGATAAAATGTGGGTCAATGAATGAAATATACCCAATAAGATGGAAGCCTGCATCTGTGGATAACTCTGCATTTTAACACTCCCCCTCAGGCTGACATCTCCCCATGTCTTCCAAATATATTCCACATACCAAGCTTGTCAGATAGATGATTGTGTTGTTGGCTCCCCAATGCTTTTGTGAGTATATCGGCCAGCTGATTACCTGTCTTAGTATGCCTCAACTCCAAAATATTATCGAACAGTTTTTCTCTAATATAGTGACAATCAATCTCAATATGTTTAGTTCTTTCATGGAAAACAGGGTTGTTGGCAATTTGTATGGCAGCTTTGTTGTCACAATGTAAAATAGATGGTTTTGTTTGTTTAAAACCCAAATCATTTAACAAATTCCTAAGCCAAACAATTTCAGACAGAGTTGAACCCATGCTTCTGTATTCAGATTCAGCAGAAGATCTGGACACAGTGTTTTGCTTTTTAACTTTCCAAGAAATCAAGGTTTGCCCAATAAATACACAGAAACCAGTGAAAGATCTTCTAGTTTCAACACAACCGGCCCAATCGGAATCACAATACCCGATTAGGTTGGGTTCATAATTACTAGATAACAGAATTCCCTTACCTGGTTCCTGCTTCACATACCTTATTATTCGCAGGGCTGCATTTGAATGAGATTCCTTTGGATCCTGCATATACTAACTCAAATTCTGTACAACAAAGGTTATATCTGGACGGGTAATACTAAAATATAACAGTTTTCCTATCAGTCTCCCATATAGGCTGATATCATCTAGGCCCTTATCATCATCATTAACATTCAAATGTTTATGATAACTTCTGCTAGTCAGCTTTAAATTTTGCTCCATGGGTTTTTTAGCAATTTTGGCTCCTGATAGCCTAACATCAAAAATTAATTCCAAAGCATACTTTCTTTGCGACAAAACCAACCCCTTTTCAGATCTAGCAATCTCAATCCCCAAAAAATATTTCAATTCACCTAAATCTTTCATCTTAAAAGTCAATTCCAACACATGCTTTAAATCATCAACCAATCTAGAACAGTTTCTAGATATAAGCAGATCATCAACATATATCAACAACACAACAATATCAGCACCATCATGCTTGGTAAACAGAGAATAGTCAAGTTTAGATTGAACATACCCAGCTTTAATAAGAGATTCACATAATTTCAAATTCCATTGTCTACTAGCTTATTTTAAACCATAAAGCGATTTTTTTAATTTGCAAACCAAGCCAGATTTTTTACTATTAAAACCATCAGGAACATGCATATAAACCTCTTCATCAAGATCACCCTGTAAAAAAGCATTATGCACATCCATTTGATATAGGGGCCAATTACGAATAGCAGCTAAACTTAGAACAGTCCGCACGATATTCATTTTAACCACAGGAGAAAAGGTCTCAAAATAATCAATTCCCAACTTCTGATTATAGCCTCTGGCCACCAACCTGGCCTTATATCTGGCTAAACTACCATCGGACTTATACTTCAGTTTGTAAACCCACTTACTTCCAATAATAGATTTACCTTTTGGGATTGGAACCAAATCCCATGTCCCATTCTCCTCAAGAGCTTTTATTTCATCTTGCATAGCCTCAATCCAAGACTCATTTTTTATCGCCTCATTGAAGGTTTCTGGTTCAACCAATTTAGAAATCGAGGTCAAATAGCACTGATATTGACTTGATAACCCATCATAAGATATATAATTTTCAATTTAATGAGGACAAGAAACATTTGACACCTGATGGTCCTTCATCCAAATAGGTGGTCTGATGGTTCTTCCAGATTTGCTCACCAAAGGTTGACCAGATTCTTCAGTGATTTGACCGATTCCATCAGAGTCAGCATCTGAGCCATCATGTGGTTCAGTTCCATCCGGATCATGCTGAACTTCATCATCTGGATTACCTGCATCATAATCTCCAACATTCTCTTCAGTATCCCCAACCATGGGATTACCATCATCAGAGTTATCATAATGCTCAAAGAATATGGGCTGCTGATCAAGTTTACCATTCTCAAAAGGAAATACACTCTCATTAAACCGAACATCTCTACTTATAAAGAATTTTTTTTTTCAATTAAATCATAGATCTTATATCCCTTTTGAGTCTCAGAGTATCCCATTAACACAGAAGGGATAGCTCTGGAAGCCAACTTGTCAGTAACCAACATATTCTTGGCATAACACAAACAACCAAAAACCCTAAGGTGGCTGAATGCAGGTTTTTTTTCATGCAGCATTTCTAAGGGAGATTTCCCTTTTAACAACTTGGATGGCATACGATTAATGAGGTAACAAGATGTAAGGATGCAATCCCCCCAAAAATTGTTCGGGATTGATCCTTGCAGTTTCAAAGCTCTAGCCACCTCCAAGAGGTGTCTATGCTTTCTTTCGGCCTTGCCATTTTGCTGAGGGGTATAAGGGCAACTACTTTGATGAATAATCCCCTTATCATGCAACATGTTATTTATCTGCTCATTAAAAAATTCTCTACCATTATCATTCCTAAAACACTTGATTCTTTTTTTTTGAATTGAGTCTCTATCATAGCAATAAATCCTCTAAGCACAAGAAACACATCAGGTTTAAATTGCATTAAGTAGATCCAAGTCACCCTAGAAAAATCATCCACCAATGTCAGAAAAAAAAATGCTTATTATCATGAGTAGGACTATGATAGGGACCCCAAACATCAGCATGCACAAGATCAAATATAGCATCAGACTTGGTGTTTGAAACAGGGAAAGGAGATCTAACAATCTTAGCCTTCGGACAAATAGCACAATCATGAGTATTCAATTCATCACGCTTTACAAGATTTAAACCATCAATGTGTTCTAAAGCCTTCAAAGAGGCATGCCCAAATCGCAAATGCCACAATTTTGCATCACTTACAATAGAACTATTCACAACAGATCCAACAGAATTCGCAGGCAATTGAATGAAGTACAGTCCAGATCTTTCCTCACCAGTCCCCAAGACCTTCCCATTTGAGACGTCCTGCAGGATTGCGAGGTCAAAGTAGAAAATCGCAGAACATCTTAAATCATTTACTAGCTTGGAAACTGAGAGAAGATTATATCTGAAATTCGGTATATATAAAACATTCTGGAATTTTCTTTCTGGCCCAATAAAAATGCTCCCAATTTGTTTAACCTTTGAATAACCACCATTAGATAACTGAACCTTGATATCAGGAGCATCCTTAACATCACATAACCAATCATTTCTGTTGGTCATGTGATTGGTTGCTCTTGTATCAAGGATTCAGTTATCCTTTTCATATAAGGAGATTGAATTAAGAGATATACCAGTCGTGTTTGCATGCGGGTCAGAAGGTGTGGCTGCACTTGCTCCAGCTGCAATGCCTCCTACACCTTTAAAGGTTTGCAAAAACCTTTCAAATTGATCCCGGGAAAAAGTGATACCTCCCTGAACTCCACCACTCAGATCAACATCATTAGTAGAGTTTAATTCAACAGAATCAATGTCACTACTCCTAATGGAGGTAACATTGGCTTTAGAATTTAGGCCCTTTTGTTTCAGTTGTTCCTTGTACTTGAATTAATTATCTTTTGCATGACCTTTTTTCTTACAAAAGTCACACCCTTTTGTAAAACATCTGTCCACAGTATGACCCCGTTTCTTACAAAATGTGCATTCTAAGTTTGGATTTCCTTTCGGTTTATCCAAACTTAGAGACACATTATCCAAACTGGGATTATACGAAGCATTTAGAGTACAAGAAACACCCCTTTGAGTCTCCTCTTGTGTTAATAAATTGTATGCTTGATTTACAGAGGGCAAAGGAGACCAAAGTAACAAATGACTTCTAACATTGGCATAATTTTCATTTAAACCAGTCAAGAATTGAAAGAGTCTTTGGTTTTCTTTGTGCTCAATATGCTTTTTAAAATCATCACCTTCTATAAAAGGAAGAGCACAAGCAGTATCGTATTCAGCCCAAAGAACTTTCAATCTAGAAACAAACGTTGATATAGAATCCAAACCTTGTCGACACATGATAATCTCTAGATGCAACTGATATGCTCTAGAACCACTTACTTTATGAAACCTTTCTTTAAGTTCTTTCCAAACGAGAAATGCATTTTCAGTATACATCATCCCGCTGGAAAGATCCTTAGAGATAGAGTTTGTAAGCCATCCTATAACTACAACATTACATCTATCCCATAAATGGTGTAAAACATAATCAAAATCATCACGCATGCAAGTTCCATCAATAAATCCCAATTTATTTCTTCCTAACAACATGAATGTAATATCTCTACTCCACATAGAATAATTTTCAGCACCAGTCAGGATAACAGATATCATGTTAACACCAGGATTATCACTAGCATGCAAAAACAGAGGATGATGAAAATCCACAGATGCCAATATATCATGCTCATCAAGATTAACCTTTCTTTTTTCCTTCATTGACAGATTTTTCTTCAGCCATGACGAAAAACAGAACAAGGAAAAAACAGTATATATGCAATACCAAGAAAAATTCACGGTATTGATAGCAACAAGAACAATATTAACAACAATCTTACAACAGAATATTAACAGGATATCCGCAATAAAAACTGAGAATATCAAAATCAGTAAAGAAATCTAAAATATATCCAGATCTGAACCACAATATCATACAACAGAATAGACAACAGATCCGAGATGAATATTTCAACCAGCGAAGAAACAAAATGCATATATGTTGCCAAATGACAGAAATAACAAAAACAGTTAGCCTAAAAAAAACGAACTAACATATACAAACTGAATCAACAGAAAAACGAATCCAAGAAGAACTTGGACAAGAACACCTGAATCGGAGAAATCAGCCGTTCTTTCAGCCTTTCGGCTCTGATACCATGATAAAATCAGAACGGGATGATTCTTAACAAACCGTTTCACGGAGCAGAAAACTGGAAAATATGGAATCAGCACTTGGGGTTCATCGAAGTTGATCCCTTCATTTGGCAACTTCTCCCCCTTAAATACCTAAATCTATAAGTCTGATACAAAGAATGAAATGAAACGAAGAGAAAACCGAAAGACAACAAACCAGAAAACGGAGTCAAGATTGCAGTAAATGAGAACTGCCTAAACCCTAGATGCGGATGAACATAACAAAGGAAATGAACAGACATAACAAATGAAGAGTGTGCCGAGTGTGCCTAAACCCTTGATGCGGCTGGCTGGGCTGGACAACTGAAGATGCTGGGCTGCACGAGTGTGCCGGCAGATAAAATGTGGGCCAATGAATGAAATAAACCCAATAAGATGGAAGCCTGCATATGTGGATAACTCTGCATTTTAACAAAAACTAAGGTTTAACCACGAAGGAAATTTATAGAGTTACCTTGCAATATATAAAATGCATCTCTTATATATATATATTTAGGGGCCAATTAAAACATGAAACTGCAGGTTGGATGTTCCAAATGAGTGAGGTATGTGAGACTTTGTATAAGGGTAACTTTCATTAATAGCTCTAGATCGGTGGTTTCTTCACGGCATCATTGGAACCGTAAGACATTCTAACTTGATAGAGTCTTCAAAGTCATGTTGTCGGCCCAGTCACACCATCCATTCCCCATATTAAATCTTTTGAGGTTTCATGCCAAACTAGATTTTAGGCGTTAACAATGATGTATGGGGATTCATGCATTAAAAAAAAATCGAATGATAAATAAGAACAAAAAAACATTCAAAGAAGCATGTCAACGGAGCATTTACCCTCAAGATCCCCAAGAAAATTGATAAATTGTCTAATCTAAATTCAATTTAAGGCGATCTTCAAAAATATTTTAAAGTGTCACTAGCTAAATAAGCTTAACTAAAAACATTGGTTGTATAGAAAAATGGAAAGAATTACATACCTAAATCTTGAACCAGTCCTACGGTGAGAGAATAATGTTCGGGTATCGGTTACGGTGAATATTTCTTTGTCATCCCAACCATTGCTTAGTTTTCATCTGTTTACCTACTTGAGAATTGTTATGGATGTTGGATTCTGAATGTTGGATTATGATATCTCCGGAGTTCTCCGAACTTTTCTCTCGTGGCGCTCCGACAACCTGCAAGAAGGAAATCTCAGGCTTCACCCTTTGTGTTCCCCTCTGATGCTTAAGTTAACCGGAGTTCGTTTATGCTTATATCTAAGTTATGAAAATGTTGTGGCATTAGCCTGAACTAAAGAGGGGTGAATGTATTTGTAGTCTTCACCCTTAACCTGACTTGGGCTGTATATTGACCCTGGTTATCGTAGGTGGCGTCCGGCTTGGTCTGAGTGGGCTGACCTCGAGCAGTGTGCTGCCTAGTGTCTTGTGCATAGTGAAATTGTGTCTTGTGCCAAAGCTCCACTTCAGGCGTGCTGGTCTCCCATTCCTCCTTTTGTAAAATAAACTCTTTCATGCTTTGACCTTGCCTTCTCTGTGCCAGTTGAACAAGAACTGGAACCGCTCCCAAGCAAAGCCTCAAGCACCGCCGCCGAGGGCTCCAAGAAACGGAAGAGGCAGTCTTCCAAAAAGAAAGCGCGCCCTGAGGATGAGGTAGATCCGCTCTCCGCGGTTCCCCTAATCCGAAGCCCTGCTTCTCAAGAGGCGGTGACTCTTTACAAAGGTGCAGTCCCTTACTCTCGCTATTGCGACGATTCCCTTTTAGCTAGAAGGTCAAATATTCTCCATACTAAGAAGTGGGGCGCGCCTGTTGTGACGAACTCGTGGATAGCTTGGACTTATCATGTCTTCTCTGATGGTACTTCAACAGAAAAAAGAGCCAGGGATGATGTATCCGTGTACATAGGGAAAAGTCTCAGCGCTCGCTCTACAAATAAAAAGAAAACCCCCGCGAGGGAATCCACCTCGGGGGCGAATAGGGGGCTTCCCCCCACCGTCCCGTTCGACCTAGAGACACCTTTTACCCTACCGAGCGGCCAAAAGGGACGCTATAGATCGTACGCGGGTCCGGCGTTTGACCTGCACCGGGACCTCAAAGTGGATGAACTCTCTAAGTGGGTCTCTCACAAGGATCCAGGCGGTGCGTCTTGGACTCCTTGTGAGCGTCTCCAAGATGTTCCCCTGTTATGGGGGAACACTTTGTTGGACCCTAATTTGGGTCTCCATCACTGCCGACCACTCGCCTATTGACTAGCTCGGTGGCACTCTTGATAACCTCATGCGTCAGGGCCTGACCTTGTTCTCCTTGGTACTCTTTTATATCCTTAAGTCTTCAGTATTTTTCTAAGTCTTCTTCCTAACAGTATGCTTTTTAGCTTTTACCGTTGCAACTCTAAATGGGTAGCGCCATTGTGGAACTATCAGAGGAGAGAGAGACCACAGCCGCGCAACTCAGGCCGGTCAAGGAACTAGAGCTAGAGCGTGCCCAGCGTAGGATGACTATTGAGAGAGCTGCTAGGGATGAATTGGAACTCGAGGCCTCTCGCCATGCTAAAGAAATGTTAGGGGTCCAAACTGGCTGATGCGGCGAAAACGCAGGCAAAAGTGTCTGAGGCGACCGGTAAGGTCATGGACCTTCTTAAGCAACTTGAGCTGGAGAAGAGTAAGTCAGCTTCCCTAGAGAACCATGCCGTTAAGGATGAGCAGTGTGTCGCTATGTCTGAGTAGCGCGTCCAAGGGGGTGGAACAGAAAGTCTCGCTTCTCGAGAGGGAGGCTTCCAAACGCCTCGCCGAAGCTGTTGAGGAATTCAAGAATAGCGAGGCCTTTGATACTACAGTAGGATTATGGAGTCGTCGAGCCTTAGTGGATTCCTTCACCGATATCCGTAAGGATATCTTGGGTGATGATGCTAACTTCCCCATTGCGATACTTCCCTCATTTGCCCAATTCCTAGATTACGAGGTCAGGGTGGAAGCGTCCAAGAAACGAAGGCTTGATGCAGAGGCGGACCAGAATAAAGCGATGGAGGAGGATCATGACTCTTGGGACGAAGAATAAGATGAGTTGCCAGTACCCTATCCTCTTTACCGCTTCAAGCGCACCCCTCTACATGCCACCGAGCATATTCTGCCGGGCGCTTCCTCCGAGCAGCCTTCTTTGCCTGAGGCTGAAGCGATTCCTCCCTGCGATTCATCGGACCTTCCTCCTTTGCCTCAGGCAGAGGCGATCCCTCCAGGCGATTCATTCATTTTGGCCAAGTACCCGCACTATGGGGCAACGCTTGATACAAGATTTTATTGTAAATCATTGTAAATGCCTAAGTACAATTTTTGATAACCTAGTAATGCCTAAGAATAGAAATTTTCAAGTGTTCTGCATTGAAGGTATTCTTCAAAGTTCTTCCCTTCGCATCTTCTAGTATGTAGGCGTTTGGATGGGGAATGGCGATGACCTTATATGGTCCTTCCCATTTTGGTGATAGCTTGTTGATTTTATCCTGATGGGCAAACTCGTTCTTTCTCCGTACCATCTCCCCAACAAAGAATTGGCGAGCGGAAACTCGCCTGTTGTAGTATCGGGCTGTGGTGAGGCACATCCTTCCTTGAAGCTGTTAAGATGCCCATCTCTTTTCATCCGCCAAATCCAATTCAATACGCTTGTGGGCCTCATTTGCTTTTACGTCAAAGTGTTTTACTCTGTTTGAGGCGACTGCTATTTCAGTTAGTGCTACCACTTCTGTGCCGTATACCAAGGAAAAATGACGTTTTCTAATTCTTCAGTCCACTTTCCTTGCAAGGCGTCTAATATCTTTTTCAGTACATTCATAATTGTTTTGTTGGCCACCTCTATATGTCTGTTCGCCTATGCATGCCTTACTGAAGAATGCCTATGCTCTATATTTAATTCCTGGCAAAACCATTTCAGCTATTTTCCCGCGAATTGAGGTCCGTGTCGCTCATGAGCACACTTGAAATTCCATATATAGAAACAATTATAGATTTTAAGAACTTGATAACTTAGAATTCTGTAGTCGACGCTAATGCCTTCGCCTCAATCCATTTAGAAAGGTAGTCGATCGCTACTAGGACATAGGTGCGCTGTTTGGACCTAGGGAGCGGCCCTACCAAGTCTATTCCCCATTGCGTGAATGGCCAGGCGACGCTTATCGAGGTTAGGGCCGCCGGGGGGGGGGGGGGGGGTGCGCTATGCTTGGACCATATTTCTGACACGATCCACATATCTGGACCATCTCCTTCATGACAAACAGCATATCCCTCATGAGTTTCTCTAAGTTTGGTGACCGTTTTTGGATGAGCAACGCACCTGAGAAAAGGTGTGGAGAACCCTTTTTGTACAATGTCCCTTCAAAAATCTTATAATTTTGGGGCCAGCCTTAATATCCTTCTCGATTCTGCATCATCTTCTGGTAGCTCGCGATTTTCCAAGTAATTTCTGATAGGGGTCGCCCAAACCACTTCTCTCTCAATGCTCGCGCACAGCTACCCATTTTCTTTTTCTATTTTCCAAGAAATGTAATTATAGAGGCGTTGCATGCCATGCGTATTTACTTAATGCATCCGCTTTTTTATTCGCCTACCTACGGATAGTCTCTATTTGAAAGCTCTTAAATCCCTCTGCTAGTTGGCGCGCCATCTGTAAGTTGACCTTCATTTGATTGCCTTTCGTGGCATATTCTCCTTTAATTTGATTCACTACCAATTGTGAATCGCAATAGACATTTAGATGATCGATGTTTAACCCTTTGGCAAGTCGCAGGCCAGTGACCAATGCTTTGTATTCTGCTTCATTGGTAGTAGCCTTGAATGTAAGTACCAAAGCATATCGCAAGGGCGCTCTCCCATCAGGAGGTGTTAGCACTAGACCTGCCCCCGAGCCGTCAACTGATGAGGATCCATATGTATGGAGCATCCAAGTCTCGTTTTTTCCTCGCGCTCTTGCGGCGACGCTTCTGGTGGGCATGTAGATTCTACAATAAAGTCGACTAGTGCCTATCATTTTATAGCGTTTCTAGGTGCGAACTTGATTCAAAATTTGCTCAACTCGATAGCCCATTTAATCATTCTTCTTGAAGCATCAGGCTTTTGAAGGAATTGTTTTAAGGGTTGATTCATTAGGACCATGATTTCATGATCGTGAAAATAGGGGCGAAGCTTTCTAGCTGACACTACTAGAGCATAGAGGTACTTCTCAACTTCCAGATAATTCATTTAAGGTTTTGTAAGAACCTTGGAAACAAAATACACAGGCGCATGTGCCATGTTAACCTCTTTGACTAATACAGATGTTACAGTTAGGGGACTGATGCCTCCGTAAATAAAAAGTGTGTCGCCTTTTGTAGGTTTGGCCAACGGGGGGAGCGCCTTGAGATGATTCTTCAAGTCCTGGAACGCCTGCTCCCATTACGGAGTCTACTCGAACTTCGTGCTCGCTCTGAGGACTTGAAATAAGGGGAGGGATTTGTCTCCCGATTTGACTAGGAATCAGCTGAGCGCCGCTAGTATTCCATTCAAAGATTGGACAACTTATTTGAGCTTGAAATGATTCTTCAACGGGGCTTCGGTTAAAAGCTGGAGCGATTTGAAGGAGAAGTTCATCATCCAGTATATGGGCGGAAGACAACTGCTCAAGAGCATAGGAACTCTTGACAATATCAGGCAAGGGAACGATGAGAGCCTAAGCGATTTCTATACAAGATTCAACAAAGAATTGGCAGGAATCGACCAAGTCATCACGGGAGGCGAGACTATTCAAGCCTTCACGCGAGCTTTGGGACCTAAGGGTGCCACCCTGTATGACAGCCTCAGTGTGATCCCAGTCAACACGGTGGAAGATATGGCGGCAATGGTCAAATCTTACGTCGACTTGGACATCGCAGAAAAGGAAGGAGGACGTGGGGAAAGGAATAGAAGAAGGAGGCTCCAGAAGGGAGGAGAATGGAGCAGCATCACCAGAAGGCTGGCCATGGCGACTCAAAGCGTCGCCCTATGATTCTGCGGGCCCCCAGTGAGGTCTATGCGATTTTACACCCCTAACTAAGGAAATCTTCGTTGTCCCGACGGAGATGGAGAAGAGGGACTTCATAACCCCAACCACAGTGAGGAATGGCGACGCTCAGATGGGTAGCAACAAAAATGCTTATTGCCGCTATCACCGATGTGAGGGGCACTCGATAGACAACTACCGAATCCTAAAGAGGGATATAGAGAACCTCATCCAAAAAGGGTGTCTTAAAAATTTCATCGCGCAGCGAGAGAGGAGCAGGAGTCCAAGAGGGGAAAGGAAGGCGTCGCCAAAAAAGAACACAGGGCCATATGGCTCCTTGAAAAATGAGATGTATGTAATAAGCAACGGTTTTACCGCAGGAGGGGAAACAGGCACCGCCAGAGAAGTGTACGCTGCCCAAATATCGGGAACTTCCAAGGCTGGGAAGCGCCCCAGAGAAGAAGACGATGTTGTCATCTCCTTCTAAGAAAGAGAGATGGAGCATGTCACCTCTCCCCATGATGACGCCCTCGTTATTACAATGGGGGTGGAAAACTTTAATATGAGGAGCGTTTTGGTCAACTCGGGGAGCTCCACGGATGTTCTCTTTTTCAAAACCTACAAGAGGATGGGGAAGAAGGAGAAGGATTTGAAGAAGGTTAATTTCCCACTGATGGGATTCGCCTCACTCACCACATATCCAGTTGGAGCGGTCACCTTGCCAGTGGAGATAGGGGATGTCTGGAAGGTCTTAAAGATGAACATTACCTTCATTGTGGCAGACGCTCCCGCCGCATATAACGTCATCCTGGGGCGTTCGACTCTGAATCCCCACAAGATGTTTCACTCCACCTACCACCTAATGTTGAAATTTTACACACCACATGGAGCTCGTGTCCCGAAGTTGTTATGTCAACTCGAAACGTCGCCACGTCCTGGAAAGCAAGAAAAATGAGGCTTTGGTAATCGAAATGGAGGAGGACCCTCGAAAGGAAAGGAGTCGCTTGTAGGGGTGGAGGGCGTGAGGAAGGTAGAAGTAGAAGGAAATGGAAAGGCGGTACAGATTGGGGCATCGCTCCTGGAAAGCGATACCAAGGAATTGCCCATGCTCCTAGTAGAGTTCAAGAAGCTTTTTGCCTGGAAGCCAAGCAATATGCCAGGCATCACCAAGGACATAATATACCACAAATTGAATATTGACCCTACCATCAAGCCGATCGCTCAAAAGCGACGCCCAATAGGGTAGGAAAAGGCTGTCGCCATAAGGCATGAAGTGGGGAAGTTGGTAGAGTCCAACTTCGTCAATGAGATCAGGTTTGAAACGTGGGTGGCGAACCCCGTCCTGGTAAAGAAGAACAACGAGAACTGGCGCATGTGCGTGGACTTCAGGGATCTGAACAAAGCATGCCTCAAGGACTCCTACCTCCTACCAAGGATCGACCAGCTCGTAGATGCCACATCAGGACATTAATTGCTTAGTTTCATGAATGCGTACTCTGGGTACAACAAGATTCAAATGGCATAAAGCGACGCCCAGCACAACGCGTTCAACGCATATAGTGATATTTATCCTTATACGGTGATGCCATTTGGTTTGCTTAATGCAGGAGCGACCTACCAGAGAATGGTCAATAAGTTGTTCGAAGGACTTGAAGAATCATCTCAAGGCGCTCCCCCCGTTATTATGCTAGTATTCCACTTCAAAATATGTCTTTAACTTCGAGCTTCTTTAGCAAATGAAAATGTTCTTGTCCACCTAGTACCTTTGTAAAAATGTCAACCTCTTGATCAGCTGACTGAATATATTCCAACTTAACAATACTTGCATAATTGTTTCCCTAACAAAAGGGCAATCTATCTCTATATGTTTATTATCGCAATAAACTAATACTAGACTAGAATGTAAAACATTAAGTTGAGAAAGCAAACCTTTCAACCATATTAACTCTAAAATGGTAACACATATGCTTATGTACTCACCTTCAGCCGATGACCTTGAAATTGTATTCTGCTTCTTAACTTTCCAGGATATAAAAGAATCACCAAGTTTAATACAAAAACTAGTAACCGATTTTCTAGTTTGAGGACAAATTGCCCAATTAGAATCACGAAAAGCAGACATATTAAAAGAACTGGAAGCAGACATAAATATTCCCAAACCAGGCTGATTTTGCACATATCGAATAATCCTAAATACAGCATCTAGGTCCGTCTGCTTTGGGGACTTCATATATTGACTTAGTTTTTGAACAACAAACGCAATATCAGGACGGGTTATAGTCAGGTAAAACAGTTTTCTTATCAAATGTTGCGTCAAACAGAATCTTATCACTGATTCCTTATTAAAGGTTTCATCATATGCAACTGAGGTAAGGGACAAGTTTAATTCCATATGGGTTTTACAAGGTTTTGCACCAAGCAAGCCAACCTCTGAAATTATTTCCAAAGCATTCTTTCTTTGATTAAGCACTATACCATCAGCTGACCTAGCTATTTCGAGGCCAAGAAAATATCTTAGCTCTCCTAGATCTTTCATTTTGAAATGTTTCTCAAAAACATATTTCAACTCAGATACCAGAACAGTGCTATTAGCCGAAATTAACAAGTCATCCACACATACCAATAATATGACAATATCAGATCCTTTATGTTTAACAAACAAGGAGTAATCATACTTACTCTGCTCATACCCATAACTAACAAAGCCTCCGTTCAGTTTCAAATTCCACTGCCTAGGAGCCTGTTTGAGTCCATACAAGGACTTCTGCAAGTTCCATACCAGGTTAGTACCAGATTACCCCTGTTTATGAAAAGGGTTAAATACCAAGGAGTTATCTGAATGTTAGACGTTTTGCAACGAGCTATCCGAACTTTAAAAATTCAAAACGACCTACCTCAACTTTGGCGAAAGTGCACGGAAATACCTCCGTCAAATTTTTGACAAACTTCCGACGAATTTCCGATGGATTTCTGTCAACAGTTTACGGTAATTTGGACGGAGGTAACTCGTTGCACCTTCGCCAAAGGTAAGGTAACCCGTTTTGATTTTTTAAAGTTCGGATAGCTCGTTGCAAAACGTTCAAAGTTCAGGTACCTTCTTGGTATTTAACCCGTATGAAAACCTTGAGGGAGTTCCATATAATTTTTTTAATCCAAATCACCTTGAAGAAAAGCATTAAAAATATCCATCTGATATAAAGGCTAATTTTTCAGAGCAGCAACAACCAAAACAGATCTAACAATCATTATTTTACAACAGGAGAAAAGGTATCACTAAAATCTATACCCTCCTTTTGACTATATCCTTTTGCATCCAATATAGCTTAATACATTTCAATCGAGCCATTAACTTTACACTTAACTTTATAGACCTATTTACATCCAACCACATTCTTGCCAAAAGGCAAAGACCCAACAGACCAAGTGTTGTTACTTTCAAGAGCAATAATCTATTCTTTCATAGCTTCCACTCACTTACTATCCTTTTCAGCATCCTTAAATAAGGCAGGTACTCTTACTTTCGAAGCAGAACAAGTAAACTGCCTAGAATCATTAGAAATCCCATCATATGAAATAAAGTTACTAATAAGGAGTGGATGTATCATTTATCATATTCATAACATAGTATTGCTACCATGAAGGAGCTCTACCCATCCTAGTGGACCTCCTTGGTTCAGAGACAGTCTCATGAGTACCGAGATTCTCAGTAGAGGGTAAAGCTTCAATCTCATGAGGGACAAAACTGTCATCAAGATCATTTCTATTTTTAGCCAAATTATCATGAGGATCAATATCATTTGAAGCAACAGAATCAAACAGAGGATCATTACCCAAATTTCGATCATAAAAATAGGCATTTTTACACTACTTTGAGTTTGCTTAAACGGAAAAACATCTTCCTTAAACTAAACATCCCTACTAACAAAAAAGGACTGAGTATTTAGATTAAAAAACTTATAAGCCTTTTGGTTTGGAGAGTACCCCATATGAACAGAAGGAACGAATCTAGAACTGAATTTGTCTAGACTATTAGGAACCTTGGCAAAACACAACCAACCAACCACACGCAAGTGTTTAAAATCAACCTTTTTCCCACTCAATTTCTCAAAAGGTGAGACACCATTCAAAACAGAAGAAGACAAAAGATTCACAAGATAACATGATATAAGAATACATTTACCCCAAAAATTAACCTGAACACCACTTTCAAATTTCAAATCACAAGCAGTTTCAAGTAAATGTCTATGTTTTCGTTCAACAACCCCATTTTGCTAAGGTGTATAAGGACAACTAGTTTCATGGATTATCTCTTTTTCCTTAAACCGATTAAAACAACTTTCATTCAAGAATTCCCACCCATTATAGAATTTGATTCTTTGAAGAGAACATTCAAACTGATTTTCAACCAATTTAAGAAAATGCCTAATTATAACAATAACATCAGATTTCAAAGACAACAATTCTTAGAGAAATCATCAACAATAGTCAAAATAATACATTTTATTATCATGAGTATTTACATTGTATGGGCCCCAAACATCCATTTGAACAAGATCAAACCTCCTAGAAGTAGTTCTACAGTTTCTAGGAAACGGAAACCTAGACTGTCTAGCCATAGGACAGACAGAACAATCATTTACATGCGTGTTTGAAACATCACTTAAAATTCAAATTAGAGAGTTAACACAGAACTTGAAGAGGTACATACCCAAAACGTTGTTACCACAAAAAGGAAACAGCAGAAGAAGAACAAGACACATTCATGCTTAAGTTTGTTGTGAGAGGAGACTTAAAGAGATACAACCCAACAACTTCTTTACCAATCCCTAGAACCATTCCACTGAAGATGTCCTAGATGATTACATGCAAAGGAAAAAAATAACCGAACATGAGAATTCTTTAGCCACAGACATCAAATTGTATCTAAATTCAGGAATATACAACACATTCTATGATTTTCTATTCTAGGCCTATCAAAACATCACCTAGTTCTTTCACAGCAGAATATGCACCATTAGGCAAATGAACCCTAGAGAAACTAGGCTTAGAACAAGATAACCAATCAGATCTATAACATGTATGTTTTGTAGCACCCGTATCAAGAATTCAAGAGTCACTATTGCAACTATCACACTACAAGAAATTTTCTCTACAGTGATGGTAAATCATCATTGCCGGAAGCACTGTTGGCGCTGCTAAAAGCCCTTGCCGATGCTAAGAGTCGTGCTAATAGACCCCGTGGCTAAAGGTATACACGACGACAATATGCTGACAATAAATATTTGCAATGGCTGCAATGAATAGTTGGTTTGATCATTAGCATCGTTAATATGCCGACTCTGTTTACCCATAATTACCGTCGACAGGTATTTGAGGGTAATACTAATTTAGGGTGTCTACATATGCCAGATGTAGAATGAGGGTATTAGTATCATCGTATTGTTGTCCCTATTTATTGTATATTGCATCAAATTGCTTTGAGGAAATATACGTTATTCAACTACAACATTTCCTTGAAAGTAATTATACGTACTTAGCGACTGATGAATTTTGATGGAAAACAAGTTAGACCACATCATAAGTAACCTGTCGATGCACGTACATACGTAATAAATATTACTGTGTTCATCATAGTTGATGCTAATATGGAGTTTCAACAACTGTGAAAGTTGTTGCTATAGAAATTGTTTAGTGGCTGCGGGGTTGTCATGGTTAAATTGTATATGAAGCATCAATTACGGATACAATTACAGCCCATCGTCAATGGTTTGTTTTGATGCAAATGCTAATGATTTAGTATTTTCGAATTGTTAATCATGCGTATGCTCGTAGCCAACCATACCCAAACAGAATACATAAACATATAATACACAAACAACTACAAATGTATAACCATTTCCAACACATCCGAATTTATATATATCCAAGCATTTGAAACAAATGTATAGCGACAATTGCAAAACACAAACAGAGATGACATGTTCACATTTACATCATGTCCAAAATATCCATTTACAATTAGTTCCAAATGAAAATAAAAACTGAGAAGCCACAACACCTAGTGTACCACCATTCGACATAACTACTAAGCAGGAGTACTTACCGCATCTCTCCACGGTTCATGCATTGGATGTGCAAACATAGAAATAACAGCAATCATGGTAGCATCATAGTATAGAATATACCCTACAATGACTAAATGGGTATACACAATGCAATTAAATCATTACTATACGCACCGTTAGCAAAAATTGCACTTCTCATGACAACAATATCACAATGAAATGCTTCAATGTTGGCCTGGAACTCATTGAGTTGATCACGGAGTTGCTCACATTGGGCTGCGTTTCTAACCACCTCCTCCATTGCTTGCTTTAACTGCTCACTTTCCATCATCTGTGCAAGCATTGACACACGACTTCGACGACGCTCAGGTTGGCGAACTTCCTCATACAAGACATCCTTGTCAACTAGAGCCTCCTCCTCCCCAGCCAACTGAGCAACCCTTTCCTCCACTTGGTCCTACTTTGCAAACGGTGTGACAAGAACATAAGGGAGCAATCAGATACAATATACATCACATGTGACTATATGGGTGGGCAGTACTACTTACCAGTATTGATCTGGTTTTATCATCCAGTGGCTTCCCTTTCTTGTCCACATGGTTCTTCTTGAACATATGATACTCCCCGGGATGTTTCCCGTTGTTCTTATCAATCTGCAAAAGTACCATATACTTGTTCAAGTGTAGCCAACTATTTATTAAACATAACAATTCAATGTTAGGATTACCTCTTCCTGTTCTCTCCTCGCAAAGGACGAAGTGTCAGCGGTGTGCCTCATGACTTGGTGAGCTTTGTTGGCTTTATTACGACCGCTCTTCAAATTTAAACAATATGTTACAACCAGTTTACGTTTAAAAAATGCAGCACTAATTAACTGTACAAAAAAATACAGATGCGATAGGGAGTAAGGCACAAACGTTAAACTCGTCAGAGCTGAACCAGTTAACACGCCACACCCAATCCTCTTTCAGCACGTCAGGAGGAATGTTTTGTAACCTTTCTTCATTAGTAAGATACTTGTCAAAGTACCTTCTCTTGAGATTCGCCCTGTAGTTTCTGTACTTCTCTTTAAGAGTACAGATGATCATTTGCTTCAGGTTTTCATCATCCGGTATCACAAACTTCTCCTGCGATGTTGAACAATATGGAAATTCTAGGCTCAGATTTACAACATTTACAAATAGACAGGTGCAATATGTAAGTCCTAGTTCAATTTGATCGATACTGTGTAGGGATTGTCAACAACTGAGACTTGCTGCAATCAGCACGAGCATCTTAGCCTCGTAGTCTATGGGAGATTTTGGAATCTCCTTCCAGTCTTTAATCATTAGAGGTTCATTCGTTCGTTTGCGGACAATGCAACCACACCAACTTGCAAACACCGAAGCATTGTTACTGCAGACTTTACCTCGAGAGTTAAACTTCAGAACCTCTTTTTCGTTGACGCCATTTCGAGACAACCTTATGCAACGAGTTCGCCCTCTACGTAGTCTGTCCACTGGTGGCCTTAACTCTTCCTCTTGCGCAGCTGACACGTAAAGCAAGTATCGATTAGATAACCAAGTTGTATAAATGCAAGCTATATGGGACAAATTAGAAGTTACCTATTTGTATACCTGGTGGTTCCTCCACATAGGGGTCCTCCGGCTGGATTTTTTATTCAGTAGATACTTCCAAAGGAGGTTCGACAGGCGAAGGGATTGCAGGGATGTTCTCCACAGGCGTAACCCCTAAAAGCAATGTCTAGTACAAGTTACTGAGCACCTAAAACAAAGCAAATACCTAACAAGACAACCTAAAAGCAGTTACAAGGCGTAGTAGTGAAAACAAACAACTTACTTGTTGCAGCTCTGTTTATCTTCCTTGGGGATCTACGTGTCGGTAGCTTTGAAGCTACGGTACTTCCGGCGACCATTCTCCGAGTACCCACCATACTGAGAAGATACTGTTAAACACAGTAGCATAATGTGAAATTTGCTCAAGTTTGTGGTGTAAAGTTTCCATCTTTATGTGTTGCAACAATTATCCAAGTTTTATTCTCAACATAAGCACGCTTACTGAACATTCCATGACATGTTTCGCATAAACCAATAACAACGACATGCATGAAACTACGACTGCTTAGAGAGTTGTTATCGGCCACGGATCATCGATAAAGGTGAGTCTTCGCTTTCAAGTTATGTTTTTTAAAACGAAAAATCGTGTATAAAATGGTCGCGAATAGACGAGATCTAAGGGGAAAGTAGATTAAACATGTATGTGAGCACCATAGACGAACAAAGGGTTTGCTGAACCATACCTTGCTCAACCATACATTGCGCCTCCAAGAACAAAATCATCCTACAGGAATTAGAACCATACCTTGCTGAGGGTGAACGCACACCGGCAAGGCTGTGTTTGTCGATGAGAGAAGATCGTCCTGGAGCACTGGTTAGAGGGAAAAAAAACTTGCAGAGTGTAAAGCGGAAGAATCAAATGACAGTGAAAATTAGGTGCGGGAAGAATAAGACAAAACCATTGTATGACAGGACTGATCCATCAAATCACAATATTGATGATGAAGCCTACTGCGTCGTGTAGGTACCGAGGCGTCGTAGCTGTTTAAACTGAGGTAACACTTCAGTTTCGTCCTCATCCGTAGCAGCTATTCCTATGAGGCCAGACAGATGAAATTGACCCGGTAGCACAAATTGGCCCGGTATATGAATTGAAGGAAAGTGGCCCGTGTATTAAAGGCCCGTTCCAAATGTGTTCATAAGATGTATATTTCTAACATAATTTGTATAAATTTTAGATTAGTTTTTATAAATTTGTATGTACTTATCTTATAGCACAATATTTCTAAATCATGTTTAAAATCAAGACCTAATTATCCTTATGTATGCAATTTAAATCATATTCATTTTATGTTTAAAATACAACTTTCTTATGTGTTATATCCATTGATGTGTCAAAGTGTCTTAGTGTATGACATTATAATATTATACTTTATTCAAATGTCTACAAATTTATACAAATTTAATATCAACTTATACAAATTTTACTTACTTTGATGAAAAATATACTTATTCTTTATATTTAATAATGACATAATATGTATAATAACATAATTTGTATAAATTTCAGATTTATACAAATTATACTCTAAAGACAGCAACCTCGTTGGAACTCAGAGAATCTAACAAAAGGCAGCTATTCCTTTCTGTGATTTGAAATGCATATGGTAGAGTTCTATCAGTGGCCTGAAGAAGTGGTCGTTACAATTTTTGCTAAGCGTATACCTGCAAACTGTATGTTTCTTGTACAGATGCAACACAGTTTCATGTAGGTTATGCAGATTCTGAACTTTGGATTGCATCCCTTCACTGTCATCATTGTATGAGATTATGTCACAAGAACCTTTTTATGAAGAATGAGCTGTAATGTTACTAGGGAAATTCTTTGACTTAGAATGAAGTAAAGAAGAAAACAATTTTATTCATCTGATCACTCCCTGAAGATACACTACAGTTATGACGTGTTCTGTACATTTTGACAGCACATGGAACTTGAAAATGAAAAACAACTGACTTATAATGTTCAGTTGTTTTCTTCCAACTAATTTTTATCTATGAAAAACAGAGAAACAGAGAGAAGCATGATAGGAGAATGATATGGAATTGTGTTGGAATGATATAGATGAGGATGAATTGCAGTCGAGGTATGTTGATGATCCATTTGCTGAGGTTGCTGTTGAGAGGGAAAAGCATGATAGTATATCGTGTCATTATATATATGTTGCACTTCAGGAGGAATATGTGAAAAATAGCTTAATGTGATGCACCATTTTTATCAGAAGCTTGTGAAAAACAGCTTAATGTATGTTTTTGATTGATTCGGTATACTGTTTCTATAAAAACATATCATACATGAGAAGTGCAAAACTTGAAATACATTGTATATTTAAAAAAAGTTGAAATACACCTTGCGACAGCTAATCCTTTGAAGTATATGTATCTTATTTTCATTTTTTGAAGTATATGTATGTCATATAGATTCCAAGTGCAGTTACTGCAGTTTTGAAGCACTCCGCAGATTCGTCACTTGATGATCTGCAGCAGGACCTGCATTTGGCTACACGAAGACAGATATTCCTACTTGTGTCAGAGTGTCATACCTTGCCCTCTAACCATTGTATGAATGTTCTGTTGTGCATGACATCGATGTTCCGCCTACTCACCCGTGCGCCTAGTAGTTGCCTCTTGTGTTCACTACGTACATGGACAAGACAACCAATCGAAGTGTTAGATGTAATGCAGTTAAAATTTGAAGAATAGACATCACAATAAAGGTGAATGCAATACTCGATGAATGGCTTCACTTTTTCAGATTGATTAAGCACGTACAAGTGGCACTGATCCCATTCTGTGTTTGATAGTTGACGGACTATTGCATGACCTATTGGAGCTCGTACCGGCTGGAAGATCGATATCCCATCTGCCACCCTTGGAGTTACCTCAGTTACTATAATTGACTAATGCCGTGTAAATTTGGTCTCAATGTGATGGAGATATCTAGAACAAAATGTCAAACACTCCAAAGCAATATAACCCTCCGCTATTGACCATTCCGGACGACTACGATTACACACAAACAAATTCATTATCCCCATTATCCTACGATAAGAACATGTTATTACTGAGACACCTCTTCTTTCAAAGGTATACTTCATAAACAAGTGTTGAAACTTACCTTTCAATTGAATACATCCAACGATATTGCACTGGCCTAGATAGTTTTGCTTCCTTTGCTAGATGAGTGATAAGATGGACTGTAATATTGAAGAAACTTGGTGGGACGATTCTCTCTAGATTGCACATTGTCATGGGTAATTGCGACTCCACATTCAACAGATCTGACATGTGCAACTCCTTAGAGCATAGAATCCTGAATGTGTTAGTCATGTTTATCAGAGTTTTGCATACATGTTTGGGGAGTAATCCTGTAATAGACACAGATAGGATACGTTGCATGAGAACATGGTAGTTATGACTTTTCAACCCAATCAATTTTATGTATTTCACCTTAACACAACGTGAAATGTTGGATGAATAACCGCTAGCAAGTCTCAAGTTCTTAAGAAACTCACACAGTTTAATCTTCTGTTCCTTTGATAGGAAAAAGCAAGCTGGTGGTAACACCAGTTTTGTTCCTCTACGGACTGGATGCAAGCTCGTTATTATGCCTAAGGCCTGTAAGTCTAGCCTAGCATTAGGGTTGTCATTGGTTTTACCGGCAACGCCTAATAACATCCCAATGAGGTTATCACACACGTTTTTCTCAATGTGCATCACAACCAAATTGTGAGGGATTAAGAGGTGCTTCCAATAAGGTAATTGGTAGAATATGCTATTTTTTTCCCAATTTCCAGTAGTTGAGTCTATTCCAACCTGAATGGGCGGTTGAGTCTTACCGAACATGACTGGATCAAAATTCTCTAGCACATGTAACACTTCCTTCCCCGATAGTCTTTGTGGGGCTATCTGTAACTCTTGTTTCCCATCGAACGAACTTTTGTTTGTTCTCCATAGGTGATCGGTGGGTAGGAATCGTCTGTGTCCTGTTGGATCGTAAAACCCTAGATGCTGATCTGGCAGTGAATTGAATGCCATACAAGGATGGAAAGACGCTTCTGCTCCAACTCCGGTGAACCCGCAGGTATGGGAGCGCAACAGAGGGGGTGTCTCTGGGTCCCTCTCCGATGCTTAAATGAGTATGTGTGTGTAAAACTCAAAACGTAAAGAACGTATGTAAAGCAAGGGTATTTATAGGGTAAGAGAGATAGAACCGTATAAGGCAGCTGAATATCTTAGTGTATATTGTGTTGCTGAAGATTCGGATCGTGGGATATGGCAGTTACTGCGAGATATTGCAGTTACCAAATCTAATCTTTAGTGAATATGTGACCGAGATACGCGGGATATCATGGCCACTTCCTTATTAACGGTTTTGTGGGACCAAAGGAGAGAGGCAAGGATCTCTTCGGGGCTAGCACTCTCATGGCGAGCAGTGAGATGTCGCGGCCTTAGTGAAGAATGGCGAGCACTCAGGGCGTTCTCAGAGTCCTTGGGCTCGGTTCTGGATCATTCTATGGAGGGCCGAGTTTAACTTGTACTTGGGCCGATCCGATTCAAATGTCATGGGTTTGCCCCCTCTATAGTTATTGGGCCTTCGAGGCCTTTTCCTTACTGGGCTGTCACTATCGATACCCAACATTTGCCCCCGAAGCTTGATTGAAGTTTCTTCGGTCGAGCTTTATTTCCTGGTAGGGTTTTAGATAGTGACGTCTCAGATTCGGTTTTCTTCGTTTCTTGTAATGGTTCATGACCTTTGAGGCATTTCGAGCTCGTTTGGCGAGCTGTTTTTTCTTCATTCAAAGCTGAAAAGATATCCTTCCTTTTGTTCCCCTTTGGCGATCACTCGAGGTAATCTAGGTTTATGAAAGTCTATCTTTCTTAGTTAGGCGATCACTACTTGCCCGAGGTATTTCTGATAACGCCTATGAGTGCGCTGGAGACCCCTTTGTCTCCTTAGTGGACTTTTAGCATTTAATAACTGCACAGTTGTCCAGAAATCGAACGGTCACTTGAGGCACGCCTGACATTTACTTTTCCGTAAACCTAGGGTAGCCTAACAGCTGTCTGTATCAGCCAAACATTTGTCTCCCCGAGGTGTCTCTTGAAATTCTGACATTGCTTCGGTTTTTTCCAAAAAGGCGCAATTATTCCTCTGTGTCGCTTCGATTCGCCCATAGCGGTTACTCCTTTTTGGTCTATATAAGAAACGTCAGTTTCTATATTTTGTTTTTTACGTTTGTTCACTCTTTCAAATTTCCAGAGCTCCTTTGCGAATCTTCTCTTTTCCTTTTCAATCTTCTTCGATCTTCTTCAACCTTTTCTCCACTGCTTCCATGGCTACCCGAGGTCAAAGAGTTAAGCACACGGCTAGAAAGGGATCCAAAAATGAAAATGCCCCCAAGGGTACCAATGCCCCCCTGACCATTAGGGATGGTGCCATCCCCCCCTCAGCGGGGGAACAGCCTGACGTGGGGAGATCCGCGGCCACCCCAGTGGTGGTGGATGGGCCTGAGCTCCATACGCCCATCTTTTCTCCAAAAGCTAAGCCTCTGTCCTTTCGGTATTCTGTTTTGGTAAGATCCCCTGTTGTTCCTTGTTTTTTATGTTTGTCATTGCTATATCTGAATTTATTTGAGTAGACGTCAAGCCTAATGAATTGAAGCCGGCTTACTTTAAGACCATGGTGGCGCTTGGTGGCTTCAGCTTAGAGGATGCTCCTAGGTATCCTGGCTTAGGTCTGCATTTTCCTCACGACGGAGAGGTTTACATTTATGCGGCCCAGATCGATGCTGGGTTACGTTTTCCTCTCTGTGAGGATTTACAGACCTTGTGCCAGTTTTACGGGATTCACCCCACGCAGATCGTTCCTAATGCCCTCAGGATGTGGGTCGGTTTCAAGTTCCTGTGCATACGCCAGGAATGGGCGTATTCACTGGCCTTGTTCCGGTGTTTCTTCCGGCTGGCAGCAGGGGTGAACCACCTCCACCACTTCCAACCACGCTGGCCGAAGTTTTCAGAGTGGGGAGGCCCTCAAGGATGGACTTGGAACGTCCATGTTCGTCTGGTCGATGATTGATACGATCTTCCAGGAGTCAGCACTTTCGAGGGTAGGTGGTGATACGATTCTCCCAAGGCTCGTAATATTGCTGTCAGAATTCCGACTCTGTAAAGGGTTCCCTTTTCCGCAAAGCTATGCTCCGAATTGATCCGAGTTATGAATACTAAAGTCGCAGATAATTGAGTCCTCTTTCTGTAATGGGTGGGATCGTCTAATTCCGATATGTATTCCGTCTTCTAGACCAAGTTTGGTAAGGTCGGTCCTCCTGGATACGATTCTGCCGAGACTAGAATATACGACGGATAGATGATGGATGAATGATGGATCGATTGGATCACACAAAGGCAGCGACAAGCCCTTGATACCTCCACAATGGATTCTCCAAGATATGACGCACTCGAAGATTCCAAAGCTTGAACCTTGGATATGACGCACCAAGATTCAATTGCCGGATATGACACACCAACAATCAATTTCTCATTCAATGAACAAGAAGAACAATGTGGCTAGCACACAAGTTTGTACAAAAAAGGTCTATTCTCTAATTTCGGCCACCCTAGCTACTTATCCTAAAAAAAGTAAAACCCTAAACTAATTTGGGCCTAAGGAAAGCTCTCCTATGGGCCGAATTTTATTCTCCTCCTCTTATTGGGTTTGGTTGTCTTGTGGACCGTTTGCCTCATTAAAACCCCCCTTTGTAAAACCCAGTGGGACAAAACCAAAGGTCGGGAAGAAGAGTACAAACGAGCCCCTCTTGACTTAGTCCATTCGAGCAACCAAGAGGTTCTTAGGCTCCATGTCTCCGGACGGAATGATAGTTGGTCCTATGCGGTCCAGTAGTGTGGTGATTGTATGTCCAAGCTTCCTAGCCCTTGATCGTGTCATTGGTCCACTCGGCACGGTTATCTCACCCCTGTCTTCAAGTGTGGGCTGCATTTCTTCCATGATCACATCATCCCCTCCCTCTTCAAAAGGATTTGTCCTCAAATCCGGATCATCTGTAACAAAAGGAAGCAAATCAGTAATGTTAAAACTTGAACTAACATTATACTTCCCTTCGAGGTCTAGTTGATAAGCATTGTCGTTGATCTTCTTTAGGACTCGGAATGGGCCATCCACTCTAGGCATCAACTTGGATTTCCTCTCGACTGGAAACCTATCCTTCCTCAAGTGCACCCACACGAGGTCTCCTTCCTCAAAGGTCACCTTACGTCGGCCCTTGTTGGCTTGCTTTGCATACGACTTCGTCCTTTCCTCGATGTTGCGCTTGGCCTTTTCATGGATCTGTTTGACAATTTCAGCTTTCTTCTTTCCATCTAAGTTAGTCCTTTCACTCATAGGCAAAGCGGTTAGATCCAAAGGAGACAAAGGGTTAAATCCATAAACGATTTCAAACGGTGAAAACTTGGTAGCGGAATGTGTAGCTCGGTTATACGCAAATTCAACATGTGGCAAGCATTCTTCCCAAGTTTTCAAATTCTTCTTAATCAAGGTGCGTAGCAAAGTAGACAAGGTCCTATTCACTACTTCGATTTGTCCATCAGTTTGAGGGTGGCAAGTAGTTGAAAATAGCAGTTTAGTCCCTAGCTTAGACCACAGTGTTTTCCAAAAGTAGCTCAAGAATTTAGCATCTCTATCACTAACAATGGTCCTAGGCATTCCATGCAAGCGAACAATTTCTTTGAAGAATAAATCAGCTATATGAGACGCATCATCAGTTTTATGGCATGCAAGGAAATGAGCCATTTTTGAAAACCTATCCACAATCACAAAGATGGAATCCTTTCCAGTCCTAGTCCTAGGCAATCCAAGCACAAAATCCATAGATATATCGACCCACGGTTGTTCAGGAATCGGTAAGGGCATATACAAACCTTGGGACTGTACCTTTGCTTTGGCTTGTTTGCAAGTGACACATCTTCCACATATCCGCTCGACATCCCTTTTCATTTGCGGCCAATAGAAGTGTTCTTGCATCACCTTCAAGGTCTTAGTGATCCCAAAATGTCCCATCAATCCTCCGCCATGGGCTTCCCTAACTAACAATTCTCGCATCGAACAGTTAGGTACGCATAATCTATTTTCAAACAAAAGAAACCCGTCGTGCCTTACATACTTTCCATGAGCGAATTTAGCACATGCTTTAAAGATATCTTGGAAATCCGAGTCAGTTTCATAGAGCTCCTTTATGTATTCAAAGCCTAAAAGCTTAGCATCCAAAGTAGAGATCAAGGCATACCTTCTTGATAGAGCATCGGCAACAATATTTTCATTACCTTGCTTATACTTGATCACATAAGGGAAGGTTTCGATGAACTCCATCCACCTAGCATGTTGTTTGTGGAGCTTTTGTTGACCCTTCAAATGCTTCAAGGATTCATGGTCGGTGTGAATGACGAACTCCTTGGGCCATAGATAGTGTTGCCATGTTTGCAAGGCTCGAACTAGCGCATACAACTCCTTGTCATAGGTCGGGTAGTTTAGGGCAGCTCCTCCAAGCTTCTCACTAAAGAAGGCTATGGGCCTCTTCTCTTGTGTCAAAACAGCTCCAATACCTACACCTGAAGCATCACACTCAATTTCAAAGGTTTTAAGAAAGTTCGGTAAAGATAAAAGGGGTGCATTGGTGAGTTTGTCCTTCAAAGCTTGGAATGCTTTTTCTTGTGCGTCCTCCCACTTAAACCCAACACTCTTCTTGATCACTTCGGTGAGAGGTGCGGCTATGGTACTAAAATCCCTCACGAATCTCCGATAGAAACCCGCAAGTCCATGAAAGCTCCGCACTTCGCCTATGGTAGTTGGCGTCGGCCAATCGCGGATGGCCTTAACCTTCTCTTCGTCCACCTTAATACCATCTGCACTTATAACAAAACCCAAAAACACAAGGTGATCCGTACAAAAAGTGCACTTCTTAAGGTTAGCATAAAGCTTCTCCTTTCGAAGAACCATCAAAACAGATTTTAAGTGCCCAACATGCTCTTCTAAGCTTCGACTATAGACTAAAATGTCATCGAAGTAAACAACCACAAAAATTCCAATGTAGTTACGCAGTACATGATTCATCAATCTCATGAAAGTGCTAGGTGCATTAGTTAATCCAAAGGGCATGACTAACCACTCATATAAGCCATGTTTAGTTTTAAAAGCTGTTTTCCATTCATCACCTTCTTTCATCCTAATTTGATGATAACCACTCTTAAGATCTATTTTAGAAAATATCGTGGATCCATGCAGCTCATCTAACATGTCATCTAATCGAGGAATAGGATGGCGATACTTTACAGTGATATTGTTGATGGCTCGGCAATCGACGCACATCCTCCAAGTCCCATCCTTCTTAGGGACGAGTAGGACCGGTACCGCGCATGGGCTCATGCTTTCGCGGATGTATCCTTTGTCCATCAAGTCGTTCACTTGTCGTTGAAGCACCTTGGTCTCCATAGGATTAGTTCGATATGCAGGTCGGTTAGGTAGTGAAGCTCCCGGTACAAAATCGATTTGGTGTTCGATACCCCGAAGGGGCGGTAATGCGTGGGGAGTTTCATCCGGCAAGACGTCTTCAAAATCCTGCAAAAGGGAAACGATGTTGCTCAGCAAATCCGGCACGGGGTTAGTGATACTCAACAACGTTTCTTTGTACATAAGTAGTATAACGGGTTTCTTAGAGGACAAAGCCCTCTTTACAACGCTAGACCTCACCACAAAATTGGACTGCCTCACGGGTTCACTCACGGGTGTAAACTCACATCTCTCGGCTTTGGCTTTCCTCAAACTCTCACACTCATTTTGGGTAAGGGTACTTGTGTGTTCACTCACATTAGTTCCTTCGTGTTGTCGAAGTCGAAGTTGATCTAGGTGTATCTCCTGCGGCGGCATGGGAGCAAGTGTGGTCTTTCGGCCCTTAAACTCGAAAGAATAACGGTTGGTGAACCCATCATGTATGACTCTCCTATCAAATTGCCACGGTCTACCGAGTAAGATATGGCCGGCCTCCATAGGTAACACATCACATAAGATCTCATCCTCATACTTGCCTATGGCTAAAGGCACCAACACTTGGCGACTCACAATCAATTCGCCGGCACCATTAAGCCATTGTAGCTTAAATGGTTTCGGATGCTCCCTAGTTTTCAATCCTAGTTTCTTAACCATCAATTCACTAGCAACATTAGTGCAGCTCCCACCATCAATAATAAGGAGGCAAACTTTACCTCGAACCAAACATCGCGTGTGAAACAAGTTCTCCCGTTGTTCTTTAGCCGCATCCTTGACTTGAATGCTTAAAGAACGTCGCATCACCAATAACTCGCCGGCAGTGGGAAACTCGATGTCATCCGGTTCGGTATCATCCTCAAGCGGTTCATCCTCAGTTTCAATCTCCCCGTTGTCCAAAAGGATCATCACCCGCTTGTTGATGCATTCATTAGCATAGTGTCCGCGGCCTTGGCATTTAAAGCACTTGACATCCCGGTTTCGAGACGAGCTTGCCACGGCTTTGCCCTTCGCATCTTGAGGCATAGTGGCTGGTTTTGGTTCAGGTCTCGGTTTGATTTGAGGTTTATCCTCTCGGTTGAAATGGGTCCGAAAAGAGCCCCTCCGCTTGAGTTGTTGCTCGACCAACATGGCTTTGTGAAGCAGCTCTTCAATATTGCCATAGGTTTGGAGTTCCAACCTATCTTGAAGGTCACGATTTAACCCACTCAAGAACCTAGCCATGGTAGCTTCGTTATCCTCAATCACATCGGCCTTGAGCATAAGTGACTCCATCTCTTGAAAGTAATCCTCAACACTCTTACTTCCTTGAGACAATCGTCTAAGCTTTTGATGTAGTTCCCTATGGTAATGGTTAGGAACAAACCTCTTCCTCAAAATATTTTTCAGTTCATCCCAAGTATCTACGGGTGGATCACGATTACGTCGTCTACTCGTCACGATTTGATCCCACCAATTGATAGCATAATCACGAAATTCAGTTGCGGCTACTTGTACCTTTCTAAGCTCCGAAAGATTTTGACAATCGAACACAAGTTCGATCTTCTTTTCCCACTCCAAATAAGCATCCGGATCATTCTTCCCGTGGAAAGGTGGGATTTTTAACTTGAGACCACCAAGTTGATCTTCAAGCCGACCTCTTTCCCGCCGTGGTCTCCTTTGGTCCCGATTGGAGTGGTGGCTGCCCCTACTATAATAGTTGGACGATTGAACCTCTTCATCGTCTGCTTGAGGTTGAGCTCTTCTTGGAAGATTCCCCATAGGTGGCGGCATGGCTCGATTAATGGACTCTTGTATGATAGGTCCTAATTCTTGCTGCATCATTCGCCGAATCTCATTGCGAAGAATTCGCAAATCCGGGGGTTCGTTCCTTGCCCCTTGAGCTTGATTGGTGCTCTCCTCTCCATTACTTGCGTGGTTTGACATTATAATGCGCAAGGACCTGATTATCACACAACACAAATCAGCAAAATTAAGTCTCGAAAGTGTTCTCTGATACCACTTCATACGATCTTCCAGGAGTCGGCACTTTCGAGGGTAGGTGGTGATACGATTCTCCCAAGGCTCGTAATATTGCTGTCAGAATTCCGACTCTGTAAAGGGTTCCCTTTTCCGCGAAGCTCTGCTCCGAATTGATCCGAGTGATGAATACGAAAGTCGCAGATAATTGAGTCCTCTTTCTGTAATGGGTGGGCTCGTCTAATTCCAATATGTATTCCGTCTTCTAGACCAAGTTTGGTAAGGTCGGTCCTCCTGGATACGATTCTGCCGAGACTAGAATATACGACGGATAGATGATGGATGAATGATGGATCGATTGGATCACACAAAGGCAGCGACAAGCCCTTGATATCTCCACAATGGATTCTCCAAGATATGACGCACTCGAAGATTCCAAAGCTTGAACCTTGGATATGACGCACCAAAATTCAATTGCCGGATATGACACACCAACAATCAATTTCTCATTCAATGAACAAGAAGAACAATGTGGCTAGTGTTGGGTATCGATAGTGACGGCCCAGTAAGAAAAGGCCTCGAAGGCCCAATAACTATAGAGGGGGTAAACCCATGACATCCGAACCGGATCGGCCCAAGTACAAGCCAAACTTGGCCCACCATCGAGTAATCCAGAATCGAGCCCAAAGTCTATAGAGACGCCAAAGGCTCTCAGACTGCTCGCCATTCTCTACCAAGTCGCGACCTTCCACTGCTCGACATGGGAGTGCTCGCCCCGAAGAGAGCCTTGCCTCT
Organism: Chamaenerion angustifolium; assembly: GCA_946814005.1. NCBI lineage: Eukaryota > Viridiplantae > Streptophyta > Magnoliopsida > Myrtales > Onagraceae > Chamaenerion > Chamaenerion angustifolium. The sequence goes on from OX328279.1 coordinate 7,662,257, forward strand.
CTCCTCTGGTCCCACTAAACCGTTAATAACAGAGTGGCCAAGATATCCCGCATATCCCGGTCACATATTCACTAAAGATTAGATTTGGTAACTGCAATATCTCGCAGTAACTGCCATATCCCACGATCCGAATCTTCAGCAACTCAATATACATTAAGATATTCAGTTGCCTTTATACGGTTCTATCTCTCTTACCCTATAAATATCCTTGCTTTACATACGTACTTTACGTTTTGAGTTTTATACACACATATACTCATTTAAGCATCGGAGAGGGACCCAGAGGCACCCCCTCTGTTGCGCTCCCCTACTTGCAGGTTTACCGGAGTTGGAGCTGAAGCGTCATCCCAACCTTGTCTGGTATTCAATTCACTGCCAGATCAGCATTCAGGATTTCACGATCCAACATTTGGCGCCGTCTGTGGGAAGCGAGCAATTCAGCCATGAGAACTCGATCCCAAAGCAACCGTCGGAATCAGACTAGGGAACGATCCTCAGATAGCTCTGATTCCGCCGCCGCTTCACCGCTTCAACAGGAACCTGCCAGCCGAGCAGGAGTTAACGCTGTTCCTCTGCGGACAGCCCGAGAACATGTCGGTGATTCAAGACCGACCCCAGCTGCTGATCAAAACGGAGCCCCTGCGCCGCAGACAGTCCACATTGCGGGGCAGAATATTAATTTAACCCCCGAGATGGTCTCCTTGCTGGAAGCCATCCTAGGACAGGCGCGCCGCCAGGCCCCTGCTCCTCAGGAAAACAATCCCTCTGCTCCTAAGGAAAATCACCGCCCTGCTGCCACAGGGCCTTCACCTTCAGAAGCGGCCAATCCTAGTCCTGCTGCGCATCAGGAGGATCAGGAGATGACGTCAGGTCAGCAGTCCCTACCTCCAGCGCACACCAAGGAGCCAGCAGCCGCATATACTGCCAATCCTTCCGGTCCGCCTCCACCCGGAGCCTCTCCCATGTACTGCACGGTGGAGCAGATGGATGACCTCCTCAGCAAAAGGCTCCAGGAAAGACAGTTGACAGTCATAGCTCCCTTCAAGGAGCAGTCCTCTCATCCATTCACCGACGCGCTCGTCGCTATCAAAATCCCGAAGGATGTGGTTGCTCGGGCCATACCTGAGTATAGCGGTGGAGGAGATCCCACCGTACATGTCAACAAGCATGAGGCCTCCCTTCTGGGTAAGTCAAACGATCCCAATCATTTGGCTTTGCTATTTCCATCTACTCTTTCGGGTTCGGCTTCGTCCTGGTTCTTCGGCCTCCCTGCAGGATCAATCGGAACTTGGGCAGAGTTAAGAAGCAAGTTCCTGGAGAGATACATGGGCGAGCGCCAGTTGCTGAAGAGCGTGGTCGCCCTTGACTCGGTCAAACAGCAGCCTGGAGAGTCGCTGTCCAACTTCTACGGGCGTTTTCATCAAAACGTCACAGAATTAGATCGCCGAATCTCGGATGGGGAGATCATTCGAGCATTCTACAGAGGTCTGGATGTGGCCAACAAGGCCTCGAGAAAGCTGCGAAACAGCTATCACGTAAAGGAGATAGAGACATTGGAGGAGTTGGCATCCAGAGCGAAAGGTTTCATAGACCTTGAGCGCGCAAACATCGAGGCTAACCTCCTGACGACCTCGCTAAGGGTAACCCCTGAACCCCGACGCGATGGTAAGAAGGAGGTCAAGAAGGAGAAAAAGGGAAAAGAAAGTAAGCCGCGAGTCGAGTCTCTTCCAGCGCCTCGCCATCCAGAGGTCCCTGAGTACTTCACGCCTTTAAATAGGCAGATCTCAGCGGTACTAGTCGAGATGGAGAGGAGATCCTTGGCGAGGCCACCGATGCCTCGCCGAGGTGGGTTACCCATGGGCAAGGATGTCGAGAGCTATTGCAGATACCACAAGTGCAAGGGCCATAAGACAGACGATTGCAAGATTCTGAAACGAGATATAGAGAGGCTGATTCAGGGGGGAATGTTGAAGGAATTTGTGGCAGGGCGAGACCGAAGTCGAACGCCCCCCAGGAGACATCGTTCACCAGCCCCTGCGGATCAAGCTGAGCCTTCTGGAAGCAAGAGGAGAGTGAATCTGATTGCGGGAGGATTCGGCGCAGGCGGCGAGAGGTCAAACTCCAGAGAGGTCTACGCCACTCAGATCTCTACGGCAGTTCAGTTGGGGAAGCGACCCCGACCTGAAGAAAACATTGTCATCTCATTCTCTGAAGATGATTTGGCACATGTCACTACGCCCCACAACGATGCTCTGGTCATTACGGCAGATATAGACGGCTGTGATGTTGCAAGGATTCTGGTTGACGGAGGCAGCTCGACAGACATCCTGTTTCTGGACGCCTTCGAAAAGATGGGCAAATCAAAACGCGACCTGAAGAGGGTCGACTTTCCGCTGATCGGATTTGCGGGAAGGACAACTTATCCACTGGGGGCTATAACCATGCCAGTGATTTTTGGCGAGGGGTGGAAAAGCATCAAGGTGTCGGTCACTTTCCTGGTGGTCGATTCACCTACATCCTACAACGCCATTATAGGGAGAACCACGATCAACCCAAATAAGATTGTGGCCTCCACTGTCCACCAGAAGATGAAGTTCCCTACTCCGAACGGGATCGGAGAAGTGCTCGGAGATCAGCCTTCCTCGCGGCAATGTTATGTGAACTGTTTACGCAGGAAGAACCAAAGGGAGGCGCTCGCCATCGAGACAGAGGCCGATCCCCGCGAGGACTTGGCTCGACCAGCACCCATGGAGGAATTGGAGGAGGTCGAGATCGATGGTCCGGACAAAAAGGTGCGCATTGGGACCACCTTGAAAGAGGATCAGAAGGAGACCATGACCGCTCTCCTCAAGGAATTCAAAGAGCTCTTTGCCTGGCAGCCGAGCGACATGCCAGGAATCAGCACAGATATTATCTCGCATGAGCTCAGGATAGACCCCTCCATCAAGCCGATCGCCCAAAAGAGAAGATCGTTCGGAACTGATAAACGTTTGGCGATCAGGCAGGAAGTCGGCAGGTTGATTGAAGCTGACTTCGTCAGAGAGGTAAGATTCCAGAGCTGGGTAGCCAACCCAGTTTTGGTCAGGAAATCTAATGGCAAGTGGAGGATGTGCGTCGACTTCCGCGACTTAAACAAGGCTTGCCCCAAAGATTCATATCCCCTTCCAAGAATTGATCAGCTAGTCGATGCTACCTCGGGTCGTGAGATGCTGAGCTTCATGGACGCCTATTCAGGCTACAACCAGATCAGAATGCATCCAGACGACGAGGCCCACACTGCTTTCTATGCTGACGGGGACATTCTATGCTACAAGGTGATGCCCTTTGGTCTCATCAATGCCGGGGCAACTTATCAGCGGATGGTGAACCGACTGTTCCAGGACATGCTGGGAAGGAACATGGAGGCCTACGTGGATGATATGCTCGTTAAATCCATCAAAGGCAATCCTCATACCACCGACCTCCGTGAAGCTTTTGAATGCATGAGGAGACACAGCGTTCGCCTGAACCCAGCAAAGTGCGCCTTTGGAGTCAAGTCCGGGAAGTTCCTGGGTTTTATGGTCAGCGAAAGGGGCATTGAAGCAAACCCGGAAAAGCTAAAGGCCATAGAAGAAATGAAGTCACCAACCTGCCATAAGGAAGTCCAATGCCTGAACGGCCGACTAGCTGCTCTTAACCGCTTCCTCTCCAAAGCAAGCGACAAGTCCCTCCCGTTCTTCAAAACCTTGAGGGCCAACCGTAAGTTCGAATGGACGCCAGACTGCGAGGAAGCATTCCAGTCCTTGAAAAGGCATATTCAAACACTCCCAGCTCTGGCAAAACCCGTTCCAGGCGAGCAGCTTTTCCTCTATTTAGGCATTAGCGATGTGGCAGCCAGTGCTGTTTTAATAAGGGAGGAGAATAATGTTCAGAGTCCAGTGTATTTCATTAGCAAAATGTTCAACTCAGCAGAAATAAAATATGTCCAGATTGAGAAGTATCTCTATGCCTTAGTTATTGCTGCTCGGAAGCTGAGACCATACTTTCATGCGCACGACATCACGGTCCTCACCAATCAACCTCTCAAAAACTTCCTGATGAAGCCAGATTCTTCGGGAAGAATGGTCAAGTGGGCGATCGAGCTCAGCGAGTTCAGGATCAAATTTGCGCCAAAAACGGCCATCAAAGGTCAAGCACTAGCTGATTTCATAGTGGAAAGCACGAGTAACGGTCAAGCGGAGGCAGAAAACAGGCCAAGTCAGTCAGCAAACGACAATCAAATCTGGGAACTCTATACGGATGGGTCTTCATCAAAAGAAGGCTCGGGGGCAGGTTTAATTCTTATTCCTCCTGAGGGCGAGCCTCTGAAATACGCGATCGCCTTGACATTCCCGGCGACCAATAACGAAGCAGAATATGAGGCTCTTATCACTGGACTCAGACTGGCAAAAGGAATGGGTATAACAGCGCTTAAAGTAAAAAGTGATTCAGAACTTATTGTCAATCAGGTTAATGGCGCCTACGAGGCAAAGGGAGAAAAAATGAAGAAATATCTCGGCATCGCCAAAAAACTAGTTGTGGAAATCCCAAATTTCGCGATTGAGTTTATTCCTCGCCAAGAAAACCAGATGGCAGATTCTTTGAGTAAGCTAGCCTTCGGAGGGGCGACAATCCAGGATGTGCAATTTCTGGAAAAGGCCCTATGTTCAGTCCTTGAAAGCAGAGCGGAGGTCTTCAACATTCAAGAACAGGTCACCTGGATGACCCCGTTCCAGAATTATTTGAAAGAAGGCATCCTCCCAGAGGACGAAGGCGAATCCACTAGGATTAGAAGACTCGCAGCCAGTTATCTAATCATCGATGGAGAACTCTATAGAAGAGGTTATTCGACGCCTTACTTGAGATGTGTTGCTCTACCCGAAACAGAAAAAGTTCTTCGAGAAGCTCATGAAGGGGCAGCGGCATGTCATGAAGGTGCTCGTTCACTAAGCAGGAAAATATTCAGACTGGGATATTACTGGCCGACCTTGGGAAAAGACGCAGCCGAATTAACACAGAAGTGTGAAATTTGCCAGCAGTTTGCACCACGATCGGGTCGACCATCGACATTATTATCCCCAATGGCGGGTGCCTGGCCCTTCGCTCAATGGGGAATCGATATATTGGGTCCTTTTCCCATTAGCACTGGTCAGCGTACTCACATTATAGTGGCGATCGACTACTTCACTAAGTGGGTAGAGGCGAAAGCTCTAGCTTCGACAACGGAATTCCAAGTTATCAAGTTCATGCAGGTCAACATATTCTCCAGGTTTGGTATTCCCAAAATACTCATCAGCGATAATGGTCCGCAATTCGTTGGAAAGGAATTGAAATGGCTCTGTGAAGAGTATCACATCGACCATCGCTTCAGTTCAGTACATCACCCTCAAACGAATGGGCAAGCTGAAGCAGCCAACAAGGTTGTCTTAGCAGGACTCAAGAAAAGGGTTCGAGCATTCAAAGGGAACTGGGCAGACGAACTGGAAAACGTATTATGGGCCATCAGAACAACGCCTAAGGCGGCCACAGGAGAAACGCCTTTCAGTTTAGTGTACGGATCAGAAGCAGTAGCACCAACTGAATTAGCAGTGCCTACCCACAGAGTCCTACACTTTAACGCGGAGGCAAATGAGATCGAGCGCAGAACTGACCTCGACTTGGCAGAGGAAAAGAGATGGCTCTCGGAAAAAACACAGGCAAAAATGCGCTTGGCGACCGCTCGGTATTTCAATAGAAAAGTTAGCGCTCGCCAATTTTTCGTGGGGGAGATGGTTATGAGAAGGAATGAATTTACAAGGCTGGACAGTAAAAACAAACTTTCAGCCAAATGGGAAGGACCATACAAAGTAGTAGAGATCGCCGCACCAGGATCCTACTATTTGGAAACCACCGAAGGCGAGAGGTTACCTCGTCCATTTAATGCAGAGCATTTAAGAAGATTTTATGCATAGCTTGTAATCAAACGGATTATGTCAATAAAAGAAAGCCATTCCTTCACAAAGCGTGTCCACTCGAAGCAAGCTGAAGCCAAAAAGCCCTGACGCCAAAGTCAGGCCTCAAAAAGCCCTAGCAACAAAGCTAGGCCAAAAGCCCTAGCACCAAAGCTAGGCCAAAAGCCCTGACGCCAAAGTCAGGCCTCAAAAGCCCTAGCAACAAAGCTAGGCCAAAAGCCCTAGCACCAAAGCTAGGCCAAAAGCCCTGACGCCAAAGTCAGGCCTCAAAAGCCCTAGCAACAAAGCTAGGCCAAAAGCCCTAGCACCAAAGCTAGGCCAAAAGCCCTGACGCCAAAGTCAGGCCTCAAAAGCCCTAGCAACAAAGCTAGGCCAAAAGCCCTAGCACCAAAGCTAGGCCAAAAGCCCTGACGCCAAAGTCAGGCCTCAAAAGCCCTAGCAACAAAGCTAGGCCAAAAGCCCTAGCACCAAAGCTAGGCCAAAAGCCCTGACGCCAAAGTCAGGCCTCAAAAGCCCTAGCAACAAAGCTAGGCCAAAAAGCCCTAACAACAAAGTTAGGCCAAAAGCCCTAACAACAAAGTTAGGCCAAAAGCCCTAGCAACAAAGCTAGGCCAAAAGCCCTAGCAACAAAGCTAGGCCAAAAAGCCCTGTCGCCAAAGACAGGCCAAAAGCCCTAACAACAAAGTTAGGCCAAAAAAGCCTTAGTAACAAAACTAGGCCACAAAAGCCCTAACAACAAAGTTAGGCCTCAAAAAACCTGACGCCAAGAGTCAGGCAAAGCCCTGACGCCAAAGTCAGGCCAAAAGACCTAGCAAAATGTTAGGCAAAATGAAAGCCCTGACGCCAAAGTCAGGCCAAAGAAAGTTTAGGCGATCACTATCGATGATAAAGCCTGACAAATTACAAATCCCTTGTTATTAGGCCAACACCTCAAAGGTTTAAACTTCAAAGAAGGTAATATCTCTTTGAACTTAGAAGTTTACGCTTTTAAGTGTCAAAAGTATTATCCTTAGAAAGTTTAGCTTATGATGGGTCTACGGCTTTAAGGGTCGACGACATTACAAAGCAAGAAAAAAGTGGAAAGTAATTATGAGTAAGATATTGGATAGCTAAATATGTTCGAAGTCGATTAAAGGCTCAAGAATATAAAAGCATTCAATAGAAAAATCCAAGTCTTCGACAGATAATTACAAACCAAAAACAGAAAATACAAAAATGGCTATCTAAAAAAGAAAAATACGGTCGCCAAGGAGTTAGGTACTTCAAGCTTTGGGGTTCTCGGGGGCAAAGACGCTCTGCTCGCCTTCGGGGGCAGAAGTATCGGGCTCGCCTTCAGGAGCAGCCTCCCCAGCAACAGAGGGCTGCGAAGGCTGACTCCGCAGGAAGGTCTTCAAGGAGGCAACTTCCCCAAGAGGAAAGTGGGGATCGACCGCCTGGACCTCCTCCACCAGGCCTTGAAGAAATTCGGCAATCGCCGACTTCATCACCTTCAAGGCCTGGTCCTCAAAGTCTTCGGAGGCCTTGAACTCCTCAATCACGGCATGGGGTGAAGGAACCGCTTTCAGCTGATCAGCCAGTCGGTTCTTTTCCTCCTCTAGGGCGACCCCCCTAGCTTCGGCAGCGTTCCTCTGGGCCTCCGCGGCGACCCTAAGAGCGTCTGACTCGACCAACTGGGCACGAGCTTCCTTCAACTCGGCCTCCAGGCGAGCACGGACCGCCTCCCCTTCATCAAGGCACTGATGAAGGGCCTCAGCTTCATGAAGGAAGGCTGCAGCATCAGCCTCCCTCTTCTTGACATCAGCAAGGAGGCGCTGCTCCTTCCTGAAATACTCCTCCCGGGCGCCGTCCACCAAGGTGATTGCCATGTCAGCAGTCTTCTTGATGGCCTCCAACTGCCCGGGGGTGACCCCTGTGCTTCGGTATTGCTCCAGCTCGACAAGCAGTTCAGAGTGCTTGTCGGCGAGCTCGCCGAAAACGCGGCCGAGGATCACCTCTTCCCGAACGAGCTGACAACAAAAGCACAAGGAAAATGTCAAGTCATCAAAATGAAAAGGAATGACAAGGAATAAATAATGGAAAGAGGGCGAAATCATACCAGGGCAACTCGTTCGAAGTGGGTCCGTAAGAACCCCTCGATCTGAGGAAGCTCCGTAGGGACAATCGAACGGTCCTTGGGAGGAATTATCCCATCAAGGAGCCGCATGCACATATCCGGGCTACCCCGTAGGCTCTTCTGGGCGGGGTACCCCTTCTTGGCAAGGTCCCCACAAGGGACCCAAGGCCTCCGAGAGTCCCCAACCTTAAAAGGCTGGAACAAGCTCGCCATGGAGCAGTACTCCTCGGCGGGAGCCCTCGAGGAGCTGGAAGCAGCAGGCCCCTTCTTTTGGGCCCCAGACTCCTTAGTAGGAGCCGTGGGCACTGAAGAGGCGGGAGGCGCCAAAGACAAGGCCTTCTCCTTAGCGGCGGAAGGGCCCTGAAGAGAGGGAGAAGGAGACGCCGTGTCCAAACCCTTCCCTTTGCTGGCAGAAAGGTCCTTAGGAGGGGAAGGAGAAGGATGTTGGTCGACATCAGGGTGCTCTTCACTCCTGACCTTCTTAGAAGGAGGAGGAGGAGGGTCCCGGGCCACGTCCGCCAAGGACTCCACTGCAAAGCAACAAGACAATAAGTCAGGAGTCAGAGAACCGCAGAATGTAAAAACATTAAATCAACAAAAGGCGAGGTAGTACCTGGTTGGCGAGGGCCAGTAGTGGCCGAAGGAAGCGTCTCCTCGGGCTTCCTCTTGGTCGAACGCCTAGAAGGAGGAGGGGGAGAGCTTAGCAGCACCTGGTCGGAGGACAATCCCGCCGATCCCTGGTCATCAAAGAGACCTATCAGTTTTTTGCTCTTGCTTACAACCTTCCCTACAAGTAATAAAACAAGGGAAGGGTTAGAAAATTACCCAATCATCAAAGATTGGTGTAGCTTGATGAATGCCCGCCATCTCAAGGGCATTCTCGGTAGTCTCCGCCACTGAGCGGATGGACTTGAACTGAGATGACCGATGCAGCCGATATAAATCGTCGATGGCATTCCGATCACTTCCGGACAATTCTTCGAAGGAGGGAGGAAAATCCTTGTCCGGAGCAAACAATTTCCAAGGTACGCCCCCCTTATACAAGAAGTAAAACTTCTTGTAATTGGAGTTAGTGGCCCGGAAATCATCGATCAGGCGGACATGGACGTTCCAAGCCCATCCTTGAGGGCCTCCCCACTCCGAAAACTTCGGCCAGCGGGATTGGAAGTGGTGAAAGTGGTTAGCCCCTGCTGCCAGCCGGAAGAAGCACCGGAACAGGGCCAGTGAATATACCCATTCCTGGCGTAAGCATAGGAACTTGAAGCCGACCCACATTCTGAGGGCATTCGGGACAAGCTGTGTGGGGTGAATCCCGTAAAACTGACACAAGGTCTGTAAATCCTCACAGAGAGGAAAACGCAACCCAGCATCGATCTGGGCCGCATAAATGTAAACCTCTCCATCGTGAGGAAAATGCAGACCTAGGCCAGGATACCTAGGAGCATCCTCCGCACTGAAGCCACCAAGCGCCACCATGGTCTTAAAGTAAGCCGGCTTCAGTTCGTTAGGCTTGATATCTACTCAGAATGATTCAAGTATGGCACAGCAAGTATAAAAACAAAGGAAAACAGAGGATATTGCCAAAATAGAGCAATAAAAGGGCGAAAGTTTACCTTTTGGGGAAAAAATAGGCGTGTTCAGCTCAGGGCCATCTACCACCACTGGGGTGGCCGCAGACCTTCCCACGTCAGGCTGTTTCCCCGCTGAGGAGGGCACAACTTCATCCCTAATGGTCAAGGGAACACCGACATTCTGAGGGGCGCTGGCTTTGTTAGCACCCTTGATGGCCATGTGTTTTATTCGCTGACTTCTGGGGGCCATGGAAATGGTCGAAATGAGAACTGAAGAGGATTGAAAGAGAAAGGGAAGGTTTGCAGCGAAGTTCTGAAAATCTGAAGGAGTGGATAAGCGTAAAAAACAAAATGCAGAAACTGACATTTCCTATATAGACCAAAAGGGGAGTAACCGCCACGAGCAAATCGAAGCGACGCAGAGGAATAATTGCACCCTTTTGGAAAAAACCGAAGCAATGTCAGAATTCCAAGAGACAACGGTTGGCTGGTACAGACAGCTGTCAAGCTACCCTGGGTTTACGGAAAAGTAAATGTCAGGCGTGCCTCAAGTGACCGTTCGATTTCTGGACAACCGTGCAGTTATTAAATGCTAAAATTCCACTAAGGAGACAAGGTGGTCGCCAACGCACTAATAAAGCTTTAGCAGAAATACCTCGGGTAGATAATGATCGCCTAACTAAGAAAGATAGACTTCCATAAGCCTGAGTCACCTCGAGTGATCGCCAAAAGGGAATAAAAGGAAGGATATTCTTTCGGCTTTGAACAGAGAAGGAATCGCTCGCCAAATGAGCTCGAAGTGTCTCAAAGGCACTGAACCATTACCAAAGACGTCACTATCTAAAACCCTACCAGGAAATCAAGCTCGACTGAAGGAACTTCAATCAAGCTTCGGGGGCAAATGTTGGGTATCGATAGTGACGGCCCAGTAAGAAAAGGCCTCGAAGGCCCAATAACTATAGAGGGGGTAAACCCATGACATCCGAACCGGATCGGCCCAAGTACAAGCCAAACTTGGCCCACCATCGAGTAATCCAGAATCGAGCCCAAAGTCTATAGAGACGCCAAAGGCTCTCAGACTGCTCGCCATTCTCTACCAAGTCGCGACCTTCCACTGCTCGACATGGGAGTGCTCGCCCCGAAGAGAGCCTTGCCTCTCTCCTCTGGTCCCACTAAACCGTTAATAACAGAGTGGCCAAGATATCCCGCATATCCCGGTCACATATTCACTAAAGATTAGATTTGGTAACTGCAATATCTCGCAGTAACTGCCATATCCCACGATCCGAATCTTCAGCAACTCAATATACATTAAGATATTCAGTTGCCTTTATACGGTTCTATCTCTCTTACCCTATAAATATCCTTGCTTTACATACGTACTTTACGTTTTGAGTTTTATACACACATATACTCATTTAAGCATCGGAGAGGGACCCAGAGGCACCCCCTCTGTTGCGCTCCCCTACTTGCAGGTTTACCGGAGTTGGAGCTGAAGCGTCATCCCAACCTTGTCTGGTATTCAATTCACTGCCAGATCAGCATTCAGGATTTCACGATCCAACAGCTAGCACACAAGTTTGTACAAAAAAGGTCTATTCTCTAATTTCGGCCACCCTAGCTACTTATCCTAAAAGAAGTAAAACCCTAAACTAATTTGGGCCTAAGGAAAGCTCTCCTATGGGCCGAATTTTATTCTCCTCCTCTTATTGGGTTTGGTTGTCTTGTGGACCGTTTGCCTCATTAAAACCCCCCTTTGTAAAACCCAGTTGGACAAAACCAAAGGTCGGGAAAAAGAGTACAAACGAGCCCCTCTTGACTTAGTCCATTCGAGCAACCAAGAGGTTCTTAGGCTCCATGTCTCCGGACGGAATGATAGTTGGTCCTATGCGGTCCAATAGTGTGGTGATTGTATGTCCAAGCTTCCTAGCCCTTGATCGTGTCATTGATCCACTCGGCACGGTTATCTCACCCCTGTCTTCAAGTGTGGGCCGCATTTCTTCCATGATCACATCAATGATTTCCGGGCCACTAACTCCAACTACAAGAAGTTTTACTTCTTGTACAAGGGGGGTGTACCCTGGAAATAGTTTACCCCGGACAAGGATTTTCCTCCCTCTTTCGAAGAATTGTCAGGGGGTGACCGGAACGCCATCGACGACCTGTATCGGCTGCATCGGTCGTCCCAGTTCAAGTCTATTCGCTCAGTGGCGGACACTACTGAGAATGCGCTTCAGATGGCGGGCATTCATCAAGCCACGCCAATCTTTGATAATTGGGTAATTCTCTAACCCTTATCTTGTTTTATCACTTGTAGGCAAGGTCGTAAGCAAGAGCCGAAAACTGATAGGTCTCTTTGATGACCAGGGATCGCGGGATTGTCCTCCGACCAGGCGTTGCTGAGCTCTCCTCCTCCTCCCTCTAGGCGTTCGTCCAAGAGGAAGTCCGAGGAGGTGCTTCCTTCAGCCACTACTGGCCCTCGCCAACCAGGTATATCACCTCGCCTTTTGTGGATTTAATGTTTTCACACTCTGCGGTTTTTTGGTTTCTGACTTATTGTCTTGCTATTTTGCAGAGAAGTCCTCGGCTGACGCGGCCCGGGACCGTCCTCCTCCTCCTTCTAAGAAGGTCAGGAGTGAGGAACACCCTGAGGTCGACCAGCATCCTCCTCCTCCCCCTCCTAAGGGCCCTTCTGCCAGCAAGGGGAAGGGTCTGGACACGGCGCCCCCTTCTCCCTCTCCTCAGGGCCCTTCCGCCACTAAGGAGAATACCTTGTCTTTGGCGCCTTCCGCTCCTTCGGTGCCCACGGTTCCTTCTAAGGAGTTTGGGGCCCAGAAGAAGGGGCTTGCTGCTTCTAGCTCCTCGAGGGCTCCCGCCGAGGAGTACTGCTCCATAGCGAGCTTATTCCAGCCTTTTAAGGCTGTGGACTCTCGGGGGCTTTGGGTCCCTTGTGGGGACCTTGCCAAGAAGGGATACCCCGCCCAGAAGAGCCTCCGGGGTAGCCCAGATATGTGCATACAGCTCCTTGATGGGATAATTCCCCCCAAGGACCGTTCAATTGTCCCCACGGAGATTCCCCAGATCGAGAGGTTCTTGCGGACCCACTTCGAACGAGTTACCCTGGTATGATCTCGCCTTCTTTCCGTTATTTCTTCCTTGTCATTCCTTTTTATTTTGATGACTTGACATTTTTCCTTGTGTTTTTGTTGTCAGATCGTTCGGGAAGAGGTGATCCTTGGTCGCGTCTTCGGCGAGCTCGCCGACAAGCACTCTGATCTGCTTGTCGAGCTGGAGCAATATCGAAGCACGGGGGTGACCCCCGGGCAGTTGGAGGCCATCAAGAAGACCGCTGACGTGGCGATCACCTTGGTGGACGGCGCCCGGGAGGAGTACTTCAGGAAGGAGCAGCGCCTCCTTGCTGTTGTCAAGAAGAGGAAGGTTGATGCTGCAGCCGTCCTTCAAGAAGCTGAGGCCCTTCATCGGTGCCTTGATGAAGGGGAGGCGGTCCGTACTCGGCTGGAGGACGATTTGAAGGAAGCTCGTGCTCAGGTGGTTGAGTTGGACGCTCTTAGGGTCGCCGCGGAGGCCTAGAGGGATGCTGCTAAAGCTAGGGGGATCGCCCTGGAGGAGGAGAAGAACCGGCTGGTTGATCAGCTGAAGGCGGTTCCTTCACCCCAAGCCGTGGTCGAGGAGTTCAAGGCCTCCGAGGACTTTGAGGACCAGGCCTTGAAGGTGATGAAGTCGGCGATTGCCGATTTTCTCCAAGACCTGGTGGAGGAGGTCAAGGCGGTCGACCCCAACATTCCCCTTGGGGAAGTTGCATCCTTGAAGAGCTTTTTGCGGAGTCGCCCTTCTCGGCCCGCTGTTGCTGAAGAGGCTGCTCCTGAAGGCGAGCCCAGTACTCCTGCCCCCGAAGGCGAGCAGAGCACCCTTGCCCCTGAGGATCCCAAAGCTTGAAGCCTCCAACTCCTTGGCGACCGTATTTTTTATCTTTTTTAGATAGCTGTTTTTGTAATTTTTGTTTTCGGTTTGTAATTATTTATTTAAGACTTGGGTTTTTTTTATATGCCTTTATATTCTTGAGCCTTTAATCGACTTCGAACATATTTGGCTATCCAATATCTTAATCCAATATCTTGAGCCTTTTCTTGCTGTAATGTCTTCGACTCTTAAAGCCTTAGACCAAGCATAAGTCTATACGAACTTTCTAAGGATAATACTTCTGACACTTAAAAGCATAAACTTCTAAGTTCAAAGAGATATTACCTTCTTTGAAGTTTAAACCTTTGAGGTGTTGGTCTAATAACAGGGAATTTGTTGATTTCAGGCTTTATCATTCATAGTGATCGCCTAAAATTTCTTTGGCCTGACTTTGGCGTCAGGGCTTTTATTTTGCCTAACTTTTTGCTAGGTCTTTTGGCCTGACTTTGGCGTCAGGGCTTTTGGCCTAGCCTTGTTACTAGGGTTTTTGGCCTGACTTTGGCGTCAGGGCTTTTGGCCTATCTTTGGCGATAGGGATTTTGACCTAGCCTTGTTACTAGGGCTTTTGGCCTGACTTTTGGCGTCAGGGCTTTTGGCCTGACTTTGGCGTCAGGGCTTTTGGGGCTTTTTTGTTTTGCCTAACTTTATTGCTGGGTCTTTTGGCCTGACTTTGGCGTCAGGGCTTTTGGCCTAGCCTTGTTACTAGGGCTTTTGGCCTGACTTTGGCGTTAGGGCTTTTGGCCTAACTTTTTGTTAGGGCTTTTGGCCTATCTTTGGTGATAGGGCTTTTGGCCTAGCCTTGTTACTAGGGCTTTTAACCTAACTTTGTTGTTAGGGCTTTTGGCCTATCTTTGGCGATAGGGCTTTTGCCTTTGACTTGCTTTGTGTGGACACGCTTTATGAAGGAATGAATTTCTTTTATTGACATAACAGTTTGATTACAAGCTATGTATAAAATCTTCTTAAATGCTCAGAATTAAATGGACAGGGTAACCTCTCGCCTTCGGTGGTTTCCAAATAGTAGGATCCTGGTGCGGCGATCTCTACTACTTTATACGGCCCTTCCCATTTGGTTGAAAGTTTATTTTTACTGTCCTTCCTTGTGAATTCATTCCTTCTCATAACCATCTCCCCCACGAAAAATTGGTGAGCGCTGACTTTTCTGTTGAAATACCGAGCGGTCGCCAAGCGCATCTTTGCTCGTGTCTTTTCCGAGAGACATCTCTTTTCCTCTGCTAAGTCGAGGTCAGTTCCGCGCTCGATCTCATTTGCCTCCGCGTTAAAGTGTAAAACTCTGTGGGTAGGCACCGCTATTTCGGCTGGTGCTACTGCTTCTGATTCGTACACTAAACTGAAAGGCGTTTCTCCTGTGGCCGCCTTAGGCGTTGTTCTGATTGCCCATAATACGTTTTCCAGTTCATCTTCCCAGTTCCCTTTGAATGCTCGAACCCTTTTCTTGAGTCCTGCTAAGACAACCTTGTTGGCTGCTTCAGCTTGCCCATTCGTTTGAGGATGATGTACTGAGCTGAAACGATGGTCGACATGACATTCTTCATAGAGCCATTTCATCTCCTTTCCAACAAATTGCGGACCATTATCACTGATGAGTATCTTAGGAATGCCAAACCTGGAGAATATGTTGACCTGTAGGAACTTGATGACCTGGAATTCTGTTGTCGAAGCTATAGCTTTCGCCTCTACCCACTTAGTGAAGTAGTCGATTGCCACTATAATGTGAGTACGCTGACCAGTGCTAATGGGAAAAGGACCCAATATATCGATTATCGATTCCCCATTGAGAGAAAGGCCAGGCACCCGCCATTGGGGATAATAATGTTGATGGTCGACCCGATCGTGGTGCAAACTGCTGGCAAATCTCACACTTCTGTGTTAACTCGGATGCATCTTTTCCCAAGGTCGGCCAGTAATATCCCAGTCTGAAGATTTTCCTGGTCAGCGATCGAGCACCTTCATGACATGCTGTCGCCCCTTCGTGAGCTTCTTGAAGAACCTTTTCCGTTTCAGGTTGAGCAACACACCTCAAGTAAGGTGTCGAGTAGCCTCTTCTGTAGAGTTCTCCATCGATGATTAGATAATTGGCTGCGAGTCTTCTAATCCTCGTGGATTCGCCTTCGTCTTCTGGGAGGATTCCTTCTTTTAAATAATTCTGGAACGGGGTCATCCACATGACCTGTCCTTGAATGTTGAAGACCTCTGCTGTGCTTTCCAGGACTGAACATAGGGCTTTCTCCAGAAATTGCACATCCTGGATTGTCGTCCCCCCAAATGCCAGTTTACTCAAAGAATCTGCCATCTGGTTTTCTTGGCGAGGAATAGACTCAATCGCGAAATTCGGGATTTTCGCGACCAGCTTTTTGGCAATGCGGAGATATTTCTTCATCTTTTCTCCCCTTGCCTCGTAGGCGCCATTAACCTGATTGACAATAAGCTCTGAGTCGCTTTTTACCTTAAGCGTAGTTATACCCATTCCTTTTGCTAGTCTGAGTCCAGTGATAAGAGCCTCATATTCTACTTCATTATTGGTCGCTGGGATTGTCAAGGCGATCGCATACTTCAGAGACTCGCCCTCAGGAGGAATAAGAATTAAACCTGCCCCCGAGCCTTCTTTTGATGAAGACCCGTCCGTATAGAGTTCCCAGATTTGATTGTCGTCTGCTGACTGACTTGGCCTGTTTTCTGCTTCTGTTTGACCGTTACTCGTGCTTTCCACTATAAAATCAGCTAGTGCTTGACCTTTGATGGCCATTTTTGGCGCAAATTTGATCTTGAACTCGCTGAGCTCGATCGCCCACTTGACTATTCTTCCTGAAGAATCTGACTTCATCAGGAAGTTTTTGAGAGGTTGATTGGTGAGGACCGTGATGTCGTGCGCATGAAAGTAAGGTCTTAGCTTCCGAGTAGCAATAACTAAGGCATAGAGATACTTCTCAATCTGGACATATTTTATTTCTGTTGAGTTGAACATTTTGCTAATGAAATACATTGGACTCTGAATATTATTTTCCTCCCTTATTAAGACAGCACTGGCTGCCACATCGCTAATGCCTAGATAAAGGAAAAGCTGCTCGCCTGGAACGGGTTTTTCCAGAGCTGGGAGTGTTTGGATATGTCTCTTCAAGGACTGGAACGCTTCCTCGCAGTCTGGCGTCCACTCGAACTTGCGGTTGGCCCTCAGAGTTTTGAAGAATGGGAGGGACCTGTCGCTCGCTTTGGAGAGGAAGCGGTTGAGAGCAGCTAGGCGTCCATTCAGGCATTGGACTTCCTTGTGGCAGGTTGGCGACTTTATTTCCTATATGGACTTTAGCTTTTCTGGGTTTGCTTCGATTCCTCTTTCACTGACCATGAAACCCAGAAATTTACCGGACTTGACCCCAAAGGCGCACTTGGCAGGATTCAGGCGAACACTGTGTCTTCTCATGCATTCAAAAGCTTCGCGGAGGTACACCGTGTGAGGATTTCCCTTGACGTAGGCCTCCATGTTCCTTCCCAGCAAGTCCTGGAACAGTCGGTTCACCATCCGTTGATAAGTTGCCCCGACATTGATAAGGCCAAAGGGCATCACCTTGTAGCACAGAATGTCCCCATCAGCATAAAAAGCGGTGTGAGCCTCATCGTCTGGATGCATTCTGATCTGGTTGTAGCCTGAGTAGGCGTCCATGAAGCTCAGCATCTCATGACCCGAGGTAGCATCGACCAGCTGATCAATCCTCGGAAGGGGGTATGAATCCTTGGGGAAAGCCTTGTTCAAGTCGCGGAAGTTGACGCACATCCTCCACTTGCCGTTTGATTTCTTAACCAAAACTGGGTTGGCGACCCAGCTCTGGAATCTCACCTCTCTGACGAAGTCAGCCTCAATCAACCTGCTGACTTCCTGCCTGATCGCCAAAATCTTGTCTGTCCCGAATGATCTTCTCTTTTGGGCGATTGGCTTGATGGAAGGGTCTATTCTGAGCTCGTGGGAGATGATATCCGTGCTGATTCCTGGCATGTCGCTCGGCTGCCAGGCGAAGAGCTCTTTAAATTCTTTGAGGAGGGCGGTCATGGCCTCCTTCTGATCCTCCTTCAAGGTGGTTCCAATGCGCACCTTCTTGTCCGGACCATCTATTTCAACCTCTTCCAACTCTTCCATAGGTACTGGCCGAGCCAAGTCCTCGCGGGGGTCGGCCTCTGTTTCGATGGCGAGCGCCTCCCTTTGGTTCTTCCTGCGCAAACAGTTCACATAGCATTGCCGCGAGGAAGGCTGATCTCCGAGCACTTCTCCAATCCCGTTAGGAGTGGGTAACTTCATCTTCTGGTGGACAGTGGAGGCCACAATCTTGTTTGGGTTGATCGTGGTCCTCCCCATGATGGCGTTGTAGGATGTAGGTGAATCGACCACCAGGAAAATGACCGACACCTTGATGCTCTTCCATCCCTCGCCAAAGATCACTGGCATGGTTATAGCCCCCAGTGGATAAGTTGTTCTTCCCGCAAACCCGATCAGCGGAAAGTCGACCCTCTCCAGGTCACGTTTGGACTTGCCCATCTTCTCAAAAGCGTCCAGAAATAGGATGTCTGTCGAGCTGCCTCCGTCGACCAGAATCCTTGCTACGTCACAGCCGTCAATATCTGCTGTGATGACCAGAGCATCGTTGTGGGGGGTGGTGACATGTGCCAAATCATCTTCTGAGAATGAAATGACAATGTTCTCCTCAGGTCGGGGCCGCTTCCCCAACTGAACTGCTGTAAAGATCTGAGTGGCGTAGACCTCCCCTTGCGCTTGACCTCTCGCCGCCTGCACCGAATCCTCCCGCAATCAGATTTACTATCCTCTTGCTTCCAGATGGCTCAGTTTGTTATGCAGGGGCTGGCGAACGATGTCTCCTGGGGGGCGTTCGACTTCGGTCTCGCCCTGCCACAAATTCCTTCAACATTCCCCCCTGAATCAGCCTCTCTATGTCCCGCTTCAGAATGCGGCAGTCATCTGTCTTATGGCCCTTGCATTTGTGGTATCTGCATTTGTGACATCCTTCCCATGGGCTGCCCACCTCGACGAGGCATCGGTGGCCTCGCCAAGGATCTCCTCTCCATCTCGACTAGTACCGCTGAGATATGCCTATTTAAAGGCGTGAAGTACTCAGGGGCCTCTAGATGGCGAGGCGCTGGAAGAGACTCGACCCAGGGACTGCTTTCCTTTCCCTTCTTATCCTTCTTTACCTCCTTCTTACCATCGCGTCGGGGTTCATGGACCACCCTTAGCGAGGTCGTCAGGAGGATTGCCTCGGTGTTCGCCCTTTCAAGGTCTATGAAACCTTTTGCTCTGGACGCCAGCTCCTCCAACGTCTCAATCTCCTTCACGTGATAGCTGTTTCGCAGCTTTCTCGAGGCCTTGTTGGCCACATCCAGACCTCTGTAGAAGGCTCGAATGATCTCCCCATCCGAGATTTGGCGATCTATCTCTGTGACGTTCTGATGAAAACGCCCGTAGAAGTTGGACAGCGACTCTCTAGGCTGCTGTTTGACCGAGTCAAGGGCGACCACGCTCTTCAGCAACTGGCGTTCGACCATATATTTCTCTAGGAACTTGCTTCTTAACTCTGCCCAAGTTCCGATTGATCCTGCAGGGAGGCCGAAGAACCAGGACGAAGCCGAACCCGAAAGAGTAGATGGAAATAACAAAGCCAAGTGATTGGGATCATTTGACTTACCCAGAAGAGAGGCCTCATGTTTGTTGACATGTACGGTGGGATCTCCTCCACCTCTATACTCAGGTATGGCCCGAGCAACTATATCTTTTGGGATTTTGATGGCGACGAGCCCATCGGTAAAAGGATGAGCAGACTGCTCCTTGAAGGGAGCTATGACTGTCAGCTGTCTTTCCTGGAGCCTTTTGTTGAGGAGGTCATCCATCTGATCCACAGTGCAGTACATAGGTGAGGTTCCGGGTGGAGGAGGACCGGAAGGATTGGCAGTATACGCGGATGCAGGCTCCTGGGTGTATGCCGGAGGTAGGGACTGCTGACCTGACGTCATCTCCTGATCCTCCTGGGGTGCAGTGAGACCAGGATTTGCCGCTTCCGAAGGTGAGGGCCCTGTGGCAGCAGGGCGGTGGTTTTCCTTAGGAGCAGAGGGATTGTTTTCTTGAGGAGCAGGGGCTTGGCGGCGCGCTTGTCCTAGGATGGCTTCCAGCAGGGAGACCATCTCTGGGGTTAAATTGATGTCTTACCCAGAAATGTGGACTGTCTGCGGTGTCGGGGCTCCGTTTTGATTAGCTGCGGGGGTCGGTCTTGAATCACCGACATGCTCTCGAGCTGTTCGCAAAGGGACGGCATTAGCTCCTGCTCGGCTGGCAGGTTCCTATTGAAGCGGTGAAGCGGCGACGGAATCAGAGCTATCTGAGGATCGCTCCCTGGTTTGGTTCCGACGGTTGCTTTGGGATCGAGTTCTCATGGCTGAATTGCTCGTTCCCACAGACGGCACCAAATGTTGGATCGTAAAACCCTAGATGCTGATCTGGCAGTGAATTGAATGCCAGACAAGGATGGAAAGACGCTTCTGCTCCAACTCCGGTGAACCTGCAGGTAGGGGAGCGCAACAGAGGGGGTGTCTCTGGGTCCCTCTCCGATGCTTAAATGAGTATGTGTGTGTAAAACTCAAAACGTAAAGAACGTATGTAAAGCAAGGGTATTTATAGGGTAAGAGAGATAGAACCGTATAAGGCAGCTGAATATCTTAGTGTATATTGTGTTGCTGAAGATTCGGATCGTGGGATATGGTAGTTACTGCGAGATATTGCAGTTACCAAATCTAATCTTTAGTGAATATGTGACCGAGATACGCGGGATATCATGGCCACTTCCTTATTAACGGTTTTGTGGGACCAGAGGAGAGAGGCAAGGCTCTCTTCGGGGCGAGCACTCTCATGGCGAGCAGTGAGATGTCGCGGCCTTAGTGAAGAATGGCGAGCACTCAGGGCGTTCTCAGAGTCCTTGGGCTTGGTTCTGGATCATTCTATGGAGGGTCGAGTTTAACTTGTACTTGGGCCGATCCAGTTCAAATGTCATGGGTTTGCCTCCTCTATAGTTATTGGGCCTTCGAGGTCTTTTCCTTACTGGGTTGTCACTATCGATACCCAACATGTCCCATAAAATAACATTTCCTCCCATTCTTCAATCGAAAATAATGGGTGTCCATTTAACAGATAGGACATGCCAAATTACCGTAAGTAGCCCAACCGGACAAGTTCGCATAAACAGGAAGATCATTAATGGTCCAAAGTACGGCTGCGCGCATTTGGAAGTTTTCTTTCTTGTCTGCATCATATGTGAGCACACCATTCGACCATAACTCATTCAGCTCTTCGATCAACGGTTGCAGATACACGTCTATTTCATTTACTTGGAGCCTTTGGTCTAGGAATTAACATTGATAGCACGTAGCTCGTATCTTTCAAACACACCTCGGGAGGCACATTGTATGGAATAAGAACAACTGGCCACATGCTATATGGGTGAATTTTATCGCTGTACGTATCAAACCCATCCGTAGATAATCCAAGTCTAACATTTCGTGGGTCTTCCCCAAATTCCGGTAGTATGCTGTCAAGTTTCTTCCAAGAGTCTATATGAGCAGGATGACGTAGAATACCATCCTTTAATCATTGTGTATGGTGCCAGGTCATCGAGGAAGCAGTTTTTGGGGAAATGAATAATATTTGCAACCTTGAAGTTAGTGGAAAATATCGAAGTACTTTGACTGGTAGCTTCCCTATTTGTCGCTTCGATTGCTCTGGTATATCCAGTCGTCTAGTGTTGTGTCGAGGTTTAATCCATCTTGACTCCCCACACATTGGACACACATCCAAATTGGCGTACTCCTTTCTAAATAGTATACAGTCATTTACACAAGCATGCATCTTTTGGTAGTCCAACCCTAACCCTCTTATAAATTTATTTGCTTCGTAGTAGGACTTAGGGACTATGCTCCCTGGTGGCAATACTTTACTTAGCATGTGAAGTACCTCATCAGCAACTTGTTAGAAACCTTGTACAGTACCTTTAGATGCAACAATTCAACTAAAAAAGACATCTCGGTGTAGGAGACACAACCTGGATATAAGTTTTGTTCGCAATCTTCTAATAGCTTATAATTTGTCATAGCATCTGCATTTGGTTCCTCACCTTCGTCCACCCTCATACCACCGAACCAATCATGCACCATATCCTCCATTTCCCCACAAGAGGATGAATTCCTACCATTAGATATCACATCTTCGAATTCCTCCGCATGATCCACCCATGTAGTGTAAGTTGGCAATATTCCCCAATTTTCAAGATGGAACTTAACAGTAGTTCTTCCTAGTAAGAAAGCACCAATACAGTTATTGCAAGGACAATAAATCTTACCATCCCAACTTGAACGAGAGTATGCAAAGTCTAGAAACGAAGTGACCCCTTCCTTATATTTCCCACTTTGCCAAGGTTTGGTCATCCAAATCTTATCCATCGCACTTCTATTTCTGCAAAGAAATATCAACCCCAAAAAAAGTTGGCTTGGGATTAAAAAGACAGCACAGCAGTTTAGTTAATCAAATAACTTCTTAAACATGCAGTACAGGAAGTTGCAATATCAGTTATTGACAGTTATCCAGACCATTTGTAACAGTTCAGATATTCATTTTCGTTTATGTGTGGATGGAACGAAACAGAATCACAGAGTTGTCTGTTGGAACCGTACGAGCTGCAACTAGCTTGCTAGTTAATTGGTTGTTATACGCAAGAGTAGAACTCCTTCGATTGAGTTGTCCAATTGGAACCGAACGAGCTACAGCTAGCTTGTAGGTTAATCAATTGTTATTCTCAACAGTACAACTCCTTCAGGTGAGTTGTCCGTTGGAACCGTTGGCTATATCACACAATTAAGCTCATGACAATTCAATTCGCAATTAGAAGAAGCCACATTCGACTTCTCATACCAGCGTACCTGAGGAGAAATGCTTGTCGCGGGATACAGAAGCAAACAGATGAACGATCGATCGGCAACTCAGACTCTCCTGGAATGTCTGCGAGCAATGTGGTTGCGTCCTAGGAGTCGATCTGCAAGGGAATCCGTTCTTGGATATGGTAGTTTATGGACCGACGAAGGCTCTGCTCTACACAGGGGAGATTCTGAACTATGCTTGGGATTACTGGAAAAAAACGGTATGTTCTGTTATAATTGCGGGTATACCGTTTAGCAACGGCAACACATATATTACCAATGAAGTTATGTCGATATTGTTTACAACTTTATTACATCAATTAAGTAAGTAAACCTGCGTTTTTGCAATACCAACATCTTCCGTGACTGAATATCAATATTAACCTCGGTTGAGTTTTTGACACATGGATTTGGTTGGCACAGACATATTGCGCTGGCAAAAGTCAATACTAAAATATTGTTTGTGCTACGACAAATGTGTTGACACTAAAATTTGTGTACGGGGACGTATTAAACTGTCAAAACTTATACACCGTTTTACCAACACACTCCTTGTGTCAACAAATTAATTTTGTGTCTGTTGATATAGATTCTTTTAGTGCCAAGAAACTAGCACTACCTGAAGCATTCACTTTGGCCTCAGTCCTGGAGTCCTGCGATAGGCGCTCGAATATATGATCAAGACCCTCCTTGGTTAACATCATTGGCCTGGAGAATTGATCATCACTGGAGTTGAAGTGCCAAGAGTAAAATTATAACAACGGTGTGGAAGCTCCTGAAGAAACAGGGGTCTCAACATCACTATTAGACATTTCATTTTTATTCTTAAATTTCCAACATGGGGAATAACGTTTCCTTCTAAAGCACCGATCATAATCATGACCTTTTCTTTTACAATATGCACAGAAAAGATTCCAGTTCCTTATGTTAGGTGGCTTGGTAGAAGAACTACTATTTTCACTCGATATCCAGCCAAACCATCAACAGAAGACACATAAAGATTATTTGAAATACCCATTTGATTTTCCTCTTGAACCAACACAACATATGCTTAATTAACAGATGGTAGAGGCTATCTCATAACAAGATTAGCCCTAATCGCATAATATGATTCGTTTAAACCGTTCAAGAACTGAAAAGGCTTCAGATTATTAAAATGCTCAATATGTTTTATGAACATATCACAACTACAGGAATGAAGGCAAGTAATAGCAACAAATTCTTCCCACATCATTCTCAACCTAGTAAAGTATGCAGAAATAGTATCTACTTCTTGTTGAACATGACAAATTTCACAGTGGAGTTGAAAACCCCTAGATCCATTTACCTTGTTCAATATTTCTCTCAAATCAACCCAAACTAAACATGTACTAGTTGAATAAAGAGTTGTACTCATCAAATGCTTAGATACATAATTAATAATCCATGCGAAAACAATGGCGTTACATCTTTCCCAAAGATGATGCAACGAAGGTTCAAACGATTCTTTCGGCCAAGATCCATCTATAAATCCTAATTTGTGTTTAACCACTAAAGAGATGTACATGGCCGTACTCCAGAAAGCATAGTTTTAGGACCAGATAACTGAAAGGAAATCAAGGAAGCACATGTGGTATCTAAAGAAAGTAAGAACAAAGGGTGATTAGAGTCTACCGTAACCGGAGTTTCAATCGTGTCCTCCTTAGTTTTGACATCATCGACACGATCCACGACCGATGGTTGCCGTCTCGACGGAGAAACTCAATCGCGGTTCATGAACCGTGCCTTTACCACATTTTAAAGAGGTACGGTTTACCGCTCCAGTTTTTGACTAATTTATCGTACCTCTTCAGAACCGGTTCGGCCGAACCACTTTATATATATTTTAAAAAATATATAATAATACATAATACATAATAAATAATACATAATACATAAACCATAATCCATAAACCATAATCCATAAACCATAATCCATAATCTATAAACCATAATCCATAAACCATAAACCATAATTCATTATACTAATGTAGATTATAAATCATTACCGAACCAACTTTGGTCTAATGGTTTAGAGTATATATTTTAAAAATTAAATATATTATTATATTAAAACTGGTACAAGAAGTGCTACGGTTTACCGTTTGCGAACCATTTTTTTGTACCTCTTTTGAATCGCTCCATATTTTTGCAAAAAAACTGTTTGATTTTTGAACCGATACAGTTCAGTCGAACCATTTTTTTATGGCCAATCCTAGGCCCAGGAGAGGAACGGACAGACGCAATCAGATATTTGATTGCTCTAATACCATGTGAAGAACTCTATGAACGGCTGAAGAAGACTCTCGAATACAGAGAGGAAAAATGAAAAGGCACAACGGAAACTGCCAAGGAATACTCGAGAAGAGGACAAAGAGATGTGATAATTTTGTAGATCATTTTAGTGTGGGTTATCCCAAAGTCACTGCAGTAATGAAATACTGTAGAATAGAAAGGAGAGTACAATAATTACACTGATTCAGTGAAACAATCGGAATTACTTAAACTGAACCAAACCAAACCAACACACTAACTCTTAACCTATTAGACCCTTGACATTACAAAACAGATAAATAGACCCTAAATAATAACAAGAACTGGTTAGCTTGTATTTTTCACAATAAGAAGGGTAGAAGAAGAACTAAAAAAGAGAAGAACGGAAGAGAAAAAGGATAGGATTAAAAATCCGGCAGTCCAATTGACGAACCGCGATCGAACCATGAATCGGATCCCTTATCAGTTTGACTGACAGACCAATTCTAATAATTATGCTACTTATTGGGATTTTTATTTAATAGAAAACAGTAATGATGGAATATACTAGTACAATATAAAATATTTGTATTATGTTTCTCATTTTTATTATTCATCTTTAGATACTTAGGGCTATTTACGATTAAAAAAAGTGCAATAATAAAAGGAGTCAGAAAGTAGATTGGAACAATATTTTAACAACAAGTAAATGTTAAGTTCTAAAAGTTTAAAAAAAAATCACGAACCTATTTTTAAAAATGTGAAATCTCTGATAATAGAATTTTATTATTTTATCCCAAATCACGATGAAGATCATAATTGTTTCTTAATATCTATCATTTTAACATTGTTTGTTTTTAATGAAGACAATATTTCTAGTTCAACTTTTATGTCTTTAATATTCGTTATATATGTATTCGTTAATACTGTGTCGAACAGAAAGCCCGTCATAATAACCAATTAGTTATTACGATAAATCACGAGATGCCAGATGTTTTATTCTTGTGGACTTTTGCACTAACAAAATTTTGTTTTACTTAACACCTCGACGTGTTTTGAAATATTGTTAATTGCGCCGCCTAATATCAAGAGTATAGCATATATTTTGACAAATTCATGGATTTACTACAAATTCTCAACTTCAGTATAAAAAATATTATAAAGAAAGAAAGAAAAATACAAAAAATAAGTACGAACAATATATGATCTATATATGCTAACACATCTACACGATTGTTTAGTATGTTTACTACTGAAGTACAGACCATGTAATAAGGTATATGGATCATAATACAAGCTAAATGGAAGGTTCGACACGATTATTTAAATGAGAGGGTAACACACGAATCTTCTATACGCCAACACACATCTATGATGTTTCCTCGGCTAAGCTCAGTATGAGTGGCCGTCCGCGCCTCCATGATGGTCATGTCCATGCCCATGGGCATTGTTCCCCCCACCATGACCATGATGATGTCCATGACCATGGACATGGTGCCACCCACCATGAGCATGATGTTGCCCATGCCCTCCATGATGTCCACCAGCATGGAACACTGGTGGGTGCATCAATCCATGTCCAGCATGCCTGCCGAAACCTAGAACACGACCCAAGCGATGTCCAAGGCGGTGACCTAGACGTCCAACACCTAGATTATGATGATGTTGCTGCTTATATGCTCCACCATCATGATGCCATATGCCATGTCCTTCCTGATGTCCATGCCCATGCCCTTGGTGGTGCCCATGCCCTTGGTGGTGCCCATGCAGGTGCGACATATTCAATCACAGAGGTAATTTGATAAGAGAGATGATTTGCTGATAGAAGAAATAGAGATAACAATGCAGCCGTTGTAGAGTTCCAAAATGAAGGGTGTATACAATAATAATTTATAGAGGATGCTAAAGAAGAGGCCTCCTTTTTCCACGCGGAGTGTGATCATAACTGAGTCAACTCGTAGTGTGAAAAGGATTAATGTAAGCGCGTACGAGCGTGTATAGTATTTGCTTAGCTACAAAGTTTTGTTTCACAGCCGTAAGATATTTCTGCCGTAAGCATTCATCATCTTTAATGGCTGCTTTGTGGGAAATGTTTATGCAGCAATTATTAATATCCAAATAAATGGTGTTTTTATTGCACGAATGTATGAATATATTTTTTTGGTATAAAAAATATTAATATTACAAAACAAAAACACACTTAGTTAGGGTATACAAGTCTTGTTTTGGTCAAGCCAAATATGTTTGATTTAATAATCAGTAATACTCCTTGCGAAAGATCATTTAAGATCACAAAGTATTCTGCAAGGCTGACTGCTGCCTTGACAAGATGGTCTGCTACACTGTTTGATTCCCGATAAATGAGTTTGATTTTGAATCTTTTAAACTCTAACAACAGTTTCCTGCAATCGGAAATTAGCTACATTAAAGGTCTATCATTGTCCACTTCTTCTACTATCATACCTATTGCCTCTTTGACATCCGATTTCAGGTGGATGTCGTTGATGTCCATGCTTTTGGTCAAAGCTAAGTCATCTCTAATTCCCCACAATTCTGCCACCAGACTATTTTTGAAGTTCTCAACTTTCTTTGGAACCCCTTAGGCTATCAACCCAGGTGATTTCGTATGACACCTGCACATTCTGCCAATCACGGATTTGCAGTGGCTGACCCATCAGTATTTAATTTTGCCCACCCCACTTTCAGTGCTTTCCACCTGACTTCCACCGGAATTCGGTTTGGTTTGGTCGAGCTTCTTATTAGGATGGAAGCCACTTCTTTAGCCTGCAAAAAAGATTAGTTCCCCTACATTTCTATACAAAAGTCTATTATTAAACACAATAGAATTTTTATTTTTCCAAATAATCCACATCGCACTAGAAAACACAATACGTCACTGAGTTCCATTAGTGTGAACAATTTTACCCCCCAAATACCATTATTTATGTATGAATATAAATTAAATAATATATACACTAAAATACCATTAGTTATTCTGCAAACCTTATATCACAGTCAAACAGTATAGAAAGTGATGATTACTATGTGAACGAGGTATCTTAATGTCTGGTTAAGATTTGGTGTCTCATATCTTGCCAAGTATCATGACCAAGTTTACCGATATTTTTAACTGTTATTGTGCACTAAGATTTAGTGTAAGTGTTAGATTTGGTCTTGGAATCGAGTCTACGCGAGGAACTGCGTTGTGAAGGCGGGTCCTGGAGGGAAAGCATGGGGTGCACGCTTCATTATTAGGCAGTTAGTCCGACCTCGTTAGTCGTACACGTTCCTCTCCTTGTCAATGACGAGGGTAAAGAACTCGCCTCGTTGCATGGAGGTGCTAATTTTTATAAGCCTCACCTTTTTATGTCTACTTGGGACGTGCTCGAGACGTTTGCTGTAGAGGTTGAGGATAACTCGATCTCGTTACGTGTGACTTGCGTCACTTATCCTCCTCCGAGGGTGATCAACTCCGATTTCGTTTGTTAGTCATCTCTTGTTTTGAGGTTAAGTCGACGCGTAGGTCAAACATTTTCCTCTAAAGCTTGGGTGAAAGAACTTTCGGTCGAGCTTTATTTCGAAAGGCTTGAGGCGATGAACTTTCATTTAACAGTTGAACACAAGTGTTATGATTTTTATATGTATGTCCTCGCTTTAATTGAAAAAATCGGGTAAGGTATATTTTCAGGTTCCCTGCGCTCTATTACCCCTTAGATGGTCATGAATTGGGCATCCTTAGGCTTTATTGGGCACACTTGTTCTTACTATTGTCGAACGTTGGATCAAACTTTCCCAGGCCCTTTTTTAAAAAATATTTTTATTTTTTTCGCTCGAAAGATGTCAGATATTGGTGAGCGACGAGTCCGGTCGAGCGGTGTCATCAACTGAACCGAAAAATGAAAGAGTCGTCACTGATTAATAAGAGGCTAATCAGAATCGTAAAACTTGTTGATGGTACATGGTGTTAACATCCTAGGGTTTCGAAAGGTCTACGTCCAGACAATTGAGTTTGGGGTTTGATTACGTCTTAAAAGCTCGCGAACCCATAATCCGCCATTTCGATACTTTAGTTTGCTTTTGATTTTATTTTATTTTTACCGATTTACCTTAATTGTCCAATTCATTCGTTTTGATCATGCTTGACTAAAGAGATTACATGCATTTTCTTTAAATTAAACAAACCATGTACATGCATTTTTTTTATTTATTTATGAGTTAATCTCAAATAAATAAATAAGAGAAAATAAAATTAATCGTGTTTGAAAAAGAGGTTGGTTTAACCTTGGAGACATTTTTAACGTGTCAAAAATACACAAATGATTTTGAAGATAGTAAGCACGTTGGACATATTTGTAACAGTTTGACAAGTCATGGGATGTCTAGAAACGTTTAGGGACCAAAACACAATTATTTAAAAAGCTTGAGCTGTAATGAAAATATGTGTTAAAAATTACATAAACGCCCCAAAACATTTCTGGTTTGGTTTATAATACTCGAAAGTCCCAGAATAACCCGAAAGTCCAAGGATCGAGTTGTAACTTTCATCAAACTTTAGGGATGACCTAAGTTAGTTTTGAAAATATTTTTTATTTCACACATATATATATAATAGTATCACACATACAAATATATATATATATATATATATATATATATATATTATACATATAGATATAATATCACATATATATATAGTATCACATATATTATACATAGATATATAATATATGTATATAAAACCTCAATTTCATTCACATTAGAAAATGCATATACATCATTCAATATTATGGAGATATACCTAAATCATTCAGAGTATAAATACCGTACGAGAAACCGAGACCGATAATTCCCGATATTTTTCACTCACTCTCACTCTTTTTTCCACCCACTCTCATTTTCTCTCTTCCCTTCGACATTTCCCCTCCCTTTCACGAAGTCTTCGGTCCTCCTTTCAACTCCCCCATTCTCTGTCGAAAACCTTCCATTTTATAAAGATATTTATATTGTTTTTATAAGTTAATAAAACAATCTTAGATGCATTAAGATGAGTATGTTGTCAAATAGTGGCCAAGTGGCACCGAAAGATTTATATATATATATATATATATATATATTAATACATTATATATATATATGTGTGTAATTTTTCTGTCTCGATTTTTCTCGGTTCGGTTCCTCGCATACAGTATTTTAACCCCGAGCCTAAATCAAGTGATTATAGTTGGCCCTCTTTGAACACACGCTCATAGAAGTTATCTCATGAGTGTGTGTTCAAAGACAAACAACTGATTTTGGCTCCTCTCGATTCATTATTTACATAGTAGACAAACATTATTGTGCAACTTTTGGAAGTTGGATATCTACAAGTCCTAGTCGTCGAGGATGACTTGGATAAGCTGAACACCTAAAGGCTCCACTTGTCGACTTGAGACTCCAAGAAGCTGGATAACTACAGGTCCTGGTCGTCGAGGACGACTTGTAAAGGCTAAACACCTAAAGATTCCGCTCGTCAGCTTGTGACTCGTTGGGGATGGCTTACGGAGGTTGAACACCTAAAGTCTTCGCTCGTCGGCTTGTGACTCGTTGGGGATGGATTACGGAGGTTGAACACCTAAAGTCTTCGCTCTTCGGCTTGTGACTCGTTGGGGATGGCTTACGGAGGTTGAACACCTAAAGTCTTCACTCGTTGACTTGGGACTCCCAGAAGCTGGATAACTACAGGTCCTGGTCGTCGAGGATGACTTGCGGAAGCTAAACGCCTAAAGGTTCTAGTCGTCGGCTTGTGACTCATTGGGAATGACTTGCTGAGGCTGAACACCTAAAGGCTCTACTCATTGGCTTGTGACTCCCATAAACTGGATAACTATAGGTCTTGGTCGTCGAGGATGACTTGCGGAGACTGGACAACTAAAGGCTCCGCTCGTCGACTTGTGACTCATTGGAGATGACTTACGGAAGCTGAACACCTAAAGTCTCCGCTCGTCGGCTTGTGACTCCCAGAAGCTGGGTATCTACAGGTCCGGGTCGTTGATGATTACTTGCGGAGGTTGAACACCTAAAGGATCCGATCGTCGGCTTGTGACTCGTTGAGAATGACTTGCAGAGGTTGAACATCTAAAGGCTTCGCTCGTCGACTTGTGACTCCCAGAAGTTGGATAACTACAGGTCCTAGTCATCGAGGATGACTTGCGGATGCTGAACACCTAACGGCTCCGCTCGTCGGCTTGTGACTCCTAGAAGCTGGATAACTAAAGGTCTTGGTCGTCGAGGATGACTTGCGTAGGCTGAACACCTAAAGGCTACACTTGTCGGCTTGTGACTCGTTGAGAATGATTTGATGAGGCGGAACACCTAAAGGCTCCACTCCTCGGTTTGTGACTCCTATAAGCTGGACAACTACAGGTCCTGGTCGTCGAGGATGACTTGCGGAAGCTGAATACCTAAAGGCTCTGCTCGTCGGCTTGTCACTCGTTGAGGATGACTTGCGGATGCTGAACACCTAAAGTCTCCGCTCGTTTTCTTGTGACTCCTAGAAATTGGATAACTACAGGTCCTGGTCGTCGAAGATGACTTGCGGAGGCTGAATACCTAAAGGCTCCGTTCGTCGACTTATAACTCTCGGAAGTTGGACATCTACAAGTCCTGATTGTTCATGATGGTTTACATAGGCTGAGTGCCTAAATGCTCATCAACTTGTGTCTCACAGAAGCTGGACAGCTACAAGTCGTGGTCGTCGAGGATTTTGTTTTTTGCCATCAACGAGTTGGAGGTTGAGAATTTTTTTGGCCAGAAGCATCGTTGAGGATGAGTTGTAGAGGTTGAGCACCTAAAGACTCCGCTCGTTGTCTTGTAACTTTTATAAGTGGGACAACTACAACTACAGGTCCTGATCATTGGGTATGACTTGTGGTGGTTGATAACCTAAACGCTCCGTTCGTTGGTTTTTAATACTCGGAAGTTGGACATCTACAAGTACCGTTTGTTGATGATGACTTGTGGAGGTTGAGCACCTAAACACTCCGTTCGTCGACTTGTAATTACTAGAATCTAGACCTACAGGTTATGGTTGTTCATAACGACTTGCGTAGGTTGAGCACCTAAAGACTCCGTCTGACAGCTTGTGACTCCC
Organism: Chamaenerion angustifolium; assembly: GCA_946814005.1. Lineage (NCBI taxonomy): Eukaryota > Viridiplantae > Streptophyta > Magnoliopsida > Myrtales > Onagraceae > Chamaenerion > Chamaenerion angustifolium. Next base: position 7,694,270 of record OX328279.1, read on the forward strand.
AGAAGTTGGACACCTACAAGTCCTGGTCACCAAGGATGACTTGCGGAGGTTGAACGTTTATAAACTCCGCTCATCAGCTTGTAATTCACTTTGGAGGTAAAACCCTTCTCGAGATGTCTGATTGCTTATGCGGACTTCTCGGTATGTATTCTCATTAATCAACTTTGGAGTCCTTCTTGATGGAGTTCCCTAAAGTGATTCATGTTATGTTCAAAAGGTGTATCCATGCAAGTTGTCGAGGCAACTCAAATTAATGTTGATCACAGCTTCTCTTTATTGCTACTATCGGAAACACTGTCGTCCACTTTTGAGCACTTTTTTTATTTATTTTATCTCTCGATTTTCTTTCCTTGTGCTACGGTATTTTTTTTACTACACCTCTCGATTCCCTTTATTATTTTGCCTAGTTCGCCCTTTCGAGTTTTCAACCTACTAGAAATTTGTTTCATTTCCTTTTGCCATGATCACCCTTTTTAGGGATTTTTAATCATGCCCCCCTTACCTAAATTTTTCCTAAAACGCTCTTTCGAGTTTTCAATTTAACGAGAATTTTCTCACTTTTGGTGGCTTACTTTTTGGTTACGAGTTCTTTAAGTTTTTTTTTTACTGCGTTCATATAGATTGGACTGGGGAGTTCTTTGTTGTCCAAGTTAATGATGATCATGGCTCGTTCGCTGGAAATCGTTTTGACGACATAAGACCCTTTATATATAGGCACAAACTTGCACCTGAGCCTGGATTGACTTGAAGGATTGTTTTTTATCTCTTAATTTTCTATCCATTTGTTACGGTAAAAAAATAATTGTTGCACCTTTCGGTTCCCTTCATATCTCTTTGACGACATAAGACCCTTCATATTTAGGAGCAAACTTGCCCCGAGAGTCTGGATTGACTTGAAGGTTTTTTTTTTATCTCTAGATTTTCTATCCGTTTGTTACGGTAAAAAAAATAATTGTCGCACCTTTCAGTTCCCTTAATATTTTTGCCTAGGTCGCCTTTTCAGGTTATCAACCTAGCAGGGATTTGATTTCATTCCTTTTGCCATGATCATCCTTTTTAGGGATTTTTAATCATATCCCTAAATTTTGCCTTAACCACCCTTTTGGGTTTTCGATTTAGCGGAAATTTTCTCAGTTTTGAAGGCCCACTTTCTGGTTATGAGCTCTTTAAGGATTTTTTTGACTGTGTCCATATTGATTGGGGTGTGGGGTTCTTGGTCGTCCATGTCGGTGACTATTATGGCTCCTCTGCTTAAAGTCTCTTTTGCGACATAGAACCTTCATATTTTAGGCACAACCTTGCCCCGAGAGTCTGAATTGACTCAAAGGATTTTTTATTGGAATTAGATTGCTCGCTTTCAATTCTCTCGAACGCATCTTCCTGTTAAATGCATGAGTCATGCGTTGCTGGTACAATTGCATGTGGCACATCGCGATGAGGTACCATTCATCATGAGGTTCAATTGCTCGTATCTGCATCTTCCCCACTCTGACTTGTCTATCTCTGCCTCAGCGAGGATCCTAGCTAACGAGAATTCTACTTCAATTGGCAACACGACTTTGCTCTTATTGATGTCTGTATGGAGGTCATGTATGCCATGAGTGCCCAAGGAATCTTAGTGTATCAGTCTTTTAATCGCTGCTTCCACTGCGCCATTTATCTGTGGGCTATATGGAGATGAAGTGTTATGATTGATGTTAAATTTGTCACACAACCTATCAATCAACTTATTATTCAGATTTCTGGCATTGTCTGTGATCATTGACTTTGGCACCCCATGACACATGATGATGTCCTGTCTAATGAAATGTTTAATGGTCTTTGCAGTTGCTGACACCAGGGTGATAGTCTCTATCCACTTGGTGAATTAAACGATCGCCACCATTGGGCGCCTTTGGGGAGATCATGTTGACTACATCGATGCCCCACATTGCGAAAGTCAATGGGGAAATCATGGGATAAAGCTCGTGTAGTGACGCGTGGATTTGGTCCGCGTACAGTTGATAGAGGTGATAATGCTGAACGTGTTTTACACAATCAACCATCATGGTGGACCAAAAGTATCCAAGTATTGCACGCTCATGTGTGGGTCGCAACAACCTTCATGAATTTCTTCCATTAGACGCTCAGTTTTTTCAACATTCACGCATCTCATATGGGTATCATGGAATGATCATTTGTATAGAGTCGAATTAGGCAAGGGTCTCACACTAGCGAGTGGACGGATGAAAAGGCATGAGGGAGCTTCATCGAGTATAGCTCCAGTGGTTACACCAGTTGAAAATAAGCTTGACAAGCCCTCGTAAGCATCAACGTCATCGGGATTGATCACTTGTGGTGGGTCTGGGAATGAAATGGTGAGGAGAGTAAACAACAATGTCCCTGATCTTTCGGCTAAACGTTTCCTCTATGCGACTTCGTAATCTTCGAAATTAGGACGGAAACCCAGTCTCAAAAGTTCACTAGTTCTTTCTTGGAGCTCCCGGGTGTGTAATGGTCATATGTGGGAGGTGGAGCTTGTTGATGATGGCAAAGGTGCCTGAAATGGATTGATGAGGTGCCACGGCAGTAGTGTTGCTCAGGAAGACGAGGTTGGGGATATTGTGGTAGTCACAGCTGCCTGGCACTTAGAAGAGCAAAAATCCGCTCGTCCTAAGAGGTCATTCTAACTATTGACTGCACTATGCGGGAACCCATGGCGTACATGGTTTGGTCTAGTTTGATGATACTCTCCTCGTGTTCATGCATGATTTGTTTTGAAAATTACGCATGTTCCATTCATTCCATTTGTAGACTTTGATTGCATCTATGGGGAAAAAAATTAGTACTTTAAAAGGATTTGGTTAATCGAAATCTAGTTCATAAGACGTTTAACACGACGGCGCAGCTCGTTGAGTGCAATTGTTGTTTGTTCATTGGTTCAAAGGAAGTTCGAGTACATGCATTTTGAAAAAAAAATTATTCGCCTCATCCTTAGTCTTAATTATTCAAATGTGTCATTCAACTTAGCTACACTGCCCCAACATTTCTCCAAGGTGCCCCCACATTGCTAGAATGACGGTGGTTGTTTGGGTCTATCCCCGATTATCTCCTCTGGGCTGAAAAGCATACTTGAAGGTGGCAAATGGAACGTGTGAATATATTCCATTATTGTTAATAACACAGACACATTTTCCACATGGGAGTCAGACAAGACATCACGGAGAACCTAGATGACTTTGTAACTTGCGAGCTTGTGAACCTCGTCAATCTTCTCGTTCACGTATTTTTTTAATCTCTTTTTGTCATGGCTTTTCATATTCGGCAATATCGACCGTAGGGGGTTGTTTGGCCTTAATGTGAGGGCAATGATTTGTTTGCTTTAGAAACCTCCTAAGGATACAAGATCGAATGAACGGAACTTACATTTTATTTTTAAAGAACTTACATTTCATTAGCAAGACTCGTCTTACATTTACAGAATTCTGAAATATATAATACAAAAAACCAATCCTATACATGTCATGACCTAGAGCCAAAATAAAACACATTTACATAATGGGTCGAACTCCCATCTACAGTTGTTGGGCTGACTTCTAATTTTCAATAGTTGGGCAGAATCTTCAACATGAATTGTGGGTCAATCTCGCATGCAAATACTTGGGTGGAATTCCAATTTACATCAGTTGAACCAAAAAATAGAAACACACACAAAACTGGTAACAGTTAAACACGGGGTAGAACTTTTGTTCTAAATGGATGGAATTTCTAGGTCCTCTGAACCAGCGGAACCTCACCCCCTATACATGATCTCGGGCCCATTTCGATCATCGAGTTGAGTTGTTTGGGTGCGTGTCGGCGGTCCAAACCGCTCCGGGCGCATTCCTCTACTAAACTCCCTAAGCTTTTAATGTGTTCCAGGTCCGAGCGGGTAATAATAACCAGCGTGGTGTGTGCAAAATGAGAAATTAAATCTTTTTGAATTATTACAATTACATTGCCTTTTTTATTTTATTTTAAAAATGAAAGAACGAGCAAACGTTCAAAATCGATAGGGCAAAATATAACATGGCAAGCAAACATGACAAACACTAACCCTCTAAACAGATAAGTCCCCAGCAGAGTCGCCAAATTGTCGGACGTCAGATTCGATTGAGTGGGGTTCAAAACTGATTTTTATTAAAAATGTCGGGTCTTGGCGAGCGATAGGTCCGATTGAGTGGGGTCATCAACCGTATCGAAAAAATGAAAGAGTCACCACCGATTAATTAGACGCTACTCGAAATCCTAAAATTTGCCTAGATTACATGGTGTTAACATCCTAGGGCTTCGAAAGGTCTACGTCCAGAGAATTGAGTTCGGGGGTTTGACTACGTCTTAAGAGTTCGCGAGACCAAAATCCGCCCTTTCGGTACTTTACTTTGCTTTTGAATCATTTTTGTACCGATTTACCCAAATTGTCAAATTTTCCTGTTTAGATCATGCTTGGCAAAAGAGATTCCATGCATTTTTTTAAAATTAAACAAACCATGTACACACATTTTTTATTTATTTATGAGTTAATTTCAAATAAATAAACAAAATTGAAAAAAACTAATCGTGCTTGAAAAAGAGGGTGGTTTAACCTTGGAGCCATTTTAAACATGTCAAAAATACACGTATTATTTGATAAATGCCAAGGAGCTACCTGAACTTTGACCGTTTTGCAACGAGCTACTCGAACTTTAAAAAATCAAAACGGGCTACCTCAACTTTGGACGGAGGTGCAACGGGCTACCTCCGTCCAATTTCCGACGAATTTATGACGAATGTCCGACGAACTTCTGACAAATTTCTAACTAATTTATGTCAACAGTTGACGGTAATTTGGATGGAGGTATCTCTTTGTACCTTCGTCAAAGTTGAGGTAGCTCGTTGTATATGTGGTGCCAAAATTATTTGAATACCACTGATGTGGTATTTCTATTTTATGTCACGGTGACTTACTTCAACACTACTCTGTGACAACTCGTATTTTTAAAGGCACGACACCAACACATTTTATTCTAGGCAGGTTGAGATTCAACAAATCACCTCTCACGTCCAGGCCCAACTCGAACTTCTGGTACGTGGAGTAAACGGGACACACCAAACCCACATCGGGCACCCACAACGGGAAATAACCCAACACCGTCAAATGGAATCGGGCTCTAATACCATGTTAGAATTCTAAGTGTGGACTAAATTGAGATGACATGGACTTGATTAGGGAGAACATTGTATATATTGAACTTATTTTGTTACAATAACAAACTACACTATTTATAAGATAAATATTAAGATTGGGTGGATATTGCGTAGAGTAAGTTGTGGAGTGATTTATGGATGGTTGATGTAATGGGATTAGTGGTGGATTAATTTGGGGAACTTGTTTACGCTTTCTAACACTCCCCCTCAAGTTAAACGGTGAAATTTCCAATATTTAACTTGGCAAGGATATTATTGAAAAACCTTTCGTTGACTGCCTTTGGTTTATTGGTCCGCCATTGGTCTGCTCTAATTTATTGGTATAGCCGTGTTTCGTCGAATGAACTCTTGTGGTTCCTCTTCGACTGAGCTTGTTCCTCCTCGACCGAGCTCTCCTCCAACTGTGTCGAATAAACTCTTGTGGTTTCTCTTCGACTGAGCTCGTTCCTCTTCGAGCGACCTCTCTTCCGGCTATGTCGAATGAACTCTTCTGGTTCCTCTTCGACCGAGCTCTTTCCTCTTCGATCGAGCTCTCCTCCCACTGTGTCGAATGAACTCTTTTGGTTCCTCTTCAACCGAGCTCTCCTCCAGCTGTGTTGAATGAACTCGTGTAGTTTCTCTTCGACCGAGCTCTCCTCCGTCTGTATCGAACGAACACTTTTGATTCCTATTCGACTGAGCTCTCTTTCAGCTGTGTCGAATGAACTCTTGTGGTTTCTCTTCGATTGAGCTCTCCTCCAGCTTTGTCGAATGAACTCTTGTGGTTTCTCTTCGACCGAGTTCTACTCCGGTCGTGTCGAATGAACTCTTGTGGTTTCGCTTTGACCGATCTCTTTCCTCTTCGACCGATCTCTCCTCCGGCCGTGTCGAATGAACTCTTGTGGTTTCTCTACCGAGCTCTTTCCTCTTCGAGCGTGCTTTCCTCTGGCCGTGTCGAATGAACTCTTGTGGTTTCTCTTCGATCGATCTCTTTTCTCTTCGACTGAGTTCTCCTCCGGTTTCTCTTCGACACTCCCCCTCAAGTTGAGCGGTTGAGTGTTCAATGATCAACTTGCACACTATTATGATATTCCCCCTTACTCTCCTTTTTTATGCACATCTACTACATTTTCCGTCCACTATCTAGTACCCCCCAAATTCACCGCACATTCTCCTCTAGATTTTCTCACACAACAAAAAATATATAAACTAAGAACCCAACACAGAAACAATTGTTCATCATCCACTACACTTACTTTTGCATATCCACTCCACTTACTTTTGCATGTTGTCTCCTTTTCCATTCCTCCTTACGATGCCTTCTTCCTTTTCCTTTCTCTTTTTCCTATCCACCCACCATCGTCTCTCTTGGTTTTCAACGACCTCATCCTCGAGAACGTGCTCCAGTTCTTTATTGCCCGCTCCGACCGCAACGCTACCTCCCTTGTCTGTAAGTCGTGGAACTGATTATCTCACTTTTTCGGCCTCAAGATCGTCATCCTCCACCTTGCTTTACCTCAACCTTGCTCGTCGCCTCCATCCGCGGACTTGCCTCACCTCGCCTCTCCCTCGTCTCGTCTTCGTGTTCAGCCCTTCACCAAGATCGCCTCTCCATCTGCTGTCTCGCCTTTGCCGTCGACCTCAGCTCCTTCTTACAACGCCTCCTGCTGCTTTGCTCCGACAAACGTCCTTGACAAGCAGCTCCCGAGCAACGTGACAGCAACTCCCGGGACAACATCTCTCGTCGGAGCTCCCTCAGTGAGAGCATCTCCCGAGCAACGTGACAGCATCTCCCGTCAGAGCTCCCTCGGTGAGAGCAGCTGCTGAGCAACCTCCGTGTGCACAGGTCCTTCATGCAATGTGACCGGAGGACGGAGGAGGTGAGCGGGCTTGTCTTCACAGGAGGACGGGATCCAGTACGAGGAAGAGGAGGACGACCACGAGGAGAAGAAGCCGCCAAAGATGATTCTGGCGCACTTAATTCACTTCTTCATGCATGAATGGTAGTGCGCGTCAAATCTCCATCTTCGGATCCAGTCATATATGGGTGAATCACAACTCCCTCTCTAACTGTGTTGATGGAATGATTGGCGCTGTTATTGGCTCGACCTCGATGAGAAGGAGGTTTGCTTTCTTCCGGCGTCTGAGCGAGGAATCGGTCCTCTTCCTACGTACACCTGTCCTACCTCTTGTACGAGATGGTCCGCAGCAGCCACTGGTGGTCCATCTGGAGGCTTCACGGCCAGACTTACTCCAATTTTTGAGGCAGTCGTTCGTTCTTTCCTCCGTCTCCCTCTCCGCTTCATCGCTTGGAAGTCGTTCGGATTTGGTTCGGCTTGACCTCCACGGTTCGATTGTGGTTGCTACTGGTGGCGGCGAGGTTGCCTACGGCTCGAAGGTTGTCATGTAAAGGTTTGGTTCAGATATTTTCATGTGGTATTTCTATTTTCTGTCACACTAACTTACTTCATCATTCATGTCCGTTCCAAGTGTCCAAACTCAAGTAGAAGATGGTGATAGATAATACTTTCTAATTAACAGTAGTGAATATATATCTGCATTACGTACACAGTGATTTATTTCAAGACATATATAAGTAACAGTTTCCTTTTCCAAACAGACAAGAGAGAGAGATCTTAGATCCATATATCTGAAGTGCAGTCTCCTCCAGGATACCTCATTTCATGTGCTAGGGAAGGACCCTCTGGCTCAACCCCAAAGTCCACAAAGAAGTTGGGATTTATAGAAAGACCACCTTTTACGATGTCCACATCAATCTGCAACATGTGGGACCCTTTCTCCACCAGATCAGGATAGAACTGACGATCCCATGTGCTGTAAAGGGAGTTGGTCACGTACAGTCTCTTCCCATCCAAACTCAACTGAATCATCTGAGGACCGCCTCGCAATTGGGAACCCTGTGTGATCATCATATATACAATAACAAGGTCAACATTATTCTATGGTATGAAGAATTGAATTAATAGATCCTAATAAACCTTGATCTTAGGAACATCCAACTGATATGTTGTCCCATCTTCATTCTCAGCAACAACACTGCTGCTTCCTTTCTGAATCTGACCGCCCACCCATATTTGGCCAGTCAATACTGGTTTCTGGGGATCCTCGATGTTGTATTGCCTCACATCACCATGCAGCCAATTCGCAAAGTATAGGAATCGATCATCAAGTGACATTAGGAAATCAGTGATGAGACCTGGCATTTCCGGTAGGATCCAGTTTTGGACTTTCAAAGGCTTTACCGATATCGCAACCTTCACATACAGGGCAGTCAAATCTTACTACACCATATCATGATGATGGCCATGAGAAGTACACGTGTTTATATATATACCTCATGGCTCCAAGATCCATCTTCTTTCTTGAAGAACCGAACCATATTGCTAGTTAAAGCAGCCCCAACAAAGCCAGTAGCTTTTGATGGATCATGCAAGAACCGGATCTGCACACACAACATTTTTTTTGTTAGTTTACAAAGAACTTGTCCAAGCACCTACACTCTCTAAGCATAAGTTATTACATAGAAAAACCTAGGCTTCAATGACCCTGTCGACAATCCCAAAACTTTAATGGTGTTCATGGATGAATGTTTAGTTAACCATTTTATTCTCTAATAAACCCCTTATCCGGGTGGAGGGTTGTCTCTTGATTACTGAGGATATTGTATGCCACCTAAAATCAACAGGTTTAATCTTTTTACAATAGCATATTTCTATCAAGAAGGAATGAAGAGTATTTTGATTGTTGTTTACCTCAAGTGGAAGGAGACCCGTGTTGCCAAGATCCAAGGTTTGTTTAAGTTCACCTTCGGGCCAGCTGTAGACATGGAGATGCCTACCATACAAGCCATCTGCGACATGTTGAGGGTTAAAGCCTTTGGTAAAAGCTGCAGGAGCTCCCCATGAAGAGCTTATCATTGTCTTGTGTCGTGGTTGGTACCAGAAATCATACCCATATAGAGGACTGTTCCCCGGTTTCTCCCACCTAATGAATGAATGCATAAACATATATGTTGAGAATATACGTCCACTATGTCCATCATCCACTTACTTGGTTAACTAATAAATCACACATTACCTTCCTTTGACATTGAAATCAGAGTCGAGGAGAAGGAAACCATTTCCTTCTGCCTTTCCTTCTTTATCTCCAAGGCATGAGATCATGATATCACCCGAAGCAAGGCAGTGTGATGTGTGTGGATATGCAAGTCCCGTTTTCTGCACGATATCTGCAGGCTCAACAACTTTGTACAGGGATGGAGCTTTTGGGTTGGTCTTTGTATCAACAGCATAAATACGACCAGATCTGAGGACAACACCATACACATTGTACGAAATACATCATAATAAAGCAGAGACATGCTGTGGTTCATAAGAAATTTCAAAAGCAGACCAAGCATTTGAGAAGTCGTTACATTGGTAAACGTATTAAGCGAAATGAACATTTACCACGCATTCCTCCAACTGAAAATCATATGTATAGAGCATAGTCTAATGACCATTTTATATATAGTCAAGAAACACACTGAACAGAGTACGTGGATAGGAATTATGGCAATGGGAATGGGTCAAGATACTCATGCATATAAAAGTGTCGAAGATATAATAATCTCAACCCACTTTGCAGCTACCACCTCTCTTGAGTCCAATCCACTAATTAGTAACTGAGGTTTCACATGAACAGTCTGTCAGGAAATCTAAACGCACACAGTAATAATCTATCTATAAAGAATTCCGCTATGATATAAACCCTCAAAGATCATACATCACATGAAAAAACAATTTAAATAAGGAAACAACTGAAGATGTTATTTCATATGAATAAATCTCATAATTTCATATTAATAAGGGACTATGAGGTAGTCAAAAGCGAACTCTCACACTCACATCAAAGAAGGCAGAACCAGAAAGCGGCGATCTGCCGAAGGATCACCGTGGCAGGAGCTACAGGAATTCCATCCAGTATGGTGAAGTTCATCACCAACGTAAGGCATTGGCAGCCTATGGATGACTTGTGAGTAAGTGGGCGAGTTTGGATCCACATCCACTGTCCCCAAATAATCTGGCTTTTCTTTTCCGGTACCTGCAGAATCCGCATCAAATTCCATATTATACTTTCCGTATTGAACGTCCACAGCCAACCAGATAATGAATAAACATACGTATGATGATGGATGTGATGAGATGTACCCATAAGAAACCCTATCATCTAATCTAATTAAATCTATACAGAGTATATGTAAAGAAAATCGAATCCTGAAATGAAAAGGAAAAGAACTGCCTATACCCGAATAAACACAGGTCACATAGAGAAGTGATTCTCTGGGTCCGGACATGGCGTCCAGAGGAGTGGCGTAACCTGGGCCGTTCTTGCAACACCCATGACTGTTAGTCTCCGAAATGGGTGAAGGTTGCACTGCTGCGAAATCGATGGCCATCTCTATCTTCTCTGTCTTTGTTTCTTGGTTTGTATTTCTAAAAAGCGAAGATATTAGTTATATAAGGAGGAAGAAGATCACAGGATTCCAATTTTTGCAGGTCCTTCGGTGCAAACGTGAAGGAGGGGTATTTCTTATTTAATTAACCCATAATGGTCCGTCAACTTTTGTTTTTGTGCTTCTAAGGTTTAAGTTTCTTTGTAGCAGGTCAGGGATAGGGTCGACTAAGGTTGGGTAAAAATTCGAAATTTATGGTTATGATGAAGAATTCTCTGTCCGTAATGATTATGGTTATAGTATTTTTATCATAGATATGGTTACAACTTATAACAATGGTTATTATATAAATATAATAATTATTTAATATTAATATATTATACTAATAACAGATTTTATGAAATCATAATTAAAGAGTCAATAATTGAATAATATTAATTTTGAATTGTACAAATGTTAAATGGTGTTAGTAGTGAATATTATTTTTGCTTGTGACATAGCTTTATATATTTATTCAGAAAAAATATATAATATTCTATTACATGTAACATGTACTAATAATATGGATATAGAATTAAAATTGTGGTTAATAACTACACTTATAAATATAGTTATGGTATTACAAACTGTACATAGAAGGATTATAATTATGTTTATAGTATGTAATCATTATGAGTCCTAGTCATATGGGTATACATGGGTAACTCTTTTAGCCTTTTAGGAGTTTTGGGGGGTACTTTAAGGAATATTAGCAGAGATAATGTCGAAACCTTGATCTCGTTTATGTGGAAACCACGTGGCAGACTAATCTCATACTGTATCTCTTGCAGCATTTTGTCTCCATTCATTATGAGATTATGTCTAGGTGGGATGTACTTTAGTATGTGAGAGATAATAATTTATACTAGAAATATGTCTCACACTGTAGGCAGTAAAAAAATTAATTTATAAATTATTATTTTTATGTTTATAATAAATCTTAATAGTGAATTGTGTAAAATTTATTACATTATTTGTTGAATGAATATAGTTTATAAGAAAATGGTAAGAAATAAACTTAATTTACAAATTATTATTTTTATGTTTAAATCTTAAAAGTAAATGGTGTAAAAATTATTAAATTATTTACTGAATGAATATATATTACAAAAAGAAACAAAAATTACTATTATAAATGATAATTTGTTTATAATAAATTATTATGAGGTGTTATGAAAAAGTAGTTATTATTTATATAAATAAATATATAACTACAATTAGTTTATGTAATTATAATAGTATTTTTTAAAGTAGAAATATTAAAATACTTATAAGTTTTCAATGACAATAAATAGAATTATATTAATAAACTAATTAAAACATTAGAAATAAATAGGAAGATGAAATAAAATGTATAACGTATCGTGGATAAGAAACTCTAGAAGAAATGTAGAGTTTCTGGAGGTACGCGTAATAAATTTATATCATCGACAGTTACAAAATAAATCCAATAATTAGTTAAATTATTTCTGTTTAATAACTAATCAATTCAAAATTCTAAGGTGTTTTGATTGTAGTAGGCTTGTTCATGAACCGGTTCGGGGTCAAACCGGTTTTGAACTGGACTGGTCTGGTTTGAAAAAAATCAGTACATTTTTCTGTTTCTAAAAAAATTGGTCTGGTTTAAGGAAAAAAGAACTGGTCTGGTTCGAACCGATTCAGAACCGGTTCGAGTTGTTCTGGTCTGTTTTTTAAAATAACAATTTTGGTTCGGAAATAATCCGGTTCAAACCCAACCTAAACCGGTTGAAAATCCTATCCAACACACTGAACCGTATGAAAAAATACTGAACCAACTGAAAAATACTGAACCGGCTGAAAAAACACTGAACCGACTGAAAAATACACTGAACCGACTGAAAAATGCACTGAACCGATTGAAATTCTATTCCAGAAGTTGTCCAACATCAACATACGAGAGTCCAATATATCTCTAGGTTTGGTTTATTGAAGACATCTCTAGGTTTGGTTTAATTTCAGACCGGTTTAGTTGATTTAGTTTCAAACCGGTTCTAAAATTATATAGGTTTAAAGTGGTTTGATTTAAATTTAAGTATAAACCAGTATAAAAAAACGAGTCGAGTCGAACCGATTCGAACTGAATTTTTGGTACTATTTTGAACTGTTCTATTTGAAGGCTAAAAAACTGGTTTGGTTTTGGAACTAGTTCGGCCGAACCGATTCGAACCAAACCAGTTCCAGACCAGACCAGTTCGGCCGAACCGGTTCATTTGGACAAGCCTAGATTGTAGTAGTTCTAATCAAATTAATAAATATAAAATATTTCATTTTAAATATTGGAAACCATTCCAGATTGACGTGTGCATTTTGTGCCCCTAGAATCTTAATGGGCATCAATTACGTCCATCATTCTATAAAACATGATATTTTTCTCTAATATGATATTTTTCTCTAATGCTCATCTTAGTACACTGATGATAGATATTAGTTATTATTAAATGGCAGTTTGGACTATAGTGTTAATAAAATTATATCAGCTAAACATATACAAATAAAGTAATGGTAATTTTATAGTCTTGGACTCTTGGTAAATAATTGATAATACGCAATTAACTATCTTAATATATTGTAGTGATTTAATGTTTTATCTCTTAATGAGAAGTCTTAAATTGAAATCTTAAAATATACATGTTCACCATTTTACTAGCCATTTTACTAGCCCTCAAGGACACGACATCTTGGCCAAAAAAAAAAGGACACAACATCCCGCGAGAAATCAAAAAACGTTATTAGTTAATTTGTACATCTAAAAATTGCATGCATATTTTATTATTTTTAACAGAAATGATTTTTGAAAATATAAGATACTAATTATAATTCATTTTCATAAGATACTTAAATAGAAATTTATGCTATAATATATATAAATTGACGCAGAAATGTATAATCAACCACTACATCAAAATCAGTATTTTATAAAGGGAAATAATCCATTTAAATTTATAACTATTTTGTAAGGCATTTGTTAGGGTTAAGTGGTCCTAATAATAATTAGGGAAATTCCTTACAAAATATATTTTCCTTACTACATTACTTACAGATTTGTAAGGAAAATAATTAAGATTTCAGAGCAATAATGAAGATATTATGTGACACTAATTCACTTATAAATAGTTTTAAGGATAATCTATCACTAATTACATTTTTCAATCCTAAATTTTGTAAGGGATTTATAGCTCCTCAGAAAATATATTCATTTGCAAGGGATTTATATCTCCTTAAAAAAAATATTTTTTGTAAGAGAAAACCCTAAGAAATATTATAGACATAATATTAGCAATAGAGAACAATTTTTTTCCTCGGTCATACGACTTATCCCCGTATTTTTTTTGGCTAACCTAATTTACACAAAAGATAAAGAATTTACTCCTAAATTTGAAAAACTTTGATGAAAAAACATTCAAACTTATCCCCGTATTTTCTTTATTGAAGAGGGTTTTATCAACGAATGACAACAAAGCATTCTAGTAGCCATCCACATTGAGCAACCCCACCGGTTTGTCACATTGAGCAACCCTACCAGAGAGATTTGTTGTCGGCCCAGCTACTCAAGCCCATTACGATTTCTTTTTTCAGCCCATGTAATAAACCGACTCACCGTTTGTCAATTAACATATTGTCTAGGCTTGTTCAAAGTAACTGGTTCGGATGAATTGTTATGGACTGGTCTGGAACTTGTTTGGTTCGAACCGGTTCAGCTGAACTAGTTCCAAAATCAAACCAGTGTTTTTAGGCTTCAAATAGACCAGTTCAAAATAGTACCAAAAATCCGGTTCGACTCGATTTTTTATACTAGTTTATACTTAAATTTTAATCAAACCACTTTAAACCTATATAATTTTAGAACCGGTTTCAAGTAAAATTAATTAAACCGATCTAAAATTAAACCAAACCTAGAGATGTCTTCAATAAACCAAACCTAGAGATATATTGGACTCTCGTATGTTGATGTTGGGCAGGATTTCAGTCGGTTGTGGAACAGATTTTCAATCGGTTCAACGTATTTTTCAGTCGGCTCAATGTATTTTTTAGTCAGTTCAGAGTTTTTTTAGTTGGTTCAGTATTTTTTCAGTCGGTTCAATGTGTTGGATATGATTTTCAGCCGGTTAGTGTCGGTTTGAACCAAATTATTTTCGAAACAAAACTGTTATTAAAAAAACATAGTAGAACAGTTCGAACCGATTCTGAATCGGTTCAAACCAGACTAGTTCTTTTTTCCATAAACCAGACCAGTTTTTTTAGAAACAGAAAAAAGTACTGGTTTTTTAGAAATCAGACCAGTTCAGTTTTGAACCGGTTCGACCCTGAACCAGTTCATGAACAATCCTAATATTGTTATGGAAATAAGAACCATTTCTGCTCGTCCGTGGTTTTTCACCATTTCTGCTCGTCTGTGATTCTACTCACTCTGCATCAGTGTAGTTTAAATGTTGAGGAGTTTAATATAGGTTTGCTCATCTTCTCGATTCGTTTAAGGTTTATTCATTAGCATGTTGCTTTAAGAGAGTGATTGTTGGTATGCATGAGTCATATGCGTGTTTGTATAATTGTCTAGTTAAACCATTGAATTACTTCTTTGATCTGTTTAGTTTCGGCAGTGGACTAGTTTGTTAGTAAAGTCGATTGACTTGACCCAAAAAACAAATTGATGCGTGACTGGGAGATAGGTGGCGATGTGCATCATTCCTTTAAGTTGTGATTGCTATCAATACCTATTATTCTTAATTTTTTAGATATCTTCTGTTGAAAGTTGGATATGGGGCTTTCCAGCGAAGGAAGTTTGATACCTATGTGTTTCCATTCAGACAGACTCAAATAGTTGAAAGCAATGTGTGACATTTTTACTGTTGTACGTTCAGTTTCTAAACATTTTTTTTGATAAATTTGTCATCTTGTTTTGTTTGCACGGTTCTTTTATCCATCTATTTCTTATGCCAAATTTCTCTAACTTGTGCAGATTGTGAAGTTCTTAGAGTTAAATAATTGTGAGTCTTAGGTTCTTCGAAGTTTGACTATTATTTATAAAAAAAACGTAGTGATTTTAGTTGGCTTTAAATTTTAAACCTATGTTTGTGTTTAGCAAAAGCATTTCTCTTGTTCCCTTAAAAGAAACTGAAATTTCCTAGAACCAAAAAACACTTTTAATTCTCTAGGGAATCTCTTATATTCTGTTGGTTACTTCTATGTGTGATTGTGGAGATGGGGCAGGTGTTTTGGTTCTCGGCGAAATTATTGAGCCAGGTATTGTCTACAACCCTCTTGTCCCATTATAGTACGTTCTTTATCTACAGATTTTCATATGCAAATTATTATTTCAATTGTGTATTGCGTTGGTAACCTTGTGAGGATCATGATTTTGACTTTTTTTGTTCATTGTGTCATTGCAGGCCTCATTATAATCTGAATCTGCAGAGTATATCTGTGAATGGTCAGATGTTGGTCATTAATCCATCTGTCTTTTCAACTTTAAGCAACACATGAACCATAATTGATTCAGGAACCACTCTAGCCTACCTGACAGATGAAGCTTATGATCCTTTTCTTAGGGCTGTAACCTCCAAAACTTTACCTCAATTTTTTTCCTTTTAAAATAAGTGCACGGGTGTTATCCGTAAAAATATTGAGAAGATCACAATATTATCATCAACTCTTTCACTGTAGATCAATGTTGTTGTATCTTCATTTGCCCGCCCCATTCGTTCTAGGGGAAATCAATGTTATTTAATCAACTCCAGGTTTGAAATTGATATATACTTTTTTTCAAGTAAACAAGCCATGATATTAAGAATTTGATATAATTTGCATGCTTTGAAAAAATTAGGTTATCAAGACTACTTATTGCAGCAGAGTTCAATAGTAAGTGATTTAGCATACTACTGCTTATCTAATTAATGATCATTATCTCACTAACTCTAGTTAATTCCTGCCTTCCCGTCAGTAATGAAGTAAACGTCGCCTTTTTACTGTATCATCATATCTGACTAATATAGATATCTGATTTAGGTACGTATTGGAACATTTAAATAATTGTGTAGATCTGAGCGTTGGTATGTTACTTAACTTTCAACATATATAGTTTTTACATAATATCAATGACGTTGAACATAACAATAGAAACCAATTGTTGGTAACTGCTGTTCGCATCATACTGCTGTTCGTGCTCTCACTTGTGTCATGAAGGAATTTTTGTGGGTCCGTACGAGAAATGGAAGGATGTTCCCATCGATGTTCGTGAATTCTACTAGAAAATTTTTAAGGTATTAATTTATTTTAATGCAATATATTTTTAGATGAACATACAAGTTCTTATTAAATTAACTGGTGTTCAACTATGATTGAAGTGTTTATGTAATGATGCATCAACTGATATTAAATTCTGATTTAGATTAGAACTCTTCTCTGCTATACGTGAGATTTATGATTTAGATTAGAACCATTGAGATTAAATTATGATTTAGATTAGAACTCTTCTCTAATATTAAATTCTGATTTTTTGTGGGTCCGTATGATTTGGTGAGATTTCTAGTGGCACCATTGGTGTAGGCAAACTTCTTCTTTAGCATGTCAATACATGTTGATCTCACGTATTCAGTTTAAAAAGTATTTTGTTTGGCTAGCTAGACTAGACAAAATGGTTGCTGGGAAAATTTAGGGCAATATCATTCTAGTTAATTGTTTTATTGTGGTACGTTCTACTGATAATAATTTTCTTAGAACTCTTCTCTGATATTAAATTCTGATTTTTTGTGGGTTCGTATGATTTGGTGAGATTTCTAATGGCACCATTGGTATAGGCAACCTTCTTCTTTAGCATGTCAATACATGTTGATCTCACGTATTCTGTTTAAAAAGTATTTTGTTTGGCTAGCTAGACTAAAAAAAAATGGTTGTTGGGACAATTTGGGGCAATATCAGTCTAGTTAATTGTTTCTATTGTAGTATGTTCTACTGATACTAATTTTCTATTTCCTGTTGTATGTCTGAGTTAGGAGAGAATGTAATTTGATTAGGATAAGTATAACCTTATGGAAGCATTTGAGAGAAAAGATGCATCGCGATACACTAGTATGTTGAATGGTGTGAGGACTCAGATTTTAAAAGGTCTTAAGAAAAATGATGTTGCTCAGCTTAAGGATCATAACCGTGGATGGATGAACAAGGATATATGGAATTTTTTGGTTGAAAAATGGGAAAAACCTAAATGGATAGCAAAATCAGAAGCTGCACGTAAAAATTGAATGACAAAGAAAGATGGATTAATCACTAAACACAGTGGAGGATCAATCTCTTTTGATGAGCATATGCAAAGAATGGTATAATGGTTCCACTACTTAAGTTGTTGCATAATTTCTATTTGGATATTTTTGACTAAGTATGTATTATTTAGATATGTTGTTAATTGTTATCTCTTTATAGTAGCCTCTGAATGTTTAAACGATGAACTTGTTTGATATAATAATATATATATATATATATGTGTATTCTATTACTTGTTATATATATATATATATATATATACACATATATTCTTAAAATTATTTATAGTGATTTTCCTTGATAGTGCATAAAATTCCTCACAAATTTAACTGAATATAATCCTTAATAATCTCTTTGTAAATTTACTAAATAAAAACCCTCACTATTTTTCTCAAAATTCTTGAAACAAAAATTCTTGAAAAAATCCTTTATAATTTACTTGAGAAAATACTCAGAAAATTTCCTAAATAAGTTTGTGAGAGAATTGATTTTTAAAAGTTTGCTAAGGATTTTATAAGGAAAATTTGTTGAACCTTTTTGCAAGGGATTTTGCAAGGGATTTTATTATCTATTCATTTATTTTCAAATACCATTCAAATACATTAAATGAAATGTTAAAAAATAAGCACTATAGTAATTTTAAGGCCTAACAAGTTATTTCGGAGATCCGAAGTTTAAATTGTTTTTATACTACAAAATAAATAGTGAAATTAAGTCTAAAATGTGTAGAAATTAATGCATCCTCCATAAAGTTCCACACCACGTTAAAACAATTACTGAAACTATAAAGTAGAGTTTATATATTTGATGTGTGCAACATTGGTTATTTCGGATGTGTAATATATCGTTTTATTGGTAAATGATTATTTTCATAAAATATGACGGACAAAAAAATGAATGGAGGGTGGAAAAACGATTAAAAATAATAATAACAAAATTAGAAATCTAAAACAAATAACATTTTTTTTAATAAAAACAAATTAAAACAATATGTAACAAATACTATTTATACGAGAAAATGAAATATTTCAAAGAAATTGTTGGGTTCCTCTAGACTCTAGTTGTCGAATCCGAAAGCTGCTCCGTTGACTCGCAAGAAGGGATGCTTGGATTTTTGGTTGGTGTTGCCTCTGTGATGATAACGTCAGTCGGAGTGTAAAAAAGGAGAGTAATTGTAGTATGAGAAATGTTGATTACCAGTTTCAGAAGAACTGAATGGGTATTTATAGCTCGAATTTAACTTTGTGATTATGTATATATAATAACATGGTCAACCTTATTTTGTCTTATTCCCTAATGAGGGTTTATTCTTATCCAGACAACTGTTCAAAACCGTTGCAATATTATCGTTGTCTCCTAAGTCCTTTTGTTTATCCAATGAGCTTATACAAAATCAGCCATGGGCGTCGCCCATGTTTGAGCAAGGTCGTCGCCTACGTATCAACATAGTCGGTGCCCTCGTGACCGCAGGATCGTCGCTCACGTGCCCCTGAGCCTCAGTCGGGTCTTATATCACGGAGCGATGCTCATATTTCATTGTCTGCCCCCGATCCTAGTTAGAGCGTTGCTCTTTTTAGACTAAATTCGTTCTAGGAACACGGGCGTCGCCATTGTAGCGATTTGTTATGACGGGTACTTGATTGAGTTGAGCTTATGAAATTCTAAATAAAAAATTCAAACTTTTTCCGTTGAATTTGAATTTCAAATATTTCCTCCATATTTGAATTCTTAAGAGGGAAAATGACCCTAGTACCCTTAAGATCCAATAGTGAAAATGGAATGACCATTTGGATTCGCTGTCCACATATCTAGGGCTTTCTTTCCTTACTTCTTTTTAAACCTTTTTACCTCTTCTTTTTTCACTTCTCCAAAATCTTCATCTCTCTAGAATCCTCCTTTGTTCCTTTCTCTCTCTACATTCCAATATTTCATGATTTCCCATTGCTTTCCTCTCCGTTGAGCCTTTATCAAACGTCATCTTTCACTCGTGGTCACCGCTAATTCAGGTGACGAAGTTATATTCTTACATACTCCTCTTAAAGATCTGAAACCCAATCTTTTAACTCTTGAAAGTTTTGTAAACACAGTAGCATCGTCGGGATGAGCAACGCTCATTTTCCTCAGCATCTCATCCCCATTGATTCGGTGCGCGTCGCTCCGTATCCCCTTTGTCGTCCTCGCGAAGGGGGGAAACATTTATTTTGCTCAGGTCGATGTCAGTCTCCGCTTTCCCTACTACTCAGTCCTCATCAACCTGTGTAAGTATTTGGGAGTGTCACCCACCCAACTCACCCCTAACGCGCTACACATGTGGGTCGGTCTTAGACCTTTTCTAGTGTTTTTACTGTGTTCAGCTAAATTCATTTCAACTCGGCCTTTAATTTCAAACTAGTTTTCCAAATTTTAAAATAGGTGTTGGGACCATAATCACACTTTAGTTAGTGGCTTCAAAGTAACTAATTCCAAATGGAAGCATCAATATTTCTTTTTCAAGGGTGGCGTCGCATGGTGCTTAGGAGAACCGCTTAGGGATCCTAGCCCTCCCTTGAGGACCTGTCTAATGAGAATATGAAGGATTTAAACATGATCTTCCATAAACATTCTAAGGGGTTTCCCTCTTATTGTTCCAAATCCACTACAGTAGGGCTTGTATTAGCGTCGCCACACTAGCCTCTAAATTGGGTAAAAAAAAATTCGAACTCTTTAGTCTTTACCTACTTATAGGTTTGGTTTTACAATATTCAACCAGTGTGATGTGACGCAAGAGAGGGTCGGTGTCGCCACTAAATAGTCAGATCTCTCTAAGAAGCAGAGAAGGGAGTATCACCCCATGAAACCAAAAAACAGCAAGACCAATGACCCTTTGAGGGCATTGCTAGGTCATCTTAATCCCTTAACTAATGTGGTGGTGCCTGCCTATAAAAGCATAGTTTCTTATCATAGATATTTTGATGGCACCACAAACTCTAATATAATGCACATTCTTTGGACATAACGATGTGCACCTCCGACGGTGACTGAAATTATGCTAACTTGGGATTTTGTTGCACATGTCAGGAGAGACGTAGTTGGAGAAACCGAAATGTAAGGAGGTTATTCGTACAACTTGGCATGACACAACCAAAGGAGGGGCGGATACCGTGAGTAAGGTTTAGCTATAGCTAAACAATTATAGACGTAGCCTCATCGAATTGAGCAAAGAAATGTTCGAAAACAACCTTAAGGGGATTAGGAAAACAATGGAATAGTTGTAGGTTATATCTAACATGGGACCAAATTCAATTGCCCAGAACGAAGAATCTCGTCTAAAATCGAAGTTGACGGAGATTTGGAAAAGAGAAGAAATTTATTGGAAACAAAGGTCATGAGTTAAATGGCTCACTCACAGTGACAAAAACACAAAATTCTTCCATCTCACCACAATATCGAGCATACGACGTACAAGATTTTTTTGCCTTCGAGGCACAATCAGACAATGGATCTTGTAGGAGGATCAAATCATATTCTAATTTCACGTAAGTATATACTTTGGACAAGCATGTGGAAGATACTGAAATTTTAAATTCAATGTCGTGGTAAATTACCAAAGAAATGAACTGGGATTTAGTCAGGGAGGTCTAAGAGAAGGAGGTTCGATGCACAACTTTTCAGATATGGGGAACAAGAGCTCCGGATCCAAATTGTTTTCCAGGTATGTTCTATAAATGGAATTAGCACATAGAGGGACCAAATGTTTTTCACCTTGGTCAAATCCTTCCTCAGAATAGGCGTTCTTCCTCACACCCTTAAACAACTATTAACCTTATTCCTAAGAATATTAATCCAATTTCTGCTTGTGATTTTCGATTTATAAGCGTCTGTAACTTTTTATCTAAGATTATCTCAAAGATTCCGGTGAATGGACTTAAAATTTATTTGTCAGACCTTATCACCCCATATCAGAGTGCTTTTGTGGCATGTCGAATGATTAAGGATAACATAATGGTGGCTCATGAGGCTTTCCACTATTTACAAACCCGACAATGCAAAAAGAAGGCGAAGTGTGGACTAAAGATAAACATGCAAAAGACGTACGATCACGTTGAATTTGAATTTTTGATTAATTTGTTGGAACGACGAGGATTTCATACACAGTGGATCAAAGCTTGCATATACTCTATATTTTACCGGATTCTGGTGAACGAAAAATATTGAATGTGATAAGGCCATCATGAAGACTTTAGCAAGGGATACCCTTATCCCTATACTTGTTTATCATGTTGGCAGATGTGCTCTCTAGACAGGTGGAAGCTGAGATTTACTCTTACCGACTGAAAGGAAACAACTCTGACGTGACTACCACGTGCTATCATCATATATTTTTTGTGGACGACTAATTATTTTTCATACAGGGCCCAGTGGCCAACATGCGCATATTAAATTCCATCCTCTTGGTATAACTGCACTATGTCAGGGCATTAAAATAATGTGGGAAAATCGAGACTCGTATTTAGTGCGCACACAAACGTGAACACTCGTAGGGTGATTTTGGAAGAGCTTCAAATCTCGAGTACTACTGATATGGGGAAGTATCTCGGTTTACCATCAATGTGGAGGAGATCGAAGAAAGAGTCTTTTAAGTATTTGAAGGATAAAGTCTTTGGGTGGATGTAAAAAACCCTTAACCATGCAAGAAAAGAGGTACTGATCATAGAGATCATGACAACTATTCCTATGAATGCGATGAGTGTTTTCATACCCCCAAAACCTTGGTGTTCAGAAGTCAGCTCGATTATCACAGACTTCTGGAGGGATGAATTAACTAAAGGAAAGAAAATACAGTGGAAATGATGGGAGATGATTGCGAGGGAAAAGGCTCATGAAAGATTAGGATTCTGTGAAATTAAAACATTCAATGTGGCACTTTTAACAAAGATGGTACCCCGAATTCTAACAGAACTGAATGCTTTATGGATTTGTGTCCTCAAAGGGATATATTTCCCAAACTATGACTTCATGGAGGCGATTAGGGGTGGTCGAGAATCATGGGGATGGACAAGCTTATTGGTTGGTCAAGATATACTATAACGGAAAGGACTATGGTTGTTTGGTAACATTTCATCCATAAGGATATTCAAAGACTCGTGGATCCATACGTTGAGAGGTTTCAGAACTCTCTCAACACCAGAGAATGATACTATGGGTTGACGTCACAGTTTATTCCCTCATCAACCACAAAGACAAAAGGTGGGACATATCGAAAATTTGGCGACTATTCTCCTAAATCGAGGTTGATACAAACCAGCAAATCGTTATCCCTTTGGAAGATCCGACTGACTAGCTAATATGACCTCACACCAAAGAAGGCAAGGTGTCCTCCAGATTGGCATATCATCATCTATGAGGGACGGAGAACGTAGAGAAACCCCCCTTCCCCAACGAATGCCCACATTAGCAGGTTAGTTTTGAATGGTATATGGAAAACGAACACCCTACCAAAAGTCAAGTCGTACATGTGGAAGTTACTATCAAATGACATTGTGGTCAAGGAAAATCTCAATCGGTGTGGAATGAACATACCACTAAATGCTCCATATATATGAGGACAGAAACTCGTGAACACATGAGATATGGGTGGGCCTAGACAAAACTCGTATGGCTTAAACTTTTTGGCGTTTGGTCCCAACTATCTAGTGCAAACTTGATTGAAGATTGGATAGAGGAAAAGAGATTGGACTCACGCGTCGATAAAACTTACAAGGAGAAAAGATGGATCTTATGCATGGTAAAATGTTGGTTTATTTGGAAAGCTCGATGTAAATTCACTTTCAAGGATAAACAGACAGATCGAGGATTGGGGAGATCCGGGTTTTGGTGGTTGAACTCAATAATCTTATGACATCGATCGATAGGGTGGTCACGACAAAACCCTAATAGTAAAGTGGTTGACGGGCTGAATCGACGTTTACAGGGTGACGATGTCAAAATCCTAAAAGCTACGAAGGTACAAGTCTAGCCTTGGAGATCAACTCGTAGAAGGTGGAGATCGAGTCGGGCTCTCAAATTGTAGTCAGCCACATTTGAGGGGTGAACTACTATTGGAGGATGGCGACACTAGTAGCGAAACCTTAGCCCTAGCCAGACGACTACGGGAGACCAGTTGGAGGATTTTCCGTAGTTAGACAATGAATGCGCAAATTGGTCGCGAAACAAACTAGATTGGGTATGTATCTGATTGGATCTCTACCCCCCCCCCCCCCCCCCCACTCTCATTATTGCAGTTACTTTCTTAAGACCGTAATTTTGAAATACGTGATTAACTATCATGTTTTCAGATTAATAAAACTTTTGCATTGACCAACAAAATTTCGTTGTTTATTAATTATTTCACCTTCTTATTTTAAGGTAGCCCTAGAATTGTATAAAAGGTTCTCATTATCTTTTTATTATCTGTCTTTTGTTGGGTATCAATAGTGACGGCCCAATACGAAACAAAGTCCATCAAGCTTCTGAGGTTCAGTAACGATTGAGAGGGGTAAAACCCAAACCATTCAAGACTGGACCGAACCACACAAAGGGTAAGATGGAACCCATAAAGCGGTCCAGTGTCCAACCCAGAATCAAGGTGGTTTCCAAAGACCAAGGCCAAAGCTTCCCACTGCTCGCCATGAGAGCGCTCACCAATAGAGTCAAACCTCTAAACTCTGGTCCCACAACCAACACGAATATACAGTCACGATTTCCACATATCTCAGGCACATTTTCTACAAAGATCACATAAGGCAACTGTAATATTACGTGATAACCGTAATATCTGCTATCCTTATTTACAAGGGCACAATATTTATATATATATATTAAGTTACCAAAAATGGTTTGGTTTTCCATCCCTATAAATACTCCTGCTTTACATATGTTACTTTACATTCTGAGTTCATACAAAACCGTATATTCATTTAAGCATCGAAGTGGAACCCAGTGGACCTCTCCTCTATTGCGCTCCCCTTCTTGCAAGTTCATCGGAGCTCCGACAAAGGCTTGCGGTCATCAACCAATCATTTTCTAAATCACTGCTGAATCAGCATCCAGGAATTCCAGACCTAACATTTGGGGTCGTCCGTGGGAACGAGCAAACAGTCACGCAGACTCACTCTAACCGTAATCGTCGTAAAAATTCCATGAACGAGTAGTCCCAGGATAGCTCCAAATCCACCGCCGCTTCGTCACTCTATCATCAAGAACCTGCTAGTCAGTCAATTCTTGATGTCGACCCTGCAAGACCGACACAGGAACACGTCGACAATTCCACACCGACTCCATTTCATCCCCCCACCGAGGTTCCAGTTCGGCAAACTGTCGAAGGGGACTGGGAAATCATTCAGGTCACCGCTGAGATGATATCCTTCTTGGAAACTCTCATAGGGCAGGCCCGCAAAAAATCCCATGCTTCTCATGAAGATCCATGTCCTACGGGGCCACAAGAAGTAGAAACAAGAAATCCACGTGCAACCGCTCTTCAAGAAGACCAAGAGATGACCTCTGGACATCAGTCCATGCCTCCGACCTCCACAACAACGCTGACAATCACTCACTATGTCAATTCGTCAAGTGCCTCACCGACCGAAGAACAACAACCTCAATTCAGTCTTGGCCGTCATGACCCCCTTCAGAGAACGATCCTCCCATCCATTCACCACCTCCCTCAAAACGACCAAATACAAAAGGATGTGGTAGAAAGACCCATCCCTGAATAACGTACCGGGGGAGATCCCGTGATCCACGTAAACAGGCATGAAGCCTCTCTTTTGGGTAAGTCATACGATGACAATCACTTAGCCCTATTATTTCTGTCAACCCTCTCGGGTTCGTCGTCGTCTTGTTTCTTCGGTCTCCCTACAGGATCAATAGGGACATGGTACGAATTAAAGAACAAGTTCCTGGAGCGATATATGGGCGAGCGCCAACTGCTAAAGAGCGTGGTCACCCTAGACGCAGTCAATAAGCAACCAGGAGAAACCTTGGACTCCTTCTATGGGCGTTTTCATAAGAACATCACAGAGATTGATAGTGAAGTCATTGATGGAGAGATCGTTCAAGATTTTTTATAGAGGGATAGGTGTGGCTGACAAAGCCTCAAGAAAACTGTGCAACAACTACTAGGTTCAAGAAATAGAGACATTGGTAGAGCTAGCAGTAAGGGCCAAAGGTTTCATCGACCTGAAGAGGCCCAACACCGAAGCTAATTTCCTAGTATCAACCTCGCCAAGGGCTATTCCAGAGCCCCGACGCGATGGAAAAAGGAAAGGAGGGACATGTGAGACCGGGAGAAGCCTAGATCAGAATCCCCTAGGACAAGCCATCGAGAGGTTCCTTAGTATTTTACGCCTATAAACAGGCAAATCTCGACGATATTAGTTGAGATGGAAAGAAGGTGTCTGACAAGACCGCCAATACCTCGAAAGAATGCTCAACCCATGGGCAAATATACGGAGAGCTACTATCACTACCATAAATTTAAGGGCCACAAGGCCGATGATTGCCGCATTGTCAAGTGCGACATAGATAAACTAATCCAGAGAGGCTTGCTGAAGGAGTTTGTGGCTGGAAGAGGTCAAAGTCGAACGCCTCCACGTAGAACTCGATCGCCAGTTCATGTTCATCAAGAACAATCAAGCCCATCCCAGGGCAAGAGAGTAATAAACTTGATTGCAGGAGGGTTTGGAGCTAGAGGCGAAGGGTCCCATGCAAGAGATATGTATGCCACGAAAATCTCCACATCTGCGCAGCAGGGAAAGAGACCTCAGTTAGAGAAGGACATCGTCATCTCATTTTCTGAAGAATACCTGCCACATGTCACAACTTCGTATAATGACGCATTAGTCATCACGGTTGACGTCAGTGGGTGCGATATGAAAAAAAATTCTAAAGTTCGACATACATTCTAATTCTAGATGCTTTTGAAAAGATGGGAAAATCTAAAAAAGACCTCAAGCGAGTTGACTTTCCACTCATCGACTCTGCTGGGAGAAAAACATACCCGTTGGGAGCCATAACCCCGCCGGTAATCTTAGGTGAAGGATGGAAAGAACATAGAGTTGCTGGTCGCCTTCATAGTGGTTGACGCACCCGCCTCGTACAACACCATCCTGGGGAGGACCACCATCAATCCAAACAAGATCGTGGCCTCTACAGTCCACTAGAAGATGATGTTCCCCACACCGAATGGGATTGGAGAGGTTCTAGGTGATTAACCATCCTCACGCCATTTCTATGTGAACTACCTATGCAGAAAGAACCAAAGGGAGTCTTTCGCCATCGAGACAGAGGTTGGCCGTCGTGAGGATAAAGCTCGACCAACCCCAATGGAAGAACTGGCAGAAGTCAAAATAGATGGCCGAGAAAAGAAGGTGCGTGTTATAGACACCTTGAACGAAGACCAAAGGGTTGCCTTGACCTCCTATTAAAAGAATACAAATAATTGTTCGCTTGCAAGCCGAGTGACATGCCAGACATCTATACCGACATAATCTCCCACAAGCTGCGGATAGACCCTTTGGTCAGCCCACTGCTCAGAAGAGAAGGTCATTAGAATCGGACAAGCACTTGGCAATCAGGCATAAAGTAGGAATATTACTCGAAGCCAAATTTATCAGGGATGCACGCTTTCAAAGTTGGGTCACCAACCCGGTGCTAGTCAAGAAGTCGAACGGAAAGTGGAGGACGTGCATCGATTTCCGCGACTTAAACAAGGCCTGTCCAAAAGACTCGTACCCTTTATCGCGAATTAACCAGCTGGTAGATGCAACCTCTGGTCACGAGATGCTGAGCTTCATGGACGCCTATTCAGGCTACAACCAGATCCGAATTCATACAACATTCTACGTTGACAACGATGTTCTTTGCTATATGGTGATGCCCTTTGGCGTGATAAACGCGGGGGCGGAAGTGAATGGTGAATCGATTGTTCAAATAGATGTTGGGGCAAAATATGGAAGCCTATGTGGACGATATGGCCATAAAGTCCATAAGGGGATCCCTCACACAGAAGACCTTCGAGAAGAATACAAATGCATGTGAAGGCACAATGTTCGCCTGAACCCAGCAAAATGTATCTTTGGAGTAAACTTAGGAAAATATCTGAGCTTCATGGTCAACGAAAGAGGCATCGAGGCAAACCCCGAGAAACTCAAGGCTATAGAAGAAATGAAGTCCTCGACTTGCCACAAGGAAATCCAGAGCCTGAACGGTCGACTAACCGCACTTAATCGCTTCCTCTCAAAAGCGAGCGACAGGTCCCTCCCGTTCTTCCAAACTCTAAGGGCAAACCGGAACTTCGAGTGGCCGCCGGAGTGCGAGGCCGCTTTTCAATCACCAAACATCACATGCAGACACTCCCGACCTTGGAAAAACCCGCTACTAATGGGGCACTATTTATGTATATAAGTATTAGTGAAGTCGCACCCAGTGCAGTCTTAGTAAAAGAAGAAGAGGGTAAACAGAGTCTAGTCTATTTTGTAAGCAAGTTATTCAATTTTGCCAAAATAAAATATATCGAGATTTAGAAGTATCTTTGCGCCTTGGTTATTGCTACCCGAAAGCTGAGACCGTATTTCCACGCCCATGCAATAACAGTCCTCACCAAGAAGCCCCTCATGCACTTCCTGATGAAGCCAGACACTTCAGGAAGGATGGTCAAATGGGTTGAGTTGAGCGAATTTATAATCAAATTTGTGCCAAAAACAACTATTAAAGGTCAAGCCCTAGCAAATTTTATAGTGAAAAGTACCAACAACGGTCTTAGTGAGGCAAAAAAAGAACAGGAGCCACTAAAGACTGAAGAAAAAAGTCGGGAACTCTATACTAATGTATCCTCTTCAAAGGAAGGCTCGGGGCATGATTAGTCCTCATCCCTCCTCAGTGCGAGCCCCTAAAATATGTGATCGCTCTCACATTCAAGGCGACCAACAATGAAGCTGAATATGAAGCGCTTATCACTGGACTACGACTCGCTAAGGGAATGGGTATAAAGTCACTAAAGGAAAAAAGCGATTTAGAGCTATTTGTCAACCAGATTAATGGAAACTATGAAGCAAAAACAGAAAAATTGAAAAAGTACCTTGACATTCTGAAAAAACACATCGCCAAAATTCTGACTTTCGCGATCGAGTGGATTCCTCGCCAAGACAACCAGTTAGCATACTTCTCAAGCAAGTTGGCGTTCGGAGGAATACGAATGCAGGAAATACACTTCTTGGATCAAGCACTATACTCAGTCCTCGAAAACCGAGCAGAAGTCTTCAATATTCAAGAGTAGGATAAGTGGATGACTCTATTCTAGAACTTTCTGAAAGAATGAACCCTGCTAGAAGGATAAGGCGAGGCTACCGAAAACCGAGCAGAGGTCTCCAATATTCAAGAGCAAGATAACTGGATGACTCTGTTCCATAACTTTCTGAAAGAATGAACCCTGCCAGAAGGATAAGGCGAGGCTACAAAGATAAGTCGCGTATCCGCAAACTATTTTCTCATAGATGGAGAACTCTATAGGTGGGGATACTCAACTCCCTATCTGAGATGCATTTCCTATCGTGAGATAGAAAGACTTTTGCGTGAACCTCATGAAGTAATTGTCGCATGCCATGAAGGCGCACACTCTTTAACACGCAAAATCTTCAGACTATGCTATTATTGGCCAACCTTGAGCAAACACACAATAGAATTAACAAAGAAGTGCGCAACTTGTCAACATGTCGCACAAAGATCCGATCGACCACCAACATTGTTGTCCCCAATGGTGGGCAACTGGTTTTTCACTCAATGGGGGAATAGACATATTAAGACCCTTTCCCATAAGCACTGGGCAAAGAACCCACATTATCGTGGTGATTGACTATTTCTCCAAGTAGATACAGGCGAAAGCATTGACCTCTACAACTGAGTTTCAAGTGATCAAAGTTTTAAAGATCAACATAATTTAACGATTTGGCATCCTCTAGATACTCATAAGCGATAATGGCCCGTAATTCGTGGGTAGATAACTCAAATGGCTCTATGAAGAGTACCATATTGATCACAGATTCAACTCAATGCATCATTCTCAAACTAACAGACAGGACAAAGTAACTAACAAAGTTGTCCAGGCAGGACTCAAGAAAATATTCAAGCCTTAAAAGAAAACTGGGTAGATGAGTTGGACAACGTGTTGTGGGCTATCAGAACGATACCCAAAACACCAACAGGGGAAACACCATTTAATCTGGTGTACGGATCTGAAGCAGTGGCACCCGCTGAAATAGCGGTGCTTACCCATAGGATTATACACTTTGATCCGAAGCTAATGACATTGAGTGACTTACAGACCTCGATCTTGCATACGAAAAGCGAAGGCAATCACACAAAGCGCAAGCTAAAATGCAGCTGGCGACCAATCAGTACTTCAACAAAAAATTCAGCGCTCGCCAATTTTTCATGGGGGAGATGGTTATGCAAAGGAATAAGTTCACAAATTTGGACAGACACAATAAACTCTCAACCAAGTGGGAAGACCCATACAAAGTAATAGTGATCGCCACACCAGGGTCATATTACTTGGAAAACATAGATGGTGTAAGGCTACCTCGTCCTTTCGATTCCGAACAATTATAGAGGTTTTATGCATAACTTGTAATCAAAACGTTATGTCAATCAAACAAACCATTTATTCGTTTAAAGCATAGTCACTCGAATAAAAAAAAAAAACTCCAAAGATCAGACGAATCATCAGGGTTATAGTCCCTCCGAAGATAAGACCTAACGCATACAGGCAGACGAACCAACCAAGGTAAGAGTCTCCTCAGTTAGGCAAAAAGAGGATTGTGAACAAACCTCATAAGGTAATAGTTCCTCTCCCAAAAAGACCTAAAACAAGGGAAAACAAAGACCTAAGCTAAAAGCCAAAGGAACCATCAAGGTAACAGTTCTCTTGAAGCGAGGCGAAACAAAGACCTAAGATAAAAAGTGAATGAACCATCAAGGTAACAGTTCCATTAATGCAAGGCTAAACAAAGACCTAAAGTAAAAGGTGAGCGAACTATCAAGGTAACAGTTCCCTAAATATTAGGCGAAAGACCTGACGCGAAAGGCGAACGAGCCCATATCAAGGGTAACAGTTCCCTAAAGTTAGGCAAAATACAGACCTGCCACAAAAGGAAAATGAACCCACGGCAAGGGTAACAGTTCCCTTAAGTTGGGAACATTAGAACAGACGAACCAGCATGCTAACAGTCTATCCAAAGAAACGCGCAAGAGATCGAACGAATCTTAGGTAGCAGCTCCCACAAAGGCGAGCTAACCTAAGGTAATAGTTCCTCTGAAAAGCGAAGTAGGCAAACGAATCTAAGGTAATAACTTCCTAAAAGGTAAGCGAATCTTAGGTAACAGTTCCTTACAAAAGGGTGAACGAATGTAAGGTATCAACTTCCTAAAAGGCGAGCGAATCTTAGGTAGCAATTCCCTACAAATGGGCGAACGAATCTAAGGTAACAACTTCCTAAAAGGCGAGTGAATCTTAGGTAACAGTTCCTCACAAGCAGGCCAACGAATCTAGGACCAAAATCCTAACAGGCGAACGAATTCATCAAGAATAACAGTTTCCTTAAAGGCATAATCCTTGATAATAGTTCCCTTAAGAAACCTGGCAAAGAAAACAAACGAGTTAACAAAAGGCAACAATCCTTCCTCAGAATCCTAAAGGAGCAAAAGGAACCTATATAAAGGTAACACTTCCTCCTAAAAGTCCAAGACCCTTTGAACAAAAGATGAGACTATTCGACAAAGGCTAAAAGCGAAGTTAAAAACAAAAATGGTAAACCTTCCTAAAGCTATCAAGCAAGATCAACATCGGAAAACAGCCAAACATATTCGACGTCAAACAAGAACATAGGCTTACAAAATGTAAAGGCAGACTCCTCACCAACAGCAGCAGGAGGAGCTTCATTGGTGTAGCCGCTCTCAATGAAGTCCTGAATAGACTTCACCTCCCGTAGAGGAAACTTGGGATCTATCCCCTGGATCTCATCGACCAAGACCTGGAGGAACCACCTCCAAGGTGAAATCGACAAACTCCTCAGACTTCTTAAAGTACTCGACCATGCTCCAGATGGATGGGACAACCTTGAGGCTTAGCTTGAGCTGCTCTTTCTCAGCCTTGAAGGAATCCCTCTGAGCCCGGGCCTTCCTCAGCAAGCCATGATGGCGAGTGACCTCCGCCTCTAGCTAAGCGGAGTACTTGTCAGCTGCCTTGGTCGGAAGCACATCTCGGAGCCTACAATCCTCGGCGAGCCCCACCTGATCCTCCTTCATCTTGATCGAGGCGAGCAACTATTTCTCCCTCTCCGCAGACTCCCACCGAGCCTACTCCACCAACTCAGTGGACGACTCGACCCTCCACTTCAGCGCCTCCATGTCCTTAGCATTATCACCCAAACTCCTAAACTGCTCTAGCTTGATAAGAAAATCAACCCGATTATCGGCGAGCTCCCCTACAATCCGCCCGATCGTCGTCTCCTCTCGGACGAGCTGACAATAGGAAAAAAAAGGGGTCAAGTTAAAATAGACCAAAGAGTTAGAAAAGAGTAAGCAATAAAGAGAAAAAAGGAAGTCTATAAAGGAGCAAGGATTAAAAAGTATTTACCAGGGCAAAATGCTCAAAATGCGTCCTCATCACGACCTCGATGTCGTCCAAATAAGAAAGGACCTTCCCCCGTTTATGAGGAGGAAGGATCCTATTCAGCAGATGCATGCAGAGGTGTGGGTTACCCTGCAACATCGTCTTGTTAGAAATCTCCACCTTCCGGAGATTAAGGCAAAAGGCCTAGAGACCCCTCAGATCCGCCCCCTTTATCGGCTGATAAAGGGCTACCAAAGGGCAGTACTCCTTAGAGAAGGAAGTCTTCGAAGAAGTATCCATCGCGGAGCCCGGTGTCAGGACCTTCTTCCGAGCCCCAACTCCCTAGGAGCGGTTGGGAGCAACATGATCGGTCGAGGGGGCATTAACCGGCCTAGGGGAGGGAGCCTCACTCCGGGGAGCAGAAGATCCCCTCGTAGCAGTAAGACGGTCCTCGTCCAAACTCATCGCCCTCTTGGATTGAGCAGAAGCAGGAGCAACCTCGGTTGTGACGTTCTCTGAAAATAAGAAAAGAAAGGTGTAAAACCTAAAGGTAAGTCGAAAAGAGATAAGGGAAGCAAAGGGTATATCCTAAAAAGTACCTCTTGGGCGATCAACGGAGGTAGCCCCAAGATGTTCCTCCTAAGGCCTACACTGGAAGGAGGAGGAGGATGTGGAGTCAAGGTCGCCTGGGCAGAAGATAGCCATGTCTTAGCCTGCTTGGAAAATAGATTGAGAAGTTTAGGTCCCCGAGTGCTTACAACACAAAAAACAAAAAAGGAAAGGGTCAGAAAATTACGTCAATAGAGACTGGCGCTGATTCTTGAATGGTCGCTGTTGGGTATCGATAGTGACAGCCCAGTAAGAAAAGGCCTCGAAGGCCCAATAACTATAGAGGGGGTAAACCCATGACATCCGAACCGGATCGGCCCGAGTACAAGCCAAACTTGGCCCGCCATCGAGTAATCCAGAATCGAGCCCAAAGTCTATAGGGACGCCAAAGGCTCTCGGACTGCTCGCCATTCTCTACCAGGTCGCGACCTTCCACTGCTCGACATGGGAGTGCTCGCCCCGAAGAGATCCTTGCCTCTCTCCTCTGGTCCCACAAAACCGTTAATAAGGAAGTGGCCACGATATCCCGCATATCTCGGTCACATATTCACTAAGGATTAGATTTGGTAACTGCAATAGCTCGCAGTAACTGACGATCCGAATCTTCGGCAATACAATATACACTAAGATATTCAGCTGCCATATACGGTTCTATCTCTCTTACCCTATAAATACCCTTGCTTTACATACGTTCTTTACGTTTTGAGATATATACACACACATACTCATTTAAGCATCGGAGAGGGACCCAGAGGCACCCCCTTTGTTGCGCTCCCCTACTTGCAGGTTCACCGGAGTTGGAGCTGAAGCGTCATCCCAACCTTGTCTGGCATTCAATTCACTGCCAGATCAGCATTCAGGATTTCACGATCCAACATTTGGCGCCGTCTGTGGGAAACGAGCAACTTAGCCATGAGAACTCGATCCCAAAGCAACCGTTGGAATCAGACTAGGGAGCGATCCTCAGATAGCTCTGATTCCGCCGCCGCTTCACCGCTTCAACAGGAACCTGCCAGTCGAGCAGGAGTTAATGCTGTTCCTCTGCGGACAGCTCGAGAACATGTCGGTGATTCAATACCGACCCCAGCTGCTGATCAAAACGGAGCCCCTGCACCGCAGACAGTCCACATTGCGGGGCAGGATATTAATTTAACCCCCGAGATGGTCTCCTTGCTGGAAGCCATCCTAGGACAGGCGCGCCGCCAAGCCCCTGCTCCTCAGGAAAACAATCCTTCTGCTCCTAAGAAAAACCACCGCCCTGCTGCCACAGGTCCTTCACCTTTTGAAGCGGCCAATCCTGGTCTTGCTGCGCCTCAGGAGGATCAGGAGATGACGTCAGGTCAACAATCACTACCTCCAGCACACACCAAGGAGCCAGCAGCCGCATATACTGCCAATCCTTCCGGTCCGCCTCCACCCGGAGCCTCTCCCATGTACTGTACTGTGGATCAGATGGATGACCTCCTCAACAAAAGGCTCCAGGAAAGACAGTTGACAGTCATAGCTCCCTTCAAGGAGCAGTCCTCTCATCCTTTCACCGACGCGCTCGTCGCTATCAAAATCCCGAAGGATGTGGTCGCTCGGGCCATACCTGAGTATAGCGGTGGAGGATATCCCAACGTACATGTCAACAAGCATGAGGCCTCCCTTCTGGGTAAGTCAAACGATCCCAATCATTTGGCTTTGCTATTTCCATCTACTCTTTCGGGTTCGGCTTCGTCCTGGTTCTTCGGCCTCCCTGCAGGATCAATCGGAACTTGGGCAGAATTGAGAAGCAAGTTCCTGGAGAGATATATGGGCGAGCGCCAGTTGTTGAAGAGTGTGGTCGCCCTTGACTCGGTCAAACAGCAGCCTGGAGAGTCGCTGTCCAACTTCTACTGGCGTTTTCATCAAAACGTTACAGAATTAGATCGCCGAATCTCGGATGGGGAGATCATTCGAGCATTCTACAGAGGTCTGGATGTGGCCAACAAGGCCTCGAGAAAGCTGCGAAACAGCTACCATGTGAAGGAGATAGAGACATTGGAGGAGTTGGCGTCCAGGGCAAAAGGTTTCATAGACCTTGAACGCACAAACATCGAGGCTAACCTCCTGACGACCTCGCTAAGGATAACCCATGAACCCCGACGCAATGGTAAGAAGGAGGTAAAGAAGGAGAAGAAGGGAAAATAAAGTAAGCCCCGAGTCGAGTCTCTTCCAGCGCCTCGCCATCCAGAGGTCCCTGAGTACTTCACGCCTTTAAATAGGCAGATCTCAGCGGTACTAGTCGAGATGGAGAGGAGATCCTTGACGAGGTCACCGATGCCTCGCCGAGGTGGGTTACCCATGGGCAAGGATGTCGAGAGCTATTGCAGATACCATAAGTGCAAGGGCCATAAGACAGACGATTGCAAGATTCTGAAGCGAGATATAGAGAAGCTGATTCAGGGGGGAATGTTGAAGGAATTTTTGGCAGGGCGAGACCGAAGTCGAACGCCCCCCAGGAGACACCGTTCACCAGCCCCTGCAGATCAAGCTGAGCCTTCTGGAAGCAAGAGGAGAGTGAATCTGATCGCGGGAGGATTCGGCGCAGGCGGCGAGAGGTCAAACGCCAGAGAGGTCTACGCCACTCAGATCTCTACGGCAGTTCAGTTGGGGAAGCGGCCCCGACCTGAAGAAAACATTGTCATCTCATTCTCTGAAGATGATTTGGCACATGTCACCATGCCCCACAACGATGCTCTGGTCATTACGGCAGATATTGACGGCTGTGATGTTGCAAGGATTCTGGTCGACGGAGGCAGCTCGACAGACATCTTGTTTCTGGACGCCTTTGAAAAGATAGGCAAATCCAAACGCGACCTGAAGAGGGTCGACTTTCCGCTGATCGGATTTGTGGGAAGAACAACTTACCCACTGGGGGCTATAACCATGCCAGTGATTTTTGGCGAGGGGTGGAAAAGCATCAAGGTGTCGGTCACTTTCCTGGTGGTCGATTCACCTACAACCTACAACGCCATCATAGGGAGGACAACGATCAACCCAAATAAGATTGTGGCCTCCACTGTCCACCAGAAGATGAAGTTCCCCACTCCGAACGGGATTGGAGAAGTGCTAGGAGATCAGCCTTCCTCGCGGCAATGCTATGTGAACTGTTTACGCAGGAAGAACCAAAGGGAGGCGCTCGCCATCGAGACAGAGGCCGATCCCCGCGAGGACTTGGCTCGGCCAGCACCCATGGAGGAATTGGAGGAGGTCGGGATCGATGGTCCAGACAAAAAGGTGCACATTGGGACCACCTTAAAAGAGGATCAGAAGGAGGCCATGACCGCCCTCCTCAAGGAATTCAAAGAGCTCTTCGCCTGGCAGCCTAGCGACATGCCAGGAATCAGCACAGATATTATCTCTCATGAGCTCAGGATAGACCCCTCCATCAAGCCGATCTCCCAAAAGAGAAGATCATTCGGGACTGATAAGCGTTTGGCGATCAGGCAGGAAGTCGGTAGGTTGATTGAAGCTGACTTCGTCAGAGAAGTAAGATTCCAGAGCTGGGTCGCTAACCCAGTTTTGGTCAGGAAATCTAACGGCAAGTGGAGGATGTGCGTCGACTTCCGCGACTTAAACAAGGCTTGCCCCAAAGATTCATATCCCCTTCCGAGAATTGATCAGCTGGTCGATGCTACCTCGGGTCATGAGATGCTGAGCTTCATGGACGCTTATTCAGGCTACAACCAGATCAAAATGCATCCAGAAGACGAGGCCCACACTGCTTTCTATGCTGACGGCGACATTCTATGCTACAAGGTGATGCCCTTTGGTCTCATCAATGCCGGGGCAACTTATCAGCGGATGGTGAACCGACTGTTTCAGGACATGCTGGGAAGGAACATGGAGGCCTACGTAGATGATATGCTCGTCAAATCCATCAAAGGCAATTCTCATACCACCGACCTCCGTGAAGCTTTTGAATGCATGAGGAGACACAACGTTCGCCTGAACCCGGCAAAGTGCGCCTTTGGAGTCAAGTCCGGAAAGTTCCTGGGTTTTATGGTCAGCGAAAGGGGAATTGAAGCAAACCCGGAAAAGATAAAGGCCATAGAAGAAATGAAGTCGCCAACCTGCCATAAGGAAGTCCAGTGCCTGAACTGCCGACTAGCTGCTCTTAACCGCTTCCTCTCCAAAGCAAGCGACAGGTCCCTCCCCTTCTTCAAAACCTTGAGGGCCAACCGCAAGTTCGAGTGGACGCCAAACTGCGAGGAAGCATTCCAGTCCTTGAAAAGGCATATTCAAACACTCCCAGCTCTGGCAAAACCCGTTCCAGGCGAGCAGCTTTTCCTCTATTTAGGCATTAGCGATGTGGCAGCCAGTGCTGTCTTAATAAGGGAGGAGAATAATGTTCAGAGTCCGGTGTATTTTATTAGCAAAATGTTCAACTCAGCAGAAATAAAATATGTCCAGATTGAGAAGTATCTCTATGCCTTAGTTATTGCTGCTCGGAAGCTGAGACCTTACTTTCATGCGCACGACATCACGGTCCTCACCAATCAACCTCTCAAAAACTTCCTGATGAAGCCAGATTCTTCAGGAAGAATGGTCAAGTGGGCGATCGAGCTCAGCGAGTTCAGGATCAAATTTGCGCCAAAAACGGCCATCAAAGGTCAAGCACTAGCTGATTTCATAGTGGAAAGCACGAGTAACGGTCAGGCGGAGGCAGAAAACAGGCCAAGTCAGTCAGCAAACGACAATCAAATCTGGGAACTCTATACGGATGGGTCTTCATCAAAAGAAGGCTCGGGGCAGGTTTAATTCTTATTCCTCCTGAGTGCGAGCCTCTGAAATACGCGATCGCCTTGACATTCCCGGCGACCAATAACGAAGCAGAATACGAGGCTCTTATCACTGGACTCAGACTAGCAAAAGGAATGGGTATAGCTGCGCTTAAAGTAAAAAGAGACTCAGAGCTCATTGTCAATCAGGTTAATGGCGCATACGAGGCAAAGGGAGAAAAGATGAAGAAATATCTCGGCATTGCCAAAAAACTGGTCGCAGAAATCCCAAATTTTGCGATTGAATTCATTCCTCGCCAAGAAAACCAGATGGCAGATTCTTTAAGTAAGCTAGCCTTCGGAGGGGCGACAATCCAGGATGTGCAATTTCTGGAAAAGGCCCTATGTTCAGTCCTCGAAAACAGAGCGGAGGTCTTCAACATTCAAGAACAGGTCACCTGGATGACCCCGTTCCAGAATTATTTAAAAGAAGGCATCCTCCCAGAAGACGAAGGCGAATCCACTAGGCTTAGAAGACTCGCAGCCAGTTATCTAATCATCGATGGAGAACTCTACAGAAGAGGTTATTCGACGCCTTACTTGAGATGTGTTGCTCTGCCCGAAACAGAAAAGGTTCTTCGAGAAGCTCATGATGGAGCAGCAGCATGTCATGAAGGCGCTCGATCGCTAAGCAGAAAAATATTCAGATTGGGATATTACTGGCCGACCTTGGGAAAAGACGCAGCCGAATTAACACAGAAGTGTGAAATTTGCCAGCAGTTTGCACCAAGATCGGGTCGACCATCGACATTATTATCCCCAATGGCGGGTGCCTGGCCCTTCACTCAATGGGGAATCGATATATTGGGTCCTTTTCCCATTAGCACTGGTCAGCGTACTCACATTATAGTGGCAATCGACTACTTTACTAAGTGGGTAGAGGCGAAAGCTCTAGCTTCAACAACGGAATTCCAAGTTATCAAGTTCCTGCAGGTCAACATATTCTCCAGGTTTGGTATTCCCAAAATACTCATCAGCGATAACGGTCTGCAATTCGTTGGAAAGGAGTTGAAATGGCTCTGTGAAGAGTATCATATCGATCATCGTTTCAGTTCAGTACATCACCCTCAAACGAATGGGCAAGCTGAAGCAGCCAACAAGGTTGTCTTAGCAGGACTCAAGAAAAGGGTTCGAGCATTCAAGGGGATCTGGGCAGACGAACTGGAAAACGTATTATGGGCAATCAGAACAACGCCTAAGGCGGCCACAGGAGAAACGCCTTTCAGTTTAGTGTACGGATCAGAAGCAGTAGCACCAGCTGAATTAGCAGTGCCTACCCACAGAGTCCTACACTTTAACGCGGAGGCAAATGAGATTGAGCGCAGAACTGACCTCGACTTAGCAGAGGAAAAGAGATGGCTCTCGGAAAAGACACAAGCAAAGATGCGCTTGGTGACCGCTCGGTATTTCAACAGAAAAGTTAGCGCTCGCCAATTTTTCGTGGGGGAGATGGTTATGAGAAGGAATGAATTCACAAGGCTGGACAGTAAAAACAAACTTTCAGCCAAATGGGAAGGACCATACAAAGTAGTAGAGATCGCCGCACCAGGATCCTACTATTTGGAACCATCGAAGGCGAGAGGTTACCCCGTCCATTTAATTCTGAGCATTTAAGAAGATTTTATGCATAGCTTGTAATCAAACCGATTATGTCAATAAAAGAAAGCCATTCCTTCACAAAGCGTGTCCACTCGAAGCAAGCCGAAGCCAAAAAGCCCTGACGCTAAAGTCAGGCCTCAAAAGCCCTAGCAACAAAGCTAGGCCAAAAAGCCATGACGCCAAAGTCAGGCCAAAAAGCCCTAGAAACAATACTAGGTCAAAAGCCCTGACGCCAGAGTCAGGCCAAAAAGCCCTAGCAACAATACTAGGCCAAAAGCCCTGACGCCAGAGTCAGGCCAAAAGCCCTAGCAACAAAGCTAGGCCAAAAAGCCCTGTCGCCAAAGACAGGCCAAAATCCCTAGCAACAAAGCT
The DNA here is from genome assembly GCA_946814005.1 of Chamaenerion angustifolium. Classification (NCBI taxonomy): domain Eukaryota; kingdom Viridiplantae; phylum Streptophyta; class Magnoliopsida; order Myrtales; family Onagraceae; genus Chamaenerion; species Chamaenerion angustifolium. The sequence goes on from OX328279.1 coordinate 7,734,237, forward strand.
AGGCCAAAAAGGCCTGTCGCCAAAGACAGGCCAAAAGCCCTAACAACAAAGTTAGGCCAAAAAAGCCCTAGTAACAAAACTAGGCCACAAAAGCCCTAACAACAAAGTTAGGCCTCAAAAAAACTGACGCCAAGAGTCAGGCAAAGCCCTGACGCCAAAGTCAGGCCAAAAGCCCTGGCGACAAAGCCAGTCCAAAAGACCTAGCAAAATGTTAGCCAAAATAGAAGCCCTGACGCCAAAGTCAAGCCAAAGAAAGTTTAGGCGATCACTATCGATGATAAAGCCTGACGAATTACAAATCCCCTGTTATTATGCCAACACCTCAAAGGTTTAAACTTCAAAGAAGGTAATATCTCTTTGAACTTAGAAGTTTACGCTTTTAAGTGTCAAAAGTGTTATCCTTAGAAAGTTTAACTTATGATTGGTCTGAAGCTTTAAGGGTCGACGACATTACAAAGCAAGAAAAAGCGGAAAGTAATTATGATTAAAATATTGGATAGCTAAATGTGTTCGAAGTCGATTAAAGGCTCAAGAACATAAAGGCATTCAATAGAAAAACCCAAGTCTTCAATAAATAATTACAAACCAAAAACGGAAAATACAAAAATAGCTATCTAAAAAGATAAATACGGCCGCCAAGGAGTTGGGAACTTCAAGCTTTGGGGTTCTCGGGGGCAAGGGCGCTCTGCTCGCCTTCGGAGGCAGAAGTACTGGGCTCGCCTTCAGGAGCAGCCTCTCCAGCAACAGAGAGCTGCGAAGGGAGACTCCGCAGGAAGGTCTTCAAGGAGGCAACTTCCCCAAGAGGAAAGTTGGGATCGACCGCTTGGACCTCCTCCACCAGCTCTTGGAGAAAATCGGCGATGGTCGACTTCATCACCTTCAAGGCCTGGTCTTCAAAGTCCTCGGAGGCCTTGAACTCCTCAACCACGGCTTGGGGTGAAGGAACCGCCTTCAGCTGATCAGCCAGCCGGTTCTTCTCCTCCTCTAGGGCGACCCCCTAGCTTCGGCAGCATCCCTCTGGGCCTCCGCGGCGACCCTAAGAGCGTCCGACTCGACCACCTGGGAACGAGCTTCCTTCAACTCGGCCTCCAGGCGAGCACGGACCGCCTCCCCTTCATCAAGGCACCGATGAAGGGCCTCAGCTTCATGAAGGAAGGCTGCAGCATCAGCCTCCCTCTTCTTGACATCAACAAGGAGGCGCTGCTCCTTCCTGAAATACTCCTCCCGGGCGCCGTCCACCAAGGTGATCGCCATGTCAGCGGTCTTCTTGATGGCCTCCAACTGCCCTGGGGTGACCCCTGTGCTTCGGTATTTCTCCAGCTCGACAAGCAGATCGGAGTGCTTGTCGGCAAGCTCGCCGAAAACGCGGCCGAGGATCACCTCTTCCCGAACGAGCTGACAACAAAAGCACAAGGAAAAATGTCAAGTCATCAAAATAAAAAGGAATGACAAGGAAGAAATAATGGAAAGAAGGCGAGATCATACCAGGGCAACTCGTTCGAAGTGGGTTCGTAAGAACCCCTCGATCTGAGGAAGCTCCGTAGGGACAATCGAACGGTCCTTGGGGGGAATTATCCCATCAAGGAGCCGCATGCACATATCCGGGCTACCCCGTAGGCTCTTCTGGGTGGGGTACCCCTTCTTGGCAAGGTCCCTACAAGGGACCCAAGGCCTCCGAGAGTCCCCAGCCTTAAAAGGCTGGAACAAGCTCGCCATGGAGCAGCACTCCTCGGCGGGAGCCCTCGAGGAGCTGGAAGCAGCAGGCCCCTTCTTCTGGGCCCCAGACTCCTTAGGAGGAGCCGTGGGCACTGAAGAGGCGGGAGGCGCCAAAGACAAGGCCTTCTCCCTAGTGGCGGAAGGGCCCTGAAGAGAGGGAGAAGGAGGCGCCATGTCCAAACCCTTCCCTTTGCTGGCAGAAGGGCCCTTAGGAGGGGGAGGAGGAGGATGTTGGTCGACCTCAGGGTGCTCCTCACTCCTGACCTTATTAGAAGGAGGAGGAGGAGGGTCCCGGGACATGTCCGCCAAGGACTCCTCTGCAAAACAACAAGACAATAAGTCAGAAGTCAAAGAACCGCAGAATGTAAAAACATTAAATCCACAAAAGGCAAGGTAATATACCTGGTTGGCGAGGGGCAGTGTTGGCCGAAGGAAGCATTTCCTCGGGCTTCCTCTTGGACGAACGCCTAGAGGGAGGAGGGGGAGATCTTAGCAGCGCCTGGTCGGAGGACAATCCCGCCGATCCCTGGTCATCAAAGAGACCTATCAGTTTTTGGCTCTTGCTTACGACCTTGCCTACAAGTAATAAAACAAGATAAGAGTTAGAAAATTACCCAATCATCAAAGATTGGCGTGGCTTGATGAATGCCCGCCATCTCAAGGGCATTCTCGGTAGTCTCCACCACTGAGCGGATGGACTTGAACTGAGATGACCGATGCAGCCGATACAGTTCGTCGATGGCATTCCGATCACTCCCGGACAATTCTTCAAAGGGGGGAGGAAAATCCTTGTCCGGAGCAAACAATTTCCAGGGTACACCCCCTTTGTACAAGAAGTAAAACTTCTTGTAATTAGAGTTAGTGGCCCGGAAATCATCGACCAGGCGGACATGGACGTTCCAAACCCATCCTTGAGGGCCTCCCCACTCTGAAAACTTCGGCCAGCAGGATTGGAAGTGGTGGAGGTAGTTGGCCCCTGCTGCCAGTCGAAAGAAACACCGGAACAGGGCCAGTGAATGCACCCATTCCTGGCGTATGCACAGGAACTTGAAAACGACCCACATCCTGAGGGCATTCAGAACAAGCTGCGTGGGATGAATCCCGTAAAACTGACATAAGGTCTGTAAATCCTCACAGAGAGGAAAACGCAACCCAGCATCGATCTGGGCCGCATAAATGTAAACCTCTCCATCGTGAGGAAAATGCAGACCTAAGCCAGGATACCTAGGAGCATCCTCCACACTGAAGCCACCAAGCGCCACCATGGTCTTAAAGTAAGCCGGCTTCAGTTCATTAGGCTTGATATCTACTTAGAATGGTTCAAGTATGGCACAACAAGTATAAAAACAAAGGAAAACCGAGGATATTGCCAAAACAGAGCAATAAAAGGGCGAAAGTTTACCTTTTGGGGAAAAAATAGGCGTGTTCAGCTCAGGCCCGTCCACCCCTACGGGAGCGGTTGCGGACCTTCCCAGATCAGTCGGTTCCCCCACTGAAGGGGGCACGGCGGCATCCCGGATGGTCAAGGGAGCATTGGCATTCCTAGGAGCGTTGGCTTTGCTAGTGCCCTTAGAGGCCATATGCTTGACTCTCTGACTTCGGGGAGCCATGGAAATGGATGAAGAAGGCTGAAGAAGGTTGGAAAAGAAAGAAGAAAGGTTCGCAGCGAAGTTCTGGAAATCTGAGGGAGTGGATAAGCGTAAAAAACAAAATGTAGAAACTGACGTTTCTTATATAGACCAAGAAAGGAGTAACCGCCACAAGCAAATCGAGGCGACACAGAGGAATGATGGCACCTTTTTGGAAAAAACCGAAGCAATGTCAGAATTCCAGGAGACACCTTGGGGAGATAGACGGTTGGCTGACATGGACAGCTGTCAGACTACCCTAGGTTTACAGAAAAGTAAATGTCAGGCGTGCCTCAAGTGACCGTTCGATTTCTGGACAACTGTGCAGTTATTAAATGTTAAAAGTCCACTAAGGAGACAAGGTGGCCGCCAACGCACTAATAAGGCTTTAACAGAAATACCTCGGGTAGGTAATGATCGCCTAACTAAGAAAGATAGACTTCCATAAGCCTAGGTCACCTCGAGTGATCGCCAAAAGGGAATAAAAGGAAGGATATTCTTTCAGCTTTGAACAGAGAAGAAACTGCTCGCCAAATGAGCTCGAAGTGTCTCAAAGGTACTGAACCATTACCAGAGACGTCACTATCTAAAACCCTACCAGGAAATCAAGCTCGACTGAAGGAACTTCAATCAAGCTTCGGGGGCAAATGTTGGGTATCGATAGTGATAGCCCAGTAAGAAAAGGCCTCGAAGGCCCAATAACTATAAAGGGGGTAAACCCATGACATCCGAACCGGATCGGCACGAGTACAAGCCAAACTTGGCCCACCATCGAGTAATCCAGAATCGAGCCCAAAGTCTATAGGGACGCCAAAGGCTCTCGGACTGCTCGCCATTCTCTACCAGGTCGCGGCCTTCCACTGCTCGACATGGGAGTGCTCGCCCCGAAGAGAGCCTTGCCTCTCTCCTCTGGTCCCATAAAACCGTTAATAAGGAAGTGGCCACGATATCCCGCATATCTCGGTCACATATTCACTACGGATTAGATTTGGTAACTGCAATATCTCGCAGTAACTGACGATCCGAATCTTCGGCAATACAATATACACTAAGATATTCAGCTGCCATATACGGTTCTATCTCTCTTACCCTATAAATACCCTTGCTTTACATACGTTCTTTACGTTTTGAGATATATACACACACATACTCATTTAAGCATCGGAGAGAGACCCAGAGGCACCCCCTCTGTTGCGCTCCCCTACTTGCAGGTTCACTGGAGTTGGAGCTGAAGCGTCATCCCAACCTTGTCTGGCATTCAATTCACTGCCAGATCAGCATTCAGGATTTCACGATCCAACAGTCGCCAGCATAAGCATGGGCTCTGTAGTATCCGCGACTGAGTGGACCAAACATAAGCCTGACTTCTTGAGATGTTGGAACAAGTCATCAATGGTGTTCCTGTTACTCCCCGACAGCTCGCCAAAACTCGGGGGAATATCCCGCTCAATCAGATAAAGGTCCCAAGGCACACCACCCTTACAGAAGAAATAATATTTCTTATACTGTGAGTTGGTGGCCCGTAATTCGTCCACCAGTTGAAAGTGAACATTCCATTCCCATGCCTGACTCCTCCATTCCTCAAAATTCGCCCATCGAGTTTGGAAGTGATGAAGGTGTTTAGCCCCGGCAGCCAACCGGTAGAAACACCGGAAAAGAAAAAGTGAATATGTTCATCCCTGACATAAACACGTAAACTTAAACTCAACCCACATCCGGATGACGATGGGTACCAGTTGCGTGGGACCTATCCCGTAATAGCAACATAGAGCCTTCAAATCTTTGCAAAGAGGAAAACGCAACCCAGCATCAATCTAGGCCGCATAGATGTAAACCTCTCCTTCCCGTGGGTAATGCAACCCTAGGCCCGGATATGTAGGTGCATATGCTTCTTCTAAACCCGTCAAGGCAACCACAACCTTGAATTAACTCGGCCTCAACTCATTGGGCTTAATATCTAAGAAAACATCATGGCAAGGCAAGAACAAGACTAGAATAGCAAATAAAAGTAAACTTTACTACTAAAAGGGAAAAATAATAGACAAAAAACTACTTGTCGGAGAAAAGGTCGGGACATTGGTCTCAGGCACGTCCACCACGATCGGTGCGACGGTCAGGTTCCTGGAGGTTGTTTCTTCACAAAGGCCCTTTTGTCCTGCACCGGGGTAGAAGAATCCCTGAGAGAAAGAGGGTGGAAGCCCTACAAGCATCCTTATGCCTATACGAAGAATGGATTGGAGAAAGTTTAGAGGATGAACCCTTGCTGAAAGTTTGATTCTTGTTGCCATCCATCATTTTAAAAGAAAGATTTTTACCGTGAATGAAAAGGTTTAAGAGAAAAGCTTCAACAAAGGATTAAGGCACAAAGAGGGGGCATAAAAACACTTGAACTCTAAGAGGAAAAAAACTTGGACACGTAAAGTGCTAAGTGACAAAGGTTGGTTTTTTATAGCCAAATCTGGAGAAATCGAACAGTTGTCTTCGAAAAAATAAGACAATGATTACATCCTTTTCGGGGTAAAATCGAAGTAATGTCAGAACCGAAAGGGTTACATCGGGAATAAAAATGGTCAAAATAGTTCGGAAAGTTGTCAGCCTACTGCCCATTACGGTAATAAAAGATATACGAATGCATCAAACGTCCTTTTGAATTCTCACCTACAAACAGTGCATTTATTAAATGCTCAGAACCCTACGAACAAAAAGTGCTCACTAAAGAGCTCAAGCAAACCTCTCTGAAGACCCTAGCAACGGTAGCGTTCGCCAAAATAGTAGCGAATGAGTATCCACAAACCCTGACAACCAAAGCGTTCACCCAAGAGGGTAAAGGATTAACATTTCGAAGCTATAGAAACCAAAACCGTTCGCCAAAGGATACAGAGCATCGAAAGGCACAAATATTAAGAAAGACATCAAATATCCAATCGATAAGTCACTATCTCAAACCCTTCCTCACAAGATCAAGCTCGAACGAAGAAATTCCACTCAAGATTCGGGGGCAAATGTTGGGTATCGATAGTGTCAACCTAATACAAAACAAATCCCATCAGGCTTCCGAGTCCCAATTATGTTTCATAGGGGTAAAACCAAACCATTCTAGACTAGGCTGAGCCACACGAATGGTAAGATGAAACCCATAAAGTGGTCCAGGGTCCAATCCAGAATCAAGGTGGTCACCAAAGACCAATGTCAAAATATCTCAATGCTCGCCATAGAAGCGTTTGCTAAGAGAGTCAAACCTATCAACTATGGTCCCACAACCGACACTGAATATACAGCCACGATGTCCCACATATCTCAGACACATATTCTGCAAAGATCACATAAGGCAACTACAATATTACGTGATAACTGTATTTTCTACTATCCTTATCTAGAAGGACACAATATTTACATATATATTTGATTACCAAAAACGTTTTCGTATTCCACCCCTATAAACCCAAAAACGGTTTCCTCTTTACATATGTTACTTTACATTCTGAGTTCATACAAACCAATATACTCATTTAAGCATCGAAGTGAAACCCAGAGAAACCCCCTCTGTTGCGCTTCCCTTCTTGCAGGTTCATCAGAGCTCCGACGAAGGCTTGCGGTCATCAATCATCTTCTATATCACTGTTGAATCAACATATGGTAATTGCAGACCCAACATCTTTCATGGCATTATACTAGCATATATAGTTTTGTTCCTTATTGTATTGAAGATCTCTATCTATCAAGGCTTAAATTCGTAAGGTAGAAAATTCAAATACGAATAATAAAAAATAGTTGATCTACCTAATTTTATACCGAAAGTGACTATTTTTCTACATTAATAGACAAACCTCTAATTCAGCAATCTTAGAATGATCATAACAACTTGGAGCCATGTCGTAGATTGTGGCCGAAATTGGGAGTCTGCCGAAGGAAATTACAGATGTGGAGTAAGGAAAGGTTCGGGAATAATGTGATCAAGGTAAGAAAGGCCAAGGAAAGATTGTGAGAATTAGGGCAATGCTAGTCGAACCAAACCACCCAAAGTGAGGAAATAATGTTGCGAAACTGAATCAATGAACTATGGAGGAAGGAAGATATGTACTGGAAACCGAGGTCGAGAGTGAAATGGATCACAAAGGGGGATCCAAACACCACATTTTTTTCACTTGGAGACAACCACTGGAAGAAGAAGGAACCACATATCCCGAATAAGGAATGCTCATGGAACGTGGCTGACGGGAGAAAAAGAGATACACCGAGAAATTTTGAGCCATTTTAATCAGGTATTTAAATCTAATAATATTGAATTTGATGATACCGTGTTGGACTGTATGCCAAGATAGATAGGTGAAGAGATTAATGTGTATTTAGTGTGGGAAGTCACAGTTTAGGGGGTGAAATTGGTTGCTTACTAAATGGGAGGTTCTAGAGCGTCGGGTCCAGACAGATATACGGGGTTGTTTTATCAACGAAATTGGAGTCTTGTGGAGCCATATGTCTTCACTGCGGTTAAAGCCTTTCTCGAAACAGGTACTTTTTCTTCTTCCCTCACCCGAACAGATATAACCTAATTCCAAAGATGTATAACCCGATCCATGCTTCTGACTATCGACCTATAAATTTATGTAATTTCATTTATAAGGTATTGGTTAATAGACTAAAAGTCTATCTCCAAGACCTTATCACCCATTTTCAAAGCGCATTTGTAGCATGTCGTCTTATTCAGGATAATATCATGGTGGCACATGAGGTTTTCCACCACTTAGGCTCAGGAAAAATACAAATAAGGTGGAATGCACACTCAATCTTGATATGTAGAAGGTGTATGATCGGGTGGAGTGAGAATTCCTACTAAAAAGTATGAAGAATAGTGGTTTGGGAGAAAAATGGATATCATGTATGAGAGCATGTATCCCATCTCCCACCTATCGATTTCTTATAAATGGAAACAGGATGTCCACTATTCAGCCAACCAGGGGTCTAAGGCAATGAGATTCACTGTCACCATATTTATTTATTTTGATGGCAGATGTCTTATCCATGCAGGTTGACAAGTACATCACGGAAAAGAGACTACAAGGGATTATCTTAAAAAGGGGTTGTCCGGAATTGCATCAACTATTTTTTGCAGACGACTCTTTCTTTTTCATACAGGGTTCAGTGGATAATGTCTGTCATTTAAAAGAGGTGATAATGACATACTATAGAACATCTTGACAGAAGTTAAATGAAGCAAAATCAAGCCTCATATTCAATCAGGGGGCCGATGAAGATACATGCAAGGCCATTAAGGATACACTCCGCAGATCCAGTACTAGAGAACCGGGAAAGTATACGGGGCTCCCGGCAGTCTGGGGGAGATCCAAGAGAGATGTTTTGGGATTTTTAAAGACGAGAATTCGGGAAAAACTAAATGGATGGAGAACCAAGACCCTTAATCAAGCAGGAAAGGAAGTGCTCATTAAGTCGGTAATAACTGTTATACCATCTTATGTGATGAGCATTTTAAACTCCCTAAAACATGTTGTTCAGAGATAAATGCATTAATAGCGAGGTTTCAGTGGGGTCGAACGGGAGATGAACGGAAAATCCATTGGAAGAGATGGGAGTTTTTGGCAAGAACAAAGGAAGAGACTGGTTTGGGGTTTCGTGAACTTGAGACTTTTAATATTGCTCTACTCACAAAGATGGCTGACAGGGTTAATAGAGAACCGAACTCACTTTGGGTAAGGATTTTAAAAGGACTCTATTATCCAAGGGGTGACTTCTTCTCGGCGAGGAGGGGGAAGAGTCTTCTAGGGCTGGTCAAGCATTGTAATGGGAAGAGATTGTCTGGTTCGGGAAGGTGTGTGGAAAATCGGAGATGGAACAACTATCTGTGCCGTTGTTGATCCATGGATTTATACAAAACCGAGGTTTAGAGTAGAGCTGAATCCAAATTGGGAGGCAAACCAGGAGGTGAGGGTTGAGTCACTTTTTGACAGAAACAGTGGAATATGGAAGGGTTAATAGGTCCAATAGTACCATAAGTTTGGGCCATGTGATCGGATGGTACCATATGTTTTTTGATGTGGTTAGATGGTCTGTTATGTTTGGAGCATGTTGTCTTCTAGTACTCTGTTAGTCAACCGTTAGATTTTTCTGTTAAATGGTCAATGTCAGCACCACGTCAGCGCCACATCAGCGCCACATAGATATATAATATAATATTTAATTTTAAAAATAAATAGTGCAATTTAAAAAAATATGGAAAATTTAAAAAAATTTAAAAAAATATTTTAAAACTTTATATATTAATCAAATGTATTTTTTATAAATTAATTTTTTAAAAAAAAATCGAAAATTGAAAAAAAAAACAAAAAAACTAGGTTGGACCCTTTTAAAAAAAATAAATTTATAAAAAATATATTTGATTAATATATAAAGTTTTAAAATATTTTTTGAATTTTTTTATAATTTTTTCGATTTTTTCACTATTTTTATTATATTTCCTATTTATTTGTATTTTTCAATTACCACATCAGTGCCACATCAGCGCCACGCCAGTGCCACGTCAGCATTCTGTTAGTTAACATTGACAGCAACAGTAATTTGGACCAAATAACAACATTGCGAAACTTATGGTACCATAAAACAACATAGGGGTACCATCCGATCACATGACCCAAACTTATAGTACCATTGGACCTATTAACCCAATATGGAATGAGAGTCTATTATGTGAGCTCGCCACACCAACAGATGTTAAGGACATTATGAATATCCCAATTCCCCAGTATGCAAAACCCGACCAGTTGATATGGTCATACACCGACCAGGGGAAGGTGACATCACGAACAACATATCACAGACTGCGGGAGGCCGATGACATGAGGAGGGCTGACATAGGAAACCATGGAAATAGGTTGACAACAATAAGGAGTGCGATCTGGAAATTGAATATAATGCCAAAGATGAAGAATTTTATGTGGAGGCTCCTTACAAACTCTCTAGCAGTAAGGAAGAACTTGAGGCGACGTGGTATGGATGTGTCCACGAACTGTCCAATCTGTGGAATGGAAGAGAACACTGAACACCTAAACGGAGGCGGTATGGTTCGACAGTCTAGGGATGAATGCATCTCAACATACTCGGCGAGAGATAGGAGAGTGGCTAAAAGGCAGGATAGACGAACCATGCACATCCTGGGCTACGAAGGAGAGCAGATGGAGCTTATGCTTAATCACTTGTTGGTATATCTCGAGAGCTCGGTGTAAAGCAGTGCACGAAGGAACGATGCCAAACCCAAGGGAAGTGTTTGAGGAAGCTAGGAGAGTTCACAATGAGCTACGGTGTTTAATCACTGCGGTAGTAACGACACAAGAATCACGGGAATTAGAAGTTTGGAGGAAGCCGAAACCAGGGTATGTTAAGATAAACTGTGATGCTTCTTAGTGTAGACAAACAATGATGGGTGGAATCGGAGTGATAGCGAGAAATGAAGATGGTCGTGTGATTGGAGGTGCAAACCGTAGGGTTGGGGGCTGCACAACATAAGATTTGGAAGTTGAGGCAATCCTTGTTGGTGTAAGGGTGGCGATAGAAAAAGAGTGGAGTAATGTGGTCTTTGAATCGGATGTTAAAAAGGTGATGTCTCAATTGAAGGGAAACACCTACCATTGGAGGAATGAAGTCGTATGCACAAATATAAAAGCATTGGCGAAGAACATCAACTCGTTAAGTTGGTCGACGGTTAGACGACCAACTAATGAATGTGCTAACTGAATTGCCAAGCAGACGAGACTCGGAGTGTGTCTAAATGACTAGGTGTTTGTACCCCGATTTCCTCTTAGATATATTTTAATAAGCAATTATAATAATGCATTTGATAACCGTATTTCCGAGTTCTCCCATTTTGATAATAAAAAAAAAACCGGCAAACCTCTGGAACTCACGTGATCTTTAGTGTCTCCGTGATCTTTAGTGTCTCTCACAAGCTAAGCCTCTGGACCTCACGTGAGTATGATGGCTATTAAGAAAAACATACGGCAATGTTATTATTAACTTTGGTGAAGAATATGCATTTAATGGACTTCACATCATGTATTGGGCCTAATAATGGTAACGGGCTAAGTTAAGACAAATTTCAACGGTTGCAAGATTCACTAACATTTGCTTAATAAATGGTCCACTATTCAACGAGTTTAAAACGGTATCTTACTTAACAAGTGATAAATGCACAGTTATCTAATAGATTCGAACAACTTCATAATTTTGCTCAAGTATCACTTTTTCAAATCGGTTCCAACTAGTTATTTGAACTATATCTTTTGTAACTATATATACTATGAACACAAAATATTTCAACTCTCCAAACATAAATAATTAGTATCATATACATGAAATATTGAAAGTAAATTTCAAGTTTAGAAGGATCAAATACTATAACCTAAATAGCATTAGAAAATGTGTTAGATATAATTATTATAAACATATTCGATACGGTACGAGAATGATGTTAGACATTGCATAAGAAAATGTATTACAACTTACAAAATATGGTATTGAAACGACATTAGAAATAATAATATTTTTATTAAAATAAATATACAGAAATTAAAAATAGTGTAAGAATACAGTTTACCATTTCTAAATCTTTCTCTTTTATGGTTGGTCTAAGTTTTTTTTTGGCCAAATAAATGCTTTACTTGATAAAATAAATCGTCGTGACATTAAGTCACGGATGTTCGGAATTACAATCATACTCAATCAAAGATAATAATGGTAGTGGGGTCTTTCGACCCAATCTTCAGACTCACTCTCAATCGCGTTTGCTTCGCTATCCAATTTGTGCACTCATTTGCCGTCCTTGGAATAGTTCGCCATTGCACTCGCTCCATGTTTGTAGCTAGTGCTCATGTGTTTGTTATGATGGTGGATACTCTCCAATGTGTCGGTCCCTCTTAGAGTTGCCTGTGTACCACTTGTGAATCCGTTTCGATGATGACATTTTGCCATCCCGCTTGGTAAGCTAGGAAGAATCCTTCGTGCATCGCAATGACCTCCATGGTCTAAATATCCTCGCCTTGGTACCGTCGATTAACGCCTCATACCACCTTGTCGTCCTTGTCCTGTGCTAGGACCCCAATGCCCGCTCTTCGTGTGTCATTGCACCATGATGCGTCACAATTAATTTTTATTGTTCTCCCTTCCGGTGGCTTCCATTGATGTCTCGGTCGAGGTCCGTGGGTTGTTCCTTCGGTTGGAATGTCCATCTTGCTCTCCTCATGTGTTTGTTTTATCTCCATCATCGTCCTCATCGGGTTAGCTGGTATGCCCTCAAAGGTGGCTTTGCACCTCGTCTTCCATATGTGTCAACACGTGATTAAGGTAAGCCTCCATCTTATTTCCCCACTTTGACCTTGCATGTTTGGTTCGGTTCTCCTCTCCTCCAACCATTGGATCATGTTTACGTTGTTCCTTCGGTTGGGTCTTCTCCCTAGTATCTCAAACCATACCGGTTCGGTCCATCGACAATTTAACATCATGTGTTCCCTTGGCTCATCTTCTCCACATATTGGGCAATTAGGAGTTACGGGCATACCTCGTCTTACCATGTTTGCTTTGACGGCTAGGGCATTCGTGGCCAACCTCCATATAAAGTTTTTTACCTTAGGCATAGTTTTGGTCGCCCATATGTCCTTTCATAGCATATCTCGGTTTAGTCTCCCTTTCGCGATGTGCGTTCTTCTCCCTCAACTTGTGGTATACCGATCGGGCTTGGAGTGCCCCGTCTCTCGTATGTGGACATATAAACCGATCCCTACCTTCGTCATGTGGTATAGGTAGGCTTAGTATGTGGTCGACATCTTCTTGATTTACGATGCCCTCGCACGGTCTCTTCATTCCATCTCCTATCAGTTTGTATCAAGTTACTCACCCTTAGTTCTCCCCCATGCTCCACTCGTGTTTCGGCATTGACGCTCCTACTCGTTTTAGTATGAATCCATGGATCCTCAAAAACTCTTATATCTTCCCCCGATCCTATCATCCATACTCCTTCTTGTTTCATTACGTCTCTCCCATGTATGAGGCTACTCCACCCCCACGAGGCTCGACCACCTCGTCTCGCATCAAGGAAGGAGTTATGTGGAAAATATAAGCCTTTTAATACCCGTGCACATAAAGAATCTGGTTCAGCCATTATCCTCCCCGCCATCTTGGTGAGTAGTGCCGTGTTGAAACTTTGGAGCTCTCAGAATCCTAATCCACCCGTGTTCTTGGATTTTGTTAGTATGTCCCATTTCTTCCAATGCATTCTCTTCCCTTCCGGTGTTTGTCCCCACCAGAAATCCGCTATTAGTGAATCAATCTCCGTGCACCACATTTTTGGAAGGTGGAACACACTCATTACGTATGTGGGGATCGTAGTGATGACCGCCTTTATTAGCACCTCCTTCCCTGCTTGGTCCAAGGTCTTTGGTCTCTACCCCGCCAGTTTGTCCTTTATCCTCATTTTCAGGGACCCTAATGCCTTCTTCTTTGACCTCCCCCCCCAGATTGATGGCAAACCTAAGTATTTTCTCGGGTCATTTGTGCTCTGGATACTAAGGGAGTCTTTCACTTCCTTTCGGTCCTGTTCCCTTGTTCCTTTGCTAAAATATAGAGTCGGCCTGTTCACATTGATCCTTTGTCCTGACACCCGACAATAGGTCTCTAGTATCCTTCCCCATCGTCTGGCATTGTCTGGTTCTCCTTTGATGAAGAATAGGGAGTCATCTGCATAGAACAAGTAATGTATTTCTGGGCAATGTCGTCTCATTGTGATCCGTTGGATATCCTTATCCATGGCTGCCCCTACCAACCGTATAGATAGCACATCCGCAAGTAGTATGAATAAGTAAGGTGATAGCGGATTACCTTGTCGAATGCCTCTTGTCAATTTTATCGTGTCGGTTCGGTCACCATTTACCACCACTTGGTAGGTTGTGGTTGATATGCACTCTTTGATCCATCCTAACCTTACTTCAGAGAAGCCTCTCCTCCGAAGTGTTTCCAATAGAAAACTCCATTCCACCCGATCATATGTCTTTTGCATGTCAATTTTGAGTGCACACTCAACCCTTTCTTCATTTCGGCTTGTTTGGAGATGGTGGAAGACTTCATGGGCCACCATTATGTTATCCTGTATGTTTCGTCCTCACACAAAGGCACGTTGAAAAGGCGTGACAAGTTCTGATAGATACATCAGGCGATTCACCAGAACTTTTGATATAATCTTATATAGAAAGTTGCAACAACTTATTGGCCTAAAATCAGATGGCATTGTCAGCATTGACACTTTAGGGATCAAGCCAATATCAGTATGGTTTAGAGGGTTTAGAATGATACATGTTCTGAAGAAATACTTGACCGAGGTGATGACATACGCTCCCACGATATTCCAATTCCTTTGATAAAACAGACACGGGAATCCGTCTGGGCCCGGTGCTCGTGCCCCCTAATTGAAACGCAGTCGTACTAATTTTCTTCTCCATTACCTTCTGAGTTAAGTCTGCATTCATGGCATGTGTTATCTGATTCGGCACCCATCCTAGAAACTCTTCCCCCGGATCAGTTATTTCCGATGTGAACATGTTCCCAAAATACTTCCTTAGTTCGTCGGCTATCTCTTTTCCCCATTCTCTCCCATTAACCGACAAATTTGGTTCCTTCTCCTTCGGGCTATTATTTTTTGGTGGAATTAGGTTGTGTTGCGGTCACCCTCCCTTAGTCATTTGACTCTCGATCTCTATTTTAAATACATTTCCTCCCTTGCCATAGATCTTGGAGTTTGGCCTTTAACATTCTCTCCTCCCTTATCGCATCCTCGTCAATCCATACTTGCATGTGTCTCCTAAGGGTCGCTTTGGTGTGTTCAATTTCTCTTAGGTTATTGCCGAAGTTTTTCTTGCTCCACTTCTCCAAATACCTTCGACATTTTTGTAACTTTTTATGAACTTCTCTGGCTTCCCTACACGGGGTGGGTTTATCCCACGCTTCTTTGATGACCTCTTTACATGTTGGGTGTTCAAGCCACATGGATTCAAATTTGAATTTATGATGCACTCTTCTCTTCGGTCGGTTGAGCGTCACTATCATGGGTGTGTGGTCCGACCCTATAGCGAGCTCATTTATTCACTTTCGTCCCGGTTGAGCGTCACTATCATGCTGCATTTGTCATTACCTGGTCCAACCTTTCACTTATTTATTCGGTCCCACTTTGATTGTTGCACCATTTGTTTGGCGTGCCATTGACACCCAAGTCCTACATGTTCAAATCAGCAATAAGGTTCTTGAATTCATCCATTTGCCTTTGCGACTTTCTTCGTCCTCCCATTTTCTCGTGTGGGTGACATATCATGTTGAAATCTCCAAGTATCATCCATTGCCCGGTTCATCCACTTCCTATTACTCTAAGGAGATTCCAGTTTTGTGTTCTTCCTTGGGCCTCCGTACTCGCATACACCCATGTCACATGCATTAGTTTCGCATGCGGTTTCATTTTCACTCCGCAATCTATGAAATTCTGGTTGGCATAGTTAATGTCAATGCTTGTTTCGGCCGACCATCACAACTCTAGACCTCCTGATGCTCCGTTCGGTCCCACCTAGTATTTGTTGTCCATCCCTATTCGTGCTCTTATCTTCTCACAGTAGGTATCGCCATTCTTAGTTTCCATTAAGAAAATAATGTTCGGGTGATACCTTTTATTGAGGTCTTGTAGGTGTTGAACTGTCAGGGCAGATCCCAAACCCTGACAATTCTAGGGGATGGCACTCATTGGGCATGTGTGGTTGTTTCAGGACAGCCACCAGAACCCTCTTTTTTAGTTTGTGTTCTCCTCATTGTGCTTGTTTCCTCTTTTTTCTTTATATTTTTCCTCCTCCTTGGGGGGTTCGTTTGACCCCCTCGACGCCTCGGACTAGTTCTAGTACTCGACTCTCCCCCTTCTTCTCCCATTCAGTTACCTCTTTTAGTTTCCTTCTTTTTGTGCCCGGTTGTTCCTCCGTCTCATCTCCCGTTCTTTTTAGTGTCATCTTGTCCATATAGGGGCTGAGACCGGATGTGGGGTTTGGGTTGTATTCATGGGTGATGTTGGTGGAGTATCTGGTGGGTTTTCTACGGTAAAGGTTTCGATGGCTTGGTCTGGAAGGTAGGAGATCATGAGTCCGTCTTGGTTCATTTGGGGTTCGGTTTGGTGTTGGATGTAGTCTTCAAGGTGTGCCCTCCCTATGAGCCATCTACGTGGTATGTTGGGGCTGTGGTTTGGATGTGTATGGTCATGGTAATGTATTTTACTCTCGGGTGGGTTGGTTCGGTGGTTTGGGGTGTTGGTTGGCTCTTTCATGGTTGGGATGGGTGCTTTGTTCGGCTGATGGGCATCATATTTCTTGGGTTGTTCAGCTATGTCATAGATTGGATTCCCGGTCTCATTCTTTGCCCCCGTTTCGTACTCCATTGGTTCATCCTCTTGGTGTCTACTTGTTGTCTTCATCTTTTCATCCCCCTTTCCTTTATCTTCCCTTCTCCCTTCTTTATCATTCATTTGTGCCTTCTTCTTTTCACTTTGCCTCCTCCATTATGCCAAACCACGACTTACGTGGTCCTTGTTTCATGCTCGCATTCGTCTCCCATTCGTGTCCAGTCCGTGGTTTGCCTTGGTCTGGCTCCCCCAAGCCACAGACCATACATGGATTTTTTGTCCTCATGTTCTGACATTCAGTCCTCCTCTTTGCATGCTTGGGTCGTATGTCCCAACCTGCCACACCCATAACAATAATCCGAGAGTCTCTCATATTTTATTGCATCCCAATTATTAATCCCTAGTGAATTCCGCCACCAAAAAACCGCCATCAATGGCCTGTCCACATATACTTCCACACGCATTCTCATATAACTACGGCATATTCTTCCTACTTGTGGCTCTATTTCTAGGCACTGTCCTATCATGTTCCCAATCTTCCAAGCATTTTCATCACTAAACTTCTCCAACCCTAGGTCATGTATTTGGGTCCAGAAGTTTACCTTATTGAATTCCACTTCGCTTACTCCCTTGCCTGGTTCCCATCGTTTGATGTTCAGAATGTGCCCATTTATCGCCCATGGCGATAGGTCAATAATTTGATCCGCATCCTCCTTCCTTTCAAAATCAATCAGTAAGATGCTGGTTTTAGCTTCCGTCACGTTTACTTTGCCATACTTTGCCTAAGTCGACCTTAGAACACTTTGCCTTCACTGTTTTTTGAGTGAGCATCTTTCCCACGTACTATGAACCAGCTTGGTATTGTTGATTCGAATTTAGGTCCACTGTGTCATCATGGGGTCTGTTTTTATCATCGGAATTGGTGTCGTGCTCCATGGCCGGCGTCGTGGTATCAGAGACATCACCTCAGCTTGCGACTTTCCAGCAAGATAAGTGGAAAAGGAGGGTAAGTATCTCGGTATAATTCAGGTTCCTTGCTTGGTGGTTCGCCAATGATCCAGCTCGCTCGATGGTTACCTCAGTGCGCCCTGTTCTTGGATCACCTTCGCCACCCCCTTCAGCCTCCCCCACTTCGGTGTTGCCCTGGAGGTTATGCAGGTAGGTAGTTGGTTCTCGTTGTCGGAGCTCCCTGATGTGCACTTGTTCTATCAGCAGGGCAGTTTAGGTTATTCGTCCGTCTCCGCCGCTCCCTCTGCCTCACGCCACCTCCCTAGAGGTCTGCCCAGAGCTAGCTCAGCTCGCCCAGGTCGGAGTCCAACTTGGTGAAGTGGTCGAAGCAAAAACATTCCCCGCGACGACACCTTCTGTTTGTTTGGAAAACTCAGCTCCTGCCTTCAGTTTGCATGGCTTGGTCTTGTTAAAGAGCAAGGATTGGCCACATGGGAAGCTCTGATTGGCAGGTAGTGAACAATTGCAATAAATGCAATGAAGACAAATCCAAATTCTTGCAAGAATTGGATGAAATCAGCTCTGTCACGACAGTAAACCTAGGTATTTGGGTGTTTGCTAATTTGGACAGAGAATTTCCGTGGACCACACGCGCCACAATTTGGGGGCTTTTTCACAGAATTTATGTCTAAGTCATTTCATATTTTTTTGAATACGGATTTTTTAATAGGGTTTTGTACATAAAAAGTAAGGTTCAATTTGTACAGACCGTTTTGCATGTACACTAACACCCCTAATAATAAGTCCAATCACCCTAGTTGGATTCAGGTTTGAGTAGCGGTGAGCTTGGGACGGGCGGGTCCGGTCTTTTTGGAATGACAAAGCCCGAGTTCGAAATTTCGGTCCTCACCTGTAGAGGACCGATACCGATTTTGGTCTAAAAAGCCCGCCCGAGTTAGTCTTGCTTGACTCGGGCCGGTCTCGGTCTTGGACTGAAATTTTCAGTATTTTGCTGTAAAAAAAATAGTAAATCGTGAAAAATTTGTCCTAAATCAGTAAATCGTGTCCTAAATCATGACAATCGGAAAAATCACGAAGCAAAATCAAAGCAACTCGAAGCAATTTCAGAACAATCGAAGCAATTTGGAACCAAATCGCGAAGGAAGTGAATAACACTCAGGGCATTTTTTTTCCAGAACAGAATGAATCATTTATTTAAAGTCTTGCATCATTTCAATGATGTTGGATCGTGAAATCCTGAATGCTGATCTGGCAGTGAATTGAATGCCAGACAAGGTGGAGATGACGCTTCAGCTCCAACTCCGGTGAACCTGCAAGTAGGGGAGCGCAACAGAGGGGGTGCCTCTGGGTCCCTCTCCGATGCTTAAATGAGTATATGTGTGTATAAAACTCAAAAACGTAAAGAACGTATGTAAGGCAAGGGTATTTATAGGGTAAGAGAGATAGAACCGTATATGGCAGCTGAATATCTTAGTGTATATTGTGTTGCCGAAGATTCGGATTGTCAGTTACTGCGAGATATTGCAGTTACCAAATCTAATCCGTAGTGAATATGCAACCGAGATATGCGGGATATCGTGGTCACTTCCTTATTAACGGTTTTGTGGGACCAGAGGAGAGAGGCAAGGCTCTCTTCGGGGCGAGCACTCCCATGTCGAGCAGTGGAAGGTCGCGACCTGGTAGAGAATGGCGAGCAGTCTGAGAGCCTTTGGCGTCCCTATAGACTTTGGGCTCGATTCTGGATTACTCGATGGTGGGCCACCGACCCGGTTCGGATGTCATGGGTTTACCCCCTCTATAGTTATTGGGCCTTCGAGGCCTTTTCTTACTGGGCTGTCACTATCGATACCCAACATTTGCCCCCGAAGCTTGATTGAAGTTCCTTCAGTCGAGCTTGATTTCCTGGTAGGGTTTTAGATAGTGACGTCTCTGGCAATGGTTCAGTGCCTTTGAGACACTTCGAGCTCATTTGGCGAGCAATTTCTTCTCTGTTCAAAGCCGAAAGAATATCCTTCCTTTTATTCCCTTTTGGCGATCACTCGAGGTGACCTAGGCTTATGGAAGTCTATCTTTCTTAGTTAGGCGATCATTACCTACCCGAGGTATTTCTGCTAAAGCTTTATTAGTGCGTTGGCGACCACCTTGTCTGACAGCTGTCCATATCAGCCAACCGTCTGTCTCCCCAAGGTGTCTTTTGGAATTCTGACATTGCTTCGGTTTTTTCCAAAAAGGTGCCATCATTCCTCTGTGTCGCTTCGATTTGCTCGTGGCGGTTGCTCCCTTCTTGGTCTATATAAGAAACGTCAGTTTCTACATTTTGTTTTTTACGCTTATCCACTCCTTCAGATTTCCAGAACTTCGCTGCGAACCTTTCCTTTCTCTTTCAATCCTCTTCAGTTCTCCTTTCGACCATTTCCATGGCCCCCAGAAGTCAGCGAGTCAAACACATGGCCATCAAGGGTGCTAACAAAGCCAGCGCCCCTCAGAATGTCGGTGTTCCCTTGACCATTAGGGATGAAGCTGTGCCCTCCTCAGTGGGGAAACAGCCTGACGTGGGAAGGTCTGCGGGCACCCCAGTGGTGGTAGATGGTCCTGAGCTGAACACGCCTATTTTTTCCCCAAAAGGTAAACTTTGGCCCTTTTATTGCTCTATTTTGGCAATATCCTCTGTTTTCCTTTGTTTTTATACTTGATGTGTCATACTTGAATCATTCTGAGTAGATATCAAGCCTAACGAACTGAAGCCGGCTTACTTTAAGACCATGGTGGCACTTGGTGGCTTCAGTGCGGAGGATGCTCCTAGGTATCCTGGCCTAGGTCTGCATTTTCCTCACGATGGAGAGGTTTACATTTATGCGGCCCAGATCGATGCTGGGTTGCGTTTTCCTCTCTGTGAGGATTTACAGACCTTGTGTCAGTTTTACGGGATTCACCCCACACAGCTTGTCCCGAATGCCCTCAGGATGTGGGTCGGTTTCAAGTTCCTATGCTTACGCCAGGAATGGGTATATTCATTGGCCCTGTTCCGGTGCTTCTTCCGACTGGCAGCAGGGGCTAACCACCTTCACCACTTCCAATCCCGCTGGCCGAAGTTTTCGGAGTGGGGAGGCCCTCAAGGATGGGTTTGGAACATCCATGTCCGCATGATCGATGATTTCCGGGCCACTAACTCCAATTACAAGAAGTTTTACTTCTTGTATAAGGGGGGCGTACCTTGGAAATTGTTTGCTCCGGAAAAGGATTTTCCTCCCTCCTTTGAATAATTGTCCGAGAGTGATCGGAATGCCATCGACGATTTATACCGGCTGCATCGGTCATCTCAGTTCAAGTCCATCCGCTCAGTGGCGGAGACTACCGAGAATGCCCTTGAGATGGCGGGCATTCATCAAGCCACGCCAATCTTTGATGATTGGGTAATTTTCTAACTCCTCCCTTGTTTTATTACTTGTAGGGAAGGTTGTAAGCAAGAGCCAAAAACTGATAGGTCTCTTTGATGACCAGGGATCGGCGGGATTGTCCTCCGACCAGGCGCTGCTAAGCTCTCCCCCTCCTCCTTCTAGGCGCTCGACCAAGAGGAAGCCCGAGGAGATGCTTCCTTCGGCCCCTACTGGCCCTCGTCAACCAGGTATATTACCTCACCTTTTGTGGATTTAATGTTTTTACATTCTGCGGTTCTCTGACTCCTGACTTATTGTCTTGTTGCTTTGCAGTGGAGTCCTTGGCGGACGTGGCCCGGGACCCTCCTCCTCCTCCTTCTAAGAAGGTCAGGAGTGAAGAGCACCCTGAGGTCGACCAACATCCTCCTCCTTCCCCTCCTAAGGGCCCTTCTGCCAGCAAATGGAAGGGTTTGGACACGGCGTCTCCTTCTCCCTCTCTTCAGGGCCCTTCCGCCGCTAAGGAGAAGGCCTTGTCTTTGGCGCCTCCCGCCTCTTCAGTGCCCACGGCTCCTACTAAGGAGTCTGGGGCCCAGAAGAAGGGGCCTGCTGCTTCCAGCTCCTCGAGGGCTCCCGTCGAGGAGTATTGCTCCATGGCGAGCTTGTTCCAGCCTTTTAAGGCTGGGGACTCTCGGAGGCCTTGGGTCCCTTGTGGGGACCTTGCCAAGAAGGGGTACCCCGCCCAGAAGAGCCTACGGGGTAGCCCGGATATGTGCATGCGGCTCCTTGATGGGATAATTCCTCCCAAGGACCGTTCGATTGTCCCTACGGAGCTTCCTCAGATCGAGGGGTTCTTACGGACCCACTTCGAACGAGTTGCCCTGGTATGATCTCGCCTTCTTTCCATTATTTATTCCTTGTCATTCCTTTTCATTTTGATGACTTGACATTTTCCTTGTGCTTTTGTTGTCAGCTCGTTCGGGAAGAGGTGATCCTCGACCGCGTTTTCGGCGAGCTCGCCGACAAGCACTCTGATCTGCTTGTCGAGCTGGAGCAATACCGAAGCACAGGGGTCACCCCCGGGCAGTTGGAGGCCATCAAGAAGACCGCTGACATGGCGATCACCTTGGTGGACGGCGCCCGGGAGGAGTATTTCAGGAAGGAGCAGCGCCTCCTTGCTGATGTCAAGAAGAGGGAGGCTGATGCTGCAGCCTTCCTTCATGAAGCTGAGGCCCTTCATCAGTGCCTTGATGAAGGGGAGGCGGTCCGTGATCGCCTGGAGGCCGAGTTGAAGTAAGCTCGTGCCTAGGTGGTCGAGTCAGACGCTCTTAGGGTCGCCGCGGAGGCCCAGAGGGATGCTGCCGAAGCTAGGGGGTCGCCCTAGAGGAGGAGAAGAACCGGCTGGCTGCTCAGCTGAAGGCGGTTCCTTCACCCCAAGCCGTGGTTGAGGAGTTCAAGGCCTCCGAGGACTTTGAAGACCATGCCTTGAAGGTGATGAAGTCGACCATCGCCGATTTTCTCCAAGAACTGGTGGAGGAGGTCCAGGCGGTCGATCCCAACTTTCCTCTTGGGGAAGTTGCCTCCTTGAAGACCTTCCTGCGGAGTCGGCCTTCTGTTGCTGGGGAGGCTGCTCCTGAAGGCGAGCCCGGTACTTCTGCCCCCGAAGGCGAGCAGAGCGCCCTTGCCCCCGAGAACCCCAAAGCTTGAAGTCCCCAACTCCTTGGCGACCATATTTATCCTTTTTAGATAGCCATTTTTGTATTTTCTGTTTTTGGTTTGTAATTATTTATCGAAGACTTGGGTTTTTCTATTGAATGCCTTTATATTCTTGAGCCTTTAATCGACTTTGAACATATTTAGCTATCCAATATCTTACTCATAATTACTTTCCACCTTTTTCTTGCTTTGTAATGTCGTCGACCCTTAAAGCCGTAGACCAATCATAAGTTAAACTTTCTAAGGATAATACTTTTGACACTTAAAAGCGTAAACTTCTAAGTTCAAAGAGATATTACCTTCTTTGAAGTTTAAACCTTTGAGGTGTTGGCCTAATAACAGGGGATTTGTAATTTGTCAGGCTTTATCATCAATAGTGATCGCCTAAACTTTCTTTGGCCTGACTTTGGCGTCAGGGCTTTTATTTTGCCTAACATTTTGCTAGGTCTTTTGGCCTGACTTTGGCGTCAGGTTTTTTGAGGCCTAACTTTGTTGTTAGGGCTTTTGTGGCCTAGTTTTGTTACTAGGGCTTTTTTGGCCTAGCTTTGTTGCTAGGGCGTTTTGGCCTAGCTTTGTTGCTAGGGCTTTTGTGGCCTAGTTTTGTTACTAGGGCTTTTTTGGCCTAGCTTTGTTGCTAGGGCTTTTTGGCCTAGCTTTGTTGCTAGGGCTTTTGTGGCCTAGTTTTGTTACTAGGGCTTTTTTGGCCTAGCTTTGTTGCTAGGGCTTTTTGGCCTAGCTTTGTTGCTAGGGCTTTTGTGGCCTAGTTTTGTTACTAGGGCTTTTTTGGCCTAACTTTGTTGTTAGGGCTTTTTGGCCTGACTTTGGCGTCAGGGCTTTTGGCCTAGCTTTGTTGCTAGGGCTTTTGTGGCCTAGTTTTGTTACTAGGGCTTTTTGGCCTAGCTTTGTTGCTAGGGCTTTTGAGGCCTGACTTTGGCGTCAGGGGTTTTTGGCTTCAGCTTGCTTCGAGTGGACACGCTTTGTGAAGGAATGACTTTCTTTTATTGACATAATCAGTTTGATTACAAGCTATGCATAAAATTTTCTTAAATGCTCTGAATTAAATGGACGGGGTAACCTCTCGCCTTCGGTGGTTTCCAAATAGTAGGATCCTAGTGCGACGATCTCTACTACTTTGTATGGTCCTTCCCATTTGGCTGAAAGTTTGATTTTACTGTCCAGCCTTGTAAATTCATTCCTTCTCATAACCATCTCCCCCACGAAAAATTGGCGAGCGCTAACGTTTCTGTTGAAATACCGAGCGGTCGCCAAGCGCATCTTTGCCTGTGTTTTTTCCGAGAGCCATCTCTTTTCCTCTGCCAAGTCGAGGTCAGTTCTGCGCTCGATATCATTTGCCTCCGCGTTAAAGTGTAGGACTCTGTGGGTAGGCACTGCTAATTCAGCTGGTGCTACTGCTTCTGATCCGTACACTAAACTGAAAGGCGTTTCTCCTGTGGCCGCCTTAGGCGTTGTTCTGATTGCCCATAATACGTTTTCCAACTCGTCTGCCCAGTTCCCTTTGAATGCTCGAACCCTTTTCTTGAGTCCTGCTAAGACAACTTTGTTGGCTGCTTCAGCTTGCCCATTCGTTTGAGGGTGATGTACTGAACTGAAGCGATGGTCGATATGATACTCTTCACAGAGCCATTTCAACTCCTTTCCAACGAATTGTGGACCATTATCGCTGATGAGTATTTTGGGAATACCAAACCTGGAGAATATGTTGACCTGCATGAACTTGATAACTTGGAATTCCGTTGTCGAAGCTAGAGCTTTCGCCTCTACCCACTTAGTGAAGTAGTCGATTGCCACTATAATGTGAGTATGCTGACCAGTGCTAATGGGAAAAGGACCTAATATATCGATTCCCCATTGAGCGAAGGGCCAGGCACCTGCCATTGGGGATAATAATGTCGATGGTCGACCCGATCGTGGTGCAAACTGCTGGCAAATTTCACACTTCTGTGTTAATTCAGCTGCGTCTTTTCCCAAGGTCAGCCAGTAATATCCCAATCTGAATATTTTCCTGCTTAGTGAACGAGCACCTTCATGGCATGCTGCTGCCCCTTCATGAGCTTCTCGAAGAACTTTTTCTGTTTCGGGCAGAGCAACACATCTCAAGTAAGGCGTCGAATAACCTCTTCTGTAGAGTTCTCCATCGATGATTAGATAACTGGCTGCGAGTCTTCTAATCCTAGTGGATTCTCCTTCGTCCTCTGGGAGGATGCCTTCTTTCAAATAATTCTGGAACGGGGTCATCCAAGTGACCTGTTCTTGAATGTTGAAGACCTCCGCTCTGTTTTCAAGGACTGAACATAGGGCCTTTTCCAGAAATTGCATATCCTGGATTGTCGCCCCTCCGAAGTCTAGCTTACTCAAAGAATCTGCCATCTGGTTTTCTTGGCGAGGAATAAACTCAATCGCGAAATTTGGGATATCCGCGACCAGTTTTTTGGCAATGCCGAGATATTTCTTCATCTTTTCTCCCTTTGCCTCGTAGGCGCCGTTAACCTGATTGACAATAAGCTCTGAGTCACTTTTTACCTTAAGCGCGGTTATACCCATTCCTTTTGCCAGTATGAGTCCAGTGATAAGAGCCTCATATTCTGCTTCGTTATTGGTCGCCGGGAATGTCAAGGCGATCGCGTACTTCAGAGGCTCGCCCTCAGGAGGAATAAGAATTAAACCTGCCCCCGAGCCTTCTTTTGATGAAGACCCATCTGTATAGAGTTCCCAGATTTGATTGTCGTTTGCTGACTGACTTGGCCTGTTTTCTGCCTCCGCTTGACCGTTACTCGTGCTTTCCACTATGAAATCAGCTAGTGCTTGACCTTTGATGGCCGTTTTCGGCGCAAATTTGATCCTGAACTCGCTGAGCTCGATCGCCCACTTGACCATTCTTCCTGAAGAATCTGGCTTCATCAGGAAGTTTTTGAGAGGTTGATTGGTGAGGACCGTGATGTCGTGCGCATGAAAGTAAGGTCTCAGCTTCCGAGCAGCAATAACTAAGGCATAGAGATACTTCTCAATCTGGACATATTTTATTTCTGCTGAGTTGAACATTTTGCTAATAAAATACACTGGACTCTGAACATTATTCTCCTCCCTTATTAAGACAGCACTGGCTGCCACATCGCTAATGCCTAAATAGAGGAAAAGCTGCTCGCCTGGAACGGGTTTTGCCAGAGCTGGGAGTGTTTGAATATGTCTTTTCAAGGACTGGAATGCTTCCTCGCAGTCTGGCGTCCACTCGAACTTGCGGTTGGCCCTCAAGGTTTTGAAGAACGGGAGGGACCTGTCGCTTGCTTTGGAGAGGAAGCGGTTAAGAGCAGCTAGTCGGCCGTTCAGGCACTGGACTTCCTTATGGCAGGTTGGCGACTTCATTTCTTCTATAGCCTTTAGCCTTTCCGGGTTTGCTTTAATGCCCCTTTCGCTGACCATAAAACCCAGGAACTTCCCGGACTTGACTCCAAAGGCGCACTTTGCTGGGTTCAGGCGAACGCTGTGTCTCCTCATGCATTCAAAAGCTTCACGGAGGTCGGTGGTATGAGGATTGCCTTTGATGGATTTAAAGAGCATATCATCCACGTAGGCCTCCATGTTCCTTCCCAGCATGTCCTGGAACAGTCGGTTTACCATCCGCTGATAAGTTGCCCCGGCATTAATGAGACCAAAGGGCATCACCTTGTAGCATAGAATGTCGCCGTCAGCATAGAAAGCAGTGTGTGCCTCGTCATCTGGATGCATTCTGATCTGGTTGTAGCCTGAATAGGCGTCCATGAAGCTCAGCATCTCGTGACCCGAGGTAGCATCGACCAGCTGATCAATTCTCGGAAGGGGATATGAATCTTTGGGGCAAGCCTTGTTTAAGTCGCGGAAGTCGACGCACATCCTCCACTTGCCGTTTGATTTCTTGACCAAAACTGGGTTGGCGACCCAGCTCTGGAATCTTACTTCTCTGAAGAAGTCAGCTTCAATCAGCCTGCCGACTTCCTGCCTGATCGCCAAACGCTTATCAGTCCCGAATGATCTTCTCTTTTGGGCGATCGGCTTGATGGAGGAGTCTATCCTGAGCTCATGAGAGATAATATCTGTGCTGATTCCTGGCATGTCGCTCGGCTGCCAGGCGAAGAGCTCTTTGAATTCCTTGAGGAGGGCGGTCATGGCCTCCTTCTGATCCTCTTTCAAGGTGGTCCCAATGCGCACCTTTTTGTCTGGACCATCGATCTCGACCTCCTCCAATTCCTCCATGGGTGCTGGTCGAGCCAAGTCCTCGCGGGGATCGGCCTCTGTCTCGATGGAGAGAGCCTCCCTTTGGTTCTTCCTGCGTAAACAGTTCACATAGCATTGCCGCGAGGAAGACTGATCTCCTAGCACTTCTCCAATCCCGTTCGGAGTGGGGAACTTCATCTTCTGGTGGACAGTGGAGGCCACAATCTTATTTGGGTTGATCGTGGTCCTCCCTATGATGGCGTTGTAGGATGTAGGTGAATCGACCACCAGGAAAGTGACCGACACCTTGATGCTTTTCCACCCCTCGCCAAAAATCACTGGCATGGTTATAGCCCCCAGTGGATAAGTTGTCTTTCCCGCAAACCCGATCAGCAGAAAGTCGACCCTCTTCAGGTCGCGTTTGGATTTGCCCATCTTTTCGAAGGCGTCCAGAAACAGGATGTCTGTCGAGCTGCCTCCGTCGACCAGAATCCTTGCAACATCACAGCCGTCAATATCTGCCGTAATGACCAGAGCATCGTTGTGGGGCGTGGTGACATGTGCCAAATCATCTTCAGAGAATGAGATGACAATGTTTTCTTCAGATCGGGGTCGCTTCCCCAACTGAACTGCCGTAGAGATCTGAGTGGCGTAGACCTCTCTGGCGCTTGACCTCTCGCCGCCTGCGCCGAATCCTCCCGCAATCAGATTCACTATCCTCTTGCTTCCAGAAAGCTCAGCTTGATCTGCAGGGGCTGGTGAACGATGCCTCCTGGGGGCGTTCGACTTCGGTCTCGCCCTGCCACAAACTCCTTCAACATTCCCTCCTGAATCAGCCTCTCTATATCTCGCTTCAGAATCTTGCAATCGTCTGTCTTATGGCCCTTGCACTTATGGTATCTGCAATAGCTCTCGACATCCTTGCCCATGGGTAGCCCACCTCGACGAGGCATTGGTGGCCTCGACAAGGATCTCCTCTCCATCTCGACTAGTACCGCTGAGATCTGCCTATTTAAAGGCGTGAAGTACTCAGGGACCTCTGGATGGCGAGGCGCTGGAAGAGACTCGACTCGGGGCTTACTTTCTTTTACCTTCTTCTCCTTCTTGACCTCCTTCTTACCATCGCGTCGGGGTTCATGGGTTACCCGTAGCGAGGTCGTCAGGAGGTTAGCCTCGATGTTTACGCGTTCAAGGTCTATGATTTCGCTCTGGATGCCAACTCCTCCAACGTCTCTATCTCCTTCACGTGATAGCTGTTTCGCAGCTTTCTCGAGACCTTGTTGGCCACATCCAGACCTCTGTAGAATGCTCGAATGATCTCCCCATCCGAGATTCGGCGATCTAATTCTCTGACATTTTGATGAAAACGCCCGTAGAAGTTGGACAACGACTCTCCAGGTTGCTGTTTGACCGAGTCAAGGGCGACCACGCTCTTCAGCAACTTGCGCTCTCCCATATATCTCTCCAGGAACTTGCTTCTCAACCTTGCCCAAGTTCCGATTGATCCTGCAGGGAGGCCGAAGAACCAGGACGAAGCCGAACCCGAAAGAGTAGATGGAAATAGCAAAGCCAAATGATTGGGATCGTTTGACTTACCCAGAAGGGAGGCCTCATGCTTGTTGACATGTACGGTGGGATCTCCTCCACCGCTATACTCAGGTATGGCCCGAGCAACCATATCCTTCGGGATTTTGATAGCGACGAGCGTGTCGGTGAAAGGATGAGAGGACTGCTCCTTGAAGGGAGTTATGACTGTCAACTGTCTTTCCTGGAGCCTTTTGTTGAGGAGGTCATCCATCTGATCCACAGTTCAGTACATGGGAGAGGCTCCGGGTGGAGGCGGACCGGAAGGATTGGCAGTATATGCAGCTGCTGGCTCCTTGGTGTGTGCTGGAGGTAGGGACTGCTGACCTGACGTCATCTCCTGATCCTCCTGAGGCGCAACAGGACCAGGATTGGCAGCTGACCTGACGTCATCTCCGATGCTTAAATGAGTATATGTGTGTATAAAACTCAAAAACGTAAAGAACGTATGTAAGGCAAGGGTATTTATAGGGTAAGAGAGATAGAACCGTATATGGCAGCTGAATATCTTAGTGTATATTGTGTTGCCGAAGATTCGGATTGTCAGTTAGTGCGAGATATTGCAGTTACCAAATCTAATCCTTAGTGAATATGCAACCGAGATATGCGGGATATCGTGGTCACTTCCTTATTAACGGTTTTGTGGGACCAGAGGAGAGAGGCAAGGCTCTCTTCGGGGCGAGCACTCCCATGTCGAGCAGTGGAAGGTCGCGACCTGGTAGAGAATGGCGAGCAGTCTGAGAGCCTTTGGCGTCCCTATAGACTTTGGGCTCGATTCTGGATTACTCGACGGTGGGCCAAGTTTGGCTTGTACTTGGGCCGACCCGGTTCGGATGTCATGGGTTTACCCCCTCTATAGTTATTGGGCCTTCGAGGCCTTTTCTTACTGGGCTGTCACTATCGATACCCAACAAATGATACCTAACATTTTTCAAACCATGGCTATTAGAGACGTAAAACAAGATTGTAAGGTAGTTTTACTAAAATGGAGAACAACTCTTAGTCCACCACCTCAATCTTGGGACCAGGTTCGGTGCCATTAGAGCTAGCAGTGCCATATCCATTCGGCATACCTCGAGCATTGCAACGTTCCTTGCTGAGGAGACGCCCTTGTTGTTCTTTGGTGATGAGACTGAGTTGTTCCTTTCAATATGGACTTAAAAGGAGAAGATGGGCTAAAAAGGATGAGATGGGTCGATGACAGAGAAGATGGACTGAACAAGGAAGAGGTAAGCCCATTTTATAAAATAGTCGGTCCGGTTCTAGTCGGGATTTTGGAAAAAAGACTAAGCCCGACCTTGACAAAAAAATTCCGCATGTTCGGTCTCGGTTCTAGTCGATCTGCGGGTCAGTCTTGTTAAGAATTCGGTCCAACCAGTTTTTTGTGCTCACCCCTAGATTTGAGGGCTTCAGGTCCAAGTGTTACTCCAAAACCTACATGAAGGACACTTTTGGGGTTTACTCATTGTTTCCCCTCCAATGATAAAGTTAGTCGGTTTAATATACCAAATAAAGCATGTATATATCTGAAATTTTAAGTGTCATTTATGAGATAGGATTGAGTCTCTATAGGGATACTTAACATGATTCAAGTATTAGTTTACTATCATGGTTAGTATTTTGTAAAGATGACACCATAAACTGTGGTAGATTATTTCGCCTAATAAGCGCTCTGTCATTTATGTCCCACTGTCATAGAAATGTTGGCAGTGTCGCCTAATATGCCTAGGTCGATGTCCATTAGAGACGTCGTTCTCCTGTAAATAGACATGTGCCCCCGAACCTCGGTCGGATCACAGATGCAAGTAATCAAAGCTTGGCCCTCCGGTACCAACACTTGATATCCATTAAACCTTAAATTTAATGATATGGTTATAGTCGTATTATTCATTACATACCCACATTATATTAACACTCAGATTTGAAGAACGAAATTGTGTTACGACAACATGACAAACGAGAACTGAAAATAAATTGAAAATTAGAAGAAGAATAAGAAGAAAAATGATTGAATTTCTACCAAGTAAAAAAAAAAAAAAAAAGAACAACCGACCCTAATATCAATTGGACCCAAGTCAATGTTCAACCGTGTTTAGGTGGAACCTTAGCTTGGGTCCAATCAAGCTGAAGGCTGCTCTTGGGCTTTTTAGTTCATTTTTCTCAAAATAAATAAAATTACATACTATATTTTTAAGTCTTATAATTTTTTATGGAATTTTAGATATTTTTCCTATTTAAATTTAATTAGGTATTAGATTATCTTGGTATTTGGAAAAACATTCTAAGTTTTTAAATAATATTTTCTATTTATTCTCAAAACAATATACAAATTTTTGAATTAACTTTTCAGTTTTAAGAATATTTTTATTGTATAGATTTTTTAAAATCAAATATCAGATTACTGAAGTGATGCCAATGTGACACATTATATTATTTGTACATCACGTGACCGCTTAGTAGAAGTAGAAACGTTTGATGATAAACTAATAGAGAAACTATTACATGACATTTTATAATATATAAAAGGTAGGGGTAAGCAAATTTTGGTTCCGATCAGTATGAGGACTTGATAAAAAATGTTTGGTGTTGTCATTTCGATCTTGAAACCGAAATCAAGACCGTTAAAACCATTTAATATGATATGATCTTTTTGGTTTGCTTTCACTTCATACCCAAATGGATTATTAAGAAACAATATATGAATATTTTGTATTATTTTATCTCTAAAAGAGTACAATGTAATTTACTAGCATAATACAATAATATAAATCATCATACTAGGATAAAATCCAATATAACTATTAATAGTATAATAAATTTTTGTAGACCAAAATAATTTTCGTTTAATTTGTTTCAGGAATTTTTATTTGAGTTTTTTAGGTAATTCTATTTAAAAGAGTAATTGTTTCCCTCAAAAGTAAATCATGAGAAGACAATTAATGGTCTGGTTTGGTCTCTACGGTCATTAAGGATTTAAAACTGAAATTAGGACTAAGATCGAAAAGATCAATAAATCAAAATTATTGATTTCAATTTACAAACGACTTGATCTGTTCAATTTAAAGGTGATCTGAGTACAAAAAAATATCATCTGGTTTAATCACTTTGTTTAAATTTAAAAGTGATTTAACTACGGATATATAAGGGATTAATTTTATGACATGACTTCTTTTTGTCAAATATTTTTTTTATGATATGAGTAACCAAAATTATTATTATTATTATTATTGTTGTTATTATTAAATTCTTCATTTATCAGATAGTACGTGTATTGGTCATAAGATGCGGCATAAGTTACCAAAGTCAAATAGAAAAGGCCACCCCACAACATGCAACCCACTCACTCCTTCGAAGAATCTTGTTTTCTTCCTCCCCACCCGTCACCGCCATGTGATGATGGGGTGGTGGGTGAGAAGAAAATCGTAACAAGTTGGATCTTGTATTATTTTTAGGGTTTTGAATACAGGAATCTCGAACTGTAATTTAGGAAAACAATTGATTAAAAACGTAACAATCAAGAATGGAATTGCTATTTGAACTAAATCTGACCAGTTAAAAAAAATAACTAAAAGAATGGAAATTCATAAACTAATTTGAAATTAAATCCTCAAAATGGAGTCCTCCCCAAAGGTTATTGAGATTATTGCAAGCTGACATTATTCATTCGTTTAATAGTTTATGTCATCTTTTGTCATTTATTATTGTTTGAGTGACTTTTTGCTATTTTTATTCCGGACAAATTGTTTAAGGGTCGTTTTGTTATTTTCGAACAGTTTAGAGTGTTTTTAATATTATTAGTTGCTAGGGTTTTATTTAAGGATGAGGAATCGCCAAATGAAGGAACCGATTCCAATGATTCTCAAGCCTGCTGTTTTCTTCGTCTGCTAGGGTTCTTGAGTTCTTCGATGATTTGTCTACGATATCACTCAGTTTTCATCAAAGGTGACCTTAAAATCATACACATTAATCCTAAAAATATTAATAATTAGTTACTAGACTTACGTGTCGCAACCTCCACACCGGGTCTCTCCGAGGAATGTAAGTGCATTCATTCTTCTTCTTCTTATTAATTTTTTTTAATAAATATATTTGTTTTCTAAATATATGATGGATAATATTTGTGGTTATGCTAATTAGACATATTAGAAATTATTGTGCTAATTAAATATATTATTAAAAATTAATTATATATATTTGAATTATTAGATAATGATTAGTAAAAAAATTGTGGAAAAAATATAAATCGTTAGAAATTAAAAATTTATACTGTTTAATTGTACAGTTATCATGTCGCCACGTGTAGTTATGTCAAATCAGTCGACTGGTCCAAATGTGTTAAATATTGGTCCTTTGGACCCATCAGTCCTTTGGGGACAAGATCAACATAGTTCGTCTGATGTAATTGGTTACCAACAGATCACGTTTCGATGTTTAAAAATGGAAGAAAATATAATTTCAGAAGATGCTAAAGTCATTGTGCAAACTATTGGTTTATGAGATGTGGTTATTATGTCACATCCCAAACTGGATCTTAAGTTACTGGCGTCATTGTCCGAGCATTGGCGGCCAGAGACACACACCTTTCATCTTAGACATGGGGAGATGACGATCACTCTCGAGGATATAGCCGTGATACTTGGACTACGTATACACGGAGATGTAGTGACAAATGATTATGTACATGAGAAAGACATAGATGCTGCGGGTCTAGAATTATCGGGTTTGAACTTACAAGGTCGTAAATATTTTGTTAAGTTGACTACATTACGACAACATCTTTTTCATCCTCATCTTATTGTCGACCAACAAGTGAGGACATTTATCCTCATGATACTCGGTGGTGTGCTGTTTACAACGACAAAACAAAAAGATAAGGTATCGTTAATCTACTTACCACTGCTGAGGGAGTTACAAAGAGCAACTCATTATAGTTGGGGTTAAGTTGTTTTGGCTGCTACATATCGGGGATTGTGTGAGGCATCTGAGCTTAACACTGCAACATTCTCAGGCTGTGCCATCCTAGTACATATATTCCATATGTTAGTTTTGTACAAATATGTAGACTTGATATTATAATTTTATTATTTAATAATAGCTACAACAGGTAGCGCGTATTAAAATTTTCATAATTTTGTTTTGTCGATATCTACTTTTTCAATTTTTTTCCTAATATATACACTTTTTGAAAAAATATCTAAATATAGAAAATTGGTTTGGAGGACCACTAATTACTTTTTAAATGATTAACTATTTTGGTTCAACTCTTAAGTCATATTATTTTATCCTACCAAACAATAAAAACTTGTAAGCTTATTTAAAAAAATAAGAAATTATATAAAAAAGAATCTTAAATTAGAAAATATGAAAAGATTTTTTATCAAGGAAAAAATTAATTTGAGCTTTATATTTTTAAAGAAAAAACATGTTTTGTTTAAAAAACATCCCTTTCTGTATAAAATGTATTTTGTATTTTTTAAACAAATTTATTTTATTATTTTTTTGGAATAGAAATAATATAATTTAATGGGTAAACTAGTATGACAAGCATTAATGATAGTTTGGTGAGCCCGCGGATAACTGAGTTCGGTCTTCTGCAAGCACACTTGAATCCATATTTGGTGAGTCCGTGAGCACACATGCCGGAATCGATGACCCCTTCAAGATCAAATAAGCATTCATTAGGGATCAGGTGAACCATGATTCCATTCGATGCATATCCTAATAAGATGCACATTAGGGGCATCCTAAACATTAGCCACCAAGGCGTTAACAACCCAAGACATTGCCCTCTAGAAGTGAGTCAGCGAAGCGCCAACCAAAGAGTTTTCCTCTAGGATTATTACTGACAATAGTTAGGGTACGATGTGAGTGTGTCAAACACTATAACTATACAATATTTTTAAATTACATACCATAATCATAACTATTACCGGTACAATTTTCAATACCATAACCATTACTAGTAGAAAAGTCATTATCATAACGGCACTGCACCATAAAAGTACGGTTAATCATATAAAAAAAATAAAGCTTATAATCATGTTTGGGGTTTTCACCGCACTATTGTCGGCTCTATCTAGGACATCAACTGCCCGAGGTGTTCCTCTCCAAAGTGTCATCATCTAGGTAGCCTTCCAATTCATCAACCAGTTGAGGCGGCAGTATAAGGAACTCACCTCCAATGCGACGGACACTCGAGGTGTTACTATCTAAGACGTCAATCGCTCGAGATGCAGACCAAGGTGTTGACCCTAAACACGATACTCCCCTTTTATTTGATAACTAAGAATTTTGTATACCCTAAGTGACATGTTCTCATGACAGTTAAGAACCAATTCAGGGAAATTACTAATTTTGTACTGAAATTACTATTCAGTGACATGTTCTCATGACAGTTATTCATATTGAGTCTCATTTATAAATTGGTTACATCTCCCACTTACTCTTTATGTTTATTCTTTCATGTTACTCTTCTTTTTAACTTTAGCATTAGGAGGAGGGAAGCAAGGATTGTTGGGTATCGATAGTGATGACCCAATAAGGGTCTAAGACCTCAAAGGCCCAATAACGTTTCAGAGGGGGGGGGGGGGGGAAAACCCAAATCATTCAGAACTGGACCGACCCACAGTAAGGGTAAGATGACATCCATAAAGCGGTCCAGCACCAAACCCAAAACTAAAATGGATCCCAAAGCCCTATTACCGGTCGCCATCGGCCAACGCCTCCTACTGCTCACCAAGAGAGTCAAACCTCTCAAATCTGGTCCCACAACCGACACTGAATATGTAGCCACGATATCCCACGTATATCTGACACATATTATATAAAGATTGCAAAAGGCAAATACAATATTACGTAATAACCGTAATATATGCTATCCTTATCTTTAACGACACAATATTCACAAAGATATTCAACTACCTAAAACGGTTTGGTCTTCCATCTCTATAAATACTCTTCGGAAACAGACTAAGGAGTAATCGTCAAATAGCTCAATTCACTCTTGGCCAAGTTGAGGATCTTATTAATAAAGGGATAAAGGAACAGTGTGGAACCATTATGACTCCCTTCCGACAGCAATCATCCCATCCATTCACCACTGACCTTATAGCTGTTAGAATACCAAAGTATGTGGTGGTAAGGGCCATCCTTGAATATAGTGGCGAAGGAGATCCTGTGATACACGTCAACAAGCACGAAGCTTGTTTGTTGGGTAAGTCGAACAATGAGAATCACTTAGTCCTATTATTGTCGTCAACCCTATCGGGTTCGGCGTCGTCTTGCTTATTCGGCCTCCCTGCAGGATCGATAGGGACATGGTCCGAGCTAAAGAGCAAGTTTCTGGAACGGAATATGGGCGAGCGCCAATTTCTAAAAAGTGTAGTCGCCGTGGACGCCGTCAAACAACATCCAGGAGAAACCTTGGCTGACTTCTATGGACGTTTTCATAAGAACGTTACAGAGATTGACCGCTGAGTCACAAATGGAGATATCATCTGATCTTTTTACATAGGATTCGATGTGACTAACAAAACCTCAAGAAAACTGCGCAACAACTAGCATGTTCAAGAAATAGAGACATTAGAGGAGCTCGCAGTGAGGGCGAAAGGGTTCATAGACCTGGAAAGGGCCGACTCTGAAGTTAATTTCCTGTCAACCTCGCCAAGGGCAATTCCAGAGCCCCCACGTGATGGTAGAAATGAAAAGAAGGATAAGAGAGGTCGCGAAAAGCATAGGTATGACACCTTCGGGCCAAGCCATCGAGAGGTTCCCGAGTATTTCACGCCTTTAAATAGGCAGATCTCAGCGATACTAGTCGAGATGGAAATAAGGTTCTTAGCGAGGCCATTGATTCCCCGAAAAAATGCTCAGCCTAAGGATAAAGAAACAGAGAGCTATTCCCCGAAAAAAGCATAGGTCTTAAACGCGACATCGAGAAACTGATCCAGAGAGGCATACTAAAGGAGTTTGTGGCGGGAATAGAGTGAAGTCGAACTCCTCCACATAGAGCCCACTCGCCAGTTCCGAAAGAACAATCTGGCCCATCCCAGGGCAGGCGGGTGATAAACCTAATTGCCAGAGGATTTGATGCCGGAGGTGAGGGGTCCAATGCGAGGGAAATATTTGCCACCCAAATCTAGAAGACTCAAATGCCATCTGCAGTTTCTCAGAAAGAGAAGGGAGGAGCTCTAGGGACATCATATCAAGTGTCCTAACAGGAGATGAGCTCCTGGATGAATTAGGCTTTGTCCTAACTAAAGGAGAGGACTTGGGCTGGAGAAAAGTCGTAATCCTTGAAAAAGAAAAAGAGGAATGTAGTCATGAACTGCAAATGAATACAGAAGTAAGCAGAGGGCAGGAGACCAGCAACTTCTGCGGATACAAAACATTGAAGAAAATGAGGAGTCATTGCCCAAAATGCACAGTGACGGCTTGCCCAGTATGCTCTGGATTTTACTTAAAAATTAAAACTAAAACCAGAAGCAGCAGGATCTTCGGAGTATAACAATAAAGATACTCTGGTACGTGAACTGCTAGTCTACTGCGCATACCTTGTTGAGGTAAATGAAAGGTTAACCAAGGAAGCTGAAGATCATTTAGCTGCATCACTAAAGCAAGATTTGGAGGACCTTGGGAAAAGAGAAAAGGAAAGTGTAGAAGACACTTATCATTTGGGAGAAGAGAAAAAGGAAGGGAAACAGGTAAGCAACAGACTGTACAATATGACAGTCACCATGATTATCCCTGGAGTGAAACCATTCACAGTAAGAACAATACTGGACACGGGAGCAACAACATGCTGTATTGATCAAAAGGTGGTTCCTGAATGAGCTCTAGAGTTAGGCCCAAACCCAATTGTCTTTTCGGGTATTAACTCTAGACAAATAGCAAGGCATAAATTGAAGCAAGGACAGATGGAAATAGGTGAAAATAGGTTCAGAATACCTTTCACCTATAGCTTCAGCATGGGCATGAAAGAAGGAATTGAAATGCTCATAGGATGCAACTTCATTAGAGCCATCTATGTAGGATTGAGAATAGAAGGAAACATAATTACCTTCTATAAGAACCTGACTTCAATCCACACAAAGCAGGAAACCTTACAAGCAAACATGGCCATAGAAGAGTTGGAAATGGAGGAGAATGAGTACATAGCTTTCCAAGAAACGGTGTTATTCAACATGGGAAACACAAGCCCATCATTCAAAAGAAGATTCCAAGCATTGTTGGAAGAACTTAAAGAGCAAGGCTACATCGGGGAAGATCCTTTAAGGCATTGGTCTAAGAATCAAGTCCAGTGCAAACTGGACATCATCAATCCTGACATAACCATTCAGGATAAGCCTCTCAAGCATGTCACCCCAAAGTTACAAGAGCAGTTTAAGAGGCATACTGATGCCCTCTTAAAACTTGGAGTAATACGACCAAGTAAGAGTAAGCATAGGACAATGTCCATGATGGTTTACTCAGGATCATCAATTGATCCAACCACTGGAAAAGAAATAAAGGGAAAAGAGATAAT
Organism: Chamaenerion angustifolium; assembly: GCA_946814005.1. Lineage (NCBI taxonomy): Eukaryota > Viridiplantae > Streptophyta > Magnoliopsida > Myrtales > Onagraceae > Chamaenerion > Chamaenerion angustifolium. Next base: position 7,772,379 of record OX328279.1, read on the forward strand.
GGTGTTCAATTATCGAACACTAAATGATAACACGTATAAGGATCAATATTCCCTGCCAGGAATCAACACCATCATGCAAAAAGTGGGATGATCAAGGATATACTCGAAGTTTGATCTAAAGAGTGGATTCCAACAAGTGGCCATGCATGAAGAATCCATCCCATGGACCGCATTCCTTACACCAGAAGGACTATATGAATGGAAGGTAATGCCTTTTGGGTTGAAAAATGCTCCTGCAGTTTTCCAAAGGAAAATGGATAACTGTTTTCGAGATCATATTGATTACATAGCAGTATATATTGATGATATACTGGTTTTCTCGGAAAATGAATAGGAACATGCAAAACACTTAGCTCAAATGCTAGAAGTTTGCAAAAAGGAAGGTCTGGTACTATCTGCCAATAAAATGAAGATTGCAGTAGAGGAAATAGAATTCCTTGGAGCCATAATTGGAAGATAAAAAATCAAGCTCCAACCACATATTATAAAAAAGATAGCAGAATTTGATGATAAGAGTTTGATGGAAAAGAAGGGATTACAATCATGGCTGGGCATTCTTAATTATGCCCGATCGTATGTTCCAAAATTAGGAATTCTCTTGGGGCCTCTCTATGAGATAACAGTCCCGCATGGCGATAAGAGGATGAAGGCATCAGACTGGGACATAGTCAGACAAATAAAGAAAACGATACAAGAACTCCCAGACATGGAGTTACCACCAAAGAATGCTCATATGGTGATTGAAGCAGATGGATGTATGGAAGGGTGGGGCGCGGTTTGTAAGTGGAAACCAAAGAAGGCTGACCCACAAAGTGCTGAAAAGGTCAGCGCTTTTGCAAGTGGAAAATTTCTGGTGATAAAATCCACTATAGACGCAGAAATTCATGCTTCGATGAAGGGAATGAAGGCATTCAATATTTATTATTTGGATAAAGAGTCAGTAACAGTAAGAACTGACTGTCAAGCAATTGTCAGTTTTTATAATAAGAGCTCACAACATAAACCATCAAGGGTTAGGTAGTTAAGCTTTGTGGACTTTATAACTGGCCCAGGAGTGGAAGTTCAAATAGAGCATATTGATGGAAAGCAGAACACCTTGGCAGACACATTATCAAGGTTAACATGTTTTCTATTAATTACAGGATGGAACCAGGATCCAGTGGAGGAAAGAGGCTTAAAAACTACGGTGGAGCAGCTGGAGGAAGCTATAAAAGAGCTAAACTGTGGAAGGAAAAAGGGGAAGCATATATCCACGAAGAAAGTACTCCTGCACAATATACTGAAGAGTGTACTTCCGGGGGTATTGCTAAGCAACAACATTTCAAAATCCACATGGAAAATCTGCTTAGGAGTCCAATCGACCACAAGGAGGCAGGAGAAGAAATAGCCAAGCTCACCCAATTATATAAGGAACGGGTCAAGAGGGTCAAAAGAGAAATGACCCTCCTGCTATCTATGAGATATATAAATCTCACAAGGATGGGAGCCCAAGCAACAAAGGACAATTGGGTCGAGGAGATGCTAGATCATGAAACAAACAAAGTACAGGACTTAGAAAAATCCATTGATTATTTTACCGACATACCTTTCATATAAGGGATTTAGGTAAATAAATGAATGGTGTAGTGTGTAATAGTTGTATGGTTTGTATGATGTGTAATAGTTGTATTGTATGGTTTGAATAGTGTGTAATAATTGAATGGTCTGTATGAAGCGTTACTTGTCGGTGAAGAGATAAGGATGATGACGATGGGGCCCAGAGCGCACCCGATCTACCTTATCTCTTCCACTGAGAAAAGCATAGTAAAGTCCGTGAAGAGATAAGGATAAGGGGGCCCAGAGTGTTCCCAATATACCTTATCTCTTCCACTATAAATAGAGTATCAGAGAAGAAGGATACTCACGGTTGAGACCCAACAAGTGAGAATCCTTTGTCTGAGTGTGTGAGTTCAAGTTTGTAATGTGACTTTGAGTCTGTAAAATTCAAATACTAATGAAAGTTTGAGTTTGTATCTTCTCTCTTTCACGATCAACCAAGCAACCCCCCTTATGGTATCAGCTATGCAACTTGGCAAAATACCTCAGCATGACGAAGATTGCATTATCTCATTCTCTGAGGAAGACCTGGCACATGTCACAACTTCGCACAATGATGCCTTGGTCATTACGATATGAAAATGATTCTGATCAATGGAGGGAGTTCGACAAAGATCCTATTCCTCGACGCCTTAAAAAAGATGGGCAAATCCAAAAAAGATCTTTTAGTTAGTTGACTTTCCCCTCATCGGTTTCGCTGAGAGAACAATGTATCTGCTGTGAGCTGTAACCCTACCGATAACCTTGGGCGAAGGATTGAAGAGCATAAAGGTTTCAGTAGCTTTCCTAGTGGTCGACGCACCCACCTCGTACAATGCCATCCTTGGGAGGACCACTATCAATACCCATAAGATCGTGGCCTCCACAGTCCACCAAAAAATGAAGTTACCCACGTCGAATGGGATTGGAGAAGTTCTAGGCGACCAGCCCTCCTCACGACAATGTTATGTGAACTGTCTTCGCAGGAAGAACCAAAGGGAAACCATGGACATCGAGATAGAGGTTGACCCTCGTGAAGACAAAACTCTGCCAGCCTCAATGGAAGAACTGACAGAAGACGAGATAGACGGTCCCGAAAAAAAGGTGCACATCAGAACCACCTTGAACGACGACCAAAGGGACGCCTTGACCTCCCTATTAAAATAATACAAAGAATTGTTCGCTTGGAAGCCCAGTGACATGCCAGTCATAAGCACCGACTTAATCTCCCATGAGCTGAGGATAGATCCTTCGATCAAGCATATTGCTCAAAAGAAAAGGTCCTTCAGATTAGACAAACGTTTGGCGATCAAGCAAGAAGTAGGCAGACTACTTGAAGCCAAATTTGTCAGGGAGGTACGTTTTCAAAGCTGGGTCGCCAATCCAGTGCTTGTAAAGAAGTCAAATGGAAAGTGGAGAATCTGTGTTGACTTATCTGACTTAAACAAATCCTGCCCCAAAGATTTGTATCCCCACCCTTCCGCGAATTGATGAGTTCGTGGATGCAACCTATGGTCACGAAATGCTAAGCTTCATGGACGCCTATTCAGGCTGCAACCAGATTTGAATGCACCCGGTTGATGAAGCTCACACAGCATTCTACGCCGATGGAGATATACTTTGCTATAAGGTGATGCCTTTCGACTTGATAAACGCGGGAGAAACCTATCAGCGAATGGTAAATCGTATGTTCTAAGAAATGAAGGGGCGAAACATGGAGGCCTATGTGGATGACATGCTCGTAAAGTCAATCAAGGGGATCTCTCATACAGGAGACCTTGGAGAAGCATTCGAATGAATGAAGAGGCACATCGTTCCCCTAAACCCAGCAAAATGCGCCTTTGGGGTCAAATCAGACAAATTCTTGGGCTTCATGTTCAGCGAACGAGGTATAGAGGTGAACCCCAAAACGCTCAAAGCTATAGAATATATGGAGTCCCCAACTTACCACGAGGAAGTCCAGAGTCTAAATGGTCGCCTTGCCGCACTCAATCGTTTCCTCTCAAGGGCGAGCGACAGGTCCCTTCCTTTCTTCAAAACTCTCAGCGAAGTCCATCTCCAATGAACCACTCTTTATTTATATAAGTATTAGTGAGGTCGGAACCAGATCATTTTTAATTAAAGAAGAGGAAAATAAGTAGAGTCCAGTCTACTTTGTAAGCAAATTGTTTAATTCGGCTGAAATAAAATATATTGAGATTAAAATGTATCTCTATGCCTTAATTATTGCTGCTCAAAAGTTGAGACCATAGTTCCACACCCACGCCATAACAGTTCTCAACAAAAAGCCCCTCAAACACTTCCTGTTGAAGCCAGACTCTTCAGGAAGGATGGTTAAATGAGCGATTGAGCTGAGCGAATTCAAGATCAAATTTGCGCCGAAAACAGACATCAAATGTCAAGCATTGACAGACTTTATAGTGGAAAGTACTAGCAATAGTCTCACAGAAGGAGAAAAATGGCAAGAACAACCAGAAGACAAGAGCAAAAGATGGGAACTATATACGGATGGATCCTCTTCAAAAGAAGGCTCAGGGGCAAGATTAATCCTCTTAAAATATGTGATCTCCCTGACATTCAAGGCGACAAATAATGAGGCAGAATATGAAGAACTTATCACTGGTCTGTGACTCGCTAAGGGAATAGGCATCACATCACTAAAGGCAAAAAGCGATTCAGAGCCAATTGTCAACCAAATCAATGGCACATATGAAGCAAAGGGGGAAAATGAAAAAGTACCTCAACATTTCCAAAAAACTCATCGCCGAAATTCTGACTTTCGTGATTGAGTCCATTACTCGCCAAGACAACCAGCTAGCGGACTCCCTAAGCAAGCTGGCGTTCGGAGGAACAAGAATACATAATGTACAATTCCTGGAATAAGCATTATACTCGGTCCTTTAAAATCGAGCAGAAGTCTTCAATGTTCGAGAGTAGGGTAGTTGGATGACTCCATTCCAGAACTTTCTAAAAGAAGGAACCCTAACAGAAGACGAAGGCGAGAGCACGAAAATAAGTCGCCTAGCCGCAAACTATCTTCTCATAGATGGAGAGCTCTATGAGCGAGGATACTCAACTTCCTATCTAAAATGCATTTCCCATCCCGACACAGAAAGAGTTATGCACTAAGCTCACGAAGGAGTTGTCGCCTTCCATGAAGGTGCATGCTCACTGACGTGCAAAATATTCAGATTAGGCTATTACTGGCCAACCTTGAGCAAAAACGCGACAGAATTAATAAAGAAAGGCGCGACTTGTCAACAATTCAGACCAAGATACGGTCGACCACCGACATTGCTATCCCCAATGGAAGGCACCTGGGCTTTCTCTCAATGGGGAATAGGAATTTTGGGGCCCTTTCCCACAAGCACTGGGCAAAGAACCCACATTATCGTGGCGATCGACTATATTTCCAAGTGGATAGAGGCGAAAGCATTGACTTCCACAACTGAATTTCAAGTAATCAAATTCATAAATATCAACAATATCGTGGGAAATGCTAATAAGCGACAATGGTCCGCAATTCGTGGGAAAAGAGCTCAAATGGCTCTGTGAAGAATACCATATCGATCACAGATTCAGCTTGATACACCATCCTCAAACCAATGGACAGGCCGAAGCATCCAACAAAGTTGTAATGGCAGGACTTAAGAAGTGATTTCAAGTCTTCAAAGGAAACTGGGTAGATGAGCTGAATAATGTACTGTGGGCTGTCAGAACGTCACCCAGAACAGCAACAGTGGAAACGCCATTTAGTCTGGTGTACGGATCTGAAGCAGTAGCACCCGCCGAAATAGCGATGCCTACCCATAGGATCCTACACTTTAATGTTGATGCTAATGAAATCGAGCGACTTACATACCTCGACCTAGCCGAAGAAAAGTGGTGGCAATCAGACAAGGCACAAGCCAAAATGTGACTGGCGACCGCTCGATACTTCAACAGAAAAGTTAGTGGTCACCAATTTTTCATGGGGGAGATGGTTATGCGAAGGAATGAGTTCACAAAAGTGGACAGCCATCAAGGTAACAGTTCCCTTAAAAGTTGGGCAAATAAAGACCAGATATAAAAGGCGAACGAACCATCAAGGTAACAATTCCCTTACAAGTTGGGCAAATAAAGACCTGATATAAAAGGCGAACGAACCATCAAGGTAACAGTTTCGTTACAAGTTGGGCAAATAAATACCTGATATAAAAGGCGAGTGAACCATCAAGATAACAGTTCCCTTAGAAGTTGGGCAAATAAAGACCTGATATAAAAGGTGAATGAATCATCAAGGTAGCAGTTCCCTTACAAGTTGGGCAAACAATGACCTGATATAAAAGGCAAGCGAACCATCAAGGTAACAGTTCCCTTAAAAGTCGGGCAAACAAAAGACCTGATATAAAAGGCGAACGGACCCACATCAAAGGTAACAGTTCCCTTACAAGTTGGTCAGAATGGAGCGGATGAATCGATAAGGTAACAGTCTCACCAAAGAAAAGCTTAAGAGAGCGAACGGATATTAGATAACAGCTTCCTAAATGGAGAGCGAATCTTAGGTAACAGTTCCTCTAAAAGCGGAGTGGGCGAACGAATCTAAGGTAACATCTTCCTAAAAGGCGAGCGAAGCTTGGATAACAGTTCCCTTAAAAAGGCCGAACGAATCTGAGGTAACAACTTCTTTAAAGGCGAGCGAACCTTAGGTAATAGTCTTACACATCTAGGCAAACGGATGTAAGGACCAAAATCCTAAACGGCGAACGAATTCATAAACAATGACAGTTTCCCCAAAGGCATGATCCTTGGATAACAATTCCTTAAAGAAAGTTGGCAAAATGAATGGATGAGCCGATAAAGGGCCACAATCCTTCCTCCGAAGCCTAAAGGAACGAAAAGAACCTCTAAAAGGTAACGTTTCCTCCAAATAAGAGTCTAAGATCCTACATAAGCTAAAGAGAAGTTGAAAACAAATATGGTAAAACTTCCTAAAGCTCTTAAACAAGATAAACATCGGAAGAACGACCAAATGTATTCAAAGTCAAGCAAAAATCAAGGCTTACGAAACAAAAGACGTTCATTATAATTAAAGAAATATCTAAGTCAACAATGTGAATAGGAGGAGGAGGAGGAGGATAAAAAACATAAGGAAACCAGGTGACTTTGCAAGGTTGTAATCCTTCTTAGAACGAACATGCTCCTTCGACTTTAAGCTCTGAAACATAAAGGTCTGGATTCTCAAGGGGCTACAGTCTGCTTCTCGGCCCCGGGGGCAGCCTCCTCGCTAACAGCAGCAGAAGGAGATCCCTTGGGGTATCCGCTAGAGAGTCTACAGTCCTGAAGAGATTTCACCTCCCGTAAAGGAAACTTGGGATCCATCCCCTGGATCCCGTCGACAACGACCTGAATATAGGCAGCTACATCTACCTTAATCACCTTCAAGGCGCAGACGGAGAACTCCTCGGACTTCTTAAAGTCCTCGACCACGCTCTAGGGGGGATGGGAGAACTTTCCGGTTCAAAGGGGAGAAATGGACTTACGAAAGCGAGGTGCTCGAAATGCGACCTCATAACGACCTCGATGTCATTCAAGTCTGAATGGACCTCTACACGTTCTTGAGGAGGAAGGATACCATCCAGCACGTGTATGCAGAGGTCTGGGTTACTCCGCAACGTTGTCTTATCAGAAATCTCCACCTTCCGGAGATTGTGGCATGGGCCCCAGAGACCCCTCGGATCTGCCACCTTTGGTGGCTGGAAAAGGCCCACCAAAGAACAGTAGTCCCCTAAAAAGGGAGTCTTTGAAGTGGCTGTTGCGGCACCCCGAGTCTGAACCCTCTTCCGAGCCCCAGCTCCCTTGGAGGAGTTGGGAGCAGCATGATCGAGAGCAGGGGCCTCAATCTTCCCAGGGGTAAAAGCCTCGCTCTGGGGAACAGAAGATCCCCTGGCAGCAGCAGGACATTCCTCACCGGAGATCCTCGCCCTCTTGGCTGGAGCAGAAGAAGAAGAAGCCTCGGCTGCGACATTCTCTGAAAACAAGAAAAAAATGTATTAAATCTAAGGTTGAATCAAAAGAAGAAAAAACAAAGTACATATTTTGAATAATACCTTTGGGTGATCACTAGTGGCGGACCCAGAATATTCCTCAGTCCTATGCTTGGTCGCGCGCCTGCAAGAAGGAGGAGGTGGACTCAAAGACGCATGTGCAGTAGACAACCCTGCCTTAGTCTGCTTTGAAAAGAGACTGAGAAGTTTAGGCCCCCGAGTGCCTATAACATAAAGCCAGAAAATAAAAAGGGTAAGAACACTACCCAATCAATAGAGACTGGCGCAAACTGATGGATGCCCACCAGTCTAAGAAAATTACCCAATCAATAGAGAAGTCTCACCGACCGAGCGGACTGAACATAAGTCTGGTTGCCTATGACGTCGTAAAAATTCATCAATGGTATTCCGATCACTTCCCGATAGCTCACCATAGCTCAGAGGAATGTCCCGCTCTGACTGAAAAACCTCCCAAGGCACACTACCCCTATAGAAGAAATAATACTTCTTGTAGTTGCAGTTAGTAGCCCGGAAATTATCCACCTGCCGAAAATGGACATTCCAGTTCCATGATTGGCCCATCCATTCCTCAAACTTCGGCCATCGATTTTGGAAATGATGAAGGTGGTTAGCCCCGGTGGCCAACCGATATAAACATCGGAACATGGAAAGTGAATACGTCACATCCGAATGGAGTTGGGCACCAGTTGCGTGTAAACTATCCCGTAATAGCAACAAAGGTCTTTCAGGTCGTCGCAAAGAAGAAAACACTACCCAGCATCAATCTGGGTCGCATAAACGTAAACCTCTCCTTCGAGGGGATAATGCAACCCTAGGCCCATATACCTAGGTGCATCTGCTTCTCCTAAACCAGTCAGGGCGACCACGACCTTAAACTCAGTTGGCCTTAACTCATTGGGCTTGGTATCTAAACAAAACATCATGGCATGACAAGAACAATACTAAAATAACAAAAAGGAAAAAGGTTTACCGCCTAAAAAGAAGCAGAACGAACATAAAAAGACTAACTGTCGGAGAAAAAGTTGGGACATTGGTCTTAGCCGCGTCCCCACAATAGGTGCGACCGCCTGATTTCTAGAAGCCGATTTTAACACAGAAGCTCTTTGGTATTGCAATGAGGTAGAAGCATCCCTGATGATAAGAGGGGCATTAGAAACCCACGCCGTTACTTTCTGTCCGGAAGAAGACTGGGCTGGAGAAGGTTTGGAAAATGATCCCTTGCCGGAAGATTGAGTCTTGTTGCGAGCCATTGTAGTAGAAAGAATATTTTTTATTGTGAGTAAAAGGTGGGGAAGAAAAAAAAATCTCAAACAGAGAATTGAGGCACATAACGGAACAATTGAACTCTGGAATGAAAAACGCTTGAGAGCGTAAACGGCTAAATGACAAAGTTTGGATTTTTATAGCCAAAATTGGAGAAACCGAACAGGTATGTCCGGAAAGGTTCAGACAATAGTTAGGCCCCATTTGGGGTAATATCGAAGCAATATCAGAATTTAAAGAGTCATATCGGAAAGACAAATGGTCAAAACGGTACAAAAACTTTCAGCCTACCCCCTATTTATGGAAGTCAAAGAGACAGGCATGTCCCAAATGCCCTCTCGACTACTAAACAAACAGTACATTCATTAAACGCTCAAAACCTCACACATAAAGGTGATCGCCAAAAGTTATACCAAGCCTCTATTAAGAACCTCCCAATGATAATGTTCGCCTAAAGAATGGTGAATGAGCGTCCATAAACCCTGGCAACCTAAAGCGTTCGCCTAATAGGGTAAGAGATCAAACATTCCAAAAATTCTAAGCAACCAAAAATTGTTCGCCAAAGGATATGGAGCATCGAAAGGCACAAATAGCAGTCAAGGACGGCAAATGGTCCAACCCATAAGTCACTCTCTCAAACCCAATATCACTAGATCAAGCTTGACCAAAGAAACTTCACTCAAGCTTTGTGGGAAAATGTTGGGTATCGACAGTGACGACCCAATAAGGGTAAGGCCTCAAATGCCCAATAACTTTTCAGAGGGGGGTAAAACCTAAATCATTCAGAACTGGGCCAACCCACAGTAAGGGTAAGCTCACATCCATGAAACGGTCCAGCACCAAACCCAACACTGAAGTGGACTCCAAAGCCCTATTACCGGTCGCCATCGGCTAAGGCCAAAGCCTCATACTCCTCGCCATGGGAGAGCTCACCAAGAGAGTCAAACCTCTCAAATATGGTCCCACAACTGACAACGAATATGTAGCCACGATATCCCGCGTATATCTGGCACATATTCTATAAAGATTGCATAAGGCAACTGCAATATTACGTAATATCTACTATCCTTATCTGTAACAGCACAATATTCACAAAGATATTCAGCTTCCTAAAACGGTTTGGTCTTCTATCTCTATAAATACTCTTGCTTTACATACATTCATGACGTTTTGAGTTCATACACACAGTAGACTCATTTAAGCATCGGAGTGAGACCCAGAGGCACCCCTCTTTTGCGTTCCCCTTCTTGCAGGTTCATCGGAGCTCTGGCGAAAGCTTGCGGTCATTAACCAATTGACATTCAAATCACTGGCAACTCAACATTCGGGAAATTCAGAGCCAACAATGATGAAGGTCAATACAACTTCATTAAACTGATAACAGCAAAAATAGGTATATCATAAGCTGAAAGGAGCTTGGCCAATTACCACAAGTCAAATTTTTGTTTCTCTTCACAAATGACTTCTATTTGAGATATCTTAAATTTGGTTTTAAGATGAGATATTGTAGGCAGCTGAATTCTGAACCAAATTAATAAAAACCAGTTACTGCAATACTGATAATATTTTTTTAATATCCCATTAGAGGTATTAGATTAGAGGACACCATTTTCCTCTATCTATTTATCCTTTTATTGGAATATCTTGTTGATGAAAAAATTGTTCAAGGTCTTTAGAAAGGTATTAGAGTAGGTAGAAGGAATTTGTCTTTGACCCATTATCTCACTTTGAGGGAGAGATTACCGTGAAGAATTGAAATTGACTCAACTCTGTTTGGGATTACTTTTTCCTTCTCCCTGACCCATAACCTAATTTTGCAAAAAAATCATAATACATTTAAAAAAAAAAAAGAAGGAAGTTAGGAAGATTAATCGTTTCTCTATTATAATCTTAAAACATGTTGAGGAGTTTCATGTCCAATACTAGAGTGAATTTTTTAAAATTTATTATTTATAAGGCTAGAGGAAAGTTTTTTTTTTGTTAGTTGTTAATTTTGGTTATTGTGTCCCATATGTAGGAGTCCATTCTAATAAGGTCATTATTGTGATACCAACTCAAAACCATTTTGTTTATATATGTGGCTATATCTAGAAGTGTTTACGGTAGAAAAAACTGAACAATTTCTCATAAAGAGAGTTCTCATAATAGCCTAGTCACCTTACAGTTGAGACAAATGTTAGTAGCAGTGCAAACTTAGCTCACTTTCTATTGACCTATAATGTGTCCTCCGACCGACCATGATCCCAACCTCAAGAAGATCCGATTCCTCTAAGTCAGTCGTCAAAGGGGATAGCGTAAATATGCATAATTATGTTGTTCTCTAACTGACTACATGTTTCGTACACATAATATTGCAACATTGGTATCAGAGTCTTCGTAGGTTGGTTTCTAAATTGTTATATTTCGTACATGTAGTTGCAGTGATAGCGACCTCTATGGCCGCAACCACGCGAGGTCGCTAGGTTGCGCTAGCAGCGGATAGACGCAACCACCGTGATTGCAATGGCCCCCCCAGCCACCACCTACGGTGGATGGGCGGGAAGCAAGGGCAATCGTGGTCAACGCTCTACCATGGCTGGCAGACTTTATGGTTGGCCAACCATAAGAGGCGGTGACTCAGATTTACAAAACCCTAGCCCCCTTGAATCGAGGAAGATGAAGTATTTGATCAGTTTTGTGTGAACCAGTCTAGTCCATAAAGATCTGGTCTGCCGAGGTTAACGTCAATAAGATCGGTTTGGTCCATATTGGTTGACTAATGATGATCGGACTGGTTCAGTCTGGTTCAGATGTCTGAGTCTATTCAGATTGATCTAAGTTGATTCAAAAGTCTAAGGCTGACTGGACCAGCCCCGGAACAGATTTGGTTCTCATCTTGAACCCTGTGTGGGTTATAATAGTTTCTTATCATTCGGTAATTATGTATGAACCCTTTCTTAAATAGATTTTTGGTTAGTTAATTTAACTGGTATACCAATTTAAATGTTCGGAGAGCCTTGTTTTCATTTATACATCATGACTGAATATATATTAATCGTTATGTGCGAATTCCTTGAGATCCATGTATTGTTTTGTGTTTTCTGTAGGGTAGATAGTATTGTCTTACTTTATATGATTGACTTTTGACTCTATTACTCTTAAACATATCTAAGGTATGCCTGATTGAGATCCCAACATACTTTATGTGTAAGTTGGTCATCCAAGTTAATTATTTTATTTCTTGAGACTTTAGTCCCTGAATTCAGTTTGTTGAGATTTTAATCCCTAAATTTTGTTTAACGAAACTTAAGTCTCCGAGTTTTCATATATTGAGATTTTGATCCCTAAAATTTAATTCATGGTAATTTTTCCCTAAACTTTTGATTGTGATGACTTTGGTCCTGGACTTTTGAAAAATTATAAATTAGACCTAATCTATATTTTTAAAAAAGACATCAATATATATACATGTGTGTATTGAGTTGAATTGTTTGTTTCCTTGTTTGCATGTATTAAATCACCTCGATACAAATAGTTGATGGTTACAGTATGGTGCGGGTATGACAAATACCCTAACCATACCGTATTTTTAAACTTCATACCATAACCCTAACTATTACAGGTACAATTTTCAATATTGTAATCGTATCCATCCCATATACTCATACTCATTAACACGTGAAAATAATAGAACATCATTAATGTTATCTTAAGAAATTCATAAATTTATGTCTCAAACAATAAACTTTCTCAACACCAACAACATTCAATATTAACTCTAACATCATTCAACATTAACACCATTCAATTAGAGTTCATTATGGAATCCTAGATCTATGAAATCTGAAAAGTGAAAATCCTACTTCTATTATTAGTAAATATTCATATTAAATAATAATGATATTTACATAACAACCATGGTTATAACTATAATACTAAAACCATAACCATTACGGGTAGGAAACTCAAAACCATAACTGCACCACATCATAATGGTAGGGTTATACATATTAAAAAATGATAGTTATAACCACGATTTTCACTGCACCATTGCTAATCCTAGTAGCAACACATTTAGGAATTATCCAAAGTAGTTCTTCAAAGGTTTAAATAAGTTTAAACGGAACCTGAGAATATGTTCATATGAGTGAACCAGTTGGTTAGTCCACGTGACTCTCCGAATACTCTTGGATGCTAGGAAAATCATTTTATGCGAGAGTCAAACATTTTGGTTTAGTATGATTGGTTTGATTCCTATTCTATAAGAACTGTCTGGACTATCATTTGTTTTATAGTAGTGGCTTAAAGGCATGCTTTAAAATGGGGTGTGTTTCTCAGTGCAACTAGATTTATCCTCCAGATTTAAGTATATTCTCAAGTATTTCTACATTGATATAAGACTTGTCATACATATGCATTAGAACATTTTCTCTTGTGTGTACATGATTCTAATAAAATTTCCTTTAGATACATAAATATGACTGCCACAATGAACGTCATCGCTGAGTTGAACAAAGGTCTTAGACTTAAAAGTGGTAACTATAAAGTTCGGAGTTAGCGTATATAGGTGGTTCTGGTTCAGCAGAATCACTCGACCACATCAAGAAAAGACATGGTTTTGGATTGATAAATATAGAGAAGGCGTTCCATGATGACTGGGATTCTAATGACGTTGAGGCAGGTGATACGATGCTAAGTACAGTGGATGATGACATCCTTTGTGAGTTTAAGTGGCAAGACATGGCTAAAAGGTTTAGGGAAGCTTTGCAGGCTAGGTTTGGTGTTTATACGACTGCTCAGTTGTGGTCGCTCCACATCAGGTTTGATTCTTACAAGATGAATTCTCAACACTCTTTGTTGCAGAATCTGAGGCAAATGGTCAATATGACCGCAGAACTCAAGGAGGCGGGCCAGACACTGACTGATGAGCAGCAAATCCAGTTTGTAGTATTCTCTTTGTTTAACTCCTGGAACATATGAAAATTCAAATGACCCATTTTGAGGGCCTCGCCACCTTTGAATACATTCGAAGGCACATTGAGTTTGAAAAGGATAGCCTCAAGGTCATTGGGCCTAAGACTTAAGTGCACATGAAATCATCCTCTGGACCTAAGAAGAGTTGTCGTGGGCAAGGGAGTGGTGTACTGCGCAATGACGTATATCCACCAAGGGCGAAGAAGGCAAGGACTGAGGTGAAACGAAGGGATTCTCCAAAAGAAACGACATGGAAACGTCCTCACAAATCCAAGAAACCTGAGTTCAGGAAGTGCTTTGAGAATAAGGCAGGGACTGATTGTGGCCAGAAGTACACTTTGAGAATGCATTTCATGAACCAACGTGATAGGTACATCTTATTGACTATTCTAGTGAACTTTGTGTTTCTAGTACAATTATGTTGGTTGATTCATGTCTTATGTAGATTTGTATTCAGGATCGACAAACCATATAACCAAGGATCAAGATGCTTTCATTGTGTACCGAAGAGTCCAACAGGAAACTAGGTGGATTTGCACCAACAACAACTCTTATGTTGAAGTTGAAGGGACTGGAATTTGTGAGTTGCGTGGTTGACTCCCAGTTCAACGTGATGTCATTTATGCTCCACATATTCGTACAAATGTTATTTCAGTAGTCAGATTAATGAAATTTTGTTTTAGAATATCGTTTCATGAACTTTCCATCCAATTGATTTTAAGTGGTATTGTTTATAGTGATTTTATTATTTTGGAGTTAGATTCATGCAATAATAATTTCATGCCTTCTTCTACTCGTGAATGGATGACAAACTACATTAGGCAACATTAGCCATCATAGAATGCAACAGATGACCTAGTGGAGCGTATTGCCTAACATTCCACTAGTGGAGTTGTCTACTTGAGTTAACTGTCTAGCAAAAAAAATCAACCAAAAGCCTTTCAATAACGCACCTAGAGTCGAATTAACCTTGCAATTGGTTCATACTGACTTTTGAGGCCCTCTTAGTGTTAGGGCTCATCACGAAGCGCGAAATTTCATTACATATATAGGATTACACCTAGTATGGATTCGTCTACTTGATCTCCCATAAATCAAAGACAAAAGGTTGTGTTCGATCATTTTTTTTATTTGGTTGAGAATCAGTATCCAGAGTATCTTTCATTGGAATTTAATGGATTATTAATGAAAGGAGATCATTCATCAATTGATGATGATGTTGCAGAGATGCTTACTAGAACGCTCCCATAAATGGTTTGGTCGATGATGAAGCATAGTAATTGTCAATTTCCTTTTGAGGAGACGCTTTGAAAATTGTCACCTACATCTTGAACTGAGCGTCGAAGAATACGGTTAACTCCACTCCATATGAGCTTCGGACTAGGAGAAGTCTGAACCTTAGCCATATGCGCCCTTGGGGGTGCGCCGCTTACACCCACGATTCCACGAATAAGTTTGGGAAGATTGGATCTAAAGGAAAGAAGAACATCTTTGTTGGTTACTCTAAAACCTCATGGAGTGTTACCAAATTTATATGTATTAATAGCCGAGAAAGACAGTGGGAGTGTTACCAAATTTAAATCACGAGACACAACTTTCTTGGGGAGCGGATTTCCAAAGAATGCGAGATTGATTCATAGCAATCTCAATATGAGATGCAAGGTCATGTTGACCTGACACTTGTTCATTCGAGTGGGAGATATGATATCGCAGATTATGAATTGGTTCATCATCCATCAGATTCACCTCCCATTGAGACAAATGTACCAGATTACACTTTTGATTATCTTGTTGACAGTGGGAGCATTGAGGTCTCGTTTCTAGTGGAAGTGACTGTAGTCATGCCCCTAGTGGGAGTGAGTTGTTAGACCATTGTTTTTATTGAGCTGAAAAATGTTAGAGAAACTCTTGATGAACCTTTCCCGGAATAATGGATGAAAGCAATAGAGAACAAGATGAAGTCTATAATGAAGAACATTGTTTGTGGATTGGACAACTTCCGAGAGGAATTAGAGTTATAGGAGTCAAATGGGTTTTTAGGATGAAGCTCAAGGTTGATGGTACCAGTTAGCGTTATAAAGATCGAATGAACGCGGATGGTTGGTTATACACAACAAGAAGGAGTGGACTATGAGGAGACTTTCTCACCGACCGTGCGAATTACCACGACTCGTTTGATTCTGGATATTGTACCAAGTTTAGGCTTGGAACTACACAAGATGAACGTTAAGACCACTTTTCTCAATGGTGAGTTAGAAGAAGAGATCTACATGGAACAAGCTAATGTCATAATTACCATAAGTACTTAGTATGCAAGCTCGATAAATCAATATATGGTCTAAACCATTCCTCTAGGAAGTGGTGCCATAAATTTCATGACTTGGTCGTGGAAAATGGATTTCTCATGTTGGATGAGGACCATAGCGTGTACACCAAAAGGTTTGGAACGAACTTTGTGTTTATGACTCTATACGTGAATGACATACTCATAGCCGAAAACAATTTGTTATTCCTCAGACAGTCAAAGGTCTAGTTGTCTTCTATGTAAGCCACAGAGAGAAAGAAACAGTCGTGCATCGCGTTGAAAGCCACAGAGAGTTAATTTGTGGCTCTTATGTAAGTTACTCAGAAGGTTATGTGGCTGAAGAGGCTCCTGGATCGATTCATGAGTGTTAGGAACTGCAATCTCCAAGACAAAAGACCCCTAGTATCATAACAAGTAAAAGAACATATATATTAGAGTTAAGAATCAAATTGTTACCCCAACTTTGGGCACTTTACAAATTGCTACCTAAACTTTGACAATTGGGGAAAATTGCTACCTCACTTAACTTTTGCATTAAATATGGGAAAAGTATGAAAAAAATGTAACATGTTTGCTCAATGTTGTGAAAGCGACACACTTGTAGTTTTTGATGCAACATGTTTGTTGTTGTAGGTATTTGATGCAGTCGTTATGTTTCCGTCCAAAATATCTGTTAAGTATGCACATGATCTGCACGTGACGTATTTGTATAGTGAAATTTCTGAAATGTCCCTGTCTTCTTCATATATCAGTTATACACTCATTTGGCGCAACAGGTCTGCTTCAGCTACACAGAGGAGGAACAACGGTGGCGGGGCCACAAGGTTCGACTCCCGTTCTGAGTGGAGCCCGGGCTCAGCATCGTTCAATCTAAAACCTACCACTTAGCTCTGGACGTCATTTTCAATGCGGATGGTTGGGAAGTAGTGCAGGGCCCTTCCGTGGCGATCTTGTACAACCCGTAGAGCTGCAACTGCACATCATTGGACACTCGCTGAGAAAGTCGATCCGCGGCCGCCGCTGCTACGAATGTCGTGGCGGCACTGAACGCCTCGTCCAACTCTGTGCTCTCCACTCCCTCCCAATCACTATCACTGCCATCATCGTCCTCACTCTGGACAAGGCTCTCGTTCCTCACGCTTCCGTGCTCAGCGATAATCGAGTCTGTATCGTGTGAGCCACCACATGCCTCAGCACCGCGATCCTTAGGCTCAGAGGTTTCTACTCTAGAGTAGGCTTCCAGCGGTTGTGAAACGGCGTCGCGGGTAATGAAGAGGTTATCTTATTTGAAGGAGACGAGTACGGATATCAGTTTCGCAAGGAGGTAAGAGAAGATGAGACCTAAGCCGACTGATTGCACGAGCTGTTGCCAGTCTGCCATGATCGTCTCGTCAAGGAAACCTGTTGCGACAAATTTTCAGGGTTGCAAAGCTCCGATTAGAAACCTCGAATATGAAGATCTAGATGAGAAACAGAGCAGGACGGTCGATGGCGTGCTATTGGCGATCTTGCAGCTCTGGAGTCCATAATTAGTTCCTTGGTATCAAAGGGAGACATTCCAACCAGTACTGTGAGTTCTGCTTCTAGTGTATAGGTATCTCTCTCATCTTTGCCAATGTCGACAAAATATGATGAATTGTCTATAATCTAATTTGTACTTTAGAACTACGGCTTTTAGTTTCACAAATTTATGAGGTATAAACATGCTGTGAACTTGTCCATCAAAATTAAATTTGTCCACATTTGGTTCTATATGTCCACATTTGGGACGATAGCAGAACAAAGTCGTGGTGCTTTGTCTGTCCTGTGCATGGCAGCAAAATCATCTGCTGGTATTCTTAGTTCTCATTTACAGGACATCATTGATATTGGGTTTGGACGTTGGGCAAAAGTTTGGTTTCTGGTGTTTGGCTTCCAGAAAACATATGGTATGCTGCAGCTGATAAAGCAATAGCTGCTATATATACTCTCCATCCTACTCTAGAAATTGTAGCTTCAAGTCTGATTATAGAGCAATCTCAAGTACTATTCATGTTCAAGTATTTCTGCTTTGGAGGTTCGAGTCTTTCGGTGAAGAAGACAGTCGTGAGGTGCCCTATTTCAAGAAGGCTTATGGAGGGAAATAGGTGTAGGGGTATCTTGGGCATTTCCAAAAAAGTTCATTAAAATCTGATAAATCATGTCACGTGTCTGGCACATGCTAGTTTTTAACGGGCAAACAAACGGAATAACAAACGTTTCCATCTAAAACCTACAACATGAAACGTGTTACATCAATTACCTACACTCCAAAACTAGTTCCATCAACCACCATTTTTGGCAAACATATTACATTTTTTTCATACTTTTCCCATTAAATATGGACGGAAAATGACGTGGTAGCACATAATTGGTCCATGGTTTAAAAAACTAACTTATTTTTAAAAAAATCATTAAAAAAAATGATTTTTATAAAAATTTGGAAAATTAAAAGGTAAAAAATGAGTTTTTATTAAAAATGTGAAATAACCAAATAATAATAAATAATTTTTGTTTTTTAATTTTGTTTAATAATTTCAATAAAAATATTATATTAAACTCTTATTTTCTCTATTAATTTTTTAGAATTTAAAAACAAAAATTTGGTATTTTAAAAAAAGCATTTAGTTTTCTAAATTATGGATCAATCATGTGTTGCCACTTCATTTTCGGTCCATATTTAACGGAAAACTTAACTGATGTAGAAATTTTCCCCAACTTCGAAAGTATAGGTAGCAAAATTTTAAAAAGCAAGGTTCAGGTAGCAATATGAAATTACTCAAATTTGAGGTACAAGTTTGGTTATTAACCTTATATATTAAGTACAACTATGTTAGAGACGTGTTTAAACACAAGTAGATGAGTTTGGAGTATGTGTGTACCCATGAGATGGTTGTGGGCCGTTTCACCAACCTTGAAAGGGAATCTTTTGCGAAGCATGTGAAGGCTATAGGACTAGACACACTTAGTTGATATACTTAATTGATTATATTTCTGCTACAATGTTCGCAGTTTGAGTAATTTTTGTGTACTTGTTGTGATTGTTTATTGAGATGTGTCAAAGTGGATTTGATCGCCCCCAACACTTTGTGTGAGTGAGAGGTGTTACTTTTGGTTATTAGGTCGTCCATAAGTAGGAGACCATTATAATAAAATCAGTATATATAGGAATGTTCATGGTAGAAAAAACAAAACAGATTCTCATAAAGTGAGCTCTCATAATACTAGTCACCTTACAGCTGAGACATAAGTCAGTAATTGTGTGAACTTATGCCATTATCCGTTAACCTGTAACGTATCCTCTGACCGATGGACCGTGATCCCAACTTAAGACCAATTCGCTTTCGTCAAGTCAATCGTTAAATGAGGTAATTTAATTTTATATATACATATATTCTGCCATTACTGACTGTATGTTTCGTGCATATCATTTTCCAACAGTTTATTTATTGGAGATCCAAAATTTTGACTCAATTGCTGAAAGAGTTACCCTTGTGAAATTGATCCTGTCTATTTTTCTTTATATTACATGTTGTGTATCATTTTTCTTCTTCCAAAAATAGTGTAAATAATTAGATGATAAGTAGGGTTGTCAATGGTTAGAGTATGATACGAGTCTGATAAATACCATAATTATATCATATTTTTAAACTACATACCATAACCATAACCGTTACGAGTAAAATTTCAATACCATAACCATATCCATAACCGTGATTATAACTACAGTTTTACACGTATAGCCATACTCATTACCACATGTGAAAGTAATGCAACACCATAAATGTTATCTTAATAAGTACATATTTTATGTTACAAACAATAAAAATATTCAACACTAACACCGTTTAATATTAACTTTAATAAGCTTGTCCATAAAAATCTGTTCTTCCGGACCGAATTGGTTCTGGTCTGGCTGGTATTGGTTTGAACCGATTCAGACGAACTAGTATCAAAACCATACCAGTTTTTAGGCTTCAAGTAAGCCAGTTCAAAATAGTAGTTTCAATTCAATTCGAATCAACTCGTTTTTTATATTGTTTTGTAGTTAAATTCAAATCAAATCACTTTAAACCACTTTTAATAAACCAAACTGGACTGATACACGGTTCTTCTCCGATCTCCATCTGCACGGTTCTCTCTCTCTCTCTCTCTCTCTCATACACTTAGCATGGAATCTTCTTCTCTCAACTCCGTGGACTCTGATACGCATGTCGCCACTACATCCGCCGCCGCCACTGAGAATGCAGATTTTGACCCAATGGTTCTTAATGGCGGAGGACACGACGGAATCTTGGGATTGGGTCTCCACCGCCTTGTTGGTCTCGATTTCTTTGGGAATCCAAAGGTTGTTCTGGTCGTCGTAGCCGAAGAGAAACTTACTCTCCAGGATGGAAAAAATCGCATACCTAAACATATTCGTGTCGATGCTTGCCTCCTCATACGTTTCCATAGCTCCGTTTCGACCCACGGCACGTCGCTAGCTAGGAAACAACGTCCAAAATTAAATGACAACATAACATAAATCAAATACAACCCGTATTTGTTTTGTCAATTATCGTTTCATTCGATGAAATAAAACGTCGTGACATGTTGTCGCCTTTGTTTGGTATTACAATCATTAGCTAGTAAGCATATAAAAGGGAATGGGGGTCTCTCGACCCAATCGCTCAGTCTCACTTCCATACGGGTTTGCTTGGCTATCGAGCTCACGCATTCATTTGTCGTCCTTGGTATAGCTCGCCATTGCACTTGCCCTTGTTGTCTTGCTAGTGCTCGGATATTTTGTATTATTGCCGATACTTTCCAATGTGTTGGACCCTCCCGTATTTGGTGCATTACGATTTGTGAATCTGACTCGGTAACAATTTCCGTCCAGCCCTTTTGTATCGCCAGCCGAAGTCCTTCGTGGATTGTCGTGGCTTCCATTACCTCGACGTTATCACTTTGCAGTTCTCGATTTGCTCCTCCAATTAGGTTTCCTTTGGTGTCTCTAGCCACAAATCTGATGTTCGCTTATGTCGTTCGTGTGCACACTGATGCGTTGCAGTTTATCTTGATTATGTTTGTACCCAGCTTCTCCCATTTGTAATTCACTCGTACCATACCAGTCGCTGGTTCCTTACGTATGTGAACTGTATGTTCCTCGTATGTTTGTCAGATTGCCATGATCACCTCCGTTGGGTTCGGTGGCTGCCATGCACCACATCTTCCATATTTTCCAGCATGTGAGTAGGCATTTGAACCACCTTGCATCGCGTATCGACCCTTGTACTCCCAGTTCCGCTCGCCTAGACTCCAGCCATTATAGCACATCTGTTAGGTCGGGTTTTGTTGACTTGTACACCTAGTGCCCCGAACCAGACTAGTTCGGTCCAACTACATTCGAATATCATATGTTCTCTCGTCTCAGTTCTTCCACATACCGGGAAGCTAGGTACACTATTCATTCCTTGTTTGGTGAGGTTATGTTTTACGACAATCGTGTTCGATGCAAGACGCCACATAAAGTTATTTACCTTAGGTATTAGGTTGGTCTCCCATATTGCCTTCCATATTGAGCTGTCTTGTTGTTGGCTCACCGCGGTTGGGTTCTCCTCCACCTCCCGTAGTCTATGATAGACATACCGAGGTTGTGGTGATCCATTTTTCGTGTGCGACCATATATATTGGTCTCTTCCTCCTTCGCGTGGAATCAGTATGATCATGATATGTTTGGCATCCTCCACTGAAACCATTGTCCGCACGAGGTTGTGGTACCATCTCCTGTACGGTTTTATTATCTCACTTACCATGATGTGTCAGTCAGTTGTGCTCATTGGTTCGTTCGTCACCCTGAATCCTGGCTTCGGGTGCACCCATGGGTCATTGAAGACGTGTATCCTCTCACCCGTGCCTAGCGCCCACATTCCTTCCCTTTTGAGGACATCCCTTCCGGGTATTAGGCTATTCCATCCCCAAGATGCCCATCCCTTTATCTCTTCTAGAAAGGTGTCATGGGGGAATTACAATCCCTTCATTATCGTAACACATAGTGTATTACGTTCGGTCACTATTCGACCCGCCATATTGGTGAGCAAAGCCGTGTTGAAGGTTTGGAGTTGCCTAAACCCTAGCCCGCCCGATTGTTTGGACTTGGTCAGGGCCTTCCATTTTCGCTAGTGTGTCTTCTTTCCGTCCGCTGTTAATCCCCATCAAAAGTTCGCTATCATTGAGTTTATGTCCGAGCACCAAGTTTTCGGGAGTTGGAATACACTCATGACATAAGTTGGGATGGTCGTAATGACCACCTTTATCAACATTTCCTTCCCTGCTTGGTTTAGTGTTTTTGGTCGCCAACTGACTAGTTTGTCCCTAACCTTGTTTTTCAGAAATTCCATAGCTTCCTTCTCTGACTTCCCCCATATCGATGGTAACCCTAGGTATTTTCCCAGGTCGCTTCTGCTCCTTACTTCCACCACCTCCTCCACTATCCTCCTCTCATTCAACCCCACCCCCTTATTGAAGAATAGGGTTGACTTTGCGGTGTGGATGCGTTGCCCGGATGCCTTGCAATACTTGTCCAAAACATCCTTTAAGTGCCTAGAATTCTCGAACGAGATATGTAGGAATAGGATGGAGTTGTCTGCAAAAAGCAGATGGTGGATCTCGGGGCAATTCCTTTCATCACTATTCCTTTGAGTCTTTGTTCCCGCACTTCCAGCTCGATATTCCTTGATAGTACATCCGCAATCAATATAAAAAGGTATGGTGATAGTGGATCACCTTGTCGTATTCCCCATGTTGGCCTTATTATGTATGATCGCTCTTCATTTACCACAATTCGGTATGATGTTGTGGTTATGCATGCTCTGATCCATCCTATTCACTATTCATCAAACCCCTTTTCCTTAGGCTCTTTAGCGGGAAATCCCATTCCACTCTGTTTTGCTCCCTGTCTGACATGTCTTGAGGTAAGGGAAAGCCTCATGCACCACCAAAATGTATTTCTGTATAGAACTCCCTGCTATAAAGGCACTCTGGAAAGGGGTGATAAGATCTGACAGATAAATTTCAATATGTTCACCAAAACCTTAGATATTATTTTGTACATGAAATTACAACAGCTTATGGGTCTAAACTTAGTTGCCTAGGTCTGGTTTGGTACTTTAGAGATCAACACAATGTCAGTTTAGTTAAGGTGGTATAGGAGGTTACCTATTCTCAAGAAAGCTTTTATCGCGGTGATGACATATGGTCCCACGGTATGCCAATTCCTTTGATAAAATACACTTGGGACCCATCGAGGTCTGGCGCTCGGGAAACCCCTAGCTGAAATGTGGCTGATCATATTTCTTTCTATATTACTTTCCGTGTTAGTTGCGCATTCATGTCAGGCGTTATGTGGTGTGGCAATCATGCAAGTATTTCCTCCCCCAAGTTTGTGTACTCCGATTGAAACATCTCCCCAAAGTATTCTCTAAGATCTAGTGTTATCTCTCTCTCGTTTGTTAACCATTCCCCATTCCTTCCTTTCATTCGACATATGTTGTTTCTACTTCACCTAGTCGTCGTTGTTAGTTGGAAAAAGGTTGTATTTCAGTCTCCTTCTGTTAATCACTTTACACGCGACCTTTGTTTCCAATAGATTTCTTCCCTCGTCCATAGGTCGCGGAGTTTCCCTTTTAGGCACTTCTCCTCCTGAATTGCGTTATGGTCCATCCACCCTTTCATGTGGTTATGGAGTACCTCCTTTGTCTTGACTATCTCCTTGATGTTATTGTCGAAATGTGCTTTACTCTATGTAGTAAGGTTTCTACGATACTTCTTTAGTTTTGCACATACCCACTTTATTGATACATTCGGTTGGTGTTGTCCCCATGCTAGCTCGATCACCTCCTTGCACGTTGGTTTTTCCATCCACATGACCTCAAATTTGAATCTCTGTTTCATCCTCCTTCTTAGACTTTCGGTTTTTAGGACTATGGGCGAGGGATCTGAGCCAATCGCTATTTCATTTATGCAGCGGCTATTCGGGTACCTCACGACCCATTTTGCATTCACCAACACTTGGTCTAGTCCTTCACTTATCCTATCATCCCCGCTCCTATTGTTGCACCATGTGTGACGTGGGCCATTTGCTTCCATATCCTTCAATCATAGGTCCTCGACCAGCTGTTTGAATTCGTCCATTTGTCGTTGTGGTTTTCTCCTTCCTCCCTCCTTGTCGTGTGGGTGGCATATAGTATTAAAGTCTCCTAGGACTGCCCAGCTTTCCTACCACTCCCTTCCTATATTTCGTAAGACATTCCAGTTATGAGATCGCGTTTGGGCATCCGTATCTGTATACACCCACGTGATGTACATACTCTCACCTACTTGGCCAATGGTCACCTCATAGTCCACGAAGTTTGCATCGTCATATAGAACTTGGATCGTTGTATCGGTCTTCGACCACGTTGTTAATCCCCCTGATCTCCCTAAAGGGCTAACATACATCTTACTATGGATCCCCATTTGTTTCTAATTTTTTTCATAGTAGGTATCCCCATTTTTTGTTTCCATGAGAATGATGATGTTAGGGCGATACCTTTTGTTGAGGTCTTGTAGATGTTGGACTGTTAGGGCATACCCCAGACCCTGACAGTTCCATGAGATGGCACTCATTGAGACCGTGTGGCTGTTTTGGAACAGCCACCAGAGCCCGTTACCACATCCTTCGAGTCCCCCCTGTGAGTCTTGTTCCATCTTACTTCTCCCACCTCTTCTCCCATATTGCTTTGTTGTCGGGTTTCGTCGTTTTTATGTTTTGTCCTCCCTTACCTCCTTCAACTGTCCTCCTTGCTACTTGTCTTTATTGTGACTCACTGTCTCTTTGTTATCTGTTGATCCTCCATCTCTTCGCCATTTCTTTTTAGGGTCATATTATTTAGGAAGGGGCTAAGCCCTGACGTGGGGTTTTGTTCTCGTGGCTCGGTGTGGTAGGCGGTGTGTCCGGTGGGTTTTCTACTGTGTATGTCATGATGTGTGTAGTTGTGATCATGCTATGTAGGGTTTTAGTACTCTCGGATAGGTATATGATCATCGGGCTAAGGGTTCATTCGGGTGGATGCCCATATCATGTTGGGTTCCTTTTGGCCACCCGTTTTTAGGTATTGTTGTTGTGGTTGGATCTTCCTTTGTTTCACGTCAGTATGTGTTCTGTTTAGCAACTGGTCATGGTGGTCAGCTGGTAGTGTCCCCCCCCCCCCCCCCCGGGCTTTTCGTTTGGGTCTAGTTCGGTTGTCTCTTTGTTCGGTTCCCTTCGGTGTGCCTAAGGCTAGATTGCCTGTGCTACCCACGGTTCCATTTCCATGCCATCTCCATTGCTTTCATGCTGCCTGGGCTCCCTGCCATAAGTGTCTTGTTGCTCAGGTTTCCCGGTCCGTTCATCATGTTGTTTCTCTTTTGCCGACTTTCTCGCGTCGAGCATTATGCCGGACCACTTTTTACGCACCCCTTGTTTGGTTCGGAAGCTGGTTTCTTCCTCATTCCAACCCGCTTGTCTTGACATTGTGTGCTTTGGCCTCACCCCGACCAGCCATGGGCCAAAGGCCGGGATGTTTGGATCGCGTTCCGACATCTACACCTCGTCTTTGGATTTTGGGTCATGTGTCCCAACATCCCGCACCCATACCAATAGTCGGCTAATCGCTCACACTTAACGGATGTCCATTTTTCCTTCCCTTGGGAGTTTTTCCACCAAAACCTCGCCATTAACGGGTCATTACCATTAATCTCTACTCACATTCTCATATAACTTCTATTTATCCTTGCTGTTTGCGTTTATTGATTGAAGATCAAACGAAACATGAGAGAAATCAGACAAAACCTAGGTCAAGAAGAGAAGAGGAACAAGGAGAACTGATATCATCATAAACCACGGTGCCTTACACTGTTTGAGATACATAGAATATAAAGAGAAAACATGATATCTGAAATAGCTAATTAGTCCCTAAACATAAATTGCAACCGAGTCCTTGATCTAACACAATGACCGAATGTTATCCTTCAGTTTTGCCTTGATGAACAAGATACACTAATATTCCCCCATGAAGTTTGGATTTGAAGAGCCTTGATCTGTAGAATTGAGGAGGTGGCCAGCCTGCAAATGTGGCGACTCATTTCCAACCAAACCGAAGCAGCTATACCTATCACAGAAAGTAATATCTGTCTACCAGTTTATAACTGCCCCAACATGAAGCTAGATCCGAAGAACAGCTTGGACTTTTTAATTAAAAAAAAAAAAGAAACCGAGCACACAAGAACAAAGGTGACAGAGAGGTTTGAGCCTCTGTCTTACCAGTGTGATTGGAAGGTTTTGGCCTTCTTCTTTTTAATCTCAAAAGTGCACACAGGGAGTTACTTGAATGTTGTCTCCAAAACTGTGCAACACTTTATTATTGACATTAAACCACACCCTATGTCACCTACTGTGATTGGAAGGTTTTGGCCTTCATCTTAAAGTCCTCAATCGTGAACCAAAGAAGGTACTCTGTTTTTGAACACAAATCACAGGTAACCCCCATTTTTTGTTTTAGTTGGGAAAACATGATCAGGCACATGCAAAGCAACCAGCTGAGCTACTTACGTCATAAAAGGAGAACCTAGGGCAGATATAACCAGCTAGAACAGATATACACATTAATGGAGAGGCTAACTGACCATCGGTATGAGAATGAAATCAGTCGCTGCATAAGAGGCTGGCGGGTTACTCAATGCTAAGTCCAAGGCCTGCAATCAAAAAAAACAGAGGAATATAAGCGATAAGGAAATGGGAAACAGGTATGGAAGCTTAGCTATGAAACGGACGTAGTGGTGAGATACTCAGATTTTGAGTTGTCATGAAGGTACGAGTCAACATTAGTGAGTTCCTGAATGGTTGTGACACCCAATTTTTTCCTGAATGGGACGAATTGCTTCTCCGTAAGTGGTTTAGTTAGGATGTCCGCAAGTTGTTCAGCTGCTGGAACAAAGTTAATTAACACTTGTCCAGCAGCAACTTTCTCACGAATGAAGCACATGTCGATTTCGACATGCTTCATTTTTGAGTGTTGTACTGGGTTTTCAGTGAGAGCAACTGCACTGCTGTTGTCAGTCCAGATTATAGGGGTAGTAGCAATATTAATCTTAAGCTCAGAAAGTAGGGAAGTGACCCACAGTACCTCACAGATGGCATTTGCAATGGCGCGATATTCTGCCTCAGCCGACGACCTGGCCACCACAGGTTGTTTCTTCGAGCTCCAGACCACGGGGTTCCCATTGAGGAGTAGATAATGACCAGAGATGGACCTGCGATCGGATGCATCACCACCCCAGTCTGCATCCGAATAAGACATTAAGACAGCATCGTTACATGAAACATCATTGTTAACTTTAAACATTAAGCCATGATTAAGAGAACCCTTCAGGTATCGAAGGATCCGAATTACAGCTTTCCAATGAGATAAGTGCGGGTTTTGCATAAACTGACTAAGTCTATTTACAGCAAAGTGAATATCGGGACGAGTAATGCAGATGTGCTGCAGTGCCCCAATAGTGCTTCTATAAAGAAGACCATCAGAAAAGAGTTCTTGGTTGAGAATCATACCTGTTTTGGTCATGCACTTACCTGTCATCGGAGTTGGAAGAGGGTCAGTATTGACTAAACCAGTTTTGCCGAGAAGATCTGTGATGTATTTTTTTTGACTGAGGAGAAGGGAGTCTTTGGTGCGTTGCACCTCCATTCCAAGAAAGTGGTTTAAGACGCCTAAGTCCTTGAGCTGAAACTCATTATTGAGTTGCTCTATTACCTCAGCAATGATTGCATCTGAACTACCTGTGACTACTATGTCATCTACATATACAAGAAGAAGAACAGAGCCAGCATTAGTGAACTTAATGAAAAGGCAATTGTCAGAATTTGATACAGAAAAAGACAGAGAATGAATTAAGAAGAACTTTAAACGTTCAAAACAGGCCCTTGGTGCCTGTTTGAGGCCGTAAATGGCCTTATGAAGTTGACACACAAGAGCCGTACCATTAGTACCTGTGATTTGAAAACCCGGAGGTTGGGTCATATAGACATCCTCAAGCAATTCCCCATGAAGGAATGCATTGTTAATGTCTATTTGCCTAAGGGTCCAGTGATGTGTTAAGGCAATGGTGAGGACAATGCGCATGGTTTGTGGTTTGACAACCGGGCTAAATGTGTCTTGAAAGTCGAAGCCCGGTTTTTGAGAAAAACCACGAGCCACAAGTCTAGCTTTTAGACGGTCTACCGAGCCGTCAGCCTTCTTTTTAATCTTAAAAAGCCACTTACAACTGATTGGGTGTCTACCAGGGGGTAAGGGGACTAGGGACCAGGTATTGTTGGAGGTAAGGGCATCTAGTTCAGACCTTACCGCAGTTGCCCAGCTGGAGTGGGCCATGGCCTCGTGAATGTTTGAGGGTTCGACGGTGGGGTCAGGAGGGGTTTAGGAGGAGCAGACTGTAAGGGCTTGGGTGTTCTTGGCTTTGGACCGAGTCTGCATGGGGTGGGTTAAGGCGGATGGAGCCACTGGATTATGTAGGGGAATAAGGGTAGGGTCAGTGGAACTGGATGGAATGTACCTAACAGTGGAGGGAGGATTGGCACGGGTTAAAACAGGCTGACTTAACTGAGGTAGAGGAGAGGGAGGAAGGGATGATACCTGATCAGTGTCAACACGGAGGGGAACCAAGACAGTTGCTTGATCCGACTCCGAGCAGGAACCTGGGACATATCTGATAGCAGGAGCTGAAGGAGACATACTTGGTCTAGATGACGATGGCTGAACCAGAGGTACACCAGATGACCCTGATCTGGGAGCCATAGGAGACGAGCCAGCAGCCATGGTGTTTGGAGCAGCTTGTACAGAGGGAAAGCCCCCAGCTGATGCTGAACCAGGCGAGGTGGTTGAGGGGATGTGATCATCCGGTGGTAAGGACAGGGACAGGGAATTCTGAGCTGGTCCCGACTCATGTTGGGAGACCTGAGTTGCGGCTGCTGCATCTCCTGGATCATGCAAAAGAGAGGAATCAAACGGAAGGAAAAAAGGTGTAGATGTTACCGTGTTTTTTACCGCAGCTGAGTTGAGGAATGAACCAGCCTTATCTACAAACGGGAAAACAGATTCATGGAAGGTGACATGCCTAGAAATATAAACACGTCCTGTCGCATCTAAACACCTATACCCGTGATAGGACGAGCAGTATCCAAGAAACACACAAGGAACTGATCTAAAATCAAGCTTATGCGAGTTATAGGCACGAAGATGAGGAAAGCAGAGGCAACCGAATACACGCAGAAACCAATAATCAGGTGACGATTTAAAAAGACATTCATGAGGTGAGATATTATCTAACACACGAGTAGGCAATCTGTTTAACAGAAAAACAGCAGTAAAGAAAGCGTCACTCCAATAGTGGAGGGGCATGGAAGCTTGAGACATTAGGGTGAGTCCAAGTTCCACAATATGCCGGTGTTTTCTTTCGACAATTCCATTTTGCTCGGAGGTATGAGGACAAGTAATCCTGTGAAGGATGCCGAGCTGCTAAAGGTATGATGAGAGGGGCTTAAATTCAGCCCCTCCATCCGTTTGAACAGCTTTAAGGGTGCAGCCGAGCTGTTTTTCCGCAGCTCTATGGAACTGAATAAACGAGTGAGTGGCCTCACTCTTGGTTTTAAGGAAGTAGATCCATGTGTACCGACTATGAACATCAACAATGCTCATGTAATAGCGGTTACCATTGGAAATGTAGGGAGCTGGACCCCAAAGGTCCACCTCCACTAGTTCAAGAGGCAAAGCATAAACAGAATTCGACGAATGAAAAGGCAATTTTTTACTCTTTCCTATTGCACATGCAACACAATCATGATTGGAATTAGAAACTGCAATTTTATTGATTCGTAAAATATGCGACAAAAGTTGTGAGGACGGGTGACCCAACCTCATATGCCACACATTGGATTCTAACTTACGTTGAGAAGTAAGACAATGACTCTCAGAACCTATGCTAGGACAATTATTGACACTAGATACTGAAGGAAGAAGTCTTTCTAACTTGGCTAAATCAATGATGTAGAGGCCATCACGTTCATCTCCATATAGAAGCACCTGATGAGTCGTGGCATCCCGAATAACACACCGAGATGGGTGAAATTCGAAGTATACCTGATTATCCTTGGTGAACTGCGAGACGGAAACCAGTTTTTTAGTAACCTTAGGCGCATATAAAACATTGTTAAGCAGTAAGGATCTATTGGAAGTATGAATAGCTGAAATTGTAATGCCAGAAATTGAAAGGGAAGAACCATTACCAACAGTTATCATACCTGGACCGTGGTACGGGATAGTGTCCGATGCGGAGGCTGTGTGAGTAAGGTGGTTTGTAGCACCCGAGTCCGGGTACCAGGTCATTGGCTGGACAGCCGCCTGTGGGGGTAATGGCTGGACAGATGGATTCATGGTCTGAATCGGAGGAGGGGTTGGGCCAGCTGCAGGGAAACTCGGGTGACCAACTGGTGTAGGCACAGCACCAAGGGGTAAATGGTGGTACGGCTGCACGGGCGTGTTGGAATAGGCAGTGAGGGCAGCCATAGGAGGTGCAGCACCGAGGGGTGCAAGGTGTTGTGGTAAAGGAGCTGTATATGTGTAGGCTGCTGCAGGGTAAGGGGCGGTGACATGGAGAGGATGCATATGTGTAACTGGGGCAATAGGGGTCACAGTGGGTGGAACTGCATTACTAAGCTCAGACCAATTGTTAGCACACATATTAGCATTAAAAAACCCCGAGCCCCCACCATTCGGATCAGTCACCCCCACAAAGTTCATATTAAAACGTTGAAAGCAACGGTGGACAAGGTGACCGATCTTACCGCATAGTTGACACTGAGGTTTGTTACCTCCAGAGTTGCGACCGCGGCCCCTACCCCGACCCATGTATGGTGGAGAGGGAGGGAACTGATGAGGAGAGCCAGATTGACCAGGTCTTGCAGCTGAACTTTGTGGACCCGGGTCTGCAGGCTGAGGCATCATGCTTGGGATGACAGAGTCATCACGGTCCCTAGTCGGGTCAGGGGTAGGAGTAGCAGTTGTGGGAGTCATAGAGCGAGCAACAAGATTAGCAGCAGGGGGTATATCAAAAAGAAGGTCTCTTTGTCTAGTTTCAGCATCCAAAAGCACCGAGCACACCGAGGTAATGTCATAGGGGTTTCTACTTGCATGTATAACAGCAGCAACATGGTCAAATTGGCCCTTCACCCCATTTAAAATGATGGAGATTTGCTGGATCTCCTCAATGGGATGACCACAGCTAGCGAGACTATCACACGTAGTTTGAATATCCGTGAGATAGTCACGCATGGGCTGATGTGGTAGTTTGCGTATCTTGAGCCGATCATACAAGCTCATGATACGTGTGGTTGATGATGAAGAAAAGACTTGATGCAGCTTTTGCCATATGGCACAAGCCGTCATACAACCTAGAAGACAACGATTAACAGATGGGGATATTGAAGCTAAAAGCCAGGAAGCTAAAGAACTATCACGTTGAATGAACTTAGGGTATTCCGGATTCTCTATATTGTTACCCGCTGCATCCACAATGAACTGTGGGACAGCAATGGTGCCAAAGAGATGAGCTTCAAGATTGAAGCCCCTCACCGTGAGTAAAACTTGTTGTTTCCAAGATTGGAAATTCTCGTCACCTATAAGTAACGAGATTTTCTTGCTTGAAAAAACAGGTGAGGAGTCCTCCATCTTAACAGCAGAAACGAAGAAACAGAATGGTGCAATACCAGAATTAACGAGCAAGCTAAAGCAGAGATATCAGAATTAACAATCAGCCGAAGCAGAAGTAAGAACAAAGGAACAGCATGTGCAGTACCAATAGCTTAAAATGATGTAGATAAGCAGCATATCAGAATAACATAAGTAGCATAAGTGAAGATGAACATAATGATGAAACAGCTAGGAATATAATCAAACACAAAGGAGGCACACATAGCAGCCGTAGCTTCTTGCTTCATGATGGAGGGAATGAAGAACCGCAACATCAGTGAAGTGAGAAGAATCATAGCATAGAGCAACATAAACATGAATCAAAGATGAAGACATAGCTGAAAAATCATTGATTGATTTTCGGCCGAGACAACACAGAACAGAAAAACAGCGGAAGAACAAGTAATGGAACGATTAATCACACAAGCCCAGCTTGCTAAGAAGCAAGAGCAGCTCTGATACCATGTTTGCGTTTATTGATTGAAGATCAAACGAAACATGAGAGAAATCAGACAAAACCTAGGTCAATAAGAGAAGAGGAACAAGGAGAACTGATATCATCATAAACCACGGTGCCTTACACTGTTTGAGATACATAGAATATAAAGAGAAAACATGATATCTGAAATAGCTAATTAGTCCCTAAACATAAATTGCAACCGAGTCCTTGATCTAACACAATGACCGAATGTTATCCTTCAGTTTTGCCTTGATGAACAAGATACACTAATACTTGCCACATTCTATTCTACATCTAGGCATTTCCCAAGCATATTGTCAATTTTTCAAGAATTTTCGACACTAAACTTCTCCATTCCTAGGTCATGTATTTTAATCTAGACATTTACCTTATGGAACTCCACCTCCTTGATTCTTATGTTCGGTTCCCATCGTTTGATGTTAAGAGTCTGCCCGTTGACAGCCCATGGCGATAGGTCTAGGATTCTGTGCACATCCTCCTCCTGATCGAAGTCGAACATGAATGTTCCTGTCTCAGCTTCCAATATCTCGACCTTCCCATACCGAGCGTAGGCCTGTGTTAATGCCCTGTGGATGGTGTTGAATTTGATCAGTTTTGCGCCGATGATTCTGCCCACATACCAATCACCATTTTCTAGTTGAGGGTCCACGATCCGTTTCCGAGGTCTATTATCTTGTGGTTCAGTTTCCGTCACCGCAGCTCCACTACCTGCAAGAACAGAAGAACAATCGACATGAAGAGAAAATTGGCTTGAACTCACTCTTTCATTGGTTACGTAGTCTTTGCATGGGAATGTCACTGTCGAAGGAAGGAAGGCTTGCCGTTGGAGATTTTTGTTGTCTTCTACTGATTGAAACAAACCGCAATATTGATTGTGCGGTGAAGATTGGCCAATTGGAGGTAGCGAAAATCTCACCCTTCGGGACCCCTAGGAGAGAAGCACATGGTGTGCGTGATCCACAGCAGACAGAGATTCAACTATGTTTCCTGAAATACAACCTGTATTAGGAATTATATTTTCTGCAATAGTGAAATCTACGATAATTCGTTTTTGAATTGGGGGCTTCATTCTGTATTTTCTAGTGGAAAAAATTATTATATAAAAAAAAAAAACAGACCAGTTCGAACCGATTCTGAATCGGTTTGAATCAAACCAGTTTTTTCTCCTAAACCAGATAAGTTGTTTTAGTAACTCAAAAAAATATTGGTTTTATTAAAATCAGACTAATTCAGTTTTGAACCGGTTTGGGTCAAACCAGTTCATGAACAAGTCTCTAACATCATTCAACATTAACACCATTCAATTAGAGGTTGTTTTAAAATCATAAATTCGTGAAATTTAAAAAATAAAAATTCTTTTTCTATTATTAGTTATATTAATATTAAATAATTATATTTATATAATAACTATGAGTATGACTAAAATACCCTAGTCCCTAACCATAACCGTTACATTTAGTTTTTCATTAAACTAAATGAATTACTACTATAGACGATATAAAAGTAGTAATTCATTTAGTTTTTCATTAACTATTATCAAAAATTCATCTTGTGGACTAGGTTGAGGTTACCAAACATTACTTTTGTATTCAATGTAGCATTTCAAATATTTTTCCTTTTGTGAACGGTGGATATCATATTTTTCCAAGAATATGAAAACTTCCAACAATCTCATAATTAAATGTTGGGCAATAAGAGATAACTTAAACTTTGGTGAGGCCGCTGAGACTTGATTCACATGTAGTGTTTTTAATACTCATCTATTTTCATTCCTTTATTTAAAATAAATAAATAGTGAGTGATGTTATCTTGTATGATTGAAGTCTTGAACAGCTTCTCCTCATGTGCAATGTTGAAGATATTATATGCGATAATTAATAAATATAACTTTCACTGTCAGCATTCAGCGTCCTTTCCGCAGACCAACATCTATAATGCACCGACCTTACCTGCCAACAACAGAATCCAATGATGATCCTGCTTCTGCACAAATAATGAATTACGTATAAATTAAAATAATATCACCTAAACTGGAGCAAAGTAGTGTCCTCATGAGACCAACATAGATAGAACAGACGTCAAAGAATCTGATAGATAGCACATATAACAGAACACGATTTACATCTACTAGCAAAAGAACAAATTGAATCCAGATGAGTCTTGATCAAACAAAAACACCAAGGTTAGGCTATTTGGTTAACTAACTTGATTGATTTTCTCTTCCTTCCTTCCCTTCCTTGTCTGTTGATGTTTTGGAGCAGCAGTTCACCTACAATCCGATGAATGAAAAGAGTCGGGGAAGCCAGAAGGCTTGGAAGCAATGCTCGTCTGTGTCTGAGAGAAAGACATACTATTATCATCAAACATTCTCGACGTTCCTTCATCAGCTTGCCACCTCTGAAGAGCTTGCGGGAGGCTCATGTTTGGATCCAAACCATACCCATCACCATCATCTTCATGGCGGGATGGTTTCCACTGTTCAACAAGTGGGCCCAGGATGTTGACAGCGTGGCCCATGTCTGGTCTCTGGAACGGCTCCCTAGCAGTGCAGTGCCCGGCAAGCTCGGCCACCTTGTAAATGCTCTCCATGGTTTCTTCATCAGGATGGAGGGACTGATCTATGGCTTTAGGAATGTTTTCCTTGTTGATCAACACTCTTCGGAACCATGTCACCAGGTGGGACCTCTCATCAGGGACAGAATCGTCCAATGCTTTTCTCCCAGTAATAAGTTCCATCAGAACAACTCCAAATGCATACACATCCACCTTCGTCGTCACCCTTCCCGTTGCTGTTTCACAACCAAATGGAATGGTCCATAAAATCATTCCATACAATTAACAAATGCACTAATTTTCCAAGTAATAATATTCCATAATGAATGCTTTCACAGTTGCATTATGCATGCCAAAACTAAATGAAGGTTCAGTACGCAATCCAGCCTTTTCAAAGTTCAGTAAGCAACTACCCTACAACATAAGGATGTGCAATAGTGCATTTTCAGAGTATATGCAAACTTCAAAAGTAATAAAGTTGGGTATGTAAATAATAGGAGAAGTTCATTCCTTACCAGCATATTCAGGAGCAAGATAACCAAAAGTTCCAGCAAGACGTGTCTCGACTGAATATTTCCCGTCCGGAGCATTCTTAACCAAACCAAAATCAGCCACTTTTGCTCTCATGTCATCACTAAGGAGGATATTGGATGGCTTCAAGTCCCTGTGAATAAAACTTTGCTGCGCTAGACTATGCAAGTATTCCACACCTCTTGCAACATCCAGTGCAATGGTCACCCTCTGTTTCCAAGTTAAAGGCACTGTAACCCTCTCTTGCCACTCAAACAAGTGCTGAGTAAGGGTTCCCTGAGGCATATACTCGTATACCAATAGCCGCTCGTTGTCAGTAGTGCAGTAACCAAGAAGAGCTACCAAGTGTCTGTGCCTTACTTTGGTGAGAACAGCAATCTCAGCTTGAAACTCATTCATTCCCTTGTTACCCATTGCCACCGACTCCATCCTCTTAACGGCAATCATTGTCCCATCGTTCAGTTCGCCCTTATACACAACCCCAAAACCTCCTCTACCCAAAATGTTCTTCTCATTGAAATTATCTGTCACTTGCCTCAGAACTTGGATCGAGATTGCAACATTGCCACCTTCAAAAACAGGAAGGTCGTTGTTATGGTCTCCACTGCTTTGGCTTTGGAGTTCGCTCGGGACCCCGCCATAGCCATTTGAGCCACCGTTCACAACCCAGTTCTTAACAACTAGTTCACTTCCACTTTCGGGGTTTGCAACCTTGTTGAATCTCCGCGGTCTCTTTAGGTAGCAATATTTGTAGAAGCAGAAAGCCATTAGTCCAAGCAAGACTACTGATATTACTATCACTGTGATCTTAACAGCTGACAGTGGGGACTTTTTCGAGCTAGAGCTTGGTGAATTTGTACCAGAACCCGGGGGACTAGTCGGTGCATCCCCAGAGGTTACATTTTTCCCAATGAAAGGGTTCCCAGTGGTAGCCAATTTCACAGTTAAAGGAAACACTGGTACTGATCCACTCAAATTGTTGTTTGAAACATCAAGAACTTGCAGCTGAGTTAAGGTGGTCAGGCTGCTCGGGATCGTACCGGTCAAATTGTTATTGTTCAAATACAACTTCTGCAGCGATGTAAGTTTAGCAAAGGCAGGAGAGATCACCCCCTCGAAGTTATGCTTAGCGAAGTTTACTGTAATCACTTTGCTCTCCTGACAAGAAATGAAAACCCAGCTTTTACAAGCATCGTTCCCTGTCCAAGAATCCGCCAATGTGGTCGGATACCCCAACGCCCCAACAACCTCGAGCAGTGTCGTGACTTGAGAATCGCAGGGGCCGGGGGTGTTCCCATTGCAGAAATTGTTACCATCGTAGGTTAACTTGATATTGTTAGGATTGTCAGGTGCAGGGCCCTGAAGCTTGTTATTGTCCAGGGTTAGATTCTGTAATGATGAAATTGAGAACAGAGCGCTCGGGACAGTCCCGGTCAATTCATTGTCGCGGAGCTGGAGATCGAACAAGCTCTTGCATTTGGACAGATCTGGGATGGGTCCTGTGAATGCGTTCTTCTGCAGCCAAACCTGAGACAACTGCTCCATCGAGGAGAGAACATCGAGAGTTCCAGATAAACCAGTACCCAATTGATTGTTGACCCAAAGATTCTGAATTGAGGAGCCTCCGAAGGTAGAAGGCAAAGGACCCGTGAGATGATTGTAGGAAACCCTGAGATTTTGCAAGCCCGGAAGGGATCCGAGGAAATCGGGCAAGGTTCCGTTGATTTGAGCATTGTCTGCGTAAAAATTGACGAGGTTAGTGGACTCTCTTAAGTCGGCCGGAATCGACCACTGCTCGAGGTTGAGGTTGTTGCTGAGGCTGAGACTCTGGAGGCTGGTGAGACCCTTGAAGAATCCAGCAGGGATGGAGGTGAAGTTATTACCGTCTAACGAAAGTGACTGGAGGGAATTGAGATTGGCAAGTGAAGGCAACGCGCCGAAGAGCTTGTTCCTCTGGAGCGAGAGGGTGCGGAGCTGGGTCAGGGACCCTAGATTCGTGGGGAGGGTGCCAGAGAGAGATTGAGTGTCGAGGTTGATAAAGGTGACGCTGTTGGAAGAATCGCAGTTGACTTTGGTCCAAGAGCAGTACGGTTTGGAGTCCGACCAGCCAGACGGGGTCGGCGATAGCGCCTTGAGGAGGGCAGACATGACGGAGGAGTCATCGGCGGAGACCGAGGCGGAAAGGAGTAAGAGAAGAAAGATAAGGAAAAAATGAGTCCTTTTTTCCTTGCCCATTGTTATACGTCTAGAGAGAGATCATAGGGGAGTTTGATTAGGTTTGAGAGAATTTCAGAAACTGCGGCAGCGGCGAAGAGAGATCTGAGCGAGCGGAAGGGAAAGAAAAAGGAAACAGA
Organism: Chamaenerion angustifolium; assembly: GCA_946814005.1. Lineage (NCBI taxonomy): Eukaryota > Viridiplantae > Streptophyta > Magnoliopsida > Myrtales > Onagraceae > Chamaenerion > Chamaenerion angustifolium. The sequence continues at coordinate 7,810,259 of OX328279.1, forward strand.
AAAGGGTAGGAAAGGGAAAGGAAAGAAAGGAAGGAAGAAGCTGGTTCTGGGCTGTAGAGCAGAACACACAGACACTAACGTGCCACTTTTTCATTGGTTGGTAGCTTAAACGTTTCTTTAAAAGCACAATTTTCAAAAAAAAGGAAGCTTTGCCAAAATTCGGCCATTCGGCCAGCCAAACACAATCATGTATGTCCGGTACCGTTCCGTAAGGAGTGATTAACGGCTTAATCTACGATTGGCTAAAGTAAAAAAGCAGTCTCATCTACCGTTATGATTTATTTTGGAGTTGTTGTCGCGGCGAATACGGATAAGGCCTAGATGAATCATTGGCCGACTTCTATGCGCTGTTTTCAGAAAACGTTATAGAAATAAATCGTTGAGTCACATATGGGGAAATCATTCAAGCTTTTTATAGAGGGCTTGATGTGACCAATAAAGTCTCAAGAAAATTGCGCAACAACTACCATGTTCAAGAAATAGAGACATTGGAGGAGCTGACAGTAAGTGCGAAAGGTTTCATAGACCTAGAAAGGGTGAACTCTGAAGTCAATCTCCTGACAACCTCGCCAAGGGTTATCTTAGAGCCCCGACGCGATAGTAAAAAGGAGAAGAATGATAAGAAGGGTCGCGAAAAGCGCAGATCAGAAACCCCGGGACCAAGTCCTCGAGTATGTCACGCCTTTAAACATGCAGATCTCGGTTGTACTAGTCGAGATGGAAAGAAGGTCCCTGGCAATGCCACCTATGCCCCAGAAGAATGCTCAGCCAATGGGACCAAACACAGAGAGATATTGTCGATATCATAAGGTAAAGGGCCACAAGACCGATGATTGTGGTATTCTTAAACGCGACATCGATAAATTAATCCAGAGAGGCATGCTGAAAGAATTTGTGCCCGGTCGAGATCGAAGTCGAACGCCCCCACGTAGAGCCCACTCGCTAGTTCCGCCAGAACAATCTGGCCCATCCCAGGGCAGACGGGTAAACAACCTAATTGCTGGAGGGTTCGTGCCGGAGGCGAGGGGTCCAATGCAAGAGAAGTTTATGCCGCCCAAGTATCTACAGTTGTCCAACTGGGTAAGAGACATCGGCCTGAAGAAGATTGCATCATTTCGTTCACCGAGGAAGACCTGACACATGTCACCACTCCGCATAATGATGCTTTAGTCATCACGACAGAAGTAGATGGTTGCGATATGAAAAGGATTCTGATCGACGGAGGAAGCTCGACAAATATCTTATTCCTGGACGCCTTCTAAAAAATGGGCAAGTCAAAAAAAGATCTCAAGCGAGGCGACTTTCCCCTCATCGATTTCGCCGGGAGAACAACATACCCGCTGAAAGTCATAACCCTGCCAGTAATTTTAGGCTAAGGATGGAAAATCATAAAGGTATCGATCGCCTTCTTAGTGGTCGACTCTCCCACCTCATATAACGCCATCCTGGGGAGGACCACCATCAATCCTCATAAGATCGTGGTCTCCACAGTCCACCGAACAATGAAGTTCCCCACGCCTAATGGGATTGGAGAAGTTCTAGGCGACCAGCCGTCCTCATGACAATGTTATGTGAACTGCCTTCACAGGAAGAACCAAAGGGAAACCCTGGCCATCAAGACTCGGCCAGCCCCAATGGAAGAACTGATAGAGGTCAAAATCGATGGGCCAAAAAAGAAGGTGCACATCGGGACCACCTTGAACGACGACCAACGGGACGCCTTGACCTCCCTATTGAAAGAATACAGGGAATTATTCGCTTGGAAGCCCAGTGACATGCCATGCATCAAATCTCCCACGAGCTAAGGATAGATCATTCGATCAGACAAGCGCTTGGCGATCAGGCAAAAAGTAGGTAGACTACTTGAAGCCAACTTTGTTAGGGAGGTATGTTTCCAAAGCTAGGACGCCAATCCAGTGCTCGTAAAGAAATCGAACGGCAAATGGAGAATGTGCGTCGACTTTAGCGACTTGAACAAGGCCTGCCCAAAAGATTCGTACCCCCTTCCTCGAATTGATCAGCTGGTAGATGCAACCTCTGGTCACGAAATACTGAGCTTCATGGACACCTATTCAGGCTATAACCATATCTGAATGCACCCGACCGATGAAGCCCATACAACCTTCTATGCAGACGGTGATATACTTTGCTATAAGGTGATACCCTTCTGTCAAATAAACGCGAGGGCAACCTATCATGTTCCAAGAAATGCTGGGGCGCAACATGGAGGCCTTTGTGGACGACATGCTCGTCAAAACAGTCAACGGAAACCCTCATACAGAAGACCTTCAAGAAGCATTCGAATGCATGAGAAGGCACAACGTTTGCCTAGACCCAGCAAAATGCGCCTTTGGGGTAAAATCAGGCAAATTCCTGGGATTCATTGTCAGCGAGCGCGGAATAGAGGCGAACCCTGAAAAGCTCAAAGCCATTGAAGAAATGAAGTCCCTAACTTTCCACAAGGAAGTCCAGAGTCTGAATGGTCGCTTGGCCGCACTCAATCGTTTCCTCTCAAGGGCGAGCCGACAGGTCCCTCCCGTTCTTCAAAACTCAGGGAAAACTGCAAGTTCGAGTGGACGCGCAGAGTGCGAGGCTGCCTTTCAATCACTCAAGAAGTACCTGCAGACACTCCCAGATTTGGCGAAGCCCATTCCCGACGAACAACTCTTTCTTTAAATAAGTATTAGTGAAGTTGCAACCATTGCAGTTTTAATAAGAGAAGAGGAAAATAAGTAGAGTCCAGTATACTTTGTAAGCAAATGGTTTAATTCGGCTGAAATAAAATATATCGAGCCTGAAAATTATCTCTATGCCTTAGTTATTGCTGCTCGAAAGTTAAGACTGTACTTCCACGCTCACGCCATTACAGTCCTCACCAACAAGCCTCTCAAACACTTCCTGCTGAAGCCAAACTCCTAAGGAATGATGGTTTAAGTGGGCAATCGAGATGAGCAAATTTAAGATCAAACTTGCGCCGAAAATGGCCATCAAAGGTCAAGTATTGACAGATTTCATAGTGAAAAGTACCAGCAATGGTCTAGCAGAAGTAGAAAAACAGCAAAGACAACTAGAAGAGAAAGACAAAGGTTGGGAACTCTATACTGATAGGTCATCTTCAAAAGAAGCTCGGGACAGGATTAATTCTCATACCCCCTGAGGGCGAGCCCCTAAAATATGTGATTTCCCTTACTTTTAAGGCGACCAACTATGAGGCTGAATATAAAGCACTTATCACTCGACTACGACTCGCTAAGGGAATGGGCATAATGTCACTCAAAGCAAAAAGCGATTCAGAGCTAATCGTCAACCAAATCAATGGCACCTATGAAGCAAAGGGGGAAATAATGAAAAAGTACCTCGACATTGCTAAAAAACTCATCGCCGAAATTCCAACTTTCGCGATTGAGTCCATTTCTCGCCAAGACAACTTGACTCTCTAAGCAAATTGGTGTTCGGAGGAACATAGATACAAGATGTGCAATTCTTGTAACAAGCCTTATACTCGGTCCTTGTCAACCGAGCATAAGTCTTCAATATTCAAGGGCAGGATAACTGGATGACCCTATTCCAAAATTTTCTAAAAGAAGGAATACTGTCAGAAGGCGAGGCCACGAAAATAAGGCGAGACCGCAAATTATCTTCTTATAGATAGAGAACTCTATATGCGAGGATACACAACTCCCTATCTGAAGTGCATCTCTCATCCCGAGACAAAAAGAGTTATCCGCGACGCTCATGAAGGAGTCGCCGCATGCCGTGAAGGTGCCCGCTCGCTGACGCGCAAAATCTTCAGACTAGGCTATTACTGGCCAACCTTTAGCAAGAACGTGATAGAATTAACAAAAAAGTGTATGAATTGTCAACAATTCGCACTACGATCGGGTCGACCACCGACGTTGCTATCCCCCATGGCGTGCGCTTGACCTTTGACCCAATGGGGAATAGACATTTTGGGCCCTTTTCCATAAGCACTGGGCAAAGAACCCACATTATCGTGGTGATCGACTACTTTTCCAAGTGGATAGAGGCGAAAGCATTGGCCTCCACGACTGAATTTCAAGTGATCAAGTTCTTGAAAATCCACATATTTTTGCGATTTGGCGTCCCCAAAATACTCATAAGTGACAATGGTCCGCAATTTGTGGGAAAATAACTCAAATGGCTCTGCTAAGAATACCATATCGATCACAGATTCAGCTTGGTACACCATCCTCAAACGAATGGACATGCCGAAGCAGCAAACAAAGTTGTCCTGGCAGGACTCAAAAAGCGAGTTCAAGCCGTCAAAGGAAATTGGGTAGAAGAGCTCGATAATGTACTATGGGCTATCTGAACGATACCCAAAACAGCAACGGGAGAAACGCCATTCAGTTTGGTGTACGGATCCGAGGCAGTAGCACCCAGCGAAATAGCAGTGCCTATCCACAGGATCTTGCACTTTAATGCTTAAGCGAATGAAATTGAGAGTCGTACAGACCTCGATCTTGTAGAAGAGAAGCGATTAAAATCAGACAATGCACAAGATAAAATGCGACTGGCGACCGCTCGATACTTCAACATAAAAGTCAGCGCTCGCCAATTTTTCGTGGGGGAGATGGTTATGCGAAGGAACGAGTTCACAAAATTGGACAACCAAATCAAACTCTCAGCTAAATGGGAAGGTCCATACGAAGTAGTTGAGATCGCCGCACCAGGGTCCTACTACTTGGAAATTACAAAAGGCGTAAGGCTACCTCACCCATTCAACTCCGAACATTTACGGAGGTTTTAGGCATAGCTTGTAATCAAAATGTTATGTCAATAAAACAAATCATTCCTTCATATAAAGCATAGTCACTCGAACCAAAACGAAAAGTCCCAAAGAATGGGCAAGCTATCGAAAGAAAAAGACCTGGCGCGTACAGGTAGACGAGCCAATAAAGGCAACAATCTCGCCCATCACGCAAAAAATAGGATTGTGAACGAATCTTATTAAGGTAAAAGTTCCTCTCCCAAGAATACCTAAAGCGAGGAGCAAACGAACCATCAATGTAACAGTTCCCCCCAAACTAGGTCCCAAACACTAAGTCCTGATATAAAAGGCGAACGAACCGAAAAGGTAACAATACCCTTAAAAGTTGGGCAAAAACTAAGTCCTGATATATAGGCAAACGAACCGCAAAGGTAACTGTTCCCTTACAAGTTGGGCAAAAAGTAAGTCCTGATATAAAAGTAAACGAACCAAAAAGGTAACAGTTCCCTTACAAGTTGGGTAAAAACTAAGTCCTGACATTAAAGGCGAACAAACCAATAAGGTATTAGTTCACTTACAAGTTAGGCAAAAACTAAGTCTTGATATAAAAGGTGAATGAACCGAAAAGGTAACAGTTCCCTTACAAGTTGGGCAAAAACTAAGTCGTGATATAAAAGATGAACGAAGCGTAAAGGTAACATTTCCCTTACAAGTTGGGCAAAAACTATGTCCTAATATAAAAGGCGAACGACTGCAAAGGTAATAGTTCCCTTACAAGTTGCACAAAATCGAAGTCCTGATATAAAAGGCGAGCGAACTCACAACAAGGGTAACAGTTCCTTACAAGTCAGGCACAACAAAGTGGGCGAACGAATCTAAGGGAACAACTTATACAAAGGCGATCAAACCTTAAGTAACAACTTATATATAGGTGAACGAATCGAAGGACTCAAAACCTAAAAGGCGAACGGATCCATAAGAGATGATAGTTTCCTTAAAGGCATGATCCTTTGGTAATAGTTCCTTTAAGAAATTTTGCGAAAGGAAAATCTATTAGAAAGTAATGTTTCCTCCAAAGAAAGGTCTAAGAGCCTCTATGGTGAGACTATCCTACATAAGCTAAAGTGAAGTTGAAAACAAATATGGTAAATATTCCTAAATCATTCAAACGAAAAGACATCGGAAGAACGACCAAATACATTCGAATCAAATAAGAATAAAGGCTTACGTAATAAATAACGTTCATTATAATTAAAATAATATATGATTCTGAAGTTAAAGAGTAATTACAAGATTCCTAAAAACACAAAAAAATCGAAAGTGATTGTCATCAAGAAGAAAGAAAATAAGGAGGAGCAAAAAGCATGAGGAGGTCAAACAGGCACCTTTGACTTGAAGCTCTGCATCACCTTGGTCGTTTGGGGACATAGGACCTCAAGGCCTAGGTTCATCAGGGGCGATAGTCTCCTGCTCGGCCTCGGGGGCAGCATCCTCTCCGCCAGCAGGAGGAGGAGCTTCCTTGGTGTAACCGCTCTCAATGAAGTCCTGAAGAGACTTCACTTCCGGGAGAGGAAACTTGGGATCAATCCCCTAAATCTCGTCGACTAAGACCTTGATATAGGCAGCCACCTCAGCTTTCATCACCTCTTGGGGGATGGGACAACCTTCAGCTTCAAGGCGAGTTGCTCCTTCTCAGCCACAGAGGCATCCCTCTGAGCCCAGGACTTCTTCAGCGTGACCTTGAGGTCAGCATTCTCCGCCTCCAGCCGAGCGGAGTACTTGTTGGCCTCCTTGTTCCGAATCTCAACCCTTACCTGGATGTCATCGACGAGAGCCATCTGATCCTCCCTAACCTTGAGGGTGGCGAGCAGTACCATCTCCTTGTCCTCACACTCCTGCCGAGCGTGCTCCACCAGCTCTATGGCCGCCTCCGCCCTCCTCTCCAACTCCTCAGGAGTGTAGCCCAAACTCCGGAACTGCTCCAACTCGCTAAGAAGATCATCTTTCTTATCGGTGAGCTCCCCTACAATACGCCTGATCGCCGTCTCCTCACGGACGAGCTAACGACAGGAAAAAAGGGAAAATGTTACAAAGGATTAAAGAGTGATAAAAGAGCGAGCAATGAAATGGAAGTTTTGTACATGAATAACAGAAGTGGGAAAAAGCTTACCAAGGCGAGGCGCTCAAAGTGCGACCTCATAATGACTTGGATGTCTTTCAAATCGGAAGGGACCTCTATTCATTCCTGAGGTGGAAGGATCCCATCCAGCAGATGCATGCAAAGGTCTGGGTTACCCCGCAACATGGTCTTGTCCGAAATCTCCACCTTCCGGAGATTGTGACAAGGAACCCAAAGACCCATCGGGTCCGCCACATTCGGGGGTTGGAATAAGCCCACCAAAGAGTAGTACTCACCGGTGAAGGAAGTTTTGGAAGTGCCCGTCGCAACACCTTGGGTTTGGACCCTCTTCCGAGCCCCAGCTCCCCTGGAGGGGTTGGGAGCAGCATGATTAGAGGCAGGGGCGGCAACCTCCCCAGTGGCAGGAGCCATGCCCCGGGATGCAGAAGACCCCCCGGTGGAAGCTGGACGCTCCTCGCCAGAGATCCTCGCCCTCTTTGCAGAAGCAGAAGCAGGAGTCGCCTCAGCTGCGACATTAGCTGAAAACAAGGAAAAAATGGTATTAAAATCTAAGGCTGGAGTAGAAAAAGAAAAACAGAGGTCATAGTACGAGACATACCTCTTGGGTGATCGCCAGAAGCGACCCCATGTTGTTCCTCCTCAGGCCTACACCTGGTCGCGCGCCTCAAAGGTAGATGAGGTGGACTCAAAGACGCTTGGGCCGCTGATAGCCCCTCCTTAGCCTACTTGGACAACGGACTGATAAGTTTAGGTCCCCGAGTGCCTACAACGCAAAGCCAACAAAGAAAAAGGGTCATAAAATTACCCATTTAAAAGAGACTGGCGCGGACTGACGAATGCATGTCAGCTTAAGCATCGACTCTGAAGTTTCCGCCACTGAGCGGATCGAACAGAAGTATGTTTGACTATGGCATCGAAAAAATTCGTCTATGGCGTTCCTATCACTCCCCGACATCTCGGCAAATCTTGGGGCGTTCCTCGTTCCGGCCGGAAAAGCTCCCAAGACACACTACCCTTTCAAAAGAAGTAGTACTTCTTGTAGGTAAAGTTGGTAGCCCAGATGTCATCCACCAGGCGAAAATGGACGTTCCAGTAACACGCCTGACCCCTCCATTTCTCGAACTTCAGCCAGCGGGTTTGGAAATGATAAAGGTGGTTTTCCCCGGCGGCCAACCGAAACAGGGTCCAGTGAATACGTGCATCTTTGACGTAAACACATGAATACGCCAACTTACATCTGAATGGCGTTAGGCACCAGTTGCGTAGGGCCTACCCCATAGTAGCAACAAAGTTCTTTAAGATCGTCGCAGAGAGGAAAACGCAACCCAGCATCAATCTGGGCCGCATAGATGTAAACCTCTCCCTCGCGAGGATAGTGCAGACCTAAACTTGGATACCTAGGTGCATCTGCTTCTCCTAAAATGATCAAGGTGACCACCGCCTAGCCCCAACTCATTGGGCTTGATATCTAAACAAAATACCATGGCATGGCAGGACCAATACTAAAATAACATAAAGGAGAAAGCTTTACCGCCTACAAAGAAGCAAAGAAAACATAAAAGATTGTCTGTCGGAGAAAAGGCGGGGACATTTGTATCGGGCACGTCCACCACTACCGGTGCGACCACCGGCTGAACAGAAGTCAGTTTCAACGCAGGAGATCTCTAGCCCTGTGCCGTGGAAGAGGCATACCTGATAACTAGAGGAGCATTCGCAGCCCTAGCCGCAACTTTCTACCCAGAAGAAAACTGGGCAGGGGAAGGTTTGGTTGATGATCCCTTGCCAGACGATTGATTCTTGATAGCCATGGTAAAAAGGAGAAATTTACTGAAGATGAAAGATAAGAAAGGGAAAGTTTGAACAGAGGGTTGAAAAACACTTGAGCTCTGGAATGCAAATGGATTGAGTGAGTAAAGGGCTAAATGCCAAAGTGTGGATTTTTATATCCAAAATTGGAGAAACCGAACGGGTACGTCTGAAACGGCTCAGACAATGATTACACCCCTTTGGGTAAAATTAAAGCGATATCTGAATTTCAAGGGTCACATCGGGGAGACAAAAGATTGAAACGGTACAAAAAACTGTCAGTCTACCCTCTGGTTACGGAACACAAAGAGACAGATATGCCTCAAATGTCCTCTCGACTTGTTGATAACGGCGCATTCATTAAATGCTCAATATCTTACAAAAAAAAGGTGATCGCCAAAAGTTATACCAAGCCTCTCCAAAAACCCTCGCAAGGGTAGTGCTTGCCTAAAGAGTGCTGAATGAGCATCCATAAACCCTGGCAACCCAAAGCGTTCGCGCTAATAGGGTAAGATATCAAACATTCAACAAACTCTAAGTAGCCAAAAACCGTTCGCCAAAGGATACGGAGCCTCAAAAGGCACTAATAGCAGGTAAGGACAGCTAAAAGTCTATTCCAGAAGTCACTATCTCGAACCCTCTCACAAGATCAAACTCGACTGAAGAAACTTCACTCAAGCTTTGGGGGCAAATGTTGAGTTTTGATAGTGACGGCCTAATACGGATAAGGCCTAAAAGACCCAATTACTTTACAAGGGATAAAACCGACATCATTCAGAAGTGAGCCAACCCACAATAAGGGTAAACTGGCGCCCATAAATCGGTCCATTACCAAACCCAAAGCTAAAGTGGACGCCAAAGTCATATTTCAGGTCGCCCTCGGCCAAGGCCAAAGCCTCCTACTCCTCGTCAAAGGAGCGCTCGCCAAGAGAGTCAAATCTATCAAACTCTGGTCCCACAAACCGACACCAAATATATAGCCACGATATCCCGGGAATATCTGAACATATTCTATAAAGATTAGATAAGGTAACTACAATATTACACCATAACTGTAATATCTGCTATACAAATCTTTACCGGAACAATATTTACAAAGATATTCAGCTGCCTACAACGGTTTGATCTTCCAACTCTATAAATACTCTTGCTTTACATACATTCATTACGGTTTTTGAGATAATACACACAGTATACTCATTTAAGCATCAGAGTGGGGCCTATAAGTACCCCTTCTGTTGCGATCCTTTTCTTGCAGGTTCATCGGAGCTCAAACGAAAGCGTGTGATCATTAATATTTTGAAATTCAATTCACTACCAAGTCAGCACCTGGGAAATTTAGACCCAACGGGAGTAAAATACTACGTTACACTCAATATTTGACAGGGCTGGGGAAAAAAATCTGGTTTGGACGAACCGAACCATACCTTATGTGAACCGTATCGATTCTAAACCAGTTCAGAAGAATCAGTCCACAAATCAAACGGTTATTTTGCAAAAAACTGGAGTGTTTTTATGAACCATAAAAACCATGTTCGAAAATTGTAAACCGAACCACTTTTTGTACTGATTTTAATATAATATTATATTTTACTAAAATATCTACTCCTAAACCACTAAACCAGACCAGATCGGACGTCTTCATTCCAGACTTCACTTCAGTCTTCGATTCTTCATTGTCTTCTCATCCCAATAACATGTAGTGGTCAACCACAGTAAAAAAGGGTGAACTGTTCATCAGGTTAACCCCTCTTATAAATACTAGCATTTACTCTCATTTATTACATTGAGAACTTTTATCACACCAAATAACTCCCGAAAACCTGGACTGACTTAAGCTTCAGAGGGGAAACAAACGGGTCAACCCGGGGATTTCCTTGGTGCAGGTCAAAGGTCTAAAGAGAGCGATGCCAGAAGCGAGGTGAAATATTGTGAAGATCCAACATTTAGCCGTCTGTGGGAATCCTTGAGTTAAACATAGCCATGGATCTCTCAAACACAAGAGAAAGAACAAACAACAAGCAACCCGCTGAAATTCACTTCACATCTTGTAGCAGCACCTGATAACTTCAGCTTTCATGTTGTACAGGGAACACCCTTTGGTAGCAACACTTCCAAGAGCGTTGGCCCTACTAGGTGGCCAACCGAGAGCCCCGCCATTAGTCACGACACCAACAGCTATTCCTGGAACATGGGCGACAATGGCTCCTCCCCAGGCATAATGACCCGGGAGGAGATTGAAGAGCTTGTTGACAAGACGGTAACAGAACAAAAATGAAGGGTGATGCCGCGATTGAGGGACAGGGCGTCGTATTCGTTTACTACAGAAATCCTGTCTGTAACGGTACCGTCACATGCTCATAACCCAATGATTGATTGTGGAGCACATTCAGAGACATGAAGCCTCCCTTCTAGGAAGAACCAATGACGACAACCATTTTGCACTGCTATTCCCATCGACCCTTGTAGGCGTCGCCTCCCACCGTTTTTTTGGCCTATAAAAGGGCTTTGTTAAATCATGGGGAGACTTGAAGGATAAGTTTATAATACAATATATGGGTGGACGACAGTTACTTAAAACGCTGGTACTCTTAACCACATCAAACAAAGGAGTGACGAAAGTCTTGGGAGATTTCTACAGTCGTTTTAACAAGGAATTGGCTGGCATCGACCACGTTATCACTGATGGCGAGACAATTCGAGATTTTTATCGAGCGGTGGGCTCCAAAGGCTCCGTCTTGTATGACAACTTGAGTGTCATACCCGTCAAAACTGTGGAGGAGATGGCGGTGAGAGTCAAGTCGTACATTGACCTCGAGATAGCCAAAGAAGGCAAGAAAGCCCATAAAGATTCTAAAAATAAAGGTGAAGAAGGGAAAAAACTAGAGCAACAATCACAAAATAACCACCCCAAGAAGCTAAGTGACACCCTCTGGTGCAACGCCAATCAAAGGAAGTCTTCGAAACTTTAACCCCCTAAATCAAGAAATGTCAGTCATCTTGACTGAAATGGAAAAGAAGGATTGGGTGTCGCCACCACCGCCTTAGGAGAATGGAGGACCCATGGGCCCAAACTATGAAGAATATTGTCGGTACCACCGATGCAAGGGGAACAACACTGACTACTGTAAAAACCTGAAGAGTGATATTGAGGTGTTGATACAGAAGGAACTCCTCAAAAAATTTGTGGCCAAGCGAGGGCGTAGCCCAAGTCTCAGAAGGGATCGAAGGGCGTCACCTAGAAGAGAAAGGGCACACGATGGGCCCAGAGAGAAGAAAGGGACCTTGCATGTGATCAGTGATGGCTTTGCCTCAAGTGGGGAAACCAGCAGTGCCCGAGAGGTGTACGCCACCCAACGTTCGGGCACCTCCAAAGCAGGGAAGCGCCCTAGGTCAGAAGGTGAAGAGGGTGATTATTGACTTCGGAAGTTCCACCAACGCCCTTTTCCTCGACGCCTTGAAGAGTATGGGAAGGGGCGAAAAGGACCTAAAAAAGGTGAACTTGCCACTTTTGGGCGAGGGGTGGAAATCCCTCTTGATAGATGTCACTTTCATTGTGGTCGACGCCCCTGTCGCCTACAATGTGATATTGGGGCGTTCTGCCTTGAACACGCATCAGATGATCCACTCAACATACCACTAGCTACTAATATTCCCAATGCCCCATGGAACCAGCCAGGGGCTCGAAGTTGCTACATCCAATGCAAACGGCGCCGGGTGTTGAAAAAGGAGACAATGTCCATACAAACGGATGAGAATCTGAGGGAAGGGAAGGTTTGTCCAACCCCGATGGAAGGATTGAGGAAGTTACAGATAGATGGGCCCTATAAGGTCGTCCATCTAAGAGCGATGCTCCTTGCAGAGCAGGCCGAGGATCTGACCCTCTTACTGATTGAGTTCCAAGAGCTCTTTGTTGGAAACCCAGCTATATGCCAGGCATAAGTGAGAAGGTCATCACCCATGAGTTTAACATAGACCCCAGTATCAAACTAATGCCCAGAAGCGACAACCCGTGGGGGAGGAAAATAGTTATTAGGCAGGAAGTTGCAAAGCTGGCCGACGCCCGATTTGTCAAAGAGATCATATTTCAGACATGGGTCGCCAACCCTGTATTTGTGAAGGCATGCCTCAAGGATTCATAACCCTTACCAAGAATTGACCAGCTGGTAGATGCCACCTCTGGGCATGAGCTTTTAAGATTCATGGATGCCTACTCTGTTTACAATAAAATCAAGATATCCAGGGGTGACACCTGCCACACAACCTTTTATGCGGACAATGACATATATCACTACACTGGAATACCTGTTGGTCTAATCAACGTCAACGCCATTTATCAACGGATGGTCAATAAGTTATTTTCAGGCATGGTAGGCGTCACCATGGAAGCATACGTAGATGATATGTTGGTGAAATATGTTAAAGGCGTTGACCATACAACCTCTGGGCATGAGCTTTTAAGATTCATGGATGCCTACTCTGTTTACAATAAAATCAAGATATCCAGGGGTGACACCTGCCACACAACCTTTTATGCGGACAATGACATATATCACTACACTGGCATACTTGTTGGTCTAATCAACGTCAACGCCATCTATCAACGGATGGTCAATAAGTTATTTTCAGGCATGATAGGCGTCACCATGGAAGCATACGTAGATGATATGTTGGTGAAATATGTTAAAGGTGTTGACCATACAGAAGATTTGAGGAAGACTTTTGAGAGGATGAAGCTCCACCAGGTGCGCCTGAACTCAGCGAAATGTGCTTTTGGCGTCCAATCCATGAAATTTCTAGGTTACATGGTCAGCCAAAGGGGGCTTGAAGTTAATCTGGAGAGGCTAAATGCCTTCGAGGGCATCAAAAACCCCACTTGTCACACAGATGTGCAAAACCTAAATAGAAGACTAATGACGCTCAATCGTTTTTTCGCAAAGGCTAGGGATAAGTCACTACCTTTATTTCAAGTCCTAAGGGCACCTAAGAAGTTTGAATGGACGTCAGAATGCGATGAAGCATTTCAGGACCTCAAAGAGCATCTCCTAACAGTACCTCCACTAGCCAAGCCGGAAAAGGGCGACGCCCTAGTCCCGTGCATGTAAGCTTCGTACTAGTGAAAAACGTGGAAAATGGCCAAGTGGCAGTCTACTATGTATCCAAAGTCCTTTGAAAGGCATAAATTAACTATGTGGAAGTTGAGAAATATCTCTTTGCGTTGGTAGAATTCTTCTAGGAAGTTTCACCCTTATTTTCATGAGCACAAAATCACTGTATTAACTAATCAATCGCTAAAACATTTCCTCCAAAAACCAGATGTGTCTAGATGGATGATAAATTGGGCGATCGATTTAAGCGAATTTCTAATCTGATTTGCCCCAAGAACAACCATAAAAGGGCAAGATATCGTCGGCTTCTAGGGGTGAGCAAATTACCCATTTGGACCCGGAACCGACACTTCGGGTAGGTTCCGGGTAGACGTTTTTAAAATCGTTTAGGTTCCGGAAAAAAAAAATTAAGAACCTCTTTGTTCGGTTCTCCTATATGGGTACCCTAAAGGAACCGGAACCGGTTCTCTCTATATATATATATTAAAATAAAATAATTTATTTCATAAAAACCCTAATAGCAATCAGATACTCAGATAGTCTTTGCTTCTCTGTTAGAGTTAGACTGTCTAACGCACTCAACGGCAATCCGGAATCTGTTCTCCAGCCTCCACCCTCGATCTCCAGCTCTCCAGTCGATCTCCAACATCTGGTAAGTCGATCTCCAGCGTCTGTTCATCTTCAATCATCTGTATCTCCAGAATCTGTTTCAATCATCTAGTTGATGCTGCGTGCTGTTAATTATGATTGTTTTGATCTGTAAAAGTAAAGCTTATTAACTTCAGTCTATTCTACTTACAGAAGTGAGTAAAGTCGATGATAGACCAAAACAAGAGCAATGCTTTAGAGATGATGTTCTTCCTCGTATTAAAGAGCTTGGCTACAATGCTATTCAGATCATGGCAATTCAAGAACACTCATACTATGCAAGCTTTGGGTATTTCCCTGGACTATACTTTTATCTGTCAAATTATTGATTCAGTACGACATATGTTCACTTAGTTTTGCTATTCAACGGCTTGAAAATCATTTAGTATTAATAATTATTACAGTTAATAATGAGTCTGTACATGAAAATGTTTTTCACCAGTCACGTCTTTGCTACTCTGATTATATTTTTTTTTATTCAGGTACCATGTTACAAACTTCTTCGCACCAAGCAGTCGTTTTGGAACCCCTGATGATCTGAAGTCTATGATTGATAGAGCTCATGAGCTGGGTCTAGTTGTTCTAATGGACATTGTGCATAGGTATCTACTCAGTTTTCTGTTTTTCTCAACATAGGTAGCTTAGTTAGTGTTTCATTGTTGACGTTTCCTGTGAGAAGTGAGAGCATCCATCAGGTGGAGTGTAGGTGATAGCTGTTTGAACTGGCACAAATGCACATTGGGGTCTGGTAATATTTTGGTTTCCCTTCAAATCGACTTTAGCTCATAGTTTACAGGGAAGTTTCAAGCCTGTGGTCTAGCTGGAGTTTCTGCAAAGAGTATTTGGCTCTTATAAGCACCTCTAAGGCAGAGTGCAATTTGATAACTAACCTGCTATTTTAGTTGGGGAGGTGGTTCTTTACTTTTTTATTCTGAAAGGTGCTGATATTTGTTCATTGGTGCATTTGAATGTTGTGCTACTGAGATTATAAGTACATTATGATTTTGCACAATTTCAATGGCATCTCTTACTAAAACACCTTCTGTCATGCACTATCTGAGGCTATTATCGATTGTCTATTAACGTTTTTTTTTGTTTTTTTTCATAGATCTTAGTGGAATTATGGACGTGGAAAATATTGGTACATGAAGAAATGCGTTTTGTGTTTGGAATTGTGTGTTTTGTTACATTATTATTAATCAATGTAGTGATTCTGAAATGTGGTTTGGACTGTAATTTGGAATTGTATATTTGGGAACTATTTGGTTTGTACTTTAACTTAGAATTGTATGTGTTTTAGAACTGAAATGGATTGTGTATTTGGTATTAAACCTGAATTGGAACTGAACCGGAATTGGAACCGTCTGGAACCGAATCGGACCTTGTACTGAACCAGTACCGATTCGGAACCGAACTGGAACCGAATCAGAACCGAATTGGAACTGAACCGAGGATGCGCAGCAACCGGTTCCAAACAGGGTACCCGGAACCGTTTGTACAAACAGGTTCTGGGTAGGTTCTGGGTAGGTTCCGGTTCCAAAATTAAACGGGTAGGTTTCGGTTCCAAACCCAGTTTTAAATTGGGTAGGTTCTGGGAACCCCTAAATTTACAGGGTACCCGGAACCGCTCACCCCTATCGGATTCATAATAGAATCAACGCATGAAGAGGCCAAGGCGTCGTCCCCAACAATTGAACAACCTCCCCCTGTAAAGGACGAAGAGTCGCCCATATGGAAGTTATACACTGACGGGTCATCAAGCATTGAAGGCTCGGAGGCAGGATTGCTGTTAACTCCACTGGATGAAGGGGAGCCTTTAAGGTATGCACTAGTTCTAACGTTCAAGGCTACCAACACCGAAACCGAATATGCGGATCTCAATGCGGGTATAAGGATAGCAAAAGGGGTGGGTGTCACCTCCCTTAAAGTGTATTGTGATTCTCAACTTGTGGTTAGCCAAGTAAAAGGGGATTATGCAGCAAATGGAGAGATGATGAAGAAATTCCTTAAAGAGGCTAAGGCTTTGATTGAAAGCTTCGCTTAATTTGAGATCAACGTCATCCCAAGATAGGAAAATGCAGAAGCTGACGCTTTGAGTAAATATGTCTGGCAACCAACACCCTTAAATATACATTTCGTGGAAAGCGTCACATTCCAGGGGACTTATGAGTGCTTCAACATTCAAAATACTGATGCATGGGTGACACCCATAAGAGCTTACCTGGAAACTCGGATTGAACCATTGGAAGAGGCATAAACAAAAATAATGAACTGCATAGCACCAAGTTATACCTTGATCGATGGCATCCTCTACAAAAAGGGATTTTCCACACCATTCTTACGATGCGTCGCCCAACCTAAGACCACTACCATACTCCGGAAATTGCACGAAGGCTACATCGTCTGTCATGAAGGGGAAAAATCAATTGTTTGAATGACTTTGAATCAAGGGTATTACAGGCCCACAATGACAAAGGAAGGAACTGAAACAGTGAAAAAATGTGGATCATGTCATAAATACACTCCAAAAATAGGTCGCACACCATCTGAATTGATCCTCATGCGCGTTGCTTGGCCGTTCATTCAATGGGGAATCAGATTAGTAGGCCCCTTTCCCAAGTCCAAACATAAGAATTATATTATCGTTGCAATCAACTGCTTCTCTAAGTGGGTAGAGACCAAGGCTTTGGTGTCGACTACAAAATTCCAGGTGATCAAATTCAGCAAGTGCAGAATTGTATCAAGATATGAAATTCCCAATGTCTTGGTCAGTGAGAACGATCCCCAATTTTATGGAAGAGAGTTAAAGTAGTTTTGTGAAGAACTTCATATTGATCATTGCCACACTTTAGTGAGACAGGTAGAGGCGATGGATAAAATAATCCTCGATGGATTGATAAAAAGGATCGATGCCTGCCAAGAGAAATGGAATGAAGAGTTGGATAATGATTTGTTTGCTATAAGAACAATACCAAAAAAGACTACGGGTGAAACACCCTTTGGATTAGTGTATAGCTCAGAAGACATCGCCCTCCCCAAAATAGCAGTGACTTATCATGATGTGAAACATTTCGAGGCGGCGCCTAATGATGAACAAATATACGTTGATCTGGATTTTGTAGAAGCAAAGAGAAGGATGTTAGATGAAATTCAAGGGAAAATGAGGCTTGCCACAACCAGATATTATAATCGGTGAGTATCTTCTCATTAATTTTTCGTGGGAGAGAGGGTATAGAGGAGAAATGGGTTTTCACAGTTAGACAGGCTCAACAAGTTATCTCCAAAGTGGGAAGGGCCTTTTAAGGTCGTCGCCATTCTTCACCCCAACGTATATAACTTGGAGGATGCGGAAGGAAAGAAGCTAAAGAATACTTTCAATGCAGAGCATTTGAAAACATTATATGCATAAGTTTTATGTGAGCGACTCCACTGTAAAGATCTTGCGTATTTGGGAAATCAAACCTTAATATGATCTTTCATTATAAAGCGTCGCCATTACTAGATTTAAATAATAAGTGGTCGAACGTTATTAAGCGTCGCCATTAATCGATTTTAAAACAAATCATAAGTGGTGGAACATTATTAAGCATCGCCATACCATTAAAGGAGTTACAAATAAATCCTAAGTAATTATTAGGTAAAGCACTAAAATTCGATTAGGAGGCGCCGCCATTCCAATTTCAGGTGTTCATACAATTCCTATTAAGAGTGGCGCTATTACCAAAGGGTAAAGGAGTTGTTAGGAAGTATTGAACATTGGAAAGTAAAGTTACCAACACCACCTACACATGTATCTGAAAAGGCGTCGCATTAATGTCAAAATTCATTATCCGATGTAACAATCATGAAAGGCTTGGAATCCTCTCACCTGATCCACGGGAAAATTGGTCTGGACTCCACAAATTTAGGTGACTAGGTTACCATAGACCTTGATGATCTTCGACATCAAATGTATATCAACAACCTTCTCGAAGTCGTCAGTCTTATCGAAGGACTCTACTGCTTCAACTCTAGCAGCATCAACCTTTAATAGCGCCACTTTTTTCTCCTTTGTAAAGGCGACAACCCTCTTCTCTGCTTCATGAGCATTCTCCCGATTCTGGTTCGAGACTTGCTCACACTCATCAAGTTGCTGAGCAAACTTGGACGCGTTGTCCACAACAAATTTGGCCTTCTCAATAGCCGCGTCCTTAAGGTGACGCTCCTTAGAAAGATCTTCCATGAGAAGGTTTATCTTCTTCTCAAGGTTAGCCTTCACCTATAGAAGGTCATCCTCCTCCTTATCAAGTTCATCGACCTTGGCAGCCTTCACCGCATCCCCCTTCATGGCGACACATTTGTGAGCGAGGCTCACCGCCAAGGCGCCGACCTCAGTCTCTATGGCTACGAGTTGTCCCAAACAAAAATTTGTTAAGTTTGACTATGAATGGAAAAAGAAGTGTAGTGTGTAAAGAAAACTTACGGAGGCGGTCGAGGTAAGGTGACGCTTAACAACCACTTCAACCCTCTGGGGGTTAAAGTTGAGTTGGCGACGCTCCCTCAGAGGCACCATCCCTATCAGCAAATGCAATGCTAGGTTCGGGTGGAGGTCGGTACACTCCAGTAGTGTGGCACCTTGTAGGCACCGCCATAGTTCCTAGTTTCTCTTTCGGTTCTCTCGAGTTGGAGGCTCGTACAAATGCCACCTCAAGTCGAAAATAGGGCCTTGATAAGGACCCAAGGGTGAACCAAGGCCTTGATAAGGACCCAAGGGTGAACCAAGGCCTTGATAAGGACCCAAGGCCTTGAATGGCAGGCGAGGAGGTACTTCTAGGCGACACTTGCCTGACAGGCGAAAGATCGGTTTCTTACACACCTCTTTCAGCAGAAGGCACGTAAAAGGAATACCTTGACCCTATGGTGACGCATCAAAACCTAGAGGCCAAGGACCATACGTGTAAGTCCTATTTTAGATATAAAAGCGTCGTTTCTCACTTAAAACGGGAGGTCTGTATAGCTTCGTCGCCAAAATATTTGATATACTGCAATAAAGAGTATCATCCTTATAAATAGAGTAAGTAATAACACCTATAAATGATGCCACCGCCTCATTGGTATCCTTATCCAATGGTTGTCAGTGGATCCGAGGGTTGGGACTTCTCCTTCTTAGAGCGTCGCTTCTTCTCTGGGGGTTGGGATTTCCCCTTGTGTTTTTTCTTTGCTGGTTCGTCGTCATCAACGAGTAGAAGAACCCCAGTCGATGCCTGGACATAGGGCTCGTCAGATTTAAAAAGATAATGAAAAGGATCCACTACAAAGAAAGAGAAAAGGTTAGAAACGTCCCCAATCAACCTCTGGAGAGTGTTTAGACGACTTTAATGCCGCACTAGCAAGCGTCACCTTCGTGGTATCTTTTGATATGTACGGAAGAAGGCCCTTGGAGTGTTCTAGGTATATAAGGTTTAGGGTATGGAGATCCCCTTCGGAATACTCGATAAAAGAAGGTAAAGGGTCTGTACGGGGAGTTCGTAAAGGTCAAGCGACACGTCCGTTGAATAAAACATATTTTCTTTTCCAATTGGACTTAGTGGAATTGAACCCACTAACCAATAGATTTTTTCGGATTACAGGACCAAGGGTCCCATTGGAGGCATCGCACGTTCTAACCTTTTAATTTGGGAAACCGGGTTTGACAGAGAAAAACGCCAAAGGCGTTGAATTGAAGATGAGTAAAGGACCTAAACAAAGAAAGAGAATATGGCCAACCCCTATCAAAATAAAGAATGCTAAATCTTACCCACATGCAAATGGCGTTGGGAGTAAGCTGAGTAGGGGCGACGCCATAATAACTGAACATTTCCATGAGTGATTCGCAGTAAGGTAAGTAAAACCCCGTCTGTATTTGACCCAAATAGATGGTGGCTTCATCCTCCCTTGGATAACAGATATGGTCGTCGCCTAGAGACTCAGAAAAAGGAAAGCGTGGGCGGTCGGCGTCACTCATGCCCAAGAGTTCTACCCCCATACAAAATTCTCTCGGGTAATCAGTTTGGGCTTAGGATCAATGGAAGGAAGGGGAAAGTTGAGAGGCTTACTAGGGGCGTCACTAGAAGATGCCATGATGGTTCTCTTCAAGCACCTGATCTCTAACAACGTAAGGTGGCAACAAACAATGGTGTTGACGCTCTTATGACGCGGTGACTTCGAAATTAGAGGAGGGAAACTAGAGAGAGAGAAACTAGAGAGAAGGCAGAACTCAATCGACCAAAAGTTCCGAAAGTAAGGGCAAACCCTATTTATGGTGGTCCCTTGAAAGAGTAGTAATCATTGCATTGGAAATGAAAACGTCGTGCAATATGGACCGTTGGATCTTAACAGTCACACTGATCGCTGACCTCACGAGGGGCAGATGTGACGTTTTCCTATTCAAATTTTAATTTTAATTTTCCCGCCTTCAAAATTTGAATTCCGGCCTTCCAAAGATTCAAGAGCAACACTATACGACGACCCATAAAACCGAAACCCAGCCGACACAGATCAAGGCTTGTGAATAAAGTCGACGCTCACTGAGGATTCTACCCAATCAGGACCAAAACTCATGTTTGGCTTGGGGGCAGATGATGGGTATTTGAGGTGATGACCTCTTGCAAAAGAACTTGTTAATGACCCATTGACGAAATCATAAGATTTCATCAACCACGGGAAGATTGGGGCGACAACCAAGAGGTGCACATGGCGGCGGCGATCAAACCAAGAATGGGAATTTTCTCTGGTATTCCAAGTGATGCCTACCCTTATTCAGGGAGGTTGTACCCCTCTAAGGGTGTCGCCTGGTGCCTCTCAACACCCACATTCATGGGGATTGGATATCTCTGGATATCTAGGGATTAGAGCCCGTCCCATCAGAATGACATAAATCAACTCTGTTTAGTGGTCAACCTCAGTAAAGAGGGTGAACTGTCATCAGGTTAACCCCTCCTGTAAATACTAGCATTTACTATCATTTATTACATTGAGAAGTTTTACTTCACCAAATAGCTCCTGAAAACCCAGACTGACTTAAGCTTCGGAGGAGAAACAAACGGGTCAACCCAGGGTTTTCTGTTGTGTAGGTTAAAGGTCTAAAGAGAGCGATGCAAGACGTGAGGTGAAAGATTCTCAAGATCCAATAGTTTTGACTTTAAATTTCGTATTAGGGGTTCAATTTTTAGCTTCATACTCTGAGTACTTCCAAATTAGTGCTTATCGTGTATGTAATTGGGATCTTCCTCGTATGGTTAGGTGGAAAGTTGGGAAGTGTAGTAGGTATCTCCTTTCTATTTGGGAGTATCTTCCTTCGAACAAAAGTTGCCTTATGCAGCGATGGTGAGACATGATTGTTATATGTTTGATTTCGTAATCCGCTATTTAATTAGAGTGTTGTGTAGTTCAATGGAACATTGACATGATGATTATGATGTAGGTCTAGAGACTTTGGTTGATGATGACCATGGAGATATACTTGACAATCCTGATGAGATATTCTGTGCATGTTGGTTGATTCCTATTCCTTGGTTGTTCTGTTCTGGGGCAATTGTGGGCATTATTTTAACATAAAAAGGTTCAGATGATCTGGTTCACATAAGGTACGGTAAAATCGCCCAAAATCTGAAGTTGTTTTCTTGAAGGTGTCGAACCGTACCTTGCCTAAAATGTGATAAATGTACGTTTCTGAACCGATTCGGCCCCAGCTGGTTCATGCATAGCCCTAATATTTGGTCAAATTTTTAGTTTTCTCTTAAAAATTAAATTGTAATTTTTTCAACAAAAGGCATTTAGCATACACAATTTTCAACTGATAGACAAGTGATATATCAAAGAAGAATAACCACATAAGCTGCAAATTAGCGGGAAGCATGTTGGGAATTGAGGATGCAATTACTCTTAACAAACAGTTATGAGAAATTAATATACTAAAGCTCCATAAGAACAAATAGATTTGATGTAGCGTTCTCCAAATGTGTACCACGACCCTATAGTGCCAACAAGGTAAACGATAACAAAACAAGAGCAAATGCTAGATAACAAGGGCATGTGTTACTATATAGGTCTCCTCTAAACAATTTCTCATTGGTTATGGGTTCAGATGGAACCCAAAACCTAATATTGGGTTTGGATCTGAACCTAGAACCTTGAATCTGGGTTCAATCCAAACCCAAAATCGAGGTTGTGGGTTCAGATCTAAACTCAAACCTTGAATATGGGTTCAATTTGAGCCCATAACTTAGATTCTAAGTTTAGATTAAACTCAAAATCAAGGTTGTGGGTTTATTTTAAACCTAAAACTTCAATTCTGGGTTCAAATCCGAACTCAGGACTTCAATTCTAGGTTCAAATTGAACCCACAACCTTGATTTTGGATTAAATCCGAACATAGAATCAAGGTTCTACTTCGACGACGCGGAGAGGTCGTTGAGTTCGCCGGTGCGGATCTAAACAAAAGGATTGAGAGATTTGAAACAATTAATTATCGATTTGAGATCGAAACCTTCAATTGAGAGGATCCATATCTTGATGTTGCGAAGGAAAAATAAGTTGAAGATGCTCAGAAGGAATAAGAAATTGAAGAGGCTCGGAAGAAAGAAGAACGAGGAAGATGCCAGTGACATTTTGCTGGTACCGGAGGAACGACAGTTTAATGTTAGCATAAAAACGAAGGGGAGCCTGAAAAATGACAATGGGATAAAATGTTAGGATTTTAGGTAGGGTTTGTTTGTAGTTAATAGTAATTTTGTCGGTTTAGGAGAAAATCGACCGTTTTGGAATGGTAACTCAATTTCGTTACTAAATAAGATAATTTATTGTCGAATATTATGTTAGAAAAACAACTACTCACCTGCAACAATTATTCAGATGCCAAATCAAATATTTCGCAACAGTAATATTGGCTATGACGATTTTTTTTTATTATAGATAATATATTGTTATTCCTAAATTAAATTATTTTTACAGTGGAAATAACTGCAACTACGTGTGTATTTCAATGACGATTTATCTGTTGAATCTGTATATACCTAACAGTGACAACCGTATATGTTGATGCAGAAATATTTATTTAGTGACAATGTAGGAAAATGCACCCATAAGTGGTGCTTGTGTAAACTATGGAAACATCGGGGATCAAAGTGGTCAGTTATGAAACATCGTATCTTTCCCCGGGTGTATAAATATACCCTTATGGGGGCTGCCCATACACACTAATATACACTCAATATACAATATCTAATAAGGCTCTCTAGTTTGTCTTAAGGTTTCCATTGTGGAAACCGATGGACTCCCCGTTAATGTGACGTTCCTCTCGACCAGTATCGTTGCCGTGACTCCAACTTGTCGGTGATCTCGCACGATTCCGCTACCACACGTCGATATACCGACTAATGTAAGTATAGTTATCATGTTATATTGTTTGTAGCAGTAACGTGCTATTTCTCGTGCATGTGAATCTCGAATTCCCACATTGGTATCAGAGCCATGTTTTATAGGTTTTCATTTCTTGCCTTTGCTGGGTCATATTCCCGGCTTTAGGATCTTCCATGTCATTAGATATGGTCTCCAGAATTACTAGCTTTTGGAGTAAGTACTTAACTTTATCCTGCTAGATTTCATAGTTATCACTATCAACTTCAACACACAATAGACTTCGACAATAATTTTCTAGAGGATTGATGTCATACTTCATACATAAAAAGGATCATCATGTCACGATCAACATATACAAACAAGTCATGCAAGATGTATTCTTCAACATACATATACATCTTATACTTAACTTTTTTTTATTAACAAATCAATTAATGCAAGCATATCTCGGAGTCAAAAGTTCACTATGTTCTCAATCATCGTCCAAAGTATATGCATAACAAAAATTAATTTTCTAATAATTAATTCAAAAAATCCATTCACATCAACCAAAACAACATACAATCATGATTTAATGTACACATGAATGCATAACAAAACATGTATCATACTTGATTTACATAAATATTAAAACAAGTAAACATGTTTTTATGATTGATTTATACATGGAGTCTACATTAATAATCACAAAGATTATAACTATTTATCAAGTAATCAAACTCTTTATTTACCAACATATGCAATTGAAAAAAATAATCAATAATTTTTCATGTTAGGACACACTCATGTATGCATTAATAACTTGAACATGGGTGGCATATCATCATACTTGCATATTTTATCATACATTCCTATACATAAATACTAAGTTAAATCAATGTATAAAGTGTAATAAAACAAATAAGTAAGAACATATGATGTTTCTATAAATGAAAATAACATACATTAACATGTAGCATGCTTGATAAATGACAAAACATCATGTAACATGATTTGTATAGAACAAACATCAAGTGCCCTTTTCGAATATTGTGAAGACTAACTCACACAAAATTCTACTTTCGAAGACGATAAGGACCAAAATTTAATCTTCTCAAAAGTTACGTTTAGAGAAAAAACTACCAGGTGGACCGAGGGTTTCCATGATAGGCACAAACTCTCCCCTTTCTTAGACAAAACTCGTAGGCTCCCAGGCCAGGGGAATGGGCACGGTGTCAAGTTTTCACCTAAGCTCGGTCTTTCTAGACATAATTTTTACTCAATTTAAACTCAAGAATATTATAATTGAATCCCTTAAGATTTGGCAAAAAATATTCAGACATAGTTTAATTTGTAGTTTAAACAAATTAAACTATAAGGGTCATCGTATAATTTATCAAAAATAAATTACTATAGATTATAGTCTCCTAAGCATGACACTAGTAAATATAAGTAGCAACTCATTGCTTTGAAAAGATTAGGGACCATTTAAAAAAAATGTTATCCCTAACTAAAGATTGAGGATCTATTTCAACATTTTTAAAAATTAAGGGTTCAAAAAAAACATTGTTCACGGATCGAGCCACGACCTAGATCAGACTGGGCGATCAGACTGGGCCACAACCTAATATTCTGGTTAGTCCCCAATCCAATCCAATTGGGCCACATCCCAATTTCTAATTGGGTCGCAACCTAACCCCTAAGCCATAGCCCAACTGAAATGTTGGGCAATAACCCATACTGATGGGCCTAAGCCCAGATCGTTTGGGCCACTGCCCAGACTGGTCGGGCTAGTTGCCCAGACTGGTTTGGGCTAGTGCCCAGTCTGGTTTGAGGAAAAATCGTTTTTTAATATAGAGATTCTAAAAAAAAAACTCATTTCTCTTTCTACTTCATCTTATTCAACCTTTCCCCATACAGTTTTTTCTTCACCATGCCGACGTTTTCAAAATCCACCAACCTCTATCAACTCTCTTAAATACATGGGATCTCTTTCAACTTCTTGAGTAACTGCTGGAGTACCTATCACTGGCGAATTAAACAGAAATCGGAAACTCATTTTCGAAAAAAATTACTACCTTTCTCTGTCTATAGAGTAATCTCCACTGGTAGCACATCACAAGTAATCTTAAATTGAAAAACGTCGTCGGAAATTCGTTTCTTATAACATCGTATTCTATCAAAATAAAGGAAGCTTTTGCTTTGTTAGTCTCCCCTGGAGAAAATGACATGAACGATCTTATCCTGTGACCAGCGGCGGATCTGGGAACCCAAGCAAGTGGGTTCCCATTCCAAAGCTGCTCGGTTTACTAGGATCCCTGTTTCCAAATGTAGTTTTCAAGCGGGGTCCTCTCTCATAATTTAGTGGGTATTTAATAAAAACTAAGAAAAAAAAAATTTGAATCAATAAAATTAAGTAAATAAAAAAATCAAGTGGGGTCCTAGGACCCCACTCCTAAAGAACCATATCCGCCACTGCCTGTGACATATGAGGGGATGAGTATGAGCGGTTTCATCGATAGCGACTTGAACTAATTAAATAAATGGATTGACACTGTTACAACATCTCTCGCTCCGTTGAGGGCCTCATCTTTTTCATTTGTTACCTTTCCTTCCCCTCCACTACTTGCGAATGGCCACTTGTTTGAGGAGAATGGGATGAAAGCCAACGACATGATGTCAAAACATCACATGCAGTCCTTCGACTACTGCCACCGTGAAGACACTACAACTATGAAGGCCGACGTGACGGTTGCCAACAACCTATAGAGGTACCACTCTTTATCTCTTTGGCCTCAGTCTTTTCTACCTTCATCGTCATTCACCCCCACGTTGATGTACACGGTGACTGCCATATATCTATCTTCTCGCATGAATGGTTGAGATAATGTACTAAGGTCAAAGAGAATCAACTAAGATTGGCAATGGGAACATATGCTGCAGCACCAAACGAGATTGACCACACCATCATAGCAAAGTTTTGTCGATGAACTTCATGTTGAGGACTATTCCATACATGAAGGCACCATGAAGGCAACGAAGGACTTGGCTTGACAGCACCTCACGACCGATGGGAGAAATGTTGTGGGTTCAAACATCGGAGTAAAAATGAGCAACCACTGTCACAAAGACTATGCAAGCCGGAGACCGAACATATGACTCTGATATCAATGTTGGAATTCGAGATTCACATGCACAAGAAATAGCACGTTAGTACGACAAACAATATAATACTGGAACTATAGTGGGCTATGGGCTAGACCGAGTGGGGCGTGACCCATTCCGTGAATAAAATAATATTTTAGGGAACCTTAATCTTTTTAAAATGTTCAATTAAGTCCTCAATCTTTATTTAAAGACAAAATATTTTTTTTAAATGGTCTTTAGTCTTTTTTAAAGCAATGAGTTACTACTTGTATTTATTAGTATCATGCTTGGGAAGCTATAATCTATAATAATTTATTTTTGAGAAATTGCATGATGACCCTTATAGTTTAATTTCTTTGAACTATGTGTGAATTTATTTATCTAAGTCTTAAGGGGTTCAATTGTAATATTATTGAGTTTAAATTGAGTAACAATTATTTCTAGAAAGATCGTGTTTGAAGTGGAGACTTGACACCGTGCCCTTCCTTTCTAGCCTGGGAACCTACGGGTTCTGTCTAAGAAATGGGAGAGTTTGGACTCGTCATGCGAACCCTTCGGTCCATTTGGGAGTTGTGTTCTCGAAATGTAACTTTTGAGAATATTACATTTTGGTCCCTATAGTATTCGAAAGTAGAATTTTGTGCGAGTTGATGTTTTGTCATTTATCAAGCATGATACATGCTTATGTATTCTATTTTCATGTATAGAAACATCATGTGTGCTTACTTATTTTTTTATTACACGTTATAGATGTTGATTTAATTTAGTATCCATGTATAAAAACGTATGATAAAATATGCAGGCATGATGATATGTCATCCATGTACAAGTTATTCATGCATACAAGTTAAATCATTTCATGTTTCTAGTGTGTCCTAACATGAAGAATTATTGATTATTTGTTCGAACTACATGTCTTGGTAAATAAAGAGCATGATTACTTAATACATAATAATAATCTTTGTAATTATTAATGTACACTCCATGTACAAATCAATCATAAAAACATGTTTACTTGTTTTAATATTTATATAAATCAAGTATGATACATGCTTTGTTGTGCATTCATGTGTACATTAAATCGTGATTGTATGTTGTTTTGGTTGATGTGAATGGAGTTTTTTACTTAATTATTAGCAAAATTAATTTTGGTTAAGCATATGCTTTGGACGATGATTGGGAACATAGTGAACTTTTGACTCAGGGATATGTTTGCATTAATTGATTTGTTAATAAGAAAGTTAAGTATAACATGTGTATGTATGTTGTGTAATGAATATTGCATACCTTGTTTGTATATGTTGATCCTGACATGATTAAGCCACAGACACGAAGCATTATCATTGAACTTTGAAATTCAGCCTAAGCATGATGAGGTGGAACAATTGAGAGTTGCCGTCGAACGAGTCGGTGTCCGCAAGCTATGTCTATGTGACAACCGAGTCATTAATGCCTACTTGATTAGTCAAAGAGTTGATTTTCAATTTGTGTTTCTATTAATCCCAAGTGTATTTCATTTACAGTATTCATGACATTGAATTGTAAGATATGGTCAGTTTCGGTGAATTTATTGTATATCGTACTTGCATGATTTGTTCTTGCCATGATATCAATATATTCGTACATTTCCTTTGTGCTATTTTATAAGCAATGTGACCGGAAGCCTTCACATAGGCAATCAGAACTAGTTCACTTCTGACATCTATGACTCCATAGTTCTTGTGGAAAAATATGTTTACGATTTGTATTAGTTGTATTTATTTAATTTTTATACAACAGTTATGCGAGTCTTATGGATATCCACAAGATCTTGCAACAAACTGTTTGTCACATAGTATGGGTTGGGTAGGTACAAAGTTCATTAATGAAGGATAAGACCTAATTGATGTTTAAAGGGTAAACAATAATATATTCTTGGAATTGTGATTCCGAGAGAGGTCGCTTGAGAAATTGAGTTCTTAAGTGATAATTTTATTATTACCCATTTAAAACTCTTGTATCTAAATTTCATGACGTAATGCGTCAAGTGTCTTAAAGATAAGCTAAGTTGAAGGTTGTATGCATGTTGTGCCATGTACTAGACCACCTACTAAATCAGGTATATGACTCAACTTGATTTGATGCTTAAGGATCACATAGTTAATCGTTGTTGAAGCATTGTGTATATACGTGTAAGAATGTTGTAAAGTTGTTCTTAGTGGGAGTTAAGACTTTCCGGGTTAAGGCTTCTTACTAGAGATGGTCATTTGATAAGATAAGTGAGAAACAAGTGATAACTTCTTTGTAAGCGTGTGGAGCCAAGCAAGTGGATGTCGCACCAACAACTGAAATTTAGTTTGGTCTAACAGGTTGCTACAATTATTGTAGATGATATACATTATTGATCCAGTGTTTGTCTACTCATGATTTTTTTTTTATATTTTGAAGAGGATCCTATTTATGACAGTACATTCAAAAGACGAACATTACTATGCATAAGGCATGGTGACATGCAAGAAAGTGAATGTGAATTGGTAGTCAACAAAAGATGGATAAACAGATAAGCCTGTGAAGACCCTTATGTAGGAATGTATTCATCTGATATTTGTCTTAATGAAAAAAAATTGTAACGACCATTGGGTAGACCAATGAGATTGATCACATCACAATGTTCATTTTGATCAAAGAGCTTGATTTGGATACATACATGTTCAATAAGATCGCTTAGTGCATTCTTGATTTTTGTTTTAATGTATGTTGAGTAAACTTAAGGTTAACTCACTCAGACAAGTAACCGCCTCCGCGTCTTAGTGGCGTCGCGTCTATGTGACAAGTGGAGATGAAACAGGATTTCAAGTCGAAAATCGTCAAACATATGATTTGATGAATTTTTTCAGAAAGTATTCATTTTCGAAAAAAAAAATTGAAAAAGTATATATATATATAAAATATTTAGAAAACTATGTATACGCGCACCCCGGGGTCGCGCCTATTGGACATAGGCGCACCCCAGGTGAATAGGCGCACCCCAGGGGTGCGCCTATGAAGGCAGCTGTTTGTATTTTTTTTTTTTAAATCATTTTGTTCGAAAAATGATGACTCGATGTTTAATTAAAAATAAAATTATGTATCCATTAAAAAAAATTTAAAATTTTTATAGTAAGTAGATATTTTAATTGCGATTCAAATGATACAAACAATATTAAATTTGGATTTACGGATTGACTGTACGGCATGCCGTAAGTTGAGATATGAAAATTGTACTTAAAAAATTATAACTCGTACCATGTAACACCAAACTCAACACGGTTAACGCCATTTAGGTCGTAAATCAATTATCTACATAGGATAATTTTTTGAATTTAACATACAGTTATTTTGTAACCCCCCATCGTTTACACCCAAATTTGACCGAAATAAGTAAATGCATTAGGTGAGAAATTTAATTATATACTTACTAAAAAAAAATCAAAAAAATTACAGTGCGTAGATAATTTAATTACGAATTAAATGACACTAACTATACGTTAATTTTTGACTTTTAGACTGACTGTATAATACAGTACGTAAAAAACTCTACATACGATACACAAACTTCCAAATAGTGTTTTGTTTTCATATCTCAACTTACGGCATGCCGTACAGTCAATCCGTAAATCCAAATTTAATATTGTTTGCATCATTTGAATCGCAATTAAAATATCTACTTACTATAATTTTTTTAAATTTTTTTTAATAGATACATAATTTTATTTTTAATTAAACATCGAGTCATCATTTTTCGAACAAAATAATTATAAAAAAAATACAAACAGCTGCCTTCATAGGCGCACCCCTGGGGTGCGCCTATTCACCTGGGGTGCGCATATGTCCAATAGGGGCGACCCCGGGGTGCGTGTATACATAGTTTTCTAAATATTTTTTTTTATATATATACTTTTTCAAAAAATATTTCGAAAATGAATACTTTCTTAAAAAATTCTGATTTGATAGCTAACTACTCGAATTCATATGTCGCCCATTGATATGAGGCCATCAATATAATTTTGTTTAGTGGTCATTGATATGATGTCATCGAAAATTTTAATGGAGGATAGGAGTCAATGTACTCTGATTTAGATGCATGTGGTATCTGGACACACATCCGCACAACACCGTCTTGATGACATATGTCATACACTCCATGTCATGTGACACACATTTCATACTACGTGTGCTTCGACCATAGGTTTACGTAAGCATGATCTCAGTTTGTTGTAGTGTGAGGCCCAATGATCCTTAACAAGTTCAAAATTATGTGCTCTCATGACTCCGATCAGAGACTTGAGACCTAACATGATGTTCGCTAACTTATCTTTTTACCCGATGGTCATGAACACAGATTCAGCTAGGTAGGACATGTCTAGAAAAGCGAATCGGATTAGTGTTTCAAGGATCGTGAGAAAAGGAAGATTGTCAATGAAATCGCTTTTAAGAATTGTGTTCACGGTGCAAACTAATCATGATTTAGTATCGTGATTGTGAATACAAGGTATGATTTATGAGGTCTTTAAAGATACTGAAATGAAGTTCGACGATTTAGGGTACAAGCATACTTTCTTATTGCAGGTTGTTCTAAATGAGAGGTTGTATCCTCCTAACAGATATACAATAACTAACTCTCACTAAGTATGTCGGTCGCACGGTGGAGCCCTGTATGAAAGACAAACGTGATGTTTAAAGTATGTATCTTTACACATTGAGCACCAACATATGTGTGAGTGGGAGATGTCGGAAAATGCACCCATAAGGAGTGCTTGTGTAAATCACAGAAACATCGGGGGAACAAAGTGGTCAGTTACGAAATGTCGTAACTACCCCTCGGTCTATAGACAGGATCCTTGGAATATGCCCATACACACTCAATAGACAATATCTAATAAGGCTATCTAGTTTATCTTATGGTCTCCAATGTGGAAACCGAGGGACCCCGCGTTAATGTGACGTTCCTCTAGATCGGTATTGTCGCTATGACTCCAAACCGCCGACAATCTCGCATGCTTCCGCTACCGCACATCAATATACCGACCAATGTAAGTATTTTCGGTATTATATTGTTTGTCGTACTAACGTGCTATTTCTCGTGCATGTGAATTTTGAATTCCAAGAGACGGATTTAGTAACAAAAAAAACGTTGATTGTTGTAGATGTAAATTCTTGTAGTGTTAGATGATCAGAAAAAATTATAATTACAAAACAAATTGAAAATCAGTCTTGTCGTAGACTTGATTTTGTGTAAGCATCTGAAGATCAATTAATCTGTAAAGATGCAAACATGATCAATATCGTAGGAGTAGAATTCCTTACACTTCATAAGAATTGATGTAAAAAATTGGTATGGAGTTCGTTGAGCAAGAAGTCTTATGAGATTTGACGTAAAACGATATGACAATGTAAAAAAATTTAATGTCATAATTTGTGTTAAATTTGGAACGGACAAGGTAACGAAAAATAAGAACGAAACCCTAAAAACTAGAGAGAAGACTTGGGGATCATTAGAAGTAGTTCTCTCATTTGGGACTTCTTCACCCTTTAAATACAAAACCCTGGAAGGAATAATTGTTCATTACACCCAAAAGAAACTAAACAACACAAAAGATTCCCTAAACAACTAAACTATACAAATAAACGAACAAATAGAAACGAAACAAATGTCATCAACACGGGCCGAGAGGAAAGAGTCCAACCCAATAGAACGAGGCCCGGAAGATAATGATGACAGTCCAATACATCAACCTGAAATGATCCAAGTGTCAAGACTCCCCCTCAGGCTGCGCATTCTCTTCAGCTCCATCAAAGACTCACAAAATCTCCTTCTGTCCTCTAAATAATTTTTTCATACCAATTTTTGCACAGAAAATATGATGTTGCTGAATTCCTAATGCCTTAGTTAACAAATCAGCTAATTGGTTCCCTGGTTTCACTTGCTCAAGCCTTATAATACCTTCTAACAATTTTTCTGTAATATAGTGGCAATCAATCTATATATGCTTAGTACATTCATCAAAAATACGATTATTTGCTATCTGAATGGCCGCCTTATTATCACAATATAACATTACCTGTTTCAACTGTTTTGATCCCAATTCCTTTAGCAAATTTCTATGCCAAATGATCTCAGATAATGAAGAACCCATACTTCTTTATTCTGACTCAACCAAAATTTTGAAACTGTGTTTTGTTTTTTTACTTTCCAAGAAATAGCAGACTTACCCAACATGATGCAGAAACCCGTAACCTATTTTCTAGTTTCTATGCATCCAGCCCAGTTAGACTCACAAAAGCCAATAAGATCAGGAGATGAATTAGAAGAAAACAGAACTCCCTTACCAGGTTCTCGCTTAACATACATGATTATTCTCAAAGTAACCTCCAAATGCGTGACCTTAGGATCCTGCATAAACTGACTCAAGGTCTGAACATCAAATGATATATCCAGTCTTGTAATCGTTAAATATAGCAACTTCTTTATTTGTCGTCTGTATAGACTTATATCATCTAGGGGCTTAACATTCTGATTCCACCTGAAATGATGATCACATTTGCGACTAATCAATTTAAGGTTTACCTCCATAGGCGTATTACTTACTTTTCTACTTGAAAGACCTACTTCAGATATTAATTCCAAAGCATATTTCCTTTGGGACAGAACCAATCATTTATCAGACCTAGCAACCTCAATTCCCAAAAAATACCTTAGTTCTCCTAAATCTTTCATCTTAAAACTGCACTGCAACACACTTTTCAATTCATTTATCAATTCAACACTATTTCCAGAAATAAGCAAGGCATCCACATAAATGAGAAGAATAACAATTTGTTGGCCAACTCTCTTAGTAAAAAAAGAGTAATCAAACTTAGACTCATTGTACCCGGATCTAATCAAACCATTACACAACTTCAAGTTCCATTGTATACCTGCCTGTTTAATCCCGTATAGGAATTTTCTCAACCTGTAGACCAGATTAGTCTTATTCTCGCCAAATCCATCAGAGATACACATGTATACTTATTCATCCAAATCGCCTTGTAATAAGGCATTATGAACATCCATTTGGTAAAAAGGCCAGCTATGGATAACTACTAATGGTAACACGGTTCGAACTGTGTTCATTTTCGTAATTAGTGAAAAAGTCTCAAAATAATCTATTCCGTGTTTTTTATTATAGCCCTTAGCAACTAACCTAGCCTTATACCTACTTAAACTTCCATCTAATTTAAACTTAAGTTTATAAACCCATTTGCATCCTATTATTGACTTACCTGTTGGGGCCGGAACAAGATCCCAAGTGTAATTATCCTCAAGTGCTTTCATTTATTCTTGCATTGCCTTAACACACAACCTGTCTTTCACTGCTTCACAAAAACTTTTTGGTTTGACCAGATTAGAGATAGATGATACATAAGATTGTTATTCATCATACAACCCATCATATGACATATAATTCTTTATGCAATGCACATTCGAAGCATCGGGCACCTGATAATTCTTCATCCATATCGGGGGTCTGATTACCCTTCCAGACCTACTCAATGTAGGTCTAGAATGGATCGCAGAAGGAATGTTATTCCCTTCATCATAGTCTACTGTGGACTCATCATTTGAGGGGACCCCATCTGAACCTTGTCGAGGCTCTTCCTGTGGGTTTCCTTCCTGATAGTCATCATCAGTTACAACCTTACGGTTCCCAATATCATCAGAATCATCTATGAGGGGCTCAAAAAATATGGGCGACTGTTCAAGCCTACCAGTCCTAAATGGGAATATATTTCTGATTAAAAATAACATCTCTACTAACAAAAAACTACTTTTCAGCCAAGTCATAGAGCTTGTACCCCTTTTGGGTCACAGAGTACCCCGTCAAGACAGACGGGATAGCCCTGGAGGCCAACTTGTCGGTCACCGTCATATATTTTGCATAAGCCAAGAAACCGAACACCCTAAGGTGGCTCACAATAGGTTTCATACCATTCAATATCTCAGAGGGGGACTTGCCCTCTAACAATCTGGAAGGCATGACATTGATCAAATAGCTTTAAGGATACAATCTAGTGCTATTTCTAGTATGTGCCTATGTAGGATACAATCTCCCCAAAAAATGTTTAGGATTGATCCTTGCAGCTTTAAGGCCCTTGCTATTTCTAGTAGGTGCCTATGCTTTCTTTCGGGCCTACCATTTTGTTGTGGGGGGGGGGGGGTATGGGCAGCTACTTTGTTGACTGATTCCCTTGTCACAAAACAATTTATCCATGCGCTCATTGAAAAACTCTTTGCCACCATTATCAGTTCTCACGCAAGCATGTTCCATTGATAAAACCGAGCTTATTTCTTCTTAACAAAGTAAACTGAATCGCTCTACTCTACATGACATAATTTTCAGGACCAGTTAAAACAACAAATACCATACATGTTCCTGGATTATCAATTGCATGCAAATAAAAGGGGTGGTGAAAATCAACAGTGGCCATCGCATCATGATCAACCTTATCAGTGACATATTTTCTTGCCGCCTGATGAGGTTTTTCCTCAGCCATACCAGAGAACGAGGATCACATAACACACTAATGAACTCAAGAATTACAAGACCACAAAACAACAACCCCAAGAATTCAATCAATAATCACATCAAGTGAAGAAATCTGAGGGTATAACACGTATTCAAGTTACAATATTCAAGTCAAAGATAGAACATGCAATATGCTTTCAAACTATAACCAAGAAACCGAGGGTAAGACGGAACTTGGCCAAGATGAAGAAATATCTGGGAATCAGCAATATTCGCAACACAAAAAACGCACAAGTCACATCAATAGGACCAATAAGGGTGAAGATAGCCAAAAGAACAACAAAAAATAGGGGTTATGATAACAGAATACCGATAGTTACGATGAAGAATCGCAACCAATCTTTCAAGATTTTGATAGGAAGATGAACATACACCAAAAATGTGAAGCGTCGTAGCTAGAAAACGAACAGTTTCCGATGAGAAAACCCTAAAACTCCCATTAATCTCAGTATTTGAAAGATGAACAAGAACATGATCGGATATTGCAGAGGTCAGTTGCACCTCTCAAGCTCTGATACCATGTTGAATTTGGAACGGACAAGGTAACGAAGGATAAGAACGACACCCTAAAAACCAGAGAAAACCAGAGAGAAAACTTGGGGATCATCAGAAATCGTTCCTTCGTTTGGGACTTCTTCACCTAGAAGGAACAAATTTTCATTACACACAAAAGAAAACAAACAACATAAAAGATATCCTACACAACTAAACTATACAAATAAACGGAAACGAAACAAATATCATCAACACGGGTCGAGAGGAAAGAGTCTAGCCCAATAGACAGAACGAAGCCCAGAAGATACTGATGACAACCCAATACAGCAGCCTGAAATGGTCCAAGTCTCAACAGTTTGAGTCTTCTATGGTTCTTAACTTATTCATGATCTCATAAATTTTTTATTTGGTGTTTCTTGTGAATCCAAATTTGGCAATGTCGAGTTCCAACATCTATTTAAATATTTCACAAACAGGTAATTGGAGGAGTGCTGACATGACATGACAAATTCAATACAGGCACAAACAATCACATAAATTAGTTAATCATATATTTGTACTTTAGTAAAGGAAAAAAATATTATTATTATATTATTAGACATTTTACTTTTGTTCTGGTCATAATGTCCGTGGATAGCCATATATATTTTATTAAGTGAAATTTATATAATAAGAAAACACATAATATTATATTTTATTAATATTAAGTATAAACATATTAAAATTTACTTTTATAAATTAAAATATAGATTAATTCAGGATACTTTTCATTTACCACATAATAGTCTTATTAAAATAAGACATAAGTCACATATAGACATTACTCACTTTAATACAATATATCAAAAAATAATTTAGCAATGTCACGAATTGAACTGTTATATATTTATTATCTCAATATAATTTATAATTAATAAAATAGATAAAATATAAGATGTATACTAAAAGTTTAGAGAAGGTTACTATTGTTATAAAAATACTAATGTTTTTATATGGAATTTGATAGAACTAATAAACCATCAAAGTTATATTAAGAGTACTGTATGGACATTAACATTTTTTTTATAGTTCTATGATATATATATAAGTCAACATATTTTTAATTTATTACAATATTATTTATACAATAAAATTATAATATATTATTACTATCACTAGAAGAACTAAAAATTACTAATAATTTTAATAGTCTTTTGTAAACATATGCAACAATATAAGTCATAAAACTATATAAAAATATTTAACTTAAAAGTATTATTATTATTTTATTTTTATTTTTAATTATCGACTCATGTATTTTTAATTAGTTTTATGAGAAAATACAATTAATATAACTTTTTATTTTTTATTTGATAATATAATTTATAATAACTTATCTATATAGTCATTAATTCATGTATTATTTATTTTTAATACTTTTATTGTAAGCAATTCAAACTTATACCAATGATTATTTTAAAACAATTATTATAGTGTATATTCTCTTAGAAAAATAACTTTTTAAACTTTAGTAGACCCAGGCACGCGCTACGCGCGTGCATGTCGGACAAAATTAAGTATTTTACTTCCAACATCCAATGACCTTTCTTTGAGTATTTTATTCCCGATATCCGACCTTTCTTTGAGTATTATAGTCCCGACATCCAACGTTTCTTTGAGTATTTTAATCCCGACATCCGACCTTTCATTAAGTATTATACTCCCGACATTCAACTTTTTTCGACATCCGACCTTTCTTTGAGTATGTTCTTTGATAATTATATTGTCGACATCCCCTGGATTTGAACCTGGGCGCTGTTACTATTTATAATTTAAGACGCACACCTTAGTCAACTGTCTCATAAGTCTGAACATGGCAGTGATGACATTTAATATACTCTTAAGATCTCTTAACAAACTCATTACCATGTCTATGAAACGACGATTATCAAAAATATATTGTGACAACATAAAAAAATTACCTGAAAATTAAAATTAGATATTTGATTAATTGTTTCTTTATTTTGATATTTTCAAGAGTGATTTTATTTTAATATTTTCAGAGTTCATAAAGTAGGGTTGAGAGTTAGGTAAAATCATATTTTAATTTTAGATATATTTGAAATGTAGAGTTAAGTAAAGAAATACTCATAGAATCTAAATTTGACAAATCCTAAATAATATTTTGTAAAGATAATAAATAATAAACACTGAAAATTAATATTGATTTTCATATTTCAGTAATTCGTAAAATATTATTTCAACACATCACCGGGGTTATTTTAATTTTCTAGTAAAATACTTTTGTTACATTTTTCTCGACATATAATACCTAAATTTTGAATGATATTAGTTTGGAGTAATAACATATTAACAACTTTGGGCAGCTGGAATCATTTATGCATTAATATTAATACTACAAAAAATTTATAATTTTTTTTAACATTTTAATAATACATTATTTGAAAATACTCTCTATAATACATAATTATCATTATAAAAAAATATATACATTAATCAAATATCTCCTATCAAATTTGATTATTTTTTTTGTATTTATTGCTTCACGTGATAGATTATGTATATTCAATATACTCTTAAGGTATCTTAACATGTTCACTACCATGTCTATACCATTACGATTATTACAAATCTACCATGACAACATCAAGAAATTCCCACTAATTTGCACAAAAAACTAAAATTATATATTTGATCAATTTATTTCTTGTTTTTTTACTTTGATATGTCCAGACTTTATAAAATATGGGTAAGTTAAGTTTAATTATATTTTAATTTCATATATATTTATCAAATGTTTAATTCTCCTAACAACACCTCAAGCACGATAAATATTTATCATATTTGTTTCTAAGAATATGATTAAAAAATATATATGTCGATATTTGAACAAAATTAAGTATTTTACTTCCGATATCCAACTAACCTTTTTTTGAGTATTTTACTCCCGACATCCGATCAACATTTCTTTGAGTATTTTACTCTTGACATCCGACTGTGAGTTTTTTAAGATAAGTGAGGAGAGAATTGGGAGTTTAAAGCAATCAACAATGTGAAGATCATCTTAGATTTGCCTAAAACTTAAAGATTACAAGAGGAGTATATAACTATATATAGTGGTATCTAGGAAACATTAGAACTACCCTAGAATACACTAGATCATACATCCTAACATTCCCCTTACTAGTTAACCTTCTAAAGCTTTTAAAAACAAAACAAAAAACTTAAACTTCTGCTGAAGTACCATGGTTGTACTGCTGGAGCACTGGTCGAGCACTGCTGCTGCACTGGTGAAGCACTATGGCACTATGTCTGTACCACTGGAGCACTGGTCGAGCACTGGAGCTGCACTACCTAGCTAAGGCACGACTGAAGCACTGCTAGTGCATTAGAGCTTCACTAAGGCTGCACAAGAACAAGCACATGTCTGCTTGGTTTCAAATCTTCAATGAACGAGGACAGGTCTGCTCAGTTTGACATCGATCTTTCGAACCCAACACAAGCACTTAGGTAGTCGATACAGACGAACAAGAGGGTAAACGAAAACAATGCCGCCATGGTCATGTCTGTGGTGCCTTCTCGGTCATCCATCGTGATCACACCATTTTAGGCTAAACGGAAACAATGCCGCCATGGTCATGTCTGTGGTGCCTTCTCGGTCATCCATCGTGATCTTACCATTTTAGGCTAAACCAAAAACAAGAAGAAAGCGTCTGATCAGTACTCGGACTTGCAGCCCAAGCTCGAAGTAATCTCATATTAGTAGCATCAATCGAGATTAGCAAACTCATCAATCTCGTGAGGCAGCTTAGTATGAATCAGCACAGCAACTCAACAAACACAAATCAGCTTAGCAATCAGCAATCTCAGCAACTCAACAAGCATGAATCAGCTCCAACAAGCAACACGAAGCACTGGTGTCATTATTGGCATCAACTACTTTTCAAGCAACACAGAGGTTTACTGGCGTCTTCTGTCAACTGAACCCCGGAGGTGTAGAAGCAACTGATGGAATTACATCATCACCACATAACAGATCTACTGTTCATCACACTGCTGGCCTTGACAACAATGCCATTGCCCCTGTTGACCAGCCCTCAGAGAGTTCTGGGCCTCCACTGCAGTTGTACTACCATCATCATCTCGGCAGGGATTGCAGATCAGTGCACCCCTAACGAGCCATGAAGGACAGTTATTCTACAGCATACAGTTTGAGAACAACACATCGGTTCCTCTCGATGGATTCATGATCCAATTCAACAAGAACACACTTGGTCTAGCTGCTGCTTCACCATTGTAGGTCCCACAAATTCAACCAGGGACAAGTGCAAGGGTTCTCCTTGTAAATTGCCTTGATATGAATCCATTTTGGTAGACTTCTTCAGATGAAATTGCCAGCAACATGCCAACTCAGTACAACAGTACCAAAATGAAATCAACTCAACACAGTAGCAACTTATTTATCAGCATTATCACAGAATCACACCAGTAATCAACAAAGAATCTCAGAATCAGCATCACAGCATAGCAGCATTATGTAGTAGTAACATTATACAGCAGTTCCTCAGCAACATCATGGCTAAAACAAACATAATTTGATCTCTCGCAGCAGCTTAGCATTATGACATCACAGAAACAGAGTTCTGGTAACAAACAAAGTCGGCAAGAACATACAGAACACTTACAACGATAGCTTCGATCATCCTTGGCCAAAATAGCAGATCACAGGTCTCATCATACTGTGATGGTCTGATCGAAGCTTGGAGGAGCCAATTCTGGAAGAATTTGAGCATAATCAGTGCAAATTTAGATGCAACCCTACTGAAGAATCTCTACAGTCTTGGAACGAATCGCTGCCGAATTTGGAGGATCTGGATGCAGTCTTGAAATGAATCGCTGCAAGAAACGCTGGAATGAATCAATGGAATGTATTGCTGGAATGAATTGCTGCGGTTCTGCATATCTCTGGAAGGAGGAACGAATCGCTGCGATTCTGCATATCGATGGATATGCTGTTCGGTTCTATTGAAGTCAAATCTCCTTTGCTTCGAATCAATCGATTTCAGTTGGTCTGACTTTGTCGAAGATGTGATCAGCTTGATTCGTCCAAATGGAGCTGCTGCGATTCCAACCGAAGGAAGAACTTGCACGCGGGAAGCTGGAGACCTTGAATTTCCGATTTGTGACTGATTTCCAACGGAAATTTGCAACTGAATCTAGATTTCGTCCCTAATCGCCCATCTCTGATACCATGTGAGTGTTTTAAGATAAGTAAGGAGAGAATCGGGAGATTAAGGTAATCAACAATGAGAAGATCATCTTAGATTTCCCTAAAACTTAAAGATTACAAGAGGAGTATATGACTATATAAAGTGGTATCTAAGAAACATTAGAACTACCCTAGAATACACTAGATCATACATCCTAACACCGACCGACCTTCGTTTGAGTATTATAGTCCTCACATCCAACGTTTCTTTGAATATTATACTTCTGACATCCGACCTTTCATTGATTATTATACTCCCGACATCCAACCTTTTTGGACATCCGACCTTTCTTTGAGTATTATACTGCCGACATCCAACCTTTCTTTGATTATTATACTGCTGACATCCCCTTGATTTGAACCTAGGCGTTGTCACTATTTATAATTTAAGATGCATGTCTTAACCAACTCTCTCATAAGTCTGAACATGTCACTAAAGACATTTAATATACTCTTAATATCTCTTAACAATCTCATTATAATGTCTATGAAACGACGATTATCAAAAATATAATGTGACAACATCAAGTAATTACCAGAAAAATAAAATTAGATATTTGATTAATGTTTTCCCTATTTTTTTTATTTTGATATTTTCAGAGTTCATAAAGTAGGGTTGAGAGGTAGGTAAATTCATATTTGAATTTTAGATATATTTAAAATGTAGAGATAAGTAAAGAAATACTCATAGAATCTATATTTGAAAAATCCTAAAAATATTTTGTAAAGATAATAAATAATAAACACTGAAAATTAATATTTATTTTTATATTTCCGTTTTTCGTAAAATGTTATTTCAACAAATCACCGGAGTTATTTTAATTTTGTAGTAAAATATTTTTGTTACATTTTTCTCGACATGTAATACCTATATTTTGGATGATATTAGTTTGGAGTAATAACATATTAACAACTTTGGGCAGCTGGAATCATTTCTGCATTAATATTAATAATAAAAAAAAATATATTTTTTTAACATTTTAATAAATCATTATTTGAAAATACTCTATAATACATAATTATCATTATAAAAATATATATATATTAATCAAATATTTCCTTTCAAATTTAATTAATAGTTTTGTATTTATTGCTTCACGCGATAGATTATGTATATTCAAAATATAAATATAGTCTATTTTGATCGATTTTATACTATTTGAATTATTTAAATTTATAGATGAAATGTATTTTTATAACGACAGTCCTCACAATTCAAAAAATCTTTAAGTTCTTGGAAAGAAGAGAGAATGTTTTGAAGAAAAACATTCTATATAATTAATTGTAAAAACATTAAAAAAAGTCACAATTACAAAAACAAAATATGACGACTTGAGAACATAATATACAATTATCATTATTATGTAAAATTGTAAAGTTATATAAAATAATAGATATAATAATTAAATAAATTTTAAAAAATCGGATAAATAATATATGGTACATTTTAATTATTTATTGTTTCAAATAATAGATAATGCATATTTGAAATATTAATTCAATCTAAATTTTCTCAGTTGTAGATGATATTATAACTTTTATAAACGATCTAAGTCTTTAGATCCACTGTTATCTTAATGTCCAATAGAGTGAAAATATAATTTCATTTGTTAGCGAGATATAAAAAAATGGTGCATGAGAAAAAAAAAAGATAGTGATAAAGAAAATATAATTACCATCTTGTTTAAATTGTAACGTTGTATAAGTGTGTAGCTAGTTAATACGTATGTCTTCAAGTTATAAGGTCATAAGTTCAAGTCTCCATAAAAATATTTTTTATAACTTTTTTAAGAAGACATTTAAATTACCAAAATAGTTATGATAAATATAAATTATTAGATTATTAAAGAACATTTTTGTAATTTAGACCGATGACGGTTACAAAAACATGTTCAGACTTAATAATATAGATAATAATAAAATTATTAATTTTAAAAAAGATTATTTAATCTATATAAACTTAAAAATAATTTAAATAAGTGTTATACTATGTTTTATAAAAATTACTTATATTATATAAAGAAATATATAAAAAAATAAAACATATTACTAATTGCGCAAAGTCTAGGTCATATATCTAGTAGTACCGTTCATTGATCTGTAGTGGTTACCCCACGTAAGGCAGTTCAATATTAGACCTTAGATAGATGAGGTCTTGTCGAGATACTTGCAAGATTCAAGGACACTTAAATTATGTACTTATTTATGTGCTTGGATTGATAATTTTGCAATATTGCTAATAGATCCTCAATGGTGGTCTTCTTACTTCTCGAACTTACAAATAATGCTCTGTTAGTAATAATAGGAAAATCCAATAATAATTGTTGAAATTGAAAATGCATAAAACATTAAATGACATGCAAATTAATGAAATAACGAAATTGCCAAAAAAATGGATTTTTGTCAAAAACATTAATGAGTCCTGTATCTAACGATCTCCTTAAGGCAGTTTCGCCCCCTCACCATATATGGTTTGTGTACGAGGAAAATTGAGACGATTACCTCCAAGGATAAAACAGTGTCGTCAAGGTGAAACAAACATGGTGTTTCCCTTAATCGAACTGAACAATACCTGAACTCGGACTGACTTAACTCTGAAGCAATATATCTATTGGTATTTTTTGGATTGTTCGAGAGTGTGTGGAATTGTTTTTATTTGAGAAGAACCAACCCTATTTATAGGTTTCATGGTACTCATTGTAATTAAGATAACCCATAAATTAATTTAGAAAATTGAAGCTAAATTAATTGTTGAAAAAAAAATACTAACAACTATATTACATTAGGAAACATCACAATAGGAAGCATATTATTAGGAAATATTTCAATAATATTATAATATTTCCTAATATATCATACCAAGAATAATATTTCCTAATATTGTTTCATTCCTCATTTACTATTCATAAGTATGATTGGGTCGGTTTAAGAGTTAAACCAGACCAAGCTGAATCAGACTAACCCAAGGGTTGTCCACGACCAATAATCCCCCACATGAATGGAGAAATGGGAGAAATCCTAGATGCTCTAGACTCGGAAAAGGAGTTCAATGGTCGACACTTTCATAGGATAAGTAGGTTTTACCCATTGAACATTCCCTCGTGAAATTATATCGACTTTATTGGCTAGTCAGTAGACACGATGTCTTTGAACTGTCTACCGTTGGTGTAAATGATGACATAATCCAAATAGGTTTCTTCCTAGTATTGTTCATTTCACGCATTCTTGCCCGTTCTGGCCATAGGCATTACCTAGTTCTGCAAGCGTTTCTAAGAATTGTGCCATCAACAATTCATTTCAAAGCGCCCCTTCTTCTAACTTGCATAGTGTTTCCTTATCTCAAGTGTTACTACAACACTCTACATTTCAGAATCATTAAAATC
Source organism: Chamaenerion angustifolium (assembly GCA_946814005.1). NCBI lineage: Eukaryota > Viridiplantae > Streptophyta > Magnoliopsida > Myrtales > Onagraceae > Chamaenerion > Chamaenerion angustifolium. Next base: position 7,854,929 of record OX328279.1, read on the forward strand.
ACTTGTTTAACCTCATTCACTATCGTCACTATTTCTCATCATAGGAATGAACTCGACATTTTAAATCCCCCATAGTGATCTAACCTCACTCTTGTGATTAGGTTGTCCCTTTGAACCTAGATCTTGGGATCTCTAGTCAACTAGGTTGGGTTTTCCTTCTCAAAATTGTAGGCCACCTAGGAATATATGCTTATTGCAAGTACTGGTCTTGGCCACCTAGGAACATCCTCAAGAAAATGGCATAGACATTCAGCTTCTTCAACACATTTATCAAGTGCTATAAACTCATATTCCATGGTGGATCTGGCTATAACTGTTTGCTTAGAGGATTTCCACGATATGGCTGCACCACCTAGGGTAAACACGAATCCACTTGTGGAGTTCGAGTCTATTGATGTTGATATCAAATTAGCATCACTTTATCCTTGTATAACAATTGGATATCTCGTATAATGCAACCCATAACTACGAGTATATCTCAAGTACCTAAGTAATCTTGTCATTCCATCCCAATGACCAGTACTTGGATTACTGGTATATCTACTTACCACTCCAACAACGTGTGATATATCAGGTCTAGTACAAGTCATCAAGTACATAATACTACCAATAACCCTAGCGTACTCAACTTGCGAGACGCATTCTGCTGTAGTTCTTGAGAAATACTTATTTGGATCTATTGGAGTGCAGACCTCCTTTTTGTCATCCTTGTTGAATTTCTCTAATATCTTATCGAGATATAATGAGATTGACTTAGAGCAATTCATTCTGATGTCCAATTAATTTTAATTCCAATAATTGCATCAGCAAGGCCCATGTCTTTCATGTCAAATCTCGAATTCAACATATCCTTCCTGGATTGAATCATCTTATCATTACTTCTAACGATAAGCATGTCATCAACATAAAGACACAAAATGACATAACCTTCATTTGTATATTTCACGTAGATGCATTTCCAAGAATTCATTGTCAAATTTCTGAGCTCACTGTTTCGGTGCCTTTTTCAGACCGTACAGTGATTTCACCAGTTTACAGACTTTCTTTTCTTGCTATGGCGCAACAAAACTCTCAGGTTGTTCTATGTAGATTGCTTCCTTTAAATCTACATTTAAGAAAGCTATTGTTACATCCATTTGATGTATTTTCAAATTTCGCAATGTCGCTATTACGATTATCTTAATTACAAGTGTAGCCTTATACTTGTCAATTGATCCATCTGTTTTCATTTTTCTTTTGAAAATCCACTTGTAACCTAGTGCCATGGATCCAAGAGGAAGATCCATAGTTCTCATGTGTGATATTGCAAGATGGACTCAATTTCACTATTGATTTTCTTTTTCCATAGATGCCCTTCTAAAGAATTTACGGCTTCTTGAAATGTTTGAGGTTCTACTTCAAGCATATAAGTGAAAAAATCTGGACCAAAATATTTTTCTACCCGAACTCGTTTACTTTTCCTGGGTTCTACTTCAGGTTCTACCTGAATATTTTCTAGGTCTAGACCATTATTTTTAATAGTCTCATAAGTTCGTTTCGACAAACTTGCATTCCCCCTAGATTTAGCCAGAAATACTTCTTTAATGAAATGCGCGTTTCTTGATTACATTAACGTATCTTTATGTATATCCGAAATCTTTGAATCCTGCACAAGAAACCGATACGCATGACTATTTTGAACATATCCTATGAAGATGCAATCAAACGTTTTTGGTCCAATTCTAACCTTTTTAGGAGGAGACACCATCACTTTAGCAAGACACCCTCACACTCAGAGGTGATTGAAAGAAGATTTTCTACCTTTCCATAAACCCTAAACCCACATGGTTTGAAGTAAGCCATAACTTATCAACATTGAATTCACCATCTCTTTGAATGTTCGATTTTTCCTTTCCGCCACCACTTTTCATTGGGGTGAATAGGTAGGGGTGACCTCATGTATGATTCCGTGTTGAGCACAAAATTCACCAAATGGAACATCTTACTCACCACCTCTATCAATACGCAATATCTTAATTTTCTTATTAATTTGATTTTCAACTTCTTATTTATAAAGCATGAACTTTTTTACAGCTTCATCTTTCCTCTTCAACAAGTATACATAGCAATATTTTGTACTATCATCCACTAGGTTGATCATGGGATGGCCGGTCCGATCTCAGAGGCAGGACCGAGACCGAAATTTCAGTCTTGCCTTCTAGAGGACCGAGACCGACTTCATCCAAAAACGCTCGCCCGAGTCGGTCTTGCTTGACTCGGGCCGGTCTCAGTCTTGGACCAAAGTTTTTGGTAAAAATTATACGCAGCAAATTTGGTAATATGATTCAATGCTGATTCCAACAGTTTCCATAAGGCAAACAATCTGTGCTTTAATTTAAACGAAGCATAGACTAAAACCAAGTTTCAACTGATAATTACTTGAAGTCAATAAGAAATTGATTACTCTAAGCTAACAACATAAATAAGCAGCATATTCAAGATATGCAATCACCGAAACTATGAACTAATTCACAGCAAATGAGTATCAAAATGGTAAAATTACACGGTGACGAACACCAAGAAATAGTAGATCTGGAAAGTCTGGAAATGGTAAGAAGTTGCAGATCTCCGCCTCCTTCGTTCGATGGAATACACTGCAGGATCTCAACGTTTCGTCAGAGAAAGGATAGAGAATCTGAATCACCTAATTTTTTCCTGTGCAACGAGCCTTTACATCCGTAAGAATCTTGCAGACGCAGAACGACCGCCGGGACGCAGGACGACCGCCGGGACGCAGACGCAGGAATGGAAGCTTGAAGACGCAGACATCGGAATGGATGGAGACAAGAATGGAAGAGAAGTTAGGGAGAAAGGGAGAAAGGGAGGATGTTCTTGGCTTCTTGCATAAGGAAGTGATGGGGTCGTAGCTGAGATGGAATGAAGAAATAGAAAATCTGGGCTGGGCTTAAAGGAGAAATTATGGTCTGACAATCATAAAATCTGGGCTTATGAAGGAAAACATATGGGCTTAAAATCGGGACTTAATAATCGGGACGGGCCGGTCCTAATCAGGATTTTGGTGAAGAAGACCGAGCCCGAGCATAGACCGACCTTGAGAAAAAAGACCGCCCGGTCGGTCTCGATTCTATTCGGTCTCGGCCGATCTCGGGCCGGTCTTGTCGGGATTTCGATGCAGCAGTCTTTTTTGATCAGCCATATTATCCACAAACGTGATAAACTACTTATTTCCTCCTCTCGTTAAGACAAACTTTAACTCACAAACATCACTATGTATTAAATCAAGAAGTTTTGTATTCCTTTCAACTGAATGAAAGGAAGGCCTGGTTAATTTAGCCTCAACACATATTTCACAGTTATGTTTGAGATCAATTTGACGTATAGGGATGTGATTCATGTTAATTAACCTTAACAAGGTCTCATAATTAACATGTCTTAATCTATCATGCCAAAGATTAGGAGACCTAATCAAGTAAGCGGAAGAAACAATTTTATTCTTGTTTATTTGAGGTTTAATAGCCATTACATTGAGTTTGAACATCCCCCCACATACATCCCATTTTGTGTGAGTACAAATTTATCTGACTCAAATACAAGACGGAAGCCATGTTTGTTGAGGAGAGATCCTGACATCAAGTTCTTGCGAATATCTAACACATACAACACATTCATCAATGTCATATCTTTTCTGGAAGTCATCTTAAAAATTGACGCTTCCTTTGTCATTGACCTCGGATGAAGCGGAATTGCCCATATACAAGCTCACCCAAGAATCAACTTCTTCAAAATTGAAGAATATTGCTTTATCCGAGCAGACATGCTTGGTAGCACGTGTGTCAACCCACCACTCATGGGGGTTGGAATCAGTCATGCTCACCTCAGACAACATCGTAGACAAGTTGATGCCGTCAAGTTCTTCGATGATTTCCTGGACCATGCTAGTGTCCTTTTTCTTAGAAAACCTGCAAGCATTAGATTTATGGTAAGTTTTACCATAAGTTATAAGAGGTGCTAATAAATCCTTGTGGCTTAGATCCCAACTTCTTTAAGACTCTGCCCTTAGGGCTCAGAATGAATCATTTTTGCCTCTTATGCTTGCCTTTAGCAGCATGTGTGATCTGCCCATGCTCCATCACATTTGTCTTAGCGGAGACCATCGTGTTCATGGGGCTGATATGAGTTCCTCATGCAACATTCATGTACTGATCTTTCACGTTCATCCTTTCGAGCAGCTCGACCATGGTCATCTCCTTCTGCTTATTCTTAAGGTAACCCTTGAAGATATTCCACGCTGGGGTAACTTCTCAATTATGACGGCTACTTGAAACGACTCCGCGAGTTACATATTTTGGGCATACATACTTTAGAGGAGGAGCTGTATATCCATCTCATGTTTCATACATGGTTTGTTATCTACCATCTTATAGTCAAACAAGCGACTATCTATGAATTTCTTTTTCCTGTCATCCTCAGAATCATACTTTTTTTACAAGGCAGGCCACAACTCCCTAACAGACCTTGTTTTACTATATACATCATACAATGAATCAGACAAATAGTTCATTACATAATATCTACATAAATAATCTGAGTGATTCCAAGCTTATAGAGCTAAGAAAATTCATTGATCATCATCATCCTCGCTTTGAATTCGTGTTTCTTCAGTCAACCATATTTCCTAATATATCATACCAACAACCATATTTCCTAATATTGTTTCCTTCCTCATTTACCATTCACAAGTATGATTGGGTCGATTTAAGAGTTAAACTCAAGCAGATCGAATTAGACTAGGCCAAGGGTTGTCCACGGCTAACGTGCTCATTGCAAAATATGACTAAGGCCAACCAACACCAAAAACGAGTTATAAGCCGCAAAAGAGTTGTTGCAAAAGCATCACAAATTGTAACCAATTTTTCTACGATGGTTGGCGTTGCCATCAATCATGGAAAGTGAAATAGAATTGCCACAGATACCACCTAAGATGGTCGATCATGACCCCTTACAAAATGGGGAAACACGAAAAGTTATATTGTTGTAGAACATGACAAATAATGGTTAGATGTGCCCTTCGAGCACACGACTTAACCAGATTAATATAGTCCACCATATTTAATTACATTGAATCCAATAGGTGAGCGGATTGTCTATTTGTTTAGAGAAAAAGTTATCCAAGACCGACCGACCCGAGTCAAGAAAGTCTGTCTCATGCGTTTTTTTATAGATGATCTCGGTCTCGCTCCTCCAGACATGAATCCCAAAATTTTGAGTTTATTTTTTTTGAAGAAAAGACCGCCTTGAGTTCACCCCAAATAAAAACATTGTGAAAACAATTGTAGCCCCTACCCTTAAAAAATGAAATAAATAATTATACATACTTTGAAATAATAGAGAGAAAAACAACAACTTTTATTAGATAGTAGTTAAATAGGTTGAACAATTAATATAGTTAGGTGGCAACTATTATTAAATAGTATAAACCATATACTCCAACCATTCATTAATAATTGGAAGCTCAACTCAAAATTGGATTAACACAAAAACCTATTCATTCGAATCAACCTACCCTTCTGAATCGATCTGGACTGGACCGATGCATTCAAAAATGGACAATGCACCTCACCTAGTGGATTCCGTGTAATTGAATATGGTAGACTAAATTACTCTAGTTTATTCATGTGCTTGAAGGGCACATACAACTATTATCTGCCATGTGCTACAACAATATTTTTTTTTTGTGTTTCCTCATTGTAGAAGGGGTCATGATAAACCATCTTGGTTTGTACCCGTGGTAATCCTACTGAAGTTGTCGTGATCGATGGTAGGGTGATCCATCACAGAAAAATTGGTTACAATTTGGAGTGCTTTCGCACCAACTGTTTTGAGACTTACAACTCATTTGTGGCATTGGTTGGCCTTAGTTAAATTTGTAATGCGCACACTTACCGCCAAAATTTTTACAAACACAAAATCCTAATCACTCCAATCAACCTAGCCTTCTGAAAAGATCTGTAGTGAACTGATCTATTCTAAAATGGATAATCCACCTCACTATATAGATTCGGTTTAAGAGAATTTGTTGGAAGGGGGAACACTACATTCTACGAACACTACTGTATTTTTAATCCAATACTATATGTATGTGGCTGTAGGTTTGTGACTAATCTTTAATGAGAAAACCCTATTATTAACTCTGAGCACTTCTATAAAGCGAGAAAGTGAAAGAAAGAAAGAATATTACTATATTTGCCCCCTAAAATAGAATATTACTATAACATGAAGATTATATATATACTAGAAAATTGATTCGCGCTTTGTGCAATATAATAATTATTTGAATTTATAAAATAAATTTTCTTTTAAATAAATATATATATATTTATAACATAATTATTAACAATTTATCGAAGTACAATTTATTAATGTTAATTTAGTTACACAACATAAAGATTAAATATATTTATGAAAGAGTGTTAAACTTATTTTTATGTTTTATAATATTATACAATGTAACGATTATTTATATTTTATAAAAATATTTGAAAATAAATGAGTAGATAATAAAAACAAATGCAAACAATTATGAATATGATGTTAAAATTCATGTATTTTTAAATAAATACAAACTATTAGAATAGATATATTAGTTATAGTAATTATAACTTATATATTTTTTTTAAAAACATTTGCAATATATGTTGATTCTAGTATAATATAACAATGATATTTTATAAAAGTAGTTCTAAACAAAGTATGAAGAAATTGTATTAAAATTATTATTATAAGTTTTTTATACCCTAAATTTTATGTTGTATACATAAGAATAAATATCTAGATAAAATTAATATGTGATTCTTATTTTCATAAAATTGATATATAATATACATAATTATCCTTAATTGAATCTTATATTATCTTGTAATAAAAAAATTTAATATATGCATATTCTTGCATTTCATAAAATATAAAATTTAGCAAATAAAATAAACTTAAGAAAAATCACAAATGCGCATGGAAAATAAGAAGAAATTAATGAAATTTTGTAATTTATTGGGAGAATGAATGAGAGACTTCAGAAGATTTTAAACTAAGTTACATGAAGTTCCACATATGAATGAGAATTATATGTTGACATGTACCAATTAGAAGTTATGAAATTAACATTAGGAATGAGAATTTATCTTAAAAAACTTATTTGTCACAATATACATATCCTAACCAAATTAATATATATATATATATATATATATATACATTGACAGTTTGATGGGATGAATATCATTCATAATGTGGAAGGGAAAAGTCTGAAAATGGTACAACATGTATGACGAAAATGATTTTCCAACCCAAACGATTGTTTTTGGTCCAACATGTTTGAAAATGATGGTAATTGGTACATCCATTACTTTTCTGTTAAAAAAATCGTTAAATATTTTTCATATTTACAAAATTAACCAAATATTTTTCTAAATGTTACAATTAAACCCTACAACCATACACCAATGTTTCAAATAAGTCCCGACTCGATTTAAGACAAACTGGGTTCCCTATCCAACGTTCGAACCCAGACCAGGTCACCCAATTCTGAGGACCTGGTCTGGGCTCGGACCCAGACCATAAGAACCTTTATTGGGGCTCAATTGGAGCTTCAATCGGTTTGGACCGAACCTATGGTCCGGGTTCAAACCCAGACCAGGTCGCCCAACCATGGGTACCTGGTATGGGTTTGGACCCAGACCAGGTCTCCAAACCATGTGGACCTGGTCTGGGTTCGTACCCATACCATAAGACACCCTATTAGGGCTCCAATTGAGCCCCAATCAGGAGTCCTATTGTCTTGGTCCGAGCCCAGACGAGGCCTCCATGGTTGGGTGACCTAGTCTAGGTTTTGACCTTGACTAGGGTACCCCCAGTGTGTCTTGAATCAAGTTGGGCCTTGTTTGAAACATTAGTGTAAGATTGTAGGGTTTACTTGTAACATTTAGAAAAATATTCAGTTAATTTTGCAAATATGAAAAATATTTAATGAAATTTTTTAACTGAAAAGTAACGGAGGTACCAATTACCATAATTTTCAAATGTATTGAACCATTGAGCATCACAAAAAAAACAAGTTGCACGAAAAAATATTTTGTGCAAAAATATTGGACCATTTTCAGACTTTTCCTTAATGTGGAAATGGGTAAAAAGGGTTCAAATCTATTTTGATAAAGATAAAATGAAATGATGAAAGGATATCTGAGCCCAAGTTCAACCTGGAGACATGTAGTGTGTCAGACTAACCTGATAACCAACTAGCCACCAAAGCAAGAAACAATTTATTAGTTAAGTGAATAAAATTATCTCTACAAATTGAGATAATATATACATAAAATGAAACAGCTAAAGTGTTAAAATAAATTATTCAGGAATTAATCTTTTATTATATAGTAGTTAAATTGGTCTAACAATTAATAAAGTTAGGTTACAACTATTATTAAATTGTAAACTCCGACCATTCATTTATGATTTGAAGCTTAACTAATGCCCAAAATTGGATCAACACAAAACCCCGATCATTCAAACCAACTTAGCCTATTGAATCGATCTGGACTGGACTGATCCATTAAAAAACTGGACAATGCGTCTCACCCAGTGGATTCAATCTAATTGATTCTGGTGGACTAAATTAATCTAGTTTAGTCGTTTGCTAGAAGGTCACATCCAACCATTATTTTCCATGTGCTACAACGACATAACCTTTTTCGTTTTTTCCCATTTCGGAAGGGGTCATTATAAACCATCTTGGTTTGTATCCGTGGCAATCATACTGCAATTGCCATGATCAATGGTAGCGTCAACCATCGCAGAATAATTGGTTACAATTTGGAGCGGTTTCGCAGCAACTGTTTTATGACCTACAACTCGTTTGTGGCATTGGTTGGCCTTAGTCATGTTTTGTAATGGGCTCACGTAATGCCCAAAATTATACTAACACAAAATCCTAATCATTTCAATCAACCTAGACTTGTGATCTATTCTAAAATTGATAATCCACCTCACTATATTGATTTTGTTTAAGCTAATCTGGTGGAATGAATTGATCTAGTGTAATCGTATGTTGCGAGGGCACATAAAACCATTATCGACCGTGTGTGATTACAGGACAACCTCTTATTTTTTTCCCTGTGATGCAGGAGGCAATGATGAAGCATCTTGAGTTGTTCCTGTGCCAATCATTATCCTAGTTTTGCGATAGAAGGAAATGCAACCCCTTGCATAATAATTGACTACAAATTGCTTGATTTCAGTACAACAGTTTTGCGATATACGTCCCGCTTTTAGGAACGGTTGGCCTTACTCAAGTATTGAAGTGGAACATTTCACGTGCTGTTCAACAAATAAGAAGCGTACCATTGGAGCCCCAGTAACAGTATTAGAAGATCGCCAATACAAACACACACAAAACAATATATTATTTAAGTGTACTTGGATCTTGCAATAACATCTACGGGACATGATCTATCTAAGATCGAATTTCACAATGCCTTCAAATGGGGAACATCGCGATTTAACGAACACTATTCTATGTTTAATCTGATACTAATGTACGTGGCTATAGGTTTTGCCTAATTGTTTAATAAGAAAATTTATTCGTAACTCTAAACACTTCTATAGAAAGAGCAAGTGAAAGAAAGAGAGAATATAATCGGCCCCCAAAAGAGAATATTTCCATAATCTGCCCCCATAGAGAATACTACTATATGATGACGATTACATTTACATATAGGGTTAATAATCAAAGTGTTACCCCAATTTTGAGTACTTTACAAATCGCTACTTGAACTTTACTTTTTCAAAAACTACTCTCTAAACTTTGACACTTGGGGCAAATTTCTACCTCGGTTAACTTTTCGGTTAAATATGGACGAAAAATGACGTGGCAGCGAATGATTGGTCCCTGATTTAAACAAATATTTTTTCTTTAAAATACCAAAAAAATCTAGCATTTTATTTAAAAAATGAAGTAAAAAAGTAATAAATATTTAGTTATATATATATATATATATTAGTAAAAAATTATATTAAAAGCTCTTATTTTCTATATTAATTTTCGAAATTTGTTTTTAAAAAATTTCAGATTTTTTTTGGTATTTTTTAAAATAATTTAGTTTTTAAATCAGGAACCAATCATATGTTCCCATGTCATTTTCCATCCATATCTAACAGAAAAGTTAACTGAGGTAGAAATTTTCCCCAACTCCAAAATTATAGGTATTAAATTTTGAAAACTAAAAATTTAATTAGCAATTTGTAAAGTGCTCAAAGTTGAAGTAGCGATTTGGTTATTAACTCTTACTTATATATATTGACGGGTTGATCGGATGAAAATTTATCATATTATGGAAAAGGGAAAAAAGGATTCACGTCAATTTTAATGAAGATATAATTAAATTATGAAAGGATGTCTCAGCGCAGGTTCAAACTGGGGACCTATAGTTTCTGAGACTAGCGTGATATCTAATTACACCACCGAGACAACCTAGAATTTATTAGTAAAGTGAATTAATTTATTTCTACTAATTGAGATAATATATATATATAATAAAAATACTAAACCGTTAAAAAAGAATTATTCAAAGAAGTTAATCTTTTATTAGATAGTAGTTAAATTGGTCAAACAATTAATAAAGTTAGGTTACAACTATTATTAAATTGTAAAGTCCGATCATTTATTACTAATTTGAAGCTTAACTAATGCCCAAAAATCCGATCATTCAAATCCGATCAACACAAAAACCTGATCATTCAAATAAACTTAGCCTTTTGTATCGATATGAACTGGATCGATCAATTAAAAAAATGGACAATGCGTCTAACCTAGTGGGTTCAGTCAAATTGAATCTAGTGGACTCATTTGTCGGAAGGGAACATCCAACCAATATCTTCCATGTGCTACAACGACATAACCTTTTTTTTTGTTTTCCCATTTCAGAAGAGGTCATGATAAACCACCTTGGTTTGTATTTGTGGTCTATTGCACTTGCCGTGATCTATGGTAGCGCCATCCATCGCAGAAAAATTAGTTACATTTTGGAGTGCTTTCGCAACAATTGTTTTGCGACCTACAACTCGTTTGTGGCATTGGTTGGCCTTAGTCAAATTTTGTAATGGGCTCTCTTAATGCCCAAAATTATACCAACACATAATTCTAATCATCCCAATCAAGTTAGCCTTCAGAAAAGATCTATACTAAACTGATCTATTCTAAAATGGATAATCCACCTCACTATATTGATTCAGTTTAAGCGAATCTAGTGGAAGGAATTGATCTAGTGTAATTTGCAAGGGCACACGAAACTATTATCCACCATTTACAATTACGGTACAACCTCTTATATTTTCCCAGTGCAGTTGGTTATCATGGTAGTCTCACACAGACAACTAATCGCAAACGGTGGATAATGGTTTAATGAGCCCTTGCAACATAAGATTACACTAGATATATTCCTTCTGCCAAATTCGCTTAAACCGAATCAATATATTGAGATGGATTATCCATTTTAGAATAAATCAGTTCGGTGCATATAGTTTTTGAAGGCTAGGTTGATTGGAATGATTAGGATTTTGTCTTAGTATAATTTTGTACATCAACTGAGCCCATTACAAAACTAGACTAAGGCTAACCAATGCCACAAACGAGTCGTAGGTCGCAAAACAGTTGCTGCGAAAGCACTCCAAATTGTAACTATTTTTTCTGCGATGGCTGACACTACCGTCGATCACAGCAAGTGCAGTAGGATGACCACGGATACAAACCAATATGTTTTATCATGACCCCTTCCAAAATGGGAAAACACAAAAAAGGTATGTTGTGGTAACACGTAGAAGATAATGGTTGGATCTACCCTTCCAGCACACGACTAAACTAGATTACTTTAGGCTACCAAATTTAATAAGACTGGTTACACTAGGTGAGGCGCATTATCCATTTTTGAATAAAATGGTCCAATCCAGATCGATTCAGAAGTCTAGATTGATTGGAATGTGTCAGGTTTTTGTGTTGATCGACTTTTGGGCATTAATTGAGCTTCAAATTAATAATGAATGGTGGAAGTTTAGGGATTAGACTATTTAGTAATAGTTGTACCCTGACTTTAATAATTGTTCAGCCAATTTAAATACTATTGAATAAAAGATTAAGTTCTTTGATTTTTTATTTGACAATTTAGTAGTTTTATTTTTCATATATAGTACCTCAATTAGTAGAAATGCATTAATTCACTTTAGTCACAACCTGTATGTTGTCTATGTGGTGTAGTGGGTTATCACGCTAGTTTCACACACTTGAGGTCCCCAATTCGAACCTGGGACCAGACATCATGTCATTTCTTTTATGTCTTCCACAAAATACAATTGAACCCATTTTTACAATTTGCACAATATGATTTATGTTCATTCGATCAATTCGTAAATATAGATATAATCTTCATCTTATAGTAATATTTTCTTTTGGGGTTGATTATAGTAAAATTCTTTATTTTATTTCAGTTTCTTGCTCTATAGAAGTGCTGAGAGTTAAGAATAGTTTTTTCGCAGTTGCTGCGATGGCTGCGATGGCTGGAACTACAGTCGATCACGGCAAGTGCAGTAGGATGACCACAGTTACAAACCAAGATGATTTATCATGTCCCCTTCCAAAATGGGAAAACACAAAAAACGTATGCCGTTGTATCACGCAGAAGATAATGGTTGGATCTACCCGTCCAGCACACTACCAAACTAGATTACTTGAGGCTACCAAATTTAATAAGACTGGTTACACTAGGTGAGGCGCATTGCCCATTTTTGAATGGGTTGGTCCAGTCCAGATCGATTCAGAAGTCTAGATTGATTGGAATGTTCAAGTTTTTGTGTTGATCCACTTTTGGGCATTAGTTGAGCTTCAAATGAATAATGAATGTTCGAAATTTACGGTTTAGACTATTTCATAATAGTTGTATCTTAAATTTATTATTTGTTCGACCAATTTAAATACTATCTAATAAAAGAATATTTTTTTTTTTTGACAATTTAGCAGTTTTATTTTAGATATATAGTACCTCAATTAGTAGAAACTCATTAATTCCCTTTAGTTATAACTTGTATTTTGTATGGGTGGTGTAGTAGGTTATCACGCTAGTCTCACACACTAGAGGTCCCCAGTTCGAACCTGGGCTAAGACATTAATTCATTTCATTATGTCTTCCACAAAATACAATTGAATCCATTTTTATCTTTTCCACAATATGATTTATGTTCATTCGATCAATTCGTAAATATAGATATAATCTTCATCTTATAGTAATATTTTATTTTGGGGTCGATTATAGTAAAATTCTTTCTTTCTTTCAGGTTCTTGTTGAATAGAAGTGCTGAGAGTTAAGAATAGTTTTTTCTCATTAAGAATTGGTCACAAAGCTTTAGCCACAGACAATTTATGTTAGTACCTGATTAAACATACAGTAGTGTCCTTTAAACCTTAGTGTACCCCCTTGTAAGGCCTTGGGAAATTCTTGCTTAGATAGATCATGTCCCGTAAATATGCTTGCAAGATCCAGTACGCTTAAATAATATATTTACTTTTGTGTTTGTATTGGTCATCTCAAAATGTTGTTACTGATTCCATAAAGGTATGCTTCTTAGTAGTTTTATTTTATCTAGATGTATATATATATATATATATATATATATATAATCTGAATTAGTATAAATAAATTAATTCACTTACTCCTTACTTGTAGCTTGTGTGGGTGGTGTACATATACAGAGGAAGAAATATACCTCTTAACCAAGAAGACGAACCGGTTCACGATTTAACAATCGCAAGCCAAGGTTTCGTCCCAGCAAAAGATGCGGAAAGCTACAACAACAAAAGAATCGTAAAGAATGAACAACAAGATATCAAATAACGATTCGTAACTTGAAAATCGCAGCAATAATCCTTTCGTCTTCAAGCCGAAGACTCAGCAACACACATAAATCACAACGAAGAAGGTGAAGAACTCCTTAGTGCTTTGATACCATGCTAAAATTGGACACGAATCAAGCAAGAACAGAAAACCCTAGAATCAGAAGAGGCAGACTTGGGGTTCATCGGGTCAGTTCCTTCAACTGGTGACCCTCCCCCTTAAATACAAAACCCTAAAGACTATATGTTCAATTCGGAATAAATGAAACAACAGAAGATGAAACGACTAAGTTACAAAACTAAACGACACAAAAGAAAGAAACTGAAGAGACAGATTCCAAAAGCTTCAGCATATCGAACCGGACGGAACGAGCCGGGGCAAACAGAGGAGCAGTCGGGCCATATATCAAAATAAACATGGGCCTGAACCAACAACAATGGGCCTGTATTTATCCAACATTGAATAAGACAAATGAACAATAATCAGCCTGCTAATAGCAATCTCAATAGATAGTTTAAAACTGTAAAAAGAACTACCTGAAAATACTCATTAAATAATAAAACGACAAAAGAAGACATTCTTTTCAGCAAAGTTGCTGAGTTTATTTGTATTTTATTTTAACCACGTGCAGCGACATTGACAGCTCCGTATCGAAGCGTAAGGAAAATGTTGGGTATTGATAGTGACATCCCAATAAGGAAGAGACCCCAGAGGCCCAATAACTTTGAAGGGGGTGAAACCCATGTCATTCGAACCGGACCAACCCATGTTAAAGTCGATCTGGCCCTCGTGAAGTGGCCCAGTATCGAGCCCAAGATAAAGTGGATGCCAAAGGCTCCATCACGGGTCATCATTAACCCTAGTCGCGGACTCCTACTGATCGCCAAAGGAGTGCTCGCCCAAAGAGAGTCCCATCTCTCTTCTCTGGTCCCACCAACCATCACTAAAGACATGGCCACAATATCCCGCATATCTCAGGCACATATTCTCTTAAGATTACATATGATAACTACAATATTACACCATAACCGTAATATCTGCTAGCCTAATCTTCACCAATACAATATTCATTAATATATATTGTTGCCTTTTACGGGTTGGTCTGCTTACTCTATAAATACATTTTCTTTACATACATTCAGTTACATTTTGAGTTTTATACACACATATACTCATTTAAGCATCGGAGAGGGACCCAGAGACACCCCCTCTGTTGCGATCCCGTTCCTGCAGGTTCATCTTTCCATTTGCATTCAATTCACTGCCAAGTTAGCATTCAGGAAATCAAAATCCAGCATTTGGCATCGTCTGTGGGAATCGAGTAATACATCCATGCAAACTCGATCCAAAAGCAATCGCCGGAACCAGACTAATGAGCAGTCCTCTGACAGCTCTGATTCCGAAGCAGCTTCGCCACTCCATCAAGAACCTGCTAGCCAAGAAGATCCCAATGCTGTCCCCCCGAGGTCGGCTCGAGAACACGTCGGCAATTCTAGACCAACTCCCGTTCCCAATACTACAGAGACTCCAACACCACAAACCGTCCACATCGCTAAGGAAAGCATCCAGCTGACCCTGGAGATGATATCGCTCCTAGAGACCATCTTAGGGCAGGCTCGCCGACAAGCCCCTGCTCCTCTGTAAAACTATCGCCCCGCAGCCACAGGGCCCAGACCAGCGGAAACTGGACATCTGGGCCCTACAACCCCCCAAGAGGATCAGGAGATGACATTGGGACACCAGTCCCTACCCTTGGCGGCCACCGATTCTGCCAATCCTTCTAGTGCCATGCCGAATGAAGGCCAGCCAAACCAGTGCACTCTTGATCAGGTGGAGGAGCTTATCAACAAGAGGCTCCAGGAAAGGCGAACGACAGTCGCAGCTCCCTTCAGGGAGCTATCAGCTCATCCCTTCACTACCGATCTGGTCGCCATCAAAATCCCAAAGGATGTCATCGCCAGGGCCATCCCCGAATACAGTGGTGGAGGCGATCCCATTATCCACGTCAACAAGCATGAGGCCTCGCTGTTTGGGTAAGTCAAATGATCCAAATCACTTGGCTTTATTATTTTCGTCGACTCTTTTGGGCTCGGCATCGTCCTGGTTCTTCACCCTTCCTGCAGGATCAATAGGGACTTGGTCAGAGCTGAAAAACAAGTTCTTGGAGCAAGTATAAATAAATTAATTCACTTACTCCTAACTTGTAGCTTGTCTGGGTGGTGTAGTTGGTTATCACAGTAGTCTCAGAGAGACAACTATAAGATTGTGTCATATTCGCAAACGGTGGATAATGGTTTCATGAGCCCTTACAAGATATGATTACACTAGATCAATTCCTTCCACCAAATTCGCTTAAACCGAATCAATATAATGAGATGGATTATCCATTTTCGAATAAATCAGTTCAGTGCAGATCTTTTTTGAAGGCTAGGTTGATTGGAATGATTAGGATTTTGTGTTAGTATAATTTTGGGCATTAAGTGAGCCCATTAAAAAACTAGACTAAGGCCAACCAATGCCACAAACGAGTTGTAGGTCGCAAAACAGTTGTTGCGAAAGCAATCCAAATTGTAACTAGTTTTTCTGCGATGGCTCGCACTACCGTCGATCACAGCAAATGCAGTAGGATGACCACGGACACAGACCAAGACTGTTTATCATGACCCCTTACAAAATGGGAAAAGACAAAAAAGGTATTTCGTGGTAACACGTAGAAGATAATGGTTGGATCTACCCTTCCAGCACACGACTAAACTAGATTACCTTAGGCTACCAAATTTAATAAATCTGGTTACACTAGGTGAGGCGCATTATCCATTTTTGAATGGATTGGTCCAGTCCACATCGATTTAGAAGTCTAGATCGATTGGAATCTTCAGTTTTTTGTGTTGATCCAATTTAGGGCATTAGTTGAGCTTCAAATTAATAATGAATGGTCGAAGTTTAAGGGTTAGACTATTTAATAAAAGTTGTACCCCAACTTTACTAATTGTTCGACCAATTTAAATACTATCTAATAAAAGATTAACTTTTTTGAATATTATTTTTGACAATTTAGTAGTTTTATTTTACGTATATAGTAACTCAATTAGTAGAAATACATTTATTTACTTTAGTTATAACCTGTATGTTGTCTGGGTGGTGTAGTGGGTTATCACGCTAGTCTCACACACTATAGGTCCCCAGTTCGAACCTGGGCTCAGACATCATGTCATTTCATTTATGTCTTCCACAAAATAGGATTGAATCCATTTTTACCTCTTCCACAATATGATTTATGTTCATTCGATCAATTCGTGAATATAGATATAATCTTCATCTTATAGTAATATTTTCTTTGGGGGTCGATTATAGGAAAACTCTTTATTTCTTTCAGTTTCTTGCTCTATAGAAGTGCTGAGAGTTAAGAATAAGTTTTTCTCAATAAAGAATTGGTCACAAAGCTTTAGCCACATACAATTTATGTTAGTACGTGATTAAATATACAGTAGTGTTGTTTAAACCTTAGTGTTTCCGCTTGTAAGGAATTGGGAAATTCTTGCTTAGATAGAGCATGCCCCGTAAATATGCTTGCAAGATGCAATACAGTTAAATAATCTTTTTACTATTGTGTTTGTATTGGTCATCTCAAAATGTTGTCACTGAAGCCATAAAGGTATGATTCTTAGCAGTTTTATTTTATATAAATGTATATATATATATAATCTCAATTAGTATAAATAAATTAATTCACTTACTCCTAACTTGTAGCTTGTCTGGGTGGTGTAGTTTGTTATCACGGTAGTCTCAGAGAGACAACTATAAGATTGTGTCATATTCGCAAACGGTGGATAATGGTTTTATGAGCCCTTACAAGATATGATTACACTAGATCAATTCCTTCCACCAAATTCGCTTAAACCGAATCAATATAATGAGATTGATTATCCATTTTCGAATAAATCAGTTCAGTGCAGATCTTTTTTGAAGGCTAGGTTGATTGGAATGATTAGGAATTTGTGTTAGTATAATTTTGGGCATTAAGTGAGCCCGTTAAAAAACTAGACTAAGGCCAACCAATGCCATAAACGAGTTGTAGGTCGCAAAACAGTTGTTGCGAAAGCAATCCAAATTGTAACTAGTTTTTCTGCGATGGCTCGCACTACCGTCGATCACAGCAAATGCAGTAGGATGACCACGGACACAGACCAAGACTGTTTATCATGACCCCTTACAAAATGGGAAAAGACAAAAAAGGTATTTCGTGGTAACACGTAGAAGATAATGGTTGGATCTACCCTTCCAGCACACGGCTAAACTAGATTACTTTAGGCTACCAAATTTAATAAAACTGGTTACACTAGGTGAGGCGCATTATCCATTTTTGAATGGATTGGTCCAGTCCACATCGATTTAGAAGTCTAGATCGATTGGAATGTTCAGGTTTTCGTGTTAATCCAATTTAGGGCATTAGTTGAGCTTCAAATTAATAATGAATGGTCGAAGTTTAAGGGTTAGACTATTTAATAAAAGTTGTATCCCAACTTTACTAATTGTTCGACCAATTTAAATACTATCTAATAAAAGATTAACTTTTTTGAATATTATTTTTGACAATTTAGTAGTTTTATTTTACGTATATAGTAACTCAATTAGTAGAAATATATTAATTCACATTAGTCATAACCTGTATGTTGTCTGGGTGGTGTAGTGGGTTATCACGCTAGTCTCACACACTAGAGGTCCCCAGTTCGAACCTGGGCTCAGACATCATGTCATTTCATTTATGTCTTCCACAAAATAGGATTGAATCCATTTTTACCTCTTCCACAATATGATTTATGTTCATTCGATCAATTCGTGAATATAGATATAATCTTCATCTTATAGTAATATTTTCTTTGGGGGTCGATTATAGGAAAACTCTTTATTTCTTTCAGTTTCTTGCTCTATAGAAGTGCTAAGAGTTAAGAATAAGTTTTTCTCATTAAAGAATTGGTCACAAAGCTTTAGCCACATACATTTTATGTTAGTACGTGATTAAATGTACAGTAGTGTTGTTTAAACCTTAGTGTTCCCCCTTGTAAGGCGTTGGGAAATTCTTGCTTAGATAGAGCATGCCCCGTAAATATGCTTGCAAGATGCAATACACTTAAATAATCTTTTTACTATTGTGTTTGTATTGGTCATCTCAAAATGTTGTCACTGAAGCCATAAAGGTATGATTCTTAGCAGTTTTATTTTATATAAATGTATATATATATATATTATATATATATTATCTCAATTAGTATAAATAAATTAATTCACTTACTCCTAACTTGTAGCTTGTCTGGGTGGTGTAGTTGGTTATCACGGTAGTCTCGGAAAGACAACTATAAGATTGTGTCATATTCGCAAACTGTGGATAATGGTTTCATGAGCCCTTACAAGATATGATTACACTAGATCAATTCCTTCCACCAAATTCGCTTAAACCGAATCAATATAATGAGATGCATTATCCATTTTCGAATAAATCAGTTCAGTGCAGATCTTTTTTGAAGGCTAGGTTGATTGGAATGATTAGGATTTTGTGTTAGTATAATTTTGGGCATTAAGTGAGCCCATTAAAAAACTAGACTAAGGCCAACCAATGCCACAAACGAGTTGTAGGTCGCAAAACAGTTGTTGCGAAAGCAATCCAAATTGTAACTAGTTTTTCTGCGATGGCTCGCACTACCGTCGATCACAGCAAATGCAGTAGGATGACCACGGACACAGACCAAGACTGTTTATCATGACCTCTTACAAAATGGGAAAAGACAAAAAAGGTATTTCGTGGTAACACGTAGAAGATAATGGTTGGATCTACCCTTCCAGCATACGACTAAACTAGATTACTTTAGGCTACCAAATTTAATAAAACTGGTTACACTAGGTGAGGCGCATTATCAATTTTTGAATGGATTGGTCCAGTCCACATCGATTTAGAAGTCTAGATCGATTGGAATGTTCAGGTTTTTGTGTTGATCCAATTTAGGGCATTAGTTGAGCTTCAAATTAATAATGAATGGTCGAAGTTTAAGGGTTAGACTATTTAATAAAAGTTGTACCCCAACTTTACTAATTGTTCGACCAATTTAAATACTATCTAATAAAAGATTAACTTTTTTGAATATTATTTTTGACAATTTAGTAGTTTTATTTTACGTATATAGTAACTCAATTAGTAGAAATACATTTATTTACTTTAGTTATAACCTGTATGTTGTCTGGGTGGTGTAGTGGGTTATCACGCTAGTCTCACACACTAGAGGTCCCCAGTTCGAACCTGGGCTCAGACATCATGTTATTTCATTTATGTCTTCCACAAAATAGGATTGAATCCATTTTTACCTCTTCCACAATATGATTTATGTTCATTCGATCAATTCGTGAATATAGATATAATCTTCATCTTATAGTAATATTTTCTTTGGGGGTCGATTATAGGAAAACTCTTTATTTCTTTCAGTTTCTTGCTCTATAGAAGTGCTGAGAGTTAAGAATAAGTTTTTCTCAATAAAGAATTGGTCACAAAGCTTTAGCCACGTACATTTTATGTTAGTACGTGATTAAATATACAGTAGTGTTGTTTAAACCTTAGTATTTCCGCTTGTAAGGAATTGGGAAATTCTTGCTTAGATAGAGCATGCCCCGTAAATATGCTTGCAAGATGCAATACACTTAAATAATCTTTTTACTATTGTGTTTGTATTGGTCATCTCAAAATGTTGTCACTAAAGCCATAAAGGTATGATTCTTAGCAGTTTTATTTTATATAAATGTATATATATATATATATTATATATATTATCTCAATTAGTATAAATAAATTAATTCACTTACTCCTAACTTGTAGCTTGTCTGGGTGGTGTAGTTGGTTATCACGGTAGTCTCGGAAAGACAACTATAAGATTGTGTCATATTCGCAAACTGTGGATAATGGTTTCATGAGCCCTTACAAGATATGATTACACTAGATCAATTCCTTCCACCAAATTCGCTTAAACCGAATCAATATAATGAGATGCATTATCCATTTTCGAATAAATCAGTTCAGTGCAGATCTTTTTTGAAGGCTAGGTTGATTGGAATGATTAGGATTTTGTGTTAGTATAATTTTGGGCATTAAGTGAGCCCATTAAAAAACTAGACTAAGGCCAACCAATGCCACAAACGAGTTGTAGGTCGCAAAACAGTTGTTGCGAAAGCAATCCAAATTGTAACTAGTTTTTCTGCGATGGCTCGCACTACCGTCGATCACAGCAAATGCAGTAGGATGACCACGGACACAGACCAAGACTGTTTATCATGACCTCTTACAAAATGGGAAAAGACAAAAAAGGTATTTCGTGGTAACACGTAGAAGATAATGGTTGGATCTACCCTTCCAGCATACGACTAAACTAGATTACTTTAGGCTACCAAATTTAATAAAACTGGTTACACTAGGTGAGGCGCATTATCCATTTTTGAATGGATTGGTCCAGTCCACATCGATTTAGAAGTCTAGATCGATTGGAATGTTCAGGTTTTTGTGTTGATCCAATTTAGGGCATTAGTTGAGCTTCAAATTAATAATGAATGGTCGAAGTTTAAGGGTTAGACTATTTAATAAAAGTTGTACCCCAACTTTACTAATTGTTCGACCAATTTAAATACTATCTAATAAAAGATTAACCTTTTTGAATATTATTTTTGACAATTTAGTAGTTTTATTTTACGTATATAGTAACTCAATTAGTAGAAATACATTTATTTACTTTAGTTATAACCTGTATGTTGTCTGGGTGGTGTAGTGGGTTATCACGCTAGTCTCACACACTAGAGGTCCCCAGTTCGAACCTGGGCTCAGACATCATGTTATTTCATTTATGTCTTCCACAAAATAGGATTGAATCCATTTTTACCTCTTCCACAATATGATTTATGTTCATTTGATCAATTCGTGAATATAGATATAATCTTCATCTTATAGTAATATTTTCTTTGGGGGTCGATTATAGGAAAACTCTTTATTTCTTTCAGTTTCTTGCTCTATAGAAGTGCTGAGAGTTAAGAATAAGTTTTTCTCAATAAAGAATTGGTCACAAAGCTTTAGCCACGTACATTTTATGTTAGTACGTGATTAAATATACAGTAGTGTTGTTTAAACCTTAGTATTTCCGCTTGTAAGGAATTGGGAAATTCTTGCTTAGATAGAGCATGCCCCGTAAATATGCTTGCAAGATGCAATACACTTAAATAATCTTTTTACTATTGTGTTTGTATTGGTCATCTCAAAATGTTGCCACTGAAGCCATAAAGGTATGATTCTTAGCAGTTTTATTTTATATAAATGTATATATATATATATATATATATATTATCTCAATTAGTATAAATAAATTAATTCACTTACTCCTAACTTGTAGCTTGTCTGGGTGGTGTAGTTTGTTATCACAGTAGTCTCAGAGAGACAACTATAAGATTGTGTCATATTCGCAAACGGTGGATAATGGTTTCATGAGCCCTTACAAGATATGATTACACTAGATCAATTCCTTCCACCAAATTCGCTTAAACCGAATCAATATAATGAGATTGATTATCCATTTTCGAATAAATCAGTTCAGTGCAGATCGTTTTTGAAGGCTAGGTTGATTGGAATGATTAGGATTTTGTGTTAGTATAATTTTGGGCATTAAGTAAGCCCATTAAAAAACTAGACTAAGGCCAACCAATGCCACAAACGAGTTGTAGGTCGCAAAACAGTTGTTGCGAAAGCAATCCAAATTGTAACTAGTTTTTCTGCGATGGCTCGCACTACCGTCGATCACAGCAAATGCAGTAGGATGACCACGGACACAGACCAAGACTGTTTATCATGACCCCTTACAAAATGGGAAAATACAAAAAAGGTATTTCGTGGTAACACGTAGAAGATAATGGTTGGATCTACCCTTCCAGCACACGACTAAACTAAATTACTTTAGGCTACCAAATTTAATAAAACTGGTTACACTAGGTGAGGCGCATTATCCATTTTTGAATGGATTGGTCCAGTCCACATCGATTTAGAAGTCTAGATCGATTGGAATGTTCAGGTTTTTGTGTTGATCCAATTTAGGGCATTAGTTGAGCTTCAAATTAATAATGAATGGTCGAAGTTTAAGGGTTAGACTATTTAATAAAAGTTGTACCCCAACTTTACTAATTGTTCGACCAATTTAAATACTATCTAATAAAAGATTAACCTTTTTGAATATTATTTTTGACAATTTAGTAGTTTTATTTTACGTATATAGTAACTCAATTAGTAGAAATACATTTATTTACTTTAGTTATAACCTGTATGTTGTCTGGGTGGTGTAGTGGGTTATCACGCTAGTCTCACACACTAGAGGTCCCCAGTTCGAACCTGGGCTCAGACATCATGTTATTTCATTTATGTCTTCCACAAAATAGGATTGAATCCATTTTTACCTCTTCCACAATATGATTTATGTTCATTTGATCAATTCGTGAATATAGATATAATCTTCATCTTATAGTAATATTTTCTTTGGGGGTCGATTATAGGAAAACTCTTTATTTCTTTCAGTTTCTTGCTCTATAGAAGTGCTGAGAGTTAAGAATAAGTTTTTCTCAATAAAGAATTGGTCACAAAGCTTTAGCCACGTACATTTTATGTTAGTACGTGATTAAATATACAGTAGTGTTGTTTAAACCTTAGTATTTCCGCTTGTAAGGAATTGGGAAATTCTTGCTTAGATAGAGCATGCCCCGTAAATATGCTTGCAAAATGCAATACACTTAAATAATCTTTTTACTATTGTGTTTGTATTGGTCATCTCAAAATGTTGCCACTGAAGCCATAAAGGTATGATTCTTAGCAGTTTTATTTTATATAAATGTATATATATATATATATATATATATATTATCTCAATTAGTATAAATAAATTAATTCACTTACTCCTAACTTGTAGCTTGTCTGGGTGGTGTAGTTTGTTATCACAGTAGTCTCAGAGAGACAACTATAAGATTGTGTCATATTCGCAAACGGTGGATAATGGTTTCATGAGCCCTTACAAGATATGATTACACTAGATCAATTCCTTCCACCAAATTCGCTTAAACCGAATCAATATAATGAGATTGATTATCCATTTTCGAATAAATCAGTTCAGTGCAGATCGTTTTTGAAGGCTAGGTTGATTGGAATGATTAGGATTTTGTGTTAGTATAATTTTGGGCATTAAGTAAGCCCATTAAAAAACTAGACTAAGGCCAACCAATGCCACAAACGAGTTGTAGGTCGCAAAACAGTTGTTGCGAAAGCAATCCAAATTGTAACTAGTTTTTCTGCGATGGCTCGCACTACCGTCGATCACAGCAAATGCAGTAGGATGACCACGGACACAGACCAAGACTGTTTATCATGACCCCTTACAAAATGGGAAAAGACAAAAAAGGTATTTCGTGGTAACACGTAGAAGATAATGGTTGGATCTACCCTTCCAGCACACGACTAAACTAAATTACTTTAGGCTACCAAATTTAATAAAACTGGTTACACTAGGTGAGGCGCATTATCCATTTTTGAATGGATTGGTCCAGTCCACATCGATTTAGAAGTCTAGATCGATTGGAATGTTCAGGTTTTTGTGTTGATCCAATTTAGGGCATTAGTTGAGCTTCAAATTAATAATGAATGGTCGAATTTTAAGGGTTAGACTATTTAATAAAAGTTGTACCCCAACTTTACTAATTGTTCGACCAATTTAAATACTATCTAATAAAAGATTAACCTTTTTGAATATTATTTTTGACAATTTAGTTGTTTTATTTTACGTATATAGTAACTCAATTAGTAGAAATACATTTATTTACTTTAGTTATAACCTGTATGTTGTCTGGGTGGTGTAGTGGGTTATCACGCTAGTCTCACACACTAGAGGTCCCCAGTTCGAACCTGGGCTCAGACATCATGTCATTTCATTTATGTCTTCCACAAAATAGGATTGAATCCATTTTTACCTCTTCCACAATATGATTTATGTTCATTCGATCAATTCGTGAATATAGATATAATCTTCATCTTATAGTAATATTTTCTTTGGGGGTCGATTATAGGAAAACTCTTTATTTCTTTCAGTTTCTTGCTCTATAGAAGTGCTGAGAGTTAAGAATAAGTTTTTCTCATTAAAGAATTGGTCACAAAGCTTTAGCCACGTACATTTTATGTTAGTACGTGATTAAATATACAGTAGTGTTGTTTAAACCTTAGTATTTCCGCTTGTAAGGAATTGGGAAATTCTTGCTTAGATAGAGCATGCCCCGTAAATATGCTTGCAAGATGCAATACACTTAAATAATCTTTTTACTATTGTGTTTGTATTGGTCATCTCAAAATGTTGCCACTGAAGCCATAAAGGTATGATTCTTAGCAGTTTTATTTTATATAAATGTATATATATATATATATATATATATTATCTCAATTAGTATAAATAAATTAATTCACTTACTCCTAACTTGTAGCTTGTCTGGGTGGTGTAGTTTGTTATCACAGTAGTCTCAGAGAGACAACTATAAGATTGTGTCATATTCGCAAACGGTGGATAATGGTTTCATGAGCCCTTACAAGATATGATTACACTAGATCAATTCCTTCCACCAAATTCGCTTAAACCGAATCAATATAATGAGATTGATTATCCATTTTCGAATAAATCAGTTCAGTGCAGATCGTTTTTGAAGGCTAGGTTGATTGGAATGATTAGGATTTTGTGTTAGTATAATTTTGGGCATTAAGTAAGCCCATTAAAAAACTAGACTAAGGCCAACCAATGCCACAAACGAGTTGTAGGTCGCAAAACAGTTGTTGCGAAAGCAATCCAAATTGTAACTAGTTTTTCTGCGATGGCTCGCACTACCGTCGATCACAGCAAATGCAGTAGGATGACCACGGACACAGACCAAGACTGTTTATCATGACCCCTTACAAAATGGGAAAAGACAAAAAAGGTATTTCGTGGTAACACGTAGAAGATAATGGTTGGATCTACCCTTCCAGCACACGACTAAACTAAATTACTTTAGGCTACCAAATTTAATAAAACTGGTTACACTAGGTGAGGCGCATTATCCATTTTTGAATGGATTGGTCCAGTCCACATCGATTTAGAAGTCTAGATCGATTGGAATGTTCAGGTTTTTGTGTTGATCCAATTTAGGGCATTAGTTGAGCTTCAAATTAATAATGAATGGTCGAAGTTTAAGGGTTAGACTATTTAATAAAAGTTGTACCCCAACTTTACTAATTGTTCGACCAATTTAAATACTATCTAATAAAAGATTAACTTTTTTGAATATTATTTTTGACAATTTAGTAGTTTTATTTTACGTATATAGTAACTCAATTAGTAGAAATACATTTATTTACTTTAGTTATAACCTGTATGTTGTCTGGGTGGTGTAGTGGGTTATCACGCTAGTCTCACACACTAGAGGTCCCCAGTTCGAACCTGGGCTCAGACATCATGTCATTTCATTTATGTCTTCCACAAAATAGGATTGAATCCATTTTTACCTCTTCCACAATATGATTTATGTTCATTCGATCAATTCGTGAATATAGATATAATCTTCATCTTATAGTAATATTTTCTTTGGGGGTCGATTATAGGAAAACTCTTTATTTCTTTCAGTTTCTTCCTCTATAGAAGTGCTGAGAGTTAAGAATAAGTTTTTCTCATTAAAGAATTGGTCACAAAGCTTTAGCCACGTACATTTTATGTTAGTACGTGATTAAATATACAGTATTGTTGTTTAAACCTTAGTATTTCCGCTTGTAAGGAATTGGGAAATTCTTGCTTAGATAGAGCATGCCCCGTAAATATGCTTGCAAGATGCAATACAGTTAAATAATCATTTTACTATTGTGTTTGTATTGGTCATCTCAAAATGTTGTCACTGAAGCCATAAAGGTATGATTCTTAGCAGTTTTATTTTATATAAATGTATATATATATATATATATATATATATTATCTCAATTAGTATAAATAAATTAATTCACTTACTCCTAACTTGTAGCTTGTCTGGGTGGTGTAGTTTGTTATCACGGTAGTCTCAGAGAGACAACTATAAGATTGTGTCATATTCGCAAACGGTGGATAATGGTTTCATGAGCCCTTACAAGATATGATTACACTAGATCAATTCCTTCCGCCAAATTCGCTTAAACCGAATCAATATAATGAGATTGATTATCCATTTTCGAATAAATCAGTTCAGTGCAGATCGTTTTTGAAGGCTAGGTTGATTGGAATGATTAGGATTTTGTGTTAGTATAATTTTGGGCATTAAGTGAGCCCATTAAAAAACTAGACTAAGGCCAACCAATGCCACAAACGAGTTGTAGGTCGCAAAACAGTTGTTGCGAAAGCAATCCAAATTGTAACTAGTTTTTATGCGATGGCTCGCACTACCGTCGATCACAGCAAATGCAGTAGGATGACCACGGACACAGACCAAGACTGTTTATCATGACCCCTTACAAAATGGGAAAATACAAAAAAGGTATTTCGTGGTAACACGTAGAAGATAATGGTTGGATCTACCCTTCCAGCACACGACTAAACTAAATTACTTTAGGCTACCAAATTTAATAAAACTGGTTACACTAGGTGAGGCGCATTATCCATTTTTGAATGGATTGGTCCAGTCCACATCGATTTAGAAGTCTAGATCGATTGGAATGTTCAGGTTTTTGTGTTGATCCAATTTAGGGCATTAGTTGAGCTTCAAATTAATAATGAATGGTCGAAGTTTAAGGGTTAGACTATTTAATAAAAGTTGTACCCCAACTTTACTAATTGTTCGACCAATTTAAATACTATCTAATAAAAGATTAACTTTTTTGAATATTATTTTTGACAATTTAGTAGTTTTATTTTACGTATATAGTAACTCAATTAGTAGAAATACATTTATTTACTTTAGTTATAACCTGTATGTTGTCTGGGTGGTGTAGTGGGTTATCACGCTAGTCTCACACACTAGAGGTCCCCAGTTCGAACCTGGGCTCAGACATCATGTCATTTCATTTATGTCTTCCACAAAATAGGATTGAATCCATTTTTACCTCTTCCACAATATGATTTATGTTCATTCGATCAATTCGTGAATATAGATATAATCTTCATCTTATAGTAATATTTTCTTTGGGGGTCGATTATAGGAAAACTCTTTATTTCTTTCAGTTTCTTGCTCTATAGAAGTGCTGAGAGTTAAGAATAAATTTTTCTCATTAAAGAATTGGTCACAAAGCTTTAGCCACGTACATTTTATGTTAGTACGTGATTAAATATACAGTATTGTTGTTTAAACCTTAGTATTTCCGCTTGTAAGGAATTGGGAAATTCTTGCTTAGATAGAGCATGCCCCGTAAATATGCTTGCAAGATGCAATACAGTTAAATAATCATTTTACTATTGTGTTTGTATTGGTCATCTCAAAATGTTGTCACTGAAGCCATAAAGGTATGATTCTTAGCAGTTTTATTTTATATAAATGTATATATATATAAATATATTATATATATTATCTCAATTAGTATAAATAAATTAATTTACTTACTCCTAACTTGTAGCTTGTCTGGGTGGTGTAGTTGGTTATCACGGTAGTCTCAGAAAGACAACTATAAGATTGTGTCATATTCGCAAACGGGGGATAATGGTTTCATGAGCCCTTACAAGATATGATTACACTAGATCAATTCCTTCCACCAAATTCGCTTAAACCGAATCAATATAATGAGATTGATTATCCATTTTCGAATAAATCAGTTCAGTGCAGATCTTTTTTGAAGGCTAGGTTGATTGGAATGATTAGGATTTTGTGTTAGTATAATTTTGGGCATTAAGTAAGCCCATTAAAAAACTAGACT
Organism: Chamaenerion angustifolium; assembly: GCA_946814005.1. Classification (NCBI taxonomy): domain Eukaryota; kingdom Viridiplantae; phylum Streptophyta; class Magnoliopsida; order Myrtales; family Onagraceae; genus Chamaenerion; species Chamaenerion angustifolium. The sequence continues at coordinate 7,883,798 of OX328279.1, forward strand.
AAGGCCAACCAATGCCACAAACGAGTTGTAGGTCGCAAAACAGTTGTTGCGAAAGCAATCCAAATTGTAACTAGTTTTTCTGCGATGGCTCGCACTACCGTCGATCACAGCAAATGCAGTAGGATGACCACGGACACAGACCAAGACTGTTTATCATGACCCCTTACAAAATGGGAAAAGACAAAAAAGGTATTTCGTGGTAACACGTAGAAGATAATGGTTGGATCTACCCTTCCAGCACACGACTAAACTAAATTACTTTAGGCTACCAAATTTAATAAAACTGGTTACACTAGGTGAGGCGCATTATCCATTTTTGAATGGATTGGTCCAGTCCACATCGATTTAGAAGTCTAGATCGATTGGAATGTTCAGGTTTTTGTGTTGATCCAATTTAGGGCATTAGTTGAGCTTCAAATTAATAATGAATGGTCGAAGTTTAAGGGTTAGACTATTTAATAAAAGTTGTACCCCAACTTTACTAATTGTTCGACCAATTTAAATACTATCTAATAAAAGATTAACTTTTTTGAATATTATTTTTGACAATTTAGTAGTTTTATTTTACGTATATAGTAACTCAATTAGTAGAAATACATTTATTTACTTTAGTTATAACCTGTATGTTGTCTGGGTGGTGTAGTGGGTTATCACGCTAGTCTCACACACTAGAGGTCCCCAGTTCGAACCTGGGCTCAGACATCATGTCATTTCATTTATGTCTTCCACAAAATAGGATTGAATCCATTTTTACCTCTTCCACAATATGATTTATGTTCATTCGATCAATTCGTGAATATAGATATAATCTTCATCTTATAGTAATATTTTCTTTGGGGGTCGATTATAGGAAAACTCTTTATTTCTTTCAGTTTCTTCCTCTATAGAAGTGCTGAGAGTTAAGAATAAGTTTTTCTCATTAAAGAATTGGTCACAAAGCTTTAGCCACGTACATTTTATGTTAGTACGTGATTAAATATACAGTATTGTTGTTTAAACCTTAGTATTTCCGCTTGTAAGGAATTGGGAAATTCTTGCTTAGATAGAGCATGCCCCGTAAATATGCTTGCAAGATGCAATACAGTTAAATAATCATTTTACTATTGTGTTTGTATTGGTCATCTCAAAATGTTGTCACTGAAGCCATAAAGGTATGATTCTTAGCAGTTTTATTTTATATAAATGTATATATATATATATATATATATATATTATCTCAATTAGTATAAATAAATTAATTCACTTACTCCTAACTTGTAGCTTGTCTGGGTGGTGTAGTTTGTTATCACGGTAGTCTCAGAGAGACAACTATAAGATTGTGTCATATTCGCAAACGGTGGATAATGGTTTCATGAGCCCTTACAAGATATGATTACACTAGATCAATTCCTTCCGCCAAATTCGCTTAAACCGAATCAATATAATGAGATTGATTATCCATTTTCGAATAAATCAGTTCAGTGCAGATCGTTTTTGAAGGCTAGGTTGATTGGAATGATTAGGATTTTGTGTTAGTATAATTTTGGGCATTAAGTGAGCCCATTAAAAAACTAGACTAAGGCCAACCAATGCCACAAACGAGTTGTAGGTCGCAAAACAGTTGTTGCGAAAGCAATCCAAATTGTAACTAGTTTTTATGCGATGGCTCGCACTACCGTCGATCACAGCAAATGCAGTAGGATGACCACGGACACAGACCAAGACTGTTTATCATGACCCCTTACAAAATGGGAAAATACAAAAAAGGTATTTCGTGGTAACACGTAGAAGATAATGGTTGGATCTACCCTTCCAGCACACGACTAAACTAAATTACTTTAGGCTACCAAATTTAATAAAACTGGTTACACTAGGTGAGGCGCATTATCCATTTTTGAATGGATTGGTCCAGTCCACATCGATTTAGAAGTCTAGATCGATTGGAATGTTCAGGTTTTTGTGTTGATCCAATTTAGGGCATTAGTTGAGCTTCAAATTAATAATGAATGGTCGAAGTTTAAGGGTTAGACTATTTAATAAAAGTTGTACCCCAACTTTACTAATTGTTCGACCAATTTAAATACTATCTAATAAAAGATTAACTTTTTTGAATATTATTTTTGACAATTTAGTAGTTTTATTTTACGTATATAGTAACTCAATTAGTAGAAATACATTTATTTACTTTAGTTATAACCTGTATGTTGTCTGGGTGGTGTAGTGGGTTATCACGCTAGTCTCACACACTAGAGGTCCCCAGTTCGAACCTGGGCTCAGACATCATGTCATTTCATTTATGTCTTCCACAAAATAGGATTGAATCCATTTTTACCTCTTCCACAATATGATTTATGTTCATTCGATCAATTCGTGAATATAGATATAATCTTCATCTTATAGTAATATTTTCTTTGGGGGTCGATTATAGGAAAACTCTTTATTTCTTTCAGTTTCTTGCTCTATAGAAGTGCTGAGAGTTAAGAATAAATTTTTCTCATTAAAGAATTGGTCACAAAGCTTTAGCCACGTACATTTTATGTTAGTACGTGATTAAATATACAGTATTGTTGTTTAAACCTTAGTATTTCCGCTTGTAAGGAATTGGGAAATTCTTGCTTAGATAGAGCATGCCCCGTAAATATGCTTGCAAGATGCAATACAGTTAAATAATCATTTTACTATTGTGTTTGTATTGGTCATCTCAAAATGTTGTCACTGAAGCCATAAAGGTATGATTCTTAGCAGTTTTATTTTATATAAATGTATATATATATAAATATATTATATATATTATCTCAATTAGTATAAATAAATTAATTTACTTACTCCTAACTTGTAGCTTGTCTGGGTGGTGTAGTTGGTTATCACGGTAGTCTCAGAAAGACAACTATAAGATTGTGTCATATTCGCAAACGGGGGATAATGGTTTCATGAGCCCTTACAAGATATGATTACACTAGATCAATTCCTTCCACCAAATTCGCTTAAACCGAATCAATATAATGAGATTGATTATCCATTTTCGAATAAATCAGTTCAGTGCAGATCTTTTTTGAAGGCTAGGTTGATTGGAATGATTAGGATTTTGTGTTAGTATAATTTTGGGCATTAAGAGAGCCCATTAAAAAACTAGACTAAGGCCAACCAATGCCACAAACGAGTTGTAGGTCGCAAAACAGTTGTTGCGAAAGCAATCCAAATTGTAACTAGTTTTTCTGCGATGGCTCGCACTACCATCGATCACAGCAAATGCAGTAGGATGACCACGGACACAGACCAAGACTGTTTATCATGACCCCTTACAAAATGGGAAAAGACAAAAAAGGTATTTCGTGGTAACACGTAGAAGATAATGGTTGGATCTACCCTTCCAGCACACGACTAAACTAGATTACTTTAGGCTACCAAATTTAATAAAACTGGTTACACTAGGTGAGGCGCATTATCCATTTTTGAATGGATTGGTCCAGTCCAGATCGATTTAGAAGTCTTGATCGATTGGAATGTTCAGGTTTTTGTGTTGATCCAATTTAGGGCATTAGTTGAGCTTCAAATTTATAATGAATGGTCGAAGTTTAAGGGTTAGACTATTTAATAAAAGTTGTACCCCAACTTTACTAATTGTTCGACCAATTTAAATACTATCTAATAAAAGATTAACTTTTTTGAATATTATTTTTGACAATTTAGTAGTTTTATTTTACGTATATAGTAACTCAATTAGTAGAAATACATTTATTTACTTTAGTTATAACCTGTATGTTGTCTGGGTGGTGTAGTGGGTTATCACGCTAGTCTCACACACTAGAGGTCCCCAGTTCGAACCTGGGCTCAGACATCATGTCATTTCATTTATGTCTTCCACAAAATAGGATTGAATCCGTTTTTACCTCTTCCACAATATGATTTATGTTCATTCGATCAATTCGTGAATATAGATATAATCTTCATCTTATAGTAATATTTTCTTTGGGGGTCGATTATAGGAAAACTCTTTATTTCTTTCAGTTTCTTGCTCTATAGAAGTGCTGAGAGTTAAGAATAAGTTTTTCTCAATAAAGAATTGGTCACAAAGCTTTAGCCACGTACATTTTATGTTAGTACGTGATTAAATATACAGTAGTGTTGTTTAAACCTTAGTATTTCCGCTTGTAAGGAATTGGGAAATTCTTGCTTAGATAGAGCATGCCTCGTAAATATGCTTGCAAGATGCAATACAGTTAAATAATCTTTTTACTATTGTGTTTGTATTGGTCATCTCAAAATGTTGTCACTGAAGCCATAAAGGTATGATTCTTAGCAGTTTTATTTTATATAAATGTATATATATATATATATATATATATTATATATATATTATCTCAATTAGTATAAATAAATTAATTCCCTTACTCCTAACTTGTAGCTTGTCTGGGTGGTGTAGTTTGTTATCACGGTAGTCTCAGAGAGACAACTATAAGATTGTGTCATTTTCGCAAACGGTGGATAATGGTTTCATGAGCCCTTACAAGATATGATTACACTAGATCAATTCCTTCCACCAAATTCGCTTAAACCGAATCAATATAATGAGATGCATTATCCATTTTCGAATATATCAGTTCAGTGCAGATCTTTTTTGAAGGCTAGGTTGATTGGAATGATTAGGATTTTGTGTTAGTATAATTTTGGGCATTAAGTGAGCCCATTAAAAAAATAGACTAAGGCCAACCAATGCCACAAACGAGTTGTACGTCGCAAAACAGTTGTTGCGAAAGCAATCCAAATTGTAACTAGTTTTTCTGCGATGGCTCGCACTACCGTCGATCACAGCAAATGCAGTAGGATGACCACGGACACAGACCAAGACTGTTTATCATGACCCCTTACAAAATGGGAAAAGACAAAAAAGGTATTTCGTGGTAACACGTAGAAGATAATGGTTGGATCTACCCTTCCAGCACACGACTAAACTAAATTACTTTAGGCTACCAAATTTAATAAAACTGGTTACACTAGGTGAGGCGCATTATCCATTTTTGAATGGATTGGTCTAGTCCACATCGATTTAGAAGTCTAGATCGATTGGAATGTTCAGGTTTTTGTGTTGATCCAATTTAGGGCATTAGTTGAGCTTCAAATTAATAATGAATGGTCGAAGTTTAAGGGTTAGACTATTTAATAAAAGTTGTACCCCAACTTTACTAATTGTTCGACCAATTTAAATACTATCTAATAAAAGATTAACTTTTTTGAATATTATTTTTGACAATTTAGTAGTTTTATTTTACGTATATAGTAACTCAATTAGTAGAAATACATTTATTTACTTTAGTTATAACCTGTATGTTGTCTGGGTGGTGTAGTGGGTTATCACGCTAGTCTCACACACTAGAGGTCCCCAGTTCGAACCTGGGCTCAGACATCATGTCATTTCATTTATGTCTTCCACAAAATAGGATTGAATCCATTTTTACCTCTTCCACAATATGATTTATGTTCATTCGATCAATTCGTGAATATAGATATAATCTTCATCTTATAGTAATATTTTCTTTGGGGGCCGATTATAGGAAAACTCTTTATTTCTTTCAGTTTCTTGCTCTATAGAAATGCTGAGAGTTAAGAATAAGTTTTTCTTAATAAAGAATTGGTCACAAAGCTTTAGCCACGTACATTTTATGTTAGTACGTGATTAAATATACAGTAGTGTTGTTTAAACCTTAGTGTTTCCGCTTGTAAGGAATTGGGAAATTCTTGCTTAGATAGAGCATGCCTCGTAAATATGCTTGCAAGATGCAATACAGTTAAATAATCTTTTTACTATTGTGTTTGTATTGGTCATCTCAAAATGTTGTCACTGAAGCCATAAAGGTATGATTCTTAGCAGTTTTATTTTATATAAATGTATATATATATATATATATATATATATTATATATATATTATCTCAATTAGTATAAATAAATTAATTCCCTTACTCCTAACTTGTAGCTTGTCTGGGTGGTGTAGTTTGTTATCACGGTAGTCTCAGAGAGACAACTATAAGATTGTGTCATTTTCGCAAACGGTGGATAATGGTTTCATGAGCCCTTACAAGATATGATTACACTAGATCAATTCCTTCCACCAAATTCGCTTAAACCGAATCAATATAATGAGATGCATTATCCATTTTCGAATATATCAGTTCAGTGCAGATCTTTTTTGAAGGCTAGGTTGATTGGAATGATTAGGATTTTGTGTTAGTATAATTTTGGGCATTAAGTGAGCCCATTAAAAAAATAGACTAAGGCCAACCAATGCCACAAACGAGTTGTACGTCGCAAAACAGTTGTTGCGAAAGCAATCCAAATTGTAACTAGTTTTTCTGCGATGGCTCGCACTACCGTCGATCACAGCAAATGCAGTAGGATGACCACGGACACAGACCAAGACTGTTTATCATGACCCCTTACAAAATGGGAAAAGACAAAAAAGGTATTTCGTGGTAACACGTAGAAGATAATGGTTGGATCTACCCTTCCAGCACACGACTAAACTAGATTACTTTAGGCTACCAAATTTAATAAAACTGGTTACACTAGGTGAGGCGCATTATCCATTTTTGAATGGATTGGTCCAGTCCACATCGATTTAGAAGTCTAGATCGATTGGAATGTTCAGGTTTTTGTGTTGATCCAATTTAGGGCATTAGTTGAGCTTCAAATTAATAATGAATGGTCGAAGTTTAAGGGTTAGACTATTTAATAAAAGTTGTACCCCAACTTTACTAATTGTTCGACCAATTTAAATACTATCTAATAAAAGATTAACTTTTTTGAATATTATTTTTGACAATTTAGTAGTTTTATTTTACGTATATAGTAACTCAATTAGTAGAAATACATTTATTTACTTTAGTTATAACCTGTATGTTGTCTGGGTGGTGTAGTGGGTTATCACGCTAGTCTCACACACTAGAGGTCCCCAGTTCGAACCTGGGCTCAGACATCATGTCATTTCATTTATGTCTTCCACAAAATAGGATTGAATCCATTTTTACCTCTTCCACAATATGATTTATGTTCATTTGATCAATTCGTGAATATAGATATAATCTTCATCTTATAGTAATATTTTCTTTGGGTGTCGATTATAGGAAAACTCTTTATTTCTTTCAGTTTCTTGCTCTATAGAAGTGCTAAGAGTTAAGAATAAGTTTTTCTCATTAAAGAATTGGTCACAAAGCTTTAGCCACATACATTTTATGTTAGTACGTGATTAAATGTACAGTAGTGTTGTTTAAACCTTAGTGTTCCCCCTTGTAAGGCGTTGGGAAATTCTTGCTTAGATAGAGCATGCCCCGTAAATATGCTTGCAAGATGCAATACACTTAAATAATCTTTTTACTATTGTGTTTGTATTGGTCATCTCAAAATGTTGTCACTGAAGCCATAAAGGTATGATTCTTAGCAGTTTTATTTTATATAAATGTATATATATATATATTATATATATTATCTCAATTAGTATAAATAAATTAATTCACTTACTCCTAACTTGTAGCTTGTCTGGGTGGTGTAGTTGGTTATCACGGTAGTCTCAGAAAGACAACTATAAGATTGTGTCATATTCGCAAACGGTGGATAATGGTTTCATGAGCCCTTACAAGATATGATTACACTAGATCAATTCCTTCCACCAAATTCGCTTAAACCGAATCAATATAATGAGATTGATTATCCATTTTCGAATAAATCAGTTCAGTGCAGATCTTTTTTGAAGGCTAGGTTGATTGGAATGATTAGGATTTTGTGTTAGTATAATTTTGGGCATTAAGTGAGCCCATTAAAAAACTAGACTAAGGCCAACCAATGCCACAAACGAGTTGTCGGTCGCAAAACAGTTGTTGCGAAAGCAATCCAAATTGTAACTAGTTTTTCTGCGATGGCTCGCACTACCGTCGATCACAGCAAATGCAGTAGGATGACCACGGACACAGACCAAGACTGTTTATCATGACCCCTTACAAAATGGGAAAAGACAAAAAAGGTATTTCGTGGTAACACGTAGAAGATAATGGTTGGATCTACCCTTCCAGCACACGACTAAACTAGATTACTTTAGGCTACCAAATTTAATAAAACTGGTTACACTAGGTGAGGCGCATTATCCATTTTTGAATGGATTGGTCCAGTCCACATCGATTTAGAAGTCTAGATCGATTGGAATGTTCAGGTTTTTGTGTTGATCAAATTTAGGGCATTAGTTGAGCTTCAAATTAATAATGAATGGTCGAAGTTTAAGGGTTAGACTATTTAATAAAAGTTGTACCCCAACTTTACTAATTGTTCGACCAATTTAAATACTATATAATAAAAGATTAACTTTTTTGAATATTATTTTTGACAATTTAGTAGTTTTATTTTACGTATATAGTAACTTAATTAGTAGAAATACATTTATTTACTTTAGTTATAACCTGTATGTTGTCTGGGTGGTGTAGTGGGTTATCACGCTAGTCTCACACACTAGAGGTCCCCAGTTCGAACCTAGGCTCAGACATCATGTCATTTCATTTATGTCTTCCACAAAATAGGATTGAATCCATTTTTACCTCTTCCACAATATGATTTATGTTCATTCGATCAATTCGTGAATATAGATATAATCTTCATCTTATAGTAATATTTTCTTTGGGGGTCGATTATAGGAAAACTCTTTATTTCTTTCAGTTTCTTGCTCTATAGAAGTGCTGAGAGTTAAGAATAAGTTTTTCTCATTAAAGAATTGGTCACAAAGCTTTAGCCACATACATTTTATGTTAGTACGTGATTAAATACACAGTAGTGTTGTTTAAACCTTAGTGTTTCCGCTTGTAAGGAATTGGGAAATTCTTGCTTAGATAGAGCATGCCCCGTAAATATGCTTGCAAGATGCAATACAGTTAAATAATCTTTTTACTATTGTGTTTGTATTGGTCATCTCAAAATGTTGTCACTGAAGCCATAAAGGTATGATTCTTAGCAGTTTTATTTTATATAAATGTATATATATATATATATATATATATATATATATATTATATATATATTATCTCAATTAGTATAAATAAATTAATTCCCTTACTCCTAACTTGTAGCTTGTCTGGGTGGTGTAGTTTGTTATCACGGTAGTCTCAGAGAGACAACTATAAGATTGTGTCATTTTCGCAAACGGTGGATAATGGTTTCATGAGCCCTTACAAGATATGATTACACTAGATCAATTCCTTCCACCAAATTCGCTTAAACCGAATCAATATAATGAGATGCATTATCCATTTTCGAATATATCAGTTCAGTGCAGATCTTTTTTGAAGGCTAGGTTGATTGGAATGATTAGGATTTTGTGTTAGTATAATTTTGGGCATTAAGTGAGCCCATTAAAAAACTAGACTAAGGCCAACCAATGCCACAAACGAGTTGTAGGTCGCAAAACAGTTGTTGCGAAAGCAATCCAAATTGTAGCTAGATTTTTGCGATGGCTCGCACTACCGTCGATCACAGCAAATGCAGTAGGATGACCACTGACACAGACCAAGACTGTTTATCATGACACCTTACAAAATGGGAAAAGACAAAAAAGGTATTTCGTGGTAACACGTAGAAGATAATGGTTGGATCTACCCTTCCAGCACACGACTAAACTAGATTACTTTAGGCTACCAAATTTAATAAAACTGGTTACACTAGGTGAGGCGCATTATCCATTTTTGAATGGATTGGTCCAGTCCACATCGATTTAGAAGTCTAGATCGATTGGAATGTTCAGGTTTTTGTGTTGATCCAATTTAGGGCATTAGTTGAGCTTCAAATTAATAATGAATGGTCGAAGTTTAAGGGTTAGACTATTTAATAAAAGTTGTACCCCAACTTTACTAATTGTTCGACCAATTTAAATACTATCTAATAAAAGATTAACTTTTTTGAATATTATTTTTGACAATTTAGTAGTTTTATTTTACGTATATAGTAACTCAATTAGTAGAAATACATTTATTTACTTTAGTTATAACCTGTATGTTGTCTGGGTGGTGTAGTGGGTTATCACGCTAGTCTCACACACTAGAGGTCCCCAGTTCGAACCTGGGCTCAGACATCATGTCATTTCATTTATGTCTTCCACAAAATAGGATTGAATCCATTTTTACCTCTTCCACAATATGATTTATGTTCATTTGATCAATTCGTGAATATAGATATAATCTTCATCTTATAGTAATATTTTCTTTGGGTGTCGATTATAGGAAAACTCTTTATTTCTTTCAGTTTCTTGCTCTATAGAAGTGCTAAGAGTTAAGAATAAGTTTTTCTCATTAAAGAATTGGTCACAAAGCTTTACCCACATACATTTTATGTTAGTACGTGATTAAATGTACAGTAGTGTTGTTTAAACCTTAGTGTTCCCCCTTGTAAGGCGTTGGGAAATTCTTGCTTAGATAGAGCATGCCCCGTAAATATGCTTGCAAGATGCAATACACTTAAATAATCTTTTTACTATTGTGTTTGTATTGGTCATCTCAAAATGTTGTCACTGAAGCCATAAAGGTATGATTCTTAGCAGTTTTATTTTATATAAATGTATATATATATATATTATATATATTATCTCAATTAGTATAAATAAATTAATTCACTTAATCCTAACTTGTAGCTTGTCTGGGTGGTGTAGTTGGTTATCACGGTAGTCTCAGAAAGACAACTATAAGATTGTGTCATATTCGCAAACGGTGGATAATGGTTTCATGAGCCCTTACAAGATATGATTACACTAGATCAATTCCTTCCACCAAATTCGCTTAAACCGAATCAATATAATGAGATTGATTATCCATTTTCGAATAAATCAGTTCAGTGCAGATCTTTTTTGAAGGCTAGGTTGATTGGAATGATTAGGATTTTGTGTTAGTATAATTTTGGGCATTAAGTGAGCCCATTAAAAAACTAGACTAAGGCCAACCAATGCCACAAACGAGTTGTCGGTCGCAAAACAGTTGTTGCGAAAGCAATCCAAATTGTAACTAGTTTTTCTGCGATGGCTCGCACTACCGTCGATCACAGCAAATGCAGTAGGATGACCACGGACACAGACCAAGACTGTTTATCATGACCCCTTACAAAATGGGAAAAGACAAAAAAGGTATTTCGTGGTAACACGTAGAAGATAATGGTTGGATCTACCCTTCCAGCACACGACTAAACTAGATTACTTTAGGCTACCAAATTTAATAAAACTGGTTACACTAGGTGAGGCGCATTATCCATTTTTGAATGGATTGGTCCAGTCCACATCGATTTAGAAGTCTAGATCGATTGGAATGTTCAGGTTTTTGTGTTGATCAAATTTAGGGCATTAGTTGAGCTTCAAATTAATAATGAATGGTCGAAGTTTAAGGGTTAGACTATTTAATAAAAGTTGTACCCCAACTTTACTAATTGTTCGACCAATTTAAATACTATATAATAAAAGATTAACTTTTTTGAATATTATTTTTGACAATTTAGTAGTTTTATTTTACGTATATAGTAACTTAATTAGTAGAAATACATTTATTTACTTTAGTTATAACCTGTATGTTGTCTGGGTGGTGTAGTGGGTTATCACGCTAGTCTCACACACTAGAGGTCCCCAGTTCGAACCTAGGCTCAGACATCATGTCATTTCATTTATGTCTTCCACAAAATAGGATTGAATCCATTTTTACCTCTTCCACAATATGATTTATGTTCATTCGATCAATTCGTGAATATAGATATAATCTTCATCTTATAGTAATATTTTCTTTGGGGGTCGATTATAGGAAAACTCTTTATTTCTTTCAGTTTCTTGCTCTATAGAAGTGCTGAGAGTTAAGAATAAGTTTTTCTCATTAAAGAATTGGTCACAAAGCTTTAGCCACATACATTTTATGTTAGTACGTGATTAAATACACAGTAGTGTTGTTTAAACCTTAGTGTTTCCGCTTGTAAGGAATTGGGAAATTCTTGCTTAGATAGAGCATGCCCCGTAAATATGCTTGCAAGATGCAATACAGTTAAATAATCTTTTTACTATTGTGTTTGTATTGGTCATCTCAAAATGTTGTCACTGAAGCCATAAAGGTATGATTCTTAGCAGTTTTATTTTATATAAATGTATATATATATATATATTATATATATATTATCTCAGTTAGTATAAATAAATTAATTCCCTTACTCCTAACTTGTAGCTTGTCTGGGTGGTGTAGTTTGTTATCACGGTAGTCTCAGAGAGACAACTATAAGATTGTGTCATTTTCGCAAACGGTGGATAATGGTTTCATGAGCCCTTACAAGATATGATTACACTAGATCAATTCCTTCCACCAAATTCGCTTAAACCGAATCAATATAATGAGATGCATTATCCATTTTCGAATATATCAGTTCAGTGCAGATCTTTTTTGAAGGCTAGGTTGATTGGAATGATTAGGATTTTGTGTTAGTATAATTTTGGGCATTAAGTGAGCCCATTAAAAAACTAGACTAAGGCCAACCAATGCCACAAACGAGTTGTAGGTCGCAAAACAGTTGTTGCGAAAGCAATCCAAATTGTAGCTAGATTTTTGCGATGGCTCGCACTACCGTCGATCACAGCAAATGCAGTAGGATGACCACTGACACAGACCAAGACTGTTTATCATGACACCTTACAAAATGGGAAAAGACAAAAAAGGTATTTCGTGGTAACACGTAGAAGATAATGGTTGGATCTACCCTTCCAGCACACGACTAAACTAGATTACTTTAGGCTACCAAATTTAATAAAACTGGTTACACTAGGTGAGGCGCATTATCCATTTTTGAATGGATTGGTCCAGTCCACATCGATTTAGAAGTCTAGATCGATTGGAATGTTCAGGTTTTTGTGTTGATCCAATTTAGGGCATTAGTTGAGCTTCAAATTAATAATGAATGGTCGAAGTTTAAGGGTTAGACTATTTAATAAAAGTTGTACCCCAACTTTACTAATTGTTCGACCAATTTAAATACTATCTAATAAAAGATTAACTTTTTTGAATATTATTTTTGACAATTTAGTAGTTTTATTTTACGTATATAGTAACTCAATTAGTAGAAATACATTTATTTACTTTAGTTATAACCTGTATGTTGTCTGGGTGGTGTAGTGGGTTATCACGCTAGTCTCACACACTAGAGGTCCCCAGTTCGAACCTGGGCTCAGACATCATGTCATTTCATTTATGTCTTCCACAAAATAGGATTGAATCCATTTTCACCTCTTCCACAATATGATTTATGTTCATTTGATCAATTCGTGAATATAGATATAATCTTCATCTTATAGTAATATTTTCTTTGGGTGTCGATTATAGGAAAACTCTTTATTTCTTTCAGTTTCTTGCTCTATAGAAGTGCTAAGAGTTAAGAATAAGTTTTTCTCATTAAAGAATTGGTCACAAAGCTTTACCCACATACATTTTATGTTAGTACGTGATTAAATGTACAGTAGTGTTGTTTAAACCTTAGTGTTCCCCCTTGTAAGGCGTTGGGAAATTCTTGCTTAGATAGAGCATGCCCCGTAAATATGCTTGCAAGATGCAATACACTTAAATAATCTTTTTACTATTGTGTTTGTATTGGTCATCTCAAAATGTTGTCACTGAAGCCATAAAGGTATGATTCTTAGCAGTTTTATTTTATATAAATGTATATATATATATATTATATATATTATCTCAATTAGTATAAATAAATTAATTCACTTACTCCTAACTTGTAGCTTGTCTGGGTGGTGTAGTTGGTTATCACGGTAGTCTCAGAAAGACAACTAGAAGATTGTGTCATATTCGCAAACGGTGGATAATGGTTTCATGAGCCCTTACAAGATATGATTACACTAGATCAATTCCTTCCACCAAATTCGCTTAAACCGAATCAATATAATGAGATTGATTATCCATTTTCGAATAAATCAGTTCAGTGCAGATCTTTTTTGAAGGCTAGGTTGATTGGAATGATTAGGATTTTGTGTTAGTATAATTTTGGGCATTAAGTGAGCCCATTAAAAATCTAGACTAAGGCCAACCAATGCCACAAACGAGTTGTAGGTCGCAAAACAGTTGTTGCGAAAGCAATCCAAATTGTAACTAGTTTTTCTGCGATGATTCGCACTACCGTCGATCACAGCAAATGCAGTAGGATGACCACGGACACAGACCAAGACTGTTTATCATGACCCCTTACAAAATGGGAAAAGACAAAAAAGGTATTTCGTGGTAACACGTAGAAGATAATGGTTGGATCTACCCTTCCAGCACACGACTAAACTAGATTACTTTAGGCTACCAAATTTAATAAAACTGGTTACACTAGGTGAGGCGCATTATCCATTTTTGAATGGATTGGTCCAGTCCACATCGATTTAGAAGTCTAGATCGATTGGAATGTTCAGGTTTTTGTGTTGATCCAATTTAGGGCATTAGTTGAGCTTCAAATTAATAAAGAATGGTCGAAGTTTAAGGGTTAGACTATTTAATAAAAGTTGTACCCCAACTTTACTAATTGTTCGACCAATTTAAATACTATCTAATAAAAGATTAACTTTTTTGAATATTATTTTTGACAATTTAGTAGTTTTATTTTACGTATATAGTAACTCAATTAGTAGAAATACATTTATTTACTTTAGTTATAACCTGTATGTTGTCTGGGTGGTGTAGTGGGTTATCACGCTAGTCTCACACACTAGAGGTCCCCAGTTCGAACCTGGGCTCAGACATCATGTCATTTCATTTATGTCTTCCACAAAATAGGATTGAATCCATTTTTACCTCTTCCACAATATGATTTATGTTCATTTGATCAATTCGTGAATATAGATATAATCTTCATCTTATAGTAATATTTTCTTTGGGTGTCGATTATAGGAAAACTCTTTATTTCTTTCAGTTTCTTTCTCTATAGAAGTGCTAAGAGTTAAGAATAAGTTTTTCTCATTAAAGAATTGGTCACAAAGCTTTAGCCACATACATTTTATGTTAGTACGTGATTAAATGTACAGTAGTGTTGTTTAAACCTTAGTGTTCCCCCTTGTAAGGCGTTGGGAAATTCTTGCTTAGATAGAGCATGCCCCGTAAATATGCTTGCAAGATGCAATACACTTAAATAATCTTTTTACCATTGTGTTTGTATTGGTCATCTCAAAATGTTGTCACTGAAGCCATAAAGGTATGATTCTTAGCAGTTTTATTTTATATAAATGTATATATATATATATTATATATATTATCTCAATTAGTATAAATAAATTAATTCACTTACTCCTAACTTGTAGCTTGTCTGGGTGGTGTAGTTGGTTATCACGGTAGTCTCAGAAAGACAACTATAAGATTGTGTCATATTCGCAAACGGTGGATAATGGTTTCATGAGCCCTTACAAGATATGATTACACTAGATCAATTCCTTCCACCAAATTCGCTTAAACCGAATCAATATAATGAGATTGATTATCCATTTTCGAATAAATCAGTTCAGTGCAGATCTTTTTTGAAGGCTAGGTTGATTGGAATGATTAGGATTTTGTGTTAGTATAATTTTGGGCATTAAGTGAGCCCATTAAAAATCTAGACTAAGGCCAACCAATGCCACAAACGAGTTGTAGGTCGCAAAACAGTTGTTGCGAAAGCAATCCAAATTGTAACTAGTTTTTCTGCGATGATTCGCACTACCGTCGATCACAGCAAATGCAGTAGGATGACCACGGACACAGACCAAGACTGTTTATCATGACCCCTTACAAAATGGGAAAAGACAAAAAAGGTATTTCGTGGTAACACGTAGAAGATAATGGTTGGATCTACCCTTCCAGCACACGACTAAACTAGATTACTTTAGGCTACCAAATTTAATAAAACTGGTTACACTAGGTGAGGCGCATTATCCATTTTTGAATGGATTGGTCCAGTCCACACCGATTTAGAAGTCTAGATCGATTGGAATGTTCAGGTTTTTGTGTTGATCCAATTTAGGGCATTAGTTGAGCTTCAAATTAATAATGAATGGTCGAAGTTTAAGGGTTAGACTATTTAATAAAAGTTGTACCCCAACTTTACTAATTGTTCGACCAATTTAAATACTATCTAATAAAAGATTAACTTTTTTGAATATTATTTTTGACAATTTAGTAGTTTTATTTTACGTATATAGTAACTCAATTAGTAGAAATACATTTATTTACTTTAGTTATAACCTGTATGTTGTCTGGGTGGTGTAGTGGGTTATCACGCTAGTCTCACACACTAGAGGTCCCCAGTTCGAACCTGGGCTCAGACATCATGTCATTTCATTTATGTCTTCCACAAAATAGGATTGAATCCATTTTTACCTCTTCCACAATATGATTTATGTTCATTTGATCAATTCGTGAATATAGATATAATCTTCATCTTATAGTAATATTTTCTTTGGGTGTCGATTATAGGAAAACTCTTTATTTCTTTCAGTTTCTTTCTCTATAGAAGTGCTAAGAGTTAAGAATAAGTTTTTCTCATTAAAGAATTGGTCACAAAGCTTTAGCCACATACATTTTATGTTAGTACGTGATTAAATGTACAGTAGTGTTGTTTAAACCTTAGTGTTCCCCCTTGTAAGGCGTTGGGAAATTCTTGCTTAGATAGAGCATGCCCCGTAAATATGCTTGCAAGATGCAATACACTTAAATAATCTTTTTACCATTGTGTTTGTATTGGTCATCTCAAAATGTTGTCACTGAAGCCATAAAGGTATGATTCTTAGCAGTTTTATTTTATATAAATGTATATATATATATATTATATATATTATCTCAATTAGTATAAATAAATTAATTCACTTACTCCTAACTTGTAGCTTGTCTGGGTGGTGTAGTTGGTTATCACGGTAGTCTCAGAAAGACAACTATAAGATTGTGTCATATTCGCAAACGGTGGATAATGGTTTCCTGAGCCCTTACAAGATATGATTACACTAGATCAATTCCTTCCACCAAATTCGCTTAAACCGAATCAATATAATGAGATTGATTATCCATTTTCGAATAAATCAGTTCAGTGCAGATCTTTTTTGAAGGCTAGGTTGATTGGAATGATTAGGATTTTGTGTTAGTATAATTTTGGGCATTAAGTGAGCCCATTAAAAATCTAGACTAAGGCCAACCAATGCCACAAACGAGTTGTAGGTCGCAAAACAGTTGTTGCGAAAGCAATCCAAATTGTAACTAGTTTTTCTGCGATGATTCGCACTACCGTCGATCACAGCAAATGCAGTAGGATGACCACGGACACAGACCAAGACTGTTTATCATGACCCCTTACAAAATGGGAAAAGACAAAAAAGGTATTTCGTGGTAACACGTAGAAGATAATGGTTGGATCTACCCTTCCAGCACACGACTAAACTAGATTACTTTAGGCTACCAAATTTAATAAAACTGGTTACACTAGGTGAGGCGCATTATCCATTTTTGAATGGATTGGTCCAGTCCACATCGATTTAGAAGTCTAGATCGATTGGAATGTTCAGGTTTTTGTGTTGATCCAATTTAGGGCATTAGTTGAGCTTCAAATTAATAATGAATGGTCGAAGTTTAAGGGTTAGACTATTTAATAAAAGTTGTACCCCAACTTTACTAATTGTTCGACCAATTTAAATACTATCTAATAAAAGATTAACTTTTTTGAATATTATTTTTGACAATTTAGTAGTTTTATTTTACGTATATAGTAACTCAATTAGTAGAAATACATTTATTTACTTTAGTTATAACCTGTATGTTGTCTGGGTGGTGTAGTGGGTTATCACGCTAGTCTCACACACTAGAGGTCCCCAGTTCGAACCTGGGCTCAGACATCATGTCATTTCATTTATGTCTTCCACAAAATAGGATTGAATCCATTTTTACCTCTTCCACAATATGATTTATGTTCATTTGATCAATTCGTGAATATAGATATAATCTTCATCTTATAGTAATATTTTCTTTGGGTGTCGATTATAGGAAAACTCTTTATTTCTTTCAGTTTCTTTCTCTATAGAAGTGCTAAGAGTTAAGAATAAGTTTTTCTCATTAAAGAATTGGTCACAAAGCTTTAGCCACATACATTTTATGTTAGTACGTGATTAAATGTACAGTAGTGTTGTTTAAACCTTAGTGTTCCCCCTTGTAAGGCGTTGGGAAATTCTTGCTTAGATAGAGCATGCCCCGTAAATATGCTTGCAAGATGCAATACACTTAAATAATCTTTTTACCATTGTGTTTGTATTGGTCATCTCAAAATGTTGTCACTGAAGCCATAAAGGTATGATTCTTAGCAGTTTTATTTTATATAAATGTATATATATATATATTATATATATTATCTCAATTAGTATAAATAAATTAATTCACTTACTCCTAACTTGTAGCTTGTCTGGGTGGTGTAGTTGGTTATCACGGTAGTCTCAGAAAGACAACTATAAGATTGTGTCATATTCGCAAACGGTGGATAATGGTTTCATGAGCCCTTACAAGATATGATTACACTAGATCAATTCCTTCCACCAAATTCGCTTAAACCGAATCAATATAATGAGATTGATTATCCATTTTCGAATAAATCAGTTCAGTGCAGATCTTTTTTGAAGGCTAGGTTGATTGGAATGATTAGGATTTTGTGTTAGTATAATTTTGGGCATTAAGTGAGCCCATTAAAAATCTAGACTAAGGCCAACCAATGCCACAAACGAGTTGTAGGTCGCAAAACAGTTGTTGCGAAAGCAATCCAAATTGTAACTAGTTTTTCTGCGATGATTCGCACTACCGTCGATCACAGCAAATGCAGTAGGATGACCATGGACACAGACCAAGACTGTTTATCATGACCCCTTACAAAATGGGAAAAGACAAAAAAGGTATTTCGTGGTAACACGTAGAAGATAATGGTTGGATCTACCCTTCCAGCACACGACTAAACTAGATTACTTTAGGCTACCAAATTTAATAAAACTGGTTACACTAGGTGAGGCGCATTATCCATTTTTGAATGGATTGGTCCAGTCCACATCGATTTAGAAGTCTAGATCGATTGGAATGTTCAGGTTTTTGTGTTGATCCAATTTAGGGCATTAGTTGAGCTTCAAATTAATAATGAATGGTCGAAGTTTAAGGGTTAGACTATTTAATAAAAGTTGTACCCCAACTTTACTAATTGTTCGACCAATTTAAATACTATCTAATAAAAGATTAACTTTTTTGAATATTATTTTTGACAATTTAGTAGTTTTATTTTACGTATATAGTAACTCAATTAGTAGAAATACATTTATTTACTTTAGTTATAACCTGTATGTTGTCTGGGTGGCGTAGTGGGTTATCACGCTAGTCTCACACACTAGAGGTCCCCAGTTCGAACCTGGGCTCAGACATCATGTCATTTCATTTATGTCTTCCACAAAATAGGATTGAATCCATTTTTACCTCTTCCACAATATGATTTATGTTCATTTGATCAATTCGTGAATATAGATATAATCTTCATCTTATAGTAATATTTTCTTTGGGTGTCGATTATAGGAAAACTCTTTATTTCTTTCAGTTTCTTTCTCTATAGAAGTGCTAAGAGTTAAGAATAAGTTTTTCTCATTAAAGAATTGGTCACAAAGCTTTAGCCACATACATTTTATGTTAGTACGTGATTAAATGTACAGTAGTGTTGTTTAAACCTTAGTGTTCCCCCTTGTAAGGCGTTGGGAAATTCTTGCTTAGATAGAGCATGCCCCGTAAATATGCTTGCAAGATGCAATACACTTAAATAATCTTTTTACCATTGTGTTTGTATTGGTCATCTCAAAATGTTGTCACTGAAGCCATAAAGGTATGATTCTTTGCAGTTTTATTTTATATAAATGTATATATATATATATTATATATATTATCTCAATTAGTATAAATAAATTAATTCACTTACTCCTAACTTGTAGCTTGTCTGGGTGGTGTAGTTGGTTATCACGGTAGTCTCAGAAAGACAACTATAAGATTGTGTCATATTCGCAAACGGTGGATAATGGTTTCATGAGCCCTTACAAGATATGATTACACTAGATCAATTCCTTCCACCAAATTCGCTTAAACCGAATCAATATAATGAGATTGATTATCCATTTTCGAATAAATCAGTTCAGTGCAGATCTTTTTTGAAGGCTAGGTTGATTGGAATGATTAGGATTTTGTGTTAGTATAATTTTGGGCATTAAGTGAGCCCATTAAAAATCTAGACTAAGGCCAACCAATGCCACAAACGAGTTGTAGGTCGCAAAACAGTTGTTGCGAAAGCAATCCAAATTGTAACTAGTTTTTCTGCGATGATTCGCACTACCGTCGATCACAGCAAATGCAGTAGGATGACCACGGACACAGACCAAGACTGTTTATCATGACCCCTTACAAAATGGGAAAAGACAAAAAAGGTATTTCGTGGTAACACGTAGAAGATAATGGTTGGATCTACCCTTCCAGCACACGACTAAACTAGATTACTTTAGGCTACCAAATTTAATAAAACTGGTTACACTAGGTGAGGCGCATTATCCATTTTTGAATGGATTGGTCCAGTCCACATCGATTTAGAAGTCTAGATCGATTGGAATGTTCAGGTTTTTGTGTTGATCCAATTTAGGGCATTAGTTGAGCTTCAAATTAATAATGAATGGTCGAAGTTTAAGGGTTAGACTATTTAATAAAAGTTGTACCCCAACTTTACTAATTGTTCGACCAATTTAAATACTATCTAATAAAAGATTAACTTTTTTGAATATTATTTTTGACAATTTAGTAGTTTTATTTTACGTATATAGTAACTCAATTAGTAGAAATACATTTATTTACTTTAGTTATAACCTGTATGTTGTCTGGGTGGTGTAGTGGGTTATCACGCTAGTCTCACACACTAGAGGTCCCCAGTTCGAACCTGGGCTCAGACATCATGTCATTTCATTTATGTCTTCCACAAAATAGGATTGAATCCATTTTTACCTCTTCCACAATATGATTTATGTTCATTTGATCAATTCGTGAATATAGATATAATCTTCATCTTATAGTAATATTTTCTTTGGGTGTCGATTATAGGAAAACTCTTTATTTCTTTCAGTTTCTTTCTCTATAGAAGTGCTAAGAGTTAAGAATAAGTTTTTCTCATTAAAGAATTGGTCACAAAGCTTTAGCCACATACATTTTATGTTAGTACGTGATTAAATGTACAGTAGTGTTGTTTAAACCTTAGTGTTCCCCCTTGTAAGGCGTTGGGAAATTCTTGCTTAGATAGAGCATGCCCCGTAAATATGCTTGCAAGATGCAATACACTTAAATAATCTTTTTACCATTGTGTTTGTATTGGTCATCTCAAAATGTTGTCACTGAAGCCATAAAGGTATGATTCTTAGCAGTTTTATTTTATATAAATGTATATATATATATATTATATATATTATCTCAATTAGTATAAATAAATTAATTCACTTACTCCTAACTTGTAGCTTGTCTGGGTGGTGTAGTTGGTTATCACGGTAGTCTCAGAAAGACAACTATAAGATTGTGTCATATTCGCAAACGGTGGATAATGGTTTCATGAGCCCTTACAAGATATGATTACACTAGATCAATTCCTTCCACCAAATTCGCTTAAACCGAATCAATATAATGAGATTGATTATCCATTTTCGAATAAATCAGTTCAGTGCAGATCTTTTTTGAAGGCTAGGTTGATTGGAATGATTAGGATTTTGTGTTAGTATAATTTTGGGCATTAAGTGAGCCCATTAAAAATCTAGACTAAGGCCAACCAATGCCACAAACGAGTTGTAGGTCGCAAAACAGTTGTTGCGAAAGCAATCCAAATTGTAACTAGTTTTTCTGCGATGGCTCGCACTACCGTCGATCACAGCAAATGCAGTAGGATGACCACGGACACAGACCAAGACTGTTTATCATGACCCCTTACAAAATGGGAAAAGACAAATAAGGTATTTCGTGGTAACACGTAGAAGATAATGGTTGGATCTACCCTTCCAGCACACGACTAA
This sequence comes from Chamaenerion angustifolium, assembly GCA_946814005.1. Taxonomy (NCBI): domain Eukaryota; kingdom Viridiplantae; phylum Streptophyta; class Magnoliopsida; order Myrtales; family Onagraceae; genus Chamaenerion; species Chamaenerion angustifolium. The sequence goes on from OX328279.1 coordinate 7,905,860, forward strand.
ACTAGATTACTTTAGGCTACCAAATTTAATAAAACTGGTTACACTAGGTGAGGCGCATTATCCATTTTTGAATGGATTGGTCCAGTCCACATCGATTTAGAAGTCTAGATCGATTGGAATGTTCAGGTTTTTGTGTTGATCCAATTTAGGGCATTAGTTGAGCTTCAAATTAATAATGAATGGTCGAAGTTTAAGGGTTAGACTATTTAATAAAAGTTGTACCCCAACTTTACTAATTGTTCGACCAATTTAAATACTATCTAATAAAAGATTAACTTTTTTGAATATTATTTTTGACAATTTAGTAGTTTTATTTTACGTATATAGTAACTCAATTAGTAGAAATACATTTATTTACTTTAGTTATAACCTGTATGTTGTCTGGGTGGTGTAGTGGGTTATCACGCTAGTCTCACACACTAGAGGTCCCCAGTTCGAACCTGGGCTCAGACATCATGTCATTTCATTTATGTCTTCCACAAAATAGGATTGAATCCATTTTTACCTCTTCCACAATATGAATTATGTTCATTAGATCAATTCGTGAATATAGATATAATCTTCATCTTATAGTAATATTTTCTTTGGGGGTCGATTATGGGAAAACTCTTTATTTCTTTCAGTTTCTTGCTCTATAGAAGTGCTAAGAGTTAAGAATAAGTTTTTCTCATTAAAGAATTGGTCACAAAGCTTTAGCCACATACATTTTTTATCTCAATTAGTATAAATAAATTAATTCACTTACTCCTAACTTGTAGCTTGTCTGGGTGGTGTAGTTGGTTATCACGGTAGTCTCAGAGAGACAACTATAAGATTGTGTCATATTCGCAAACGGTGGATAATGGTTTCATGAGCCCTTACAAGATATGATTACACTAGATCAATTCCTTCCACCAAATTCGCTTAAACCGAATCAATAAAATGAGATGGATTATCCATTTTCGAATAAATCAGTGCAGTGCAGATCTTTTTTGAAGGCTAGGTTGATTGGAATGATTAGGAATTTGTGTTAGTATAATTTGGGGCATTAAGTGAGCCCATTAAAAAACTAGACTAAGGCCAACCAATGCCACAAACGAGTTGTAGGTCGCAAAACAGTTGTTGCGAAAGCAATCCAAATTGTAACTAGTTTTTCTGCGATGGCTCGCACTACCGTCGATCACAGCAAATGCAGTAGGATGACCACGGACACAGACCAAGACTATTTATCATGACCCCTTACAAAATGGGAAAAGACAAATAAGGTATTTCGTGGTAACACGTAGAAGATAATGGTTGGATCTACCCTTCCAGCACACGACTAAACTAGATTACTTTAGGCTACCAAATTTAATAAAACTGGTTACACTAGGTGAGGCGCATTATCCATTTTTGAATGGATTGGTCCAGTCCACATCGATTTAGAAGTCTAGATCGATTGGAATGTTCAGGTTTTTGTGTTGATCCAATTTAGGGCATTAGTTGAGCTTCAAATTAATAATGAATGGTCGAAGTTTAAGGGTTAGACTATTTAATAAAAGTTGTACCCCAACTTTACTAATTGTTCGACCAATTTAAATACTATCTAATAAAAGATTAACTTTTTTGAATATTATTTTTGACAATTTAGTAGTTTTATTTTACGTATATAGTAACTCAATTAGTAGAAATACATTAATTCACTTTAGTCATAACCTGTATGTTGTCTGGGTGGTGTAGTGGGTTATCACGCTAGTCTCACACACTAGAGGTCCCCAGTTCGAACCTGGGCTCAGACATCATGTCATTTCATTTATGTCTTCCACAAAATAGGAGTGAATCCATTTTTACCTCTTCCTTATGTTCATTCGATCAATTCGTGAATATAGATATAATCTTCATCTTATAGTAATATTTTCTTTGGTGGTCGATTATAGGAAAACTCTTTATTTCTTTCAGTTTCTTGCTCTATAGAAGTGCTGAGAGTTAAGAATAAGTTTTTCTCAATAAAGAATTGGTCACAAAGCTTTAGCCACGTACATTTTATGTTAGTACGTGATTAAATATACAGTAGTGTTGTTTAAACCTTAGTGTTTCCGCTTGTAAGGAATTGGGAAATTCTTGCTTAGATAGAGCATGCCCCGTAAATATGCTTGCAAGATGCAATACAGTTAAATAATCTTTTTACTATTGTGTTTGTATTGGTCATCTCAAAATGTTGTCACTGAAGCCATAAAGGTATGATTCTTAGCAGTTTTATTTTATATAAATGTATATATACATATTATATATATTATCTAAATTAGTATAAATAAATTAATTCACTTACTCCTAACTTGTAGCTTGTCTGGGTAGTGTAGTTGGTTATCACGGTAGTCTCAGAGAGACAACTATAAGATTGTGTCATATTCGCAAACGGTGGATAATGGTTTCATGAGCCAATACAAGATATGATTACACTAGATCAATTCCTTCCACCAAATTCGCTTAAACCGAATCAATATAATGAGATGGATTATCCATTTTCGAATAAATCACTTTAGTGCAGATCTTTTTTGAAGGCTAGGTTGATTGGAATGATTAGGATTTTGTGTTAGTATAATTTTGGGAATTAAGTGAGCCCATTAAAAAACTAGACTAAGGCCAACCAATGCCACAAACGAGTTGTAGGTCGCAAAACAGTTGTTGCGAAAGCAATCCAAATTGTAACTAGTTTTTCTGCGATGGCTCGCACTACCGTTGATCACAGCAAATGCAGTGGGATGACCATGCACACAGACCAAGACTGTATATCATGTCCCCTTACAAAATGGGAAAAGACAAAAAAGGTATTTCGTGGTAACACGTAGAAGATAATGGTTGGATCTACCCTTCCAGCACACGACTAAACTAGATTACTTTAGGCTACCAAATTTAATAAAACTGGTTACACTAGGTGAGGCGCATTATCCATTTTTGAATGGATTGGTCCAGTCCACATCGATTTAGAAGTCTAGATCGATTGGAATGTTCAGGTTTTTGTGTTGATCCAATTTAGGGCATTAGTTGAGCTTCAAATTAATAATGAATGGTCGAAGTTTAAGGTTTAGACTATTTAAAAAAAGTTGTACCCCAACTTTACTAATTGTTCGACCAATTTAAATACTATCTAATAAAAGATTAACTTTTTTGAATATTATTTTTGACAATTTAGTAGTTTTATTTTACGTATATAGTAACTCAATTAGTAGAAATACATTAATTCACTTTAGTCATAACCTGTATGTTGTCTAGGTGGTGTAGTGGGTTATCACGCTAGTCTCACACACTAGAGGTCCCCAGTTCGAACCTGGGCTCAGACATCATGTCATTTCATTTATGTCTTCCACAAAATAGGATTGAATCCATTTTTACCTCTTCCACAATATGATTTATGTTCATTCGATCAATTCGTGAATATAGATATAATCTTCATCTTATAGTAATATTTTCTTTGGGGGTCGAATATAGGAAAATTCTTTATTTCTTTCAGTTTCTTGCTCTATAGAAGTGCTAAGAGTTAAGAATAAGTTTTTCTCATTAAAGAATTGGTCACAAAGCTTTAGCCACATACATTTTATGTTAGTACGTGATTAAATGTACAGTAGTGTTGTTTAAACCTTAGTGTTCCCCCTTGTAAGGCATTGGGAAATTCTTGCTTAGATAGAGCATGCCCCGTAAATATGCTTGCAAGATGCAATACACTTAAATAATCTTTTTACTATTGTGTTTGTATTGGTCATCTCAAAATGTTGTCACTGAAGCCATAAAGGTATGATTCTTTGCAGTTTTATTTTATATAAATGTATATATATATATATTACATATATTGTCCTAATTAGTATAAATAAATCAATTCACTTACTCCTATCTTGTAGCTTGTCTGGGTGGTGTAGTTGGTTATCACGGTAGTCTTAGAGAGACAACTAAAGGATTGTGTTATATTCGCAAACGGTAGATAATGGTTTCATGAGCCCTTGCAAGATATGATTACACTAGATCAATTCCTTCCACCAAATTCACTTAAACCGAATCAATATAATGAGATGGATTATCCAATTTCGAATAAATCAGTTCAGTGCAGATCTTTTTTGAAGGCTAGATTGATTGGAGTGATTAGGATTTTGTGTTAGTATAATTTTGGGCATTAAGTGAGCCCATTAAAAAACTAGACTAAGGCCAACCAATGCCACAAACGAGTTGTAGGTCGCAAAAGAGTCGTTGCGAAAGCAATCTAAATTGTAACTAGTTTTTCTGCGATGGCTCGCACTACCGTCGATCACAGCAAATGCAGTAGGATGACCACGGATACAAACCAAGACTGTTTATCATGACCCCTTACAAAATGGGAAAAGACAAAAAAGGTATTTCGTGGTAGCACGTAGAAGATAATGGTTGGATCTACCCTTCCAGCACACGACTAAACTAGATTACTTTAGGCTACCAAATTTAATAAAACTGGTTAAACTAGGTGAGACGCATTGTCCATTTTTGAATGGATTGGTCTAGTCCAGATCGATATAGAAGTCTAGATTGATTGGAATGTTCAGGTTTTTGTGTTGATCCAATTTAGGGCATTAGTTGAGCTTCAAATGAATAATGAATGGTCGAAGTTTAGGGTTTGGACTATTTAGTAATAGTTGTACCCTAACTTTACTAATTGTTCGACCAATTTAAATACTATGTAATAAAAGATTAACTTTTTTGAATATTTGTTTTGACAATTTAGTAGTTTTATTTTAAATATATAGTATCTGAATTAGTAGAAATACATTAACTTACTTTAGCTGTAACCTGTATGTTGTCTGGGTGGTGTAGTGGGTTATCACGCTAGTCTCACACATTAGACGTCCCCAGTTCGAACCTGGGTTCAGACAATATGTCATTTCATTTATGTCTTCCAAAAAATACGATTGAATCCATTTTTACCTTCTCCACACTATGATTTATGTTCATTCGATCAATTTGTAAATATAGATATAATCTTCATCTTACAGTAATATTTTCTTTGGTGGTCGATTATAGGAAAATTCTTTATTTCTTTCAGTATCTTGCTTTATAGAAGTGCTAAGAGTTAAGAATAGTTTTTTCTGATTAAGAATTGGTCACAAAGCTTTAGCCATAGACATTATATGTTAGTACGTGATTAAACATACAGTAGTGTTCTTTAAACCTTAGTGTTCCCCCTTATAAGGCATTGGGAAATTCTTGCTTAGATAGAGCATGCCCCATAAATATGCTTGCAAGATGCAATACACTTAAATAATCTTTTTACTATTGTGTTTGTATTGGTCATCTCAAAATGTTGTCACTTAAGCCATAAAGGTATGATTCTTAGCAGTTTTATTTTATATAAATGTGTATATATATATATTATATATATTATCTCAATTAGTATAAATAAATTAATTCACTTACTGACAACTTGTAGCTTGTCTGGTTGGTGTAGTTGGTTTTTACGGTAGTCTCAGAGAGACAACTAAAAGATTGTGTCATATTCGAAAACAGTGGATAATGGTTTCATAAGCCCTTGCAAGATATGATTACACTAGATAATTCCTTCCACCAAATTCGCTTAAACCAAATCAATATAGTGAGATGGATTATCCATTTTCGAATATATCAGTTCAGTGCAGATCTTTTATGAATGCTAGGTTGATTGGAATGATAAGGATTCTGTGTTAGTATAATTTTGGGCATTAAGTGAGACCATTAAAAAACTAGACTAAGTCCAACCAATGCCACAAACGAGTTGTAGGTCGCAAAAGAGTTGTTGCGAAAGCAATCCAAATTGTAACTAGATTTTCTGCGATGGCTCGCACTACCGTCGATCACAGAAAATGCAGTAGGATGACCACGGATACATCCCAAGATTGTTTATCTTGACCCTTTGCAAAATGGGAAAATACAAAAAAGGTATTTTGTGGTAACACGTAGAAGATAATGGTTGGATCTACCCTTCCAGCACACGACTAAACTAGAGTACTTTAGGCTACGAAATTTAATAAGACTGGTTACAATAGGTGAGGCGCATTGTCCATTTTTGAATGGATTGGTCTAGTCCAGATCGATTTAGCAGCCTAGATCGATTGGAATGTTCAGGTTTTTGTGTTGATCCAATTTTGGGCATTAGTTGAGCTTCAAATTAATAATGAATGGTCGAAGTTTAGGGTTTAGACTATTTAATAATACTTGTACTCTAAATTTACTAATTGTTCGACCAATTTAAATACTATCTAATAAAAGATTAACTTTTTTGAATATTGTTTTTGACAATTTAGTAGCTTTATTTTACATATATAGTAACTGACTTAGTAGAAATACATTAACTCACTTTAGCCATAACCTGTATGTTGTCTGGGTGGTGTATTGGGTTATCACGCTAGAGGTCCCCAGTTCGAACCTGGGCTCAGACATCATGTCATTTCATTTATGTCTTCCACAAAATACAATTGAATCCATTTTTACCTTTTCCACAATATGATTTATGTTCATTCGATTAATTCGTAAATATAGATATAATCTTCATCTTATAGTAATATTTTCTTTGGGGGTCGATTATAGGAAAATTCTTTATTTCTTTCAGTTTCTTGCTTTATAGAAGTGCTGAGAGTTAAGAATAGTTTTTTCTGATTAAGAATTCGTCACAAAACTTTAGCCACAGACATTATATGTTAGTACCTGATTAAACATACAGTAGTGTGCTTTAAACCTTAGTGTACCCCCTTGTAAGGCCTTGGGAAATTCTTGCTTAGATAGATCATGTCCCGTAAATATGCTTGCAAGATGCAGTACTCTTAAATTATCATTTTACTTTTGTGTTTGTATTGGTCATCTTAAAATTTTGTCAGTGAAGCCATAAAGGTATGCGTCTTAGTAGTTTTATTTTATATAAATGTATATTTATATATATTATCTCTATTAGTCTAAATAAATTAATTCACTTACTCCTAACTTGTAGCTTGTTTGGGTGGTGTAGTAGGTTATCACGATAGTCTCAGACAGGCAACTAAAAGGTTGTGTCTCAGACAGGCAACTAGATTTTCTGCGATGGCTCGCACTACCGTCGATAACAGCAAATGCAGTAGGATGACCACGGATACAAACCAAGATTGTTTATCCTGACCCTTTGCAAAATGGGAAAACAAAAAAGGTATTTCGTGGTAACATGTAGAAGATAATGGTTGGATCTACCCTTCCAGCACACGACTAAACTAGATTACTTTAGGCTACCAAATTCAATAAGACTGGTTACAATAGGTGAGGCGCATTGTCCATTTTGGAATGGATTGGTCTTGTCCAGATCGATTTAGCAGCCTAGATTGTCCAGATCGATGTTCAGGTTTTTGTGTTGATCCAATTTTGGGCATTAGTTGAGCTTCAAATTAATAATGAATGGTCGAAGTTTTGGGTTTAGACTATTTAATAATAGTTGTACCCTAAATTTACTAATTGTTCGACCAATTTAAATACTATCTAATAAAAGATTAACTTTTTTGAATATTGTTTTTCACAATTTAGTAGTTTTGATTTACATATATAGTAACTGAATTAGCAGAAATACATTAACTCACTTTAGCGATAACCTGTATGTTGTCTTGGTGGTGTAGTGGGTTATCACGCTAGTCTCACACACTAGTGGTCCCCAGTTCAACCTGGGCTCAGACATTATGTCATTTCATTTATGTCTTCCACAAAATACAATTGAATCCATTTTTACCTATTCCACAATATGATTTATGTTCATTCGATCAATTCGTAAATATAGATATAATCTTCTTCTTATAGTAATATTTTCTTTGGGGGTCGAATATAGGAAAATTCTTTATTTCTTTCAGTTTCTTGCTTTATAGAAGTGCTGAGAGTTAAGAATAGTTTTTTCTGATTAAGAATTGGTCACAAAGCTTTAGCCACAAACATTATATGTTAGTACGTGATTAAACATACAGTAGTGCTCTTTAAACCTTAGTGTTCCCCCTTGTAAGGCATTGGGAAATTCTTGCTTAGATAGAGCATGCCCCGTAAATATGCGTGCAAGATGCGGTACACTTAAATAATCTTTTTACTTTTGTGTTTGTATTGGCCATCTCAAAATGTTGTCACTGAAGCCATAAAGGTATGCTTCTTAGTAGTTTTATTTTATATAGATGTATATATATATATATATATTATCTCAATTAGTATAAATAAATTAATTAACTTGCTGATAACTTGTAGCTTGTTTGGGTAGTGTAGTTGGTTATCACAGTAGTCTCAAAGAGACAACTAAAAGGTTGTGTCATACTCGCAAACGGTGGATAATGGTTTCATGAAACCCTGCCAGATATGATTACACTAGATCAATTACTTCCACCAAATTCGCTTAAACTGAATCAATATAGTGAGATGGATTATCCATTTTCGAATAAATCAGCTTAGTGCAGATCTTTTATGAAGGCTAAGTTGGTTGGAATGATTAGGATTTTGTGTTAGTATAAATTTGGGCATTAAGTGAGCCCATTAAAAAACTAGACTAAGGCCAACCAATGCCACAAACGAGTTGTAGGTCGCAAAAGAGTCGTTGCGAAAGCAATCTAAATTGTAACTAGTTTTTCTGCGATGTCTCGCACTACCGTTGATCACAGCAAATGCCACAAACTTGTTGTAGGTCGCAAAATAGTTGTTGCGAAAGCAAAATAGTAACTGAATTAGCATAAATACATTAAATCACTTTAGCCATAACCTGTATGTTGTCTGGGTGGTATAGTGGGTTATCACGCTAGTCTCACACACCTGGGCTCAGACATCATGTCATTTCATTTATGTCTTCCACAAAATTCAATTGAATCCATTTTTACCTTTTCCACAATATGATTTATGTTCTTTCGATCAATTCGTAAATATAGATATAATCTTCATCTTATAGTAATATTTTCTTTGGGGGTCGAAGATAGGAAAATTCTTTATTTCTTTCAGTTTCTTGCTTTATAGAAGTGCTGAGAGTTAAGAATAGTTTTTTCTGATTAAGAATTGGTCACAAAGCTTTAGCCACAAATATTATATGTTAGTACGTGATTAAACATACAGTAGTGTTCTTTAAACCTTAGTGTTCCCCCTTGTAAGCCCTTGGGAAATTCTTGCTTAGATAGAGCATGCCCCGTAAATATGCTTGCAAGATGCAGTACACTTAAATAATCTTTTTACTTTTGTGTTTGTATTGGTCATCTCAAAATGTTGTCACTGAAGCCATAAAGGTATGCTTCATAGTAGTTTTATTTTATATATATGTATATTATCTCAATTAGTATATATAAATTAATTGACTTACTGATAACTTGTAACTTGTTTGGGTAGTGTAGTTGGTTATCACAATAGTCTCAAAGAGACAACTAAAAGGTTGTGTCATACTCAGAAACGGTGGATAATGGTTTCATGATCCCTCGCCAGATATGATTACACTAGATAAATTCCTTCCACCAAATTCGCCTAAACTAAATCAATATAGTGAGATGGATTATCCAATTTCGAATAAATTTGTTCGTTGCAGATCTTTTTTGGAGGCTAGGTTGATTGGAATGATTAAGATTTTGTGTTAGTATAATTTTGGGAATTAAGTGAGCCCATTAAAAAACTAGACTAAGGCCAACCAATGCCACAAACGAGTTGTAGGTCGCAAAACAGTTGATGCGAAAGCAATCCAAATTGTAACTAGTGTTTCTGCGATGGCTAGCACTACCGTCGATCACAGCAAATGCAGTAGGATGCCCACGGATACAAACCAATACTGTTTATCATGACCCCTTGCAAAATGGGAAAACACAAAAAAGGTATTTCGTGGTAACACGTAGAAGATAATGGTTGGATCTACCCTTCCAGCACACGACTAAACTAGATTACTTTAGGCTACCAAATTTAATAAGACTGGTTACACTAGGTGAGGCGCATTGTCCATTTTGTGTTGATCCAATTTTGGGCATTAGTTGAGCTTCAAATTAATAATGAATGGTCGAAGTTTAAGGTTTAGACTATTTAATAATAGTTGTACCCTAACTTTACTAATTGTTCGACCAATTTAAATACTATCTAATAAAAGATTAACTTTTTTGAATATTGTTTTTGACAATTTAGTAGTTTTATTTTACATATATAGTAACTGAATTAGCAGAAATACATTAAATCACTTTAGCCATAACCTGTATGTTGTCTTGGTGGTGTAGTGGGTTATCACGCTAGTCTCACATACTAGTGGTCCCCAGTTCGAACCTGGGCTCAGACATTATGTCATTTCATTTATGTCTTCCACAAAATACAATTGAATCCATTTTTACCTTTTCCACAATATGATTTATGTTCATTCGATCAATTCGTAAATATAGATATAATCTTCATCTTATAGTAATATTTTCATTGGGGGTCGAAGATAGGAAAATTCTATATTTCTTTTAGTTTCTTGCTTTATAGAAGTGCTGAGAGTTAAGAATAGTTGTTTTTGATTAAGAATTGGTCAGAAAGCCTTAGCCACAGACATTATATGTTAGTACGTGATTAAACATACAGTAGTGTTCTTTAAACCTTAGTGTTCCCCCTTGTAATCCCATGGGAAATTCTTGCTTAGATAGAGCATGCCCCGTAAATATGGTTGCAAGATGCAGTACACTTAAATAATCTTTTTACTTTTGTGTTTGTATTGGTCATCTCAAAATGTTGTCACTGAAGCCATAAAGGTATGCTTCTTAGTAGTTTTATTTTATATATTATATATATATATATATATTATATATATATTATCTCAATTAGTATAAATAAATTAATTCACTTACTCCTAACTTGTAGCTTGTCTGGTGGTGTAGTTGGTTATCACAGCAGTCTCAAAGAGACAACTAAAAGGTTGTGTCATACTCGCAAACGGTGGATAATGGTTTCATGATCCCTTGCAAGATATGATTACACAAGATCAATTCCTTCCACCAAATTCGCTTAAACCGAATCAATATAGTGAGATGGATTATCCATTTTCGAATAAATCAGTTCAGTGCAGATCTATTTTGAAAGCTAGGTTGATTGGAATGATTAGGATTTTGTGTTAGTATAATTTTGGGCCTTAAGTGAGCCCATTAAAAAACTAGACTAAGGCCAACCAATGCCACAAACGAGTTGGAAGTCACAAAACAGTTGCTGCGAAAGCAATCCATATTGTAACTAGTTTTTCTGCGATGGGTGGCCCTATTGTCGATCACAGCAAGAGCAGTAGGATGACCACGGATACAAACCAAGACTGTTTATCATGACCCCTTGGAAAAAGGGAAAAGACAAAAAAGGTATTTCGTGGTAAAACGTAGAAGATAATGGTTGGATCTACCCTTCCAGCAAACGACTAAACTAGATTACTTTAGGCTACCAAATTTAATAAGACTGGTTACACTAGGTGAGGCGCATTGTCCATTTTTGAATGGATTGGTCCAGTCCAGATCGATTCAGAAGTCTAGATTGATTGGAATGTTCGGTTTTTTTGTTGATCCAATTTTGAATAATGAATGATTGGTCGAAGTCTAGGGTTTAGACTATTTAATAATACTTGTACCCCAACTTTACTAATTGTTCAACCAATTTAAATACTATCTAATAAAAGATTAACTTTTTTGAATTTGTTTTTGACAATTTAGTAGTTTTATTTTATATATAGGGTTAATGGTCAATGTGCCCCCCCCTAAAGTTTGGACAAAATTTAAGAATCCCCCTTAATGTTTAAAATTTTAAATTTTAGTCCTAATGTTTGGACGAAATCAAAAATCCTCCCATTCCGTCCAATTTCCGTTTAACACTAACAGGAATGTCATCATGTGCAGATCACGTGAATTTTATTATATTAAATGGACAAAAATTCCATCCATGGAACTTCAACCCGTTCTTCAATCTTTCGCCCAGAAATTGGACTTCCGTAGAATATATCCTTCCCCATCTCTCCTCCCTTCCTTCTCCCTTTCGTGGAAATTGTTCTTTTACCTTCCGTAGAAATTGTTCTTCTCCCTTCCGTAGAAATTGTTCTTTTCCCTTCCGTAGAAATTGTTCTTCTCCAGCCACCATCCTTCCCCATCTCCCTATCTAGATAACCATGGTAGTACTCGGATTAAGGATGAGTTAGATGAGTGTTTGCCTTTGGTAGTTTGATCGGTTGATATTCGATTGGTATAGTGTATTTGTAATGAATCATGTAAGAAGTACGATATGAAGTATGTCATATTGCTGTATGAAACTGGTTTTTGGTTTTGCAATGAAGATTCGATGTTCTTGAAATTTCCCAAGTGGATTAACTATCCCCCTTAATGTATTGAACTTGTTTAATATTCCCCCCTAAAGTTTGTCAAAGTAAGAGCAGTTGTGTCTTTTTAACTTAAGTAAAGGTTCGTGCAGGGCACATGTTCGGTTTACCGTCTCAAATAAACAGTCTTATGACAGAAAGGGGGGATTTTTCATTTCGTCCAAACATTAGGACTAAAATTTAAAATTTTAAACATTAACGGGGATTCTTAAATTTTTTCCAAAGTTTAAGGGGCACATTGACCATTAACCCTTTACATATATAGTAACTCAATTAGTAGAAATACATTAATTCACTTTAGTCATAAGTTGTATGTTGTCTGGGTGGTGTAGTGGGTTATCACGCTAGTCTCACACACTAGAGGTCCCAGTTCAAACCTGCGCTCAGATATCATGTCATTTCATTTATGTCTTTCATTTATATAGATGTATATATATTATATACATATATTATCTCAATTAGTAGAAATAATTTAATTCATTTACTCCTAACTTGTAGCTTGTCTGTGTGGTGTAGTTGGTTATCACGGTAGTCTCAGACAGACAACTAAAAGGTTGTGTCATACTCGCAAACAGTGGATAATGGTTTCATGAGCCCTTGCAACATAAGATTACACTAGATCAATTCCTTCCACCAAATTCGCTTAAACCGAATCAATATAGTGAGATGGATTATCCATTTTCGAATAAATCAGTTCAGTGCAGATCTTTTTTGAAAGCTAAGTTAATTGGAATGATTAGGATTTTGTGTTAGTATAATTTTGTGCATTAAGTGAGCCCATCAAAAAACTAGACTAAGGCCAACCAATGCCATTGGAAGTCACAAAACAGTTGCTGCGAAAGCAATCCAAAGTGTAACTAGTTTTTCTGCGATGGCTGGCACTACCATCGATCACAGCAAGTGCAGTAGGATGACCACGGATACAAACCAAGACTGTTTATCATGACCCCTTGCAAAATGGGAAAAGACAAAAAAGGTATTTCGTGGTAACACGTAGAAGATAATGGTTGGATCTACCCTTCCAGCACACGACTAAACTAGATTACTTTAGGCTACCAAATTTAATAAGACTGGTCACACTAAGTGAGGCGCATTGTCCATTTTTGAATGGATTGGTCCAGTCCAGATCGATTCAGAAGTCTAGATTGATTGGAATGTTCAGGTTTTTGTGTTGATCCACTTTTGGGCATTAGTTGAGCTTCAAATTAATAATGAATAGTAGAAGTCTAGGGTTTAGACTATTTCATAATAGGCGTACCCTAACTTTACTAATTGTTTGACCAATTTAAATACTATCTAATAAAAGATTAACTTTTTTGAATTTGTTTTTGACAATTTAGTAGTTTTATTTTACATATATAGTAACTGAATTAGCATAAATACATTAAATCAATTTAGCCATAACCTGTATGTTGTATGGGTGGTGTAGTGGGTTATCACGCTAGTCTCACACACTAGAGGTCCCCAGTTCGAACCTGGGCTCAGACATCATGTCATTTCATTTATGTCTTCCACAAAATACAATTGAATCCATTTTTACCTTTTCCACAATATGATTTATGTTCATTCGATCAATTCGTAAATATAGATTTAATATTCATCTTATAGTAATATTTCCTTTGGGGGTCAAAGATAGGAAAATTCTTTATTTCTTTTAGTTTCTTGCTTTATAGAAGTGTTGAGTGTTAAGAATAGTTTTTTTGATTAAGAATTGGTCACAAAGCCTTAGCCACAGACATTATATGTTAGTACGTGATTAAACATACAGTAGTGTTCTTTAAACCTTAGTGTTACCCCTTGTAAGCCCTTGGGAAATTCTTGCTTAGATAGAGCATGCCCCATAAATATGGTTGCAAGATGCAGTACACTTAAATAATCTTTTTACTTTTGTGTTTGTATTGGTCATCTCAAAATGTTGTCACTGAAGCCATAAAGGTATGCTTCTTAGTAATGAATGGTTGAAGTTTAAGGTTTAGACTATTTAATAATAGTTGTACCCTAAGTTTACTAATTGTTCGACCAATTTAAATACTATCTAATAAAAGTGCTGAGAGGTAAGAATAGTTTTTTCTGAATAAGAATTGGTCACAAAGCTTTAGCCACAGACATTATATGTTAGTACGTGATTAAACATACAGTAGTGTTCTTTAAACCTTAGTGTTCCCCCTTGTAAGGCATTGGGAAATTCTTGCTTAGATAGAGTATGCCCCGTAAATATGGTTGCAAGATGCAGTACACTTAAATAATCTTTTTACTTTTGTGTTTGTATTGGTCATCTCAAAATGTTGTCACTGAAGCCATAAAGGTATGCTTCTTAGTAGTTTTATTTTATATATATATATATATATATATATATATATATATTATCTCAATTAGTATAAATAAATTAATTCACTTACTCCTAACTTGTAGCTTGTCTGGTGGTGTAGTTGGTTATCACAGTAGTCTCAAAGAGACAACTAAAAGGTTGTGTCATACTCGCAAACGGTGGATAATGGTTTCATGAGCCCTTGCAAGATATGATTACACAAGATCAATTCCTTCCACCAAATTCGCTTAAACCGAATCAATATAGTGAGATGGATTATCCATTTTCGAATAAATCAGTTCAGTGCAGATCTATTTTGAAAGCTAGGTTGATTGGAATGATTAGGATTTTGTGTTAGTATAATTTTGGGCATTAAGTGAGCCCATTAAAAAACTAGACTAAGGCCAACCAATGCCACAAACGAGTTGGAAGTCACAAAACAGTTGCTGCGAAAGCAATCCATATTGTAACTAGTTTTTCTGCGATGGGTGGCACTATTGTCGATCACAGCAAGAGCAGTAGGATGACCACGGATACAAACCAAGACTGTTTATCATGACCCCTTGCAAAAAGGGAAAAGGCAAAAAAGGTATTTCGTGGTAACACGTAGAAGATAATGGTTGGATCTACCCTTCCAGCACACGACTAAACTAGATTACTTTAGGCTACCAAATTTAATAAGTCTGGTTACACTAGGTGAGGCGCATTGTCCATTTTTGAATGGATTGGTCTAGTCCAGATCGATTCAGAAGTCTAGATTGATTGGAATGTTCGGGTTTTGTGTTGATCCAATTTTGAATAATGAATGAATGGTCGAATTTTAGGGTTTAGACTATTTAATAATACTTGTACCCCAACTTTACTAATTGTTCAACCAATTTAAATACTATCTAATAAAAGATTAACTTTTTTGAATTTGTTTTTGACAATTTAGTAGTTTTATTTTACATATAGGGTTAAATGGACAAAAATTCCATCCATGGAACTTCAACCCGTTCTTCAAGCTTTCACCCAAAAATTGGACTTCCGTAGAACATATCCTTCCCCATCTCTCCTCCCTTCCTTCTCCCTTCCGTGGAAATTGTTCTTCTCCCTTCCGTTGAAATTATTCTTCTCCCTTCCGTAGAAATTGTTCTTCTCCAGCCACCATCCTTCCCCATCTCCCTCTCTAGCTAACCATGGTAGTACTCGGATTAAGGATGAGTTAGATGAGTGTTTGCCTTTGGTAGTTTGATCGGTTGATATTCGATTGGTATAGTGTATTTGTAATGAATCATGTAAGAAGTACGATATGAAGTATGTCATATTGTTGTATGAAACTGGTTTTTGGTTTTGCAATGAAGATTCGATGTTCTTGAAATTTCCCAGGTGGATTAACTATCCCCCTTAATGTATTGAACTTGTTTAATATTCCCCCCTAAAGTTTGTCAAAGTAAGCGCAGTTGTGTCTTTTTAACTTAAGTAAAGGTTCGTGCAGGGCACATGTTCGGTTTACCGTCTCAAATAAACAGTCTTATGACAGAAAGGGGGGATTTTTGATTTCGTTCAAACATTAGGACTAAAATTTAAAATTTTAAACATTAACGGGGATTCTTAAATTTTTTCCAAAGTTTAAGGGGCACATTGACCATTAACCCTTTACATATATAGTAACTCAATTAGTAGAAATACATTAATTCACTTTAGTCATAAGTTGTATGTTGTCTGGGTGGTGTAGTGGGTTATCACGCTAGTCTCACACACTAGAGGTCCCCAGTTCAAACCTGCGCTCAGATATCATGTCATTTCATTTATGTCTTTCATTTATATAGATGTATATAGATTATATACATATATTATCTCAATTAGTAGAAATAATTTAATTCATTTACTCCTAACTTGTAGCTTGTCTGTGTGGTGTAGTTGGTTATCACGGTAGTCTCAGACAGATAACTAAAAGGTTGTGTCATACTCGCAAACAGTGGATAATGGTTTCATTAGCCCTTGCAACATAAGATTACACTAGATCAATTCCTTCCACCAAATTCGCTTAAACCGAATCAATATAGTGAGATGGATTATCCATTTTCGAATAAATCAGTTCAGTGCAGATCTTTTTTGAAAGCTAAGTTAATTGGAATGATTAGGATTTTGTGTTAGTATAATTTTGGGCATTAAGTGAGCCCATCAAAAAACTAGACTAAGGCCAACCAATGCCATTGGAAGTCACAAAACAGTTGCTGCGAAAGCAATCCAAAGTGTAACTAGTTTTTCTGCGATGGCTGGCACTACCGTCGATCACAGCAAGTGCAGTAGGATGACCACGGATACAAACCAAGACTGTTTATCATGACCCCTTGCAAAATGGGAAAAGACAAAAAAGGTATTTCGTGGTAACACGTAGAAGATAATGGTTGGATCTACCCTTCCAGCACACGACTAAACTAGATTACTTTAGGCTACCAAATTTAATAAGACTGGTCACACTAAGTGAGGCGCATTGTCCATTTTTGAATGGATTGGTCCAGTCCAGATCGATTCAGAAGTCTAGATTGATTGGAATGTTCAGTTTTTTGTGTTGATCCACTTTTGGGCATTAGTTGAGCTTCAAATTAATAATGAATGGTCGAAGTCTAGGGTTTAGACTATTTCATAATAGGCGTACCCTAACTTTACTAATTGTTTGACCAATTTAAATGCTATCTAATAAAAGATTAACCTTTTTGAATTTGTTTTTAACAATTTAGTAGTTTTATTTTACATATATAGTAGCTCAATTAGTAAAATACATTAATTTACTTTAGTCTTAACCTGTGTGTTGTCTAGGTAGTGTAGTGGGTTATCACGCTAGTCTCACACTCTAGAGGTCCCCAGTTCGAACCTGCACTCAGACATCATGTCATTTTATTTATGTCTTTCATTTATATAGATGTATATATATATATTATATACATATATTATCTCAATTAGTAGAAATAAATTAATTCATTTACTCCTAACTTGTAGTTTGTCTGTGCGGTGTAGTTGGTTATCACGGTAGTCTCAGACAGACAACTAAAAGGTTGTTTCATACTCGCAAACAGTGGATAATGGTTTCATTAGCCCTTGCAACATAAGATTACACTAGATCAATTCCTTCCACCAAATTCGCTTAAACCGAATCAATATAGTGAGATGGATTATCCATTTTTGAATAAATCAGTTCATTGCAGATCTTTTTTGAAAGCTAGGTTGATTGGAATGATTAGGATTTTGTGTTAGTATAATTTTGGGAATTAAGTGAGCCCATTAAAAAACTAGACTAAGGCCAACCAATCCCACAAACGAGTTGGAAGTCGTAAAACAGTTGCTGCGAAAGCAATCCAAATTGTAATTAGTTTTTCTGCGATGGCTGGCACTACCGTCGATCACAGCAAGTGCAGTAGGATGACCACGGATACAAACCAAGACTGTTTATCATGACCCCTTGCAAAAAGGGAAAAGGCAAAAAAGGTATTTCGTGGTAACACGTAGAAGATAATGGTTGGATCTACCCTTCTAGCACACGACTAAACTAGATTACTTTAGGCTACCAAATTTAATAAGACTGGTCACACTAGGTGAGGCGCATTGTCCATTTTTGATTGGTTGGTCCAGTCCAGATCGATTCAGAAGTCTAGATTGATTGGAATGTTCATGTTTTTATGTTGATCCACTTTTGGGCATTAGTTGAGCTTCAAATTAATAATGAATGGTCGAAGTCTAGGGTTTAGGCTATTTCATAATAGGTGTACCCTAACTTTACTAATTGTTCGACCAATTTAAATACTATCTAATAAAAGATTAACTTTTTTGAATTTGTTTTTGACAATTTAGTAGTTTTATTTTACATATAGGGTTAATGGTCAATGTGCCCCCTAAAGTTTGGACAAAATTTAAGAATCCCCCTTAATGTTTAAAATTTTAAATTTTAGTCCTAATGTTTGGACGAAATCAAAAATCCCCTATTCCGTCCAATTTCCGTTTAACACTAACAGGAATGTCATCATGTGCAGATTGCATGAATTTTATTATATTGAATGGACAAAAATTCCATCCATGGAACTACAACCCGTTCTTCAAGCTTTCGCCCAGAAATTGGATTTCCGTAGAATATATCCTTCCCTATCTCTCCTCTCTTCCTTCTCCCTTCCGTGGAAATTGTTCCTCTCCCTTCCGTATAAATTGTTCTTCTCCCTTCTGTAGAAATTGTTCTTCTCCCGCCACCATCCTTCCCCATCTCTCTCTCTAGCTAAACTTGGTTGTACTCGGATTAAGGATGAGTTAGATGAGTGTTTGCCTTTGGTAGTTTGATCGGTTGATATTCGGTTGGTATAGTGTATTTGTAATGAATCATGTAAGAAGTACGTTATGAACTATGTAATATTGATGTATGAAACTGGTTTTTGGTTCTGCAATGAAGATTCGATGTTCTTGAAATTTCCCAAGTGGATTAACTATCCCCCTTAATGTATTGAACTTGTTTAATATTCCCCCCTAAAGTTTGTCAAAGTAAGGGCAGCTGTGTCTTTTCAACTTAAGTAAAGGTTTGTGCAGGGCACATGTTCGGTTTACCGTCTCAAATAAACTGTCTTATGATAGAAAGGGGGGATTTTTGATTTCGTCCAAATATTAGGATTGAAACTTAAATTTTAAACATTAACGGGGATTCTTAAATTTTGTCCAAAGTTTAAGGGGCACATTGACCATTAACCCTTTACATATATAGTAACTCAATTAGTAGAAATATATTAATTCACTTTAGTCATAACCTGTATGTTGTCTGGGTGGTGTAGTGGGTTATCACGCTAGTCTCACACACTAGAGGTCCCCAGTTCGAACCTGGGCTCAGACATCAAGTCATTTCATTTATGTCTTTCATTTATATAGATGTATATTTATTATATATACTAGACCCCGGCACGCATGATACTCTCTTCAATACTTGTATATTTATTATATAACGGTACTCTCTTCACGCATGATACCTTAGTCTTGGGGTTTTGTTTATTACGAATAATAGTTTATTTTGTGTGATGGAACCACACCCATAAGAGTTTCATACAATTCCTTACATCTCGTAAGTTCGTTCAACCAAACTCAGTTTATCTTGAAATAAAACTCGTTTAGAAGTTTAAGCAAACTATACGAACATATGAAGTTTATTATGTACTTTTAACGGTACTCTCTTCACGCATGATACCTTAGCCTTGGGGTTTTGTTTATTACGAATAATAGTTTATTTTGTGTGAAGGAACCACACCCATAATAAATATACAAGTATATACATGGTCGTACGTGAAGTCTTACGAGAACATGATCAACCCGACTACTAATATAATACAAGTATTGATCACTTCATAAAAAAATTATAAAGTAAAACTAAACTTAATTTGCATAAGATAATGAAATAATAAAATTTAAAAACTCTTAAATATTTTTAAAAAATTGCTCGAGCGACCGGGAGCATATAACACTATAAAAAGGAATCCCGGTCGCTCGAGCAAGTTTTTAAAAATATGTAAGAGTTTTTAAATTTTATAATTTCATTATCTTATGCAAATTAAGTTTAGTTTTACATTAATAATATTTTTATGAAGTGATCAATTCTTGTATTATCTTAGGAGTCGGGTTGATCATGTTCTCGTAAGACTTCACGCACGACCAACGACGACAACGTGCACGCGCGTAGCGCGTGCCGGGGTCTAGTATAACCATTAGGGAAATACACTTAAGTGGATTACAAAAATTTCAGTATAGTTTAGTAGTTAATTAGATATATCTATATATATACGCAACACATATATACATATTATGAAGGTACATCGTTGAGTTTATTCCAATTTTAATCTAAACACTTGATTAAAAATATTATTTGAATTGTAAAACTAAACTTAAATTACCTAATATAATTAAATAAAATTAATTTTGTTTATAATATTTTTAAAAAATTAGTCGAGCAACCAGGAGCCTCTTTAGTAGTGGTTCTTGGTCCCGGTTGCTCGAGCAATTTTTTAAAAATATTTGCTACTAAGAATATGATCAAACAAATATATATTGATATTTGATAAAGTTGACATTGCGCATTGTTTATAGTCATACTATGAGTATTTTCACTCACATACCATGTCATAATATCTCATCTCATATCAACTATCGCGTAATGCCCGACCTCGAACTAATTTCTATGAGTATTCATACAGGCTATTACAACGACTATTACAAATCTATCATGATAATATCAACTATCGTTTAATGTTCAATTTCGAACATTCTATGAGTAATTTTCACTCATGTATCATGTCATACTATCTTATCTTATACCAATTATCGTTAATGCTCGACCTCGAACTTTCTATGATTATTCATACCAACCTTGAACTTTCTATGAGTATTTTCACTCAAACAACATTCGTAAGAATCAGTTCTATGCGCTCATACTATTTGAGATTTAAGACGTACGCTCATAAGTCAGAACTTGTCAATTAATGTATTCAATATACTCTTAAGGTATCTTAACACGTTCACTACCATGTCTATAAAATAATGACTATTACAAATCTACCATGACAACATCAAGAAATTCCCACTAATTTGCACAAAAAAAATAAAATTATATATTTGATCAATTTATTTCTTGTTTTATTACTTTCATATTTTCAGTGTTAAGTTTAATTATATTTTAATTTCAAATATATTTATCAAATGTTTAATTCTCATATGAACACCTCAAGCATGATAAATATTTATCATATTTGTTTCTAAGAATATGAAGAAAAAAAAATGTCGATATTTGGACAACATACGTATTTTACTTTCGGCATCCAACCAGCCTTTCTTTGAGTATTTTACTCCCAACATCCGATCGACATTTCTTTGAGTATTATAGTCCCGACATCCAACCTTTCTTTTAGTATTATACTTCCAACATCCGACGTTTTATTAAGTATTATACTCCCGACATCCAACATTTCTTTGAGTTCTATACTCCCGACATCCTATCTTTCTTTAAGTATTATACTCCCGACATCCGACCTTTGTTTGAGTATTATACTCCCGACATCCAAATTTTTTCGACATCCGACCTTTCTTTGAGTATTATACTCCCAACATCCAACCTTTCATTGGTTATTATACTGTTAGTATCTATAATTTAAGACGCACACCTTAACCAACTGTCTCATAAGTTCGAACATTTCAGTGAATACATTTAATATACTCTTAAGATCTCTTAACAAACTCACTACCATGTCTATGAAACGATGATTATCAAAAATCTACTGTGACAACATCAATAAATTACCAGAAAAATTTACCCAAAAAATAAAATTAGATATATTTGATTAACTTTTTCCTTATTTTGATATTTTCAGAGTTATTTTACTTTAATATTTCCTGAGTTCATAAAGTAGGGTTGAGATTTAGGTAAATTCATATGTTAATTTGAGATATATTTGAAATGTAGAGTTAAGTAAAGAAATACTCATAGAATCTAAATTTTACCAATCTCAAAAATATTTTGTAAATATAATAAGTAATAAACACTGGAAATTAATATTGATTTTTATATTTCAGTAATTCGTAATATATTTTTGTTACTTTTTTCTCGATATGTAATACCTAAATTTTGATCGATTATAATTCTATTTTAATTTATAGATGAAATGTATTTTTATAACGACAATGCTCACAATTAAAAAAAATGACGTATACCATATATAACATATTTGTATAATATAATATTGTGTTATCACAATATAAAATGATAAAAGGACGTATACCATATATATCACAATAAAATGATAAAAGGACGTATACCATATATATAATATATTATAAAATGATAATATAATAAAGGGCAATGCTAAAATGATAAAAGGGCGTATACCATATATATCACAATATTAGCATTATAGTATTATACAATATGGTAATACACAATAATTATGCATAATATTAGCAAATATAGTTATAATAGTAATACATAATTATACAGTATAATGCACAATAATATAGTAATACATAATAAATTAGTAACATATTAAAATTATTGTAAGTAATTATGTTGATATTAATAATTGGAGGTAAAAATCATGATATTAATATACCATGATTGTTAATTGTTAGAATACGTATTAGTAACAATAATATTATAATCTTAATATTACATTTTAAGAATCCAAATATACTTAATATATTTTGGCCAAAAAAAAAATACTTAATATTTAATATTAAGATACTTAATATTGGAGAGATGGTGGGAGAGTGAGGGATAATGGGAGAGATTTTATCGTAAAAAATGGAGGTGGATAGTGAAAAAATAAAATAACATGGAGAGAGAGTGAGGTGAATAAATAATAAAATGTGAAATGACTAAAATAGTTTATTAAACAATGTATGTATCTAACAGTTTCATGCAATTAAATGGTATTTTAGTAATTTAAATTGATGGCGGTTACATAAACATGTTCAACCTTAATAATATATATACTAGACTCTGGCACGCGCTACGCGCGTGCGCGTTGTCGTCGTTGGTCGTGCATGAGGTGTTACGAGGACATGATCGACCCGACTCCTAGGTTAATACAAGAAAATTACAAGCAAAATAGTCATTATATAAATTTTACTAAAGTAAAACTAAGATTAATTTGACTAATATAATGGAATAATAAAATTTAAAAATTCGATAATATTCTTTAAAAATTGCTCGAGCGACCGGGAGCCCTTTTTTAAAGTGTTATATGATCCAGGTTGCTCGAGCAATTTTTAAAGAATATTATCGAATTTTTAAATTTTATTATTCCATTATATTATTCAAATTAATCTTAGTTTTACTTTAGTAAAATTTATATAATGACTATTTTGCTTGTAATTTTCTTGTATTAACCTAGGAGTCGGGTCGATCATGTCCTCGTAACACCTCATGCACGACCAACGACGACAACGCGCACGCGCGTAGCGCGTGCCGGAGTCTAGTATAACCATTAGGGAAATACACTTAAGTGGATTACAAAAAATTCAGTATAGTTTATGTTGGATCGTGAAATCCTGAATGCTGATCTGGCAGTGAATTGAATGCCAGACAAGGTTGGAATGACGCTTCAGCTCCAACTCCGGTGAACCTGCAAGTAGGGGAGCGCAACAGAGGGGGTGCCTCTGGGTCCCTCTCCGATGCTTAAATGAGTATATGTGTGTATAAAACTCAAAACGTAAAGAACGTATGTAAAGCAAGGGTATTTATAGGGTAAGAGAGATAGAACCGTATAAAGGCAACTGAATATCTTAATGTATATTGAGTTGCTGAAGATTCGGATCGTGGGATATGGCAGTTACTGCGAGATATTGCAGTTACCAAATCTAATCTTTAGTGAATATGTGACCGAGATATGCGGGATATCTTGGCCACTCTGTTATTAACGGTTTAGTGGGACCAGAGGAGAGAGGCAAGGCTCTCTTCGGGGCGAGCACTCCCATGTCGAGCAGTGGAAGGTCGCGACTTGGTAGAGAATGGCGAGCAGTCTGAGAGCCTTTGGTGTCTCTATAGACTTTGGGCTCGAATCTGGATTACTCGATGGTGGGCCAAGTTTGGCTTGTACTTGGGCCGATCCGGTTCGGATGTCATGGGTTTACCCCCTCTATAGTTATTGGGCCTTCGAGGCCTTTTCTTACTGGGCCGTCACTATCGATACCCAACATTTGCCCCCGAAGCTTGATTGAAGTTCCTTCAGTCGATCTTGATTTCCTGGTAGGGTTTTAGATAGTGACGTCTTTGGTAATGGTTCAGCGCCTTTGAGGCATTTTGAGCCTGCTTGGCGAGCAGTTTTTTCTTCGCTCAAAGTTGAAAAAATATCCTTTCTTTTATTCCCCTTTGGCGATCACTCGAGGTAATCTAGGTTTCTGAAAGTCTATCTTTCTTGGCTAGGCGATCACTACCTGCCCGAGGTACTTCTAATAGCGCTTATTAGTGCGCTGGCGACCCTCTTGTCTCCTTAGTGGACTTGTTAGCATTTAATAACTGCGCAGTTGTCCAGAAATCGAACGGTCACTTGAGGCACGCCTGACATTTACTTTTCCGTAAACCTAGGGTAGTCTGACAGCTGTCTGCACCAACCAACCGTTTGTCTCCCCGAGGTGTCTCATGGAATTCTGACATTGCTTTGGTTTTTTCCAAAAAGGCGCAATTATTCTCCGTGTCGCTTCGATTCGTCCGTGGCGGTTACTCCTTTTTGGGCTTATATAAGAAACGTCAGTTTCTGCATTTTGTTTTTTACGTTTATCCACTCCTTCAGATTTTCAGAACTTCGCTGCAAACCTTTCCTTTCTCTTTCAATCCTCTTCAGTTCTCATTTCGACCATTTCCATGGCCCCCAGAAGTCAACGAATAAAACACATGGCCATCAAGGGTGCTAACAAAGCCAGCGCCCCTCAGAATGTCGGTGTTCCCTTGACCATTAGGGATGAAGTTGTGCCCTCCTCAACGGGGAAACAGCCTGACGTGGGAAGGTCTGCGGCCACCCCAGTGGTGGTAGATGGTCCTGAGCTGAACACGCCTATTTTTTCCCCAAAAGGTGAACTTTCGCCCTTTTATTGCTCTATTTTGGCAATATCCTCTGTTTTCCTTTGTTTTTATACTTGCTGTGCCATACTTGAATCATTCTGAGTAGATATCAAGCCTAACGAACTGAAGCCGGCTTACTTTAAGACCATGGTGGCGCTTGGTGGCTTCAGTGCGGAGGATGCTCCTAGGTATCCTGGCCTAGGTCTGCATTTTCCTCACAATGGAGAGGTTTACATTTATGCGGCCCAGATTGATGCTGGGTTGCGTTTTCCTCTCTGTGAGGATTTACAGACCTTGTGTCAGTTTTACGGGATTCACCCCACACAGCTTGTCCCGAATGCCCTCAGGATGTGGGTCGGCTTCAAGTTCCTATGCTTACGCCAGGAATGGGTATAATCACTGGCCCTGTTCCGGTGCTTCTTCCGACTGGCAGCAGGGGCTAACCACCTCCACCACTTCCAATCCCGCTGGCCGAAGTTTTCGGAGTGGGGAGGCCCTCAAGGATGGGCTTGGAACGTCCATGTCCGCCTGATCGATGATTTCCGGGCCACTAACTCCAATTACAAGAAGTTTTACTTCTTGTATAAGGGGGGCGTACCTTGGAAATTGTTTGCTCCGGACAAGGATTTTCCTCCCTCCTTTGAAGAATTGTCCGGGAGTGATCGGAATGCCATCGACGATTTATATCGGCTGCATCGGTCATCTCAGTTCAAGTCCATCCGCTCAGTGGCGGAGACTACCGAGAATGCCCTTGAGATGGCAGGCATTCATCAAGCTACGCCAATCTTTGATGATTGGGTAATTTTCTAACTCTTCCCTTGTTTTATTACTTGTAGGGAATGCTGTAAGCAAGAGCAAAAAACTGATAGGTCTCTTTGATGACCAGGGATCGGCGGGATTGTCCTCCGACCAAGTGCTGCTAAGCTCTCCCCCTCCTCCTTCTAGGCGTTCGACCAAGAGGAAGCCCGAGGAGACGCTTCCTTCGGCCACTACTGGCCCTCGTCAACCAGGTACTACCTCGCCTTTTGTTGATTTAATGTTTTTACATTCTGCGGTTCTCTGACTCCTGACTTATTGTCTTGTTGCTTTGCAGTGGAGTCCTTGGCGGACGTGGCCCGGGACCCTCCTCCTCCTCCTTCTAAGAAGTTCAGGAGTGAAGAGCACCCTGATGTCGACCAACATCCTTCTCCTTCCCCTCCTAAGGGCCTTTCTGCCAGCAAAGGGAAGGGTTTGGACACGGCGTCTCCTTCTCCCTCTCTTCAGGGCCCTTCCGCCGCTAAGGAGAAGGCTTTGTCTTTGGCGCCTCCCGCCTCTTCAGTGCCCACGGCTCCTACTAAGGAGTCTGGGGCCCAAAAGAAGGGGCCTGCTGCTTCCAGCTCCTCGAGGGCTCCCACCGAGGAGTACTGCTCCATGGCGAGCTTGTTCCAGCCTTTTAAGGCTGGGGACTCTCGGAGGCCTTGGGTCCCTTGTGGGGACCTTGCCAAGAAGGGGTACCTCGCCCAGAAGAGCCTACGGGGTAGCCCGGATATGTGCATGCGGCTCCTTGATGGGATAATTCCTCCCAAGGACCGTTCGATTGTCCCTACGGAGCTTCCTCAGATCGAGGGGTTCTTACGGACCCACTTCGAACGAGTTGCCCTGGTATGATCTCTCCTTCTTTCCATTATTTATTCCTTGTCATTCCCTTTTATTTTGATGACTTGACATTTTCCTTGTGCTTTTGTTGTCAGCTCGTTCGGGAAGAGGTGATCCTCGGCCGCGTTTTCGGCGAGCTCGCCGACAAGCACTCTGATCTGCTTGTCGAGCTGGAGCAATACCGAAGCACAGGGGTCACCCCCGGGCAGTTGGAGGCCATCAAGAAGACCGCTGACATGGCAATCACCTTGGTGGACGGCGCCCGGGAGGAGTATTTCAGGAAGGAGCAGCGCCTCCTTGCTGATGTCAAGAAGAGGGAGGCTGATGCTGCAGCCTTCCTTCATGAAGCTGAGGCCCTTCATCAGTGCCTTGATGAAGGGGAGGCGGTCCGTGCTCGCCTGGAGGCCGAGTTGAATGAAGCTCGTGCCCAGTTGGTCGAGTCAGACGCTCTTAGGGTCGCCGCGGAGGCCCAGAGGGATGCTGCCGAAGCTAGGGGGTCGCCCTAGAGGAGGAAAAGAACCGACTGGCTGATCAGCTGAAGGCGGTTCCTTCACCCCATGCCGTGATTGAGGAGTTCAAGGCCTCCGAAGACTTTGAGGACCAGGCCTTGAAGGTGATGAAGTCGGCGATTGCCGAATTTCTTCAAGGCCTGGTGGAGGAGGTCCAGGCGGTCGATCCCCACTTTCCTCTTGGGGAAGTTGCCTCCTTGAAGACCTTCCTGCGGAGTCAGCCTTCGCAGCCCTCTGTTGCTGGGGAGGCTGCTCCTGAAGGCGAGCCCGGTACTTCTGCCCCCGAAGGCGAGCAGAGCGTCTTTGCCCCCGAGAACCCCAAAGCTTGAAGTCCCCAACTCCTTGGCGACCGTATTTTTCTTTTTTAAATAGCTATTTTTGTATTCTCCGTTTTTGGTTTGTAATTATTTATCGAAGACTTGGGTTTTTCTATTGAATGCCTTTACATTCTTGAGCCTTTAATCGACTTCGAACATATTTAGCTATCCAATATCTTACTCATAATTACTTTCCACTTTTTCCTTGCTTGGTAATGTCGTCGACCCTTAAAGCCGTAGACCAATCATGAGTTAAACTTTCTAAGGATAATACTTTTGACACTTAAAAGCATAAACTTCTAAGTTCAAAGAGATATTACCTTCTTTGAAGTTTAAACCTTTGAGGTGTTGGCCTAATAACAGGGGATTTGGAGTTTGTCAGGTTTTATCATCAATAGTGATCGCCTAAACTTTCTTTGGCGTCAGGGCTTTTATTTTGCCTAACATTTTGCTAGGTCTTTTGGCCTGACTTTGGCGTCAGGGCTTTGCCTGATTTTTGGCGTCAGGTTTTTTGAGGCCTAACTTTGTTGTTAGGGCTTTTCTGGCCCAGGTTTGTTACTAGGGCTTTTTTGGCCTAGCTTTGTTGCTAGGGCTTTTTGGCCTAGCTTTGTTGCTAGGGCTTTTTGGCCTAACTTTGTTGTTAGGGCTTTTGGCCTAACTTTGTTGTTAGGGCTTTTGGCCTGGCTTTGTTGCTAGGGCTTTTGTGGCCTGACTTTGGCGTCAGGGCTTTTGGCCTAACTTTGTTGTTAGGGCTTTTGTGGCCTAGTTTTGTTACTAGGGCTTTTTTGGCCTAGCTTTGTTGCTAGGGCTTTTTGGCCTAGCTTTGTTGCTAGGGCTTTTGACCTAACTTTGTTGTTAGGGCTTTTGTGGCCTGACTTTGGCGTCAGGGCTTTTGGCCTAACTTTGTTGTTAGGGCTTTTGTGGCCTGACTTTGGCGTCAGGGCTTTTGGCCTAGCTTTGTTGCTAGGGATTTTGAGGCCTGACTTTGGCGCAGGGCTTTTTGGCTTCAGCTTGCTTCGAGTGGACACGCTTTGTGAAGGAATGGCTTTCTTTTATTGACATAATCAGTTTGATTACAAGCTATGCATAAAATCTTCTTAAATGCTCTGAATTAAATGGACGGGGTAACCTCTCGCCTTCGGTGGTTTCCAAATAGTAGGATCCTGGTGCGGCGATCTCTACTACTTTGTATGGTCCTTCCCATTTGGCTGAAAGTTTGTTTTTACTGTCCATCCTTGTAAATTCATTCCTTCTCATAACCATCTCCCCCACGAAAAATTGGCGAGCGCTAACTTTTCTGTTGAAATACCGAGCGGTCGCCAAGCGCATTTTTGCCTGTGTTTTTTCCGAGAGCCATCTCTTTTCCTCTGCCAAGTCGAGGTCAGTTCTGCGCTCGATCTCATTTGCCTCCGCGTTAAAGTGTAGGACTCTGTGGGTAGGCACTGCTAATTCAGCTGGTGCTACTGCTTCTGATCCGTACACTAAACTGAAAGGCGTTTCTCCTATGGCCGCCTTAGGCGTTGTTCTGATGGCCCATAATACGTTTTCCAACTCTTCTGCCCAATTCCCTTTGAATGCTCGAACCCTTTTCTTAAGTCCGGCTAAGACAATCTTGTTGGCTGCTTCAGCTTGCCCATTCGTTTGAGGGTGATGTACTGAACTGAAGCGATGGTCGATATGATACTCTTCACAGAGCCATTTCAACTCCTTTCCAACGAATTGCGGACCATTATCGCTGATGAGTATTTTGGGAATACCAAACCTGGAGAATATGTTGACCTGCATGAACTTGATAACTTGGAATTCCGTTGTCGAAGCTAGAGCTTTCGCCTCTACCCACTTAGTGAAGTAGTCGATCACCACTATAATGTGAGTACGCTGACCAGTGCTAATGGGAAAAGGACCCAATATATCGATTCCCCATTGAGCGAAGGACCAGGCACCCGCCATTGGGGATAATAATGTCGATGGTCGACCCGATCGTGGTGCAAACTGCTGGCAAATTTCACACTTCTGTGTTAATTCGGCTGCGTCTTTTCCCATGGTCGGCCAGTAATATCCCAGTCTGAATATTTTCCTGCTTAGTGAACGAGCACCTTCATGACATGCTGCTGCCCCTTCATGAGCTTCTCGAAGAACTTTTTCTGTTTCGGGTAGAGCAACACATCTCAAGTAAGGCGTCGAATAACCTCTTCTATAGAGTTCTCCATCGATGATTAGATAACTGGCTGCGAGTCTTCTAATCCTAGTGGATTCGCCTTCGTCCTCTGGGAGGATGCCTTCTTTCAAATAATTCTGGAACGGGGTCATCCAGGTGACCTGTTCTTGAATGTTGAAGACCTCCGCTCTGTTTTCAAGGACTGAACATAGGGCCTTTTCCAGAAATTGCACATCCTGGATTGTCGCCCCTCCGAAGGCTAGCTTACTCAAAGAATCTGCCATCTGGTTTTCTTGGCGAGGAATAAACTCAATGGCGAAATTTGGGATTTCCACGACTAGTTTTTTGGCGATGCCGAGATATTTCTTCATCTTTTCTCCCTTTGCCTCGTAGGCGCCATTAACCTGATTGACAATAAGTTCTGAATCACTTTTTACTTTAAGCGCTGTTATACCCATTCCTTTTGCCAGTCTGAGTCCAGTGATAAGAGCCTCATATTCTGCTTCGTTATTGGTCGCCGAGAATGTCAAGGCGATCGCGTATTTCAGAGGCTCGCCCTCAGGAGGAATAAGAATTAAACCTGCCCCCGAGCCTTCTTTTGATGAAGACCCATCCGTATAGAGTTCCCAGATTTGATTGTCGTTTGCTGACTGACTTGGCCTGTTTTCTGCCTCCGCTTGACCGTTACTCGTGCTTTCCACTATGAAATCAGCTAGTGCTTGACCTTTGATGGCCGTTTTTGGCGCAAATTTGATCCTGAACTCGCTGAGCTCGATCGCCCACTTGACCATTCTTCCTGAAGAATCTGGCTTCATCAGGAAGTTTTTGAGAGGTTGATTGGTGAGGACCGTGATGTCGTGCGCATGAAAGTAAGGTCTCAGCTTCCGAGCAGCAATAACTAAGGCATAGAGATACTTCTCAATCTGGACATATTTTATTTCTGCTGAGTTGAACATTTTGCTAATGAAATACACTGGACTCTGAACATTATTTTCCTCCCTTATTAAAACAGCACTGGCTGCCACATCGCTAATGCCTAAATAGAGGAAAAGCTGCTCGCCTGGAACGGGTTTTGCCAAAGCTGGGAGTGTTTGAATATGCCTTTTCAAGGACTGGAATGCTTCCTCGCAGTCTGGCGTCCACTCGAACTTACGGTTGGCCCTCAAGGTTTAGAAGAACGGGAGGGACTTGTCGCTTGCTTTGGAGAGGAAGCGGTTAAGAGCAGTTAGTCGGCCGTTCAGGCATTGGACTTCCTTATGGCAGGTTGGCGACTTCATTTCTTCTATGGCCTTTAGCTTTTCCGGGTTTGCTTCAATGCCCCTTTCGCTGACCATAAAACCCAGGAACTTCCCGGACTTGACTCCAAAGGCGCACTTTGCTGGGTTCAGGCGAACGCTGTGTCTCCTCATGCATTCGAAAGCTTCACGGAGGTCGGTGGTATGAGGATTGCCTTTGATGGATTTAACGAGCATATCATCCACGTAGGCCTCCATGTTCCTTCCCAGCATGTCCTGGAACAGTCGGTTTACCATCCGCTGATAAGTTGCCCCGGCATTGATGAGACCAAAGGGCATCACCTTGTAGCATAGAATGTCGCCGTCAGCATAGAAAGCAGTGTGGGCCTCGTCGTCTGGATGCATTCTGATCTGGTTGTAGCCTGAATAGGCGTCCATGAAGCTCAGCATCTCATGACCCGAGGTAGCATCGACTAGCTGATCAATTCTTGGAAGGGGATATGAATCTTTGGGGCAAGCCTTGTTTAAGTCGCGGAAGTCGACGCACATCCTCCACTTGCCGTTAGATTTCCTGACCAAAACTGGGTTGGCGACCCAGCTCTGGAATCTTACCTCTCTGACGAAGTCAGCTTCAATCAACCTGCCGACTTCCTGCCTGATCGCCAAACGTTTATCAGTCCCGAACGATCTTCTCTTTTGGGCGATCGGCTTGATGGAGGGGTCTATCCTGAGCTCATGCGAGATAATATCTGTGCTGATTCCTGGCATGTCGCTCGGCTGCCAGGCAAAGAGCTCTTTGAATTCCTTGAGGAGGGCGGTCATGGCCTCCTTCTGATCCTCTTTCAAGGTGGTCCCAATGTGCACCTTTTTGTCCGGACCATCGATCTCGACCTCCTCCAATTCCTCCATGGGTGCTGGTCGAGCCAAGTCCTCGCGGGGATCGGCCTCTGTCTCGATGGCGAGCGCCTCCCTTTGGTTCTTCCTGCGTAAACAGTTCACATAACATTGCCGCGAGGAAGGCTGATCTCCGAGCACTTCTCCAATCCCGTTCGGAGTAGGGAACTTCATCTTCTGCCTATTTAAAGTCGTGAAGTACTCAGGGACCTCTGGATGGCGAGGTGCTGGAAGAGACTCGACTCGGGGCTTACTTTCTTTTCCCCTCTTCTCCTTCTTTATCTCCTTCTTACCATCGCGTCGGGGTTCATGGGTTACCCTTAGCGAGGTCGTCAGGAGATTCGCCTCGATGTTTGCGCGTTCAAGGTCTATGAAACCTTTTGCTCTGGACGCCAACTCCTCCAATGTCTCTATCTCCTTTACGTGATAGCTGTTTCGCAGCTTTCTCGAGGCCTTGTTGGCCACATCCAGACCTCTGTAGAATGCTCGAATGATTTCCCCATCCGAGATTCGGCGATCTAATTCTGTGACGTTTTGATGAAAACGCCCGTAGAAGTTGGACAGCGACTCTCCAGGCTGCTGTTTGACCGAGTCAAGGGCGACCACACTCTTCAGCAACTGGCGCTCGCCCATATATCTCTCCAGGAACTTGCTTCTCAACTCTGCCCAAGTTCCGATTGATCCTGCAGGGAGGCCGAAGAACCAGGACGAAGCCGAGCCCGAAAGAGTAGATGGAAATAGCAAAGCCAAATGATTGGGATCGTTTGACTTACCCAGAAGGGAGGCCTCATGCTTGTTGACATGTACGGTGGGATCTCCTCCACCGCTATACTCAGGTATGGCCCGAGCAACCACATCCTTCGGGATTTTGATAGCGACGAGCGCGTCGGTGAATGGATGAGAGGACTGCTCCTTGAAGGGAGCTATGACTGTCAACTGTCTTTCCTGGAGCCTTTTGTTGAGGAGGTCATCCATCTGATCCACAGTGCAGTACATGGGAGAGGCTCCGGATGGAGGCGGACCGGAAGGATTGGCAGTATATGCGGCTGCTGGCTCCTTGGTGTGCGCTGGAGGTAGGGACTGCTGACCTGACGTCATCTCCTGATCCTCCTGAGGCGCAGCAGGACTAGGATTGGCCGCTTCTGAAGGTGAAGGCCCTGTGGCAGCAGGGCGGTGATTTTCCTTAGGAGCAGAGGGATTGTTTTCCTGAGGAGCAGGGGCTTGGCGGCGCGCCTGTCCTAGGATGGCTTCCAGCAAGGAGACCATCTCGGGGGTTAAATTAATATCCTGCCCCGCAATGTGGACTGTTTGCGGTGCAGGGGCTCCGTTTTGATCAGCAGCTGGGGTCGGTCTTGAATCACCGACATGTTCTCGGGCTGTCCGCAGAGGAACAGCATTAACTCCTGCTCGGCTGGCAGGTTCCTGTTGAAGCGGTGAAGCGGCGGCGGAATCAGAGCTATCTGAGGATCGCTCCCTAGTCTGATTCCGACGGTTGCTTTGGGATCGAGTTCTCATGGCTGAATTGCTCGTTCCCACAGACGGCGCCAAATGTTGGATCGTGAAATCCTGAATGCTGATCTGGCAGTGAATTGAATGCCAGATTCTATATTATTAAGGCTCAACATGTTTATGTAACCGCCATCAGTTTAAATTACTAAAATACCTTTTAATTGCATGAAAGTGTTAGATACATACATTATTTAATCAACTATTTTAGTCATTTCACATTTTATTATTTTATTATTTATCCACCTTACTCTCTCTCCATATTATTTTATTATTTTTCTTTCACCATTCACCTCCATTTTTTAAGAAAAAATCTCTTCCATTATCCCTCTCTCTCCCACTATCCCACCAACCACCATCTCTCCAATCTCCAACATAATTTTTTATCCCACCATATCTCCAATCTTCAACTCCATTATCACACAATCTCTTCAATTTCCAACTGAAAAGCATAGCTGTTTACAACAATCGTTTGCTCAAGAATAAATAATAAACATCAAATTACGTAAGGATAACAATATTAAGTATCTTAATATTAATATTATTGTTAATAATATTACGTAATAATATTACGTAAAATACCTTTTATTATTGTTACGCAAGAATAAATAATCAACATCAATCGTTTGGATCCTTAAAATGTAATATTAAGATTATAATATTATTGTTAATAATACGTATTATACATAATGTTTTTAATATACTATTACTAACAATTAACAATGATATACTAATCATTTTACCTTCAATTATTAATATCAACATAATGGTATATTATAGGTATACTTACAATAATTTTAATATTATAATACAAATATGTTACTAATTTATTATGTATTACTATTATAACTATATTTGCTAATATTATCAAGTGTGAAATTTAAATTTGAAGAAGAAAAACCATTTATTATTTATCCAATTTTTTTAAATTTATTTAATTTAATTACTATATTTGTTATTTTATATAACTTTGCAATTTTAAATAACAATGATAATTGTATATTATGTTCTCAAGTCGTCATATTTTTCTTTTGGTAATTGTGACTTTTTTAACGTTTCTACAATTAATTTTATATATTTGTTTCTTCAAATTATTCTCTCTTCTTTCCAAGAAGTTAAATTGTTTTTGAATTGTGAGCATTGTCGTTATAAAAATACATTTCATCTATAAATTAAAATAGAATTATAATCTATCAAAATTTACTATATTTATATGTTGAATATACATAATCTATCGTCTGAAACAATAAATACAAAAAAAAAATTCAAATTTGAAAGGAGATATTTGATTAATGTATATATTTTTTTATATTAATAATTATAAATTATATAGTATTTTCAAATAATGATATTATTAAAATGTTTAAAAAATTATACTTTTTTTTAATATTAATGCATAAATGATTCCAGCTGCCCAAAGTTGTTAATATGTTATTACTCCAAACTAATATTATCCAAAATTTAGGTATTACATATTGAGAAAAAAGTAACAAAATATATTTTAATACAAAATTAAAATAACTCTGGTGATGTGTTGAAATAATATTTTACGAATTACTGAAATATAAAAATCAATATTTATTTTTAGTGTTTATTATTTATTATATTTACAAAATATTTTTGGGATTGGTCAAATTTAGATTCTATGAGTATTTCTTTACTTAACTCTACATTTCAAATATATCTCAAATTAACATATGAATTTACCTAAATCTCAACCCTACTTTATGAACTCAGGAAATATTAAAGTAAAATAACTCTAAAAATATCAAAATAAAAAAATAAGGAAAAAGTTAATCAAATATATATAATTTTATTTTTTGGGTAAATTTTTCTGATAATTTCTTAATGTTGTCACAGTAGATTTTGGATAATCGTCGTTTCATAGACATGGTAGTGAGTTTGTTAAGAGATCTTAAGAGTATATTAAATGAATTTACCTAAATCTCAACCCTACTTTATGTAACCGCCGCCTGTAAATTGACACAAATACCTTTTAATAATCTAATTAGTTTACATTTATCATGACTATTTTGGTCATTTAAATGTCTTCTAAAAAATGTTATAAAAATATATTTCTACGAAGACTCGAACCTATGACCTTATAATTGAAGACATGCGTATTAACCAGCTACACCATTATCACTATCTTTTTTTTATTTTTTTTTTCTCATGCACCATTTTTTATATATATCGCTAACAAATGAAATTATATTTTCCCTTTATTGGGCATTAAAAGAGCAGTGAATCTACAGACTTAAATCACTTATAAAAGTTATAATATCATCTACAAATGAGAAAATTTAGATTGAATTAATATTTCAAATATGCATTATCTATTATTTGAAATATAAAATGTACAATATAATCAAGTGTGAAATTTAAATTCGAGTAGAAGAAGAAAAACCATTTATTATTTATCCAATTTTTTATAAATTATTTTATTTAATTTAATTACTATATCTGTTATTTTATATAATTTTACAATTTTAAATAATAATGATAATTGTATATTATGTTCTCAAGTCGTCATATTTTTCTTTTGGTAATTGTGACTTTTTTAATGTTTCTACAATTAATTGTATATATGTTTTTCTTCAAAACATTCTCTATTCTTTCCAAGAAGTTAAAAAAAAAATTGAATTGTGAGCATTGTCTTTATAAAAATACATTTCATCTATAAATTAAAATAGAATTATAATCGATCAAAATTTACTATATTTATATGTTCAATATACATAATCTATCACGTGAAACAATAAACACAAAAACTAAATCAAATTTGAAAGGAGATATTTGATTAATGTATATATTTTTTATATTGATAATTATAAATTATGTAGTATTTTCAAATAATGATATTATTAAAATGTTTAAAAGATTATACTTTTTTTAATACTATTAATATTAATGCATAAATGATTCCAGCTGCCCAAAGTTGTTAATATGTTATTACTCTAAACTAATATTATCCAAAATTTAGGTATTACATGTCGAGAAAAAGTAACAAAAATATTTTACTACAAAATTAAAATAACTCCGGTGATGTGTTGAAATAATATTTTACGAATTAGTGAAATATAAAAATCAATATTAATTTTCAGTGTTTATTATTTATTATATTTACAAAATATTTTTGGGATTGGTCAAATTTAGATTCTATGAGTGTTTCTTTACTTAACTCTACATTTCAAATATAACTAAAATTAACATATGAATTTACCTAAATCTCAACCCTACTTTATGAACTCAGGAAATATTAAAGTAAAATAACTCTAAAAATATCAAAATAAAAAAATAAGGAAAAAGTTAATCAAATATATATAATTTTATTTTTTGGGTAAATTTTTCTGATAATTTCTTAATGTTGTCACAGTAGATTTTGGATAATCGTCGTTTCATAGACATGGTAGTGAGTTTGTTAAGAGATCTTTAGAGTATATTAAATATATTCACTAACATGTTCGAACTTATGAGACAGTTGGTTAAGGCGTGCGTCTTAAATTAAAGATACTGACAGTGCCAAGTTCAAATCCCGGGGATATCGACAGTATAATAAACAAAGAAAGGTTGGATGTCGGGAGTATAATACTCAAATAAAGGTCGGATGTCGAAAAAATTTGGATGTCGGGAGTATAGTACTCAAAGAAAGGTCGGATGTCGGGAGTATAATACTAAAAGAAATATCGGATGTCGGGAGTATAAAACTCAAAGAAAGGTCGGATGTTGGGACCATAATACTCAAACGAAAGTCGGTCGGATGTCGGGAGTAAAATACTCAAAGAAAGGTCGATCGAA
The DNA here is from genome assembly GCA_946814005.1 of Chamaenerion angustifolium. NCBI lineage: Eukaryota > Viridiplantae > Streptophyta > Magnoliopsida > Myrtales > Onagraceae > Chamaenerion > Chamaenerion angustifolium. Next base: position 7,943,049 of record OX328279.1, read on the forward strand.
TGTCGGGAGTAATACTCAAAGAAAGGCTGGTTGGATGCCGAAAGTAAAATACGTATTTTTGTCCAAATATCGACATATATTTTTTTTGATCATATTCTTATAAACAAATATGATAAATATTTATCATGCTTGAGGTGTTGATATGAGAATTAAAACATTTGATAAATATATCTAAAATTAAAATATAATTAAACTTAACTCTGAAAATATCAAAGTAATAAAACAAGAAATAAATTGATCAAATATATAATTCTATTTTTTTGTGAAAATTACTAGGAATTTCTTGATGTTTTCATGGTAGATTTGTAATAGTCATTATTTTATAGACATGGTAGTGAACGTGTTACGATACCTTAAGAGTATATTGAATGCATTCATTGATGAGTTCTGACTTATGAGCGTACGTCTTAAATCTCAAGTAGTATGGGCGGATAGGACTGAATCCTACGAATGTTGTCTGAGTGAAAATACTCATAGAAAGTTCGAAGTTGGTATGAATACTCATAGAAAATTCGAGGTCGGACATTAGCGATAGTTGGTATGAGATAAGATAGTATGACATGATATATGAGTGAAAATTACTCATAGAATGTTCGAGATCGAGCATTAAACGATAGTTGATATTATCATGATAGATTTGTAATAGTCGTTGTAATAGCGTGTATGAATACTCATAGAAATTAGTTCGAGGTCGGACATTACGCGATAGTTGATATGAGATGAGATATTATGACATGGTATGTGAGTGAAAATACCCATAGTATGACTATAAACGATGCGCAATGTCAACTTTATCAAATATCGACATATATTTGTTTAGTCATATTCTTAGTAGCAAATATTTTTAAAAAATTGCTCGAGCAACCGGGACCAAGAACCACTACTAAAGAGGTTCCCGGTTGCTCGAATAATTTTTTAAACATATTTACAACAAAATTAATTTTATTTAATTATATTAGGTAATTTAAGTTTAGTTTTACAATTCAAATCATATTTTTAATCAAGTGTTTAGAGTAAAATTGGAATAAACTCAACGATGTACATTCATAATATGTAGATATGTGTTGCGTATATATATAGATATATATAATTAACTACTAAACTGTTGGGTATCGATAGTGACGGCCCAGTAAGAAAAGGCCTCGAAGGCCCAATAACTATAGAGGGGGTAAACCCATGACATCCGAACCGGATCGGCCCAAGTACAAGCCAAACTTGGCCCACCATCGAGTAATCCAGATTCGAGCCCAAAGTCTATAGAGACACCAAAGGCTCTCAGACTGCTCGCCATTCTCTACCAAGTCGCGACCTTCCACTGCTCGACATGGGAGTGCTCGCCCCGAAGAGAGCCTTGCCTCTCTCCTCTGGTCCCACTAAACCGTTAATAACAGAGTGGCCAAGATATCCCGCATATCTCGGTCACATATTCACTAAAGATTAGATTTGGTAACTGCAATATCTCGCAGTAACTGCCATATCCCACGATCCGAATCTTCAGCAACTCAATATACATTAAGATATTCAGTTGCCTTTATACGGTTCTATCTCTCTTACCCTATAAATACCCTTGCTTTACATACGTTCTTTACGTTTTGAGTTTTATACACACATATACTCATTTAAGCATCGGAGAGGGACCCAGAGGCACCCTCTCTGTTGCGCTCCCCTACTTGCAGGTTCACCGGAGTTGGAGCTGAATGTTGGATCGTGAAATCCTGAATGCTGATCCGGTGAACCTGCAAGTAGGGGAGCGCAACAGAGAGGGTGCCTCTGGGTCCCTCTCCGATGCTTAAATGAGTATATGTGTGTATAAAACTCAAAACGTAAAGAACGTATGTAAAGCAAGGGTATTTATAGGGTAAGAGAGATAGAACCGTATAAAGGCAACTGAATATCTTAATGTATATTGAGTTGCTGAAGATTCGGATCGTGGGATATGGCAGTTACTGCGAGATATTGCAGTTACCAAATCTAATCTTTAGTGAATATGTGACCGAGATATGCAGGATATCTTGGCCACTCTGTTATTAACGGTTTAGTGGGACCAGAGGAGAGAGGCAAGGCTCTCTTCGGGGCGAGCACTCCCATGTCGAGCAGTGGAAGGTCGCGACTTGGTAGAGAATGGCGAGCAGTCTGAGAGCCTTTGGTGTCTCTATAGACTTTGGGCTCGAATCTGGATTACTCGATTGTGGGCCAAGTTTGGCTTGTACTTGGGCCGATCCGGTTCGGATGTCATGGGTTTACCCCCTCTATAGTTATTGGGCCTTCGAGGCCTTTTCTTACTGGGCCGTCACTATCGATACCCAACAGTTTAGTAGTTAATTATATATATCTATATATATACGCAACACATATCTACATATTATGAATGTACATCGTTGAGTTTATTCCAATTTTACTCTAAACACTTGATTAAAAATATGATTTGAATTGTAAAACTAAACTTAAATTACCTAATATAATTAAATAAAATTAATTTTGTTGTAAATATGTTTAAAAAATTATTCGAGCAACCGGGAACCTCTTTAGTAGTGGTTCTTGGTCCCGGTTGCTCGAGCAATTTTTTAAAAATATTTGCTACTAAGAATATGACTAAACAAATATATGTCGATATTTGATAAAGTTGACATTGCGCATCGTTTATAGTCATACTATGGGTATTTTCACTCACATACCATGTCATAATATCTCATCTCATATCAACTATCGCGTAATGTCCGACCTCGAACTAATTTCTATGAGTATTCATACACGCTATTACAACGACTATTACAAATCTATCATGATAATATCAACTATCGTTTAATGCTCGATCTCGAACATTCTATGAGTAATTTTCACTCATATATCATGTCATACTATCTTATCTCATACCAACTATCGCTAATGCTCGACCTCGAACTTTCTATGAGTATTCATACCAACCTCGAACTTTCTATGAGTATTTTCACTCAGACAACATTCGTAGGATTCAGTCCTATCCGCCCATACTACTTGAGATTTAAGACGTACGCTCATAAGTCAGAACTCATCAATGAATGCATTCAATATACTCTTAAGGTATCGTAACACGTTCACTACCATGTCTATAAAATAATGACTATTACAAATCTACCATGAAAACATCAAGAAATTCCTAGTAATTTTCACAAAAAAATAGAATTATATATTTGATCAATTTATTTCTTGTTTTATTACTTTGATATTTTCAGAGTTAAGTTTAATTATATTTTAATTTTAGATATATTTATCAAATGTTTTAATTCTCATATCAACACCTCAAGCATGATAAATATTTATCATATTTGTTTATAAGAATATGATCAAAAAAAATATATGTCGATATTTGGACAAAAATACGTATTTTACTTTCGGCATCCAACCAGCCTTTCTTTGAGTATTACTCCCGACATTCGATCGACCTTTCTTTGAGTATTTTACTCCCGACATCCGACCGACTTTCGTTTGAGTATTATGGTCCCAACATCCGACCTTTCTTTGAGTTTTATACTCCCGACATCCGATATTTCTTTTAGTATTATACTCCCGACATCCGACCTTTCTTTGAGTACTATACTCCCGACATCCAAATTTTTTCGACATCCGACCTTTGTTTGAGTATTATACTCCCGACATCCAACCTTTCTTTGTTTATTATACTGTTGATATCCCCGGGATTTGAACTTGGCACTATCAGTATCTTTAATTTAAGACGCACGCCTTAACCAACTGTCTCATAAGTTCGAACATGTTAGTGAATATATTTAATATACTCTAAAGATCTCTTAACAAACTCACTACCATGTCTATGAAACGACGATTATCCAAAATCTACTGTGACAACATTAAGAAATTATCAGAAAAATTTACCCAAAAAATAAAATTATATATATTTGATTAACTTTTTCCTTATTTTTTTATTTTGATATTTTTAGAGTTATTTTACTTTAATATTTCCTGAGTTCATAAAGTAGGGTTGAGATTTAGGTAAATTCATATGTTAATTTTAGATATATTTGAAATGTAGAGTTAAGTAAAGAAACACTCATAGAATCTAAATTTGACCAATCCCAAAAATATTTTGTAAATATAATAAATAATAAACACTGAAAATTAATATTGATTTTGATATTTCACTAATTCGTAAAATATTATTTCAACACATCACCGGAGTTATTTTAATTTTGTAGTAAAATATTTTTGTTACTTTTTCTCGACATGTAATACCTAAATTTTGGATAATATTAGTTTAGAGTAATAACATATTAACAACTTTGGGCAGCTGGAATCATTTATGCATTAATATTAATAGTATTAAAAAAAGTATAATCTTTTAAACATTTTAATAATATCATTATTTGAAAATACTACATAATTTATAATTATCAATATAAAAAATATATACATTAATCAAATATCTCCTTTCAAATTTGATTTAGTTTTTGTGTTTATTGTTTCACGTGATAGATTATGTATATTGAACATATAAATATAGTAAATTTTGATCGATTATAATTCTATTTTAATTTATAGATGAAATGTATTTTTATAAAGACAATGCTCACAATTCAATTTTTTTTTTAACTTCTTGGAAAGAATAGAGAATGTTTTGAAGAAAAACATATATACAATTAATTGTAGAAACATTAAAAAAGTCACAATTACCAAAAGAAAAATATGACGACTTGAGAACATAATATACAATTATCATTATTATTTAAAATTGTAAAATTATATAAAATAACAGATATAGTAATTAAATTAAATAAAATAATTTATAAAAAATTGGATAAATAATAAATGGTTTTTCTTCTTCTACTCGAATTTAAATTTCACACTTGATTATATTGTACATTTTATATTTCAAATAATAGATAATGCATATTTGAAATATTAATTCAATCTAAATTTTCTCATTTGTAGATGATATTATAACTTTTATAAGTGATTTAAGTCTGTAGATTCACTGCTCTTTTAATGCCCAATAAAGGGAAAATATAATTTCATTTGTTAGCGATATATATAAAAAATGGTGCATGAGAAAAAAAAAATAAAAAAAAGATAGTGATAATGGTGTAGCTGGTTAATACGCATGTCTTCAATTATAAGGTCATAGGTTCGAGTCTTCGTAGAAATATTTTTTTATAACATTTTTTAGAAGACATTTAAATGACCAAAATAGTCATGATAAATGTAAACTAATTAGATTATTAAAAGGTATTTGTGTCAATTTACAGGCGGCGGTTACATAAAGTAGGGTTGAGATTTAGGTAAATTCATTTAATATACTCTTAAGATCTCTTAACAAACTCACTACCATGTCTATGAAACGACGATTATCCAAAATCTACTGTGACAACATTAAGAAATTATCAGAAAAATTTACCCAAAAAATAAAATTATATATATTTGATTAACTTTTTCCTTATTTTTTTATTTTGATATTTTTAGAGTTATTTTACTTTAATATTTCCTGAGTTCATAAAGTAGGGTTGAGATTTAGGTAAATTCATATGTTAATTTGAGATATATTTGAAATGTAGAGTTAAGTAAAGAAATACTCATAGAATCTAAATTTGACCAATCCCAAAAATATTTTGTAAATATAATAAATAATAAACACTAAAAATAAATATTGATTTTTATATTTCAGTAATTCGTAAAATATTATTTCAACACATCACCAGAGTTATTTTAATTTTGTATTAAAATATATTTTGTTACTTTTTTCTCAATATGTAATACCTAAATTTTGGATAATATTAGTTTGGAGTAATAACATATTAACAACTTTGGGCAGCTGGAATCATTTATGCATTAATATTAAAAAAAAGTATAATTTTTTAAACATTTTAATAATATCATTATTTGAAAATACTATATAATTTATAATTATTAATATAAAAAAATATATACATTAATCAAATATCTCCTTTCAAATTTGATTTTTTTTTTTGTATTTATTGTTTCAGACGATAGATTATGTATATTCAACATATAAATATAGTAAATTTTGATAGATTATAATTCTATTTTAATTTATAGATGAAATGTATTTTTATAACGACAATGCTCACAATTCAAAAACAATTTAACTTCTTGGAAAGAAGAGAGAATAATTTGAAGAAACAAATATATAAAATTAATTGTAGAAACGTTAAAAAAGTCACAATTACCAAAAGAAAAATATGACGACTTGAGAACATAATATACAATTATCATTGTTATTTAAAATTGCAAAGTTATATAAAATAACAAATATAGTAATTAAATTAAATAAATTTAAAAAAATTTAAAAAAATTGGATAAATAATAAATGGTTTTTCTTCTTCAAATTTAAATTTCACACTTGATAATATTAGCAAATATAGTTATAATAGTAATACATAATAAATTAGTAACATATTTGTATTATAATATTAAAATTATTGTAAGTATACCTATAATATACCATTATGTTGATATTAATAATTGAAGGTAAAATGATTAGTATATCATTGTTAATTGTTAGTAATAGTATATTAAAAACATTATGTATAATACGTATTATTAACAATAATATTATAATCTTAATATTACATTTTAAGGATCCAAACGATTGATGTTAATTATTTATTCTTGCGTAACAATAATAAAAGGTATTTTACGTAATATTATTACGTAATATTATTAACAATAATATTAATATTAAGATACTTAATATTGTTATCCTTACGTAATTTGATGTTTATTATTTATTCTTGAGCAAACGATTGTTGTAAACAGCTATGCTTTTCAGTTGGAAATTGAAGAGATTGTGTGATAATGGAGTTGAAGATTGGAGATATGGTGGGATAAAAAATTATGTTGGAGATTGGAGAGATGGTGGTTGGTGGGATAGTGGGAGAGAGAGGGATAATGGAAGAGATTTTTTCTTAAAAAATGGAGGTGAATGGTGAAAGAAAAATAATAAAATAATATGGAGAGAGAGTAAGGTGGATAAATAATAAAATAATAAAATGTGAAATGACTAAAATAGTTGATTAAATAATGTATGTATCTAACACTTTCATGCAATTAAAAGGTATTTTAGTAATTTAAACTGATGGCGGTTACATAAACATGTTGAGCCTTAATAATATAGAATCTGGCATTCAATTCACTGCCAGATCAGCATTCAGGATTTCACGATCCAACATTTGGCGCCGTCTGTGGGAACGAGCAATTCAGCCATGAGAACTCGATCCCAAAGCAACCGTCGGAATCAGACTAGGGAGCGATCCTCAGATAGCTCTGATTCCGCCGCCGCTTCACCGCTTCAACAGGAACCTGCCAGCCGAGCAGGAGTTAATGCTGTTCCTCTGCGGACAGCCCGAGAACATGTCGGTGATTCAAGACCGACCCCAGCTGCTGATCAAAACGGAGCCCCTGCACCGCAAACAGTCCACATTGCGGGGCAGGATATTAATTTAACCCCCGAGATGGTCTCCTTGCTGGAAGCCATCCTAGGACAGGCGCGCCGCCAAGCCCCTGCTCCTCAGGAAAACAATCCCTCTGCTCCTAAGGAAAATCACCGCCCTGCTGCCACAGGGCCTTCACCTTCAGAAGCGGCCAATCCTAGTCCTGCTGCGCCTCAGGAGGATCAGGAGATGACGTCAGGTCAGCAGTCCCTACCTCCAGCGCACACCAAGGAGCCAGCAGCCGCATATACTGCCAATCCTTCCGGTCCGCCTCCATCCGGAGCCTCTCCCATGTACTGCACTGTGGATCAGATGGATGACCTCCTCAACAAAAGGCTCCAGGAAAGACAGTTGACAGTCATAGCTCCCTTCAAGGAGCAGTCCTCTCATCCATTCACCGACGCGCTCGTCGCTATCAAAATCCCGAAGGATGTGGTTGCTCGGGCCATACCTGAGTATAGCGGTGGAGGAGATCCCACCGTACATGTCAACAAGCATGAGGCCTCCCTTCTGGGTAAGTCAAACGATCCCAATCATTTGGCTTTGCTATTTCCATCTACTCTTTCGGGCTCGGCTTCGTCCTGGTTCTTCGGCCTCCCTGCAGGATCAATCGGAACTTGGGCAGAGTTGAGAAGCAAGTTCCTGGAGAGATATATGGGCGAGCGCCAGTTGCTGAAGAGTGTGGTCGCCCTTGACTCGGTCAAACAGCAGCCTGGAGAGTCGCTGTCCAACTTCTACGGGCGTTCGCCCAAGTTCTACGGGCTGTCCAACTAAAATAGTTGATTAAATAATGTATGTATCTAACACTTTCATGCAATTAAAAGGTATTTTAGTAATTTAAACTGATGGCGGTTACATAAACATGTTGAGCCTTAATAATATAGATATATATATTATCTCAATTAGTAGAAATAAGTTAATTCACTTACTCCTAACTTGTAGCTAGTTGCTTATCACGGTAGTTTAGACAGACAACTAAAAGGTTGTGTCATACTCGCAAACGGTGGATAATGGATTCATGAGCCCTTGCTATATAAGATTACACTAGATCAATTCCTTCCACCAAATTCACTTAAACCGAATCAATATAGTAAGATGGATTATCCATTCTAGAATAAATTAGTTCAGTGCATATCGTTTTTGAAGGCTAGGTTGATTGGAATGATTAGGATTTTGTCTTAGTATAATTTTGGGCATTAAGTGAGCCCATTACAAAACTAGACTAAGGCCAACCAATGCCACAAACGAGCTGTAGATCGCAAAACAGTTGATGCGAAAGCATTCCAAATTGTAACTAGTTTTTCTGCGATGGCTGGCACTACGGTCAATCACGACAAGTGCAGTAGGATGACCACAGATACAAACCAATATTTTTTATCCCGACCCCTTCCCAATTGGGAAAACACAAAAAAAAGTATGTCGTGGTAACACGTAGAAGATAATGGTTGGATCTCCCTTCCAGCACACGACTAAACTATATTACTTTAGGCTACCAAATTTAATAAGACTGGTCACACTAGGTGAGGCGCATTGTCCATTTTTGAATGGATTGGTCCAGTCCAGATCGATTCAGAAGGCTAGATTGAATGGAATGTTCAAGTTTTTGTGTTGATCCACTTTTGGGCATTAGTTGAGCTTCAAATTAATAATGAATGGTCGAAGTCTAGGGTTTAGACTATTTCATAATAGGTGTACCCTAACTTTACTAGTTGTTCGACTAATTTAAATACTATCTAATAAAAGAATAACTTTTTTGAATTTTTTTTTGACAATTTAGTAGTTTTATTTTACATATATAGTAGCTCAATTAGTAGAAATACATTAATTTACTTTAGTCTTACCCTGTATGTTGTCTGGGTAGTGTAGTGGGTTATCACGTCAGTCTCACACACTAGAGGTCCCCAGTTCGAACCTGGGCTCAGACATCATATCATTTCATTATGTATTTCATTTATATAGATGTCTATATATTATATATATAATCCCGGTCGCTCGAGCAATTTTTTAAAAATATTTAAGTGTTTTTAAATTTTATTATTTCATTATCTTAAGCAAATTAAGTTTAATTTTACATTAATAATATTTGTATGAAGTGCTCAATGCTTGTACTATTCTTGTATTATCATAGGAGTCAGGTTGATGATGTTCTCGTAAGACCTCACACACGACCAACGACGATAATGTGCACGCGCGTAGCGTGTGCCGGTGTCTAGTATAACCATTAGGGAAATACACTTAAGTGGATTATGCAAAATTTCAGTATAGCTTAGTAGTTAATGAAATATATCAATATATATACGCAACACATATCTACATATTATGAAGGTACATCGTTTAGTTTATTCCAATTTTACTCTAAACCCTTGATTAAAAGAATTATTTGAATTGTAAAACTAAACTTAAATTACCGAATATAATTAAATAAAGTTAATTTTGTTTTAAATAATTTTAAAAATTACTCGAGCAACCGGGAGCCTCTTTAGTAGTGGTTCTTGCTCCTGGTTGCTCGAGCAAGTTTTTAAAAATATTTCTTACTAAGAATATGATCAAACAAATATATGTCGATATTTGATCAAGCGCGTTGTTTATAGTCACTTAGAGTCATACTGTGATTATTTTCACTCACATACCATGTCATAATATCTCATCTCATATCAACTATCGCTTAATGCTCGACCTCGAACTAAGTTCTATGAGTATTTATACCGACTGTTACAACGACTATTACAAATCTATCATGATAACATCAACTATTGTTTAATGCTCGATCTCGAACTTTCTATGAGTAATTTTCACTCATATACCATGCCATACTATCTCATCTCATACCAACTATTGTTAATGCCTGACCTCGAACTTTCAATGAGTATTCATACCAACCTCGAACTTTCTATGAGTATTTCCACTCCGACAACATTCGTAAGATTCGGTCCTATGCACTCATACTATTTGAGATTTAAGACGTACGTTCATAAGTCATAACTCGTCTATGAATACATTTAAAATACTTTTAAGGTATCTTAACACGTTCACTACCATGTCTATAAAATAATGACTATTACAAATCTACCATGACAACATCACGAAATTCCCACTAATTTGCACACAAAAAAAAATTATACATTTGATCAATTTATTTCTTGTTTTTTACTTTTATATTTTCAGAGTTTATAAAATATGGGTAACTTAAGTTTAATTATATTTTAATTTCAGATATATTTATCAAATGTTTAATTCTCATATCAACACCTCAAGCATGGTAAGTATTTATCATACTTGTTTCTAAGAATATGATCAAAAAATATATATGTCGATATTTGAACAAAATTAAGTATTTTACTTCTGATATCCAACTGACTTTTCTTTGAGTATTTTACACTCGACATCCGATCAACCTTTCTTTGAGTATTATACTCCCGACATCCCACCTTTCTTTGAGTATTATAGTCCCGACACTCGACCTTTCTTTGAGTATTATATTTTCGACATCCTACTTTTCATTGAGTACTTTTTTCGACATCCGACCTTTCTTTGAGTATGTTCTTCGATTATTATACTGTTGACATCCCCTGGATTTGAACCTGGGCGTTGTCGCTATTTATAATTTAAGACGCAAGTCTTAACCAACTGTCTCATAAGTCCGAACATGTCAGTGATGACATTTAATATACTCTTAAGATCTCTTAACAAACTTATTACCATGTCTATGAAACGACGATCATCAAAAATATACTGTGTCAACATAAAATAATTACCAGAAAAATAAAATTAGATATTTGATTAATTGCTTCCTTATTTTTTTATTTTGATACTTTTAGAGTTATTTTATTTTAATATTTTCAAAGTTCATAAAGTAGCGTTGAGAGTTAGGTAAATTCATATTTTAATTTTAGATATATTTTAAATGTAGAGTTAAGTAAAGAAATACTCATAAAATCTAAATTTGACAAATCCTAAAAATATTTTGTAAAGATAAACACTGAAAATTAATATTAATTTTTATATTTCAATAATTCTTAAAATACTAAAATATTATTTCAACACATCAACGGGGTTATATAAATTTTGTAGTAAAATATTTTTGTTACATTTTTCTCGACATGTAATACCTAAATTTTGGATGATATTAGTTTAGAGTAGTAACATATTAACTTTAGGCAGTTGGAATTATTTATGCATTAATATTAATGGTTCGGTATGGTTCGACCGAACCGGTTTTTTGCCCAGCCCTAACTGTTATCTTAATCTATATTATTAAGGCTGAAGTGGTTTTTGTAACCGCCTCCTGTAAATTAACACAAATATTCTTTAATAATCTAATTAGTTTACATTTATCATGACTATTTTGGTCATTTAAATGTCTTCTCAAAAATGTTATTAAAAAATATTCGAACCTATGACCTTATAATTGTAGATATACGTATTAACAGCTACACCCTTATCACTATCTCTTTCTTTTTTCTCATGCACCAGTTTTTTTTATATCGCTAACAAATAAAATTATGTTTTCACTTTATTGGACATTAAGAGAACAGTGAATCTAAAGACTTAAATCACTTATAATAGTTATAATATCATCTACAACTCAGAATATTTAGATTGAATTAATATTTCAAATATGCATTATCTATTATTTGAAATTTAAAATATACAATATAATCAAGTTTGAAATTTAAATTGGAGTACAAGAAGAAAAACGATTGATTATTTATCCAATTTTTAAAAAATTATTTAATTTAATTACTATATTTGTTATTTTATAAGACTTTACAATTTTAAATAATAATGATAATTGTATATTATGTTCTCAAGTCGTCATATTTTTCTTTTGGTAATTGTGATTTTTTTAATGTTTCTACAATTGTTTTCTTCAAAACATTCTCTCTTCTTTCCAAGAAGTTAAATCATTTTTGAATTGTGAGCATTGTGGTTATAAAAATACATTTCATCTATAAATTAAAATAGAATTATAATCATTCAAAATTTACTATATTTATATGTTGAATATATATAATCTATCGCGTGAAACAATAAATACAAAAAACAAAATCAAATTTGAAAGGAGATATTTGATTAATGTATATATTTTTTATATTGATAATTATTAATTATATAGTATTTTCAAATAATGATATTATTAAAATGTTTAAAAAATTGTACTTTTTTTAATATTATTAATATTAATGCATAAATGATTCCAGCTGCCCAAAGTTTTTAATATGTTATTACTCCAAACTAATATTATCCAAAATTTAGGTATTACATGTCGAGAAAAAAGTAACAAAAATATTTTACTACAAAATTAAAATAACTCCGGTGATGTGTTGAAAAAATATTTTACGAATTACTGAAATGTAAAAATCAATATTAATTTTCCGTGTTTATTATTTATTATATTTACAAAATATTTTTGGGATTGGTCAAATTTAGATTCTATGAGTATTTCTTTACTTAACTCTACAATTCAAATATATCTAAAATTAACATACGAATTTACCTAAATCTCAAATATTAAAGTAAAATAACTGTGAAAATATCAAAATAAAAAAATTAAGGAAAAAGTTAATCAAATATATCTAATTTTATTTTTTGGGTAAATATTTCTGGTAATTTCTTGATGTTGTCAGAGTAGATTTTTGATAATCGTCGTTTCATAGACATGGTTGTGAGTTTGTTAAGAGATCTTAAGAGTATATTAAATGTATTCACTGACATGTTCGAACACATGAGACAGTTGGTTAAGGCGTGCATCTTAAATTATAGATACTGACAGCGCCCAAGTTCAAATCCCGGGGATATCGACAGTATAATAACCAAAGAAAGGTTGGATGTCGGGAGTATAATACTCAAATAAAGGTCGGATGTCGAAAAAATTTGGATGTCGGGAGTATAATACTCAAACAAAGGTCGGATGTCGGGAGTATAATACTTAAAGAAATGTCGGATGTCGGGAGTATAATACTCAAACAAAGGTCAGATCTCGGGACTATAATACTCAAACGAAGGTCGGTCGGATGTCAGGAGTAAAATACTCAAAGAAAGGTCGATCGGATGTCGGGAGTAAAATACTCAAAGAAAGGCTGGTTGGATGCCGAAAGTAAAGTACGTATTTTGTCCAAATATCGACATATATATTGTTTATCATATTATTAGAAACAAATATGATAAATATTTATCATGCTTGAGGTGTTGATATGAGAATTAAACATTTGATAAATATATCTGAAATTAAAATATAATTAAACTTAACTCTTAAAATATCAATGTAATAAAACAAGAAATAAATTGATCAAATATTATACTCAAAGAAATGTCGGATGTCGGGAGTATAATACTCAAAGAAAGATCGGATGTCGGGAGTATAGAACTCAAAGAAATGTCGGATGTCAGGAGTATAATACTCAAACAAAGGTCGGTTGTCGGGACTATAATACTCAAACGAAGGTCGGTCGGATGTCAGGAGTAAAATACTCAAAGAAAGGTCGATCGGATGTCAGGAGTAAAATACTCAAAGAAAGGCTGGTTGGATGTCGAAAGTAAAATACGTATTTTGTCCAAATATCGACATATATGTTTTTTGATCATATTATTAGAAACAAATATGATAAATATTTATCATGCTTGAGGTGTTGATATGAGAATTAAACATTTTATAAATATATCTGAAATTAAAATATAATTAAACTTAACCCTGAAAATATCAAAGTAATAAAACAAGAAATAAATTGATCAAATATATAATTTTATTTTTTTGTGCAAATTAGTGGGAATTTCTTGATGGTGTCATGATAGATTTGTAATAGTCATTATTTCATAGACATGGTTGAGAACGTGTTAAGATACCTTAAGAGTATATTCAATGCATTCATTGACGAGTTCTGACTTATGAGCGTACGTCTTAAATATCAAATAGTATGAGCGCATAAGACTGAATCCTACGAATGTTGTATGAGTGAAAATACTCATAGAAAGTTCGAGGCTGGTATGAGATAAGATAGTTCTAGGTCGAGCATTAGCGATAGTTGGTATGAGATAAGATAGTATGACATGATACATGAGTAAAAATTACTCATAGAATGTTCGAGATTGATCATTAAACGATAGTTGATATTATCATGATAGATTTGTAATATTCGTTGTAATAGCCTGTATGAATACTCATAGAAATTAGTTCGAGGTCGGGCATTACACGATAGTTGATATGAGATGAGATATTATGACATGGTAGTATGTGAGTGAAAATACTCTTATTATGGCTATAAACAATGCGCAATGTGAACTTTATCAAATATCGACATATATTTGTTTGATCATATTCTTAGTAGCAAATATTTTTAAAAAACTGCTTGAGCAACCGGGACCAAGAACCACTACTAAAGAGGCTCCCGGTTGCTCGAATAATTTTTTAAAAATATTTTAAACAAAATTAATTTTATTTAATTATATTAGGTAATTTAAGTTTAGTTTTACAATTCAAAACATATTTTTAATCAAGTGTTTAGAGTAAAATTGGAATAAACTCAACGATGTACCTTCATATTATATAGATATGTGTTGCGTATATATATAGATATATCTAATTAAGCACTAAACTATACTGAAATTTTTGTAATCCACTTAAGTGTATTTCCCTAATGGTTATACTAGACCCCGGCACATGCTACGCGCGTGCACGTTGTCGTCGTTGGTCGTGCGTGAAGTCTTACGAGAACATGATCAACCCGACTCCTAGGATAATACAAGAATTGATCACTTCATAAAAATATTATTAATGTAAAACTAAACTTAATTTGCATAAGATAATGAAATAATAAATTTAAAAACTCTTAAATATTTTTAAAAAATTGCTCGAGCGACCGAGATTCCTTTTGATTGTTATATGTTCCCGGTCGCTCGAGCAATTTTTTAAAAATATTTAAAAGTTTTTAAATTTATTATTTCATTATCTTATGCAAATTAAGTTTAGTTTTACATTAATAATATTTTTATGAAGTGATCAATTCTTGTATTATCTTAGGAGTCGGGTTGATCATGTTCTCATAAGACTTCACGCACGACCAACGACGACAACGTGCACGCGCGTAGCGTGTGCCGGGGTCTAGTGTCCAAGAAAGTGCAAATATAATTTCATTTGTTAGCGATATAAAAAAAAATGGTGCATAAGAAAAATAAATAGTGGTAAAGAAAATATAATATGTATTATCAACTTGTTTAAATTGCAATTTTGCATAAGTGTGTAGCTGGTTAATACGTATGTCTTCAAGTTATAAGGTCATAAGTTCGAGTCTTCGTGAAAATATATTTTATAACCTTTTTGAGAAGACATTTAAATTACCAAAATAGTCATGATAAATATAAACTAATTAGATTATTAAAGGGTATTTGTGTCAATTTACAGGTGGCGGTTACATAAACATGTTCAACCTTAATAATATAGATATATTATCTCAATTAGTAGAAATAAATTAATTCACTTACTCCTAACTTGTAGCTTGTCTGTGTGGTGTAGTTGGTTATCACGGTAGTCTCAGACAGACAACTAAAAGGTTGTGTCATACTCGCAAACAGTGGATAATGGTTTCGTGAGCCCTTGCAACATATGATTACACTAGATCAATTCCTTCCACCAAATTCGCTTAAACCGAATCAATATAGTGAGATGGATTATCCATTTTAGAATAAATCAGTTCAGTGCAGATCACTACAAGAATCTGCCTCAACAGTGACGAAACATATTGTGTTGTCGCTAGGTAGTCGTTATTAATAAGCATGTTTTGTGTTAACACTATTTTTCGAGGGAATAGAGTTGGTTTAGAGTCGGCATTTTGTCGTAGCTTAAACAATGCTTTAGTATGTACTTTTGCCGCGACTATTTGTGTCAGTTCCTAAAAAATTCTTGACAAATACGTATCCGAGGGTAATATACATCAACAACATCATGTATTAATGATGTGTGTAATGCATTGTTTTACTCTCAATATTTGTTGATGTAATATATATGTTAACAACGTCACAGTAATTGCGTAGTTAAAACTTAGTTAGTCGTTACTAATTCGGATAGCAACCTGTCCAATTAACAGAACAGTTCGTCTTGGACCAGCAGCTGAAGCAGCTGACCTACGTAGCCATTTCCTCAGCCCAGACTTATGAATCAACCCTACACCTTCACTTCAAAGCGATTCCATAAGCAATCTCACTGTAATTACACCGGGACAAATCGATCGAAGATGCTTTGCATACCTTATTTACGACAGCATTCACTTCCCTTCACAATCGAACTACGCAACCTTCCCAACCTTCAACCTGAGACAACCTTCACTTAACTTCCCTGCATCGTCATCCTTTGTCCTACAACATTACGAAAAGGTACTGTTTCCTCCTCAAATTATGAATTGACGTCTAATCGTTTGATCTAAGACAGTGAAATTCACCCAACTGCTGTCAGGAATGTATTTCATTCTGTGTATATCAAGTAAAGAGCAGCTTATCTAATCGGTTAACGAATTGAGTGACTGTGTGTAGACATAACAAAATGTGTCCGTTTCTCCCAATTTTTGTTGCGTTTAATTTCACTACAAATTGTGTGTTTGATTTTTTGGTTAAGTGTAGACATACTGTACGATTGCTGCTCTATTACAGTGACTGAATTAACTGAATTTGTCGTTGAATAAAGTTGGTTAATTATCATGGGTTCGGGTAAAGCTTCTATCAACATAATTATACAGTAGTTAACAACTGCTTGGATTACAAAGACACTGAATAGCAGGATCTCAGTTTTGTAACAGAATTGAGAATTCCCGTTTCTAGACAAATCAGTTGTAAAACACTTGGTGGGTGGAAATCAGTAGTGTCTACTTACATGATACGTTGTGATATTGGTTTTATTATTTTCTCATTTCCAAACATCGACAAAGTCAGGAATATAAGGCCGGTGTTAGCTCTTTCATGGACTTTGCCTATTCGCGTGCGTCATGGGATGGGAGAATCTACTGTCCATGCCATAATTGTGTTGGTATGTCTTTGTTGGACAGAAGTACGGTGAAGTGGCATCTGGAAAGATATGGAATACTACAAAGTTACACTACATGGGTGGATATGGAGAAGAATTCGAAGAAAGCATTACTAACAAGAGGACTGCCACATCTCGTGAAGAAATGGAAGATATGATAACTGATGGATTTGGTGGTATTAGTCGTGATGAAGGTGACGAACCCAATGCAGAGGCTAGGACATTTTATAAGCTTTTAGAAGATTGTGAGAAAGGCTTATACCCATGGTGTGTATCCTACAGCAAGATGTCATTCTTAGTGGAATTGCTACATCTAAAGGCTTTGTACAAGGTTTCTAACAAGTTCGCAGATGAGTTGCATCGTATGCTGAGTAAAGTACTTCCACCTGGGAATACAGTAGTCGTACTATGTGGCAAAGAAATTTATATCTGGATTAGGTTTGGACTATCAGAAGATACATGCTTGTGTAAATGATTGTATTCTATTTAGAAATGAATATGTCAATCTTGATGCGTGTCCACTATGTGGTGAGTCACGATGGTTTCAAGGTCATGAAAGTGCAGGAGGAATGAACAGTCCGAGAAAATCTAAGCAAAAGGGTGGAAAACTTCCCGTTAAAGTACTCTGATACTTTCCACTAACGTCTAGGCTGCAAAGACTATTCATGTCTCCTAAAACAGCAGGATCTATGACCTGGCACTCTACAGTCCAAATAAAAGATGGAGTACTAGGACATCCTGCGGATACAGAGGCATAGAGAAAACTTGACAACGTGAATCCTGCGTTTGGGGTAGAGCCACGCAACGTTCGTCTTGGATTAGCTACAGATGGGTTCGATCCTTACAGTGACAAGAGTCACCCATATAGCATGTGGTCGGGTGTGTTGATTTCATACAACGTACCACCGGAGACCTGCCTACAAGATACCAATTACATATTGTCAATGTTGATTCCCAGTCCAAAAGCCCCAACAAATGATATTGACGTGTATCTGCAGCAATTGGTAGATGATCTCAACGAGTTATGGTTGAATGGTGCATTAACATATGATGCACACTGTAAAGAGAACTTCCAAATGCACGATGTTGTACTTTGAACAATAAATTATCTCCCCGCTTATGCAAACTTGTCTGTTTGGGTTACTTATGGTAACCTGGCATGCCCAGTATGTCAAATGGACACACATTACTGCAGATTAAAGCATGGGAGGAAATGTTCCTTTATGGGCCATAGACGATTCCTACAAGCCGATCACCCATGGAGGAGAAACAAAAGCACGTTTTATGGAACTGTGGAGTTAAGGAGTGCCCCACAAAGACGTTCTGGGGATAAGGTGTTGAAACATTTAGAGTGTCTTGAACCAATTACCTTTGGTAAAACGCAGCCCCCCACAAAAGTAGGAGTAGACTCAGTCACTGGAAATTGGAAAAAGAATAGCATATTCTTCCGCTTACCTTACTGGGCAGAACTTTTGGTGCCTCATAACTTGGATGATTTGCACATTGAAAAACACGTGTGTGATTACCTGATTGGAATGTTACTAGGTGTTTCTGGAAAAACAAATGACAATGTCAATGCCAGACTGGACTTGCAGGTGTTAGGCATAAGAACATCGTTGCATCTCGTCCGAAGGGGACCGAAGTTGGTGTTACCGCCTGCCTGCTACACCCTATCGAAACAACAGAAGATGAAACTATTTGAGTTCCTAAAAAATTTGCGATTGCCAAGTGGTTATTCTTCAAACATATCTCGTTGTGTAAAGTTGAAAGACAGTAAATTGATCGGTCTGAAAAGTCATGACTACCATGTTCTAATGCAACGCATACTGAGTGTTGCAATTAAGGGATTACTGCCCAAGAATGTATGCAAGGCACTTATAGACATGAGCAACACCTTCAGAGTGCTATCCTCCAAAGAGTTGCACATGGCAGATCTAATGAAAGTAGAGACGCAGTTACCAACCACAATGTGCAACCTAGAGAGAATCTTTCCACCATCATTCTTCAACATCACCGTACATTTGATAACTCACCTTGCAGGGCCAGTTCAATATCGATGGATGTATTCAATTGAAAGGTCAGTACTACTGTACCAAGTTCTTAAATGAGTTTTAATATGGGTTTAGTAGATGATGACATGCTACTGTGATAGGATAATGGGGATAATGAAGTCATTCGTTCGCAACAGAAGTCAGTCGGAAGGCTCAATAGCTGATAGTTATATTGCGCTAGAGTGTTTGACATTTTGTTCCAGATATTTATATGACATTGAGACTAAATTTAGCAGACACAATCCGGCTTTTCCTCAAGATCAGCTTCTTAGGTTTACGATAAGTGGGTTATGCATCTTTCGTCCGGATGGAGCACCCATTGGTCGTGTAGTATTTCGCGAACTGACCAACGAAGAATGGGGACAGTGTCATCTCTACGTCATCAATCAATGTGAAGAGGTCAAGCCCTTCATTGAGTAAGTGTTTCTATGTATTAGTTCGTTCATAACTCGTTCCATTTGAACTCATTTATGTCTAATTCGTTCCATTTGGACGTATTTTAAAAAAGGGAACACAAGCGGCAGCTCATTGGAGCTAGGGTTAATAGACGGGACATCGATGTGTTGCACAATAGAACATTCATTCAGTGGTTAGAAGGAAGGGTATGAAATCCTTAACCCTGTTTACGACTCATGAAAACGGTATTGATGTGTACACTTAATTGCTTATTGCATCAGGTTAATCGAATGTCTGGTCCCCCTGAGAATGAAAAATTTCGTCATCTTAAGGCATTGTGTCGGGGTCCTTTATATGGTGTGAAGACATATACTGGATATAAAGCTAATGGGCTCATTTTCCACACCAAGGAGCGGTCAAAGATGAGGAACTTTGACAACAGTGGTGTCTTATGCAAAGCTGATACAACGTGCTATGCTAGCTCCTCCGACAACAACCCCCTTGAAGGGCCATTGATTATTACGGAGTGTTAAGGGAAGTAGTGTAGCTTCAATATCTTGGAGATCTCAACATTGTTCTTTTCAAATGTGACTGGTACAACGTACTGTCATCATCCAATGGCATGAAAGTTGATGAGTACGGATGAACCATATGTACTGGCATCCCAAGCAGCACAGGTTTTCTACTTGACTGACAATAATAATAAAGATTGAAGCACTGTGTTGACTGCAGAGGCCAAAAGGCGGTTCGTCCTTGGCTAACAAATGTCTGGAGAATCTGTTGAGCCGTACCAGAAAACCTTTGCTGCAGTGGTTGCTAATGTCCCGCATGCCGATCAGGTCTACGAGGAGATCGATTGGTTTAGGAATGACATTGATGCAGTAGAGGTAGAAACTGATGCCGCAACTGATGTCATGCGAAACAATGACAGTCAAGAAGGACCAAACATTCTTGAAGAAGAGGACACAACATCTGTTGGCGTGGAAGATAGCGATTATTCTTCATCTGGTAGGACCGAATCAGAATTAGAGGAAAACTTGTACGACTCCGAGCAAGACTCAGGATCTTCATCCAATGATGACCCGGGAGATGACTGACAAAGACTTTAGGTTAAACACCTACAAATGTTGCTATTGTATGTTTGTTTTGTACTGTAGACTGAGGGTTACATTGTGTTTGTACTGTAATGCAATTTTGTTATACATTTGTTCTGTTTGTTGACATTTTTTTTGTACTGTAATGCAATTCTGTTTGTTCTGTATTTGTCTGTGTATGTACTGTTGACATTTTGTCTGTTTGTTAAATAATAGTGCTGTGCTGTTTGTTAATTTGTTCTGTGCTGTTAAATAATAATTCTGTTACATTGTCATACTGCTGTCCTGTTTGCAATTCTGTTTGTTATACTGCTGTTTGTAGAACATTACTTATTGCTGTGCTGAGAAATACTGCTGTGCTATTTGTACATTAAGAGGATGTCTGTTTGTTTTGTATATTAATATTGCTGTGCTGTTTGTACTGTAATCTGCTGAAATTCTGTTTGTACTTGATAAGAAAATCTGTTTGGTAAATGTTGTAACTGTAAATAGTTGTACATTGCTGTAAATTGATGTTTCAATGTATATACAATATAATTTCGACATATGCAAGTGCTGTAAATAAAACTGCTATTCAATGAAAATGTGCTGTGAAATTGTTGTTGTACTGCTGCTCATCCCTGCTGCTCATAAGATGGGAACATCGAGTAATGTTTCAGAAAGCAGTCATGTTCATAGGCACAGAACTATAAAAAAGATGAAACATAATTCAATTCAGTTTGGTAAGCATCAGTGCTGCAATATGAAAAATATGAGACTAAATCTGTTTGCAACATGATCCAACCAAGTATAGAAGTTTCATTTCAGTTTACACTATCTTCATTTTCATTTCATTTAACAGAGTATATATAAAGGGAATCGACATACCTCCTTAATATGCTTGTTCTCTTCTTTGAGTATTCATTCCTGTTTTCAAAAAAAAATGGACCACTATGTTCATATGAATAACACAACAATTGATTTTAAACAGGACAGGGACAGGGAACTATGTTCATATGTAGAATTCTACCTTTCATTCGATAAATCAGGACAAGGAACAATATTTTAAACATCACATGAGCCAACTATGTTCTGTTGTTTGATGCAATTCTGTGTAAATGTTAGAGTATATACAATTCTGTAAAGTGGCGGACAAAAGGACGCAGCATTGCTGTAAATTCAGACAGCACTGGTGTACATTGAAAGAAATTGCTATTATTGATGCATATACATCTGCAGCTTCCTTACGCAGCCCAATAGAATCACATCCATTACACATCCAACAGAATACATATCAATGGCAGAACCATATTTCAGCTTGCTAAGAAATCGAACAGATGACTGCTTACAAAACATATCATTACATTATGCCATATATTGTTTTCATAAAAGTAATACAATGCATTATATACACTTAATAGAATGACTATGTATTATTTCCCTAAAATTAGTTATATGCATTTTACACACTTAATAGAATGAGTATATAAAAAAATAAAATATACTACCTATGGCTAATGGGCGTAATTTGTAGGTCAGATATCTAGTTAATAGCGGTTGTAAGTTAATGTTATTAATAAATAAGATAATTTCGTGGGGAATATGACTGTATGCTACTGATGTATTAGAAAAATAACATAACTACATATAATACTGTAATATATGTACAAGTTTCTATCTTATGTTTGTATATACAATATATACAAGTTTGTCTTATAAGTTTGCATGTACATATAATACAAGTTTGTATATACACACCATATCCAAGTTTGTATATACAATATATACACTTACATGCAAGTTTGTATATACAACATTACTAGCTAGTTTGTATATTTTGTATTATATGTACAAGTTTGTATTATATACAGTATATACAAGTTCCGTACCATTACAACTATAAACCATTACAACAACTTAGTTCGTTCGGTGATGATTTACAATATACACTAATATAATTGATTATGTATTATGGACGTATGACATATGGATTATGGTTATGGGTTTGCGTTCATATGATTTATGTTTAGGTTCCTCCTACGACATTCCTAGGATTCTCAGCAGAAGACTTGACTAAATGTTTGGAAAACTAATTAAATGCTACTTACTCAGTATTAGTGAAGTGATTTGACAGTCTCATGTACATGACGAATATAAAGAAATGAAACACAATACATACTCACCGCAGTATACTGAACCAGTTCATCAGTTGGTCCATTAAACTCTCGAATTATTCTTTTAATTGTATATGTGGTATAAATTAAGAGCCCAACCTACGACCCAAATAATCTAAGCGTCAAAAACTCTAACTAAAACACGACCCATACTTGATTCGTAAATAATTTGAAAAAATAAATTATTAACAAATTATTGCATGCATAGGGCTGAACTTGTTCATTCAATTGTTGTCCACTTCAAGCCTGCAACAATTGGACTGAATCCCTGCAGGAATTCGGACCGAAGGCCAAGCTTGCAAATCCATTGAAGCTCACCCGGTTGTGTTGCCTTCTGCATCGACACATTACCCCTCCTCAAAGCAAATGTCATTCGTAATTTGTGCTGACATGACTCTTGGTCCCACCAATTCTGCAGCTGTTCATTTTCTTCTCTAATTTACCGCGCCTTCATTCTCTTTCCCTCGGTTTTCTTCTGTTTCTCCATCTCTGACCGAATAAACCTCCTCTCTTCCTCTCCTCCAACTTGTCTCAAAGCCACGGTTGATCTTGACTGATTCTGCAGATCTAGCAAACAAGGTACGGTTTATGTTGTTGCACTTCCATCTGGTTACTTGTTGTTGAAGATAACCTCTGGATTCAGTCGTTTGTTCTGTTTTTTTAAACGTGTGTTGTTCTTCAGTCTTTCCCTCGGAATCGCTCAGTCGTTTGTTCTTTCTTGAGTCACAGGTGCTGTTCTTCAGTCTTTCCAGTGGTTTCGCTCACTCATTTGACATTCGCTCAGTCGTTTGTTCTGAAATGAAACTTGCGTGCTGTTCTTCAGTCTTTCCTGTATTATTTCACTCACTCGTTTGTTATGGTTTTTTAACCGTGTGCTATTCTTCTGTGTAAATCTGTTCTTATGTGTAAATATGCTATTTTTTACTAACATTTGACTCCACGATACACACATAAAAATTCCTATTTTACAATGTCAAACCATTTTGAAATCATGATTAGACGATTGTGTTGGAAGATGCATGCCTTGTTAGTTTTTTTTTATCGGTTGTCAAAATAATATGTTTGGTTAATTGTGTTGAACACATTCGTCAGGATGGTAGGAACTAGAAGAATGAGGCTCAATAGTACAAACGTAGAACCCCCAATTAAGCCAAAAACAACTCGGAAGTCACCCCAGAAACTGTCTCGCGTAGGAGCAAGTAGGTTTACTTCCTCCAAAATTTCGTGGTTCAACAGTTGTTGACTGTACCCATATAGTTTAACGAACTTGCTTAACTTTACACTTTCAGGTTCATCAGTTGTGAATTGCACGGTGAAGAACCCTACATTACCGATCACTTTGGACCCCCCCCCCCCCCCCAGTTGAAGAAATTCAACCACAGGAAACACAGCAGGTTACTCTAGTGGTTACTGAGCCTGCGACCGAACAGGGTAAGTCTTTGTGTAAACCAAAACAGCCAACACATATTGGAAGTTATTTAATCCTCTAGTTAATATGGTCGTGTATTTGATATTAAGTACAGATGGTTTAGAAGTGCAAGATGAAGGTGCAAGGCTAAAAAATGAAGGTGTAAGGCTGGAAGATGAAGGTGTACGTGTGCAGAAGGAATGTGTAAGGCCACCAGCTGAGAAGTTACAGAGGGAGCGGACTAGGTGTATTAAGCTATCCAGAAATGGAATAAATGAAAAAGAAGAGCTACAGTTTAATGCTTTGGGCAAAGTCTGCTCGAAGAATGCATCGGTGTTTGCCTCATGGTGTGGGTGCATCGTACGGAAACGAATGAATGCACCATTGATGGTGAAAGACTAAAAAGACATCCTAAAGGAACCCATTGACTACGAGGCCAAAATGATAATGCTCGTTGGAGTAAGTACACTTAAGTACACGAATGAATGCGCCATGTGTATGTTTGCCAAAATGCTAATGCTTGTATGTTTGCTTCGCAGGAAAAGTTTGTTATCCCTGAAGTTGATAACTTGAAGCAACTGATTTTATGTTGTCTGAGAGAGAAGTATAGGAATTACAGGGCCAACCTGAAAAGAAGGTATTATGACAAATACCTTACCGATGAAGAAAGGATACAGAACATACCCCCGGACGTGGTGAAGGAAGATTGGGCGTGGCTAGTGAACTGGTTCAGTTCAGAGGAGTTTAAGGTGGTTAAACTGTGGAAATCTTGTTCTTTTATGCTTTACTGCAGTTTATAGCAAGTTTTTATGTATTATTAACCATATGACTGTTTGTGTCCTCATACTTGAATTAAAGGAGTGAGCGTAACAAAGCAAAAAAAGCTCACCAAGTCATCATGCACACTGCGGGGACATGCAGCTTTGCCAAGATGGAACAGGAAGACTTAATGAACCCCTACACCCACAGTGCAGTGCATGTTTTTAAAAATGCAGATTATGAAAAATAATAGGGTGCATCCGGGTGAATACCACATGTCTCGGAAGACCCATGTGGACAAGAAGGGGGTTCCTCGAGATCCGAAAAGTCAAGCAATCCTGGTAAGCGATAAGACATCCTCTTCCTTCTTAATTTTTATAATGTTTCACACCTAACACATGAGATTGGATTGTACTGATTTGTAGGCTGCAGTTGAACAAAGGGTTGCTGAACTGCAAGCTGAAGAGAACGTTCTCGTTGACAAGGATGCATATTATGAAGAAATTCGTTCGCCGATCTCGTGTATCCAAAATTGCACGTACGATGGAGAGTGATCAGTTGAAAAAAGCAAGGGAAGAAGTGGCTCTAGCTAGAGCTGAAACTGCAGAACTGAAGAGGTTAGCGGAGGAGAGCTCAAGGAAGGCGGACGAGAGTTCAAGGAAGGCAGAGGAAGCGACATTAACTCTACTGAAGTTTCAAGAAAACATGAACGCCGTCCAAAGAGATATGGCCTTCATGCGAAGGGCACTGCAAGCCAATGGTGCATTGCTCGATGATCCAGATGCATAAGGTACAGTCAACAAGTCTCTATTTGAGTGATGGTACTCTTTTCTTTTGGCATGTTAATGTGAGGTTGTTCTAATTCAACCTATTGGTGTGCTTGCAGATTGAAATGTTTGACATATGACGCAACACTTGCTTTAGGTAATCATTTTTGACTTGCTTGCTTCGATGTTTAGTTGGGGTAGGCCTAGTATAGTATATGTCTTGCAACAGAAAATGTGCCATTTTGTAATGCTGGAACATATTTGCAGAATTTTGTCTTTGTTTGTTCTGTGTTTTGGTCCTTTTGGACAACATGTACATGCAGAAACTTATTGTCTGCAACCTATGTGCTCTGTTTATGCTAAGGTTGGACACTTTGTATATGGAAATATATGAATGGTTGGTTCTGGATGGTATGCAGTATATGTAATGTCTAGCTGGTAAAAATCCGAAACTTTTAATCTGAAACTGGTCTAGTTGTATTAGCATCGAAAATTTGATTACCAATACATACGCCAAATACAGTCAGAAACAAACCGATGCAATTACCTTTTAACTGCAACAAAAGTAGTCAAGTAGGCAACGAAAATTACTGCGGCTACACGTAGACAATAACCTCAACACCAACCAAACATCGCAATTTATGTCACCCTTGTGAGTTGCATCAACCACAAATATTTTGTAACACTATTTATGTATAATTAGTTTCTAAATATTTTAGACGTTAATATCACCAAACTGTACCACATAACGTAGACACAATAACAAAGAAACAACAACACATATATGTTGTAGCTGATACTTCCATTTTACCATCAATGAATACTGTATGTGAAACACGTATATAGCATCTATATAGTGCTGACGCTAATTACGCATGAACACAATAGCCAATATATTGATGCTAAAGGTAGGACCAACTGTTCATTCCAGCAGCGGCAGACATTTAGCATCGACATTTTGTCCGTGCGGATACCTTTAGCATCGGGGCTTTCAGGCACAACTCTTAGCATCGGCAAGTCATCTTAGCAGTGGCAAAAACCAACTTAGCAATGATTATACGCCGCGCCTATAGTGCTACTTTCTTGTAGTGGATCTTTTTTGAAAGCTAGGTTGATTGGAATGATTAGGATTTTGTGTTAGTATAATTTTGGGCATTAAGTGAGCCCATTAAAAAACTAGACTAAGGCCAACCAATGCCACAAACGAGTTGTAAGTCGCAAAACAGTTGCTGCGAAAGCAATCCAAATTGTAACTAGTTTTTCTGCGATGGCTGGCACTACCGTCGATCACAACAAGTGCAGTAGGATGACCACGGATACAAACCAAGATTGTTTATCATGACCCCTTGCAAAATGGGAAAACACAAGAAAGGTATTTCGTGGTAACACGTAGAAGATAATGATTGGATCTACCCTTACAGCACACGACTAAACAAGATTACTTTAGGCTACCAAATTTAATAAGACTGGTTACACTAGGTGAAGCGCATTGTCCATTTTTGAATGGATTGGTCCAGTTCAGATCGATTAAGAAGTCTAGATTGATTGGAATGTTCAGTTTTTTGTGTTGATCCAATTTTGGGCATTAGTTGAGCTTCAAATTAATAATGAATGGTCGAAGTTTAGGGTTTAGACTATTTAATAATAGTTGACACGCGTTTGACATGGTATGTAAATACTGAGTTGACCCCAATTAAAGAATTAAAAGTCACTTAATAGGATCATGTGATATATTAAGGGCATCGTCAAGTTCTGTGCTACTGGAAGGACTTGTCAGAGATCTGAGAATCTCTAAATGACTGGATACAACGATGCAGACTATGGTGATAGCTTTGATGAGAGAAAAACCATCTCAAACTTTATGATCTGCTCTCTGATGGCGCCATATCATGGATGAGTAAGAAACAACTTTTCATTGTATTGATCGACATGGATTATTGTATTGATCGATACGTGTCCAAAGTTATCTAATTTCGCATTACGACAGATTATGGTATGTCGATCCACTCAAAGGTCGGATGAGAGTCTTTGTGACTCTTGATTTGGGTACTTTGTGTGCCTGATGTACATATGTTGTAGCGTGCGTTCCATACCACAATGTACCCAAAATCGACCATGAGTTACCCTGCGATTTTATCTTAACTCAGAGTCGTGTGAGATATAGCACTCTTTGTGTGAAAGCGTATGTACCCTCATCACTTTGAATAGAGACTTAAGGTTCAATTCACTGTTTGCTATCTTAGCCTGTGATTGAAGGGATTCAACGTATTCCACACGGGTCGTACTAATGGTTTCTTGGGATGGGGATGGTCATTAAGGGATCTTATAAATACTGTGTCCACTAGATGGCCATGATCTGCGGTGTCGGTTGCGGTTGTGGGCACAATGCATATATAGGTCTGAAAGACCCTTTTGTGGTCAAACTTAGAGAAAGATTATAGGACCAAGGGTGTAAGACACATTTCCATTGCTGGTGTGGGATCCGCGAGTCACGACATATATTTAACAGGTGCACACCACTTTGCTCGTTGTGTCTATCGGTCGCACAAGTGCCTCCTCGTATATGACTTTACTGTATACAGGTCTAGGAGAACGAATTCCCCTGATATGTATAAGGGGAATTCGTTATCTTGGTGCTGACTTAATGAATAAGCGCCCCCACTTTGTGCAAATGGGAGTTGTTGGTTTTTATGATTGGGTTGCCCATTAGTACGAGCTCATTCTAATGAGTCTAGTGTTAGATATTGACCTAAACCTTTCCCTCTATGTATGACTATATATACGGGTGCTCATGGTTGAAAAACCTAACAAACATCATAATATTCTCATTTAGACAAAGGTTAACAGTTGTGGTGTTATAGGCCATTGCTTGTCAAACCGTGGTGTATTCTCCCCTCCGACTGACCGTGATCTTAACCTTAGTCAGATTCGCTTCCGCAAAAGGCAATCGCTCCAAGAGCTAGTCTAAATATGTGTGTATTTAGTAGGGGTGATCAAAAAAGACTGTAGGACCGAATTCCCGACAAGACCGGTCCGAGACCGGCCCGACTAGGACCGAGACCGACTAGGACCGAGACCGAGCGGGCGGTTTTTTTCTTCAAAGTCGTTCTCGGGCTCGGTCTCGGGCTTTTTTCCCGAAAGCCCGTTTAGGCCCGGACCGGCCCGAAGTTAGTGAAACCCTAAAATATAAAACATTCAGTCTTCATTCTGTAACGCCGCTTCATTCATTTCAGACTTTCAGTTTCAGTACTTCCTAGTTCCTAGCTCCAGCCTCCACCGCTCCACGACATCCTCTCCTTCCAATCTAGTCGCCTTCGAACGCAGTTCGTTCGTCTGACTCTCGTCCGTTCAGTAGTCTTCCAATCCAGCTCGCTCCGAACGTAGTTCGTTCGTTCAATCATACAGAACGACAGCTCTGAACTCCAGGCTTCGTTCGTTCGTTCGTCTGAAGGTATGTTGAATACTGATAGTTCGTTCAATTAGTTTGTTCGTCTAATTCTAGTATGTTGAATACTGATAGTCATTTCTGAGACTCTGTACTGATAGTCAATTAGTTTGAATGATATGTTTGAACACCTCTGCGTGTTTATAAGCTAAAGGTACTGATAATCAATTAGTTGAACACCTCTGTACTGATAGTCAATTAGTTGCTTTCTCGTAGTTGTCAATCGTTTGCCTTCTTACTTTCTTTATATTGATAACCTGTTATAACTCTGGTATGTAGATGCTTGATGACTTATTATTTTTTCTGCAACCTCCTACTCTTTATAGAATATAATTATTTGTGTGAGTAAGTATAAACTATAAAGGTATGGTAATGAGCTGTTTTAATGTTATTTTTGCAGATTCTACTAAATGTCCATTGAAATGAAGTATAGTTTTTTTATGCGCTATATCTTCAATGTGCAGATTCTTGATAGGTGATTCTTCTGAGTTCTGAAGTTGCGGACTCTCTTGCTAAGTGATCTTTAAATTCGACATAATCCAGAGGTCTACTACTATTTGTCTACTACTAGTCTACTACTGTAAAGGTTACTGCCCCAAAATCTCACTTGTATTTTAACTTTGTCAGACTTTGTTATTTTAACAAACCTTTCCGTTGTCTAATTTGGATTATGATGACTAGGGAAACATGGTTACGGGCTACGGTTTACGCGAATTTTGATTCCAGTAATGTATCTTGATTATTGTATGGTATTGTTGTAACTTTTATGTAATGTTGGGAGAAAATGAACTTTGTTGTATGTTTGTTACTTGGTTGATTTGTATTTTGTACTTTGTATGTCAGATTCGGTCTAGGACCGAACTTTGTTGTATGTTTGTTACTTAGTTGATTTGTATTTTGTACTTTGTATGTTTGTATTTGGAGTTTGGAATTTTTTTTTTTTGGGCAGATTCGGTCCAGGACCGAGACCGGCCCGAGTCAAGGAAGACCGACTCGGTCGAGCTTTTTTGGCCGAGGTCGGTCTCGGTCCTCCAGAAAGCAAGACCGAATTTTCGGTCTCGGTCTCGGTCTTGCCTTCAGGACCGGCCCGGCCCGCCCATGAACAACCCTAATATTTAGGTGATTGCGTCTTTTTATTATATTCCAACATCCTCTTTATGGCGAATATTGAGAATATAAGAGGGAAGAACCTATTTGTTTTGTTCAAATTATCGCTCTTATACTTTTGTTTTTGCCATCCAAGGATTAATCTTGTGAAATGCCGATAATCGATCTTGAGACCTCTTGCATCCAAGCAAGGGCGATATCGTTGGACCAAGTGTCCGTTGGTTATTACTCTTATACTCACCAATGGACAATGGTACCTTTGTTCCGTACTGCCCTAAAGTTTTGCACTTGTCATTGGATGTTCTAATGACAATTCAAAAGTGATGACGTACGCATGAACTGTTAACTTTTTCTCATCCTTCTTAATACCCTATAATAATCTCTTCGGCTACATTTAGATAAATTTCAAAAAGTAACTATGTCAGAAATTTTTGTTGAAAAAGTATGTATGCAAAATTGTTTTTTAGCAAACTATGTATACGCGCACCCCGGGGTCGCGCCTAACGGATATAGGCGCATCCCAGGGGTGCGCCATTACCACCAATATTTTTTTTATTTTTTTTTTAAAAAACAAATTTTTCAATAATGATGACTCGATGTTTAATTAAGTATAAAATTATATATCTATTAAAAAAAATTTAAAAAAATTATAGTAAGTAGATATTTTAATTGCGATTCAAATGATGCAAAAAATATTAAATTTGGATTTACGGATTGACTGTACGGCATGCCGTAAGTTGAGATATGAAAATTGTACTTAAAAAATTATAACTCGGACCATGTAAGTCCAAACTCAACACGGTTAACGTCATTTAGGTCGTAAATCAATTATCTACGTAGGATAATTTTTTGGATTAAAAATACAGTGATTTTGTAACCCCCCATCGTTTACACCCAAATTTGACTGAAATAAGTAAATGCATTAGGTGAGAAATTTAATTATATACTTACTCAAAAAAAATCAAAAAAATTACAGTGCGTAGATAATTTAATTACGAATTAAATGACGCTAACTATGCGTTAATTTTTGACTTTTAGACTGACTGTATAATACGATACGTAAAAAACTTTACATACGATACAAAAACTTCCAAATAGTATTTTGCACATTAGTTAAACAGTGATTTTACTGTGCAAAACACTATTTGGAAGTTTTTGTATCGTATGTAGAGTTTTTTACGTACCGTATTATACAGTCAGTCTAAAAGTCAAAAATTAACGCATAGTTAGCGTCATTTAATTCGTAATTAAATTATCTACGCACTGTAATTTTTTTGATTCTTTTTGAGTAAGTATATAATTAAATTTCTCACCTAATGCATTTACTTATTTCGGTCAAATTTGGGTGTAAACGATGGGGGGTTACAAAATCACTGTATTTTTAATCCAAAAAATTATCCTACGTAGATAATTGATTTACGACCTAAATGACGTTAACCGTGTTGAGTTTGGACTTACATGGTCCGAGTTATAATTTTTTAAGTACAATTTTCATATCTCAACTTACGGCATGCCGTACAGTCAATCCGTAAATCCAAATTTAATATTTTTTGCATCATTTGAATCGCAATTAAAATATCTACTTACTATAATTTTTTTAAATTTTTTTTAATAGATATATAATTTTATACTTAATTAAACATCGAGTCATCATTATTGAAAAATTTGTTTTTAAAAAAAAAAAAAAAGTATTGGTGGTAATGGCGCACCCCTTGGATACGCCTATGTCCGTTAGGCGCGACCCCGGGTTGCGCGTATACATAGTTTGCTAAAAAAAAAAATTGCATACATACTTTTTAAAAAAAAAATTCTGACATAGTTACTTTTTGAAATTTATCCTACATTTACTGATATTTTCCAAGTTAACTATGAGGACGACATGAACATCTCGACTGCTTGAGCTGACTGCTGGAGCTGATAATTTTGCACAACTTACTGAAAGTTCAACTGATTCCATTGTCTGAGTAATTTTCCAAAACTGGCACCAAGCATCCAGGATGCAATAAAAGTTGCTATTTTATCTTGTTTAACTTATATAATAGACCCAAATCAACTTCTGAAAGCTCTATATATTGCTGAAAGAGGCGTATGAATATGGTCAACTGCGGCAGTTTGAGTGAGTTGCTGCTCTGCTGATTCAGTGGCAAAATTTCAGTTGGTCAAACTTTATGGACTATATAGGGATATTGCAAAGATGAGAATATGAGAAACCAATTTTCATATAGCTTGGAAGCTGAGAGAATTTTTATTCAGCTACTACCAGAAAATGAATGGGACCATGGTTGTTTCAACACTAGAATATCAACACTCAACAACTAACTCTCCTATCAATTCTTCAAATTCTGCAGAATATACATCTCTAGAAACCTGCGGTAAGAATACCCGGGATGTGCAAGCCATTGCAGAGTTGGTGGCAGCAGTAGACACTTATACCATTCAAGCTTAATGTTGGGTAATAAAATAACATGCAATTGTCTAGGGTATAATAGAAACACACACTCTAGACTTATCTCGTCTGACGTCTAACTTAGTAAAAATATAAATGCATGAGATACAATCACCGTAATTCGGTTTAGGGTTTAGGGTTTAGGAGATACATTACGGGTAACCGGTTGGTGACCTAAATTTTCCTAACTATTGAGCTTTGTCTAAGTTGTACGATGACTAAGGTTTCTCTACTATGAAGAGTTCATAGTTTCTATTTTGAGCTCACCTATATATAGTCATATATAATTGAATGATTTTGAGTTAATTTAGTAGTGCCGAGCTTATCTGAATGAACTCCTGCTAATACATGACCCAATACGACAAAAAACAACTGCTATGAATATAAAAATTTAGTATTTACGGTGTACCATTATTACGAGTGCAAACAATAAAAAATGTTGACAAATGAAAAATAAAATAATAAATATTGAAACCGAATGTGTAAGATGATGTGATGCATTACTATAATTATAATTGTTTTATGTGAATAAGAGAGAATAATAACATTCATATATTGATAACTCATAAGAGAGAAAATGACATGGATCACTAAAATACAATTATTTTAACGAATAAGAGAATATGAAACAATAACTTAGTTAAACGTTAGAACTTTGTTAGTCACTCTGCATAGAATTTATATATATATATATATATATTATTTTCATGTTTATATATATATATATATAATGCAGAATACAATATTTTAAACTTTGTAATTAATAAAGATTTCTTTAATTAAAGGTTAGTTATATATATATATATATATATATATATATATATATATATATATTAATAGAGTTATTGGATAATTAGTATGATTTAGAAATAAATATGATATGAAAAATATCATAATCGTATCATATTTTTAAACACTTATCACAACCATAACCATTGTTGGTACAAATTTTAATATGATAACCGTATCCAAAATCATAACTATTAACCACGGTTTACGCGTTTACTCATATTTGAAGTATTCATATTTTATTTTAGGCCATATAAAATAGATTTTAGACTTTTGGGTTAAAAGAATAATCGAACAATTAAAATGCTTTCAACAAAATCGATTTAATACAAATTCGATATATCTAATAAAATTTATTTACATATATATAGGGATTAAATGCATTCAGGTATCTCATAAGTTGGGTTTTTACATCTAGGTAACCTACAAAAAAATTGTTACTTTTAGGTACCCATAAATCTTAAGTGTAGCTAATTTATTTTGACATCCAAAATGGATGGAAAACGTGAGTCGTGCTAGTCACATGAAGAAAGATGATATACCTGAGAGCAACATGTTACAGAAAAGAGATACCTTAAAACGATATTTTATAAACAAAATGTATCTGATACCAACATTATAATCATAATGAGTTAAATATCATAATCGTAATCATAATCATTATGAGTATAAAATTTATTATCATCATCGCACTGCAACAAAGTGATGCAATTAACCATATAAACAAAACCCATATATTTTTTTACTTTGTTAAGCGCACTATTACCGACCCTATTTAACGCATGCTATTCAAATTAGTTTTTATGATATTTATTAGTACATTTATTATGGACATTTTATTATATACCATCATTATGACTGCCAAAAATAACAACCACATTCTAAAAAAAAAGTAAAATTAGACAAATAAATATTGAAACGATATGTAGATTTTTTTAAAAAAAATAAAAATAAAATAGCCCCTATTTTACTACTAATAACTACATAAGACCGCTATTTTTTTAAATACCAAAGTTACTCTTTTCGCGAGTTGACTTTTGTTTTTGGTTTGGTTGGCTAAAAGGTCAATTAAGTCCTATATGTAACAAATATTATTTTGCTCGATTTGTTTTCCTGCTGCAATTTGGAATTGAACCAGAATTTTTGCAGTGGAAACATATCGTTCTACCACGAGACCATTAATGTAAAATGTTTTACGTGCTTAATATGTACTTACAGAACCAATTTTTACATGATTGTATTAAATATATTCTTTTTATTGAAGCAATGCAGTAGTTGTATGTTATTATTAACGCTAAAAATGTTGCAACCGCTTCAGTGTTAAATTTCGACTTTCTGATCGACCATAAAATACGATTAATATTATGTTCCTAATTATTTACCATTTTTTACTATCTTTGAGGGTGTATTAGGTCGATGGAAAACTCGAAACATATTTTTTTTAAAATAAGTTATAATTTAATTATAAACTATTTATTTTTCAATTAAAAAATATATATTAACTAGATAATTAAATTAGACCTCTAAAACAATAAATGACTTTGAGTTTTGACTTTCCTATTAATCATTAAATCCTCTAAAAGTTAGTAAAGATGGTTAAATAGAATGAACATAATTTTGAGTAGATTTTATGGTAGATTGGAAAGTTGAATCTCAACACCGTTGTTTGAGCATTAATCTAATTATCTATTTTACCCAAATATTAATCTAATTATCTATGTACTACAATATGTTTTATTTCTCAAATAAATGATTGAGAAATTAGTAATTTTCTAAACTTAATGCTTATAGGGCATTAAATGTACTAATCTTGAGAATATTAATTTGTTTCAACCATATCTTAAAAACATTTAAAAATTATAATAGGTATATAATTAAATTAGAACTATAATAAAACATACAGTATATATAGTTTTGTCTTTCCATGAACTATACATTTTGGTTAATGTTAGTAAAAAATGGTCAATGCGAAAGTTGAAACTCAGTGGTATTTGTTTTGTTGAAGTTCTAATTTAGTCTGCAATAATTCTTTAAGAGATGGTAAACAAACAAGAAATTTTCTAAATTTGGCGTTTATAAGCCACGGAAATACTCATTTTGAGTATATATTTTTTTATTGTTTTAACCATTTATTAAAAATTGGATAAATAGACCCAATTCACCTAGATCTTTGGCTATGTTGTTAAATGCACTACATATATTGTTTTGTGAACCATATGTTTGGAAGTGTTGTTATTTGCACCAAGTGCATAATTACCGTTACTTTCGTCCATTATATCCTCACGTTTTTGCCACATGCTTCTGAAATTAAATTGAATTCTGATTATACCTTGTCTTCCATATTAATATACCATCTCATTCAATTTCAACAATTCACCCCTCCCGTAACAGATTCAGTCTTGTCCCTTTCATGCCTCCTCGTTCATTTTGTTCTCCCAAAAATGCTAATGAAGTCTTTAAAATGAGGAGGCTTCTTTGTGTCAGATTTGCAATGTCATTCCATACTATACATGGAAGAATTTTGCTCTAAAATGAGGAGGTGGTCTTCCATAATTGTATTCTCAATCTTCAATCAATGTATGAATATAGTAGTGACTTGAGCTCGTAGACATCACAAAGATGCTACTGTGGAGAGATTGTTGTGGTGAAGGCTTCGAACACCTGGGAGAACTTCCACCGAAGGTTCTATAGTCTTCCCTTGTGGAATGTATGTCATAGTATCCTTTAATTACTTTATGTCATATTAATTTTACCCAATTGCCTACCTAATTGTTTTTCATTAGTCGGTTACTAAGCGAGGAGTGTGTGGATATTTCAATTAGTGTCGGACGTCTGTGTGGATATTTCAATTAGTGTCGGACGTCGGATCCAACTTTCCCCCACCCATTTGAAAAATATTTTTATTTTTTTTCCTCTCGAAAATGTCGGGTCTTGGCGAGTGACGGGTCAGGTCGAGCGGGGTTATCAACCGGACATAAAAAATGAAAGAGTCTCCATCGATTAATTAACAACTAATCGGAATCCTAAATTTGTCTAAGGTACATGGTGTTAACATCCTAGGGCTTGGAAAGGTCTACGTCCAGAGAATCGAGTTTGGGGGTTTGATTACATCTTAAGAGATCGCAAGCCCATAATCTATCCTTTCGGTTTAATTTTCTTTCGAATATATTATTTTACTAATATACCCGAATTGTATGATTCACCCGTTTTGATCATGTTTGGCCAAAGAGATTACGTGCATTTTTTTTAAATTAAACAAACCATGTACAAGCGTTTTTTTTATTTATTTATGAGTTAATTTCATATAAATAACACAAGAGAGAATAAAATTAACCGTGCTTCAAAAAATGGGTGGTTTAATTTTGGACCCATTTTAAACGTGACAAAAATACACGAATGATTTTGAAGGTATTCAACATGTTGGACCAATTTGTAACACTTTGAAAAGTCATGGGATGTCCAGAAAAATTTAGGGATAAAAATGCAAGTATTTAAAAATTTGAGATGTATTAAAAATATTTTTTAAAAATTTTAGGAATGGTGTACAACACTCGATAAAGTCCCAGAATGACCCGAGAGTCCAATGACCGAGTTGTAACCTTCATCAAAGTTTAGGAATGACCTAAGTCAGTTTTGAAAATATTGTTTTATCACATATATATATTATACATATACATATATATAGTATCACATATACATAATACATATATATATATATATATAAATATATTATGTATATGTGATAAAAAAAACAAATACAAATACAATATTGAATATTGAATATGAGGAAAATATACTTAAATTATTCGGAGTCTAAAGTACCGTACGAGAAAGTGAGACCGATAATCACCGATATTTTCACTCAATCTTACTCTTTTTTTTTCTCTCATTTTTTTTCTTCTCTCTTTTTTTTCTATATTCCCCACTTTGTTGAACCGAAGCTCTTGGCCAAATCACTCATGCTGTAGCCTTCCTTCAACTCTCGGCTTCCCCTTTGCTTTTCTTTGTTACTCTATTTATAGAGTTTGCATAATATTTCTTAATTGCAGTTGAGAAATAAAATAAGAGGGATGGCATGAGGAGATGACAAACAAGGCAAGTGGAGGAGGCGTGGGGAGCATGGTAGAGTAGACTAAAGCTGTTTTTTTATTATATATATATATATATATTATATGATGTCCGACATATATATATATAAATTTCAGTCATAATATTATATATATAATTTTATATTTTTGTTTTTCTATCTCGATTTTTCTCGGTTTGGTTACATGAGTACGGTATATTGACCCCGAGCCAAAATCAGGTGTTTACAATTGTCTCTCTTTGAACACCCGCTCATGTAATTGATCTCATGAGTGTGTGTTCAAAGAGAAACAACTGTTTTTGTCTCTTCTTGATTCATTATTTACAATGTAGACAAACATTATCGTGCAACGTTTGGAAGTTTGACATCTACAAGTCCTGATTGTTGGCGATAATTTGAAGAGACAGACCGCTTAAACGATCATCAACTTGTGACTTCCAGAAGCTGGACACCTCTAGGTCCTGGTCGTCGAGAATGACTTGCGATGGTGAACACCTAAAGGCTTCGCTCGTTTTCCTGTGACTCATTGGTTATGACTTACGGAAGCTGAACACCTAAAGGTTCCGCTCGTCGACTTCTGACTTCCAGAAGCTGGATAACTACAGATCCTGGTTGTCGAGTATGAATTGCAAAAGTTGCGCACCTAAAGGCTTCGCTCGTTGGCTTGTGACTTCAAGAAACTAGATAACTATAAGTCCTGATCGTCGAGAATGACTTGCGGAGGCTAAACACCTAAAGGCTCCGCTTGTTGGCTTGTGACTCCCAGAAGCTGGATAACTATAGGTCATGGTTGTCGAGAATGACTTGCAGAGTATGAACACCTAAAGA
The DNA here is from genome assembly GCA_946814005.1 of Chamaenerion angustifolium. Lineage (NCBI taxonomy): Eukaryota > Viridiplantae > Streptophyta > Magnoliopsida > Myrtales > Onagraceae > Chamaenerion > Chamaenerion angustifolium. The sequence continues at coordinate 7,981,827 of OX328279.1, forward strand.
CTCCGCTCGTTGCCTTGTGACTCCCAGAAGCTAGATAACTACAGGTCTTGGTCATCGAAGATGACTTGCGGAGGCTAAACACCTAAAGGTTCCGCTCGTGGGCTTTTGCCTTCCATAAACTGGATAGCTACGGGTCCTGGTCTTCGAGAATAACCTGCGGAGGTTGAACACCTAAAGGCTCTACTCGTTGGCTTGTGACTCCCATAAGTGGATAACTACAGGTCCTGGTTGTCGATGATGACTTGCGGATGATGAACACCTAAAGGATCCATTCATCGGTTTGTAACTCTCGTAAGCTACATGTCTTGATTGTTGATGATGGCTCGCGAAGGTTGAGCACCTAAAGGCCCCGCTTGTTAGCTTGTAACTTTAAGAAGTAAAAACCCTTCTCGAGATATCCGACTGCTTGCGCGGACTTCTCAGCCTGTTTTCTCATTAATCATCTTTGGAGTTACCTAAAGTCATTCATGCTATGTTCAGAAGGTATATCCATGCAAGTTGTCGAGGCAATCAATGCTGATCACAACTTCCCTTTATTGCTACTGTGGGAAACACTGTCGTCCACTTTTGAGCACTTTATTTGAATTATTTATCTCTCAATTTTCTTTCCTTTTGCTACAGTATTGTTTGCCCCACCTCTCGGTTCCCTTCATTTTTTTTGCCTAGATCTCCCTTTTGGATTTTCAACCTAACAGCTATTTGATTCTTTTTCTTTTGCCATGATCGCCCTTTTTAGGGATTTTTAATCATGCCCATCTTCAGTAAATTTTGCCTAAACTGTCCTTTTGAGTTTTCTATTTCAAGGGAATTTTCTCTCCTTTTTTAAGGATCACTTTATGGTTACCGTCTCTTTAAGTTTTTTTTTTTACTGCATCCATATTGATTGGACAGGGGAGTTCTTTATTTTGTCGGACGTTGGATCAGACTTTCGCCGACCCTTATTTTTTTATGAAAATTATTTTTATTTTTGTTCGCTCCAAAATGTAGGGTCTTGGCAAGCGACGGGTCCGGTCCAATCGGGTCATCAACCGGACCGAAAAATGAAAGAGTCACCACTGATTAATTAGAGGCCAATCATAATCGTAAAATTTGCCTAGAGTACCTGGTGTTAACATCCAAGGGCTAGGAAAGGTCTATGTTCACAGAATTGAGTTCGGGGGTTTGATTTTGTCTAAAGAGCTCGCGAGCCTGTAATCCTACCTTTTCGGTACTTTAGTTTGCTTTTGAAATTATATTTTTAGCGATTTACCCGAATCGTCCGACTTGATCGTGCTTGACCAAAGAAATTACATGCATTTTTCAAATAAAATAAACAAACCATATACAATTTTTTATGTACGAGTTAGTTTAAAATAAATACACAAGAGGAGAATGAATTTAATCGAGCTCAAAAAAAGTAGTTTAAATTTGGGGTCATTCTGACGTGACAAACATACATGAATGATTTAAAATATTAAGCAACTTAGACCAATTTGTAATGCTTTGAGAAGTCATGAGATGTCCAGAAAGGTTTAGGGACCAAAATGCAATTTTAAAATTCAAGCTGAATTGGAAAATATTTCAAAATTGCACAAATTGCCTAAAACGTTTCTGGTTTGGTTTATAGCACTCGATAAAGTCCCAGAATGATCCGAGAGTTCAAGGATCGAGTTGTAACCTTCATCAAAGTGCAAGAATGACCAAAGTCTGTTTTGAAAATATTTTTTATTTCAAATATATATATATATATATATATTGTATCACACATATATTATACATATAGTATCACATATATATTATACATATATATATATGTATGTATGTATATATATGTATGTATGTATATATATGTATAGTATTACATAGATATATAATATATGTATGGAAAACCTTAATTTCATTCACATTAGAGAATACAAATACAATATTGAATATGATGGAGATAGACCTATATCATCCGGTGTTTAAAATACTGTACGAGAAATCGAGATTGATAATCACCGATATTTTTTCTCAATCTCACTTTTTTTTTTACTCTATTGCTTGTCGAAACTCTCGACCATTTCCTCTTGACCGTCCTTCCCCTCCTCTTATTCTCCCCAATTCCTCACGAAGCTCCCTCTATTTATAGAAGGATTTGCTTCTTATCTTATAATATTTTTATTTTATTTTATTGTAAAGCACTTTTTGGAGGGGTTGGTCATGTGGGGAATGACATGAGGAGACCATGTAGATGCTAAATTTAGGTCATTCATTTTTTTTTATATATATATATATATACAACTTGTTTTTTATTTTTCTATCTCTATTTTTCTCGGCTCAGTTCCTTGCGTACGATATTTTGACTTCTGTCCAAAATCAAGTATTTACCGGTGTCCCTCTTTGAACACGAACTCATAGAAGTGATCTCATCAGTGTGTGTTTAAAGAAAACAACTGATTTTTGGCTCCTCTCGATTCATTATTTACATAGTAGACAAACCTTATCGTGCAACTTTCAGAAGGTGGACATCTACAAGTTCCGATTATTGACGATGATTTGCGGAGACTGAGCGCCTAAACAGACATAAATTTGTGACTCCCAGAAGCTGGACACGTACAGGTCCTGGTCGTCTAGGATGACTTGCGGAGGCTGAACACCTAAAGGCTCCGCTCGTCGGCTTGTGACTCGTTGGGGATAACTTGCGGAGGCTGAACACCTAAAGGCTTCGCTCGTCGGCTTGTGACTCCCAAAAATTGGACACCTACTGGTTCTGGTCTTCGAGGATGACTTGCGGAGGCTGAACACCTAAAGGATTCGTTTGTTGGCTTGTGACTTGTTGGGGATGACTTGCGGAGGCTGAACACCTAAAGGCTCCGCTCGTCGGCCCGTGACTCCAAAAAGTTGGACACCTACAGGTCCTCGTCGTCGAGGATGACTTGCGGAGGCTGAACACCTAAAGGCTCCACTCATCGACTTTTAACTCTTAGAAGCTGGACACCTACAGGTCCTCTTCGTCGATTTTTTTTTTTGCTATCAACGAGGTTGAGGATTTTTGTGCATAAGCGTTGTAGAGGATGAATTACGGGGGTTGATCACCTTAAGGCCCCGTTCGTCGACTTGTAATTTCCAGAAACTATACACCTACAGGTCGTGGTCGTCGAGGATTACACGCGGAGGCTGAGCACCTAAAGGCCCCGGTCGTCGACTTTTAATTATCCGAAACTGGAAATCTACAGGTCCTGGTGGTTAGCTTGTTACTTTCGGAGATTGAGCACTTAAAGACTCAGTATGTCAGCTTGTTACTCCCAGAAGCTGGACACCTACATGTTTTGATCGTTGGGGATGACTTACGGAGGTTGAGCACCTGACACTCCATTCATCAGTTTGTAACTCTAAAAGGTTGAACATCTGCAAGTTCTGATTGTTTATGATGACTCACGGAGGTTGAACAGCTAAATACCCCACTCATCGACTTGTGACTCTAAGAATCTGGTCATTGAGAATGACTCGCGGAGGTTGAACACCTAAACGCTTCGTTCGTCGGCTTGTGACTTGTTGGGGATGACTTGCGGAGGCTGAACAACCTAAAACTACGCTCGTCCGCTTTTAGTTCACTTTTGAGCTCAAAAAACTCTGTTGAGATGTCCGACTTCTTTTGCAGCCTTCTCGACCTGTTTTCTCATTAATCGACTTTGGAGTCCTTCTTGATGGAGTTCCCTAAAGCCATCCATGGTACGTCCACAAGGTGTATCCATACAAGTTGGCGAGGCAGCATAAAATAATGTGGTCAACTTTTGAGTTTTTTTATTTATTTTTATTTTATCTCTCGATTTCCTTACCTTTTACTACAGTAATTTTTTTCATTTTTTTACCGCACCTCTCTATTCCCTTAATTTTTGCCTAGATCGCCCTTTCGGGTTATCAACCCAGCAGAGAATTGATTTATTTCCTTTTGCCATGATCACCCTTTTTAGGGATTTTTAATCATGTCCCTCTTCCCTAAATTTGTGCCTAAATCGACCTTTCAGGTTTTTGATTTAGCGGGAATTTTCTCTCACTTTTGGGGGCTCGCTTTCTGGTTATGAACTTTTTAAGTTTTTTTTTTACTGCGTCCATATTGATTGGACTGGGGAGTCCTTTGTTGTCCATGTCAGTGATGATTATGTCTCCTCTGCTGAAAATCTCTTTGACGACATGAGTCTTTCATATTTACGCATAAACTTGCCCCTAGAGTCTGGATTAACTTGAATGTTTTTTTTACCGAACTTCTTGGTTCACTTAATTTTGCCTAGGTCGCCCTTTCGAGTTTTCAGCCTAGAAGATATTTGATTTGTCTCCTTTTGCCATGATCGCCCTTTGTAGGGATTTTTAATCATGTCCCTCTTCCCTAAATTTTGCCTAAACCTCGCTTGCAAATTTTCGATTTAGTGAAAAGTTTCTTTCACTTTTGGAGGCTCGCTTTCTGGTTACGAGTTCTTCAAGGATTTTTTTGAATGCGTCCATATTGATCGGATTGGGAAGTTCTTGGTCGTCCATTTTGGTGATGATCATAACTCCTATGCTGAAAATCTCTTTGACGACATAAAACCCTTCAAACTTAGGCATAAACTTTCCCTGAGAGTCTGCATTGACTTGAAGGATTTTTTTTGTCTCTCAATTTTCTATCCTTCTCTACGGTATTTTTGTTTACCGCACCTCTCGGTTCCCTTCATTTTTGCCTTGGCTACCCTTTCGATTTTTCAACCTAGCAGAGATTTGATTCCTCTTCTTTTGTCATGATCCCGCTTTGTAGGGTTCTTTAATCATGTCCGTCTTCCCTTAATTTTGTCTAAACTACCCTTTTGAGTTTTCAATTTAGCGGTAAATTTCTTTCACTTTTGGAGGCTCGCTTTCTGGTTGTGAGCTCTTTAAGGATTGTTTTTTGACTGCATCCATATTGATTGGACTGGGGAGCTCTTTGTTGCCCATGTCAGTGATGATCATGTCTCCTCCGCTGAAAATCTTTTTGACGACATAAAACCCTTCATATTTACGCACAAACTTAACCCAAGAGTCTGGATTGACTTGAAGCTTTTTTTGAGAATTAGATCGTCCACTTGTATTTCTCTCGGGTACATCTTTTTGTTAAATGCATGAACTATACGTTTCTAGTACAATTGCCTGTGGCAGAAAGCGATGTGTCGCTTTTCATCTATGATGTTCAATTGCTCGTATATGTATCTCGCCCACTCTGGCTCGTCCATTTATGCCTCGGTGAGAATCCTAGCTGAAGGGATTTGTACTTCAATTGGATACATGATTTCAGTCCCGTAATTAAGGGAGAATGGGGTTTCCCCTGTTGATGTCCGTATTGAGGATTTGTATGCCATGAGTGCCCAAGACAGCTTATCGTGCTAGTCTATTAATTGATTCTTCCAGTGCACCATTCATTTGTGGGTGATATGGAGAAGAATTTTTATTATTGATCTTTAAATTGAACATACAACCCATCAACCAACTTGTTATTTAGATTTATGGCATTGCTGGTGATGATTGACTCCGTCACCCCATGACACGCGATGACGTCCTGCCTAATGAAATGTTTGATGGCCTTCACCATTATTGACACCGGAGTGATAGTCCCACATTGGAGAAATCATGTCGATTACATCGATGCCCCACATTGAGAAAGGTCATGGGGAAGTCATGGGATACAGCTTATGCGGTGGTGCATGGATTTAGTCTGCGTACATTTGACAAAAGTGACAATGTTGGACATGTTTTACACAGTAAACCATCATGGTAGACCAAAAGTATCCAAAGCCTCGCACGTTCATGTGTGGGTCGCAACAACCTTCATGAATCTATTCCATTAGACACTCAGCTTCTTCAACATTCACACATCTCAAATGGGTATCATCGAATGATCATTTTTATAGAGTTGAATTCGGCAAGAGTCTCCCACTAGCGAGTGGGACTGACAAAATGGCCTGAGGGAGTTTCATCGAGCAGAGCTCCAATGGTGATATCGGTTGAAAACAAGTCTGACAAGTCATCATGAGCATCAATGTAATCGTTTTGGATCAGTTGTGGTGGGCCTAGGAATGAAACAGCGAGGGGAGGAAACAACAATGTCCCTGAAATTTCGGCTAAACGTTTTCTCTAAGCGACTTCGTAATCTTTGAAATTAGGATGAAAACCCATTTCTAAAAGTGCCTTTTTCCTTCCGGGTTTAGGAAGGTCATATGTGGGAGGTGGACCTTGGTCAGGATGGCCATATGTGGGAGGTGGACCTTGGTCAGGATGGCAAAAGTGCTTGACATGGATTGATGAGGTGCCACGATAGTAGTGTTGCTCAGGAAGATGAGATCGGGGATATTGTGGTACTCACGACTGTCTGGAGCTCAGAAGATCCAAAATCCGCTTGACCTAGGAGGACATGCCAACAATTGACTGCACTGTGCAGGAACTCATGGTGTGAATGGTTTGTTCTAGTTGGATGATTCTCTCTTCGTGTTCTTGAGGTGTTAGAGTTGTCGAATGTCACATGGGTTCCCGAAAACCTAAATTCAAAATACTGCAGTAAGAAGGATAAATACTCAATTGATCATGCATGATTGGTTTTGAAAATTCTGTACGCTCCATTCATTCCATTCGTAGACTTTGATTGCATGTATGGCAAAAGTTTTTTTCAAAAATACTTTTAAAGGATTTGACCAATCGAAGTCTAGTCCTTAAGACGTTTCAGAGGCAGCGCAGCTCGTTGAATGCATTTGTTGCTTGTTCCTTGGTTCGAAGGAAGGTCGAGGACATACATTTTGAAAATCCTTTTATTTGCCTCGTCTTTTGTCCGAATTATTCAAGGGTGCCATTCAACTCAGCTATCTTGCCCCCATATTTTTCCAAGGTGCCCCCACATTGCTAGAATGACGATGGTTGTTTGGCTTTATCCCCTAATATTTCCTCTGGGTTGAAAAACGGACTTGCATGTGCCAATTAGAACTTTTGAACGTATTCTGTCATTGTCAATCATGAAGACGACCCTTCTTGTTCATTCTCATGAACTTCGCCAATCTTCTTGTTCACGTATTTCAGATTCCCTTTTGTTATGGCTTTCCATAATTGGGCATATTTCAACCGTAGAGGTTGTATAGCCTTAATGTGAGGTCAATGATTTGTTTGCTTTATCCTTACCAAAGATGGTGCGTGAAACGTCATAAGGATACAAGTTAGAATGAATGGAACATACATTTTTTTTAAATACAATGCAAGTTCGAGAATGTAAATTTCATTAGTAAGCTTTGTATTACATTTAATACAAAAGGCCCAATCATATACATGTCATGATCTAGGGCCAAAACAAAACACATTTACATAATGGGTTGAATCTTCCATCTACATTTGTTTAGCTTACTTCTAATTCACAACAGTTGGGCCAAATCTTCTTCATGAATTGTGGGACAATCTCGTATCTAAATACTTGGGCAGAATTCCTTTTAAATCAGTTAGGGCCAAAAATGGAAATACACACAAAACTGGTAAAAATTAAACACAGTGTGGAGATTTTGTTCTAAATGGATGGAATTTCTAGGTCCTCTGAACCAGCGGAACCTCACCCCTACAAACCGCTCCGGGTGCATTCCCCTACAAAAATACCTAAGCTCTAAATGTGCTCTAGTTCCGAGTGGGTAATGGTAACCAACATGGTGTGTGCAAAACGATAGTTTAAATATATTTTATTGAAGTATTACAATTACATCGCCTTTCAGGCAAAATTTAGAGATGCAAGCATGAGCAATCTGTGAAAACGGATAGGGAAAAGCAAACATGACAAAGCCTAAACCCTCTAAAAGAGACTCCCCAGCAGAGTCGCCAAATTTCGGACGTCGGATCAGACTCTCCCCGACATTTTTTTTAATTTTATTTTTGTTCGCTAAAAAATGTCGGGTCCGGTAGAGCGAGGTCATCAACTGTACCGAAAAATGAAAGAGTCGCCATTGATTAATTAGATGCGAACCAGAGAATTGACATCCTAAAATTACCCTAGGGTACACGGTGTTAACATCCTAGGGCTTGGAAAGGTCTACGTTTACAGAATTGTGTTTGGGGGTTTGATTACGTCGTAAGAGCTCACGAGCCCATAATCCGCTCTTTCCGTACTTTAGTTTGCTTTTGAAATTATTTTTTTACCGATTTACCTGAATCGTCCGATTTGATCGTGATTGGCCAAAGAAATTACATGCATTTAAAAAATAAATAAATAAACAAACCATATACAAGCATTTTTTTACATACAAGTTAGGTTAAAATAAATACATAAGAGGAGAATGAAATTTATTGAGCTCAAAAAAGTGATTTAACTTTAAGGTCATTCTAACGTGCCAAACATACATGAATGGTTATAAAATATTAAGCGTGTTGGACCAATTTATAATTCTTTGAGAAGTCATGGGATGTCCAAAAAGTTTAGTTATCAAAATGAAATATTTCAAATTAGATCTTAGTTGGAAAATATTTCGAAAATTGCAGAAATTGCTCAAAACGTTTCTGGTTTGGTTTATAGCACTCGATAAAGTGCCAGAATGACCTGATAGTCCAAGGATTGAGTTGTAACCTTCATCAAAGTTCAGGAATGACCAAAGTCGGTTTTGAAAATATTTTTTTATTTCAAATATATATATACATATACATATACATATAGTATCATAAATATATTATACACACATATATCTATATATATAGTATCTAATATATATTATACATATACATATACATATAGTATCCATATACATATAGTATCCATATTGATTGGACTCGGGGGTTCTTGGTCGTCCATGTTGGTGATGATAATGGTTCCTCCGCTGAAAACCTCTTTGATAAAAGTCTCTTTCATATTTAGGCACAAAGTTTCCCCGAGATTCTGGATTGACTCGAAAGACTTTTTTGAGAATGAGACGCATTTCGTCACGAGGTTCAATAGTTTGTATCTGTGTCTCTCCCACTCTGACTCGTCCATCTATGCTTCAGCGAGGATCCTAGCTGACGAAATTTCTACTTCAAATGCCAACACGACTTCGGTCCCATAAACAAGAGAGAATGGGGTTGCCCCTGCCGAAGTCTGTAATGAAGTCTTGTATTCCATGTGTACCCAAGACAGCTTGTCGTACTAGTCCTTTATTCATTGCTTTGACTGCGCCATTCACTTGTGGGAAATATGGAGATGAGATTTTATGCTTGATCTTAAATTGGTCACACAACCCATAAACCAACTTGTTTTTCAGATTTCTCGTATTGCCGGTGATGATTGACTTCGGCACCCCATGACGCACGATGATGTCCTGCCTAATGAAAAATTCAATGGTCTTTGTTGTTATTGACACCAGGGTAATAACCTTTACACGCTTGGTGAAGTAATCGATTTCCGTTTATATGAATTGATGACCATTGGGCGCCTTTCGAGAAATCATGTTGATTATATTGATGCCCCACATTTAGAAAGGCCATGGGGAAGTCATGGGATAGAGCTCGTGCAGTGGCGCGCGGATTTGGTCTGCGTACATTTGACAGAGGTGATAATGTTGGATGTGTTTTACATAGTCAGTCGTCATGGTGGACCTAAAGTATCCAAGTACCACATGCTCATGTGTGGGCCGCAACAACCTTCATGACTTTCTTCCATTAGACGCTCAACTTTTTCAACATTCACGTATCACAAATGGATATTATCGAATGATCATTTGTATAGAGTCGAATCCGGAAAGGGTCTCCCACTAGCGCGTAGACGGTCAAAAAGGCCTAAGGGAGCTTCATCGAGCAGAGCTCTAATTGTGATATCAGTTGAAAATAATCCTCACAAGCCTTCGCGAGCATCAACGTCATCGGGTTGGCTCACTAGTGGTGGGTCTGGGAATGAAACAGTGATGTGGAGGAAACAACAATGTCCCTAAACGTTCGGCTAAACGTTTCCTCTGGGCGACTTCGTAATCCTTGAAACTAGGAAGGAAACCCAGTGCCAAAAGTGCCTTTGTACTTTCTCGAAGCTCCCGGGTGTGTGATGGTAATATGTGGGAGGTCAAGCTTGGTCAGGATGGTAAAAGTACCCGACATGAATTAATGAGGTGCTACGGGTAGGAGTGTTGCTCGGGAAGACGAGGTTGGGGATACTGTGGTACTCATGGTTGCATGACACTCAGAAGAGTAAAAAGTTTGCTCGATCTGGGAGATCATGCCAATGATTGACTGCACTGTGCAGGAACTCATGGCGTGCATGGTCTCAACTAGCTGGATGACTCTCTCCCCGTGTTCTTGAGGTGTTGGAGTCGTCGAATGTCGCATGGGTTCTCGGAAACCTAATTTCAAAATACCATAGTAAGAAGGATGAATACATAATTCATCACGCATGATTGGTTTTGAAAAGTTTGCATGTTCTGTTGATTCCATTTGTAGACTTTTATTGCGTGTATGGCAAACGTTTTTTATCAAAAATACTTTAAAAGGATTTGGCCCATTGAAGTCTAGTTCTTAAGACGTTTCACCTGGCGGCGTAGCTCGTTGAGTGCATTTGTTATTTGTTCCTTGGTTCGAAGAAAGGTCGAGGACATGCATTTTGAAAATCATTTTATTCGCATCCTCCTTCGTCTGAATTATTCAAGAGTGCCATCCATACAACCATAGAGGGTTGTATGGCCTTAATATGAAGGGAATGATTTATTTGCTTCATCCTTACCAAAGATGGTGCATGAAACTTCCTAAGGATACCAAACAAAATGAACGGAAATGGCATCTTTTTTAGAACAAATGCAATGCAAGTGCGAGAATGTAAATTTCATTACTAAGACACGTATTACATTTACAACAGTCTGAAATATATAATATAAAATGCCCAATCCTATACATGCCGTGATTTAGGGCCAAAACAAAACACATTTACATAATAAGCTGAACTCCTATCTAGAGTTGTTGGGGTGACTCCTAATTCACAACAGTTGGGACGAATCATCTCCATGAATTGTGGGCCAATATCACATCCAAATAGTCAGGCTGAACTCCCATTTACATTAGTTGGGCCCAGAAACGGAACAAACACAAAACTGGTAGAGGTTAAACGCGGTGTGGAGTTTTTTTTACGAAAACGATGGAATTTCTAGGTCCTCTAAACCGGCGGAACCTCACCCCTATAGAGGATAATAGTCCCATTCTGATTATTGCGTTGAGTTGTTTGGGTGCGTGACAGCGGTCCAAACTGCTTCGGGCTCATTCCCCTATTAAACTCCCTAAGCTCTTAATGTGCTCCATCTCCGAGCGGGTAATGGTAACCAGTGTGGTATGTGCTCTAAAATGAGGAGGTGGTCCTTCCATTATCCTTTCAATCTTTAATCAATGTCTTAATATAGTAAGTTGAGCTCGTAGAAATCACAAAGATAGTACTGTTGAGAGATTGTTGTGGTAAAGGCTTCAAACACCTGGGAGAACTTCCAACGAAGGTTCTATAGTTTTCCCTTGTGAAATGTATGTGATTGTATCCTATAATTACTTTATGTCTTATCAACGTTTCCCTACTGCTTACCTAATTTTTCTTTATTAATCGTTCACTAAGCGATGAGGGTGTGGATATTTCAATTGGTGTCAGACGTCGGATCAACTTTCCCCCAACCTTTTTATTTTTTATTTTTTTTGCTCGAAAATGTCGGGTATTGGTAAGCGACTGGTCCGATCGAGCGGGGTTATTAACCGGGCCGAAAAAATGAAAGAGTTGCCACCAATTAATTAAAGGCTAATCGAAATCCTTGCTTAGGGTACACGGTGTTAAAATCCTAGGGCTTGGAAAGGTCTACTCCCATAAAATCGAGTTCGGAGGTTTGATTACGTATTAAGAGCTTGTGAGCCCATTATTCGCATTTTCGGTACTTAGTTTGCTTTCAATTTATTTTTTACCGAATTGTGTGATACGCCCGTTTGGATCATGCTTAGCCAAAGAGATTACTTGCATTTTCTTTAAATTAAACAAACCATGTACAAACATTTTGTATTTATTTATGAGTTAATTTCAAATAAATAAACAAGAGAGAATAAAATTAACTGTGCTTGAAAAAAAGGGTGGTTTAATTCTGGAGTTATTTTAAACGTGTAAAAAATACACGAATGATTTTGAAGATATTAAGCACGTTGAACCAATTTGTAACACTTTGACAATTCATGGGATGTCCAGAAAAGTTTAGGGATCAAAATGCAAGTATTTAAAAATTTGACTTGTATTAAAAAGATTGTTTTAAAAATTGCAGAAATGACCCAAAAAGTTTCTTGTTTGGTTTATAACACTCGATAAAGTCCCAGAATGACCAGAGAGTCCAAGGACCGAGTTGTAACGTTCATCAAAGTTTAGGAATAACCTAAGTGAGTTTTCAAAATATTGTTTATCACATATACATATAGTATCGCATATATATTATACATACACATACATATACATACATATAGTATCACATATATTATACATAGATATACAATTTATATATATATATAACCTCAATTTCATTCACATTAAAAATATAAATACAATATTGAATATGAGGAAAATATACCTAAATAATTCGGAGTTTAAAATACCGTAAAAGAAATCGAGACCGATAATCACCGATCTTTTTCACTCAATCTCACTTTTTTTGTCTTCTCTATCTTTTTTCTCTCTTCCTCACCTTGTTGAACCGAAGCTCTCGGCCAAATCCCCCATGTCGTAGCCTCCTTCAACTCTCAGCCTCCCCTTTGCTTTTCTTTGTTACTCTATTTATAGAGTTTGCATAATATTTCTTTATTGCAATTGAGAAATAAAATAAGAGGGATGACATGAGGAAATGACAGACAAGGCAAGTGGGGGAAGCGTGAGGAGCATGGTGGGGTAGACTAAAGCTTTTTACTTTATTTTTTTATGATATATATATATATTATATGATGGCTGACATATATATATATATATATAATTTTTTATTTTGTTTTTATGTCTCGATTTTTCTCGGTTCAGTTTCTCGCGTACAGTATTTTGACCCCGAGCTAAAAGCAGGTGTTTACAATTGGTATGATTTTAATATTTGTCATCATTCAAAAAGGGTTTTTGAAAAGGTGAAGAAGATGATGAAGGGCAGAAAAGAAAACCTTGAGAAATATCTGCAGAGGGAAAACTGTATAAATTTTTCCTAGTTGTATTAGCTGGAATGCTATTTTGTTTTATGTTGTATTTATTGATAAATGCAAACTATATGGATGTTGGACTGTTCTTTATATGAAATGTTGTGTTTATTTTAATTTTATAATAAGGTATCTATGGATTATTATAATGTTGCTTCCCGGTACATATAAGTTTCTTATAGTTACAAACATATATCTTTACTTTTTTTAATGTGATAATGGAGTATATATAATATGTATAAGTACAGTGAGTCTAGATTGAATAATATTACAAACATAAGCAACCATGTCAATTTCAAAAAGTTCATTGTTCCAGCACCGATCAAAACGGGATTGTGTTTTCCTTTACATAACCTACAACAACACTAATTTAAACATAAAGGTAAAACTTCTTTCAGGATAGATCAAAATGTGGACATTGTACTCCCTTCTAGAACAACCTAATATAAAGATAAAAACAAATTGTCCAATTGTAATGTTTATAACAAGTTATACAAAAAATCAAATCCCTCTATCTTACTGTTTCTTCATTGGCGACTTCCTTGCAGGTGTCTTGCACTTGACTTTCCTAGTGGTGTTTGTCTCTATTGTAAATTGTAAAACCTGAGAACAAGTTTGAGTTGCACTTGTCTCCTTTGTGGCAACTTGCTTCAGTTCTTGCATTATGTGCAAATAAATTCAGTTTCAAACCAAATATTACATAAACTATATGTCTCGACTTGAGTTTTCAGTGTTCTTACTTGTGATGCATGAAATAGTCTTGTAACTCTTCTTTTCTGGTGTATGTGCAGGTCTTTCTGGTGCAGGTTGCAGGTGCTGGTCTTTCTGGTGTAGTGAATGTTCTTTCTGATGTCGTTTTTTTTTTCTTTTTGTGAAGGTGCATGTCTTCTTACAGGAATCTTCTTTTTACTGCTCCCCCCAGAACCGAAAGGCTTTCTTGGAACACTTGGGTCCCTTCCGTTGAGACTTGTCCTCCCTAGTGGGTTCGGAATGAGAATAATGAAAATATTAGCACATATGAAAGTTAGAATACATAATAATAAAAAAAAATATAATTCTTTTCCAGGTTGGTCCCTTTGTAAGGGTGCAAATATTGGAAGGCCTTAAGCTTGGACTTAATTTTATTTGCTCGGTATAGGATAAATAACACCAACATCACATCTCTAGAATGCTTCTTTTGTGTAGAATTCATGGATGTAGTCCTCAACATCCAGTTTATCCTTCCTAATAGCAACTTGTCCATGAGCACAAGGTGATCCAAATAAATGATACTGATCTCAGTTATACTTGCTCAAACCAAGGTCTCAGTTTGTTGATTGTAGTCAACGTGAATATCATTAACATTATAATCTTCTCCCCACAAAGCAACATCATAATCAACATTATCATCTTCAATGTTGTCTTCACTTTCCCCACAGTGGTGTTCGTACTCTTCATCAGTAGAACTCTTGCCAGCATCACCTTCTTCTTGACTTTGACCATTTTCACTATTTGTTTCCTTGGACCCTTCAATTGCAGCTTCGAGATCCTTAGAAATTGTAATATTCTTTAACAAATACATAACAACTATTTCATTTCCAACACGCATCTTCAAAATAGCTTGAACATCATCATTATTTGCAATCTTCCTCAACCCAGGTAATATCTTTTCTGATGCTATCTTGCCATACACGAAATCTTCTTCTTCATAATCAAAGGAAGTCGTATAGAACTTCAAGAATTCTTCTAAAGTGAGTGTCATAGAAATTTCAAGGTAATCCATCAATAATATATTGTCTACGAACTCCGCATTTTCCATGTAAACTTCCTACCGTAGTTGATTTCGAATAAAACATGTGAAGAATCAGGATTTTCCATTACGAAACTGGAAAATGATGGAAAAAGGAAACCTAATTAGATAATTTTTTCAAACTCAAAACTAGTTGCTCATTATTCATCTACTACATCAATGTGGTAGCATATTTCAACCGAAAATAAAACATGCAATGGAATTATTATTTTTTTTTTTTACAAAATTTCGAGTAAACCCAAAACAACAAATAAACCTAAAAACTGCTTAGTTATCAAAACATAAACTCACAACTCACAACTAAAATCTGCAAGGAAAAGAAAAACTGAGTCACAATTAGAAAGTTACATGTTGTGGCCTAAAGTTGTGATCTTTCTTCTCTTCCAAGCGACGTTTGTTGCTCAATGAACGAGAAATCAACAGTGAAGTCTACACAAACGAAGACTTGAATACTTTGAACTGTAAAAACTTAATTTCAGAGCTTGAGAAGAAGAGAAAGTGACATGGAACTGTCAAACAAAAGCGAGGAAGGTAACCGAAATAGAAATAGGTATGGCTCAAGAGTATTTCAGTCTTCACCGTATTTGTTTCTCTATTTACCGCCAAATTGCGAACGTGACAAGGACATATAACATTTTCTATCCAAAATAGATGTAAAAATAAAGTAAATACATTTATAAGTTTTCAGTCACCCAAAAGTAAAAAAATTAAAAACTTAAGGTACCCAATTTTAAAAATGTGATTTATAGAGTAACTAAAATAACTTTTATCCATAGAAGGTATAATTCCACGATCGACTGACGTAACTTAATGTACTCTTAGTCTTGTCATTAGAGACACCAAATGTCCTCACAATTAGTATTAGTGCACGTGCTTTGATTAGAAAATTTATGGATTTTGAGTGAAAGATTAAATTATGTCGTTTTAATGTTTAATAATGGCTAATAGGGTTGGGCATGAATCGGTTCGGGGTTGAACCAGTTCAGAACCATACCTTTACCACATTTAAGAACAAGTACGGTTTACCACTCCAGTTTTTGTTCGCTCCATATTTTGGTTGAATTACCGTACCTGTTTTGAACCAATTCAAAAACCGGTTCGGTCAAAACATTTATATAAATTAAAAAAGTAATACTAATGTGTTGTGCCGAATCTGGTGGCTGAGGGGCTCTCACTGTATTTTCGCTGTACACCACTACCAGTGCAAGTCTAGCTTCATGCTCTAAGATTTATTTCTTCAGTATCTCATTAAAGCCTCCTACCTTCAAGCAACGCCACTTCATCGTCTCCGCTCGACGCTCAGAGTAATTCCAATTGACTACTGATTTATCAATTATTGGTTTGTCTACATTTGATTCCTTTGAATTCCGAATGATGCTTGTAAAGTGATGATGTTAAGAATCAGGGAGGGGATTGTCGAGCGAGAAGAAACTTGAGTTGCTCAAACGGTACAGCCTCAATCCGGACAAGTATAATCTGGATGGTACGACCTCAACGTGAGATGTAGATCTTTAGTTGAGGACAAATCTGAAGACGAAGAAGTGAAGAGCACAACTCTGACGAAGACGAGGAGACAGAGCTCAAAAAAAATTAGGTCAGAGTTTCAGACTGAAGACAAAGAACACTCACAAGTCACGGTTTAGTGAAGACCGAAGAGAAGTGGTTCGGTTTAATAATTAAATAGAAAATTATTTAAAAATCGGTACAAGAAGTGATTCAATTTACCATTTGAGAACCACTTTTTGTACCTCTTCTAAACTGCTCAATTTTGTTTTTGTAAAAAACCTATTTGGTTTGTGAACCGATTCGGTTCATAAATATTACAATTCGATTCGGCTAATAGGTTCTAACATCCTACATCCTACAATTCGCTTTCACGTGAAAAAAAATAAATTGTAGTTATATATTAAATATATGTGTTTTCTGACCAACCACAAACTAAGAGTATGCCTCTATCAAAATATACCACTCCTTACCCTGTGCGATTTGGCCAAACAAAAGATTACCCTGTGCGTGACGTAAAATGTAATTTAAATAAAAATTTATTTTACCTATTCATGTTTTGTAGATTTATTTTTACAAAATATAGCACTTATAAAAATAACCAATTGTTAAAACCATTTATCACATTATATGAATATGTTAATAACAATCGCGGGTAGGGTTTATTTTAATCCTAACCACGATTGTCATTCATAGGTAGGAGTACTTACTCCTATCCGTGACTGGTAGTCACATATAGAACATCCGTTAAGTTTCACCCGTGACTGTCAGACGCGCACTACGGGAGAAAACTCAGTTAAGAGCTCATTTTCACGTGGAAAATTTAATATAATGATTATTAACGGCCCAATGATTAATGAGCCATTCAGAATTTGATTTACCAGCTCAATTATTTGAGCCGTTATTATTTTAACGCTAAAACTATTTTTATTTAAATGGAAATTCTTTTAGACGACTCTAACACTGTAGAGCCGTCAGTCAAAATATTTTAGACGGCTCAGTTTTGTTGAGCCGTCAAGTAAACTGAATTTATTTTTTCGAAAATTATTTTGGACGGCTCATTTTTGTTGAGCCGTCAATTAAAATGATTTTTTTTTAAAAAAATAGTTTGGACGGCTCCGTTTTGTTGAGCCGTCTAGTAAACCGTTTTTTTTTCGAAATTTATTTGGGACGGCTCAGTTTTGTTGAGCCGTCAAGTAAAATGATTTAAAAAAAATAGTTTGGACGGCTCCGTTGTGTTGAGCCGTGCGAACTAAACGTTGTCATTTTTATTAAGCAGAAAAAAATTGGGACGACTCAATAGTATTGAGCCGTCCCAATCAGCATTTTTATTGACAGAATCAGTTCTCACGAACCTCAGCCTCAACCTCTCAAGAAGAACACAGCGCCTCAGCCTTCAAGAACACAGCGTAGCTCCTCTTCCAATCGGTAAGATGTTTTCATTTTTTTTTCAATTCATTCAAGGATTCGACATTCCCAAGTCTTATACATGTTATCCTTTCTTCGATTTTCGGAGAAAACATCAACAATCGCCAATTTCGGAAACCCTAATTTCTACATCAAGCTTCGATTTCAAGGTAATAAACCCATCTCTATATATTTATGTAAGTTTCGTTGTTGGTGTAAGCTTCGATTATGAGTTTTGTGGTTGGTGTGTTTTGACGATTTTGTTGTTGTGTGTTCTGTCCAGTTTCGGGATTTTATTGCTCATTGTCGAGAGGAGATAATCTGTTGAGGAATAACACGGTTTAGGAAATAATAAAGAAATGGAGGAAATAACACGGTTGAAGGATTCATAAGAGCTTCATGTATGTATCAATTTTATTGAACAGATAAGTTAGCTGTGATATCAAACTTTGATAGCTGACTGAGGAAGCTGCTAAAGGACCTCAATGTTGCAGATATGTAAGTACCTATAACTTATTATCCTTAAGAAGCTATGAGATTTGGGTGGCTGAGAATGAAATTGTTCTTTGATTCCATCATCATATCTTAAGAAGTCGGATACGAGAAACCCGATCCTGAAATATTCAACGCTGCCTTGGGTATGCCACCCGAATTCATCAAAGCTCTTGAACTCTGATGAACTGCAAAAAAAAACACATAGAAGCTTCATCTTTGTGATGGTCAGATCAAATCAGAGTTGAAGCTAATAGAGCGATGCCTATTGGAGATGACCAAAGTTCTGATAAAGATGGAGCTGGTGCTGTAGGAATTGTTTCTTTAATGCTTTAGGAATTGAATATCAGATTGTAATACTGATTCTGTTTGGTTTATATTTACATATTTGGGTTTGTAAAATTATTCAAGTATCAAATTTATGATTAGGGATATATTAATTTATTCAAATTTTTTATTTTTTAAAAATTCGATTTATTACGTCTGGAAATGGTTTAGCCAAATAAATTAAAATTAAAATATAATCTAATTTTGACGGCTCAAACTAAATAAGCCTTCCAAAATAAATTAAGTTTATTAATTTACACGGCTCATTCGAATTGAGCCGTCAGAAGGACGGTTCAATGAAAAATGAGTCGTCATATATAAGACGACTCCTATTATGACGACTCGTTTTTCATTGAGTCGTCTTTCATTATCGGCTAAAAAATGAGCCGTTAATGAAACAATTTTGAGTCGTTACATGTGTATTCTCTCGTAGTGGCGGTTAGGAAAAAACATCTTACCCGCGACTCTCAGTCGTGACTACGAGGAATTAAAGTTGCAGAATAGTATCTTCCCTCTCAGTTGTTCATACGTCCGTCAGTGCCCAACCGAGCCTCCACCAAGCCTCCATCATACTGTAGACCTTGCCTTCACACTCCCTTGTGTCACTGATCGTCCTGCAGTTTTGTGCCTACCACCGTCGCTCGTGCCACCACTGCCCCTCCGCTATTCCACCATAATGAATTTACGGATAGATTTCTTTGTCAATTGTTTAATGGATCGTGTAATCATATATAATTAGTATTTATAGTGCTGCAAAGTTTGAAATTCATCGATTTTGGTGTGTTTTGGGTGGATTGAAACACCTTATTTGGTTAATTTTAAAACCCTAATTTGTGAATTTTGGGATAATTGTTATATTTAGTGTATATGGGGTAATTTGTGTCATGTATTAAGAATGCCTAAATGTTAGAAATTGATCAATTTTATTGGGTAATTTTGAATTCAAATGCCTTATTTGATTAATTTTGAAACCCTAATTTGTAGATTTTAAGGTTGATTGATAAATTGACTGTAATTAGATATATTTAGTATTTGGGTAAAGGCAATGGAACGTCGTCAGGGAAGCTCATCGAGACAGTCCTTTGGTTCAATGAAGGAACCGATCAATCCTTCACTTTTGCATGGTCAACCACACTATATGTCAGTGCAGATACGGTAACACTAAGTTTATGATAAAAATTAATTCTTATAAGTATATCAATAATTCTTATTGTTAAATATTAAATAAAAAAAACACATAACATGCTCATGCTAATGCTAGACGTATCAATGTAGATTCGATGAACTGACATTAGGTAGATGTAACTATGTTTGAATGGGCTGCAGAAATATCCCCGTTGAAAGTTGATGCGGGATTATAGGATGTTCTTGTGAAGATGTGGCTCCTAGAGACCCGTACAGTGCACCTCCCTAAAGGTTAAGTGATTGTAGCCCTAAAGGATATAATGATTCTTGATCTACGAGTTCACGGTCCACTCATGACCGATGATTATAAATTGCGTGATGAAGAGGTGTACATGGTTGAATTATGCCCACGGAAACTAAGAGCATTCCCATAGTGTACACTAACGAAATAATCATGACAAATGTGCAGCTATCCTGGTTGAAGGTGTTGTTTCATAGGAAATCCAATAAGCAGAACTGGACCCCAGCCACTGACGAAAAGGCCATGCAGAGAGCGAGATGGTATATTTTATGCATTCTCGGTGTCTATTTATTCTCGAACACAAATGAGAATAATGTGTTGCTAAAGCACCTTCATTTTCTGGAGGACTTACACCGAACAACTCAATAAAGTTGTGGCTTTCTTGTATTGATCTTTTTATATGTTGGTCTGTGCAAATATATGATTCCCAAAAGAGAAAGTATCGTGGGATGCATCGTATTGTTGCGGGTATATATTATTATCTAGAGCACTTTCACCTAAAAAGTCTATTTTCTTTGGGTAAAATACGAGTTTACCCCCTAAAGTTTGAGTTTCCCCCTTAAAGTTTAAAATTTTAAATTTTAGTGCAAATGTTTGGACTGAATTAAAATTTCCCCTATTTCGTCCAATTGTGGTTAAATTCAAACGAAAATCCCATCACGTGTTTGGCACGTGAGTTTTTACATTTTGAAATGACAAAATTGTCCTACATTACAAACACTTTTCTTCTTCCTCCGTGGGTCGTGGCATTCCCTGTTACAACATAGCCATCCTTCACCTTCGTTGAATTGGAGAGAACCGAAAGCTTCCGGCACCACCGGACATCTCCTCGGCTCAACTGAGCCTCCTTCTCACTCCTTCCGGTGGCCTCCCCCACCGATTCCCCTCTTACCTCAGTCACATCTCCTCCTTAATCCCCCGTCGCTACCCCACCGGCACCCGTGAGAGCTTCCCCTGCTCCAGTTTCAATTAGCTCACCACCTCCAGTCCCTGCTCCGAGAATGCCCCCCCTCCGTCATTACTGTGAACTTCATGAATTTCCCCTGAATTTCAAGTTCTTTCTTACCTGAGCACCAAATTGAAAACAATCCATCCATTGAAGCGAGAACACGCAAAGAGGGATCAATTGATTGTAAACAAATCTCATTTGGAGTCGAGCAACGCCTTTGGTTGTCAGAATTCTGTCTGCACTGCAAATTGAAACAATCAAAGAAAATAGATTCGTTCTATTTTGGTGGGTGATGGTGCTATGCTTTGCACTTGCATCTCTTTAAATTTTGATTTTTCAAAAAAACTCAAAATTTCAGCAAAAAGTAAACCGCGTCTCTTCAAATTAATTTACGAAAATCTTGCAGAAAATGGGTGAACTTACAACTAGTAGGATCCAGTAAGTGATATGGCCTCTTGTTTCCATCAACAATAGTAAGTCTTGACACTAGAACGGTTTCGATCTCCAATTGCAGTGTCAATCCCCGTTCTCATCCCCAATCAATGTTGACACTCCTATTGTGTTTCTTCCTGTAAACAGGAGCTGTGTTCAGACTGGGATTGACTTCGTCGACTAGCACGGAGCATTTTCAGTTTCGGGAAAGGAGCTTTATTTTTCTTAGAAGGAAACTTAAAGGAGGACAATTTTGTCATTTCCCACCTTGAAAATACCACGTGACCCGTACATGTCAACGAATCCGTGTGAAAATAACTGAGAAATGACGATAAGGGGGAAATTTTAATCTTCTTCAAACATTAGGATTGAAATTTCAATTTTCAATCATTAAGGGTGAATCTCAAATTTGGCTCAAACTTTAGGGGGGAACACGTAATTTACCCATTTTTTCTAATGTTACCTAATAATTTGTTGTAGGTATAGGAGCACCTATATAGAGGTAAACCCATTATCCACTCTACCCCCGCGCTTCCTACACATCAACCGGTGTGGACCTGGTAAGAAAACAAAATGATGTTCTTAAATTATTTATATAAAGTACAATTTTTTATGTTTAACATTCTAAATTAGGTGGATATAACAAAATACATCAAAGAAGAATCCAACACCCGAAAACCGTCAGTTCTATCGAGATGAGATGAAGGCACTCGGTGATTCTTATGTATATTGCAGTTGAATCTGACGTGATTATGATAACTAAAACAAGGGTTAATATATTCAATGGTTATGTATCTTTTACCATGTGATTAAATGGTTATTCTTTGTGCAGAATGGTTATGTATTTTTGGACATGTGATTATTTGGTTACAATGATTTTTTATGAAATGAAAAGACAAACATACCCTTCTAACTTAGCGTCATCTTCTTCATTTGTTCATTCATGGTAGTTTTCTTGAAAATATTTTTCTTCTTCTTCAACCTTTTCTTCAAACGAACCCATCTTGAATTTCCGGGTTCGATTTGCAAAGAATAAGATGAGCTTGAAGATAAACGTGAAGAACTTGAAGATAAACCTGAAGAACTTGAAGATGTACATGAAGAACATCAAGATGAATATCAAACATGATGAAGATAATGGGAAAGGTAAAATCGTAATTTTAGTGACCATTTAATTAGATTTACCGAACATGAATAACTAAATAACACAAATTGTAACCAAAAAGGCACATGCTGAAAGATACGTAACCATTTAGTTACGCAAAAAAAAGATGTATACCTAAATATTTACATTGGGCAAAGATGTGTAACCATTGAATATATTAACCCTTAAAACAATATTTGAACATTAGGACATACAACATGCACCGTATCCAAAATCTCCCACCCATTTATATAGACAGGGTTGGCTAAGTGTGCTTCGGTAGCTAGTGATCCACTTCAATAATGTTAAGTTACACATGTCAGACAATGTTTATCGTTAATTCCAATAGCCTATCCAAAACCCAGTTGAAGACAATTATGAATATGATAGGCAGCATAAACTGCGAGGATCACAATGAACGCACAATACATAGATTTGTGAGCGAACAAGGTTGGGCTTTCGATATCACACCATGTTGAAGTACCCAATTCCAGCTACATGGCTTGGTACTATAGGTATACGGTGAAGATGATCCACGAGAAGCGTCAATCATACCCAGTGTAATTTGAACCACATGGAAACCGATCCATGTTAATAGTGAGTTACATTTTTAATTGTTTAATTTTCTTAATTGGTTTGTTCTTTCATTAATTTTGAATTGATTTCATACTACAGATGCGGGGGTGGCATCACGCAACCAAATTGACAAAAACGTAGTTGAATAAAGTAACGGTCCAGTCGAAAATATATGTAGAAGATTTGATCCAAAATTTTCATTACAGTCACGAGCTTACTAGTGAGATTGATCAAGGTAAGAAGCATTTGGGGTCAAGATCGGGTCGGATAGAAAGTGATCAAGATTAGGGGGGGGGGGGGTAAGAGGTAGAAGTATTAGCTTTAGATAATATCATTTGATTATGTCTTTGATTTATTTTAATATATATGTTGAGTTCATTTTGGAAGTAAACAAAATTTAAAAACTTAATTTAAATTTAAACTTAACGACGTTGATTCGTTTTTAAGTTGTTTATTTCTAAATCATATGGTTTTAAGGTACCACGAAGAGTATTTATGAAAGTAAATATTTTATTCAACATCTCCCAAAAAATAGAAATATTAAAGGTTGAACAAATATACAATATAGAAGTACAAACAAAGATATAATTTTTAAATAAAGTACTTATATTTGTTTATTCATTTAAAAAAAACTATGACTGTTAGTCGTGGGTAGGGTTCAATTAATTTAGGGTTAATTACCTCAACCGTTACTTATGTTTGGCCCATGTGATTAAATGGTTACGTATCTTTTTTGGTGTAGCTGAAACGTTACTTAAGTTTGAACATGTGACTGAAAGGTTACTCCGTGAAGTTTCCGTCAAATCTTACCGTCTGTCTGTCACGTGCAAGTCACGTGACCTAATTTAATGACAATTTTACCCCCCCCCCTTTTATGTTTATGGATCATGATGTAGTAACGGTTAGGTAAAACAATGTTCAAACTAAAGTAACCATTTAATAACATTTAAGAGAAGATAAAACGCCATTTAACAACTTCTCCACAAACATAAGTCACCACATTTACAACCATTTCATTTTCTTCTTGAATATCTGATCCTGTTTGATGAAAATCCAGCTAAACAAACATCATGTAGCATCAAACAAATTCATAATACATACAACAATTTTCTATTTTCTATATAAATATCTGATCAAATTTTATCATAACCTCGCTACAAAAATCAAGCAGCATCAACTGAACTCAATAATCCGCTCCAAGATGTTACAAAATTTCAGATATGTAATATGAATTCGTATTGTTCTCGTAATTCTGAAAACCGAGGCCTACTAACATGATCCTTGTCTTGTGATAGTTTCTGTCTTTCTCAGGCGGCTGCGTTAATTTCTGCCCCAACTGCACAAAACATAAGCATTTCACTTACAAATTGATTGAGATCAAATAAATAGTAACATAGATTGTTATAGTACTCCATTTAAAGATCAAAATCTCACCTTGAATAGTCCACCCTGAACAATTGCAAAGAAGAACCCGTAACTGATTGCATTTGCTAGATTAGGACCTCCAACATTGCTCACCAACGAGAACGCGACTCCAGAACCAAAAGTTACAACCATGATGTATATCACAAACATAACTTCAGATTACCATCAATTAAACTGTGCTAGAGACTAAACATAACATATAATACAGCAGGTAAATGTTTGGATGCTACCACTATGAGGACTGGTCTGCCATTGACATCAAGAAAGTCATGTACATAGGCTTTTCCAGTTTGAGCTATTCCTCTGACTGATTCCTTAGATAAATCGGCCACTGTGAACTCATGACGCCATTTCTAATAAAAATGTAGACAGAAAACTCGAGGAATATGATGATCAATCAATCAGGCAAGAAAACAAACAAAATGTTTATCCTTTGCAGTGTAAATCGAGCACTACCATTAGAACCCAATTTCAAAGAAAATACCATAATGACAATGCAGTAGCAATGTCACAATCATGATAATTATGAACATGCAACAACCAAAGTTTCCATCTAACAAAAAGTAATATATTCGAATTAGCTGTAAAATGATCTCTCCCGTTTTCCCTACAGGAAGAGTAAAATGATCACTTTCGAGCTTTTCTTTCACCTCCAGAACTAGCTGCATAATTCATTATTAGTAGCTAGAGGGTCAAATCTCTTCCTTTTCCATCTTCTATTATTAAGAAGACAACAATGGAGATACATAATTGCAGCATGCTGCTTGAACAAAATTCAGTCTCATTTGCCAGTGAGCGATTTGATGAAGCTCGAAGAGAACAAGCCCGATTCAACTCATGAACTCATTCCAATTACTGGATGAGAATAACCAAAAACAACCCTCAACTTGGAAAGTAGCACCGAATTGAACTGAAAATCTAAAATAAACCTAAAATGATATACTCAACAATCAAATGATGACGCGGAAACAATCGGAAGCAACAGGCGTGCTACAACAGAAACGTATTATTTCAAAAAGTATGAAGAAGCAAAAAATCCGGAAACCCAAGTCGTAATGATGAATCGAAGCAGTTAACAGATTCAGCGAACCCTAATAGAAATCGATAACATCAGGTAATGCAGGGGATAAATCTAACCTCGAATCTCTTCGGGAGTCTCTCTGGCCCTCTCCCTCTCTCTCCGGGTCTCTGTGTTTAGCGCTGCTAAACTTTGAATCGAAGAGCGGTTTCTACAAAACATCAAATTGAGCGAGATTCTTCAAATTAACTGCAGAATCAAGCTGGAACGATTTGAGAGTTCAAATTACAAGCTGTTCTTAAGTAGACAAGCTTAGGGCTAGTTTCGGAACTTCAAATTACAACTACATCACGTGACAAGCACATGTGACTACTTAACGGGAAGAAATGACGGCAGTTAGGTGATAGTAACGGTTCAGTCACATGTATCAACATAAGTAACGGTTGAGCTCAAGTTTGAACGGTTCAGTCACATTGTCAAACATAAGTAACGGTTCAGGTAATTAACCCATTAATTTATGATCAATAGTGAATACTTCTGTTACATCCTCGATTAACAATCGCGAGTAGGAGTGACTTTGCTCTTACCGGCGGCTGTTTGGTAAATAGTTTTGAAAACTGGCTATTTTGATATTTGGTTTTCAAATTTGGTATATTTTGGGGGAGTAGGAGAATGTGTTTTGCACAGTAAAACTTTTTTGAAATTAATGATTTGTTTTTCAAAATATACTCCATTCTAAAACCAAATGTCAAAATAACATATTTCAAAAACTATATCTTTTCATACCAACCCCTGACTGCCAACGGTAGGAATTAACTTCAATCCAATCATTGAATGAGAGTTGCGGGTATAAGATTTTGATTGTACCTGCGACTCACAGTCGCTCGTAGGAGTTATATTAATTCCTAATCGTAACTGACAGTCACAGGTAACACGACAGTACTAACTCTCGTTAACGGAAACATACGAGTTATTGTCAGTCGATAATAAGTTGTGCAGAATAGTTACATAAGTTTGAGCATGTGATTATTTGATAATTTTTAATGATCACCGTTAAATTTATCCGTTAATTATGTCATATGCCTTGCACGTGATAATAATAGCAGGTGAACTCCCAAAAATGCCTTTCGAAGATAAAGAGTATGACTAATTGAAAAAACAAAACAAACGATGAACATGGAATGAACAAATGGATGAATCTGATGAACCACAACATGAATGGTTATTGAACCAAAAAAATAAGAATGGTTAAGGAGATTTGGAAGAATTTGGATTTTGATTCTCTACAAATTAGGTTTTGAGGAGACTAATTGACACCGGGGAAATCGAGAAGTAGGACTAAATGTAATCTCAAACAAGCTGACAACAAAAAAAGCAACGAAGTTAATCTATACATATATCAACAAAAAGAAGACAAATCCTTCCTAAAGCCTCATTCGTTTGGAGTTCGAGTCTTCAATTATGTCTGGAGCCTTCTTCGTGAAAGCCTTCAAGTAATTGCAGCAAGGGACAATACAGAAAATCCCAGGCGCTTTGTGAAATTCGTATTCCTCGACGATATTCGCCAAATCTTCATCGAATTTCACCGAGACGAGAATCTCAAAGTCTTCGCCCGACAAAACACGGAAGGGAGATGAAGACTCTGATCGAATAACAGGAGATCGACAAACAGGAACACTGTCTAATTATGGTCGTTCTAGAATGCGTTGGCGACTGAGATTGGCGATCTTGCAACAAGGTAAGGATTTAGCTGAAAATGATCAATTTTAGGATCAGGGTATTTTGATTTTGGTTCGGATCTGCCAATCATGAGCTTAGTCCATAGCTTTTCACTCACTTTATCCTTCATCCACATACTACTCCGTTAGTCTCTGTGACTCTGTGTGTATAGATTTGTGAAGGAATTGCAATGGAGAGAGACGGGGGAGGTAAATAAATAAGAATTGGGTGAGGAAAATGAAAGACGGTAGGGTGGAAGCTTCGACAAATTTGCCGATTGAGTAGTTGTAGAAAGAAGATGAACATGAAGAGTAGGATAACTGGAAATATCATAGCAGAAAAGGGGGGAAATTAGGGGAGGGTGATAAAGGGTAATGGAAGGGAAAAAGGTAATTTTATATTTAAGAAAATAAACAAAAAGGTGTCACGTGGTTGACACATGCCAAATTAATGGTGAAATTTAACGGTAGAGGGACGGAGTGACCAAATAGTCACATGCTGAAAGATAAGTGGTCATTTAGTCATACAAAAAGATGATTAACCAATTAGTCACACTATGTAAAAATGTGTTACCATTGAATATATTAACCACTTTAAATTACAACCAACATATAAACTCAATTAAATATCTAATAATTAATATGATAGATAGAAGTATACTCTTATAATTTTATCTGTAATTCAATATCTAAAACAAATTATAAATATAACAATAAGAATTAATTCTAAATAAGTTTAGGGGTAATGTATCTTCATTGGCATGTCGTGACATATGATGTGACTCGGGGTGAGTGATTTTGGAATACCCTGCAAATTTATGGATTCTTAGAACCTAACAAAAATAATTCAGTTCATAATTTTCTTATTTGGACCCTATCGGGTTAGTATTGAAACCGGGACCTACCCGATACCTGTTGATACCAACAGGTTCTGGGTACACAGTTAGACCCTATTGGAATTATTATTTTTATAACATGTTTTATGAATATGCTTAGAATTATACATTGTATATCGTAAAAAAAGTAAAATATATAATGAATAAATAAAACAAAAAAATAATCAATAATATCACATATTGAAAATTATTTATTTACATATGTATTTGGTTTCGGTTTCAATAGGGTATTGGAACCTGAGTTGAAATCTATTTAACGTGTTCCTATGTTTCTCTCAGAATCTACTCTAATTCCAAACATTCTACTCGAACTCTATCCAATTGGCCTGTTTCGGTATGTTCTGAATTCAAATGAGTGTTTTGCTTGCCTCTATGGTTGACCATACAACAAAGAATGATCCAACTATGAAATAATGCAATATAATTAAACTAAAATAGATACATAACAATTTGTGAATTTCAAACAACTGAATATCTATTATAACAAATTACACTGAATAAATATTTCCCTCAAATTTCCAAAATTACAATTTTTAAAATAATGAATTATAATTCAACAAAAACACATAACAAATTCTCAATTTTAAATAATTAAGCATTCTAAATAGCAATTATATCTAATTACACTTAATTTAAGAATTAGCAACAAATAAATAAATTAGATCTTCACCCGTTATTGTCATTGATGGGTAAGATTTTTGTCATACCCGTGGCTGGCAGTGACAAGTGGAACTTAACGGAACTTTCACCCGTGACTGTCTGTTCCGGGTAGGAGCAAAAACTTCTACGCCATTGCCTATCAAGGGTAGGAATTAATGTAATTACTACCCGCGACTAACAGTTGTAGGTTGATATAGTATGATAAATAGTTTCAAAAGTGTCATTTTAGTATTTAATTTTGGAATGAAGTGTAGTTCGAAAAAAAAATGAAATTAATATATAAAAACAACTTATGCATTGAATTGTTAATTATTTTATTAAAGTAATCTTGGTAGTTAGAATTAGAATATCTGATATATGTCATTGTTTCACATACAAAATATTAATTCATAAATTAAAGAATTATAGAGAAAAACAAATATGACGCTTTGATTACCATATTAAAAATTAGATAATGTCAACCTAAATAAAAATATTTTTTCAGGTTGATTAGATATCTATGATAGAGCGGTCCACTAATACAACATAGGCCTCTCTCTTTCTCTGAATCTGCCAATCAAGTTAGGCCTACCAAATTATGTTTTTCAAATAATTTCTGCATCCATCTGGCTAGATGAGGGAACATAAAGACCCCCCGAATCCTTCTCTATTAATGCGCATTTGTATTTATTATGGAAGCCAAGTTGAGTTGAATTTGTCCATCCCCTCTTTTTCCCTGACGATGTCCAAAATCAAGGTCGGCCCTTCAAGTTGAAGAGGAGCACATGCGTTGGAAGGAAAGAGACGACTTAGTTCCTTGTTTTGCAACGGGTCAATATTTTTTAGGGCTGGAAGGAAGGGAAGAAAATGAATTTAGACAGAGATTACTTCCACGAACAAATTAAAAAAGGAGATTTATTAGTTTTTCTCTAGCTATATATGGTGTAGATATCCCTGACACTAAAACTAAATTGTGAGAGGGACTGCAAATGGCGGGTAGGGAGCCACTAGCGCAATGAAACATCTACCTATTCTATTCACAGATGAGTTAGTAAGTGTTGGATATTATGTGTGGTACTCCGAAACTTGTCATAAAATTTGGACCACCATGTTACGATCCGTAGGTTTAATCACGATCCGTAGGTTTAATCACAAAACCTTGACAACCCGGGCAAATGCAATCCCTCAAGGTCATAGCCTTGAGGCGTCAGCTAAACTCGAGTATTGATACCAAAATTCTATTTAGCTCCCTCCACGTATTACAATGCACTAATCCCTCCATAGAGTAACGACCCATCATACAAGCCAAATACTCAAGGACAAGATTATTACTCAAAACGATACGCCCTATCCTAAAGGGATAGAAATCCGCTTTATTCTATGATATAAGACGAGATATACATAGTCCCTGTTATGCAAAGCTCCCCTAATGTTAACCTAGGGGAGATTTTACGCAATGGTTAAGAATACTTAGAAACCCGTGGATCCTACACTAGCAGTGGAAATGTGCCCTGAACCCTTGGTCATGTAATCGTTCTCCAGGTCTCACCACAAAAGCATCTTTCAGACCTATATATGCATTGTGCCCACAACTGCAGCCTATGTCACATTTTATGGCCATCTAGTGGACACAATATCGAGAAGATCCCCTAATGACCATCCCCATCCCACGAAACCATCATCACGATCCAACTCGCTTTTCTAGAACCGAGACCTGCACGTAATACATCGAAGGCCCATCGAGCACAGACTAAGATAGCAAACACTCAATCGAACCTCAAGCCTCAGTTCAAAGTAATGAGGGTACATACGTGACTCTCACACAAAGAGCTCTAGGTCTAACATGACTCCGAGTTAAGATCACATCTCGGGTCAAACCCATGGTCATATTTGGGTGCACTGCGGTATGGAATGCGTGTCACAGCATATCTCTTTTCCCATGGAGCATATGTCTAAATGTTGTACAGATGTCCATCAGGCACACAAAGTACCCAAACCAAGAGGCACAAAGACTCCCATCTGACCCCTAAGTGGATTGCCAGACCATAATCTGTCGTAGTGCAAAATCAGATAGTTCCGAACACAAAGTCCTTTCTGGTTATTCCAACAGACTTTCAGAACTAGAAACGACCACTAGCCTCACCTAGACAGAAAGGCACAGAAGCTATCACCCGTATGAGAGGGTGATCCAATCCACTTTGACATATTTCAACAAACAATCATATAAGTGAACACACAAAATACTCAAACTGCAAAAAACATGCATACTAAAATAAAATTCAAGTCAAAGAACATTGTTCAGGAAATATAATTAATGAAGCATATCAACAATGTCTACACGATCCTAGAGACTTCACATGTCTCACAAAAGGGTCCCTCTTTAGGTTATTTTTGAAGGGGTCTGCAACCATATCTTCTGTAGACAAATCCTCCAAACTTATCATCTTGTGTCTCACCATGTCTCTAGCATAGTTATATTTTATATCACTGTGCTTCGACTTGTTATGGTACTTGGGATCCTTTGTAGCGGAGATCGCGGCATGATTATTGGAGTAAACCAGGATCGGATCAACTTGACTCCTACGACACAGCAATCCATCCAGGAGCCTCTTCATCCACACTGCCTCTTGAGCGGTTGACACAACAACCACAAATTCAACTTCCATGGTGGACAGCGTGGTGCATGACTGTTTCTTGCTCATCCATGAAATTGCTCCATTGGAGAGTACGAACACAAAGCCCGAGGTGGATTTCCTTTCATCTAGGTCACCGCCATAGTTTGCATCAATGTACCCTATTATTCGGAGATTCTATGGTCTCTGCAAGTTTATTCCATAGCACAGGGCATAATTGACGGTGCCCTTAAGTTATTGCATGATCCTCTTCACTGCCAGCCAATATTTCAATCTGGGGTCAGCTTAGTACCGACATACCATGCCAACTGCGTGACAGATATCATGCCAAGTACACACCATTGCATACATCAAGCTTCCGACTACGCTCGATACGAAATCTGTTCCATCCATTTTTTTATTGTTTAGTCTTTGGACACATTTCCATGTTGAGAGGTTGGCCAATGTAAGATGGAGTATAAATTGGTTTGCAGTTTTTCATGTTGAACCTTTCCAACACTTTATTTATGTAACTCTCCTGCGAAAGCAGCAATTGCCTCCTACGACGATCCCTCGATGTCTGAGCCCCACACGTTTCTAAGCATTCCATAAAGTTACTTCTATCAATCGAAACACAGTCTATACAAGCAGTCTTTAATAGATCGGAGTCGAACATATATCAGTAAAACAAAGCGTTCAACTCTAACACAAGATAATTTTCCTAGAATTATTCAAGGAAATTCAGAGAACCTCGAAGACTAACCAACCGGTTCACACTTTGGAACATATACCCAGGTGTAGTTCGAACTTATCAAAATTCTGAAGGGCTACTAACAACAATCCAAAAGGTTTGCTACATAGACTATGCCATAAGTAGATCTCCCTACCAAGGTAATCCATCATATGCAATCAAGGTAACAAACCACAGAATTCAATACACACACATATATATTGTGATCTTTCAAAAAAATAATAATTTAGGGCTAATTTTTTAATTTTCAAAACTTTGAGGACCAAAGTCACCCTAACGACTAAAAGTAATTAACATATTATACCAATTTTCCAACAATAAGTTGGGATCTCAACAAATCATAACCTAGTCAATTCTACCAGTCATGAAGTTAAGAGCCATGCATATAATGTAAGGCAACACTATCTACCTTGCAGAAAACACAAAGTAATTCAGGGAACCCAAGGAACCCACACAGTGTTCTATCTATCTAGTCATGTAATATAAGGCTCTCCAGCAATTTAAATTGGTGCAACAGTTAATTTAATTAGCCCAAAAAAGTATTAATGAAAGGGTCCTGACACATTTACCATACTAAATCAGGTTATCTGAACCCGCAAAAGGTCCAAGAACATTTCCAAGTTCGTTTCGAACCATATCGAGAGGCCCAAGGCTTTGAATTAGCTCAGACCGGTTTGCACAACACTCAACCATCCAATCTGGTCTGAACTGATCCAATCAGCATCAACCAACCAGTTTAGTCAGAACAGGTCCAGTCCATTAGCGGATCAGACCAGATTAAATTATATGGTCCTACTTTTCAGACCAGGCCAGTTGGGACCGGTTCACTCAGACCGGTCCAAACAATGTCGTCTCCTTCCCAAAGGAATTGAGCAGCTGCTAGGGTTTGCAAAACCAGATGAATAAGCACAACTCAATCAAATGAATAAGCACAACTGAGTGTCTCCCATAAAAATGGGCAACGATAAATATGATATCAGGAGGAGTTACTACAAGAGGAGAGAGTAGCGGAGCCCGATAGATCTAGGCCACCCAACTCTACAAAATATTACGTCACGAAGAGTCATAGTCAAGAAGCTGCTATATGAACTGCCTAAGGAGGAAGAATCATAGTCAAACCCTTGCCATAGTGACCGAGGTCAACTTGAGGGAAGACAAAGCAAGGCAATTAGATTAACGACATGGTCAAAATAGAAGTGGATCGCCATGGCAAGAAGATGAGGATCAGAGTTGCACTCTTCATCAAATATTATACACCCTAATAGCACTTCTCAAGTAGTGCGTCGCTTAGCAGACTAGTTACATGCCATACATTAACATGGACATCATCTCCATTGACTTAAATATTGATCACTCAGTTACGACGATCACTAAGAAGTGAAAGGCTTTATGCGTTTATTTTTAGGATGTGCCATATGTCCGTGGATTTTTGGGATCATAATAAGGCATACCCAAAGGATGCCTACCCTTTGCTCCGAATAGAATTGTTGGATATGACATTGAGACATGAAATGCTGAGTTTTATAGATGCCTACTCGAGTTTTATCTAGCTCGGAAGGCACCCGATTGACGAGCCCCACACCACCTTTGAATGTCAGATCTGCTTGTTGAAGAATAAAAGTGACGCCTAACTTTGAATCTCCCTATTGGGCTCCATGCTAATGCCCAAAGCTTAATTCTAACAACCAAAGGTTCTTAGATGATCAATGTTCGATTTTCTCTTTGTCATGATCTCAATCGGAAATTTTGCATTAAAGATTGAAGATGGAGATCTATTAATGAGATAACAAGCAGTAAGGACACAATCTCCCCAAAAAGTATCAGGAACAACAACATGAAACTTCAATGATCTAGCTAATTTTTTGTGGATTCTATTCATGTGTCCACAATCACCCATTAACCCTAATCTATTTATTGCAATATTTACATGGAAAATATGAATCAGTCCGAAAATTAACAAACCTATCAAAGCAAGTCCTAAGAAATAATAATTACTAAATAGACCCTGAAATAACACAAATGTTCAACTTGACCCAATAAAAGATCATAACAATCCCAACCCTGGCCATGGCAGGCTTTGATTAACCGAACGATCATGGACTTAGCTTCATGCCCGGTAACAAGTAGCACTTCTATGAACATCTGAACCAGGATAACACAAACAAATAGGTACCAAAAATACGCCTACCATAAAAATGCGCGCCTTCCGAGTGACTCGCCAAATGAGGGATCTGAAAGATAAAAGTTCTCCTAAAAACAAATTAAGGTAAAAATCTACCATAAATGAATTTTCACTCGATATTCAGAAGTAAATCTTGGATAATAGGCGTCATCTTGGTACTCTGACACCTGTCACAAGATTTTGATCACCATACTGACAATCCTTTGACTAAGAATCGTAGTTTTAATTGTGAACCCTTGACAATCATGCGAAGGCGAGCCGTTAAGGTCTTAACCTTGTGGCATCACTTGAACTCGAGACTTGATATCAAAAGTTCGTTTAGGTATATCTCTCTCCTTATCTTGAGTGTTCCTATAGTTATAAAATCACAAATTAGTTTCGTGTTTACGAATATGATGCTTCATTTTTTGGTTGTGACCTTTAGAACCAATTGAAGGGGTGTCATATTACCCATAAATAAGATTGCATATAGAGAATCAAATCATCCAAAAATCATCAAGTTTCTTCTTTCTTAAGAGAATAAGAAAGTACTCTCATCATTAGTGTCCATTATATCTTAAGAGTTTCTTCGAGAGTTAAAGAGAGAGATTTTGAAATTGTTATTCAAAACCTTCAAGTAGTCATTGTATTGTGGGAGTGACTTGCCGCATAAGGACGTTAGAAAACTCCAACGTGTGGGACAACTATGCCTCTAAGTAAATTGTCCTCGTGATAAGCCTCGACTACACTGACTATTCTCAGATCTCTACTACCACTATACCTAACAATCTTAGAGTTATATTAACGATGGAGACCACTTCGGATGCGGCTTTCATAGTGATGAATCAAGATTTTGTGAAATTGGACAAGTTCGATGGAACCAATTTCACAGGTTGGCAAGACAAGATGAAATTCCTCTTTACGAATTTAAAGATCTTTTATTTTCTAAGTCCAAACCTTCCTCCGATCCCCGAGCCGACGGAAGGTGAAAGTGTAGAAATTAAAAGACAACAACTAAAGCACAAAGAAATCGAATTGGTTTGTCGAGATCATATTCTCAACACCCTATCTGATAGATTATATGATCTCTTCACATCAATCAAATCACCCCGTGAAATATGGAAGGCATTGGAGAACAAGTATTTAACAGATAAACAAGGGACGACGAATACGTTCCTTATCATGAAGTTCGTGGAGTTTAAGATGGTTGATAATATATCTGTCATGGATCAAGTACATCAGTTGGACATCATGGTAAGTAAGTGAAAAGAATTAAAAATTGATATCTCCGAGTCTTTACAGGTTGGAGCGATAATTTATAAACTTTCTATAAGTTGGAGTTATTATCATAATAACCTTATCCACTCATCTGATAATTTCACTATAGGGCAATTGCATAAGCATTTGCGGATTTAGGAAGAAACTCGCATTCTTCTAGGAAAGTGAGGTATTCAAGGGGATAACAGGTTGAACCTAGTGGAGAAAAGGAAGACAAAGTTCAAGAAGGAACAAGGCGCAAATAAGACAAATTTTGATGATACCATCCCCAATGACACCATCAATAAAATAAGTCCCAAAGAAAAAATTTAGTGCATCTAAAATCGCTAATGTGGTGGAAGATATAGAGAATGAGCTAGTGGCTATGGTCACTGAAATGTTTCCAAATATTCAAGCTGGAATGATTACTGAGCTATACATGGATACTAAGACAACCACCACATATTGGTGGTTAGATTCTGGCGCCACAATTCATGTCTGCAATGATAAAGAAATGTTCAAAAACTATGAAGATATTGCAGAGCGTCAAAAGGTGCTTATGGGAAACTCTAATGATGCAAAGGTTCTTCATCAAGGAAGTGTAGGACTTCACTTTACTTCTGGAAAGAGATTAACTCTTCTGAATGTATTTTATGTTCCAGAAGTTAGAAAGAACATTGTCTCTTGTAGCTCGTTGTGTAAGAACGGGATTGTGATGGAGTCTGAAAAACTCATTATGTCCAAGGGTGTCACATTTGTGGGGAAAGGTTATGCTTGTAATGGTATGTTAAAGTTAAGTATCAATAAAATGATTTCTAATTATGCTTATACCGTTCAATATTCATATTTTTTATGGCATTCTCGTCTTGCACATTTAAATTATAATTCAATACAACATATGTCAAAACATTGTTTGATTTTTACTAAGTTTGATAAAATTGCAAAGTGTGAGACTTGTATTCAAGCAAAGATAACTAGGAAACCATTTCCAAAAGTAGAAAGAAATACTCAAATTTTATCAAGAGGAGGAAATATATAATTTATTACCTTTATCAATAATTGATCTAGACTCACATATGTTTTCTTAATGAAAAGAAAAGACAAGCCTTTTGAAATGTTTAAAAATTTTTAAAATGTTGTTGAAAACCTAAAGGGAAGGAAAATAAATATCCTTCGAACCGATAGACGGGGAGATCATTTTCCCATCGATTTGTCTCTCTTTCGTGAGGAAAATGGTATAATTCATCAAACTAGTGCTCTTTATACCCCAACAACAAAATAGGTGGACTGAGCCAAAAACAAATAGAACACTCGTAGATATGGTGATGTTATGCCTTTAAATGCAAAATTACCATTAAATCATTGGGGTGAAGCGTTATTGACGGCATGTCATTTCCATAATAGAATATCTTTAAGAAAGTATTATACTTCCCCATATGAAATATGTAATGGTAGAAAATCAAACTTGAGTTATCTTAGAGTTTGGGGATGATTAGCAATCTATAGAATCACTGATCCACATAGGAAACAATTGGGTCTGAGAGCCTTGAAAAGTATCTTTGTCGGATATGCTGAAAATTCTAAGGCATATAAATTGCTAGACTTGGACTCAAATATCATAATTGAGTCTAGAGATGTTAAATTATTGGAAGACAAATTTAAGAATGATGATATTGCATCTTCTCAACAAGTGTCTTCGAATGTATTAACTCCTTAACAAAAACATAAAGTTGAATCAAATGAGAAACCTAGAAAGAGTCAAAGGACTAGAAAGTAAAAGAGTTTTGGATCAGATTTTATATCATCTCAAGCTCTTATTTTCTTAATAGAAGGAGATAAAAGTAATATTCTACACAAAACTCCTTTTGTGCTTAATGTCGAAGACGATCCAATAAGTCTCAAAGAAGCTATGGCTTCAAGAGATTCCGCGTTTTGGAAAGAGGCGATTAATGATGAAATCGACTTAATAATATATAATAATACTTGGGTACTTGTTGACTTGCCTCGTGAGTCTATACATATTAGGTGCAAATGGGTATTTCGAAGAAAATACAATACCGATGGAACGATTCAAACCTTTAAGGCTAGATTAGTAACTAAAGGGTTCAATCAGAAAGAATGTATAGATTACTTTGATACATACGCGAGCGGTAGCACGGATAACATCCATAAGAGTCTTGATGCATTAGCCTCAATTTACAACTTAAGTGTTCATCAAATGGATGTTAAGACAACATTCTTGAATGGGGATCTTGATGAAGAAGTTTATATGGAGCAATCAGAAGGATTCATACCACCACGAAATGAAAAGAACGTGTGTAGATTGGTGAAATCTTTGTATGGATTAAAACAAGCACCCAAACAGTGGCACGAAAAACTTGATTCAGTCATCTTGTCATATGGGTTCAAGCATAACAATGGAGATAAATGTGTATACTCAAAGTTTAGCAATGATTATAGTGTAATCATATGTCTATATGTTGATGATTTACACATATTTGGAACAAATATGAAAGGTGTCATAGAAACTAAGAAGTATATATCCTCAATGTTTCAAATGAAAGATATGAGTGAAGTAGATACTATCTTAGGAATTGAAGTGCGCAAACATAGGGGGGTTATACTTTTAATCAACCTCAATATATTGAAAACATAATCCACAATTTTAAACACTTGGGAATTAAGGAAGCGAGTACCCCATATGATTCTGGAGTTAAGATAACAGAAAATACAGGACGAGTTATAACTCAGTTAGAATATGCTAGTGCAAATGGAAGCTTAATTTATGCAATACATTGCTCTAGACCAGATATAGCATTTTTTGTTTCCAAACTTTCTAGATACACTAGTAAGCCTAGTGTCAATCATTGGAAGTCTATTTGCGAGTCTATTTGCTTATCTTAAGAGAACAATTAATCTAGGACTTGCGTATAATAAGAGTCCATCAGTCTTAGAAGGATATATTGATGCTAGCTGGATAACTAGCATGAGTGACAATAAGTCTACCTCTGGATGGATTTTTACTATTGGAGAAGCAACAATCTCTTGGGCTTCTAAAGAACAAACGTGTATTTCACCCTCCACAAATGGAGTATGAGTTCATAGCTTTAGTTGAAGCAGTAAAAGAAGTTGAATGGCTTGGAATTTGCTTCTTGATATTGACTTGTGGTCAAAACCAATGCCGACAGTTTCTTTATATTGTGATAGTCAATCAACTATGTTTAGAGCATACAATAAAGTTTATAGTGGTAAATCAAGACATATAAGTTTGCGACATGAATATGTGAAGTAAATGATTCATGATGGAATGCTTACAATTGTGTTTGTCAGATCAAGCAATAATTTAGTTGATCCCGTAGCTCTCAAGAGATTTAGTGAAATCCACTAATTGTGGAATGGGACTAAGGCCCTTTAACAAAGTCTTAGGTAATAGCAACACGACTTTAAACTAGTTGATACTAAACTTAAAGTTTAATTGGTAACAACAACTTACTGTATGACTGAATTTAGTACTAAATCGATATAGTACTATCTGTTATGAAGGGAGGATGAGTTAATTACTCTTAACGAAGTTCAAATATTAATTATATGAAGTGTCCAAGTAACAGGGACACATAAGGAACTTCACCTATATAAACAGTGGTACCACTTCTAGCAACGAATTGGGGCTGTTTGATGTAAATTTTTCTAGAAAATAGGATCGAGCACATTGCTGCCAAAGTGCTAATTATGATATGAACTTCTCACTGAAACTGGATAGGTCATATGTGTGATATTTCCGGTTCTGATATAAGAAGTCTTGGTTTAAGCCTAATTGACTTCGTTGAAACTTTGAAATGTTTACACTAATTAAAGGTTTAAATCGAAAGATACTTTCATGTATGTATGAACTGTCAGATTTAATGGATATTTATATTACAATCTAAGTGGGGGATTGTTAATAGATTGTAATAATATATAAATATACATATATATGGTGGAGATGTATTTTTTTCACTTAGGGATATGATGCTTTATTTTTTGGGTTGTGACCGTTAGAACAAATCCAAGCAGTTTCATATTACCTATAAATAGGATTGCATACAAGGAATCAAATCATCCAAAAATCATCAACATTCTTCTTTCTTAAGAGAATAACAAAGTACTCTCCTTATTAGTGTTCTCATTAGTGTCCATTATATCTTAAGAGTTTCTTCAAGAGTTCAAGAAGGAGATTTTGAAATTACAATTCAAAATATTCAAGTAGTAGTTGTATCCTGGGAGTGACTTGACACATAATCCTGTGAGCAAACTCCAACGAGTTGGGGTAAATATCACTCTAAGGAAATTGTCCTCGTGATAAGCGTCAACCACATCGACTATTCCACGATATCCACCGCTACCATACCTATAAGGAGGGAGGGACAATATAAATGAGGAAACTATAGTGGGAAGATGATGGATGGACGGTCAGAAGGAAAGGAGAAAAGAGGGAAGGGACGGGGTGAGAAGGGAATGAAAAGGGGGAAGAGGTGGGTGGGATATTGAGAAAAAACGAATAAGAGTGATGAGGGAAGAAAAAAATAGGGAAGAAGGAGGGACGAAGGAAGGGATGAGAGGGAGGGATGGTGGAAGGAGGGAAGAAAGAGGGGATGAAGGGTATAATGTGAGGAGGAAGTAAAGAGGTGGGGGGGACGAAAGAAGGAGGAGAGGAAGAGAAAAAAGAAGAGTGAAAGAAAAGGGAGAGAGTATGAACATAAGGTTGGAGTCGATAATCGAAAATTGGATTTTATAATCAATTGGGATTTCGTACATATATCCGTGAAAAAAAATCAATTTTCGTAAAAAAATAACTAGTAGTAATCCAAAAGTATTTTGTTATTTGTTAACTAAGGTAAATACGACATTGCCCCCTAAAATTTACTCTGATTTTAAGTTTCCCCCTTAAAGTTTAAAATTTAAAATTTTAGTCTTTCTGTTTGGACCGAATTAAAAATACCTCATTTCCGTCCATTTGTCGTTTATTCGTGACTAATTGGTCCTCATGTGCATGGAAAGTGTTGTTTTAACAATTGTAAGTGACAAAATTGCCATTCATGCCATCTATACGTCCCCGTACGTCGAATTTGCATTGTTTTCACACCACCCTAAGTTTCTCCCAAATTTGAAAGTTCCTCTTTGAATTAGCTTATTCTCGCATCAATGTCTATGCAATCATCTTCAAAGGTTTAATATTCAAGTGTCCACCAATGGAATTGTGGATTAGTACCTCAGTTGAAAATGTCCCGAACGCCCAAGAACTATGACCGAGAATTTTGTGGTTGTCCTCACTTCAAGGTATGGTTGAAACCCCATTGAATTAGTTTCTTTTGATTTTGAAGGTTAATCTAGGGTTTCAGTTTGTGATTATGTTGTGTCTTTAGAATAGTGAGAATCTGGGATCTGTTTTTTTCAAGTGGGTGGACATTGAAGAACAAGAGGGTGAGTAATGGAGATGATGTGGGAGTGCTCTGTCAAATTTACTGTCTTTCTACGAAAAGGCAACTATTCATCTCGAAGACTATCGTCGAAAAGAAAAAGTTTATCATATATGTTCTGTATATTGTTCATTTTAGTAATGTAGGTAGTTTTGGTGTATTTCCTATGTATTGTACCTTCTAAGAAGTGGTCACACCAACAAAATTGTAACACAAATCTGAAATCAACACTTCCAAATATATTTTTTTAGCAAAAAATACTTCCAAACATTGGGTATTATCTTTCTACTCAAATACAGAAGACTAATGTCAACCTGTGATACAATGGAGCCAAACACTAACTGTTGGATGATTTGCTGCATGTAAACAACAACTCTGGGATGATTTGCTGCATATAAAGAAGACTAAATTCAAATATCTGAATAAAGTGATTGTTTCATTTCATAGTGTGTTCATAAATTATTACTCACAGTTTAGGCAAATTTGTACTTCCAAACAACAATCAAGAAATAGATTTCGATATTAGTAACCATTTGATTGATAATTGTAGGAGCTCACCTACAGTCGTGCAACATTTTATATTTGACCATAAATAGAAACAACATTTACAAAACCATGGTACAAACAAATTAGACAGTATCTGCTCACCTGCGAGGACAATTCCATTTATTTGACTGCGTCACATACAAAACACTAGTTGGTGGTTTGTTCGCCTGATAGATGGGTGAATGACAACAGAACAGATTAAATCACACACACTAAGAAACGACCATTCCCAGTTTTAACACACCAAGATTATGGACAAAGCAAGCACCAGGGTCAATAAAACCATCTCAATTCCTCCATTCCAAACACAATCACAATTCCATGTTTACATTTTATAGCTATGATACAATGGAAATCCTTACTAGACACTAAGACTCTTCTATAGAGACACTTACCTTAACAAACATAGAAATGGACAAAGGCTGGTTCAACATCAAAGGACTCTATATATTATGTAAGTTCAGAACAAATGATCCTTATGAGTCATCCTCGTCATCATCCATTGTTCCCTCAAGGTCGTCCTCGTCATCCCACAAATCGTCCTCCAATTCTGTATATGTGTCACTGATGTTGAATAATCTATGTCCTCCTCATCTGTCTCGACAACTTCTAATTCGTCAAGGTCTTTTGTTGCTTCTGGCAGGGCTTGTGTCATCATTTATGGCAGAGCTTGTGTTGTCATTTCTGGCAGGGCTTATGTCGTCATTTCTGGCAAGGCTACCTGAAGAGCTATTTCGACAACCTAAATGTCATTTCTACACCAATCCACCTCATCATCGACAATAACTAAATTGGGTACATCAACAACCAGTGATGATGTTTCATGATACGACTCAACCGACTCCCCACTCATTTGAGCCCCAAGTACAAATCCTTTTTTGGACTCTACCCTCAAGCTCCAATCATGGTTAATGTTGTCAGTTTAGTAGAAACTTTTGTGGCCTGGGATGCAAGTATGAATGGCTGATATGTCGACAAATAAATTTTGGTTTTGACACATACAAATTCATAGTCATCCACCTTTATCCCATTGAAGGATGAAAGTATGTGTACCAATCTCATTTGAAAAGCACAACTGATAAGTCACCAAGGTACTGCAGCTCAAGCATCTCCATTAACATTTTGTAATAATCAATTGCACCTTCAATGGGGTTGTTAGCGGAGATACTCGCATAGAACACTGTGTCAGCTTTACACAAGACACCAATGTTTTCAAAACTCCTCATATGAGACCACTCTTTGGTATGGAAAATGAACCCATTGACTTTATAACCGTTATATGTCTTAATGCCATATAATGGTCCTCATGCCAAAGCCTTTAGTTGACAACTTCTGTTATCCTCACCGATGCATCTATTCGACCAACGTGAGAATGCATATAATTCCATTGTCATTAACGGCTACACATGGATAAGTAAATTGTGCCAGAGTGTCACACCCTGCCATCCATCCAATGTATGAATGTTCTATTATGCATAACATCATTGTTCCG
The DNA here is from genome assembly GCA_946814005.1 of Chamaenerion angustifolium. Classification (NCBI taxonomy): domain Eukaryota; kingdom Viridiplantae; phylum Streptophyta; class Magnoliopsida; order Myrtales; family Onagraceae; genus Chamaenerion; species Chamaenerion angustifolium. Next base: position 8,024,965 of record OX328279.1, read on the forward strand.
CCTGTTCACCCGTGCGTCTAGTAGTTGCCTCTTGTGTTCACTATGCAAGCCGACAAGACAGCCAATCGAAGTGTTAGATATAATGCAGTTAAAGTTTTAAGAATAGAAAAGACAATAAAAGTGAATTCAATACTCGATGAATGACTTCACTTATTTAGACTGATTAATCACGTACAAGTGGCACTGTTCCCATTCCATGTTTCAAAGTTCACTAACTATTGCACGACTTATTCGAGTTCGTACTGGCTGGAAGATCGATTACCCATCTACCGCCCTCGGAGTTACCTCAGTTACTATAGTTGACTCGTGTCATGTAAATTTGGTCTCAATGTCATGGAGATATCTAGAACAAAATGTCAAACACTCCAGGGTAATATAACCTTTGCTATTGACTCTTCTAGATGACTACGACTACGCAAATAAAAGAAAATCGTCATTTATGGGTGATCGGTGGGGAGGAATCGTCTGTGTCCCATAAAAGAAAATTTCCTCCCATTCTTCAATCGACAATAATGGGTGTCCATTTGACCGATAGAACATTCCAAATTACTGTAAGTAGCCCAACCGGACAAGTTCACATAAGCATGAAGGTCATTAATTGTCCAAAGTATATATGTACGCATTTGGAAGTTTTCTTTCTTGTTTGTATCATATGTCAGCACACCATTCTACCATAACTCATTCAGCTCTTCGATCAACGGTTGCAGATGCACGTCTAAGTCATTGGTTGGAGCCTTTGGTCCAGGAATCAACATTGACAGTACGTAGTTCGTATCTTTCAAACACATCTCGGGTGGCACATTGTATGGAATAAGAACAACTGGCCATATACTATATGGGTGTATTTTATCACTGTACTGATCAAACCCATCTGTAGTTAATACAAGTCTCACATTCTGTGGGTCTTCCCCAAATTCAAGTAGTATGTTGTCAGGTTTCTTCCAAGCGTATGTATCAGCTGGATGACGTAGAATACTATCCTTTAATCGTCGTGCATGGTGCGAAGTCATAGATGAAGCAGTTTTGGGGAACATGAAGCATACTTTCAACCTTGAAGTGAGCGGAAAATATCAAAGTACTTAGACTGGTAGCTTCACACCGTGTCACTTCGATTGCTCTGGTATATCCATTCTTCCAACATTGTGTCGAGGTTTAATCCATCTTCTCTCCCCACACGTTGGACACACATCCAAGTTGGCGTACTCTTTTCTAAAGAGTATACAGTCATTTACACAAGCATGTATCTTTGGGTAATCCTACCATAACCCTCCTATAAATTTGTTTGCTTCATAGTAGTACTTAAGTACTGTATTCCATGGTGGCAGTACTTTACTTACCATGCGAAGTAACTCATCATCGAATTTATTAGAAACCGTGTACAGTGCCTTTAGATGCAGCAGTTCCACTAAAAAAGACATCTTGGTGTAGGAGACACAACCTGAATATAAGCTCTTTTCACAATCTTCTAATAGCTTAAACAATGTCCTAGCATCTGCATTTGGTTCCTCACTTTCACCCACCCTCATACCACCAAACCCATCATGCACTATATCATCTATTTCCCTACGAGAGGATGAATTTCTCGTGTTAGACATCACATCTTCAATTGCCTCCCCATGGTCTACCCATGTAATGTACATTCGCAATATTCCCTATTTTTCAAGATGGAACTTAACAATAGTTCTTCCCAATAAGAAAGCACCAACACAGTTAGTGCAAGGACAGTAAATTTTACCATCCCAATCTGAACGAGAGTATGGAAAGTCAAGAAACGAAGCGACGCCTACTTTATATTCCTCACTTTGTCGAGGTTTGGTCATCCAACTCTTATCCATCGCACTTCTATTTCTGCTTATAAATATCAAGCCAATAAAAACAACATCATATAAATAGTGATACTCAGCAGAGCAGTGCAAATTACAGACGACATACTTAATTAGTTAAAATAGTGATACGCTTTTGGTTTGTTTGGGAATAAAAAACAGCACGACAGTCCTAGTTAATCAAAGAACTTCTGAAAACATGCTATACAGTAAGTTGAAAATCAGTTATTGATAGTCTAATTCCACCAGTTGACTCATGTTGCGTGGTTAATATGCATTAACCAGACCATTTGTTACATAGACAACATGAATTTTCATTTATGTGTGGATGGAACCAAACGAAATCAGAGAGGCAAATCTTCCTCAATTAGACATGCATAATTTCGGGACACTAAAACAATGTTGTGACAGAGAACTCCAAGAAGGTGAGTATTTAAGCTTTGTAAGTGACTCAGTTGTTAAACTCAACAGTAGAACTCCTTCGATCGAGTTGTCTGTTGGAACCATACCTGGTGCAGCTTTTACAGCTTAACATTATGGAACACACTCGAAAAATGTGGGAATTTGGTTGTCACAAGCTCATGAAAATTCAATTCGCAATTTGAACGTTTGTGAGCAATGTGGTTGCGTCCTTGGAGTCAATATGTAAGGGAATCCGTTGTTCTGTAAGGTAATTGGTGGTCCTTCGAAGGATCTGCTTTACACGTGGAAGATTCTGAACTATGCTTGGGTTTACTCCAAAAAAAGGTATGTTCTGTTATAATTGTGGGTATACCGTTTAGCAATGGCAAATCAAATATTACCAATGAAGTTATGTCGATATTGTTGACATTCGTATTATGTCAACAAATATGGAAAGTAAAACTTTTATTTTGAGATTTCAAATTCTTTAATAACTGAATATCTATATTACCCTCGGTTCAGTCTTTGATACATGAATTTTGTCGGCACAAAAATTGATTTTGTGACAGCAAAATAAAAGCTAAAAGATTGATTTTGCAATGGAAAATTTGTTGATACTAAAATAGGTCCATTGGGACGTAATAAAGTTCCGCAACAGAAATACCTTTATACCCACATAGTAGTTGTGACAACAAATTACTTTCGTGGTTGTTGATACACTTTCTTGTAGTGTATGTTATGATTTACGCATTGTTGATGTGTGAAACTTTGTTTTGGTTTTTCACTTCCAGTTGGGTGTTCTTGAAGATGCCCAGAAACATTAATTATACTCCTCAATGTATGGCATTGGTTTAATAATCCCCCCTGAAGTTTGTAATAGTAAACAATTTTCATCCAGAAAAATTTGAACAGAGTGACAACATTTGGCTGTTTTAATCCAAAAGATTCACAAACCCCCTATCTAGTAACCACCACACTTCATTACGTAATACTAAATCCAAAACAGTGTTGTTTCAACATGTTCAAACATCCAACATTTACCAACATTCAATATGTACCAACATCCAACATTTTTTGACACACAAAATACTACAAAATGTGACATGTTTCCTAGACCTACATTCGACTACAAAATTATAAATTTTCCTTTCCTTTCCTATACTTTTTCTTTAACTCGGTGCATTATCTTGTGTTGATGGAGGAGCTCCAGTTGATTGGTTGTGCTCTTCTTGTTGAACCTTCTTTGATTCTTCTTTCGTTTCCTTTTTCCACATGATCTAGCAGTATGCCCGACTTGCTTGCATTTTCCACAATGTTGCAGTTTCCCCGATTTTCTTAGTTTCCCCGAATTGGCTTCCCATAATGACACAATCTTTTTTTCTTCGGTCGACCTGGTACATTCCTAAATTACGGTGGGTTTAATAGCCATGTCTTACTTTGAATCTACTCGTCAGCACCTTGTGGTAAAACAACACCCATAATAAGTAAATAACATTAAGTAGGCAAATGTAAATAAAAGCCATAAACAACATAACAGTAGTAAACATAAGTCGTAACAGATGTAAACAACATTAGTAAACACCCATAATCGGTACCCATAACAGAAGACGTAATGTATGAAGGTATATAAACTTACCAAGAATAGGATGGATGATATCCTCACACGTCTTCAAATATGACCCCTTACTGTAGTAAGGTAATACATAATCCAGAATGTCACAACGATGATGCAAGATTGTCGCATAAGATTGTGGACAAGGTAATCCAGACAACTACCTTTGACCACAACTGCAAGTCCACTCCCTCAATTTGACAAATCAAGTTCCACCATGCGGGTTGTTAGTTTCATAAATACCTAGGTCGACATGTCCTACAATGTTGTCCCGTGCCTTTATCGTAACCTTGTCAAGCTTCCTTCTAATAATTGGACAGACCCTTTGTGTGAACCCTTATCCCTTTTCCCTTCAGTCTACAAACTCCAGCATAAACGTCCACCTCAGTTGTTCGAATAAGGTAATAATTGGCTTGTAGCGAAGTCGACAAATCTTGCCGTTAAAACTCTCGACAATGTTACTGACTATGAGATGTGTCTTGTAGAACCATTGGAAATGTGACTGAGCCCACGGCTGTGCTAGAATGTCCATTAGGTACTCCCATGCCAACAATTTAACCTCTTTGAGTTGATTCATTTAGTGGTTGTGCCAAGTAACGCTATAGTTGGACGCTGCTCCCCACAAGCTGTCTTTTACAACGTTTCCTCTCCAGGCCTTGCTCTGAATGTTGCCCCATATATGCCTGACACATGATCGATGCTCTGATCCTTTGAAAACCTCCTTAATTGTAGGCATAAAACCCTATAAAAAAACATACAAATAGAACATTATCAACAAAAATATTTTGAAATACATAAAAACTAAGATAAGTACAAACCTTTTGTCTGTTAGAAATTATTGTCCACTTCGATTTGGTACCCACCTCAACAACTAGTACGCCTAAGAACCATACTCACGATGCCCTTGTTTCATCATCAACCAATGCAAAAGAGATCAGAAACAACTGGTTGTTCGCATCTCGTGTGACAGTACACAGTAGCTGCCCCCGACTGAGACCCTTTGTACAACCTCTTATAAACCCTTTGTGCATCGCCTTAAACGAGACATAAAATCGTTGAAAGGTTGGTGTTAAACTTATCCCTATCTGATCAACAGAAATCACGGGCGTGGACCAAGGATTTAACTTTACTAATGCCTCTACATAGTCTCGAAGCCTCTGAAATTGCTTGGATGACACTCCATGTAATTTCTCTAATGCTGTATTATGGGCAATCCTAATCTTGTAGTGACTAACCTCTATACCACAACACTTCCTGATATCCTCAGCGGTAACCATCTATGACATTGTGGAATCCACACTCCATTTATGTATGTACTTATCAATTATCCAATTCGTGGTAATTTGTGTACACTTATGGTTTCTAGGACAAACGTGTCCAAGACAACTTCTTAATTCGGTAAGTCTCTTCACCACCGACCTTGGAGCCATACAACGTCCAATTGCAGCCCTAACTGTAGGGCACAGAAACTCTCATTTGGTCATTATTTACCCATTTGATTTCATACCCATTCTGTATGCTCCAATTCCGAACACAATTCCTTAAGGTAGACACTGATGGGAATGAAAATCCAAGTGCGGTTCCTGCACGGATCCGTAATCTTTATTGTATTCGGGCATTCCATCCATATTAGCATCTTCATTGTCAGATACAAAGTGAGGTCTCAACTTATCACGCTCATAAACGACATCTTCTTGTACTACACATCCATTCACCCTAGGTGGTTATTCAACATCAACACTTGTTTATGAACTGTCGCTTTTATATTCTTTGACATCCGACTCCTAATTACTATCATCACTTTCATGTGTTTCAGTTACTGGCGGAGCTAAGTCAGGCAACTCCTCCAACTCCTTAACCCTGTCCCATAAGCATTGTCATCAATAATGTGAGTGGTAGTAGGTTTCTCTTCAGTGGTCGACTGGATTTCTTCAGGGGTGAGGTGGGCAGCTTCGACTGTGGGATGGGGTTTTTCAGGTGTGGGGTGGGCCTCAGGTACATGGGTGAATTGAGACTCATTGGGGGTGGGTTGTTCTTCACTATTGGGTTGGGCCTCTTTAGGGATGGGGTGGATTTTAGGTATTGGGTTAGGTCCAACCTCATCGTCCGAAATTAGAATGCCTCATGCTGACCACCTTGAACACCTTGTTGTTTCATGTGACCCGCATAATCCCGATTGAATCAATACACCTTCATACCTTCAACACTTAGATGCTGCATTTCTTTTACCTGAATTGGATCTCTTTCTCAATCATCAAATATCATCCCAATAGGGACAAGTACCTCACTGTTCTCTATAAATAGGATAATGGACTCCATACCATCCTGGTAAGCCTTTAAGTGGACAACATCATCCTCCCTAGCAATCTTCACTAAATCAGTATTAATATCCATAAAAGGGTTAAAATAGTATATCTCATCATCACTTGAATATTCTTGAACCAGTGTTAAATGGTTCAGCAAGTTTGAGAATCAAAATGGGATAGGCCACCTAGGTCTAAAGAATTTCTCACCAATGTATATCTTCTTCCCATTGAATGTATCGAATTTACCCCCGTACTGTAGGGCCTTGGGGTGCATATAACCTATTTCATGTACCTGTAAATGGAGTAGCACTGAATTGAACTCACTGTTGGTTTAATTGAACAAATAAGCCATTTAGGGTTCCAGACGAACCAAACACAACAGCAAGTCGAATTCTATCTACTAAAAACCAACCTTGTCGGGTAATCTACACAAAAGGGAAGTAGTAGGAGAAGAATCGAACTTAAACCATCCGCAAAGTATTGTAAATCCATAATCGTCGTATTCAAGTCCTGCGAAGATGAAGGCTCGCAAAATTCAGAACTACTCTGCTATGCATGACGTTTCAACAATTCAAATTCAAAATTTGAAAAAACCTTGGTCGAGTTCGGTCTTCACGCAGCCGGAAATTGTCCCTAGAGTACGGAACTCCTTTGCAAACCAAGAAATAAAAAAAATCCATGATTCCAAGTGCGGTCGTATATTTGGGAGGGAAGATGAAGAGGTTTTCGTGGGGGGGTGTTTCAGACAGAGGGAAACTGATCATGTCAATGGATGAATAGATGGCATGGAGTGCAATTTTGTTACTTACATTTGTTAAAATAGCACGTGCCACAAACATGAGGACCAATCTGTCACGAATAAACGACAAATGGACAGAAATTGGCTATTTTTAATTCGGTCCAAACATTAGGACTTAAATTTTAAGGGGGGAACTTAAAAACAAGGGTTAATAGTCAAAGTGCCCCCTAATGTTTGGGCGAAATTTAGGATTGCCCCTTAAAGTCTAAAATTTTAAATATTAGTCCTAAAGTTTGGACGATTTGAAAAATTGCCCCTTTCCGTCCTCTGACTGTTAATTTTGGACGGAAAACACAACATGTGCCTTGCACGTGACTTCACTTAAGATTGAAAGACCAAATTGCCCTACCCTCTTCTTCTTCATCGTTCCCAACTTCTTCTTGGTCTTCTCCTGCAACTTCTCCTGCAAGCTCCTTCAGGACTCGGGTCTTCTCGCCATCGACAGAATACCGCTGGTTACTCTGTTCACCCCCACTCCGATAGCGCAACCCTAAGCACGTAACTTCAATGGGAAAATTTCCGAGCTGTATACCCATGTGACGGGGCCCATCCCAATGGAGAAGAACGCCACGGACGAAAGGACTGAGCTTAGGCACATCACGATAGCCCACGTGAGCTTCGTTTTGCTGTGTTCGATGACCGTTAGCCACACGCCCAACGACGAGAGTGATAAGATCATTCCCCCGACACTGCTGAGTAGAAGCGGCTTCTTCCCTCCGTACCTTCGCCGTGAGCGTCGTGGACCAAGGTTCTGGAGAAGACTGCAGCAGCAACATGGAGAAGACTGCAGCAGCAACATGATGATGACCCATCCCCTCGTGCTGCTGGTGCTGTCCGTTGGCAGCAGTGCCATTGCCATTAAGCTTCCACCCGACAAACTACGAGATTCCATTGCCATTAATCTTCGGTTCACAGTTGTTCATGGCTTGAAGAATTTGCTTAAGAGCTCGAAGATCCTTCCCTGACTTTTGGAACTCGAGTTGAGCCAACCTCTTCTCGATCTGACCGTAAACCGTCGTTCCTTCCGGTCTCCTCCACGGAGCCAACTCCAACCTTCTAGAAGGTGCAGTTGATTTCTTCTCCTCCCGCCTGGAGATGGGATCGTGTTCCGACACCTCCATTTCTTCTAGATCTTCCAAACCCATCAACTTTGTAACAATACTAGGTTGCATTCTGTGGCTCCCGTGTTCTTCAGACAGAGGACTGGTCGGCCTTTTGCTGTCCAGTGAGTACCTCGGCAGCTCCTTGATCTTCAATCTGGGTTTGGATTCCCCGGACATCTCCGTAGAGAATCGAATCCTTAACGATGTTTCAATCGTCCTTTTCAAAGGAGTCACCTTCTATATAAAAAATCTACACCGTTTAAGAAAAACAGAGCATGTTAAAGCAAGAACATAAAACATACCACACCCACGGATTCGTCCTACGTGTCAGTTGAGTTCGACACCAGTTTCGAAGGAAGCAGATTATGCTTGAAGGCTTAGCTGCATCGCTCCAGCTGGTGAACCTTGACAGAACCGCAATCAACTACAGATATATAGGAGTCCAACAACACAAACCTTATAGGTAAAACAACCCATCCCGTATAGGATTAACAACAACAACTAAGTAGTAAGCTCCATGATGGCACTCACAATGTCTCCATTACTACTCTTGAGAGCTTTCACAGCCTTGCTCCTCGAAACCCCAGCCTGTGTCATGACTAGCTCGATGTCACGGGGCTCAACTCCACTGTCATCAACCTCTTCCTCCTCTTCTGGGACAGACTCAACAGCAGCAGATGCCGCCTCTGGTTTAGAGGCCACCATGTTGGACATGTCGGGCATTCGGAACTGCTGTGCAGCTTGTGTTTGCAGCTGAGAGCTCAAATCTTCAATCTTTGCCTCTCCGAAAATGACATAGGTTTCTGAGTGGGGACTCTTGAAGACATCGGGCTTTGAGATGAAGAAGAGAACCTAATATATGCAGAAGGAAGTTATTAGCATACATAATATCATTTGGATATGGTTGAGTCCTAAAGACGATATTGTCTTCTTAAGGCTAACGTCCCTTCCCAAGGGCAGGAAGCTCATGTCGAGGTACCTGCAGCATCTGTTTCCGAGCACGAGCAGTGAGTGCATGTCTTGTAGCCGTGGTCTGCTCCCATGAGCAACCCCCACTTCGCCCGATTGGAAGCCCGGCTGGTGATGGAGCTTCTGTTTTACTGAAATCGGTCATTGATCGAGACACTGAGCCACTGAATCGGTCCTTGAAGTGGAGAGGATGCTGATGGTAGGGCTCTGCTGTGTCTTATAATTAGAGGGCATTTTTGTCTTTAAATTGTAAGTGAAGTCACGTTCCAAGCACATGTTCATTTTCCGTTCCAAATTCACGGAGAGAGGACGGAAAGGGGCGATTTTTGAAATTGTCCAAACTTTAGGACTAATATTTAAAATTTTAGACTTTAAGGGGCAATCCTAAATTTCGCCCAAACTTTAGGGTGCACTTTGACTATTAACCCTAAAAACAAAGTAAACTTTAGGGGGCAATGTCGTATTTGACCCTTGTTAACTACGTAAACTGTAAAATGAATTTTTCTAATCAATTTTATTGGTCCACCTAGATTGTATGTTACAATTGTCTATGTGACATCATATTTTTGTATATGTGGATACTTTAAAATTACTCCAAAGCACCACATTGAACCTTAAAACCGTTTCAATTTCTCACATCTATTACAAATTAATTCGTCAATATTTAAAAAAAAAAATCAAGCTTAGTTTTATTTAAAAAAATCTATTAATAATTATGCATTTTTAATATATCTTATTTACAAAACTATATTTGTAGGTTTTAGAGTTGTAATTAAAAATTATTTCATTAGGGTTTTATTAATTTCATTATATTAAAGTTATTAACATACATATATTGGGTAAAAAGTACACTATAATAATAATGAACATAAAAGCTACGTTGAAGAGAATGCATTAACAATATATTAGTAAATGTTTATACAATTTTGCATATATATAGTAAAAATAATTTAATTTACACAATTAGATAACATTTCATAGATAAATGCATAATGAACACCTATATATGTTTTTGCGAGAAAAAAGTACCAATATATTTATACAAATATTTAACTAGATCGCAAATTATGTTGAACTTAATTATAAAAACATAATAAACATTAATTATTTTTTAGAAAAACAAAACACTAAATAACATCTAAAATTTCAAACATAAAAGTAACACGTAAAAATACAAAATTATTACTACTATGCCGAAAATTATTGTAAATTAACCCATAATATCATAATTAATAAATACAAATATTCAAACAAAATATAATCATTTATTAGTTAATATAATGTGATATTCAATTGTTAAATATTTATTATTTATGTGTCTTGTGAAATTTTAATTTCATTTTAATTACCTTTAACATAAAAAACATAAAAAATATTTATTTAATGGATATTTTAAAATAGTTTTACAATAATTTATCTTCATTAATAAGATGTTTTGTTAGTGCTAAAACTTTCAAACTCAACACATTAATCTTGACGAGTATAAACTTATATCTTTATTATTAAGAAAAATCATATCTAAAAAATCTATATTTGATATTTCATAATATATATATATATATATAATTATTTTATAAACTTAATATTTTCCTTATTATAAAATATAATTTAAATTAAATAAAAACAATATATTGAACTTATTGCGCATGGATATGGTATCTAATATATATATATATTATATTACCGAATATTTTAATCTAATTCTGACGGAATGAATAAGATGAGACCTTCATTAACATTGAAGAAGAGTTGGAAGAGGTGTGGCAATCAGACAGGGAGGACAAAGACGACAGTATATGCAATTTACCAAAACATATATATATATATATATGCAGTATATGCAGCTTGGTTGCGATGTGTCTATAAGTGGATAAGAGCTAGGCAGTTGTTGAGTTCAAGTTAATTTGTTCTTTATTTGCATGGTTACTATTGTTTTTTGGTCACATATATATATATACTAGCTGTCATGTGCACACATTAAATAATAAAATTAATGTATAAATTATTATTTTGTATGTTTTAATAAATTCTTAATAGTCCATGGTGTAAATATTATTACTTAATTGAATATAAAATAAGATTAAAAGAACTTTACTATTATTAAACTTAAATCGTTTATAATAAATATGTTCTCTTATGAAAAAATAGTATTATTTACACTATACTGTTGGATCGTGAAATCCTGGATGCTGATCTGGCAGTGAATTGAATGCTAGACAAGGGTGGAAAGATGCTTCTGCTCCAACTCCGGTGAACCTGCAGGTAGGGGAGCGCAACAGAGGGGGTGTCTCTGGGTCCCTCTCCGATGCTTAAATGAGTATATGTTTGTGTATATCTCAAAACGTAAGGAACGTATGTAAAGCAAGGGTATTTATAGGGTAGGAGAGATCAAACTGTATAAGGCAGCTGAATATCTTAGTGTATATTGTGTTGCTGAAGATTCGGATCATGGGATATGGCAGTTACTGCGAGATATTGCAGTTACCATATCTAATCTTTAGTGAATATGTGACCGAGATACGCGGGATATCGTGGTCACTTCTTTATTGACGGTTTAGTGGGACCATAGGAGAGAGGCAGGGCTCTCTTCGGGGCGAGCACTCCCATGGCGAGCAGTGAGAGGTCGCGGCCTGGTGTAGAATGGCGAGCAGTCTGGGAGCCTTTGGCGTCCCTAGAGACTTTGGGCTCGATTTTGGGCCACTCGATGGTGGGCCAAGTTGACTTGTACTTAAGCCGATCCAGTTTGAATATCTTGGGTTACCCCCTCTAGGGTTATTGGGCCTTCGAGGCCTTTTCTTTACTGGGCTGTCACTATCGATACCCAACATTTGCCCCCGAAGCTTGATTGAAGTTTCTTCAGTCGAGCTTGATTTCTTGGTAGGGTTTTAGATAGTGACGCCTTAAATTCGGTTTTCTTCGTCTCTGGTAATGGTTCATGTCCTTTGGGGCACTCCAGGTTCGTTTGGCGAGCAGTCCCTCCACTGTTCAAAGCTGAAGGAATATTCTTCTTTTTATTCCCTCTTGGCGATCACTCGAGGTAACCTAGGCTTGAGAAAGTTTATCTTTCTTTGCTAGGCGGTCATTACCTACCAAAAGTATTTCTGATAAAGCCTATTAGTGCGCTGGCGATCACTTTGTCTGCTCAGTGGACTTTAGCATTTAATGACTGCACAGTCATCCGGAAATCGAACGGTCGCTTGGGGCACGCCTGTCATTTATTATTCCGTAAACCAAGGGCAGTCTGACAGCTGTCTGTACTGGCCGATCGTTTGTCTCCCCGAGGTGTCTCTTGGAATTCTAACATTGCTTCGGTTTTTTTTCCAAAAAGGTGCAATTATTCTTCTGCGTCGCTTCGATTCGTCCGCGGCGGTTACTCCTTTTTGGCCTATACAAGAGACGTCAGTTTCTTTGTTTTGTTTTTTACGCATATTCACTCCTTCAGATTTTCAGAGCTTCTTTTGCGAACCCTTCCTCTTTTTCAATCTTCTTCAACCTTTCTTCCAACTGTTTCCATGGCTACCCGCAGTCAGAGGATCAAGCACACAGACACTAAGGCGCCCAAGAACGCCAATGCCCCTTAACCATTAGGGATGGTGTCGTGCCCCCCTCAACGGGGGAACAGACTGACTTGGGGAGGTCTGCAACCACTCCTGCGGTGGTAGATGGGCCTGAGCTTTAGACGCCTATCTTTGCTCCGAAAGGTAAACCTCCGTTCTTTCATTGCTCTGTTTTAGGAATATCCCCTGTTTTTCCTTGTTTTTTTATGCTTGTTGTGCTATATTTGAACCGTTCTGAGTAGATGTTAAGCCCAACGAGTTGAAGCCAGCGTATTTCAAGACGATGGTGGTGCTTGGCGGTCTTGGTGCGGGGGATGTCCCTAGATATCCGGGCACGGGTCTGCATTACCCTTTGTCAAGGAGAGGTTTACTTATATGCGGCCCAGATCGATGTTGGGTTGCGTTTTCCTCTCTGCGAGGATTTGCAGGCACTGTGCCGGTTCTACATGATACATCCCACGCAACTCGTTCCCAACGCCATTAGGATCTGGGCTGGATTCAAGTTCCTATGCATACGTCAAGAATGGACGTATTCATTGGCCTTGTTCCGGTGCTTTTTCCGATTGGCGGCTGGGACGAATCATCTCCACCATTCCCAGTCCCTAAGGCCGAAGTTTGCTGAGTGGAGGGGCCTTCAAGCATGGACTTGGAATGTCCACGTCCGGTTGGTCGACGACTTCCGAGCCACCAACTCCATCTATAAGAATTCTACTTCTTTTACAGGGGGGTGCCTTGGAAGTTGTCTTCCCCAGATAGGGACTTTCCTCCTGAGTTTGATGAGCTATCCGGGAGCGAACGGAACGCTATCGATGACCTATTCCGGATACATCGATCATCTTCATTCCGCTCCATCCACTCCGTGGCAGAGACCACAGAGAACATGCTCGAGATGGCGGGCATTCATCAGGCCACGCCAATCTTTCATGATTGGATAACCCTTTCTTGTTTTATCGTTTGTAGGCAAGGCCGTAGGCAAGAGTCGAAAACTGATAGCTCTCTTTGATGACCAGGGAACGGCGGGGCTGTCCTCCGACCAGGCTCTGCTGAATTCTCCTCCTCCCCCCTCTAGGCGTTCGTCCAAGAGGAAACCGGAAGAGGCCCTCCCTTCGGCCACTGCTGGCCCTTGCCAACAAGGTACGTTGTTGCACATTGTATTGTTTCCATACTCTGCCTTATTTCCAAGTTTCCTGAACTTGTTTAACGTACCTTTTCCTTTTTGTTTTGCAGAAAAGTCCACGGTTGACGTGGCCCGAGACCCTCCTCCTCCTCTTGCCAAGAAGGTCAGGAGTGAGGAGCATCCGACTGTTGAACAGCATCCTCCTCCTCCCCCTAAGGGTCCTTCCGCTGGTAAGGGGAAGGCTCCGGCCTTGGCGCCCATTCCTTCTTCTCCTCAGGGCCCTACGGCCGGCCATGGGAAGGCTTTATCCTTGGCGCCCCCCTCCTATTGTGTCCACGGTCCCTCCCAAGGAGTCTGGGACCCAGCAGAAGGGGCCAGATGCCCCCAGCTCCTCGAAGGTTCCTGCGGAGGAGTATTGCTCCATGGCGAGCTTGTTCCAGCCACTCAAGGCTGCGAACCCTCGGGGGGCTTGGTTCCCTTGTGGGGACCTTTCGAAGAAGGGGTTTCCCGCCCAGAAGAGCCTCCGGGGTAGCCCGGACATGTGCATGCGGCTCCTCGACGAGATAATTCCCCCCAAGGACCGCTCGCCCATTCTCATGGAGCTACCTCAGATCGAGGGGTTCCTGCGGTCCCACTACGAACGAGTCACTTTGGTAAGGCCTCGTCTCCTTTTTCCTTCTTCATCATTTTTTTATCGTTCCCTTTTGTTCGTATCCTGACAATTCTCATTCATCCTTTATTGCCAGCTCGTTCAGGAAGAGGTGATGATTGGCCGCATCTTCGGAGAGTTTGCCGACAAGCATTCAGACCTGCTTGTCGAGCTGGAGCAGTATCGAAGCACAGGGATCACCCCCGGGAAGATGAAGGCCATCAAGACGACCGCTGACGCGATGATCGCCTTGGTGGATAACGCCAGGTCGGAGTACTTCAGTAAGGAGCAGCGCCTCCTTGCTGACATCAAGCAGAGGGAGGCTGATGTTGCGGCCGCCCTTTAGGATTTTGAAGCCCTTCATCTGTGCTTAGATGAAGGGGAGGCTGTCAGAGCTCGCCTAGAGGCTGAGTTGAAGGAGGCTCAAGCCCAAGGGGCAGAGTCGGAACCTCAACGGGTCACCGCCGAGGCGCAAAGGGCTGCTGCTGACGCCCAGAAGGAAGCTGCGGAGGCCCAAAGGGCTGCTGCCGAAGCCAGGGGGATCGCCCTGGAGGGGGAGAGGGATCGGCTAGCTGAACAGCTAAAAGCTGTCCCTTCGCCCCAAAGCGTAGTCGAGGCATTCAAGGCCTCTAAGGATTTCGAGGACTGCGCTTTGAAGGTGATGAAGTCGGCGTTTGCCGATTTTCTCCAAGTTCTGGTTGATGATGTCCAGGCGGTCGATCCTAACTTTTCCATTGGGGAAGTTGAGTCCTTGAAGGGTTTCCTCCGAAGTCGCACCCTTCCGCAGCCTATTAATGTTGCTGAAGAGGTTGACCCAGCTGCGGCTGAATAGGTTGCCCCCGAAGGCGAGCCGAGCCTTCCTGCCCCCGAAGGCGAGCCAGACGCTTCTGCCCCCAAGGACCCGAAAGCTTGAAGTCTCCGCCTCTTTATCAACCATATTTCCTTTGCTTTTTAGATAGCTGTTTTTCCTTTGTAATTTTTCGTTCACGTTGTAATTATTTATTTGATTCAAGACTTGGTTCTCTTATATTGAATGCCTTTATATTCATGAGCCTTTACTCGACTTTGAATGTGTTGGCTATTCATCCAATATCTTAATCATAATTACTCTCGACTTTTTCTTGCTTTGTAATGGCCTCGACTCTTAAAGCCTTGGACCAAGCATAAGTCTATATGACCTTTCTAAGGACAATACTCTAACACTTAAAAGCATAGACTTCTAAGTTCAAAGAGATATTACCTTTTCGAAGTTTAAATCTTTGAGGTGTTTGCATAATAACAAAGAATTTGTTAACTTAAGGCTTCATCATCCATAGTGATCGCCTAAAGTTCCTTATCCGCTGATTAATGGGTTGATAGCAGATCTCTTGTCTGATTTTGGCGTCTGCTATTCCTTTTTTGCCTAATTCTATTGTTAGGACTTTTAGCCTGACTTTGGCGTCAGGGCTTTTCATTTTGCCTAACTTTATTGCTAGGTCTTTTGGCCTAATTTTGGCGTCAGGGCTTTTGTGGCCTATCTTTGGTGATAGGGCTTTTTGGCCTGACTTTGGCGTCAGGGCTTTTTGATTTTGCCTAACTTTATTGCTAGGTCTTTTGGTCTGCCTTTGGCGTTAGGGCTTTTGTGGCCAATCTTTGGTGATAGGGCTTTTTGGCCTGACTTTGGCGTCAGGGCTTTTGTGGCCTATCTTTGGTGATAGGGCTTTTGGCCTGACTTTGGTGTCGGGCTTTTGGCCTAACTTTGGCGTCAGGGCTTTTGGCCTAACCTTGTTGCTAGGGCTTTTTTGGCCTGACTTTTAGCGTCAGGGCTTTTGGCCTGACTTTGGCGTCAGGGCTTTTGTCTTCGATTAGATTCGAGTGGACATGCTTTATGAAGGAATGGCTTTCTTTTATTAACATAACAGTTTGATTACAAGCTATGTATGAAATATCCTTAGATGCTCAGAATTGAATGGACGGGGTAACCCTTCGCCTTTGGTGGTTTCTAAATAGTAGGATCCTGGCGCGGCGATCTCTATTACCTTGTACGGTCCTTCCCATTTGGCTGAAAGTTTATTCTGACTGTCCAGACTTGTGAATTCATTCCTTCTCATAACCATCTCCCCCACGAAAAATTGGCGAGCGCTGACTTTTCTGTTGAAATATCGAGTGGTCGCCAGGCGCATCTTTGCTTGTGTTTTTTCTGATAGCCATCTCTTTTCCTCTGCCAAGTCGAGGTCAGTTCTGCGCTCGACCTCGTTTGCCTCAGCGTTAAAATGTAGGATTCTATGGGTAGGCACTGCTATTTCGGCGGGTGCTACTGCTTCTGATCCATACACTAAGTTGAAAGGTGTTTCTCCTGTGGCCGCCTTAGGCGTTGTTCTGATGGCCCATAATATGTTTTACAGCTCTTCTGCCCAATTCCCCTTGAATGCTCGAACCCTTTTCTTAAGTCTTACTAAAACAACCTTGTTGGCTGCTTCAGCTTGCCCATTCGTTTGAGGATGATGCACCGAGCTGAAACGATGGTGGACATGATATTCTTCACAGAGCCATTTGAGCTCATTTCCAATGAATTGCGGACCATTATCACTGATGAGTATTTTGGGAATGCCAAACCTGGAGAATATGTTGATCTTTAGGAATTTGATGACCTGAAATTCCATTGTAGAAGCTAGAGCTTTCGCCTCTATCCACTTAGTGAAGTAGTCGATCGCCACTATAATGTGGGTGCGTTGACCAGAGCTAATAGGGAAAGGACCTAATATATCGATCCCCCATTGAGCGAAAGGCCAGGCACCCGCCATTGGGGATAATAATGCTGATGGTCGACCTGATTGTGGTGAACACTGCTGGCAAGTCTCACACTTCTGCGTTAATTCGGCCGCATCTTTTCCCAAGCTTGGCCAATAGTATCCCAACCTGAAGATTTTCCTTGTCAACGATCGAGCACCTTCGTGACATGCTGCCACCCCTTCATGAGTTTCTCGAAGAACCCTTTATGTTTCTGGATGAGCAACACACCTTAAGTAAGGAGTCGAGTAACCTCTTCTGTAGAGTTCTCCATCTATAATTTGATAACTGGTCGCGAGTCGTCTTATCCTCGTGGATTCGCCCTCATCATCCGGCAGGATTCCCTCTTTTAAATAACTCTGAAATGGAGTCATCCATGTGACTTGTCCTTGAATGTTGAAGACTCCTGCTCTGCTTTCAAAGACTGAACATAGGTCATTTTCCAGAAACTGTACATCCTGGATTGTTGTCCCTCCAAATTCCAGTTTACTCAAGGAGTCTTCCATCTGGTTTTCTTGACGAGTAATAGACTCAATCGCGAAATTTGGGATTTCCGCGACGAGCTTCTTGGCGATGCTGAGGTACTTTTTCATCTTTTTCCCTCTTACCTCGTAAGTGTCGTTAACCTAATTGATGATAAGCTCTGAGTAACTATTTACCTTAAGCGCAACTATACCCATTCCTTTTGCTAGTCTGAGTCCAGTGATAAGAGCCTCATATTCTGCTTCATTATTGGTCGCCGGGAATGTTAAGGCGATCGCGTACTTCAAAGGCTCGCCTTCAGGAGGGATAAGAATTAAACCTGCCCCCGAGCCTTCTCTTGATGAAGACCCATCTGTATAGAGTTCCCAGATTTGAATGTCGTCTGCTGACTGACTTGGCCTGTTTTCTGCTTCTGTTTGACCGTTACTCGTGCTTTCCACAATGAAATCAGCTAGTGCTTGACCTTTGATGGCCGTTTTTGGCGCAAATTTGATCTTGAATTCGCTGAGCTCGATCGCCCACTTGACCATTCTTCCTGAAGAGTCTGGCTTGATCAGGAAGTTTTTGAGTGGTTGATTAGTGAGGACCGTGATTTCGTGTGCATGAAATTAAGGTCTCAGCTTCCGAGCAGCAATAACTAAGGCATAGAGATACTTCTCAATCTGGACATATTTTATTTCAGCTGAGTTGAACATTTTGCTAATGAAATACACTAGACTCTGAATATTATTTTCCTCCCTTATTAAAACAGCAATGGATGCCACCTCGCTAATGCCTAAATAAAGGAAGAGCTGCTCGCCTGGAATGGGCTTTGCCAGAGCTAGGAGTGTTTGGATATGCCTTTTCAAGGATCGGAACGCTTCCTCGCAGTCTGGCGTCCACTCGAATTTGCGGTTGGCCCTCAGAGTTTCAAAAAATGGGAGGGACATGTCGCTCGCTTTGGAGAGGAAGCGGTTGAGAGCAGGTAGGCGTCCATTCAGGCATTGGACTTCCTTGTGGCAGGTTGGCGACTTCATCTCTTCTATGGCCTTCAGCTTTTCTGAGTTTGCTTCGATGCCCCTTTCGCTGACCATGAAACCCAGAAATTTGCCGGATTTGACTCCAAAGGCGCACTTTGCAGGGTACAGGCGAACGTTGTGTCTCCTCATGCATTCGAAAGCTTCGCGGAGGTCTGTTGTGTGTGGATTTCCCTTGATGGTTTTGACAAGCATATCATCCACATAAGCCTCCATGTTTCTCCCTAGCATGTCCGCTGATAAGTTGCCCCGGCATTGATGAGACCAAAGGGCATCACCTTGTAGCACAAAATGTCCCCATCTGCATAAAAGGTTGTGTGAGCCTCATCGTCTGGATGCATTCGGATCTGGTTGTAGCTTGAATAGGCGTCCATGAAGCTCAGCATCTCGTGACCAGAGGTAGCATCGACCAGCTGATCAATCCTGGGCAGGGGATATGAGTCCTTAGGGCAAGCCTTGTTCAAATCGCGGAAGTCGACGCACATCCTCCACTTGCCGTTTGATTTCTTGACCAAAACTGGGTTAGCGACCCAGCTATGGAATCTCACCTCTCTGACGAAGTCAGCCTCAATTAGCCTTCCGACCTCCTGCCTGATCGCCAAACGTTTGTCCGTCCTGAACGATCTTCTTTTTTGGGCGATAGGTTTGATGGAGGGATCTATCTTGAGCTCGTGGGAGATGATATCTGTGCTGATTCCTGGCATATCGCTCGGCTTCCAGGCGAAGAGCTCCTTAAATTCCTTGAGGAGGGCGGTCATGGCCTCCTTCTGATCTTCTTTTAAGGTGGTCCCAATGCGCACCTTCTTGTCTGGACCATCGACCTCGACCTCTTCTAATTCCTCCATGAGTGCTGGTCGAGCCAAATTCTCGCGAGGGTCGGCCTCTGTTTCAATGGCGAGGGCCTCCCTTTGGTTCTTCCTGCGCAGGCAGTTTACATAGCATTGCCGCGAGGAAGGCTGGTCGCCGAGCACTTCTCCGATCCCGTTGGAAGTGGGGAACTTCATCTTCTGATGGACCGTGGAGGCCACAATCTTGTTCGGATTGATCATGGTCCTCCCTAGGATGGCGTTGTAGGATGTAGGTGAATCGACCACCAGGAAAGTGACCGATACCTTGATGCTTTTCCATCCCTCGCCAAAAATTACTGGCATGGTTATGGCCCCCAATGGATAAGTTGTCCTTCCCGCAAACCCAATCAGCGGAAAGTCAACCCTCTTCAGGTCACGCTTGGACTTGCCCATCTTCTCGAAAGCGTCCAGGAATAGGATGTCTGTCGAGCTGCCTTAGTCGACCAGAATCCTTGCAACGTCACAGCTGTCAATATCTGCTGTGATAACCAAAGCATCGTTGTGGGGGGTTGTGACATGTGTCAAATCATCTTCAGAGAATGAGATGACAATGTTCTCCTCAGGTCGGGGTCGCTTTCCCAACTGAACTGCTGTGGAGATCTGAGTGGCGTAAACCTCCCTGGCGTGCGACCCCTCGCCGCCTGCACTGAATCCTCCTTCAATCAAATTTACTCTACTTTTGCTGGCAGACGGATCAGTTTGTTCAGCAGGGGCTGGCGAACGATGTCTCCTAGGGGCGTTCGACTCCTGTCACGCCCTGCCACGAATTCCTTCAGCATTCCCCCTGAATCAGCTTCTCTATGTCCCGCTTCAGAATGCGGCAGTCATCCGTCTTGTGGCCCTTGCACTTGTGGTATCTGCAATAGCTCTCGATATCTTTCCCCATAGGTTGACCACCTCGACGAGGCATCGGTGGTCTCGCCAAGGATCTCCTCTCCATCTCGACTAGTACCGCTGAGATCTTCCTATTTAAAGGCTCTGGATGGCGAGGCGCTGGATTAGACTCGACTCGGGGCCTGTTGTCTCTTCCCTTCTTCTCCTTTTTCACCTCCTTCTTACCATCGCGTCGGGGTTCAGGAACCACCCTTAGCGAGGTCGTCAGGAAGTTAGCCTTTGTGTTCGCCCTTTCAAGGTCTATGAAACCTTTTGCTCTGGACGCCAACTCCTCCAACGTTTCGATCTCCTTTACATGGTAGCTGTTTCGCAGCTTCCTCGAGGCCTTGTTGGCCACGTCCAAACCTCTGTAAAATGCTCGAATGATTTCCCCATCCGAGATTCGACGATCTATCTCCGTGACGTTTTGATGGAAACACCCGTAAAAATTGGCCAGTGATTCTCCAGGTTGTTGCTTGACCGCATCCAGGGCAACCACGCTCTTCATCAGCTGTCGCTCGCCCATGTATCTCTCCAGGAACTTGCTCTTTAATTCCGCCCAAGTTCCTATAGACCTTGTAGGGAGGCCGAAGAACCAGGACGAAGTCGAACCCGAAAGAGTGGATGGAAATAGTAAAGCCAAGTGATTGGGATCATTTGACTTACCTAGGAGAGAAGCCTCGTGCTTGTTGACGTGTATGGTGGGGTCTCCTCCGCCACTGTACTCGGGTATGGCCCGAGCAACTACGTCTTTGGGGATCTTGATGGCGACGAGCTCGTCGGAAAAGGGGTGAGCGGATTGCTTCTTGAAGGGAGCTACGACTGTCAACCGTCTTTCTTGGAGCCTCTTGTTGAGAAGGTCGTCCATCTGGTCCACAGTGCAATACTTTGGCGAGGTCCCGGATGGAGAAGGACCGGAAGGATTGGCCGAGTAAGTAGTCGCCGGCTGTTCGGTGGTAGAGACTGTTGTCCAGACGTCATCTCCTGCCAAGATTCGCGGTTTCAGACGGTAAGGGCCCTGTGGCAGCAGGACGAGTATTTCCTTTGGGAGCAGGGGCTTGACGGCGGGCCTGCCCTAGGATGACCTCCAGCAATGATATCATCTCCGGGGTTAACTGGATATTTTCCCCGGCGATGTGGACGGTCTACGGAGCTGGAGTCTCGACGTGGTTGGTAGCTGGGGTCGGTCTGGAATTACCGACATGCTCTCGGGCCGCCCGTAGGGGGACGCATTGGCTCCTGCCTGGATGGCAGGTTCTTGTTGAAGCGGGAAAGCGGCGGCGGAATCAGAGCTATCTGAGGATCGATCGCTCGCGAGTCTGGTTCTGACGATTGTTTTGGGATCGAGTTCTCATGGCTGAATCGCTCGATTCCCACAGGCGGCGCCAAATGTTGGATCGTGAAATCCTGGATGCTGATCTGGTAGTGAATTGAATGCCAAACAAGGGTGGAAAGATGCTTCTGCTCCAAATCCGGTGAACCTGCAGGTAGGGGAGCGCAACAGAGGGGGTGTCTCTGGGTCCCTCTCCGATGCTTAAATGAGTATATGTTTGTGTATATCTCAAAACGTAAGGAACGTATGTAAAGCAAGGGTATTTATAGGGTAGGAGAGATCAAACTGTATAAGGCAGCTGAATATCTTAGTGTATATTGTGTTGCTGAAGATTCGGATCATGGGATATGGCAGTTACTGCGAGATATTGCAGTTACCATATCTAATCTTTAGTGAATATGTGACCGAGATACGCGGGACATCGTGGCCACTTCCTTATTGACGGTTTAGTGGGACCAGAGGAAAGAGGCAAGGCTCTCTTCGGGGCGAGCACTCCCATGGCGAGCAGTGAGAGGTCACGGCCTGGTGAAGAATGGCGAGCAGTCTGGGAGCCTTTGGCGTCCCTAGAGACTTTGGGCTCGATTTTGGGCCACTCGATGGTGGGCCAAGTTGACTTGTACTTAAGCCGATCCAGTTTGAATATCTTGGGTTTACCCCCTCTAGAGTTATTGGGCCTTCGAGGCCTTTTCTTTACTGGGCTGTCACTATCGTTACCCAACATATACCATAATTATAAGCAAAATAATAATATCAACATGCTCAAAATCAAAAAGTAAACTACGAAATATTACAACAGTAAGTATAAGAGATTGTCATTTTTTTTTAATTTAGAGTTTAATAATATATATTAATAGGAGTAGTGAATAATAACGTGAGTTGGTAATAAAAATGATATAAACATTTACTAATATAATGTTAATGCATATTTTTTTAACTTAGCTTTTATGTTATTTTATGTCCTATATTCATCATGGACACTATATTGAATATACATATTTTTATAATTCTAACTAGTTTGATAGTAGTTATTACATTTTTGTAAGACTCATTGGAAAAAAAACATTTAAAAATTGTAAATAATATTTGAAAAATGTATCATCAATGTAATTTTATAAGTGCACTTGCTAATATGAGAAATATAACCTACCTTCATTCTTTCATACAATAGAATGATAGATTTTTAGTATTATAATATTTATTATAATAAATACAAAAATATAAATAAATATAAAGACAAAAGTACTTCAAAGTTTGTATATGTCATATATGGATCAAAAGAATGAAAACTTAAGATTATAAACGTGGAGTAAGATAAAAGGTGAAACGTGAGATAAGAAATCACTTCAATGTTTTCTTATGTCATATATGATGGGTTATAAATATTGGATTGGGCTATGATTAACATTTGGCCCAATAAGCATTTTGAACTTTATCTCTTTAAGGTCTGATTATATAAAGGCGTAGCCTATATCAGCCATATCAAAGGCGTCGGCTATAGCAGCCATATCAAAGGCGTCGCCCTTGAGTGTTAGACCCATTAAGGCGTCGCCTTAATGGGATGCGCCAAAAGAGATTTTGGTCTATTTTCAGTGGATGACACCGCATTCTCTGGCCACCTTAGATGGTGCGCTTGCACCCCTATGACTTAGGCCGGTTGCTTTTAGCACGCCTAGGATTAAACAAATCCAAAGGATAGTCTACAGTGGAGTAGCCACTAAAAACGAATATTCGGTAAAGTAACTATGGTCAGCTCGCTTGAGGACAACTAGGATGATTAGGGTAAGCTTTGACTCAACTATGGTTACAAGTATGAAATGTTATAAATAGCTCATTACTACCTTCATTAGGAAGTAAGTATTCTTTGATACAGATCATTACATTCAGACATTATAAACGAACCTCCGACTTACTTTGTCATCGGAGGGGAAACAACGGGATATCCCGGGCTTTCTTTTGTGCAGGTCTACGGAGCAAACATCTGGAAGGAGAATACGGTGTATGTGATCCAACAATATATTCTAAAATGAATGAAGAATTAAGACTATAAATATGGATTTGAGATAAAAATATGAAACATATATGTCGTGAGAAACGATAATAAGTTTTAGAGGCTTTTTACACCTTATGGAGGTACACGTGGCTATTGAATGTTATCGACGATTACAAAAAGCTATTAATTATCCAACGAAAATATTTTTTTTTTGGACAACTAAATATCTTACAATTCAAAAAATTCTAGTCGAATTAATATAAACTAGGTATATTGTCGGTGCTTTGCACAATAAGTAGTAAATTAATTTATAATTTATTAATTGTTATATGGTAATTTATTTTTAATAGTAAATGGTGTAAATATTACTAAATTAGTTATTAATTGAAATATAGATTTAAGAAAATTAAGAAATCTATATTATTATAAACCTTAAAATCATTTATAATAAATAATTATGAGTTGTTATGAAAATAATAATTATTTACATTATACCATAATTATGAGTCAAAAAATAATATTAAAATGCTTAAAAGTATATATATATATTGGAACGCTAAGCGTAAGGGAGTGTATTCCTTCTCTTTTAATTCTAGAGTGATAGTATATGTATATATATTAATTGAGTTACTGAATAATAACACAAATTGGTGATAAAAATGATATAAATATTTACTAATATAATTTTATTAATGAGTATTTTTTAATTTAGTTTTTATGATTATCATCAATATTATATTGAATATACATATTTTGTAATTGTAAATATGATAGCAGTTATTACTTATTTTGAGACTTAATAAAAAAACATTTGAAATTTTTTTATAATATTTAGAAAATTTACAAATATGTATTTTTATAATTACACATGCTAAGATGTGAAATCTAATATACATTCATTCTTTCATAAAATAAAACATGTTTTTAGTATTATAATATTAATTTTTAATTGTAATAAATTCAAAATATATCAATAAATATAGACTTTCATTCAAAAAAAAATCTTTAATTATAATAGCAATTTGGGTTAATTACTTAAATGGTTACACAGGTTTGCCCAATGTGATTAATTGGTTAATAATCGTTTTTTGTGTGACTCAATGATTACACATCTTTTCCCAGTGTGATTAATTGGTTACTCCGTTAGTGACCGTTCATTTTTCCCGCCAATTAACATCTTGAACATATTTTTGAATTATTAAATGACTCTTTTTGAATTATTTTTGTATGTTCATCTTCTTCATAAAAACAGCAATCTGATTCAACTATACTAAACGATCTTCAACAACAAGTCGAGTAGCTTCCTCTTCATCCTTGCTCTGCTACCCACCATTAACACGCTTGTGTTGATGCGTTTCATGACAACGCACCAGACAAACGAAGAAGACAAGAAGCACCTGAATGCTCTCCCCTTTGTCTCTGTCATCACCATATATCTCATGGTCGTCATCATCCTATAGCAAATCCTCCAGTTTCATCTTCTATTCTGTGCAACTGTATTCTATGTCCTTTGTCTCTTGCTCTCTACTGTGTTGGATCTTTGTTGCCACTTCTTCCTTCTGAATCTTTCGTTGGGCGCTCCATAGACCTGCAGGGAAGGAAATCCCGGGGTGGTTTCCGTCGTTTCTCCTTTAATGGTAAAGTCAGTCAAATTCCGGTGAACAAAGGGAGAGGAAAGGTAGTTGTGTGTGGAATGTTTGTTGAAGGGAATTGAATTGAAGTCTGAATGTTAGTTGATATTTATAGGCTTACCTTTGAACTTGAGCATGGTCAGGTTCTTACCAGAGTTCTTCCTTTATTTTCGGCGAGCCAACCATGGTTACCAGTGATTGGGGTGTCAGGTGTGACACTAATAATTTCCTCCAGCATGGAAGCTCCTAAAATCCCTCTACCTAACCCGACCTTATCTTTTAGTATGGCAAGTGGGTGAGTATTTTACGAAATTCGTTCCAGGTGAGCATCCTTCTAGGCGTCTACGTAATGGCGTGTCAGTATTCATAATAATGATTAATGGCGCCTTAGTCATGGCGCGCAGATAACGGTGAGGAATGCACAATAGTGATTTCATAAGTGTCCTGTATTCTATGTCCTTTATCGCTTACTCTCCATTATGTTGGATCTTGTGTTGCAAACTTCTTCCTTCTGAGTCTTTCGCTGGGCGCTCCACAGACCTGCACGGAAGGAAATCCCGGGGTGTTCCCGTCGTTTGCCCTTTGATAGTAAAGTGAGTCAGATTCTGGTGAACAAAGGGAGAGGAAAGGTAGTTGTGTGTGGACTGTTTGTTGAAGGCAATTGAATTGAAGTCTGAATGTTAGTTGGTATTTATAGGCTTACATTTAAACTTGAGCATGGTCAGGTCTTACCATAGTTGCTCCTTGATTTTCGGCGAGGCAACCATGGTTACGAGTGAGTGGGGTGTCAGGTGTCAGACTAATAATTTCCTTCAACATATCCAAGATAGGGAGCTCCTGAAATCCCTCTACCTAACTCGACCTTGTCTTTCAGTATGCAAGCGGGTGAGTATTTTACGGAAGTCCTTTCAGGTGAGCATCCTTCTAGGTGCCTACGTAATGGCGTGGCAGTATTCATAATAATTATTAATGGCGCTTTAGTCATGGCGCGCAGATAACAGTGAGGAATGCATAATAGTGATTTCATAAGTGTCTTGGAGAATTGCCTTTATAATCTAATCATTAGCATCGCTCCCTTGATTACGTTATGGACCGGCTGGGCCAAACCATTGGGCCTGATCCAATCTTGGGCGTAATCCCTAAGTGACGAGGTCTAAAGGTCAGGATCCATCATGTGCCCCCGAAGCCCAATATGAGTGTCGCTCATGTTGGGTTTGATGGTGCTATTTGACAAGGTTATGGTGTTTCTTTTGATTAACCGTGAGTTTAGCCTACTATTTTCTGCTGGTACTGAGAGTCACTTATGGTGCGCCACTCGTGGCTCATAAGGCGTCCAAATTTGAATTTCAAACAGAGGTGGGAAAAGAGACTGAAGAGTCTTGAGTGAATCGTTAGAAACCCGAGGGTTTCCCGAGGGTTTCAGGCAATCATTCCCCCTTAGGGTAGTCTGACCCTTTGTCTCGCCTATGGAACTCCTCTATAAATTGGCCCTTCCCCTTTCATTTTTTCACTTTTACCTCTTCGTCACTTTTTCTCTCTATAATTGGCTCTGCCTTCTCTCTAGAATTTCATTAACTCCTCCGTGCCCTTTCTAATCGCCCTAGGTTCTCCGATTGACCAAAATAGCTCACTGCACCCCTTTCGAGCCAATCCTCTATCCTCGAGGTGAGCGGCTTCTTTATTCAATGGCGAGCGATTCGGCAAGAGATGAGACTAATGTTTTCTTTCCCCTAATAAAGCGGTAGAGGAAGTGTGTCTGGACAAAGCTTTCTCTCCACGTTTACTCATTCTGGATGAGAGCGACCCTGAAAACGCCCATCCTACTTCTAAGCCAGGTCAGGGCGAGGAAGGCATATATCACCTACAAATTGATGCGGGGTTGAGGTTTCCTATATGCCCAGACCTGGCAGAAGCATGTCGATATTATGGGGTCTCCCCCACCCAATTTCCCCCCAATTCCATTCGTACCTGGGTAGGTTTCAGGGTGTTGTGTTAGAAGAGGGGTTATACATATTCCTTAGTTTTGTTCCGTCATTTTTATAGGATAGATTCGAATCGCTTCAGCATATTCAGTTTTGTAAGTCGATTCCCTGATAATAAGTATCAAAATTGGCGCTATGTTTGACCCTTAGTCACGGGTTTTAGAACAAGGAACTCAATTTGGAAGAGTTCCTACTACTTCTTACAAGGGGCTGTTCCTTGGTGCATCACCTCCAAGGCGCTCCGTGACCCGATGCCTTCCGATGATGAATTATCCCCTTGGGATAAGGAGTCTCTTCACCTAGTGTTTGCTGACCATATAGTTGGGCGCGCTTCGTATATATCTAAGGAGACCACAGAGGAAGATTTATTCAACGATGGCATCTCCCCAGTACAGCGTCGCTCTTCTACTTCACGGGTAGTAACTTGTTTTATTTTCCTTTACAAATAACACTATTTCACGCACTGACATTGCGTTCTCCCAACCGGTTGAACAAGAAAATGAATAAAGTAAGTCCCCTAGCGCTGTCGCTGAGGGTTCCATGAAAAGGAAGAGACACAACTCTTCTAAGAAGAAGGCACCTCCCGAAGATGAAGTAGATCCATTGTGAGCGGATCCTTCAACGCTGAGTCTGACTTCCCAAGAGGCGGTCACTCTTTTTATAGGTGAAGTCCCTTACTCTTGCTATTGAAATGATTCCCTATTAACTAGAAGATTAAATATTTTACACACTAAGAAGTGGGGTGCGTCTGTCGTGACGGATACGTAGATAGCCTGGACTTACCATGTATTTGCTAATGGCACTTCCACAGAAAAGAGCATAAAGGACGACGAATCCGTGTACATTGGAAAACGTCCAAGCGCTCCCTATTCCAAGAAGAAGAAGACTTTGGAAAGGGAGTCCTTCTCTTGGGTGGATAAGGTGTTGCCTTAACCTAGTTCTTCTAACCAGGAGATGCCTCTGCTCCTGCCGAGTAACCAATAGGGGCACTACGGTTCATATGCGGGTCCAACGTTTGACCTACAACGGGACCTTAAGGTGGATGGCGTTCTAAAATGGATCACTTTCTAGAAGCCCGACCAAACGCCTTGGACTCCTTGTGAGCGAATCCATGACGTTCTCCTGGTGAGGGGTAACAATCTACTAAATTCGGACCTAGGTCTCCATCTCCTAACTGGTGCTTGTCTTCCTGCCAATAGGACGCCAATTGACAAGTCTGGTTGTCCTCTGGACAACCTTGTGCGCCAGGGTCTCACCCTATTTTCATAGGTATCACTCCTGTCTATAAATCTTCCAAATTTTTTCTAAGTGTTTTGTTCTAATGGTTTGTTTTCAGCTCCTCCCGCTGCAACTCCAAATGGGGAACGCCATCGTGGAGCTTTCCTAGGAGAAGGAGGCCACCGCTGAGGAGCCCAAGCAGGTTAGGGAGCATGAGCTTCAGCTCGAGAGCGCCCAACACTGCTTGATGATTGAGATGGTTGCTTGGGATGAGCTAGAGCCCGAGGCATCGCGGCACGCCTGGCGATTGAACTCATTCCTTCTCCATACTCTGTCCCCCACGAAAAATTGGCGAGCAGAGACTTGCCTATTGTAGTATCACGCAGTTTAGATGCCCATCTCTTCTCATCCACCAAGTATAATTCAAACACCTTTGGCCCTCATTTGTCATCTCATTAAAGTATTTGACTCTATGTGAAGTGACTGCTGTTGGGTATCGATAGTGACGGCCCAGTAAGAAAAGGCCTCGAAGGCCCAATAACTATAGAGGGGGTAAACCCATGACATCCGAACCGGATCGGCCCAAGTACAAGCCAAACTTGGCCCACCATCGAGTAATCCAGAATCGAGCCCAAAGTCTATAGAGACGCCAAAGGCTCTCAGACTGCTCGCCATTCTCTACCAAGTCGCGACCTTCCACTGCTCGACATGGGAGTGCTCGCCCCGAAGAGAGCCTTGCCTCTCTCCTCTGGTCCCACTAAACCGTTAATAACAGAGTGGCCAAGATATCCCGCATATCTCGGTCACATATTCACTAAAGATTAGATTTGGTAACTGCAATATCTCGCAGTAACTGCCATATCCCACGATCCGAATCTTCAGCAACTCAATATACATTAAGATATTCAGTTGCCTTTATACGGTTCTATCTCTCTTACCCTATAAATACCCTTGCTTTACATACGTTCTTTACGTTTTGAGTTTTATACACACATATACTCATTTAAGCATCGGAGAGGGACCCAGAGGCACCCCCTCTGTTGCGCTCCCCTACTTGCAGGTTCACCGGAGTTGGAGCTGAAGCGTCATCCCAACCTTGTCTGGCATTCAATTCACTGCCAGATCAGCATTCAGGATTTCACGATCCAACATTTGGCGCCGTCTGTGGGAACGATCAATTTAGCCATGAGAACTCGATCCCAAAGCAACCGTCGGAATCAGACTGGGGAGCGATCCTCAGATAGCTCTGATTCCGCCGCCGCTTCACCGCTTCAACAAGAACCTGCCAGCCGAGCAGGAGTTAATGCTGTTCCTCTGCGGACAGCCCGATAACATGTCGGTGATTCAAGACCGACCCCAGCTGCTGATCAAAACGGAGCCCCTGCACCGCAGACAGTCCACATTGCGGGGCAGGATATTAATTTAACCCCCGAGATGGTCTCCCTGCTGGAAGCCATCCTAGGACAGGCGCGCCGCCAAGCCCCTGCTCCTCAGGAAAACAATCCCTCTGCTCCTAAAGAAAACCACCGCCCTGCTGCCACAGGGCCTTCACCTTCAGAAGCGGCCAATCCTAGTCCTGCTGCGCCTCAGGAGGATCAGGAGATGACGTCAGGTCAGCAGTCCCTACCTCCAGCGCACACCAAGGAGCCAGCAGCCGCATATACTGCCAATCCTTCCGGTCCGCCTCCACCCTGAGCCTCTCCCATGTACTGCACTGTGGATCAGATGGATGACCTCCTCAACAAAAGGCTCCAGGAAAGACAGTTGACAGTCATAGCTCCCTTCAAGGAGCAGTCCTCTCATCCATTCACCGACGCGCTCGTCGCTATCAAAATCCCGAAGGATGTGGTTGCTCGGGCCATACCTGAGTATAGCGGTGGAGGAGATCCCACCGTACATGTCAACAAGCATGAGGTCTCCCTTCTGGGTAAGTCAAACGATCCCAATCATTTGGCTTTGCTATTTCCATCTACTCTTTCGGGTTCGGCTTCGTCCTGGTTCTTCGGCCTCCCTGCAGGATAAATCGGAACTTGGGCAGAGTTGAGAAGCAAGTTCCTGGATAGATATATGGGCGAGCGCCAGTTGCTGAAGAGTGTGGTCGCCCTTGACTCGGTCAAACAGCAGCCTGGAGAGTCGCTGTCCAACTTCTACGGGCGTTTTCATCAAAACGTCACAGAATTAGATCGCCGAATCTCGGATGGGGAAATCATTCGAGCATTCTACAGAGGTCTGGATGTGGCCAACAAGGCCTCGAGAAAGCTGCGAAACAGCTATCACGTGAAGGAGATAGAGACATTGGAGGAGTTGGCATCCAGAGCAAAAGGTTTCATAGACCTTGAACGCGCAAACATCGAGGCTAATCTCCTGACGACCTCGCTAAGGGTAACCCATGAACCCCGACGCGATGGTAAGAAGGAGATAAAGAAGGAGAAGAAGGGAAAAGAAAGTAAGCCACGAGTCGAGTCTCTTCCAGCACCTCGCCATCCAGAGGTCCCTGAGTACTTCACGCCTTTAAATAGGCAGATCTCAGCGGTACTAGTCGAGATGGAGAGGAGATCCTTGGCGAGGCCACCGATGCCTCGCCGAGGTGGGTTACCCATGGGCAAGGATGTCGAGAGCTATTGTAGATACCATAAGTGCAAGGGCCATAAGACAGACGATTGCAAGATTCTGAAGCGAGATATAGAGAGGCTGATTCAGGGGGGAATGTTGAAGGAATTTGTGGCAGGGCGAGACCGAAGTCGAACGCCCCCCAGGAGACATCGTTCACCAGCCCCTGCAGATCAAGCTGAGCCTTCTGGAAGCAAGAGGAGAGTGAATCTAATTGCGGGAGGATTCGGCGCAGGCGGCGAGAGGTCAAGCGCCAGAGAGGTCTACGTCACTCAGATCTCTACGGCAGTTCAGTTGGGGAAGCGGCCAAGACCTGAAGAAAACATTGTCATCTCATTCTCTGAAGATGATTTGGCACATGTCACCACGCCCCACAACGATGCTCTGGTCATTACGGCAGATATTGACGGCTGTGATGTTGCAAGGATTCTGGTCGACGGAGGCAGCTCGACAGACATCCTATTTCTGGACGCCTTCGAAAAGATGGGCAAATCAAAACACGACCTGAAGAGGGTCGACTTTCCGCTGATCGGATTTGCGGGAAGGACAACTTATCCACTGGGGGCTATAACCATGCCAGTGATTTTTGGCGAGGGGTGGAAAAGCATCAAGGTGTCGGTCACTTTCCTGGTGGTCGATTCACCTACATCCTACAACGCCATCATAGGGAGGACCACGATCAACCCAAATAAGATTGTGGCCTCCACTGTCCACCAGAAGATGAAGTTCCCTACTCCGAACGGGATTGGAGAAGTGCTCGGAGATCAGCCTTCCTCGCGGCAATGTTATGTGAACTGTTTACGCAGGAAGAACCAAAGGGAGGCGCTCGCCATCGAGACAGAGGCCGATCCCCGCGAGGACTTGGCTCGACCAGCACCCATGGAGGAATTGGAGGAGGTCGAGATCGATGGTCCGGACAAAAAGGTGCGCATTGGGACCACCTTGAAAGAGGATCAGAAGGAGGCCATGACCGCCCTCCTCAAGGAATTCAAAGAGCTCTTTGCCTGGCAGCCGAGCGACATGCCAGGAATCAGCACAGATATTATCTCGCATGAGCTCAGGATAGACCCCTCCATCAAGCCGATCGCCCAAAAGAGAAGATCGTTCGGGACTGATAAACGTTTGGCGATCAGGTAGGAAGTCGGCAGGTTGATTGAAGCTAACTTCGTCAGAGAAGTAAGATTCCTGAGTTGGGTCGCCAACCCGGTTTTGGTCAAGAAATCAAACGGCAAGTGGAGGATGTGCGTCGACTTCCGCGATTTAAACAAGGCTTGCCCCAAAGATTCATATCCCCTTCCGAGAATTGATCAGCTGGTCGACGCTACCTCGGGTCATGAGATACTGAGCTTCATGGACGCCTATTCAGGCTACAACCAGATCAGAATGCATCCAGATGACGAGGCGCACACTGCTTTCTATGCTGACGGGGACATTCTATGCTACAAGGTGATGCCCTTTGGTCTCATCAATGCCGGGGCAACTTATCAGCGGATGGTGAACCGACTGTTCCAGGACATGCTGGGAAGGAACATGGAGGCCTACGTGGATGATATGCTCATTAAATCCATCAAAGGCAATCCTCATACCACCGACCTCCGTGAAGCTTTTGAATGCATGAGGAGACACAGCGTTCGCCTGAACCCAGCAAAGTGCGCCTTTGGAGTCAAGTCCGGGAAGTTCCTGGGTTTTATGGTCAGCGAAAGGGGCATTGAAGCAAACCCGGAAAAGCTAAAGGCCATAGAAGAAATGAAGACGCCAACCTGCCATAAGGAAGTCCAATGCCTGAACGGCCGACTAGCTGCTCTTAACCGCTTCCTCTCCAAAGCAAGCGACAAGTCCCTCCCGTTCTTCAAAACCTTGAGGGCCAACCGTAAGTTCGAGTGGACGCCAGACTGCGAGGAAGCATTCCAGTCCTTGAAAAGGCATATTCAAACACTCCCAGCTCTGGCAAAACCCGTTCCAGGCGAGCAGCTTTTCCTCTATTTAGGCATTAGCGATGTGACAGCCAGTGCTGTTTTAATAAGGGAGGAGAATAATGTTCAGAGTCCAGTGTATTTTATTAGCAAAATGTTCAACTCAGCAGAAATAAGATATGTCCAGATTGAGAAGTATCTCTATGCCTTAGTTATTGCTGCTCGAAAGCTGAGACCTTACTTTCATGCGCACGACATCACGGTCCTCACCAATCAACCTCTCAAAAACTTCCTGATGAAGCCAGATTCTTCAGGAAGAATGGTCAAGTGGGCGATCGAGCTCAGCGAGTTTAGGATCAAATTTGCGCCAAAAACGGCCATCAAAGGTCAAGCACTAGCTGATTTCATAGTGGAAAGCACGAGTAACGGTCAAGCGATGGCAGAAAACAGGCCAAGTCAGTCAGCAAACGACGATCAAATCTGGGAACTCTATACGGATGGGTCTTCATCAAAAGAAGGCTCGGGGGCAGGTTTAATTCTTATTCCTCCTGAGGGCGAGCCTCTGAAATACGCGATCGCCTTGACATTCCTGGCGACCAATAACGAAGCAGAATATGAGGCTCTTATCACTGGACTCAGACTGGCAAAAGGAATGGGTATAACAGCGCTTAAGGTAAAAAGTGATTCAGAGCTTATTGTCAATCAGGTTAATGGCGCCTACGAGGCAAAGAGAGAAAAGATGAAGAAATATCTCGGCATTGCCAAAAAGCTGGTCGCAGAAATCCCAAATTTCGCGATTGAATTCATTCCTCGCCAAGAAAACCAGATGGCAGATTCTTTGAGTAAGCTAGCCTTCGGAGGGGCGACAATCCAGGATGTGCAATTTCTGGAAAGGGCCCTATATTCAGTCCTTGAAAACAGAGCGGAGATCTTCAACATTCAAGAACAGGTCACCTGGATGACCCCGTTCCAGAATTATTTGAAAGAAGGCATCCTCCCAGAGGACGAAGGCGAATCCACTAGGATTAGAAGACTCGCAGCCAGTTATCTAATCATCGATGGAGAACTCTATAGAAGAGGTTATTCGACGCCATACTTGAGATGTGTTGCTCTGCCCGAAACAGAAAAAGTTCTTCGAGAAGCTCATGAAGGGGCAGCAGCATGTCATGAAGGCGCTCGATCGCTAAGCAGAAAAATATTCAGATTGGGATATTACTGGCCGACCTTGGGAAAAGACGCGGCCGAATTAACACAGAAGTGTGAAATTTGCCAGCAGTTTGCACCACGATCGGGTCGACCATCGACATTATTATCCCCAATGGCGGGTGCCTGGCCCTTCGCTCAATGGGGAATCGATATATTGGGTCCTTTTCCCATTAGCACTGGTCAGCGTACTCACATTATAGTGGCAATCGACTACTTCACTAAGTGGGAAGAGGCGAAAGCTCTAGCTTCGACAACGGAATTCCAAGTTATCAAGTTCCTGCAAGTCAACATATTCTCCAGGTTTGGTATTCCCAAAATACTCATCAGCGATAATGGTCCACAATTCGTTGGAAAGGAGTTGAAATGGCTCTGTGAAGAGTATCATATCGACCATCGCTTCAGTTCAGTACATCACCCTCAAACGAATGGGCAAGCTGAAGCAGCCAACAAGATTGTCTTAGCCGGACTTAAGAAAAGGGTTCGAGCATTCAAAGGGAATTGGGCAGAAGAGCTGGAAAACGTATTATGGGCCATCAGAACAACGCCTAAGGCGGCCACAGGAGAAACGCCTTTCAGTTTAGTGTACGGATCAGAAGCAGTAGCACCAACTGAATTAGCAGTGCCTACCCACAGAGTCCTACACTTTAACGCGGAGGCAAATGAGATCGAGCGCAGAACTGACCTCGACTTGGCAGAGGAAAAGAGATGGCTCTCGGAAAAAACACAGGCAAAAATGCGCTTGGCGACCGCTCGGTATTTCAACAGAAAAGTTAGCGCTCGCCAATTTTTCGTGGGGGAGATGGTTATGAGAAGGAATGAATTTACAAGGCTGGACAGTAAAAACAAACTTTCAGCCAAATGGGAAGGACCATACAAAGTAGTAGAGATCGCCGCACCAGGATCCTACTATTTGGAAACCACCGAAGGCGAGAGGTTACCCCGTCCATTTAATTCAGAGCATTTAAGAAGATTTTATGCATAGCTTGTAATCAAACGGATTATGTCAATAAAAGAAAGCCATTCCTTCACAAAGCGTGTCCACTCGAAGCAAGCTGAAGCCAAAAAGCCCTGACGCCAAAGTCAGGCCTCAAAAGCCCTAGCAACAAAGCTAGGCCAAAAGCCCTGACGCCAAAGTCAGGCCTCAAAAGCCCTAGCAACAAAGCTAG
Organism: Chamaenerion angustifolium; assembly: GCA_946814005.1. Taxonomy (NCBI): domain Eukaryota; kingdom Viridiplantae; phylum Streptophyta; class Magnoliopsida; order Myrtales; family Onagraceae; genus Chamaenerion; species Chamaenerion angustifolium. The sequence continues at coordinate 8,060,340 of OX328279.1, forward strand.
GCCAAAAGCCCTGACGCCAAAGTCAGGCCACAAAAGCCCTAACAACAAAGTTAGGCCACAAAAGCCCTAACGACAAAGCTAGGCCAAAAAGCCCTGACGACAAAGCTAGGCCAAAAAGCCCTAGCAACAAAGCTAGGCCAAAAAAGCCCTAGTAACAAAACTAGGCCACAAAAGCCCTAACAACAAAGTTAGGCCTCAAAAAACCTGACGCCAAAAATCAGGCAAAGCCCTGACGCCAAAGTCAGGCCAAAAGACCTAGCAAAATGTTAGGCAAAATAAAAGCCCTGACGCCAAAGTCAGGCCAAAGAAAGTTTAGGCGATCACTATTGATGATAAAACCTGACAAACTCCAAATCCCCTGTTATTAGGCCAACACCTCAAAGGTTTAAACTTCAAAGAAGGTAATATCTCTTTGAACTTAGAAGTTTACGCTTTTAAGTATCAAAAGTATTATCCTTAGAAAGTTTAACTTATGATTGGTCTACGGCTTTAAGGGTCGACGACATTACCAAGCAAGGAAAAAGTGGAAAGTAATTATGAGTAAGATATTGGATAGCTAAATATGTTCGAAGTCGATTAAAGGCTCAAGAATGTAAAGGCATTCAATAGAAAAACCCAAGTCTTCGATAAATAATTACAAACCAAAAACGGAGAATACAAAAATAGCTATTTAAAAAAGAAAAATACGGTCGCCAAGGAGTTGGGGACTTCAAGCTTTGGGGTTCTCGGGGGCAAAGACGCTCTGCTCGCCTTCGGGGGCAGAAGTACCGGGCTCGCCTTCAGGAGCAGCCTCCCCAGCAACAGAGGGCTGCGAAGGCTGACTCCGCAGGAAGGTCTTCAAGGAGGCAACTTCCCCAAGAGGAAAGTGGGGATCGACCGCCTGGACCTCCTCCACCAGGCCTTGAAGAAATTCGGCAATCGCCGACTTCATCACCTTCAAGGCCTGGTCCTCAAAGTCTTCGGAGGCCTTGAACTCCTCAATCACGGCATGGGGTGAAGGAACCGCCTTCAGCTGATCAGCCAGTCGGTTCTTTTCCTCCTCTAGGGCGACCCCCTAGCTTCGGCAGCATCCCTCTGGGCCTCCGCGGCGACCCTAAGAGCGTCTGACTCGACCAACTGGGCACGAGCTTCCTTCAACTCGGCCTCCAGGCGAGCACGGACCGCCTCCCCTTCATCAAGGCACTGATGAAGGGCCTCAACTTCATGAAGGAAGGCTGCAGCATCAGCCTCCCTCTTCTTGATATCAGCAAGGAGGCGCTGCTCCTTCCTGAAATACTCCTCCCGGGCGCCGTCCACCAAGGTGATTGCCATATCAGCGGTCTTCTTTATGGCCTCCAACTGCCCGGGGGTGACCCCTGTGCTTCGGTATTGCTCCAGCTCGACAAGCAGATCAGAGTGCTTGTCGGCGAGCTCGCCGAAAATGCGGCCGAGGATCACCTCTTCCCGAACGAGCTGACAACAAAAGCACAAGGAAAATGTCAAGTCATCAAAATAAAAAGGAATGACAAGGAATAAATAATGGAAAGAAGGCGAGATCATACCAGGGCAACTCGTTCGAAGTGGGTCCGTAAGAACCCCTCGATCTGAGGAAGCTCCGTAGGGACAATCGAACGGTCCTTGGGAGGAATTATCCCATCAAGGAGCCGCATGCACATATCCGGGCTACCCCGTAGGCTCTTCTGGGCGGGGTACCCCTTCTTGGCAAGGTCCCCACAAGGGACCCAAGGCCTCCGAGAGTCCCCAGCCTTAAAAGGCTGGAACAAGCTCGCCATGGAGCAGTACTCCTCGGCGGGAGCCCTCGAGGAGCTGGAAGCAGCAGGCCCCTTCTTTTGGGCCCCAGACTCCTTAGTAGGAGCCGTGGGCACTGAAGAGGCGGGAGGCGCCAAAGACAAGGCCTTCTCCTTAGCGGCGGAAGGGCCCTGAAGAGAGGGAGAAGGAGACGCCGTGTCCAAACCCTTCCCTTTGCTGGCAGAAAGGCCCTTAGGAGGGGAAGGAGAAGGATGTTGGTCGACATCAGGGTGCTCTTCACTCCTGACCTTCTTAGAAGGAGGAGGAGGAGGGTCCCGGGCCACGTCCGCCAAGGACTCCACTGCAAAGCAACAAGACAATAAGTCAGGAGTCAGAGAACCGCAGAATGTAAAAACATTAAATCAACAAAAGGCGAGGTAGTACCTGGTTGACGAGGGCCAGTAGTGGCCGAATGAAGCGTCTCCTCGGGCTTCCTCTTGGTCGAACGCCTAGAAGGAGGAGGGGGAGAGCTTAGCAGCACTTGGTCGGAGGACAATCCCGCCAATCCCTGGTCATCAAAGAGACCTATCAGTTTTTTGCTCTTGCTTACAACCTTCCCTACAAGTAATAAAACAAGGGAAGAGTTAGAAAATTACCCAATCATCAAAGATTGGCGTAGCTTGATGAATGCCCGCCATCTCAAGGGCATTCTCGGTAGTCTCCGCCACTGAGCGGATGGACTTGAACTGAGATGACCGATGCAGCCGATATAAATCGTCGATGGCATTCCGATCACTCCCGGACAATTCTTCGAAGGAGGGAGGAAAATCCTTGTCCGGAGCAAACAATTTCCAAGGTACGCCCCCCTTATACAAGAAGTAAAACTTCTTGTAATTGGAGTTAGTGGCCCGGAAATCATCGATCAGGCGGACATGGACGTTCCAAGACCATCCTTGAGGGCCTCCCCACTCCGAAAACTTCGGCCAGCGGGATTGGAAGTGGTGGAGGTGGTTAGCCCCTGCTGCCAGTCGGAAGAAGCACCGGAACAGGGCCAGTGAATATACCCATTCCTGGCGTAAGCATAGGAACTTGAAGCCGACCCACATTCTGAGGGCATTCGGGACAAGCTGTGTGGGGTGAATCCCGTAAAACTGACACAAGGTCTGTAAATCCTCACAGAGAGGAAAACGCAACCCAGCATCGATCTGGGCCGCATAAATGTAAACCTCTCCATCGTGAGGAAAATGCAGACCTAGGCCAGGATACCTAGGAGCATCCTCCGCACTGAAGCCACCAAGCGCCACCATGGTCTTAAAGTAAGCCGGCTTCAGTTCGTTAGGCTTGATATCTACTCAGAATGATTCAAGTATGGCACAGCAAGTATAAAAACAAAGGAAAACAAAGGATATTGCCAAAATAGAGCAATAAAAGGGCGAAAGTTTACCTTTTGGGGAAAAAATAGGTGTGTTCAGCTAAGGACCATCTACCACCACTGGGGTGGCCGCAGACCTTCCCACGTCAGGCTGTTTCCCCGCCGAGGAGGGCACAACTTCATCCCTAATGGTCAAGGGAACACCGACATTCTGAGGGGCGCTGGCTTTGTTAGCACCCTTGATGGCCATGTGTTTGACTCTCTGAGTTCTGGGGGCCATGGAAATGGTCTAAAGGAGAACTGAAGAGGATTGAAAGAGAAAGGAGAGGGATTCGCAAAGAGGCTCTGGAAATTTGGAAGAGTGAATAAGCGTAAAGAACAAAACAGAGAAATTGGCGTTTCTTATATAAGACCAAAAAGGAGTAACCGCCACGGATGAATCGAAGCGACATAGAGAATAATTGCGCCTTTTTGGAAAAAACCAAAGCAATGTCAGAATTCCAAGAGACACCTCGGGGAGACAAACGGTTGGTTGGTGCAGACAGCTGTCAGACTACCCTAGGTTTACGGAAAAGTAAATGTCAGGCGTGCCTCAAGTGACCGTTCGATTTCTGGACAACTGTGCAGTTATTAAATGCTAAAATTCCACTAGGGAGACAAGGTGGTCGCCAACGCACTAATAAAGCTTTAGCAGAAATACCTCGGGTAGGTAATGATCGCCTAACTAAGAAAGATAGACTTCCATAAGCCTGGGTCACCTCGAGTGATCGCCAAAAGGGAATAAAAGGAAGGATATTCTTTCGGCTTTGAACAGATAAGGAATTGCTCGCCAAATGAGCTAGAGGTGTCTCAAAGGCACTGAACCATTACCAAAGACGTCACTATCTAAAACCCTACCAGGAAATCAAGCTCGACTGAAGGAACTTCAATCAAGCTTCGGGGGCAAATGTTGGGTATCGATAGTGACGGCCCAGTAAGAAAAGGCCTCGAAGGCCCAATAACTATAGAGGGGGTAAACCCATGACATCCGAACCGGATCGGCCCAAGTACAAGCCAAACTTGGCCCACCATCGAGTAATCCAGAATCGAGCCCAAAGTCTATAGAGACGCCAAAGGCTCTCAGACTGCTCGCCATTCTCTACCAAGTCGCGACCTTCCACTGCTCGACATGGGAGTGCTCGCCCCGAAGAGAGCCTTGCCTCTCTCCTCTGGTCCCACTAAACCGTTAATAACAGAGTGGCCAAGATATCCCGCATATCTCGGTCACATATTCACTAAAGATTAGATTTGGTAACTGCAATATCTCGCAGTAACTGCCATATCCCACGATCCGAATCTTCAGCAACTCAATATACATTAAGATATTCAGTTGCCTTTATACGGTTCTATCTCTCTTACCCTATAAATACCCTTGCTTTACATACGTTCTTTACGTTTTGAGTTTTATACACACATATACTCATTTAAGCATCGGAGAGGGACCCAGAGGCACCCCCTCTGTTGCGCTCCCCTACTTGCAGGTTCACCGGAGTTGGAGCTGAAGCGTCATCCCAACCTTGTCTGGCATTCAATTCACTGCCAGATCAGCATTCAGGATTTCACGATCCAACAACTGCTATTTCTGTTGGTGTGACTGCTTCCGAACCATATACCAAGCCAAAGGGCATCTCCCATGTCGCTTGTTTGGGTGTTGTTCGAAGCGCCCAAAGAGCATTCTCCAGCTCTTCTGTCCACTTCCCTTGTAAGGCGTCTAGCCTCTTATTAGATCCGTTCAGAAATGTTTTGTTGGTCGCCTCAACCTGTCCATTCGCCTGTGCATGACTTACTGAGGCGTACATGTGTTCTATTTTCAACTTTTGACAAAACCATTTCAACTCTTTGCCAGCGAATTGAGGGTCATTGTCATTGACAATTACACTGGGAATCCCATATCTAGAAACAATTTTATATTTTAGGAACTTTATAACTTGAAACTCCGTAGTCGACGCTAATGTCTTCGCCTCGATCCATTTAGAGAAGTAGTAAAATCGCGACTATAACATAGGTGTGCTGCTTAGACCTAGGAAGAGCTCGTACCAAGTTGATTCCCCGTTGTGCAAAAGACCAAGCGGCACTAATTGAGATAAAATCTACAAGGTGGCGCGCTATGTTTGGACTGTATTTTTGTCAAGATTCGCATTTTTGAACCAGCTCCTTTGCCTCTTTGGTCATGGTAGGCCAATAATATCCTTGGTTGAGGATTTTTCGGGCAATGGATCTTGCCCCTTCATGACAAGCAGCGTATCCCTCATGCACTTCTCTAAGTATTGTGGTTGTCTCTAGTTGAGCGGCGTATTCAAGTAAAGGTGTGGAAAATCCCTTCTTGTATAATGTCCCTTCAATGATCTAATAACTTGGGGTCAACCTCAATATTCACCTGAATTCGACCTCTTCCTCTGGAATCTCACCATTTTCTAAATATATCGTAATGGGGTCGCGTAATCCACGAATTTCTCAATGATAGCACAAAATTGACTCGCCCCACTTTCTATTTTTCCACGAAATGCACCTGAAGAGACGTCGCCTGCGATGCACAATTACTTAATACATCGTCTTCCTTGTTTGATTCCCTAGGAATGACATCTATTTGGAAGCTTTTAAATCCATTTGCTAACGTTTTTCTCTTCCTTCAGGTATATCTTCATCTGCTCGCCCTTCGCATCGTATTCGCCTCTGACTTGGTTTACCACAAGTTGTGAATCCCAGTAAACATTGAGTTAAGCAACGCCCAGTCCTTTAGCAATTCTGAGACCAGTATACTCCACTTCGTTGTTGGTGGCCTTGAAGGTGAGTATCAAGGCATATCGCAAAGGATCGCCGCCATCTGGAGTTGTTAGTACCAATCCTGCCCCCGGGCCATCAACTGAAGACGACCCATCTGTATGGAGTGTGCAAGTTTCCTTTACTTCTTTAGGTTCTTGTAGCGGCGCTTCGGGTGGACATGTGGAGTCCACTATAAAGTCAGTCAGTGTCTGCCCTTTTATAGTCATTCTAGGTGCGAACTTAGTCCTAAAATAACTTAATTCAATCACCCATTTAATCATTCTCCCTGAAGCGTCTGGTTTTTGTGGGAAGTGTTTTAAAGGTTGATTTGTTAGAATAGTGATTTCGTGTTCGTGAAAGTAAGGGCAAAGCTTTCTAGCCGAGATTACCAGCGCATTGAGGTACTTTTCAACTTCTAGATAATTCATTTCAGTCTTTGCAAGGACCTTTGAAACATAATACATGAGCACTTGTCCCTTGCAAATCTCATTGACTAATACAGAGCTAACAGCTACTGGACTGATGCATAAATACAAGAAAAGTGTGTCGCCTTATGTTGGTTTAGCCAGTGAGGGGAGCACCTTAAGATGAGTCTTCAAGTCCTGGAACGTCTGCTCACACTATAGGGTCCATTCGAACTTCTTGTTCTCCTTTAGAACCTGGAAGAATGGAAGGAACACCTCAATCCCTTCTTGTGAGAGGTGGATCTTCTCATCTTCTCAATCGCCTCTATATTCTCTGGATTCACCTCAATCCCCCTCTGACTCACCATGTAGCCTAAAAACTTTTCAGAATGGACGCCAAAACCGCATTTGGCCGGGTTAAGGCACACTTGATGAAGACGTATAAGCTCGAATGTTCTCCTCAAATCCTCCACTTGATCAACACCTTTTATGGATTTGACTAGCATGTGATCCACGTACGCCTCCATAGTGTCCCCTATCATCCCAGGAAAGAGTTTGTTCAAACTGAAAGGCATAACAGTGTAATAGTAGACGTCGCTATCTAGATAGAAAGATGTGTGATGGGCGTCACCCTCAGTCATTTGAATTTGGTTATACCCCGAGTAGGCATCCATCAAACTGAGCAGCTCATGGCCTAACGTAGCATCCACTAGCTGGTCAATCCTTGGCAGGGGATAACAATCCTTGGGACACGCCTTATTTAGGTCCCTGAAGTCTATGCACATGCGTCATTTCCCATTACTCTTCTTTACCACGACTGGGTTCGCTGCCCACGTCTGGAATCTGAATTCCTTCACGGAGTAGGCATCTACCAACTTTCCTACCTCTTGCCTTATAGTGATTACCTTCTCTTCACACACAGGGCATCGCTTTTGAGTGATTGGCTTAGTGTTTGGATCAATGTTCAACTCGTGGGTGATGATCACCTTGTTGATTCCCGGAATATCAGTGGGCTTCCAAGAGAATTGACAACGCCTTGGCTTCTTCTTCTTGGAAGGACGCTCTTATCTGCACTTATTTTCCATGGCCATCCATCTCCGCCTTTTTTAAACATTCAACTGGTTATGGGCAACTCCTCTCTTCCTGAGGGTTCTCCTCCACCTTGATCGCTAGAGCATGTTTTCCCTTGGCTTTTAAAACGTGGCGATGCATTGAATTGACGTAGCAACTGCGCGTCGCCAATTGATCTACCTTCACTACTGTCACTCTATGAGGCGTCATAAATTTCAGCAATTGGTGGTAAGTGGAATGGACCATCTTGTTGGGATTCAGGGACGAACGCCCTAAAATGGCGTTGTATGATGCAGGAGCGGTGACCACAATGAATGTGACGTCCATACTCAAAGATTTCCATCCTTCACCCATCTGTACCAGAAGGGTGACAACCCCTACCCGGTATGTGGTTAGTGAAGCAAATCCCATCAAGGGAAATTGACATTCGTCAAGTCGTTTTCCTTCCTCCCCATCCTTTTGTAGGTGTCAAGAAACAAGGCATCCGCCGAACTTTCTGAGTGGACCAAAACCCTCTTCACATCAAAGGCTTCACGCGAGGTGACATGCCTCATCGCCCTTTCAGAGAAGGCGATGACCACCTTATCTTCTTCTCTAGGGCGCTTCCCAGCCTTAGAAGTTCCTGCAATTTGAGCACTGTATACCTCTCAATCGGCGCCTGTTTCTCCTCCTGAGGTGAAACCACCACTTATCACATTTAGCTCTTCCCTATTAGATCCAGATGCCCCAAAATTCTTCTTGAGCGGCGCTCTCCTTTCCCTTCCAGGACTCTTACTCCTTTCATGGCGCGCTATGAATTTTTTGAGAAGCTCCCTTTGGATGATGTTCTCTATATCCATTTTCAAGATTCTACAATTGTCTGTAGTGTGCCCTTTGCAACAGTGATAGCGACAGTAAGCCTGGTGGTCACTACCCAACTGCGCGTCGTCGTTCCTCATTGTAGGAAGCGTCGTTAAATCCTTCTTCTCCATATCTGCCAAGATAACCGAGATATCATGGGTAAGTTGTGTGTAAGTCACGTAAACTTCTCTATTGGTGCGCAGGATCATCGGGCGGCGCTTCGAGTTATCATTTCCTGCCTTTTGATGACGTTGATCCACTTTCTTTCCTTTTTTACTCTCCCTCTTCAATTCTTCATGAACCGCTCTTGTTCCTTCTTTGGCGATTTCCAGGTCAATTGAGGATATGACCTTGTCCACCGTATTGATTGGAATCACACTCAGGCTATCATGCATAGCGGCTCCTTTGGGTCTCAAAGCTTGTATAAAAGCGCGGATAGTATCGCCACCCGTAATGACTTGGTCAATCCATGTCAATTCCTTATAAAACATCGTATAGAAATTCCCCAAGCTTTCGTCATTCCCTTTCTTAATGTACTGAACAATGAAATTCTCCTTTAAATTCCCCCAAGTCCTGATAGGAGCCTTGGTGAGTCCAAATAACCAATGTGAAGCGACGCCTCCTAAAGTCGTTGGGAAGAGGAGCGCGAAATGATTATCATCATTTGTTCACCCTAAGAGAGAGGCTATGTGCCTCTATATAAGCTCCACCAGATCTCCTTCCCATTTGTAACACTCAATCTTGGAGGACTGCACGTGGCGCGGTATAGTTATAGACAATATTTCTGGGGCGAAGGGATGTGACGCCCTGTCCCGAAGACGGGGCATAACTCTACCATTTTATTCCTTCGCCTTCTGAGAGATAATCTCTTCAATTTCCTCCCTGGTCATGGTGCTATGAGGTTGTGCCATAAAAGTTGCAACGCTCACGGGAAGAGCGGACTATTCCACCGTAAGTGGCGTTTGGAGGTGCGGTCTGGAGGTGGCTCCTTCTGCCCCGATGGCTTCTAAATGGCAAGCGACGGCTCGAGCAGCAACTCTTTGTTCTCTCCTATCAAGATGTTCTTCCAGGGCCAGGATGAATGCGGGTGTCATGATGGTTTATGGATGCACTTTAACCCTTGGAGGCACTCTCGCCGAGGAGGCGATCCGAGAGTGTGTTGTCTTGGTAGCTTCAGGCTCTAAAAGACAGTAGGATGTGTGGACGGTGCGCCTTGAGGGTGAGTTCCAGAGGTTTGCCCATCCCGAAGTATCTCATTTGGGGGAATAAAAGCAGAGAGTCCCAAGTGTTGTTGTAGGCTATGGAGCTAGTTGTTTTCGGTGATTTCTCGGTGGTTCTTTGCTCTGGTGGTTCTTCCCACAGATGGCGCCAATATTGGATCTTGTATTGTCACTTCGTGCTTCTGAGTCTTTCGTTGGGCGTTCCACAGACCTGCACGGAAGGAAATCCTAGAGTGTTCCTGTCGTTTCCCCTCCGACGGTAAAGTCATACAGATTCCGATGAACGAAGGGAGAGGAAAGGTAGTTGTATGTAGAATGTTTTCTGAAGAGAATTGAATTGAAGTATGAATGTTAGTTGGTGTTTATAGGATTGCCTTTGAACCTGAGCATGGTCAGGTCCTTACCAGAGTTGCTCCTTGATTTCCGGCGAGCCAACCATGGTTACTAGTGAGTGTGGTGTCAGGTGTCAGACTAATCATTTACTCCAGAATATCCGGGATAGGGAGCTCCTAAAATCTTTCTATCTACCCTGATCTTGTCTTTCAGTATGGCAAGTGGGTGAGTGTTTAGAGAAGTTCTTCCAGGGGAGCATCCTTCTGGGCGTCTACGTAATGGTGTGCCAGTATCCATAATAATGAGTAATGGCGCCTCAGTCACGGTTCATATAACAGTGAGGAATGCACAACAGTGACTTCATAAGTGTCCTGGAGCGTCGCCTTTATAGGCTAATCATTAGCGTCGCTCCCTTGATTACATTATGAACCGAGTGGGCCTAACCCTTGGGTCTGATCAAATCTTGGGCATAATCCCTAAGTGTCGAGGCCCAAAGGCGAGGATCCATCACTCTCCTTTATATATCGCCATTAAAGCCACCACACACATTCCCAAACTTACATCTTCCATCTTGAATAACTGATACACAGAAGACGTACAACCAAGTCGAAATTCAGAAAGATGATTGATTGGAATCAGATTTGCATAGAAAAGAGATTATGAGCTTTATATCATATGATTTCTTACCCGGGAATTTTAATTTACACAAGGGAAATTACATGAAAATACAGCCCTCAAGCTCTCGCATTTTGTTTGTGTTGTCTCTTTGTAATTTGGTTACTGATGTTTCATTGTCAATGAGCCAATTTTTGTTAGCTACTGTGATGTCTGTGTTTTGCTTCTTTATCATGAAAAATGATTGATCTTTATCATGAAAAATGATGGATCAGTCAAACCTGTATCAAAACCAGACCAGTATTTTAGGCTTAAAGTAGACCAGTTCAAAATAGAACCAAAAATTCAGTTTTAATTGATTCGTTTGTTGGTACTGGTTTATACTTAAATTTAGATCAAACTACTTCAAACTACCTTTAATAAACCAAGTCGGTTTGATGACTCTCAACCATAGGTCCATCAAGCAGCTAAACTCCTCTTACCCAAGCAGTTGAACTCCTCGACGCAACCACAAACCACGAATCAGAAGAAAAGGAACCAGAAGTGGTCTTATCTCTCTATCTGTAATCCAGTGAGTACAAACCATCAAGATAGAGAGATCATGAGCAACACATTAGAGAAATTGGTGTGTGTCACTCGAGCTCCCGGATTCATAGCTTCATGGCTCGTCAAGCTGTTATTGGATCGTGGCTACACCGTCCGAGCTACGGTTCACAACATCAACAAGTCAACCTTCTTTTAGTTTGCTCAATGTTCAAGTCTGAGATTTTTAACTTCTGGTTGTTCTAATTTCAAGGTTTAGAAAGAAAATCAGGAAAAAGGTGAGTTTGTCGATGCTTTTCCAGAGTCGGAAAAGATTTCATTTTCATGTGTATGCTTACAGTAATATCTTATTCGGGGGAAAGAATGAGATCCTGCAAACTATTTTGAAAAAAATAAGATAAATATACTGCGGTAAAATCTCAACTGGGTCATGTCCAAAATCAATTTTTCATCTTGAAATAGACACAATCTCAACTGTGGTTTGTGTGTCGGTTCTGTATTGTACGTCGGTTCAGTGTGCAACACAAGTTTTTAAGACGGTTCCATTCCGGTTTGAACCATACTGGTTCTTAACCAAAATTATTATGAAAAAAACAGACCAGTTCGAACCGATTTTGAATCGGTTCGAAGCAGATCAATTCTTTTTTACCTAAATCAGACCAGATTTTTAATAAACCAGACGAATTCAATTTTGAATCGGTTCGACCCTAAACTGGTTCATGAACAAGCCTATGTTAGAGGGGTTCTTCATCAATTGAGGGTTTATAAGTTAGTTTATCACGAAAATAGGAAAGAGGTATTAGAGGGGTAATTGTTGTTAATAAGCTAATTAAAGAAGGTTAATATTGTCATTTTATATGTTAGAATAGTGACTTAACGGTGATATTTGACGATGAACAATAAAAATGATCAATTAGTCACATGTTGAAACATATGTAATCATTCTGTACAATATATAACAAATTAGTCACATGTGTAAACATGTGTAAACATGTGTAACCATTCAACTAATTAACCCTAAAACATTTTAATAATAGAACAAAAACATTTATAAATTTTCTTATAAAAATATATAGTAATATATTGATAAAAAAACATTAAAAAAATCAGACCATAAATGTGAGATAAAATGTTAAACATAATGTGAGAAATGATTAAAAACTTTTGAGAGATTCAAAACATTTTGAAGGTACGTGCGTCGAGTCCATATCATCGTCGGTTATAAAAATAAATATTATGAAAATATTTTTTTTATAACTACAAAATTTATATTTTCTAACCATAGAAGAGTTGACTAATTTAATCTATTTATTTATATTAAGATAAGAGAGAGAGGGAAGCAAGACATTGCTGTTGGTTGGATGTGTAAATACAACAACTTTGTCCATCAATGTCGTCTGTCTCGATCACTATGAGACCATAAAACATGTAATAGAGTGTTGTGCCCTTGTCTTCTCTGACATCAATCAGTTCTTTCCCGACCATTATCTTCTTCTCTGGTATTCTGTAACTTTGATGTGTAAGGGAACAATAACTCTGGGGAGTGTGGACATCCCTTTAAACTGTCATTGAAAATAAACCTAGAAAAATAATAGTCAAACTTATTTGTTGCATACAAATACAATACAATATTCGATTTTTTTTAAAAAGTAGGTAGTGTAATTTTTTTTTTAGGAAAGTAAGTATATATATAAAAAAAAAAATTAAAATCTGAATATACGCGCTACCCACGGTAGCGTCTATTCTAAATCATTTTTTTTTATGTTTCAATATTTAATTAAAAATAAAATTATTTATATATTAAAAACACTTTAAAAATTATAGTAAGTAGATATTTTAATTGAGATTCAAATGATGTAAAAAATATTAAATTTGGATTTACGGATTGACTATACGTTGTGCCGTAAATTGAGATATGAAAATTTGACTTAAAAAAATTGGTTAATTACCTCAATCGTTACTTATGTTTGACAATGTGACTGAACCATTCAAACTTGAGCTCAACCGTTACTTAAGTTGACACATGTGACTGAACTGTTACTATCACCTAACTGCCGTTATTTCTTCCCGTTAAGTAGTGACATGTGTTTGTCACGTGATTAACTTGTAATTTGAAGTTCCTAAACTACCCTAAACATATTGTCTACTTAACAGCAGATGATTCTTAGAATCGAAGAACAGTAAGAACGGAAGAGAAGTTTGCGCGCGAAGAACAGGAAGAACCGAATAACTGAAGAACCGAAGACAGAAGCCATGAAGTCTGCAGATGAATGTTGTCCTATGGGTTCTGAGAACCGTAGAAAGGTTAGATCTCGGTCAATCTCTTCTGCGAATGCCAACAACGGAGCTTCGCGTCTGCGAATGTGCTACTATGGGCTTGTGTGCTCCGTGAAATCAACTGGTACGTTGCAGAATTTCTCGCGATGAATCCATGGTTGCCCCAATTTTGAGGTAATTTGACAGTGGGTAACCCTAATTTGCAACCCTAATTCGTTTTGCTGCAGTAATTTGAACCGTAAAGCCTTATTATCGAACCTTAAATCGTCAAATCTGAGGCAATTGTTTGTTGTTTCTTCTTTCGTAGTCTGTACAGAACCCCGAATGTGGGTTTTTTGACTGGGAAGATCCAGCTATGTGTCCTTACGATCGGATTGCAGTGATGCAATTTCAACAAAGAGAGAACCATTTGAAAGAACAATTGGAGGTTGCGAAAAACCGAGCTCTTTAAAGTCGACCCAATCGGAAGTTAGTTGTAGTCATTGTTGTTGTTGTTGTTTTTGTTCTAAGTTCAATTGCGAAGAATTAGTAGAAGTTAGTTGTAGCTGTGTCTGTAACTGAAGGATGAAGAACAATGTGTATTTTGCGAAGGTGGTGACTTATCTTTGTGGACATGTTGTTAAATGAAGTGTTATCTTTTCTGAACTGTGATTAAAAGGTGACTTAAGTTTGTGAACTGTGATTAAATGGTGACTTACGTTTGTGTACTGTGATTAAAAGGTCACTTAAGTTTGGACATTTTGTTACCCAACCGTTATAAAAATTCAGAATACATCCGAAAACACAGAATCCATAATAATCCATCAAAATCCAGAATTCAGAATCCATCCCAAAACATGATCCATCCTATAATCCCAAAATAGGTTCCGTTAAAATAGACCTTCATATATAACAAAATATGGAAGAACAAAATGACCACGACTCTACTCTACTGTGTAGATCGCCATAATTGCCTCGTTCTCTTTGGTAGGACCGTCTTGAGTGGCTGATCCAGAACCATTAACGCTCTTGAGTCTGAAAGGACGGGTTCATTATCTGCAGTATCATCAATTTCTATAACAGTTGGTTGTTCTCTTCTTTTCTTGAGTTTTGCTAGACTGCTAGAGTGGGCCTACATATCATACCGGTATCGTTAATATGCGAACATGACACGAACATGTGAAAGACAGATGTACTCACCCATTTTGCTAGCGTTTTAACACGTTTCTTCGGTGTCACTGTTGGTTCTGCAGGTATGGACGGTTCTGCAGCAAGTGATTCCCGCGGGTCAATTTTGCGTGTTGGGGGCTTCTGTCGAACCTGCTTTTTCACCTTCGGAACTGAGGTTTGAGCTGCAAGTCTGGGTTCGTTCTCTCTTTCAGCTTCTTTGCGCCTTGAACGAGTTGTTGTTTGACTCGACTGTGTCGGGATAACGTCATCGTCCAATTGGCGACGCACTGTTCTCTTCTTCTTTGGTGGTGGCTCTTGCTCTGAGGTTTGTCCTCCAGCATCCTGAACATGAAAAACTGACTTGTAAATAAGGAAATCTTAAACTACATGTTAATGACGAAAATATACCTCTTCATTGGGTTGGGTTGGTCTTCGATCGCAGCCTCTCTTGTTATGGCCTGCCTCTCCACATGTATAGCAGTATTGCCTTAAACAAGTCCTACTCAACCGGGTTGAACCTTGTGCAGGCTCCTCAAATGCATTCCGTACCCTTTTCTTTTTCGGCCTTCCAGAACGTGCTTTCAAGATTGGTGGATCTACGGGCAATCCTTCCGTACTACACCAATCATCTCTCCCTGGCAATGCATGTATAACACTGGAGTATGTTTGTCTGTATGCCTCCTTATGGTATACTCGGTCACAGTACGGGGCAAGTTCAAATATCCGAGCATATGACAGACACGCTATCCCGTGAACACAAGGAAGGCCACTCAAATCCCAAGCCCTGCATGTGCATGTACGCCTGTTAATGTCAGTCTTGTATGAGATTTGCGGAGCAACATGCACCTCGTACTCTCCATCCGCAGCGTATATGACCGCACATAGGAGACCATTTAATCACAAATTCAGAGCATCAGTTACCATTTAATCACAAATGCAGAACATCAGATACCATTTAATCACAAACGCATAATATAAGTAACCATTTAATCACAGAATACCATACATGACAGACCATTTAATCACAGAACAGTAAACAACCTATGCTAACCTTTTGTCTGTCGGACATAATAGTCCACGTTTTCTCACTACCAATGTCGCTCACAAAGATTTCTAAGAACCAACTCCATGATTGTTGATTTTCCGCCTCCACTCATGTGAACGAAATTGGTAACAAACCATTATCAGGGTCTCTAGTAACTGCACATAGCAGCTGCCCACCATCGGGTCCCTTCAGGAAACAGCCATCAAGTGCTATGAATGGCCTACAACCCTTCAAGAATCTCTGCTTACAAGCGTCTAAGCAGATGTACAACCTTTCAAACCGGGGTCTAAGTGGACTCGAGATGGAATCAACATGCACCACAACAGTCGTGCGTGGATTCTGCTCCATTAAAGTCGTTGTGTAGTCCCGCACCCTACCATACTCAGCAGTGCGATCTCCAGCCAACTTATCCTTCGCAAGTTCATCCCCCTTGCAACGACAACCCGATTGACTTTCCAGCCATAGCGTCTTTGAATCTCACCACAAATAGTGCGATTCTGCATTAAAACCAGATTTAGTAAAACAACATTTTCATAAAAACCAGGACAAGTAAAACATATTTCAGTAAAAACCTTACCCTTATCTTCGGGTCGTCCCGAAGCATACCTATGAAGTGATCGCACACTCATTTGTACCCGACGTTGTGGTTAATGTGAGAACGGGGACAGTTATGTTCTTTCACCAAATCCCGTATCTGCACCGTGCTTTATTTGTTGACCGTCCTCGCAATAACCCGGAATCCGCACTTGTGGGTGCAGTATACCTCCATCAGGATTTTGTTGTTCACCGGGATGACAATGTCATATCCATGAAATATGGCATGGTCTCTCATGGCCTGCTTGAATGCTTCCCGACTGCCTAACAACATGCCCAATTGCAGCTCGAAATCACCAGAATTCTTCTCGTCCTTGTAATGTTTATAAAACGCACAAGTCGAGGCATCATCTTGGACGACCTCTTCTCCACCCATCTCCAAAGTATCGCTTCTACAATCACTTACATCTGCCCCAAAACCAGGGAATTCCCATGGCCATTCCTTCTCTATCGGTGATTTCTGTTTTTTACTTCCGTCTTCATTCCCGGTTTTCGAATCGACTTTGCACGATGGACCAGCCTCAACCGAACTGTCGCTTGTCTCACCCTCGAACTTGAAGTTCTTTAACTCGTCTAGAAGATTGGCTAGGGTCACATCATCCTCAAAAATGGTATCATCACTGTCATCTTCCTCAACAACCGGTTTCTTACATTTATCACCAACCAGTTTCTTACCTTTATCACTGTCGTGCTTCTTACCAATGTATAGGTTCGGTTCCTTCCGTCTACCTGCTTTCGCCTTCTCAACCATTTTGTTGCGAATCGTCATCATAAAGGGATCCTTCAAACACTCATCTTGGGTTAGGGGAGGCACCACGAAAACTTCAATTTTCGGACAACTACCTTGCGACTCCAAAAGTAATAGATGTCCTTCTCATTACTGATTACCCGCAAATCTGTCTTCGGGTTTCCATTCGGTGGGAGGTATAGAAGTCCACCATCGTCTAATAGATTGCAATATATGTGGGCTAATCCGGATATGAACTCGTAATTCATATTCTCCCACGGCATGACGAAGGGCTTCTCCTCACTTTCATATATGTGAATTCCAGATTTCTCAATCCACTTACCACCATGCATAATGTATAGCGTATGAAGGTAGTCTTTGGATGACATTCCTGCGGATAAATGTATATGTCCTTTGTGAGCATAGATAACACATTAACAGCATAATGCGGAACAAACGTAACAAGAAAACCACAAATTCACACAGCAAAATCTTCATTAACAGCATATCCAAACACATAAACAACCGAATCAAACCAAAAACAGCATATACAAAGTTAAAAAAACAAACTTTAACAATAAAAATCAAAGCTTTGTTAACAAATCGACAACCTACAACACGTACGAAGCACATCAACGAAAACCCTAACCTACAAACCGAACTTCAACAGCAATCGGGACCAAATCGCACAAACACCCCCAAATAAGAACATATTATGAAGCAATTTCCTTGTTTCGTACCGCAAACCAACATCAAAGCCCTAATATTGAGTCGAATCGACGATTAACGAAGGGAAACAGAGGAACAACACAAACCCAAGTCCGAAAACAGCAAGAATGCGTAAAACCACACAAACCGAAGTGCAATCGAAGCAAAAACACGAACTTACTTGGAGTCGCAGTTCCAAAGCGCAATGTGGCAGAGGAGGGTTCCGTCGCTGCTGAAAATCGCCAAGGAGGAGGTCTGCAAGTTTCGGTGTTCTTGAAATGGAAGTTGATGGGAAGTTGAGTGTGGGAATGAGTATAAAACGAGGGGGAAACGTTGCAAAGGTGACAGGAGGGCATTATTGTCCTTTCAAATGTCTGCAAATCGTTTTAATTGAGTCATGTGTTGTGCACGTAACATTTAGACGGTAAGATTTGACGGAAAGTTCACGGAGTAACCTTTCAGTCACATCTTCAAACTTAAGTAACGTTTCAGCTACACAAAAAAAGATGAGTAACCTTTTAATCACACGGGTAAAACATAAGTAACAGTTGAGGTAATTAACCCAAAAAAAAATTATAACTTAGACCATGTAAGTCCAAACTCACTACGGTTAACGTCATTTATGTCGTAATTCAATTATTTACCTAGAGTAATTTTTTTGATTAGAAATACAGTGATTTTTTTAACCTAACATCGTTTGTTTTATATTTTGACCGAAATAATTAATTGCATTAGGTGAAAAAATTAATTATTCACATACTCAAAAAAATTCAAAAACATTACAGTGCGTAGATAATTTAATTACGAATTAAATGACGCTATCTATGCATTAATTTTTTACTTTTAGACTGGTCGTATAATACGATACATAAAAAACTCTACATACGATACAAAAAAATCTAAATAGTGATTTAAAAAGTGACTTTACTGTTTAAATCACCATTTCAATTTTTTTGTATCGTATGTAAAGTTATTTACGTATCGTATTATACGGTTAGTCTAAAAGTAAAAACATTAACGCATAGTTAGCGTAAATTAATTCGTAATTAAATTATCTATGAGTTGTTTTTATTTTTGAATAAGTGCATAATTAATTTTTTCCACCTAATGCATTTAATTATTTCGGTTAAATTATAAAACAAACAATGTTAGGTTAAAAAAATCACTGTATTTCTAATAAAAAAAATTACCCTAGGTAAATAATTGAATTACGACATAAATGACATTAACTGTGGTGAGTTTGGACTTACATGGTCTAAGTTATAATTTTTTTAAGTTAAATTTGCATATCTCAACTTACAGTAAATCAGTAAATCCAAATTTAATATTTTTTTTTCATCATTTGAATCACAATTAAAATATATACTTACTATAATTTTTAAATTTTTTTTAATAGATACATAATTTTATTTTTATTAAAACATTAAAACATTAAATTTTGTTATTTTTTTTTTTTTAAAAAAAGTGATTTGAAATAGGCACTACCCATGTTAGCTCCTATTGAAAAAACGTGCTACACATGTTAGCTCGTATATCCAGATTTCTAAATATTTTTGTATCTACTTACTTTTCTAAAATTTTCGTTTTAGACTACCTACTTTTTCAAAAAAAAAAACTCTAACATATGTCTGTATTTAATTATTTATCATCTTGCGTCTACCCATAGACCTCGAGGTTCTGAAACAGCCAAAGTGTCTCGGTCTCCCTATTTAATGAGGAATGGGAATTGAAAGAGACCAAAGGATCTGAATAATCCAATCAAGGATCTGCAACGAAAGCAGTATTGAAAACAGTGCAGGAACAGAGCAGGCAACATGCAACTGGCATCTATTTGATAAGCCAATGTCCGAACAAATTAAACATTAACTACTTAATATATTGATTTTTTCTTTTCAAATTTATCTCTAATTTAATAATTAATAATCACAATAACTCTTCGATTTTAAATTATTTAAAATGACTCTAACTGCTAACGATGTTCACATATTTTACTATTTAAAGTCAAAAGCTCGGACCAAATTTTTTGTTTTGGTCAAAATTCGAATCACTTCTTATTGAAAGACTAAAAACAGAACATGATCACTTCTTATTGAAAGACTAAAAACAGAACATGATCGAAAGTTCATTATTAAAATCAACTTCTAAAATGCTTCTAAGTTGGGATGGGGTCTAAAACCCAATTATCAAAGCACACTCTCAATTTGGT
The DNA here is from genome assembly GCA_946814005.1 of Chamaenerion angustifolium. NCBI lineage: Eukaryota > Viridiplantae > Streptophyta > Magnoliopsida > Myrtales > Onagraceae > Chamaenerion > Chamaenerion angustifolium. The sequence continues at coordinate 8,079,974 of OX328279.1, forward strand.
CTGCTTAACTATCCAATTTGCGCTCTCATTTGTTGAACGTGGGATCATCTTCTACTTGACACGTTGAATCTGTTGTGACATGACTTTAATATTCTCGCATATGACTTCTAGTCTCCAAGAGCTCATCCTTCCTTGAATTTGATCTACGACCTTCAAGGAGTCTGTTTTTACTTCAATTTTTTGTCATCCTCTTTCGATTGCGAACTTGACCCCTTCCAGAACCACTCGAGCTTCTAGGCACTCTATATTGTCGCTCCATGTCCTATGGTTCAGTCCTTCCACGAGCTGGCCTTCTATGTCCCGTGCCACCACACCAACACCCCCAATTTTTGTTTGGTTGCACTACGACCTGTCATAATTGAGTTGGATTACTCCCTCATCCTGTTTTATCCACCCCGTCTCCTATCTTTCTTGCATTTCTGTTCTCCTTTGACATTCAAACCTTGAATGTTTCGCATGTGCTCCATTTATGGCGAGAACTATCTCCAACGGATTCGGTCTTTTCCATTCAAAAGCAGCTTTGCATAAGGTTTTCCATATATGCCAACAAGTCCACATGCATAGACTTTGTCGTTCCTCTCTTACTCTTCCCGTTGCGCCCCCTTATATCATTCTTTCCTTGATCCACGCATTGAGAGGCTCGGTTTGTCCCTGAATTTGTTGTATTCCCAAGACACCAAACCACACAACATCTGTCCATCCACATCCACTAATCATATGTTCTCTTATTTCCTCCAACCCACATATAGGATACCCTCCATCCACGAACATCCCCCTTTTCGTGAGTTTTTTTTAACTGCAACCGCATTTGAGAGTAAACGCCACATGAAAATTTTAACCTTTGGGAGAGTGTTTACCTTCTATATCATCATCAAACTTCGTCATCTTGTACCATCCCCTCCACCGTGGCTCCATCCTTTTCCTTTAACCGATGATAGGTCGACTTCACCTTGACTCACCCATCCTTAGTATGGTCATATCATTTGGTCAGAACACATTTCAGTTCTTAGTGGCATGTTGAGGATGCAATGTGCGTCTATGTCGTTGAAGCTGCCTCAGATTATATCTTCAAACCATTCGTGGTTTTGCCCAATCAACTCTTGGACCCTCGTGTCTGGTGGCTGCCCTCCTTCACTCTGTCAATCCACTATGTATCCTGGCTTTGTGACTACCCATGGGTTTTCAAATATTTGCATGTTCGTACCATCCTCGATCTGCCACATCCCCTCTCTGTATAGGATGTCCCGACCGTGAATCAGGATTGCCCAGCCCCATGACACTCTTCCACCCTTTTTGGTCGAACAGAATTCAGTGTTGGGGATGTAGAACCCCTTGATGATTCGTACCCATAGTGCTCCCGGTTCGTTGAGTATTCTTGCAGACATCTTCGTGAGCAATGCCTCGTTGAAGGTTTCCAATTCATGGAACCCTAAACCTCCCATGAGTTTCGATCGTGCTAGTACCTCTCATCTTCTCCAATGGATTTTCTTACCTTCATTTGACACTCCCCACCAAAAATATGATATCATCAAGTTAATTTCTGAGCACCAAGTCTTGGAGAGTTTAAAGACATTCATTAACCAGGTTAGAGTTTACAACATTTTTGTTGTAAACTTGAATTGAAAACTAATTTGCCTACTATTTTGGAAATTTTCAAAATTTAAGGGTTATTTTGGAAATTTTCAAAATTTAAGGGTTATTTTGAAAATTGATTATTAAATTAGGGTTAAATTTGAAAAACAAATCTCATTTTTGTTATACACCCACACCTAGTTCGCGTTTTTGTTTCTCTAACTACTCTAAACTGATTTGCCTATTATTTTAAAAAAGAATACACGACACTCTTAAAATAATCATTTTTTATTTAAATAAAGTACTACGTGAATAATTTTTATATATTTTGTCTAAAAGTATAAATAAAAACATATGTTGTGGGGGTTGGACTCTGGAGAATAACAAATTTTGACATATGTTTTTATTTATACTTTTAGGAAAAATGTATAAAAATTATACACGTAGTACTTTATTTAAATAAAAATGATTATTTTAAGAGGGTTGTGTATTCTTTTTCAAAATAATAATCAAATCAGTTTACAATTTACAACAAAACAAAAATATTGTAAACTCTTACCTGGTTTGAGTTTACAGCAAAAAATGGTGTAATCTCGAACCAAGTTAGCATTTACAGCAAAAAAAAATGGTGTAAATGCGAACCTGTTTAGCGTTTACAACATTTGTTTGCTGCAACCGCGAATCAGGTTAGCATTTACTACATATTTGGCTATAAATGCGAATCAGGTTCACGTTTGTTTACAGTCATTTTGGAAAAATTTAAAATTGAAGGGTTATTTTGGCAATTAATTATTATATTAGGGTTGAATTTGAAAAAGAAATCTAATATATTCATTCTTTCTCTCTCTATATATAAGATATTTATATATGGTTTAATTAAATGCCACTTTTTAGCTTAATATTTAGATAAAAAAAAAAAATGAATTTCTTATTTGATGTTTGGTGTCAAATGATTATTATCTCCATAAAATCTTTGGCGTCTTAAAAATTATAAAAATATTCGGATGTGTATTTAAGTTCCCCGCCCTTGGGCTAGCTGAAGTATGCCAAGACTCAAACCCTAGTGATTTTTTAAAAAATATTTTATTATTTATGTAATTTTCAAAGTATATTATGTTAACCTTGTACAAAAAAAATCATGGAAAGGGGAAACTCAATAGATTATCAAATATTAAGATTCAGACTTTCAAAACCAAACGTTACATGAGAAATTTTTGACCCAAACATTATAGGGCAAAGTGATATTACCTACATATATTATATATATATATAACAAAATATTGAAGACTAAATAGAACAATTGTATAGGAAGTGATATTAGAGGAAGCGAGTATGCTAATTGCTATGTTGAGGTTCAGAAGTTGAACTTTTTCAAAAAGTGAATATGTCATAAAAAAGTTTTAAAAAAGTAAATATCGTCTGACAAAAATTTGAAAAAGTTTTTATTTTCGCTACTACCAGTAGCGTTTTCCAAATACTTTACTGGTAGTAGCGAATTTGGACAATTATTTGCCATTTCTGTGCAATGTTTTAAATTATTACGTATATTTCTCTATTTAACGCGACTCACCTCTTCATCCGCGGAGTCTTCATCATCTGCTTTCCTTCATCATCTGCATCTTCTTCATCTGCAAGGCATAAGGTAAGTAATATATTTGTATGTATTAGTTAATTAAAAAAAAAATTAAAACTGTTTCTTGTTATATTTACATACATTTTAGATTATCTGAAAAATAAGCATATATGATATGGAATGTTATAATATTAATTATTTAGGATCAAACATGACAGAGATCGGTATCATTTGCTTGTATGACGGTGAAATACAGTCTCAGAATGGTAATGAGGTGTATGTGGGTGGTACTTCAAGCATTACTACAAGTACCTTGGATATTTCTCTTTATAGACTAAAGGAAATTATATGTATCGAGTGTGGTTGGCATGACGTTGACGCTAGGTCCATAAGCATATCCTATAAATTTACAGATACTGATGGACTTTGCAAGTTTGTACTGATTCGATCGCAAAGTGCATTGTCTATTGCTTTACAGTTAAGCGTGTCTAGCCAATTTATTGTGTTTAGCTTAACTAGAGAAGGTAACTTGATGTCAAACACATCTTATGGTGGTGAGATAGAGAATGTTTTGCATGGTCATACCCATGATCTCTCCGATGACGAGGTCGGCGTTGATGCACTCTCGGATGCCTCACTAAATGAAGAAGATCCGTATATGGAGCATTTTACGGGTGACATTAATGAAGAAAATGAAGAGGTGTTTGATGAGGGTGACGAGGGTGGAAGTAGCTCCCATGGTGGAAGTAGCTCCCACACCCTTCAAATGACGCAACCCACTGCTGGAAATTGGATTGATAGTAACTGGATTGATGACTTTCAATCAACAGATGAGTTGTATATGGACGTTGATGAACCGTTAATTGAAGGTTTCCTAAACGGAAACATGACTTTTAGCAGTAAGGACGAGTTATCTGCGGCTGTGGGAAGATGACATATTTCTAATTCTAAGATTTGCACTATTGAGACATCGACCCCAAAATCAATTGTCTTCAAGTGTAAAATTGATCCCATAAATTGTTCATGGGCATTAAGAGGAAGTCTTTTTCAGCATACTGGATTGTGGAGAATATCCAAATTGCGAACTCCACATACATGCACGAATGAAGTCCTCATTGAACGACACCAAAACATCGATTGCAAGATGATAGCGTCGTTAATAAGAAATTCTGTTTTAGCTGACACTGGATTGAAAATTTCAGTAATCCAGTCGATGGTGGAGAATGAGTTCGGTTCGAAAATTGGATATCCGAAGGCTTGGTACTACAAACAAGTAGTGGTGGAGTCTTTATACGGAACAAACGAATAAGCCTTTGTAAACCTCCCGCGACTACTGGCAGCCATATCCGTATACATCCCTGGGACAGTCTATGATTTTTTGCCCAAAAGAGTAAATGTTCAAACTCAACTAGCCACATTTGGTATGATGTTTTGGTCATTCGGTCCATCTATTGAAGGATTTGTCCATTGCCGACCACTTATAAGTATTGATGCGACACATTTGTATGGAAAATATAATGGAAAAGTTCTCGTAGCCGTATCATATGATTCTAACAACGACATCTATCCTTTGGCATTTGGTATTGCAGACGCAGAGACAAATGAGAGTTGGAACTGGTTTTTGCAGCATCTCCGGGATAACGTGACGAAGGAGAGAGTTGTCTGTCTAATGTCTGATCGACACAGATCAATAATTAACGCGGTCGAGAATGTATACGCTCAACATGGTCGTGGAACACATCGCTTTTGCGCGCGTCATCTAGCGAGTAACTTCAATCACACATTCAAAAGCGTACTTCTGAAAAAGCAGTTGTATATTATGGCAAGTACCCTTGATAAACGTAAGTTTGATGTGTGGTATTCTAATCTATTAACTCTGCAAGATGGAAAGTACCGTGATTGGATTTCGAACATCCCCCTTGAGAGATGGGCCCTGGCGTACGATGGAGGCGCTCGATATGGAAACATGACTACTAATTTGGTCGAAGTGTTCAACGGAGTGCTGAAAGGGGCAAGGGCATTCCCAGACAAGGTTGGGAAGACGCTTATGCTCCAACTCCGGTGAACCTGCAGGTAGGGGAGCGCAACAGAGGGGGTGTCTCTGTGTCCCTCTCCGATGCTTAAATGAGTATACGTGTGTATAAAACTCAAAAAGTAAAGAACGTATGTAAAGCAATGGTATTTATATTGTAAGAGAGATAGAACCGTATAAAGGCAACTGAATATCTTAGTGTATATTGAGTTGCTGAAGATTCGGATCGTGGGATATGGCAGTTACTGCGAGATATTGCAGTTACCAAATCTAATCTTTAGTGAATATGTGACCGAGATACGTGGGATATCATGGCCACTCTGTTATTAACGGTTTAGTGGGACCAAAGGAGAGAGGCAAGGCTCTCTTCGGGGCGAGCACTCTCATGGCGAGCAGTGAGAGGTCACGGCCTGGTAAAGAATGGCGAGCACTCATGGTGTCCTCAGAGACTTTGGAGGCCGGTCCGGTTCGAATGTTATGGGTTTACCCCCTCTATAGTTATTGGGCCTTCGAGGCCTTTTCCTTACTGGGCTGTCACTATCGATACCCAACATTTGCCCCCGAAGCTTGATTGAAGTTTCTTCAGTCGAGCTTTATTTTCTGGTAGGGTTTTAGATAGTGACGTCTTAGATTCGGTTTTATTCGTTTCTTGTACTGGTTCATGACCTTTGAGGCATTTTGAGCTCGTTTGGCGAGCAGTTTTTTCTTCGTTCAAAGCTGAAAAGATATTCTTTCTTTTATTCCCCTTTGGCGATCACTCGAGGTAATCTAGGTTTATGAAAGTCTATCTTTCTTGGTTAGGGGATCACTACCTGCCCGAGGTACTTCTGATAGCGCTTATTAGTGCGCTGGCGACCCTCTTGTCTCCTTAGTGGACTTGTTAGCATTTAATAACTGCACAGTTGTCCAGAAATCGAACGGTCATTTGAGGCACGCCTGACATTTACTTTTCCGTAAACCTAGGGTAGTCTGACAGCTGTCTGCACCAGCCAACCGTTTGTCTCCCCGAGGTGTCTCTTGGAATTCTGACATTGCTTCAGTTTTTTCCAAAAAGGTGCAATTATTCTCTGTGTCGCTTCGATTCGCCCGTGGCGGTTACTCCTTTTGGGGCCTATATAAGAAACATCAGTTTCTCTGTTTTGTTCTTTACGCTTATTCACTCCTTCAGATTTCCAGAGCCTCTTTGCGAATCCTTCTCCTTTCTCTTTCGATCATTTCCATGGCCCCCCAGAAGTCAGAGAGTCAAGCATATGGCCATCAAGGGTGCTAACAAAGCCAACGCTCCTCAGAATGCCAGTGTTCCCTTGATCATTAGGGATGAAGCTGTGCCCTCCTCAGCGGGGAAACAGCCTGACGCGGGGAGGTCTGCAGCCACCCCAGTGGTGGTAGATGGGCCTGTGCTTCAAACGCCCATCTTTTCTTCGAAAGGTAAATCTCTGTTCTTTCAATGCTCTGTTTTGGTGATATCCACTGTTGTTCCTTGTTTTTTATGTTTATCATTGCTGTATCTGAATTTATTCGAGTAGACGTCAAACCTAATGAATTGAAGCCGGCTTACTTTAAGACCGTGGTGGCGCTTGGTGGCTTCAGTGTGGAGGATGCTCCTAGGTATCCTGGCTTAGGTCTGCATTTTCCTCACGACAGAGAGGTTTACATTTATGCGGCCCAGATCGATGCTGGGTTGCGTTTTCCTCTCTGTGAGGATTTACAGACCTTGTGTCAGTTTTACGGGATTCACCCCACGCAGCTCGTTTCTAATGCCCTTAGGATGTGGGTCGGTTTCAAGTTCCTGTGCATACGCCAGGAATGGGCGTATTCACTGGCCTTGTTCCGGTGTTTCTTCCGATTGGCAGCAGGGGCAAACCACCTCCACCACTTCCAACCCCGCTGGACGAAGTTTTCAGAGTGGGGAGGCCCTCAAGGAAGGATTTGGAACGTCCATGTTCGCCTGGTCGATGATTTCCGGGCCACTAACTCCAACTACAAGAAGTTTTACTTCTTGTACAAGGGAGGTGTACCCTGGAAATTATTTGCTCCGGACAAGGATTTTGCTCCTTCCTTCGAAGAATTGTCAGGGAGTGATCGGAATGCCATTGACGACCTGTATCGGCTGCATCGGTCGTCCCAGTTCAAGTCCATCCGCTCAGTAGCGGAGACTACTGAGAATACCCTTGAGATGGCGGGCATTCATCAAGCCACGTCAATCTTTGATGATTGGGTAATTCTCTAACTCTTATCTTGTTTTATCACTTGTAGGCAAGGTCGTAAGCAAGAGCCGAAAAATGATAGGTCTCTTTGATGACCAGGAATCGGCGGGGTTGTCCCCCGACCAGGCGCTGCTGAGCTCTCCTCCTCCCCCTTCTAGGCGATCGTCCAAGAGGAAACCAGAGGAGGCCCTTCCTTCGGCCCCTGCTGGCCCTTGCCAGCGAGGTATGTTGTTTTACACTATATTATTTCCATATTCCGCCTTGTTTCTAAATTTCCTGCATTTGTTTGATGCGACTTTCTTCTTTTTGTTTTGCAGAAGAGTCCACGGTTGACGTGGTCCGAGACTCTTCTCCTCCACCTGCCAAGAAGGTCAGGAGTGAGGAGCAGCCGGCTGTTGAACAGCATCCTTCTCCTCCTCCTGAGGGTCCTTCCACTGGCAAGGGGAAGGCTCCTGCTTCAGCGGTTATCCCTCCTTCCTCTCAAGACCCTACGACTGGCCAGGGGAAGGTTTTATCTTTGGCGCCCCCACCTCCTACGGCGTCCGCGGTCCCCCCGAAGGAGTCTGGGACCCAAAAGAAGGGGCCCGATGCCCCCAGCTCCTCAAGGGTTCCTGGGAGGAGTATTGCTCCATGGCGAGCTTGTTCTAGCCGCTCAAGGCTGCGAACTCTCAGGGTGCTTGGTTCCCTTGTGGGGACCTTTCGAAGAAGGGGTGCCCTGCCCAGAAGAGCCTCCGGGGTAGCCCGGACTTGTGCATGCGGCTCCTTGATGGGATAATTCCCCCCAAGGACCGTTCGTCCATCCCCACGGAGCTTCCTCAGATCGAGAGGTTCTTTCGGTCTCACTACGAACGAGTCGCTCTGGTAAGGCCTCGTTTCTTTTCCTTTTTCCATAGTCGTTCCCTTTTGTTCGTGTCCTGACAATTCTCATTTTTCTTTTGTTGTCAGCTCGTTCGGGAAGAGGTGATGATCGGTCGTGTCTTCGGCGAGCTCGCCGGCAAGCATTCAGACCTGCTTGTCGAGCTGGAGCAATACCGGAGCACGGGGATCACCCCTGGGCAGCTGGAGGCTATCAAGACGACTGCTGACGCGGCGATCGTCTTGGTAGACAATGCCCGGTCAGAGTATTTCAGCAAGGAGCAGCGCCTCCTTGCTGATACCAAGCGGAGGGAGGCCGATGTGGCGGCTGCCCTTCAAGATTTTGAAGCCCTTCATCGGTGTCTTGATGAAGGAGAAGCGGTTCGGGCTCGCCTAGAGGCTGAGTTGAAGGAGGTTCGTGCTCAGCTGGTCGAGTCGGACGCTCTTCGGGTCACCGCTGAGGCGCAAAGGGCCGCTGCTGACGCCCAGAGGGATGCTGCTGAAGCCAGGGGGATTGTCCTGGAGGAGGAGAAGAACCGGCTGGCTGATCAGCTGAAGGCGGTTCCGTCACCCCAAGCCGTGGTTGAGGAGTTCAAGGCCTCCGAAGACTTTGAGGACCAGGCCTTGAAGGTGATGAAGTCGGCGATTGCCGATTTTCTTCAAGACCTGGTGGAGGAGGTCCAGGCGGTCGACCCCAACTTTCCCCTTGGCGAAGTTGCATCCTTGAAGAGCTTATTGCGGAGTCGCCCTTCTCGGCCTGCTGTTGCTGAAGACGCTGCTCCTGAAGGCGAGCCCAGTACTCCTGCCCCCGAAGGCGAGCAGAGCACCCTTTGCCCCCGAGGATCCGAAAGCTTGAAGCTTCCAACTCTTGGGCGACCGTATTTATTTTTATCTTTTTTAGATAGCTGTCTTTGTAATTTTTGTTTTGGTTTGTAATTACTTATTTAAGACTTGTTTTTTTTTATATTGAATGCCTTTTATATTCATGAGCCTTTATTCGACTTTGAACATGTTTGGCTATTCATCCAATGACTTAATGATAATTACTCTCGACTTTTTCTTGCTTTGTAATGTCTTCGACTCTTAAAGCCTTAGACCAAGCATAAGTCTATACGAACTTTCTAAGGATAATACTTTTGACACTTAAAAGCATAAACTTCTAAGTTCAAAGAGATATTACCTTCTTTGAAGTTTAAACCTTTGAGGTGTTGGCATAATAACAGGGAATTTGTTGATTTCAGGCCTTATCATCCATAGTGATCGCCTAAAATTTCTTTGGCCTGACTTTGGCGTTAGGGCTTTTATTTTGCCTAACTTTTTGCTAGGTCTTTTGGCCTGACTTTGGCGTCAGGGCTTTTTTGTTTTGCCTAACTTTATTGCTAGGTCTTTTGGCCTGACTTTAGCGTCACGGCTTTTGACCTAAATTTTTGTTAGGGCTTTTGGCCTATCTTTGGCGATAGGGCTTTTGGCCTAACTTTTTGTTAGGGCTTTGGGCCTATCTTTGGCGATAGGGCTTTTGGCCTAACTTTGTTGTTAGGGCTTTTGGCCTATCTTTGGCGATAGGGCTTTTGTCCTAACTTTTTGTTAGGGCTTTTGGCCTATCTTTGGCGATAGGGCTTTTGGCCTAACTTTGTTGTTAGGGCTTTTGGCCTATCTTTGGCGATAGGGCTGTTGCCTTCGACTTGCTTCGTGTGGACACGCTTTATGAAGGAATGACTTTCTTTTATTTACATAATAGTTTGATTACAAGCTATGTATAAAATCTTCTTAAATGCTCAGAATTAAATGGACGGGGTAACCTCTCGCCTTCGGTGGTTTCCAAATAGTAGGATCCTGGTGCGGCGATCTCTACTACTTTGTATGGTCCTTCCCATTTGGCTGAAAGTTTATTTTTACTGTCCAGCCTTGTGAATTCATTCCTTCTCATAACCATCTCCCCCACGAAAAATTGGTGGGCGCTGACTTTTCTGTTGAAATACCGAGCGGTCGCCAAGCGCATCTTTGCTTGTGTCTTTTCCGAGAGCCATCTCTTTTCCTCTGCTAAGTCGAGGTCAGTTCTGCGCTCGATCTCATTTGCCTCCACGTTAAAGTGTAAGACTCTGTGGGTAGGCACTGCTATTTCGGCTGGCGCTACTGCTTCTGATCCGTACACTAAACTGAAAGGCGTTTCTCCTGTGGCCGCCTTAGGCGTTGTTCTGATTGCCCATAATACGTTTTCCAGTTCATTTGCCCAGTTCCCTTTGAATGCTCTAACCCTTTTCTTAAGTCCTGCTAAGACAACCTTGTTGGCTGCTTTAGCTTGCCCATTCGTTTGAGGATGATGTACTGAGCTGAAACGATGGTCCACATGATATTCTTCACAGAGCCATTTCAGCTCCTTTCCAACAAATTGCGGACCATTATCACTGATGAGTATCTTAGGAATGCCAAACCAGGAGAATATGTTGACATGCAGGAACTTGATGACCTGGAATTCTGTTGTCGAAGCTAGAGCTTTCGCCTCTACCCACTTAGTGAAGTAGTCGATTGCCACTATAATGTGAGTACGCTGACCAGTGCTAATGGGAAAAGGACCCAATATATCGATTCCCCATTGAGCGAAAGGCCAGGCATCCGCCATTGGGGATAATAGTGTCGATGGTCGACCCGATCGTGGTGCAAACTGCTGGCAAATCTCACACTTCTGTGTTAACTCGGCTGCATCTTTTCCCAAGGTCGACCAGTAGTATCCCAATCTGAATATTTTCCTGGTTAGTGATCGAGCACCTTCATGACATGCTGCTGCCCCTTCGTGAGCTTCTCGAAGAACCTTTTCTGTTTCAGGATGAGCAACACACCTCAAGTAAGGCGTCGAATAGCCTCTTCTGTAGAGTTCTCCATCGATGATTAGATAACTGGCTGCGAGTCTTCTAATCCTCGTGGATTCGCCTTCGTCCTCTGGGAGGATCCCTTCTTTTAAATAATTATGGAACGGGGTCATCCATGTGACCTGTCCTTGAATGTTAAAGACCTCTGCCCTGCTTTCCAGGACTGAACATAGGGCTTTCTTCAGAAATTGTACATCCTGGACTGTCGCCCCTCCGAAGGCCAGTTTACTCAAAGAATCTGCCATCTGGTTTTCTTGGCAAGGAATAGACTCAATCGCGAAATTTGGGATTTCCGCGACCAGCTTTTTGGCAATGCTGAGATATTTCTTCATCTTTTCTCCCCTTGCCTCGTAGGCGCCATTAACCTGATTGACAATAAGCTCTAAGTCACTTTTTACCTTAAGCGCAGTTATACCCATTCCTTTTGCTAATCTGAGTCCAGTGATAAGAGCCTCATATTCTACTTCATTATTGGTCGCCGGAAATGTCAAGGCGATCGCGTACTTCAGAGGCTCGCCCTTAGGAGGAATAAGAATTAAACCTGCCCCGAGCCTTCTTTTGATGAAGACCCATCCGTATAGAGTTCCCAGATTTGATTGTCGTCTGCTGACTGACTTGGCCTGTTCTCTGCTTCTGTTTGACCGTTACTCATGCTTTCCACTATAAAATCAGCTAGTGCTTGACCTTTGATGGCCGTTTTTTGCGCAAATTTGATCTTGAACTCGCTGAGCTCGATCGCCCACTTGACCATTCTTCCTGAAGAATCTGGCTTCATCAGGAAGTTTTTGAGAGGTTGATTGGTGAGGACCGTGATGTCGTGCGCATGAAATTAAGGTCTCAGCTTCCGAGCAGCAATAACTAAGGCATAGAGATACTTCTCAATCTGGACATATTTTATTTCTGCTGAGTTGAACATTTTTCTAATGAAATACACTGGACTCTGAACATTATTTTTCTCCCTTATTAAGACAGCACTGGCTGCCACATCGCTAATGCCTAGATAAAGGAAAAGCTGCTCGCCTGGAACGGGCTTTTCCAGAGCTGGGAGAGTTTGGATATGTCTCTTCAAGGACTGGAACGCTTCCTCGCAGTCTGGCGTCCACTCAAACTTGCGGTTGGCCCTCAGAGTTTTGAAGAATGGGAGGGACCTGTCGCTCGCTTTGGAGAGGAAGCGGTTGAGAGCAGCTAGGCGTCCATTCAGGCACTGAACTTCCTTATGGCAGGTTGGCGACTTCATTTCCTCTATGGCCTTTAGCTTTTTTGGGTTTGCTTCGATCCCTCTTTCACTGACCATAAAACCCAGAAATTTACCGGACTTGACCCCAAAGGCGCACTTGGCAGGATTCAGGCGAACACTGTGTCTTCTCATGCATTCAAAAGCTTCGCGGAGGTCCGCTGTGTGAGGATTGCCCTTGATGGTTTTAACGATCATATCATCCACGTAGGCCTCCATGTTCCTTCCCAGCATGTCTTGGAACAGTCGGTTCACCATCCGTTGATAAGTTGCCCCGACATTGATAAGGCCAAAGGGCATCACCTTGTAGCACAGAATGTCCCCATCAGCATAAAAAGCGGTGTGAGCCTCATCGTCTGGATGCATTCTGATCTGATTATAGCCTGAGTAGGCGTCCATGAAGCTCAGCATCTCATGACCCGAGGTAGCATCGATCAGTTGATCAATCCTCGGAAGGGGATATGAATCCTTGGGGCAGGCCTTGTTCAAGTCGCGGAAGTCGACACACATCCTCCACTTTCCGTTTGATTTCCTAACCAAAACTGGGTTGGCGACCCAGCTCTGGAATCTCACCTCTCTGACGAAGTCAGCTTCAATCAACCTGCCGACCTCCTGCCTGATCGCCAAACACTTATCCGTCCCGAATGAACTTCTCTTTTGGGCGATCGGCTTGATGGAGGGATCTATCCTGAGCTCGTGGGAGATGATATCTGTGCTGATTCCTGGCATGTCGCTTGGATGCCAGGCGAAGAGCTCTTTAAATTCCTTGAGGAGGGCGGTCATGGCCTCCTTCTGATCCTCTTTCAAGGTGGTCCCAATGCGCACCTTTTTGTCTGGACCATCGATCTCGACCTCTTCCAATTCCTTCATGGGTGCTGGCCGAGCCAAATCCTCGCGGGGGTCGGCCTCTGTTTCGATGGCGAGCGTCTCCCTTTGGTTCTTCCTGCGTAAACAGTTCACATAGCATTGCCGCGAGGAAGGCTGATCTCTGAGCACTTCTCCCCCGTTAGGAGTAGGGAACTTCATCTTCTGGTGGACAGTGGAGGCCACAATCTTGTTTGGTTTGATCGTGGTCCTCCCTATGATGGCGTTGTAGGATGTAGGTGAATCGACCACCAGGAAAGTGACTGACACCATGATGCTCTTCCATCCCTCGCCAAAAATCACTGGCATGGTTATAGCCCCCAGTGGATAAGTTTTTCTTCCCGCAAACCCGATCAGCGGAAAGTCGACCCTCTTCAGGTCGCGTTTGGACTTGCCCATCTTCTCAAAAGCGTCCAGAAACAGGATGTCTGTCGAGCTGCCTCCGTCGACCAGAATCCTTGCAACGTCACAGCCGTCAATATCTGCTGTGATGACCAGAGCATCGTTGTGGGGTGGTGGTGACATGTGCCAAATCATCTTCGTAGAATGAGATGACAATGTTCTCTTCAGGTCGGGGCCGCTTCCCCAACTGAACTGCTGTAGATATCTGAGTGGCGTAGACCTCCCTAGCGCTTGACCTCTCGCCGCCTGCGCCGAATCCTCCTGCAATCAGATTCACTCTCCTCTTGCTTCCAGATGGCTCAGCTTGTTCTGCAGGGGCTGGCGAACGATGCCTTCTGGGGGGCGTTCGACTTCGGTCTCGCCCTGCCACAAATTCTTTCAACATTCCCCCCTGAATCAGCCTCTATATGTCCCGCTTCAAAATGCGGCAGTCATCTGTCTTGTGGCCCTTGCACTTGTGGTATCTGCAGTAGCTTTCGACATCCTTTCCCATGGGCAGCCCACCTCGATGAGGCATCGGTGGCCTCGCCAAGGATATCCTCTCCATCTCGACTAGTACCGCTGATATCTGCCTATTTAAAGGCGTGAAGTACTCAGGGACCTCTGGATGGCGAGGCGCTGGAAGAGACTCGACTCGGGGCCTGCTTTCCTTTCCCTTCTTCTCCTTCTTTACCTCCTTCTTACCATCGCGTCGGGGTTCATGGACCACCCTTAGTGAGGTCGTCAGGAGATTAGCCTCGGTGTTCGCCCTTTCAAGGTCTATGAAACCTTTTGCTCTGGACGCCTGCTCCTCCAACGTCTCAATCTCCTTCACGTGATAGCTGTTCCGCAGCTTTCCCGAGGCCTTGTTGGCCACATCCAGACCTCTGTAGAAGGCTCTAATGATCTCCCCATCCGAGATTCGGCGATCTATTTCCGTGACGTTCTGATGAAAATGCCCGTAGAAGTTGGACAGCAACTCTCCAGGCTGCTGTTTGACCGAGTCAAGGGCGACCACGCTCTTCAGCAACTGGCGTTCGCCCATATATCTCTCCAGGAACTTGCTTCTTAACTCTGCCCAAGCTCCGATTGATCCTGCAGGGAGGCCGAAGAACCAGGACGAAGCAGACCCGAAAGAGTAGATGGAAATAACAAAGCCAAGTGATTGGGATCATTTGACTTACCCATAAGGGAGGCCTCATGTTTGTTGACATGTACGGTGGGATCTCCTCCACCGCTATACTCAGGTATGGCCCGAGCAACCACATCCTTTGGGATTTTGATGGCGACGAGCCCGTCGGTAAAAGGATGAGCAGATTATTCTTTGAAGGGAGCCACGACTGTCAGCTGTCTTTCCTGGAGCCTTTTGTTGATAGGTCATCCATCTGATCCACAGTGCAGTACATGGGCGAGGTTCCGGGTGGAGGAGGACCGGAAGGATTGGCAGTATACGCGGCTGCTGGCTCCTTGGTGTATGCTGGAGGTAGGGACTGCTGACCTGACGTCATCTCCTGATCCTCCTGAGGCGCAGTGGGACAAGGATTTGCCGCTTCCGAAGGTGAGGGCCCTGTGGCAGCAGGGCAGTGGTTTTCCTTAGGAGTAGAGGGATTGTTATCTTGAGGAGCAGGGGCTTGGCGGCGCGCCTGTCCTAGGATGGCTTCCAGCAGGGAGACCATCTCTGGGGTTAAATTAATATCTTGCCCAGCAATGTGGACTGTCTGCGGTGCCGGGGCTCCGTTTTGATCAGCAGCGGGGGTCGGTCTTGAATCACCGACATGCTCTCGAGCTGTTCGCAGAGGAACGACATTAACTCCTGCTCGGCTGGCAGGTTCCTGTTGAAGCGGTGAAGCGGCGGCGGAATCAGAGCTATCTGAGGATCGCTCCCTAGTCTGGTTTCGACGGTTGCTTTGGGATCGAGTTCTCATGGCTGAATTGATCGTTCCCACAGACGGCGCCAAATGTTGGATCGTGAAATCCTGGATGATGATCTGGCAGTGAATTAAATGCCAGACAAGGTTGGGAAGACGCTTCTGCTCCAACTCCGGTGAACCTGCAGGTAGGGGAGCGCAACAGAGGGGGTGTCTCTGTGTCCCTCTCCGATGCTTAAATGAGTATATGTGTGTATAAAACTAAAAATGTAAAGAACGTATGTAAAGCAAGGGTATTTATAGGGTAAGAGAGATAGAACCGTATAAAGGCAACTGAATATCTTAGTGTATATTGAGTTGCTGAAGATTCGGATCGTGGGATATGGCAGTTACTGCGAGATATTGCAGTTACCAAATCTAATCTTTAGTGAATATGTGACCGAGATACGCGGGATATCATGGCCACTCTGTTATTAACGGTTTAGTGGGACCAGAGGAGAGAGGCAGGGCTCTCTTCGGGGCGAGCACTCTCATGGCGAGCAGTGAGAAGTCACGGCCTGGTAAAGAATGGCGAGCACTCATGGTGTCCTCAGAGACTTTGGGCTCGGTTCTGGGCCATTCTATGGAGACCGGTCCGGTTCGAATGTTATGGGTTTACCCCCTCTATAGTTATTGGGCCTTCGAGGCCTTTTCCTTACTGGGCTGTCACTATCGATACCCAACAAATACCAAGTCAAGGACATCAACAAAATGAAAGAGTTCTAACATATTATATATTTTTTACACTTCTAGAAAGAAGTTATATTAATAAATTATATATATATTATCTATCTATTTATATATTGATTTGACTTAATACATTATAATTTATTTATTTTTGCCAATACATTATAATTTGGATAAGTAACTTTTTTGTAATATTTTCTCCATGCTATTATTAAAAATAAGTTTATCTAATGTCTAAGTTATATTTTTGTTTTAAGTCTCACTTTTGACAAAATTAACTGTTTGTAACTTAATCACTCTAATTATTTTAGTAGCATATTACATATTATAATAGTATTATATAGAGTTATTGTGGGGGAAAAAAGATAAATAAATCTGTAATTTTAATATATATACTTATTTAGATAAATTTATTACTAAATAAATATGTATGAGTTTTTTGAAAAAGTAGGTAGTGTAATTTTTATTTTAGAAAAGTAAGTATATAGAAAAAATATTCCGAACTCTCGGTATACACTCTACCGTGGGTAGCACGTTTTTTCAATATTTTGAAATCTGGGTATACTCAAGGTAGCGCCTATTCCAAATCGTTTTTTTTTTAAATTTTGATGTTTAATTAAAAATAAAATTATGTATCTATTAAAAAAAATAAAAAACCCTATAGTAATTAGATATTTTAATTGCGATTCAAATGATGCAAAAAATATTAATTTGGATTTACGGATTGACTGTACACTCTATCGTAAGTTGAGACATAAAAATTTGACTTAAAAATTATAAGTCATACCATGTAAGTCAAAACTGACCACGGTTAACGTCATTTATGTCGTAATTCAATTATCTACCTAGGGTAATTCTTTTGATTAGAAATACAGTGATTTTTTAACCTAACATCGTCTGTTTTATATTTTGACCTAAATAATTAAATGCCTGAAGTGAAAATTTTAATTATATACTTACTTTTCTACCGTGGGTAGCGCGTAGATCCAGATTTCGAAATATTTTTTTATATACTTATTTTGAGCTTTTTTAAAAAGTAGGCACTGTGCCAATTTATTTTTGAAAAAGTAAGTATATTTAAAAACTATTTAGCAAAATGTATATAAGCGCTACTAGAGTTAACGTTTTTTACAACGTGCGCTAATTTGAGTAGCGTTTTTCAAAAACGCCACTAGGGGTAGCATTTTTCATAAAATGCTACTTGGGGTAGTGTTTTTATGAATTTCGCTACCCCTAGTGGTGTTTTTGTTTTTATGTTTTTTTGACGATTCGATGTTTAATTAAAAATAAAATTATGTATTTATTAAAAACATTTTAAAAAATTATAGTAAGTAGATATTTCAATTCCGATGCAAATGATGCAAAAAAATATTAAATTTGGACTTACGGATTGACTGTAGGCTCTGCCGTAAGTTGAGATATGAAAATTTGACTTAAAACAATATAACTCATACCTTGTAAGTCCAAACTGACCACGGTGAACGTCATTTATGTCGTAATTTAATTATATACCTAGGGTAATTTTTTTGATTAGAAATACAGTGATTTTGTAACCTAACATAAGTTGTCTTAAAATTAGACCAAAATAATTAAATGCATTAGGTGATAAATTTAATTACGTACTTACTCAAAAAAAAAATCAAAAATATTAAAGTGAGTAGATAATTTAATTACGAATTAAATGACGCTAACTAGACGTTAATTTTGTACTTTTAAACTGACTGTATAATACGAAGTAAATTACGTATCGTATTATACGGTCAGTATAAAAGTAAGACATTAACGTCTAGTTAGCTTCATTTAATTCGTAATTAAATTATCTACTCACTTTAATTTTTATTTTTATTTTTTTTGAGTAAGTACGCAATTAAATTTCTCACCTAATGCATTTAATTATTTCGGTCAAAGACAAGCGATGTTAGGTTACAAAATCACTGTATTTCTAATCAAACAAATTAGCCTAGGTATATAATTGAATTACAACATAAATGACGTTCACCGTGGCAAGTTTGAACTTAGAGGGTATGAGTTATATTTGTCTAAGTCAAATTTTCATATCTCAACTTACGGCAGAGCCTACAGTCAATCCGTAAGTCCAAATTTAATATTTTTTTGCATCATTTGAATCGCAATTAAAATATCTACTTACTATAATTTTTTAAAATGTTTTTTTAATAAATACATAATTTTATTTTTAATTAAACATCGAATCGTCAAAAAAACGTAAAAGAACAAACGCCACTAGGGGTAGCGAAATTCATAAAAACGTTACCCCAAGTAGCGTTTTATGAAAAACGCTACCCCTAGTGACGTTTTTTGAAAAACGCTACCCTCAGTAGCGCTTATATACATTTTGCTAAATATTTTTTCAGTATACTTACTTTTTCAAATATTTTTTGCACAGTGGTTACTTTTTAAAAAACTTTACTTATTTTTCTAATTTTTTTTTACACTACCTACTTTTTCAAAAAGCTCATATATATGTATGTATATCTATATCTATATATATTAATTTGGCTAAATCACATAGAATGTTGACAAATAAGTTTTTTGTTTTATTTTCTCACTTCTAATGTTAAATTAACCTCCTCTAATTGGTCCATGTCAATCATAAATTTATCATTCTTAGGTGGTGTGACATGTAAATCACTTTAAAATCCTTCAAAATCTCATTTATTTTCAAGATAAGTTACAAAACTCATATAATTTCTCTTTATTTTACATTAGTAATTATGATTTTCATTAAATATATTTTATGAAATTAAATTTATATAATAATAAAATACATAATATTATATTTTATCAATATCGAGTATGCATATATAAAAATTTACTTTTACAAATTAAAATATAAATTAATTAAGGATCATTTCATATATCACATAATACTCTTAGTAAAATAAGACATGTCACATATAAACATCACCTATTTCATTACAATAATATCACAATAAATCTTAATAATGTCAAACAATTAAGTATTATATATTTATAAACTAAATATATTTTATAATTAATAAATAGATAAAATATAATATGTATACTAAACCATTATAGATTGCTAATATTGCTAGAAAAATACTAATATTTATATATATACATTGACAGAAGTAATAAACCATAAACAATAAGCCAAGAGTATTATATGGATATTAACATATGTTTTTCAGTTTTGTGAAAAATATTTTTTAATATTTATAACTCAACCTATTTTTGAATTATTAAAATACTCTTTATATAATACAAATATAATATATTATTATTACTGATAAAATAAATAATTTTTTTTAATGATTTTAATAGTCTTTTGTAAGTATATGCACAAAATTAAGTCCTAAAAATATGTAAAAATATTAACTATTATCTTATTATTAATTGTTAATATTAATTTTAATTATTGACTCATGCATTTTTAACTAATTTTATGAACAAAGGAACTTAATATAGTAAATAATTTTTGTATTTCATAATAGAATTTGTAATAACTTATATATATAATTAATTATTTCATGCATTTTTAATTTTTAAATTTTTTATTGTAAACAATTCAAACTTACAACAAGGAACGTTTTGAAAAATTATTATAGTGTATATTCTCTGATTTATTTTTGCAACTTTATAATAGTAAACTTACTATTTAATTTTTACAATGTATTCATTTAAAAATAATTTAAATATGTTATACTATGTACCATACAAAATAACTTACATTAAATATAAAAAATTTAAGAAATAAAACATACTACTAATTGCGCAAAGCACATGCGAGATATTCAGTGTATATTAAAGTCAATAATATTGTATTTTATTAAAAGTTATTATGTACATTATTTTTGTAGGATGGTTAAAATTTGTCTTGATATTATTATTAGTTCATGTGTTCAATTTTATATTAAAAATAAAATTATAATAAAATATGTGATGTTTGTTAATTACTCTATTTAATTTATAATAGAAACTTTTTATATCTGCATACTAGACATTCATAAAATATATTAATATGTATTTTAGTATTGTACAAATTCTACTACACAAATAAAAAAAATATATATATATACATATGAAATAAAAAGAAGGGTTAATGGTCAAAGTGCCCCCTAAAGTTTGGCCGAAATTTAAGAATTCTCCTTAAAGTTTAAAATCCCCCCTAATGTTAAGAAATGATGAAAAATTCCCTCTCAAAGAGCATCTGACAAGAGGGGATTTTTCATCATTTTCAAACATTAATGTACATTTTAAACTTTAAGGGGATTCTTAAATTTCGGTCAAACTTTAGGGGGCACTTTAACCATTTACCCTAAAAAGAATTAATTAATGTTTTGTAACTTCTCTTGAGAGTGAATGGGAAAACTTGGAGGATTTTAAAGTGACTTACATGGTGGCATGCTACTTAGGAGTGATACTTGTATGTTTGACATATACCAACTAAAATTGATTAATTTGACACTAGGAGTGAGAAAATGTAATAAAAAACTTATTTATCATAATTGCATACATTCTAGTTAAATTAATATATATATATATATATTACGAAGGGGAGATTTTTAAGAAAATTACGAAGTATAAAGGTTAGTTAAGCTAGTTGTTTTTGTTTTTGTTAAAATGGGTTGAACTATTTGTGTTTCAGTAAGTTGGAGTGTGATTGGTGACATTACTAAAGATAATCTCTCTCCTAGTTCAACTACGTGGGAGAATAACCAGCCGTATGCTCGACCGCCATCCCCAGGAATTGCTGGGAATAATCCATAGTCAGTGCATAGAAATCTAACTAATTGAAGTCAAGAAACCCCATGCAACCTACGGCCAGACTACGTAGCGGCTGATTCTCCGTAAGAAAACCCCTAAATTCACCTGTTTTTCGTTTCTTTTCTGTTATTTTTGTAGGTGGGTGCAACTACAGTGACGACATCTGAACTACAATCACAATGAGCAATCAACGTGGAAATTCCGGAGATCAGAATATCCTAGAAAAACATTATGAAACTGTCGTCCAACTCCCGGTTGGTGAATAATGAGTGATACGTGGGTATGATAACCGAAGCCCCTCTGTAAATTCCAACTGCTTCCATTATTTCCACATTGTCGCCTCGCATTGCTCGGTTCAGTCCTCCCATGATCTTCCCTTCGGCATCCCTCACCACTACGCCGATGCCTGATTGCGTCGAGCTTGTGCATATTGTTGCATCACAGTTGATCTTGATGATATTGACTTCTCCCATACCTGCTTCGGCCGTGCCGGTCTGGGGGTGTCTCTTTCCGTCCACTTGCTATGAGTTTGTCGTATGTGTCACAAATAGTCATGATTGCCTCAGTTGGGTTCAGTGGTTTTCCTTGGAACGCTGTCATGCATCGTGTCTTCCATATTTGCCAGCATATGAGTATGCATTTCATCCATCTGGCTTCCCTTGTTGGTCCTTGCACCCCCGGTTCTGCTCACCTCGCCTCCATCTACTTCGGTACGTTTGTCTGATCCATTCCGTCCACCCGAAGGCCTAGCACCTCGAACCAGACTAGTTCGGTCCACCTACATTCAAACATCATGTGCTCATGTGTTTCCGTTCCTCCACAGACCGGGCAGCTTGGTGATACCTGCATTCCACGTTGTGTCAGGTTATGTTTTACCGCAATCAGATTTGACACGAGATGCCACATGAAGTTCTTCACTTTGGGTGTTATGCTAGTCGCCCATATGTCCCGCCATATTGGGCTCTGCCGACGGTGGTTCCCGTCCTGCGGTTGCCCCTCCATCTCCCTGAGCCTATGGCAGACGGACCGAGGTTGTGGTGACCTTTCCTTCACTGCGGTCAAACCCTTCCTCAAAACAGGTACGTTCCCTCCCTCCCTAAACGAAACAGACATAACCCTTATCCTGAAAATACCAAACCCTACCCATGTCTTTGAATTTAGACCCATTAGTCTATGAAACTTTGTCTATAAAGTTATAAAAAAAGCTCGTGAACAGATTAAAGGTTTTTCTCTCAAACCTTATTACCACTTTCCAAAGCCCTTTTGTGGCAGGTCGTCTAATACAGGATAGCATCATGGTGGATCATGAGGTCTTCCATCATTTAAAGTCCCAGAGTAAAGCTAATAAGTTGGAATGTGCACTCAAGCTTGACATGCATAAAGCGTATGATCGAATGGAATGAGACTTTCTACTAAAAAATCTCGAAAAAAGGGGTTTGGAGCTCAGTGGTTAAATGGATGAAAACATGTATCACTACACCAACCTATCGAGTGCTCGTTAATGGAAGCTGCACTACCATCATTCATCCATCAAGGGAAATTCGTCAAAGTGATCCGCTATTAACATATCTCTTCATCCTGCTAGCGGATGTGTTATCAATGCAGGCCGAGAGAGAGGTCCAGGAGAAGAGGCTGAATGGAATTGTACTAAGGAGAGAGTGTCCAAAGCTACACCACTTCTTCTTTGCGGATGAATCGTTAATCTTTATGCAGGGGTCAGTGAAGAATGCTCGTCACCTAAAAGAGTTGATCATGAAGTATTGCAGGATATTAGAGTAGCGAATCAATGAAGCAAAGTCCAGCATCTTCTTCAATACAGGATCCAACCGAAATATATGTATGGCAATTGAGGAAGAATTTCAAATAACGAGAACAAAGGAACCAGAGAAATACTTAAGTCTTCTAGTGGTGTGGGGAAGATCCACAAAGGAAGCGTTGGGTTACCTAAAGGCTAGAGTCTGGGACAAGATCAATGGATGGAGAACGAAGATCTTGAATCAAGCGGGAAAGGATGTGCTCATCAAGTTGGTGATAACGGCTAAACTAACATTTGTGATGAGTACCTTCAAGCTACCCAAAATATGGTGCTTGGAGATAAACACAATGATATCGGATTTTTGGTGGGGGCAAACTAATGAGGGGAGAAAGAAACATTGGAGGTGATGGGAAACTATGGCAAAAGCAAAGGAAGAAGGGGGTCTTGGCTTTCGAAAACTAGAAACCTTCAATGTGGCACTCCTCACCAAAATGCTCGACAGGGTTATAAAGGAACTGAATTCAATGTGGGTGCGTGTTTTTAAGGTACTATATTACCCAAGGGGGGATTTCATGTCGGCAAAACAATGAGGGAGAGCATCATGTGGATGGTCGAGTATTTTAAGGGGGCGGGACACACTAAAGCGAGAAAGGCTATGAAGAATAGAAGATGAGGTTAACGTGCGAGCTCTCAGTGATCCCTGAATCTATACAAAAACCGATTTTACATTGGAGCCAATAGACAACCTAGCTATCGATCAGGAGATGACGGTGTACGAACTCATGCACAGCAGCAAGACATGGAAGAAGGAGCTCTTCGACGTATTGCAACATCGAATGTTATTAATCATAAACTGCAGATTCCTATTCTAATTAGTGGTACGACAGACATGCTCCTATGGCCCCGTAGGGATGACAGACAAGTAACAGTGCGTTTGGTATATCACCGACTCCAGGAAGCATAGGATGGAAGTGTAGCCAAACTAAATAATCACGGGAGTAGATCCACAACGATATGGAGTGCAGTCTCGAAGAAAGATATGATCCCGAAGATAAAAACTTTATGTCTAACTTTCTAACAAACTCTCTTGCGGTCATGGGAAATCTAAGGAGACGAGGTATGAACGTGACGACAAATTGTCTGGTATGTGGAATGGAGGAAGACAGAGAACACATGATCTATAAGTGTGGATGGACTGAGGTTGTCTGCTTTGACATACTCGGACTAGGCACACCTTGGCATTCAAGACTGGCAATAGAAGAATGGATCCGGGATAGGAGAGAAGAGCCATGTACCGTGAAAACTATAAAGGAAACACGATGGAAGCTGTGTATGCTGACATGTTGGCATATCTGGAAGGTGAGGTGCAAAGCTATGTTTGAAGTGAAGATGCCCAACCTGATGGTGATTGTAGGGGAAATAAAAAACGCACATGAAAAATACATGTGAATGCAGAAAAAAGGAAGTATGGCTCCAACAAGACGGGTATCACAAGGATGGAAGGCTCCGAGTCCAGGAACCATCAGGGTAAATTGTGACGCATCTTGGTGCAGGCAAACCAAAACGGGTGGTATCAGAGTCGTACCGAGAGAGTCAGAAGGTCACCTTATTGGAGGCGCAAATATGAAAAGGAATGGGGGAACTATCGAAGAGTTGAAGGTCGAAGCCATTCTCCTTGGGACCAACCTAGCCATCGAGAAAGAATGGGAACGAGGAGATCGAGTCGGACTCCGAGGTGGTGATTAATCAGCTAAGGAGAACGATGCATCATTAGCGGGGTGGGTGGGTGGGTTCAAAAATTAGACATTCTATTATTAAACAATGGAAAAATCAATCGGTTATATATTACAAACTTTGACTAATAAAAGTAAAAGAGGGTGTGGGGACCGAGAGGCCCAATCATTCAAACACACACTCAATCTAGCTTGCTTGACTCTCAAGTTCGCACATTCATTCATTGTACACGAGATTGCCTTCCATGTCACTTGGTTGATCCGCCTAGCTATGGTAGAGATGTTCACAACGAGTGCCTGAGTCCACCAATGTGGAGTTCCGCCTCTAATCTAGTCGATTACCACCCTTGAGTCTGACTCTATCTCCACTTGAGTCCAACCCTTTTCCACCGCTAGTCTTGTGCCTTCCATCACAACCGTGGCTTTCATCACAAAGTCCTTTTCGGTCATTGGCGTATTGAAACCACTTGTTCAAACATTATCACACTAGCAGGTGACATTAGATTGATAGAATGGAAAGCAGTCAAGATTGAGAGCTCAATCCCTACCCCCGTTCTCTATTTTACTTGGCGATTATAATAATGAAACTACAAATGTTGGTTAGTAATGAGTAAAATCTCTCATTTTTGACAAATAGAGTAAGTTGGAGTGTAATTGGACCGAAGTCCACAGTAGAAGTTGTTTTCCTAGTTAACTCTGTATCATGAGCAGTTATAGGCTATTGGTTTAAGGGAGGTTATTTATGCAATTTGTGTAACAACTTGTTATTTAAACCTCCAACCATTGAACTATGCATATACAAAACAACAAGGAACTAGAGTTACAATTACTTGTATTCTCGAAGGCTTAAATTATACCATATTTTTAAATCACATACTATAATCATAACCATAAGCATTACATGTACAATTTTCGATGCCATAACCATATACATAACTGTGGTTATTAACCATGGTGTTAACCATATATACATATTTATTATTACATGTGTGATGGAACACCATGAATGTTATCTTATTAAATATATAGACTTATTTAACAAATAAAAATAATATTCAATACTAATACCATTCAAATTTAGCACCATGTAATTATGGATTCGTAAAATCTGAAAGTGAAAATTATATTTCTGGTATTGGTATATACTAATATACTAATATTAAATAATTATTACATTTATGTAATAACCATGACTGTGACTAAAATTCCATAAACATTAGGGATTGTAAATTATCACCATAACATCATTGCACAATAATGGTACGGTTAACAATCATGCAAAATAATAACGATTATAACTAGGATTTTCAATTTTTTACAACTCCTTGTAACCCTAGATAGCTGTCACAACAAGGACAGTGTTTAGGATTCATTCAAAGTATTATCCATCTACCGGTGTTTGGAGGATGGAAGTTCATCTCGATAGGTTATTTCGTCGATGCAAAATTCTAATATCCACTAAGGTTAAACATAGAACTTTATCATGATAATAATAATCTTGTCTTTTAAACAAAAGGAATCATGAAACACAAACTTAATACATACATTTAATTTCTCTCTCCTCCACTCTTCGTCTCCCTAAAGTTAAGTACACAGTCCATGATGCCCCCAATCAAGGGAGTTTTACAGAGTGGAATTTGTTGGAAGCACCTTAATATAAAAATAATACAAATCTCCAAATAATATGTTTAAGTAACATTATTGACTATCACTGCATTAAGCCAAGGAATATTTTCTGTCTTAGTTAATATATTTAATAAGTAATATATAAATAAAGAGGGAGAGGAGGGAAAGAAAACTAGAATTGATGAAAAGAAAAGGGGGTCCCATTTTTGCTCTCCAATCGAAGCAACCTCGTCTTGTCAGAGAGAGAGGCTTTCTCTTTCTCAAGCATATATGCAATCAAGAATCGCTTTCTATATACAAAAGAAGAAAGCAGTTTTCGAGTGAGTGGTAGCTATAACTCAACCTTCATCTCTGAGGAACCTGCAAAACCAATGAAATTTTGGGTTTGTTAGACAAGTTGGTGGAGTGATTGAGATGATTAATAATGGATGATAGTAGGTTGGTTCTACAGATGGTGACTTGAAATCACAAAAGTCTACTTTGGTCGAACCCACTAAAAAATGTCGGTCCTAGAAGATAAGGATCTATCAATCTATCTATTAAGAACTCAGTAACAAACAACTGGGAGAGAAGGATGTTTTTACTTACCATGAAGGCTCAAGGACTGATTTGGGGGAATACCCATTTGGACTATACTTTGTAGGTCATCCTCCCACATTCCTCCAGAGACCTGAAGAAGAAAAAAATGGCTTTAACAACTTGAAAAAACAACAGAGCTTGATTAGGGTTTCTTCTTCCCACAATTATTACCTGCAGTGGAGCATTAGAGAATGTGTCCAAGAGAGGCATTTGCATCCCATGATTTCTGGTGCTGCTTAATAGATTAGCAGAGAATTGGGACATGGTGTCACCATAAGGGAATAGTGTAGGAGATTCCTCCATAGGGAAAACAGAATGAGGCAGAGACACTCTTGATTGAACAAACATCTGCAAGTAATAATACCAAGTTTTGAATACACATGCTTATCTTAACAAATTCATATGCATTATAGAATGTTGAGTTAGGGGTTCAGTTGACATACTTCTTTTGATAAAAGTGCTTCCACATTGAAATCAATCCTCGGGTTTAAGGTCGAGAGCTTCATTGAAAGAAACTGAGAAAAAACAAAACAAGAATGATCAATCGGCTTGTATGGCCATTACTATATGACTATGGACTTGAAAATCACATAATCAATCATATAGAGTTCTATAAGATTTTGAGGTACAAGAGTTATACCTCCACTTGACGTTGCAATGACTGCACGTAATTGATGATCTCATCGAGCATGATCGCCTTTCCCGTTACCTATTACAAGAAACCGATCCAATCCAATATAAGATTTTGAGTTCGTAAACAAATACATATGTTTTTTCTAAATAAAAAAAAAATTGACTTATCGTACCTTGTTGCATCCAGGAACAAGATCCTGAAGGACCTTCATTCTTTGGCTGATCTTTTCTCTCCTAACCTGATGACAGATACAAAAACAACATATTAGAAACAGAGTACTCTGTTACTCGAACTGCGTTGTAGAGATAGAAAAACAGAGTGAGTTCAAATCCATACCCTTTCGGCAAGACTATGACTGTCAGTGGCTTGACCCCTCCTGGCTCTAACATGGATGTAGTCCTTCGGGGGTTCTGGAGGCTTCGAATTGCTATCCTTACTCTGTTTCTTGACCTCCACCCTTTTTCCACTTTCTTCCTCTTTCTTACCGTCGCCATCTTCATCTGACTTTCTTTTCTTTGCTGAAGGCCCTTCTTTCTCTGCTTCCGTGACCTGTAAATAAATAATAAAAAAGAGCTTTCAGACTCCATTTCAATGTAACTCCACAAGCAGGAGCAACTAGAGGATCTACAAACCGAACCAAACTTTCCTAAGTTTCTTGCCACTATTCAATTCTATCCAGTGATGTGCTACAGATTTAGTGGCATGAATAAATCATCATACCTCGGATGATTTTGCAGATGGAGTCTGGTCTTTCTGTTTTCCTTTCTGCGCCAATTTCCTTTTCCTTGGGTTGGACCCGAAATCAGCAGCAGGGATCTGTTCCGACAGAGACGAGCCTTCCCTGGAATCACCCATCTCGCCGGGAGCTGAATTCCCGGCGAAATTAGATCCTCCGGCAACCTTCATCGGGTGATCTACGGAACCTCTTGAGGGAGGCAATTCCGATGGGTTCAAGATGAAACTGCCATTCAGGGGACTTAAATTTCTGCTGCTGAAGCAAGACAGCCTCGCGGCTCTCTCTGCAAACCCTGGATCAGCGGAGAAAGGGACGAGGCCTTGATGCGGCGGAAATTGGCTCCCCGGAACAGTAAAGTTGGTCCTTATCTGGTGTCCCATGACGGAGGAGAGACTGAGATTGGGAGGGGAATTCAGGGGAGTGGTGTAACAGGAAGTGTTGGTGCTGTTATTCGTGGACTTAGCTTCGAAGAAGGACTGGGGGGAGATATCGCCGGAGTTGCAGATGACCCCGAGTCGTCCGATCAATTCTTTGATCATGATGTTTTCTCCGTCAGAAGGTCCAGCGTGAGAGGCTGCGGGAGAGGAGACGATGGAGCTAAGAGCAGACTCGAAGGGATCGTTTCCTTGATCCATGGAAGTCTCCCAGTTAGGGTTGAAGAAGCAATTCGGGAACTGAGTGTGGTCATTGGTGTTGGCTTCCATCAAGATCTTGCAGTTGCTGAGCAATGATAGTGCTTGCAGTTGCTTACTCTTATGGTGGAAAGGAAAGTTGGAAGAAGAAAAAGCTGGTGAATTTGTGATGAGTGAGGACAGAGAGGGAGAGTAAGAGATGGGGAAAGTGAAGAGGAAGCTAAGAGAGATAAAAGAAAGCTGATTATCCCTTTGAGCTTTGACCTTACAAATTAAATCATTTTCTTCATTTTCTTCATTTATTATTGAAAAGAAAATTCCGTAAAAGGCGGCGAGCGGTGCTTTTTCTATTTAATTTTTATAGCCTATGCAATAAAACTATAAAAGTAATTATATATAAGTGCTTAAGGTATGAAAGAAGGACTCTTTTCTATAATTGTTACTATCTACCGTGATTCTAGTATAATAACAGCAATACTTAAAAATAAAATAATATAATTCTGGGTCTAATTTTACGTGAATGAAATGGAACAGAACCGGTTTCTTTCAGTTGAATTTTGTAGATAATTTCTTTTCATTGTTGCTGCACATTTAAGCCTAAGTCTGCTGCTTAATAATCAGTGCCATGTATGTAAACTGCAGGAAGCGCAAGGTTAAGGAGATTGAAGAGAAGAACAGGCTTGCAGCTGGAAATGAAAAACCTCAAATTGTTATATTTTTTTACTTATGAACAGTCAACCACACATTGAACCGGATCCAACCTGGTTGGATCGACCGAACGAGGAACCGGGTTGGATCGACCGAACGAGGAACCGAATTTCTCGCTGGTTCGAGAGTCGGTCCGATTTTGATAACACTGTTCTATATCATTACATTTTTCTTACGTTGTAATATAAATATGTATAATGTAATATATTTGTCTAAATTTTTATTATTTAATGTATCTTATTTGAAATATTTATTTGTGATAAATAATGTGTCATCTTGATTTTAAATGAAATTATTATACTTTCGACAGTTCTTTTAATTTTAATAACTATACAAATTTTGCATATATATATATATATCAACAATTAATTGGATCACAATATAAATAATAATATATTATTTAAAACATAAATATCTAAAAAAAATAGAAAAAAATCTTATTTTGACATAAAATATTTTTTCAAATAACAAATAAAAACTAAAAATATGAAAAAAAATCAAATATGAAAACAAATGTAATTTATTTATATAATATACTATTAATATGAATAAATTAAAATTATTCTAAAAAATATATTTTTAGATTTTATACTATATGAAAAATAATACACAATTTTTTTTATCTATTTTTTCGAATTTTAAATTAAGCATACTTTAATTTATGGGTTAAATACCATTTGCCCCTAATGATTAAAAATGAAACTTGTGTTCCTTCATTTTTGGACATCAATCGAATTTACTGATTTCGTCATATTTTTCTATCCAAACTCAACAAAATATGTTTTTAAAAATTACTAAAATAACAGAAAACTTTTAAAAATATCATAACAAAACCGTTCGAAACTTTTATATATGTTACAATTGAGTCACAAGTCAACGGAGCCACGATTGAGCCTTAAACGAAGAGATTAGGGTTTGAGTCTTGACCTATGTTAGTGATGATCTACATATTACTCAAAGATGTAGATACACAATTGTGGCCAGATGCAGACTTTGAACTATTATGAGAAAATATGACAAAATGATGGAACTATTGGATCAATGGAACTGGGAGAATTAGGAGATTAAACATTGATAACATTAGGAGAATCACTCTGAAGAGGCGAAATTTGTGTGAACGGGTGAGAAGAAGATTCAGGTTCAACATTAATGGCAGTTGTTGGATTTCTTGGACTAATAGTAACAATGTGAGTGGGTTGAACTGGTACATAATTTGGATCAATAGCAACATAAGTAATAGTAACTAGAAATAACAAAGAGGAATATGAAGAAACAACTAAGAGGGAAAAGAAAGAAGGTGAAACTGGTGAATGGAATTTAATTAAAAAAAATTGTTTTGAGAATGAAAATATAGACTCTTCAAAGTGAACATATGCAAATATATACATTATATCATCTTAATCTAAGAATTTATAACCAATATGAAATGATGAATAGTTAAGATAGACACAAGGTTTGAACTTATTGTTAAGCTTGTGATTATTGAAATCTCTACCATGAGGAAAACACAAAGCAACCGTATACTTTGAGAAAGTGATCATCGTAAGCTCTTTTAAACATTTTTTTTCTTCAAATGGATAGACATTCTGCAGAACTTGTGTGGGCAAATTATTTATCAAATATGTAGAAGAAGCAAATGCACCCATCCAATGATTAAAAGGTATGGATGCCTGATCCATCAATGTCAAGCCAAGATCAACTATACGTTTGTTTTTACGTTCAACAATTCCATTATGTTGTGATGTATGTGATCATGTGATCAGTTGATGATCAATGCCCCATTGTCTAATTGAATGGCTTTGATTTTACAGTACAATTGATTTTCAACCAAGACATGAAATGTATGAAAAAATTTGACAACATCAAACTTCCTAACAAGAACAAGAGTTTGAGAATACATTGACAAAGTTGAGATAGTACTTACTATCATGTGAAAGGACAGGAGCTGGACTCCATAGGTCAACCTTCCAAAGGTGATTGAGTATATAGAATTTAAGAGTGAGAAAGGGAGTTCATAACTCTTACCTAATCGACAAGCTATGCATACAGAGGATGCAATAATATTTGAACTTATTTTGCAATGCTTTAGTATTTTTTGAAGGATAACATCATATGGATGCCCCAACCATGTACGTCCAACCATCTATGTGAAATGGAGAAAGATGATTCATCAGAAGATACAATAAGATTGGAAACATGAGTATTATTAGCACTAGAAACAACAAGGACATCATAAACATGTTTATTATCATTACATGAGGTACTAATGTAAACAACAGGGGTAGGTTGAGTGTGCTACAACACATTTTTATTCAATCTCTTTAACTATAGCTATGTGATTCTTAAGAGGAGGTGTAGATGCTCCTTGAGACACATTTGGAAGATGCATTTTATAAAGACCACCGTACTCATGCCCCTCCAGGAGAACCAAATGTTGTGTTTGTAGATCCTTCACAAAGCAACCAGGAGAATAAACACACAAGATACACATAATTACTCTTAGTAAATTGAGAAACAAACAGTAAATTCTTGGTAATATTAGGAGCATAGAGCACTTCACTCATGACTAAAGGATTAGTATGATGTGGGATCTGAGTGAAGCAAATAGGAGAAATTAATGTTGAAGTATTCCAAAATAGGTTGAGGATTGTGTCATTGATCAAGCTGTGTTGGTGAGGTAATTGGATGCTCCAGAATCAAAATACCGGGATGAATCATTGATAGATGATGAATTAAAGGCAGTAGCAACTGGAGATGCATGTGTTACACAATGAACTACGTCTGGTTGAACATTAAGAGTAGATAAGTGTACTGGAGCCGAAACAAACTAATAGTTCAGCTGAGTGATATAGCGTGGAGGTGGAGTTGATGCAGATTGATAGTTATGTTGATTGAGGTAATGTGAAAGTGATGTGGTACCATGAAACTGAGAACCAAAATCCATGAATATTGAGTTGCCATTAAAAGGTAGAAATTCAACATCATGCACCATTGAAAGAGGTGCATTAAATTCAAGAAACACAATGTGAAGGTTCATGAAAGTTTTGATCAAACTTATACCATCATCTCGTAACAAGATGACCAGGATTTCCACATAGTTGGTATTAAGGCTTGCTTAAGTTGGAGTAATATCCCCGGCCTCGACCACGATCAAACTGAGGTTGAGGCGGTTGATTCTGATGATAACATGTTGCATTCACTTGTTGAATATTCCCAGGTTCAATTAGACTAACATGGTATTAGAGCCATTCTATCCTAGGAATTTCTTTCGTTTTGATTTCGATTTTTCATCAACAAGGAGTTTCCACGTCGATGGCAGCATCAGTGCACGTCCAATGCAGCTCTAGAGTGCATCCAGTGTAGCACCAATGCACAACTAATGCACACCCAAATAAATTCTACTCCGTTTTAAAATTTATCTATTGCTCCTTTGTTTGCATAATTTTTTTATGCATTCTATGTGTTGTTGATGATTTGTAATTCTATCGAAGATGAAGTTTTTCTCCTTCATGCTGATGATGCATTGCTGAACGAATATGTATTATTGATGCTAATTTAAATAAACTAATTAATCTTCAGGTTCATATGAACTGTTTTCTACTGCTGCTGTGAGTATGTATATCTGATCCATGTTAGTGTGAATGTTGTCACTGAATTTTGGTTTGATCTGTACACATGTTAATCGTGCTTTGACAGCACTACTCATAGTAAATCCACTATAAGTGCATTGCATGTCCATTGCAAGTATCGTGATATATATATATAGTCATACATAAAAGAATGATTTTTCGACTAGTTTGTTACTACTACGCTTATATGAGCGGGCTCCTACTAATGAGCATTCAGTAACCTAAAACCAACGTTATAACAACGCTCACATAGGCTAGAAGCCATATAACACCCTCACAATTGAGCTGTTCACAGTCATTCTAAGTTTCTTTTATAAGGGGGTAGACGAAATCTGACTGCAACACTAGGGTTCAATGTCCTTTTATACACACAAAATTCTATCTTAGCTAAGCTTACAAGGATTCCAAAAATCACAAACAAATCTAACTTAGGGATAAGATTCTACCCATATTTATCATTAAGATTACATCCGCAACAATTTATCTATAAGCCCACATCTTATGCTCCAGCATATATGGTTTGATCATCAACTCCTTTGCGGATAAGATCATATACTTAAGGAGATCACAAGCATACTAGAGAGGCACTTGATCACCATCTTCGGATTGGGACTTCGCAATTCAACCACTCGTATAAATTTTCACATTCTTCAATCGGCCAAGGCTTTCACCGAAGCCAAACTTTGCCTCTTGAAGTGCTTTTGCGTGCTCAATGTACCCATTGCACTTGCGTGACACATTCACTGCACGTCCAATACACGTTCATTGTGCATTCGTTATGCTTATCACCAAGGCACGTTCACCGGACAATCAAGGGACGCTCACTACAAATTTGCTACGATGGGTCTTCTCATCAAGGGACTTCATTCATGGGACTTTTGTTCACATGCTATTTCGAACGCTTGACATCTACGCCAATGCTCGTGTTCGGAATGCTCGCTTCAGATGCTTGCCGTCTTGCAAAGGTACACATTTTTCATGCTTTGCTCTGCGTATTTACCACGATTCGCTCCGTGGTTCACTTTTGATTGTCTGCCTTCCTTGCCAAGGGACACACAATGCACTACCAAGGGACCCCCGCTGCACCAACCAATTTGCCCCAAGCATTCCCCCATCCATAAGTATTTTGATCGTTCTCGAAACACCAAAACTTTGCTACAATCACTTTGTTTTGTGCTCCATTTGCTTTGGCTAGTGTGTCTATCATAGCAAATCCATGCCACCAGTCATAGCCAACTTTTAGTGTGTGACAAACCTTCCCTACCATGCGAAGTTTACGCCTTCGTCGACATAAAATCACGGTACTTCCGTACTTGATCTTCAAGCATTGCTTCCCTGTCCCATGTCGCATCCATCCCCGGCTTGTTTTTTTCAAAAGTACTAAGTACTATCTTAGTCGTCTTTTCTTGTGGTATCCTAATGTTTGATGTTCAAGAATTTGTTCTACTTGATCCCCCAGCTTGGTCTTCACTACAAGTGGGGCTCGTTTCTTATTCGCCTTTTCGATTCGCTCAAAATCCTCATGAAAAAGTTTGAGAAAGTTCACATGAAATGTTGGGCTGATCTTCATTTGTTTCGATAAGACTAATCGATAAGCCGCGGCTCCAACTCATTTCATCAATTCAATAGGGCATTCGTAACGTTTGAACAAACCTTGATGTTATCTCTTGGTCGTTAGATTCTTCCACATTTGTGGAGTCAGCTTCAGCATCACTTTATTACCCACTTTAAATTCCATCGATCGACGTCGTTGATCCACATATTCTTCATCCTTCTCAACACTTTGGTCAAGCTATTTTGAGCTTCCTCGACATTTCTTGTTTTTCCGCAGCAAAATGATGTGCAACGTGGAAATCATGCCTTTCTTTGTTCAATACTAGGTCCTAGGGCGTAAATATTTGATACGCCATTGCTAACTCGAAGAGGGTGCGTCCCATTGCTAAGGTTCGATACAGATTATGACAAAACTGAGCGGTATCCAACAACTCGAACCAATTCCACTCACTAGCCGATGCATAATGCCGAAGTTACTCTTTCAAGAACGCATTCATCCGCTCAGTTTGTTTGGATGTCTAAGGATGATTGGCAGTGGAAAACTTTAGTTTTATACACATCGGATTGAAAATATGAGTCTGACATCTGCCTGTGAATCACACATCACGATCACTCACAATATCGAGCGGTACTCCGAATTTCTTCACTATGTTTTTGTAAAACAAGTTAGTTGTCTTCTCATTCGAACATATTCCAAGGTACGGCATAAACATCCCATATATAGAGAACCGATCAACCACTACGAAAATGCTTGACATCCCACCGATCTCTCAAAATCCGACAATGAAATCCATGAATACAGATATCCACGGTTTTTCTGGCACTGGTAGGGGTTGAAGCAATCCCGCGCTCGTCCTTCTTTTCGTCTTATGTTGTTGGCACACTAAGAATGTTTTTACGTACAACTTGATGTTGTCTTCCATATTAGGCTAGAAGAATGCGATCATCCTTTGTTGTTCTGGATGTCCTGTCCACTTTAAGTCATTCAATTTGTTCATTAGTGTCGTTCGCCATCCCCCTCCGTAAGTAATGTACAAGCGATCACCCTTTGCGTAAAGGAGGTCGTCTTGCAGGTAATAACGTAAAACGTCTTCATCTTTCACTTGCTTCTTCAGACGATTGTAATCATCATTCGTCGTGCACGATCGCCAAATCTTAACTGTGTAATCCGAAACAACAGTCGATAAGCTAGCTGTTGGGTATCGATAGTGACGGCCCAATAAGAAAAGGCCTCGAAGGCCCAATAACTATAGAGGGGGTAAACCCATGACATCCGAACCGGATCGGCCCAAGTACAAGCCAAACTTGGCCCACCATCGAGTAATCCAGAATCGAGCCCAAAGTCTATAGAGACGCCAAAGGCTCTCAGACTGCTCGCCATTCTCTACCAAGTCGCGACCTTCCACTGCTCGACATGGGAGTGCTCGCCCCGAAGAGAGCCTTGCCTCTCTCCTCTGGTCCCACTAAACCGTTAATAACAGAGTGGCCAAGATATCCCGCATATCCCGGTCACATATTCACTAAAGATTAGATTTGGTAACTGCAATATCTCGCAGTAACTGCCATATCCCACGATCCGAATCTTCAGCAACTCAATATACATTAAGATATTCAGTTGCCTTTATACGGTTCTATCTCTCTTACCCTATAAATATCCTTGCTTTACATACGTACTTTACGTTTTGAGTTTTATACACACATATACTCATTTAAGCATCGGAGAGGGACCCAGAGGCACCCCCTCTGTTGCGTTCCCCTACTTGCAGGTTCACCGGAGTTGGAGCTGAAGCGTCACCCCAACCTTGTCTGGTATTCAATTCACTGCCAGATCAGCATTCAGGATTTCACGATCCAACATTTGGCGCCGTCTGTGGGAAACGAGCAATTCAGCCATGAGAACTCGATCCCAAAGCAACCGTCGGAATCAGACTAGGGAGCGATCCTCAGATAGCTCTGATTCCGCCGCCGCTTCACCGCTTCAACAGGAACCTGCCAGCCGAGCAGGAGTTAACGCTGTTCCTCTGCGGACAGCCCGAGAACATGTCGGTGATTCAAGACCGACCCCAGCTGCTGATCAAAACGGAGCCCCTGCGCCGCAGACAGTCCACATTGCGGGGCAGAATATTAATTTAACCCCCGAGATGGTCTCCTTGCTGGAAGCCATCCTAGGACAGGCGCGCCGCCAGGCCCCTGCTCCTCAGGAAAACAATCCCTCTGCTCCTAAGGAAAATCACCGCCCTGCTGCCACAGGGCCTTCACCTTCAGAAGCGGCCAATCCTAGTCCTGCTGCGCATCAGGAGGATCAGGAGATGACGTCAGGTCAGCAGTCCCTACCTCCAGCGCACACCAAGGAGCCAGCAGCCGCATATACTGCCAATCCTTCCGGTCCGCCTCCACCCGGAGCCTCTCCCATGTACTGCACTGTGGAGCAGATGGATGACCTCCTCAGCAAAAGGCTCCAGGAAAGACAGTTGACAGTCATAGCTCCCTTCAAGGAGCAGTCCTCTCATCCATTCACCGACGCGCTCGTCGCTATCAAAATCCCGAAGGATGTGGTTGCTCGGGCCATACCTGAGTATAGCGGTGGAGGAGATCCCACCGTACATGTCAACAAGCATGAGGCCTCCCTTCTGGGTAAGTCAAACGATCCCAATCATTTGGCTTTGCTATTTCCATCTACTCTTTCGGGTTCGGCTTCGTCCTGGTTCTTCGGCCTCCCTGCAGGATCAATCGGAACTTGGGCAGAGTTAAGAAGCAAGTTCCTGGAGAGATACATGGGCGAGCGCCAGTTGCTGAAGAGCGTGGTCGCCCTTGACTCGGTCAAACAGCAGCCTGGAGAGTCGCTGTCCAACTTCTACGGGCGTTTTCATCAAAACGTCACAGAATTAGATCGCCGAATCTCGGATGGGGAGATCATTCGAGCATTCTACAGAGGTCTGGATGTGGCCAACAAGGCCTCGAGAAAGCTGCGAAACAGCTATCACGTAAAGGAGATAGAGACATTGGAGGAGTTGGCATCCAGAGCGAAAGGTTTCATAGACCTTGAGCGCGCAAACATCGAGGCTAACCTCCTGACGACCTCGCTAAGGGTAACCCCTGAACCCCGACGCGATGGTAAGAAGGAGGTCAAGAAGGAGAAAAAGGGAAAAGAAAGTAAGCCGCGAGTCGAGTCTCTTCCAGCGCCTCGCCATCCAGAGGTCCCTGAGTACTTCACGCCTTTAAATAGGCAGATCTCAGCGGTACTAGTCGAGATGGAGAGGAGATCCTTGGCGAGGCCACCGATGCCTCGCCGAGGTGGGTTACCCATGGGCAAGGATGTCGAGAGCTATTGCAG
Source organism: Chamaenerion angustifolium (assembly GCA_946814005.1). Classification (NCBI taxonomy): domain Eukaryota; kingdom Viridiplantae; phylum Streptophyta; class Magnoliopsida; order Myrtales; family Onagraceae; genus Chamaenerion; species Chamaenerion angustifolium. The sequence continues at coordinate 8,117,820 of OX328279.1, forward strand.
ATACCACAAGTGCAAGGGCCATAAGACAGACGATTGCAAGATTCTGAAACGAGATATAGAGAGGCTGATTCAGGGGGGAATGTTGAAGGAATTTGTGGCAGGGCGAGACCGAAGTCGAACGCCCCCCAGGAGACATCGTTCACCAGCCCCTGCAGATCAAGCTGAGCCTTCTGGAAGCAAGAGGAGAGTGAATCTGATTGCAGGAGGATTCGGCGCAGGCGGCGAGAGGTCAAACTCCAGAGAGGTCTACGCCACTCAGATCTCTACGGCAGTTCAGTTGGGGAAGCGACCCCGACCTGAAGAAAACATTGTCATCTCATTCTCTGAAGATGATTTGACACATGTCACCACGCCCCACAACGACGCTCTGGTCATTACGGCAGATATTGACGGCTGTGATGTTGCAAGGATTCTGGTCGACGGAGGCAGCTCGACAGACATCCTGTTTCTGGACGCCTTCGAAAAGATGGGCAAATCAAAACGCGACCTGAAGAGGGTCGACTTTCCGCTGATCGGATTTGCGGGAAGGACAACTTATCCACTGGGGGCTATAACCATGCCAGTGATTTTTGGCGAGGGGTGGAAAAGCATCAAGGTGTCGGTCACTTTCCTGGTGGTCGATTCACCTACATCCTACAACGCCATTATAGGGAGAACCACGATCAACCCAAATAAGATTGTGGCCTCCACTGTCCACCAGAAGATGAAGTTCCCTACTCCGAACGGGATTGGAGAAATGCTCGGAGATCAGCCTTCCTCGCGGCAATGTTATGTGAACTGTTTACGCAGGAAGAACCAAAGGGAGGCGCTCGCCATCGAGACAGAGGCCGATCCCCGCGAGGACTTGGCTCGACCAGCACCCATGGAGGAATTGGAGGAGGTCGAGATCGATGGTCCGGACAAAAAGGTGCGCATTGGGACCACCTTGAAAGAGGATCAGAAGGAGGCCATGACCGCTCTCCTCAAGGAATTCAAAGAGCTCTTTGCCTGGCAGCCGAGCGACATGCCAGGAATCAGCACAGATATTATCTCGCATGAGCTCAGGATAGACCCCTCCATCAAGCCGATCGCCCAAAAGAGAAGATCGTTCGGGACTGATAAACGTTTGGCGATCAGGCAGGAAGTCGGCAGGTTGATTGAAGCTGACTTCGTCAGAGAGGTAAGATTCCAGAGCTGGGTAGCCAACCCAGTTTTGGTCAGGAAATCTAATGGCAAGTGGAGGATGTGCGTCGACTTCCGCGACTTAAACAAGGCTTGCCCCAAAGATTCATATCCCCTTCCAAGAATTGATCAGCTAGTCGATGCTACCTCGGGTCATGAGATGCTGAGCTTCATGGACGCCTATTCAGGCTACAACCAGATCAGAATGCATCCAGACGACGAGGCCCACACTGCTTTCTATGCTGACGGGGACATTCTATGCTACAAGGTGATGCCCTTTGGTCTCATCAATGCCGGGGCAACTTATCAGCGGATGGTGAACCGACTGTTCCAGGACATGCTGGGAAGGAACATGGAGGCCTACGTGGATGATATGCTCGTTAAATCCATCAAAGGCAATCCTCATACCACCGACCTCCGTGAAGCTTTTGAATGCATGAGGAGACACAGCGTTCGCCTGAACCCAGCAAAGTGCGCCTTTGGAGTCAAGTCCGGGAAGTTCCTGGGTTTTGTGGTCAGCGAAAGGGGCATTGAAGCAAACCCGGAAAAGCTAAAGGCCATAGAAGAAATGAAGTCACCAACCTGCCATAAGGAAGTCCAATGCCTGAACGGCCGACTAGCTGCTCTTAACCGCTTCCTCTCCAAAGCAAGCGACAAGTCCCTCCCGTTCTTCAAAACCTTGAGGGCCAACCGTAAGTTCGAATGGACGCCAGACTGCGAGGAAGCATTCCAGTCCTTGAAAAGGCATATTCAAACACTCCCAGCTCTGGCAAAACCCGTTCCAGGCGAGCAGCTTTTCCTCTATTTAGGCATTAGCGATGTGGCAGCCAGTGCTGTTTTAATAAGGGAGGAGAATAATGTTCAGAGTCCAGTGTATTTCATTAGCAAAATGTTCAACTCAGCAGAAATAAAATATGTCCAGATTGAGAAGTATCTCTATGCCTTAGTTATTGCTGCTCGGAAGCTGAGACCATACTTTCATGCGCACGACATCACGGTCCTCACCAATCAACCTCTCAAAAACTTCCTGATGAAGCCAGATTCTTCAGGAAGAATGGTCAAGTGGGCGATCGAGCTCAGCGAGTTCAGGATCAAATTTGCGCCAAAAACGGCCATCAAAGGTCAAGCACTAGCTGATTTCATAGTGGAAAGCACGAGTAACGATCAAGCGGAGGCAGAAAACAGGCCAAGTCAGTCAGCAAACGACAATCAAATCTGGGAACTCTATACGGATGGGTCTTCATCAAAAGAAGGCTCGGGGGCAGGTTTAATTCTTATTCCTCCTGAGGGCGAGCCTCTGAAATACGCGATCGCCTTGACATTCCCGGCGACCAATAACGAAGCAGAATATGAGGCTCTTATCACTGGACTCAGACTGGCAAAAGGAATGGGTATAACAGCGCTTAAAGTAAAAAGTGATTCAGAACTTATTGTCAATCAGGTTAATGGCGCTTACGAGGCAAAGGGAGAAAAGATGAAGAAATATCTCGGCATCGCCAAAAAACTAGTTGTGGAAATCCCAAATTTCGCGATTGAGTTTATTCCTCGCCAAGAAAACCAGATGGCAGATTCTTTGAGTAAGCTAGCCTTCGGAGGGGCGACAATCCAGGATGTGCAATTTCTGGAAAAGGCCCTATGTTCAGTCCTTGAAAACAGAGCGGAGGTCTTCAACATTCAAGAACAGGTCACCTGGATGACCCCGTTCCAGAATTATTTGAAAGAAGGCATCCTCCCAGAGGACGAAGGCGAATCCACTAGGATTAGAAGACTCGCAGCCAGTTATCTAATCATCGATGGAGAACTCTATAGAAGAGGTTATTCGACGCCTTACTTGAGATGTGTTGCTCTACCCGAAACAGAAAAAGTTCTTCGAGAAGCTCATGAAGGGGCAGCGGCATGTCATGAAGGTGCTCGTTCACTAAGCAGGAAAATATTCAGACTGGGATATTACTGGCCGACCTTGGGAAAAGACGCAGCCGAATTAACACAGAAGTGTGAAATTTGCCAGCAGTTTGCACCACGATCGGGTCGACCATCGACATTATTATCCCCAATGGCGGGTGCCTGGCCCTTCGCTCAATGGGGAATCGATATATTGGGTCCTTTTCCCATTAGCACTGGTCAGCGTACTCACATTATAGTGGCGATCGACTACTTCACTAAGTGGGTAGAGGCGAAAGCTCTAGCTTCGACAACGGAATTCCAAGTTATCAAGTTCATGCAGGTCAACATATTCTCCAGGTTTGGTATTCCCAAAATACTCATCAGCGATAATGGTCCGCAATTCGTTGGAAAGGAATTGAAATGGCTCTGTGAAGAGTATCACATCGACCATCGCTTCAGTTCAGTACATCACCCTCAAACGAATGGGCAAGCTGAAGCAGCCAACAAGGTTGTCTTAGCAGGACTCAAGAAAAGGGTTCGAGCATTCAAAGGGAACTGGGCAGACGAACTGGAAAACGTATTATGGGCCATCAGAACAACGCCTAAGGCGGCCACAGGAGAAACGCCTTTCAGTTTAGTGTACGGATCAGAAGCAGTAGCACCAACTGAATTAGCAGTGCCTACCCACAGAGTCCTACACTTTAACGCGGAGGCAAATGAGATCGAGCGCAGAACTGACCTCGACTTGGCAGAGGAAAAGAGATGGCTCTCGGAAAAAACACAGGCAAAAATGCGCTTGGCGACCGCTCGGTATTTCAATAGAAAAGTTAGCGCTCGCCAATTTTTCGTGGGGGAGATGGTTATGAGAAGGAATGAATTTACAAGGCTGGACAGTAAAAACAAACTTTCAGCCAAATGGGAAGGACCATACAAAGTAGTAGAGATCGCCGCACCAGGATCCTACTATTTGGAAACCACCGAAGGCGAGAGGTTACCTCGTCCATTTAATTCAGAGCATTTAAGAAGATTTTATGCATAGCTTGTAATCAAACGGATTATGTCAATAAAAGAAAGCCATTCCTTCACAAAGCGTGTCCACTCGAAGCAAGCTGAAGCCAAAAAGCCCTGACGCCAAAGTCAGGCCTCAAAAAGCCCTAGCAACAAAGCTAGGCCAAAAGCCCTAGCACCAAAGCTAGGCCAAAAGCCCTGACGCCAAAGTCAGGCCTCAAAAAGCCCTAGCAACAAAGCTAGGCCAAAAGCCCTAGCACCAAAGCTAGGCCAAAAGCCCTGACGCCAAAGTCAGGCCTCAAAAGCCCTAGCAACAAAGCTAGGCCAAAAGCCCTAGCAACCAAGCTAGGCCAAAAGCCCTGACGCCAAAGTCAGGCCTCAAAAGCCCTAGCAACAAAGCTAGGCCAAAAAGCCCTAACAACAAAGTTAGGCCAAAAGCCCTAACAACAAAGTTAGGCCAAAAGCCCTAGCAACAAAGCTAGGCCAAAAAGCCCTGTCGCCAAAGACAGGCCAAAAGCCCTAACAACAAAGTTAGGCCAAAAGCCCTAGCAACAAAGCTAGGCCAAAAAGCCCTGTCGCCAAAGACAGGCCAAAAGCCCTAACAACAAAGTTAGGCCAAAAAAGCCTTAGTAACAAAACTAGGCCACAAAAGCCCTAACAACAAAGTTAGGCCTCAAAAAACCTGACGCCAAGAGTCAGGCAAAGCCCTGACGCCAAAGTCAGGCCAAAAGACCTAGCAAAATGTTAGGCAAAATGAAAGCCCTGACGCCAAAGTCAGGCCAAAGAAAGTTTAGGCGATCACTATCGATGATAAAGCCTGACAAATTACAAATCCCTTGTTATTAGGCCAACACCTCAAAGGTTTAAACTTCAAAGAAGGTAATATCTCTTTGAACTTAGAAGTTTACGCTTTTAAGTGTCAAAAGTATTATCCTTAGAAAGTTTAGCTTATGATGGGTCTACGGCTTTAAGGGTCGACGACATTACAAAGCAAGAAAAAAGTGGAAAGTAATTATGAGTAAGATATTGGATAGCTAAATATGTTCGAAGTCGATTATGAGAAGGAATGAATTTACAAGGCTGGACAGTAAAAACAAACTTTCAGCCAAATGGGAAGGACCATACAAAGTAGTAGAGATCGCCGCACCAGGATCCTACTATTTGGAAACCACCGAAGGCGAGAGGTTACCTCGTCCATTTAATTCAGAGCATTTAAGAAGATTTTATGCATAGCTTGTAATCAAACGGATTATGTCAATAAAAGAAAGCCATTCCTTCACAAAGCGTGTCCACTCGAAGCAAGCTGAAGCCAAAAAGCCCTGACGCCAAAGTCAGGCCTCAAAAAGCCCTAGCAACAAAGCTAGGCCAAAAGCCCTAGCACCAAAGCTAGGCCAAAAGCCCTGACGCCAAAGTCAGGCCTCAAAAAGCCCTAGCAACAAAGCTAGGCCAAAAGCCCTAGCACCAAAGCTAGGCCAAAAGCCCTGACGCCAAAGTCAGGCCTCAAAAGCCCTAGCAACAAAGCTAGGCCAAAAGCCCTAGCAACCAAGCTAGGCCAAAAGCCCTGACGCCAAAGTCAGGCCTCAAAAGCCCTAGCAACAAAGCTAGGCCAAAAAGCCCTAACAACAAAGTTAGGCCAAAAGCCCTAACAACAAAGTTAGGCCAAAAGCCCTAGCAACAAAGCTAGGCCAAAAAGCCCTGTCGCCAAAGACAGGCCAAAAGCCCTAACAACAAAGTTAGGCCAAAAGCCCTAGCAACAAAGCTAGGCCAAAAAGCCCTGTCGCCAAAGACAGGCCAAAAGCCCTAACAACAAAGTTAGGCCAAAAAAGCCTTAGTAACAAAACTAGGCCACAAAAGCCCTAACAACAAAGTTAGGCCTCAAAAAACCTGACGCCAAGAGTCAGGCAAAGCCCTGACGCCAAAGTCAGGCCAAAAGACCTAGCAAAATGTTAGGCAAAATGAAAGCCCTGACGCCAAAGTCAGGCCAAAGAAAGTTTAGGCGATCACTATCGATGATAAAGCCTGACAAATTACAAATCCCTTGTTATTAGGCCAACACCTCAAAGGTTTAAACTTCAAAGAAGGTAATATCTCTTTGAACTTAGAAGTTTACGCTTTTAAGTGTCAAAAGTATTATCCTTAGAAAGTTTAGCTTATGATGGGTCTACGGCTTTAAGGGTCGACGACATTACAAAGCAAGAAAAAAGTGGAAAGTAATTATGAGTAAGATATTGGATAGCTAAATATGTTCGAAGTCGATTAAAGGCTCAAGAATATAAAAGCATTCAATAGAAAAATCCAAGTCTTCGACAGATAATTACAAACCAAAAACAGAAAATACAAAAATGGCTATCTAAAAAAGAAAAATACGGTCGCCAAGGAGTTAGGTACTTCAAGCTTTGGGGTTCTCGGGGGCAAAGACGCTCTGCTCGCCTTCGGGGGCAGAAGTATCGGGCTCGCCTTCAGGAGCAGCCTCCCCAGCAACAGAGGGCTGCGAAGGCTGACTCCGCAGGAAGGTCTTCAAGGAGGCAACTTCCCCAAGAGGAAAGTGGGGATCGACCGCCTGGACCTCCTCCACCAGGCCTTGAAGAAATTCGGCAATCGCCGACTTCATCACCTTCAAGGCCTGGTCCTCAAAGTCTTCGGAGGCCTTGAACTCCTCAATCACGGCATGGGGTGAAGGAACCGCTTTCAGCTGATCAGCCAGTCGGTTCTTTTCCTCCTCTAGGGCGACCCCCCTAGCTTCGGCAGCATTCCTCTGGGCCTCCGCGGCGACCCTAAGAGCGTCTGACTCGACCAACTGGGCACGAGCTTCCTTCAACTCGGCCTCCAGGCGAGCACGGACCGCCTCCCCTTCATCAAGGCACTGATGAAGGGCCTCAGCTTCATGAAGGAAGGCTGCAGCATCAGCCTCCCTCTTCTTGACATCAGCAAGGAGGCGCTGCTCCTTCCTGAAATACTCCTCCCGGGCGCCGTCCACCAAGGTGATTGCCATGTCAGCAGTCTTCTTGATGGCCTCCAACTGCCCGGGGGTGACCCCTGTGCTTCGGTATTGCTCCAGCTCGACAAGCAGTTCAGAGTGCTTGTCGGCGAGCTCGCCGAAAACGCGGCCGAGGATCACCTCTTCCCGAACGAGCTGACAACAAAAGCACAAGGAAAATGTCAAGTCATCAAAATGAAAAGGAATGACAAGGAATAAATAATGGAAAGAGGGCGAAATCATACCAGGGCAACTCGTTCGAAGTGGGTCCGTAAGAACCCCTCGATCTGAGGAAGCTCCGTAGGGACAATCGAACGGTCCTTGGGAGGAATTATCCCATCAAGGAGCCGCATGCACATATCCGGGCTACCCCGTAGGCTCTTCTGGGCGGGGTACCCCTTCTTGGCAAGGTCCCCACAAGGGACCCAAGGCCTCCGAGAGTCCCCAACCTTAAAAGGCTGGAACAAGCTCGCCATGGAGCAGTACTCCTCGGCGGGAGCCCTCGAGGAGCTGGAAGCAGCAGGCCCCTTCTTTTGGGCCCCAGACTCCTTAGTAGGAGCCGTGGGCACTGAAGAGGCGGGAGGCGCCAAAGACAAGGCCTTCTCCTTAGCGGCGGAAGGGCCCTGAAGAGAGGGAGAAGGAGACGCCGTGTCCAAACCCTTCCCTTTGCTGGCAGAAAGGTCCTTAGGAGGGGAAGGAGAAGGATGTTGGTCGACATCAGGGTGCTCTTCACTCCTGACCTTCTTAGAAGGAGGAGGAGGAGGGTCCCGGGCCACGTCCGCCAAGGACTCCACTGCAAAGCAACAAGACAATAAGTCAGGAGTCAGAGAACCGCAGAATGTAAAAACATTAAATCAACAAAAGGCGAGGTAGTACCTGGTTGGCGAGGGCCAGTAGTGGCCGAAGGAAGCGTCTCCTCGGGCTTCCTCTTGGTCGAACGCCTAGAAGGAGGAGGGGGAGAGCTTAGCAGCACCTGGTCGGAGGACAATCCCGCCGATCCCTGGTCATCAAAGAGACCTATCAGTTTTTTGCTCTTGCTTACAACCTTCCCTACAAGTAATAAAACAAGGGAAGGGTTAGAAAATTACCCAATCATCAAAGATTGGTGTAGCTTGATGAATGCCCGCCATCTCAAGGGCATTCTCGGTAGTCTCCGCCACTGAGCGGATGGACTTGAACTGAGATGACCGATGCAGCCGATATAAATCGTCGATGGCATTCCGATCACTTCCGGACAATTCTTCGAAGGAGGGAGGAAAATCCTTGTCCGGAGCAAACAATTTCCAAGGTACGCCCCCCTTATACAAGAAGTAAAACTTCTTGTAATTGGAGTTAGTGGCCCGGAAATCATCGATCAGGCGGACATGGACGTTCCAAGCCCATCCTTGAGGGCCTCCCCACTCCGAAAACTTCGGCCAGCGGGATTGGAAGTGGTGAAAGTGGTTAGCCCCTGCTGCCAGCCGGAAGAAGCACCGGAACAGGGCCAGTGAATATACCCATTCCTGGCGTAAGCATAGGAACTTGAAGCCGACCCACATTCTGAGGGCATTCGGGACAAGCTGTGTGGGGTGAATCCCGTAAAACTGACACAAGGTCTGTAAATCCTCACAGAGAGGAAAACGCAACCCAGCATCGATCTGGGCCGCATAAATGTAAACCTCTCCATCGTGAGGAAAATGCAGACCTAGGCCAGGATACCTAGGAGCATCCTCCGCACTGAAGCCACCAAGCGCCACCATGGTCTTAAAGTAAGCCGGCTTCAGTTCGTTAGGCTTGATATCTACTCAGAATGATTCAAGTATGGCACAGCAAGTATAAAAACAAAGGAAAACAGAGGATATTGCCAAAATAGAGCAATAAAAGGGCGAAAGTTTACCTTTTGGGGAAAAAATAGGCGTGTTCAGCTCAGGGCCATCTACCACCACTGGGGTGGCCGCAGACCTTCCCACGTCAGGCTGTTTCCCCGCTGAGGAGGGCACAACTTCATCCCTAATGGTCAAGGGAACACCGACATTCTGAGGGGCGCTGGCTTTGTTAGCACCCTTGATGGCCATGTGTTTTATTCGCTGACTTCTGGGGGCCATGGAAATGGTCGAAATGAGAACTGAAGAGGATTGAAAGAGAAAGGGAAGGTTTGCAGCGAAGTTCTGAAAATCTGAAGGAGTGGATAAGCGTAAAAAACAAAATGCAGAAACTGACGTTTCCTATATAGATCAAAAGGGGAGTAACCGCCACGAGCAAATCGAAGCGACGCAGAGGAATAATTGCACCCTTTTGGAAAAAACCGAAGCAATGTCAGAATTCCAAGAGACAACGGTTGGCTGGTACAGACAGCTGTCAAGCTACCCTGGGTTTACGGAAAAGTAAATGTCAGGCGTGCCTCAAGTGACCGTTCGATTTCTGGACAACCGTGCAGTTATTAAATGCTAAAATTCCACTAAGGAGACAAGGTGGTCGCCAACGCACTAATAAAGCTTTAGCAGAAATACCTCGGGTAGATAATGATCGCCTAACTAAGAAAGATAGACTTCCATAAGCCTGAGTCACCTCGAGTGATCGCCAAAAGGGAATAAAAGGAAGGATATTCTTTCGGCTTTGAACAGAGAAGGAATCGCTCGCCAAATGAGCTCGAAGTGTCTCAAAGGCACTGAACCATTACCAAAGACGTCACTATCTAAAACCCTACCAGGAAATCAAGCTCGACTGAAGGAACTCCAATCAAGCTTCGGGGGCAAATGTTGGGTATCGATAGTGACGGCCCAATAAGAAAAGGCCTCGAAGGCCCAATAACTATAGAGGGGGTAAACCCATGACATCCGAACCGGATCGGCCCAAGTACAAGCCAAACTTGGCCCACCATCGAGTAATCCAGAATCGAGCCCAAAGTCTATAGAGACGCCAAAGGCTCTCAGACTGCTCGCCATTCTCTACCAAGTCGCGACCTTCCACTGCTCGACATGGGAGTGCTCGCCCCGAAGAGAGCCTTGCCTCTCTCCTCTGGTCCCACTAAACCGTTAATAACAGAGTGGCCAAGATATCCCGCATATCCCGGTCACATATTCACTAAAGATTAGATTTGGTAACTGCAATATCTCGCAGTAACTGCCATATCCCACGATCCGAATCTTCAGCAACTCAATATACATTAAGATATTCAGTTGCCTTTATACGGTTCTATCTCTCTTACCCTATAAATATCCTTGCTTTACATACGTACTTTACGTTTTGAGTTTTATACACACATATACTCATTTAAGCATCGGAGAGGGACCCAGAGGCACCCCCTCTGTTGCGTTCCCCTACTTGCAGGTTCACCGGAGTTGGAGCTGAAGCGTCACCCCAACCTTGTCTGGTATTCAATTCACTGCCAGATCAGCATTCAGGATTTCACGATCCAACACTAGCCACCATAGAAACTGATTCTTTGTGAAGTTAGCACATTAGCTACTTCGTTATGCCTTCCCGGTATGCGTTTCCACTCGAAATCGTACTCTGCCTAATAATCTTGTCAACGTGCTTGTGTTGGGGACTTCTACTGTGTTTTGAATAATGTATTCACCACATTGTTTGTCTTTACTATGAACGTTGTTCCCAACAGGTACACTCTACAAACTCGCAAAATATGGATTACCACAAGCATCTCCCGATCGTGAGCAGAATATCTTTCTTTAGTAGTTTGAACTTCTAAATTTCGAATGCTACAGGATGCCCGTCTTGAACTAACACTCCACCAATCGCTTTATCTGATGCATTGGTGTGCACTTTGAAGGCTTTATCAAATTCATGCAACTTCAAAACTGGTTCGGAGGCAATGATTTCGTGTTCCTTTGCAAATTCCTTCGAACACTTCTCATCCCAGTTGTACTCGCATTCCTTCTTCAATAAGTCCGTCAACAGGGCTAGAATCTTGGAGTAGTCACGAATGAACAACCTGTAATAGTTGGCCAATCCGAGAAAACTCCCTAGTTTGCGAACATTTACCGGGGCAGGCCACTCGTGTATCGCTTTTACTTTCAGTGAATCCATCTGTACTCTTCCTCAACTGATCACATACCCCAAGAATCCGATTTCCTTCAAATGGAACTCGCACTTCTCCCATTTGACATAAAGGGAGTGAAACCACAATCTCCCAAAGACTCGCCGAAGGTGCTCCAAGTGTTCCGCAAAAGTGATATACACAATACTATCATCAAGGTACACCACCACAAAATCATTTAATAATTCATGGAACACATCATTCATGAAGTTACAGAACGTTGTCGGGGAATTTGTGACGCCAAAGCGCATCGCTAGGAACTCGTGCGACACGTATCGCGTTACCATCGTCGTCTTCACTCGCAACAATCCGCACTTGCCAATGTCCGGAGATCCAACTTGGTGAAATACTCCGCCATGCTTAATCGATTAAACAAGTCCGAGATTAGTGGAATTATAAAAGGTTTTTGACGGTCACCTTGTTCAATTTGGGATACTCCACACATATACGAATCAATCAGCCATGCCTCTCTTGGAATAACACTGGGGCACCGAATGGTGCCTTGGACGGTTAGATCTTTCTTGCGTCAAGCAACTCGCCCAACTGCTTCCTTAGCTCGATCAACTCCTTAACGGACATTCAGTAAGTCACTTTATCCGGGGCCTTCATACCCGACAGAAGCTCAATTGTGGTCGATTTCCCTTCTCGGTAGCAATCCTTTTGGTATCGTGTCTCACATTACATCCTTGAATTCAATCAAGATGTGATCCACTGGTTCGGCCACGAGTCTGGCCTCCACTTTGCTTGAATCCATCACCTCCCATACGGAGAAGAGGTAGGTAGGCACACGTTTCTTCCAACCATGCGCCAGTTGCATGGCTGAAGCAAATTCAATCGACCTTGCACACTTTGTGACTTATTGGAATTGTTGAAAAAAACAAGTTTTTTTGGGGTTGTTGATGAACGTTCCACACGCCATAGGGCATCACCGAGACCATCGCCTTTATGAAAAAACTAATTTCGAGGATAAAGTCGAAGTCATCGATAAGGACAACTAAGAAATCGATTGAACCTTCCCACTGAGCTATCTTCGCTGGTACTTGGGTCATGCCTGTAACAACAGGACTTTCAGAATGCACAACTTTCACTTGAGTCAAGTACATTTCTACCTTGAAAGCGAGTTTTTCAGTTATCCTATATGAACAGAAAGAATGTGTAGCTCCAGTATCCACCATTTTCTCCAACACCCTTCCCGCTAAGACAAATACTTACATAGATAAAACTAGGCTTTGTAAGGGCCTTAGTTGCCTTTATTGCTTCGAGCACTTGCATTGAGGCTACTCTCGACGGTTCACCCTTCTCGTCATCCGACACGCTAGGGGTCTTACACGATGTATTCACTCTTTCTTTCCTCGTGCACTCATGAGACTTGTTAGGTCCGTTGCAAATGATACACCCTTGATGGGTCTTCAGATTTTTCTTCCAGCTGCCTCCCAACTTTGATCCGCCCTTATCATGTTTTTCCTGCTTGGGTTGATACTGCACTTTTCTCCTCCCTTTGTCAACTGGCTTGTACAACAGCTTATCGTTGCTATCACCATCTTTCTTAGTCCCCTTGTCGGCACGATAAACCGCGAGAAGCTCGATCAATCCGTCAGTCGCAATAATGGCACTCTTCTAAGCTTTCACTCCCCTTCGCTGAAGCTCAACCTGAGTCCAGTTTTTTAATCATTTCATGAAGTTGAACAATTGATCACCCTATGTCATGTCTGAAATTGCAGTCATAATAGCAGTAAACATTTTTATGTACTCTCGAATGGTTTCCATCTGTTTCAGGTTGTGGAGTTGCTCTCGTGCCATCCACACGACATTATTGTGCATATACCGAGTTTTCAACACATCCCAAGTTGTTAAGGGTGCCCTCCCCGCGACTTCACACAAAGTTAGGTATCTCCGCCACCAAGGAATCACTTCCTATTCAAGGTACCTGATTGTGCACCTAACTTGTGGGGATTCCGGGACTTCCGCATCGACAAAGTAATACTCTATCTCCCAAAGGTAGTCCTTGATGGCTTGTGAATCCCACTCCCTAGTGAAGGTACTAGGTTCACGAATTCGCATCAATGGTCCACTGCTCGACTTTCCATTCAACAACTTCATCATCAGGAGCACGTCTTATCGCGTGCACTCGACAAACGCATCCATGTCCTACAGTTGTTTCCACACCAATCCCAGCCCATCTTGCAGGTCGCAAACCCACTTAAGTAGGATATTCACCATCTCAGTTTCAACATCAACTTCCTCACCGAGCATGCTACTGATTTTTGAAACACGTTCTTCGTCCAACACCATCTTTCGATATCCACTTGAGTAGTTTCTCAGGCAGAAACCAACTCTGAAACAAGTTACACATGGGCAATTTTTCGCCTAAACAAAGGACTTGCTGGCATGATTGCATGACTAATCACAAACCCGAACAGAAACGCAACACATTTTGGATCATTTTGCACAAAAGATCTCACAAAAAAATGGGTGTGTAACACTTTCCTTTATTAATCATGAAGGCTAGAAGCCAAATTACACCCTCTCAATTTAGATTCTCACAATCACTCTCAGTTTCGTCCATAAGGGTGGACGAATCTGATTACAACACGAGGGTTCAATGTCCGTTTATAAGCACGAACTCTTATCTTATCTAAGCTTACAAGAATTCCAATAATCACAATCAAATCTAACTTAGGGATAATATTATATCCATATTCATCCCTAAGATTACATTCGTAGCAACTTATCCGTAAGCCCACATCTTTAGCTCCAACAGATATGTTGAAGATATGATTTGATCAACAACTGCTTTGCGGATAGGATCATATCCTTAAGGAGATCACAAGCATACTCGAGTGTGACTGGATCACCATCTTCAGATTGGGACTTCGCAACTCAGCCACTTGTATAAATCTTCATCTTCTTCAATCGACTAAGATTTACCGAAAGCCAAGGTTTGCCTCTTAAAGTACTTTCGCGCACTTAGTGTACATGTTGCACTTGCTAGGCACATCCATTGCACGTCCATTGCACATTTGCTATGCATTCGCTATGGTTCTAACCAAGGGACGTTCACGTCGCGTTCACTGCGCATTTGCTACGCTGGGACTTCTCATCAAGGGACTTCGTTCGTGGGACTTTTGTTCACACATTGTTTCGAATGCTTGACCTCTACGCTAACGCTTGTGTTCCGCATGCTTGCTTCAAATACTTGCCCTCTTGCAAAAGTATGCAATCTTCATGCTTCGTTCTAGCTCTCTTCATGCTTCACTTTGTATTTCACTTCTGATTGTCTATCTTCCTTTCTAAGGGACACACAATGCACTACTAAGGGACGCCCGCTGCACCAGCCAAGCTTCCCCAAGCAATCCCCCATCTGTAAGTATTCTGATCTTTCTCGAAACACCAACACGTTTCTACGATCACTTTGTTTTGTCATCCATTCTCATGTTGAGCATTGGATGGCGTGTCTATCATCACAAATCCACACCACCAATCATTGTCGACTTTTAGGGGGGGTGAGAAAGGTTTCTAGCTTCTGTTAGAAACGATTCTCCAGAACAAGTTTATCAAGAACATTCTTTTCCCAAACCACCATGTGCGACACGGGTTTGACACTACCAGTGACACCACCCACATACTCGTGAGTTCAGTGCTTTCCCTGATGTGCTGAAAAGGTAATACAATCCATTATGCAACTCCCTATTTCAACGTGCTTATGTTTCGAAGCACCAGTTGTTGGGTATCGATAGTGACGGCCCAGTAAGAAAAGGCCTCGAAGGCCCAATAACTATAGAGGGGGTAAACCCATGACATCCGAACCGGATCGGTCCAAGTACAAGCCAAACTTGGCCCACCATCGAGTAATCCAGAATCGAGCCCACAGTCTATAGAGACGCCAAAGGCTCTCAGACTGCTCGCCATTCTCTACCAAGTCGCGACCTTCCACTGCTCGACATGGGAGTGCTCGCCCCGAAGAGAGCCTTGCCTCTCTCCTCTGGTCCCACTAAACCGTTAATAACAGAGTGGCCAAGATATCCCGCATATCCCGGTCACATATTCACTAAAGATTAGATTTGGTAACTGCAATATCTCGCAGTAACTGCCATATCCCACGATCCGAATCTTCAGCAACTCAATATACATTAAGATATTCAGTTGCCTTTATACGGTTCTATCTCTCTTACCCTATAAATATCCTTGCTTTACATACGTACTTTACGTTTTGAGTTTTATACACACATATACTCATTTAAGCATCGGAGAGGGACCCAGAGGCACCCCCTCTGTTGCGCTCCCCTACTTGCAGGTTCACCGGAGTTGGAGCTGAAGCGTCATCCCAACCTTGTCTGGTATTCAATTCACTGCCAGATCAGCATTCAGGATTTCACGATCCAACATTTGGCGCCGTCTGTGGGAAACGAGCAATTCAGCCATGAGAACTCGATCCCAAAGCAACCGTCGGAATCAGACTAGGGAGCGATCCTCAGATAGCTCTGATTCCGCCGCCGCTTCACCGCTTCAACAGGAACCTGCCAGCCGAGCAGGAGTTAACGCTGTTCCTCTGCGGACAGCCCGAGAACATGTCGGTGATTCAAGACCGACCCCAGCTGCTGATCAAAACGGAGCCCCTGCGCCGCAGACAGTCCACATTGCGGGGCAGAATATTAATTTAACCCCCGAGATGGTCTCCTTGCTGGAAGCCATCCTAGGACAGGCGCGCCGCCAGGCCCCTGCTCCTCAGGAAAACAATCCCTCTGCTCCTAAGGAAAATCACCGCCCTGCTGCCACAGGGCCTTCACCTTCAGAAGCGGCCAATCCTAGTCCTGATGCGCATCAGGAGGATCAGGAGATGACGTCAGGTCAGCAGTCCCTACCTCCAGCGCACACCAAGGAGCCAGCAGCCGCATATACTGCCAATCCTTCCGGTCCGCCTCCACCCGGAGCCTCTCCCATGTACTGCACTGTGGAGCAGATGGATGACCTCCTCAGCAAAAGGCTCCAGGAAAGACAGTTGACAGTCATAGCTCCCTTCAAGGAGCAGTCCTCTCATCCATTCACCGACGCGCTCGTCGCTATCAAAATCCCGAAGGATGTGGTTGCTCGGGCCATACCTGAGTATAGCGGTGGAGGAGATCCCACCGTACATGTCAACAAGCATGAGGCCTCCCTTCTGGGTAAGTCAAACGATCCCAATCATTTGGCTTTGCTATTTCCATCTACTCTTTCGGGTTCGGCTTCGTCCTGGTTCTTCGGCCTCCCTGCAGGATCAATCGGAACTTGGGCAGAGTTAAGAAGCAAGTTCCTGGAGAGATACATGGGCGAGCGCCAGTTGCTGAAGAGCGTGGTCGCCCTTGACTCGGTCAAACAGCAGCCTGGAGAGTCGCTGTCCAACTTCTACGGGCGTTTTCATCAAAACGTCACAGAATTAGATCGCCGAATCTCGGATGGGGAGATCATTCGAGCATTCTACAGAGGTCTGGATGTGGCCAACAAGGCCTCGAGAAAGCTGCGAAACAGCTATCACGTAAAGGAGATAGAGACATTGGAGGAGTTGGCATCCAGAGCGAAAGGTTTCATAGACCTTGAGCGCGCAAACATCGAGGCTAACCTCCTGACGACCTCGCTAAGGGTAACCCCTGAACCCCGACGCGAGGGTAAGAAGGAGGTCAAGAAGGAGAAAAAGGGAAAAGAAAGTAAGCCGCGAGTCGAGTCTCTTCCAGCGCCTCGCCATCCAGAGGTCCCTGAGTACTTCACGCCTTTAAATAGGCAGATCTCAGCGGTACTAGTCGAGATGGAGAGGAGATCCTTGGCGAGGCCACCGATGCCTCGCCGAGGTGGGTTACCCATGGGCAAGGATGTCGAGAGCTATTGCAGATACCACAAGTGCAAGGGCCATAAGACAGACGATTGCAAGATTCTGAAACGAGATATAGAGAGGCTGATTCAGGGGGGAATGTTGAAGGAATTTGTGGCAGGGCGAGACCGAAGTCGAACGCCCCCCAGGAGACATCGTTCACCAGCCCCTGCAGATCAAGCTGAGCCTTCTGGAAGCAAGAGGAGAGTGAATCTGATTGCAGGAGGATTCGGCGCAGGCGGCGAGAGGTCAAACTCCAGAGAGGTCTACGCCACTCAGATCTCTACGGCAGTTCAGTTGGGGAAGCGACCCCGACCTGAAGAAAACATTGTCATCTCATTCTCTGAAGATGATTTGACACATGTCACCACGCCCCACAACGACGCTCTGGTCATTACGGCAGATATTGACGGCTGTGATGTTGCAAGGATTCTGGTCGACGGAGGCAGCTCGACAGACATCCTGTTTCTGGACGCCTTCGAAAAGATGGGCAAATCAAAACGCGACCTGAAGAGGGTCGACTTTCCGCTGATCGGATTTGCGGGAAGGACAACTTATCCACTGGGGGCTATAACCATGCCAGTGATTTTTGGTGAGGGGTGGAAAAGCATCAAGGTGTCGGTCACTTTCCTGGTGGTCGATTCACCTACATCCTACAACGCCATTATAGGGAGAACCACGATCAACCCAAATAAGATTGTGGCCTCCACTGTCCACCAGAAGATGAAGTTCCCTACTCCGAACGGGATTGGAGAAGTGCTCGGAGATCAGCCTTCCTCGCGGCAATGTTATGTGAACTGTTTACGCAGGAAGAACCAAAGGGAGGCGCTCGCCATCGAGACAGAGGCCGATCCCCGCGAGGACTTGGCTCGACCAGCACCCATGGAGGAATTGGAGGAGGTCGAGATCGATGGTCCGGACAAAAAGGTGCGCATTGGGACCACCTTGAAAGAGGATCAGAAGGAGGCCATGACCGCTCTCCTCAAGGAATTCAAAGAGCTCTTTGCCTGGCAGCCGAGCGACATGCCAGGAATCAGCACAGATATTATCTCGCATGAGCTCAGGATAGACCCCTCCATCAAGCCGATCGCCCAAAAGAGAAGATCGTTCGGGACTGATAAACGTTTGGCGATCAGGCAGGAAGTCGGCAGGTTGATTGAAGCTGACTTCGTCAGAGAGGTAAGATTCCAGAGCTGGGTAGCCAACCCAGTTTTGGTCAGGAAATCTAATGGCAAGTGGAGGATGTGCGTCGACTTCCGCGACTTAAACAAGGCTTGCCCCAAAGATTCATATCCCCTTCCAAGAATTGATCAGCTAGTCGATGCTACCTCGGGTCATGAGATGCTGAGCTTCATGGACGCCTATTCAGGCTACAACCAGATCAGAATGCATCCAGACGACGAGGCCCACACTGCTTTCTATGCTGACGGGGACATTCTATGCTACAAGGTGATGCCCTTTGGTCTCATCAATGCCGGGGCAACTTATCAGCGGATGGTGAACCGACTGTTCCAGGACATGCTGGGAAGGAACATGGAGGCCTACGTGGATGATATGCTCGTTAAATCCATCAAAGGCAATCCTCATACCACCGACCTCCGTGAAGCTTTTGAATGCATGAGGAGACACAGCGTTCGCCTGAACCCAGCAAAGTGCGCCTTTGGAGTCAAGTCCGGGAAGTTCCTGGGTTTTATGGTCAGCGAAAGGGGCATTGAAGCAAACCCGGAAAAGCTAAAGGCCATAGAAGAAATGAAGTCACCAACCTGCCATAAGGAAGTCCAATGCCTGAACGGCCGACTAGCTGCTCTTAACCGCTTCCTCTCCAAAGCAAGCGACAAGTCCCTCCCGTTCTTCAAAACCTTGAGGGCCAACCGTAAGTTCGAATGGACGCCAGACTGCGAGGAAGCATTCCAGTCCTTGAAAAGGCATATTCAAACACTCCCAGCTCTGGCAAAACCCGTTCCAGGCGAGCAGCTTTTCCTCTATTTAGGCATTAGCGATGTGGCAGCCAGTGCTGTTTTAATAAGGGAGGAGAATAATGTTCAGAGTCCAGTGTATTTCATTAGCAAAATGTTCAACTCAGCAGAAATAAAATATGTCCAGATTGAGAAGTATCTCTATGCCTTAGTTATTGCTGCTCGGAAGCTGAGACCATACTTTCATGCGCACGACATCACGGTCCTCACCAATCAACCTCTCAAAAACTTCCTGATGAAGCCAGATTCTTCAGGAAGAATGGTCAAGTGGGCGATCGAGCTCAGCGAGTTCAGGATCAAATTTGCGCCAAAAACGGCCATCAAAGGTCAAGCACTAGCTGATTTCATAGTGGAAAGCACGAGTAACGGTCAAGCGGAGGCAGAAAACAGGCCAAGTCAGTCAGCAAACGACAATCAAATCTGGGAACTCTATACGGATGGGTCTTCATCAAAAGAAGGCTCGGGGGCAGGTTTAATTCTTATTCCTCCTGAGGGCGAGCCTCTGAAATACGCGATCGCCTTGACATTCCCGGCGACCAATAACGAAGCAGAATATGAGGCTCTTATCACTGGACTCAGACTGGCAAAAGGAATGGGTATAACAGCGCTTAAAGTAAAAAGTGATTCAGAACTTATTGTCAATCAGGTTAATGGCGCCTACGAGGTAAAGGGAGAAAAGATGAAGAAATATCTCGGCATCGCCAAAAAACTAGTTGTGGAAATCCCAAATTTCGCGATTGAGTTTATTCCTCGCCAAGAAAACCAGATGGCAGATTCTTTGAGTAAGCTAGCCTTCGGAGGGGCGACAATCCAGGATGTGCAATTTCTGGAAAAGGCCCTATGTTCAGTCCTTGAAAACAGAGCGGAGGTCTTCAACATTCAAGAACAGGTCACCTGGATGACCCCGTTCCAGAATTATTTGAAAGAAGGCATCCTCCCAGAGGACGAAGGCGAATCCACTAGGATTAGAAGACTCGCAGCCAGTTATCTAATCATCGATGGAGAACTCTATAGAAGAGGTTATTCGACGCCTTACTTGAGATGTGTTGCTCTACCCGAAACAGAAAAAGTTCTTCGAGAAGCTCATGAAGGGGCAGCGGCATGTCATGAAGGTGCTCGTTCACTAAGCAGGAAAATATTCAGACTGGGATATTACTGGCCGACCTTGGGAAAAGACGCAGCCGAATTAACACAGAAGTGTGAAATTTGCCAGCAGTTTGCACCACGATCGGGTCGACCATCGACATTATTATCCCCAATGGCGGGTGCCTGGCCCTTCGCTCAATGGGGAATCGATATATTGGGTCCTTTTCCCATTAGCACTGGTCAGCGTACTCACATTATAGTGGCGATCGACTACTTCACTAAGTGGGTAGAGGCGAAAGCTCTAGCTTCGACAACGGAATTCCAAGTTATCAAGTTCATGCAGGTCAACATATTCTCCAGGTTTGGTATTCCCAAAATACTCATCAGCGATAATGGTCCGCAATTCGTTGGAAAGGAATTGAAATGGCTCTATGAAGAGTATCACATCGACCATCGCTTCAGTTCAGTACATCACCCTCAAACGAATGGGCAAGCTGAAGCAGCCAACAAGGTTGTCTTAGCAGGACTCAAGAAAAGGGTTCGAGCATTCAAAGGGAACTGGGCAGACGAACTGGAAAACGTATTATGGGCCATCAGAACAACGCCTAAGGCGGCCACAGGAGAAACGCCTTTCAGTTTAGTGTACGGATCAGAAGCAGTAGCACCAACTGAATTAGCAGTGCCTACCCACAGAGTCCTACACTTTAACGCGGAGGCAAATGAGATCGAGCGCAGAACTGACCTCGACTTGGCAGAGGAAAAGAGATGGCTCTCGGAAAAAACACAGGCAAAAATGCGCTTGGCGACCGCTCGGTATTTCAATAGAAAAGTTAGCGCTCGCCAATTTTTCGTGGGGGAGATGGTTATGAGAAGGAATGAATTTACAAGGCTGGACAGTAAAAACAAACTTTCAGCCAAATGGGAAGGACCATACAAAGTAGTAGAGATCGCCGCACCAGGATCCTACTATTTGGAAACCACCGAAGGCGAGAGGTTACCTCGTCCATTTAATTCAGAGCATTTAAGAAGATTTTATGCATAGCTTGTAATCAAACGGATTATGTCAATAAAAGAAAGCCATTCCTTCACAAAGCGTGTCCACTCGAAGCAAGCTGAAGCCAAAAAGCCCTGACGCCAAAGTCAGGCCTCAAAAAGCCCTAGCAACAAAGCTAGGCCAAAAGCCCTAGCACCAAAGCTAGGCCAAAAGCCCTGACGCCAAAGTCAGGCCTCAAAAAGCCCTAGCAACAAAGCTAGGCCAAAAGCCCTAGCACCAAAGCTAGGCCAAAAGCCCTGACGCCAAAGTCAGGCCTCAAAAGCCCTAGCAACAAAGCTAGGCCAAAAGCCCTAGCAACCAAGCTAGGCCAAAAGCCCTGACGCCAAAGTCAGGCCTCAAAAGCCCTAGCAACAAAGCTAGGCCAAAAAGCCCTAACAACAAAGTTAGGCCAAAAGCCCTAACAACAAAGTTAGGCCAAAAGCCCTAGCAACAAAGCTAGGCCAAAAAGCCCTGTCGCCAAAGACAGGCCAAAAGCCCTAACAACAAAGTTAGGCCAAAAGCCCTAGCAACAAAGCTAGGCCAAAAAGCCCTGTCGCCAAAGACAGGCCAAAAGCCCTAACAACAAAGTTAGGCCAAAAAAGCCTTAGTAACAAAACTAGGCCACAAAAGCCCTAACAACAAAGTTAGGCCTCAAAAAACCTGACGCCAAGAGTCAGGCAAAGCCCTGACGCCAAAGTCAGGCCAAAAGACCTAGCAAAATGTTAGGCAAAATGAAAGCCCTGACGCCAAAGTCAGGCCAAAGAAAGTTTAGGCGATCACTATCGATGATAAAGCCTGACAAATTACAAATCCCTTGTTATTAGGCCAACACCTCAAAGGTTTAAACTTCAAAGAAGGTAATATCTCTTTGAACTTAGAAGTTTACGCTTTTAAGTGTCAAAAGTATTATCCTTAGAAAGTTTAGCTTATGATGGGTCTACGGCTTTAAGGGTCGACGACATTACAAAGCAAGAAAAAAGTGGAAAGTAATTATGAGTAAGATATTGGATAGCTAAATATGTTCGAAGTCGATTAAAGGCTCAAGAATATAAAAGCATTCAATAGAAAAATCCAAGTCTTCGACAGATAATTACAAACCAAAAACAGAAAATACAAAAATGGCTATCTAAAAAAGAAAAATACGGTCGCCAAGGAGTTAGGTACTTCAAGCTTTGGGGTTCTCGGGGGCAAAGACGCTCTGCTCGCCTTCGGGGGCAGAAGTATCGGGCTCGCCTTCAGGAGCAGCCTCCCCAGCAACAGAGGGCTGCGAAGGCTGACTCCGCAGGAAGGTCTTCAAGGAGGCAACTTCCCCAAGAGGAAAGTGGGGATCGACCGCCTGGACCTCCTCCACCAGGCCTTGAAGAAATTCGGCAATCGCCGACTTCATCACCTTCAAGGCCTGGTCCTCAAAGTCTTCGGAGGCCTTGAACTCCTCAATCACGGCATGGGGTGAAGGAACCGCTTTCAGCTGATCAGCCAGTCGGTTCTTTTCCTCCTCTAGGGCGACCCCCCTAGCTTCGGCAGCATTCCTCTGGGCCTCCGCGGCGACCCTAAGAGCGTCTGACTCGACCAACTGGGCACGAGCTTCCTTCAACTCGGCCTCCAGGCGAGCACGGACCGCCTCCCCTTCATCAAGGCACTGATGAAGGGCCTCAGCTTCATGAAGGAAGGCTGCAGCATCAGCCTCCCTCTTCTTGACATCAGCAAGGAGGCGCTGCTCCTTCCTGAAATACTCCTCCCGGGCGCCGTCCACCAAGGGGATTGCCATGTCAGCAGTCTTCTTGATGGCCTCCAACTGCCCGGGGGTGACCCCTGTGCTTCGGTATTGCTCCAGCTCGACAAGCAGTTCAGAGTGCTTGTCGGCGAGCTCGCCGAAAACGCGGCCGAGGATCACCTCTTCCCGAACGAGCTGACAACAAAAGCACAAGGAAAATGTCAAGTCATCAAAATGAAAAGGAATGACAAGGAATAAATAATGGAAAGAGGGCGAAATCATACCAGGGCAACTCGTTCGAAGTGGGTCCGTAAGAACCCCTCGATCTGAGGAAGCTCCGTAGGGACAATCGAACGGTCCTTGGGAGGAATTATCCCATCAAGGAGCCGCATGCACATATCCGGGCTACCCCGTAGGCTCTTCTGGGCGGGGTACCCCTTCTTGGCAAGGTCCCCACAAGGGACCCAAGGCCTCCGAGAGTCCCCAACCTTAAAAGGCTGGAACAAGCTCGCCATGGAGCAGTACTCCTCGGCGGGAGCCCTCGAGGAGCTGGAAGCAGCAGGCCCCTTCTTTTGGGCCCCAGACTCCTTAGTAGGAGCCGTGGGCACTGAAGAGGCGGGAGGCGCCAAAGACAAGGCCTTCTCCTTAGCGGCGGAAGGGCCCTGAAGAGAGGGAGAAGGAGACGCCGTGTCCAAACCCTTCCCTTTGCTGGCAGAAAGGTCCTTAGGAGGGGAAGGAGAAGGATGTTGGTCGACATCAGGGTGCTCTTCACTCCTGACCTTCTTAGAAGGAGGAGGAGGAGGGTCCCGGGCCACGTCCGCCAAGGACTCCACTGCAAAGCAACAAGACAATAAGTCAGGAGTCAGAGAACCGCAGAATGTAAAAACATTAAATCAACAAAAGGCGAGGTAGTACCTGGTTGGCGAGGGCCAGTAGTGGCCGAAGGAAGCGTCTCCTCGGGCTTCCTCTTGGTCGAACGCCTAGAAGGAGGAGGGGGAGAGCTTAGCAGCACCTGGTCGGAGGACAATCCCGCCGATCCCTGGTCATCAAAGAGACCTATCAGTTTTTTGCTCTTGCTTACAACCTTCCCTACAAGTAATAAAACAAGGGAAGGGTTAGAAAATTACCCAATCATCAAAGATTGGTGTAGCTTGATGAATGCCCGCCATCTCAAGGGCATTCTCGGTAGTCTCCGCCACTGAGCGGATGGACTTGAACTGAGATGACCGATGCAGCCGATATAAATCGTCGATGGCATTCCGATCACTTCCGGACAATTCTTCGAAGGAGGGAGGAAAATCCTTGTCCGGAGCAAACAATTTCCAAGGTACGCCCCCCTTATACAAGAAGTAAAACTTCTTGTAATTGGAGTTAGTGGCCCGGAAATCATCGATCAGGCGGACATGGACGTTCCAAGCCCATCCTTGAGGGCCTCCCCACTCCGAAAACTTCGGCCAGCGGGATTGGAAGTGGTGAAAGTGGTTAGCCCCTGCTGCCAGCCGGAAGAAGCACCGGAACAGGGCCAGTGAATATACCCATTCCTGGCGTAAGCATAGGAACTTGAAGCCGACCCACATTCTGAGGGCATTCGGGACAAGCTGTGTGGGGTGAATCCCGTAAAACTGACACAAGGTCTGTAAATCCTCACAGAGAGGAAAACGCAACCCAGCATCGATCTGGGCCGCATAAATGTAAACCTCTCCATCGTGAGGAAAATGCAGACCTAGGCCAGGATACCTAGGAGCATCCTCCGCACTGAAGCCACCAAGCGCCACCATGGTCTTAAAGTAAGCCGGCTTCAGTTCGTTAGGCTTGATATCTACTCAGAATGATTCAAGTATGGCACAGCAAGTATAAAAACAAAGGAAAACAGAGGATATTGCCAAAATAGAGCAATAAAAGGGCGAAAGTTTACCTTTTGGGGAAAAAATAGGCGTGTTCAGCTCAGGGCCATCTACCACCACTGGGGTGGCCGCAGACCTTCCCACGTCAGGCTGTTTCCCCGCTGAGGAGGGCACAACTTCATCCCTAATGGTCAAGGGAACACCGACATTCTGAGGGGCGCTGGCTTTGTTAGCACCCTTGATGGCCATGTGTTTTATTCGCTGACTTCTGGGGGCCATGGAAATGGTCGAAATGAGAACTGAAGAGGATTGAAAGAGAAAGGGAAGGTTTGCAGCGAAGTTCTGAAAATCTGAAGGAGTGGATAAGCGTAAAAAACAAAATGCAGAAACTGACGTTTCCTATATAGACCAAAAGGGGAGTAACCGCCACGAGCAAATCGAAGCGACGCAGAGGAATAATTGCACCCTTTTGGAAAAAACCGAAGCAATGTCAGAATTCCAAGAGACAACGGTTGGCTGGTACAGACAGCTGTCAAGCTACCCTGGGTTTACGGAAAAGTAAATGTCAGGCGTGCCTCAAGTGACCGTTCGATTTCTGGACAACCGTGCAGTTATTAAATGCTAAAATTCCACTAAGGAGACAAGGTGGTCGCCAACGCACTAATAAAGCTTTAGCAGAAATACCTCGGGTAGATAATGATCGCCTAACTAAGAAAGATAGACTTCCATAAGCCTGAGTCACCTCGAGTGATCGCCAAAAGGGAATAAAAGGAAGGATATTCTTTCGGCTTTGAACAGAGAAGGAATCGCTCGCCAAATGAGCTCGAAGTGTCTCAAAGGCACTGAACCATTACCAAAGACGTCACTATCTAAAACCCTACCAGGAAATCAAGCTCGACTGAAGGAACTTCAATCAAGCTTCGGGGGCAAATGTTGGGTATCGATAGTGACGGCCCAGTAAGAAAAGGCCTCGAAGGCCCAATAACTATAGAGGGGGTAAACCCATGACATCCGAACCGGATCGGTCCAAGTACAAGCCAAACTTGGCCCACCATCGAGTAATCCAGAATCGAGCCCACAGTCTATAGAGACGCCAAAGGCTCTCAGACTGCTCGCCATTCTCTACCAAGTCGCGACCTTCCACTGCTCGACATGGGAGTGCTCGCCCCGAAGAGAGCCTTGCCTCTCTCCTCTGGTCCCACTAAACCGTTAATAACAGAGTGGCCAAGATATCCCGCATATCCCGGTCACATATTCACTAAAGATTAGATTTGGTAACTGCAATATCTCGCAGTAACTGCCATATCCCACGATCCGAATCTTCAGCAACTCAATATACATTAAGATATTCAGTTGCCTTTATACGGTTCTATCTCTCTTACCCTATAAATATCCTTGCTTTACATACGTACTTTACGTTTTGAGTTTTATACACACATATACTCATTTAAGCATCGGAGAGGGACCCAGAGGCACCCCCTCTGTTGCGCTCCCCTACTTGCAGGTTCACCGGAGTTGGAGCTGAAGCGTCATCCCAACCTTGTCTGGTATTCAATTCACTGCCAGATCAGCATTCAGGATTTCACGATCCAACACCAGTGACTGTTTAATTGTATTTGTAGTGATTAATTATGGTTCAAAATATCTATCAAATTGCTCTTCTCTCTGTTGAGAATGTGAAATTGATTATATTCTCCAATTCTCCTGCTCGGATTTGATATTGTCTCCCAATAAACCTTATAATTTTCTGCATTCGTGAAAATTGTTTAACAACGCTATTAACTGATATTATCATACATTTTAAGGTGAATTGTTTTATTGTTGCCATTAATAATGTCTATTTAGTGGCATTTTGTTTTGCAGATACAACTATAATACTGACAGTGTTTTTTATTATTGAGAATAATACGAGAGTCCTATTGAGGGATCCACGCATGATATACTTATTCTTAGTGAGAATCTCTTATATAACCCTTGATTTTCTGAAAGGATCCTCGTGCAATGCGAGCAAGGAACCCTAGTACCACGACATACTATGCATGCGAGAATATAATGGGAGTATGAAAATAAAGAAACTGAAAAAAATGAGTGACAAGTTTGTACGCATGTTGATCTTAAACGTAAAATTATGTTCCAAGCACAAATATTTCATTTTTTGGTCTTAAAAAATATTACTTTTTATTAAGATGCTCATTATTGAAAATTTTAAGTATCCATATAATCAAGTTTAAATTTAAAATTACAACTAAGGGTGGATTTGTACCTTCCAAATATTCTTAGAATTGTTTTTGAAAGAGAGCCCGCCAATGTTTTCTTCAATTTTTGGTTCCAGCACTACAAGAATCTGGTTTAACAACCACGAAAAATAATGTGTTGTGACAAGAAAGATATTGTTAAAAAACCTTTAGAGTATCAACAATATATTACGTAGGAATAGACCCTTTTTAGATTCGAAAAAATTGACATACCTAAAACACTATTATAGTGTGTACTTTTGTCGCTGCAATTTGTGTAAGTCCCCAAACAACATGTGTCAAATAAGTATGCGATGTTAATACACATAATCAGTAATCGAAGTTTTGGTTATTGCAAAAACAATGGTTTAGCTTCAACATCTGATGATGCAATATACATGTAAACGATATCAATGTTTTATCGTTAGTAATAATACATTTGTTGTTACTAAATCGGAAAACAGAATGTACAATTAACAGAACATACCCGTTTTTTTACAAACAGAGAGGATGCAACTTATTCACAAACAAATTGGATCTTTCGCTATTAGATTCGCTTTTTATATACAATATTAAAATATAAACCACAGTTTTACAATATAAAATTATATACGAGCAATATATATAATAAACAATATAAAATATACAAAGTCATATATATTATATATTACTCAAAAATTTTCCCTGAGAGATTGTGTTCACGCGCGCCTCCCTCCAGCCATCGAAGCCTCCGCATTCCTAGGGTTCGTCTTGTGCTGGATTCCTTCTGCAGCTTCTGATTTGGCAGCTTGCAAGTTGGCATTAATTGCCAATCGTTCCAACCAATCACATCAACACCACCTGCATGTATACTGTGGATTGGATTGGATATTTTCATGAAAAACGAACCAAAGAACGTAGCTCATACTGATGAAGAAAGCAACTCCGACAGAGCTGGACATTTCTCCTCGCCGACGTTGGAAACAATCGACAACCAGCTCGGGGAGAGGCGAACACCACCTGGGCACTATAACCCCAGCTGAACACGCCAGGGACCTGTTGATCGAAGCCAACCATCGGAGGAAGTCGCGCCCTACTTTTCAAGAACATATACCAGAATCAGAGGCTAGCTCAGGCCGACTAGTTATTGTGTTTGAAGGGACACGGAAGGGGGGCTGCAAGGGGATTGTCGAAATGCAGTGCCAATAACAATTAGAAAGTTAGCATTGAGCCTTCATAACCTCGTACTGCATGAGTCACATTCCAAAACCAAACCAAGGAAGGTCGATCAAGCGTGCAGACGATCCAAGGGAGACGATCAACACTGATCTCCCCACCGAGCCATCGGGCAAAGATGCCCATACATAGAAACAGAGCAGTT
Source organism: Chamaenerion angustifolium (assembly GCA_946814005.1). Lineage (NCBI taxonomy): Eukaryota > Viridiplantae > Streptophyta > Magnoliopsida > Myrtales > Onagraceae > Chamaenerion > Chamaenerion angustifolium. Next base: position 8,145,975 of record OX328279.1, read on the forward strand.
GCATTATATCCGTTTTCCCATTCACTTACCTGAATTTTCACTTGTTCTTGGAGGAAATTGCCACCTGAGGTGAAGGCTTTGAAACCACGGGAAAGATGCATATCGGTTCCTGTTCTAGCGAGCCAAACAGTCCTGGGATAGAAGCCGTCAACCTTGACTCAGATCAACAAGTTCAAAATGAAGAGTGGTATGTGGGAAAAGTGCTCTCACAAAAGGTGATCAAACCGAATATCATAAGTGGGGTGCTCCGAGCAGCCTGGGCACGTTATGGGAAGGTTACCTTCTCATAATTGGAAGAGGGAATAATGTTGTTTGATTTTGAACGACAAGAAGATGCAATCTAGATCCTAGAGAGATCACCGTGGTCTGTCAATGGGCATATCTTGAACATCAAGAAATGGGCCCCGAGTGTGGGCGTGAAGGAGGTCAATTTCGAAAAGGTAACTTTCTGGATCCAAATACATGACCTAGGTCTTGAGAAATTCAGTGATGCCAATGCATGGAAGCTAGGAAACATGATAGGAAGTTGCCTAGAAATTGACAAGCATGTAGGGAGAATCAACCGGAGCTATATGAGGATGAGAGTAGAGGTGGATGGGGATAAACCATTGATGGCCGGATTTTGGTGGAAAAATTCCCAAGCGGGAGAGAAATGGGCGACAGTTAAATATGAAAGATGATCTGATTTATGTTATGGGTGTGGTATGCTAGGCCACACCACCCAAGCATGCAAAACAGATGTGCAATTTGCGGTACATGAACAAAGGGTATCAATGTATGGACCTTGGCTTGTGGGGGTGAGGCCCAAACAAGCTACGGGACGATAAACAATGAAAGGGGATGAGAAACAAGGATCACCACAAAAGAAGGGTGAGCGACGATCATGGTTTGATATAATGGCGGAGGTGAGGGAAAGGAAACAGGAGAAGGCTTATACACGTGGGCAAGATGGGGAGCAACATGCCGAGAAAAAGGAGACGAGGGTGCATCCCAAAACCCAAATGAATGAAGACATGGAGACAGATGAAAGGGAAACCGAGCCTAGCGGAGCACGAGAGGATACTGAACCAATGCAAGAAGAACCGCCAACCTCGAGAGCCCTAATCCTCCATAGTAATCAAAATCGCGAACACCACCCATCCATACCCGACCATGGCCACGAACATAGGACTCCATGACCCCCAAACAACTCAAACTGAATGATACTACGCATTCCCCTACCCAAGGCCGAACCGACTATACCTTTGCTAATACATGCATCCAACCCTATATACCAAACCGCCCCGACCGAACAAACCCGAGCCACCACCGAACCCATACAACCAAACCAGCCCGTGATCACATACCTACCCGACTACCCAACCCATCACAACACAACCGACCATACCCAACCCCACCTCACCGAAATATCCACACCAATCCACAATTACATTGTAGAGAATCCACCCGATACTCCCCCCACCTCACCCAACAACATGATACCAAACCCCACATCCGGATTGAGTCCAAACCTTGATAAGATGACACTTAAAAGGAGCGGAGAAGACATGGAGGAACGGCCCGGGCCAAATAGGCAAAGGGCTCCTAGAGAAAGGACCGAAACTAGTGAACCACGAGTGCGGAAAAGCCCGAGGAGGAAAGCAAGCATGGCAAATCCAAATCGCAAGAAAAGAGTAATGAAAAGGCTAAATTAGACCAAGGTAATAGAGGAGGAAAATGAACAACCAATGGGTTCCGGTGTCTGTCCCGAAACAGCCACGAGTGCCCAATGAGTGCCATCTCATGGAATTGTCAGGGCTTGGGGTCGGCCTTGACAGTTCAACACCTACAAAACCTCAACAAAAGGTATCGCCCATACATCATATTTATAATGGAAACGAAGAATGGGGAGACCTACTGCGAGAAGATACGAACAAGGATGGGAATGGACAACAAGTACTGCATCGTAAAATCCTGGATGCTGATCTAGCAGTGAAATAAATGCCAGACAAGGATGGAAAGACGCTTCTGCTGCAACTCCGGTGAACCTGCAGGTAGGGGAGCGCAACATAGGGGGTGTCTCTGGGTCCCTCTCCGATGCTTAAATGAGTATATGTGTGTATAAAACTCAAAACGTAAGGAACGTATGTAAAGCAAGGGTATTTATAGGGTAGGAGAGATCAAACCGTATAAGGCAACTGGATATCTTAGTGTATATTGTGTTGCTGAAGATTCGGATCGTGGGATATGGTAGTTACTGCGAGATATTGCAGTTACCAAATCTAATCTTTAGTGAATATGTGACCGAGATACGCGGGATATCATGGTCACTCTCTTATTAACGGTTTAGTGGGACCAGAGGAGAGAGGCAGGGCTCTCTTCGGGGCGAGCACTCTTATGGCGAGCAGTGAGAGGTCGCGGCCTGGTGATGAATGGCGAGCACCCAGGGCGTCCTCAGAGACTTTGGGCTCGGTTCTGGGCCATTCTATGGAGGCCGGTCCGGTTCGAATGTCATGGGCTTACCCCCTCTATAGTTATTGGGCCTTCGAGGCCTTTTCCTTACTGGGCTGTCACTATCGATACCCAACATTTGCCCCCGAAGCTTGATTGAAGTTTCTTCAGTCGAGCCTTATTTCCTGGTAGGGTTTTAGATAGTGACGTCTCAGATTCGGTTTTCTTCGTTTCTTGTAATGGTTCATGACCTTTACGGCATTTTGAGCTCGTTTGGCGAGCAGTTTTTTCTTCGTCAAAAGCTGAAAAAATATCCTTCCTTTTATTCCCCTTTGGCGATCACTCGAGGTGACCTAGGTTTATGAAAGTCTATCTATCTTGGTTAGGCGATCACTACCTGCCCGAGGTATTTCTGATAAAGCCTATTAGTGCGCTGGCGACCACCTTGTCTCCTTAGTGGACTTTTAGCATTTAATAACTGCACAGTTGTCCAGAAATCGAACGGTCACTTGAGGCAAGCCTGTCATTTACTTTTCCGTAAACCCAGGGTAGTCTGACAGCTGTCTATACCAGCCAACCGTTTGTCTCCCCGAGGTGTCTCTTGGAATTCTGACATTGCTTCGGTTTTTTCCAAAAAGGTGCAATTATTCTCTTGTGTCGCTTCGATTCGCCCGTGGCGGTTACTCCTTTTTGGGCAGATATAAGAGACATCCGCTTCTCTGTTTTGTTCTTTACGCTTATTCACTCCTTCAGATTTCCAGAGCCTCTTTGCGAACCCTTCTCCTTTCTTTTTCAATCCTCTCAAGTTTTCCTTTCAACTATTTCCATGGCCACCAGAAGTCAGAGAGTCAAGCACACAGCCGTCAAGGGGTCTAAGAATGCCAACGGCCCCAAGAGTACCAATGCCCCCTTGACCATTAGGGATGGCGCCGTGCCCCCCTCAACGGGGGGACAGCCTGACGTGGGGAGATCCGCAGCTGCCCCAGTGGTGGTGGATGGGCCTGAGCTCCAGACGCCCATCTTTTCTCCAAAAGGTAAACCTCTGTCCTTTCGGTGTTCTGTTTTGGTAATATCCCCTGCTATTCCTTGTTTTTTATGTTTGTCATTGCTATATCTGAATTTATTTGAGTAGACGTCAAGCCTAATGAATTGAAGCCGGCTTACTTTAAGACCATGGTGGCTCTTGGTGGCTTCAGTGTGGAGGATGCTCCTAGGTATCCTGGCTTAGGTCTGCACTTTCCTCACGACGGATAAGTTTACATTTATGCGGCCCAGATCGATGCTGGGTTGCGTTTTCCTCTCTGTGAGGATTTGCAGACATTGTGCCAGTTTTACGGGATTCACTCCACATAGCTCGTTCCTAATGCCCTCAGGATGTGGGTCGGTTTCAAGTTCCTGTGCATACGCCAGGAATGGGCGTATTCACTGGCCTTGTTCCAATGTTTCTTTCGACTGGCAGCAGGGGCGAACCACCTCCACCACTTCCAACCACGCTGGCCGAAGTTTTTAGAGTGGGGAGGCCCTCAAGGATGGATTTGGAATGTCCATGTTCGTCTGGTCGATGATTTCCGGGCCACTAACTCCAACTACAAGAAGTTTTACTTCTTGTACAAGGGGGGTGTACCCTGGAAATTGTTTACTCCGGACAAGGATTTTCCTCCTTCCTTCGAAGAATTGTCAGGGAGTGACCGGAACGCCATTGACGACCTGTATCGGCTGCATCGGTCGTCCCAGTTCAAGTCCATTCACTCAGTGGCGGAGACTACTGAAAATGCGCTTGAGATGGTGGGCATTCATCAAGCCACGCCAATCTTTGATGATTGGGTAATTCTCTAACCGTTATCTTGTTTTATCACTTGTAGGTAAGGTCGTAAGCAAGAGCCAAAAACTGATAGGTCTCTTTGATGACCAGGGATCGGCGGGGTTGTCCTCCGACCAGGCGCTGCTGAGCTCTCCTCCTCCCCCCTCTAGGCGATCGTCCAAGATAAAACAAGAGGAGACCCTTCCTTCGGCCCCTGCTAGCCCTTGCCAGCGAGGTATGTTGTTTCACACTGTATTATTTCCATATTCCGCCTTATTTCTAAGTTTTCTGAATTTGTTTGACGTGACTTTCTTCTTTTTGTTTTGCAGAAGAGTCCACGGCTGACGTGGTCCGAGACCCTTCTCCTCCTCCTGCCAAGAAGGTCAGGAGTGAGGAACAGCCGGCTGTTGAACAGCATCCTCCTCCTTCTCCTCCTCCTCCCGAGGGTCCTTCCACTGGTAAGGGGAAGGCTCCCGCTTCGGCGGTCATCCCTCCTTCTCCTCAGGGCCCTACGGCTGGCCAGGAGAAGGTTTTATCTTTGGCGCCCCCTCCTCCTACGGCGTCCGCGGTCCCCCCGAAGGAGTCTGGGACCCAGCAGAAGGGGCCCGATGCCCTCAGCTCCTCAAGGGTTCCTGGGGAGGATTTTTGCCCTATGGCGAGCTTGTTCCAGCCGCTCAAGGCTGCGAGCTCTCGGGATGCTTGGTTCCCTTGTGGGGACCTTTCGAAGAAGGGGTGACCCGCCCAGAAGAGCCTCTGGGGTAGCCCGGACCTGTGCATGCGGCTCCTTGATGGGATAATTCCCCCCAAGGACCGTTCATCCATCCCCACGGAGCTTCCTCAGATCGAGGGGTTCCTTCGGTCACACTACGAACGAGTCGCTCTGGTAAGACCTCGTCCCCTCTTCTTTTTTCGTAGTCGTTCCCTTTTATCCGTATCCTGACAATTATCATTTTTCTTTTGTTGTCAGCTCGTTCGGGAAGAGGTGATGATCGGCCGTGTCTTCGGCGAGCTCGCCGACAAGCATTCAGACCTGCTTGTCGAGCTGGAGCAATACCGGAGCACGGGGATCACCCCTGGGCAGCTGGAGGATATCAAGACGACCGCTGACGCGGCGATCGCCTTGGTGGACAATGCCCGGTCGGAGTACTTCAGCAAGGAGCATCGCCTCCTTGCTGATATCAAGCGGAGGGAGGCCGATGTGGCGGCTGCCCTTCAGGATTTTGAAGCCCTTCATCGGTGCCTTGATGAAGGAGAAGCGGTCCGGGCTCACCTAGAGGCTGGGTTGAAGGAGGCTCGTACTCAGGTGGCCGAGTCGGACGCTCTTCGGGTCGCCGCTGAGGCGCAAAGGGTTGCTGCTGACGCCCAGAGGGAAGCTGCGGAGGCCCAGAGGGACATGGCTGAAGCCAGGGGGATCGCCCTGGAGAAGGAGAAGAACCGACTGGCTGATCAGCTAAAGGCGGTTCCTTCACCCCAAGCCGTGGTCGAGGAGTTCAAGGCCTCCGAGGACTTTGAAGACCAGGCTCTGAAGGCGATGAAGTCGGCGATTGCCGATTTTCTCCAAGACCTGGTGGAGGAGGTCCAAGCGGTCGACCCCAACTTTCCCCTTGGCGAAGTTGAATCCCTGAAGGGCTTCTTGCGGGGTCGCCTTCCTCGGCCCGCTGTTGCTGAAGAGACTGCCCCTGAAGGCGAGCCCAGTACTCCTGCCCCCGAAGGCGAGCAGAGCACTCTTGCCCCTGAGGATCCCAAAGCTTGAAGCCTCCAGCTCCTTGGCGACCGTATTTCTTTATCTTTTTTAGATAGTTGTTTTTGTAATTTTTTGTTTAGGTTTGTAATTATTTATTTAAGACTTGGTTTCTTTATATTCATGAGTCTTTAATCGACTTCGAACATATTTGGCTATCCAATATCTTAATCATAATTACTCTCGACTTTTCTTGCTGTATAATGGCTTCGACTCTTAAAGTCTCAGACCGAGCATAAGTCTATACGAAATTTTCTCAGGACAATACTCTGACACTTAAAAGTATAAACTTCTAAGTTCAAAGAGATATCACCTTCCTTGAAGTTTACACCTTCGAGGTATTTGCATAATAGCAGGGAATTTGTGGATTTTAAGGCTTCGTCATCCATAGTGATCGCCTAAAATTTCTTATCCGCTGTTTATGGGTTGATAGACGATCTCTTTGTCTGTCTTTGGCATCTACTTTCCCGTCTTTGCCTAATTCTATTTTTATGATTTTTTGGCCTGACTTGGCGTCAGGGCTTTTGACCTAGCCTTGTTACTAGGACTTTTATTTTGCCTAACTTTTTGCTAGGTCTTTTGGCCTGACTTTGGCGTCAGGGCTTTTGGCCTAGCCTTGTTACTAGGGCTTTTGGCCTAACTTTGTTGTTAGGGCTTTTGGCCTATCTTTGGCGATAGGGCTTTTGGCCTAGCCTTGTTACTAGGGCTTTTGGCCTAACTTTGTTGTCAGGGCTTTTGGCCTATCTTTGGCGATAGAGCTTTTGGCCTGACTTTTGGCGGAAGGGCTTTTGGCCTGACTTTGGCGTCAGGGCTTTTGTGCCCGATTTGGTTATCATGTCTTTGCCTGACTTTTGGCGTCAGGTCTTTTTTCTTCAAATTGCTTCGAGTGGACACGCTTTATGAAGGAATGACTTTCTTTTATTGACATAACAGTTTGATTACAAGCTATGTAGAAAATCTTCTTAAATGCTCAGAATTGAATGGACGGGGTAACCTCTCGCCTTCGGTGGTTTCCAAATAGTAGGATCCTGGTGCGACGATCTCTACTACCTTGTACGGTCCTTCCCATTTGGCTGAAAGTTTATTTTTACTGTCCATCCTTGTGAATTCATTCCTTCTCATAACCATCTCCCCCACGAAAAATTGGCGAGCGCTGACTTTTCTGTTGAAGTACCGAGCAGTCGCCAAGTGCATCTTTGCTTGTGTCTTTTCCGAGAGCCATCTCTTTTCCTCTGCTAAGTCGAGGTCAGTTCTGTGCTCGATCTCATTTGCCTCCGCGTTAAAGTGTAGGACTCTGTGGGTAGGCACTGCTATTTCGGCTGGTGCTACTGCTTCTGATCCGTACACTATTCTGAAAGGCGTTTCTCCTGTGGCCGCCTTAGGTGTTGTTCTGATGGCCCATAATACGTTTTCCAGTTCATCTGCCCAGTTCCCTTTGAATGCTCGAACCCTTTTCTTGAGTCCTGCTAAGACAACCTTGTTGGCTGCTTCAGCTTGCCCATTCGTTTGAGGATGATGCACTGAGCTGAAACGATGGTCGACATGATATTCTTCACAGAGCCATTTCAGCTCCTTTCCAACAAATTGCGGACCATTATCACAGGTGGATTCGTCTTCGTCCTCTGGGAGGATCCCTTCTTTTAAATAATTCTGGAACGGGGTCATCCATGTGACCTGTCCTTGAATGTTGAAGACCTTTGCTCTGCTTTCCAGGACTGAGCATAGGGCTTTTTCCAGAAATTGCACATCCTGGATTGTCGTCCCCCCGAATGCCAGTTTACTCAAAGAATCTGCCATCTGGTTTTCTTGGCGAGGAATAGACTCAATCGCGAAATTTGGGATTTCCGCGACCAGCTTCTTGGCAATGCTGAGATATTTCTTCATCTTTTCTCCCCTTGCCTCGTAGGCGCCATTAACCTGATTGACAATAAGCTCTAAGTCACTCTTTACCTTAAGCGCAGTTATACCCATTCCTTTTGCCAGTCTGAGTCCAGTGATAAGAGCCTCATATTCTGCTTCATTATTGGTCGCCGGGAATGTCAAGGCGATCGCGTACTTCAGAGGCTCGCCCTCAGGAGGAATAAGAATTAAACCTGCCCCGAGCCTTTTTTTGATGAAGACCCGTCCGTATAGAGTTCCCAGATTTGATTGTTGTCTGCTGACTGACTTGGCCTATTTTCTGCTTCTGTTTGACCGTTACTCGTGCTTTCCACTATAAAATCAGCTAGTGCTTGACCTTTGATGGCCGTTTTTGGCACAAATTTGATCTTGAACTCACTGAGCTCGATCGCCCACTTGACCATTCTTCCTGAAGAATCTGGTTTCATCAGAAAGTTTTTGAGAGGTTGATTGGTGAGGACCGTGATGTCGTGCGCATGAAAGTAAGGTCTCAGTTTCCGAGCAGCAATAACTAAGGCATAGAGATACTTCTCAATCTGGACATATTTTATTTCAGCTGAGTTGAACATTTTGCTAATGAAATACACTGGACTCTGAACATTGTTTTCCTCCCTTATTAAGATAGCACTGGCTGTCACATCGCTAATGCCTAGATAAAGGAAAAGCTGCTCGCCTGGAACGGGCTTTGCCAGAGCTGGGAGTGTTTGGATATGCCTCTTCAAGGATTGGAGCGCTTCCTCACAGTCTCGCGTCCACTCGAACTTGCGGTTGTCCCTCAGAGTTTTGAAAAATGGGAGGGACCTGTCGCTCGCTTTGGAGAGGAAGCGGTTGAGAGCATCTAGGTGTCCATTCAGGCATTGGACTTCCTTGTGGCAGGTTGGTGACTTCATCTCTTCTATGGCCTTTAGCTTTTCTGGGTTTGCTTCGATCCCCCTTTCGCTGACCATGAAACCCAGAAATTTACCAGACTTGACCCCAAAGGCGCACTTGGCAGGGTTCAGGCGAACACTGTGTCTACTCATGCATTCAAAAGCTTCGCGGAGGTCCGTTGTGTGAGGATTGCCCTTGATGGTTTTGACGAGCATATCATCCACGTAGGCCTCCTTATTCCTCCCCAGCATGTCCTGGAACAGTCGGTACACCATCCGCTGATAAGTTGCCCCGGCATTGATGAGGCCAAAGGGCATCACCTTGTAGCACATAATGTCCCCATCAGCATAAAAAGCGGTGTGAGCCTCATCGTCTGGATGCATTCTGATCTGGTTGTAGCCTGAGTAGGCGTCGATGAAGCTCAACATCTCATGACCCGAGGTAGCATCGACAAGCTGATCAATCCTCGGAAGGGGATATGAATCCTAGGGGCAAGCCTTGTTCAAGTCGCGGAAGTCGACGCACATCCTCCACTTGCCGTTTGATTTCTTAACCAAAACTGGGTTGGCGACCCAGCTCTGGAATCTCACCTCTCTGACGAAGTCAGCTTCAATCAACTTGCCGACTTCCTGTCTGATCGCCAAACGCTTGTCTGTCCCGAATGATCTTCTTTTTTGGGCGATTGGCTTGATGGAAGGGTCTATTCTGAGCTCGTGGGAGATGATATTTGTGCTGATTCCTGGCATGTCGCTCGGCTGCCAGGCGAAGAGCTCTTTAAATTCTTTGAGGAGGGCGGTCATGGCCTCCTTTTGATCCTCCTTCAAGGTGGTTCCAATGCGCACCTTCTTGTCCGGACCATCTATTTTGACCTCTTCCAACTCTTCCATAGGTGTTGGCCGAGCCAAGTCCTCGCGGGGGTCGGCCTCTGTTTCAATGGCGAGCGCCTCCCTTTGGTTCTTCCAGCGCAAACAGTTCACATAGCATTGCCGCGAGGAAGGCTGATCTCCGAGCACTTCCCCAATCCCGTTGGGAGTGGGGAACTTCATCTTCTGGTGGACAGTGGAGGCCACAATCTTGTTCGGGTTGATCGTGGTCCTCCCTATGATAGCGTTGTAAGATGTACGTGAATCGACCACCAGGAAAGTGACCGATACCTTGATGCTCTTCCATCCCTCGCCAAAGATCACTAGCATGGTTATAGCCCCCAGTGGATAAGTTGTCCTTCCCGCAAACCCAATCAGCAGAAAGTCGACCCTCTTCAGGTCACGTTTGGACTTGCCCATCTTCTCAAAAGCGTCCAGAAATAGGATATCTGTCGAGCTGCCTCCGTCGACCAGAATCCTTGCAACGTCACAACCGTCAATATCTGCTGTGATAACTAGAGCATCGTTGTGGGGGGTGGTGACATGTGCCAAATCATCTTCGGAGAATGAGATGACAATGTTCTCTTCAGGTCGGGTCCGCTTCCCCAACTGAACTGCTGTGGAGATCTGAGTGGCATAGACCTCCCTTGCGCTTGACCTCTCGCCGCCTGCACCGAATCCTCCCGCAATCAGATTTACTCTCCTCTTGCTTCCAGATGGATCAGTTTGTTCTGCAGGGGCTGGCGAACGATGTCTCCTGGGGGGCGTTCGACTTCTGTCTCGCCCTGCCACGAATTCCTTCAATATTCCCCCTGAATCAGCTTCTCTATATCCCACTTCAAAATGCGGCAGTCATCTGTCTTGTGGCCCTTGTACTTGTGGTATCTGCAATAGCTCTCGACATCCTTTCCCATGGGCTGCCCACCTCGACGAGGCATCGGTGGCCTCGCCAAGGATCTCCTCTCCATCTCGACTAGTACCGCTGAGATCTGCCTATTTAAAGGCGTGAAGTACTCAGGGACCTCTGGATGGCGAGGCGCTGGATTAGACTCGACCCGGGGCCTGTTGTCCTTTCCCTTCTTCTCCTTCTTCACCTCCTTCTTACCATCGCGTTGGGGTTCATGGACTACCCTTAGCGAGGTCGTCAGGAAGTCCGCCTCCGTATTCGCCCTCTCAAGGTCTATGAAACCTTTTGCTCTGGACGCTAACTCCTCCAGAGTTTCAATCTCCTTCATATGATAGCTGTTTCGCAGCTTCCTCGGGGCCTTGTTGGCCACATCTAGACCCCTGTAAAATGCTCGAATGATCTCCCCATCCGTGATTCAGCGATCTATCTCTGTGACGTTCTGATGGAAATGCCCATAGAAGTTGGATAGCGACTCTCCATGCTGTTGTTTGACCGAGTCAAGGGCGACCATGCTCTTCAGCAACTGGCGTTCGCCCATATATCTCTACAGGAACTTGCTTCTTAACTCTGCCCAAGTTCCGATTGATCCTGCAGGGAGGCCGAAGAACCAGGACGAAGCCGAACCCGAAAGAGTAGATGGAAATAACAAAGCCAAGTGATTGGCATCATTTGACTTACCCAGGAGAGAGGCCTCATGTTTGTTGACATGTACGGTGGGATCTCCTCCACCGCTATACTCAGGTATGGCCTGAGCAACTACATCCTTTGGGATTTTGATTGCGACGAGCCCGTCGGTAAAAGGATGAGAAGACTGCTCCTTGAAGGGAGCTGCGACGGTCAGCTGTCTTTCCTGGAGCCTTTTATTGAGGAGGTCATCCATCTGATCCACAGTACAGTACATAGGCGAGGTTCCGGGTGGAGGAGGACCGGAAGGATTGGCAGTGTATGCGGCTGCTGGCTCCTTGGTATATGCCGGAGGTAGGGACTGCTGACCTGACGTCATCTCCTGATCCTCCTGAAGCGCGGTGGGACCAGGATTTGCCGCTTCCGAGGGTGAGGGCCCTGTGGCAGCAGGGCGGTGGTTTTCCTTAGGAGCAGAGGGGTTGTTTTCTTGAGGAGCAGGGGCTTGGCGGCGCGCCTGTCCTAGGATGGCTTCCAGCAGGGAGACCACCTCTGGGGTTAAATTGATGTCTTGCCCAGCAAGTTGGACTGTCTGCGGTGCCGGGGCTCCGTTTTTATTAGCAGCGGGGGTCGGTCTTGAATAACCGACATGTTCTCGAGTTGTTCGCAGAGGAACGGCATTAGCTCCTGCTCGGCTGGCAGGTTCCTGTTGAAGCAGTGAAGCGGCGGCGGAATCAGAGCTATCTCAGGATCGCTCCCTGGTCTGGTTCCGACGGTTGCTTTGGGACCGAGTGTTCATGGCTGAATTGCTCGTTCCCACAGACGGCGCCAAATGTTGGATCGTAAAATCCTGGATGCTGATCTGGCAGTGAAATAAATGCCAGACAAGGATGGAAAGACGCTTCTGCTCCAACTCCGGTGAACCTGCAGGTAGGGGAGCGCAACAGAGAGGGTGTCTCTGGGTCCCTCTCCGATGCTTAAATAAGTATATGTGTGTATAAAACTCAAAACGTAAGGAACGTATGTAAAGCAAGGGTATTTATAGGGTAGGAGAGATCAAACCGTATAAGGCAACTGAATATCTTAGTGTATATTGTGTTGCTGAAGATTCGGATCGTGGGATATGGAAGTTACTGCGAGATATTGCAGTTACCAAATCTAATCTTTAGTGAATATGTGACCGAGATACGCGGGATATCATTGCCACTCTCTTATTAACGGTTTAGTGGGACCAGAGGAGAGAGGCAGGGCTTTCTTCGGGGCGAGCACTCTCATGGCGAGGAGTGAGAGGTCGCGGCTTGGTGAAAAATGGCGAGCACTCAGGGCGTCCTCAGAGACTTTGGGCTCGGTTCTAGGCCATTCTATGGAGGCCGGTCCGGTTCGAATGTCATGGGCTTACCCCCTCTATAGTTATTGGGCCTTCAAGGCCTTTTTCTTACTGGTCTGTCACTATCGATACCCAATACTATGTTAACCCGAATGGAACATCAGGAGGGCTGGTTTTGTGGTGAAAGGAGGCCATAAGGGTGTCGGTGCTGTATGCCGACATGAATTGCATTGATTGTGACGTGCAATTTGAGAACCAAACCGAACCAACATTTTCCACTTGGGTATATGCAAGTACGGAGGCACGAGAGCATACACATCTATGGAATTTCCTAAGAACAATTGGTAGAGGCCGAATGGGGGGATGGATGATACTCGGGAATTTCAATACCATATGTCACCCACATGAGAAACAAGATGGTAGGAGAAAATCTCAAAGACAAATGGACGAGTTCAAGCAAATGATTGATGATCTAAATATGGAGGAAATGGGAGCAAAGGGGAACACTTTCACTTGGTGTAATAACCGGAGCGGAACGGAGAGGATTAGTGAACGCCTAGACCGTGTATTGATAAACACGGCGGCAAAGTACCAACGTGCAAGATGCATAAACGAACTCTCCATTGGACCGGATCACACCCCAATGGTGGTCCAATTCAAGCAACCGAAGAAGAGAGATCCGAAATGGTTCAAATTTGAAGCAATGTGGCTAGAGAACCCGAAATGCAAGGAGATAATCAAACAAGCACGGGAAGGGCAAACTACGGGTAGAGAAATCCAAATGGTGTACATAGATATGCATAGGTGCTGAACCAAATTGAGGGATTGGAGAAAGAAACGGTTCGACCATAATGTACACGAGATCACTAAAACAAAGGAGGCTATCCGTCGTATAATACATGGGGGGATGAACGAGGATGAGGTCCGAGAAGAAAAGAATTTGAAAGTCAAGTTACAAAGACTTTGGACGAGGGAGGAGAAATATTGGGAGCAACGGTCGAGGGTGAAATGACTTAAAGATGGAGACCGGAATACGACGTTCTTCCACCATACCACTATAGCTAGGAGGAGACGAAACCAAATATGTAGGCTAAAGGGGGAGAACGGGGAGTGGATAGACGAGGAGGGGAAAGTAGCCGATGAACTACATAGGTACTTTGGAGAAATGTTCACCGCAGATCAAACTGAGCCGGGGGAGGAGTTCCTAAGATACATACCGAACCAGATTACACTCGAGATAAATGTCGAGTTGACAGAGGAGGTGACAGATACTGAAATTAGGTCAGCTACATACCAAATGGGCGGCACACGAGCTCCATGGACGGTCAGCTTCCCGGGTTTGTTTTATCAAAAGAATTGGAACATCGTGGGAGAAGATGTCATCACCTCGGTTAAGGCTTTCTTCAGAACAGGTATTCTCTTAAACCCCCTAAATAATACGGATTCCAAAAGTGCCAAACCTGATGAGACCTACTGATTTTAGACCAATAAGCTGTTGCAATTTCTTGTATAAAATCATTCCGAAAGTGTTGGTGAATAGATTGAAATGTTATCTATCAGAGCTTATTACCCCTTTCCAGAGTGCATTTGTGTCAGGTCGCCACATTAAGGATAACATATAGAACACGAGTTATTCCATCATTTGAACATGAACCAAAGGGGATGAGAAGTGGAATGTGCACTAAAGATCGACATGCAGAAAGCCTATGATCGGGTGGAGTGGGATTTCCTAATTAGCACACTAAGGTAGTGTTTGATTAAAGTATTAACTATGTATTAGTATTAGTTAATACATGTATTAACTAATACAATGTTTGATTAGAAATAATAGGTGGTACTAATTAATACCTATGTATTAGCTAATACACATTTCTAGTGTTAATTGTGTATTAACTAATACATTCTATAACCATGGTATTATTTAATACATAATAAAAAATTACCTAATTACCATCAATTAACCCACACAATTCCTATCTATAACTCAACTACTTGATTGTTTTTTACAATTGTTTTTTGAAACCGCATAACTTTTCGAATTCTATGCAGCTCATTGCCGTAAAGCGATTTGCCTCACTAATTTATTCTAAAAACACCGTTTTACATCTTAATTTGAAACGATTGGGGCAAATCAGTCTCTCACCCGTATTTAGCCTTGGACAGAATTTACCGCCCGATTGGGGCTGCATTCTTAAACAACCCGACTCATCGACAGCGCCTCGTGGTGCGACAGGGCCCGGACATGACGGGGCTCTCACCCTCTACGGCGCCCCTTTCCAGGGGACCTGTTATGGTCAATGATCCTCGTGTTTATTGTTGTCATATGAATCTTATCGAATGCCACTTATAATCTGTCATGGTCTTGTATGACTCCACTTGGATGATTCTGGTGTTCATTTGCACATATTAAATCAATTTATGTGTACACAATTTTAATATTAAAAAAAAATAATTTAAGGGTATTAATGTATTTTTGTTATTTTACGAATAATTTTATATTGAATCAAACACTGTATTAAGTTATACACGTATACGTATATCTTAATACATGTTCCATTCAAACATAGTTTTAACTAATACGTGTATTAACTAATACGTGTACTAACTAATACATCCAATCAAACACTACCTAAGGGAACGGGGCTTCGGGTAACAATGGTTGGGATGGATCAAGGAATGCATATCAACGACCATATACCAAGTGGTGATCAATGGGGACAGAACCAAATCCATAAAACCAACCCGTGGAATACGACAAGGTGACCCTCTATCCCCTACTTATTCATACTACTTGCGGATGTTTTATCACGGAGAATGGAGGGATCTGCTAGGGAAGGGGTCATACATGGGATCACTTTGAGGAGATCATTCCCGGAAGTGCACCATTTTTTTTTTGCAGATGACTCTCTGTTCTTCATTAGAGGATCGCAGGACAATGCTAAGGGACTGTGGCACATCCTTGAATCCTACTGTCGAGTATCGGGCCAACGAATAAACAGAGACAAATCAACCATTTTCTTAAACAAAGGGGCGGATCCGAACGATAGAAAGGGGGTGGAGGAAGCGCTACATATTAAGAGCACGGGTGACCCGGGAAAATACCTGGGATTGCTTTCAGTATGGGGTCGTTCAAAAAGGGAGGCTTTGGGATCCTTTAAGACAAAAATCAGGGACAAACTAGGGGGATGGAGACCGAAAACTTTGAACCAAGCGGGGAAGGAAGTGCTCATAAAGGCGATCATCACGACGATCCCCACGTACGTAATGAGTGTATTCCGTCTACCAAAACCATGGTGTGCGGAGATAAATGATGTCATTGCGAACTTTTGGTGGGGGCAAATATCGGAGGGAAAGAGAACACATTGGAGAATGTGAGATGTCTTAACAAAGGGAAAGGAGATTGGGGGTCTAGGCTTCCGGGAGCTCCAAAGTATCAACATTTCACTACTCACAAAGATGGCAAGCCGAATCATGACCGAACCCGAAACGTTATGCGCACGAGTTCTCAAATGACTCTATTTCCCAAGGTGCTCGTTACTTGAGGGGAAAAAAGGGAGTCAAGCCTCTTGGGGATGGAGTAGTATACTTGGTGGACGAGATGTAATAAAAGAAGACGGGATGTGGATGATTGGCTAGGGAGAAAATATTCGAGTCTTTGAGGACCCATGGATCTATACAAAGGAGAGTATAAGGGTAAACGTTGATGGTGCGATGGAACATGGAGGCAACTTACGAGTTAGTAACCTCATATGGCCGAATGGTACATGGAACACATTTCTAGTAAGGAGCTTGTTCGATCATGAAGATGCAGCCCATATCCTTAATATGCCCCTTCCGCAAGACGGGGGAAGAAACCGATACATTTGGCCACACACGAAGGACGGACAACCCCAAGTCCGATCGGTCAACCACAAAATACGAGAAAGGGCCGAGATTCGGCCAACACCGAACCCACATTACCGAGGTACATTTTGGAAAGAGTTATGGAAAGCAAAGGTAAAGAACTTCATATGGCGGCTTGTAACAAACTCTATAGCCGTTAAAACAAATATGGTTCGTAGGGGGATGAATGTATCTCCGCATTGCCCAATTTGTGGTGATACCGAGACAAGGGAGCACATGTTATTGGAATGTAGGTGGATGGAGCAAATATGGAGCGGGATCCTTGGAACTCGAGTGGATCGGCCAAACCAACTAGATGTGGTCCAATGGCTCAAGCAAAGGAAAGAGGAGCTGCATGGTCCAACCGTAACAACCGAGAAGAAGTGGACCCTCATCCTAATAACGTGTTGGCACATATGGAAGGCAAGGTGCAAGGCGTCTTTTGAAGCGACACAACCGAACACGAGGGCCGTCACAATGGAGATCAAACAAACCTATGAGGAGCAATCCAAACCGAACCTAATCACACACACGAGGAGAGGACGAACCAACAATGGCAACCCCCGACGGGTGAATCGATCAAGATAAACTGTGATGCATCGTGGTGTAAGGATACTCAAAGGGCGGGCATAGGAGTCGTAGCACGAGACAAAACCGCCAAGGTAGTTAGCGGGATGAACCGGAGGCAACGATGCAATAACATAGAAACGATGGAGGCCTTGGCGATACAAGAAGGAGTACGTTTAGCATTTGAAGCGGGATGGAAGAACATCATCATAGAAACGGACTCACAAGTGGTTCACCAACAACTAATTAGGGGCCGAAACATTGGAGATTATCAAATATTATACCAAACATCCAAGCACTAGCAAGGCAAGTCGAGCAAGTGCAATGACGAGCTATTCCAAGAACGAGCAATGAATGCGCAAATTGGATAGCAAAGCAAGCGAGAATGGGAGTGCATCTAAACGATTGGGTCGAAAGACCACCACTACCATTTGTATGTTTAGTAGCTAATGGCATAATTTACGAACATACGTGACCCAGTCACGACGTTTTATTTATTAAAGTAAAGCGACTAATTTGATCCAAAAAAAAATATATTATATATTTATACATTTTTTAATATAATATAAGATACAAGTATTTAATATATTTTTAATATAATATATAAGAATGCTCTCTCCTCTAAATACGTCATATACAAGTACAACATATAATATAGTATATAATTTAGTATAACCAATGACTAATATATAATATAGTATGTGAGAGACTTGAGAAACGAAAGGACAACTACAACTAATATTTGAAAAAATAATAAGTAAATTTAACTTAAGAAAGCAAATGTAATAACACTTGTGCTTTTATGTCTTGTTACAAGAATAATAACACTTGTACAAAAATATTAACACTTACTTAAGAAAGCAAAATATAACTAAATTTAAATAAATTACACTTGTGCTTTTATGTCTCCTCAGTTGTGCTTTTATTCAAAACACTCGGTCGTCTTTTATTCTCGCGCGCTCCCACCTTCATCAAACAACAATGACCATAATTCATCCACGAAATCGGCCGAATCGGTCCCCAAGTAGGCAATCCTGTTCTACAAAGCCCAGATCGTAGGAGGTTCTTTCCAGTGACTCCACTAACTCTCTCGCTTATGCTCTTGAAGTTAGCGATACTAACATCCTCTTCATTTGATGTTAGCGATACGACACTATACAATAATCAACTTCAATGGTGTCCAATAAGAGATTTTAGGCTTCAATGTTGTCCACGGCGACCGCGCCGTTCGCCTAGCCCACGTCAGGTCGCCGCCCCCACGTCAGCTTGCCTGGTCCGCGCCCTTCGACTCTCCAAATCGGTTGAACTGCTACAAACCGACATTTTTTAATTGCCCATAATCTATGTGCTCTGCCTTTATACTTGTCATTTATAACTACACTTATAATCAAAATGAAGTTTGTCTTTATAAGTGTTGGAGATGGTAATAAGGTTGTTTTATCAAATGAGGCTCACGATTCTGCTGGAACTCCTCAGGCAGATGAGGTTGTTTTATCAAATGCGAGTGTGTGCCTTGGCCACAATTTGCTTGATGTACAGGTAATAATTCTTTACATGCTATGTCACATTTTAGTTGCAAGGATAACCAACATTAATTCAATGAAATGATAGTGTAAACGTATTTCTAACTAACTCACCAATTGAGTAGCAGCCTGTTCAAACAAGACAGCGAGAGTATAGCCAATCCCAGTGACACAGTTGTTGATCTTTCAAATGGGGTTTTTGGATTATTCTGAAGTCGTGACAACACTTTCAGATTGAAACAATTTGGAGGCACCCAAACTTTCAATCGGATAAAATCAGAATACTAAACTAAACTTGAGAAGAATTGGGAATGTTTGAGATCAAATTTTCGGACCTCCCCTACGACCAATTTATAGTGTTTGCCACACCCTTTGGAAGAGACACTATGCCCTATGGAACAGATACTATACCCTTTGCGCAACCTATGTGACATTTCGGCTAAACCATGTCCCTTGAATATAAATTTTGGCTCCAAAAACCAAAGGGACACCTTGGGATGATGACTTGGAGCCGAAATCATTGCAACATTTCGACCTAAACTTGACTCCAAAGCAAGTGTCAAAAAATCGGGAATTTTGAGGTTAAAATGTTAAGTTATTAATTCCAAAAATTCAAATTTACAATGAATTTTAAGAAAAGTGACTATGAAAATTTACAGCTCGACCCCAGCCAGGGGTGCTACCCCTTGGACCCCACCAGGGGCTCACGCCCCTGGGACCCAGCCCAAGGGCGCTGCCCCCGGACCCCTGCAAAGGGGGCAACACCCCCTTTGACCCACATTTCTTGTCACTAACCAACTGATGAATCTCCGATACAGTGAATCATAATATACTTAAACAACCGTGCACTCCGCACCCTTCTGACTTGTTTAATGAGATACTATGATCCTATTGGTCAACTAGTCAATCCAATTACACTAAAATATCTAACAATCCTCCACCATTTTAGTGTAATCCTTGATTAACTAAACACAAGATCACAATCAAACAACACATTAAACTTATGCATAAATGAAATCATGACGATTGAATTTCATCTTAGTGTATTACATATTTCAAATATACGAATATCAAGGTGTCACTATGGGTTGAACCTTTGCTATTCATTGTGATTACATGAAGATAATATACACATAAATTAACATTCTCAAATGTTCTTTCTTGACACTATCTTTTACTAGTCTTGTGTTCTAATTCTTCATAAACATATGAAAGCCAAGTCCTGGCTTCTTGAAGCGGCTAAACTTCATGTTTACATAGGTAGCTCTTTTACTCTTGCACCTGTATATGCAATTTTTCAAAAGAACTATTAAGACATTAAACTTCAACCTTCTCTACTTGCAGGTCTGAACACATACCTTGGGATTATATAACCAATGTGTTCCAATCTCTAGAAGTTAGGCTTTCCACATTGAATTCAACACATAATGTCATATTAGGTGGGAATTGGGTATCTCAACATGAAATATTTCAACTTTGTGCACAAGATCCCTTCTTAACCCTTTGGTTTAATGGTCATCTAAATTATGTTGAGTTTTTATAAATTCCACTGATATAACACCATGCATGATGAGCTCACGAATCATGCCGTATCTAACACCTAAGTGTCTAGACTTGCCTTTGTATACTTGCATATATGCACTAGCCAAGGCAGATTCACTATCACATCTGATAGATATAGAAGATATCGGTTTAGGCCATAATGGAATTTCATAAATCAGATTTCTTAGCCACTCGGCTTCTTTACCAGCCGATGCTAATGCCACCCCAAACTCAGACTCCATTGTTGAGTGATTAATACAACTTTGTTTCTTTGTTGCCCAAGAGATGGCACCTCCCCCAAGAAGAAATACCCAACCACTTGTAGAAGAATGATCTTCCACATTGGAAATCCAACTTGCATATGAATATCCTTCAAGAACCGAAGGGAATCCAGTATAAGTCAAACCATAATCCATGGCTCCTTTCAAGTACTTGAATACTCGACTTAAGGCTTGCCAATGATGTGAGCTTAGATTGCTAGTATATCTATTAAGCTTTCCAACACCATAAGCAATATATGGCCTAGTGCTAATCATTACATACATAAGACAACCAATAACTCTTGAGTATTCAAGTTGAGATACTGAAACACCTTTATTATGTAGAAGCTTAAGACAAGGATCTATGGGAGTAGTAACTGGAGAACAATCTTTAAAATTAAATTTATTCAGAATCTTCTCAATATAATGGGATTGAGAGATTGAAATACCATTGTTCTTTCGCTTGATTTTTATACCAAGAATCACCTCAACCTACACCAAATCATTCATGTCAAAATTAGATGACAAGAATTTCTTGGTTTTATCTACTTTATTTTGGTCAGTACCAAAAATCAACATGTCATCTACATATAGGCAAATGATATCTCATTTACTAGAAGTATCAAATTTGCTATATACACGCTTGTCTTCTTGGTTAAGAATAAAACCATTAGACAATACCACATCATCAAATTTTTGATGCCATTGTTTTGGTTCTTGTTTAAGACCATACAATAATTTCTTCAACTTGCACACCTTGTTTTCATATCCAGGCATAACAAACCCTTCCAGTTGTTTCATATAAACCTCCTCATCCAAATCACCATTCAAGAATGCAGTTTTCACATACATTTGATGAATTACAAGGTTGTGAATAACTGCAAGTTCTATTAATAACCTAATAGTGGAGGTCCTAGCAACAGGAGCATAAGTATCAAAGTAATCAATCCCTTCCTCATATCTGAAGCCTTGTATAACCAATCTTGCTTTATACTTATCTATGCTACCATCCACTTTTATTTTCCTTTTGAAGATCCATATGTTTCCCAAAGCTTTACAGTCAGGAGGTAGATCAGTCAATTCCCATGTATTATTATTCATGATCGAATCCATTTCATCATGGATAGCTTCTTTCTAGAATGCAACATCTCTTGAAGCCACAGCTTCACTAAATGTTCTTGGATCTTCTTCAATCATAAAATAGTATTGATATTGATACTCAATATCATCTCTTGACCCTTCAACCAAATAAAGTTGAAAATCAAATCCAAAATATTTGGCTTTTCTAATTCTAGTGCTTCTCCTTGGTTCAGTCGATCCAGGTACATAAACAGTGCCACCAAAAGCATTTGAACTCAACGAATTCGTAATCAGATCTTTAGATCTAGGTATAGATGTTAATCTATCTTCATCAAAGGTAGCATCTCTTGATTCTATAACTTTGTTAACAGACACATAGTCATTAGATTCTAATACATAGAACCTATATGCATAGGAACGCGCAGCAGACCCAATGAAGATACAATCTATACCTCTTTCAGACAAGTTTCTTCTTTTGGGTTCAGTGAGCCTTACAATTGCTCTACATCCCCAAACTCTTAGAAAACTTAATTTTGGTAGCTTTTTATACCACAATTCATATGGGGTAATCTTATTCCTTTTATTAGGAATTCTATTCAATAAATAACAGGTTGTTAACATAGCCTCACCCCAAAAACCTTCACTTAAACCTGAATAGGACAACATGGATTTAACCATCTCTTTCAAAGTCCTATTCTTCCTTTCTGACACACCATTTTGTTGTGGTGTATAAGGAGCTGTAGTTTGATGTATTATACCAGTAGGTTGAAAATATACTGGATCATAATACTCACATCTTCTTTGATGTACTGGATCATAATACTCACCAGTATGTAAATTTTTAATCAATTTACTTTGATGTAGCTCAACTTCTTCTTTATAAATTTTAAATTTATCAAGAGCTTCATCCTTAGCATGCAACAAATAAACATAACAATATATAGAAGCATCATTAATAAAAGTAATGACATACTTTTTATTTCCTAATGAAGGAGTAGCATGAAAATCACATAAATCGCTATGGATACTCTATTTACATCCTTGAAAGGTTTTCTAGTTATCTTAGTTAACATGCAAGTTTTACATTTCTCATTGTTCTATCAATAATAGGTATGAGACTCATTTTAGACATATCTTTCATTCTTTTATAATGAACATGTCCTAGTCTAGCATGCCATAAATCTGATTTATTCATATTATTGCTAGTACTAATAGAAGTCATACAAGTAGATTCATTAACAAAAGAAACCTTAACATTCAACATAAACATACCATTACTTAAATAACCAAATCCTTAAAAAGTACCATGTTTGGACAAGATATACTTGTCACTTTCATACACTTGTTTATAACCACAATTTTTTAAAACAACACCCGATAAGAGATTCTTTGAAATCCCGGGAACATACAATACATTGTTTAAAGATGGACATTTTACTGAAGTAAAGACAAGATTAATATTTCCTAGTCCTTTGATTGGTTCAGTCGCAACATTTCCCATCTTTAAGATAGATCCATCTTCAATTGGTTGAAAGTCTTTGAACCAAAGAAGATCTTTGCACACATGAGTTGTTGCTCCTGAATCAATCCACCATGCAACATGATCATCCTACACATAAAATGCCTAAGATATTACTCATACATAATTCTGTCCCGAATTATTATTTTGTATTAAAATATGACCTTGTTGCTTTTCAGGATCCTTAGATCCTCTTGGACCAGTGTTATGCTTGCTTTTTCCAAACCGAGAATCCTTCTTGAAATGACCAGGTTTGCCACACTTCCAACATGCCACCATACGCTTCTTGTTGAAAAACTTGTTGTCATCTCCTTTAAACTTTCGTTTGTTCCCTTTGTTCGAGTTTGAAAATCGACCCTCTTCAACCATGTTCACAGAAGAATTACCAACTTGGTTCTTACCCTTAGGGTTATTGTCAACTTCTTGAGCCCTTAAAGACTCCTCAATCGTGAAGTGACTTCCAAGTTGAACAAGAGGCATCTCTTCCTTATTGTGTTTCAGGGTATGTTTGAAATCTTTCCATGATGGTGGCAGTTTGTCAATAACACTAGAAACCGAGATGGATTCATCCATCTTCATGTTATGTTGAGCAAACTGTCCCAGAATCCTTAACAGTTCGTTATACTGTTCCATGACCGGTCTAGTACCAACCATCTTGTAATTGTTAAAATTACTAACTAGAAACTTCTTGCTTGAAGCATCTTCGGCCATGTACTTGGATTCAAGGGAATCCCACAACTCTTTTGCAGATTTGACATTTTGGTATATATCAAATAGGGAATCAGACATACCGTTCAGGATGTGACCACGACAAATGTACTCATCATTCTCCCATTTGCAGCGGCGTCTAGTCTGGTCCACTGTTTCATTGTCGAACAATTCTGGCATGGGAGTACTCAACACGTACACCACCTTTAGGGTCATTAAAAAGGAAGTGCATCTTCTTCTGCCATATTCGAAAATCACTGCCTTCGAACTTATCCAACTTTGTAAACTTGTTCGTCATATCTCTAGCAGATTCTCCGTTCGTCATCTTGAGAAATTGTTTCAATCTTTGTTGATCTTTCGAATGGGGTTTCTTGTTGAACTTTCGAATGGGGTTTCTTGGATTATTCTGAAGTCGTGATGACACTTTCATATTGAAACAATTTGGAGGCACCCAAACTTTCAATCGGATAAAATCAGAATACGGAACTAGAACTTGAGAAGGATTCAGAATGTTTGAGATTAAATTTTCGGACCTCCCCTATGACCAATATATAGTGTTTGCCACACCCTTTGGAAGAGACACTATGCCCTTTGGAAGAGACACTACACCCTTTGGGCAACCTATGTGACATTTTGGCCAAACCATGTCCCTTGAATTTAAATTTTGGCTCCAAAAATCAAAGGGACGCCTTGGGATGATGACTTGGAGCCGAAGTCATTGCAACATTTTGGCCTAAACTTGGCTCCAAAGCAAGTGTCCAAAAAACGGGAATTTTGAGGTTAAAATGTTAAGTCATTAATTCCAAAAATTCAAATTTACAATGATTTTTTAGAATAGTGACTTTATGAAATTTTACAGCTCGACCCCAGCCAGGGGCTCTGCCCCTTGGACCCAGCCCAGGGGGCATCGCCCCCTTTGACCCCCATTTCTTGTCTCTAAGCAACTAATGAATCTCTGATACAATGAATCATAATATACTTAAACAACTGTGCACTCCGCACCCTCCTGACTTGCTTAATGAGATACTATGATCCAATTGGTCAACTAGTTAATCCAATTACACTAAAATATATATCAACAGTCTGGTAAAGAAGTAGAATGTTGGAAGGTACACCACTGGTTTGATCAATGTATTGAATTGGTCAATCGAATCATTGGCAAGGAAATAAGCGGTGCTCATCCCTGAAGGGCTTTATCTCCAGTGCTGCAACTTGTTGAGGGACAAGGTTCTTAAAGCCGCGATTTTGCTAAAAAGAGTTGGATGGTTGAATGAATAAGACACATATTATTTAAGTAATTACACATTACTATGAAAATAATTCAATTAAGTTACACTGCAGTTGGTAGAGATGGATATCCAAAATCATGGAGATACATGAGAACAGATGGAGGAGAACCAGGGAGATCCAGAACCAGGGAGGCTATCTAAGTTCTTTTTGAAATCCTGAAGGTTGTCTTCTACCAGGTGTAGCTTCTCCAGCATCATGTTGATGCCCCTAGGAGTATGTGTCAATTCTTCTTCCACTACGTCCGTTGTTGGGCTCTCCTGCTCAATCAAGACTACAGTGATTTTGTCACTTACCCTAAGCTGTGGAAACAATCAGTCTTTTGGCTCATATAGGAAGTAGAACCCTTTTCAACTTGCTTGTGACAAGCCTTCGTTGGCCTTACACAGGGTGTGGTCTTTCCCGTATAGACCTTTACATGGACCAACTGCTAACGCATAATAGGCAAAGGCTTTTCCCTTTGGGGGTTGTTCTATCTTTGAAAGATAGACTTGCAGTGCACATAAGGCATTTAACATGTGTCTTTGTTCTTTCGCACTTCATAGAGCATCTAGGAGACATTTTTGTTGGGTATCTACTGGGTAGTTGTCCAGCAACTGGTACCCTCGGGGTCGCCGTCTTCAAGTATCGGGAGTTTGAATCTACAAAATTTGCATGTCCTCATTTTGGATGTTTGGGCCTCTTCAAGCGTTGGACGCTTGTCTTGTCTGCGTCGCCTGGTTTCTAGCACTTATAAGAGATCCATTGTATGAATTCCTGCTTGATGCCTTGTCCCAAATGTGCTTCCAGCTCCAGTTGTACTTCTTTGGGCTACACCTCGTGTATTTCTTCGCAGGCTTTCACGCAGTCCGTGAGTGTTGTAGCTTGAGGCTCTCCCTCCTTCCATTAATCTATAAAAATCATGCAAACCAAGCGCATAAGCTATCCGCTAACACATTATGTTTTCCATCAATATGTTTGAATTTAATTTCTACTCCGGTCCCTGTTATGAAATCCACGAAATTGGCCCATCTAACCCTAGAGGATTTATGATGGCTTATTTTGTCATATAAATTTATTATGGCTTGGCAGTCGGTCTGAAGTGTAACTTCCCTTTTATCCATGTATGGGATTTTCAGGGCGCTAAGGGTCTCCATATCTGCATATATTTCAACATCTATGGTGGACTTTGGGATAGAAAACTTGCCACTTGCATAGGCAAATACTTTCTCTGTCCCTCTTGGGGTAGTATTGTTGGCTTGCCACTTTGCTACTCCACCCTATACTTCCATACATCCATCCGTTTTCAGGACTATGTAGGCATTTTCAGCTGGTAGTTCCAGCGGGCGTAGATCCTGTATCAACTCCTTGATTTTGGAGATGGTCTTCCAGTCTTCTAGGTTTAGTTTAACCCTTACGGTGTGGTGTTGATCCTTCTCTTTGGCTCCAGTCGTGGACAACTTGTTGTACAGGGGTGCTAAGAGTACCCCTAGTATAGGGATGTAATTCATTGTGTAGTTTAGGATAGCCAACTAGGATTGCAACCCCTTTAACTCTTGCAGATTTTCATCCGGAAAATCTGCGATCTTCTTGATGATAGTGGGCTGTAGCTCGATCCCTCATTCTCCAATGATGTCTCCTACGAATTCAATCCTTGGGACGCCTATCTTCATTTTCTTAGAAGATAATACCAATCCATTTTTTCGTAAATGCCGAGAAATTGGCTTAGCTGCTTGGCATGTTCTCCCTCCGATTTTGAGAATATCAGAATGTCGTCGATGTATGTCACTAAAAAATCCCCTGTCCCCTGAAGCACTCGTCCGTATTTCTTTGGAAGACTGCTGGGGAGTTCTTGAGTCTGAATAGCATGACCAACCATTCGAATAATCCTCCTAGAACAAAGAATTTTGTCTAGGGATTTGATTAATTCTTCTGCCATGACTACCTGATGGAAGCCGCTTTTGAGGTCAAACATGGAGTAGACCTTGCTTCTACCAACCTCTTCAGGATGGTGTTAATACCTGGTAATGAATACTGGTCTTTGTAGGTATTCTCATTAAGCATTCTATAATCGAATACCATTCGTGGCTTACCTTTTTTCTCCTGCCCTGTTTTCGGATGTACGGAGGTTCCAGAATTTACCATTATGGCTTTTGTCCGGTGCTGGATACTGGACTTCTTGATTACACCGATTTTTAGTAGGGCTCTAACATGCTCCTTGAATTGGGTCACCATTAACGGCGTGATCTACGCTAGCGGCTTGTAGGTGATAGTTCTGCTTGGGTCAATTATATCGATTTTGCAGACTACCTTGTTTTTGGCTCCATTCTTTTGAGGATCCTTTCCAATGAATCCTTGCTTGTCCATCCTTTCCAAGAGTGTGGCTAGGTGATTCTTGAAGCTAGGCATTAAGTTCCCTATGTTGTAGAGCACGACTTCTTGTGCCATGAGATAGTCATTTTCTTCCATTCCTACCTCCGGTATTGCTAGTTGTAACTTTCCTTGGTCTTAATGACCGTGGTCTTTTTATAGAAGGTTACAATGTCTCCTTCTATTCTGGCACCTCCTTATAGGGGTGATAAAAAAAGATTGGCTGGAGCGAATTCCCAACAAGACAAACCCAAATAGGACCAAGACCGAGCGGGCATGGTTTTTTCTTCAAGGTCAGGCTCAGGCTTTTTTTACGAAAGCCCAATTAGGACCGGCACAAATCGAAATTTATCAAACCCCAAATATAGTAATATACTCTAGCAGGCAGCAGAGTAGCAGACCATAACAGAAGACTCTCCACTCTCCAAAACAGAATTGAAGCTCTTCAGCACGGCTCCTTGGCATCTCCAAAACAGAACATCACAGCTCAACTCGGTCCCTCTTCTCTCGTCTCCAGCACGCTTCCTTGGCACTCCTTCCCGTCTCCATCATGTATCCTCCAACACTCCTCCACGAACGATCATTTGTTACGAATTCCGTGTGGTTTTATAAATGGTCTATTTATTATGCTGTGTCAATTACTAGGGAAATATAGAGGTTCCCAATTCACCTTAAAAATTTAATTTATTGTTTGGAAATCAAGTGTAAAAGATTTCTCAGAAATTTTCATCTTTTTACGGTAAATTTCATTGATGTGTGGCGTTTCTTGGTTGTTCTACAAGCCTACTATGAACTGGATCTTACACTCAAATGTATAAATGTATTGATTTGTTTTGTTCGAAATGGTCGAGGCTTGTTTTGTTCTGATCGCTATGTTTATGTTTCTTTGTAGTCTTGGATGAGATTTATTTTTTGGGTCAGATTCGTTTCTTTTTGTTGGATTAAAAAAATCGGTCCAAGACAGAGACCGACTTGAGTCAAGCAAGACCGACTCGGGTGGCCTTTTTTGGCCGAAATCGGTCTCGGACTCGGTCCTCCAAAGGAGAATACCGAAAATTTGGTCTCGGTATTGCCTTCATAATCGGCCTGACCAGCCCATGATCTACCCTACCTCATTGGTTGTTTCTAATGTAATTATAGCCAATTAGCATCTTTATATCTAGAGCGTAGGTGAAGGGAATGGGAAAATGGTTTCCTCAGACAATCATATAGTCGTCCTTGATCTTTTTGGTGGCTATGGATTTGGAGGTGACATCTGATATGGTAATTGGCACTGATCCCATGTCAACACAACATTTTGTTACTCCTGTGTCTAATATGGCATTGACGTCGAAACTTTCAATCCTAGGTATTTTGAAGGTTAAGTTGAGATTGTAGGTTCCAGAGAAAGGTTTTTTGACCAACAACCCTTCCTCTGTCTTTTCTGGTAATGAGGTTGCCACTTCCTTTTCGTGCCAATCGATCACCACTCCATAAACTACTTCCTTCATAGGTTATTCATCCCATAGGGCATGGCATTGTTCTTCGTATCTCTGCTGAGACTGCTCCTCTTCGTCACCTTCAAATTCTTCTTAAATCTTTTCAGGCTTTCCCTAATCTTCAGAGGATTTGGCTTTACTGATCGAGTTTAACCGATCTCGATCTTCCTGGACCTTTGTTAAGGCCTTATGCTTCTCCTCTCTTTTGAGGTCTTTAGCTCTTTGGCCAAGGATTTGTAGTTCTTCTGTCGAAATTGGGCCTTTTGGGCTGTTAGGCCTACTTGGTTCTCCTGTGACCCATATACGTTCATCCTTTAGGTACTGATTCCCCTTATGGAGTTCCAGGATATGGGCCTCCATTTCTTCAATGTGTCGGTCACTGGGTTGCCTCTTGGGCGGTTGCGACCTTTCAGGTATGCTATTATTTAGTGGTAAAAGCAAACCCTTAGGCACATGAAGCAAGCATAGAGCCTACATCTGCTGCATTGTGCCCCAAACTTGGGTAGGCAAGGGCATCTGCACGAGTCACACGGAAAATGTGTTTCCGTGAACCCTTCTATTGCCCCGTCTTGCCATTGGTGCCGGCAACCCTCTTGCTCCTTTAAGATCGTGGGCTTATTCATCCAACCAAAGTTTTCCTGGTCTGATATCTGGGCCATGAAATTTACCTCATACGGTGTTTCGCTGAGTCTCATGGTTGCTTCTTGGGCCGTGCCAATTTCTTCTTCATTGTCGCTGCATATTCCTTTGCTCTCTGGTTCGTTGATATCCCAAGATACAATGTCCCAGTCTTCTGGAAGGTCCAACCCATCCATTATATCTTCCCTGGCTAGATCGCCAGTCTTTCTCTTGCAGGCCCAGGCATAGTCCCCTTCTTGTCCGCACACAAAACATTTGAAGTTGTGTGTGGTCGGCTTCTTGCTTTTGAAGACCCTTATGAGGGAATTGTGTGGCATTCCCTTGTATGAATTAGATTTCCGCAACCTGTAATTCTTGGTTGGGTTTCGGTAGTAGGCAGGAATTGAAATTTCCCGACATAAGCTAAGGTCCCTGAGACCTCCCCGCATCATCGTCGTCTTGCACATTTCTATGAAGAGGATCCTTGACATGACCCCGATATGGTTGCCTGGATATTTTTCTTTGAAGGCTTCTTCTATGGCTTTCCCGTAGATCAGTGGGAGTTTCTTGAAAAAAATTCTCTAACATTTTCGGGCTTAAAACATCTTTCTTGTCTTGGGCGACAGTTCCCAATACTTGATCATATATTGGAACACGTATTAGATGTTTGTGCACGTGAGCCTTTCCAAGTCAGCGTAGGTTCTTTCTTGCTCGACTGTGGATCCTTGATATGGGTCCTCTAGGGTGCAGATCCGCCTTATCTGGGAGATAATGTTGGCCACATCATCCTACATGGATACCAACTCGTCGTGTACTCATTCTGCCATGTACTCTTTTCAAGCACTAAGGTTACCAAAAAAAGCACATATATTCTTCATAGTCGTCATCTTCATCTTTCAACGACTACTCTGGGGTGACATCAAATGACATGGCAAGTATTTCTTCTTTGAAGGCTTCGTTGTCGTCCTCATCAACCCTGATAGTCTGATTCTGTTGGGCCCTGGTGCCCGGAATTTGTTGGTAACCCGCAAACCTTAGGTTGAGGGTGCCTGTTGCTCTCTCCCATATGGCCACTTCTGATGGAACACTTGTGGCCTGCCTAGCTGGTGGTGTGATGGTCCACCTTTGTCCTTGCAGTTCTTTGCTAGAGAACATCCTTTCCCGTATGGGTCGTACGCCTCTGCTTGCTAAGTGTTCAACTATATTGTTGTCTCAGTACCTAAAGGTTACTGGGATTGTGTTGGTGAGTCTCCCCACCATCTGTCTTGTGAATAAGAGGTTTGACTCCCCTCCTACAAAGTCCTCGTATCCCCTTGCTTGGATCACGATTCAGATGTGGTTGTAGAAATCGACCACGAATACCATCATATTAGGTGTAAAGTACACTAGCTCCGTTCCCCTCTCCAGCTCAATCTCCAGGTAACCGATGATGCTTCTAGGGTTTGAGCCCCATCTTGTGTCTTCTATGACTAGGAGTATGCATACTCCTACTCCTCTCCTATGCACGCATGGACCCTGATCATGACAATGTCTCTGTGCTGCATTTCTTCCCTCCCGAGACTTTGGTAGGACTCATGCCTGATGAAGGAGAGCTCGACTTGCTCATCCTCTGTTGTTATTCAGTGTCGTTCCTCTGAATAGTGATAGTACACCCTATGATTGGGTTCTGCCTAGTTAAGGGTATATAGGTCTTCTGTGGGCATTATGCTCGCTCTACTTCTTGATGAAATCCTCAATTGCTCGTCTGGGTTGAGCAGGGATTCCATTGATTTGGTGTACCTCCTTGTAGGAGGTACTCTCCGAACTGCTTGTTGTACGGTCCTTTGAATTCTCCTATAGTCACGGATCTGGTCCTCAAAGCTTGAGGTGCTTTGCGAACTGTCTTCGCTGCTACGCGCAGGGGCCTGGTCTGGCCTATGGACGTTGGCAGTATGGGGTGCCTCCAAAATAGTGACACTGCTTCACTTTGCCCTGTTCATATCCTTGAATCGACTCGTTTGTATATGAAAAAAAATATCAGGTACATTCTATAAACATAATTATCAAAAATAAGATTTTATTCTGTAGTTCATATCATTTCCGTATTGGTGGATCCAATGGATCCAGTGGGTTCACCCCGATCTGAATTCAAAATATGATAAATGTGAAATTACATAGAACGTTGAGCGCTTTTTTTATATATATATGACTGAAAAATAAATTTAAGTCAACCATCGAAACACTTACAAAAAATAAAATAAAAAATGTCACTAAGAAGTCTTTTAATTAACATACTAATTAAATAATTTTCTGTTTAATTTAATTAAAAATGTGCCATTTTTTATTTAATTTGTGCTAACTTGATACCACAATCTTACAAGTAGTTTTATTTAAGTTCTTTTTCACCCCTAATCTCTCTTTATTTAATTTTAACCATTTAATACCTAATTAAACTTAATATAATTTGTTCAATTTAATTCTACAACATTTTAATATTTCGTTTTATTTAACGTCATCTAACTTGGTTCTCCAATTTTACAATATTAAAAAAAATTCACACCTTAATTTATAAGTATTGAATTCAACCATATATAAACTTTCGGTTTAATCATTTCTAATTTTCATCCACTTCACCTTACATTTATGACTAAAATTTAAATTATTTTATAAGAATCCTTGCATTTGAGGATATGTATACTTTCTTACATGGAGTTATATTCGATTTTTTAAATATATATATATATATATATACTTACAAAAACAAATTATTTTCCTAAATGGTTGGCGCATGCAGTAGGTACATTTGTTTGCTTGCTTGATTTTTTCTGTAAATGTCAAGTATGAACCTTTGTTAAATTACTATTAATAATGATCTATGTAAACTAATAAATCTTCACACATATTTATTGAAGGAATAAGATTTCCATACGTATGTATGTCCACTTGAAAGAACTCTCTTCCAATATATAAGCAAGCTTAAAAGATTAATAATAAGGATGAGTGATTGGAGTCCAGCTTTTAATTGATTTGATTAATTTCGTAGTAGGTATTGTCATGTTAAAATTCTGACAACATAATTTATTATTATACTTCTGTAGGAGTAGTTTATTTTAAGACTTGAAATTTGAATCAATAGCATCTCGATTGCCTTCGTCTGGAAACATAATTCTTCAATAACAGTTGGCGGAATAAAATGTAGCACAC
Organism: Chamaenerion angustifolium; assembly: GCA_946814005.1. Classification (NCBI taxonomy): domain Eukaryota; kingdom Viridiplantae; phylum Streptophyta; class Magnoliopsida; order Myrtales; family Onagraceae; genus Chamaenerion; species Chamaenerion angustifolium. The sequence continues at coordinate 8,178,430 of OX328279.1, forward strand.
CATGCTTTGGTTTGTCCCTTTTGTTTCTATCGTTTTATTTTATTACAATCTGCAATTTGAGCAATCACTAATAAACTTAAATCCTATTACATGTTACCACCCTTGATAGATACCAGATGTCGATATATGTCGATATACGAAAATTGGTCAACCGAATTTGTGACTCAAGTTCCTCCGCAGTGCTTCCGACACCCTTGTTAATATTAAGGAAATCTTCATTGGCCAAAACATAAATTTGTGACTCGCAAGTATGAGAGCACATTAAAATCTTCTTTAGTTTAATGTACATGTAAATCAGAAAATCGAATACTAGTTTCTTTATTAAGGATTTAAGTTATATATTAAATAATGTATATGAATAAGGAATTGCTTTTTGGATTGCAAATCAGATTTTTTAATACACGGTAGGCAAAGTCGTTTTGTTTCACATATACAAAATTATTGTATCTAGTTTAGCTTATATAATCACTAGGAAAAGTCTTCTTTCCGTGGCGTTTGAAGCTCACGCGCCCCCCTTCCCAGGCGATTTTCTAGGTCGTCTTGTGCAGAGATTTCCAAATCCCGTCTTCTTCGATTTGTCCTGATTCACAAGAATTTATTACTCAAGAGTCAGCCAACCAATCAGGACGTGGGAATTGATTTGCTACTGCAGTTGATTTCGACGTTACCATGCAAAGGAAACGTAGCAAGCGAACGTGAAGAACCAGCCAAGGCACCGAGAAATTGACGCACCGTCGCTGCACCGACCCAGGCAGACCAAGCCACCCACGGTGACAGCCATACCGGCACGACGAGGGCCTGCTGGACCGATCGACTGGACTCCGGCGGGCTAGGCGAAGCTTGGCTGGACTGTTACTGAACCAAGCCAAACCACCCCTGCTGCCAGGTGAACCGTGACAGCTTGCGACTGCCCTGAACCCATACCTAACCCTTTTCATTATTTTCCACTGTTTTGAAGGAGCTCAACCGTGGTGAAGTCTCGGCCCGCACGAAATGTATTCCAATTCCAATTCTGTTGGCTCGAGCAGAATTGGTAAACCGGTGGTCGACCTGGACTTGAACGAACAAGTACAAAGCGAGAGTTGGTATATCGGCAGGATGGTTGCTCAGAAGTCGAGCAAGATGAATATGATCATGGGGGTGCTCAGGTCGGCTTGGGCTAGATATGGCAAAGTCACAATATCAGAATTGGAGACCGGAATCTTGTTGTTCGATTTTGATAAACAAGAGGTAGCCGACCAGATTTTGGACTGCTCACCATGGGCGGTCAATTGGCACATTCTAAACATAAAGAGATGGGACCCGAGTGTGGGAGTAAATGCGATTGCATTTCACAAGGTAACATTCTGGATACAAGTGCATGACCTAGGGTCTGAGAAGTTTAGTGATGCCAATGCTCATAAGATAGGCAAATGCATAGAAATTGAGAAGCATGATGGGAAGATAAATAGAAGTCATATGAGGATCAGAGTAGAAGTAGATGGGGAGGTGCCATTGATGGCGGGATTTTGGTGGAAAATCTCACAAGGGGTGGAGAGATGGGCCTCGATTAAATATGAACGCCTGTCAGATTATTGTTATGGGTGTGGCGTTTTAGGCCACACAGCTCAACCATGCAGGAAGGACGTTCAAATGGCGGAGAATGACCACAGTATTCCAATGTATGTATTCCACGGCTAGGCAACATGTGGGAGGTGAAGATGGACAGGTACCGAACCAGAATCAGGGAGCGAGGAGATCATGGTTCGATATCATGGCCAAGGTGAGAACGAGGGAATCGGCCAAGGCCCAAAATCAAGAGCAAAATGTCACTAAGGAAGGGACCAAAGAGGGGAAGGAGTACATGGCCCGAGATCAAGAAGCAATGGAAACCGATGTTAGTTCGGAAGGGGGTGAACCTGTAAGCCAACCGACACAACCACAAAAACCCAAGACCGATACTACAACAATGTCTACTGCCCTAACCATCCACATACCACTAGCCGAACCACCACATGCCCAAGGACGAACCCTATAACCCTACCACAGAGCCGAACCGAACCAATACACTTAGACTGATAACAAACACCAAGCCGAACCGATACTACCAAATATGAGTTGAACCGAACCACCAAGGCCCCAATACCCACCCCACTCCTTAGCACGTACCTGTCTGACAACCCAACACCCATGGACCTGAATGATATCCCCATGACCGTCCACACATACATAGTAGAAAACCCATCCGACACTCCACCACCAACCACCCACTCACCGAACCACAATCCACCTTCCAGACTGAGCCCTTAGCTGAACAAGATGACACTAAAGCGTAATGGTGATGAGATGGAAGAACAACCGAATACCAAAATAATGAAGAGGCAGGAGGGGGAGGCCGAACAATCGAAGGCTAAGATAAGGAAAAGCCCGAGGAGGAAACCAAGCAAGGGAACTACACAAAAACACAAAAGGGTCGAGAGGAAAAATCTTACAATGAGCTCAAAGGAGGAATCTAGTGAAGTAAACAAGGGTTCTGGTGGCTGTCCCAAAACAGACACGGGTGCTCAATGAATGTACTATCATGGAATTGTCAGGGTCTGCCTTGATAGTTCAACATCTACAAGACCTCAATAAAAGGTATCACCCGAGCATCATTTTCTTAATGGAGACAAAGAATGGGGATACCTACTGTGAAAGGGTCCGAAATAGAATGGGGATGGAAAACACATACTATGTTACCCCCAAATGGGGCAGCAGGAGGATTAGCTCTATGGTGGACATCAGAGACGAGGGCGGTGATAACATATGCCAATACAAACATTATAGATTGTGAAGTGAAGTTTGCAAGAGAAACCGAGATCATGCATGTGACATGGGTACACGCAAGTACAGAACCGCATGAATGTACACAAAACTGGAATCTACTACGAACCATAGGAGTGGGCCGAATGGGGAAGTGGATGGTTCTCGGAGATTTCAACATAATATGCCACCAAAATGAGAAACAAGGGGGGGGGGAGGAAGTCACCAAGGAAAATGGGAGAATTTAATCAATTGATTGAAGATATCAATATGAAGGATATGGGGGCACATGGGAGCCCGTATACATGGAACAACAATTAAAGTAGACCTCACCGAATAAGGGAACACCTTGATAGAGTCCTCACGAATGAGGCATGGATAATGAGCCACCAACAAGGGAGATACATCAATGAGTTAGCCATTGGATCGGACCAGTCACCAATAGTGGTCCAAGTCGAACAACCGCCCAAAAGGGCAAAGAGAAGATTCAAGTTTGAAGTAATGTGGCTAGAAAACCCGACATGCAAGGATGTGATAAAAAATTCATAGGTTGGACCGAACACAAGAGGGGAGCCGCAAGTGATACGAGTTAAACTAAACAAATGTCGAAAGCAACTTACGGTTTGGAGTAAGAAACAATTCGGCCACAACCTGGCCGAGGTAGAGGACATTAAGGATGTCCTAAGGAGAGTCGCCCAAGGGGCCATGGACGAGGAGGCGACACGGGAGGAGACTAGACTCAAAGGAAAGATGAAATCACTTTTGTTGAGAGTGGAAACCTATTGGAGACAAAGATCGAGTATCAAATGGCTCAAAGAGGGGGATCGTAACACCACATTCTTCCACCAAACAACCATTGCGAGGAGGAGGCGCAATCATATATGTCGATTGAGAGGGGCAACGGGGGACTAGATCGAGAATGATGGGGCAATTGCCGATGAGGTACTATGGGAACATGTTCAAAGCCGAGAGGAACAAGCCGGGCGAGGACCTGCTCCGATATATCCCGAACCAAGTGACTGCCAAAATGAGTGGGCAATTAACAAGAGAGGTGACAGACGGACCGAACCGGGGAAAAAACCGAATATGCACTTAAAATCGACATACAAAAGGCTTACGACAGAGTCGAATGGGACTTTTTACTTGATCCGCTTAGGCGTAGGGGATTTGCGGAAAGATGGGTGGATTTGATGAAGGCTTTCATATCAACAACCACATACCAAGTGGTCGTCAATGGGAACCGAACAAACACAACCCGACCAACACGAGGTATACGTCAAGGAGACCCCCTATCAGCTTATTTGTTTATATTACTTGCGGATGTGCTCTCCAGGCGAATGTTGGGTGAGGATAGGGATGTGGAGATCGAAGGAATCACACTTAGGAGACAATGCCCGGAACTCCACCACCTGTTCTTCGCGGATGATTCCCTATTCTTCATAAGGGGATCTACCGACAATGCCAAAAAATTGAGGAGGATTCTGTAAAACTATTGCGAGGTATCGGGGCAAAGGATCAATAGGGAGAAAACAACCCTGTTCTTTTATAAAGGGGCAAATGCAACAGACCGACAACATGTGGAAGTGGCGCTAGGCATAAAAGGCACAAGTGATCCGGGGAAGTAATTGGGCCTACCTTCGATATGGGGTTGCTCGAAGAAGAAGGCCTTGGGTTTCCTCAAAACCAAGGGCAAGGACAAGCTCAATGGGTACCGACCGAAAACTCTAAACCAAGCTGACAAGTAAATACTCATCACCGCCATACCAACATATGTGATGAGTGTATTCCGACTACCAACAACCTGGTGCTCGGAAATAAATGCACTCATTGCGTACTTTGGGTGGGTCCAAACAGTGGATGGCAAGAAAGCACATTGGAGAAGATAGGAGGTCTTAACAAGAGAAAAGGAGGCGGGGAGCCTAGGGTTCAAGGAATTACAAGCATTCAACACGGCTTTACTCACGAAGATGGCCCATTGACTCATAACTGAACTGGACAACCTATGTGCACAAGTCCTAAAAGGGCTATACTTCCTGAGGGGTACATTTCTAGAGGCGAAAAAAGGAGGCCGAACTTCATGGGGCTGGAGTAGTCTACTCCACGGTCGAGAAGCATTGCTAGGCGAGGGCATATGGATGCTAGGCGTGGATATAAACAAATGTCATAGCATACAACATCAAGAAAACAAAGAACTTGGGTGTATGTGAGAATACTATATAGATTAGTCTAATGATTTCTAGTTTAATCAATATTAGTCTAAGTGTTTTCTTATCATATTACCTAGGTTAGTGTAGGGTTTTACCTAGCTTGCTCTATATAAGAGCCTTATCTCTTTGTATTGAATTCAACCTAAGCAATACAACGTTTTCCTTATTGAAAGCTCTTTTATCTTCATTCTCTCCACACAATCAATAAACCTACCATGGTATTAGAGCCACTCGGTTCTTTCTCTACTCGTCATTTCCGCTGCAAATCTGTTCTTCCTTGTTTTCAATAATCTTGGACAGCTTCAACAAACCGACTGCAGCTTCAACAAACCGACAGCTTTATCTCCTCAATCTCACACTTCTCAGCGACAGCATCTGGTATCACAGCTGCTCGCATCTGAGCAACCTAGCATCTCGCAAGCTTCAATCTTTAATCTCCAAAACCAATCCAGTATCTCGCAAGCGAAGCTTCGACCAAGCGATTCACTGACATTCTTCAACCACGGAATCCAGCATCTTCAAAGGTGATATTTTTATGCAGAGCACCTTCAATGCCTTTGTTTGCTGGTTCTGACATTCTGGTTTGCTAAAATGTTGTGCGAATCTGATTAAACAATGATGACGTGGCTGCTTAAACAATGTTTGGTGCTGTGATAATGCTGGTGTGGTGATTAAACAATGTTGTTAGAGGTTTATGCTGGAATCAAATGCTGCATTAAACAATGTTTTATGCTTTCAAGGATTTGCATTAAACAATGCTGGTGAGGCTGAATCTGATTAATCAATGCTGAAATGATTAAAAATGCTGGATTGCTGCTTTAGACATTGTTTGGTGCGGTGATGACTCATGTATTTGATTAAACAATGCTGAAGTGATTAAAAATGCTGGATTGCTGCTTTAGACAATGCTGGTACGGTTTCTATGCTGAAATGTGGAGTCTATGTTGTGCCGAAATGTATTAAACAATGATGGGTTCTTTGATTAAACAAAGCATGGTGCTGGTGCTGTGCTGTTACCACTTCCTTTCCTGCAGATTCATCCAAAGTAATCCTCTTTCTAGCAGCACACATATGAACATTTCCATAGTTAAAGAAAGCCAAAGCTGCCACTTCTTGGAATTTTATGCTGTCACCTAAATGTTATGCTGAAAAGTCTATGCCGAAATGCTGCATTAAACAATGCTGGTGAGGCTGGTGCGGTGATGACTAATCTATGCCGAAAGGCTGATTCTATATGCTGCAACAAAGTGAATTTTTATGTTGTCTGCTCGGTCCTGAAATGTTGTCCCGTTTTGTCTCCAGCACCCTTGTTTTCTACTGAATTTACTGGATTACTTGCTCGGTTATTTGCTGGTTCTATGCTGCGATGTGTTGAGTCAATACCCCTGCAACCAATGCTGATTTATTTGTGCCGAATTTCTGGTTTGGTGACGTGACGATATGTGATCACGTTGAGTTTGGGCAACTAAGTTTTAATGATTTGCAATGGATTTGATCCAAGTTTGAAGTGTTGAATTCAGATTTTGGTATTAGTTTCTTCTTCAACGGCATGACCACGACGAGATGACCGAGATGGCACCGCGATGGCATGACCGAATCTTCCCTCTTCTCGTCTTGATATCAACTTGAAAATCTTGTGTTTGAATGTAGAGTATCTCACCGAAGATGAAGGTGTGCAAGCTCAATTAGGTTGGAGATTTGATCGATATTGAACTTGGGATTCGTCACGAGCAAAGGAGCATTCGAAGTTTTGGGGACAAAATTCAACAAATCAAGAAAAGCAAAGTCCGTGGATGAATGTCAAAGCATACAACAGCAAGTAAACAAAGAACTTGGGTGTATGTGAGAATACTATATAGATTAGTCTAATGTTTTCTAGTTTAATCAATATTAGTCTAAGTGTTTTCTTATCATATTACCTAGGTTAGTCTAGGGTTTTACCTAGCTTGCTCTATATAAGAGCCTTATCGTTTTGTATTGAATTCAACCTAATCAATACAATGTTTTCCTTATTTAAAGCTCTTTTATCTTCATTCTCTCCACACAATCAATAAACCTATCATGGTATTAGTGCCACTCGGTTCTTTCTCTACTCGTCATTTCCGCTGCAAATCTGTTCTTCCTTGTTTTCAATAATCTTGGACAGCTTCAACGAACCGACTGCAGCTTCAACAAACCGACAGCTTTATCTCCTCAATCTCACACTTCTCAGCGACAGCATCTGGTATCACAGCTGCTCGCATCTGAGCAACCTAGCATCTCGCAAGCTTCAATCTTTAATCTCCAAAACCAATCCAGTATCTCGCAAGCGAAGCTTCGACCAAGCGATTCACTGACATTCTTCAACCACGGAATCCAGCATCTTCAAAGGTGATATTTTTATGCAGAGCACCTTCAATGCCTTTGTTTGCTGGTTCTGACATTCTGGTTTGCTAAAATGTTGTGCGAATCTGATTAAACAATGATGACGTGGCTGCTTAAACAATGTTTGGTGCTGTGATAATGCTGGTGTGGTGATTAAACAATGTTGTTAGAGGTTTATGCTGGAATCAAATGCTGCATTAAACAATGTTTTATGCTGTCAAGGATTTGCATTAAACAATGCTGGTGAGGCTGAATCTGATTAAACAATGTTGAAATGATTAAAAATGCTGGATTGCTGCTTTAGACAATGCTGGTGCGGTTTCTATGCTGAAATGCTGAAATGTGGAGTCTGTGCTGTGCCGAAATGTATTAAACAATGCTGGGTTTTTTGATTAAACAAAGCATGGTGCTGGTGCTGTTACCACGTCCTTTCCTGCTGATTCATCCAAAGGAATCCGCTTTCTAGCAGCACACATATGAACATTTCCCCAGTTGAATTTTGAAAATATTGAATTTTGACATATGGATTACCCATATGCTCTACCCTAAGTTAAGATATGAAAATTTGAATTTAAATACCGTTAGCGACATCTATGGTTATATTTAATTATATACCTAGTCTTATTTTTTTATTGTATATTTAATTAATATTATAATCTAATATCGTTTCTTCTATAATTTGACTGAAATGATAAAATGGTAGATAGGTTATTGTATAAAAATCAAACAAATTATATTATCTAGATAATTTAATTACAACCTAGATGTCGCTAGCCAGATTGAGTTTATGCTTTCAAACTGACCGTACGATACGATTGATCAAAATGTATATCTATATCTATATATTAATTTGTCTGTAATGTATACAATTATGACAATTAATATTTTTAAATCATTTTCTCACTCTTAATGTTAAATTCATAGCTTTGTACTTGTTGGATCACATACTTTAGTACGGGTCGGTTCGGAGCGCTCCCGGTTGGTCCTCTCGCTGCTCCTATGATCTGCACGGAAGGAAAACCCATGGTGTTCCCGTTGTTTCCCCTCTAACGATCAAGTCAGTCGAATGTTCATTTATGGAGGAGTAAATGCAGAGAATATAGAGGGTGAGAGTATTAAATTTAGCACTAAAATGATAAGAGAGGTGGGTGAGGGTATTTATAACCCTCACCTCTAACCTGACCAAGGTCATCCCAGGTGTCATCTGGTTAAGTAACTATGGTTTGGTGCTTATTAATGTGCGCTGATTGGACAGGTACTTTTGGCAGATTGTCCTGATAGTCATTTTTGTCAAGAATGTCTGTATCAACCTTTAATGTTCGCAAGTAGGTCAAGGGGCGTCGTATTAGGGGCTCTAGGTACTCAATTATCCCCATGTCATGCATTGTACATTGTGCCCTCTTGTCCCCTGTAAGAGCTTCTGGCTAAGAGCGAAGGATGCACTCTACTTAGTGGCGTGCCATTGACGAGAGGTCAACCCCTTCTGGCTAATGCCAGAGTGATGACGATGTAGTGCTCCAAAAGAAGTCGCGTGGTCTTGATGGTCCAGAGGTGGTATGCCCGGTGGCCTCGATGGTGCAGCGGTGGCGCGCCTGGTGGCCTCGATGGTGCAGAGGTGGTGCGCTTGGAGGCCTCGATGGTGCGGAGGTGGCGCGCCTAGTATGGCATGAGTCATCGTCTTCATGGACTAAGTTTATCATCTGCAGAGATGTTAATGGCGCACTCACGTCCCTAGATGGTAGTGGCGCTACTTGCTCCGTCGGTTCGGTTCTCGATCGGGTCGCCCGAGAGATGCGGGTTAATACCCAACATCTTGCCCCCCCCCCCCAAACCTAGGGTGAGCGACGCGACGTTCTGAATAGAGTTGGCACGAATCAACTCGTGAATCTGAGGTTGCTCTCCCTATGGGGTGGCACCCTTGGTTGGCCAAGCGCTTGGTTTCTTCAACTTGTAATATTCAAGATGGCACACCCTTCTTCCTCGTTTCAACATATTTTCGGGATTATTGCCCAATAATGGAGCGCGATATGTCCTCCCCTGGTTCTCGTTCACTTCACCGAACCATGGTTATTAGGTGGTTCTCCCAAGGTGGCGCAACCCTTTTTATGAATTTCGACACATTTTCGGAATTGTTGCGTGATAATTGCGCGCCATATGTGCTTCCATGGTTCCGGTTCGCTTCATCAAACCATGGTTCCGAGGTGGTTCTCTCAAGTTGGCTCGCCATGTCATCCCAATGTCTACTGGATTGCCACCCCATGTTTTGTCTTCACTCTTCTCGAGGTAATTATGATGTGTAGACATCATGATTACATTTTCAAAATTCAAATTTTACTTGGCCCTCGTTGTACCACATGGCACGCCTTCTAGAAGACTCCACTCCCCAATAAACTATTTGGTTCTTGAGGGAACTTGACCGTTTGACATGACGGTTCTGAGGTGACCCTTGTGGAGGAAAATGGTTCACCTTCTCTTCGTAAAACATTCTCCTCACCTCCTTTTTATTCACATCCAAAAACCATAAGCCTTCTCTCTATAGAAGCTCTCCCTTCTCTCTAAAATTTCGGTGACATCTTTGGAGTTCTGACTCCCACTTTCGAGGCACACTCAGTTTTCACGGTCAAGATAGCTCGGTGTGCCACCTCCTCAGACTGCCATCACTAATGCCTGAAATTCCTTCACCAAGTCATGTCGATGGATAACGTGGCCACTCCATTTTCACGTGAGGAACAAGTTTTCTTCCCTCCTGGGTTCACGGGCCCGAAACCAAATTACCTTTCTAAAGGCATTTTTGAAACGTTCGTTGAGGAGTCGGGAATGGACGAGAGCTATTGTCCTAGGTACCCCATTCCCGATGATGAAGACCCCAAAATCCTCACCCTATGAGTGTTCCTCATCCGGGTGATGAAGTCATCTTCCCTTTTTAAATCGACGCATGGATGAGGTTTCTTTATTGTCCATATTTATTAGAAATGTGTAGATATTACGGAGTGCCGCCTATCCAATTTTCGCTGAACGTTCTTCGTGTTTTGGTCGGTTTTTGCATCTTTTGTCAACAACGTTAACATCCCTATTCATTAGTCCTTTTTCGTTATTTGTATCGTCCTCATTCAAACCGTTTCGGGGTCTTCCTTTTTTTTTAGTATGAGCCCCAATCCGAATCAATCTTGGGATACTTCTCGTCTCATAGTTTAAGGTTTTAAAACTCGGAAGTCCAATTGGAAGGACAAGTATTTTTATCTTTATGGGGGGCGTCTATTGGTGTCTAACGCCTAAGGTGTCGCGTGACCCACTCCGTTCCGCAGAGGAGACGTCCTAATTGGACATGGAGACACTCACTAACATAATTTTCGAACACAAGCAAGGTGGCACCATATACATGTCTAAGGCGACCCCACCAAAGAAGACTTGAGGATGGCGGGCACTAGCTTGTAGAGCGCCGCCCATCTATGTCACGGGTAATAACCATTTCCATTTTTATTTTGCAGAGGATGATTTTGCGTGCCTGTCTTATATGTTTACCTTGATTCAGGAATAGAGACGTGGGAATAAGTACCGCAAGTCGTCGAAGAAAGGTGGCGCTCACGAGGGGTCGAAGAGGAAGAGTCAATCCTCCAGTCACCGCGAAAGGAAAAGGGCGCGCCGAGAGGAGTTGGATCCCCTCACTGTGCCGCCCGAGACTCTTAGTCCTGAGACTCAAGAGGTCGTCGCCACTTTTGAAGGTGTAGTTCTGTATTCCCGTTACGCTAAGGATTTTCTTATTTCCCGACACTAAGCATCCTTCACACTAAGAAGTATGGCGCGCCAGTAGTGATGGGTTCCATGGTCATGTGGTATTACACCGAGTTTTGTACTAATTTCATAGCTAAGAAGGTCAGCGACACTACTCGTGGTCGAGGCGCATCATATTCTTCCCCGTCTAGGAGAAGACTGAAGTCGGCGCGCCATGATCCCACCCCTACGTAAGTGCTTGTGTCGAGGAGACTCCACGAACTCCAGGGCGCGCCATTCCAGAAGAAGTGGTGTCCAAAGAGGAAGATGACGACTTCTATGTTGATGTCGCCACATTCAAAGTCGACTTCTATGTTGATGTCGCCATACTTTGATCTTTGTTGAGACATCAAAGTCTCAGGAGGCGACGCTCTTCCCTCTGACCCTTAGACCACATGCAAGAAAATTCCATGGTGTCCCCCTTGTGAAAGGAAATTCCATGGTCAACCCCAATTTAGGGCTTCACCTGCTTATGGGGGTCTACCCCTCGGGTGACCGGGCACCGGTGTCGACCGAAGATGGGGCCAATTTAGGGCTTCACCTGCTTATGGGGGTCTACCTCTCGGGTGACCGGGAACCGGTGTCGACCGAAGATGGGGCCTTGGACGAGGTGGTGCGCCACGGGCACACCCTCTTTACTCATGTACACCTTTAACTTCTTCCATTACTTATTCCTTTACTTTTTGCTTTACCTTGCGTTTTATTCTAACATTTTGCACTCAATTATAGATGATTCCTTCCCAACTTAGGATGGATGAGTCCTTTGTCGTCATAGCCGAGGAAACGGGGGCGACAACGGAGAGGTTGGAGCACTCCTTGGCGGAGTCATAGCGGTGCCTCATTGATGAGAGGGTCACCCTTGATGTTCTAAAGGCTGAGGCGGGTGACATGAGGTTGGAGCTTCAAGTGGTGCTAGCTCGAGAGATTGAATTGATGGCTCAAATCGAGTCACTCAAGAAATAACTTGGGGTGCTAACATAAAAGCTGGCGAGATGAAGCAGCGCGCTCTTATGGTCAAGGAGAATGAGAGAATCCTTAAGCATGAGGCGCCCAAACGTCTCAAGGATGGCATCGAGGAGTATAAGAAGAGTGAGTCCTTCAACGTGGGCGCGGCCGTGGCGTGTTACTCTACATTTATGGTTGTCTTCACCTATATCGACCAGGCTATCAAAATATTCTTTTCCGGATTCGACCTAGCGCGCCTTCAATGTATGAAGGACTACCTCGCCATGAGGAATAGATAAAAGGAGGTGGAGGAAGAAGACTCAGAGAGTGAAGGTGACTCCTCAGAGGAATATCATTCTGTATCTCGTAGTGGTGCGCCGCCTTTGCCCGAGGGCGAGCCACTTCCACCTCCTCCTCCACCTACGAGTGCCAATGCCTCGCCTAAGTGTGATGAATAGAACCCACCTCCAGATGGCGCGGCACACAAGGACGAGCGACTCCATTTCGGCTATCACCCTTAATAGGGATTTTTGTAAATGTGATGCTTTCCTTATGGTAATCAATTGCAGATTTCGTTGGGTACTTGATTTATAAGTGATTTCCTTATGCTTGATCATTTTTAGGGTGGTGCCTGCCAGTCGTACATTTTCCATTTTTGTCGCCAACCGAATTCTTTGGTACGATCATTTTGGTCATTGCCCATGTTTAATACGACACCATTTACAGAGGTGTAGCGGCGCTCACTGAGGTGTACACTCTCCATGAGAGGTGTCATTGACCATGTCCTTGAGTGAATTGTAAGTATTATTGGATTTAAGCATTGGTATATCACAAGTAGCGGCGCAGTTTGACTTTCATTAACAGATATAATATTTTTAAGACTTAAGCATATTGTCATTAAGTCATCTTTTCCATAAACATGGATTTGCAAGTTACATGCATGCCTTAGGCGGCGCTATTTTAAGCACTGAATTATTTCAAGTGCTCCGCATTGAAAGTATTCTTCAGCTTTTTCCCATGTTTGTCTTCGAGGACGTATGCGTTCGGGTAGGGTATAGTGGTGACCTTATAAGGTCGTTCCCACTTTGGCTATAACGTGTTCATCCTATCTTATAGCGAGAACTCTTATCTTCTACATACCCTTTCCCTCACGAAAGACTGGCGAGACGAGACTCGACTGTTATAATACTGTGCTGTAGCGAGGCGCATCTTGGCTTATAATTGGTCAGACGCCTATCTTTTTTCGTTCACCAAATCCAGTTGGAGACGCTTTAGCTCATCATTGGTCGTTGCTTCAAAATTCTCGATCCTATGAGACGTCACAGCTATTTCAGTTGGAGCCTATAATCCATTCAGGAAAATCTTGTTTGCAGCTTCGACTTGTCCATTGGCTTATGCATGCTTGACCGAGGCATGCATGTGCTTGATCTTTAGTTCTTCGCAAAACCATTTTAATTCTCTTCCCGCAAACTGTGGGCCATTGTCACATAATAGAATGCTCGAAATCCCGTATCATGTAATTATTCTCAACTTGATAAACTTTATCAACTGGAATTCCGTTGTGGATGCTAATGCCTTTTCCTCGATACATTTAGAGAAATAGTTGATGACAACTATTATGTAGGAGTGTTCTTTTGATTTTGGCAATGGCCCGACCAAGTCAATTCCACACTGTGCAAATGGCAATGCGATGCTAATATTCGTTAATTCCGCTGGGTGGCGCACCAACTTTGGCCCATATCTTTGGTACGACTCACATCTCAACACCATATTGGTTGCCTCTTTGTTCATGGTTGTCTAGTAATACCCCTAGTTGAGTACTTTCCGAACAATGGACCTTGAACCCTCGTGGCATGCCGCGTACCCTTCATGCACTTCCCTTAGGATAGTGGTTGTGTTGGGCTGAGTGACGCATTTGAAAAAAGGTGTTGAGAAGCCCTTTTTGTAGAGTGCCCTGTCAATTATCTTATAGTTGGGAGCTATCCTTATGATTCACCTTGTCTCAATCTAATCCTGTGGTAGCTATTCTGATTTCAAGTAGGTGTGAATAGGTGTCGCCCAATCAGCTACTTTATTGATGTTGGCACACTCCGGGTCCATTTTCGCGCTGATGCTTTCCACGAAATGTACTTCTAGGGGCGGCGCTTGCCAGTCGTACTTGCTCAAGGCATCTGCCTCTAGGTTTGATTCCCTCGGTATTACTTCTACTTCAAAATTATTGAACCATTCAACCAATACCTTTTCTTCTTCCAGGTACACTTTCATTTTCCCTCCATGTGCAGCGTAGTTTCCTTTAATTTGGTTTACCACCAATAGAGAGTCACAGTAAACGTGTAAGGAAGCGACGTCAACCCCTTTTGCAAGCCCGAATCCGGTGATCCGCGATTCATAATCATCATCATTGTTCGTGGCTATAAATGTCATGAATAAGGCATATCGGAGAGGGGCGCCACCATTTGGTGGGGTGAGGACGAGTCCTGCCCCGAGCCGCCAATGGATGAAAATCCATATGTGTGGAGCGTCCAAGGTTTTTCCAATTTCTGTGGTTCGATCACCCATCTTATCATTCATCTTGATGCGTACGGTATGTGTAGGAAGTGTTTTAATGGTTGAATCTTTAAGACAGTTCTTTCATGTTACTGAAAATAGGGGCGGAGCTTCCTAGCCGAAATCGTCAACGCATATAGATACTTCTCAACTTCGATGTAATTCATTTCAAACATGGTGAGGACCTTGGGTACATAGTAGGCAGGGACTTGGCCCTTTGCTAACTCCTTTACTAAGACTGAGCTGACCGCTACATGACTGATACTTAAGTAAAGGTAAAGGGATGATTTCCTTATGGGGAAACGCTTTGAAGACTGCTGCCTACATCCTGAACCATGTGCCGACGAAGACGGTTAACTCCACTTCATATAAGTTTTGGACTGGAATAAGTTCTGGACTTTTACCATATACGCTCATAGGGGCGTGTCGCTTACACACATGATTTCTCAAATAAGTTTGGGAAGGATTGGACCTAGATAAAAGAAGAGTATTTTTGGTTACTCTGATACTTCCAAGGGTTGCGTGTTTATAGCCAAGCAAGACAGCGAGAGTGTTACCGAGATTGAATCACGAGACATAACGTTTGTAGAGAACGAATTTCCTAAGAAGGGAGAGATTGATTTGGATCGATCTCTATATGAGATTCAAGATCAAGTTGAGTAGAAACCTGTTAATTCGAGTTGGAGAGTTGAAACCGCAAATGATTAATCAGTTCGTCGTCTTCCGGATTCATCGCCTGCTGGAGCGAATGGAACAGATTCCGCTCCTGATGATCTTGTTGACAGTGGGAGCATTAGGGATCTAATTCTCAGTGGGAGTGATCATGGTCATACCCTGGTAGTAGTGAGTTGTTAAGCTGTGGGCTAGAACATTCATTTTCCTCCCGACGATATGCATTCGAAAGTGATAGAGAACTAAACATCCTAATATCTGACGATATGGCTATTGTGCCATAAAACGTTAGACAAACTCTCAATGAAACCTTCTAAGAAGAATGGATGAAAGTAATGGAAGATGAGATGAATACTTTGGACTAAATGGAATCTATAAGGAAGAACGGTGTTTGGACACTGGTAGACCTTCGAGAGGACACAGAGCAATAGTGCTAAATGGGTAATTAAGATGAAGCTCATGGTTGATGAAAAGTTGAGTATCAAAACTCGATTGATTATGGCTATTGGAGTGAGTCTAGATTTGGAACTACACTAGATAAACGTTAAGACCGTCTTCCTCAATGGTGAGTTAGAAGAAGATATCTATATGGAGCAGTCTGAATGGTTTGTGCAGAAAGACCATGAGCACTTAGTGTGCAAATGTCACAAATTGATCTATGGCCTGAAACAGTTCTCTATGCAGTGGTACTGCAATGTTCATGATTTGCTTAAGGAAAATGGATTTTTCTTGATGGATGAGAATCATTGCGTGTACACCAAAAGGGCCTGGACCGAACTTTGTGTTTATTATTCTATATGTAGATGACATACTCATAGTTGTACATAGTTTGGAGTTCTTCTCACAGGTAAAGGTATGATTGTCTTTTCTGTTTGGGATGAAGAACATGGGTGAGGCCGCACATATCCTTGGGATTTAGATCTCGAGAGATCGCCGTAGGAAGCAGTTGTGGTTTTCACAGAAAAGCTACATAAACAAAGTGTTGGAAATGTTCAACATGAGTAACTACGAACCAATTGAAACTCCAGTTTACGTTGGTCAACCTCTCAAAATGGATATATGGACCAACTAAATAAATTATGTAGCTAAGTGAAGTCGGAAGCCTGATGTGTGCAATAGTGTGTACTCGGCCTAATATTTGTCATGCAGTCAGCATGGTATGTAGGTACCAAGCTGAACCCGGATTGAAGAAATGGTAGGCAGTAAATAGGATCATGTGATATCTTAAGGGCATCGACATGCTCTCTGCTAGAGAGTACTTGCTAGAGATTCGAGAATCTCTAGATGACTGGGTATAACAATGCAGACTATGGTGGTGACTTTGATGAGAGAAAACCCACCTCGGACATTATGCTCTCTTCTCCGATGACGCCATATCGTGGATGAGCAAGAAGCAATCGCGCATTGTGTTGATCGCCATTGATGCCAAATTTGTGAGTCTTGTGTGGACCACTCAGTAGGTTGTATGGTTGAAAAGACTTCTGGATTAATTGCTGAGTCATTGGATTCGCAATATCTGTGATATAGAAACTCAAGTATCATAACAAGTCATAGCAAGTAGATATCAAGCGAAACTATGTAAGAGACGTGGTCAAACACGAGGTGATGAGTTTGATGTACTTGTCTACTGATGAGATGGTTGTGGATCGTCTCTCCAACCTTAAAGAGGGAGTCTTTAGTGAAGCAAGTGCAGTCTCTAGGACTGTGTAGGCTTAGTTGATGTACTTGATTGGTTTTATTTCCCATACAATGTTCTTTGACTTAAATTATATTTGATTATGCATGTTTTCACAGTTTGAGTGTTTTGTGTGTTCTTACTGTGATTGTTTATTGAAATATGTCAAAGTGGATTAGATTACCCTGTCACACAGGTAATAGCTTCTATGCTATGCCTTTGTGGCTAGGTGAGGCTAGTGATAGTTCCTAGTTCTAGAAGTCTGTTGGGATGACCGGAAAGGGATTTGTGTCGGGAACTATCTGATTTCGCACTACGACAGATTATGGTTTGTCAATACACTCAGGGGTCGGATGGGAGTCTTTGTGACTTTTGGTTCGGGTTCTTTCTATGCCTGATGGACATATGTACAACATTAGGACATATGCTCCATGGGAGAGTAAATATGATGTATCACGCGTTCCATACCGCGGCGCACCCAAAACAACCATGGGTATGACCCGAGATGTGATCTTAACTCGGAATCGTGTGAGACCCAGAGCTCTTTGCGTAAAAGCCGCGTACGTACCCTCGTTACTTTGAACAGAGACTTGAGGTTCGGTTCAATGTTTTCTATCTTAGTCCATGCTCGATGGGTGCGCACACAAGTACCTTGGACCCGATTCTAGAAAAGCGGGTTGAATTGTGCTGATGGTTTTGTGAGAAGAGGATGGTCATTATGGGATCTTTTCGATATTGTGTCCACTAGGTGGCCACCAACGCGGCGTCGGCTGCGGTTGTGGGCGCAATACATATATAAGTCTGAAAGATCCTTGTGCAGTCAGACCTGGAGAAAATTTAAATGAACAAGGGTGCGTGGTACATTTCCACTGTTAGTGTGAGATTTGTGAGTCACTGCAACCCCTAACAGATGCGCAGCACCTTGCTCGTTGTGCCTGCCGGTCGCACGACTACTTCCTCGTATGTAACTTTACTATATAAGGAGAATTCGTTCTCTTGGTGATGGCTTAATGAATGAGCGCTCCTTACTTTGTGCGAGTGGGAGATGTTGGTTTTGGGGGATTGGGTCACCCATTAGTGAGAGTCCATTCTAATAAGCCCAGTATTATATATTGGCTCAAACTGTTCCCTTTATGTATAGAGATGTTCAAGGTTGGAAAACCTAACGAATAATGACGATGTGAATGATGTCCTGCCGCACTACAGTTTAGACTGAGGTAAGTAGCTGTGGAAACCTAGATCACTGCACGTTAACCCGTGGCGTGACCTCCCGTATGGAAGACCGTGATCCCAACCACAGGAAGATCCGCTTCCGCTTCCGCTAAGTCGATCGTTCAAGGAGGTAACTTAAATATGTGTTTAATGTTGTGCCCTAAACGATTGCATGTTTCGTACATATTCCAGCAATATACTAAAGAAATATATGCGTTGTATTCGTGTATAATCTACATAGATTATAAATATATAATCTTATTTATTATTAAAAAGCTCTCTTTATGTAATCTTACTTGAAAAACAACTCATAAATTAGAATACCATATAATATATTATGCATTCTTAATACACTATTCAAAATTAGATAATGTTATATCAAATAAAAGTAAACCAATGTATTTATTGACATTAAAATATTATTTAATAATGTGATGTTTTCTTGTATTTTAAAGCTTGGAATTGATAGTTGTGCTACATAGTAAAATATTAGTAGGCATATGAGCCCCTAAACTGTAGAGTTATTTTTTAACTTCCGAAAGTATCAATTATTTAATTACTTGTTATTATCTAACTTAATCAAAGAAAAATATAATTCTTAAAATATTACAATTAAGTAGCCAAAATAATTTACATGTACAACTCATTTTCTAAATCAGATAAAAGGGAATTTCCATTACTCAATTTCTCATCACCCCCTAATACTTTAGATTAGATACGATCTTCCCAACCCCTTCTTTTCCCTTTTGAGATGATACAGACTTCCTGAACCCTTTTGCCTAAGAGTTGTGGATGCATTTACACCATTTTCATTCTCATATGCATGTAAGAAGACACTTGAGAACAAAGAGTAATTATTTCCATTCAAGTTTCTTTTATTGTTTTATAATTTTTAAATTTAAATATATAATTATTTTTATTTTTTTTGTTTTATAAGTTTGTCACTTGGCCCATATGTTTATATGACCTTCGGCTCATGGCCCACATGCATGGTGATTTCCTTCCATAAGATCCAGGGAGAATATCACGGCCGTAGCTAAGAAGCTAAAGGATCTCATAGATAAGAATTCTGTATACACGTGGCAGATTTTGGTGGTGCCAAGTAAGCCTTTCAATATATTTATTATATACGTGGCACGTACAGCTCACGCTCATCTCTGTCCGAAGCAAGCCGAGAGTTCCATTCTAGGTTTCCTCCATGACATCCGCTGCCCCAATCGTCAGAATTTGGATTCTTCTTGCATTAATTGCAATACGCCATGGGGAAGAAGTCAAGCTCAGAATTGCTACTGAGCAACCAATTGGAGTGGCGCAAGTGGACAACCAAGAAATCGAACCGACCAATCGCAGAAAGAGAGAGAGAGTAACAGCAAGGAACAATGCGGTGATGGGGACGTCTCCATGCAACGGAGCAACGTACACAGTGCCATCTTCAACGCTGAAAACCCTAGCAAACCTGCAAGTTTCTGCCCGAGCTTGATTCCGATTTCGATTGACCTAGCCATAATAACCATGTTTTCTTCTTCTTCTTCTTCTTTGTCCTGTTTAAACCGTAGGAGATGCCAGCTACACGTGACACATAGGCTCTTACGAACATGTCCAGTTTCAATGAGGCAAGCGACTCCAGGCGACCGGCCATCCACTTAGGGTCCAACCAGCAGCAACAGGGTAACTGGTATGTGGGCAACCTGATTGCACAAAAGTAATCAAATTATCAGTGGTTCAGACGATCCTACGGGCTGCGTGGGCTCGGTACGGTGTAGTCGAGATAATGGAGGCTGAACCGGGCTTTTTCCTATTCGATTTTGGCCGAGATGATGATGCCAAGCAGATTCTTGACATGTCCCCATGGGCAATAAATGAGCACATCTTGAATATCAAACGGTGGGAACCGAGTATGAGTGGGCATGATGTTGATTTCATGAAGGTAACCATGTGGATTCAAATTCACGACCTAGGCCTTGATAAGATTAGCAATGACAACGCTAGGAGAATTGGAAACATGATAGGAAAGTGCCTTGAGATAGAAAATATTGAGGGAAGGGTGACTAGGAGCTATATGCGAATGAGCGTAGAGATAAATAGGGATGAACCGCTAATGGCGGGATTTTGGTGGACGAGCTCACAAGGGGGAGAAAGATGGGCGACAATTAATTATGAAAGATTGTCGGATTATTGCTATGGGTGTGGCTTGTTAGGTCACACGACCCAATCATGTAAAGGGGAGGTCCAAATGGCGGAAAATGATCAAACACAACACGCATACGGACCGTGGTTGGTAGGAGTTCTACCGAAGCCTACCACGGCACGTAGACAAGGAGCTGAAGAGACTGGGGAAGAAACAAGCCCTCGAAAAACAACGAGGAATACATGGTTCGATGTTATGGCCGAGGCAAGGAAGGTGAACAAGGAAAATGGCACAAAGCAATCACAAGGAAACGGTCAAGAGAGTGGATGGTGGATTAAAGGGGACACAAAAGGGGAGGGGAGAACGGACACAATGGACATGGATGAGGAGTAAGTGAGGGAGGATAAAGGGAAAGGGGAGGAGGAACCATACAAGATTAGGGTTGGATTTAGAGAGAGGATGAAGAAATGAGAAGGAGATGAAGAACAGTGGACAAGGGAACAATACAGACACAATACTCAGAATGAATTGTTAAAGATGTCTCTTCTCTTACACTGTTGACATACATAAGGAAAACTAGCTGATATTGAAGAAATGCATAATTGCAAGATAACCTTTAAACTTAATGACAATTGCAGAATGACTCCTAAACATAAGTGTATAACACACTTATATCCTAACAGGTCATGACCTCCCCCTCGGCCCGTGCCATATCCAAGTCCATCGTATCCCCTTCCTTGCACTACTTTGGACCATGTGGGGTTTGGAACCCCTCCCTTCCCTCGGCATACCTTTTCGGCACTGGCCTCCCTTGTTCACGAGATTTGGACGGTTCCCTACTCCTCACCTCGGCCATAATGTCAAACCATGACCTTCTTACTCCGCAGTTCTGGTTCATTCCTTGCCCCTCCTCGCCACCTTCGTGTTTCTTTGTCGTGACCTGTTTGGGGCGAACCCCCACTAGCCACGGGCCATACATGGGTACTTTCTGATCATATTTCTCCATCTGGACCTCTGACTTACATGATAGATTCGTGTGACCTAGTATTCCACACCCATAGCAGTAATCAGAGAGTCTTTCATGCTTTATTGATGCCCATCTATTCTCTCCGTGTGAGTTCTTCCACCAGAATCCCGCCATTAGTTGTGCATCTCCATTAACCTCAACTCTTATTCTCATATAGCTTCTACGTATCCTCTCCACATGCTTCTCAATTTCAATGCATTTCCCTATCATATTCCCTATTCTCCAGCCATTGGCATCGCTAAACTTCTCAAGTCCTACATCATGCACTTGGGTCCAGAATGTTACCTTATCGAATTCAACCTCCTTGACTACCATTCTCGGGTCCCATATTTTAATGTTTAGTATATGGCCATTGACCGCTCACGGTGAGCGGTCCAAAATTGGGTCGGCCTCCTCCTGTTTTCCAAAGTCGAATAGCAGAATTCCTGTTTCAGCTTCCGAGATCGTGACATGGCCATATCTCGCCCATGCCGACCTCAATACCTCATTGATCACATTCAACTTCATCGGTTTTGGGGCTATGAGCTTGCCCACGTACCATGTATCGTTTTTCACTTCTTCATTCGAGTCGAGGTCGACCGCGGGTTTCCCGTTGTTGCTTGAACCAACGGAATTGGAATTGATGTTCATCTCGAGGGCCGAGCTTTCACCTCAGTTATCAACTCCTACAACACGGTGACAAAGAAGAAAAGGGAATGGTTAGGTTCGAAAAATAGATTATTATGTGTGTTTCCCTCAAGGCTTCCTCACGTCACTCTGTTGGGTAAGTAGTCTGGTATTCAGGCCGGCGTGGCAACTGAGCTCCGTGTCGTATAAATATAGAGGGAAAGTCACTATAGGGTTTGCTTGATGTGGCTCTGTCAAGGGCCTGGTTGGAGTTCTCCTGACCAGTCCCCGAATTCTTCGGCGAGCCGGGGTTCCTTTTCACCTTCCCCCAACTGTGCACAGGTTCGCCCGACCATTCTCTTGTGCTGGACCCGATGCTACACTTCGGTCGAAAGCAGCAGCCCCTTACGCCCACCGTCAACGACGCTGATCTTGGCCCCTAGTGATTGAGCTTTGCCCTTCCCCTCTAGGTTTCGCTGCTGTGCGAATCGTGAAAAAAAATCAGCCCCGTCTTCAGCTGGTTGTGTTGCTGCATGAGCCTGTTGCTTCTTGTGCTGAAGTTTTGGTTTGCATGGATCTGTCCAATCAAGTCTGCAGTTGTTAGATTCTATTGGACATTCTTCTTTCTTGTCCTCTAACAATTGATTGCGGAACGGGAATTCACCAATCGGGAACAGATTGAAGCTGCCACAGGAGGGGAAACCTAGGTGTTTTGGGGCTTTCCTTCACGGGCAGAGAGCATCACGTGGACTCACGCTACTGACCGCAATGAATAAATTGTGTTGATTTAAGCTGCCACAGGAGGGTAAACCTAGGTGTTCTTCGGTATTTAAGTTGTTTTTCGAATTAATCATAATTATATATACACGATATATATTTAATTAATGAAAAAATATACAATACGATTAAGAGACAATTTTATTTTTTATGAATTTATCCCTTTTAATAAATATGATATTTTGGTATCCCTCATGAATGAATTTTGTTAATGAATTTTCAACAAAACAAAACATTTATATACGAGGATATATAACAAAATCAAAGCCCTAATAAGTAGCAAAAAAAACGAGACTTTACTTCAAATTTCTTTCGGAATCGTTATGTTATTGAATCAACTTGGTTCAATAGAATCCCACTTACTTGAGTACGTAAATTAATTCTTAAGTTGATTTATTTGTTGAGCGATGGACTATGTGATTCTCTCTATATAGGCATTTAAATATGCTAATTTAAAAGAGTTATATCACTTTATTTACCTCATTTCAAGTAGTTGTATAACTTCATTTATACCACTTCAATTTATATTTTGATATTTTTTTAGAACTCTAAAGACAATTATTTACTTTTATTAATCCTTAAAGCTTATATTATTATTTTTTACATTTAACTCCTTTTAATCTTATCTATTATGTTGGGTCTGAGATTCCCAGGTGCTGACTTGGCAGTGAATTGAATGTCGAAGAGTGGATGATCACACACTTTCGTCTGAGCTCCGATCAACCTGCAAGAAGGGGATCACAACAGAGGGGGTGCCTCTGTGTCCCACTCCGTCGCTTAAATGAGTATATTGTGTGTATGAACTCAAAAACGTAATGAACGTATGTAAAGCAAGAGTATTTATAGAGTTAGGAGATCAAATAGTTATAGACAGCTGAATATCTTTGTGAATATTGTGCCGGTAAAGATTAGGATAGCAGATATTACTGTATGACGTAATATTGCAGTAACCTTATGTAATTTTTATAGAATATGTGCCTGATATACGCGGGATATCGTGGCCATACACTTGATGTCGGTTTGTGGGACCAGAATTGAGAGGTTTGACTCTCTTGGCGAGCGCTCCCATGGCAAGCAGTAGGAGGCTTTGGCATGGGCCGATGGAGACCTGAGATAGAGCTTTAACGTCCACTTTAGTTTGGAATTGGTACTGGACCGCTTTGTGAGTGCCAGATTACCCTTACTGTGGGACGGCCCGGTTCTGAATGATATGGGTTTTACCCTTGGAAAGTTATTGGGCCTTCGAGGCCTTTCCCAAATTGGGTCGTCACTATCAATACCCAACATTTGCCCCCGAAGCATAAGAGAAGTTTCTTCGGTCAAACTTGATTATGTGATAGGGTTTGAAATAGTGACTTTTGGACTGGATATTTTGTTGTCCTTATCTGCTATTTGTGCCTTTTGATGCTCTGTATCATTTGGCGAGCGGTTTTTTGGTCGCTTAGAGTAATGGAATGTTTGATCTCTTACCCTCTTAGGCGAACGCTCTGGGTTTTCGTGGTTTATGGATACCGATTCATTACTCTTTAGGCGAGAACTACTGTCGAGAGGGTTTTAGGAGAGGCTTGGTGTAGCTTTTAGCGATCACCTTTTTTGTGTAAGGTCTCGAGCATTTAATGAATGAACTGTTATCAAGAAGTTGAACGGACATTTGAGGCATGGCTGTCTCTTAGTCTTCTGTAACGAGAGGGTATGCTGACAGTTTTTAGTACCGTATCAACCGTTTGTCTCCCCGATGCGACCCTTGGAATTCCAACATTGCTTCGATTTTGCCCAAAAGGGTGTAATCATTATCTGAGCCGTTTCAGACGTGTCTGTTCGGTTTCCTCCATTTTGGCTATAAAAAGCCGAACTTTGGCATTTAGTCCTTTACGCACTCAAGCCATTTTCATTCCAGAGTTCATATCTTCTTTAGACCTCTGTTTCAACTTTCCCTTTCTCTCTTTTCATTCTCAAAAAAGCTTTCTCCTTTACCATGGCTTCTAAGAATCAATCGTCTGGCAAAGGGATCATCCAACAAGCCTTCTTCCGACCAACCTTCTTCTTTCAGAAAGGTGCGGTCAGGGCTGCAAATGCTCTTTTATCTATTAGGAATGCCTCCTCCCCGGCGCAGGGCCAGAGAGTTCCTCCACCAAAACCGATTTCTAGGCAATCGGCCGCCACATCGGTCGTGGTGGACGTGCATGACACGATTGTCCCCGTCTTCTATCCGACAGGTAATTTTCTATGTCTTTCTTTTGCTTCTTTTTAGGCGGTAAAGCTTCCTCCTTTTTATTATTTTAGTATTGTTCTTGCCATGCCATGGCGTTTTGAGTAGATATCAAGCCCAATTGACTGGCTTGGGAGAAGCAGATGCCCCTAGGTACCCGGGTTTAGGTATGCATTATCCTCGCGAAGAAGAGGTTTACATTTATGCGGCCCAAGTTGATGCTGAGTTGTGTTTTCCTCTCTGTGAAGAGTTGAAGGAGCTTTGTTGCTATTATGGGGTAGGCCCTACACAACTGGTGCCCAACGCCATTAGGATATGGGTTGGGTTTAAGTTTATGTGTTTACGTTACGGATGGACGTATTCAGTGGCCCTGTTTAGGTGTTTTTACCGGTTGGCTGCCGGGGCGAACCATCTTCATCATTTCCAGACCCGCTGACCAAAGTTCGAGGAATGGAGGGGTCAGGCATGGAACTGGAACGTCCATTTTCGCCTGGTGGATGACTTCTGGGCTACCAACTCCAACTATAAGAAGTTTTACTTCTTTTACAAGAGTAGTGTGCCATGGGAGTTTTCTCAGCCGAAAAGGGATACTCCTCCGAGTTTTGGAGAGCTGTCGGGGAGTTATCGGAATGCCACTGATGACTTCTTCCGACGTCATAGGCAACCGGACTTATGTTCAATCCGCTCAGTGGTGGAAACTTAAGAGTCGGGGCTTAGGCTGGCGGGCATTGATCAGTCTGCACCAGTCTCTATTGATTGGGTAAATCTCTAACCCCTTTTATTTGTTGGTTGTAGGCACTCGGGGACCTAAACTCATCAGTCTGTTTTCCAATCGGGCTAAGGCGGGGTTGTCCGCTGCCCAGGCATCTCTGAGTCCACCTCCTCCTCCTTCTAGGACCGCGACCAAGCGCAAGCCTGAGGAGGAACAACCTGGGCCACTTCTGGCGATCGCGAAAGGGGTATGTATACGACTGTCTTTTGACTTTCGTTTAGTATTAGGTTTAATACCTTTGTTGACTATTTTTCAGGAAATGCTGCAGCTGAGGTGACTCTTATTCCTGCTCCTGCAAAAAGGATCAGGAGTTCTGGTGAGGAGCATCCAGGCTCCTCAGGAGGATCGTCTGGTTCCCGGGGCAAGGCCCCTGTCACTTGAGAGGTCGTCGTACCTGTCTCAGATGCTACTGCCCCCAACCCCTCAAAGGGGGCTGAGGCTCGGAAAAGGGTTCGGACCATTGGTGCCTCTACGGCAACCTCCAAGACTCCCTTCGTCGGGGAGTACTGCCCCTCAGTAGGATTATTTCAATCAACGAAGGTGGCTGACCCGAGGGGCCTCTGGGCCCCTTGTCACAATCTCCAGAAGGTGGGGATTTTGGACAAGTCGATGCTACGAGGTAACCCAAACCTTTGCATGCATTTGCTTGATGGGATCCTTCCCCCTTAGGAACGGGTGGAGGTACCTTCCTACCTTAACGACATCGAGGTCGTTATGAGGTCGCATTTTGAACGGCTCGCCTTGGTAAGTCCTTCCTCTTATATTCCTCCTTTAAATTTACCCTTGGGTTGTTCTTTTACCGCTCCTTGATCTGATTGAACTTTATTCCTTTTTTCCTGTTGTCACCTCATCCGCGAGGAGATGGCGATCGGTCGTATCGTGGGGGAGCTCGCCAATAAGCAAGTTGACTTGCTTATTCAGCTGGAGTAGTTCCGGAGTTTGGGGTTCACTCCTGAGCAGATGGAGGGCCTGAAGAAGAGGGTTGAGGCGGCCACCGGTTTGGTGGAGCATGCTCGCCGGGAGTACTTTGAGAAGGAGAGGAGGTTGCTCGGCACCTTAAAGGAGAGGGAGGATTAGATAGCTCTCGCCGAGGACAAACGGGTGAGGGTTGAGCTTCGGATCAAGGATGCTGATCCGTACTCTGCTCAACTAGAGGCGGAGAATGCTGACCTCAACGCTCAACTGAAGAAGTCTTGGGCGCGGAGGGATGCTTCAGACAAAGAAGGAGCAGCTCGCCTCAAAATTGAAGGTTGTCCCATCCCCCCTGAGCGTGGTCGAGGACTTAAGAAGTCTGATGAGCTCTCTGACTGCACCTTGGAGGTGATGAAGGTCGAGGTGGCTGCCTACCTCTAGGTCCTGGACGATGAGATTCAGGAGATTGATCCCATGTTTCCTCTCTGGGAGGTGAAATCTCTCCAGGACTTCATTGAGAGCGACTACACCAAGGAGGCTCCTACTGGTGTTGGCGAGGAGGCTGCCCCCAGGGCTGAGAAGGAAGCTGCAGCCCCCGACGAACCTAGACCTTGAGGTCTCGAGCTCCCTAGGCGACCGAATTTTTATCCCTTCTATTTGATAATCACTTTTACTTCCCTTTGTTTTTTGAGAAAGTTTGTAATTATCTTTTTTATATCAAACTCGGTTATTATTGTAATAATAATGAACGCCATTATATTCATAAGCCTTTACTCTTGTTTGACTTTGAATGTGTTCGGTCGGTCTTCCGATGTCTTTCTCGTTTGAATGCTTTACGAAGTTTTACCATACTTGTTTTCAACTTGTCTTTAACTTTTGTATGATAGTCTCACAATATAGGGTCTTGAACCTTGTCTTAGGTTTAGAAGGAAGGATGGTGATTCTTTATAGACCCATCTATTCCCTTCTCCAAATTCTCTAAAGGGAACTGTTACTCGAGGATTGTACATTTAATGAAACTGTCATCCTTTATGGATTCGTTCGCCTTTTTAGGGTTTTAGTATTTTGGAGTGTTCGCCTAATCGTGGGGAACTGTTACCCAAGACTCACTCGCCTTTTAGTAAGTGGTCGCCTTAGGTTCTTTCGCCCACCTTCTTGTGCCTGCCATGTAAATGAACTGTTACCCTCGATATAGGTTCGTTCACTTTGTATATCAGGTCTTAGTTTTTGCCTAACTTACTGTTACCTTAACGGTTCGTTCGCCTTTTATATCAGGTCTTTTGCCTGATTTTGATATCAAGCCCTTTGCCCGATTTTGATATCACGTCTTTTGCCCAATTTTGATATCAAGTCCTTTGCCTGATTTTGATATTAGGTCTTTTGCCCGATTTTGATATCATGTCTTTTGCCTGATTTTGATATCAGGTCTTTCGCCTAAATGAACTGTTACCCTCGATATGGGTTCGTTCACTTTGTATATCAGGTCTTAGTTTTTGCCCAACTTATAAGGGAACTGTTACCTTAACGGTTCGTTCGCCTTTTATATCAAGTCTTTTGCCCGATTTTGATATCAGGTCCTTTGCCCGATTTTGATATCACGTCTTTTGCCCAATTTTGATATCAATTCCTTTGCCTGATTTTGATATCAGGTCTTTTGCCCGATTTTGATATCATGTCTTTTGCCCGATTTTGATATCAGGTCTTTCGCCTAATTTTTGCATTAGATCTTTCGCCCAAGTTTTACATCAAGTGTTTGTTTTTGCCTAACTTGTAAGGGAACTGTTACCTTTACGGTTCGTTCGTCTTTTATATCAGGTATTTCGCCTAATTTTTGCATTAGGTCTTTCGCCCCATTTTTACATCGGGTCTTTGTTTTTGCCTAACTTGTAAGGGAACTGGTACCTTTACGGTTCGTTTGCCTTTTTTGTCAGGTCTTTTTGGGAAAGGAACTATTACCTTAATGGCTCGTTCGCAATCCTATTTCCCCCCTTCTTTGGGACTTTTCATTTTGGTTCGAGTGAATATGCTTTGTATGAAGGAATGATTTGTTTTATTGACATAACATGTTGATTACAAGATATTCATAAAACCTCCTTAAATGTTCGGAGTTAAATGGACGAGGTAGTCGTACACCTTCTGTTGTTTCCAAGTAGTACGACCGTGGGGTGGTGATCTCAACTACTTTATATGGACCCTCTCATTTAGCTGAGAGTTTTTTTTGGGTTGTCCAATGTTGTGAATTCATTCCTTCGCATAACTATCTCCCCCACGAAAAATTGGCGAGCACTGACTTTTCTGTTGAAGTATCGAGCGGTCGCCATTCACATTTTAGCTTGGGCATTGTTTGATCACCGTTGCTTTTATTCTGCAAGATCGATGTATGTTCTGCACTCGATTTCATTCGCTTTGGTATTAAAGTGCAAGATCATGTGGGTAGGTACTGCTATTTCGGCGGGTGCTACTGCTTTCGATCCATACACTAAACTGAATAGCGTTTCCCCCGTTGCTATTTTGGGTGTCGTTCGAACAACCCACAGTACATTATCCAGCTCTTCTGCCTAGTTTCCTTTGAAGGCTTGGACTCGCTTTTTTAGTCCTTTCAGGACAACTTTGTTGGCTTCTTCGGATTGTCCATTCGTTTGAGGATGGTGTACCAAGCTGAATCTGTGATCAATATGGTATTCTTCGCAGAGCAATTTGAGCTCTTTTCCCGCGAACTGTGGACCATTATCACTTATGAGTATTTTGGGGACGCTGAACTGCGAAAATATGTGGATTTTCAAGAACTTGATCACTTGAAATTTGGTCGTGGAGGCCAATGCTTTCGCCTCTATCCACTTGGTAAAGTAGTCGATCGCCACGATAATGTGGTTTCTTTGCCCAGTGATGATGGGAAAGGGGCCCAAGATATCTATTCCCCATTGGGCAAAAGGCCAAGTGTCTGCCATTGGGGATAGCAACGTTGGTGGTCGACCGGATTGTGGTGCAAAATGTTGACAATTCGCGCTCCTTTTTGTTAATTCTTTCATGTCTTTGCTCAAGGTTGGCTAGTAATAGCCTAATCTGAAGATTTTGTGTGTTAATGAGTGTGCACCTTCATGGTATTTCTTGAGCTTCGTGGAGAACTCTTTGTCTCGGGATGAGAGATGCACCTTAGATAGGGAGTTGAATATCCTCGCCTATAGAGATCTCCATCAATGAGAAGATAACTTGCGGCTAGACAGATTATTTTCGTGGACTCGCCTTCGTCTTCTGGCAGTGTTCCTTCTTTCAAAAGTTATAGAATGGTGTCATCTAGTTTTCCTGCCCTTGAATGTTGAATACATCTGCTCGGTTGTCGAGGACCGAGTATAGAGCTTGTTCCAGAAATTGCACATCCTGTATATTTGTTCCCCGAACACTAGTTTGCTGATAGAATGAGCTACTTGGTTGTCTTGGCAAGGAATAGACTCAATCGCAAAAATTGGGATTTCGACGATGAGTTTTTTAGGAATCTCGATGTACCTTTTCATCTTTTCCCCCTTTACCTTATAAGTGTCATTGATTTGGTTGACGATTAGCTCTGAATCGATTTTTGCTTTGAGTGACGTTATGCCCATTCCTTTAGCGAGTCGTAGTCTGGTGATAAGAGATTCATATTCGACATCATTGTTAATCGTCTTAAAAGTAAGGGTGATCGCAACTTTTAGGGGCTCGCCCTCAGGAGGGATGAGAATTAATCCTGCCCCGAGCCTTCTCTTGAAGAGGATCCATCAGTATAGAGTTCCCAGCATTTGCTTGTATCTTCTGACTGACTTTGCCGTTTTTCTGCTTCTGCTAGACCATTGCTGGTTCTTTCCACTCTGAAGTCTGTCGATGCTTGACTTTTGATGGTCGTTTTTGGCGCAAATTTGATCTTGAATTCGCTCAACTCGACTGCCCATTTAACCATTCTCCCTTAAGAGTCTGGCTTCAGCAGGAAGTGTTTGAGAGGCTGGTTGGTGAGGACTGTAATGACGTGAAGTGTGGAAGTACGGTCTTAACTTTCGAGTAGCAATAACTAAGGCATAGATATACTTTTCAATCTCGATATATTTTATTTCAGACGAATTAAAAAATTTGCTTACAAAGTATATTGGACTTTGCTTATTTTCCTATTCTCTTATTAAAACTGAACTGGCTGTAACCTCGCTAATACTTATATAAAGAAAGAGTTGTTCGCCGGAGAATGGGCTTCGCCAAAGCTAGAAGCGTTCGCAGGTGCTGCTTTCGAGATTAAAAGTCAGCCTCGCACTCCGGTGTCCACTCGTACTTGCAGTTTGCCTTGATAGTCTTGAAGAACGAGAGAGACATGTCTCTCGCCCTTGAGATAAAGCGATTCAGTACGGCCAGGCGACCGTTCAGACATTGTACTTCCTTGTGGAAAGTTGGGGACTTCATTTCCTCAATGGCTTTGAGTTTTTCAGGGTTCGCCTCTATTTCACGCTTGCTTACCATGAATCCCATGAATTTTCCTGATCTTACTCCAAATGCGCATTTTGCTGGGTTTAGGCGAACGTTGTGCCTTCTCATGCATTTGAATGCTTGCCGAAGGTGTTCTGTGTGAGGGCTTCCCTTTATTGCTTTGACGAGCATGTTGTTCACATAGGCCTCCATCTTGCGCCCTAGCATTTCTTGGAACAGTCGGTTTACCATTCGCTGATAGGTTGCCCCTGCATTGATTAGACCGAAGGGCATCACCTTGCAGCAAAGTATATCTCTGTATGCATAGAAGATTGTGTGGGCTTCATCAGTCGGGTGCATTTGGATCTGATTGTAGCCTGAATAGGCATCCATAAATCTCAGCATTTCCTGACCAGAGGTTGCATCTACCAGCTGATCGATTCGAGGAAGGGGGTATGAATCGTTTAGGCAAGCCGTTCAGGTCGCAGAAGTCGACGCACCTTCTCCACTTGCCGTTTGATTTCATTACGAGCACTGGGTTGGCGACCTTGATTTAATTAAATAAAATTATATTTATTAAGATTATATAATTTTTTTTATCAAACGGAGAAGCTACTATATCGGGTTTTTCTTTAATAATAATATTTAATAGATCTTATACTATCATATAGCATATTTATTAAAGTTAAAGCACTCGGTGACAATTACTTAACAACCCTATTTACTTAACTGGTAAAAGGTGTTAGTAATATAAGAGAATTAAATTTGTAATTTAATAATAATATTTTTGGATTACAAATACATAAAAATGTTGAATAATATTCAAATTGACCAATTGATAAAATTGCCCTTAGAATGGAATTTGTTGAAAAATATTGAATCCCGTATAAAAACGGTATTCTTAGTAAGAAACTGATATGCATTATTGTTTCGAGCATATCCAATGAAGATGCAATCAAACATTTTTGGTCCAATCCTAACCTTTTTAGTAGGAGACACCATCACTTTAGCAAGACGCCCCCACACTCAGAGGTGATTGAAAGAAAATTTCTTCCTTTCCATAATTCGAAAGGTTTTTCTCTTATTTATTTTGGGGGACCTTATTTAAAAGGTAAATGATACTTAAAATAGTTTCTCCCTACATGTGTTCAGGTAACCCACAACCTATCAACATTGAATTCATCATCTCTTTCAATGTTCGATTTTTCTTTTCTGCCACCCCATTTGATTGGGATTAATAAGGCGCGGTGACCTCATGCATGATTCCGTGTTGAGCACAAAACTCACCAAATGCAGCATTATACTCGCCAACTTTATCACTACGCAACATCTTGATTTTCTTGTTAAGCTGGGTTTTAACTTATTACTTGTAAAGCGTGAACTTTCTATAGCTTCATCTTTACATAGTAATATTTTGTACTATCATCAACAAATGTGATAAATTACTTATTTCCACCTCTTGTTTGGACAAACTTTTAATCACAAACCTTGATATGTATTAAATCAAGACGTTTTGTATTCCTTTCAATTAATGAAAGGATGGCCTGGTTAATTTAGCTTCAACACATATTTCACACTTATGTTTGAGATCAATTTGAAATGTAGGGATGTGATTCATGTTAATTAACTTTCGCAAGGCATCATAATTAACATGTCATAATCTTTCATGCCAAAGATTAGGAGACTCAATCAAGTAACCGGAAGAAACAACTTTATTCTTGTTCTTTTTAGGCTTAACAACCATTACATTCATCTTGAACATCCTCCCACATTCATACCCCTTACCCACATACATTCCATTATTTGTGAGTCCAAATTGACTTGACTCAAATACAAGATGGAAGCCATGCTTGTTGAAGAGAGATCCTGACACCAGGTTCTTGCGAATGTCTGGCACATACAACACATTCTTCAATGTTAGTTCTTTCCCAGAAGTCATCGTCAGAATGACACTTCCTTTACCCTTTACCTCGGATAACGTGGAGTTGCCCATGTACAAGTTCTCCTTGGAATCAACTTCTTCAAAATTGAATAATATTCTTTTACCCGGACAGACATGCTTGGTGGCACCTGTGTCAACCCACCACTACTGAGGGTTGGAATCTGCTATGCTTACCTCAGACATCATCGCAAACAAGTTGATGTCGTCAAGGTCTTCAATGACTCCCTGGACCATGTTGGTCTCCTTTATCTTAAGAAACCAACAAGCATTAGATTTATGACTAGTTTTATCACAGTTATAACTATCGCTAATAAATCCAAGTGGTTTGGATCCCGACTTCTTTGGGACTCCACTCTGAGGACCCAAAATGAATCATTTTTGCTTCTTCTGCTTGCCTTTGGCAACATGTCTGCTTTGCCCATGCTACACCACATCTGCCTTGGCGGAGGCCATCGTGTTCATGGGGCAGATTGAAATTCCGTGTGCAACATTCATGTATTGCTCCAGCATGTTGATTCTATCGAGCAACTCGACCATAGTCATCTCCTTCCGCTTGTGCTTCAGGTAGCCCTTGAAGATATTCTACGTCGGGGGTAACTTCTCAATTATGACAGCTACTTGAAACAACTCTGCAAGTTCCATCTTTTTGGCATGGATACTTTGGAGGAGGATTTGTAGATCTATCACTTGTTTCACACATAGTTTGTTATCTACCATCTTATAGTAAAACATACGACTAACTAGTAATTTTTTTTTCTCGGCATACCCAGACTTATACTTTTGTTCCAAGGCATGCCACAACTCCCTAACGAACTTTGTTTTACTATATACATCATACAACGAATCATAGAAACAATTCATTACATGATGTCTACATAAATAATCTGAGTGATTCCATGCTTCTAGAGCTAAGAAGAACCCTTGATCATCATCCTCACCTTGAGTTGGTGATTCTTCTGTCAGGAATCAGAACAACCTCAGAGTGGTCGGATAGAACTTCATCTTCTCCTGCCACCTCTTAAAGTTGGAACCGTCAAATTTCTCAGGATTTTCTGCATGCACAGGTCCAGTCGGACGAGTCATGGTTATCACCCTCGGTCGACGCAACGACAGATGCGTTCAATGACGCATTAGGGACTTCAATCCGAGATAATGCTCCAACACTGATATCATCATCATTGTTGTTTGCAGCCATTTTTCTAGAAAACAAAATGCTGAATTATTTTACCGAAAACAATTATTACAAATTACACAAAGTATTGATCCAAACCGATTCTTTAGTCTCCTGAATTACTAAAACAAAAAATTGCCTTAAGACTGTTAATAATATAGGAGAGTTAAATTTGTAATTTAATAATAATATTTTTGGGTTACAAATACATAAAAATGTTGAATAAAATGCAAATGAAGCAAATGAAGAAATTGCCCTAGAAAATGAATTTTATTTAAAAATACTGAGTTCCATATAAAAACGGTCTTCTTATGACAATTTTGTCTCATTTGCCGTAATAGGTTCGTGTAAGAGGAAAAATGGAACGATTACATCCCATAATAAAACAGTGTTGTTAAGGCAAAACAAACACGGTGTTTCCCTTAACTGAACTGAACAATACCTAAACTAGAACTTCAACAAAAATTCGTAGTCGAAACTTGAAAGCCCAAATTTAGACCAGCTTAGAGCAATTGTTGAGAGTATTTCTGATTTTCTGAGTGTGTGAAATGGTGAAGAATCATACCCTATTTATAGGGGGTTCACCATCCATGCAATTAATTAGGGCACATCAAAACCCTAATAAAATTGAAAAAAGAAAAAAGAAATTCAGTAAAATAAAAATTGAATCTATCTAACAGCTTTAATTTCACCAATCATAAAATATTTATTTCGCAACAGTAAAAAAAATCCATGTTGGAATCGGGCCAGGTTAAAAATTACCGGTTTTAGCGCAAGACAGACTTTTCGGAGCGACAACCGTGTCTGCGTGATGGTGGCATACGTGTGTCGACCCAAACTGAGGAGTGCCAAACAGATCGATCTGCACCCCTCTGAGCTCACGAGAGAGTTTTGCTTCTAGTAAGTTGTTACATTTGTATGAAGTGAAAATCAATATATATTGACCAAAAACTCTAAATCTGGTCGGTGTGAGACTAGTAAGTGCAAACAAAATTTCTTCCTTTTTTATTTGTCATTCACAACAAATTTGGGCCGATTTTGGATTAAACCGTCCCAGGCCGGACAATCTGGCACGTCCCAAAAAGGCCACGTCCAACAAAAGGTAATATGTATATGCGGTCTAATGTTTGGATACCTTTTCAACCTCTTACTTAAAATTTAATTTTGCACATTTTCTTCATTAATGTTTGAACATATTTTAAATTTTATCATTTTGTAAATTTTCCATCCAAACTTAATAGAATATAGGGTTAATTACTTCAATGGTTACGTATCTTTGCGCATGTGACTAATTGATTATAACTTGTGCAGATTGGTTACATAAGTTCTAGCATGTGATTAATTGGTCATTTTTACTGTTCTTGAACACAGTTTGGGTTCTGTATCGATGATGGAGTAGTTAGGGTTCCATCAATGGTTTCTATTGGTTCTCCATCAGAAGAATCCATCGGAGTATTAGTTTCAATTTGGTTCTATCGTTGATTCATCGGAGTAGAGACCGGTAGATTGAGTAGAACCAATAGAAACCGTCGATTGAGTAAGACCACTCAATTGGTGTACGAGTTGTTGAAGCAGCACGATGGGTTGAGCAAAAGCGAGGCGTAGGTGGTTGGAATTTGCATGGAAAACGTGGTGGACGGGGCAGATAGAGTACGATTTCCCCATAATAGTTGATCATCAGAAGCTTCCCCATGAAGCCACTCTCAAGGTTCGACCTTTATTTACGGTGGGCAGGATTAATCAAACTCTCTTCCGCTTGTTCTTGTTACAAGTAAGTATTTTGGATTATGGATTTTGGACCTTTATTTGTTCTTGTCAAATTGGAAATTCAACTAAAAAGTAAAAACATGTATGTTAATTGATGTGTGTGTTGACTTCTGATCTTTATTTCAATTGGGAATTTAATTTTTTGCGTACAAGGATTGTTTTTGCAATTTTGGGAAGTCGAGGATTTAGTTTATTTGCAGTATTGAGTTTTCTTGGTTTAACTGGTTCGCTCTGTTTGCTCAAATTAGCCACTTCTTGTTTATGTTCCAATGTTTGGTTAGTTTTTCACTAATTGTTCATCAGTGTGTGATTTGTTCAGTTCATCTCAGTTTGCAATTTAATTGCTAGGCTAAATCAACAAATGGTGGCAATACTTGCTTCCCAAAGCTGCTATTGTTGCAGCAATGAAGTTGTTAATCAAAGCAGATTAGTGGACAATATTGAGTTCTCAAGCAGTCTGGGGAATCAGGTTGCGCAATTTGAGAGTCAATCATGTTCTTCTCAAATGGACAAGAGACCCTTCAAAATCTAGGTCAAAATGACACAAACTTATAATCCACCAAAGTTTACTGCTACCAATGGTAGAGCTGTTAAGATGGTGCCTGCAAGTGAAGTCATGAAGTGGAAAACCCAGAACAAAGTAGTGTATGTGCATAATAGTTGAAGAGGAGGAAGAAGATAAACAGTTGAAAAAGGAGAAGAGCATAATAGTCATTTAATAGTTCAAAAACATGTTAAAAATAATAACTGGCTGAAAAAATTAATGGCTCACTACAAGAAACTATAGAATCAACGTCGGTAAAAAATAGTTGCTAAATGCATAAATACCGTTGTTAACCTTTAGCGTCAACAAAATTTTCGTGTCGGTAGCCCCCGTCGTTAAAGGTTATACCTACGGCAATTTGTCGTTGTAAAAGGTTTGCCGTTGTTAGAATGACACTCCCCATTTATCTTTTACAGCGACATTCGTTGTTGTTAAACACACTTCAAAAGCGACAACATATTGGTGATGTTATAGATGAGCTTTACTGATGAAAATACTTCATCGTTGAATTGCATTTTTAGCAGTGACTTTGAGGGGATGTTTTTTATTCGAAACAACGTCGATTAACTTGTTGTTAATACGTGTATTTAGTGACTAGTGACTACAAATCCACCATTAAAAGCAATTGATACTGTCAGGTAATGTTGCTGCTAAATACATGTTTTTAGTGATAACAACCATTAATATCAGTTTATGTCGCTGCTAAACACAAACCTTTTGTGTCAACAACCACTAATCATTGTTAAATACAAACTTTTGTGCTGTATTTTTATTAATTATCTAGTTGTTGGTATATGATATGAATTACACAATACATTTTCAAAAATATAATATAATATTTATCCAACAATACATATACATCTTAATAACCAAACTACAAACTTAGGATAATTTTGAACGTAAATACATAGTTTTCTAAATCAAATGAAGACCTAAAACTAATGTGCTTTTATACTTCAGATGAGTGTGAATTCGGAATGCCGGAAGTACGAATTTCATGAATGTCTCTAGTTCACGATCCCCTACAAGATTCAATAATATCATGTTATCATATATACAGAAAGGAAACACGATAAATGCAATAACAAAATTATTTAACACAATAATCTCAACACACACTACATATCAAACATACTACATAAACACCTTAACACAATAGTTCAACACAAGACACTTCAACACAATAGTTCAAACACTTAACAAACACACTACATATAGTGATTATGTATAAAGGATGTGAATTGCCCCGTGAATTTCCCAAGTGCAAATAATATAAGCATTTGAAAGAGACAACTTTTTAGAGATTTATAGTTGATACATAACTACAATGAACATAGATATCGAAGCAATACCTCATCATTATCAGACCCATCAAAGTCATCCTCTGAGTCAGTGTCATCGTCTTCACTGTCTTCAGTTTCTTGGCAGCTTTAGTCTTTAGACTTCATTTCTACAGCTGGAACTGGAGCCATATATGTACTCCCTAGAAAAATTGTTGCAATTGTACATCACAATGTGGTAAGGAGTAAGAAAGCATGAACACTTTATATGACAAATCAAAGTTATTACCATTCGCTTCAATTTGCATTGGGACATCTTCACCTGAGTCAAAATCTGATTACATAAATTGAACTGTGAGTGAGAAAAACACTTACAGTTGATGAGATTCTGGCATTCTCGATTCAGAAGATTGAAGCCATGGTTGTTGAGGCTCTCAAGATCCAAGCGGACATGGCAGATGAAGCTTCTCCATTCATCTGTCTCCGCTTCATGTGAAGGATCAGAGAGATCCCATGGAGTCAACTAGGTCAAGTCTAACAACATTGATCCCACAATCACCATTTCGGTGGTGATTCAGTTGCGGGACCCACTGAGACGGTATGAAGTGGCCGGAGGCTCTGTTATAGTACTGATTCATGCTACATCAGCAGACAACAAAGGAGACAGTGAGGAAAGCAGATACACAGTAATAACACATGCATGTTAGAGGATTAATGGTGAAGAGTGGAGGTAGGAGAAGTGCATGGGACAGTGAGAGGCAGAATCTCATCTATGAGAAACCCAAATATAAAGTTTGTACATTCTCATAATGGGTGCCAGAATCTCATCAACTGTAACATATTTGTTAAAAACCATTTCTTTCATGTCATAATTCTAAGACCAGTACATTATGAGGCTCATGAGTAGATGCCAAATTCATGAGGGTACATAGACTAAAGGTTAAAATATGTTTCACAGCATATAAATAATTGCATAAAATACGTAAAAGGATATTCATCTCCTAATAGTCATTGAACAATGTATTAATAAAATGAAAAAAAATGGCATTCTGGCTATAACAGAATCACCACATGTAGGATCAAAGGCAACATCACTTACTCCTGAGCCCTATGTATTTGTTGTTGCAGATTGTGCTGCAGCTTCAGTTGTTGCTGCAGATTGTTTTCCAGATAAGGGATCAAGAGTAAAAGCAAGTAATACATCAATCATTGAAAAATCTGTGCAATGTATAACACAGGTATTAAATAGCTTGATTTTGGCATTTGCATCAAAGTATGTGACAAGTTCAAGGTAGAAATAAAAATGCTAAATTTAAAGGTCCAAACCCATTAATAAAGCGTAAACCATGATAGGATCAACATCTAGCTCTATTTTGACATTATCAACAATTATATTATCCTTAAATTTATTTATTTTCATTATTTGACAGAGAATCAGAGGAAACATAATTAGATTTTACTTACAGACCTAAATTTGGACTGACCTCAGATACCTGGTTGTTCCGAGAAGTTGAATCAAGGATGACATCTTCTTGTGGAGGCTTCACATCATCGTTCACAACCTGATGCTTCAAATTGTCACATTCCAGCTGAATTTTTAAAGCCCCATTATCCTGATTTTCAGGAGTCTGCTTACCTTGTCCACGCAAAGGTACTTCACCCACAATATTAACAGTACACACATGATTCTCCATTTTCTCAACATCATGGATACCGGAATCCAGACACTTGATTTTGGGTTTCGACAGAACCCATACACTTGATTTTGGGTTCCAAGAACCCAGAATCTTCGATTATCCATTTAACAAGCCACGAAGAACAAGAAAATCCGAAAACAT
Source organism: Chamaenerion angustifolium (assembly GCA_946814005.1). Classification (NCBI taxonomy): domain Eukaryota; kingdom Viridiplantae; phylum Streptophyta; class Magnoliopsida; order Myrtales; family Onagraceae; genus Chamaenerion; species Chamaenerion angustifolium. The sequence goes on from OX328279.1 coordinate 8,217,999, forward strand.
ACACAATCAAGCAAACCCTAATCCATTTAAACAACAACGCTTACGTAGAAACTAACGAAAGAAATACGAAAACTTACCTGTTGGTCTTCGCCGATTGAAGGAGGTGAGATATCCAAGTTGGAACCGAGAAGGGATAAAGGAAGATGAGGCGTGAGTTAAACAACAGAAGATAAAGAAAGGGGTGATAGAGTTAGGTTAAATTTTAAAAAAAAAATGGTGGTTCAATTCGGTTTAGTGGCGGTTCTATCGGTTTAGTTGGGGTTCTTAACTTTTAGTGACGACAACGACTAATGTTAGTCGACAATATGCCATAGTTGTTTTTGCATTATTGACATCAACAATAGTCGCCACTAAATAAACTATTTTACCAAAATAATTGAATATGTTACTGAATGACTATACTAATGTGGACAATATATTGACACGTAAACTTATTCTTATATTTTCTTTGCTACTTATGTTTTAACGACGACAAAATTGAGTAGTTACGACAAACAGCCATTGCTATTATTGCTAGATTTACGACAAAAACTTTCGCATTTGAATATGTACATTTACAACGGAAAAGTAATCTGCTACTGATGGAGTCATTTAACATCAAGTGATTGTCGACATTACACTTTCAGTCATGTGAAAAATAAAGTGACGACAAAAATTAACACTAAATGTATCTTATAACGGTGGAAAATATATTGTGCCTAATAGGTAATAATAACGACAACACAAACTGCCGACACAATATACACACACTCAACATCAATTCTTAGAGTCAACTCGAAATTCTCGTCGTTGTTGCACAAGTTTCTTTTAGTGGTTTACTAACGAAGTAATCAATCAATCGGTCACATGTTGAAAGATACGTAACCATTGAGTCACACACAAAAAATAAAAGATGTTTAACCAATTAATCACACTGGGCAAAGATGTGTAACCATTGAAGTAATTAACCCTATAATATATTTTGTAAAATATAAAAATAACATAACGCTTTAATGAATGTCACAATCAAAAAGACATATTTATATGTTATAATTCAACTGTATCTCCTCGATTAAATTTCAATTGAAAAAATTAGGATATGGATATTAATCCAAATCAGACTACACTCATAAGAAAATTGATCTAAGTCTAAGACGATTAATTCCTTTTTCTTTCTTCAATGAAAGAAGGGTTAATTACCAAAAAAACAAACTTTAAGGAAAAACCAAACAACAAATTAAACTTTTTTTTTTTACAAACAACGAACCAAACTTTTGGAATTGTGCAATCAACATACCTATCTCAAATTTTCATTACGTTTGAACGGAATTTTCAATGTTTGAGGGAGTTATTAAGTCAGCATTAGTTGAAGTATTCTGAGGAAAGAATATTACGACTTAATAACTCACTCAGACATTGAAAAATCTGTTTAAACATAATGAAAAATTGAGGTAGGTTTGTTATTTGCTCAATTCCAAAAGTTTGGTTTGTTGTTTCTTAAAAAACTTAGTTTGCTGTTTTATTTTTACTCAAAGTTCGGTTTGTTTTTTGATAATTAACCCATGAAAGAAACTAGCAAATGAATGTTAAAAGTGTGAAATATTTTAAACTATTTGCGGTTTCGGGTACCCTGTAAATTTAGGGGTTCCCGGAACCTATCTAGTATATAACAGGGTATTTAAATTTGGAACTGGAACCTACCCGTTTAATTTTGGAAACGGAACCTACCCGAAACCTATTTGTATAAACGGTTCTGGATACCCTGTTAGGAACCTTTTTTATTTTTTTAAAATTCAGGTTCTGGTTCGGTTTTGAAGTCACGGTCTGTTACAGTTCCAAATTACAGTTCCAAATCACTCGATTGACTCATAATAATGTAACAAAACATAGTTCCAAACACGAATCCTAGGACAAAACACGCAGGTCCAAGCCCTAAACCTAGGAGAAAACACATAGATCCAATCATCCAAACATACAAGTCCAAAGTTTCTCCTTTTGCAGGATCCTCAAACTTGTGGGACCTGCAAAATTGATAACAAATGTTGTAACGACCAATAATTCAACAATCATAAAACAAATTCCTTCTTACTTCAACTTTAAAACCTACTTCTTATGTAGCAATATTTTCCTTATTCTCCATAATGCCACTAAGATCTATAAAAAATAACAAAAAAATGTGTTAATACAATGTGATATAAAACTAAAATGAAGTAAATAAGTTAGGGTTAATTGTCAATTTACCCCCTAATGTTTGGACCGAATTTAAGAATCCCCCTTAAAGTTTAAATTTTAAATTTTAGTTCTAATGTTTGGACGAAATCAAAATACCCCCTTTCCGTCATAAGACCGTTTATTTGAGACGGTAAACCGAACATGTGCCTTGCACGTGCCTTTACTTAAGTTGAAAAGACACAACTGCCCTTATGTTCGGTAGCTCTAATGCTGATCCTGTCTTGTCTTTAGCCTTCGTTTTTTTTTCTTTCCCCAAATGATCACTCTGTCTTCCATTTTGAAATTGAGCATGAAAGCAGAAGAATTTCCTATCTCCGCCTCTCCATGTTCAAGCCATATTCCGTCTCTCAAGATTCGAGTTTCATGTTCAGCTGTCGCCTGAACATGAAGATTCCACTCTCACAGTACGGAACTGTGTCCTTTGATGAAAACCGAAGTCGATGTAAGTTTCCATTGGATAAGAGATCATCTTTTTTCCGGTGTTCTTCCCCATTTTATCGGAGGAATTGGGGGTTGCTCAAATGCTCTTCTTCAGTGGAAGAGGCTTTACGTCCCATGCCGACGCCAATTCGAAAATTCGGAAAGTAGATCTTAAAATAGAGGAAGAAGTAGCTACCCAACCTAAGAGAACCAATCTGTGGGTTTGTGGTAAAATTGAGAAGCTGGTTCTGCAGAGAAAGTTACCCAACATATTTTTCTATTTAAATTAAAAAATATAATGAGTTGAGAATTAATGACTATTTTTCATTGAAAACACAATTACGTTTTTTTCTTGTTAGACAAAGTACACAATAAAATTCCATTCCTTCACCACACGAGCAACAACTATGGCTACTTCCATTGGCTTCATCACGACCCCCAAGCTGAATCTCACCACTTCCTCATTCGCCTTCTACCAGAACCACCACCACTTGTCCATCCTCTCATCTATTTCCCAAACCCTCGTTTCCTGTCGTTCTTCACTCTCCCACCAAAATCTCGTTGACTTTGTCGAGATGCTGAAAGCTGTGGAGAAGTACCGAGTGATGACATGCCAGTATCGCCGCCGCTGGTGGTGGCATTTGTTAAGTCGGAGCTGAGCAAGAAATACGAGATGAACTCCGGTGAGTCGACGAGGATCATACCGTGGGGGAGATTTGGGAGTTTTGAGGCGGTTCCTGCGGTGGTGAAGGCGATGACGGGATTATATGGTGTTAAGTTGTATTAATAAGGGTATTTTTGTCTTTTCAATTTAAGTCACGGCACATGTTCGGTTTACCGTCTAAAATAAACGGTCTTATGATGGAATGGGGCAAAATTTCATTTTGTCCAAACATTTGGACTAAAATTTAAAATTTTAAACATTAAGGGGGATTCTTAAAGTCGGTCCAAACATTAGGGGGCACATTGACAATTAACCCAAATAAGTTATGAATACCTGGTTCATATTTTTCAGCATCTTCCATGTATTGTTCAATTGTAATAGACAATGAGGGTTTTCTAAGCCAAAATTGACTACAAATTAAAGCTTCCACAAGATTCACGCTCAGTGAACTACGAAATTGATCAAGTACATGCCATGATGTGCTAAAGGTTGGTTTAGATGCTACAGTAGTGATGGGAATTGCTACAATGTATATTTCCATCATAGCAAGCACCTTATACACCGTTTTCTTATATTTACACCAATTTAGTAAATCAAAACCCTTTTTAGTATATTTTTCACATTTCTCTTCGAGATACCTCTCTAATTCACTTTGGGATGTCACGTCAACGTCCACATCATCCTGCTTATTAAACCATTACCTTATCTTTGATGGATCCATACTATCAATAAGAGGAGCACCACCACTACCAAAACCACCACCATCACTATCATCACATGGTTAAGAAATATCGACATCATCAAAAATATCACTCGTCGCCTCTAAAGCGTTTATTTTATTTTTCATAAAAAGCATAGAGATGGTCTAAAGCACTTTTAACCTAAGCAACCATGTTTGCAACTACCAAGGAATCACTGCAAATCAACTCACAACAATATTCAACATACTTCAACTTATGTCGAGAATCTAATATGGCAGCAATCAAAACCATGACATTTGTTTCTCTATTTTTCCGTAATACTTGTCAAACTTCTCCCTCATTTCCCCAACCATTGACTTGAGATTGTAATTAGCATCCTTTTCCAAACTTTTCAAAGTTATAAGTATGCTTACAACTTCATCAAAATAATTATTAGAAGTTACATACAAACTTCCTAAAATTTTCTTGGTAGCTTCATAAACGTTATTCAAGAACAATGTCAATATTTTCGCATTCTGCCAATCCTCAATAGTAGGAACACTACCATCAAGTCCCCTCACGAAACCTACTTCATCATCATCTTCAAGACTTAAGAATGCCTGTCTAAATTAAGGTGCAGCTTCAATCTTAAGAAAGGTAGAATTCCATCTAGTAGTGGCATCATGACAAACAGATCCCTTAAATGTGTTTCCTTCTTTTTTTATGCATTCTTCAAATGTCTTAGCTCTAAGAGGAGAACTTCAAACATACTTTACCGCATTACGAATGCGAGCAATTGATTCATTGATTTCTCTTAATCCATCCTTCACAATGAAGTTCAATATATGAGTTCCACATCTCACATGAAAAAATTCACCATCTAAGATAATTAGACTTTTCAGCTTATTTTTCAAATACCCAACAGCCACATCATTAGATGATGCATTGTCTACAGTAAGTGTGGATATATTATCTCTTATCCCTAACCAATAATGCATTGCTCCACCATCTTACCAATATCTTTGCCCTTATAACTAGGAATCACAACAAAGTTCAGAATGCGTTTATGCAACTTCCAGTCATCGTCAATAAAATGCGCAGTGAGACACAAGTAACTTTGATTTTGAACGGAAGACCATATGTCAGTGGTTAACGCAATTCTTGATTTAATCTTATTTAAGTGCCCCTTCAAAATTATCTTCTCACTAGCATATAGTTTCATGCAATCTCTAGCCGCAATTTACCATGATACATGCAATCTTCTTCACAATGCAGTGTTGAAACAAAATCCCTAAAACCTTCTTTCTTAACCATTGAAAAAGGTTGCTCATCCACAATGACCATCCTAGCAAGCATATGTCTACATAATTCTTGATTAAACTTCCATGTTCCAAGTGTATTAGCAATAAAAACATCACCAGATATCATTGGTTGGAAAGTCGATGGCAGAAGTTTTTGTGTCTTGTCAACATTATAAGTATACTTGTTACAACTTTTCAAGTGCTTCCACATAGATGATGTACCATTAACTACATCATATTTGATCCTTTCATGACAATAGTTGCATACGTTTTCCTCACACTTCTTCTCAGCATTATATTCCTTTTTTTATAATGAAACCATACCTGAGATTTGGTACCCCCCATGCTTCTGTTTCATACTCGATGACGGTTCACTTCTTGTTATCGATGCAACAACTGGAGCAGTATTTGTTCTCGGTCTAGTTGGTGAGTCAGATTCGATAGCATTGCATCTAATCAAATCGTTGCTATTCATTATCTGTAACAATGTTAAAATAAGGAGAATAGATAAATTTGAAAGTATAGTAACAAAATACGACCAAATTGTTTACATAATACGACCAAATTGTTTACATAATTAAGCACGTAATTCAGCAGATTTAACAAGAAATTGGTTAAATTACAGACAAGCATGTCATAATATGACCAAATTGTTTACATAATTCATCATAGCACAAACAGGACAAATACAGGCCATAACACGACATAAATCACTTAACCTAAAACACAAACACTAATTAAGTTTACTTCGATTGTTATCAAGGTTGAGCTCTTTCGTTGCTGCAAGAGCTTAGTTTTAATCTTAAGCCAACAAATGAAAACTTATCGTATGGTTACATCATTAGCATTCAAACACAAAGAAACAAAAATTAATGATAAGAAACATAAACATCGAACCAACGGAGAGGAGTTGCCGACGGGGAGGCTGTCGTCGGAGAGGCTGTGTAGTAAGAGACCCAGAACCCAGAGAGGCTTCCGTCGAAGAGGAGTTGCCGACGGGGAGGCTGTCGTCGGAGAGGATGGACAGTCTAAGAGGAGAGTATGGAATGGAAGTACTGAGCAGAATGCTTCTATTTCTTTCTTTAGGGTTTGCTGTACTAAGAAGTGAGAGGATGTTGTTCAATTTCTTTAGTTATATATATATAGAGAGAGAGAACCGGTTCCGGTTCTGGTTAGTTTATGGTACCCAGATAAGAGAACTGGAACCAGAACTGAATAAATAGGTTCTTGGATATTTTTTTTCCACCGGAACCTACCCTATTTTTAAAACTACTACATGAAACCTACCCAAAGTGTCGATTCCGGATATGTTCTAGGTTCAAACGGGTAGTTTACTCACCCCTTGTTCCCCCTGACAAATAAGGGACTTTTGGCGTAGTATGTAAATTGTTGGGAATAAGGTAGATTCGACCAGTACCATCCTGCAGGTATCGTCTACAAGATTCACATCCACATTGTGAGAGTGACACGTTGAGCTTTTATTAAATATAAGATTTTTTAGAAAAAATATTAAGAATTAACATATTACAAGTATATACAAATTTAATTTCATATTTCATTACATTTCAATCCATCAACCAAACAATATCATATTATTTTATATTCTCAATTCCGTATTCCATCAACAAACGCACCATAAGTTTGTACTAAAAAAATGTGTTAACATCATAACTTTCGCTTTTTGAATTTATCTAATAATATATAATAATACAAAATTTGATCCAGAAATTACAAAAGTGTACAGTTGACTCACGAAATTTTATATAATGTGAATATAATTACATTCAAAATAAATGCGAGTGAAATAGTTATTGGAATTGATCTGTAAGCTTGTTTTGGAAGTTTTTTAAAAAGTATACAAGTCAGAAAGACAAAATTACAAAAGTATATATCCAAAAAATATATTTAGAAATCTATGCATAAACGCTATATGTAGTAGTACATATTTTGTTTTTACCAAAAACGCTACTCTGGGTAGCGTTTTTCCACATACGCTACACCGGATAGCGTTTTTGTCACAAACGCTACCGAAAGTGGTGTTTGTGGAAAACACCATCAAAGTTACTATTTACACATATGTATATATAAACAGTAAAGATACTATGTATACACTGATTTTACTGTTTACACAATGATTGTACTGTTTATATATATGTATGTATAGTATTTTACGTATTGTATTATCTGGCCAGTCTAAAAGCCAAAAATTAACATCTAGTTAGCATCATTTAATTCGTAATTAAATTATCTACGCATTGTAATATTTTGAGTAAGTATATAATTACATTTCTCACCTAATGCATTTAATCATTTCGGTTAAATTATAGGACAAACGATGTTAGGTTAAAAAATTAAATATTTTTCTAATCAAAAAATCCAAAAACATTACCCTAGGTAGATAATTGAATTAAGACATAAATGTCGTTAATCGTGGTGAGTTTGGACTTACAGAGTCTCGGTTATATTTTAGGGTTAAATATCAAAGAACTACATGAACTTTGGACGTTTTGCAACGAGATACACGAACTTTGGAAATTCAAAACGTGATATCTCAACTTGGACAAATGTGCTAATAACTAGTTTCGTCTAATTTACCGACAAATGTTGAGAGAAGTTCGACAGAAATTCGTCAGAAATTGGACAGAGGTAGTTATTTGGCACCTTCGTCCAAGTTAAGGTAGCTTGTTTTGAATTTACAAAGTTTAGGTAGATCGTTGCAGAACGGTCAAATTTCAGGTAGCACCTTGATATTTAACCCTATATTTTATTAAGTCAAATTTTCATATCTCAACTTATGACAGAGTGTTAAGTCAATCTGTAAGTCTAAATTTAATATTTTTTGTATCATTTGAATTGTAATTAAAATATCTATTTACAATAATTTTTTTAATAGATACATCATTTAATTTTTAATTAAATATCGAGTCGTAAAAATAAATGTGTAAACGCTACTTTGGGTAGCGTTTGTGAAAAAAAACTACCTAGAGTAGCGTTTTTATTAAAAAACTATTATGGGTCACTACAAGTAATTTTTATGGATAGATTTTTAAATATATTTTTTAAATATATTTTGTAATTGTTTTCCTGAAATGTATACATTTTGTTGTTTTGTGTTTAAATTAAATAAAATTAACGTATTCTTTTTTTTTTGGCCAATTAAATTATTATTAACCTATTCGAGAAAAAACGGATTTGAGTTAAACATAGTTGATCGGACTTCCGACACTGGTTGTTGACAGTGTATTTCTACTTTAGTGAACATTTCAGTATCCATAGATATAAGCTGCAAAACACAGAAAGGTTCCTTCCTTTCCCAGAAAAGACAGCAAGCAACAGCAATGGGGAAGAATAATCCCAAGAAAGAAGCTGATGCAAAGCTGCATTTTGACCCTAAAACACCTCATTTCTTCAAAATCATTCTCCAAGATACTGTTGAACATGGAAAGCTTGTAAGTTCTCTATTAACTCTGCAAGATTCAACACAAATTAATTAGTTACTTTCTTCATTGTGCGTGAATGCATGAACCGCAGATTTTCCCAAGGAGATTCATCAGAATGTATGGAGAAAAACTGTCCAACGCTGTTCGCCTCAGAGTCCCTACCGGAGATGTCTGGGAGATAGAACTCCAGAGATGCGCCGCCGCCGTTTGGTTGGAGAAAAAGGGATGGGAAGGCTTCGCAAGCTTCTACTCCTTAGGGTTTGGTCATCTCCTGGTGTTCCGATTCGTTGAAGTAGGGATCCCTGAGTTTGAAGTGATCATATTTGACAAGAGCACCTTAGAAATTGAGTACCCTAAGGTTAGGTGTTCAATCGAAGCTGAACCAAGCGACAGAGGCCGCATGCAAAATCAAGAACAGGTTATTCGATCGCCCAAGAAACCCTGGAGAGATCACGAGTCTCCTTCGCAGCTGAAACCTCTGAAGAAGATGAAGATCTCTCCGAATAAGGTATCATGTCGGAAGCTTGAGAAAATTCTAAAGGAAGAGAAGGGGGATCACGATAGGAAGAGTAAGAACCCGATCAATTTCTTGGTGACCATTGACGTAATGGATGTTCTTTCTGCTACTTTTGAAGAAATTAAAAGTCTGATGATTGTGAATTAACTGCAATATTCATGCCTTTGTGTGACATTTAGATAGATCATACCAAGAGTTATAAATCTGTTGTTTAACATTTATAACTGGAACACTTTGGAGTGCAGAACATGCAAGCAAAATGCATCCTTTAAACACTAAAGAGAAAGCAGAAGCAATTCTCAGGGCAGGTTCATTTTGGTCTGCGAATCCATTCTTCAAATTGGTTATGCAACCATCCTACGTCAACTCTCGTTATATTTTGGTTAGTATTCTCAAAACTTTTGTAATTAATTTTTAAAAAATTACATGTTCATACAGATTTTGCTGTGGAATGTTGCAGTGTCCACCGAGTCAGTTTATGCAGACATACATGCCTAAAAACACGGGCGAAGTCCAATTAGTTTGCGCTTCAAATGGAAAAACATGGACCACAAGATACTTTATTTGTAAAGCTAAAGGCAATTCATCTCTGCAAGTAAGGATGCATCATGGTTGGGATACATTTGCAAAGGAAAATCAATTGAAAGTGGGTGATGTTTGTGTCTTTGAACTCATCAAAGGTGCTGAAGGAGAAGTTTCTTTTAAAGTTACCATTTTTACACCTCAAGCTGCAAAATCGAACACGGTTGATGATAAAGTTGCATTAACTTCATCACTGGTTGCAAAATCGAACACCTCCCGGGCATCCGTTCTTCCAAATAGTGATCCAGAATTCCTTTACATCACTGGTATAGCTTCCTTTCTTGGAACACAGGCTTTTTATTTTTACTCATACCGTGGATAGAAGCTACTAATGTACTATCAACACTTGCAGAGTGTACCAGCAAGGTTCACGAAGAGGCATTTCAACTTGGAGAGAAAGGAGCAGATGCTAACCCTTGAAGACGTGGATCAGTCGTGGACAGTGAAGCTTCTGAGCTACAACATAGATGGGATACTAGTGCTATGTCTGGGGGTGTGACTGATTTTATAAAGGGGAATTCTCTCAAAGTGGGGGGTTTGTGCACTTTTCATCTCGTAGATGGCAACCAAATGGTGTTCAAAGTCTCCATCACCAGAAACGCTACAGTCAAGGAGGAGTAGACTGTATCTGCATATCTGGATGTATATGTATGGACAGCTTGGTTAAACGTTACCTACATCTTTTGTTCGGGTTAATTACTAAAACGCAAACCGAACATTAAGGATTTAGTATAAAAACAAGGGTTAAATGCTAAATTGCAGCTGAACTTGAATACTTTTTTTCCTGAACAAATTACTATAAAGCTGAATTTGCTAGTTTTAAATTGTGACAGAAATTCATATTTTAATTTATTATTTTATTTAAGTTTTTGTGTAACTTACTAATTAAATTTTACAGGCATATATAATTTGCTAGTTGAAGTTTGTAAAAATTGTAAATTGTTAGTATGTAACGAACGCGTGCATATCTCCGTGTAATTTGACGAATTCAATAAATTATAATTTTTATACAAAGTCATCTAGTAATATGTTTGGAATATTATCTATATCATAAAGAAATAGGTAATGAAATCATTAATTTAACTTTTGTTTTTTGCCAAAAGAGCAAACTTTGAGGTTTTCGTAAAATAGATATTTTATTAAAGGGAAAAATATGAAAAAAAAATATAAAGTGATCCAACTTGTTTGGGTCGCGGGTTTATGATATACTATGTTTTATTTTGTAGGTTTTAGATAAAACGTAGATTTTAGATGAAACGTGTATTTTTCCGTTAAAATTCGTCACGTGACATCTAATTTGACCGTTAATAATAAAAAAAATGAATTCCCGAAATTACCCTTACCTCTATTTCTCTCCTAACTGAATCGAAGTTTCCTCCTCCCTTGCATACCCCCATTATGAAAATCAGACCCCCATTATGAAAATCAGCATTTGCCACTGAAAATTTACAGTCGACGAAAGTTTATTCAACATTACAAAATCCTAACAGTGCCCAATTTGATTCTTTGTTCCAAGGTAGTTCAAGTCGATTGATTTTTGACCTGAATCATTGTCGTTCTGATATTTTCTATTCAAGCCAAACAGGCATCGTCTCCCGCTTTTTCTTTTTCCATCCCCATCCGATCATGCTTAAATCAATAGTGCAAGGTTTGTCGTCGATGTTGTGCTTCAGAGCTTCAAATGTGTTAGAAGATGTAAATGAACTTTCGACAGAACATATTCCGTTAAATTGTTTCTGCAACGTAGAATCGTTAATCTTCGAGCCTCCCAGCTCTGTAAGGTCGGAGAAGGAAGAACTGGTGCACCTAGAAGAGACTAGTAAGACTAACTATGATAGCTCGGCTTTAGCGAGCTCGATGTTTATAGTCTCCGAGTCGTACCCACTATAATGTGAGTGCGCTGACCAGTGCTAATAGGAAAAAGACCTAATATATCCATCCCCAATTGAGCAAAAGGCCAGGAGCCCGCCATTGGGGACAATAGTGTTGGTGGTCGACCTGATCGTGGTGCAAATTGCTGGCAAGTCTCACACTTCTGCGTTAATTCAGCCGCATCTTTTCCCAAAGTTGGCCAATAGCATCCCAGTCTGAAGATCTTCCTTGTTAATGATCGAGTACCTTCATGACATGCTGCCACCCCTTCATGAGCTTCTCAAATAACCCTTTCTGTTGCTGGATGAGCAACACACCTTAAGTAAGGAGTCGAGTAGCCTCGCCTGTAGAGTTCTCCATCTATAATCAGGTAACTGGCTGAAAATCATCTTATCCTCATAGATTCGCCTTCGTCATCTGGGAGGATTCCCTCTTTCAAATAATTCTGAAACGGAGTCATCAATGTGACCTGCCCTTGAATGTTGAAGACCTCTGCTCTGCTTTCAAGGACTGAACATAATGCCTTTTCCAGGAATTGTACATCTTGGATTGTCGTTCCTCCAAATGACAGCTTACTTATTGAGTTTGCCATCTGGTTTTCCTGGCGAGGAATAGACTCAATCGCAAAATTTGGAATTTCTGCGACGAGCTTCTTGGCGATGCTGAGGTACTTTTTCATCTGTTCCCCCTTGCCTCATAAGTGCCACTGACCTGATTGACAATAAGTTCCGAGTCGCTTTTTACCTTAAACGCAGATATGCCCATTCCTTTTGCCAGTCTGAGTCCAGTAATAAGAGCCTCGTACTCTGCTTCATCATTGGTCGCCTGAAGTGTTAGGGCGATCGCATACTTTAAAGGCTCGCCTTCAGGAGGAATAAGAATTAAACCTGCCCCCGAGCCTTCTCTTGACGAAGACCCATCTGTATAGAGCTCCCATACTTGATTGTTGTCTGTTGACTGACTTGGCCTATTTTCTGCTTCTGTTTGACCGTTACTTGTGCTTTCCACAATGAAATCAGCTAGTGCTTGACCTTTGATGGCCGTTTTCGGCGCAAATTTGATCTTGAACTCGCTGAGCTCGATCGCCCACTTGACCATTCTTCCTGAAGAATCTGGTTTCATCAGTAAGTTTTTGAGAGGTTGATTGGTGAGGACCGTGATGTCGTGTGCATGAAAGTAAGGTTTCAGCTTTTGAGCAGCAATAACTAAGGCATAGAGATACTTCTCAATCTGGACATATTTTATTTCTGCTGAGTTAAACATTTTGCTAATAAAGTACACTGGACTCTGAATACTATTTTCCTCCCTTATCAAAACAGCACTGGCTGCCACGTCGCTGATGGCTAAATAAAGGAAGAGCTGCTCACCTGGAATGGGCTTTACCAGCGCTAATGGCCCGTTCGTTTTCTGGATTAGGCCCGGATTTGAGCTTAAGGAATCCATATGAGCCCGTTCGTTTCACAGAATTGGAGTGGCTAAGGCTTAGGGAATCCGGGCGGTCCGGGCTTAGGGAATCCGGGTAAAAACCTCGGATTCCCTAAGCCCACACGGGCCGGAATCCGGAATCAGCTGCAAAAAGACCAAATTGCCCTCGCCATTTTGCAGAATTTACAAGCGTGCCATCAGCTAATTCTGATAAACAACTTCTGCAAACGTTGACAGCAGGGTTCGAACCTGCGCGGTCATAGCCCAACAGATTTCAAGTCTGTCTCCTTAACCACTCGGACATATCAACAACTGTGTTTATTATCACCCCTACTTTGTACTATAGATTTTTGAGTGTTTTTTTTTATTTAAACTGAAAATTCAAAAAAAATACCAAAATCAAAATTAGTATTTAAAATTAAATTAAAATAATAAAACAATTCAATTTAACAATGTTTATATAATGATTTACTAAACTGATTAAGGACAAACCCACGTTCTATATAATGTATGTGGTGACTAACAACATTTTGTATTATGTATGTAAGATGTATTATGTATGTGGTCATGTTTACATTCTTTATTTTTTTAAATAGAATTAATAAATTGGTCTTTTTAAAAAAATTTAAAAAAAAAATTCGTTTTTAAATATATTTTTTTTAATAAACGTTTTTAATATTTTAAAGTTTTATAATTAATTAATACAAATTATTTTTATTATATACTATACATATACAAAGAGGGGCAAATATGTCATTTTACCACATTCCATTCCTTTTCCGTACACAATTCCACCAAAGAAACAACAGAATTCCTTATTCTGTTCTATTCAATTCCACAAAAAAAACAACTTCATATTCTTAACTCCTATTCCTTATTCCCAATTCCTATTCCGTATTCCGTATTCCGAATTCCGAATTCCGTCAAACAAACGCACCGTAAGAGTGTTTGGATATGCCGTTTCAAGGACTGGAACGCCTCCTCGCAATCTGGCGTCCACTCGAACTTACGGTTGGCCCTCAGAGTTTTGAAGAATGGGAGGGACCTGTCGCTCGCCTTGGAGAGAAAGCGGTTGAGAGCAGCTAGGCGACCATTTAGGCACTGAACCTCCTTATGGCAGGTCGGCGACTTCATCTCTTTTATGGCCTTCAGCTTTTCCGGGTTCGCCTCGATGCCTCGCTCGCTGACCATGAATCCCAGGAATTTGCCAGACTTAACTCCAAAGGTGCACTTGGCAGGGTTCAGGCGAACGCTGTGTCTCCTCATGCACTCGAAAGCTTCACGGAGGTATGCTGTGTGCGGATTTCCCTTGATGGTTTTGACGAGGATATCGTCCACATAAGCCTTCATGTTTCTCCCCATCATGTCCTGGAACAGGCGGTTCACCATCCGCTGATAAGTTACCCCGACATTGATTAGACCAAAGGGCATCACCTTGTAACAAAGAATGTCCCCGTCTGCATAGAAAGCGGTGTGAGCCTCATCTTCTGGGTGCATGCGGATCTGGTTGTAGCCTGAGTAGGCATCCATGAAGATCAGCATCTCGTGACCAGAGGTAGCATCGACCAGCTGATCAATCCTGGGAAGGGGATACGAATCCTTGGGGCAAGCTCTGTTCAGGTCGCGGAAGTCGACGCACATCCTCCACTTGCCGTTTGATTTTTTGACTAAAACTGGGTTGGCGACCCAGCTCTGGAATCTCACCTCTCTGACGAAGTCAGCCTCAATCAGCCTGCCAACCTCCTGTCTGATCGCCAGGCACTTGTCCGTCCCGAACGATCTCCTTTCTTGAGCGATCGGCTTGATAGAAGGGTCTATCCTGAGCTCGTGGGAGATGAGGTATGTACTGACACCTGGCATGTCGCTCGGCTGCCAGGCGAAGAGATCTTTGAATTCCCCGAGGAGGGCGGTAATGGCCTCCTTCTGATCTTCTTTCAAGGTGGTCCCAATGCGCACTTTCTTATCTGGTCCATCGACCTCGACCTCTTCCAATTCCTCCATGGGCGCTGGCCGAGCCAAATCCTCGCGAGGGTCGGCCTATGTCTCGATGGCGAGGGTCTCCCTTTGGTTCTTCCTGCGCAGGCAGTTCACATAGCATTTCCGCGAGGAAGGCTGGTCGCCGAGCACTTCTCCAACCCCGTTGGGTGTGGGGAACTTCATCTTCTGATGGACTGTGGAGGCCACAATCTTGTTGAGATTGATTGTGGTCCTCCCGAAGATGACGTTGTAGGATCTAGGTGAGTCGACCACCAGGAAAGTGACCGGTACCTTGATGCTCTTCCATCCCTCGCCCAGAATCACTGGCATGGTTATTGCTCCCAGTTGATAAGTCGTTCTCCCAGCAAACCCGATCAGTGGAAAGTCGACCCTCTTCAGGTCACGGTTGGATTTGCCCATCTTCTCGAAGTCGTCCAGGAATAGGATATCTGTCGAGCTCCCGCCGTCGATCAGAATTCTTGCGACGTCACAGTCGTCGATATCAGCCGTGATAACCAGAGCATCATTGTGGGGGGTTGTGACATGTGCCAAATCGTCTTCGAAGAATGAGATGACAATGTCCTCCTTAGGTCGGGGTCACTTTCCCAACTGAACTAATGTAGAGATCTGAGTCGCATAGACCTCCCTTGCATGCGACCCCTCACCTCCTGCACCGAATCCTCCCGCAATCAAATTTACCCTTCTCTTGCTGGCAGATGGATCAGTTTTCTCAGCAGGAGATGGCGAACGATGTCTCCTAGGTGGCGTTCGACTTCTGTCTCGCCCTGCCACAAACTCCTTCAGCATTCCCCCCTGAATGAGCTTCTCAATGTCCCGCTTCAAAATGCGGCAGTCATCAGTCTTGTGACCCTTGCACTTATGGTATCTGCAATAGCTCTCGACGTCCTTCCCCATGGGCTGACCACCCCGACGAGGCATCGGTGGACTCGCCAAGGATCTCCTCTCCATCTCGACTAGTACCGCTGAGATCTGCCTATTTAAAGGCGTAAAGTACTCAGGGACCTCTGGATTTCTAGGCGCCGGGTTAGGCTCGACCCGGGGCCTGCTGTCTCCTCCCTTCTTTTCTTTTTTCACCTCCTTCTTACCATTGCGTCGGGGCTCGGGAACCACCCTTAGCGAGGTCGTCAGGAAGTTAGCCTCAGTGTTCGCCCTCTCAAGGTCTATGAAACCTTTTGCCCTGGACGCCATCTCCTCCAACGTCTCAATCTCCTTCACGTGGTAGCTGTTGCGCAGCTTTCTCGAGGCCTTGTTGGCCACATCCAAACCTCGATAGAAGGCTCGAATGATATCCCCATCCGAGATTCGACGATCTATCTCTGTGACGTTCTGATGAAAACGTCCGTAAAAATTGGTCAGCGACTCTCCAAGCTGTTGCTTGACCGCCTCCAGGGCAACCACGCTTTTCATTAGCTGGCGCTCGCCCCTGTACCTCTCCAGGAATTTGCTCCTTAACTCTGCCCAAGTTCCTATAGATCCTGTAGGGAGGCCGAAGAACCAGGACGAAGCCGAACCCGAAAGAGTGGATGGAAGTAACAAAGCCAAGTGATTGGGATCATTTGACTTACCTAGAAGAGAAGCCTTGTGCTTGTTGACGTGTATGGTGGGATCTCCTCCACCACTGTACTCAGGTATGGCCCGAGCGACTACGTCTTTGGGAATCTTGATGGCGACGAGGTCGTCGGAGAAAGGATGAGCAGATCGCTCCTTAAAGGGAGTTACGACTGTCAGTCGTCTTTCTTGGAGCCTTCTGTTAATAAGGTCGTCCACTTGGTCCAGGGTGCAATTTTTCGGCGAAGTCCCGTTTGGAGAGGGACCGAAAGGATTGGCGGAGTAGGTAGTCGTCGGCTGCTCGGTGTATGCCGGGGGTAAGGACTGATGTCCTGATGTCATTTCCTGATCCTCCTGGGGTGCTGGAGTCTCGATATGGTTGGTAGCTGGGGTCACTCTGGAATTACCGACATGCTCTCGGGCCATCCTCAGAGGAACGACATTGGGGGCTGCCTCGCTGGTAGGTTCTTGCTGAAGCGCCAAAGAGGCAGCGGAATCAGAGCTATCCGAGGATTGCTCGCGAATATGGTTCCAGCGGTTGTTTTGTGATCGAGTTCTCATGGATGTATCACTCGGTTCCCACAGACGGCGCCAAATGTTGGATCGTGAAATCCTGGTTGTTGATCTGGCAGTGAATTGAATGCTAGACGACGGTTGAATAATGCTTCTGCTTCAACTCCGGTGAACTTGCAAGTAGGGGAGCGCAACAGAGGGGGTGTCTCTGGGTCCCTCTCCGATGCTTAAATGAGTATATGTGTGTATATATATCAAAAATGTAATGAACGTATGTAAAGCAAAGGTATTTATAGGGTAGGAGAGATCAAACCGTATAAGGTAACCGTATATCTTAGTGAATATTGTGCTGTTGAAGATTTGGATAATAGATATGGCAGTTACCATATCTAATCTTTAGTGAATATGTGACTGAGAGACGCGAGATATCGTGGCCACTTCCTTATTAACGGTTGGTGGGACCAGAGGAGAGAGGCAAGACTCTCTTCGGGGCGAGCACTCCCATGGTGAGCAGTAGGAGGCCGCGACTTGATGAAGGATGGTGACCAGCTGGGGAGCATTTGGCGTCCATATCATCTTGGGCTCGATCCTGGGCCACTTTATGGTGGGTCAGGTTGACTTTGACTTAGGCTGATCCGGTCCGAATATCTTGGGTTTACCCCCTCTAGGGTTATTGGGCCTTCGAGGTCTTTTCCTTACTGGGCCGTCACTATCAAATTGCATGTCCTCTGCAGCTAAGTAATGGCAGCAACTAATGAGCATCAAATAAGAATTCAAGTCATTGATTTTATTCCACAAAGAGTCGTACCATCTATGTTGTTGTTGCTGATGTTTTCAATATATGATTATGAAGATTGTGGTTGACATTGACTCTTGTTCCCCAGTCGATATTTCTGCAGCAAAGCTGATAAATTAGACATGCTAAACTAATTGATTCATAAATTCCATTAAAAATACTCCAAAAATCTAGAGATATTACTTCTACCATATGTGCAATCTCGATGGGAATTTCCCTTAACAAGAGTAAATGTCAAGAATTTGTAGATACATGATAGTTAGATAGATTGTCTCGCCTGTAAGTGGCTCTTGAGATGGTACAGATTCAAGCTAGGAAGGTTCATCACCCTCATCAAACTCTTAGATGTTGCCTGTAAGTGGCTCTTGAGATGGTACAGATTCAAGCTAGGAAGGTTCATCACCCTCATCAAACTCTTAGATGTTGCCTCTGTTCATACAAGAAAACACAACACATGTTAACATGACAAAACCAATAATGTCGAACTGACAAAAATTCATCTCCATTATTATTGTATGTTTTTCACTTAACTGTCTGCACCACTCAGATGAGAACGCCTCGTTCTCCATCACATCCAACGAATTGAAAACATCAAAATCCTTCTTCTTAGCCACGATAAGAGTACGGTTCATCAACTGAAGGAGAGGGGTTTTGGTAAGAGTAAGTTGCCTTCAATGTGGAGTAGTTCTGGTTACCTAGGATCGATGAAGGAAAAACGTAGAAGCTGCACAAATTCTAGATGACGTCTTCGGAACCCAACTTTAACACCTAGCTTTAGAACCCAACTTTAACTCTCGATTCCACCTGGAATGTCACCGGTGGTTGCTGTTGCAGTGGTGCCAGAGATCGGAGACGCAAGAACGAAGGAGTAGAATAACTGTTGGGCATTTCAAGTAGTTCACACTGAACGTATGTCATGAGCATAACACTTGAGGAGTTAACGACAATTTTGGACGGAAACAAACAAACTTCATCTAAAACCTACAACAACAAACATGTTTCATAAAAAACAAACAATGTTTACGCTTTCACAACAATGGGTAAACATATTACATATTTTTCATACTTTTCCATTTATTAAATTGTAACAGTGATTTTTTTAATTAACATCACTTTTAGTTAGTCCTCGAAACGTAGCTCAAATAATAGTTCAGGGTGAAATATTTGGTAACTCACTTTTAGATCATCGTCTTTAGCAATATCTGACAACATAATCATGATTCAAACCAGTCCTATCGAAAACTTTAAAATTGTGATTTTCACAATATTATTTTTAATATGGTTAATTATACCAATATGATTGATACAATTATGGTAATGAATTTTTCTATCGGTATTAAATTCATAGCTACGATTATAAGTATAATCGTACATATATATATATAGATATAGATATAAAAGAACATATCACGTAAATAAATTTTAATGGTATGTCAAACTTGAATTATCTTAATTATGTTGAAATTAGTGTATTTTAATAGTTAAGTTAATATTTTATGACTAAAAAGTTCAAAATTTGATTTATAAATACTTGGATAAAATATAATAATTCGTATATGGTTATATGAGTAAAATTGTAGTTAATAACTGCAGTTATGAATACGATTATGGTATATAATTTTTTATTCATTATTATTATGATATAAAGTTAAAATGTATGGTACAATTATGATATTTGCTATATTGTTAGTCCTACCAACAAAAACTTTATGAGATAAAGGAAGGGGTTGTTTAGGTAAACAACAAGAAAGTCAATTTCTCTAGTGTTAAACACCAACGTATCCTTTTCTTATTTTTTAAGTGAAGTTCACACTGCCTACAAAACATTGTCTTTGAATGCAATTTGTTGGATCACGTTTTCCGGTTGGACACTTTCTGGTACGTTCCGGGTCGGACTTCCTCACTGCTCTGTTAACCTGCACAGAAGGAAATCTGGGAGTTCCCATTGTTTCCCCTCTGATGATTAAGTCAGTCGGAGGTTCGTTTATGGAGAAATGATATGGAATCAAGTATGCAATGTTACATTAGTTTTGAATGGAAATGGGTGATGGTATTTATAGTCGTGGTCATCCCAGGTGTCACCTAGCTAACTGACCATGGTCATGTCTTGAGTCCTATGCTACCTGGTGTCCTGTGTGTAGTGCCCTTGTGCCCTATACATAGTGCCCTTGTTTTCTAGACCTTTGTCCCGCATGCCTACGTCCCAATTACCCTCTATCTGACCTAGATCCTTGTGTTGTTTATGTCATAGGAAGGATAAAGGAAGGTCAACTTCCAATTAGCGCGCCACTATGGCACACCACTATGGCGCACCCATATAATGCAACGTCCAGGGTCGTGGCATGAAGTGCCGCTGTCCTGAAGTGGATACTGTATCTTGGGGATCGTTCCGGGCATCCTACATACATAAGTCAAGAGCGGTAGCATAAACTATTTTGAGTCAGATCAGTCTTTACCCGGGTCATCCGAGGATATGCGGACTGATACCCAACATCCTGCCCCCCAAGCCAAGAGTGAGTAACGCTCACCCTTGGGTTTGAATGCTCTATGGAGTGATGACCCTTCTAAGAGTCGAGCTTCATGCTTCTTTAGTTTTCCTGCTGGTGACGCGTCGTATGATCTACTCATACTGCTGCATGAACTAAAGTGCATGGTATGGCGCGCCATATTACCCTATTGTAATATTTTTAAATGAGTCGTGGGGCGCTCCTTTTTGTCCTTTTTCGTCTGTTGGATTTTTGGTGGTTGAGATTCTGTCCATTACAATCTCTTTGAATTCCGAACCCGTCGAATGAGAGGATGGCACGTAGTGGTGCAGTCATAATTACTTTATTTCAAATTTGAATGTTATTCGGCTGGGATCATGCCAAGTGGCGGAAGATCTTTGCGTTTTCAAGGCAATCTTTCGGCTTCCAAGGAACGGTTTCGGAGAGACCGAGTCGTTGCACACGAACCGTTTTTTGGAGGGAACTGCTGCATGCGAACCGTTTTTGGATTGTGTCGGTACCAATCTAAACCTGAATTGAATAACTGGCAGGAATTAAATAGGATCATGTGATATCTTAAGGTCATAGTCATGCCCTCTACTAGAGACTTGCTAGAGGTACGAGAATCTTTGGATGACTGGTATAACAATGCGGACTATGGTGGTGACTTTGATGGGAGAAAATCCACCTCAGACTTTTTGCTCTGCTCTCTAATGGTGTCATATCGTGGATGCGCAAGAAGAAATCATGCATTGTGTTGATCGTCATGGATGCTGAAATTGTGGGTCTAATGTGGATTTTCGGATTGATTGTTGAGTCGTTGTTGTCGCAATCTCTATAACAAAGATACCCAAGTATCATAACAAGTCATAGCAAGTAGATATCAAGCAAACCCATGTTAGATACATGATTAGACACAAGATGATGAGTTTGAAGTACTTGTCTGCGGATGAGATTGTCTTGGACTATCTCTCCAACCTTGTAAATGGAGTCTTTAGTGAGGCATCTGTAATCTCTAGGACTGTGTAGCCTTAGTTGATGTACTTCATTGATTTTATTTCTCATACAATGTTCTTTAACTTGAATTATATTTGAGTATGCATGTTTTCATAGTTTGAGTGTTTTGTGTGTTCTTACTGTGATTCTGTATTGAAATATGTCAAAGTGGATTAGATTACTCTCTCACATGGGTGATAGCTTCTATGCCTTTGTGGCTAGGTGAGTCTGGTGTTGGTTTCTAGTTCTGGAAGTCTGTTGGGATGATTGGAAAGAGCTTTGTGTCCGGAACTATCTGATTTTGCACTACAACGTATTCTGGTATGTTAAACCACCCAAGGGTCGGATGGGAGTCTTTGTGACTTTTCGTTCGGGTACCTTGTGTGTCTAATGGACATCTGTATAGCATTTGGACATATGCTCGGTGGGAGAGGAGATATGTTGTAGCGTGCGTTCCATACCACAGCGCATCAAAAATGACCATGGGTATGACCCGATATGTGATATTAACTCGGAGTCGTGTTAGACCCAGAGCTCTTTGCATAAGAGTCACGTACGTACCCTCATTACCCTGAATACATACTTGAGGTTCGGTTCAATGTTGGCTATCTTAGTTTGTGCTCGATGGGTGCACTCACAAGTACCTTGGTCATGGTTCTAGAGAAGCGAGTTGGATTGTGCCGATGGTTTTGTGGGAAGAGGATAGTCATTATGGGATGTTCTCGATATTCTGTCCAATAAGTTGCTACCAGCCGCGACGTCGACTGTGGTTGTGGCCACAATACATATATAGGTCTGAAAGATCATTGTGTGGCCAGACCTGGAGAAATATTACATGACCAAGGTTGCAGGGCACATTTTCACTGTTGTTGTGAGATCCGCGAGTCGCTGCAACTCCTAACAGATGTGCAACACCTTGTCCGTTGTGTCTGTCGGTTGTACGACTGCTACCTCATATGTGACTTTACTGTATAATGGGAATTCGTTCTCCTAGTGTTGGTTTAATGAATGAGCGCCCCCCCCCCCACCCACACCCACACACTTTGTGCGAGTGGGGGATGTTGTTTTTGGGGATTGGGTCGCCCATTAGTGGGAGTCCATTCTAATAAGTCAAATATTGGATACTGACCTAAATAATTCCATTTATGTATAGGGATGCTCAGGGTTGCAAAACCTGATGATGATGACGCACTATTCTTACTCTTGCCCAGAGTAGAGAAACTCTGTCGCCCTACAGTTTAGACTGAGGTAAGTAGCTGCGAAACTTAGGTCACTGCCCGTTAATCTGTGGTGTGACCTCCCGTCTGGCAGACCGTGATTCCAACCTCAGGCAGATGCGCTTTCACTTCTGTTAAGACAATCGTTCAAGAAGACAACTTAAATATGTGTTATGATGTGCCCTAAACGATTGTAAGTTTCGTTCATTCCAACATAACAAGTGTGTAACAGTTTACTCATTGTGTCTGTTAGTTGCACAACTATGTTCTTGTATACTTTTGTTGTGCACATAGAATTTGTTCTCCTATTGGATTTAAAGTATAAGCACTCTCACTTTATGTAAACTAGAGATTTATAATTGTGTGATAATTATTCATTCAAAAGTAAGAAAGTATAACTTAAACCCATGACTATATCATGATTCGTATAAGAACTTATAACTTAAACCCATGACTATATCATGATTCGTATAAGAACGTATAACCTAAACCCATGATACCATGGCTATACATGATTCGTATACTTTCCACATACGTTAATTGATATGGAGACATAATGTATCATCTATTAACCTGTAACATTTTATTTGATCTACATATTGTAGTTTAAGCTCAGAAACAAGTATTTCAGATAATCATAAATTCCAAATAAATATCGTTATGCGTATATATGTTTTAATGACGATATCTAACCTTTATTTTAAATGGGAAAGTGAAAATGGGATGTCAACAGAGTCTTGAGACATGAATAGGTGGCTTAAGCAAAAGACAAATAGCGTCACAGATCGAGTTGGGTCCCTTCCTCGATGTGCGGTTTGGAATATTGACAGAAAACTGACCTGATTTCTTTTGCGACCATTTTATTTTTGTCTTTTACTGCTCTTTTTTTTTTTTTTACCATCAACTTTTTCTGCTCTTCACTTACTCCATTCCACAACCCCTTTCGTAATATTTGGTGCATATCTAAGTATATTTTGTGAACATTGAAAACACAACATAATTTTTCGTGTGTTTTATCTTAAAAAAATAACAACATTTTGTAATATATCCATTGTATTATATGAGTGTGGCTACATGTGCAGAGTTTGAAATTTCACATGGAATGGATTGTTTGTTATTTTGTGTTCAATTATTATTCCACATTCATGACCACAATAAGGAATTCATTCCTTTTCGTTCCCGAGTTTGTTTGGTAGTCAGTCTTAGATAGGCATGGCACCGATTCGGTCGGGTCGAATCATTCATTATAAATATTACTATTTTATTATGAAAGAAAAAACTGTGTACTATGCTTCATTTACATATTAAACTGCAGCTGAAACATTGAGGTAAATAAACCCTTGAAGTCTCGTGGACTAAACTAAGCAGGCTGCATTGTTTCTTGACCCATTATTTATTTATGTGTTATTGGCCCATTTATTTCTGATTAGTCCGACCTGTTATTCTCTCGCCCGATAGTCTTCTATTTCCGTTTTTCCTTTTTCAATTGTAATCAGACTTTTTGTTATAGACTTTATAAGGTGAATGAATTCCAGATGAAGGAATAATCTCTAACGATCCTTAAGTCTGCCTCTTCGTTTCCTTTGCCGCTCTGTTCTAGGGTTTCAGTTCTAGGTTTTCAGTTCTGAAACGAAAACTTCTTCATTTCTATCACAAAATCATCATGGTACCCGAGCAAAGAGGCAATCATTGCCTCTGATTTCACCGATCATGTATATCTTCTTCTTTGGTGTGACATTCCTTCGCGGAATCATCCAGTCCTCGTTTCGCGACCGTTGGTGTTTTTGTTTCTTCTTGAGGCTATTCTAATCCTTCTTGAAGGATCTCGATTTTTTGTTTTCCTGTTCGGAAACTGTTCTTGCTGCGAATCTCTTCACCTTTCGTCTAGTCGACCACTTCCCGATTTTATGCGGTTGTTGGTTGCGATTTTCATCGCAACCGTTGGCTTTCTCTGATCTTAGCTGTTATTTTACCCTCGGCTTGTGGATATTTTGGTTGCGGTTTGATTCTTGCTGAACATTGGTTGTTCCTGCTATCTTTTACCCTCGGCTTGTGAATATCGTGATCGTGGCCTGGTTATCATTGTTGTTGTTCATTTTTTGAATCTGGAATATTTCTTCGCTATGGCTAAGGAAAAGATACATCAGGAGACAAAATATAGCACCGATGATATAGATCATGATGGTATGGCCACAGTTGATTCTCACCACCCCCTATATTTGCATGCTAGTGATAATCCCAGAACAAATATGATTTCTGTCAAATTAATCAGTCCCGAAAATTATGCAATGTGGAGTAGGGCAATGCGGTTTACTTTACTAGGAAGAAACAAACTTGGATTTATCATTGGTACATGCATTCGTGAAAAGTATGCTCCCACATTTCATCATTTATGGGATAGATTTAATGATGTGGTTCTTGGGTGGATAACAAATTCGATTTCTAAAGTTTTAGCTGGTGGTTTGATGTATACTGAGGATGTTTATCTTATATGGAAATATATTAAAGAAAGATTTGATAAAATTAGTGGTCCTAGAACTTATCAGTTGCATATGGAAATTGTTATGACTAGGCAAGGCCTTGATTCGATTTCAACCTTTTTTTCAAAACTAAGAGTTCTTTGGGTTGAATATGTTTCTGCATGTGCACTCCCTCGTATTAATCATGAAGATTTTAAGAAGCATGTAGAGCACAAAGATAATCAAAGGTTGTTTCAATTTCTAATGGGGCTGAATGAAAAATATTCGAATGTGAGAAATCATTTATTGCTTTGGTCTCCTTTGCCCACTATTAATCAAGCTTATTATTTGTTGATGCAAGAGGAAAGCCAAAGGGATATCTCATCCACTATGAATGTTGTTGTGATTACTAAATCTGCAAATGTGTCTCTAAGTTCAGATAAGCTGAAAGGAAATCAGAGTTTAGAAGGCACATATTTCCACAAACGTGGACATACTGCTATGCGAAGGGATGTGTCTTCTTTAAAAAGAAGGGACATTCCAAAGATAATTGCTTCACCTTCACTAAAATTGGTGACACTGGTCCTATTGTTTTTTAAATAACTCTACTAATAATGATGCTTCTCTGAATTGTAGAGTGCAAGGTGGAATTACTTTCTCACGAGAACAGTTTGAGAAATTTTTGCAGACACTGAGCGGAGCAGGAGGCATTGCTGCTGGAGCAAGTGCAGCCCTCCCTCAAGATTCTTATTCGATTACAGCTGGTATATCTTTGAACTCTACTTATAATTGTGAAAATGATGTTTGGATTTTCGATACAGGGGCAACCAACCACATGACCAACAGAAATGATTGGTTGTGTGTAAACAAGGTAGCCCTTGGAACTAAAGTTCATCTACCAAATGGGGATCCTCTGATCTGCATAGTGTTGGGAGTGTTTTGCTCGATTCGGGTAGAGAATTGTGAAATGTGTTGTACATGCCAGATTTCAAATATAACCTCCTTTCAGTATCAAAACTTACAAATGACATGAACTGCTCTGCACTTTATTACCCTAAGCTTGCTATATTGCAAGACCTCTCAAATTGGAAGGTCTTGGGGACTGGTAAGGAGAAATTTGGGTTGTATATCATAAAAATTCCATGCATATCAGTCAATCAGTTTGTAACTAGACCGGTTGTGAGCAATGTCATGTTGTGGCACAAACGTTTTGGGCATGCCTCTTTTAAGACTCTTGAGCATGTAGATTCTCTCGACATTGTTGGACATAAAAATTTGAGCATGAATGATTGTTCTATCTGTCCTAGAGCTAAAATTTTTAGAAACCGTTTTCCTGTTTATGATTCTAGAACAGATGCTATATTTGATTTGGTACATGCAGATGTTTGGGGGCGGGGCCTTATCATTGCCCTACATATGATGACAAAAAAAAAAAATTTGACCCTAGTTGATGATAATTCTAGAGTAACTTGGGTTCATCTCATTCAGTTTAAGTCGAATGTTTTTATGGTTCTGAAGGATTATATTGCCGTGATTGAAAATCAATTTCGAAAAAAAATATCAAGTGTTTTAGGACCGCTAATGGAAAAGAATTCTTTAATGAGCATATGAACAAATTGTTGAGTGATAAGGGAATTGTTCATCAAAGTAGTTGTGCCTATACAACTCAACAAAATGGTAGGGCTGAAAGAAAACATAGGCACTTGCTAGAAA
This sequence comes from Chamaenerion angustifolium, assembly GCA_946814005.1. Lineage (NCBI taxonomy): Eukaryota > Viridiplantae > Streptophyta > Magnoliopsida > Myrtales > Onagraceae > Chamaenerion > Chamaenerion angustifolium. The sequence goes on from OX328279.1 coordinate 8,244,837, forward strand.
TAGTAAGGGCTCTAAAGCTGCAAGGATCAATTTCAAATATTTTTTGGGGAGATTATATCCTTACATATTGCTACTTGATAAATTCGATGCCTACCAAGCTATTGAAGTGCAAGTCCCCCATAGAAATTCTGAGTAGTAAGAAAGCTATGATACACCACTTAAGGGTGTTCGGTTGCCTACCATATGCTAAGAACATGGTCGTGGCTGATAAGCTAGCTTCCAGGGTCATCCCCTCATTAATGATGGGATACTCTATGACAACCCAAAAATGATACATACTCTATGATTTAACTGAAAAAAAAAGTTTTTTATCAGTAGAGATGTTATATTCAATGAGAGTGTTTTTCCTTTTGGGAGTGGTAAGCTTGATCAGTTACGTGTGTTCTTTGAGCATTATATAGAAGATGAATATGATGATGTTAACAAATCTAAAGCTGCATAAACTGAGGATGAACTGAGAGCCACCGGAGGAAACACACCGGTAAGACTCGTGAGATCTCGACCTCTTCAAGTGATGAGTCCTTGGATGACTCTGATGAGAGGAGTAATCCTCCGATAGAAGATCCCTCTAGGCCAATTGTGAGTAGGACTGGTAGGGCCATCAAGCCCCCTATATGGATGAAAGACTATGAGGTTTCTAATATTTTATGTCCACACTCGATTGATAAATACATATATTATGATGGACTATCCCGTGAATATCAGTGTTTTACTTCTTCAATTTCTAAACTGGTTGAACCACAAAGTTTTTTTGAGGCTGTGAAAGACAGAATGTGGATTGATGCGATGAAGGAAGAAATAAGGGCACTTGAGGAAAACCACACATGGGACTTAGTACCAGCCCCTCCAGGTAAAACAATTATAGGATGTAAATGGGTGTACAAATTGAAATACAAATAAGATGGAATAAGCCTCAGTAGATATAAGGCTAGGCTAATTGCTAAAGGGTACAATAAAAAATACGGTATAGACTATTTTGAGACATTTTCGTCTGTTGTTAAGATGAATACCGTTCGTACAATTCTAGCCCTAGTTGCTATCTATAGGTGGCCTCTTTATTAGATTGATGTGCACAATGCCTTTTTTCAATGTAATTTGGATGAGGAAGTTTACATGTGTGTCCCTGAGGGGTTCAGTGATGGATCCGAATAATTCTCACCTAGAAGCTGCTCTAAGGGTGATCAGGGGGTTAGCACTATCATTCTCTGTGTGGTAAGCTGGGTATGAAAAACCTGTTCGCAATACAGGGGTAGCAACAATGAAGAATCAAGTTGTTGAAGGGTTGCAGCCTGAGGGGGAGTGTTGAAGTCTCGTGGACTGAACTAAGCAGGCTGCATTGTTCCTTGACCCATTATTTATTTATGTGTTATTGACCCATTTATTTCCGATTAGTCTGACCCGTTATTCTCTGGTCCGATAGTCTTCTATTTCTGTTTTTCCTTTTTCAATTGTAATCAGACTTCTAGTTATAAGCTTTATAAGGTGAAAGAATTCCATATGAAGGAATAATCTCTAATGATCCTTAAGTCTGCCTCTTCGTTTCCTTTGCCGCTTTGTTGTAGGGTTTCAGTTCTGGGTTTTCAGTTCTGAAACGAAAACCTCTTCATTTCTATCACAAAATCATCATAAACTAACTAATTGGGCTTATAAAATAACAATTAAATGTCTATTCAATAATAAATGTTTCCTTAACGTCAGCGAATGTCTCGATTTGCATCTATTTATATATGTGAAATTTGGTCTGTATTTGAAACATATATATAGTAATAATCATAGTATATTTCAAAATACTATGAAACATTTCGTTACTTTTCTTTAAAGATAGTACAGTTGGCATGTCTTATATTGTCATTTTTCTTTTACATTATAATATGTTACCACAGTCTTATAATATGCAAAGTTAATTTGATTTTGTTCTATTCGAATGGTAACACGTTTAGTTTTTTAGTTGACTATCTTTCAATTAATCATTATTCTCAATTACATTTGATCGATCTTGTCTCTACATATTAGTATCTTGGAACCACCTCAATTTGTCTAGATGATTATGTTACTTTTGAATGCACAATCATTTGAAGTACATGATTTGGTGTCTTGTTGTGCCGTAAGAAATGAATTTTGGGTTTCGTCCTAACAAGTAAATTCTCTTTTCTAATTAGGAACATTATAATTTTAATCCGAAATTGTTAAAAAATAATATTAGTCTATAATAACTAACTATTTTTATTGTCACTAAATACATTCGACCGATGGCTCAACCTTGTTGGGTATCCATAGTGACGACCCAATATGACACAAAGTCCACATGGCCTTCTCGGCTCAATATAATCTTAGAGGGGGCACACCCAAACATTTCAAGACTGTGTCGGCCCACATTTAGGGTAGCTGGAACCCCCAAAGCGGTTCAGTACTGAACCTGGAATCAATGTGGCCGCCAAAGCCTCCAATGGTCGCCAAGACCACAGTCAACGCCTTCCTGGTGCTCTCCATGGAAACGCTCGCCAAAAGAGTGCAACCTCTCATCTCTAGTCTCACAATCGACTCTAAATATACAACAATATTGATCTACAGATCTCGGACACAGATTCTACAAATATTTTATGAGGCAACTGCAATATTACGTGATGGTTTGGTCTTTCATCCCTATAAATACTTCTGCTATACATAAATTACAAACATTGTGAGTTCATACAACAATAGTATACTCAGTTAAGAATCAGAGTGGGACCGAGAGGAACCCTCTTTGTTGAGTTCCCCTTCTTGGAGGTTCATCGGAGCTCCAACAAAGTTCTTACAGAGGAACCCCCTTTGTGATCACCATCAAGTTGGCACCCAGTCAACGCTTACTCAGCGTCTAGTCAGCACCTGGGAATTCATGTCCCAACATTTGGCGTCGTTTGTAGGAAAGAGAAAACAGTCATGCAGACTCGCTCTACTCGCAACCGTAACAAGCAAGTCGTGAATGTCCCGTCCCAAGACAGTTCTGAATCTGTTGTCTCACCATTCTACCTGCCAGAAACTGCCCGCATGGCGGTTCCTAATGCTATTCCACCAAGACCGACGGAGGAACACGTCAACACCTCTAGGTCAGTCCAGTCCAGTCTGTCGTCACCTCTAGACAACTTCTATGGATGTTTCAATTAAAACGCCACAGAGATTGATCGCCAGGTCACGAATGGAAAGATTGTTCAAGACTTTTATCGAGGATTGGATTTGACAAATAAATCCATTCGAAAACTGCGAAACAACTACCATGTGCAGGAGTTAGAAACACTAGAAGAGATGGCAGTCACAGCCAAAGACTTCATAGACCTGGAAAGGGCGAATGCTGAAGTGGAATTCCTCGCATCAACTTTGATAAAGGCTAATGTTGAGCCCTGACGCAAATGGAAGAAGGAAAAGAAGGGAAGACAGCAACGTGAACAGACTCGATCTGAAGCCCTTAGGCCAAATCATAGAGAGACCCCCTAGTATTTCACGCCACTCAACAGAAAAAACTCGTCGATACTAATGGAGAGGGAAAGGTCGTTGGTTCGGCAACAAATGCCTTGAAATAACGGCCAGCCAATGGGGAAAGATGATGAAAGCTACTGTCGTTATCACAAAGCGAAGGGCCATAAGACCGATGATTGTCGGGTACTCAAGCGCGACATCGAGATATTGATCCAGAGAGGCATCGTGAATTAATTCGTGGCAAGGAGAGAGTAAAGTCGAACGCCCCCAAGAAGAGCTCACTTGCTAGTACCCCAGGAATAACCCGGTCCTTCACAAGGCAAAAGGTTCATCAACCTGATTTTGGCTCAGAGTCAAAATACTATATGCGAGGAACCGAGCCGAGAAAAATTGAGATAGAAAAATTACATATATATATATATATACATACATATATATATATATATATTACATATCACTTTAGAAAGAGATATGTAATATTAATATATATATATATATCATGTATTAATATATATATATATATATATATATATATATAAGAAGACAAAAAAACGTTTGGTGCCACTTGGCCACCTTCTGACCAACACACTCATCTCAATCCACTAACATTGTTTTATTTCATTATAAAACAATATAAATTCCTCTATAAAAGAGAAGGGGGAGAAAAGGACTTCAGTGAGGAGTGGAGAAGCTGAAGGCCACTACAAGGGAGGAAAATAGGGAGAAAGAAGAAAAAACGAAATGAGTGAGTGAAAGAAAAAAAGAATGAGAGTGAGTGAGTGAAAAATATCGGTGATTATCGGTCTCGGTTTCTCGTACGGTATTTTAAACTCCGAATGATTTAGATATATCTCTTCATATTTAATATTGTATTTGTATTTCCTAAAGTGAAATTGAGGTTTTATACACATATATTATATATCTATGTATAATATACGTGATACTATATATGTGTGTGTGTGTGTGTGTGATATTGTATCTATATGTATAATATATATATATATATATATTATGTATATGTGATACTATATGAATATGTAGAAATATATATATATATATAATAATAAAAAATATTATCAAAACTTACTTAGGTCATCCTTAAACTTTGATGAAGGTTACAACTCGGTCCTTGGACTCTCGAGTCATTCTAGGACTTTATCGAGTGTTATAAATCAAACCATAAAAGTTTTGGGGCATTTCTGTAATTTTTAAAACATATTTTCAATACAGCTCAAGTTTTTAAATAATTTTTTTTTTGCCCCTAAACTTTTTTGGATATCCCATTACTTCTCAAGGTGTCACAAATTAGTCCAATGTGCTTCGGATTTTCAAAATCATTCGTATATGTTTGACACGTTTAAAATTATTCCAAAGTTAAACCACTCATTTTATGAGCACGATAAACCACACAGGTCAAAGATAAGTAACTGTTGAGTTAATTAACCCTAAAAAAATCAAGAAAAAGAAAGATCATGAGTGAATGTTAGAGTAGTATGTAGACTAGTCTTGTATGTTCAAGATAAATCTAAGATTAGTCTAGAGAATTACTTGTTAGTTACTTAGTTTTTCCTATATAAGCACTACTAATTTTTGTATTCATCTTATCTCAAATCATTACAATGTTCTCAATTTCTAAAGCATTGAGTTCTTCATTTTCACGTCATCAACTCTAAATCCTTTCATCCTCCACCACTTGCATTGGGTTCGACTGATGAGATTTGAAGGCGGTTATGCATCGCGCCTTCCATATGTTCCAGCAAGTGAGCATGCAGATCTTGTCTCCCTCGCCTCTCCGCGTGCACCCGATTCCTAGCAAGTCGTACATTGACCTTAAGATAGACAAAGAAGGGAGGAAGACCCATAAGGAATCCAAGACGAAAATTGACGGGTTCGATGTGAAGAGAGTTCTCATCGACTCGGGAAGTTCGACGGATGTATTTTTCCTTGACTCCTTAAAAAATATGGGCAAGAGCGAGAAAGACCTCCAAAACGCGAATTTTCCCTTAATGAGCATCATCTCAAATATACCCAATCAGAGCAATCACCCTTCCTGTATTCCTAGGGGAATGGTGGAAATCATTATCTTGGAACGTCACCTTCATAGTGGTCGACACCCCAGATTCATCTAACACCATTTTGATGCGGTCCACTTTAAACCCTTATCGGATGATCCACTCCACCTGTCAGCAACTTGTAAAATTTTCGACACCTCATGGGATAATAGTTGTAAGGGGGATCATACCGTCGCCCGAAAATGTTACGTTCAGTCGGTGCATAGCACCCCGGTGGAGAGAATGAAAAAGGTTTAGATCGATGGACCAACTAAGGTGGTCCAGATTGAGGCGACGTTCCTAGAGGCGCATGCTGCAATCCTAAAATTATTGTTGATCGATTTCAAGGAGCTCTTTGCCTCAGAGCCTAGTGACCTGCCGAGTATCAACAAAGACATCATCACCCATGAGTTAAGGATCGAACCAAGGATCAAACCCATCGCTCAAAATTGAAGACCCATGGTAGGAAGAAAAGCCTGAAGCCATAAGATAAGAAGTTGACATATTGATCGAGGTCCAGTTCGTCAAAGTAATAATGGTCCAGACTTGGGTGGTAAATGTCGTTCTTATGAAGAATGATAATGGGAAATGGATTATGTACGTCAACTTTAGGGATCTCAACAAGGCTTGTCCCAAAGATTCGTATCATCTACCTCGAATTGACCAGTTCGTCGATACCACTTCGGGGCATGAGCTCTTAAGCTTCATGGATTCCTATTCAGGGTACAACCAGTTACAGATGGTAGAAGGTGATGCCCCCAAACAATCTTCTACGCAAAGAGTGATATATACCACTACACGGTCAAGCTTTTCGGGCTACTCAATGTTGGCGTCACCTATCAGCGCATAGTCAACAAACTATTTGCGAGAATGATAAGCGTCACCATTGAAGCTTATGTGGATGATATGTTGGTGAAATCTATTCGATGCGTCAACCATAATAAGGATTTGAGGAAAACCTTTGAAAGGATGTGACTCCATCAGGTGCGGCTCAACCCAGCAAAGTGTGCAATTTCCATTCAGTTGGGAATATTTTTGGGATATATATGGTCAGTCAGAGGGGGATTTATGTTAATCCGAAAAAATCGACGCCATCGAGAACATGAAAAGCCCAACCTACCACAAAGAAGTCTAAAGCCTAAATCTGAGACTGACGGCGATCAGTTGATTCCTTGATAAGTTAGGAGACAAGTCATTGCCCTTTTGTGAAGCATTAAGGGCCAATAAAAAGTTTGAATGGACCCTAGGGTGTGATGAGGCATTTCAAGACCGCAAGCAATACCTCTGGACGTTCCCACCCTTGGTCAAGCCTACAAAATGTGACATCCTCTTGTTGTATCTTAGCATCAGTCCTGTTGTTGTAAGCTTAGTTCTAGTAACGAATGTGGGCAAAGTCCAAGTACTCGTTTATTATGTATCCAAAGTCATGTCTAATTCATAAATGAATTATATGGAAGTTGAAAGCATCTCTATATGTTGGTAGTATCAGTTAGGAAGTTTCACCCGTACTTTCACGAACATGAAATCACTGTGTTAACTAACCAACCCCTAAAACACTTTCTCCAAAAGTAGGATGCCTCATGCAGAATGATAAAGTGGTCGATTGAGTTGAGTGAATTCCGAATTAAGTTCGCCCCAAGAACTGCCATAAAAGGACAGGTGCTCGCAGATTGCATTGTTTAGTACACTTGTGTAGAGAAGGCGTCGCCCCTGATCGAAGAATCAACAGTCAAGGAGGCGACGGAGGTACCTGTTTGTGAGTTGTACACTGATGGGTCCTTTTGTGCTGAAGGCTCGAGAGCGGGGCTTGTATTTACTCCCCCGATTGGAGGGGAACGTTTGAGGTATGCGTTGGTATTAAACTTAAAATCCATGAACAATGAAGCAGAATACTAAGCCTTGATAGCAGAACTTCGAATTGCAAAGGGGGTAGGTGCCGCCTCACTTAAAGTCCACTATGACTCTCATCTGGTGGTAAACCAAGTGATGGGAGACTATGTGGCAAATGGTGATCATATAAAGAAATACCTCAAGGAAGCAAAGACTTTAATCTAAGGCTTCACTAATTTCAAAATCAAGGTCATCCCCAAAGATGCCAATAGTGAAGCGGCCACCTTGAGAAAATACGCATGGCAGTCGATGACTCTCAATATTCATTTTATTGAAAGTGTCTCCCGTCCCAGCTCATTTGAGTGTTTCAATGTGGATAAAGTGACAAATTGGGCAACGCCCACTAGAGAATACCTAGAGACAGGAATTGAACCACAAGACGGGGCTGAGGCAAAAAGGATAAAACACTTGGCACCAAACTACACTTTTATAGATGGGATTCTCTATAAGAAGGGGTTCTCGACACCCTACCTTAGGTGCGTCGCCCTTCCCGAGACCACAACCATCCTAAGAGAATTGGATAAAGGATATGTCACCTGCCATGAAGGAGAAATGTCAATTGTTCGAAAAGCCTTGAATAAAGGTTATTATGGGTCAATAGAGTTAGTGCAGAAATGTGAATCATGCTAAACATTCACCCCGCGAATTGGGTGCCGACCCTCAGAATTGACTCCTATACGCGTCGCCTGACTATTTGTGCAGTGGGGCATTGATTTGGCTGGCACATTCCCTAAGTCAAAGCAAATGAGCTATATTATCGTCGACATCGATTATTTCTTAAAATTGATCGAAGCAAAAGCTCTGGCGTCGAGCACAAAATTCCAAGTGATTAAATTTCTCAAGTCTCGGGTCATGTCCAGATATGGAATACCTAGTGTAGTGGTTAATGACAACGACCCTCAATTTGCCGGAAAAGATTTTCGTTTTGTAAGGAGTTAAAAATTGAGCATCAACATGAATTATTTAAACATGCTCAAATAAATGGACAAGCAGAAACGGCAAACTTGTAAAAAATTAGTTAAACATGCTCAAAACAATTGCTGCTTCTGCTTGTCCATTTATTTGAGCATGTTTAACTAATTTATGTCGATGCTCAATTTTTAACTCCTTACAAAACGAAAATCCTTTCCGCGAAATTGAGGGTCGTTGTAACTAACCACTACACTAGGTATTCCATATCTGTATATGATCAGAGACTTGAGAAATTTAATCACTTGGAATTCTGTGCTCGACGCAAGAGCTTTTGCTTCGATCCATTTTAAGAAAGAATCGATGTCGACGATAATATAGCTCATTTGCTTTGACTTAGGGAATGGGCCAGCCAAATCAATGCCCCACTGCACAAATAGTCTGGCGACGAGTGTAGGAGTCAATTCTGAGGGTGGGCACCCAATTCGCGGGGTGAATTTTTAGCATGATTCACATTTATGCACTAACTCTATTGACCCATAATAACCTTTATTCAAGGCTTTTCGAACAATTGACATTTCTCCTTCATGGCACGTGACATATCCTTTATCCAATTCTCTTAGGATGGTTGTGGTCTCGGGAGGGGCGGCGGACCTAAGGTAGGGTGTTGAGAACCCCTTCTTATAGAGAATCCCATCTATAAAAGTGTAGTTTGGTTCCAAGTGTTTTATCCTTTTTGCCTCAGCCCCGTCTTATGGTTCAATTTCTGTCTCCAGGTATTCTCTAGTGGGCGTCTCCCAATTTGTCACTTTATCCACATTGAAACACTCAAATGAGCTAGGACGGGAGACGCTTTCGATAAAATGAATATTGAGAGTCATCGGCTGCCATGCGTATTTTCTCAAGATGCTCGCTTTACTATTGGCATCTTTGGGGATGACCTTGATTTTGAAATTAGTGAAGCCTTGGATTAAAGTCTTTGCTTCCTTGAGGTATTTATTTATATGATCACCATTTGCCACATAGTCTCCCATCACTTGGTTTACCACCAGATGAGAGTCATAGTGGACTTTAAGTGAGGCGGCGCCTACCCCCTTTGCAATTCGAAGTTCTGCTATCAAGGCTTAGTATTCTGCTTCATTGTTCATGGATTTTAAGTTTAATACCAACGCATACCTCAAACGTTCCCCTCCAATCGGGGGAGTAAATACAAGCCCCGCTCTCGAGCCTTCAGCACAAAAGGACCCATTAGTGTACAACTCACAAACAGGTACCTCCGTCGCCTCCTTGACTGTTGATTCTTCGATCAGAGGCAACGCCTTCTCTACACAAGTGTACTAAACAATGCAATCTGCGAGCACCTGTCCTTTTATGGCAGTTCTTGGGGCGAACTTAATTCGGAATTCGCTCAACTCAATCGACCACTTTATCATTCTGCATGAGGCATCCGACCTTTGGAGAAAGTGTTTTAGGGGTTGGTTAGTTAACGCAGTGATTTCATGTTCGTGAAAGTACGGGTGAAACTTCCTAACTGATACTACCAACATATAGAGATGTTTTAAACTTCCATATAATTCATTCATGACTTAGACATGATTTTGGAAACATAATAAACGAGTACTTGGCCTTTGCCCACATTCGTTACTAGAACTAAGCTTACAGCAACAGGACTGATGCTAAGATACAACAAGAGGATGTAACCTTTTGTAGGCTTGACCAAGGGTGGGAACGTCCAGAGGTATTGCTTGAGGTCTTGAAATGCCTCATCACACCCTAGGGTCCATTCAAACTTTTTATTGGCCCTTAATGCTTCACAAAAGGGCAATGACTTGTCTCCTAACTTATCAAGGAATCAACTGATCGCCGCCAGTCTCAGATTTAGGCTTTAGACTTCTTTGTGTCAGGTTGGGCTTTTCATGTTCTCGATGGCGTTGATTTTTTTCGGATTAACATAAATCCCCATCTGACTGACCATATATCCCAAAATTATTCCCAACTGAATGGAAATTGCACACTTTGCTGGGTTGAGCCGCACCTGATGGAGTCACATCCTTTCAAAGGTTTACCTCAAATTCTTATTATGGTTGACGCATCATATAGACTTCACCAACATATCATCCACATAAGCTTCAATGGCGACGCTTATCATGCTCGCAAATAGTTTGTTGACCATGCGCTGATAGGTGACGCCAACATTGAGTAGCCCAAAAGGCATGACCGTGTAGTGGTATATATCACTCTTTGCATAGAAGATTGTTTGGGGGCATCACCTTCTACCATCTGTAACTGGTTGTACCCTGAATAGGAATCCATGAAGCTTAAGAGCTCATGCCCCGAAGTGGTATCGACGAACTGGTCAATTCGAGGTAGAGGATACGAATCTTTGGGACAAGCCTTGTTGAGATCTCTAAAGTTGACGTACATAATCCATTTCCCATTATCATTCTTCATAAGAACGACATTTACCACCCAAGTCTGGACCATTATTACTTTGACGAACTGGACCTCGATCAAATATGTCAACTTCTTATCTTATGGCTTCAGGCTTTTCTTCCTACCACGTGTCTTTACTTTTGAGCGATGGGTTTGATCCTTAGGTCGATCCTTAACTCATGGGTGATGATGTCTTTGTTGATACTCGGCAGGTCACTAGGCTCTGAGGCAAAGAGCTCCTTGAATTCGATCAACAATAATTTTAGGGTTGCAGCATGTGCCTCTAGGAGCGTCGCCCCAATCTGGACCACCTTAGTTGGTCCATCGATCTCAACCTTTTTCATTCTCTCCACCGGGGTGCTATGCACCGACTGAACGTAACATTTTCGGGCGACGGTATGATCTCCCTTACAACTCTTATCCCATGAGGTGTCGAAAATTTTACAAGTTGCTGACAGGTGGAGTGGATTATCCGATGAGGGGTTAAAGTGGACCGCACCAAAATGGTGTTAGATGAATCTGGAGTGTCGACCACTATGAAGGTGACGTTCCAAGATAATGTTTTCCACCATTCCCCTAGGAATACAGGAAGGGTGATTGCTCTGATTGGGTATATCACTATTGAGACGATGCTCATTAAGGGTAAATCGCGTTTTAGAGGTCTTTCTCGCTCTTGCCTATCTTTTTTAAGGAGTCAAGGAAAAATACATCCTTCGAACTTCCTGAGTCGATGAGAACTCTCTTCACATCGAACCCGTCAATTTCCGTCTTGGATTCCTTATGGGTCTTCCTCCCTTCTTTGTCTATCTTAAGGTCAATGTACGACTTGCTAGGAATCGGGTGCACGCGGAGAGGCGAGGGAGACAAAATCTGCATGCTCACTTGCTGGAACATATGGAAGGCGCAATGCATAACCGCCTTCAAATCTCATCAGTCGACCCCAATGCATGTGGTGGAGGATGAAAGGATTTAGAGTTGATGACGTGAAAATGAAGAACTCAATGCTTTAGAAATTGAGAACATTGTAATGATTTGAGATAAGATGAATACAAAAATTAGTAGTGCTTATATAGGAAAAACTAAGTAACTAACAAGTAATTCTCTAGACTAATCTTAGATTTATCTTGAACATACAAGACTAGTCTACATACTACTCTAACATTCACTCATGATCTTTCTTTTTCTTGATTTTTTTAGGGTTAATTACCTCAACAGTTACTTATCTTTGACCTGTGTGATTAAAAGGTTACTCATCTTTTTTTGTGTGACTGGACCGTTACTTAAGTTTGAGGATGTGACTAAACGGTTATTCTGTTAAGTTTCTGTCACATATTTCCGTTAAACTGTCGCGTGCAAGTCACGTGACCTAATTTAAATACGATTCTACCCCATTTAAAGTAACAAAATGTCCAAACTAAAGTAACCGTTTAATAACATTTAAGAGAAGATAAAATATCATTTAACAACTTCTCCACAAACATAAGTCACCACATTTGTAACCATTTCATTTCATTTTCTTCTTGAATATATGACTCTGTTTAATGAAAATCCAGTTACACAAACATCAAGTAGCATCAAACAAATTCATAATACATACAGCAATTTTCTATTTTCTATATGAATTTCTTATCAAGTTTTATGAATACAGCAATTTTCTATTTTCCTAGGTGAGTGTAGCCTCTTACCGATAACTCCTGCTTCAGTTCTTGCCGATCCACTGCTCTTACAAGAGCATCGAAACAGGTCGTCCCCACTCTCATAAACACAACTTAAACCCACATTGGTGCAAGCATAACTGTAGATAATAAGATTTTCAGTTCGTACCCATACAAATCTAATTATTGAACTCAGAAGAAACAAGGAAGAAGATACTGCAGTAAAATGAAAAACTAAAAGTCAAGATTTCTATTGTTGCCTCAGCAGTTTTCTTGTCTTTCTGTAGCATAGCATAGAGAGCTCCAAGAATACCAGTACCAAAAGCAAGATAAATCCTTGTCTATACTTTTTGGAGTTATTATCAACAGAGACAGTTGAAGTAAGAGCAGACTTTATAAGTAATCTGCATTAAACAAAAGTACTTACATACATAACTTAACTGTTTCAACCAAAAATAAAATCTACACTTAAAGTTGATGAGAATAAATTAAGACAATGTTGTAGTTAAGTGACCCATCACCTGTACAATGAGTATTCCATGCTCATAACTTTGCATGATAAACAATGAGGTGAAACAGTACTTGGCCCCAGAAACCTTACGAACATTCCTAAAGCATGGTTCGCGGCTTGGGAAGAAAGGTTTTGCAAAGAACACTAACATGTGAGTGATGGCATTGGAGTGGATACTGCTCTCGACCTCAATAATGGAGTCAGACTCTTCGTACTGACTTTTATGTAGAGCATCTTGAAACTCTTTCTTGGTATGCACTTTCACATGCTCCATTCAAGATAGACATTAAAGATTTTGATGAAGCTTCTTTGTTTATCGCTACTACCTATTGGACGGAACTAACTCAAAATCAGGATGTTACAAGCATTACTGCAACTGCACAAAATCAGGATGTTACTCAAAATCAGGATGTTCATCATTAGATATTATACAAGCATTTGCCATTTGTGAATATCGTTACCTCGCCGTTCATTACCCAACCACCACCAACGATTTCCAGTTGTCCGTTATTCACCAAATTTAAGAAAGCATCTCTTTTAATGTCAAGGCTATCCCTCCACCATCTCTCTAATTGACTGCTCGTATACCTGCAAATATAAGAAGACAAAGTACCACTTTATCATCAGTGGATTCAATCATAGCGTTGTGATAAAAAAATGGTGAATCTGAATCAAATTATTGATTAACTACATAACTAGGACTGCTAGTATAGGCATTTTATCAAACTGTTAGTGGTGGATATAGTAGAATCATGCCTTCACTCCATAGATTACATAATTTCAATATCGATTTACTCGAATCCGATCATAAATCAAAGGAAAGTATCAAACAATGGAATTTAATTAAGGGTTTATTTGATATTTCACCTATCTTTCATTCCACATTGGTAGCTGAACAAGAACTATGGGGAAGGTCAACAAATTTTCAGCCTCAAGAGCTTCTGGTTCAGCAATCATAAGTTTCAGCTTCTTGAAATTGATGTAGAAGCAACCTAGACACAGAACGAGCCTATCCAGGGACTGAATCAAGAACAGCATAACAGAGAACTCCGACAACCTCTTCACTAGAGGGGAGATCTAATCCGCTCTGAGGGACAACCACACCATGTAGGACCAATGCACGAGGCTCTGCGTCTGAACTTCCATTTGCCAGAAATCAATGACGTGCAGATTCCATATGCGGTAGTGGGCAACAACTTTGATGACAAAATCGGCGATCAACATAAAAAGGAAAACTTTGAGGAAGTTGATTATAAGTAGACAAGGTTTAGGGTAGTTTTGGAAGTTCACAATCTAAGCAGCTCACGTGACAAGCACATTACAGTAGTTAACGGTGACAAATAATGGCAGTTATAAAACGAATTGTTCAGTCACATATGGAAACATAAGTAATGGGTGAGCTCAAGTTTAAACGGTTCAGTCACATGTACCAACTTAAGTAACGGTTGAGGTAATTAACCCTTTTTTTATCCTCAAATTTTTGAAATTTGCTGAATTGGTCCCCAAACTTCCAATGCTTCTTTACTTGTGCAAAAAGTCCCAAATCCAATCATGGTCTAGTCAGCAACTGACTTGAGATCACACACCTTCCATCTTCAACTCGATCCTTCGAACCCAAAACAAGCACGTGGGTAACCGCATACGTACGAACAAGAAAGTAAACTAAACTAAAGCAATGTCGCCATGTTCATGTCTGTGGTGCCTTCTTGGTCATCCATCGTGATCACGTCATTTTAGGCTAAACAAAACAAGGATAAAACTGTTTGATCAACACTTGAACTTGTAGCCAAAGCTCGAAGTAATCTCACCAAAGATGTTCTTGTGCAAGCAACTCAATCACACACCAATCAATCTTGAATCAGTCATATAAGCACCAAATATTTAGCATTGTTGTAGAGGATCGGCAAATCATTCAGCATTGTACAGCATCATACAGCACAAGAATGGCTTCAATCAACATCACGTAATTAAACAGAGCAATCAGAGCATCACATAATCGCAGCTTGAATTATCACACCACGGGAATGTCTTCAATCAGCATCACATAATTCAGCATTATGCAGAATCTAGAATCATCAGTAATCACACCAGTAATCAACAACATTATGTAGTAGAACCATTGTGCAGCAGATCCTCAACAACATCATGGCTAAAACGAATAAGATTTGATCTTTGCAACATATAATCTCTAGCAGCATCTCAGCACATCGGTGCAGAACAGACAGAACGTCATAGCATTTTAGTATCGCAACTAATCCAGAAACAGAATTGCAAGAACAGACAGAACACTTACAGTCGAATTCGATGTGGAAAATAAATGCTGAATTGGATCTGCAAGCAGCATAGAATTGAAGATCGCTTCTAGAATTGAAGATTGTTGTTGTTGATTGAAGACAAGAATCTTGCGCTTGTTCTTCTGCAGAGTTTCGGTTTGGATCTGTTGAAATCGAATCTTCTTCTTCGTGGAATCAATTGTTGTTGCTGGTATGACGTTATTGAGGATGTAATCGCTTGATTTGAACAAAACAGAAGCTGGATTCAAGAAAGGACTTTGCACGCAGGAGCTGGATTTCTTCAAACTTCAATTTCATACAGAAATTTGCAACTAATTTTCGTCTGAAACTTCCTTCGGATTTTGACCGAATTTGCAACCGAATATGAACTTGCTCTGAATTGAAGACTGAATTTGATGACCGAATTCCTATAGATTTGCAGCGGAAGATGATCAAATCCCTAACTGAACTAGCTCTGATACCATGAAAGGATTTAGAGTTGATGAGGAGAAAATGAAGAACTCAATGCTTTAGAAATGGAAAACATTGTAATGATTTGAGATAATATGAATACAAAGATTAGTAGTGCTTATATAGGAAAAACTAAGTAACTAACATGTAATTCTCTAGACTAATCTAGACTAGCTTATATTTATCTTGAACTAGACTAGTCTACATACTACTCTAACAGAGGATGATATCGAACATACAAGCACAACATAATGATATACAACAAGTGCAATGACGAGCTATACCACGATTGGCAAACACATGCGCGGATTGGATAGCAAAGCAAATCCAAATGGGAGTGAGTCTAGATGATTGAGTTACCCAACCCCCGCTCCCTTTTATCTGTTTATTGTTGAGTGATTGTAATAACGAACATCTGCGACACCATGTCACGCCGTTTTATTTCATCAAATAGGACACGTATTTGACCAATAAACAAATGTACGACTTGACCTCGTTATCATCTCTTCAACTGTATTAACCGGTATGATGCTTAGGTTGTCATACAAGACGGAGCCTCTGAGGCCCAGTGCTCTGACGAATGTACGGATCGTCTCGTCGCCCATTATAACTTGATCGATGCCAACTAATTCCTTGTTAAAGCGCGTATAAAAGTCTCTGAGACACTCTTAAGAAGTTGTCTGTTTGATGTGGTCAAGGGTACCGACGCTCTTAAGAAGTTGTTGTCCGCTCATGTACTGCACTATGAATTTGTCCTTTAAGTCACCCTATGATTTCACTGACGCCTTTAGTAGACCAAAGAACCAATGGGAGGCGACACCTCTAAGGGCTGATGGGAAGAGCAGCGCAAAGTGATTGTCATCATTGGTCTTTCCTAGGAGTGAGGTTGCATGCTTGTAGACGTGCTCAATCAGGTTACCCTTGCCTCGGTAGCACTCAATTCGTGGACTCTGGATGTGTGTCGTCACCGTTATAGCCAGTATCTCTAGGGTAAAAGGGTATGGCGCTCTATCCCTCAGACGAGGCATGACTCTTCCTTTTTGCTCCTTGATGGTCCTAGCGACAAGCTTTTCTATTTCCTCCTGGGTCATTATGCCCGGGGTGGAGCCATTGTCTCCCATGTTCCTTGAGTGGCGGCGCTAGCAAGGAGGGGGAACACCTGTGGAGGCGGCGCGTATAGTGGTACGACATGGGGCCTTGAGGTTACTTCTTCTGTGTGGTACGGCTCGGTGGGACGGGTTGCATGGATGGTCTCCCGACGCTCCCATCTATCCAGGAGCTCGTATAAAGCAGCGATGAATGATGGCATGAGGACTACTTCCGGAGCAATCTCTCTTGGATCGCGTTCTTTCAAATGCACGTGGTGTCGCTCCTGATTGCCCTGATACCTACACATGAGAAAGCCTCGGGTGTTCCCATATGTTTCCTCTCTAAAGCCTAAGTTAATCCAAATTTTCAGGAGCGATAAATGTATGTATGTGACAAATGCAAGAATATCGTTCGGTAACAAATTACCTACTATTTATAAGAAAAGTTAACTCGTTGACTGAATTAACTTTCTTTACTGTGGTTAAATGTCTTTACTGTGGTTACTTTTTATCGACTCGGGAAAGGAAATGGGGTCACATCATCGGTCACAAGGGTGACTATCATGTCATGTCCCATCACTACGCGACGTCTGGACCAGCCCTGTCACATCTCAAAATAAGATGGTGTCACCTGATAGGCATGGGTACATGTGAAGCCTCTCTTGTGGAGGTAGTAGGCAAAGCCTTTAATCCAAAAAGAGTTTAATCCAAAAAGAGGTGAAACCTTCTTCATATAGTTAATGGCAATGCCTTTTATATTAAGTGAGGCGAAGCCTCTTGGGGCATGAGAGGTTTTTCAATTTTTGTTAGTTTATTGTAATAATTCTGAGGTTGATTTGTTTTGTCACGGGATAATTATGCTATTAGTGGTCAAAAGAAGGACGTTGAAACTATTTGGAGGCCTTTTAGGGTTGATTACACTGGTATGAATTAGGAATTCAGCACCCAGATTTTCCACTTTCATTTATCGACATCACTCTCACACTCTCGCAATTTAACCCATTACATATTTCTTATTATGTTTAGATATTTGGGGGGCGAGGAATAGGCTAGATTAAATAAAAATCGATGACGACTTTAATGTTACAAATTACATTCAATTTCGACTTTCTAATTAATCATAGAAGCTAGTCAAAGTTGAAGTTAAAACATTATGGTTTAAACTTTCTAATTTTAATTTTGACTGATTTGCGTTAGTCATTATAAAAGTCCAAACTCAATATATTTTGTGACATTCAATTTATAATTGAGATTTTTATCTACTATAATTTTTTAGTTTTTTTTATTAAGTAGATAATTAATTTTTTTAATGAAAGTTGAAGACAACATTGAGTTATGTAGTACTCTCTCCAACATTATGTTAAAAATTTAATTATCTACGTAAATTAAAAAATACTATAAATAAATAAAAAATTACAAGCTAGTTTAATGTCGCAAATTATATTGAGTTTGGACTTTCTACCCGTAATGGTTATGATTATGGTTATAGTATTTTAATCATACATATAGTGATAACCATGGTTATTATATAAATATAATAATTTTTTTTTGTAAACAATATAATAATTATTTAATATTAATATATTATACTAATAACATAAATAGATTTTTACTTTTAAATTTCACGAATCTATAATTTTAAGAATAATTGCAATTGAATAATATTAATATTAAATGATGTTAGCGTTAATTTTGAATGACACTAATGTTGATTGATGTTAGTGTTGGATATTTTTGTTGCTGACATAACTTTATATATTTATTAAGATATCATTCATGGTGTTCCATTATATTTCACATGTGATAATAAATATGCTTATACGATTAAAATCGTGGTTAATAATCATAGTTATGCATATGATATTAAAAAGGGTTAATAGGTCCAATGGTACCATAAGTTTGGGCGATGTGATCGGATGGTACCCCTATGTTGTTTTATGGTACCATATGTTTGGGCAATGTTGTTATTTGGTCTAAATTACTGTTGCCGTCAAGGTTAACTAACGGAATGCTGACGTGGCGCTGAGGTGGCACTGATGTGCCAATTAGAAAATACAAATAAATAGAAAATATAATAAAAATAGAAAAAATAGGGAAAAATAGGAAAAATAGGAAAAAATCGAAAATAAATTATAAAAATATTTTAAAACTTTATATATTAATAAAATGTATTTTTTATAAATTGTTTTTCAAAAAATCGGAAATTGAAAAAATATGAAAATAAATCGGAAAAATTATAAAAAATTTCAAAAAATATTGTAAACTTTATATATTAATAAAATGTATTTTTTATAAATGTATTTTTTTATAAAAAATCGAAAATCCAAAAAAAAAAAAAAAAAAAAAAAAAAATAGGTTGGACCCTTGGGGTCCAATTGACCCAGCCAGGGTCGAACCCAGGGCTGGGTCAGACCCCCACCAGGTCGCCTGACCTGGGCGACCAGGTCTGGGTCTTACCCAGCCCTAGGTTCGACCCTGGCTGGGTCAATTGGACCCCAAGGGTCCAACCTAGTTTTTTTTTTCAATTTTCGATTTGTTTTTAAAAAAAATATATAAAAAATACCTTTTATTAATATAGAAAGTTTTAAAATATTTTTTATAATTTTTCCGATTTTTTTCATGTTTTTTTCACATTTTTTTCCTATTCTTTTAAATTTCCCTATTTATTTTTATTTTTTAAATTAAATATTATAGTATATATCTACGTGGCGCTGATGTGGTGCTAACGTTGACCATTTAACAGAAAAATCTAACGGTTGACTAACAGAGTACCATAGGACAACATGCTCCAAACATAACAGACCATTTAACCACATCAAAAAACATATGGTACCATCCGATCACATGACCTAAACTTATGATACTATTGGAACTATTAACCCTATTAAAAATTATACTCATAATAATTATGCTCAAGTCACTACTATTTGGCATATGATCAAGTCACTATTTAGCATCAGATCAATTAATTAATTAATAGTCATTATTTATTATTTAAAAAGGGTTACAAAACCAAGTAGTTAGACGTATAAAGTCAAAATGGACGGACGTACCTACTATTTACTATTTACATAGATTCTCTCTCTCTCTCCCGTGAGCACAGTAATCTCTCTCTACTCTACTCTCTGTTTGTGCAATACCAATGTAACTATCTAAATAGACCGAAACCAAACAAACAAGCACTCTGGAAAGTTTCTTCAACTGCGTGGAAACTGGAATTAATCATACAGAAATGAAGTGTCTTCTTCTTCTTCTCTTCAGCATCCCACAGTAAGTAGCTGCATGCTTTATTCTGTTCAAAAGAAGAAGAATACGAAGAAGATGGGTACCTTCATCCACGATTGTACACTTCTACTCTTGGTTTCAGTTGTTTCAGCTTCAGTCATGTCCATTAGTCCTTGCATGGCAACCGACAGTGACATCCACGTACAGATCAGTGACGACATTTTGGGTCTCATCGTTTTCAAGTCCGATATCACAGACCCATTCTCACACCTCTCTTCCTGGAATGAAGACGACGCATCTCCATGCTCCTGGAGATTCATCCAATGCAATAATACAACGTCACGCGTCACCGGAATCTTCCTAGACGACCTCAACCTCTCTGGAAAGATCGGAATCGGAATCGAGAAGCTGAAACATTTGAAGGTCCTCTCTCTCTCCAACAACAACTTCCGCATCAGCCCTAGTTTGGTCCTTCCCGGAAGCCTACACAGACTCAACCTAAGCAGCAACGGACTCTCCGGTCACCTACCTTCATCTCTCCTGAACATGTCCTCCATCTTCTCCCTCGACCTCTCACACAACTCGTTGTCCGGACAAATTGCCGAGGATTTCTTCTCCGGATGTTCCTCCGGACTCCGCTTCCTGTCTTTATCTGGAAACATGTTCGATGGCCCAGTTCCGACCACGCTGTCTTCTTGCTCCCTCTTAAACACCCTCAATCTCTCCAACAATCAGTTCAGTGGCAACCCATCCTCTGGGCTCTGGAAACTGCAGCGCCTCCGCGTCCTTGATCTCTCAGGGAACCGTCTCTCGGGTCCTTTGCCTGGCGGTATCTTGTTGCTGCATTTTCTGAAGCATCTTCTTCTGAAGAGCAATCAGTTCTCTGGTCCGATACCGACTGATCTTGGACTATGCCCTCATTTGAGCATTCTTGACTTGAGCAACAACCAATTCACTGGAACATTACCCGAATCGCTCAAGAAGTTGAGTTCACTTTCTATTTTTAGTCTCTCGAACAATTTTCTGAATGGTGATATCCCTGAATGGATCGTTAACATGAGCAGTTTGAAGATGGTGGACTTGTCCGACAATGGACTAAGTGGAAGCATTCCAGCTTCCTTAGCTTACTGCTCAAGTTTATCTGTTGTTAAGTTGAGGAGGAACAACTTCAGTGGTGATATTCCAGTAGATTTATTCAACTTGGGACTTGAAGAAATCGATTTCTCTCATAATGGATTTACGGGGATGATTCCGACTGGATCGAGCAGTCTCTTCAAATCACTCCGGGTATTGGATCTGTCCGATAATAATCTCACAGGCATCATTCCTCCAGAAATAGATCTTTTCTCAAATTTGCTCTACTTAAACTTATCGTGGAACAATCTCCAATCCAAGATACCACCTGAGATTGGATACTTGAAGAACCTCAGTGTTGTAGATCTCCGAAGCAGCAGTATATACGGTTCCATTCCTCTAGATATTTGCCATTCGAGTAGTCTAAGGATTCTGCAATTGGATCTGAATTTACTCACTGGGATCATACCTCAAGAGATTGGGAATTGTTCCTCTCTCTACTTGCTGTAAGTAACGACACAGTAGCATTTCTAGCTAATTTTTTGCTGCCACTACTATCATCTATAATATATATATACATATATATTGATTAATTGCAGGAGCTTGTCACATAATAAGCTAACTGGTCAGATTCCTGGATCTATCTCGATGTTGGACGAGCTCAAGATACTGAAATTGGAGTACAATGAGCTAATTGGAGAAATTCCACCGTCTCTGGGGAGATTGCAGAACCTTCTTGTGGTGAACATTTCCTACAACAGGCTCGTCGGAAGGCTTCCTAATGGCGGAATTTTCCCGAGCTTAGACAGAACAGCCCTTGAGGGCAACCTTGGGATTTGCTCTCCTTTACTGACAGGTCCGTGTCAAATGGATGTCCCCAAGCCATTAGTCCTCGACCCTAATTCCATCCCTAACCAAGGCAGCAATGGCCTTCTCAACCCAAGGCAGCATATGTTCCTCAGTGTTTCAGCCATTGTTGCTATATCTGCTGCTGTGTTGATTGCTTGTGGTGTAATATTGGTAACTGTGTTGAATGCTTCAGCTAGAAGGAGAATCCCTTTTGTTGATGCTGCTCTGGAGAGCATCCAATCGATGGCCTCCTCAAAGTCTGCAGGCAACAATAACCTCCTCCCGCTTGGGAAGTTAGTTTGGTTTGACTCCAAGACTAGTAGTATCCCTTTCTTTGATAATCCAAATTCCTTGTTAAACAATGCATTGGAGATTGGGGAGGGCGCGTTTGGCACTGTTTATAAGGTGTTACTTACAGAGCAAGGAAGGGATGATGTGGTTGTTAAGCGTCTATTTATCTCGACCCTGACCCAATACCATCAGGATTTTGATCGTGAGGTGCAAGTCCTAGGAAAAGCAAGACATCCTAATTTGGTTTCCCTACAAGGGTACTATTGGACTCCTGAATTACAACTTTTAGTAACTGAGTTTGCACCGAACGGTAGCTTGCATTCCAAGTTACATGAGAGGCTTCCCTCATCATCGCCACCCCTTTCATGGGAGATGCGGCTAAATATTGTTATGGGGACCGCCAAGGGACTTGCCCACCTCCACCACTCCTTCTGTCCACCCATCATCCACTATAACATCAAACCTAGCAACATCCTGCTAGATCAAACCTATAACGCGAAGATCTCAGATTTTGGACTTGCTCGTCTCCTGACAAAGCAGTTTCAAAGCATTCCGGGTTATGTGGCACCTGAAGTAGCATGCCAGAGCCTGAGAGTCAACGAGAAGTGCGATGTGTATAGCTTTGGGATGTTGATCCTAGAGATTGTAACAGGAAGGATGGCCGTTGAATATGGAGAGGAGAGTGTACTGATATTAAACCACCATGTTCGTTTTTTGCTGGAGGAAGGGAATGTGTTAGAGTGTGTGGATCCGATCATGGTTGAGTACCTTGAAGATGAGGTGTTGCCAGTACTAAAGCTTGCACTTGTGTGTACCTCTCAAGTACCATCCAGCAGGCCTTCCATGGCAGAAGTGGTGCAGATACTGCAGGTGATAAAGACTCCAGTTCCACGAAGGATGCAAGTAGTTTAACCCTTGTTTCGAAAAGTAGTATATAGGGTCAGTTTTCTTTTCTAATTAGCTTCATCGTCATGCTTATGAAAATAATGCATTAGTACTTTCTTTTGAATAAGTGAGAAACATTTTCTTAGTTGTGCGATACAAAAGTTCGTAGCTTCGTCTTCAAATTTCACCGAATATGTCACCTTGAAAGAGGTTTAACATTAATACTCCCGGCTCAAACTTATAGGGTAAACACTTGGTGATGCGTATGGAGTAATATAATATTATACTCATACTGCTATAATAATAAGAGACGGGAAATTTTATTAGAAAAACAATAATTTTTTAAACACCAATATTGTCAATAATAATATCATGTTCCTACCTATATTTACCAGTGATATCATAACCGAACCGGCCCTCACGATTTAATATGGGCAACAGGAAACAGGTGCCTTTGTGATGCAAATTAAGTTGGGGGAGCATGTGAATGAAATCATTGACCATCAATCGTTCTGATTATACAAGTGTGATTGAGTTGTTGAGACAAAGTCCATTATTTGGTCCCTTCTGAGTAGACCAGCCCATTGTTAGCATTGGAGAATGCAGTTTTATGCTAGTGGAGTATTACACAACAAAAACTACGAATGCTAGAATTTCAAACTTTTTCAAAAAGTAATAATAATGCAAAAATTATTTAAAAAAATAACTGTACAAAAATAATATTTAGCAAAATTTAGTAACACTACTGGAGAGTGGCATTTTTTACAACGTACTTTGATTAGTGTTTTTATGAAAAATGAGAAAAATGACACCCCTCGTAGCGTTTTTCCAATGTAATGTTTTTTTCCCGGTCTGTGTCTATGTTTTGTCATGTTTCTTGGCTGTCCGGCGTATTTTTTTCGTACAAATCTTAATTTTGAATCATAAATTAATTACATCGTGAAACTCCGACAAGGAAAGGCATATGATATTGAAAGAAACAATTATAGTTACACTTCTTTTTTTTAGTTGCGCTTCTTTTTAGATCCCTATTTTGTTAGGTTAACTTTGAAAAAAAACTTATTAATTGTTTTTTTTTTAAAGAAGTGTAACGAACTATATAATTAATTGCTTTTTGACGTGAGGTGATTAACTGATTTAACATCTTCTTTTAATTTTTGACGTATAGATAATTTTTAAAAAATCACTACATACGTGTTATTTCAATTTTAATAAATGATTTTTTTAATAAAAGTCAACTATCTCAAAAGCTTAATAAGTAATTTGTAAAAAATAATAAAAAAACTAATAATAAAGAAAATGAAAGTTTTCATAACAAGGTGACATTAAATAAACAAAAATAGTAAATTATAATTTTATATAGTTAACCTAACAAAATAGTAGCCTAAAAAGAAGCGCAACTAAAAAAGAAGTGTAAATAAAATTGTTTTTTTTTTCCTTCTTTCAATATCACATGTCTTTCCTTGTCACGGGTTTCCGAATGTAATTAATTTATGCTTCAAAATTAAGATTTTAGGAAAAAAAAAACATGTTAGACAACCAAGAAACATGACAAGAAACACTAGGAGTGACATTGTTCATAAAAACGCTACCCCAATTAGTGTTTTATGAAAAACGCTACCCCTAGTAGTATTTGTTGAAAAACGATACTCAAAATAGCGCACGTTGTAAAAAAGCTACCACAGTAGTGTTTATATACATTTTGCTAATTATTTTTTCAGTATACTTACCTTTTCAAAAACAAATTGCACAGTGGTTACTTTTTGAAAAAATTCTACAATTTCGGGCCAATTGAGCTGACGAGACGAAAGGGTAGAAACTGAAGTTGAACATCCAAGACCTCTCAGTCACGAAGCTTATCAGGGAGATGCTTTTTATTTGCATTCACGTATTTTGACTAAGGAAAAAATATTTTACTATTAACTATACGCATTAAAATGATCCAACATGTTTGCACAAAATGGTTTTTCATCCAACAAATTTTTTTGTGATGATTAATGGTCTAATATGTTTTTCGTCCAACAAGTTTTCGTATGACAAGTTTTTTCGTTACTTTTCTATTAAAAAATTTCGTTAAATATTTTTCATATTTACAAAATTAACCAAATATTTTTCTGAATGTTATAACTAAACTTTACAAACTTATACTAATGTTACAAACAAATCCCGACTTGATTCGAGCCAAACCGGGGGGCCTTTAGTCAGGGTCCGAACCCAGACCATAGGACCCTCCGGTTGGGCGACCTGGTCTGGGTTGGTTGAGCGACCTGGTCTAGGTTCGGATCCAAACCATAGGATCCCCGATTGGGGCTTAATTGGAACCCCCAATCGGTTTGGACCAAACCCATCCAGGTTCGGTTCAGACGATTAGGGCCCCAATTGAGCCCCAATCGGGGATCTTATGGTCTGGGTCTGAATCCAGACCAGATCCTCATGGTTGGGTGACCTGTTATGGGTTCAGACTCAGACCATAGGACCCCCGATTGGGGCTCAATTGAAGCCTGAATCGTTTGAACCAAACCTGGTTGGGTTCGGTCCAAACCGATTCCTATGGTTTGGGTGACCTGGTCTGTGTGCGGACCCTGGCTAGGGGACCCCCATTACGAGAGATGATTATGTTAACGACTCATTTTTTGAGTCGTTAACTAAAGACATCTCAATTAAAAACGAGTCGTCATAATAAGTGTCGTCCTATTTATGACAGCTCAAATAGGAAGGAGACGCAAAAGAAACGACTCAATAAGAATGATACATCAAAATGACGTCTCAATAAGAAAGTGTTGGCGAAAATACAAATATATTTAATATTCGGTATTTTTCGCGGCTTAATGAAATGAGCCGTCAAAACTAATTATATATCAATAATTAATACGCGCAACAGACCGGGACGCCAAAGAACTCAAACAGATATTGGAAAGGTATGGACGAGCATCAGGACAGAGTGTGAACCTAAGGAAATCATGCATTCAATTTGGTGCTAAGGTGCGGAACCCGACCAAAGAGATAGTCAGAGCGGCACTGGGGATTAAAGATGTGGAGGATGCGGGAAATTATTTGGGAATCCCAACAAACTGGGGCAGATCAAAGAAGGCGGCTCTCAACTACATCAAGGACCGGGTTATGAAGAAGCTTCATGGATGGAGATCGGTGTTCCTCAACAAGGCAAGTAAATAGGTCCTAATAAAGGCAGTGGTCACAGCAATACCGACATACTTGATGACACTGTTCAAACTGCCTAAGACCTGGTGTGAGGATATAGCAAAGATGACAACTCGTTTTTGGTGGAATGGAAGAAATGAGGGGAAAAGTATGCATTGGATCAGCTGGAAGAAGATGACGAGGCCGAGAGAAATGGGCGGGTTGGGATTTCGGGATCTCTGGGATTTCAACACCGCGATGTTAACCAAGACAGCCTCACGTCTTCAAAACAACCCGAGGGCGCTTTGGGCAAGAGTAATGAAGGGACTATACTACCCAAACTCAGAGCTAAGGGAGGCAAAGACAGGAGCTCGGCCCTCTTGGGCATGGAACAGCATCCTCCAGGGTCAGGAGGTAATGCTGAGGCATGGGATATGGCAAGTAGGGGATGGCAGATCGATTCGAGTATTCAAGGATAGATGGGTTCCGGGAAGGCCGGAGTTCAGACTCAGGCCGATCGATCAAGAAGGGGAACCAAGGGATATACGGGTTAGCCAAATAATAGCAGAGCAGCCGAGAAGATGGAACTTGAGCCCGATCCTAGGTGAGATCTCGGAAGCGGAAAAAGGGGCAATCCAGGCGATATATATCTGAAGGGAACCGGTGGAGGATAGGTGGGTGTGGCCGTCGGGGCGAGGGGGAGAAGTAAACGTTGATTTATGGTAGGGATCGAAGTGGCCCAGTTTACATTTGAGAACCGTTTTTTGTACATTTTCTGAACTGCTCCATATTTTTGCAAAAAAACATTTGGTTTGTGAATCGGTCTGGTTCATAAAATGTACGGTTCAGTTTGGCTGAACCAGTTTTTTATGCCTAGACTTATATATGGGCGAGTTGTTCTAGGTCAAGACTGAGACCCTAACTTCTTCGACCGGGGCCCAATCGAGTCTGATTGAACTAGAAGTCAATTGTTATGTATAAAAAAGTGTTGAAGTGTTAAATTTTGTTATTTTGAAATATATTATGTTATTTTTATAATTTTTAAAATATATTATCTTATATATGAATGAAAAAACTAAGGGAGATTCTATTTGCAGACCATCGACTACTTTATACAGACCACTTTGGTTGAAATACTAAAATGCCCTAATAGCATTTTACATATTTGTCCTTACTAATTTTAAGGAAACTAATTATTAAATAATCTCATATTTTTGTAGTTACTAAATCGACCCCATATTATCAAAATGGTGAAAAATTATGCTTCTAGCAAGTTTTGAACCCTAGACCTCTAACGTACTAGCTAAAATGTTTACCACTATACTAATAATTCCAATTGCTTTCATATATACTTCAAATATAGTTATTGAAGCAACTCTCATATTATTGTATTAAACATCTCATGTGTATTTATTGATGCTCTTTAGTAATTAACATTTGTTCAACGTTGTTTGTTTAATTATAGTTTAAATATAATTATGTATCTACTAATCATTTTTTTAAATGATTGAAAAATAAGTAATTTTCTAAATTTAGTATTTATAGACTACCATAATACTCATTTTGAAAATATTTTTTCAACCATCTCTTAAAAAATTAGAAAGACTATAATATGTAGGTAATTAAATTAGAACTCTAACACATATGATGCTAAGTTTCAATTTTCCCATCAACCATAAAATTTGGTCAAATTTTAAAAAAAAATTCAAAATTTACCAACACTACTTTGACCAAATTTATAATCGATAAGAAAATTGAAACTTAACACCATATATGTCATTAGAGTTCTAATTTAATTATCTAAATACTATATTTTCAAAATGAATATTCTGGTAGTCTATAAATACTAAATTTAGAAAATTACTTATTTTTCAACCATTTTAAAAAATTAATCAGCATAGATACATAATTAAATTAAAACTATAATTAAACAAACAATGTTGAAAAAATGTTAATTACTAAAGAGCATCAATAAATAAACATGAGGTGTTTAATACAATAATATTAGAGTTGCTTCAATAATTATATTTGAAATATATAAAAAATCAATTGGAATTACTAGTATAGTGGTAAAACTTTTAGTTAGTATGTAAGAGGTTTAGGGTTCAAAACTTGCTAGAATCATAATTTTTCAATATTTTGATAATAGGGGGTCAATTTAGTAAATACGAAAATATGAGGTCGATTTGATAATTAATTTCCTTAAAATTAGTAAGGGCAAATATGTAAAAAGCAATTAGGGCATTTTAGTATTTTAACAAAAGTGGTCTGTATAGAGTAGTCGATGGTCTGCAAATAGAATCTCCCCAAAACTACTGATATTGAAAAATTTCCCAAATTTTTAAATATTAAGTATCGACCCTTTATTTTTAAACTTTAGAGGAAACTCAATTTTAAAGCAAATAGTATGGGCACAACCAAAATTAACAGTTTTTGTTATGTAATGTATGTTTTGTCCGTTTATTTTAGAGTTGTGGTCCTTTTATTAAGCTTATGGGCTGGGCTGTTTGTTTCTCACGTTTTTATAGGTACTGAAATTACTTAGAGAACAAATGTGTAGATCCATTTAACCAACTATCTTAGTATTCGTATTGGCCGTTTTCCTGCAATCAGCCTTCTCTATAAATACGTGCAGTGAAAGCATGCGCAAACCCTAGGTCCTTTGACGGCATCAGTACGCATTATCGGTGCCAATGTCTCTCTATCCGCCTTATTTTGGTGGATCTTGTTCAACTCTCTTGGTGAGGAAGATCCATCTGTAATTCTAGGCAAGGACCTCATAAAAAAATATGCATCTCAGAAAGCCAGAGCTCTGTTTCAGTAAGCTTTTGGCTCGCTATGGTGCAGACAGACGTCTCTCCGTATTGCTTCCGTCCTCTTACTCTCCTGCTGTTTGCTTTCTGTTTTCCTTGTCTTTTCCAAATTTATCTTCAACTTGATTTTTGCTTTGGTTCTTCGCTGATTTGAAAAAGACGAAACTTGTTTTTCTTATCAATTTGTTTCTTCTTTTGAAAGGGTTTTCCGGATATTGGATATCAATGATTTGGGTAGGTTTGTCTAGTCGGTGTTGATCCAATC
The DNA here is from genome assembly GCA_946814005.1 of Chamaenerion angustifolium. Taxonomy (NCBI): domain Eukaryota; kingdom Viridiplantae; phylum Streptophyta; class Magnoliopsida; order Myrtales; family Onagraceae; genus Chamaenerion; species Chamaenerion angustifolium. The sequence continues at coordinate 8,274,111 of OX328279.1, forward strand.
GGGCTTTCCAAGGTGAGTCAGTTTGGGTCAAAACTCAAGCTCTATTGATTGGGCTCTCTCTATGAGTAAATTTGGGTCAAAACAAAACTAATTAATTTTACGATTTGAAATATTTGAAAAAGTTTACAATAGTTAAATTATAATATTTTCAAAGTTTTTTATTTTACTTTTGAAGTTTTAAATTTCTTTCAATAAATATGGATGGAAAACTCGTGCGATAACCAAATATAAGAGAGATATTTTACGAATTAATGGATCATATTATATTTTATCCTATTTATTATTATTGTTTTTGATAATTTCCTATTTATTATTTTGCTAAGCTCGTTTATAACTTTTCTTGAGAAAATTACGTAATTAATACATAAATTAGAAATTTGATTAGAGTTTTGCATGATATGTATTTTTTTAATATAGTTACTAGTAAGTATATATATATATATATATATAATTAAAAAAATATAAAAAAAAGGATGATCATATATTAATTATTTAATATATTGTAAATCCTTAGTCATTTTAGAAATTATTTAATAAAAATAGTAAAAATATTAATTTTAACACTTATATTTTCATTATACCAAGAATAGATGAATTTAATCACAATTCTTTGTAAAAGTAAGTAAAATGTACATAGGTTGATGATAAAAATAAGTATTAATAATCATTCATGTAATGTTAATTGTTAATTACTGTTTTAAATCTAATTTGAATATTTGAATTGCATTTAATAAAATGTTAAAAATATTAGCAAGTATGTTCTTCTTTTAATAATAATTGCACGTATTAAATTATGCGAATAATATTATTAAATATGGTTTTTATTTAAATAACTAAAAATTAAAATTTGATAATAAAAATGAATATGATTAATTTTGATATGATGCTAATTATGATTTTAATTTAATTTTAATATTTTTATGCAGTGAATTATTATCGTGTACCCATAAAAAAAGAGTTGAAAGTATTATGAGTTTTTTTTTCAAAAAGAAGGCATTGTGTCAAAAAAAATTGAAAAAGTATACAACGTATGTAAGCAAAATGTTTAGCAAAATGTTTAGCAAAATGTATACAAGCGCTATTGGGGTAGCGACTTTTAACATACGCCACTAGTGATAGCGTTTTTAATAAAACGCTACTTGGGCCTTGGGGTAGCGTTTTTATAAAATACGCTACCTCTAGTGGCGTTTTTTAATTTTTTTTGCTTTTTTACGTTTTTTTTACGATTCAATGAATAATTAAAAAAATATTATGTATTTATTAAAAAAAAATAAAAAATTATAGTAAGTAGATATTTTAGTTGCGATTCAAATTATGCAAAAAATATTAAATTTGGACTTACGAATTGACTGTACGCTTTACCGTAAGTTGAGATATGAAAATTTGACTTAAACAAATATAACTCATACCGTGTAAGTCCAAACTGACCACAGTGAACGTCATTTATGTCGTAATTCAATTATCTACCTATGGTAAAAAAAAATATTAGAAATATAGTGATTTTGTAACCTAACATCGGTTGTCTTATAATTTGACTAAAATAATTAAATGCATTAGGTGAGAAATTTAATGATATACTTACTCAAAAAAAATCAAAACATTTAAGTGCGTAGATAATTTAATTACGAATTAAATGACGTTAACTAGCCGTTAATTTTTTTACTTTTAGACTAATCGTATAATACGAAGTAAATTACGTATCTTATTATACGGTTAGTCTAAAAGTAAATTATTAACGCCTAGTTAGTGTCATTTAATTCGTAATTAAATTATCTACGCACTTTAATTTTTTTTATTTGTTTTGAGTAAGTACATAATTAAATTTATCACCTAATGCATTTAATTATTTCGGTCAAATTATATGACAAGCGATGTTATGTTACAAAATCACTGTATTTCTAATAAAAAAAATTACCCTAAGTAGATAATTGAATTACGACATAAATGACGTTCAGCGTGGTCAGTTTGGAATAACAGGGTATGCGTTATATGTTTTTAAGTCAAATTTTCATATCTCAACTTACGGCAGAGCCTACAGTCAATCTGTAAGTCCAAATTTAATATTTTTTGCATCATTTGAATCGCAATTAAAATATCTACGTACTATAATTTTTTATTTTTTTTTAATAAATACATAATTTTATTTTTAATTAAACATCGAATCGTCAAAAAAACGTAAATAAGGCAAAAAACAAAACGCCACTAGGGGTAGCGTTTTATGAAAAACACTACCCCTAGTGGCATTTGTTGAAAAACGTTACTCAAATTAGCGCACGTTGTAAAATACGCTACCCCGAGTAGCGCTTATATACATTTTGCTAAATATTTTTTCAGTATACTTACTTTTTCAAATATTTTGTGCACACTGGTTAATTTTTGAAAAATTTCAAGTATTAGTGAAAATATATTTATTTTTAGAGTTAAATACCAAATAGCTACCTGAACTTTGGACGTTTTACAAATAGTTATCCGAACTTTGAATTTTTAAAAATGGCTACCTAAACTTTGACATATGGGGCAAATAGCTACCTCCGTTAAATTTTTCGTTAAATATGGACGGAAAATAACGTGGCAGCACATGATTGGTCCATAAATTTAAAAACTATATTTTAAAAAAATAATAATAAAAAATCAGAAAAATTCTTTAAAAAACTGGAAAATTAATAGAAAAATAAGAGTTTTAAATAAAGTATTTTTATTAAAAATATGAAATAAAAATAAATGATTAGTGTTTTTAAAATTTTGTTTCATATTTTTCAATACAAAAGTTATATTGCAAACTCTTATTTTTCCTATTAATTTTCTAGTTCTTTTAAGAATTTTTTAAATATTTTAGTATTAAAAACAAATATATATATATAGTTTTTAAAATTATGGACCAATCATGTGCTGTCATGACATTTTCTGTCCATATTTAATGGAGAATTTAACAAAAGTAGCGATTTGCCCCATCTATCAAAGTTGAGGTAGCTATTTGCATCTTCGTCCAAAGTTTAGGTAGTAGTTATTGAAAATTCAAAGTTCGGGTAGCTATTTGTAAAACGTCCAAAGTTCGGATAGCAATTTGGTATTTAACCCTTATTTTATTAATAGTAACTTTTACTTTGGTTAAATTATACAAATAATATTTTTAATCCATAAAGTAAGTTAAAGCTACAAATATTTAAAAATAAAGTTCCATAAAACTATAAAAGAAAAAGGATTAAGAAAATATATTAATGTATTTTTGTTAATGTGTTTTTAGTAGGGTTGGGCAAAAATAACCGGTTCGACCGAACCGTATCGAACCGTACCTAAATCGTACCGGTTTCGAACCGGTTCGTCCGAATCGGTTCACAAAATAAACGTTTTTTTTAAATAATATGGAGCGGTTCATAAGAGGTACAGAAAACCGGTTAACCGAACCACTTTCTGTACCGGTTTTAACCTTAAAATATTACTAAACCAGACCAGACTACTTTCAGCCAGACCAGAAAAAACCGGTTTTTATTCATTCTTCTCTTCAGTACTACTGATTCACTCCTCTTCAGTCACGTTTCACTCTTCAAGTCTTCTAATTGGCATTTGGCAATCAGCCACGAGCGAACGCAGTCAGCCAGTCACGCCTCGGCCTCGCCACGCCTTTGCCTCGCCACGCCTCTGCCTTGCCTTGCCACGCCACGCCTCTGCCTTGCCTTGCCACGCCACGCCTTTGCCTCGCCACGCCTCTGCCTCGCCCAGACCTAACTGATGTCGGGGATGTTCCTGTTCAAGAAATTCGAGATTGCCTGGTAGATGATGACAGATTGATGAATGTCATTAGTGAGTCCGTGAAGTTGGTGATGGAACAGGTGTGTTGGAACTGTCAATTTCAAGAAATTGATTTCTTGATGATGTTCGTTAATGCTGTTTGCTTCTTCATTTTCAGTACTTCTAATGGCTTCTCTTATAGCTAACGTTCAAACAACAAGAAGAAAGTTTTCAGTTATAGCTGATGTGTTTTTTTTTCTAGTAGTTGTCTTCTTCATCTCCATAGAGCAGATCCTCTTTCTTTGCAGCTAGACACTTTTCAGTTTTGTTAAGCCATGAATAAAACTTCCAACTTGACAAAATGTTATTTGTCACTCTGTATCTCTTTTGTCAACATTTCATGCCAATTTAATTTGATGGTTTGCTGTTTCTTTGATTCGGGACTAAACTGAAGCAATTTGTTGGCAGTATTTGTGGAGGTTCATTGACTTAAGAGGCCTGCTAATTTGATGATTGAAGGTGGTGTTGAATTTCTCGTTTCTCGTGTTTAATTATGTAGGACTACTGCAATCCAGCAGTGAATTGCTTCGGGTTTAAGAATGAACTGGGTTTGGCAAGGAAGAGATTGCAGTTGGTAAAGAAGTTTGAGCTTCCATTTCGATCCATTTGAGTATGTGTGTGCAATGTTACATACCTGAGCAGCTATGATGCATAGGAAAACGATAAGCATGCTAAGGAAGAAACACGCTGGTGTTAGTCTCAGTCCAGCCATGAAATAGACAATGGCGAGGAAAAGCACTGGGAGGATCAAATCCAACGGCAGATCGCTTGCTGTCCTTGCTAGGAAGTAGGCGCTAAGTCGGTACATGTCTGCTGCTCTTTCCTTGTTGATCATTGCCCTCTCTTGTGGGAATGTAAAGATCGCTGTAAACACCGGAAAGAATCCCCAGAACACAGAGATGAAGAAGATAAGTCTCGCCTGCATAAATGCATTCAACTATATAATCTGCTAAAGCAGAAGCACAGACATCCATCTCTCCAAATTTCTGCAGAAGCACGGAAGCAGTTTATCATATCAATGGTCTTGCTTACATCTCTTAGTTGGTAATACGTGTTGTAGAATTTGAAATGAAAGAGTCGAGCGTGTCTACCATGCTGATGAACTTCCACAACACCTTTGATCATTTTTGGTATAAACAGGTTCGGCCGAACCGGTTCAGAACAGGTATGGTAAATCAGCTAAAATCTGGAGCGGCCAAAAACTGGAGCGGTAAACCGTACCGGTTTTAAAATATGGTAAATGTTCGGTTCTGTACCGGTTCGGGGCCGAACCGGTTCATGCCCAGCCCTAGTTTTTAGATTGCATGCGTAATTATAATTAGGTACATAAATATAGAAATTATATTATTAAATATAAATAATAAGTATATTTTTCATAGAAGTAAGTGAAAAATTACATAAGTCAATAATCAAATTAAATATGAATAATTATTGACATATTGCTAATTAATACTTTTAAGTTAATTGTTTTACATAGTTATGATGTTGAAAGTATTTATGTTTATTTTACTAATAGTAATAGTTAGTTGTATTGAATATTTATCTAATATGTAAACTAATTTAAGTCTAAAAATATAATAAAGAATGAAGCTCTATAAAACTATAAAAAAATATTAAGAAACTATAATGATAATAATAATATTTTTTTCTTCATGTATTAAATTTTACAGTGTCTTGCATAATTATAACAGAGTATATAATATTAGACATTGAATTATTACTTTATATATATATATACAAAGATAAATAACCTAGAAAATTACTTAAAATTTAATCTCAGCAAGAAATTTTAATAACAAGTTTTAATATGTGCACTTAATTGATTTTTATAAAGTATAATATTATGAATTTTAGTATTTCAATAAAAAAAACTTATAAATTCACATGTGAAGTAAATAGAAATTATGTCTAAAAGTGAAGCTATACATAACTATATTAGAAATGTTACGAAACAATACTGAAAATATGTTTATATATATATATGTCTTAAAGTTTATATTACATGAATAATTGTAATTGGGTGCATAATGTTAGACATGCAACTATTAATTTTAAGAAAATAGACATAATACATCAAATTAATTATAATTTAGTTTTAGATATAAAACTCAATAATAAAATTTTCATTTATGCACTTGATTTTATAGAACATAATATTATGAGATTTAGTATTTGAATAAAAATAGGGAAAAGTATGAAATTGCACCCGGATGTTTGCATCTGTTGGTAATTGGACCCATAATGTTTGTTATCACACCCATATGTTTCAGTTTGTTGGTAATTGAACTTTTCCGTCCAATGTCGTTTGTTGTCTATTAAATTATCATCACGTGATGATCATGTGATTTAGTCATAAATGGATATATTGAAAATACATAGTCAGTTCTATTGTTAAAGTGTCCAAAACTCCTCATTGTTTCATTTAAGTTTCTTGGTTCTCTCTCCCTTTGTCCCTTCGTCGTGGTCCCCCTGTCGAATAGAAATCCTTTCTCCTTCTCTGAATTACAAATGGATGGCGAAGAGCACCAATCCGTGGCCGTGGAAGAGAAATCAAAATTGCCTTACGATATCCAGATCGACATCCTCTAGAGGCTTCTAGTCAAATCACTTTCCCGATTCAGGTGTGTCTGCAGAGCATGGAACTCTGCCATTACTAGACACTGATTCATCTCTCTCCACAAGGAGACACGAACCTGACGCGACGGTGGCAGTTCCTCCTTACTCTTGCTTCATTACTCCCTCATTCGTCGGAGGAATCTCTACGCAATCTACAGCGACGATGACTCACCGCTCTTCACTAAGATCCAATGCATACATTTCCTAATCAGGAACTACAACACTTACTTCTACGTCGCGTCATGTAACAGATTGATCTGTTTCTCCGATTACCTCGCCAATTCCCTTGGTATCGTTCTATGGAACCCTTCGATTAGGAAATATGTTAAAATTCCAATCCCTCGGCTTATCAACACCTATATCGCATGCACCTACGTTCTCGACTTCAGCTTTGATTGCAAAATCAATATTTACAAGGTTATCCGGTTGATATAAGCCTTGGGTAGGAGTTTCGTTAGGCTGTTCCCTCAAGAAGTTGACATCTTTGAGCTCAGTAGATTTGAATGGAAAAGCTAAACCAGTGTTGTTCCGTATATTATACCAGATACATCTCAAGATTTTGTAAATGGGTGTGTGCATTGGATAGGGTATAGTAAACCACCACCATATCATCATCATCTGAATTTAGCATTGGTGGTGGTGGTGTTTGATGTGCACGATGAACACGTCATTGGATTTTCCCAGTGTCATAGTGAATGTGTATCTTCCTCACTTTTACTTCGTTGCGTGTAAGGAATCTCTATGCTTGTTTCAGATGAATCCATGGATAGAAATCAAAGGGAGGCTGATGGAAGGCGTTTGCTGCATTTGGGTGATGAAGCAGTATGGAGTTACAAAATGATGTACTAGACTGTTCAATATTGATATGCGGGGTTTGAGAGGTCTCGGGAGGGTGCTAGGGTTTAGGAAGCAAGGTGATGTTCTGGTTGTGAATGGTTGAAATGAGTTGGTTTCGTATTATCCCGAGAATCGAGGGATTAAAAGTCTTGGACTGCAAGGAATATTGAAATCCTTTCAAGTGATGAATCATATGGAAAGTCTAGTGTTACTTGAGAGGATGGGGGAAGGATAAAGTGAGTGAATATTTCAGTCATAGATAGATATAAAGAGGTGTTTTATGTTGATGAGGTAAATATATTATATTTATAAAGAAACATGCTGGACTTTTAGTGTTGGAATCAAGGGCTGGCAATCGTGTCGTGTCGTGTCATAATCGTGTCGTGTCTAAACATGTCTCGTGTCTAAACGGATAAATTTTAAACGTGTCTAAACATGTCTCGTGTCTAAACGTATAAGCCGTTTAATCGTGTCTAAACGTATAGAGTTGTTTAGACACGGGATCCGTTAATGTCAAACTCATATACGCTTTAAAGCAGATATATACACAAATACATATATACACAAATTCAAATATACAAAGTAAGGTCTTCATAGTTCAATATTAAAAAGTAAGTGAGTATTTTAATATTTTATTATTATTAATATACTTAAATGTGTCTAAACGTGTCACATGTATACACAACACGATTAGACACGAATAGTTAATTATGTTTAATCGTGTTTATACAGATATCCGCAGATCTGAGTTGTTTAGACACGATTAATAATAATCGTGTCTAAACGTATAAGAGTTGTTTAGACACGGGATCCATTAAGGTCAAACCCATATACGCTTTAAAGCAGATCGTGTCGTGTCGTTTAATCGTGTCGTGTCAGAAATTGCCAGCCCTATTCGTATGATCCTGAGAATCGATGGATTAAAAGTCTTGGACTGCAAGGAATATTGAAATCCTTTCAAGTGATGAATCATATGGAAAGTCTAGTGTTACTTGAGAGGATGGGGGAAGGAAAAAGTGAATGAATATTTCAGTCATAGATAGATAGATAGATATAAAGAGGTGTTTTATGTTGATGAGGTAAATATATTATATTTATAAAGAAACATGCTAGACTTTTAGTGTTGGAATCTATGATTTCGCATACCCTACTATCGGTCAGTAATTGTTCCCAACAATTGATTTATCCCTCCAACATAATCACATTGGAGATTAGATGAATACATTTCTTCTTTTGGTAGAGACTATAATAGAATCCCACATAAAATCAACATGATTTGTAGAGGTTTCAATTTTGGACTCCCTTGGATGAGAGGTCGTGTTTGGAGTGCATTTTTTTTTATTTACAAATCATTTTGACACGGTTCATTCAATACAGAATCATGTTTGAGTTATAAATCTTAACTCATATATCAACTCGTTAATTGGATTTATTACATAAGATAATCACGTAGGAATGGAAGATATGTCCTCCGCTCTCCAAAGTCTCGACCCTTGTTCGCATCTCCTCGCTCAAAATTTCCAATTTACACCACACCCTAATAAATATATCCAACACTCTTGAATTTACTAGTAGAATCCTGTAGTTAAAAAAAATGTAGATGTAAATCTTGTGTAAAACTTTTCTCAACAAAAAAAAGACTATGCTAGAGCTTCTTTTTTTTGGCCAATGTCTTGAAAATATATTATCAACAAGTATGATGTCTATGAATGATAAAATCGTCACTTTAAGACAAAAAAAAAAAAAATCAAATTCAGGTAAGGTATATGTTGTTGCTAGCATTCAAGCAACACAAAATCATTTGTATACGTTTGACACAACTTAAAATGACCCCAAAGTTAAACCACTCTTTTTTAGCACAATTAAGTTTATTCTCTCTTGTTTATTTATTTTAAATTAACTCGAAAAAAAAAAATGCTTGTATATTGTTAATTAAAAAAATGCATGTCATCTCTATAGCCAAACATGATCAAATTGGACAATTTGGGTAAATCGAGCAAGTTGAAAAAAATTTAAATTCAAAAGCAAACTAAAGTACCGAAATAGCGGATTATGGGCTCGCGAGCCCTTAAGACGTAATCAAACCCCCGAACTCGATTCTTTGGACGTAGACTTTTCCAAGCCCTAAGATGTTAACACCATGTACCCTAGGCAATTTTGAGATTCCGATTAGCCTTTAATTAATTGGTGGCGACTCTTTCACATTTTTCGGTCCGGTTGATGACCCCGCTCAACCGGACCCGTCGCTCGCCAAGTCCCAACATTTTAGAGCGAAACAAAAAAGAAAAATATTTTCCAAAACGGGCCGGGAAAAGTCGGATCCGACGTTCGACATAGATCAGACAAGCGCTTGACGATCAGGCAAGAGGTAGGAAGACTACTTGAAGTCAAATTTGTCAGGGAGGTACGCTTTCAAACTTGGGTCGCCAAACTAGTGTTGGCCAAGAAGTCGAATGGAAAATGGAGAACGTGCGTCGATTTCCGCGATTTGAATAAGGCATGTTCAAAAGATTCATACCCCCTGCCCCAAATTGACCAACTGGTGGATGCAACCTTCGGTCACGAGATGTTAAGCTTCATGGGCGTCTATTTAGGCTACAACCAGATCTGAATGCACCCGGTCGATGAAGCCTACACAACATTCTACGTTGACGACGATATCCTTTGCTATAAGGTGATGCCCTTTGGCTTGATAAACGCGGGGGCAACCTATCAGCGAATGGTGAATCAACTGTTCAAAGAGATGCTGGCGCGAAATATGGAAGCTTATGTGGACAACATGCTCATCAAGACAATCAACGTGAGCCCTCACATAGAAGACCTTTGAGAAGCATTCGAATGCTTGCAGAGACACAGTGTTTGTCCGAACCCATCCAAATTCGCCTTTGGAGTGAAATCAGACAATTTTTGGGCTTCATGGTCAGCGAAAGAGGCATTGAGGCAAACCTAAAAAAACTCAAGGATATAGAAGAAATGAAGTCCCCGACTTGCAACAAGAAAGTCCAGAGTTTGGTCGCACTAAATCGTTTCCTCTCAAGGGTCAGCGACAGGTCCCTGCCGTTCTTCCAAACTCTCAGGGCAAACTGCAAGTTCGAGTGGACGCCAGAGTGTGAAGCTGCCTTTCAATCACTCAAGCAGCACCTGCAGACACTCCTGACCTTGGCGAAATCCAGTCCCAATTATATACTTTTTCTCTATATAAGTATTAGTAAAGTCGCAGCCAGTGCAGTCTTAGTTAAAGAAGAGGAGGATAAACAGAGTCAAGTCTATTTTGTAAGCAAGTTATTCAATTTGCTGAAATAAAATTTATCGAGATTGAGAAGTATATCTACGCCTTGGTTATTGCTACTCGAAAGTTGAGACCGTACTTCCACACCCATGCAATAACAGTCCTCGCCAACAAGACCCTCAAGCACTTCCTGATGAAACCAGACTCTTCAGGAAGGATGGTTAAGTGAGTGATTGTAGTGGAAAGTACTAGCAACTGTCTTACTAAAGTGGAAAAGGAACAAGAACAACCAAGGGTCGAAGGAAAAAGTTGGGAACTCTATACCGATGGATCCTCTTCAAAAGAAGGCTCGGGCAGGATTAGTCATCATCTCTCCTCAGGGCGAGCCCTTAAAGTATGGGATCATCCTCACATTTAAGGCGACCAACAATGAAGCCGAATATGAAGCGCTTATTACTAGACTGCGACTCGCTAAGGGAATGGGTATAACGTTACTAAAGACAAAAAGCGATTCAGAGATAATTGTCAACCAAATCAATGGTAAATATAAATAAAATAGGGGAAATGAAAAAGTAACTCGACATTGCCAAAAAAACTCATCGCTAAAATTCTGACTTTCGCGATCGAGTTAATTCCTTGCCAAGACAACCAGCTAGCGGACTTTTTAAGCAAGCTGATGTTCAGAGGAACAAAAATGCAGGAAATACACTTCCTAGAACAAGCATTATACTCGGTCCTCAAAAATCTAGCATAAATGTTTAATATTCAAGAGCAGGATAACTGGATGACTTCGTTCCAGCACTTTATGAAAGAAGGAACCCTGCCAGAAGGCGAAGGCAAGGCCACAAAGATAAGCCGCCTAGCCGCATACTATCTTCTCATAGATGGAGAACTCTTTAGGCGAGGATACTCAACTCCCTATCTGAAATGCATTTCCCATCTTGAAACTGAAAGAGTTCTGCACAAAGTTCATGAAGGAGTGGTCGCATGCCATGAAGGTGCACGCTCATTAACGCGCAAAATCTTTAGACTAGGCTATTACTGTGCAACCTTGAGCAAAGACGCAACGCAATTAACAAAGAAGTGTGCAACTTGCCAATAGTTCGCACCAAGATCTAATCGACCACCGACATTGCTATCCCCAATGGCGAGCGCCTGACCTTTCGCCCAATGGGGAATAGACATCTTGAGACCTTTTCCCATAAGCACTGGGCAAAGAACCCACATTATCGTGGCGATCGATTATATTTCCAAGTGGATAGAGGCGAAAGCATTGGCATCTACAACCGAATTTCAAGTGATCAAATTTTTAAAGATCAACACAATTTCGTTATTTGGAATCCCCAAGATATTCATAAGCGATAATGGCCCACAATTCGTGGGAAAAGAACTCAAATGGATCCATGAAGAGTATCATATTGATCACAGATTCAGCTCGGTACATCATTCCCAAACCAACGGACACGCTGAAACATCCAATAAAGTGGTCCTGACAGGACTCAAGAAAAGAGTTCAAGCCTTAAAATGAAACTGGGTAGATGAGTTGGACAACGTGTTATGGGCAATCAGAACGACACCCAAAACAACAAGAGGGGAAACACCATTTAGTATGGTGTACAGATCCAAAGCAATGGCACCCGCCGATATAGCGGTGCCTACCCATAGAATCCTGCACTTTGATGCTGAAGCTAATGCCATCGAGCGACTCACATACCTCAATCTTGCTGAAGAAAAGCGAAGACAATCAGACAAAGTATAAGCTAAAATGCGACTGGCTACCACTCGGTACTTCAACAGAAAAGTCAGCGCATAACCAATTTTTCGTGGGGGAAATGGTTATGCGAAGGAATGAGTTCACAATTTTGGAAAACCACAACAAACTATCAACTAAGTGGGAAGACTCATACAAAGTAGTAGAGATCGCTGCATCAGGGTCCTACTACTTGGAAAATATAAAGGGTATAAGGCTACCTTGTCCTTTCAATTCCGAACCTTTACAGAGGTTTTATGCATAACTTGTAATCAAAACGTTATGTAAATAAAACAAACCTAAAGCGAATGAACCACCAAGGTAATAGTTCCCTTTAAGCCAGGCAAAGCGAAGACCTAAACTAAAAGGCGAACGAACCATCAAGGTAACGGTTCCCTAAAAATTAGGCAAAAGACCTGATGTGGAAGGCGAATGAACCCATATCAAGGGTAACAGTTCCCTAAATTAGGCAAAATAAAGACCTGATACAAAAGGCAAACAAACCCATTTCAAGGGTAACAATTCCCTTAAAAGTTGGGCACAATGGAGCGGACAAACCGACAGAGTAACAGTCGCTCCAAAGAAAATCTTAAGAGAGCGAATGAATCTTAGGTAACAGCTCCCACAAAGGCTAGTGAATCTAAGGTAATGGTTCCTCTGAAAAGTGATGTGGGTGAACGAATCTAAGGTAACAACTTCCTAAAAGGCGAGCGAATCTTGGGTAACATTTCCCCAGAAAAGGGCTAACAAATCTAAGGTAACAACTTCCTAAAAGGTGAGCGAATCTTAGATAACAGTTCCCCATGATCAGGCGAACGAATCCACAGACCAAAATCCTAAAAGGTGACCGAATCCATCAAGGATAACAGTTTCCTAAAAGGCATAATCCTTGGGTAATAATTCCCTTAAGAAACTTGGCGAAAGGAACGGATGAGCCAACAAAAGGCAACAATCTTTCCTCAGAAGCCTAAAGGAGCGAAAAGAACCTCTGCAAGGCAACGTTTCCTCCTAAAAAGTCCAAGACACTTTGAATAAAAAGGCGAGACTATTCTACAAAAGCTAAAGCGAAGTTGAAAACAAGTATGGTAAAACTTCCTAAATATTTTGAGTAAGATCGACATAAGAGGAACAACCAAACATATTCGAAGTCAAACAAAAGCAAAGGATTACAAAATGAAAAGACGTCCATTATATTCAAGGAGAGTATCTGAGTCAATGATCAAAAAATAATTACAAGGTTCCTGAAATAAAAGGAAAATAAACAAACTCTCATTCATAAATGGGGGACAACATACAAAAGGAGGAGGAGCAAAATCATAACGAGGCCAGGTGACTTTGCGAGGTTCTAATCCTTCTTAGCACAACAGACTCCTTTGATTTGAAACTCTGCATTAACTCAGTCACCTAGGGGCCTAGAGCATCAAGACATGTGCTCATCAGGGGCTGCAATCTCCTTCTCCGCCCCGAGGGCAGCCTCCTTGCCAACAACCGCAGGAGGAACTTGTGTAGCCACTCTCAATGAAGCCTGAAGAGACTTTACCTCCCGGAGAGGAAACTTGGGGTATATCCCCTGGATCGCGTCGACCAAGACCTGGAGATAGGCCGACACCTCAACCTTCATCACCTCCAAGGCGCAGTCGGAAAACTCTTCGGATTTCTTCAAGTCCTCAACCACGCTCTGGGTAGATGGGACAGCCTTAAGCCTAAGCTCGAGCTGCTCCTTCTCAACCTTAAAGGCATCCCTCTAAGCATGAGCCTCCCGCAGCTCGCCCTGATGGCGAGCGACCTCCACCTCTAGCTGAGCGGAGTACTTGTTAGCCTCCTTGGTCCGCAGCTCAGCCCGAAGCCTGCCATCCTCGACGAGCGCCACCTGATCCTCCCTCATCTTGATCGAGGTGAACAACTCCTTCTTCCTCTCTGCAGACTCCCGTCGAGCCTGCTTCACCAGCTTAGTGGATGCCTCAATCCTCCTATTCAACTCCTTCATATACTCAGGAGTATATCCCAACCTCCTAAACCACTCCATCTCGATAATCAAATCAGCGTGCTTATTAGTGAGCTCCCCTGCAATCCGCCTGATCGTCGTATCCTCGCGGGCGAGCTGAGAACAGAAAAAAATGGGTCAAGTTAAAAGATATCAAGGAGTTAAAAAAGAGCGGAAATAAAGATAAAAAAGGGAAGTTTATAAAGGATAAAGTATGAGGAAGAATTTACCAGGGAAAGACGCTCAAAATGTGTCCTCATCACGACCTCGATGTCGTTCAAGTCAGAAGGGACCTCCCCCTGTTCTTAAGTAGGAAGGATCCCATTCAACAGATGCATGCAGAGGTCTGGGTTACCCCACAACATCGTCTTATTGAAAATCTGCACCTTCCAGAGATTATGGCAAAGGGCCCAAAGACCCCTCGAATCCGCCACCTTTGGCGGTTGGTAAAGGGCCACCAAATGGCAGTACTCCTCAGAAAAAGGGAGTATTCAAAGAAGTACCCATTGCGGTGCCCCATGTCAGGACCCTATTCCTAGCCCAGCTCCCCTGGAGGGGTTGTGAGCGGCATAATCGGTTGCAGGAGCATCAACCTACCCGGGGGCAGGAGCCTCACTTCGGGGAGCAGAAGATCCCCCAACAGCAGCAGGACGATCATCGCCCGAACTCCTCGCCCTCTTGGCTAGAGCAGAAGTAGCAAACACCTCGGTTGTTCCATTCTCAGAAAACAAGAAAAGAAAGGTATAAAACCTAAAGGCAAAACAAAAAAGGACAAGGGAAACAAAGGTTATATCCTAAAAAGTACCTCTTGGGCGATCACCATAGGTAGCCCTAGGATGTTCCTCCTCAGGCCTACGCTTGGTCGCGCACCTGGAAGGAGGAGGAGGTGGACTCAAGGTCACCTAGGAAGCAGACATCCCTGTCTTAGCCTGCTTGGACAAGAGACTGAGAAATTTAGGTCCCCGATTGTCTACAAGACAAAAAACAGAAAAAGAAAAGTGTCAGAAAATTACCAGTCAATATAGACTGGCGCAGACTACTGAATGCCCGCCAACCTAAGTATGGACTATGAAGTATCCGCGATCAAGCGAACCGAACAGAAGCCCGACTATTTGTGATGTTGGAACAAGTCATCAATGGTGTTCCTGTCACTCCCCAATAACTCGTCAAAGCTCAAGGGAATATCACACTTCGACTGATAAAGGTCCCAAGGCACACCACCCTTACAGAAGAAATAATACTTCTTGTAGTATGAGTTGGTGGCTCAGAAGTCATCCACCAATCGAAAGTGAACATTCCAGTTCCATGCCTGACTCCTCCATTCCTCAAGCTTCGTCCATCGAGTTTAGAAGTGATGAAGGTGGCTAGCCTCGACAGCCAACCGGTAGAAACATCAGAAGAGAGAAAGTGAATACGTCCATCCCTGGTGTAAACACCTGATTTTGGCTCGGGATCAAAATACCGTATGCGAGGAATCGAGATTTGAAAAATATATATAGTATATATATACATATATATATTTGAAAACTAAAAAAAAAAAAAAAATTTTTTTTTTTTTTTTTTAATAATAAAAAATTTTAAAAAAAAAATAATAAAAAATTCAACGGTGGAAAATTGCCTCTTTTCCACCGATTTTATTTTTTATTATTAAAAAAAAAAACGTTTTTTTTTTATTATTAAAAAAAAAAAAGTTTTATTAATTAATTAAATAATATGCAAATTGTTCTATAAATACAAGGAATGCTATGAGGGCTTCAAGAAGGGAAGCTACGGTGAAGAGTTTCAAAGGAAGAAAGAATGAGAGAAAAAAAAAGAGAGAAAGAGAAATAGAAAAAAAAGAGTGAAAAATACCGATAATTATCGGACTCGGTTCCTCGTACGGTATTTTATCCTCCCATGAGTTAGATATATTTCTCTCATCTTCAATATCATATTTTGTATTTTCTAAATGTGAAATAAAATTGAGAGTTTATATACATATATTATCTATTTATGTATAATATACTTGTTAATATATATATATATATATGTATAATATATGTTTATATTATGTTTATGTATTACTATATATATTTATATTATGTTTATACTATTATATATATATATGTATAATATATATTTATATTATGTTTATGTATTACTATATATATCTATACGTATAATATATATTTATATTATGTTTATGTATTACTAATTACTATATATATCTATATGTATAATATATATTTATATTATGTTTATGTAATACTATATATATCTATATGTATAATATATATTTATATTATGTTTATGTTATCTATTTATCTATATGTATAATATCTATTTATATTATGTCTATGTAATACTATATATATATATTATGTATTATGTATAATATATGTATATTATGTATATGTGAAAAAAATTTCAAAATTGACTTAGGTCATTCCCAAACTTTGATGAAGGTTACAACTCGGTCCTTGGACTCTCGGGTCATTTCTGGGACGTTATCGAGTGTTATAAACCAAACCGGAAAAGTTTTGGGCCATTTGTGCAAATTTTGTTTTTTGTTTTAATTCAGCTCGTTTTTTAAAAAAAATTACATTTTAATTTCTAAACTTTTCTAGACATTCCATGATTTCTCAAAATGTTACAAATAAGTCTAGAATAATTTTTGGGTTATTTTTGGAATTTTATCAAGTGTTACAAATAAATCTAGAATAGTTTAGGGTCAATTCTGTAATTTTAAAAAACTATTTTCAGTTAAGTTATATTTTTTTTCGAAAATTACAATTTTTATTCCTAGATTTTTCTGGACATTCCATGACTTTTCAAAATGTTACAAATAAGTATAGAATAATTTTCGAGTTATTTTAGAACTTTACCAAGTGTTACAAATAAGTCCAGAATAGTTTAGGGTCATTTCTGCAATTTTCGAAAATATTTGTCCAATTCAGCTCAAATTTTTATAAATTGCATTTTGGTCCCTATATTTTTTTTTGGACATCCTATAACTTCTTAAATGGGATAAATTAGTCTAACGAGCTTAATATTTTCAAAAATTATTCGTGCATGTTTTGACACGTTTAAAATGGCTCGAGAGTTAAACCATTTTCTTTGGAGCACGATTAAATTTAGTTCTCTCTTGTTTATTTGAAAAAAAAAAAAATTGTTTGTGCATGGTTTGTTTAATTGAAAGAAAATGCATGTAGTTTTATTTTGGGCCAAACATGATTAAAACGGGCAATTCGGGCAAAATTGAAAAACATTTCAAAAGCAAATTAAAGTACCGAAAGGGCGGATTATAAGCTCGCGAGCTTTTAAGACGTAATCAAACCCCCGAACTCGATTCTCTGGACGTAGACCTTTCTAAGCCCTAGGATGTTAATTTCATGTACCCTAGGCAATTTTAGGATTCCGATTAGCCTTCAATTAATCGGTGGCGACTCTTTCAAAAAAATCCGGTCCGGTTGATGACCCCGCTCGACCGGACCCGTCGCTCGCCAAGACCCGACATTTTCAAAAACGAAAATTTAAAAATATTTTTCCAAAACGGGTCGGGAAAGTCGGATCCGACGTCCGACAATTTGGCGACTCTGCTGGGGACCTCTTTTAGAGGGTTTAGGCTTTGTCATGTTTGCTTTGCCATATTATATTTTGCCATATCCGTTTTGACCGTTTGCTCATGCTTGCAGTTTCAAATTTTGTCCAAAAGACGATGTAATTGTAATTAAAAAAAAAAAAAAATTAAAATTCTTGTTTTGCACACACCACGTTGGTTACTATTACCCGCTCGGACCTGGAGCACATTAAGAGCTTAGGGAGTTTAGTAGGGGAATGCGCCCGGAGCGGTTTGGACCGCCGGCACGCACCTAAACAACTCAACTCGATGATCGGAATGGGCCCGTGATCCTCTTTAGGGGGTGAGGTTCCGCTGGTTCAGAGGACCTAGAAATTCCATCCATTTAGAACAAAAGCTCCACACTGTGTTTAGTCTTTACCCGTTTTGTGTGTATTTCCATATTTTGGGCTCAACTAATGTAAATGAGAATTCGGCCCATGTATTTGGATATGAAATTGGCCCACGGCCCATGAAGAAATTTGGCCCATGAAGAAGTTTGGCCCATTGATGTAAATGTGTTTTGTTTTGGCCCTAGATCATGACATGTATAGGATTGGGCCTTTTGTATTATATATTCCAGACTGTTGTAAATGTAATACGAGTCTTACTAATGAAGTTAAATTCTCGCACTTGCATTGCATTTTTCAAAAAAAAAACAAATAATGTAAGTTCCATTCATTCAATCTTGTATCCATAAGACGTTTCACGCACCATCTTTGGTAAGGATGAAAAAAAAAGCATTGCCCTCACATTAAGGTCATACAACCCTACGGTCGAAATTGCCCGAATATGGAAAGTCATGACAAAAGAGAATCAGAAATACGTGAACAAGAAGATTGACGAGGTTCACGAGCTTGTAAACTACAAAGTCAATTGGATTCTCAACGACTTGTCTGAATTCTGGAATATGGAAAACGCGTCTGCGTGATTAACAACAACGGAATACGTTCACAAAATCCATTCGACACGAGCAAGTCCGTCTTTCAACCCGGATGAGATAATCAGGGATAGACTCCAACAACCACCGTCATTCTAGCAATGTTGGGGCACTTTGGAAAAATGTGGGGGCAACGTTGCTAAGTTGAATGACACCCTTGAACAGTTCATACGAAGAACAAGGCAAATAAAAAGATTTTCAAAATACATGTCCTCGACCTTCGTTCGAACCAAGGAACAAGCAACAAATGCACTCAATGAGCTACGTCATTGTGTGAAACGTCTTAAGAACTAGACATCGATTGGCCAAATCCTTATAAAGTATTTTTGAAAAAAAACTTTTGCCATACATGCAATCAAAGTCTACGAATGGAATGAACGGAACATGCAGAATTTTTGAAATCAATCATGCATGATCAATTGTGTATTCATCCTTCTTACTATGGTATTTTGGATTTAGGTTTCCGGAAATCCATGCGACATTCGATGACTCCAGCACCTCAAAAACACGAGGAGAAATTCATCAAGCTAAAGCAAACCATGCACACCATGAGTTCCCGCACAGTGCAGTCAATCGTTGGCATGACCTCCTAGGTCGAGCGGATTTTTGCTTTTCTAAGCTCCAGGCAGACGTGACTACCACATTATCCCCTACCTCGTCTTCCCGAGCAACACTACTGTTGTGGCACTTCATCAATCCATGTAAGGCACTTTTGCCATCCTGACGAAGCTCCACCTCCTACATATGGCCATCCTGACCAAGGTCCACCTCCCACATATGACCATCACACACCCGGAAGGAAAAATAACTTTTAGGACTGGGTTTTCGTCCTAATTTCAAAGATTATGAATTCGCCTAGAGGAAACATTTAGCCGAAAGTTCAGGGACATTGTTGTTTCCTCTCCTTGCCGTTTCATTACCAGGCCCACACCAAGTGATCCAACTCGATGACATTGATGCTCATGAGGGCTTGTCATGCTTATTTTCAACCGGTATCACTAGTGGAGCTCTCCTCAATGAAGCTCCCAGGGGCTTTTTTGTCCGTCCACTCGCTAATGGGGCACCCTTGCCGAATCTGACTTTATACATTACAGTGAATGATCTGTTGGCTCAGACGACATTGCAATTTGGAACACAAAATCAAGTGGATACCAAATTGTATCAATTCCTGAATGCAGTGAGTGAGGAGTATGGTCAGGAAAAACGAGATCTACTCCGAGAAAAATCTGTTACCTGATGAAGAATCAACTTATGCAACTATCCGATCAAGGAAGGGACCATAGATAAGTAATGGGTACCGTAGCAAGGAGGGACATTAAGGTTCTCATCGTCAGAATTGAGTTTGTCTTCTATGTTACACCTCACTTAGAGGAAGTGGCAATCAGAATCAAACCGACCCATGCCACCAGACCACATTCGACCACCGGGAAAGGGAAGGTTGTTTTACAAAGTAAAGGAGATGAGAAAAACAACTCTCTGTCGTTTGATCGAGCTAAAGCATAGGCGACTTAAATAGAGATGAAGAGACGTCATTGTTGACACGGAGAAGACGCCATCAAGATGTCATTGTTGACACGGGACAGACGCCGTTGTTGACCCCTGTAGAAGAGTCGCCATTGTTGACATGGGACAGACCCCGTTGTTAACTCTTGAAGAGGAGACGCCATTGTTGGCGGCGTCGATTGGAAAGGCTTGAAATGTAGCCACTACGGAAAGTTTGTCACAGTAAGGCGAAGTACTTCCAACTGACCGGATTCCCTGAAGGGTGGAGAAACCCATGGAGGGACAACAACAATGACGCCAGCAACGTCATCACTACGGGGATGAAAGCTGCGAAGAAGAGAAGCAGACCAACAATCACCTTGTGTTCTTATTTGCGTCTTTGCGTTCAAAAAAATTGGCAACGCTCGCACCCATGAGTAAAATTTATCCGGGAAACCAAAAACTGCCAATGGAGATCAAAATCAAAGAAGTTTCAGCCTATTGTTGTACAATCGAAGAATCATACAGTCAACCATGACTCACTGATAAAAAAAAATAATATCTGGCGTACGGAGTTCCCAGAGAACGCCACAAGAAAATGTCTGAATGGTCATGCGAGGAATGACTTGCAATTAATTTCCCAGTGGCCCGACTATACCCATTTGAGATGCATGAATGCTAAAGAAGTTGAACCTCTAATGGAAGAAATTCATGAAGGTTGTTGCGGCCCACACATGAACGTGCAAGACTTGGGTACTTTTGGTTCACCATGACGTCTGACTGTATAAATCATGCCCAACAATATCACATCTGTCAAGTGTACGCAGACAGAATCCACGCGTCATTGCACCAGCTCTATTCCAGGACTTCCCCACTGGTTTTCTCAATGTGGAGCATCGATGTAATCAACATGATTTTCCCAAAGGCGTCCAATGGTTATCGATTCATATTGCATTGATTACAATCGATTACTTCATCAAGAGTAGAAGTTATTACCCTAGCGTCAATAATGGCAAAGGCCATTGAATTTTTCATCAGCGAGGACATCATCGTATGTCATGGGATGCCGAAGTCAATCATCACCGCCAATGCCATAAATCTAAATTGGATGAGTTGTGGT
Organism: Chamaenerion angustifolium; assembly: GCA_946814005.1. NCBI lineage: Eukaryota > Viridiplantae > Streptophyta > Magnoliopsida > Myrtales > Onagraceae > Chamaenerion > Chamaenerion angustifolium. The sequence goes on from OX328279.1 coordinate 8,295,456, forward strand.
CAACTATAAAAATTCATCTCCATATAGCCCACAAATGAATGACGCAGTGGAAGCAACAATTAAAGGACTAGCATGATAAGCTGCTTTGGGCACTTATGACATACATGACCTCAATACAAGCACCAACAGGGGCAACCCCATTCTCCCTTGTTTACGGGATCGAAGCTGTGTTACCAATTGAAGTAGAATTCTCGTCAGCTAGGATCCTCGCCAAGGAAGAGAAGGACGAGTCAGAGTAGGTGAAATGCAGATACGTGCAATTGAACCTCATGACAAAAGGCGGCTCATCGCGCAGTGCCACATGCAATTGTACCAACAACGCATGACTCGTGCATTTAACAGGAAAGTCAGTCCAAGAGAATTACAAGCAGACAATCTAATTCTCAGAAAACAAATTCTTCGAGTCAATCCAGACTCTTGGGGCAACTTTGTGCCTAAATATGAAGGATATTATGACTCAAAGAGACTTTCAGCAGAGGAACCATGATCGTCACCGACATGGACAACCAAGAACCCCCAGTCCAATCAAAATGGACGCAGTCAGAACATACTATCCTTAAGGAGTTCGTAACCAGAAAGCGAACCTCCAAAAGTGAGAGAAAATTCCCGCTAAATCGAAAACCCGAAAGGGCGGTTTAGGCAAAATTTAGGGAAGAGGGGCATGATTGAAAATCCCCAAAAGGACAATCATGGCAAAAGGAGAGGAATCAAATCCCTGCTAGGTTGAAAACCCCAAAGGGCGACCTAGGCAAAAAATTAAGGGAACCGATAGGTGCGGTAAAAAAAAAAAAAATACCGCAGCAAAATGATAGAAAAGCGAGAGATAAAAAAAAATCATTCAAGTCAATCAAGATTCTCGGGGCAAGTTTATGCCTAAATGTGAAGGGGATTATATCGTCAAAAAGATTTTCAGCGGAAGAGTCATGATTATCACTGACAAGGACGAGCAAGAACTCCACAATCCAATTAATGTGGATGAAAAAAAAAAAAAACTCGTAACCAGAAAGCGAGCCTTCAAAAGTGAGAAAATTCCCGCTAAATCAAAAACTCAAAAGGGCGGCTTAGGCAAAATTTAGGGAAGAGGGGCATGATTGAAAATCCTCAAAAGGACAATCATGGCAAAAAGAGAGGATTCAAATCCCTGCTAGGTTGAAAACCCGAAAGGCCCACCTATGCAAAAATGAAGGGAACCCAGATGTGCGGTAAAAAAAAAATACCGTAGCAAAATAATTGAAAAACGAGAGATAAAAAAAATATCATTCAAGTCAATCAAGACTCCCGGGGCAAGTTTGTACCTAAATTTGAAGGGATTTATGTCATCAAGAGATTTTCAGTGGGGGAGCCATGATCATCACTGACATGGACAACAGAGATCTCCCCAATCCAATCAATGTGGATGCAGGAAAAAAAACTCGTAATCAGAAAGTGAGCCTCCAAAAAATGAGAGAAATTCTCGCTAAATCGAAAACCTGAAAGGGCGGTTTAGGCAAAATTTATGGAAGAGGGGCATGATTAAAAATCCCTAAAAAGGGTGATCATGGCAAAAGGAAAGGAATCAAATCCCTGCTAGGTTGAAAACCCAAAAGGGCGACCTAGGCAAAAATTAAGGGAATCGAGAGGTGCGGTAAAAAACAAAAAATACCGTAGCAAAAGGAAAGAAAATCAAGAGATAAAAAAAAATAAAAAAAATGCTCAAAAGTAGACGACAATGTTTCCTACAGTAGCAATAAAAGAAGTTGTGATCTGCATTAATTTGAGTTGCCTCGACAACTTGCATGGATACACCTTTTGAACAAAACATGAATGACTTTAGGGAACTCCATCAAGAAGGACTCCAAAGTCGATTAATGAGAAAACAGACTGAGAAGTCCGCACAAGCAGTCAGACATCTCAAGAAGGGTTTTTACCTCCAAAGTGAATTACAAGCTAATAAGCGGGGGCCTTGAGGTGCTCAACCTCCGCGAGTCATCATCAACAATTGGGACTTGTAGATTTCCAACTTCCGAGAGTTACAAACCGACGAACGGAGCGTTTAGGTGCTCAACCTCCGCAAGTCATCCCCAACGATCAGAACCTGTAGATGTCCAGCTTCTGAAAGTTACAAGCCGACGAATGGGGCTTTGAGATGCTCAACCTCCGTGAGTCATCATCGACGACCAGAACCTGTAGTTATCCAGCTTCTGGGAAAAAAAAAACGATGAGCGGAGCCTTTAGGTGCTCAACCTCCGCAAGTCATCCCCAACGATCAGAACATGTAGATGTCCAGCTTCTGAAAGTTACAAGCCGGCGAACGGGGCCTTGAGGTGCTCAACCCCGTAAGTCACCCACAACAAAGCTTCTCGAAAAAAATGGCGAGCGGAGCTTTTAGGTTTCAGCCTTCGCAAGTCATCATCGACGACCAGAACTTGTAGTTATCCAGCTTCTTGGAGTCACAAAAAAAAAAAAAAAGAGCGGAGCCTTTAGGTGTTCAGCCTTCGCAAGTCATCATCGACGACCAAGACCTGTAGTTATCCAGCTTCTTGGAGTCACAAAAAAAAAAAAAAAAAAAAAAAAACGAGCGGAGCCTTTAGGTGTTCAACCTTCGCAAAATCATCTTCGACGACCAGGACCTGTAGTTATCCAGCTTCTGGGAATCACAAAGCCGACGAGTGGAGTCTTTAGTTTCAGCCTCCGCAAGTCATCCTCGATGACCAGAACCTGTAGTTATCCAGCTTCTGGGAGTCACAAGCCGACAAGCGGAGCCTTTAGGTGTTCAACCTCCACAAGTCATCCCCAACGAGTCACAAGCCGACCGACGTGCAGAGTCTTTAGGTGTTCAACCTCTGCAAGTCATCCTCGAAGACCAAGACCTGTAGGTGTCCAACGTCTGGGAATCACAAGTTGATGAGCGTTTAGACGCCCAGTCTTCACAAATCATCGTCAACAATCGGGACCTATAGGTGTCTAGCTTCCGAAAGTTGCATAATAATGTTTGTCTACTATGTAAATAATGAATAATGAGAAGCCAAAATCAGTTGTTTGTCTTTGGACACACACTCATGAGATCACTTCCATGAATGCGTATCCAAAGAGGGGCAACTGTAAACACCTGATTTTGGCTCGGGATCAAAATACCGTATGCGAGGAATCGAGATTTGAAAAATATATATAGTATATATATACATATATATATTTGAAAACTAAAAAAAAAAAAAAAAAAAAATTTTTTTTTTTTTAATAATAAAAAATTTTAAAAAAAATAATAAAAAATTCAACGGTGGAAAATTGCCTCTTTTCCACCGATTTTATTTTTTATTATTAAAAAAAAAAAGTTTTATTAATTAATTAAATAATATGCAAATTGTTCTATAAATACAAGGAATGCTATGAGGGCTTCAAGAAGGGAAGCTACGGTGAAGAGTTTCAAAGGAAGAAAGAATGAGAGAAAAAAAAGAGAGAAAGAGAAATAGAAAAAAAAAGAGTGAAAAATACCGATAATTATCGGACTCGGTTCCTCGTACGGTATTTTATCCTCCCATGAGTTAGATATATTTCTCTCATCTTCAATATCATATTTTGTATTTTCTAAATGTGAAATAAAATTGAGAGTTTATATACATATATTATCTATTTATGTATAATATACTTGTTAATATATATATATATATATGTATAATATATGTTTATATTATGTTTATGTATTACTATATATATTTATATTATGTTTATACTATTATATATATATATGTATAATATATATTTATATTATGTTTATGTATTACTATATATATCTATACGTATAATATATATTTATATTATGTTTATGTATTACTAATTACTATATATATCTATATGTATAATATATATTTATATTATGTTTATGTAATACTATATATATCTATATGTATAATATATATTTATATTATGTTTATGTTATCTATTTATCTATATGTATAATATCTATTTATATTATGTCTATGTAATACTATATATATATATTATGTATTATGTATAATATATGTATATTATGTATATGTGAAAAAAATTTCAAAATTGACTTAGGTCATTCCCAAACTTTGATGAAGGTTACAACTCGGTCCTTGGACTCTCGGGTCATTTCTGGGACGTTATCGAGTGTTATAAACCAAACCGGAAAAGTTTTGGGCCATTTGTGCAAATTTTGTTTTTTGTTTTAATTCAGCTCGTTTTTTAAAAAAAATTACATTTTAATTTCTAAACTTTTCTAGACATTCCATGATTTCTCAAAATGTTACAAATAAGTCTAGAATAATTTTTGGGTTATTTTTGGAATTTTATCAAGTGTTACAAATAAATCTAGAATAGTTTAGGGTCAATTCTGTAATTTTAAAAAACTATTTTCAGTTAAGTTATATTTTTTTTCGAAAATTACAATTTTTATTCCTAGATTTTTCTGGACATTCCATGACTTTTCAAAATGTTACAAATAAGTATAGAATAATTTTCGAGTTATTTTAGAACTTTACCAAGTGTTACAAATAAGTCCAGAATAGTTTAGGGTCATTTCTGCAATTTTCGAAAATATTTGTCCAATTCAGCTCAAATTTTTATAAATTGCATTTTGGTCCCTATATTTTTTTTGGACATCCTATAACTTCTTAAATGGGATAAATTAGTCTAACGAGCTTAATATTTTCAAAAATTATTCGTGCATGTTTTGACACGTTTAAAATGGCTCGAGAGTTAAACCATTTTCTTTGGAGCACGATTAAATTTAGTTCTCTCTTGTTTATTTGAAAAAAAAAAAAAAATTGTTTGTGCATGGTTTGTTTAATTGAAAGAAAATGCATGTAGTTTTATTTTGGGCCAAGCATGATTAAAACGGGCAATTCGGGCAAAATTGAAAAACATTTCAAAAGCAAATTAAAGTACCGAAAGGGCGGATTATAAGCTCGCGAGCTTTTAAGACGTAATCAAACCCCCGAACTCGATTCTCTGGACGTAGACCTTTCTAAGCCCTAGGATGTTAATTTCATGTACCCTAGGCAATTTTAGGATTCCGATTAGCCTTCAATTAATCGGTGGCGACTCTTTCAAAAAAATCCGGTCCGGTTGATGACCCCGCTCGACCGGACCCGTCGCTCGCCAAGAGTCTCATTCTTGTCAAAAGTCTCATTCTTGTTGCCAGCCATGATCGTAAAAGAAAGATTTTTACTATGAGTGAAAATGCTTAAGCGAAAAGCTTGAACTGAGGATTAAGGCACAGAAAAGGGGCAGAAAACACTTGAACTCTGAGAATGAGATAACTTGGACGCGTAAAGTGCTAAGTGATAAAGTTTGGCTTTTTATAGCCAAATATGGGGAAATCGAACGGTTATCTTCGAGAAAATCAGACAATGATTACACCTCTTTTGGGGTAAAATCGAAGCAATGTCAGAACCTAAAGGGTTACATCAGGGAGACAAAGGGTCGAAACAGTACGGAAAACTATCAGCCTACCCCCTATTACAGTAGTCAAAGAGACGCGCATGCATCAGACGTCCTTTCGACTTCTCGCCAAATAGTACATTCATTAAATGCTCAAACCCCTATAAACAAACGTGCTCACCAAAAACCTCAAGCAAGCCTCTCCTAAGACCCTATCAACGGTAGCGTTCGCCAAAAGAGTAGCGAACGATCATCCATAAAACCTGGTAACCAAAGCGTTCGCCTAAAAGGGTAAATGATCAACATTCCAAAACTCTAGGAACCAACACCGTTCACCAAAGGTACAGAGCATCGAAAGGCACAAAGATTAACCAAGACATCAAATGTCCAATCAGGAAGTCACTATCTCAAACCCTTCCTCACAAGATCGAGCTCGACTGAAGAGACTTCACTCAAGCTTCAAGGGCAAATGTTGGGTATCGATAGTGACAACCCAATACTGAATAAGACCCATCATGCTTCCAAGGCCCAATAACATTTCAGAGTGGTGAAACCCAAATCATTCAAGACTAGGTCAACCCACACTAAGGGTAAGTTGGAACCCATAAAAGCGATACAGTGCCAAACCCGGAATTAAGATGGTCGCCAAAAGTCCCTACTGGTCGCCATAAACCAATGCCCAAGTCTCTCACTGCTCGCTATGGGAACACTCGCCAAGAGAGTCAAACCTCTCAACTCTGGTCCCACAACAAACACCGAATATACATCCACGATGTCCCGCATATCTCGGGCACATATTCTACAAAAAACACATAAGACAACTGCAATATTACATGATAACCGTAATATCTGCTATCCTTATCTGCAACGACACAATATTTACAGATATATTCGGTTACCAAAATAGTTTGGTATTCCATCCTTATAAATACTCCTACTTTAAATATGTTATTTACATTATGAGTTCATATACACAATATACTCATTTAAGCATCGTAGTGGGACCCGGAGGAACCCCCTTTGTTGCGCTCCCCTTCTTGCAGGTTCACTGGAGCTTCGACGAAAGCTTGCGGTCATCAACCAATTGACATCCAAATCGCTGCCAAATCAGCACTCAGGAACTTCAGACCCAGCAATAACAACAACACTCCTTCATCACTTCTCTCCTCCGGTCTGTCTCTGTCAACGACGTTTGTTCTGGTCATTCATTTCTCACTATATTAAGGTTTGTTCCTAATTAATTCAATTATCGTACCTTATTTCATCAGCAAGAGCCGCCTCTCCGCATATTAGAAGCACTCCATATGTCGACAGGCATATACTCTGTAATTTTGACTTCGTCTACTTGGAACCGTGTATGGTTCTTGTTGCATCTGTGTTTTTTTTTGTCCAACTTGTTGCATATGTTAATTCTCTTGTGTTTTGACCTGTTATGAGGTTGGGTTTGGTCTATGGTTCGTGTTTATAGTCAGTGCTTGTCAAAGTTGTGGGCTAAGTATCAAAAGCTTGCAATGCAAGTGCTTCCCAATTACAATCGATTTCTTAATCAAGGTTTATTTTTTCCCTATATAATTATTTCATCCATTTGGATCTAGGTCATTTATCTATTTGTTTGTTCTTGGCATGTTCTGTTTCAAATACAATGTCTACTAATTTCTTCATATTCTCCAATAATTAATTCTCGCTGGCCACGTCCTATAGGGATCATTGCATCAATAGCAATAAGTCCTGTTTGAAGAGGCTCATATACGGAACGTCTCGAAATAATACCCGGAGCGGGGGATTCAATTAACCGAGATTCCGAAGAAGAAATTTCACCTCGACCAACAATAGGTTTTGCCATTACAACGTTGGTTCATGGATACATTTCCTTCCTTTTGTGGTAGTATAGCTTAAATCGGTTATTTGGGTTGAAAATAAAATATAAACAATTTTGGTCGTTGTTAATATATTGTGTACAGTGACGAAATTTATTGTCAAAGTGACGTCAAAACTTTAGTGACGACATATTGGCGTCGTGAATACCTTTAGCCACGGGTCCTATTGGGACAAGATTTTGATCACCATCACTAAATTTTAGTGACGATAAACAAATAATTAGTCGCAGTGGTATCCGGATGTTAGGCTCGGTTTTGAATAGTAAGAAAGGACCGAATGGAGATAAAAGCCCAATTGCAAAGCAGAAAAGCCCAAAGAAAAATTGCTCACAAAATCCAATCCCTACACACCTGAGATTTCCATTTTCTAGGCTGAATAATACAGCATTGAACAAACGACTGACAGCGTGCGCCTCCGCCACTCGCCTTTTCCTAGCCATCTTCGAGAACGAACTACCTCCGCCCAACCTCCGCCGTCCTGTCGCCGTCAGTCTCATCTTGGCCACTTAGAGAATCACTGGTAAGGCGGAAGAGTCCACTGCTGAGACTACAGTACCTGAGAATCAAAAACCTGTTCTGGTCGGGTCGGTCCTTTCTGCTGGACACTCCCTCCGCAGCACACTATCGTCTCTGCGTTACCGACCCAATAATTGGAAATTTGACAATCTCTGTTGCTTCTTTCCTCAATGGCAAGTCTAGCTCCCCATTCCACATTCATCCCCTGCGCGAAATTTTCCACAGACACCAGTCACGGTGTCAACCCTTTAAGAATGCTTTCCTTTTCAAGCAAGGCCTCAGCCTTTGCCCCCTTACACAAGAAGACCTGCATCCTTCCCAAGAGCTTCAAGGCTTCTGCCGGAGCCATTAATAACCCAGTGGCTGGAAACGTTCCTCCTCCACCCAGTTCTGCTCCTCCTGCTTCCCGGCAAAAGTACATAACTTGCTCACTTATGATGAAGCGTTAAGTTGGAAAATGCTTTGTTACATTGATGTCAATAATTTCTAGATATACTTGTTAAATTGCATGAATATTTCGTTCCTTCCATACTGATTATCAATTCATATTACATACACTTTCCATTCTGGTGAAACCTTTCACCTCGATATTGAAAATACTTCTCATGCATCGTGCCATTGCTAAAATATCTAATTCATGATAATCTGTTGGAAGACCAGTGTGAGAAGGCATACTGTATCAGTTTTTGTTGGAGATGAAAGTGGTATGATCAATCGAATTGCTGGAGTGTTCGCCCGTAGGGGATACAACATTGAGTCTCTTGCTGTTGGGTTAAACAAGGACAAGGCGCTTTTCACCATAGTTGTTTCCGGAACAGAGAAGGTGCTGCAACAAGTTATGGAGCAGCTTCAGAAGCTTGTGAATGTATTGAAGGTAAATCATTTCCTAGTCTTCAAACATCTTTCTATCTTCAGCGTTCATTTTTTTTCGCTTCATGGAAATTTCTTCAAATCAAGATATTCATATTTGTAACTGTATACAGCTTTATTGTTTATGCGAAACTTGTGCTTGCTGAATTTAATTAGCCCTACACAAAATATAAGTTTTTTTGATTCCTCTATCAGATGGCGGGCCTTACAGGTCAGTGGCTTTCTCAAAGCAGTGGGATAACTTTCACCTTTTGCCGTAAATATCATGCTTGGAAAGACATATTTTTTCTGTTTTCTGCTGCTTATCCTAGTGTTCGTGCAATTTTATTTATTGAAAACATAGGATGAAAGAGTGCAGCTTTTGCATTCTTCACTCTCTAACCCAAAACTCTAATAAAGTTTGACTATGCATTGTTTATTGTAAAGCACATTGAATAGTTCCAATTTCCATCTAATCTTTGTAAACTAATGAGCAGGTTGAAGATATTTCTAACGAGCCACAGGTAGAACGCGAATTGATGCTCGTGAAAGTTAACGCTGAACCTGAACACAGGGCAGAGGTAGTTAGGACCAATTCCTTTTGTTAACATGGTTTTCTCTGAATTGCAGGGGTCTATATTATTTTTGTTAATTCCAAGATTTGTTTGCTGTTAAATTTTTCAGCTTATGTGGTTGGTGGGCATCTTTAGAGCGAAAATTGTGGATATCTCAGAAGATTCATTGACCATTGAGGTAATATCTTTAAGCATCTTATGCCCCATTTTTGCTGAACGTCCTCAAACTTATTGATTATGATTCATATTAGATAGGTGTCCGGAATTGAGAAAAAATGCTTATAAACCTGTTTACCGTTTGAGAGGGTCAGTTCTTTAACATGAAAAAAAAATTATTTTTTCAAAAAGAATTTCTTTCACATATTGGCAGCCAAATAGAAAATTCACGTTTGTTGCCACTGAAATATTATTCAGTTCTTGTGCTAGTAACAAGGGAAAGGCAAAACTTTTGAGCTTAGGCTGCACTTGCACTTTTATATGCTCTGCCCATTCAACTTATATGTATTACCGTCTTTTATTTAGTATTCGCTACTTGGCAACTGAACTATGAGAATAGAGCATGCTGTCATAGAATAGAAAATATAATTATAGTCAATTTTCAAAGAAATCAAAGGTTTTTCTCTTAAAACTCTGTAGTAAGGAGCATTAAATAGGATATATATTGAAGATGCAATAGCTCTTCTTCTTCTGGGTCGGTTGTACTTATTGCTTCTCCAATCGATTGTGTTTTACTCTAATCAGTAGAACAAGATGTTTTTCTTAAACTTTTTGTGTTTGCTTTCTTTAGATTTAGAAAGGATGACGTTATACCTTCAATTCAGGTAACTGGAGATCCGGGCAAGATAGCTGCTGTGCAGAGGAATCTAAGCAAGTTTGGAATTATAGAAATTGCACGAACTGGGAAGGTTGTTTATCTTACTCAATCTCGATCGGTGTCTTGCAGTTGCATTTGAGCACACACTTGTATATATATGCAATTATGCATTAGTTTAGAGAGATGCTATCAGCATTTGATCTATTTTGGTTGTAGATTGCTCTGAGAAGAGAGAAATTGGGCGCATCTGCTCCATTTTGGCGTTTCTCAGCAGCTTCATATCCAGATCTAGAAGAGAATATACCTGTTGAGACTCTGGTGGCTGCTGCTCCGGATAGAACAGTAAAAGATCAAACTGATTATGCAGGGGTATGCACACTGATAGCTGCTTTCATTTTTTATGTAGAAAGATTATCTATCTATTCGCATGTGGATGTTGCTGACTTTAGGCATGTATTCTGATTGCTATACCTTTGTGTCATACATATTGAAGGGAGACGTTTATCCGGTTGAGCCAATGGATGGGTTGGCTTTCAATCAAGTCCTTGATGCACATTGGGGTGTTCTCAATGATGAAGATGTAAGAATGTTTTTTTACAGGTTTCATACTCTTCATCCACTACTTTGAGCTTCCATGGTAATGCATGTTGATGCGAAATTAGTTCTATTTCTTTCTTCGAAAAGTGAGAGGTTCATGCAGTAGGCGTACTTCAACTTTGACTCTTACTTCCTAAATATCTTTCTAGTGTTAATAAAACACGGATAATCCTTCTAGTGAAGATTTATAAGAGACAATTATACATCACATCCCAACTCTGAATTATTTTAGAGATCTAGAGAATTGTTCTGAAATGCCATGTACTAATATACATCACATCCCTTGGCCTGACCCTGAAGTCAATTGAACAATGATGCAGAGATATGGATTTACAGATTATATTCTTTAACTAACTTTTGTAATCTTTAGGCAAAATTTATATGGTATTAGATTTATCAATTAGACAAAACATATATCTCATTCAAATTGTATAAGCACTATGTTCATACTGGATGAATTTTTCAGACTTCTGGATTACGATCACATACTCTGTCCGTGCTGGTAAACGATAGTCCGGGAGTTCTTAACATTGTTACTGGTGTTTTTGCAAGGAGAGGCTACAACATCCAGGTATGTATAACTCTCTTTTGTCCAATATCCTTTTTTCTTTCTTCTTCTTATATTAATTGAAAAATATTTATTCATTTTAGTTAGGTGAGCTAACTTTGTGTGATTGTATTTGACAGAGTTTGGCTGTTGGACATGCAGAGGTGGAGGGCCTTTCACGCATTACAACTGTAGTGCCCGGTACAGATGAGTCCATTGCCAAGTTGGTGCAACAAATTTATAAACTGATTGATATTCATGAGGTGTGTGTGTATGTGTGTTCAAGCTTCTGTTTTTTCTGCCTTAATTAATCCGCTTGATAAAGTAGAACTTCCTTATTGTTTCTGGCATAGTTAGTTAGTTATTTAAACTTGAATTGTCTGTACATATATTGATTGGTCTGTCTATTTACTACGCTATTATGTCTGATCCGATGACATTGTTGCTATTCTAATCCCTACACATCAGGTTCGTGATATTACACATGTCCCATTTGCTGAGCGTGAGCTGATGTTGATAAAAGTAGCTGTCAATGCTACTGCAAGACGTGAAGTTTTGGATATTGCTAGCATTTTCAGGGCTAGAGCCGTTGATGTGTCTGACCACACGATAACCCTTGAGGTAAATTCTTCTTCTTTTGGTTAGGCTTTGTGGATGGATGGAGATTGAATTTAGAATATCTTTTGGGTAAATGGTCAAAGTGCCCCCTAAAGTTTGGCCGAAATTTAAGAATCCCCTTAAAGTTAAAAGTGTCCCTTAATGTTTGAAAATGATGAAAAATTCTCCCTTGTCAGATGCCCTTTTAGGGGCAATTTTTCATCATTTCTTAACATTATGGGGGATTTTAAACTTTTAAGGAGGATTCTTAAATTTCGGCCAAATTTTGGGGGCACTTTGACCATTAACCCATATTTTTTTGATCTTGTCTTCCATTTCTGCAATCATCAATCAAGTAAAGCCTCCCTTCCTCTCTGATGTTGCTGCTCATTGAGGTAAATAATCATTTGTGTTTTTGTGTTTGGTAAAATGTGCAGCTGACTGGAGATTTGGATAAGATGGTAGCGCTGCAGAGACTTTTGGAACCGTTTGGCATTTGTGAGGTATATGGCATTTCATTTCATATATATATTTAGAGACAGAGAGAGATACAAAGAGAGTAACTGTGTATTGGTGAATGGTGTTTTTGATGTGTTTTTGTTAGGTTGCGCGGACCGGAAGAATAGCCCTGATCAGGGAATCGGGTGTCGATTCAAATGTTCTTCGTGGATATTCCTTCCCGGTTTGAAGAAATGAATGCAGTTTGAGAAGGGTGGCAGAAGTTGGTTGTTCTTCCACCATTTTATTATCCTCTGCTCTTATTAACCTTTTGGTTTGATTTGAATTGATTTTTGTTGATTTGGGTTTGCTTGGGACACTGAAGCTAGTTTGAATACATATACGATTTTTTTTACGAGATATATCTTGAAAAATAAATAAATACGGAAATATCCTTAATTTAAAAAAAAATACAAAAATATTCCTTCATACAAATGACATTCGTGGGTTGACATAAAAGGAATCACCCACGAATCTGATTTGCGGGTGCTGTTCTTCAACTTTTTACTTTGCTGTTTTTTCCATTGTTTGCTTTCCATTACTTGCTTTCCAATCAACTTGTTGCTTTTACTATTGCTTGGTGGTTTTTATTCTTAAACTAATTAAATATAAGAGTAAAAGCCATTTATGTGTCTCAAATTCAAAGTCACAATTTTACAAAAAGTATCTCAAAAAACATTTGTTACTTTCGACTATCTCAAAATTATAAATGTATTTACTTTAATTGGGTACCTGAAAGTAATAAAATAAATAAATAATAATTTAATAAAGACAAAGTAAATATATTCGATTACTACATTAAAACAACTTAGATATACTTGAAAGTAAAGTAAAATAAAGTATAGTTAACTTAATGAAACAAAATACTACATACGTGATTGACACATGACTGAAATATTAAAGTAGATACATTTATGATTTATGAGGTATCCGAAACTCGAAAGTAACAAAAAATTTATAAGGTACGTATTTATAAAAACGTGAATTCAGAGGTACCTAAATTACTTTTATCCTTTAAATATATTGATTAATATTAATAATTATTAATACAATGTTACTTAATACTTTTAATTAATGTGGTTTTGGTTTTGTGACTTCTATTAGTGTAATATGTCTATAAAAATGTTAAAACCTACTTATTTTAACTGTACATGTAAAATCATAGAAATTATTGAGGGTTTGTAAATTGATTACTTGATATGTAATTTAAACGTGAGAATTGTATGATTGATATACACCAATTAAAATAGATTAATTTGATATTGGAAAATGAAAAAAGTTCATTACAAACTTGTCACAATCTAAGCAATCTAGTCAAATTGATATATAACTAAAAGTTTGATTCGCATTTCCGCGTATATAAACATAATTGTATTAAATGAAATAATATGGTTATTTATTAAGTATATTTAATAATTTAAAATTATTTTTTGGTAATAATAATTAAAGAAAGTGTTGATGTTAAGCGCGTGCATCCAAGTCGCCATCTCTCGGCCAAAACCCAGGAAACCCCCAAATTGTTTCCCTAGGGTTTCTGTGCTGATTTTGTTCGAAAGCTGTCGTGAACTGCTTGGATTCTTGGTATTAATTGCCAATTGCAACCCACCAATCAGGAGAGAAAGAGAGGAGAGAAGCTACTTCAGTTGATGTCGACAGAACCATGCAAGGAAGGGAGAGGAACGTACCAATACACACACTGAAGAACAGAGCGAAGGCTACGACATTTTCCACCATTTCACCTTGGCCGAATTCTGAACCAGCTCCTCCTTCAATCCGTCCACTGCTAACCTGATTTTCTATTTTCCTTTCCCACCTTGTGTCTGCAGGGAGTATTCACCCACGGTGACGGCGACGAAACCACGACCGGAGATGTCCAACTCCTCCAGCTCCAGCGATACGAATAGACCCGATAGACTCGTCACAGAACTGGAATCGAACCAAGAAGTGCAGCAGGGAGCATGGTATGTGGGCAATATTCTAGCTCGGAAGACAATCAAAATCAGCACCATCCATAATGTCCTCCAATCGACATGGGCTAGATATGGCAAAGTGGCCATATCGGAGGCGGAAACGGGAATCATACTGATGGAATTTGAGAAGGAAGAAGTGGCGAAACAGGTTTTGGATATGTTGCATTGGGCGATCAATGGACATATCTTGAACATAAAAAAATGGGAACCAAGCAAGGGGGTCAAGAAGGTTGAGTTCAACAAGGTAACCTTATGGACCCAAATACATGACCTAGGACTGGAGAAATTCAATGATAGTAATGACTGGAAAATAGGAAGCTTGATAGGAAGATGCCTGAATATAGAAAGCACGGTTGGGAAAATAAGTAGGAGTTATATGAGGGTCCGTGTGGAAGTATATGGGGATACACCGTTGTTGGCGGGATTCTGGTGGAAGAATTCTCAGGGCGTAGAAAGGTGAACTACAATAAAGTATGAACGGCTATCAGATTACTATTATGGATGTGGCATGTTGGGTCACACGACCCAGGTATGTAAAGAGGCAATTCACATGTCAGAGCTTGATCCGAAGGTACCAACATATGACCCGTGGCTAGTCGGTGTGAGACCAAGACAGACCATTGGGCGGCAGCATGTGGGGGAGGGGAAGGCCAGGGATCAAACACAACACCAGGTGCAACGAGATCATGGTTCGATATAATGGAGGACCTAAGACAATCGACAAAGAAAGGAACAACCAAGGACAAGGGTGAGGAGGAAGTCTCAAGCCGAGAAGGGGACCCAAATGACCCGATGCACATTGTTCTAGAGGGAGACATACCACAGGGGAGGAGTAAGGGGAAGGCACCGAAGAATTGTGAGGCTTCAGAGCATACGACACAACCGATCGGAGAAATGGAAATCACCATACACAAACCTCACCAACATGCCCAAGTCATACTACATGCCAACCGAACCGACCCACCACAGATCCACCCATATACCAAAAACACAAACCTAGAGGGGAGAGTAAACCAACCGAACCACATACAACCTGCCCATGACATCCCAGCCCTATACCGAACTGCATCACCCACCAAGACGAGTGATAGACCAAACCGCATACAAACCCTACCGATCCTAGCCAAGCTTCCCAAGTGGATGCAATCCCAAACATACCAAAGACTAGCCCTTCCACTAGAAACAGCGAACCCCCATAACCCCCATACACCCATGATCACATACCTTGCCGACCAATCCGACCACCCTCCAACACACGACAACCAAAACCCCATCCAAACCTATATTGTGGAGAACCCGCCGGATACACCCACTCCATCACCCACCCTAGACCAAACAAACCAAGCCTCTGGTCTAAGCCCGTACCTCAATAAAATGACACTCAAGAGATCGGGGGAGGATATGGAGGACCAATCCATCGGCAAAAAACAGAGAAGGGGGGAGGACGACCCGAACCGAGAAGGGGGGAAGACAAAACCGATGAGGAAGAGAAAAGTAGAGAGGAACCGAGTAATGAACCGTGAACCGATGGAAACGACTGAACAAGAAGAGGGTTGTGGTGGCTGTTGGATCGTGAAATCCTGGATGTTGATCTGGCAGTGAATTAAATGCCAGACAAGGACATAAAGACGCTTATGCTCCAACTCCGGTGAACCTGCAGGTAGGGGAGCGCAACAGAGGGGGTGTCTCTAGGTCCCTCTCCGATGCTTAAATGAGTATATGTGTGTATAAAACTCAAAACGTAAGGAACGTATGTAAAGCAAGGGTATTTATAGGGTAGGAGAGATCAAACCGTATAAGGCAGCTGAATATCTTAGTGTATATTGTGTTGCTGAAGATTCGGATCGTGGGATATGGTAGTTACTGCGAGATATTGCAGTTACCAAATCTAATCTTTAGTGAATATGTGACCGAGATACGCGGGATATCGTGGCCACTTCCTTATTGACGGTTTAATGGGACCAGAGGAGAGAGGCAAGGCTCTCTTCGGGGCGAGCACTCTCATGGCGAGCAGTGAGAGGTCGCGGCCTAGCGAAGAATGGCGAGCACTCAGGGAGCATTTGGCGTCCTCAGAGACTTTGGGCTCGGTTCTGGGCCATTCTATGGAGGGCCAAGTTTATCTTGTACTCAGGCCGATCTGGTTCGAATATCATGGGTTTACCCCCTCTATGGTTATTGGGCCTTCGATGCCTTTTCCTTATTGGGCTGTCACTATCGATACCCAACATTTGCCCCCGAAGCTTGATTGAAGTTTCTTCAGTCGAGCTTAATTTCTTGGTAGGGTTTTAGATAGTGACGTCTTAGATTCGGTTTTCTTCGTCTCTTGTAATGGTTCATGACCTTTGAGGCAATTCGAGCTCGTTTGGCGAGCAGTTTCTTCCATGTTCAAAGCTGAAAGAATATCCTTCCTTTTATTCCCCTTTGGCGATCACTCGAGGTAACCTAGGCTTATGAAAGTCTATCTTTCTTGGTTAGGCGATCACTACCTACCAAAGGTATTTCTGATAAAGCCTATCAGTGCGCTGTCGACCACTTTGTCTACTTAGTGGATTTTTAGCATTTAATAACTGCACAGTTGTCCAGAGATCGAACGGTCGCTTGAGGCACGCCTGTCATTTACTTTTCCGTAGACCAAGGGTAGTCTGACAGCTGCCTGTACCAGCCAACCGTTTGTCTCTCCGAGGTGTCTCTTGAAATTCTGACATTGCTTCGGTTTTTTCCAAAAAGGTGCAATTATTCTCCTGTGTCGCTTCGATTCGCCCGTGGCGGTTACTTCTTTTTGGGCATATATAAGAGACATCAGTTTCTTTGTTTTGTTTTTTACGCTCCTTTACTTCTTCAGATTTCCAGAGCTTTTTGTGCGAATCCTTTTTCTTTCTTCTTCAATCTTCTTCAACCCTTTTTCCCACTGTTTCCATGGCTAGGTCAAAGAGTTAAACACACAGCCACCAAGGGTCCTAAGAATGCCAATGCCCCCAAGAATACAAATGCCCCCTGACCATTAGGGATGGCGTCGTGCCACCCTCAGCGGGGGAACAACCTGATGTGGGGAGATCCGCAGCCACCCCATTGGTGGTGGATGGGCCTGAGCTTCAAACGCCCATCTTTTCTCCGAAAGGTAAACATCCGTTCTTTCAGTGCTCTGTTCTGGTAATATTCCCTGCTGTTCCTTGTTTTTTATGTTTGCCATTGCCATATCTGAACTTATTTGAGTAGATGTCAAGCCTAATGAGTTGAAGCCGGCTTACTTTAAGACAATGGTGGAGCTTGGTGGCCTCAGTGTGGAGGATGCTCCTAGGCATCCTGGCTTAGGTCTGCACTATCCTCACGACGGAGAGGTTTACATCTATGCGGCCCAAATTGATGCTGGGTTGCGTTTTCCTTTTTGTGAGGATTTGCAGACATTGTGCCAGTTCTATGGGATCCACCCCACGCAACTCGTTCCTAATGCCCTTAGGATGTGAGTCGGTTTAAAGTTCATGTGCATACGCCAGGAATGGGCGTATTCACTGGCCTTGTTCCGGTGTTTTTTCCGACTGGCAGCTGGGGCGAACCACCTCCATCACTTCCAACCACGCTGGCCGAAGTTTGCAGAGTGGGGAGGCCCTCAAGCATGGATTTGGAATGTTCATGTCCGTCTGGTCGATGATTTCCGGGCCACCAACTCCAACTATAAGAAGTTTTACTTCTTTTACAAGGGGGTGTACCCTGGAAATTGTTTACCCCGGACAAGGATTTCCCTCCTTCCTTCAAAGAGCTGTCAGGGAGTGATCGGAACGCCATCGACGACCTATACCGGTTGCATCGGTCGTCCCAATTCAAGTCCATTCGCTCAGTGGCGGAGACTACTGAGAATATGCTTGATATGGCGGGAATTCATCAAGCCACGCCAATCTTTGATGATTGGGTACTTTTCTAACCCTGTTCTTGTTTTATCGTTTGTAGGCAAGGCCTAGGCAAGAGCCGAAAACTGATAGGTCTCTTTGATGACCAGGGATCGGCGGGGTTGTCCTCCGACCAGGCATTGCTGAACTCTCCTCCCCCTCTAGGCGTTCGTCCAAGAGGAAGTCTGAGGAGGTGCTTCCCTCGTCCACTGCTGGCCCTCGCCAACCAGGTATGTTGCCTCGCCATTTGTAGATTTAACGTTTTCGTACTTTGCATTTTTTTGGTTTTTGACATCTTGTCTTGTTGTTTTGCAGAGAAGTCCTCGACTGACGTGGCCCGTGACCCTCCTCCTCCTCCCTCCAAGAAGGTCAGGAGTGAGGAGCACCCAGAAGTCGACCAGCATCCTCCTCCTCCCCCTCCTAAGGGCTCTTCTGCCAGCAAGGGGAAGGGTCTGGACGTGACGCCTCCTTCTCCATCTCCCCAGGGCCCTTCTGCCACCAAGGAGAAGGCTTTGGCCTTGGCGCCTCCTGCTCCTACTGTGCCCACGGTTCCTCCTAAGGAGTCTGGGACCCAGAAGAAGGGGCCCGATGCTTCCAACTCTTCAAGGGCTCCTGCGGAGGAGTACTGCTCCATGGCGAGCTTGTTCTAGCCATTTAAGGATGCGAATTCTCGGGGGCCTTGGGTCCCTTGAGGGGACCTTGCGAAGAAGGGGTACCCTGCCCAGAAGAGCCTCTGGGGTAGCCCATACATGTGCATGCGGCTTCTTGATGGGATAATTCCCCCCAAGGACCGCTCGATTGTTCCCACAGAGCTACCTCAGATCGAGGGGTTCCTGCGGACCCACTTCGAACGAGTCGCCCTGGTATGATCTCGCCTTCTTTCCGTTCTTTTTTCCTTGTCGTTCCCTTTTTGTGTTGATGTCCTGACAATTTTCCTTATGTTTTTGTTATCAGCTCGTTCGGGAAGAGGTGATTCTTGGTCGCGTCTTCGGCGAGCTCGCCAACAAGCATTCTGACCTGCTTGTCGAGCTGGAGCAGTACCGAAGTACGGGGGTCACCCCCGGGCAATTGGAGGACATCAAGAGGACCGCTGATGTGGCGATCGCCTTGGTGGACGGTGCCCGGGAGGAGTACTTCAAGATGGAGCAGCGTCTCCTTGCTGATGTCAAGAAGAGGGAGTCTGACGCTGCGACCGCCCTTCAGGATTCTGAAGCCCTTCATCGGTGTTTAGATGAAGGGGAGGCTGTCAGGGCTCGCTTGGAGGCGGAGCTGAAGGAGGCCCGAGCCCAAGGGGCGGAGTCAGAAGCTCGACGGGTCGCCGCTGAGGCGCAACGGGATGCTGCTGAAGCCAGGGGGGTCGCCCTGGAGAAGGAGAAGGAACAGATGGCTGAACAGCTGAAGTCTGTTCCTTCACCCCAGAGTGTTGTTGACGAATTCAAAAAGTCTGATGACTTCGTTGACTGCGCTTTGGCGGTGATGAAGTCAGAGATTGCTGACTTCCTCTACATTCTGGTCGAGGACGTCCAGGCAGTTGATCCCAACTTCCCTGTTGGTGAAGTCGAGTCCCTGAAGGGCTTCCTCCGAAGTCAAACCCTTCCGCAGCCTACCACTACTGCTAAAGAGGTTGACCCATCTACGGCTGAAGAGGTTGCCCCCGAAGGCGAGCCGAGCCTTCCTGCCCCCGAAGGCGAGCAAAACGCTTCTGCCCCCAGGACCCAAAAGCTAAAAGTCTCCACCTCTCCGGCGATCACCTGCTGTTTTTGTTTCTAGATATCTGTTTTAGATAATAGTTTTTATCATTCCTTGTAATTATTTTTTTGAATTCAGACTCGGTTATTATTTTTCCTTATAATATTGGATGCCTTCCATATTCCCAAGCCTTTATGTTTATTTGACTTTGAATGTGTCGGCTATCCTTTCCGATATCTTGATCGCGTAATCGTAATTACTCCCGACTTTTTCTTGCTTTGTAATGGCCTCGACTTTTAAAGCCTTGGACCCAGCATAAGTCTGTGTGAACTTTCTAAGGACAATACTCTAACACTTAAAAGTATAGAATTCTAAGTTTCAAGAGATATTACCTTTTCGAAGTTTAAACCTTTGACTTGTTCTCATAGTAACGATAGCTTAAGGCTTCATCACCCGTAGTGATCGCCTAAAATCCCTTTATCCATTGTTTGGTGGGTTGATAGCAGATCTCTTTGTCTGGCTTTGGCGTCTGCTCTCTCGTTTTTGCCTAATTCTATTGTTAGGACTTTTTGGCCTGACTTTGGCGTCAGGGCTTTCATTTTGCCTAACTTGTTTGCTAGGTCTTCTGGCCTGACTTTGGCGTCAGGGCTTTTTGGCCTATCGTTGGCGATAGGGCTTTTGGCCTAACTTTGTTGTTAGGCTTTTGGCCTAGCCTTGTTGCTAGGGCTTTTTGGCCTATCATTGGCGATAGGGCTTTTTGGCCTAACTTTGTTGTTAGGGCTTTTTGGCCTATCATTGGCGATATGGCTTTTTGGCCTAACTTTGTTGTTAGGGCTTTTGGCCTAGCCTTGTTGCTAGGGCTTTTTGGCCTATCATTGGCGATAGGGCTTTTTGGCCTAACTTTGTTGTTAGGGCTTTTGGCCTAGCCTTGTTGCTAGGGCTTATTGGCCTAGCCTTGTTGCTAGGGCTTTTTGGCTTAACTTTGTTGTTAGGGCTTTTGGCCTGACTTTGGTGTCAGGGCTTTTTGTGCCCGATTTGGTTATCAAGTATTTTTTCTTCGACTTGCTTCGAGTTGACACGCTTTATGAAGGAATGGATTTCTTTTATTAACATAACAGTTTGATTTTAAGCTATGTATGAAATCTCCTTAGATGCTCAGAATTAAATGGACGGGGTAACCTTTCGCCTTCGGTGGTTTCCAAATAGTAGGATCCTGGTGCGGCGATCTCTACTACCTTGTACGGTCCTTCCCATTTGGCTGAAAGTTTATTTTTACTTTCCAGCCTTGTGAATTCATTCCTTCTCATAACCATCTCCCCCACGAAAAATTGGCGAGCGCTGACTTTTCTGTTGAAATATCGAGCGGTCGCCAAGCGCATCTTTGCTTGTGTTTTTTCTGAAAGCCATCTATTTTCCTCTGCTAAGTCGAGGTCAGTTCTGCGCTCGATCTCGTTTGCCTCCGCATTAAAGTGTAGGATTTTGTGGGTAGGCACTGTTATTTCGGCGGGTGCTACTGCTTCTGATCCGTACACTAAACTGAAAGGCGTTTCTCCTGTGGCCGCCTTAGGCGTCGTTCTGATGGCCCATAATACGTTTTCCAGTTCTTCTGCCCAATTCCCTTTGAATGCTCGAACCCTTTTCTTGAATCCAGCTAAGACAACCTTGTTGGCTGCTTCAACTTGCCCATTCGTTTGAGGATGATGCACTGAACTGAAACGATGGTCGACATGATATTCTTCACAGAGCCATTTGAGCTCCTTTCCAATGAATTGCGGACCATTGTCACTGATGAGTATTTTGGGAATGCCAAACCTGGAGAATATGTTGATCTTTAGGAACTTGATGACTTGGAATTCCATTGTCGAAGCTAGAGCTTTCGCCTCTATCCACTTAGTGAAGTAGTCGATCGCCACCATAATGTGAGTACGTTGACCAGTGCTAATAGGGAAAAGGCCCAATATATAGATTCCCCATTGAGCGAAAGGCCAGGCACCCGCCATTGGGGATAATAGTGTCGATGGTCGACCCGATCGTGGTGCAAATTGTTGGCAAGTCTCACACTTTTGCGTTAATTCGGCTGCATCTTTTCCCAAGGTCGGCCAGTAATATCCTAATCTGAAGATTTTCCTGGTTAGCGATCGAGCACCTTCATGACATGCTGCCACCCCTTCGTGAGCTTCTCGAAGAACTTTTTCTGTTTCAGGATGAGCAACACACCTCAGGTAAGGAGTCTAGTAGCCTCTTCTGTAGAGTTCCCCATCGATAATTAGATAACTGGCTGATAGTCTTCTAATCCTCGTGGATTCGCCTTCGTCATCTGGGAGGATCCATTCTTTTAAATAATTCTGGAACGGAGTCATCCATGTGACCTGTCCTTGAATGTTGAAGACCTCTGCTCTGCTTTCAAAGACTGAACATAGGGCCTTTTCCAGAAATTGCACATCCTGGATTGTTGTCCCTCCGAATGCCAGTTTACTCAAGGAGTCTGCCACCTGGTTTTCTTGGCGAGGAATAGACTCAATCGCGAAATTCGGGATTTCAGCGACCAGCTTCCTGGCGATGCTGAGATATTTCTTCATCTTTTCTCCTCTGGCCTCGTAGGTGCCATTAACCTGATTGACAATAAGCTCCGAGTCACTCTTTACCTTAAGCGCAGTTATACCCATTCCTTTTGCCAATCTGAGTCCAGTGATAAGAGCCTCATATTCTGCTTCATTATTGGTCGCCGGGAATGTCAAAGCGATCGCGTACTTCAAAGGCTCGCCCTCAGGAGGAATAAGAATTAAACCTGCCCCCGAGCCTTCTTTTGATGAAGACCCGTCTGTATAGAGCTCCCAGATTTGATTGTCGTCTGCTGATTGACTTGGCCTGTTTTCTGCTTCCGTTTGACCGTTACTCGTCCTTTCCACTATGAAATCAGCTAGTGCTTGACCTTTGATGGCCGTTTTTGGCGCAAATTTGATCTTGAACTCGCTGAGCTCGATCGCCCACTTGACCATTCTTCCTGAAGAATCTGGTTTTATCAGGAAGTTTTTGAGAGGTTGATTGGTGAGGACCGTGATGTCGTGCGCATGAAAGTAAGGTCTCAGCTTCCGAGCAGCAATAACTAAGGCATAGAGATACTTCTCAATCTGGACATATTTTATTTCAGCTGAGTTGAACATTTTGCTAATGAAATACACTGGACTCTGAACATTATTTTCCTCCCTTAATAAGACAGCACTGACTGCCACTTCGCTAATGCCTAGATAAAGGAAGAGCTGCTCGCCTGGAACGGGCTTTGCTGGAGCTGGGAGTGTTTAGATATGTCTTTTCAAGGATTGGAATGCTTCCTCGCAGTCTGGCGTCCACTCGAACTTGCGGTTGGCCCTCAGAGTTTTGAAAAATGGGAGGGACCTGTCGCTCGCTTTGGAGAGGAAGCGGTTGAGAGCAGCTAGGCGTCCATTCAGGCATTGGACTTCCTTGTGACAGGTTGGCGACTTCATTTCTTCTATGGCCTTTAGCTTTTATGGGTTTGCTTCGATTCCCCTTTCGCTGACCATGAAACCCAGAAATTTGTCGGACTTGACTCCAAAGGCGCACTTGGCAGGGTTCAGGCGAACACTATGTATCCTTATGCATTCAAAAGCTTCGCGGAGGTCCGCTGTGTGCGGATTTCCCTTGATGGTTTTGACGAGCATATCATCCACATAAGCCTCCATATTTCTCCCCAGCATGTCTTGGAACAGGCGGTTCACCATCCGCTGATAGGTTGCTCCGGCATTGATGAGGCCAAAGGGCATCACCTTGTAGCACAGAATGTCCCCATCAACATAAAAAGCGGCGTGAGCCTCATCTTCTGGATGCATTCTGATCTGGTTGTAGCCTGAGTAGGCGTCCATGAAGCTCAGCATCTCGTGACCAGAGGTAGCATCGACCAGCTGATCAATCCCGGGTAGGGGATACGAGTCCTTAGGGCAAGCCTTGTTCAAGTCACGGAAGTCGACGCACATCCTCCACCTGCCGTTCGATTTCTTAACCAAAACTGGGTTGGCGACCCATCTCTGGAATCTCACCTCTCTGACGAAGTCAGCCTCAATCAACCTGCCGACCTCCTGCCTGATCGCCAAACGCTTGTCCGTCCCGAATGACCTTCTTTTTTGTGCGATCGGCTTGATGGAAGGGTCTATTCTGAGCTCGTGGGAGATGATTTCTGTGCTGATTCCTGGCATGTCGCTCGGCTTCCAGGCGAAGAGTTCTTTAAATTCTTTGAGGAGGGCGGTCATGGCCTCCTTTTGATCCTCTTTCAAGGTGGTTCCAATGCGCACCTTCTTGTCCGGACCATCGATTTCGACCTCTTCCAATTCTTCCATGGGTGCTGGCCGAGCCAAGTCCACGCGAGGTTCGGCCTCTGTTTCAATGGCGAGGGCCTCCCTTTGGTTCTTCCTGCGCAGACAGTTCACATAGCATTGCCGCGAGGAAGGCTGGTCGCCAAGCACTTCTCCGATCCCGTTGGGAGTGGGGAACTTCATCTTTTGGTGGACTGTGGAGGCCACAATCTTGTTTGGATTGATCGTGGTCCTCCCTATGATGGCGTTGTAAGATGTAGGTGAATCGACCACCAGGAAAGTGACCGATACCTTGATGCTCTTCCATCCCTCGCCAAAAATCACTGGCATGGTTATAGCCCCCAGCGGATAAGTTGTCCTCCCCGCAAACCCAATCAACGGAAAGTCGACCCTCTTCAGGTCACGCTTGGACTTGCCCATCTTCTCGAAAGCGTCCAGAAATAGGATGTCTGTCGAGCTGCCTCCGTCGACCAGAATCCTTGCAACGTCACAGCCGTCAATATCTGCTGTGATAACCAAAGCATCATTGTGGGGGGTGGTAACATGTGCCAAATCATCTTCGGAGAATGAGATGACAATGTTCTCTTCAGGTCGGGGCCGCTTTCCCAACTGAACTGCTGTTGAGATCTGAGTGGCATAGACCTCCCTTGCGCTCGACCTCTCGCTGCCTGCACCGAATCCTCCTGCAATCAGATTTACCCTCCTCTTGCTTCCAGACGGCTCAGTTTGTTCAACAGGGGCTGGCGAACGATGTCTCTTAGGGGGCGTTCGACTTCGGTCTCGCCATGCCACAAACTCTTTCAACATTCCCCCTTGAATCAGCTTTTCTATGTCCCGCTTCAGAATGCGGCAGTTATCTGTCTTGTGGCCCTTGCACTTGTGGTATCTGCAATAGCTCTCGACATCTTTCCCCATGGGCTGACCACCTCGACGAGGCATCGGTGGCCTCGCCAAGGACCTCATCTCCATCTCGACTAGTACCGCTGAGATCTGCCTATTTAAAGGCGTAAAGTACTCAGGGACCTCTGGATGGCGAGGCGCTGGATTAGGCTCGACTCGGGGCCTGCTGACTCTTCCCTTCTTCTCCTTCTTCACCTCCTTCTTACTATCGCGTCAGGGTTCAGGAATCACCCTTAGCGAGGTCGTCAGAAAGTCAGCCTCTGTGTTCGCCCTTTCAAGGTCTATGAAAACTTTTGCTCTGGACGCCAACTTCTCCAGCATTTCGATCTCCTTCACATGGTAGCTGTTTCGCAGCTTCCTCGAGGCCTTGTTGGCCACATCCAGACCCCTGTAAAATGCTCGAATGATCTCCCCATCCGAGATTCGACGATCTATCTCCGTGACGTTCTAATGAAAACGCCCATAAAAGTTGGACAGCGACTCTCCAGGCTGCTGTTTGACCGAGTCCAGGGCGACCACGCTCTTCAGTAATTGGCGCTCGCCCATATACCTCTCCAGGAACTTGCTCCTTAACTCTGCCCAAGTTCCGATGGATCCTGCAGGGAGGCCAAAGAACCAGGACGAAGCCGAACCCGAAAGAGTGGATGGAAATAACAAAGCCAAGTGATTGGGATCATTTGACTTACCCAGGAGAGAGGCCTCGTGTTTATTGACATGTACGATGGTATCTCCTCCACCGCTATACTCAGGTATGGCCCGAGCAACTACATCCTTTGGGATTTTGATGGCGACGAGCTCGTCGGTAAAAGGGTGAGCAGACTGCTCCTTGAAGGGAGCTACGACTGTCAGTCGTCTTTCTTGGAGCCTTTTATAGATGAGGTCATCCATCTGATCCAAAGTGCAGTACATTGGCGAGGTTCCGGGTGGAGGAGGACCGGAAGGGTTGGCAGTGTATGCGTCTGCTGGCTCCTTGGTGTACGCCGGAGGTATGGACTGCTATCCTGATGTCATCTCCTGATCCTCCTGAGGCGCGGTGGGGCCAGGATTCGCCGCTTCAGAAGGTAAGGGCCCTGTGGCAGCAGGGCGGTTGTTTCCTTTAGGAGCAGAGGGATTGTCTTCTTGAGGAGTAGGGGCTTGACGGCGAGCCTGCCCTAAGATGGCCTCCAGCAGGGAGATCATCTCTGGGGTTAAATTGATGTCTTCCCCGGCGATGTGGTCTGTCTGCGGTGCCGGGGCTCCGTTTTGATTAGCAGCGGGGGTCGGTCTAGAATTACCGACATGCTCTCGAGTTGTACGCGGAGGAACGACATTGGCTCCTGCTCGACTGGCAGGTTCTTGTTGAAGCGGTGAAGCGGCGGCGGAATCAGAGCTATCCAAGGATCGCTCCCTGGTCTGGTTCCGACGGTTGCTTTGGGATCGAGTTCTCATGGCTGAATTGCTCGGTTCCCACAGACGGCGCCAAATGTTGGATCGTGAAATCCCGGATGCTGATCTGGCAGTGAATTAAATGCCAGACAAGGACAGAAAGACGCTTATGCTCCAACTCTGGTGATCCTGCAGGTAGGGGAGCGCAACAGAGGGGTTGTCTCTGGGCCCCTCTCCGATGCTTAAATGAGTATATGTGTGTATAAAACTCAAAACGTAAGGAACGTATGTAAAGCAAGGGTATTTATAGGGTAGGAGAGATCAAACCGTATAAGGCAGCTGAATATCTTAGTGTATATTGTGTTGCTGAAGATTCGGATCGTGGGATATGGCAGTTACTGCGAGATATTGCAGTTACCAAATCTAATCTTTAGTGAATATGTGACCGAGATACGCGGGATATCGTGGCCACTTCCTTATTGACGGTTTAATGGGACCAGAGGAGAGAGGCAAGGCTCTCTTCGGGGCGAGCACTCTCATGGCGAGCAGTGAGAGGTCGCGGCCTAGTGAAGAATGGCGAGCACTCAGGGAGCCTTTGGCGTCCTCAGAGACTTTGGGCTCGGTTCTGGGCCATTCTATGGAGGGCCAAGTTTATCTTGTACTCATGCCGATCTGGTTCGAATATCATGGGTTTACCCCCTCTATGGTTATTGGGCCTTCGATGCCTTTTCCTTATTGGGCTGTCACTATCGATACCCAACAGTGTCTGTCCCAAAACAGCCACACGGGGTCAATGAGTGCAATTGAATGGAACTGTCAGGGTTTGGGGTCATCCTTGATTGTCCAACACTTACACGACCTTAACAAGAGGTATCGCCCGAACATCATTTTCTTAATGAAGACAAAGAATGGCGATACCCACTGCGGGAGGATAAAACGAAAATAGGAATCGAGCATGAATACTACATTGGTCTGAATGGCATAGCGGGGGGACTTGCACTATGGTGGACAAGCGATTGATTGCGAAGTGGTTTTCACATGTGCATTGATTGCGAAGTGGTTTTCAAACCACACGACGAACCAATGTTCGTGACATGGATATATGCGAGCACGGATGCACAAGGGAGAACCCAAAACTGGAACCATATCCGAACACTAGGAAGGGGCCGAAGAGGCCAATGGATGATTCTTAGTGATTTTAATTTTATATGCTACCCGCATGAAAAACAAGGCAGGAGGAGAAAATCACAAAGACAAATGGATGAGTTCAAACAACTCATTAGTGACCTCCACATGGAGGACTTGGGAGCGACGGGAAACAAATACACTTGGAGTAATAATAGAAGCGGAAGCGAACAAATAAGCGAAAGACTAGACCGGGCACTAGTCAATGGTGAATGGGCGGCGAGAAACCCGAATGAGAGATGCATAAACGAGCTTGCCATAGGCTCAGACCACACTCCTATGGTGATACAAATGAACCGGCCAAAAAAACGACTAAGGAGGAGGTTCAAGTTTGAGGCAATGTGGCTTGAGCACCCCACATTTGAAGAGACCATCAACGACGCATGGGGAGGACCGAACCGTAGGGGTGTGGGCCAAAAGTTGCAAAAGTTCCGAACAAGACTAACCAAGTGGAGTCGAGAACATTTTAGGAATAACCTTAGGGAAATTGCAAAGACGAAGGAGATACTAGGGAGGCACATGCAAGGGACAATGGACCATAACGCGATACAAGAGGAAAAGCGGTTGAAGGGTAAAATACAATGGTTATGGATGAGGGAAGAGATGTATTGGAAGCAAAGATCGCAGATAAAGTGGTTAAAGGAGGGGGACCAAAACACAACCTATTTCCACCAAACCACAATATCTAGGCGAAGACGAAACCAAGTAGGCTACTTGAAGGGAGGAAATGGGGAGTGGATATCAAAGTCGGAGGATATAACCGAAAAGTTTGGGAGATACTTCGGGGAGATATTCTCGCATGAGGAAACCGAACCCGGGGAAGACTTACTTGAGTGGGTTCCGAACCAGATCTCAGAGGAGATGAATATAAACCTAACGAGGGAGGTAACAGAGGAAGAAATCCGAAAGGCGACATACCAATTGGAAGGTTCACGAGCGCCGGGGCGACGGGTTTCCGGGTCTATTCTATCAAAGGAACTGGAAAGTCGTGGGAGCGGACGTCATCACCATGGTCAAGACTTTCTTCAGAACAGGTATCCTTCAAAACACCCTTAACCATACATATATCGTATTGATCCCAAAAGTTTCCATACCTACATTACCGACTGAGTTTAGGCCTATAAGTTGCTGTAATGTCCTTTACAAGATTATATCAAAGGTTTTGGTGAATCGCCTAAAGGCGTATTTATCGGAACTTATTACCCTGTACCAAAGTGTGTTTGTCTCAGGAAGGAACATACATGACAATATAATGGTAGCACACGAGGTCTTCCGTCACCTCCAAACGAACCGAAGACCGGGTGGAGTGTGCACTAAAAATCGACATGCAAAAGGCGTATGACCGGGTAGAGTGGGAATTTCTCCTTTCAACATTGAGGTAAAGGGGATTTGCGGACAAATGGATTGGGTGGATCAAGGAATGCATATCAACACCAACATACCAAGTGTTGGTAAATGGAGACCGAACCCGAACCATTAGGCCAACGAGGGGAATCCGACAAAGAGATCCTCTATCACCGTACCTCTTCATATTACTAGCGGATGTGCTATCAAGGTGCTTGATAGGGGTAGCCCGGGATCAACGGATAGAGGGGATCAAAATGAAAAAACATTGCTCGGAATTACATCACCTCTTATTTGCGGACGACTCGTTGTTCTTCATAAAGGGTACGACCGAAAATGCAATAAACCTCAAGGTAATCTTGGAGTCCTATTGTAAAGCATCGGGACAAAGGATCAATGAGGCCAAATCGACACTCTATTTTAATAAGGGAGCGAGGGAGGAGGACCGAAATGCAGTGGAAGAGACTCTAAACATTCAAAGTACAGGGGATCCGGGCAAGTACTTGGGCCTTCCATCGATATGGGGACGCTCAAAGAAGGAGGCATTGGGATCTCTCAAAACGAAGACTTTGAACCAAGCGAGCAAAGAGGTCCTCATTAAGGCAGTTATCATGGCTATACCGACTTTGTCATGAGTGTATTCCACCTCCCCAAAACATGGTGTGCGGAGATAGACTCGATGATAGCGGACTTTTGGTGGGGCCAAACATCGGAGGGTAAGAAAATGCATTGGAGGAGATGGGAAATACTCACAAAAGCAAAGAGAATAGGGGGACTCGGCTTCCTGGAGAAGCAAAGCTTCAATGCGGCGTTGCTCACAAAGATGGCGGGAAGAATCATGTCCGATCCGAACTCATTGTGTGCGCGGGTACTAAAGGGTCTCTATTTCCCAAGGACAACCTTCCTAGAGGCAAGACGGGGAGACCGAGCTTCATGGGGATGGAGTAGCTTATTACATGGGAAGGATGTTATGAAAAAGGAAGGCATGTGAATAATAGGGTCGGGCGAGGACATTCGAGTTTTTGAGGACTCATGGATATACACAAAAGAAGGTGCACGGGTGAGCAATGAACCGACGATCGAGCATGGGGGGGAACTAAGAGTGAGTGATTTGATGAGGCCGGATGGAAGGTGGAATGAAGAGATAGTACGAACCATCACGAACCAACAAGATGCGGAGCACATCCTAAGCATTCCAATACCGAAAGAGAAGACCATAGACCGCCTCATATGGCAACATACGAGAGACGGGATACCCCAAGTGAGATCGGTGTACCACAAACTTAGGGAGCCACATGACCGAACCACAAGGGGAGTAAGAGGAGAGAATGAGGAAATATGGGCTACAAAAATGCAACCAAAGATCAAGAACTTCATATGCAGACTAACAACGAATGCACTAGCCGTCAAGGAAAACTTGGTAAGGCGGGGGATGACCATCAACCTTGGATGTCCTATATGCGGGAGGGCGGAGACACGGGAACATATGATCTTGGAGTGTGCATGGACCGAACCTATATGGATGGAGGTACTAGGGATGAAGATTGACCGATCACCCAATTCTGATTTGAAGCAATGGCTCGGAGAGATGCGAAAGGGAACGAAATGAATGGGACCTATAGGTGAGAGACGGTGGTTACTCACACTAATCACATGCTGGAATATCTGGAAAGGAAGACGCAAAGCTGCATTTGAGGCAACCAAACCAAGCACGAGGCGAACCATAATGGAGATCAAGCAAGAGTTCGAGGACCAAAAAGGGGAAAACCGAGCCGAACCACCTACGACATTGCCCAGACCGAACCGAAGATGGCAACCACAGGAGGAGAACACCGTGAAGATCAATTGTGACATGTCATGGTGCAACAAAACTATCAATAATTTGAGATCAAATCAGATTGAAAGAAGGAAGAACAAGAAGAATCTTGTTGTGCAAGTAACAGAATAACAGACTTAACAACTTCTGTTATTAGAAATCTTGCATCTAAAGTTAAGTCATTACAATGAACAACACCTCCTTATATAGTCTGCACTCTACACATCAAGATCGATTCTGGAATCTTCTATAACAACATCACAAATCAGCATTCTAGCCTTCTAACTATAAACCAACGAACACTATCACTATCTACTTAACCATACATCCTAACATTCCTCCAAAAAGATCTATTTAAACTTCGATTATCAATCACATAAGTCTATGCGTCTCTTTTAATTTTCTTCCACCATCATCTGCTCATCATATCCAAGATAGACATCTAAGTCAAATATCTCTATCTTATTTGAACCATTCATCGCTGCAGAAACACTGAATCTTCTATACATCTTACTTTCTCATAGAGTATCAACTGTTATAGAAATCACATCCTCTTGACCAGTTTACCAACCTGAGATTATATCAACTCAACCAGAAACACTTGAAATATGCATATCAGAACTCATGTTCAAACTCATCACAATCAACTATTTATTTTGATCTCTCCAATACGCTGTACATACATAACAGCTTTGCTGTAAATTTCATTTATCTAATTGATGCATGTTTTTCTTTGCACATCACATCTCTTATATGTATCTGACAGAGAGGTTTGAGCCTCTATCTTACCAGTGGCAAGAATCAATAAAACCAAGTAAGCAAAGATGAGCAAGCAAATGAGAGAGCTTAACAACCAATAGCTCTAAGCAAAAGTAATAGTCAAGAACAAAACAATCTTGCAGCAGACATCTGATCAGATAACACAAGATACCAGACTAGAGACAATCATGAGACAGACAAACAGATGATGACAGAAAAAAGCAGAGGCAAATAGAATGATAATCAAGTAAACAGATAATATATCAGAGAATGACACACGCAACCCATTACCTTTCTAAGAACACCAACCACTGATACATCTTCATAAGATCACTTACTCACTGTCAGAAACCGAATGAATGCTACCTGAATTATTATCAACATCAACATCCATAACAGGAAGATCAACTAATGTCATAACCCCAAGCTTCCTCCTAAAATGAACAAACACTTTTTCAGTCAAAGGTTTGGTAAGAATATCAACAATTTGATCGGATGCAGGAACAAAATTAAAAATTACTTGCTCATTCTGAACTTTCTCACGAACAAAACACAGATCTAACTCAACATGTTTCATTTTTGAATGCTGAACAAGATTTTTAGTTAAAGCCACATCCCCAGTGTTATCACACCAAATGATCGGAATATTAGACAATTTAATACCAAGTTCAGACAGTAAATAAATCACCCAAAGCATTTCACACATAGCATTAGCTACAGCACGATACTCAGCTTCAGAAGAAGATCTGGAGATGACTGACTGTTTTTTAGAACTCCACACTATAGGATTATCATTCAAGAGCAAATAGTGACCGGACACTGATTTTCTGTCAGCCAAATCACCTCCCCAGTCAGCACCTCCCCAGTCAGCATCTGCAAAAGACACTAACGTCACTTCTGAAGTAGGAACAGAATTAGTTCGAAATAACAAACCATGATCAATAGTTCCCTTGAGATATCGAAGAATTCTAAAACAGACTTCCAATGACAAACTGACGGGTTTTGCATGTACTGATTGAGTTTATTAACCGCAAAATGAATGTCTGGTCTGGTTATACACACATGCTGAAGAGCTCCAATAGTACTCCTATATAGAGTGGCATCTACAGGTGGAGAAGATCGTTGAGAATCAACAATTTTGCTAAGAAAATTACCTGACATCGGTGTAGGTAATGAAGATGCTTTGGACAACTCAATCTTCAAAAGCAGCTCATTGATATACTTCTTCTG
Source organism: Chamaenerion angustifolium (assembly GCA_946814005.1). Taxonomy (NCBI): domain Eukaryota; kingdom Viridiplantae; phylum Streptophyta; class Magnoliopsida; order Myrtales; family Onagraceae; genus Chamaenerion; species Chamaenerion angustifolium. The sequence goes on from OX328279.1 coordinate 8,328,181, forward strand.
ACCTAGGAGAAGACAGTCTTCACCAACTTGAATATCCATACCTAAAAAATAGTTCAATACTCCCAAATCCTTTAGCTTGAATTCTGCATTAATCTGCAAAATAATCCTCTCAATCTCTGATGTATCACTACCAGTAATCACTATATCATCCACGTAAACTAGCAAAAAAACATTTCCCATATTAGAATTTTTTATAAACAAACAAGAATATGCTAAAGAAAATGTAAACTGAAGACTATTTAACAAAAAATGCTTAAACCTCTCGAACCATGCCCTTGGAGCTTGTTTAAGACCATATAATGCTTTATTCAACTTACATACCAGAACATTACCCATGTCATCACTCTGTTCGAAGCCAGGAGGTTGTGTTATGTACACTTCTTCAGTTAACTCCCCATCACGCATTGTTCACATCTACCTGTCGAAGACTCCATTTATAGGTTAAAGCAAGTGTGATAATGATTCGAATAGTGGAAGCCTTAACAACAGGACTAAAAGTATCCTGGAAATCAAATCTAGTTGTTTGAGAAAACCCCTTTGCCACAAGTCGAGCATTATACCGAGCTATTGTACCATCTGAATTCCTTTTTACCTTAAAAATCCACTTGCATCCAACTGGAAATCTACCATTTGGTAAAGATGTTAACGACCAGGTTTTGTTGAGTTTCAGTGCCTGCATTTCGTCTTGCATTGAATGTTAAAGACCTGGTTTTTGACCGAGTTTGCATTGAATGCATGTTGGAATTATGAAAGACTCTTAATGGCAAACCATATGTCTCAGACATAACATGATCTGGTCGAACAGAGTCTAACTCTGTTTGTGCAGAAGCTGATCCAGATGCAGGTCCAAGAACTGGAACAAGAGCAGAACCTACTACAGAATATCGAACAGTGGGTAACTCAGTTTGCTGAACATGATTCTCGGTTTGCTCAGTAGTTTGCTCAGTAGATGTTTGCTCAGTAGGATGTGATAGGACTAGAGATTGTTCCCTGATATGATGACTAGGAGAATCATAACCTGCTATATCAACACCCGACTGAGGCAAACTTGAGCTAACCAAAACAGCTTCATCTTCAAGATCACACAGAGTAGAATTAACAGGTAAAAAGAATGGATCAGATGTTACTGTGTTTTTAGCAGCAGAAGACCTCATGAACGCACCATTGTTATCAGCAAATGGAAACACATATTCTTGAAATCTGACATGTCGGGATATATATATCCTTCCTGAAGAATCAAGACATCTGTACCCATGTTGATTCGCACAGTATCCCAAGAACACACAAGGGGCTGACCTGTAATCTAGTTTATGTTTATTATAAGGTCTTAACAAAGGATAGCGTAAACAACCAAAAACACAGAGAAAACTATAATCAAGAGATTTTGAAAACATTTTTTTATTAGGAGATACATGATTCAAAACCTTAGTAGGTAGTCTATTGATCAGAAATACCGCAGTACAAAATGCATCTGTCCAGTATTGATGTGGTAATGAAGCATGTTTCATCAGTGTTAGTCCCGTTTCCACTATATGTCTGTGTTTATGCTCGACAATACCATTATGCTCCGAGGTATATGGACAAGTAAATCTGTGAACAGTACCATGATTAGCAAAGTAAGTAGACAATGCTTTAAACTCACATCCGTTATCAGTTTGAACCGATTTCAGCATATGTCCGAGTTGAAGTTCTGCAGTTTTATGAAACTGATGAATGACTTTGGATACATCACTATTTCGTTGTAAGAAATAAATCCATGTGTACCTGGTACATATATCCACAATACTCAAATAGTAAGAACAACCATTAGACAACACAGGAGCTGGTCCCCATAAATCCATTTCAACTAGATCAAGAGGAGAATTGTAAACAGAATTGGAATCAGTGAAGGGCAGAGCTCTTTCCTATAGCACATGCATCGCAATGCTTAAGATCAGATACAACATTCAGATTAGAAGATTTAACAATAGATTCCATGATACTAGTCGATGGATGTCCTAGTCTTTGATGAATAATATTGATAGAAATTTTTCGTTTTATTGCATTTTGAACAACATTCTGAATATCATAACATCCCATCTGATCTAATTCATTATTTCTGTTTTGACAAGAATCAAAATCAAGTTTAAAGACCACCTTATTATTCCTAAACTGATCACTCAATCTACTGAAGTCAAGTTTGTACAAACCACCACTTTCATCACTACGCAGCAACACTTCCTTTGTCACGGCATCACGAACAACATAATATGAATAATGAAACTCGAAGAACACCTGATTATCCTTGGTGAACTGAGACACAGAAACCAAATTATTAGTTATTTGAGGAGTATAAAACATATTGTGCAAAACAAGTGATTTACCCGAAGTGTTGATAACAGAGGTACCTATGCTATGTATATCAAGAAATGAGCCATTAGCTACCTGCACCTTACCTGATCCCTTATAAGATTGAATGCCATTACCTGTTGGAGCTCCTTGTGCGAAATGGTTGGTTGCCCCTGAGTCCGGATACCAGGTCCTATCAGTTGTCTGACCTGGCGAAATCAAGTGTGCTTGATTTGGACAATCACCCTTCACAGCAGCAGGAGCTATCCCTTAAGCCAAATTACCCGAGGAAACAGGCAACGGTTGAAAAGCAGGCATATAGTTGATCGGTAACATATAAGGAACAGGTAGACTAACATTGCTCATATAAGATTGAGGAAATGATTGAGGAGGAAATGGTTGAGGACAAGATTGCATCATTGGTGTTTGCAGAACCTGAACCGATGGTGGGGAAGCTGCAGTAGGTTGATAAACAGAAACAGGATGTGAAGGAACATGATGCTGATAAAATGAGCCCAAATCGAGTCATCCTCACTCCAGTGAACCATATTGTCACTTATATCAACATTTGGAGCTGTCACCCCTTGGAAGTTAACATCAAAACTTTTGAAACACCTGTGAACCAGGTGACTAATCTTCCCACAGAGCTGGCATTGAGGTTTGGTGTTGTATCCTCTTCCCCTACCTCTGCCTCGTCCATATCCATTGTTCAGTTGAAAGACAGGATTAACCGAAGCAGTTGAATGCTGAGATTGTTCTTGCGTAGGACCTGTTTCTTTGACAGAGCTTGAGGGAGAATCACTGAATTGAGTTGAAATACCATTTCCTGAACTTCCATTAGAAGGTTTTACAACAACATTGGCAGACATCAAAGGATTGTCAAACATCATTTCTTGTTGTCTTGCTTCCGCATCAAGAAGGACCGAAGCCAAATCATAGGTATTTCGGCTTGCATGAATGACAGACACAACATTGTCATACTGGCCTTTAACTCCATTCAAGATAATTGAGATTTGCTGCATCTCTTCTATTGGATGACCATATCCAGATAAACTATCACAGACAAGCTGAATATCAGTGAGATAATCTCGCATGAATTGATTTATCAGTTTCCGAAACTTTAATCGATCGTATAGATTCATGATGCGTGTGGTGGATGATGAAGAGAAGTGTTGGTGAATTTTCGCCCAGATTGCAGCTGCTGTCATGCAACCAACAAGTCCTTTACTTATAGATGAAGAAATCGACGCTAACAGCCAAGAGGCGAGAGAACTGTCTTGCTGCGCATATTTTGCGTAATCCGGATTGACAATCTTGTTTCCTTCGCCATCATCAACTAGAGGAGGAACATGAAGTCTTCCAAACAAGTAATCTTCAAGAATAAAACCTCTTACAACAAGCAAAATTTGCTGTTTCCAAGACTGAAAGTTGTCTTCACCAAAAAGCTGACATATTCTCTTATTGATAAATGCAGTACCAAATTCTTCCATTGCAGATTAATAGAAATGGACAGAATTCATAACAGAACAGAGATGATAATATCAACAGAATCTCAGCAAACAGATAACCACAACAGAGATGATAATCTCAGCAATCCAGCTAATCGCAAATTCGAGAGGCAAGCAGGATATCTCAGTCGTAAGAAAACAGAGACGAGTTGAATTTCAAATGAAACCAGAGAGATAATGAACAGAGAGAAATTACCGAAGATTGATCGGCGATTTCTTCATCAAACTGCAGCAGATAGATGCCGAAATGGCTCTGATACCATATCAATGATTTGAGATCAAATCAGATTGAAAGAAGAGAGAACAAGAAGAATCTTGTTGTGCAAGTAACAGAATAATAGACTTAACAACTTCTGTTATTAGAAATCTTGCATCTAAAATTAAGTCATTACAATGAACAACACCTCCTTATATAGTCTGCACTCTACACATCAAGATCAATTCTGGAATCTTCTATAACAACATCACAAATCAACCTTCTAGCCTTCTAACTATAAACCAACGAACACTATCACTATCTACTTAACCATACATCCTAACAAAAACGAGGAGGGTCGGCATAGGAGTGGTAGCAAGGAACAAAGATGGTAAAGTCATAGGTGGAGCAAATAGTAGATACCGGAGTGGGGACATTGAAACCATGGAGGTTTGTGCAATTCAAGAAGGAGTGAAACTACCAATCCAAGAGGGATGGCAAAGCATCATTATTGAAACCGACTCACAAACGGTCCACAAGAAACTAGAAAACCGAGCGACAAATTGGAGGGTGTCCACCATAATAGATAATACCAAACATCCGAGCACTAGCAAGACAAATCGAGCAAGTGCAATGGTGAGCTATTCCAAGAACGGAAAACGAATGTGCAAATTGGATAGCGAAGCAAACAATATTGGGAGTGCGTCTAGATGATTGGGTCGAGAGACCCCCACTACCATTACTATCTTTATTTGAGTATGATTGTAATCCCGAACAACCGTGACAACATGTCACGACGTTTTGTTTATAACAACTAAAGCGATAATTTCGACCAAATGTTTTTTTAAAGAAATCTATTTTATTAATAAACTATATAAAAATAAAATTATTTACAAATATAAACCAATGGTTTATTTTAATATTCAATTATTAATGATAATGTTACTGTTGTAGGAAATTTATGTCATTATTTTTTAAATACGATTGTAAATAATTAAATCAGCAACAATTAAACTTTAGAAAAAATAAAAATTTTATTTAAAACATACGTTCATATATCTATTTAATTTTATAATATATTAAAATATGATTATAATCATTTCACTAAAATAATGTTGTTTAATTTTTTCAGAAAATGTGTAGTTATTTGATTCGATGTTTTTATAAATAAAACATAAACTTAGAATATATTTTTTTTTTATCAAATACTCGCTTTACTTTAATAAATAAAACGCCGTGACTTGGATCACGTAGGTTCGTACATCATATCGTTAGACAGTAAACATACAAAGAGTAGTGGTGGTCTTTCGACCCAATCATCAAGACTCACTCCCATTCTTGCTCGTTTCGCTATCCAATTGGCACATTCATTGTTCGCCCTTGGAATCGCTCGCCATTGCACTTGCTCAACTTGTCGTACTACTGCTCGGATGTTCGGTATGATCATGGACAGTCTCCAATGCGTCGACCCATCCTTGATTTGTTGGTGAACCGTGTGTGAGTCCGTCTCTATTATGATACATCGCCATCCCGCTTCGATCGCTAGTTTTACTCCTTCTTGTATAGATGTGGATTCCAACTCTTCGATGTCGTCGCTCCTTAGCCTCCGGTTCATCCCGCCCACAACTTTGCCGTTGCGATCTCTTGCCACCACTCCTATGCCGTCTTGTATCGTTTCCTTGCTCCAAGATGCATCACAATTGATATTGATTGTGTGACCATGCGGTGGTACCCAATTCTGGTTCGATCTCTCGGCGGCTTGGTTGTGGTTTGCTTGGTTCGGTCGGCTTGCCTTCTTTTGCTCCTCATAGGCTTGCTTGATCTCCTTTATCACCACATTCGGGTTTGGCTGTCTCTCTTCAAATGCCGCCGTGCACCTAGCCTTCCATATATGCCAACAAGTAATTAGGATAAGTGCCCACCTTTTGTCGCTCTCGGTATTCCCTCCATGCGGCACCGTCTTCATTCTCTTGAGCCAATTCGTTAGTTTTAGCCCATGTTGCCTATCCACTTGTAGTCCGAGTGTGCCCATCCAAATTTGCGTCGTCCACCCGAAACCCATGGTCATGTGGTCCCGTGTTTCCTCCTCGCCACATATTGGACAATTCAGGGTAACATACATTCCCCTCCTCACCATGATTGCTTTGACCGCGATGGCATTCGTTGCTAGTCTCCACATGAAGTTCTTCACCTTGGGTAGCACCCTTGCTTTCCAAATGTCTTTCCAAAACGTGCCATCCATGTTTCGGTTCGGCTAGCTCCCTTACTTTGTGGTAGACCGATCAGACTTGTGGGCTTCCAGTTTGTATGGGGCCATATGTATCGGTCGCTTCCCTCTTCTCGTGGTAATGGTAGGTTGAGGATGTGGTCTGCATCTTCATGGTCGATTATGCACCGTACGAGTATCTCATTCCACGTACCATTCGGGAGGATTAGGTCGCTTACTCTTAGGTCCCCCCATGTTCCACTTCTATGTCCCCGTTTACTCTTTTGCTCGCCTTAGTGTATATCCATGGGTCCTCAAATACTCGGATGTGCTCTCCCGTCCCGATTGTCCACATACCTTCATGTTTCATGACATCTCGGCCATGTAGTATGCTTGTCCATCCCCATGAGGCTCGGCCACCCTTTTTAGCCTCGAGTAGCGAACCCCTTGGGAAATAGAGTCCCTTCAATACTTGCGCACAAATGGTGTCGGGGTTTGTCATGATTCAGCTCGCCATCTAGTTAGGAGTCCCGTATTGAAACTTTGGAGTTCCCGGAAATCTAGCCCCCCTCCCACTTCCTTGGATTTTGTTAGGACCTCCTATCTTCTCCAATGAGTTCTTCTCCCCTCTGTGGTTTGTCCTCACCAAAAGTCCGCAATGAGAGCATCAATTTCTGAGCACCATGTTTTTGGGAGTCAGAACACACTCCTTACATACGTCGGTATTGCTGTGATGACCGCTTTGATGAGTACTTCATTTCCCGCTTGGTTGAGTGTTTTCGGCCTCCACCCTCCCAGCTTGTCCCTGATTTTTGTTTTCAGTGAGCCTAGTGCCTACTTTTTTGATCGTCCCCACACTGATGGTATGCCTAGGTACTTGCCCGGGTCTCCCGTGCTACGGATGTGTAATGCGTCCTCTACGAGTCTTGTCACATTCGTTCCCGCCTCTTTATTGAAGAAAATGGTCAATTTTTCTCTGTTTATCCGTTGACCTGAGACCTGACAATAAGACTCAAGTATACCCCATAGACCTCTCGCATTCTCGGGTGTACCCTGTATGAAGAACAGGGAATCATCTGCAAAGAACAGGTGGTGGAGCTCCGGGCAATGTCTCCTTAGTATGATTCCCTGTATGGTCCCCTCCCTAGCTGCCCCTTCCATTCTTCGTGATAGCACATCCGCAAGTAGAATGAATAGATAGGGGGAGAGGGGGTCACCTTGTCTGATACCTCTAGTTGGGGATATGGAGTTAGTGCGTTCCCCGTTTACCACCACTTGGTATGTGGTCGTAGATATGCATTCTTTTATCCATCCCAACAATTTCTCTGCAAATCCTCTTTTCCTAAGCGTAGCTATTAGGAAGTCACACTCCACTCTATCATAGGATTTCTGCATGTCGAATTTCAGTGCGCATTTTGCCTTGCTCTCGTGAGTGTTCATGTTGAGGTGGTGGAATACCTCGTGAGCTACCATGATGTTATCCTGTATGTGGTGACTTGATACAAAAGCACTCTGGAAAGAAGTGATAAACTCTGATAGATAACATTTTAACCCGTTGACCAACATCTTTGATATGATCATGTACAGGAAGTTACAACAGCTTATAGGTCTAAACTTAGATGGTCTCGTGGGACTTGGCACTTTTGGGATCAACACAATATCCGTATTATTTAGGGGGTTTAGAAGAGTATCTGTTTTGAAGAAATCCTTGACCGCGGTGATGACGTCCGCACCCACGATGTTCCAGTTCCGTTGGTAAAACAGACCCGAGAATCCATCCGGACCCAGTGCTCGGGATCCCCCAAGTTGGTTCGTGGCCAACTTAATCTCTTCTTCATTCACCTCTCTAGTCAAGTTCTCATTCATCTCTCGTGTGATCTGGTTCGGTACATATCTTAGGAACTCATCCCCAGATCGGTTTGTTCTGATGTGAACATGCCCCCATAGTATTCGTATAGTTCCTCAGTTATTTCCCCCTCATCTTCTATCCACTCCCCATTTGATCCCCTGAGGCGACGTATTTGGTTTCGTCTCCTCCTCGCTATTGTGGTTTGATGGAAAAAGGTAGTGTTCCGATCGCCATCCCTTAGCCATTTCACCCTCGAGCGTTGTTTCCAATATGTTTTCTCCCTCGTCCATAGACGTTGGAGCACTCCTTTCAATCTATTCTCTTCATGAGCCGAAGTAACACTTGGACCACCAAGCAAATTTCTCCTTAGTGCTTCCTTCGCTTTTGCTATCTCGTTCATATTATTGCCGAATGTCTCCTTACTCCATGTCGTGAGTTTGGTTCGGCATTTGTGAAATTTTTTGTATACCCCTTGGATTTTTCTACCTGTGGTTCGCCTCTCCCATGCTTCTTTTATCACCTCCTTACACTATGGGTTTTCTAGCCACATCGCCTTAAATTTGAAGCGCCTTCGGACTGTCTTCTTCGAGTGTTTGAGTTGGACCACTAATGGTGCATGGTACGGCCCTATAGTTAACTCATTGATGCATCTCCCATTTTGGTACTGTGATGCCCAAGCCGTGTGTATCAAGACACGTTCTAGGCGCTCAGTTATCCTTTCTGCTCCGGTACTGTTATTGCACCACGTGAAAGGGTGCCTATTTGCTCCCAAGTCCTCCATGCCTATATCTTCAATCATTCGGTTGAATTCGTCCATTTGCCTTTGGGATTTCCTCCTTCCACCTTGTTTTTCATGAGGGTGGAAAATGGTATTGAAATTCCCCAAGATCATCCAACTCCCGGTTCGGCTCCACCCTATTGATCTTAGGAGATTCCATAATTGAGTCATTTCCATCGCCTCCGTGCTCGCATATATCCATGTCACGAATGTCGGTTCAGCATGGTTATGTAGGTGTATCTCGCAGTCAATGCAGTTCGGATCGGCATACCGAACTGAAACCCTCGTATCCTCTGTCCACCACAATACAAGCCCTCCTGATGCTCCGGTCGGGCTCACATAGTATTTGTTATTCATCCTCATCCGTGTTCTAATCTTCTCGCAGTAGGTATCCCCATTCTTTGTCTCCATTAAGAAAATGATGTTTGGGCGATACCTTTTGTTGAGGTCTTGTAAGTGTTGTATTGTTAGGGCAGACCCCAAACCCTGACAATTTCATGAGATGGCATTCATTGGGCACCCGTGACTGCTTCAGGGCAGTCACCAGAACCCGTCAAGTTTTCGTTCTCCTTCTCCTGTGTCTTAGTGCCCGTCAGCCTCTTCAAGGTCCGCTTTTTGCGGAGAGGGTTTGACATGTTATGTTTCCTCCCCAGTTCTTTTGAGAGTCATCTTGTCCAAGTATGGGCTTAGACTGGAAGTGGGGTTCGTTATCATGGGGGTGGGTGAGTTGGGTGGTGTGTTTGGCGGGTTCTCAACAGTGTATGATTGGATTGTTGTTGTAAACACCTGATTTTGGCTCGGGATCAAAATAGCGTATGCGAGTAATCAGACGGTGTTTAAGTTCCGAACGATTTATGTATATTTCTCTCGCATTTAATATTGTATTTGTATTTCCTAATGTTATTATTCATGTTATAAAAAAAAGTTTATATACATATATTATATATATTTATGTATAATATACTTGTTATTATATATATATATATGTATAATATATATGTGATATTATATCTATATGTATAATATATATTTATATTATGTTTATGTAATACTATATATATATTTATATTATGTCTATGTAATACTATATATGTATATGTATAATATATATATATATATATTATGCATATGTTATCTATCTATCTATATGTATAATATATATATATAGTATGTATATATATATGTGAAAAAAATATTAAAAAAAAAAGACTTAGGTCTTTCCCAAACTTTGATGAAGGTTACAACTCGGTCCTTGGACTCTCGGGTCATTTCTGGGACGTTATCGAGTGTTATAAACCAATCCGGAAAAGTTTTGGGTCATTTGTGCAATTTTTTTTATTCAGCTCGTTTTTACAAAAAAAATTACATTTTGATTTCTAAACTTTTCTAGACATTCCATGTTTTCTCAAAATGTTACAAATAAGTCTAGAATAATTTTCGGATTATTTTTTGGAATTTTATCAAGTGTTACAAATAAATCTAGAATAGTTTGGGGTCAATTCTGTATTTTTTTTTAAAAAACATATTTTTTCAGTTCAGTTATAATATTTTCGAAAATTACATTTTTGATTCCTAAATTTTTCCGGATATTCCATGATTTCTCAAAATGTTACAAATAAGTCTAGAATAATTTTCGGGTTATTTTTTGGAATTTTACCAAGTGTTACAAATAAATCTAGAATAGTTTAGGGTCAATTCTGTAATTTTTTTAAAAAAATATTTTCAGTTCAGTTTCAATATTTTCGAAAATTACATTTTGATTCCAAAAATTTTCTGGATATTCCATGATTTCTCAAAATGTTATAAATAAGTCAAGAATAATTTTCCGGTTATTTTGGAGCTTTACCAAATGTTACGGATAAGTCCAGAATAGTTTAAGGTCATTTATGCAATTTTTGAAAATATTTGTCCAATTTAGCTCAAATTTAATAAATTGCATTTTGGTCCCTATATTTGTTTTGACATCTTATAACTTCTCGAAATGGGACAAATTAGTCCAATGAGCTTAATATCTTCAAAAATCATTCGTGCATGTTTTGACACGTTTAAAATGACTCGAGAGTTAAACCATTTTTTTCGAGCACGATTAACTTTAGTTCTCTCTGGTCTATTTGAAATCAACTCATCAAAAAAAATATGTTTGTACATGATTTGTTTAATTTAAAGAAAATGCATGTAGTCATTTTTTGGGTCAAGCATGATCAAAACGGACAATTCGGGTAAATTGAAAAACATTCAAAAGCAAACTAAAGTACCGAAAGGGCGGATTATGAGCTTGCGAGCTTTTAAGACGTAATCAAACCCCCAAACTCGATTCTCTGGACGTAGACCTTTCTAAGCCCTAGGATGTTAATTCCATGTACCCTAGGCAAAATTTTAGGATTCCGATTAGCCTTTAATTAATCGGTGGCGACTCTTTTAATTTTTTTGATCCGGTTGATGACCCCGCTCGACCGGACCCGTCGCTCGCCAAGACCCGACATTTTCAAACGAAAATTAAAAATATTTTTCAAAACGGGTCGGGTAAGTCGGATTTGACGTCCGACAGTTGTGTTGGGGTCGAGCTCATGGGATTGGGTCGGGCTGTCGGGTAGGTATGTTATCATGGGTTGAGTGGGTGTATTGTGGTCGGGTGGGTGTGGATGAGTAATGTGGTCGGGTGGGTGTGGTTGTGGAGGGCCTTCTATGTACTGTTGTGGGGTGGTAGTAGGGTGTCTCAGTCTCGGTTGCGTGATGGTGATGGCTGGGAAGTATATTATCATGGAGTGGGTTAGCTCGGTGTGTGCCACAGCTTGGGTCATGGTTTGTTGGCTTCGGTTGGGCTGGTCGGATGGGTTATGGCTACTCGGCTTGTGGCAAGGGGTGTTGTGGTTTGGTTTGTTTGGGGCTAGTATGATTACGATGGATGGATCGGGTTTTTGTGGTTGGTATGGTTAGGGTTGTTGTCCATGGTTAATGATGGTTCTGATGTTGGGGGGGGGGGGGGGGGGGGTTCGGCCTGTGCTCTTTCGGCTTGGTCAGGTGGTGGTTTCATGGTTGTCTCGGTCTCCATTAGGCCGGTCTCCATTGTTTCTGTCGGTCGACTCTGTGGTTCGACCGTGTGGTGACCGAATGGATGCCCATTCCGTTCCTTACTTCGTGTTTCTGCTCGGGGTCCTCCCCTGATCTCGGTCATGATGTCAACCACGACCTCCTTCCACCCTGTTCTTGTTGTGACCCCTGTCCCTCTTCACCTCTTACTGTTTGCTTCACCTTGACATGTTTTGGTCTCACCCCAACAAGCCAAGGACCGTACATTGGTATGCTCTGGTCATGTTCTGCAAATTGTACATCAGTTTGCAGCCTTGGGTCGTGTGACCCAACATGCCACATCCATAGTAGTAATCAGATAACCACTCATATTTAATTGAAGCTCATATATCACCCCCTTCGGAATTCTTCCACCAGAATCCCGCCAACAGGGGTTTCTCCCCATCAACCTCAACACGTATCCTCATATAGCTTCTACTTATTCTACCAACATGCTTTTCAATTTCTAGGCATTTCCCTATCATATTCCCTATCTCCCAAGCATTTTCATCGCTAAATTTATCCAGGCCTAGGTCATGTGCTTGTGTCCAGATATGTACCTTTTGGAAGTCGTTCTCCTTTACTCCCATACTCGGTTCCCAATGTTTAATGTTCAAAATGTGTCCATTAACCGTCCACAGTAATCAGTCTAATATCTGATCGGCATTCTCTTGTCGTTCAAAATTGAACAACCATATACCCTCCCCCAGTTCTGATATGGAGACATTTCCATATCGGGCCCATGCCGACTTTAACACCCCATTGATCATACTCTATTTGATTGGCTTTTGGGATAGGACCTTCCTCACGTACCGCGTCTCACTTTGCACTTGCTGATTTGAGTTCAGGTCCGCGACAAGCCCGCCGAACCTGTTTAGACCTTCAGAATCAGAACTGGAACAGAGGGGTTTGTCCATCGTGTCGTCGTAGGTACAGCGCCTTCACCGCGGGTGACAACTCCCTACAAAACACGAAAAGAAAAGGGTGAGTATGCTGGAGCGGATGGATTGGTGTGATTGGTTGATAGCAATTTGGCAATTAATGTCAACGCAGGTAGCTCCAAATTGAAGCAGGGGATATTCCAGGCCTAGAACTGCGCAGGGAATATTCTTCGGTTGGGAGGAGCGCGTGACTTCACTCGCGCGCAGGGATTTGCTGTGTCCAATCCATAAAAAATATTAACTTAGAATATAAATCATATTATTAACTTATTTTGTAAAAAATATATTTACATATTACATTGCAAAAAAAGAACTTGAATATTTTTAGATAAAAATTAAAGGATTGTGAATTATATTAATGTAAACAATGATAACAAAATGATAAAAACTGCCTATAATATAAATCCAACTTTTATAAAGTCAAAGCAAAAAAAAAAAGTTAGTTTTTAAAATATATATATATATATAAAGAATAAAATAACAATTTGAAAGAACATATTTGTAAATATATGTATATATTAGTTCTTATTAATTAAATTTATTATTGAGATTAAAATGGTGTAATAATATTCACTGTGAAGGTTTTCAATTGGTTAGATGTAAATAATTGTTCATACTTTTTTATATTTTATATGGAGTATTAACCTAATTATATTTTTATTTATTTATTATTTACCAAATTCATACATAAATATAAATATGAATTTTAGTATTAAATTGAATTTCTTAGTCAAACTCTTTGTATATTTAATTTAGTGAAGAATCCCTAAATTAAAATCGAAAAAATATTAAAAGAAATTTAGGATTTTATTGAGTATTGAAGAAATTCTAGTCACTGAAGCTTTATTATTAACCTTTAAGTTAATATAAAAAACTATTGTTGGGCAAAACAAATAAATTATTTATATTATGAAAGTAAAAATAAATAAATATTATCATTGAATATATTTGATACGCTTATTAATTGGGAATTAACTTAATTAGGGATAAAATGATATTATATATAATCATTAATAGTACAATATTATCATAACTACTCTTCAAATTATAAGATTTTATAAAAATAATTAACTACGTAGATTAATTAAATCATGATCCAAAGTTGAGTCTAACTTTAAAATAAAATAATGTTTTTATATATATGTAAATAATATATAAACAAGATGACACAATTCTTTGGTAATGATAAGTGTCATAATGTTAGACCATCACCAATAATCAATTTTAAGTCTTCTGAAGAACATTATTATCGAGTAACTACCACTCCGATGTCCGAACACATGAAACAACACATCACAAAGTTATCCAAACAACAAAAGACAACACTAATAGTTAGGGCGAAATAGATAGATCGTGAATGGTAAAGACAGTAGGAGAAATAAACGTAATAAATCTAAGAGGCCATGAAATACATCGCCACTGGACACAAATCGAAAATCGAAACGATAACAACATGTGTTTGCGTTTACAAATCAATAATTAAGAGGAAATGAAGATTGATTTGTAAACTAGGGCAAGGAAAACAAGAACAACGAAGAGAAGGAAAGTCTGCTTTTCATTTCATCAAAACCACACAGTGACAATCACTGTTCAGTCGTCCAATATATAAAGAAAACAAGCTGAACCGAAATTACACATAAGTCCTTAGACCGAAAATACAACTAGATCCCTGAACTAATGACACAACCGAATGTGCTCCCTTAACTTTGTCTTGATGCTAGATACACCAATATTCCCCCATGAAGTTTTGGTTTGCTGAGCCTTGATCTGCAACATTGAGAAGATAGCAAGTCTGCAAATGTAGTGACTGATTTCCAACCAAACCGAAACAGCTAGTCCTAACATGCACAAACATCATGCAATATCCGTCTACCAATTTTAAACGCCCCGACATATATATATAAGTACACAGCTGGTTAGAGAAACAATTTACAATTGCAGAGGAAGGATTGAGCATAGGTGACAGAGAGGTTTGAGCCTCTGTCTTACCAGTGTGATTGGAAGGTTTGAGCCTTCATCCTTTTATTCTCAAAAGTGCACACAGGGAGTGACTTGAATGTTATCTCCATAAATGTGTAGCACTTTATTTTTGAATGTAAACCACACCCTATGTCACCTACTGTTATTGGAAGGTTTTAGCCTTCTTCTTGAAGTCCTCAAGAGTGCACAAGAAGGCACTCTATTTTTGGGCACAAATCACAGTTAAGATACCACAGAAATTTTGACCGAAAAACCCCTCAGCTGAGCTACTTAAGGCAGTTCATGGAAACCTAGAG
The DNA here is from genome assembly GCA_946814005.1 of Chamaenerion angustifolium. Classification (NCBI taxonomy): domain Eukaryota; kingdom Viridiplantae; phylum Streptophyta; class Magnoliopsida; order Myrtales; family Onagraceae; genus Chamaenerion; species Chamaenerion angustifolium. The sequence goes on from OX328279.1 coordinate 8,343,332, forward strand.
CAGATAGAAACATATATACTGATGGGAAAAGTATGAAATTGCACCCGGATGTTTACAATTTTTTGTCATTGGACCTATATGTTTTTTGCCGCAATTATTTACACCCGTATGTTACATTTTGTTGGTCATTGCACCCAACGTTAAAAAATCCCGTTAAGTGTCACGTGAAGAGCACGTGTCATCGTTAAATTTGAACTGATGTCATGTTAAATGACCAATTTACCCCTAAGAAGCTCAACAAGACGTATGACCAAGTTTGGCAGGTGGGTAGCTCCGTCGATGGAACCAGTCCCAAGATCCATGACATGAAGCCAGATAATAGAAACTCTAAAGGGACCATCAAACTGGTTGCTACTGCACCTGCATCTACTCCAGGTCCGAGCAGTGGCGGTGCTAGCGGTCTCTCTCCGGCGGCATCTCCAGTGTCTGTTATTTCTCCGGCGTCAGCAAATGGTGCTCCGACGGCGATCTTGAAGGGCGGTATAGTTAGTGCTGCTGGCATAGTACTGTTGATGAGCTTGGTTTTATTATGAGGGGTTGTGTTTTAATTTTTCCGATGAGCATCATAGTACCAAAGGAATGTTAGTTTTCTTCACTTTCTTTTTTGGAGCCTCGACCTGCATGGCAAGAACAACCTAAGTGATGAAACCATGAAAAAAACTAACTGACCTAGTAAGAAGTAAAAATTCTTGAACATGTGTTGCAGAATGAAATGGAACAATTATCGGAGAAGTTAAATTTCTTCATGATGTCAAAAAAGACCATCATCTAATGTTTTTATGTCTCGAGGCAGAGACAGCTGCAGTATACATATACTTTCTCTTGGCGTTAAACTATTCAACTCATCCTTAATCGATAAATTTCAGAGGCCTCCCATGAGAGCTTATCAACTTCTACAAATTTATGGAATCTCAAGTTATATGACTTAAAAACATTCACTTACCTTTGTGTCGGTTTCCATTTGGACAGGTTTATCACTAGATTCAGGAACACCATTGTCTGCTGTTACATTGGCGTCTTGCATGGCTGCATCGCCTTCATCAGTACTGGTTGCAGCACCAGCAAGAGGAGCTTCATCAGTATCCATCTAAAAAGAAAACACTGTCATAAATAGATAAACATAAGACAATTAAAGTCTAGCACATTATTTAAGACAAGGATTTGCAAACACCACAATGTTGACGAGGGTTGCACAAAAAGAAGAGGCAGAACAAAGAAGCAATTACCTGAAAGTCTCGTACTTTGAATGTGGGACTCAAGATTGCACATTGAAGAGCACACCCCTTTGAAACACACTCACTAGCATTCATGGTGTATCTTAGTTCCTTCCCAAAGAATTCTGCAAGTATTTTTCGAATCGCACGTACACGAGAGCCAGAGCCCACAACCTCTACCATGTGCACATTCTCAACTGTAAGTGCAGCATCTGCAAGAGCCTTCTCTAGAGGCCTCTTGACGCGCTCCAAGATTGGAGCACTGATCTGTTCAAACTCCTCTCTCTTTGGGTCAGTGAAGATGCCGATTGGCGGCACCACCGTGAACCAAGTTTGGCAGGTGGGTAGCTCCGTCGATGGAACCAGTCCCAAGATCCATGACATGAAGCCAGATAATAGAAACTCTAAAGGGACCATCAAACTGGTTGCTACTGCACCTACTCCAGGTCCGAGCAGTGGCGGTGCTAGCGGTCTCTCTCCGGCGGCATCTCCAGTGTCTGTTGTTTCTCCGGCGTCAGCAAATGGTGCTCCGACGGCGATCTTGAAGGGCGGTATAGTTAGTGCTGCTGGCATAGTACTGTTGATGAGCTTGGTTTTATTATGAGGGGTTGTGTTTTAATTTTTCTAATTAATGAGATTATTTATGGAAGGGATTTTCGTCAGGGGTATTTTAGGTATATCAGGTCAGATTTATGGCACATGGACAGCACATGCCATTTATTTAACGGTTACTGTCTGAATTGGATGGAAAAGCTCAATTACAAACAAGCGTAAACATACAGGTGTAAGAACAAACATCATGGGTGCAGTTACCAATTGTTGCAAACATCCAAAACAGCTAGTCCTAACATGCACAAACATCATGCAATATCCGTCTACCAATTTTAAACGCCCCGACATATATATATAAGTACACAGCTGGTTAGAGAAACAATTTACAATTGCAGAGGAAGGATTGAGCATAGGTGACAGAGAGGTTTGAGTCTCTGTCTTACCAGTGTGATTGGAAGGTTTGAGCCTTCATCCTTTTATTCTCAAAAGTGCACACAGGGAGTGACTTGAATGTTATCTCCATAAATGTGTAGCACTTTATTTTTGAATGTAAACCACACCCTATGTCACCTACTGTTAATGGAAGGTTTTAGCCTTCTTCTTGAAGTCCTCAAGAGTGCACCAGAAGGCACTCTATTTTTGGGCACAAATCACAGTTAAGATACCACAAAAATTTTGACCGAAAAAAAACTCAGCTGAGCTACTTAAGGCAGTTCATGGAAACCTAGAGCAGATAGAAACATATATACTGATAGAGCAGGTTTTTATATGGTTTAACAGACAGGATTACTGACCCTCGAGATGATCTGGAAATCAGTCAATACTGATGTAGCTGACAGATATCACAATGCTGAGTCCAAGGCCTGCATACACAAAATTAGTAGAGGAATATAAGAGACTAGATATTAAGACTCAGTTTTGAAAGCTTAGCTTAGGATCGGCTGTGGTGCTGACATTCTCAGAATTTATGCTGTCTTGAAGATAGGAATCGACAGTATTAAGTTCTTGAACAGATGTGACACCAAGTTTCTTTCTAAATGGGATGAATTGCTTCTCCGTAAGCCGTTTTGTTAGAATGTCTGCAAGTTGTTCAGCTGTTGGAACAAAGTTGATTAAAACTTGTCCAGCAGCAACTTTCTCTCGGACGAAGCACATGTCGATTTCAACATGCTTCATTTTTTAGTGTTGCACTGGGTTTTCGGTGAGAGCTACTGTACTGCTATTATCAGTCCAGATTATAGGAGTAGTATCAAGATTTATGTTAAGCTCAGATAGCAAGGATGTAACCCATAGTACCTCACAGACGGCATTTGCGATGGCGCGATATTCCGCTTCAGCAGACGATCTGGCTACCACAGGTTGTTTCTTCGAGCTCCAGACCACATGATTTCCATTGAGGAGAAGGTAATGTCCGAAGATAGACATGCGATCCGATGCATCACCACCCCAGTCTGCATCAGAGTAAGATACCAACACTGCATCATTACGCAAGACAGAGTTATCAATTTTAAACATTAAACCATGATTCAGTGAACCCTTCAGATATCGAAGGATCCGAACTATAGCTTTCCAATGAGATAAATGAGGATTTTTCATATATTGACTGAGCCTATTTACAGCAAAGTGTATATCAGGGCGAGTAATACAAATGTGCTGAAGTGCCCCAATTGTGCTTCTATAGAGAAGTCCATCAGAAAAATATTCTTGGTCGAGGATCATACCTGTTTTGGTCATACACTTACCTATCATCAGAGTTGGGAGTGGATCGGCATTGGTTAGGCCAGTTTTGCTGAGGAGCTCCGTGATGTATTTCTTTTGACCTAGGAGAAGAGAGTATGTGGTACGTTGCACTTCCATTCCGAGAAAGTGATTTAGGCCCCTAGGTCCTTGAGCTGAAACTCTTTGTTGAGTTGCGCAATTACCTCAATAATAATTTCATCGGAGTTCCCAGTGATTACTATGTCATCTACATACACAAGGAGAATAACAGAACCTAAGTTAGAGAACTTAATGAAAAGATAGTTATCAGAATTTGAAACTGTAAATGAAAGAGAATGAAGTAGAAAAAACTTTAATCTTTCAAACCAGGCCCTGGGTGCCTGTTTGAGTCCGTAAATAGCCTTATGAAGTTGACACACAAGAGCTGCCCCATTAGATTCAGTAATTTGGAACCCCGGAGGTTGGGTCATACAGACATCCTCAAGCAATTCCCCATGAAGGAATGCATTGTTGATGTATATTTGCCTAAGGGTCTAGTGATGTGTTAATGCTATGGTGAGGGCAATACGCATGGTTTGTGGCTTAACAACTGGGCTAAATGTGTCTTGAAAGTCGAAGCCCGGTTTTTGAGAAAAACCACGAGCAACAAGTCTGGCCTTGAGACGGTCTACCGAGCCATCAACTTTCTTTTTTACCTTAAAGAGCCACTTACAGCTGATTGGGTGTCTACCTGAAGGTAGAGGGACAAGGGACCATGTTTTGTTGGATGTAAGAGCATCCAACTCAGCTCTTACCGCAGATGCCCAGCTGGAGTGGGCCATTGCCTCATGTATGGTCGATGGTTTGAGGATAGGGTCCAGTGGTGCAGAGGAAGAACAGACTGTGAGGGCTTGGTTATTCTTGGTTTTGGAACGCGTCTGCATGGGATGAGTAGAGGAGGATGGGGCAGTTGGCTTAGGCAGAAGTATTAGCATAGAGTCATTTCTCAATGGAATGTACCTAATGGTAGATGGTGGTTCTGCACACGGTAAAACAGGGTGACTAATTTGAGTTTGAGTAGAAGAGGGTAGAGTGGTTACCTGATCGGTGCTGACCCGGAGTGGAACCAAATCAGTTGCCTGTCCTGATCCCGAACTAGAGCCCGGAACATACCTGATAAAAGGAGCCATAGGCTGAACCAGAGGCACTCCTGACGACCCTGATCTAGGAGCTGAGGGTGAAGAGACATCAGCACAAGTGTTTGGTGAAGCTTGTACCAAGGGGAAGGCCCCAGTTGATGCTGAACCAGGTGAGGGAGCTGAAGGGATGACAACATCAGATGGAGAAGATAGGGACAACGAGTTCTGAGTTGGCCCCGACACACGTTGGGAATCCGGTGATGTGGGTGCTGCATTTCCTGGATCATGCAGAAATGAGGAATCAAAAGGTAAGAAGAAGGGTGTAGAGGTTACCGTGTTTTTAACCGCAGCCGAGTTAAGAAACGGGCCAGATTTATCTGCAAAAGGGAAAACAGATTCATGAAAAGTTACATGCCTTGAAATATAGACACGCCCAGATGCATCTAAGCATCTATACCCATGATAGGAAGAACAATATCCAAGAAAAACACATGGAACTGATCGAAAATCAAGCTTGTGCGAGTTATAGGCTCGAAGATGGGGAAAGCAAAGACAACCGAACACACGTAAAAACCAATAATCAGGTGAAGATTTAAAGAGGCATTCATGAGGCGAAACATTATCTAAAACACGGGTAGACAATCGATTTAACAAAAAAACACGCAGTAAAGAAGGCATCAGTCCAATAGTGGAGTGACATGGAGGCTTGAGACATTAAGGTAAGACCTAGTTCTACAATGTGCCGGTGTTTCCGTTCGACAATTCCATTTTGCTCAGAAGTGTGAGGACAGGTTATCCTATGTTGGATGCCGAGATGCTGTAAGTATGATGAGAGGGGATTAAATTCAGTACCTCCATCTGTTTGAACAGCTTTGAGGGTGCAACCAAGCTGTTTTTCAGCAGCTCTATGAAATTGAACGAAAGAGTGTGTGGCCTCACTCTTGGTTTTAAGAAAATATATCCATGTATAATGACTATGAACATCTACGATGCTCATGTAATAGCGATTACCATTGGATATGTAAGGAGCTGGACCCCAAAGGTCCACCTCCACAAGTTCAAGAGGGGATGCATATGCAGATGTTGAAGAATAAAACAGCAATTTTTTTCTTTTTCCTATGGCACAAGCAACACAATCATGATTTGAATTAGAAACGGCAATTTTATTCATACGTAAGATATGTGACCAAAGTTGTGAGGATGGGTGACCTAACCTCATGTGCCACACATTGGACTCTAACTTACGATGAGTTGTAAGACAGTAACTCTCGGGTCCTAACCTAGAACGATTATTGACACTAGACACTGAAGGAAGACGTCTCTCTAACTTGGCAAGATCAATGCTCTAAAGACCATCACGTTCCTCTCCACACAGAAGCACCTGATGAGACGTGGCATCCCGAATAACACACTGAGAAGGGTGAAATTCGAAATATACCTGGTTATCCTTGGTGAACTGTGAAACGGAAACCAGATTCTTAGTAACCTTTGGAGCATACAGAATATTGTTAAGCAACAGAGGTCTATTAGAGGTATGAATAGCATAATTAGTATTACCCGAAATATCAAGTGAAGAGCCATTACCAACAGTTATTTTACCTGCAGGTCCATGAAACGGGATTGTGTTGGATGCAGATGCTTTGTGCGTGAGATGATTCATGGAACCCGAGTCCGGGTACCACGCCATTGACTGGACAGCTGCCTGGGATGGGAGAAGAGCAAATTGAGCCGGGGTCTGAATCGACAGAGGAGGAGTGCCAGCAGCTGTATATCCCAGATGACCAACTGGATATGGAACAGTACCAGGTGGTAGCTGATGGTAAGATGGCACGGTTGAGCTGGTGTAGGCGTTGAGAGCAGCCATAGGAGGTGCAGCACCAAGGGGTGCAAGGTGCTGCGGGATAGGAAGGGAGACCTGTAGGGGAGCAGCTGGATAGTTGTAGGCTGATGCAGGGTAAGGAAGAGTAGCAGGGAAGGGTTGCATATGAGTAACCGAAGCACCAGGAGCCACGTTGTGTGACACTGCATTGCTTTGCTCAGACCAATTGTTAGTACAGATATTAGCACTCAAATTGCCCGAACCCCCACCATTCGGATCAGTCACTCCCACAAAGTTCATGTTAAAACGTTAAAAGCAACGGTGAACAAGATGACCTATCTTACCGCACAATTGGCATTGCGGTTTATTGCCTCCAGAGGTACGGCCACGGCCCATACCCCAACCCATGTAAGGCGGAGAAGGGATGACATGTTGAGCAGAGCCAGTATGTCCAGCAGCTGAACTTTGTGTCACAGAAACTGCAGGCTGATTTTTCAGAGTCGGGTTGACAGTACCATCATGATCTCGGGCAGAATCAGAGGTTGGAGTACCAGCTGTGTGCATAACAGATCGAGTAACTAAGTTAGCAGCAGGAGGTATGTCAAAGAAGAGGTCCCTTTGTCTAGTTTCAGCATCCAATAACACCGAGCAAACAGAAGTAATGTCATATGGATTTCTACTAGCATGTATGACAGCAGCAACATGATCAAATTGGCCCTTCACACCATTTAGAATAATGGAAATTTGCTGAATCTCCTCAATGGGATGGCCACAGCTAGCGAGACCATCACACGTTGTTTGAATATCCGTGAGATAGTCACGCATGGGATGGTGTGGCAGCTTGCGAATCTTGAGCCGATCATACAACCTCATGATTCGGGTGGTTGATGATGAAGAGAAGACTTGATGAAGCTTTTGCCATATAGCGCAAGCAGTCATACAACCTAGAAGACAACGATTAACAAAAGGAGATATTGAGGCTAAAAGCCAAGAAGCTAAGGAGCTATCACGTTGAATGAACTTAGGATATTCAGGATTTTCCACATTGTTACCAGCTGTATCCACAATAAACTGTGGGACAGCAATGGTGCCAAAGAGATGAGCTTCAAGATTGAAGCCCCTCACCGTGAGTAAGGCCTACTGCTTCCAAGATTGGAAGTTCTCGTCACCAATAAGCAACGAGATTTTCTTACTCGAGAAAACAGGTGAGGAGTCATCCATCATAGCAAAACAGCGAAACAAATGGTGCAATACCAGAAGCAAAGAAACAACCGATGCAATAACAGCAACAAAGGAACAATAGGTGCAATACCAACAACTAAAGTAAAGCAGATAAGCAGCACATTAGAACATCATAAATATAATAGAGGATGATGAACATAATGAATACACAGCTGGGCATTTTAGCAAACACTTGAAGAACATCTAGCAGTCGCAGCTTCTCACTTCGTGCTGCAGGAATTAGTGAACCACAGCATCAGTGAAGTGAGAAGATACATAGCACGAAGTAACAGCAAGGAGAATCAAAGTAAAAAACGGATGAGAATCATCGACTGATTCCAACCGAGGCACATCAAGAACAAGACCAGCGGAAGATAAGAACAAGGCACAGCAAAGAATCGAACGAAGAATAGCAGAAAAAGCCATCAATCAAACAAGCCCAGCTTGCTAAGGAGCAAGAGTCTGATACCATGTTTGCGTTTACAAATCAATAATCAAGAGGAAATGAAGATTGATTTGTAAACTAGGGCAAGGAAAACAAGAACAACGAAGAGAAGGAAAGTCTGCTTTTCATTTCATCAAAACCACACAATGACAATCACTGTTCAGTCATCCAACATATAAAGAAAACAAGCTAAACTGAAATTACACATAAGTCCTTAGACCGAAAATACAACTAGATCCCTGAACTAATGACACAACCGAATGTGCTCCCTTAACTTTGTCTTGATGCTAGATACACCAATAACATGAAAGGAAAACAGTCGATGCACTACCTAAACCGTGTAGAGAAAGGGTAAACCGGCGGTACAAATGTTTTTCACGGTCACCGTTGTCATAAATCAAGGTCACAAGACGGGTAGCGAGCATGAGATAAAGCGGTCGAAAAGAAGACGCTTAAACTTCATATTTGTGTGAAAGAGGAAATCATGATTGGGTTATTACCGTTACACAATATATGTATATATATACTAGTGATTCGCGCTTTGCGCAAAATAATAATTATTTTAGTTTATAAATTAATAATATTTTTTAAGTAAATATAAATATATATTTATAACATGATTATTTACGATTTATTAAAGTACATTTAATTAATATTAATTCAATTACACAACATAAAAATTAATTATATTTATGAAGAAATGTTAAACTTATTTTTATTTTTATAATATTATACATTATAACAATTACTTATAATTTATAAAAACAATTTAAAATAAATGAGTAGATAATAAAAGCAAGGGAAAAGTCTGAAAAACGTCCATCATGTTTGACGAAAATGTTTTTTCAACCCTCACGATTGTTTTAGGTACAACATGTTTTAAAATTTCATAGGGTTCGTCTTGGAGAAGGATCAAAAGCTGCAATTCTTGACCTTAGGAACTCAGACCCCGATCCTGATTTATATGTGTCGATGTAGGGGTCCAGGAGTCACGATAATGGTCCTATCATGGATCATAACATTGTACACCCTCTGGCAGATGGTGCAGATGCACGAAATGGTTATTGGAAAGCGGTTCGATCGGTACCATGAACTCGGTCAGTACGCGTTTGGTGAGAAACTCGGTCTCTATATCGTAGTCCCACAGCAACTCGTGGTCGAAGTCGGTGTCGACATCGTGTATATGGTCACCGGAGGCAAGTCGCTGCAGAAGATTCACAATCTTGCCTGTGAGACCTGCAAGCCCATCAAAACCACCTTCTGGATTATAATTTTTGCCTTAGTCCATTTCGTCCTCTCTCATCTCCCAAACTTCAACGCCATCTCCGGTGTCGACTACGGCGAGAAGTCATCCAACTTTACAGAGCAGACGTTTGGGTTCCACAGTGCCCTTGGCGACGTAGCATTTGCTTACGCCGGCCATAACGTGGTGCTGGAAATCCAAGCCACCATCCCCTCGACACCGGAGAGGCCCTCCAAAGGCCCTATGTGAAAGGGAGTCATTGCAGCTTACATCATTGCCACCTTGTGTTACTTCCCAGTCGCCTTCTTCGGTTACTAGGTGTTTGGGAACAATGTAGAAGATAACATCCTCATCTCCTTACAGAGGCCAAAGTGGCTCATCATCAACGCCAACCTCTTCGCCCTTGTACATGTTATTGGTAGCTACCAGGTACGTACACTGATACACATATATCACATTCGATTGGTACGAGGTATGATTGCATTCGAGTTTCAAACCGTTGGAGTAAGAAATCGAGGTTTGGGAGAGAAGAAACCGAAGAAAACTTCATGCTTTCTAAGCTTTACTGCAATATGAACTCTACGAATAAGATTCAGAATTACGTAAAGGTATCGCTGAAGAATCTAGGGGTTCAGTACTTGGATCTCTATCTGATGTATTGGCCAGAGAGCTCGGGCTTGAGTGATGCGAAGATAGGGTATGTTATGTTGTCCCTTGAAACCGAAGAGTTCATGTAAGCAAACGATGGAGAAGAAAGGTTTTATTGTCTTTTATTAATTGATATTTAAATAAATAAGAAAAATTTAAGATCACGTGACTACTTAACGGGACAATTAAACGACAGGTGAACGGAAGGTCCAATTACCATCAATTTGCAACATGTTATACCAAAAACCATCGTCAAAAAACAAATTGTACCAAAAACCATTTTCGTCAAACATGATGGACGTTTTTCAGACTTTTCCCTAAAAACAAATGTAACCAATTATTAATACACTACGGGATAAGACTTAGTTAACGGCTCATATCCACGGCTCATTTCCACGGCTCAAGTATACGATGCTCATTAATAATTTTAAAATTCATTTTATGAGATATATTATTCTCATATATTTTTAAATAAATACTAATTATTAGAACATATATGCATATTAGTCATAGTGATTATAAATTATTTTTAAATTTTGTAATATATGTTGATTCTAATAGAATATAACAACGATGTTTTATAAAAATAGTTCTAAGAAAAGTATGTCATAATTATAACAATGATATAATTTTTTTATACCCTAAAAGTTTATGTCATAATTATAAATATCTACATAAAATTAATATGTGATTATTATTTTCATAAAATTGATATATAATATACATAATAATCCTTAATTTCATCTTAAATTATCTTGTAATAAAAACATTTAATTTATACATCTTCTTGATTTTCATAAAATATAAAATTTAGTACATAAAATAAGCTTAAGAAAAATCATAAATGCACATAGAAAATAAGAAGATATTAATGAAATTTTGTAACTTATTGGGAGAATGAACGAGAGAGTTTGGAAGTTTTTAACTATGTTACATGACATGCCACATATAAAAATAGTTCTAAGAAAATTATGTCATAATTATAACAATGATATAATTTTTTCATACCCTAAAAATATATGTCATAATTATAAATATCTACATAAAATTAATATGTGATTATCATTTTCATAAAATTGATATATAATATACATAATAATCCTTAATTCCATCTTAAATTATCTTGTAATAAATAAATTTAATTTATGTATATTCTTGCTTTTCATAAAATATAAAATTTAGTAAATAAAATAAACTTAAGAAAAATCATAAATGCACATAGAAAATAAGAAGATATTAATGAAATTTTGTAACTTATTGGGAGAAATAATGAGAGAGTTTGGAAAATTTTAAACTATGTTACATGACATGCCACATATGAGTGAGAATTATATGATTGACATGAACCAATTAGAAATTGTGAAATTGACATTAGGAATAAGAAAATGTCTTACAATGCTTGATTGTCACAATTTTACATAAATTAGCCAAATTAATATAGAGAGAGATATATGGTAGTAGATCAATAAATTATTCCATAAAAATAAATCCATCTTAGTAAATATTTTACTCGTCTGTCGTAATTCATTTTAAATATTTATATGCACTTTTATTATAATATTGGTTAATTACAAAAAAACAAACCGAACTTTGAGGAAAAACCAAACAGCAAACCGAACTTTTTTTGTTGACAAACAACAAACCAAACTTTTGCAATTGAGCAAACAACAAACCTACCTCAAATTTTCATTATGTTTGAACGGATTTTTCAATGTTTGAGATAGTTATTAAGTCGTAATACACTTTCCTTAGAATATTTTAACTAATGTTGACTTAATAACTCTCTCAACCATTGAAAAATATGTTCAAACATAATGAAAATTTGAGATAGGTTTGTTGTTTGCTCAATTCCAAAAGTTTGGTTTGTTGTTTGTCAACAAAAAAAGTTCGGTTTGCTGTTTGGTTTTTCCTCGAAATTCAGTTTGTTTTTTGGTAATTAACCCTTATAATATTATAAAATTATTATAAGATATGTATTATAGAAAATCTATAATTATAATGGAAATTTCTAAGTATTGAAAATTTCAAATTTTAGCATATTAATTAAATACATACATACATATATATATATATAGTAAAATATCAGATTAAGATTGTCCTACGATTAAGAATTACAATGGATATATATGGGGTAATATTTTCTCATTTAATAATAATATATTAATTTTATTGAGGGAAATTTAACAATTACTAAGTAAATAAATATATATATATATATATATAAATGTTGGATATTGATAGTAACGACCCAATATGATTTAAGGTTCACAAAGCTTTCTCAAGCCAATATTACTTCAGAGGGGACAAACTCAAACAATTCATGACTGGATCGGTCCACACAGAGGGTAAGCTAGAACCCGTAAATCACTCTAATATCAAACCAGAACTAAAGTGATCGTCAAAGTATCTAGTGGTGGCCAAGACCACAGTCAAAGCATCCCACTATGCTCGCCATGGGAGTGCTCGCCATGAGAGTGCTCGCCAAGAGAGTCTAACCTTTCACCTCTGGTCTCACAACCGATTCTGAACATGCAACAATATTGCCCCGTATATATTGTGTACATATTCTACAAAGATCTCATAAGGTAACTACAGTATACGTTATCTCAACAGTCGCAACGACAAATATACACAAAGATACGGTTACAAAAAATGGTTCAGTCTTCTAGCCCTATAAATACTCTCACGTACATACATTAATTACATTATTCTGAGCTCATACCCATAGTATACACATTTAATCATCAGAGTGGGACCCAGAGGAACCCCCTATATTGCATTCCTCTTCTTGCAGGATCATCGGAGCCCCGATGAAAGTTCACAGTCATCGTCCAGTTGGCACCTAGATCAGGCCAACTCAGCATTCAGTCAGCATCCGGGAGTTCCTGTCCCAACATTTGGCTCCGTCTGTGAGAAATGAGCAAACGAGCAGTCCCAGGACAGTTCTGAGTGCATCGCTGCTTCGCCGCTCCACCCATAAGAAATTTCCCGCGATGCAGTTCCCAATGCTATCCCACCACAACCAACGGAGGACCACGTCGTCACTTCAAGACCAGTTCTGATCCCTCCTACCAGCAATATTCCAATTCGTCCCGTCGTCCCTTCAATACAAGTAGCAGGGGAAACCATTGAGGTCACCGCAGAGATGTTGTCACTCCTAGAGACAATCATAGGGCAAGCCCGAAGGCAGGTCTCTGTGTCTCATGAAAATCCTCACCCCACGGGACCACCGGAAGCAGAAACTTACAATCCTCGCACCACTGCTCCTCAAGAAGACCAAGAGATGACTTCGGGGAATCAATCTATGCCTATGGCTCCTTCCGTAGCGCCGATAATTGCTCTTTTTGTCAACCCGTTGAATACCTTACCCACGGGAGAAGACCAACCCTTATTCACTCTGGGCCAAGTTGAGGAGCTGACAAACAAGAAGTTGAAAGAACAGTGCGGAACCGCCATATCCCCTTTAAGAGAACGATCATCCCATCCGTTTACAACTGCTATCATAGCTGTGTGGATTCCTAAGGAAGTGGTGGCCAAACCCATCCTCGAATATAGTGACGAAGGAGATCCCATTATCCGCGTCAATATGCATGAGGTCTCTCTTATGGGTAAGTCAGATGATGATAATCACTTAGCCCTATTATTACCGTCAACCTTATCGAGTTTAGACTCTGCGTGGTTCTTTGGCCTCCCTGCAGGATCAGGAGGGTCATGGTCAGAATTAAAAAGAAAATTCCTGGAGTGCTATATGAGCGAACGTCAATTGCTGAAGAGTGTGATCGCCTTAGATGCTGTCAAGCAACAACTAGGAGAAATCCTAGAGACTTCTACGGGCGTTTCCATAAAAATGTCACGGAGATTGATCGTCAGGTCACAGATGGAGAGATCGTTCGAGCTTTTTATAGAGGACTGGATTTGGCAAACAAAGCCTCCTAAAAATTGCGAAACAACTACCATGTGCAAGAAATTGAGACGTTGTAAGAGCCAAAGGTTTCATAAACCTAGAAATAGGAAACGCTGAAGTAGAATTCCTTGCATCAATCTCGACAAGGGCTAATCCAGAGCCCCGACGTGATGAAAAAAGAAATTGAATGACATACAGGAACGTGAAAAGCCTCGATGAGAAGCCCCCAAGCCAAGTAATAGAGAGATTCCCGAGTATTTCAAGCCACTTAACAGGCAGATCTCAGCGATATTAGTAGAGATGGAAATAAGGTCCTTGGTCCTACCACTCATGCCTCGTCAGAATGGCCAGCCTATGGGGAATGATGCTAAAATATATTATCGCTCTCACAAAGCGAAAGGCCACAAGACCGATGATTGTCGTATACTCAAGCGTGACATCGAGAAATTAATCCAGAGTGGCATGCTAAAGGAATTTGTGGCAGGGAGAGAGCGAAGTCAAACACCCCCTCGAAAAGCTCGCTTGCCCGTTCCTCAAGAACAATCTGTTCCTCATGGAAAAAGAGTTGGAGGCGAAGGGAGTCATGCAAGAGATGTATACACCACGCAAATTCCCACAGTTGTGCAGTTGGTAAAAATGCCCCGTCCAGAAGAGGACATTGTTATTTCTTTCACTGAAGAAGATCTGACACACGTCACAACGATGCGTTAGTCATCACGGCTGATGTCAACGACTGCGATATGAAGAGATTTCTGATCGACAGAGGAGCCTCAATAGGCAATCTGTTCTTGGACTCCTTTCCAAATATGATCAAGTCTAAAAGAGACCTCAAGCGAGTCGACTTTGCCCTCATCGGCTTTGCTGGAAGAACAACATACCCGCTAGGAGTCATTACCCTTCCGGTAATCTTGGACGAAGGATGGAAGATCATAAATGTGTTGGTCACCTTCATAGTGGTCGATGCACCTGCCTCATACAATGCCATCATGGGGAGGAATACCATAAACCCTAACAAGACAGTGGCCTCCACAATCCACCAAAAGATGAAGTTCCCCACGCTGAATAGGATTGGAGAAGTCTTAGACGATCAACCATACTCACGCCAATGTTATGTGAACTGACTTCGCAGAAAGAACTAGAGGGAGTGTCTCCCCATTGAGACAGGGGTTGACCCCCGTGAGAACAAAGCTCAACCTGCACCAATGGAAGAGCTAACTGAAGTCGAAATCGATGGTCTAAACATGAAGGTACGCGTTGGGGCTACCTTAAATGAAAATCAAAGGGATGCCTTGGCCTCCCTCTTGAAGGAATAGAAACAATTTTTTGCTTGGATATCCAGTGATATGCCATGCATCATAACAACCATAATGTCTCATCAGGTGCGGATAAACCCTTCTGTCAAGCCTATCGCCGAGAAGAGAATGTCATTTAGATTGGACAAACACTTGGTGATAAGAAATGAAGTTGGAAGACTACTCAAAACAAAATTCGTAAGGGAGGTACGCTTTCAAAGTTGGGTCGCCAACCTAGTACTGGTGAAGAAGTCGAACGGAAAATGGTGC
The DNA here is from genome assembly GCA_946814005.1 of Chamaenerion angustifolium. NCBI lineage: Eukaryota > Viridiplantae > Streptophyta > Magnoliopsida > Myrtales > Onagraceae > Chamaenerion > Chamaenerion angustifolium. Next base: position 8,358,777 of record OX328279.1, read on the forward strand.
ATGTGTGTGGATTTCCAATACTTGAACAAGGCATGCCCGAAAAACTCCTATTCCCTACCGCGAATTGATCGACTGGTGGAACCAACCTCTGGTCATGAAATGCTAAATTTTATGGACGCATACTTCGTCTACAACCATATCCGATGGTGATATGCTTTGGAGTGTTCTATGCGGATGGTGATATGCTTTGCTATAAGGTAATGTCTTTCAGATTAATCAATGCAGGGACAACTTATCAGCGCATGGTAAATAACCTACTCAAAGAGATGCTGGGGCGAAACATGGAAGTCTATGTGAACGATATGCTCGTAAAGTCCATCAAGGGGAGCCCTCACATAGAAGACCTTTGAGAAGCTTTCGAATGCATGCGAAGACACAATGTCCGCCTAAACCCGACAAAATGCGCCTTTGGAGTGAAGTCAAGCAAATTCCTGGGTTTTATGGATAGCTAAAGATGAATTGAGGCAAACCCCAAAAAGGTCAAGGCTATTACAGAGATGAAATCCCTAACCTGCCACAAGGAAGTCTAGAGTTTGAAGAGTCAGACACCATAATAAGAGTAGGAGAGCACCTTTCACTCTTGAAGACAAAGCCAATATGCGGCACCTCTACAACAGCCACACTTCATGTGGACTTGTCCATTTCTTAGGAGGAGTTTCCTGGCTTGAAAGCATTTGATGATATGAAGGATGCTGGTGTTCACCTTGTCACGTGGATGGATCATACATCTATTTGCAAAAGGATCTAAGAAGCATAGTTGCCTCCAAACTTCAAGTTCCCGACATGAAAAGTAAAGTGTGAGAGTTAACACATGATGCTTCACATTCAAGACTTTTGAGACCATGACGCTCATCTTCATGCACTCGTCTTCCCTCAACTATTTCCAGGGTGGGGATTGCTCAGAATTGTTTTTCAAAAATGTACCTCAAATGAATAGTAAATACCATAATATCCACTTTCCAAAAATAATTACAAATTTATACCTACTCGCGAATGCCATTTTCGGGTAGAAGGTTAGTTAATTCTTACCCACGAATAGGATTCGTGGATGGAACGCCCGTTAGTAACTGACGTTGCATCCGTGATTGGCATTCGCGGATAGGCTTACCTACTCGTGAATGTCATTCGTGGGTACATTTTGTATAAATACCAACCATTTCAGCCATTTTGCATCAACCCTCTACCCCATCTACACCACAACCCCAACTGCCGTCGCGCTCGGTCAGCGATGTTCAACCTCCTGATGTCATTTCTATATCGAATCAGCCTCGACATTGTTACGTAATTATTGTGGAAGTCGACTACATTGTCCCCTGAGGTGGTCTAGAACGCTTTTTATCCCTTCTAATAATTGATTATTTAAATATAATTAGGTACAATTTCTATTTATAATTTTTAATATACAGATATTCAATTGTCACATAACAGAAAGTATATGTAATCTGTATTCTTTGTTAACTAGGTGTTAATACTCTTATGAAAATGGTGACTATCATATTTTGTTATGTTGGTAAAATTACACTAGACTGATAAGTTATTAATTATATCGACGATCTATCCACGATTAGTTCCACTGAAACAACAATGACCTTGACCAGTGAAAAGACTTGTTACCGTAGTTTGTGGGTTTGGTTCTGAAGTAGTTGATTATGACCTCCTTTGGGAAGCGGGTAGCGACCTGTATCCAATCACCGATGAAGAATAACTGGATGAATTTTTTAAAATATATGGTGAATACATGGACATATACGTGATCCCAAAGTTGAAGTCGTTAGAGAAGTTGGCGATGAAGTGTGTGAAAAAGATGAAAGTGAAGTCTCGGGAGAACAAGAAGATGAAAGATAAGATTCTTCTATGGGAGATGACACAGAAGCCGAATCTACTACAAATTTGGTTGATTGTGCGCTACCATTGTTGGATGATGGCAGAACTATTAATGCACAATCTAGTCAACCAATGACCTATCGATAGTTTCCTCCTGAGTTTACATCGGGAGATTGGCAAGATGGATTTGATTGTACCAATTGGATAGTCATGCATGGTTAGACCTCTATAGATTCAAATGATTTCCAAATAGGTAATGAATATAAGAATAAAGTTGCACTTCAACACCACATCAAGATGTGGTATATTAGTAATTCACATGAATGCGTCAATGCAAGATCCAGTCCAACGTTAGTGTCATTTAAGTGTGATTATAAGAGAAATGGCTTGGTCCATAAGATGAGTGCATAAGAAAATGAGAATTTGGGATATCACCAAACTAGGCCCTCCACACTCCTGTGCAAATGCAAAAACTTTCTAGTATCATAGACAACTTTATTGCAAAATGATTATTGATTCGATATATCCATACGTATATCATAACGTAGGTATTAGAATTTGTGACTTACAACAAGGTGTTAAAGATAAGTATGCGCAAAGTGCCTCGTACCACAAGGTTTGGTACGCTAAACAACAAGTTATTGAGTTCATTTTTGGCACACATGACAGTGCATTTTAGTGTTTGCCACCATTGATGGTCGGTTTATGTCATTCAAATCCTGGTTCCATTTATGACTATGAGTAAAAAAAGTGTGATGACGAAGGATGGTGCCATTTTCGGTAAGTGGTTAGGGGCATATATGCCTTCAATCAAAGGTTTCTCACATTGTCGACCCCAAATCATCATCAATGCCACTTATTTGTATGAAAAGTGCACAGGAAAATTATTAGTGGCAGTGACATACGATGCTGACAAATAGATTTTCCCACTATGTTTCGTCTTTGCAGACTCTAAGACTGCCACATCTTGGACATAGTTTTTAGAGTATCTAAGTCAATACATGACGAAAGATCAACGACATGTATGTATAATATTTGATCATCGCAGGGGTATTAAAGTTAGAGTTGTTATGGTTTTCCCAGCACCGTTGGGTGATCACAGATACCGTGTTCGCCTCCTTGCAAGCAATTTCAACAAAAAAAAATAAAGATCGAGAATTTAAGAAACAACTATAGAAAATGGCATGGACCATATCTAAGCAAATGTTTGACTTATATTGGCAAACCTTCACGATAATCAACGATGGAAAATTTCTATGTTGGTTAACCAATTTGGGAGATTTTAGCCTCTAGTCTGTAGCGTATGGCAAAGGAGTGTCCCTCCACAATGTTGAAGTGGATCTGTGGCAACCTGGACATGCAACGCGAGTCGTCTTCTCTACAAATAGGTGGAGGTGCGTGATGAGATTAGGTGTGTAGGGGTCCCAAATTATATGTACATGTAATATGTTAATGTTGGATTTCTTAATAAAATGGAATAAATAATAAAATACAATTAGATAGAAATATAACTACCTAGTTCAGTTGTATTACCATCAATTCATCCCGATAGAATTGTCACGTGGGGCTGCGAAATGTTCTTTAACGTCTTTGGTGGTACCCACCTAATGGTGAATGTCAAGCACAATAAATTAAAAAACAATGCATGATTAAGGTTAATAAATGCAAAATGTTTTGACTTTCTTACCGCATCCCCAATGGTGCATTGGTAGAATGACCTTACTCTTGATCATGGGTTGCCCTACAGATAAATTCTCCCATGACTATAACTAGAACAAATTAATAAGATAGAATATTATTGAAAAGTGTTACAATATAATTGTGAATGTAGACCATATTAATAAGATTGATGACTATGTACATGTCGTAAGACAACGTGTACAGTGACATTTACTCTCCAGACCACAGTTTTACATAATCCAGATTACAAGTAACTCAATATAGCCTAGGCCCAATTGTATTGAGTTGTTTGATGTACATCCTCCAGTAGATGGAGATACTCTAATGTAACTTTATTACCGCTTGAGTTAGGGAATAAAAATGCACCGAGGAGATGTAAAATATAACTTCTCGCTCTCATGATAACTTCCTCTTCGTTTCCATGGATCCAATCGGGGTCATTCTCTTTCTTCTAAAAAAAACTCTTTAACCAGGATAAGGATACATCGTTCATCATGATTTCATCCTCATCATGAGAAGGGACAACTCCCAGTAGTTGTGGGCATAGGTTTGGCAGGTCAATCATTTCTTCTTGACCCAACCGATATTTATCGAATATGTGTGGATCGTTGACTCGTAGACCCAACAAAATTTGTACGTCCCTCAGGTTTACGATCATTTCACCCCAATGGAGGTGAAATGAGATGTTTACAACTCATCCAAACCATCTATATCTACCCAATGTCGTGTCATCGAATCTACAACCAAACATTTACCCGCTCACCAATACTTATCATTTCTACGACGAGTACTAACATTAAGATACAATTTTTTAGGGTAATTGAATTTCTAAAGCAAATTTCTACGACGAGTACTAACATTAAGATACAATTTTTTAGGGTAATTGAATTTCTAAAGCAAATTAAAAACGTGACAGTAGCGATTAATAAAAAGTATACTTAGCATTCCCTTATCGTGAGCGTTATGCTGTGATATATGTTGTTGCTGACTATACAACAAGGGTCCACCAGTTCCTTCTGGGAAAAGGACATTCGTGAGGAGGTGCCCTGACCACGTTGCATTATGTGTCCACAAAAATTGAAAATTAGGCATTTTAGATAGCAATTATACCTAATTACAAATTCAATTAACATTATCCCCCCAAATTGAAAAATTAGGTTTTGACAATTATTCAAAGAATACATTACAAATTAACCAAAAACATAACAATTCATCAATTACAAAGAATTAGACATTTTAGAAAGCAATTACACCTAATTACAATCGAATTAATATTTTCCCCAAAAAATTGAAAAATTAGGCTTTTACAATTTATTCCAAGAATACAATACAAAGAATACGCCAAATATGATTTTCGTTGATGTGAGACAAAAACCGTAGCACATTGATGTCACTAGATCGTTTCTGCTTCAAGTAAGGTTGGATGACCCTTGACTTGTTGCTTAGGAAATCAAGAAACTTGGTACGAAGATGCTGCCACAATCAAGGGTAAATACTTATTTGTCAAGTCGGAGTTGAATGCCCCAAACAAATATGACAAGATCAATAATTCTTAAAGAACAAAGATAAAGAATTTGGTCATCCCATAAGGTGTCTATTAAATAAATATGAACCAGCCCTCATGAACTAATAATTGTTTAAAGAAACCAAAATAGACTTATCTAATGAGGTCTATTATTTTATCAACCAACTGAACCCTTAAATGCCTAAACAAGTGAGCTCTACTAAAAAGCTATGGGCTGAACACCTCAAATGAAAGTCCTAACTTATTAATTATTGAAAATGAATATTATATTTGCATACCATCAACTAATATATATATATAGATCACTTTTGCCAAAATACTAAAATATCCTAATAGTTTTTCACATATTTGCCCTTACCTATTTTTAAAATAAAATAAATTTGTTAAACAAAACCACTTAATTTTTCACTCATTTTACCTTCTTATTCAAAATTACTATCTCACAATTTCGCTCTCAAAACTCAATCTTTCAACATATCTACATTACTATTTATCACTTTCACTCTCATTCTCCACCACTCACTTTTTGTCATCACCACCACTTGTCGCTGTCAGGCTCCGTCGCCGACTCCGCCAACCAGAAATCGTCGTCGTCATCACCGATAACCAGCAGTCGTTGTCGTCTCCGCCGCCTCCCATATCAGCCAGCTTGCCTTCCCTAGTCTCTGCCACATCTGTAACCCGTCTCTATCGCATTTGCAACCCGCCGCCAGCAAATCAACAACCGTGTTTCTTCTTCCAACCACTTCTGTGTCGGTACGTTCGCTTGCACTCCATTGATCAATGCCAGTATAGTATGACTTAAATTAATTGAGTTTTGTAGAACTTTCATGGAGGAAATGGAAAGTACGTGTCGTTTGAATAAGAACAAATCAACAAGGGCTTGCCAACTCTTCCAAAAAAATCGGCAAGCGTTTGCTGAGACTTCCACAAAAAATTGGCAAGCTCTTGACGATTTTTTGTGGACAAATTGGTAAGCTCTTGCCAATTTTTACTTGTTCAAACAACACGAATTTGTCGTTTTCTCCATGAAATTTCTACAAAACTCAATTAATTTAAGTCGTACCGACATCGGTCAATGGAGTGCAAGCGAACGTACCGACACGAAATTGGTTGGGGGGAAAACACGGTTGCTGATTTGATGGCGGTGGGTTGCAGATGCGGCGGAGACGGCAGTGAAGACTAGCAGCACCAAGTGGCGGTGGAGATAAAAAGTGGGTGGTGGGTGGTGGAGAATAAGAGTGGAAGTGATGAAGAGTATTGTAGATATGTTGAAAGATTAAGTGTTGATAGTGAAATAGTGAGATAGTAATTTTGAATATGAAGGTAAAAAGCGTGAAAATTTTAGTGGTCTTTATTTAACAATTATATATTATTTTTAAAAGTTATTAGGTCATTTTAGTATTTTGACAAAACTGATATATATATAGTAGTCGATGGTTTGCAAATAGAATCTCCGTATTGAAAAAAAAAATACATTAGCAATCGAAAAATAATGACTGAAAATAACTTAAAGACTTGAAAGCTTCCTCTCTCGTGATCAGATTGTTGAACATCTAGAAGACTTGGATGGTGTTTAGCTTGTGAATTAATAGTGACTCCAATGGATGATTTTGTCCTTATAAATGTTGTGTTGAACATATGCTGGCAAATCCTTTATCTTCTTGACATAACTCCTTGTGATTCGTCGCACAAAAGTATCGTATCATCCTGGATTTCTTTTCGTTTTTACATGGGCTACTCAGATCAATCAATCCCCATTCTCCGAGAATCAAAATTTATTTTTCGGTGAATAGAAAAATTTGCAATTCGCAAATATAGCGGTGATGTTTCTTGGGTAAAAACTAAAATACATTTGATGCTCAATTCCTCTAAATAACGGTACCTTGTCCACATTATCTACGAACAAATCTTCATAAAATATCATATGCAATGATAGTGACATCTCACACTGGTATTAGTCTGACGGTGCGTTTGTTTGACGGAATACGGAATAGGAATTGAGAATAAGGAATAGGAGTTAAGAATATGAAGTTGTTTTTTTTGGTGGAATTGAATAGAACGGAATAAGGAATTCTGTTGTTTCTTTGGTGGAATTGTGTACGAAAAAGGAATGGAATGTGGTAAAATGACATATTTGCCCCTCTTTGTATATGTATAGTATATAATAAAAATAATTTGTATTAATTAATTATAAAACTTTAAAATATTAAAAACGTTTATTAAAAAAAAAAAATTAAAAACGAATTTTATTTTATTTTTAATTTTTTTTAAAAGACCAATTTATTAATTCTATTTAAAAAAAATAAAGAATTGAAGCATGTCGATCCGATGAAACTATGATAAATCTACATCTTAATTCCTTCTTAAATCATAAACCATTCTTATTACTCATATTGGTGGATTATTAGAATTCGTGATTTTTAATACGTGGTTTTTAATACGTGGTTTTTTATGTTAATAATTGATCGAATTTCGTGTCATTTATATACGAAAGTGACATAACACATGTACATCATGACCTTAATGGATTTCATCTTCAAATAATTACTTTTGCATTTAGCAAAAATAATACCACACCTAAGTATTTTCCTCCTTATTTGGTGAAGTGAAAACAGTTTGAAGAAACCCTACATCGTTTTACAACCAAAATCTCATTCATCCAATCCCATTAGTCAAAACCAGAACCCCTACAGAATCGGCATTACAAAGGCAGGCAGGCAGGCATGCATCCCAAACCTTGCAATTTTCTTCTTCTTGGGAAAATAGATACATATTTAAAGCACTCCATTAGAGGTTGTCACCTCACAATGCCATACAACCTCCTAGTATCCATATCCTGGAAGAAAGGGAAGATCACATCAAACCAATCATCAATCAATGAGCTGCTAAGCTTCCTATAATAAATGCATTCTCATAAGTGATAGCAATGAACTTGGTATCAAAGTTCAATGGAAGAAGTGGAAAGGCATTCAGTTATAGTAGAAATTACCAGAGGTATCCATTGGGTTGCCTGCAGGCGCTGCTTCAGGCTCCTTGATCTCAACAACCACACAATCGGACATCAAGAAAGTCTTTGCCACAGAGGCTGCGTGTTCCAAGCAGCACCTCACCACCTGTTCGAATATGATAACAGAACAGATTCAATTTGTTTAGAATGTAATACAAAAAGCAAACATGGGTCACGTCCATGAAGCAGCAGTAATCACCTTGGTTGGGTCAATGATACCAGCAGCCACCAGATAGCTTTGCAATTCTCTCATTTAGATTTTCCCTCTCATAATCTTGCTCGGCAGCCTGATTAAAACATGTGTATATATTAAATGAATGTCCAGTAACCGTCCAAACAATCGATAAAAGCACTTTAACTCCACATTGCTAATTGCAATAGAATGTGTATATTCATAGAAAGAGAGAGAGGCAGTAACCTCAATAAGATTTCTAATCTGAGCAACTCTTTTGTTGACAGCTTCCTGGGTGCTGCCATCACCAATAATCGTGGAGGTGTCCTTGGTAAGCACTACCTTGGAGGCATGGCCCAGGACCTCCTTACCAGCTTTGTCAAGGCTAAGACCCACCTCTTCCCTCATAACAGTGCATGTATCATAAGTTAGAGATGATCCATGAGGAAGTGAAAGATGAAGAATAACAGCATAAATGTTTCTGATTAACAAATGAAGCATGGATTAGAAGAAACTTTACCTCCAGTAAGAATAGCTATATCATCAAGGTATTGGCTCTTGCATTCTCCAAATCCAGGAGCTTTAAGAGCAGCAATCTTCAACGATCCTCTAAGCTTGTTAACAACCAGAGTAGCCAAAGCTTCTTGCTCGATGTCCTCTGCAATTATCACAACTGGGTAACCACCTCGAATTGCATCTTCCAAGATGTTAATGAGATCTCTTGCATTTGTGATCTTCTTATCAACCAAAAGCAACTACAAAATACAATACCCATATGAATAATACTCTGACAAGGTGTGAATCAAGCTTAGTTAATGTGATGAACCCAAATAATACCTTGCAGTTGTCAAATTCAACTGACATCTTCTCACTGTCAGTGACAAAGTAAGGTGAGATGTACCCACGATCGAACTGCATTACTTCTACCACATACAGACTGTTCTCCGCACTTTTTCCTTCTTCAAGGGTCACAACACCCTTTCGACCAACCTTACTCATAGCCTCATCAATCATGTTCCCGACTTCATAGTTATTTCCAGCACTAACTGCAGCAACATCTGCTAGTTCACTGTCTTCCACCTAGATAAGGTCAAGGTACTCATTATTTGAAGTAATTGATCCACGTAAAACATGGATCCGACAAAGGGGTCGGTGGAATTGAAGATGAATCAGTAAGAATCGATGGTAAATTGAATTGGGTTAGTGAGATTTGAGCTTACAATCGCAAATTGAAGACGGAGGATTTTCTGATTGCAGAAGCTGTCAATCAGAATCAGCTGATGGCACGCTCGTAAATTCTTCAAAATGGCGAGGGCAATTCGGTCATTTGGCAGCTGATTCCGGATTCCGACCCGTGTGGTCTTAGGAAATCCGAGGTTTTTACCGGATTCCCTAAGCCCGGACCGCCCGGAATCCATTTCCAAGGAATGGCCAATTCCACCTAACGAACATGGGCTTACGGATTCCGTAAGCCCAAATCCGTGGCCATTCCTTGAAACGAACGGGCCATGAGTTTCTGTAAACACATTTAAACATAGTAAGTAAGTTGTTCCTTAAAATTTAATATTAGTTGTTGTTCGAACATCATAGAAGTAGTTCTCTTCAATTATTAGGGTATTCAAGATCGTTCTATATACTAAAACATTATCATGCTTAGCATCTTTAATCTTGTCATCTGACACGATAATATTATCATATCTTCTTCGCTTTCACCATTATATTCAAACAATGCATTTTGCATATTTGGTAGTACACTATGTTCAACTCCTAAGCATATAATTATCTCACTAAGCATGTTAATGTACGTACCTTGACATTCATTTCGAAACTTTTCACTATTCATATCTCAATTGCTTCAACCAATATAATCTCACTAGAAAGAGTTAGAAGTAGTGTTTGAGTTATTCTGTATCATTTCCATCCCCTCGAAATACTTTTAACGCTTCAGTTACTTTATGAAACCATTTTAAATGCATCATTTCTGTCAAAATAATACTAGTCTTTTATGGCGAAAACAAGTTTGTTATGCCAACGTTGAAGAGCCTACGTGACCTGGGGCAATTACTTTTTGTCGCAACAAGATCTCAAAAAGGTTATCTTGTGTTGTGTATGAATCAAACTAAAAAAAATGCAAATTTAAGTTTGTTTTCTAATTTAGAGTTAAAAAATAGGATAACGATACTATTGTTGTTCTTTCAGCACCAACTGAATAGTCTTTTATGGTGAAAACAAGTTTGTTATGCCAACGTTGGAGAGACTACGTGACCTGGGGCAATTAAGTTTTGGCGCAACAAGATCTCAAAAAGGTTATCTCGTGTCCGAATCAAACTAAAAAAATGCAAATTTAAGTTTGTTTTCTAATTTAGAGTTAAAAAATAGGATAACGATGAACATGAATTTGAAAGAAAAAAACTTAAATAAAAAAATTGGACGAAAAAGTAACAATGATATGAAAAAACATGTTAGTAATGTTGGGTATTGTCCCTCGGAGCTCGGGCTACCCGGGGACAAACCGACCCAATACAGATTGGTCTAAGATGACGATATTATCAAGCACCGACATGTTCCAGTTCACTGTTGGGTGAAGAGCGTCGTTGTCATGCGCGGAGATAAAGTGGCGCCCCTGGTCTCTGTTTCGCTCGCCTTGCCTTCATTTTGGCTTGCCCTCAAACAGATCGGTCAACGCCCTCGACCTAGGTACCGAGGATGTCAAAGGACAACTGAGTACTCTATCCTACAATACGGCGCCCCTACTGCCTATTACAGTCATTTATGGCATGACAATGACAAGTCTGACCAAAAGTACTTGTCATTTAGCTCATTAATGAGTAATGACCACTAACCTGGACTGAGCATGGTAAGATCTAACCTAACCCAAGTATGAGGTAAAGACTTATAAATATTCTCACCAACCTATTCACTTACATTCAATTGAGCATTTGTTATACTAACTTGCATTTACTGACTGACTTTATTATCGGAGGGGGAACAACGGTAACGCCCCAGGCTTTCCTTCCGTGCAGATCACCGGAGCAATCAGAGTACTGCTTTGAAAATACCAAACCGAGGCCTACTCGAAAACCATGATCCAACATGTAATAATCATATGAATAGACACGTGGGTGCACCATATGTTAACCCTATATTTAGTATCACTAGGGTAAGAATAGAATACAAAACTGGTGCTTGAGAGAGCATTGTCTTACATATCCCTGCTAGTAGGGTTAGAGGGAAGAAGAAACGACGAAGGTAACACACCAAGGCCTTAAGCAAGCGCTATAGAGCCACAAAACAAACGTTTTTTTGAAAAAATATGGAGCGGTTCAGAAGAGGTACAGAAAACCGGTTAACTGAACCACTTTTTGTACCGGTTTTAACCTTAAAATGCTACTAAACCAGACTAAACCACTTTCAGACCAGGCTGAATTCACGGTTCACTCTTCACTGGTTAAGCTTCAGTCTTCAATTCTAGAGGTATTATTCGTCATCTCTCTTCAATTATTCTCATATTCATCTTTCCAATAATGTTACATCTCTGCTTCTAATGCAGATTGGTTTCAATGGCGGTGTTCCAATCGATGAAGAGTTCTTCATCAAGACCATTTTCGGTAAGCACAACTCCGACATCGCAAAGGCTCTCTTCCCCGACGATATTCGTCGCACGCGCATCCACTAGATTGAATTTCTACCTGGGCATTGCTGTTGGTAGATCTCAGGTTCACGTCCACCATGTCTTCTTGCTTTGTAGAAGAAACTCCATTCCAGGAAGAGCAACCATGTGGTGGTAGTATAAGTATATCATGATTTTAATCAGCTTCCCAATCTTGATGATATGACAGTTGATCTTAGAGAAGATCCATCCTTGCACCGATATGTAATTCCTTTTTAATAGATACAACCATAATAATAATCATATACTAGTATAGAGAGATTGAGAGCAATGCTGTATATAATCGATCTAAAAATATATTTTTTTTTTATAAAAATTATCCCCAACAAGGTTTTATAATTAAAAAAAAAAAAGGTCCTCCCTCCTAACATTGTCCAATACATTCTCCTTCCTATCTTCCACTTCATACTGAAACATGCAGTGTGAGTAGATTGTACTCAATTTGTGAACTCAGGATTCTCATCTCACGTTCAGGTTTCAAGAAATACCTTAAAGGCAGAGGGATGATGATCTTTATTTGGAAGTAGACCTTCCCTCTTCAGTTAAGAAGCAACTGCCACATTCTCTGACTTCTTTACTGATGCTGATTTTACCGGCGTTTCAGTGACTGTTAACGCAGGTTTCTCAATTCCTTCAATATTAGTTATCCTCAACTTTGTAAGTTCCTGAAAAAGATAATTCAAACATCAGTACAGAACTGAATAACACACAATATAACTAATAGGCTAGTTACTTAACGATGTCCTTTAGTTCTGCGGTAGTTCTTCCTTCTCTTTTTCTTAAAGATAATGACCTTTGCATCAAGTGCCTGAAACAAGAATATGAAACACAGAGTTTGGCATCATAGCTGAGCTTTAGAAAATAGCAAATTTGAAGTGCAAGAGCTTAGACTTTAGTAACTTCGATTGCATCTTGCATTTATACAAACTTGCTACTAACTCAAATGAACGCCATGAAAACAACTTAATTAGCTTATCTGAGATAATACCATCCACATGGGTTTAGGGTTTGATACAGTAAGTACGTACAGAGATACGGTGTAGCACCAAAGCTATCTCATTCTTTTCTGACATATTTCTGCAGATTGATTACAACATATATATAAATGATAACATCACCACCTCTCTCCGATGGAACCTCAGTTGAATTTTTATTTTTGTTTGTATGAAGTGGTTCGTCCGAACCGGTTCAGAACAGGTACGGTAAATCGGCCAAAATCTGGAGCGACCAAAAACTGGAGCGGTAAACCGTACCGGTTTTAAAATGTGGTAAATGTTCGGTTCTGAACCGGTTCACCCTTAACTGGTTCATGCCCGGCCCTAATGACAATGTTAGTTAATAATTTTAAGTTATTGTTTGTGGTTTAGTCACTCCTATTTGTTTAATATGTGAATGAAAATGATAGTAAAAATATCTACAAATATATTAAATCGATATAATATATTAATGTCTCTTTTATTTAATAATATTAAATATATTATGATTTTATGATTTCTATTAATTTTATATACTTATATAAAAATGTCAAACATTTATCTTCATGTTTTTATTTTTATTTTTATTCATATGCTAAATCTATATTACAATTTTAATTATAATAAGCTAAACAATGATGATATGCATTTTGATAAAATTACTATTTAATAATCTAAATATGTACTTAATTAATATATTTAATTTTTAATTGAAAATATTTATATGTTCATACTTGTTATCCATCAAATATAATATTATGTATTTTAGTATTTTATAAAATATACTAAATACAATATATTTAAGATAAAATCGTAAATATACCTATAAAAATAAACAAAAAATGTTACGATTTTGTAACTTATCTTGAGAGTGAATGAGAAGGTTTAGAGAATTTTAAAGTGATTTACATGGCATGCAACTTAGGAGTGAGATTTATATGTTTGACATGGACTAATTAAATTTAACTATTATAACATTAGGAGTGAGAAAATGTATCAAAAAGTTTATTTGTCACAATTAATATATTCTAGAAAGTTGATACACGTGTTGCGCGATATATAATTATATTTATATTAAATAAAAATATATAACTTTTATTATATATTAGTTTTACATTTTTTAAAATAATTAAGGATAAATTTAATTTAACATTATAAAATAAACATATATGCATATTTCTAAAAAATGTTAAAACTATTAGCATTTTTTTATAATATTATCTACTCCATGTGTTTCAATACTACAAAATTACATAATAAAAAGATTAAGTATAATTAACTATAAAATTAATTAAAAATACATGAATCAATAATAAAACAATTATTTATACAATGTTAATTAACAGTTTTTAAAAATATTTTTATGACTTTTATTAGTGACATATGCTTATAAAAATATTAGAATCATTAGTAGTTATTCATTTTAGTAATTTTAATCATATAGATGCTATTTTATTTTATTAACTCACAAAATATATTAATAGATATTTATTATAAAATTGCAAAATGGTATATTAATGTTCATATACTACTTTTAACTTAAATTTTATGATTTCTAGTAGTGTCATATACTTATAGAAAAATGTATTAAACAAATAACATTTATTTATTTATTTTAACGCTTTGTTAGTTGAAAAAATATGTTTGAGTCTATAAATATATAACATAAATTTTTATGAGATTGTTAAAATTCACTTTAATATTATTATTATTATTACTAATTCATATGTTCAATTTTTTATTAAAAATGAAATTTTAATAAGGTATGAGATGATTCTTAATTAATTTATAATATAAAACTTTATTATTTGCATAATTTATATTCATAAGATATAATTGTTGGGTCTGAAACTCCCAGGTCCTGACTTGACAATGAATTGAATGTCAAAGGATGAATGATCAATGCTAACGCCTTAGCTCCGATGAACCTGCAAGAAGGGGATTGCAACAGAGGGGGTGTCTCTAGGTCCCTTTCCGATGCTTAAATGAGTATACTGTGTGTATGAACTCAAAACATAATGAACGTATTGAAAAGCAATGGTATTTATAGAGTGAAGAGATCAAACCGTTATAGGAAACATAATATCTTGGTGAATATTGTGCCGGTAAAGATTAGGATAGCAGATATTACGGTTATGACGTGATATTGCAGTTACCGTATGTAGTCTTTAGAGAATATGTGCCTGATATACGCGGGATATCGTGGCCATAGCTTTAGTGACGGTTGGTGGGACCAGAGTTGAGAGGTTAGACTCTCTTGGCGAGCACTCCTATGGCGAGCAGTAGGAGGCTGTGACCTTGGTCAATGGCGACTTGTGATGGAGCTTTGACGTCCACTTTAGTTTGGGTTCGATACTGGACCGCTTTATGAGGGTCAGATTAACCTTAATGTGGGTCGACCCAGTCAGAATGATATGGGTTTTAGCCCCTGCAAAGTTATTGTGCCTCTGAGGCCTTTCCCTTATTGGGTCGTCACTATCAATACCCAACATTTGCCCCCGAAGCTTGAGTGAAGTTTCTTCGGCCAAGCTTGATTATGTGATAGGGGTTTAGATAGTGACATTTGGATTGGATCTTTTCTGTCTTTATCTGCTATTTGTGCCTTTTTTGATATTCTGTATCCTTTGGCGAGCGGTTGTTGGGTCGCCTAGAGTTTATGGAATATTCGTTTGTTTACCCTTTTTGGCGAACGCTTGGGGTTGCTAGGGTTTATGAATGCACATTCACTACTCTTTGGCGAGCACTACCATCAAAAGGGTTTCCGGAAAGGCTTAGAATGGATTTTGGCGATCACCTTTTTTGTATAAGGACTTGAACATTTAATGACTATACTGTTACCCAGAAGTTGAACAGACAATTGAGGCATGTCTGTCTTTTAGTCTTCCGTAACCAGAGGGTAGACTGACAGTTTTCGTACCGTTCCAACCGTTTGTCTCCCCGATGTGTCTCTTGGAATTCTGACATTGCTTCCATTTTTACCCAAAAGGGTGTAATCATTCTCTGAACCGTTTCGATCGTGTCTGTTCGGTTACCTCTATTTTGGCTATATAAAAAAAGCTGAACCATTACATTTTTGTCCTATACGCATTCCAGTCATTTGCATTCCAATGCTCATATCCTCTTCAGTCCTCTGCTTTCATCTTTCCTTTTCTTCACTTCTCCGAAAAGCTTCTACTGTTTCCCTGGTTTCCAAGAACCAATCTTTAGGAATGGGGTCAGCCCACAAGTTTTCTTCCAACCAACCTTCTTCCGGTCAGAAGGTTTCAACAAGGGCTAACAATGCCCTACTGACTATCAGAGACGGTTCCTCGTCGGCGCAGGGCCAGAGGAACTCTGCCCCCAAGCCGATTTCTGGGCAATCGGCCGCCACACCGGTGGTGTTGGACGTGCCTTACACAAATGTCCCCGTCTTCTCCCCGCCAGGTAAATTTCGATGTCCTCCTTTTGCTTTTTTTAGGTAAAGCTTCCTGTTTTTTATTATTTTTGTATTGTTCTTGTCATACCCTGGTGTTCTAAGTAGATATCAAGCCCAATGAGATGAAGTCATCTCAGTTCAAGGTAGTGGTCGCCTTGACCGGCTTGGGAGAATCACATGCCCCCAGATATCCAGACTTAGGATTGCATTATCCTCGCGATGGAGAGGTTTACATTTATGCGGCTGAGATCGATGCTGGGTTGCGTTTTCCTCTTTGCGACGATTTGCAGGAGCTTTGCTGCTACTATGGGATAGGCCCTACGCAACTAGTACCCAACGCCATCAGGATATGGGTTGGGTTCAAGTTCATGTGTTTACGTCAAGAATGGACGTATTCACTGGCCATGTTCCGATGTTTTAACCGATTGGCCGCCGGGGCGAACCATCTTCACCACTTCCAGACTCGGTGGCCCGGGTTTGAGGAATGTAAGGGCCAGGCTTGGAACTGTAATATTCACTTCCGTTTAGTGGACGACTTCCGTGCTACCAACTCCAACAACAAGAAGTTTTACTTCTTTTACAAGGGTAGTGTGTCATGAGAGTTGTTTCAGCCGGAAAGGGATACTCCTCCTAGCTTTGGAGAGTTGTCAAGGAGCGATCAGAACGCCATTGATGACTTCTTCCGACTACATCGGCAATAGAATTTCTATTCGATCCGCTCGGTGGCGGAAACTTCAGAGTCGATGCTCGAGCTGGCGGACATTCATCAATCCTCGCTAGTTTCTATTGATTGGGTAAATTTCTAACTCTTTTCCTCGGTTGGTTGTAGGCACTCGAGGATCAAAACTCATCATTCTGTTTTCCAAGCAGGCTAAGACGGGGTTGTCCGATGATCAAGCGTCGTTGAGTCTTCCATCTCCTTCTTCCAAGCGATCGTCCAAGCGCAAGCCTGAGGATAACCGACCTACGGTCGCTTCTGGCGATCGCCAGAATGGTATGCAACTACCTTTTTACTTTTCCTTTCTCTGTTTTAGTCTTAGGTTTTTAATATCCTTGTTGACCTTTTTCAGGGAAGACTGCTGCTGAGGTGGCTCTATGTTCAGCTCTTGACAAGAAGGTCAGGAGTTCGGGTGAGGAACGCCCTGCTTCCTCCGGGGGTTCTGCTACACCCCGGGGAAAGGCTGTCGTGGTCGTAGAGGTCGCCACGCGTGCTCCAACAAGACTGTTCCTGATCCCGCCAAGGGGACTGGGGCTCGGAAGAGGGTTAAGACCCTTGGTGCCGCCACGGGCACCTCCAAAACTCCTTTCGGGGAGTATTTCCAGTTGGTGAGATTTTCGACCAGCTTACACTACGGGGTAACCCGGATCTCTGCATGCATCTCCTCGAGGGGATTGTTCCTCCTCGGGATAGGGCGATGATCCCCTCTAAGGGCTCGTGAGGACGAATTACGAGTGGATCGCCCTGGTAAGTCCTTCTTCATTTATTTATCCTTGAAATACCATTTTGACCTCTCCTTGATCTTGATTGTATCTTTACACCTTTTTCCCGTTGTCAGCTCGTCCGTGAGGAGTTGACGATCGGTCGGATTATAGGGGAGCTCGCCGATAAGTAGACTGATCTGCTTATCGAGCTGGAGCAGTACCAGAGCTTGGGGTTCACTCCTGATCGGATGGAGGGGTTGAAGGAGACGGCTGAGGCGGATACTCGGCCGGTGGAGCATGCTCGCTACGAGTATTTCGAGAAGGAGCAGAGACTTCTCATCTCCATGAAGGAGAAAGAGGATGAGGTGGTCCTCGCCAATGACAGGCGTACAAAAACTGAGCTCCAGCTTAAGGCGACCGACAAGTACTCTGCTGAGGTGGAGGCAGCAAATGCTGAACTAAAGGCCCAACTGAAGGAGTCTAAGGCTCGAAGGGAGGCCTTGGAGGCAGAGAGGTGGCAGCTCGCCACGAAGAAGCAGTAGCTTGCTTTACAGCTAAAGTCTGTCCCATCCCCCCAGAGTGTGGTCAAGGACTTTAAAAGGTCCGAAGAGTTTTCCGACTGCACCTTGGAGGTGATGAAGGCTGAGGTGGCTGCCTACCTCCAGGTCCTAGTCGACAAAATTCACGAGATTGACCATAAATTTCCTCTCTGGGAGGTGAAGTCTCTCCAGGACTTCATCGAGAGTGGCTAATCCAAGAAGGCTCCTGCTGATGTTGGCGAGGAGGCTGCCCCCGGGGCCGAGAAGGAAGTTGTTGCCTCAGAAGAACCCAAACTTTGAAGTCCTGAGCTCCCGTGGCGACCATATCTTTATTACTTCTTTTTAATGATAATCACTTCTGTTTTCCCGTGTGTTTTGGGAAAGTTTGTAATTACTTTTTGATATCAGACTCGGTTATTATTATTATTTTAATAATATATAATGTCTTTATATCCATAAGCCTTTGCATCTGTTTGACTCTGAATATGTTTGGCTCTTCTTCCGAT
The DNA here is from genome assembly GCA_946814005.1 of Chamaenerion angustifolium. Lineage (NCBI taxonomy): Eukaryota > Viridiplantae > Streptophyta > Magnoliopsida > Myrtales > Onagraceae > Chamaenerion > Chamaenerion angustifolium. The sequence continues at coordinate 8,377,514 of OX328279.1, forward strand.
GTCTTTACAATACATGTTTTCAACTTCTCTTTGCTTCGTGATGGTCTCGCTAGGGCCGGTCCGGTCCCAAAGACAAGACCGAGACCGACCTCAACCAAAAAAGTCCGCCCGAGTCGGTCTTTCTTGACTCGGGTCGATCTCGGTCCTGAACCGAATCTTACACAAAAAAAAAACTTAATTTGTCCAAATACATACATCATTGGAATCAAAGTAACAAAATTACAAAGTACAAATCAAAGTAACAAATCAACCAAGTAACAAACACACAAAATTCTAAACAAAGTTAATATTCTTCCATAGTTCCAAACATACATCATTGATTTTTAGGGGTTGTATAGTAACTTCGGGTCGGGTCGGTCCCTAACGGGCCTTCGAGAAAAAATCCTAAGACCGAGCCCGACCTTGAAGGAAAAAAATCGCCTGCTTGGTCTCGGTCCTAGTCAGTCTAGGTCCTAGTCGGGTCGGTCTCTGTCCGGTCTTGTCGAGAATTCGATCTTACAGTCTTTTTTTATCACCCCTAGGTCTCGCCACATAGGGTCTTGAACCTTTCCTTAGGCTTAGAAAGAAAAATGGTAATTCTTTATAGATCCATCTACTCCCTTCGCCAAATTATCTTTAAGGGAACTGTTACTCGAGGATTATGCCTTTAAGGAAACTATCATCTTTTGTAGATGTGTTCGCCTTGTTAAGGTTTTAGACTTTTGGAGTGTTCGCCTAATCATGGGGAACTGTTACTCGAGGCTCTTTCATCTTTTAGTAAGTGATCGCCTTAGGTTCGTTCGCCCACTTTCTAGTGTTTGTTTCACAAATGAACTGTTACCCTTGATATGGATTCGTTCGCTTTGGATGTCCAGTCTTAATTTTTTTTCCCAACTTATAAGGGAACGGCTTCCTTAACGGATCGCTCGCCTTCTGCATGAGGACTTCTGCATGATTTTAATATCATGTATTTTACCTAACTTTTATCTTAGGTCTTTTCGCCTGATTTTGTTATCATGTCTTTTGCCCAATTTTGATATCGGGTCTTTTGCCTAACTTTGGCGTCAGGTCTTTTGCCTAAATTTGACTTTAGGTCTTTCGCCCAATTTTGATATCAGGTATTTTGCCTAACCTTTGTGTCAGGTCTTTCACCTAAATTTGACTTTAGGTCTTTCGCCCAATTTTGATATCTGGTCTTTTGCCTAACCTTGGTGTCAGGTCTTTCGCCTAAATTTGACTTTAGGTCTTTCGCCCAATTTTGATATCAGGTCTTTTACCTAAACTTTGTGTCAGGTCTTTCGCCTAAATTTAACTTTAGGTCTTTCACCCAATTTTGATATCAGGTCTTTTGCCTAACCTTTATGTCAGGTCTTTCGCCTAAATTTGACTTTAGGTCTTTCGCCCAATTTTGATATCAGGTCTTTTGTCTAACCTTGGTGTTAGGTATTTCGCCTAAATTTGACTTTAGGTCTTTCGCCCAATTTTGATATCAGGTCTTTTGCCTAACCTTGGTGTTAGGTCTTTCGCCTAAATTTGACTTTAGGTCTTTCGCCCAATTTTGATATCAGGTCTTTCTTCCTTCGTTTTGGTTTGAGTGGCCATGCTTTATGAAGGAATGATTTGTTTTATTGACATAACATTTTGATTACAAGCTATGCATAAAACATCCTTAAATGTTCAAAGTTAAATGGAAGAGGCAGCCTTACACCTTCTGTGGTTTCCAAATAGTAAGATCCTGGGGCGGCAATCTCTACTACTTTGTATGGACTTTCCCACTTAGCTGAAAACTTGTTCTGACTGTCCAGTCTTCTGAATTCATTCCTTCGCATAACCATCTCGCCCACGAAAAATTGGCGAACGCTGACTTTTCTGTTGAAGTATCTGGCGGTCTCCAGTGGAATTTTAGCTTGGGCCTTGTCTGATTGCCATCGCTTTTCTTTTGTAAGATCGAAGTTTGTTCTACGCTCAATTTCGTTCGCTCCAGTGTTAAAGTTTAGGATTCTGTGGGTAGGCACCGCTATTTTGGCAGGTGCTACTGCTTCTTATATGTAAACTAAACTGAATGGTGTTTCCCCCGTTGCCTTTTTGGGTGTTGTTTAAATAACCCATAATACGTTTTCCAGCTCTTCTGTCCAGTTTCCTTTGAAGGCTTGAACTCGCTTTTTGAGCTCTGCCAGGACAACTTTGTTCGCTGCTTCGGCTTGCCCATTCGTTTGAGGATGGTGTACTGAGGTGAATCTGTAATCGATATGGTATTCTTCACAGATCCACTTAAGTTCTTTCCCTACGAATTGTGGACCATTATCGCTTATGAGTATCTTAGGGACGCCGAACCGCGAAAATATGTTGATTTTCAGGAACTTGATCAATTGGAATTCAGTCGTGGAGGCCAAAGATTTTGCATCTATACACTTGGTGAAGTATTCGATCGTCACTATGATGTGGGTTCTTTGCCCCGTTCTGATGGGAAAGGGGCCCAAGATGTCTATTTCCCATTGGACAAAAGGCCAGGCGCCCGCCATTGGGGATAGCAGTGTTGGTGGTCGACCGGATCGTGGTGCGAACTGTTGACAAGTCGTGCACTTCTTTGTCAATTCTGCCGCATCTTTGATCAACGTTGGCCAATAGTAGCCTAATCTGAAGATTTTGCGCGTCAATGAGCGTGCACCTTCATGGCATGCGACAACTCCTTCGTGAGCTTCTCGTAGAACTCTTTCTGTCTCAGGATGAGAGATGCACCTTAGATAGGGAGTTGAATATCTTCGCCTATAGAGCTCTCCATCTATGAGAAGATAGCTTGCAGACAGACGACTTATTTTCGTGGACTCGCCTTCGTCTTCTGGAAGTATTCCTTCTTTCAAGAAGTTCTGTAATGTAGTCATCCATGTTACCTGCCCTTGAATGTTGAAGACTTTTGCTCGGTTGTCGAGAACCGGATATGGAGTTTGTTCCAGAAATTGCACATCATGAATTATTGTCCATCCGAACGCTAGCTTGGTTAGAGAGTCTCCCAGCTGGTTGTCTCGGCGAGGAATAGACTCAATCGCGAAGGTTAGGATTTCGACGATGAGTTTTTTAGCTATCTCGGGGTACTTTTTTCATATTTTCCCCGTTTGCTTAATAAGTGTCATTGACTTGATTGACAATTAGCTCTGAGTCGCTTTTTGCTCTGAGTAACTTTATGCCCATTCCTTTAGCGAATCGACAGTCCAGTGATAAGAGCTTCATATTCGGACTCATTGTTGGCCGCCTTAAAAGTAAGGGTGATCTCATACTTTAAAGGCTCGCCCTCAGGGGGAATGAGAATTAATCCTGCCCCCGAGCCTTCTTTTGAAGAGGATCCATCAGTATAGAGTTCCCAGCCTTTGCTTGTACCTGCTGCCTGACTTGGCCAGTTTTATGCTTCTGTTAGACCATTACTTGTACTTTCCACTATGAAATCTGTCAATGCTTGACCTTAGATGGTCGTTTTCGGCGCAAATTTGATCTTGAATTCGCTCAGGTCGATCGCCCAATTAACCATTCTTCCAGAAGAGTCTGGCTTCAGCACGAAGTGTTTGAGAGGCTAGTTGGTGAGGACTGTAATGGCGTGCGCGTGGAAGTATGGTCTTAACTTTCGAGCAGCAATAACTAAGGCATAGAGATACTTCTAAATCTGGACATATTTTATTTCAACCGAATTAAACATCTTGCTAACAAAAAACGCTGGACTCTGCCTATTTTCTTCTTCTCTTATTAATACGGCACTAGCTGCAACTTCGCTAATACTCAGATAAACAAAGAGTTGTTCGCCGGGAATGGGTTTCGCCAGAGGTGAGAGTGTTTGAAGGTGCCGCTCTAAGGATTGGAAGGCACCCTCGCACTCTGGTATCCACTCGAACTTGCGGTAGGCCCTGAGAGTCTTGAAAAACGGAAGTGGCTTGTCACTCGCCCTGGAAAGAAAGCGATTGAGTGCGGCCAGGTGAACATTCAGACATTGGACCTCCTTGTGGCAAGTTGGTGACTTCATCTCTTCAATGGCTTTGAGTTTATCCGGGTTCACCTCAATTCCGCGCTCGCTTACCATAAATCCCAGAAATTTGCCTGACTTGACTATGAAGGCACACTTAGCTGAGTTTAGGCGAACGTTGTGCCTCCTCATGCACTTGAATGCTTCTCGAAGGTCTTAGGTGTAAGGATTTCTCATTATTGTCTTGACGAGCATGTCTTCACATAAGCCTCCATGTTACGCCCCCAGCATGTCCTGAAACAATCGGTTTACCATTCGCTGATAGGTTGCCCCCGCATTGATTAGATCGAAGGGCATCACTTTGTAGCAAAGTATATCTCCGTCTGCATAGAAGATTGTGTGGGCTTCATCGGATGGGTGCATTCGGATATGATTGTAGCCTGAATAGGCGTCCATGAAGCTCAGCATTTCATGACCAGAGGTTGCGTCGACTAGCTGATCAATTCGGGGAATGGGATATGAATCTTTCGGGCAAGCTCTGTTCAGGTCGCGAAAGTCAACACACATTCTACACTTGCCATTAGATTTCTTTACAAGAACTGGGTTGGCGACCCAGCTCTGAAATCTCACCTCCCTTACAAAGTCGGATTCGATCAGCCTGCCTACTTCCTGCCTGATCGCCAAACGTTTGTCGGATCTGAATGACCTTCTTTTCTGAGCAATCGACTTTATCGAGGGATCTATCCTTAGCTCATGAGAAATTATGTCAGTGATGATGCCTGGCATGTCACTGGGCTTCCATTCGAAGAGTTCTTTCAATTCTTTCAAGAGGGAAGTCACGGCGTTTGTCTGGTCGTTGTTCAAGGTGGTCCCGATGCGCACCTTCTTTTCTGGACCATCGATTTCAACCTCTGCTAACTCTTCCATTGGCACTGGTAGGGCTTGGTCCTCACGCGGGTCAGTCTCTGTCTCGATGGCGAGGGTTTCCCTTTGGTTCTTCCTGCGAAGGCAGTTCACATAGCATTGCTGTGAGGAGGGATGGTCGCCTGGAACTTCTCTGATCCCGTTTGGTGTGGGGAACTTCATCTTTTGGTGGACTGTAGAGGCCACAATCTTATGAGGATTGATTGTGGTCCTCCCCAGGATGGCGTTATACGATGTAGGTGAGTCGACCACTAAGAAGGTGACCGTACTTTTATGCTCTTCCATCCTTCGCCAAGAATTACCGGCAAGGTTATGGATTCCAGCAGATAAGTTGTTCTCCCAGCAAAACCGATGAGGGGAAAGTCGACTTGCTTGAGATCACGCTTGGATTTGCCCATCTTCTCAAAGGCGTCCAAAAAATAGAATGTTTGTCAAGCTGCCTCCATCGATCAGAATCCTCTTCATGTCGCAGTCGTCGACATCAGCTGTGATGACTAGCGCATCATTGTGCGGGGTAGTGACATGTGCCAGGTCATCCTCGAAGAAGGAGATGATGCAATATTCTTCTGTCCAAGGTCTCTTTCCCAACTGAATAGCTGTAGAAATCTGAGCAGCATAATCATCTCATGCATTTTACCCCTCTCCTCCGGCACTGAACCCTCCAGCAATCAGGTTTATCACCCTCATGCTCTGGGACGGGCCAGATTGCTCGGGCAGAGCTGGCGAGTGGTTTCTACGTGGGGTCGTTCGACTTATGTCTCGTCCGGCCACAAATTTCTTCAACATGCCTCTCTGTATCAGCTTTTCGACGTCGCGCTTGAGGATGCGACAATCATCTGTTTCGTGGCCCTTGGCCTTGTGATATCTGCAGTAGCTTTCGGTGTCCTTCCCCATAGGCTGAGTACTCTTGCGGGGCATTGGTGACATTGCCAGAAACCTTCTTTCCATATCGACTAGTACCGCCGAGATCTGACTGTTTAAAGACGTGAAATACTCGGGGACCTCTGGATGTCTAGGTCCTAGGGTTTCTGCTCTGGGCTTGTCTCGACCCTTCTTATCCTTCTTTTCCTTCCTACCATCGCGTCGGGGCTCTGGAACCACCCTTAGCGAGGTTGTCATGAAATTAGCTTCCGAGTTCGCCCTTTCCAGGTCTATAAAACATTTCGCCCTCCTTGCTAGCTCCTTCATCGTCTCTATCTCCTGGACGTGGTAGCTGTTGTGCAGTTTCCTCGAGGCTTAGTTAGCCACATCGAGTCCTCGGTAAAAGGCTTGAATTATCTCCCCATCTGCGACTCAACAATCTATTTCGGTGACATTCTTATGAAAACGCCCGTAGAAGTCGGCCAATGATTCTCCTGGTTACTGTTTGACTGCGTCCAAGGCGACCACACTTTTCAACAGCTGGCGCTCGCCCATATATCGCTCCAGGAATTTGCTCTTGAGTTCGGACCAGGTCTCTATCGATCCTGCAGGGAAACCGAAGAACCAAGACGACGCTGAACCCGAAAGGGTCGACGGAAATAACAGGGCTAAGTGATTTGGATCGTTCGACTTACCCAACAGAGAGGCATCATGCTTGTTGACATGTATGATAGGATCGCCTCCACCACTGTATTCGGGGATGGCCCTGGCGACGACATCCTTTGGAATTTTGATCCTGACCAGATCAGTGGTGAAGGGATGATATGATAACTCCCGAAAGGGAGGCATGACGGTCCCACGTCATTCCTTGAGCGTTTTGCTAATAAGTTTCTCAACTTGGTCAAGAGTGCATTGATTATCCTGTCCTCCATTCGGTACGGAACTCGATGGATTGACAGAGTAGGTAGCCGTCGGCGCCTCACTGGAATCCAGAGGTAATGACTTGGGTCCATAAGTCATCTCTTGATCTTCTTGAGGGGCCGTGGTGCCAGGATTTCCAGTTTCTGACTGTCTTGGCCCCGCGGGGCGAGAATTTTCCTAAGGAGAAGGGGCTTGTCTCCAAGAGGGATATCATCTCTGGGGTTAACTGAATGTTTTCCTCAACCACTTGAACGGTTGGCTGAGCTGGAATCTCTGCGGCTTTTGGAACAAGGGTCGGTCTGGAATTGTCAACATGTTCTCGCCGGCCTCGGAGGGACGGCATTAAGGATTGTTTGGATAGCAAGTTCTTGGGGGAGCGACGAAGCGACGACGGAATCAGAGCTGTATGAGGATTGCTCATTTGCATGGTTCCGTCGATTGCTTTTGGAACGAGTTTGCATGACTGTTTTGCTCGTTTCCCACAGACGACGCCAAATGTTGGGTCTGAAACTCCAGGTGCTGACTTGGCAGTGAATTGAATGTCAAAGGATGAATGATCAATGCTCTCGCCTTAGCTCCGATGAACCTGCAAGAAGGGGATCGCCACAGAGTTCGATGCTTAAATGAGTATACTGTGTGTATGAACTCAAAACATAATGAACGTATTGAAAAGTAAGGGTATTTATAGAGTGAAGAGATCAAACTGTTATAGGCAGCAGAATATCTTGGTGAATATGGTGTCGGTAAAGATTAGGATAACATATATTACGGTTATAGTGTAATATTGCAGTTACCCTATGTAATCTTTAGAGAATATGTGTCTGGTATACGCGGGATATCGTGGTCATATCTTTAGTGACGGTTGGTGGGACCAGAGTTGAGAGCTTAGACTCTCTTGACGAGCACTCCTATGGCGAGTAGTAGGGGGCTGTGACCTTGGTCAATGGTGACCTATGATGGAGCTTTGACGTCCACTTTGGTTTGGGTTCGATACTGGACCACTTTATGAGGGTCAGATTAACCTTAATGTGGGCCGACCCGGTCTGAATTATATGAGTTTTACCCCCTGCAATAGGTCTCTGAGGCATTTCCCTTATTGGGCCGTCACTATCAATACCCAACAATAATATTATGTATTTTAGTATTGTATAAATTTCACTACATAAAATATATTTTAGAGAAAATTATAAATATACATGTGAAATAAAGAGAAATAATTAAGGTTTTGTAACTTATTTTGAGAATGAATAAGAAATATTGAAAGCTTTTAAAGTAATTTACATGACATGCCATTAGGAATGAGAATTATATGTTTGACATGCACCAATTAGAATTGATTAATTTGACATTAAAAGTAAGAAAATACATCAAAAAACTTAATTGTCATAATTACATACAATATAGTCAAATTAATATAGATATAGATGAGTCTCTCTTTATGACAGAAGTTACAAATAAATGTTTTAATTCAATGATTCATATGATTAGCTTTTACGAACCTGAGTGACTCTTTGATGTATGTTGGCATTCAACATATCATCTCTTTAGGCATTCCTAACTCAATTGTGTAATTCTGCAAGTTCAGAATGTGCAGTATATACATACATACAGATATAAGATGGATGCATTTTCATATATATATAATATAATTACGAATCGTGTATTGTCAATACAGTTTAATGATACTTTACTATAAGCTCCGCCGTCCGTAGCAGGGAAGTATTGATGACTGCGTGCGTCTGTCTACCAGTGAAGGCGTAAGCTAGCAGCCTGCATAATCGGGTGGGCCAAGTATGCAAACAGGGTCAATGCGGTAATTGAAAGATAGGGCAATCTCATGAACTCCTTATAGTAATCATCGGGGAGCTTCTGCCGGCCTTCAAGAATAGCCGCAAAAGGAACAACGCTCGTTCGGCTCTTCACAGCCTCAAAGGTCTCACCGTAACGGAGGGATAATCTCCTATCTCCGTTCCATACACCAAACAGATGGTGACCAATCAGACCAATGGAAGCAGCCACTGCAACGGAGTTACCCATCCACATCGTGTGAGCGAAGCACCAGATCACCTGGCCTACCATCTGAACAAAATATATATATATATATATATAAGATTGTAATCAAATCATTACATTAATATACAAATTTAGATAAATTATATATTATAGGAGTTATACTTTGTATTTATCTCTCTACCTTTCTATTTTCTATAATGCATACAACTAATATTGTGTACACACCTGTGGATGCCTGGTGATTCGCATGATTCCCGTCTCCCAGAGATGCATCTTTGGCTTATCCACTGCAGCTACCTCCAATAGATTGAAAGTGGAAGGATAGAGGAAGAGGAAGGAGATGAAAGAAGAAATCCATACAAATTGATGAACTCCAGGTACGCCTTGGACCTGCCATAACTGCACTCCATCATATCTGTGATTTATGAAATACACCTAAGAAAAAGAAAAAACAAAGTGCCAACATTATTAGATTCGATGGTCATGGAAAGAAATTTTGCACATTGTCACCGTACACAGTTTGGCAAGGAACTTACGATAGTGCTGACAGCCAAAGGAAGCGAAACTCCTGCAAAGAGAACCCTAAATGCGCGTTCCCCTATAAGTTTCTCACCTGGGTCCCGTAGACTAGCTAATCCGCTGTGGACCCCGGCGAATATAAACATGAGGATCAACATGACAACCTGATTGATGGAAGAAACAACCAAAGTGCACAAGTGAGCTTATCTAGCTGTCTATTATCCATCAAAGACAGACATTCAGAACAAAAAGAGAGATCCCACAATCAAAAACCACTTCCAAGTAAAACTATCATAAAGACAGTGGCGGTGGATACATAAATGTTGAAATGCGTGTTCACATAAAGTGGTTTGAATTTCATTTTCATATAACCATATATATATGAACACATGTATGTATAGATTATGTAGAAATCTTAAAAATGGGGACACTTTGTCCCCCATCTTTTTACGTGGTTCCGCCAATGAATATAGATTAAGCTCCCTCTTCATATATAATATATATATCCATGTGTTATTCAGCACGGACTACCTGCATAAAACTTTCATTGCGTGCTATAAAAACCAGTACAGCAATCTAGCATGTCTTGGGGTAACACCGTTATTTTTCGTGAGAGATAGTTTTCACTTGTACACAAACATTTTTCTTCACTCCAGATCCTTCAGCTTCTGGATATGCAATTAATCACAACATCCACAAGCTTCTGGAAGCAATATCCAGAAGAGTATCAGAAAAATTAGAATAAAATATGCAGATTTTGTTTGGGGCATATGTATATGTACTATGTATAAAGATGCATAAAAGTCTATTTCACTTCAGTGCAGAGTGACATTGGAGACACTTCTCCTAGTCTCAAATTCAATCATTCATTCAGCCTTCTTTATTGAGTGTCATAATGGAAATTACAGAAGGGTGCACAATTAAACTCCATTTCTATATCTATCGAGGCCAACTAAGTTATATCGAAGAACCAAACATGCCCAATATCTCCAGGCCAAATCTAGCAACTGAACTTAGGCCTTCTTTTTGTTTGGCTTCCCTTAACCAAAATTTTGTATCCATGTTTTTTTGATGTTTCCTCCTTGAATTCGAGGAGGAAACGCCTCAAACGTGTGTGAGGAACTCGTAATAGTGTTCCAATTGGTAGTATCAAGAGGTTTCAGAAGTCATCAATCCAAGAAGCAGGAATAGAACAGTTCTGGGATAGGCAACAAATTTTAGATAAGATAACTAAATGATGCAAAAATGGAGATTGGAGTGAGCAGAACGGACCTCGTGACTTTCTGAAAGCCCGGAAACAGAATCGACAAAAGCCGAGCCGAGACCCAAACCATTGGAGCTGTCAAGCCAAGCCACGTTAAGTACAAAGAGGACAACGCCCAAGATGGCCGTGAAGTACACCCAAGACTGCACCTTCTGCTCAGCCAAGTCGAACACTGCGGAGTCCTCGCCGATCAACGGTGGAGTAATAGTAGTCTTCTCCTCCGAACTCGTGTCCCGAATTGAAGTCCGCACGAGGAATTTGAGAGCAGTCTGCCGGGAACATGAAGGAACATAAAGGAATCTCGAATTGATAGGTCTAGTGGATTTGGAAAGGAGATGGGGTCCCCTAGAACGGCGAGGGTGCGAGAGAGAGAATTGGTTCGAGAGAAGAATCGAAGCTGCCATCTCTGTGAATACGATTAGAGATGGAGAAGCACGACCAAGTAAATTTGAAATGGGTAATTGATAGGAGGTAGAACGGAGTAAGACTTGAGGGAGAGAGAAGAAGGAAGAATAGGGAATCTGGATGGCTAGTGACGAACCCGAGATTCTGTTATATTGGAATTGGAATTTAATGCCGCCCACCACTCCACCTCCATCTCCATTGTCGTCGAAGAGGAAGGCTGGAGCTTGCGGATATCCGACCCACTGACACTGGCCGGAGTCAGAAGTTGGCCCAAATTGCAGTCTGTCTTGACTGCTGACGGCTTAGAGGCCCATTTCCTTTTTGTTTTTTTCCCTGTCAGCCGTCCTTAATTCTTTACTCTTAAATCAAATTTTAGGATTGACTTTTTTGTTACAAAAAATAGAAATATATGATCACATGATAACACGACGTAATATTTGCATCATGTTCATGTTTAAGTATTAAAACACGATACAAGATACGACAATGAAGTTTTTTTTATCACGGTAGTCCAGGATTACAATCATTAACAATTAAAGATAACAATGGTAGTGGCGGTCTTTCAACCCAATCACTAAGATTCACTCCCATTCTCGCTTGCTTAACTATCCAATTTGCGCACTCGTTTGCGTTCCTTGATATAGCTCGCCATTGTACTTGCTCGAGTTGTGTAGCTAGTACTTTCATGTTGTTGATCGTTGTGGACAGTCTCCAATGCATTGCCTCGCCCCCAATTTGCCTATGGACCGTTTGTGAATCCGTTTCTATGATGATGTGTTGCCACCCTCGCTCGATCGCTAGTCGGATTCCCTCTAGGATTGCTCTTGCCTCCATGGTGTCAATGTCGTCGCTCCATTCCCTTCAGTTCATGCCGCCTATCATCTTGCCTTCGCTATATCGTGCTATCACTCCAATTTCTGCTCTTCGAGTTTGTTTGCACCACGATGCATCACAGTTTACCTTGATGATGATCCCGGTTGGAGCTTGCCATTTCTCATTCGGTCGGCTTGGCTGGTTTGGTTCGAGTTGATGGTTGAGGTCCTTGTGCTCGGCTAGTGTTTGACGAATTTCTGATATCACTACGCTCGGGTTCGGTTTGTGTGCTTCGAAGGCTGCCTTACATCGTGTTTCCAGATATGTCAACATGTTAGGAGTGTTAGGGTCCACATCGTCTATTTCGTGTCCCCCGGTTCGGCTCGCCTTTGGTCTAGCCACATGACCACGTCCCTGTGAGTGGTTCGGTCCATCCGCAGCCCCAATATGCCAAACCAGACCGGTTTGGTCCATTCGCATTCGAGGAGCATGTGTTCTCTAGTTTCCACCTCCCCGCACATCGGACACGTCGGTTCTACATTCATTCCACTCTTCATCATGTTCGCCTTTACCGCTAGTGCATTGGTGGCAAGTCTCTAAATGAAATTCTTGACCTTGGGGATTATCTTTGTTTTCCATATCTCCTTCCAAAGACTCTCGTGTGGGTTCGGCCCCCTTTGTCATCCGTTGTCCTATCTTAGTCTATGGTAGACCGATCAGACTTGAGTTGTTCCATTCTTTGTGTGCGGCCATATGTATCGATCCGAGCCTCCCTCCCTTGGTATCGGCAACCGCAGTACGTGCTCGGCATCCTCTCGGTCAAGTATGCCTCAAACCATGGTTTCATTCCATTGATGGTCTTGAGTGATCAAGTGTCTCACCCTTTTCTCTCCCCCGTGCTGCATGGTTGTCTCGGTGTTCACCCGCTTGGTCTCCTTAGTGTATATTCATGGATCCTCGAACACTTGTATCTCGCCCCTCGTGTCGAATAGCCATACTCCTTCTTGTTTCATGATGTCTCGTCCATGGAGGATGCTACTCCATCCCCACGATGCTCGGACTCCCCGTTTCGCCTCTAGAAGATTAGACCTTGGAAAATACATACCTTTTAGGACCTAAGCACACAACGTGTTCGGCTCCGCTATGACTCGTGATGCCATCTTCGTGAGTAGCCCCGTGTTGAAGCTTTGGAGTTCTCGGAACCCCAAGCCCCCTGTGTCCTTTGATTTTGTAAGCACTTTCCATCTCCTCCAATGTGTCCTTTTGCCCTCCGTCGTTTGCCCCCACCAGAAATCTGCTATAAGGGCATCAATCTCCGCACACCATGTTTTTGGTAAGCGGAAGACACTCACGACATAAGTGGGGATCGCCGTGATGATTGCATTTATGAGTACCTCCTTCCTGGTTTGATTCATAGTCTTTGGTCTCCACCCTACTAGTTTATCCTTAATCTTCGTTTTTAGTGAGCCCAGAGCCTCGTTTTTGGATCGTCCCCATATCGATGGCAAACCTAGGTACTTGCCCGGATCACTTGTGCTTCAGATGTTCAACACTGTCTCCACCTCCTGTCTCACAACTCGGTTCGCCCCTTTGTTGAAAAAGAAAGTCGACTTGTTTACATCGATCGTCTGTCCTGATGCACAACAGTATGACTCCAAGATGTTCCTAAGCCCCGATGCATTAGCTGTCGTGGCCTGTATAAAAAATAGAGAGTCATCTGCAAAAAAACAAATGATGCAAATCCGGGCAATGTTTTCTCATCCTGATGCCTTGGATTGTCCCCCCATTTTTCGCCTCCTACATTCGTCGCGATAATAGATCTGCCAGCATAATGAAGAGGTAAGGTGATAGTGGGTCACCTTGGCTTATCCCTCGGGTTGGTGTGATTGGATCGATCCTGTCACCATTCACCACAACCTGATATGTGGTTGTTGTGATGCACTCCTTTATCCACCCGATCCACTAGTCATCAAAGCCTCCCCTCCTTAGTGTTTCCAGGAGGAAAGCCCACTCAACTCTGTCATAAGCCTTTGCATATCTATTTTCAATGCACACTCCGCCCTGTTTCCGATATTGCTCATCTGGAAGTAATGGAACACCTCATGCGCCACCATGATATTATCATGTATGTGTCTTCCTGAAACAAAGGCACTCTGAAAATGAGTGATAAGATCCGCTAGGTATGGTTTCAATCGGTTAACCAACACCTTGGATATAATTTTATACATGAAATTACAACAACTTATAGGTCTGAAATCCGTGGGCTGCATGGGGTTTAGCACTTTGGGTATCAATACAATATCCGTATTGTTTAGTGTGTTTAGGAGGTTACCTGATTTGAAGAAAGTCTTGATCGCAGTGATGACATCCTCTCCGACGATTGTCCAGTTCCTTTGATAAAACAACCCCGGAAAATCGTCCGGTCCAGGTGCACGTGATCCTCCCAACTGGTATGTGGTCATTCGTATCTCTATATCAGTCACCTCCTGGGTTAGGTTATGGTTCATCTCGGGTGTGATTTGGTGTGGTATCCAATTGAGTAGATCCTCCCTCGTCTCAGTTTCCTCCGATATGAAAATGTTCCCAAAGTAGCCACGTAGTTCATTTGCTATCAGACCTTCTTGTGTTATCCACTCCCCATTCATCCTGCGAAGTCGGCATATTTGATTCCTCCTCCTCCTTGCTATGGTTGTTTGGTGGAAGAAGGTGGTATTACGATCCACCTCCCTTAGCCACTTCACATGAGACATTTGCCTTCAATACTTTTCGAGCCATATTGCCTCGAATTCGAACCGACGTGGTTTTCTTCTACTCGACCGATCGGTTTGGACCATTAATGGTGTATGGTATGATCCAATCGCAAGTTAGTTTATGCATCGACCTTGGTGGTGTTTTGCATCCCATTCCGCATTTATAAGCACACGTTCGAGTCTTTCACTTATTCTATGCTTCCCACTCTGGTTGTTACACCACGTGAACGGGTTACCCTTGGCTCCTAAGTCCTCCATACTCAAGTCATCAATTAGTGTTTTGAACTCCTCCATATGTCTTGAGGACTTTATTCGCCCACCCTCCTTCTCATGTTGGTGGCATATCATATTAAAATCGCCCACGATCATCATGGACCCGTTCGGCCCTTTCCCAATAACCGTATCCTTTTCCAGTTTTGGGATCGTTCGTGTGCGTCCGTGCTTGCATATACCCACGTGATTTGCATAGTATGCCCATGCTCCTTGAAACTGACCTCCCCATCGATGCAATTCCGGTCCGCATACTTGATTTTTACTTTTATCTCCCCCGTCCACCATAGTGCTAGCCCTCCCGATGTTCCGTTCAGGCTAACATAATAGCTTCCTTCCACTCTCATCTTCATTCTTATTCTCTCGCAATAGGTATCCCCATTATTCGTCTCCATTAGAAAATTTATGTTTGAGCGATACCTTTTGTTGAGGTCATGGAGGTGTTGAATTGTCAGGGCCGACCCCAATCCCTGACAATTCCATGACATTATGCTCATTGATCCCGTGTGGCTGTTCCGGGACAGCCACCATAACCCTTGCCCGCCTCTTGTGTTTCCTCCTTGTCATTCCCCCCCACCCCCGCCCTACTCTTGTCGGTTTTCCTTCTCCCGCTTAGTCGTGTTCGACTGATTCTCTTCTTTGGGCTAGTTCTTTTCCTTGGTGCCCTCTTTTCGGCCCCTTCCACCTTTATCTCCTTCATGTTTTTCATTCTCTCTGGTCCCGGTTGGTCCTCCATGTCTTCCACCTTTCTTTTTAGCATCATATTGTTTAGGTATGGGCTAAGGCCGGTAGGTTGGCTAAGGTTTTGTGGGTTTGGCGATGCAGGTGGTGTATCCGGTGGGTTTTCGACTATGTAGTTGTGGATGGTAGTGGTATCATCAGGTGTGGTTTGGTTGCTTTGGTGTTCGGGTAGGTAGGTGATTGTGGGTTGTGTTGGCCTGTGGTTCAGCTCGGTTTGGTTTTGCGTGTCGGTTTGTTTGGCCAGGTTTGGGTTCAGACTCAGCTTACTTGTCTCGGTGGTTCTCTGTGGGTTTGGTTGTTTTAGCATTTGTGGTTGGTTCTGTGGGTCTAGATCATGTATTGGTTGGTATGGGTTGGCTTGGCTTGGCTTTTCTCTTCGGGTTGGGGGTTAGGACTTGGCCATGTTGGGTGGACTAGCTTGGTTATTAGGTACGGTGGTTGGTTTAGGGCTCGGATAGGGGTGTATATTAGTGGTTCAGCCTGGTTGTTATGTAAGGTGATAGCCATGGCATTGTCCATTTCCGTATCTTGGTCCACCCCCTTGTGGGGCTCCTTCTCCCCTACATCTTGGTCCTTATTCCCTTTATCCTCATCTGTGTTCATTGTGTCCGTTTTCCCCTTCCCCTTTGATTCCCCATTGGTCTCCACCCACCTTCTTGACCCTTGGGTTTTGTTTGCTTCGTGCCCTTGTCTTTTTTCGCCTTCCTTACCTCGAACATAACATCAAACCACAACTTCCTCACGGTCGGTTTAGAGCTCGTTTCTTCCCCACTTTCCTTAGTTCCCCGTTGTCGGACCGTGGTGGGTTTAGGTCAGACCCCTACCAACCACAGGCCGTATGCGGGTTGTGTTTGATCATGTTCCGCCATTCGAACCTCCACTTTACATGATTGGGTCCTGTGGCCAAGCAAGCCACAACCATAACAATATTCCGACAACCGCTCGTACTTTATTGTCGTCCATCTTTCTCCCCCTTGGGAGCTTGTCCACCAAAAAACCGTCATTAGCAGTTCATCCCCATTGATTTCTACACTTATTCTCATGTAACTCCTAGTCACCCTTCACGCAATATTTTTCTATCTCAAGGCAATTCCCTAGCATGATCCCAATTCTCCACGCATTGTCATTGCTAAACTTATCAAGCCCTATATCATGAATTTGAGTCCACATGGTTACCTTCGTGAAATCAACATTGTTTACACTCATGCTCAGTTCCGCTTGATGTTCAATATGTGCTCGTTGATCGCCCATGGGGACATGTCGAGTATCTGTTTCGCATCCTCTTCGCGACCGAAGTCGAACAAGAAGATGCCTGGTTCAGCCTTAGTAATTTCGACTGCCCCGAACCTAGCCCATGCCGCCCTTAGTATCGTTTGGACCACTGATAAGAGGTCTTCGTTGCCCCGAACCAGTTGCCTTGATGCAGTTGTTGGTTGGATCTTAGGGCGATCGGCGGCCGCCTGGAGTCATTCGTTTCGCTGGAACTGGACATGGTCGTGGGAGCCGACTCCTCACGTGCAGCTGGCAGATCCTATAGATTAAACAGGACAAGAAAATGAAATGTAATCAGTTTTGGTTAATCGGAACAGAAACGCTTCGGAGGTTTTTGCCAAATCGAATTTGCAGAAGATTGTAGGGTTTTGCTGCTGAAGACGAAGCTTTGTTCATTAGCTACGTCCCTCCTATGCATGGGCAAGTCACCATCTCTGAAACAGTTCTGCTCCGGGTCTCTCCCTTTCCGTGATTGGTTGTTTGCTTTCTCTCGCCTTCCACTTGGATTGCTTTGGTTGGTTGATTCCGTATACTTATTGGATTCTTCTGCTCGGATGGATTGCAATTAATGCAAGAGTAGCTCCAAATTCAGGGGATTGAAGTCAGCGACTGTCACGGGCAGAAGACCTAGCAATTTGGGGCTTTTGTTGGACAGGGAGGAAAACGTGAACCTACGCACCACGGGATATTACGACAATGAAGTTGGATTGTTAAGTCTGATTTTTGAGTATTTTTCTAAACCAGTTTTGTTTATAAATTTAAAAACTCTATTTAATTATTTAAGTTTTAGATTTGATCAATTCTATATTAAGTACTTGTGAATGCTATGTCTAAATTCATAATTCTTACCCATGAAAAGTTCATTATTTTGATATTTTCTACTAAATCATGCTTGTGGATGGACAACTGACTAACTTAACAACATGATAATGCACCTTACTTCTTCATATGTTACGCAACGATCAATGTCGCTAACGTTCTTGGTAAAACTCCCATAGAAGTTGGTCAATGATTCATTTGGTTGTTATTTTATCTCGTCTAGGCGATTACGCTCCTTAAGAGTTGATGTTTTCCCTTGTAAGGATCTAGGAAACAGATCCTGATATTGGTCCTTAAGAATTTTTAACACCTATCTAAACACTTTAGAGAACTCCCTCATACCACCTTTTATAGCTATCAATTCTTGTTCACTTCCTTGGGAGTAGCTAATCAATTAATAAATTAACATCAGTATATCTGAACCAATTCATAACTACAAAGTTGGTTTAGACCCATATATGTTTTTTAAGATACTGATTCGATTCAAGAAGCCCTGAGCCAGTTCTAAAAATGGTTAACACATCTTCAAGCCTTAAAAAGAACTTTGAGTTGGTTTAGAGTCTAAATTGTTTCAACCATTGAGGATGAAATATGTATTTTATGTTTTCAAATTTTCAAATTTCTTTGTTCGAAACCTTTTATTGATCGAAAATGGCTTCCCACACAATAATTTTTTCTCTGAGTCCTGTTGATGGGTCTACTTTGGTGGTTGTCAACTCTACATCTCGGGTGTCTATATTTCAGAGGCTCGTATGCATTGTGCCCCTGTTTTGTCGATCTAGTAGTTTTCCTCCTCTTAGAGGTTTGGCTTTCGTTCTCTTATATTTTTGTTATAGTTAGATTTTCTTTTCGTACTAGATGTGAAGCCGAATGAGTTGAGGTCAACCCAGTTAAAGGAGTTTGTGACCATAAGAGGCTTGTGTGATATTGAACGTCCCAGGGTACCTCAAGGAGGGTGAGACGTATATCTTGGATGCGCAGATTGACGTGTGTATGTGGTTTTTCCTTTTTGTTATGATCTCGAGGAAATATGTTGGTACAATCAAGTGTAATTGACACCCAATGCTCTCAGGATATGGGTAGGTTTTAGGATACTATGTGCCATTTAGAAGTGAGAGTTCTCTTTGAACCTTTTCTGGTTCTTCTTTCGCCTATGCAATAGACATCAATCTATCCACCATTTCAAGGTAAAGTGTCCTCGGTTAAGGAGTGGCAAACAAGATAAAGCTGAGTCTAGGACATAAGTGTTCAATTGGTTGATATCTTCAGGTCTACTACCTCAAATTATAAGAGAAATTTTTTTTCTTTCAAGAAGAGTGAGTTGGGTTCAACTTCCCCTATTTTATGGACAAAAATTCATTAAGCCCTTTCGAGATGTCCCCCATATTTGTTTCCCCACTCGAGATCAGAAATCCATTAACGTCAACTATAATAGTCGTAAGTTATTGACTTTTAAGCCCCTTCACTAAGTTGATTAGGCCTTCGAGTTTACACTTGAGTTTGTTGGAATTCAACCTCCTATTTTTTCTTCAATTCAATTGGGTAGTTTTCAAAAAAAAAAATCATCTTCATTTCTGTAGGTGTTAGTCAACCTCTAATATGTCAGTTATTTCGTATGCAAGCATAAGCACGTATGTCTACTGATAAGGCTTTTCTTAGTCCTTCCCTTCCCCTACGAACAACATAAAAGGAAGGGTGTTGTGATTGGTACCCCGTTTAGGGAGGCCTCTTGGGCATTGGAGGATCCTACCCACGCCATTGTGAGAGGTATGAATTCCATATTTTTTGGAGTTTATTGGTTCAAACCTCATGGAGTTGAGGTGCTTTAGAAAGAAGTCTATGGTGCTCCCAAGATTGTTCGAACTTTGGGTATGGATTCTTATTTGCAGTGGTCGCAGTGGTGTACACTAATGGTCCTTGGTTTCCTATTATAGGTAGTGATGGTGAGGGAATCTAAACCTTAGAGGTTTCCTTTGGGAAAGAGGCGGAAGATCCTTGCTTATAAAGGAAAGGGCGTGTCTTCGTCTCTGCGATACGTTCAACTTGGAGTGGCACCGTCCGCCGCTTAGGAGGGAGAGAGAGTGGCTGGGACTTAACACAAATACATTGGAGGATCTGGCAAGGGTCCTTGTGGAGTGGGAAGATGTCAAGCCACCTTTTCTGGGCGATATTTTGGTCTATCGAAGTTCAATAAGTGGCCTCATGGGACAGCCTACTCGATGAGGTTCGTAATTCCCTTATCAACTCTTTGTAATACTACTTTACCATTCTCCCTAGGTTACTCGGGCAATGAGTATGACTACCTACGCATGCATCTCTTGAATAATGGCATCCCGTCGTTGGAGTCTTACTTCTTCATTTTTGGGATTCGTCGAGTAACCACTTAAATTAAAGAAAAACTCCTTTGGTTTTGGATGACATCGAATGTTATGTTTAGGACCATTTCCATCATCTAAAGAGCGCAAGTGTTTTGTATTTAATTCTTGCATACTTACCATTTTTCTTGTATTTCTAATTTGGCTTATTTCCGCTTGCAACTTGTTCGTCGAGAGACTGCCTTAAGTCATTAAGGTTTACCCAAGCGTAGAACTTCCTTAAGTCCATAAGGTCCATTAAGGCCTAAACTTCTTGGGGGCACCGCCCAATAGGCATAAAAATTCCATTCACTTCTTAAGTTCAATAAAACCATTATGGCAAGTAGGCAAAGATACATTTCGGGCATTGCTCTAGATTTTGGTCCTTAAATTCAATAGAACCATTTATGCGGATAGACGACGAGGATACCTACTAGGCGTCACCTCAACCTTTTTTACTCCTTAAGTTCAAAAAGAACAGTTAAGGTGTACATAAACCGAGGAACTGAGCTAGTAGGTTGCTGGGGCGATGCTACTGATGTATCGGTGCCACCAACATGGTGAAATACATCAGGGGAGGCGGAGCCTGATATCCATAGGAAGGATATTGTTCATCAGAGCGATATCCTGTAGGGCAGCGCCTACTAATGCGAGGAATTAGGAATCATTGAAGAGTACGACCAAACATACTACGACATCGCATGATGAGGGGCTCTTTCGGAGGATGCTTCCTCTACGGTATTGGTTTGAGACGTGGGAGCTGCAAGGGTAGATTAATAGATAGGACCCTTGGTGCGTTGCTCTCTTTTGTACAGGAGCCCTTCTTTTACACCGAACAGATCAAGGGTGAGAACCACTATGATGGGTGGAATTGACGTCAAATGTTTTTTATAAGCCAAGTCGAGCTCGAGGCATCGCTTGACACCATCCATCTTTTCATCAAGATATTTCATTTTATGTGTTGCTATTGAAATTTCAACTGGTATCACTACTTCAGAACAATAAACAAGGTTGAATTGTGTGTCAACCTCAATTTTGTTTGTGTAGCCCGGACAACCCCAAAAAGATTTTCCAATTCATCAACTCATTTTCCTCCTAAGTTGTAGACTATTTTCTTTAGGTCATCCATAACAACTTTGTTTGTTGCCCCTACGGATACGAAACGAAGCTTAATGGAAACGATTATGCAGGTTCGTTGACCTATTGATCTTGGTCGGGGTCCGACTAGGTCGATGCTACACTATGTGAAAGGCCAGGTACTTGGCCTTGGGACCAACTTTGTTGGTGGACGCCTAATTCTTAACGGATGTAATTGACAGGCTTCACATTCTTGTACCCGGGTCGTTGCTTCCATGCTCATAATTGGATAGTAATATTTTTGTTGCAAGACCTTCTTTATTAGGGATTTTGGTGCTCACATAACATGCATTGTAGCCTTCACGTGACTCTCTGAGGGTACAGTCTGGCTCAAGGTAGCTGATGCACACTATAAGGCCTTGAGTACCTTTTCTTATACAAGTTTTCGATTATTTAGTAGTTGTAGCAGCCCGACGAAGTTTTGTTGCTTCAACCTCATTATGAGTAATCTCCTTCCTTTCGTGTTACAAGCTTCTTCTAATGCTACCACATCTAAGGCAAATTTGCAGAGGGCGTCAGCTTTCTATCTTTTCCTCTCAAGATAGCTTGTATTTCAAATTTGTTGATTTTATTAATCAATACTTCAAACGTGCTTAACACTTCATTTTTATCCCTTGGCCATGTATATCTGTTGGATTTAGGTTAATGGGTAGCCCATAAGTGGGAGCCCATTCAGGTAAGCCCGGTATGTGATACTGGCCCTAAACCCTATCCCTCTATATATCTGTATATATATGGGGTGCTCTCCTTAGAATGAAGAGAGAACAGAAACTGATAGCCACCCACAGTTTAGACAGAGGTCAGCAGCTGTGGAAACTTAGGTCACTGCCCGTTAACCCGTGGCGTGTCCTCCCGTCCGGCAGACCGTGATCCCAACCTCAGGCAGATCCGCTTCCGCTTAGGCAATCAATTCAGAGGTAACTTAATTATGTGTGATTATGTTTTACCATATAGATTGCATGTATATTACATAATCCAACATTGGTATCAGAGAGCCAGGTTAGGTTGGTTTCCGAATTGTCGAATTTCAGGAAAATCTCCATCGAGGTTAGTTGTGATCGCGACGAGCCCGCCGCCACCGATTCAGCCACTCCGAGGCCGACATAGGGGCTGCCGGGGCCTTCGTGGCCGCTGCTCAGCCCCTGGTGGCCGCAGCCACCGTGGCTGCCGCCACGCCGAGGCTGACCGCAGCCTCGGCCCCGACTAGCCGCAGCCTTCGTGGCTGCGGCTCGGCCAAGGAAGGGCCGCAGCCTCCGTGGCTGCGGCCACCCCAGCCACGGGCCACAGCCTTCGTGGCTGTGGCCATGCGACTGGATGCCGCGGCCTTTGTGGCCGCGGCACCAGTCGGCAAAGGCCGGGGTTCGGTCGGCCAGTGGTGGCCGACCGAAACCCCTCCCCGTGGCCAGCCTTCGTGGCTGGCCACATGCAGCTGGCTAGCCCTCGTGGCTGGCCAAGATGGCGGCGGCGGCAGCACTGCTAGGGTTTCAAAACCCTAGCAGTTGCAAGGAAGACGACACTGTTCTGGACCGGTCTGAGTGAACCGGTCCAGACCGGTCTGAGTGAACCGGTCCAGACCGGTCTGGTTCAATAAGTTGGACTGGGCCGGTTTTAACCCCGGTTCGGTCTGAGATGTTGGACCGGCATGTTCAGTCCGGACCGGTTGACCGGCCGGTTCAGCTAGGACTGGTTGGCTGAGGCTGACTGGTCCGGTCCGGTTCAGGCCGGTTTAGATGGCTGAAAGCTGTTTAAGCCGGTCTGAACTCATTCAGAGGCTTTTGGGCTACCTGAATTGGTCTGAAACGAATTTGGTTCCGATCTTGGATCCTCAGTGGGTCTTAGTGATTTGTAATATCCGGTATTTGTGCCTGGACCATTTCATTAATAATTATTTTGGGTTAATTATATTAACTGTTAGATCAATTTAATTGCTGGGAGAGCCTTATATTGTTTAATGATGCATGATTGGATAGGTAGAACGCTGTGTGGGTTCCTTGAGTTCCCTGGTTTACTTTGTGTTTTCTACAGGGTAGATAGTATTGCCTTACTTTATATTGTTGGCTCTTGACTCCATGATTGGTAGAATTAACTAGGTTATGACTTGTTGAGATCCCAGCATACTGTGTGAAAATTGGTCTAACATGTTAATTAATTTTTGTTAGAGTGACTTTGGTCCTCAAAGTTTTGGAAATCATAAATTAGCCCCAAATTAATTTATTTTTGAAATATTTCAATATATATGTGTGTGTATTGAATTGTGTGGTTTGTTACCTTACTTGCATAGGATAGATTACCTTGGTAGGGAGATCTAGATTTGGCATAGTTTAGGTAGCAAACCTTTAGGATTGTTTTAGTAGCCTTTCAGAAGTTTGGATAAGTTCGAACTACACTTGGGGATATGTTCTTAAGTGTGAACCGGTCGGTTAGTCTGCGAGGTTCTCTGAATTTCCTTGAAAAATACTAGGACAATCGCCTTATGTTAGAGTTGAACGCTTAGTGCGATATGTTCGACTCCGGTCCTTTGAGGACTGTTTAGACTGTGTTTCGATTGATAGTAGTGACTTTAGGACATGCTTAGAAACGGGGAGTGCTTCTCGGCATAGCTAGGGTTGTCCTCCGAATTTAAGTATGTTTTAGAGTTTGTCCTATTAATTTGAGACTTGTCTTTTTACATGCATTAGAACATTGTTCCTTGTGTCTCCATGATCCTAATCAAATTTCCTTTAGTTAGAGAAATTAGGCTGCCATGTAGAACATCATCGTTTAGTTGGACAAAGGTCTTAGACTTAATGGTGAGCACTATAAAATTCGGAGAAAGCATATAAAATTGGTCCTAAGTAGAAATCCATTAACCCCATCAAGAAGATTATGAAAAGACCCGATTCTGGAATAACGAATCAGCAGAAGACTTTCCATTTGAGTGGGAGGTTAATGATGCTGAAACGTGCGCCATGATGCTGAGTACGGTGGATGAGTTTGAACTTAACACACGGCTAAAGGGCTGTGGGATACTTTGCAGGCTAGAAATGGTTCTATACGACTGCTTAGTTGTGCTCACTCAACATTAAGTTTGATTCATACATGATGAATCCTCAGCACTCCGCGAGATAGTATCTGAGGCATATGGCCAACATGATTGTGAATCTCAAGGAGAACGGTCAGTCAGTGACCGATGAGCAGCAAATCCAGGTCGTAATCCGCTATTTGCCTAACTCCTAGAAACAGATGAAAATCTAAATAACTCATTCTAAGGCCCTCAATACCTTTGAACACGTTCGAAGGCACATTGAGTTGAAGAGGACAGACCCAAGGTCGCTGGACCTAAGGTTGAGGTGCGTGTGGCGCCATCCTCTAGACCTAAAAAGAGTCGATGAAGGCGAAGGAGTAATGCACAACGCGATGGCGCAAATGCATTGAAGGCAAAGTAGACAAAGACTGAGGTGAAATTAAGGACTCCTCCGAAAACAACACCGCGAAAATGTTTGCGTAAGGCTTAGAAGCCTAAGTACAGGAAATGCTCCAACTGTGGCCAGTGGGTACACTTTGTGAAGGCATGTCCTAAATCGATCTGACCTAGATGTCTTGTTGGCTACTTAGTGAACTTTGTGTTTCTAATACAAATATGTTGACTGAGTCATGTCCTTTGTGGATTTTGGATTCAGGATCGACAAATCACATAGCCAAGGATCGTGACGTTTTCGTAGAGTACCATAGAGTCCCGCGAGAAATTAGGTGGATTTACATCGACAACAACTTTCGTGTTGAAGTCGAAGGGATTAGAACTCGTGAGCTGCGCTTGCGCGGCGGTAGAGTTTTAGTCTGATGTCATATCCTCTATGCTCCGCAGATTCGCCGATATGTTATTTCAGTCTTGGGATTAATGAAACTCGGTTTTATATTATCTTTTCATGAATCTTCCGTCCAATTGTTTTTAGGTTCAACTTCGTTTGGCTTCAGTATTATTTCTGATGGATTTATTGTTTCGGATTTGGATTCAGGCAACAATAATAATTTCATGTTTTTTCTTCTACTCGCGGATATGTTTGCGATGTGAATGAAAGACAAACTAGACTTGACTACCGAGGTCAACATAGAATGCAGCGGCTAGCCCAATGGGGTTTGCTATTCTACATTCCACAAGTGGAGTCGTCTACTTGTGTAAGTTGTCTAGCAGAAAATTCCACTGGAATGCCTTTTGGTTAGGCACCTAGAGCCGAATTTCCCTTGCAATTTATCCATTCTGATGTCTGTGACCCTCTTAGTGCTAGGGTTCGGCACGGAGCGCATAATTTCATTACATTTACAGATGATTACACCCGTTAGATAGGAGGGTAAAGGCCCTCCACCCTGATTGTGGAAGAAGAGTACCTTTCAGCGGAATTTAATGGTTTATGTAATGAAAAAGGGATCATTCATCAGTTGACGATCCCCTACACCCCTCAGCAAAATAGTTTAGCAGAGAGGCGCAATAGAACGCTCATTAAAATGATTCGGTCGATATGGCGCAGACTTAATTGCTGTTTTCCTTATGGGGAAACGCTTTGGAGACTGATGCCTACATCCTGAACCATGTGCCGACGAAGACGGTTAACTCCACTTCATATGAATTTTGGACTGGAATAAGTTCTGGACCTTCACCATATGCGCCCATTGGGGTGAGCCGCTAACACTCATGATTTCTCAAATAAGTTTGGGAAAGATTGGACCTAGAGGAAAGAAGAGTATTTTTGGTTACTCTGATACCTCCAAGGGTTATGTGTTTATAGCCGAGCTGGACAGTGGGAGTGTTTCCGAGTTCGAATCACGAGCAGCGACGTTTTTAGAGAACGAATTTTTGAAGAAGGGAGAGATTGGTTTGGATCGATCTCTATATGATATGCAAGATCAAGTTGAGCAGACACCTATTAATTCGAGTGGGAGAGTTGAAACCGCAGATGATGAATTAGTTCGTCGTTTGCCGGATTCACCGCCTGCTGAAGCGAATGAAACAGATTCTGCTCCTGATGATCTTGTTGACAGTGGGAGCATTAGGGATCTCATTCCCAGTGGGAGCGATCATGGTCGTACCTCTGGTAGTAGTGAGTTGTTAGGCCGTGGGCTAAGACATAAGTTTCCCTCCCGACGATATATGTTCGAAGGTGATGGAGAACTGAACACCCTAATATCTGACGATATGGTTATTGTGCCGTAAAATGTTAGAGAAACTCTCAATAGAACCTTCTAACAAGAATGGATGAAAGTAATGGAAAATGAGATGAACACTTTGGACTAGATGGAATCTATAAGGAAGAACGGTGTTTGTCACTGGTCAACCTTCGAGAGGACATAGATAAATAGAGATAAATGGGTTCTTAAGATTATGGCTATTGGAGTGAGTCTAGACTTGGAACTGCACTAGATAGACGTTAAGACCGTCTTCCTCAATGGTGAGTTAGAAGAATAGATCTATATGGAGCAGTCTGAATGCTTTGTGCAGAAAGACCATGTGTACTTAGTGTGCAAACTTCACAAATTGATCTATGGTCTGAAACAGTTCGCTATGCAGTGGTACCGCAGAGTTCATGATTTGTTCGTGGAAAATGGATTTCTCTTAATGGATGAGAATCATTGTGTGTACACCAAAAGGGTCTGGACCGAACTTTGTGTTTATGATTCTATATGTAGATGACATACTCATAGCCGTAAATAGCTTGGAGTTCCTCACACAGGTAAAGGCCTGATTGTCTTCTCTGTATGGGATGAAGAACATGGGTGAGGCGGCGCACATTCTTGGGATTTAGATCTCGAGAGGTCGCCGTAGGAGGCAGTTGTGGCTTTCAGAGGAAAGCTACATAAACAAAGTGTTGGAAACGTTCGACATGAGTAACTGCGAACCAATTGAAACTCCAGTTTACGTTGATCAACCTCTCAAAATGGATATATGGACTAGATAAATAAATTATGTAGCTAAGTGCAGTCGGAAGCCTGATGTGCGCAATAGTGTGTACTCGGCCTGATATTTGTCATGCAGTCGGCATGGTATATAGGTACCAAGCTGAACCCGAATTGAAGAAATGGTAGGCAGTAAATTGGATCATGTGATATCTTAAGGGCATCGACATGCTCTCTGCTAGAGACTTGCTAGAGCTCTGAGAATCTCTGGATGACTAGGTATAACATTGCGGACTATGGTGGTGACTTTGATGAGAGAAAACACACCTCGGATATGCTCTGCTCACTGATGGCGCCATATCGTGGATGAGCAAGAAGCATTCGCGCATTGTGTTGATCGTCATTGAAGCCAAATTTGTGGGTCTTGTGTGGACCACTCACTTGGTTGTATGGCTGAAGAGACTTCCGGATTGATTGCTGAGCCATTGGAATCGCAATCTCCGTGATATAGAAACCCAAGTATCATAACAAGTCATAGCAAGTAGATATCAAGCAAAACTATGTTAGAGACGTGGTTAGACACAAGGTGATAAGTTTGAAGTACTTGTCTACGGATGAGATGGTTGTGGACCGTCTCTCCGACCTTGATGAGGTAGTCTTTAGTGAGGCATGTGTAGTCTCTAAGACTGTGTAGACTTAGTTGATGTACTTCATTGATTTTATTTCCCATACAATGTTCTTTAACTTGAATTATATTTGAGTATGCATGTTTTCGCAGTTTGAGTATTTTGTGTGTTCATTTCTATGATTGTTTGTTGATATATGTCAAAGTGGATTTGGTCACCCTCTCGCACGGGTGATAGCTTCTATGCCTTTGTGGCTGGGTGAGGCTGGTGATAGCTTCTAGTTTTTGGAAGTCCGTCGGGATAACCAGAAAGGACTTTGTGTCCGGAGCTATCTGTTTTCGCACTACGACAGATTATGGTCTGTCAATCCACTCAGGGGTCGGATGGGAGTCTTTGTGACTTTTGGTTCGGGTACTTTGTGTGCCTGATGGACATCTGTACAGCATATGGACATATGCTCCATGGGAGAGGAGATATGCTGTAGCGCGCGTTCCATACCGCGGCGCACCCTAAATCGACCATGGGTATGACCCGAGATGTGATCTTAACTCGGAGTCGTGTGAGACCCAGAGCTCTTTGCGTAAGAGCCACGTACGTACCCTCAGTACTCTGAACAGAGACTTGAGGTTCAGTTCAGTGTTTGCTATCTTAGTCTGTTATCGATGGGTGCACTCACAAGTACCTTGGACCCGGTTCTAGAAAAACGAGTTGAATTGTGCCGATGGTTTCGTGGGAAGGGGATGGTCATTATGGGATCTTCTCGATATTGTGTCCACTAGACGGCCGTCAATCGCGGTATAGGCTGCGGTTGTGGGCACAATGCATATGTATAGGTTTGAAAGATCATGGTGTGGTCAAACCTTGAGAAAGATTACATGGCCAAGGGTGCAGGGCACAAATCCACTGATGGTGTGAGATCCGCGAGTCACTGCAACTCCTAACAGATGCGCAGTACCTTGCTCGTAGTGCCTGCCGGTCGCACGGCTGCCTCCTCGTATGTGATTTAACTGTATAAGGAGAAATCGTTCTCTTTGGTGCTGGCTTGATGAATGAGCGCCCCCCACTTTGTGCGAGTGGGAGATGTTGGATTTAGGTTAATGGGTCGCCCATAAGTGGGAGCCCATTCAGGTAAGCCCGGTATGTGATACTGGCCCTAAACCCTATCCCTCTATATATCTGTATATATATGGGGTGCTCTCCTTAGAATGAAGAGAGAACATAAACTGATAGCCACCCACAGTTTAGACAGAGGTCAGCAGCTGTGGAAACCTAGGTCACTGCCCGTTAACCCGTGGCGTGTCCTCCCGTCCGGCAGACCGTGATCCCAACCTCAGGCAGATCCGCTTCCGCTTAGGCAATCAATTCAGAGGTAACTTAATTATGTGTGATTATGTTTTACCATATAGATTGCATGTATATTACATAATCCAACAATATCCTTTTAACCTGGTTGACGATCAACTGGGAATCACCTATATCTTCTCAAAGAGACGGTGTCGACTCCTCGAAATAGGCGAAGTCCCATGGTGATAGGTCATATTCATTTGGGACTTTAAAGTAGAGGCGAGAACATATCTCAATGGTTCACCATATTTTGAAGGATCCACACCCATGTTGCCCCAGAGCTTTCTATGGATGAAATTTTGTCTACTTATAACTCTGACGTATTCTTAGGCAATTTTTTCGTGTTTCACAACCGGGGGTGTCTCCCTTTAATTACTCACTCTGTCTATTGCACAATAAAGTCAACGTGTGCGGGGCCCTATGAAAGTTGCCCTTTTAAATTGTTGAGTTGATGCCCTTATACGCATCATTTTCCCCAAGCCTAATAGGAGTGCTATTCTTTTTAGACTTATATATGCATTTCTTGAATGAAAACGTCGTCTCTAATTGATGAGTTGCCACTTGGTAACGTCTTTCTGCAGAGACACAACGTTTGCAGATTCTTTAGAGAGGTGATACATACTCTTAAGGGAGTCATTATCTTAAGTTGTTATCGTAGTCTACTCGGGTGTGGGTGATGACTCTTGCCTATTGACATGATGTCTGCTCAGAAGAGATATTGCTCTATAGATGTCGAAGAGGATGTTGTCTTGTACACATTTTTTATCTCGTAAAGGGTGAAACCTCGGTTGATGAAAGGGGTTATGTGTGTACCATTTAAGCCTTAGATAACAATGCTTCATATATGTTAAGCCCTTCCCCCGGTTTTGGTGAAGGGGCGGAACTTTTGTTGGTGGAAGAGAATTGACTCTGAGCTTGGGACCCTAGTTCGATCTTGATTTTGGTGACATTTGATTTGTTACAAGGTGTTTCCCATCTTAGGATATATTTGAATGGGGGAATATCCATCGGGTCTTCACCCTAAAACATTATGGAAGTCTGATACCTCATTGGGCTCATGCCTCAAAAAGGCAACAGTAAATGTAAGCACATGGTGGCTAACACCTTTAAGGGTAACGCTTTTCTCAGTTGCTGCCACAAAGGGTTATGACTAACGTCTAATCTGATTGACTCATCTGAGGGCAATGCCTTCAGCGGGTGACGCTGGTAATGACTTTGGTTGATGATTGTTCTAGAGCCCATTTTATTTTTTTATCTTTTTGTTCATTCAATCATTCACCTGACTCATAATGAGTGTTTCCGGTGTAGAAAAGAGTTGTTACACGTAGGCATCGTTAGGGACACGAGGGGTCGTCCTATCATGTGGAGGAGGCATTACACTATAATTCAATGGGTGTAATGAGGAGCCTAATGGGTGCTTTGGTGGAAATACTAAGGATCCATTTAGGCAACGAGAGACTTTTTAAGCGTTGACCTCTCTTTTTCTTCGTAGCTGTGTGGATTGGAAGGGTTGCAGGTGCAACATTGTATGTGTGGTTCGCAAGGCACCGTTCCCTTCTAAAAATAGAATCGTCCTTTTGATGGATAACAACATTGCAAATAAATATATTTTTTTTACAAGAATGAACACTTGAACAGGCAATATATAGTAATTCATGGAGGCCTGAATTTAACAGAAATAGTCAATGATGGTGACACCCCTTTTATTAAGAAGTATTCGCATGGCAACGCGTGACCAGAGTGAAAAAGGACTCATAAGGCTGAGCCTCACGAGCTCGTGTGACTGCTAAAATGTTTCTTGAGGGCACCATTCAAATTCCGAACCTTGGCGAATAGGCCTCTAGTGCGGCGCCTGATACTAGTACTCGTGGAGGTACTCAATTTTGATCTGGGATAACCCTGTTGCCACCTGTGGTGGTTGGCGCGCCTTGGGTGGCAGTGCATTCAACAATTGTACATGGGTGTGGTTAGCAAAAAGTCCCTTTGTGGCTAGTTGTTTATTGACGGTAGCTTGAGTGGTTCGTGGAGACATTACTTGTTGTCACGTTTCCCATAGACGATGTCAATGTTGGATCAGTTGTTGTGCAAATCTGGTATTCATTCTCTTTAGAGTTGCTCCGGTGACCTGCATGAAGGGAAGACTGGGTTTGTACCTGTTGATCTCCCTCCAATGACTAAGTCATTCAAAGTTTAAGGAGAATATAAGTAGTGTGTATGAGAGTATCTCTCTCTCTCTCTCTATATATATATATATATTAATTTGACTAAGATGTATATAATGTTGACAGGTAAACAAAATGAAATGTCCTAATCAATTCTATTGGTCCACCTAGATTGTATGTTACAATTCCATATGTGACATCATATTTTTGTACATGTGGACACTTTAAAATTGCTCCAAAACACCACATTAAACCTTAAAAACTGTTTCATTTGTAACATTAATTATAAACCAATTAGTCAATATTTATTTTATAAAAAAAATAATTTGTTTTCTTATTTTTTAATTAAAATATATATTAATAATATTAATTTTAATATTTTTATTCACAAATCTATATTTGTAGGTTTTAGGGTTGTAATTCAAAATTAATTCATTAGGGTTTTATTGATTTCAAAATATTTAAATTTCTAATTAAAAATAATAAATTACTCAAATTTATTTATGAGTGTGTCTAAAATTTAATATTTATCATACGATCCAAAATTAAAATTATCATTACTGATTTTTAAAATATACATCTTTTTTATATGTTCATACTTAGTAAACAACATAGGTAATAACTATTATCAAAGTAGAGTAGTTAGAATTATTAAAATACATATATTCAATTTAATATTCATTAAAAATACACGATATTAATAAAAACATAAACAATAAGTTGAAGAGAATGCTTGAAATTTTTAATATATATAATAAAAATCTTTAAATTAAAATAATTAGAGAATATTTCATAGATAAATGCATAATAAATACCTATTTATGTTTTTGCCAGAACAAATACCAATATATTTACATAAAAAATTAACTAGATAACAAATTATATTGAACTTAACTAATAAAACATTAATTAATTTATTTACAAAAATAAAATAACTTCTAAAACTTCAAACATAAGAGTAACATGTAAAAATACAAATTTATTACTACTATGCCAAAATTTATTTTTAATTAACATATAACATCATAATTAATAAATACAAATATTCAAAAAGTAATAATTTATTTGTTAATATATTATGATATCCAATGCTCAAATATTTATTGTGTGTGTGAAATTTAAATTCAAATACCAATTACCTTTAACATAAAAATATATTTATTTAATGGATATTTTTAAATATTTTTCAAATAATTTCTATTCATGAATAAATTATTCTGTTAGTGCTAGAACTTTCAAACTCAACACATGAATTATAATGAATATAAAATTATATATTTACTATCAAGAAAAATCATACATAAAAAATATATATTTGATATTTCATAACTAATACATATAATTATTTAATATTTTTGTTATTATAAAATATAATTTAAACTAAATAAAAAAATAAAATATATAATTTACTGCGCAAAGCGCAAACAAGATGTCTAGTATAATAATAATTTAACATTTGAGAGTTATTTATAGCTAAGAGCAAACCTAACTTGATACCATGGTTAATTCCTTTAATCAGGGTTATTTCTTATCTTTAACCGTTGTTGATAAACGCTTAAAGTAACTATCCCATAAGATATGCGTAAATCTCAGATTATGTGGGATCCTTTAGATATTTTGCTATTTCAGTATGATGCGAGTCTCGAAGGGCTACACTTTTGTAGGCGGTGCCCCCATATGTTTACAAGGGTGACGCCTTACTACTTATTGCCCCCGAGTTGGGGCATTTTTAAGGTCCAGGTTTCTCAAACCGATATGTTGTAGGGTTAGACGCCTAATAATCCATCACTTAATATGTGTTTTTTGGTACATATTGCTAGTGAAAATTTTCAGAAAGTTGTTAGTTGAAATTTTCAAAAAATTGTACTTTGCTAGATGAACATCAGAAAACTTGCAAATTGCTACATGACATGCGACAGACACGAGTATATCTCTATCACCATCTAATAAAAAATTGAAAGAATTTAACAAATTGCAACTCTGTACAAAATCAGCTAATAAGTTATTAAAAAAAAGCCAGTTAGTAAATTGTTCAATGTGGCAAAGAAAAAATTATTTAGACACTCAAAATTCAAGTATCAAGTGAATAATTCTTTTATATATATATATATATATATATATAAGTTATAGACCTAGTTAAAAAACACAAGTCAGATCGAATTAATTCTAAATTTAATTTGGTTTAGGTCCATGAACTGGTCATTGCTTTAGAATTGATTTTGGACAAATTAGTCTTAACTAGTTTAGTTTTAGACGAGTTTCTGATTTAATGCATTCATTGGAGCCTATCTAAAATACAAAATAAATTTTATTTGCAGACCAATGATTACTTTTCTCATACCACTTTTAATAATAATAATAAATTAACTTTTACATATATGTCCTCCCTCTCCTCCCATCGTGCCTCTTCCCTACCTCCCTTTTCAGTCTCGTTCTTCTACATCCATCGTGCACCATCCCTACCTTCCCTCCCTCATTCTCTTCTCATGTCTCCATCTCCTACCCACCTATCTCCACCTCATGTGCCCCCTTATCCCCTCCTCCTCACTCTGTCCCATTTGTATTTACACCAAAACCATTTCATGATAAATTTTATCAACTTATATGATAATATTTATCTACATCAATAAATAAAATTTAGTAAAAAAGAAGACACAAAGCTATAATTTATCTCAAAATTACAGGCGAGAGGAGAGAGAAGAGTATGAGAGAATGAGGAATACATGAAGGGTGGAATCGAGGGTAGAGGAGTGTGGAGAACATACGAGAGAAAAAATTAAGAGGAAAGGGGGCACGAGGAAGGGAGGGAGGGAGGAGAGAAGAAAGGGTACATAGAGGGAAGTAGGAGGGTCAAGATAGTGGCTAACTAGAAACCTTGATTACTTAGGAAACAGTATACGTTCAAAGATTACGAAATAAAACATATTAAAATTATGTCCTTTCGGTACTCTATTCACTTAATTTGTCATTTCTTTTTACTTGATATTTATGAAAAAATGATAATATATTCATTAAAAAAACTCCTTATGAATTAAAATTAAACTAATTAAAATAAATACACATATATGAACAAATATACATAAAGAGAATAAAAGACAATGTTTTTACAATTTTATATATTGATAGTAAAAGTATCAATTAATGTAAGAAACAATTAGAAAATAAATAAGTAATTTAAAATTTAATATAAAGATGATAGATAGATAGATAGATAGATAGATAGATAGATAGATAGATAGATAGATAGATAGATAGATAGATAACCTTGCATATGTTTGTTGCGTATCTTTATGGAGGCACTAGGCACGACAATTTAGCCAATAGATTTAAACAAAATAAATATATTGTATAGAACAAACCTTGAGAGTGTAAAATTCATATGATGGTTTCAGGATTTGAAAGATGAAGCACCAGGACTTAAATATTAGATACAAGTGTTTTTTTCACGCACCATGTTTCTTTTTTCCCCATTTACACAATGCATATCACTCCTATTTATACAAGTTCCTAGGGTTTTCTAAACTAGGAAGTGTATATGCAATACAATATATTACACAATATAAATATTCATGAAATATGCTCTAAATATTTCATAGGGAAAAGTATGAAAAAGATGTAATATGTTTGCCGAATGTTGTCAAAGCGACACATTTGTTGTTTTTGATGCAACATGTTTGTTGTTGTTGGTTTTTTATGCGAGGTTAAACTTCCGTCCAAAACAGCCGTTAAGTGCGCACATGACTTGCACGTGACCTCCGTGTATTGTGAAATTCCTCAAATGACCTTGTCTTCTTCAGTGATGTTATATCCAGTTGTTCCCTCACTGCTTGTTCTTCATTCTTGGGAAGGTGGAGAAGAAATCATCCGACATCATAGATTATATTAAACGATGAGTCTATCGATTGATTAGGGAGATGCTTTTCATAAGTCGTTGCTGACAACATTTGAAGCAGAGATCGCTCTTGGTCTAATTCCTGGGTGATGGGAGAAGACACCTCAGATTGTCGATTCATGTTGTGGGTCAGACCATAATGATTCGAGTTCGTGCTCGGGTTGTGGAACTGCTGGTATTGCCGCCACTCGCAGTGGTTCCCTGGCAATGCCATGTCCAAGAGTACTACACTGTATGTGACTCTTGAACCATGTACAATGTGTGCTGGAGCAATTCTACAAGCATGGGTCGACACTCTTGTTTGGGGAGCTCCCAATAAACCTCTTGAGCGGATGGCAACTGGGTGACAATTTACACCCAAACTTACTTGAACCGAGTCAAACGAAGTAATGACTTGTTCAAGCTTGCCTTAGTCACTTAGTGAGAAATTTATGAAATGATACAATGCGTACTGATATATCTGAATTTGACACTAATCCTATGTTTAGTAAAGCTGCAGCATACTAGAGTATTGTACTAGTACTAGAGAATATTAGTATTACAACTACTGCTATCCACTAGACAATGCTATTATTACACAAGGATGAAGATTCTGAAGCCAAAAATTGAGTTTATTGAACTGTAGGAGCTTTTGGATAGATAATGTAACCTTGCAAGGAAGAAGACTCTGCCGAAATTTACTGGCATCAACCGAAAACAGATGATGTCAACTTGGAAAAGTAAGCATCTACTAGACTCATACGGCTTGTTACATCATCAGGTTAAGTTCTTGTTCCTATTCTCATCTCAGTAGCTCCCCATGGGTGGCATGCCATAGGGTGAAGGCATGGGAGACATTCTCATTCCACCCATTTTTGGTGGAGGCGGAGCAAACCCTCCCATTCCAGGTCCTGACATTCCCGGCATTGGTGGAGCAGGCAAGGCTGGAGGCAACAACTGTGCGTACATGTTCTGACAAGGAGAATGAAAAATAAAAACATATAAACCACTGATTGTGCTGCTGCAGATAATAATGGCCTTATAAACAATGTATACCGATTTCATCATTCAAGATAGAGACAGGCAACTTAATGAGATGCAGGGCCAGGTACATTATCTCTATGGTGTGAATTAGTAATTCCAAAATGAATTTTGGGTTACTCCAATAATCCAATTTGAGAACTCACTTTATCGGTTTTATATTCTGTGTTCATTTATAATTTTACAGCATAGAGTTGCTCAAGAAACAATTCTTTATAAGGATGAGCAACTAAGGGAGGCACAAGCATGGATTTCACGTTGAAGAGAACAACTTGAAATGGACTATTCTTCAATCTCGGTTGATGGAAACTTGGATGGTGACTTTTTGCAACAGCAACTTCATAATGTTTCTAGACAGAGGGATGAACTGCAGCAGATGAAGATTGATCTTAGAGCTCAGATGATTGTAATGTCCGAGATTGCAGGCATGCGGAACAGTTTTGAAACCCAACCCAAAGAGCATAGGGATGCTCTTGTCAAATTGCAGCTCGATATGTAATTAGATTTTGCTTTCACCTGATAACCTTTTCCGTACAATGTTCTGAATTGAGGATGGGGAGACTCAGTGTGACATATGGGGAAATAAAGGTAGGGGTAACTTCAGCATTTCTAAAATATTTTATTTAAACGTTTAAAAATATGTCACGTGCGTGGCACATCCTGGTTTTTAATGGGAAAACAAACGTTTTCATCTAAAACCTACAAAATGATACATGTTACATCAAATACCTACAACTCAAAACAACTTTCATCAGTCACCAATTTCGGCAAACATATTACATATTTTTCATACTTTTCCCATATTTCATAATATACTATATATTAATCTAATAAACCTGCACGAAACCTATTTTTTGGAAACTTCGCAACTCACCATATATGGAATCTTCATAATGGCGCGCCACATGTCGTGACCTTTAACACATCGCATCTAGGTAAAAATTGAGTGTATACAATTTGCCCCTCTTTAGACATGCACATGCATAACATATTCGAGGAATGCTTGTCTAAAGATAAAGTGACATCAACTTTGGGCTAGAAAGTTTCTAAATCAGTTGATGTACTTGTGATGTGACGACTAACCTATCTGGGATAGTGTTGCACTGTTGAACATGGTTGAATATTGCATATATGTGCCAGCGTTCCGTCTTCAATATGAGCGAGCGAAAGACTAGCATATCAGGGACAATGCAACTTTGGGAAAATGAAACGCCTAGGATGATTTGGCAGCTAGCATATTTGGGATATCATTGCGCATTCTAGAGGATGGTAATCAATAGCAAGCATATCTGGGATAGCACATAGCTACTCGAGATCAACTGGAGCAAGCCAAAAATCAACATATATGGGACACTGTGACTTTGGAAGCGAAGGTATGCATGTGATGGCAAGACGACTAGCATATTTGGGATAGCGTTGCATCTTCTATATATGGTAACTGGTAGTGAGCATATATGGCACAACGCGGAGCTACAGTTGACTAACTAGAGTGAGTCAAAGGCTAGCATATCTGGGACAACGCATCTTTGGACATGAGGATTAGGCATGTGATGGCAAGATGGCTAGCATATATGGGTTAGCGTGGCGTCGTTTGTGTGAGGATATCCAATAATAAGAAAATCTAGGACAATGTTGAGCTATTGGAAACCAACTTGGGGCGACCAAAGTATAACGTATCTGGGATAGTGTGACTTTGGACGTGGGGCTAACATCTGGATGATGATATGAAATGTTTTCCCTAACTTTTGCCTAGGATGTGCATTGTGCTACAACCTAGCGGGACTCTTTTTTTTTTTTTTTTTATCTCTCTTTGTTTTCTCATTTTTCCACGGTAATCCTTGTGAGATTTTTCTGACTGTGCCATTTGATTTCCCTACTTTTGCATTGACCACATCTAAAGGTTTTCATCCCATCAAAAAAATTTCCTCACCTTTTGCCATGATTGTGATTTTAAAGTTTATAATCATGTCTCTCTAAGTTTCTCACAGGTCGCGCTTTCAGGTTTTCAACCTGTAAAAAAACTGATTATTTTGTAGTTAATGGTGGGTAGTTATGACCCTTGTGAATTTTTCATCGTCGTGAGAAGACTCTCTATTTATTGGTAGTCAATTGGAGGGTAACTGAGACCCTTATGATTTTCCATATTCATGGAAGCACTCTATTTATTAGCGGTAACCCATCTTAATTCTCACCTCGCGGAGACACTCTCTTGTAAGTAGTTGATTTATGGGTGATTGTGACCCCTCTCGATTCTTACCTCACAGAGACATTCTTTTTCAGATCACCAATTTATGGGTGGCTATGACCCTACTACCTCATAAGAACATACACTTTATTTGTATGTAGTCAATTGAAAGGATGATTGTGGCTCATTCTAATTTTTTTTGTGCTTTCAAATTTCAAATTGCAAAATTGTTCTCTTTATTTGTATATGAGTGAAGTGTGGTTGTGACCCCTACAAGTTTCACTTTGTTGATATCTCTTTATATATAGCCAATTGAGAGTGGTTGTGACCCATACTACCTTACAAGAACACACACTCTATTTTTTTGTAGTCAATTGAAAGGGTGATTGTGGCCCATATATAAAATTTTCCATCTTGTGAAAATAGTCTCTCATATCTAGCCAATTGAGGGTGGTTGTGACCCATACAAATTTCTATCTCAAAGGAATACTCTATTTATTTGTACCCAATTTAAGTGTGGTTGCGACCCATTCTAAATTTCTCCCTCGTGCTTGTGACCATTCTTTCCCTCTCTCTCTCTCTCTCTATATATATAT
Source organism: Chamaenerion angustifolium (assembly GCA_946814005.1). NCBI lineage: Eukaryota > Viridiplantae > Streptophyta > Magnoliopsida > Myrtales > Onagraceae > Chamaenerion > Chamaenerion angustifolium. The sequence goes on from OX328279.1 coordinate 8,416,198, forward strand.
ATATATATATATGCTCAATTGAAGAGTGTCTGCTACCCATAAAAAATTTGCACTTCGTGGAAACAACTCTATTTGCATGTAGCCAGTTAGAGGGTGTTTGAGGCTTATACATTTTTTTTTTAAAAAAAATAAATAATAATGAATAAGATAAAGTATAGAAAAGGACTCCCTCGATTGAAGTATTTTTAGGCACCTCAACATATTTTGAATTTTTTTATCACTATTATCATGGATGTGAGCATCAAGTGAGACTTTGCGTTTTTGTACTCCTAAGTTTTGTTTGGACAACCTCTACAGCTTTTCAGTCCAACAAAGATTTTACTTTCTAACATATTGTCATGACTGCCCCTACGAGTTTTCAATCATGTCCCTCATTCCCTAAATGTTTTCTCTAGGTGCCCTTCATAGGTTTTAAACCTGATGGGAATTTTTATTTTTTTAACAAGAAATGCCATATATCATATTTAGTACAACAACAAGAATATATTCAGATGAAGAATTGACCGCTCAAGGCACAATTATGCAAGTGTTGCAAATGAAGGATCGATTTGGCATTAAATGTCGATATGGTGGACTGGAGAGGTTAATACCTCTATCAAGGTGGATGTCTTAGTCAATTTTGTACATGCATGCCTGAATCTTGTCGATGGTACCTAAAATGAAATACTTCACACAAAAATAAGTACAAAAATAAGATATGTGATGCATTATTATTATTTGCAAAAAAAAAAAAATGAATGTCATTCATTTATTCATTTTTTATTACATTTTGAAAAACAAAACAAAATAATTTGAGGTACAAGACACTATTAAATATACTGAATTGAGTACTTTCTATTTGAATCGAACAAAGGACAAATATTTGAAGTTTTTTTAAAAAAAATGTTTCACTTAAACGTGTATAGTTATACTCAACTAAATAATTTTTGAACTTAAAGATACTTGCTCTTCTTAAATCTGGTCATTTTTTCCAGACTTAATATTATCAAATTGCTGTAAAGCTCCTTAAGAAGCTAAGATTGAATGACACTTCAGGTTTTTTTTGTTGTTGATTTTTAAAAAAAGTAATTCATGTGATGTATGCTTAGATAAAAATTCATTGCTAAAACATTTAGCGTTATCTAATAATGTGTCACAACTACAACAAATTATACAGCATGCGCACATTCTATGAAATAAGCATATAAAAAGATGCAACGACAAATAGTGTGTGGCTTTGTTTTAAGGGAGGATTTCACTGATTAAATCCCGATTAGTCGTTTGTTCACCTTCATTATAGGGATCACAAGACCTTCCAATTGAGTGGAGTTTTTCAGAGTCATTCCGACTGCCCAGCAGCTCTGGCTGTTTCTCCTACTAAATATCTAGGTTTTCTAGTTGCCCTGTGTTTTAGAAATTTTCTACAATATTACAAATAGTGGTATGTGTGAATTCATGCATAAAATAAATATAAAAAAAAAATTATTTACACAAAGAAACTCACATGCACACGAAAAAACAAAGAAATAATAATTCATACTAAAATAATAATAACTAAAATAATGCAAGCGACCATAATGAGCCCGAACCCTCAAAATCTCCAGACGAGTCGCCAAATTGTCAGACCTAAATTATGACTTAAAGACAATATTTGAATATAAAAAATTAGTGTCGTCACCAGTTAAATAAAGCTAACTATAAACCTTGATTTTGACAAAAAAAAACTAGAAACCTTGATTGCCTAGGAAAATAATCAAATTAAAGCCTAGAATTTCAAAACAGTATACGTTCAAAGATTAGGATTCAGAGATTCTATTACGAAATAAAACATATCAAAATTCTGTCATTTCGGTACTCTATTCTCTTTATTTGTCATTTCTTTTTACTTAATATTTATGAAATAATTATAATATATTAATTACAAAAATTAAATCTCCTTATGAATTAGAATTAAAATAAATACACATATATATATGAACAAATATAAAAAAGAGAATAAAAGATAATGTTTTCACAATTTTATATATTGATAGTAAAAGTATTAATTAATGTAAGAAACAATTAGATAATATAATTAAGTAATTAAAAATTTAATATAAACATTATAATATATATATATATGGAGAGAGAGAGAGAACCTTGCATATTATTTTTTGTATCTGAGGCTGACGATTTCTAACGAGGTATGATTAAACGACACAGTATGCTTTAAAGTGTATATGAGTTTGACCTTAACACATCCCGTGTTTAATCAACTCTTATATGTTTGGATACGATTAATAATCGTGTCTAAACACTTCTGATCTGCATATATCAATATAAACACAATTATACATGATTAACTAGTCGTGTCTAATTGTGTCGTTGTATACATGTGATACGTTAAGACACATTTAAGTATAATAATAATACAAAAATAATGGAATGTCCACTTACAATTTAAATTGAACTTTGAATAATTTAATTTGTATATATGAATTTGTGTTCTGAAAATATGTGAAATACTGAATTTGGTGAAGTGATTTGTGGATGGTTGGTGGAGTGGGATAAGTGGTGGAGTGATTGATGGAGTAATTTGGGAAATTTGTTTACTCTTTCTAATACACCCCCTCAAGTTAAACAGTGGGATTTCCAATTTTTAACTTGCCAAGGATATTGTTGTAAACCCTTCTTTTGACTGCCTTTGGTTTATCGATCCACAATTGGTCTACTCTAATTTGTTGGTGTAGCCGTGCTGTGTCGAATGAACTCTTTCGGTTCCTCTTTGACCGCGCTCTCCTACAACTGTGTTGAATGAGCTCTTGTGGTTCCTCTTTGACCGAGCTCGTTCCTCTTCGACCTAACTCTCTTCCAACTGTGTCGAATGAACTCTTGTGGTTTCTCTTCGACCGAGCTCTCATTTGGCTGTGTCGAATGAACTCTTATGGTTCCTCTTCGGCCGAGCTCATTCTTCTTTGACCGAGCTATGCTCCAGCTGTGTTGAATGAACTCTTGTGGTTTCAATTCGGTTGAGCTCTCCTCTGGCTGTGTCGAATGAACTCTTCTGGTTCCTCTTCGACCGAGGTTGTTCTTCTTTGACCGAGCTCTCCTCCAGCTGTTTCGAATGAACTCTTCTGGTTTCTCTTCGACCAAACTTTTTCCTATTCGACCGAGCTCTCCTCCGGCTTCTCTTCGACACTCCCCCTCAAGTTGAGCGGTGGAGTCTTCAATGCTCAACTTGAACCAGGAGAAGCCTATGTTGCATGAACTCTTGTGGTTTCTATTTTTTTTTCTTTTACACATATACTACATCTTCCATCCATCTTCTACTATCACCACACATTCTCCTCTAGATTTCTCACACAACAAAAAAAATATCTAAACTAAGAACCCAACAACACATAAACAATTGTTCAGCATCCACTTCATTTACTTTTGCATCTTGTCTCCTTTCCTATTCCTCCTTTCTATGCCTTCTTCCTTTTCCTTTCTCTTTTTGCCTTTTCATCCACCCACTATCGTCTCTCTTGTTCACTTTGGTTTTCAACTACACCATCCTCAAGAATGTGCTCCAGTTCCTTACTGCCCGCTCCAACCGCAACGCTACCTCCCTTGTCAACTAGATTAAAAACGAAAAACGAATTTGGTCGACATATATTCGTAATACCTAATCATAAATCCTAATACCTAAGTATTTGTCCTCATTTTCTTTGGTGGCCTCCTAAGCATTTGTCCTAATTTCTTCTTTAGGTGGAGGAGTAGTTGTCTTCATTTCCACATGGAGCCTCCTACTTTCAGCCAATTGCTTTGGTGGATCATGTCATCCCCTTTCTTCCTCACGCGTGCGTTGGTTTCGCTGTCAACATCATTATCACCTTTTTTTATATAATATCATGACATCTACACCATTTCATTTTGTCTTCCGCCATCTCCTCCATCAGTCATGTCCTCTCATTTGTGCCTCTGCATCCTTCTCGTTCGTTCCATGGAGAATTTTCATCTCCTTCAGTCTTCTGTGGTTGCCGTTGATGGTGGCTTCCCGGTTGCTCACGGATGTTCCTCCACGGGCGCCTTTTCTGGCTTCCCATCGGCTTCCTCCCCCGGTGTTGGTGACATCTGTCTTATTCAAGACCTATAACTCGGAGACATCTTTGTTGAGCTTGTCAGTGGCATCTGCGAAGGACCGCTCGGAAGGGGCGATCCGACCGTCGCCGTCTGTGTCGAAGAGGGTGAAGGCTTCCTTCATGGAGGAGGTTTGGTTGTCACTCAGATGCTTGCCCATTTTGTTGTTCGGGTTCTTGGGTTGTGTCCGTCGTCGGATTTCCAATTGATTAGTTGCGGTGGAGTTGCTATTTTTGGTTGTTGTTTCGTCTGAGGCTGAGACTAACCTGGTGCTCGGGTCGACAGTGGCTACTGCGACTCGACAGCTGAGGTGGCTGAAGGGTGGTAACCCTAATCTCTGATTTTTTATTAACTAGAATCAGGAACACTGTTCTGATACCATGTTAGAATTGTAAGTGTGGACTAAATTGAGATGATATAAACTTGATTAGGGAGAACATTGTATATCTTGAATTTATATTGTTACAATAACAAACTACACCATTTATAGGAGAAACATTGAGATTAAGTGGATATTGTAATTGGTGGAGTGATTTGTGGATGGTTGGTGTAGTGGGATAAGTGGTGGAGTGATCGATGGAGTAATTTGGGGAAGTTGTTTACTCTTTCTAAAACTTATAGCTATCATTTATATATATAGTTCATATATAGACTACCAGGCTCTTGACCTAGATATCATAGAATCTTCCCACTTTTAACAGCAACACCGAGAATAAGGGTAAACTCACATACTATCTTAGAATCAAGCGGTAAGAGAACCAAGTTTAGTTACATGAGAAATGCTGCTATGAATTACTGCTCTCTCTCTTAATAACTGTATTCTTGGTGACATGTTACCATATACCTGCATGAAGACATAGAAATTAAGTTATAATTCTTTGAGAGAACGTTCTCCATCTCGAAATGGCAATAAGAGGTGAGAGATATTCACCTTGTAGTCACTTTTGTCGGAAGCTTGGAAAAGGAAGAGTGGGCTGAAGAAAAGTGGATTTGAGAAGAGTAGTGATGAAGTCGGGAGCTTGGAAAGAGAAAAGTGAAAGGGAGAGGAGGAAGAGAGTGCGGAAGATGAATTTGAGAAAGAATTTAGTGGAGCGTATAATGAGGTTAAGTGTGGGAGGGGGAGAGGTGTAGGAGAGGGTCTCCATCATTGATGAAGAAGGGAGAGAGTTTAATAGTGAATAAGAAGACTCCGCACATAGGGGTATATCTATCATTAAAAAAAAAAAATAGACCACGTGTCACACACGTTGTCTAAATTTAGCGGTCAAACATAGTATATTGCAAAACAGCGTCTCAAAACAAGTTGCATTAATTAGTTAATGATTTGGGCAAATATATTATATCTTTTTCATACTTTTCCCTTTTTTATTTTTACGCAACGTGTTTTTTATTTCTTTCTGCCCCCATTTACACAATGCATAACACTCTCATTTATACAAGTTCCTAGGGTTTTCTAAACTAGCAAGTGTATATGTAATAAACTATATTATACAATATGAAATATTCTCTAAATATTTCATAATATACTCTATATATTAATCAACTAAATCTACAAGAAACCTGTTTTTGGAAACTTCACAACCCGACATATTTGAAATATTCGTAATAGCGCGCCACATGTTGTGATCTTGAGCGCGTTGCATCTAGGTCAAAATCGAGTGTCTACACCTTCTTTCGTCCAATTTTCATCCAAAATTATTCGTTCAATTGAGATTCAATTGTAACATATAAGAAAGTTTTGAAGGTTTTAATTATGATATTGTTAAAAATATTCTATTACTTTATAAATTTAAAAATATATTATGTTAAGGTTGGATGAAAAGAAAAACTCAAAATGTATCCAAACGTTAAAAATGAAAAATTAATTTTTTAATGGATTTTTCATAATAAGTCCAAACTGATATGTGATAAATGAGCAATTTACCTAATAAATATAAAGGGAAAAAACCTAATAAGACCCGACCTTAGAATGGGGTAGTATTACATTGTTTAATTTGGTGTGACAACTAAGACTATCAAAATATGACTCGAGCTTAGAATGTTTCGAATTCGACGAGTGTATGAGTCGGGTTAGGGTCAGAGCATTAATGGGTGTGAGTCAAGTTTCGTTGACCCCCCCAACCTGTGGAAAATACAGGTTGGGTGGTCACGAACTTGGACCTAAACCCGACCCAATTTATTTTTTATTTGTTTCCTATGTTATAATTTGTAAGTGTACACAAAGATGTTACCACTAACTAAGGTTAAACATGATATAGTATAAAAAATTAGATGAAATGACAAGAGTATTTGGTTGTTGGTTCACTGAGTTAGATGATTTTCAACTCTTTAGGGGAGGATCAGATTCAGGCTGACAGATCTACTAGAAACTCTAGGAAGTGATGAAAAGCGCCAAATAACACGGAGGTAGATATGTAATTCGTGGTGAGGGTTTCTGGATAGTAGAAGACGGAAAGAGGATCTAACTAGCAAAAGATGCATGAATTTACAATGATAGTAATGTGGGAATCAAGCACCAACTAGAAATTCCAGTGGTTGCTAACATGAAGGTGTCCATCATCCAAACTGAGGCAAATCGATGGGATGAAGAGTATCTTCGTCATATTCTGTTAGTCAGATTGTGAACCAAGAATTAGAATAAGACATCATGCGAGTTCCCTTCTCATATGAAAGATGTCAAGATATTCTTATATGGCCCCATAATCGAGAAGGCTCTCCATCGGTAAAATCACACTCTACCACCACCTTTGGAACAAACAACAATAAGGGCTTCAATCAATGATTAGAGAGTAAAGCATGATAGAAGAGTTATGACCACATATATGGAAATCTAAGTTCTTCCCTAAAATTAATACTTTCATGTGGATACTCATCACTAACTCCATTGGTACCCGACAAAATTTAGCACACAGAGGAATGCTAGTCGATTGACCTGTCCTTTATGTGGAAATATCAAAATAAGAGAACACGTAATCTATCAGTGTGATTGGACTAGAACGATATGGTTCAATGTTATAGGAGTACACCTTGAGTTATTTCCATCTAATACCCTCGTGGAGTATCTGACCGAGAGAAGGAATGGGCTTAATATCTCTAGGGAGATCCAAAACGAAATATAAGGGAAACGTATGAAAAAGATGTAATATGTTTGCCCAAAGTGGTAAAGCGACATAATGTTTGTTTTGGATGCAACATGTTTGGTGTTGTTGGTTTTTGATGAAGTTCGTTTGTGTCCGTTAAATAGTTATGTTGACTTCGAACATGCCTTGCACGTGACTTCCGTTTAATGTGAAATTTCTCAAATGCCCATGTCTTCTTCAGGGATGTTATATGCAGTCGTTCCTTCCTTGCTTGTTCTTCCCTCATGACCTTTGCGAAGTGTTCTTCCCCTCCCTAATTTTCGAAGTGTTCGTCCCCTCCTTCTCGGATCTTCGACTCTCCAACAACAGTGACACCACATTACTGAACCAACTCTTCACCAAGCTTGAAGGCACATGTAGAGTACCACCTGTTGATTTGCTACTGTGAGTTCACTTGCCATGCTAAACTCGCTTCAACATGGAAGAATTCCAGTCGAATATTTTATAGGTGTCCCAATTATAAGGTATGTTTGCGGATTTCTTTGGTTTTTAACCCTAATTATAGTATCAATTTGAAAATTCCTCCAAAATATCTCTTCAAAACCCTAATCTTATCGTGAAAAAACTTGATTGCAGAACCCCGGTTGTGATTATTTTGAGTGGTGTGACCCCCGAATGTGCATTTACGAAAGGAGGGTCGTAATCAAATTTCGATAATTGCATGCCAAGATCGAAGCCAAAATTGTTCGTGTTCATAGGAGGGAAATGATGTTGATTACTATTGTTGGAGTGCTTGTGGTACTGATGTTTGATTTAATCTTAAAATTGGTTACTGTTGAAGTGTTTTTCGATGTGTATTTGAAGTAGTTATGTTTGTGTAGGGGAGCGACTGTTGATTACTTATGTTTATGTTTTTTTTAGTATGTGATAACATACATTTTGTACGTGTTGGGTTTTTGATGAAAAATGTTTGTTAACAAATTGAAAGTAGTTGCATTATGTTTTAATTTACTGGACAAAATTCTTCCAATAGAACCCAACTGAATTCCACCTCAACATTAAAACTTATCCCATAATACACAGAGAACCAATGTCATTTCAACATAATTACATATTTTCAAAATGAATTGTCATTGATGTTTACAAAATACCAACTTACAATACTAAATTCACAAAACTCCAAAGACTCTAAAGAGTCTGATACAATCAAAGACTCTGCAGACTTGTTGGGAATGCAGTTTCTGTTGAACAAATCTAACACATACAAATCCTTCTTCCTAGTGATCAACAACAACTTCTAGGATTCATCACAATCAACAAATGTTGCTGCAAATCCCATCATCATGGTTGGGATAGCATGCCTTCTACACTTTGTATAAACCTACATTATATGCAAAATTGATCAATGGTGCCATCAGAAAATGAACATTCATCAAAAGTTACACATATTTCTATGCAAAAATGCTATACAGTGTATTACTTATTGAACCCTTGAGTAATGACTAGGATTCTAGGACTCCCATCCTTTATTAATAGAGAGCAGACACAAAATAACTTAAGATAGTTTTAGATATTCTGTTTATCATACCCATCCATCTAAGGCTAAGGCCTAACTAATTACAATTACAAAAAATAACAATTAATTAATCAATAACATCTGCCCCGAAAAGAGAGCCAAATATTTCATGTATTCTGAGCAAAGTCCTTTCTACATGTTGTTAAATGATTTTCCAATACTTGGAGCTTATACTTAATCAACCAAACCCCTGTTTTATTTAGTTTATTTTTGGCGAAAACGCCTGTTTGATTTCAAAAAAGAGTTTGGCCTCCTTTTGTGCAAGCAGTTTCTGTCTCTTTCAAAGTAAGGGTATTCACAGTTTCAACAACATCATTTACATCACGGGCTTCCAAGCACATTGGTGTGTGGCAAGACTCGTCAGAAGAAAGGGAATGACACGAAATTGCAAGGGAAGCTTCACGACGCTTCGTCATGACACCTCGTCTGCACCTAGAGAAGGACGCTTCACTTATCGTCTGCACCTAGAGAAGGATGCTTCACTTCTCGTCTGCACCAGGGACTTCACTTCAATCGTCGCACCAACAGGGAGGTTAAGGTTTCGAAAGAAGGAAAGAATGGGGAGGAGGAACCAATTCATAAGGTTTTGGTAAGGAAAATTTGGTTCGGTAATGAGGAGGAAAAAATGATAAAGGATGAGGAGTGTAGTTTCAGTATTTTGATCTTGGGCTCGGGTTTAGTCTTTAAGCCCCAAATCCCAAAATGACTGATCCAACCCGAGTAAGTCGATTTTTTTTCAAAAAGAGAGCATGTTAAACTTTTTTTTAGAAAAGTAAGTATATAAAAAAAGTATTTCGAAATGTGGAAATAGGCGCACCCCAGGGTAGCGTGTATTGCATTTTGGCAATACTACCCCTAGTGACGTGTATTCCCAAAATGGTGGCAATACACGCCCAAATGGGTTGGGCCTTTTTTTTCCGACGATGATTCAATATTTAATTAAAAATTAAATTATGTATTAATTAAAAGATAAAAAAATTATAGTAAGTAGATATTTCAATTGCGATTCAAATGATACAAAAAAATATTAAATTTGGATTTACGGATTGACTGTACGCTCTGCCGTAAGTTGAGATATGGAAATTTGACTTAAAAAATATAACTCAGACCCTGTAAGTCTAAACTCAACACGGGTAACGACATTTATGACGGAATTCAATTATCTACCTACTCTAATGTTTTTGGATTTTTTTGATCAGGTATGCATTTACTTTTTTACCTAACATCGTTTGTTCTATAATTTGACTGAAATGATTAAATGCATTAGGTTAGAAAGTTAATTATATACTTACTCAAAAAAAAATTACAGTGCGTAAATAATTTAATTACGAATTAAATGACGTCAACTAGGTGTTAATTTTTTTACTTTCAGACTAACCGTAGAATACGATACCTAAAAAATATATATACATATATATAACTGTTCATTTACTGTATGAACATTAATTTTACTGTTTATATAAACATATGTATAGTTTTTTACGTATTGTATTATACAGTCAAAAATTAACTCCTAGTTAGCGTCATTTAATTCGTAATTAAATTATCTACGCACTGTATTTTTTTTTATATTTTTTTAGTAAGTATATAATTAAATTTCTCACCTAATGTATTGAATCATTTCAGTAAAGTTATAAGACAAACTATGTTAGGTTAAAAAACTTAATACATACCTATTCAAAAAAATTTAGGAGGAGAGTTCCTTAAAGCATTACACACCTGTTAGGCAAAGAAATGGACATTACAGTCTTCCTCCTTTGAATCATCATCAACCTATGGAGGAGAGTTCCTTGGCAGCAGCATGGTGTCATCAAGAAATCTTTAGGGAAAAGGGATTACTGAATATCTATCTACGTAAAGCTATCTCTTCTGCTCTTGAGAAGAAGATAAGGCAGAAGGCTCCTCCTCCTTTGTTTATCAAGGCTGCACAACTCTGAAACCGGAGCTGCACATACACCCTTGTCACTCTGGTGTCAATCTTGCTTGAAAAGATTGAATTATCTATGTGTGCTGCTCCCAACCAATGGACACCTGACAAGTGGAAACATTAAGAGCTTGCTCGTGTTTGAAGTCAGTGGTGGTCTCCATCGTAGTTCGATTGATGAACAAACTGAGGCTTATGATTTCAGAGCTTTGCCATAACCTATACTGCGGGGCGGGTGGATGACGTGCTCCCTCTCCATTACTGCGTTTGGTGGCGGCGATTCGTTTCCGTTTACTCCGAGGGAGGGGAGGAGTTGAAGACGCATAGGAGTGCAAGTGGAGGGGAGTTGAAGACGTTCTAAATAAAGGAGGAAGATAACAGGTAAGGGTATAAATTGAATATAATTATACTAATACATCACGTGATAGGCACGTGACTTGAATTTGACGGGAAACGAACCAGCAGTGACGTAAATGTTCACTTACCAACAAATTGAAACATATGGGTGTTAAGACAAACATAATGGGTGCAATTACCAATCCTGGCAAACATCCGGGTTTTTTTTATACCTTTCCCTTTTTTAATAGATACATCATTTAATTTTTAATTAAACATCGAATCGTTGTCGAAGAAAAAAAAAAGGCCCAGTCCATTTGTGCGTGTATTGCCACCATTTTGGCAAATACACGCCACTTGGGGTAGCATGTATTGCCAAAATGCAATACACGTTACCCTGGGGTGTGCGTATACCTAAATTTCGAAATATTTTTTTATATACTTACTTTTCAAAAAAAAATTAACATTCTCACTTTTTGAAAAAAATCGAGTAAGTCTCTTAATTCTAATTACAAAAATAAAATAAAATTATGAAACCGTAAAATAATAGAGAAAAAGGTAAGCAGTGTACAAACGTCTCTCCACTCTAATCTTTAGGAAGCAAATATTTTCCTCAGTTTTTTTTTCTCACTCCCCACATTTGCACGACAAACACAAGTGGGTCATTCCTCATAGCGTCAAAGCGTCGCTGCTCTACCTCAGTACGTCTACACCGTCCCTTCATCCTGTCACTCCGCCTGTCGCCTCCGACTCTCCGTCTGTCGTCTCCCGTAGCTCCGCCTCTCGCCTCCCACCACCGCATATAGTAGATCAATGTGGTTTATGGTTCACCTTCCTTTATTTTGTCGTTTTCCTATATTTGATTGTTTGGTTGTTGAAACTAGAGTCAGAGCCAAGATTGGTCAAGTCTGAATTTTTTCAGTCTCGAACTCGGCTCAATGTATTCAAACTGAATTTGTGTTTGACTCGACTTGGTGACTGATTTTTTTTTCTTCTAGCGAAATATATTTGTGTTTGAGCATTAGTATGATCAGGTGTTATGGGTAGCTCGAGTAGAACTTGATCACACTGATAGTCTCCTCAAACTTGTTTTTTTTTTGCCAACTCCTCAAACTTGTTTGCAAGCAAAAATTCAGTCTAAAACACAAATAATGTCAGCCTTACAGTAATTTGTAAGATCATAGTTATCAAAACCGGATCAAATCGGAGGTTCGACAGGGAATCGAACTCCTATCCAATTTGGTTCAATCAAAAGATTGGCTTGTATAATAAATTTGGTTGAACCAATGTGAACCAGACAATTTTACAAAAACCCCGATTGATTTCTAGTTTTTTTTAGTCCCACGAGTTGTTAGGACTAGACCTTACATAAATAAAAGTCAACCCTAAAACAAGGCATGAACTGTGACTCTTTTTTCTTTAATATAATAAGGCAAAGTTTTTTTAAAGCAATTTATTATTTTTTTTTTCTTCCAGCAATTAATTAGGGGTTTTAGTGTCTCATTTTTACCACTATGGGAAATGGTGCATTTACCGACTAAACTTCACGGCTCAAATAACATTGAGCCGTTATTTATTATTTTTATAGCTCAAATAAGTCGGTCGTTACTTTTATCACGACTCATTTAAGGTTGAGTCGCACGTTTTACATACTTTATCACGGCTCAAAACCAAGCTCAAAACCAAATGAGCCGTGATAAATGGGCAAATTTTTTAAAAAAAATATTGTCACGGCTCATTTCGATTTGAGCCATGACTTATTAAACTCGAAAGGAACAGAAAATGAACCAAAAAATTTCGATTTTCCGCCGCTCCTCAGTTGTCTTCAATTCAATTTTTTTTTGTTTCTTTTCAAACCTAGCTACAAAGTACGTACGAATAAAATAAGATAATGAAGAAAACCACCAACACTAAGCTCATGGAAAAAAATAATGAAGACAATCACCAACACTTCATCGTGTTCCACCCTTAATCAACCAGGATCTCCCTCTTCCTCAAACCACATACGCATCTTCTTCTTCATCACCTACTTCACCATGACCTCCTACAACGTACCCCCTTCCATGCCAATGCCTGTACATGACGCACTCCTGCACTACGCAGAGTCGACCACCACAGTCGGGGACCACATATCACCGGAGGAGCTCTCCTCCATCGCCGCCGCACTAGGACGTTCGGGGTGCAACTTCCTGGTGTGCTCGGGCTAAGCCACGAGACGCTGCTCCTCCTGGGACGTGAAGAACGTGAAGCTCCTCTTGGACGTGAACTGGAGATCCTCCTGGGACGCAGCACCTTCGGAACTGGAGCTGCACCTCACCGCTGCACCTGCACGATGGTCGGGACAGGCGAGGTACGGGCAGGCGAGGCGAGAAGGACTAGACGTACTTGCAGCCTTGCAGGCGAGCGGAAGAAGACATCATTTGCCCATCTCCGGTGGAAGGAGCTGGAGGAGAGGTGGCAGCGTAACTGAGTAGTGAAATGGAGGGGTGGGGATGAGAGAACCATGTAGTGATGTGGATATTTTTTGTTGAAATGAACCTAATTTTCACGGCTCAATATATTGAGTCGTGAAAAATACAAATTTAAAAAAAAAAAATTCCACAGCTCAATTGAAAGTGCCGCCATAATTATTTTGGCGACACTTTTCATTTGAGCCGGGAATTATTACGGCTCAATATATATTGAGCCGTTATAATTCTCCCGACACTTCGTTCCACGACTCAACTTTTGTTGAGCCGTGATAATTTAACGGCTCAATTAATGAGTCGTTATTCGTCATCTTTCCCGTAGTGTACCTTGCATGTGTGGCGGCAAGAGAAGTAGGGCCGACAATGGTGCGGTGAAAAATCCATAACCATGGTTATAACCGTTACTGTTTAATATGGTTAACCGTACCATTATGGTACAGTACAGTTATGGTGATGAATTTTCTACCCATAATGGTTATGGTTATGGTATTTGAGTTATACCCATGGTTATAACCATGGTTATTATATAAATATAATAATTATTTATTATTAATAAACCATGATGTTAGTTTTATATATTTTTATTATTGGCAATATAAATTTATGTATTTATTAAAATAAAATTTTCTATCTTTTATTATATTACATGTGTGGAATAAATATGGGTATACGGATAAAACCATGGTTAATAACCACAGTTATTTTAATGGTTATGGTATTGAAAATTGTAGCCGTAATGGTTATGGTATGTGGTTAAAAAATATGCTATGATTATGATATTTGTCATACCCGTACCATACCCTAACCATCGTCAGCCTTAATGAGAAGTTTCCATAAAGGCGGTACTCATGCATGGCCCACTTAGTCTTCTCTCCTCTAGGAGCCCTTTCCCGATAGAAAATTAGGGTTTTCTTCATCCCTAACAGGGCGACGCTTGTGGCGTTGTGGATCTCTTTGTCTTTACCGGTGACCTTCCAGTAACCAGCTTCGGTGGCTCGATTGGTCCTGAGACCCGTCGAGTACTTTCTATCCCTTAGGACCAACTCTCTTTCACCTATTTTTTTAGCCCCTACCACTCTCTTTCCCGTCGGGTGGACTTGGACAAGTTCTTACTTTGTATTTTAAGTTTTTTTTTATTATGTATGCATAGAGAACTGGACGGTTCGATCGGGTTGAACCGTATGAACCGAGAACCAATTCTTTCACCGGTTTGAGGCCGGTCCGGTCTGATAACTCTGCGTAGGACCCTTTCAGACTTTCAGTTTCACTCGCACAGTCAAAGGTCAATAACAGAAGAGAGCAAAATGACCAACAATAAAGATAAACTACGATACACAGAATAACACAGCGGAGTCTGAGCAAAGCAAAGTAGTTAAACAACCCTAAACCCTAATTCCTACAGCGATTCCGTTCCCATTTAAATACCCCATTCTTCCTCAACTCTGCATATTTGCGCTGTCTCTGTCAGCAACCGTCTCTCTGGGAGACTTGCAGGTGTTCCTCCGCCTCCACTCCATTAGCCTTTAGCGCATGATTGATCGGAGCTCCACCTCCTCACTGACAGTTGATTTGATCTTTGATTGATTTCTTAAAGATTCCTGATTTGTTCGCGGGAGATGGATCTGCCCAGCCTTGCTGTTGTTCTCCAGGCTGCTCTTAGCCCCAATCCCGACGAACGCAAAGCAGCCGAACAGAGCCTCAATCAGGTATGCCTTAGAAAATTTATCTTCAGCCTGTTCGTCGATTTGAATTTTGTATTTTTTGGATTGAATTTCGATTCTGACGCGTATCGACCTAAGCTCCATGGCATATTAGTTTCTTACAGATGAAGTATAGTCGACCTCCACTTCTATATTTGCGCCGTTTTCCTATTGTTTGATTTAATTTTTAAGGGTGCTTGTGCTTCTGCAGTTTCAATACACACCTCAACATCTGGTCAGGTTGCTGCAGATCATTGTCGATAGTAACTGTGACCTGGCCGTGAGGCAGGTTGCTAGTATTCATTTCAAGAACTTCATCGCGAAGAATTGGTCGCCCCTTGACAGTGGTGCAGTTTCTATGATCAATTACTTCATTTTTTAACAGGGATGTTTCCGTAATTTGCTCATCTTGTGTCTTCTGGTTCACCTTTATTGTAGATGAGCCATGCAAGATCTTGCAAAGTGATAAGGATATGGTCAGGGATCACATTCTGGTGTTTATTGCACAAGTGCCACCGATTTTGAGGTAAATGCTTTTTAATGTAACAGTTTTATCACTGGGAAGTACAGGAAAATAGAAGGAATTGCCTTTTTGTACTTACCGAGTTGTACTTTGCTCAGGGTACAGCTTGGTGAGTGCCTAAAGACAATAATTCATGCTGATTATCCTGAGCAGTGGCCTCATCTTCTGGACTGGGTTAAGCATAATTTGCAGGATCAACAAATCTATGGTGCTCTATTTGTCCTGAGGATTCTCGCTAGAAAATATGAGTAAGAACCAAACTGTTCTGTGTCACAATGTATATGTTTTCTTCCTAATGATAGTACTTTCAAGATTCAATAAAGTTGTCTCTCTCTCGGTCTTACTATGGGATTGTTCGTTCTTGTAATGTTATCTGCAAAGAGCGCGGATTTCTGTTATAAGTACCATGACGTATTTACCTGTGAATTCTTTATTATGAATCAGGTGAATAACTGAGTTGCTGCAAGATGTATGCTGATTGACTTCTCAACCCTCCAATTGAGCCCTTTAAACCCATTTTTATTAGTTAAATAATAGTGCCTCACTCCTAATGAGACCATCTTCCAATATAAAGTAAACCTAGTTTCATAATGGATTAGGACCTTGTCTTAGTAGATTTAGTGTAAAGTCTCTCATTGATTGAATCAGTGGGAGAATCTGTGGCACAGTGCAATAATATGTAAAACTGAGGCAGTTCACACTTCACCTGGCAGAAATAAATAAGCTATCAATAGGTCCATCAAAGGGGATTTTTAATTGCTTGCGTATTCATCATGTGATGCATATATATTTGTTAGACTGAAAAAAATTGTCATGCAATTAAAGGATGTACCTTAGGTCCGTGGCACATTTATGCCTCTAGTTTTTCAGGTTTCAAACATGCACTTCTTGGAGGTTATACTTTAGTTCTCCTTTGTGAAGACTTTGTTCTGACTTTCGTACGTGTGTAAGGAGTAAAACACATATGATCTTTGTAAGTGTCACTGTCGTTATTCTATGCAAATGCATTCCTAGCATCAATGCAATGCTAAGTAAAATTTGATGTATTTAGTAACATGCATCAGGAACTGTGTATATAATTGTGGTCTTGGTCTTGCTCTTTCTGAATAACAAGGATTGCCTTACTACAGAAGAGACATTTTTCACCTTCCCTTAGATTGTCACATTGTGTGGTTATGGAATTATTTTATATATATTAGTAACAATATCAGTTTTCATGGTTCCAAATGTGGTTACATGTTTGTTTGCTGAGCGGTCCTGATTTTAAACTGTAGGTTTAAGTCTGATGAGGAACGGACACCGGTCCAGCGGATTGTTGAGGAGACATTCCCCAATCTGCTCAATATTTTTAGCAGGCTTGTTCAAATTGTCAACCCAGCACTTGAAGTGGCTGATCTAATAAAGCTGATCTGTAAAATTTTCTGGTCGTCCATATATGTATGTTCCTATCATGTAATGAGATATCATTTGTATCTAGTAACTGCATTTCTGGGATAGCTCTAAATCTCTCCGTAGAGAAGATGCAACTTTACTGTTTCTGATGTGAAGATTGAATTTAGATAATGGTTCTCCTTTATTTGAATTTGCAGTTGGAGATTCCAAAGCAACTCTTTGATCCAAATGTGTTCAACGGATGGATGATCCTCTTCCTAAATGTATTGGAAAGGCCTGTTCCTCTTGAAGGTCAGCCTAATGATCCTGAACTTAGGAAATCCTGGGGCTGGTGGAAGGTTAAGAAATGGACAGTTCACATTCTAAACAGACTTTACACGCGGTGAGATTTGAGATCAAATAAATCCGATTTTTCTTTAAAATTATGAATCAGTTCATAATCTTGTTCAATATTTGATCTCCTTTTGAAGGTTTGGGGATCTTAAACTTCAAAACCCAGAGAATAGAGTTTTCGCTCAGATGTTTCAGAAGAATTATGCTGGAAAGATATTAGAGTGCCACTTGAATTTGTTGAATGTTATACGCACTGGGGGATATCTGCCAGATAGAGTTACAAATCTCATTCTTCAATATCTAAGCAACAGGTTTATTATTATTTTTAAATACGTTTTGTACCTCTTTTTGAATAATAAGTTTTGAAGGTTTTTTTGAAATGCTCTTTTCAATCTACCTGTTTTCTTGGTGGAACAGAATCTATGTAACTTTACTTGTGCAGAAATTGAAGAGTTTCTTGTGTAATGATTTTCTCTCAGTTAATCCAGTTATCATCCTACTTTGGCAGCTGGCTTCAGTTTTTCCACTTTTTTTTTTTCTTGTCTGTTTTATTTGTAATTATAGATTCTACCTCAGCTCAAATGAGTTTTAACTGTGTTGCAGTATATCAAAGACCACAATGTACAACCTCCTGCAACCTAAGCTCGATGTTCTCCTTTTTGAGATAATCTTCCCTCTAATGTGCTTTAGTGACAATGACCAAAAACTTTGGGATGAGGACCCTCACGAGTATGTGAGAAAGGGTTACGGTAAGTTTTTATTTTTCTTTAAGAAATATGCTTCTTAGGAACTAAAAAGGGGTTTGGTTAATACATGCTTTGGCATCATGTGTTGCAGATATTATTGAAGATCTTTACAGTCCAAGAACTGCCTCTATGGATTTTGTCAGTGAGTTAGTTAGGAAGCGCGGAAAAGATAATCTGCAGAAGTTTATCCAATTTATTGTAGAAATTTTCAAGAGGTACTGTTATTCCTTATACTTTTCTTTTGGTGTGTGTGCATGTGGATGTTCAAACAGATTGTCTTCATTATTATTTTACCTTGGAGCATGATCACAGACTTACTCCTTATTTGACTTGGACGTCCGTTTTATTTGCTTGTTCAGATACGAAGAATCACCCATGGAATATAAATCTTATCGTCAGAAAGATGGAGCACTTCTTGCTATTGGAACACTTTGTGATAAATTGAAGCAGACTGAACCTTACAAGTCTGAACTTGAAAGGATGCTTGTGCAACACGTATTCCCTGAATTCAGCAGTCCTGTCGGGCATCTAAGAGCGAAGGTTTGCATGTTTTTTTACTCTATTTTCATCATTTCATGGTAAAATTACTGACTACACATTTATATATCTCTGTTAGTGATTTTGCAGTTTTACTAGTCTGTTCCTCTATATCTGGTTCTCTGTAAGTCTAATCAGTACACAAATTATATGAAGATGAAAAGAACTAAGCTTGTATTAAAGTTAGAACAAAGCAGGGATTAACAAATTATGTAAGTCATAGAAATGCTCAAATGCATATGTTGCACCAAACACTACTGGTTCTTTCTTGTTGTAAGTGTAATCAATGGAAAAATAATTCAACTATTGGCATCTGTTGTCTCACTACAAAATATAGTTACTCCAAGAATGATGAAGAACATTATGGAAGTTAGTTTAGTATTGGGTTGGCTTTTCCGCTTGACTGTACTATAGTGTTACTGAAACAGTTTGAGAATCTTACTTTAATCATTAAGGATTTAATGTATCATTTCTTTTTTGTGTATATACCAGGCAGCCTGGGTTGCAGGACAGTACGCTTATATCAATTTCTCCGACCCAAACAATTTTCGGAAAGCACTGCATAGTGTTGTTGCTGGATTGCGGGATCTTGAGCTCCCTGTTCGGGTTGACTCGGTTTTTGCTTTGCGTTCATTTGTTGAAGCTTGTAGAGGTGACTTTACTTTCACATAGTTATAGTTGTTTCCTTACTATCAGCATATGTGTAGCTTTTCCCTTTTTGTCCAATTTTGTGCAAGTGCTGCTTCTGAAATCATTAGCTCTCAATTGCAGACTTGGATGAGTTCCGACCGATTCTTCCACAACTCCTTGATGGTATGATCAGACCCTATTGTTATTTATTTGACATGTCTTACTCAGTGTTTTTTAAAATTTGAGGCGCACCGAGACGCAAAGGCCAAATATCACCTCAATTTTGAGGCAGGTTGAAGGCTCTCACCTCATCGAATAAGGTGCACCTAATAGATAACATGTACTAGTATAAATGATAATAATATCTACTGCAAATATCATTAAACTCTAGTAAAAATTTGAATCATATAGAAAATAGAAATTTAGCAAACCCATAACAAGCTATAAAATGATAAAAATAAAAAGCTTTTTTTTTGCCAGACCATAACAAGATACTGGAAATAGGTAGGTAGTAGGTACTATTTGAGAAATAAGAATCAAATTAAAACTTCCCCAGCTACATATGTGCTTCTGTTACTTTGGCCTTTAGAGTACTAGGCATATAGATGGCGGAGTCAGAACACCTTGAGGTGATACATAGAGCAGCATGGTGTTCAGAACAGCATCAGCATGGTGTTCAGAACAGCATGAGGTGGACGGGGACCACACTTTGAGGCGCGCGCCGTGAGGCACTCGCCTCCCTGGAGGGCCTGCGCCTTGCCTCTTAAAACTTTGGTCTTGCTTACATTGATGATTCTCTATTTACTCCATATGCAGAGTTCTTTAAACTAATGAATGAAGTGGAAAATGAGGACCTTGTTTTCACATTGGAGACCATTGTCGACAAATTTGGGGAGGAGATGGCACCTTATGCTATTGGATTATGCCAAAATTTGGTAATGTGCTTTTCACAAATTTTTTAGTGCCTGACACAGTGGGTTGGCATTCAAGGATCTCTTATCTTAGTTTTTAGTAAAATGTTAGGCTGCTGCTTTCTGGAGGTGTATTAACACTGCTGAAGCTGAGGATGAAGTTGATGATCCTGGTGCTTTGGCTGCAGTTGGCTGTTTACGTGCCATAAGCACAATTCTTGAATCTGTGAGCCGACTTCCCGACCTTTTTGTGCAAGTAGAGCCAACCTTGCTCCCCATAATGCGTAAAATGCTGACAACTGATGGTCAAGGTGGGTTTCCTAGCTTCTTTATCTGCTTTTCCGGTAATCTTTTCTCTAGTTTTTAGACATATATTAGTGTCTAATAGTCAGTTATTCCTCTGGCTACCTGTTCTTGCATTAGTAGTTGTGATAGATATTGTGTCGCGGTATTATTGTGATGAAACAGATAGTTTCTGAATATTGGTTGTGGAGACTAAAAGAGCTAAACACATATGTATCTGCTAAAGTCCACTGTTCAGGGGTGAAGGTTTTCTGCATGGATGCCTTTTCCTTTGCCATTGATGTAGGAGTATTGGTGTTATTTAATTACAATGCTTAGTAGTACCATTTTAGGGAAGAGAAAACACAATTTACTTAGTGTAGAAACTTGTGATCCTCTTAGAGAGTAGTAGAGAATCTTTTGAAGACCATACTTTATATGCTTCCTCCTTAGTTTACACATGAGAAATTTGTATGGGACATTATATATGCGTATTAAGCATTGACATTATGTGTCAGGAATTAGGTAGAGGAGTAGACATTCACTTTAAATTACATTCCACTAATAATAATCCCAGCAGCTCTAAATGCCGGAATTATGAGGAATTTTATATTCAAATTAATTTTGCCGTTACGTAATTCATTCCTAGGTGTCTTAGATCCAATGTTAGTGCCAGCCTATCTTTTCTTAATTAAGTATATCTATGTTAACTGCAGAGGTAATTTATACTGCATAGCAGTAACATCTATTTGTGCGTAATCAAGGCAGTAGTATTTCTTTTATTGCCACTACACTTTTACATGTATATATATTCTTTTTGATCAGAGGTGTACGAAGAGATACTGGAAATTGTCTCTTATATGACTTTCTACTCTCCCACCATATCATTGGAAATGTGGAGTCTTTGGCCATTGATGATGGAAGCTCTAGCAGATTGGGCTATCGACTTTTTCCCCAGTATGTGAAAATTGGCTTTCCTTTTCCTGGCTTGTTGATGTTAAATAGGTTATAAAATAGAAGTCTGAAAACCTTGCCTGTTATTATTATTATTACTAAGTTCTTCCTCAATTTGATCTTGCATTTTTTTTTCCCTTTTGCGGTACAGATATATTAGTTCCATTAGATAACTATATTTCAAGAGGAACTGGACATTACCTCACTTGCAAGGATCCAGATTACCAGCAGAGCCTTTGGAATGTGATCTCATATGTAAGTAATATTTTTGGAGAGTTTCTCTGTTTGTAGATTCATTGTTCTCTTCCACTGATGAGTTGAATTGTTTGTTCTATGGCAATAGGTTTTGACTGAAAAGAATTTGGAAGATGGTGATATTGAACCTGCTCCCAAACTCATTGAAGTAGTTTTTCAGAACTGCAAAGGACGTGTGGATCACTGGGTTGAGCCATATCTTAGGATTACCATTGAAAGGCTCCGTCGAACTGAGAAGTCATATTTGAAGTGTCTTTTGATGCAAGTGGTAAGCTTTTTCCTGTTTGAATGCTATATTGAAGATGTATTTGACTTCTAGAATGCACATTGTTCCACTGCAACGCTTCTTAGCTAATCCCTAACTTGTTTGTGTTTTCAGATTGCAAATGCTCTTTATTATAATGCGGGACTGACCCTAAACATATTGCAAAAGCTCAGTGTTGCTACAGAAATATTTCACCTGTGGTTCCAGATGTTGCAACAAGTTAAAAAGAGTGGGCAGCTTGCTAATTTCAAGAGGTGGTTATCACTTTCCAGAGAAATATCTTATTTTCCTGCAAAGTTAATTGACTGTACTGGAATTGTGTCTTTTATGTTACCTTTTCCTCCCCATTACAGGGAACATGATAAGAAAGTATGCTTGTTGGGCTTGACATCTCTTCTTGCACTCCCTGCGGATCAGCTTCCTGAAGATGCTTTGGGGCGTATTTTCAAGGCGAACCTTGATTTATTAGTCCAGTACAAAGATCAAGTTGCAGGTAAAAACATTACCCGCTGTGTGTGCTTTAAAATAAAATTGTGGCATGCCCAATGGATTTTCACGAGTACCATGTTATGTTTATATTACAGAGTCTGCCAAGGCTGCTGAGGCTGAAGGTGATGATGACATGGATGGTTTCCAGACTGATGATGAGGATGATGATGGCGATGGCTCTGACAGAGAAATGGGAGTTGATGCTGAGGGTGATGATGAGGTTGATAGTAATAGACTCCAGAAATTAGCTGCCCAGGTAGGCTCTATTCGATCTCTCATTATTATTATAATTACTAGTGATGAAACCATGAGAGAGTCTGCTCTCAGCTATTAGGATGTTGATTGAGAAACTGAGAAGATAATTTAATTGCATAATATTTGTGGTGTTGCTGGTGCAGGCAAAAGCGTTCCGTCAAAATGATTCAGATGATGATGAATCGGACGATGACTACAGTGACGATGAAGAGTTGCAATCCCCAATTGATGAGGTTGACCCTTTTGTGCTGTTTGTGGACACGGTCAAAGGTTTGTAGGAAGCATGTTGGATTTTCTGTCACAGTTTTAGGTTGTATTTTAACTGTGCTTTTGTCTGTGTAATTTTTTAGCGTTGCAAGCTATCAACCCAATGAGGGTCCAGAATCTGACGCAGGCATTGGACTTCCACTACCAGGCGATTGCTAATGGGGTTGCCCAGCATGCTGAACAGCGTAGAGTGGAAATTGAAAAAGAGAAAGCTGCTGCTGCTGCTGCTGCTTCATGATGATGTAAGGGAAGCTCTCTCCTGTTTCTCTATATGTGATATATAGACCCTTATCTGTATGATTTGATAATACCATTCAATTTAAATTTCCAATGGGAGAGGGAGATGGAGGTTGGATGTACTATTGAAGAAGCCTAGAGTAAAAATCATGTCAGGCTGATGGGTTGTGAAGCCTCTTCCTCCCATGCATCGTGAAGAGGGTGGGGATGAGTGAGGTGTTGGTGTCCTAGGTGTGGAGTTGTTGGATGTATGTTGTTGGTTGGCATTATACTGGTTAGTTGGTGGTTAGTTGTTTTGTTTAGGTAGGATTGTTGTATCTATATTTTTGGAATGCCGGGGGAGGGAGGAGAAGAAGACATGGGTTGGGGTGGGGTGGGTGAATCTTTATTTCTTTCTAGTTTTAGAAATTTGTTGAGAATCTTGTGAAAATGGACATAATGAGGGTGGTTTGGTCATTTTGTCTGAGTTTGTGGTTGGGGGAGGAAGGAGGAGGGAGCTTAAACGGGTAAGCCTCGTATCCTCCTTGCCTCTGTTTTGTCTGTTGGATGGATGATGCACAACGTTTTTGGATACGGATGAGAAGATGTTTGTTTCTCATTTTTTTTTTGTGCTCTCTTCTTGTCTTGTCTTGTCTTTAACTCATATTCCCCCCATACCATCTATACACTGCTGACGGTGTCTTCCCAGTTGACGGCATTGTGTATTGTTTTTTGTTCCCGTCCGCTTTCTAAGAAGCTTCTTCCTCTTCAGTAACAACTATACACCATCGTCATTCAATCTTGGTTAAAAACTTGGTTTGGATTTTGCCTATCAAGTTTAAGTAGGAGGAAATATATTATAACTTTTCCAAACAAAATATATTATTAAACTACATATAAATACTTGCACTATTAATCTAACATAAAAGTAGAGAATTTTATTCAGTACAAAAAACTTTACAATTGTTCTGGGTTTTCATACTCTGGAAGCACAATTAAATTTTATCATTATTAATTTCGCAGGTTTTGAAGGCAGATTAACACTAACTCTCCTACTCCTAGCATCCCTAGAATTTATATTAGTTGTACTAATCATGGAAATAATTGGGAGAAAAAATGAACAAAAGAGAGGAGAAAATTACTGCTCTTCTTCCCTAGATGGGACGACCGACGAGTCAAGGACACGAGAAGGCGATCGACTCCTTTTCCTTTCCTGATTCTCTTCGTGCATTTCTACATCCATCCTTCTTGATCTTTGGATATTTATTCTTTGTTCTCCTAGACTTTGCCTCCTTGACTGACCTTAGGTTCTATTTTTTTGCTGACTTGCCTGATTCCACCATACATTGATTTATACTTTGAATCTCCGTTCGAGTCACTTCCCCCAAATGAGGAACCAAATCTTCTTCCATATTCAACTCTTCTTTCTCAAAGTGAGAAATCAGTGTGTTCTTAATATCACCATGGCCCATTTCATTAGATATTGGCCCAATTACTTCCGTATTTCGATTATTTGAGTAGATATTGTTCCACTAGCATAATGATGACCCTTCAACTTATCTTTTGCCAACTCATCTTCCTTTGTCATATACTTAGCACTATCATCTTTCCCCGAGGAGACATATGCATCTTTATTGCCATTAACTTTATCATTTGCCAACTCATCCTCCTTTGGACAACTCATAGCTCTAGCACTAACAACTTTCCCCGAGGAGACATATACTGAGTTAAAGCTGTTTGTGTTATGCAACTTCTTCAATTTCAGAACGGACCTCCCACTACTAGAAGTACCTTTCTGTCCGTTGTTTACTGTCTGATGCTTCAGTCTACTGTCGTCCTTCCCGTTACTTTCTGCCCGTTGCAAGACCGTTACTTTCTTCCCGTTGCAAGGTTCTGCGCCGGAGATGTGAGTGTTCATTGGAGGTCGGAGCTGTGGTGGTCTCTTCGTCTTCAACAACGGTTTTTTCCGGTGATGCACCACCGTCCACGGACCATAGCCTCGGTTTTGAGTATCCCCTTCCTCCGTCGAACCTCCCTTATCAGAGTGGTTCTCCATATTCAGGTCAGTTATTATTCCTGATTGCATGGGCCCTGATATTGTCTCCTCCCCCAAAGGTTGTTAAGTAGGCATAAGAACTGAAGACGTCTTAGAACTGCAATTTGTTTCTTTGTGACCCACCATGCCACAATTAAAACATAGGCTATTAATTCCTTCGTAGACCAAGTCTAGGTGAAGGTTGTCTATTTTGAGAAACAGGGGCAGAGGGTCCATTAGGTTAACTTGAACACAAAAACGAGCAAATTTGCCCCTCTCCCCATTAACCGTAGCCATGTCGATCTTGAGAAGTGGACCAAGCGTGTTTCCAATTTTTTCCAAAAATACTGGATCATAATATTCAGATGGCAGCATAGGTATACGAATCCAAATAGCTGCAGCAGAAAAAGTAGCTTTGGTAGGTTGAAATTTTGGTTCCCACATTCTCATTGTTAGGAAAGTGGAATTGATGAACCAAGGACCCTCTTTAAGAACTCTGTCAAGGTCCCCTTTGCTTTGAAACGCAACTTTAAAGAATCCATTTCCCAAGTCCATCATCTCGAAGCCATCCTTTGTTTTCCACATATTCGAAATCTTTCGATTGAGATAATTAAACTCAATCGATTTTCCGAACAATTTGATAATAATATCAAGCGCATGATTCCTTCTCATAGCAATTTTTTCTTCCCGCGAGAAAAAGATCTTAATGCAGTCTAGGTCAGGAAATTCATCAATTTCCTCTTCTACGTCATCAAACAAAAGTTGTTCAAAGTAGAACGCTTTTTCAAAAGCTCCTGGAATCACCCCAGTGAGTTTTGCTTTATAAGATACCTTAGGTTGAATTGTTACCTTCTCAAGGTTGATATCGGACTCCATAGGATCCTTAGTTCCCGAATTAGACAATTCAGGAATGTTACTGATGATGAGTCGGTTTGTGCAGGTTCCCTCCGGCCACCGATGAGGAGAAGTAGACGATTGCATGAACTGAGACACTTTTCTTCACAAAGAGCACCAGAAGGCAGAAACCTTATTAATGTGCTCTATGCATAAAAGTTCTTTAAATGCTCTATATTCTAGATGATGTAGTTTCATACCCTTTAGATTTTTCAAGTAATATGAACTTAGTGCGGCGATCTTATGCGACAATCCAATTTTTCTGAGAGTTAGTTTTTGGTTTCCATGTTTGTGAATTTGTTTCCTCTTAATACCATCTCCCTCATAATGAACTAATGAGCATTGACTCGACAGTTGAAGTAGAGTGTTGTGGCTAGTCCCATGCGCCCTTGCATTTCCTCTAATGCCCACTATCTTTCATCTGCTATATCTAAATCTATCTTTCATTCCACGATATTTGCAGTTTGGTTGAAGTGTTTAATCCTGCACGAGGCAACGACGATTTATGTTGAAGTGGTTGCCTCTGACCTGTATACGAGGTTAAAGGATGTTTTCCTTGTCTCGCTTTGGGTATGTTCTGAGTGACCATAGGACAACATTGAGTTCCTCTGCCTAACTTCCTCCAAGAGGATTCACTCTTTTCAATTTGATGGAATCACTAGTCTACAAAACTTAATGGAATACTTAAGCAAATGCTCGAATAAGGACAAGTTGACTTACAAGTCACCGTCCCCCTCTAAGCAACTAACGGAAGACTTATTAGACAAAGTAAAAAAAAGGGACTGATCGACTTTCAAGTGATCCCCCCCTCCCCCCAACTGAAAATAAGAAATGACAAAGGAAAGAAAGGAAATCGGTCCACTTACAACTCACCGTCCCCCATCCACACCATAAATAGTACCAAAAGGAACTAGTCTACCAGTGGATCACCAGCTTGCATAGATGAGAACTAAAGGTCAACAAAACGATCGACCAAAAAATCCCTCGCAAATCGCTCTTGAACAACCTATCTAAAATGAAATCTCCAACAAAGTGAACGTAACTAAAAAAGTCAGAGAAGATAATGGGAAAACATTGTTTCAAACCAAAAGTATTTACCAAAACAAAATTGGTCAAAAGTTTACAACAAACGAGTTACAAAGCCTAAGTGGTTAGAGGAGCAAAAGCATCTTAGCTAGCCGAAGAGCTAACGACCTTGGAGACGACCTCTTCAGCCCCTTCAAGAGCATATCCCGACGATCCATTTTCTGATACATGGATCAGTTCAAATTCGTACTTGACGAAGTCTCAAATACATTCCACACGATCAAAAGGAACTATTAAATTATTTCTCAAGATTAATTTGTTGAAAGTGTGATATGCATGCTGATTAATATTTAGCCCATTGTCTGTTATATTCGTTTGGCCCAATCTTCAGTAGAAGCCCAAACCGTTTAAGCTGCTCAGTCCATTTATTCATGAAGCCTCGCCTAAATTCCAGAAGCTTCCTAGCTGCTGCTGTCTCTTCGTTTGGCTTAGTCTTCATTCATTGTTTCTAGGGTTTATGGTTTCTTGACAGACTTCTCTCTCGTTTCATATTCCGTTGCGTCTTTCCGTTTTCTATCTGTTTTCGTTTATAATGTAATGAACATATAGTTTTAGGTATTTAAGGGTGAAAGGTTGCCAAGTGAAGGAACCAACCTTAATGATCCCCAAGTGCTGAGTTCGTATTTGAGATTTCTGTTCCTTGATCGATTGTTTAGCACAAAACCGCTCACATTTTATCATGGTATCAGAGCCGAAAGGCTGAAGGAATGGCATATTCTTCGATTCAGGTGTTTTTATCCAAGTTCTCTTGGATTCGTCTTTTCTTTGTGTTTCTCTGTTCGTATATAAGTCGGTTATTTTTCAGGCTAACCATTTGCTTGTTCATATTCTGCAACCTGTATGCATTTTTCTGGTATCTGGTATATTTGTTTCAGATCTGTATCTTCGTTTCTGTGATATTCTGGTTCAGATCTGTGTTTCTTTGGAATCTTTTACTGAAATATTAGGTTGTATTCAGATCTGCATATCTGTTCTATTTTATATCGTGATTCAAATCTGTTTTTTTTTTCTTATTGGATCTTGTTGATATTAGGTTGCATATAAATCTTGATATCCCTTTATTGTCGTGGTTTATCTGTTCTTGTGACTGTTGGTTGCTTTACGGGTTTTTCCGTAAAATCTGGTTGCTGTTTTTTTGTTTGTTTTTCCTTGATATTCTGTTTTTCTCTTTTATCAGGGCTGAAGATAAACCTGTTAATGAAGGAAAAAGAAAAGTTAACCCTGATGAGCATGATATATTAGCTTCTGTGGATTTTCATCATCCTCTGTTTTTACATGCTAGTGATAATCCTGGTGTTAATATGATATCTATTATCCTTACTGGTCCTGAAAATTATTCCATGTGGAGTAGAGCTATCCGATTCATGCTTCTAGGTAGAAACAAGTTAGGGTTTATTGATGGAACTTGCATGCGTGATGATTTTGATTATGTTTTACACCATTTATGGGATAGATGTAATGTTGTAGTTATAGGATGGCTTACGAACTCTATCTCTAAGGATCTTTCCAGCGGGATGATGTATACTGAAAATGCATTCCTCGTTTGGAAAGAACTTAAAGAAAGGTTTCATAAAGTAAGTGGTCCTAGAATGTATCAGTTGCATCTAGAAATTATCATGTGTCGACAAGGTTTGGATTCTATATCTACTTTTTTCTCTAGATTGAAAGTTCTTTGGGCTGAATATGACACTGCTTGTGCTCTTCCTTTTATAGAAGGTGACGATTTTAAAAAAACATATAGAGCATAAGGAAAACCAAAGACTCTTTCAATTCTTGACTGGTTTGAATGAGAATTATGCCAATGTTCGAAGTCATGTATTGCTTTGGTCTCCTTTACCCTCAGTGAATCAAGCTTACAATTTATTAATTCAAGAGGAGACTCAAAGGGGGAGTTTCTTTTACTTTGAATGCAACATATAATCCTGCTTCTGCAAATATGTCTTTAAGTTTGGATAAGCCGAAAGGAAATCCAAACTTAGAGTGCACGTTTTGCAAGAAACGGGGTCATACTGTGGATATATGTTTTTCAAAAGGGTGTGATTTTTGTAAGAAAAAAGGTCATGCCAAAGATAATTGCTTCAAGTACAAGGAACAATTGAAACAAAAAGGCTTGAATTCTAAAGTCAATGTTACCTCCACTAGGAGTGGTGACATTGATTCTGTTGCTTTAAACTCTACTAATGATGCTAATCTGAGTGGTGGAGTACAGGGAGGGATCACTTTTTCTCGTGATCAGTTCGAAAGGTTTTTACAAACCTTTAAAGGTGTAGGAGGCATTGCAGCCAGAGCAAGTGCAGCCACACCTTCTGACCCACATGCAAACACGGCTGGTATATCCCTTAATTCAATCTCTTTATATGAAAAAGATAACTGGATCCTTAATACAGGAGCAACCAATCACATGACCAACAAAAATGATTGGTTATGTGATGTTAAGGAGGCTCCTGATATCAAAGTTCAGTTACCTAATGGTGGATATTCAAAGGTTGAACAAATTGGCAGTGTTTTTACTGATTCAGGCAGAAAATTGCAGAACGTTTTATATATACCTGATTTCATATATAACCTTCTTTCGGTATCCAAACTCACAAACAATTTAAAATGCTCTGCAATTTTCTATCCTGACCTTGCAATCCTGCAGGACCTCTCAAATGGAAAGGTCTTGGGGACTGGTGAGGAAAGATATGGATTATACTTCATTCGATTGTCTGCGAGCCATGTTGGATATGTTGCTAGTAATTCTGTTGTAAATAGTGGAATATTATGGCATTTGCGATTTGGGCATGCCTCTTTGAAGGCTTTGGAACATGTTGTAGGTTTAAATATTGTAAAGCATGATGAGTTGAATATACATGACTGTGCTATTTGTCCCAAGGCAAAAATTGTTAGATCTCCTTTTCCTGTTTCGGATACCAAATCTGATGCTATATTTGATCTTGTGCATGCTGATGTTTGGGGTCCATATCATAGTCATACTCATGATAATAAGCGCTATTTCTTGACATTGGTGGATGATTTTTCTAGAGTAACTTGGATCCACTTAATGCAATTTAAATCTGATGTTTTTATTGTGTTGAAAGGATTTATTGCTATGATTGAGACTCAATTCAAAAGGAGAATGAAATGTCTTAGGACTGATAATGGTAGGGAATTTTTCAATGAGGATTTGAATGATATGTTGCATGATAAAGGCATTGTACATCAAAGATGCTGTCCTTACACTCCTCAGCAGAATGGTAAGGCTGAAAGAAAACATAGACACCTCTTGGAGGTGGCTAGAGCTTTAAAACTGCAAGGATCAATCCCAAATATTTTTTTGGGGGATTGCATCCTTACAACATGTTATCTTATCAATCGTATGCCTTCTAAGCTGTTGCAAGGGAAATCTCCCTTAGAAATGTTGCATAGAAAGAAACCTGCATTCAGCCACCTTAGGGTTTTTGGATGTTTGTGTTATGCCAAAAATATGTCGGTTACTGACAAGTTGGCTTCCAGAGCTATCCATTCCGTTTTTATGGGATACTCTGAGACTCAAAAGGGATACACACTCTATGATTTAATTGATAAAAAATTCTTTATTAGCAGAGATGTTCGTTTTAATGAGAGTGTGTTTCCCTTTGAGAATGGTAAACTTGATCAACATCCCATATTTTTTGAGCATTATGATGATAACTCCAATGATGGTAATCCCAGAAATGGGAATACTAAGGAGGATGTTGGAGATTATGATACAGGTGATCCAAATGATGAAGATCAGCCTGATCCTGATGGAATAGAACCACATGAGGGTTCAAATGTTGATTCTGATGGAAATGGTCAACTCACTGAAGAATCTGGGAATCATCCTGTCAGCAAATCAGGAAGGACTATCAGACCTCCTATTTGGATGAAGGACTATCAGGTGTCAAATGTTTCTTGTCCTCATTCAATTGAAAAATATATATCTTATGATGGGTTATCAAATGAGTATCAATGCTATTTGACATCGATTTCTAAGATGATTGAACCAGAAACATTCAGTGAGGCGATAAAAAATGAGTCCTGGATTGAAGCTATGCAAGAAGAAATAAGGGCTCTTGAAGAAAATGATACATGGGATTTGGTTCCCATCCCAAAAGGCAAATCTATTATTGGTAGCAAATGGGTTTACAAATTGAAGTATAAATCTGATGGTAGCTTGGCTAGATATAAGGCTAGATTGGTTGCTAAAGGGTATAATAAAAAACATGGGATCAATTATTTTGAGACTTTTTCTCCTGTGGTAAAGATGGATACTGTGAGAACCATTCTGAGTTTAGCTGCTATTCGTGATTGACCTCTCTACCAGATGGATGTGCATAATGTTTTTTTGCAAGGTGATCTTAATGAAGATGTTTATACGCATGTTCCTGATGGTTTCAATAGTAAAAAATCTGGTTTGGTGTGCAAACTGAAAAAATCGCTTTATGGTTTGAAACAAGCGAGTAGACAATGGAATTTAAAATTGTGTGATTCTCTTATCAAAGCTGGTTATGTCCAATCCAAGCTTGACTATTCATTGTTTACTAAGCGTGATGGTGCAAATATTGTTGTTCTTTTGATATATGTTGATGACTTGCTTATTACTGGAAATAGTTCCAGATTGGTTGATGATTTGAAGCATGTGCTTGAAATGGTTTTTAAAATGAAAGACTTGGGTGAGCTGAAATATTTTTTGGGTATTGAGATAGCTAGATCTGAAAAGGGCTTGGTTTTATCGCAAAGGAAATATGCTCTAGAATTAATATCTGATGTTGGGTTGTCGAGTGCCAAAATTGCTAGAACCCTTATGGAGCATAATCTGAAATTGACTAGTAGAGATTATGATAGACATTTGGGTATTAATGAGGATGATAAGGGCCTAGATGATGTCAGCCTATATAGGAGACTGATAGGAAAACTATTGTATTTGAGCATTACCCGTCCAAATATAATGTTTGCTGTGCAGAATTTAAGTCAATATATGCAGGATCCAAAGGAATCACATTTGAATGCAGCATTACAGATAATAAGGTATGTAAAGCAAGAACCAGGTAAAGGGATTCTCTTGTCTAGTAATTCAGAACCCAACCTAATCGGATTTTGTGATTCCGATTGGGCTGGATGTATTGAAACAAGAAGATCTGTTACTGGTTTCTGCATATTTCTTGGAAAATCCTTAATCTCTTGGAAAGTAAAAAAGCAGAACACTGTTTCTAGATCTTCATCTGAGTCTGAATATAGAAGCATGGGTTCGACTTTATCTGAGATTATTTGGCTTAGAAATTTGTTGAATGATTTAGGTTTTGAACAAACTGAGCCATGCATTCTTCATTGTGATAATAAGGCTGCTATACAAATTGCGAATAATCCCATTTTTCATGAGAGAACAAAGCATATTGAGATTGATTGCCACTATATTAGAGAAAGGTTGTTGGATAACGTTTTGCAATTGAGACATATTAAGACAGGAAGTCAGGTAGCTGACATCTTTACAAAGGCATTGGGAAGTCCACAACATTATCTTCTTTGCAATCAGCTTGGTATGTGGAATCTCTTTGGTAGACAGGGGGAGATGACTTGAAGATTGGTCCATGATATTATCAGCCTGCGGGGGAGTGTTGAAAGTGTGATATGCAGGCTGATTAATATTTAGCCCATTGTCTGTTATATTCGTTTGGCCCAATCTTTAGTAGAAGCCCAAACCGTTTAAGCTGCTCAGTCCATTTATTCATGAAGCCTCGCCCAAATTCCAGAAGCTTCCTAGCTGCTGCTGTCTCTTCGTTTGGCTTAGTCTTCATTCATTGTTTCTAGGGTTTATGGTTTCTTGACAGACTTCTCTCTCGTTTCATATTCCGTTGCGTCTTTCCGTTTTCTATCTGTTTTCGTTTATAATGTAATGAACATATAGTTTTAGGTATTTAAGGGTGAAAGGTTGCCAAGTGAAGGAACCAACCTTAATGATCCCCAAGTGCTAAGTTCGTATTTGAGATTTCTGTTCCTTGATCGATTGTTTAGCACAAAACCATTCACATTTTATCATAATTCATTCATTAAAATTATATCGTAATTAATTACTTATTACTTAATATTGGACTAAATTAATTCTCTACTCTTAGAAATTAATTATTACCATAATTGTTGGACTAATTAACTCTTCTGGAATTAATTTGTTAGTCTTTACCTTGACTATAATTCATTTAAATTTATGTTTTTGGAAGATTATTTATAAATAAAAATATATAATTAGAATTTAAAGTTGTTATATATTTTGTTAAGTTATATTATTGTTTATATAGGTTTCATATATTTTCAGTTAAAAAATAAAAAAAATAGTAATTAACTACTATGAAATAAAGTATTTACAACTGACATTTTTACGCATTTGTAAATATTCAATAAATGATTAATAGTATAAATTTAATAGATATACTGAATAATACTAATTAAAATTGTATGAATAATACTAAATAGGCGAGGCCCATAAACCCTAAACCCTAAACTCCGAAGTAAACATCTCAAGCTTGCCCCCAATCCGACTAAGTAGGTGAGACCCATAAAGGTCAACATCTCCATCCAACGAGATGAGTACCTTATTCTCGCCCTCAACAAGGAAAACGAGCATGCACGCTGATAAAGGTCGATCTGTGTGCACCATGCTCACCCTCGCCAAATAAAGACTTAAAACAAAATCCATGTATCCAGGACCCTTCTCCACAACGATGATGCTCACCTAGACTCAATTATGAGACGTCTAGCAGTTACACTGAATCTTACCGCATAACAGTAGTTAAAATATCAGTAAATCTAGCCACGAGCCTTAACAAGATATCATGCACTAAATTGTAACCAACAGGTAACATATATTAAAATGCCGTCTCACGTATAAATCCAGGACAATTACTCTCTTTACACGAAAGATTGAATTATGAATTATATACATATGCTATACTCAGTTAAGCATTAGAGAGAGATCCAGAGGAACAACCTCCACTAGGGTTGATCATGGGCGGTCCGATCCGGTCCTGAAGACAAGAATGAGACTGAAATTTCGGTCTTGCCTTCTAGAGGACCGAGACCGACCTCAACCAAAAAATCCCGCCCGAGTCGATCTTTCTTGACTCAGGCTGGTCTTGGTCCTGTACCGAATCTGGCCCAAAAAAAACAAAAACAAATTTGTCCAAATACAAACATCATTGGAATCAAAGTAACAAACATACAAAGTACAAATCAACCAAGTAAGAAACATACAAAGTTTTAAACAAAGTTCATTTTCTCCCAACATTACAACAATTCAATATACATTAGTGGTTTTTAGGGTTTGCATAGTAAATTCGGTCTGGACGGTCCTAGTCAGACTTTCGGGAAAAAAGCCCGAGACTGAGCCGAAGACCGACCTTGAAGAAAAAAACCTGCACGCTCGGTCTCGGTCCTAGTCGGGCCGGTCTCGGACCAATCTTCTCGGGAATTCGGTCCAACAACCTTTTTTTGATCACCCCTAACCTCCACTGTCCGTTTTGGCAGAACAAGGAGCTTCCAATTTGGTCGCCTAATGACTTTACTCAGGAAAATTTAGGACACTTCCAGCGAGTTTTCCACCAGGATGAACCTCATTCAAACATTGGCATTGTTTGTGGAAAACTTATAAAATAAAAGACATAACATGTTGATTCGTTCAAGCACTAGCCAAGGAAAACAGGTAACAAATCAGACATCTTGGGCAACCTAACCTCCACACCTATGATTTGTAAAACACCTCAGGGAGCCACACTTGAAATGGTGTGGCTCTCTATGATTTGTCAAACTATTATATATATATATATATATATTCTAATAGTTTGTATTTATTTAAAAATATATGAAAATAATAGATGTCATAAAATGAATTTTAAAATTATTAATTAGCATCTTATTCATAATTGGTCTACTCATTTATGTTTTGACAAAACAAAAACCTACGCATTTATTTTAAAATATTTTTATAAAATATAAATATTAGTTATATTGTATAATATTATAAAAATAAGTTTAACTTTTTTCATAAATATAATTAATTTTTATGTTGTGTAATTAAATTAATATTAATTAAATGTACTTT
The DNA here is from genome assembly GCA_946814005.1 of Chamaenerion angustifolium. Classification (NCBI taxonomy): domain Eukaryota; kingdom Viridiplantae; phylum Streptophyta; class Magnoliopsida; order Myrtales; family Onagraceae; genus Chamaenerion; species Chamaenerion angustifolium. The sequence continues at coordinate 8,451,527 of OX328279.1, forward strand.
AAACTTCACCCGAAAACGATGTAAAACAGTAAGTTTTAGACCTAGCAATTTACTATAGAAAATTACACTAAAATTTAGAGTAAAATAAAAAAATTAACGTTACAAATGAAATTAGAAAAAAAAAATCAATATTATTAAGAACTCATATAACTTCTCTTAGAAAATGGTTACACTACTTGGTAAAAAAGAAAAAAAGCCTGAAGAAAAGATCAATCAATCATAATGGTAATCACCGTAATCTTTCGTCTCAAATTTGGTCTATCTACATCGGTGCTTGCATATGCATGAAAATCAACCGCAAATTTATACAGCCATCAATCGACCATCTCAGATTGGTCTTCTTCTCACTGCTAAACATGTGACAATTTGATCTCTTATAACAATTGTTAAACCTTCTATTTTAATCATTCTTCGAACTCTCGCTAACAGATAAATGTATGATATCAAAATCTTTGCTATTTTTTGAATGTTAGATCATAAAAAAAATATTCAGAAGTAATTAGACTTACATATACGAAAGATATAAAAAAAATGCATTACATCTTAAATTAAACACCTTTAAAAAATATACCTTATTAGCCATTTCCTTTTATATTGTGTACATTTAATTATAATAAATTATAATTTTATAAAATAGTTAAACAATTTACCATATTCGTAATTTTGTTACCTTATTCAGTTATTATAATTAATTATTAATTTAATTCTCAAGGTTTACTCATTACTGTTTAGTTATAACTATATTGCAAATAATTCATTTTTACTTAATATTGAAATAACCAATTCCATTTTTTTAAATTAAGTTCTTGAGTAATTATTTAAATAATTATTATTTTAATATTAACTTATTATTATTTTATCTGGATAATAACTCATCACAGTTTTCTATATTCATGTTTTTGAATAATAATATATAAAGAAAAATACATAATTACGATTTAAAGTTTCATTTAGTATGTAATAAATAAAACATTATGTTAGATTTATGTATTATGTTATATTTATGTATGTATAAATGTTTATATATATAGTGTAGTTAATTTTTATGTTAAAAATATTTCATATACCATATATATTTCTACCTTACATTCTTATTCTATAATGACAACATAATAATTCAATATAAAATAAATGTAATACTGTAATTTCACATAATGAGAAAATGATAATATATCTATTAATAAATAAGTGTAAATATTAAATTTATTTTTACCAAACCCTAATACTAAATGAAGTTAAAATTCAATAAACTATAATATTAGACTTTTAATAATTTTCTAAGTTAATCCATATTGCATAAATATTATTAATTAAATTTAATATATTGAAATCATTTCATATAGTATATTGTTATTTTGTTATATATGACATTAATTATAATTAATTAAATTTAATGCTACATTTATTACACATGTATAAACAAAAGGACTAAAATCATTAATACTTTTTATTAATTATTCTAAATACCCTTTTTTTTTTCCATGGATGTTCTCATTCAATTTTTTTTTCAACACCAAATATTATTATACTAACCAACATTGACCAATAGGGCTGTCGATGGTTAGGGTATGGTCAGGGTATGACAAATAACATAACCATACCATATTTTTAAACCATATGCCATAACCATAACCATAACCATTATGTGTATAATTTTCAATACCATAACCATTAAAATAACTGTGGTTATTAACCATGGTTTTACTCGTATACCCATATTCATTCCACATATGTAATGTAATAAAAGATCGAAAATTTTATTTAAAAAAAATACATCAATCTATATTAACATCGTTGGACTTTGGCGCTTTCAATCTTCAACAATTTCAAATTTTCAATTATATAATTTATATTAGTATATTATATAAATTAGTTTATTAATAATAAATAAATATTATATTTATATAATAATCATGGTTATAACCATGGGATTAACTCAAATACCATAACCATAACCATTATGGGAAGAAAATTCATCACCATAACCGCACCGCACTATAATGGTGCGGTTAACAATATTAAACAGTAACGGTTATAACCATGGTTATGAGTTTTTCACCGCACCATTGCCGGCCTTATTGACGATGTACTAATTATTCCATATTAGGTTTACTATTTATACTATCGTACCATTACTATTATTTCAAACATTTCATTTCCTTTTATGATGTAGATATTTAATTATAAACAATTCTGATGTTATAAAATAGTTAGATAGTTTACTTATTAGTAATTATTTTATTCACCATTTTTTACCTTATTCAACTACTATAATTAGGGGGGGGGGGGGGGGGGGGGACTGACCCAACCCGTGGGTGACCCAACCACGGGTCGTGTTTGAGTTAGAAACCTTGAACCACGGGTCAACCCGTGACCCGCGCCTAATTATATGTTATATTAAAAATTATTTCCGCACGTAACCTACCAAAAATTAGGTTTCAGTTTCATGCTATCCATTCAATCTCCTTTGCGGCACAAACATGCTCTCCTGAGTCTCCTCTCGAGCTCTCGACCTCTCGACGATTCAACTCCATCGACAATCTCTCCTCTCCATCGACAACCTCTCCATCGACATTCAGCACCCACGATCATTAATTGATAAGGTTCTCATCGACTTTTTCATATGTTGTTCGACTGAGTTATGTTCTTCTGTTTAGTTGTTCGGTTCGGTTATGCGGTGTTCATCTGTTCATGCTGTTTAGATATTGATTTCATCTGCTCGGCTGAGTTCATGTTGTTGAGTTGTTCGGTTCTGATTTTGTTTAGATGTTGAGTTGTTCGGTGTTGTTGAGTTCTGCTGTTGATGCTATGTTCATCGACTGTTGATGTTGTGTTTGGTGTTGTTGAGTTTTGCTGAGTTGAGTCTGTTTGAACATGCTGAGTCTGTTTGTTTGACATGAAGTCAATCCAATTCATGAACTGAATTACAAACGATTGAGTTGTGTTGTTTTGTTATGCTTGTTTTGTTCAGTCATCGACTGATTCAATATGTTCATTCAATCCTTTGTTTTTAAAACTGGTTTTAGAAGGTATGTTTAGTACTGGAGGTCGTGTCCTTGATGAATATCGAAGTTCACTTAAGCTAGAAATTGTTGAAGCAATCATGTCTTGTAAAGATGGGATATCTTTTGACAAAGGCATGTTAACCTATTTGACCTCTATTGTGACAATTTCGTTTCATTGTATATTTTTATTGGTTAACTTATTTGCATTTTATATGTGAAGTGGTGAATGAAGAAGCAATTCAGTCAATGGAGGTTGATTCAGTTCGAAATCCCGAGGCGAAGTTAGAAGAGTCACAAGACTGTATTTGTTGAAATTAAGTCATTTTTTACCATTCATTTTAGTTTGAATGCATTGTCTGCTTGAATGATTTCATTCTTTTAATTTTTTCCTATCTTGAAATGTGATTTTTTATTTCAATGTATCGTATTGTATGCATTGTGTTATGTTTTAGTTATTTAATGAACTTTTAATTGAAATTGTTGTTTGTCAAAAAAATCAAAGTATTTTTAGGAATAAAAAAATCAAAGTATTTTTAAGCCACCACAAAAAGTTATTTCGTATTAATATGTCACCTTGCCTGTCAATCCATATACGAGTTTCAGTTGAGAGAAGTGGACCATGGCGTAAATCAGAGCATCGATCGAAAGGTCCACCCTCTAAGCTACCCTTCCGATTCTTTCAAGCACTTGGTACATTCCAAACCACTTTGGTTGAAGCTTCTGAACACCCTTAGGACACATTGAGTGTTGAGCATAGGTATGTAACTTCATGAACACCCAAACCCCAACTACGAACTCCCGCTCGAATCTTTTCCTATCAAATAGTTGTTTCATGAGGTTTTAAGCTCAAGGTGGAACTTGAAGAGCTTAATAGTTTCTTCTCGGCTATAGAACTACGAGTCTATTGCGGTGTCTTTTGACTCCTTGGAATAATACGAAATGTGGAATGGTGGGGCGTAACCTTAAAGTGCTTCAAATGGCGTCGTTTTAATGGTGGAGTGTCACGACGTGTTGTCCCACCACTCGGCTAGAGCTGGCCACTTGGACCATGTTGATGGCCTCTCGTCGATCACACATCAGAGGTATGACTCCAAGCATCAATTCACGACATCGGTTTGACCATCCGTTTGAGGGTAGCAAGCCGATGATAAGCATAAAAAGACACCTTTCCGTTTGACCATCAAGATTATTGAATCCCTATCACTCAAGATCCGGTTCGGCATGCCATGGAGCTTGTATATGTTGTTCAAGAACGTTTCCACCATGATTGTCGCATTGAATGGGTGGGTTAAGGCCATGAAGTGGTTATACTTCGTCAACCTATCGACTACCCCAAAAATTACATATTTCCCATTCGATCTCAGAAAATCGATGATAAAAGTCCAAGGAGATGTCGGTGAAGACCGCTTGTGACAGTGGTAAGGGTTGCAACAACCCGAGTGTGGTCGCGTGATCGTACTTGTTGCGTTGGCAAATTTCACATTGTCTAATGATGTCCTTGACGAAACCCTTTATTCCCTTCCAATATAACAAGGTTGAGACTCATTGCAAGGTGGTTGAGATCCACGAATGCCCACCTAGAGTTGAGTCGTGGAAGAGTCTCAAAATGTCCTTCCTCAGTTCGACATAATTCCCAACCACAATATTTATCTTTCTCCTTAGTAATCCTTCCTTGTAACTAAACCGAGTCATTGATGCAGCGAGATCCGACCTAGATGACAATGCAGAGTTGTCCGATGCCACATTGTTAGCCTTACGATATCACGAGTCGGTGGAGCACCGCAAGGGAAGGAAATGAAGCAGAACCTGTCGTTCACTATGTCATTTCTTTTACTATTTTCAATTTCTGATTTTGCTTGTTTTAAGTTCGGTTGTGCTTGTCTTTCTCCTTATTTGGGGGTATTTTTTTTATTTTCGTTTTAAAACTCCTTAGGACCAAAGGAGGGGCAATTATTGTTGGATATCAGAATTTTCAGAAAAACTCCATTGGAGAAAGCTTTGTGATTGTCCTTCAATTTGTCACCACCACAAATCCATCTTCACTCAATTACCTAAGGCTACGTCAGTTGGTATTAGAGCCATGGTTGATGGTCGATATCGTTGTCGACGTGGATAGGTTTCAGTTGAGGAAGTCTCGCACCGTGACGCAACGATTGAAGAATTGCAGAGGCAAATTCTTGAGTTAACATAACGACTAGAGGTGCAAGAGACTCAAGAACATGTCTCTTTTGAAAACGACTCAGATTCCTTATCGTCTTCGTGGATTGGTCAACGAAGTGGAGCGTGTATTCGAATATAAGGAGCTCCCCGATCACGTAAAAGTAAAGCTCATCGCCATTAAACTCAAGGGGAGGGCTTCAGTGTGGTGGGTACAGCTGCGTCGATCCCGCGATCAACAAGGCAAATCGAAGATAACCGATTAGGAGAGAATAAAGAAGAAGATGTTGGATCATTTCTTACCATTCAGATACACACAAACCCTGTTCCAAATGTTGCACGCCTTGAGGCAAGGTGAATGGTCTGTCGACAACTACACCGAAGAATTCTATCAATTAGTCTCTCGGAATGACCTTTCAGAGAATGAGCGGATGATAGCAAGGTACGTGGGTGGATTACAATAGTCCATTCAGGATGTACTCAACTTCCACTCGTTGTGAACTGTCTCAGAGGCTTATGAGCGCGCTCTTGCAGTCAAACGACAGCAACAACGCATACTCCACGACCTTCCCCGCAACCGTCGTCGGTAAATCCTAACCCTAGCATTCGTTGTGGAGAGTCGGGGCACCGAGCTACATATTGAAGGAAGCCTGCTAGTCAAAAGTGTAAAAACTTGATGATTGAGAAGCGTAGTGTCACGGACCAGTAAAACGGTGACACCTAGCACGACTATACATGGGATGTTCTAGAGAAATCCAGGCGGATATGGCAACTAAGAGGAAGAGGAGATTCCATCGTCCCGGTTCATCGTACCGGACTAGATTCATTGTATCGTAATATATATTGTTTTCCATATGGGTCTTCTCATTTATTGTGTAGTTTCCTTTAGGAGACCCTCCGGCTTGTATATAAGGAGGTCTCCCATTCACTTGTAGATCATCCAGAAATCCATAGAGTAATACAAGTAGAGCATTCCTCTCATATTCGAGTGTTCTTGGTGAGATTGAAGGGAAGGCTTATTAGGAATTCGTCTTAAGGCCGCACGAGTGAGGTGAGAGCGTGAGACTTTCTCCAACCCCGTGACACTAGGGTTGGGGAAGCCGTAGAGAATAGTGATGTTGCATATGATAAACAAGATATTGATGATGTGTTGCATGATGATGGTTAGATATGTTGGTGATCCACAAGAGTCTCCTGACACCCGAAGGAGAATCAGAGGATGATTGGTTGCGAAATAATATTTTTCACACCACGTGTACAATTTCGGATAAGGTATGTCAGATGATCATTGATGGCGACATCTGTGACAATGTAATGTCTGGGGAGGTTGTTCAAAAGTTGTAATTGAAGATGGATCATCATCCAAGGCCCTATAGGTTGTCGTGGTTAACATAAAGCAACGAGGTAGTCGTCGAAAGGCGGTGTCTCATATCATTTTCGATAACGCTTGGTGTGATGTATTTATCTATGGACACGTGTCATTTGTTAATTGGTCGGCCATGACAACACGATTGTAGTGTTATTCATGATGGGTGGAAAAACACTTACACACTCGACATTAAAGGGAAGAAGATTGTGTTAGCGCCTTGTAGAGAAGAACAACTTAGGCCTCCTACTCACGTCAACAATTTTCGGCTCCCCGGAAATTGATTAATACCTCGTAAACAAGTTGTGCAACCCATCGATCATTTCCTTTTGTATCCCAACTGAAAAGACACCAACATGTGCCTTTGATTCACCCCTAAGTGATATGCTACAAAGTTGCAATATGGCTACTTCTCCCGGTTTTAATAACAACTTCGTCATCTGCTCTTATCGAAGTTGTTTTGACTAAGTTTCCATCCCCTCCATTCAGCTGAAACTCTTGATCCTCAAGCTTAAAACCCATAGTGAGATTGTAGAAGTTCCATACTATTTCTCCCAAGGTGATGAGTCATTGAATTCAGATAATCATATGGTAGAGTTCTCCAACGGTATTAGGAAGACATCCGCTATAAAGTCTCTACCTTGCATTGACCAACAAAACCTTCAACACACCTTGTTGCAATGCATGGTATTCCCATTCGCGACAATCACTTTCATTCTCCAACCCCGTGACAAGTGGTATCAGAGCCAACACAATCCAATCGAAGGGCAAACGAAGTCGAAGAAGATCCGTGAGAGTTCAAGGGATCAATTGGGAGCATTAGAGCACCGCATGGTGAAGCTTCAGAATGTAGTTGCTGACGCCCAAGGTGTGGCTGAGGATGCGTCCAGTGGTGTGGACGAGCTACGTTCAGAGATGGAGGACTTTCGTGGGGCAATGCAGATCCTGGTGAATACGGCCACCGATGAACTGGCAAGCGGAACGACTCGCTCGAAGCAATCATCACAGCCATGTGAGAGGAGATGGGGGAGTTTGCAGGTATGAAACCCCAAATTGCTGAATTAATGGGGCTACGAACTGAAATGGAGGGACTTAAGAGGGAGCTGAACCAATTGAGAAGGATGCGTGTCGAAGGAACGGGCACCTTCCAACATGGCCCGCGTCCGGACATACCTCGACCCGACAAGTTCAAAGGGCCGCGAGTGGCCAAAGACGTAAACAACTTTTTGTTCAGCATAGAGGACTACTTCCAGGCGACGGGAGTAGAGGACGACATGTCTCGGTTGGGCATGATTTCCTCTTATCTACAGGATACAGTGTTACTATGGTGGCGCCGAAAGAGGGACAATCGAATTGGAGAACCAATTAGGACTTGGGAAGACTTCACGGTAGAATTTCACAAACAATTCTACCCGGAATATGCTGAAAACGAGGCACATGGGAAGCTTCGTTGACTGGAACACAAAGGAGAACTCCGAGATTATGTCAAGAAATTCTCTGAGTTAATGCTGCAAATTCTGTCCATAACCGAAGGAGAAGCATTTTTCCAATTTATGGATGGGCTAAAGCTGTGAGCAAAACAGGAGTTGGAGCGGCGCGGTGTAGAAAACATCGATAAAGCAATGTCGACGGCCGAAGCTCTTCATGAGTTTCGATCAGAGAAGTCCAAGCCACGAGACAAGCCTAATGGCGGAGAAGATCGAGACCGTAAGGTGGATGCAGCAAAACCACCCAAGACTGAGGGTAAACCGGATGGAGGAAGGTTCAACAATTCCTCCTCTCGAGATAGAAACTGTTCGCGATGGCGGGAACGCGGGCCGCTAGAGTGCTTCTTGTGCAAGGGACCCCATTTGGCTCGAGAATGTATGAAGCGAGAAAGGATGGCTGCACTCGTCACTGCTGAAGATGACGGGGAAGAATAAGATGCTCGCTTGGGATCGCTGCGAATCCTTAGCTCAATTACAAGCAAGAAGAGGACGACAAAGGGCCTTATGTTCGTGGACGTAGAAGTCGCGGACAAAAGAATGCACGCCTTAGTTGACACGGGTGCCTCAAGCATCTTTATGTCCGAGGAGGTCGCGAAGAAGTTAAAGCTGCAGGTAGAGAAGACAGGATCGCGACTGAAAACAGTCAATTCGGCAGAAGTCCCGGCATGCGGGGTGGCACGGGAGGTAAGCATCAAGATGGGTCAATGGAGCAGCAAAGTGACGATTGAAGTAGTTCCCCTCGATGACTATGATGTTGTTATCGGGATGGACTTCCTTGATCGGATCGATGCCATGATCGTACCTTTTGCGGACTGCATATGTATCCTAGATGCGAGATGTCAATGCATTGTGCCGATCAAGCACTCAATCGGAGAAGGAAGGAAGACTTTATCGACAATGCAGCTCAAGAAAGGAATCCGTAAAGGTGAGCTAACTTATGTCGCAACTTTTAAATTGGACGAGGGAAGGGAGAAGGAAAGAGATATTCCAAACGAAATAGTCCAAGTCCTCGAGAAATTCAAAGATGTGATGCCGTCAGAACTCCCAAATAAGCTCCCACCGAAGAGGGAGGTCGACCACCAAATCGAATTAGTTCCTGATGCACGCACGCCCGCTATGGCCCCCTATCGGATGGCACCCCCGTAATTGGAAGAGTTGACGAAGCAACTAAAGGAATTGCTCGATGCGGGATACATTCGTCCTTCGAAGTCCCCCTTCGGGGCACCGGTCTTTTTCCCAAAGAAACATGATGGAGCATTACGGATGTGCATAGACTATCGGGCCCTCAACAAACTTACGGTAAAGAACAAGTACCCAATCCCTCTCATTGCAGATCTATTTGATCAACTTGGTGGGGCGAAGTGGTTCTCCAAACTTGATTTAAGGTCGGGATATTGGCAAGTGCGCATCACGGAAGGGGACGAACAGAAGACGGCTTGCGTAACACGGTACGGGTCATATGAGTTCCTTGTAATGCCTTTCGGCCTTACCAATGCACCAGCCACCTTCTGCACCCTCATGAACAAGGTACTTCACCCATTCCTAGATCGGTTCGTTGTGGTTTACCTCGATGACATCGTAGTATACAGTCGTTCGCTAGAAGAGCACATTGAGCACTTGAGGCAGGTGTTCGAGACATTACGGGATAACAACCTTTATGTGAAGAAGGAGAAATGCGTCTTCGCACAACAGGAGGTACCTTTCCTTGGTCACATCGTCGACGAGGGACGGGTTCGTATGGATCCTTCTAAGATAAAGGCAATCATGGAATGGCAACCACCAAACAAGGTAACAGAAGTACGTTCGTTCCTCGGGTTGGCAAACTACTACCGACGGTTCATCAAGGGATACTCAAACATTAGTGTGCCGCTCACTGATCTATTGAAGAAAGGAGCCCCCTGGAAGTGGACGAAAGAGTGTCAGACGCCGTTCGACCAACTAAAGAGGGCTGTTACGGAGGAACCCGTTTTGGGCTTGCCGGACTATGGAAAATCCTTTGAGGTAGAAACAGATGCTTTCGATTTTGCTCTCGGTGGGGTGCTTATGCAGGAGGGACGTCCAATTGCTTATGAGTCTCGGAAGTTAAGCGATATCGAAAGGCGGTACACAGTCCAAGAGAAGGAAATGACAGTGGTGGTACATTGTCTACGTGCGTGGAGGCACTATCTTCTCGGATCGCAATTCGTAGTACGGACGGACAACGTGGCTACAAGTTACTTTCAAACGCAAAAGAAGTTGTCACCAAAGCAAGCAAGGTGGCAGGATTTTATTGCAGAATTCAATTTCGCGTTAGAATACAAACCGGGAAGACCAACTCGGTTGCGGATGCATTATGTCGGCGCATGGAGATGGCTACCATAAGTCGACCAGAATGCACATTACAAGGGCGAATAAAGGAAGGGATGAAGCACGATGCGAAAGCCCGAGCCTTGATCGAGGCAGCCACTGAGGGAAAGACACGACAATTTTGGTGTGAAGACGACTTGCTTTACACCAAGGGACCAAGAGTATATGTGCCACAGTATGACAACCTTCGAAGAGAGATCTTAAGAGAATATCACGATTCGAAGTGGGCGGGACATCCTGGAGTTCACCGCACGATGGCACTTGTGGAGGACAGGTACTTTTGGCCTCATTTACAGGACGACGTGGAAACATACGTGAAGACTTGTCTCGCATGCCAACAAGACAAGCTAGAACAAAGGCCACCCGCAGGACTACTCCAACCTCTTCCTACCCCGTAACGCCCCTGGGAAAGTGTTTCAATGGATTTCATCGTGAGCGTACCCAAGTCGGAAGGATGTCAGACGTTAATGGTGGTAGTGGATCGATTCTCCAAGTATGGAACATTCATACCAGCCAAGAAAGACTGTACGACGGAAGAAGCTGCTCAAATGTTCATGAAGCACGTGGCTAAATATTGGGGAGTACCTTCTACAATTGTAAGTGATCGTGACTCTCAATTTATAGGGAAATTCTGGACCGAGTTGTTCAATATGTTGGGGATAGATCTGAATTTCTCAACAAGCTTGCATCCTCAAACCGACGGACAAACGGAACGTGCTAATGCACTTTTGGAGATGTATTTGCGCCACTACGTAAGTTCGACCCAAGCGAAGTGGGCTAAGTTAGTCGATTTAGCTCAATTCTCATACAACCTTCAACGGAGTGAGTCCACGGGAAAGAGTCCGTTCGAGATCGTGATAGGACAACAACAGTCAACTCCTAGTACGATAGCGACCGGCTACACGGGAAGCAGTCCAGCCGCGTACAAGTTTGCAAAATCTTGGCAAGAGGAGGTGGACATAGCTCGTTCTTGTCTCAACAAAGCCACAAAACGAATGAAGAAATGGGCGGATAAGAAACGGCGAGATATCGAGTACGACGTTGGAGATCAAGTGATGATAAAGATGCAGAACATGCTGCGCCATAGGGGAGTTCACAAGGGCCTTACTCGGAGGTACGAAGGACCGTATAGAGTACTCAAGCGCGTAGGGAAAGTAGAATATAAAGTGGTTCTCCCAGAAACCTTGAGGTTGCACTCGGTGTTCCACGTAAGCGTGATTAAACCTTTCCACGAAGACAAGGAGGACATGAGCCGAGCACAATCGTCTCGAGCACCAGTTGGGGTGAATATGGCTCACTATGATCACGAAGTGGAAGAGATTTTATCAAGTCGAGACGTGCGAAAACGCTACTGCAAACCGAGGCGGGAATACCTCATCAAATGGAGAGGTTTACCGGATTCTGAGGCAAGTTGGGAACCGGCAGAAGATCTGTGGCAATTCCGAAGGAAGATCGAGGCATTTCATGTAGAGGACGCAACGAGGGCGTCGCTTCGTTAGGTGGGGGAGAATGTCACGGACCAGTAAAATGGTGACACCTAGCACGACTATACATGGGATGTTCTAGAGAAATCCAAGCGGATATGGCAACTAAGAGGAGGAGGAGATTCCATCGTCCCGGTTCGTCGTACCGGACTAGATTCATTGTATCGTAGTATATATTGTTTTCCATATGGGTCTTCTCATTTATTGTGTAGTTTCCTTTAGGAGACCCTCCCGCTTGTATATAAGGAGGTCTCCCATTCACTTGTAGATCATCCAGAAATCCAGAGAGTAATACAAGTAGAGCATTCCTCTCATATTCGAGTGTTCTTGGTGAGATTGAAGGGAAGACTTCTTAGGAATTCGTCCTAAGGCCGCACGAGTGAGATGAGAGCGTGAGACTTTCTCCAACCCCGTGACACTAGGGTTGGGGAAGCCGTAGTGAATAGTGATGTTGCATATGATAAAGAAAATATTGATGATGTGTTGCATGATGATGGTTAGAGATGTTGGTGATCCACAAGAGTCTCCTGACACCCGAAGGAGAATCGGAGGATGATTGGTTGCGAAATAATATTTTTCACACCACGTGTACAATTTCGGATAAGGTATGTCAGATGATCATTGATAGCGACATCTGTGACAATGTAATGTCTGGGGAGGTTGTTCAAAAGTTGTAATTGAAGATGGATCATCATCCAAGGCCCTATAGGTTGTCGTGGTTAACATAAAGCAACGAGGTAGTTGTCGAAAGGCGGTGTCTCGTATCATTTTCGATAACGCTTGGTGTGATGTATTTATCTATGGACACGTGTCATTTGTTAATTGGTCGGCCATGACAACACGATTGTAGTGTTATTCATGATGGGTGGAAAAACACTTACACACTCGACATTAAAGGGAAGAAGATTGTGTTAGCGCCTTGTAGAGAAGAACAACTTAGGCCTCCTACTCACGTCAACAATTTTCGGCTCCCCGGAAATTGATTAATACCTCGTAAACAAGTTGTGCAACCCATCGATCATTTCCTTTTGTATCCCAACTGAAAAGACACCAACATGTGCCTTTGATTCACCCCTAAGTGATATGCTACAAAGTTGCAATATGGCTACTTCTCCCGGTTTTAATAACAACTTCGTCATTTGCTCTTATCGAAGTTGTTTTGACTAAGTTTCCATCCCCTCCATTCAGTTGAAACTCTTGATCCTCAAGCTTAAAACCCATAGTGAGATTGTAGAAGTTCCATACTATTTCTCCCAAGGTGATGAGTCATTGAATTCGGATAATCATATGGTAGAGTTCTCCAACGGTATTAGGAAGACATCCGCTATAAAGTCTCTACCTTGCATTGACCAACAAAACCTTCAACACACCTTGTTGCAATGCATGGTATTCCCATTCGCGACAATCACTTTCATGGCATTGATTTCTTCGGTACAACACTCCAACCGTTCGACTATGGCCATATTGAGGAAGTTATGTGTCTCCCTGAGTCTATTAATATTTGTAACCTCTTGTTCTTAGCACGCCCTTCAATCTTCATGGTTAAGTAATGAAGTGGCCCACTAATTGCATCGATGGATATTTGTGGGGGTTCCTCAATTACTACCACTTCTTCGGTTTCATCTTCTGCCTTAGCCTCTTCATTGTCTTCGTGCTCCACCTCAATGTGGATCAATTGTCTTCCCTTCCATCGATGACCGATTACGAACTTTTTCGGCCACCAATAACACAATCCTTTGACCCTTCGATTTTCCATTTCCTTGTTAGTCAAGGTCTTTGTATTATGTCTGGTTGAGCTCGACCGAGAGTTGCCAAAAGTTGACGAGTTTATGCCCCTTATCATTGGCGTGTAAAGTTGTTTAACGTTGTCGATATCTCAATCTAGGCTTTGATGACATCCTCATGCAACTTGGCTAGAGCGTAGGCTTCATGAAGTGACTTGGGACGTAGCAACTGAACCGGGCCTTGCATGGTTAAATTCAATCCTCCAATAAAAAAGCTAATGGACCGTCATTATTTCAATACAATCCATAATTAAGGGAAAATAGTAGTAATTAGGGTTACTCATCGACCGTCATTATTTAACTAAGGTCGGGGCTACGTCTGGGTCAGTTCGGGTTCGTATCAAGTAGTCTTTGATTTCTTTTGCTAGGCGGGACAAAACCAACACGCCACCATGGTTTAACTAAAGAAGATTTTGGTTTCCTATTTTCAACAAGAGAATTAGGGTTGTTCCTGTCTCACAAACCAGGAAAAGTAAAACTCGAAACTTTTATGTATCAGTTTATTTTACTTTGTTCAGTAGAAATGGTAGGCGTCAAGTTGAAAGATTGGAAAAAGTATGAAAAAGACGTAACATGTTTGACAAAATTGGTAACTGATGTAACTTATTTTGGACCGCCGATTTTTGATGTATTATGTTTCATTCTGTTGGTTTTTGAAAAACTTTTGTTTTTCTGTCAATTTATCCGTTTAAATTGGACATGTGCAACTCACGTGCTTTATTTTTTGAACGTTAAAAAACCAAAAATTGAAAATACCGAAAGTACCCTCGAGTCTCCTCTGCTGTGGGCTGGCCGTTGTTTTTGTCTTTTACGTCCTGCTGAAGACAGGATTAATGGGATCTAATGTTAACCCACTTGTGTCAGGTCTCGTATTGTCTCTCCAACTTGATTTTTCGAGATTCTTACAGGGCGTTTCTTTCATGGAATTCGGAATAAGGAATACAGAATAGGAATAGGGAATAAGGAATAGGAGATAAGAATATGAAGTTGTTTCTTTCGTGGAATGGAATAAGGAATCCTGTTGTTTCTTTGGTGGAATTGTATATGGAAATAGAATGGAATGTGGTAAAATGACATATTTGCCCCTCCTTGTATATGTATAGTATATAATATATATAATTTGTATTAATTAATTTTAAAATTAAGAATAATAAAAACTTATAATATAATTAATTAATAATTAAAAAAATAAAATAACTTATTTAATTAATTATTAATTAAGATAAAATTGTTGAATTAATATAAATTTTAAAGTAAGGGCATTTCAGTCATTTCGCCTCCTATTCCTCATTCCTAGCGCGCCCGGCTTAGGAATTCCGAGCTTTTCACACGAAATGTCTAAGCCTACCCCGCCCGGAATCCGTAAGCTAAATTTTTGCAATTCCGCGAAAAAAATAACTTCTTACGAAATCTGTAAGCCGAATTCCTTTTCCATTTCGTGAAAAGAACATGCCATTAATGTTAGATGGGTGCTTAAGTTTGGCGTTTCTAGGTTTGATGACAAATTTTTGGTTCTAAAGTTGAATATGTGGTTGGGATTCAGAATTGGCAAGTAGTGGAGATGGTGAGTCTGTTGACATGGGTTTCTCGAAATGGCTTGGGGTCTTGAAAGGAAACAAAACAGGTTATCGACTCCTTTCATATGTTCCTTATGAATATCGATTGAAGCTTAATGACAGGTAAATGGTTTCTAAAAATTGTTTCAACTGTTGTTTTCTGTTTGCAAGGCATAAAACATGATTTTGGATTCTAGTGATCGAGCTGTTTAATGAATGGCATGACAGTTGAGTGTATCTGACTTGTGTTTGTTCAACACCATTAATATGCTCTGTTTCATGGTCCTTTGCTTATCTGTTTCATAGAAACTAATCTTCTATGGTGGTGCATCTACAGGGCTGTCAAATTAGAAGGGAAAGTGCACATGGAGAGAGTGTTTGCTGCAACATCGTGAGGGCCCTTTTCGATGAGCTCCCAACCCCACACCTCATCGTGGAAATCACTCCTTTCCCGGCAGAGCTTCTCTCATAGAAGGATTACGTCAAAGCTGAGAAACTGGAGTGTATTCTTAGGTCGGGTCCTTCCATTTGAAATTAATGAATTTATGGTCATGTAAATACTAGTAATACAAGTATGAGATGATGTTGTTGTTACCCTAAAAAGGTAGAACCTAGTTTTCGACATATATTCAATATTGAGACACTTTGCACCATTTCAGTACATCAAAATAAAGAGTGTAGATTGAGGCCAAAAAAACACACTAAAGAGTGTAGATCCATGCGTAAGCTTCATATCGTTCTGAAATGCACATCGTAGAGTAGGGGTCGTGATAAATGACATAGTTGGGGAAGCCAAGGCACCCACCATGGACTGCTGCACTGGACTGAAGTAGGTGCTGAACAAGAGCCTAAAGTGTGTGTGCCTTTTGGTGAAGGACAGAGACAACCCGAGCCTCGGACTCAGGGTCAACAACACACTCGCCCTCAGCCTTCCTCAGAAATGCAACTCAACGGTTAACATCACCAAGTGCATCGGTCAGTCTCTAACTCACTTTTCATTGTAAAGACAGGTGTGAAGAATATCATTCTCATATTGTTTTCTGTTTGCTTCATCATCATGTACTACTCTTAATTAATAACTAGATCTTCTGAAGTTGTCGATGAGCTCTCCAGACGCGCAAATGTTCTTAACATTCGAGAAGAGACTAGAGAGCAATAACATGACTTCTGTAGATGCACCATTTGTCGACAATTCCACCACCAACTCATCAGGAGCAGCAGCCGCTACTGTAAAGAGCGACGGCGGGAGAAGGCGGCCGTGGTTGGCTCTCCTCATCGTCACATTTACTTCTGGAGTAGTAAAATCTCCTTAATCCATGAAAAAAAGAATGCAGGTTCAATATTAATACCCAAAAAATACCCCACCTCACCTGTAAAGATGGATAAATTAACTAGCTACATGACAATATTAATAAGTGAGACGATTTACTGGTTGAGATGGGTCGGAGGTGCTCAAAATAAAACAGGGAAAAAGTTTGATGGGGAATCACCTTCCGACGGCCACAGGTCTTATGGATTTTCATACTTGTTTCTTACTGTAAATACAAAATGAATGCAGGTTCAAACTTTAAAAAAAGGACGATTCACTCAGAGAGGATTATAATCAAAGAAACGGAGGATTAAAAACCAAAGAAATCGACAAACATACTTTATAACTGGGGCACCCAATTATAGTTGTTGTTGGGAGAGACGGAGATCCGAGGAAAAGGAGACGAACACTTCGAAAATTTAAATGCTTTGAATACTTCGTGCAAGGCATGAATGAAGAACAAGTAGGGAATGACTGCATATATAAAGAAGACAGGGGCATTTGAAGAATTTCAAACCAAACGGAGGTCACGTGCAAGGCATGTGCGGAATTAACGGAAATTTTTAATGGACACAAACAGACGTCATCAAAAACTAACAACACTAAACATATTACATCAAAAACAAACATTGTGTCGCTTTTACCACTTTGGACAAACATGTTACATCTTTTTCATACTTTTCCCTTAAAGATTCTGTTTCCAATGGTTAGACTAGTAAACCAGATAAATCCATACTGTTGATATTACTCCTTAACACTCTTTCTAGTGCAGGTTCCTTGACGAGGAACCAAGACTTAATCTAAACATCCAGATACCAGTTATGTGTCTCGTGCAATAACGATATCCAACATCAAATATTATTGATCGCTACTTCTTTGTGCGGATGAAGTAAATGCTATAACTATGTGGTTTCAAGGTTGAAATATTTCTCAAAGGAAGGAGGGGGGAAGGAGATAAGAATCAGAAACACCAACTTACTTTAAGCTTCTGTTTCAGAACTCTTAACTTGATGAACTTCGGTGAGTGATTGCAAAATGAGTTCTGCACCAGCTTCTCCAGCTTCCCACTGATCCGTAAATTTTCTTAATAATGCATCCCAAATTTCCTTACCAGGAGCATATCCATCAAACACCATCTCATCAAGTGTCCGAGCAGCTACTTCCAGATTTCCAGTATTGCAGAAACAATCTACCAGTGTAGTGAAAGTAGACTCATAAACAGAAATTCCCCTGGATTGCATATCAACATACAGATGAAATGCTCGACTTGCTTCATTACTATTACTGAGGCCCTCAACAACCATGTTGTGAATATGTACATGAAGATGTCTGGTTAATTTATTCGGCGAGATCCCCTCTAGCACCATCTCATCAAGGAAATTTGCAGCCTCACGAAATCTGGACATATTACAGAAACCACTTATTATCTTACCATATAAACCTGAATCTGGTTTCAATCCTTGAAGCTTCATTCTGTCAAAAACCTCTAGAGCTTCACGGATTTTATCTTCTCTACAGAGACCGTGGATTAGAGTGCTGTAAGTTATCATGTTGGGCATATGGCGCTTACTAACCATAATGTCCAACAACTGCATTGCCTGAGCAGAATACCCGTTCTTACAAAATCCATCCATTACTGACGTATAAGTATACACATTTGGCTCAATGCCTTTGCTCACCATCTCTTCAAACAATCTCTTTGCTTCAGTGAAATCTTCGGACTGGAACAAGCCATGTATTAAGGAAGTGTAGGTGACAACACTAGGGGTACAATCCTTTGTCTGCATTTCATCGAACAGCCTCTGTGCATCATCCATCTTCCCCAACTTACAAAACCCATTAATCAAAGTTCCATATGTATAAACATCAGGCATAAATCCACGATTAGGCATCTCAGTGAAAATCTTAAGAGCCGTATCCATGGTTCCACTGTTCTTGCAAAGGGCTTTAATCAACAGATTAAGGGAAGCCAGTGACGGAGACACACCCATTTCCCTCATGTATCGATAAAACTTCAGAGCTAGATTTACCTGATTCTCTTCTACAAGTATAGCGAGAATCGTGATGTATGATTTAGGGGTAGCCTCGCACTGAAAATCCTTCATCTTGTGGAAAACACGCACAGCTTCAAGGGGCCGGTGAACCCGACCATATCCATGGAAAATTTTAAGGAATGGATCTTCAGAGATATTGCAATTCTCATCCTTCATTCTAGAAAGAAGCTCTTCTGCAGACTTAAAGTGGTTCGCAGACACTAATTTTGATATCATCAGAGTAAAGGTCCTATCATTGTGTCGAAAACCGTTTATGTATTCGGCAGTTGCTGCGTCAAAGACGGCGACTGCTTTATGGATATCCTTTTCTGCTAGAATCAGCTGATGAACCACAGAAGCTGTGATTGTTTTTGGCCATTTCATCATTCGTTTACAAGAAGTCATTCTTCGACAAGAATTTGCTAAATAGAACACAACATTTCAACTACATAATTCATAACTGACATGAAAGCAGTACACCCAACTAGCTCAACTCCTCGAGGAAGAAGCTATAGGAGGACAGTTATGCAAAATCGGGAGCCTATGAGGAAAAGAATAAACCAAGAATCCACCTGATCCCTGGAATTGAAATCTCCAATATCGCCATCTCCGCCGCTCCGGAACCTCTTCCAACGGCGTTGGAAACTGAGACGAGAAAGTAGTAAGGGACAGGATCACAGTACCACACCATGGCATGAAGTACAAGCAGTTTAACCAGGGCCGGCTCAACCAAATAAGGCCACACAGGCATTTGCATTAGGCCTCAATTTTTTATTTTGTCCGAATAGAGGCCTAAAGTTATATTTCCCTCTATTATTATTATTCGTTGAAAATATTCATTTTTATTAGTTAATTAATTTTGGCTTATGACTATTTAATTATAATACTAAATAAAATATTATAATAAATAAAAGAAAATAAATATATTTAAAGTATTGATAATATAATATTATCGTAAGTTAGTAGTTAATATATGCTTTGTGTAGAATTTTTGCATCAATTAAAAAAGAAGATATGCTTATTTTCTTAATTATAATATACTTAAAATAAATAAATATAATATCATAAGAATTTAAAATGATCTTTATATTTAGAAAATATAATAGTAGATGTTTTCCTTTTATGTAGATAGTTCTTATTTAGTTTCATATTCAGTTATAATAAAGAAAGCAAAGAGAGATATTATTGAAATAGGTTATTTTCATTCAGTAATATATTTATAAATAAAAGTTTATCTTCTAAGATTAGTTTTAGGTAAGATATATTTGCTAGAGTTTTTCTATATATTAAATATTTGTAATCAAATAAAGCAGACTTTGCATCCAATGATTTCTAAGGGGATTTTTTTTGTCTCGAAGTTATTAGGACTTTACTTGTGGCGTTCTATCTCCAACTTATCAAATGGATTTTCACCCCAGTTTGTGGTGTCCTTTATCGAACTTTTTAGAACTTTCCATGTGTCGTTCAATCACAGGTATATCAAACGAGTATCCATCTCTGATTGTGGTGTCCCCTGTTGAATTTACCAGGATTTTCCTTGTGTCGTTCAACCACTGACTCATCAAACGAGTATCCATCGTCATTTGTGACATCTTTATTATATCCTCAAAATTGAACTAGAAAAGGTCCAACGATAAAAGTTATTTAGATACCTCATAAGTCACGTTTCTAAGAATAGATACCCCAGAAAGAATTGTTACTTTGGGGTACCCCAGAAGTCATAAATGTATATGTTTTATTTTGACATCCATTTTGGATGGAAACATTACGCGTGTCTGTCACGTGAGCAATTTAGACCGAAATTCAAAAAAAAAACTGTATGTATTGACTGAAATGTCCTTCATCATATCTACTCAAATGAATAATACTATTCTCTTTCAGCAACAATTAGGGTTTAAACTATTATCTCCTCACATTCTGCAGTTCCTCCATTGTCCTCTCAATCTTCAATCAATGTCTTCATACAATAACTCGGGCTTGCAGAAAACACAAAGTTGCTACTGTAGAGAGATTGTTGTGGTGAAGGTTTTGAACACCTGAGAGAACTTCCAATGGAGGTTCCATAGTTGCCTCTTTTGGAAGGTATGTCATACTCTCATTTAGTTAATTTATGTCTTGTTAATTTTGTCCCATTTCTTACCTATTTTTTCTGCATTGGTCGGTTACTAAGCGAGTAGGGTGTGAGTATTTCGATTGGTACGATGTTAACGTTTGTCCCCATTCAAGGAGTTATTTTTACAAAGGCGAAGAAGATGAAGGACACAGAAGAAAAGCTTGAGAAATATCGACAGAGGGAAAGAATGTATAAAATTGTCCTTGTCGATTAGTTGGAATTGTCTTGATTTATAGGTTATGTTATTTTTACTGAAAATGTCAACCAAATGGATGTTGGAATGCTCTTTATGTGGAATGTTATGTTTATTTGGTATGTCTGTATGAAATTAGATTTATGTTTCACTGGACATACACTTCATATTTTAATATTACATTAAGGTATCATTGAAGTTTTCTAATGTTGCTCTTAGGTAGCTCTAATTATTTAATGGGAAAATATAAAAAAATTACTCGGATGTTTGCCTCGTTTGGTAATTGCACCCATAATGTTTGTCTTAACACCCATATGTTTCCATTTGTTGGTAAGTGCACATTTCCGTCACTAATCGTTTGTTTCCTGTCAAATAGAAATCTCGTGCAATGCATGTGATGTAAATGTAAACTTATATACCCAAAATACTTGTAACATGAACGTTAAGTGACCTTCTTCCATTTGCACTCCTCTTCGTCCTCTTCTCCCTACAACTCCTCCTAGTCCTGCCTTGGCAAAAAAATGACTCATTCCAGTTTATCTAAGAGTATGGTGTTGGGATATTAGTTGCTGCTAATTTCCACCTTGCATGATCTTGGGGCTCGATGGATTAAGAGAAATGCATGATAGTCTTATGTGCCTGAGAGCATTCCGATCCAGTACCACCCAATCCGCATCTTTCATTTCCTCTGGTTTGTTACCCAAAGGCAAATAAAGATCCTTCTGGTACAGGCTGTCCTCAATTTGCATCTTCCAGAATCCAAAATTTGTGCCATCGAAGTGAGAAATTTTGGACTCCTTTTCTAGCGCCATTGCTCCCACTCGAACAGATAGGATGAATACGAAAAGTTATTTTCCGTAAATGACTTCCTTGCCTTTGATTCACCAACTGAAGGCTCTGATACCAATTGTTGGGATATTAGCTGCTGCTAATTTCCACCTTGCAGGATCTTGGGGCTCGATGGATTAAGAGAAATGCAAAACGACACAAGGATTTACGTGGTTCACCAATTTGGCTACGTCCACGGCTCACACCCACACTTCACTATAGATAAATAGTGTTACAATGTATCGCACTCTGAAACACTCACTCGTATTTCTGGCTCACAACAACACTATTTTCTCTCACACTCAAGAAACCAACAACCAACTCTTCTCTCAAATTCGTAATTCAAGTCTGTTATATTTTCCTTCACATTGTTGGTTCTTATAGGCCACAGAAGTTGACTTGTCCACCTTCATTAGTGCTCCACCAGAAGTGCTCCACTTCAGCACCAGCAAGTGCTCCACTAGAAGTGCTCCACTTTAGCACCAGCAAGTGCTCCACTTCAGCAAGTGGTGGTGGCCCGAATTTCTCCATCATCAACAGTGGTGGCCCGAAAGTCTCCATCATCAACAATCTCCCACTTGGAGCTCCACCTGTAACTATGAGTGAAATATGAGTGTGAGGCTTACCAGTCTTCTATTGTTGAAGACCAACTGAAGCTGAGCACAACTTCAGTTTCTCTGTGGTGACTGACTTGGTTAACATGTCAGCTGGGTTTTTGCTACCTTGGATCTTCTCGAGTGTTAAAACTCCATCCTCTAGTAGAGACCTGACGAAGTGATAACGAATTCCAATATGCTTGGTCCTCGAATGAAATGCAGAGTTCTTTGCCAAATGTATCGCACTTTGACTATCACTATGCAAAACATTCTTTACCTGTCTTAAACCCAATTCTGCTAACAAACCTTGTAACCAGATCATCTTCTTGCTTGCCTCAGTGACTGCTATGTATTCCGGCTCTGTGGTTGATAACGCCACTATCTTATGTATCTGCGATATCCAACTGACTCCAGTAGTCCCCACTGTGAATACATAGCTGGTAGTACTCCTCCTGTTGTCTACCTCACCAGCAAAATCCGAGTCTACAAAGCTTTGTAGTATCAACTCGTTTCTCCTGAAACATAGACATCTATTAGTAGTGCCTCTTAGATGCCTGAGTATCCACTTGACCGCCTCCCAGTGTTGCCTTCCAGGATTGGTCATGAACCTGCTCACCGCTCCCACTGCATGAGCAACATCCGGTCTTGTGCAAACCATGGCATACATGAGACTTCCAATGGCTGAGGCATATGGAACCTTAGCCATGAAGTTCCTTTCTCCTTCCGTCTTGGGTGACTGCTCCTTGGATAGTCGAAAATGACTAGTAAATGGTGTGTTGACCGCCTTAGCATCACACATGTTGAATCGTCTGAGAACACGCCCAATGTACTCCGCCTGAGATAACTCCAAAGTACCATTTGACTCGTCTCTGTTGATTCTCATCCCAAGAATATGCTTTGCTGGACCCAAATCCTTCATCTCGAACTCACTGGACAATTGCTTCTTCAATCGTTTGATTTCACCTATATCTGAATCTGCCACTAACATGTCATCGACATAAAGCAGCAAAATAATATAGCTTGACTCAAACCTTTTGAAGTAGCAACAATGGTCATCATTGCATCTAAAATAGCCATTTGTTTGCATAAAACCATCAAACTTTTTGTACCACTGCCTTGGAGCTTGTTTCAACCCATATAAGCTCTTTTGCAGTTTACAAAGTTTCTCCTTGCCATTCTCTGGGAAACCCTCTGGTTGCTCCATGTATATCTCCTCCTCGAGATCACCATGGAGGAAAGAAGTTTTGACATCTAACTGCTCAAGTTGCAAATCTTCTGCTGCAACAATACTTAAAACTGACCGAATGGTCGTCAGTTTTACAACCGGGGAAAAAATGTTGGTGTAATCGATACCTGCTTTCTGCTGAAAGCCCTTGGCTACAAGTCTCGCCTTGTACCTTTTGGAACCATCATGTTCCTCCTTGACTCGATACACCCATTTGTTGTGTAACGCCTTCTTTCCAATGGGTAACTCAGCTAGCTCCCATGTATGGTTTGAGATAAGGGAATCCATCTCTTCTTTCATTGCATGCTCCCACTTGCTAGATAATTCTCCTTGACATGCTTCCTTATAGCATTCAGGTTCTCCTGCATCAGTAAGCAGCAAATAATTCATGTACCTTCTATTTGGTATAGTAGGCCGTGAAGATCTCCTCAATACTGTAGATGAAGAAGATGGAGACTATGGTTGATCAGTCTGTTGTGTGTTAATCTGCGGTGTCTGTTCCTCTGGCTGAGGACTTTCCACTGCTTGTTGCACTATACTTCTGTCTGAGAT
This sequence comes from Chamaenerion angustifolium, assembly GCA_946814005.1. Taxonomy (NCBI): domain Eukaryota; kingdom Viridiplantae; phylum Streptophyta; class Magnoliopsida; order Myrtales; family Onagraceae; genus Chamaenerion; species Chamaenerion angustifolium. The sequence continues at coordinate 8,475,561 of OX328279.1, forward strand.
ATCATCTGGATCAACGTACATAGGATCGCTCTGTGCTACACTACTGGGTTGTAGTGTTTTTCTGTCCTTGTACATGACCTTTTCATTGAATATCACGTCTCGACTTCTGATCACCTTCTTTGTCTGGTCATCCCAGAACTTGTACCCAAGCTTATCTCCACCATATCCGATGAAGGTGCATTTTAGTGACTTGGAGTCAAGCTTCCCCCTAGCCTGATCACTAATATGCACATACGATACACAACCAAAAACTTTCATTTACCTCTTTTTCGCTCCATACCTCTTCTGGTATTCTGAACTCTAGCAGAACCGATGGCCCACGGTTGATAAAGTATGCTGCTGTATTGACTGCATCTGCCCAGAACTGCTTGGGCAGTTCTGCATGTATTCGCATGCTTCTGGCTCTCTCAGTCAATGTCCGGTTCATTCATTTTGCTACACCATTCTGCTGTGGTGTTCCTGGCACAGTCCTTGCTAGTCTAATTCCATTCTCAAAACAAAACTTCATGAACTCCATGTCATCATACTCACCACCGTTGTCGGATCGCAAAGTTTTGATCTTTAAACCTGTCTCATTTTCTACCATGGCTTTCCATATCTTGAACATTTCAAATACCTCAGATTTATGTCTCAAGAAATAAACCCATACCTTTCTGGAATGGTCATCAATGAAAGTCACAAAATATGACTTTCTGTCAATGGATGAGACAGTGGTTGGACCCCAAACATCCGTGTGAACTAGCTCAAGCTTTTCCTGCTTTGCTGCTCTGTCACTCTTCATGAAGCTCCCTCTCTTTTGCTTCCCAAAGATGCAGCTTTCACACAAGTCAGTGTCAACTGACTTCAAGTCTGGTATTCTTCCCTTGGAATGCAGTATCTTGGGACCCTTGTCACTCATGTGACCAAGTCTCTGGTGCCAAAGATTTGGATCATCTTTGCTGTCCGCAACTGCAATTGACCCACCAGCGTTCGTTGTCATATAGAGCGTACCACTCTTCTGGCCACGAGCAACTGTCATTGCACCTTTACAAACCTTCCAAGAATCGCCATTGAAGGTTGTGACACAACCTTCTGTTGCGAGCTGCCCTACCGAGATCAAATTCTTTCGTAAGCCAGGAATGTGTCTCACATCCCTTAACTTCCACACAGATCCATTTAACTTGATATGTACATCACCCTTGCCAACCACATCACAAGGTTGATCATCACCAATATAAACTTTGCCAAGATTACCTGGTGTATAACTCATTAAGAGTTCTCTGTTGGAGGTCGCATGAAAGGAAGCTCCCGAGTCAAGCACCCATGACTCAGACTTGCTCTCCAAAGAGCATACCAAAACATCACCTGCCTCTTCTGCAACGATGTTTGCTTCCTGCTTGCCTTCCTTCTCCTTCTTCGGGGATCTACACTGGTTCTTGTAGTGCCCGAGCTTCCCGCAGTTCCAACACTCGATCACCTTATGGTTCTGATTGTTGGAATTTTTGGGATTCTGATTGTGACCTCCCACCCTTGGACTTGGACTTGCCCCCTCCATTCTGCTTTGAATCCCTACCTTTGCTCTCTACGTTCAAAGCTGGCCCTGAGCTAGAAGTGGCATTCCACTGATTTCGAATTTCTTCAGTCATAATGATGTTGATCACATCATCAAACTTCAGAGTTTTCTTTTTACCTGCAGTTTCGCTTATTGGAGTGACTATGCATTTCCAACTATTGGGCAACTGCCCAAGAATTAGACAGGCACGTATCTCTTCACTAAACACCATGCCCATTGCTTCTAGCTCTTCTATCACTTCTTTGAACTTGCTGAGATGATCTATGAATGTTGTTCCTTCTGACGTCGTCATATTGAACAACTTCTTTATCAGATGAATCTTGTTTGCTGCAGAAGGCTGTTCATACATACTGGAGATGGCCGCCATGAGAGATGCAGTCGTCTTCTCATTCTTGATGTTGTAGGCCACTGATTTTGACAGTGATAGTCTTATGTGCCTGAGAGCATTCCGATCCAGTACCACCCAATCCGCATCTTTCATTTCCTCTGGTTTGTTACCCAAAGGCAAATAAAGATCCTTCTGGTACAGGCTGTCCTCAATTTGCATCTTCCAGAATCCAAAATTTGTGCCATCGAAGTGAGAAATTTTGGACTCCTTTTCTAGCGCCATTGCTCCCACTCGAACAGATAGGATGAATACGAAAAGTTATTTTCCGTAAATGACTTCCTTGCCTTTGATTCACCAACTGAAGGCTCTGATACCAATTGTTGGGATATTAGCTGCTGCTAATTTCCACCTTGCAGGATCTTGGGGCTCGATGGATTAAGAGAAATGCAAAACGACACAAGGATTTACGTGGTTCACCAATTTGGCTACGTCCACGGCTCACACCCACACTTCACTATAGATAAATAGTGTTACAATGTATCGCACTCTGAAACACTCACTCGTATTTCTGGCTCACAACAACACTATTTTCTCTCACACTCAAGAAACCAACAACCAACTCTTCTCTCAAATTCGTAATTCAAGTCTGTTATATTTTCCTTCACATTGTTGGTTCTTATAGGCCACAGAAGTTGACTTGTCCACCTTCATTAGTGCTCCACCAGAAGTGCTCCACTTCAGCACCAGCAAGTGCTCCACCAGAAGTGCTCCACTTCAGCACCAGCAAGTGCTCTACCAGAAGTGCTCCACTTCAGCAAGTGGTGGTGACCCGAATGTCTCCATCATCAACAGTGGTGGTCCGAAAGTCTCCATCATCAACATATGGGTGGTTAAGTACGATTTTACATCTCACTGAGCATACTATCCATCCTATGCATTATTTGGAATTTTCCCAAATTTCACGAAAATCTTCCAAGGAATCAATGCTCTGATTTCATTGCATGCAGAGCATCTCCTTCGTTTTTGAATCTCGTTTGCGGCAGTTTAGTGGGGCTTCGTATCTATCAGGTAGTTACTTGTCATTCTTATGCTACGGTTGATGTTCTCATTGGTCGGGCAAATGGTTGATGCCGAATTTAAGTAATAATTTATGAATTCAGTAGATTTTTGTCCATGCAATAAATTAATTGAGTTGCTGGACGTTGTGGCTTTATTTTTGTCCTGGAGATTGCTGATCTTGGGCGAAAGAGATGGAGTGATTCTGTGTCTGGGTGCATGCTTTGTTCTTCTAAGGAATTTTTTTTATTGCTTAGCAATTCTAATTGTGTGATAAATAGTCTTATCAGGATTATGTCCTTTCGGTTTAACTTCGACATGATTCAATCAGTAGCTTTTACTGTGGATTGAGATATGTTGGATTCAGCTTACTGGAAAAATTGCATGGTTGATGCTATATTTGGACCGCTGAAGGAGGCCAATACGTGGCTCTGGACGATGGCACGACTTCAGAAAACCAGATTAACTTGGAGCAACAAGGTAGTCTTTCATTGACTGGTGCACTAAGCAAAAGAACAGTAGATGTACTGTGGAGGGATATACAACAATCGAAGAATGGTGAGCAAAAGAGAACTCAAGATGAACAACCCACTTTAGGTGAAATGACTTTGGACTTTGGAGGATTTTCTAGTCAAGGTGGGTGTTGTTGTTGAATCATCTCCAGACAAAAGGAGTGGCAACCCTAGTGTCGCGCTTAACCCAACTAGTGGATCACAACTGCCTCAGCAAGGCCAGTGGATGTAGTACGGACAATCTTTGATGCTGACAGAAATTCTACTGATGAAGAGTGAAACCCAGTTGTGAGGGAAGTGAGGAGGAAGACAACATTGACAATGATAATGTTGATGATGATGCGTCTTGGTGGGAAGAAGCTACTCATACTGCTGATATGGTGGATGAACAAGTTGGTTGAAATCAAAAGGAATGTCAATCGTTTTCTGCACTAAAAGACCTGCACCAAAAGGACAAACAAAGTAATAGTAGGATGGATGGACTTATGTATTTTGGTATAACTTATTGTAGATATTACAATTTTTAGCTTTATGTTTAACTTAGTGTGGTTGTGGGTTAAGTAAGGGAAAACACAATCCCATTCAATCGACGCTGAAATAATGCATTTTGAAGATAGACATGGATGTTGATGTATTTAAGGTTGTTCTAACTAGTTTGAGTTTACTTATACATATTATATATAGTGCATTATGACAAACATTCTAACTATATTTTGTCACGTGACAAATATTACAACTGAAATAAAAAATGCAATGGAAATTTGTTTTTACAAAATTTCGACTAAATCCAAAACAATAAATAAACACTAACAAGTGCTCCATAATCATATCATAAATTACAACAAAAACTCAGAAATCATGGCTACAATCTGCATGAAAACAAGACATGATTCACGAGTAGAAACTTACTTATTTTTCGGTGAAAATTCTGATCTTTATCCTCTTCTAAGCGACGTCTCTAGCAAAAATCAATGGAAAATCACAGATGAAGTCTGCACGAATGAAGACGCAAACACATGGATGTAGAATCTCTCGGACGGAATGATCTCTTTGAATGGTAAAAACCTAATTTCAGACAGGAGAAGTAGAGGAAGGGTTAATATCATCAATCTGTCAGAGAAAAAACACGAACATGACAAGAATAGGGAGATGTATGGCTCAAGGGTATTTCAGTCTTCACTATATACTTTTTTCTCAATTTACCATCAAATTGCACATGTGACATACACGTGTAACGTTTTCCATCCAAATGGATGTCAAAATAAAGCAGATATATTTATGATTTTTGGAGTACCCCAAGTAACAATTGTTTTTGGTACCTATTCTTAAAAATGTGACTTATGAGGTACCTAAATTACTTTTATTCTGTTTTAAAACCGTAACATAACTCTCAAACTCTAACATATGACCCTAAACTTATTTTTTTTTTTTTTGACAATGAACATAGACTTATTCAAAACCCAATCTTGTTAATTCATTATTTCCTAGGCATCAAGGTTTCTAATTCTACATCAAGGTTTATGAATCTCAAGTACCTTAAAGTAAAAAATGAAAATAGTTCTTAGTGTACCTATTTGTAAAATATGTTTTTTTATATACCTAAAGTGGGTAACAACCCACAACCGACGAGAGTTTAAGGCCTAACAAGGGGGTTGGTTCGTGGAATACAGAATGTATCGGAATACGAAAGTCCGTATTTTGTTGTTTGGGTACCCAAAATTTGCGGAATATGGAATCATAGTTCTGTGAAGTACCGAAATAACCATTATTTGGTTTTTGTACGGAATGACTATATTGCGTCGTTGTGGGTTCTTCCTAGGAGAGAGACCTCATGTTTATTGATGTGCTGGATTGGGTCTTCTTCCCCATTGTACTCGAGGATCGTCTTGGGAATGACGTCTTTGGGTATTTTTACTGTGACTAATGAGGGTGTGAAGGGGTGAGACACCTTATCTCTCAAGGTCATCATCATTGCGCCCTTATGTTCTTTATGTTTCCTATTGATAAGTTTTTCAACCTGTCCGAGGTTTAAGAGGGGTTGGTCGTTCTACTTGATCAAGTAGAACTAGGTGCTTGTCGAGTGCAAAACAGTGCGTTTGGTAGAATGAATGAATGCTAGATGTTGCCTCCTGCTTAGGAGGAGCAGTGTCCTGCTCTTGTGGAGGCGTGTCCTAGGGTGGTTTTGAGGCGTCTTTGCGTGTGGTTACCTGCTTCTTAGCGTGCTTCAAGAGGTCTTCAAAGGCTACCCAAAGTTTTTGTGTGAGCGATCCTAGACCCTCACGCTAAGTGGAGGAGACCATTGATTGATGTAGAGGTGGTCGTAGGAGACTCGCGCTCAGAAGATAGTTCTCCATCCGACGAAGGGGAAGGTTCTTTAGTCAGTGTTAGGATTGGTTCCTGGCTATGGGCCATTGATGGATCTGCCAGCGACAATGCAAACATAGGATAGGTTCGAAGGCTCCTCGAGAGGGCTCTTCCCTAATTGCTTACCCTTGTTGATTGTTGCATAAATCTGTATCACTTTTTGTTTGAATTTCCATATACGACACCAACTATTGGTACAGAGTACCTCAATTTTTCTACTGAGCCATGAATTATCGATTTTGATTGCCTTGGATTGCTCCTAGCCACCGCAGTTGGTCCGAGTATTTACAAAAAGGAACAGGTGGAGGTGGTCATCCGGGTTCCTCTTTAATGCTTTAATGAGTATGTATGTGATGATAGTAATCAATGAATACTTCTAGTAGGCAAAAAAGGTATAGAGTATTTATACCAGTCGAACCCTAGTATACGAATAGATATACAATTGTTTTACGTTATGAGATATACCGTGTCCTATATTGGAGTACCGAATAGACTTGGATCCTTGAGGATAGAACACGTGTTTTTAACAAATGTTACTCGTGTTCTGATGGTGAAGATCATGCAAGCCTCGTTTCCATAAAGGGGTGACTTTGAAGCTTCCCAACGGAGGAGGGGCCTTCTAGATTTAGGCGACCGCCGGAGACTAAGATTATTGTTGGATCAATTAAGCCTTAAAACTATTCCATCACAAACCAAGAGAATAGATCTGCTCTTTGACCCACAACCGCTACATCTCTTCAAAGTACTCATTAGAGACTATCTAAATTGAGGACCAAGTTCTGTTGTAAAAACATTTGATATTCCTGACATGACTTGTTTGGAACATTCTATTGATTGTCTGAATTTCGATGCAGATTTTCCGCATCATTTATTGATGAATGACGACAAAATACAGTAGAAAAGAAAGCAAGGTATAGTAGTGAGTCGACTAATAAGCAAGCTCTTCTTTCCTTTTGTGTCTTCTCACTACCCTACCTACCAATGAAGAAATCGATGGAAATCATGGAGGAGGGTTTTATATATAATAGATCAAGTGAGTATTCGATTGAGAGTGGATGGGGATGAGTTAGATGAAGTCAGGCTGTCCTGTGGAAGTGAGGCACCGATGCCACATTCTGCTGTTTGGATCCACCGCTCGTGGGTAACAAATGACTTCTGGAATGGGAAAATAGACATAGTGAGTATTGCAGATCCCAACCGTGATGCCACTGTATCCTGCAAATGCTCCATGAACCTGCAATTCATCATGGAAAATATGTCATACGCTTGCTTCATACATAAATATTAAATACAAACAAAAAGACCCACCGCATTTTGGCCAAGAACAGCACACAGAATTCCATCCGATGCATTGGCTCGGCATGCACGGATCATATACGTAGGATCAATGTACTTCACATCTGCTGGAACACCAATTCCCTTGAAATATGTTTTGGTCTGTTCAATAGCAATCTCACATTAATTAACATCACACACACTCACACTTCTTCTTGTCTATTTGATAATCTAATGTCCAACACCAACCAACCTCTTGTTGCAGATGTACTCCAATGTCACTCAGAACAGTGTTTCCAGATGCATCCGTCGCATTTGTCTTCTGTAGTAAATCCTGAAAAAAATCCCTTCATTCTTTTTTATTTTGTTTCAAAATCCAATAATCCCATCATCCTTTTGATGTATCAGTTTATTTACATGAGTTAAGTTGGTATCCGGCTTCCATCCCCGTGAATATTCTAGTAAAATCAGATCAATTCTAGTAAAATGAACCATGCTTATTAAGTCAAGGACGTACCTGCCCAGCTCCCTCTGCTACACAAACTACCGCTGATCCCTTTGTTTCAATGAGATACTTGAGATGCTCCAACACACCATGAGGTCCATGCAAATTAAAAGGTACCTATTAAATAAATCCATAAGACTTTACTTTATAATGAATGGGAGGAGTTAATAGATTAGATGCCCGACATGTAATCAATATTTGCATGCAAGCATACCTCTGGTATTAAACAGATATCAATTTGTCCACTAGCAAGGGATGCATGCATTGATATGTATCCACTGTTGCGACCCATTAATTTCACAATGCCTATACCATGGTAAGCACTGTGTGCCTGCAGTTACAGTAAGCAACACCAACACCACTATAAGGATTACAAATATACTCATCAATCGTAAATATCATCATGGAATTACAGTCACTTGCAATCAAAACAAAAGGCTGACTTGACCTACAAATTATCTGCCTTTAGATCAATGGAGTAAGGATTCAAGGAGAGGTGTGAGTCATCATTGAAACAAGTATATGGATATCCAAAACCACATAATGCAAATGCGTGTTAAGACTACCTCCGTTTTTAATTGGCAAAATTCTTACTTTGATAAACAAATAGGACTTTGGAATATGAATTGCAAACTCCAGTGACCCTTATTATTACAAGACCTTAGATACACATTGTTTTCCTTCTGCTGCATTGCATGAATAAACTTGTGCATTATAGGAGCATATGACTAGAATAAACAAGTAACAGCAAAAGCCAATTCAAAACTACGCTATATACCTCAATGTATGCAGAATTTACTGCACGCTGTGCTTCCTCAACAGCAGTGTCAAAACCAAATGTCTTATCCATCAGCAATATATCATTGTCTATAGTTTTTGGGACACCAACAACAGCCACTCTCATACCTCTTCTACGACACTAGAAAAGATAACACAGGATGAGTCAGTTACCTTAAAATCCTATTATAAAATTAGCTGTTAGGCTGGGAAAAGTAAATAAAACTACAAAATTTCCGAAGTGGAACATGCAATCATACTCAAAGATATCTCTATGCATCGGTTATTGCAATAACCAAGTGTAAGTGCCAAAAGTAAGAAAATGAACCAGGAAATAGTTAGTCTGTTCAAGACATTTTATTCAGTTCAATTACTAGTTTGTATGAAATTGAGAGTATAAGTATAATCCATTAAATTAGAAAATCTTCCAGGCTCAGAGAGAACTATTTGCTACAGAATCACGTGTCAAACGACTTTCAGAAAAAGTTGTTAAGATCGTAGATATGATCTGAAACAGATTAATCTAAACCTCGTTTTTCTGGCTACTAAAACTTGTCAGATATCATCTTCTGTTTATGCTAGAATGCCTGCCCTTCATTTTGACTGTTCTATTATCCAGCTCTGCTTGCTGACTAGGTAAAATAGGTTGTCAATTATTCGATGACGTGAAGTGAGACATTCCTTAAGCTAAACATGATGAATCTTTGAAAATTGACAGCTTGAATTGTAAATTCTTAAGGCAGAAATGAAATTATGAATTCTATAGTTAACCATAGATTTTTTTATACTACTGACACAAGTAGTATATTATATGCATTTAAGGTCTATATGTCTCAAATTGAACAACCTCATCATGAATTGCATTCGCTCCAGCATGTGTACCATTCCCGCCCAGCACAAAAAGCATGTTAATTCCTCTATTCTGACATCAAAACAGACAATATGTATCAGGTCTTTTAGTACTGCTTATATGGTGCATCACAAATACAAAAATCTACAAGCAAATCCACTTAAGCCGCTTTAGGTATTTGTAAGAATGACTACCTGCATGCTGTCCACAATTGCAGAAATCCCAGGTCCTCCACGTGAAACTCCTAATAAGCTTCCTCCAGAAAGATGGATATTCTGAACTACTTTGCGGGAGAGCTGATCAAGATGGATATCTAAATGTATTAATAATACTGATACACCTACTAGGACATCTTGTAGTCCTTGCACAAAATAGCAACCTTATGCTATACAACGCTCAAAAGGATAAATTTCAGTACCTACCGGCATTTCTGTCAATTCTTCATCACCGAAACCACGATAACCAAAAGGAATCCCTACAATATTTTTTACACCATATATCTCCAGAGTAATAACCACCTACACCAAGAACATTAACAGCATGTTAGGGTCAACAATATGCTGGAAAGGGACTATTATAATGCATACTGAATCATTTCCTTTTCTTTGCAAGTAGATACGGGCAATTTAAGCAAACTGGATAAGCAGAACTAGAAGAGTCGACAGAAAACTAAAAAGTAGAGGTTGTGTATTTAATTGTGAACGTCCACCATTTAATTTAAACCCATAAGATTTGAATGGAATAGAGTCATATGATTTTATAAACCCATAATTAATTTAACAGGTAATAGAACTTAGTGTTGAGCTAATTTGGACTTGAAACAAGTCAATTCCAGTTGAAAGAGCAGCTGTTGTTCTTAGGACACTTAGGATTATGAGTTCTTGATCAAATGAAAAGATTATATTCCATATAATAATATTAAGGTGTTAGTTTGAAAAGCGCCAGATGATAGTTTTACAGGAGCGGACCTGTCTGATGACATCATTGAGCCCAGGGCACAGTCCCCCACAAGTAACAATGGCTGCCTTCACTTCTTCTGGTTTAAAATATATTTTCTCCCGAGGACCAGCTCGATGAACCCTACATTTAGAATAAGGTTTAAGTGAATAAAACACTTGCAAATCATGTCAAGATCTATTGTGACATAAGTATGATTTGAACTTGAAGGCTACTTGCAGTTAAAAATACATATTTCCATATGGATAACAATCTCTATTCCTTTCGAAGACTGGGAGGTACAGAACTTGTTACTGCTTAAATGGACTATATGAGATTCTGATTTGATTGAAATGAAAAAAGTCCAGCTAGTAAGACACCACAAATTGCTACAATTCCTTTTATACAGTTTTAACATTTCTTTCATCTATGGATTAGCAGATTAGTGTACTAGAGTTGCAGGTGGATATGCTTCAAAGTTCAAACACGCCAATGAAAGAATGAGAATGGTTCTGCAACAACGAGACAAGGAGATATCAAGAGGTTTCAACAAGGAGAAGATACGTTCTGTTTCGACAAGAACATTTCGAAAAGTTCATGGTGAAATGGTACTCCAAGAACAACTACTGTGATAATCCATTTATTAGGAGGCCCTCAACAAGGTAATAGACCCGAGGTGATGAACATTAAAAGAAGTTGTGGCCAAACCAAAATGATGGGTATGGAACTTTAACTCGGAACTAGCTTTTATTGTCAAAGAATGGGGAGATTTCAGCAAGTAAACTGTTATCCGAGTTACATGGCATTGGAATATTAAGAGAACACATACCACTGCTCAACCCAAGAGCAATCTGGATCAATACACTCGGCACCGGCAGATGTAGGTGTTGAATAATGAATGGTCTGTTTCACAGAGAATTAAGTTAAAAGGCATCACATTTAACTTGGAAAAAAAATAAACAAAAAAAAATCAAGAATGATTAAAAAAAATCCATCAACCACCTTGTAACCACGATAATCAGCAAGTGTAGATAGGCACATAATTTAAGGTGTCTGTACAGAAAAGGCCGTGATATTTCATAGCATTTAAACTTCGGTGTCAAAAGAACAGGACATAATTTTGGTAGCATTTAAACTAGACACCTAACTGGACTGCATATCATGATCAAGCAGAGTTATGCAAGCGAGAAAAACTTGATGGCATCGTCACTGTCACAAAGACTTCATGACAACTGATATGGTGCATCTAACGGCTGCCTTTAACAAGCAAAACATAAACTTAAATGCCTGAGATTCATCAGGTAATTTACTGTTGAGGCCCATTTTGGCCATTTAAAAAAAATAGACAGTTAGGAGGGTAAGTCGAACATAACATAACAATCTAGTAGAAGAATTCGTCGGCATTGGAAATGTCATGAAACAAACAAGCATATAAACAGAACAAGAAACAGGGGGGGTCCACCTTAAGAAGCACCCTATCGTTATTGTTGATGTAGCCATGCCACTTCTCGTCTGACGGGTATCCATCTGCAAAAGCTCCAGTTACCGGCGTCCTGTTTGACCAAAATTCTACAACATTGCAAGCTCAACCTAGAGGAGATATAGAGAACGACGATACTGATGCGATGCAAATGCAATTTCCATGCAAAGTCAAATGTTGAAATAGAATGATCGGAAAGTTGAAGAGAAAGAAAAAGGACCTCATTCTCAGGCAAAAAGTTGAGGGAATGGTGGCAGCATCCGGGAACACGTCTGTTAAGTGAGGAAGATCAAATCGACTCTCAAAGTCTTTCTGGAACTTGGATTTCCAATCAGGATCGCTGAAATCCACCTCCTGATTATGATGTTGCTTTTTAGCGTGTATTTTGATCTCAAACATGTGGTCCCTTCTGCGAGTCTTGATGGGAACTCCGTGACTTAGCTTGTCCTGCGATGGTATGAAGGCAGCAGATGAGAGAGAGAATCTGGCTCTGCGAGGAGTGGTGGTAGTGATCAGAGCGTGAGAGGAGGGCGCAATGGCTTCCATCACGTAAAGGCGGAGATCCCAATAATCGTGGTCGTAGAACCAAAAGAATCTATAGAAGGAGAAGAAGAGTCCAATACTAGAGAGAAGCTGCTGTTGAGAAACGATGCTGGAGTTGATCTGGAATAGAAGACTAGAGGGGAACAAGAAGAGAGAGACACAAGCCGGCGGCCGCTGACCAGTAATTATAATATATATATATATATATATATTAATTTCACTAAATTGTATACACGAGATCTCAAAAATGAAGGAAGTACTAAGGAGAAATATGCCGGGGATGACCGATTATGCGATACAAGAAGAGAAAATGTTAAAAGGAAAACTCCAAAGATTTTGGACAATGGAGGAGACATATTGGAAACAACTATAGATGGTCAAATGACTTAGGGACGGAGAGCGTAATACTACATTCTTTCACCATACCACGATAGTAAGGAGCAGACTGAACCAAATATGCAGGTTAAGGGGAACAAATGGGGAGTGGATAGATAAGGAAGAGAGGATAGCCGATGAGCTCCACTGATACTTTGGAGACATGTTCACCTCGGAGCAAACTGAACGGGGAGATGAGTTCCTAAGATATGTACTGAACCAAATATCACCCGAGATGAATGCAAACTTGACAAGGGAGGTAACAGATACATAAATAAGGTCGGCTACATACCAACTAGGCGGGTCACGTGCGCCGAGTTCGGACGGGAAGCTGCTGCAACGTTTTGTACAAAATCATATCAAAAGTGTTGGTGAACCGATTAAAGATTTATCTATCAGAACTTATCACTCATTTCCAGAGTGCATTTGTATCAGGTAGACACATAGAGGATAATATCATGGTAGCCAACGAAGTATTCCACCACATTCACATGAACCACAATGAAAACAAGGTGGAATGCGCACTGAAGATTGACATGCAGAAGACGTATGAATGGGTGGAGTGGGAGTTCCTAATCACCACACTAAGGAAGCAAGGCTTTGCGGAACAATGGTTGGGATGGATAAGATAATGCATATAAACAACTACCAAGTGGTGGTAAACGGAGCACGAACAAACTCTATATCCCCAACGCGGGGTATCCGGCAAGGTGACCATCTATCACCCTAACTATTCATTCTACTTGTGGATGTACTATCACGAAGAATGGAAGGGGCAGCTAGGGAGGGAACCATACAGGGGATCATCCTCAGGAGACAATTCCCGGAACTCCACCACCTACTTTTTGCAGATGACTCCCTATTCTTCATAAAATGATCACACGAGAATGCAAGCGGTCTTTGGAGCATCTTGGAATCTTAATGTTAGGTATCGGGCCAACGGATAAACAAAGATAAATCGACCCTATATTTCAACAAAGGGCAATACCGAATGAGAAGAAAGTGGTGGAGGATGCACTCCATATAAAGAGCACGTGTGACCCGGGAAAGAGAGACGATCAAAGAGGGAGGCACTGGGATCCTTGAAAACCAAAATCAGGGATAAATTGGGAGGGTGGAGGTTGAAAACACTAAACCAAGCGGGGAAGGAAGTGCTAATAAAGGTGATCATCACCGCGTTACCCACGTATGTCATGAGTGTTTTCCGCCTCCCAAAAACATGGTGCTCGAAAATTGATACTCTCATAGCGGACTTTTGGTGGGGGCAAACAACAGAGAGAAAGAGAACGCATTGGAGAAGATGGGATGTCCTAACAAAATCAAAAGAGGTGGGGTGGGGGGTGGGGGGACTAGGGTTCCGGTAACTCCAAAGTTTCAACACGTCGCTCCTAACAAAAATGGAGGGTCGAATCATGACCGATCCCGACACAATATGCGCGCAAGTCTTAAAGGGGCTGTATTTTCCACGTTGCTCGTTATTAGAGGCGAAAAAGAAAGGCTGATCCTCGTGGGTATACGAGGGAGGGGGAGACCTAATAGGCTTGTTCAAATTAACCAGTTCAGATGAACTGGTCTGGAACTGGTTTGGTTCGAATCGGTTCGGCTGAACTAGTTCCAAAACCAAATTAATGTTTTTACGCTTCAAATAGATCAGTTCAAAATAGTACCAAAAATCCAATTTGAATTGGTTCGACTCGATTCGTTTTTTGATACTGGTTTATACTTAAATTTAAATCAAACCACTTTAAACCTATATAATTTTAGAACCAGTTTGAAGCAAAATCAACTAAATCGGTCTTAAACTAAACCAAACATAGAAATGTCTTCAATAAACCAAACCCAGCGATGTATTGGACTCTCGTATGTTGATGTTGGACAGGGTTTCAGTCGGTTGAGGAACAGTGTTTCAATCGGTTTAGTGTATTTTTCAGTCGGTTCAGTATTTTTTCAGCCGGTTCAGTGTTTTTTCAGTTGGTTTAGTATTTTTTCAGTCGGTTCAGTGTGTTGGATAGGATTTTCAACCGGTTTAGTTTCGGTTTGAACTGGATTATTTCCTAACCAAAATTGTTATGAAAAAACCAGACCAGACCAGTTCGAACTGGTTCTGAACCGGTTCGAACCAGACCAGTTTTTTTAGAAACATAAAAAATACTATTTTTTTACAAACCAGACCAGTTCAGTTCTGATCCGGTTCGACCCCAAACCGGTTCATGAACAAGCCTAGGACCTAAGAGTAAGTGAGCTCCTTCATCCGAATGGCACATGGAATGAGACCCTTGTGAGGAGCATAGTAGATCAAGAAGATGCAACCCATATTATTAACATCCCCTTACCGCACGATGGGGGAAGAGATCGGTATTTATGGCCACATACAAAGGATGGAAAACCACAAGTCCGATCGATCTACCACAAAATAAGGGAAAGGACCGAACAACGACCAAGGGTGAATCCACACCACCACGACACCTTTTGGAAAGACATTTGGAAATCAAAGGTGATACCAAAGGTAAAGAACTTCATATGGCGTCTCGCAACAAACGTTATAGTCATTAAAGCAAACATGGTGCGTAGGGGGATGAATGTACCTCTGAGCTGCCCGATATGCGATGAAGTTGAGACATGAGAGCACATGTTCTTGGAATGTGGATGGACGGAACAGGTTTGGCTCGACATACTTGGGATACAAGTGGACCGACCGAACGAGCTCGACATGGTAAAATGGCTCGAGAGGAGGAAGGCGGAGCTGAATGGAGGAAGCACAGCGAGCAACAAGAGGTGGGCCCAAACGCTACTCACGTGTTGGCACATATGGAAGGCAGGATGCACGACAACCTTTGAAGCGAAGCAACCAAGCCCTAGGGGTGTGGTAATGGAAATAAAGCAAGCCTATGAGGAGTAGAAAGGGGTCAGCCGAACAACACCATGCACGCCAGAGGATAAACCGCCCCAACGATGGCAACCACCAACGGGTAGCACAATCAAAATAAATTGTGACGCCTCATGGTGCAAGGAAACGCAAAGAGCCGGCATAGGGGTGGTGGCAAGAGACAAGGACGGAAAACTAGTAGGCGGGGTGAATCGGAGACAAAGGAGCGACGACATAGAATCGATGGAAGCCATGGCTATACAAGAAGGAGTACGACTAGCGATTGAAGCGGGATGGCAAAGCATCATCATAGAGACGAACTCACAAATGGTTCACCAACAAATCATGGAGGGGCCGAAACATTAGAGGTTGTTAAACATCATACCGAATATCCAAGCACTAGCAGGAAAAATTGAGCAAGTGCAATGACGAGTTATTCCAAGGACGGGCAATGAATGTGCGAATTGGATAGCAAAGCAAGTGAAATTGGGAGTGTGTCTTAATGATTGGGTCGAAAGACCACCATTACCCTTTGTATGTTTAGTAGCAAATGATAATATGTACAAACTTCCGTGACCAAAAGTCACGACATTTTATTTCTTAAAGTAAAGCGGTAATTTGATAAAAAAAAAATGTATGCAATTGTGACACATAAGTTTTTTGATGCATCTTCTTACTCCTGATGTCAAATTAATCAATTCTAATTGGTCCATATCAAACATACAATTCTCATTCCTAAGTGGCATGCTATGTAAATCACTTTAAAAACTTTTAATTTTTCTCATTCATTCTTTAGATAAGTTACAAAATCTTAATTATTTCTCTTTATTTCACATGTACATTTGTAATTTGGTGTAAAATAAATTTTATGTAATGGAATTTATACAATACCAAAATACATAATATTATATTTTATGAATATAAATTATGCACATAATAATTTTTTATATTACAAATTAAATTAATTAATTAATAAACATCTCATACATTATTATAATTTTATTTTTAATATATAATTGAACATGTGAACTAATGATAATAATATTAAAGTGAATCTTACTAAAATGAATAACTACTAATGATTGTAACATTTTTATAAGCATATTGTTTTTGATCAAATATCACTTTACTTTAAGAAATAAAACGTCGTGACTTTTGGTCACGGGTGTTCGTACATCATATCATTTGCTACTAAACATACAAAGGGTAGTGATGGTCTTTCGACCCAATCATTAAGACGCACTCCCAATCTCGCTTGCTTTGCTATCCAATTCACACATTCATTGCTCGTCCTTGGAATAGCTCGCCATTGCACTTGCTCAATTTGTCTCTCTAGTGCTTGGATATTCAGTATTATGGTTGACAACCTCCAATGTTTCGGCCCCTCCATGATTTGTTGGTGAACCGTTTGTGAGTCCGTCTCCATGATGATGCTTTGCCATCCTGCTTGAATCGCTAGTCGTACTCCTTCATGTATAGCCATGGATTCCATCGATTCTATGTCATCGTTCCTTTGTCTCTGATTCATCCCGTCCACTATCTTCCCGTTCTTGTCTCGTGCCACCACCCCTATTCCGTCTCTTCGCATTTCCTTGCACCATGAGGCATCGCAATTTATCTTGATCGTATTGCTCGTAGGTGGTTGCCATTGTTGGGTCGGCCTATCTTCTTGTGTGTGGGATGGTTGGACCATGAGGATTGTTCTGTTGGCCCCTAGTTGTTCCTCATAGGCTTGCTTGATTTCCCTTACCACGCCCCTCGTGTTTGGTTGCTTCGCTTCAAAGGCTTCCATCCTTCCATATGTGCCAACATGTGAGTAGGGTTTGAGCCCACCTTTTGTCGGTCACTACGCCTCCTCCATGCAACTCCCCCTTCCTTCTCTGAAGCCATTCCACCATGTCAAGCTCATTTGGTCGGTCCATTTGTATCCCCAGTATGCCGAGCCAAACCTGTTCCGTCCATCCACACTCCAAGATCATGTGCTCCCGTGTCTCGACTTCACCGCATATGGGGCAGTTCGGGGTAACATTCATCCCCTTACGTACCATATTCCCTTTGACGGCTATGGAATTTTTTGCTAGACTCCAAGCGAAGTTCTTGACCTTTGGTATCACCTTTGCTCTCCAAATTTCTTTCCTAAATGTGCCGAGATGTGTTGGGTTCGGTCTTGGTCGTTGATCGGTCCTTTCCCGTACTTTGTGGTAGACTGAACGGACTTGTGGGTTTCCATCATTCTTATGTGGCCATATGTACCAGTATTTGCCCCCATTGGGTAGTGGTATATTGATGATATGGGCTGCATCTTCTTGATCTACTAGGCTCTTCACAAGGGCCTCATTCCATGTGCCATTCGGGTGAATGAGGTCGTTTACTCGTAGATTCCCCCCGTGTTCCACCGTTATATCCCTATTCACCTTTTTGCTCTCCTTGGTGTATATCCATGGATCCTTAAAGACTCAGATGTGCTCTCCCGTGCCGATCATCCACATGCCTTCATGCTTCATTACATCTCGGCCATGTATGATGCTACTCCATCCCCATGAGGATCGACCTCCCTTTTTCACCTCAAGTAAAGAACACCGTGGGAAATACAAACTCTTTAGAACTTGTGCACATATCGTATTGGGTTCGGTCATGATTCGGCCTGCCATTTTTGTTAGGAGTGCCATGTTGAAACTTTGGAGTTCCCTGAAGCCTAGTCCCCCAACCTCTTTTGATTTTGTTAGAACCTCCCATCTCCACTAGTGTGTTCTCTTTCCCTCCGGTGTTTGCCCCCACCAAAAGTCCTCTATGAGAGAATTAATTTCCGAGCACCATGTCTTTGGTAGGCAAAAGACACTCATTACGTATGTGGGGATTGCGGTAATGATCCCCTTAATTAGTACTTCCTTCCCCGCTTGGTTCAAAGTTTTCGGCCTCCATCCTCCCAACTTATCCCTGATTTTTTACTTTAAAGATCCCAGTGCCTCCCTCTTTGACCTTCCCCAGACCGATGGTAAGCCTAGGTATTTCCCCGGGTCACCCGTGCTCTTTATGTGTAATGCATCCTCTACATCTTTCTTGTCATTTGGTCCAGCCCCTTTATTGAAATATAGGGTCGATTTGTCTCTGTTTATCCGTTGGCCCGATACCTGACAGTAAGAATCCAGGATGCTCCAAAGTCCGCTAGCAATTTTTGGTGATCCTTTTATGAAGAACAGGGAGTCATATGCAGAAAAAAAAATGGTGGAGCTCTGGGCATTGTCTCCTTAGGATGATCCCCTGTATGGTTCCCTCCCTGGCTGCCCCTTCCATTCTTCGTGATAGGACATCCACTAATAGAATGAAAAGGTATAGTGAAAGGGGATCACCTTGTCGGATAACTCGCGTTGGGGATATGGCATGTGTTCGTTCCCCATTGACCACCACTTGGTAGGTGGTTGTTGATATGCATTCTCTTATCCATCCAAACCATTATTCCACAAAGCCTCACTTCCTTAGTATGGTGATTAGGAAGTCCCACTCCACTCTATCATACGCCTTTTGCATGTCAATATTTAGTGCGTATTCCACCTTGTTCTCATTGCGGTTCATGTTCAGGTGGTGAAATACTTCGCGGGCTACCATGCCGTTATCCTGTATGTGCCTACCTGATACAAATGTACTCTGGAAAGGAGTGATAAACTCTGATAGATAAATCTTTAACCGGTTCACCAACACTTTTAATATGATTTTATACAGAAAGTTGCAACAACTTATTCAGTGGGTCTTTTCGTCAATTTGCATGTCATTCAATAATTTCATGTAATTTTTAATTTCGAAAATTATTATTTAATTCTCCTATGTCAAATTTGCATTCATCTCGGGTGTAATTTGATTTGGGATATGCCTAAGGAACTCATCTCCCGGTTTGGTTTGCTCTGTGGTGAACATGTCTCCAAAATATCGGTGGAGCTCATCGACTATCCTCCCTTCATCGTCTATCCACTCCCCATTTGTGCCCCTTAGTCTACACATTTGGTTGCGTCTCCTCCTTGCTATCATGGTATGGTGGAAGAAGGTAGTGTTACAATCTCCGTTTCTAAGCCATTTAACCCTCGACCGTTGTTTCCAATAAGTCTCTTCCCTCGTCCAAAGCCTTTGGCGTTTGCCTTTCAACCGTTTCTCTTCTTGGATCGCAGCATCGTTCATTCCCCCTGCGTGTTTCGCCTTAGTGTTTCCTTCGTTTTTGCAATCTCATGCATATTGTTGCCGAATCACCCCTTGCTCCATTTCGTGAGTTTCAATCGACACTTGTGTAGTTTTTTATCACTCCTTGTATTTCTCTCCCCATTGTTGGTCTATCCCATGCTTCTTTGATTAGCTCATTGCATTCCGGGTTTTCGAGTCACATTGCCTCGAACTTGAACCGTCTTCTTGCCCTTTTTCGCGGTTGCTTGAGTTGGACTACCATTGGTGTATGGTCCGACCCAATGGCTAGTTCGTTAATGCATCTCCCTTGTTGGTGCCGAGTTGCCCGATATGTGTTTATCAATACTATTGGTTGTGGCCCAGCCCTTGGACCGGTCTGTTTCAACCTGGGCCGGTTTAGGATTAAACAGATCCA
Organism: Chamaenerion angustifolium; assembly: GCA_946814005.1. Taxonomy (NCBI): domain Eukaryota; kingdom Viridiplantae; phylum Streptophyta; class Magnoliopsida; order Myrtales; family Onagraceae; genus Chamaenerion; species Chamaenerion angustifolium. Next base: position 8,495,565 of record OX328279.1, read on the forward strand.
ATTTTGTTATGAATGGTAAATGAGGAAGGAAGTAATATATTAGGAAATATGAATGTTGATATAATATATCAGGAAATATTTTCTTAATATTCTTCACAATATTGCAAAATATACGTGGAATATTGTTACTATTATTATTTATATCAAGAGAATATTAATGATATATTTCCTAATAATATATTTCCTAATAATATATATATATATATATTTCCTAATAATATATATATATTTCCTAATAATATATTTCCTAATGGAGTGTTTCCTATTGTAATATAGTTGTTGGTATTTCAAGGAGTACCATAAACTCTATAAATAGAATTGGTTATTCTCAATTAAAAACAATCTCTTACACTCCCGAAAAATTACCAACAAATATATTGCTCAAGAGTTAAGTCAGATCCGAGTTTCCAATTGTGTTCGAATTTTCGTCGAAGTCCGAGTTCAGGTATTGTTCAGTTCGGTTAAGGGAAACACTGTGTTTGTTTCGCCTTGACGACACTGTTTTATCCTGGGAGGTAATCGTCCTAATTTTCCTCTTACACGAACCATTTACGGTGAGGGGGGCGAAATTGCCTTAAGGAGACCCTTTTGATACAGGACTCAGTAATTTTCTGCAAAATCCAAATTTTTGGGCAATTTCGTAATTTCGTCAATTTGCATGTCATTCAATAATTTCATGTAATTTTTAATTTCGGAAATTATTTTTTAATTCTCCTAAATATTACCAACAATCTTAAGGCAATCTGTGTGTTTTAGTAATTTTAGGAGACAAAGAACCGACTCGGTTCATTAATTTGTGTAATCTGAAATAATAATTTTCGGTAAAATAATTCAGCATTTTCTGTTTCAGAATTATGGCTGCAATCAACAATGAGTTTGATATCAGTGCTGGAGCAATGGCTCAGACTGAAGTGCCTAATGCGTCGTCGAACGCGCCCGTCGTTGCGCCGACTGGGGGGATAACCATGACCCGTCTGGTTGGACTTGTGCATGCTGAGAAGCCCGAGAAATTTGACGACATCAACTTGTCTGCGGTGGTGTCTGAGGTGAGCATGGCTGATTCCAACCCCCGGGAGTGGTGGGTTGACACAGGTGCCACCAAGCATGTCTGTTCGGACAAAGGAATATTCTTCAATTTTGAAGAAGTTGATTTTGGGGAGAGCTTGTACATGGGCAATTCCGCCTCATCCGAGGTCAAGGTCAAAGGAAGCGTCATTTTGAAGATGACTTCTGGGAAAGAGCTGACATTGAAGAATGTGTTGTATGTGCCAGACATTCGCAGGAACCTGGTGTCAGGATCTCTTCTCAACAAGCATGGCTTCCGTCTTGTATTTGAGTCAGATAAATTTGTACTCACAAAAAATGGAATTTGTACTCATTATGAATGTTTGTACTCATAAAACTGTTTCTTCCACTTACGTGATTGAGTCTCCTAATCTTTGGCATGGTAGATTAGGACATGTTAATTATGATACCTTGCGAAGGTTAATTAACATGAATCACATCCCTACACTTCAAATTGATCTCAAACATAAGTGTGAAATATGTGTTGAGGCTAAATTAACCAGGTCATCCTTTCATTCAGTTGACAAGAATACAAAACCTCTTGATTTAATACATAGCGACGTTTGTGATTTAAAGTGTGTCCAAACGAGAGGCGGAAATAAGTACTTTTATCACTTTTGTGGATGATAGTAAAAAATATTTCTATGTATACTTGTTGAAGAGTAAAGATGAAGCTCTAGAAGAGTTCATGCTTTATAAACAAGAAGTTGAAAATCAACTTAACAAGAAAATCAAGAAGTTGCGTAGTTATAGAGGTGGTGAGTATGATGTTCCATTTGGTGAGTTTTGTGCTCAACACGGAATCATACATGAGGTTACCGCTCCATATTCACCCCAATCAAACGGGGTGGTAGAAAGGAAAAATCGAACATTGAAATAGATGATGAATTCAATGTTGATAAGTTTTGGGTTACCTCAGAACATGTGGGGGAAACTATTTTAAGTAGCAATTACCTTTTAAATAAGGTACCCCGAAAGAAAGAAGAGAAAACACATTTCGAATTATGGAAAGGTAGAAGACCTTCTTTCAATCACCTCCCAGTCTGGGGGTGTCTTGCTAAAGTGATGGTGCCTCCTCCTAAAAAGGTTAGGATTGGACCAAAAACTGTTGATTGCATCTTCATAGAATATGCTCAAAATAGTAATGCTTATCGGTTTCTTGTGCATGATTCGAAAATTTCGGATATACGTAAAGATACGATAATGGAATCAAGAAACGCATATTTCTTTGAAGAAGTATTTCCGGCTAAATCTAGGGGGAATGCAAGTTCGTCGAACCGAACTTATGAGACCATTGAAAATAATGGTCTAGACCTAGAAAATGTTGAGGTAGAACCTAGGAAAAGTAAACGAGTTCGGGTAGAAAAAAATTTTGGTCCAGAATTTTTCACCTATATGCTTGAAGCGGAACCTCAAACATTTCAAGAAGCCGTAAATTCTTCAGAAGGACCTCTATGGAAAGAGGCAATCAATAGTGAAATTGAGTCCATCTTGCAAAATCACACGTGGGAACTAGTGGATCTTCCTCCTGGATCCAAGCCACTAGGTTACAAGTGGATTTTCAAAAGGAAAATAAAAATAGATGGATCAATTGATAAATATAAGGCTAGACTTGTAATTAAGGGTTACAAGAAGAGAGAAGGTCTTGATTATTTTGACACATAATCTTCGGTCACGAGAATAACTTCCATAAGAATGATACTCGCAATAGCGGCATTGCGAAATTTGGAAATACATCAAATGGATGTAAAAATAGCTTTCTTAAATGGAGATTTAGAGTAAGAAATCTACATGGAACAACCTGAGGGTTTTGTTGTGCCAGGACAAGAAAAGAAAGTTTGTAAACTTGTTAAATCACTGTACGGTCTGAAACAGGCACCGCAACAGTGGCATCAGAAATTTGACAATGTAATCCTGGAAAAAGGATTTAAAATAAATAAATGTGACAAATGCATCTACGTGAAAGATACAAATGAAGGTTATGTCATTTTGTGTCCTTATGTTGATGACATGCTTATCGTTGGAAGTAACAATAAGATGATTCAATCCACGAAGGATATGTTGAATTCGAGATTCGACATGAAGACATGGGACTTGCTGATGTAATTCTTGTAATTGAAATTAATCGGACATCAGAAGGAATTGCTCTAAGTCAATCTCATTATATCGATAAGATATTAGAGAAATTCAACAAGGATGACAAAAAGGAGGTTTACACTCCAATAGATCCAAATAAGTATTTCTCAAGAAATACCGGAGAAAGCGTCCTTCAAGTTGAGTACGCTAGGGTTATTGGTAGTGTCATGTACTTGATGACGTGTACTAGACCTGATATATCACACGATGTTGGCGTGTTGATTATATATACGAGTAATCCAAGTATGGGATGGAATCAAAAGATTACTTAGGTACTTGAGATATACTCGTAGTTATGGGCTGCATTATACAAGATATCCAACGGTTATAGAAGGATATACTGATGCTAATTGGATATTAGCATCAAGAGACTCGAACTCCACAAGTGGATTCGTGTTTACCCTAGGGGGTGCAGCCATATCGTGGAAATCCTCTAAGCAAACAGTTATAGCCAGATCCACCATGGAATCTGAGTTTATAGCACTTGATAAATGTGCTGAAGAAGCCGAATGGCTACGCCATTTTCTTGAGGATATTCCTAGGTGGCCAAGACCAGTGTCTGCAATAAGCATATATTGCGATAGTCAACCTGCAATTGGCAGGGCACAAAGTCATATGTATAATGGTAAGTCTAGACATATTCGTCGTAGACATAATTCCATTAGGCAATTGCTCTCGACAGGAATCATCACAATTGATTATGTCAAATCGAATGATAATATAGCGGATCCATTAACCAAAGAGTTAAATGGTGGCCAACCAAGTGGTTGGCCACGAGTGGGGTTTGACTACCACGGGCCGACATCGCCCCCTCCTCCTCCCGTCGGGAATCTCCTTACCGCACCTAGGGCCAAAGCTGCGACCACGAAGGCTGCGACTTCCACTCCTGTCTGCAGCCTCCAGGGCTTGCTGCAGCCACGAAGGGTGCGACCTCCAATGCCTGCCGCAGCCACGAAGGGTGCGACCTCCAATGCCTGTCGCAGCCACGAAGGCTGCGACCTCGAAAGCCTGCCGCAGTCACGAAGGTTGCGGCCTCTAGGGCCACAACCACTAGGCTGGGGCCGCGGGCACCATGGCAGCGACCACCTCGCTGTGCCCATGGCTACCATGGCTGCGACCTTGATTTCGGCGTCAGGTTCGTCGCGGTGGGAATATTAACGTTAGACAATTCGAAAATCCACCTACTATGGATCTGATACCAATGTTGGATTTTGTACGAAACATGCAATCGTTTGGGGCACAACATAACACATATTTAAGTTAAATCCTTGAACGATTGCCTTAGCGGAAGCGAATCTGCCTGAGGTTGGGATCACGGTCTACCGGATGGGAGGACACGCCACGGTTTGACGGACAATGACGTATAATACCACAGCTACTAACCTCTGTCTAAAATGTATGGTGGCTATCTATCATCATGTTTTTCCTTAACCCTAAACACCCCTATATATACTGATTGATATATATATAGGGATAGATTTTAAGGCCAGACACACAACTGAGCTTATGTGAATGGGCTCCCACTTATGGGTGACCCATTATCCTAAAACCTACAGTAATCATTCTGATTGTTGAACTTCAAGTGATCGTGAAAGCATAACCGAAGCTTGAAACAGCAAAGGACTTGAAAGCTCGAAGCTGTAACAAAACAACTTTAGCAGAGCCGAACACTGAACGAAGAAGTCGAACGAGATGTACCTGGAAGCGAAGAACCGAACGCAGCACACACGACTGGCACAGAAAGAAGAAGAAGACGGCTACCGCTGCGGTTTCAGAGCTGTAACATCAACAGTTACAACAATAACAGTTGCGGTTCTAGAAGAAGACAACAATTTCAGCAATAATAGCCGAAGAACGAGCTGGAAGGCACGATTGAAATGAAAGCACGGCACGGTTGAGGAGAAGTAGAGAACTGAGGAGCTGAACTACTGAAATGAAGGCACGACCGAGGAAAAGTGGAGAACTGAGGAGTTGAACTGCTGAAATGAAATGAAGGCACGACACGAAAGGAAATGAAATCTAATTATGCAGGAAGGCACGGTTGGAACCCTAAACCGAAGAAGAACCGGTCGGTCTTTTTTTTTTTTTTAAAAGCCACCCAAAAAGAAATCGGAATCGAAAAAACCGGGCGGTTCTTCAATAATCGGCCGGTTCTTTAAAAACTTTCCAATTCACACTAATTGAACGAATTTACTATGCATTTCGATCTTTTAAGTGAAGTCGGACTGGCGGTACGATCCGACTCTGATAACTATGTCTGTAATAGATGAATTAACTAGAACTACACATAGTTATCTTGTAAGTGCCCGTTGAAACAACTTGCAAGATGAATTAACCAACGGACACTTGGTCCCAAATTATTCCTTGAATGGTGAAAAAGAAAACTAGATTGGAACAAATCACTAAAATATACATCTGTTTATGCAAATAGTAAAATCAATGTACCTAATCTTATTATTATTATTAGGGTTAATAACCAAAAAAAGAAACCTAACTTTGAGTACAAACCAAATAGCAAACCGAACTTATTTTTTTTTTACAAATAACAAACCAAACTTTTGGAATTAAGCAATCAACAAACCTACCTGAAATTTTCATTATTTTGAACGAATTTTTCAATTTTTGAGGGAGTTATTAAGTCAACATTAGTTGAAGTACTCTAAGGAAATAATATTACAACTTAATAACTCACTAATACATTGAAAAATCCGTTTAATTATAATAAAAAATTGAGGTAAATTTATTGATTGCTCAATTACAAAAGTTTGATTTATTGTTTGTCAACAAAAAAAAGTTCGATTTGGTGTTTGATTTTATCTCAAAGTTCAGTTTTTTTTTTTTTTTTATAATTAACCATTATTATTATTTTCCCTTGATAACATATATCAGATCTTTATTTTTGTGTCGTATCTTCAATCAATTGCTACGAGACAAACGTAGACCCTAGACCGAGCTACTGCGAAGGTACCCACTACTTTCCTCATCTCTCCACCCTCTTCCATTTTCACTCACGCCATTGATGGATTGCTCCATCGTTTAGGTTCAATCTCATTCTCTGTTATCCCATTCTTTTCTGTATTTTCAGTTGTGAAGCCCAAACCGGAAATTCTGCTTACCATCTGTTCTGCTCTATTCTGATACGCTAATCTGATCCATCCTCTGCGTAGGGCTTCATTCCGCCGTTCTAATGGATCATGCTGAGTTAACCACCGAACAGGTAATTTCTATTTTCAATTAATTGATTTTGACTTTCTATTCAACAGATTATCGGATCGCATCGGATTGAATTATCCTTGTCAGAGAAGTTTCTACGGATTCTGAATTCTCTCTTGTTCTCTGCTTATCTTGGATCTGTAACCCATCGATCGAATTGTTTGTTCGCATATGTTGTCAAAACGATAGACGAAACATAATTCTTACCGATCGAATGTCACTTTGACCTCAAGGTTTTAAGGAGGGACATCCCATGGGAGACATATATGACTACTAAGCTGATCACTGGGACGAGCCTTCAGCTGTTGAGGCGCTACGACAAGAAGCCAGAAAGTTACCATGCTCAACTGCTGGAAGATGTAAATTTTTGTTCATGATTTCGTTTTGGGGTCAGTGAATTTGTATTGACTCCAATTTATGATCACAGGATGGTCCAGCCTATGTTCGGGTATTTGTTTCCATTTTGCGGGATATATTCAAGGAAGAAACTGTAGAGTATGTCCTAGCTCTGATTGATGAGATGCTTGCAGGTGAATTTTGAGTAAGCTAGCATTAGTTATATATTTTGCTGCCGAGTTTTGGATGTTAACTGACCTATTTGGGTGTTCCCTTAATACAGTGAACCCAAGAAGAGCCAGATTGTTTCATGATATTTCTCTTGCAAGTGAAGATACTTATGAACCCTTCCTAAGTTGAGTACTTCACTCGTGATTGAGAGGCCAAAATTTCCACTTATTATTGTACTCTATTTATTGGGAGTCTTTTGTTTTACCCTATAAGTTGGGAAGCAGTCAAGGAGGATAACTAAGTACATTGGCATTGCATGAGAAGTATATTATTATTAAGCATATCAGGCTCTTGAAAGTAGTATGTATAAAGTGTATATGAACAAGCAAAGCAGCAGGGATTTGTAATTGGTTCTTTTATGGATTAATTTTAATTCAAGAACAATAACAGAATTGCATTATTGTTATGGGGGGATACTCTGTTTCGGCAAATGAGATATTGACATCATTTGCTGAATTGTTCAGATTACTGTGGAAAGGAAATTGGTTCATACAGGAGAAGAGCTGTAAGATTCTTTCCCTGATAATAAGGTAAGTAAACATTTCCAGCTACTTAGAGAGGCAAATGGCTTGTACAGTTACTGCACTTTAAGAAATCCTGATAACTCTTGTATGTTATAGCGCAAGGCCAAAAACGCAGAATGGACTTCTTGCAAATGGGAATCACTCAAACTCAAAAACAACGTTCACTGCCATTGATGATGTGTTGAAGGGTTTGGTTGAATGGCTTTGTGCACAGGTTGGTTTCACGCTTTTTTGCCTTATTGCATGAAATATGTTTGTTTCATAATGTGAAAGTTTGGTTTGAGTCTTATTTAGTTGTCAACTCATTACAGATATAGCATATATATATATTTTGGGGGGAAAGGCTTCCTGTGTTACCATTGATTAGCTACACATATTAGACGATAGAAGGTGGATATAGAGATACGGATTTGATTGCAGTGTCTGTTAAGATTTTGTATGTATCCCAAGGATTTTTATTTTTGTCAGAAACCAGCTATCTCAAATTTTATTAGCTCGGATGCAAATTTTTGTACTTGGAATGATTCTGCCTTCCGAATCTCTTTCATTATGGTCAGTCGAGTTCCTTAAGGATGGTCTCACAGTCTTAAGGAACCATTTCTGTTGCAGTTGACGAAGCCCACACACCCAAGTAGAGGCATTCCAACCGCTGTTAGTTGCCTTTCAACATTGCTCAAGGAACCTTTGGTCAGATCATCCTTTGTCCAAGCAGACGGAATCAAGCTATTAATTCCTTTAATATCACCCGCATCTACACAACAATCAATTCAGGTAAAAGTAGGCTAAATCAATTTAATTGTAAATAGCGTATGTTTATCTATATCTAACTTGGTTCCTTTAACTTCTTGCAACAGCTTCTTTATGAAACCTGTCTTTGTGTTTGGCTTTTGTCGTACTATGAACCTGCAACTGAGTACTTGGCTTCATCTAGGACGCTCCTACGATTGATCGACGTTGTTAAGAGCACCACAAAAGAGAAGGTAACAGGATGTCTGTCTCAGACAAAATCCATCAAGTTCATTGCAGTAAGGCTTTATGAGGATTTTGCATGAATGTACAGTTGTACACAAATAGTGGGAGGACTCTTCTCAAGAATAGGGATTTTACTTTCTGAAAGTAGCAGTTTCTTAGTACAGCTAATGCAAGTTTTGGTGAATTTGAAATGGATCATGTCGCAGAGTGGTGGGCCTAACTCGTTATTCTTTTGTGCAGGTTGTTAGAGTGGTTGTCTTGACTTTTAAGAACTTTCTTCCTCAAGGAACATTTGGTGCACAAATGGTTGATTTAGGGCTGCCTCAAGTTGTTCAAAGCTTAAAATCACATGCATGGAGTGACGAGGTAAGGTTTTCTTGCCAGTCTTTTTTTCTGAATGAATGTGTATAGAAAGGAGAAAGTTCTTGAAAGCCTTACTAAAATCACATTGAGTGAGAAATCTTAATGTTCTCCAAAGTATCTTTGCTACTTTAAGACTAGCCATCAGTATGCTTGGTTTTCATGAATAACTAAGCAGTAATAACTCAATGTTCATCCTTTCCAATATGTATTCATAAATTTTCTGGCACCAACTAGCCCTTTTCCTCCAAAGTGCTTAAAGGTTCGAAAAATTAATTGGACGTTGGAGTGTGGAGACATTACGGATGCATGCTTTAGTCTATATGGAATGTTGGTGGATCATGCATGCTTGAATACGAACCCACTGCTTTGTATGGAATGTTGGTGGATCATAAAGTACTTGGACTGCTGTGGTTAAGACTAAAACCATAAATTGACCATTCTTCTCACTACAATATCCTATGAACTTTTTTCTGTCATTTGTCTGCTATTGTTCTTTACAAGTATCTAGCGTTTATTTGTTTTGGTGAATTTGGTCTTGTTTTTTCATTTTTTTTCTTTTCTTTTCTTTTCGTGTTGGTGTTTTACTACTCCAGAAAGATTTGACAAGAAGCTTTGAAGTTGTCTCTTAATCATGGTTTGGAGTAGTTGCCAGTATAATTGATACCCTAAAACACGTAGATTGAGGACGACATATACCTTTATTATGTTCTGAATAAAGATTCACTCAGCTTCTAAAATCTAATATGATGGCATAAACTAACTCTGCTGTGCTTTTAATTTGTTATGATGGTGTTAAAGCAAAATTCTCCAGGAACTGGACTCTATTTATAGTGTTTTACAGTCACTAAAGTGTTTTTAATTTATGATTTGACAGGACTTACTGGATGCTCTGAATCAACTGGAGGAATCGCTGAGGGATAACATCAGGAAATTGAGTTCGTTTGACAAGTACAAACAGGAAGTTCTCCTTGGTCATTTGGACTGGTCCCCAATGCATAAGGATCCCACCTTTTGGCGTGAAAATGTGACATGCTTTGAAGAGTCAAATTTTCAGGTATTCTTTTTACTTCTGAAACAGACTGAGCTCGCTGCCTCCTCCATCCTTTGTTTCTTACAACTATATATTTTATTTTGTGTATAGATATTGAGGGTACTTATCACCATATTGGATTCATCAAGCGATCCAAGGACTCTATCTGTTGCATGCTTTGACCTCTCACAGTTCATCCAGACCCACCCAGCTGGGCGAATTATATTGACAGACCTGAAAGCCAAGGAGCGTGTGATGAAGCTGTTGAATCATGAGAATGCGGAAGTCACAAAGAACGCCTTGCTCTGCATCCAGAGGCTTTTCCTGGGAGCCAAGTACGCCAGCTTCTTGCAGGTTTAAATAAACAGATGGTGGTTCTGAATTCTGTTGGTTTAGGAATGCCGGATATTTAGGGTCATGCTCTCTTTTTTGTACCCATTTATCCATATTTGTTTGCCATCTCTCTCCGGATTGGAACAAATAAAAAATAAAAACATCTGTTGATTCTCTTGATTGAACGTTCTTCTTCAGTGTGTACTTAATTAGTCAAGAATCTGTGCATTGCGCAAACTTTTGCTATCGTAAAGAATATTAAAGTGAAACTACATCACTGCACACGTACGTCCGAGTTATCTTATCTATTTTACCACTTTTTTAAATAATCAATGCACTATTATATAGCAAAATATTGTCGAATGCATGTTCTATTAAAATTTCGTCAGTTTCACTCGTTAAACATATTTTCTTTTTGGCCAAAATACTCGTTTTATTTGATGAAATAAAACGGCGTGACATAGTAATGGGAGTTCAAAATTACAATCATTCGCTAATAAAAAAGTAAACGGAAGTGGGGTCGGGACACTCAATCGTTTAACCACACTCCCATATGTGCATGCTTTACTATCCAATTCACGCATTCGTTTGCTAATCTTGGAATTGCTCGCCATTGCACTTGGTCAACCTCGCTTGCTAGAGCTCAGATGTTTGGTATGAGCGTCGATAGACGCCATTCGGTTGCCACATCCCGAATTTGCTTGATTATCACTTGTGAGTCGGATTCGATGGTGATGTTTGTCCATGATTTCTCTTGAGCTAGACGTATCCCTTCGTATATTGCTTGTGCTTCAAGTGTCGTGACATTGTCACTACGGGTACGCCTATTCATTCCACCCAAGACCTTGCCATGTTCATCACGCGCTATCACCCTAAGTCCTCCCCTATTGGTTCGAGCACACCACGAAGCGTCGCAGTTGAATGTGATCGTGCCCGGGCTTGGTCTCGCCCACTTATGTGTTGTTGTCCGCTGGGGTTGTGTCCGTGGGCTGGATTCTTTTCGGCCTTGCTCCTCGAGTGATCGTTTGATGTCGCTCATCACTCTGGCTGGGGCCGGATGTTCACCCTCAAACTCAGTCTTGCAACGAGCCTTTCTATGTGCCACACCGTCATCATGAAAGTCTCTCATGGCCTCTATCAGTTGTATGTCTGGTCTGGCCCTGATTGGCACCGCTCGGTCAACCAAGCTCCTACGTCCCTTCGCTACGACCCGTCCATTGTTATGCCCAGCAGCTCCGTCCATAACAGCTCCGCCCATAACAGCTCCGTCCACCTGCAATCAAGTAGCATATGGGTTGTGGTTTCTGCAGCACCACAGAGTGTGCACCTCGGGTCCACCTGCATGCCTCTTCTGAGCAGGTTCATCTTCACTGTGAGTGAGTTCGACACCAGTCTCCAAGCGAAGTTCTTAGCTTTCGGGATGATGTTCACACCCCATATGGCCTTCCATAAGACCTGTTGCTGATTGTCCACGCCTCCATGATTTGGCTCGGTCGCCTGCACCTCCCTGAGTCGGTGATATATCAAGCGAGCCGGCGGTTGTCCTCCCCTATCATGTGTCCATATGAATACATCCACCCTCCGGTCTCTCGATAGTGGCAGGTCGAGGATGAGATCAGCGTCCCTCGGCTCCACCATGCCTCGCACCACTGCTTAGTTCTAGATTCCTCCCTCTCCAATGAGCTCGCTCACTCGGTGTCCGGCGTTGTGTTGTCGGTAGGTCTCCCCTATATGCGAAACCCATGTTTCGTGTACACCCACGGGTCCGAATATAGTAGTATCCCTTCGCCTGTTCCAATTGTCCACAAACCCTCTTGTTTTTGTACGTCTCGGCCCTCTAGTATCCTACTCCACCCCCACGATGCTCTCCCTCCCTTTCGGGCTTCTAAGAACTCACCGTTTGGGAAGTACAATCCCTTTAGTATCCGGATCCATAGAGATGTCGGTTCTTTGATTATCCGGGCTGCCATCTTAGCTAGGAGAGCTTTGTTGAACGTTTGGAGTCCTCGGAATCCTAAGCCACCCACGGATTTGGAGGTAGTCATTAGTTCTCATCTCTTCCAATGTGTTCTCCTCCTTTCCGATGTGGTCCCCACCAGAAATTTGCGATCATGGAATTGATCTCTGAGCACAATGTTTTTGGTAGGTAGAAGATGCTCATCACGTATGTGGGTATGGTCGTGATCACTGATTTTATCAATATCTCTTTCCCCGCTTGGTTCAGTGTCTTTGGCCTCCATCCCTCGAGCTTTTCAAGAATTTTGTTCTTGAGGTACCCCATTGCCTCCTTCTTAGACCGACCCCATATTGTTGGCAAACCTAAGTATTTCCCTGGATCCATCGTACTTCCCTTTTCTTACTCGGTTCCGCTCCTCTGTTGAAATGTAGGGTCGATTTGGACTCGTTTATGCGTTGACTTGATGCTTGACAGTATTCCTCAAGTATTGTTTTCAGTCTCCCCGCATTAGACGCTGTTCCTTTTAGGAAGAAGACCGAGTCATCCATGAAGAGCATGTGGTGTAGTTCAGGGCATCTCATTCTGAGGGTTATCTTGACTAATGTTCCCTCCATCGTCTCCTGTTCAATTCTCCTCGAGAGGACGCCAGCTAGGAGGATAAACAAATAAGGAGATAGCGGGTCACCTTGTCGGATTCCTCGCGATGGGTATAGTGTGTCTGACCGTTCCCCATTGACTACCACTCGGTATATCGTTGTTTCTATGCATTCCCTTGTCCAGTCAATCCATTTTTCATCAAAACCCCTCTTTTTCAGGCTATCTAATAGGAACTCCCATTCAACCCCGTCGTAGCTTTTTGCATATCCACCTTGAGGGCACATTCAACCTTGTTCGCGTTTCGTTTTGACTTGAGGTTGTATAGCGCCTCGTGAGCTACTAGAATGTTTTCATGTATTGCCCGACCTACCACAAACGCACTCTGATAGGGGGTGATAAGTTCTGGTAAATAGGTTTTTAGTCTATTTACCATAACTTTTGAGATAATCTTATATAGAAAGTTGCAACAACTTATCGGCCTAAAATCCGTTGGCATAGATGGGTTTGACACTTTTGGAATTAAAATGAGATCGGTTTGGTCTATGGGGTGAGGGAGTTTACCTGATATGAAGAAGGTTTTGACTGTGTTGATGACATCTGGTCCCACGGTTTGCCAACTCCTTTGATAGAACAAAACCGGAAAACCATCTGGACCCTCTGCTCTTGACCCGCCCATTTGATATGTTGCCCGAGTATCCTTGCATCCGTGACTGTGCATGTCAAGCTCGGGTTCATCTCCGGGGTTATTTGGTTTGGGACACACTCGAGGATCGGTTCGTTCGGTAATGGTCGATCCGATTGGAATATTTCCCCGAATTATCTCCTCAACTCCATTGCGATCCCAGTTTCGTTTATGATCCAACTGACATCCCTCCTAAGGAGCCTACATATATTGTTCTGTCGTCTTCTTAATGTAGTAGTGATGTGAAAAAATGTGGTATTGTGGTCTCCCTCCTTGATCCATTTGACCCTTGATCGTTGACTCCAATACAGTTCCTCCCTCTTCCATATCTCTTTGATTCGGGTTTTTAGTCGACGCTCCTCTTCTATTTAGGCTTGGCTCATGTGTGGTTTAGCAACTCTCTTCAATTTGTCTTTCATTTTGGCTAACATTTTTGCATTGTTGCCAATATGCACTTTGCTCCATTGTGTCAACAACTTTCGACATCTAGGTAGTTTTGGGACAGCTCCATGACATTCTCGGTTCGGTGTAGTCCCTTCCCATGCCTTTTTTATCACCTCCTTACACTTTGGGTCTTCGAGCCACATCTCCTCAAACTTAAACTGTCTCCTGCTCCTCCTTTTACGTTTGGTTTCGCTTCTATTGTTGCACCATGTATGAGGTTGCCCCTTCGAGCCCATGTCCTCCACGTTAATATCCTCATGAGTTTATTAAATTTGTCCATTTGTCGTTGTGATTTAGGTCGACCACCTGTTTCCTCGTGTTGATGCCGAAGAGTATTGAAATCTCCGACCACCATCCATTTGTTTATTCGGTTTCCTCCAATGTGTCTCAATAGATCCCAATTTTCCGCTCTTTTGTGTTCATCCGTATCCGCATAAACCCATGTGACAAAACTCGGCTCCACCTCATGTTTCAACAATATCTCACAATCGATAAAATTGTGATTTGCATATAGTATTTGGACCTTTGTCTCCTCATCCCACCAAAGTGCTAATCCTCCTGACACTCCCCTCGGGCTTATGTACATTTTGTTCGGCATTCCTATCCTTTTCCGTATCGTCTCACAATAGGTATCCCCATTCTTTGTTTCCATAAGAAATATCATGTTCGGGCGATACCTCTTCGTGAAGTCTTTGAGGTGTTGAATTGTCAAGGAAGACCTCAACCCTTGACAATTGCACGAAAGTAGGCTCATTGATCTCGTGTAGCTGTTTTGGGACAGCTACCAGAACCCAGTTCAGTGATGTTCATCTCGCCCCTTGTCGAGGCCCTCTTGTTCCATTTGGTATCTTCCATTCGCTTTGGTAATCTAGCTCGAGTTTCCTTCTTTTGTGTGGTTGTCTTGCCCCTCCCTTTTGGCCTCCTACCTTCGGTTTGTGGTATTGCCTCCTCTTCCATTAGTTTCGGTCTTTTAGCTCGGGACACCTACTCCTCCATAGCCTCGCTTGTTCGCTTAAAGGTCATACAGTTCATGAATGGGCTTAGTCCCGTATCAATCCTTGTGGTCTCAGTTGGGGCTGGCTTAGGGGGTGTTTCAGGTGGGTTCTCTACCGTGTAGGGTTTAGGAATGTGTGGTTGGTCTTGTGGTTCGGTTGGGCTATTAGGTAGGTGGGTTATTCTAGGTGTTTCAGCTGGGTTGGGTTTTCGGGGGCTGGTTTGGTTGCTTGGGGTTGGTTGGGGGAGGTAGGATTGTGGCATGTGTGTTCTTTGGGTTTTTGGTTGTGTCCAGTATGGGTTGTACGGTAAGGTGGATGTTGGCGTGGGAGTTTGGTCGTTGGATTGCATGGAGTTCTGCAGGCTAATGGTTATGTGTTGGTAGGGCTTCTCGGCTTGTGTCGGATAAGGCTGGTTCAAAATGATTGGTTGGGTATGTATGACCAGAGCTGTCTCCCCGGGTGATGCAGTCAGGTCATGCTCGGGCCTATCCTCTGTCATGGATACCGGACCCCTAGCCCGACTCATAGTCTTGTTCGACTCCTCCTCTACCTCCATTGACTCCCCTCCCGTTCGGTAGTTAGTGCCTGTCCCCTGATCTGAATCAGACCAAGCTAAAGCATCCTCGGTAGAGTTCGTTCCAACTTCGCCTTCCTCGCTCTTTGCCTCGGACATGATGTCATGCAATGTCTTCCTATCTCTCGGCTTGGTACCCGGTGTTTGGTGACCGTCCTCTCCATCCTTGGAATCCTTATTACTCTACTGTTTCGGTCTTGTTCCAACCAACCAAGGGCCATAGGCGGGGGCTCTTGGTTTCGGTCCCGATCTTTGTACTTCCTCCTTGCACGTTTGTGTAGTGTGTCCCAATATGCCACACCCGTAGAAAAAGTCGGATAGCCTTTCATATTTTGTCGAGGCCCATTTCTCCTGGCCTAGAGAGTTCATACACCAAAATCCCGCCAAAAGTGGTTTGTTCACATCCACTTCCACCTTTATTCTCAAGAAGCTCATCTTCCTCATTTCCTCTCTTGATTCTATTTCGATACATTTTCCTATGCGTTCGGCAATCTTTCTCGCATTATCATTGTTGAACATCTCATATCCCAAATCATGAATTTGCACCCAGAATTCAACCTCGTTGAGGCCAATGCTCGGAGCCCACCTCTTAATACTCAGAATATGACCATTTATCGTCCATGGTGACATATCAGTTATCTTGTGTCTATCATCATCTTTAGCAAAATCAAAGAGCAATATTCTCGGGGCAGACTCAGTTATTTTCACAGTGCTAAATCTATCCCAAGCCTTATCAAGCCCACTATTAATGACTGTCAATTTGATCGGTCAATTGGTTATGAGCTTACTGACGTAGCGATCGGTTTATTCCTGGGGCTGGTTCCAATTCAGGTCCATATGGTCCCAGAGTCTGTTCTTGTCGTCGGAGATGGTGCTAGCCGTAGTCCACATGCCGTCAACCCGTCGCCACCTCCCTAGACCAGTAATGGATAAAGAAAACGGGTTAGGGTTAGGCAAGTTGCAGATTTCAATCCCATGTGAACAAAGCCCTATTCAGTGTGCATGGTACTATTCTCCTTGCTGTGTTTCAATCCCCCAGTGCAGCACGGATGGGCAGCTCCGATGACCCTAGGCTCAGGTGTAGGTTAGGTCGGTTCAGTTGGCTTGAGGTTGGTTGGTTGGGGACAGGCCCTGGGGAGCTGCTGCAGCTTTGCCGATGCTAATTGGGTGGTAGTTGTTTCGATCGACTTCGCCGAAGACTTCTCCTCTGTGTTTGGATTTCTGGAATTCGAATCTCTGAGTTTTGGCTCGATACTGTCTTCTTAATTTGGAGCGTAGCAATTGATTGCTAGAGGACAAGCCAATTAATGGTTGAGTTCAATCCCACGCCCAAACCTAGGACGGAGAGGAGACAATCACCACAGAAATCGTCGGGAGCCATGCGTGACTTCAGATGAGGATTGTAAGTGGATCCGTTAACATTTCTTCTCTTTCAGATTCGATGGGACAGACAAGCCACCTTAATACCACATGATATAATACATACTTAATAAATAGTATATATCAAGGTAATGAAAAAGGGTTAATAACCAAATTGCTACCCCAACTTTGGACAGTTTGCTACCTAAACTTTCACATTTGTTGCAAATTGTTACCTCAGTTAATTTTTCCGTTAAATATGAACGAAAAATGACGTAGCAGCACATGATTGATCTCTGATTTAATAAACTAAACAAATTTTTAAAAATACAAAAAAAAAAAAAGAAAAATTTAAAGGGAAAATGTGAGTTTTCATTATAATATTTTATTAAAAATATAAAATAATAAATAATTAGTTTTTATTTTGTTTCATATTTTCAATAAAAATATTATATTAAAACTCTTATTTTCTCTATTAATTTTCTATTTTTTTAGGTATTTTAAATAATTTTTTAATTTTTTAAACCGGGGACCAATCATGTGTTGTCACGTCATTTTCCATCCATATCTAATGGAAACGTTAACCGATATATCAATTTTCCCTAACTCCGAATGTATATGTAGTAAAATTTAAAAACGCAAAGTTCAGGTAGCAATTTATAAAGTGCTCAAAGTTAGAGCATCAATTTGATTATTAACCCAATAAAAAAATATCATTTTCGAAAAACATATAATTTTAAAAATTAAAATATTTTGATTTGCAAAAGATAATTTGACATTTTAAAAATTATAATTGTTTTATTTCACTTTTATATTATACAATTATATAGTTTTTTGTATTTGTTTTTCTCTAAGTTTTTCCAGTTTTTTATTTTTTACATAAATTTACCATAGATTAAAATTTAACAGCGGACTAACAAACAAAGGGTGCAACTAAAAAAATGAATATTTGTTTAGGTGCAATATACACAACATTGGATAATACATAAAATATAATGTTTCATTTATGCAATTTACCCTTATATAGGCTGAGTGCCTTCGCCCCTCCAAATAATAACAAGGAACTTTAGCTTACTTCGCTCATATGAAAGGTTTCGCGTATGTACCCGTGTTAAGGCTCGCCGAAGGGCGCCGCCAAGCCTCTTAGACGTGACAATAAGTCTGGCATCGCTCGATGATTTGACTTGACAGAACAATTATCCTTATAATCAATGAAGTGGCCCCTTTTTCTTTCCCGAGTCGATAAAAAGCAACCACAATTAAAGGAAATTAACCATGGTAAAGAAAGTTAACCCGGTCAACGGGTTAACTTTCCCTATAAATGACTTGTCATTCATTATTCATAGAACACTCTTACATTTATTACACTTTCACATTTTACTGCTTCTGAAAACCTGGACTGACTTAAGTTTCAGAGAGGAAATAAACAGGAACACCCGAAGTTTTTCTTTGTGCAGGTCATAGAGCAAATAAAAGTGACGCCTTGTGAGAGCACCCTTGAGAATAAGTGATCTAACGTTTGGCGTTGTCTGTAGGAAGGTGAGCTAAAATTACAGTCATGGATCCCGCCAATACAAGAGCGAAGACAAGCCACAAAGAAGCAGTCGAAGAAGAGTCGCTTTACAGCCTACAACGGAACCTGACATCCTTGGCTTTCATGCCACAGAGGGACCACGCTCTAGATGTGATGCCCCTCAGTGCTTCATCTCCCCTGGGTGGTCAGTTTAGGCCCCAGCCTACCACACCTGCTCCCATCAAGGAGCCTCAACATCAGCCACCACATCGACATAAGCTAGTCGTCCCTCACCTAGTGCAGTCCCACATTGCGTCTTCAGGAAGGGCGCCGCCTCCTAGGGAAATTACTCCAGAAGTAATCCTCACACCATCAAGTATTGCTGCCTTGGACGAGCTCCTGGATAGGCGAGAGCGTCGAGTGGTCGCCCGTGTAACCCGTCCAACCGAGAGATAGGGCATCAGATCCATTTATTCGAGAGATACTGAATGCTACGGTACCGCCACACGTCCAAAATCCACAGATTGACTGCGATCGAGGTGAGGGTGATCCGGTGGAGCAGATTCAGAGGCACGAAGCCTCCCTTCTAGGAAGGACCAACGATGATAACCACTTCGCGATGCTCGTCCCATCAACTCTAGGTGGTGTTGCCTCTCACTGGTTCTTTGGTCTACGCAAGGCGTAAGTCAAGTCATGGGGGGGACCTGAAAGACAAGTTTATCGTGCAGTACATGGGATGATGATATCTCATATACTGTGTCGGTACCCTGGACCACATCAAATAGAGGAATGATGATAGTCTCAGAGACTTCTATACACTCTTTAACAAGAAGCTGGCGTGCATTGATGAAATCATAATTGGCGTTGAGACCATTCGTGCTTTCGTTAGAGCACTACGCCCTAGAGGCTCTGCCTTATACGATAGCCTAAGCGTCATACCCGTCAATATAGGGGAGGAAATGGCGACGAGGATCAAGTCATATATAGAGTTGGAAATAGCCGAGGAATGTAGAAAGGCCCATAAGGATTCCAACAAAGATATCCATGAAGGAAAGAAGTCGCAGCAACGCCACCAGAAAGGGGGCCACCAGGATGACAAGCGTCGCCCCTGGTAGCATGTCCTAATTGGGAGACCTACGAAACTTTCACCCCACCCCCTAAATCAGCAGATTTCGGTCATCCTGAACGAGATGGACAAAAAGAGGCTGGGGGCCTCCCCCAACACCGCGAAAGAATGGGGCACCCATGGGTTCAGACAATGACCAATACTGTCGATATCATCGCTGCAAGGGTCACAAGATGGATGATTGTAAGATCCTCAAGAAGGATATTGAAGCTCTGATTCAGAAGGGTCTACTGAAGAATTTTGTGGCCAAGCGAGGGTGAATCCCCAACCCTGATCGGAGGGAACGTAGGACGTCGTCTAAAGCACAGAAGAGGAGTCAAGAGATCTCTAGGGAAAAATGGGGACTCTGAATGTGATAAATGGTGGCTTTGCCTCCGAAAGAGAGACGAGTAGCGCCAAATAAATTTACACCACTCAAACCTCAGGCACCGCTAACGCTGGGAAGCGATCAAGGACGGAGGATGAGATGATCATCTCCTTTTCAGGAATCTGAGATGGGACATGTGACCTACCCCGATGAGGAAGTACTTGTCATCACAACGGACATAGATGGGTACGACGTGAAGAGAGTCATCATAGACTCAAGAAGTTCAACGGAAGTAGTCTTCCTCGACTCCTTAAAAAATATGGGCAAAAGCGAAAAGGATCTCCATAAAGGAAATTTCCATTAATGGGCTTCGCCTCAACAGTTTCCTATCCAATTGGAGCCATCACCCTTCTTATATTCCTAGGCGAGGGGTGGAAGTCATTATCCCAGAGCGTCACCTTCATAGTGGTTGACGACCCGACTTCATATAACGCCATTTTGGGGTGGTCCATTTTAAACCCTCACCGGATGATCCACTCCACCTATCACCAACTACTTCAATTCCCAATGCCTCATGTGAGAGGGGTAGTGAGAAGGAATCAGCCTGTCGCCCGAAGGTATTATGTTCAGTTGGTGCAATGTCGTACCCAAAAGAAAGAAACACTGCCCATCTAGATAGACGAGGGCCCAAGGGAGGAAAAGTGTTGCCCGACCCCTGTGGAGGGATTGAAGAAGGTACCAATTGTTGGATTAGCTAAGGTCGTCCAGATCGGGGTGACACTCCCAGAAGAACAGACTACAGCCTTGACGCCACTACCGATCGAATTCAAGGAAATCTTCGCCTGGAGCCCAGTGACATGTTGGGTATCAATAATGACATAATCACCCAAGAGTTAAAAATTGATCCAAAGATCAAACCTATCGCTCAGACGAGACGACCCGTGGGGTAAGAGAAGGCTATAACCATAAGGCAAGAGGTCAGAAAGTTGCTCGACACCCAATTTGTAAAGGAAATAAGATTCCAGACCTGGGTGGCAAACCCAGTTCTCGTAAGAAAGAGTAATGGAAAGAGGAGGATGTGCTTCGAATTTAGGGATCTCAACAAAGATTGTCCTAAAGACTCGTATCTCTGCCTCGAATCGACCAGTTGAGCTTCATGGATGCCTATTCAAGGTATAACCAGCTAAGGATGTCCGAAAGTGACGCTTCTCACACTACATTCTACGTGGGCAGTGACATATACCACTATACTGTCATGCCCTTTGGACAGCTAAATGTTATCGCCACCTATCATCCAATGGTAAGTAAGCTTTTTGCGAGCATGATATGTATCACAACTAAGGCTTATGTGGACAGCATGTTAGTTAGGTTCATTCGAGGTGTCGACCATGCAGAGGATTTGAGGAAAACCTTTAAAAGAATTCGACACCATCCGGCGAAGTGTGCATTTTGCATCCAGTCAAGAAAATTCTTGGGATATATGGTTAGCTAGAGATGTATTGAAGTTAGCCCACAAAATCTCGGTACCATAAAAAGCATGAGGATCCCAACCTATCACAAAGAGGTGCAAAGCCTAAATGGAACACTAGCGGCGCTCAGTCGATTCCTTGCTAAATCAGGAGATAAGTCATTGCCCTTATTTTTAGTATTTAGGATCAATAATAAATTTGAATGGACCCCAAGGTGCGAGGAGGCGTTTCAGAACCTCAAGCAACGCCTCTTGACTCTCCCACCCTTAGCCAAGCCAACAAAGAGCGACACCCTTTTCCGATGTATTAGCCTCAGTCATGTGGCTGTAAGCTCAATTCTAGTAACGAATGTGGGAAAAGGGCCAAGTGTCAATCTACTATGTATCAAAATTCATATCCAAGGCAAAAATGAATTATATGGACGTTGAAAAGTATCTTTACGCGTTGGTAGTCTCGGCTAGAAAGCTTCGCTCGTATTTTCACGAACACAAAATCACAGTGCTAATTAATCAACCCGTAAAACACTTTCTTCCAAGGCCGGATACCCCAGACAGAATGATAAAGTGGTTGATTGAGTTAAATGAATTCTGAATTAAGTTCGCCCCAAGAACCGCCATAAAGGGACAAACGCTAGTAGATTTCATTGTTGAATCCACCTACGTATAAAAGGCGTCGATTGTTAGCAAAGAACCAACTGTTAAGGAGGCGCCGCAAATGCCTATCTAGGAGTTGTACATAGACGGGTATTCCAGTGCTGAAGGCTCAGGAGTGGGGCTTATTCTGACTCCCCTGGATGGAGGAAAACCTTGATAGCAGGGCTCTAAATATCTAAGGGAGTAGGTGCCTCCTCTCTACAAGTCCATTGTGACTCTCAGATGGTGGTCAACCAAGTGAAGGGAGAATATGTGGTGAAGGGCGAGTAAATGAAAAAATATCTCAAAGACGCTAAGTCTCTAATAAAGGGCTTCACTATTTTTGAAATTAACACCATTCCCAGGGATGAAAATAGTGAGGCAGACGCTCTGAGTAAATACACGTTGCAGCCAACGCCTCTTAATATACATTTATTGAATGTGTCGTTCATCCCATCTTAATGCTTCAGTATAAACAAGACGATAGATTGGGCGACGCCCATCATAGAATTTATGGAAGGGGGCATCGCACCTTAGGATGAGGACGAGGCAAGAAGGATGAGGCACATGGCATTGAGCTATATTCTCATAGATGGGATCCTCTATAAAAAAAAAGGCTTCTCGACACTATTCCTTAAGTGAGTTGCCCCTCCCGAGACCACGACCATCACAAGGTAATTGCATGAAGGTTACGCCATCTACCATGCGAAGGCGAGAGCAATTGTCCGAAAAGCCTTAAACGAAGGTTATTATTGGTCGACAATGAGTCAGGAGGCAAAGGATTGAGTGCAGAAATGTGAATCATGCCAAAAATTCACACCAAGGATTGGGCGACAACCCTTAGAATTGACTACTATACGCATCACCTGGCCATTTGTGCAGTGGGGTATCGGTTTGGTTGGCCCATTCCCCAGGTCAAAACAGAGGTATTATATCATCGTCGCCATCGATTACTTCTCAAAATGGATCGAGGCGAAAGCACTCGTGTCGACTATGGAGTTCCAAGTGATTAAATTTCTTAAGTCTAGGATCATATCCAGATATGGAATACCCAACGTATTGGTCAACAACAATGGCCCTCAATTTAACGGAAAGGAGCTTCGATGGCTTTGTAATGAGTTAAAAATTGTGCACCAACGTGCTTCATAAAATATGCTCAAACGAATTGACCGAAAGAAGCGGCGAACAAAATCATCCTTAATGCATTGAAGAAAAGGCTTGATGGCCTAGAAGGGAAGTGGTATGAGGAACTTGAAAATGTTCTTTGAGTTGTACGTACAAAACCTAAAACGGCTCCGGGAGAAACCCCATTTAGTTTAGTGTATGGTTAGGAGGTTGTTGCTCTTACTAAGGTAGCAGTACCATCTCATCAGGTAAAACACTATGAGGCGACGTTGAACAATGAGCAGAGACGCGTAGACTTGTACTTGGTATAAGCAAAGAGATGGAATTCATAAAAGATCCAAACGAACATGCGGCTTGCCACGACTCGGTATTATGATAAGTGAGTATCTTCTCGCCAATTTTACATGGGGGAAAAGGTATGAAGGAGAAATGAGTTTTCTCACATAGACAAACTGAACAAGTTGTCACCAAAATGGGAGGGACCATATAAGGTCGTCGGCATTCCTCACCCCAACGCAAGTCCTAGAATATTCGGAGGGAAAGAAATTAAAGTACACTCTCAATGTTGAACACCCAAAGAAGTTTTTTGCATTGTTCATTTAGGGTGGCACCTAAGCCTCATGATCGTAATATGTATTGGTGTCGCCTTCATAATGTTGGGATAAAATCTTGTTTGAAAAACTTAATGGTTGAAAAATAAGAGCGTCGCTAATGGATTATTCTTAAACTGATGAAGACTTAAGGTCTATTTATAGACGATGTAGAGGAAGTTCAAATGAATTCCAAGTATGGAAATTTGAACGCATTCGAGAACACAACTTCATAGTAAAGTGGATATTCCATTAAAACAAACACTTACATCAAAATAAATTCCAAGTATGGAAATGTAGACGCATCAAAGAATATGTATTTACATCAAAATTGGCACTCCATCAAAACAAAACATTTATAGCAAGAGAAAAGGAAGATAAACTTAAGGTGTCGACTCAATATCATCTTCATTAGAGTCGCTTGAGCCACTACGATCATGAGACGCTTCAGGTTTTCCTTCAACCTGGGAAGCCTCAAGTGCCACCGGTTTTTCCTTTGTCTTTGCGGGTCGCCGCCTCCTCCTTCTTGTGCTTCTGTCACTTGGGGAAGGCTTGAAGCCCCTTTACTTAGTCAATTGGAAATTCTGGTTGAACTCTTTTTATCTAAGTGGCCAAATCACCATAAATTTTGATCTGTTTGGTCAAACAGTGGTTCTTGGCGACCCGAGGAAACTCACGCGTCTTCTTGAACGCCTTGACTGCACTCGACACCTCAACCTTGGCAGTATCGCTCTCCTTCCCAGCTGCCTCCTGTCTTTGGAGCACCGCCTCCATCTACTGGACAACCACATGTTTCTCATTATCCAGCGTCGTCGCTCTCTTCTCGGCATTGCAAGCGTCCTCGAATGATATTTTCTCATCCTCCCTGGACTCGGTCAATTGGACTCCCTTGGACGCTCCACACAGATGGATCTTCATCCATTGATGGCTCATGGGAAAAGCTCGTTCTTACTCCTTCGAATGACGGCGCCCCTATCAGATACGCAGTGGTGTTGACTTTCAAGGCCCAAACAATGAAGCAGAATACGAGGTAGTCATCACCGGCTTAAAGCTTGCCAAAGAGATTAGCGTTGCTTCCCTACATGTCTATTGTGACTCTCAGTTGGTAGTGAACCAAGTCAAAAGAGAGTATGCTGTGAAAGGAGAAAAGTTGAAGATGTACTTAAAAGAAGCTAAGGCGTTGGTAGAATGGTTTGACAAGTTCAAAATAGAGGCGATACCGAGGGAGTCAAACCAAGAGGCGAACGCCTTGAGCAAGTATGCTTGGCAGGCACCACCCCTAGAGGTACACTTCGTGGAAAGCATCAACGAGAAAGCAGGCTTGGAGTGCCTGAATATTGATAAAGCGATCGATTGGGAGACACCTATTCGCACCTAATTGGAATTAGGGGAGCTACCAAAGGATGAGATCGAAACAAGGCGTATTATAATGATAGCTCCCAATTACATGATAATTGACGGGACGCTGTACAAAAAGGGCTTCTCAACACCTTTCCTCAAATGCGTCACTTAGTCCGACACAACCACTATCCTAAGGGAAGTGCACAAAGGGTACGCCGCATGTCACAAGGGAGCAAGGTCTGCAACCAAGGATATTATTGGCCCACCATGAACAAAGAGGCAACAGACATGGTGTTGAGATGTGAATTGTGCCAGAGATACGAGTCAAAGTCGATACGTCACCCTGTTGAAGTGACAAAGCATTAGCATTGTGTGTCCATTTGCGCAGTGGGGGATTGACTTGGTTGGACCTTTGCCAAAAGTGAAGCAACGCTCCTACATCATTATTGGATCCTACATCGACTATTTCTCGAAATGGATCGAACCTAAGGCACTGGCATCCACCACAAAATTCCAGGTGATAAAGTTTATCAAGTCAAGAATAATTTCAGGCGAAGGGGATACTCCTCTCGAACATCCTCAAACATTTCCTCTTTAGGAAAGGTGTGCACCGGGGACGAAAAGAGTGTATGCTCCTTCTCAAACTCCTGCACGGGAACATCGATGTGTCGCTCTAGAGTCTTCTACCTGGCACGCCTGATAACGATCCCAACATCAATGGGGCTTCGTCACTCACCTTCTCAGCTATGGAAAATGTAGAAGACTCAGTGTAAGACCAAATGATCATCGAATCTGCCACTATTGGCGCGTCATACTTCTTAGTGTGAAGAATGCTAAGTTGTTGGCACAGAAATGCATCATTAGGATAACGAGAGTAACGGACCACACCTTTGTAGGTCTCCACAGCATCTTGCGTGTCGGGGTTGAGGACCTTTTGCGACACCGTTAGAGGATCCACGTAATACTCGTAGCGCGCCTTCTTCTTCTCATTGGGATTAGAGGCGCGCTTCCTCTTGTATCCCTCAAGACGCTACCCTTCGAGGACTTACGCTCCTTGCACTCCTTTTTGTCTCGCTTCTCTTAAGGAATAACAGTAAAGGCATGAGCGATGCGTGCAAAATCTTGCTCTGCAAAAGGAAAAATTGAGTTATTACCCGGAGTGGTGGAGAGGGGTGGCGCTCAACAGATGAAATGTCGACGCCCCTTAAATTTTCATCGGTCTTCGCCTTGGAGATATAAACTGCACCGCCATGTTCATGTTCGACAACTATATGGGAGAGGGCCTCCAAGTCCCACTTAGACAACACCTTCGCAGAGGGATGGGTCGTGTAATGCTTTGGTGTTAAGACACCAGGAGACGCCCCCTTAAAGAAAAATACCAGTCTTTCCAATTGGAATTCCGGGTTTTAAAACCTCGGATGATGGGATGAGAAGTGTCCCATGACCGACTATTTGCATCAAGACTACGAGAAACGAAAAAGAAAAACACTAAAATGGTTGGAGTCAGGACAATAAAAATGACGAAAAAGGGTAAGGGAGTATGGGTAGTCACGTTGATGATGAAGATTTTAAAACTGCCCAAACACGAAGAGCGTTTGGAGAAAGTTAAGTAGGGAAAATACTGTAGTATGTACACATCTCTACCAACTCGAGGCAATAAGGAAACTTTAACCCCGCATCAATTTGAATAGTGAAAATGGTCTCCTTGCCTAGTTGAGGGACACTCATGGGGTGAGGGTTTTGAGGGTCCGCATCATCGAGAATGGGGTACCGAGGGTAATAGCCCTCATCCATTCCTGATTCCTCGACAAATCTTTCGAAAAGATCCTTTGAAATGAAGTTCGACTTTAGGTCCGTAAATCCGAGAGGGAAGAAGGGACAACTGTCCTCACCTGACCAAGGAGTTTTCGAGCCTTCCTACGACATAACGCGATGCAAATGTTGGAGGCGTCGATGGATTCGGTCGTCACCGAGCTATCTTGTTCGTGTTTGAATGAGCGTCTCAAAGAGCGAGGAAGGAATTGGGAGAAGTGTTCGGAAATATTAAAAAATGTAGAGAGATGTGGGAGAATTCTAGAGAGAGAAAGCTTCGGTTTTCTGATAAGTGGACAAAATAGTGGAATGACGAAGAAATTAAGATTTGTAGAAGACGATTCGATGGCTTCGGTTCAGTTTTCTCAACCGAAGCAGGTGACAGTTCAAATGGTTTCTGGTTTGGTTTCTTCAAAATCGCCATTAAGAACCGAAAGGTTTTCTTGGAAGCGGAAAACCTTTTAAAAGACTCGCCATGTGGCACAATGTCAGTCATGCAAATTCAAATTTCAAAAAGGTAATCATGATGTCATGGTGAAGACTGGACACGAAGAGACAACTGAATGGACATCGAGATGGCACACCACTTCGAAATTATGGTTCAATTAAGTGACCTGGAACCTAAATGGTGGGGCATATGGCGCGTCATTCATGGAAAAACAATCCTGAAGTGAGAAAAATGAAGAAAGATGCGCCACTCAGATGATATGAGTTGAATAAGCTAAGCGCCTGGCTAGGCGAAGGAAGAAAAGCACTGCTCCATTGGGTGAACCATCTTAGACTCTCGAGTTGAATATCACCGTTGCCCTCGTAAGTGTTCAAAGGCAAGCACCACTTACCCTACGCTTGGGGGGCAAGCTATTGGGTTCTAACCCATCTTTCGGGCAACCCAATCAAGAATCGACTCGACCCGAAGAAGACAGCAGCATCGCTACTAGCTACCTGCAGAGGCGCGCCTCAAAGGACGAAAGTCCATAAAGATGAGACCTGGTTAAACCACCCAACACGTCCATGGCGACGCCCCAGACGATTAGAGAACCGTTGAGGCGCACCACACGTACAGACACTCCTAAAGATGGATTGTGCCCAACGAAAACGAGCCTAAGGTGACACCCTAGTCTCATTTGGCGCGCCTGATAACCCTCGCACCTCTGGCCGTAGCTTGAGAGGTGTACCCCCCATAGGAGCGTGCCACCAAACGGGACACCTTCCCCATCCTTGGTCCCTCTTCGTACATGGGATAAGATGGCACAAGGTACAATGCTTGTCAGAGGGATAATCGAGTGTGTGCTCCAAATACAACTCTCCCTGACTTACGAGCGGACATTTAAGGATAATGCAGACAGGTCTTACCAAAAGAAATTGTCCATTCAACACATTAATGAGCACCCAACCATGGTCACTTAACCAGATGACAGATGGAATGCCCATGGTCAGGGTTGACCCGAATCAAGTTAGGGGTGAGGGTATAAATACCATCACCCACTTCTTTTTTGAGTTTAATGTCACATTGAATACACTCTCTACCAAACTCTATTGCATTTACTCATATTTCAACGAACCTTCGACTTGATCGTTGGAGGAGAAACACGGGAAGTTCCTAGGTTTTCCTTCTGTGCAGGTAACCGGAGCAGCAAGAGGACCAACCTGGAACGACGCAAATCAAGTCCTACCGAAGAACTGTGATCGAACAGTACTAATTCAAAATATACGAAAGATAGAGATCGTATCTCAATATAAAAAGAAGAAAAAATAGTTATTGTAATCTACTATGTCAACCTCACAAAGATTGACCATGGAATAAAACTGACATGATACCCAAACTAGGTATTCTCTATAAATTAGGAATGCCATCCCAAACAAGCAAATGCTGAATGAATGAATTCAGTCACTCAGTATCCAATTTCTTCTATCACTGAAATGGATGATTCCTCAAAACTAATCTAGTTAGTCCCACCCTATTCCTCCCAACGTTGTTGACCCAACTCCTTCCCATAGCTCACTGGACCCAACTTGATCAGTGTCAACTCCCGACATATTCGAGTCCCAAAAACCAGCACCATTCGCATCTAACAAGCAAATAATGATATAATAAGTACACAACTTACCAAGAAGAATGTCTTAACACATTCTTTTTTAACACTAGAAGTAGAAGCAGAAAGAAAGGATGGATGGATGGACGGACGGACGGATGGCACTCACAGTGATTAAATA
Organism: Chamaenerion angustifolium; assembly: GCA_946814005.1. Taxonomy (NCBI): domain Eukaryota; kingdom Viridiplantae; phylum Streptophyta; class Magnoliopsida; order Myrtales; family Onagraceae; genus Chamaenerion; species Chamaenerion angustifolium. The sequence goes on from OX328279.1 coordinate 8,524,505, forward strand.
GATGACACGATTTCTTGTCCTTCACGAAATCCTCCTGGTTTGATCTTGGTTTAGGCTTTGGACCCACTCCAAGAACGACCACTTGTTTTTGAGATTCAGCTCCTCCTTCCAAAACACAAAAAAGCAGCAGCACCATTACTATTTCAAGTGTATCTGAACCATCTGAGATCTTAAAACGTAAAATACAATGTACAACAGCAATGTTTTGAGGCTTGGAATACAAGTAATGAATCATTCTTGAAGACAAAAATCAATGGAGCGCCCCAAATACAGCAATGGCTAACAGAGTTGAACTCTTAAACTAAGGTAACCCCATTGAGGCACCCCAGATACAACAGGTGTTTTAGCTCTTTAGCTTGCTGAACCTTCTCAAGGTTTTGGATATCATTTTGGACTGAAATAGAGACATCATGCCTTAACCAGATGTTGTCATCAGATTTTGGAATACTGTTATCTTTGCTAATAGAATCAACATTTGGGAGAAAAAAATCCATCTTACCAAAAATATTCATATTACTGTTCTAAATGCTGTGGAGGAGAGCTACTATAAGCAAGTCCAGACCTAAGTTATTTGTGTTGGCATTATGTGTACGCATGTGTACTGTGTAGTCCGTCATTTCACATTTGACTACTGTGCAATGTGTGGGAGAGACTGTAGAGACTTTATTTTTTCTAAACATGTATATTCTCATTCATACTACCTTATATTTTTTATAAGTATAATTCAAAGACACTAGAAACTTTCGTTATATTTTTAAGGCCTAATTAAGAAATCTTACATACCTAATATATTGCAAATTAAGACCAGACTTCTAGACGCCTGACAACAGTACTCGACTAATAATGGCAAGTTTAGTTTATAACAATATGAAGGAAATGAAACAACAGCGGATAGAATGAGCTAACCTAGGAAAGGGTTGCTCCTCTTTCTTGACAATTGCACTACAGAATCTACTTGAGCGTTTACATCTTCCCACAGATTGCAAGAAACTGCACTTTCTTTCTCCAGACCAGAAATCTTAAACAGGTCAAAAATCACTGAATCAGTATCCCCATTACCCTCTTCCAGCAATTTTTGGTCACTTCCACTCTGCGCATCATTGGCCACAGTAGAACCCGCTGGTGTAGAAAAAGGCTTTAGCTTGTACTGTCAAGAGAGAATGTTTGTCTTATAGACAAAACTCAACTTGTACGTTAAGAAGACAAAGCTTCAACATTTTAATTATAAAGGCAGAAAAAATTACATAAAACCAAAAATACCATTGTATTGCTACCCTGTTAACCAATAAGACGGAGCTATAGTGGCACCAACATACGCTACTTCTGATAAATGTGGCCAAGTTTCATGGCTAGTGACGAAATTAGTGAAAAAAGAAATAATGGAACAGAGCTTGTATGAGTTATTCAACATGCTCTTTGAGACTTTGAACATACACAAGGAACTAATGGCATGTTTGGTTATTGGAATGGAATAAGGAATACGGATTCCGTATAAAATTGTTTGTTTCGCGGAATTACATATCCACGGAATCCGTATTCCTAGAGAAGTAGGAATAGATTTTCCGTCCGAAAAGCTCGAAATTGGTATTCACTGCTCTCACGAAATACGGAATATGTGGTCAAATGATAAAACTACCCTTGTACTAATCAATTATTTATATTTTAAGTAATACAATTTTTACTTAATTAAATTACTACAAGTTTTTATTTTTAATTAATTATATTTATATTTTAATTAATATAATTTCTACTTAATTAAATTATTACAAAGTTTTTATTAAAATATACTTTTTATTAATTAAATATATTTTTATTTTAATTAATTATTAGTAATATAATGTTTACTTAATTAAATTATTAGAATTTATTATTAAAATATACTTTTTAATTTAATTATTTTAAGTTTTTTATAAAATTTATTTTAAGTTTAATTAATTTTAATTTAAGCTTTTCAAATTATTTAATATAAATATTTTCAAATTAATTTATTATATAATATACATATTAAAGTAAAGTGCATATATGTCATTTTACCTTATTCCATTCTATTTTCATATATCATTCCACCAACCAAACTTTAAAATTCTATATTTCATTCTATTTCAATAACTCAAACAAATAACATCATATTATAACCTTATATTTCTTATTCTCTATTTTGTATTTCTTATTACTTATTCCGTCAATCAAACACACTGTAAAGAATCGATACAATAAATTGGTACATCACCTGTTGCTCAAGCAGATATTCATGACACACACAAAATATGAAAGTAATACCACGAAATAAAGAACATGTACTAATAGAACACAATTAAATGCGTCCATGGCAATGGAAGTACAAACGATTCTCACCAAGACTCTTAAAGCATGTTTCTTTTACGGAATAAGGACGAAATAGGTGATACAGATTTTATATGAAGTTGTTTCTTTCGCAGAATTGAAAAATTTCAGAATACAGAATTCTAGAGAAGTGGTAATACGAATTCCGACCAAAAAACTCAGAGTGCATATGGAGGGCACACCCAGAATAAGAAATACAAGGTAAAATGACCAAAATGCCCTCATTTATTTTATGTATTTCCAAGACTGCCATGCTCACCTCCTTTCATTTTTCTCCTTCCTACGTCCCTGCTTCCACAACCGAAGAAGAGAAAACTCTCCTTCATCAAGTACGACTTCTCCTTCATCCTTTTCCGAAAGTTCGAATCGAACTCAAAATTGTGATTCTGGGTTCTTTCCGAAACCAGAATCAGTGATTCTGGGTTCGGCTGATTGGGAGATGTTATATTGTTGTTAGTATTGCTTTGTGTTAGTATTGCTGTTAGAATTCAGAATCCAAAACCAGTTGATGTTTGTGTTTTAGCTGCTAAAGAATCCTCTATTCATTGTCATTGAGCATTAGATCATGTGATAATAATATAGAAACAGAAGAAGGAGAATGCAAGCTCAGTGACAATTTTTTATCGTTCTCTTTGTTTAGTGATGAGTGCTGATGTTGAACAATGTAGGTAATGGGTTTAAGCGTTGGCTCCTCACCCATAAATTCAGTTTCTCGTTTGGGAGTTTGGGTGGTAACCTTCTTTCTGCTGGATGCAAACCTCAAGTTTGTATTTGTAGCACACATAGATTTACTCTCAAGAATCTGCTATATCTATCTATCTATTTGTGGTAACCTTCTTTCTGCTTAGAGGAATCTCACATCGATGATGTCACGTAGGTATCATCTGATGCAATTTTCATGTGTTTATTTATAGGATCAGGATGAATTTTCAACAACTAATGCACTAATGCATGTGTGTATCATTTATAGGATCATATTGTATCATTTATAGGATCATATGTTTTGGATGATGTATTTGTGGTCATTTATGCTAAGTTTATAGCAAATGACATACACTTTTTGGGTCGGTGTATTGTCATGTTGTAATAGAATATTATATTTCGAATAGTGTAATTAATAATATTACGGTTTGAATATATATAAATTTGATGGGTCGGGGAAAAAATGGATTTATATTAAAATTTACATTAATTAAACTATTTAGTAAAAAATAATTAAAAGGAATTTCCTTTAAAATTAATTAAATAAATAAATAAAATATTTTAACAGTTTTTTTAATTATTAATTATATTATAGATTTTTATTATTCTTAATTTTTAAAATTAATTAATACAAGTTATGTGTATTATATAATATACATATGAAAGTAAGGACATATATATCATTTTACCATATTACATTCTATTTTCATATACCATGCCACCAAATAAACATTGAAATTCCTTATTCCATTTCATTTCATTCCACCAACTAAACAACTTCATATTATTATATTTTATTATCTATTCCTTATTCATGTTCTGTATTCCACCAAGTAAACACACTATTATTCTTAACTACGTGGTCCACTAAGTACAAATTGGCAATAGAAACACATAGATGGCCAGTCGTCAATTACTCACTTTGCACAGAGCTTTTCAAACCCTTTAATAGTATATTGACAGGCACAGGATCATAAGCAAATCGGAACTTTTAATTTATCAGTCAGTCCAAATATTTATTCTAAGGCCATCAATATTGTACTTTAGCAACCGAACGATCAAAGTTGTACATAACATGAGAAAGGTCACAAGGATTAGGGATGCCTAGCAGCAAGTGGAGTTATATCCTGAAAATCTTAGCAAGGAAAACCTATTCAAAGGACTGTACAATCCTAGGAGACTGTCAAAACCGTCATATGAGCATGGCTGATTGTCATTTCAAGAATCAACAAAAAGAAGTCCTTTTGTTTTCATTCAGCGACAAAATGAGGAGAGTCTCACATTGTTAGCAACGTTCCAGACGCAGGGTACATCTAATCCAAAGGACAGCAACATGAGCTAATATGGCGTTTCACTTTCTTACCCTAATTTCGCAAACCATAGAAGCTGTAAATCATTCTTCGATTATAGCCCTATAAGAACTGACTTAAATGCTCAATCTTTTCTACACTTTTGAAAATCACAAATATGAAATCATTTCAGAATCCTAATTACAGCGAAGAGATTCGTGCTAAGATGTACCTGAACTGGAGCTTTTCTTGGAAGAGTAGATATCTTCTGCAGCTTCCGATCGAGGAAGTTGGAGAGCGTCACACTTTTTTTGGAATCTCTTAAGTCCGATTTGTAGTTCTTTACCCTGGTTTATCACCGAAAGAAGACAATCATAGTTGAGGGTACTACCCTCTCAAAAGAAGAATAAAATAGCGTTTCTGCTCAATCTTACGGATCAACAGATGGAGAGAAGATTGATGATGGAATTGAACGCTGCCCGAAAGCTCGAATAGTATCACGCTTTGATTTCATCTGTGATTTGGAAAAATCCAGATCCATTTTAGTTAATGTCAACTTTGAGTTTTGTTTTGCTCATTCATTGCTTTGGATAGGCCCGCCAAATGCATTCCCGCCCAAAAATTGATCAACTTAATTCAAACATGGTTAATTTACTCGAACATTTGTAATTCCCGCCCAAAATCATCTCTCCTTATTTTATTGGTAATTTTTGCTTAATTTTCTTAAAGTATTAAAATTCATAAATAAAGTTGTTATTAAAAAATAAAATTCAGGCTAAATTAATGATAAGTTCGTATAAAATAATTACATTTTTTTTCTAAAAATAATAGTTAAATATTTAAAATTATCTAACTAATTATTATTTGAATGCAGGATAAAATTTAGCACATGAACAAAAATTATCCACATTATTTATATAGTTTCTTAATACTTTTTATATATATTTTTTGTGGAACTTCAATTTTATATATTTGTAGACTCTACTTATTTTACAATTAAAAGTGTATATATATATATATATATATAAGTGTAAAATACGACATTACCCTCTAAAGTTTACTTCGTTTATAAGTTTCCTTCTTAAAGTTTAAAATTTTAGTTCTAATGTTTGGACCGAATGAAAAATACATCATTTTGTCCATTTGTCGTTAATTCCTTACATATTGGTCCTAATGTGTGTGGCACGTGGTGTCTTGATAATTCTAAGTGACCAAATTGCCATCCATTCCATATACATTCCGCCCAAGCCACTCCTTTACCTGGATTGAATCGAGTTTAAGCATAAAATCCATGGCTCTTTTTTAGAAAGATAGATTAGGTTAAGCAGCAAATCCATGGTAGGATTTATGTGGAGAAACTCAGCTCGGCTCATAACAAGACCTCTCTCTATATTTATTTAGGTATCTCTCTCACACATAATTGCCTATCTTGCTCAGTTGTGTTGTTGAGCAATGTTAGCCGATGGCGATGACTGTTTTTATACACCGTTTGCTTCTCGACCTCGGATTGTGTATCATTCTCCTAGGAGAAGAAACTATTTTATGTTTCAGAGGTGAAAAACTTGAGAAATTATTAATTGAGCCGTTTGTACCCATTTTTTTTTTATTTTCTCTACTCTGCGGAGATTAATTCATGGGAAGATGGAGTTGTTGAGTCATGATCTGCAATTATTGTTAGAATTCTAGGTGTGGGGAGAGAATGAAGAACTCAAAGATTTAACTAAAGAGAACATTGTGTTTCTTTGAATGGATCGTTATATTACAAATCTGTAGTACCTCGAATATATAGTATACAATGAGTAGCTATTGTTGACATTATTGCAGTTATTGTTGACTACTAATAGCTGAACACTTTTGACTAATAGTTGTTGTTGGAGCTGTTATTGTTGACATGTTGATGGGTGACGCGGTACTTTGCTAACACTCCCCCTCAAGTTGAGTAGTCGGATCTCCAATGCTCAACTTGCACAGTACTACGTCAAATATTTCACTTGTATCTGACTTAGTGAGAATATCTTCTTCCTAGAAATACTCTTAGGACTGATTGGTTTGGGTTGATTTGCTATCGCCATATAATTGTCGTGAATGACGTCTGTTTGAATTGGTACCACCCTATCGGAGTTAGGGTTACTATGTTTGACCCTATCAGAGCTATGACTGCTCTGCCAGGGACGAACCCAGGATGTAGACTCAGTGGGGGCAAACCGACAAAATATATAATATTTTTTCTGATTAAAATGTATAATTGTTCTCGACGAGTTTTCATATTCTGAAAACATAATAACATTCTATCATTATCAATAGTACAAAATATATCCTTTTCAATAAGCGTAACTAAACAATCGTTCATCCAAGAGTCGCCCATCTTATTTCGCAATCTATTCTTCACAATCTTCATCGCTGAGAAAACCCTTTCAATAGAAGCAGTGCTAACTGGTAAGATCAATGCTAACTTCACGAGCAAATACACCAATGGATACACAATATGTCTTTTCTTTTCAACTAACTTTTGAGAGAGATCGCCAATGCCTTTGAGATTTAGAAACTCACCACTCGACTTCATATCAAAGATAAATCTATCAAGTTGTTTGGCAAGAATATGAAGATCAACGTCATAAAAATCTTAGGGAAAAATTGGGCGAGGCGAACTAACTTCTCTTTGTCAAAAGCAACAAAAGAATCAATTGGATTCAAACAAGTGACACATAGAAGCAACTCAGTATTAACCTCATTAAAACAGTGATTGATAGTATTATCCTGCAGTTGTCAATCAATCACATCATTGAATAAATCAAATTGATAGTGGTTGTGATTAGCCTTTTTCTCTCCCTTACGTCTTGGACGTTTTTCAGCTCCATAAACGTCATCCATACATGGGATAGGAATATCATGTTTCTCACAAAATGAATAGACTTCATTCATTAATGAATGTGCTTGAATAGTGTGTTGAATGTGCTTGAATAGTAAATAGAGAATTGTTTTCTTGTAAATTTACTTCTATGTACGGTAGATTAATATGTAAAGACAGACATTCCAAATTAGTGTAAGTTTAAACTTTTGTTGCTCTGTTGTTTGTGCCTTCAGTTTCGATGTCCACGCTTGATGATTCGGTTCTTTGCTTCCAGTGTCAGTGGGGGCAGATTTAAAATTGTAAAAAATAATTGGGTGTATTACTGATATCTAATTAAAAATGAGGGGCAATTTCCCCTTGGACCTTGAATGGCTTCGGTCATGTGCTTTGCTTTTGTTTGACCCTATCGGAGTTAGGTTTGCTTTAACTTTGTTTGATCCTAACGGAGCTAGGGTGCTCTGCTCTTGTTTGGCCTTATCGGAGCTAGAGTTGTTCTACCTGCTTTTGTTTGACCATATCAGAGCTAGGACATCATTTTTTTTACAGCTCGATTAAAATGACAAATTATCTCCAAAGGCCCAGCCAAAAACAACCACAACCCACTTCTCTTTCACTACGACCCAGTCCATCTCCTTCGTTTTTCCTTCTGCTGGTGACAAAAGCTCACTTCTTTTCTTTGTCTTCTTCCATTTTTTTTACAATTCGATTAAGTTGCCAACACCTTTAATAAAGGTTGACCGACCTTTAATAAAGATGGAAACATCATCATCATTTGTTTTTTTTGCTTTTACTTTTGAAATCAAAAGAAAAGAAAAAGGTAGATGTATTTATCGATGATGTCTAGGCTTGTTCATGACCTGGTTTGGGGTTCAGAACTAAACTGGTTTGATTTGAAAAAAACAGTACTTTTTTCTGTTTCTAAAAAATTGGTATGGATTAGCTAAAAAAGAGTTGGTCTGCTTCGAACCGATTCAGAACCGGTTCGAACTGGCTTGGTCTATTTTTTTTAATAATTTTGGTTAAGAACCGGTCTGGTTCAAACCGGAACCGAACCGACTAAAAATCATGTGCTGCAAACTGGACCTGGTTACAATACATAACCGAACAGACTAAAACTGCAATTCAAGAGGACATTTTACATTTAGATTGCAGACCAATAACTTGCTCATGTGCCATCACTTACTCCAATTGCAAACCTAAAATATAAATAATTAGGATACATGTTATATTTCGATTCCTATCCCCAACCAAGAGTCAAATAGGAAGGTTATACAGTCTTTACAAGTTCATGGAACAAATGAAATGATCATTTTATCACCTCATGGAGCTATCTGTACTTGCATCAATTTAGTCATTAACAATTGAAGTTCATAAATTTGAACATCTTCAAGCAGAAACATAAATTTTAGATGTTATTCAATAAGCCAAAACATACTAATAAATTCTTTAACAAATTATACAGAATCTAATCAAGGGTCTGATGTATGTATATTATGTTGCCACTGATCTATTAATCACAGAACTGACTAGGAACAATGAAACAAGAGGCGAATAAAGAACCTGATCCGAGGATATTCCTTAAGTTTTTAGTTGTCGAGGAGGTGTTTCCACCCAGAACAGCCAACAAGTATGCGGCAACAACCTTCATTTCTGCCACAAACAATAAAATAAAAGAGCAGATCAGAACTACCCAAATGCGGCGGCGAGGAAGAGAAAGAAAACAACTGTACTTGGGTTGCGTCTGCGCCTGAAAAACTATGGAGTTCGGTTGCGTGGTTTGTGGCTTTGTCGAGGAGTTCAGCTGCTTCGGTAAGAGGAGTTCGGCTGCTTCGTCATCGGCTGAGGTTGGTAAGAGGAGTTCGTCGGCTGCTTCGTCGTCGTTGTTAATTTTTGAGCAAAGGAGCTGGGGTTCGGCAAGGAGCGTCTCTGTTTTTCTTCAAACCTAGAATTAGAATGAGGCTACTGATTCGAGCGTCTCTGCTTCATCAGTCACTGAGGTTATACTGCTTGATGGACCGATGGTTGAGAGACATCAAACCAGTTTGATTTATTAAAGATGGTTTGATTTAAATTTAAGTATAAATCATTATAAAAAAAACGAGTCGATTCGAACTGAATTTTTGGTACTATTTTGAACTGGTCTGGTTGAAGCCTAAAACCACTGGTCTGGTTTAGATACTAGTTTGGCCGAACCAGTTCGAACCAGACAAGACCAGCTCATCCGATCCGGTTTAAACGAACAAGTTGATGTCTCTTCTGCTCCTCTTTAGTTTCTTTATTGCGGTAACTCCATTTGGTCCTGCCTATGCAGTTGGTCCATCTTCTAAGGTAATCATCCTCCCTAAAAAACCAACTCGTACAAAACTAAAGAAAGAAAGTAATCAAAAGCTCTAGCTCTCTAACTCTTTCTTACAGTTCATCCTTGGCCTTTTCAGCAGCCTTCTCCTCTGCCTTGGTTGATTTCAGCATTTGAGTCAGCATCTTCGGCGTCGTCATTTTCATACTCGATGTCAGAATCGACTCCAGCATCCTTGGAATCCTCTTCCTCCTTACTCTTCTCTGCCTCCTGGAATGTTGCCTTCTCGACATGATTCTTTGGGGATTACGAGTCAGTTCAGTTTGTCGACGTCGCTTGGGGTGACCGTTTTCTCGAAGAGTAGCTCCCGAGTCATTTTCGGTCGAGAGCTGGATGCATCGACGACAGAACGACCAACGAGTGTGTTATAGTCAGAGGAGTAGTTCTGCCTGCTCAAGACAAGTTGCTGCCACCATCTCTCGATGGGCTGCACATAAATCAGTACCTTCTCCACGCGCCACAGCTCTGTTGTTCTTCCTCCCGTGTTGGAAATTGACATATTAACAACATCATGCAATCGACTAAATACACATATTTAGGTTACCTCTTTAGAACGATTGCACTTTGCGGAAGCGGAAGCGGATCTGCCTAAGGTTGGGATCACGGTCTGCCGGACGGGAGGACACGCCACGGTTTGACGGTCTATGACCTATAACACCACAACTACTGACCTCTGTCTATACTGTAGGGTGGCTATCTTATCAGTCAACTTCCTTAGGTTTCTCTAAACCCTGAGCACCCCTATATATACTGATATATAGAGGGATAGGTTTTAAGGCCAGATACATAACTGGACTTATGTGAATGGGCTCCCACCTAAGGCGGCCCATTATCCTAAAACCAACATCTCCCACTCGCACAAAGTGAAGGGGCGCTCATTCATCAAGCCAGCACCAAGAGAACAAATCTGATAATACTGTAAAGTCACATACGAGGAGGCAGACGTGCGACCGACAGACACAACGAGCAAAGTGCTACGCACTGGTTAAGAATACGTAGCGACCTGCGGATCTCACACCAGCAGTGGAAATGTGCCCTGCACCCTTGGTCATGTAATCTTTCTTCAGGTCTGACCACAAAGGATCTTTCAGACCTATATACGCATTGGGCCCACAACCGCAGCCTATGCCGCAGTTGATGGCCATCTAGTGGATACAATATCGAGAAGATCCCATAATGACCATCCCCATCCCACGAAACCATCAGCACGATCCAACTCGCTTTTCTAGAACCGGGACCCGGGCGGAATACGTCAAAGGCCCATCGAGCACAGACTAAGATAGTAAACACTGAATCGAACCTCAAGCCACTGTTCAGAGTAATGAGGGTACGTACGCAACTCTCACACAAATAGCTCTGGGTCTCACACGACTCCGAGTTAAGATCACATCTCGAGTCAAACCCATGGTCGTATTTGTGTGCGCCGCGGTATGGAACGCGCGCTACAGCATATCTCCTCTCCCATGGAGCATATGTCTAAATGTTGTACAAATGTCCATCAGGTACACAAAGTACCCAAACCAAGAGTCACAAAGACTCCCATCTGACCCCTGAGTGGATTGACAGACCATAATCTGTCGTAGTGCGAAATCAGATAGTTTCGAACACAAAGTCCTTTCCGGTCATCCCATCAGACTTCTAGAACTAGAAACTATCACCAGCCTCACTTAGCCACAAAAGCACAGAAGCTATCACCCGTGTGAAAGGGTGATCCAATCCACTTTGACATATTTCAACAAACAATCACAGAAATGAACACACAAAATACTCAAACTGCGAAAACATGCATACTTAAATATAATTCAAGTCAAAGAACATTGTTTGGGAAATATAATTAATGAAGCACCGTAGTCTGCATCGCTGTACCCTATTATTCGGAAATCCTCTGATCTCCGCAAGTTTCCTCCATAGCACAAGGCATAGTTGACGGTGCCTTTAAGATATCGCATGATCCTCTTCACTACCAGCCAATGTTTCAATCCGGGGTCAGCTTGGTACCGACATACCATGTCGACTGCGTGACAGATATCAGGTCGAGTACACACCATTGCATACATCAGGCTTCCGACTGCGCTCATATACAGAATCTGTTCCATCCTGTCCTTTTCTTCTTTAGTCTTTGGACACATATCCTTGTTGAGAGGTTGACCAATGTTAGCTGGAGTATCAGTGGGTTTGCAGTTATTCATGTTGAACCTTTCCAACACTTTATTTATGTAACTCTCCTGAGAAAGCCACAACTGCCTCCTACGGCGATCCCTCGAGATCTGAATCCCAAGGATATATGCCGTCTCACCCATATCATTCATCTCGAATAGAGAGGATAACCAGGCCTTGGCCTGTGTGAGGAACTCCAAGCTATTTCCGGCTATTAGTATGTCATCCACGTATAGAGTCATAAACACAAAGTTCTGTCCAGATCTCTTGGTGTACACGCAATGATCCTCATCCAACATGAGAAATTCATTTTTCTACAACCAAGTCATGAAATCTGCGGTACCACTGCCTAGAGGACTATTTTAGACCATAGATCGATTTATGTAGCTTGCACACTAAGTGCTCATCACCTTTCTGCACAAAGCATTCAGGTTGCTCCATGTAGATCTCTTCTTCTAACTCACCATTGAGGAAGGCGGTCTTAACGTCCATTTGATGCAGTTCCAGATCTAGACTCGCTGTATTAGCCAGAATCAAGCGAATTGTGGTCATTTGAACAGTCGGTGAGAAGGTCTCCTTAAAGTCCACTCCCTTCTTCTGTGTATAACCTTTCGCGACTAGTCGAGCTTTGTAACGCTCAACTGTTCCATCGACCTTGAGCTTTGTAGTCAGAACCCATTTAGCTCCTATTGCTCTGCGTCCTCTCGGAAGGTCGACCAGTGCCCAAACACCGTTCTTCCTCATTGATTTCATCTCGTCCTCCATCGCTTTCATCCATTCTTCCTGGAAAGGTCCACTTAGAGCTTCTGTGACGTTTTTCAGCTCAAAAGCTATCTCATCAGATATTAGGGTGTAAAGTTCTCCATCACCTTCGAATGCATATCGTCGGGAGGGAAACTTACGTCTTAGCCCACGGCCTAACATCTCATTACTACCAGGGGTATGACCATGATCACTCCCACTAGGAATGAGACCCCCAATGCTCCCATTGTCAACAACAAGATCACCATGAGCGGAATCTGTTTCATTCGCTCCAGCATGAGGTGAATCCGGCAGATGACGAACAGATTCATCCTCTTCGGCTTCAACTCCCCCACTCGAATTAACAGGTATCTGCTCAAATTGATCTTGCATCTCATATAGAGATCGGTCCAAACCAATCTCACCCTTCTTCGGAAATTCGTTCTCTAAAAACGTCGCGTCTCGTGATTCGAACTAGGAAACACTCCCACTGCCCTGTTCAGCTATAAACACATATCCCTGGGAGGTTTCAGAGTAACCAACGAAGATACTCTTCTTTCCTCTAGGTCCAATCTTCCCAAACTTGTTCGAGGAATCATGGGTGTAAGCGGCGCACCACCATGGGCGCATACGGCTAAGGTCCAGACTTCTTCCAGTCCAAAGCTCGTATGGAGTGGAGTTAATCGTTTTAGTCGGCACACGATTCAGGATGTAGGCAGCAGTTTTCAAAGCATCTCCCCAAAAGGAAATTGGCAATTGAGCCTGCGCCATCATCGACCGAACCATTTCAAGGAGCGTTCTATTGCGCCTCTCTGCAACACCATTTTGCTGAGGGGTGTAGGGAACCGTCAACTGATGAATGATTCCCTTTTTCAGTGCATAGATCGTTGAATTCCACTGAAAGGTATTCTCTTCCACGATCAGTGCGGAGGGTCTTAACCTTCCAATCTAATTGATTCTCAACCAAATTCAGAAAAGATCTGAAGCAACCTATTGCCTCAGATTTATGGGAGATCAAGTAGACGAATCCATAACGGGTATAATTATCTGTAAATGTGATGAAATATCTTGCTCCATGCCGAGCCCTAACACTAAGAGGGCCACAGACGTCAGAATAAACTAATTGCAAAGGATATTCAGCTCTAGGGGCCTTACCAAAAGGCTTTCTGCTGGTCTTTCCTGCTAGACAATTAACACACGTAGACAACTCCACATGCGAAATGTTAGGCAGCAAGCCCCGTTGGGCCAGCCGCTGCATTCTATGTTGGACGATATGACCTAATCTAGCGTGCCATTCATTCACATCGCAAACATTTTCACGAGTAGAAGAAAGCATGAAATTATTATTGTTGCATGAATCCAAATCCTAAACAATAAATCCACCATAAACTATCCCAAAACCAAATAGAGATGATGCTAAAGATAATTGGACGGAAAGTTCATGAAAAGACAATGTAAAACCAAGTGTCATTAATCCTAAGACTGAAATAACATTCCGGATAATCTACGGAGCATAGAGGACATCATGTAGGACTAGGGCTTGACCACAGCGCAGACGCAACTGACAAGTTCCAATCCCTTCGACTTCAACACGAGAGTTGTTGCCGACATATATCCATCTAGTCTCCCGCGAAACTCTCCGGTACTCCACGAAAGCGTCTCGATCCCTGGCTATGTGGTTTGTCGATCCTGAATCCAAAATCCAAATAGGACATGATTCAACCAACATAACAGTACTAGAAAACACAAAGTTCACTAGAATTGCCAACAAGATTTACCTGCCGCGAGAGGTACTCTGCCAATGAGTTAGGGCATGCACTCGCAATGTGTCCATTTTGGCCACAATTGAAGCATTTCCTGGACTCAGGCTTCCTGGCTCTGCGCGGACGTTTCTGCGCCGCTGCTTTCGGAGGATGATCAGTATTTATCTTCTTTGCCACTGGTGCACCTGCGACTGCTCGTCGTGCACCACTCCCTCGCTTATTACGATTCTTCTTAGGTCCAGAGAACGATGCCATATGAACCTCGGTCTTAGGCCCTGTAGCCTTGACATGTTCCTCTTCCAGCTCAATGTGCCTTCGAACGTGTTCAAAGGTGTTGAGCCCTTTAGAGTGGGCCATTTGAATCTTAATATGTTCCCAGGAGTCAGGCAAAGAGCAGATCACGGCCTAGATTTGCTGCTCATCGGTCAGGGGCTGACCGACCTCCTTGAGTTCTGTAATCATGTTGGACATGTGTCTCAGATGTTGTCTCATGGAGTGCTGAGGATTCATCTTGTAAGAATCGAACTTGATGTTGAGCGAACGAAGTTGCACAGTCGTATAGACACCAAATCTATCCTGCAAAACATCCCACAACCCTTTAGCCGTGTCTTCCAGCTCAAATTCACACAGAATATCATCATCCATGTTACTCAGCAATGTAGCGCGCGCCTCAGCGTCCTTGGCCTCCCACTCATCATAGAAGGCCTTTTGCTGATTGGTTAATCCAGTGTCGGGTCTTTTCTTGATGTGGTCAAGCGACCTTTGTTCAATCAGAACCATCTGTATACGCTTACTCTAGATTTTGTAGTTATCACCGTTAAGTCTCAGACCTTTGTTCAGCTCAGCGATGATGTTCTTCGTGGCGGCCATTTCACTAACTAAAGGAAATTTGATTAGGATCATCTGGAGACACAAGGAACAATGTTCTAATGCATGTAAAAAGACAAGTCTCAGATTAATAAGACAGACGTTAAAACATACTTAAATTCGGAGGACAACCCAAGCTAGGCCGGGAAGCACTCCCCGTTTCTAAGCACGTCCTAAAGTCACTACTACCAATCGAAACACAGTCTATACAAATAATCCTCTAAAAGACCGGAGTCGAACAGATCGCATTAAGCATTCAACTCTAACACAAGATAATTGTCCTAGCATTATTCAAGCAAATTCAGAGAACCTCGCAGACTAACCGGCCGGTTCACATCTAGGAACATATCCCCAGGTGTAGTTCGAACTTATCCAAACTTCTGAAGGGCTACTAAGAACAATCCTAAAGGTTTGCTACCAAGACTATGCCAGAACTAGATCTCCCTACAAAGGTAATCTATCCTATGCAAGTAAGGTAACAAACACACATTTCAATACACACACATATATATATTGAGATCTTTCAAAAATAATTAAATTTGGGGCTAATTTTTAATTTTCAAAACTTTGAGGACCAAAAACACCCAAACAAGTAAAATTAATTAACATGTTAGACCAATTTTTCAACAGTATGCTAGGATCTCAACAAATCATAATCTAGTCAATTCTACTAGTAATGGAGTCAAGAGCCACACATATAATGTAAGGCAAGACTATCTACCCTGTAGAAAACACAAAGTAATCCAGGGAACTCAAGGAACCCACACAACATTCTATATATATATCCAGTCATGCAATATAAAACATCATAAGGCTCTCCCAGTAATTTAAATTAGTCCAACAGTTAATTTAATTAGCCCAAAAATTATTAATGAAAGGGGTCCAGCACATTTACCGGACTAAATCAGGTTATCTGAACCCACAGAAGGTCCAAGATCGTTTTCAAGTTCGTTTCGAACCAATTCTAGCGGCCCAAAGCCTCTGAATTAGCTCAGACCGGTTTGAACAGCACTTTGCCATCCAATCCGGTCTGAACCGGTCCGGTCAGCCTCAGCCAATCAGTCTGGTCCGAACCAGTTTGGTCAGCCTCAGCCAATCGGTCTGACCCGGTCCGTTAGTGAACTGAACCGGTTTAAAACGGCTTGGTCCAACTTATCGGACCAGAACGGTTTGGAACGGTTCACTTAGACCGGTCCAAACAGTGCCATCTCTTTCGTTGAAGGAGATGGCACGCTGCTAGGGTTTTGAACCCTAGCAGCCGCAGCCTCTTCAAACCGGTTTTGAACCCTGGCGGCCCAAAGCCTCCGAATTAGCTCAGACCGGTTTGAACAACACTGAGCCATCCAATCCGGTCTGAACCGGTCCGGTCAGCCTCAGCCAACCAGTTCGGTCCGAACCGGTTTGGCCAAACTCAGTCAACCGGCCCGGCCCGGTCCAATCCGTTAGCGAACCGAACCAGCTTAAAACGGCATGGTCCAACTTATCGGACCAGACCGGTTTGGAACGGTTCACTTAGACCGGTCCAAACAGTGCTATCTCCTACGTTGAAGGAGATGGAACGGTGCTAGGGTTTTGAACCCTAGCAGCCGCAGCCTGTTCAAAGGTAGCCAGGCGCGAAGGTTGGCCACGGGGTTGGGTCAGCCACCACTGGCCGACCCTTCCCTTGCGTCTCTAGCGGCTGGCTGCAGCCACAAAGCCTGCGGCTAGCAGAGGCCGAGCCGCAGCCACTGAGGTTGCGGCCACACTCAGGTCGGCTGCAGCCACTGAGGCTGCGGCCTGGACCGAACGTGGCCGCAGCCACGGTGGTTGCAGCCACGGTGGTTGCAGCCACGGTGGCTGTAGCCGACCTGAGCGTGGCCGCTGCCATGGTGGCTACGGCCAGTAGGGGCTGAGCTGCGGCCACGAAGGCCGCGGCCGCCCCTATTTCGGCCTAGAGCTGGGCTGTTTTTTCCCGATTCGATCACGTCGCGATCACGATGACGCCGTGGGGATTTTCCTATTTGAATTCGACAATTTGGAAACCAACCTACTATGACTCTGATACCAATGTTGGAAATTGACATATTAACAACATCATGCAATCGACTAAATACACATATTTAGGTTACATCTTTAGAACGATTGCACTTTGCGGAAGCGGAAGCGGATCTGCCTGAGGGTGGGATCACGGTCTGCCAGACGAGAGGACACACCACGGTTTTACGGGCTATGACCTATAACACCACAGCTACTGACCTCTGTCTATACTGTAGGGTGGCTATCTTATCAGTTAACTTCCTTAGGTTTCTCTAAACCCTGAGCACCCATATATATACTGATATATAGAGGGATAGGTTTTAAGGCCAGATACATAACTGGGCTTATGTGAATGGGCTCCCACTTAGGGCGGCCCATTATGCTAAAACCAACACTCCGGTGCTTAGCCACCCGCAGCTGTGCTGGCTTCTCATCTGCCTCGTCGCCGGGGTCGCTGCTTACATCGCCGCTGCATTGGTCTTCAACGTTTTCCTCATCATCATCCGAGGGAGGCATCCGGTGCTGATGGGTCCCATCCTCGCCTTGCATAACCTCATAGTTGCCTTGGCCTCCGCCACTATCTTCGTCGGGATCCTCCTCTCAGCCATTGCAGAGATTCGCAACACGCGATAGTTCTGGCGCTGCACCAGGACCAGCACTCTGATTCAATGGCTCCTCTGGTTCAAAATCGGCATGCGCCCCTCGGGACACGACTTCTTCTGGTCGTACGCGTTCTATCTGTCAAGATTCCTTCATCTCGGTCGCACGTTGATGATCCTAGAATCATTAAACCTACTCTGATACCATGTTAGAATTCTAAGTGTGAGGAAATAATGAATAACTCAAAATTTAACTAAAGAAAACATTGTGTTTCTTTGAATGGATCATTATATTACAAATATCAGTACCTCGAATATATAGTATACAATGAGTAGCTATTATTGACATTATTGCACTTATGGTTGATTATTAATACAGACACTTTTGACTAATAGTTGTTGTTGGAGCTGTTATTGTTGACATGATGATGGTTGACGCAGTACATTGCTAACAATTATGATGCTGAAATTAACCTAATTTCTGATTTGTTAAGTTCATTAATTTGGTGGATACCGTCTCTCGTTGAACCTCTCTTTTGGATCTTTTTCTATTGTCATTCCTTTAAGTGGATTTTTTTGCTTCGA
Source organism: Chamaenerion angustifolium (assembly GCA_946814005.1). Taxonomy (NCBI): domain Eukaryota; kingdom Viridiplantae; phylum Streptophyta; class Magnoliopsida; order Myrtales; family Onagraceae; genus Chamaenerion; species Chamaenerion angustifolium. The sequence continues at coordinate 8,542,774 of OX328279.1, forward strand.
TTTACTATCACATTGTGCCCAGAGTAGGGATGAACAATGTGTCCAATTATATACTTCAGGGGATTATTCCACAAATATCATGCATTGAGGGGTATACTTAATGTTTATGGGCATCGTCAAGAACAACGAACTGTAGTTAATGGAGGACACTTTGATCATTTAAGAATATTAAAAAGTTATGTGTCATGCACATGACCACATTTGTGTCAGGAATTAACGACAAATGGACGAAAATAGAGTATTTTTCATTCGGTCCAAATATTAGGATTAAAATTTAAGGGGGAAACATAAAAACAGACTAAACATTTAGGGATAATGTTATATTTTACCCTATATATGGTGGAAAAAGATATAATAAGTTTGACTAAAGTGGTAAGAGCATAGACCTTGTTTGTTTTAGATGTAATGTGCTTCGTTTTCTTGGTTTTAGATTACTTCCGTTAAATAACTAACGGTTGATGATGTGGCAAATTGAATGATGACGTAGCAGGTGGAGGTGGAATGATGATGTGACTGATAAATAATTTACTTTTATGAAGAAAAAATAATAAGAAAATAAAAAAATACACCTATAATTAAGAAAATTTTCTAATATTATTTTTTTAAAATAATGTTTTTTTAAAACAATAATTATACAAATATAAAATTCATTATTATAAATAGAAAATAGAAAAATACTTAAAATGTATGAAAATATAAATTTTGTTTATTTCATAAATAATAAAACAAATATGAAATAAATTAAAGTATACTTAAAATTCAAAAATATATTTTAAAAAACGTTTTTTGGATTATATACTTCATATTTTTAATAAAATATAAAATCTAAATATAGGGAAAAATCAAAATCTGTTTGTTTTTATAAATAGTTTTTATTATAATAAAAATATTTTCAAACCATTTTAAAAGTATTTTTATTTATAGCATATGTTATAAAAATATAAAATAAATACAACTATATTTTAAATACAATTTATTGTATATTGTATTTCAAAATTTAATAAAATCTAAGATCTAAAAATATATTTTCCCAATTTTTTAGAATAATTTTAATTTATTTATATTAATAATATACAAATAAAGTTTAAGAATAATTTTCTCACGCCTAATGTTACTACGACGCCACTTCCGGCGATGGCCCACCAAGTTACTAAGTGTTAGATCTCCTCCTGTGGAATGAAGTGATAATACCAGTGATGTAGCATTGTCAGAAAATCTGGTTCATCCTTCCAAGATGAAGCATGTCGAGATTGATATGTTCTTCATACGTGAGAAAGTTCAATTTGGGGATCTCATAGTCAACTTTGTTCCATCAAATGAGAATGTGGCTGATGTGTTAACAAAACCATTTGCAGAGAAGACATTTGTACCATGCCGAAAGAAGCTTGGTGTGTTCTCTGTTCAGGAACTTCAGGAGTTGTCTCCATCTTTGCACTGAAAGCATGTGTAGGTTCATGTAATTCTAGTATGTCTCTCTGTTTTGTCTTCTCAGCTGATATCATCTGCAGTCTTAAAGTGCCTTGTTATATTCCATTGAATAGTCTTATTCAATTAGTTTCACTGCATCATGATTATTTCATTATGCAGTTATTAGTTCGTGATCATTAGTGTTATCTAAATGTGTATCACATCTGTTGTCATTGCTCTGTTTTCTATAAATACTCCTTCTTATGCATCTTTGAGTTCCATTGAATTGTCTCTAGCTTGTACTTGTACGTAACTGCTTATTCTCTGAGAATGTTCTCATCATTTGTAATGTTGTCTATACCTGTTCTCCCTTTTCTCTGATCTTCAAGAAATATCAGATCACTGCCTTGGCATACGGTACAGTTTGATTCCAAAAATAGAGGTATCTTCACAAGAGAACATCAAAGATACTTGTGTTGATACTCTTGAGGAAGAAAAGATGATGGTTGGAACCATCCAATTGTACTGGTAAGATAAGAGCTAAAACTCTTTTGTCAAGGAAAAACATTGTAGTGAAAATATGTTAGTGAATCAAAAGAAAAAAAAAACTCAGTCAATCAAAGAAACAATCTGACATGAAAAAGGATATATAAAAGAAGAGAAAGGGAGACTAGTGTTGTGTTAGTATGATGATGAGATGAATATCTCAGAAATGTTAAGTTATGTTAAGTACATGTGTGTGACATATTTGATGTGTAATCAATGATGCATCTGCAGGAGTTTTATAGTGAAAATGTTGAGAAACTGATTCATGATGTGTACTTGTGATAATATCATATGTGAATGTTCTAATGTAACTGAATTATGAGTATAGGATTGTGCTTTGATCTGTTTTGATATGGATACATTTGTGTGTGGAGTAAACTGGTGCTTTGGCTTGGATGATAGATAGTTGGAGAGGCAAGTCAGAGAAGCAACAATGGATTATCTGAACTCTTCGATTCATGAACTCAAGTAAATCAAATGAGTTCAAGTTATGATGTCAAGGATGCTGTCACTGTTGGATCTCGAAGTCACTACTTTGTTCTTGTGAATCTCGTGATGTGCGCTCCACAGACCTGCAAGAAGGAAATCCCGGGATGTTCCCACCGTTTTCCCTCTGATGCCTAAGTTAGTCGAAGTTTGGGGGTATTGTAGAGAGTACATGTAAGGTAAAGTGTCTGTTGTCACATTAGTTTTTGAGTGGAGGTGGGTGAGGGTAATTATAGCCCTGAACCCTAACTTGATTTGAGTCACTCCAGACCATGGTTGTCCGAGGTGGCGCTCAGTTAACTGAGTGGGTTCTCTCGAGCCCTGTGCTACCTGGTGTCCCATGCATAGTGAAATTGTGCCATGTGCCTCTGTTCCACGCCTGGCGTGCTAGTGCCTCATTCCCTACTGCCGGACTTTAACGACACCCCCTAATAGATGGGCTTTATTCTTGGGCCTGATACCCAATTGCCAGGGCCCAAAGGCTAGGATCCATCATCTGCCCCGAATACCAAGAATGAAGGAGCTGCAATGTATAGCGTGTTAACCCTTGCTCCAATGAGTTGCCTTTTGTGCTCACTAACACATGTAAACAAAATTTCATATGGGCTTCGTGTGTATGAGTATACTGGATAAAGCATGTGAGCTAGATTGAAAGACTTACTCTATGAAATGCTTGACCTCATCACATTGGTTGAGAACATATCTATGACATTGTTCACATTCAGCATTGGATAGGTAGTGATGAACTGCACACCCTATGGGGGATCCAACATGTCGGAAAATGCTTAATCCAGGTGTTGTTTGGTGCAACTCTTACCGTGGAAAATCTTCCTCTTGTCGTGTAAATTTAGTCTCAACATCACACAGATATATGGAAGAGAATGTAAGAAACTCCAAAGCAATATAACCCTAAGCTATTGATAGACCCATTATCCTATCACAAAAACACAACATAAGATGATAAACATGTGTTTAGAAAAACCATATTTGATAGAGCAGAATTAACCTTTCAATTGAATACATCCAACAATATTGAACTGGTCTTGCTAGTTTTGACTTTTCCGCTAGATGAGTGATAAGATGCACAGCAATATTGAAGAATGATGGTGCAAAGATTCTGTCTAGATTGCACATTTTCAAGGGTAACTGCGTCTATCTTCATCAGACCATACATGTGCAACTCCTTAGAGCATATAATTCTAAATGTGTTGCTCATGTCTATCAATGCCTTGCATACATGTTTCAGCAATAATCCCTTAATTGCAACCGACAGTATGTGTTGTATCAGAACATGGTAGTCATGACGTTTCAGTCCGATCAACTTACCGCCTTTGATCTTTACACAGCAAGATATGTTTGACAAGTAACCACTAGGAAATCGTAAATTTTTGAGGAACTAACATAGCTTCATCTTTTGATGTTTGGATAGGGAAAAATAGGCCGGTGGCAACATCACTTTGGGTCCCCTACGAATGGGATGCAATGAAGTCCGTATCCCTAAAGCCAGCAAGTCCAATATGGCATTTAGATTATTGTTTGTTTTCCCAGCAACACCTAATATAACCCAATTAGGTTATTACAAACATTTTTCTCGATATGCATAACATCCAAGTTATGAGGAATCACAAGTCGACTCTAATACAACAAATTGAAGAATATGCTTTTTTTTTTTCCAATTTCCACTGACTGAGTCTATTCCAACCTTGATGGGGGGCTGAGTTTTACCGAACCTGATGGCCTGAAGCTAGTTCAACTGCTTTAAAACGTCATCGCCCAAAAGCCTATGTGGGACTACCCTGAACTCTTATGTTCCATTAAACGCGCTTCCGTTTCTCCTCCATGGATGAGCAACTGGTAGGAATCGTCTATGGCCCATAAAATCACATTTTCTCCCATTTTTCAATCAAAAATCATGGGTGTCACTTTGACATATAGGACATGCAAGATTTCCATAATTGGCCCAACCAAACAAGTTTGCATAAGCGGGGAGGTTATTTATTGTCCAAAGTACGGCAACACGCATTTGAAAGTTCTCTTTATGATGTGCATCATATGTTAACACACCAACCTGCCATAAACCATTCAACTCATCTATTAACGGTTGTAGGTACACGTCAATGTTATTTGTCGGCGCCTTAGGCCCTGGAATCAACATTGACAACAAATAATTGGTATCTTTCAAGAACATCTCTGGGGGAACGTTGTAGGGGATTAAAACCACTGGCTACATGCTATATGGGTGTCTCTTATCACTGTAGGGGTTAAACCCATCTGTAGATAATCCAAGTTGTACATTGTGTGGCTCTGCACCGAAGGCAGGGAGAACGCTGTCAAGTCTTTTCCAAGCATCTGTATCATCAGGATGCCTAAGAACACCATCCTTTACTCGGTGTGTATGATGCCAGGACATAGATGAAGCTATTTTGGGTGACATGAAACATCTTTGCAACCTTGAAGTAAGTGGAAAATATCGAAGTAACTTCATTGGTAGTTTCCTATCCTAAGGCTTTGATTTTGTTGGTATGTCTATTCCGCCTTCGTGGTGTTGACCTTTGATCCATCGAGATGCACCACATATTGGACATGCATCTAAATTGACGCATTCATTTCTGAATAGAATATAGTCGTTAACACAAGCATGTATTTTCTGGTATTGCACGCCTAAGCTCGCTATAAATTTCTTGGCCTCATAGTATGAGTTAGGTACTGTATTATCGGGGGGAGGGAAGCACTTTACTAAGCATTCGTAGCAACTCATCATCAAAGTTTTTTGAAATCTTGTACAGGGCCTTCAAATGCAGCAGTTCCACTAGAAAATACATCTTGATGTAGGATGCACAACCGAGATATAAGTTTTTCTCACAATTTTTAACAACTTATAAAAGGACCTAGCCTTAACATTTGGTTCCTCACCCTGATCCTGATTCATACCACCGAATTAATCATTTACCATATCCTCCATGTCATCCCAAAAATGTTGATTTTCGTATATTGGACAGGCTTTCTTCATATTCCTCCCCACGGTCCACCCAGGTAGTGTAAGTCAGGAGTATTCCATATTTTTCAAAATGTAACTTGACAGTACCTCTTCCTTATAAGAATCCACCAACACAATTATTGCAGGGACAGTAAAGTTTCCAATCCTAAAATGAACGAGAATAGGCAAAGTCCAGGAACGAAAGAACATCAACCTTATATTCCCAACTTCGTCGAGGTTTGCTCATCCAACTCTTATCCATCCCTGTTGAGTCTATGATTAGAGATGAGAACAAAATAAAACAGCTTCAGATTATCGCAAACAGAACTCACTACATTCATGCACATAACATCCTTTGTTTTCAGCTTGTGTCCCAAAACAGGATCAAACAACACACGTAGGTAGTGTTAAAAAGGAGTTACAATAGGGTGTTTTTTTTGAAAAAACACAAACCAACACGGTTTTGCTGGAATCATAGTAAACCTGCTTGAATTGAATCCAACCTGCAGTTAACTAAAAACTTGTATTCATTTACCATAGTCTTGGTCAACAGGAAAAAACAGAGCATCAAATTTTGACCATGTGTACTCGTCAAATAGGAACTGAATCAAGGAGTGTTGCATAATCAAGGTATTGCAGACTCGTGGAATTGATAGACATGCTAATTCGACGGAGTAAAAAGGGTTTAAGAAGTCAACTTTTATTCAATTATCACTTGGGTGTTCGTGCAGATGTAATCGATTTATTTAACGGAACTCTAAAATCGACTCAACCATTTCATTCCCTTTGTATGGAGTACAAATGCTCTACACATACATATACCGTCCTGATCGCCTTGAACAAGCACTCTATCGAAAACGCATGCTACCGAAACAGTTGAGGAGAAAACATTACCTTATCACACACGAAAGGAGCAATTCTATGCATATACCTTGAAGACGTTGTTGAGGATGCAGTAGTGCGAGAATTTCTAAATGACACAAACAATCAATTACAACTGTCATATAAATCGGCAAAGGAATCAGTCACTCTTCACATTTGAGGTGTTCAAAGGCAGGTAAAGTCGGTTTGGTGGTGGGTGATTGAGTTGCTTTAATTTGATTGTGTTTTTGAAAAAAAAATACTGTTCTGTTAGTTGTACCTGCCGTTTCCCGATTTAGTAACGACAAATGTATTATTACCGATGATAAACTGCCAATCCAGTTAACATGTATACTGCATCATCATATGTTGATTCTAATACATTGTTTTTGCAATAACAAAATCTTCCATTACTAAATATATGTATTAACATCGCAACCTTATTTGTCACTTGTTTTTTTGGGGTACACAAATTGCAGTGGCAAAAATATGCACTATAACATGGTTTTAGCTATGGAAAAATTTTCAAATCTAAAAAGTATCTATTCCCATGCATGATTTTACCGAAACTGTAAAGCTTATTTAACAACAACTTGCTCGTGTCAACATAATTGTTTTGTGGTTGTTGAACCAGATTCTTGTAGTATGTTTCTTCGGTTCCTTGCTTGACTCATAAGTGTTTTGCTAAGGGATTGACTGAAATCTTACATAAGGAGTCCTATGGATTCTACTAATATATCTCTATTTTCTTTCCCATCAACTGTATGAGAAATGCTTTATAAACATCAGCTATGTTCCTAGGCACTTAACATAAATTGAGGTGCAAGAGAAAAATTGATGCCAAAAACACAAATTGAACTAGTGTGAAAAGTTTTGACAAAAAAAAATAGTGTTAAAAGAATATATTCAAGGAGCTTAATAATTGAATGTTAGAATAACTTAAGCTATTCCATGCTACTTCTTCACCAATGGTCAACACAAGATGCAAGCTTTATAGACAGTAAATCACATTATCCCCTTAACTTTATAAACACAGTTAAATTTGATGCCAATGATGAAGTTTGTAAGTCTTGTACCAAATACTGCACTGATATCATCTGCTTTTATATTTTTCTTACTTGTAAAATCACACCTCATCACTATGTAAACAGACTACAATGGCTAGAAAATATAACCAAAAGGAGGCATCTCTTAAGGATGGATATATATAAATATATTTGTAAAGTGATTACATAAAAATCTAACATACTTAACTAGGAATTACAAGTTTAATCTTAGTTATGTCAATAATGTATGATCTAATAATAGACAACACGCCTAATGGTGAGTCAACTATTATTACAATTTTTTTTCCATTTTGCAAGATGCCTTTGCTAGAAAGTCTGCTACGCCGTTTACTTCTCGGAATACATGTATTAAAAATCATTGATTTGACTAATCTATGCTTTGGATGTGCTAAAATATTTACATTTTTCTACCTTAGCCACATATTCTATTAACTTGAATGATATCCAACTAGGAGCCACATTTAAACCTTAAAGAGGTTGGGAGTCCAGTGATGAGAGCTTCGTATTTTGCTTTGTTATTAATGGATTTGAAGGTCAGAGAGGTGGCGTATCTTAATTGCTCATCGCCATTTGGTGGAGTCAACATTAACCCTGCGCTTGAGTCTTTCAAGGATGAAGATCCATTTGTGTAAATCTCCTAAGTTTCATTAAGCAATTATCCTCAATTTTTGAGTGCTAGAGGTGGGGCCTCCAGAGTAGATGATCTTGTTGAGTCTACAATAAAGTCGGTGAGTCCTTGGCCTTTAATGAAATTTCCTAGGGTGAAGTTAATTTGAAATTTGCTCAGATCGACCGCCTATTTGATCATCCTACAAAAGGTGTTAGACTTTTGTTGGAAATGTTTCAAAGGTTGGTTGGTGAGGACGGTGATGTCATGTGTGTGAAAGTAAGGGAGAAGTTTCCTATCCAAGACAACTAACTTATAAAGATAGTACTCAATTTACAGATAGTTTATTTCAACCTCTGAGAAAACCAAGCTTACATAGTAGATCGGGATTTAGCCCCTAGTCTCTTTGTTCACTAAAAGAGAGTTTACAAGCACAAGGTTAATGCTTAAGTAAAGTATTGGGTGTATCCAACTATATTGGCTTGACGAGTGGCAGTAATGTCTTTAGGTGATTCTAAACGACTGGAAGGACTCTTTACATCCACGCGTCCACTTGAACTGTTTGTTTGCTTACAATACTTGGAAGAAGGGGAACGACTGTTCTCATGACTGTTTGCTTAAACCCAAAGGACTTTAGGGCGTAGTGATACATGTCATTGTTCAATTAGAAGGCTATGTATGGTGCATACTTCTTAGTCATCTTGATTTGGTTATAGCCATAATAGGTGTCAATGAAGCTTAATAACTCGTGTTCGACAGTAGCGTCGACCTTCTAGTTAATTTGTGACAAGTGTATGAATCATTAAGGCATACCTTATTCAGGTCTCTGAAGTCATCACACATTCACCACTTTCTAGTGAAATTCCTCACCAAGATGGGATTGAATACCATAATTTGGAACCCAATTTCTTTCACGAAGTTGGCATCAACAAATTTCCCCATTTCAAGACTGATGTCTATATTATTTTCATCACCCATGGGCCTCTTTATTTAAGAGATGAGTTGGATCAACGGGGCAATGTTCAATTCATGGGTGATGACTGAGATGACGATGCTTGACATGTCTCTTGGACTCTAAGAAAACCATTTTATGGAGCTCCACAAAAATTCAATCAAGGCTTTGGATTGTTGAAGGGGGAGCGTCGCTCTAATCTTTATGCCCTTTCTTCCACAAGGGTGGGTCGATCTCTCATCCTTGGGTCTTCATCTGTCTGAATGGATAGTTTCATTTTCGTTGCAGTGCCCATAGTTTCCTTTTTGTTGCAGTGCCTAAGTGCGTTCACATAGCAACACCTTGACGTCGACTAGTTGCTTTTGACTTCTCCAATTTTGTGGGGGCTTGAGAACTTCATGATTCGTGAAAGGTCAAAGCAATAATTTTGTTGGAGTTCAATGTGGTGCAACACAAAATGGCATAGTAGGATTTTGAGGTCCTCAACATCTTCCATCCCTCGTCCATAACCAAGGGGAGGTTGATCGCTCCGATGAATCTGATCAATGTTATGTCCACCTTCTTAGGTACTTATTTTTCTTCTTCATGGATAATAATGCATAGAGGAAGAGTGCATCTATCGAGCCCCTAGAGGCTACCAAGATCCCCTTCACATTGAATCCATTGATTCTACTGTGATGACCAGAGCATCATCATAAAGGTTGGTAACATGCTCTATGTTGTTATCCGTGAAATAGATGATGACACTCTCTATAGGTCGTGGCCTGTTTCTGAGAACCACTTCCACCAAAATGTTTGCAATGCAGACTTTCCAGACACCACTAGACTCCCTGCTAGAGTCGAAGCCTCTGTTTTATCACATTTATTGTGCCTTTTTTCTTCGTAAGGGGCATCTCTTTGGGGTGTAAAAGGCAAAGACCTTCTTCCTCTTCTGTTGGGGTTGTGTGGGTTCTTTCTCTCATGAAGGCCATGAAATTCTTCAGGTCCACCCTGTTTAATCAATGTATCTATGTCTCTCTTCAAGATATGGCTATCATTAGTGTGATGTATTTTTTCTTGGTTATATAACAATACCTGTGCTCATCCATTCAATAGGTTGCCCGTTCTTCTTTGGCATGGAAGATGTCGCCAAATGGCTGCACTTTATCAATTTCAGCTAACGAAGATTTGTTTTGTGACGGGGTGGGTGGGGACTGGGGTGATGTGTGTGTGTGTGTGTGAAGGTTTTGTATATCTCCCTTCCGTGGCGAAATCTTTGTTCCTCCACTTTAGTGTTGTGCCGCTTCGGCGCCAACTCCTATTCTTTTTACCTTTCCAAGTCGATATACCCCTTAAATGTATCTGCCATCTTATCTAGGTTGCAAATAGGGATAACTTGGTGACTATCCTTCATGGCAGAGATTTTAGGACCCACACCTTTGAGGACTGCCCTAACGACCCCTACATTTGAGATGACTTGGTCAATATATGTGAAGATGTTGTTGAAGAGGCTATAATAGCTTATCAATGATTCTTTGTTGCTCTATTAGTTGTCATTCAGGGAGCTAACGTTTTTGAGGAGGTGGCGCTTGCTTATGTAACTCTGGATGATCTTCATCCGGAGGTCGAATTAGGATGTGACTAAAGCCCTCATAAGACCTAAGAAAGATAACGAGGTTCTACTCGCAAGCTTCGTTGGGAACACCTGCAACTAAAGGGTGAATCCTTATTTAAGGATTGCGTCTAATATTACCTACTGAATCTCACCAATATCAGACCATTCAAAATTATTTCCATGGTTAAAATTGGCAAAGGTACCACCCATACTAATTTAGCACTTGTCTAAAAGGCAATATCTATTAACAAGTCTTCCTTTTAAAATAGAAGTCTTCTTAGGAAACCTCATGGAATTTTTTCAAAACGTAACTATTTTATAAATAATATTTTTTTAAAAATATTCATACAAAATATTTGAAGAAATGTTTATAAGCGCAGGAACCGTAAGTAGCATTTTTTAATAAACGCTACTTTGTAGTAACGTTTATTAAAACCGCTACTTGTAGTAGAGTTTATTAAAAACGCTACTTGTAGAAGCGTTTATTAAAAACGCTACTTGTAGTAGCATTTATTAAAAAACACTACTACAGTTAGCGTTTATTAAAGACGCTACTTGTAGTAGCGTTTATTAAAAAGGCAACTTGTAGTAGCCTTTATTAAAAAACACTACTACAACTAAAGATTTTTAATAAACGCTGCTCCGTCCCATTCTGTCCTCTACTCCTCTGCAACCCTAATAAATCCCCCACCCTTCTCCCTAAGTCGTCGAACCCTCAACTCTCTTCTCCCCTCTCCCCAAATATCCTCTGAGCCGCATCCGACCGTACGACCAAGCTCCTCCCAGTGCAGCTCTCCCCCAACCAAGTCCTGCGAGCCGCAACGCTCCCCATGCCCAAGCTCCTCCCTGCTGTGTTGTATCTCGCATCGACACCCTTCCTTCCCTGTCGTGCTGAAGCTCCTCCTTGGCGCCCTCCTCCCTTCCTTCATCATGCCGTATCCTTCGACTAGAGGTATGAAACCATTTTTTAAATTAGAGAATAATTATTAAAAAAACCTGCATAGAAATTATAAATTGTTAAAATGTATAAATATATGCTCTTTAACAGTAAAGCTAGCATGTCGCGGCGTGTAATGATGTTAAGTAATTTGTTTGCCCAAAATGTCCTAAAGGTCGGTTCATTGGACCAATCGGTACTTTAGGGACAAGATTAGCATCGCTCCTCAGTTGTGATTGTGAGTCAACCAATCACCTTTAGATGTTTAAAATTCGAGGAAAATATCAGACGAGCCTAAAGCCATTGTGCAACATGTTGGTTTATGGGATGTGGTTATTATGTCACGTCCCAAGCTTGATCATAAGTTGTTGACGTCATTGTGCGAGTGTTGGCGTCCTGAGACACACACTTTCCATGTCTGACATGGGGAGGTGATGATCACACTTGAGGATGTATCCGTGTTACTAGGACTACGAATACACGGATATGCCGTAATTGATGACTACGCACCTGAGGAAGACATGGTGGCTGTGTGTCTGGAATTGACTACGCGGGATATCGTGACCACTTCCTTATTAACGGTTTAGTGGGACTAGAGGAGAGAGGCAAGGCTCTCTTCGGGGCGAGCACTCTCATGGCGAGCAGTGAGAGGTCGCGGCCTTGTGAAGAATGGCGAGCAGTCTAGGAGCCTTTGGCGTCCCTAGAGGCTTTAGGCTCGGTTCTGGGCCACTTGATGATGGGCCAAGTTTGACTCGTACTTAGGCCGATCCGGTTCGAATATCATGGGTTTACCCCTTCTATGGTTATTGGGCCTTCAAGGCCTTTTCTTTACTGGGCTGTCACTATCGATACCCAACATTTGCCCCCGAAGCTTGATTGAAGTTTCTTCAGTCGAGCTTGATATCTTGGTAGGGTTTTGGATAGTGACGTCTTAAATTCGGTTTTCCTCGTCCCTTATAATGGTTCATGACCTTTGGGGCACGTCAGGTTCGTTTGGCGATCAGTTCCTCCACTGTTCAAAGCTGAAGGAATATTCTTCCTTTTATTCCCTTTTGGCGATCACTCAAGGTAGCCTTGGTCTGAGGAATTTCATCTTTTCTTTGCTAGGCAATCATTACCTACCAAAAGTGTTTCTCATAGAGCCTATCAATGCCCTGGCGACCACTTTGTTTGCTCGATGGACTTTAGCATTTAATGACTACACAGTTATCTGGAAATCGAACGGTCGCTTGGGGCACGCCTGTCATTTATTATTCCGTAAACCAAGGGCAGTCTAACAACTGTCTGTACTGGCCGACCGTTTGTCTCCCCGAGGTGTCTCTTGGAATTCTGACATTGCTTCGGTGTTTTCCAAAAAGGTGCAATTATTCTCCTGTGTCGCTTCGATTCGCCCGTGGCGGTTACTTCTTTTTGGGCCTATATAAGAGACGTCAGTTTCTCTGTTTTGTTTTTTACGCTCCTTTACTTCTTCAGATTTCCAGAGCTTTTTGTGCGAATCCTTCTTCTTTCTTGTTCTATCTTCTTCAACCGTTTTTCCCAACTGTTTCCATGGCTACCCGAGGTCAGAGAGTTAAGAACACAGCCACCAAGGAGAAGGTTTTGGCCTTGGCAACCCCCACTCCTACTGTGCCCACGGTTCCTCCTAAGGAGTCTGGGACCCAGAAGAAGGGGCCCGATGCTTCCAGCTTTTCAAGGGCTCCTGCGGAGGAGTACTGCTCCATGGCGAGCTTGTTCCAGCCACTTAAGGCTGCGAACTCTCGGGGGCCTTGGGTCCCTTGCGGGGACCTTGCGAAGAAGGGGTACCCTACCCAGAAGAGCCTCCGGGGTAGCCCGGACATGTGAATGCGGCTTCTTGATGGGATAATTCCCCCCAAGGACCGCTCTATTGTTCCCACGGAGCTACCTCAGATCGAGGGGTTCCTGCGGACCCACTTCGAACGAGTCGCCCTGGTATGATCTCGCCTCCTTTCCGTTCTTTTCTTTTTTCTTTTTTCCTTGTCGCCCCCTTTTTGTTTGATGTCCTGACAATTTTCCTTATGTTTTTTTTGTCAGCTCGTTCGGGAAGAGGTGATTCTTGGCCGCGTCTTTGGCGAGCTCGCTGACAAGCATTCTGACCTGCTTGTCGAGATGGAGCAGTACCGAAGTACGGGGGTCACCCCCGGGCAATTGGAGGCCATCAAGAAGACCGCTGATGTGGCGATCGCCTTGGTGGACGGTGCCCGGGAGGAGTACTTCAGGAAGGAGCAGCGTCTCCTTGCTGATGTCAAGAAGAGGGAGGCTGACGCTGCGGCCACCCTTCAGGATTCTGAAGCCCTTCATCGGTGCTTAGATGAAGGGGAGGCTTTCAGGGCTCGCCTGGAGGCAGAGCTGAAGGAAGCCTGAGCCCAAGGGGCGGAGTCAAGCTCGACGGGTCGCCGCGGAGGCGCAACGGGATGCTACTGAAGCCAGGAGGTCGCCCTGGAGAAGGAGAAGGAACAGCTGGCTGAACAGCTGAAAGCTGTCCCTTCGCCCCAAAGCGTGGTCGAGGCATTCAAGGCCTCTGAGGATTTTGAGGACTGCGCTTTGAAGGTGATGAAGTCAGCGATTGCCGATTTTCTCTAAGTCCTGGTGGATGATGTCCAGGAGGTCGACCCCAACTTTCCCATTGGGGAAGTTGAGTCCATGAAGGGCTTCCTACGAAGTCGCACCCTTCAACCTACTAATGCTGCTGAAGAGGTTGACCCAGCTGCGGCTGAAGAGGTTGCCCCCGAAGGCGAGCCGAGCCTTCCTGCCCCCGAAGGTGAGCAAAGCACCCCTTCCCCGGAGGATCCAAAAGCTTGAAGTCTCCGCCTCCGTTATCGACCATATTCTTTTGTTTTTTTAGATAGCCGTTTTTCCTTTGTAATTTTTGTCTACTTTGTAATTATTTATTTGACTTAAGACCTGGTTTCCTTATATTGAATGCCTTTATATTCATAAGCCTTTACTTGACTTCGAACATGTTTGGCTATTCATCCAATGTCTTAATCATAATTACTCTCGAATTTTCTTGCTTTGTAATGGCTTCGACTCTTAAAGTCTTAGGCCAAGCATAAGTCTATACAAACTTTCTAAGGACAATACTCTAAAACTTAAAAGCATAAACAACTAAGTTCAAAGAGATATTACCATTTTGAAGTTTAAACCTTTGAGGTGTTTGCATAATAACAGGGAATTTGTTAACTTCAGGCTTTATCATCCGTAATGATCGCCTAAATTCTTCATCCGCTGTTTTAATTTGATAGCAGAACTCTTTGTCCGACTTTGGCGTCTACTCTTCCGTTTTTGCCTAATTCCATTGTTAGGACTTTTTGGCCTGACTTTGGCGTCAGGGCTATTATTTTGCCTAACCTTTTTGCTAGGTCTTTTGGCCTGACTTTGGCGTTAGGGATTTTTGGCCTATCGTTGGCGATAGGGCTTTTGGCCTATCTTTGTTGCTAGGGCTTTTGGCCTGACTTTGACGTCATGGCTTTTTGGCCTAACTTTGTTGTTAGGGCTTTTGGCCTAGCTTTGTTGCTAGGGCTTTTGGCCTATCTTTGGTGATAACGCTTTTGGCCTAGCCTTGTTGCTAGGGCTTTTGGCCTGACTTTGGCGTCAGGGCTTTTTGACCTAACTTTGTTGTTAGGGCTTTTGGCCTAGCTTTGTTGCTAGGGATTTTGGCCTGACTTTGGCGTCAGGGCTTTTTATGCCCGATTTGGTTATCAGGTCTTTGCCTGACTTTTGGCGTCAGGTCTTTTTTCTTCGACTTGCTTCGAGTGGACACGTTTTGTGAAGGAATGACTTTCTTTTATTAATATAACAGTTTGATTACAAGCTATGTATGAAATCTCCTTAGATGCTCAGAATTGAATGGACGGGGTAACCTTTCGCCTTCAGTGGTTTCCAAATAGTAGGATCCTGGTGCGGCGATCTCCATTACCTTGTACGGTCCTTCCCATTTGGCTGAAAGTTTATTTTTACTATCCAGCCTTGTGAATTCATTCCTTCTCATAACCATCTCCCCCACGAAAAATTGGCGAGCGCTGACTTTTCTGTTGAAATATCGAGTGGTCGCCAGGCGCATCTTTGCTTGTGCTTTTTATGATAACCATCTCTTTTCTTCTGCCAAGTCGAGGTCAGTTCTGCGCTCGACCTCGTTTGCCTCAGTGTTAAAATGTAGGATTCTATGGGTAGGCACTGCTATTTCGGCGGGTGCTACTGCTTCTGATCCATACACTAAGCTGAAAGATGTTTCTCCTGTGGCTGACTTAGGTGTTGTTCTGATGGCCCATAATACGTTTTCCAGCTCTTCTGCCCAATTCCCTTTGAATACTCGAACCATTTTCTTGAGTCCTGCTAAAACAACTTTGTTGGCTGCTTCAGCTTGCCCATTCGTTTGAGGATGATGCACCGAGCTGAAACGATGGTCGACATGATATTCTTCACAGAGCCATTTTAGCTCCTTTCCAATGAATTGCAGACCATTATCACTTATGAGTATTTTGGGAATTCCAAACATGGAGAATATGTTGATCTTTAGAAATTTGATGACCTGAAATTCCGTTGTAGAAGCTAGAGCTTTCGCCTCTATCCACTTAGTGAAGTAGTCGATCGCCACTATAATATGAGTGCGTTGACCAGTGCTAATAGGGAAAGGACCTAATATATCGATCCCCCATTGAGCGAAAGGCCAAGCACCCGCCATTGGGGATAATAGTGTTGATGGTCGACCTGATCGTGGTGCAAACTGCTGGCAAGTCTCATACTTCCGCGTTAATTCAGCCGCATCTTTTCCCAAGGTTGGCCAATAGTATCCCAACCTGAAGATTTTTCTTGTCAACGATCGAGCACTTTCGTGACATGCTGCCGCCCCTTCATGAGCTTCTCGAAGAACCTTTTCTGTTTCTGGATGAGCAACACATCTTAAGTAAGGAGTCGAGTAACCTCTTCTGTAGAGTTCTCCATCTATAATCAGATAAATGGCCGCAAGTCGTCTTATCCTCGTGGATTCGCCTTCATCAACCGGGAGGATCCCCTCTTTCAAGTAATTCTGAAACGGAGTCATCCATGTGACCTGTCCTTGAATATTGAAGACCTCGGCCCTTCTTTCGAGGACTGAACATAGGGCCTTTTCCAGAAATTGCACATCCTGGATTGTTGTCCCTCCGAATGCTAGTTTGCTCAAGGAATCTGCCATCTGGTTTTCTTGGCGAGGAATAGACTCAATCGCGAAGTCTGGGATTTCCGCAACGAGCTTCTTGGCGATGCTTAAGTATTTTTTTATCTTTTCTCCCCTTGCCTCGTAGGTGCCATTAACCTGATTGACAATAAGCTCTGAGTCACTTTTTACCTTGAGCGCAGTTATACCCATTCCTTTTGCTAGTCTGAGTCCAGTGATAAAAGCCTCATATTCTGCTTCATTATTGGTTGTCGGGAATGTTAAGGCGATCGCGTATTTCAAAGGCTCACCCTCAGGAGGAATAAGAATTAAACGTGCCCCCGAGCCTTCTTTTGATGAAGACCCGTCTGTATAGAGTTCCCAGATTTGATTGCTGTCTGCTGACTGTCTTGGCCTGTTTTCTGCTTCTGTTTGACCGTTACTCGTGCTTTCCACAATGAAATCAGCTAGTGCTTGACCTTTGATGGCCGTTTTTGGCGCAAATTTGATCCTGAACTCGCTGAGCTCGATCGCCCACTTGACCATTCTTCCTGAATAGTCTGGCTTGATCAGGAAGTTTTTGAGTGGTTAATTAGTGAGGACCGTGATGTCGTGCGCATGAGAGTAAGTTCTCAGCTTCCGAGCAGCAATGACTAAGGCATAGAGATACTTCTCAATATGGACATATTTTATTTCAGCTGAGTTGAACATTTTGATAATGAAATACACTGGACTCTGAACATTATTTTCCTCCCTTATTAAGACAGCAGTGGCTGCCACCTCGCTAATGCCTAAATAAAGGAAGAGTTGCTTGCCTGGAACGGGCTTTGCCAGAGCTGGGAGTGTTTGGATATGCCTCTTCAAGGATTGGAATGCTTCTTCACAGTCTGGCGTCCACTCGAACTTGCGGTTGGCCCTCAGAGTTTTGAAAAATGGGAGGGACCCATCGCTCGCTTTGGAGAGGAAGCGGTTGAGAGCAGCTAGGCGTCCATTCAGGCATTGGATTTCCTTGTGGCAGGTTGGCGACTTCATTTCTTCTATGGCCTTTAGCTTTTCTGGGTTTGATTCGATTCCCCTTTCGCTGACCATGAAACCCAGAAATTTGCCGGACTTGACCCTAAAAGCGCACTTGGCAGGGTTCAGGCGAACACTATGTCTCCTCATGCATTCGAAAGCCTCGCGGAGGTCTGTTGTGTGCGGATTGACCTTGATGGTTTTGAAGAGCATATCATCCACATAAGCCTCCATGTTTCTCCCCAGCATGTCTTGGAACAGGCAGTTCACCATCCGCTGATAAGTTGCCCCGGCATTGATGAGGCCAAAGGGCATCACCTTGTAGCACAAAATGTCCCCATCAGCATAAAAAGCGGTGTGAGCCTCGTCGTCTGGATGCATTCTGATCTGGTTGTAGCCTGAGTAGGCGTCCATGAAGCTCAACATCTCGTGACCAGAGGTAGCATCGACCAGCTGATCAATCCTGGGCAGGGGATATGAGTCCTTAGGGCAAGCCTTGTTCAAGTCGCGAAGTCGACGCACATCCTCCACTTGTCGTTCGATTTCTTAACCAAAACTGGGTTGGCGACCCAGCTCTGGAATCTCACCTCTCTGACGAAGTCAGCCTCAATCAACCTGCCGACCTCCTGCCTGATCGCCAAACGCTTGTCCGTCCCGAATGACCTTCTTTTTTGGGCGATCGGCTTGATGGATGGGTCTATTCTGAGCTCGTGGGAGATGATATCTGTGCTGATTCCTGGCATATCGCTCGGCTGCCAGGCGAAGAGCTCTTTAAATTCTTTGAGGAGCGCGGTCATGGCCTCCTTCTGATCCTCTTTCAAGGTGGTTCCAATGCGCACCTTCTTGTTTGGACCATCGATTTCGACCTCTTCCAATTCTTCCATGGGTGCTGGCCGAGCCAAGTCCTCGCGAGGGTCGGCCTCTGTTTCAATGGCAAGGGCCTCCCTTTGGTTCTTCCTGCGCAGACAGTTCACATAGCATTGCCGCGAGGAAGGCTGGTCGCCGAGCACTTCTCCGATCCCGTTGGGAGTGGGGAACTTCATCTTCTGGTGGACTGTGGAAGCCACAATCTTGTTCGGATTGATCGTGGTCCTCCCTATGATGGCGTTGTATGATGTAGGTGAATCGACCACCAGGAAAGTGACCGATACCTTGATGTTCTTCCATCCCTCGCCAAAAATCACTGGCATGGTTATAGCCCCCAGTGGATAAGTTGTCCTTCCTGCAAACCCAATCAGTGGAAAGTTGACCCTCTTCAGGTCACGCTTGGACTTGCCCATCTTCTCGAAAGCGTCCAGAAATAGGATGTCTGTCGAGCTGCCTCCGTCGACCAGAATACTAGCAACGTCACAGCCGTTAATATCTGCTGTGATAACCAAAGCATCGTTGTGGGGGGTGGTGACATGTGCCAAATCATCTTCAGAGAATGAGATGACAATGTTCTCCTCAGGTCGGGGTCGCTTTCCCAACTGAACTGCTGTGGAGATCTGAGTGGCGTAGACTTCCCTGGCGTGCGACCCCTCGCCGCCTGCACCGAATCCTCCTGCAATCAGATTTACTCTCCCCTTGCTTCCCGATGGATCAGTTTGCTCAGCAGGGGCTGGCGAACGATGTCTCCTGGGGGCGTTCGACTCCTGTCTCGCCCTGCCACGAATTCCTTCAGCATTCCCCCTGGATCAACTTCTCTATGTGCCGCTTCAGAATGCGGCAGTCATCTGTCTTGTGACCCTTGCACTTGTGGTATCTGCAATAGCTCTCGACATCCTTTCCCATGGGCTGACCACCTCGACGAGGCATCGGTGGCTTCGCCAAGGATCTCCTTTCCATCTCGACTAGTACCGCTGAGATCTAACTATTTAAAGGCGTGAAGTACTCAGGGACCTATGGATGGCGAGGCGCTGGATTAGACTCGACCCGGGGCCTGCTGTCTTTTCCCTTCTTCTCCTTCTTCACCTCCTTCTTACCATCGCGTCGGGGTTCATGAACCACCCTTAGCGAGGTTGTCAGGAAGTCCGCCTCTGTGTTCGCCCTTTCAAGGTCTATGAAACCTTTTGCTCTGGATGCCAACTCCTCCAGCGTTTCGATCTCCTTCACATGGTAGCTGTTTCGCAGATTCCTCGAGGCCTTGTTGGCCACATCTAGACCCCTGTAAAATGCTCGAATGATCTCCCCATCCGAGATTTGGCGATCTATCTCTGTGACGTTCTGATAGAAACGTCCATAAAAGTTGGCCAGCGACACTCCAGGCTGCTGTTTGACCGCATCCAGGGCGACCACGCTCTTTAGCAATTGGCGCTCGCCCATATACCTCTCCAGGAACTTGCTCCTTAATTCTGCCCAAATTCCGATAGATCCTGCAGGTAGGCCGAAGAACCAGGACGAAGCCGAACCCGAAAGAGTGGATGGAAATAACAAAGCCAAGTGATTGGGATCATTCGACTTACCCAGGAGAGAAGCTTCGTGCTTGTTGACGTGTACGGTGGGGTCTCCTCCGCCACTGTACTCGGGTATGGCCCGAGCAACCTCGTCTTTGGGGATCTTGATGGAGACGAGCTCGTCGGAGAAGGGGTGAGCAGATTGCTCCTTGAAGGGAGCTACGACTGTCAGCCGCCTTTCTTGGAGCCGTTTATTGAGGAGATCGTCCATCTGGTCCACAGTGCAGTACCTGGGCGAGGTCCCTGATGGAGGAGGACCGGAAGGGTTGGCAGTGTACGCAGCTGTGGGCTCCTGGGTGCATGTCGGAGGTATGGACTGTTGTCCTGATGTCATCTCCTGATCCTCGTGAGGTGCGGTGGTGCCAGGATTCGCGGCTTCAGAAGGCAAGGGCCCTGTGGCAGCAGGGAGGTTGTTTTCTTGGGGAGCAGGGGCTTGACGGCGTGCCTGCCCTAGGATGGCCTCCAGCAGTGAAATCATCTCCGGGGTTAACTGGATGTTTTCCCCGGCGATGTGGACGGTTTGCGGAGCTAGGGTCTCGACGTGGTTGGTAGATGGGGTTGGTCTGGAATTACCGACATGCTCTCTAGCCGTTCGCAGGGGGACGGCATTGGCTCCTGCCTGGCAGTTTCTTGTTGAAGCGGAAAAGCGGCGGCGGAATCAGAGCTGTCTGAGGATCGCTCGCGAGTCTGGTTCCGACGGTTGTTTTGGGATCGAGTTCTCATGGCTGAATTGCTCGTTCCCACAGACGGCGCCAAATGTTGGATTGTGAAATCCTGGATGCTGATCTGGCAGTGAATTAAATGCCAGACAAGGACGGAAAGACGCTTCTGCTCCAACTCCGATGAACCTGCAGGTAGGGAAGCGCAACAGAGGAGGTGTCTCTGGGCCCCTCTCCGATGCTTAAATGAGTATATGTGTGTATAAAACTCAAAACGTAAGGAACGTATGTAAAGCAAGGGTATTTATAGGGTAGGAGAGATCAAACCGTATAAGGCAGATGAATATCTTAGTGTATATTGTGTTGCTGAAGATTCGGATCATGGGATATGGCAGTTACTGCGAGATATTGCAGTTACCAAATCTAATCTTTAGTGAATATGTGACCAAGATACGCGGGATATCGTGGCCACTTCCTTATTAACGGTTTAGTGGGACCAGAGGAGAGAGGCAAGGCTCTCTTCGGGGCAAGCACTCTCATGGCGAGCAGTCTGGGAGCCTTTGGCATCCCTAGAGACTTTGGGCTCGGTTCTGGGCCACTCGATGATGGGCCAAGTTTGACTCGACCTTAGGCCGATCCGGTTCGAATATCATGGGTTTACCCCCTCTATGGTTATTGGGCCTTCGAGGCCTTTTCTTTACTGGGCTGTCACTATCGATACCCAACATCGTGCTTCACAGTGAAGTGCCTGCTGGAGAGATACATCCCTTAGGATATAGGTGATTTATATTTTGCTACTTTTGTATGGTTAACTGGATTAAACATGCTTATCCGTGTAGTATTTTTTTAAAGACAATGTTATTGTCTTAATAGGTGGGAATTCCTAAAAAGATCATTCTGTCACCAAGTTAGAACTGCTAATTTGGTGTACTATAGCGATGAATTGGAGTCTCAATCGCATGATCAGGTAAATTATTTGTTATCCAAATGCACGCACCAAGTTTTTCAAATATGATTAATCTTACTGAGCATGAAATTCAAATCCTTATTATTAGGTGATGTGGATACCATATCACGCCTTTAGGCTAGCTACTGCACCATCTGTATGACGTGAACACTCTGAGTTATTCAGAACGAGGGTGCCACTTATCCATTCTAATGTGGTTGAGTGACACCGTTAAGATAGAGTCATGAGACAATTTGGGATGTACTAGAACATCCGTGAGATGGAGCATGATGAAGTACAAGAGCACGTCAAGCTACATAAACTGCAACGTAAAGGTTAAGCGGGGTAGCGACGTTGGTCAATAACGCAGCAAGATTTGATTGTTTTGTGGATAAACATGTCAGATTTTTTCCAACAGGAACGTCGACCAGTGACAGATGTCGCACAGTATATGACATGGTATCGTAGAAAAACGCGTCGCTTCATCACGGCCCCCACTTCAGAGACTGGTAGTTATTCACGTAGTCCTCACCCATCGGCCCCGTATGTTCCTCACGGTGGCCAAGTTTGGACAGGGGTAAGTAATTACGTAAGAATTATTACATTTTGTTGAATCATGAAAGATTGAGGGATGATCCTTATTTAGTTTACACTCATTTGCAGATGGGCATTATGGCTAGGGAAATTCACCTAGTACGTAAAGATACTAAAGGTACTCTCAAATTTACAAAGAGAAATTTCAGACTACTTGGAGAAACTTATTTAGACACCTGTCGAACGTCTTATGACGTTGTCGGTCAGCTACCCGTGTATGAAGAACATGTTCGCCTCGCCTGTCAGATGAAATAACTGCACGTGAAGAGCGGGGACTTCATACTTCATGGTATTCTGATCCAGTCTGTGGCCGATGAAGTGGTCCAATAGTTGCAGTGTGTGGACGCGGTGTTCAAACACATGGTCGTGGTGGAGAAAGTTCAAGTCGAGGGCCATCTGGACCGTCACGTACGACATTAGTGTAATAATCTGGACCTCGGGATATATGATCCATTACTATTTTACTCGTCAAATCAGATGCCCTATAAACTTTCAAGATATTACTAACTGAGATGACTTCAAATCACTTAAGAACAATAAAAGGTAACCACATTTAAAAATCGATACATTTATCATTATTAACCATAGTAAAATCCTAATTCGATTCATATATTAAATCTTATAAATAGGATATATTTACTTCTTTTACCAATAAAAATGTTCATTTACACCACTTCAATAGAATTCATAATATCGTTCTCGAACATGTTCTTACTTTGTTATCAGGGATAAAAACATCGAGTCAATAACCCAAAAGGTAAACTAGGCAGTATATCTCTTTCCGCTAGGTTAGTGTGAAAGACTCCTCAGCCGCCCCATCGGCTTCATCCATTTTCATCCAACAATTAATGTAGAAGAACCTAAGATCAAAGACAACAACACATAGTACTACTGAATCGATCTTCACATGTGCAATTAATGCAGAAGACAATAGAGCAGAACAACAACACACCGAAAAGATAGCAAGATTCTTCAGTGACCGACGGAAGCCAAAGTGAAAGACAACAATCAATGCACCGATCAACCCTGACTCGAGAATCTTTGTCTTCAGCATTCATTCCAACAATCATCACAGTTGCCTTGATTACATCCAATCAACGACGAAGATGAGAAATTGACTACGTAGCACACATGCAGAGAGGAACGGAGAGGTTACTGTAAAAAATACTTAATTTTTTTCTTTGTCCATCTGTTTTGCAGAAGTAGCGACGACAGTGAGGGCCTGGGACCATGAACACTATGAATCATCAGAGAGTCGATTATGCTGATCCAAACAAGACCTAGAAATACGTCTTGGACCTTAAATCGAACCCCCGATTGGAGCATAGAGACTAGTATGTGGGGAAACTTATAGTACAGAAACTAGTCCAGAGAAACACAATCCAGACTGTCCTGAATTTAGCTTGGGATCGATACGGATGAATCGACATATCGGAGGCATCGGTCGGAATACTAAACTTTGAGTATGAGGACGAAGGAGAATGACAAAAAATCCTCGACATGTCACTATGGGCAATCAATGGGAAGATCTAAAGCAGAAAGAAGTGGGATCCAAACATTGGAATAAATGAGGTTGAGTTCCATAAGGTAACATTTTGGATTCAAGTACATGACCTAGGATTGAAAAAGTTTAGTGCCGAAAATGCCTAGATAATTGGAAACTAGATAGGATTGTGTAAGAGGTACAATCGGATGTCGAGAATACAAAGAAGAGCGTCATGAGGATGAGAGTGGAAATAGATGTGACAAGCCTTTAATGGAAGGGTTTTGGTGGACTAACTTACAAGGATAGGAGAAATGGGCGATGATTAAATACGAAAAGCTATCCGATTTCTGTTATGGATGTGCCACATTGGGGCATACTATCCTAACATGCAAGGAGAAGGTACGGATGTCGGAACCAGATCCGAAAACTCCTGCCTATGGACCATGGATGGTAGGAGTCAGACCGAAGAACAACCCAACCAGAAAAACAACCGAAGGGGAGAAGGAAACTAGCACAGTACAGAGGAGAAGTCACCGAACATGGCATGAAATAATAATGGAAGCAAGAAATCAACTGAATGAAGTGAATCAAAAAGAGGCGGGGGAAATGAGGGATGCGAAGGGAAATCAAGATGGGGAGAATGAGCACAACAACCAAACTGAAAGCGCAATGGATATAGCCTCCTCCAAAAAGACATATGATGATGGCATATCCCCTTGACCAACAAGGAACCTGGACCTGAAGGCAGCCCCCACCGAAAGAGCAATCACCTTACACCGAGGCAATACAAAGTAGCCCAACACAAACCACCCCACAACCACATACCCAAGCGAGACAAACCGCTACTACCAGACAGAGAAGTCGAGACATAAACCTACCTCACCCACAAATCACCTACTTACTGGATGTTATACCCACAACCCAATGCCCACCTGAAAACCAAACCCTAACGCCATACTTTGTTGAAAACCCACCGACACACCACCCTAGACCATCCCAAACCCCGAATTCGGACTAAGCCCCTTCCTCAACAAAATGACACTAAAAAAAATGGGAGAAAGCGTGGAGGACAAACAACCTAGGAGCAAAAGGTACAAAGGTACGGAGGAAGGAAACTTGGGAAAGGATGAGAAGAATGGAAGGGGTGGTGTAAGAGGGAAGGCAAGTCCAAGCAAGAATGTGGCAAGAGCAAGACAAGGCCGGAGAAAGAAACAAGAGAAAGGGAGTACGACAGGAGAAGCACAAGGGGAAACAACCGACGAAATGGGCTCTTGTGACTGTCCCCAAACAGCCACACGGGTCCAATGAGTCTACTGTCGTGGAATTATCAACGTCTGCGGTCTGCCTTGACAATTCATCAACTAATAGACCTCAACAAAAGGTATCACCCGAACATAATATTATTTATGGAAACAAAGAACGGAAACACCTATTGCGAAAGGATTCGAAGGAGAGTTGGTATGGATCACAATGAATACATCAACCCGAGAGGAGTATCGGGTGGTTTAGTGTTATGCTGGACAAAGGAAACACAAGTGGAGATTACATTTACTAGTCACAACTTTATCGATTGTAAGGTGACTATAGACCAATAAGAGGAACCCATGTTTGTAACTTGGGTATATGCGGATACCGACAAACACAAACAATCTCCAAACTGGGAAACATTACTAGCCATTAGACGGTACTAGAGAGGGAGATGGATGGTACTTGGAGATTTCAATACGATATGTTACCCACACGAGAAGGAAGAAGGGAAGCCGAAAAGACAAATGGAGGAATTCAGACAGCTGGTAGATGATCTGAAAATGGAGGACTTGGGGGCAAAATAAGAACCATTTAGGTGGTGTAATAACCAGAGTGAAGGAGAACGAATAAGTGAGCAGCTAGATAAAGTATTATCTAACGAATAGGCAGCCGAAGGTTTCCCATCCGGTCTATGCATCAAGGAGATCGCCCTAGGCTCGAACCACTCGCCAATGATCGTGTAACTGCATCCAAAGAGCAAGAAAGCGAGGAGAAGATTCAAATTCGAGGAAATGTCGCTTGAAGAACCAACATGCAAAGAGATCATTAAGACGACATGGGGGAGCTCCCAATCCAGGAATGCTATATACGGGGTGTGCTCAAAACTACACAAAGGTCGAAGGAGTCTGACAAGCTGGAGTATGAGGTGATTCAGAAATAATGCAAGGGAGTTGATTAGTGCAAAAGAACAACTACGACAAGTAATGAAGCCAAGTATGACTGCAACCGAAGTCGAAAGAGAAAGGAACCTAAAGAATAAAATTTGAGACCTCTGGACAATGGAAAAGGTATACTTGAAACAAATATCACGGGTGAAGTGGTTAACGGAAGGAGATCGGAACACAACCTTCTACCACTTAACCATAACATCTAGAAGGCGGCGGAATCACATTTGTAGGCTGAAAAACAATCAAGGTGAATGGATATGCAATGAGAAACGAATAGCCCGGGAACTCATATGTTATTTTGAGGAGTTATTCAAATTCAAAACGAGCAACAACCACGACAGGATACTGGAATGCATGTCGATCAAAGTGAGTAATAAGATGAACCATGAACTGACAAAGAAGGGCATAGAAAGAGAGGTGTGAAATGTAGTATACCAATTGTGCGGGTCTCGAGCTTCGGCCCCAAACGGTTTTTGGGGTGTGCTTTATCAAAGGAAATGACAAGTCGTAGGACCATACGCCATCACTGTTGTCAAATCTTTCTTCAGAACAGGTATTCTCCCTAAAACCCTAAATCAAACCGACACTGTTTAAATTCCCCAAATTCCAACCCCACACAGGCCTCTGAGTTTAGACCTATCAACTGCTGTAATTTCTTGTGTAAAGTCATATCAAAACGTTTTGATGAATAGACTCAAAATCTATTTATCAGAACTCATCACCATTTTTCAGAGTGCATTTGTAGCAGGGCAATCAATACAGGACAACATACTAGTGGCACATGAGGCATTCCACTATCTCCATACTTGGAGGTTAGAAAGCCGAACAAAGTGCGTCGTAAAGATAGATGTGCAAAAAGCATACGACCGAGTAAGGTAGGGTTTGTTTTTAGCTAGATTAAGGAAAAGAGGTTTTGCCGAGCAATGGATAAAATGGATTGAAGCGTGCATCACGACGCCTAAATACAGACTGGTGGTCAATGGTGAGAGATCAAACGTTATCCAACCAACCCGTGGCATAAGACAGGGGGACCCGCTATCGCCATACTTGTTTATCCTACTCGTTGACGTACTATTAAGGAACATAGAGAAAACTACAGAGGAGAACAGTTTTAAGGGGCTAAGACTGAGGAGGAACTGCCCCGAGCTACACCACTTGTTCTTTGCGGACAACTCCATCTTCTTCATGCAAGGATCGACCGAGAACGCTCGACGACTAAAGCAACTACTAGACGAATATTGCAACGCAACTGGGCAGAGTATATATGTTGTGAAGTCAACTATTTTCTTCAATTTTTCTATAGGTAGAACTACTGTGAGCGGTCTAAAAGCACATGACCAAATGATAGAAGAGTAGTTGAGGAGGCCTTGCACATGGAAGGGACAACCGACCCGAACAAATATCTAGGATTACCGTCAATATGGGGTCGATCAAAAAGGGAGGCGCTGGGATGTTTAAAGAATAAGATACACGGCAATCTTTCGGGATGGCTACCGAAAGCACTGAACCAAGCGGGGAAGGAGATCCTAATCAAATCAGTCATAACAGTGATCCACACGTACGTCATGCGCGTGCTCCAACTCCCCCAGACAGAGTGCTCATAGATTAACTCTTTAATAGTTGATTTCTAGTGGGGCATAACAATGAGTGATAAGAAAACACACTGGAGGATCTAGAAGACACTTACCTGCGCCAAACCTGTTGGAGGCCTAGGGTTCCGAACACTACAAACGTTTAACACTGCACTTCTAACCACGATGGCAGCTCAGGTGCTCAACGAACCACATGCACTATGGGTTCGCATGCTGCAGGGACTCTATTTCCCGAGCTGCCCTTTCCTAGAGGCGGTACGAGGTGGAAGACCATCATGGGGATGGAGCAGCATACTAGTCGGGAGAGACGTTCTCACAAGAGAGGGTTTGTGGACTATCTAAACGGGAGATGACATCCGGGTGTTCAAGGACCCATGCGTATACACGAAGGAAGGATTCAAGATTGACAATGGACCGACAGGAAGTGAGCACGAGAAGATCAAAGTCAGCGAACTTATTAACCTAGAAAGACGGTGGCACGTAGAGAAGGTACTAGCAACGGTGTCGAATGTCGATGCAGACTGAATCCTAGATATGCCAATTCAGGGAGAAGGAGGCAAGGACAAGCTCATATGGCCCCATACGAAGGAAGGAACACCACAAGTCAAGTCGGTGTACCACAAGATGATCGAACACAAACAACGCCCCGACACAAGCCAAGATGGAACAAGAAGACCAAACAACGTGTGGGAACAGATATGGAAGTCCAATGCTTTACCGAAACGAAAGAACTTCATGTGGCGACTAATGGCAAATACACTGTTTGTCAACCACAACCTGAAGAGGAGATGGATTGCTACCGAACTGCCCAGTCTGCGGGGAGAACGAAACGAGGGAGCACGTGGTGTATAAATGCAGGTGGACAGAATCAATTTGGGTCAGACTACTAGGCTTGAGAACGAATGGAACACAACAAAAAACCATGACCGAATGGCTATAGGAAAGAGCATCTGAATCGTGATAACAGGGACGAACTTAGGCCGAAAGGTGGACACGATGCCAAATAATCTGCTGGCACATATGGAAGACAAGATGTAAGATAGTATTTGAAGGAAAACACCCATCGTCGACAGCTGCCGTGGAAGAGATCATGAAATCAATAGAAGAGCTAAGGAGGGGATGCCAACCACGGAGCCAGACACGACTGGAACAACCAAGGCAGGCGTGGGAGAAACCGAATCAAAGCGCGACCCAAATAAACTGTGATGCCTCGTGGTGTGCTCAAACCAAATCGGCAGGTTTGGGAGTAGTGGCGAGAGACAAAGACGGAGTGATTGTCGGTGAGATGAACCGGAAGCTAAGTAGCCATGATGTGTCCATAGTGGATGCGATGGCAATACATGAAGGGTTAAGGTTGGCAATAGAGAAAGGATGAACCAACGTAATAATAGAGTCATATTCGCAGGTAGTGATCCAACAGATAACAGGGGAATCGACACACAGGCGAATTAAGGCAATAGTCTAAAACATCAAAGCGCTTGCATATTGAATAGAGCAAGTATAATGGAAAGTTATCTCAAGGACAGCGAACGAACGTACGAATTGAATAGCTAAGCATTCACGACTGGGTGTGAGTCTAAACGATTGGGTCAACCGACCCCACACCCATTATTTTGTCCCGAACTTTAGTGGCATTGTCATAATGTTTTATTTCAACAAATAATGTGTTTATGTCGACAAAAAAAATTCTAAAACTTCTTTCTCGTAACTCTCGCAAAGCACTTGAAATCTAATTTAATTTGAACCGTCAGAATGTAACAACTACCAGCTCTATATACTAACGGGCTATCTCTAGGGTCCTTCTTTGCACCCCCATAAGATCAATAACTCATGTATATATACTACCTACACTTATGTAAAATAGTAAAAATTCAACTTTTTTCCGATGAAAGTGAAAAGTCTCATGTGTGTATGTATATACATTTTATATTATTAGTGTTATTATTAACTGTATACACTGTATCTATCTATTGTTTATCGGTATACTAAAAATCTCAATCTCAATCAATTATCTAAATATAATATATATCCCATAAAAATATATATGTGTATGAATTAAATTAAATCATTTCATTATTTGTCAGCATCTCCTATAGTCCCATTGTAATTAATTGATTTATTAAGTATATATTTTATATGTACGATTGTTGTTCTTCGAAAATAATGTTCAATTTGGTCTGTGTCCATCTTCTACGTGTCTATATACATTTTGTGAATAATCAAAAGCCAATAGACAGTGATGCGTTATCTTGTTTTTTTAGGGGACAGAAGATCCATATAAAATTGAGTCTACATATATATGTTGCATGCATCCCCCGACACATCCCATGTTGGGAAGCTTGTTTTGTGCTTCTCTTGTCTTGCAAGTGGTCTGGTCGGAAGGTCTAACTCAGTCTAACCACATACCATAGAATACAATAAAAATATCTCCCGATATATCTCCCATAACAAAGTTGCAATTTATGAGTATTATCTATATCTATAAATTTGATTCATTAGGTAGAATTGTGATAAATAATTTTTTTTAAGAGATTTTATCATTTCTAATATAAAATTCATAACTTCTAATTGTTCCATAATAAATTTACATTTCTCACTCATATGTATCATATCATGCAACTTAATTTTAAAATCTTTCAAAATCTCTCGTTCACTTTAAAAAAAAAGGTACAAAATTTATTTCATGTATTCTTATTTCTTATGTACATTTATGATTTTTTCTGAAGGACATTTTATTTAATATAATTATTTTATTCATTAAATTAATTATTATATTACACAGCGCGAATCAATTTGTTAGTTAATTATCAGGTCCAACTAGGGTGTCAATTTGCGGATTGGGACGACCCATGGGTCGTGTCAGGAATCGTCTGACCCAAACACGACTCATGTATTTGTATGGGTCAAGAGTCGTAACTCAAACCCGACCCGTTAGTAATAGCAAGACATGAGTCAGTCTGACCCATTCGACCTATTTGACCCGCGGGTCAGATTGACCCGTTCGACCCAACACTGGTTAAAAAAACAAAAACATATGACTCATGAGTCACGGGTTAACCCATGAGTCACGGGTGTAAAGTAAAGTCTCCAATTATTATTTAATAATATATACTTTCAATGGGTCACAGGTTGACTTATGTGTCAACACATCTGATCCAAGTCTGACACGTGTTTTCACATGTTACCCACGGGTTGGTTCGATTTTTGCCATCCAAATATCCAACCATCAGTTTTATTGCGGCAGAATTCACATTTGCGAGACAAGTCAACTGAATTATAATTAACTTAAAAAAGAAATCAATTATTTGCAAGAGATTGTGTGTGTTAGTACCATTTATTTTCACACCAAAGGTTCACTTCAGGTTTCAAACAAAGGCTAAGATGGTGGGCCTAGGCGACCCTAAATTAAGTAACAAATCGTGATTTCTTTAAAAATTTCTATAGTATTTTAAACAAAAGACTTATTATAAAAACGGATACTTTTAGTATAAATTAACTCTAATTTTGTTATATAGAGAATTTGTTTATTAAAGAAATATTAAGTTTCACATGACATTGAAGACTATAGGTTGCACACTAGGTAACAACTTCACATTAGGGGTGGGCATGAACCGGTTCGGAGTGGAACCGGTTCATGAACCGTAACTTTACCACATTTTAAAGAGGTACGGTTTACCGCTCCAGATTTTGCCAAAATTACCATACCTCTTCTGAATTGGTTCGACTGAGCCACTTTATATATATTTTAAAAAAACTGTAATAATACATAATAATATTATGGTTTATGGATTATGGATTATTTATTATGTATTATCCCTAAATATTATTCCATAATCCATAAACCATAATCCGTAAACTATAATCTATAATCCATAAACCATAATCCATAAACCATAATATATAATTCATTATACTAATGTAGATTGTAAATCATCACTGAACCAACTTTGGTATAATGATTTAGAGTATATATTTTAAAAATTAAATATAATATTATATTAAAACCAATACAAGAAGTGGTACGGTTTACCATTTGCGAACAATTTTTTTGTACCTCTTCTGAACCGCTCCGTATTTTTGCAAAAAAACGTTTGGTTTGTGAACCGGTTCAGTTCGGTTCGATTCAACCGAACCGGTTTATTATACCTAGCCCTACTTTACATCCCAACACTTACCACTTCTCATTTCGATTATCAAAGGCGTTAACTTCAGCAGCTCACACTAGCAAGCCTAACAGAATAAACACGAGACGACGTCAAATCTCAAGGCTTGACCCTTATAACCATGCCTTGTCACGATAAGATAATGTAAAATAGGAATGTTCTTTTCGCAAAATAGGAATGTAATAGTTGTTAGAGATTCCGTAAGAAGTTGTTCTTTTTGCGGAATTGAAAATTTCTGGCTTACAGAATCATAGAGGGCTAGTGCTAGACATTTCGTGCAAAACTCGAAATTTCTATGCCGGGCGCGCTAGGAATCCGAAATAGGAGGTCAAATGACGAAACTTCCCTCATTATTTTTTTCTATGCCTGGGTTATACCTGTTTCATCTTCACTATCCCTTCTACCATTCAATTATATGGTGTAGTTTATATAAATTGGGTTGTTCAATCTACTATTTCCAGCTACTATATGGTGTCGTTTATTATTCGATTGTGGTTCAATTCTTGTAAGAATTTGGTGGGTTTGCTGTAATTAGGTTCGATTATGGTAGGATTTTTTTTTTTGTAGGAATTAGGTTCATGACGAACCCAGAAACGATTATGGGTTCGTGTATTGATTATGTGGTCATGTTGTGTTCATGCTGTTACTGATTGCTTGTTAGTAGAATTGAGCATGAGGTAGATTTCCGAATCAATTCATGTTGTGGGAACTCCTGGTCGTGTTTTTAACATGTTTTTGATGAAGTTGATGAGATGCGGCCTTGTCTATTGAGACTTGATTATTATTACATACATTCTAATTAACACGGATCTTTGTCTTTGTGTTTTTAGATCTAAGACATATTCCAGTTGCTGCCACCAAAGATAGTGTAAGGAGGGGCCCTTGAGATCACGAGGCAGTTCATGAACAAGCATGTGAGGATTCAAGTGAAGCATGATGAACTCACACTCGTTTAGGACAATAATTCGTCTTTGTATAATGTATGTTTGGGTTGTGTATTATCATGTTGTAATTGAATATTATATGTCAGATAGTGTAATTAATGATATTATGTTTCAGATAAATATAGGGAAATAGTGGATTTATATTAATTAAACTATTTGATCTTAAATAATTAAGGGATTTCTTTAAAATTAATTATTTTTTTAAAATTATTAGTTAATTATATTTAAGTTTTTATTATTAATTAATTTTTCAAATTAATTCATACAAATTATATACTATACATATACAAGGAGGGGCAAATATGTCATTTTATCACATTCCATTACCTTTTCATATACAATTTTACTAAAGAAACAACAAAATTCCTTATTCCATTCCACCAAGGAAACAACTTCATATTCTTATCTCATATTCCTTATTCCATATTCCTATTCCCTATTACGTATTCCTTATTCTTAATTCCGTGAAAGAAACACACTGTTAGGGTATTATTGTATTCCTCCATAACTCAAAGCACTATAAAGGTGTCCATATCCAAAATGTAGTGACTTGGTATTCAATTAGCACACCATTACTAGAAGACGATTGATCGTTAACACCTTAACAAGGAAGGACACAATTTTTAAACCCTAGTAAAGTACAAGTTAAATGACGACTCTCGTAAGGTTATTAGTCTTGACCCTAAGACAAGTCTATGTTTATGTATTCTATACATTTATTCATAATAGGGATCAATTATTATTAGCTGTTGGTTTTGGGAGATTGGGTCGCCCATTAGTGGGAGCCCATTCTAATAAGCCCAGTATTGGATACTGGCCCACATCATCCCTTTATGTATAGGGATGCTCAGGGTTGGAAAACCTGATGACGATGATGTCATACCATCCTACAGTTTGGACTGAGGTAAGCAGCTATGGAAACCTAGGTCACTTCCCGTTAATCCGTGGCGTGACCTCCTGCTCAGCAGACCGTAATCCAACCTCAGGCAGATCCACTTTCGCTAAGGCAATCATTCAATGAGGTAACTTAAATATGTGTTATGTTGTGACCAAAACAATTGCATGTTTCATACTATTCCAACATTGGTATCAGAGCCACAGTAGGTTGGTTTCCGAATTTTCGAACCCGTTAATATTACCATTGTGATGAACTTGACGCCGAAACCAAGGTCGTAGCCATGGTGGTCGCAGCCTTCGCGACTGCGGCTACGTCTAGAAGTTGCAGCCTTCGCGACTGTGACCACGTTTAGAAGTCGCAGCCTTCCCAGTTGCGGCCATGCCTAGAATTCTCTACCTTTATGGTTGCGGCTCTGGCCTCATGCGCGGTGAAGAGGAGGGGGTCAGTCATCTGTGGCCGACCTCGAAGCGACGGGAAGGACGGGAGGGGAAGAGGTCTGACTGTGGTGTCCAACCTTCTTGTGGTCAGCCAACATGGTTGGGCCACTCCCAAGGGACGACAGCTGCTACGTTGTGAACCCTAGCAGCTGCAACTTCTTCAACCAAGAAGAACAACAGTACTGGTCTAGTCTATGTGAACGAGATTAGTCTATGTGAACCAGTTCGGACGGTCCATTCCAATCTGATCGGTTTAACCTGATCGAACTAATTCGGTTCAGACCAACTGGATGGACCGATTCAAATGGTTTAGTGTTGTCTAGGACAGTCTGAGCTAATTTGGAGGCCCGGGGCCGCCTGAATTTACTCGAAATGAATTTTGTGTTAATCCTGGATTAATCTGGGTCCTAGTGATTTATTATTTCGGGTAATTGTTCCTGGAACATTTCATTATTAATTTTTTGGGCTAATTAAGTTATATGTTAGACCAATTTAAATTGCTAGAAAGCCTTACATTGTTTTATATTGCATGACTGGATAGGTAGAACACTGTGTGGGTTCCTTGATTTCCCTGGATTACTTTGTGTTTTTTCCAGGGTAAATAGTCTTGCCTTACTTTATTTGATTGACTCTTGACTCCATAACTAGTATAATTGACTAGGTTGTGACTTGTTAAGATCCCAGCATACTGTGTGAAAATTGGTCTAACATGTTAATTACTTTTATATGTTGATACTTTAGTCCCTGTATTTTGTTTGTTCAGACTTTGGTCCCCAAACTTTCATTCATGGTGATTTTAGTCCCAAACTTTTATTCAAGGTGATTTTGATCCCCCAAACTTTTGGTTAGAGTGGCTTTGGTCCTCAAAGTTTTGAAATTTTCAAATTGGCCCTAAATTTATTTATTTTTGAAATGTATCAATATATATGTGTGTGTATTGAGATGTATGGTTTGTTTATTTGCTTGCATGTATTAGATTACCTAGATAGGTAGTTCTAGTTTTCGTTTAGCATAGGTAGCAAACCGTTAGGATTGTCCTTAGTAGCCTTTGAGAAGTTTGGATGAGTACGAACTACACTAAGGAAAATGCTCCTGAGTGTGAACCGGTCGGTTAGTCTGCGAGGTTCTCCGAATTTCCTTGAATAATGCTAGGATGATTGCTTTGTAAGAGTCGAACACTTTGGTTTAGTGCGATCTTTTCGACTCCGGTCTCATAAAGAATGTTGGTATAAACTGTGTTTTGATTGATAGTAGTGACTTTCGGGCATGCTTAAAAAAGGGGAGTGCTTCTCGGCATAGCTAGGGTTGTCCCCCAGGTTTAAGTATGTTCTCAATTCTGTCCTATCTATCTGAGACTTGTCTTTTACATGCAATAGAATATTGTTCCTTGCGTCTCCATGATCTTATTAGAATTTCCTTTAGTTAGAGAAATTAGGTTGCCATGAAGAACATCATCGCTTAGTTGGACAAAGGTCTTACACTTAACGGTGACATCTATAAAATCTTGAGAAAACGTGTAAAAATGGTCCTAATTGAGTAGAAATTCATTAACCACATCAAGAAGATTATGAAAAGACCCGACTCTGGAATGACGAATCAATAGAAGGCTTTCCATTCGAGTCGAAGGTTAATGATGCTGATACATGCGCCATGCTGCTAAGTACGGTGGATGATGGCATGCTTTATGCGGCTAAAGGGTCGTGGGATACTTTGCAGGCTAGAATTGGTTTTATATGACTGCTCAGCTGTGCTCACTCGACATCAAGTTTGATTCATACATGATGAATCCTCGTCACTCCGAGCGATAGCATCTGAGGCATATGGCGAACATGATTGCGAAACTCAAGTAGAACGGTCAGTTAGTGACCGATAAACAGCAAATCCATATCATAATCCGCTTTTTGCCTAACTCCTGGAACAGATAAAAATCTAAATTACTATTCTAAGGGCCTCAATACCTTTGAACACGTTCGAAGGCATATTGAGCTGAAAAGGACAGACCCAAGGCCGTTGGGTCTAAGGCTGATGTAGTGGCGCCATCCTCTGGACCTAATAAGAGTCACTGAAGAAGTAATGCACAGCACGATGACGCAAATGCATTGAAGGCAAAGTAGACAAAGACTGAGGTGAACCCAAGGACTCCTCCGAAAATGACTCCGCGGAAATGTTCATGTAAGACCGAAAAGCCTAAATACAGTAAATGCTTCAACTGTGGCCAGTGGGTACACTTTCTAAACGCATGCCCTGAATCAATCTAACAAGAATGTCGTAATGGGTAATCTAGTTAATTTTGTATTCCTAATACAAATACGGTTAACTCCACTCCATTTTGAACTGGAATAAGTTCTGGACCTTAATCATATGCGCCCATAGGGATGCGCCGCTTACATCCATGATTTCTCAAATAAGTTTGGGAAAGATTGGACGTAGAGGAAAGAATAGTATTTTTGGTTACTCTGATACCTCTAAGGGGTATATGTTTATAGCCAAGCAGGACAGTGGGAGTGTTACCGAGATTGAATCACGAGACGCAACGTTTTTAGAAAACGAATTTCATAAGAAGGGAGAGATTGATTTGGATCGATCTCTATATGATATTCAAGATCAAGTTGAGCATACACCTGTTAATTCAAGTGGGAGATTTGTAGCCGTGGATAATGAAGTAGTTCGTCGTCCATCGGATTCACCGCCTGCTAGAGTTAATGGAACATATTCCGCTCCTGATGATCTTATTGATAGTGGGAGTATTAGGGATCTCATTCTCAGTGGGTGTGATCATGGGCATACCCTCATAGTAGTGAGTTGTTATGTCGTGGGCTAGAACATAAGCTTTCCTCCCAATGATATGTATTCGAAGGTGATGGAGAACTAAACACCCTAATATCTTACAGTAAGGTTATTATGCCGTAAAATGTTAGAGAAACTCTCATTAGACCCTTCTAAGAAAAATGGAGGAAAGTAATGGAGGATGAGATGAACAGCATGGACGAGATGAAATCTATAAGGAAGAACGGTGTTTGGACACTGGTCGACCTTCGAGAGTACACAAAGCAATTGAGCTAAATGGGTTCTAAAGATGAAGCTCAAGGATGATGAAAAGTTGAGTATCACAACTCATTTGATTTTGTCTATTGAAGTGAGTCTAGACTTGGAACTGACTAGATAGACGCTAAGACCATCTTCCTCAATGGTGAGTTAAAAGAAGAGATCTATACGGAGTGGTCTGAATGCTTTGTGTAGAAAGACCATGAGCACTTAGTGTGCAAACTTCACAAATTGATCTATGGTCTAAAACAGTTCTCCAGGCAGTGGTACCGCAGAGTTCATGATTTGGTCGTGGAAAATGGATTTCTCCCGAAGGATGAGAATCATTGCGTGTACACCGAAAGGGTCTGGACCGAACTTTGTGTTTATGACTCTATATGTAGATGACATACTCATAGATGAAAAATTTTGGAGTTCCTCACACAAGTAGAAGCCTGATTATCTTCTCTGTATGAGATGAAGAACATAGGTGAGGCGACGCACATCCTTGGGAATCAGATCTCGAGAGATCGCCGTAGGAGGGAGCTGTGTCTTTCATAGGAGAGCTACATAAATAGAGTGTTGGAAATGTTCAACATCAGTAACTGCAAACCAATTGAAACTTCAACCTATATTGGTCAATATCTCAACATGGACATCTGTTCGAAGACTACAAAAGAAATGGACCAGATAAAACAAATTCTATAGCTAAGGGCAGCTGGATGCCTGATGTAGGTAATAGTGTGTACTCAACCTGATATTTGTACGCAATCGATATGGTATGTTGGTACCAAGCTGAACACATATTGAAGAATTGGCAAGCAGTAAATAGGATCATGTGATATCGTAAGTGCATCGTCATGCTCTCCACTAGAGACTTTCTAGAGATCCGAGAATCTATGGATGACTGGGTATAATAATGTAGACTATGGTGGTGACTTTGATGAGAAAAAATCCACCTCAGACTTTATGCTATGCTCTCCGATGGCGCCATATCGTGGATGAGCAAGAAGTAGTCGCGCATTGTGTTGATCACCATTAATGCCAAATTTTTGGGTCTTGTGTGGACCTCTCAGTAGATTGTATGGCTAAAGAGACTTCCAGATTAATTGTTGAGTCATTCGAGTTGAAATCTCAGTGACAAAGAACCCCAAGTATCATAACAAGTGTATATCAAGCGAAACTATGTTAGAGACGTGGTTAGACACAAGGTGAAGAGTTTTCAGTATTTGTCTACGGATGAGATGGTTGTGAACCCTCTCTACAACCTTGAAGAGGGAGTATTTAGTGAGGCATGTGTAGTGTCTAGGACTGTGTAGACTTAGTTGATGTACTTCATTGGTTTTATTTCCCATACAATGTACATTAACTTGAATTATATTTGAGTATGCATGTTTCACAGTTTGAGTGTTTTGTGTGTTCTTACTGTGATTGTTTAGTGACATATGTCAAAGTGGATTAGATCACCCTCTCACACGGGTGATAGCTACTATGCCTTTGTGGCTAGGTGAGGCGGGTGATAGTTTTTGGTTCTGGATGTCAGTTGGGATGACCGGAAAGGGCCTCGTGTCTGGAACTATCTTATTTCGCACTACGACGGATTCTGGTCTGTCAATCCACTCAGGGGTCCGATGGTAGTCTTTGTGAGTTTTGGTTCGGGTACTTTGTGTGCCTGATGAACATCTGTACATCATTTGGACATATGCTCCATGGGAGAGTGGATATGCTGTAGCGTGCGTTCTATACCGTGACGCACCCAAAACGACCATGGGCATGAACCGAGATGTGATCTTAACTCGGAGTCGTATGAGACCCAGATCTCTATCCGTAAGAGTTGCGTACGTACCCCCATTACTCTGAACAGATAC
The DNA here is from genome assembly GCA_946814005.1 of Chamaenerion angustifolium. Lineage (NCBI taxonomy): Eukaryota > Viridiplantae > Streptophyta > Magnoliopsida > Myrtales > Onagraceae > Chamaenerion > Chamaenerion angustifolium. The sequence continues at coordinate 8,581,618 of OX328279.1, forward strand.
TTGAGGTTTAGTTCAATGTTTGCGATCTTAGTTCGTGCTCGATGGGTGCGCTCACAAGTACCTTGGACCCAGTTCTAGAAAAGTGAGTTGGACTGTGCTGATGGTTTTCTGCGAGGAGGATGGCCATTATGGGATCTTCACGATATTGTGTCCACTAGGTGGACACCAACCACGATGTTGGCTGCGGTTGCGGTTGTAGGCGCAATACATATATAGGTCTGAAAGATCATTGTGTGGTCAGACCTAGAGAAAATTATTTCATGACCAAGGGTGCAGGGCACATTTCCATTGTTGGTGTGAGATCCGCGTGTCGCTGCAACTCCTAACAGATGCGCAACACCTTGCTCGTTGTGCCTGTTGGTCACACGGCTGCTACCATGTATGTGGCTTTACACTATATGGAGAATTCGTTCTCTTGGTGATGGCTTAATGAATGAGCGCCCCGCCATTTTGTGCGAGTGGGAGATGTTGGTTTTGGGGGATTGAGTCTCCCATTAGTGTGAGCCCATTCTAATAAGCCCAGTAATGGATAGTGGCCCAAACCATTCTATTTATGTATATGGATTCTCAGGTTTGGAAAACCTGGCGACGATGATGCCCTGCCGCCCTACAGTTCAGACTGAGGTAAGCAGTTGTGTAAACCTAGGTCATTAACCGTTAACCTATGGTGTGACCTCCCGTCTGGCATACCGTGATCCCAACCTCAGGCAGATCCGCTTTCGCTAAGGCAATCGTTCAATGAGGTAACTTAAATATGTGTTATGTTGTGACCTAAATGATTGTATGTTTCGTACAATTACAACATTAGCTTTACCATTACATTTCATATACACATACTTATTTAATGATAAGAGATGAATCTAAGAACACCTCCCATTATCCCCTTTTGCAGGTGCAAAGAGTGGGTCGCCAAATTAGGCGCCATATTTGGAACTTGTTTTAGCATTTGGAGTCGTCTGTGGATTTCTTTTTATTTAGACCTTGTTGTGTTAAGGCATCATTCTCTTCTACTCCAAGACTTGCAAAAATGAGAGCCCCGGGTTGACTCATTTCTTTCCCCTCCTATGATAAGTAAGTCCATGTCTTTGAAAGCAATTAATGAAGGAGATTAAATGTGTATGGATATGGTAAAGAGCAGTAAATGCTTGGTATTTATAGGAAGAGTTAACCTGTTGATCGGGTTAACTCTTTACCGTGGTTAGGTAGCCTTTTGACTGTGGTAACTTTTTATCGAACGGGAAGAGATAAGATGTCAAATCATCTAATACAGGATGGGGGGATATATGTCTTGTCATGTGACAAATGATGAGTGATAGGTGACTGATGATGAAGTCGACACCTGGTTCATATTAAGCGAATGATTTATCTTGGTTTTGGGGTGAAGCCTTCATATGTTCCCGGGTGGAGCTAGAAGAAGGATATAGAGGCGAAGCCTACTTTCACAGTGCTGGGCGGGGAGTCACTTCTTGTGGATAGAACAACCCTTATTATGGGCGAATACTCCGTAGCATGCTGAGGCTAGGCGCTTCTAACCTTGAGTATACAAAGGCGTCACTCAATATCCATCATTCCCCTCCCCGAGCCAAACGGGAGTATAATCCTGGTGAGAGGATCCTTGGATCAATGCATTGAAAGAGAAAACAAAAATGATTCGTGAAATTGAAGCGGGAAAATTTTTCTTCTTTGTTCGTGAGTGTTTGGTACACTGCTATTTATAGCAAGGTAAATCTGTTACAACTTATGTGTAATTGTAAAAAAAAAAAAATCAACTTTATTTTAATGACAAAATTACTTCTAGACTCTGAATTTATATGATAGAAACATATATCATCTAGCATTTACCAATGCACTTCGCTTTCCTTTTGCTACCAATCACTTCTTGTTTGAAGTTTGATTATTTAAAGTTTGATTGTTTGAAGGTTGAAGCTTGAGGCTATCCTGTCCAGCTCGATATGATAACCAAAAACAACACTACAAGGAACACATAGTTTTATAGAGAGGAATCAAGACAAACATGAACAACCTACAAAGATCTCATCAGTACATAAACTCCTCTTTTGAATCCAGGTGAATTATTGTGCTAAGATGAATATGAGATGTTCATATATACATTCTATATCAATCAATTTTGTCAGCACACAACTTATTGGGTTTGTGCCCAATATCTTTCTTTTGCTTTTGTTGTACATTCTGCGTGTGTACACCCGAGTATTGCCTGAGTCGAATCTGTATTACTTTTCTACAGTTGACTGGTTGGGTTTGCCCAACATATTTTATTTGACTTTTAACAAACTATAATCTAATGCATGAATCGCAGTTCTTGTTATTTATTTGCTCAGGTCATGAGAAACTAGTGACTGACTGGATTTGTGCCCAATATCTTTATTTGCCTTTTGTTGTAAAAATAAATGTCGAAGTTGATGTGTGATCGAATGAAACAGAGTGATGAGTAATTACCCTATTCATCCTCAAATAACAAAAAATCACTGATAAGTAAGAGTGGTGTGTGTAACACAAGATGTAAGGTTCTTACCAGGGTGAATGATTGTGTCTGAAAGCTAATGTTAGCATAGCGAAGTATTGATGCACATAAAGTGTGAATTGTCAATCATCAAGCCATTCAGAAGAGTGTTAATTAGTAAGAAGTTATTTGGTACCATTAGAAAGTGATATAAGTTGATATAGTCATGACGACACTTGAGTAGACACATTATTATGAGACAAACAATGAACCACATCAAGATAGGAGAGATTAGATGTAGAACATGACCTTTCACTTAAAGCTTTAAACAATGAGCATACTCTTAGTTTTCTACAAATAGGTACAAAGGATTTTCCAGTTAGTGGTTTTGGTGAAGATAGCTACAATCTGATATGATCCTGGGACATGATTAACTTGAACAACACCCTGTGCCACCTTTTCATGAGTAAAATATTGATCTAGTTGTACATGTTTCATTTTTGCATGTTGAACTGGGTTAGTAGCAATTCAAATGGTACTAGTATTATGACACCAAATCACTGGAACACTTGACAAAGATAATCCAAGTTCAATAAGGAAAGTATTTACCTAAAGAACATCACACATAGCATTAGTCAATACTCGAAATTCAGCTTCCACAATGAACTGAGACGCCACAATTTGTTTCTTTGAGCACCATATTATTGGATGCCTCCTAAAAATAGACAGTGACCACTAATTGAACGACTGTCATCAGTGTCTGCACCCTAGTCAGAATCTGTAAAACCTGCTAACACTAGAGAGCAATAAGGTTTAAAGATTAGACCATGATCAATGGACCCTTTTAGATACCTTATAATACGTTTAACAGTAGATCAATGAGATTCAGTTGGTCTATGAAGAAACTGACTAAGTTTATTAAAACTATACCTAATAACTTGACGAGTATAGTACACATGTTATAGTTCTCCTACTGTACTCCTATACAATGAAGGATTTGACAAAATGAGCCTGAACTAGAAGAGGAGTTTAAAATTAGAGAACCAACTAGTGGAGTAGGACAAGAGTTGCAATCATCCATATCGGTGCGAGATAATAAATCAAGAATGTATTTTTGTTGATTTAGTATATTAAAATTATGGTCTCACTGTATCTCCATGCCAATAAAAGAATTCAACGCTCCTATATCCTTTAAAGAAAAGAATTTGTTCAGTCGAGTTCTAACAGACTCAACCAACTCATTGCAGGGCCTAGTTATTACTATATCATCAAAATACACTAGGCGATATACAAATTTACCATTAACTCTTTTTTTGGGTTTTTATAAAAAGACATTTGTCATATTTAGATCTCGGAAACTCTAGATCATTAAGCAAACAATCTCTTAGTTTTTCAAACCATGCTTTGGGTGCTTGTTTGAGTCTATAGAGAGCCCTGGTTAGTTTGCAGACAACTATCCCTCCATATATATTTGGGACTTCAGAACATGGTGGTTGTGACATGTATACTTCTTCATTAAGATTTTCATTAAAAAAGGTATTATTAATATCAACTTGTCGTAAAATCAAATGAAAATAGATAATGCCAGACACAATATGATTCTCAGTGTTTCATGTTTTGCTACTTGACTAAATGTATCAAGATAATCAAATCCCCCCCTTTTAGAGAAACCTTTTTAAACTAATTGTGCCTTACTTTTCCATTGTACCATCTACTTTGCATTTGATATTAAAAAGGAGATTGAATTCTCTTCCTATTGGACGTCAAGGAGGAAGATAATTCAATCTCCTTTTGAATGGCTTTTCTACATTGTGGAAACTGCATAGCAATGTGGATGTTTATTGGTTAAGTGACAGTTGCAGTTGAGGTCTATAAAGCTTTGCATAGGACCATGGACTTAACCGGAGTAACTATGCCATGAGTAGCCGTAGAAGGAACTTGAGTAACATCTTGAGTAGGAGGTTCATTAACAATTGCAATAGATACAATATGTGGTGGATAAGTGACTGCACTAGGTGGTGTAGGTGGTACAATTGGTGCTTTAAGTCCTTGTACAATGATTATCTTATCTGAACTAGTAGCAGGAGGTCTAGGAATAAGATTGTCCAATCCTTATGAGAGTTGAAGAATATCTATTTGACGCACATATTGTCTTTGAATTGTGGTGTAGAAGTGACTGCACTAGGTGGTGTAGGTGGTACAACTAGTGCTTTAAGTCCTTGTACATCGATTATCTTATTTGAACTAGTAGCAGGAGGTCCAAGAATAATATTGTCCAATCCTTATGAGAGTTGAAGAATATCTATTTGATGCACATTTTGTCTTTCATCTGGGATATCTGTTTGATTTTGAACAACATATGGGGAAGAACTGATAACAATTTGGATGTGGTGTTCTTGAACTTCTACGGGTGCTCTTGGGTGTGAAGATGATGTGTTATTCTGTTCAGAAATGGGATTCATACTAGTGTTTTCAAGGGTGGTATCACAAGGAATGAAGGAATGGGAAGAAGTTGATGTACTTGACTTAGGAAGTACATATAGAGAAACACCAGATAAAGGAACACTTGACTATGTCCAGTCATTAAGAGAGAAAGGAAAACCTGACTTTGATCAGTCATTAGGAGATGACTATTCAATATATATGAAAGAGTTAAATGAGATATTAGAAACATATTAGTTGTTATAGAAAAGAAATATAGATTCTACAAATTGAACATGTCTTAAAATGTATACTCAACCCAACTTATCAATGCATTTATATTCCAGGTTAGCTGAAGAGTAACCAATGAATACATAAGCTAGGTTTATATTTGTAATCAAATTTATGTTTATTGTAATCACGAACATGTGGGAAGCACAAAAATCCAATAAGAATGAAATTTGTGAAACAATATTTCGAATGGTGTTTTGTTATTCAACACATGCGTGGGTAATGTTGGATCGTAGAATCCTGGATGCTGATCTGGCAGTGAATTAAATGCCAGACAAGGACGGAAAGACGCTTCTGCTCCAACTCCGGTGAACTTACAAGTAGGGGAGCGCAACAGAGGGGGTGTCTCTGGGTCCCTCTCCGATGCTTAAATGAGTATATGTGTGTATAAAACTCAAAACGTATGTAAAGCAAGGGTATTTATAGGGTAGGAGAGATCAAACCGTATAAGGCAGCTGAATATCTTAGTATATATTGTGTTGCTGAAGATTCGGATCGTGGGATATGGCAGTTACTGCGAGATATTGCAGTTACCAAATCTAATCTTTAGTGAATATGTGACCGAGATACGCGGGATATCATGGCCACCTCCTTATTAACGGTTTAGTGGGACCAGAGGAGAGAGGCAAGGCTCTCTTCGAGGCAAGCACTCTCATGGCGATCAGTGAAAGGTCGCGGCCTGGTGAAGAATGGAGAGCACTCAGGGAGCCTTTGGCGTCCTCAGAGACTTTAGGCTCGGTTCTGGGCCACTCGATGATGGGCCAAGTTTTACCCGCACTTAGGCCGATCCGGTTCGAATATCATGGGTTTACCCCCCTCTATAGTTATTGGGCCTTCGAGGCCTTTTCCTTACTGGGCTATCACTATCGATACCCAACATTTGCCCCCGAAGCTTGATTGAAGTTTCTTCAGTCGAGCTTGATTTCCTGGTAGGGTTTTAGATAGTGACGTCTCAGATTCGGTTTTCTTCGTCTCTTATAATGGTTCATGACCTTTGAGGCATTCCGAGCTCGTTTGGCGAGCAGTTTCTTCTTTGTTCAAAGATGAAAAAATATCCTTCCTTTTATTCCCCTTTGGCGACCACTCGAGGTAACCTAGGCTTATGAAAGTCTATATTTCTTGGTTAGGCGATCACTACCTACTCGAGGTATTTCTGATAAAGCCTATTAATGCGCTGGCGACCACCTTGTCTCCTTAGTGGACTTTTAGCATTTAATAACTGCACAGTTGTCCAGAAATCAAACGGTCACTTGAGGCACGCCTTTCATTTACTTTTCCGTAAACCTAGGGTAGTCTGACAGCTGTCTGTACCAGCCAACCGTTTGTCTCCCCGTGGTGTCTCTTGGAATTCTGACATTGCTTCGGTTTTTTCCAAAAAGGTGCAATTATTCTCCTGTGTCGCTTCGATTCGCCTGTGGCGGTTACTCTTTTTTGGGCCTATATAAGAGACATCAGTTTCTCTGTTTTGTTTTTTACGCTTATTCACTCCTTCAGATTTCCAGAGCCTCTTTGCGAACCTTCTCCTTTCCTCTTCAATCTTCTTCGATCTTCTTCAACCTTTTCTCTCCACTGCTTCCATGGCTACCCGAGGTCAAAGCGTTAAGCACACGGCCACAAAGGGGTCTAAAAATGCAAATGCCCCCAAGAGTACCAATGCCCCCCTGACCATTAGGGATGGTGTCGTGCCCCCCTCAGCGGGGGAACAGCCTGACGTGGGGAGATCCACAGCCACCCCAGTGGTGGTGGATGGGCCTGAGCTTCAAACGCCCATCTTTTCTCTGAAAGGTAAACCTCTGCCCTTTCAGTGTTCTGTTTTGGTAATATTCCCTGCTGTTCCTTGTTTTTTATGTTTGCCATTGCCATATCTGAATTTATTTGAGTAGACGTCAAGCCTAATGAGTTGAAGCCGGCTTACTTTAAGACCATGGTGGCGCTTGGTGGCCTTAGTGTGGAGGATGCCCCTAGGTATCCTGGCTTAGGTCTGCACTATCCTCACGACGGAGAGGTTTACATTTATGCGGCCCAGATCGATGCGGGGTTGCGTTTTCCTCTTTGTGAGGATTTGCAGACATTGTGCCAGTTTTATGGGATCCACCCCACGCAACTCGTTCCTAATGCCCTCAGGATGTGGGTCGGTTTCAAGTTCCTGTGCATACGCCAGGAATGGGCGTATTCACTGGCCTTGATCCGGTGTTTTTTCCAACTGGCAGCTGGGGCAAACCACCTCCATCACTTCCAACCACACTGGCCGAAATTTACAGAGTGGGGAGGCCCTCAAGCATGGATTTGGAACATTCATGTCCGTCTGGTCGATGATTTCCGGGCCACTAACTCCAACTTCTTGTACAAGGGGGCGTACCCTGGAAATTGTTTACCCCGGACAAGGATTTCCCTCCTTCCTTCGAAGAGCTGTCAGGGAGTGATCGGAACGCCATCGACGACCTATACCGGTTGCATCGGTCGTCCCAATTCTTCCAGAAAATGATAAGCTAGCTAACAACTTTTATGAGACCAAGAAATTGATGAAGATGATTGGACTTAAATATGAAAAGATTGATGTTTGTATCAATAATTGCATGTTGTACTATAAAGAAAATATGAACAAAGTTAATTGTTCTGTGTGTGGACATGATCGGTTCAAGACAGAAAAATTAACAAAAGGTGGTAGAAAGAAGGGCATTCTGTACAAGGTACTGCGTTATTTACATTTGACCCCAAGACTTCAGCATCTTTATATGTCCAAAAAAATAGCTAAACACATGACATGGTATGCTTCATTTGCATCAGATCCAAGAAATGTAAGAATTGGCTTATGCACGGATGGATTCAGCCTTTTAGACAATATGGAAAGCAGTATAGTTGTTGGCCAGTGATTATTACTGTGTATAATTTGCCTCCTTGGATGTGCATGAAAATTTCATACATGTTCATGAGTTTGGTCATCCTAGGTCCATCTAGTCCAGTAAAAGATTTGGATGTGTTCTTAAGACCATTGATAGATGAGTTGAATATGCTATGGAGTGTTGGAATAGAAACATACGATATATCAAGAAAACAACATGGACGATTATCATGTCCATATTGTATGGAACGTACTAAGTCATTCAGACTTGATAGTGGAAGAAAGACATCATTTTTTGATTGTCATCGTCAATTCCTGCCTATAATGCATATTGAGAAAAACGTCTTTGAAAATATTGACAACATAGTGATGGATGTCAAAGAAAAAAGTAAAGACAATCTAAATGCTAGAGTCGACTTGAAAAAGTACTGCAAGCGACCAGAGTTGGAATTGATCTCTGAGAATGGGAAGGTCATGAAACCTAAAGCTTCTTACACATTGAGCAAGGAACAACAAAGAGTTGTTTGTGAATGGGTCAACGAGCTTAAATTTCCTGATGGTTACGCATCAAATATTTCACGGTGTATAAGAAAAACTGAAGTTTCTTCTAAGGGGTTTAAAAGTCATGATTGTCACGTGTTTATGGAGATATTGCTTTCAGTTACTGTAAGGGATATGGTTCCAAATTCTGTTTGGGATGTATTAACTGAGATCAATTACTTTTTTAGAGACATATGTTCTACTATTCTCCGAGTTGATCATATGGAGAAACTTGAGAAGAATATTGTAGAGATACTATGTAAGTTGGAGAAAATATTTCCTCCTTCATTTTTTGATTCTATGGAGCACTTACCTGTCCATTTACCGTATGAGGCTAAAATTGGAGGCCCCGTACAATATCGATGGATGTATCCATTTGAGAGGTAAACTCTATTTCATTTCATATGAATTGATTTAGGATAGATATAGTTTAGCCAAATTATCACATACTTGTTTTTTTGCATTTTTCATAATTTTAATGGAGCTAAACAAAAGTGTGCGAAATAAAGGTCATGTTGAGGGCTCTATATCTGAAGCCTACATCATAAGGGAAGTTTCTACATTTTGCTCTTTCTACTTTGAGCCAAGTGTTGAAACAAAATTGTCAAGAGTACCACGGAATGATGATGGTGGAGTTATGGACTTGAATGGGTGCCTATCTATTTTTCGTCATCCCGGTAGATCATTTGGTCCCGATTTACCTAAGATGCAACCATTCGATGCTGAAATGAAAATTGCACATACATATGTTCTATTGAACACTATAGAAATTGTACCTTTTTCTGAGTAAGTTTTAAATAAAAGTTTCGTCAAATTTTAATTATGTTATATTTTATTAAATCATAAACATATGATACGAAAACCAATTATATTTATATAATGTATTTTGAACTTGTAGGAGATTTGATAACCACATTCGGCAGTTAATGCCACACATAAATGAAGAATCACTAGAAAGATTACGTGCATCTGATTTTGCTGATTGGTTGAAAAAACACGTAAGTTGAAGTTATTTATAACAATTATTTGTTACTATATATTACTCTTTAATCTATTTATAAATTAATATTCTTATGTCATATCATTTTATAATAGGTGATAAAAGAAGTAGGTCAAGTAGATTTTAAAAGCTCTTAAGAAAAATGATGTTGCTCAGCTTAAGGATCATAACCCTGGATGGATGATAAGGATATATGGAATTCGTTGGTTGAAAAATGGGAAAAAAACTGAATGGAGAGCAAAATCAGAAGCTGCACGTAAAAATGGAATGACAGAGTGGATCAATCACTAAACAATGTGGAGGATCAATCTCTTTTGATGAGCATATGCAAAGAATGGTATTGACTATGGTAACATTTAATATATATGCATATATATATATATATAACTTTTCTCATAAATTTGTTTTATTATTATTGTGGACTAGACAACTAGGTCGAGAACCGACTCAAGAAGAGTTTTTCCGGAGGCTCCATCGTTTGAAGAGAAGTGAAGGTCAATTCATTGATAAAAAATCAAAAAGGGTTATTGTAAGTTCTGCTTTATTATGCATTCCTTTGTTCTTCTAATATTATATATCTCATGATAAGGTCTATAGTGTTATTATTCTTGATAAATAGTTAGTATTATTATATATTCTTCTCTTTTTAGGAGGACTATGACACATATGTTGTGGAAAAGTATGGGCATGATGGTGCATCCCAAGTTAAGTTCGATAAAAATCCATGGATTAAAGCAGCTGGATTTCCTAAGAAAGGAAAGTTGTATGGTTTCGGGCCCAAGGTGGATCCAAAGATCCTATTAGGATCTGAAAGTTCTTCATCCTCAGATACATGGTACAAAAGTACAAGTTCAAGTGTAAGGATTCGAAATACGCACACCGACGAGAAGTATAAAAAGTTACAGGATGTAGTGGAACTACAACAAGCACAAATTTCAGCTCAACAATCTCATATCAACCAAATGCAAGCATTAGTGCAAAGCATGATGGAGCAATTTGCAAAACAAGGCCAGGAGTTTAATACCTTTCAACGGGATAATGGTTCCAATACATAAGTTGTTGCATAATTTCTATTTAGATATTTTTGACTAAGTATGTATTATTTAGATACGTTGTTAATTGTTATCTCTTTAGTGAAGACTTTGAATGTTTAAACTATAAACTTGTTTCATATATATATATATATATATGTGTGTGTGTGTGTGTGTGTGTGTGTGTGTATTATGTTACATGTTATAAATACACACACACACACACATATATATATATATATATATACATATATTTATAAAATTATTTATAGTGATTTTCCTTGATAGTACATAAAATTCCTCACAAATTTACTCCTTAATAATCCCTTTGTAAATTTACTAAATAAATACCCTCACTATTTTCCTCAAAATTCTTGAAAAAAAAACTTAAAAAAATCCGTTATAATTTACTTGGGAAAATACTCACAAAATTCCCTAAATAAGTTTGTGAGGGAATTGATTTTTAAAAGTTTGCTAGGGATTTTATAAGGAAAATTTGTTGAAACTTTTTGCAAGGGATTTTCCTTTTAAATTGCTATTTTTCTGGCAATCTTGGGTAGATCCCTTAGAAAATACCTTATAAAGTGAAATTTCTAAGGGATTTTTGAAATTCCCTTAGAAATTTGACCCTCACAAAAAGGCAAATTTCTTGTAGTGACAAACGAAAGCCCCGGGTTGGCCCGTTTGTTTTCCCTCTAATGATTAAGTCAGTCTAGGTCATTGAAAACAATAAATGAGGGAGAGTAAATGTGTATGAGTGTGGTAAAGAGCAGTAAATGCTTGGTATTTATAGAAGGAGTTAACGCGTTTACCTGATTAACTCATTACCTTGGTTAGGTAGCCTTTTGATTGTGGTAACTTTTATCTATTGGGAAGATATAAGATTTCATATCATATGATACAAGGGGAACAGTGTCTTGTCATGTGATAGGTGATGGGTGACAGTTGACAAATGACGAAGGCGATGCCTGGTTTATATTAAGGGAATAATTTATCTTTGTTCTCGGGTGAAGCCTACTTTCACAGCCTTGGGTAGCGCATCAGTTGTTGGGGATGGAGCAGCCCTTGTTATGGGTGAAGCCTCCGTAACATGTTGAGGTTAGGTGATTCTAACCCTGAGGATACAAGGGCGTCATCCAATATTCATCAGACCCCATATGACGGAGGCGATGTCTGGTTTATATTAAGGGAATGATTTATCTTCCTTCTTGGGTGAAGCCTACTTTCATAGCCTTGGGTGGGGCATCACTTGTTGGGGATGGAGCAACCCTTGTTATGAGTGAAGCCTCCATAACATGTTGAGTCTAGGTGCTTCTAATCCTAAGGGTACAAGGGCGTCGTTTAATATCCATAAGAAATTGGAATTGGGGAGCAAATAGATTTTCTTACTCTAAGAGATTTATACATACTGTTGAACTTTATAAAGTAGTAAGGACTAACCAATATTAATTGAAGTTGAAGTACAAAATTATAAATTGGTAAATCTTCTATAACCATGCAAAGGCGATAAGAACTTGAAATAACAACCAGTGGTTAACACAGTTTTCTTAGGGTAATTTTGCCTTTCCCCACTGTATCAGGTTTTGTGCTCACGGATTTACGAGAGTGATTATACCTCACAAGACTCAACGACGACACCGGTCTACACTAAGCACACAGCTTCACCGACTGAACCCAACCATGATTGAACTTCTCTCATGAAGTGGTCAAACACGACGACCAAAATACTAAAGGAAACATGATGGTCTGAACACGATGACCAGTGAGTATATTGCACCCGTCAACACTAAAAGCGGAAGAAATTTGAGAGAAAGCTGTGATTTTTCTGTGTGTTTTCAAAAATGAGAGATTACACGTATTTATAGAGTCTGAGTGGAGGAGCAACAATAAAGAATGGTGTAATAAATTTCGTTTAAGCCATTTTTTGATTAGTTCCTATAATTAATTTTCAAATCCATGATTGATTTCTTCAATTAATTAGAATTACCTAAATAAATTTGGACAAAATTTTGAATCAGGGTCACACCTAATACAATAATATAGGTATATTATAGGTGAATTTTGCTATACAATAATATAGCAAAAATATCGTCATGCTAGGTGAATTTTTTAAATCAACAATAATGTACGCACGTCGTAGGCTCACACATAAGTCAAAGGGTTGGAGGTGTGAATCAGATCCATGGTTTGCATCTCACCCCCTACGCGCAAGATAGAGCTTATTGACTTGCTTACTCACACATTTGTGAAGTGTTTTAGATTGTAAACCCTAACATATCTCTAAAAATACTATATGGTATTGTGCCTTTGGTATACTCTTTCAATCGTAAATGGGCGTGTCTATTCATTAGGCCCAGGGGCCATAATGTTTCCCCAAATTGCGAAAGGGCCTTATTCTAAACTCTCAACCCTATATTTTTCAACAATCCCCCACATGAAAAACGATACACAAACTCGAAGGAAAGAATATGAACAATTGATACCTGCATAAGATATGTAGATGTTATTTGCTTGAACATTCCCTTGTAAGTTATGTAGCTCTTACTATCTAGTTAGTAGACACAATAGTTTATAAAATACCGAACGTCGTTGATAATAGTTTATAAAATACTTACAGAAGTATCTTCATGTCATGATTTAGTTCAAACTAATTGTGTTTGTTCTAGTCATAGATCACAATGCTTGGTTTTGCAAGAGTTATTAAGAATTGCGCCCACACAATTCCCCTTGAAGTGACCTCTCTTCTCATTTGCATAGGTAGGTGATTACATAACTAACTATATTACTCACTCGGATTACCAAGATCAATAAATCATTAAAAGCTTATGCTTATCCATACGTTTAGCTAATCTACTCATACGAATGATTTGGGGTATCACAGTTTCTCTCACGATGAGTTATGTTACTTTTGTGATTAAGTTATACCTTTGAACCTAGATCTTGGTATCTCTAGTCACCAAGGTTGGGTTTGTTCTTCACAAGTGCATTAGTTCCATGGGGTTTAGTATCATCCTCTTGATCATTTTACAACTTGCTCTTTTATTAACCCTTTGGTTAATGTATATGATATATTATCATTTGACCTTAGATAGTCAATAGTGAACACCAGTCGTGAGCGATTGTCTGATGTTATTACAATGTGTAGAGTTACTATTATACATTTTACTTAAGCTATTCCAATCGCGGATTGGTTATCACAATGTATACTAATGGGTACTAAAGGCTTTAACCATCTCCGAATATCCTCAAAAAGTTGACATAACCATTGAGCCCTTTTTCACATTTGTCTAGAGATATAAAATCTTACTTCATGGTTGATCTGGTTATAATCATTTGTTTAGAGGGTTTACGAGAGATGGTGGCACTACCCAAATTATAGACAAATCCACTCCTATATTTTTAGTCTCCTGAATCGGTTATCCATTTTGCATCTAAGTATCCTTCTACTACAAAAGGAAATCTAGTGTAGTGCAACCCATAGTTACGGGTATTTCTCAAATACCTTAGTGACGTAATAATTCTTTTCCAATGATCTACAGTTGGATTACTCGCGAATATACCTAATACTCCCACAATATAGGTTATACTTTGGTCATTGAATACATGACAATTTCAATAATCTTGGAGTATTTTAATTAAGAGACATTTTCCACAATGTTTATCGAAATGGTTTACCCTCTACCAAGGTATCGACCATTTTCATATCATATTTGTTATTCTCTAATATATTATTGATATTATTATTCCAAAAATTACATCTTCGAGACTCATATCTTTCATATCAAACTTCGAATTTAACATATCTTTCATTAACTTGATCATCTTATCATTGTTTCCAATTATAAGCATATCATCAATGTAAAAACATAGCATCAACATGACATACCCATCATTTGTATCTTCTATATAGATACATTTGTCACTCATTAATTTTGAAGACCTTTCGAAGCCTCACATTATCAAAAACATTATGCCATTGTTGTTGGATCCTGATTTGGCGCTCCGGTGCTTCTCCGGCGACCTGCAAGAAGGAGACCCCGGGTTTTTCCCGTGGTTTCCCCTCTGACGATCAAGTTAGTCGGAGGTTCGTTTTTGGAGATCATGGAGAGCTCTCAAATCAGTCCCTTTCAAATGAAGGGATAAGTAAGTATATATAAGGATATTTAACCTGAGACCATGGTCAAGCGTTTTACCTTGGTCAGACCTTGTGAGACTGACAACACTAACCATGGTAACCTTTTATCTTGCATTGTGCTTTGTGTCATCTTGTGTCTTGTGCAATCTTGTGTCTTGTGCATTCTTGTGTCTTGTGCATTCTTGTGTCTTGTGCCTTCTTGTGTCTTGTGTTGCATGGAGTCTTGTGCTGCATTGAGCATTGTGTGACTTAGTGCTATATTGGAGACATGTCCTGATACCTTATTATCTTCCTGGCGCGCCATTTTGCAGGTACACATGCATGCGCCATGCAGATGAATGCAAGGGAGGAGAAAGCTACGTACGTACGCATGTAATTGGAGTTCATTGCCTTTAATTAGGCTTTGGGCTTTGTATTTGGGCCCAATAGTGGAGTTAAGCATCTTCCTCTTCAACAAACGTGGAGACTTGCCTGATCTGCATGGACTCCTTCAACAAACGTGGACTTCGTTCTACAAACAGACTAGTGGCGCGCCCTAGCTAGGAGATTGTGCACTGAGATTACTTCTCCCTTGTGGGGCTCGGTCTAGGTTGGTGACGCCGGGTCGTCCAAGTGGGTGGCTCGCCTAGAGAGGGTGGTCGACCTCTCGCAGGAAGGTGGCGCGCCCATGGATCTAGCCAAGTGACTGCCAGGTGCTCGATTGATGCCTGCGTCAGCATGGAGACGAAGCCGCCAACTGAGCTCTTCTTGCTTCCTTTACGTAAAGTTCTTGATACTGCATGAAGGTTTAGATATCTCATATCCAACATCACCCCCCAAGCCTAATAGGAGTGTTACTCCTTTTAGGTTTATGCACCTTTCGGATGAAGGCAACATTTTTTTTTTTGCTTTTGGTATCTCAGCGAGGTGTTTGTTTTTTCCTTTTGCCGGGTGATCGACCTGGGCGAGACGTTTGTTTTTTGCCTTTTGCCGGGTGATCGACCCGGGCGAGACGTTTGTTTTTGCCTTTTGCCGGGTGATCGACCCGGGCGAGACGTTTGTTTTTTGCCTTTTGCCAGGTGATCGACCCGGGCGAGGTGTTTGTCTTCGCCATGGAGAAGCGACTCGGGCGAGGCATTTGCCTTTGCGGGGTGAGAATGACTCGATCAACCCGGTTCTTCATTGTGACTGATATCTTATGATATTTATGATCTTCCTTGGCGCGCCGTATTGCATGTACGCATGCATGCAAATATGCATGGGAGGGGAAAGCTACGTAGCTGTGTGACTCGTGAGGCATTGCTTCTTCGTTCGAACTAAGCTACTCCTTTGTCAAAGTAAGCTCAAGTGTTGGGCTTTATGTTTGAGCCCAAGAGAGAACTACTTCAGTAACTTCATTATGTACAAGAAAGGTGACGCGCCATGAAGGATTTAATCTTTAATGGAGCATGCCTCCATTTTGCATGTATGCATGCAAGGAGACTACGTGAGGTGGCTGATAAAGGCATGCAGCCTATGTTGATTCCTTACTTTACATGAGTCTTTGGGCTTTAGATTTGGCCCAATAGGTGATTTCTAATCACATTCTTCTTCAACAAACCTGCAGACATCTTTCGTACATATTCATGGAGACATGCAGAGACTTCGTTCTTTGACAGATATTTCGCCCGTGGTGCGCCCTAGGAGGTGGTGCGCTGAGATTACCTCGCCCTTGTGGGGCTCGGTCTAGGTTGGTGACGCCAAGCCATCCAAGAGGATGGCTCGCCTGGAGGGTGGCTCTCCTGGAGGGTGGTCGACCTCTTGCTGGAGATGGCACGCATGTTGGTGGCTCTCCCATGGTCGACCTCCTGGTGGAGATGGCACGCATGTTGGTGGTTCTCCCATGGACCCGAGCTTGAGGGCGGCGCCTCCGGAGTTTGAAGGAAGACGCCAGGGCAAGGTGTCCTGCCTGGTACCCTCGAGCTGGAGCTGGAATCAGGTGGCCTAGGCGTGGCGCACCCGGTGGCTCGCCTGGTCGAGCTGGGTGTTTTGGACCGAGGCTTGTACCCCTGTGGGGCTTGCCTGGTGTCTCCTTGCATAAGGCGCGCCAGTTTGGTTCCCGGGGCGCAAGGTGCTCCTTTGGAGGCCGACTTCATCCCGGCGAACGGTGATGCGTCTCACCTCGAACCATGACGCTGACTTCGCATGGTCGAGCCATGAAGCTTGGCGCACCCTATGGAGTTCGAAGGTGGCTGCTGGTGTCCGAGGCTGTGGTGGCGCGCCTGGTTCACCATTGGTGATATCTTATGATCTTCTGAATTTTGCATGCATGCAGCATACATCTTACGTAGCAATATGAGTTTTGGGCTTTGGATTGGGGCCCAAGAGTAGAGTTACTCCTTCGTTCCAAGGGAGGTGACGTTCTTCGTCTTCCATCGCCATGAAGGAATCCAAGAAAGCTTCGACTGAAGCTTCCCCAATGTGACAGTCGCTCCGACGAAGCTTTGTTCATCGAGCTTCCCTGACCATGAATGAGAAGTAGAGGCGTCTAGGTTGCCTCGCCCTCGTGGGGCTCGTTCCACGTTGGTGACGCCATGTCCAGGAGGGTGGCGCGCCTGGAGGCTGGTCGGCCTCTCGCAGGAAGGTTGCGCGCCTGGAGTAGGTCCCATGCTGGAGCTTGCGGGGCGGCGCCACCTTGGAGCTTGGCGACCGTGGCCGAAGCTTGTGAGGCGCGCCATGGACGAGGTTGGCGTCTGTGGCCAAGGCTGGCACGCCTGGGCGAGCTGTGGTCGCATGGTCCAGCCGTGGCGCTTTGGTCGAGCTGTGGTCTCGTCTGGCCTTGGCTTTGGCCCAAGATGGAGATTTTATGAAGGGCTTCATCGTCTCCAAACATACATATTAAACAAGCATTCTTCATTCTTCTGGCGCGCCATTGTTGCATGTATGCATGTATGCAAGGAGACTGTGAGGTGGCGCCATGCATGCATGCAAGAGAGGAGACGAAGCGACGCTCGAAGTTTCGTTGCCTCAGGCTTTAGGACAATTAGAGGTCGCTGCATTAAAGAAAATGGTTATGGGCAATAATATCAAGGATCTGGAGGGAGCTGAAAATGGTGTCGCCTCCTCCTGCAGTGATATGGACAACCAGTGCGAAAACTTCAGTGTTGATCTCCTTGAGGATTTAGACTCATATATGTAAGATATTAACGATCAGTTAATAATTTCGAGAATGGTAAATGATTCTGTCGTCAAAGGCAGGGTTACTGCTGTCCAGCAAGAAGCTGTAGGTGAGGTGGCTCAGAGACCATTAGAGGTCGCTGCATTAAAGCTTGGGCGCCAATATGAAGAAGAGAGGTAGGCGTCACCTTTCCTTCTTACAAGCTGAAGGAAACCAGAGCTCTGCACTGTGGAGGCGAGGAGTTGTCGCACCATATGTGGCCGAGCTAGGCGCGCCCTGTGGCCGAGGCTGAATGTGGTGCGCCGGAGTGGAACCACTGCTCCTCTTTGGTGCAGCCATCCATGACGTCAACATCAGGTGGCTCTCTATGCAGCGCGATGACGTCAACATCAGGTGGCTCTCCATGCAGAGAGCTGACTTATGTGTACGCACGTAGTTCACAACTCGCCTGGCGCGCCCCTCTTTTGCTTTTAGTATATCGGCGAGGCGTTTTGTTTGGCCTTTCTCGGGTGATCCAGCGAGGCGAGATGTTTGCCTTCGCGGGTCGAGAGCGACCCGAGCGAGGCGTTTTGCCTTTGCTGGGCGATAGTGGCCCGAGCGAGGCGTTTTTCCTTCGTGGGGCGAGAGCGACCCGAGCGAGGCGTCTGGCCCTCGCGGGGCGAGAGCGACCCGAGCGAGGCATTTGGCCTTCGCGGGGTGAGCGACCCGAGCGAGGCGTTTGGCCTTCGCGGGGTGATCGACCCGAGCGAGGCGTTTTGCCTTCGCGGGGTGAGAGCGACCCGCTCGTTGATTTCCGCCCTGGTCTTTATGCCATGGGGGAGAGTCATTGTCGTCTTAGTTCCAGGAGCGAGCGAACCGAGAGCGATGGCGGATCGAGGAGAGAGCGTTTCGCTCGAGTATTAATTGTGGCATGACTTTTTGTCACGTTCCCACAGACGGCGCCAATGTTGGATCCTGATTCGGCGCTCCGGTGCTGCTCCGGCGACCTGCAAGAAGGAGACCCCGGGTTTTTCCCGTGGTTTCCCCTCCGACGATCAAGTTAGTCGGAGGTTCGTTTTTGGAGATCATGGAGAGCTCTCAAATCAGTCCCCTTCAAATGAAGGGATAAGTAAGTATATATAAGGATATTTAACCTGAGACCATGGTCAAGCGTTTTACCTTGGTCAGACCTTGTGAGACTGACAACACTAACCATGGTAACCTTTTATCTTGCATTGTGCTTTGTGTCATCTTGTGTCTTGTGCAATCTTGTGTCTTGTGCATTCTTGTGTCTTGTGCATTCTTGTGTCTTGTGCCTTCTTGTGTCTTGTGTTGCATGGAGTCTTGTGCTGCATCGAGCATTGTGTGACTTAGTGCTATATTGGAGACATGTCCTGATACCTTATTATCTTCCTGGCGCGCCATTTTGCAGGTACACATGCATGCGTCATGCAGATGAATGCAAGGGAGGAGAAAGCTACGTACGTACGCATGTAATTGGAGTTCATTGCCTTTAATTAGGCTTTGGGCTTTGTATTTGGGCCCAATAGTGGAGTTAAGCATCTTCCTCTTCAACAAACGTGGAGACTTGCCTGATCTGCATGGACTCCTTCAACAAACGTGGACTTCGTTCTACAAACAGACTAGTGGCGCGCCCTAGCTAGGAGATTGTGCGCTGAGATTACTTCTCCCTTGTGGGGCTCGGTCTAGGTTGGTGACGCCGGGTCGTCCAAGTGGGTGGCTCTCCTGGAGAGGGTGGTCGACCTCTCGCAGGAAGGTGGCGCGCCCATGGATCTAGCCAGGTGACTGCCAGGTGCTCGATTGATGCCTGCGCCAGCTTGGAGACGAAGCCGCCAACTGAGCTCTTCTTGCTTCCTTTACGTAAAGTTCTTGATACTGCATGAAGGTTTAGATATCTCATATCCAACAATTGTGTAGGAGTGTTATCTAAGTAATACAATGACTTAATTAATTTACAAACTTTCCTTTGTTATTCCAGAGCGTAAAAACCTTAGGTTGTTCCACACAAGTTTCTACTTCTAAATCTCCATTCAAGAAAGTTGTTTTACATCCGTTTGATGTATTTATAAATTCTGCAATGCTGCAATTTCTAGAATTATCCTAATGAATGTTATTCTTCTTACTAGAGAGTACATATCAAAGTAGTATGCCTTCTTTCTGCTTATATCCTTTAATTATAATACTAGTTTCGTACTTATCAATCATTTTGCATGCTTTCATTTTCAAAATCCACTTGTATCCTAGAGGTTTACAACCATGTGAAAAATCCACAAATCCTAACTCTGGTTTTGCATAATGAATTCAATCTCACTATGAATTGCCTAGTTTCACATAGGACCTTCTGAAGAAATAACAGTTTTTTATAAGTTTTGAGGCTCAACTTTCAGCATATAGAATAGGAAAACCGTACCAAACGATTTCTCGATTTCCAATTATTTGCTTTTCCAAAGCTCAACCTCAGCATTTTTTTTCTTTTTGTAGATCCTGAATATCTTCATCGATAGTCTCATACGCTAGTTTCGTGGAACTTTATTCCTCTCCGAGTTTTGCAGAAATACGTTTTCAAATAATGATGCATTGTTTGATTCAATTGTGACATTCTTATGAATATCTGAAATCTTCGAATCAAACACAAGAAATCAATATGGATTACTGCTTTGGGCATATCCGATAAATATACAATCAACGAATTTTGTCCTTATCCTTATTTTCTTCGGTGCAGTTATTGCCACCTTAGCAAGGCATCCCTACACTCCTAGGTGATGATAGAAAGATGTTATTCATTTCCATAGCTCATAAGGAGAATTATTTTCCTTTTTTTGGGGTACCTTATTTAAAAGGTAATTTCTACTTAATATATCTTCCCCCATATGTTTTGGGGTAACCCAAAACATATAGACATTAAATTCATCATTTAATTCAATTTTAAAATTTACTTTTAAGTAATCCCATTTGATTATGGTGTTGTAAATTCATGAATGATTCCATGTTAAGAACATAATTCTTGAAATGGAGTATCATTCTCCCAATATCTATGACTTCTTAGCACCTTAATGTTTTTCTTGAGTTGATTTTCAACTTTTTGCTTATAAAGAGTAAATTTCTCTATATCCTCATCTTTATTTTTCATCCAGTATACATAGGTGTATCTTGTATTTCCATTGACAAACGTAATAAATTCTTGTCACACATCATTTGTACGATTTTCAAATCAGATACATCATTATGTTTTAAGTCAAGTGGTTTGGTTTTCCTTTTAACTGAATGAGATGTCCTTGTTAACTTAGCTTCGACACAAGTGTTGCATTTGGAATTTATTTTAAATTTAGGAATATGATTTAATGTGATTAATCTATGTAGTGTATCATAATTGACGTGACCAAGTCTACCATGGCACACATCGGAAGACTCAACCATTACATTAAGTTTAAAAATGCCCCCACATTATTATCCCCTTATACAAAAATCCCATTCTTAGTCAATATAAATTTATCAATATCAAATACTAAGTAAAATCCATATTCGTTGAGCAAGGACCCAGAGACCAAATTCCTTCGGAGATCATGCACAAACAACATATTCCTCAAAGCTAGTTCCTTATCCTATGTCTGTCATCTTCTGAGAAAATTTTATTTCCCTTTGACGTCTGAAGAAGTTAAATTATCTATAAAATGTGTTCTCCATTCTCAACTCCTTAAAAAATGACGAACATTCCTCTATTAAAACCATACATGTTTTGTGTCCCCTACATCATCCCACCATTCTCTTGTGTTGAACTCAACAAGGTTCACTTTACACACCACATCAGAGAAGTGTAGCTACTTTAAGTCTTTAGAAACGTCCCCCAATCTATTTGCTTCTTACTTCCTCTTAGGTTGCCTGCAAACATTAGACTTATGAATAAAAAACATGTAGGTAAATGAGAAATCATGTTTCTACAAATGCGTATCTTTGATATTTTTTACTTTTAGATACCTAAGATTTCCAAATTGTTACTCCATCTTTTGAAACTTCTGCTTGAGATGAAATATGAAAATGTGTGGGACAATAACTTATTTGTATACTTTGTCTTATTATTGAAATATGGTATGTGTACGTTGCCTTATTGTTGAAAATTAATATATGTAGTTTGTCTTAATGTTTAAATGTGATATTTGTACTTTATCTTAATTTTTCACATTTCGTCCAAAACTGATATAGCAACACTTTAGGAATTCAAGGAACTTCAAAGTAAAAAATAATTAAAAACTCTAAGGTACCTATTTGTAAGAACATGATTCCTCAGGTACCTAAATGAATTTTATCTTTTAGGCTTACGACCTATATTACCACAGTTAAAATATGATTCTTGAAAGCCTTTGTGAGTTGGTGTACTCTTTGATTTCATGCAGAATCCACCTTTGAGGCCAAGTTTAACACATTTACCTTCATCCTTTTAGTTACCTTTAGAGTTTTAACTGTGTTTTATACTGTTGGTATTAGCAATGTTAAACGTCTTCTCGACTTTCATTTTATTCTTCATGAATCGGAACACGAAGAACATAGTCTTCCACCATTATCTCTCGTGTCATCTTCTTTAGACTGTCCATGAACTTCCACCAACTTGGAGGTAGTTTTTGTGAAATTGAATATTCAACTTCTCAATCTCTTGGATTTGATGCACCTAGGGAAACACTGGCTTGGAGTCCACCATCTTGATGTTAAGTAATATCCCTACCACAAACTTTGGTTGTCAGCCTCATCATCAATGTACTTTTTTTCACGGGCTTCCTAATGTTCCTTAGCAATCCTCTTTTCAATGTGCACATCGTATAAAAAATCTCACAAGCAATTTAGCATATATAATTCCTGCATAAAGAAACAGATTTATTCCATTGATCTCTAGTAAATAGATATTCTTGCTCATTTTCTCCCTGGACAGGTGGATCATTCATAAGGATCTGTTTCAACCCGAAGGTTGTCAATAAGAAATACATATTCAACTGAGCTCTCTTGAAATTTGAGTTGTTGAACTTTTTCGATTACTCAACATAAATCAGCGGACCTGGTGGTAGGATCGTTGGTCTTGCACCTCAAAATGAGCTTCCAGCAATGAAACCTATTGTTTAGGATTCCTTAAACAGTTTTTTCTTCAAAATTCATAGTTACTTCTTGACTTATATTAATACACGATTTTATCCTTTGAAAAACATAATATAAATTACCTTAAGTTTGTTGAACTTTCTAAAATAGTAAGGACTAATTTGTATTGGGTGATGAGAATATTGAGTTGAATCATATGGAAAGAACGGTTTCCTTAAGGAAACTTTGCATCCCCTACTGTATCAGGTTTTGTGCTAAGAGATATATGAGAGTGATTACCTCTCAATATTCATCAACGACACTGATTTAGGCTAAGCACGTAGCTTCACCAGTTGAACTAAACCACGATTGAACTTCCCTGTGTGGTCGAACATGACAGTCTGAAATACCCAAAAGGGTGACCTAGGCAAAATCGAGAGGTGTGGTAAAAAAAAATCGAAAACATTACCGTAAAAAAAATAAGGAAATCGAGAGATAAAATTAATAAAAAAACAAAAAAGTCCTCAAAGATGGACGACAGTGTTCAAAGCTTCCTCGACAACTTGCATGGATACACCTTGTGGATGTAACATGAATGCCTTTAGATAACTCCATAAAGAAGGACTCCAAAGTCGATTAATGAGAAAACGGGCCAACAAGTCCGCACAAGCAGTCGGACACCTCGACAAGGATTTTAATCTCTAAAGAAAATTCCAAGACGATATACAGAATCTTTAGGTGCTCAACGTCCGCAAGTCATCCTCCATAACTAGGACATGTAAGTATCCATCTTCTGGGAGTCATGAGTCAAGGAGCGGAGCCTTTACGTGTTCAACCTCCGCAAGTCATCCTCCACAGACAGGACCTATAGTTATCCAGCTTCTAGGAGTCACAAGCCGACAAGCGGAGTCTTTAGGTGCTCAACCTCCACAAATCATCCTCGACAACCAGGGGTTATAGTTATCCAGCTTCTCCGAGTCACAAGCCAACGAGCGGGGCGTTTAGGTGTTCAGCCTCCGCAATTCATTCTCGACGACCAAGACGTGTAGTTATCCAACTTTTGGGAGTCACAAGCCGACGAGCGGAGCCTTTAGGTGGTCAGCCTCCGCAAGTCATCCTTGACAATCAGGATCTGTAGTTATCCAGCTACTCAGATTCACAAGCCAACGAGCGGAGCCTTTAGGTGTTCAGCCTCTGCAAGTCATTCTCAATGACTAGGACCTGTAGTTATCCATCTTCATGAAGTCACAAGTCAACGAGAGGAGCCTTTAGGTGTTCAGACTCTGCAAGTCATCCTCGACGACCAGGACTTGTAGTTATCCAGCGTCTGGGAGTCACAAGCCAGCGAGTGGACCCTTTAGTTGGTCAGCCTCCGCAAGTCATTCTCGGCGACCAGGACCTGTAGTTATCCAGCTTCTAGAAGTCACAATCTCACGAGTGGAGCCTTTAGGTGTTCATCTTCCGCAATTCATCCTTAACAAGTCATCCTCGACGACCACGACTTGTAGTTATCCAGTTTCTGGAAGTAACAAGCCGACGAACGGGATCCTGAGGTGCTCAACCCTCGCAAGTCATCCCCAACAAGTCATCCTCGACGACTAGGACCTGTACTTATTCAGTTTCTCGGAGTCACAAGTCGACGAACAGTGCTCAACACCCGCAAGTCATCCTAAACGATACTTTCGGCCAAAAAAATCCTCAGCCACTAGCTCGTTGATGCCAAAAAATATTCTCGACAACCAGGCCTATAGATGTCCGATTTCTGGGAGTCACGAGATGATGAGCGTTTAGATGTCCAACTTCTGAAAGTTGCACGATAATGTTTGTCAACTATGAAAATAAAAAGAAGCCAAAATCAGTTGTTTGTGTTTGAACACACACGATGAGATCATTTCCATGAGCGCGTATTCAAAGAGGAGCAACTGTAAACACCGGATTTTGGCTCGGGGTCAAAATACCGTACGCGAGGAACTGAGCCGAGAAAAATTGAGATAAAAAAACAAGTAAATTATATATATATATATAATCACTCCCAAGAAGACATATTTTCCTTCGGCCAAATTAAAGAAAATATCAATCAAGTTGCTTTGGTCAAATTAAAGAAAATATCAACCAATTTGCTTTGGTCAAATTGAAGGAAAAATCAAGCCAAATTGAAGAAAATATCAACCAATTTGCTTTGGTCATATTGAACGAAAAAAACAATTCACTTTCATCTTAAACCATTAAAATAAGAATATACCCCTATAAATGGAGAAGCTATGGTTGATGAATTGAGAAGACAAAGATATAGAAAAATACTGAAAGAATTAAGGGAGATTGAGTGAAGTTTTTTTTATAGAGAAATTGAAAGAAGTATCAGTGATTGTCTCGGTTTCTCGTACGGTATCTAAACTCTGAATAACTTACGTATATCTCCTTCATGTATTTGTATTTCAATATTGTATTTGTATTTCCTAATGTGAATGAAGTTTGTTTTATCAATATTATGTGTTACTAGTTATATTTCATATAAGAATTGTACTCGATTTTAAGTTCGGCATAACTTTGGGGTCAGTTTAGACATTTGTGAAAGTTATAGGGGTTCTTTTGGTAAAAAAAATAATATTTTCAAAAATGATTTAGGTCAATCCCAAATTTTGATGAAGGTTATAACTCGATCATTGGACTCTCGGGTCATTCTAGGACTTTACTGGATGTTATAAACCAAACTATAAAGTTTTTTGTCATTTCTGCAATTTTAAAATATTTTATCAATTCAGCTCGAAATTTTAATAATTGCATCTTGGACCTTAAACCTTTCTGGACATCCCATTACATTTCAAGGTGTCACAAATTGGTCCAATGTGATTCGTATTTTCAAGATCATTTGTGTATATTTGCCACGTTTAAAATGACCCCCAAAGTTAAACTCTGTTTTAGCATAATTAACTTTATCCTCCTCTTGAAAAAGTGTGTATGTAATCTTTTTGGCCAAGCATGATCAAAACGGGTAATTTGGGTAAATCAGTGAAACAAATTCAAAAGCACATTAAATTACCGAAATTGCGGATTATGAGCTCGCGAGCTCTTAAGATGTAATCAAACCCCCGAACTCGATTCTCTGAATGTAGATATTTCCAAGCCCTAGGATGTTAACTCCATGCACCTTATGCAAACTTTAGGATTCCGATTAGCCTCTAATTAATTGGTGGCTACTCTTTCATTTTTTCGGTCTGGTTGATGACCCCGCTCGACCGGATACATCGCTCGCCAAGACAGACAGTGGTCAACGTCAAACACCTCAATCCTTGCTTTGTCGACTTTGATGATGACCCTTCAAGCTCGAGGGCGAGTCATTTTCTACCTGGGATGACTAGCGTAGAAGGATTTGATTCAGAAGATTTGTACAACTTAGAGCTACCTGACGTTACCTTGTTATTGTTGCAATATCACAAACTAGCGAAGTCGCGCAAAGGATGGAAATGATAAGGATCTAATCCCTTATTAGTATTATTTCAGTTACTTTGTTGTTCCTACTTTTAGTAATTGTTAAGTAGTAGTTTCTGCTGATATTTTTTTTCCTTTAAAAACACTTGTAGACTCATTCTTTTTTACAAACTTGATGTAATAAAAAATTGTAGATGCCTTTGGGAAAAACCATTTCCTCGA
Organism: Chamaenerion angustifolium; assembly: GCA_946814005.1. NCBI lineage: Eukaryota > Viridiplantae > Streptophyta > Magnoliopsida > Myrtales > Onagraceae > Chamaenerion > Chamaenerion angustifolium. The sequence continues at coordinate 8,608,187 of OX328279.1, forward strand.
TGTGGAAGAGTTCTTCCTCTACATCACTTGGACTATTTAAGTTTCCTAGGAAGTCGATCCTTTTCTTCTACACATGAATAGTGTGACTATTATTGTGGTTTATAAATTTTGAATCAAATACTTGAAGTTACGTTATTAATTATGTTTTGATATGATGTTCAGTTTTGTATATATATTCCTATGAGATATTTTGGTTTAAGTTATTTGTACAAAATTGTTTATTGATATTCTTTCTTAGAAGTTTGAGTTCCGTTTTTAATCTTGTGCTCATAAGTTTGTTACGGTTGAAACCCTTTCGAAGACCCTCCAACGTATCGATACAACAATAATCATTATTTTGGACACCCCGACGGATTTGTTTAGCCTATGTATCCTTTAACTGGGGAAGAGTAAACCTACATCCTTCATTTATTTTTGTTTAACCTCCGTTTAAACCTCCGTTTAACCTCCGTTTTTGTTTAGTTCTAGTTTTGATATATTGAAAACATTTGATTTTGATTAATATTGTTGGATCGTAAACTTCTGATTGTTGATCTGGCAGTGAATTGAATGCCAGGTGACGGTTGAACAGTGCTTTCGCCTTAGCTCCGGTGAACCTGCAAGTAGGGGATCGCAACAGAGGGGGTGTCTCTGGGTCCCTCTCCGATACTTAAATGAGTATATAACTCAAAAATGTAATGAATGTATGTAAAGCAAAGGGATTTATAGAGTAGGAGAGACCAAACCGTATAAGGTAACCGTATATCTTCGTGAATATTGTGCTGTTGAAGATTTGGATAGTAGATATTGCAGTTACGGCAAGATATTGCAGTTACCATATCTAATCCTTAGTGAATATGTGCCCGAGATATGCGGGATATCGTGGTCACTTCCTTATTAACGGTTGGTGGGACCAGAGGAGAGATGCAAGGCTCTCTTCGGGGCGAGCACTCCCATGGCGAGCAGTAGGAGGTCGCGACCTGATGAAAAATGGCGATCAGCTATGGAGCCTTTGGCGTCCATATCAGCCTGGGCTTGATTTTGGGTCACTCTATGGTGGGACGGATTGACTTTGACGTAGGTCGGTCCAGTTCAAATAACTTGGGTTTACCCCCTCCAGGGTTATTGGGCCTTAAAGGCCTTTTCCTTATTGGGTTGTCACTATCAATACCCAACATTTGCCCCCGAAGTTGGATTGAAGTTTCTTCAGTCGAGCTTGATTCCTTGGTAGGGTTTGAGATAGTGACACTTTAGATTTGGTTTTCCTTGTCTCTTTATGTGATTTATGACTTTATGGACACTTCATGCTTGTTTGGCGATCAGTCGTTCCATTGTACAGGGCTGAAGGAATATTCAACATTTTATTCCTTCTTGGCGATCACTCCAAGCAGTCTAGATTCCTAAGGATTTATCTCTTTCTATTAGGCGACCATTACCTTTAAAAAGGATTTTCCCCAAAAGGGCCTATTTAGTGCGATGGCGATCACTTTGTATATTTGATGGACTTTAGCATTTAATAACTGCACAGTCATCCAGAAGTCGAACGGTCATTTGAAGCACGTCTGTCATTTAATATTCCGTAATCCAAGGGTAGTCTAACAGCTTTCTGCACTGGCCGACTGTTTGTCTCCCCGAGGTGTCTCTTAGAATTCCAACATTGCTTCGATTTTTTCCAAAAAGGTGCAATTATTCTCTGCGTTGTTTCGCTTCTGTCTGTGGCGGTTACTCCTTTTTTTGTCTATATAAGGGACAGCAGTTCCCTTATCTTGTTTTTTATGTTTTCATTCCTTCATACTCTAGAGCATTCTCTGTTTTCTGATATCCTCTTCTGCAACCTTCTGCTTTCTTCTTGTCAACCTTCCAGACTCATATCCTAGCAGAATCCATGGCTACCCGCAGCCAAACCGGCAAGACTAAAGTGACGGCCAATAGGCCCTCTTCTTCGGCCCCTAAGGTGCCAAATAATGTCAACGCCCCACTGTCCACCAGGGACGGTTCTACACCAGCCTCGGCTGAGAGGCAATCCGACCTTGGAAGGTCCGCAGCCACGCCTGTGGTGGTGGATGGGTCGTAAGTCCATACGCCCCTCTTTTCTCCCAAAGGTAAATACTCTGTTTTATTGTTCTGTTCTGGGAGTATCCCCTGTTTTCCTTTTTTTTATATTTGTTCTTGCCATATCTGAAATGCTTAAGTAGATGCCAGGCCCAACGAACTGAAGCCTTCCTATTTTAAGACGGTGGTCTCACTCGGTGGTTTTGGTGAAGTGGATGCCCCTAGGTACCCAAGCCTGGGTCTGCATTACCCTCGCAGCGGAGAGGTCTACATTTATGTGGCCTAGATCGATGATGGGTTACGTTTTCCTCTCTACGAAGATTTGCAGGCGCTGTGCTGGTTTTACGGGATACATCCCACTCAGCTCGTACCCAACGCCATTAGGATATGGGTCGGATTCAAGTTCCTGTGTATACGTCAAGAATGGACGTATTCACTGGCCTTGTTCCGATGCTTTTTTCGATTGGCTGTTGGAACAAACCACCTCCACCACTTCCAGTCTCGGTGGCCGAAGTTCGCGGAATGCAGAGGCCAGTCGTGGAGTTGGAACGTTCATGTCTGGTTGGTCGATGATTTTTGGGCCACCAACTCCAACTATAAGAAGTTTTACTTCTTCTACAAGGGGGTGCGTGTCCTGGAAGTTCTCTACGCCAGATAGGGATTTCCCTCCTGCATTCGACGAGCTGTCCAGGAGCGACCGGAATGCCATCAATGACCTGTTCCGGTTGCATCGATCATCCAGTTTTCACCCCATCCACTCGGTGGCGGAGACCACTGAAAATATGCTCGAGATGGCGGGCATTCATCTGGCCACGCCACTTTTTGATGATTGGGTAATTCTTCTAATATTTTTTCTGCTTATTGGTTGTAGGAAACCGGGGCCGAAAACTTATAGGTCTCTTTGATGACCAGGGAAAGGCGGGGCTGTCCGCAGACCAGGCGTCGCTGAATCCTCCTCCTCCTCCTTCTAGGCGTTCCTCTAAGAGGAAGCCCGAGGAGGAACTTCCCCTGGCCACTGTTGGCCCTCACCAACTAGGTACATTGCCTTGCTATACGTTGATCTTTGTTTCCACGCCTTGGATTTTTGGGTTCTGACATATCTGTCTATTTTTTGCAGAGAAGCCCACTGGTGACGTGGCCCGGGCCCCTCCTCATCCCCCTGCCAAGAAGGTCAGGGGTTTAGGCGAGGATCGCCCGGCTCTTCCCAAGAGTCCTCCTCCTCATCCTAAGGGCTCCATTGCCCCCAAGGAGAAGGCTCTGGCCTTGGCGGCTCCTACTCCTCCTGGGCCCTCAGGCTCCATTCCTCCTAAGGAATCCGGGGCTTCGAAGAAGGGGCCCGATGCCTCCGGTACCTCGAAGACTCCTCCTGAGGAGTACTGCTTCTTGGCGAGCATGTTCCAGCCGCCCAAGGTTGCCAACTCTCGGGGCGTTTGGTTCCCCAACGGAGACTTCTCGAAGACGGGGGTCCCTGACAAGAAGATTCTCCGGGGCAACCCGGATCTATGCATGCGACTCCTGGAGGGGATAATCCTCCCCTAGGGATCATTTTGTGGTTCCCTCGGAGCTGCACCTCATCAAGACGATAATGATGACACATTTCGAACGAGTCGCCCTGGTAAGACTTCAACTCTTCATTGTACTTTCGTATTACTTTTGCCCTTTTTTGTAAACTAATAGCCCTTTCACCCCTTGTTCCCTCTGTTGCCAGCTCGTTCGAGAGGAGGTGGCGATCGGTCGGATCGTCGGGGAGCTCGTCGACAAGCAGACTGACCTGCTTGTCGAGCTGGAGCAATATCGGAGCCTGGGGTTCTCCCCTGGGCAACTGGAGGCCATGAAGTCAACTGTCGACTCAGCAGTTTTTCTGGTGAAAGGTGCTCATGAAGAGTACTTCAGGAAGGAGGAGAGGCTCCTTGCTGATGTGAAGAGGAGGGTGGCTGATGCAGCGGTCGCCCTTCAAGAGTCTGAAGCCCTTCATCGGTGCTTAGATGAAGGGGAGGTTGCTAGGGCTCGCCTGGAGGCTGAGCTCAAGGAGGCCCGGACCAAAAGGGCATAAGAAGAAGCTCAACGGGTCGCCGCTAAGTCTCAGAGAGAAGCTGCTGAGGCTCAGAGGGAATCTACTGAGGCTCACAGGGTGGCTGCTGAGGCCCAAAAGGGTGTTGCTAAAGCCAGGGGAATCGCCCTGGAGGAGGAGAAGGAACAGTTGGCTGCATAGCTGAAGTTTGTTCCTTCCCACCAAAGTGTGATCAACCACTTCAAGGTCTCTGAAGAGTTCGTTGACTGTGCTTTGGATGTGATGAAGTCAGAGATTGCTGACTTCCTCCAAGTCCTGGTCGAGGATGTCCAGACGATGATACCAACTTCCCTGTTCGGGAAGTTGAGTCCCTTAAGCCCTTCCTCCGGAGTTCCCTTCCTCAGGAAATCCCTGCTGCTGCTGCTGAAGAGGTCGACCCACCTGCTGCTGTCAAGGAGGTTGCCCCCGAAGGCGAGCCAAGTACTCCTGCTCCTGAAGACTCCAAGGCCTGAAGCTTCCACCTCTCCGGCGATCACATGCTTCCTTTATTTCTAGATACTTTCCTTGGATAATAGTTTTATCCTTCCTTGTAATTATTTTTTAAATTCATACTCGGTTATTATTTTCCTTTTATAATATTGAATGCCTTTTTTATTCGCAAGACTTTATGTTTATTTGACTTTGAATGCGTTGGCGATTCCTCCAAGGTTTTAGTCATAATGACCTTCGACCTTTTTCTTCACTATATGGGTGTCTCTACACTTAGGGTTTTTGGACTTTTCTTTAGGCTCAAAATGATAAGACTTTATAGAATTATTCATTTATCTCGCCAAGTATAAACTCCTTAAGGAAAATATCTTAAGACTTAAAAGTATAGACTTCTAGGCTTGAAGATGTATAACCTCATTGAAGTTTAAACTTTTGGAGTGCTCGCCTCTACAAAAGGAACTTGTTACTTGAAGCTTCACTTTCCATAGTGATCGCTTAAGACTCCTTGTCCATCTTCTATAATTCGCTTCATGAAGGAATTGTCACCCTTAGTAGATAACTTCTCTAAAATTTGTCCAACTTATAAGAAGATAGTTTCCTTGATGGATTGATTATCTTTGTCGTCAGGGTTCCTGCCTGAGTTTGGTATTAGGTCTTTTTGCCTGACTTTGGCGTCAAGTCTTTTGATTTGCCTAGCTCTGTTGTTAGGTCTTTTGGCCTGACTTTGGCGTCAGGGCTTTTGTTTTGCCTAACTCTGTTGTTAGGTCTTTTGGCCTGACTTTGGCGTCAGGGCTTTTGGTTTTGCCTAACCTTGTTGTTAGGTCTTTTGGCCTGACTTTGGCGTCAGGGCTTTTGGCCTGACTTTGGCGTCAGGGTTCCTGCCTGATTTTGGTATCAGGTCTTTTTGCCTGACTTTGGCGTCAGGTCTTTTGATTTGCCTAACTCTGTTTCTAGGTCATTTGGCCTAACTTTGGCGTGAGGGCTTTTGTTTTTCCTAACTCTGTTGCTAGGTCTTTTAGCCTGACTTTGGCGTTAGGGCTTTTGTTTTGCCTAACTCTGTTGTTAGGTCTTTTGGTCTGACTTTGGCGTCAGGGCTTTTGGTTTTGCCTAACCTTGTTGTTAGGTCTTTTGGCCTTACTTTGGCGTGAGGGCTTTTGGCCTGACTTTGGCGTCAGGTCTTTTGGCCTGACTTTGGCGTCAGGGCTTTTGGCCTGACTATGGCGTCAGGGTTCCTGCCTGATTTTGGTATCGGGTCTTTTTGCCTGACTTTGGCGTCAGGTCTTTTGATTTGCCTAACTCTGTTGCTAGGTCTTTTAGCCTGACTTTGGCGTCAGGGCTTTTGTTTTGCCTAACCTTGTTGTTAGGTCTTTTGGCTTGACTTTGGCGTCAGGGCTTTTGGCCTGACTTTGGCGTCAGGGCTTTTGTTTTTGCCTAACCTTGTTGTTTGGTCTTTTGGCCTGACTTTGGCGTCAGGGCTTTTGGCCTGACTTTGGCGTCAGGGCTTTCGCCCAATTTGGATATCAGGTTTTTTATATTCAATGCCTGATTCGGTCATCCGGTCTTCGCCTGACTCTTGGCGTCAGGTCTTTTTCTTCGATTTGATTCGAGTGGTCATGCTTTGTGAAGGAATAACTTGCTTTTATTGACATAAAATTTTGATTACAAGTTATGTATGAAATCTCCTTAAATGTTCAGAATTGAATGGACGGGGTAACCTTTCTCCTTCAGTGGTTTCCAAATAGTAAGATCCTGGGGCAGCGATCTCTACTACCTTGTATGGTCCTTCCCACTTAGCTGAAAGCTTATTCTGACTGTCCAGTCTTGTAAATTCGTTCCTTCTCATAACCATCTCCCCCACAAAAAATTGGCGAGCGCTGACTTTTCTGTTGAAGTATCGAGCGTTCGCTAGACGCATATTTGCTTGTGTTTTTTATGATTGTCATCTCTTTTCCTCTGCCAGGTCGAGGTCAGTTCTGCGCTCGACTTCGTTTGCTTCAGTGTTAAAGTGTAGGATTCTGTGGGTAGGCACTACTATTTCGGCGAGTGCCACTGCTTCTGATCCGTACACTACACTGAAGGGTGTTTCTCCAGTGGCTGTCTTAGGCGTTTTTCTGATAGCTCATAATACGTTTTCCAGTTCTTCTGCCCAATTTCCTTTGAACGCTCGAACCCTTTTCTTGAGTCCTGCTAAAACAACCTTGTTGGCTGCTTCAGCTTTCCCATTCATTTGAGGATGATGCACTGAGTTGAAACGATGGTCGACATGGTATTCTTCACAGAGCCATTTGAGCTCTTTTCCTATGAATTGCGGACCATTATCAATGATAAGTATTTTAGGAATTCCAATCCTGGAAAATATGTTGATCTTTAGGAATTTGATGACTTGAAATTCCGTTGTAGAAGCCAAAGCTTTTGCCTCTATCCACTTTGTGAAGTAGTCGATCGCCACTATGATGTGAGTGCATTGACCAGTACTAATAGGAAAAAGACCCAATATATCCATCCCCCATTGAGCAAAAGGCCAGGCACCTGCCATTGGGGACAATAGTGTAGGCGGTCGACCTGATCGCGGTGCAAATTGCTGGCAAGTCTCGCACCTCTGCGTTAATTCAGCCGCATCTTTTCCCAAAGTTGGCCAATAGTATCCCAGCCTGAAGATCTTTCTTGTTAATGACCGTGCACCTTCGTGGCATGCTATCACCCCTTCATGAGCTTCTCGAATAACTCTTTCTGTTTCTGGATGAGCAACACACCTTAGGTAAGGAGTCGAGTAGCCTCGCCTGTAGAGTTCTCCATCTATAATCAAGTAACTGGCTGAAAGTCGTCTTATCCTCGGAGATTCGCCTTCGTCTTATGGGAGAATCCCCTCTTTTAAGAAATTCTGGAACGGAGTCATCCATGTGACATGTCCTTGAATGTTGAAGACTTCTGCTCTGTTATCAAGAACTGAACATAAGGCTTTTTCCAGGAATTGTACGTCTTGAATTGTGGTTCCTCCAAATGCCAGCTTACTTAAGAAGTCTGCCATCTGGTTCTCTTGGCGAGGAATAGACTCAATCGCAAAATTTGGAATTTCTGCGATGAGTTTCTTGGCGATGCTGAGGTATTTTTTCATCTTTTCCCCCTTGCCTCGTAAGTGTCATTGACCTGATTAACAATAAGTTCTGAGTCGCTTTTTACCTTAAGCGTAGATATGCCCATTCCTTTTGCCAGTCTGAGTCCGGTAATAAGAGCCTCATATTCTGCTTCGTTATTGGTTGCCTGAAACGTTAGGGCGATCGCATAATTCAAAGGCTCGCCCTCAGGAGGAATGAGAATTAAACCTGCCCCCGAGCCTTCTCTTGATAAAGATCCATCTGTATAAAGCTCCCAGATCTGATTGTTGTCTGCTGACGAATTTGGCCTGTTATCTGCTTCTGTTTGACCATTACTTGTGCTTTCCACAATGAAATCAGCTAGTGCTTGCCCTTTGATGGCCGTTTTTGGCGCAAATTTGATCTTGAACTCGCTTAGCTCGATCGCCCACTTGACCATTCTTCCTAAAGAATCTGGCTTCATCAGGAAGTTTTTGAGAGGTTGATTAGTGAGGACCGTGATGTCGTGTGCGTGAAAATGAGGTCTCAGCTTTCGAGCAGCAATAACTAAGGCATAGAAGTACTTCTCAATCTTGACATATTTTATTTCTGCCGAATTAAACATTTTGCTAATAAAATACACTAGACTCTGGACATTATTTTCCTCCCTTATTAAAACGGCACTGGCTGCCACGTCACTGATGCTCAGGTAAAGGAAGAGTTGCTCGCCTGGAATGGGCTTTACCAAAGCTGGGAGTATTTGGATGTGCTGCTTCAAGGATTGGAACGTCTACTCGCAGTCTGGCGTCCACTCAAACTTGCGGTTGCCCCTTAGAGTTTTGAAGAACGGGAGGGACCTGTCACTCGCCCTGGAGAGGAAGCGATTGAGGCAGCTAGGCAACCATTCAGGCACTGAATTTCCTTATGGCATGTTGGTGATTTCATCTCTTTTATGGCCTTGAGCTTTTCTGAACATGAATCCCAAGAATTTACCAGATTTGACTCGGAAGGCGCACTTTGCAGGGTTCAGGCGAACGCTGTGCCTCCTCATGCACTCGAAAGCTTCACGAAGGTCTGTTGTGTGAGGATTGCCCTTGATGGTTTTGACGAGCATGTCGTCCACATAAGCCTCCATATTTCTCCCCAGCATGTCTTGGCACAGGCGGTTCACCATCTGCTGATAAGCCGCCCCGGCATTGATTAGACCGAAAGGCATCACCTTGTAACAAATAATGTCCCCGTCTGCATAAAAAGCGGTATGGGCCTCATCATCTGGATGCATCCAGATCTGGTTGTAGCCTGAATAGGCGTCCATGAAGCTCGGCATCTCGTGGCCAGAGGTTTCATCGACATACTGATCAATCCTGGGAAGAGGATAGGAATCCTTAGGGCAAGCTTTGTTCAGGTCACGGAAGTCAACGCACATCCTCCACTTGCTGTTTGATTTCTTGACCAAAACTGGGTTGACGACCCAGCTCTGGAATCTCACCTCTCTGACAAAATCAGCTTCAATCAGCCTGCCAACTTCCTATCGGATCGTCAGGCGCTTGTCTGTCCCGAACGATCTTCTTTTCTGAGCGATCGGCTTGATAGAAGGGTCTATCCTGAGCTCATGAGAGATGATGTCTGTACTGATACCTGGCATGTCGCTCGGTTGCCAAGCGAAGAGCTCGTTGAATTCCCTGAGGAGGGCAGTCATGGCCTACTTCTGATCATCATTCAAGGTGGTCCCAATGCGCACCTTCTTATCTGGGCCATCGACCTCTACTTCTTCCAACTCTTCCATAGGCGTTGGTCGAGCCAAATCCTCACAAGGTTCAGCCTCTGTTTCGATGGCGAGGGCCTCCCTTTGGTTCTTCCTGCGCAAGCAGTTCACATAGCATTGTCGCGAGGAAGGTTGGTCGCCCAGTACATCTCCAATCCCGTTGGGCGTGGGGAACTTCATCTTCTGATGGACTGTGGAGGCCACAATCTTATTGGGGTTGATTGTGGTCCTCTCCAGGATGGCGTAGTAGGATATAGGTGAGTCGACCACCAGGAATGTGACTGGTACCTTGATGCTCTTCCATCCCTCGCCCAAAATCACTGGCATGGTTATTGCCCACCAGTGGATAAGTCGTTCTCCCAGCAAACTCGATCAATGGAAAATTGACCCTCTTCAGGTCGCGTTTGGATTTTCCCATCTTCTCAAAGGCGTCCAGAAACAAAATATTTGTTGAGCTCCCTCCGTCGATCAGAATCCTTATCACGTCACAGCCGTCGATATCATCCGTGATAACCAGAGCGTCATTGTGGGGGGGATGACATGTGCCAAATCATCTTCAGAGAATGAGATGACAATGTCCTCCTCAGGTCGAGGTCGCTTTCCCAGCTGGACCGCTGTAGAAATCTGAGTTGCATAGACTTCCCTTGCATGTGACCCCTCGCCTCCTGCGCCGAATCCGCCCGCAATCAGATTTACCCTTCTCTTGCTCTGAGATAGATCAGTTTGTTCAGCATGAGGTGGCGAACAATTTCTCCTCGGTGGCGTTCGACACCTATCACGCCCTGCCACAAATTCCTTCAACATCCCCCCTGGATCAGCTTCTCGATGTCCCGCTTCAAAATGCGACAATCATCAGTCTTGTGGCCCTTGCACTTGTGGTATCTACAGTAGCTCTATACATCCTTCCCCATGGGCTGACCAACCCTTCGAGGCATCGGTGGCCTCACCAGAGATCTTCTCTCCATCGAGATCTGCCTGTTTAGAGGTGTAAAATACTCAGGGACCTCTGAATTTCTGGGCGCTGGATTAGGCTCTGTCCGGGGCCTGCTGTCTCGCCCCTTTTTCTCCTTGTTAACCTCCTTCTTACCATCGCATCGGGGCTCGGGAACCACCCTTATCGAGGTCGTCAGGAAGTTAGCTTCGGCGTTCGCCCTCTCAAGGTCGATGAAACCTTTCGCCCTGGCCGCCAGTTCTTCCAAGGTCTCAATTTCCTGCACATGGTAACTGTTGCGCAGCTTTCTCGAGGCCTTTTTGGCCACATCCAATCCTCGATAGAAGGCTCGAATGATCTCCCCATCTGAGACTCGACGATCTATCTCCGTGACGTTTTGATGGAAACGTCCATAAAAATCAGCCAGCGACTCTCTAGGCTGCTGCTTTACTGCGTCCAGGGCGACCACGCTTTTCATCAGTTGGCGTTTGCCCATATATCTTTCCAGGAAATTGCTTCTTAAATCTGCCCAAGTCCCTATAAATCCTACAGGGAGGCCGAAGAACCAGGACGAAGCCGAACCCGAAAGAGTTGACGGAAATAACAAAGCCAAGTGATTGGGATCATTTGACTTACCCAGAAAAGAGACCTCGTGCTTGTTGACATGTATGGTGGGGTCTCCTCCACCGATGTATTCAGGTATAGCCCGGGCGACGAGATCGTCGGAGAAGGGATGAGTAGATCGCTCCATGAAGGAAGCTGCGACTGTCAGTCGCCTCTCCTGGAGCCTCCTGTTGATGAGGTCGTCCACCTGGTCCAGGGTGATATTCTTTGGCGAAGTCCCGTTCAGCAAGGGACCAGACAGATTGGTAGAGTAAGTAGCCGCCGGCGGTTCAGTGAAAGTCGGGGGTAGGGACTGGTGTCCCGATGTCATCTCCTGATCCTCCTGGGGAGCTATGGTGCCAAGATTCGCAGTTTCAGTCGGCAAGGGCCCCGTGGCAGCGGGGCGAGTGTTTCCTTGGTGAGCAGGGGCTTGTCGGCGAGCCTGACCTAGGATGGCCTCCAGCAATGATATCATCTCCGGGGTTAACTGGATGTTTTCCCCGGCAATGTGGACGGTTTGTGGTGCTGGAGTCTCGGTATGGTTGGGAACAGGAGTCGGTCTGGAATTACCGATATGTTCTCGGGTCGTCCTCAGGGGGAAGGCATCGGGTGCTGCCTGGCTGGCAGGTTGTTGATGGAGCGGGGAAGCGGCGGCGGAATCAGAGCTGTCCAGGGGCTGCTAGTGAGTCTGCTTCCGGCGATTGATTTGTGATCGAGTCCTCATGGCTGTATTACTCGATTCCCACAGACGGCGCCAAATGTTGGATCATAAACTTCTGGTTGCTGATCTGGCAGTGAATTGAATGCCAGGTGACGGTTGAACAGTGCTTTTGCCTTAGCTCCGATGAACCTGCAAGTAGGGGATCGCAACAGAGGGGTTGTCTCTGGGTCCCTCTCCGATGCTTAAATGAGTATATGTGTGTATATATAACTCAAAAACGTAATGAATGTATGTAAAGCAAAGGGATTTATAGAGTAGGAGAGACCAAACCGTATAAGGTAACCGTATATCTTCGTGAATATTGTGTTGTTGAAGATTTGTATAGTAGATATTGCAGTTACGACAAGATATTGCAGTTACCATATCTAATCCTTAGTGAATATGTGCCCGAGATATGCGGGATATCATGGCCACTTCCTTATTAACGGTTGGTGGGACCAGAGGAGAGAGGCAAGGCTCTCTTCGGGGCGAGCACTCCCATGGCGAGCAGTAGGAGGTCGCGACTTGATGAAGAATGGAGACCAGCTATGGAGCATTTGGCGTCCATATCAGCCTGGGCTCGATTCTGGGCCACTCTATGGTGGTCAGATTGACTTTGACGTAGGCCGGTCCAGTTCAAATAACTTAGGTTTACCCCCTCCAGGGTTATTGGGCCTTAGAGGCATTTTCCTTATTAGGCTGTCATTATCAATACCCAACAAATATGACATTGAAATATTATTTCAGAATTTTGAAAAATTTGCGTCATCCGTTTAAAAAAAAAATAAACTATATATGCACTGTCTTCATGCTCATTTTCGAGCCTCATGTTTACCATTAAAACTTTGTTTCTTAAGAGAGTTTGGTTGTTAGATATAATTTATCATTAATTATTAGGTTGCTCCTCATAAAGTTACCTTTAATTCCTCAAATTTATGATATGTTCGAATTATTTTTCGGATGTTTGGAATTTCAAAACGTTTAATTCTAGATAATATTATAAAGCACAACAAAAGTATAAAGTACGTATTTCATTTACATAATATTTGTATAGGAAAATATTGCAATATATAAGTATCTTGAGTTTTTATGTTAAACCATATTAGAGTTAAATTTAAGTGAGAATTGTTGGGTATCGATAGTAACGGCCCAACATGAAAGAAAGCCCACAAGACCTTCTCGGCTTAACACAACTTCTGAGGGGGTTACGTTCAATCATTTTAAGACTGGGCCGACCCACACTCTTGGAAAATTGGAACCCATAAAATGCTCCACCATCAACCCAGAGTCTAAGTGGACGCCAAAGCGTCCAATGGTCGCCTAGACCTCAATCAATTTCTCTTAGGCGATCGTCCTGAGAGCCCTCGCCAATGGACTCAGACTCCCACATCTAGTCCCTTAACCGACTCCAAATATATGGCAATATCTTACTGCATATCTCAGGTGTATATTCAACAAAGATCATATATGGTAACTGCAATATTACGTGATAACCGTAATATACGCTATCCTCAAAATCACAATAGAAAATATACACAAAGATCCGGTTGACAAACACAATTTGATCTTCTACCTCCATAAATACTCATGCTTTAAATACATCAATTAATTAAGAGTTCATACGTCACAAGTATACTCATTTCAACATCGGAGTGGGAACCAGAGAAACCCCCTCTATTGTGCTTCCCTTCTTGCAGCTTCATCGGAGCTCCGACGAAGTACTCAATCAGCATCCAGTCAGCACCTGAGAATCCATTCAAATAGCAACCATGAAAAAAACCTAGCCGACTTTTACGGGCGTTTTCATAAAAACATCACAAAGATTGACTGACGCGTCACTAATGGAGAGATCATCCGAGCTTTTTACCGAAGGCTAGGCCTGACAAATAAAGCCACTTGAAAATTGCTAAATAACTATCATGTGAACAAGATAGAAACCCTAGAAGAATTGGCAGTTAGGGTTAAAGGCTTCATAATGCTGGAAAGGGCGAACGCCGAAGTAGAACTATTTCCATCAGCTTCGCAAAGGGATAATGTTGAACCCAGATGCGAAGGAAAGAAGGAGAAGAATGACAAGAGAGAAATCTCGGTCTGAAGCCCCTATCCATATCCAAGAAAGGCCCCCGAGTAGTTCACGCCTCTCAATAGGCAAATCTCGATAGTACTAGTGGAGATGGAAAAAACTCACTGGCCAGGCCCCCAATGCCTCGAAAGAATGGCCAACCAATGGGAAAGGATGTCGAAAGTTATTGTCGTTATCACAAAGCAAAAGGACACAAGATCGATGATTGTCGAGTTCTCAAACGAGATATCGAGAAGTTGATCTAGAAAGGCATGCTAAAGGAATTTGTGGCAGGAAAGAACGAAGTCGAATGCCCTCAAGGAGAGCCCGCTCACCCGCTAATCAAGAGCAATATGTGCATTCACAAGGCAAAAGAGTCATCAACTTGATCGCTGGAGGATTCAGAGCTGGAGGTGAGAGGAGACATGCAAGGGAAGTTTATGCAAAGCAAATCTCCACAGTTGCGCAATTGGGAAAAAGGCTCAGTCCCAAAGAGGACATTGTCATCTCTTTCACTGAGGATGACTTGTCTCACGTCACAACCCCGCACAATGAAGCGATGGTCATTACCACTGAAGTCGACAGATGTGACATGAAAAGAATCTTAATCGACAGAAGCAGCTTGACAGATATTTTATTCCTGGACGCCTTCGAAAAGATGGGTATATCCAAAAGGGACTTGAAACAACTTAATTTCCCCCTCATAGGCTTTGCTGGCAGAGCAACATAACCGGTCGGGGCCATCACCTTACCGGTGATCCTGGGCGAACGATGGAAAAGCATCGAGGTTTCGGTCGCTCCTGCTTCGTACAACGCCATCCTGGGGAGGATCACCATCAATCCTAACAAGATCGTGGCCTCCACAGTCCATCAAAATATGAGATTCCCCATGCCGAATGGGATTGAAGAAGTCTTAGGCGATCTTCCGTCTTCGCGACAATGTTATGTGTACTGCATTCACACGAAGAACCAAAGGGTGTCTATATCCATCAAGACAAAGGCTGAGCCGCATGAGGATAACGCTCGACCTACGCCAATAGAAGAGCTAGTTGAGTTTGATATAGACAAAGTGTACAAGAAGGTGCCATCGGAGCCACTTTGACTGAAGAATAGAGGGACGCCCTGACCTCCCTCTTGAAGGAGTACAAGGAATTGTTTGTCTAGAAACCCAGTGATATGCCAGGGATCATTACAAACATCATCTCTCATGAGCTGCTTATAGAACCTTCCATCAAGCCCATTGCTCAAAAGAGGATGTCATTCGGATCTAACAAACGCTTGGCGATTAGACAGGAAGTCGAAAGATTGCTTGATGCCAAGTTCGTAATGGAGGTACGCTTTCAGAGTTGGGTCGCCAATCCAGTGCTGGTGAAAAACTCGAACAGAAAGACTCCTACCCCTGGTAAAAATCCAGTGCTTGACGAATGTGCGTGGATTTCTGTGACTTAAATAAGGCGTGCCCTAAAGACTCCTACCCCCTGTCGCGAATCGATCAGCGGGTGGACGCAACCTCTGATTACGAAATGCTAAGCTTCATGGATGCATATTTTGGCTACAACCAGATATGAATGCACCTGAATTATGAAGCTCATACGACCTTTTATGCACGGTGATATCCTTTGCTATAGAGTAATGCCTTTTGCGCTAATCAATGCAAGGTAACATATCAGCACATGGTGAACCGACTGTTCAAAGATATGCTGGGAAGAAACATGGAGGCTTATGTCGATGACATGCTCGTAAAGTCCATCAAAGGAAGCTCTCACACAACAGACCTTCAGGAAGCTTTCGAATGCATGCAAGGCATAGTGTCCGCCTAAACCCAACGAAATGCGTCTTTGGAGTAAATTCATACAAATTCCTGGGTTTCATGGTCAGCGAAAGAGGGATTGAGACGAACCCTGAAAAGGTCAAGTCCATAGAAGGGATGAAGTTACCGACTTGCCACAAAAAGGTCCAGAGTCTGAATGGTCACCTGGCCGCGTTGAATAGCTTCCTATCAAAGGAGAGCGATAGGTCACTTCCTTTCTTCCAAAGTCTCAGAGTCAACTGCAAGTTCGACTGGATGCGCGGAGTGCGAAGTTGCTTTCCAATCACTCAAAAAACACTTGCAGTCACTCCCGACGCTGGCCAAACCTGTTACCAATGAACCGTTTTTTCCTTTAAGTAAGTGTTAGTAGGGTAGAAGCCAGTGCAGTATTAATTAGAGAATATGGGTAATCAGAGTCCAGACTATTTAGTAAGCAAACTTTTCAACGCAACTGAAATAAAATACATCAATATTAGAAAGTATCTTTATGCCTTACTTATCGTCGCGCGTAAGTTGTGACTATACTTCCACGCCCATGGAATAACAGTCCTCACCAATAAGCCCCTCAAACACTTCCTCATGAAGCCAGATACGTCTAGAAGAATGGTCAAGTGGACTATCGAGTTTAGTGAATTCAGACTAAAGTTGCCCCCAAAACATCAATCAAATGACAAGTCTTGGCAGACTTCATAATGGAATGTATCGAAAATGGTCATATTGAAATCGAAAAAAAAAAAAAGCAGTCAAAGGCGGAAGTAGAAAAATGGAAACCGTACACGGATGGATCCTCCTCAAAGGAAGGCTCAGGGGAAGGTTTAGTCCTCGTTCCTCCTCAAGGAAAACCCCTCAAATATGCCATCGCCCTTACTTTCATGGCGACCAATAATGAAGCAGAGTATGAACCACTCATCACTAGGCTGCGACTCGCCAAGGGAATGGGTATAACCTCCCTAAAGGTGAAAAGCGACTCTAAACTGATAGTTAATAAGATTAATGGCAACTACGAAGTTAAAGGCGAAAGTATGAATACGTACCTTAGCATAGCAAAAGGACTCATCGTCGAAATCTCAAAATTTACAATTGAATCCATCCCTCACAATAACAACCAACTATTAGACTCTTTGAGCAAGCTTGCATTCGGAGGGACAAAAATATGGGAAGTACAATTCCTAGAACGATCCTTGTACACGGTACTCGAAAACAGGGAAGAATTCTTCAACATACAGGCGCAGGACAACTGGATGACTCCACTATATATACTTTTGGTAAAAGGGATCCTGCCCGAAGAACAAGGCGAGGCCACAAACATAAGTCGCGTCGCCACGAATTATTTTATAATCAATGGGGAGTTATACCAACGCGGGTTCTCTACCCCATTCCTACTATGCATCTCTTTTCCAGAAACATAAACGGTCTTACGTGAAGCTCATGAAGGGTTCGTCGCGTGCCACAAAGGTGCGCGCTCATTAGTGCGGAAAATTCTCAGATTAGGCCATTAGTGGCCAACCTTGAACAAAGAAGCATTAGAATTAACTAAGAAATGTGAAACATGCCAAAAGTTCGCGCCAAGAATTGGTCGATCACCCACCCTATGGCGGGGGCCTGGCCCTTCGCTAAATGGGGGATCAACATTCTTGGACCCTTTCCAATAAGCACTGCACAAAGAACCCACATTTGTGGCGATCAACTACTTATCCAAGTGGATAGAGGCGAAAGCATTTGCCTCCACGACCGAATTTCAAGTAATTAAATTCTTGAAGGTCAACATGTTTATTTCATGTTTATATTCGAATTTTAATTATTTATTTATATTATCTAACTGGTATTTACATTTATTGATTATCTTACTATAAACATATAAATTTGTGAAAACACTGTATTTTATTCTCTTTCTGTATATTTGGTCATATTTGTGTATTTATTGTAATTAATTTAATTTCAATTCATAAGGAGATTTAATTTTTGTAATAAATATATTATCATTTATTTTGAAATATCGTGTAAAAAGGATAGAAAATTAAGTTAATAGAGTACTGAATGGGCGGAATATTCATTAAACGTTATTTCGAAATAGAACTCCCGGACATTAATCTCTGAACGTAAACCGTTTTGAAATCCTAGGTTTTAATTTAATTATTTTCCAAGGTAATCTGGGGTTCTAGTTAGCCTTAATTAACTAGTGGCGACTCTAGTTTTTTATATTCAAATATCGCATTTAAGTCAGATTTTAGGTCTGGCAATTTGGCGACTCTACTCGGAACATTAGAGGGTTCTGGCTCATTATGTTAGCTTACATTCTATTAGTTATTATTTTATTATTATTAATTATGCTAACTTTGTTTTCATGTGTAGGTGTTGAGTTTCTTTCCTGTAAATATATATATTTATTTCATGCATTATTTTGCACACACCACTATTAGTAATAGCGTCCAAAATGCCTAAAACCCAGGGTAACTAGGAACCTCGAGATTTAGTAGGTGTAAAGGGTGGAGCTGTTGGGCAACCGGTACGAGTCTGAAAAAGTCCACTCGATTGGAATATCTTGTGATCCCTATGATGAGGTGAAGAAACCACTAATCTGGAGCCTATGAGTGGAACCCTTCTTTATAAGAAATCCACACACTATTGTCTTTGCATGTTTTTTATGTCCCTTAAATATGTTTATTACATGTCATATGCGCATTTTGTATATTTCGTTGTACTTGTGAAACATAATCAGGTTATTCTAATTTTCTTTTGCAATGAATTTTTTGAAGCATACATCACATGAATTATTTTTCTTTTCTACTTAAAAAAAAATTTGGCCCAAATTTTCTACTTAAAATGACATTCATCATTTTCTAACATTTTTCACGCCCTTTTCACAATATTTAGCAAAACAAAAAACACATCAACGTGAGTTTACATTTGAAAAGATAATATGATTTTTTTAGTGTGATTATAATGGTTTAACCAACTGGGATCTAAAATAAAGGTTTTATTTTAAAAAAAAAAACAAGATTTTCTATTAGCCTTTGTTTGACCAAGTATAAGCACTTAATGAATTTGACGATTGATAGGGTAATAAAAATATCTTAGATAATACATTTTGACATTTCTTCCTTAGAAACAATTGAAATTTAATAATAAAATAAATGACATTGAAGTTTTCAAAATAAAAATCAATCCATAATCATGCATGACAAATCTTAATTTTTAAATTTTATTTTTTTGGTATCTTGATACCTTTGACAGATGGACCTACATACATGAGATTTATAAGACCAAACGGAGCACGAAACTGAAAGATTGCCATAGATCTGGTTCCATGGTGAATAAATTACTCAAATCAAATTGTGATCATTGCTCCAAGCTCAACCGACATACTAACATTGAACACCAAAGTTATTCCAGGATCCTCCATTTGCAACACTTTCATAATTGTGCCTCTAGAGGTCAATTCTTGATGTGAATATATTCTTTTTGTAGGACTAAATATGATACATGTCATTTCTTGTTATAGAAAAATAGGAAAAAATAATTTTCATTAGGTCTAAAACCTATGAAGGACACCTAGACAAAAAGATTAGGCAATGAGGGGCATGATTGAAACCCCGGAGGGGCAGTTATGACAATATGCGAGATAGTAAAATATTTGTTGGACTGAAAAAGGTTAGAGGTTGTCCAAGCGAAATTTAGGAGTAAACAATTAAGCAAAGTGTCACTCATGCTCGCATCTATAATAATAATAGTGATAAAAAATACCACAATATGTTGAGTTACCTAAAATAGAGGGGGTCCTTTTGTATACCTTTATCTTTTATCTTTTTTTATTTTGTAAAACAATTGTATGGGCCTCAGCAACCCTCTAACTGGATACATATAAATAGTTTTGTTTCCACGAAGTGCGAAATTGTTATGGGTCGCAACCACCCTTCAATTGGCTATATATGAGATACTGCAAAAAGATAAAAAAAAATGTGTATGGGTCACAGTCACCCTCAATTGGCTATATACGAGAGAGTGTTTCCACAATATGAATTTTTTTAGATATGGGACACAATCAGCCTTTCAATTGACTACAAACAAGTAGAGGGTATGTTCTTGTGAGGTAGTAAGGTCACAGCCACCCGTAAATCGCCTACCTACAAAACAAATGTCTCTGTGAGGTGAGAATTGAGAAAGGTGATAGCCACCCGTAAATTAGTTACTTACAAGAGAGTGTCATTGTGAGGTGAGAACTGAGAGGGGTCACAACCACTCGTAAATCGACTACTTACAAGAGAGTATCATTATGAGGTGAGAATTGAGAAAGGTCACAGACTCACAGACACCCGTAAATCGGCTACATACAAGAGAAGGTCTCCGCGAGGTGAGAATTAAAATGGGTTACAATCAATAAATAGAGTGTTCTATGAATATGGAAAATCATAAGGGCCACAACCACCCACAATTGGCTACAAAATAATGTGTTTTTCTAGGTTGAAAACCTGAAAGGGCGACTTGGGAAATATTTTAGAGAGACATGATTGTAAACTTGAAAATCACAATCATGGTAAAAGGTGAGAAACAATTCCTGATGGGCTAAAAACCTATAGAGGTGGTCCATGCAAAATAGGGAAACCGAGGGGCAGGGGCAGAAAAATATCGCAAGGATTACTGTGGCAAAAGGAGAGAACGGAGAGAGAGGGAAAAAAATAGAAAACAAATCCAGCTAGGTTATAGCACAATGTGCATCCTAGCCAAAAGTTAGGGAAAATATTTCATATTGTCATCCAGTAGCTCAGTATTGTTCTATATATGCTTATTACTGGATATCTTCATCACAAATGGCGCAACGTAGTCCGAGATATGCTAGTCGTCCTGCCATCGCAGGCAAACTCCTCGTGTCCAAATTGCATTGTCTCAGATATGCTAGCCTATGGCTCGCTTAAGTTGGTCAACTGTAGCTCTACGATGTCCCCGATATGCTCGCTATGGGTTACCATGTTCAGAAGACGCAGCGCTATCCCAGATATGCTAGTCATCCGACCATCACATACATAATCCCAATGTTGAAAGATGCGATGTCCAAGATACACTAACCTTTGGCTTTCTCTAATCGGTCAACTATAGCGTTGTGTTGTCCCCGATATGCTCACTGTCAGTTATCGTCTTCAAAAAAACGCAGCGCTGTCCCATATATGCTAGTCGCCTTTCCATCGCACGCATAACCCCGCTTCCAAAGTCACGTTGTCCCAGATATGTTAATCTTTGGCTTACTCCAGTTGATCTTCAGTAGGTTCGTGTTATCCCAAATATGCTAGCTACCGATTACCATCCTCTAGAAGGCAAAATGTTGTCCCAGATATACTAGCCACCAAGCAATCTCAGGCGTTTCATTTTCCCAAAGTTCTATTGTCCCTGATATGCTATTCTTTGGCTTACTAGTGTTGAAGACGGAACACTGCCCCAGATATGCAGTCTTCAACCATGTTCACTGGCGCAATGTTATCCCAGATATGTTGGTCACAACATCATAAGCATGTCAACTGATTTTCGACAAGCACTTCTCAAATATGTTCTCCATGTGCATGTCCAAACAGAGGCAAACTGTAGACAATCAATTTTGACCTAGATGTAACATGTTCAGGATCGCCACACGTGGCACGCCATTATGAAGATTTTCAAATATGGCGGGCTGCGAAGTTTCCAAAATATGTTTCGTGCAAATTTAGTAGATTAATATCTATGGTATGTTGTGAAATATTTAGAAAATATTTTATGAATATTATATATTGTATAGTATTATTTATTACATATCCACTGCTTAGTTTAGAAAACCCTAGGAACTTGTATAAATAGAAGTGTTATGCATTGGGTAATGGGGAGGCAGAAAGAAATAAAAACCATGTTGCGTGAAAACAAAAAGTAGTATAGAATCATTTGCATTCTTCACTCTCAAGGTTTGTTTATACAATATATTTATTTTGTTTCAATCTACTGAGCTAAGTTGTCATGCCTACATCCTCCACAAAAATACGCAACAAAGGTATACAATGTAGCCTCTCTATATTATTTCATGTTTATATTCGAATTTTATATTTATATTATCTAATGGTTTTTTACAGTTATTGGTAATTTACTATCAACATATAAATTTGTGAAAACACTTTATTTTATTATCTTTCTATATATTTGTTCATATATGTGTATTAATTATAATTAGTTTAATTCCAATTCATAAGGATATTTAATTTTTGTACTAAATATATTATCATTTATTTGTAAATATCCTACAAAAATAATAGAAAATTAAGCTAATAGAGTACTGAAAACATAGTTATCAGAATCGGACCGGACTGGCGGTCCGACCGGGACCAGACCCCTATCCGGTTTGGTTCAGTTAAAAGACTGTTTTACAAAGGAACAGTGTTTGAACCGGGCTGAACCATACTGTTTTTAGAAAAGTAACCGGTTTTTAAAAAACTGGTCGGTTTCCGGTTCACTTTTTAGCTTAATTTTGTTGTTTTCGGCTTTTTCGGACGTTTCTTTTTTCCCGGTTTTTGGTTCTGCACAAACCAATCGACTTAACCCAATTGGTTAAACCGGTTCACTATTATTGTGTATTATGTTTGAGAATTGAGAGTAATGTGTGTTTGATATTGAAACTATGTAGTTTGTGTGTGTGTGAGACTATGTAGTTTGAGGTAATTATGTTTGTGTTTGAGACTATGTATGTATTTTAAGTTTTTTATTTTTTCCCCTTGTGAATAGTGAACCGCACATTGAACCGGGTTGGACCGGTCGAACCGTGAACCAGCCCCCTCTGATAACTATGACTGAAAAGGCAAAATATTAATTAAACATTATTTCGTAATAGAACTCCCAAACATTAATCTATAAACATAGACCGCTTTAAAATCCTAGGTTTTAATTTAATTATTTTCCTAGGTAATCAAGGTTTCTAGTTACCCTTCATTAACTAGTGGTCACTCTAATTTTTTATAATCAAATATTGTCTTTAAGTCAGATTTTAGGTATGACAGACACAACTCGTGGGAAAAGAGATCAAATGGATCTGTGAAGAATAAAAACTTCACCACAGATTCAGTTCGGTGCATCACCCCCAGACTAATGGACAGGTCGAAGCAGCCAACAAAGTAGTTCTGGAGGACACAAAAAGAGAGTTCAAGCCTTAAAGGGGAACTAGGGAGAAGAACTCGACAATATGCTATGGGCCATCCGAACGACGCCCAAAACAACAATAGGGAAAACTCCATTTAGTCTAGTGTACGGATCTGAAGTCGTGGTCCCAACATAAATAGTTGTGCCCACTCACAAGATCATGCATTTTGACCCAGAAGTGAATGACATCGAGTGACGAATAGACCTCGATCTAGTCGAGGAAAAAATGTGGTGATCAAATGAAGCCCAAGAAAGAATGAGTCTGGTGACCGTTCGATACTTCAACAGAAGAATCAGGGCTCGCCAATTTTGTTTGGGGGGGAGATGGTTATGAGATAGAATGAATTCATAAAACTGGACCAGCACAACAAACTTTGGACCAAATGGTAAAGCCCCTACAAGGTAGTAGAAATCGTCGCATCTAGGGCATACTATTTGGAAAATATGAGGGCCCAAAGTTAGCTCGTCCTTTTAATTCCAAAAATTTACAAAGATTTTATGCATAAGTTTTAACCATAGTGTGTCAATAAAGAAAAATCTTCCTTTGTACAAAAATACAACCTCTCAAAATGGCGAAGAGTAAAGCCTCGACAGAAAGGGCGGATGAACCGACAAGGTAACATTCCCTCTCAAAATGAAGAAGAGTACAGCCTCGATGAAAAGGGAGGACGAACCGACAAGGTAACAGTCCCTCTCTAAATGAACTAAGACCTAAGCAAAGAGGCGAACGAACTATCAAAGTAACTGTCCCCTCAGTTAGGCAAGATGAGAGTACGAATGGCTAAAAGACCTAAAATCGAAAGGCAAATGAACCCCCGAGAAGGTTACAGTTCCCCTAAATTAGGCGAAAGGAAAGGACAAACTATCAGTCCCTCCAAGTCAAAGCCTAAAAGAGCGAACGAACCACGAAGAGGTAACAGGTCCTTCAAAAGGTGAAGAGGCAAACGAATCTACGATAAGATAACAGTTCCCTCAAAGGCAAACGAATCAAAAGATAACATTTCCCTATAAAACTGGCAAAAGGAACGAACGAACTAAACAAGTAACAGTCCTTCCTCAAAAAGTCTTAAGGAGCGGAAGAATCTTCAAAGATAACATTCCCTCCTAGATCGAAAAACCCTTTGAGAATAAGTTACAAGGTAAAGAATCTTGAAGGTTCCCCAAGAAAAAAGGAGGTTCTATTTATATGAGTCAAAGAAGATCCAATTTCATTCGAGTCGAAATCAAGGCTAAGGTGAAGTTGAAGACAAAAACGATAAAACTATATGAAAGCTATCATCAATTCAATATAGGAAATACCAGTATACTCGAGGTCAAACAGTACAAAGACTTACGAAGTCATCCAGGGCAAAAACTATATAAAAAGTCCAAATAAGATAACCACAAGTTTCGCAAAAAGAAAATAAAACAACTCTTATTTTCAAATAATAAGAATTTGTTACAAAGGATAAGAAGACAAGAGCAACAATATAAGGGAGTCCAGGTGAATTTTCAATATTATCCTTCTTCGCACAAGCAGACTCACGACTTGAAGCTCTGCATCAACTTGGTCACCTAGAGACCTGAAGGTCTGGACTTTTCAGGGGCCTTAGTCTCCTTCTCGACTCTGGGAGCAGGCTTCTCCTCGCAACAATAGTTGCACGAGAGGCATCCTTGGCATAGCTAGTCTCCCTAAATTTATGGAGCGACTTCACTCCCCGGAGAGGAAATTTAGGATTCATCTTCCGGATCTCATCAACCAAGACTTGGAGGTAGGCAACAACCTCAGCCTTCATCACCTCCAAAGCGCAGTCGACGAACTAATCGGACTTCTTAAAGTCCTCGATCAAACTTTGGGGGGAGGGGACCGCCTTGGGCTTCAACTCTAGCTGCTCCTTATTGGCCATCAAGACGTCCCTATGGGATCGAGCCTCCCTCAGGTGAGTTCCTTTACCATCCGCTCGATCGTCTTCTTCTCATAGATGAGCTAACAAAAGGAAAAGGGAAAAATAAAAAGGCCTGAGAATCAAGAAATTAGAAAAGCAGAAACTAATAAGGAGCAAGAATTAAACTTACTAGGGCAAGGCCTTCAAAATGCGCCCTCATGACGTCCTCGATGCCATCAATCTCCAATGGGACCTCCTTTCGATCTTGAGGAGGAACCATCCCATTCAGAATGTACATGTTGGGGGCTTAGTTGCCCTCTAACACCGTTTTACCTGAAATCTCTATCTCCCAGAGACAAAGGCAAGGGGTCCACAAACCCCTCGGATCAACCACCTTCAATGTTTGGTTGAGGGACAACAACGTGCAGTAGTCCCCAGTAAAGGGAGCCTTGGAAGTCGGAACCTTCTTTCGTTGCCCAGACACCCTTAAGGGGCTAGGGCTAGCGCAGTCTCCCACGGGGAAATAACTGGCCCATGGGAAGAAGGAGACTCACTTCTTTGGAGGGACGGGCCACTAGCAGTAGATTCACGGTCATCGAACGGACCGCTCACTTTCTCGTGAGGGGCAGCAGGAGTCGAGGTCTTCCTTAAAAAACAAGCATCCAACAGTTACTTGAGGCGAACGATAAGCCAAAAGAAGAACAACAAAAGTCAAAGTCAAATACCTCGAAGGCGATCGATAGAGGTGGTCCCTGAATGTTTTTCCTCGGGCTTGCGCTTGGTCGAGCGCCTTGCTGGAGGAGGAGGAGGACTCAAGGTAGCCTAGGATGCAAACAACCTTGTCTTAGTCTGTTTGGAAAACATGCTACGGAGTTTAGGCCCCCGGGTGCCTACTACACACAAAGTAGAAAAACAAAAAGTTAAAAAATTACCCAATCAATATAAACTGGCGAGGACTGTTGAATGACCGTTAGTTGCTAGTTGAAGCATGGTCTCTGAAGTCTTCGTCACCGAGCGAACCGAAGAGAAACCCGACTGTCGATGACGTTGGAATATATCGTCAATGGCGTTCTTATCACGCTCTAACATCTCGTCAAAACGTAGGGGAAAGTCTCGTCCTGGTTGATGAAGATCCCAAGAAACACCTCCCTTGTAAAAGAAGAAAAACTTCTTATCATTTGAGTTGGTGGCCCGGAAGTCGTCCACTATGTGAAAATGGAAGTTCCATCCAAATAGTAGAAGCACTTAAACATAGAAAGTGAGTAAGCCCAACCTTGACATAAACACATCATCTTAAACCATACCCACATCTTCAGGGCAATTGGGGTACCGTTGAGTAGGGGTTATCCCATAATAGCAGCAAAGCTCCTACAAATCTTCACACAGCGGAAACCGTAACTCATCATCGATCTGGGCCGCGTAAACATAAACCTCTCTTTCTCTCGTATAATGAAACCCTAGACCTGGATATATGATAGCATCAACTTTCCCTAGGCCCGCTTGGGCAACCACAACTTTGAACTGAGTCGACCTTAATTCATTAACCTTAATGTCTAAGCATCATGATAAAGACAAAAAGGAGCAAGACTAAAGATACAAACGAAAAACCACATTACAAAAAAAAAAAAAAAAAAGCAAGAAGACTACTTGTAGGAGAGAAGGTCGGAACATTGGCATCGACGGTGTCCACCACAATGGTCGTGGTGGTGTTGCTCCCAGGAGTGGATTTTTACACCTGAGCCCTTTGGCCCGATGTCGGGGTGTTAAAACCCCTAGGTGAGTCCCTGATGATCAGAGGGGCATTGGAAGCCATCGCACCAACCAACCACTGCCAAGAAGAAGAATTGGTTGGGGAGGGTTAGGACGAAGAAGACTTTCCACAAGCTTGGTTGTTGTTTTCAACCATCGTCATGAGAAAAATGAGTTTTTTTTTTGTAAAAAGGCTAAAGGGGCAATCTGAGCAAGGAAGGTTGAAGGAAAGAGAATTGTCAGAGAAGAGGGATGAACACTTAAACTCTGGATAGAAAAATTGAGAATGCGTAATGGTCAAAATGACAAAGGAAAGCTTTTTATTTGCAAAGAGAAAAAAGTTGAACTGTTGCATGTAGAAAATCTCATGTAATGATTACCCCTTTTGGGAAGAATTTGAAGTGATGTCAGAATGCCAAGAGTTACATTTAGGAGACAAAGAGATAAGAACAGTACGGAATAAGCACATAGATGTCATATTATCTTCCCTAGTACAAAATTTGAAGAGACGTGCATGCAGAATCGTCTGTTCAACTTCCACGCACTCGGCTAGAACGTCATTGAATGCATAAACTCTACGAACTACAGGGTTTGCCAAAGGGTGAAAGGCAAACATTCCTAAACCCTAGGAATCGAAAGTGTACGCCAAAGGGTAAAGATCAACATTCCTAAACCCTAGGAACCGAAAGCGTTTGCCAAAAGGTACAGATCAACATAGAGTGAAGCTTAAACGAAGCATCATCAAATACCCAACCAACTGTCATTATCTCAACCCTTACTTACTAGTCAAACTCGACTAACGCCTCTTCACTCGAGCTTTAGGGGCAAATGTTGGGTATCGATAGTGATTGTCCCACAAGGCCTTCTCGGCTCAATACAATTTCAGAGGGGGTTACGTTCAAGCATTTTAAGACGGTGTCAACCCACACTCCTGGAAAACTGGAACCCATAAAGCGGTCCAACATCAACCCAGAGTCTAAGTGGTCGTTAAAGCCTTCAATGGTCGCCTAGACCTCAGTCAATGTCTCTCAGACGATCGCCCTGAGAGTGTTCGCCAAAGGAATCAGCCTCCGACCTCTAGTCCTTTAACCGACTCCAAATATACAACAGATTTCTTCTTGCATATCTCGAGTGTATATTCAGCAAAGATCATATACGGTAACTACAATATTACGTGACAACCATAATATACGCTATCCTCAAAACCATAACGGGAAATATACATAAAGATTTAGTTGCCTAATATGGTTTGATCTCCTACCTCTATAAATACTCATGTTTTACATACATCAATTAATTAAGAGTTCATACGTTACAAGTATACTCATTTAAGCATTGAAGTGAGACACAAATGAATCTCCTTTGTTGCGCTCCCCTTCGTGAAGGTTTATCGGAGCTCCGACAAAGTGCTCAATCACCACCTAGTCATCATCGTCAGCATCTAGTCAACACTTGATAATCCATGTCCAAACAATAATTTTTTAGTTTTACTATTTACCAATTACTATTAAATAATAACTATCAGTCCTAATTTTCAAGACAATTTTTGGAGAATGACAGTAAATAAAATATTTTTAATTTATATATATATATAACAACTGGACCGAAATATACTCAAAGAATACATCGAAATAAATGTTATATACACGTAAGTACTAATTAAATGACTTCAAATCTTCTAAATGGTTAAATTTTAGTTCACCAAAGTACGTACGAGAAATTAGACAAGATTCTTTCTGAAAATAAGAAACTAGTTTCTCATGTAAAAAACTCTTGCTTAATCAGTAAGATTCTTTCAAAAGAGAGGTATATTCTTCGATACGAAACTATGTCTTAATCGTCATAAAAGTTTCATCCTTCTTTTAGGAAATGACTACTACTTTCTAATCATAGTAAAACAAAACAGATGGCACCGCAAGGAAACATATATGTTGACCATTTTTACACGTGTTAATTAATCTTTTTCTGTACGTACTTGTGTCATGGTAAACGGAAACCATTCCCATACCAATGAAGAAAGATGCTGGCTGGTATTATGGAGAAATCGTGAGTTTATTTATTCTGGAAATCGAAAACTTAACGTGCGGCGGTAGGATTTGACGTACGTACAGGGAACGTGGCTTGAAGCATAAGAAGCCAATTTGACCAGAGGATTCCATAATTGAATAGTGGACTCTTCCAGACAATGCTGACTCTACACCCACGTGATTCGTCTGCTTCCTTCCACCCAGAAAATGAAGGAGTGGAGTAGAAGGAGAAAGAATACATTGGCTCCTCTCCTCTTGACGGACTCCTCCAATCCATGAAATACCTCAAGTATCCATGAAACTTAAAGCCATGCGGATCTTGTACTTGTTCCTCACCAATTTGCTTATTTTCCTTCCAGTCACTGTATATGGGTTTGGATCCATGGGAACAATCTCCGCTGCATTTGGAGAAAATGGATTCTTTTGTGCCATTGACGCCAGTGGGAAGCAGAGCGTCATCTGCTGGGGTGCCAACAGCTCTTCTACGGAGTCTTCGTCATCCACATTCACATTCACCGATGTACCCCCGATGGCAGCTCTATCTGGAGGGGAGGGCTTCCTCTGTGGCATCTTGGCAAACACTTCACAGGTCTACTGCTGGAGCAAACAAGGGTCGGGCGCCGACCTTGTCCCTCCTAATTATCAGAGCACTGCGTATTTCCACATTGCTGCTGGTAACAGCCATGTCTGTGCTGTGAGAGGGTCTTACTATTCTGACCATGATTTTGGTACCGTTGACTGCTGGGAGATCGTAAGGACTTCCACTCACAATTTGAGCTCAGTGCCGAGCGCTTTGTTCTATGATCAATCTGTAAGCAATCTCGTCTTCAACAAGGTTGTCTCCGGCGAGGGGTTCAGTTGCGGTGCTGTTAGAGATGGTGGTGTTGTGTGTTGGGGGCCCAGCTCTCACAGTCTTGGAATTTCAGAGGTGACTGATCACTTTGCAGTATTAGCTTCGGGAAAAGATTCTTTTTGTGGAATTCATCAAGAATCCAGTGAGATCAACTGTTGGGGTGACAACACTTCATTCACCGGAGCTCCAGCAGGGATCCGGTTTGTATCTTTAACTGCAGGTGCTCGTCATTTCTGCGGAATTCGAGAAGACAACCATGAAGTTGAATGTTGGGGGCATTACAATAGTTCCCAGATTCCAAAGAGCTCAGGATTCGTGGCGATTGCTTCTTCTGATTCAACGGTTTGTGGTACTCGAGAAGGCGATCTAATACTGGATTGTTGGTTCTCTAATGCCTCCTCCTCCATACCTGATTATGATCCCCCCCTGGAACTAAGCAGCCCGGGTCTCTGTACCCCAAGATCCTGCGATCCGGGTGAATTCGCCTTCAATGCAAGCATTCTCAATGAACCAGGATTGACGAATTTATGTGTGAGAAGAGATCTGAAGATTTGTTCCCCATGCGGATTCACTTGTCCGGAAGGTTCTTTCTTGTCCAGCGCATGTACATCTAATGTTGATAGACTCTGTACGCCTTGCTCTCTTTGCCAAAACAGTTCTTGCGCCTCTGTTTGTGGAATGAAACCAATGGAAGAGATGAGGCAGAAGCATTCCCAGCAAATGCGCAATTTATTGATCATTGTTGGCTGTTCTGCATCTGGGTTCTTCATCTTATTACTCTGCGGATGTCTCCTTCCCTGCAGAATAGCATCTGTACTGAAAGAAGGGGGGAGACAGGAGAAGTCAGACGGTTCTACTTGTAAAATGGAGTTGAAAACAAACCCCAATAACGGTGACCACCACCTTCCACCAAGCCTATCTTCCACTCCTAGTGTTGGAACAGCTCAAGTATTCCGTCTGTTAGAGTTGAAAGACGCTACAAACGGGTTCAAAGAGTTCAATGAGCTTGGAAGAGGAAGCTATGGATTTGTTTATAAAGCTGTCCTATCCGACGGTCAGCAGGTTGCTGTGAAGAGAGCAAATGCTGCTACGATCATCCATTCCAACAGCAGAGACTTTGAAATGGAGCTTGAAATCCTTTGCAAGATCCGTCACTGCAACATCGTAAACTTATTAGGTTATTGTTCAGAGATGGGGGAGAGATTGTTGGTTTATGAGTACATGCCTCATGGCACGCTTCATGATCACCTCCACGGTGGATTGACTCCATTGAATTGGATCTTGAGGTTGAAGATCGTGATGAATGCTGCCAAGGGATTGGAATACCTTCACCGAGAAATGGTTCCTCCCATCGTCCACCGTGATGTCAAGAGCTCCAACATTCTTCTGGATGGTGAATGGGGAGCACGAATTTCAGATTTTGGATTGATTACATGTTCGAATGCGAAGGATCTGGGGGATGATATGAAGGGTGATGTTTACAACTTTGGGATTGTTCTGCTAGAGATTTTGAGTGGAAGAAAAGCATACGATATTGACTACACACCAGCCAATATAGTGGAGTGGGGTGTTCCTCTGATTCGAAAAGGGAAAGGAGCCGCCATTATTGATCGGTATGTAGCTCTTCCCAGAAATGTTGAACCATTGCTGAAATTAGCTGATATGGCAGAATTGGCTTTACGTGAAGATCCTAACGACCGTCCTACCATGTCAGAAATTGCATCGTGGTTGGATCAGATTGTGAAAGATGGATTGATCGTGTAATTGATCGGATCCTCCTAGTTTTGAGTTTCACTTGCTGATGTTGTTACTGTTGCCTACACAATCCTCACCTTTCAAAGCACACACCATTATACATCATTCAAAACTATATTTTAATCATTTGGGGGGAAAAATCGTCAACAAATTACATTACAATTGCTCATTTGTTTTAGGATTAATTAAGAAAAAAAGACTAAATTTTGCTCTGCATTATTATTATCGAATTCGAATTAATGATGACGACAACAACTGCAAATACAATGATGGGAATGTGATTCGAGCGATTTTCAAAAACCAACCTTCCCAGTTTGTTTCGTGGGATTAAATCCATATATATTTTCGAGAATTACAATTACGATGTCAAACAAGGACAATCATATTCGCAAAGACATAGCACGGACGAATTTTTAGTATGAAGTGAAATTGTGATATAGTAAGAGTGCGCCACAGAAACCAATAGTTTCTTTCAAATGACAGAACCTGGACATAGGCAATTGTTACATGTTAGTGGTGCTATAAGGAACACAAAATCAACTAAGAAATTAGGATATCATAAAGTTGGTCCCCCTCGATCATGTAACATTGTAACAACACTCTTGAAACGTAATAACATATATAACCATTATATGCATCATTACAACTAGGATAAGAAAAACTAGAATCTGCAAACGGTGATGAACGACAGATATGCCCGAAAAGTGTCCTACTAATAAAGCATGGTATGCAAAACATAAAGAGTGCGTTTCAAAGACGGCCATATTTGATGGTTGTCTTATATCCATTAAATCCATACGGTTTTTGAGTATAAGTGGAAGAAAGGGGATACTGAGTGAAGATTTGAGTAATTTCCGTCAAGTGGTTTTGAACATTAGACGGTTCAATTCATGGTTCTCAATACTGTTGGTATCGATAGTGACATCCCAGTAAGGATAAAGTGTTAGGATCAAACAACACTTCAATAATGAAGAACACACCTAGGATTGAGGAAGAACACTTAGGATTTTTAGAGAGGAAAGGAAGGGAAGCCAAAACAAATTTCTTGTGGTAACACTCAAGTGAGCAACCTCCACACGGTTTATCATGATATTATTGATGACGGTTACTGTTACAAAATACGTATATAGGAGAAATACAGTACAGTACAGTACCTAACCGCGAGAAATACAGTACAGTACAGGAGAAATACAGTACAGTACAATACAGTACAGGTTGAACCGCGAGAAGCGTACATTAATACATAACCGACCATTACATATCAATCAGACTACAATACCTAACAAATCTCCCACTTGGAGACTGATTCCGTCACCAAAACAACACATATTTTCTAACATCATCATTAATACCTTCACCGCACCATCTGTAGTAACATAACTACAGAAGACCAACCGAGGTTTTGCACAACCCCAGTTTCCCAACATCCACACATTTTGTCAACATGTCTGCTGGATTCTTTGCACCCTCTATCTTCTCTAAACACAAGTAGCCTTCTTCCACTGCACTGCGAGTGAAATGATACCGTCTTCTAATGTGCTTAGTCTTAGAATGATAGACTGGATTATTCACCAACTGTATGGCACTCTGGCTATCTGAATACAGAATCTTCTCATTCTGCTTCTTGCCCAACTCTTCCAGATAATCTGCCAACCATATCATCTCCTTCCCAGCTTCAGCTATTGCCACATACTCAGCCTCAGTAGATGAAAGAGCAACACATTTCTGAAGCCGGGACATCCAACTCACTACAGTACCACCTATGGTGTAGATGTATCCGGATGTGCTCTTGCTAGAGTCTACATCTCCACCAAGATCAGCATCCACAAAACCCTGCAGAATCACTTGGTCTTTGCAAAAACAAAGTGAAGTACTGGATGTACCTTTCAGATATCTTAAAAGCCACTTCACAGCTTCCCAATGCTCTTTACCCGGATTGGCCATGTACCTGCTAACCACACCCACTGCATGTGCTATGTCAGGTCTTGTACAGACCATAGCATACATCAAACTCCCAACTGCTGAAGCATATGGAACCAGTGCCATCTGGTCACGTTCTTCAGTTGTCTTGGGTGACTGCCCCTTTGACAATTTTATGTGATTTGCCAAAGGAGTAGTCCTGGATTTAGCATCAGTCATCCTGAATCGGGTCACTACCTTCTCAATGTACTGCTCTTGGGATAGACTTAACGTGCCAGCAGATCTAACCCGAGATATTCTCATCCCAAGAATCTGCTTCGATGCACCCAAGTCTTTCATCTCAAACACAGAAGACAAACTTGCCTTCACACTGTTTATCTCTCTCATACTGGATCCTGCAATCAACATATCATCCACATACAAGAGTAGAAATACATAAGAATCAGTGTATTTCTTGAAATAACAGCACTGATCCTTTTCACTCCTACAAAAGCCACTCTTGATCATGAAGGAGTCGAACTTCTTGTACCATTGCCTCGGTGCCTGCTTCAACCCATACAAGCTCCTGTTGAGCTTGCACACCATGTGTTCCTTGCCTGGAACAACAAATCCTTCTGGTTGATGCATATAGATCTCCTTATCAAGATCTCCATGTAAAAATGTTGTTTTTACATCCATTTGCTCAAGATGCAAATTCTCAGAAGCAACAATACTCAATAGAATCCTGATAGTAGTTAATTTCACAACAGGAGAAAATATTTCAGCATAATCAATACCTTTCCTTTGTGAATACCCTTTAACTACTAACCGAGCCTTGAACCGTCTTTTACCATCTGGTTCAGCCTTGATCCTGAACACCCACCTATTCAACAAGGCTCTCTTCCCTACAGGCAATTCAGTCAACAACCACGTGTCATTCTTCTCAAGTGAGCTCATCTCATCATCCATGGCTTGCTCCCACTTGATTGAATCCTCCACATGTAGAGCCTCATCAAAAGACTCTGGTTCCCCTTCATCAGTCAGCAACAGATAATGTAATGAAGGTGAATACCTATCTGGTGCTCTGATGGTTCTGGATGATCTCCTCAACACCTGGTCAGGTGTCATTTGTTCCACTACGGGTTCTTCATCCACAGTCTCTGGAGTTGTTTGAGTATCTTCTATGGGTGTAATCTTTTGCATCTCAAACTCAACTCCCACTTGCTTCGTAGTCTCTTGAAACTTCTGCTCTCTGCCCTTGTATAGGACAGATTCATCAAACGTCACATCACAGTGTCTCAGGATCTTTCTGTTCTTGTCATCCCAAAACCTGTAACCAAACAAGTCAGAACCATAGCCTATGAAGTAACACTTCATAGCCTTAGCATCAAGTTTATCTCTTTTCTCTGGATCAACATGAACATAAGCCGTGCAACCGAAAGTTCTCAAGTGTGAGTACTTGAGATCTTTTCCTGTCCATACCTCCTCTGGAACCTTGAACCCCAAGGGAGTTGATGGTCCCCTGTTGATCAAGTATGCAGCTGTGCTCACTGCGTCTGCCCAGAACATCTTGGGAAGCCCACAATGCAGCCTCATACTTCTCGCACGCTCATTCAATGTCCTGTTCATCCTTTCAGCAATTCCATTCTGCCTAGCCTTACCGGGAACTGTCCTCATCAATCTTATTCCCTCAGCAGAACATAATGCTTTGAACTCTGACTTGTCATACTCTCCTCCATTGTCAGACCTCAAACATTTGATCTTCAATCCGGTCTGATTCTCAACTTCAGCTTTCCACCTCTTGAATGTTGCAAACACATCTGACTTATGCTTCAAGAAGTAAACCCATACCTTCCTGCTGAAATCATCAATGAAGGTGACATAAAACCTGGATCCTCCAAGTGATGAAACTGGAGATGGTCCCCATACATCTGTATGAACCATGTCCAAGTCTGTTATGCCACAGACATGAACCAGAAGCACCCTCAGCAATAGCAGCCATGTTTATACACCCTTCAGTGGTGTATAAGGTTCCAGATTTCGTGCCACGAGCTACAATCATAGCACCCTTTACAATCTTCCATGAACCTTTACCAAACTCTGCTGCGTAGCCTGTGCTATCCAACTGACCAACAGAGATCAGATTCTTCTTGAGTCCAGGAATATATCTGACATCCTCCAATGTCCACTGGTTTCCCGATGGGGTCTTTATGCAGACATCCCCCTTTCCTTCAATCTCCAATATCTTGTTGTCAGCAAGATATACCTTTCCAAAATTTCCAGACTTGAAATTTTGAAACAACTCCTTGCTTGGAGACGAATGAAAAGATGCACCAGAATCCAAAATCCAGGATTCAACCGGGCTGTCCACACTAAGGATTAGAGCATCCCCAATGTCTTCTGCTGAATTTACAGAATCAGTATCATTTCCTGAATTCTGATTCTGCTTCTTCTTGGGTTTCTTACAGGTTGTCCGATAGTGGCCTTTCTCTCCACAATTCCAACAAACCACGTTGGCTTTGTTCGGAGATTTTCCTCTAATCTTTGATTTTGATCGACCATGTTGATTTTGGCCCTTCGAATTGCTTCTCCCCCTTCTGTCCACACTGAGAGCACTACACTATGAATCTCCCACTTCGCGTTTGCGAATACTTTCACTGAGAACAACATCTCGGATTTCATCGAATTTCAGTTTCTCAGAACCACGGGAACTACTAATTGCAGCAACAATAGTATCCCAAGACTCGGGCAGAGATGACATCAAAATCAAGGCTTTAATTTCATCTTCGAAGTGAATCTCCACAGAACTCAATTGACTCACAATCATATTAAACTCGTTGATATGATCAGCAACAGATCCACTTTCAGACATCTGTAAATTGAACAATCTACGCATCAAATATACCTTGTTCATAGCCGATGGCTTTTCATACATATTTGACAGCGCCTTCAACAGACCGGACGTAGTATGCTCCTTGACGATGTTGAACGCCACGTTCTTCGACAAAGTCAATCGGATCATACCTAGGGCCTGACGATCTTTCAGCTTCCACTGATCCTCTGTCATGGAATCCGGCTTCACCCCGATCAAGGGTTCGTGAAGATCTTTCTGGTAGAGACAATCTTCAATCTGCATCTTCCAGAAACCGAAATCGGATCCATCAAACTTCTCGATTCCAAACTTCGAACTCTCCATCTTCAATGATCGTGTTGAATCTCCTTAGCTCTGATACCAATTGTTAGGATCAAACAACACTTCAATAATGAAGAACACACCTAGGATTGAGGAAGAACACTTAGGATTTTTAGAGAGGAAAGGAAGGGAAGCCAAAACAGATTTCTTGTGGTAACACTCAAGTGAGCAACCTCCACACGGTTTATCATGATATTATTGATGACGGTTACTGTTACAAAATACGTATACAGGAGAAATACAGTACATTACATTACCTAACCGCGAGAAATACAGTACAGTATAGGAGAAATACAGTACAGTACAGTACAGTACAGGTTGAACCGCGAGAAGCGTACATTAATACATAACCGACCATTACATATCAATCAGATTACAATACCTAACATAAAGCCTCAAAGGTCAAATAACATTTCAGAGGGGGCAGAACTCAAATCATTCAGAGCTAGGCCGACTCATAGTAAGCTCACATCCATAAAGCAGTCCAACACCAAAGCCAAAACTAAAATGGACGTCAAAACCATATTACAGGTCGCCACCGACCAAGGCCAAAACCTTAAGGCAACTGCAATATTATGTAATAATCGTAATATCTGCTATATTTATCTTTAACGACACAATATTCACAAAGATATTTAGCTCCCTAAAACGGATTGGTCTTCCATCCCTATAAATACTCTTATTTTACATACGTTCATTACGTTTTTGAGTTCATACACACAATATACTCATTTAAGAATCAGAGTGGGACCTAGAGGTACCCCCTATGTTGCGCTCCCCTTCTTGCAGGTTCATCGAAGCTCTGACGAAAGCTTGCGGTCATCAACCAATTGGCATTCAAATTACTGCCAAGTCAGCTATCCAGAAATTCAGACCTAACATTTAGCGTCGTTTGTGGGAAAACGAGCAAACAGTCATGCAGACTCGCTCTAAACGCAATCGTCAGAAACAGGCTAACGAGCAATCCTCAGGTAGCTAGGAGTCCGCCGCTACATCAAGAACCTGCTAGCCAGGAAATCTCTGGCGTCGTCCCTCCGAGAACGGCGCAGGAGCACGTTGGCAATTTAAGATCGAATCCTGTTTTGCCTACCACCGAGATTCCAGTTCGACTAACCATTCAAGTGACCGAGGAGATGCTCTCCTTCTTGGAAACTATCATAGGATAGGCCCGCAGACAAGCCCTGCTCCTTATGAAGATCCTCGTCCTGCGGGGCCACGGGAAGCAGAAACTGGAAATCCGCATGTCGCTGCTCCTCAAGAAGAGCAAGAGATGACCTCCGGATATCAGTTCATGCCTCTGGCCTCCATCGAAGCGCCGACAGTCACTCACTCTGTCAATCCGTCGAGTACCTCACCGACCGGAGAGTAGCATACCCAATTCATTCTTGGCCAAGTTAAGGAGCTTATTAATAAAAAGATCAAGGAACAACGCGGAACAGTTATGACTCCCTTCCGAGAACGATCATCCCATCCATTCATCGTCGACCTTATAGCGGTTAGAATACCAAAGGATGTGGTGGTGAGGGTCATCCTTGAATATAGTGGCGGAGGAGATCCTGTGATCCACGTCAACAAGCACGAAGCTTCTTGGTTGGGTAAGTCGAACGATGAAAATCACTTAGCCCTATTATTTCCGTCAACTCTCTCAGGTTCGGCGTCGTTTTGGTTCTTCGGCCTCCCTACATGATCGATAAGGACATGGTATGAGTTAAAGAGCAAGTTTCTGGAGCAGTATATGGGCGAGCGCCAATTGCTAAAAAGTGTGGTCGCCTTGGACACCGCCAAACATCATCCAGGAGAAACCTTGGCCGACTTCTATGGACGTTTTCATAAGAACGTTACAGAGATTGATCGATGAGTTACAGACGGAGAGATCATCCGAGCTTTTTACGGAGAGCTTGATGTGGCTAACAAAGCCTCAATAAAACTGCACAATAACTATCATGTCCAGGAAATAGAGACATTGGAGGAGC
Organism: Chamaenerion angustifolium; assembly: GCA_946814005.1. Taxonomy (NCBI): domain Eukaryota; kingdom Viridiplantae; phylum Streptophyta; class Magnoliopsida; order Myrtales; family Onagraceae; genus Chamaenerion; species Chamaenerion angustifolium. The sequence goes on from OX328279.1 coordinate 8,646,123, forward strand.
TTATAGTAAGGGCGAAAGGTTTCATAGACCTGGAAAGGGCAAACTCTTAAGCTAATGACATGTCAACCTCGTCAAGGGCTATTCTAGAACCCCGACGCGATGGTAGAAAGGAAAAGAATGATAAGTGAGGTTGCAAAAAGCACAGGTCTGAAACCCCCGGTCCAAGCCATCGAGATATTCCCGAGTATTTCACGCCCTTAAACAGGCAGATCTCGGCGATACTAGTAAAGATGGAAAGAAGGTCCTTAGCAAGGCCACCGATGCCCCGAAAAAATGCTCAGCCTATGGGTAAAGAAACGGAGCGCTATTGCCGCTATCAGAAAGTGAAGAGCCACAAAACCGATGATTGTTCTATTCCTAAACGCGACATCGAGATACTCATCCAGAGAGGCATGCTGAAGGAGTTTATGGCGGGAAGAGAGGGAAGTCGAACTCCTCCACGTACAACCCACTCGTCAGTTCTGCAAGAACAATCTAGCCCATCCCAGGGCAAGCGGGTAATAAACCTAATTGGCGGAGGGTTTGGTGTCGAAGGCGAGGGGTCCAATGCGAGGGAAATATATGTCACCCAAATCTCCACGGATGCGCAACTGGGCAAGAGACCTCGACCTGAAGAAGATTGCATTATCTCATTCTATGAGGAAGACCCGGCACATGTCACAACTCCGCACAATGATGTCTTGGTAATCACGGCAGATGTCGAGGGTTGCGATATGAAAAGGATTATGATCGATGGAGGGAGTTCGACAGACATTCTATTACTGGACGCCGTCGAAAAGATGGGAAAAATTCAAAAACGATATTAAGCGAGTCGACTTTCCCCTCATCGATTTTGCTGGGAGAACAACGTATCCGCTAGGAGCTATAACTGTGCCAGTAACCGTGGCGAAGGATTGAAGAGTATAAAGGTGTCGGTCGCTTTCCTAGTGGTCGACACACCCACCTCGTACAATGCCATCCTTGGGAGGACCACTATCAATCCACATAAGATCGTGGCATCCACAGTCCACCAAAAAATGAACTTCCCCACGTCAAATGGGATTGGAGAAGTTCTAGGCCACCAGTCGTCCTCACGACAATGTTACGTGAATTGCCTCCGGAGGAAGAACCAAAGGGAAACCCTAGCCATCGAGACAGACGCTGACCCTCGCGAGGACAAAGCTCGACCAGCCCCAATGGAAGAACTGACAAAAGTCGAGATAGACGGTCCAAAAAAAAGGTGCGCATCAGAACCACCTTGAACGACGACCAAAGGGCCGCATTGACATCCCTATTAAAATAATACAAGGAATTGTTCACTTGGAAGCCCAGTTACATGTCAGGCCTCAACACCGGCACAATATCCCACGAGTTGAGGATAGATCCTTCGATCAAGTTTATTGCTCAAAAAAGAAGGTCATTTGGATCGGACAAACGATTAGCGATCAGGCAAGAAGTAGGCATACTACTTGAAGCCAAATTTGTCAGGGAGGTACGTTTCCAAAGTTGGGTCGCCAATATCGTGTTTGTGAAGAAGTCAAATGGAAAGTGTAGAATGTGTGTTGACTTCCGCAACTTGAACAAAGTCTGCCCCAAGGATTCATACCCCCTTCCGCGAATTGATCAGCTAGTGGATGCAACCTCTGGTCACGAGATGCTAAGCTTCAAGGATGCCTATTCAAACTATAACCAAATCTGAATGCACCCGGGCGATGAATCCCACACAACATTCTAAGTTGATGGATATATACTTTGCTATAAGGTGATGCCCTTCAGCCTGATAAACGCGGGGGGCAACCTATCAACAAATGGTAAATCGGTTGTTTCAAGAAATTCTGGGGCGAAACATGGATGCCTATATGGATGACATGCTTGTCAAGTCAATCAAGGGGAGCCCTCATACAGAAGACCTTCGAGAAGCATTCAAATCCATGAGGAGACACAATGTTCGCCTAAAACCAGCAAAATGCGTCTCTGGGGTAAAATCAGACAAATTTTTGGGCTTCATAGTCAGCGAGCAAGGGATAGAGGTTTTATAAAAGAGATGAAGTTCTCGACTTGCCACAAGTAAGTCCAGAGTCTGAATGGTCGCTTGGCCACACTCAATCGTTTCCTTTCAAGGGCGAGTGACATGTCCCTCTCGTTCTTCAAAACTCTTAGGGCAAACCGCAAGTTCGAGTGGACGCCGGAGTGCGAAACTGCCTTTCAATCACTTAAGCAACACCTGCAAACACTCCCGGCATTGGTGAAACCCATCCCCAATGAACCACACTTTCTTTATATAAGTATTAGTGAGGTCGCAGAAAATGCAGTTTTAATAAAAGAATAGGGAAATAAGCAACGTCCAGTCTACTTTGTAAGTAGATAGTGCACAGTTGGCTTGTGTCGAGGCAATGGTTGGTGTTGAGGCTCCTCAGTTGGTACATTTGATGTATGCGGCGGCCTAGACTGACCACCCAGGGGAGCTGAAGAGACGGGGAGCGTCGCACCTAGAGTATGGTTCCTCTGCGACATGAAAACTGAGTGTGTTAGCTGCTACTGCAGGCTGTAGAGTGAATCTCTTTCGACTGTCTCCTTGTGGTTAATCTTTGCTCTTGTATTGGCGGGAGTCATGACTGTATTTTTAGATCAGGTTCACACAGACGACGCAGATGTTGGATCACGTACTTTCAAATATGTTCTCACAAGGCGTCGCTCCTAATTGCTCTAGGACCAGCACAAAGGAAAACACATGTGTGTTCCCGTTTGTTTCATCTCCTTAGCTTAAGTCAGTCTAAATTTTTAGGAGCGGTAAAATGTGAAAATATGACCATTGTAATAATGTCCAATGAGAAATAAATGACAAGCTATTTATAGGAAAAGTTAACCCATTGATCAGGTTAACTTTGTTTATCGTGGTTAAACGTCTTTGGCAGTGGTTGCTTTTTATCGTCCCGGGAAAGGAAGCGGGGTCACATCACCGGTTATAAGGATAACTGTCATATCACGTCTCATCTACAGGCGGCACCCCGACCTATGGTCTTGTCACGTCTCAAAACGCAATGGTGTAGCCCGATCACTTCGGCTGTACACGCAAAAGTATTTCGTATATGGGAAACAGGCAAAACCTTTCTAATACAGGGAAAACCTTTTCATTTTATTATAGGCGAAGCCCCTGAGCCCATCATATATTAAATAATTAATGACACAGCACGATTAAACACGGCGAACACGAATTATAACTCCTAATTTCCAGAACTAAATTACTCCTAATTTCCAGAACTAAATTGCAAAGACAATCTTATTAACCATAACTATACCGGGTACTGGCCGTAGTGGTCACCACGTGTTCCTCTCTAGGCCATTTCTTTATTACGCTTAACGACCAACCATTATTGCGAGTTGATGTTGCAACACATGCATACCATCATCACCAGAACAAATAACTGTAACGAAAAACAATTTTCAGGGCAGACTCTCCCGCAACTAGAGAACCTCTCGACGAACTGTAAGTACTGTTTCCCGTAACTTCTATGGTGGCGTCATCGCAGCTTGTGTGCTGCGGAATTGACCCCCTCCGCTACTCCATAACCGCGTCTCGCCGGCCGCCGGCTCGATTTTCTTTCCGTACCCGGACGAAGCCCATTCTTGCTGTCGCCACCGACCCCCCAAAAAGCCGAACTGGACCAACCAATGACTCCTCGAAGTCGCCCCAAATCAAGCCTATCAACGGCGTCTCTTCGGTAAACCCTAAACTCCTAATGCATGATATATGGTACTTGAGTGTCTGTTAGGTTACAGTACTTTTCATGTGATCACTATCGTCGTCATTTCGCAGTTAGCTTCTAGTAACTCGGGAACACTTCAAACCTCTGTAACTTGTAATGGTTGTTGACTGACAGTGACTGTGCACTATCACTGGTAGTATTCGTTTTGATTGAATTTCGTCTTCTGATGTACTTGCAGAGAATTGGAGACGTTTCACAGGAGATTAAGAGAGTCAGAGCGCAAATGGAACAAAATGAAGATCTAGCTATACTTATGAAAGGTCTTCGAGGTCAAAATTTGAGGGATGAACAATTTGCTGATGATAACATTCAGCTTCGCCTTGTGGAGGTATGTAATTTTACTTTTTTGTGGTTTTAACTGAATCTTGTAACCTCATTCCGGTATAAGTAAGGCCACCAGTCTAACGATGTTGATAGTATAGTTCTGGTCAGATTCGTAGAGCACATTTAATAATAGCACTTTCATTCTTTAAACTTAAAGGGATAGAATAAATGTTTCAAGCAGAGATTGAGGCGTCTATGCTTTCAACACTCTTTCTTATGGTTAACAGGTGGATGAGAGCAGTGAGTTTTTGCCTCTGGTGTATGAGCCTGCTAGTATCACAGCATACTGGGGAAAACGGCCGCGTGCTGTTGCTTCACGTATTGTCCAGCTACTCTCTGTTGCAGGAGGCTTCCTCTCTCGCATCGCTATGGATGTAATAAATAAGAAGGTCAAGGAGGTAACGGGTCTAAAATGTACTCATTGCCACCTCTCTGACATCAATATGCACACAAGCTTTTGCTTAACTTTTTGGATAAGAAGTAACTTTTTGGATAAGAAGTCTCAACTGAAGGGCATTCCTTTCGTATGGATTTATATAAGATTTTGAAGGATATGCAGCAAGGACACCTTAATCTCAAGTGTTAGTGAATATAAAATATACCACTATTAGACTCGTAACAGTCTGTCCTGCTGAATTTTTATAATCAAGTATTACTATGAATGATTGAGTACTAACTCCTACCCTTCGTAAAGCTGAGAGTTCCTTGTGGAATAGTTGACATTCCATTACCAATGTGCCTTTTTGAAGTAGTCTTTCTGAAAGGATGCATATATTTTTGTTGGCCACCATGGTTAAAGGTGTTCTGGGTGTTAGATGTGTAAGGCAGGGTTATGCAACTTATCCGGTGAAGGACCTGTCTCTGTATTACCATAAACTATTACACTGACATATTTACGTCTCATCATATTAACTGCTTACTGTTATAGTACAAAGAAAGCCTGACACTTAGTTTGTTTGCGAGTGATGAACCATTTAAAAGGAGATAACCTTCTCCTTCATTGAGGTTTCTAGGAAGTGATTAAAATTAAATATAGATAAATTTTGAGTATCACCATCTTATCTTTAAAGTAAAGCGTCGATGTGAATTTTATGCGGTTACTCTGCTCTGAACGGTATACTTTCCTATGTGAATCCATTTGGAAAAAAGTTAGTTTTGAAGTTTTTAATTAATCACCTTAGTTTAGGTAGAAATAAACACAGAGAACTTGATTAATACTGAAGGAATAAGCTAAAAAATACTATATTTAGAACTAATTATTCATTCTGCTTTTAAGCATGAAAGTTCAGCTTCTTTTCTTGAATAAATCATTACTTGAGTGATGAGTGGGGTTTGCACAACACTTTTCTTTGTGCTATTTATACATAAAATTTGATAAACCTGTTAAAAAGAGAAATAACATGGTGTTATGTGCCTGAGTTATGGATTGAGTCAAGGGGTGATGAAACCAGATGGTCAGTCTGGTTGACCTTCTGCTTGTTCTTCCTACAACCTATCTTACCATTGACTGAAGCTCGTAAAGGGAGCTTGAATCATGAGGAGCTTGTTACACAGAGAATCCGGTCTCTTGACTCGGCTCTGTAGAGAGAGTGCCCACCTCTGAAACTAAGTTTCTGATAATTAGCTACTTACCTCTGTGTTCATTACTTGGGTCTTTATATAGGACTAGAGAGATTACATATTAGCAAACAATCATATCTATTATATAATATCTTATACGCTACCTATATGTTTTTTTAACTAAATATCCTATCAATAATAAACCTAAACAATTAATAATAAGGAGCAAACACAGAATATATAATTAAGTAAATAATATATTATCTATAATATATTTGCAGAATATATCTGTAACATAGGAACCATGATCAGTTAAAATAGTATTGTAAGTTTCAAGGTAATAAACATTTCTATATGCGTACACGAGTGAAGATGGAATAAGTGAACTAACTCTAGCATTCACAATTGCATGGACAGTGTTGGTCTATTTTCAAGCATGATGCTGTAGCTTGATCATACCACCTTGGTTAACTATAGCCTGATATGTTGTATATTATAGATAGCTAACAGTTTTTAATGTTTCCCGTGAATTGAAAGCCTCTGACTGTTGTTATTGCAATTCTGTCAACAAGAATGAAGTTGCTAGGGCAATTGAACTGAGGGAAATTGTAACTTCCTTGGGACCAGCTTACATAAAACTTGGTCAAGCACTCAGTATACGTCCGGATATATTGTCACCTTCTGCAATGGTTGAGCTGCAGAAACTTTGTGATAAGGTAAAACACGCCGTCTCTTTTTTTTTTTTTTTATGATTTGTTCTATTTTCGTATTATTTCTATATTTTATATGTAATTTTTTGAAATTCTGTAAGTTGCATGAATCAAAGTCGATTATCATTTGTATTCAGCTGCTTCTCATAGATTATGCTGTTAAAACCTTATTTATCGTCAGAGCTTGTGTTAGTTTTCTTTCGTTTTTTTTCCTCTATAGATATATGTTTTGCAGCATCTCTCTCTCCAGAGACATTAATCTTCGTCAAAGATAAACTCACGGTCTGTTACAGTGCATAATTAGCTGTTCAAGTAATGTTGACTCTTTGGCCAAAAAAAAAGTAATGTTGACTCCGCAGTCTGCTCATTCCCCCTTATTTGTGGTTCTCAAGATTTTGCATTATTAATGTGGGATCATTATCTCTAGAATTGATAAGGGATTAATATTGATGTGAGCTTGGTATGTGCTATTTCCCCCTTTCTAAGGGGTTAAGCTTTGGAGGGAAATTGTTTGGTCTGATGATATATGCTTCTGGTCACCCACTAAAAATAGAGTTGCCCTTTGTAACTACTGCCTTGACAATGCTTTTTTCCTTTATGTTGACAATGATAAGTACAGCAGAATTATTGTACCACAAAAGTAAGTACATCATTTAATCTCTTTGACTCTATGACGCATATGCAACTGCATTGACCAATATGCTTGGTATTTCTTTCACATTCGTAATGTTATCTTAGCTGTTATTGTTGCTGTTTTAAGTATGCTTGTTTTGAGTCAATGTGTGAATTTTTATCATTCTCACCACACATGTGATAATATTTAAAAGGTTCCTTCATTCCCTGATGATGTTGCCATGGCACTAATCAAAGAGGAACTTGGTCGTCCATGGGAAGAGATATACTCTGAACTCTCCCCTTCACCGATTGCTGCTGGTACTAAAAATATCTTCAATTGCAAGTGAAATTTGACCTGTATACACTGGTCTAGATGTAAAATTTAACCAAGACACGTATAAACATATGGCTGGCAGCATCACTTGGACAGGTCTACAAGGGTAGGCTAAAAGAAAATGGGGATCTAGTGGCAGTTAAAGTGCAAAGGCCTTTTGTTCTTGAGACCGTGACAGTTGATTTGTTCATCATAAGAAATTTAGGATTGTTCCTTCGAAAGTTTCCTCAGGTAGTACGTTTTCTGATAAATCCCTTTACAAATGATTTTCTTCTTGAGTAGCACTCACTCTCTAGTTCTGTCCCATGTTTCAGATCTCTGTTGATGTGGTCGGACTAGTCGATGAATGGGCTGCTCGATTCTTCGAGGAATTGGATTACGTAAATGAGGGTGAAAATGGAACGCGTTTTGCTGAAATGATGAGGAAGGACCTTCCACAAGTAAGATTGATAATTTCCCAATTGTTTTATAGTAGAAGGTAGTTGCTAACTTGGTAGAGTTCATGTGGAATTGCCAACCAAACTCATGTCAAACTCTACTTCATAATACCTATAAGATTATCTCCTTAGTATGGTGTTTCAATTTTTAAAGCTGCAAGGAAGCTACCAATAGTTTCTCATTAATCTTCAAATTAACTAAATCATACATAATTAAGCCCATGCAAACTGTTGTATATGCCTTTTTCTGTGCAAGTAGCTTTGCATAGTTTCCTGGTCCTATCTTGCATCTACAGACTCGTACTTACACATTGAACACTTGAGACATCCTTTCAGAAGGAAAATAGAACTCTATCTCCATTTCAGGAATAACTATAGTTTCCAATTTGCTGTTCTTTTGGTGTAGGAATAATATTCCATAAATGCTCCATTCCATAATATTTGTATCACAGGTCTGGTCTAGTAATTAATATGATCTTGAATCTGCACGTTGGCAATCATATTTCGTTCATCTCTGTTTTTCTTTATTTGGATTGATAAAGGTTATGCTGGCAAAGAAAGTATAGAGATTAGAGGATATATTGTTTTATGTTATTATGATGTCCATTTCAAGAACATTTGTAGGTATCCATTATCAAATAACCACAACCTTACAAATGAGATTAGTCAGTAACCAAACCAACTCAAAAGCTATGAATATACGGTTTATGTACATTCAGGAGAAAAGTCCTGTGGGCTTCATAAACCCAAGTCCTTTTGTATCAAGATTGAAATAGACATTAAGATGAGGTACCTCTTGCACTCTCAAATTTGATTTGGTGGCAACACAATTGGATATTCATTATGTTTAGTCATGGGCTTAAAAATGAGATGGCCCCATGTTCGATCCAAAAGCGTGAACTGGTAGATAGTGGAACCCTTCCCACCTTTATGATTACAGTTTTCTTTTCAGTTAACAATGATAGAATTGACTGATCTATATAGTCCTTGTTATATCATCTCTAAGGTTGGTTGTTGCTGCAATCAAGATGATTCTATCGGTGCACTTAAGTGAGAAGGTTATGTAGATGTGCTGTTATAAAATCAGTTTCATGGAAGTGCAATTATATTATAAGAAATTTGGTTCAGGTGATTGTTCCAAGAACGTATCCTAATTACACTTCAAGGAAGGTTCTTACTACAGGATGGATTGATGGCGAAAAGCTTTCACAAAGCACTGAGAGTGATGTTGGGGAACTGGTTAATGTTGGAGTTATATGTTATCTAAAGCAGGTAATGTTCTGGGTTTTATTGATCCATGCCTTAAGATTGACACACATGCTTCCTCAAAGATAGGCAGAGAGTACATGCCGCTTGTTTTTGAAGTGGTATCTGCAAGGACTTAAATGTTAGATGATAAGTAGTTTGTAATAAGCCAACTAGAAAAACAACTGTTTTCACCCACATTTGCAGAATGTGCTGTATCCTCTTCTTCTTTTTTATTTTTCAATACAAGTAGAAACAGCAGTCGTTTTTTGGGATATGGCTATAATTAAGCTGCTCTGGCTCTGCAGCAATGGACAAATATGTAGTAAAAAAGGATATTTTTTTTTCTAGGGAGGTATAAATTATTATTAGACATCCAATATATTACATAACCTAGTACAGATTTCATCCAAATGAAAGGTCCTTGTGATTGATTCAGAGTAGACAAGGATATTGTTTTCTCTAGAGGTATAAATTACCGTCAAATGTTCAATAGGTGACATGATCTTGTACGGATTTCACCTTATGATTGATTCAATTTCATTTTTTCCTTTACTAATTACTGTTTGATGTATAATGCACAGTTCCATAAAAGAGCTTATTCTACAATTAAAAGATTGACAGTTATACAGTTTTAGGTGGAAATTTCCGCCTGGATTTGAAAATGAAATCAGTACTTTCTCAAATTGACTGTCAATATCATGTGGACACAATCAAATCTTGAAACTCTGTTTAACCGTATTCTGAAATGAATTTGCTTTCCGTTGACTCATCTCTATACCAACTGCGGTCACAAACTAATTTCCAGAATTACTGATTTCTGGATCCCATATGTGAGAGTGAGACAGAAAGATCAATCCTCTATCTATGAAGGATATATATATATATATATATATATATATATACATATTTTGCTTCGGTTCAATTTCTATTCCCTCATATTTGTTAAAGCTATATTCCTGGCTTGATCATTAGATTGAACTAATTTCCTGAATCTGAAATTTAGCTGCTTGATACGGGATTTTTCCATGCTGATCCACATCCTGGGAATTTAATCCGCACTCCAGATGGGAAGTTGGCAATTCTGGATTTTGGTAAGGTTGTTTCTAATAGGATTCGCAAATATTCTATAATGCATCTTATTTACTTTTGTAATTCTGTCAAGTGCAATAACTGGTTTACAAATATGTTTGTCTGAAATTCAATTCAAAAGCTTAAGACTATAGGTGCTAGAACTTTTTTTACCCTGTGAACGTTTTTTGCTTTTCACTTTGCTATGAAGGTCTCTCGAATGTTTTCATTGTGTTCTTCTAATTTAGGAAACTCTGATCCGTCATTTTTCCTATTATGTGGTACTAGAAATTATAATTTTGTTAACTGTATGCTAGAGAGGGCTTCTGATAAATAACCTCATTTGTCACTCCTTGGAGAGTATGATTGATTAGGATACGTGAGAGGATAGCTAATCGGATTTTTCACTCCCTGGAGATGATGCTTGATTGAGAAACAGGATAGGATAACTAACAAGTTAGAAAGTAAGTAGAGGGAAGACAGAGATGGGTCACTAGGTAGCATATTGATTAAGATAAAGACGAGTAACTGCAAAAGACAATCACAGGACCAGGTGAGTGAGCGATAGCTGCGTGCATACCACATGAGATTATTCTCCAAAAACTAGTACTATAACACTTTCTTTGCCTATATATATACTGTACCTAAACCAGAGAGTCCTGATTTCCAATTTTAAGAAATCATTCTTCTGATTATTAAGCCATACTTCCTGTTGGTTGAAGGATATTGGCAGCTTCGTATCATTTACATGATATGATGGATGTCAGTTGAAAAAGCTGAGAACGACATGAACCTGTGACATATTGAATTTAATAAGTAATGTACTTTCTAGAGACGGGAGGGTTTGGATGTAGGAGAACTGTCATTGTGCATTCAGAGCTGCAAGCATGCAATTAACAGACCAGGAAACATGCCTGTTAATGGAAAAGTGGAACACATGTTAATAATTTGCCTAATAATTAGATTTTGAAGTCATTTACAAGAACTTATCCACTCTATTTGTAGACACTATGATTCAGGATTTAAACTTTCCATTCATTAGTTTGTCATAAATCAGCAATTATACTGTGAGGATCCATGAGACGAGGTTAAATGATATTCTTTATACGGCTATAGGATTGGGTGATGCATATTTTTTAGAGTAGTAGTTCTATTCTCAAAATTAAATTTGCTTTTGCAGGTCTTGTCACAAAGTTAACGGATGATCAAAAGTATGGAATGATTGAAGCTATCGCTCATCTCATTCATCGGGATTATGATGCAATAGTGAATGACTTCGTTAGTCTTGGTTTCATTTCCGAAGGGATTAATTTGAAACCGATCTTGCCGGTTCTTGCTAAGGTGTTCGATCAAGCACTTGAAGGTGGAGGAGCAAAAGGTATTAACTTCCAGGAGTTGGCTGCGGACCTGGCACAAATAACTTTTGACTACCCTTTCAGAATTCCTCCATATTTTGCTCTTATAATTAGAGCTATAGGTGTCTTGGAAGGCATAGCTTTAGTAGGTAATCCTGATTTCGCCATTGTCGATGAAGCTTATCCCTACATTGCGCAGGTACGATTACGAGATATAATTTCAGACAAAGTGCATTCGTATATGTCTAAATGAAATGTTAATATTGCTATACTGTTAGTTAGTTCTACTCCGTATTTGTGTGGCATGTGCTTAGAGCATTGACCTAAAAATGCTAGTGTTGAAGAGATTTTATATTATATAGACCTTCACAACATGCCATAAGAGCATTAACAAGTAAGCGGATGAGTCATGCCCTCTATTCATTCGATGCTTCTTCTTTATATTAGTTTGTCAGTTGAGAATAATAAGGTTCTGTTAACTTAGATTAAGTCTGCTGAATATCCACATCTGATTCTATCTGATTGTTTACTTTGGACTTACTAGTTTCACCTTTTATATCATGCAGAGACTACTGACAGATGAATCCCCACGCTTGAGGAATGCTTTACGGTACACAATATATGGGAAATCTGGGGTTTTTGATGCTGAAAGATTCATCGATGTGATGCAAGCTTTTGAAAGCTTCATTACTGCAGCAAAGAGTGGTGGTGGAGAGGAAATGAGCGGAGGCATGGCTGAGCTCGGCATTATAAAAGATCAAACAAATTCTATTGTGCCCACCTTTCTTCTGCAAAATGCTTTGATACCAAGCCAACAACCCATCCAAACACGGGCAGCGTTGTCTTTCCTTCTCTCCGATGAAGGGAACTTCTTCCGCGAGTTCCTTCTGGATGAGGTACTTCTATCTTTGACAGGGATTTTCATCTCCATTGGATATGATAGATAGGTCTGAACTGAAGATCTTAAATAGCTACTACTGTACTGTTTCTTGTCATTTGCCCATCAAATTATATGTGATTGGATCTAAACTTTTGGTCTAGTTTCTGAATAATGTATATATAATACTATTGATGTTTCCAGATTGTGAAGGGCATTGATGCGGTTACGAGAGAGCAGTTGATGCAAGTAATGGGTTTTGTTGGGTTTGGAAATGTTGCTCCAGTTTTTGGGATGGTTCCATCATTTGGACCTTTCAGACCTGCACATCTTGTCCCTTCCATAACGGAGGAGGATAGGGTTATCCTGAATAACATGCAGAAAGTTGGTGACTTCTTAACTGCTGGAAGTTTGATATCAAGTACAAGTAGTAATCAGGTACCAGGTGTACTTACTTTGATCTTCAATGATTCATTCAAATATTATGGTTATTAATATACATGATGAAACAGGGAGCCAACATTGCTCAGCTTGTTCAACAGCTGCTTCCGGTGTTGCCAGGAATCTCAGTAAAGATATTTCCTGACGTGCTTAGTCGGCTAACTTCTCGGATACTCGCTCGCGCAATACGTGATTCATTTATATGAACCAACCAAACTACTATTACAAATATGCCTGTCTCTCATCTTCCACCTAGCTTTCTTTTTCTTTGCACAGCACACACATATATATATATATGTATATATATATTATAGGGTATAATAGATGTGCTCAACTCAACCACACAACACTCTGTAAGAGCCTTGGTCGTCGTTTATATATATAATTGTTGTCTGCATTTCTAAAGAAACGTGCAAATGGTGGATCCATTCAGTTGATAGCTATATATACAGGCCTCACATCGATTGACTTTTGAGAGGAGATTCGTCTTTTCTCTATTTTTTTTTTGGCCAAAAGTCTTTTCTCTAATTTGATTACTCTGCCTCCATCTTATAAGGAGGGCCCACTTTGAATTTTTCAGTTTATTGCATGATACTAAAGCAGTTTAGATGCGGATTGCAATTTGGAATTAATTTCAATTTGCATTTACTACACAAAATGTGGGTTTTGCACCTTACCCCCCATGTTGGTGGCCGCATGTCCTTGATTTCATGGTGTTGTTGAACCTTCGAATGAGATACAGTATCTTGTTGAACTTTCGAATGGGGTGTGTTGAATTATTCTGAAGTCGTGACGACACTTTCAGATTGAAACAATTTGGTGACACTCAAACTTTCAATCGGATAAAATCAGAATACTAAACTAGAACTTGAGAAGGATGGTGAATGTTTGAGATGAAATTTTCGAACCTCCCCTATGACCAATTTATAGCGTTTGACATCACACCCTTTGGAAGAGCCACTATTCCCCTTTGGAAGAGACACTACACTCTTTGGCCAATCCATGTAACATTTCAACCAAACCATGACCCAGCCCAGGGGCGCTGCCCCCGGACCAATGCAAAGGGTGTTGCCCCCTTTGACCCTATCTCTAATCAACTGATGAATTTTCGATACAGTGAATCATAATTGTTGGATCACATAAACCCGTATTCTCCTTCCAGGTGTTTGCTCTGTTGACCTGCACAAAGGAAAGCCTGGGGTGTCCCGATGTTTCCCCTCCGATGACAAAGTGAGTCGGAGGTTCGTTTGTAATATGTATGTTTGTATATAATGCTCTGGTCTCAGAGAATACTTACCCCCTAATGAAGGTGATATTGAACTATTTATAACATTTCATACCTGTAATCATAGTCGAGTCAGAACATACCATGGTTATCCTAGCTGTCCCTAAGGCGAGTTGACCATAGTTATTTTAAAGAATATTCTTCTGTTGTGGCTACTCCATTGTAGACTATCCTTTGGATTTGTTTAATCCTAGGCGTGCTAAAAGTAACTAGCTGTTGGATCGTGAAATCCTGGATGCTGATCTGGTCGTGGATTAAATGCCAGACAATGACGGAAAGATGCTTCTGCTCCAACTCCGGTGAACCTGCAGGTAGGGGAGCGCAACAGAGGGGGTGTCTCTGGGCCCCTCTCCGATGCTTAAATGAGTATATGTTGGTGTATATCTCAAAAACGTAAAGAACGTATGTAAAGCAATGGTATTTATAGGGTAGGAGAGATCAAACCGTATAAGGCAGCTGAATATCTTAGTGTATATTGTGTTGCTGAAGATTCAGATCATGGGATATGGCAGTTACTGCGAGATATTGCAGTTACCATATCTAATCTTTAGTGAATATGTGACCGAGATACGCGGGATATCGTGGCCACTTCCTTATTGACGGTTTAGTGGGACCAGAGGAGAGAGGCAAGACTCTCTTCGGGGCGAGCACTCTCATGGCGAGCAGTGAGAGGTCGCGGCCTGGTGAAGAATGGCGAGCAGTCTGGGAGCCTTTGGCGTCCCTAGAGACTTTGGGCTCGGTTCTGGGCCACTCGATGATGAGCCAAGTTTGACTCGTACTTAGGCTGATCCGGTTTGAATATCATGGGTTTACCCCCTCTATGGCTATTGGGCCTTTGAGGCCTTTTCTTTACTGGGCTGTCACTATCGATACCCAACATTTGCCCCCGAAGCATGATTGAAGTCTCTTCAGTCGAGCTTGATTTCTTGGTAGGGTTTTGGATAGTGACGTCTTAAATTCGGTTTTCTTCGTCTCTTGTAATGGTTCATGACCTCTGAGGCACTTCAGGCTCGTTTGGCGAGCAGTCCCTCCATTGTTCAAAGCTGAAGGAATATTCTTCCTTTTATTCCCTTTTGGCGATCACTCGAGGTAGCCTTGGCCTGAGAATTTTTATCTTTCTTTGCTAGGCGATCATTACCTACCAAAAGTATTTCTGATAAAGCCTATTAATGCGTGGGCGACCACTTTGTTTGCTCAGTGGACTTTAGCATTTAATGACTACACAGTTATCCGGAAATCGAACGGTCGCTTTGGGCACGCCTGCCATTTATTATTCCGTAAACCAAGGGCAGTCTGACAACTGTCTGTACTGGCCGACCGTTTGTCTCCCCGAGGTGTCTCTTGGAATTCTGACATTGCTTCGGTTTTTTCCAAAAATGTGCAATTATTCTCCTGCGTCGCTTCGATTCGTCTGTGGCGGTTACTCCTTTTTGGGCCTATATAAGAGACGTCAGTTTCTCTGTTTTGTTTTTTACGCTCATTCACTCCTTCAGATTTCCAGAGTCTCTTTGCGAACCCTTCTCCTTTCTTTTTCAATCCTCTTCAGTTTTTTCTCCCAACTGCTTCCATGGCTACCCGTGGTCAGAGGATCAAACACGCAGCTACTAAGGCATCCAAGAATGCCAATGCGTTCAGGAACACGAATGCCCCCTTAACCATTAGGGAAGGTGCTGTGCCCCCTTCAACGGGGGAACAAACTGACGTGGGGAGATCGCCTATCTTTTCTCCGAAAGGTAAACTTTCGTTCTTTCATTGCTCTGTTTTGGTAATATTCTCTGCTGTTCCTTGTTTTTATGTTTTCCATTGCCATATCTGAACTGTTTGAGTAGATGTCAAGCCTAATGAGTTGAAGCCGGCTTACTTTAAGACAATGGTGGCGCTTGGTGGCCTCGGTGCGGGGGATGTCCCTAGATATCCGGGCACGGGTCTGCCTTACCCTTGTCAAGGAGAGGTTTACTTATATGCGGCCCAGATCGATGCTAGGTTGCGTTTTCCTCTCTGCGAGGATTTGCAGGACCTGTGCCGGTTCTACATGATACATCCCACGCAGCTCGTTCCCAACGCCATTAGGATCTGGGCTGGATTCAAGTTCCTATGCATACGTCAAGAATGGACGTATTCATTGGCCTTGTTCCGATGCTTTTTCCGGTTGGCGTCTGGGACGAATCATCTCCACCATTTCCAGTCCCGATGGACGAAGTTTGCTGAATGGAGGGGCCTTCAAGCATGGACTTGGAATGTCCACGTCCGGCTGGTCGATGACTTCCGGGCCACCAACTCCAACTATAAGAAGTTCTGCTTCTTTTACAAGGGGGGGGGGGGGGGTGCCTTGGAAGTTATCTACCCCAGATAGGGACCTTCCTCCCGAGTTTGATGACCTATCCGGGGGCGACCAGAACGCTATCGATGATCTGTTCCGGATACATCGATCAAATTCATTCCGCTCCATCCACTCTGTGGCAGAGACCACAGAGAATATGCTTGAGATGACGGGCATTCATCAGGCCACACCAATCTTTGATGATTGGGTAACTTTCTAACTCTTTTCTTGTTTACTGTTTGTAGGCAAGACCCGAAAACTTATAGGTCTCTTTGATGACCAGGAAAAGGCAGGGCTGTCCACTGACCAGGCATTGCTGAACTCTCCTCCTCCCCCCTCTAGGCGTTCGTCCAAGAGGAAGTCTGAGGAGGTGCTTCCCTCGGCCACTGCTGGCCCTCGCCAACCGGGTATGTTGCCTCGCCATTTGTAGATTTGACGTTTTCATACTTTGCAGTTTTTGAGTTCTGACATCTTGCCTTGTTGTTTTGCAGAGAAGTCCTCGGCTGACGTGGCCCGGGACCCTCCTCCTCCTCCCTCCAAGAAGGTCAGGAGTGAGGAGCACCTGGAAGTCGACCAGCATCCTCCTCCTCCCCCTCCTAAGGGCCCTTCTGCCAGCAAGGGGAAGGGTCTGGACGTGGCGCCTTCTTCCCCATCTCCTCAGGGTCC
The DNA here is from genome assembly GCA_946814005.1 of Chamaenerion angustifolium. Classification (NCBI taxonomy): domain Eukaryota; kingdom Viridiplantae; phylum Streptophyta; class Magnoliopsida; order Myrtales; family Onagraceae; genus Chamaenerion; species Chamaenerion angustifolium. The sequence goes on from OX328279.1 coordinate 8,663,109, forward strand.
TTCTGCCACAAATGAGAAGGTTTTGGTCTTGGCTCCCCCTCCTCCTACTGTGCCCACGGTTCCTCCCAAGGAGTCTGGGACCCAGAAGAAGGGGCCTGACGCTTCCAGCTCCTCGAAGTCTCCTGCGGAGGAGTACTGCTCCATGGCGAGCTTGTTCCAGCCACTTAAGGCTGCGAACCCTCGGGGGCCTTGGATCCCTTGCGGGGACCTTTCGAAGAAGGGGTTTCCTACCCAGAAGAGCCTCCGGGGTAGCCCGGACATGTGTATGCGGCTTCTTGACGGGATAATTCCCCCTAAGGACTGCTCGATTGTTCCCACGGAGCTACCTCAGATCGAGGGGTTCCTGCGGACCCACCTCGAACGAGTCGCTCTGGTATGATCTCGCCTCTTTTCCGTTTTTTTCCCTTGTCGTTCCCTTTTTGTTTGATGTCCTGACACCTTTCATTCTATTTTTGTTGCCATCTCGTTCGGGAAGAGGTGGTGCTTGGCTGCGTCTTCGGAGAGCTCGCCGACAAGCATTCTGACCTGCTTGTCGAGCTGGAGCAGTACCGAAGTACGGGGGTCATCCCCGGGCAATTGGGGGCCATCAAGACGACTGCTGACGCGGCGATCGCCTTGGTGGACGGTGCCCGGGAGGAGTACTTCAGGAAGGAGCAGCGTCTCCTTGCTGATGTTAAGAAGAGGGAGGCTGATGCTGCAGCTTTCCTTCAAGAAGCTGATGCCCTTCATCAGTGCCTAGATGAAGGAGAAGCAGTCCGGGCTCGCTTAGAGGCCGAGTTGAAGGAGGCTCGAGCCCATATTGCGGAGTCGGATGCTCTTCGGGTCGCCGCTGAGACCCAGAAGGAAGCTGCTGAGGCCCAGCGGGCGATTGCTGAAGCCAGGGGGATCGTCCTGGAGGAGGAGAAGAACCAGCTGGCTGATCAGCTAAAGGCTGTCCCTTCGCCCCAAACCGTGGTCGAGGAGTTCAAGGCCTCTAAGGACTTTGAGGACCACACTTTGAAGGTGATGAAGTCGGCTATTGCTGATTTTCTTCAAGTCCTGGTCGAGGACGTTCAGGCGGTCGATCCCAACTTTCCCATTGGGGAAGTTGAATCCCTTAAGGGTTTCTTGCGGAGTCACCTTCCTCGGCCCGCTGTTGCTGCTGAAGAGATTGCCCCTAGAGGCGAGCCGAGTACTCCTGCCCCCGAAGGCGAGCAAAGCACCCTTGCCCCCGAGGACCCAAAAGCTTGAAGTCTCCACCTCCTTGGCGATCATCCTTCTTATATTTTTCTTGTCCTTTTTTTCTTAGACATGCTTTGTAATTTCTTTTTGATAAAAGACTCGGTTATTATATATTGAATGCCTTTTTTATTCATACGCCCTTGGATGACTTTGAATGTGTTGGCTATCTTTTCCGATATCTTGATCGCGTAATCGTAATTACTTCAGACTTTTTCTTGCTTTGTAATGACCTCGACTTTTAAAGCCTTGGACCAAGCTTAAGTCCGTGTAAACTTTCTAAGGACAATACTCTAACACTTAAAAGCATAGACTTCTAAGTTCCAAGAGATATTACCTTTTTGAAGTTTAAACCTTTGACTTGTTTACATAGTAACAAGGAATTTGTTAACTTATGGCTTCATCATCCATAGTGATCGCCTAAAATCCCTTATCCGCTGTTTAATGGGTTGATAGCAGATCTCTTTGTCTGGTTTTGGCGTCTGCTCTCCCGTTTTTGCCTAATTCTATTGTTAGGACTTTTTGGACTGACTTTGGCGCCAGGGCTTTCCTTTTGCCTAACTTTATTGCTAGGTCTTTTGGCCTGACTTTGGCGTCAGGGCTTTTTGCCTACCTTTGGCGATAGGTTTTTTGGCCTAACTTTGTTGTTAGGGCTTTTGGCCTAACTTTGTTGCTAGGGGCCTATCTTTGGCGATAGAGCTTTTGGACTGACTTTGTCGTCAGGGCTTTTTGGCCTAACTTTGTTGCTAGGGCTTTTGGCCTAACTTTGTTGCTAGGGCTTTTGGCCTATCTTTGGCGATAGGGCTTTTGGCCTGACTTTGTCGTCAGGGCTTTTTGTGCCCGATTTGGTTATCAGGTCTTCGCCTGACTTTTGGTGTCAGGTCTTTTTTCTTCGACTTGCTTTGAGTGGACACGCTTTATGAAGCAATGACTTTCTTTTATTAACATAACAGTTTGATTACAAGCTATGTATGAAATCTCCTTAGATGCTCAGAATTGAATGGACGGGGCAACCTTTCGCCTTTGGTGGTTTCCAAATAGTAGGATCCTGGTACGACGATCTCTATTACCTTGTACGGTCCTTCCCATTTGGCTGAAAGTTTATTTTTACTGTCCAGCCTTGTGAATTCATTCCTTCTCATAACCATCTCCCCCACGAAAAATTGGCGAGCGCTGACTTTTCTGTTGAAATATCGAGCGGTCGCCAGGCGCATCTTTGCTTGTGCTTTTTCTGATAACCATGTCTTTTCTTCTGCCAAGTCGAGGTCAGTTCTGCGCTCGACCTCGTTTGCCTCAGCGTTAAAATGTAGGATTCTATGGGTAGACACTGCTATTTCGGCGGGTGCTACTGCTTCTGATCCATACACTAAGCTGAAAGGTGTTTCTCCTGTGGCTGACTTAGGCGTTGTTCTGATGGCCCATAATACGTTTTCCAGCTATTCTGCCCAATTCCCTTTGAATGCTCGAACCTTTTTCTTGAGTCCTGCTAAGACAACCTTGTTGGCTGCTTCAGCTTTCCCATTCGTTTGAGGATGATGCACCGAGCTGAAACGATGGTCGACATGATATTCTTCACAGAGCCATTTTAGCTCCTTTCCAATGAATTGCGGACCATTATCACTGATGAATATTTTGGGAATTCCGAACCTGGAGAATATGTTGATCTTTAAGAATTTGATGACCTGAAATTCCGTTGTAGAAGCTAGAGCTTTCGCCTCTATCCACTTAGTGAAGTAGTCGATCGCCACTATAATGTGGGTGCGTTGACCAGTGCTAATAGGGAAAGGACCTAATATATCGATCCCCAATTGAGCGAAAGGCCAAGCACCCGCCATTGGGGATAATAGTGTTGATGGTCGACCTGATCGTGGTGCAAACTGCTGGCAAGTCTCACACTTCTGCGTTAATTCAGCCGCATCTTTTCCTAAGGTTGTCCAATAGTATCCCAACCTGAAGATTTTTCTTGTCAACGATCGAGCACCTTCGTGACATGCTGCCGTCCCTTCATGAGCTTCTCGAAGAACCCTTTCTGTTTCTGGATGAGCAACACATCTTAAGTAAGGAGTCGAGTAACCTCTTCTGTAGAGTTCTCCATCTATAATCAGATAACTGGCCGCAAGTCGTCTTATCCTCGTGGATCCGCCTTCATCATCCGGGAGGATCCCTTCTTTCAAATAATTCTGAAACGGAGTCATCCATGTGACCTGTCCTTGAATATTGAATACCTCGGCTCTGCTTTCAAGGACTGAACATAGGGCCTTTTCCAGAAATTGCACATCTTGGATTGTTGTCCCTCTGAATGCTAGTTTGCTCAAGGATCTGCCATCTGGTTTTCTTGGCGAGGAATAGACTCAATCGCGAAATTTGGGATTTCCGCAACGAACTTCTTGGCGATGCTAAGGTATTTTTTCATATTTTCTCCCCTTGCCTCGTAGGTGCCATTAACCTGATTGACAATAAGCTCTGAGTCACTTTTTACCTTAAGCGCAGTTATACCCATTCCTTTTGCTAGTCTGAGTCCAGTGATAAGAGCCTCATACTCTGCTTCATTATTGGTCGCCGGGAATGATAAGGCGATCGCATACTTCAAAGGCTTGCCTTCAGGAGGAATAAGAATTAAACCTGCCCCGAGCCTTCTCTTGATGAGGACCCATCTGTGTAGAGTTCCCAGATTTGATTGTCGTCTGCTGACTGACTTGGCCTGTTTTCTGCTTCTGTTTGACCGTTACTCGTACTTTCCACAATGAAATCAGCTAGTGCTTGACCTTTGATGACCGTTTTTGGCGCAAATTTGATCCTCAACTCGCTAAGCTCGATCGCCCACTTAACCATTCTTCCTGAAGAGTCTAGCTTGATCAGGAAGTTTTTGAGTGGTTGATTAGTGAGGGCCGTGATGTCGTGCGCATGAAAGTAAGGTCTCAGCTTCCGAGCAGCAATAACTAAGGCATAGAGATACTTCTCAATCTGGACATATTTTATTTCAGCTGAGTTGAACATTTTGCTAATGAAATACACTGGACTCTGAATATTATTTTCCTGCCTTATTAAGATAGCACTGGCTGCCACCTCGCTAATGCCTAAATAAAGGAAGAGCTGCTCGCCTGGAACGGGCTTTGCCAGAGCTGGGAGTGTTTGGATATGCCTCTTCAAGGATTGGAACGCTTCCTCGCAGTCAGGCGTCCACTCGAACTTGCGGTTGACCCTCAGCGTTTTGAAAAATGGGAGGGACCTGTCGCTCGCTTTGGAGAGGAAGCGGTTGAGAGCAGCTAGGCGTCCATTTAGGCATTGGACCTCCTTGTGGCAGGTTGGCGACTTCATTTCTTCTATGGGCTTTAGCTTTTCTGGGTTTGCTTCGATTCCCCTTTCGCTGACCATGAAACCCAGAAATTTACCGGACTTGACTCCAAAGGCGCACTTGGCAGGGTTCAGGCGAACGCTGTGTCTCCTCATGCATTCGAAAGCCTCGCGGAGGTCTGTTGTGTGTGGATTGCCCTTGATGGTTTTGACGAGCATATTATCCACATAAGCCTCCATGTTTCTTCCCAGCATGTCCTGGAACAGGCGGTTCACCATCCGCTGATAAGTTGCCCCGGCATTGATGAGGCCAAAGGGCATCACCTTGTAGCACAGAATGTCCCCATCGGCATAAAAAACGGTGTGAGCCTCATCGTCTGGATGCATTCTGATCTGGTTGTAGCCTGAATAGGTGTCCATGAAGCTCAGCATCTCATGACCCGAGGTAGCATCGACCAGCTGATCAATTCTAGGAAGGGGGTATGAATCCTTAGGGCAAGCCTTGTTCAAGTCGCGGAAGTCGACGCACATCCTCCACTTGCCGCTCGATTTCTTAACCAAAACTGGGTTGGCGACCCAGCTCTGGAATCTCACTTCTCTGACGAAGTCAGCCTCAATCATTCTGCCGAGTTCCTGCCTGATCGCCAAACGTTTGTCCGTCCCGAACGATCTTCTTTTTTGGGCGATCGGCTTAATGGAAGGGTCTATCCTGAGGTCGTGGGAGATGATATCTGTGCTGATTCCCGGCATATCGCCCGGCCGCCAGGCGAAGAGATCCTTAAATTCCTTGAGGAGGGCGGTCATGGCCTCCTTCTGATCTTCTTTTAAGGTGGTCCCAATGCGCACCTTCTTGTCTGGACCATCGATCTCGACCTCTTCCAATTCCTCCATGGGTGCTGGCCGGGCCAAGTCCTCGCGAGGGTCGGCCTCCGTTTCAATGGCGAGGGCCTCCCTTTGGTTCTTCCTGCGCAGACAGTTCACATAGCATTGTCGCGAGGAAGGTTGGTCGCCGAGCACTTCTCCGATCCCGTTGGGAGTGGGGAACTTCATCTTCTGATGGACCGTGGAGGCCACAATCTTGTTCGGATTGATCGTGGTCCTCCCTAGGATGGCGTTGTAGGATGTAGGTGAATCTACCACCAGGAAAGTGACCGATACCTTGATGCTCTTCCACCCCTCGCCAAAAATCACTGGCATGGTTATAGCCCCCAGCGGATAAGTTGTCCTTCCCGCAAACCCAATCAACGGAAAGTCGACCCTCTTCAGGTCACGCTTGAACTTGCCCATCTTCTCGAAAGCGTCCAGAAATAGGATGTCTGTCGAGCTGCCTCCGTCGACCAGAATCCTTGCAACGTCACAGCTGTCAATATCTGCTGTGATAACCAAAGCATCGTTGTGGGTGGTGGTGACATGTGCCAAATCATCTTCAGAGAATGAGATGACAATATTCTCCTCAGGTCGGGGTCGCTTTCCCAACTGAACCGCTGTGGAGATCTGAGTGGCGTAGACCTCCCTGGCGTGCGACCCCTCGCCGCCTGCACCGAATCCTCCTGCAATCAGATTTACTCTCCTCTTGCTTCCTGACGGATCAGTTTTCTCAGCAGGGGCTGGCGAACGATGTCTCCTAGGGGGCGTTCGACTCCTGTCTCGCCCTGCCACGAATTCCTTCAGCATTCCCACCTGAATCAACTTCTCTATATCCCGTTTCAGAATGCGGCAGTCATCTGTCTTGTGGCCCTTACACTTGTGGTATCTGCAATAGCTCTCGACATCCTTTCCCATGGGCTGACCCCCTCTACGAGGCATCGGTGGCCTCGCCAAGGATCTCCTCTCCATCTCGACTAGTACCGCTGAGATCTGCCTATTTAAAGGCGTGAAGTACTCAGGGACCTCTAGATGGCGAGGCGCTGGATTAGACTCGACTCGGGGCCTGCTGTCTTTTCCCTTCTACTCCTTCTTTACCTCTTTCTTACCATCGCGTCGGGGTCCAGGAACCACCCTTAGCGAGGTCGTCAGGAAGTCAGCCTCTGTGTTCGCCCTTTCAAGGTCTATGAAACCTTTTGCTCTGGACGCCAACTCCTCTGGCGTTTCGATCTCCTTCACATGGTAGCTATTTCGCAGCTTCCTCGAGGCCTTGTTGGCCACATCCAGACCCCTGTAAAATGCTCGAATGATCTCCCCATCCGAGATTCGGCGATCTATCTCTGTGACGTTCTGATGGAAATGTCCATAAAAGTTGGCCAGCGACTCTCCAGGCTGCTGCTTGACCGCATCCAGGGCGACCACGCTCTTCATCAATTGGCGTTCGCCCACAAAATGCACAGTGACGGCCTGCCCGGTATATTCTGGATTTTACTTAAATTTTAAAGTAAAACCAGAAGCAGCAGGATCATCAGAGTATAACAACAAGGATACTCTGATACGGGAGCTACTAGCATACTGTGCATACCTTGTAGAGGTAAATGAAAAGCTAACCAAGGAGGCTGAAGAGGGTTTAACTGCATTATTGAAGCAGGATTTGGAAGACCTTGAGGAAGAAAAGAAAAAGGAGAGTGTAGAAGACACTTATCATTTGGGTGAAGAAAAGAAGGAAGGAAGACAGGTGACCAACAGACTGTACAACATGACAGTCATGATGATCATCCGTGGAGTAAAGCCCTTCACAGTAAGAGCAATACTAGACACGGGAGCAACAACATGCTGCATTGATCAGAAGATTGTTCCTTCTCCTATGTAGCCCTGTTCTTCCAATTTTTCCAACAACGCTTGGAAACGTCTTTTGAATGATGGGCTTGTCTTTCCCATGTTGAATAATACCATCTCCTGGAAGGCTATGTACTCATTCTCCTCCATCTCTAATTCTTCTATGGCCATGTTTGCTTGCAAAGTCTCTTGCCTCGTGTGGATTGAGGTCAAGTTTTTGTAGAAGGTAATTATGTTACCTTCTATTCGCAATCCTCCATACATGGCTCTGATGCCTCCTTGGTTAACTTTTCATTTACCTCTACAAGGTATGCACAGTAGGCAAGTAGCTCCCGTATCAGAGTATCTTTATTGTTATACTCTGAAGATCCTGCTGCTTCTGGTTTTACCTTAAAGTTTAAGTAAAATCCAGAACATACCGGACAGGCCGTCACTGTGCACTTTGGGCAATGGCTTCTCATCTTCTTTAGTGTTTTGTATCCACAGAAGTTACAGGCCTCCTGCCCTTTACTTACTTCTGTATTCATTTGCAGCGTATGGCTGCATTCCTCATTTTCTCTTTCAAGGGTCACTGCTTTCCTCCTGATGAATGATAAGATGCAAGGCTCTCAGTATCACTATTATCATGCCCTTGTGCTACCTCTATCTACTGATCAGATATTTGGGGTGTTTTGTCCCAAATTGGCTCTCCTTCGTCTGATTCATCATCAGAGTTATAGATGAATTGTTGTGCCTGGTGGCTTGTGCTGGCACCTTCATTGTCTTCCCATCCTGTGCAGGTTATTTCTGACAATGGTATTGTTGAGTGAGAGGGGGGGTTAAACCAGAGTTGATGGATCAGTATCCATCAGATTTGCAGCATACAACGCAACATCTGAGGAAGTACGGCCCGCAGCAGTTGATGGAAATGATGATGAAACATGGCCATAAGAGGAAGAATTAGTACACGCTATATGGGGACATAATCTCCACTGGGAAGATGAAGTCCAATGGAATGGAGAAGAGGTGGCATACCCACAACCAGAATTGGGAATGGAATGGTATGATACCAACAGGTATCTTGAAAATCTGGCCTTGCAGGAAGATCAGGATAGGCTAGAGGAACAATACCCTCACTATCCTGAGCAAAGATATGACCCTAACGAGGGATGGGCACCCCTTGGAGAAGATGGAGGAAGGTATCAATATATGGTACAGTATAAACCCCCCTCTCACTCAACAATACCATTGTCAGAAATAACCTGCACAAGATGGGAAGACAATGAAGGTGCCAGCACAAGCCACCGGGCACAACAATTCATCTATAACTCTGATGATGAATCAGACGAAGGAGAGCCAATTTGGGACAAAACACCCCAAATATCTGATCAGGAGATAGAGGTAGCACAAGGGCATGATAATAGTGATACTGAGAGCCTTGCATCTTATCATTCATCAGATGAAGATACCTCAGATCGTGATGATGATTCCATAGAAGCCTACGTGGACAATCGTAATGATGAGGAGATGGAAGATTATCGTAATAATTTTCTAGCAAATTATCATACCGATACCTCGCCTGAGTCGTACAAAGAGGATACATCACTAGTAAGGGAAAGTTCTGAGAATTCCCCTAGTGAATCCAGAGAAGAGTTTCCATTAGTGCGGGGTCATTCCCCTAATGAAAACTCCTGGGAAAATAATATTCAACAGATACCCGATCCAGAACCAATACCCACATCTCCAGATAGTTGGGTACCGTTCTGGTACACTACGAAAGGAGGAGGAATCAAGCGAAACCACAACTTCATTGCCTCGGCACCAACAGCATTCGAGGAAGTACCAAGAGCCTTCAAAAGTGATGGGTATGAACTCAAAGCATGGAATGAAGATGGATATGTACTAAAGGAAGATGAAGAAGAAGAGGACTTGACAGACTATCCATCACTAAGGAAATTGTAAAGACAAGCAAAAGGAAAAGCAAAGGCAGGAGAACCTAAGGAGGAAGGAGTATACAGCGGTACTACTACTGCTAGCTCACCTTACAGGCCACCAACTGAACCACTCATGGGAGAAGTAACCTACCCTCCTGCCAATCCCAGGATAGCAATTGGGACAAGCAGAAGTCAGGCTTTTGATGGTCAGCAACTCAGAACAAGGGCTGCAGCATTGCAACCTAATATGTGGAATCTACCAATAGCAGGACAGACGCAAGGGGTATTACTGGTATTACCTGATGACATTGGATTGTACACCGATGTCATCTCTCGCTGGGAATCTATAACCACAAACCTAATAGATGACCCCAGCAAGACATGGCCCTCGAACAGGATAAAAATGCAATACATAGAGAACCTGTTAGGAGAAGACGAAAAGAAAATATACTTGCAATGGAAGGGAGCATACCCAAATGATTATGCGGCTGTTGAAGAGATTGCTGAGGACACCCAGAATGTACTCTCCCAGATAAGGAGAATTTTCATACTAGAAGATCCATATCAAGGAAGTACGGAAGAACAAAACAGGGCATACAATGATCTGGAAAGACTCTGATGTGATGATGTAAAGTACATTTTCCAGTACCTGAATGACTTCAAGAAACTGGCAAGCAAATCTGGAAGAGCGTACTTTCCAGATGTTTCAGAAAAGTTATTCAGAAAGATGCCACCATTGCTTGGGAAGGAACTTGAAGATGCTTGGAACGTAAAGTATCCAGGCACTGTAAGTGCTGTAATACCAAGAGTACATTTTACGTACCAGTACCTGGCGGAAGCATGCAAGAAGGCTGCCTTGCAACGAAGTATGAAGGACCTTTCTTTCTGTAGCAAGGTCCCAATTCCAGGATATTACAACACGGGAAGAAAGTACGGATTAAGAAATGCACGGAACTACAAAGGCAAGCCTCATGATTCGCATGTAAGAATCTTCAAAAGAAAACATGCGGATAGAGTAAGGAAGTGCAAATGCTTCATATGTGGTGAAGAGGGACATTTTGCACGAGAATGCAAACGTCAAAATGGCAACATTGCAAGGGCAGCTGTAGTACAAGACCTGGATCTACCAGAAGAATTTGACGTAGTATCAGTAGATCTAAATGAAGAAGACTCAGACGCCATTTGCAGTTTCTCTGAAGGAGAAGGAATGAGCTCAAGGGACTTCATAACAAGTGTCCTAACAGGAGATGGGCTCCTGGATGAATTGGGCTTCGTATTAACAAAAGGAGAAGATTTGGGCTGGAGGAAAGCAGTGACCCTTGAAAGAGAAAAGGAGGAATGCAGCCATACGCTGCAAATGAATACAGAAGTAAGTAAAGGGCAGGAGGCCTGTAACTTCTGTGGATACAAAACACTAAAGAAGATGAGGAGTCATTGCCCAAAATGCACAGTGACGGCCTGCCCGGTATGTTCTGGATTTTACTTAAACTTTAAAGTAAAACCAGAAGCAGCAGGATCATCAGAGTATAACAACAAGGATACTCTGATACGGGAGCTACTAGCATACTGTGCATACCTTGTAGAGGTAAATGAAAAGCTAACCAAGGAGGCTGAAGAACGTTTAACTGCATTATTGAAGCAGGATTTGGAAGACCTTGAGGAAGAAAAGAAAAAGGAGAGTGTAGAAGACACTTATCATTTGGGTGAAGAAAAGAAGGAAGGAAGACAGGTGACCAACAGACTGTACAACATGACAGTCACGATGATCATTCCTGGAGTAAAGCCCTTCATAGTAAGAGCAATACTAGACACGGGAGCAACAACATGCTGCATTGATCAGAAGATTGTTCCTGAAAGAGCCCTAGAGTTAAGCCCAAACCCAATTGTATTCTCGGGCATTAACTCTAGACAAATAGCAAGGCATAAGTTGAAGCAAGGGCAAATGGAGATAGGTGAAAACAGGTTCAGAATACCTTTCACCTACAGCTTCAGCATGGGCGTGAAGGAGGGAATTGAAATGCTCATAGGATGCAATTTCATCAGAGCCATGTATGGAGGATTGCGAATAGAAGGTAACATAATTACCTTCTACAAAAACTTGACCTCAATCCACACGAGGCAAGAGACTTTGCAAGCAAACATGGCCATAGAAGAATTAGAGATGGAGGAGAATGAGTACATAGCCTTCCAGGAGATGGTATTATTCAACATGGGAAAGACAAGCCCATCATTCAAAAGACGTTTCCAAGCGTTGTTGGAAAAATTGGAAGAACAGGGCTACATAGGAGAAGATCCTTTGAGGCATTGGGTGAAGAATCAAGTCCAATGCAAGCTTGATATCATCAATCCTGACATAACCATTCAGGATAAGCCTCTCAAGCAGTTTAAGAGGCATACTGATGCTCTCTTAAAACTCGGAGTAATACGACCAAGTAAGAGTAAACACAGGACAATGTCCATGATGGTTTACTCAGGTTCTTCTGTAGATCCAGCCACCGGGAAGGAGGTAAAGGGAAAGGAGAGGATGGTGTTCAACTATAGAACACTAAATGACAACACGTATAAAGATCAATATTCCCTGCCAGGAATCAACACTATCATGCAAAAGGTTGGGAGATCAAAGATATACTCAAAGTTTGATCTAAAGAGTGGATTCCATCAAGTGGCAATGCATGAAGAATCCATCCCATGGACAGCATTCCTTACACCAGAAGGACTATATGAATGGAAGGTAATGCCTTTTGGGTTGAAAAATGCTCCTGCAGTTTTCCAAAGGAAAATGGATATCTGTTTCCGAGATCATGCTGATTATATAGCAGTATATATTGATGATATACTCGTTTTCTCGGAAAATGAAGAAGAACATGCGAAGCATTTAGCTCAAATGCTAGCAGTGTGCAAGAAGGAAGGGCTGGTACTATCTGCAAATAAAATGAAGATTGCAGTAGAGGAAATAGAATTCCTCGGAGCTATAATTGGAAGATCAAAGATCAAGCTCCAACCCCATATCATCAAAAAGATTGCAGAATTTGATGATAAGAGATTGATGGAAAAGAAGGGATTACGATCATGGCTGGGCATCCTTAATTATGCCTGATCGTATGTTCCAAAACTAGGAATCCTCTTGGGACCTCTCTATGAGAAGACAGGTCCGCATGGTGATAAAAGGATGAAGGCCTCAGACTGGGACATAGTCAGGCAAATAAAGAAGAAGATACAGGAACTCCCAGACATGGAGTTGCCACCAAAGAATGCCCACATGGTAATCGAAGTGGATGGTTGTATGGAAGGATGGGGTGCGGTGTGTAAATGGAAACCAAAAAAGTCTGACCCCCAAAGTGCTGAAAAAGTCTGCGCCTATGCCAGTGGAAAATTCCCAGTAATTAAGTCCACTATAGACGTAGAAATCCATGCTTCAATGGAAGGGATGAAGGCATTCAAAATTTACTATTTGGACAAAGAGTCAGTTACATTGAGAACTGACTGCCAGGCAATTGTCAGTTTCTATAATAAAAGCTCACAACATAAACCATCAAGGGTTAGGTGGTTAAGTTTTGTGGATTTTATTACTGGCTCAGGAGTGGAAGTCCAGATAGAACATATATATGGAAAACAAAACACCTTGGCAGATACATTATCAAGGTTAACATGTTTTCTACTAACTACAGGATGGAACCAGGATCAGGATCAAGTGGAAGAAAGAGACTTAAGAACTACGGTGGAGCAGCTGGAAGGAGCTATACAAGAGCTAAATTATGGAAGGAAAGAGGGGAAGCTTGTATCGAAGAAGGAAGCACTCTTGCGCAGTATACTGAAGACTGTACTTCCGGAGGCATTTCTAGAAGACAGCATTTCAAGCTCCTCACAGAAAATATGCTCAGAAGCCCAATTGACTTCAAGGAAGAAGACGAAGAAAGAGCCCAGCTCATCAAGGTGTATAAGGAACAAGTCAAGAGAGTCAAAGGAGAAATGGCACTCCTACTATCCATGAGGTATATCAACTTAACGAGGATAGCAGCCCATGCAAGGAAAGACAACTGGGCCGGAGAAATGCTGGGACATGAAACCAGCAAGGTGCAAGAACTAGAGAAATCGGTAGATTATTTTACCGATATGCCTTTTATATAAAAGCTTAGTTTAATAAATGGTGTATGATATGACATGTTATGGAGTGTCGAGTCTGTAATAGTGTGTATGATATGTTTGTAATAGTTTGTAATAATAGTTTAAGAACAGCAGGGATATTTGTGAAGAGATAAGGTCGATGTCGATGGGGCCCATTGCGCACCCGGTCCACCTTATCTCTTTAGACTATTCCCCCCCACTATGTAATAGTTGTATGGTTTGAACAAAAATATAAAGACGAAAAGATTGGGGCCCAGAGCACACCTAATCTTATCTCTTCATCTCAAAAGAGAAAGACGAAAAGATTGGGACCCAGAGCGCACCTAATCTTATCTCTTCATCTCTATAAATAGAGTGTCAGTAGAAACTGGATACTCACGGTTGAGACCCAACAAGTCAGAATCCTTTGTATCTGAGTGCTTGAGTGTTCTTTGTGTTCTTGAGTTCTTATGTTTGAGTTGTATTCAAGTCTGTAACACCCCTATGATAATGAAAGTTTGAGTTTCTACCTTCTCTCTTTCACGATCTAGAGAGACCCCCCCCTTTTGAGTTTCTACCTTCTCTCTTTCACGATCTAGAGAGACTAACCTCTCCAGGAACTTGCTCCTTAATTCTGCCCAAGTTCCAATAGATCCTGTAGGGAGGCCGAAGAACCAGGACGAAGCCGAACCCGAAAGAGTGGATGGAAATAGTAAAGCCAAGTGATTGGGATCATTTGATTTACCCAGGAGAGAAGCCTCGTGCTTGTTGACGTGTATGGTGGGGTCTCCTCCGCCACTGTACTCAGGTATGGCCCGAGCAACCACGTCTTTGGGGATCTTGATGGAGACGAGCAGATTGCTCCTTGAAGGGAGCTACGACTGTCAGTCGTCTTTCTTGGAGCCGTTTGTTGAGGAGATCGTTCATATGGTCCACAGTGCAGTACCTGGGCGAGGTGCCTGATGGAGGAGGACCGGAAGGATTGGCAGTGTACGCAGCTGTTGGCTCCTTGGTGTATGCCGGAGGTATGGACTGTTGTCCTGACGTCATCTCCTGATCTTCCAGAGGCGCGGTTATGCCAGGATTTGCTGTTTCAGACGGTAAGGGCCCTGTGGCCGCAGAGCGGTTGTTTTCTTGAGGAGCAGGGGCTTGACGGCACGCCTGTCCTAGGATGGCCTCCCGCAGTGAAATCATCTCCGGGGTTAACTGGATGTTTTCCCCGGCGATGTGGACAGTTTGCGGAGCTGGAGTCTCGACGTGGTTGGTAGCTGGGGTCGGTCTGGAATTACCGACATGCTCTCGGGCCGTCCGCAGGGGGACGACATTGGCTCCTGCCTGACTGTCAGGTTCTTGTTGAAGCGGGAAAGCGGCGGCGGAGTCAGAGCTATCTGATGATCGCTCGCGAGTCTGGTTCCAACGGTTTTTTTAGGATCGAGTTCTCATGGCTGAATTGCTCGTTTCCCACAGACGGCGCCAAATGTTGGATCGTGAAATCCTGGATGCTGATCTAGCCGTGGATTAAATGCCAGACAAGGACGGAAAGATGCTTCTGCTCCAACTCCGGTGAACCTGCAGGTAGGGGAGCGCAACAGAGGGGGTGTCTCTGGGTCCCTCTCCGATGCTTAAATGAGTATATGTTGGTGTATATCTCAAAAACGTAAAGAACGTATGTAAAGCAAGGGTATTTATAGGGTAGGAGAGACCAAACCGTATAAGGCAGCTGAATATCTTAGTGTATATTGTGTTGCTGAAGATTCGGATCATGGGATATGGCAGTTACTGCGAGATATTGCAGTTACCATATCTAATCTTTAGTGAATATGTGACCGAGATACGCGGGATATCGTGGCCACTTCCTTATTGACGGTTTAGTGGGACCAGAGGAGAGAGGCAAGACTCTCTTCGGGGCGAGCACTCTCATGGCGAGCAGTGAGAGGTCGCGGCCTGGTGAAGAATGGCGAGCAGTCTGGGAGCCTTTGGCGTCCCTAGAGACTTTGGGCTCGGTTCTGGGCCACTCGATGATGGGCCAAGTTTGACTCGTACTTAGGCCGATCCGTTTTGAATATCATGGGTTTACCCCCTCTATGGCTATTGGGCCTTCGAGGCCTTTTCTTTACTGGGCTGTCACTATCGATACCCAACACCAGGCTAATTCGTAGGAGTGTAGGCGCACCATCTGAGGTGGTCAGTGGATGCGATGTCACGCACTAAAACTGAACAATTCCCCTTTTGGCGTCGCCCTTACGGGCGACGCCTTTATGAATTATTCGCCAATGGCGACACCCATATGTAATTGGGCTTTAGGTAAATGAAGTCCGAAGTACTTATTGGGCTAAATGTTTAAACATAGCCCCGTCCAATATTTATGAACCATCATCTACCTCCGAAGCCTTAAATGAGCGACGCTCAATTGAGGATTATTAAATTTTCTTACTAGTCGTTTCCTCCTTTGAAGTTAATTCATCTTCTATAGGGCGACACTTAAATCATTGGAAGAAATTAATCATTCATAGGCGTCGCCTAAATCATCCCTTCCTACGTAACTGTCTTCCATGCGTCCATCATGCACGATCCTACTAAGTCCCGCCTTTATCACACTGTTCGACTTCCCTAGGGTTCTATAAATACTCCCATCCCTCATTCATTTACCAGTTTTCCATCTTCTGAGCTTTCTCTTTCTACGAATTCCTCTGCATTCTCTCTAGAATTTTGGCCAAACTCCGATCGCCCTTTTTCAAATTTCAATCGCCTTTCATCATTGCTCGGTGTTTTCCCCTTGCCCTTAACGCTCATCGTCTCCGCACCATTCAATCATATAGAAGAATGACGTCCAACTATGATATTGGTAATCACATCTTCCTCCCTTCGCCTTTTATTGATCTTAAACCTAATATCATTTCTTTCTCCACTTTCGACAATCGGTGGCTGAGGCTGGCATGAGCAACGCTCATGCCCCCAGGTATCCCATTCTGACGATGCGGATCCTGAAAACCCTCACCCCATATGTCATCCTAGGGAAGGCGAGGAAATCATTTTCCCCCATCAAATTAAGATTTTCTTATTGCCCTCCCTTAGTTGAACTATGTCGCCATTTTGGCATTTCTCCCACCTAACTTTCTCCAAATGGTCTTCGCACCTGGATAGGATTCCGAGTCCTTTGTTTTCGTCGGGGGTGGGATTATTCTTTAAATCTTTTCCGTAGCTTTTATCGTCTTGAGGGAAATCGTTTAGGCGTGCGCCTTTTTACAACTAGATTGACTCCTCCTTTCAAAGATTGGACTTGGGATTCTTCTCGTCCCTTAGTCACGGGTTTTCAAACCCGTAATTCGAATTGGAAGAACGCCTATTTATTTTTTTAAGGAGGTGTTCCCCGGTGTCTGGTGTCGTCCAAGGCCAGCAAAGATCCTGTTCCAGGCGTCGAGGAACTTTCCTCAGCCGATATGAACGCTTTGGCGACCATCTATTTAGATCATCAAGCTGGGCGCGCGCAAATAATCTCCAAAGAGATCAGTGAGTCTGACTTAGAGGAAGCTGGCGTGTCCCTTGTAGATCGTCACCTTCTGCCCTTATTTTCGGTAAATAACCTTTCTTTTTATTTTTTTCTTGCAGATAAGGATTTTGCTCTATTTTCTCACCTTGTAACGCCTGTTCAAAAAAAGGCGTCGAAGGAGAAGAAGGTCAAGGAACCCAAAGGTGATGCTCCTGAAGGTTCCAGGAAGCGCAAGGGCCATCCTTCCTCCAAGGGGCAGAAAAATGCGAAGCCTATGGAGGAATCTCTGGATCCTCTTAAGGCTCCAGCTGAACTCTTCAACGACGCCACCAATGAAGCAGTCGAGGCTTTCAAAGGTGCGATTCCTAAGTCTTACTGGATTAATAACAGCGTCACTAGTAATATGAATAATGTATTGTTCACAAAGAAGTGGGGTCCCCCTGTCTTGGCCTATGGCAACATCATGTGGGCCTATACCGAATATCATAATGGCGTCCTTAAGAAGAGAGCATTTGACCCTTCCTTTGATCCGACAGGAGCGGCGCCTGCTGAAGATTCCAAATCCAAGACACCAACTCCCATGCGAACTCCTCCATCAGAGTCGCAAGAAGTGATCGTGGTCGACAGCCTTCCGGATGTCGAGGATGCACCACCTCTTCCCTCTTCCACGTTGGCTCGCCAACGCTATGAAGGTCTTCCCCTTTACCAGGGTCCCACCTTCGATCTCAGGCGAGAGCTACTGACCAATGTAGATTCGCCCAATCCTCAAGCGCCATAGGAGCCCTACACCAAACTGAAGGGAGTACCCCTAGCAGCTGGCCAGTCCAGCCTAGACCCCAACATGGGTCTTCACCTTTTATCAGGCGCATGTCCTCCTGCTGACAGGGGGCCCTTGAGCCTGTAAACTGAAGCTGCAGAGGGATTGGTTCGCCATTCCCTTTCTTTAATACAGAGTCAGGTATACGCCTTTCTCTATCTTTTCTTCTTTTCATACTTGTATTTTTTATAACTTTTTTTTTTCAATCTTTCTGATTATCCCTGCTGCTCTGAAGATGGGCGCCACCATCCTGGGTTTATCCGGGGAGAGGAAACACAACATCTGAATCATCCGCAAGGCTCAAAAAGCGAAGTTTGAGTTGGAGAAGCTGCAACGGCGCCTCGCTATTTCTGAAGCAGCTCAGAAGGAACTGGAAGCTGACCTTGTCCATAAGGAACAACTTGCCACTAATCTGAGAGAAGCTCAGAAAAGAGAGAACGCCCTTAAGGTCTCTCTCCAGAAGGCTTAAAAAGAACTCGCCCACTTCAAAACTGAGGCGTCGACTTCCCAGGAGCTAGCCAAGGAAGCCAAAAAAGAAACTGAGCAAGCCCTGAAGGAGGCATCGAAGTCAGCTCAAGAGGTCGAACTCCTGCAAACTGAACTCCCTAAGCGATTAGAGGAGACAGTGGAGTCTTTCCGCACCAGCCCATAGTTCGCCAAAGCTACTGCTGAATGGAATCATATCGTAGTGATAATCATCTTCAAGAAGGCGGCCAAAGATATTCATAAGGTCGACCCCAACTTTGCTTTGGAAAAGTTGAATTTCCTGAAGGGTTATCTCGCCATGAAGGCTCAGGAAGAAGCTGAGGTGTTGATGGAAGCTGGAGAAGAGGAGTTTGAAGACGAAAGCACTTCTTATGGAGAATCCGCCCCTGTAGAGGCGCCTCTTGAATCTGTGCCTGCTGAGACAATTTATGAGGTGCCTGCTGAGACAACTTCTGAAGTGCTTGTTGTCGACGCCGTTTCAAGCCAACCACCCCCAGCCAGCTCATAGACTTTTTTTTTTTTTTGGGTTTGTAAGAACTTATTACAACGCCTCGCCGTTTCTATTTTGAATTTCCCATTTCCTTATATGCCAACTTCTACGTACTTAGTTTTATTTAGACTAAGTATAAATATTATATTGATTGTTCATAATCTCATCAAACAAGTCGCAAGCCGCCATAGTAACCAATACCATTGCCCAACATGTTTTAAACTTAGCCTTATTTTGACTAAGTATGTTTTATCATACTTGTTCTTTTCAATTGTAAACAAACAAGTCGCCTTAAATGACTGTAGTCCACATGATCCCCATTTTATTCAATTAATCAAACTTAAGCAAACGCCAATAAGTATTAATTCGATTTAAACCATCACCAATAGTTATAAAATTTCAACTTAAGCAATCGCCAATAAGCATTAATTTCAACTTAAGCCACTACAAGAATCTGCCTCAACAGCGACGAAAATATTGTGTTGTCGCTAGGTAGTCGTTGTTAATAAGCATGTTTTGTGTTAACACTATTTTTCGAGGGAATAGAGTTGGTTTAGAGTCAGACATTTTGTCGTAGCTTAAACACTGTTTTAGTGTGTACTTTTGCCGCGACTATTTGTGTCAGTTCCCAAAAAATTCTTGACAAATACGGTACCGAGGGTAATATACATAAACATCATCATGTATTAATGTTGTGTCTAATGAATTGTTTTACTATCAATACTTGTTGATGTTATATATATGTTAACAGCATCGCAGTAATTGCGTAGTTAAAAGTTAGTTAGCCGTTACTAATTCGGATAGCAACCTGTCCAGCAGCTGACCTACGTAGCTGTTTCCTTAGCCCAGACTTCTGAATCAACCCGACACCTTCAGTTCAGAGCGATTCCATAAACAATCTCACCTTAATTACACCGGGACAAATCGATCGAAGCTGCTTTGCATACCTTATTTACGACAGCATTCACTTCACTTCACAACCGAACTACGCAACCTTCCCAACCTTCAACCCGAGACCACCTGCACTTAACTTCCCTGCATCGTCATCCTTTCTCCTGCAGCATTACGAAAAGGTATTGTTTCCTCATCAAATTATGAATTGACGACGTCTAATTGTTTGATCTAAGAAAATGAAATTCACCCAGCTGCTGTCAGGAATGTATTTCATTCTGTGTCTATCAAGTAAAGAGCAGCTTGTCTAATCGGTTAACAAATTGAGTGACTGTGTGTAGACATAACAAAATGTGTCTGTTTCTCCCAATTTCTATTGCGTTTAATTTCACTACAAATCGTGTGTTTGATTTTTTGGTTAAGTGTATACACACTGTATTCTTGCTGCTCTGTTATAGTAACTGAATTATCTGAATCTGTCGTTGAATAAAGTTGGTTAATTATTATGGGTTCGGGTAAAGCTTCTATCAACATAATTATACAGCAGTTAACAACTGCTTGGATTATAAAGACTCTGCATAGCAGGATCTCAGTTTTGTAACAGAATTGAGAATTCCCGTTTCTAGACAAATCAGTTGTAAAACAGTTGGTGGGTGGAAATCAGTAGTGTCTACTTACATGATACGTTGTGATATTGGTTTTAATATTTTCTCATTTCTAAACAGCAGATCATTAAGGATGGATAAAAGTTGGATGACCAAACATCGACAAAGTAAGGAATATAAGGCCGGTGTTACCTCTTTCTTGGACTTTGCCTATTCGCGTGCGTCATGGGATGGGAGAATCTACTGTCCATGCCATAATTGTGTTGGTATGTCTTTGTTGGACAGAAGTACGGTGAAGTGGCATCTGGAAAGATATGGAATACTACAAAGTTACATTACATGGGTGGACCATGGAGAAGAATTCGAAGAAAGCATTACTAACAAAAGGACTGCCACGTCTCGTGAAGAAATGGAAGATATGATAACTGATGGATTGGGTGGTATTAGTCGTGATGAAGGTGAGGAACCCAATGCAGAGGCTAGGACATTTTATAAGCTTTTAGAAGATTGTGAGAAAGGATTATACCCAGGGTGTGTATCCTACAGCAAGATGTCATTCTTAGTGGAACTGCTGCATCTAAAGGCTCTTTACAAGGTTTCTAACAAGTTCGCAGATGAGTTGCTTCGTATGCTGAGTAAAGTACTTCCACCTAAGAATACAGTACCTAAGTCGTACTATGAGGCAAAGAAATTTATATCCGGATTAGGTTTGGACTATCAGAAGATACATGCTTGTGTAAATGACTGTATTCTATTTAGAAATGAATACGTCAATCTTGATGCGTGTCCAATATGTGGTGAGTCATGATGGTTTCAAGGTCATGAAAGTGCAGGAGGTATGAACAGTCCGGAAAAATCTAAGCAAAAGGGTGGAAAACTTCCCGTTAAAGTACTCCGATACTTTCCACTAACGTCTAGGCTGCAAAGACTATTCATGTCTCCTAAAACAGCAGGATCTATGACCTGGCACTCTACAGACCGAATAAAAGATGGAGTACTACGACATCCTGCGGATACAGAGGCATGGAGAAAACTTGACAACGTGAATCCTGCATTTGGGGCAGAGCCACGCAACGTTCGTCTTGGATTAGCTACAGATGGGTTCGATCCTTACAGTGACAAGAGTCACCCATATAGCATGTGGCCGGTTGTGTTGATTCCATACAACGTGCCACCGGAGACCTGCCTGCAAGATACCAATTACATATTGTCCATGTTGATTCCCTGTCCAAAAGCCCCAACAAATGATATTGACGTGTATCTGCATCCATTGATAGATGAGCTCAACGAGTTATGGTTGAATGGTGCATTAACATATGATGCACACCGTAAAGAGAACTTCCAAATGCACGCTATTGTACTTTGGACAATAAATGATCTCCCCGCTTACGCAAACTTGTCTGGTTGGGCTACTTATGGTAACCTGGCATGTCCAGTATGTCAAATGGACACACATTACTGCAGATTAAAGCATGGGAGGAAAAGTTCCTTTATGGGCCATAGACGATTCCTACCGGCCGATTGTTGGATCGTGAAATCCTGAATGCTGATCTGGCAGTGATTTGAATGCCAGACAAGGTTGGGATGACGCTTCAGCTCCAACTCCGTTGAACCTGCAAGTAGGGGAGCGCAACAGAGGGGGTGCCTCTGGGTCCCTCTCCGATGCTTAAATGAGTATGTGTGTGAATAAAACTCAAAGCGTAAAGAACGTATGTAAAGCAAGGGTATTTATAGGGTAAGAGAGATAAAACCGTATATGGCAGCTGAATATCTTAGTGTACATTGTATTGCCGAAGATTCGGATCGTCAGTTACTGCGAGATATTGCAGTTACCAAATCTAATCCTTAGTGAATATGTGACCGAGATATGCGGGATATCGTGGCCACTTCCTTATTAACGGTTTTGTGGGACCAGAGGAGTGAGGCAATGCTCTCTTCGGGGCGAGCACTCCCATGTCGAGCAGTGGAAGGTCGCGACCTGGTAGAGAATGGCGAGCAGTCTGAGAGCCTTTGGCATCCCTATAGACTTTGGGCTCGATTCTGGATTACTCGATGGTGGGCCAAGTTTGGCTTGTACTTGGGCCGATCCGGTTCGGATGTCATGGGTTTACCCCCTCTATAGTTATTGGGCCTTCGAGGCCTTTTCTTACTGGGCTATCACTATCGATACCCAACATTTGCCCCCGAAGCTTGATTGAAGTTCCTTCAGTCGAGCTTGATTTCTTGGTAGGGTTTGAGGTAGTGACGTCCCTTGAAGTGGTTCAGGACCTTTGAGACACTTCAGGCTCATTTGGCGAGCAGTTTCATATCTGTTCAAAGATGAAAGAATATCCTTCCTTTTATTCCCTATTGGCGATCACTCGAGGTGACCTAGGCTTATGGAAGTCTATCTTTCTTAGTTAGGCGATCATTACCTACCCGAGGTATTTCTGCTAAAGCCTTATTAGTGCGTAGGCGACCATCTTGTCTCCTTAGTGGACTTTTAGCATTTAATAACTGCTCAGTTGTCCAGAAATCGAACGGTCACCTTAGGCACGCCTGTCCTTTAATTTTTCGTAAACCTAGGGTAGTTTGACAGCTGTCTGTACCAGCCAACCGTTTGTCTCTTGGAATTCTGACATTGCTTCGGTTTTCTCCAAAAAGGGTGCAATCATTCCTCTGTGTCGCTTCGATTTGCTCGTGGCGGTTACTCCCCTTTTGGTCTATATAAGAAACGTCAGTTTCTGTATTCTGTCTTTTACGCTTATCCACTCTCTTAGATTTTCAGAGCTTCATTGCGATCCTTTCCATTTCCTTTCCCAACCTTCTTCAGCCTTCTTCCCATATTTCCATGGCTCCCCGCAGTCAGAGAGTCAAGCACATGGCTCCCAAGGGCGCCAACAAAGCCAACGCTCCCAGAAATGCTGATGTACCCTTGACCATCAGAGATGAAGTCGTGCCCCCCTCAGTGGAGGAACAGACTGATTGGGCAGGACTGCAACCACTCCTGTGGTGGTGGATGGGCCTGAGCTGAATACGCCCATCTTCTCTCCGAAAGGTAAACCTTCGCCCTTTTACTGCTCTGCTTTGGCAATATCCTCTGTTTCCTTTGTTTTTTATACCTGTTGTGCTATACTTGAACTGTTCTGAGTAGATGTCAAGCCTAACGAATTGAAGCCGGCGTATTTTAAGACCATGGTGGCGCTTGGTGGCTTTAATGCAGAGGATGCTCCTAGGTATCCTGGCTTAGGTCTGCATTTTCCTCACGACAAAGAGGTTTACGTTTATGCGGCCCAGGTCGATGCTGGGTTGCGTTTTCCTCTCTTTGAGGATTTGCAGACATTGTGCCAGTTTCACGGGATTCATCCCACGCAGCTCGTTCCGAATGCCCTCAGGATGTGGGTTGGTTTCAAGTTCCTGTGCATACGCCAAGAGTGGGAGTATTCACTGGCCTTGTTCCGATGTTTCTTCCGACTGGCAGCAGGGGCGAACCACCTCCACCATTTCCAACCACGCTGGCCGAAGTTTTCCGAATGGGGAGGCCCTCAAGCATGGAGTTGGAATGTTCATGTCCATCTGGTTGACGATTTTCGGACCACCAACTCCAATTATAAGAAGTGTTACTTCTTTTATAAGGGGGGGTGCCCTGGAAATTGTTGATCCCGGACAAGGATTTCCCTCCTTCCTTCGAGGAGCTATCAGAGAGTGATCGGAACGCCATCGATGACATATACCGGTCGCATCGGTCGTCCCAATTCAAGTCCATTCGCTCGGTGGTTGAAACTACTGAAAACATGCTTGAGATGGCAGGCATTCATCTAGCCACGCCAATCTTTGATGATTGGGTAACTTTCTAACCTTTTTCCTTGTTTTATCGCTTGTAGGCAAGGTCGTAGGAAAGAGCCAAAAACTGATAGGTCTCTTTGATGACCAGGAATCGGTGGGACTGTCCTCCGACCAGGCATTGCTGAACTCTCCTCCTCCCCCTCTAGGCGTTCGTCCAAGAGGAAGTCTGAGGAGGTGCTTCCCTCGGCCACTGCTGACCCTCGCCAACCAGGTATGTTGCTTTGTTATTCATAGATTTAACGTCTTCATACTTTGCGGTTTTTTGTTTTTGACATTTTGTCTTGTTGTTTTGCAGAGGAGTCCTCGACCGACATGGTCCGGGATCATCCTCCTCCTCCCTCCAAGAAGGTCAGGAGTGAGGAATGTCCGGAAGTCGACCAGCATCTTCCTCCTCCCCCTCCTGGGGGCCCTTCCGCTAATAAAGGGAAGAGTCTGGACGTGGTGCCTCCTTCTCCCTCTCCCCAGGGCCCTTCTGCCACCAAGGGGAAGGTTTTGACCTTAGCACCTCCTGTTCCTACTGTGCCCACGGTTCCTCCTAAGGAGTGTGGGACCAGGAAGAAGGGGCATGCTGCTTCCAGTTCATCGAGGGCTCCTGTGGAGGAGCATTGCTCCCTTGCCAGCTTGTTTCAGCCGCTTGAATCAGCGAATTCTCGGGAGACTTGGGTCCCTTGTGGGGACCTTATGAAGAAGGGGTACCCTTCCCAGAAGAGCCTCCGGGGTAGCCCGGATATGTGTATGCGGCTTCTGGACGGGATAATTCCCCCCACGGACCGCTCGATTGTTCCCACGGAACTTCATCAGATCGAGGGGTTCCTTCGGTCCCACTTTGAACGAGTGGCTTTGGTAAGATCTCATATTTTTATTTCGTAGAGTCCTTTCGTTGTCGTTCCCTTATTGTTTGTTGTCCTGACATCTTTTATTCTATATTTGTTGCCAATTCGTTCGGGAAGAGGTGATTCTTGGCCGTGTCTTCGGGGAGCTCGCCGACAAGTATTCCAGTGTGCTCGTCGAGCTGGAGTAGTACCGAAGCACGGGGGTCACTCCTGAGCAATTGGGGACTATCAAGACGACTGCGGATGCAGCGATCGCCTTGGCAAATGATACACGGGAGGAATACCTCAGGAAGGAGCAGCGCCTCCTTGCTGATGTCCAGAAGAGGGAGGCTGAAGCCGCTACCGCTCTTCAGGACTTTGATGCTCTTCACCTGTGTTTAGATCAGGTAGAGATCGTCCGAGTTCGCCTAGATGCTGAACTTAAGGAAGCTCAAGCGCAAGGGGCAGAATCGGAGGCTCGCAGGGTCGTTGCCGAGGCGCAAAGGGCCGCTGCTGATGCCCAGAGGGAAGCTGCGGTGGCCCAGATGGAAGCTGCGGAGGCTCGGAGGGAAGCTGCGGAGGCTCGGAGGGAAGCTGCGGAAGCCCGGGGGATTGCCCTTGAGGAGGAGAGGGATCGGCTAGATTCACAATTGAAATCCGTCCCTTCGCCCCAGAGCGTAGTTGAGGCATTCAAAGCCTCTGAGGATTTTGAAGACTTCGCTCTGAAGGTGATGAAGTCGGCAATCGCCGATTTTCTCCAAGTCCTGGTGGATGATGTCCGGGCGGTCGATCCCAATTTTCCCCTTGAGGAAGTTGGGTCCTTGAGGAGCTTCCTCCGGAGTCGTAACTCTCAGTCTACCCTTGTTGCTGAAGGGGTTGTTCCCGAAGGCGGACCAAGCCTTCCTGCCCCCGAAGGCGAGCAAATCGTCCCTGCCCCTGAAGGCGAGCCAAGTGCCTCTGCCCCCGAGGATCCCCAAGCCTGAAGTCTCCATCTCTTTTATTGACAATATTTGCCTTTTGGATAGCTGTTTTTCTTTGTAATTTTTTGTTTTCCTTGTAATTATTTATTTGATTTAAGACTTGGCTTCTTTTATTGAATGCCTTTATATTCATAAGCCTTTTATTCGACTTTGAACATGCTTGGCTATCTATCCAACGTCTTAATCATAATTACTCTTCGACTTCCTCTTGACTTGTAATGTCTTCGACTCTTGAAGTCTTAGACCAAGCATAAGTCGATCTTTCTAAGGATAATACTTCTGATACTTACAAGCATAAACTTCTAAGTTCAAAGAGATATTACCTTCTTTGAAGTTTAGGCCTTCGAGGTCATCCTAAGGCTTTGTCATCCATAGTGATCGCCTAAAATTCTTTGTTAGCAGATCTCTTTGTTTGGTTTTGGCGTCTGCTTCTCATCTTGCCTAACTTTATTGCTATGTCTTTTGGCGTCAGAGATTTTTTGTTTTGCCTAGCTTTATTGCTAGGTCTTTTGGCCTGACTTTGGCGTCAGGGCTTTTTGTGCATGTTATCAGGTTTTTGCCTCACTCTTGGCGTCAGGTCTTTTGAGGCCTAACTTTGTTGTTAGGGCTTTTGTGGCCTAGTTTTGTTACTAGGGCTTTTTTGGCCTAACTTTGTTGTTAGGGCTTTTGGCCTGTCTTTGGCGACATGGCTTTTTGGCCTGACTTTGGCGTCATGGCTTTTTGGCCTAGCTTTGTTGCTAGGGCTTTTTAGCCTGACTTTGGCGTCAGGGCTTTTGGCCTGTCTTTGGCGACAGGGCTTTTTGGCCTAGCTTTGTTGCTAGGGCTTTTTGGCCTGACTTTGGCGTCAGGGCTTTTTGGCTTCGGCTTGCTTCGAGTGGACACGCTTTATGAAGGAATGGCTTTCTTTTATTGACATAATCAGTTTGATTACAAGCTATGCATAAAATCTTCTTAAATGCTCAGAATTAAATGGACGGGGTAACCTCTCGCCTTCGGTGGTTTCCAAATAGTAGGATCCTGGTGCGGCGATCTCTACTACTCTGTATGGTCCTTCCCATTTGGCTGAAAGTTTGTTTTTACTGTCCAGCCTTGTAAATTCATTCATTCTCATAACCATCTCCCCCACGAAAAATTGGCGAGCGCTGACTTTTCTGTTGAAATACCGAGCGGTCGCCAAACGCATCTTTGCCTATGTCTTTTCTGAGAGACATCTCTTTTCCTCTGCTAAGTCGAGGTCAGTTCTGCGCTCGATCTCATTTGCCTCCGCGTTAAAGTGTATGATTCTGTGGGTAGGCACTGCTAATTCAGCTGGTGCTACTGCTTCTGATCCGTACACTAAACTGAAAGGCGTTTCTCCTGTGGCCGCCTTAGGCGTTGTTCTGATTGCCCATAATACGTTTTCTAGTTCGTCTGCCCAGTTCCCCTTGAATGCTCGAACTCTTTTCTTGAGTCCTGCTAAGACAACCTTGTTGGCTGCTTCAGCTTGCCCATTCGTTTGAGGGTGATGTACTGAACTGAAACGATGGTCGATATGATACTCTTCACAGAGCCATTTCAACTCCTTTCCAATGAATTGTGGACCGTTATCGCTGATGAGTATTTTGGGAATACCAAACCTGGAGAATATGTTGACCTGCAGGAACTTGATAACTTGGAATTCCGTTGTTGAAGCTAGAGCTTTCGCCTCTACCTACTTAGTGAAGTAGTCGATTGCCACTATAATGTGAGTACGCTGACCAGTGCTAATGGGAAAAGGACCCAATATATCGATTCCCCATTGAGCGAAGGGCCAGGCACCCGCCATTGCGGATAATAATGTCGATGGTCGACCCGATCGTGGTGCAAACTGCTGGCAAATTTCACACTTATGTGTTAATTCGGCTGCGTCTTTTCCCAAGGTCGGCCAGTAATATTCCAATCTGAATATTTTCCTGCTTAGCGATCGAGCGCCTTCATGACATGCTGCTGCCCCTTCATGAGCTTCTCGAAGAACCTTTTCTGTTTCGGGCAGAGCAACACATCTCAAGTAAGGCGTCGAATAACCTCTTCTGTAGAGTTCTCCATCGATGATTAGATAATTGGCTGCGAGTCTTCTAATCTTAGTGGATTTGCCTTCGTCCTCTGGGAGGATGCCTTCTTTCAAATAATAATCTGGAACGGGGTCATCCAGGTGACCTGTTCTTGAATGTTGAAGACCTCCGCTCTGTTTTCAAGGACTGAACATAGGGCCTTTTCCAGAAATTGCACATCCTGGATTGTCGCCCCTCCGAAGGCTAGCTTACTTAAAGAATCTGCCATCTGGTTTTCTTGGCGAGGAATGAATTCAATCGCGAAATTTGGGATTTCTGCGACCAGCTTTTTGGCAATGCCGAGATATTTCTTCATCTTTTCTCCCTTTGTCTCGTATGCGCCATTAACCTGATTGACAATGAGCTCTGAGTCGCTTCTTACTTTAAGCGCAGCTATACCCATTCCTTTTGCTAGTCTGAGTCCAGTGATAAGAGCCTCATATTCTGCTTCGTTATTGGTCGCCGGGAATGTCAAGGCGATCGCGTATTTCAGAGGCTCGCCCTCAGGAGGAATAAGAATTAAACCTTCCCCCGAGCCTTCTTTTGACGAAGACCCATCCGTATAGAGTTCCCAGATTTGATTGTCATTTGCTGACTGACTTGGCCTATTTTCTGCCTCCGCTTGACCGTTACTCGTGCTTTCCACTATGAAATCAGCTAGTGTTTGACCTTTGATGGCCGTTTTTGGCGCAAATTTGATCCTGAACTCGCTGAGCTCGATCGCCCACTTGACCATTCTTCCTGAAGAATCTGGCTTCATCAGGAAGTTTTTGAGAGGTTGATTGGTGAGAACCGTGATGTCGTGCACATGAAAGTAAGGTCTCAGCTTCCGAGCAGCAATAACTAAGGCATAGAGATACTTCTCAATCTGGACATATTTTATTTCTGCTGAGTTGAACATTTTGCTAATAAAATACACTGGACTCTGAACATTATTCTCCTCCCTTATTAAGACAGCACTGGCTGCCACATCGCTAATGCCTAAATAGAGGAAAAGCTGCTCGCCTGGAACGGGTTTTGCCAGAGCTGGGAGTGTTTGAATATGCCTTTTAAAGGACTGGAATGCTTCCTCGCAGTCTGGCGTCCACTCGAACTTGCGGTTGGCCCTCAAGGTTTTGAAGAACGGGAGGGACCTGTCGCTTGCTTTGGAGAGGAAGCGGTTAAGAGCAGCTAGTCGGCCGTTCAGGCACTGGACTTCCTTATGGCAGGTTGGCGACTTCATTTCTTCTATGGCCTTTAGCTTTTACGGGTTTGCTTCAATGCCCCTTTCGCTGACCATAAAACCCAGGAACTTCCCAGACTTGACTCCAAAGGCGTACTTTGCTGGGTTCAGGCGAACGCTGTGTCTCCTCATGCATTCAAAAGCTTCACGGAGGTCGGTGGTATGAGGATTGCCTTTGATGGATTTGACGAGCATATCATCTACGTAGGCCTCCATGTTCCTTCCCAGCATGTCCTGGAACAGGCGGTTCACCATCCGCTGATAAGTTGCCCCGGCATTGATGAGACCAAAGGGCATCACCTTGTAGCATAGAATGTCCCCGTCAGCATAGAAAGCAGTGTGGGCCTCATCATCTGGATGCATTCTGATTTGGTTGTAGCCTGAATAGGCGTCCATGAAGCTCAGCATCTCATGACCCGAGGTAGCATCGACCAACTGATCAATTCTCGGAAGGGGATATGAATCTTTGGGGCAAGCCTTGTTTAAGTCGCGGAAGTCGACGCACATCCTCCACCTGCCGTTTGATTTCTTGACCAAAACTGGGTTGGCGACCCAGCTCTGGAATCTTACTTCTCTGACGAAGTCAGCTTCAATCAATCTGCCGACTTCCTGCCTGATCGCCAAACGCTTATCAGTCCCGAATGATCTTCTCTTTTGGGCGATCGGCTTGATGGAGGGGTCTATCCTGAGCTCATGAGAGATAATATCTGTGCTGATTCCTGGCATGTCGCTCGGCTGCCAGGCGAAGAGCTCTTTGAATTCCTTGAGGAGGGCGGTCATGGCCTCCTTCTGATCCTCTTTCAAGGTGGTCCCAATGCGCACCTTTTTGTCTGGACCATCGATCTCGACCACCTCCAATTCCTCCATGGGTGCTGGACGAGCCAAGTCCTCGCGGGGATCGGCCTCTGTCTCGATGGCGAGAGCCTCCCTTTGGTTCTTCCTGCGCAGGCAGTTCACATAACATTGTCGCGAGGAAGGCTGATCTCCGAGCACTTCTCCAATCCCATTGGGAGTGGGGAACTTCATCTTCTGGTGGACAGTGGATGCCACAATCTTATTTGGGTTGATCGTGGTCCTCCCTATGATGGCGTTGTAGGATGTAGGTGAATCGACCACTAGGAAAGTGACCGACACCTTAATGCTTTTCCACCCTTCGCCAAATATTACTGGCATGGTTATAGCCCCCAGTGGATAAGTTGTTCTTCCCGCAAACCCGATCAGTGGAAAGTCGACCCTTTTCAGGTCGCGTTTGGATTTGCCCATCTTCTCAAAGGCGTCCAGAAATAGGATGTCTGTCGAGCTGCCTCCGTCGACCAGAATCCTTGCAACATCACAGCCGTCAATATCTGCCGTAATGACCAGAGCATCGTTGTGGGACGTGGTGACGTGTGCCAAATCATCTTCAGAGAATGAGATGACAATGTTCTCTTCAGGTCGGGGCCGCTTCCCCCAACTGAACTGCTGTAGAGATCTGAGTGGCGCAGACCTTTCTGGCGCTTGACCTCTCGCCGCCTGCCCCGAATCCTCCCGCAATCAGATTCACTCTCCTCTTGTTTCCAGAAGGCTCAGCTTGATCTGCAGGGGCTGGTGAACGATGCCTCCTGGGGGGCGTTCGACTTCGGTCTCGCCCTGCCACAAATTCTTTCAACATTCCCCCCTGAATCAACCTCTCTATATCTCGCTTCAGAATCTTGCAATCGTCTGTCTTATGACCCTTGCACTTATGGTATCTGCAATAGCTCTCGACATCCTTGCCCATGGGTAGCCCACCTCGACGAGGCATCGGTGGCCTCGCCAAGGATCTCCTCTCCATCTCGACTAGTACCGCTGAGATCTGCCTATTTAAAGGCGTGAAGTACTCAGGGACCTCTGGATGGCGAGGCGCTGGAAGAGACTCGACTCGGGGCTTACTTTCTTTTCCCTTCTTCTCCTTCTTTACCTCCTTCTTACCATCGCGTCGGGGTTCATGGGCTACCCTTAGCGAGGTCGTCAGGAGGTTAGCCTCGATGTTTGCGCGTTCAAGGTCTATGAAACCTTTTGCCCTGGATGCCAACTCCTCCAATGTCTCTATCTCCTTCACATGGTAGCTGTTTCGCAGCTTTCTCGAGGCCTTGTTGGCCACATCCAGACCTCTATAGAATGCTCGAATGATCTCCCCATCCGAGATTCGGCGATCTAATTCTGTGACGTTTTGATGAAAACGCCCATAGAAGTGGGACAGCGACTCTCCAGGCTGCTGTTTGACCGAGTCAAGGGCGACCACGCTCTTCAGCAACTGGCGCTCGCCCATATATCTCTCCAGGAACTTGCTTCTCAACTCTGCCCAAGTTCCGATTGATCCTGTAGGGAAGCCGAAGAACCAGGACGAAGCCGAACCCGAAAGAGTAGATGGAAATAGCAAAGCCAAATGATTGGGATCGTTTGACTTACCCATAAGGGAGACCTCATGCTTGTTGACATGTACGGTGGGATCTCCTCCAACGCTATACTCAGGTATGGCCCGAGCAACCACATCATTCGGGATTTTGATAGCGACAAGCGCGTCGGTAAAAGGATGAGAGGACTGCTCCTTGAAGGGAGCCACGACTGTCAACTGTCTTTCCTGGAGCCTTTTGTTGAGGAGGTCATCCATCTGATCCACAGTGCAGTACATGGGAGAGGCTCCGGGTGGAGGAGGACCAGAAGGATTGGCAGTATATGCTGTTGCTAGCTCCTAGGTGTGTGCTGGAGGTAGGGACTGCTGACCTGACGTCATCTCCTGATCCTCCTGAGGCGCAGCGGGACCAGGATTTGCCGCTTCTGAAGGTGAAGGCCCTGTGGCAGCAGGGCGGTGGTTTTCCTTAGGAGCAGAGGGATTGTTTTCCTGAGGAGCAGGGGCTTGGCGGCGCGCCTGTCCTAGGATGGCTTCCAGCAGGGAGACCATCTCGGGGGTTAAATTAATATCCTGCCCCACAATGTGGACTGTCTGCGGTGCAGGGGCTCCGTTTTGATCAGCAGCTGGGGTCGGTCTTGAATCACCGACATGTTCTCGAGCTGTCCGCAGAGGAACAACATTAACTCCTGATCGGCTGGCAGGTTCTTGTTGAAGCGGCGGCGGAATCAGAGCTATCTGAGGATCGCTCCCTAGTCTGATTCCGACGGTTGCTTTGGGATCGAGTTCTCATGGCTGAATTGCTCGTTCCCACAGACGGCGCCAAATGTTGGATCGTGAAATCCTGAATGCTGATCTGGCAGTGATTTGAATGCCAGACAAGGTTGGGATGACGCTTCAGCTCCAACTCCGGTGAACCTGCAAGTAGGGGAGCGCAATAGAGGGGGTGCCTCTGGGTCCCTCTCCGATGCTTAAATGAGTATGTGTGTGTATAAAACTCAAAGCGTAAAGAACGTATGTAAAGCAAGTGTATTTATAGGGTAAGAGAGATAGAACCGTATATGGCAGCTGAATATCTTAGTGTATATTGTATTGCCGAAGATTCGGATCGTCAGTTACTGCGAGATATTGCAGTTACCAAATCTAATCCTTAGTGAATATGTGACCGAGATATGCGGGATATCGTGGCCACTTCCTTATTAACGGTTTTGTGGGACCAGAGGAGAGAGGCAAGGCTCTCTTCGGGGCGAGCACTCCCATGTCGAGCAGTGGAAGCTCGCGACCTGGTAGAGAATGGCGAGCAGTCTGAGAGCCTTTGGCGTCCTTATAGACTTTGGGCTCGATTCTGGATTACTCGATGGTGGGCCAAGTTTGGCTTGTACTTGGGCCGATCCAGTTCGGATGTCATGGGTTTACCCCCTCTATAGTTATTGGGCCTTCGAGGCCTTTTCTTACTGGGCTGTCACTATCGATACCCAACACCGATCACCCATGGAGGAGAAACAAAAGCGCTTTTGATGGAATTGTGGAGTTAAGGAGTGCCCCACAAAGACGTTCCGGGGATGAAGTGTTGAAACAGTTAGAGTGTCTTGAACGAATTACCTTTGGTAAAACGCAGCCCCCTACAAAAGTAGGAGTAGACTCAATCACTGGAAATTGGAAAAAGAAGAGCATATTCTTCCGCTTACCGAACTGGGCAGAACTTTTGGTGCCTCATAACTTGGATGTTATGAACATTGAAAAAAACGTGTGTGATAACCTGATTGGAATGTTACTAGGTGTTTCTGGAAAAACAAATGATAATGTCAATGCCAGACTGGACTTGCAGGTGTTAGGCATAAGAACATCGTTGCATCCCGTCCGAAGGGGACCGAAGTTGGTGTTACCGAAGTTAGGCATAACCCTATCGAAACAACAGAAGATGAAGCTATGTGAGTTCCTAAAAAATTTGCGATTGCCAAGTGGTTATTCGTCAAACATATCTCGTTGTGTAAAGTTGAAAGACAGGAAATTGATCGGTCTGAAAAGTCATGACTACCATGTTCTAATGCAACGCATACTGAGTGTTGCAATTAAGGGATTACTGCCCAAGAATGTATGCAAGGCACTTATAGACATGAGCAACACCTTCAGAGTGCTATCCTCCAAGGAGTTGCACATGGAAGATCTAATGAAAATGGAGACGCAGTTACCAACCACAATGTGTAACCTAGAGAGAATCTTTCCACCATCATTCTTCAACATCACCGTACATTTGATAACTCACCTTGCAGAGGAGGCAAGAGTAGCAGGGCCAGTTCAATATCGATGGATGTATTCAATTGAAAGGTCAGTACTACTGTACCAAGTTCTTAAATGAGTTTTAATATGGGTTTAGTAGCTTATGATAATACTACTGTGATAGGATAATGGGGATAATGAAGTCCTTCGTTCACAACAGAAGTCGGCCTGAGGGCTCAATAGCTGAGGGTTATATTGCGCTAGAGTGTTTGACATTTTGTTCCAGATATTTACATGACATTGAGACTAAATTTAGCAGACACAATCCGGCTTTTCCTGAAGATCAGCTTCTTAGGTTGACGATAAGTGGGTTATGCATCTTTCGTCTGGCTGGAGCACCCATTGGTCGTGCAGTAGTTGGCGAACTGACCAACGAAGAATGGGGACAGTGTCAGCGCTACGTCATCAATCAATGTGAAGACGTCAAGCCCTTCATTGAGTAAGTGTTTCAATGTATTATTTCATTCATAACTCGTTCCATTTGAACTAATTTATGTCTAACTCGTTCCATTTGGACGTATTTTAAAAAAGGGAACACAAGCGGCAGCTCATTGGAGCTAGGGTTAATAGACGGGACATCGATGTGTTGCACAATAGAACATTCATCCAGTGGTTAGAAGGAAGGGTATGGAATCCTTAACCATGTGTTACGACTCATGAAAACGTTATTGATGTGTGCATTTAATTGCTTCTTGCATCAGGTTAATCGAATGTCTGGTCCCCCTGAGGATGAAAAATTACGTCAACTTAAGGCATTGTGTCGGGGTCCTTTATATGGTGTGATGACATATACTGGATATAAAGCTAATGGGTTCATTTTCCACACCAAGTAGCGGTCAAAGATGAGGAACTTTGACAACAGTGGTGTCTTATGCAAAGCTGATACAACGTGCTATGCTAGCTCCTCCGACAACAACCCCCTTGAAGGGGCGATTGATTATTACGGAGTCTTAAGGGAAGTAGTGGAGCTTCAATATCTTGGAGATCTCAACATTGTTCTGTTCAAATGTGACTGGTACAACGTACTATCATCATCCAATGGCGTGAAAGTGGATGAGTACGGGTTTATTTGTGTTAACACAACAAACTATTTAGCAATGGATGAACCATATGTACTGGCATCCCAAGCAACACAGGTTTTCTACTTGACTGACAATAATAATAAAGATTGGAGCACTGTGTTGACTGAGAGGCCAAAAGGCGGTTCGTCCTTGGCGGACAAATGTCTGGAGAATCTGTTGAGCCGTACAAGGAGCCCTCTGCTGCAGTGGTTGCTACTGTCCCGCATGCCGATCAGGTCGACGAGGAGATCGATTGGTGTAGGAATGACATTGATGCAGTAGAGGTAAAAACTGATGTCGTTACTGCTGTCATGCAAAAGAATGACAGTCACGATGGACCAGACATTCTTGAGGAAGAGGACACAACATCTGTTGGCGTGGAGGATAGTGATTATTCTTCATCTGGTGGGACCGACTCAGAATTGGAGGAAGACTTGTACGACTCCGAGCAAGACTCAGGGTCTTCATCCAATGATGATCCGGGAGAGGACTGACAAAGACTTTAGGTTAAACAACTACAAATGTAATTTGTATGTTCGGTTTGTACTATAGGTTGAGGATGTACTGCTGTGTCTGTACTGTAATGCAATTCTGTCTAATAGTCTTGACAGAATTGTTCGGTTTGTTGACATTTGTACTGCTGTATGTTCGGTTTGTTGACATTTGTACCGTATTGTTGACATTTGTTCTGTTTGTTAAATAATAGTGTTGTTCTGTGCTATGAAATAATGTATGTGTTATACATGCTGTCATACTGTTATCTGGTTCATACTGTCATCCTGTTCTCATTTGTTTTGTTTGTTATACTGCTGTTTGAAGACCATTACTACTTGCTGTGCTGATGTTTGTTCTGCTTTAAGTACTGCTGTTTGTACATTAATAGGATGTACTGCTGTGCTGTCTGTATTTACTTAAATACTGCAATTCTGTTTGTTCTGTACATTAATCTGTTTGTACATGTATACAAGTGTTGATACAGCAATTTGTTTGTTCTGTAATGCAATCTGTTTGTATATTAATCAGTTCTGTTTGTACAAGTGTGATGCAGCAATCTGTTCTGTCATGCAATCTGTTTGTACAAGTGTGCTGTTGATGCAATCTGGTTGTTCTGTAATGCAATCTGTTTGTATATTAATCTGTTTGTACATGTATATTAATCTGTTTGTACATGTATACTGAAATTCTGTTTGTACTTGATAAGAAAATCTGAGAGGTAAGTTGTACATTGCTATAAATTGATGTTTCAATGTATATACAATATAATTTCGACATATGCAAGTGCTGTCAATAAAACTGCTGCTCTTATACTGCAAATGTGCTGTGAAATTGCTGTTGTAATGCTGCTCATCCCTGCTGCTCATCGACTGCAAATCAAATTGGAACATCCAGCAATATTCAGAAAGTAGTCTTAATTTTGCTGTTTTGGGTCGGGATGGAAACGAGGTGTGAACCAAGTGTAAGAAGTCTTCTTCGGTCGAATCAAAGGCTTTCTTTATCGCATCTGAGGATAGACTACCTTGCTCTCTTGAAAATTCTGTACAAAACAGGACAGAGGGATCCGCATTTGAGAATCTTTATATACTATTGGATAGTTCAAAAGATTAGGAACACAAATTAGTATATAATTTTTAAACACAAACTGCATTTGCAGACATTTCATCTCCAGAAAGGGAACTTTTTATTAAACTGGGCGCATCAAAATCCTTCACTAGGGCTCATGAATCATAACAAAGATGGATTGGAGCTTAACAATAAATTGTTGAAAAAAAAAATCAAATTCATAAGGCAAGTTCATCGTGTATAGACATCGACAAAAAATTACACACCCACCACACCTTTAATAGTAAACAGCAATATTCATAGGCATAAGTGCTGCAGTATGACAAATATGAGACTAAATCTGTTTGCAACATGATGCTTGTTCTCCTAAATATGCGGCAATATGCTTGTTCTCCTATATATAACATAGTTTACATAATGGGGATGGACATACCTCCTAAATATGCTTGTTCTCTTCTTTGGGTATCCATTCCTGTTTTCAAGCCAAAGTTTACCACTGTGTTCATATGCATAACATTATAGTTGAAGATAAATAGGACAGGGACAGGGAACTATGTTCATAAATCAGGATTCTACCTTTCATTCGATAAATTCTGTGTACATTGAAGATATTCAATTCTGTGTACATTGAAGACATTCAGTGCTGTGCAATTCTGAGCCAACTATATTTTAAACATCAGATGAGACAGCATTGGTGTACATTTCAGGAAATTGCTGTTGTCATATGCATATACATCTGCAGCTTCCTTACGCAGCCCAACAGAAGACATAGTAATGGCAGAATCATATTTAAGGTTGCTTAGAAATCGAACAGATGACTGCTTAATTAACATATCAATGCAACCGAACACAGTTCAATTAGGTAGACAACATAAATCGAACCATCTGCTTACCAAAAATCGAACGCGGAACCCAGTCCCTTGCTCAGTCTCGCTATGGCCTCCTACACAATGAACCCAAACCGCAAATCAGAAATTCCTCATTGGAGAAAGCGGGAAATCACAGGAAGTTCAAAATCCGTGGGTGAGACAAACGACATGAAGGTCAGAAGGTTCAATTCTGTTTTATGGTTTGTCATTACATTATGCCCTATATTGTTTTCATAAAATTAATACAATGCATTATACACACTTAATAAAATGACTATGTATTATTTCCCTAAAATTAGTTATATGCATTTTACACACTTAATAGAATGAGTATATAAAAAAATAAAATATACTACCTACTGCTAATGGGCGTAATTTGCAGGTCAGATTTCTAGTTAATAGCGGGTTGTAACTTAACGTTATTAATAAATAAGATAATTTCTTGGGGAGTATGACTGTATGCTACTGATGTATTAGAAAAACAACATACCTACATATAATACTGTAATGTCTGTACAAGTTTGTATCTTATGTTTGTCTATACAATATATACAAGTTTGTATTATAAGTTTGCATGTACATATAATCCAATTTTGTATATACACACCATATCCAAGTTTGTATATACAATATATACACGTACATGCAAGTTTGTATATTTTGTATATACAAGTTTCTATTATATGTACAAGTTTGTATTATATGTACAAGTTTGTATTATACACAGTATATACAAGTTTCGTACCATTACCAACTATAAACCATTACATCAACTTAGGGTTTTAGGTTCCTCCTACGACATTCTAGGACTCTTAGCAGAAAACTTGACTAAATGTTTGGAAAACTAATTAAATGCTACTTACTCAGTATTAGTGTAATGCTTTGACAGTCTCATGTACATGACGAATATAAAGAAATGAAAAAATATACATACTCACCGCAGTATACTGAACCAGGTTAATCAGTTTGTACAATAGAACTCTCGAATTATTCTTTTAATTGTATATGTGGTATAAATTAAGAGCCCAACCTACTACCCAAATAATCCAAACGTCAAAAACTCTAACTAAAACACGACCCGTACTTGATTCTTAAATAATTTGACAAATTCAATTATTGACAAATTACTGCATGAGGGCTGAACTTGTTCATTCATATGTTTCATATTCAAGCCTCCAACAATTGGACCGAAGCCCAGCAGGAATTCGGACCGAAGCCCAAGCTTGCAAATCCGTTGAAGCCCACCCGGTTGTGTTGCCTTCTGCATCGACACAGAACCCATCTTCGAAGCAAATGCCATTCATAATGTGTGCTGACATGACTCTTGGGCCCACCAATTCTGCAGCTTTTCATTTTCTTCTCTAATTTACCGCGCCTTCCTTCTCTTTCCCTCGGTTTCTTCTGTTTCTCCATCTCCATCCAAAGAACATCCCCTCTTCCTCTCCTCCAACTTGTGTCAAAGCCACGGTTGATCAAGACTGATTCTGCAGATCTAGCAAACAATGTACGATTTCTTTTCTTGCACTTCGATCTGCTTACTTGTTGTTGAAGATAACCTCTGGATTCAGTCGTTTCTTCTTGTTTTTGGTCTGTGTGCTGTTCTTCAGTCTTTCCCTCGGCATCGCTCAGTCGTGTGTTCTTTCTTGAGTCACGGTTGTTGCTCTTCAGTATTTTCAGTGGTTTCGCTCATGCGTTTGACATTCGCTCAGTCGTTTGTTCTGCAAGAAACCTCTCTGCTGTTCTTCAGTCTTTCCTGTATTATGTCGCTCAGTTGTTTCTTATATTTTTTTTAACTGTGTGCTGTTCTTATGTGTATATCTGTTCTTGTGTGTAAATCTGCTGTTTTTTACTAACATTTTACTCCACGATACACACATAAAAATTGCTTCTTTACAATGTCAAACCATTTTGTTCGGGAAGATGCATGTCTTGTTCTGTTTTTTTTTATCTGTTCTCAAAGTAATATGTTTGGTTAATTGTGTTGAACACATTCGTCAGGATGGTGGGAACTAGAAGAATGAGGCTCAACAGTACAAACGTAGAACCCCCCCCCCCCCCCAATGAAGCCAAAAACAACTCGAAAGTCACCCCGGAAACTGTCCCGCGTAGGAGCAAGTAGGTTTACTTCTGTAACATCTTTTGTGGTTCATCAGTTGTTGACTGTACCCATATACTTTAACGAATTTTTTTACCTTTACACTTTCAGGTTCATCAGTTGTGGACTGCACGGTGCAGAACCCTACAACACCGATCACGTTGGACCCCTCAGTTGAAGAAACTCAACCACAGGAAACACAGCATGTTACTCCAGTGGTTACTGAGCCTGCGACAGAACAGGGTAAGTCTTTGTGTAAACCAAAACAGCCAATACCTATTTGAAGTTATTTAATCCTCTACTTAATATGGTCGTGCATTTGATATTAAGTACAGATGGTTTAGAAGTGCAAGATGAAGGTGTAAGACTGGAAGATGAAGGTGTACGTGTGCAGGAGGAATGTGTAAGGCCACCAGCGGAGAAGCTACGGAGGGGGCGGACCAGGTGTATTAAGCTATCCAGAAATGGAGTAAATGAAAAGGAAGAGTTACAGTTTAATTCTTTGGGCAAGGTCTGCTCGAAGAATGCATCGGTGTTTGCCTCATGGTGTGGGTGCATCGTACGTAAAAGAACGAATGCACCATTGATGGTGAAAGACTGGAAGGACATCCCAAAGGAACCCATTGACTACGAGGCAAAAATGCTAATGCTTGTTGGAGTAAGTACACTTATATGTACACAAACGAATGCGCCATGTGTATGTTTGCCAAAATGCTAATGCTTGTATGTTTGTTTCGCAGGAAAAGTTTGTGATCCCTGAAGATGAGAACTTGAAGCAACTGATTGTCTGCTGTCTGAGAGAGAAGTATAGGAATTATAGGGCAAACCTGAAAAGAAGGTATTATGACAAATACGTTAGCGATGAAGAAAGGATACAGAACATACCCCTGGACGTGGTGAAGGAAGAATGGGCGTGGCTAGTGAACTGGTTCAGTTCACAGGAGTTTAAGATGGTTAAACTGTGTTAATCTTGTTCTTTTATGCTTTACTGCAGTTTATAGCAAGTTTTTATATATTATTAACCATATGACTGTTTGTGTCCTCATACTTGAATTGAAGGTGAGGAGTGAGCGTAACAAAGCAAACAAAGCTCACCAAGTCATCATGCACACTGCGGGGACATGCAGCTTTGCCAAGACGGAACAGGAAGAGGTAATGAACCCCTACACCCACAGTCTGTTGAATTTAGTAACCACTCAGTTACACTGCATGTTTTTAAAAATGCAGATTCTGAAAAATAATGGGGTGCATCCGGGTGAATACCACATGTTTCGGAAGACCCATGTGGACAAGAAGGGGGTTCCTCGAGATGCCAAAAGTCAAGCAATCCTAGTAAGAGATAACACATCCTCTTCCTTCTTAATTTTTATAATGTTTCACACCTAACACATGAGATTGGATTGTACTGGTGTGTAGGCTGTAGTTGAACAAAGGGCTGCTGAACTGCAAGCGGAAGAGGATGTTCCCGTTGACAAGGATGCACTTTATGAAGAAATTCGTAAGCCTGAACGTCGTCGATCTCGTGTATCCAAAATTGCACGGATGATGGAGAGTGAGCAGTTGAAGAAAGCGAGGGAAGAAGTGGCTCTAGCTAGAGCTGAAACTGCATAACTGAAGAGGGTAGCAGAGAAGAGCTCAAGGAAGGCGGACGAGAGTTCAAGGAAGGCCGAGGAAGCGGCATTAACTCTACTGAAGTTCCAAGAAAACATGAACGTCGTCCAAAGAGATATGGCCTTCATGCGAAGGGCACTGCAAGCCAATGGCCAATTGCTCGATGATCCAGATGCACAAGGTACAGTCAACAAGTCTCTGTTTGAGTGATGGTACTCTTTTCTTTTGGCATGTTAATGTGATGTTGTTCTAATTCAACCTATTGGTGTGCTTGCAGATTGAAATGTTTGACTGTTGACGCAACACTTGCTTTAGGTAATCAGTTTTCACTTGCTTGCTTCGATGTCTAGTTGGGTTAGGCCTAGTATCGCATCTGTCTTGCTGGAACATATTTTGGAGTAGTTTGTAATGCTGGAACACATGAGTAGTTTGTTTTTGTTTGTTCTGTTTTTGGTCCTTTTGGACAACATGTACATGCGGAAACTTATTGTCTGCAACCTATGTGCTCTGTTTATGCTAAGGTTGCACACTTTGTATATGGAAATGTATGAATGGTTGTTTCTGGATGGTATGCAGTATATGTAATGTCTAGGTGGTAAAAATGCGGAACTTTTATTCTAAAACTGGTCTAGTTGTATTAGCATCGACAATTTGATTACCAATACATACGCCAAATACAGTCAGAAACAAATCGATGCAATTACCTTTTAACTGCAACAAAAGTAGTCAAGTAGGCAACGAAAATAACTGCGGCTACACGTAGACAATAACCTCAACACAAACAAAAAATCGCAATTTATTTCGCCCTTGTGAGTTGCATCAACCACAAATATTTTGTAACGCTATTTATGTATAATTAGTTTCTAAATATTTTAGACGTTATTACAACCAAACTGTGTCCACATAACGTAGACACAATAACAAAGAAACAGCAACACATATATGTTGTAGCCGATACATCAATTTTACCATCAATGAATACTGTATCTGAAACACGTATATAGCATCTATATAGTGCCGACGCTAATTACGTATGAACACCATTGACAATATATTGATGCTGAAGGTATGACCAACTGTTCATTCCAGCAGCGGCATACATTTAGCATCGGCATTTTGTCCGTGCGGATACCTTTAGCATCGGGGCTTTCAGGCACGACTCTTAGCATCGGCAAGGCCTCTTAGCAGCGGCAAAACCCAACTTAGCAACGACTATACGCCGAGCCTATAGTGCTATTTTCTTGTAGTGAGCAATCGCCAATAAGCATTAACTTAAACTTAAGCAATCGTCAATAAGCATTAATTCAAACTTAAGCAATCGCCAATAAGAATAAAATCACTTATGCATTAATAGTCATTCATACAACCTACGCCACTTGTTTAAGTATAAATGTTTTTCAAATGCTCTGCATTAAAAGTATTCTTCAATACTTTTCCTTCTTGGTATTCTAGTACATATGCATTTGGGTGAGGAATGACAATGACCTTGTAAGGTCCTTCCCATGTTGGTGACAACTTATTTACTTTATCTTGATGTGAGAATTCATGTCTTCGCCATACCCTCTCCCCCACAAAAAATTGGCGAGATGAAACTCGTCTATTATAGTATCTCGCCGTAGCTAAACGCATCCGCCCTTGAATTTCTTCTGAGGCCCATCGCTTTTCATTCACCATATCCAATTCCAAACGCCTTTGGTCCTCATTATTCAAGGCCTCATAATGCTTTACCCTGAGAGATTCGACTGCTATTTCTGTTGGAGCAACCGCCTCAGACCCATAAACCAATCCAAAAGGCGTTTCTCCAGTCGTCTTTTTTGGAGTTGTTCGCAACGCCCATAAGATATTTTCTAATTCTTCTGTCCACTTACCTCCCAAGGCGTCCAGTCTTTTCTTTAAACCATTCAAAACTGTTTTATTCGCCTCCTCCACTTGTCCATTGGCATGCGCATGTTTAACTAAAGCATGCCTATGGTAAATTTTCAACTCTTCACAAAACCATTTCAACTCTTTTCCGGAAAACTGTGGACCATTGTCACTAACCAAAACGCTTGGGATTCCATATCGAGAAACAATTCTCGACTTAATGAACTTGATAACTTGAAACTCAGTAGTTGATGACAACGCCTTTACTTCAATCCATTTGAGAAATAATCAACCGCCACTATTATATAGGTGCGTTGCTTAGATATCGGTAAATTCCCACCAAGTCAATTCCCCACTGTGCAAATGGTCATGCTGCACACACACTAGTAAGGTTTGCTAGTGGACGCACTATTTTCGGACTATACTTTTGGCATGATTCGTATTTCATAACCAAAGCAGTCGCCTCTTGATTCATCGTAGACCAATAATATCCTTGATTTAGGATTTTCCTCACAATTGACCTCGCTCCTTCATGACAAGCTGCATATCCTTCATGTACCTCCCTTAAAATGGTAGTTGTTTCTGGATAAGCGACGCATCTGAGATAGGGCGTCGAAAAACCCTTCTTATAAAGTAGACCACCAATTATTCTAAAGCTAGGAGCTAATCGAATAATCTTTTTAGAATTAGCTTCGTCCATAGGGAGTTCTCCTGATTCCAAATATGCTTTAATAGGCGTCGCCCAATCCACGGTCACATTTATGTTTGCGCAATGGATATTGACACTCCCATGATTGGTTTGAATGAAATGCACCTGTTTGGGCGTCGCTTGCCAAACATATTTGCTTAAGGCATCAACTTCTTGATTCGATTCACGGGGAATAGCTTCCATGTGAAATTGTTTGAATCCTGCTACTAACGCCATAACCTCTTTCCAATACAACTTCATTTTTTCATCTTTCGCCATATACTCCCTATTAATTTGGTTTACCACCAACTGTGAATCGCAATATACATGTAGAGAAGCAACGCCTAACCCCTTAGCCAATCTCAATCCTGTAACGAGAGCCTCATATTCCGCCTCATTATTTGTAGCCTTGAAGGTGAGAACTAGAGCATATCTTAATGGTGTTCCACGATCTGGTGGCGTTAACACTAGTCCTGCCCCGAGCTTTCGACTGATGAGGATCCATCCGTATGAAGTATCCAAGGATTTTCTTCTTTTTCTTTTTCTTTAGGCGTCGCTGGCTGAGGACATGTGGATTCTACAATGAAATCCGCCAATGCTTTGCCTTTGATGGTGTTTCTAGGAGCAAATTTGATTCGAAATTCGCCTAATTCAATAACCCATTTTACCATTCTCCCTGAAGCGTCTGGCTTTTGCAGGAAATGTTTTAACAGTTGATTTGTTAAAACTGTAATTTCATGTTCATGAAAATAAGGACGTAGCTTCTTTGCAGATACTACCAACGCATAAAGATACTTCTTAACCTCCAGATAATTCATTTCAGATTTGGCGAGCACTTTGGATACATAATACCCAGGCGCTTGACCTTTTCCTACTTCTTTGACCAACACCGAACTTACAGCAACCGGTGTGATAGTTAAATATAAAGAAAGTGCGTCGCCCTTGGAAGGCTTCGCCAACGGTGGAAGTGTCTTGAAATGCTTCTTTAAATCCCGAAAAGCGTGCTCACATTCGGAAGTCCACTCGAATTTCTTATTGGCCTTTAACACCTGG
The DNA here is from genome assembly GCA_946814005.1 of Chamaenerion angustifolium. Lineage (NCBI taxonomy): Eukaryota > Viridiplantae > Streptophyta > Magnoliopsida > Myrtales > Onagraceae > Chamaenerion > Chamaenerion angustifolium. Next base: position 8,707,479 of record OX328279.1, read on the forward strand.
AAGAAAGGGAGTGACTTGTCTCCTACTTTGCTAGAAAGCGGCTTAGCGCCGCTAGCTCTCCATTAAAGCTTTGCACTTCTTTATGGCAAGTTGGGTTTCTCATAGCCTCAATTTCTTCCAACTTTTCAGGATTGACCTCTATTCCTATTTGGCTGAACATAGATCCCAGAAACTTGCCTGACTGAACGCCCAAAGCACATTTTGCTGGGTTTAGGCGTACTTGGTGAAGGCGCATCCTCTCAAATGTTTTCCTCAAGTCTTCGACATGATCTGCGCTTTTTATGGATTTCACCAGCATGTCATCCACATAGGCTTTCATGGTGACGCATATCATTCTAGTAAAAAACTTGTTGATCATCCTTTGTTAAGTAGCTCTTGCATTTAACAAACCAAAGGGCATCACCGTGTAATGATATATATCACTATCCGCATAAAAAGCTGTATGCTGAGCGTCACCATCATCCATCTGTATATGGTTATAACCAGAATACGCATCCATAAAGCTAAGTAGCTCATGACCCGAAATGGCATCGACCAATTGATCTATCCTTGACAAAGGACAGGAATCTTTTGGACACGCCTTGTGTAATTCGCGATAGTCATGCACATTCTCCAGTTCCCATTATTCTTTTTGACCAACACCGGGTTGGCAACCCAGGTCTGAAACCTGATTTCCTTCACAAATTTCGCCTCTATCAGCTTTTCCACCTCTTGCCTAATTGCGATCGCCTTTTCTTCACCAACAGGGCGGCACTTTTGAGCAATAGGTCTGACCTTCAAATCCAGGTTGAGCTCTTGGGAAATGATATCCTTGCTAATGCCTGGCGTATCGCTAGGTTTCCAAGCGAATAACTCTTTGAACTCTATCGGTAACATCGAAAGAGCGGTAGCCTCTTGTTCTTTAAGCGTCACTCCAATTTGTACTTCCTTCCCTATGCCATCAACTTCCACCTTCCTCAATCCTTCGATTGGCTGTGGACGCCTCCTCTCTTCCCTGGGACCCTCCTCAGTTTGAATCGTCAAAGCTTCCTTCTTCTTGACATGCCGACGCGTCGCTTGAACATAACAACTACGCACTGCTGGTTGATCCCCTTTAACAACTCCTACACCATGTGGTGTCATAAATTTCAACAATTGGTGATACGTGGAATGTACCATTTTGTTTGGATTCAATGTCAAGCGCCCTAAAATGGTGTTGTAAAATGTAGGCGCATCCACAACAATGAAGGTGACCTCAAGGTTCAATGCTTTCCATCCTTCGCCTAGGCTAACTCGCAAAGTCACAGCCCCTACTGGGTAGGTGGTATACGAGGCGAATCCCATCAACGGAAAATTGACCATTTTCAAGTTCTTTTCCTTCCTTCCCATTCTTTTATAAGCATCCAGAAATAGAATATCGGTTGAACTCCCTGAGTCCACCAATACCCTCTTCATGTTGAACCTGTCGACCCCCATTGTAATCACCAAGGTGTCATCATGCGGGGAAGTGACATGTACCATTTCTTTTTCTGAAAAAGAAATGATCACTTCCTCTTCTTCTCTCAGGCGCTTTCCCAGCTTGGAGGTCCCTGACATTTGAGAGGCGTATACCTCCCTCGCCGCACATATTTTTCCTCCTGAGGTGAAACCTCCACATATCATATTCAGGTCCTCTTGTCTGCTAAGTCCAACTCCAGTTTGAACATTCTTAGGCAACTCTTTCCTTAGACTCCTACTCCTCTGGCGTCGGGCCAAGAAGTTTTTTAAGTGTCCCTGCTGGATCAACCTTTCAATATCCTTTTTCAAGATATGACAATCATCCGTGTGGTGCCCTTTACAGTGATGATATCGGCAATATTGGTTAGGATTGCTTCCCATAACCGTGTCAGGCTTTCGAGGTGGTGGGGGCGTTGCCCAATTCTTCTTTTCCATTTCTGTCAAGATAATGGAGATTTCTCTATTTAATGGAGTGAAGTTCTGAAAAACTTCTCTTTGAGGTCGAGGTCCAAATGAGCGGCGCCTATCATCCTGTCGCCTATCGTCCTGTCCTGACTTTGAGGAGCGCTGCTCCGGTCTTTTCCCATCCGTATTATCTTTTTTGAACGTCTCCTTGTTAGCCTTCCTTCCTTCCCTTGCAATTTTCAAGTCTATGTAAGACTTGACCCAGTCAACCATTTCTTCTACAGTGGTGACTGGTATAACACTCAGGCTATCATACAAAGTCGAACCCCTCAGTCCCAATCCTCGAATAATGGCACGAATAGTCTCCCCCTCCGTGATGGCTTGATCGATTCCAGCTAGTTCTTTATTGAATCTAGAATAGAAGCCGCTCAAATTTTTTTCCCCCTTTGGCCTTATGTGATCGAGCGTTCCCACACTTTTTAGGAGGCGACGCTCTCCCATGTATTTCACGATGAATTTTTCTTTCAACTCCCCCAATGACTATATTGATGCCTTAGGGAGATTGAAAAACCAATGCGTAGGAACATCCCCTAAGGTAGCAAGAAAGAGCAATGCAAGATGTGTTTCGTCACTTGTCCTCCCCAACAAAGAGTTTTCATGTCTTTGTATATGTAAAATAGGATCACTGTCACCATTATATGTATCTATCCGAAAAGTCAGTTGTACGTGAGTCGGCAATGAAGCTGACAATATTTCTGGAGTGAATGGATGCGTTGACCTATCTCGTAGGTGAGGCATGGTTCGACCCTTTTTCTCCTTCAATGTTTGAGCAATGATCTCTTTGACATCCTCTTTGGTTAATGTACCCGGAGCAGGAGCCGTTGTCACACCAGTGCCCCCGTGGTGGTACTTGTAGGAAGAGGCGCTCCTGGCGGGTTTCCTAGTACATCTCGTGGTCTAGACGTAGCTTCATGTGCTGCCTGAGCATTTGCTCTCTGAGCTGCTCGAGCAGCTTCCATTTAATCCCTTCTATCCAAAAGCTCGTCGAGAGCCATTATGAACGCTGGTGTCAGTATAATCTCTGGAGCTACCTCTACCCGACGAGGTGGCGCCCTTACCACGGACGAGTCTATACGAGAGTGTGCGGGTCTTGGCATATCATGATCATATCTTTGCTCCTCAGGAACTGCTTGTTACTTAGGGGCGGGCTCTTCCGGAGCAGATTGGGGCGGCACCATTGAACCGGTATGTATGATGTCTGTCCCAAGTGTTGTTGCTAGTTTTGGAGCGAATCGTCCTCATTGACTTCGCGAATAGTCTTTGCTCGTGTTGCAGGTGGAACCATGGTTGACTTTTGTTCAAAGGTTCCCACAGACGGCGCCAATGCGTTGGATCACATAAACCGTATTCTCCTTCCAGGTGTTTGCTCTGTTGACCTGCACAAAGGAAAGCCCGGGGTGTCCCGTTGTTTCCCCTCCGATGACAAAGTGAGTCGGAGATTCGTTTGTAATATGTATGTTTGTATATAATGCTCTGGTCTCAGAGAATACTTACCCCATAATGAAGGTGATACTGAACTATTTATAACATTTCATACCTGTAATCATAGTCGAGTCAGAATATACCATGGTTATCCTAGCTGTCCGTAAGGCGAGCTGACCATAGTTACTTTAAAGAATATTCTCCTGTAGTGGCTACTCCTTTGCAGACTATCCTTTGGATTTGTTTAATCCTAGGCGTGCTAAAAGCAACCGACCTAATTCGTAGGAGTGCAGGCGCACCATCTGTGTTGGCAGTGGATGCGGTGTCACACATTAAAACTGAACAATTCCTCGGGCGACGCCTTTATGAATTATTCGCCAAGGGTGACGCCCATATGTAATTGGGCTTTAGGTAAATGAAGTCTGAAGTACTAATTGAGCCAAATGTTTAAACATAGCTCAGTCCAATATTTATGAACCATCAATAATATATTTAAACAAGTGTGCACTCCACGCCCTCCTGACTTGTTTAATGTAATACTATGATCCTATTAGTCAACTAGTCAATCCAATTAAACTAAAATATCTAACGCATGGTTTGTCCAAGTATTTTCATGCTGACTGCAAAAATGTGGAGTTGAGTTTTTTTCTGGGATGGGAGGAAAAATACTACATAGTGATCCCTTGCCAGTGTTTTTTAGTTATTTCGCCCCAGCAAGTTCTATCTAGTTGCAAATAGGTTGAAAATCCTAGAATAACAATGAATATAAAATTTTATTTGCAAATTAACAATTAACGATTACTTTTACATACCAATTTCATCAAAATGCGTGCCAAAAATATTAACTTTTATAAACAGCTGTTCTTTCTCGATTATATATTTGACCCTAACAACTTTAAAATAAAATACAAATTTTAAATAAATATCGCTATCATAATAAATACATTTTGAGACCTCAAGCGGCTGTGTAGTCCACTCCTGTTCTCTGTTCAGTTTGCGAAACCCCCCAAAATTCTAGGGTTGCAAACTGTGACAGATTCCTTAGCAGCAATCCAATTGGCCAAGGTCTGTCGCATTTATTGCATACAGACAAAGTCAATGACAAGCTACAATTTCAGACCAATCCTACTGCAGCAATGAAAGGACGTTTTCATGCACACCATGCAAGAAGACGCAACTCACTGAGAACGGAACCAGGTGCTTTCCGAGCCGAATTTGCAGCAACCATCGGGGCTCTGCCTCCAGCAATCATAGGCACATCCAATCCCAGACAGATGTCGAATTAACCAGCACGGTGGAGTGCATGCCCAGCGTTGCAAACGGGACGACGACTTCCCACAGAACCGAGACAGCGGGAGGGCCACCGAACGCAGAGGCTCAACTGTCAAGTGTCCAGCAAGCTGCCCTGCATCCGGTCACTGTTTTGCAGGAGTTGTCAGCTGCGGTGAAGACACGGCCCCCACGAGATGAATTCTGATTCCAATTCCGTTGGCCCGAACAAAAATGGCAATCCGGTGGTCGACTTGGATTCGAATGAACACGTGCTTAGCTAGACATGGTATGTGGGCAAGCTTATAGCTCATAAACCGATCAAATTGAACGTGATCACAGGAGTACTTCAGTCGACTTGGGATAGATATGGCTGAGTTACGATATCGGAAGTGGAGACGGGAATTCTATTATTTGATTTTGAGAAACAGGATGTAGCCGAACAGATTTTGGACCGCTCACCATGGGCGGTTAATGGGCACATCTTAAACATCAAAAGATGTGACCCGAGCGTGGGAGTAAATGACATTTAATTCCACAAGGTAACATTCTGGATACAAGTGCATGACCTAGGACCTGCAAAATTTAATGATGTCAATGCTCCTAAGATAGGCAAATGCATTGAGTTTGAAAAGCATGATGGTAGGATCACTAGAAGCTATATGAGTATTAGAGTGGAAGTAAATGGGGAGGTACCATTGATGGCGGGGTTCTGGTGGAAGAGCTCCCAGAGTTTGGCGAGATGGGCTTCGATAAAATACGAGCGACTATCAGATTAATGTTATGGGTGTGGTGTGTTAGGTCATACAACTCAGGCATGTAGAAAAGATGTTCAGATGGCGGAGCAAGACCAAAGTGTTCCAAGGTACGGCCCGTGACTAGTGGGCATACGACCAAAACAAACCACGCCCAAGCAACATGTGGGTGGAGAGGAAGAGCAAGGACCGAAACAGAATCAAGGTGCTAGGAGGTTATGGTTCGATATCACGGCCGAGGTGAGAAGGAGGGACTCGGGTAAGACAAAAACACCCGAGCAAAATGGGACTAAGGAAGATAATGTTCGGGCGGGGAAGGAGAGCAACGAGGGGGACCAAGAAACAATGGAAACCGATTGCGAACCGGAAGGGGGTGGATCATCAAAACAACCATGCCAACCAAATAAACCCATGGCCGATGTCCCACCTATGTCGACAGCCCTAACCATACACATACCACAATACCAAGCCGGCCCTAGGCCACTGCCAAAGACCTTACATTTACCAAAGATCCGAACCGAGCTAATCCGCAATGTCCATAGCACATATGAGAACCTAACCCTACCAAGCCTAGACCGAACCGAAGCAAACCATCCAGAGACGGATCGAACCAACAACCAAGCCACCCAAAGCCCACTCATGATCACATACTTGCCCGACAACCCAACACCCATGGACATGACCAAAGCCCACATAACCCTCCAAACCTATATAGTCGAAAACCCACCTGATACACCACCACCATCCACCGAACCACAACCCCCTTCCGAATTGAGCCCCTATTTGAACAAGATGACGCTAAAGTGTACTGGTGATGAGATGGAGGAACAACCGGGAACAAAAAGGATGAAACGGCATCAGGGGTGTGATTGAGAGGACGAGGAAGAGCTCGGGGAGGAAATTGACCAAGACCAACCCAACCAAGAACAAAAGGGCCGAAAGGAGGAAGATAGAAACAAGCATGAAGGAGGAATCATATAACCTGAACAAGAGTTCTGGTGGCTGTCCCGAAACAGCCATGGGTGTCCAATGAATGTAATCTCATGGAATTGTCAAGGTTTGGGGTCTGCCCTGACAGTCCAACACCTCCAAGATCTCAACAAAAGGTATCGCCGGAGAATCATTTTCTTAATGGAGAAAAAAACGGGGATACCTACTGTGACAGGATACAGACACGACTGGGAATGGAAAACAAGCACTACGTGAGCCAAAGTGGGGCAGCGGGCGGACTATGGTGGACATCGGAGACTAGGGTCGTAATAATATATGACGATGCGAACATAATTGATTGTGAGGTGCATTTTACAAGACAAACCGAAATGAAGCAGGTGACATGGGTATATGCGAGCACGGAGACGCATGAACGCACCTAGACTTGGAACTTCCTACGCACGATAGGGGTGGGCTGAAGCGGTCGATGGATGGTGCTCAGAGATTTCAACACCATATGCCACCAACAGGAGAAATAAGGGGCGATGAGAAAATCACAAAGGCAAATGGATGAATTCAACCAAATGATCGAGGATATAAAAATGGAAGATTTGGGGGCGCATGGAAGCCCCTACACATGGTCCAACAACCAGAATGGACCTAACCGAATAAGTGAACGCCTTGATTGGGCATTAACAAATGCGACATGGATAATGAGTCACCCCCAAGGGAAATGCATCAATAAATTAGCCATTGGGTCGGACCACTCACCCTTGGTGGTCCAACTGACACAAGCACTCAAAAGGGCCAAGAGACGCTTCAAATTTGAGGCGATGTGGCTAGAGAACCCAACATGCAAGGAGGTCATAAAAAATGCATGGGAGGGAAACGCAAGGGGTCCAAATGAAGTTGAGCAAGTGCTGAAAGCAGCTCATCACTTGGAGCAAGACACACTTTGGAAATAACATAACTGCGGTGGCAAACATAAAGGAGGCCCTAAGAAGAGTCACCCAATGGATCATGGATGAGGAGGCGATTCGGGAGGATACTAGACTAAAGGGAAAGCTGAAATCGATTTGGTCAAGAGAGGAAACATATTGGAGACAAAGATCGAGGGTCAAATGGCTAAGAGAGGGGGATCAAAATACTACATTTTTTCACCAAAAAAACATTGCGAGAAGGCAGCGAAACCACATATGCCGATTGAGGGGGAAAGTGAGGAATGGATCGAAAAAGATGGTAAGATCGAAGTAGAGCTACATCGGTACTATGGAAGAATGTTCACATCGGAAAGGACCGAACCGGGAGAGGATCTCCTTAGATACATACCGAACCATGTCAATGCCGAAATGAATGCTCAGTTAACAAGGGAGGTGACAGATATAGATATCATGTCAGCAACGTTCCAAATGGGAGGCTCACGGCTCCAGGTCCGGTCGGGTTCCCGGGTTTGTTCTACCAACGGAATTGGAATATCGTGGGGACATATGTCATCACCGCGGTCAAGGATTACTTCAGAACAGGTATAATCCAAAACACCCTCAATAATACTGATATTGTCCTCATACTGAAAATCCAAAACCCGATTACACCTAGTGACTTTCGACCTATTAGTTGTTGCAACTTCATGTATAAGATTATATCAAAGGTGTTGGTAAATCGGTTAAAAGTTTGTCTATCAGATCTCATCATTCCTTTCTAGAGTGCATTTGTATCAGGTAGAAATATCCCAAATAACATCATGGTGGCACACGAGGTATTCCATCACCTACAATCGGGCCGAACGGGGAATAAGACCGAATGTACACTAAAGATCGACATGCAAAATACTTATGACAGAGTCGAATGGGACTTCCTACTCGATACACTTAGGCGTAGGGGTTTTGCGGAAAGATGGGTGGAATGGATGAGGGCATGTATATCAACAACCACATACCAGGTGGTCGTCAATGGGAACCGAACGACCACAATCCGACCAACACGAGGTATACACCAAGGAGACCCCCTGTCACCTTATTTATTATATTACTTGCAGATGTCCTCTCCAGGCGTATGTTGGGTGCGGCTAGGGACAGAGATATTGAAGGAATCACGCTTAGAAGACAATGCCCGGAACTACACCACCTGTTCTTCGCGGATGACTCCATATTCTTCATAAGGGGATCAACCGAAAATGCTGAGCAATTGAGGAAGATTTTGGATGACTATTGCAAGGTATCGATGCAAAGAATTAGGAGGGAGAAATCAACACTGTTTTTCAATACAGGGGCAAATACCATCGAAAGACAACGAGTGGAAGTGGTGCTTAACATAAAAGGCACAAGTGATCCGGGTAAGTACTTGGGACTACCCTCAATATGGGGACGCTCGAAGAAGGAGGCCTTGGGGTTACTCAAAACCAAGGTCAAGGAAGTCCTCATTAAGGCGATCATCACAGCCATACCAACATAAGTAATGAGTGTATTCCAATTACCAAAAATATGGTACTCGGAAATAAATGTTCTCATTGCGGACTTTTGGTGGGGTCAAACCGTGGATGGCAAGAAAATGCATTGGAGAAGATGGGAGGTCTTAACAAGGGCAAAGGAGGCGGGGGGCCTAGGGTTCCGGGAACTACAAGCTTTAAACACGGCCCTACTCACGAAAATGGTCAACCGTCTCATAACCGAACTGGATAACCTATGTGCGCAGGTCCTAAAAGGACTATACTTCTCGAGGGGTACGTTCCTAGAGGCGAAAAAAGGAGGCCGAGCTTCATGGGGTTGGAGTAGTTTACTCCATGGTCCAGAAGCATTGATAAGCGAGGGGATATGGATGGTAGGATCGGGAGAAAGTATACGTGTGTTTGATGACCCATGGATTTATACAAAGGAAACTAAGCGGGTGAATACCGATAAGAGGGTGGAGAACGGAGGAAACCTACTTGTTAGAGACCTAATCAAGGCGAATGGTGTATGGGATGACGAACTCATTCGAAGCATTGTGAACTACGAGGATGCCGAGCACATTTTACGCATACCATTACCACATGAAGGAGGGGAGGATAGTTACATATGGCCCCACACGAGGGATGACGTACCCATGGTCCTATCGGTGTACCACAAGCTAAGAGAAAAAACTGACCGAACCATAGGACCGAACCCAACCGTCAATGGTGAAGCATGGAAGGGCATGTGGGCAACCAAGGTAATACCCAAGGTAAAAAATTTCATTTGGCGCCTAGCAACGAATGCAATAGCCGTCAAGGTAAACATAGTTAAACGGGGAATGAATGTTAGTTATGGATGCCCTATATGCGGAGAAGTTGAAACAAGGGGGAACATGATACTAGGGTGTGAATGGCCTGAGAGGGTATGGCATGAGATACTAGGGCTACGAGTGAGGTCGACCATCGCGGGCTGACCTCCCCTCCCCTCATCAGCTTCCTTCCTAAACCTGGGGCTGCCATGATTGCTGTCACTCTAATAGCAGCAAGGCTGCAACGACTTCTAGTTGCGGCCTCGCGCTGGAGTCCTGAGTGGGGCTACTATGGTTGCTGTCACAGTTGAGAGCAACCAAGTCGCAGTAACTTCTGGCGGTCTGACCTCGCCTCCCCTCATCGGCTTCCTGCCTAGACCTGGGGCTACCATGACTACTGTCACTCTGACAGCAGCAAGGCTGCAACCACTTTTAGTTGCGACCTTGCGCAGGGCCTCCCTCACACGGTAGGTCGACGGCCATGGATGACCACGACGAGGTCGGCCATCGCGGTCTAACGTCACCTCCCCTCATCAGCTTCCTTCCTAAACCTGGGTCTGCCATGACTGCTGTCACTCTAATAGCAGCAAGGCTGCAACGACTTCTAGTTGCGGCCTCGCGCTGGAGCCCCGAGTGGGGCTACCATGGTTGCTGTCACAGTTGAGAGCAACCAAGTCGCAGCAACTTCTAGCGGTCCGACCTCGCCTCCCCTCATCGGCTTCTTGCCTAGACCTGGGGCTTCCATGACTGCTGTCACTCTGACAGCAGCAAGGCTGCAACCACTTTTAGTTGCGACCTTGCGCAGGGCCTCCCTCGCGCGGCAGGTCGACCGCCATGGATGACCACGAGGAGGTCGGCCATCGCGTCTGACCTCACCTCCCCTCATCAGCTTCCTTCCTAGACCTAGAGCTGCCATGACTATTGTCACTCTAATAGTAGCAAGGGTGCAACGACTTCTAGTTGCGGCCTCGCGCGGGAGCCCTGAGTTGGGCTACCATGGTTGCTGTCACAGTTGAGAGCAATCAAGTCGCAGCAACTTCTGGCTGCGACCTAGCGTGGGGGCCTCCTTCGCGACCACCCACGTCAGATACAGTGGAACGGGAGGTTGTGGCTGGGCATGCGATGGTTGGGAAGGGGCCACAACCCCCATGGTTGCGGTCATCACGTCGGGGCAGCGACCACCATGGCTGCGACCACCACGCTGGGGCTATGACCCCCATGCCAAGGCCATGACCACCATAGCTTCGGCCTTGGACTCTCGACGTCAGGCTCGTCGCGATGGGAATTTTAACAAGTTCGACAATTTGAAAACCAACCTACTATGGGTCTGATACCACTGTTGGAATGTACGAAACACACAATTGATTAGTTCACAACGTAACACATATTTAAGTTACCTAATTGAACGATTGTCTTAGTGGAAGCGGAAGCCGATCTGCCTGAGGTTGGGATCACGGTCTTCCAGACGAGAGGTCACGCCACAGGTTAACGGGCAGTTACCTAAGTTTCCACAGCTACTTACGTCCGTCTAAACGGTAGGGCGGCAGGGCATCATCCTTATGTTTTCCAACCCTGAGCATCCATATATAGACAGGGAATGGTTTTGGCCAGTATCCAATACTAAGCTAATTAGAATGAGCTCCCACTAAGGGGCAACCTAATCCCCCTAAACCAATACCCGACCACCGCCATCGACCAATTAAACCAGTTCCTCCAAGGCTCCAATGCAGGCGGAGGCAAACTTCAAAATTGCAATTATTCAGAAGATGGGCTAGGCCAGAAATTGGAAGAAGCATGCTTTGGGCCGTAATGAAACTCATCTCTTTCTTATTCTGTGAATTCCATTTTCAGCACTAAACACTCTCTGATCTAACATGTGACAATGTGGGCGAGCATAGAGGGAGGTCAGTCACAGGTCACCCTCAAAACTTTTATGGGTGTTTTCATCGTCGAGGTTGATGTGTTATGGGTCTTGGGCCCGGTCTTTTCGTATTCAGCCCAAGACAAGTCGGATCTTGACCCACAGAAGTTAAAGGAGTCACTTTTGTATTTACCACTTTGGCGTCGCCCTTGTGTGAGACAAGTGTGGGCGTTGCCCCCGTGTGATGCATCAAACACCATTCGTCTCCTCTGGAGCATCGGACATGAAAGTACGAGGATTAAATGCATGTAAGAACATCCAATGAGGTCCCTAGCATATATGACGGCGCATCTAGAGGACTAGTTCAACAATTTATGGCAAGACATTGACAGAAAGGACAACCTACTATAGAGTAGTTGTCTTACACATAATCATCACCCCTGATAACCGTGGTTCGCTCGCCTCAGTCACAGCTCGGATGACCATGGTAGGACCTGACCTTACCATGGTTCAGGTATGGAAGGCTTTAAATACCCATCCACCAACCTCATTTATTCATTATTGCTCATTTACTCTCCTACCTACCTTTGTTGCTCTACATTGTTTCGAATGCCCAAAAGAACATCTGATTGACTTTATCATCGAAGGGGAAATAACAGGATCTCCCTGGACTTTCCTTCCATGCAGGTCACCGTAGCTTCTAGGAGAAATCAACCCGGAGGAACTTTGGTTACCGTGATCCAACTCATTGGCTCCGTCTGTGGGAAACTTTGACGAAATCAGCCATGGTTCCCCTACTATTCGAGCAAAGACCAACAATCGTGAGGCTACCGAATAGGACTCGCTCGAAAGCATCCACCAACATTTGGGACTGTCAGCCTTCATGCCATCCAAACCCATTCAACTCAGTCATCATGTCCCAGGTATTTCTGTCCAAGAAGAACCCCCCCCCCCCCCCCAAAACAGACTCTGTGCCCACGGAGTGAAGGCCTGAGCCTGAGGCCCCCAGGCCGACACATTCTCGGATTGCACCCTCAGAAAGGGCATCGCCCTAGTGGATATCACTCCAGAAGTCATCGCGTCACCGATGTTTATGGAATCTCTTGATGAGCTCCTTAACAGAAGGAAGCAGGGAGCAGCTGCCCGAGCATCTCAACAAGCAGACGCCTGTAGGATGGAGGAAGCCCCCCCAGGCCCTAGAATCCACCAGTGTTGATGATGGATCCACAATCGGACCAACTCCCTGTGCGCACACTACTACTGCAGGCATTGCGACGAAAATGGCTTATCCCCCTGGCATATTGACCAGGGAGGAGGTAGAGGAGCTTGTCGCCCAAAAGATGAAGGAACAGAAGGGTAAGGTCATGCCACACCAGTAGGATAGGTTGTCGCACCTGTTTTCCCTGGATATACTATCTGTCATTGTGCCACCCCATGTGCAGACACCTTAGATCGACTATTATAGAGGAGAAGGCGACCTCGTCGAACACATTCAGAGGCATGAAGCATCCTTATTGGGACGAACGAATGATGACAACCATTTTGCGCTCCTAATCCCAACAACGTTGGGAGGCGTCACATTATTTTTTTTATCTTTCAAAGGCGTTGGTTAGATCCTGAGAAGATCTTAAGGAAAAGTTCATTGTACAGTACATGAGAGGACACAAACTCCTGAAAAGCGTATGGATTTTGGACCACTTGAAGCAAAAGAGCGATGAAAGTCTGGGAGACTTCTACACCAGATTCAACAAAGAACTAGTTGGAATCGACCAGTTGATTATAGAAGGAGATACTATTCACGCCTTCGTAAGAGCGTTAGGTGGAAAAGGTTCGACTTTGTAAAATTGTAAAACAGTTTGACCATTATCCTAGTCAAAACGGTGGAGGAGATGACGACGCGCGTTAAGTCTTATATAGACTTGGAAATAGCAAAGTAAGGGAGAAAGTCGAAGAAAGAGGTCTCTAAAGAAGAGGCTTGAGAAGGGAAAAAGTCAGACCAACGACCCACGAAATTAAGGCATGATGATAAGAACCAATTTATCCCGCGCCCTCATCGAGAAGTGTTAGAAAATTTCACGCATTTGAATCGGGACATCTCTATGATTCAAGGAGAGATGGAAAGGAAGAATTTAGCAACACCTCCACCACCTCGAAAAGGCGATGCGCTCATGGGTAACAATTCCAACCATTTTTGTCGATACCATCGTTGTAAGGGGCCCCATATAGATGATTGCCACATTTTGAAGAAAATAATTGAAAGGCTAATCCAATAAGGGCATTTAAAAACTTTGCGGCGCACCGTGAAAGGAGTAGGAGCCCTAGAAGGGAAAGGCAGGCGTCGCCCAAGAAAAATTGAGAGGGATCCAGGTCTTAGAAGGGGACCCTCAATGTAATGAGTGGTGACTTTTCCTCGGGTGGAGATACAGGCGCCGCCCGGGAGGTCTATGCCTCTCAAATATCATGAACTTATAAGGCTGGGAAACACCCTAGAGAAGAAGAAGAGGTGGTCATCTCCATCTCTGAAAATGAGATGGGGCATGTCACATCACCTCATGATGACGCTTTCATAATTACGGCAGAGATCGATGGATATGACGTGAAGAAGGTGTTGGTCGATTCAGGAAGTTCAACAAATGTCTGGTTTCTGGATGCCTTGAAGAGAATGGGAAAGATGGAGAAGGACTTGAAAATGGTCAATTTTCCCTTTATGCGTTTCGCCTCGTATACTACATACCCGGTAAGGGATATCACCCTCTCGGTGTACTTAGGCGAAGGATGGAAGTCATTGACTGTGTATGTGACCTGCATCGTAGTCGACACTCCTGCATCACACAATGCCATTTTAGGGCGTTTGACTTTAAAACCCAATAGAATGGTCCATTCCACCTACCATCAGTTTCTGAAATTTCCAACGTCTCACAGAATTGGAGTGGTGAAAGGAGATCAGCCAGCAACGCGTGGTTGTTATGTCCATGCAATGCGATTCCATGTTCGAAATAAGGAAACTCTGGTCATTCAAACGGAGGAAGACCTTCGAGAAGAAAATAGTCGCCCTCAACCAGTTGAGGGATTAAAGAAGGTGGAGGTAGATGGTCCGAGATAAGAGGTGCAGAGAGGGGCGACGCTACCTGAAAAAGAAGAAGCCAAGGCTTTTTTGATACTTTTGGTGCAGTTTAAAGAATTGTTCGCATGGAAACCAAGCAATATGCCTGGGATTAACGAAGAGGTGATTGCCCATGAACTCAACATTGACCCGAGTATTAGGCCAATTGCTCAAAAGCGACGCCCTGTGGGAGAAGAAAAGGCGACCACTATAGGTCAAGAAGTCGGATTTTTTTTGCCAATATGGAAGTGGGAAAATTGATTGACGCTAACTTCGTGAAGGAAATCAGGTTTCAGATCTGGGTAGCAAATCCAGTGCTTGTGAAAAAGAGGAATGGAAAATGGAGGATGTGCATTGACTTTCGAGATTTGAATAAAGCATTTCTAAAGGAATCATATCCTTTGTCAAGCATTTCCACATCGGGCCATGAACTTGTCAGTTTTATGGATGCTTACTCTGGGTATCACCAAATACAGATGGTCTAGGGTGACGCGCAGCATATAGCCTTCTATGTCGGCAATGACATTTATCACTACACAATCATGATATTTGGATTGATAAATGCAGGTGCCACCTACCGAAGGATGGTCAATAAGATGTTTGCTGGAATTATAGGTGATACCATGGAAGCGTATGTGGATGACATGTTGGTGAAGTCGGTAAAAAGCGTCAAACATGTTGAATATTTGAGAAGAACTTTCGAGAGGATGCGCCTTTATCAAGTGCGTCTGAATCCAGCCAAATGCGCCTTTCGAGTTCAGTCAGGCAAGTTTCAGGGCTACATGGTTAGCCAAAGAGGGATAGAAGTCAACCCTAAAAAGTTGGAGGCGATTGAAGTAATGAGAATCCCTACTTGCCACAGGGAAGTGCAAAGTTTAAATGGGAGGCGTAGTGACGCTAAGTCATTTTTTAGCGAAGGTGGGGGCTAAGCCGCTCCCATTTTTCCAGGTGTTGAGGGCCAACAAGAAGTTTGAATGGACGCCCGAGTGTGAGAAGACGTTCCAGGACCTGAAGCAGCATTTGAGGACGCTCCCACCGTTGGCCAAGCCCTCCAAAGGTGATGCCTTGTGTTTGTACTTAACCATCAGTACATCCGCTATAAGGTCGATTTTTGTTAAGGAAGTAGGCAAGGGTCAAGTGCCTGTGTATTATGTATCAAAAATTCTAGCCAAAAATAAAATTAATTACATGGACGTTTATAAGTATCTTTATGCGTTGGAATTATCGGCTAGGAAGATACGCCCCTACTTTCATGAACACGAAATCACAGTATTAGCAAACTAACCGCTAAAGCACTTCTTGCATAAACCAAATGCCTCGGGAAGAATGATCAAATGGGCCATTCAATTAAGCGAGTTACGAATTAAATTTGCCCCTAGGACTGCGATTAAAGGACAAGCCTTGGCAGTCATCATTGCCGAGTAAACCTCTCCCCAAGAAGCACCGCCTACAGAAAATGAAGAGGAGGAGAAGCCTTAGACGCTTCATACGGATGGCTCGTCATCAGTTGAAGGCTCAGCGGCAGGGCTAATTCTGACCCCACTTGATGGCGGCGCCCCATTACGATACACCCTTGTGCTTACCTTTAAGGAAACAAAATTGAGGCAGAGTATGAAACGTTTGTAATTGGTTTACGATTGGAGAAGGGTTTAGGCATCACTTCTCTTCATGTATATTGTGATTCACAATTGGTGATAAACCAAGTTAAAGGCGAGTACACAGCAAAAGGGGAAAATATGAAGTTGTATTGGAAAGATGCTAAGGCATTGAGAGAAGAATTCAAAAGGTTCTAGATAGAAGTTATCCCTCGAGAATCAAATCAAGAAGCAGATGCGCTAAGCAAATATGTCTGGCAGACGACGCCCCTACAGGTGCATTTTATAGAGACCATTCATGAAGAGGTGAATATGACATGCACAAACATTAATACAACAGTAGACTGGGCGGTGCCTATAAGAGCTTACTTGGAATCCGTAGAGCTTCCTCAGGATGACATCGAAGCTAAGAAAAAAATCAACAGGGAACGTGTTTCTGCCTAAAGTTAGAGAGATTTTGTCTTCAACAGAAGAGAAATCTCATTCTTTTGAAGTAGGTACGTACTCTTATAGAGAATAGTATATAGTGCGTATGCATGTTGGCAAGATGTATGTCGTAAACTTGTCACAAATGATTTGTGAGTGCGGGGAATGAGTGTTGGTTCGTCAACCATGTACACACACAATAGCAGCAGTCTGTTACAACAATTCAGAATTGACACCGTATGTTGATCCACATTTTCGCTGGGATTACTATATATGCACATAGCTCCCTGTGTGGCCCAAATGTATGGTGTGATCCACAAATGTTGATCTGTAAATGTGGTCAAACAAAGGTTAGAATCTCCAATGATATGGATTCTAATTCTACCTCTAAACCGAAGCAATGTCGCAAATATGGACAACCAGGTTACAATAGAAGATCTTGTAATCATTAAGGTAAATAGTGAGTTAAATTTAATTAGTTAATAGTTTTTTTATGGAGTTAATGAAAATATATTATTGTCTTATGTTAGGGTAATGGAACATCCGTGGTTAATGAACGACAAAGTGGTATTTTATATCAGATGGAGATAGAAGAATTTTGTATCAATGTTGTTTGTAATAAAGGAAGAATTAATTAAAATTTCAGTGAATATCCAGAATTTCAAAATAACTTTCAAAAATAATATACATGATTAATCACGACATCCAACCTCTTCGTCCACCCCTACCTTCATCTATACTCCTACTACCATCCCGACCTCTACATTCCCACTCTTGGCAAGTCTATCTGGCTGACTTTGTTCTTCAGTAGATTAAGGCACCGATGGTTGCAGATAAGTCTCGTTAAATCTAATGTCTGAGACTTCTTCTTCTTCACTAGACGTGACTGGTTCAACCAATAGTTGATTATATTGCTCTGTTTTCACCAGTGAGATCGTGGGTGTATCGTATAACTTCGAGCTTCTCCTCAGCATGCTTCTTCTGACTACCCATTACCTTCTTCAAAATCTTCTTGGTCAATTTTGTCAGATGACGTATACTTCTCATCTGTAGAAGACACAAAATAAAATCTTTATTAATAATAAACAAACAAATAAACAATTAAAATTATTCAACAACGAATATCACTCATTAAAAACATAGATTGGTTTCCATGTGGCTCAAACCGGATCAGAGGAATCATCAGTTCTTCTTCTGCAACTTCAACCGGAGAATCCCCAATCAGTGTCACAGTTAGGTGGCTATACCAAGATAAGTACTCCGCTAGGGGTACACCTTCCGGTCGAGGGAGATCCATCTTTAAGCGACTCTCCTAAAGTCTCCAATACGCTGCATGTCTAGTAATCCACGCTTCTCGTGCGTTCTTCTCCCAGTACAACTTGTGCAATCTATCCCACTCTTAGTGGTCGTCAAAAGGGTTTGACATAGTCTCATCGAAGAAGAATTGTCTGCATACTGGGTCCACCATATGCCACTTAACAATGTTGAAGTGGATTAGTGACAACATCAACACGCAACACCAAACATCTTCAGTACATATGTGTGGGAGGTGCCCCACCCGACCCGATCCGTAAGGGTCCCAAATTATCTGCACATATGACATCATAGTGTTGGATTGCGTAATCAAATGTTATAATTAGTAATGTTAATATAATAAAACCTATAACCAGTTAGTCTTGTGTTATTGAAATCAATTCATCTCTGCAGATTCTTTGAAGTCTTTGGTGGTACACACTTAGCATTGAATGCCAAAAATAATAAATTACCCAACAATGCATGATTTAGATTAATAGAAACATAATGTTTAAGCGGTCTTACTGCATCCCCAACAAAGCAATCATATATATGGATTCCGTATTCTTGATCACGGGTCTCCCAACGGGCAGATGCTCCCACAACCATAACTTTACCAAATTATTAACATAGTTTAATATACTAAATTATTTAAATAATTGGGAATGTAGTATAGATATCTAGGATGGCTGACTATGCACCTTCAGTAAAACAGCGCATCCAGTTGCATTAGTTCTCCTTGTTGCCACAACTTTACACAACCCGGAATAGAGATAACTCAATACAGTCGATCCCCAATTGTACTAAGTTGTTTGCTGTAAATTTTCGAGCAACGGAAGGTCCTCTAGAGCAACTTTATTCACATTGGCGTTAAAGATTAAAAATGTTTTGAGTAGATATAAAATATATCATCGGGCTCTCATTAAGCCTTCTCTTCGGTGGAAGGAATCCAATCGGGGTCACTTTCTTGCTTCTCAAAAAGCCTCTTCAGCTAGGACAGGGAGATATCATAATTGGTTATCTCATTCTTGTCATCCTCATGTGAAGGGACTACTCCCAGTAGTCGTGGGCAAAGAGATCGTAGGTCGATCGTTACTTCTTGAACTTCTCTCAAACGATATTAATCGAATACGGTTGGATCGTTGACCCGTAAACCCAACAAAATTTGTATGTCCCTAAGGGTTACAGTCATTTCACCCCAGCAAAGGTGAAATGTATGTCTCTCGGGTCGCCACCTCTCAATAAGAGCATGCACTAATCCCGCATCGACCTTGATATCTCTGCAGCCCATCTGAAACCAGCTAGATCTACCCAATGGCGAGTCATATTATCTAAAACCCAACATTTACCTGCTCGTCAATACTTGTCATCTCTACGACGAGTACTACCACTAGCCTATAATTTAATTAATAATTAAAGGTAAATAATTAAAACTAAATAACAATGTCAACCTAACATTTAATCAGATGTCATATTAGGCTTATCGTATCCTGAGCGTTGTGCTGTGACATATGTTGCGGTTCACTATACAAAATGGACAAATCCACCGCCTCCTTCTGTGAAAAGAAAGATGATCGTGAATAGATGCCCTGACCACGATGATTTGTCTGTCCATAACAATTCAACTAAAATTAGGTATTTTAAAATTTCACAATTCAATTAAGATTTTAAACAAAATATACAAAATTATGATATAAGATTATTCAAAACCTTAATATTACGAATCAACAATAACACATAACAATGCAACAAGTACACATAACTACACATTCTAGATAGTTATTACAACTAATTAAAATGAAATTAACAATTTTACCCAATAATTACAAAATTTCAATTTACAAAAAATACATTAAAAGTAATAAAACACATTACAATGCAACAATTACACATAATTAGGCATTCTATATAACAATTACAATTAATTAAATCAACAATTACAAAAAAAGAAAGAAAATTAAGGGTTAATTGCCTGAACCGTTACTTATGTTGGCACATGTGAATGGACGGTTCAAACTTGAGCTCAACCGTTACTTATGTTGGCAGATGTAACTGAACGGTTACATCCGTTAAACTTGCGCATGTACTATGCACATGACATTCTTCAAACTTAAACTTCCTAACATACCCTTCTCATCTATAAAACCCTATCATGCTATCTTCTTCTTTGATTTGCTGTTTAGGCTTTAAAACAGTTGCTCGTGGAGTTGGGAACGAGGGAGGCCAATCGAACTCACAGGCCACTGTGGTGAGAATGCCATTGTCGTTGGAAGAGACAGTCGCCTTAGGTAGAAGGACGATTGGCTTCGGGAGAGACAACGACTCCCCACATCTCTCTATCACGCAGATTGAAGAAGAAGAGACATCCTCAACAACATGAAGGCTTTCCTTTCATGCATCCTCAGCAACATCCTTGCCGACCCCATCCGCCGAAGAAAAGTCTTGGTAATTGAAAACTGCATTTTTTTGTTAAAATAGGTTAATTGAGAACTGAAGCAGGAGTTCTCGTGCCTGATTTTGGTTCCCAGTTTGTCTATTAAAATAGGTTAATTGAAAACTGCATTTGTCGATTACTGCATATAGGAGGGAACTGGTTGATTTGCGCAAGGAAAACCGATGGGAATTTCTCAATACTCTTTTTTTTGTCTCAGAAGTCGTGGCCTTTATGCAGGTAACCATTCTTCTTATCAAGTATTAAACCAAAAATTTTACTTACCATTGATTATTCATGATGATTGTGAATATAAACCATTCCATTTGTTTACTTTAACTTTTATTGATCAACTGATTATTTATCAATGCCCTCTGAGTCCTTCAGATGGTTGAAAGATTAGATGATGGGTCAGTAAGTGCTAAAATTCAACTAGGTAATTGCAATTTTATAGATAACTCATTCGTTTGGAGAAATTTATTTCTTGTATCAGGCATGTAAAAAGCTTCTGCTAATCACCAACTCTTTGCTCCTCTCCTGTATGGAGAATATGTTTCTAGATTTAGTAAATTTCACTTCCATTTCTGTGTTTGTGTGGTAGGGGGTGTATATTCAGGTGGAAGTGCACAAATGGTTGAGAGTTCGCTCAATATCCATGGGTATGAGATACTCTATTTAGGGGTAATTAGGATTTTGAAATCTACATAGTAATGATTGATGAAATATTGTTTAAATACAAATGATTTTATCTGACAAAGAAGTATGTCTGACATGCATGAAATTAGCAGGATTACTTCACAACTCTTTGTGGCAATAGGGAGAGGCAACATCTTGGTACAAGGAGACACTCGATTGTCCTTACTCTTGACATGGATCGAGACACTGTATGAGGACTTTGGTTGGGTGAGAAGAGCTTATAGAGGCATGGATCAGAAGCTAGTTGAGGAGGGCATGGATAGAAGTGTGAAGTTGGTGATTATGAATGTGATGACACACTGGATGGTCCATTATTTATTTATTTATTAAAAAGTTGTTGTTTGTGAAACTTAGTTTCTACTTGAAATACATTTGCCCAGAAAGTTTTTACTGGAAGTTTGTGAACTTTGTATGTCATTTGTCAGTAACCTTTGTTTGCAACTTAAGTATGAAGAACATTGTGTCGTTTGCAAAGGTGGTGACTTATGTTTGTGGAGAAGTTGTTAAATGACGTTGTATATTCTCTTAAATGTTATCAAACAGTTACTTTAGTTTGGACATTTTGTTACCTAACCGTTACTACATCATAATCCATAAACATAAAAGGGGGGGGGGGGGGGGGTAGACTCATCTTTAAATTAGGCCACGTGACTTCCTCGTGACAGTCAGACAAAAATATGTGACAGAAACCTAACGGAATAACCGTTCAGTCACATCCTCAAACTTAAGTAACACTTCAGTCACGCAAAAAATGATGAGTAACCTTTTAATCACACAGGTCATAGATAAGTAATTGTTGAGGTAGTTAACCCTAAAAATAAAGTCACAACCGAAATTACTCACAAATTAAAGGTCAAGATTCAACTGTGAATCCCATTCACAGATATGACTTAAATGCCTACCCGCAAATGCTATTAGCGGGTGAAGATTATACCAACGAATCCCATTCGCGGGAAGGCATATATTTGTGTTTTTTTAACCAATGATGATTCGCGGGTAAGTATATGTTCGTATTTTTGTTGAAACCAATGAAATTTCAGTATTTCATTTTATTTTTAAGGTATATTTTAGAAAAAAAATATTTTTATTTCACCTTGTTCCGTTAAATTTTTATATATCATTGCACTAACTAAACATTAAAATTTTTTATTTCATATTTTTTTTCAATCAATCAACCGAACAACATCATAATATTATGTCATATTTTTTATTCTCTATTTATATTTCTTACTCCATGTTTTTACATTCAAACATGTTAAGACTTTTAAGATAAGCCAATGCAGAAAAATATTAGGGGTAAATACGACATTGCTCTCTAAAGCTTATGCCGATTTAAAATTCTCCCTTAAAGTTTAAAGTTCCCCTTAATTTTTAGAAATGATGAAAAAAATCCCCTTAACAAATGCTATTTCAGGGGGATTTTTCATCATTTCCAAATATTATGGGGACTTTAAACCTGAAGGAAACATTTTAAAATCCGCGTAAACTTTAGCGGACAATGTCATATTTTTCCCAAAATATTATCATATGTGTTTGCTTTGCTGATAATTTCTTAGATAAAGTTTAGAGTCACCAAGCAGTGTTATCAGAATCGGACCGACCATCAAACCAGTGAGGGGGCCAGTTCCCGGTTCGTATGATCCAACCCAATCGGACCCGGTTCAGTGTGCGGTTACCTGTTTATAAGTAAAAAAAAAACATAAAATACATGAAGAAGACAAATGGAGAAGATGGAAGAACAAGCCCGTCCTGAAGTTGATGGTTCATAACTGAGGATATTATCAAGAACAGGTCGTTCAGGTCAAATCCTTTCCGGCTACCAATCTCTACATCAGCAGGAGTGTTGCAAGCAAATCTTATTGGAAGCATTGAGGCATCTAATTTACAGGTATAGACTACTGCAAAGCTACCAACATCCCCGTCTTCATCTAATATGTTTAAATCAAGATCAAGCCCACCAGAGCCACTAGCAGGTGTTGAATTTACCAATTCACATCAAAAATTTACTTCCGTTTCAAAGAGAAACAATTGTATCAGAGAAGTCCATCATTGAAGATAATACATACATTTGCAACTAATGTTACCATCGGGAATATTAAGATGATGATCCAAAAGGTACATATTTTTGCAGATTTACATCTTCAGAAACTTGCATCAGGGAGTAGTATTGAACAAATCAACGTCACATACAAAACCGATATTGCCAAGCATACCTAATCCTAATCTTGATCTAAACAAAGAGAATGAAAGAACCTTGAAAAGCGGAGCTCTGAAATGATCGATCGTGTGGTCGGGCCGCATCGATTCTGTCCATCGATTCTGTCCATCGATTCATCGGATAATCGAGACGGAACTCTTTTCTTCGCCACTTTCCTTCTCTTCCCTGAAGACTATATTTTCGACGATTTTAATTTACCTCCGATGCACCCCTTGGGCGACGACACACAGGCACCCATGCCTTTCAGCCACCACCTCTTCCTTCGCTTCCTGAACCTGCAAATCATGGTTACCTCCAATATCCACCGCGGCGATACAGCTCCGTCGCTAGATGTAGTTCTTTAGATAAAGACGGAGAGGTAGTGAAATATCCCACCGTCTCCTCTCCCCAACCCACCCCCTCTCTTCTTCTTCTTCTTCTTGGGTACTGATTCTACTGAAATGGCTTCTTGAAAAAGCTGGAATGGTTGTCGAGACGATAAAATTTTATACTTTAAAAATTAAAATAAAAAATCCTTCAAAAAAGGCGAACCGGAAACCGTCCGGATCAATCCGGTTCAAACACTGTTGATAGGTAAAACAATTTTTAGCTGAATCAAACTGAATAGGGGTCTGGTTTCCGATTGGACCGCTGGTCCGGTCCGGTCTGATAACACTAATCCAACGTAGGGAGGTTCTATCTTCTAGGTGGGGCTGTGGCAGAGCTCCTCGTCACCGTATCCGGAAACAGAAACTTCTCTGGCCTCAGATGTTTCCACCTATGACTGCGCTAGTTTTCAGTTCATCTCATTGTAATTGCACTGCTCGCCAGTATACAGTAGCAGCCTAGCTAAGCTAAGCACTATGGCCATGTAGAACCCTAAAAAATGAAGCCCCACATTGAGCGATCCCTCAGCTCCAGACCAGTAGTTTCTTTCGTTCCCCACAGACCCACCCAGCAAAGTCGATGCGCTCAGCCTCGGACCCGCCTTGGCTTTGTTGCCAGTCGTCGACTTACCTGCCTGACTGTCGCCTGCCACTCCCACACTCGCGATTCGTATGGGAATCCCCGTACATCAACATCCACTCGACGGGCCCTCCTCATGACACCGCTTTTGACGGCTGCGTTCGCAAGTCTTCAATTTGCGGTGTCTAGAGCGGATGAGAAGTCCACCCAGGCTGCCGATGCACCTTCAGCTACAGCATCTGTAGCAACCCAAGCTCCAGCCGTAACGCCTGTGGTGGAGAAAAAGGAGCAAGTCATTAACTCGAGAATTTACGACGCGAATGTAATTGGAGAGCCGATGGCTTTGGGGAAGGACAAGAGCAGGGTGTGGGAGAAGCTGATGAATGCTAGGGTTGTGTATTTAGGGGAGGCAGAGCAGGTTCCTACCCACGACGATAAGGAATTGGAGCTTGAAATTTGTAAGAACTTGAGGAAGCGCTGCCTGGAGAGTGAACGTCCCCTTTCTGTGGCCATGGAGGCGTTCCCTTGTGATTTGCAGGAGCAACTCAATCAGTACATTGATAAAAGGTAGTTTCTGCTTCTTGCCCAGGTGAAAAGATCTTTGTTTGTTGTTTTAGTCAGAAGTTCTTCAACTCCTGCAGGTCATTGTTTATTCATTCATGTATACTCTGTATAGCTTTCTATAACATACAAAGTAATATGGTCGTTGTTGCATATTCTAGAATAACCAATTCAATTGGAAGTCCTATCCCAGCCTCCATCCCAAAAATGAGAGTTCTGTCTTAACGTTGAGAATTTTGCACTGACTGGTGCTGGATTTTTCTTAAGCAAGATCTTTTTTTACTGGTTCGAACTTCAAATTTTCTTCATGGTAACATACTACTTATTATGCTTGTCGTGGAAGGATTGATGGTGAGGGATTGAAGTCTTTTATATCACATTGGTCACCGCAGCGCTGGCAGGAATATGAGCCTCTGCTGAGTTATTGCCGTGATAATGGAATTCACCTTGTTGCTTGTGGAACTCCTCTAAAGGTGAATGCATCATTTAGTTTAATTTAATATTAAAATCCTAAACTACACAAGAGGAACGAAGAAAATGAAGAGGACAAAACGTGAACCTAATTTTGAGATATCTGTAGATTCTGTACATTTTACCTAACTAGCTGGTCTTTTTTATGTTTACTTCGCTTCCTCTCTGCTAAGCTCTGCTTCGCCATATTTAGAACTCAGTATTACGATTGGGTGTTTAAAATGCACCAGCTTGCGGTATAACGGAGGGGCTGAATTCCAGACTTAATCATTGCTTGCTGTACTGAAGGGGAAAAAAAGGCATTTTTTTTTAAATTTCAAAGTGACACCTGTTGTGTTTCCTATTATGGGTTAAATGTAAAATTTATGTCTTTCTGCTGCACTAGATCTTGAGAACTGTCCAAGCTGAAGGAGTGCGTGGACTTTCAAAGTCCGATCGTAAAGTTTACGCTCCACCTGCTGGTTCAGGCTTCATTTCAGGCTTCACCTCTATTTCACGCAGATCTTCAGTAGATATGAACTCCTCGAATCAGACAACTCCTTTTGGTCCAAGCTCATATTTAAGTGTGCAAGCTAAAGTGGTCGAGGAATATACTATGTCCCAGATAATTTTAAAAGCCATCACTGATGCTGGAACCAATGGAATGCTCATTGTAGTAACGGGTGCAAACCATGTAATGTATGGATCAAGAGGAGCTGGGCTTCCAGCTAGAATTTCAAAGAAGATGCAAAAGAAAAATCAAGTCGTGATATTACTTGATCCCGAACGACAGTACATAAGAAGAGAGGGAGAAGTCCCAGTTTCAGATTTTCTCTGGTATTCAGCTGCTAGACCGTGTAGTAGAAATTGTTTTGATCGAGCTGAAATTGCCAGAGTAATGAATGCTGCAGGCAGGAAGCGAGACGCTCTTCCACAGGTTAGCTGTTTCAGTTGATAAGTCCAAAGATCTTGTGGGTATGCTTTGGTTTCTGGACATATTTATTCTTCCTTTCCTCTTGTCAAACAAGTTTTCCCTCCAGTTTTGGACTGAGAGTAAAGGGATAAACTTGAATTTTTCGAGGGAATAGTATCCGACGATGAGACCCTTATAGTTAGATGGGTAATGGGTCAGACTTGTACATTTTCTGATAGTGGGGGAATTTAGGTGGGATCTGACGTTATCATGGACACTTGACTTTGACTACTGTGTGCATGAACCCTCTTCTACATCCTTTTCTGCTTTTCCTTATTTTTGAATATGCTGCATTATCTTGATGCTGGTTAATGAAATTACCACGTTTATCGCTTTTTCTTTTTATGTTTTAATGTTTTCAGTGGAACACGCTTATGCTGTATATTTTTTATTTGCTGGCACTTGTACCTGTTAAGATGCTTTTATGTCTGGGATCAGTTTTTATCCAGCAATAAGAGTAATCTGTTAGTGTAAATTTTTGTCAAAAGATCAGTCCCAAGGTTTGTATTTGCAGAGGATGAAATAGTCTACTTGATGAATGAAGTGTTATTTTCTTGCATAGAAAACGTGTATTTTTCATATTGTGGCACACTGTTTCTTTATTCTTTTCTTTTCTGATTTATGTGCAAAGCTGCATAGCAGTCGTATTAACTTAGGTGGTTGATTGTAATATTTTGAGTGCAATCGTTTCATTCAGTGTGGTTGATTTTAAATAGATTACTTGTATGGAATTGTAATATCTTGTTTCTCATGGAATGTTGTTCCACAACCCTCAGGACCTCCAACAGGGGCTTGATCTTGGTCTAGTTTCACCAGAGGTACTGCAGAATTTCTTTGATCTGGAACAATATCCTCTAATTTCTGAGCTCACTCATCGGTTTCAGGTATACTAAACTTTTCCTGTGCTTATTCCGTAGTGATGATCATTATCCCTCCCTCTCTCCCAGATATGCAGGCTACATCATGTCATGGTTAGCTTGAACAGTAGGTGAAAAAATGTTTTGTGACACTGGCACACCCATGGTATCCACAATAGTTTGTTTATGTGCATGCAGGGCTTTAGGGAGAGATTGCTGGCAGATCCCAAATTTTTGAATAGGCTAGCTATAGAAGAGTCAATATCAATTACGACGACACTTATAGCACAGTATGAAAGACGTAAAGAGAATTTCTTTGATGAGCTCGATTATGTCATCACAGATACTCTGAGGGGTATTGTTGTTGACTTTTTTACTGTGTGGCTTCCTGCCCCAACCTTGTCCTTCCTATCCTATGCTGATGAGAGGAATGCACCAGATGGCATTGATGCAATACGAGGTCTGTTGGGTTCTATTCCTGATAATGCATTTCAAAAGAATCTTGCTGGGAAAGACTGGAATCTGAGTCATAGAATTGCATCAGTAATTTTTGGCGGTGTTAAGCTTGCGAGTGTTGGCTTTATTAGCAGCATTGGTGCTGTTGCTGCATCAAATATTTCGTATCAGATAAGGAAGTATGTGAGCCCTGCTTTAGTTGAGGAACAACAAACCAAAAGATCACCTATACTCAAAACCGCAATTGTTTATAGTTGCTTTCTCGGAACATCAGCAAATCTCCGGTACCAGGTAAACCTAACTGTCCATCCACTTCACAACTGCATTTTTCATCTTCATTTTTTTATTATAAAAAATTGGGTATACTTTACTTCGTTTTGAATTTTAGGTATCACTTGAGAATCAAAATCTTCTTGTTGTTTTTCCAACCAAATAGGGCATTGTATTTCCTTAGGGGGTGTTTGATTGGGTTATCAACTATGTATTAGTATTAATTAATGAATTTATTTTATTTTTAAAAAATTAATAAATGCATGTGTACAATTTATTTATATTGCAAAATAAATTTAAGGGTGTTTAAGTTTTTTTTGTCACTTTACGTGTGTAATTTTATATCGAATCAAACACTGTCTTAGGTTATACATGTATAAGTATATCTTAATACATGTCCCATCAAAATATAGTATTAACTAATACGTGTATTACCTAATACATGTATTAACTAATACGTGTATTAACTAGTTCGTATATTAACTAATACATCCAATCAAACGCCCCCTCAGTAATTCGTTGTACAGTGTGTAGTGGGTTTAGATTCTATGACAATCACCTTCTCTTAGTCCTTAACTTAGGGTGCAGCTAATCAATCCTTCTGTCTTCCTGATCTTTTGTTGATGACCCAACAAAACCCTTTTACGGCAGATAATTGCTGGAGTGGTGGAGCATCGGATCTCAGAAGAGTTTGCTTCTCAAACTTTGTTTGTAAATATGCTATCTTTCATTGCTCGGACTATCAACTCCTACTGGGGAACACAGGTTAGACATTCACCCTTGCTAGCATCTAATATGTTCCTACCAGACGGGTACTACTGCTCTAAATGTGTTGTGCACACCGTGAACTTTTTAGTTATCGCATATTGCTGAATGTTGATCTTCCATATGACAATTAAGTGGTCTGTATTATCACATCCATGCTATGATTTTATGCACAGTCTATGCTATGATTTTATGTTGTATCGAAAGAGGTTGAGGATTGTTGGCAATTTTGAAGTATGACTGGAACTCTAAGGATGTCCTCTTTCAAGTTTGATCGATCTAATGTGTTTGAGATGCACCTAGTTCGATTGCATGCACTGCTCACAAACATCAATCATTATTCCCTTATTGAAGTATGAATAAATGTGATGCATGCAGCAATGGATTGACCTTGCTCGCTTTACGGGTCTGCAAACAAGAAAGAGTCAACCACTAGCTGCACTTGACACAACGGATACTCCCTCACAACCAGCTGTACAGTGCAATACATCCCAAGACACAAACATTGAAGAGATTACCAAGGAGTGAGGAGGCCATCATTTTGATTATACAGAGTCCACAACAATCTCTCTCCTGTTGTATACTCCTAAACTAGTATTGTTTTCCATACTTGCATTTATTCTTGTATTGGATGGAGTAGTAAACCGTATCCATCCTTTCATATGCATATACCAATTAATCAGGATAGAAGCTGGGAAGCTGCCTCTGCAATGAGTATCCTGGTACCTAATTAGTATAAGCAAGAATGTTATGATGAATGGTATACCATTGAAGAAGAGATTGAAAGCGCATTGTGGCCGTTGACGTGGTTGTAGTACACAATTATATTCAATGCAAAAATGTCGGTTGCTGAATATGTTTTGTGGGACAACATTACCTGGATGCAAATTGATCTCACAACAAACTTTTAATCATTTTGCAATGCAAAAAATATAGTCAGACCAAAGACTCAAACAAACAAAAAGAAAAGTTATATCCTTATAATTTCAATTGCGGTAGCAACAAATTCAATGCACGCGATTCTAAAATTCTAGTGCCTGTTGGATCGTGAAATTCTGGTTGCTGATCTGGCTGTGAATTGAATGCTCGAAAAGGTTGAAAGACGCTTCTGCTTCAACTCCGGTGAACCTGCAAGTAGGGGAGCGCAACAGAAGGGGTGTCTCTGAGTCCCTCTCCGATGCTTAAATGAGTATATGTGTGTGTATATAACTCAAAACGTAAGGAACGTATGTAAAGCAAATATATTTATAGGGTAGGAGAGATCAAACGTATGAGGCAACTGAATATCTTAGTGCATATTGTGTTGCTGAAGATTCGGATCATAAGATATGGCAGTTACTGCGAGATATTGCAGTTACTATATCTAATCTTTAGTGAATATGTGACCGAGATACGCGAGATATCGTGGTCACTCCTTTATTAACGGTTAGTGGGACCAGAGGAGAGAGGCGAGACTCTCTTCGGGGCGAGCACTCCCTTGGCGAGCATTGAGGGGTCGCGGCTTGGTGAAGAATGGCGAGCAGTCTGGAGAGCATTTGGCGTCCATGTCGACTTTGGGCTCGCTCTTGGGACACTATGGTGGGCCAAGCTGACCTGTACTTAAGCTGATCCAGTTCGAATATCTTGGGTTCACCCCCTCAGGGTTACTGGGCCTTCGAGGCCTTTTCCTTATTGGGCTGTCAATATCGATACCCAACATTTGCCCCCGAAGCTTGATTGAAGTTTCTTCAGTCGAGCTTGATTTCTTAGTAGGGTTTGAGATAGTGACGCCTTAAATTCAGTTTTCCTTGTCTCTTGTAATGGTTCATGACCTTAGGGGCACTTCAGGTTCGTTTGGCGAGCAGTCATCCTATTGTTCAAGGATGAAGGAATATTCTTCCTTTTATTCCCTCTTGGCGATCATTCGAGGTAACCTAGGCCTGGGAAAGTCTATCTTTCTTTGCTAGGCGATCATTACCTACCAAAGGTATTATTGATAAAGTCTACCAGTGCACTGGCGATCATTTTGTCTGCTCAGTGGACTTTAGCATTTAATGACTGCACAGTCACCTAGAAGTCGAACGGTCGCTTGAGGCACGCCTGTCATTTAATATTCCGTAACCCAAAGGCAGTCTGACAGCTGTCTGTACTGGCCGACCGTTTGTCTCTCCAAGGTGTCTCTTAGAATTCTGGCATTGCTTCGATTTTTTTCAAAAATGTGCAATTATTCCCCTGCGTCGTTTCGATTCTGTTCGTGGCGGATACTCTTTTTTGGCCTATATAAGAGACATCAGTTTCTTTATTTTGTCTTTTACGCATTCATTCCTTCAGATTTTCAAAACTTCGTTTGCGAACTCTTCCTCTCTTTCAATCTTCTTCAACCTTTCTTCCAACCGTTCCCATGGCTACCCGCAGTCAGACTGGAAAGATCAAGGATACAGCCAACAAGACTCCTTATTCCTCCTCCAAGGTGCCTAAGAACACTAATGCCCCCCTAACCATTAGAGATGGTGCCGTGCCCGCCTCAACGGGGGGACAGACTGACCTGGGGAGGTCCGTAGCCACTCCTGTGGTGGTAGATGGGCTTGAGCTTCAGATGCCTATCTTCTCTCCGAAAGGTAAATATTTGATACTTCATTGCTCTGTTTTGGGAATATCCCCTGCTTTTCCTTGTTTTTTATGCTTGTTGTGCCATATTTGAACTGTTTTGAGTAGATGTCAAGCCCAACGAGTTGAAGCCAGCGTATTTTAAAACGATGGTGGTGCTTGGTGGTCTTGGTGTGGGGGATGTCCCTAGATATTCGGGCACAGAACTGCATTATCCTTGCAGCGGAGAGGTCTACCTTTATGCGGCCCAGATCGATGCTGGGGTGCGTTTTCCTCTCTGCGAGGATTTGCACGCACTGTGTCGGTTCTACATGATACATCCCACGCAGCTCATTCCCAACGCCATTAGGATATCGGCTGGATTCAAGTTCCTATGCATACGTCAAGAATGGACGTATTCATTGGCCTTGTTTCAGTGCTTTTTTCGATTGGCGGCTGGGACGAACCATCTCCACCATTTCCAGTCCCGTTGGCCGAAGTCTGCTGAGTGGAGAGGCCTTCAATCGTGGAATTGGAATGTCCACGGCCGGTTGGTCGATGACTTCCGAGCCACCAACTCCAACTATAAGAAGTTCTACTTCTTTTACAAGGGGGGGTGCCTTGGAAGTTGTCCACCCCAGATAGGGACTTCCCTCCCGAGTTTGACGACCTATCCGGGAGCGACCGGAACGCCATCGATGACCTGTTCCGGATACATCGATCATCTTCATTCCACTCCATCCACTCCGTGGCAGAGACCACAGAGAATATGCTCGAGATGGCGGCCATTCATCAGGCCACGCCAATCTTTGATGATTGGGTAACTCTTTCTAACCCTTTCTTGTTTACTGTTTGTAGGCAAAGTTGTAGGTAAGGGCCGAAAACTTATAGGTCTCTTTGATGACCAGGGAACGGCGGGGCTGTCCGCTGACCAGACTCTGCTGAATTCTCCTCCTCCCCCTCTAGGCGTTCGTCCAAGAGGAAGCCTGAAGAGGCCCTCCCCTTGGCCACTGTTGGCCCTCGCCAACAAGGTATGTTGTTTCGCCTCATATTGATTCCATACTCTGCCTTATTTCCAAATTTTCTGAACTTGTCTAACATATTTCCTTGATGTTTTGCAGAAAAGTCCACGACTGACGTGGCCCAGTACCCTCCTCCTCCTCCTGCCAAGAAGGTCAGGAGTGAGGAGCACCCGGTTATTGACCAGCATCCTCCTCCCCATAAGGGTCCTTCCGCCGGCAAGGGGAAGGCTCCGGCCTTGGCGCCCATTTCTCCTTCTCCTAAGGGCCCTTCCGCCGGCCAGGGGAAGGATTTAGCCTTGGCGCCCCCTCCTCCTTATGTTCCCTCGGTCCCTCCCAAGTAGTATGGGACCCAGAAGAAGGGGCCCGACGCCCCCAGTGCCTCGAAGGTTCCTGCGGAGGAATATTGCCCCATGGCGAGCATGTTCAAGCCACTCAAGGCTGCGAACCCTCGCGGGGCATGGTTTCCTTGTGAAGACCTTTCGAAGAAGGGGGTCTCTGCCCAGAAGAGTCTCCGGGGTAGCCCAGACTTGTGCATGCGGCTCCTTGACGGGATAACTCCCCCCAAGGACCGCTCGCCTACTACCACAGAGCTACCTCAGATCGAGGGGTTCCTGCGGTCCCACTACGAACGAGTCGCTCTGGTAAGACCTCATCCCCTTTTTCTTTTTTCCGAATTGCTCCCTTTTTGTTCATATCCTGACAATTTTCACTCTTCTTTTGTTGCTAGCTCGTTCGGGAAGAGGTGGTGATTGGCCGCGTCTTCGGAGAGCTCGCCGATAAGCATTCCGACCTGCTTGTCGAGCTGGAGCAGTATCAAAGTACGGGGATCACCCCCGGGCAGATGGGGGCCATCAAGTCGACCGCTGACACGACGATCTCCTTGGTGGATGGCGCCCGGGATGAGTACTTCAGGAAGGAGCAGCGTCTCCTTGATGATGTCAAGAAGAGGGATGCCGATGCTGCGGCCGCCCTTCAGGATTCTGAAGCCCTTCATCGGTGCTTAGATGAAGGGGAGGCTGTCAGGGCTCGCCTGGAGGCTGAGCTGAAGGAGGCCCGAGCCCAAGGGGCGGAGTCGGAAGCTCGACGGGTCGCCGCTGAGGCGCAAAGGGCTGTTGCCGAAGCCAGGGGGTCGCCCTGGAGAAGGAGAAGGAACAGCTGGCTGAACAGCTGAAGTCTGTTCCTTCACCCCAGAGTGTCATCAACGAATTCAAGGAATCTG
Organism: Chamaenerion angustifolium; assembly: GCA_946814005.1. Classification (NCBI taxonomy): domain Eukaryota; kingdom Viridiplantae; phylum Streptophyta; class Magnoliopsida; order Myrtales; family Onagraceae; genus Chamaenerion; species Chamaenerion angustifolium. Next base: position 8,740,739 of record OX328279.1, read on the forward strand.
ATGATTTCGTTGACTGCGCTTTGGCGGTGATGAAGTCAGAGATTGCTGACTTCCTCCACATCTTGGTTGAGGACGTCCAGGCGGTCAATCCCAACTTTCCTGTTGGGGAAGTTGAGTCCCTGAAGGGTTTCCTCCGAAGTTGAACCCTTCCGCAGCCTACTACTGCTGCTGAAGAGGTTGACCCAGCTGCGGCTGAAGAGGTTGCCCCCGAAGGCGAGCCGAGCCTTCCTGCCTCCGAAGGTGAGCCAAACGCTTCTGCCCCCAAGGACCCGAAAGCTTGAAGTCTCCATCTCTCCGTCGACCATATTTCTTTTGCTTTTTAGATAGTTGTTTTTCCTTTGTAATTTAAGTTTCCTTTGTAATTATTTATTCGATTCAAGACTCGGTTATTTTATATTGAATGCATTTATATTCGTGAGCCTCTACTCGACTTTGAATGTGTTGTCTATTCATCCGATATCTTAATCGTTATTACTCTCGACTTGTCTTTGCTATATAATGGCCTCGACTTTTAAAGCCTCGGACCGAGCATAAGTTTATATGAACTTTCTAAGGACAATACTCTAATACTTAAAAGTATAGACTTCTAAGTTCAAAGAGATATTACCTTTTTGAAGTTTAAACCTTTGAGGTGTTCACCTAATAACAAGGAATTTGTTACCTTAAGGCTTTGTCATCCATAGTGATCGCCTAAAATTCTTTATCCGCTCTTGATGACTTGTTTCGCAAAGGAGTTGTCATCCTTAGCCGATAATTCTTCTGAAATCTGTCCATTGTATAAGAGGATAACTCATTTAATGGGTTGATTATCTTTGTCGTTAGGACTCCTGCCTGATTTCGATAACAGGTTTGCCGCCTGACTCTGGCGTCAGGTCTTTTATTTTGCCTAACTCCATTGCTAGTTCTTTTGGCCTGACTTTGGCGTCAGGGATTTTTGGCCTGACTTTGGCGTCAGGGCTTTTGGCCTATCGTTGGCGATAGAGCTTTTTGGCCTGACTTTGGCGTCAGGGCTTTTGGCCTGACTTTGGCGTCATGGCTTTTGGCCTAACTTTGTTGCTAGGGCTTTTGGCCTAACTTTGTTGCTAGGGCTTTTGTGCCTGATTCGATCATCAGGTGTTCGCCTGACTCTTGGCGTCAGGTCTTTTTTCTTCGATTTGCGTCAAGTGGACATGCTTTATGAAGGAATGACTTTCTTTTATTAACATAACAGTTTGATTACAAGCTATGTATGAAATCTCCTTAAATGCTCAGAATTGAATGGACGGGGTAACCTTTCGCCTTCGGTGGTTTCCAAATAGTAGGATCCTGGCGCGGCGATCTCTATTACCTTGTACGGTCCTTCCCATTTGGCTGAAAGTTTATTCTGACTGTCCAGCCTTGTGAATTCGTTCCTTCTCATAACCATTCCCCCACGAAAAATTGGCGGGCGCTGACTTTTCTGTTGAAATATCGAGCGGTCGCCAAACGCATTTTTGCTTGTGTTTTTTCTGATAGCCATCTCTTTTCTTCTGCCAAGTCGAGGTCAGTTCTGCGCTCGACCTCGTTTGCCTCAGTGTTAAAATGTAGGATTCTATGAGTAGGCACTGCTATTTCGGTGGGTGCTACTGCTTCTGATCCATACACTAAACTGAAAGATGTTTCTCCTGTGGCCGCCTTAGGCGTTGTTCTGATGGCCCATAATACGTTTTCCAGCTCTTCTGCCCAATTTCCTTTGAATGCTCGAACCCTTTTCTTGAGTCCTGCTAAAACAACCTTGCTGGCTGCTTCAGCTTGCCCATTCGTTTGAGGATGATGCACCGAACTGAAACGATGGTCGACATGATATTCTTCACAGAGCCATTTGAGCTCCTTTCCAATGAATTGCGGACCATTATCACTGATGAGTATTCTAGGAATGCTAAACCTGGAGAATATGTTGAGCTTTGGAACTTGATGACTTGAAATTCTGTCGTAGAAGCTAGAGCTTTCGCCTCTATCCGCTTAGTGAAGTAGTCGACCGCCACTATAATGTGAGTGCGTTGACCAGTGCTAATAGGGAACGAACCTAATATATCGATCCCCCATTGAGCGAAAGGCCAGGCACCCGCCATTGGAGATAATAGTGTGGGTGGTCGACCTGATCGTGGTGCAAATTTCTGGCAAGACTCACACTTCTGCGTTAATTCAGCCGCATCTTTTCCCAGGGTTGGCCAATAGTATCCCAACCTGAAGATTTTCCTCGTTAACGATCGAGCACCTTCATGACATGCTGCCACCCCTTCATGAGCTTCTCGAAAAACCCTTTCTGTTTCTGGATGAGCAACACACCTTAAGTAAGGAGTCGAGTAACCTCTTCTGTAGAGTTCTCCATCTATAATTAGATAACTGGTCGCGAGTCGTCTTATCCTCGTGGATTCGCCTTCGTCATCCGGGAGGATCCCCTCTTTCAAATAATTCTGAAACGGAGTCATTCATGTAACCTGTCCTTGAATGTTGAAGACCTGTTCTCTGCTTTCAAGGACTGAACATAGGGCCTTTTCCAGAAATTGCACATCCTGGATTGTTGTCCCTCCAAATGCCAGCTTACTTAAGGAGGCTGCCATCTGGTTTTCTTGGCGAGGAAAAGATTCAATCGCAAAATTTGGGATTTCTGCGACGAGCTTCTTGGCGATGCTGAGGTACTTTTTCATCTTTTCCCCTCTTACCTCATAAGTGCCATTGACCTGATTAACAATAAGCTCCGAGTCACTTTTTACCTTAAGCGCGGATATACCCATTCCTTTTGCTAATCTGAGTCAAGTGATAAGAGCCTCGTATTCTGCTTCATTATTGGTCGCTTGAAATATTAGGGCGATCACGTACTTCAAAGGCTTGCCTTCAGGAGGAATAAGAATTAAACCTGCCCACGAGCCTTCTTTTGACGAAGATCCGTCCGTATAGAGCTCCCAGATTTGATTGTTGTCTGTTGACTGACTTGGCCTGTTTTCTGCTTCTGTTTGACCGTTACTCGTGCTTTCCACAATGAAATCAGCTAGTGCTAGACCTTTGATGGTCGTTTTTGGCGCAAATTTGATCTTGAATTCGCTGAGCTCGATCGCCCACTTGACCATTCTTCCTGAAGAATCTGGTTTGATCAGGAAGTTTTTGAGTGGTTGATTGGTGAGGACCGTGATGTCGTGCGCATGAAAGTAAGGTCTCAGCTTCCGAGCAGCAATAACTAAGGCATAGAGATACTTCTCAATCTGGACATATTTTATTTCAGTTGAGTTGATCATTTTGCTAATGAAATACACTGGACTCTGAATATTATTTTCTTCCCTTATTAAAACAGCACTGGCTGCTGTTGGGTATTGATAGTGACGACCCAATATGGGAAAGGCCTCGAAGGCCCAATAAATTTGCAGGGGGGTGCAACCCATACCATTTAAACAAGGCCAACCCACAGTAAGGTTACTCTGGCCCTCATAAAGTGGTCCAGTATCGAATCCAAACTAAAGTGGACGCCAAAGTGCCACTTCAGGTCGCCATTGGCCAAGGCCAAAGCCTCCCACTGCTCGCCATGGGAGTGCTCGCCAAGGGAGTGCCCAGGAAGTGCTCGCCAACAATCAAGGTCGCAGCCATAGGAGTGCTCGCCATCAAGAGAGCCTTGCCTCTCTCCTCTGGTCCCACCAACCGTTAATAAGGATATAGCCACGATATCCCGCATATCTCGGGCACATATTCACTAAAGATTAGATACGGTAACTGCAATATCTCGCCGTAACCGCAATATCTACTATCTAAATCTTCAACAACACAATATTCACGAAGATATACAGTTACCTTATACGGTTTGGTATCTCCTACTCTATAAATACCTTTGCTTTACATACATTCAATACGTTTTGAGCTATATACACACATATACTCATTTAAGCATCGGAGAGGGACCCAGAGGCACCCCCTCTGTTGCGCTCCCCTTCTTGCAGGTTCATCGGAGTTCAGGCGAAAGCGCGCGATCACCATCTCCTTGGCATTCAATTCACTGCCAGATCAGCATTCAGGATTTCACGATCCAACATTTGGCGCCGTCTGTGGGAAAACGAGCAAAACAGTCATACATACTCGCTCTAACCGCAATCATCGGAAAGAAGCTAACGAACAATCCTCGGATAGCTCTAATTCCGCTGCCGCTTCGCACTCCACCAAGAACCTGCTAGCCAAGCAGTCTGTGATGCCGTCCCTCCGAGACCGGCACGTGAACACATTGGCAATTCGAGAACGACCCCTGTTCCAAACGTCGCAGAGATTCCAGATCGACAAACCATCCAAGTGGCTTGGGAAACCATTCAGGTAACCGCAGAGATGATATCCCTCTTGGAAACCATCATAGGACAGGCCCGCAGAAAAACCCCTGCTCCTCATGAGGATCCTCGTCCTGCGGGGCCACCGGAATCAGAAACTGGAAATCCTGGCACCACAGCCCCTCAAGAAGATCAAGAGATGACTTTTGGACACCAATCCTTACCTCCGGCCTCCACTGAGACGCCGGCGGTCACTCGCTCTGTCAGTCCATCAAGTTCTGCACCGACTGGAGGACAGCAACCCCAATTCACTCTTGACCAAGTTGAGGAGCTTATCACTAAGAGACTCAAAGAACAACGCGTCAAGACCCCAAAGGATGTCGTCGTCAGGGCCATCCCCGAGTATAGAGGTGGAGGCGCCCCCATTATACATGTTAATAAGCATGAAGCCTCTCTGTTGGGTAAGTCGACTGATCCGAATCACTTAGCCCTATTATTTCTGTCGACCCTTTTGGGTTCGGCGCCGTCTTGGTTCTTTGGTGTCTCTGCAGGATCAAGAAGGGTAAGAAGGGTCGAGAAAAGCCTAGATCGGAAAACCCAGGACCAAGACATCCAGAGGTCCCCGAGTATTTCACGCCTTTAAACAGGCAGATCTCGGCGGTACTAGTCGAGATGGAAAGGTCTCTGGAAAGGCCACCGAGACCCCGCAAGAGTGGTCAGCCCATGGGGAATGACACCGAGAGCTATTGCAGATAGCACAAGCGCGACATCGAAAAGCTGATAAAGATAGGAATGTTGAAGGAATGAATTCACAAGGCTGGACAGTCAGAATAAACTTTCAGCTAAGTGGGAAGGACCATACAAGCAAGTGATTCCTTCATAAACATGTTCACTCGAAGCAAATCGAAGAAAAAAGCCCTGACGCCAAAGTCAGGCCAAAAGCCCTATCACCAAAGATAGGCCACAAAAAAGCCCTAACAACAAAGTTAGGCCACAAAAGCCCTATCACCAAAGATAGGCCACAAAAAAGCCCTAACAACAAAGTTAGGCCACAAAAGCCCTATCACCAAAGATAGGCCACAAAAGCCCTAACAACAAAGTTAGGCCACAAAAGCCCTGACGCCAAAGTCAGGCCAAAAGCCCTAACAACAAAGTTAGGCCACAAAAGCCCTGTCGCCAAAGACAGGCCAAAAGCCCTATCACCAAAGATAGGCCACAAAAGCCCTAGCAACAAAGCTAGGCCAAAAAGCCCTGTCACCAAAGACAGGCCAAAAGCCCTAACAACAAAGTTAGGCCACAAAAGCCCTGACGCCAAAGTCAGGCCAAAAGCCCTAACAACAAAGTTAGGCCACAAAAGCCCTGACGCCAAAGTCAGGCCAAAAGCCCTAACAACAAAGTTAGGCCACAAAAGCCCTGTCGCCGAAGACAGGCCAAAAGCCCTATCACCAAAGATAGGCCACAAAAGCCCTAGCAACAAAGCTAGGCCAAAAAGCCCTGTCGCCAAAGACAGGCCAAAAGCCCTAGCAACAAAACTAGGCCACAAAAGCCCTAACAATAAAGTTAGACCTCAAAAGACCTGACGCCAAGAGTCAGGCAAAAACCTGATAACCGAATCAGGCACAAAAAGCCCTGACGCCAAAAGTCAGGCCAAAAGACCTAGCAATAAAGCTAGGCAAAACAAAAAATCCCTGACGCCAAAGTCAGGCCAAAAGACCTAGCAATAAAGCTAGGCAAAACAAAAAATCCATGACGCCAAAGTCAGGCCAAAAGACCTAGCAATAAAGTTAGGCAAGATGAGAAGCAGACGCCAAAACCAAACAAAGGGATCTGCTAACAAAGAATTTTAGGCGATCACTATGGATGACAAAGCCTTAGGATGACCTCGAAGGTCTAAACTTCAAAGAGGGTAATATCTCTTTGAACTTAGAAGTTTATGCTTTTAAGTATCAGAAGTATTTTCCTTAGAAGGATCGACTTATGCTTGGTCTAAGACTTCAAGAGTCGAAGACATTACAAGTCAAAAGGAAGTCGAAGAGTAATTATGATTAAGACGTTGGATAAATAGCCAAGCATGTTCAAAGTCGAATAAAAGGCTTATGAATATAAAGGCATTCAATAAAAGAAGCCAAGTCTTAAATCAAATAAATAATTACAAGGAAAACAAAAAATTACAAAGAAAAACAGCTATCCAAAAGGCAAATATTGTTAATAAAAGAGATGGAGACTTCAGGCTTGGGGATCCTCGGGGGCAGAGGCACTGGCTCGCCTTCAGGGGCAGGGACGATTTGCTCGCCTTCGGGGGCAGGAAGACTTGGTCCGCCTTCGGGAACAACCTCTTCAGCCATAGCTGGAATAACCCCTTCAGCAACAAGGGTAGACTAAGAGTTACGACTCCGGAGGAAGCTCCTCAAGGACCCAACTTCCTCAAGGGGAAAATTGGGATCGACCGCCCGGACATCATCCACCAGGACTTGGAGAAAATCGGCGATCGCCGACTTCATCATCTTCAGAGCGCAGTCTTCAAAATCCTAAAAGGCAAACGAATCCATAAAGGATGACAGTTTCCTTAAAGGCATAATCCTTGGGTAACAGTTTCCTTAAGAAACATGGCGAAAGGAACGGATGAGCCGATAAGAGGCCACGGTCATTCCCCCGAAACCTAAAGGAGCGAAAAGAACCTCTAAAGGGTAACGTTTCCTCCAAAGAAAGGTCCAAGACCCTTTGAATGAAAACAAAAAGGCGAGACTATTCTACAAAAGCTAAAGCGAAGTTGAAAACAAGTATGGTAAAACTTCCTAAAGCTTTCCAGCTTCCTAAAAAGGCGAGCGAATCTTGGGTAACAGTTCCCCAAAAAGGGAGAACGAATCCGAGGTAACAGCTTCTTAAAAGGCGAGCAAATCTTAGATAACAGTTTCCTACGACTAGGCGAACGAATCTAAGGACCAAAATCCTAAAAGGCGAACGAATCCATAAAGGATGACAGTTTCCTTAAAGGCATAATCCTTGGGTAACAGTTTCCTTAAGAAACATGGCGAAAGGAACGGACGTGCCGATAAGAGGCCACGGTCCTTCCCCCGAAACCTAAAGGAGCGAAAAGAACCTCTAAAGGGTAACGTTTCCTCCAAAGAAAGGTCAAAGACCCTTTGAATGAAAACAAAAAGGCGAGACTATTCTACAAAAGCTGAAGCGAAGTTGAAAACAAGTATGGTAAAACTTCCTAAAGCTTTAAAGCAAGATAGACATCGGAAGAACAACCAAGTATACTCGAAGTCAAACAAAAACCAAGGCTTACGAAACAAAAAGACCCGATACCAAAATTGGGCGAAAGACCTAACGCCAAAGTTAGGCAAAAAGACCTAACGCCAAAGTTAGGCAAACCAAAAGATCCGAAAGACCTGATGACTGAATCAGGTGAAAGACCTAGCACCAAAGTTAGGCGAAAGACCTGATGCCAAAGTCAGGCACAAGACCTGTTATCAAAATCAGGCGAAAAGACCTAAGGAAAAAGTTAGGCAAATAAGGCCTAAATATAAAAATCAGACATAAGTCCTAGCACAAAAGGCGAGCAATCCGTCAAGGAGTCCGTTCTCTTATAAGTTGGGCAAAAATTGAGAAGTAACATCCAAAGCGAATGAATCCATATCAAGGGTAACAGTTCCTTTGCGAAACAAACACAAAGAAAGTGGGCGAATGAACCTAGGGCGACCACTTACTAAAAGATGAATGAGCCTCGGGTAACAGTTCCCCGTGATTAGACGAACACTCCAAAGGTCTAAAACCTTAACAAAGCGAACACATCTACAAAAGATGATAGTTTCCTTAAAGGTATGATCTTCGAGTAACAGTTCCCTTAAAAAACTTTGGTGAAGGGAATGGATGGTCCAAGATCCTATATGGCGAGACTCTCCTACATAAGCTAAAGAGAAGTTGAAAACAAATATGGTAAAACTTCCTAAAGCGTTCGAACGAAAAGATATCGGAAGAACGACCAAACACATTCGAAGTCGAAAAAGAGTAAAGGCTTACGAAATTAAAGGCGTTCATTATAATAATATCCGAGTCTGAAATCAAAAGAATAATTACAACTATCCCAAAAACAAAGGGAAGTAAAAGTGATTATCGATAAAAAGAAGGATGAGCAAAAAGCAGGAGGATGAACAGGCTCCCTTGACCTGAAACTCTGCATCGACTCGGTCGCCTGAAGGCCTGAGACCTCAAGGTCTGGGTTCATCAGGGAATGCAGTTTCCTTCTCGGCCTCGGGGGCAGCCTCATCGCCAAGAAGCCTCCTTGGTGTAGCCGCTCTCAATGAAGTCCTGAAGAGACCTCACCTCCCAGAGAGGAAACTTGGGATCAATCCCTTGAATCTCGTCGACCAAGATCTGGAGGTAGGAAGCAGCCTCGGCCTTTATCACCTCCAAGGCGCAGACAGAGAACTCCTCGGACTTCTTAAAGTCCACGCTAAGGGGGGATGGGACAGCCTTACGATTTAAGGAAGGATGCTCCTGCTCAGCCATCGAGGCATCCCTCTGCACCCATGACTCTTTCAATTGAGCCCTGAGGTCACCATTCTCTGCCTCTAGCCAAACAGAGTACTGGTCGACATCCTTGATCCGAAACTCATAGACGCCTAGGCAGCTAAACAACCTCGTCTTAGCCCGCTTGGAAAATAGACTGAAGAATTTAGGTCCTCAAGTGCGATCAATGAATTTACGTCCCAGACTGATGGGTCAGAAATTTATCCAATCAATAAAGACTGGCGTGGAAGGACGAACCCCAACCTTGAGCGTCAGTTGTACGAACTGATGAATGCCCGCTAACCCAAGCATCGACTCTGAAGTTTTCGCCCCTGAGCGGATTGAACAGAAGTTTGGTTGCCTATGATGTCAGAAGAAGTCATCAATGATGTTCCAATCACTCCCCGACAGCTCTCCAAAGCTCGAAGGAGTATCCCGTTCTGGCTGAGAAAGCTTTTTCGAGGATAAAAAGAGAGAAATGAAAAATTGAAACAGAAGGCTGAAAGAAGATATGAACTCTGGAATGCAAATGAATTGAGTGCGTAAAAGACTAAATGCTAAAGTTCGGCCTTTTTAGCCAAAACGAAGGAAACCGAACGGGCATGTGAGAAACGGCTCAGATAATGATTACACCCTTTTGGGTAAAACCGAAGTAATGTCAGAATTCCAAGGGTTACATCGGGGAGACAAAAGGTTGGAACGACACGAAAAACCTGTGAGTCTGCCCACGGGTTACGGAAGACAAAGGGACAGACATGCCTCAAAAGTCCTCTCGACTTCCGCTAACTGTCCATTCATTAAAATGTTCGAAGTCTTACACAAAAAAGGTGATTGCCAAAAGCTATACCAGACCTCTCCTAACACCCTCGCAACGATAGTGTTCGCCCAAAGAGTGAAGAATGAGCATCCATAAACCCTGGAAACCTAAAGCGTTCGCCTAATGGGGTAAGGTATCACACATTCCGAAAAACTCTACGCAACCAAAATCGTTCGCCAAAGGATACAGAGCATCAAAAGGCACAAATAGCATATAAGAAAGCAAAAAATCCAGTCCAAAAGTCACTATCTTAAACCCTATCACAGAATCAAGCTCGACCGAAGAAACTTCACTCAAGCTTCGGGGGCAAATGTTGGGTATTGATAGTGACGACCCAATATGGGAAAGGCCTCGAAGGCCCAATAAATTTGCAGGGGGGTGCAACCCATACCATTTAAACAAGGCCAACCCACAGTAAGGTTACTCTGGCCCTCATAAAGTGGTCCAGTATCGAATCCAAACTAAAGTGGACGCCAAAGTGCCACTTCAGGTCGCCATTGGCCAAGGCCAAAGCCTCCCACTGCTCGCCATGGGAGTGCTCGCCAAGGGAGTGCCCAGGAAGTGCTCGCCAACAATCAAGGTCGCAGCCATAGGAGTGCTCGCCATCAAGAGAGCCTTGCCTCTCTCCTCTGGTCCCACCAACCGTTAATAAGGATATAGCCACGATATCCCGCATATCTCGGGCACATATTCACTAAAGATTAGATACGGTAACTGCAATATCTCGCCGTAACCGCAATATCTACTATCTAAATCTTCAACAACACAATATTCACGAAGATATACAGTTACCTTATACGGTTTGGTATCTCCTACTCTATAAATACCTTTGCTTTACATACATTCAATACGTTTTGAGCTATATACACACATATACTCATTTAAGCATCGGAGAGGGACCCAGAGGCACCCCCTCTGTTGCGCTCCCCTTCTTGCAGGTTCATCGGAGTTCAGGCGAAAGCGCGCGATCACCATCTCCTTGGCATTCAATTCACTGCCAGATCAGCATTCAGGATTTCACGATCCAACAGCTGCCACCTCGCTAATGCCTAAATAAAGGAAAAGCTGCTCGCCTGGAACGGGCTTTGCCAGAGCTGAGAGTGTTTGGATATGCCTCTTCAAGGATTGGAACGCTTCCTCGCAGTCTAGCGTCTACTCGAATTTGCGGTTGGCCCTCAGAGTTTTGAAAAATGGGAGGGACCTATCGCTCGCCTTGGAGAGGAAGCGGTTGAGTGCAGCTAGGCGTCCATTCAGGCATTGGACTTCCTTGTGGAAGGTTGGTGACTTCATCTCTTCTATGACATTCAACTTTTCTGGGTTTGCTTCGATGCCCCTTTCGCTGACCATGAAACCCAGAAACTTGCCAGACTTGACTCCAAAGGCGCACTTTGCAGGGTTCAGGCGAACGTTGTGTCTCCTCATGCATTCGAAAGCTTCGCGGAGGTATGTTGTGTGTGGATTGCCCTTGATGGTTTTGACGAGCATATCATCCACATAAGCCTCCATGTTTCTCCCAGCATGTCCTGGAACAGTCGGTTCACCATCCGCTGATAAGTTGCCCCGGTATTGATGAGACCAAAGGGTATCACCTTGTAGCACAGAATGTCCCCGTCTGCATAGAAAGCGGTGTGAGCCTCATCGTTTGGATGCATTCTGATCTGGTTGTAGCCTGAATAGGCATCCATGAAGCTCAGCATCTCATGTCCAGAGGTAGCATCGACCAGCTAATCAATCCTGGGAAGGGGATATGAATCCTTAGGGCAAGCCTTGTTCAAGTCGCGAAGTCGACGCACATCCTCCACTTGTCGTTCAATTTCTTGACCAAAACTGGGTTGGCGACCTAGCTCTGGAATCTTACCTCTCTGATGAAGTCAACCTCAATCAATCTGCCAACCTCCTGTCTGATCGCCAAGCGCTTGTCCGTCCCGAACGATCTTCTTTTTTGGGCGATCGGCTTGATGGAAGGGTTTATCCTGAGCTCGTGAGAGATGATATCTGTGCTAATTCCCGGCATGTCGCTCAGCTGCCAGGCGAAGAGCTCTTTAAATTCCTTGAGGAAGGCGGTCATGGCCTCCTTCTAATCTTCTTTTAAGGTGGTCCCAATGCGCACCTTCTTGTCTGGGCCATCGACCTCGACCTCTTCCAATTCCTCCATGGGTGCTGGCCGAGCCAAATCCTCGCGAGGGTCAGCCTCTATTTCGATGGCGAGGGCCTCCCTTTGGTTCTTCCTGCGCAGACAGTTCACATAGCATTGCCGCGAGGAAGGCTGGTCGCCGAGTACTTCTCCAATCCCGTTGGGAGTGGGGAACTTCATCTTCTGATGGACCGTGGAGGCCACAATCTTGTTCGGATTGATCGTGGTCCTCCCTAGGATGGCGTTGTAGGAGGTAGGTAAATCGACCACCAGGAAAGTGACCGAGACCTTGATGCTCTTCAATCCCTCGCCAAAAATCACTGGCATGGTTATGGCCCCCAGTGGATAAGTTGTCCTTCCCGCAAACCCAATCAGCGGAAAGTCGACCCTTTTTAGGTCACGCTTGGACTTACCCATCTTCTCGAAAGCTTCCAGGAATAGGATGTCTGTCGAGCTGCCTCCGTCGACCAGAATCCTTGCAACGTTACAGCCGTCAATATCTGCTGTGATAACCAAAGCATCGTTGTGGGGGGTTATGACATGTGCCAAATCATCTTCAGAGAATGAGATGACAATGTTTTCCTCAGGTCGGGGTCGCTTTCCCAACTGAACTGCTGTGGAGATCTGAGTGGCGTAGACCTCCCTGGCGTGCGACCCCTCGCCGCTTGTACTGAATCCTCCTGCAATCAAATTTACTCTCCTCTTGCTGGCAGATGGATCAGTTTGTTCAGCAGGGGCTGGCGAACGATGTCTCCTAGGGGGCGTTCGACTCCTGTCTCGCCCTGCCACAAATTCCTTCAGCATCCCCCCCTGAATCAGCTTCTCTATGTCCCGTTTCAGAATGCGGCAGTCATCCGTCTTGTGGCCCTTGCACTTGTGGTATCTGCAATAGCTCTCGACGTCCTTTCCCATGGGCTGACCACCCCGACGAGGCATCGGTGGCCTCGCCAAGGATCTCCTCTCCATCTCGACTAGTACCGCTGAGATCTGCCTATTTAAAGGCGTAAAATACTCAGGGACCTCTGGATGGCGAGGCGCTGGATTAGGCTCAACTCGGGGCCTGCTGTCTCTCCCTTTCTTCTCCTTTTTTACTTCCTTCTTACCATCGCGTCGGGGCTCAGGGACTACCCTTAGCGAGGTCGTGAGGAAGTTAGTCTCTGTGTTCGCCCTTTCAAGGTCTATGAAACCTTTTGCTCTGGACGCCAGCTCCTCCAACGTTTCGATCTACTTCACGTGGTAGCTATTTCGCAGCTTCCTCGAGGCCTTGTTGGCCACATCCAAACCTCTGTAAAATGCTCGAATGATTTCCCCATCCGAGATTCGGCGATCTATCTCCGTGACGTTCTGATGGAAACGCCCGTAAAAATTGGCCAGCGACTCTCCAGGCTGTTGCTTGACCGCATCCAGGGCGACCACACTTTTCATCAGCTGGCGCTCGCCCATATATCTTTCCAGGAACTTGCTCCTTAACTCTGCCCAAGTTCCTATAGATCCTACAGGGAGGCCGAAGAACCAGGACGAAACCGAACCCGAAAGAGTGGATGGAAATAGTAAAGCCAAGTGATTGGGATCATTTGACTTACCCAGAAGAGAAGCCTCGTGCTTGTTGACGTGTATGATGGGATCTCCTCCACCACTGTACTCAGGTATGGCCCGAGCAACTACGTCTTTAGGGATCTTGATGGAGACGAGCTCGTCGGAAAAGGGATGAGCAGACTACTCCTTGAAGTGAGCTACGACTATCAGTCGTCTTTCTTGGAGCCTTTTGTTGAGGAGGTCGTCCATCTGGCCCACAGTGCAGTACCTGGGCGAGATCCCGGATGGAGGAGGACCGGAAGGGTTGGCAGTGTACGTAGCCGCTGGCTCCTTGGTGTATGCCAGAGGTATGGACCGTTGTCCTGATGTCATCTCCTGATCCTCCTGAGGCGCGGTGGTGCCAGGATTTGCTATTTCAGACGGCAGGGGCCCTGTGGCAGCAGGGCGATCGTTCCCCTGAGGAGCAGGGTGATTGTTTCCTTGAGGAGCAGGGGCTTGACGGCGAGCCTGTCCCAGGATGGCCTCCGGCAGTGAAATCATCTCCGGGGTTAACTGAATGTCTTCCCCAGCAATGTGGACGGACTGCGGTGTTGGAGCTCCGTTGTGGTTGGCCGCTGGGGGCGGTCTGGAATTCCCGACGTGCTCTCGGACCATCCTCAGAGGAATGGCATTGGGGGCTGCCTGGCTGGCAGGCTCTTGTTGAAGCGGCAGCGGAATCAGAGCTATCTGAGGATCGCTCGTGAGTCTGGTTCCGACAGTTGTTTTGGGATCGAGTTCTCATGGCTGAATTGCTCGTTTCCCACAGACGGCGCCAAATGTTGGATCGTGAAATCCTGGTTGCTGATCTGGCAGTGAATTGAATGCCCGACAAAGGTTGAAAGACGCTTCTGCTTCAACTCCGGTGAACCTGCAAGTAGGGGAGCGCAACAGAAGGGGTGTCTCTGAGTCCCTCTCCGATGCTTAAATGAGTATATGTGTGTGTATATAGCTCAAAACGTAAGGAACGTATGTAAAGCAAATATATTTATAGGGTAGGAGAGATCAAACGTATGAGGCAACTGAATATCTTAGTGCATATTGTGTTGCTGAAGATTCGGATCATAAGATATGGCAGTTACTGCGAGATATTGCAGTTACTATATCTAATCTTTAGTGAATATGTGACCGAGATACGCGGGATATCGTGGCCACTCCCTTATTAATGGTTAGTGGGACCAGAGGAGAGAGGCAAGGCTCTCTTCGGGGCGAGCACTCCCTTGGCGAGCATTGAGGGGTCGCGGCTTGGTGAAGGATGGCGAGTAGTCTGGGGAGCCTTTGGCGTCCATGTCGACTTTGGGCTCGCTCTTGGGCCACTCTATGGTGGGCCAAGCTGACCTGTACTTAAGCTGATCCAGTTCGAATATCTTGGGTTCACCCCCTCCAGGGTTACTGGGCCTTCGAGGCCTTTTCCTTATTGGGCTGTCAATATCGATACCCAACAGTGCCCTCTCTGTTTCATGGAAACATAAATAGTCTTCGATTACGTGCATTCTATCCCTCCGAATAGGTGCATTCCAAATGAAAGCCTTGAAACATGCATTGGGATGCTAAAGTTTGGATATTTTTTTGAATGAATTTTGAGGGAAAAACTTGGAACCCGCATTAAGATGCCATTTGTGGGATTTTTTTTGAATGCATTAAGAGGGAGATAGAGAGGTGGGATGAGGGGAGGACTAGCTATGAGACCCTGTCGAAAGTGTCGGTTGAACCAGGTAAATTATTATAACATTCTAATTTTAACACAATCGAATTTAATTTAAGTTCAACGTACACATTAAGATCTATTTACATGACAAACTCTTATATATATATATACGAGTATAGTTAGAACCATAGTTTTATCAGAAACGGACCGGATCGTCGGTCAAACTCGATTTGACCATGAACCAGCAGGATGTACGATTCAGTTCTGATAAAAGATCGAAGTGCATACTGAACCTAGTTCTGCAGGTGAAAACCGATCGATTTTAAAGAACCAATCGTTTTTTTGAAGAACCGACCAATTCCAGTTCTTCAATTAATCTCCAGTCTTTTTTTACCGTCTACCTCATTTTTCCTTACCATGACTTATCACATAAGTGTAATCCTAATTTTAGGTAATAAAGCATGTGAACCGACCTGTCCGACAGATGAACCGATCGTCGGACCGTCTGAACCAATCTACTTCACCAGTTCGAGGGTGGGTCTGATTCTGATAACTATGGTTATAACTACAATTATAGATTAAATATCAGAATCGTAACTATAGCCATAAAACTATCGCGAGTAAAAAATTCATTATTCTAACCGCATCTGACCATAATTGTGCAAAAATCATGAATTTCAGATTTTCAGCACACCATTATTGGTCTTTAACTGTAGTTTTTCTTAAACATCACTACCGATAATTTGGACATATTTAGTCCGAGAAACATTGGAATCCACCGAATAACAAATAAAATATTCTTAAGAAAAAGGATTTGTTACACTTTATTAAAATGTAGTTATATAAATCAAGAGTTGTTTGTATATTAATTAATCAACTATTGAAATTTTTCTCATTCTATATGAATTATAGTATTCAATTAAATATATTTAAATATTTTTGTTAATTTCAAAAGTACATCTAATGATGAATTAAGAATCGATTTTTTAAAATCATTAAGTACGCACAATTATTTTATTAAAAAATTTTGGAGGTAAAATGTAAAAGATGCTTCTTTCCCTCTAGTTTCCCTCTGCCCAAATGCCTGATTTTGTTCCCTCACTTCGGTGTCCTCTGACAACTGTTCGAATATAATGAAGAAGCAATTTGTTAGGGCACAACATAAACACATATTTAAGTTACCTTCTTGAATGATTGCTTTAGCGGAAGCAGATCTGTCTTAGGTTGGGATCACGATGTGCCGGACGGGAGGACACACTGCGGGTTAATGGACAGTTACCTAGGTTTTCACAATTACTTACCTCAGTCTAAACTCTAGGGCGAAAAAGTATCTCTACTCTGGGCAAGAGTGAGAATAATGTCAAGCATCATCAGGTTTTCCTGCCATGAGTATCCCTATATACATAGAGAATGGTTTAGGTCAGTATCCAACACTGTGCTTATTAGAATTGACTCCAAAAATGGGCGACCCAACTCCTAAAAACCAACATCTCCCACTCGCACAAAGTTTAGGGAGGGGGCTCATTTATTAAGTCAGCACTAGGAGAACGAATTCCCCTCATATAATAAAGTACATACGAAGTAGCAGTCGTGCGACCGACATACACAATGAGCAAGGTGATGTGCATCTGTTGGGAGTTGCAGCGACTCACAGATTACACACTAGCAGTGGAAATGTTTACGGCCCCGACCGCCTACAACCAATAAAAGGGAAAAAAGATTAGAAGATTACCCAATCAATAAGAAGTGGCGAGGCCTGATGAATGTCCGCCATCTCTAGCATGTTTTCAGTGGTCTTCGCCACTAAATGAATTGAGCAGAAGTTTGATTGATTGTGCAATCGGAAGAAGTCGTCGATGGCGTTCCAGTCGCTCCCAGATAACTCGCCAAAGACAGGGGAGTATCCCTTTCCGGTTGAGACAACTCCCAGGTCACGCCCCCTTATAAAAGAAGTAGAACTTATTGTAGTTGGAGTTGGTGGCACGGAAGTCGTCGACCAACCATAAATGTACATTCCAACTCCACGCTTGGCCTTTCCATTCTTCAAACTTGGGCCATCGGGTCTGGAAATGATGGAGGTGATTCACTCCAGCGCCCAATCGGAAGAAGCATCAGAACAAGGCCAGTGAATACGTCCATTCTTGACGTAGCCACATGAACTTGAATCTGACCCACATCCTAATGGCGTTCGGTACGAGCTGCGTGGGACCTATCCCCGTAATAACGACATAGTTCCTGCAAATCCTCGCAGAGAAGGAAACGCAACCCAGCATCGACCTGGGCCGCATAAATGTAAACCTCTCCGTTGCGAGGATAGTGCAGTCCTAAGCCTGGATACCTGGGGGCATCCGTTTCATTTAGACCACCTATGGCGACTACCATCTTGAACTGAGCCGGCTTCAACTCATTAGGCTTGATATCTACTTAGAAAAGCAGGATATGGCAAGAACAATATGAAAACAAGAAAAACAGGGGCCATTATCAGAAAAAACCAGCGAACAGAAAAACTTTGGTGTTTACCTTTTGGGGAAAAGAGGGGCACATTGGTGTCTGGCCCATCCACCACCACAGGTGTGGCTGCTGACCGTCCGGCGTCAGGATTTCTTTCGCTGGAAGTCGGAGTAGAACCATCCCTGATTTGCAGGGGAGCATTGGCGTTCTTCGGAGGCACTTTCGGGGTGGAGGAAGAAGATATATTGGTCGTCACCTTGGCCTTGCTTGTAGACTGATTTCGAGAAGCCATTGATGTTTGAGTTTGGAGCTTTAGAAATCGAAAGATAGAAGAAGAGAATCGAAGAAATAGAGTGCTGAAAAAACAGAGAAGGCACAAAACTCTCTAGAATCTGAAGGACTGGGACGCGTAAAAGACAAAAGAGTGGAACTTCCGTCCCTTATATAGACAAAAAAAGGAGTAACTGCCACAGACAGAATCGAAACGGCACAGAGAATGATTGCACCAATTGGAGACAAACGGTCGGCCAGTACAGAAACTGTCAAACTACCCTTGGGTTACGGAAGAATAAATGACAGGCGTGCCTCAAATGTCCGTTCAACTTCTGGATGACTGTGCAGTTATTAAATGCTAAAGTTCATTATGCAGATAAAGTGATCGCCAGCGCATTACTAGGCCTTTTTGGGAAACCCTTTCAGAGGCAGTGATTGCCAAATAGCGAAGGATAAACATCCATAAACCTAGACTGTCTCGAGTGATCGCCAAGAAGGAATAAAAGATCGAATATTCCTTCAACCATGGGCAACCGAACGACTGATCGCCAAAGAAGCATAAAGTGTTCATAAAGGTATTAATAGCAGAAAAAGACAAAGAAGACCCAATTCAAGTGTCACTATCTCAAACCCTATCAAGGAATCAAGCTCGACCGAAGAAACTTCACTCAAGTTTCGGGGGCAAATGTTGGATATTGATAGTGACAACCAAATAAGGAAAAGGCCCCAGAGGCCCAATAACCATGGAGGGGGTGGACCCAGGTTATTGGAACTGGGCCGGCCCATGCTAAAGTCGATCTGGTCCTCGATTAGAGCGGCCCAATGTCTAGCCCAGGCTAAAGTGGACACCAAAGGCTCCATTGCTGGTCGCTATTCATTACCAAGTCGCGGACTCCTACTGCTCGCCATAGGAGTGCTCGCCTTGAAGAGAGCCCTACCTCTCTCCTCTGGTCCCACCAAATGTTCCTAAAGATATGACCACGATATCCCGCATATCTCGGACACATATTCTCTAGATTACGTATGGTAACTGCAATATTACGCCATAACCGTAATATCTGCTATCCTAATCTTCACCAGCACAATATTCATTAAGATATACTGTTGCCTTCTACGGTTTGGTCTCCCTACTCTATAAATACTCTTGCTTTTCAATACATTCATTACGTTTTGAGTTATATACACACATACTCATTTAAGCATCGGAGAGGGACCCAGAGACACCCCCTCTGTTGCGATCCCCTTCTTGTAGGTTCACCGGAGCTAAGGCGAGAGCACCTTTCATCCATCCATTGACATTCAATTCACTACCAAATCAGCATTCATGAAATTAAGATCCAACAACAAGCACACAAAACCCCAACAAAAGTGATAGTAGCATCGGGAGTCACATTTGCCTTCCAGAGATCATCGAATTCCAGGTGGCTAAACTCTTCACTTCCAAATTACCAAAAACCCGTCTTGCATCTTCTACATTCCACATTTGTTGTACATATCAATGAGAGTTGTTCCAAGGAAGACACCGGTTCCAAACCCGTTCTTTACAGCATAATCGTGTATCCACCTATCCAATTCTAAGCTCCCCACTTCTGCACTAGCTTTTAAAATACTAACCAGAGTGAACTCATTCGGCTGAACAGTAGCGATGTTCATTCGATTAAATAAATTGAACGTCTTTTGAGGCTGATTACTTTTCACAAACCCAGCTCATAGCCGCAATAGAAACAAACCCATCCGCATCACAAGCTGCCACAAACCTAGCAATGCTCAAAGAGAGTTCAACACGGCGTCGGAGCTCCATAACCTTAGGCTACTTCTGCTTCACCTTCTTCACCACAGCGACACCAACATTTTCCACACACCCAGATGGGTCCTCATCACTATCTTCACCGTCTTCAGAAATCAGAATCTTCGCACGGAGGTGGAGCAGGGAAATAGGGGGAGAATCTTGAAAGTGACACAAGGGCATAAAAGTATTTTCAAATATCGTAAATTAGTGAAATAGAGGTCACGTGTTACGCACATGTAAAATTGACAGAAAAATTGACGGTTCACTAACGGATTAACCAATTAATCATATTATACAAAACATGTGTAACGGTTAAGCCAATCTGCAAAACCAATTACTCATTATGCACCGTGAAGTAATTAAACATAATTATAATTATGGTATGGTATGAAAAAAATGTAACATGTTTGCCAGAAATTGTTAAAGCGACACAGTTGTATTATTTGATGTAACATGTTTGATGTTGTAGGTATTTGATGCAGTCGGTGAGTTTCCGTTCAAAATGTCTGTTAAGTGTGCACATGCCATGCACGTGACGTATTTGAAACGTGAAAGTCCTTAAATGCCCCTGTCTTCTTCATAAGACAGTTATAACACACCTCTCTTGTTCGTGTCTTCTCCAATCTTCGGCAGTGAGCTCCAATCTTCTCCAGTGTTCGTGTCTTCTCCAAAGAATGATGTCACCGCACAAGTCCAACAGCTCTTCCCGAAGCTCGAAGGCGCATGAAGAGTACCAACCGTTGATTTGCTATTGTGGGTTCACTAGTCATGCCAAACCAACTTCCACATGGAAGAATTTCGGTCGGTTTTTCTATGGGTGTCCCAATTATAAGGTGTGTTTGTCGATTTCATTTTGTTTTGACCCTAATTGTAGAATGAATTTGAAAATTGTTGCCCAACCACAGTTGTAAAGTTCCATTCGAAACCCTAATTCCCAATTTTGATTGCAGAACCACGGTTATAATTACTGCGAGTGGAGTGACCCCCCAATGTGCATATACGGAAGGAGGGTCGTAAGCAAATTTCGAAATATGCATGGCCATATCGAAGACGAAGTTGTTCTTCTACGTAAGAGGGAGAAGATGTTAGTTATTGCTGTTGGAGTGCTTGTGGTCCTGCTTGTTTCTGTAATGTTAAAAGTAGTTGTCAGTTAAGCTGAGTCTGTGTTTTAAGTTTGCGGGTCGGTTGTAGGGTAGTTATGTTTTTTAGTGTGTTGGTGTCAGAAAACATATGTTTTGTAATTGTTGGTTTTTGATACAATATGTTTCTGAACAAGTATAACATAGATGTAACATGTTTGGCAAATTTCTGCAGAATATTACCAACACAACCGAATAGAATTCCACCTGAATATCAAAACCTGTAACCCAGACCATACAGAGACCATACAAAACCTTTCAAAGTACCTTCATACAATACCTATTCAGCCAGAACACACACTAGTTCATGAAAATCCACCAAAATCCACAAACACATTATAGTTCATCAAAATGACAGCATGCATGTTGCAAAGCACCTAAAAATACCTAGTTAATCATAATATCTAATCCGCAATGACATAAATCTTCACTGAGTCGGTAATTTTGTGAACTTGCTTGACTTGAAACGAGGGGAACTCTTTGACGGTCCAGCCCTTTCAAAATGGTTTTCTTCTTTGGGGTGATTGTTTTCAAAGGCATATCCACGGGAACGATCGCTCTACAATCTGACAGTTGGGGGGCACTTGAGCTAACTCGAACGGGTTCAACATCACTTTCCAGATCAATAATCTTCTCAACCGAACGTTTAACCTATGTATAAACAACAACATTACAGTTCTAATTGCAGCATACGGAATTGACTACATTTTGTGATTTGAACAAACCTTAGTTTTTCTCCTCGGTGGCAATTTTGGCCTTCTTGTGGTAGGAATTACAGGTGGTACGTCTTCAACTACTCGTTCCTGCGAAGAATAACAGAACCGAATGTCAGAACCGACTGTCAGAACCGAATTATTAACAGAACCGACTGTAATGTCACAAAAGTACCTGAGGCTGCGAATCTGGGACACTCTCAGGTACTTGGGGCGAATCTGGGACACTCTCAGGTATCTGCGAATCTGGAACCTGAGGCGGCGAATCTGGTACCTGAGCTGCCTTCTTCTTCCCTTTCTCTTGTGTGTTTAGTCTCCGTTTGACCGGTGGTGCAGTCTGTTTCGCCTTTCTTTTCCTAGGTGCCCGAGCGGACGTTTGAGTTTGTTGAGACGGTTGAGAGGGCTGGGTTGTCTGGGTTGGTTGCTGTTGGGTATCGATAGTGACGGCCCAGTAAGAAAAGGCCTCGAAGGCCCAATAACTATAGAGGGGGTAAACCCATGACATCCGAACCGGATCGGCCCAAGTACAAGCCAAACTTGGCCCACCATCGAGTAATCCATAATCGAGCCCAAAGTCTATAGAGACGCCAAAGGCTCTCAGACTGCTCGCCATTCTCTACCAAGTCGCGACCTTCCACTGCTCGACATGGGAGTGCTCGCCCCGAAGAGAGCCTTGCCTCTCTCCTCTGGTCCCACAAAACCGTTAATAAGGAAGTGACCACGATATCCCGCATATCTCGGTTGCATATTCACTAAGGATTAGATTTGGTAACTGCAATATCTCGCAGTAACTGACAATCCGAATCTTCGGCAACACAATATACACTAAGATATTCAGCTGCCATATACGGTTCTATCTCTCTTACCCTATAAATACCCTTGCTTTACATACGTTTTTTACGTTTTGAGTTTTATACACACACATACTCATTTAAGCATCAGAGAGGGACCCAGAGGCACCCCCTATGTTGCGCTCCCCTACTTGCAGGTTCACCGGAGTTGGAGCTGAAGCGTCATCCCAACCTTGTCTGGCATTCAATTCACTGCCAGATCAGCATTCAGGATTTCACGATCCAACATTTGGCGCCGTCTGTGGGAACGATCAATTTAGCCATGAGAACTCGATCCCAAAGCAACCGTCGGAATCAAACTAGGGAGAGATCCTCAGATAGCTCTGATTCCGCCGCCGCTTCACCGCTTCAACAAGAACCTGCCAGCCGAGCAGGAGTTAATGTTGTTCCTCTGCGGACAGCTCGAGAACATGTCGGTGATTCAAGACCGACCCCAGCTGCTGATCAAAACGGAGCCCCTGCACCGCAGACAGTCCACATTGCGGGGCAGGATATTAATTTAACCCCCGAGATGGTCTCCCTGCTGGAAGCCATCCTAGGACAGGCGCGCCGCCAAGCCCCTGCTCCTCAGGAAAACAATCCCTCTGCTCCTAAGGAAAACCACCGCCCTGCTGCCACAGGGCCTTCACCTTCAGAAGCGGCCAATCCTGGTCCTGTTGCGCCTCAGGAGGATCAGGAGATGACGTCAGGTCAGCAGTCCCTACCTCCAGCACACACCAAGGAGCCAGCAGCCGCATATACTGCCAATCCTTCCGGTCCGCCTCCACCCGGAGCCTCTCCCATGTACTGCACTGTGGATCAGATGGATGACCTCCTCAACAAAAGGCTCCAGGAAAGACAGTTGACAGTCATAGCTCCCTTCAAGGAGCAGTCCTCTCATCCATTCACCGACGCGCTCGTCGCTATCAAAATCCCGAAGGATGTGGTTGCTCGGGCCATACCTGAGTATAGCGGTGGAGGAGATCCCACCGTACATGTCAACAAGCATGAGGCCTCCCTTCTGGGTAAGTCAAATGATCTCAATCATTTGGCTTTGCTATTTCCATCTACTCTTTCGGGCTCGGCTTCGTCCTGGTTCTTCGGCCTCCCTGCAGGATCAATCGGAACTTGGGCAGAGTTAAGAAGCAAGTTCCTGGAGAGATATATGGGCGAGCGCTAATTGCTGAAGAGCGTGGTCACCCTTGACTCGGTCAAACAGCAGCCTGGAGAGTCGCTGTCCAACTTCTACGGGCGTTTTCATCAAAACGTCACAGAATTAGATCGCCGAATCTCGGATGGGGAGATCATTCGAGCATTCTACAGAGGTCTGGATGTGGCCAACAAGGCCTCGCGAAAGCTGCGAAACAGCTACCATGTGAAGGAGATAGAGACATTGGAAGAGTTGGCGTCCAGGGCAAAAGGTTTCATAGACCTTGAACGCGCAAACATCGAGGCTAACCTCCTGACGACCTCGCTAAGGATAACCCATGAATCCCGACGCGATGGTAAGAAGGAGGTAAAGAAGGAAAAGAAGGGAAAAGAGAGTAAGCCCCGAGTCGAGTCTCTTCCAGCGCCTCGCCATCCAGAGGTCCCTGAGTACTTCACGCCTTTAAATAGGCAGATCTCAGCGATACTAGTCGAGATGGAGAGGAGATCCTTGGCGAGGCCACCGATGCCTCGCCGAGGTGGGTCACCCATGGGCAAGGATGTCGAGAGCTATTGCAGATACCATAAGTGCAAGGGCCATAAGACAGACGACTGCAAGATTCTGAAGCGAGATATAGAGAGGCTGATTCAAGGGGGAATGTTGAAGGAATTTGTGGCAGGACGAGACCGAAGTCGAACGCCCCCCAGGAGACATCGTTCACCAGCCCCTGCAGATCAAGCTGAGCCTTCTGGAAGCAAGAGGAGAGTGAATCTGATTGCGGGAGGATTCGGCGCAGGCGGCGAGAGGTCAAGCGCCAGAGAGGTCTACGCCACTCAGATCTCCACGGCAGTTCAGTTGGGGAAGCGGCCCCGACCTGAAGAAAACATTGTCATCTCATTCTCTGAAGATGATTTGGCACATGTCACCACGCCCCACAACGATGCTCTGGTCATTACGGCAGATATTGACGGCTGTGATGTTGCAAGGATTCTGGTCGACGGAGGCAGCTCGACAGACATCCTGTTTCTGGACGCCTTCGAAAAGATGGGTAAATCAAAACGTGACCTGAAGAGGGTCGACTTTCCACTGATAGGGTTTGCGGGAAGAACAACTTATCCACTGGGGGCTATAACCATGCCAGTGATTTTTGGCGAGGGGTGGAAAAGTATCAAGGTGTCGGTCACTTTCCTGGTGGTCGATTCACCTACATCCTACAACGCCATCATAGGGAGGACCACGATCAACCCAAATAAGATTGTGGCCTCCACTGTCCACCAGAAGATGAAGTTCCCCACTCCGAACGGGATTGGAGAAGTGCTAGGAGATCAGCCTTCCTCGCGGCAATGCTATGTGAACTGTTTACGCAGGAAGAACCAAAGGGAGGCTCTCGCCATCGAGACAGAGGCCGATCCCCGCGAGGACTTGGCTCGACCAGCACCCATGGAGGAATTGGAGGAGGTCGAGATCGATGGTCCAGACAAAAAGGTGCGCATTGGGACCACCTTGAAAGAGGATCAGAAGGAGGCCATGACCGCCCTCCTCAAGGAATTCAAAGAGCTCTTCGCCTGGCAGCCGAGCGACATGCCAGGAATCAGCACAGATATTATCTCTCATGAGCTCAGGATAGACCCCTCCATCAAGCCGATCGGCCAAAAGAGAAGATCATTCGGGACTGATAAGCGTTTGGCGATCAGGCGGGAAGTCGGCAGGTTGATTGAAGCTGACTTCGTCAGAGAAGTAAGATTCCAGAGCTGGGTCGCCAACCCAGTTTTGGTCAAGAAATCAAACGGCAAGTGGAGGATGTGCGTCGACTTCCGCGACTTAAACAAGGCTTGCCCCAAAGATTCATATCCCCTTCCGAGAATTGATCAGCTGGTCGATGCTACCTCGGGTCATGAGATGCTGAGCTTCATGGACGCCTATTCAGGCTACAACCAGATCAGAATGCATCCCGACGATGAGGCTCATACCGCTTTTTATGCTGATGGGGACATTTTATGCTACAAGGTGATGCCCTTTGGTCTCATCAATGCTGGGGCAACTTATCAGCGGATGGTGAACCGACTGTTCCAGGACATGCTGGGAAGGAACATGGAGGCCTACGTGGATGATATGCTCGTTAAATCCATCAAAGGCAATCCTCATACCACCGACCTCCGTGAAGCTTTTGAATGCATGAGGAGACACAGCGTTCGCCTGAACCCAGCAAAGTGCACCTTTGGAGTCAAGTCCGGGAAGTTCCTGGGTTTTATGGTCAGCGAAAGGGGCATTGAAGCAAACCCGGAAAAGCTAAAAGCCATAGAAGAAATGAAGTCGCCAACCTGCCATAAGGAAGTCCAATGCCTGAACGGCCGACTAGCTGCTCTTAACCGCTTCCTCTCCAAAGCAAGCGACAAGTCCCTCCCGTTCTTCAAAACCTTGAGGGCCAACTGTAAGTTCGAGTGGACGCCAGACTGCGAGGAAGCATTCCAGTCCTTGAAAAGGCATATTCAAACACTCCCAGCTCTGGCAAAACCCGTTCCAGGCGAGCAGCTTTTCCTCTATTTAGGCATTAGCGATGTGGCAGCCAGTGCTGTTTTAATAAGGGAGGAGAATAATGTTCAGAGTCCAGTGTATTTTATTAGCAAAATGTTCAACTCAGCAGAAATAAAATATGTCCAGATTGAGAGTATCTCTATGCCTTAGTTATTACTGCTCGGAAGCTGAGACCTTACTTTCATGCGCACGACATCACGATCCTCACCAATCAACCTCTCAAAAACTTCCTGATGAAACCAGATTCTTCAGGAAGAATGGTCAAGTGGGCGATCGAGCTCAGCGAGTTCAGGATCAAATTTGCGCCAAAAACGGCCATCAAAGGTCAAGCACTAGCTGATTTCATAGTGGAAAGCACGAGTAACAGTCAAGCGGAGGCAGAAAACAGGCCAAGTCAGTCAGCAAACGACAATCAAATCTGGGAACTCTATACGGATGGGTCTTCATCAAAAGAAGGCTCGGGGGCAGGTTTAATTCTTATTCCTCCTGAGGGCGAGCCTCTGAAATACGCGATCGCCTTGACATTCCCGGCGACCAATAACGAAGCAGAATACGAGGCTCTTATCACTGGACTCAGACTAGCAAAAGGAATGGGTATAACAGCGCTTAAGGTAAAAAGTGATTCAGAACTTATTGTCAATCAGGTTAATGGCGCCTACGAGGCAAAGGGAGAAAAGATGAAGAAATATCTCGGCATCGCCAAAAAACTAGTCGCAGAAATCCCAAATTTCGCGATTGAGTTTATTCCTCGCCAAGAAAACCAGATGGCAGATTCTTTGAGTAAGCTAGCCTTCGGAGGGGCGACAATCCAGGATGTGCAATTTCTGGAAAAGGCCCTATGTTCAGTCCTTGAAAACAGAGCGGAGGTCTTCAACATTCAAGAACAGGTCACCT
Organism: Chamaenerion angustifolium; assembly: GCA_946814005.1. Taxonomy (NCBI): domain Eukaryota; kingdom Viridiplantae; phylum Streptophyta; class Magnoliopsida; order Myrtales; family Onagraceae; genus Chamaenerion; species Chamaenerion angustifolium. The sequence goes on from OX328279.1 coordinate 8,767,458, forward strand.
GGATGACCCCGTTCCAGAATTATTTGAAAGAAGGCATCCTCCCAGAGGACGAAGGCGAATCCACTAGGATTAGAAGACTCGCAGCCAGTTATCTAATCATCGATGGAGAACTCTATAGAAGAGGTTATTCGACGCCTTACTTGAGATGTGTTACTCTACCCGAAACAGAAAAAGTTATTCGAGAAGCTCATGAAGGGGCAGCAGCATGTCATGAAGGTGCTCGTTCACTAAGCAGGAAAATATTCAGACTGGGATATTACTGGCCGACCTTGGGAAAAGACGCAGCCGAATTAACACAGAAGTGTGAAATTTGCCAGCAGTTTGCACCACGATCGGGTCGACCATCGACATTATTATCCCCAATGGCAGGTGCCTGGCCCTTCGCTCAATGGGGAATCGATATATTGGGTCCTTTTCTCATTAGCACTGGTCAGCGTACTCATATTATAGTGGCAATCGACTACTTCACTAAGTGGGTAGAGGCGAAAGCTCTAGCTTCGACAACGGAATTCCAAGTTATCAAGTTCATGCAGGTCAACATATTCTCCAGGTTTGGTATTCCCAAAATACTCATCAGCGATAATGGTCCGCAATTCGTTGGAAAGGAGTTGAAATGGCTCTGTGAAGAGTATCATATCGACCATCGCTTCAGTTCAGTACATCACCCTCAAACAAATGGGCAAGCTGAAGCAGCCAACAAAGTTGTCTTAGCAGGACTCAAGAAAAGGGTTCGAGCATTCAAAGGGAACTGGGCAGACGAACTGGAAAATGTATTATGGGCAATCAGAACAACGCCTAAGGCGGCCACAGGAGAAACGCCTTTCAGTTTAGTGTACGTCTCAGAAGCAGTAGCACCAACTGAATTAGCGGTGCCTACCCACAGAGTCCTACACTTTAACGCGGAGGCAAATGAGATCGAGCGCAAGACTGACCTCGACTTGGCAGAGGAAAAGAGATGGCTCTCGGAAAAAAACACAGGCAAAGATGCGCTTGGCGACCGCTCGGTATTTCAACAGAAGAGTTAGCGCTCACCAATTTTTCGTGGGGGAGATGGTTATGAGAAGGAATGAATTTACAAGGCTGGACAGTAAAAACAAACTTTCAGCCAAATGGGAAGGACCATACAAAGTAGTAGAGATCGCCGCACCAGGATCCTACTATTTGGAAACCACCGAAGGCGAGAGGTTACCCCGTCCATTTAATTCTGAGCATTTAAGAAGATTTTATGCATAGCTTGTAATCAAACTGATTATGTCAATAAAGGAAAGCCATTCCTTCACAAAGCGTGTCCACTCGAAGCAAGCTGAAGCCAAAAAGCCCTGACGCCAAAGTCAGGCCTCAAAAGCCCTAACAACAAAGTTAGGCCAAAAGCCCTGACGCCAAAGTGAGGCCAAAAAGCCCTAGCAACAAAGCTAGGCCAAAATCCCTAGCAACAAAGCTAGGCCAAAAGCCCTGACGCCAAAGTCAGGCCACAAAAGCCCTAGCAACAAAGCTAGGCCAAAAGCCCTAACAACAAAGTTAGGCCAAAAGCCCTGACGCCAAAGTCAGGCCACAAAAGCCCTAGCAACAAAGCTAGGCCAAAAGCCCTAACAACAAAGTTAGGCCAAAAGCCCTGACGCCAAAGTCAGGCCACAAAAGCCCTAGCAACAAAGCTAGGCCAAAAGCCCTAACAACAAAGTTAGGCCAAAAGCCCTGACGCCAAAGTCAGGCCACAAAAGCCCTAGCAACAAAGCTAGGCCAAAAGCCCTAACAACAAAGTTAGGCCAAAAAAGCCCTAGTAACAAAACTAGGCCACAAAAGCCCTAACAACAAAGTTAGGCCTCAAAAAACCTGACGCCAAGAGTCAGGTAAAGCCCTGACGACAAAGCCAGGCCAAAAGACCTAGCAAAATGTTTGGCAAAATAAAAGCTCTGATGCCAAAGTCAGGCCAAAGAAAGTTTAGGCGATCACTATTGATGATAAAGCCTGACAAACTACGAATCCCCTGTTATGCCAACACCTCAAAGGTTTAAACTTCAAAGAAGCTAATATCTCTTTGAACTTAGAAGTTTACACTTTTAAGTGTCAAAAGTGTTATCCTTGGAAAGTTTAACTTATGATTGGTCTAAGGCTTTAAGGGTCGACGACATTACCAAGCAAGGAAAAAGTGGAAAGTAATTATGGGTAAGATATTGGATAGCTGAATATGTTCAAAGTCGATTAAAGGCTCAAGAATATAAAGGCATTCAATAGAAAAACCCAAGTCTTCGATAAATAATTACAAACCAAAAACAGAAAACACAAAAATGGCTATCTAAAAAAGATAAATATGGTCGCCAAGGAGTTGGGGACTTCAAGCTTTGGGGTTCTCGGGGGCAAGGGCGCTCTGCTCGCCTTCGGGGGCAGAAGTACCGGGCTCGCCTTCAGGAGCAGCCTCCCCAGCAACAGAGGGCTGCGAAGGCCGACTCCGCAGGAAGGTCTTCAAGGAGGCAACTTCCCCAAGAGGAAAGTTGGGATCAACCGCCTGGACCTCCTCCACCAGTTCTTGGAGAAACTCGGCGATGGTCGACTTCATCACCTTCAAGGCCTGGTCTTCAAAGACCTCGGAGGCCTTGAACTCCTCAACCACGGCTTGGGGTGAAGGAACCGCCTTCAGCTGATCAGCCAGCCGGTTCTTCTCCTCCTCTAGGGCGACCCCCTAGCTTCGGCAGCATCCCTCTGGGCCTCCGCGACGACCCTAAGAGCGTCTGACTCGACCAACTGGGCACGAGCTTCCTTCAACTCGGCCTCCAGGCGAGCACGGACCGCCTCCCCTTCATCAAGGCACTGATGAAGGGCCTCAGCTTCATGAAGGAAGGCTGCAGCATCAGCCTCCCTCTTCTTGACATCAGCAAGGAGGCGCTGCTCCTTCCTGAAATACTCCTCCCGGGCGCCGTCCACCAAGGTGATCGCCATGTCAGCGGTCTTCTTGATGGCCTCCAACTGCCCGGGGGTGACCCCTGTGCTTCGGTATTGCTCCAGCTCGACAAGCAGATCAGAGTGCTTGTCGGCGAGCTCGCCGAAAACGCGGCCGAGGATCACCTCTTCCCGAACGAGCTGACAACAAAAGCACAAGGAAAATGTCAAGTCATCAAAATGAAAAGGAATGACAAGGAATAAATAATGGAAAGAAGGCGAGATCATACCAGGGCAACTCGTTCGAAGTGGGTCCGTAAGAACCCCTCGATCTGAGGAAGCTCCGTAGGGACAATCGAACGGTCCTTGGGAGGAATTATCCCATCAAGGAGCCGCATGCACATATCCGGGCTACCCCGTAGGCTCTTCTGGGTGGGGTACCCCTTCTTGGCAAGGTCCCCACAAGGGACCCAAGGCCTCCGAGAGTCCCCAGCCTTAAAAGGCTGGAACAAGCTCGCCATATAGCAGTACTCCTCGGCGGGAGCCCTCGAGGAGCTGGAAGCAGCAGGCCCCTTCTTTTGGGCCCCAGACTCCTTAGTAGGAGCCGTGGGCACTGAAGAGGCGGGAGGCGCCAAAGACAAGGCCTTGTCCTTAGCGGCGGAAGGGCCCTGAAGAGAGGGAGAAGGAGACGCCGTGTCCAAACCCTTCCCTTTGCTGGCAGAAAGGCCCTTAGGAGGGGAAGGAGGAGGATGTTGGTCGACCTCAGGGTGCTCTTCACTCCTGACCTTCTTAGGAGGAGGAGGAGGGTCCCGGGCCACGTCCGCCAAGGACTCCACTGCAAAGCAACAAGACAATAAGTCAGGATTCAGAGAACCGCAGAATGTAAAAACATTAAATCAACAAAAGGCGAGGTAGTACCTGGTTGACGAGGGCCAGTAGTGGCCGAAGGAAGCGTCTCCTCGGGCTTCCTCTTGGTCGAACGCCTAGAAGGAGGAGGGGGAGAGCTTAGCAGCACTTGGTCGGAGGACAATCCCGCCGATCCCTGGTCATCAAAGAGACCTATCAGTTTTTTGCTCTTGCTTACAACCTTCCCTACAAGTAATAAAACATGGGAAGAGTTAGAAAATTACCCAATCATCAAAGATTGGCGTGGCTTGATGAATGCCCGCCATCTCAAGGGCATTCTCGGTAGTCTCCGCCACTGAGCGGATGGACTTGAACTGAGATGACCGATGCAGCCGATATAAATCGTCGATGGCATTCCGATCACTCCCGGACAATTCTTCGAAGGAGGGAGGAAAATCCTTGTCCGGAGCAAACAATTTCCAAGGTACGCCCCCCTTATACAAGAAGTAAAACTTCTTGTAATTGGAGTTAGTGGCCCGGAAATCATCGATCAGGCGGACATGGACGTTCCAAGCCCATCCTTGAGGGCCTCCCCACTCCGAAAACTTCGGCCAGCGGGATTGGAAGTGGTGAAAGTGATTAGCCCCTGCTGCCAGTCGGAAGAAGCACCGGAACAGGGCCAGTGAATATACCCATTCCTGGCGTAAGCATAGGAACTTGAAGCCGACCCACATCCTGAGGGCATTCGGGACAAGCTGTGTGGGGGGAATCCCGTAAAACTGACACAAGGTCTGTAAATCCTCACAGAGAGGAAAACGCAACCCAGCATCGATCTGGGCCGCATAAATGTAAACCTCTCCATCGTGAGGAAAATGCAGACCTAGGCCAGGATACCTAGGAGCATCCTCCGCACTGAAGCCACCAAGCGCCACCATGGTCTTAAAGTAAGCCGGCTTCAGTTCGTTAGGCTTGATATCTACTCAGAATGATTCAAGTATGGCACAGCAAGTATAAAAACAAAGGAAAACAGAGGATATTGACAAAACAGAGCAATAAAAGGGCGAAAGTTTACCTTTTGGGGAAAAAATAGGCGTGTTCAGCTCAGGACCATCTACCACCACTGGGGTGGCCGCAGACCTTCCCACGTCAGGCTGTTTCCCCGCTGAGGAGGGCACAACTTCATCCCTAATGGTCAAGGGAACACCGACATTCTGAGGGGCGCTGGCTTTGTTAGCACCCTTGATGGCCATGTGTTTGATTCGCTGACTTCTGGGGGCCATGGAAATGGTCGAAATGAGAACTGAAGAGGATTGAAAGAGAAAGGAAAGGTTTGCAGCGAAGTTCTGGAAATCTGAAGGAGTGGATGAGCGTAAAAAACAAAATGTAGAAACTGACGTTTCTTATATAGATCAAGAAGGGAACAACCGCCACGAGCAAATCGAAGCGACACAGAGGAATGATGGCACCTTTTTGGAAAAAACCGAAGCAATGTCAGAATTCCAAAAGACACCTTGGGGAGACAGACGGTTGGCTGAAATGGACAGCTGTCAGACTACCCTGGGTTTACGGAAAAGTAAATGTCAGGCGTGCCTCAAGTGACCGTTCGATTTCTGGACAACTGTGCAGTTATTAAATGCTAAAATTCCACTAGGGAGACAAGGTGGTCGCCAACGCACTAATAAAGCTTTAGCAGAAATACCTCGGGTAGGTAATAATCGCCTAACTAAGAAAGATAGACTTCCATAAGCCTGGGTCACCTCGAGTGATCGCCAAAAGGGAATAAAAGGAAGGATATTCTTTCGGCTTTGAACAGATAAGGAATTGCTCGCCAAATGAGCTAGAAGTGTCTCAAAGGCACTGAACCATTACCAAAGACGTCACTATCTAAAACCCTACCAGGAAATCAAGCTCGACTGAAGGAACTTCAATCAAGCTTCGGGGGCAAATGTTGGGTATCGATAGTGACAGCCCAGTAAGAAAAGGCCTCGAAGGCCCAATAACTATAGAGGGGGTAAACCCATGACATCCGAACCGGATCGGCCCAAGTACAAGCCAAACTTGGCCCACCATCGAGTAATCCAGAATCGAGCCCAAAGTCTATAGAGACGCCAAAGGCTCTCAGACTGCTCGCCATTCTCTACCAAGTCGCGACCTTCCACTGCTCGACATGGGAGTGCTCGCCCCGAAGAGAGCCTTGCCTCTCTCCTCTGGTCCCACAAAACCGTTAATAAGGAAGTGACCACGATATCCCGCATATCTCGGTTGCATATTCACTAAGGATTAGATTTGGTAACTGCAATATCTCGCAGTAACTGACAATCCGAATCTTCGGCAACACAATATACACTAAGATATTCAGCTGCCATATACGGTTCTATCTCTCTTACCCTATAAATACCCTTGCTTTACATACGTTTTTTACGTTTTGAGTTTTATACACACACATACTCATTTAAGCATCGGAGAGGGACCCAGAGGCACCCCCTCTGTTGCGCTCCCCTACTTGCAGGTTCACCGGAGTTGGAGCTGAAGCGTCATCCCAACCTTGTCTGGCATTCAATTCACTGCCAGATCAGCATTCAGGATTTCACGATCCAACAGTTGCGATCCTTCACCTCTCTTGGTACACGCCCTCTTGTTATGACCACTAACACCACAAAGTCCGCAATACTGCGGCATCCCATGTTTGGTAAGTTTATCACCGGTCTTGTTAACTGTTTCGATTGGACCCTTCGTCCTCTTTTTCTTCGGCCTGCCCCCTTGTCTTCGTACATCCGGAGGATCAATAGGTAAAGAGTCGTCTCTCATTCAGTCGTCTACACCGGGAACGGGATGTATGACTGGTGTGTAGATCCGTTGCATGGTCTCTTTACTGTATACCACATGCACAAAATCTTCTACCTGAAGCCGAGATTTCAGCAAACATGCGGTAGCATGAGCACACGGAATTCCCGTCAAGTTCCATTCTAAGCAACTGCAAGTCCTCGTGTTCATATCCACGGTATATTGGTATTGCGATCCTACCAACACTTCATACTCTCCTTCACCCGCGTATAACACACCCATTCCCCTTGACGCGTCCTTCTTCTTTTTTATCTTTTCCAGTACGTTACTGAACAATGGTCCAGCGTGTTTCGCTGCTTCTTCCCTCCTTGTTGTGAACGTGTTCTTGATGATTCTGCACAAAGTCTCCATGAGGGTAATGGGTGGTTTGTCCCGAGCATCTTTTATCTTCGCGTTCCAACTCTCGGCAACATTGTTTACTACCAAATCCGTCTTTGAGTCAGGATGAAATTCATACCTGCACCAAGTTTTTGTATCGATCTTGTCCAGGTAGGCCCAAGCCTTCGGGTAGTGGATCTTCATGTATTCCATATGCGCCTTGTGCCGATGGTAGTTGTAAGAACAAGTTGCTGCCCAGAAACGTGATTTCACACCAGCATCATTGTGTTTTGCAACGAGCATGTTCTGATGAATATGACGCGCACAGAATCGATGTTCAACAGCTAGGAATGTCTCTTCTACGACAGTGATTAAACCCTGACAAACATAATACATCTCCTGTTTAGTTTGTCAAACATAATACATCTGTTATTCAAAAACTTAAAACATAATTGATACGCATTTTAAAAACAGAAAACATAATTCATTAAGTGTTTAAAATTTTGTTACCTTTTGCCTATCTGACATGAATATCCAAGGACCCCCATCGCCCAGGTCAGACTTAAATATTTCAAGAAACCACGTCCAGGACTCTCGGCTTCGACCCATGCATAACATATAGGGAACACCCTGTTGTCAGCATCCCTAGATACTGCACTAAGCAGTTGACCCCCGTCGAGTCCCTTAAGATGACAACCGTCCAATCCAATAAACGGTCGACAACCCGAATTAAAACCTTCCACGCAGCCCTTCAAACAAACATACATCCGCTCAAACTTGGGTCTTAATGGGTTGGTATCTGGATTCACCTGGATGTACACACTACTTCCCGGGTTGTGCATGATGACCGTCGCGGCGTAATTTCGGAGGCGTTCAAACTGCCACAATCTATCTCCACGGAGTTTCTCTCGGGCTAACCTTATTCCCTCGCATATGTTCCATCGTTTGATGTCAAAGTTGAAGCGTTTCTGAATCTCATCCGCAATAGTTGAATTTTTGACATTCAGTTCATTACGTATCAACTCCATGAAATTGTCACATATCCACTTGCCTCCGATCTTTTTGTATGGAACGCTCTTCCACAACTGTGCTCCTCAAATAACTTCCTTAATTGAAACGTCACTTGCTTTTGAATTCGAACCGCGCCAACCTTGAACTGACATGTCGATTGCTTGCACCGGAATTCTATTCAGTTCGGTCCATTAGTTCCCTTAGACTCCATCTCGTAACCCTCCTGAATGCTGTGTCCGATAATGTACTCCCTAAAAGCCTTTGCGTCCACAAATTTCATTCCAAGTTTCAGTTCGTACCTTTTAGTGGGGCGGCCGAACTCAGAATTAATCTCTTCGTCAATAACCCTCGCCCTAGACATCTTGGTATATTCGACTTCATCTTCCGAGTTAGGAGGCGTCCGCAATGTGTCACTCGGACAGTCGGGCTCAAGGTTAAACATCTCCACATTCACGTTTTGAATTCCAATCCCGTCAACAGTATCACCCACGTCACCTTCCATAGCACCCACCAAGTCGGGTATATCAGTCATACCTTCGGTGGAAGGGGTTTGGTTGATCGGGCATGTGGTGTCGATCTGGTCGGGGGGGTTTCAACAAAGTCGCTGGATGACGATTCTTCCTCCAATGCAGCTTTCCAGTTCGGGTCCGAGATACCCCAGGAATCGGATGAGAACTCCTCAGATTTTGATTCCGTGGACAGCTCGGTCATGGGAGCTTTCCCTTTAGCTTTCTCACTTAGTCGTTGCGCCCTAAGTTCAGCTATCCTTTCTGATGCCATCCTTCTTGTATTTGCAACAGTCTTCAACAATGCGTTATTTCGAAGTTGTTCTAACAAAGGATCGTTACCACATGCGGCCTCATCGAACGGTGGAACCACGTACAAACTAACTTCGTGATTATCTTGTTGTTTGTCCCTAATTAGCTGCACGTCTTCGTCGCTCACAATGATTTCTATGTCTTTCTTCGGATCTCCCTCGGGTGGAATGTAGGTGATAGTCTCATCCCTCTTGAGACCGTAATACTCAAGAAGTGCAGCGATTGTGCAGTAGGCGAACACTTCTTCGGTTATCTCCATTTCATACAATTTGCTGTTGTACACACCACCCACCCAACTAGAATCGTAGTGAATCTTCAAAATCCACTTATCAGCACCTGAGGTCGACATTCAAACCTGCACAAAAGAGTGTTTGTCAGCACCCAAGTCGTTTGAAGAGAACAAACCAGTAAAACACACACAGAACATTCGGTTAACAAATCAAAAATCCCAAATCAATTCATTCGTTTTACCTTCTAAACATACAAGTGAACATAGAAGTTGACTCCTTTGTTTCACCAACCAAACATGTGCAATCGGTTACCCTCTAAACAATCAAGCCGCAGAACAGTTCGGATTACACTACAAATCCGTCACCTTTGCAAAATTGGAATCATACAACTACAAAATCGGACCAAAACTTCAATTTATAGAGCATGGAGGGGCTACGGAAGTTACCTTGGCTGGATATTGAGCGGGTACGTCTTCGGATTGAACAGAACAAAGGAGTCGACGCAATGATTCGCGCGAGAAGAAGAGTCGGTTGCAGCAGATGGGGTTTGAAGTCGCTTCGGTTGTCGGAGGGGTGGGAGCTTCTTGTCGCACCAGCAGATGGGGTAGGATCTTCTTGTCGCAGCAGCTGCCAGAACCGAAGTTAGGGTTTGAAGTTGGGAACGACGGGACGGGTCTTCAAAATCGAAGGTGAATGACTTTGCTTCGGTATGGGTGTATGAACAAAGAAGGGAAGGGGAGGGAAATAGGTGTAGGGGTATCTTAGGCATTTACGAAAATATTTCATTAACATCTGACAAATCATGTCACGTGGCTGGCACATGCTGGTTTTTAACGGGCAAACAGACGGAATAACAAACGTTTCCATCTAAAATCTACAACAGAAAACGTGTTACATCAATTACCTACACTCCAAAACTAGTTCCATCAACCACCATTTATGGCAAACATATTACATTTTTTTCGTACTTTTCAACTACTTTTCGCTAATGAAGTATCGGTATCTCGATTGATCGTAACGACTTTCTTTTTTAGTCGGGAGCGTTTTCGTATAGCTCGCTGATGATATTCTGAAGGAGCAAAGCTGTGTAAATTTGCCGCTGAAATGAAGGGTAAGTCTCCGTACGAGGCGAGCAGTAGCAGTAGCCGCAACATCAGTCAGGACGGCCACACAAGCGGCGGAAATAGAAGCGAGTCTGTCGTTGTTGATTGCGGCAGGCGATGGAGCTCTTGTGGTTATTGCAAATCTCGTGTCGCTTCGAGCATCTCGCACGGTTTCATTTCTCATCTATCTTCCCAATTCTCTCTCACTGTCTTCGTTACAAGCTGCCTTGAATTGTGAGATGTGAAATTTATATTCCTATGGTGCCTGCTTGAAATTTAACCACTTTCTCAAGAAGGAATATAGGGTTATGTTTTTTATGCTGTACGCAAAGATGGGAATTAGATTCTGAAGTAATTTAGGCTGAATGCCTATTTTTCCCATTGTTTTGAAGAGAACTGTGTCTTGATCGTACAATCTTCTATAGTTCCTAGTCTTCTGTCTCCTAATTTGTGAGATAAGTTGTCACGGAGTTGTTAGGATAGTATTAAGCTCTTTTCGCTTTGCCTTGCAGGATTGTGGGCGCAAAGCCTTGCAGTGGATGATTATCAAGGTTGGTAAAGATCTATTTTCAACAATTTCAGCTTGTTCGATATCTAGAAAATTTCATTCTGATTGCATCAAAACTGGGAATTAACTCTAAGTTGAATGGATGTTAAATACGAACAAATTTCTGTATGTCCATTATCCAGATGTTGGTATACCGTGAATAATAAATATTTACCTTTTTTTTTTTTTGGGGGGGGGGTTCAATATGCTTGTCTTAAGAATTTTCATATGAATTTTTTTGCGGAGTGCTTTTGTAGTTTGGTACATGATATGATATAGTTTTCTATTGCGGAATTGGGAAGAGAAATCAACTCCACCAAGCTGCTTAAAACCAGGAAGTAGGTAGGCCATAGTATTTTCTGTGTTAGATCATCTCCATTTTTAGACTTGGCTAATATGGTTGGGGCTTAATTTACAACTTTATTGTGAATTTCTGACACTAAATATTGGTAGAGACAATCAGTTTGAACGGTGCAGTAATATCTTTTTCCTGTGTCTCTCTCTCCTTGACTTGTAATTTCTTCCTTATAGGCAATTACGAACTACGTAGAATCATTTTTTAACTTTTGTTACCGATATTTTTGGCGCATTTGTGGTCTCATAATGTCCCCAAGTTCATTTCTCAAATGCTCGTTCGATAGATCTTCTTGACCGAGGATGGAGAAGATCTGGCTGTTTTCTTTACAAACCAGAGATGGAAAGTACTTGCTGCCCTCCTTATACGATACGGCTTAAAGCTGCAGACTTTGTTCCATCAAAAGAGCAAAGTCGTGTGTCTAGACGGATAGAAAGGTACCTCTCGATCAGATACTTCCTGCATGAAATATGATAAGTTGGGCTCTAGGGTACTAATGTTTTCATTTTTTGCTTCTCTAAGTGATGTGCAAGTTGGCATCCCTGCCTCGAGAATCTAGTTTCATGCACATCTTTTTTCGTCTGGATGGTAAAGTTAGATGTATCATTAATAGAGAAGCAAGAAAGTGGAAGATATACAACATCTTACATAATTGTTTGATATATGTATAGATATAATACTGTATTCGGAAGTTGCTTGACCTTTCGGAATATGGAAAGTTTTATTCTGCGTACTCACTAAGTGATTTCTTTATTATTTGTCTTCAAGCATAAGCATTTCTAATGTTTTGGAGTTTTATTATGATGACTGAAAATTAGGTATGTGAACGGCACATTAGTGGTGAAGAAGCAGGATCAACTCTCCTCTGATCCGTGCACATCTGTTCTTAAGAAAGAAGATAAGAAGACAGAACAACTATTGCATTACCTGTCAGATGAAATTGATAAGGTGGTAAAGACATGCACTGAGAATGGGCAACTCCCGTATAATTTGTTAATAACTAAAGCTTCTGTCAAGGAGGTGCCTCAACTCAAGAAGAAGAAATTAGTCAAGGGTCAAGAAGAACATCTCTTGTATACCACCAACATTGCTTTCCAAATAGCAGCTGCTTCAAGGCATGCTGACATTGCCAAAGGGGAAGAAGAAGACTTACAATCATCTAGGCAATCAGAGGAAGGGAAAGAAAAGCCTTGTGGGATATCATCCATTGTTGTTGCGGAAATGTTAGCATCTTCATTGTCTCAGGTGGGAGAGACTGCTTGTCTTCGAGTCAGAGCTTGCAATGGCCATATAAATTTTTATTCTGCTACAGAACAAGCTTGTAGTGATGAAGGAGATGAAATTATTAATCCCTCACCAGCAAGGAGTGGAAATAAAAGCACATATTCGACTGAATACGTTGAATGTTCACAGGGGAAGAGGCAGAAGCTAGAAATACGATTGGAAAAATCTAGTTTTGACCATGAAGAGTACGAATTGTACAAAAGATACCAGATTAAAATTCACAATGACAGTCCTGATAAGGTTTCAGAAAGTTCATACAAGAGGTTTTTGGTTGACACCCCATTAGCATTTGTTTCACCAACTGGTGATAATTCTGTTCCTCCCTGTGGTTTTGGGTCGTTCCATCAGCGTTACACTATTGATGGTCAACTAGTTGCAGTTGGTGTTATCGATATTTTACCTAAATGCTTGTCAAGTAAATATTTGTTCTGGGATCCAGACTTTGCGTTTCTATCCTTAGGGAAATATTCTGCATTGCAAGAAATAAATTGGGTGAGAGAAAATCAGATGTACTGCCCAAGTCTGCAGTGCTATTATCTTGGCTATTATATACATTCCTGCAGCAAGATGAGATACAAAGCAGCTTATTACCCATCTGAACTTCTGTGTCCCCTACGGTACAAGTACGTAACCTCTTTCAGCTTCTTATCTGTTTTGTGTAGTGTGCTTTCTTTCTATCTAGCTACCTTTATTATCTCTAAGTGTCAAAATCCATTTCTTTAAAGATTTAATCTCGGTACTTACCTATAAACTACTCACAGAGACATCTAGAGAGAGCAAGAAACTGAAACTTCTTTACCCTTTCTGTTGTGTTATATTTTTATCTATATATTTTCAGGTGGGTTCCATTTAAAGTTTCAAAGCCTCTGCTTGATAGAAAAAAGTATGTGATATTGTCGGATTATGTTAAGGAGAATGGAGAGGCAATGCCTCAGTCTGATTTGGACAATGGCATAAATTTTCAAGGTGATGAAAGTGAGCACACTGATTTGAACGATGTCATGCATCAAGATGAAGAAATGGAATATGCGGACTATGACATCAACTCTGATGATGAATCAGAGGAGGATACCAATGAAGCAGAGGTCTCTTCAACTGAAGATGGTGAGATTGGCGATATTGCCATTGGACTCTCGGGAGCACGCTTAAGATACAAGGTATGCATGCATACTAGGAGAAAATGGTTAATCTGTCTGTATTTATGTTCTGACCCAAAGCATGACTAACTGAGTCTCTAATTTAATAACGTGGCCTTGTTGATGAATGAGTTAGTAGTGTCTTTGCATTGAAAGGTGCACAAGCCACTTTATAATGCATCATAAAGTAGTTTTGGAATTGGATTACACTTTCTTGTGGATAAATGATTCACATTGATTTTTTGTTGAAGGATCTTCCAAGGAGGTTTCAAAGAAATTACGTAGAAACCCAACTGAAGAAATACATGAGGGCTGTTGGCGGGGAGTTGTCCAAACGAATGGTGTACTCACTCGGGGAGTAGTTGATTGGATGGCTTGTGGACGATTATGAAGAGGATACTTATGATCGCTGTTATGTTTGTGTTGAAGAGGATTAAGCCTTCTTCTATAGTACCGACGAAACTATTACCTCTTTTCTTTTTCACATACTTGAATGAAACTCAAACTCACGTCTATACTATGCTCTTATGGACACAATTTTTACGTGGTATTTGGTTGGCGAAATAGAGAGAATCGGAATAAGAAATTTGTATTCCGTTGTTTGGATACTCAAAATTTGTAAAATACGGCATTGTAATTTTAAAAAGTCACCGAATAACTATTCTTTATTTGTTTTTGAATTAAATTATTATTCTGACTGTACTGAATAAAGAATAAGACGAAAATGACAAAATTCTTCACTTCTAAACTATTTTAATTGATTATGAGAATGTATAAATTTAAATATATTTTCATAATTAATTTTACTATTCATATATTATTTATTTTAAAGTTTTAATAAATTACTTTTTAATTTAATTTAATTCAATAATATTTTAATTTAATTTAATCATATTTTTAGTAATTTATTTTTTCTAAAATTTATTTTAATTAATTTATTCTAAATTTTCAAATATATTATGTTTTATATTGAATCATAATTTAATTTATTCTAAATTTTCTAATAAATTATACTTTTACTTTAATTATTTTGAATAATTTAATTTATTTTAAAGTATCAAATAAATAATATTTTTAATTAAAATTAATTAAACTAATTTTTGTAATTTAATTTATTTAGGTATTAGAAATATTAAAGTACAAGGTATATATGTCATTTAATCTAATGTCATTTCATTTTTACATATCATTCAATAAACCAAACATGCTAGTTACATATCATTCAATAAACCAAACATTCCATAATTCTTATTTTATATTCATTATTTAGCCGTCAAACATGCTAGTTAATATGTTTCAAAGCACAATCAACCATTTTGAGATTTAAACTGTATAAATATTCATATTTTTAAATTTTAAGGAATATATATTGGTTTAATTTTATTTTAATATATAATATTATATTTTTTAAATATCTTCATGTATTTGTGTACTTTTTATTATAATATTTTGTAATTTTAAGTATCATAATCAAATGCTTACCTTTTTGTACAGTATTCCAGTTTACAAAAAATATTTAAACTTTTTTAAAAAGTATTTATTTTAGAATTATTTTTAAAAAAAGTATATATATAAAAAAAGTATTTAGCAAAATGTGCATCTGCGCAGGTGGAGGTAGCGTTTTTCGTTGTTTTTTTTTAAATAAAATCAAAAAAATCAAAAAATTATTTTAAAAAGTTACAGTAAGTAGATATTTGAATTTCGATTCAAATGATACAAAAAATATTAAATTTGGACTTACGGATTGACTGTAGGCTCTGCCGTAAGTTGATATATGAAAATTTGACTTAAAAAAACTATAACTCATACCCTGTAAGTCCAAACTGACCACGGTGAACGTCATTTATGTCGTAATTAAAATATCTACTTAGATTAATTTTTTTGATTTTTTTTGAGTAAGTACATAATTAAATTTCTCACCTAACGCATTTGATTATTTCGGTCAAATTTTAAGACAAGTGATGTTAGGTTACAAAATCATTGTATTTCTAATCAAAAAAATTACTCTAGATAGATAATTGAATTACGACATAAATGACGTTCACCGTGGTCAGTTTGGACTTACAGGGTATGAGTTATATTTTTTTAAGTCAAATTTTCATAACTCAACTTACGGCAGAGCCTACAGTCAATTCGTAAGTCCAAATTTAATATTTTTTGCATCATTTGAATCGAAATTCAAATATCTACTTACTGTAATTTTTTAATTTTTTTTTAAGATTTGTTTAATTTTCTTTTCAAAAAATAAAACGAAAAACGCTACTACCAGTAGCGTTTTTCGTAAAATCGCTACTGCCCTATCTGCGCAGATGAACATTTTGCTAAATATTTTTTTAAAAGAAAACTTGTAGGCTACTGCCCTACTTTTTCAAAAAAAAATTCTGAAGTAGTTACTTTTTAAAAAAACTCAAAATATTTATCATACCAAAGTAGATATTAAAAACTTTCTAATATTATGTGATATCATATAATCTTAATTTATTTACAATACTATAACACATTTACTAAGAATAATATTTATGTATTGTATTAATATTTAAACAAATTATAAGGCAAAGTGTAGATAGCTAATCTATCTTTCTATACTTATTTTGACTAGGTACCTTATAATTTTGATAAGTCAGTTTTTTACATAATTTTATCTATCACAGTGTTAAAATAAGTTAAGTTGATTGGTTCATGTAAAAAAAAAAAGTTACATTCATGTTATCATTTTATCACATCCACATGAAACTCTAAAATTAATCTAAAGTTTCACAATTCACTTTCAAAAAATGTTTCACCTTATAACTTGTTGGGACTGGAGTTCCCAGATGCTGAGTGGATGCTGATTCGACAGTGATTTGGATGTCGATTGGTTGATGACCGCAAGCCTTCTCCGGAGCTCCGATGAACCTGTAAGAAGGGGTTCCTCTAGGTCTTACTCCGATGCTTAAATGAGTATACTGTTTTTGTATGAACTCAGAATGTCAAGTAACATATGTAAAACAAGAGTATTTATAGGGATGGAAGACCAAATCATTTTTGGTAACCGAATATATATGTAAATATTGTGTTGTTGCAGATAAGGATAACAGATATTACGGTTATCACGTAATATTGCATTTGCCTTATGTGATCTTTGTAGAATATGTGCATGAGATGTGCGGAACATCGTGGTTGTACAATCGGTGTCTCTTGGCGAGCGCTCCCATGTCGAGTAGTGAGAGGCTTTGGCCTTGGTCTTTGGTGACCAGTAGAGACTTTGGTGACCACTTTGATTCCGGGTTGGACACTCGAATGCTTTATGGGTTCCAACTTACCCTTAGTGTGGGTCGACCCAGTCTTGAATGATTTGGGTTTTACCCATCTGAAATGCTATTGGGCCTCGAAAGCCTAATGGGCTTTGTTCCGTATTGGACTGTCATTATCGATACCCAAAATTTCCCCCGAATCTTGAGTAAAGTTTCTTCGGTCGATCTTTATCTTGTGAGGAAGGGTTTGAGATAGTGACTTCTCGATTGGACATTTATGTATTGCTTAATCTTTGTGCCTTTCGATGCTCTGTATCCTTTGGCGAACGGTTTTGATTTCTAGAGTTTTGGAATGTTGATCCTTTACCCTCTTGGGAGAACTCTTTGGTGGTCGGGGTTTGTGGATCCTCATTCAATACTCCTTTGGCTAACGCTACCGTTGCTAGGGTCTTAGGAGAGGCTTGATTGAGCTCTTTGGCGAGCACTTTTATTCGTAGAGTTTTGAGCATTTAATGAATGCACTCTTCGTATATGAGAAGTCGAAAGGACGTTTGATGAATGCGCGTTTCTTTGACTACTATAATAGGGGGTAGGTTGACAAATTTCCGTACTGTTTCGACCCCCGATGTAACCCTTTAGGTTATGACGTTGCTTCGATTTTACCTCAAAAGGGGTGTAACCATTGTCTGATTTTTTAGAAGACAACCGTTCGGTTTTTCAGATTTGGCTATAAAAAGCTAACCTTTGTCACTTGTCACTTTACGCGTCCAAGTTCTCTCATTCTCAGAGTTCAAGTGTTTTTCTGCCCCCTCTTTGTGCTTTCATCCTCTGTTCAGATTTTTCTCTTAATCCTTTTCATCCATAGTTTAACTCTATCTTTTACAATCATGACCGGCAACAAGAATAAAGATTCCGGGAAGGGTTCATCCTCTAAACCTTATCCAACCCATTCTTCGTTTGGGCAGAAGGCTGCTTCTAGGGCTTCCAATGCCCCTCTTTCTATTAGGGACTCTTCTACCCCGGTGCAAGACCAGAGGGCCTCTGTGCCGAAACCAACCTCCAGGAGCCAGGTCATCGTACCGATCGTGGTGGACTTGCCTTATACCAATGTCCCGACCTTTTCTCCAACATGTAGTTTTTTTGTCTTTTCTTTTTCCCTTTAAGGGGTAAAGTTTCCTATTTTTTGCTATTTTAGTCTTGTTCTTGCCTTGTCATGATGTTTTCTTATATATTAAGCCCAATAAACTAAGTCTGACTCTGTTCAAGGTCGTGGTTGCCTTGACGGGTTTAGGAGAAATAGACGCACCTAAGTATCCTGGCCTAGGGATGCATTACTTGCAGGAAGGAGAAGTTTACGTCTATGCGACCCAGATTGATGCTGGGTTGCGTTTTATTCTTTGCGAAGATTTGAAGGCTTTACGTTGCTATTACGGGATAGGTATCACGCAATTGGTACCCAACGCCATCCGGATGTGGGTTGGGTTTAAGTTTATGTGTTTAAGTCAGGATGAACATATTCACTTTATTTTTTTGGTGTTTCTACCGGTTCACTGTCGGGATTAACCACCTTCATCACTTCCCAACACGCTTGTCGAAGTTTGATGAATGGAGGAGTCATACATTGAATTGGAATGTTCACTTTCGACTGGTGGACGACTTCTGGTCCACAAACTCAAATTACAAGAAAACTATTTATTCTGTAAGGGTGGTGTGCGTTGGGACTTATATCATCCGGAGTGGAATATTTCCCCGAGCTTTGGCAAGTTGTCGGGGATTGATAGAAACACCATTGATGACTTGTTCCAACGTTAAAAGTAGTCGGGCTTTTTTTTCTGTTCGCTCGGTCGCGGAGACTTTAGAGCCCATGCTTAGGTTGACAGGCATTCAACGGTCCGCGCCAGTCTCAATTGGCCGGTTAATTTTCTGACCCTTTCCTTTTCTGCTTTTTGTGTTGTTGGCACTCGGGGACCTAAACTTCCCAGCCTCTTTTTCAAGCAGGCTAAGATAGGGATGTCTGCTGCCAGGCAACCTTGAATCCACCTCCCCCACCATCCAGGCGCGCGACCAAGCGTAGGCCTGATGAAGAACATCCTGGGGCTACCTCCGGCGATCGCCCAAGAGGTACTTTTTAGTATGTAACCTTTGTTTCCCTTGTCTATTTTGACTTGCCGTTAGAGTTTACACCTTTCTTTTCTTGTTTTCACAGAATGCCACAACCGAGGTGGCTCCTGCTTATGCTCTTGCTTTTGCTCCAGCCAAGAAGGCGAGGAGTTCAGGTGAGGATCGTCATGTAACTGTCGGGGGATCTTTTGCTCCTTGGAGCGAGGCTCCTACCTCCGGGCAGGTTAATGCCCCCACGATCGATCAAGCTGCTCCCAACCCCTCCAGGGGAGCTGGGCTCGGAAGAGGGTCCTGACCCGTGCTCCGCGATGGGAACTTCTTCAAAGACTCCTTTCTCTAGGGAGTACTGTTCTTTGGTGGCCCTTTATCAGTCCCCATAGGTGGCGGATCCGAGGTGTCTCTGGGCCCGTTTTGGTGTAGCAGCTATATTTCGCTTCATCCTCTTTTTCCAAGGGTTTCATAATTGGACATTGAACCCGTTTCATATGATGGGAGTTGCTGGTGTATTGGGCGCTGCTCTACTATGTGTTATTCATGGTGCTACTGTAGAAAAAAATTTATTTGAAGATGGTGATGGTGCAAATACATTCCGTGCTTTTAACCCACTTGTCTTAATCTTTGGAAGGTAGAGATTTCCGACAAGACAATGTTGCGGGGTAACCCAAACCTCTGCATGCATTTGCTGAATGAGATCCTTCCTCCTCAAGAATGGGGGGGAGGTCCCTTCTGACTTGAATGACATCAAGGTCGTGATGAGGACGCATTTTGAGAGTCTTGCTCTGGTAATTTCTTTCTCAAACTTGCTCGATTATAGAATTGCCTTTTTCCTTTTTATTTCTTGCTCTTTTTTAAACTCATTAGTCTCTTTTAACTTGGCCCATTTTTTCATGTTGTCAGCTCGTCCGCGAAGAGACGACGATCATGCGGATTGTAGGGGAGCTCGATGATAAGCAGGCTAATCTGCTTATCGAGATGGAGTAGTTCCAGAGTTTGGGGTATACTTCTGAGGACATGGAGGAGCTGAAGCAGAGGGCTGAGGTGTCCACTGAGATGGTGGAGCAGGCTCGACGGGAGTCTGCGGAGAAGGAGAATTAGATGGTCGCCTTGATCAAGATGAGGGAGGGTCAGGTGGCACTCGCTGAGGATGGAAAGCTCCGGGTTGAGCTTCAAACCAAGGAAGATGACAAGTAGTCCACTCAGTTGGAGGCGGAGGTCACTCGCCATCAGGCTGAGCTGAGGGAGGCTCAGGCTCAGAGGGATGCCTTCAGGGTTGAGAAGGAGCATCTCGAGCTAAGGATTAAGGTTATCCCATCCCCCAGAGCGTGGTCGAGGACTCTAAGAAGTCTGAGGAGTTTCCCTACTGTGCCTTGGAGGTGATGAAGGTTGAGGTGGGTGCCTATCTCCAGGTCTTGGTTGACGAGATCCAGGGGATAGATCATAAGTTTCCTCTCTGAGAAGTGAATTCTCTTCATGACTTCATTGAGAGAGGCTACACCAAGGAAGCTCCCCTGCTATTGTTGGCAAGGAGGAGGCTGCCCCCGAGTCCGAGAAGGAGAATGCAACCCCTGATAAGCCCATGCCTTGATGCTTCAGGTCCCTAGGTGACCGATTTAATGCAGAGCTTCAAGTCGAAGGAGCATGCTGTGCTAAGAAGGATTACCACCTCGCAAAGTCACCTGGCCTCCTTATGCTTTTGCTCTTCCTCCTGTTGTATGTTGTCCCCCATTTATGAATGAGAGTTTGTTCATTTTCCTTTTGTGTCAGGAATCTTGTAATTATTTTTTCCTTTGAATGTTGACTCGGATATTTTTCTTGAAGATAATGGATGCCTTTTCATTTCGTAAGCATTGACTATTGTTTGACTTCGAATATGTTTGGTTGTTTTCCGATGTTGATTTTGTTTAAAAGCTTTAGGAAGTTTTACCATTTTTGTTTTCAACTTTGCTTTAGCCTTTGTTGAATAGTCTCGCTTTTTATTCAAAAAGTCTTGGACTTTTAGGAGGAAATGTTACATTTTAGAGGTTCTTTTTGCTCATTTGGGCTTCGGAGGAAGGAATGTTGCCTTTTGTTAGCTCGTCCGTTCCCTTCGCCAAGTATTTTAAGGGAACTATTACCCAAGGATTATACGTTTAAGTAAACTGTTATCCTTGATGGATTCGTTTGCCTTTTAGGATTTTGGTCCTTGAATTCATTTGCCTATTTGTGGAGAACTGTTACCTAAGATTCACTCGCCTTTTAGGAAGCCGTTACCTTAGATTCGTTTGGCTTTTGGTAAGGAACTGTTACCTAAGATTTGCTCGCCTTTTAGGAAGGTGTTACCTTAGATTCGTTCGCCCACTTTGATTTTTAGAGGAACTGTTACCTTATATTCACTCGCCTTTGTGGGAGCTGTTACATAAGATCCGTTCGCTCTCTTAAGCTTTTCTTTGGAAAGACTGTTACCTTATCGGTTCGTTCTCTCCATTGTGCCTAACTTAAGGAAAATATTACCCTTGAGATGGGTTCATTCTACTTTTGTGTTAGGTGTTTATTTTGCGTAACTTTAGGGAACTGTTACCGTTGACATGGGTTCATTCGCCTTTTGTGTCATGTCTTTATTTTTCCTAACTTTAGGGAACTGTTACCCTTGATATGGGTTTGTTCGCCTTTCGCGTCAGGTCTTTCGCCTAAGTTTTAGGGATCTGTTACCTTGATGGTTTGTTCGCCTTTTAATTTAGGTCTTTGTGTTGCCTGGCTTTAAGGGAACTGTTACCCTGATGGTTTGTTCGCCTTTTAGCTTCAGTCCTTGTTTCGCTTAGTTTAGGTCGAACTGTTACCTTGATGGTTCGTTCGCCCCTCGTTTTAGGTCTTTTTAAGAGAGGAACTGTTACCTTTTGATGTTCGTTCGCAATCCTCTTTTTGCCTAAATGAGGAGACTGTTACCTTGGTTGGTTCGACTACTTGTATGCGTTAGGTCTTATCTTCGGAGGGACTCTTACACTGATGGTTCGTCCGCTCTTTGGAGCTTCTTTCATTTTGGTTCGAGTGACTATGCTTTATACGAAATAATGGTTTGTTTTATTGACATAACGTTTTGATTACAAACTATGCATAAAACCTCCGCAAATGTTCGAAATTGAAAGGACGAGGTAGCCTTACACCCTCTAAGTTTTCCAAGTAATATGACCCTGATGTGGCGATCTATTCCAATTTGTATGGTCTTTCCTACTTGGTTGAGAGTTTGTTGTGGCTGTCCAAATTTGTGACCTCAATCCTTCGCATAACCATTTCCCCAAAGCTTGTGCTTTGTCTAATTACCTTCGATTTTCTTTAGCGAGATCTAGTCTGTAAGTCACTCAATGTCAATAGCTTTGGCATCAAAGTTTAGGATCCTATGGGTAGGCACAAATATTTCGGCGGGGGCTTCAGATCCGTACACCAGACTAAATGGTATTTCCCTTGTTGCTTTTTAGGGTGTCGTTCTAACAGCCGACAACACATTGTCTAACACATGTAATCAGTTTCCTTTTAAGGATTGAATTCTTTTCTTGAGTCATGCCAGGACAAACTTGTTGTCTTATTCGTCCTGTCCGTTGGTTTGGGGATAATGCACCAAGTTGAATATGTGATCAATATGGTACTCTTCAAAGAGCCATTAGAGTTCTTTCCCCATGAATTGTGGGCCATTATCGCTTATGAGTATCTTGGGGATGCTAAATTGTGAAATTATGTTGATCTTTAATAATTTGATCACTTGGAATTAGGTTGTAGAGGTCAATGCTTTCGCCCTATCCACTTGGAGAAATAGTTGATTGGCACGATGATGTGTGTTCTTTGCCTAGTGCTTATGGGAAAGGGCACAAGATGTCTATACCTCACTGGGAAAAAGGCCAGGCGCCCCCGAATTAGAGATAGCAATGTTGGTGGTCGACCAGATCTTAGTGCAAACCATTGACAAGTTGCGCACTTCTTCGTTAATTCCATTGCGTCTTTGCTCAAGGTTGGTGAGTAATAGCATAGTCTGAAGATTTTGCCCGTTAATGAGCGTGCACATTCATGGCATGCGACAACTCCTTCATGAGCTTCACGCAAAACTCTTTCTGTCTCAGGATGGGAGATGCACTTCAGATAGGAAGTTGAGTATCCTCGCGTATAGAGTTCTCCATTTATGAGAAGATAGTTTGCGGCTAGGCGGCTTATCATTGTAGCCTCGCCTTGATGTTATGGCAGGGTTCCTTCTTTCAGAAAGTTTTGAAATGGAGTCATCCAGTTATCCTGCTCTTGAATTTTAAAGACTTCAGCTCAGTTTTCAAGGACCGAGCATAGTGCTTGTTCGAGAAAGTATATTTCCTGTATTCTCGTTCCTCTGAACACCAACTTGTTTAGGGAGTCTACTAGTTGGTTTTATTGGCGAGGAATCGACTCGATCGCGAAAGTTCGAATTTCAATGATGAATTTTTTGGCAATGTCGAGGCACTTTTTCATTTTTCCCCCTTGGCTTCATAATTGCCATTGATCTAGTTGACAATTAGCTCTTAATCGCTTTTTTAGTTTAGTGATGTTATACCCATTCTCTTAGGGAGTCGCAGTCCAGTGATAAGCGCTTCATATTCAGCTTCATTGTTGGTCGCCTTGAATGTGAGAGCGATCGCATATTGTACGGTCTCCCCCTGAGGAGGGATGAGGACTAATCTTGCCCACGAGCCTTCATTTGAAGAGGATCCATCTATATAGATTTCCCAACTTTATTCTTTAGCCTTTGGTTGCTCTTGTTCTTTTTATGCGTCAGTAAGACATGTGCTGATACTTTCCACTATAAAGTATTTCAAGGTTTGACCTTTAATAACCGTTTTTGGCGCAAATTTGATTCTGAATTTGCTCAACTCAATCGCCCACTTGACCATCCTTCCTGAGGAGTCTGGTTTCATCTGGAAGTGCTTGAGGGGCTTGTTGGTGAGGATTGTTATTGCATGGGCGTGGAAGTACGGTCTCAGCTTTCGGGCAGCAATAACCAAGGCGTAAAGATACTTCTCAATCTCGATATATTTTATTTCGGTATAATTGAATAACTTGCTTACAAAATAGACCGGACTCTGTTTTATTTCGATATATTTTACCCTTTTTGTCTTTAACTAAGACTGCACTGGTTGGGACTTCGCTAACACTTATATAAAGATAAAGTGGCTCATTGGGAATGAGTTTCGCCAAGGTCGGGAGTGTCTGCAGGTGCTTCTTGAGTGATTGAAAAGCGTACTCGCACTCTGACGTCCACGCAAACTTGCTGTTTTCCCAGAGAGTTTAGCGGAATGGGAGGGACCTGTCGCTCGCCCTTGAGAGAAAGCGATTAAGTGTGACCAGGCGACCGTTTAGACTCTGAACTTCTTTGTGGCAAGTCGGGGACATTATTTCTTCTATTGCCTTGAGTTTCTCGGTGTTTGCCTGATTTCACTTCAGAGACACATTTTGCTTGGTTCAGGAGAACACCATGCCTCCACATGCATTCGAATGCTTCTCGAATATCATCTATGTGAGGGATCCCGTTGATGGACTTTACGAGCATGTCGTCAACATAGGATTCCATACTTCACCCCAATATCTCTTTGAACAGTCGATTCACCATTCACTGTTAGGTTTCCCCCGCGTTTATTAAGCCAAAAGGCATCACTTTATATCAAAGGATATCACCGCCAACGTAGAATGATGTGTGGGCTGCATCGTCTGAGTGCATTCGAATCTGGTTGTAGCCTGAATAGGCGTCCATGAAGCTCGTCATTTCATGACCAGATGTTGCATCCACCAGATGGTCAATTCGCGGCAGGGGGTTCGAGTCTTTTGGACATGCCTTGTTTATGTCGCGGAAATTGACACACAATGTCCATTTTTCATTTGAATTCTCTACCAGTACTGGGTTGGCGACCCAACTTTGGAAGCGTACCTCTCTGACAAATTTGGCTTCGGCCATTCTTTCTACTTCTTGTGTGATTGTCAAGCGCTTTTCCGATCCGAATGACCTTCTCTTCTAAGCAATGGGTTTGACCGAAGGGTCTATCCGTAGCTCGTGAGAGATTATGTCAGTGTTGATGCCTGGCATGTCACTGGGCTTCCAAGAAAACAATTCTTTGTATTATTTTAATAGGGTAATCAATGCGTTTATTTGGTCTTCGTTCAAAGTGTCTCCACCGCGCAGCTTCTTTTCTGGACCATCTATATCAACTTATGCCATTTCTTTCATTGGGTCCGGTCGAGCTTTGTCCTCACGAGGGTCAAGCTCTGTCTCGATGGCGAGAGACTCCCTTTGGTTCTTCCTGTGAAGGCAGTTTTCATAGCATTGGCATGATGATGGTTGATCGCCTAGAACTTCTCTGATTCCATTCGTTGTGGCTTATCGCCTAGAACTTTGCAAAAGATTATTGATAGGGTTATGGCTCCTAGCGGGTTATTGTTCTCCCAACAAAGTCGATGAGTGGAAAGTCGACTCGCTTGAGGTCTCTTTTGAATTTACCCATCTTTTCAAAAACGTCTAGAAATAGAATGTTTGTCAACCTTCATCCATTAATCAAAATTCTTTTCATATCGCACCCAGAGACGTCAACCGTGATGACTAATGCGTCAATGTGCGGAGTTGTGACATGTGACAGGTCTTCTTCAGAAAATGAGATGGCGATGTCCTCATCGAGACGAGGTCTCTTTTCCAGTTGTTCAGTTATGGAGATTTAAGTGGCGTATACATCTCTTTCATGGGAACCCTCGCCTCCGACTTCAATCCCTCCTGCAATCAGGATTACTACCCTCTTTTCTTAGGATGGACCGATTGTTCTTGATGAACCGAAGAGCGGGTTCTATGTGGAAGCGTTCGACTTCGCTCTATTCCTACCACGAACTCATTTAGCATGCCTCTCTGGATTAGTTTCTTCATGTCACACTTGACAATGCGGCAATCATCGGTCTTATGGCCTTTTGTTTTATGGTAGCGACCGTAGGTTTCCGTATCTTTGCCTATAGGTTGAGCATTCTTTCGAGGTATTGGTGGTCTTGCTAGGGACCTTATTTCCAACTCGACTAGTATCGCCGAGATCTGCCTATTTAAAGGCGTAAAATACTCGGGAACCTCTCGATGGCTTGGCCTGGGGGCTTCAGATCTAGGCTTTTCCTAGTCTCACCTATCCTTATTTTCCTTTTTTCCATCGCGTCGGGGCTCTGGAATTGCCCTTGACGAAGTTGATACCAGGAAATTAGCTTCACTGTTTGCCCTCTCTATGTATATGAAACCTTTGGCCCTTACTGCTAGCTCTTCCAGTGTCTCTATGTCTTGAACATGGTAGTTCTTGCACAGTTTTCTCGAGGCTTTGTTAGCCACATCCAACCCTCTATAAAAAGTTTGAATGATCTCTGCATCCGTGACTCGGTGATAAATCTGTGTGACGTTCTTATGAAAACACCCATAGAACTTAGCCAAGGTTTCTCCTGGTTGCTGCTTGACAAAATCTAGGGTGACCACGCTCTTCAGCAGTTGGTGTTCGCCCATATAACGCTCCAGGAACTTGTTCTTTATGTCGGACTATGTCCCTATTGATCTTGCATGGAGGCCGGAAACCAAGACGACGCTGAACCCAAGAGGGTTGACGAAAATAATAGTACTAAGTGGTTGTCATCGTCTGAATTACCCAAAAGAGAGGATTCATGCCTGTTGACGTGGATTACAGGATCTCCTCTGCCACTGTATTCAAGGATGGGTCTTTCTACCACATCCTTTGGTATTCGGACCGCTATGAGGGCGGCGGTGAATGAATGGGAGGTTCGTTCTCTGAACGGGGTCATGACGGCTCTCCGGTGTTCTTTTATCTTTTTGTTTATGAGCTCTTCAACTTGGCCAAGAGTGAATTGAGGTTGCTGTTCTCTAGTTGGTGAGGCACTCGACAGATTGATAGACTGAGTGATTATCAGCGGTGTTGTGGAGGCCGGAGGCATGGAATGATGTCCAGAGGTCATCTCCTGGTCTTCTTGAGGAGCAGCGGCACACAGATTTCTAGTTTCTGCTTCTGGTGGCCATGCGGGACAGGGATCTTCATGAAGAGCAGGGGCTTGTCTGGATGGTTTCTAAGAGGGATATCATATACGTGGTGAACTGGATGGTTTCCCCGACCACTTGGGCAGTTTGCCGAACTGGAACCTCGGTGGGAGGAGGAAGAATAGTCGGTCTTGAATTCTCAGCGTGTTACTGTGTCGATCTCGGAGGGATGACATTTGGAATCGCTTGGCTAGCAGGTTCTTGCTGATGGAGCGGCGAAAGGGCGGTGGATTCGGAGCGATCCTGGGACTGCTCGTTCATGGTCTGTTTACGACAATTACAGTTAGAGCGAGTCTGCATGACTGTTTGCTCATTCCCACAGACTGCGCCAAATGTTGGGACTGGAGTTCCCGGATGCTGACTGGATGCTGATTCAGCAGTGATTCGGATGTCGATTGGTTGATGACTGCAAGCCTTCGTTGGAGCTCCGATGCACCTTTCCACGAAGGGGAGCGCAACATAGGGGTTCCTCTGGGTCCCACTCCGATGCTTAAATGAGTTTACTCTTTTTGTATGAACTCAGAATGTCAAGTAACATATGTAAAGTAGGAGTATTTATAGGGATAGAAGACCGAATTGTTTTTGGTAATCGAATATATCAATAAATATTGTGCCGTTGCAAATAAGGATAGCAGATATTACGATTATCACGTAATATTGTAGTTGCCGTATGTGATCTTTGTAAAATATGTGCCTGAAATATATGGGACATCGTGGTGGTATATTCAGTGTCGGTTGTGGGACCAGAGTTGAAAGGTTTGACTCTCTTGGCGAGCAGGGGAGGCTTTCGCCTTGGTCTTTGGTGATGAGTAGGGACTTTGGCAACCACTTTGATTCTGTGTTGGACACTGGACCACTTTATAGGTTTCAACTTACCCTTAGTGTGGGTCGGCCCAGTCTTGAATGATTTGGGTTTTACCCCTCTGAAATGTTATTGGGCCTCGTAAGCCTGATGAGTTTTGTTATGTATAGGGACGTCACTATCGATACCCAACATAACTGTTTCATTAACTTTTATGATTTATTACTTCTATCAATGTCCACATAAAAACATTAGTTGACAATAGTAGCAATCAATTAATGTTTGAGTATACATATCATATTTTATATATTTTGTTAATTGTAAATTATATTGAGTTTATAAATATATAACATTTAATTTTGTGACATCATTAAAACTTATTTTGATCCTATTGTAATAAAGTAGTTGATGTTCATATGTGACTTATGTTTTATTTTAATAAGAGAATTATGTGATAAATGAAACGTATCCTTAATTAATCAATATTTTAATTTGTAAGAGTAAAATTTAATATGTACATTTTTTATATATTTGTTTTGGCCACAGTGCATACTTGATATTCATTAAATATAATATGTTGTATTTTATTGCTATATAAACTTCACTTCATAAAATATATTTAAGAAAAAATCATAATTATAATGTAAAATAAAGATAAATGATATTAGTTTTGTAACTTATTTTTAGAATGAATATGAGGTTTTGAAAGATTTTAAAGTGATTTACATGACATGTCACCTAAGAATGAGAAATTTATGATTTACATGGACTAATTAGAAAATGTTAATTTAACATTAAAAGTGAGAAAATATAACAAAAAACTTATTTGTCAACATTCCATGTGATTAAACAAATTAATGTAGATAGATAGATAGATAGGTGGTTTTATATGTTGATGTTATCCTACTTTCTTTGCAGCGAAATAGATTTATTGTGTGACACTAAGAATATTTGAATGAACAGATCTTGTTGAAGCCTCTCGTGTATTAAGAAGCCACACAAATTAGGATCATTGTTCAGGTGTAATTGGCTTATCCCAACAGAGCAATACCAATAAGGTGAGGGTTAACTACCTTAACAGTTACTTATTTTTTACCTGTGTGATTAAAAGGTTACTCATCTTTTTTTGTGTGACTGAACTGTTACTTAAGTTTGAGGATGTGACTGAACGGTTGTTCCATTAAGTTTCCGTCACATATTTCCGTCTAAAGTAACGGTTATGATGTAGTAACGGTTAGGTAACAAAATGTCCAAACTAAAGTAACCGTTTTATAACATTTAAGAAAAGATAAAACACCATTTAACAACTTCTCCACAAACATAAGTCACCATATTTGCAAACGACACAATGTTCTTCACACTTCAGGTACAGACAAAGGTTACTGACAAATGACATACAAAGTTCACAAACTTCCGGTAAAGACTTTCTGGGCAAATGTATTTCAAGTAGAAACTAAGTTTCACAAGCAAAAACTTTTTAATAAATAATGGATTCTCTAAATTCAAGTTCAAAATGGCATGTTAAATGCAGCACACTGCATTAACAATGTCATTAAAATTGGTAGAATTACATTTCCTTATTTGTTGTGCCACTGCTAATCTTATTGAATATACTTGTTAACAATTTATTCATATGAAACAAATCAAACAATGACATTTGTATTCTGTTTTAGTTTGAAATAGACACCAGTCAGAACTTCTGTCTAAACGACATCTGTATTCTGTCAATATACTTATCATTGCTGCTTCAGGAGGCATTGCCCCCAACTTATTCCATGATTGCCTAGACAAAATAATCATCTCACGTTATTACATTGCTCGAGAACCAATGACCCTAAACAAATCACAATCCTTGTGGAATTAGAGGACTTTGGACTATAATCATCGAGCTCACCATAACAAAAGGTATAAACATATTATCTGCACGGTAAGGAATTCGA
Organism: Chamaenerion angustifolium; assembly: GCA_946814005.1. Classification (NCBI taxonomy): domain Eukaryota; kingdom Viridiplantae; phylum Streptophyta; class Magnoliopsida; order Myrtales; family Onagraceae; genus Chamaenerion; species Chamaenerion angustifolium. The sequence continues at coordinate 8,796,967 of OX328279.1, forward strand.
AACTCGTTTGTGATCTAAAGTACACGGAGAAAAGCCTTATTAATCATTTATAACAAATTTCATTATTCGCAATGTATGCTCTAATGAATATTTCAGGTTTGGCCATATCAAATCAAACACCAGATCATCCTACACTGGCATGGAGAATTTTTGTTTTCGAGAACATATTTCACATAAGACTGCTCACCAATGTATAAATTTTTTTTTTATTAATTTAACTCAAAATTAATGCAAATACTTCTAATGAAATGAATACTTTCTAAATTTAAGATTATTAATTACCAGCTTGTCTGAGAGTTGACTTCCTGAAACATACTCCATGACGATGTATATCTTAGTCTTGGTACCGATAACATGCAATTTTGTCGAACACAAAGCGTGCAGTCTCAAATTCGCCACATTTTGACAAGATATTCTGTAAATTTCAGCATTTTAAGAACTTAAGCAGCAGTAATGGTAGGAAGATGACCTTGGAGGATGTCAAATGTACGAGCTGAGGAGATAGTCCCAGGAGTAATATTGTTGCATCGGCCGGAGAGGGAGTTGACGAGGGTGGAGTAGTTGTACAACTCCACGAGATTGCGAGGGCACACCAGTATGACTCTGAATTCTAGGATGGCGAAAACCTGGTTGTGTCGTTTCCAGATCGAAGAAAACTGAAATGAACGAGCAATCAGAGAAGCGAGCAAGAAATGAAAGAAATGGAGAAACTGAAAGTGTACCTCTACGAGTTGGGTTATGGAGGCGCCATCGAAATCTTGAATTTGAAGGACGAATTGAATCGGAACGAAGGGGGAGTACTGGAGAAGGAGAAGTATTGTACTGGAGAAGGAGAAATGTATATTAGGAAGTTTAATTTTGAAGAAGGTCGCGTGCATAGTACATGCGCAAGTTTAACAGAGATAATTAACGGATGTAACCGTTCGGTCACATTTGTCAACATAAGTAACGTCTGAGTTCAAGTTTAAACCGTTCAGTCACATGTGTCAACATAAGTAACGGTTAAGGTAATTAATCCATAAGGGTGATGAAGTTCATTTAAGTCGGTGTGCAAACCAAACAAATGAGAAAAGTCAGATATAGTTACAGTCTTTATACATATATATTATATTTAACAAATATAGTTACTTTCCTATGACCAGCAAAGAACCCTAGTTGGAAGGGTCATTTGAAATCTTGTTTACTCACGTTCCCTCCCTCTCTTTCTCTAGTAATTATAATAATACCAACAACTGAAGACTGGTGTTGCTCGCCATATTAGAATATTTTCCACCATTTCCCTCGATTATCCATTCTCTTTGCGAGCTCCGCTGCGACCGATGCAAAATCTTCCGCTCCTGTCTGTAGCTCTTGGGTTCGCAGACTAAGTTGCTGACGACAAAACAAAATAAATGACTAACAGATCACCAATAATCATGAAATGTACAACTTTAGCTCCCCGATATTCAGTTTTTGTCAGCCTACCTCGAGTTTCTCCTGGCGTTCTGCGAGTTTGTTTCGAGCATCTATTGCAGCAGAATGGGCAGTTTGTGACTGAAATCTCTACAGTGTTAGACCATCTATAGTAATAATAATAATAAACCACAATGTGTTATATTACCACTGGCTTTTTGTATTGAGCAATAATTTCTTCTCGAGTTCTCATCTTCGGCTTTACATAACCTTCTGCTTTGGTTGTGGATGATGAAGAAGAAGATGCAGGTCCATTACATTTGAGGTTATCTGCAACAAACACACAAGAAGCATGGAAATGTTATCCATTGAAACGTGTAAGTAACCAATATATCTAATGGCTAGTCACGGAATATATTAAAATACAATATTGGGGATTTGATCTTCTTTTTTATACTAAAGTTTCAGGAGGTCTCCACATTCCCACCTGGGTTTAGCTCAATCACTCTTGGCTTCCGTTCCATTTCCTTGGGTCGCATTAGGAGCTCATAGAATGTACATTGATCCGTCAAAACATCATGCTTTGGGTGTTGAAAAACAAATTTGTGGGATGGATTATTGGAGGGTTTAAACTTTTTTGTTTTGCTATGACTTAAAATAGATTGGATTGGAGGACTCACCTTTTTTCTTTTTTAAAAAGGTGAGGTGTGGGTTCTATTTTCTAAATATAAGCATATATATATATATGCGAGGACAATTTTCAACCCCTCTCCACACCCTTTATTCTCTGATGGATATGGGCGACACCTTTTCTGTGTGTGTCACAGGAAATAACGACAAGGGGACAATGGATGTTTCACAGGTGTTCATTTTGGCTTTACTAAGATTTTGATATTCTTAGAGCTTTGGTACCATATTTACTAGCCATCTGTATTTTTTTTTCATGTGCAAGTTTATCTAAATGTACTCTTGGAATAGCTCCTGTGTGAGGTCTCAAGACCCGCGCGCTTCAGCACCGACCCTCAGGCAACCCGGTCCGGTCGGGATATAAGCAGTGCCCTAGAAGATGATACCAGGTCGCCCCTATAACTATCCGGTAAAGCGGTGCCCAAATGTCCATGCCGAACGCCGAGCACCCTTGACACAGGACAGGGGACAAGAAAGTACAGGGGTACATGGCATGTTAGAAGACTAGTGAGTACTCCGTCCGCCAATATGGTGCCCTATACAACCTATTACAACCAGAAATGACAGGTCTACAAAAAGGGAGCAATGCCATAAAGCACATTGACATTACAACTTATTAATATCATTCTAGCCCTAGTTGACTCGCCTACGACAAACAAACCTAACCAGAGTAAGAACTTGATCTTAGTCAGGTCTAAGGTAAAAAGCATATATCTCTCACCAACCACCTTACCTACATTCAATTTTAAGTATTCAATAACATTTACTCCCCAAACCAAGGAACCTCCACTAACTTGATCGATGAAAGAGAAACGACGGGAACACCCTAGGCTTTTCTTTTGTGCAAGTCACCTCAGCAGCAAGCGGATCACTAAAGGCACCCTAACCGAGGACCATTCGTACACCAAGATCCAACATCTGGTGCCCTCTGTGAGAACCTTGAGTGAAAAACAAGTTATGGCTCCCCCTAAAACAAGAGCAAAAGACCAATCACCGCGAGGCTATCGAGGGCGACTCACTTCATATTCTCTAGCAATATCAGGGTCTCTCAGTCTTTATGTCGCCCTAACATGTGGAAACCAACGAGCAAGCCCCGTGCGTATTCGCCCCTAAGGTCCCACCAAATTCGAACCTAGGTCTAAGCCTGGTCCATCAACCGACACATTGCTAAATTCTGTCGTCTGAGCAGGTGTATCCTCTGGTAGAGGTGACCTAAAAATAGTGCTCATGCCCGCTTTCATGTCGACACTAGACGAACTTCTAGACAAAAGGGAAGGAAGAGCAGTTGCTCGAGCAGCTCGCCCCGTTGACACCTTCAAGGTCGAAAAAGCCACCTCAAAGCCCCAATATCAGCAGGTGTCGCCCCTGACGTCACAACCATGCCTGTTCCCATGAGCGTCGCTATGCTACGTAACGAGACAATAATGACTCTTCCCCCTGGTAAAATGACTAGGGAGAAAATAGAAGAGTTGGTCGCTCAGACCGTAAAAGAAAAAAAAAGTCAAGTTCATGCCTTTTCCTCGTGATAGGGCGCCACACACCTTCACCCCTGAAATATTATCGCTCACTGTACCCCCTTATTGTTATGATCTTCATATTATAGAATGATAAAAGAAGATTGAAGATGAAATCAAAAATCAGATTACTATCAGTTAGTTAAAACTGTTACAACCTTAGTATATCTATAGTAACTAGCCGTAAGATTATTTCTTCTTAATACAACTTTGGCCTTTCAATTCTAGCATAATTGCACTTATACCTTAACATTCTCCATGCTTGATCCAATCTTGTAAATCAATGTTTGCTATTTGAACTTGTTGAAACTTGAACTTGTTCAAGAATTTGAAGAACTTCACACCTTTTACTTCACTTATAATCTTGTCATAGCTTTAAGGTAATCCATTGTGGCTCCTCTAACCAGCCAACAAATCTATATGATCACACACTTTGCCATCAGGACATACTCAAATGATGTTAACATATTATCACAAGTACACATCACGAATCATCTTCTCATCATTTTTCACTATGTTACGACCTCAATTGAGCTTTGTTTATACACCAAATATGCCACATAATTGTACTTAACATACCTAATCACTTCTGAATTCTACAACTCCTCATCTCACTGACCTATTTCCTTACTCCCCTCTTTTATGTTTTTTTTGAGTGATCTGTTTGGCATACTCACACTTTTCTTCAAAAGTTTTTCATTCATTGTTTTCCAACCTTGACAGGAGAGTTTTAGCTATTGTCTTACTAACACAATTGGACGGTTTTAGCCGTCATTTTTATTTCCTCAAGAGTATCTTCACAAGTATCTTGACGTTTTCATGTGAAAATGACTCTATTTTTGGAATCAAGCTGTGCCCTATGCCAAGACAATGTGATCTGATAAATTTTGTATTTCAGACAAGAGGAGAATCATTGCATTTTGTCAGGACAAGTGATGAGATGAACCTCAGGAGATGACCATTTATATAGCAGTACACACAAATGGAAGATCCAATGTAACCCAAAATGCATAAGAAACATTAAGCATAGGGAAAATAATAGAGAGATGAAACATATGCAGCACACAGTGAGCTAACATCAGAAGAGAATGTCATGCTGATAGAAGTAAGGTATGACTTATATGCATATGAACCCACTGTAAGAGATCATCTGATGGAATAGAGCAAAGTGCTTTGAAACTTATGATGATGACATACCAGAAGACTAGATCAGAAGGCTTAATAGAACTACCTGAAGCTATGTATGACTATAAGCCGAAGAAAATGTCATCTCCTAAAGTTCCTGAACAGGGAACACGCCAAGCTTTTTCCTGCAAGGAACAAACGTTTTCTCTGATAATGGTTTTGTTAACACATTAGCCACCTACTCATTTGCAGCAACAAAATTAGCTATGATCTCCACAGACTGCACTTTCTCTCGAATGAAGAACATGTCACGTTCTACATGCTGCATCATAGAATGATGAATGGGTTTCTCTAATAGTGCCACAACACTGGTATTTCACTCGAAGGAGAGAGCGGTTTCAGGCCCATTTCCTGAAGAAGAGATTTCACGCACATGATTTCACAGACAGAATTTGCAATGACTCTAAACCCGGCTTCTGCACTGGATCGATAAACAACCGATTATTTCTTTGAACTCCACACTATTGGATTGCCATTGAGCATAAGATAGTGACCAAAGATGGACTTCCTGTTAAGAACATCTCCTCCCCAATCAAGATCTGAGAAAGACACCAAGGAAACCTCATTAGTAGGACTAGGAGCTGTATAAAACAACAAACCATGATCGAATGTGCCTTTCAGGTATCTAATAACATGTAATACAACTTTCCAGTGACTAGAACATGGTGCCTGCATATACTGACTCAATTTATTGACAACAAAGTGAATATCGGGCCTCGTGATACAAATATGATGCAAGGAACCTATGGTACTATGATAAAGAAACTCATCATAGAACAATTCAGTAGAAGTATCCATACCTGTGCATGCAATACATATACCTATCATGGGAGTAAGGAATGGATTGGCATTGGACGCCACTTCTGGTCATGAGCTGCTCAACTTCTTGGATGCCTGCTCAGTCTACAATAAGATACAGATGGCAGAAGTCAATGCCCAACATACTACCTTTTATGTTGTTAGTGATATCTATCACCATATATTAATGCCTTTCGGGTTGATTAATACAGGTTCCACCTATCGAAGGATGATCAACAATTTTTTTGCAGGAATGATAGGTGTGACCCTGGAAGCCTATGTGAATCTCATTCTGGTCAAGTCAGTTATAGGCATCTCCTGCTAGAGATACACTCAGAAGTTAGGACCGTTGCACAATGGGGAATCAACTTAGTAGGACCGCTGCCCCTATCTAAGCAACACACTTATATCAATTTGGTGATCGACTATTTTTCAAAGTGGATTGAAGCAAAGGCCCTGGTGTCGATCACAGCAATTAGAGTGGTAAAATTCATTAAGTCTAGAATAATTTATTGGTACACAATTCAAAGCATTTTGGTCAATGAAAATAGCGCGCAATTTGCGGAAGAGATCTTAAGTTTATACGAATCAACGTCGTTAAACGTCAATTTAAATTATATTTTCAAGCAGTGGTTTTGTTTCTCAAATTTGCTCAACATATTAGTTTGTCAGTCACATATGTTGACGTTACGAGGTATCCTCCACCGCGGCGCATGAGTGAACCTTCTTCCGGCACGTTGGAACTCCATCGCCAACGAGATAACCGTGCTCTACCATGCTGGAAATCTCTTATACGACCTAAGGAACTAAGTCCTATATCCCCCCAGGCTTGAGAAATCGAGCCCATCATCTTTTGCAGGCATTCCGCACAAACATGTCATAGCTCTTACAACAAACATGCCATGCAGAAACCCTAGCAGCACTCCGACCACACAAACCCTCTAAAACCTAAACCTAGTCTTATCGTTGGCCTCTCTTTATTAGACAACTAACATTACCGTATTGCTACAGGTTGGACACACCTATTGTGAACGCTTTTGTGTCTTCGTTTAACTCATGGATACCCATCCCATTACCGATGCACTAAAGCCAACTAGGAAGCTCCTCTCCAGCCTGACTGGAGAAATCAGTCAATAATGTGGTTATTCACAACATTTCAAGGTGGCTTGGGAGAAGTACGGTTCCGTGAGTATCACCAATTTGAAGGGGAATATGATTTTAATTGAATTTGAGGATGAGGAAGAGAAAAATACAGTTCTAGATCATCTACCATGGTCCATTCAAGGACACTGCCTAAACATAAAGAAGTGGGAACAATCTGTGAGCCTGAACGATGTAGATTTTGAGTGGATTCAGTTTTGGATTCAAGTACATGGATTAGAACTCAGAGTTTTAAACTCTGCAAATGCGCACCAAGTAGGTAAAGGGATCAGAAAGTGTCTTGAAACAGAAGAATCTAATGATCAAATCAAGCGTGATTTTCTGTGCATAAAGGTGGAAATTGATGTGAGTCAACCCGTAATAGTTGGCTTTTGGTGGAACAATTCAGGAGGGGAGGAACGTTGGTTGGATATGAAATAGGAACGCCTATCCGACATGTGTTATGACTATAGAAGACTAGGACAGACAACCTATGAATGCAAACTGGACATTGTAATGTCGGAAGTGAAACCAGATGTCCCAATGTACGATAACAGTATATGGGTGGTCGAATCCCGTCTAAGAACCACGATAACATCGGTCATGATAGGTGGGGGAAATCACAAAACCGCTCATGCTCAACTGAAGATGGACATGGCGGGACAATAGGAAGGAAGCAAGAAATCTAAAGGGTAGACGTCGAGAACCAAGATAACAACGGTCAAGAAATGAAACACCGTAAGAATAACCATCAACCAAACCCGTCAAACACCCCTCCCCCCGATTGAGTCGCTTCGTCCCAACCACCAACCACCTCTTGCCACACCCTACACACATCCCCTTGTGTATCCATCCCTCATTTTGCAGCACTGGATAACAATCCCGACATATCCATTCACCCCCTAAGCCTTACACTAATAACATGGTTGAATCCATAACCACAAAACCTCTATCCGTCTCAATTACCCACACATTGGACCCTATTATCCCAGAAGACCCCAACAGTAAGCTATCATGTATGAGTATTACCCTTAATGCCTAACCCACTCACTTGGAAAATCGACCCACAATCCGCTGCTGCATAGAACCCCATTGAGGAAAAGACATACCTACCTCTATACACGATTGATAGCCCTCTCTAGACCAGATCACCTTCGCCTCACGACCTAACCGCCACAACCCAGACCGTCCTTAGCCTTTTGGTCAACGAAATGTATCTCAAACGTCATACAAAAGAAGAGGATGAGAATTACCCAAGAAAAATGGTAAGATGGAATCTGATCGCACTAATTCGAAAGAGGGGAAGATGAGGTCAAAGCATACAAGGACCCTTGCGGGAACGAGGAAGAGAATAATAGCAAGAGGTAGCAGAAGAAGGGAATAAGTCAGACCGTTCCCCCAACCAAAGCATCAAGTAAAAAACCGAACCACAAAGGCTCATGTGGCAATCCCGAAAACAACCACATGGGACCAATTAGTCTACTCAGTTGGAATTGTCAGGGTCTGAGATCATCCCTGAAGAGGCATCAACCATCAGTCGCCTTCCTGATGGAAACAAAAAACACTGATGCTTTTTGTGAACAAATAAGAAGGTTTGTTGGAATTGAGAAGAGCTACTACATTACACCCCGTGGACGAGCAGGCGGATAAGCGATATGGTGGAAAGACGAAATCACTCGCCAAAGATCACAATGGTAAACGGGGAACCGAATGAACGCATTAAAAGTAGGAACTGAGACACTATGAGAGAGTTGAAACACGGCAGGAGGGGTCCCTGGACCTGTATTCACGATTTTAACGACATTCGAGAACAACACGAAAAGACAGGAGGGCTACCAAACGACCAAAGAAAGATCGATAGATTCAATGGCCTCATCAATGACCTACCCCTTATTAATTTGGGTTCTAAAGGTCCTAAATTCATGTGGTGCAATAACCGACAAGGTCAGGCTAGGATCCGCGAACAGCTCGACTGAGCAATCAGCAATGCCGAATGGATAACAACCTACCCTACTTCTCAACCCATGGTCAAACCGGCCATAGAATTGGACCACAACTCAATCCTCCTCAAGCTATACCACAACGATATGAAGGGTAGAAGGAGATACCGGTTTAGAGAAATGTGGCTGGAAAACAGAAGATATGAAGAAGTAGTCTTGAACGTATGGAGAACGAATGATAGTCTCGCTGGTAGAGTAGTGCGTTGTACCCGTGAGTTAACCATATGTGCCCAAGATTCTTGAATCAAGGAGCATAACTCAAGGAATAATTTGGAAACAATATAACCAAGATTCGAGGAATCAAGGGCATAATTCAATTATTGCAGATCTGCTCAAGCCCAAATGTCGATGGTGATCATGAGAATTACCTGAAAAGAGGTTTAGAAGAGTTGCGGAGAAGAGAGGAAACTAATGGCAATAGAAACTCAAAATTCTCCCTCCTAACCCCACTGAGTAGACGTCGAAAAAACAAGATCCTCCAAATCAAAGTTTTGAATGGAAATAGGATAACAAATGAAGGGGAGATCCGAGTCGTGTTGTCAAATTTCTACTCGAATCTTTTCACCACAGAAAGTAGATGAGATTGGTGAGACACGCTAAATTGCGTCCCAAGCTAGTTCACAAACGAGATGAACCAGAACTTGACTAGAATGGTAACAGGCGAGAAAGTAAAATGTCTCGTGTTTCAAATGGGGGGGGGGGTCTCGAGCGCCAGGTCCGGACGACTTTCCTGGCCTATTGTACAATTGTGATTGGTACAATTGTGATCACTGGGGTCAAATCATTCTTTAGCATAAGTAAGCTCCCTGAGACCGTAAAATATACTGATATAACTTTAATCCCCGGAGTTGCAAACCCCACTTGTCCAAATGAATTTCGGCCAATAAGTCTTTGTAATTTCAGCTATAAAATTATTTACAAGGTGCTTGATAATGGACTTAAGCCTTATCTGCTGAAAATTATTACTCCCTACCAAAGTGCTTTCGTGGGAGGACGAATGATACAAGATACCAATGTGATAGATCACGAAGTTCTCCATCATTTGCATAACTGGAAGAAGGGAAAGAGAGTTGAATGTCCACTAAAGTTGGATATGCATAAAGCATACAATCAGGTCGAATGGATTTTTCTCCTCGAGGTATTAGCATGAAAAGTTTTCATCCCGACATGGATAATATGGAATAAAGAATACAGATGGACTAAAGAATGCATATCAACGGTTTTCTACACGGTTCTCGTCAACGGGAAGCGCACTAAGCTGATCCGAACCAAAAGAGGCATGCGCCAAGGTGACCCCATTTCTCTGAAGGCAATTTGACAAAGCGGTCATGGATAAATGGCTTATCAGTATCCACATCAAGAGAGAGTGCCCTCTCCTTCAACATCTGTTCTTTATGGACAACTCATAGTTTTTCTTGAAGGGTACACTACCGAACCTGTAGACCCTCTGTTGGTCCATCGCCGAGGAATATTGTTACGCATCATGCCAGAGTGTGAACTTTGGAAACTCGAGCATCTATCTAAGTCCTAATATCCATAAAGACGAAAGGAGGAATATGGAGCAGACCATGGGAATCCAAAACATCCAGAACCTCGAAAATACCTTAGTATCCCTTCAATATAGGGGAGGTGATAAAGATAAACCCTCAACATTTTGAAGAAACGCATCGAGAACAAGCTTCAAAACTGGAAAGAATTTTTTTTAGCAATGCAGGAAAAGAGGTTCTAATTAAGGCACTTGTAACAACAATTCCGACATATGCCATGAGTATCCTCAAGCTACCAACAAAATGTTGCTATGAGATTAATGGTCTCGTGGCAGACTTCTGGTGGGGTCTGTCTCAAACGGGGAAAACGATTCACTGGAGGAGATGGGATGTGCTAACAAAGCCAAAATTGAAGGGAGGACTAGGGTTCAAAGAACTACAAAGCTTTAACCTAGTTCTATTATCCAAGATGACAGCGAGGATAATAGCCGAACTGAATGCTCTATGGGTAAGAGTTCTAAGAGGGATTTGTTTTTGGTCGAGCTCTCCTATCAAAGAACTACATCTTTTATTGAATAATATCAGGAATTGAAAAAGAGTTTACAGAAGCTAAAAAATCAACATTATTAAGAGATAAAGTAGCGGGTGGAGGTTGAGGAACCAAATCATCAAGTCACCCCCCCTAATCATGCATTTTTTACAATCCAATTTGCACATTCGTTTGTAGATCTTGGAATTGCAGTCCAAACAACATTCGTTTGAGAGGCAACCATTTGTAGAATGTTGGCTGTCAGTGTCGCCGTTCTCCAGTAGTAGTCGTTCCTCTTGAGTTGTCAGATTACATTAAGTGAAAGCTTTATTACCTCCGAGATGGTCATTGCTCCCAAGTATCCCATGTCAGAAGCAATGATGACAGTGATGCCCTGCCGTATGAGGTAAGTAGCTGTGGAAACCTAGGTCACTGCCCGTTAACCCGTGGCGTGACCTTCCGTCCGGCAGACCGTGATCCCACCCTCAGGCAGATCCGCTTCCGCTGAGTCGATCGTTCAAGGAGGTAACTTAAATATGTGTTTAATATTGTGCCCTAAACGATTGCATGTTTAATGTTGTGTAAATATGTAGTTTGAGGTAATTATGTTTGTTTTTGAGACTATGTATGTATTTTAAGTTTTCAATTTTTTCCCTTGTGAGCAGTGAACCGCACACTGAACCGGGTTAGACCGGCCGAACCGTGAACTGGCCCCCTAGACGGTTCGATGACCGGTCCGGTTCTGATAAATATGGTACTAACTAATCTACTCTCGGCGGAGTAATTTGCCAACGAGGCGGAGAAACTAATGAGGGAGGCGGACATTTCGAAGATAGTTTTCAACTGGGCAAACCAAAGCACAAAACTCGTAGCCAAAGTTCATATATTTCTCTTATTATTATCAAACTCCATCTTCGCCATTTCTGCCTCGCTGCTTCTTCAATCGACCTTCCTCATTAGCTTGTCTCATTTGATCCAATGGAGTCCTTGTCTGCTCTCCGATCCTTTCACTGTAAGCATACTGATTTAATTTTATGCTTCTTTAAATGCGATTCTCTCTTAAAGAGGTTTTTGAGTTTTACTTTGGTAGATATTAAAGCTGAAAGCATTTCATGAATCTTCCTTCGATGGGGTTGATATATAGTCGGATCATCGTCTTAATGTTTGGGGGATAGGCCAGAACCAAATGATCCGTCGGTTTCTTTTTGTTTTCAGCTGGATTTCGTCTTTATACTGTCTGCTTAAAGTTTCAGCTCAACTAAGTTATTGTGCTAATATTTCACTATTGCTGTGTTATATTTTTATGCTTTAAGACTTGGTATGATTGCGAAACTAGCAATTTGTTTCTTTCACGTCCCAGATTCTGTTACCAGTGTGTCGTCTCATGCGCGATCATTACTTGAAAAAACTGGGGTGGTTCCAGTGCAACGCAATTGGTCGACTGTTAGGAAATCTGGCGTGCAAGGTTTAACCGGAAGGAAGCTTTCTTTGACACTGAAAAAGAGGGATGCTGCAGCATTAGTATCAGCTGTTATGGCTGTAGAACCTGTTGTAACAGCTAATTCCAGCGGTTAGATTTTTTTTTATTCTTACTTAGCAAGCGTTTGCCTCCTTCAGATCAAACCCTCTCAACACTTGCCTAGTAGAAATCTGATTTCCTTACAACCACCTTCCATCTAAAAGCTGTATAAGGGAATATATTTTAAGTATGCAGTTCCCTACCCTTGTACCTGTAAGACTAACTTTACTGTGGACCAGTTTCAGCAGTTTGCAGTAGTAACGACCTGGAGGGGACGAGTACCATTAAAAGTGCGATCTTTCCAAAAGGATTTGAGGTATATGACGTGTGGGGTATATATCTAGTTTTTAATTGTCATCTTACAATGATTATCTACTTGGGTGATTTTTGTGCCTACATTTTTTTATGTATTTATTATTGGGGTGTCTGTAACTCTGTGTACGGCACATGTAAACAAATATATTTTACGAGGAATTAATTGCTTAATAAAATCTGACATATAGTCAATATATGGCAAGAAAAATAATCTAACATTCTAGTCATTTGTGGTTTTGAGATGGATAGAAAAGTAATTCATTTTCATCCGGATTGAACTATTTCATATCCAAATTTCAAGCATTTTTAAGGTGCTCTCTCAATTCTAGAAGAATGAAATATTTAAGTTGTGTAATTAGAAAGGCCACATCAGTCTTAATTAATGAAAAGGGTTAATTAGCAGCTTGTTACGTTGAAGGTTTGAATAATTGGCTAATTGATTTTTTTTGACAAATTGCTAGTTGAGTATTTACAAAGGTGCGATACGTTAACTGCATGTAATTTACTGTTAAGGGTGATGAGAACCTGCAATCTTTATTATCTTGTTCTATTCTGCAAAACTGCTAACTAAAATTTGCAATTTGCTAACTATATTCTAATGACAACTGATGGACATGTCTATGTCTCAGCATCATTTAACTTAAAATTAGACAGAACTAGCAAGTTTCAACTTTACGTAAATTCCACTAACAATTTGTCGAAGAAAAAAATCAAGTATTAAATTGTCTAGATTCTCAAAGTTCGGCTCGCAAATAGATAATTATTCTTAAATGAAATTATTAATAGTATTTCTTTTTAAACTTTCGATTGGTTAGATATCCAATAGTACTTTTTTGGTGTATCGACTGATAAGTTGAGTTACCTTTCTCATTGCATACCTGGTACTCCCAGCAGATTTGAACATGTCCTTTTTTGGCAGAAAAAGGTGTTCTCATTCATTCACCATTCTAGGATAAGTCATACCAATTACATCTTAAAGTAACAAATCAAAAGTGGTCAGCTGGAGGCTCCTCAAGCCTTTGAGTCCCCCCAAGGGTGCAGATGTGAAGCTTTTACCAACTATCTTTGTCTCTCTGATTTGTTAATGTGCTATTTGCTGCCTTCTCATCTACGATGTCATGTTTATATTCTGCCTTTTGATCTAAAACTAAGTGTCACATCACACGTCTTATTTTTTGTTTTAGGATCTCTTACTGGAAGTCTGCGATGAGACAGAGGTTGCTGAACTAAAACTGAAGGTTAGACAGACTTGCAATTGTTGTTGCATAGCTGCTTTTTTTACTTAGAAATTAGAAATAATAATACTCCATTAAATATTTAACTGCATGATCTCTTACCAAATCTCATACCTCATAGTATATTGGAAATGTAGATTATGTATTAGAATCTAAGTAAAACTGCTGGTAAGATACTGGTTTCAGCATGGAGAGTAAAAATGTTAGTCAGGTTATGACATTTATACTAGAAAACCATGTTTGCAATTGTTATTCATAGGCAAGTGGATGGGCTACATCTTCTGGTAATGGACAGAGGCTTCGGCAAGTTCAACCCCCTTTCGGTTAGCCTTAGAATTTTTAGCAGCCATAATTCTGGATAGATTAAGCAAATTGGTAAAAGATTTTTCAACATACTGAAAGTTAGCGTGAGGGTTTAGGATAGGATATAGGTATGCTGGCGTGGAATAGGGTTGGTAATCTCTGGCAGTTGGCATGGTACATTTGTATGACACAGTTACAAACATACTCATGAAGCACGATAATGAAGAAAAAGATAATGTACAGCATGAAACTGCAGGACTGACGCAGGGACATGACAAGGTCCATTAAGAACATAATGTGGCCTCCATAAAAAGTAAGGCCCTTCTGAACAGAATACCACTGTCAGCACAAACATGATAACGTACACGACTTTCCAGTCCCAGTAATGACCTTAGGATTGTTATTAGTATTCCTGATGACTGACTTGAAAACAGGATTATTTTTGTGTTTGTTTTAATCCGTTATACAAAGTTATTAATTTTTTCACAATTCGTTTTCTTCTCTTCTGTTTTTCCAGGTTGGAGAGTTTGAAATGCATGTAAAGAGGAGCGTGGGAGCTGCAAAAATACCACACTCAGTCGTTTCATCTAGCACACCACCTCCAGTTCCTAGCGCACCCATGGATAAGTTAGTATCTTCTGCACCTCCACCAGAAGCACCACCAAAGCATTCTCCAGAAAAGATCACTCCTTTTACCAATGTCAGATTCGAAAATTCATCAAGGTTGGCTGCATTGGAAGCATCTGGAGCTAGTGGATATGTCTTAGTTTCCTGTCCATTGGTGGGTACCTACAGGGTGTTTTTCTTTTGTGTGTGGCTAAAATCCATCACATCGAGTTTTTTCCATCATACTCACTCAGATATTTCGTCATGCTATTTTTCCAGGTCGGCTCATTTCAAAGGGGCAGAACATTTAAAGGAGAGAAGAAACCTCCTACCTACAAAGAGGTATTTGCTCCTAGCCTGAAGTCTGATGCTAATTTCTCGTTATGCTTTCTTTGGAGGATAAGATACCATTTATTCAAAAATGAAACACACAAACTTAGAGTGCAAGCATCTTATAGCGTTGTTCGGTATATTTATTTGTTAATTTTCGAGACAGAAGTGGTCGACTGGGAACTGGGTATCCCATCTAGAAGAGCTAACAAATGTATTACTTTATAAGTTTGTCAGAGAAGAGGGAACCTGTGAGCACATTTGCTAAAGAAAGTTCTGCAATCCTACTTATCCTATATCATGATGAATGTTTTCCGGTAAAGAGATGTATCCACGTATAAAAGTAAACAATATTCTTTAGTCTATCTATTAACATCACACAACATACCTTTTTTTTTTTTTTTCAATTTTCAAAACGTCTTCGGTTAGGGTTTGATCGAAAAATAGACTGAAGGAGAAAAAATTATCAAATTTAAAGAACCGAAGCTTTTTAAAAAATATACTTTTGGGGAGTTTCTTTAGTTACCCGACATTAGGGGGCAATTTAGCCTTTATGTGACACTCTTGAATAGAGTTGTCTATCTATGTTATAGCAAATTAGAAATGTGTTGTTCTGATAGGCAATCTTTTCGTTAATGAAGTCTTGAAAGTTCTTTGTAAGAAATGATTGCAGTAGAGGGCACTTAACTTTTGAATCTGACTTTGTATGGCAGGGTGATCTAATTAAGGAAGGGCAAACTATAGGATGGGTAGATCAGTTTCAAACCGAACTTCCTATTAAGGTTAGCTGTGTTGATTTTATTCTTCTAGCAAGCTCCCTATTATGTAACAAACCTTGAGTAAATTATATTGGTTTGAGCAGTCGGATGTCTCTGGGGAAGTCCTGAAGGTCCTGGTTGATGATGGAGGTACGTACGTCTATCTATCTCATCGATTGTACTTTAGTTCGCCCGGCCCTGTCTGGCCTATTTTGAATAAATCTGTCAATTTCTGAAGTAACTTTTTTCATGCATGGTCAGTTTATGTGATTGAGATAGCATTGCATAATAAGTATGTTTAAATGTCGTTATTCATTGTTTTATTTACAGAAGCCGTTGGCTATGGAGATCCTCTCATAGCTGTGTTGCCTTCGTTTCACGGGATCAAGTGATGAAATTGCTTCTGTCTGTTTGTCTTTCTCAAGGTCGGTCAGTCGTGTTTTTGTGTTCCCCGTCCTGTCCAGAACAGATCCTGTTTTGAAGCAACCAGCAGCCCAGATTGGTTGATTAATATGGAGGTGGAAGATGGTCATTTCAACTCTCTACATATTGTTTTACATCCCTTTTGCTGCAATACTATTCTATTCTATGATGTGCTCTTGTCATTGTTGTGGTCTACTAATATGAGGTCGGTCATCCATTTCAGTACTTTGTGTAAATGGCTTAGCTTACGCTTATTTTTCAGAATAAGGTGTATCTATTTTACGACTCTATCCTTGTTGGATTTTGCTCCAAAACATACAATAAGGAAAGTCCGAGTTTTTCCAACGATTTTCCCTACAATTATAAAGTCCGTTCGGTGTTTTAGATACCACATAAAACATGAAGAATAATAAATAAAATCTATATTAAGGTATTTATATGAATACTTAACTCAACTTCAACGTTAGTTCCTTGTAGTGGTTAGTTCTCTATCAATCCGAAACAATAGACCATAGTAATTTACTATCAAGTGAAAATTTTGTAAGATAGTTGCATACTAGACACCTTTGCGTGGTGACATCTTTACGAGGTGACACATTCGGGTGGTGATACCGCACCTTTGTGTGGTGACACTTTTGCATGATGGTTACACAATTGGGCGGCGACACCTTTGGGTGGTGACACTTATGTGTGATAACACCTTCAGATGATGACACATTTGTGTAGTGTTAGCTTTGTATGGTGACACTTTTGGGTGACACTACCTTCGCGTGGTGCCACCTTCATGTGGTGACACCTTTGCGTGACAACACCTTTGTGTGACGACGTCTTTGCATGGTGACACCTTTGCGTGGCGACACTTTCGGGTGGTGACACCTTTATGTGGTTACACCTTTGGGTTTTGACTCTTTTGGATGCTGACACATTTGAGTGGTGACACCTTTAGGTGGTGATTGTGTGGTAACACCTTTGAGTGGTGACACAGTAATGACACATTTGAGATTTGGGTAACGACCTTTTAGGGGACGACGACCTTTTAGGGGGCGACGGTCGTTTAGGGGCAACACTTTGTAGGGAGACGACATATGCAGTCTCTTAAGCAAGTTGCTATCTTGACTTGCTAATCGGAGCCCCCTAGTGTCGAATAGGTCATAGGTCAAGAAGTCAATGATTGTTCTTAGAGTTGTTGATGCCTGATATCCATCATCTACCCCAAACCTAATAAGAGTATTGCTCTTTTTAGGTTCATACATGGACTTCTTGGATAAATACGTTGCCTCTTATCACTTACAACATGTCACTTCATTCAGGAAAATGTGTTTCTTAGATACTCTGACATCTGATGTGATGGACATTAGTCTTCTTAAAGGACACCTCCTTACAGGTTATCATTAGAGGTGTCACTTCAATTTTGTTTTAGGGGAAGTGACTCATATGTGAGTTGATACTTGCTTAATCATTAAACGGAAACGTCTAGAGCAATCAACACCCTATATGTTAACACTTTTGACTTGTTCCTTGAGCACATGATACGCAATAGTCTTTGTGTGTTGACATGTTGGTACATATGGAAGGCTCGGTGCAAGGCAATATTTGAAGAGAAGAGACCGAACCCAACTGAAATAGTGCTTGCAATAAAAGGAGCACATATAGAGATATTACAGACTGATCCAAGGGGAGGGCCCACAACACAAGCTCAACCGCAAACGAGGTGGACGAAGCCGACTGAGGGAGCTATCCGCCTAAAATGTGCTGCCTCATGGTGCAACCAATCGAGACGAGGAGGTATTGGTGTGGTATCCAAGAATGGGGAAGGGCAACTGGTGGGAGGTCTAAACCGAATAACATGCAGTGACAACGCCAAGAGCCTCGAAGCCCAAGTAGTGATGAAAGTATTAGAATTTGACATATGAACAACATCAAGCAATCAACTAAATACACATATTTAGGTTACCTCTTTAGAGCGATTGCCTTTTGCGAAAGCGAAAGCAGATCTGCTTGAGGTTGGGATCACGGTCTGCCGGGCTTGAGGTTGGGATCACGGTCTAAACTGTAGGGTGACTATCTATTCTCAATATTATTAACAGCAGGTTTCTCCTAACCCTGAGCACCCCTATATATACTGATATATAGAGGGATAGGTTTTAAGGCCAAATACACAACTTGGTTATGTGAATGGGCTCGCACTTATGGGAGACCCATTATCCAAAAACACAGCAGCCGTGCGACCGACATGCACAACGAGCAAAGTGCTATGCGCCAGTTAAGAATACGTAGCAACCCGTGGATCTCACACCAGCAGTGGAAATGTGCCCTGCACCCTTGGTCATGTAATCTTTCTCCAGGTCTGACCAAAAAAGGATCTTTCAGACCTATATACGCATTGTGCCCACAATCGCAGCCTATGCCGCAGTTGATGGCCATCTACTTGACACAATATCGATAAGATCCCGTAATGACCATCCCCATCCCACGAAACCATCAGAACGATCCAACTCACTTTTCTAGAATCCAGACCCGAGTGAAATACGTCGAAGGCCCATCGAGCACGGACTAAAATAGCAAACACTGAATCGAACCTCAAGTCTCTGTTCAGAGTAATGAGGGTACATACACGGCTCTCACACAAAGAGCTCTGGGTCTCACTCCGAGTTAAGATCACATCTCGGGTCATACCCATGGTCCTATTTGGGTGTGCCGCAGTATGGAACACACGCTACATCATATCTCCTTTCCCATTGAGTCATAAACACATCTTTAGCCAACTCACCATGCAAAAAAGCATTATTCACAATAACTTGTCTAAGTTGCGAATTATGAGTTAAAGCCTAAGTAAGAATGATCCTTACAGTTGGTGCCTTAACCACAGGACTAAAGGTGTCCTAAAAATCAAAACCTGGCTTTGGTGAGAAGCCCTTAGCCTCAAGTCGAGCCCTATACCTAGCAATATAACCATCCGAGTTGCATTTGATTTTAAAAATCCATTTGCCACCTATGGGTATTTTACCACTAGTTAAAGGAACTAATATCCATGTGTCATTAGCTACAAGAGCATTTAATTCATCCTTTACAGTAGATGACCACATAGAATATTGCATCACAGTGTGAATATCATGAGGTTCATGCATCTCAAGCTAAGCTAAATCAACTACTGATGTGGTAAGAGCAACAAGAGTTTTGGTGTTAGACCTAGTCTGCATGGGATTACAATCAACAGAAGATGCAAAAATAGGAGCATGCACATTATTACTAGGTAATTCATATGGACAAACATGTATAAGGGCAGAATCCTTGATAAGATACCTCACAACAGGTTGTTCCTCAAAACCAGGAGAATGAAAAGGGGAAACTAAGTTACCATTATACTGTGTAAAAGAATGTAGATCATTACCCACTATAGGAGCAATGGAAAGAACTACTACATCATTCCGTGGAACAGGTGTGGTGTCCTTATCATTCGAATGTAACATTGTAGCCTTAGCAATGTCAACATTTGTTGGATCAGAATCAAATTGTCTGACATAACCAGAAGGACTAGGAATGCTATCAGCTGAAGTATTAACCTGAATAGGACTACTACTGTTATTAAAAAAATCATCATCCAAAGGAGTACATAAAAAAGAACTAAAAGGCAAGAAAAATGGCAGTGGAGTTGCTGTGTTTTTTAACATCACCTGGTTGCATAAACGAACCAGTTTTCTCTGCAAAAGAAAACAGATTCTCATTAAATTTGACATACCTTAAAATATAAACACGTCCAGAGTCATCTAAACACTTATAACTATGTTGATTGGAGCAATATCTAATAAAAACACATGGAGTTGACCGAAAATCCATTTTGTGTTTATTGAATGGAAGAATTAAAGAAAAACAAAGACACCCAAACACTCTGAAACTCGTAGTCATGAGGTTTTAAAAAGAGCTTTTCATGAGGATATATGTTTTTAAAAAGCTTTAGTGGGAAATCTGTTAATAAGAAACACAGAGGTAAAGAAGGAGTCACTCCAGTATTGCAGAGTGAGTGCAACTTCTTTCATCAATGTCACGCCTATTTCAACAATATATCAATGTTTTCGTTCCACAATTCCATTATGCTCATATGTATAAGGACAAGTGAACCTGTGACTGATGCTGAATTGAAGCAGATAGGGTGCCAAGCCTTTGAAATCTCTTCCTCCATCTGTTTGGACATATTTGATGCTATGTCCCAACTGCTTCTGAACTGCCTTGTAAAACTGATGAAAGACAACAGAAACATACATCTTTTTCTTTAGAAAATAAATCCAAGTATATCTAGTACAAACATCAACAATACTCATGTAATATAGGTTGCCATTCGATGAAACAGGGGCTGGTCCCTATAAGTCCATTTCAAGAAGTTCCAATGGAGTAATATATTCAGTTAAAGAGGCAGTAAATGGTATCTTGCAACGTTTCCCAACAGCACTGGCCATGCAGGGAGGTATTTGAGCATTAATGTTCAAATTAGCATGCTTGATTATTAACGAAAGAACTTGCTGAGATGGATGTTCATGCCTTTGATGTAGAACAACAGGAGAAAGTTTTATTCATCTAATATTACACAATAGAGGAGAATTTGAAGTTTCACAATTACAAAACAAAGAAGAGAAACATATTTTATTAAGAATAGATGAATCCCTATGGTTGTTATCAAAAGAACTAAAATCAAGTTTGTAGAGCCCTTGATGTTCCTGTCCACAAAGATGAACATTATGAGATTGAGAATCACGAACCAAGCAGTGAGTATCATGAAACTCAAAATAAACTCGATTATCCCTGGTAAACTGCGAAACAGAAACCAAGTTTTTAGGAATCTGCGGAATATACAAGAGATTGTGCAACATGAGAGGTTTACAAACAGTGTTTATTGTCGATGTTCCAATGCTGTTAATGTCTAAGTAACTACCATTGGCAACTTGAACTTTACCCGATCAACATATGAATGAGAGGCATGAGCTGGTGGAGCTGCATTGGAAAAATGATCTATGGCACCAGAATCTAGATATCAAGCTTTATCCACTAAATGTGTCCCAACACCTGAGGTAGTTGTTAAATGAACTTGATTACTATTATCCAAAGCCATAGAAGCCGAGGATACACTAGGTGCAGCTCAATGAACATCAGACTGAAAGTGCTCAATCAGAGGAGCAGATGCATTAACAGAAGACATTGGATACATAGAAGGCATGAACATCAAAGGTGGATACACTGGAGATGGAGATGTCATGTAATAACTGAACATAGGTTGATGAAAAACAGGTTAAGGATATGATGATGCAGGAACAGACTGAGGAATATAACCAGGTACAGAAAAGAAGTTAGAACTGGAAGAACTAGCATTATTATTGTTGAAGTGACGATTCTTCAAAGATCCAGAGTTAGAATATGAAGCTTAATCTTCATCCCGCCATTGATTAGAAACAAGATTTGCACTCATATGATCATTAGCAGGAGCTCTGACCCCCTGAAAATGAACATTGAACCTCTGAAAGCACCGATTGACCAGGTGACTGAATTTTCCAGAACGTTGACACTGTGGCTTATTATTTGCAGATCCACGCACTCTCCCTCTTTCTCTACTATATAAAGAGTTGTTTGGCTGATAATCAGAAGTATTGTGAACAAAATTTGGCTGTGAATGAGGCTTTCCAGAATCAAGAGTAGTTGCTTGACCAAAATTCACCAGAGTAGTCTTTTCCACTACATTCTTGACCATGAGATTTGCAGCAAACATAGATGTGTCAAAGAGAATGTCTCTTTTCTAGGCTTCTGCATCAAGAATCACAGAGGAAATGGAAGCAAGATCCTATGGATTACGACTGGCATGAATCACTGTAACAACACTATCGTCCCTTGACTCCATTCAATATGATAGATATATGTTGCATCTCCTCAATTGGATGCCCACAACTTGATAAGCTTTCACAGGTCAGTTGGATTTCAGTCAAATAATCCATCATAGACTGGATCCGAAGTTTACGAACATTGAGCCGATCATACAAGCTCATAATCCTTGCGGTTAATGAAGATGAGAGGTTTTGATGCAGCCTATTCCAGATTGATGCGGCTGTCATAAAACTAACCAGTCTTTTGTTGATGGTGAAGATATAGAGGCAAGAAGCCATGAGGCCAAAGAGTTGTCTTACTGTGAAAATTTAGTGAATTCAGGATTAGGAATCCTGTTGGCTTCTTCATCATCAACTATCCGAGGAACCACTAGAGTTCCAAACAAATATCCTTCTAGATCCAGTCCTCGAACTGCTAATAGCACATGCGGTTTCCAAGACTGAAAAATGTCCTCACCTGTTAACCGACATATCCTCTTCTTGAAAAATGCAGGGATTAACACATCCGTGGCTCATATTAATATCAGCAGAAGACTTTAATACGACAGATTCCTAGGCACAAAATGAATTTTCAGACGAAATAGAGTACCTTCCACAGATATGAGAACCTTCAATGACTGGAATGATGCTCTTTGATGACGACGAACTCAGCGGAAATGAGGAATTATAATGGCTCTAATACCATTTGAACAATTTCACCCTAAACTAGATGAATTTGAGAGAGAAGAAATGAAGAATGAAAGAAATAATAGCTTTCCTTGTTCAACAAGTTTCATTCACTTATCATCACAAGTCTAATGATCCTATTTACATAAGATTTACATGAAAGAATGAACCTAACCACCTGATTCTATAAGAACCTAGACACTTATACAACCTTCTACAACCTTCTACATACTTCCCTACAACACACGACATAATCACTTCGAGACTAAGCTATGTACCTTACACGCTTATTCATACATTCTAACAAGCGAGAGCGTCTCGAGGGAGAGCGAGCTGAGTGAGAGCGAGCCGAGCAAGGCGTATCGAGCGAGGAGTCTCGAGCGAGGCGTCTTGAGCGAGAGCGGGCCGAGCGAGAGTGAGACATAGCCGAGCCAGGCATCTTGAGAGCGAGGCATCTTGAGAGAGAGAGGAGCGAGAGTGGGCCGAGCGAGGTGTCTCGAGCGAAAGCGTCTCGGGCGAGAGTGTTAGTAGTTTCAGATCAAACTCAGGATAAAAGAGAAGGAGTAGAAAGCTTACACAAGAAGTAATTCACTAGTTCTTCATTTCAAGATAGGTTAGTTTGTTACATTCTTCTCTATTTATAGGACAACATAAGTCATAATTTACAAGCTAGTCCTACACATATTTACATAGTCATACTCAATCAATATGAAATCATACTTGTTTCCTAACATTCCCTAATGAAGATCCAACTTCTGCTTGGTAAATCTTGAGACTTATTCGAGCTGAGTTTTGAAGATTTCTTCTGTTTTTAAGTAATTTTGAGTTTACTCTGACTTCAGTTTCATACTTGTTGGGTTGAAGAAAATTCATAAGCTACTAGTGGTTGTCTATATGTACATCACAACTTATCTGATTACCCTTTATATACAACATAACCACGACATATTTCTTCTGCTGACTATGCACATTATTCAACTGCACTTATCTACACACTCTAAATCATATACATATAGATCATCCTTATCACATATGAGACACAAAGACTTCTTTCTCAATTCATATTACACAACTAGTAAAGGATCATCCATATGAAATAGCACAAACAACCACATAATGAGTCTTAAAACTAGAGTAAGCATACATGAAAAAGAGACATGCTTTTGCAACCCACTGCTATGACAACTCAATCTTTCTTCTATTTTTATTTTTATTTGATCTTTTGATTTCTTTTTCATTTCCTTTTCTTTTCTCCAATTGACAGAAGGGTTTGACATTCCAAAGTGACTTTGACGTTTTCTTTGAAATGACATCTGTTTTTGGAATCAAGCCATATTTTATGTCAATGGTTTTATTTGATAACACTTTGCTTTTCTGAATTTTCTTCTTCTTTCTCAAGTTCAACATAGCAGAGTTCACAACACCACTCTTGTACAATGCAAACATCTAATAATTGACCCACATATGCAACTGAAGTGAATCACAGAGAATGAATCCTTCAAAGAAGTAAATATGACTTCGAAATTAGACTTATCATGTCACTATAAGTGCCAAAACTGATCTATATGATATGAAGCAGAATGTGCAAACAAGACACTGAATTATGCTTATTCAGTAGATGACATATTATAAAGATATATTAGAATAACCAAAATGGGTTGAGATGAACACACTAATCATCAAATTATCACATAGTTGCATAATGAATTTTCAACTATTACAGCTTATAAAACATAGAAGTTATGACTTAGAATTACTCTTCTGAACGAGGCCGATCATAATGTTTTCCCAGTTAAAGGTTTGGTGAGAACAAATACTCCTAGCTTCCTTAAGGAACAAATAATTTCCCAGTTAAAGGTTTGGTGAGAATATCTAAAATTTGCTCACTTGATGGAACAAAATTGATTAAAACATGTCGAGAGTGCACCTTTTCTCTCACAAAAAATAGATCAATTTCTACATGTTTCATTTTAGAGTGTTGAATGGTATTTTCTGAAATGGCAGCAGCACTAGTGGTATCAGTCCAGACAGTTGGAACCGACAAAAGCTGAAGTCCCATTTATGTAATGAAAGATTTCACCCAAATGATCTCACAAACAACATTGGCAATTGCTCTAAATTCAGCCTCTGCACTTGATCTTGCCACAACAGATTGCTTTTTAGAACTCCAAATGATCGAATAACCATTTAACAGAACGTAATGTCCAGATATTGATTTCCTATCTGTAATGTTACCACCCCAGTCTGCATCAAAGTATGATGTTAAAGAAATCTCTTTTATAGGGAAATAATTATTACAAAACAAAAGACCATGGTCAATGGTACCCTTCAAATATCGCACAAGATGCATAACAACTTTCCAGTGACTAAGGGAATGAGTTTGCATATACTGACTGAGCTTATTCACAGAAAAATTGACGTCTGGCCGAGTGACACAAATGTGTTGCAAAGCTCCAATGGTACTTCTATACAGTGTTACATCATCAAAAGGTTCAGCACAAGTTATAATCCATGTTTTTGACAGACATGAACCTGTCATGGAAGTGGGAAACACAAATGCTTCATTAAGACCCAACTTGTTTATAAGGTCTTGAACATACTTCTTCTAGTTGAGCAACAGAAAGTCATCAGCAGCTGCAACTTCCATTCCCAAAAAATATCTCAGACTACTTAGATCTTTAAGTTTGAACTCATTGTTAATAGCATGAATTACTTCAGCAACGCAGAAGAGGATGGACCAGTTACCACAATATCATCTACATATACTAACAAAAACACAGAACACAAATCTGTTTGTTTAATGAAAACACAACTATCAACTGTTGGGTATCGATAGTGACGGCCCAGTAAGAAAAGGCCTCGAAGGCCCAATAACTATAGAGGGGGTAAACCCATGACATCCGAACCGGATCGGCCCAAGTACAAGCCAAACTTGGCCCACCATCGAGTAATCCAGAATCGAGCCCAAAGTCTATAGAGACGCCAAAGGCTCTCAGACTGCTCGCCATTCTCTACCAAGTCGCGACCTCCCACTGCTCGACATGGGAGTGCTCGCCCCGAAGAGAGCCTTGCCTCTCTCCTCTGGTCCCACTAAACCGTTAATAACAGAGTGGCCAAGATATCCCGCATATCCCGGTCACATATTCACTAAAGATTAGATTTGGTAACTGCAATATCTCGCAGTAACTGCCATATCCCACGATCCGAATCTTCAGCAACTCAATATACATTAAGATATTCAGTTGCCTTTATACGGTTCTATCTCTCTTACCCTATAAATATCCTTGCTTTACATACGTACTTTACGTTTTGAGTTTTATACACACATATACTCATTTAAGCATCGGAGAGGGACCCAGAGGCACCCCCTCTGTTGCGCTCCCCTACTTGCAGGTTCACCGGAGTTGGAGCTGAAGCGTCATCCCAACCTTGTCTGGCATTCAATTCACTGCCAGATCAGCATTCAGGATTTCACGATCCAACATTTGGCGCCGTCTGTGGGAAACGAGCAATTCAGCCATGAGAACTCGATCCCAAAGCAACCGTCGGAATCAGACTAGGGAGCGATCCTCAGATAGCTCTGATTCCGCCGCCGCTTCACCGCTTCAACAGGAACCTGCCAGCCGAGCAGGAGTTAACGCTGTTCCTCTGCGGACAGCCCGAGAACATGTCGGTGATTCAGGACCGACCCCAGCTGCTGATCAAAACGGAGCCCCTGCGCCGCAGACAGTCCACATTGCGGGGCAGAATATTAATTTAACCCCCGAGATGGTCTCCTTGCTGGAAGCCATCCTAGGACAGGCGCGCCGCCAGGCCCCTGCTCCTCAGGAAAACAATCCCTCTGCTCCTAAGGAAAATCACCGCCCTGCTGCCACAGGGCCTTCACCTTCAGAAGCGGCCAATCCTAGTCCTGCTGCGCATCAGGAGGATCAGGAGATGACGTCAGGTCAGCAGTCCCTACCTCCAGCGCACACCAAGGAGCCAGCAGCCGCATATACTGCCAATCCTTCCGGTCCGCCTCCACCCGGAGCCTCTCCCATGTACTGCACTGTGGAGCAGATGGATGACCTCCTCAACAAAAGGCTCCAGGAAAGACAGTTGACAGTCATAGCTCCCTTCAAGGAGCAGTCCTCTCATCCATTCACCGACGCGCTCGTCGCTATCAAAATCCCGAAGGATGTGGTTGCTCGGGCCATACCTGAGTATAGCGGTGGAGGAGATCCCACCGTACATGTCAACAAGCATGAGGCCTCCCTTCTGGGTAAGTCAAACGATCCCAATCATTTGGCTTTGCTATTTCCATCTACTCTTTCGGGTTCGGCTTCGTCCTGGTTCTTCGGCCTCCCTGCAGGATCAATCGGAACTTGGGCAGAGTTAAGAAGCAAGTTCCTGGAGAGATACATGGGCGAGCGCCAGTTGCTGAAGAGCGTGGTCGCCCTTGACTCGGTCAAACAGCAGCCTGGAGAGTCGCTGTCCAACTTCTACGGGCGTTTTCATCAAAACGTCACAGAATTAGATCGCCGAATCTCGGATGGGGAGATCATTCGAGCATTCTACAGAGGTCTGGATGTGGCCAACAAGGCCTCGAGAAAGCTGCGAAACAGCTATCACGTAAAGGAGATAGAGACATTGGAGGAGTTGGCATCCAGAGCGAAAGGTTTCATAGACCTTGAGCGCGCAAACATCGAGGCTAACCTCCTGACGACCTCGCTAAGGGTAACCCCTGAACCCCGACGCGATGGTAAGAAGGAGGTCAAGAAGGAGAAAAAGGGAAAAGAAAGTAAGCCGCGAGTCGAGTCTCTTCCAGCGCCTCGCCATCCAGAGGTCCCTGAGTACTTCACGCCTTTAAATAGGCAGATCTCAGCGGTACTAGTCGAGATGGAGAGGAGATCCTTGGCGAGGCCACCGATGCCTCGCCGAGGTGGGTTACCCATGGGCAAGGATGTCGAGAGCTATTGCAGATACCACAAGTGCAAGGGCCATAAGACAGACGATTGCAAGATTCTGAAACGAGATATAGAGAGGCTGATTCAGGGGGGAATGTTGAAGGAATTTGTGGCAGGGCGAGACCGAAGTCGAACGCCCCCCAGGAGACATCGTTCACCAGCCCCTGCGGATCAAGCTGAGCCTTCTGGAAGCAAGAGGAGAGTGAATCTGATTGCGGGAGGATTCGGCGCAGGCGGCGAGAGGTCAAACTCCAGAGAGGTCTACGCCACTCAGATCTCTACGGCAGTTCAGTTGGGGAAGCGACCCCGACCTGAAGAAAACATTGTCATCTCATTCTCTGAAGATGATTTGACACATGTCACCACGCCCCACAACGATGCTCTGGTCATTACGGCAGATATTGACGGCTGTGATGTTGCAAGGATTCTGGTCGACGGAGGCAGCTCGACAGACATCCTGTTTCTGGACGCCTTCGAAAAGATGGGCAAATCAAAACGCGACCTGAAGAGGGTCGACTTTCCGCTGATCGGATTTGCGGGAAGGACAACTTATCCACTGGGGGCTATAACCATGCCAGTGATTTTTGGCGAGGGGTGGAAAAGCATCAAGGTGTCGGTCACTTTCCTGGTGGTCGATTCACCTACATCCTACAACGCCATTATAGGGAGAACCACGATCAACCCAAATAAGATTGTGGCCTCCACTGTCCACCAGAAGATGAAGTTCCCTACTCCGAACGGGATCGGAGAAGTGCTCGGAGATCAGCCTTCCTCGCGGCAATGTTATGTGAACTGTTTACGCAGGAAGAACCAAAGGGAGGCGCTCGCCATCGAGACAGAGGCCGATCCCCGCGAGGACTTGGCTCGACCAGCACCCATGGAGGAATTGGAGGAGG
Organism: Chamaenerion angustifolium; assembly: GCA_946814005.1. Classification (NCBI taxonomy): domain Eukaryota; kingdom Viridiplantae; phylum Streptophyta; class Magnoliopsida; order Myrtales; family Onagraceae; genus Chamaenerion; species Chamaenerion angustifolium. The sequence continues at coordinate 8,825,563 of OX328279.1, forward strand.
TCGAGATCGATGGTCCGGACAAAAAGGTGCGCATTGGGACCACCTTGAAAGAGGATCAGAAGGAGGCCATGACCGCTCTCCTCAAGGAATTCAAAGAGCTCTTTGCCTGGCAGCCGAGCGACATGCCAGGAATCAGCACAGATATTATCTCGCATGAGCTCAGGATAGACCCCTCCATCAAGCCGATCGCCCAAAAGAGAAGATCGTTCGGGACTGATAAACGTTTGGCGATCAGGCAGGAAGTCGGCAGGTTGATTGAAGCTGACTTCGTCAGAGAGGTAAGATTCCAGAGCTGGGTAGCCAACCCAGTTTTGGTCAGGAAATCTAATGGCAAGTGGAGGATGTGCGTCGACTTCCGCGACTTAAACAAGGCTTGCCCCAAAGATTCATATCCCCTTCCAAGAATTGATCAGCTAGTCGATGCTACCTCGGGTCATGAGATGCTGAGCTTCATGGACGCCTATTCAGGCTACAACCAGATCAGAATGCATCCAGACGACGAGGCCCACACTGCTTTCTATGCTGACGGGGACATTCTATGCTACAAGGTGATGCCCTTTGGTCTCATCAATGCCGGGGCAACTTATCAGCGGATGGTGAACCGACTGTTCCAGGACATGCTGGGAAGGAACATGGAGGCCTACGTGGATGATATGCTCGTTAAATCCATCAAAGGCAATCCTCATACCACCGACCTCCGTGAAGCTTTTGAATGCATGAGGAGACACAGCGTTCGCCTGAACCCAGCAAAGTGCGCCTTTGGAGTCAAGTCCGGGAAGTTCCTGGGTTTTATGGTCAGCGAAAGGGGCATTGAAGCAAACCCGGAAACGCTAAAGGCCATAGAAGAAATGAAGTCACCAACCTGCCATAAGGAAGTCCAATGCCTGAACGGCCGACTAGCTGCTCTTAACCGCTTCCTCTCCAAAGCAAGCGACAAGTCCCTCCCGTTCTTCAAAACCTTGAGGGCCAACCGTAAGTTCGAATGGACACCAGACTGCGAGGAAGCATTCCAGTCCTTGAAAAGGCATATTCAAACACTCCCAGCTCTGGCAAAACCCGTTCCAGGCGAGCAGCTTTTCCTCTATTTAGGCATTAGCGATGTGGCAGCCAGTGCTGTTTTAATAAGGGAGGAGAATAATGTTCAGAGTCCAGTGTATTTCATTAGCAAAATGTTCAACTCAGCAGAAATAAAATATGTCCAGATTGAGAAGTATCTCTATGCCTTAGTTATTGCTGCTCGGAAGCTGAGACCATACTTTCATGCGCACGACATCACGGTCCTCACCAATCAACCTCTCAAAAACTTCCTGATGAAGCCAGATTCTTCAGGAAGAATGGTCAAGTGGGCGATCGAGCTCAGCGAGTTCAGGATCAAATTTGCGCCAAAAACGGCCATCAAAGGTCAAGCACTAGCTGATTTCATAGTGGAAAGCACGAGTAACGGTCAAGCGGAGGCAGAAAACAGGCCAAGTCAGTCAGCAAACGACAATCAAATCTGGGAACTCTATACGGATGGGTCTTCATCAAAAGAAGGCTCGGGGGCAGGTTTAATTCTTATTCCTCCTGAGGGCGAGCCTCTGAAATACGCGATCGCCTTGACATTCCCGGCGACCAATAACGAAGCAGAATATGAGGCTCTTATCACTGGACTCAGACTGGCAAAAGGAATGGGTATAACAGCGCTTAAAGTAAAAAGTGATTCAGAACTTATTGTCAATCAGGTTAATGGCGCCTACGAGGCAAAGGGAGAAAAGATGAAGAAATATCTCGGCATCGCCAAAAAACTAGTTGTGGAAATCCCAAATTTCGCGATTGAGTTTATTCCTCGCCAAGAAAACCAGATGGCAGATTCTTTGAGTAAGCTAGCCTTCGGAGGGGCGACAATCCAGGATGTGCAATTTCTGGAAAAGGCCCTATGTTCAGTCCTTGAAAACAGAGCGGAGGTCTTCAACATTCAAGAACAGGTCACCTGGATGACCCCGTTCCAGAATTATTTGAAAGAAGGCATCCTCCCAGAGGACGAAGGCGAATCCACTAGGATTAGAAGACTCGCAGCCAGTTATCTAATCATCGATGGAGAACTCTATAGAAGAGGTTATTCGACGCCTTACTTGAGATGTGTTGCTCTACCCGAAACAGAAAAAGTTCTTCGAGAAGCTCATGAAGGGGCAGCGGCATGTCATGAAGGTGCTCGTTCACTAAGCAGGAAAATATTCAGACTGGGATATTACTGGCCGACCTTGGGAAAAGACGCAGCCGAATTAACACAGAAGTGTGAAATTTGCCAGCAGTTTGCACCACGATCGGGTCGACCATCGACATTATTATCCCCAATGGCGGGTGCCTGGCCCTTCGCTCAATGGGGAATCGATATATTGGGTCCTTTTCCCATTAGCACTGGTCAGCGTACTCACATTATAGTGGCGATCGACTACTTCACTAAGTGGGTAGAGGCGAAAGCTCTAGCTTCGACAACGGAATTCCAAGTTATCAAGTTCATGCAGGTCAACATATTCTCCAGGTTTGGTATTCCCAAAATACTCATCAGCGATAATGGTCCGCAATTCGTTGGAAAGGAATTGAAATGGCTCTGTGAAGAGTATCACATCGACCATCGCTTCAGTTCAGTACATCACCCTCAAACGAATGGGCAAGCTGAAGCAGCCAACAAGGTTGTCTTAGCAGGACTCAAGAAAAGGGTTCGAGCATTCAAAGGGAACTGGGCAGACGAACTGGAAAACGTATTATGGGCCATCAGAACAACGCCTAAGGCGGCCACAGGAGAAACGCCTTTCAGTTTAGTGTACGGATCAGAAGCAGTAGCACCAACTGAATTAGCAGTGCCTACCCACAGAGTCCTACACTTTAACGCGGAGGCAAATGAGATCGAGCGCAGAACTGACCTCGACTTGGCAGAGGAAAAGAGATGGCTCTCGGAAAAAACACAGGCAAAAATGCGCTTGGCGACCGCTCGGTATTTCAATAGAAAAGTTAGCGCTCGCCAATTTTTCGTGGGGGAGATGGTTATGAGAAGGAATGAATTTACAAGGCTGGACAGTAAAAACAAACTTTCAGCCAAATGGGAAGGACCATACAAAGTAGTAGAGATCGCCGCACCAGGATCCTACTATTTGGAAACCACCGAAGGCGAGAGGTTACCTCGTCCATTTAATTCAGAGCATTTAAGAAGATTTTATGCATAGCTTGTAATCAAACGGATTATGTCAATAAAAGAAAGCCATTCCTTCACAAAGCGTGTCCACTCGAAGCAAGCTGAAGCCAAAAAGCCCTGACGCCAAAGTCAGGCCTCAAAAAGCCCTAGCAACAAAGCTAGGCCAAAAGCCCTAGCACCAAAGCTAGGCCAAAAGCCCTGACGCCAAAGTCAGGCCTCAAAAAGCCCTAGCAACAAAGCTAGGCCAAAAGCCCTAGCACCAAAGCTAGGCCAAAAGCCCTGACGCCAAAGTCAGGCCTCAAAAGCCCTAGCAACAAAGCTAGGCCAAAAGCCCTAGCAACCAAGCTAGGCCAAAAGCCCTGACGCCAAAGTCAGGCCTCAAAAGCCCTAGCAACCAAGCTAGGCCAAAAGCCCTGACGCCAAAGTCAGGCCTCAAAAGCCCTAGCAACAAAGCTAGGCCAAAAAGCCCTAACAACAAAGTTAGGCCAAAAGCCCTAACAACAAAGTTAGGCCAAAAGCCCTAGCAACAAAGCTAGGCCAAAAAGCCCTGTCGCCAAAGACAGGCCAAAAGCCCTAACAACAAAGTTAGGCCAAAAGCCCTAGCAACAAAGCTAGGCCAAAAAGCCCTGTCGCCAAAGACAGGCCAAAAGCCCTAACAACAAAGTTAGGCCAAAAAAGCCTTAGTAACAAAACTAGGCCACAAAAGCCCTAACAACAAAGTTAGGCCTCAAAAAACCTGACGCCAAGAGTCAGGCAAAGCCCTGACGCCAAAGTCAGGCCAAAAGACCTAGCAAAATGTTAGGCAAAATGAAAGCCCTGACGCCAAAGTCAGGCCAAAGAAAGTTTAGGCGATCACTATCGATGATAAAGCCTGACAAATTACAAATCCCTTGTTATTAGGCCAACACCTCAAAGGTTTAAACTTCAAAGAAGGTAATATCTCTTTGAACTTAGAAGTTTACGCTTTTAAGTGTCAAAAGTATTATCCTTAGAAAGTTTAGCTTATGATGGGTCTACGGCTTTAAGGGTCGACGACATTACAAAGCAAGAAAAAAGTGGAAAGTAATTATGAGTAAGATATTGGATAGCTAAATATGTTCGAAGTCGATTAAAGGCTCAAGAATATAAAAGCATTCAATAGAAAAATCCAAGTCTTCGACAGATAATTACAAACCAAAAACAGAAAATACAAAAATGGCTATCTAAAAAAGAAAAATACGGTCGCCAAGGAGTTAGGTACTTCAAGCTTTGGGGTTCTCGGGGGCAAAGACGCTCTGCTCGCCTTCGGGGGCAGAAGTATCGGGCTCGCCTTCAGGAGCAGCCTCCCCAGCAACAGAGGGCTGCGAAGGCTGACTCCGCAGAAAGGTCTTCAAGGAGGCAACTTCCCCAAGAGGAAAGTGGGGATCGACCGCCTGGACCTCCTCCACCAGGCCTTGAAGAAATTCGGCAATCGCCGACTTCATCACCTTCAAGGCCTGGTCCTCAAAGTCTTCGGAGGCCTTGAACTCCTCAATCACGGCATGGGGTGAAGGAACCGCTTTCAGCTGATCAGCCAGTCGGTTCTTTTCCTCCTCTAGGGCGACCCCCCTAGCTTCGGCAGCATTCCTCTGGGCCTCCGCGGCGACCCTAAGAGCGTCTGACTCGACCAACTGGGCACGAGCTTCCTTCAACTCGGCCTCCAGGCGAGCACGGACCGCCTCCCCTTCATCAAGGCACTGATGAAGGGCCTCAGCTTCATGAAGGAAGGCTGCAGCATCAGCCTCCCTCTTCTTGACATCAGCAAGGAGGCGCTGCTCCTTCCTGAAATACTCCTCCCGGGCGCCGTCCACCAAGGTGATTGCCATGTCAGCAGTCTTCTTGATGGCCTCCAACTGCCCGGGGGTGACCCCTGTGCTTCGGTATTGCTCCAGCTCGACAAGCAGTTCAGAGTGCTTGTCGGCGAGCTCGCCGAAAACGCGGCCGAGGATCACCTCTTCCCGAACGAGCTGACAACAAAAGCACAAGGAAAATGTCAAGTCATCAAAATGAAAAGGAATGACAAGGAATAAATAATGGAAAGAGGGCGAAATCATACCAGGGCAACTCGTTCGAAGTGGGTCCGTAAGAACCCCTCGATCTGAGGAAGCTCCGTAGGGACAATCGAACGGTCCTTGGGAGGAATTATCCCATCAAGGAGCCGCATGCACATATCCGGGCTACCCCGTAGGCTCTTCTGGGCGGGGTACCCCTTCTTGGCAAGGTCCCCACAAGGGACCCAAGGCCTCCGAGAGTCCCCAACCTTAAAAGGCTGGAACAAGCTCGCCATGGAGCAGTACTCCTCGGCGGGAGCCCTTGAGGAGCTGGAAGCAGCAGGCCCCTTCTTTTGGGCCCCAGACTCCTTAGTAGGAGCCGTGGGCACTGAAGAGGCGGGAGGCGCCAAAGACAAGGCCTTCTCCTTAGCGGCGGAAGGGCCCTGAAGAGAGGGAGAAGGAGACGCCGTGTCCAAACCCTTCCCTTTGCTGGCAGAAAGGTCCTTAGGAGGGGAAGGAGAAGGATGTTGGTCGACATCAGGGTGCTCTTCACTCCTGACCTTCTTAGAAGGAGGAGGAGGAGGGTCCCGGGCCACGTCCGCCAAGGACTCCACTGCAAAGCAACAAGACAATAAGTCAGGAGTCAGAGAACCGCAGAATGTAAAAACATTAAATCAACAAAAGGCGAGGTAGTACCTGGTTGGCGAGGGCCAGTAGTGGCCGAAGGAAGCGTCTCCTCGGGCTTCCTCTTGGTCGAACGCCTAGAAGGAGGAGGGGGAGAGCTTAGCAGCACCTGGTCGGAGGACAATCCCGCCGATCCCTGGTCATCAAAGAGACCTATCAGTTTTTTGCTCTTGCTTACAACCTTCCCTACAAGTAATAAAACAAGGGAAGGGTTAGAAAATTACCCAATCATCAAAGATTGGTGTAGCTTGATGAATGCCCGCCATCTCAAGGGCATTCTCGGTAGTCTCCGCCACTGAGCGGATGGACTTGAACTGAGATGACCGATGCAGCCGATATAAATCGTCGATGGCATTCCGATCACTTCCGGACAATTCTTCGAAGGAGGGAGGAAAATCCTTGTCCGGAGCAAACAATTTCCAAGGTACGCCCCCCTTATACAAGAAGTAAAACTTCTTGTAATTGGAGTTAGTGGCCCGGAAATCATCGATCAGGCGGACATGGACGTTCCAAGCCCATCCTTGAGGGCCTCCCCACTCCGAAAACTTCGGCCAGCGGGATTGGAAGTGGTGAAAGTGGTTAGCCCCTGCTGCCAGCCGGAAGAAGCACCGGAACAGGGCCAGTGAATATACCCATTCCTGGCGTAAGCATAGGAACTTGAAGCCGACCCACATTCTGAGGGCATTCGGGACAAGCTGTGTGGGGTGAATCCCGTAAAACTGACACAAGGTCTGTAAATCCTCACAGAGAGGAAAACGCAACCCAGCATCGATCTGGGCCGCATAAATGTAAACCTCGCCATCGTGAGGAAAATGCAGACCTAGGCCAGGATACCTAGGAGCATCCTCCGCACTGAAGCCACCAAGCGCCACCATGGTCTTAAAGTAAGCCGGCTTCAGTTCGTTAGGCTTGATATCTACTCAGAATGATTCAAGTATGGCACAGCAAGTATAAAAACAAAGGAAAACAGAGGATATTGCCAAAATAGAGCAATAAAAGGGCGAAAGTTTACCTTTTGGGGAAAAAATAGGCGTGTTCAGCTCAGGGCCATCTACCACCACTGGGGTAGCCGCAGACCTTCCCACGTCAGGCTGTTTCCCCGCTGAGGAGGGCACAACTTCATCCCTAATGGTCAAGGGAACACCGACATTCTGAGGGGCGCTGGCTTTGTTAGCACCCTTGATGGCCATGTGTTTTATTCGCTGACTTCTGGGGGCCATGGAAATGGTCGAAATGAGAACTGAAGAGGATTGAAAGAGAAAGGGAAGGTTTGCAGCGAAGTTCTGAAAATCTGAAGGAGTGGATAAGCGTAAAAAACAAAATGCAGAAACTGACGTTTCCTATATAGACCAAAAGGGGAGTAACCGCCACGAGCAAATCGAAGCGACGCAGAGGAATAATTGCACCCTTTTGGAAAAAACCGAAGCAATGTCAGAATTCCAAGAGACAACGGTTGGCTGGTACAGACAGCTGTCAAGCTACCCTGGGTTTACGGAAAAGTAAATGTCAGGCGTGCCTCAAGTGACCGTTCGATTTCTGGACAACCGTGCAGTTATTAAATGCTAAAATTCCACTAAGGAGACAAGGTGGTCGCCAACGCACTAATAAAGCTTTAGCAGAAATACCTCGGGTAGATAATGATCGCCTAACTAAGAAAGATAGACTTCCATAAGCCTGAGTCACCTCGAGTGATCGCCAAAAGGGAATAAAAGGAAGGATATTCTTTCGGCTTTGAACAGAGAAGGAATCGCTCGCCAAATGAGCTCGAAGTGTCTCAAAGGCACTGAACCATTACCAAAGACGTCACTATCTAAAACCCTACCAGGAAATCAAGCTCGACCGAAGGAACTTCAATCAAGCTTCGGGGGCAAATGTTGGGTATCGATAGTGACGGCCCAGTAAGAAAAGGCCTCGAAGGCCCAATAACTATAGAGGGGGTAAACCCATGACATCCGAACCGGATCGGCCCAAGTACAAGCCAAACTTGGCCCACCATCGAGTAATCCAGAATCGAGCCCAAAGTCTATAGAGACGCCAAAGGCTCTCAGACTGCTCGCCATTCTCTACCAAGTCGCGACCTCCCACTGCTCGACATGGGAGTGCTCGCCCCGAAGAGAGCCTTGCCTCTCTCCTCTGGTCCCACTAAACCGTTAATAACAGAGTGGCCAAGATATCCCGCATATCCCGGTCACATATTCACTAAAGATTAGATTTGGTAACTGCAATATCTCGCAGTAACTGCCATATCCCACGATCCGAATCTTCAGCAACTCAATATACATTAAGATATTCAGTTGCCTTTATACGGTTCTATCTCTCTTACCCTATAAATATCCTTGCTTTACATACGTACTTTACGTTTTGAGTTTTATACACACATATACTCATTTAAGCATCGGAGAGGGACCCAGAGGCACCCCCTCTGTTGCGCTCCCCTACTTGCAGGTTCACCGGAGTTGGAGCTGAAGCGTCATCCCAACCTTGTCTGGCATTCAATTCACTGCCAGATCAGCATTCAGGATTTCACGATCCAACATCAACCACAGAGGCTTTAAACTGTAAGGAAGTTATAAGAAATTCTTGAGTTTCTCAAGCCAAGCACGAGGTGCTTGTTTAAGACCATAGATGACCTTTGTAAGTTTACACGCAAGAGACTTTTCTGAGGTTGATACTTGTTCAAATCCAAGAGGCTGGACCATATACACCTCCTCAGTTAGATCACCATGGAGAAACACATTATTAATATCAATTTGACGTAAATTCCACCTGTGAGATAGAGCAAGAGATAATACCACACGAGTAGTAGTTGATTTAATTACTGAACTGAACGTTTCCTGAAAGTCAAAGCCAGGTTTTTTGGAGAAACCTTTAGCAACTAACCTTGGTTTACAACGAGCAATGGAGACATCTGCATTCTTCTTTATTTTGAATATCCGTTTGACTCCAATGAGGATCCACCCAAGGGGAGTTCAACAACAGACCAGGTGTTGTTGATTTGAGGGGTTGAGTATTCTTCTTCTACAACAGCTGTCGAGTGAGTGTTGTGAAGGGCCTGATAAATGGATTTTGGTTCTTCATGAATAAGTGCATATGAAGCATCTACAAAGGTAAGAAAGGCCTAAATAGAGGAGTTATGGTCAGCTCGAGTTTTGGCTCTGGTCTGCATAGGATCAAAACTATGAGTTGAAGCAGGTAAAGTACAAACTGTGGAGGTGGGTACTGAGGTGCTACGAGTAGGACCTATGGGAACAAGCTTTGAGTTTTACAAGATATAATAGATGATAGGAGGAGAATGAGAAATAGGAGAGGAGATAGGAATATCCTGCAGAGAGTTGTCACTTGGTGCAGAACCTGAAAATTGTTCTTGACCAGATTTCCGAGAGCTAGAAATAGAATTAGAAGATACGAATAGATTGACAGAATTAGGGAATACATGGGGATGGTTTTTGGATACTTGATGATGTGATAATATAGGAGATGAAGAAGATGAGTGTCTAATAACATACAGAGGTGTGATATCCTGAAATAAGGCATGTCCAGACCCATAATTCACAACCTGATCATCAGAAGAAGAAAATTCAGATCCACAAGGTAAAAAGAATGACATAGAACTATATTTTTGACTCGGTGAGGTTGAAGTGAAGAAGCTACCTTTAGTATCAGGAAATGGAAAGGTATGTTCATGAAACACAACATTTCGGGTTGTATAAACTCGGCTTGAAGCAGACAAACACTTATACCCGTTATATTTAGAACACTTATACCCGTAATTTTTATTGTATGGTCTTAAGTGTGGAAAACACAAGCATCTGAAAACTTGTAAGAATGAATAGTAAGGAGCATAGACAAACAATTTTTCATGAGGGGAAATATTGGATAAAATATACGAAGGCATCCTATTTATTAGAAATGAGGCAGTGAAAAAGGCATCTGGCCAGTAGTGTAGAGGCACTAATGCTTGAGCTAACAGAGTCAATCCTAGTTTAACAATATGTCAATGCGTGCGTTCCACAATTCCACTTTGCTCGGATGAATATGGACAGGTGATTCGATGAGCTACACCAAGATGATACAAATAAGTAGACAAAAAGTGAAATTCTTCACCACGATCAGATTGGACAGCTTTCAGAGATTGACCAAGCTATTTTTCAGTCAGACTGTGAAAATCAACAAAACACTAAGCAAGATCAGATTTGTTTTTCAAGAAATAAATCCATGTGTATATATTAAAGGCATCTACTATACTCAAGTAGTAACAATTTACATTAGAGGTACAAATTGCTGGTCCCTAAAGATCCACCTACACAAGCTCTGGAGGATGAGTATACACAGTAGAGGAGAAGTAAAAAGGTCGTTTCTTACTTTTACCAACTACACAAGCTTCACATTGAGTAGATGAGTGAGTTATAGGATGATTGTGAAGTCCTATAAAATTAACAAGAACTTTATTCGATGGGTGACCAAGGTGCATATGCCACAAACAAGTAGACTTCTCAGATTCTATCACATATAAGAAACATTATAGATCATTGTTACCAACGGGATCATATGATTTAATGCTAGAGTGTTTATCAGTAGAATCAATCTGAATGGAAATGTTATTACATTCATCATTAGAACTAATAAAAAAATCATGAGAAACAACAGGAGAAACAGTAGTAACACTCTGCTTATTTTCTAGCCTAGAGAGTGTAGAACTAACAATTGTATCAAACGTTTTACAATTACCATCAACATAATTTTCAGAAACAAAAGCTTTATTCATGCTACTTCTAATAGGTAAGCTATGATTGACAAATTGACACAGATTGATTTTAGACAGATTTAGTCTATATAGACCAGAACTTTCAAAGCGACAAAGAAGAACATTGTTGGACTTTGAGGCTCGAACCACACAATGAGAAGCGTGAAACTCGAAGTATACGTTGTTATCCCTGGCAAACTGAGAAACATACAACATATTTTTAGTTACAGAAGGTGTGTATAACATATTATGAAGAAACAATTGCTGAGATCAAGCATTAGCACTATGAGAATCAACAAGTATAATAGCAGAGCCAACAACAGAGATGTTAAGAGTAGAGCCATTACCAACTGTGACATTACCTTGACCATTATAAGGAATACCTGCATTGAAGGATGATGTTGAGGCATTTATCAAATGATTCGTTGCACCTGAATCAGGAAACCAACTCGAGTCATGTTGAGTACTAGGTGCAACTGAACCTGTGTGAGCTTGAGGATTGCTAATGGCAGATTGCGTGTCCATGTTATAACTGTTTCCATGAAAGGAACTGACGACAGATGGAGCATATGTTGATCCAGGTATAGAAAAAAAATGAGGAAGGATATAGGTAAGGAGTAGATGGTACTTGGTAGACAGGAGGATAAGAGAAATGGGATGAATTATAAGAAGTCATTGGAGGAACAGGAGGTACAACATAGCCTTGTGGATTAAAACCTTGAGATTGAATAGGCTGAGATGCATACGGAATTTGAGAGACATAGCGAACAGAGGACGTCGACTGAGATTGGCCAGGGTTATTGACTGAATGAGTCCTGTGAACTGAGGAAGTTTCACCTGCATATTCCCATTGAGCAGAGCATAGATTGACATTTGGAAAAGACACTTAAGTGAAGTGAAGTTAATGTTAAATCAATGGCAGCACCTGTGAACAAGATGTCCAAACTTCCCACGGAGCTGGAATTGTGGTCTATTATTCCCATAGCCACGACCACGTCCCCTGCCTCTTCCTGAATGGAGTAATTGTTGTTCTGAGTGTGAGAAATATCAGAGAAAACTGGAGTTGGAAGAAGGCCATCAGATCTGGACTCTGAAACTGAATTTCGAGGAATTTATGAACCTGGTGAATCTATACTTCCAGAGACATTGCTTTTTCTAGTTGAATTGAAATTAACAGGCACATTGGCAGTGACATTCATATCAAACAACAGATCTACTTGCATTGTTTCTGCATCAAGCAATACTGAACTAACCGAAGACAATTCATATGGATTTCCTCTAGTGTGAATTACTGAGACAACATTATCAAACTGGCCTTTTACAACATTAAGCATAATGGAAATCTATTACATCTCCTCAATTGGATGACCACAACTAGAAAGACTATCAGAGGTAGATTGAACTGTAGTTAAGTAACACAAATGCTTTGATGAGGTAGTTTTCTAACCTTTAACTTATCATATGGATGCATGATTCGAGTGGTGGATGAAGAAGAGAAGTCCCTATGAAGTTTCTACCATATAGCGGTTGCATACATGTAGCCAATAAGACTTCTGCTCACCTGAGAAGAGACTGATGCCAACATTTAAGAGGCAAGTGAGCTACCTTTCAGAACAAATTTGTGATACTCCGGATTCGACTCGACATTTCCATCAACACCTTGAATGTGAGGAGGAATTGTCGTGTTGCCGTATAGTTGTGTCTCAAGATTGTAGCCTCGAACTTCTAAAAGCACCTGCTAGCACTAGGAATTGAAAGTTCTCTTCCCCTTCCAATTGAGACACCTTTTCTTGTTGAAGAAAGATGCTGAAATTTCTTCCATCGATTATCAGTAAAAGAACACGGATCGCAGCAAACAGAGTTAACCACTCCAAGCAGAATGGCAGAATCGTAGCAGCTCCGATACCATATTAGGAGATTCAGATCAATCTAAGACGAAAAACGAAGGAATAGAAGCTTACCAAAGAAGTAATCGACTAGTTTTTCATTTCAAGATACGTAAGTTCGTTACATTCTTCTGTATTTATAAGACAATAAAAGTCAGAATTTACAAGCTAGTCCTCCTCATATTTACATATTCATCCTCAATCAATATGACATCATACAGAGAGCGTTTCGAGCGAGAGCGAGCTCAGTGAGAGTGTCTCGAGGGAGAGCGAGGTGAACGAGAGGGTGCCGAGAGAGAGCGTCTCGAGGGAGAGGGAGACGAGCGAGGCGTATCGAGCGAGAGCGATCCGAGCGTGGCGCCTCGAGCGAGAGCATGCCGAGCGAGAGCGTCTCGAGCGATAGTGAGTCGGGCGAGGCATCTGGAGCGAAAGCGAGCCAGGCGAGAGCGTCTCGAGGGAGAGCGAGCTGTGCAAGAGCGTCTCTAGCGAGAGCGGGACAAACGAGGTGTCTCGAGCATGGTGCTAGCCGAGCAAGAACGTATCTTGTGATAGAGAAGGTGTAGCTTGCTGAGCGACAAACTCCTCGATTTCCTCCCTGGCCATTATTCTAGCCATTATTCTAGGGGGAAGATCCACTGTCATCAGTGCCGAGAGCGAGAGCGGGCTGAGTGAGAGCCTCTCGAGCGAGAGCGTGCCGAGCGAGAGTGAGGCGTCTCGAGTGAGAGTGAGGCATCTCGAGCTAGAGCAAGTCGAGCAAGAGCGCCTCGAGCGAGGCATCTCGAGCATATTAGTGTTTAGGGCAATGAGGAGATAAAGATGAGCTTAAGTCAATTATTAGAGAAAATTTCATCTTTGCATTGCCTTAAACTTGATTTTTACAAGAGATATGAAACCCTATTTATAGAGTTTCTAGGGGATATGTTAACACATATAATATATCCTAACATTCCCTTTTATAGATAAACTTTCTAAAACTTGTAAAAAATAAATACAACTTTAACTTCGAAACTTGCTAATGAAGATGAAACACTAAGGCAAGCTGAAACACTATGGTTGATCTGATGAGGCATTGACCAAGCACTGCTGCTGCACATCTGGAGCACTGGAGATGTACGACTGAGGCACTAGGCATGACAAGAGCATTGCTGGAGGACTGATAATGCACGTTTTAAATACTGAAGGTGCACTACAGGTGCACATATGAAATAGACCAAGCACAAGTCTGCTTGTCCTTCAATGGAAACCGAGCACGGGTCTTCTCGTTCTTCAGTATGCACTGAGCACAGGTCTGCTTGAATGAGGTAATCCAGTTGTTGTATAGTCGGTTTTAGGTCTATGAACTTTGAGACTCCTTGATTGATCGATATTGCGAGTTCTTGAGCCTCATGTCTCGCATCCCTCACGACCAAGCATAGGACAACTTGGATCACCGAATCAGCAATGGTAACAAGAAGCTAATTTTTGCTTCAACTTGACACAGAAATGCAGTTGAATGGAAGCCAATACAGCTGAATGAACACAATTTTGAACCAACTCTGTTTGGATGAATCAACTATGTTTTCCTAATCATCAATCTTAGTGAGGCAGTTGAGTATGAACCATCACAACACCCTCAACAAACATTTCAGCATCTAACTGAAACAAAACAGGTCCAGTGGTAAGATGAAGCTAAAATCATGAACAGGAACATCATCAAACATCATATCAGATGTGGCAGAGCATCATATCATATGTGGCAGAGTCAGCTTGAACCGCAGCAGAGTCAGCTTTAACTGCAACAAATGAATCATAGCAACAATAACAACATAATGAAACGAACCGCAGTAGAGTCATAGCATGAAATTTATCGTAGCATTGCAGCATCAAAACGAAATCACCAGCCACAACATCGCAGCATCGAGCAACATTAGAACGAAATCAGCAGCAGCATCATAACGAAATCAACAGCAACATCAAAACGAAATCAACAACCACAACATCGCAGCATAGAGCGTAACAGAATCATAGCATCATAACAAAATCAGATCGCAACCGTACAACAGATTGAACCGAGCGCAACAGAGCAATCACAGCGTAATGAAGTCGCATCAGAATGAATCAGAACGATAGCAAATTGCAGCAAATTACAGCAGTAGCAAAGCAATCGATAAGAGGATTGAAAAATAATACAGCTTACCAGAAGATTCACCATCTTCGATTGGATTAAAGTTGGAGGACCAATAGAATAGATCGCTTCGCAGAATTGAAGAATATTTTGCGATTCTGCTGGAAACGAACAAATCGCAAATTGAAGGTTGCTGCTCGCCGAATTGAAGATTGCTGATGGAATTGAAGATCAGTGCTGATGGAACTGAAGATTGCACCGCTGAAATCGACGATTGCTACAGATCGAAGAAACTTGTAGGACGAACTTACGCGCGGACGTGCAATTTCCAATTTCAGACGAAATTTCCAACTGAATTTTCTAACGGAATCAGCATTTGGTCCTTGATCTTGTAGCTCGAATACCATATTAGTGTTTAGGGCAATGAGTAGAGAAAGATGAGCTTAAGGCAATCATTAGAGAGAATTTCATCTTTGCATTGCCTTAACCTTGATTTTTACAAGAGATATGAAACCCTAATAGAGCAAGAGCGTGTAGAGCGAGAGGGTCTCGAGCGAGATGTCTCGAGTGAGAGCATCTAGAGGGAGAGCGAGCTAAGCGAGAGCGTCTCGAGGGAGAGCAAATTGACTAAAAGAGAGCTGAGAGAGGCGTCTCAAGCGAGAGCGTCTTGATGTAGAGGGAGCCTAGCGAGGCATCTCGAGCGAGAGCATGCCAAGCGAGAGCATCTTGAGCGAGAGTGGGACGAGTGAGAGAGTCTCGAGCGAGAGTGGGCCGAACGAGAGAGTCTCGAGTGAGAGCAAGGCATCTCGAGGGAGACCGATCCGAGTGAGGCGTCTTAAGCGAGAGCGATCCAAGCGAGGCGTCTCGAGCGAGAGCGATCCGAGTAAGGCGTCTCGAGCGAGAGCGTGCCGAGAGAGGTGTCTCTAGCGAGAGCGAGGCGTCTCGAGCGAGAGAGTCTCGAGAGAGGTCTCTCGAGTGAGAGATAGTCGAGCGAGAGCGGGCCGAGCGAGGTGTCTCGTGTGAGTGTTTTAGGCAAATGTGGAGAGAACTAGGAGTTTAGGGAAATTAGTGAAGAGAATATCATCCTGAATTACGTAAAATTGAAGGTTACAAGACGGTATAGGTGACTATATATAGAGTATCTTGGCACTAATCAACATTCACTTAGAATCTGTGTACATGACCATCGGGTACATGACCGCCCATCAGGTACTATTTAGATCCTTTAAACACAAACTCGGCTTTATTTTTTAGACATGATCATCGGGTAACACGCTAAGTTAGCGAACATCATGCTAGATACAAAGTCTTTGATCAGAGTCATGAGGGCACACAATTTTTAACCTGTTAAGGATCCTTGGGTCTCATACTACAACAAGATGCGATCGCGCTTGTGTAAAAACATGTCACAACACCATCCTCCCTTTCATATAGAGTTTATGTCATTTGTAATAAACACAACGTTGTGCAGATACCACATGCATCTAAACCAGAGTACATTGACTCCTATCCTGCGGAAAAGCAAACTACATGGAAATAAATTCCATTAAAATTTCTGATGACACCATATCAACAACCATTAAAAAAGAGTATAACGATGGTCTCAAATCAACGAGCGAATTGTGAAATCAAGTAGTTAGCTCTAAAATCATCCACTTGACAAATTGAATTGGAGAAGAAAAAACGGTCACCTCTGTTCTGTGTATTCTGAGCTGTTCTTCGGTTCAGTTTTGTTCACGTAGTCATTTCACACTTTACATGGGATTCCTAGTCTTTGATTGGTTGCTTGTCTTCTTTATTACTGCAGCACAAGCGTTGATTGGCTGGGAATGCTTGAAGCCAAACGAATCGGCCCATATTTCGCTCACCAAGGAGAAGACATAGGAGAGAGACGAGTGTGAAGTACACGTGTGTGACTTCAGATATTAGCAGATCCTTTGAACTTGATAAGTTTTTTTTTCTCTTCCATCATGCTTAGGTCGAATTTCAAAGTTCAATGATAATGCTTCGTGTTTGTGGCTTAATCCCAACTCTTCGGTGCAGTGCAATCTTGTGAGTTTTGACCCTTCTGATACAACTATAACTCTTCATTTTAACCATCTGGACACGATGTGGACGTATCTACTCGTCAATTTCTTTGGTCCTTTATTTCTGACTGGACTCAGCAAACTCATTTTTCTTAATATCGTCCCTCCTTTTAGGTCTCTATTGGGTCTTGGAGAAAGTTGGTACATGTAACTCAGCCCGAGTCTGTGTACTAGGATTTTAATGAAATATATTAACAAATAATAGTGTATTAAATTTCTAACTAACAAATAAATTAATGAAAGCATATCCAGGAGTCAAAAGTTCACTATGTTTCCAATCATCGTCCAAGGTATATGCTTAACTAAAATCAATTTTGCTAATAATTAAGTGAAGCACTCCATTCATGTCAACCAAAACAACATACAATCATGATTTAATTTACACATGAATGCATAACATAACATATATCATACATGATTTACATAAATATTAAAACAAGTAAACTTGTTTTTATTTATTATTTATACATGGAGTCCACATTAATAATCATAAAGATTATAACTATTGATCAAGTAATCTTGCTCTTTATTTACCAACGCATGGAGTTGAAACAAATGATCAATAATTTTTCATGTTGAGACACACAACAAACATGAAATGATTCAACATGTATGCATGAATAACTTGAACATTGATACTAAGTTAAATCAACATGTATAATGTGAAATAAAAAAAATAAGTAAGCACACATGATGTTTCTATACACGAAAGTAACATACATTAACATGTATCATTCTCGATAAAACAAATTAAAAAAAACATATAATATGATTTGTACACAGCAAACATCAAATGCCCTTTTCAAATCTTGACAAGACAACCTCACACAAAATTCTACTTTCGAAGACTATAGGGACCAAAATGTAATATTCTCAAAAGTTACGTTTAGAGAAAAAAAAATACCAGGTGGATCAAAGGGTTTGCATGACAGACCCTAACTCTCCATTTTATTAGACAAAACCCGTAAGTTCCAGGCTAGGGATGAAAGACACGGTGTCAATTTTCCACTTCAAGCTCGGTCTTTCTAGACATACTTTTTAGACAATTTAAAGTCACGAATATTACAATTGAATCCTTTAAGACTTGACAAAACAAATTCTCACATAGTTCAAACAAATTAGACTATATCAACCATCATGCAATTTATCAAAAATAAATTAATATAGATTATAGTTTCCTAAGGATGATACTAATGACAACAAGTAGTAACTCATTGCTTTAAAAACTATTTTGTCCCTAAATAAAGATTGAAGACTTAATCGAACATTTCCAAAAATTAAGGGTCCCCGAAAAATATTTTATTCACGGATCGGACCATGATTCAGATCAGACTGGGCCATGATCCAATTTCTTGTTAGGCCGTAACCCAACCCAATTAGACCATAACCCAATTTCTAGTTGGGCCGCAACCTAAGTTGCTGGGCCAAAGTCTGACTGAATGTCTGGGTAGCAGGGCAAGTTGCTGGGCCACAACCCATGCTTCTATGTCATAGCTACACCAGACTGGTTGGTCCACTATACAAACAAGTCGACATACCATTCAGACCGACTAGGTCATTATCCGGTATGTTGGATCTTGATTTCCTGAATGCTGATCTGGCAGTGAATTGAATGCCAATGGAAGGATGAAGATTGCTCTGGCCTTAACTCCGGTGAACCTGCAGGAAGGGGATCGCAACAGAGGGGGTGTCTCTGGGTCCTTCTCTGATGCTTAAATGAGCATGTGTGTATATAGCTCAAAATGTAATGAATGTATTGAAAAGCAAGAGTATTTATAGAGTAGGGAGACCAAACCGTAGAAGGCAACATTATATCTTAATGAATATTGTGCTAGTGAAGATTAGGATAACAGATATTACAGTTATGGCGTAATATTGCAGTTACCATATGTAATATTTAGAGAATATGTGCCCGAGATATGCGGGATATCGTGGCCATATATTTAGGAATGGTTGGTGGGAACAGAGGAGAGAGGCAGGGCTCTCTTCAGGGCGAGCACTCCTATGGTGAGCAGTAGGAGTCCGCAACTTGGTGATGAATGGTGACCAGCGATGGAGCCTTTGGCGTCCACCTTAGCTTGGGCTCGACCTTGGGCCACTCTATCGAGGGCCAAATCGACTTTACCATTGGTCGGTCCAGTTCGAATAACCTGGATTCACCCCCTCCATGGTTATTGGGCCTCTGGGGAATTTTCCTTATTGGGCTGTCACTATCAATACCCAACATTTGCCCCCAAAGCTTGAGTGAAGTTTCTTCGGTAGAGCTTGATTCCTTGATAGGGTTTGAGATAGTGACACTTGAATTGGGTATTCTATGGCTTTTTCTGCTATTAATACCTTTATGACACTTTATGCTTCTTTGGGGATCAGTCGTTCGGTTGCCCAGGATTGAAGGAATATTCAGTCTTTTATCCCTTCTTGGCAATCAGTCGAGACAGTCTAGGTTTATGGATGTTTATCCTTCGCTATTTGGCGATCACTGCCTCTGAAAGGGTTTTCCCAAAAAGTCCTAGTAATGCGCTGACAATCACTTTATCTGCATAATGGACTTTAGCATTTAATAACTGCACAGTCCTCCAGAAGTTGAACGCACATTTGAGGCACGCCTGTCGTTTATTATTCTGTAACCCAAGGGTAGTCTGGCAGTTTCTGTACTAGCCGACCGTTTCTCTTCCCGAGGTGTCTCTTAAAATTCTGACATTGCTTCGATTTTTTCCCAAAAGGTGCAATCATTCTCTGTGCCGTTTCGATTTTGTCTGTGGCGGTTACTCCTTTTTTTTTTATCTATATAAGGGACAGAAGTTCCACTCTTTCCTCTTTTACGCGTCCCAGTCCTTCAGATTCTAGATAGTTCTGTGCCTTCTCTGTTTTCAACACTCTGTTTCTTCGATTCTCTTCTTCTTCCTTTAAATTTCTAAAAACTTCAAACCCAAACATCAATGGATACCCGAAGTCAGTCTACAGGCAAGGCCAAGGTGACGGCCAATAGGCCTTCTTCCTCACCCCCGAAAGTGCCTCCGAAGAACGTCAATGTTCCCCTACAAATCAGGGATGGTTCTACTCCGGTTTATAGCGAAAGGAATCCTGATGCTGGACGGTCAGCGGCCACACCTGTGGTGGTGGATGGGCCAGACACCAATGTGCCCCTCTTTTCCCCAAATGGTAAACACCACGGTTTTTCTATTCACTGTTTTTTCTGATATGGCCCCTGTTTTTTCTTGTTTTCATATTGTTCTTGCCATATCTGATTTTCCAAGTAGATATCAAGCGTAATGAGTTGAAGCCGACTCAGTTCAAGATGGTAGTCACCATAGATGGCCTAAATGAAACGGATGCCCCCAGGTACCCAAGCTTAGGACTGCACTATCCTCGCGAAGGATAGGTTTACCTTTATGCGGCCCAGGTCGATGCTGGGTTGCGTTTTCCTCTCTGCGAGGATTTGCAGGAATTATGCTGTTATTACGGGATAGGTCACACACAACTCGTACCCAACGCCATTAGGATGTGGGTCAGATTCAAGTTCATGTGTCTACGTCAAGAATGGACTTATTCAATGGCCTTGTTCTGATGCTTCTTCCGATTGGCCACCCGAGTGAATCACCTCCATCATTTCCAAACCCGATGGTCGAAGTTTGAAGAATGGAGAGGTCAGGCATGGAGCTGGAACGTCCATTTCCAATTGGTTGATGACTTTCGTGCCACCAACTCCAACTACAAGAAGTTCTACTTCTTTTACAAAGAGGGGGCGTGACCTGGGAGTTGTCTTAACCGGATAGGGATACTCCCCTTGTCTTTGGCGAGCTATCTGGGAGCGACCGGAATGCCATCGACGACTTCTTCCGGTTGCACAAGCAATAAATTTTTTGCTCCATCCATTTAGTGGCGGAGACCACTGAGAACATGCTAGATATGGCGGACATTCATCAGGCCTCACCACTTCTTATTGATTGGGTAACTTTCTAACCTTTTTTCCTTTTATTGGTTGTAGGCGGTCAGGGCCGTAAACTCATGGGTCTCTTTGATGACCAGGGTAAGGTGGGCCTGTCTTCGGACCAGGCGTCGTTGAACCTTCCCCCTCCTCCCTCCAGGCGTTCCTCCAAAAGAAAGCATGATGAGGATCGCCCCTCAGTCACTCCTGGCTCTCGCCAGCCAGGTACATTACTGTCATGTTTACTCCTTTTTTCCTTCGCCTTGAATTTAGGTTCCTGATACATTTGTTAATTTTTTGCAGAGAAGCCCATCGCTGATATGGCTCATGACCCTCCTCCTGCTAAGAAGGTCAGGAGTTCAGGCGAGGAGCACCCTACTCTTCTCAAAAGCCCTGCTGTTCCTAGGGGTCCTGCTGCCCCTAAGGAGAAGGCCTTGGTTGTGGTCATGACGCCCCTCCTCCTCCCTATCGCCCAGCCTCCATTCCTCCAAAGGAGTCTGAGGTTACGAAGAAGGGGTCAGACGCCTCAGGCCCCTCGAAGGCTCCTTTTGGGGAGCACTGCCCACTCGTGGGCTTGTTCCAGCCGCCCAAGGCTGCAAACTCCAGGGGCGTCTGGATCCCCAATGGAAACCTCTCGAAGGCGAGGGTTTCTGATCAGAAATCTCTCCGGGGCAACCCGACCTTGTGCATGAAACTACTTGATGGTATAGTCCCTCCCAAAGACCGGGCCTCGGTTCCCTTAGAACTGCCCTCCATTGAGGGGATGATGAGGTCGTATTTCGAACGAATCGCCCTGGTAAGATTTCACATCCTTGTTGTGTCTTCGTATTACTTGTATTTTTCCATAGACTAACAGTACTTTGCCCCTATTTCCTTTGTTGTCAGCTCGTTCGAGAGGAGCTAGCGATCGGTCGGGTCGTCGGGTCGTCGGGGAGCTCGCCGATAAGAAGACTGGCCTACTTATCGAGATGGAGCAGTACTGAAGTCTGGGGTTCTCCCCCGACCGGATGAAGAGCAAGAAGTCGACTGTCGACTCAGCGGTTTTCCTGGTGGAAAACGCTCGAGAGGAGTACTTCAGGAAGGAGGAGAGGCTCCTCGCCTTCGTGAAGAGGAAGGAGGGAGAGGCAGCAGTCGCCCTCCATAAGTCCTAGGCAGTCCATAAGCACTCAGCCGAGGTTGAGGCTGCCAATGCTCGCCTGAAGGCTGAGCTTGAGGAGGCTCAAACGCGGAGGGCGGATGCGGAGGCTCAGAGAGTTGCTGCTGAGGACTTCAAGAGGTCCGAGGAGTTTGTCGACTGTGGTTTGGAGGTCCTGAAGTCAGAAATTGCTGACTATCTCCAAGTCCTGGTCGAGGACATCCGGACAGTCGATCCCCACTTTCCTCTTCGGGAAGTTGAGGCTCTTAAGCCTTTCCTCCTCCCAAGGAGACTACTGCTGCTGCTGAAGAAGTTGCCCCCGCAGGCGAGTCGAGTGCCTCCACTCCTGAAGAACCCTAGTAGTGAAGTCTCCAACTCCTCCGACGATCATCTTTTTTGTTCTAGATAATTATTTTCTTATCTTCCTTTGTATTTTGGGGATGTTTTGTAATTATTTTTCGATTAAAGACTCGATTACTTTTTATAATATTGAATGCCTGTATATTCATAAGCCTTTATATTTACTCGACTTTGAATGTGTTGGCGATTCCTCCGATATCTTAATCATAATTACCTTCGACTTTTCTTTGCTTTATAATGGTCTCGACTCTTAAGGTTTTGGACCTTTCGTTTAGGCTTGAAAGGATAAGTCTTTATAGACTTATCTATTCCCCTTGCCAAGTATAAATTTCTTAAGGAAAACATCTTAAGACTTAAAAGTATAGACTTCTAAGCTTGAAGATATATTACCTTCTTGAAGTTTAAACCTTTTGGGGTGTTCGCCTAATTGCAAGAACTTGTTACTTAAAGCTTCATCATCCATAGTGATCACTTAAGGTTCCTTGCCCATTTTCTAGAATTTGCTTCATACAGGAATTGTTATCCTCACTATAGATAAGTTCTTCAAAATTTGCCCAACTTATAAGAGAATAGCTTTCTTGATGGGTTGATTGTCTTTTTCGTTAGGACTACTACCTGATTTTGGTAATAGGTCTTATGCCTGACTTTGGTGTCAGGTCTTTTATGTTGCCTAACCTTGTTATTAGGTCTTTTTCCTGACTTTGGCGTCAGGTCTTTGGGTTTGCCTAACTTTGTTGCTAGGTCTTTTGCCTGACTTTGGCGTCAGGTCTTTCGTTTTGCCCAACCTTGTTGCTAGGTCTTTTGCCTGACTTTGGCGTCAGGTCTTTGATGTTGCCTAACTTTGGCATTAGGTCTTTTGCCTGACCTTGGCGTCAGGTCTTTCGCCCAATTTTGATATCGGGTATTTGATGTTGCCCAACTTTGGCATTAGGTCTTTCGCCTGACCTTGACGTCAGGTCTTTTGCCCAATTCTGATATCGGGTCTTTGATGTTGCCTAACTTTGGCGTTAGGTCTTTCGCCTGACTTTGGCGTCAGGTCTTTCACACAATTTTGATATCGGGTCTTTGATGTTGCCTACCTTTGGCGTTAGGTCTTTCGCCTGACTTTGGTGTCAGGTCTTTCTCACAAGTTTGATATCGGGTCTTTGATGCCTGATTCCGTCATCAGGTCTTTTGCCTGACTTTTGGCGTCAGGTCGTTTTTCTTCAATGCCTGATTCGGTCATCAGTAGGCGTGAGCAGATTACCCATTTGGACCCGGAACCGAACTGGAACCGACACTTCGGGTAGGTTCCGGGTAGACGTTTTAAAAATCGGGTAGGTTCCGGGAAAAAAAATTAAGAACCTCTTTGTTCGGTTCCGGTTCTCCTATATGGGTAGCCTAAAGGAACCAGTTCTATATATATATATTAAAAAATAAATAGAAACCCTAAATAATCTAACTATCTAACCACACTTCCATCTCAGCGCAACCTCCAGTGGAAGACGCTGCTCTTCACCTCCACTTACGATTCCTAATTGTCGAAGCCTCCGGTGGAAGACTCCTCTTGGCTTCTCTTCACCTCTCCACGGCACAGCCTTTCCACGGAAGACGAGGAGGTATGTTGCTAGCCAGCAAGTGAGTTACTTATACCGTAGGAGTCTTTACTTTTTATATTGCTAGCCAGCAAGTCTCGTATGAAGTTTGTTATGAGAAATCTGGCCATTGAGATGTATGGGATGTAGAGCTATTGAGATCTGACCTTCAGGGTATTCCAAGAGATATATATTATCTTCTATATTTGTTCTGTGCCGTCTATTCACACCTTCTTTTGGTTCTTGATGACTTAGAGTTTTACGAGAAACAGGTACAAATGGAGCTCTAGGTTTCAATTCATTTTGATTTTTGTTAATGACTCCACCTGATCATTATTATGTCTTAGGTTCCATTCAGACTCGAGCAGCAGAGGAGAATTACATCATCCCTCAATACACTAGTAACTTATTTGGCCATTCATTTGATTTACCATGTTAAGAGAAAGAATAACTTCATTTAAACTAGAATAATGTTTAGCAGTTCCTCCTTAAAGCATTCACTGCATTCAGTCTACTTTCTCTTTGATAAGTGGAATTGGTTCGGTTATGTTAATCACATAGATTAAATACTAGCATCTCAGTCTAGTACTCGATACTTACATTTGATAAATATGTTGCGGTTATTTACATGTTTCTCAGTTTGGTTTGATTTCATTCTTTTTTGTTATGCAGAGTTACAGAGTCTCTAGGTATTCCTGTTGAAGAGGAATGGTGAAGAGTTGAAGGGTGTTGAACAGGGAACACGGTCGTATTTTACCTTCTATTTAATATAATATTATCTAATTGTGAATATCACGAATCATGACTTATTATATGAACTAGAGATCTTTTCTTTCAACTCTTGAAACCAGAGGGAAGTAAGCTAGAATACATACAGAACATGGTAGCATTTTCATTTACATTACATCATGATATTGTCACATACAGGAAAATTGATACAAGAACAAGATGGGGGGGGGGGGGGGGGGGGGTTGAAGGGGGTTCAATGCAGCAGTTTGGGACCCTAGTTGAAAACCCGATACAGTCCAACCCAAACCCCAAATCCACTTTTACAGATCTCAAACTCAATCAACTTCTGTACAACTTTGTTTTTTCTCTTACGTTCCCGCACATTTATCTAGAGCCTTGATGAGTTATTATTCATCTAATAACTAACACAGATCCTAGGAGTAACTAGGAAGGAAGGAAAGGATTGTCTGTCTCCACAGAAGCTAGACATGCTTAGTTCTAAATGTGGTTTGGACTGTAATTTGGAATTGTATATTTGGGAACTGTCGGTTTGTACTTTAATTTAGAATTGTTTGTGTTTTGGAACTTAAATGTATTGTGTAACCGGTACCAAGCCGGAACCGAACCGAACGCTGTAATGAACCGGACCCTGTGCTGAACCGAAACGGTACTGAATCGGAACCGAACCGAAACTGAAAACGCAAAGCAACCGGTTCCTAACAGGGTACCCGGAACCGTTTCTACAAACAGGTTCCGGGTAAGTTCCGGTTCCAAAACTTAACGGGTAGGTTCCGGTTCCAAAATTTAATACCCAGTTTTAAACTGGGTAGGTTCCGGGAACCCCTAAATTTACAGGGTACCCGGAACCGCTCACCCCTAGTCATCAGGTATTTCACCTGACTTTTGGCGTCAGGTCTTTTTTCCTTCGATTTGATTCGAGTAGTCATGCTTTATGAAGGAATGACTTGCTTTTATGGACAAGCTATGTATAAAATCTCCTTAAATGTTCAGAATTGAATAGACGGGGTAACCTTTCGCCTTCAGTGGTTTCCAAATAGTAAGATCCTGGGGCGGCGATCTCTACTACCTTGTATGGTCTACCCACATAGCTGAAAGATTATTCTGACTGTCCAGTCTTGTAAATTCATTCCTTCTTATAACCATCTCCCCCACGAAAAATTGGCAAGCGCTGACTTTTCTGTTAAAGTATCGAGTGGTCGCCAGTCGCATATTTGCTTGTGTTTTTTCTGATTGCCACCTCTTTTTTTCTGCTAAGTCGAGGTCGGTCCTACGCTCAATTTGGTTTGCCTTTGTGTTAAAGTGTATGATTCTGTGGGTAGGTACCGCTATTTTGGCG
The DNA here is from genome assembly GCA_946814005.1 of Chamaenerion angustifolium. Lineage (NCBI taxonomy): Eukaryota > Viridiplantae > Streptophyta > Magnoliopsida > Myrtales > Onagraceae > Chamaenerion > Chamaenerion angustifolium. The sequence goes on from OX328279.1 coordinate 8,851,332, forward strand.
GGTGCTACTGCTTCTGATCCATACACTAAACTGAAGGGTATTTCTCCAGTGGTTGCCTTAGGCGTTGTTCGGATAGCCCATAGTACGTTTTCCAGCTCCTCTGCCCAATTTCCTTTGAATGCTTGAACCTTTTTCTTGAGTCATGCTAAAACAACTTTGTTGGCTGCTTCAGCTTGTCCATTCGTTTGAGGATGATGCACTGAGCTGAACCGATGGTCGATATGGTATTATTCGCAGAGCCATTTAGGTTCTTTACCTACGAATTGTGGACCATTATTGCTAATAAGTATCTTGGGAATGCCAAACTTGGAAAATATGTTGATCTTCAGGAACTTGATCACTTGAATTTCCGTTGTAGAGGCCAAAGCTTTCGCCTCTATCCACTTGGTAAAGTAATCAATCGCCACTATGATGTGAGTACGCTTCCCAGTACCAATGGGAAAAGGACCCAATATATCCATTCCCCATTGAGCAAAAGGCCACGCACCTGCAATTGGGGACAACAGTGTTGGTAGTCAACCGGATCGTGGTGCGAATTGTTGACAAGTCTCACATTTTTTCCCAAGGTTGGCCAGTAGTATCCCAGCCTGAAGATCTTTCGTGTCAATGATCGTGCACCTTCATGGCATGCTGCAACTCCTTCATGAGCTTCACGAAGAACCCTTTCTGTTTCGGGATGAGCAATGCACCTTAGATAAGGTGTCGAGTAGCCTCGCCTGTAGAGTTCTCCGTCTATGATCAAGTAACTGGCTGAAAGGCATCATATCCTTGTGGATTCACCTTCGTCTTCTAGTAGAATTCCAGCTTTCATGAAATTCTGGAATGGAGTCATCCATGTTACCTGTGCTTGTATATTAAAGACCTCTGCTCGGTTGTCGAGAACTGAACATAAGGCTTTTTCCAAGAACTGTACATCTTGAATTCTGGTTCCTCCAAACGCCAGCTTACTTAAAGAGTCTTCCATCTGGTTCTCTTGGCGAGGAATAAACTCAATCGCAAAATTTGTAATTTCATTGACGAGTTTCTTAGCGATGTCGAGAGACTTCTTCATCTTTTCCCCTTCCCTCGTAGGTGCCATTGACCTGGTTGACGATAAGCTCAGAGTCGCTTTTTACCCTGAGTGCTGATATGCCCATTCTTTTTGCCAGTCTGAGTCCAGTAATAAGAGCTTCGTATTATGCTTCATTATTGGTCGCTTGAAACGTTAGGGCGATCGCATACTTCAAAGGCTCGCTCTCAGGAGGGATGAGAATTAGACTTGCCCCGATCCTTCTCTTGAAGAAGATCCATCTGTATAAAGCTCCCAGATTTGGCTGGTGTCTGCTAATGAACTTGGCCTGCTTTCTGCTTTTGTCAGACCATTACTTGTACTTTCCACTATAAAATCAGCCAGTGCATGACCTTTGATGGCCGTTTTCGGCGAAAATTTGATCTTGAACTCGCTGAGCTCGATCGCCCACTTGACCATTCTTCCTGAAAAATCTGGTTTGAGCAGGAAATTTTTGAGAGGTTGATTGGTGAGAACGGTAATGTCGTTCGCGTGAAAATAAGGTCTTAGCTTTCGAGCAACAATAATTAAGGTATGGAGATACTTCTCAATCTGGACATATTTTATTTCTGCATAATTAAACATCTTTCTAACAAAATACACTGGACTCTGGACATTATCCTATTCCCTTATTAAGACGGCATTGACCGCCACGTCGCTGATGCTCAAGTAAAGGAAGAGCTGCTCTCCAGGAATATGTTTCGCCAGAGTTGGGAGTGTTTGAATGTGCCGCTTCAAGGATTGGAATGCCTCCTCGCACCCTGGTGTCCACTCGAACTTGCGATTGGCCCTTAGAGTCTTGAAGAATGGCAGGGACCTGTCGCTCACCCTGGAAAGGAAGCGATTCAATGCAGCTAGGCGACCATTCATACATTGGACTTCCTTATGACAAGTTGGCGACTTCATCTCTTCAATAGCCTTTAGCTTTTCCGGGTTCGCCTCAATACCTCGTTCACTTACCATAAATCCCAAAAATTTACCAGATTTAACTCCAAAGGCGCACTTTGTTGGATTCAGGCGAACACTGTGCCTCCTCATGCATTCGACAGATTCGCGAAGGTCCGTTGTGTGAGGACTGCCCTTGATTGTTTTGACGAGCATGTCGTCCACATAAGCCTCCATGTTTCGCCCCAGCATGTCTTGGAACAGGCGGTTCACCATCCGCTGGTAGGTCCCCCGGCATTGATTAGACCGAAGGGCATCACTTTGTAGCAAAGAATGTCACCGTCTGCATAAAAAGCTGTATGAGACTCGTCATCTGGGTGCATCCGGATCTGGTTTTAGCCTGAATAGGCATCCATGAAGTTCAGCATCTCGTGACCAGAGGTTGCATCGACCAACTGATCAATTCTGGGAAGAGGGTAGGAATCATTGGGGCAAGCTCGGTTCAAGTCGCGGAAGTCGACGAACATTCTCCACTTGCCATTTATTTTTTGACAAGAACTGGGTTGACGACCCAGCTCTGGAATCTCACTTCTCTGACGAAATCTGCTCCGATCAGCCTGCCGACTTCCTGTCTGATCGCCAAGTTCTTGTCCGACACAAATGATCTTATTTTATGAGCGATCATCTTGATAGAGGGGTCTATCCTGAGCTCGTGAGATATGATGTCAGTGCTGATACATGGCATGTCGCTCGGTTTCCAGGCAAAAAGCTCATTGAATTCCTTGAGGAGGGCAGTCATGGCCTGCTTCTAGTCATTGTTCAAGGTGGTCCCAATGCGCACCTTCTTGTCTGGACCATAAATCTAGACTTCTACTAACTCCTCCATAGGCGCTGTTTCAATGGCGAGGGCTTCCCTTTGATTTTTCCTGCGTAGGCAGTTCATAGCATTGTCGCGACGAAGGCTGATCGCCAAGTACTTCTCCAATCCCGTTGGGTGTGAGGAACTTCATTTTTTGAAGTTCACCAATGACCCGGAAGAATGCTCAACCCTTGCAAGGTCACCAATACCCCGGAAGAATGCTCAACCCATGGGCAAAGAAACAGAGAGCTACTCACGCTATCATAAAGCAAAGGGCTACAACACCGATGATTGTCGCATTCTTAAGCGCGACATCCATAAGTTAATCCATAGAGGCATGCTTAAGGAGTTCATGGAAGGAAGAGAGTGCACTTGAATGCCTCCACGTAGAACCCGCTCCCATGTTCCACAAAAACAATCTGGCCCATCCCAGGCCAAAAGGGTAATAAACTTATTTGCAGGAGGGTTTTGAGCCGCGGCGAGGGGTCCCATGAAAGAGATGTATATGTCACATGTTAGAGTATTATGTAGTCTAGATTAGTCTTTATCTATATTAGTTAGTTTATCCATTTAGATATAGTTTATTATATATATATACTTAGATAGATAGAATGCGTATCTTTATAGATAGAATAAATATATATAGATAGTTATCTCTATACTATATATATCTAGTTCTATATGTACTAAAAAACAAGTTTCTCAATAATGGAGTCAGACGTTGTGCTTATTCATCTCCTTCACGCCTTCATGTTCTCTTAATCCTAACATGGTATTAGAGCCGTCTTTCCATGGACCGAATTATTCCTGCTGCTAATCTGTGATTTGCTGATACAATGCGTCTTCAACAATGCTGAATTAATTGTGCTGAAATGCCGATTTGGTATCGTGAAGATGTGTGGTCAAATTGAGTTTGCACAACCAAGTTTTTTGATGATTTACAATGGATTCAATAGAAGATTGGAATGCTGGAATTCAGATTTTAGATTAGTTTGTTAGCTACTACGGCATGACCACGACGAGATGACCAAGATGGCACCGCGATGGCATGACCGAGGTTTTTCTTTTCTTATTTTTTTTCTTTCCTTTTTCATCTGGATTTTAGCTTCAAAAACTTGTATTCGAATGTGGAGTATCTCACCAATGATGAAGATGTGCGAGCTCAATTCGATTGGGGATTTGATCGAGATTGGATTTGGGATCCGGCACAAGCGAGAAGCATTGGAAATTTGGGGAGCAATTCAGCAAATTTAAAGAAAATCAAAGAACATGGGCGAATGTTAGAGTATTATGTAGTCTAGATTAGTCTTTATCTATATTAGTTAGTTTATCCATTTAGATATAGTTTATTATATATATATACTTAGATAGATAGAATGAGTATCTTTATAGATAGAATAAATATATATAGATAGTTATCTCTATACTATATATATCTAGTTCTATATGTACTAAACAACAAGTTTCTCAATAATGGAGTCAGACGTTGTGCTTATTCATCTCCTTCACGCCTTCATGTTCTCTTAATCCTAACATCACACAGATCTCTACAGCTAGGAAAGAGACATTGTCTCGATGAGGACATTGTCATCTCCTTTTCTGAAGAGGACCTCACACATGTTACAACTTCCCATAATGATGCGTTAGTCAATACGCTTGATGTCGCTAGATGAGATATGAAAATATTTCTGATTGAGGGAGGACGTTCGACAAAAATTCTATTCCTAGACACTTTTCAAAAGATGGGCAAGTACAAACGAGACCTTAAGCGAGTCGACTTTCCAGTCGTCGGCGTTAGTGGGAGAACAACATATCCGCTGGGAGCCATAACCCTGCCGGTAATCTTGGGCAAAAGTTGGAGGAGCATAGAGGTGTCGGTTGCCTTTATAGTGGTCGACACACCGACCTTATATAACGCCATATTGGGGAGAACCACCATCAACCCAAATAGGATCATGGCCTCCACAGTCCACCAGAAAAGTAAGTTCCCCACACCGAACGAGATCGGAGAAGTTCTAGGCGACCAGCCGTCCTCACGCCAATGCTATGTGAACTGCCTTCGCAAGAAGACCCGAAGGGAGTCTCTCGCCATCAAGATAGAGGCTGACCTTCGTGAGGACAAAGTTCGGTCAGCACTAATGGAAGAACTCACAAAAGTCGAAATAGATGGTCCAGTAAATAAAGTGTGCATCAGAACCACCTTAAATGAAGACCAAAGAGACACCTTGAGCCCCACAGTTCAAAGAATATAAAGAATTATCCACTTAGCCCTGCTATTTCCATTAAGCAGCTCTTGGTTTGGCGTACTCCCAGTAAGATCAATAAGGACATGGTCCGAATTAAAGAACAAGTTCCTGGAGTATGGGCGAGCGCAAATGGCTGAAGAGCGTGGTCGCCTTAGATGTTGTCAAACAGCAACCAGGAGAGACCTTGGCATACTTCTATGGGTGTTTTCATAAGAACAACACGAAGATCGATCGTCGAGTCACGGATGGAGAGATCGTTCGAGCTTTTTTTATAGAGGGATGGACATGGGTAACAAAGCCTTGAGAAAACTACGCAGCATCGAGCATGTTTCAAGAAATAGAGACACTGGATGAGCTGGAAGTAAGGTCCAAAGGTTTCATAGACCTGGAAAGGAGAAGTCTCAAGCTAATATCCCAGTATCAGCCTCACCAATGGCAATTCTAGAGCCCTGACACAATGGAAAAAAAAAAAGGAAAGGCAGGACAGGCGAGACCGGGAGAAGCATAGATATGAAGCCCCCATGCCCGAGAGGTTCGTGAGTATTTTATACCTTTAAACAGGTAGATCTCAGTGATACTAGTCGAGATGGAAAGAAGGTCCTTTTCAAGGTCACCAATGCCTCGGAAGAATGCTGAACCCATGGGGAAAAAAACAGAGAGCTACGCACGCTATCATAAAGCAAAGGGCTACAACACCGATGATTGTTGAATTCTTAAGCGCGACATCCTGACGTTAATCCAGAGAGGCATCATGAAGGAGTTCGTGGCAGGAAGAGAGTGCACTCGAATGCCTCCACATAAAACCCGCTCACATGTTCCACACAAACAATTTGGCCCATCCTAGGCCAAAAGGGTAATAAACCTAATTGCAGGTGGGTATGCGAAATGGAACCTCTAACCATACAGTGTGACGCATGAAACTAAAAGTAGACTTGATTGTCCTTGGCTAACTAAGAAACAAATAGGAGATTCTTAGTGACACTAGGAGTATATAACATATTATTTAACATAAAGTGCTTGGACTAAATAGGAATCATGGAAGAACCAATAGCAGAAATATTTAAAGAAGAACCATTCCCTACCAACAACTTACCTAAACCGCATCAGTATGAACTACAGGAGCAACACATGCAATATTCGCTTGCGGAGAGGGCGAGATGTTGGACTGGCAACTTGAAGAGTTGGTTGAGACCATATGAGAAAAAGAATAAGAACCTGATGGCAGGTAATGACGATAGACTGATGGTATAGGAGGATGGTAAGGAGGACGATAAATCACAGGAGGTGCAGCCTGAAGCATGTATGGATGAATAGCAGGAGCATGATGTGAAACACCAGAAGGTGGAGCTAGAGATACAATAGATGGTGGAACTAATTGATGCTGATATGCAGAGGTTGGAGAAGGTTGATATGTAGGAACATGACTTTGATATGGAGAAGCATCATCCACTGAATCATCCCATTGAGCAGATGACAGATTTGCAGAAGTTGTGGAAAAGGATGAATAAGAAAAATCAGTGACTCTAGTAAAGTGTGTGCTGAATCGATGGTAACATCTATGCACTAGATGACAAAATTTCCCACACAATTGACAATGCGTTCTGTTTTCTCATTATCCCCTGCCACGGCCTACATCCTCTGCCATAATTGACTTGCTGATAGGCTCCTGAAGTAGGTTCTTGATAGGCTCCTGAAGTAGATTGTTACTGACCTTGAGACTGCGATAATACCTGATGTGAAATACTCCCCTCACCAATAGCAGAAGAACCATAAACATATTGCACAAAATCAGAAGATTTTTGAACAACAGGATGATTTACCGCAACATTCGTCGTAACAATAGAATCAAACATCATATCAGACTGCCTAGCTTCAACATCAAATAGAACCGAGCTCACAGGTGTTATGTCATAGGGATTTCTACTTGCATGTATCACAGAAATCACATTATCAAACAGACCTTTCATATCATTAAGAATAATCGAAATTTGCTGCCTCTCCTCAGTTGAAAGAATATAAAAAATTGTTCGCTTGGAAGCCCAGTGACATGCCAGGCATCAACACCGATATAATCTCCCACGAGTTGCGAATAGATACTACGATCAAGCTCATTGCTCAGAAAAGAAGGTCATTCGGACCAGACAAGCACTTGGCGATCATGCAAGAAGAAGAAAGACTACTTGAAGCCAAATTTTTTAGAGAGGTACGCTTTCAAAGTTGGCTCGCTAACCTAGCGCTCGTCAAGATTTCAAACATAAAATGGAGAATGTTCCTTGATTTCCGCGACTTGAACAAGGCCTGCCCAAAAGATTCGTACCTCCTGCCACGAATTAACAGCTGGTGGATGCAACCTCTGGTCACGAGATGCTGACCTTCATGGACGCCTATTCAGGCTACAACCAGATCCAAATGCACCCGGTCGATCAAGATCACACAACATTCTACATTGACGACTATATCCTTTGCTATACGGTGATGCCCTCCGGCTTGATAAACGCAAGGGCAACCTATTAGAGAATGGTGAATTGACAGTTCCAAGAGATGCTGGGGCAAAATATGGAAGTCTTTGTGGACGACATGCTCGTCAAGTCAATCAAAGGGAGCCCTCTCACAAAAGGTCTTCGAGGAGCATTCGAATGCATGCGGAGGCACAGTGATCGCCTAAACCCAACAAAATACACCTTTGGCGAAGCTGCCTTTCAATCACCCAAGAAGCACCTACAGACACTCCCGGTTTTGGCGAAACCCATTCCGAATGAGCAACTTCTTCTCTATATAAGTATTAGTGAAGTCGCAGCGAGTGTAGTCTTACTAAAAGAAGAGGATTATAAACAGAGTCCAGTCTATTTTGTAAGGAAGTTATTTAATTATGCGGAAATTAAGTCTATCGACATTGAGAAGTATCTCTACACCTTGGTTATTTATGCTCGAACGTTATGACTGTACTTCGGCACCCATGCAATAAGAGTCCTCACCAACAACCCCGTCAAACTCTTCTTGATGAAGCCAGACTCTTCAGGAAGAATGGTCTAGTGGACGATTCAAAAATAAAATTCGTGCTGAAAACGGTTATTAAAGGTCAAGCCCTGGCAGACTTTATAGTGTAAAGGACTAACAATGGTCTTATTGAATTGAAAAAAGAACAATAACAGCCTAAGGTCGTATGAAAAAGCTGGGAACTTAATACTGATGGATCTTCTTCAAAAGTAGGCTCGGGGCAGGATTAATCTTCATCCCTCCTCAGGGCGAGCCCCTAAAATACGTGATCGCCTTCACATTCAATGCGACCAACAATGAAGCCGAATATGATGCGCTTATCAGTGGAATGTGACTAACAAAGGCAATGGTTATAACGTCACTAAAGGCAAAAAGCGATTCGGATCTAATTGTCTACCAAATCAATGACACATATGAAGCAAAAAGGGAAAAGATGATAAAGTATCTCGACATTGCCAAAAAAACTCATCTAGGAAATTCTAACTTTCGTGATCGAGTCAATTCCTCGCCAAGACAACCATCTAGCGGACTCCTTGAGTAAGTTGGCGTTCGGAGGAACAAAAATCCAGGAAATACACTTCTAAGAACAAGCACTATACTTGGTCCTCGAAAATCGAGTAGAAGTCTTCTATATTCATGAGCAGGATAACTAGATGACTCTGTTTCATAACTTTCTGAGAGAAGGAACTCTGCCAGAACGTGACAATGATGCCACAACGATAAGTCACCTAGCTGCAAACTATCTTCTCATAGATGGAGTACTCTATGGGCGAGAATACTCAACTCCCTCTCTGAGATGCATTTCCCACCATGAGACAGAAAGAGTTTTGCGTGAACCTCATGAAGGAGTTGTTACATGCCATGAAGGTGCACACTCATTAACACACAAAATATTCAGACTAGACTATTAATGGCCAACCTTGAGCAAAGATGCAGCAGAGTTAACAAAGAAGTGTGCGACTTGTTAACAGTTCGCACCAACATTTGGTCGACCACCGACATTGATGTTCGCAATGGCAGGCGCTTGGCCATTCGCCCAATAGGGAATAGACATATTGGGACCCTTTCCCATAAAAACTGGGCAAATAACCCACATTATCATGGTGATCGACTATTTCTCCAAGTCGATATGGGCGAAAGCATTGGCCTCTACAACCGAATTTCAAGTGATCAAATTGTTAAAGGTTAACATAATTTCGCAATTTAGCATCCCCAAGATACTCATAAGCGATAATGGTCTGCAATTCGTGGGAAAGGAACTCAAATGGCTTTGTTAAGAGTACCGTATTGATCACAGATTCAGCTTAGTACATCATCCCCAAACCAACAGACAAGTTGAAGCAGCCAACAAAGTTTTCCTGGCAGGACTCAAAAAGAGAGTTCAAGACTTAAAAGGAAACTGGGTAGATGAGTTGAACAACGTGATGTGGGCTATCAGAATGACACCCACAGCAGCAACATGGGAAACACCATTCAGTCTGATGTACGGATCCGAAGTAGTGGCACCCGCCGAAATAGAGGTGCCTACCCATAGGATACTACACTTTGATGTCGAAGGTAATGATATCGACCGATTAACAGACCTCGATCTTGCTGAAGAAAAGTGAAGGTAATCAGACAACGCACAAGCTACAATGCGACTTGTGACCGTTCGGTACTTCAACAGAAATGTTAGCGCTCGCCAATTTTTTGTGGGGGAGATGGTTATGCGAAGTAAGTTGTTTCAAACTTGGACAACCACAACAAACTCTCAACTAAGTTGGAAGGCCCATACAAAGTAGTAGAGATAGCCGCACCAGGGTCCTACTACTTGGAAAACATAGAGTATATAAGGCAACCTCATCCTTTCAATTCCCAACATTTACAGAGGTTTTATGCATAGGTTGTAATCAAAATGTTATGCCAATAAAACAAATCATTCCTTCATATAAAGCATAGCCACTCAAACCAAAATGAAAAGTTCCAAAGAATAGACGAAGCATCGAAATATAGGACCTAACGCATACAGACAGACGAACCAACAAAGGTGACAGTCTCCTCTGTCAGGGAAAAAGAGGATTGCGAACGAACCTCAGAAGGTAACAGTTCATCTCCCACGAAGACCCAAAAAGAGAGGTGAACGAACCATTAAAGTAAGAGTTCCTACCAAACTAAGCAAAACAAAGGCCTAAGCTAAAAGGCGAACGAACCACCAAGGTAACATTTCCCTTATAGCCAGGCAAGTCAAAGACCTAAACTAAAAGATGAAAGAACCATCAGGTAAACAATTCCCTAAACGTTAAGCAAAAAACCTGACACGGAAGGCGAACGAACCCATATCAAGAGTAACAGTTCCGTAAAAGTTAGGCGAAAGACCTGACGCGGAAGGCGAACAAACCCACATCAAGGGTAACAGATCCCTAAAGTTATGGAAAATAAAGACCTGATATAAAATGTGAACGAACCCATCTTAACGGTAACATTTTCCCTACAAGTTTGACACAATGGAGCGGACAAACCGACAAGGCAATAGTCTCTCCAAAGAAAACTTTAAGAGAGCGAACTAATCATAGGTAACAGCTTCCTAAAAGGCGAGTGAATCTAAGGTAACAGTTCCTCTAAAAGCGAAGTGGACAAAATAATCTAAGATACTAGCTTCCTAAAGGGCGAGTGAATCTTGGGTAACAGTTTCCCCAAAAGGGCGAATGAATCCAAAGTAATAGCTTCCTAAAAGGCGATCGAATCTTAGGTAACAGTTCCCCACGATTAGGCGAATGAATCCAAGAACCAAAATCCTATAAGGAGAACGAATCCATCAAGGATAACAGTTTCCTTAAAGGCATAATCATTGGGTAACAATTCCATTATGAAACTTGGCGAAAGGAACAAACTAGTGCACAAAAGGCAACAATCCTTCCTTAGAAGCCGAAAGGAGCGAAAAGAACCTCTAAAAGGTAACGTTTCCTCCTAAAAAGTCCAACACCCTTTGAATAAAAAGGCGAGGCTGTTCTACAAAAGCTAAAGAAAAATTGAAAACAAGTATGGTAAAACTTCCTAAAGTTGTAAAGCAAGATTGACATCGGAAGAACAACAAAATATATTCAAAATCGAACAAAAACAAAGACTTACGAAATGAAAAGGCGTCCATTATATTCAAGGAAAGTACCCGAGTAAACGATCAAAAAATAATTACAAGGTTCCTGAAATAAAACGAAAATAAATAAACTCTCATTCATAAATGGGGGACAACAATTCAACATACAAAAGAGGGATGAGCAAAAGCATAAGGAGGCCAAGTGACTTTGCGAGGTTGTAATCATTCTTAAGACAACATGCTACTTCAACTTGAAGCTCTGCATTAACTTGGTCACATGGGGGTCTCTAGCATCAAGGCCTAGGATCATTAGGGGTTGCAGTCTCCTTCTTGACCCCGGGGGCAACCTCCTCGCCAACAGCTGCATGAGGCGCTTCCTTGGTGTAGCCGCTCTCAATGAAATCCTAAAGAGACTTCACCTCCCAGAGAGGAAACTTGGGATCTACCCACTGGATCGCGTTGACCAAGACCTGGAGATAGGCAGACACCTCAGCCTTCATCACCTCCAAGGCGTAGTCGACAAACTCCTCGGACTTCTTAAAGTCCTCGACCACGTTCTAGGGGGGATCAAACAGCTTTCAACTTCATATCGAGCTGCTCCTTCTGAGCCCAAAAGGTATCCCTCTTAGGGAGTATACCCTAAACTCCGAAACTGCTTCAGCTCGATAAGCAAATCAACCTGCATATCAGCGAGCTCCCCTATAATTCGCTCGATTGCCGTCTCCTCACAAACGAGGTGAAAACAAGAAAAAAAGGGTCAAGTTAAAAGAGATCAATGAGTTACCAAAAGTGGGCCATGAAAAGAACAAACGGAAGTCTATAAAGGAGCAGGGATGAGAAAAACTTTACCAGGGTAAGACATTCAAAATGTGTCCTCATCACGACCTCGCTGTCGTTCAAATCAGAAGGGACCTCCCCTCATACCTGAGGATGAAGTATCCCATTCAGCGGATGCGTGCAGAGTTCTAGGTTACCCCGCAACATTGTTTTGTCGGAAATTTCCACCTTCCCGAGATTATGGCTAGGGGCCCAGAGACTCCTCGGATTCGCCACCTTTGGCGGTTGGTAAAGAGCCACTAAAGGGCAGTACTTCCCAGAAAAGGGAGTCTTCGAAGAAGTACCTGATGTGGTGGTTCGGTCAGGACTCTCTTCCGAGCCCCAGGTCCCCTGGAGGGGTTGGGAGCGACATGAACATTGGTAGGAGCATTAACCTACCTGGGGACAGGAGCCTCACTCTGGGAAGAAGAAGATCCCCCGGCAGCAGCAAGACAATCTTCGCTAGAACTCCTCACCCTCTTGGCTAGAGCATAAGGAAAAGCCACCTCGGTTGTGACATTATCTGAAAACAAGCAAAGTACCTCTTGGGTGATTGTTGGAGGCAGACCCAGTATGTTACTACTAAGGCATACGTTTGGTCACGCGCTTGGAATGAGGAGGAGGTGGATTGAAGGTTACCTACGCAGAAGACAACTCTGCCTTAGCCTGCTTGGAAAATTACTCAGTCAATAGAGACGGGCACGGACTGTTAACTGCCCGTGAGCCTAACCATAGACTCTGAAATCTCCCCGACTGAGCAGACTGAACATAATTCCCACTACTTGTGACGTTGAAATAAGTCATCAATGGCGTTCCGATCACTTCCCGATAGCTCACCAAAGCTCGGAGGAATATCCCGCTATGGGTGATAGAGATCCCAACGCACACCACCCTTATAGAAGAAGTAATACTTATTGTAGTTCGAGTTGGTGTCTTGGAAATCGTCCACTAGTCAAAAGTGAACATTCCAGGTCCATGCATGGCTCCTCCATTCCTCAAACTTCGGCCAACGAATTTGTATGTGATGAAGGTGGTTAGCCCCGACAGCCAACCGATAGAAACATAGGAAGATAGAAAGTGAATATGTTCATCCTTGATGTAAACACATGAACTTAAACCCAACCCACACCCGGATGGTCTTGGGTACCAGTTGCATGGGACCTATCCCGTAATAGCAACATAGAGCCTTCAAGTTGTCGCAAAGAGGAAAATGCAACCCAACATCAATCTAGGACGCGTAGACGTAAACATCTCCTTCATGCAGGTAATGCAGCCCTATGCTGGGATACGTAGGTGTGTCTACTTCTCCTAAACTCGTCAAGGTGACCACATCCTTAAACTGAGCCAGCCTCAACTCATTGGGTTTAATATCTAAGAAAACATCATGGTAAGACAATAACAAAACTAGAATAGCAAAACGGAGGAAACTTTATCGCTTAAAGGAAAAAAGAAAAAGAAAAAACTACTTGTTGGAGAAAAACCCGGGACATTAGTCTCAGGCACGTCCACCACGATCGGTGCGACGGCCTGGCTCCTAGAGGTTGGTTTCAGCACAAAGGACCTTTGGTCCTGCACTGGGGTAGAAACATCGATGATGGAAAGAGGGGCATTGGAAACCCTAATAGTAGCTTTCTCCCCAAACGTAGAATGATCTGGAGAAGGTTTAGAGGGTGAACCCTTGCCGAAATTTTGATTTTTGTTTTCATCCATGATCGTAAAGAGAATAAATTAACCTGAGTGAAAATGCTTAAGACAAAAGCTTGAACAAAGGATTGAGGCACATAAAAGGAGAACTTGAACTCGCAAAATAAGAAAACTTGGAATCGTAAAGCGCTAAGTGACAAAGGTTGGCTTTTAATAGCTAAATCTATGGAAACCGAACAATTATTTACAAGAAAATCAGACAATGATTACACCTCTTTTGGTGGAAAATTGAAGCAATATCATAGCCTAAAAGGTTACATCGGGAAGACAAAGGGTCAAAGCATTACGGAAAAATGTCAGCCTACCCCTATTACAGTAGTCAAACATAGGTGAATGCATCAGACGTCCTTTCAACCTCTCGCCAAACAATGCATTCATTAAATGCTCAAAACCTTACAAACAAAGGTGCTCGCCAAAGAGTAGTGACGGTAGTGTTTAACAAAAGAGTAGCGAATGAGCATCCATAAACCCTGGCAACCCAAAGTGTTTGCCTAAAAGGGTAAAGGAACAACATTCAAAAAAATGTAGAAACCAAAACCATTCGCCAAACAATACGGAGCATCAAAAGGCAAAAAGATCAAGCAAGACATGGAATGTCCAATTAAGAAGTCACTATCTCAAACCCTTCCTCACAAGATAAAGCTCAACTGAAGAAACTTCCCTCAATCTTCGGGGGGAAATGTTAGGTATCGATAGTGATGGTCCAATATGGGATAAGGTCCATCAGGCCCTCAAGGCTCAATAAACTTTCAGAGGCGTGAAACCCAAATCATACAAGACTAGGTCGACCCACACTAAGGGTAAGCTGGAACCGATAAAGCGGTTCAGTGCCAAACCCGGAACTAAAGTGGTGGACAAAGTTCCTACAGGTCGCCATAGACCAAGGCCAAAGCCTCCCACTGTTCTCCATGGGAGCGCTCGCCAATAACGTCAAACCTCTCAACTTTGGTCCCACAACTGACACCGAATATACAGCCACAATGTCCCTCATATCTCGAGCACATATTCTACCAAGATCACATAAAGCAACTGCAATATCACGTGATAACCGTAATATCTGTTATCCTTATCTTCAACGGCACAATATTTACATATGTATTCGATTACCAAAACGGTTTGGTCTTCCATCCCTATAAATACTCCTGATTTACATATGTTACATTACGTTTTGAGTTCATACACACATTATACTCATTTAAGCATCGAAGTGGGGCTTAGAGGAACCCCCTCTTCTGTGCTCCCCTTCTTGTAGGTTTATTGGACCTCCGGCGAAATCTTGCCGTCATCAACCAATTGACATCCAAATCACTGTAAAATCAGCATCCGAGAAATCCAGACCCAACAATTTTCAAATGAATTTAGAAATTATTCTCTACTTATAAGTTAGAACTCATAACCCTGGAGATTTGTTGAGTAAGACAATTTGGTTGAATATATGGTTATGAAAACAATATATTAGATATTAGAACCATTCATAAGGATATATCTTTTAGAGGGCAGTGTTAAAGTTCAAGACAAAAAAGTATGAAGATATTTAGTAGAGTTTTGACCATCAACATAAATGTAACAAACAGAAAATCCTCAAAACCTAACCATAGAAACCCAAAAGGAATCATTAGTTATTCAACAATTCCTCATGAATGATAAATTAGAAGACACAAAAAATAATTAAAAATACACAAAAATGAGAACTTGTGCATAAGTGTTAATACCTTTTGATTCTAATTAGGGTTAATAGGTCCAATTTAAATTTTATCCCCTTGGAGTGTCATTAGTTTGTCACTTTTGATTTGTTATGAAATAGTCAGGATTAATTTTTAAGTAAATGAAACTAAATTGACGAAATTGCAAATACAAAAGACTGAAATGCATTGGATGAACGGTCTAGTTTGCACAAAAGACTGAAATGCATAGTGATCTCATTTTAACCAGTACAAAGCGGGCGGTTTTTGAAGAACCAGACGGTTCTAATTTTTTTTCTTCTTCAAAAGTTAAACTAGGGGTATTTAATCTTTTTTCAAAAGTTAAAAAGTTGAAAGAAAAGACAATAACAGTAAAGTCACTAAGGAGAAGTGCATGGAGTTCCTGAAGAAGACGATAACAAAGAAGGCCGAGCAACAGAGAAGGCTGAGCAACTTAGTGTGCAAACTTCACAAATTGATCTATGGTCTGAAACAGTTCTCTAGGCAGTGGTACCACAGAGTTCATGTTTTGGTCGTGGAAAATGGATTTCTCTTGATGTATGAGAATCATTGCATGTACACCAAAAGGGTCTTGACACTATATGTAGATGACATACTCATAGCCATAAATAGCTTGGAGTTCCTCAGACAAGTAAAGGCATGATTTTCTTCTCTGTTTGGGATGAAGAACATGGGTGAGGCGGTGCACATCCTTGGGATTCAGATCTCGAGAGATTTCCGTAGGAGGCATTTGTGGCTTTCACAGGAAAGCTACATAAACAAAGTGTTGGAAATGTTCAACATGGGTAAGTGCGAACCAATAGAAACTCCAGTGTATGTTGGTCAACCTATCAAAATGGATATATGTTCGAAGACTATAAAAGAAATGGGTCGGATAAATAAATTATGTAGCTAACTGCAGTTAAAAGCCTGATGTGCGCAATAGTGTGTAGTCAGCCTGATATTTGTCATGCGGTTGGCATGGTATGTTGGTACCAAACTGAACCCGGATTGAAGAAATGGCAGGCAGTAAATAGGATCATGTGATATCTTAAGGGCATCGTCATGCTCTCTTCTAGAGACTTGCTAGATATCCGAGAATCTGTGGATGACTGGTATAACAATTTGGACTATGGTGGTGACTTTGTTGAGAGAAAACCCACCTAGGACTTTATGCTCTTCTCTCCGATGGTGCCATATCGTGGATGATCAAGAAGAATTCACACATTATATTGATCGCCATTGATGCCAAATGTGTGAGTATTGTGTGGACCATTCAGTAGGTTGTATGGATGAAGAGACTTCCGTATTGATTGTTGATTCATTGGAGTCGCAATCTCCGTGATATAGAAACCCAAGTATCATAACAAGTCATAGCAAGTAAATATCAAGCAAAATATGTTAAAGGCGTGGTTAGACACAAGGTGATGAGTTTGAAGTAATTGTCTACGGATGATATGGTCATGGGCCGTCTCTTCAACCTTGAAGAGGGAGTCTTTAGTGAGACATGTGTAGTCTCTGGGATTGTGTAGCCTTAGTTGATGTACTTCATTGATTTTATTTCCCATACAATGTTCTTTAACTTGAATTATATTTGAGTATGCATGTTTTCACAGTTTGAGTGTTTTGTATGTTCTTACTATGATAGTTTATTTATTTATGTCAAAGTTGATTAGATCGCCCTCTCACACGGGTGATAGCTCCTATGCCTTTGTGGCTAGGTGAGGCTGGTGATAGTTTCTAGTTCTGGAAGTCTTATGGGATGACCAAAAAGGGCTTTGTGTCCAGAACTATCTAATTTCTCACTACGACGGATTATGGTCTGTCAATCCACTCAGGGGTCGGATGGGAGTCTTTGGGACTTATTGTTCGGGTAATTTGTGTGCCTGATGGACATATGTTCAGAATTTGGACATATGCTCCATGGGAGAAGAGATATGTTGAAGCGCGTATTCCATACCGCGGTGCACCCAAAACGACCATGGGTATGACCCGAGATGTGATCTTAACTCAGAGTCGTGTGAGACCCAGAGCTCTTTACGTAAGAATCGCGTACGTACCCTTATTACTCTGAACAGAGACTTGAGGTTCAATTCAATGTTTGTTATCTTAGTCTGTGCTCCATGGGCCTTCGACGTATTCCGCCCAGGTCCTGGTTCTAAAAAAGCTAGTTGAATTGTGATGATAGTTTTGTGGGAAGAGGATGGTCATTATGGGATCTTCTCGATATTGTGTCCTCTAGGTGGACACCAACCACGGCGCCGGCGGCGGTTGTGGGAGCAATACATATATAGGTCTGAAAAATCATTGTGTGGTTAGACCTGGAGAAAGATTACAAGATCAAGGGTGCAGGGAAGATTTCCACTGTTGGTGTGGGATCCACGGGTCGCTGTGTATTATGAACAGGTGCGTAGCACTTTGCTCGGTGTGCCTGCCGGTCGCACGGCTACCTCCTCATATATGACTTTACTTTATAATGAAATTCGTTTTCTTGATGCTGGCATGATGAATGAGCGCCTCCTCACCCCCACTTTGTGCGAATGGGAGATGTTGGTTTTAAGATAATGGTTCGCCCATAAGTTGGAGCCCATTCACATAGGCACAACTGTGTCTTTGGCCTTAAAACCTATCCCTTTATATATCAGTATATATAGGGGTGCTTAGGCTTAGCAAAAACCGGATGATGATAGATAGCCACCCTACAGTTTAGACAGAGGTCAGTAGTTGTGGTATTATAGATCATTGCCCGTCAAACCGTGGCGTGTCCTCCCGTCCGGCAGACCGTGATCCCAACCTTAGGCAGATCCGCTTCTGCTTCCTCTAAGGCAATTGTTCTACGAGGTAACTTATAGTGTTATGTTGTTCCCTAATTGATTGCATGTTTCGCACATACTCCAACAGTTTGACTCGGCTTCTTCCCGCCTAGCTCAATAGAGTTGGCCGACGGAGGTGGAGACTATGATAACTATGATATTATGTGTTAATTGTTACCATAAGACCATGATACATACATCATATTTTAGGGAGGGCCCCGAGTGTTTTGGGCACAAGGGATGGAAGGTGTTACTTTTAAGTGCTCGCATTATATCTAGGTGTTCGCCTTTGTCCAAGTGCTTTACTGGTATTTTTCGGTACAAGTGTCAAACACCAAGGTGTCACCTAGTATCCAATACTTACCCCAAGACTCGATTAAAAAGTTGTTTTCGATTGAGTGTTATTAATTGTCACATTTTTTTATGCACCTACCTACTTCGAAATAACTCCTTCGGAATTTTTCTATACCATTCTTGTTTTCCAAAATTTGATTAGTGGTTTTGGGACCATCGACACCCCTTAATAAGTGCTATTAAACACATTAATTCTAATTGGAAGACAAGATACTTTTTCTTTAATGGAACGCCCAAGTCTTATCTTGTCCCCACCCCACTCTTGCGGAGTTCTCCAATCATGGTTTAAAGGCATTGAGCATTGAATGGTTGTGGGCCTTGGACCCGAGTATTTTCGTATTTGGCCCAAACGGATTGGTCCTGGACTTGTAAGCCCAAAAGCAATGCTTTTGTGCCTGTCACTTTGGCGTCGCTCCTTATGAGGCATGTATGATGGCGTTGCCTATAGAGGATGCGCCAAATGCCATCAATTCACTCCTGAACCCCAGACATGCAAGTACGAGGATAAAATGCATGTCGGAGCAGCTAGTGACTACCCTAGTCTAAACGCCTACGTTCCTATGGCATAGTTCAGCTATTTGTGGCAAGTAATGATCAAAGTGACAAGAAGGGCAACCTATACTTGAGTCGTTGTCCTACCCAAATCAATACCTCGGCCAACCATTTTTAGATTGATGTCCTATTACTGATTCCACCTACCATTTTGCTCTGCATTTATTCCAAACTAACTTCCACTAATTTCATCATCGGAGGGGAAACAGCGGGAAAACCCCGAGCTTTACTTCCGTGCAGGTCACCGAAGCAGCTAGGAGCAACCGGAAATAAAAGACTCCAGTTTTCGTGGCCCAACATATTGGCGTTGTCTGTGGGAACCCTTGGACGAAATCAGCTATGGTTCCCCTACAACTCGAGCAAAGACCAACAACTGAGAGGCTAACGAAGAGGACTAACTGGAAAGCCTCTAGTAGCACTTGGGACTATCAACATTCATGTCGTCCCAACCCGTTTAGCTCAGTCAGCCTACCCAAGAAGCACCTCTGTCACTGTGCAGCGAAGGCCCGAGCATGAGGCACCCAGACCGGAACATTCTCGTATCGCGTCTTCCGCTAAAAGATCACCACCACGAGTGGAGATCACCCCCAAAGTTGTTTTGTCACCGGCGTTCATGGAAGCTCTGGATGAACTCCTTGATCGAAGGGAGAGAAAAGCAACGACCCTAACAACTCAGAAAGTGGACGCCTGCAGGTAGGGCGGGCCGTTCCTGAAATCAAGACTGAGACCGAAATTTCAGTCTTGCATTCTGGAGGACCGAGACCGACCTCGGCCAAAAAAGCCCGCCCGATTAGGCATTTCTTGACTTGGGCCGGTCTCGGTCTTAGACCGAATCTGCACCCCAAAAACAAACTATGAGCTCCCGGTATTCTTTAGTAAAAGGCGAAAGAATAGTTCGCTATGAGCTCACCACATGGCTGCATGGTTTGTAAATTTATCAGGATGCAACTTTTATAGAGAAAGAAAACCTCCCAAATCCACATTCAATTCGGTCTGGTATTATGAAAATCCCAAATCCACATTACTTCGGTCTGGGCCGGTCCTAAATGGGCTTTCGGGAAAAAAGTCTGAGACCGACTTTGAAGAAAAAAAACGCACACTCGGTCTCTGTCCTAGTCGGTCCGGTCTCAGGCCGGTCTTATCGGGAATTCGGTCCAACAGTCTTTTTTATCACCCCTACATGCAGGATGGAGGAAGCCACCTCCAGGCCCCACATTCAACCAGTAACACCAATGGCACCCCAACCAACCGAGCTGCTTATGAGCGCCGCCACTGTAAGCACCAGGGTGACATTGGCTCATCCCTCTGGCATAATGAACAAGAAGGAAGTCGAAGAGCTTGTCGCCCAGAAGATGAGTGAACAAAAGGATAAAGCCATGCCACGTCTGCGAGATAGGGTGTTGCACCCGTTTGCCCCGGAGATCTTGTCTGTCACTGTATCGCCCCATGTGCAGATACCGGGGATTGATTATTATCGAGGAAAAGGTGACACAGTCAAACACATTCAAAGGCATGACGCCTCCTTGTTGGGACTTACAAATGTTGACAACCACTTCGCGCTCTTATTTCCAACCACATTGGGAGGTGTGGTGTCTTATTGGTTTTTTGGTTTCCCCAAGGTGTCGGTTAGATCTAGGGGATCTTAAGGTGAAGTTTATTGTACAATATATGGGAGGTCTCCAACTCCTAAAAAGCATGGGGACTCTGGCCCACCTGAAATGAAAAAAATGACAAACGCTTGGGTGACTTCTACACCAGGTTCAATAAGGAGATGGCTGAAATTGATCAGGCAATTACGGAAGAGGAGACTTTCGTAAGTGTGTTGGGTTCAATAGGATCGACATTGTAAGATAGCTTGAGCATTAGCCCCGTCAATACGGTAGAGGAGATGGTTGCACACGTTAAGTCTTATATAGAGTTGGAAAGTTGAAATGAAGGAAGGAAGGAAGGAAGATGAACAAAGAGGTCTCCAAAAAAGAAGCTCAAGAAGAGAAGAAGTCGGATCAGTGCCCCTCAAAATCAGGGCATGATGACAAGTGTCGCCAGTTTATGTCGCTCCCACATTCACGCCTTTAAATAGGGACATCTCGATAATCCTTGGAAAAATGGAAAGGAAGGATCTAGTAACGCCTCCACCGCAGCAAAAACGTGATGCGCTCATGGGGAACAATCCTAATCAATACTTTGATATCATCGTTCCAAAGGGCATCACACATATGATTGTCATATTCTGAAGAAGGACATTGAACGGCTAATTCAATAAGGGCATTTAAAAAATTTTGTGGTGCGCCGTGAAAAGAGTAGGAGACCTAGGAAAGAGAGACAAGTGTCACCTAAAAGGAGTCGTGAGGGGCCCAGGTCCAAGAAAGGGACCCTCAATGTGATAAGTGGTGGATTCACTTCTGGTGGAGAAACGGGCACCACCAGGGAGGTCTATGCCTCCCAAATATCGGGAACCTCTAAAGTAGGAAAGTGCCCTCGAGAGGATGAAGAGGTGGTCATCTCCTTTTGGGAGAAGGAGATGGGGCATGTCACCTCACCTCATGATGACGCCCTTGTGATTACAACGAAGATTGATGGATATGATGTGAAGAGGGTGGGTGTTGGTTGACTCGGTGAGTTCGACAGACGTCTTGTTTATTGACACTCTGATAAGAATAGGGAAGAAGGAGAAGGACTTACAAAAGGTCAATATTCCCCTAATGGAATTCGTCTCGCATACCACATACCCAGTAGGAGTCATCACCCTTCCATTGCACATGGGTGAAGGTAGGAAATCAGTGACTTTGGGTGTCACATTCATTTAAGTCGACACTCCTGCATCATACAACGCCATTTTGCGGTGTTCGACTCTGAATCCACGTAAGATGGTCCATTCCACTTACCACCAGTTGCTGAAGTTTTCAACGCCTCATAGAATCGGAGTGGTGAAGGGAAATTAGACAGCGACGCACAGTTTCTATGTCCATGCAATCCAATGCCATGTTCGAAAGAAGGAAGCTTTGACCATTTAAACGAAGGAGGATCCTCAGGAAGAAAAGTGTCGCCCTCAACAAGTGGAAGGGTTAAAAAAGATGTAAGTATATGGTCCTGGAAAAGAAGTGCATATCCGAGTGTCGCTCGTAGAAGAAGAGGGCAAGGCTTTGTCAATGCTTTTGGTGGAATTTAAAGAGTTGTTCTCATGGAAACCAAGCAACAAACATGCCTGAGATTAGTAAGGAGGTGATTGCCCATGAACTTAATATCGACCCAAGTATCATACCAATCGCTCAAAAGCGACGCCCCGTAAGGGAGAAAAAGGTAATCTCCATCAGACAGGATGTAGGGAAGTTGGTGGAGGCAAATTTTGTAGAGGAGATTAGGTGGAAAACCCGAGTGGCAAATCTTGTACTTGTAAAGAAAAACAACGGAAAATAGAGGATGTGTATTAACTTTCGAGATTTGAATAAAGCATGTCATATAGATTTGTATCCCTTATCCAGGATTGATGAATTGATAGACGCCACTTCAGGCCATGAACTTCTCAGGTTTATGGATGCTTACTCTGGGTATAACCAGATACAGATGGCCGATGGCGACGCTCATCATACAGCCTTTTATGTCGACAGTGATATTTATAACTATACAATCATGCCATTTGGGTTGATAAATGCGGGTGACACCTATCAAAGGATGGTGAACAAGCTCTTTTCTAGAATGATAGGCGACACCACGGAAGCAAATATGGATGACATGTTCGTGAAATCGGTAAAAGGTGTTGACCATGTTGAAGACTTGAGGAAAACTTTCCCAAGGATGTGCCTTTATCAAGTTAGTCTAAAGCCAGCAAAGTGCGCCTTTGGCGTTCAGTCAGGAAAGTTTATGGGATATATGGTTAGACAAAGACAGATAGAAGACAACCCTAAAAAATTGGACGTGATTGAAGCAATGAAAAGCCCCACTTACCACAAGGAAATGCAGAGTTTGAATGGAAGGTTAACGACGCTAAGTCATTTCTTGGCAAAGTCGGGGGACAAATCCTTACCATTTTTCCGGTTGTTTTGAGAGGGATTGTCGGACCAATCCCTCTAGAGTGTCATGCTCTAAGATCAAAGGCCCTCTGTCGGCTGAGGGGCACGCCCGAAACAACAACTGAAGACCTAGGTTAGGGTCCTGACTAGAGTTTCGCGCTACCAATGGATCCTTTCTCATTTGAGAGCAAGATTCCCAAGGCTGGTATGGATTTGTGGCGCCTACATTCGTCAGCAGGTCTCGCCTTAAGTCAAAGTAAGGCCCCATGTAAGGGAGGGCGTTCATCTCCAGCGCGCGCCAAGACTGGAAAAGAGGTGTTTGCCACTTTAGGCAGGGAGGGGAGTGCCTCATTGGAGTCTTTTTGATCATCCAGCAAAATCACCTCTAGGGACTGTGTCGACCTGGACCAGTAGCATGAGTCCGAGTTGGAGACGGCGTCTTAGGCCTCAAATCTTCCGCATGCATTGCATCTGTCGGATCAAAGGAAGGGTCAAATGGTCCCTTTTTTAGAACGCCATTATGATATCCGGTGTAGGTCCACATGATGTAGCCATAGGCCAAGACAGGGGGGACCCCATTTTTTAGTGAATAGAACGCTATTCTTATTACTAATAACAGTTTTATTAACCCAGTAGGATTTAGGAACCGCACCTTTGAAGGCGACGAAATCCTCATTTGTGGCGTCACTGAAAAGTTCGGTCAAGACCTTGAGAGGATCAAGCGAATCTTCCATGGGCTTCGCCTTCTTTTACCCCTTGAAGAATGGTGACTCTTACGCTTCTTTGAGCCCTCTAGAGTGTCACCCTTCTTTTCCCTTTTCTCCTTCTTCTCCTTAGGCGCCTTTTTATGTGAAACGTCTAAGACGTAAGAAATCAGGGAAAAATCCCTGTCTGCAAAAATAAAAGAACGGGTCATTACCGGAGTTAATGGAATGAGGTGACGCTCTACTTAGGAAACACTGACTTGCGCTAAGTCAGATTCACTAGTCTCCTTTTGATGATCCAAGTATATGGTCGTCAAGGCATCCATGTCAATTGAGGACAGCTCCTCAACTCTTAGGCAAGGATCTTTGCTCGCCTTCGCCAGCCCAAGGCACCAGGGAACGCCTCCTTGGAAAAAGAAATATGTTCTCTTCCAGTTCGAGTTCCTCGTTCGGAAACCCGTAACTAGTTGGCGAGCGGAAGCCCATCACCAATCTTTAAAAGGCGGCATCGCCCGGTTGGTAAAAAGGCACACCCCGAGATGGTTCGTATCAAGTCGGTAAAAACAAAAAAAAAAGTTTTAAGGAATACGACCATATACGATTGTGGCACAAAACTCTAAAGCCCACTCAGGTGCGAAGAGCGTTTGGTGAAAGCTGGGAGGGAGAAATGAGATAATGGCGACACAATTCGACTAGAGCCCACGAAAATTTGTTAATAGTGAAAGGGTTTGGGGGTATTTATAGACCCCTCCCCATATGTCAGTCGAAAGGTCGCCTAGTCTAGCCCTAGGTGTCTGAAATGACGGATTCGCCCCTGAAGCTTCTAGAAGGTCCCGCCAAAACATTTGAAATTCAAATTTTGAAAATTAAAAAAATGCAATCATGGCAGTGTCAGGGGCGAAATTTGCATGAATGATGAAGGATACGCATAGGTGTCTCATAGGTATCGCTCCATAAGGATACGCACTAGTATCAAGACTACTTAACCCCTGAGAATGTGCCGTTGTATACTCTAAAGGATCAGCTTTTTGAAGCAAAGTAATAATCTCTGATTGAGCGTCGCTCAATCATGGCTTCGGGGGCAGATGATGGGTTATGGGCCTTGGACCCGGGTGTTTTTTTATTTGGCCCAAACCGATTGGTGTTGGACTTGCAAGCCCAAAGGTGTCACTTGTGTGCTTGTCACTTTGGCGTCGCTCCTTAGGAGGCACGTATGATGGCGTCGCCTATAGAGGATGTGCCAAACGCCATCGCTTCCCTCCTAAGCCCCAGACATGAATGTACAAGGATTAAATGCATGTCAGAGCACCTAGTAACTACCCTAGTCTAAATGCCTACGCTCCTATGGCCTAGTTCGGCCATTTATAGCAAGTAATGATTAAAGTGACAAGAAGGACATCTTATACTAGAGTAGTTGTCCTACCCAAATCATTACCTCGACCAACCATGGTTCGCTCGCCCCATTCACAACTTGGATCACCATGGTAGGATGTGACCTTACCATGGTTCAAGTAAGGAGGGTTATAAATACCCATCCACTCACCTCATTCTAAGATTAATGGCTTATTACTGATTCCACCTACCATTTTGCTCTGCATTTATTCCAGACGAACCTCCATTCATTTCATCATCGGAGGGGAAACAACGGGAAACCCTCGTGCATTCCTTCCGTGTAGGTTCACCGGAGCAACTAGGAGCGACCGAAAAGAAGAGACTCCAGTTTTCGTGACCGAGCATATTGGTCATTGGAGCAGCTAGGAGCGACCGAAAAGAAAAGCCTCCGGTTTTCGTGACCCAACAAGCATTATCTATCTAAAACACTTTCAGAATTTTCACCCTATTCTTCGTATGACATGTCAGAGGCATCGCTTGCTTCTGCTGGAGTAAGAGTCTTAGCACCTTTCGCTCCATCAATTTGGTAAATTTCTAATTGTTTTCCTTCTTTTTATACAGAAGTTTGCCTCTTTATTCAGCACAGTATTGTACCTACACAAGGAATAGCATGTGTTGCTTTAGGAGAAGGGCTAAGCCTTCTGGAAAACGTAAGAGAAAGAATGACTCTTGTTGAGTCCTATAAATCTTTATCTCTACAGGCGTCGCTCCTTCGGGTTGAACCTGTGTAGAAATGACAACTTCGGGTCGACCCATTTATTCCATTCCGAACCTTAAGTCAGTTCTAAGGCTTTGAAGAGCTTTTATGTGGATGTGGTAAAAATCAAAATGTAATAAATGATAATGAATGCTGGTATTTATAGGCTTTGCTTAACCTAATGAACAGTGCTTCCTTTTTACCTTGGTTAGTCAGTTTAACTGAGGTCAAACTGACCTTCGGATGGGATAGGGGTCCTTCTTTACTAAATATAAGAGATATCTAATCCCATTTAATGTTGTCAGGCCTCCATTTAATGCGGCCTTATCCTGACTTATAATGGGCGACGCCTTCGTATATATCCTGACTTTAGTCAATATTGACGCCTTTAGCATATATTAACAGGCGGCGCCTTATATAAATGGATTATATAAATCAATAATATTATGTTTAGGTCAGTGATATAATGGCTTTTAAAATAAGGCGTCCCTTATAAACCCCATCATCTGCCCCCCAAGCCAAGCAGGAGTATCAGTCCTGGTTGGATAGAATCTCTCTATGAGTGCGACTTTATCCCTTCTTCACCGAGTATACCGAGTATACATAGCCGATCTTTTGCCCTTCTTCACCGAGTATAACGAGGAGGATCTCGATACCATCAACCTCATATACATAGCGCATTCAAAGGGGCGACTTTCCTTCATATCTAAAGATGCAACAGAGGCTATGATCACTAGCGCGGCGTTAAAGTCGTCAAATCCTCCATCAGAGATTGACTGGGTATTTTTCTAATCCTTTCTTTTTCTTTTGCAGATGATGATGATTTCGATTACTTATTTCAACCTTCTGGATCCTATGTCCAGGCGGCGACTGGTGTTCTCCCACCAATTCAAGAAGAGCCTTCTAAAAAGAAGCACAAGGCTAAATCAACAACTGTCAAGCGTCGCTCTAAGAAGGATAAGAGCAGCCCTGTCGACCCATCCAATACTATAGTATTGGATGAAAGTACCGAGGATACAGCGCCGCCAATAGGTATTCTTTTATGTTCAAGAATTTTTTCCATGTTTGATATTTGCTTTAGCTAACTGTTTATGGGTACAGCGTCGCCCGAGAGGGGAAGACTTTCTTCTTCGACTCTCGATCCTTCACCGCTTCGACAAGAACCACCTGCAAGGTCTTCCTCTCCTCTAGGCAATACTATGCCTGAGGCTTCGCAGAGGTCTCCTAGGCAATCCATCCATCCATCTACTGGATTAGGAACGCCTCGCTCCGAACAGCCTCCTGTTAGGCCAATAACGCCTCTTCCTGACGAGCCATCTGATAGACCAGCAACGCCTCAAGCGCGTGCCCGTGTCTTGTCAGTGGATCCTCCTTTTGGTCCTACCTAAGGTCCCGAATTTGATATGAGGCGACATTTGTACGAGACCCCAGTGGCTGAGAATCGCATGATGAACTGGGATCCCTGGCGTCGCCTACAAAACATGAATATTCCCGAAAGAACATCCCTTCAAGTAAGACTTCCCGAAAGAGCCCCTCCTCGATCTGACCTAGCTCTACGCATTGTGAGCGGGTCAGTTCTTCTGGGTGATTGTCGCCAGCTTCACTTTGATCCTCAATGGGTCGAAGGGGCTGTAAAGAATCATCTCACCTCCGTCGCCTCTGTAAGTTGTTACTTACCCCTCTTTTATTACTCATATTTGTTGGTCTAAACTTTTGTCTATAGCTTTTGGCTACAGAGACTGAAGTCGGTGCCTTAGCCGTGCACCTAGCCCACAAATGTGCTGCTATGGAAGACAATGCAGTTAGGGCTGCTAAGGCGACGCATCTTGAGAAGGTGAGAGCTGAGTGGCTGAAGGAGAAGACTAAATACGAGGAGGATACAGCCTTTCTTCGCCAACGTTTGGGTGAGGAGATTGAGCTTAAAGATGGGGCCATTGACAAGGCTCGATTTGCTGTTGAGAAGGCAAACAAATTTGCCCAACAGTTAGCAGAATGTGAGCAGGCTTCTAACCAAAATAGAGAGAATGCTCGCCGAGCTGAGAAGAGCCTATCCTCTCTAACAAAGGAGAAGGAAGCGGTTGAGAAGAACCTTAACCAAAGAGAAAGAGGTGGCGCTCCTATTAGCTGAGACTGCCCAAAAGGATAAAGAGGCGGCTTTTCTCCAACTTCAGGCTATTCAGAAGGAGAAATAGGCGGCGCTTCTTCAAATAGAGACTGTCAAAGTGGAGGCGGTGGAGTCTTTCAAGAAAACTGCCGCCTTCCATGAAGCTGCTGAGAGACACTTGGTCGCCAAGATCATCCGTATCTATGGAAGGCTAATTGCTGAGATTCATGAAAGTAAAAGGCTTTCAAGCTTTCTTACGGATGCAACAGCAAAATATGGAAGCTGAGGCAAGTCAGAAATCTGGTGCGACGCCAGATACCAGTAGCACACTTCCAGCTAAGGCTCGATAGAAAAGGGCGGCGCCTGAGCCTAGCAGCACAGTCTCAACTAGAGCTGGCCAGAAGAAGGCGGCACTCGAACCCAGCACCCTTCCACCTAAGGGTCCTTCCAAAAGCAATCCTCCTTCAAAAGCCACTTGAAGACTTTTAATATATATATATTGTTTTTGTTCTTATCTTTGTAATATTTTAGTCTTTGAACATTTTATCTTGTAAGTCATTATTGTTATAATGAAATCAAGGTATGTTTCTCATGGCGTCGACTTTCTTGACATTTATATCTTTATTAGACCAATGTCTTTAGTAACTTGCAATACTCATTAGTAATATTCAAATACTTGATATATTTACAATAGCATTGTAAATTACAACCTACGCATAGAATTTTTTCAAATGCTCCGCATTGAAGGTATTCCTTAGCTTTCTTCCTTCCTCATCCTCCAAGACATATGTGTTAG
Source organism: Chamaenerion angustifolium (assembly GCA_946814005.1). NCBI lineage: Eukaryota > Viridiplantae > Streptophyta > Magnoliopsida > Myrtales > Onagraceae > Chamaenerion > Chamaenerion angustifolium. The sequence goes on from OX328279.1 coordinate 8,880,064, forward strand.
GGTGAGGGACAGCAATGACCTTATAAGGCCCTTCCCATTTTGGAGATAGTTTATTCAGCATATCCAGGTGTGAGAATTCATTTCTTCTCCATACCATCTCCCCCGCGAAAAATTGGCGAGATAATACTCGCCGATTATAATATCTGGTCGTGGCCAACCTCATCCTTCCTTGAGTTTCATCAGATATCCATCTTTTAGCTTCCACTAAATCAAGGTCTACGCGCCTCTGTTCATCATTAGGCGCCGCCTCAAAATGTATTACTCGATGTGATGCGACCGCTATTTCAGTAGGGGCCACCGCTTCTGAACCATATACTAATCCAAATGGTGTTTCTCCTGAGGATGTTTTTGGTGTCGTCCTGATGGACCATATAACATTATCCAATTCATCGGTCCATCTTCCTTTTAAAGCATCAATGCGTTTTTTCAAAACATTGAGGATAATTTTGTTTGCCGCTTCTACTTGCCCATATCTGGATATAATTCTAGATTTCAAGAATTTCACCACCTGGAATTCAGTAGTCGACGCCAGAGCTTTGGCCTCCACCCACTTTGAAAAATAATCCACTGCCACTATAAGATAACACTTTTGCCTAGACTTGGGGAATGGACCTCAAATTGATTCCCCATTGCACAAATGGCCCGGCGACGCGCATAGGTATCAATTCCGACGGTGGACGCCCAATTCTTGGAGTGTATTTTTGACATGATTCACACTTTTTCACCATTTCATCCGCTTCCTTTGTCATTGTTGGCCAATAATACCCCTAATTTAAGGCTTTTCTAATAATAGACTTAGCCCTTTCATGGCAAGCAGCGTATCCTTCATGTAACTCTTTGAGAATAGTAGTAGTTTCAGTTTGAGCGACACATCGTAAAAATGGCGTTGAAAATCCCTTTTTGTAAAGGATTCCATCAATCAAGGTATAACTTGGGGCTATACGTTTCATTCTTTTCATTTCCGCTTGTTCTGATGGTTCGATCCCGGTCTCCAAATATGTCTTTATAGGCGTCGCCCATGTATCGACACTATGAATGCTAAAACAGTCATAGATTCCTTGAGATGAAATAATTTCGACGAAATGGACCTTCAAGGATGTATGCTTCCAGGCATATTTGCTCAAAGCATCCGCTTCTTCATTCTCTTCTCTTGGAATGGCGTTTATCTCAAATTGGGTGAACCCTTCAGTTAGACTTTTGGCTTCGCTCAAATACTTTTTCATCATCTTTCCTTTGGCCGCGTATTCCCCCTTTACTTGATTAACCACAAGTTGGGAATCGCAGTATACTTTAATAGATGTGATGCCTATACCCCTAGCTATCCTCAGACCCGCAATCAACGCCTCATATTCAGATTCGTTGTTGGTGGCCTTAAAAGTCAGAACCAGGGCATACTTTAAAGATTCCCCTCCATCTGGCGGAGTTAGCACCAATCCTGCTCCTGAGCCTTCAATGGATGAAGATCCATCTGTATACAACTTCCATACAGAAGTTGTTTCTTCTATGCTGAGTGGAGGCAGGATGTTTGTTGATGGTGATGCCTCCTTTTGGTCATGTGTGGACTCGACTATGAAGTCTGCCAAAGCTTGACCTTTAATGGCTGTCCTTGGAGCAAATTGAATTCGAAATTCACTTTACTCTATCGCCCACTTTATCATCCTCCCAGATGCATCTGGTTTTTGAAGAAAATGTTTTAGTGGTTGATTAGTTAATACAGTGATTTCATACTCGTGAGAGTAGGGGTGAAGCTTTCTAGCAGAAACTACCAACGCAAAGAGATGCTTCTCAACTTCTACATAGTTTATTTCTGCCTTGGAAAGGACTTTAGATACATAGTAAACTGGCACCTGGCCCGATTCTATGTTCTTTACAAGAATGGAGCTAACAGCCACCGGACTGACACTTAAGTAAAGAACTAAAGCGTCGCCCCTTTCTGGCTTAGCTAATGGAGGCAGTGTTCGAAGATGCTTCTTCAACTCTTGAAAGGCTTCCTCACAAGTTGATGTCCACTCGAACTTTTTATTGGCCCTTAATACTTGAAAAAAGGGTAGGGATCTATCCCCAGCTTTGGATAGAAATCGGCTTAGCGCAGCCAATCTTCCATTTAGACTTTGTACTTCCTTATGACAAGTAGGACTGTTCATACCCTCAATGGCACTTAGCTTCTCGGGATTGACTTCGATTCCTCTTTGGCTCACCATGTATCCCAAAAACTTTCCAGATTGGACTCTAAATGCACATTTCGCGGGTTTTAACCGCACCTGATGAAGCTTCATAACTTCGAAGGTTTTCCTACGGTCCTTTGTGTGGTCGACGTTGTTGATGGATTTCACTAGCATGTCATCGACATAAGCCTCCATGCTCACTCCTATCATGCCTGCAAAGAGCTTGTTGACCATCCTCTGATAGGTGGCACCAGCATTGATAAGTCTGAAAGGCATGACAGTATAGTGATATATATCACTATATGCATAAAAAGCTGTATGATGAGCGCCGTTGGTTGACATCTTGATTTGGTTATATCCCAAATAAGCATCCATGAAGCTCAATAACTCATGCCCTAAGGTGGCGTCGACCAATTGGTCAATTCGTGGCAAAGGATATGAATCTTTAGGGCATGCTTTGTTCAAGTCCCTAAAATCCACACACATTCTCCATTTGCCTGTTCTTTTCTTAACCAACACAGGGTTCGCAACCCATGTTTGGAATCTGATTTCCTTGACAAATCGAGCTTCAATCAACTTTGCCACTTCTTGCCGATTGGCAATGGCCTTTTCCTCCCCTACCGGTCGTCGCTTTTGAGCGATATGTTTGATACTTGTGTCAAGGTTGAGCTCGTGAGTAATGATCTCCTCACTTATACCCGGCATATCGCTTGGCTTCCAAGCAAAGAGCTCTCGAAATTCGATTAGCAGGAGGGTTAACGTTGTAGCCTGCTCTTCCGGAAGCGTCGCCCCAATATGGACGACCTTTTCAGGACCATCTATACATATCTTTACCAGTCCTTCCACTGGTGTTGGGCGAATTTTCCCTTCCCTTAAATCCTCCTCTGCTTAGATGGATAAGGTTTCCTTTCCTTTCAAGACTCGGTGCCTGGTGGATTGCACGTAGAAATTTCTAGCTCCCGGTTGATTGCCTTTTACCACTCCTATTCCATGAGGAGTTGGAAACTTCAGGAGTTGATGATAAGTTGAATGAACCATGCGGTATGGATTTAATGTAGATCGCCCCAAAATCACGTTGTATGCGGTAGGGGCGTCGACCACTACAAACGTGACAGCCATTGTCAAGGATTTCCATCCTTCACCTAAAAATACTGGTAAGGTAATGGCTCCTACAGGGTAGGTAGGAGTCGAAGTGAAGCCTAAAAGTGGGAAGTTCACTTTTTTTAGGTCTTTCTCACTCCTTCCCATTTTCTTTAGAGCGTCGAGGAAAAGAACATCTGTTGAACTTCCCGAATCTATAAGCACCCGCTCTACATCGTATCCCGCAATTTCTGCAGTGATGACCAATGCATCCTCATGTGGGCATGTCACGTGATCCATCTCATCCTCCCTGAAACTAATACTGGTTTCTTCTGGTGATCTAGGGCACTTTCCGGCCTTAGAGGTTCCAGAGAACTAAGTAGCATAAACTTCCCTAGCGCTACTAGTTTCTCCTCCCGAGGCAAAACCGTCACTAATCACCCGTACATGCCCTTGTTTTCCTCTAGAGCCTTCATCTCCTATTTCTCTTTTAGGCGACACCCTCCTGTCCCTCCGTGGGCTGGGACTCCGATCCCTTTTTGCCACGAAGTTTTTGAGAAGTCCCTTCTGGATGAGCACCTCATTATCCCTCTTTAAAATCTTGCAATTGTCAGTGCTATGCCCCTTACTTCGATGGTATCGACAATATTGTTCATGATAAGGGCCCATAGGTCCCCCTGACCTTCGAGGTAATGGTGGCGACGCCAAATCCCTCTTCTCCATTTCGTTCAAAATCACATAAATGTCTTGGTTTAAAGTCGTGAAAGCCTCAAAAACTTCTCGTGGTGGACGTGGGATATTGGGGCGGCGCCTGTCCTCTTGGGGACGACTTCGTCTATCCTCCTTTGACGAGTTCGCGACTTGGTGATGAATGGCGACCAGCGATGGAACCTTTGGCATCCATATTAACTTGGGCTCGATCTTTGGCCACTCTATCGTGGGCCAGATCGACTTTAGCATAAGCCGGTCCAGTTCGAATAACCTGGGTTTACCCCCTCCATGGTTATTGGGCCTTCGAGGCCTTTTCCTTATTGGGTTGTCACTATCAATACCCAACATTTTCCCCCGAAGCTTGAATGAAGTTTCTTCAGTCGAGCTTGATTCCTTGGTAGGGTTTGAGATAGTGACACTTGAATTTGGTCTTCTTTGTCTTTTTCTGTGGTTTATACCTTTATGAAAACTTTATGCTTGTTTGGCGATCAGTCGCTCAGTTGTTCATGGCTGAAGGAATATTCAATATTTTATTCCTTCTTGGCGAATACTCGAGGCAGTCTAGGCTTATGGAGTTTTACCCTTTGCTATTGGGCGATCACTGCCTTTGAAAAGGATTTCCCAAAAGGGCCTATTAGTGCGTTGGCGATCACTTTATCTGCCTAATGGACTTTAGCATTTAATAATTGCACAGTCATCCAGAAGTCGAACGGTCATTTGAAGCACGGCTGTCATTTAATATTCTGTAACCCAAGGGTAGTCTGACAGTTTTCTGTACTGGTCGACCGTTTGTCTCCTCGAGGTGTCTCTTAAAATTCTGACATTACTTCGATTTTTACCTAAAAGGTGCTATCATCCTCTGCATCGTTTCGATTCTATCTGTGGCAGTTACTCCTTTTTCGTCTATATAAGGGACAGCAGTTCCACTCTTTCGTCTTTTACGCTTCTATTCCCTCAGATTCTAGAGAATTCTCTCTCTTTTCCGATTTCAGTTCCTGCAATCTTCTTCTTCTTCTTGTCGATTTTCAAACCTTCAACCCTAAAAACATCCATGGCCACCCGTAGTCAATCGACCGGCAAGACAAAAATGACAGCCAACAAGTCTTCCTCTTCGGCCCCGCAGGTGCCAAAAAATGACAATGCTCCCCTATTAATCAGGGACGGTTCTACACCAGCCTCGGGTAAGAGGCACACTGACGTTGGAAGGTCCGCGGCCACACCTGTGGTGGTGGATGCGCCAAACACCAACACGCCCATCTTTTCCCCAAAAGGTAAATACTCTGTTTGTTGTTTTGTCTGAGAGTATCCCCTGTTTTTCTTGTTTTTATATTGTTTTTGCCATCTCTGAATTTCTAAGTAGATGTCAAGCCTAACGAACTGAAGCCGTCTCATTTCAAGATGGTAGTCTCCATCGGTGGCTTCAGTGAAGTGGATGCCCCCATGTACCCGGGCCTGAGACTGCATTATCCTCGGAATGGAGAGGTTTACATTTATGCGGCCCAGGTTGATGCTGGGTTGCGTTTTCCTCTCTGCAATGATTTGCAAGAACTGTGGTATTACAGGATAAGTCTCACTCAACTCGTGCCCAATGCCATTAGGATGTGGGTCGGATTCAAGTTCATGTGTATACGTCAAGAATGGACGTATTCACTGGCCTTGTTCTGATGTTTCTTCCGATTGGCCGCCGGAGCGAATCATCTCCATCACTTCCAGTCCCGCTGGCCGAAGTTTGAAGAGTGGAGAGTCCAGGCGTGGAGCTGGAATGTTCATGTCCGGTTGGTCGACGACTTCCGTGCCACCAACTCCAACTACAAGAAGTTCTACTTCTTCTACAAGGGGGCGTGTCCTGGGAGTTGTCTCAACCAGAAAGGTATATTCCCCTGCATTTGGCGAGCTATCAGGGAGCGACCGCAATGTCATCGACGATTTGTTCTGGTTGCACAGGTCCTCCAGTTTTCACCCCATCCACGTAGTGACGGAGACCACTGAGAATATGCTCGAGATGGCGGGAATTCATCAGGTCACGCCACTTCTTGTTGATTGGGTAATTCTTCTAACCTTTTTTTCTTTTTATTGGTTGTAGGCAATCGGGACTGTAAACTAATGGGTCTCTTTGATAACCAGGGTAAGCCGGGTCTGTCTTCAGACCAAGCATCGTTGAACCCTCCTCCTCCTCCCTCTAGGCATTCCTCCAAGAGAAAGCCTGAGGAGGAACGTCCCCTGGTCACCCCTGGCCCTCGCCAACCAGGTACATTGCTTTCTTACTCATACCTTTTTTATTTCCACGCCTTAAGTTTTTGGATTTTGATGCTTTTGTTTATTTTTTGCAAAGAAGCCCACTGCTGGCGTGGCTCGGGACCCCCTCCTCCTCCTGCCAAGAAGGTCAGGAGTTTAGGCAAGGAGCGCCCTGCTCTTCCCAAGAGTCCTCCGGCTCCTAAGGGTCCTATTGCCCCCAAGGATAAGGCTCTAGCCGTGGTCCCGGCGACCCCTACTCCTCCTGAGCCATCAGCCTCTATTCCTCCCAAGGAATCTGAGGTCTAGAAGAAGGGGCCTGACGCTCTGGGTTCTTCGAAGACTCGCCCTAGGGAGTACTACCCCTAGTGAGCTTGTTCCAGCCGCCCAAGACTGCCAACTCCCGGGGCGTCTGGATCCCCAACGGAGACTTCTCGAAGATGGGGGTCTCCGACAAGAAGTCTCTCCGGGGCAACCCGGATTTATGCATGCGACTCCTGGAGGGGGTAATTCCTCCCAATGATCGTTCTAAGGTTCCCTCGGAGTTGCCCCTCACCGAGAGGATGATGAGGTCACACTTCGAACGAGTCGCCCTGGTAAGACTTTAAATCCTTGTTGTGTTTTTTGTATTACTTGTACTTTTCATAAACTAACAACATTTTTGCCCCTTGTTCCCTTTTTTGCCAGCTCGTTCGAGAGGAGGTGGCGATCGGTCGGGTCGTCGGGGAGCTCGCCGATAAGAAGACTGACCTATTTATTGAGCTGGAGAAATACCGGAGCATGGGGTTCTCTCCTGGGCATATGGAGAGCATAAAGTCGACTGCCGACTCGGCAGTTTTCCTGGTGGAAAGTGCTCGAGAGGAGTAGTTCAAGAAGGAGGAGAGACTCCTCGCCTCCGTTAAGAAGAGGGAGGCAGATGCAGCGGTTGCCCTTCAGGAGTCTGAGGCGCTTCATCGGCACTTAGTCGAGGTTGAGGTTGTTAAAGCTCGCCTGGAGGCTGAGCTCAAGGAGGCCCAAATCCAGCGGGCAGATGCAGAAGAACAGAGGGCAGATGCAGAAGCTTAACGGGTCGCCGCTGAGTCTCAGAGGGAAGCTATTGAGGCACAGAGGGTTGCTGCTGAGGCCAGGGGGAACGCCCTGGAGGAGGAGAAGGAACAGATGGCCATTCAGCTAAAGTCTGTTCCATCCCACCAAAGCGTAGTCGACGACTTCAAGAAATCCGAGGAGTTCGTCGATTGTGCTTTGGAGGTGATGAAGTCAGAAATTGTTGACTACCTCCAAGTCCTGGTTGAGGACATTCAGGATGTTGACCCCAACTTCCCACTTCGGGAAGTTGAGGCTCTTAAGCCTTTCCTCCGGAGCACCCTTCCCCAAGAGACCCCTGCTGCTGCTGCTGAAGAGGTCGACCCGGCTGCTGCTGTCGAGGAGGTCGACCCGACTGCTGCTGTCGAGGAGGTTGCCCCCGAAGGCGAGCAGAGAGTCCCCGCTCCTGAAGAATACAAGGCCTGAAGCTTCCACCACTCTGGCGATCATCTTCTTAGATTCTAGATTTTTTGTTTTCAGATAATTGTTTTTATCCTTCCTTGTAATTATTTTTCGAATTCAGACTCGGTTATTATTTTTCTTTATAATACTGAATGCCTTCTATATTCGCAAGCCTTTATATTTATTTAACTTTGAATGTGTTGGCAATTCTTCCGAGATCTTAGTCATAATTACCTTCCACTTTTTCTTCACTTTATGAGAGTCTCAACCCTTAGGGTTTTTGGACTTTTCTTTAGGCTCAAAATGATAAGACTTTATAGAATTATCCATATATCTCGCCAAGTATAATCTCCTTAAGGAAAATATCTTAAGACTTAAAAGTATAGACTCCTAGGCTTGAAGATGTATAACCTTATTGAAGTTTAAACCTTTTGGAGTGTTCGCCTCCATGAAAGGAACTTGTTTCTTAAAGCTTCACCTTCCATAGTGATCGCTCAAGATTCCTTGTCCATCTTTCATAATTTTCTTCGTAAAGGAATTGTCACCCTTAGTAGATAACTTCTCCAAAATTTGTCCAACTTATAAGAGGATGGATTCCTTGATGGATTGATCATCTTCGTCGTTAGGACTCCTGCTTGATTTTGGTAACAGGTCTTTTGCCTGACTTTGGCGTCAGGTCTTTCGTTTTGCCTAACCTTGTTGCTAGGTCTTTTGCCTGACTTTGGCGTCAGGTCTTTCGTTTTGCCTAACCTTGTTGCTAGGTCTTTTGCCTGACTCTGGCGTCAGGTCTTTTGTTTTGTCTAACCTTGTTGCTTGGTCTTTTGTCTAACCTTGTTGCTAGGTCTTTTGCCTGACTTTGGTGTCAGGTCTTTTGTTTTGCCTAACCTTGTTGCTAGGTCTATTGCCTGACTTTGGCGTCAGGTCTTTTGCCCAATTTTGATATCAGGTCTTTGTTGTTGCCTAACTTTGGCGTCAGGTCTTTTTCCCAATTTTGATATCAGGTCTTTGTTGTTGCCTAGCTTTGGCGTTAGGTCTTTCGCCTGACTTTTGCGTCGAATTTTTTGCCCAATTTTGATATCAGGTCTTTGTTGTTGCCTAACTTTGGCGTTAGGTCTTTCGCCTGACTTTGACGTCAGTTCTTTTGCCCAATTTTGATATCAGGTCTTTGTTGCCTGATTCGGTCATCGGGTCTTTTGCCTGACTTTTGGCGTCAGGTCTTTTTTATTCAATGCATGATTCAGTCACCAGGTCTTTTGCCCGACTTTTGGCGTCAGGTCCTTTTTCTTCAATGCCTGATTCGGTCACCAGGTCTTTCGCTTGACTTTTGTCGTCAGGTTTTTTTTCTTCGATTTGATTCGAGTAGTCATGCTTTATGAAGGAATGACTTGTTTTATTGACATAAAACTTTGATTACAAGCTATGTATAAAATCTCCTTAAATGTTCAGAATTGAATGGACGAGGTAACATTTCGCCTTCGGTGGTTTCCAAATAGTAAGATCCTGGGGCGGCGATCTCTACTACCTTGTATGGTTCTTCCCACTTAGCTGAAAGTTTATTTTGGCTGTCCAGTCTTGTAAATTCATTCATTCTCATAACCATCTCCCTCACAAAAAAATTGGTGAGCGCTGACTTTTCTGTTGAAGTATCGAGCGGTCGTCAGTCGCATCTTGGCTTGTGTTCTTTCTAATTGCCACCTCTTTTCTTCTGCCAAGTCAAGGTCAGTCCTGCGCTCAATTTCGTTTGCCTCAGTGTTAAAGTGTAGGATTCTGTGGGTAGGCACCGCTATTTCGGCGGGTGCTACTGCTTCTAATCCGTACACTAAACTGAAGGGTGTTTCTCCAGTGGCTGCCTTAGGCGTTGTTCGGATAGCCCATAGTACGTTTTCCATCTCCTCTGCCCAATTTCCTTTGAATACTCGAACCCTTTTCTTGAGTCTTGCTAAAACAACTTTGTTGGCTGCTTCAGCTTGCCCATTCGTTTGAGGAAGATGCACTAAGCTGAACCGATGGTCGATATGGTATTCTTCGTAGAACCATTTGAGTTCTTTTCCTACAAATTGTGGACCATTATCGCTAATAAGTATCTTGAGAATGCCAAACCTGGAAAGTATGTTGATCTTCAGGAACTTGATCACTTGATATTCCGGTGTAGAAGCCAAAGCTTTCGACTCTATCCACTTGGTGAAGTAGTCGATCGCCACTATGATGTGAGTGCGCTTCCTAGTACTAATGGGAAAGGACCTAATATATCCATCCCCCATTGAGCAAAAGGCCAGGCACCTGCCATTGGGGACAACAGTGTTGGCGGTCGACCTGATCGTGGTGCAAACTGTTGGCAAGTCTCACACCTTTGCGTTAATTCAGCCGCATCTTTTCCCAAGGTTGGCCAGTAGTATCCCAGCCTAAAGATCTTTCTTGTTAATGATCGCGCACCTTCGTGGCATGCTGCTACTCCTTCATGAGCTTCACGAAGAACTCTTTCTGTTTCGGGATGAGCAACGCACCTTAGGTAAGGCGTCGAGTAGCCTCGCATGTAAAGTTCTCCGTCTATAATCAAGTAACTAACTGAAAGTCGTCTTATCCTTGTGGATTCGCCTTCTTCTTCTGGGAGAATTCCCTCTTTCAAGAAATTCTGGAATGGAGTCATCCATGTGACCTGTCCCTGAATATTGAAGACTTCTGATATGTTGTCGAGAACTGAACATAAGGCTTTTTCCAGGAACTGTACGTCTTGAGTTCTGGTTCCTCCAAACGCCAGCTTACTTAAAGAGTCTGCCATCTGGTTCTCTTGGCGAGGAATAGACTCAATCGCAAAATTTGGAATTTCTGCGACGAGTTTCTTGGCGATGTCGAGGTACTTCTTCATCTTTTCCCCCTCTCCTCGTAAGTGCCATTGACCTGATTGACAATAAGATCAGAGTCGCTTTTTACCTTAAGTGTCGATATACCCATTCCTTTTGCTAGTCTGAGTCCAGTAATAAGAGTCTCGTATTCTGCTTCATTATTGGTCGCCGGGAACGTTAGGGCGATCGCATACTTCAAAGGCTCGCCTTCAGGAGGAATGAGAATTAAACCTGCCCCCGAGCCTTCTCCTGAAGAAGATCCATCTGTATAAAGCTCCCAGATTTGGCTGTTGTCTGCTGATGCACTTGGCCTATTATCTGCTTCTGTTAGACCATTACTTGTTCTTTCCACGATGAAATCAGCTAGTGCTTGACCTTTGATGGCCATTTTGGCGCAAATTTGATCTTGAACTCGCTGAGCTCGATCGCTCACTTGACCATTCTTCTTGAAGAATCTGGTTTCAACAGGAAGTTTTTGAGAGGTTGATTGGTGAGGACTGTAATGTCGTGCGCGTGAAAATAAGGTCTCAGCTTTCGAGCAGCAATAACTAAGGCATAAAGATACTTCTCAATCTGGACATATTTTATTTCTGCAGAATTAAACATCTTGCTAACAAAATACACTGGACTCTCGACATTATCTTCTTCCCTTATTAAAACGGCACTGGCTGCCACATCACTGATGCTCAGGTAAAACAAGAGCAGCTCGCCTGGAATGGGTTTTGCCAGAGCTGGGAGTGTTTGAATGTGCTGCTTCAAGGATTGGAACGCCTCCTCGCAGTCTGGCATCAACTCGAACTTGTGGTTGACCCTTAGAGTTTTGAAGAACGGTAAGGACCTGTCGCTCGCCCTGGAGATGAAGCGATTGAGAGCAGCTAGGCGACCATTCATACATTGGACTTCCTTGTGGCATGTTGGCGACTTCAACTCTTCTATAGCCTTGAGCTTTTCCGGGTTTGCCTCAATACCTCGCTCGCTGACCATGAATCCCATGAATTTACCTGATTTGACTCCAAATGTGCACTTTGCCGGGTTCAGGCTAACGATGTATCTCCTCATGCACTCGAAAGCTTCACGAAGGTCAGCTGTGTGAGGACTGCCCTTGATTGTTTTGACGAGCATGTCGTCCACATAAGCCTCCATGTTTCTCCCCAGCATGTCTTGGAACAGGCGGTTCACCATCCGCTGATAGGTCGCCCTCGCATTGATTAGACCGAAGGGCATCACTTTGTAGCAAAGAATGTCCCCGTCTTCATAGAAAGCGGTATGGGCCTCATTATCTGGATGCATCCGGATCTAGTTGTATCCTGAATAGGCGTCCATGAAGCTCAACATCTCGTGACCAGAGGTTGCATCGACCAACTGATCAATCACGGGAAGAGGGTAGGAATCCTTGGGGCAAGCTCTGTTCAGGTCGCGGAATTCAACGGACATCCTCTAATTGCCATTTGATTTTTTGACCAGAACTGGGTTGGCGACCCAGCTCTGGAATCTCACCTCTCTGACAAAATCAGCTTCAATCAGCCTGCCAACTTCCTGTCTGATCGTCAGGCGCTTGTCTGTTCCGAACGATCTTCTTTTCTGGGCTATCGGCTTGATGGAAGGGTCTATCTTGAGCTCATGAGAGATGATGTCTGTACTGATACCTGGCATGTCACTTGGTTTCCAGGTAAAGAGCTCCTTGAATTCCCTGAGGAGGGCAGTCATGGCCTGCTTCTGGTCATTGTTCAATGTGGTCCCGATACGCACCTTCTTATCCGGGCCATCAACCTCAACTTCTTCCAACTCTTCCATAGGCGATGGTCGGGCCAAATCCTCACGAGGGTCAGACTCTGTCTCGATGGCGAGGGCTTCCCTTTGATTCTTCCTGCGCAGGCAGTTCACATAGCATTGTCGCGAGGAAGGCTGATCGCCAAGTACTTCTCCAATCACGTTGGGTGTGGGGAACTTCATTTTCTGATGAAATGTGGAGGCCACAATCTTGTTGGGATTGAACGTGGTCCTCCCCAGGATGGCGTTGTATGAAGTAGGCGAGTCGACCACCAGGAAGGTGACCACTACCTTGATGCTCTTCCATCCTTTGCCCAGGATCACGAGCAAGGTTATTGCCCCTAGTGGATAAGTCGTCCTCCCAGCGAACCCTATCAATGGAAAATCGACCCTCTTCAGGTCACGCTTGGACTTGCCCATCTTCTCAAAGGCGTCCAGGAACAAAATGTCTGTCGAGCTCCCTCCATCTATCAAAATCCTCTTCACGTCACAGTCGTCGAGATCAGCTGTGATAACTAGGGCATCATTGTGGGGAGTGGTGACATGTGCCAAATCGTCTTCAGAGAATGAGATGACAATGTCCTCTTCAGGTCGAGGTCGCTTTCCTAGCTGGACCGCTGTAGAAATTTGAGTCACATAGACCTCCCTTGCATGCGATCCCTCGCCTCCGGCGCCAAATCCCCCAGCAATCAGATTAACTACCCTCCTACTCAAGGATGGGCCAGCTTGCTCAGACGGAGCTGGCGAGCGGTTTCTTCTTGGTGGTGTTCGACTTCTATCTCGCCCCGCCACAAATTCTTTCAGCATCCCCCTCTGAATCAACTTCTCAATATCCCGCTTCAAAATGCGGCAATCATTAGTCATATGGCCCTTGCACTTGTGATATCTGCAATAACTCTCTGTATCCTTCCCAATAGGCTGACCACCCCTTCGAGGCATTGGTGGCCTTGCCAGAGATCTTCTCTCTATGTCGACTAGTACCTCCGAGATTTGCCCATTTAAAGGGACCTCTGGATTTCTAGGCCCTGGGTTCTGTTCTGTTCGGGGCCTGCTGTCTCGTCCCTTCTTGTCCTTCTTGACCTCCTTCTTACCATTGCGTCGGGGCTCAGGAACCACCCTTAGCGAGGTCATCAGGAAGTTAGACTCGGCGTTTGTTCTCTCAAGGTCTATGAAAACCTTTGCCCTGGCTGCTAGCTCCTCCAATGTCTGAATTTCCTGCACATGGTAACTGTTGCGTAGCTTTCTCGAGGCCTTGTTGGCCACGTCCAGTCCTCGATAGAAGTCTCGGATAATCTCCCCATCTGAGATTCGACGATCTATCTCCGTGACGTTTTGATGGAAACGCCCATAGAAATCAGCTAGTGACTCTCCAGGCTACTATTTGATCGCATCTGTTGGCGTTCACCCATATACCTCTCCAGGAACTTGCTTCTAAACTCTGACCAAGTCCCTATGGATCCTGCAGGGAGGCCGAACAACCAGGACGACACCGAACCCGATAGGGTTGACAGAAATAATAAAGCCAAGTGATTTGGATCATTTGACTTACCCAAAAGAATGACCTCATGCTTGTTGACGTGTATAGTGGGATCTCCTCCACCACTGTATTCGGGTATAGCCCAGGCAACGACGTCTTTCGGGATTTTGATGGCGACGAGATCATCGACGAAGGGATGAGCAGATCGCTCCCTGAAGGGAGCTGCGATTGTCGGCCACCTTTCCTGGAGCCTTCTGTTGATAAGCTCGTCCACCTGGTCCAAGGTGCATTGGTTTGGCGAAGCCCCATTCGGCATGGGACCAAATGGATTGGTGGAATAAGTAGCTGTCGGCGGTTCAGTGGACGCCGGGGGTAGGGACTAGTGTTCCGATGTCATCTCCTGATCCTCCTGGGGAGTCGTGGTGCCCGGATTCACAGTTTCAGTTGGCAGGGGCCCAGCGGCAGCAGGGCGAGTGTTTTCTTGAGGAGCAGGGGCTTGTCGGCGAGCCTGCCCTAGGATTACCTCCAGCAGTGACATCATCTTCGGAGTTAACTGGATGTTTTCCCCGACGATGTGGACGGTTTGCGGTGCTGGAGTCTCGGTATGGTTGGGAGCGAGAGTCGGTCTGGAATTACCGACGTGTTCTCGGGCCGCCCTTGGGGGGACGACATTGGGTGCTGCTTGGCTAGCAGGTTCTTGGTGGAGCGGCGAAGCGGCGACGGAATCAGAGCTGTCAGCGGACTGCTCATTGGCCTGGTTCCGGCGATTGCTTTGGGATCGAGTTTGCATGGCTGTATTACTCGTTCCCACAGACGGCACCAAATGTTGGATCTTGATTTACTGAATGTTGATCTAGCAGCGAATTAAATGCCAAAGGATGGTTGAATGATGCTCTCACCTTAGCTTCGGTGAACCTCCACGAAGGGGATCGCAACATAGGGGGTGTCTCTGGGTCCCTCTCCGATGCTTAAAACCTAATGAATGTATGTAAAACAAAGGTATTTATAGAGTGGGAGAGACCAAACCGTAGAAGGCAACTGTATATCTTTGTGAATATTGTGCTGTTGAAGATTAGGATAGTAGATATTACGGTTACTGTGTGATGTTGTAGTTACCATATCTAATCTTTAGTGAATATGTGTCCGAGATATGCGGGATATCGTGTCCATATTTTTATTAACGGTTGGTAGGACTAGACGAGAGAGGCAAAACTCTTTTCAGGGCAAGCACTTCTATGGCGAGCAGTAGGAGTTCACGACTTGGTGATGAATGGCGATCAGCGATGGAACCTTTGGCGTCCATATTAACTTGGGCTCGATCTTGGGCCACTCTATCGCGGGCCAGATCGACTTTAGCATAGGTCGGTCCAGTTCGAATAACCTGGGTTTACACCCTCCATGGTTATTGGGTCTTCGAGGCATTTTCCTTATTGGGTTGTCACTATCAATACCGAACATGACAAATATGTCATTTTACCATATTTCATTCTCATTCTATATTCCATTCCACCAAATAAATAACAGAATTCCTTATTCCATTCCATTCCACAAAAGAAACAACTTCATATTCTTATCTTGTATTCCTTATTCCCAATTCCTATTCTCTATTCCTTATTCCTTATTCCGTGAAAGAAACACCCCGTTAGTCTCCGGTGTTGATGATGGATATCGAGTGTCAGCATCCCGAAGACCAAGTCTTGACTCCTTAACCCGTGGAAGTTTTTTAAAAAGTAACTACTGTGCAAAAAATATTTGAAAAAATAACTATACAAAAAAAATATTTAGCAAAATGTATATAAGCGCTACTGGGGGTAGCATTTTTACAAAGTGCGCTACTTTGAGTAGCGTTTTTCAAAAAACGCTAATAATGGTAGCATTTTTCAAAAAACGCTAATAGGGGTAGCGTTTTTTTTTAGATTTTTTTTATGTATCTATTAAAAAAAATTATCAAATTGTAATCGTCGTATAGGGAGAGTGGGACCTACCTACGAGTCCACTTGATCACGCACGCCTTCATCGCTGATTAGTGAATCTCTACTTTATTTACAGTTCAAAAAAGCAACCGACGACAGAATTTATTAAATATTTCAGTTGGATTCGTTTTTCTTTTTACTGGATTTTATTCATAAAAATATTCAATTAAAAATTACTGCAGGTTAAAAAAAATGTTCATTTCTAATATATTTTTTCGCTTTAAACCGAAAGCTATATACTAACAAATAAATTGAGTGTATTAATTGTTATAAACTAAAGTAGGTTTTCTAAGCATTAAATACTAGTTAATATTTTATAATATATACTAAATAATGATTTTTATTTACTTATGAATTTTAAAAAAAAAACGTAAGAATCTAATAACCAGCCGACAACTTATACTGTCGGGTGAAGTCGGTAAGAGAATTTTGAATTATAATTTTTCAAAGTAGGTTTTCCAAAGTCCAATGCCACTACTAAATACCAATGCCACTACTAAATTATAATTTTGAATATGAACCAATTTGAATAATTAATTTTGATAAATAGGTAAGAGAATGTAAAAAAAAACTTATGGCCCATTCTTTTGACAGAATTTCAAAGAATTTGGGCTTACGGATTCCGTAAGCCCTTGTTCTTTTCACGGAATTGCTTCACATTTGCTTAGGAATTCCGAGCGGAGTAGGCTTAGGGTTTTCGGGTGAAAACTTCGGAATTCCTAAGCCTAGAATGCTTGGAATTCGGAATAGAGGGTCAAAAGACTATTATGCCCTCACTGAATTTGCGAAATTACGACCGTGCCCATCCTTGTGTCGTCTCTTCTCCAGCTGCTGAAGCTTCTTTGATTGTTGGCTTAGATACAAAACTGCCCTACCCTCACTTCTTCTTCACTTCTCAGGTTCTGTCTCCTTCGTTTCACGAGGAATCAACGAACTGAACTCCTTCATCCTCATGTACGGCTTCTCTTCGATCTTCTTCTCCACTTGGCTCTGAATATTTCGATTCACTGAGAAAGAGAGGAGAGAGCTCGAGGAATCCATGGAGTTGGAAGAGACGTCGTTGCTTCGGAATCGGTACTGGATCTTGAGGCACAGAAAGAGCATTCCCAATGAGAAAGGCCTTATTGTTTCTTCGATGGTTAGTTAGTTTTCGTTTCGTTTCCTCTATGATTGTGAAGAACAGTGGAGTATAGTTCTTGTTTTTGTTCTTATTGAGGTGTAGACAAGTCAGTTTGAGCTTCAGTTATGATTTTTTTCTGCTTAATGTGTAGTGAACGGATCCGGATGCGGGAATCCATTATGGATGTCTGAAAAAATTGAAATGTTTGAATTTCTGAATGATTTGAGCGGACTCAGCAGAGATCATAAGGAACATTCAAGAACAATGATTCTATTTGCATAATTGCATAGCTTCCTGTACCATGTGTGGGAACAAATGCAAACAGAAATGGAATAGTTTTTCTATGTTCTATGACTTGTTCTTCGAAAGCAAACCCAATCAAATAATAGTAGCCCAAGGCCAATAATATAGAATATATATAGTTAAATTAATATAAATAAATATAGTTAGATGTTTAGTAAAGTGGGATTTCTCAAACTGTGGTGTAAAATGATTTTCTTGAAGAAATGAGTTAACCGAGGTGAACGTGACTCACCACAGACTACAGATTGATTTTAACAACAGAAATAAGTTTTTCAAAAACAGGCATTACAATTTTGGTAATTGTTTTAATGGATACATAAAAAAAATCTTTAAAAAAAATTGACGTTTTTCATAAAAACGCTACCATGAGTAGCATTTTTCAAAACGCTACCTCTACTAGCGTTTTTTAAAAAACGTTCCACTACTAGCGTTTTTTTAAAAACGCTACTCAAAGCAGCGCATGTTGTAAAAAACTCTACCTCCAGTAGCGCTTATATACATTTTGCTAAATATATTTTTTTATAGTTAATTTTTTAAAATAATTTTTGCATAGTAGTTACTTTTTAAAAAACTTCTAGCCCGTGACCTGTCTAACAATGTGTCGCCCTTGCACCAATGATGCCTCTTAGGTAACCCTTAAGGATGCACGGTCACTAACACATGCAATTTTTCTAAGGCGGAAATTAAGGAACACACTTATTGAATTTTTTTCTAAAACTAAGCATTTTAGTTTTTTTTTTAGGAAAGTAAGTATAAAAAAAAAAATCGAAAAATAGGTATACACGCACCCCAAGTGACGCCTATTCATATGGGCGTCCAACACTTTCCTTTTTTTTTTAAACAATTTTGTTCCATAATGATGACACGATGTTTAATTAAAAATAAAATTATGTATCTATTAAAAAAATTATAGTAAGTAGATATTTTAATTGCGCTTCAAATGATGCAAAAAATATTAAATTTGGATTTACGAATTGCCTGTACGACATGCCATAGGTTGAGATATGAAAATTTGACTTAAAAAAATTATAACTCAGACCATGTAAGTCCAAACTCAACACGTTTAACGCCATTTATGTCGTAAATCAATTATCTATGTAGGGTAATTTTTTTTATTAGAAATACAGTGATTTTGTAACCTAACATCGTTTGTTTTATAATTTGACCGAAATAAGTAAATGCATTAGGTGAGAAATTTAATTATGTACTTACTCAAAAAAAATCAAAAAGATTACGGTGCGTAGATAATTTAATTACGAATCAAATGACGCTAACTATGCATTAAGTTTTTACTGACTGACTGTATAATACATACGATACAAAAACTTTCAAAATTTACTATGCAAATCACTATTTGAATTTTTTTTGTATCGTATGTAGAGTTTTTTACGTATCGTATTATACAGTCAGCCTAAAAGAATAACTTAACGCATAGTTAGCATCATTTGATTCGTAATTACATTATTTACGCACCGTAATCTTTTTGATTTTTTTTGAGTAAGTACATAATTAAATTTCTCACATAATGCATTTACTTAGTTTGGTCAAATTATAAAACAAACGTTGTTAGGTTACAAAATCACTGTATTTCTAATCAAAAAATTACCCTACGTGGATAATTGATTTACGATATAAATGACGTTAACCGTGTTGAGTTTGGACTTACATGGTATGAGTTATAATTTTTTTTAAGTCAAATTTTCATATCTCAACTTACGGCATGCCGTACAAGCAATCCGTAAATCCAAATTTAATATTTTTTGCATCATTTGAAGCGCAATTAAAATATCTACTTACTATAATTTTTTTAATAGAAATATAATTTTATTTTTAATTAAACATCGAGTCGTCATTATGGAACAAAATATTTTTTTTTTAAAGGAAAGTGTTGAGCGGCCATGTGAATAAGCGCCACCCTAGGGTGCGCGTATTGTCAATACGCGCTACCCGGGGTGCGCGTATACCTATTTTTCGAAATATTTTTTTCTATACTTATTTTTAAAAAAAAAAAACTAAAATGCTTAGGTTTTGAAAAAATTCTACTTAATTCCACTTAGAGGTGTCAATTCGGGTCAACCCGGCGGGGTCAACCCGACCCGACCCACCGCACTATGCGGGTCAACCCGAACCCGAACCGCGGCACTGTACGGGTCAGGTTTTACGACCCAAACCCGACCTGGCGGGTTGGTGGGTCGACCTGGCGGGTTGGCGGGTCGACCCGCCTGACCTGCCGTGGAGAAACAACATTGCTACCTCGATCCGCAGCATACCAACTAGTGGGTTTTGTTTAGGGTTTCTCATCATCATCCAGACATGGTATTAAAAGGAGTATGTGACAAATGATGTTTGCTATTAAATATTAATATACTTTGCAAGTGACATGACTGACATAATTTAGCATGCTTTGTTGTTTATATATTATTTTTTATTTAAGCCAAAAAATATATATATTATTTTTTATTGGGATAACGTGCATAGGATATAATAAAGGTTCTTAGACATTTGATGAATGAAAGGATGGATCTAAAGATGTGTATAATGTATTTAGGTTTAGTTTTTCCGGGTCGGGTTCGGGTCATACGGGTCAACTCGGACCCGACCCGTCTATTGTGACGGGTCAGACGGATCAACCCGAAAATGACCCGCCACACTTATTTGTGACTCGACCTCGGGTCGATTCCGTATCATTTTCGGGTCGGGTCATATTTTGACAGGTCTAATTCCACTAACATTAACTCAATAATAAATCAGTGTGATTTATTGTGTCCATTAACTCGTGTTAAAGATTCCCTATAAGTACTTTCTTATTACCTACCACAAATAATCTACTATTCATAGCATATATATTTATATTTAGAAGTTTTTTAAAAAGTAACCACTATAGGATATACGACGTCTAGTTAGCGTCATTTAATTCGTAATTAAATTATCTACTCACTTTAATTTTTTTGATTTTTTTTGAGTAAGTACATAATTAAATTTCTCACCTAATACATTTAATTATTTCGGTCAAATTTTAAGACAAACGATGTTAGGTTACAAAATCACTCTATTTATAATTACAAAAAATTACCCTAGGTAGATAATTTAATTACGACATAAATGACGTTCACCGTGGTCAGTTTAGACTTACAGGGTATGAGTTATATTTTTTTAAGTCAAATTTTCATATCTCAACTTATGGCAGGCAGAGCCTACAGTCAATCCGTAAGTCCAATTTTTTTTTTTTTGCATCATTTGAATCACAATTAAAATATCTACTTATTATAATTTTTTTTAATAAATACATAATTTTATTTTTAATTAAACATCGAATCGTCAAAAAAACGTAAAAAACAAAACGCCCCCCTAGTGTCGCTTGTTAAAAAGCGTTACTCAAAATAGCGCACGTTGTAAAAAACGTTATCCTCATTAGTGCTTATATACATTTTGTTAAATATTTTTTCAGTGCTTTTTCAATTTTGTTTGATACAGTACCTACTTTTTTAAAAAACTCTTATATTTACTCTCTCAATCTCGAACTAAACTAACTGTATTGGCCAAAAAAAAAAAAACTAACTAACTTTATAAAACAACTTTTCTTCATACATATAAAGGAGCATCACGTAAATTAAAAATTGAAATCACTGGAGTCCAACAAAACCATAGTTATCAGAACCGGACCGGACCTGATCTCTGTTCGGTTTGGTTCAGCTAAAAGACCGTTTTACATATAAACAGTGTGACCGAATTGAACCGAACGGTTTTTGTAGATCCGGCCGGTTTTTACAAAACCGGCCGGTTTCCGGTTCACCTTTTTTTGCAGATTATATTTCTACGGTTCAGCTTCTTGAAGAAGCCATGTACAGCTCAACGCCCTTTAGTCGGTGCTAGCTTTCAAGTGGTCTAAGCCCTCTCGTAATCCATTCCGTAGTACAAGAGAGAAGAAGAAGAGAACAGAAGAGAAGAAGAAGAAGAACTCCTACCTTCCGTTTCCGGTCTCTACTGTCTCCGGCGAGCAATTCTTGTAGGTTATTTGCTTGGATGAAATTTTTCTTCACATTTTCATATCACTTATTTTCAATTTTGTATGCTTTTATAGAAGAAGAAGCTATAAGCTTTTGATATCCACTAATATCACCTCTGTTGTACAGTATGTTGTACAATTTGTCTTCAATCTTCTTCGTCTTCTTGTCTTCGTCTTCGTTCCTGTCTTCTTTGTGTTCTTCAATTTTTTATTTATTTCATGGGCTGATCATCGAGGAACGGATGTGATCTAACAAACTTTGCTTATAGGTATATCTTTTATCCTCCCTTTTCTCATTGAAATATAGTTTGTTCTTGCCAATCAAGTGATAGAAATGGTGTAGCTGATCCTCTTTGATTTGTTTCTTCTGAAACCAAATACCGTGTAGTAATTTTTTGAAATAAATCTGTTTTATTCTGAAAGACATATTGTTTGGAATCATGAACTTCAACTGGCATTGCATCAACAAAGATTTATAAACTCTGATGCATCTGTTCTTGAG
Source organism: Chamaenerion angustifolium (assembly GCA_946814005.1). NCBI lineage: Eukaryota > Viridiplantae > Streptophyta > Magnoliopsida > Myrtales > Onagraceae > Chamaenerion > Chamaenerion angustifolium. The sequence continues at coordinate 8,901,731 of OX328279.1, forward strand.
ACTCTAGCTTTTTTTTCTTGTTTGTTTGGTTGATGTATTTGTTCTGCAGTGATGAGGCAAAGACTATAGAAGCAGTAGTTCACAGGATACTGGATGAACTACACCACACACGCTTGGTTGTAGCCAAATTTCCAATAGCAGGTATATCTAAACATGTATGTTAGTGTTGCTATATTTAATTGGATGTATATTGTAAATGGAAAGTTTGGGTTGGACTGGATATAGGTTGTATTCTACAAGAGATTTCACAATTTGTCTTCAGTCGTTCCTGTCTTCTTCAGTTCTTTGTGTTCTTCATTTTTTGTTACAAAACCCTCCAGATGTCACTAAAATTTTGGATATATTATTCTACATTTACAATTCTCTTCTACACTTGATTGTTCTTTCTTTCCGCTAAGCTTAAAGGCTACAGTCTATCTAAATTCGTGACGAAGGCCCTGGGTGCTCCTCCATCAAGTCCAACAGCATTTTCGCCTGGTTATAGACTGGTTTGATCCACTGTGCTGCAACTTGCGGATATTGTCCAAATGCAGAATATTCCAGATCCGAGTTCGATTAGTTCTAATTCAAAAGATCGAGGTGATCTTGCTTATCATTCCATCGTATTTCTTTACGTCTCAACCAATACTGTAATGTCGTCATCTGTGAATGCCAAATCTGAATTCTCCATTGCTTCAGGCTAAACTAGGAATTTTTTTCTCTTGATTTGTGAAATTAGCTGTTGAATCTGTTATCTACAATTCTATGGCAATACTATTGTTTACGGCTGGTGATTTTGTGCCTCTTGTCCGGATTTGAAGCACAAATTCAATCATCAACACGACTTTGGATTTTTTGGCAAGTATTGGTTGCAGCTCCATGTGTTGCTCTGCAAGTTTTTTTTGGTATGTGGCTGCTCTTTATACATTCTGAGAGCTACTAAATACAGGTGGTTTAGGGACTTGTATGATGAGTATTACCTGGAGAAATGAACAAGGCGCTGCTGTTATTAAGTTTGTATCTTCCTTTCTGACTGCAAATTCCTTTCGCCTCAACTTGGTTGACATTAGCCCGGTAATCAATCTATCTGGCTATCTTTCTGACAAGTGAAGCCAAACCTCCTCATCTTCAATATTAAACTGTAGTAAATTGTTCACAGGATTTTATCTTCAACTGTGGTGGTGTGTCAATTGCATTTGTGTTTGTGACAACTTGGGATAGGAATAACGTTTCAACCATCTTTAGCAGGTAAATCCATCTTATCAATGATTCCATCTCCAAGTCTTCTCGTCTCTAACAAGATATCCTTCACTGCAGAGCTCAAAAACTGAAAGAGCAATTTGCCCGTTGTAGTGTTGTGGTTACTCTTCCAAGCAAAGAGCAAAATGAATCGTTTGTGCGGTCGTATTTCAAGTGAATACTACATCTAAAATGAACATTATTTTGTATTATTATTATTATTATTATACAGTGGTGATCTTTATTTGTTTGTGCTTCTATTAAGGTTTGGGATGAAGGTTGGAAGACCCACATTTGTGCCTGTTCATGACATAGACATGGGCTTTGAGAAGATTGTACAGATAGCGGTTTCTCTTGGAGGTGAAATTGATGCTCATTTTTATTGGAGTGAATTTTGCTTCTTCTTGAGTTAACTGGATATTGATGTGAACTGCTGCAGTGTGCAAGAAGCATGATACCGTATCGAAACTAAAGATTGAGGTTAGTTCAGCAGCAAAATTGACATTTTTTTGTAACTTTGTTGATGGTAATTTACTTTTTGTGTGCACGGACTGTTTAAAGAAGATGCAATTGATTCAAAGGATGGATATCTTGGTGTCCATATTGACTGCTATACCAGGGATTGATGCTCATGATGCTAACACGGTACATCCTACCCACCTACTTACTAGAACGAGAAACATATATCTGTGCCTGCTTTTGATTTTCTATTTGTATATGATCAGCTGAATCAAGCAATTGGATCGATTCAAGCGATAGCTAAATCAGCAAAGCAACATATCTTGGAGAACACAGACCTCTCAGAGGAAAAGGCAGAGACCATCACTCACTTCTTCAGGGATTCGAACATGTACACAAGTCCCAAACTCATATCGTGAAAAAAGAGGGAATGGAATAGACACATTCTTATATTTCACTGGGATGGTGAGGAAGTGGAGTAGATAATATTAATCATATGCAATAGGGACTCACCATTTTCATTCGATTGGCATGAGTCACAGATCTAGATAAGATAAGTATCAATGTTGCTTGATACTATTTTCTATATTGATTTTTCACTTCAGAACTGAGGGTAGTTATTGCAACTACTTATCCCATAGTATAAATGTTACTCATCATATATAACTCCAAAATTTTTGTCCAGAAACATCTTATCACTTACTTGGATATGGAACCTAGGCGTCGACACCAAGGTGTCGCTTGTAGATTCTATAAGGGGGCGCCTATTCACCAGGGGACCCACTAACACCCTGATAGAAAGGACTGGTGACATTTAATGAAGATATCGAGTGTACCTAGCACACTTCGTTGGCGCACCATGTATACTTCGTTGATATTTTGGACCACCAGACCTGATATCAACTCTGGTTAATTTTCAGTCAACTGACAAGACTAACTAGGGTACAACCTTAATTGGATGAATATTGCACTGATTTTTTACTATAAATATGGCCTCACCTACGTTTGTATCAAGTAAAACACTCTGACATATACATGCCCACTCTTAAAATAACCTTTTAGGTGGTGTTTAATTGAGGTATTAACCATGTATTAGTATTAATTAATACAATTTTGATTAAAAATAATTGTATGTATTAGTTAACACACAATTATAGTGTTAATTGGGTATTGACTAATACATAATCTAACCATGGTATTATGTAATACATTGGTAAAAATTTAGTTAACTACCCTAAGTCTATTAATCCTAGCTAAGAATAGTTTATCATGTTAGTTTTTAGTTTTTATCAAACTTTGTGAATTTTAATATAAAATATTTTAAAATTATTATTTACTCAGATTATATAATAATAATTAATTAAAAAGTAATATATTAAATGAAAAATAAAATAATGTAATACTATTTATAATTTTTTATTATTAATTATTCCATATATATTTTATTTTAAAATAATGAATCACTAAGTCAACACACAATAACAGATGTTGGGAACCATTCAAAGTCAAAAACAATTTATGAGTTTATTTCGATGATGATATATGAAATATAATTAGTATTTTAAAAATAGCATTAAATAAAAATATATCACTTACTCTATTTTTTGACTGTTTATGTGTCATGGAGAAAAAAAACTTAGAAGTGGTTATTTAACTATTTCGTTTTTATATTTTGCTAAGTCACATGTCATGTTGTTCTCAAAATCGATTTGTAAAATCATGTTATTTTTATAAAATCATGTTGTTTGTAAAATCATGTAGTTCCACATATCTGTAAAATCAATGCAATGATCTTTTTCTTCTTTTCAATCACACAGAGTCGCTTGAAAACATGAAAGTTTTGAAGCTTTATGCATGCGAGTAACATTTTCATGATGAAATTGCAAAGAGTAGAAGAAAAGAATCGAAGTGGATTTAACCAATCATGACTCAAAGAGGATACTATCTCTTTTTTTCTCATTTTGTTTGTGATTTTTTTCCAATTTATATGAATATATTTTATTTTTAAAAAAAGAAATAAATTCATGTGTACAATTTCTTTACATTGCAAAATAAATGTAAGAGTGTTTTAAGTCTTTTTATCACTTTACGAATAATTCTATATCGAATCAAACACCGTCTTAAGTTATACATGTATAAGTATATCTTAATACATGTCACATCCAAACATAGTATTAAGTAATACGTATATTGCCTAATACGTGTATTACCTAATACATGTATTAACCAATACATCCAATCAAATGCCCCCTTAGTGACTTAATCACCGGAGGAGAAATAAAGATGGTTCTATGGAGATCCGGACACGAGAAGAAGGAAAAGGAACTAGGAGACACTACGCCAAATAAATAGAGGAAGAAGAGGTCCATGGATTCGTCATGAAAAATAATAGGAGGAAGGCTGAAAGATTAAAGGAAGATTGATAACTTTAATGCACTACTTAACAATTTAGAAGGGAATGATATTGAATATAAGGTGGAAATGCACACATGGAATAATATAAGAGCGGATGAATAGAGTAATTGAAAGATTGGATATTGTACTTAGCAGTACGGAATGGATAACCATGGTCCCCAGTTCGTAGTGCTTTAACAAGCTAGCAATAACATATGATAACTTATCTCGATTACTATAGCAATAATATTCTCGAATATACATAACCAAAAGAGGTTCCTCTTCAAACGTATGTGTCTGTAAAATCTTAAGTGAACTGAAATAATTGATATCGTGTGGTTCGAAAGCTAGCAAGAAAGAAGATAAGGAGTCCTTGAGTATAAATTCAATATATGTAGAATGGAATTAATCAAGTAAAGCAAAGCAAAGTTCAGCCATAACTAACACTAGATAAGAAAATTGATGGGTTATAAATATTGGACTGGGCTGGACTTAATATTCGGCCCAGATAAGCCTTTTGGACTTCACCTTTTTAGGCCCGGCAAGTTATAGGCGTCGCCATATGTAAAGACATGCCCAGTCAGGCGTCGCCTAAATTGGGTTCGTCAGAAAGCATTTCAAGACCAGTTTCAGTGGATGACAGTGCATTCACTGTCCACCTTAGATGGTGCGCCTGCACACCTATGACTTAGGCCGGCTGACTTTAGCATGCCTAGGATTAAACAAATACAAAGGAGGATCTACAATAGAGTAGCCACTAAAAACGAATATGCAGTAAAGTAACTATGGTCAATGCTTCTGAGGACAGCTAGGATGACTAAGGTAAAGTCTGACCAAACCATGGTTCCAGGTATGAAATACTATAAATAGCTCATCATCATCCTCATTACAGACTAAGTATTCTCTGAAACAGAAACCTTACATTCACATATTACAAACAACTTCCGACTGACTTAATCATCGGAGGGGAAACAACGGGACTTCCCGGGCTTTCCTTTGTGCAGGTATACGGAGCGGGTATCCGAGACGGGAATACGGTGTACGTGATCCAACACATTGGCGCCGTCTGTGGGAACCATTGAGCGAAAATCAGCCATGGCTCCACCAACAACACGAGCAAAGACCATTCGTGAAGTGAATGATGAGGACTCGCTCCAAAACCTGCAGCAGCATTTGGGACAGACCTCATACATACCGATACAAATGGTGCGACCTAGGTCTGTGCAACAAGAAAATATTCAGGCGGAAGAAGTGCCTCCTGAAGAACAGAGATACGACAACGACACACCTCGAGCGGCGCAGTCTCGCATAGAGTCGTCGTTCGCCAGAGCGCCGCCTCGACAAGTGGACATAAATGCAGAATTCATCCAGACACCAGCGTTCATGATGGCTCTCGATGAGCTCTTGGACAGAAGGGATCAAAGGACAGCTGCTCGGGCAGCTCAAAGAGCAAGCGCTCAGGCGGCGCATGAAGCCACATCAAGGCCAGCAGGCGCACCAGCAAATCCACCACCTGAGACGTTTCCTGTGGCAAGCATGGGAGCAGTAGGGGCTATTGTACCTGTGGCGTCTGCTCCAAGGATGTTAAGTGAAGACAGAGTCAAAGAAATCGTAGCTGAAACGCTAAAGGAGCAAAAGAATCGAACCATGCCTCACCTTCGAGACAGGTCAACGCATCCGTTCGCCCCAGAGATATTATCGGTGGCACTACCAGCACAGGTGCAGCCGACTTTTCGCATAGATACGTACAATGGGGATACTGATCCGGTCTTCCACATACAAAGGCATGAAAATTCTTTGTTGGGAAGAACAAGTGAGGAAACTCATTTGGCGTTACTCTTTCCAGCTACCTTGGGCGATGTGCCTGCACATTGGTTTTTCAACCTACCCAAGGCATCAGTAAAATCATGGACGGAGCTGAAGGACAAGTTCATCGTACAATACATGGGAGGGCGTCGCCTACTAAAAAGTGTGGGAACGCTCGACCATATCAGGCAGGGGGACCAGGAAAGTTTGGGCGACTTCTATTCCCGATTCAATAGGGAATTGGCTGGAATTGATCAAACCATCACGCAGGGAGAAACCATCCGAGCCTTCATAAGAGGATTGGGCCCAAAGGGATCGACTTTGTACGACAGTTTGAGTGTCCTACCAGTCAACACTGTGGAAGAAATGGCAGACAGAGTCAAGTCTTACATAGACTTGGAGATTTCACGAGAAGGAAGAAAGGTCCACAAAGAAGCGTCCCGAAAAGAGCATGCAGAAGGAAAAAGACCCGAGCAACGCTCCTCAAAGCACGATGAGCGAAAGCATGATGATAAGCGTCGCTCTTTCGGACCAAGGCCTGCTAGAGAAGCTTTCCAAAGCTACACCCCCCTGAATAGGGAAATTTCCATAATTTTAACAGAAATGGAGAAGAAGAATTGGGCGACGCCTCCTCCACCAAGGAAGCCAGACGCGGTTATGGGAAATAATCCTAACCAGTATTGCAGATACCACCGATGTAAGGGCCATCATACGGATGACTGCTATATTTTGAAAAAAGATATAGAAAGGTTGATCCAACAGGGGCACTTGAAGAACTTCTTGGCCCGACGCCAAAGGAGTAGGAGTCCGAGGAAGAGGGCGTCGCCTAGAAATATGCCACATGGGATGGGGCCTAGCAACAAGGTGGAGGATTTGAACATGATTAGTGGAGGCTTTACCTCGGGTGGAGAAACCTGTTCAGCAAGGGAGGGATACGCTTCTCAAATGTCTGGAACCGACAAGCTAGGAAAACGCCCAAGGGAAGAAGAGGAGGTGATCATTTCCTTTTCAGAAAAAGAAATGGGACATGTCACTTCTCCTCATGATGATGCCTTGGTGATTACAATGGGCGTAGATCGATTCAACATGAAGAGAATATTGGTGGACTCAGGAAGCTCAGCTGATATCTTATTTCTGGATGCATACAAACGAATGGGAAGAAAGGAGAAGGATCTGAAAAAGGTCAACTTTCCTTTGATGGGCTTCGCCTCGCACACCACCTACCCGGTAGGAGCAGTGACTTTGCCGGTCAGCTTGGGCGAAGGATGGCAAGTTTTGAACTTCGACATCACTTTCATTGTGGTGGATGCCCCAGCATCTTATAACGCCATTTTGGGAAGATCGACGTTGAACCCAAACAAGATGGTACACTCCACGTATCATCAGTTATTGAAGTTCCCTACACCCCATGGTGTAGGGGTTGTGAAGGGAGACCAACCTGCGGCACGAAGCTGCTATGTCCAGGCGACGCGTCGCCACTTCAAGAAAAGAGAATCCTTGGCAATTCAGACAGAAGAAGATCCAAGGGAGGAAAGGAGTCGTCCTCAACCCGTGGAAGGATTGAAGAAGGTGGAGATTGACGGTAAAGGGAAGGAAGTATCAATTGGAGCGACGCTCGGGGAAAATGAAGCTTATGCTATTTCGATGCTCCTTGTGGAGTTCAAGGAATTATTCGCTTGGAAACCAAGCGACATGCCGGGCATCAGCAAAGATGTCATTGCCCATGAACTCAATCTAGATCTAAATGTCAGGCCTATTGCTCAGAAGCGACGCCCTGTAGGTGAGGAAAAGGCCATCGCTATCAAGCAAGAAGTAGGAAAGCTCATTGAAGCAAAGTTTGTGAAGGAAATCAGGTTTCAGACCTGGGTCGCCAACCCTGTGTTGGTGAAGAAAAGCAATGGGAAGTGGAGGATGTGTATTGACTATCGCGACCTGAATAAAGCATGTCCGAAGGATTCTTATCCTTTGCCCAGAATCGATCAATTGGTCGATGCCACTTCTGGGCACGAGTTACTCAGCTTTATGGATGCATATTCTGGTTACAACCAGATACAAATGGCGGATGGCGACGCTCAACATACAGCTTTTTATGCGGATAGCGACATATATCATTACACGGTGATGCCTTTTGGTTTGTTGAATGCAGGAGCCACTTATCAGAGGATGATCAACAAGCTTTTCGATGGCATGATAGACGTCACCATGGAAGCATATGTTGATGACATGCTGGTAAAATCCATAAAGAGTGGGGACCACGTGGAGGACCTGAGGAAAACATTCGAAAGAATGTGCCTTCATCAAGTTCGCCTGAATCCAGCTAAGTGCGCTTTTGGCGTTCACTCGGGAAAATTTCTGGGATACATGGTAAGCCAAAGAGGAATAGAGGTCAATCCTGAGAAGCTGGAAGCCATTGAAGCCATGAGGAGTCCAACTTGCCACAAGGAAGTGCAGAGTTTGAATGGAAGATTGGCGGCGCTTAGCCGTTTTCTGGCAAAAGCAGGCGACAAATCACTCCCTTTCTTCCAGGTGCTAAGGGCCAACAAAAAATTTGAATGGACTGGTGAATGTGAGCAGGCTTTCCAGGACCTGAAAAAGCATCTCAAGACACTTCCACCTTTGGCGAAGCCTTCCAAAGGCGACGCTCTTTCCTTATATTTAAGTATTACACCAGTCGCTGTAAGTTCAGTATTGGTCAAGGAAGTAGGAAAAGGCCAGGTGCCAGTGTATTATGTATCGAAAGTACTTGCAAAATCTGAAATAAACTACTTGGAGGTTGAGAAGTACCTTTATGCGTTGGTAGTATCAGCAAGGAAGCTACGTCCTTATTTCCATGAGCATGAAATTACAGTTTTAACAAATCAACCGTTGAAACATTTTCTACAAAAGCCAGATGCTTCAGGAAGAATGGTCAAATGGGCTATCGAATTAAGCGAGTTTAGAATTAAATTCGCACCTAGAAACACCATTAAAGGTCAGGCATTGGCAGATTTCATTGTGGAATCCACATGTCCTCAACCGGCGACGCCTAAAGAAAAAGAAAAAGAAGAGAATCCTTGGATACTTCACACTGATGGATCCTCATCAGACGATGGCTCGGGGGCAGGATTAGTGTTAACACCACCAGATGGAGGAACACCGTTAACATATGCCCTGGTCCTCACTTTCAAGGCTACGAATAATGAAGCTGAGTATGAGGCGTTGGTTACGGGATTGCGATTAGCAAAAGGATTAGGAGTCACCTCTTTGCATGTGTTTTGTGATTCACAATTGGTGGTCAACCAAATCAAAGGGGAATATACGGCTAAAGGAGAAAAAATGAAGTTATATTGGAAAGAGGCTATGGCGTTGGTAGCAAGATTTAATAAATTTCAGATTGAAGCCATTCCCCGAGAAGCGAATCAAGAAGCAGATGCCCTGAGCAAATATGCTTGGCAGGCGACGCCCAGACATGCCCATTTCATAGAAACCAACCATGGAGAATGTGTTAGCTTTTATTGTGCTAACATAAGTGTCACTATTGATTGGGCGACGCCTATTCGATGTTATTTGGAATCAGGAGTACTCCCCACTGATGAAGCTCAGTCCAAAAAGATTGTTCGTTTAGCGCCTAGCTTCCGAATAATTGATGGACTAATGTATAAGAAGGGTTTCTCCACGCCCTATCTCAGATGCGTCGCTCACCCGGAAACGGTTACCATCTTAAGAGAAGTCCATGAAGGATACGCGGCCTGTCATGAAGGGGCAAGGTCGATTGTGAGAAAGATTCTGAATCAAGGTTATTATTGGCCTACAATGAATCAGGAGGCGACTGTTTTGGTTATGAAGTGTGAATCATGCCAGAAGTATAGTCCGAAGATAGTTCGTCCACCAGCAAACCTTACAAGTATATGTGCAGCATGGCCGTTTGCACAGTGGGGAATCGACTTAGTAGGACCATTGCCAAAATCCAAGCAACGCACCTATATAATAGTCGCCATCGACTATTTTTCGAAATGGATTGAAGCAAAGGCGATGGCATCAACCACTGAATTTCAAGTCATCAAATTTATTAAATCGAGAATTGTTTCTCGATATGGAATCCCAAGTGTGTTAGTCAGTGATAATGGCCCACAATTCGCTGGAAAAGAGTTAAAATGGTTTTGTGAAGAGTTAAAAATTGACCATAGGCATGCTTCAGTAAAACATGCGCAGGCCAATGGACAGGTGGAGGCAGCGAACAAAACAATCTTGAATGGTTTGAAGAAAAGACTAGATGCCTTGGGAGGAAAATGGACAAAAGAATTAGAAAACGTCTTATGGGCGTTGAGAACAACACCAAAGAAAGCAACTGGAGAGACGCCATTTGGATTGGTGTATGGATCAGAGGCGGTTGCTCCAACAGAAATAGCAGTCGAGTCCCACAGGGTAAGCCATTACGACGCTATAGACAATGATGATCAAAGGCGTTTGGAATTAGACATGGTAGATGAAAAGCGATGGACTTCAGAAGAAGTTCAGGGGCGTATGCGATTGGCTACGGCGAGATACTACAATAGGAAAGTATCATCTCGCCAATTTTTTGTGGGGGAGAGGGTATGGCGTAGGCACGAATTCTCACACCAGGATAGAGTAAACAAGCTGTCACCCAAATGGGAAGGACCCTACAAAGTCATCGCCATACCTCACCCAAATGCATATGTGTTAGAAGATTTAGAAGGAAAAGTGTTGAAGAATACTTTTAATGCTGAGCATTTGAAGAAATTTTATGCTTAATGATTGAAGGTGTTCGTAGCATTTGAAATTTTTCTTACTTAAATGTCGAAGGCGATGTATGAAGTATTGTTGAAATCATGGGGGTTATATGTAATGGCGATTATTTCTCTTTGATGAAATGGCGATTGCTTAAACAATGGATGAAATGGTGATGATTTAAAAGCTGGTTTAATGGCGATTGCTTAATATTCAATTAAGGTGTTCATTAAGTTGATTAAATGGTGACTACTGGAAATGGTTATCTCAAGTTATCAGCGATGACATTCAAAAACTTATTGGCGTTTGCTTAAGTTTGGAGATAAGACTTGTTATTTTAACAAGTAGCATAAAAATATAACTAAGTATGAAATAAAGCTAAGTATGGAAAAGCACATACAATGCATATAGAAATAAAGGATTCATAATAGCAACGGTGGAGCGTTGCAAAATTGTCTTTACAAAAAGGAAAAGAAACTAAGGAAGAGTTGAAGGCGTTGTTTTTGTAGGAGGGCCAGGAGCAGGCGTCTCTGAATTTGTCTCGACAGGCACTGGTTCAGGAGGCGGCTCTGTTGGAGAAGAATCACTAGAAGTGGAGCTATCATCACCAGTCTCTTCATCACTTCCAGACAACGCCTCAGCTTCTTCTTGAGCCTTCATGGCGAGGTACCCAGATAGAAACTCCAACTTATCCAAAGGAAAGTTGGGATCCACCTTACGGATATCCTTTTCAGCCTTCTTGAAGATGGCTAAAACGCCAGTACGGTTCCACTCGATGGCAGCCTTGGCGAAGTCTGGACTTGTACGGAAGGACTCCACAGCTTCTTCCAGGCGTTTGGGCAGTTCGGCTTTGAGGTGTTCCACCTCCTGAGTGGACTGAGACGCCTCTTTAATGGCCTGCTCGGCTTCCCTCTTGGCGTTCTCTGCTTCTTTGAAAGCGTTGTCCTTGTCTTTCTTGACAAGCGCCATCTCCTTTTGGATCTTATTGAGGGAAGCCTTCATGGCGTTCTCCCTATTCTGCGCATCCCTCAATTGATTGGCGAGCTGTTCCTTATGGACAAGGTCAGCCTCCAACTCCTTGCGAGCTGCTTCAGAAACAGCGAGACGATGCTGCAGCTTCTCCACCTCAAATTTCTCCTTCTCAGCCTGGCAAAGGCGGGCCTGGTCCCTCTCTCTTTCCTCAGTTAGGCCCATAAGAGTGGCGCCCATCTTCAGAGCAGCAGGAATGACCTGTAGAATAAACAAGGAAAAGTTAAGTAAAAATACAAGTATGAAAGTGAAAGCACTAAAGGAAAATGGCGTTTACCTGACTCTGTATTAAAGAGAGGGAATGGCGAACCAAACCCTCTATGGCTTCAGTCTCCAAGTTCAAGGGCCCCCTATCAGCAGGGGTACAAGCACCTGAGAGAAGGTGAAGCCCAAGGTTGGGGTCTATGCTGGAATGACCCGCCATCAAGGAGGTCTGCTGAAGCTTGGTACAAGGGACCCATGGCGCCTTTGGATTTGGAAGGTTGGCCTGGTCCAGCAGCTCTCGCCTGACGTCAAAGGCAGGCCCCTTGAATTGAGGAAGGTCCTCTGGGCGACGACGAATTAATGGAGAAGGAGGAGGCGATGACAACGAGTCGTCGCCAGGAGAAGTATCCACCAGGATTACTTCCTTAGAGGAGGAAGGTGCAGGTCGTGGAGGGGTTGGCGTCTTCTGTTTTGGAGGAGCATCAGGCGTCGCCCCTGTCGGATCAAAGGAAGGGTCAAATGGTCCCTTCTTAACAACACCCGAGTGATACTCGGTGTAGGCCCACATGATGCCACCATAGGCTAAGACTGGAGGACCCCACTTTTTTGTGAACAAAACATTATTCCTATTACTAGTGACGCTGTTATTTACCCAGTGAGATTTAGGAACCGCACCTTTAAAAGCTTCGACAGCGTCGTTGGTGTCGTCGCTGAAAAGCTCGGCAGGAGCCTTAAGAGGGTCCAAGGAATCCTCCATGGGCTTCGCCTTTTTCTTGCCCTTAGAGGAGTTGTGCCCTTTGCGCTTTTTGGAGCCCTCCGGAGCGTCGCCTTTAGGCTCCTTAGCCTTCTTCTCTTTCGTTTTCTTCTCCTTGGGCGCCTTTTTCTGGACAGGCGTTACAAGGTGAGAAAACATGGCAAAATCCCTATCTGCAATAAGAAAAAGAAAGGAAAGTCATTTACCGGAAAGAAAGGCAGAAGGCGACGATCTATTATGGAGACGCCAACATCTTCTAAGTCGGACTCACAGATCTCTTTGGAGATTATCTGCGCACGCCCTCCTTGATGATCCAAGTAGATGGCTGTCATGGCGTCCATTTCGGCGGAGGAAAAATCCTCGACGCCTGGAGCTAGATCTCTGCCACCTTTGGTCGTCACCAGACACCATGGAACGCCTCCTTGAAAGCAAAAGTAGGCGTTCTTCCAATTGCTATTACGGGATTTGTAACCCGTGACTAAGGGACGAGAAGCGTCCCAATCCCACTCTTTGATAGGGGGCGTCGCCCTAGTTGTGAAAAGGCGAACGCCATATCTATTTGTTTCTAGCCTATAAAAACTACGAAAAATGTTTAAAGAATACTCCCACCCTCTACGAAAGCAAAGGACCCTAAAACCTATCCAGGTGTGAAGGGCGTTGGGAGAAAGCTGGGTGGGAGAGATGCCAAAATGGCGACACAACTCCACTAGAGGAGGACAATAGGGGAATCTTAATCCCGCGGCGATTTGAGAAGGGAAAATAATCTCCTCGCCTTCCTTGGGATGACATATAGGGTGAGGGTTTTCAGGATCCGCATCATCTGGGATGGGATACCTGGGGGCTTGGGCGTCGCCCAAGCCCGCCTCAGCCACTGCTTGTTCGAAAGAACGAGGAGTGAGGAGATTTGGTTTAAGGTCGGAGAAAGGCGAAGGAAGGAAGATGTGGTTACCTATATCGGAATCAGACGCCATTCTTCTATAAGACCGAATGACGCGGAGATGATGAGCGTTTAGAGCGAGGGGAAAGCACCGAGCAATGATGAAAGGCGAAGGTGTTTCGAAAAAAGAAAAGCGAAGGCGTTTCGAATGGAAAGGCAAAGGCGTTGGAGAAAGAAAAGGCGACCGGAGAATTGACCGGAGTTTGGCCGGAATTCTAGAGAGAAGACAGAGGATTTTTAGAGAGAGAAAGCTTAAGGGGGAGTAAAAGTATTAAATGAAGGAGGGGTGGGGGTATTTATAATGGTTTGAAGGAGGCGAACCGTTTCGTAGGCGAGGAATTTACGGAAATACCCCTACGAATTATAAAGGCGAGCGGTTACTAAAGTGGAAATGACCATTTTACCCCTCCAAACAAAAACGGTCACAGCGTTTCCCGAGGCTTCTAGAAGATCCCGCCAAAATTCAAATTTCAAATTTGAATTATAACGGAAAAGTCGCCCAATGCATGATAGACACGTGGACGACGGTTACGATAAGTATGGTTACAGGCGACGCCTATAAATTGAAGAATCATCTTCTAAGCAGCTGAGCGTCGCCTAAATATGAAAATAAATCAAGAAAACGGCTTTCAAAAGGAGTTTAAAATTCTCAAATGAGCGTCGTTCATTTAAGACTTCGGGGGCAGATGATGGGTTATAAATATTGGACTGGGCTGGACTTAATATTCGGCCCAGATAAGCCTTTTGGACTTCACCTTTTTAGGCCCGGCAAGTTATAGGCGTCGCCATATGTAAAGACATGCCCAGTCAGGCGTCGCCTAAATTGGGTTCGTCAGAAAGCATTTCAAGACCAGTTTCAGTGGATGACAGTGCATTCACTGTCCACCTTAGATGGTGCGCCTGCACACCTATGACTTAGGCCGGCTGACTTTAGCATGCCTAGGATTAAACAAATACAAAGGAGGATCTACAATAGAGTAGCCACTAAAAACGAATATGCAGTAAAGTAACTATGGTCAATGCTTCTGAGGACAGCTAGGATGACTAAGGTAAAGTCTGACCAAACCATGGTTCCAGGTATGAAATACTATAAATAGCTCATCATCATCCTCATTACAGACTAAGTATTCTCTGAAACAGAAACCTTACATTCACATATTACAAACAACTTCCGACTGACTTAATCATCGGAGGGGAAATAACGGGACTTCCCGGGCTTTCCTTTGTGCAGGTATACGGAGCGGGTATCCGAGACGGGAATACGGTGTACGTGATCCAACAAAAATTAAAAGAAACTTTGCAGTCGGGCACAACTTAGAGTGCAATCCATGTCGAAGAGGAGATGCAATTGCAAGCAATAATAGATTGTGGAGGAGGGAGGATATATACTACACCAAAGATCAAGAATGAAATGGTTATACCATGGGGACAAAAACTCTAAATTCTTCCACTTGACAACGATAGACATGAGAAGGAGAAATAAGATCCTTAGATTGAAGAAATTGGAAGGTAGTAGGAAAGAAAGATGATTTTACAATTGGGGGATTTCGATAAATCATTATACACATTCGGTGGGTATGAATGAGGGAGACACATTCTCAGATGCATACCTAGTCAAGTATTAGAAGATGTGAATAGGAATTTGATCAAGGAGGCCACAATGGAAGAGGTACGGAGAATTACTTTTCAAAGGGGAAAGGGGTATCGAGCTCCGGGTTCGTAGGCCCAAGGAATTGGGACATTGTAGGTCCAAACGTCTTCACCTCGGTCAATTTCTTTCTAAGGTTAGCTATGGTCCAAAAATTTGTTAACCATACTGACATCACCCTTATTACGAAAAGTGGCTAATACGAACTCGCCTATTAATTTTCGCTCGATAAGCCTGTATAATTTGGCAAAACAAAAAAGTATTTCTAACGTGTTAAGCCAATCTCTTTAAATATTTCCTTTTGAATATTATCACTCCATATCATAGTGCATTTTTGCAGGTCGTTTAATCCAGAATAACATAATGTGATAGTGATTGTACATGAAGTATTCTATTACCTCAAATCACGTCGCAATGATAGAAGAATGAATGGCGTAGTCAAGCAGCATATGGAGAAGGCATACAATCGAATAGAATGAGACTTCCTAATCGAGGTTATGGAACGGATGGGGCTCCACAGAACGTGGATCCAATGGATCAAGGAATGCAATTTACACGACCTCATATCAAGTGCTTATCAACGGCAAGAGAACGACAAGAATCCAACCAACACAGGGACTGCGGCAAAGAGACCCATTGTAACCACACTTGTTTATCATGGTAGCAGATGTCCGCATGAGACGGATCTAAAAGATGTCCGCATGAGACAGATCTAAAAGGTTGTCAATGACCAAAAACTGAAGGAGCTGCAATTACGACGAGGATGTCCAACCTTGCACCACTTGTTCATTACGGAGGATTCCCTATTTTTCTTAAAGGTACGACAACAAATTCAAGGAAAAAAAATGACAACATTGACACGTACTGCATAACCTCGGTCCAACGTATAATGTTCAAAACTCCAATATTTACTTCAGTTTCAATGCAACCGATGAAATAAAGGAGATCAAGGATGTCGTCGACATCAGGTGTGTGTGGGATCCAAGGAAGTATCTAGGCCTACCAAAATTAGGGGCAAATCAAAGAAGGAAACTCTAGGCTTTCTCAAATCAATAAGTTAGGATAAATTACGGAGTTCGAAGGCAAAGGTCATAAACAATGCAGGAAAGGCGGAACTCATAAATTCAGTCATTACGATCATCCCAACATACGTCATGAGTATCTCCTTTCCAAAATGTGGTGCTCATAAGTGAAATCTATTATTGCAGAATTGTGGTGGGGATTATCGAACGAGGGAAAGAAGATACACCGGAGGAAGTGGACTCGTTGACGAAATCAAAAAGGATCGGTAACCTTGTCTTTAAGGAGCTCAATGCTTTTAACACAGACTGTTTTACAAAAATGGTGGATCGATTGATATTGGAGCCAAACGCCTCATGGGTGAGGAACTTCAAGGGACTGTATTATCCCAACAATGATTTCCTTAGGGCATTAATGGGAGGTCATGCATCATGGGTATGGTCTAGTCTTATAAAGTGACAGGAAGTATTGTGCATGGAAGGAATATAGCTGATTCAGGATGGCTCATCTGTGAACATGGTATTAGAGTTGGTCGATCAGGGACCGAATCTAGATGTTCGTTGCAAATCTGTTGCTGAATTCTTCACAAATCTGCCAGAACTTCTTTAGTATTCCATCGGTTAAGTTCAGCAGCTTCACCAACTATTGTTGTCGTCTTCAGCAAATTTAGGTTTTGTCTTCATCTTCAGCAGGTTCAGCTACTCCGCGAAGCAGCTTTGCTTTTGATCACGTTCACAATCCACCGATTGGCACCTTCTGAGCTATGTGTCCATCTCGTGCGTTAAGATTATTCAACACCGATCCAAACTTCTTCTACGATTCTGATCCATCACCAGATCGGTGATTCATCTGTAATATGAATCCAGGTTCAGCAATCTCCAAACAGATCAACAATCTCCAAAACAAAAGCTCAAATAGCTCAGTAGCACCGAAAGCTAAAGCCATTACAATCCAACAACAACATCGGTCCAAATATAAATCTCCGATCAGACTTGCAAGCTCCTGATTCTTATTCACCCAATAAGAACCTAAAATCAATTAAGCTGAGAATTTGAATCTAGCTAAAATAGAAGCTAAAATCAAGCTCGATTGAAGATGAGAATTCGAATCCAGCTCAACACAAGCTGAAATCAAGCTAACATCGGAGATTCACGATGATCCTGTTCCAGCTTTTTCCATGTATTCAAATCACTGACCTGGTTAACTCTATTCTTCTTTACTGAACTGCTATATTAATCTGTTCTCCTATCCCATGGTTTTGGCATAGCTGAATCAAGTTGCTCTATTTTGTTGTTACTTACAACATGTTGCTCTGTTCTGACTGTGATGTTGCTGCTACTGAACTAAAGATATTATGATTTATGATATTGTTGCTCTACTATTTCTGACGATGATCCCAATGCCTTAGAATAGAATAAACTACTCCAATGCTGATTCATTAGTTGATTTGCTGCTACAATGTTGATTTGTGCCTCATAATGTTGATTTGCTATGCTGAAATGGTTTGTGATGATTTGTGAATATATTGATCTTGCATAAGCAAGCTGTTGTTAAGATCGCTATGGGCTCTGGCTGCAATTGTAAGTGTCAATCAGATTTTACTTACCTTGTCATTAAGTTTGGCATGGCCACGATGACATGACTGAGATGACACCACGATGGCATGACCCTTTTAGTTTACTTTTTTACTTACTCTTCTGCATTCGGTATGATGATCTTGTGTCGGGTGCGGTGTGTCTTCACCGACAATGGAAGGTGTGCGAGTTCACTTGATTGTAGATTTGGTAGGTATCAATTTAATCATTCAGTACGAGCATTGGAGCGTGATATAGTTTGAGGACTCAATTGACGTTTCTCAAAAGATTGAAAATACAGTGAATGTTAGAGGCCTGTATTTTAATAGTTTAGAAACTAATGTACTTAGTTATTATTACATGTGTAACAACCAAACTTTGCAAGAGAAGAAATTCAAAGGCAAATGACAATTAATGGTAAAATTTAAGGATAAAACAAGATTTTGTATGGGAAGGCATATCTTTGGCATGGTTAACATTTGGGCAACCGAAAATCCTCAAAGATCATGGGATAAATGAGATATTTTGTTTTATGAATACAACTTAGGCTAGATTATTATAGCCCGTATGAATCCCTGGAGAGTTAGAAACAAAAGAAAAGAGTTTGGAAAAGGAAATTGGCGAAAATTCACAGTGTGACCGAACCACCATGAAATCAGCCGAAGTTGAACGCATAGTTATCAGAACCGGACCGACCATCGAACCAGCAAGGGGGTCGGTTCACGTTTTGGCCGGTCCAACCCGGTTCAGTGTGTGGTTCACTGTTCACAAGGGGAAACAAAACTGAAAATTTAAAATACATACATAGTCTTAAACACAGACATAATTACCTCAAAATACATAGTCTCTCACACACACAAACTACATAGTTTCAATTTCAAATACACATTACTCTTAATTCTCAAACACAATACACAATAGTAGTGAACCGGTTTAACCAATTGGGTTAAGCCGATTGGTTTGTGCAGAACCAAACCAATCAGTTTAAATCCAAAAACAAATTGGTCTGTAAAAAAAATTCAGCTAAAAAGTGAATCGGAAACCGATCGGTTTTTAAAAAACCGTCCGTTCCAAAAAACGCCCAGTTCAACCCAGTTCAAATATTGTTCATTTGTAAAACAGTGTTTTAATTGAACCAAACCGGACAGGGGTCCGGTTCCCGGTCGGACTGCCGGTCCGGTTCTGATAACTATGGTTGAACGTCAACAAGCCACCATTAATTGTGAATTTCACTATAGTAGAGTTTATTCTCGTTTTTGCCATGGTTAGATTCTTAGGCTCCTAAATAACCCAAACCAAGTGACGGGATTGAATTTGATTGACCGATGAGATATCGAACTTAGAATATTCAACCACAATTTTAAAATCGAAGATTTGATGGACTAAACGTGACTCTTTTATTCATTATTTCATGAGAGAGAATCAAAGGCCTTGTAGTTCATTTTAAGAGCTTTCCATAGACACCAAGAACACCCAAAACGAAGCTCCGATGAGAGAGAATGAAGCCCTCAAGTTTTGCTCAGCATCTGTAAATAAAATATGTCCTTAAGTTGAAGTTGAAGTTGACCACGTCTAACCAACTTAGACCAGCGCGTGTGGGTCACTCCAATGTCGAAACGCAATTCTGTTTGCAGCATTAGACTCGTAACTCAATCCTATACCTACAGTAATTTGGGTGATTGTTCTGAGATGGTTGAAAATGGTAAATAATAGGATATCGGGTTTTGTCTCATTTTGTGTGCCACGAACAGAACAATAAATCTGGAACCTGATTTGGGAACTAAGGGGATGCTAGTACTGAAAACATGACTGATATGTTATTGAATATCATGGCTCAAATGGAAAACTTATACTCTCATTCACATTGATTTTAGGGAATTCAGATTAACGTAGCTATTGGTATTAGAATTGAGGTTCAATTAAGGTAAGTAGTTTCAACTTATTTATACTTTTACTACAGAAAATATTTTTCTTCATTGCATGAAATTTTTAAGATAGGCTAAGATTATTTTAGAGCATGAATATGAGTTTCATTTATAAATTTCGGATCAAGTGATTGAAGTTGTTTTATAAAGTGTGCTTTTGATATGTTGTCCAACTTTGCCAATATAATTTTGTGAGATAGTTTGGTGTAAGATTTTTGTGGAAAATAGATTAGTGAAATCTTTCCTTGAAAGTTTGGCCTTCGTTTATGATTATGTGCTCGTAAATCTACTACGGTCCGAAACCCTTACGATGGTCCACTGACGTATCAATACGAAAAGATCATGATCATTCTAGTCGCCCCCAACAGATATATTTGGGCCCTGCATCCTTCCAATGGGGGTTAAACATTGGAGTCTTCCTGTGGCAAAGTAGGCGTGGTAAAAAGAGTACCAGAGACTCCGTTTTCGTTCCGTTATGAAATTCAACAAGTTTGAACCTTCACTTTCGTTCAGTTCTGAGTTTTTATAAGTTTGAAACCTACATTTTGATCAACCTCTAACTCTGAGTTATTTATTAATTTTAGTAAGTACTTTATCATGTAATTTTAACAAACTATGTTTCATGAATCTTTTGAACTTTGCATGGCGTAACTATTTATTACAAGCCTTAGCTTTACACTGGTTACAAAATGTGTTTTCTAAGAGCTTGATCCGATAAGCATAAGTGAAGACTACTTACTATGTTGCTCCGCAACAACTTACCCCATTGAACTCCACAGTTTCAGGTGAACTTGATTTATGTTGAATGTTTGATATATGAGGATGTATTCTAAGAGGTATTAGAGTTTGCAACAGAAGCATGGAAGAAGAAATCGTTCGATTATGGAAGTATCATGATTTTTTATGTGAGTACATGATTGGTATCAGAATTATGTTTCAATAAAGAATTTCTAGGCTTGATTATTTACCGGTTTATTACTAGTAAACAACGACCATCACCTTTAACTTCCAGGGTGGATTTTGGGACGTGACAGAGTGGTATCCGAGCCAACCCTAGATCAAAAACCATGTGTTTAAGAATGTTGTTCAAGCGAGGACCCTTGAATTAAAAGTATGAAATACATTAAGATAAAGATTTTTTAAGGATTCACATGGTTTTGCTATGGGGAAGATCCTGGAGTAAGATCTGATTATGGAGAACTTTCATATGGGTAAAGATATAACTTTTGGATGGTTGATGCAAAGCCTTATCATGTTAGGAAGGATTGAAAATACAATAATTTTTACGGATGAAATTTATTGTTAAGAATATCAACGAGTAAGGAAATTGAAGCGGAGGACATGACAACAGTAAAGAAATTGAAGTGGAGAGTGTCCTATTAGGAAGTTTAAATTGTGACATAGTAAGGACTGACTATGTCGTTGAAAAAAAAGCCGTTCAATTTCGTGAATAAGAATGGAAATCTTAACGAATATAAAGCGTATATTGAAGGAGTGAGTCTAACCAATCAGAGTTGGGTAGATCAAGTTTTGTTTAATTATTAAGGAGATAAAGTTGAAATCAAGGACAACCTCTTGAATATTATTTGTCAAAGTTCGTTATGAGACCATCATGTAGTTGGATGATCATGTTTAGAGAGGTATTGCCTCATGAAGAGGAATGGAATTTAGAAATGATAAGAAAATGACAACACGAAAGAGGAAGTGTGACACTTTGGAGAAAAGGAAACAATTGTTTCGCATTGAGAAAGAAAATGAAGGTTGAAGTCAAGTTAAGACTTATGATCGAAAATTGTGGATCTCTTGAAGGACGGAGTACATGAAGAAATTACTAACTCATTGAAATAAGTCAATTTTGAAAAGGTAAATTCCAACAACAAGAGAATACGAATGAAAAATTAAGAGATCATGTTATTCCATATGTGATAGTTCAATGGGAACAACACGCCAAAAGGCAATCAAGTTAAAATAAAGGGAGGACATTCAGAGACGTATCATTAAATTGTTCATGAAATCAAGTAACGTCAAAATTTGAGAATGATTTATGTTGAGTAGAATGGATTGTAATGCTCTGGAATTGGCAAAGCAAAATTCGAGGACCGTATTTTTTAAGAGGGGTAGATTGTAACGCCCACAACAATTTTTGAGGATCATACTTGCAAGAGAAGAAATCCAAAGGATAATGACAATTAATGGAAAAATTTAAGGATAAAACAATTTTTTTGTATGGGAATTCATATCTTTGACGCGGTTAAGATTTGGGCAACCGAAAAATCTCAAAAATCATGGGAATAGAGGAAATGTTCTGTTTTATGGCTGCAAGTTAGGTTAGATTATTCTATTTTTGCAGCCCTTTCAATCTCTAAAGAGTTGGAAACGAATGAGAGAGAGAGAGAGAGAGAGAGAAGAGTTTGGAGAGGGAAATCGACAAAAATTTGGAGTCCGACCGAACCACCACGAAAATGGACGAAGTTGAACGTCCACAAGCCACAAACAAAGAGGCCTATCACGACAAAGATAATACACTATAGTCATGCTTAGTTTCCTTCTCCATGAATGCTTAATTTTATAAAGAGAAAGCTTCGAAAGGTCCTTAATGCTGAATTTCACTGTAGTAGAGTTTATTCTCGTTTTTTATTCTAAGTTCCATGGTTAAGTCCTAAAGCTCCTAAGTAATCCAACCCAATTGATGGAACAGAATTTGATTGAGCCGTTAATGAGATATCGAACTTAGAATATTCATTCACAATTTCAAAATCGAGACTTTGATGCCCTAAAGGTGAAATGTTTTTATTAGTTATTACATGAAAAGGAATCAAAGGTATTGTAGTTCATTGTAAGGGCTTTCTAAAGACACCAAGAACACTCAAAACTGAGCTCCAACAAGAGAGAACGAAGCCCTCAAATTCACCTCTACATCTGTAAAACAAATGTCCTTAGGTTGAAGATAAAGTTGACCACGCTAGGCCAACTTTGATCGGCGTGTGTGGGTCACCGTAATGTCAAAACGTGATGCTGTTTGCAGCGTTAGACTCGTAACTCAATCCTATACCTACGATAAATTTTGGAAATTTTGATGAGATGCTCGAAAAATCAACGAATAATGAGATATCATGTTTTGTCTTGTTTTGCGTTCCACAAACAGAATAGTAAATCTGGAACCTGATTTGGGAACAAAAGGGATGGTAGTACTAAATACATGTCCAAGATGTTATTTGATATCACGGTTTGAATGGAAGACTTATACTATTGTTCGCATTGATTTTATGGAATTCGAATTTACAGAGTTATTGGTATTAGAATTGAGGGTTCAATTAAGGTAAGTAGTTATAGCTTATTTCTACTTTTACTAAAGAACATATTTTTCTTCATTGCATGGACTTTCAAACATAAGCTAAGATTGTTTTAGAGCATGAATATGAGTTTCATTTATAAATTTCGGATCAAGTGGTTGAAGTTGTTTTATAAAGTGTGCTTTTGATATGTTGTCCGACTTTCTGAGTGTATTTTCATGAGATAGTCTAGTATAAGATTTTAGTGGAAACTAGTTTAGTGAAATCCATTTTCGAAAGTTCGATCTCCGTTTCTAAGTATGTGCTCGCAAGTCTACTACGGTTTGAAACCATTACGAAGGTCCACTAGTGTATCGATACAAAAGATCTTGATCACTATGGCTACCCCAACGGATATATATGGGCAATGCATCCTTCCAATGGGGGTTAAAATTTAGAGCCTTCCTATGGCACATTAGGCATGGTAAAAAGATTAGAGCAACCTCTGTTTATGTTCCGTTATGATATTCGACAAGTTCGAACCTCCTCTTCCATTAAGTTCTTAATTTTTATGCTCGAAACCTACATTTTGATTAAGCTCTGACTCTGAATTATTTAAAGTATGTTTCATAAATCTATTGAACTTTGCATGGTCTAAATGATTCTTACAAGCCTTAGGTTTATAATGGTTACAAAATGTGTTTTCTAAGAGCTTGATCCGGTAGGGATAAGTTAAGACTACTTACTTATAAGTTGCTCCCCAGCAACTTACCCCATTCAACTTCGCAGTTTCAGGAGAAGTTGATTTGTGTTGGATGTTTGATATCTGAGCACTATAAGAATCTGTATCAACAACCACAAAATTAATTTGTTGACACAAGGAGTGTGTTGGTAAAACGTTGTATAAGTGTCGACAGTTTAATACGTCCCCGTAGCACAAACAATCTTTAGGTATTGACGTTTGCCATAGCAAGATGTCTGTGTCGACCAAATCCATGTGTCAAAAACTCAACCGAGGTTAATATTGATATTCCGTAACAGAATATGTTGGTATTGCAAAAACGCATGTTTACTTTCAAAATTAATTGATGTAATAAATCGGTAAACAGTATCGACATAACTTCATTGGTAATATATGTATTGCCGTTGCTAAACGGTATACCCACAATTATAACAGAACATACCGTTTTTTTCCAGTACAGTTCAGAATCTCCCCTGTGTAGAGCAGAGCCTTCGTTGGTCCACCAACGACCATATCCAAGAACGGATTCCCTTGCAGATCGACTCCCATGATGCAAATAGGTTGCTCGCAGACATTCCAGGAGAGTCCCAGCTGCCGATCGATCGTTCATCGATTTGCTACAGTATCCCGCGACAAGCACTTCTCCTCAGGTACGCTGGTATGAGCAGTCAAATGTGGCTTCTTCTAATTGCGAATTGAATTGTCATGAGCTTAATTGTGTGATATAGCCAACGGTTCCAACGGACAACTCACCCGAAGGAGTTGTACTGTTGAGAATAACAACTGTGCTGCTACAAGCTATCTACATCTCGTTCAGTTCCAATTGGACAACTCGATCGAAGGAGTTCTACTCTTGCGTATAACAACCAATTAAGCTAGTTGCAGCTCGTACGGTTCCAACGGACAGCTCTCTAATTCCGTTTGGTTTCATCCACACATAAACGAAAATGAATATATGAACTGTTACAAATGGTCTGGATAACTGTCAATAACTGATTTTGCAACTTCCTGTACTGCATGTTTCAGAAGTTATTTGATTAACTAAACTGATGTGCTGTCTTTTTAATCCCAAGCCAACTTTTTATTTGGTTGATATTTCTTTGCATAAATAGAAGTGCGATGGATAAGAGTTGGATGACCAAACCTCGGCAAAGTGGGGAATATAAGGAAGGGGTCGCTTCGTTTCTAGACTTTGCCTACTCTCGTTAAAGTTGGGATGGTAAGATTTACTGTCCTTGCAATAACTGTGTTGGTGCTTTCTTACTAGGAAGAACTACTGTTAAGTTCCATCTTGAAAAATGGGGAATATTGCCAACTTACACTACATAGGTGGATCATGGGGAGGAATTCGAAGATGTGATCTGTAATGGTAGAATTCATTCTCTCGTAGGGAAATGGAGGATATGGTGCATGATGGGTTCAGTGGTATGAGGGTGGACGAAGGTGAGGAACCAAATGTAGATGCTAGGACATTTTATAAGCTATTAGAAGATTGTGAAAATAGCTTTATCTAGGTTGTGTCTCCTACACCAAGATGTCTTTTTTAGTTGAACTGTTGCATTTCAAGGCACTGTACAAGGTTTCTAACAAGTTCACTGATGAGATACTTCGCATGCTAAGTAAAGTATTGCCACCAGGGAACACAGTCTCTAAGTCCTACTACGAAGCAAATAAATTTATAGGAGGTTAGGGTTGGACTACAAAAAGATGCATGCTTGTGTAAATGACTGTATACTATTTAGAAAAGAGTACACCAATTTGGATGTGTGTCCAACGTGTGGGGAGTCAAGATGGATTAAACCTCGACACAACACTGAAGGACTGGATATACCAGAGCAATCGAAGCGACAAATAGGGAAGCTACCAGTCAAAGTACTTCGATATTTTCCACTAACTTCAAGGTTGCAAATATTATTCATGTCCCCCAAAACTGCTTCCTCTATGACCTGGAACCATACACGACGATTAAAGGATGATATTCTACGTCATCTTGCTGATACAGACGCTTGGAAGAAACTTGACAGCGTACTACCTGCATTTGGGGAAGACCCACAGAATGTGAGGCTTGGATTAGCTACGTATGGGTTTGATCCGTACAGTGATAAAAGTTACCCATATAGCATGTGTCCAGTTAAGGTGTGTTTGAAAGATACGAACTACATGCTATCAATGTTGATTCCTGGACCAAAGGCTTCAGTAAATGACATAGACGTGTATCTGCAACTGTTGATCGAAGAGCTGAATAAGTTATGGTCGAATGGTGTGCTCACATATGATCCAGACAAGAAAGAAAACTTCCAAATGCGCGCAGACGTACTTTGGACCATTAATGATCTTCCTGCTTATGCAAACTTGTCCGGTTGGGCTACTTACGGTAATTTGGCATGTCCTATCTGTCAAATGGACACCCATTATTGTCGATTGAAGAATGGGAGGAAATGTTCTTTTATGGGACATAGACGATTCCTCCCCACCGATCAGCCATGGAGAAGAAACAAAAGTTCGTTCGATGGGAAACAAGAGTTACAGATGGCCCCACAAAGACTATCGGGGGAGAAAGTGTTACATGTGCTAGAGAATCTTGATCCAGTCATGTTCGGTAAGACTCAACCGCCCATTCAGGTTGGAATAAACTCAACTACTGGAAATTGGAAAAAAAGAACATATTCTACCAATTACCTTATTGGAAGCACCTCTTAATCCCTCACAATTTGGATGTGATGAACATTGAGAAAAACGTGTGTGATAACCTCATTGGGATGTTATTAGGTGTTGCCGGTAAAATGAATGACAACCATAATGCTCGGCTAGACTTATAGGCCTTAGGCATAAGAACGAGCTTGCATCAAGTCCGTAGAGGAACAAAAATGGTGTTACCACCAGCTTGCTTTTCCCTATTAAAGGAACAGAAGATTAAACTGTGTGAGTTTCTTAATAACTTGAGACTTCCTAGAGGTTATTCATCCAATAGTGAGGAATTTCATTATGTCATTGTTCAATAGTGAGGATTTTCATTATGTCATTGTTCGAATTGTTTGCTTTGTTCAATAGTGAGCTGATTTTCTTGACAGACTTGTATGCTTTGTTCGAATTGAGATGGTTTATTGAAATTTGTTTCGAATAGCGAATTGAGATGGTTTTATTGAAATTTGTTGGTTCACGTGCTATAAGTTGATGCGCTGCTGTGCTGTTGTGCTGTAAGTTGCTGTTGTTCTGCTATTTGTACCATGTGTGTGTTTGCAGCTCCTTCTGTGGAGTGCTGTCAAATGTGGAGTGCTGTCAAATGCAGCTCAAAACTGTGGAGTGCCGTGGAGTGCTGTCCGTTGTGGCGTGCTGTCAAATGAAGTTAGTGATCGGTGGAGTGCTGTCAAATGCAGCTCCTGCTGCAGCTCATCAAGTGACGAATCTGTGGAGTGCTTCAAAATTGCAGAAACTGCACTTGGAATCTATATGACATACTTATACTTCAAAAAATGAAAATAAGATACATATAGATTGAAGCATTAGCTGTCGCAAGATGTATTTCAACTTTTGATAAAAATACATTGTATTTCAAGTTTTGCACTTCTCAGGCAAAAACCATACATTAAGGTGTTTTTCACAACCAAACATACATTAACACTGTCAAAATACTGTTATACATTAATACTGTCGAATGTATGTTTTGCACTTCTTTGATAAAAATGTACATTAATGTTGTCATGCTTTTCCCTCTCAACAACAACCTCAGCAAATGGATCATCAACATACCTCGACTGCAATTCATCCTCATCTATGTCATTCTAACACAATTCAATATCATTCTCCTATCATGCTTCTCTCTGTTTCTCTGTTTTTCATAGATACCAATTCAGTTGGAAGAAAACAACTGAACATTAATAACACGACAGTTGTTCAGTTGGTAAGTCAGTTGTTTTTCATTTTCAAGTTCCATGTGCTGTCAAAATGTTCAGAATCCAACCCAAAGTTCAGAATCCAAAATTGTTCAGAATCCAATGAAGAAAGTGAAGGGACGCAATCCAAAGTTCAGAATATGCATATTCTACATGAAACTGTGTTGCATCTGTACAAGAAACATCAAGTAGTTTGCAAAAATTGTCACGACCACTTCTTCAGGCCACTGATAGAACTCTACCATATGCATTTGAAATCACGGAAAGGAATTGCTGTCTTTTGTCAGATTCTCTGAGTTCCAACGAGGTTGCTGTCTCCGTTGAAGCTGAATTGCTGTCTTTTTGAAGGAGAGAGTTTCCTGAATGCAGTGATCACACAAAAGGCACGTATGCTTGCCACTTCTGACCGAACAATAGACACAAAAGGGCCTGCTAACACCAACCACGCAGTAGAAGCAACAGTTCTGTTTTTTCATGCACTGGATTCAGGTACTAACCTCATTCATCCTGCTTATGAAACAAAGCTGAAGTTGGAACGAAGCTGCAAATGAAAGCTGCACTATTGTGATGCACTGGAAGCTACACTCGGCCTGCTTAAGAACTGTAGTAGACAGAGGTCGAGTTGTATGTAGAGGTCGGGTTGAAAATAAGACACATAGCTATGTGTCGAGTTTTATATTGACCGAATTGTGTGACACATTGTTTATGTGTCATAAACATGAGTAGTAACATTTAGACACATGTTAACACTTTGACACATAGTAATTAACACTTTGACACATAGTGGTAACACCTTGACACATAGTTATAACACCATGACACATGGTAACACTTTATTACATCAATGAATAACACCATACACATTTGAAAGTTATATTTTTCATCAAAGTAAGTAAAATTTGTATAAGTTGATATTAAACTTGTAGCCACTTGTATAAATTTGTATACATTTGTATAAAGTATAATATTATAAGGAACAACAATAGGACACTTTGACACATCAACTAATATAACACATAACAAATTTGTATTTCAAACATAAAATGAATATGATTTAAATTGCATGCATAAGGATACATATGTCTAGATTTTAAACATGATTTAGAAATATTGTGCTATAAGATAAGTATATACAAATTTATAAAAATTAATATATCATTTATACAAATGATGTTATTATACATATTATGTCATTATTAAATATAAAGAATAAGTATATTTTTCAACAAAGTAAGTAAAATGTGTATAAGTTGATATTAAATTTGTTGACATTTGTATAAAGTATAGTATTATAATGTTATACACTAAGACACTTTGACACATCAATGGATATAACACATAAGAAAGTTGTATTTCAAACATAACATGAGTATGATTTAAATTACATACATAAGGATAATTAGGTCTTGATTTTAAACATGATTTAGAAATATTGTGCTATAACATAAGTATATAAAAATTAATCTAAAATTTATACAAATTATGTTAGAATTATACATGTTATGAACTGTAATTGGAACGGGCCTTGCATACATGGGCCACTTTCCTTCAATTTTTCTACTGGATCAATTTGTGTTATCGGGCCAA
This sequence comes from Chamaenerion angustifolium, assembly GCA_946814005.1. Taxonomy (NCBI): domain Eukaryota; kingdom Viridiplantae; phylum Streptophyta; class Magnoliopsida; order Myrtales; family Onagraceae; genus Chamaenerion; species Chamaenerion angustifolium. The sequence goes on from OX328279.1 coordinate 8,930,921, forward strand.
TTTCATTTGTCTAGCCTCATATGAAAAGCTGCTACGGATGAGGACGAAACTGAAGCGTCTCTTCGGTTCAAACAGCTACGACGCCTCGGTACCTACACGGCGCAGTAGGCTTCATCATCACATACATTGTGATTTGATGGATCAGTCCTGTCATACAATGATCTTCTCTTCTTCTTCCCGCGCCTAATTTTTACTGTCATTTGGTTCTGCTTCACACTCTACAAGTTTCCCTCCAACCACTGCTCCAGGACGATCTTCCAAGTTTCCCTCAGCAAGGTATGGTTCTAACTTCCTGTAGGATGATTTTGTTCTCGGAGGCGCAAGGTATGGTTGAGCAAGGTATGGTTCAGCAAACCCTTTGTTCGTCTATGGTGCTCACTTACTTGTTTAATCTCCTTTCCCTCTGGATCTCGTCTATTTGCGACCATTTTATACACGATTTTTCGTTTTAAAAAACATAACTTGCAAGCGAAGACTCACCTTTGTCGATGATCCATGGACGATTAACAACTCCCTAAGCAGTCGTAGTTTCATGCATGTCGTGGTTATTCGTTTATGCGAAACATGTCACAGAATGTTCAGTAAGGGTGCTTATGCTGAGAATAAAACTTGGATAATTGTTGCAACAACACATAAAGATGGAAACTTTACACCACAAACTTGAGCAAATTTCATGTTATTCTACTGTGTTTAACAATATCTTTTCAGTATGGTGGGTACTTGGAGAATGGTCGCCGGAAGTACCGTAGCTTCAAAGCTACCGACACGTAGATTCCCAAGGAAGATAAACAGGGCTGCCACAAGTAAGTTGTTTTTTTCACTACTACGTCTTGTTAGGTATTTGCTTTGTTTTAGGTGCTCGGTAACTAACACACTAGACATTGCTTTTAGGGGTTACGCCTGTGGAGAACATCCCTGCAGTCCCTCCGCCCATCGAACCTCCTTTGGAGGTGCTACTGAAGAGGAAATCCAGCCGGAGGACCCCTATGTGGAAGAATCACCAGGTATATAAATAGGTAACTTCTAATTTGTCCCATACTATACAACTTGCATTTATACAACTTGGTTATCTAATCGATACCTGCTTTACGTGTCAGCTGCGGAAGAGGAAGAGGAAGATGTAAGGCCACCATTGGACAGACTACGTACAGGGCGAAATCGTTGCATAAGGTTGTCTCGAAATGGCGTCAACGAAAAAGAGGTTCTGAAGTTTAACTCTCGAGGTAAAGTTTGCAGTAACAATGCTTAGGTGTTTGCAAGTTGGTGTTATTGCATTGTCCGGAAACGAACGAATGCACCTATAATGGTTAAAGACTGGAAGGAGATTCCAAAGTCTCCCATAGACTACGAGGCGAAAATGCTCATGTTGGTTGCGGTAAGTATAAGTTGTTGACAATCCCTACACAGTATCGTTCAAATTGAACTAGGACTTACATATTGCACCTGTCTATTTGAAAATGCTGTAAATCTGAGCCTAGCATTTCCATATTGTTGAGCATCGCAGGAGAAGTTTGTGATACCGGATGATGAAAACCTGAAGCAACTGATCATCTGTACTCTTAAAGAGAAGTACAAAAACTACAGGGCGAACCTCAAGAGAAGGTACTTTGACAAGTACCTTACGAATGAAGAAAGGTTACAAAACATTCCTCCTGACGTGGTGAAAGAGGATTGGGTGTGGCTTGTTAACTGGTTCAGCTCTGACGAGTTTAAGGTTTGTGCCTTAATCCCTATCGCAAGTGTATTTTTTTGTACAGTTAATGAGTGCTGCATTTTTTAAACGTAAACTGGTTGTAACCTATTGTTTGAAGTTAAAGAGAGACCGTAACAAATCCAACAAAGCTCACCAAGTCATGAGGCACACCGCTGGAACTTCGTCCTTTGCGAGGAGAGAACAGGAAAAGGTAATCCTAACATTGAATTGTTATGTTTAATAAATAGTTGGCTACCCTTGAACAAGTATATGGTACTCTTGCATATTAAGAAGAACAACGGGAAACATCCCGGGGAGTATCATATGTTCAAGAAGAACCATGTGGACAAGAAAGGGCAGCCACTGGATGATAAAACCAGATCAAAACTGGTAAGTAGTACTGCCCACCCATATAGTCACATGTGCTGTATATTGTATCTGATTGCTCCCTTATGTTCTTGTCACACCGTTTGCAAAATAGGACCAAGTGGAGGAAAGGGCCGCTCAGTTGGCTGGGGAGGAGGAGGCTGCAGTTGACAAGGATGTCTTGTTTGAGGAAGTTCGCCAACCTGAGCGTCGTCGAAGTCATGTGTCAAAGCTTGCACGGATGATGGAAAATGAGCAGTTAAAGCAGGCAAGGGGGAGGTGGCTAGAAATGCAGCCGAATGTGAGCAACTCCGTGATCAACTCAAGGAGTTCAAGGCCAACATTGAAGCATTTCAACGTGATATTGCTGTCATGAAAAGTGCAATGTCTGCCAACGGTGCGTATAGTAATGATTTAATTGCATTGTGTACACTCATTTAGTCATTGTAGGGTATATTCTATAGTATGATACTACCACGATTGCTGTTATTTCTATGTTTGCAGATCCAAATGCATGAACCGTGGAGAGATGCGGTAAGTACTCCTGCTTAGTAGTTATGTCGACTGGTGGTACACTAGGTATTGCGGCTTCTCAGTTTTTATTTTCATTTGGAACTGATTGTAAATGGATATTTTGGACATGATGTAAATGTGAACATGTCATCTCTGTTTGTATTTTTCAATTGTCGCCATACATTTGTTTGAAATGCTTGGCTATATATAAATTCGGATGTGTTGGAAATGGTTCTACATATGTAGTTGTTTGTGTATTATCTGTTTATGTATTCTGTTTGGGTACGAGCATTAGCATGATTGGCTACGAGCATTAGCATGATTAACAATTCGAAAAGAGTAAAACATTAGCATTTGCATCAAAACAAACCATTGACGACGGACTATACTTGTATCCGTAATTGATTCTTCAGATACAACCCCGCAGCCACAAAACACTTCCTATAGCAACAACTTTCACAGTAGTTGAAACTCCATATTAGCATTAACTATGATGAACAAGGTAATAATTATTACTGTTGTACGTGCATAGACATGTTACTTACGACGTGGTCTAACTTGTTTTCCATCAAAATGCATCCGTCGCTAAGTACGTGTAATTACTTTCAAGGAAATGTTGTTGTTGAATAACCTATATTACCTCAAAGAAATTGGGTGCAATATCGAACAAATAGGGACAACAATACGCGGATACTAATACCATCATTCTACATCTTACATATGTAGACACTCTAAATCAATATTACCCTCAAATACCTGTCGACGGTAATTACGCGTAAACAGAGTCGGCATATTAGCGATGCTAATGATCAAACCAACTATTCATTCCAGCCACGGCAAATCTTTAGTGTCGGCATATTGTCGTCGTGTATACCTTTAGCCATGGGGTCTATTGACATGACTCTTAGCATCGGCAAGGGGTTTTAGCAGCGCCAACAGTGCTTCCGGCAACGATGATTTAGCATCGTTGTAGAGCAAATTTCTTATAGTGGAGGATGCTGGATTCTAAGAGGAATCAAACTGCGTAGCAGAAGCATGAAATAAGAAGTCGTTCGGTTATGTAAGTATCATGATTCTTTATGTGAAGACATGATTGGTATCAGAATTATGTTTCAATCAAAAAAATTGGGCTCCGTTATTTACCGATTTATTACTAGTAAACAACCACCATCACCCCTAAGTTCCATGATGGATTTTAGAGTGTGACAACATGTTAGTCCCAATGTTTAGGACTTTGCTTATTTGTCCCTAATATTTCCTGTATAAGGAGTACTATCCCTTTATATTTCATCATCAAATTATCCCACAATGTTTTAAATATACAAAGTTGTGATTCAAGTTTCTCTCCTAATTTGAGTATGAAGTCGTCTCATGCGCTCAGTAGAGAGGATCCAAGTCTTTATATAAGGTTACACGAACAAAGGTGGGGAAGGTGTATGGCCACATGCTTGCAAATTTTAAAAGAACGGTATCGAGTAGTCTTCGAGGGGAAGATACCAAACCCGGATGAAGTCACGAGGATGATCTTGATAGAGTGTGACGAGATTAACCTAAACATACCGCCAACGAGGACACGAATGATTGCACCAACAAACCGCATTTGGTCTCGACCAAAATACGGAGCAATAAAATTCAACTGTGATGTCTCGTGGTGTAAAAATAGGAGAATGGGAGGCATTGGAGTGATATCATGTAACCACCAACAGGTTGTTGTTAGCGACCTTAACCAACGAATGATGAGTGCAGATATAGAGACGTTGAAGGAAAGAGTTGTACTAAAGGAGCTATGTCTAGCTTTGAAGAGGACCTGGGAGAGTATGGAAATGAAATCGAACACCTCGAACGTTATCAAACAAATCTGCTGCGAGGGCTTTTTTCGAGGAACACAGTCATAGTCTCGCGTACCCGAACATGCGACACTTAGGAAACGAATCACTTGGAAGGCAATTTCGAGTTCAGAAAATGTATGTGCAAATTGGAACACTGAGAATTCTAGATTAGGGACGTGTCTAGATGATTAAGGATTATAGCTCGGGAACTACTTCATCTCCTTTCCAATATGAATGAATAAATATATTTCATTGGCAAATAAAATAAAATTGTCCTGAATGAAATAGATGGTAATATAAAACAATAATTGTTGTATCGAATTTCGAATAAATTGTAATACATGCATTTGTTGATGGGAACAACTAGAGATTGAAAATATTACCCCTAAATTCTTCCCAAGTACATACAGTACGAGTCCAACGTTCCCATGAGGAAAGTTCCTCCGAGTCCAGAATGAAGAGGAAACTTCATTGATCACGACATTCACTGTCAAGAAATAAGATTTGAAACCGACTTTCATTGATATGTACGTAACTTGTAAGTGCTGATATGCAACGGTCCTCTCCTCTCCTCTCCCTAATTTATATTGTGTATATAACTCTCTACCTAGCTCCATTGATGAGATGATACTCCTCCTCTCCCTAAGTTACAGTAAGCGGCACTTCATTTCATCTTCTCACAATGTCCGTCCATATCTTCTGTTTCTTCCTCATCTTCTCCCACACTGTCCTCTCCTCTTCCCCCTTTCATCATCATCGCTACTCAGTCCATACTAATGTCAGCTCTCGTCCCAAGAAGCCAGATGAATATTTCGAGATATCCTCTCCCACACCTGCAGATTCCTCTGTCTTCCCCACCTGCGCCACTCAATCCATCATCCGGCATTCATTTGCAAACACGTTGGGTTCTCCACCCTTCTCCAGTCCTTACATTCCGCCACGTTCCTGTCCAGGTCCATGGGCGAGAGTCATCTTGGAACTCAGCATTTCCAGCCGCGGAGATCAGAACAACCGCATCGCCGCTGTGTGGATCGGAGGTGTTGAACTTCTCAGAACCAGCACTGCCCAACCCACTAAGTACGGCATCTTCTGGAAAGTCCGCAAGGACGTGACCAGATACTCCACTCTGCTCTCCCAGAGAAACCTCTCCATCACCATGATGCTCGAGAACATTGTCAATAGGCAGCTCACAGGCGTCTACCACGTCAATGCTCTTCTCTACTTCTACAACAAAACCAACGCCCTTCAATCCCCTACATCAACGACGTCGTTTCAGAAACAATCCAACGAGCTAGGGCTAGGGTTAGGAACACATATTAATGGGGGAGGAGGATCGTGGGGCTTCTATGGACCCCCAGCTGATATGATAATCCCCGTCTCTAGTAACGGTGTTCGTGGGTTTTGGTTCAGGATTGACAACGAGACGGATATTCAAACAAAACGAATCAAAATCCCAAAAAACACAAGGCAGGCTGTGCTTGAACTGTATGTCTCCCACCATGGAGACGACGAGTTTTGGTATTCCAATCCTCCCGACGCTTACATTCAGGGTAACAACTTAACATCCACGCGAGGCGGTGGATCCTTTAGGGAGATCCACATCACCATAGATGGTAATTTCGTAGAGTCCGAGATTCCTTTTCCAGTTATTTTCACAGGTGGGATTAATCCCTTTTTCTGGCAACCCATTGTGGGTATTGGAACATTTGACTTGCCAACTTACGACATCAACCTTACCCCTGTCCTGGACACCATCATCGACGGGAAAGAACATGAATTTGGGATCACTGTCTCTCACGGCATCTCCTTCTGGCTTGTCAATGCCAACCTGCACCTCTGGCTAGATACACAGTCCGAGGCGGTAGCAGCAAAGTCAATGGTGTACGATGTACCTGCGATCCAGCTCAAGCAAAGCACGGATTTTCATAGGATGGACGGATCATTCCATGTGGTAGCAAGGAGGAAGACTCAGTTCATTGGTTGGGTCATGACGAATGAGGGAAATCTGACAACCATCTTGTCCAAGGAGTTCAAATTTAAGAACCAGATCACTATTCGAGCAAACGGGACTCTCAAGGAGGTGAAGCAGAAAGTAAAGGTGCGGCGACAGGTGAGGATTAAGAACAGCCTGGGACAGACAATTGCTAGGGCTGGAATGAAGAGACAGTTCCCACTCACTGTCTCCACGATAAGCACTCCGACAGAAACCACTCAGACAGTCCACACCAATATTACCCACGGCTTCAAGGACAAATTCACAGACAAACACTTGAAGAGTAATGTCCAAAACACTCAAACTGCAACCGGGTGGGTCCAGCTGAAAGGAGACAACGTTGTCTGCGGATCAGCAAACACGCAACAGACTTATGCCATCAAGGATCAGTACTTGTGTTACTTTAGAGACGTAGCCTCTATAAATGGGAAGCTTGTTGGTGATAATGCAACTACCTGTGCTTCTGCTTCTGGTTCTGCAGCTGATTTCTGATTTTGTTACGACTGTATTAACTAATGTGATATAGCTAGGCATGATTTACTCGGTATATCTTGTCCTGATCGATACGTTTTAGATAGGATGTTGGTCTGTGTTGGAAATTGACATATTAACAACATCATGCAATCAACTAAATACACATATTTAGGTTACCTCTTTAGAGCGATTGCACTTTGCGGAAGCGGAAGCGGATCCGCCTGAGGTTGGGATCACGGTCTGCCGGACGGGAGGACACGCCACGGTTTGACGAGCTATGACCTATAACACCACAGCTACTGACCTCTGTCTATACTGTAGGGTGACTATCTTATCAGTCAACTTCAGGTTTTTCCAAGCCCTGAGCACCCCTATATATACTGATATATAGAGGGATAGGTTTTAAGGCCAGATACATAACTGGGCTTATGTGAATGAGTTCCCACTTAGGCGGCCCATTATCCTAAAACCAACATCTCCCACTCGCACAAAGTGGGGGGCGCTCATTCTTCAAGCCAGCACCAAGAGAACAAATCTCATAATACAGTAAAGTCACATACGAGGAGGCAGCCGTGCGACCGACAGACACAACGAGCAAAGTGCTTCACACCGATTAAGAATACGTAGCGACCCACGGATCTCACACCGGCAGTGTAAATGTGCCCTCCACCCTTGGTCATGTAATTTTTCTCAAGGTCTGACCACAAAGGATCTTTCAGACCTATATACGCATTATGCTCACAACCGCAGCCTATGCCACAGTTGATGGCCATCTAGTGGACACAATATCGAGAAGATCCCATAATGATCATCCCCATCCTACGAAACCATCAGCACGATCCAACTCGCTTTTCTAGAACCGGGACCCGGGCGGAATACGTCGAAAGCCTATCGAGCACGGACTAAGATAGCAAATACTTAATCGAACCTCAAGCCTCTGTTCAGAGTAATGAGGGTACGTACGCGACTCTCACACAAAGAGATCTGGGTCTCACACGACTCCGAGTTAAGATCACATCTCGAGTCAAACCCATGGTCGTATTTGGGGTGCGCCGCGGTATGGAACGCACGCTACAGCATATCTCCTCTCCCATGGAGCATATGTCTAAATGCTGTACAGATGTCCATCAGGCACACAAAGTACCCAAACCAAGAGTCACAAAGACTCCCATCTGACCCCTGAGTGGATTGACAAACCATAATCTGTCGTAGTGCGAAATCAGATAGTTCCGAACACAAAGTCCTTTCCGGTCATCCCATCAGACTTCCAGAACTAGAAACTATCACCAGCCTCACTTAGCCACAAAAGCACAGAAGCTATCACCCGTGTGAGAGGGTGATCCAATCCACTTTGACATATTTCAACAAACAATCACAGAAATGAACACACAAAATACTCAAACTGCGAAAACATGCATACTTAAATATAATTCAAGTCAAAGAACATTGTCTACACAATCCTAGAGACTTCACATATCTCACAAAAGGGTCCCTCTTTAGGGTTTTGGTGAAGGGGTTCGCAACCATCTCTTCAGTAGACAAATACTCCATACTTATTGTTGGATCGTGAAATCCTGAATGCTGATCTGGCAGTGAATTGAATGCCAAGGAGATGGTGATCGCGCGCTTTCGCCTGAACTCCGATGAACCTGCAAGAAGGGGAGCGCAACAGAGGGGGTGCCTCTGGGTCCCTCTCCGATGCTTAAATGAGTATATGTGTGTATATAGCTCAAAACGTATTGAATGTATGTAAAGCAAAGGTATTTATAGAGTAGGAGATACCAAACCGTATAAGGTAACTGTATATCTTCGTGAATATTGTGTTGTTGAAGATTTAGATAGTAGATATTGCGGTTACAGCGAGATATTGCAGTTACCGTATCTAATCTTTAGTGAATATGTGCCCGAGATATGCGGGATATCGTGGCTATATCCTTATTAACGGTTGGTGGGACCAGAGGAGAGAGGCAAGGCTCTCTTTATGGCGAGCACTCTTATGGCTGCGACCTTGATTGTTGGCGAGCACTCCCATGGCGAGCAGTGGGAGGCTTTGACATTGGCCAATGGCGACCTGAAGTGGCACTTTGGCGTCCACTTTAGTTTGGATTCGATACTGGACCACTTTATGAGGGCCAGAGTAACCTTACTGTGGGTTGGCCTTGTTTAAATGGTATGGGTTTCACCCCCTGCAAATTTATTGGGCCTTCGAGGCCTTTCCCATATTGGGTCGTCACTATCAATACCCAACATTTGCCCCCGAAGCTTGAGTGAAGTTTCTTCGGTCGAGCTTGATTCTGTGATAGGGTTTAAGATAGTGACTTTTGGAATGGATCTTTTGCTTTCCTTATCTGCTATTTGTGCATTTTGATGCTCTGTATCCTTTGGCGAACGATTTTGGTTGCGCAGAGTTTTTCGGAATGTGTGATACCTTACCCCATTAGGCGAACGCTTTGGGTTTCCAGGGTTTATGGATGCTCATTCTTCACTCTTTGTGCGAACACTATCGTTGCGAGGGTGTTAGGAGAGGTCTGGTATAGCTTTTGGCAATCACCTTTTTTGTGTAAGATTTCGAACATTTTAATGAATAGACAGTTAGCGAAAGTCGAGAGGACCTTTGAGGCATGTCCTCTCTTTGTCTTCCGTAACCAGTGGGCAGACTCACAGGTTTTTCGTGTCGTTCCAACCTTTTGTCTCCCCGATGTAACCATTGTAATTCTGACATTACTTCGGTTTTACCCAAAAAGGGTGTAATCATTATCTGAGCCGTTTCTCACATGCCCGTTCGGTTTCCTTCGTTTTCGCTAAAAAGGCTGAACTTTAGCATTTAGTCTTTTACGCACTCAATTCATTTGCATTCCAGAGTTCATATCTTCTTTCAGCCCTCTGTTTCAATTTTTCATTTCTCTCTTTTTATCCTCGAAAAAGCTTTCTCAGCCAGAACGGGATACTCCTTCGAGCTTTGGAGAGCTGTCGGGGAATGATCGGAACATCATTGATGACTTCTTCCGACATCATAGGCAACCAAACTTCTGTTCAATCCGCTCAGGGGCGGAAACTTCAGAGTCGATGCTTGGGTTAGCGGGCATTCATCAGTTCGAACAACTGACGCTCAAGGTCGGGGTTCATCATTCCACGCCAGTCTTTATTGATTGGATAAATTTCTGACCCATCAGTCTGGGACCTAAATTCATTGACCGCACTTGAGGACCTAAATTCTTCAGTCTATTTTCCAAGCGGGCTAAGACGAGGTTGTTAGCTGCCTAGGCGTCTATGAGTTTCGGATCAAGGATGTCGACCAGTACTCTGTTTGGCTAGAGGCAGAGAATGGTGACCTCAGGGCTCAATTGAAAGAGTCCTGGGTGCAGAGGGATGCCTCGATGGCTGAGCAGGAGCATCCTTCCTTAAATCATAAGGCTGTCCCAACCCCCCTTAGCGTGGACTTTAAGAAGTCCAAGGAGTTCTCTGTCTGCGCCTTGGAGGTGATAAAGGCCGCGGCTGCTTCCTACCTCCAGATCTTGGTCGACGAGATTCAAGGGATTGATCCCAAGTTTCCTCTATGGGAGGTGATGTCTCTTCAGGACTTCATTGAGAGCGGCTACACCAAGGAAGCTCCTTGGCGATGAGGCTGCCCCCGAGGCCGAGAAGGAGACTGCATCCCCTGATGAACCCAGACCTTGAGGTCTCAGGCCTTCAGGCGACCGAGTCGATGCAGAGTTTCAGGTCAAGGGAGCCTGTTCATCCTCCTGCTTTTTGTTCATCCTTCTTTTTATCGATAATCACTTTTACTTCCCTTTGTTTTTGGGATAGTTGTAATTATTCTTTTGATTTCAGACTCGGATATTATTATAATGAACGCCTTTAATTTCGTAAGCCTTTACTCTTTTTCGACTTCGAATGTGTTTGGTCGTTCTTCCGATATCTTTTCGTTCGAACGCTTTAGGAAGTTTTACCATATTTGTTTTCAACTTCTCTTTAGCTTATGTAGGAGAGTCTCGCCATATAGGATCTTGGACCATCCATTCCCTTCACCAAAGTTTTTTAAGGGAACTGTTACTCGAAGATCATACCTTTAAGGAAACTATCATCTTTTGTAGATGTGTTCGCTTTGTTAAGGTTTTAGACCTTTGGAGTGTTCGTCTAATCACGGGGAACTGTTACCCGAGGCTCATTCATCTTTTAGTAAGTGGTCGCCATAGGTTCATTCGCCCACTTTCTTTGTGTTTGTTTCGCAAAGGAACTGTTACCCTTGATATGGATTCATTCGCTTTGGATGTTACTTCTCAATTTTTGCCCAACTTATAAGAGAACGGACTCCTTGACGGATTGCTCGCCTTTTGTGCTAGGACTTATGTCTGATTTTTATATTTAGGCCTTATTTGCCTAACTTTTTCCTTAGGTCTTTTCGCCTGATTTTGATAACAGGTCTTGTGCCTGACTTTGGCATCAGGTCTTTCGCCTAACTTTGGTGCTAGGTCTTTCACCTGATTCAGTCATCAGGTCTTTCGGATCTTTTGGTTTGCCTAACTTTGGCGTTAGGTCTTTTTGCCTAACTTTGGCGTTAGGTCTTTCGCCCAATTTTGGTATCGGGTCTTTTTGTTTCGTAAGCCTTGGTTTTTGTTTGACTTCGAGTATACTTGGTTGTTCTTCCGATGTCTATCTTGCTTTAAAGCTTTAGGAAGTTTTACCATACTTGTTTTCAACTTCGCTTCAGCTTTTGTAGAATAGTCTCGCCTTTTTGTTTTCATTCAAAGGGTCTTGGACCTTTCTTTGGAGGAAACGTTACCCTTTAGAGGTTCTTTTCGCTCCTTTAGGTTTCGGGGGAAGGACCGTGGTCTCTTATCGGCTCGTCCGTTCCTTTCGCCATGTTTCTTAAGGAAACTGTTACCCAAGAATTATGCCTTTAAGGAAACTGTCATCCTTTATGGATTCGTTCGCCTTTTAGGATTTTGGTCTTCAGATTAGTTCGCCTAGTCGTAGGAAACTGTTATCTAAGATTTGCTCGCCTTTTAAGAAGCTGTTACCTCGGATTCGTTCTCCCTTTTTGGGGAACTGTTACCCAAGATTCGCTCGCCTTTTTAGGAAGCTGGAAAGCTTTAGGAAGTTTTACCATACTTGTTTTCAACTTCGCTTCAGCTTTTGTAGAATAGTCTCGCCTTTTTGTTTTCATTCAAAGGGTCTTGGACCTTTCTTTGGAGGAAACGTTACCCTTTAGAGGTTCTTTTCGCTCCTTTAGGTTTCGGGGGAAGGACCGTGGTCTCTTATCGGCTCGTCCGTTCCTTTCGCCATGTTTCTTAAGGAAACTGTTACCCAAGGATTATGCCTTTAAGGAAACTGTCATCCTTTATGGATTCGTTCGCCTTTTAGGATTTTGAAGACTGCGCTCTGAAGATGATGAAGTCGGCGATCGCCGATTTTCTCCAAGTCCTGGTGGATGATGTCCGGGCGGTCGATCCCAATTTTCCCCTTGAGGAAGTTGGGTCCTTGAGGAGCTTCCTCCGGAGTCGTAACTCTCAGTCTACCCTTGTTGCTGAAGGGGTTATTCCAGCTATGGCTGAAGAGGTTGTTCCCGAAGGCGGACCAAGCCTTCCTGCCCCCGAAGGCGAGCAAATCGTCCCTGCCCCTGAAGGCGAGCCAGTGCCTCTGCCCCCGAGGATCCCCAAGCCTGAAGTCTCCATCTCTTTTATTGACAATATTTGCCTTTTGGATAGCTGTTTTTCTTTGTAATTTTTTGTTTTCCTTGTAATTATTTATTTGATTTAAGACTTGGCTTCTTTTATTGAATGCCTTTATATTCATAAGCCTTTTATTTGACTTTGAACATGCTTGGCTATTTATCCAACGTCTTAATCATAATTACTCTTCGACTTCCTTTTGACTTGTAATGTCTTCGACTCTTGAAGTCTTAGACCAAGCATAAGTCGATCCTTCTAAGGAAAATACTTCTGATACTTAAAAGCATAAACTTCTAAGTTCAAAGAGATATTACCTTCTTTGAAGTTTAGACCTTCGAGGTCATCCTAAGGCTTTGTCATCCATAGTGATCGCCTAAAATTCTTTGTTAGCAGGTCCCTTTGTTTGGTTTTGGCGTCTGCTTCTCATCTTGCCTAACTTTATTGCTAGGTCTTTTGGCCTGACTTTGGCGTCAGAGATTTTTTGTTTTGCCTAGCTTTATTGCTAGGTCTTTTGGCCTGACTTTTGGCGTCAGGGCCTTTTGTGCCTGATTCGGTTATCAGGTTTTTGCCTGACTCTTGGCTTCAGGTCTTTTGAGGCCTAACTTTATTGTTAGGGCTTTTGTGGCCTAGTTTTGTTGCTAGGGCTTTTGGCCTGTCTTTGGCGACAAGGCTTTTTGGCCTAGCTTTGTTGCTAGGGCTTTTGGCCTGTCTTTGGCGACAGGGCTTTTTGGCCTAGCTTTGTTGCTAGGGCTTTTGTGGCCTATCTTTGGTGATAGGGCTTTTGGCCTGTCTTTGGCGACAGGGCTTTTGTGGCCTAACTTTGTTGTTAGGGCTTTTGGCCTGACTTTGGTGACAGGGCTTTTGTGGCCTAACTTTGTTGTTAGGGCTTTTGGCCTGACTTTGGTGACAGGGCTTTTGTGGCCTAACTTTGTTGTTAGGGCTTTTGGCCTGACTTTGGTGACAGGGCTTTTGTGGCCTAACTTTGTTGTTAGGGCTTTTGGCCTGTCTTTGGTGACAGGGCTTTTGTGGCCTAACTTTGTTGTTAGGGCTTTTGGCCTGTCTTTGGTGACAGGGCTTTTGTGGCCTAACTTTGTTGTTAGGGCTTTTGTGGCCTAACTTTGTTGTTAGGGCTTTTGTGGCCTATCTTTGGTGATAGGGCTTTTGTGGCCTAACTTTGTTGTTAGGGCTTTTGGCCTGACTTTGGCGTCAGGGCTTTTGTGGCCTAACTTTGTTGTTAGGGCTTTTGTGGCCTATCTTTGGTGATAGGGCTTTTGTCTTCGATTTGCTTCGAGTGAACATGTTTATGAAGGAATCACTTGCTTGTATGGTCCTTCCCACTTAGCTGAAAGTTTATTCTGACTGTCCAGCCTTGTGAATTCATTCCTTCAACATTCCTATCTTTATCAGCTTTTCGATGTCGCGCTTGTGCTATCTGCAATAGCTCTCGGTGTCATTCCCCATGGGCTGACCACTCTTGCGGGGTCTCGGTGGCCTTTCCAGAGACCTTTCCATCTCGACTAGTACCGCCGAGATCTGCCTGTTTAAAGGCGTGAAATACTCGGGGACCTCTGGATGTCTTGGTCCTGGGTTTTCCGATCTAGGCTTTTCTCGACCCTTCTTACCCTTCTTGATCCTGCAGAGACACCAAAGAACCAAGACGGCGCCGAACCCAAAAGGGTCGACAGAAATAATAGGGCTAAGTGATTCGGATCAGTCGACTTACCCAACAGAGAGGCTTCATGCTTATTAACATGTATAATGGGGGCGCCTCCACCTCTATACTCGGGGATGGCCCTGACGACGACATCCTTTGGGGTCTTGACGACGACCAGGTCAGTGGTGAAGAGACGAGTTGATCGTTCCTTAAAGGTAGTCATGACAGTTTCGCGTTGTTCTTTGAGTCTCTTAGTGATAAGCTCCTCAACTTGGTCAAGAGTGAATTGGGGTTGCTGTCCTCCAGTCGGTGCAGAACTTGATGGACTGACAGAGCGAGTGACCGCCGGCGTCTCAGTGGAGGTCGGAGGTAAGGATTGGTGTCCAAAAGTCATCTCTTGATCTTCTTGAGGGGCTGTGGTGCCAGGATTTCCAGTTTCTGATTCCGGTGGCCCCGCAGGACGAGGATCCTCATGAGGAGCAGGGGTTTTTCTGCGGGCCTGTCCTATGATGGTTTCCAAGAGGGATATCATCTCTGCGGTTACCTGAATGGTTTCCCAAGCCACTTGGATGGTTTGTCGATCTGGAATCTCTGCGACGTTTGGAACAGGGGTCGTTCTCGAATTGCCAATGTGTTCACGTGCCGGTCTCGGAGGGACGGCATCACAGACTGCTTGGCTAGCAGGTTCTTGGTGGAGTGCGAAGCGGCAGCGGAATTAGAGCTACCCGAGGATTGTTCGTTAGCTTCTTTCCGATGATTGCGGTTAGAGCGAGTATGTATGACTGTTTTGCTCGTTTTCCCACAGACGGCGCCAAATGTTGGATCGTGAAATCCTGAATGCTGATCTGGCAGTGAATTGAATGCCAAGGAGATGGTGATCGCGCGCTTTCGCCTGAACTCCGATGAACCTGCAAGAAGGGGAGCGCAACAGAGGGGGTGCCTCTGGGTCCCTCTCCGATGCTTAAATGAGTATATGTGTGTATATAGCTCAAAACGTATTGAATGTATGTAAAGCAAAGGTATTTATAGAGTAGGAGATACCAAACCGTATAAGGTAACTGTATATCTTCGTGAATATTGTGTTGTTGAAGATTTAGATAGTAGATATTGCGGTTACAGCGAGATATTGCAGTTACCGTATCTAATCTTTAGTGAATATGTGCCCGAGATATGCGGGATATCGTGGCTATATCCTTATTAACGGTTGGTGGGACCAGAGGAGAGAGGCAAGGCTCTCTTTATGGCGAGCACTCTTATGGCTGCGACCTTGATTGTTGGCGAGCACTCCCATGGCGAGCAGTGGGAGGCTTTGACATTGGCCAATGGCGACCTGAAGTGGCACTTTGGCGTCCACTTTAGTTTGGATTCGATACTGGACCACTTTATGAGGGCCAGAGTAACCTTACTGTGGGTTGGCCTTGTTTAAATGGTATGGGTTTCACCCCCTGCAAATTTATTGGGCCTTCGAGGCCTTTCCCATATTGGGTCGTCACTATCAATACCCAACACTTATCATCTTATGTCTCTAGCATAGTTATACTTGATATCAATGTGCTTCGACTTGTTATGGTACTTGTGATCCTTTGTAGCGGAGATCGCGACCTGATTATCGGAGTAAACCAGGATCGGATCAACTGGAGTCCTCTGGCTCAGCAATCCATCCAAGAGCCTCTTTATCCACACTGCCTCTTGAGCGGCCGACGCAACAACCACAAATTCGGCTTCCATGGTAGACAATGCGGTGCATGACTGTTTCTTGCTCATCCATGAAATTGCTCCATTGGAGAGTACGAACACAAAGTCCGATGTGGATTTCCTTTCATCCAGGTCATCACCGTAGTCTGCATCGCTGTACCCTATTATTTGGAAATCCTCTGATCTTCGCAAGTTTCCTCTATAGCACAAGGCATAGTTGACGGTGCCTTTAAGATATCGCATGATCCTCTTCACTGCCAGCCAATGTCTCAATCCGGGGTTAGCTTGGTACCTACATACCATGCCGACTGTGTGACATATATCAGGCCGAGTACACACCATTGCATACATCAGGCTTCCGACTGCGCTTAGATACAGAATCTGTTCCATCATGTCCTTTTCTTCTTTAGTCTTTGGACACATATCCTTGTTGAGAGGTTGGCCAATGTTAGTTAGAGTATCAGTGGGTTTGCAGTTATTCATGTTGAACCTTTCCAATACTTTATTTATGTAACTCTCTTGAGAAAGCCACAACTGCCTCCTACGGCGATCCCTCGAGATCTGAATCCCAAGGATATATGCCGCCTCACCCATATCCTTCATCTCAAATAGTGAGGATAACCAGGCCTTGGCCTATGTGAGGAACTCCAAGCTATTTCCTGCTATTAGTACGTCATCCACGTATAGAGTAATAAACACAAAGTTCGGTCCAGATCTCTTGGTGTACGCGCAATGATCCTCATTCAGCATGAGAAATCCATTTTACACAACCAAGTCATGAAATCTGCGGTACCACTGCCTAGAGGACTGTTTTAGTCCATAGATCGATTTTTGTAGCTTGCACATTAAGTGCTCATCACCTTTCTGTACAAAGCATTCAGGTTGCTCCATGTAGATCTCTTCTTCTAACTCACCATTGAGGAAGATGGTCTTAAACTCCGCGGGAGGTGAATCTGGCAGATGACGAACAGATTCATCCTCTGCGGCTTCAACTCTCCCACTCGAATTAACAAGTATCTGCTCAACTTGATCTTGCATCTCATATAGAGATCGGTCCAAACCAATCTCACCCTTCTTCGGAAGTTCGTTCTCTAAAAACGTCGCGTCTCGTGATTCGAACTCGAAAACACTCCCACTGTCCTGTTCAGCTATAAACACATATCCGTTGGAGGTTTCAGAGTAACCAACAAAGATACTCTTCTTTCCTCTAGGTCCAATCTTCCCAAACTTGTTCGAGGAATCATGGGTGTAAGCGGCGCACCCCCATGGGTGCATACGGCTAAGGTCCAGAATTCTTCCAGTCCAAAGCTCGTATGGAGTGAAGTTAACCGTTTTCGTCGGCACACGGTTCAGGATGTAGGCAGCAGTTTTCAAAGCATCTCCCCAAAAGGAAATTGGCAATTGAGCCTACGCCATCATCGACTGAACCATTTCAAGGAGCGTTCTATTGCGCCTCTCTGCAACACCATTTTGCTGAGGGGTGTAGGGAGCCGTCAACTGATGAATGATCCCCTTTTCAGTGCATAGATCGTTGAATTCCACTGAAAGGTACTCTCTTCCACGATTAGTGCGGAGGGTCTTAACCTTCCGATCTAATTGATTCTCAACCAAATTCAGAAAAAATCAGAAGCAACTTATTGCCTCAGATTTATGGGAGATCAAGTAGACGAATCGATAACGGGTATAATCATCTGTAAATGTGATGAAATATCTTGCTCCATGCCGAGCCCTAACACTAAAAGGGCCACAAACGTCAGAATGAACTAATTGCAAAGAAAATTCAGCTATAGGGGCCTTACCAAAAGGCTTTCGGGTGGTCTTTCCTGCTAGACATTTAACACACGTAGACAACTCCACATGCGGAATGTTAGGCAGTAAGCCCCGTTGGGCCAGCCATTGCATTCTATGTTGGCCAATATGACCTAATCTAGCATGCCATTCATTCACATCGCAAACATTTCCACGAGTAGAAGAATTCATGAAATTATTATTGTTGCATGAATCCAAATCCAAAACAATAAATCCACCAGAAACTATCCCAAAGCCCAATAGAGATGATGCTAAAGATAATTGGACGGAAATTTCATGAAAAGACAATGTAAAACTAAGTTTCATTAATCCTAACACTGAAATAACATTTCGGTTAATCTGCGGAGCATAGAGGACATCATGTAAGACTAGGATTTGACCACCGCGCATACGCATCTCACAAGTTCCAATCCCTTCGACTTCTACACGAAAGTTGTTGCCGACATAAATCCATCTAGTCTCCCGCGAAACTCTCCGGTACTCCACGAAAGCGTCTCGATCCCTGGCTATGTGGTCTGTCGATCCTGAATCCAAAATCCACATAAGACATGATTCAACCAACATAACAGTACTAGAAACACAAAGTTCACTAGAATTGCCAATGAGATTTACCTGTAGCGCTGGTTCAGGGCATGCACTCGCAATGTGTCCCTTATGGCCACAGTTGAAGCATTTCCTGGACTCAGGCTTCTTGGCTCTGCGCGGACGTTTCTACGCCGTTGCTTTCAGAGGATGATCAGTCTTTATCTTCTTTGGCACTGGTGCACCTGCGACTGCTCGCCGTGCACCACCCCCTCGCTTATTACGATTCTTCTTGGGTCCAGAGAACGATGCCATATGAACCTCGGTCTTAGGCCCTGTAGCCTTGAGACGTTCCTCTTCCAGCTCAATGTGCCTTTGAACGTGTTCAAAGGTGTTGAACCCTTCAGAGTGGGTAATTTGAATCTTCATATATTCCCAGGAGTCAGGCAATGAGCGGATCACGGCCTGGATTTGCTGCTCATCGCTCAGGGGTTGACCGACCTCCTTGAGTTCTGCAATCATGTTGGCCATGTGCCTCAGATGCTGTCTCATGGAGTGCTGAGGATTCATCTTGTAAGAATCAAACTTGATGTTGAGCGAACGAAGCTGCACAGTCGTATAAACACCAAATTTATCCTGCAAAGCATCCCACGGCCCTTTAGCTGTGTCTTCCAGCTCAAATTCACACAGAATATCATCATCCATTGTACTCAGCAATGTAGCGCACGCATCAGCGTCCTTGGCCTCCCACTCATCATAGAAGGCCTTCTGCTGATTCGTTAATCCAGTGTCGGTTCTTTTCTTGATCTTCTTGATGTGGTCAATCGTCCTTTGCTCAATCAAAACCACCTGTATACGCTTACTCCAGATTTTGTAGTTATCACCATTAAGTCTTAGGCCTTTGTTCAGCTCAGCGATGATGTTCTTCGTGGCGACCATTTCACTAACTAAAGGAAATTTGATTAGGATCATGGAGACACAAGGAACAATGTTCTAATGCATGTAAAAAGACAAGTCTCAAATTAATAGGACAGATTTTAAAACATACTTAAATTCAGAGGACAACCCAAGCTAGGCCGAGAAGCACTCCCCGTTTCTAAGCATGTCATAAAGTCACTACTACCAATCGAAACACAGTCTATACAAACAGTCCTCTAAAGGACCGGAGTCGAACATATCACACTAAGCATTCAACTCTAACACAAGATAATTGTCCTAGCATTATTCAAGCAAATTTAGAGAACCTCGCAGACTAACTGTCCGGTTCACATCTAGGAACATATCCCCAGGTGTAGTTCGAACTTATCCAAACTTCTGAAGGGCTACTAAGAACAATCCTAAAGGTTTGCTACCTAGACTATGTCAGAACTAGATCTCCCCACAAGGTAATCTATCCTATGCAAGTAAGGTAACAAACACATAGTTCAATACACACACATATATATATATTGAGCTCTTTCAAAAACAATTAAATTTGGGGCTAATTTTTAATTTTCAAAACTTTGAGGACCAAAGTTACCCAAACAAGTAAAATTAATTAACACGTTAGACCAATTTTCACACACTATGCTGGGATCTCAACAATCACAACCTAGTCAATTCTACCAGTCATGGAGTCAATAGCCACGCAAATAATGTAAGGCAATACTATCTACCATGCAGAAAACACAAAGTAATCCAGGGAACTCAAGGAACCCACACAACATTCTATATATTTCCAGTCATGCAATATAAAACAACATGAGGCTCTCCCAGCAATTTAAATTAATCAAACAGTTAATTTAATTAGCCCAAAATTTATTAATGAAAGCGGTCCAGCACATTTACCGGACTAAATCAGGTCATCTGAACCCACAGAAGGTCCAAGATCGTTTCCAAGTTCGTTTCGAACCAATTCCGGCGCCCAAAGCCTCTGAATTAGCTCAGACCGGTTTGAACAGCACCGAGCCATCGAATCCGGTCTGAACCAGTCCGGTCAGCCTTAGCCAACCAGTCTGGCCTGAACCGGACCAGTTAGCCTCGGCCAACCGGTCCGACCTAGTCTGGTTCGTCAGCGAACCGAACCGGCTTAAAACAGTTTGGTCCAACTTATCAGACCAGACCGGTTTGGACCGGTCCAAACAGTGCCATCTCCTTCGTTGAAGGAGATGGCACGCTGTTAGGGTTTTGAACCCTAGCAGCTGCAACCTGCAAGGGTGGCCAACTGCGAAGGCTGGCCACGGGGTTGGGTCGGCCACCACTGGCCAACCCTTCCTTGGTGTCTCTAGCGGCTGGACGCAGCCACAAAGGCTGCGGCCAGTCGCAGGGCCACAACCACGAAGGCTGTGGCCCCGCTTGTGCTTGGCCGCAGCCCAGTGGCTGGGGCCAGTAGAGTCCATGCCGCAGCCCAGTGACTGCGGCCAGCAAAGGCCGAGCCGCAGCCACTGAGGCTGCGACCGACTTGGAGACGCGTCCGCAGCCACTGAGGCTGCGGCCCTAGAGTGTCGAGCGGCAGCCACGAAGGCTGCGACCTGAACCGAACGTGGCCGCAGCCACCGTGGCTGCGGCCACGAAGGGCGGCCGCCCCTATTTCGGCCTCGAGCTGGGCTGCTTTTCCCGATTCGATCCCATCGCGATCACGATGACGCCGTGGGGATTTTCCTCTTTGAATTCGACAATTTGGAAACCAACCTACTATGACTCTGATACTAATGTTGGAAATTGACATATTAACAACATCATGCAATCGACCAAATACATATATTTAGGTTACCTCTTTAGAGCGATTGCACTTCGCCAAAGCGGAAGCGGATCTGCCTGAGGTTGGGATCACGGTCTGCCGGACGGGAGGACACGCCACGGTTTGACGGACTATGACCTATAACACCACAGCTACTGACCTCTGCTATACTGTAGGGTGACTATCTTATCAGTCAACTTCAGATTTTTCCAAACCCTGAGCACCCCTATATATACTGATATATAGAGGGATATGTTTTAAGGCCAGATACATAACTGGGCTTATGTGAATGAGCTCCCACTTAGGGTGACCCATTATCCTAAAACCAACAATGCTAAGTTTTCATAAATTCTTTGTGAATCAATAATCAAGTATCCATGTGAGAAGTTAATGTAAGCATGATTGCGAAAAGGCATCCAAGAGTGAGACGATGTCATGAATCTTTGGATTTAAGTTAAGAAAATGAAAGTTTTGTAAGCGTAGCGAATTACACAGATTTAAGCTAAAAAGATGTTGATGGATCCTGGCCTTTTGAGTTTCGGTAAAGGAAGCCCCAGTCCCAAAATCAAAGCCTGCTAGCTAGGAGCGCGCCACATTGTCGACAGGGCACGCCACGCCATCAAGGGCGCGCCAACAGTATTTTCCCCTTTCTGACAGGTTCAATTCTCGAGGACCGACAAGGAGGAATGGGGATCTCCACGCCTGAAGTGGAGTTCAGGCATGAGGTACAATCCCATTAAGCACAAAGCACTAGGCAACACACTGTTCAAGAATATCATACTCACCCACGCCGGACGCCACCTAGGACAACTAGGGTCAAAGCACAACTCAACTCAGGTTAATGGTGAATGCTATAAATACTTTCACCCATCTTCACTTCAGACTAATGCAATAACACTTACATAACTCCCATATATTTATAACCAAACTCCAGCTAACTTAAGGATAGAGGGGAAACAAAGGGCATTTCCCGGGATTTCCTTCTTGCAGGACGTCGGAGCACCGAGAGATAGAAGTTTGGAGCACTCAGAAGATACCATAATCCAACAGATGCGAAAGTTTTGTAAGCATAGGATATTATACCGATTCAAGCTAAGAAGATGAAAATTTTGTAAGCACATGTGTTAACAAAATTGATGAAGAGATAAGCCTTCAAGTTCTATGTTCTTCCTATAAATTGTTTTTAGTTTGTTATGTGTTTAGATCAACAATTAAATAGTTTAATTATGTTTTAAGCGTCTAGTTTGTAACCCTTATATTTAAATTACACTACGGGAGAAGGGTCAGATAACGGTTAAATGTAACAACTCAATTACTATTGAGCCGTGAAAAATTAATTTAGATAGAATATACCGACTCAATTACTATTGAGCCGTGATTTTATTTTTCTTACGGTTCAGTTGTTTGAGCCGTGACGTTGCTCTCAGTTTTCACGGCTCAATTTCAAGTGCCGTGAATATTTTTTTTCCACGACTCGTTTTAGTTTTGAGTCACGAAAAAGTCTATAATTTATATATTAAAAAAATATTTGTAATAGCTCGGTTTCATTTTGAGCCGCTTTTAACACTGAATTAATTTAAGTAAGTAAATTTTTTTTTTTTCGTGGCTCTTTTTACTATCAGCCGTACAAAGTCTAAAAAAAAGGGAAAAGTAAGTAAATACACCCGGATGTTTGCTTTTTTTTTTTTTTGTAACTGGACCCATATGTTTTTTGGCGTATGTTATGACACCCGTATGTTTCAATTTGTTGGTAATTGGACTAATCGTTAATTATACCCGTTAACTGTCACGTGCCTACCATGCGCGACATTTATTTTGAAAAAAATAAATGTAAAAAGACGAGTTTGCCCTTTACATATTTCATCACCTTCACTCACCTCACCCGACCCTCTTTCTTCCTACGATTTCCATATCATTCTCCCTCCATATTTTTCCCAACACCGAAACTGAAAACCTAAAACCTCCTTGCCCTTGCGATTTGTTGAAGACGACCACTCGAAGACTCCTGCGAAGACTCTATTACGGCTCCTGTGCGAAAACGACCAGCGATTGCGGCTCCAAACGACTTCTCTCGAAGACTCCACTCCTGTGCGAAGACTCCTGTGCGAAGACAGGTTCTCTCGGTTAGCTCGGTTTGCTCGGTCCGACAAGACTCCACTCTTGTCGGTGTTCTCTCCATTGCTAGGTGAGTTGTCCGACAACAAGGTGTTCTCTCGGTTCTCGACTCGGTTGTCCGACAGCAAGGTACCTAGATTGCTAGGTGAGTTGTCTCATTTCAGTGACTTTGCCAGGTGCCCCGATTTGTAGATATTGCTTAGGAGAGTTGATTTGCCTGGATTTGTGGATATTGATTGGCATAATTTTGAATTTGTTAGGTAAATTATGGACATGGATGGCCAAAACCGAAATTACATTTTGAGTATTAACCACAACGGACAGTTTATTGATGGAAATTGGGTTGGACAAACCGAAGTGGCTGATTTAGGGAGGGATATACTCAGTTATGAGACATTGGAAGTGTTTATGGAGTATTATGGTTAAGTAGCGGGTGGGTGTATTTGCTATCTCCCTCCTAGAGGTGATTTGAAGACAGAAAACAATGGCCGAGGCAGAAAACAACCTAGCAGAACCGCATGTGGAGCCTCAAAAGAGAACAAGAAGGGTCAAGTTGTCAGTGAGACGAAGCAAACCAAAGGTATGTAACTTGCGTATTCACGATAAATTGAGTTATGAACAACATTTTCAACATGTCTAGTTATGTAGGTTGATCGACCGTCTTCGTCGAAGTCGGCACCAAAGTCAGCACTAATCAACATAGAATCAGACGATGATTTTCAGCCGGTAAGATCAAGTGCCCCAGAATTGTCCAGTTGTCGTGCATTAGTGTTATCTCCTCAACCACTTAAGAGTGGAAAAACAAAAAAGAAGACAACAGTACGCGGTTCCCGAACCTCACCCCGTTTTGTGGGAAGATCTACTCAGTGAAAGCAAAGTCAGGACCATTAGTGAAAGACATGGATGTTTTGTTTGTTAGACCGTTGGTTTGTTAGGTTGGGTGACTTCATTTTGTTGGATATTAGGTTGGTTGAACATTTGTGTTGGATACTATCTTGTTGGATATTAGGTTTGTGGAACCTTTGTGTTGTATACTATCTAAACAGCTTGGTCTCATGGTTTGTGTTGATTGTTCTGTTGGTTTGTGTGTTATGTTAAACAGGTTTGCTTATGTTCTGTTGGATAACAGGTTACTTTAAACATATGGGTGCGTTAACCAATTTTTTGCCAAACATAAGGGTGGAAAACCAAACACTACACCAAACATAAGGTACAACTGAATAACAACGTACATAACTTATGGGTCCACAATTTATTCATTAAACAATCATCAAGTACAACTGAATGACAACGCACATAACGTACACACTATACAACAAAAGTTTTAAACACAACTACATCTTCAACATAAGTCCAGCAACAATGCAAATTAAGAACACTATAACACACAACTATTGCTGATTTCTGTTACGCAACACATAAATTTGATTGTTGAGTTCGGATTCCTTTGACACAAATTTGGCCATGGCTCTCCTTCCATAGACACACATCGGTGGATCTTTCCAAGCAAAGATATCACAACCCCTTTTCAATGGCTGCATAGTGGTAAACAGAAATTAGGGTTTCCAAAAAATCAAATTGGTTCGAAATTGACTATATCTTCGAAATTAACTCAACGAATTGACAGCATTACCTGGTATCTCAGACATGAAAAGAACAGACGACCGAAATTTTTCATGGTCCAAGCTGTTCTTGCACGGGTTTGTAGACTGCAATAGCAAAGTGGGTCCTCGTTGTCCATATGATATGCGAAAGGGGAAGAAGAATTGGAAGAAGATTCAAAGTACTTACCTTGGCCCATCTTGCTAGGAGAAACGCAGCAAGCCGACGATGAGTTTCAGACGCAAAGACAACAAATGACAAATGGATGCAACACATACTTAATAAACAGAAATGGCTAAGGGTAGTTTAGGTATTATCATTTAGGAGTAAGACACATGACAACCACGTGAGCAACAATTTAACAGAAAACGTTCAGACTGGACGGAAAGGCTCAATGACCAACAAACGTAAACATCTGGGTATAATAACACACATCAAAAGTTTTTTGAGCCGTCCTTTAAAAGAAAATCACTTTTTCCCGCCTCATGTCCTCCTTTAACATCTCCTTCACGCCATGTTTTGAGCTCTTCGTCGTCTTCTTCTTCACCAACTCTCTCAACCACCACGTTGCTTATAGCTCCGGCCACCTCTTCTAGTCTCACCCTTACTTGAGAAGCACTCTTCACTTCCAACCCCACGCCCACTTCCTCCGCCACCAACCTTGCATTCACTAGCTGCTTCGGTGCTGCAGAATCTTCGCCTGAGGTGACCGTCACTCCATGGCTACTACGTAGCTCATCATCGAACAACATTGGACAACAAGGAACGGTGGAAGAAGGATGAACTGCAACCGAGGAAGAAGAGGCCGAGAAGGGAGGAGGAGGAGGCCGGAGGAAGAAGGCGCATCTTCTTCTTCACCAACTCTCTCAACCACCACTTTGCTTATGGCTCTGACCACCTCTTCTCGTCTCACCCTTCCTTGAGAAGCCCTCTTCACCTCCAACCCCACGCCCACTTCCTCCGCCACCAACCTCGCATTCACTCGCTGCTCCGGTGCTGCAGAATCTTTGCCTGATGAGACCGTTCTTGCATGGCTACTACGTACCTCATCATCGAACGACATTGGACCACAAGGAACGGAGGAAGAAGGCTGAACTTGAACCGAGGAAGAAGAGGCCGAGAAGGGAGGAGGAGTCCGGAAGAAGAAGGTTGAACTGGAAGAATGCTAGAGGAAAAAGGTCGGAAGAAGAAGACACGGGCGAGACACATGGGAAGAAGACACAGGCCGGAGAGAGATATTACATATTTAAAAAAAAAAAAACATATTTTTGGCTGCTCAAAATAAATGAGCAGTTAAAAATAAAAAATATTTTTCACGGTTCAACCAAAAGTGCTGCCATAATTATTTTGGCTGCACTTTTAATTTGAGCCGAGAATTATCACGGCTCATCATATATTGAGGTGTGATAATTTTTCTGACAAATTATAGAACGACATAACTTATGTTGAGTCGTGATAATTTAATGGCTCATTAATTGAGCCGTTAAAAATATATATTTTTATCAGTTATTCACAATCTCTCCCGTAGTGTTATCTTGTTTAGTAGGTATGCTAAAGAGTTTATTGAACTGAAAAATATTAAGACTCTTTAGATAAGTCCATTAGTATTTCTTTGAATTAGTTATTGGTGTCATTAAAGTTAAGTTTGTAGTTATTTAATATTTATGTTAGGGGATGCACGAATCTTAAATTTTGACAAATACATTGTGAAAATTTTTCTTATCTTGGTTCTTTAAAAATTATTTAACTTATCAAATTTTGTTGTGGCGTTCGTTTAATTTCTGACTTATCAATAAAGTCTTCAATCCTTGATCATGATTTATTCATATTAAGTGTCTTGCCAGCCAAGCAACGAGCCAAGGTTTATGCCTATCCTTTCCTGAAGCAGAAACATTCTCGTTGAAATCAATTTGCTAAGATTTTTGTCTCAAATCAAAGAGATCAATCATATCTATTGGCATCAACACTAAACTTCTAGCTTCATGTTTATCCAATCTATATTGTTTATTAAGTCTAACTTTTATCAGGGGATTTTATTTAGTCAGCAAAGAAAAGAGAAAGAAACAAAATAAATTAGTCTATGAGTTTGAAATACGATTTAATAAGAAAGTTTCAATCTATTATGTCTGCACTTCTAAAGAAGATGAGATGCTTATTCAGTGTTTATATGGAATTGATTTTTGCGAAGTTTTATTGGACGAAGTACAACAAACAACATGTGCAACATAAGAGCGCTAAAAACTACAAGAGGTACAGTTTAAGTGAGAAGATATGACCATTATACACAACAATTTAAGAAGCGTCAAGAAGGAAATCTCATCTTTCCATGGGAAAAGTGATCTAGAAGCATACATCGAGTAGGAAAATTAGATTATGGAAAATAAGGTTCAGCTTAAACATTCTAAATTAACTTAATACAATTTTGTGTGGTGGGATCAATTATGAATCTATAGGAGGTGAAATGGAGTAGGTGTCATCGAGACTTAAACGGATATGAAGAGTGTGATGAGGCGACGATTCGTGACGAGTCAGTAATACTCCAATTTATACTTGCAAGGGATTCATCAAGGTAACCAAAGTGTTAATGAGTACTTCAGAAAATGAAAATGGTAAGGATTATATGTAATGTGGAAGAGGTTCAACGGTAACGATGAATAGGTTCCTTAACTGATTGAACCCATATGGTGCAGCTATCAAAGTGGAGAAATGACTCAAGGACTTCTAGGTTTGGATTAGACCCAGAAACGTCTAAGTTTGGATCAGATTTCCAAGAAAAAAAAAGTAGATTTCAATTCATTGCTACTAAGGTTAAACTGAAAGACAAGACAACCGCCACTATTAAGAGTTTCAAAGATAAATGTAAAGGTCCGCCTAGTAATTAACAAGCTTCAAGCTTCGTGAGATAATTATCTGTTTAGCAGATGAACATATTGTATAGTCACCCAAATGCCCAAATATGCAATGTGCGTTGGTTGAAATTAATTGTGAAAAGTAAGAAGATGGTGATGATAAAGTGTTATGTGAAAGGTAAATATATATGCTAAGCTTGATTTACTTTATACAATTACTTAGGATGTACAATTGAAGAGAGAAGTAGATATAGTGTTAAAAGCTCAACCATGGTTGAACATCAAGCCTCTTTAGATAAGTTCATTCTATGTTTTTGAACAAATTATTGATGTCATTAGAATTAAGTTTTTAGTAGTTTAATAGTCTCCTATATGATGACCAAATTTTATATCTTTAATTCTGCAAAATACGTTGTCATAGATCATAACCTAGGGTTGAACAACAAGCCGACCTCCTTATTTAAAGCATCGAATTAAAAGAATCCATATGGTTTTAACCCACCTTTGAGAGATCAACTAGTCCATAAAGTTAAATAGCTTTCTTTAACTTTGTCTTGTTTCTGTTGGGTATCGATAAGGCCTAATATGGGATAAGGCCTCAAAGACCCAATAACGTTTTAGAGGGGTAAAACCCAAATCATTCAGAACTAGGCCGACCCACATTAAGGGTAAGCTGGCACCCATAAAGTGGTCCAGTATCAAACCCAAAACTAAAGTGGTCGCCAAAGCCTATACACGTCTCCATCGGCCAAGGCCAAAGCCTCCAACTGCTCGCCATGGGAGCGCTCGCCAAGAGAGTCAAACCTCTCAACTCTCATCCCACAACCGACACCGAATATACAGCCACAATGTCCTGTGTATCTTGGGCACATATTTTGCAAATATCACATAATGCAACTGCAATATTACGTGATAATTGTAATATCTGCTATCATTATCTGCAACGACACAATATATACAGATATATTCGGTTACCTGAAACAGTTTGGTATTCCATCCCTATAAATACTCTTGCTTTACATACGTTACATTACAGCTTGAGTTCATACGCACGGTATACTCATTTAAGCATCAAAGTGGACCCAGAGGAACACCCTCTATTGCGATCCCATTCTTGCAGGTCCATCAGAGCTCCGACGAAAGTGTGCGGTCATCAACCAATTGGCATCCAGATTATTGCCAAATCAGCATCCACTCAACATCTGTGATATTTAGACCCAACATTTGGCGTCGTCTGTGGGAAACGAGCAAACAGTCATGCAGACTCGCTCTAACCGCAATCGCTGGAAACAGGCTAATGAGCAATCCCAAGATAGCTCAGAATCCACTACCGCTTCCCCGGTCCATCAGCAAGAACCTGCTAGCAAAGCAATCCCCAATGTCATCCCTCCGAGACTGTTACAGGAACACATTGGCAATTCGAGACCAGCTCTGATTCCGGCTCCCACCATGATTCCAGTTCGACCAACTGTTCAAGTGGTAGGGGAAACTATTCAGGTCACCGCGAAGATGCTATCCCTCTTGAAAACTATCATAAGACAGGCCCGCAGACAAGCCCATGCTCCTCATGAATATCCTTGTTCCGGAGGGCCACTATAAGCAGAAACTGAAATTTCGTGTGCCACCACTCTTCAAGAAGACCAAGAGATGACCTCTGGACATCAGTTCATGCCTCCGGCCAACATGGCCGATGAGCTCCTCCGGCCATTTCCAAAGGGCTATTTCCATAAAGCTAATTTCCTAGTATCAATCTCACCAAGGGCTATTCCAGAGCCTTGACGCGATGGAAAAAGGGAAAAGAAGAGC
Organism: Chamaenerion angustifolium; assembly: GCA_946814005.1. Classification (NCBI taxonomy): domain Eukaryota; kingdom Viridiplantae; phylum Streptophyta; class Magnoliopsida; order Myrtales; family Onagraceae; genus Chamaenerion; species Chamaenerion angustifolium. The sequence goes on from OX328279.1 coordinate 8,960,232, forward strand.
AGGCGAGGTCGTCAGAAGCCTAGATACGAATCCCCCGGGCCAAGCCATCGAGGGTTTCTCGACTATTTCACGCATTTAAACAGGCAGATCTCGGCGATACTAGTGGGGATGGAATAAATGTCCTTAGCAGGACCACCAATGCCCCGAACAAATGCTTAGCCCATGGGTAAAGATTCGTAGAGATACTGTCACTATCACAAAGTGAAAGGCCACAAAACTGATGATTGTCGCATTCTCAAGTGCGACGTCGAGAAACTAATCTAGAGATGCATGCTAAAGGAGTTTGTGGCAGGAAGGGAGTGCATTGATTGCCTCCACGTATAACCTGCTCCCTCTAGAACAATCCGGCCCATCCCATGGCAAAAGGGTAATAAACCAAATTGAGGGGTCCAATGGGAGAGAAATATATGCCACACAAATCTCCACAGTTACGCAGCTGGGAAAGAGACCTCGTCCTGAGGAAGACATCATTATCTCATTCTGTGAAGAGTACCTAGCATATGTCAGAACACCACACAATGTTGCTTTAGTTATCACAGCAGACGTTGCAGTATGCGATATGAAAAGAATTCTGATCGATGGTGGCAGTTCGACAGACATTCTATTCCTGGACGCTTTCAAAAATATGGGAAAAAAGAGATCTCAAGCCAGTCGACTTTCCACTCATCGGATTTGCTGGGAGAACAACATATCCGCTGGGATCCATAACATTGCCGGTAACCTTGGTTGAAGGATGGAAGAGCATAGAGGTGTCGGTCGCCTTCATAGTGGTCGGCGCATCCGCCTCATATAACTCCATCCTAGGGAGGACCACCATCAATCCAAATAAGATCATGGCTTCCACTGTCCACCAAAAAATGAAGTTCCCTTCACCGAATTGGATTGGAGAAGTTCTAGGCGACCAGTCATCCTCACGGCAATGCTATATGAACTGACTTTGTAGGAAGAACGAAAGGGAGTCTCTCTCCATCGAAACAGAGGTTGACCCTCGTGAGGACAAAGCTCGGTCAGGCCCAACGGAAGAACTGACAGAAGTTGAGATACATGGTTCAGAAAATAAGGTGCGCATATGAACCACCTTAAACGACGACCAAAGGGACGCCTTGACCTCCCTATTGAAACAATACAAAGAATTGTTCGCTTGGAAGCCCAGTGACATGGCATGCATCAGCACAAATATAATCTCCCACGAGCTGTGGATAGATTTTTCGATCAAACCTATTGATCAGAGAAGAAGGTCATTTGATTCAAACAAACGCTTGGCGATCAGGCAAGAAGTAGGCAGACTACTTGAAGCCAAATTTGTCAAAGAGGTACGCATTCAAAGTTGGGCCGCCAATCCAGTGCTGGTTAAGAAGTCGAATGGAAAATGGAGAATCTGCATTGACTTTCGCGACTTAAACAAAGTTTGCCCCAAGGATTTGTACCCCCTATCGCGGATTGACCAGTTGATGGAAGCAACTTCTAGTCACGAGATGGTGACACCTATTCAAGTTATAACCAGATCTAAATGCAGCCGACCGATTAAGCCCACACATCATTCTACGCCGGCGGCAATATACTTTGCTATAAGTTGATTCCCTTTGTCTTGATAAATGCGTGGGCAACCTATCAGCGAATGGTAAATGGGTTGTTCCAAGAAATGTTGGCGCAAAACATGGAGGCCTATGGAGACGACATGTTCGTCAAATCAATAAAGAGGAACCCTCATACAGAAGACTTTCAAGAAGTATTGAATGCATGAGGAGGCACAGTGTTCCGCTGGATCCAACGAAATGCGCCTTTGGAGTAAAATCATGAAAATTGTTGGGTTTCATGGTGAGTGAAAGAGGCATTGACGCAAACCTTGAAAAGCTCAAGGCTATTGAAGAGGTGAAGTCTCGGACTTGCCATAAGGAAGTCCAGAGTCTGAATGGTCCCCTGGCCGCGCTTAATCGTTTCCCCTCAAGGGCGAGCGACAGATCCCTCCCGCTCTTCCAAACTCTCAGGGCAAACCGCTAGTTAGAGTGGACGACAGTGTGCGAGGCTTCCTTTCAATCACTCAAGTAGCACCTGTAGACACTCCTGACTTTACCGAAGCCGATTCCCAATGAACCGCTTTTTCTATATATAATAAGTATTAGGGAAGTAAACGGAGTCGAGTCTACTTTGTAAGCAAGTAGTTTAATTCAGCTGAAATAAAATATATCGAGATTGAGAAGTATCTCTATGTCTTAGTTATTGCTGCTCGAAAGTTGAGGTCATACTTCCATGCCCACACCATAATAGTCCTCACCAACACTTTCTGATGAAGCCAGATTTTTCAGGAAGGATGGTCAAGTGGGCGATTGAGTTGAGTGAATTCAAGATCAAATTTGCGCCGGAAACAGCCATCAAAGGTCAAGCCTTGGCAGATTTTGAGTGAATTCCAGTCTTTTATAGGTCAAGCCATCAAAGGAAAAGGCTGGGAACTCTATATAGATGGATCCTCTTCAAAAGAAGTCTCGGGGGCAGGACTAGTCCTCATCCTTCCTGAGGGCAAGCCTCTTAAATAAGCAATCAACCTCACATTCAATGCGACCAATAATGAAGCTGAGTATGAAACACTTATAACGAAGTGAATGGATATAACATCACTAAAGGCAAAAGAGATTCAGATCTAATTGTCAACCAAATCAATGGCACCTATGAAGCAAAACAGCGGGAAATGAAAAAGTACCTCGACATTGCCAAAAAGCTCATCGTCGAAATTCCGACTTTCGCGATCGAGTCAATTCCTCGCCAAGACAACTAGCTAGCAAACTCCTTGAGCAAGTTGGCGTTTGGAGGAACACAAATACCAGAAATACACTCCTAGAACAAGCACTATACTCGGTCCTCGAAAATCGAGCAGAAGTCTTGAATATTCAACAGCAGGATAATTGGATGACTTCTACTACAAGAAACTCGTGCATTAGCGTCGGCGGAAAATCGCTGTTAAGCTGTGAATTGGCGCTGCTATCACGGGGCAGCAATGAAATCTCTATCAGTGTAGCCACCGTCGCTAAATCGTTTAAACATCGCCAATTGACCGTTGCTAAGATGCTGCCGCTGCTAAGATGACATATCCCAAAACGACTTTACAGCCAAAGAAGGTTGTTGTTAAACACAATAAAAAGGCGACGAACACATTTGCGATGTTATAGATGGGCTTTACTGATTAAAATATTTCATCGTTGAATTGCATTTTTAGCCGTGACTTTGAAGAGTTGTCTTTTATTCGAAACAACTTCCATTTCTTGTTGTAAATACATGTTTTTAGTGATAACAACCATTAATATCAGTTTATGTCGCTGCTAAATACATAAGTTTTGTGTCAACAATCACTAATCATTGTTAATGACAAACGTTTATGATGTGTTTTTATTAAATATCTAGTCATTGCTATATGATATGAACTACACAATACAAAGTAAAAAATATATAATATATTATATATCCAAGTATATATATACATCTTAATAAACATCCAAACTACAAACTTACAACACTTTTGACTGTAAAAGAACAAGTCATAATTCATAATCCTTAAGACTAAGTGGAGATCAAGCGCTAAAATATAACAGTAACATACTTCCGTAAGATGATTGTCCCATGATAACTCCATCATGTCCATGTGGGATACTATATCAATAGTTTCAGGTGCCTCCACATGGAGAGGATACACATGTGACTTGTGTAGCCTTGAATGGGACCTGTAGTATTTGGGTCAGTCTTCAATTTCAGAGAACGAAAGCTAATGTAGAAATTTAAAGAGAACAATTAGGCTAAATAGGTGAAATAGGTACAAGAGTACTATAAATATCAATGTATATGAGTTGTAATGAAGGAGCGCATTGAATTAAACGGCAAGATAGTGTACACCCATAAGAGGCATACATTAGCAAACTGCTGGAAAAAGACACCAATACTAAAGTTCTCATACAAAAATACCCACAGATCTGCCTATTAGATCACCAATTTAATCATAAATAAAATTTAGACTAATATATAAGCTAAAAGCCAATCATACCACACATATGACTCTCATACAGCTACACTTACATAAAGCAGTGGGTCTAAATCTAAAGTTAACATTTCTCACGAAAAATAACATCTGAAGCAAGAGGATCAGAGACATATAACAAGACTAACTACCATGAATATGTCAAACAAAAACCATGAATATGAGTCCACCCAAGAATGAAACTTGCAAAGCAATTCCCCTGAAAAATATGAATCTATTAGGATCAGATCAAGACACCCACATAATGCTCCATACTAAGGTCTTTTATTTCCCACTTTGCATTGGCTATTTTATCAATGTCATCTTTATTTGGTTCCAATGATCCGAACTGAGCACTAACATATATAAACAGCATATAGATAGGCGATTTTCAGTAAAATCAAGATTCTTTACAGCACGTCCATCTTTACAATCAAGATTTGCATCATATATATGAACTGAGCACCAGTGATATGCAGAAACATTGGAACAATCGTGAACACTTACGATTCGTGACCTAAATCAAGAACAATCGTGACCTAATCATAATCAATTTACCTGATACAGACGGAGGCGAGAGTCACGCCACGGACGGAGGCGAGAGTGACGCCACAGATGAAGGCAAGACAGACGGAGGCGAGAAGACAAACGCACTGAGACGGACGGAGGCGAGACGACAAATGGACGGAGTCCTTAAGAGAGCAAGAGAGGAGCCGAAGGGAGGACTTCTGCTGAAGAGTGTCAAGCGCATAAATGCTACGTCACACATATGCTCCGCCTATGGTTCAATTCGTTTTAGTGGTTCAATTGTGGTTCAATTTATTTTAGTGGTTCAATTCGTTTTAGTGGTTAAATTGTGGTTCAATTCGTTTTAGTGGCGGTTCTATCGGTTTAGTGGGAGTTCTTAACATTTTGTGACGACAACAACTAACGTTAGTTGACAATCTGTCATAGTTGTTTGTGCATTATTGACATCAACAATAGTCACCACTAAAGAAATTATTTTACCAAAATAATTGAATCTGTTGCGGTTGTAGCTAAATCAGCGACAACAAATTCCATTGTTTTACTAAACACGACTGTTGCTATTGTAGCTACATCAGCGACAACAAATTCCATTGTTTAATACTTATTTTGTCTTCAGACTAACAAGTTGCAACTAATGGACTCCTTTAATATCAAATTTTGGTTGTTGTAACGCTGTCATTCATGTTAAACGCTTAGTGATGGAAAAAAGGTAATGGTAAATGTAACCTATAATGATGGAAAACACATTGTGCATAATACGTAATAATACTAACACCAAAAAATTCCGACACAATAGCCATATTTTTAACTACAACTGTTAGCGTCAACACAAAATTCTCGTCGCTGTTGCAACAAATTCTTGTAGTGTTCGTTCCAAAACTTTCTGAAAGAAGGAACCCTGCTAGAAGACGAAAGCGAGGCCATAAAAACAAGTCGCCTAGCCGCAAACTATCTTCTCATAGATGGAGAACTCTATAGGCGAGGATACTCAACTCCCTACCTGAAATGTATTTCCCATCCTGAGATAGAAAGAGTTCTGCGCGAAGCTCACGAAGAAGTTGTTGCATGTCATGAAGGTGCACACTCATTAACACGCAAGGCTATTACTAGCCAACCTTGAGCAAAGACGTAGCAAAGTTAACAAAAAAGTGTGTGATTTGTCAAGAGTTAGCATCAAACTCTGGTCGACCACCAACATTTCTATCCCCAATAGCTGGCGCCTGGCCATTCGCCCAGTGGAAAATAGACATATTGGGATATTTTCCCATAAGTACTGGGCAAAGAACCCACATCTGCGTGGCAATCGACTATTTCTCCAAGTGGATAGAGGTGAAAGCATTGACTTCCACAACAGAATTTCAAGTCATCAATTTTTAAAATGTCAACATAATTTCGCAATTTCGCGTTCCCAAGATACTTATAAGCGACAATGGCCCGCAATATGTGGGAAAAGAACTCAAGTGGCTCTGTGAAGAGTACCATATTTTTAACAAATTTAGCTCGGTAGATCATCCCCAAACAAACGGATAGGCTGAAGTAGCCAACAAAGTTGTCTTGGCAGGACTCAAAAAGAGAGTTCAAACCTTAAAAGGAAACTAGGTAGACGAGTTGGACAACATATTGCGGGTTTTCAGAACGACACGCAAAATAGAAACAGGAGAAACACCATTTAGTATGGTGTACGGATCTGAAGCAGTGGCACCGCCGAAATAGTGGTGCCTACCCATAGGATCCTACAATTTGATGTCGAACATTACAATATCGAGTGGCTAACATACCTCGATCTTGCTGAAGAAAAGAGAAGGCAATCAGACAACGCATAAGCTAAAATGCAACTGGCGACCGCTCGGTACTTCAACAGAAAAGTCAGTGTTCGCCAATATTTCGTGTGGGAGATGGTCATGCGAACGAATGAGTTTACAAACTTGGACAGCCACAACAAACTCTCAACATAGTGGATAGGCCCATACAAAGTAGCAGAGATCGTCGCACCAGGGTCCTACTACTTTGAAAACGTAGAGGGCATAAGGCTACCTCGTCCTTTTAATTCCGAACATTTACGGAGGTTTTATGCATAGCTTGTAATCAGAATGTTATGTCAATAAAATGAACCATTCCTTCATATAAAGCATAGTCACTTGACCCAAAACGAAAAATTCCAAAGAATGGATGAACCACTGAAAAATAAGACCTGACGCATACAGGCAGACGAACCAACAAAGGTGACAATCTCCTCATTCCGACAAAGTGGGGATTGCGAACGAACCACAACAGGTAACAGTTCCTCTCCAATCAAGACCTAAAGCGAGGGGCGAACAAACCAACAAAGGTAACAGTTCCCCCCCAAACTAGGCAAAACAAACACCTACACTAAAAGGCGAACGAAGCATCAAGGTAACGGTTCCCTAAAAGTTATGAGAAATACCTAATATAAAAGGTGAACGAACCGTTAAGGTAATAGTAGGTTGGTCAAAATAAAGACCTGATATAAAAGGTGAACAAACCGTCAAGGTAACAGTTCCCTTACAAGTTGGGCAACATAAATACCTGAAATAAAATGCGAACGAACCATCAAGGTAATATTTCCCTTACAAGTTGGGTAAAATAAAGACCTGATATAAAAGGCGAATGAACCGTCAAGGTAGCATTTCTCTTACAAGTTGGGAAAAATAAAGACCTGGTATAAAAGGCGAACGAACCATCAAGGTAACAATTCCCGTACAAGTTAGGCAAAATAAAGACCTGATATAAAAGAAGAACGAACGATCAAGGTAACAGTTCACTTACAAGTTGGGTAAGACTAAGACCTCATACGTAAGACGAAAGAACCCATTCCAAGGGTAATAGTTCCCTTAAAAGTTGGGCACAATAGAGCGGATGAATTGACAAGGTAACAGTTTCTCCAAAGAAAAGCTTAAGAGAGCGAACAAATCTTTGGTAATACCTTCCTCAAAGGCAAGCGAATCTAAGGTAACAGTTCCTCTAAAAAGGAAAGTGGGCGAACGAAGATAAGGTAACAACTTCCTAAAAAGGCGAGCGAATCTTGGGTAACAATTCCCCACTCTTATGCGAACGAATCCAAGGACGAACATCCTAAAAGGAGAACGAATCCATCAAGGATAACAGTTTCCTTAAAGTCATAATCTTTGGGTAACAATTCCCTAAAACAAGCTTGGCGAATGGAACGGACGAGCCAATAAAAGGCAATAATCCTTCCTTAGGAACCTAAAGGAATGAAAAGAACCTCTAAAAGGTAGCGTTTCTTCCTAAAAGGTCCAAGAGCCTTTGAATAAAAAGGTGAGACTATAATATAGAAGGTAAAAGCGAAGTTGAAAACAAGTATGGTAAGACTTCCTAAAGCTTTCAAGTAAGATCGACATCGAAAAAACAGTCAAATATATTCAAAGTCAAACAGAACAAAGGCTTACGAAGTAAAAAAGGCATCTATTAAATTCAAGGAAAATATTCAAGTCAATGATCAAGAGTTGCCCTGGTATGATCTCACCTTCTTTCCATTATTTATTCCTTGTCATTCCTTTTTATTTTGATGACTTTACATTTTTCCTTGTGTTTTTGTTGTCAGCTCGTTCGGGAAGAGGTGATCCTCGGCCGCGTTTTCGGCGAGCTCGCCGAGAAGCACTCTGATCTGCTTGTCGAGCTGGAGCAATACCGAAGCACGGGGGTCACCCCCGGGTAGTTGGAGGCCATCAAGAAGACCGCTGACATGGCGATCACCTTGGTGGACGGCGCCCGGGAGGAGTATTTCAGGAAGGAGCAGCGCCTCCTTGCTGATGTCAAAAAGAGGGAGTCTGATGCTGCAGCCTTCCTTCAAGAAGCTGAGGCCCTTCATCGGTGCCTTGATGAAGGGGAGGCGGTCCGTGCTCGCCTGGAGGCCGAGTTGAAGGAAGCTCATGCTCAGGTGGTCGAGTCGGACGCTCGTAGGGTCGCCGCGGAGGCCCAGAGGGATGCTGCTGAAGCTAGGGGGATCGCCCTGGAGGATGAGAAGAACCGGCTGGCTGATCAGCTGAAGGCGGTTCCTTCACCCCAAGCCGTGGTTGAGGAGTTCAAGGCCTCCGAGGACTTTGAAGACCAGGCCTTGCAGGTGATGAAGTCGACCATTGCCGAATTTCTCCAAGACCTGGTGGAGGAGGTCCAGGCGGTCGACCCCAACTTTCCCCTTGAGGAAGTTGCATCCTTGAAGAGCTTCTTGCGGAGTCGCCCTTCGCAGCCCTCTGTTGCTGAAGAGGCTGCTCCTGAAGGCGAGCCCGGTACTTCTGCCCCCGAAGGCGAGCAGAGCACCCTTGCCCCCGAGGACCCCAAAGCTTGAAGCCCCCAACTCCTTGGCGACCGTATTTTTTTTATCTTTTTTAGATAGATATTTTTGTAATTTCTGTTTTTGGTTTGTAATTATTTATTTAAGACTTGGGCTTTTCTATTGAATGCCTTTTATATTCATGAGCCTTTTTGAACATGTTTGGCTATTCTTCCAATGTCTTAATCATAATTACTCTCCGCTTTTTCTTGCTTTGTAATGTCGTCGACCCTTAAAGCCTTAGACCAATCATAAGTCAAACTTTCTAAGGATAATACTTTTGACACTTAAAAGCATAAACTTCTAAGTTCAAAGAGATATTACCTTCTTTGAAGATTAAACCTTTGAGGTGTTGGCATAATAACATGGGATTTGTAATTTTTCAGGCTTTATCATCGATAGTGATCGCCTAAACTTTCTTTGGCCTGACTTTGGCGTCAGGGCTTTTATTTTGCCTAACGTTTTGCTAGGTCTTTTGGCCTGACTTTGGCGTCAGGGCTTTTGGCCTAGCCTTGTCACTAGGGCTTTTTTGTTTTGCCTAACTTTATTGTTAGGTCTTTTGGCCTAGCTTTGTTGCTAGGGCTTTTGGCCTGACTTTGGCGTCAGGCTTTTTGGCCTGACTTTGGCGTCAGGGCTTTTGGCCTAGCTTTGTTGTTAGGGCTTTTGGCCTAACTTTGTTGTAGGGTTTTTTGGCCTGACTTTGGCGTCAGGGCTTTTTGGCCTAGCTTTGTTGCTAGGGCTTTTGGCCTAACTTTATTGCTAGGGCTTTTGGCCTAACTTTGTTGTTAGGGCTTTTTGGCCTCACTTTGACGTCAGGGCTTTTTGGCCTAGCTTTGTTGCTAGGGCTTTTGGCCTAACTTTGTTGTTAGGGCTTTTTGGCCTAGCTTTGTTGCTAGGACTTTTGGCCTGACTTTGGCGTCAGGGCTTTTGGCTTCGGCTTGCTTTGATTGGACACGCTTTATGAAGGAATGAATTTCTTTTATTGACATAACAATTTGATTACAAGCTATGCATAAAATCTTCTTAAATGCTCAGAATTAAATGGACGGGGTAACCTCTCGCCTTCGGTGGTTTCCAAATAGTAGGATCCTGGTGCGGCGATCTCTACTACTTTGTACGGTCCTTCCCATTTGGCTGAAAGTTTGTTTTTACTGTCCAGCCTTGTGAATTCATTCCTTCTCATAACCATCTCCCCCACGAAAAATTGGCGAGCGCTGACTTTTCTGTTGAAATACCAAGCGGTCGCCAAGCGCATCTTTGCCTGTGTCTTTTCCGAGAGCCATCTCTTTTCCTATGCTAAGTCGAGATCAGTTCTGCGCTCGATCTCATTTGCCTCTGCGTTAAAGTGTAAGACTCTGTGGGTAGGCACTGCTAATTCGGCTGGTGCTACTGCTTCTGATACGTACACTAAACTGAAAGGCTTTTCTACTGTGGTCGTCTTAGGCGTTGTTCTGATTGCCCATAATACGCCTTCCAGTTCATCTGCCCAGTTCCCTTTGAATGCTCGAACCCTTTTCTTGAGTCCTGCTAAGATAACCTTATTGGCTGCTTCAGCTTGCCCATTCGTTTGAGGATGATGTACTGAGATGAAACGATGGTCCACACGATATTCTTCACAGAGCCATTTCAGCTCCTTTCCAACAAATTGCGGACCATTATCACTGATGAGTACCTTAGGAATCCAAACCTGGAGAATATGTTGACCTGCAGAAACTTGATGACCTGAAATTCTGTTGTCGAAGCTAGAGCTTTCGCCTCTACCCACTTAGTGAAGTAGTCGATTGCCACTATAATGTGAGTACGCTGACCAGTGCTAATGGGAAAAGGACCCAATATATCGATTCCTCATTGAGCGAAAGGCCAGGCACCTGCCATTGGGGATAATAATGTCGATGGTCGACCCGATCGTGGTGCAAACTGCTGGCAAATCTCACACTTCTGTGTTAACTCGGCTGCATCTTTTCCCAAGGTTGGCCAGTAATATCCCAATCTGAATATTTTCCTGCTTAGTGATCGAGCACCTTCATGACAGGCTGCTGCCCCTTCGTGAGCTTCTCGAAGAACCTTTTTCGTTTCAGGATGAGCAACACACCTCAAGTAATGCGTCGAATAACCTCTTCTGTAGAGTTCTCCATCGATAATTAGATAACTGGCTGCGAGTCTTCTAATCCTCGTGGATTCGCCTTCGTCCTCTGGGAGGATTCCTTCTTTCAAATAATTCTGGAATGGGGTCATCCATGTGACCTGTCCTTGGATGTTGAAGACCTCTGCTCTGCTTTCCAGGATTGAACATAAAACTTTCTCCAGAAATTGTACATCCTGGACTGTCGCTCCTCCGAAGGCTAGTTTACTCAAAGAATCTGCCATCTGGTTTTCTTGGCGAGGAATAAACTCAATCGCGAAATTTGGGATTTCCGCGACTAGCTTTTTGGCAATGCCGAGATATTTTTTCATCTTTTCTCCCTTTGCCTCGTAGGCGCCATTAACCTGATTGACAATAAGCTCTGAGTCACTTTTCACCTTAAGCGCAGTTATACCCATTCCTTTTGCTAGTCTAAGTCCAGTGATAAGAGCCTCGTATTCTGCTTCATTATTGGTCGCTGAAAATGTCAAGGTGATCGCGTATTTCAGAGGCTCGCCCTCAGGAGAAATAAGAATTAAACCTGCCCCCGAGCCTTCCTTTGATGAAGACCCATCCGTATAGAGTTCCCAGATTTGATTATCGTCTGCTAACTGACTTGGCCTGTTTTCTGCTTCTGTTTGACCGTTACTCGTGCTTTCCACTATAAAATCAGCTAGTGCTTAACCTTTGATGGCTATTTTTGGCGCAAATTTGATCTTGAACTCGCTGAGCTCGATCGCCCACTTGACCATTCTTCCTGAAGAATCTGGCTTCATCAGGAAGTTTTTGAGAGGTTGATTGGTAAGGTCTCAGCTTCCGAGCAGCAATAACTAAGGCATAGAGATACTTCTCAATCTGGACATATTTTATTTCTGCTGAGTTGAACATTTTGCTAATGAAATACACTGGACTCTGAACATTATTTTCCTCCCTTATCAAGACAGCACTGGCTGCCACATCGCTAATGCCTAGATAAAGGAAAAGTTGCTCGCCTGGAACGGGCTTTGCCAGAGCTGAGAGTATTTGGATATGCCTCTTCAAGGCCTGGAAAGCTTCCTCGCAGTCTGGCGTCCACTCGAACTTGCGGTTGGCCCTCAAGGTTTTGAAGAATGGGAGGGACCCTTCGCTCGCTTTGGAGAGGAAGCAGTTGAGAGCAGCTAGGCGTCCATTCAGGTACTGGACTTCCTTGTGGCAGGTTGGCGACTTCATTTCCTCTATGGCCTTTAGTTTTTTTGGATTTGCTTCGATTCCTCTTTCACTGACCATAAAACCCATAAATTTACCGGACTTGACCCCGAAGGCGCATTTGGCAGGATTCAGGCGAACACTGTGTCTTCTCATGCATTCGAAAGCTTCGCGGAGGTCCGCCGTGTGAGGATTGCCCTTGATGGTTTTGACGAGCATATCATCCACGTAGGCCTCTATGTTCCTTCCCAGCATGTCCTGGAGCAGTCGGTTCACCATCCGTTGATAAGCTGCCCCAACATTGATAAGGCCAAAGGGCATCACTTTGTAGCACAGAATGTCCCCATCAGCATAAAAAGCGGTGTGAGCCTCATCGTCGGGATGCATTCTGATCTGGTTGTAGCCGGAGTAGGCGTCCATGAAGCTCAGCATCTCATGACCCGAGGTAGCATCGACCTGCTGATCAATCCTCGGAAGGGGATATGAATCTTTGGGGCAAGCCTTGTTCAAGTCGCGGAAGTCGACGCACATCCTCCACTTGCCGTTTGATTTCCTGACCAAAACTGGGTTGACGACCCAGCTCTGGAATCTTACCTCTCTGACGAAGACAGCTTCAATCAACCTGCCGACTTCCTGCCTGATCGCCAAACACTTATCCATCCCGAATGATCTTCTCTTTTGGGCGATCGTCTTGATGGAGGGGTCTATCCTGAGCTCGTGGGAGATGATATCTGTGCTGATTCCTGGCATGTTGCTCGGCTGCCAGGCGAAGAGCTCTTTAAATTCCTTGAGGAGGGCGGTCATGGCCTCCTTCTGATCCTCTTTCAAGGTGGTCCCAATGCGCACCTTTTTGTCTGGACCATCGATCTCGACCTCCTCCAATTCCTCCATGGGTGCTGGCCGAGCCAAGTCCTCGCGGGGGTCGGCCTCTGTTTCGATGGCGAGCGCCTCCCTTTGGTTCTTCCTGCGTAAACAGTTCACATAGCATTGCCGCGAGGAAGTCTAATCTCCTAGCACTTCTCCAATCCCGTTCGGAGTAGGGAACTTCATCTTCTGGTGGACAGTGGAGGCCACAATTTTATTCGGGTTGATCGTGGTCATCCCTATGATGGCGTTGTAGGACGTAGGTGAATCGACCACCAGGAAAGTGACCGACACCTTGATGCTCTTCCAGCCCTCGCCAAAAATTACCGGCATGGTTATAGCCCCCAGTGGATAAGTTGTTCTTCCTGCAAACCCGATCTTCAGGTCGCGTTTGGACTTGCCCATCTTCTCAAAGGCGTCCAGGAATAGGATGTCTGTCGAGCTGCCTCCGTCGACCAGAATCCTTGCAACATCACAGCCGTCAATATCTGCCGTAATGACCAGAGCATCGTTGTGGGGCGTGGTGACATGTGCCAAATCATCTTCAGAGAATGAGATGACAATGTTCTCCTCAGGTCGGGGTCGCTTCCCTAACTGAACTGCTGTAGAGATCTGAGTGGCGTAGACCTCTCTGGCGCTTGACCTCTCGCCGCCTGCACCGAATCCTCCTGCAATCAGATTTACTCTCCTCTTGCTTCCAGAAGGCTCAGCTTGCTCTGCAGGGGCTGGCGAACGATGCCTCCTGGGGGCGTTTGACTTCGGTCTCGCCCTGCCACAAATTCTTTCAACATTCCCCCCTGAATCAGCCTCTCTATGTCCCGCTTCAAAATTTTGCAGTCATCTGTCATGTGGCCCTTGCACTTGTGGTATCAGCAGTAGCTCTCTACATCCTTGCCCATGGGCAGCCCACCTCGACGAGGCATCGGTGGCCTCGCCAAGGATCTCCTCTCCATCTCGACTAGTACCGCTGAGATCTGCCTATTTAAAGGCGTGAAGTACTCAGGGACCTCTGGATGGCGAGGCGCTGGAAGAGACTCGACTCGGGGCTTTCTTTCCTTTCCCTTCTTCTCCTTCTTTGCCTCCTTCCTACCATCGCGTCGGGGTTCATGGGTTACCCTTAGCGAGGTCGTCAGGAGGTTAGCCTCGATGTTTGCGCACTCAAGGTCTATGAAACCTTTTGCTCTGGATGCCAGCTCCTCCAACGTCTCAATCTCCTTCACGTGATAGCTGTTTCGCAGCTTTCTCGAGGCCTTGTTGTCCACATCCCTACCTCTGTAGAAGGCTCGAATGATCTCCCCATCCGAGATTCGGCGATCTAATTCTGTGACGTTCTGATGAAAACGCCCGTAGAAATTGGACAGCGACTCTCAAGGCTGCTGTTTGACCGAGTCAAGGGCGACCACGCTCTTCAGCAACTGGCGTTCGCCCATATATCTCTCCAGGAACTTGCTTCTTAACTATGCCCAAGTTCCGATTGATCCTGCAGGGAGGACGAAGAACCAGGACGAAGCCGAACCCGAAAGAGTAGATGGAAATAGCAAAGACAAGTGATTGGGATCGTTTGACTTACCCAGAAGGGAGGCCTCATGTTTGTTGACATGTACGGTGGGATCTCCTCCACCTTTATACTCAGGTATGGCCCGAGCAACCACATCCTTCGGGATTTTGATAGCGACGAGCCCGTCGGTAAAAGGATGAGCGGACTGCTCCTTGAAGGGAGCTACGACTGTCAACTGTCTTTCCTGGAGCCTTTTGTTGAGGAGGTCATCCATCTGATCCACAGTGCAGTACATGGGAGAGGCTCCGGGTGGAGGAGGACCGGAAGGATTGGCAGTATATGCGGCTGCTGGCTCCTTGGTGTGTGCCGGAGGTAGAGACTGCTGACCTGACGTTATCTCCTGATCCTCCTGAGGCGCAGTGGGACCAGGATTTGCCGCTTCCGAAGATGAGGGCCCTGTGGCAGCAGGGCGGTGGTTTTCCTTAGGAGTAGAGGGATTGTTTTCTTGAGGAGCAGGGGCTTGGCGGCGCGCCTGTCCTAGGATGGCTTCCAGCAGGGAGACCATCTCAGGGGTTAAATTAATGTCCTGCCCCGCAATGTGGACTGTCTGTTTTGACGACCATCTCAGGGGCTCCGTTTTGATCAGTAGCGGGGGTCGGTCTTGAATCACCGACATGTTATCGAGCTGTCCGCAGAGGAACAGCATTAACTCCTACTCGGCTGGCAGGTTCCTGTTGAAGCGGTGAAGCGGCGGCGGAATCATAGCTATCTGAGGATCGCTCCCTGGTCTGGTTCCGACGGTTGCTTTGGGATCGAGTTCTCATGGCTGAATTGCCCGTTTCCCACAAACGGCGCCAAATGTTGGATCGTGAAATCCTGGATGCTGATCTGGCAGTGAATTGAATGCCAGACAAGGTTAGGAAGACGCTTCTACTCCAACTCCGGTGAACCTGCAAGTAAGGGAGCGCAACAGAGGGGGTGTCTCTGGGTCCCTCTCCGATGCTTAAATGAGTATATGTGTGTATAAAACTCAAAACGTAAAGAACGTATGTAAAGCAAGGGTATTTATAGGGTAAGAGAGATAGAACCGTATAAGGCAGCTGAATATCTTAGTGTATATTGTGTTACTGAAGATTCGGATCGTGGGATATGGCAGTTACTGCGAGATATTGCAGTTACCAAATCTAATCTTTAGTGAATATGTGACCGAGATACGCGGGATATCATGGCCACCTCCTTATTAACGGTTTTGTGGGACTAGAGGAGAGGGGCAAGGCTCTCTTCGGGGCGAGCACTCTCATGGCGAGCAGTGAGATGTCGCGGCCTTAGGGAAGAATGGCGAGCACTCAAGGCGTTCTTCAGAGTCCTTGGGCTCGGTTCTGGGTCACTCTATGGAGGACCGAGTTTAACTGGTATTTGGGCCGATCCGGTTCAAATGTCGTGGGTTTACCCCCTCTATAGTTATTGGGCCTTCAAGGCATTTTCCTTACTGGGCTGTCATTATCGATACCCAACAGAGGTCATCTCTTGATCCTCTTGTGCGTTACCGGTGTGGCGATTGTCGATTTCTGCATTCGCTGGTCTTTGAGGGTGAGAGTTATCATGGGGGGTAGAGGCTTGCCTGCCGGCTTGGCCTATGATGGCCTCCATAAGTGACAACATCTTTATGGTGACCGGGATGGTCGTCCCAGCTAGCTGTAATGATTGAGCGGCAGGCTGGGTCAAAACGTCAGTGGTAGGAGGGACCGAGACTAGTCGGGAGGTACCGGCGTCTTCTTCCATCGGTCTTGGTAGAATTGCATTCTGAACTGTTACGCGGGCAGTTTCTTGCAGGTGGAGAGGTGAGGCAGCAAATTCAAAACTGCCCTGAGACGGTTCATTAACCATTGGATTATTATGATTACGAGTAGAGCGAATCTGCAAGACTGTTTGCTCATTTCTCACAGTCGACGCAAAATGTTGGAACATGAATTGCCAGGTGTTCACCGGACGTTGAATAAGCGTTGATTGGATGCCAACTCACCGGTGATCACAAAATTTGTGAGGGATCCAATGAACCTGCAATAAGAGAGCGCAACAGAGGGGGTTTTCTGGGTCCCACTTCGATGCTTAAATGAGTATACTGTTGTATGAACTCATAATAATCTATTTAATGTATGTAAGAAGGAGTATTTATAAGAATAGAAGACAGACCATTTTAGGTAACCGAATCTTTGTGTATATTTATCGTTGCGGCTGTTAATCTAACGTATATTGCAGTTACCTTATAACATCTTTGTAGAATATGCGCCCGAGATATGCGGATCGATGTTGTTGTATATATAGAGTCGGTTGTGGGACCAAATATGCGAGATTGTGCTCTCTTGGTGAGCACGCAAACATCACAAAGGCATTGACTGTGGTCTTGGCGAACATTCACTACAAGAAACTCGAGCATACACATCGGCAAAAATGTGTTGCTAACTGCATAAATACCGTTGTTAAGTCTGGACAGCGACAAAATCTCTGTCGCGGTAGCCCCCGTCGTTAAAGGTCTATACGTCGACAATTTGCCGTTGTAAAAGGATTGCCGCTGTTAGTATGTACAACTTTACAGCGGAATCAGGTTGTTGTTAAACACAGATGAGCGTCGACAACACTTTTCCGACGTTAGAGCGGACTCAGGTTGTTGTTGGTCGATTTTTTTTCTGCGATTTTGTTGTCCGATTTTAAATTATTTGTGTTCAACCATGGCTTCTTCATCCTTCTTCATCCATGGCGTCTTCCTCCTTTTTCATCCATGGCTTCTTCATACATATATCGTCACTTCATCATCTATGGCTTCATCCATGGCCGATTATTTCAAGACTCTTAATCAATGGTGAAGGCATCGGAGAACCAGCATTTCTCGAGCTCCAGCTCACCTTCTACAGGTCCAGCTCGACTTCTCCAGCTCCAGCTCGACTTCTCCAGCTCCAAGTCGCCTTCTCCAGCTCCAGCTCCAGCATACCTTCATCCATGGAACTTTGAGCAGCTCCAACACTTCATCCATGACAGGTCGGTCGAGCAGCTCCATGACACTTCATCCTTTGGAAAACGTTTTGAATGAAGGGAAGATGAAGGGAACGAAGGGAAGATGAAGGGAAGGAAGGGAAGATGAAGGGAAGGAAGGGAAGGTGAAGGGAAGGTGAAGGGAAGGTGAAGGGAAGGAAGGGAAGGTTTCTGTAAAACGTGTAAAAATAAGTTGTTGAATGAAAAAAAAAATTGAATTTTTAAATCAGAGCGGGAAAAAAATTTGAAAATTTGATTTTTTAACAACAACAATAGTCGTCACTAAATAAACTATTTGACAACAACAATTAAATCTGTTGTTGAATGACTATACTAATTGGCCAAAAAAAAAGAATGACTATACTAATGTCGACAATATATTGACATGCAAATCTATTCTTACATATTCTCGGTACTTATGTTTTAACGAAAACAAAAATTGATTAGTTACGGCAAACAACCGTTACTTATATCACTATATTTACGACATAACGTTTCGCATTTGAATATGTACATTTACAATAAAAAATTCACCTGCTACTGATGGAGTTATTTAACATCAAGTGTTGGTCGACATTACACATTCATCCATGTAAAGTATAAGGTGACGGCAAAATTTAACACTAAATGTACCTTATAACAATGGTAAACATATTGTGCCTAATAAGTAATAATAACGACAACAAAAACTGTCGACGCAATATACATATATTTAACTACAACTGTTAGCGTCAACACGGAAGTTTCGTTGCTGTTGCAACAGATTCTTGTAGTGATTGGAGGCTTTGGCGACCACTTCGATTTCGGGTTTGATACTGGATCACTTTGCGTGTTCCATTTTCCCCCTGAGAATGGGCTGACCCAGTCTTGTAATATATTTGGGTATGAACCCTTCTGAGATTATATTGGGCCGAGGAGCTAGGCCTTGTAGGTTTTGTGCCAAATTGGGTTGTCACTATCGATACCCAACACCGTAAAAAGAGAATCTTCTAAGAACAGACTATTTATAGGGTGAAAGAGAGAAGTGAAAACCCCTTTTTGAAATTCAAAAACAAGACGGACATCCGAAAGGACACAATTAGACTAACGGTTACAACATGGATATCAAAGGATCTTCTAGCAAAAAACTGAAGAGTCATAAGCAACGAAAAGAGGGAAAAGAGGGAGGCACGCATTATTGATGACCTTACAGTAGGGCTGATCATGGGCGGGTCGGGCCGGTCCTGAAGGCAAGACTGATACCTAGACCGAAATTTCGATCTTGCCTTGTGGAGGACCGAGATCAACCTTGGCAAAAAAAAAGCCCGAGTCGGTCTTTCTTGACTCGAGCCAATCTCGGTCCTGGACCGAATCTGCCCAAATAAAAATTTGTCCAACAAATTCTAAGGCAATGTAGTTGCCACATATGACTTAATCTGTGGAATTCTCAGTTAAATAAATGAAACCAACATGAAAATGAGTAAAAAGGAGAAAAATCATGATTTCACCTTGCCACGACCTTCAATCAAAGTTACACCTGAGTTATTCAGTATGTTCTTGTAGATACCAGTGAGACATTGCAGATCAACATTCTTGTTAGCCATTAACGTACGACAATCAGGCTTTGGCTCGGTTTCGTACGTCCATCCAAATCTAAGGCTTTCTTCTAATTCATGAGAGTATTTGGAGGAGTAGACTAGTAATTTCTGGGGTACACAACCTCGTAGAACACATCTAGAGCAAAATAAATATTTCCTCAATAAGAACAAGATTATGAGAATCAGTATTCATTACCAAATGTTTTAGGTGGATCTTCACTGCTAGAGTGACTGTGTTTGTGGAGAGTTGATTCGTTTGTGGAGGGTTGGAGTCTGACTGCTGCGTTTCTGGAGAGTGGAGACTGACTGGAGTGACTGGCTGACTGCTGCGTTTTTTTTTGTTAGGGTTAACATAGTAACTTCGGTTTAGACCGGTCCTAAACGGGTTTTCGGGAAAAACACCCGAGAGTTCACGGTTATCAGTCCAGTTGACATCCAGATCACTGTCCGCTAAGCATCCAGTCAGCACCTGGGAGATCCTGTCCCAACATAACCTAATTTTCTAACAAAATTATTTATATATACTAGGTGGTTGAACCGCTAAGTAGTAAATTTTATTTATATGTTTTACATTATTTTTTATAATGCTTGATGTAAAAACTATTTAAATTAGTTTTCAAAGAATATCTATAGAATACAATAACTTTTAAAAACTAATAGTAATATTATAGAGCTTAAATTGTCTAACACCGTAATTATTAAACCAACGTCGTGTACATCGAGCTATAGTAAAAAAAAGCAAGTTCAAACACCGTAAGTGTTGATGGATAAGCATGACATAAGTCGACGCCCGAAAACAATTAAGGATTAACGCATGTGGCATTGCCTTAGTATATGCGTAGAATTGTTTTTAAAATGCTTACGTTTAAAGTATTCTTGAGCTTCATGAATGTCATAAATAAATCATAGGTGTTTGTGTCCGTTGTGGTGACGACCGGAGAAGGTAGGCTTGTTCATGAACCGGTTCGACCCCGAACCGGTTCTGAACTGAACTGGTCTGGTTTGAAAAAAACCAGTACATTTTTCTGTTTTTAAAAAAACTGGTCTGGTTTAAGAAAAAAAGAACTGGTCTGGTTCGAACCGATTCAGAACCGGTTCGAACTGTTCTGGTCTGTTTTTTTAAATATCAATTTTGGTTCGGAAATATTTCGGTTCAAACCGAACCTAAACCGGATGAAAATTCTGTCCAACACACTGAACCGTCTTAAAAAATACTGAACCAACTAAAAAACACTGAACCGTCTGAAAAAAAATTGAACCGACTGAAAAACATATTGAACCGACTGAAAAACACATTGAACCGATTGAAAATTTGTTCCACAACCGACTAAAATCTTGTCCAACATCAACATACGAGAGTCCAATATATCTCTAGGTTTGGTTTATTGAAAACATATCTAGGTTTGGTTTAATTTCAGACCGGTTTAGTTAATTTTGCTTCAAACCGGTTCTAAAATTATATAGGTTTAAAGTGGTTTGATTGAAATTTAAGTATAAACCAGTATCAAAAACGAGTCGAGTCGAACCGGTTCGAACTGGATTTTTGGTACTATTTTGAACTGTTCTATTTGAAGGCAAAAAACACTGGTCTGGTTTTGGAACTAGTTCGGCCGAACCGGTTCGAACCAAACCAGTTCCAGACCAGACCAGTTCTCCCGAACCGGTTTATTTGGCCAAGCCTAGGAGAAGGTCATTCATATATAAGGGATAACTAGTTAATATTATCTTGATGTGCAAACTCATTTCTTATTTATACCATTTTTCCCACAAAAATATGGTGAGTGTTAACTCATTCATTGTAGTAGTCAGGTTGTGGTGAAACACATTTTGCCTTGCATTTCATCTTATGCCCAACGTTTCTCATCTACTAAGTCTAGGTCATGTTATCGCTCATCATTTTTAATTGTTGTGTTGAAGTACTTAATACGGTACGCCACAACTATATCAATTTGGAACACCACTTAAGAGCAATACACAAGACTAAAGGGTGTTTCACTCGCCAACTGTTTTGGAGTTGTCATAATGGCCCATAAGACATATTCAACTTTTTCGACTCGGTTTCCTTTTAAGGCATCAACTCTCTTATTTAGGACATTCGTGGAAACTTTGTTTGTCGCCTCTACTTGTCCATTTATATGTGTGCCTTACCGATGCAAAATGGTGTTGATATTGAGTTCTTCGTCGAACAACTTCAACTGTCGCCCCGCAAACTGTGGACTATTGTCACTGATAAGGATTTTAAGAATCGTGTATATTCATACGATCCATAACGTAGGCCTTGTGTAACTCCCTAAGGATGCATTATGATTCTGGATGGGTGACGCACCTTAGATAAGGCATTGAGTAGCATTTTTTGTATAAATCCCAACTATTATCATGTAACTGATGACGAAGTGCGAAGTGTAATGACTTTTATTTCTTCCACCAATGTCTTCAATGTTTTGAGGAACCGGTGTATGAACATCATCCATGTCGCCGCCTCATCCATGGGTTGTGCCTTTTCATCAGTGACCGAAGAAATGTTGATTTCTAAGAAATGTACCTCATTAAGGAGTGCTGCTCCTAAAGCCTGTTTGATCTCTCTACAAAATTAATGTTGACCAACTTTCCAAGTTCGCCCCTGATAGACTATTTTTTCTCATCACACATCGGGTTTCTTCCTTTTGACTATGGGTTTGAGTTTGACCAAATGGGTCAATGTTCAACTCATGGTGATGATTGAGGTGGTGATGCTTGACATGTCACTCAGATTCCAAGCAAGTAGCATTTGAAGCTCCTAATAAGTTCAATAAAGGCTTTGGATTGTTCTTGTGCGGGTGCCGCTCCAATCTTTATGACATTTTTGTGTTTGTCGATCTCGATCTCAAACATATCGTCAAAAGGTGTGGTGTAGTTGATCTCTTCTATGGGGTCCTCATTTATATGAACACCCCTAAGTGCACCTAAGTGTGTTGACATAGGTTGCCTCAATGTGGGATGAACACCCCTAACCTCTCTAATTCCATGGGGAGTTGGGAATTTAATCATTTGATGGCATGTTAGAATTTAATGTGGTGCAGCCCAAAATGGTGTTGTAGTTATTGGGGGTGCCCACCTACGAAGAGGACATCTGTGTTTCAGCATATTTCACCATTTTCCCTAAATCATAGGGAGGTTGACTGTCCCAAGGGATTAGGTGGTCCTTCCCGTAAATCCAAACGATGGAAAGTTCACATTATTCCAATCCTTCTTCGTCTTCCCCATAGTCAATGAGGTGTTGAAGAAGAGCACATTCATTGAGCTACCAGAATCATATTTATGTCAAAGTCGTTGATCTCCGTTAAGATGACCAACGCATCATCGTTTGAACTGACTACATGCTACTAGCTCCACCCGTGAAGGAAATGGTGGACGCCCTTTGTCAATCTTGGTCATTTTCTAAGGACTGCCTCTATGGATATCTTTGTGGATTATACCTATCCAGCATCGCTGGAATCTCCAGAGGAGGAACCTACACTTATCACATTCATTGTCCCCTTTTTTATTGTAAGGGGCGTCACTTGAATGGTGGATGAGGCAAAGGCCTTCTTCTTTTCTATCGCGGTTGTGGCCCTTTTCTTTTATAGGCCACAAAAAACTTCAGGTGACCCTGTTGAATTAATGTTTCTATTTTCCTCTTCAGAATATGGAAGTCCTCAATGAGGTGACCTTTTGTTTGCTGATAATAAGATTATTGGTCGATATATTTCCCTATGGGGGATTTGTTCGTCCTTGGCATAGGAGGCATTGCCAAGTCTCTATGCTTCATATACTTCATCGCCAAATAATTATTTCATGAAAGGAGGTGAAGTTTTTGTAAACATCTCTTCTTGGGCGTCAACTATATTTTTATCCCTTGAGCAGTTTGTTGGGCGTTGTGTCAAACTCTTTCCTTCCTATATTTCTTTCGATGAGGGTGCAACCTCACGTATAAGGTGTCGACTCTGTTCTTTCGATCACTTCAAATCAATGTACAATTTTACCCACATTCCCAACTCGTCTGAGATTTAGATAGGGATGATGATCACATTGCCTTTCGTCGCGATGCCTTTAGGCAGACCTTTGATAAAGGCTTACACTAACATCTACTTTAGAGATCACCTGGTTGATATATATCGGGTTCTTATTAAAGCACTTTGAGTAGCTTGCTAGAGTTTTAACACTGCACTGTCTGACACCATCCAGAGAGGTAACATTCTTTAGTAATTGGCGCTCGACCATGTTGTGTTGGATGAACTTCATCTTTAGATCCTAGTATAAAGTGATTGTGGCCTATGTAAGGCCGAAGAACAAAGAAGAGGCGTTCGTCGTAAGTATGGTTGGGAACAGAAGGGTAAAATGGTTATCATCGCTTGTCAGGTCCAAAAACAAAAATTTGTGTTTTGGGATGTGTTCGATGGGGTTGGGTCACTTGACCCTTATAATCATCGAGGTTGGCTCGCATCGTCGTATCTCGGGAGACGATAATGGGCATAATTTATGTCGGGAAAGAATGTGACACCCATCAAGGAGAATGGGCATGAACTTGTCCTTTTCCTCTTTGAGCGTTCTTTTGGTCATCTCTTCCACCAGGTCCATGGTGAACGTTGATGGTTGAGGAGGCGATGGTCTCGAGGTAATTCCAAACACGGTGGCGCTAATAGGAGTCCTACGGGGTTTGCGGCGCCCTTTGAGACTTTTGGGTTGTGGTCCCCCCCCCCCTAAACTCTTGAAATGAGCCCTGAGGATAACTCTCATACTCAGGCTCGATGTAGTTGTTGGGTTGGAGTCGGGACGAGCCAATCGAAAAGGATGGGAGATTTCCTTTCCTAGGTGGCAACATGCTAAGAAGCATTGGTTGTGATTGACTTGGTTCATCGGAGTTAGTTTCTGTGATAGGTTGCTTGGTTTCTTGAGTACGGGTGTTTGGTGGAGCTATGACTTGTTGTTAGTTCTCACAAACGATGTTAATGTTGAATTTTGTTGTATTGTGTCTTGAATTTGTGTGCTGCTTCTTAATTTGTTGGAAGAAAACCTTGAATTTTACCTGATACTTTCTCTTTAGTGACAAAGTCAATCCGAATTTTAAAGAACAAATATATGTATTCTGAATAGTAAAATATCTTTGTCTGATAGGTACTTATGGAGTACTTATAGAGAATGCTACACTTGGGTTAATGGTTAGTTTCCTACCAGTCAGTTCATATGAGACTAGCATAATAGACCATAGTAATTTTTCATGGAGTTAAAGTCACCATCAACTGAATCTTCTAGGTCGGTAGATTCCTTTATTTTTGCCCCACGATAGTTGCATAGTTTAGGTGGCAACAATTTCGTAGGGGCTACCTAAGCGGTGTCCCTAGAATAGAGGCAACACATGTAGACCCTTTGCTGGACTTCAATAATTTGAGTTTTAATTTGAGTGTTGCTCCTAAACTTGCATAAAGGAAACACGGTTTTACAACAGAGAAGTTTGTTAAGTTTGACTATGGATGGAATAAGAAGTGTAATGGGTAAAGAAAACTTACGGAGCCGACCGAGGTGAGGTAACGCCTAACAGACCTTTCAACCCACTGGGGTCGAAGTGGAGCTGGCGACGATCCCCGAGAGGCACCATCCCTCTCGGCAAATGCAGTGTGAGGTCCGGGTGGAGGTTGGTACCCTCCGATAGTCTGGCACATTGTAGGCACTGTCATGGTTCCCAGTTCCTCCTTCATTGCTGCCGAGTTGGAGGCTCGTACAAATGCCGCCTCAAGTCGAAATTAGGGCATTGATAAAGACCCAAGGGTGCGCCAACTTGAATGGCAGGACTTGGCCAAAAAAAAAAAACTTGAATGGCAGGAGAGGAGGACCTTCCGGGTGGCGCTTGCCTGATAGGCGAAGGATCGGTCCCTTGAACCCTTCTTTCAACAAAAGTCACGTTGGTGGGTCTGAAGATTGGGATTTCTCCGGAGGTTGAGATTTCCCCTTGTGTTTTTTCTTCACGGGCTCGTCTTCATCAACAGGTGGAAGAACCCCAGTTGACGCCTTGACATAGAGCTCGTCAGGTTCAAAAAGATAAGCAAAACAATCCTTTGCAAAGGAAGAGAAAATGTTAGAAAAGTACTCAGTCAACCTTCGGAGGGTGTTCCGACGACTTTAATGTCGCACTAGCAAGCATGGCCTTCGTGGTATCTTATGATATGTACGAGAGAAGACTCTTGGAGTGTTCTAGCTATATAAGGTTTAGGGTATATAGATCCTCTTCGGAATACTCGGTACAAGAAGGTAGGAGGTCTATACAGGGAGTTCGTAAAGGTTAAGCGACGCCTCCGTTGAAGAAAAAATATTTGTTTTTCTAATTAAAGTTAGTGGACTTGAACCTAAGAACCAACGAATTTTTCTGATTCCAGGACCAAGGGTCCCATCCAAGGTGTAACATGTTCCAACCCTTCGACTCTGGAAAACGGGTTTGAAAGAGAAAAACGTCAAAGGCGTTGATTTGAAGACGATAAAACGACCTAAACAAAGAAAGATAATGCGGTCAACCCCGATCAAAACAGTGAATGCTAAAACGTACCCGCATGCGAATGATGTTGGGAGTAAGCTGAGAAGGGGCGACGCCATAGTAACTGCACATCTCCAAGAGGGATTTGCAGTAAACTAAGCGAAGTCCCGCTTCTATTTGACCCAAATATATGGTGGCTTCGTCTTCCCTTGGACAGTAGATACGATTTTCGCCCACAGACTCGGAAAAGGGAAGCGTAGGCGTTCGGCGTCACTCATGCCCGAGAGTTCTACCCCCCATATAAAATTCTCTCAGGTAATCAGGTTGGGCTTAGGATCAATGGACGACGGGGAAAAGTTGAGTCTTCCAAGGGGCGTCGCCAGAAGATGCCATGCAGGTTCTCTTCTCAACCGTATAACCTCTGACAACGTAAGGTGGCAACGGGCAATGGTGTCGACACTCTTACAAGACAGCGACTTCAAAATCATAGGGAAATTTTAGAGAGAGAAACTAAAGAGAAGGCAGAGCTCAATCGGCCAAAAGTTTCGGAAATGAATGGGTCAACCCTATTTATAGTGGTCATTTGATATAGTAGTAATCATTGCCTTGGAAACCGAAACATCGTGCAATATGGAATGTTGGATCTCAAGGGTCACATGGATCGTTAACGTCACGAGGGACAGATGTGACGTTTTCCTATTTGAATTTTCCCGCCTTCAGAATTCAAACTCCCGCCTTCCAAAGATTGAATATTCAAGAGAAACACCCGTTAACGACCCATGAAACCTGAACTCAGCCGACACAGATTGAGGTTCATGAATAAAGTGACGCTCGCTGAGGATTCTACCCAATCAGGACCAAAACTTATGTATGCCTCGGGGGGCAGGTGATGGATATAGGAGGCGCCGACCTCTCGCAAAAAATAGTTGTTAATGACTCATTGACGAAATCTTATGATTTAGTAAACCATGGCAGCATTGGGCGACAACCAAGAGATGCATCGTAAAAGTCATGTACATGGAGGCGTCTACCAGACCAAGAATGGGTATTTTCCCAGGTATTCCAGGCGACGACTACCCTTATTCAGGGATTGGACACCCACATTGATAGGGATTGAACATCTCCGGATATCTAGGGATTAGACCCCGTCCCATCCGGATGACATAAACCAACTCTGGTTAGTGGTCAACCACAGTAAAAAGGGTTATTTGTTCATCAGGTTAAGCCCTCGTATAAATACTAGCATTTACTCTCATTTATTACATTGAGAACTTTTACCACACCAAATAGCTCTTGAAAACCCGGACTGACTTAAGTTTCGGAGGTGAAACAAACGGGTCAACCGGGACTTTCCTTTGTGCAGGTCAAATGTCTAACTCTTCTCACTCGGATTGTCATAGTAAGGTGAAAGATTCTGAAATCCAACTCTTCTCACTCGGATTGTCAAAGTGCACTTCATTTTTATTATTTGCAGTATCACCTCACCGCATAATTGGGTAGACTAAGTCTTCACTGCATAATGAATGAAGATCATAGCCAAACTTGAATAAATTCCTCTAAAAAACTGAGATTGTTAACATCAAACAAAATCTGAGTTTGAACAACAATCAATCAACATCCTACAACAATCAAAATGTCTAACAATCTTCCAACGAAATAGAAATCACACGATATACACAATCAGCAGCTATTGATCCATGAAAACGCTTCTCTACCCATAATTTACATCTTTGATTCTGAGTGCGGTGAAGAGTTTCTTTTTATAACGAATAATAGTAATATAATTGCAAGTAGTAGTAGATGCAGAGAATGAAGATGATATGATCCTTCTTCTTAACAAGAGGGGCACCTTATGAGTCCGTTCACATTGCAGGTCGAACAGCTACGGAACCCTGATTTTGGAGTGTAGATCTTATGACTCCCGCTGCACTGCTCGCAGACAACGTATCTCATCCCTCCGCATCCGTCGCAAGACCCCGTACCCGAAGGAACGCCAGCTATCAGCCGCTTCAATTCCCCTACCTCATGGAGCTGCTTGACCTCTTCGGCGCCTCCGATGTACCTTCCACCCACAAGAACGCAGGGGAGGCTAGGATTTTTCAGACCCGTGATTCCCTGAAGCTCATCCAGGAACTTGGCGTCCATCGACAGATCCCGTTCATCTACTTGAACGCGGAAACCCCGGAGTATGGATCTGACAGCGCGGCAATCCTCGAAGGTTTTGCGGACGACGCGGAGGCTGGTGAAGTAAAGAGTAATGGAAGGCGGCGCCGCAAGCGGCGACGGAGGAAGTGCTGGATATCGGGTGGACCAAGCGCGGAGGACGGCTGTGGAGATCCGAACCCGTCGGAAAAGGGATGGGCTACGCGCCTGCGTGTGGCTGGACCCGGAATCGAATTCTTCACTGCAAAGGGTTTGAATGTCTTTGAAAGAGGAGCATGAGAAGGATCTCGAACAAGGGGATCTGGCGCTTGGGCTAATCCGGCTGGGGTAGTTTACCCACGGCGGCCACATGAGTGAGACACAGAGAAAGAGAGATAAAGAGAAGGTTTTCTTAAATCTTAAGAGTGCAGAAATGGACGATAAGGGCGGTAGAAGAAACGGAACGAGGCTGCAATCTGGATGGAGGGCTTAATCACGGTATAAAACAAGATTAGTGGGTTTAATATAGTATATTTTGGGTTGTTTTGTCGAATTAACGCTTTACTTGTTGATAAATAAAACATCGTGACATGTTGCCACGAATGTTTGGGATTACAATCATACAAAACTAAAGATAAAAATGGTAGTAGGGTCTTTCGAGACAATCATCTAGACTCACTCTCAACCTTGCTTGCTTCGTTATCCAATTTGCACACTCGTTTGCCGTTCTTGGAATAGCTCGCCAATGCACTCGCTTGATTTGTCTTCCTAGTGCTCGAATGTTTAGTATTATGGTGGATATCTTCCAATGCGTCGGTCCCTCTTATAGTTGTTTTTGAACCGTCTGCGAGTCGGTTTCTATTATAATGCTTTGTCATCTCGCTTAGATTGCTAGTCTCACTCTTTCTTGTATTGTTATGGCCTTCGTGGTTTCTATGTCTCCGCTCCTGTACCTACGGTTTCCTCCTCCTACGACCTTACCCTCCTTGTTCCTAGCTAACACCCTTATGTCGGCTTTCCTTGTTTGTTTGCACCATGACGCATCACAGTTGATCTTTATAGTGTTGTCCTCCGGTGGTTGCCATCTTCGATTCGGCCGTGCTGGTGGCGTGGGGGTTTCGGTTCAGCCCTTTCCCATTTGTTCCTCGAGCACCTGTTTGATCTCCATTATCGTTCGCCTCGTGTTCGGTTGGATTGCTTCAAAAGCGGCCTTGCATTTCACTTTCCATATTTGCCAACATGTGATGAGAGTGAGTACCCACCTCGTCTCCCCTATCAGTCCCACTCCTCTCGTTTCCTTCCTCCGCTCCTCAAACCATTCTTTTATGTCGATGTTGGGCGGTCGGTTTACCCTCAAGCCTAGTATTCCAAACCATATTGGCTCGGTCCATACACACTCCCATATCATGTGTTCCCATGTCTCCATTTTCCCGCATATGGGGCATCATTGGTTGATGGACATCCCTCGCCTTACCAGATTCGCTTTGACGGCTAGTGCATTCGTGGCTAGTCTTCATATGAAGTTCTTGATCTTGGGTTGCATTTTTGTCGCACATATATCCGTCCATATTGCGATGTGGTCTCTTCGTGTCCCCAATCCTTGGTCGTTTGTTTCCCGGAGTTTCTGATACACCGATCGTGCTTGAGGCATATATAGCGATCCTTACCCGTTTCATTTGGTATTTGAATACTAAGTTTGTGTTCCGCATCTTGTTGATTCGTGATGGTTTGCACTATCTCCTCATTCCATCTCCCATCCGGTCTTATCAAGTCGCTCACCCTAAACCCTCCCCCGTGTTCTACCCGCGGCTCGTTACTCACCCGTGCACCTTCCTTTTTGTGTATATCCTCCACCGACCCTCTCATCCACACTCTTTCTTTTTTCATGACATACCGCTCGTGTAGTAAACTGCTTAATCCCCAGGACGCTCGGCCTCCCCGTTTCGCCTCTAGGAAGGATGTCTGTGGGAAGTATATGCCCTTTAGTACCCGTGCACATAGGGATTCCGTTTCGGCCATAATTTGTCCCGCCATCTTTGTGAGCAGTGCAATGTTGAAACTCTGCAACTCTTGGAACCCAAGTCCCTCTGTGCTCTTTGATTTTGTTAACACATCCCATCTCCTCCAATGCGTTCTCTTTCCTTCCGACGTTTGTCCCCACCAGAATCCGCCATCATTTAGTCTATTTCCGCACACCATGTCTTCGATAGATGGAATACACTCATGACATATGTCGGGATGGCCGTGATGACCGCTTTGATTAGAATCTCCTTGCCCGCTTGATTCAACGCTTCGGTCTCCACCCTACCAACTTGTTATTTATCCTTGTTTTTAGAGACCCCAACGCCTCCTTTTTTTAGCGCACCCATATCGATGGTAGTCCCAAGTAATTGCCTGGCTCCCCTGTGCTCTGAATATTTAGTGCCTCCTCCACTGCTCTTTTGTCCTCCATACCCGCTCCTTTGCTGAAATAGAGAGTCGATTTTCCCACATTGATTCTTTGTCCCGATGCCTGACAGTAGGATTCCAAGATTGCCTTGAGATTTGTAGCATTGTCGGGCGCCCCATTGATGAAGAATAGTGAATCATCTGCAAAGAAAATGTGATGTAGTTCCGGGCAGTTTCGCTTCATTGTGATCCTCTGTATTCTTTGTTCCCGGGCTGCCCCTATCAAGCATCTCGATAGCACATCTGCTAGAAGTATGAATAGGTAGGGTGATAGGGGGTCAGCTTGTCGGAGTCCCCTCCTCGGCTTGATTGTTTTGGATCGGTCCCCGTTCACCAACACTTGGTAAGTTGGTGTTGATATGCATTCTTTGATCCATCCAATCCACTTATCCGCAAATCCCCGCTTTCTTAGTGTCGCAATAAGGAAGTCCCACTCCACTCGGTCATACACCTTTTGCATGTCAATCTTTAGCGCACATTCCACCTTGTCTTCGTTTCGGTTCGTCTGGAGGTGGTGGAACACTTCATGCACTACAATGATGTTGTCATGTATGTTCCTTCCTGACACAAATGCACTTTGGTACGGGGTGATAAGTTCCGATAAATACACCTTTAGGCGATTCACCGGAACTTTTGATATAATATTGCAAAGGAAATTAAAGCAACTAATGGGCCTAAACTCAGTCGGTAATGTTGGAATGGTCACTTTAGGTATCAATACAATGTCCGTATGGTGTAAAGGGTTTTGGATGGCACCTATTCTGAAGAAAGTCTTGACCGCGATGATGACGTTCGCTCTCATGACATTCCAGTTCCTTTGATATAATAGACCCGGAAACCCATCCGGACCCGGTGCTCGTGATCCCCCAGGTTGGTATGTCACCTTTCTCATTTCTTCGTCTCTCACCTCCCTAGTTAGATTGTCATTCATCTCCTCTAATATATGGTTCGACACCCATCCTAGGAGATCCTCCCCCGGTTCTAATTCCTCCGACGTGAATATATCCCCGAAATATCTCCCTAGCCCTTCGGTTATGTCCTCCTCCTTCGTTAACCATTCACCGTTCACTCCCTTCACACGCCCTACTTGGTTTCGTGTTCGCCTTGATATCATGGTTTGGTGGAAGTAAGTTATGTGTCGGTCCCCCTCCCTTAGCCACTTAACCCTCAATCTTTGTTTCCAATACATCTTTTCCCTTGTCCATAGCCCTTGGAGTTTGCCTTTTAACCTTCTCTCATCCCGTATTGCATCTTGGTTCATACCCCCTTGTATGTGCCTCTTTAAGATCTCCTTCGTCTTCACTATTTCTCTTAGGCTATTTCCGAAATGCCCCCGACTCCAAGTGGTGAGTCTCCTTCGGCACTTGTGTAATTTCTCACTGACTCCCCTTCGGCTCGGCCCTCCCCATGCCTCACTTATAACCTCTTTACATGTTGGGTGTTCAAGCCACGTCGCTTCAAACTTAAATCTTTGTCGGGCCCTTCTCTTCGGTCGGCTTAGTTGGATCACCAATGGTGTGTGGTCCGATTCGATGGATAGCTCATTTATACACCTCCCATCTTGGTTTCTCGCCGCCCACTGCCCATTTGCGAGTACCTGGTCTAATCTTTCGCTTATTCGTTCACTCCCGCTCCTATTGTTACTCCACAATATTGGTTCCCGGTTGCACCCAAGTCTTCCATATGAAGGTCATCAATGAGTTGCTTAAATTCATTCATTTGTCTTTGTGATTTCCTCATTCCTCCCTGTTTTTCGTGTGGGTGGCATATTACATTGAAATCGCCTAGTAATATGCCACCCACACGAAAAACAGGGAGGAATGAGGAAATCCTATAACTCTATTTATACAGAACTAACTAACTTTAATCACATAGCCTTGAATCATTCTAGACCTTCTATATTGTTCGTACACACTCTAAAAGGTTCACTTGACACGCAAGGTACGAGGTACATTCGAGATACACACTAAGCATTCTATACAAAGTATGAAATGATACTTATTCATATATCCTAACATTCCCTTAAGAAGTTTGATTATTTTCTTTTATACTATAACTGGTTTCAGTTGGCAATACTTCAACTATCCATTACTTCTTAATAATAGCTTGAAGCTCCAGCTTAATTAGATGATCCTTCAAACTATGCATCTGCACACACCATACACTTGAAACACTCATGAAAGCTTGTATCGTCACCGCATATTAAACCGAACTTTGATAATCTCGTGACCAATTGCAAGATAGTAATGCTCTCTTTTCTTTTTTTCTTTTTTATTCTTGTCTTTTCTTATTATGAATAGATCTTATCCTATTTTTTTTTTCAAAATTCCTTCTTCAATTCCTTTTTATCTTTGATCTTCTTTTTATTGATTCACTGACATAGAGATTTCCATTTGCCTCTATCTTACCAGTGAATTGGAAGATTTCACTCTCCATCTTTTCACCCTCAAACAAGTTCCCAAAGTATGTTAAACGTTGTCTTAGAGAGCGTTATTTTTGGACTCAAGCTTCACCCTATGCCATTAAACGAGCAACATATCCTTGCACAATTGGATATATAGGGAAAATCAACTTTAGAGCAGAAGTCAGCAACACGATATAGCATGAATCTTAGATAGATGCATAGATATGAATCTTAGAAGTTGGAAAATTTCAATCTCCATCTTTTCGTCCTCAAACAATTTCCCAAAGTATCTTAAAAGTTGTCTCAGCGAAGTGTTATTTTGAGAATCAAACTTCACCCTATGCCAGTAAATGAGCAACCTATCCCTGCACAATTGGATATAGAGGAAAAAACCTTTAGAGCAGAAGTCAGTTACACGATATAACATGAATCAGTCAAACAATATGTTAATTGAAATGAGTGAAGAGGCTCAATCTTCAATGGCAAGAGAATCAAAGTATTGAAACTCAGCTTGTCGAACCATTCAATGACAAGACAAGATAAAAGTGTTAACAAGTGTAGGCTATGTATTAGTGAGTACAGAGTAGGCAAAGGAGCACAATTCATAGTGCACACAATACTACCTAAAAGCAAAAAAGATTAAGTACACCAGAAGCAGACCAGGGGAAGTACACACCAGATGAAGTACTAACACAGGCTAAAGAGACTAGACAGACAAACTATTAAGACAAACTCAAGACAAACAAATCACTCATCATCAGAAGGTATAGACATATGTTCACCATCTGCATTAATACCAACACAAGAAACTGTCAGCTCTTTGAAAGACATAACACCAAGTTTTCTTCTGAAAAGTACAAATCACCTTTTAATGATTGGTTTTGTTAAGATATCAACTAACTGATCAAAAGCAGGTACAAAACTCACTAAAACTTGACTAGTTTGAACCTTTTCTCGAAAAAAAAAAAAAACTCGGCATGTTTCATTTTCAAATGATGAATAAGATTCTCAGTCAATACAAAAACACGCGTATTGTCACTCCATACTATTGGAACAATAGTCAACTGAATACCAAGTTCAGTAAGTAGATAAAAAAAACCACATTATTTCACAGATAGCATTTGCTATTGGTCTGTACTTAGCCTCAGCAGATGACCGTGATATAAAAGGTTGTTTCTTGGAACTCCATACAATAGGGTTATCATTGAGTAACAGGTAATGTCCAAACACATATTTGTAATCCACCAAATCACTACCCCAATCAGCATTGACATAAGAAACCAATATTACATCAGAAGAGGCAATAGGATTTGCGTGAAACAGATGACCATGATCAATTGTACCTTTAAGATATCTCAAAAAATGAATCACAAACTTATAGTGACACAAAGAAGAATGCAACATGCATTTGCTCAACTTATTGACAGCAAAAAGTATATATGGTCTGGTAACACATACATGTTGTAACGCAGACTCACCTTGAGATTCTGCTACTTTGGGCCGAAAGTTACCTGGCATTTGTGTGGGAAGACATGATGAATTGGTTAACCCAACCTTCAATAGAAGATCAGTGATGTATTTACGCTGCCCTAGAATCAAACAGTCATTCACAATTTATACATCCATGCTGAGAAAGTAGTTAAGAGAACCAAGATCTTGTAACTTGAAATCACTGTTAATTTGGCTAATAACAAACTCAATTGCATAAGAATCACTCCCTTTGATGACAATGTCATCAACATAGACCAGGAGAAAGACTGTACCTGAAATGGATTTCTTAACAAACAAATAGTTATCAACTAAAGCATCAGAAAAACACAGAGTATTAAGACGGAAAAACTTAAGACTTTCAAACCAAGCCTGGGGTGCTTGTTTGAGTTCATACAAAGCCTTGTTTATCTTACACACTAGAACATTACTAGATTCATTACATTTTTCAAATCCATAGGTTGAACCATAAACACATCTTAAGCTAGTTCACCATGCATAAATGCATTGTTCACATCTACATGTCGAAGTTGCCATTTATGTGTTAACGCAAGAGTAAGGATTGCTCTAATAGTTGGAGCCTTGACCAAATTACTAAAAATATCTTGAAAATCATAACCAGTCTCCTCAGAGAAGCCTTGCGCCACTAAACGAGCCTTATACCGAGCAATCGACCCAACATAATTGTGTTCGATTTTAAACAACCATTTACATCCTTTATGTATTCTACCACCCCGCAATGGAACAAGAATACATGCATTATTAGATGCCATAGCATTCAACTCATCCTGAATAGAAAAACACCATAAAGGAGATTGCATATCAATATGAATATCAACAGATTCAGTACTATCGACCTCATCAGGAACAACCACTGAAGTGGTAAGGGCAGTAAGACTTTTAGATTTGCATAGGGTGTATGTTAGTTGTAGAAGATGAAGAAATTATAGTACTAAAGAAGGAGTTAATAGGAGAAAGAGCATGAAAAATATTACTAGCTAAATCTAAACCAGACTCAGGCACCATAGCTGAGTCTTTAAGAACATACCTAACAGTAGATGGACTTACAGTATGAGATAGTTCAACAATTTCAATAGGAGAGGAAGCAATGTCCATATGAGTTCTCAAGTCCACATGTACCTTCTTTCAATAGGAGAGGAACAAACTAAAATCAAGTTTGTACAACCCTCCAAATTTTGCTCCTTGAAGAAGCACACGATGAGTATAAGAGTCACGAAGCAAAAAAT
Source organism: Chamaenerion angustifolium (assembly GCA_946814005.1). Classification (NCBI taxonomy): domain Eukaryota; kingdom Viridiplantae; phylum Streptophyta; class Magnoliopsida; order Myrtales; family Onagraceae; genus Chamaenerion; species Chamaenerion angustifolium. The sequence goes on from OX328279.1 coordinate 8,995,564, forward strand.
GAGTAGCATGGAACTCAAAGTAAACCTAATTATCCCTGGTAAACTGTGAAACATAAGCCATAATTTTAGTGATTTGAGGAGTACACAAAAGTTTATGTAACATAAGTGGATTTAAAGATGTATTGATGATTGAAGTTCCTATACTGCTAATATCTAAGTAGCTACCATTAGCTACTTGAACCTTACCTGATCCAGAGTATGCCTAAGCACATTGGACAGGAGGCACGCCATGGGAGAAGTGAGTTGTGGCCCCTGAGTCAGGATACGATGCCTCATCAACTACACTTGAACAACAACATTGGTGAGGTTGGCTTGAGCATAATTGTGCATCACATTCAAGGTTGAAGTAAGAGCATATGAAGTAGGTAAAATAGGTACATATGATATGGAGTAAAGTAATGGAGTTAAGGGAACATGTACAAAAGACATGGCAAACACAGGAGGAACATAAAAGAGAGGTTGATATGACGTATTTGCGGGAGATATGTAAGGGTTGTATAATTGGTTGAGCATACATTGAAGAATATATGAGACTAGGTGCAGAGTTATTGTAGTTGTGGACTTTTGAAGACACAATATTGGAGTAAGAAGTTTCTTCTTCATCATTCCATTGAACCGTGGACAGGTTTGCACGTATAGCATCATGAGATTGAGCTATCACTCCTTAAATGTGAACGTTGAATCTCTGAAAGCATCGATGAACCAAATGTCCAAACTTACCACAGAGGTGACACTATGGTCTGTTATTCCTAAAGCCACGGCCTCTACCTCTTATTCGACCATAAGGAGAGTTGTTTGCTTGATATTCATGCGTATACGGAAATGTAGGTTGTTGTTGACCATAATAAAGTGTATTGGACTAATGATGTATCAAATAGTAAATCTCTTTATCTAGCTTCTGCATCAAGAAGCACAGATGTAATGGATGCAAGATCATAAGGATTTTGACTTGCTTGTATCACAAAGACAATATATGCAAGATCATATACCTTATAATGTTCTTATACACTCTATAAGGTTCCTTGACATGCAAGGTACGAGGTACATTCGAGATACATACTAAGCATTATATACAAAGTATGAAATGATACTTATTCATATATCCTAACACTATGACTGTCAGTTGGAAATAGAGCAAAAAATAGTATCACAACACCCATTCATGGGTGGCGTGGGAACTAAAATTGCAGATAGCACCCCAGCGTCCTCCCGTCGTGCCTCGTCCCGCGCTTTCAACTGTGCTACCTAGGTGTCTCCCGTTGTGCCCACGGTGTGCTCTCGGTGTGCCAAGTTTAAGATTTGTTTTTATTTGGAAAGTGTTAAATTGATGTAATTGCTATTTAGGTTGCATAATCAATTGAATTATCTATTTTGTTTGAATTAAAATACATTATTGGATTAATATGTAAAACCCAAAATTTTCAAATTTTGGGGCTAATTGTAAAATTGAGTATTGTTAGTATTAGAATGCCTAAATATTGGAAATTGATCCATTCCAATGTGTTTAGTTGGAATTCAAATTCATTGTTTGATTAATTTGTCATACACTAATTTTTGAATTTGGGGTTAATATTAAATTGAGTGTAATTAGGTATAATTAGTATTTAGAATGCCTAAATATTGAAAATTGATCACATTTGGTGTGTTTTCGGTGCTTAAAATACATTATTTTATTAGTAGTGAAACACTATTTTTTTGGATTTACAATACTTGTTAAATTGAGTGTAATTAGGCATTAATAGTATTTGAGTACAGACAATGGATCGTGGTCATGGAAGTTCATCCCGACAGTCATTCGGTTCATAGGAGGAACCCATCGATTCTTCTCTTTTATATGGTTTACCACACCATATGTTGCATGCCCAAGAGGATATTGCAACCTTGGATTTTTGTAGGATTAATAGTTATAATTAATTAGTATTTTTAAATACTTAATTAAAACAAAGTATAGGTTCCTGCTAGTTCTAGACGTAGTCGTAGAGATAATAAAATTCTTCAAGCGAGGAAATGTTGGGTGGTAGATCCAATTATCCGATATTAGATTGATTTGGCTGGGTTTGGATGAGTTGTAGATATATCCCATTTTAAAATTGATGCGGTATTACTGCATGCTCTTGTTGAGATGTGGCGACGAGATATTCATACATTTCACCTTCCTAGAGGTAAAATAATTGTACCCCTAAAGGATGTTCAAGTGAACTTGAGTCTAAGGGTAAAGGGTCCACCTGTGGTTGACGACTACAAATTGTGTGATGAAGAGTTAGACGTGGTTGACTAATACTCACGATTACTGGGAGCATTCCCATCTCCTACATTGGAAGAGATAACTAAGATTGATGTGCAGTTATCTTGGTTGAAGGTGCTGTTACAGAGAAAACCCACAATACAGGACTGGACCCCAACGGCTAAACGAGAAGCCATGTATAGAGACAAATGGTATATTTTATACCATCTCGGTGCATATTTGTTCTCGAATACAAGTGGCACCAAAGTAGCACTTGAGCACCTCCCTTTTCTCGAGAATTTACAGCAAATAACTCAATATAGTTGAGACTCTATTATATTGATTTTTTTTAAAGTTAATCTGTACGATTAATGGCACACGTCAACTGGTGGGATCCTTCAATTAATTATATATAGTACGATTTTTTATGTTTAACATTCTAAAATAGGTGTCTAAAATAGAAGATTTCAAAGAAAAATAGAGCACTACACAACCGTCAGTTCTATCGAGATGAGGGCAGTTAGTTATGCTAATATATGTTATATTTGATTTTGTCATAATTATTTATTCCATCTTATTTATCAATAGGAGATACATTAATATATTTTCAGGTAGACTGGAACACCTACAACCTTCATCGTACCCATAATTTCTCACTCGTTTGTACGGACTTGGATGGCTAAAAGTGTTCTGGTGGCCGCTGTTCTACTTCAACTATGTTGAATGGCACACGTCGAACAGCGTTTATCGCAAATTCAACTTCCGATGAGATGAAGACCGTCAAGAATGGGATAGGTTGCGTAAACTTTGGTTCGATAAGTCGTCCTATGTCCCGTGGATCACTAAGCACATTCAATACATAGAGTTATTGAAGACAGAGTCAGACATGCGATACTGAAACCTGTTGGAGTACCCACCTCTGACTACTTGACATAGTACCATAGGTATACGGTGATGACGATCCACGAGACCCCATGCTCCTCCGTGAACCCGAATGAAAATGCATCGATCATATCCCTAGTGTAGTTTGAACAACATAGAAACTAATCCATGTTAATTGTGAGTTACATTTTTAATTGTTTCATTTCCATAATTGATTTGTTCTTTCATTAATGCTTAACTGATTTTATACTACAGATGCAGGGTTGTCGTCATGCAACCAAACTGAAAAAAACGTTATTGAAACAAAAAACGATTTAGTCGAAGAAACAAGTAGAGGAATTGATCTAGACTTGTCGTTACAGTCACGAACTCACAGGTGAGATTGATCTATTTGATCAAGTCATGGCACAACTAGTGACGTATAGTTCCGAAGAAGATTAACCTGACTGATAATTTGACATAATCATTCTTCAGCCTTTAGTGACTCAACCTACTCAAGTAGAAAAGTAGGTAGCTAAAGCACCAAGACCCACCAAGATAAGAAATGTTCATGGTCAAGATAGAGGTTGAGGGAGAGTTAGAGGGAAAAAAGGTGATTAAGGTAGGGCTAGTAGAGGGTGGAGGTATTAACTTTGGATAATATTATTTGATAAAGTATTTGGTTTATTTTAGTTTATATGCTGAGTTAATTTTTGAAGAAATACCAATGTTTGAAAACTTAATTTAAATCGAAACTTAGCGTCGGGTATGCGCATAGACTTTTAAGTTGTTTATCCATTAAATTTATTTTTTTTCTAACAAATTTGAAAACATTACCCAAAACTAATATTTCATGTTAGATGGTTTTAAGGTACCCTGAATAACACTTTAGAAAATAAATATTTTTTTCATAATTTACAAAAAAACGTTTTTTTAATAGGTTTAATAGATAAACCAAGTAGAAGTATACGCAAATATATATATTTTTAATAAAATGATTATATTTATTTATGTTTATTTTTTAATAAAACTACATTTGACAATTAATCGCGGGGAGGGTTCAGTTAGTTTTGGAACGACAATTAATATTATTGTTAAGCTTGTGACTGTCAGACCCAAGTAGAAGCGACATTCACTCCCACTAGTCACTGCATGTAGCAGTATGAGTAAATATTCCTACCTGCGAGTATCAATTGCGGGTTGGTATAGTTTGGTAAATAATTTTAAAAACTGGTTATTTTGGTATTTGGTTTTCAAATGTTGGGAAAGAATTCTCATGTCGCATCATAATGTTTTAGGCAAATTTCGAGTGTTCTCCCTAAAGTTGGAATCGTCAAATTTCCTTCCCTCATGTTCGACCAAAGTTTGAGTTTGCCCCTCCATCAACTCCATCAAAATTTAACATAATAAGTTTTGAAAATTTATTAACAAAACAAACTTTCAAAAACAATCTCATTTTAACCCTTCTAAACCTTTTTCAAATGTTACAATTGAGTCTCGATTCGATATGGACTCGATTGGGCCCCAAACGAAGGGGTTCGAGTCTGGATCATAACCCAGACCTACACCCCATGGGTGGGCCACAAGGTCTGGGTCAAGATCTAAACGTGTTCCCCACCCATGAGGGTAAACACCCACACCTGAGCCCAAATAGAATCGTGACTGATTTGAAAAGTTTGGAAATGTTAAATTGTGACATTTTTTAAAGTTTTCTTTTCTTTTTGATATTTTAGAAACTTATTCTATTAAATTTGGGTGGAAAAGTTGACAGAGGGGGGGGGGGGGGAGGGACAAACTCAAATGGCCAGGCATTTAGGTGAAATGTGATATTACCCAGTATATTTTTGTTAAAAGGATTTTGTAAATGGGATATATTCTATTTGCAGATCACGTTTTTTGAAGTATACAGATCACGTTTGTTGAAGGACTAAAATGCCCCAATAGTTTCTTACATAATTGCCCTTACTAATTTTAAGGAAACTAATTATCAAATTAGACTCATATTTTTGTAGTTACGAAACTACTATTCAAAATTGTCAAAACTTCATGCTTCTATAAGGTTTTGAACTCTACACCTCTTACATATACTAACCAAAAGTTTTAACACTACACTACTAATTCCAATTGTTCAACGTCGTTTGTTTAATTATAATTATGTATCTACTGAATTAATTTTTTGAAATAGTTGAAAAATAAATAATATACTAAATTTTGAATTAATTCTAAGTTTCAATTTTCACATCAATTATAAAATTTGATTAAAGTAATGTTGTTAATTGTTGACAATTTTACTAACTTTGACAAAATTTTATGATCGATGTGAAAATTGAAACTTAACACCATATGTGTCATTATAACTCTAATTTAATTATCTACATACTATAGTCTCTTTCTGATTTGTTTAGAGATTGTCGAAAAAAAATATATTCAAAATAAGTATTCTGGTAGCCTATAAATACTATATTTAGAATATTGCTTATTTTTCAACCATTTAAAAAACAATTATGCAACAGATACATAATGAATTTAAAACTATAATTAAATAAACGACGTTGAACATAAGTTAATTACTAAATAGCATCAATAAATAAAAATGAGATATTTAATACAATAATATGAGAGTTGCTTCAATAGCACTATTTGAAGCATATGAACAAAAAACAATTGGAATTAGATGTGTAAAAGTAAAAAATTTAGCTAGTATGTAAGAGGTCTAAGGTTTAAAACTTGCTAGAAGCATGATCATTTTAACAATTTGGGACTATGTTTGGTAACTATAAAAATATTAGCTCGATTTGATAACTAATTTTCTTCAAATTAGTAAGGGCAAATATGTAAAAGGTTAATGAAATAGTTTAGTCTTTCAGAAAAAGTGATATGTATAAAGTAGTCGATGGTCTACAAATAGAATTTCCCTTTGTATATATTAGTGGGATAAACAACCACTTTGCCCTTTAATGTTTGGACTAAAATTGAATTCACCCGAATGTTTGGTTGAAATTTTGGTCCTTAATGTTTGACAATCTATCGAGTTTCCTCATTTTATCAAAATTTTCATCCAAACTTAACCAAATCTGTTTTAAGAATTGCAGAAATAATAGTATATTTTTTCAAATGACACAATTTAACCCTTCCAACTTTTTCAAATTTTACTGTTGTATTTTGATTCAATCGACACTCAAATAAGACTCAATCAAAAGGACCGTAACTAGTTTCTTGACCCAGACCTTCCCGCCCATAGGTTGGGGTTCTTCTAGGTCAAGACCCCTACCTCTCGTTTGGGGCACAATCGAGCCCCAAGAAGAATTTGGGTTGGTTCAACCTTAATTCAATTAAGGGCCAGTTGAGCCCTAATCAAGGGTCTCAAGTCTGGGTATTTATTTATACCAATCCCCCATGTGTGGGAGACCAGGTCTGGTTAGAGCAATAGACCTAAGCCCCCGGCTCAATCGAATCTTTATCATAATTGCAATATTTAAAAAAAAAAATTGGAATGCTTAAATTGTGACACTCATAAAAGTATTCTGCTATATTTTAAAATTTCAAAACATATTCGATAAAGTTTGGACAAAATATTGTTAGAAGGGGAAAACTTGACAGATTGTCAAAATGAAGGACCGAAACTTTAAATTTTAAACATTAGGTGTTAACTCGATTTTGGTCAAAACATTAAGGGCAAAGTAATATTTTATCCATATTAAATGTGTGGTGGACTCTTTATTTACTTAGAAAACTATTTATTCAAACATTGGTCACTTCACTATTAACTATCCGAAATTGAATTTTTTTCAAATGGTATTATTTGTGGTTATTAAAATTATATGATTTTTTATAAAGAAAATATGCAAACTAAGGTGTGAATTTAAATTTTTAATATAATAATTTCATTAAAAATACAAAATAAAAATACTAGTTTATTATTATTACTATTTATTTATATTTTTAATAGAACAATTTAGATCAAACACTTTTATTTTTTTCCTTTATTTTTCTAAATTTGTTTTAGTTTCTACTTTTTTTTAGATATTTTAAAAACTAATATACTATGTAAAATGAATGACCAACCATATATTTTCATATCAATTTTGTTCAATTTCAACTAAAAATAAATACATTTAAATTTTACTCTAACTCTCAAACTCTGAAAGTATAGATATATATTTAAAAGGGTAAAATATGATATTGCCCCCTAAAATTTACGCCAATTTTAAAATTTTTCCTTAAAGTCCTCCTAATGTTTGGACATGATGAAAAATCCACCCCTACAAGAGCATTTGTTAGTCATTCGGTAAGGGGTGATTTTTCATCATATCTAAACATTATGAGAAACTTTAAAGTTTAAGTGAAAATTTTAAAATTGACGTAAAATTTAGGGGTCAATATCGTATTTTATTCTATTTAAAAAATATACTATTTAAAAAATACAGTTAGGATCTTTGAAACTTTTTGGTTAACTAACTTTAAAAAGATGCTTTATTATAATAAATAATTAAGAACAATTGTACAAAAACAATTAGAATTGGATTTTTTTTGAAAAGTAACTATGTTACTTTGTTTATTTAAAAAAGTAAGTATACAATTTTTTTTTTAGAAAAATAGGTATACGCGCACTAGGGCTGGGCATGAACCAGTTCAGGGCCGAACCGGTTCATGAACCGTACCTTTACCACATTTTAAAGAGGTACGGTTTACCGCTCCAGTTTTGGGCCGATTTACCGTACCTATTAAGAACCGGTTCAGCCGAACCACTTTATATATTAAAAAAAAAACTCATGTCGTCTTCTTCATCAGATGAACAAGTATGAACAGATTTGGCCAAAAAAAAGAACAATAACAGAACAATATCAGGATATTAGAAACGATCAGGAACAATGGAAATTGTTGCCAGCTTTCTCCACAAATTCACTTAATGCGTTGTCAAAATCAAGAATGGAAACATCACGAGCAACAAATTTCTTCAGAAACCGAACAAGTGAATCTGCTTTAGGTTGTTTCACTATCGATTGTTTCATAATCAATAACCTGTCAGATGAACATAAATCAATACCTAGTTCAAAGTTCAGTGACCCTTTAGGTTCTTGTTGGAAAGACAGATGACTTACTGTGAAATACTGTTCGTTTCCATCCCAAACGACCATTCTGGGCAAGGCAGTCTTCTTCAGCCTCATCTTCAACAATGGCAAGTGTAATTTTTCTGTCGTCGTCTTTCAGTAAGTTCAGTGTATCGTGATTTATGGGAACGACTAAAGGTAAAAGTTTCTGCTTCACAAAGTCCTCCAAAAAAATTCATGTAGCAGAAGAAGAAGAAGAAGAGACATTGTTTTCAAATTCCAATATCACGTTTACAGCATGTGTGAAAATGATAGAACTTCAAATCGCTCAGCCCTATCACATTAATTGCTCAAATGATATGATTGAGACCTTTAGACCAGAACAAGTTAATGGCATCACCTTCAAAGGGACCATAGAAAATGTTCTTTTCGTTGGAATTGGGATGAATGGCCACAAGAGTATCATCCCACTTCTCAAGTTTTATTGATTCATTAGGCAACAATTAAAGGTGAACTACTTAACAATTCTAGTTATATAATGAATGTGAAATTGCTAAGCCATGGCTCTCAAATCCAACATATCAACTGGTATCATCAAAACTGAAACAATAAAGAATAAAAGGGAAGGAAGACCTGTAGGTGACTTCCAGAACAGCTCTGATGAAGGCACCCCCCAAGAACTTGAACCCAATCTCTTGTAAATCTTGTTACCTCTGCTGCTGCTATTGAGTGTTGACAGGAGAGTTTGAGTTAAAGCTGGTACTGATGCCGAAGCTTCCGCCTCGCTGCTGCTGCTCGACGCCTCGCCTCGCTTGTGCTGCTCGCTTCGACGCCTCGCCTCGCTGGTGATGCTCGCTTCGATGCCTCACCTCGCTGGTGCTACTCGCTTCGACACCTCGCTTGCTGCTCGCCCCGCCCGCTGTTAAGACTGAAGAAGACCGAGGAGTTGAAAACTGACGCCTAGGTTAAGAGTGTCACTCGGTCTGGTCTGTGACTTTGTGGTCTAGTCTGGTTTAGTATCATATGTAAGGTTAAAACCGGTACAAAAAGTGGTTCGGTTAACTGTTGTTGAACCAGTTTTCTGTACCTCTTATGAACCGTTCCATATTTTTTCAAAAAAAACGTTTGTTTTGTGAACCGGTTCGGTACGGTTCGTCCGAACCATTTTTTTTGCCCAGCCCTAATGCGCACCCCGGGGGCGCGCCTTTTGGACATAGGCGCCACTTTGAAGTGGCGCCTGTGAAGGTGCACAACCCAATTTTTTTTTAATTAGTTTTTTTGATAATGATGACTCGATGTTTAATTAAAAATAAAATTATGTATCAATTAAAAAAAATTTAAAAAACTTATAGTTAGTAGATATATTAATTGCGATTCAAATGATGCAAAAAATATTAAATTTGGATTTACGGATTGACTGTACGGCATGCCGTAAGGTGAGATATGAAAATTGTACTTAAAACATTATAACTCGGACCATGTAAGTCTAAACTCAACACGGTTAACGTCATTTATGTCGTAAATCAATTATCTACGTAGGATAATTTTTTTGATTAAAAATACAGTGATTTTGTAACCTAACATCGTTTCCACCATAATACAGTGATTACTGTGCAAAACACTATTTCGAATTTTTGTATCGTATGTAGAGTTTTTTTACGTATCGTATTATACAGTCAGTCTAAAAGTAAACAATTAACGCATAGTTAGCATCATTTAATTCGTAATTAAATTATCTACGCACCGTAATGTTTTTGATTTTTTTTAGTAAGTACATAATTAAATTTCTCACCTAATGCATTTACTTATTTCGGTCAAATTATGGTGGAAACTGTTGGGTATCGATAGTGACGGCCCAGTAAGAAAAGGCCTCTAAGGCCCAATAACTATAGAGGGGGTAAACCCATGACATCCGAACCGGATCGGCCCAAGTACAAGCCAAACTTGGCCCACCATCGAGTAATCCAGAATCGAGCCCAAAGTCTATAGAGACGCCAAAGGCTCTCAGACTGCTCGCCATTCTCTACCAAGTCGCGACCTTCCACTGCTCGACATGGGAGTGCTCGCCCCGAAGAGAGCCTTGCCTCTCTCCTCTGGTCCCACTAAACCGTTAATAACAGAGTGGCCAAGATATCCCGCATATCCCGGTCACATATTCACTAAAGATTAGATTTGGTAACTGCAATATCTCGCAGTAACTGCCATATCCCACGATCCGAATCTTCAGCAACTCAATATACATTAAGATATTCAGTTGCCTTTATACGGTTCTATCTCTCTTACCCTATAAATATCCTTGCTTTACATACGTACTTTACGTTTTGAGTTTTATACACACATATACTCATTTAAGCATCGGAGAGGGACCCAGAGGCACCCCCTCTGTTGCGCTCCCCTACTTGCAGGTTCACCGGAGTTGGAGCTGAAGCGTCATCCCAACCTTGTCTGGTATTCAATTCACTGCCAGATCAGCATTCAGGATTTCACGATCCAACATTTGGCGCCGTCTGTGGGAATCGAGCAATTCAGCCATGAGAACTCGATCCCAAAGCAACCGTCGGAATCAGACTAGGGAGCGATCCTCAGATAGCTCTGATTCCGCCGCCGCTTCACCGCTTCAACAGGAACCTGCCAGCCGAGCAGGAGTTAACGCTGTTCCTCTGCGGACAGCCCGAGAACATGTCGGTGATTCAAGACCGACCCCAGCTGCTGATCAAAACGGAGCCCCTGCGCCGCAGACAGTCCACATTGCGGGGCAGAATATTAATTTAACCCCCGAGATGGTCTCCTTGCTGGAAGCCATCCTAGGACAGGCGCGCCGCCAGGCCCCTGCTCCTCAGGAAAACAATCCCTCTGCTCCTAAGGAAAATCACCGCCCTGCTGCCACAGGGCCTTCACCTTCAGAAGCGGCCAATCCTAGTCCTGCTGCGCATCAGGAGGATCAGGAGATGACGTCAGGTCAGCAGTCCCTACCTCCAGCGCACACCAAGGAGCCAGCAGCCGCATATACTGCCAATCCTTCCGGTCCGCCTCCACCCGGAGCCTCTCCCATGTACTGCACTGTGGAGCAGATGGAGGACCTCCTCAGCAAAAGGCTCCAGGAAAGACAGTTGACAGTCATAGCTCCCTTCAAGGAGCAGTCCTCTCATCCATTCACCGACGCGCTCGTCGCTATCAAAATCCCGAAGGATGTGGTTGCTCGGGCCATACCTGAGTATAGCGGTGGAGGAGATCCCACCGTACATGTCAACAAGCATGAGGCCTCCCTTCTGGGTAAGTCAAACGATCCCAATCATTTGGCTTTGCTATTTCCATCTACTCTTTCGGGTTCGGCTTCGTCCTGGTTCTTCGGCCTCCCTGCAGGATCAATCGGAACTTGGGCAGAGTTAAGAAGCAAGTTCCTGGAGAGATACATGGGCGAGCGCCAGTTGCTGAAGAGCGTGGTCGCCCTTGACTCGGTCAAACAGCAGCCTGGAGAGTCGCTGTCCAACTTCTACGGGCGTTTTCATCAAAACGTCACAGAATTAGATCGCCGAATCTCGGATGGGGAGATCATTCGAGCATTCTACAGAGGTCTGGATGTGGCCAACAAGGCCTCGAGAAAGCTGCGAAACAGCTATCACGTAAAGGAGATAGAGACATTGGAGGAGTTGGCATCCAGAGCGAAAGGTTTCATAGACCTTGAGCGCGCAAACATCGAGGCTAACCTCCTGACGACCTCGCTAAGGGTAACCCCTGAACCCCGACGCGATGGTAAGAAGGAGGTCAAGAAGGAGAAAAAGGGAAAAGAAAGTAAGCCGCGAGTCGAGTCTCTTCCAGCGCCTCGCCATCCAGAGGTCCCTGAGTACTTCACGCCTTTAAATAGGCAGATCTCAGCGGTACTAGTCGAGATGGAGAGGAGATCCTTGGCGAGGCCACCGATGCCTCGCCGAGGTGGGTTACCCATGGGCAAGGATGTCGAGAGCTATTGCAGATACCACAAGTGCAAGGGCCATAAGACAGACGATTGCAAGATTCTGAAACGAGATATAGAGAGGCTGATTCAGGGGGGAATGTTGAAGGAATTTGTGGCAGGGCGAGACCGAAGTCGAACGCCCCCCAGGAGACATCGTTCACCAGCCCCTGCGGATCAAGCTGAGCCTTCTGGAAGCAAGAGGAGAGTGAATCTGATTGCGGGAGGATTCGGCGCAGGCGGCGAGAGGTCAAACTCCAGAGAGGTCTACGCCACTCAGATCTCTACGGCAGTTCAGTTGGGGAAGCGACCCCGACCTGAAGAAAACATTGTCATCTCATTCTCTGAAGATGATTTGGCACATGTCACTACGCCCCACAACGATGCTCTGGTCATTACGGCAGATATAGACGGCTGTGATGTTGCAAGGATTCTGGTTGACGGAGGCAGCTCGACAGACATCCTGTTTCTGGACGCCTTCGAAAAGATGGGCAAATCAAAACGCGACCTGAAGAGGGTCGACTTTCCGCTGATCGGATTTGCGGGAAGGACAACTTATCCACTGGGGGCTATAACCATGCCAGTGATTTTTGGCGAGGGGTGGAAAAGCATCAAGGTGTCGGTCACTTTCCTGGTGGTCGATTCACCTACATCCTACAACGCCATTATAGGGAGAACCACGATCAACCCAAATAAGATTGTGGCCTCCACTGTCCACCAGAAGATGAAGTTCCCTACTCCGAACGGGATCGGAGAAGTGCTCGGAGATCAGCCTTCCTCGCGGCAATGTTATGTGAACTGTTTACGCAGGAAGAACCAAAGGGAGGCGCTCGCCATCGAGACAGAGGCCGATCCCCGCGAGGACTTGGCTCGACCAGCACCCATGGAGGAATTGGAGGAGGTCGAGATCGATGGTCCGGACAAAAAGGTGCGCATTGGGACCACCTTGAAAGAGGATCAGAAGGAGACCATGACCGCTCTCCTCAAGGAATTCAAAGAGCTCTTTGCCTGGCAGCCGAGCGACATGCCAGGAATCAGCACAGATATTATCTCGCATGAGCTCAGGATAGACCCCTCCATCAAGCCGATCGCCCAAAAGAGAAGATCGTTCGGAACTGATAAACGTTTGGCGATCAGGCAGGAAGTCGGCAGGTTGATTGAAGCTGACTTCGTCAGAGAGGTAAGATTCCAGAGCTGGGTAGCCAACCCAGTTTTGGTCAGGAAATCTAATGGCAAGTGGAGGATGTGCGTCGACTTCCGCGACTTAAACAAGGCTTGCCCCAAAGATTCATATCCCCTTCCAAGAATTGATCAGCTAGTCGATGCTACCTCGGGTCATGAGATGCTGAGCTTCATGGACGCCTATTCAGGCTACAACCAGATCAGAATGCATCCAGACGACGAGGCCCACACTGCTTTCTATGCTGACGGGGACATTCTATGCTACAAGGTGATGCCCTTTGGTCTCATCAATGCCGGGGCAACTTATCAGCGGATGGTGAACCGACTGTTCCAGGACATGCTGGGAAGGAACATGGAGGCCTACGTGGATGATATGCTCGTTAAATCCATCAAAGGCAATCCTCATACCACCGACCTCCGTGAAGCTTTTGAATGCATGAGGAGACACAGCGTTCGCCTGAACCCAGCAAAGTGCGCCTTTGGAGTCAAGTCCGGGAAGTTCCTGGGTTTTATGGTCAGCGAAAGGGGCATTGAAGCAAACCCGGAAAAGCTAAAGGCCATAGAAGAAATGAAGTCACCAACCTGCCATAAGGAAGTCCAATGCCTGAACGGCCGACTAGCTGCTCTTAACCGCTTCCTCTCCAAAGCAAGCGACAAGTCCCTCCCGTTCTTCAAAACCTTGAGGGCCAACCGTAAGTTCGAATGGACGCCAGACTGCGAGGAAGCATTCCAGTCCTTGAAAAGGCATATTCAAACACTCCCAGCTCTGGCAAAACCCGTTCCAGGCGAGCAGCTTTTCCTCTATTTAGGCATTAGCGATGTGGCAGACAGTGCTGTTTTAATAAGGGAGGAGAATAATGTTCAGAGTCCAGTGTATTTCATTAGCAAAATGTTCAACTCAGCAGAAATAAAATATGTCCAGATTGAGAAGTATCTCTATGCCTTAGTTATTGCTGCTCGGAAGCTGAGACCATACTTTCATGCGCACGACATCACGGTCCTCACCAATCAACCTCTCAAAAACTTCCTGATGAAGCCAGATTCTTCAGGAAGAATGGTCAAGTGGGCGATCGAGCTCAGCGAGTTCAGGATCAAATTTGCGCCAAAAACGGCCATCAAAGGTCAAGCACTAGCTGATTTCATAGTGGAAAGCACGAATAACGGTCAAGCGGAGGCAGAAAACAGGCCAAGTCAGTCAGCAAACGACAATCAAATCTGGGAACTCTATACGGATGGGTCTTCATCAAAAGAAGGCTCGGGGGCAGGTTTAATTCTTATTCCTCCTGAGGGCGAGCCTCTGAAATACGCGATCGCCTTGACATTCCCGGCGACCAATAACGAAGCAGAATATGAGGCTCTTATCACTGGACTCAGACTGGCAAAAGGAATGGGTATAACAGCGCTTAAAGTAAAAAGTGATTCAGAACTTATTGTCAATCAGGTTAATGGCGCCTACGAGGCAAAGGGAGAAAAGATGAAGAAATATCTCGGCATCGCCAAAAAACTAGTTGTGGAAATCCCAAATTTCGCGATTGAGTTTATTCCTCGCCAAGAAAACCAGATGGCAGATTCTTTGAGTAAGCTAGCCTTCGGAGGGGCGACAATCCAGGATGTGCAATTTCTGGAAAAGGCCCTATGTTCAGTCCTTGAAAACAGAGCGGAGGTCTTCAACATTCAAGAACAGGTCACCTGGATGACCCCGTTCCAGAATTATTTGAAAGAAGGCATCCTCCCAGAGGACGAAGGCGAATCCACTAGGATTAGAAGACTCGCAGCCAGTTATCTAATCATCGATGGAGAACTCTATAGAAGAGGTTATTCGACGCCTTACTTGAGATGTGTTGCTCTACCCGAAACAGAAAAAGTTCTTCGAGAAGCTCATGAAGGGGCAGCGGCATGTCATGAAGGTGCTCGTTCACTAAGCAGGAAAATATTCAGACTGGGATATTACTGGCCGACCTTGGGAAAAGACGCAGCCGAATTAACACAGAAGTGTGAAATTTGCCAGCAGTTTGCACCACGATCGGGTCGACCATCGACATTATTATCCCCAATGGCGGGTGCCTGGCCCTTCGCTCAATGGGGAATCGATATATTGGGTCCTTTTCCCATTAGCACTGGTCAGCGTACTCACATTATAGTGGCGATCGACTACTTCACTAAGTGGGTAGAGGCGAAAGCTCTAGCTTCGACAACGGAATTCCAAGTTATCAAGTTCATGCAGGTCAACATATTCTCCAGGTTTGGTATTCCCAAAATACTCATCAGCGATAATGGTCCGCAATTCGTTGGAAAGGAATTGAAATGGCTCTGTGAAGAGTATCACATCGACCATCGCTTCAGTTCAGTACATCACCCTCAAACGAATGGGCAAGCTGAAGCAGCCAACAAGGTTGTCTTAGCAGGACTCAAGAAAAGGGTTCGAGCATTCAAAGGGAACTGGGCAGACGAACTGGAAAACGTATTATGGGCCATCAGAACAACGCCTAAGGCGGCCACAGGAGAAACGCCTTTCAGTTTAGTGTACGGATCAGAAGCAGTAGCACCAACTGAATTAGCAGTGCCTACCCACAGAGTCCTACACTTTAACGCGGAGGCAAATGAGATCGAGCGCAGAACTGACCTCGACTTGGCAGAGGAAAAGAGATGGCTCTCGGAAAAAACACAGGCAAAAATGCGCTTGGCGACCGCTCGGTATTTCAATAGAAAAGTTAGCGCTCGCCAATTTTTCGTGGGGGAGATGGTTATGAGAAGGAATGAATTTACAAGGCTGGACAGTAAAAACAAACTTTCAGCCAAATGGGAAGGACCATACAAAGTAGTAGAGATCGCCGCACCAGGATCCTACTATTTGGAAACCACCGAAGGCGAGAGGTTACCTCGTCCATTTAATTCAGAGCATTTAAGAAGATTTTATGCATAGCTTGTAATCA
The DNA here is from genome assembly GCA_946814005.1 of Chamaenerion angustifolium. NCBI lineage: Eukaryota > Viridiplantae > Streptophyta > Magnoliopsida > Myrtales > Onagraceae > Chamaenerion > Chamaenerion angustifolium. The sequence continues at coordinate 9,011,767 of OX328279.1, forward strand.
AACGGATTATGTCAATAAAAGAAAGCCATTCCTTCACAAAGCGTGTCCACTCGAAGCAAGCTGAAGCCAAAAAGCCCTGACGCCAAAGTCAGGCCTCAAAAAGCCCTAACAACAAAGTTAGGCCAAAAGCCCTAGCAACAAAGCTAGGCCAAAAAGCCCTGTCGCCAAAGACAGGCCAAAAGCCCTAACAACAAAGTTAGGCCAAAAGCCCTAGCAACAAAGCTAGGCCAAAAAGCCCTGTCGCCAAAGACAGGCCAAAAGCCCTAACAACAAAGTTAGGCCAAAAGCCCTAGCAACAAAGCTAGGCCAAAAAGCCCTGTCACCAAAGACAGGCCAAAAGCCCTAACAACAAAGTTAGGCCAAAAGCCCTAGCAACAAAGCTAGGCCAAAAAGCCCTGTCGCCAAAGACAGGCCAAAAGCCCTAACAACAAAGTTAGGCCAAAAAAAAAAAGCCCTAACAACAAAGTTAGGCCTCAAAAAACCTGACGCCAAGAGTCAGGCAAAGCCCTGACGCCAAAGTCAGGCCAAAAGACCTAGCAAAATGTTAGGCAAAATGAAAGCCCTGACGCCAAAGTCAGGCCAAAGAAAGTTTAGGCGATCACTATCGATGATAAAGCCTGACAAATTACAAATCCCTTGTTATTAGGCCAACACCTCAAAGGTTTAAACTTCAAAGAAGGTAATATCTCTTTGAACTTAGAAGTTTACGCTTTTAAGTGTCAAAAGTATTATCCTTAGAAAGTTTAACTTATGATGGGTCTACGGCTTTAAGGGTCGACGACATTACAAAGCAAGAAAAAAGTGGAAAGTAATTATGAGTAAGATATTGGATAGCTAAATATGTTCGAAGTCGATTAAAGGCTCAAGAATATAAAAGCATTCAATAGAAAAATCCAAGTCTTCGACAAATAATTACAAACCAAAAACAGAAAATACAAAAATGGCTATCTAAAAAAGATAAATACGGTCGCCAAGGAGTTGGGGACTTCAAGCGTCGGAGTTCTCGGGGGCAAGGGTGCTCTGCTCGCCTTCGGGGGCAGAAGTACTGGGCTCGCCTTCAGGAGCAGCCTCGCCAGCAACAGAGGGCGGCGAAGGACGACTCCGCAGGAAGGTCTTCAAAGAGGCGACTTCCCCAAGAGGAAAGTTGGGATCGACCGCCTGGACCTCATCCACCAGGACTTGGAGAAAATCGGCAATCGCCGACCTCATCTCCTTCAGAGCGCAGTCCTCAAACTCCTCAGAGGCTTTGAATGCCTCAACTACGCTCTGGGGCGAAGGGACGGCTTTCAATTGTGCAGTTAACCGATCCCTCTCCTCCTCCAAGGCAATCCCCCGGGCTTCCGCAGCTTCCGTCTGAGCCACCGCAGCTTCTCTCTGGGCGTCAGCAGCGTCCCTTTGCGCCTCGGCAGCGACCCTGCGAGCCTCCGATTCTGCCCCTTGCGCCTGAGCTTCCTTAAGTTCAGCATCTAGGCGAACTCGGACGATCTCTCCCTGATCTAAACACAGGTGAAGAGCGTCAAAGTCCTGAAGAGCGGCAGCGGCTTCAGCCTCCCTCTTCTGGACATCAGCAAGGAGGCGCTGCTCCTTCCTGAGGTATTCCTCTCGGGTATTATCTGCCAAGGCGATCGCTGCATCTGCAGTCGTCTTGATAGTCCCCAATTGCTCAGGAGTGACCCCCGTGCTTCGGTACTGCTCCAGCTCGGCGAGCACACTGGAATACTTGTCGGTGAGCTCCCCGAAGACACGACCAAGAATCACCTCTTCCCGAACGAACTGGCAACAAATATAGAATAAAAGCTGTCAGGACAACAGACAATAAGGGAACGACAAAGAGAGGACTCTACGAAATAAAAGTATGAGATCTTACCAAAGCCACTCGTTCGAAGTGGGACCGAAGGAACCCCTCGATCTGATGAAGTTCCGTGGGAACAATCGAGCGGTCCGCGGGGGGAATTATCCCGTCCAGAAGCCGCATACACATATCCGGGCTGCCCCGGAGGCTCTTCTGGGGAGGATACCCCTTCTTCATAAGGTCCCCACAGGGGACCCAAGTTTCCCGAGAATTCGCTGATTCAAGCGGCTGAAACAAGCCGGCAAGGGAGCAATGCTCATCCACAGGAGCCCTCGATGAGCTGGAAGCAGCATGCCCCTTCTTCTTGGTCCCAGACTCCTTAGGAGGAGCCATGGGCACAGTAAGAACAGGAGGAGCTAAGGTCAAAACCTTCCCCTTGGCGGCAGAAGGACCCTGGGGAGAAGGAGAAGGGGGCACCGCGTCCAGACCCTTCCCTTTATTAGCGGAAGGACCCCCAGGAGGGGGAGGAGAAGGATGTTGGTCGACTTCCGGACATCCCTCACTCCTGACCTTCTTGGAGGGAGGAGGAGCATGATCCCGGACCATGTCGGTTGAGGACTCCTCTGCAAAACAACAAGACAAAATGTCAAAAAACAAAAAACCGCAAAGTATGAAGATATTAAATCTACGAATAACAAAGCAACATACCTGGTTGGCGAAGGTCAGCAGTGGCCGAGGGAAGCACCTCCTCAGACTTCCTCTTGAACGAACGCCTAGAGGGGGGAGGAGGAGAGTTCAGCAATGCCTGGTCGGAGGACAACCCCGCTAATCCCTGGTCATCAAAGAGACCTATCAGTTTCTGGCTCTTGCTTACAACCTTCCCTACAAGTAATAAAGCAAGATAAGAGTTAGAAAATTACCCAATCATTAAAGATTGGCGTGGCTTGATGAATACCCGCCATCTCAAGGGCATTCTCGGTAGTCTCCGCCACTGAGCGGATGGACTTGAACTGAGATGACCGATGCGACCGGTATAGGTCATCAATAGCGTTTCGATCACTCTCTGATAGCTCCTCGAAGGAAGGAGGGAAATCCTTGTCCGGGATCAACAATTTCCAGGGCACCCCCCCCTTATAAAAGAAGTAACACTTCTTATAATTGGAGTTGGTGGTCCGAAAATCGTCGACCAGGCGGACATGGACGTTCCAAACCCATCCCTGAAGGCCTCCCCACTCTGAAAACTTCGGCCAGCGGGATTGGAAGTGGTGAAGGTGGTTTGCCCCTGCTGCCAGGCGGAAGAAACACCGGAACAGGGCCAGTGAATATACCCATTCCTGGCGTAAGCATAGGAACTTGAAACCGACCCACATCCTGAGGGCATTCGGGACAAGCTGTGTGGGGTGAATCCCGTAAAACTGACACAAGGTCTGTAAATCCTCACAGAGAGGAAAACGCAACCCAGCATCGATCTGAGCCGCATAAATGTAAACCTCTCCATCGTGAGGAAAATGCAGACCTAGGCCAGGATATCTAGGAGCATCCTCCACGCTGAAGCCACCGAGCGCCACCACGGTCTTAAAATAAGCCGGCTTCAATTCATTAGGCTTGACGTCTACTCGAACAAATTCAAATATTGCAATGATAAACATAAAAAGCAAAGAACAGCAGAGGACATTGCCAAAGCAGAGCAATAAAAGGGCGAAAGTTTACCTTTTGGGGAAAAAATAGGCGTGTTCAGCTCGGGCCCGTCCACCACCACAGGAGTGGTTGCAGTCCTGCCCAAATCGGTCTGTTCCTCTACTGAAGGGGGAACGACTTCATCCCTGATGGTCAAAGGGACATCAGCATTTCTGGGCATGTTGGCTTTGTTGGCACCCTTGGGAGCCGTGTGCTTGACTCTCTGATTGCGAGGAGCCATGGAAATGTTGGAAGAAGGCTGAAGAAGGTTGAGAAAAGAAAAGGAAAGGATCGCAATGAAGCTCTGAAAATCCAAGAGAGCGGATAAGCGTAAAAGACAGAATACAGAAAATGACGTTTCCTATAGCGACCAAAAGGGGAGTAACCGCCACGAGCAAATCGAAGCGACGCAGAGGAATAATTGCACCCTTTTGGAAAAAACCGAAGCAATGTCAGAATTCCAAGAGACAACGGTTGGCTGGTACAGACAGCTGTCAAGCTACCCTGGGTTTACGGAAAAGTAAATGTCAGGCGTGCCTCAAGTGACCGTTCGATTTCTGGACAACCGTGCAGTTATTAAATGCTAAAATTCCACTAAGGAGACAAGGTGGTCGCCAACGCACTAATAAAGCTTTAGCAGAAATACCTCGGGTAGATAATGATCGCCTAACTAAGAAAGATAGACTTCCATAAGCCTGAGTCACCTCGAGTGATCGCCAAAAGGGAATAAAAGGAAGGATATTCTTTCGGCTTTGAACAGAGAAGGAATCGCTCGCCAAATGAGCTCGAAGTGTCTCAAAGGCACTGAACCATTACCAAAGACGTCACTATCTAAAACCCTACCAGGAAATCAAGCTCGACTGAAGGAACTTCAATCAAGCTTCGGGGGCAAATGTTGGGTATCGATAGTGACGGCCCAGTAAGAAAAGGCCTCTAAGGCCCAATAACTATAGAGGGGGTAAACCCATGACATCCGAACCGGATCGGCCCAAGTACAAGCCAAACTTGGCCCACCATCGAGTAATCCAGAATCGAGCCCAAAGTCTATAGAGACGCCAAAGGCTCTCAGACTGCTCGCCATTCTCTACCAAGTCGCGACCTTCCACTGCTCGACATGGGAGTGCTCGCCCCGAAGAGAGCCTTGCCTCTCTCCTCTGGTCCCACTAAACCGTTAATAACAGAGTGGCCAAGATATCCCGCATATCCCGGTCACATATTCACTAAAGATTAGATTTGGTAACTGCAATATCTCGCAGTAACTGCCATATCCCACGATCCGAATCTTCAGCAACTCAATATACATTAAGATATTCAGTTGCCTTTATACGGTTCTATCTCTCTTACCCTATAAATATCCTTGCTTTACATACGTACTTTACGTTTTGAGTTTTATACACACATATACTCATTTAAGCATCGGAGAGGGACCCAGAGGCACCCCCTCTGTTGCGCTCCCCTACTTGCAGGTTCACCGGAGTTGGAGCTGAAGCGTCATCCCAACCTTGTCTGGTATTCAATTCACTGCCAGATCAGCATTCAGGATTTCACGATCCAACAGAAACGATGTTAGGTTACAAAATCACTGTATTTTTAATCAAAAAAGTTATCCTACGTAGATAATTGATTTACGACATAAATGACGTTAACCGTGTTGAGTTTGGACTTACATGGTCCGAGTTATAATTTTTTAAGTACAATTTTCATATCTCAAATTACGGCATGCCGTACAGTCAAGCCGTAAATCCAAATTTAATATTTTTTGCATCATTTGAATCACAATTAAAATATCTACTTACTATAATATATTTTAAATTTTTAAATAAATACATAATTTTATTTTTAATTAAACATCGAGTCATCATTATAAAAAAAATGATTTTTTTTAAAAAAAAATAATTGGGCTATGCACCTTCACAGGTAGGGGTGAGCGGTTCCGTGTACCCTGTAAATTTAGGGGTTCCCGGAACCTACCCAGTTTAAAACTGGGTATCAAATTTTGGAACCGGAACCTACCCGTTTAATTTTGGAACCGGAACCTACCCGGAACCTGTTTGTACAAACGGTTCCGGGTACCCTGTTAGGAACTGGTTGATGCACATCCTCGGTTCGGTTCTGATTCGGTTCCAGTTCGGTTCTGAATCGGTACTGGTTCGATACTGGTTCCGGTTCGGTTTCAGACGGTTCCGGTTCGGTTCCAGACAGTTCCGATTCCGGTTCAGTTCCAATTCAGGTTTAATACCAATTACACAATCCATTTCAGTTCTAAAACACATACAATTCTAAATTAAAGTACAAACAAAATAGTTCCCAAATATACAATTCCAAATTACAGTCCAAACTCCAAACCACTCCAAACCACATTTCAGAATCACATCATAGACTCATAATAATGTAACAAAACACACAATTCCAAACACAAAACGAGCATATATGATCATACAGAGAGGATCAATTGTCTGTTGTCTCTGAATTTTTGCAAGACTAAGGAATTCCGAAGGGAAAAACTGAACCCAGATGGAATTTTGATGTTTTGATCCAGCCAATGAAGCATTAGCTAAAACTTGCAGCGCCGTTCGGATCAAGACACAATCTGGAACAGAACATAGAGTTTCCATCCTCAAACATTTAGACACAACCTCAGTTCCGTTTCCTTCGATAAACAACTCCTGGTTAATGGTTTCTTCAGCACAGAGGTTCCTAAGAAGCTTCATGGATAACAAGAGAAGCTCAGAATCTGGAAGCTTCTGCAGTCTTTCGACAAGGCGAAGAACAAAAGGGAGGATACGATTTGAAGCAAGATCGGCACGGCCAAATCTCTGTACTTGCAGAGCTTCTTCTAGAGTTGTCGACCCGGAAGTAGTGATCAATGAACCAATAATGTCTTCTGGTAAAGATGAATTCGCATACATGATGAACTAACCAATAAAAAAATATATCAGATTATTGAGAATGAATCATATCACAAAAATCAAAATTTATCCGCCGAACGGTACTAAAATTCGTCAAAATAAATCAAGAAACTAAGAAGTACGAATATCACAGATTATCGGAACCGTGGAAGCAAATGAAACTTCCGCATTACGTAATTTGTAAAACAAACCTTGAAGTTTCAAAACCAAGAACAGTAATCGCCGACCATAAATGAGACTGAATCTAGAAGAAATTTCAAGCAAATCCCAAGACCTCAGAGAAGGGTTAATGAATAATGAGTAATGAGTATAGAATGAAGTGAGATGCGGCTGTGTTGAAGTGTTAGTGACAAATTAGGGTTATGTTAATGACTGATGGATTATTAGGGTTTTTCTTTTTATTAAATAAATAATTTTGTTTTAATATATATATAGAGAACCGGTTCCGGTTCCTTTAGGGTACCCATATAGGAGAACCGGAACTGGAACCGAAAAAAGAGGTTCTTAATTTTTTTTCCCGGAACCTACCCGATTTTAAAAACGTCTACCCGGAACCTACCCGAAGTGCCGGTTCCGGTTCGGTTCCGGGTCCAAATGGGTACTTTGCTCACCCCTATTCACAGGCATGTCCAAAAGGCGCGACCCTGGGTGCGCGTATACTTATTTTTCTAAAAACAAAATTGTATACTTACTTTTTTAAATAAAAAAGTAACATAGTTAATTTTCAAAAAAAATCTTAGAATTGTCTTAAAAAATCTTTTTGAAAGTCTGTGTTTGATAAGATCTAACCTACTGTTTTTCGATTATTATAGTATTAGATATTCGTTATATAGCACATAGTACATACACTGTAGTTTTTTACGTTTTCTATGTGGTTGCGTTTTTTATTTCCAGATATTTTTATGATATGCAATATAAGTAAATACACATAAAGAATGTAAGAAAAAAAAGTTAAAATAATTAAACATAAAGTTGGAAAATACTAAGTATTGTAAAATAATTTTTAGAAAGTTGGAAAAGTATAAAACGTCACAATATCTACTTATCTCATACAATTTATTGTTATTACGTAAATTTGACATAGCATGAGCTATTTATTTATTTGATTGATACCACATTATAGATATGGGGTAAATTAGCTCGATCGTAACTTGTGTTAGCATGTGACTAAACAGTTCAAACCTGTGCTAAATAGTTACTTATGTTTTTAAATTTGACTGAACCATAACAAAACATAGCATGAGCTATTTATTTATTTGATTGATACCACATTATAGATATAGGGTAAATTAGCTCGATCGTAACTTGTGTTAGCATATGACTAAACAGTTCAAACCTGTGCTAAATAGTTACGTATGTTTTTAAATTTGACTGAACCATAACAAAAAAAATTGTGCGGAAAAATGACTAAAATACCTTTTAACTTATCATTTTCATCTTCAAGTTTATCTTCATGTTCTTCATCTTCTTCCTCGATTCAAACATAAAATTTGATTTTGAATTAAAATTTGTGTTTCTTGGTTTGCACCTAACACAAATGTACAATTTTGGGTGATTCAAGCCCAGTTTTGCGTGTCTAGGTTTGATTCAATTTCAGATTTGCGCAATCTTTATTTGAAATCAGATGCCAGATATTAACATGAAGAACAATATAAAACATAATGGTAAAATTGTCATTTTAGTGACCATTTAATAATATTGCCAAACATATGTGACTAGACATGTCAAATTTATCCAAAAAATCACATTTATGAAACGTATGTGGTCGTTTAGCTACACAATAAACATAAATGATTATTTAGTCATATAATGTCAACGTAAGTAACTGTTGATGTGATTTATTAAAAGATATACACTATATATATATATATATTGTATTCCATTCATTTATTTTATAAATTAGGTATAATAATTAATCCAATATATGGCGCCTATACCATTATCTTTACTAATAAATATATAGTACATGTATAATAATCATTATATCATACCTATATTATATATATATATATATTATACATTACATTTGATACACATATTTATATTATTTAATAAAATGGTTACCAAAAATTACTTAAACTTTGTCGGTTAAAAAAATACTATTTGAACTTTGTGTCTCTAGAATTTGCAAGGTATATTTTCAAAATTAGGTTAAAAATTGACCTCCGTTTAGTTTCCTATCCAATTCTGATAGAAAATTAACTTTTTTGGGGGTCAAATTAACTCTTTACTTGATGAAATAAAATGTCGTGATACTCGATCCAATTGTTTAGACTCACTCCCAATCTCGCTACTAAACAAACAAACAGAAGTGGTGGTCTTTTGACCCAATCGTTTAGACTCACTCCCAATCTCGCTTGTTTGACTATCCAATCCGCGTATTCATACGCCGTCCTTGGAATAACTCGTCATTGCACTTGCTCGACTACCTTGCTAGGGTTCGAATGTTCATTATGATGTTTGCCACCCTCCAATGTTTCGACCCTTCCACAATTTATTGGTATACGTCTTGCGAATCTGTCTCTATTATTATCCTTTGCCATCCCGATGCAATTGCAAGTCTTAGCCCCTCTTGTATTGCTATGACCTCCATTGTTTCTATGTCATCGCTACGGTATCTCCAGTTTAGGCCGCCAACCACTTTGCCTTCCTTGTCTCATGCTACCACTCGTACGCCGACTTGTCGAGATTGTTTACACCATGAGACATCACAATTTACCTTGATCGTGGTTTCGCTCTGTGGTTGCCATTGATGGTCCACTCGGTCCTAGCTTTGTTCTCGGTCCATTGGCCTCGTTACGGTGGTTCAGTGTCACTCTTGGTGTTCCATATATGCTAGATTTATCTCCTCGATGACACTTCGTGGCTTTGGTTGTTTTTCTTCAGAAGCCGCTTTGCACCTCGTCTTCCAAATGTGCCAACATCTGAGCAATGTGAGAATCCACCTCCTATCGCTGCACATTCCTTGTCCTCTTGGTTCGGTTTGTCTCTCTTCAAGCCATTGAGCCATGTTTAAGTTGCTAGGTTGGTCCATTCGTAGCCCTAGGACACCGCTCCACACCCGTTCGGTCCACCAACACTCGAGGATCATGTGCTCCCTTGTCTATATTCCTCCACATATTGGGCATCCCGGACATACATTCATACCCCTTTTAGCCATGTTTGATTTGACGGCTAAGGCGTTAGTTGCTAGTTGTCATACGAAGTTCTTCACCATGGGTATCGTCTTAATGGCTCAAAGGCCCTTCCAAAATGTACCATGGCTTGGAGGGTTCGGCCGTGACGTTTGGTCGGCTAGCTCCCGAACCTTGTGGTAAACCGATCGAACCATTGGTGTTCCGTCCCTTGTGTGGGACCCTATGTATCGGTCTATGCCCCCCTCATGCGGTAATTGGATGTTGACGATGTGCTCGACGTCCTCATGGTTGACAATGTTCCTAACCAAAATCTCATCCCACGTCCCGTTCATCTTGATTAGTGCTCGCACCCGAAGCTCACCTCCATTTTCTACTCCATGTTCGGCATTCACCTACTTGCTCGCCATTGTGTATATTCATAGGTCCTCAAACACACAGATATTTTCCCTGGTGCCGACCATTGACACTCCCTCTTGTCTCATCATCTCTCGGTCATGAATCATACTACTTCATCCCCATGACGCTCGTCCCCATTTTATTGCCTCTAGGAACGTGTATCTCGGGAAATATAACCCCTTTAGGACCTGTGATCATAAGGTGTTCGGTTCGGTCACAAAGAAGGTAATCTGCGATCAGATCGGTTCGGTTCTTTGTTCGGTTCGACAAAGAAGACGTTTCAAATTTGAGGTGATGTGGATAAAAAACCCAACATGCAAGGAGGTAATGCGCGATGCCTGGGAGAGACGAAGCCCCAGCAAAAAAAAAAAATTAACTTGGTACCACATAATTGGTCTATAGTGTAAAAACACTATATTATTTATTGTTGGAAACTGTGAGTCAATAACTTTATTCACCAAAGAAAGAGCACTATCCTTGGAGAGCTTAATATTGCGGAACAATGAATTGAAACGAGGTGGGAATTACAACTCAGGGACGAATATTAACTGCTGTTGAAAGACTCGAACCCGAACACATCAGGAGCATACATACCACTAAATGAAGACCAGAGTCAACATTGTTCGCCTACTTAATGAAAACTATAAAGATTTTCTAGAGAATGTTCTTAAGCATGTCTATGTTGCTATAACCAGAGCAATCCTCTGTATATACATATAAAAGGGAAAATGATATGGGCCAAGATATAAAACAACAATGATTATTTTTTGGAATTAGGTTGTGGGCTATCAGTATTAAACAACTTATTTATCACATAATCCTATATTTATAAATGTTGGTTTTGGGGAATTGGGTCGCCCATTAGTGGGAGCCCATTCTAATACACTAAGTATTGGATACTGGCCCAAACCATTCCCTCTATATGTATAGGGATGCGCAGGGTTGGAAAACCTAATGATGACAGTGATGCCTTGCCGCCCTACAGTTTAGACTGAGGTAAGTAGCTGTGGAAACCTAGGTCACTGCCCGTTAACCCGTGGCGTGACCTCCCGTCCGGCAGACCGTGATCCCAACCTTAGGTAGATCCGCTTCGGCTAAGTCGATCGTTCAAGGAGGTAACTTAAATATGTGTTTAATGTTGTGCCCTAAACGATTGCATATTTTTTTTTACATATTCCAACATTGGTATCAGAGCCATAGTAGGTTGTTTTTCGAATTGTCGAACCACGTTAAAACTTCCAGACGAACCTGACGCCGAGAAACCAAGGCCACCATCAAGGTGGTCGCGACCTTGGCATGGTGGTCACAACCTCGGTGGATGCAGCCCTGACGTGGTGGCCGCAGCCTCGGTGGATGCAGCCCGGCCACCCCTATGTCCTTCATGGCCGACACAACCACGACCTCCCGAGCCACCACGACTGACGCGGGTGGCCGCCTGGGAGGCTTCCACGCAAAGTCGCAGCCAGAAGTGGCGGCGACCTGGCTGCTGTCAACTGTGACAGCAGACATGGCAGCCCCACTTGGTGCGGGGATGCCTCGCAGGTAGAGGTCGGCCCACTGTGCAGCGACGTCAGGCAGGGAGCCGATGAGGCGGGGCTAGGTCGGCCCACGGTGGTAGATCTCCTCATGGCCAGCCTTGGTGGCTGTCCGCCTCCCTCGGAATGGCGGCTGCTAGGGTTTTCAAAACTCGGTTGCTTTCAATGTTGAGTCGATGGATGGCTCAGCAGGAGGTCAAATGAATGTCAGGCAGCAGTCATCCTCACAGCAACCAACAGAGTATACACAAGTTCCTCATAATTTTCAAGCTCCTCAGAATTTTCAAGCCAACACATATGGAAGAGGACGAGGACAAGGAAACAATTTCAATAGCAACAAACCGCAATGTCAGTTATGCGGTAAGTTTGGACATTTGGTTGTAAGGTGTTGGTTTCGATTTGATCAATCTTTCACTGGTATTACCAATCAGTCTCAATCTTCAAATGTCAATAGAGGACAAAGAAATTCAACTCAGTTCTATTTACCTCTTGAAGTGCAACAGAGCTTCAACTATGTTAAACAAATTTCAGCCCTGCATCTCAACAATTTAAGTCATCTTCTCAGCAACAATTTCAGCCATCACAGCAACAATCTTCTCAACAGTTTTTCTATCAGCACACATCCCCTACAACACTGACGCATCTATACATGCTTTCTCCAACTTCTCAAGGTCCCAATAATCGGAGTGATGGTACATGAATGCAGTGAATGTTCAAGGGTCAGGTGTGTCGACTGACGTGGGAGGAGCTCATTCGACGAGGTTTCCAGATTCTGGATCCTTTCATCACCTCACCAACACATCCATGAATGTCTCAAGTGAATCTCCATACACGGGGCAAGGTAAAATCTATGTTGGTAATGGTAATTCTATACATATATCTCACACTGTAAATTCCACATTTCGGTTAAACAACAGGTCTGTTATATTAAGAAATATACTCATAGCTCCTAATATTACTAAAAATATTTTATCCGTATCTCAATTTGTTAAAAATAACAATGCTTATTTTGTGTTTTTTCCTACTGGTTGTGTTGCAAATGATCTGACAACACACCAAGTGCTTCTAGAGGGTCGTGAGTCGAATGGATTGTACAAGTTGATTGTGTCACATGATCCGTCAACATCATCGTCTCTTGTTTTACCTGTGTGTGCGTCGATAGATAAGAAAGAGTGTGTTAGAAATGAAAATGTTTCTCCTATGTTTAGTTTCAATTCTGTTATGAATAATTCAGCTACGTGTAATGGTGTGGTTGATTATCATTCTATGTCTAGACTTCAGTCTTTGGTGAATAATTCAACATCAACTTGTATTGGTGTCTCAAACAATTTCAGTGATAATATCAATAAATTGAATGATTCTGTTGATGATAAAGTGGACTTGTTTCATATTGTTGATAAAGATGAATATGTTTCTGTTAGTGATGGTAAAACTTAATCTGTTCATCATGATGGTAAAACTGAAAGTGTTTCAGTTGTTGGTGTTAAAGATGAATTAGGTTCTGTTCATGCTGATTGTTCTGCTGTTGATTATGTTCATCATGCTGATAGAGGTAATGCTATCAAAGCTGAACATGTTTCTGTTGAAAATACAAATGCTGAATTTGATGATGTTGAGTTACATGCACGTAAAAGTGTTGATGTGTGTTCTGGTACTGATGTTTGTTCTGTTTGCGAAATGTCTTGGGGTAATCATGGTACTAAGAATGCATATTCGAGTGTTAGTGATAAATCAGGTCTTGAGATCAATCTACCTATTGAAGCTAAGGTAACATCTGATATTTGTGTTGAAACTGCAAATGTACATACCTCTGCTTTCTCAGTTTCATCTGCTATTTAGCATCAAAGGCTAGGACATCCTTTTTCACAAACATTGAAATTAATTGTTATGTCTGATCTTCCTTGCAGTGACAAAGTAGACAAGTCTCACATGTGCTCGGCATGCAAGATAGGGAAAAGTCACAAGCTTCCGTTTAGTCTGTCTGGAGGTGTATATACAGCTCCTTTACAATCGCTTCAGATTGACATTTGGGGACCAACTCTGGTTAGATCAAATGGGTTGAGGTATTACCTTAGCCTTGTTGATGCTTATTCAAGATTCACTTGGTTATACTTCTTAGCAAATAAGAGTGAAGCTACATCTGTGTTTCGGTCTATTAAACTGTTTGCTGAAAAATAGTTGAATTGTGTGATAAAATTTGTTCAAACAGATAATGGGGGTGAGTTCTTAGGATCCTTTCATGAGCATCTAACTTCATGTGGTATTTTGCATAGGTTCACTTGTCCTTTCACATCTCAACAAAATGGATTTGTTGAGAGGAAACATCGTCACATTGTTGAACTTGGCCTTACTTTGCGTACTCATGCTTCAGTTCCTTTCAAGTTCTGGTCAGATTCTTTTGCAACCCCTGTATACTTGATTAACAGATTGTTGTGTTATGTGTTGGATGATAAGTATCCATTTGAAAAACTATTTCAAAAATCTCCTTCATACTCTTTATTACGTGTGTTTGGTTGTTTATGTTTTCCTCATATTCGTGATTATAATAGATATAAATTCGATTATCGATCTAGACCGTGTGTATTTTTTGGTTACTCATCTGCTCATTTAGGATATAAATGTATTGATAAATCTGGAAGAGTTTACATTTCTCGACATGTTCAATTCAAATGCTCCTTCTCTAAATATGGAAAATGCTGAATTGGTTCCTTCTTCTAGTGAGCAACATAGAAGTAGTTTTGAGTCTTCTAATGATAATGGTTCTGGTAGTATTCAGGAACTTCCTATGTCCGATTCAGTTTCAGGTTCAACAGGTGAAATAACTCAGCCATTGATAGAATCTATGCTATTGATAGACTCTCATCCAATGACATCAGATTCACATCTGATGTCCTCTTCATCGGAAATGCAATCTGAATCATTTAATAACACTGACTCAGTTTTACATGTTCCTCCTGAAATTGATATGTATGTGTCTTCTCATGGTTTACAATTGTCTAATTCATACAAAACAGTTGTTGTTGCAGGTCTTAGAGCACCAACTTCAAGCGGTAATAATTCCACAGCTCAACATGCTTCAAGGCATCAACATCCATCATCTCATGGGATGATCACACGATCCAAAGCTAGATAATATTCTAATGCATTATTAGAATGAACTGCTGATGTAGGTGAACCAACAGATGTGTATGTTGCTCTGCAATATCCAGAATGGAGAAAGGCAATTCAGAAGGAAATGGAGGCTTTACATGAAAAGGGCACATGGACCCTTACTTCTCTACCTTTTGGTCGATCTCCAATAGTATGTAAGTGGATTTTTAAAGTTAAGAGAAGAGCAGATGGCACGATGGAGAGGTATAAGGCTCAGTTAGTGGCAAAAGAGTTTTCTCAAACGTTTGGTTTTGATTATCTTGATACGTTTAGTCCTGTTGCTAAGCATGCAACTGTTAGAATCATTTTATGTCGTGCATTGCTTTTTAACTGGAATTTGAGACAGATAGATGTAAATAATGCGTTTCTCAATGGAAATCTGCAAGAGGAAGTTTACATGTCACAACAACTAGGTTTTGAAGTTTCTGATTCATTTGGAAACAGGTTATTATCTAAACTTACAAAGGCGTTGTACGACCTAAAACAAGCTCCTGGGTCTTGGTTTCAGAAACTTAGAGTATGTTTGCTTGATAAGTTGCATTTTACGAGCTCCCAGTCAGATAATTGTCTCTTCATTAAACACATGTCTGGCAAATCAGTGTATCTTCTTGTTTATGTTGATGACATAGTCGTGATTGGGTCTTGCAAGGATTTGATTGAATTTGTCACTGCTGATTTGAATGGGTATTTTTCTTTGAAGGATTTAGGAACACTCAATTTCTGGAGATTGATTCATTATGTGCCAGTTGATTAAACTCAAAGTTCACGCAATGTAAATCAAAAGACGAAATAAAGATGTTGGGCACAAACTCAGCCAATCACAGGTTACAAAATTGACGGGTATATCCGATCAAGAAGGAGAAGTAGATAGTAACCTGTGGTTCAGGCATGTATTGTTCTGTTAGTCCTGTGTTTGTATCAAAAGCTGAAATGAAGATGTTGGGCTCAAACCCAGCTAGTCACCTAGAAGAAAACAGATAAATGGTGATTCAGGCAGCATAATGAATGGTGCATACAAACACAGTTGACTTCAAAAGCCAAAAATAAGAAACTGGGCATAAACGGTGTCAGCTTTAGGTAAGTGAAATCATATTGGCACATATTTGAACAATCAATCGGATTTGTGTGTATGAACAAGCATAACTTGCTCACTGAATATGAAAAGAATTGTGTGTGTTTGATGAGATGTGGTTGCAATTTGATCTATTTTGATTGATTCATCGCAAGTAAACTATATGTGGTGTGTGTTGTGTTGTTTCTAGGTATTTTGATATTGATGACAGGATATTGCAAGTTCAGAACATGACATTTCATCATGATAAGGCACAGATTTGTTGTTCAAAATAAAGAATGAAAACCGAAAAATAAAGTGAAGAACATTGGTGAATGTTAGAGGATATGTTTCAGATTTAGAGTTTAAGGATTGTTATGTAGTTTACGTCAAGTCTAAGGACTGATTTGTAAATAGTCAATAGATTCAACGATATGAACCTACTATAAATTAGCTTTCTACCGATATTTCAAAGGTAAGAATGAAAAACATTTCCCTCCAATTTCCTTTCTTCTCTCTTTCAATTTGTTCAAATTAGTTCTTGTTTAGGATCGTTTCAGTGGAGCCCATGACAATACCTTTAGTTGACTAATTTTGTCATCCTGAATAGGTTCAGCTATTCGATCAACCTTACACAACAAGCATCAAAATCGTCATGGGGATGCCCATACATATGTACAAAAGTGGGCTTATAGATCTCATGCACTGTCTTCTAGCCACTGTATGAATGTTCGGTTATTCATATGACATCGAGGTTCCGCCTGTTAACCCATGCTCCAATGAGTTGCCTTTTATGCTCATTAAAACATGTAAAGAATGCATCATATCAACATGGTGTTCATGAGGATTTTTAACTTACATGTGTAATACGACGAAAGACTTACGTTATGAAAGCTTTGACCTCTTCACATTGGTTGAGCACATATTGCTGACATTGTTCCCATTCAAAATTGGACAGATCTCAAAGAATAACACATCTTATGGGGATTCCAATCAGTCGAAAAATGCTTAATCTAGGGGTCATTTGTTGTAACTCTTCTTGAGGAAAAGCTTCCTCTTGTCATGTAAATTTGGTCTCAACATCACAAAAATATCTAGAATAGAATGTAAGACACTCCATAGCAATATAACCCTCAACTATTGATCCCCTATGGTCGACTTCTATTTCGGACAAATGACTTCATTATCTCTATTATCCTATCACCAAAACATGCCATACGGCTATAAAATTGCTCATTAACAAAATCATATTTGATATAGCAGAACACACCTTTTAATTGAATACAATCAACAATATTGAATTGGTCCCACTAGTTTTGCCTCTTCTAGTAGATGAGTTATCAAGTGAACGGTGATATTGAAGAACGATGGTGGAAAAACTCTCTCTAGATTGCACATTGTCATGGGTAATTGTGTCTGAATCTTCAACACATCAAACATGTGGAACTCCTTAGACCATAGAACTCTAAATGTGTTGGTCATGTCTATCAACACATTGCATACATGTTTGGGCAGTAATCTCGTAATTGGCACTGCCAGTATGCGTTGCATCAGAACATGGTAGTCGTGACTTTTCAGGTCGATCAACTTTTAATCTTTCATCTTCACACAATGTGATATGTTTGACGAATAACCACTAGACAATCATAAGTTTTTGAGGAACTCACATAGCTTCATCATGTGTTGTTTGGATAGGGAAAAACAAGCAGGTGGCAATACCAATTTGGGTCCCCTACGAATGGGATGCAACGAGGTCCTTCTCCCTAACGCCTGCAAGTCCAGTCTAGCATTAAGGTTATCATTTGTTTTTCCGGCAACACCTAATAACAACCCTGTGAGATTATCACATATGTTTTTCTCGATGTGCATAACATCCAAGTTAAACGGAATTACAAGTTGACTTCAATACGGTAACTTGAAGAAGATGTTATTTTTTTTTCCAATTTTCGGCGACTAAGTCAATTCCAGCTTTCATGGGGAGCTGAGTTTTACCAAACGTAAGTGTCTGAATGCAGTCCAACACCTTTAACACTTCATCCCACGATTGTCTTTGTGGGGCTACCCTAAACTCATGCGCATTTGAAAGTTGTCTTTATGATGTGCATCATATGTTAACACACCAACCTTCCATAACACGTTCAACTCATCTATCAACGGATGTAGGTACATGTCAATGTCATTGGTCAGCGCCTTAGGCCCTAGAATCAACATCTACATCAAATAATTGGTATCTTTCACCCATATCTCTGGGGAATGTTGTAGTGGATCAAAACCACGGGCCACATGCCATATGGTTGGCTCTTATCACTGTAAGGATCAAAATCATCTATGGCTAATCCAAGTCGAACATTACGTGGCTCTTCACCGAAGGCAGAGACCACACTATCAAGTCTTTTCCAAGTTTCTGTATCAGCGGGATACCTAAGAACACCATCCTCTATTCGGTGTGTATGGTGTTATGACATAGATGCAGCTATTTTCGGTGACATGAACAATTTTTGCAACCTTGAAGTGAGCAGAAAATATCAAAGTACTTTACTGGTAGTTTCCCCTTCTTTGGCTTTGATTTTTGAGGAATGTCTATTCCTCCTTCGTGGTTTTGACCTTGGATCCATCGAGATGCACCACCTGGTGGTCATGCATCTAAATGGACGTATTCATTTCTAAACAGAATACAGTCGTTAACACAAGCATGTATTTTCTGGTAGTCCAAGCCTAAGTTGGATATACATTTATTTGCCTCGTAGTAGGGGTGATAAAAAAAGACTGGTGAACCGAATTCTCGACAAGACCGGCCCAACAATAAGGACCGAGCCCCACTAGGACCGCCACCGAGCGAGCGGTTTTTTTTCTTCAAGGTCGGGCTCGGGCTTAGGCTTTTTCCCAAAAGCCCAACTAGGACCGGACAAGCCCGATGGTTAAGAAAACCCTAGAAATTTATGGCATAACCCTTGAAACACTAGTAATTCATGACATTGAACCATTCAACACCCCCTGGATTGGTTCCATAAGGGAAGTGTGACGGAAGACGATAAGAGAGCGGGTTCAAAACCAAAACTTCAGTGATTTTTTGTCTAATTGTTTTTTACCAAACATTTCGGTACAAGACCGAGATCGGCCTGAGTCAAGCAAGACCGACTCGCGTGGGACTTTTTGGCCAAAGTCGATCTCAGTTTCGATCTCGGTCCTCTAGATGTCAAGATTGAAATTTTAGTCTCGGTCCTGCCTCCAAGAATGGCCCGTCCCGCCCATGATCAGCCCTACCTCGTAGTATTACTTAGGTACTGCATTACTGGGGGGGGGGGGCACTTAACTAAGCATGCGAAGCAACTCGTCGACAAACGTGTTAAAAAACTTGTACAAGGCCTTCAGACGCAGCAGTTGGACTAAAAAAGACATCTTGGTGCAGGATACATAGCCTAGATATCAGCTTTTCTCACAATCTTCTAACAGTTTATAAAAGGTCCTAGCCTCTGCATTTGGTTCCTCACCTGAGTCCCGAGTCATACCACCGAATCTACCAGTGACCATATTCTCCATGTTATCCCGACAAGTACTGGTGTTCCTCCTGTTCGTCAGGCTTTGTTCGTATTCATCGACATGGTCCACCCAGGTAGTGTAATTCGGTAGGATTCCACATTTTTCAAGATGTAACTTGACCGTATTTCTTTCCAACAAGAACTTACCAACACAATTATTGCAAGGACAGTAAATTCTCCCATCCCAAGATGAACGAGAGTATACAAAGTCTAGGAAATAAATAACACCGACCTAATATTCCCAACTTTGTCAAGGCCTGGTCATCCAACTCTTATCCATCCTTCTGGAGCCTATGTTTAGTAAAAAGAACAAATTAGTACATATAAGGTTATCGTTGTAGGGAAACACAATTCATTATGCAATTAACCTCCTGTAATTCCAGTAGCTAGCTAACATAAACCAATTAAGTATTAAACATGTAGGTAGACTATCACAAGAGAGCGGACATCACAATTTAGGCTTGTTGAAAATTCCATCCATCATAATTTCAATGAGTCGGTTCACATATTCTCTTACTTGAATCCAACATGAATTTAACTCAACATGCGTTCAACCATCATAAGATATGAATAAATCAGCGGATAAAACAGAGTTAGGTATTCACATCCAGGAGTCTTGTAACAGGGTCCTTCAGATGCATCCTAATCTGCCTGCTGCTGTTTCGAGTTTCCTTAAGCACGTCCACAACTGTTCTTCCATACATCAAGTAAGGTGTTCAAATAGTGTAACTTAATTAACTAACGACTCTTAACAAATCGACTCCAACATTTTTTATGTTCTAAGTATCGGATTTTGTAAGCTCAATAGTAATTGAAGTTGCAGAAGTTGCTGCCCAAACAATTCAGAAGCTTAGCCAAAGAAAACACACACAAAAATAATAGCTTACCTCTTCAATTTTGGTTGTGCCGCGATTATGCAGACTTACGGACTACTGAACCACGGAGGAAGACCAGTTGAAAATGTTGCAGCAAATGTTTGGTAAATCCTTGTTGTGGTATAGATTTTTATCGAAATGGCATTCTCTTCACAATTTACTGCATTATCGGGGAGGGTAGAATGAGTAGGGAATGAACTTGTTAACATAATTGAATTTATGGTAACACCAATTCTGCATGCCTTTTGCTTGTGTACCCACAAACGATGCTAAATACTGGTCGGATGTACCTCAATTTGCCTCCTAACTCGTTGGTATTTAAGTTTAGCTACTGTCGATCCTAGTCGCCTTTGTTGATCCAAGCGCCTACAAAAAACAACCAGTAGGGGTGGTCCTCTAGGTCCTTCTCTGATGCCTAACTGAATATGTGTAAGTCAAAGTGATAATGAATGTATATTCAGACAGACTTGTCGCAGGCAAGATACGTAATAAGTATTTATACTTCTCGAACTCTAGTATCCAAGTAAAGATAGGGGACCTTGAAGATATGTGACGTCCTATATTAATGTCACAGATAGACCTTGATCCTTAGTGATAGACCATATCTTTAGTTGAGGTTACTCGTAATTTCAGTGTGAGGGTCACCTAGGTGTGATTGCCCTAAGGTTCCTCTTAAGGCATGTCGACGGAGGGAAGGACCATTATGGGCTAAGGCAACGCGGATCAAGGATGGTTTCTTTACGTGGTCGCCTAAGGTTTGAATGGTCGTCAGGTGTCTGAGTGCTCTCTTCCTGTTTGGATAATCAACATATTTGCTTAGGGAATTGTGCCATGATGTTTGCTTGTTGTTTCGTACAAAAGATTAAACCAAGGCATCGTGTGGCGGAGTGAACATTATAATAATACATTTAGATAGAGGTGAGTAGATATTGAAACCTTGGTGAGTGTTCATTAAACTGTGACGTGTCCTCCATCCGACAATTTGCAATTGCACCTCAGGAAGATTTGTTTCTGCTTGATCAGTCAATAGATGAGATAACATAAATAAATATGTTTATGTTGTTCCATAAACGACTACATATTTTATATTCTAACATTGATACCAGAGCATTCACATGTTAGTTTTTAAATTGTCGAACCCTGTCAAAATTTACATCATAGTCAACCATGATCCCAACGAACTCCCCTTACCGCAGACGAACGGTGGTACCAAGACCCACAATATTATACTTTGTGGTTGCAGCGACCCTTAAGGCAAACCAGGGGAAGTCGCAACCTTTATAGATGTGACTCATCCCCTAGTGGTCACATGCTTTGTGGGGGCTGCTGCTCAAACCCTTGTGTACGCAACAAATAAACGGGGAGGGCGGGGACGGGGAGGGCGGGGAGGGTCATCATTAACCACTATGTGTGTAGATCTACAATTGGTCGCTGCAACCTTTATGGTTGCGTCGCCAATTGCTGGAGTTCGAAAATTATAGGTTGTGTAGATTGATCTTGTTGGTTGGGCCCGATGGAATCAGTTTAGTCTGATCCAGATGGTTGAGTCTGTTTGGATATGTGTCGACTGATTCAAGAGGTCAAGGTTGATTTAATCGGTCCCGAAATAAACTTGGTTCTTATTCTGGACCATCCAGTGAGTTTTATTAATAACTTACAAACGTGTATCCTGTCATTGATAATTGCTTAATGGTCTTTAGTGATGAGATCTGACTTTGGGATAGAAAACATGGCATTCTATCATGAACCTTATTTCAAACTTACAATCATAACTTGGTTATTTGAATTCAAGCTAGTTTTGTAAGCTAGTTTTGGACAAACAAGCACACAGTCTTTGCAGAATGGGATATTACTTTGTCATTGTAGATGACTACTCATGGGACACGTAAGTATATTTACTTACATTACTCATTTTTTATGAAAATGATTCTATTCGGCAAGGAGAAGTAATCTACCAAATTCGTTTAGGCAGAAAAAGTAAACACTTCATGTTATATCTTTTTTTTTTGATCAAATCTTCATGTTATATCTTAAACCGTTTAGTTATTAGACCGAATTTAAATAAAATCAATGCTTTGAGTCGCAAAGTGTTTATTTTGATAAACCAAAAATGAGTATCTTGGTAAATTAATTTTACGCAAAATTTCATGGATAATGTGAAGATAAGGATTGATCTGCAATCTGGAGTTTGTCTTGTTGTTACCAGTTTTATTGTTTAGGACTTGTTATGTTGTTACCTGTTTATTGTTATATTTTAATTGGGTTGCTTTGTTATTTGCTGAACATTTAGGGTGTATTTGTTAATTATTTTCCTTAGGGTTTATTTAGGATAAGAGAAATCTAGATGAAGGAACACTTCTCAGTGATCTCAAAGTCTTAGCGTCTCTTCATTTCGGTTTCCTCTCTTCTTTTCTTTGGTTTGCATTCTAGGTTTTATGAGGAAACACTAAATTTTTCAGGTAATGTTCCTTTATAAGAGTTTATAGAGTATATAATAAGTTTACTAAAGCAATGGAAGATATTAACACGTTCAATTTCATGAGTCTACCTTTGCACGAGAAATTTTATTTCTCAGGTAGATAAATTCGAAAAAGTCTTACGCCACACAGACCTCCACCCTATCAATAAAGTTATCTGGAACAGACAAGACTGCTAAGCATGATTTGCAAGGAGAAGGCAAGCTACACAACCAACCATGGAATAACTGAAGCGTGGAAATACAAAATCAGGTAATCAAAGAAATGTTGAAGGTTATATGCACTAGATCCGCAATTAGAAACTTGAATGGTCATTGTTGGATTCTGGTGACTCGGGGTATCCGATCCGTTGTTGCTCCTCCTAGTTGTTCCCGTTGTTTCTCCTCTGATGACAAAGTTAAAAGGAGGATGTTGGAGAGCAAATATGTGTATTGAAGAGTATTAATTAAATTTGAATGTTGGTATGTGGGTGTTTTAATAGAATGTGGTTTTAACATCCTTGGCTTAGACTTGGAGCATGGTTGGCTTTACCTTTTGTCTGAACGATGGACCAGGGTTGCTTTTTATCCTGACACAGCTGCCAATAGCCGTATTGGTACTAGAGGTACTTGTTTCGTACATTTAATGTACTTTGTCCTTTCTGTCCTCTTGTCACACAAATAGGCTGAGTCGTCACCTATGTTGCCATCAGGTCAGTGCCCTGTGCTGCACATGGATACACCCATGTAAATTAACACATACAGGTAATCAAAGCTTGATCTTTAGGTATCGACGGCTGATATCCATCATTTATCCCCGAGGCTAATAAGAGTGATGCTCTCTTTAGGTTCAATATTGTATCACCTAAAATGAAGGTATCACTTCAAGGTATGGGGTTACCATTTATCGAGTCGAGCATCCATTTATGTCTGAGTCGTCACCATATAAAAATTGTCATGCAGGAGTCACTGACTTCAAAATATGTCAATGGTCTTTCATAGGTGTGCAACAACGTGGCATTGTTTGACCAAGGTCATCCTATTTGATAGGTTTCATGAAACACGTTGATTGTTAGTTGGTTTCTCCGAATAGAGTCATCACTCCCCATCGTTATTTGGCTATAGGTATGTATTTTAACATTTAAAATTTGGGTGGAATGTTAGGTTAGGCATGAAAGTCGTTTCATCTTTTTTACCGTTACGATCCAACAGTTGACAGCTTCTGACCCTTCTAATTCATGGCCCATATCAATATATTCTTTTTCCTTCTTCTCTATATAAACCCCTTCTCACCCTTACTTTTTTTGATCCTCTTCTCTAGCTTTTCAACTTTTCTTTTTCCTCTCTAGACTCACCAATTGTAGTGTCGCGTTACTTATCGAGTGGCCATTCTTGGTTGCTTATCTCTTCCAATACAGTATACCAAACGATCATCAGTTTTTATGGATGGAAAAGGGTCAGGCTGGGAGAATTTATTCATGTTGGTCCAGTTTCGACATCCAAAACCCAATACCGTGACTCTTAAGTCATTCATGGAAGTGGTGGAGATGTTGTTAGGAAATACCATCGCCCACTACCCTATCTATACGGTTATGCTGGATTTAGGAAGGAGAGTTGTTCATTATATAGACCTTCCTTGCTATCTCTTCCTTATCGAGTGGCCATTCTTCGTTGCTTATCTCTTCCAATACAGTATACCAATATGGATAGAAAAGGGTCAGGCTGGGAGAATTTATTCATGTTGGTCCAGTTTCGACATCCAAAACCCAATACCGTGACTCTTAAGTCATTCATGGAAGTGGTGGAGATGTTAGGAAATACCATCGCCCACTACCCTATCTATACGGTTATGCTGGATTTAGGACGGAGAGTTGTTCATTATATAGACCTTCCTTGCAATGGGGGATATCTTCCTCGCTAGATCGACACAGGTCTTCGCTTCCCTTTTAACCCTAACATCGTTGACCCGTGTCGCTACTTTGGAATCACGCTGTCCCAACTGTCACCAAACACTTCTCCCTTTTAAGAGTTGGATCTGCAGCTCCAAATGCACCCTAGTGGATGGATTAAAGTCCACCAACTCGAACTGAAACAACCAATATTTCATCTTAAAAGTTGGTGTCCTCTAGGGTCTAGGAGAGTTGCTAACAGAAACAAGAGTCGCCAACGAGATTTACCTGTCACGCTGGTTCACGGCATGCACTCGCAATGTCCCTTTTGGCCACAGTTGAAGCATTCCCTGGACTCAGGCTTCTTGGCTCTGTGCTAACGCTTATGCACCGCTACTTACGGAGGATTATAAGTATTTATCTTATTTTCCATTGGTGCACCTACGACACCACATCGTGCACCACTCCCTTGCGTATTGCGATTCTTCTTAGGTCCAGAGAATAACGCCATATGAACCTCGGTATTAGGCCTTGTAGCCTTGAGACGTTCCTCTTCCAGCTTAATGTGCCTTCGAACGTGTTAAAAGGTGTTGAGCCTTTCAGAGTGGGTCATTTGAATCCTCATCTGTTCCTAAGAGTCAGGCAAAGAGCATATCACAACCTGGATTTGTTGATCATCGGTTAGGGGCTGACCCGCCTCCTTAAGTTCTGTAATTCTCTTGCCCAATATGTGCCTCAGGTGCTGTATCATGGAGTGCTGATGATTCATTTTGTAAGAATCAAACTTGATGTTCAACGAATGTAGTTGCGCAGTCGTATAGACACCAAATGTATCCTGCAAAGCATCCCACAACCCATTAGCCGTGTCTTTCAGCTCAAATTCACACAGAATATCATCATCCATTGTACTTAGCAATATAGTCCGCACCTCAGCGTCCTTGGCCTTCCACTCATCATAGAAGGCCTTGTGTTAATTCGTTAATCCAGTGTCGGGTCTTTTCTTGAACTTCTTGACGTGGTCAATCGACCTTTGCTCAATCAGGACCATCTGTATATGCTTACTCTAGATTTTGTAGTTATCACCATTAAGTCTAAGACCTTTGTTCATCTCAGCGACGTTGTTCTTCGTGGTGACCATATTTTACTAGCTAAAGGAAATTTGATTAGGATCATGGAGACACAAGGAACAATGTTCTAATGCATGTAAAAAGACAAGTCTCAAATTAACAGGACAGAATGAAAACATACTTAAATTCGGAGGACAACCCAAGCTATGCCGAGAAGCACTCCCCGTTTCTAAGCACATCCTAAAGTCACTACTATCAATCGAAACACGGTCTATACAAACAGTTTTTAAAGGACTGGAGGCAAATAGATCGCACTAAGCGTTCAACTCTAACACAGGATAATTGTCCTAGCACTATTCAAGGAAATTCAAAGAACCTCGTAAACTAACCGACCGGTTCACACTTAGGAACATATCCCCAGGTGTAATTCGAATTTATCCAAACTTCTGAAGGGCTACTAAGAACAATCCTAAAGGTTTGCCAACTACACTATTCCAGAACTAGATCTCCCTACCAACGTAATCTATCCTATGCAAGTAAGGTAACAAACCACACAGTTCAATACACACACATATATATTAAGATCTTTCAAAAAATAATTTAATGTGGGGCTAATTATTAATTTTCAAAACTTTGAGGACCAAAGTCACCCAAAACGAGTAAAAACAATTAACATGTTAAACCAATTTTCCAACAATATGTTGGGATCTCAACAAATCATAACGTAATCAATTCTACCAGTCATAAAGTCAAGAGACACACATATAATGTAAGGCAATACATCTACCATGCACAAAACACAAAGTAATCCAGGGAACTCAAGGAAGCCACACAGAGTTCTATCTATCGATTCATGCAATATAAACTAATATATGGCCTTCCCAACAATTTAAATTAGTCCAACAGTTAATTTAATTAGTCCAAATATTATTAATGAAAGGGTCCCAACACATTTACCTGACTAAATCAGGTTATCTAAACCCACAAAAGGTCCAAGATCGTTTCCAAGTTCGTTTCGAACCAATTCGGGCAGCCCAAAACCTCTAATTATCTCAAACCGGGTTGAACAACATTCAACCATCTGAACCGATCCGAACAGGATCGGTCAACATCTGCCAACCATCCCAAACCAAACCAGACCGGACAACTTCTGCCAACCGGCCTAGACTGGTCTGATCCAACTTTTAAAACTTGATCAGGTTGGACCGGATCACTAAGACCGGTCCAAGATTGGCTTATCCTCTGATCTGTGCAGCTGCTAGGGTTTTACAAAACCCTAGAAGCCACCTCCCGTCACTGCCTGGAAGTGCTCAGCCACGAAGGCTCGCCACGGGGGGTGGGTCGGCCATCACTGGACGACCTCACACGCCTTAGGCGACATGGAATTGTGGCCACAAAGGCTAGGACAACCAATCGCAACGCCACAACCACGGAGGTTGTGGCCCCTGCATGAGGTGTTTGCACCCATGGAGGCTGCAAACCTTCCGTTCGGTCGTAGCCACGAAGGCTGCGACCTGCTTCCTCCTTGGAGCCACAACCACGAAGGTTGCGACCAGCCTCGACGTGGCACCAACCACGGTGCCTGCGGCCAGCAGGGGCTGAGTTGCGTCCACGGAGGCCCCAGAAGATCCTGAGTGGCCTCGGAGTGGTTAATTTTGCGGTTGGAGCTCGACGCGGTCACGATTGACCGCGGTGGGGATTTTCCTGAAATTCGAAAATTTGGAAACCAACCTACTATGGCTCTGATACCAATGTTGGAATTTGACATATAAACAACATCATGCAATCGACTAGATACATTAGAGTGATTGCCCTTTGCGGAAGCGGAAGCATATCTGCCTGTGGCTGGGATCACGGTCTGCTGAACGGGAGAACACACCATGGTTTGACTAGATATGACCTATAATACCCCCAACTACTGACCTCTGTCTAAACTGTAGGGTGGCTATGTAACCCTGAGCACCCCTATATATAGTCATATATAGAGGGATATGTTTTAAGGTCAGATACATATATAGAGGGACAGGTTTCAATGGGGAGAGATCTCATTTAAGACGTCGTAAGCCCTAGGAGCCCTGGCACCGCATAAGGAAGGCTCAACTTGTAGAGGGAAACTCCATATTTAACAACGACTTGGGGATTTACTTACTGGCTGGGATGTTTCATCTCATTATGACTGGACTCTAATATGTATAGCCCCTCGAGTAGTGGAGGATTCTGTGCATGACTTATGGATGCAAAGCGATTCTCAATCTTGATTTCCATCCATAAGCACTTAACATTTTTCCCTTTCACTTGAAGACCATTGTTTGTACCAGAATGTGAGAGAAGCTATATCTCCATCTGATTATCGACTTGAAATTTTTTATGACTTGAAATACCATTGTCGACGTCTGTGATTTTACGTTTACCCAATTTGAGAAATAGTATATGGCGATGAGTATCCATTTTCGTTTACATGTCATCCTAGGCAATGACCCAACAAGGTCGATACCCAATTGTGCAAAGAGACAAGCGTTTAGGAATGAGACCCATTCTGCTTGCGAATACTCAATTCTTGGGTAATATTTTTTTATAGGCCTCACATGTTTGTACCATTGTCGCCACCTCCTTTTTCATCATCGACATTTAACCCTGTTCTCGCAACACCTTCCTTATTATAGACTTAGTCCCTTCATGACATGTTATTTAACCTTCTAGCAACTCTCTTAGGATGCGTTCAGTGTATGGCATGGAGGCGCATCTCACGTAGGGTGTTTCGTATCCCCTCTTATATAAGGGTTCATATATAATCAAGTAATTTATGGTGATGCATCAAATTTTTGTTTCCTTTACATCGTCATCAAACACTTCCCTTTTTCAAGAAACGGATACATAAACATCAATCACGTATCAGTTTCTTTTATAGGCGTTGCATTCTTTTCCATTGGGTGGTGTTAACACTAATCATGTACTGGGGCCTTATATTGTGATGAGGACACATCTGTGTAAAGCTTCAAAGTTTCATTTGGCAATTCTTCATTTTGTTTCTCAATTAACGGTGATGCCTCTTGGACACTAGTCCTATTGATTCCACAACAAGATTTGTGAGTGCCTTGCATTTTATTGTTGTAGGAGGGGAAAAGTTTATTCTTAACTTACTCAACATGACTGCCAATTTGATCATCCTTCTCGAGACATCAGACTTTTCTAGGAAATGTTTCGAAGGTTGATTGGTGAATAGTGTGATCTCAGAATAATGAAAATAAAGGCAAGGCTTTCTAGCCTTGCTTATATAGTAGAGAGAGACATGACCCTTAGCCTATTTATCAATAAAGTCTTGGAGTGACTCTTTAGCAATTAGAAAGCTTCAACGCACTCATGCGTCCATTCAATTTTTTGTTCGCGTGAAGCCCTTTGAAGAAAGGCAACGACTTTTGCCCATATTTATACACGACTCTTCCAAGATTGGATAGGCGTCCATTAAAGAACTATAGCTCCTTATTACAAGTTGGCAACTACATCTCTTTTATGGCACTGAGATTTTTTAGGGTTACTTTAATACCCGAGTGTCTCACCATGAATCCCAAAATGTTTCTTGAATTATTTTAAGTATTGAGGCAGACGTTATGCAACTTCATTCTTACGAAGGTCGTTCCAAATTTCCTTGGTTGTCAATGACAATTTGGTCTTTACCAGCATGTCCTCTTTGCCAGCATGTCATTGACATAAACCTCCATCGTATATTCAATCATATCTACAAACAACTTGTTGACCATTCTTTCATAGGTGGCGACTGTGTTAATGAGCCAATGGTATCACCTTGTAGTAATATATGTTGCTGTGTTCATAGAAGGTTGTGTGCGGCAAATCCTTTTCAGACATCTTTATTTGATTGTAGCCATAATAAGCGTCTATAAAGCTTTGGAACTCGTGTCCATAAGTGACCTCAATCAACAGGTCAATTTGCAGCAACGAGTTGCAATCGTTGGGACACGCATGTTTCATGTATCTGAAGTCGACGAAGATACGCCATTTCCCTGTCGACTTATCTTCCATAACTGGCTTTGCAACCCATAACTGAAACCATACTTCTTTGATGAATTTCGTCGTCGACCAAGTTTCCAACCTCAACCCTGATGGCCAACTTTTTCACACGTCGTCCATGAGTCTTTTCCTTTGAGGATGGGTTTGACCAAGCGATCACTGTTGAGCTCATTGGTGATAATTGAAGTTGCGATGCTTAGAATGCCGTTGGGGGTTCCAATAAAACGACTCTTTGAACCTTATTAGCAGTTTAGTTAAAGCCTCAGACGGTTCTTTTGTGAGTGCCACTCTAATATTCAAAACGTTTTCTGGTTTATCTATCTCAACGTCGATCACCTCCTATACTAAAGTGGGACAACGCTTGTCCTCCCTCTTGTTTTCACTTGTTTAGATAGAAAACATCTCGTTTTAATTGTGACTCTTAATAACAATTACATAATTTCACATTGAGGTGAGCTGGTCGCCCTTGATTTCGTCGATCCCATGGGCATTGGGTATTCATCTTTGTTTGAGTGGTACATTGAGGCAACGATCGAATTGGAGTTCTAGGTACTTATCCCCAAATTGCATTATAAGAGGTTGAAGTGTCAACTACTATTAAAGTAATTTTTGTATGTATTGTCCAGTATCAGAGGATAGTTGTTGGGTATTGATAGTGAAGACCCAATATGGGAAAGGCCTCGAAGGCCCAATAAATTTGCAGGGGGTGAAACCCATACCATTTAAACAAGGCCAACCCACAGTAAGGTTACTCTGTCCCTCATAAAGTGGTTCAGTATCGAATCCAAACTAAAGTGGACGCCAAAGTGCCACTTCAGGTCGCCATTGGCCAAGGCCAAAGCCTCCCACTGCTCGCCATGGGAGTGCTCGCCAACAATCAAGGTCGCAGCCATAGGAGTGCTCGCCATAGGAGTGCTCGCCTTGAAGAGAGCCTTGCCCCTCTCCTCTAGTCCCACCAACCATTAATAAGGATATAGCCACGATATCCCGCATATCTCGGGCACATATTCACTAAAGATTAGATACGGTAACTGCAATATCTCGCCGTAACCGCAATATCTACTATCTAAATATTCAACAACACAATATTCACGAAGATATACAGTTACCTTATACGGTTTGGTATCTCCTACTCTATAAATACCTTTGCTTTACATACATTCAGTACGTTTTGAGCTATATGCACACATATACTCATTTAAGCATCGGAGAGGGACCCAGAGGCACCCCCTCTGTTGCGATCCCCTTCTTGCAGGTTCATCGGAGCTCAGGCGAAAGCGCGCGATCACCATCTCCTTGGCATTCAATTCATTGCCAGATCAGCATTCAGGAAATCACGATCCAACATTTGGCGCCGTCTGTGGGAAAACGAGCAAAACAGTCATACATACTCGCTCTAACCGCAATCATCGGAAAGAAGCTAAAAAACAATCATCGGATAGCTCTAATTCCGCTGCCGCTTCGCCACTCCACCAAGAACCTGCAAGCCAAGCAGTCTGTGATGTCGTCCCTCCGAGACCGGCACGTGAACACATTGGCAATTCGAGAACGACCCCTATTCCAAACGTCGCAGAGATTCCAGATCGATAAACCATCCAAGTGGCTTGGGAAACCATTCAGGTAACCGCAGAGATGATGTCCCTTTGGAAACCATCATAGGACAGGCCCGCAGAAAAAACCTTGCTCCTCATGAAGATCCTCGTCCTACGGGGCCACCGGAATCAGAAACTGGAAATCCTGGCACCACAGCCCCTCAAGATGATCAAGAGATGACCTTTGGACACCAATCCTTACCTCTGGCCTCCACTGAGACGCCGGCGGTCACTCACTCTGTCAATCCATCAAGTTCTGCACCGTCTGGAGGACAGCAACCCCAATTCACTCTTGACCAAGTTGAGGAGCTTATCACTAAGAGACTCAAAGAACAACGTGAAACCGTCATGACTCCCTTTAAGGAACGATCAGCTCATCTCTTCACCACTGACCTGGTCGTCATCAAGACCCCAAAGGATGTCGTCGCCAGGGTCATCCCCGAGTATAGTGGTGGAGGCGCCCCCATTATACATGTTAATAAGCATGAAGCCTCTCTGTTGGGTAAGTCGACTGATCCGAATCACTTAGCCCTGTTATTTCTGTCGACCCTTTTGGGTTTGGCGTCGTCTTGGTTCTTTGGTGTCCCTGCAGGATCAAGAAGGGTAAGAAGGGTCGAGAAAAGCCTAGATCGGAAAACCCAGGACCAAGACATCCAAAGGTCCCCAAGTATTTCACTCCTTTAAATAGGCAGATCTCGGCGGTACTAGTCGAGATGGAAAGGTCTCTGGCAAGGCCACCGAGACCCCGCAAGAGTGGTCAGCCCATGGGGAATGACACCGAGAGCTATTGTAGATATCACAAGCGCGACATCGAAAAGCTGATAAAGAGAGGAATGTTGAAGGAATGAATACACAAGGCTGAACAGTCAGAATAAACTTTCAGCTAATTGGAAGGACCATACAAGCAAGTGATTCCTTCATAAACATGTTCACTCGAAGCAAATCGAAGAAAAAAGCCCTGACGCCAAAGTCAGGCCAAAAGCCCTATCACCAAAGATAGGCCACACAAAAGCCCTGACGCCAAAGTCAGGCCAAAAGCCCTAACAACAAAATTAGGCCACAAAAGCCCTGACGCCAAAGTCAGGCCAAAAGCCCTAGCAACAAAGTTAGGCCACAAAAGCCCTGTCGCCAAAGACAGGCCAAAAGCCCTATCACCAAAGATAGGCCACAAAAAAGCCCTAACAACAAAGTTAGGCCACAAAAGCCTTGACGCCAAAGTCAGGCCAAAAGCCCTAACAACAAAGTTAGGCCACAAAAGCCCTGTCGCCAAAGACAGACCAAAAGCCCTAACAACAAAGTTAGGCCACAAAAGCCCTGTCGCCAAAGACAGGCCAAAAGCCCTAACAACAAAGTTAGGCCACAAAAGCCCTGACGCCAAAGTCAGGCCAAAAGCCCTAACAACAAAGTTAGGCCACAAAAGCCCTGTCGCCAAAGACAAGCCAAAAAGCCCTAACAACAAAGTTAGGCCACAAAAGCCCTGACGCCAAAGTCAGGCCAAAAGCCCTAACAACAAAGTTAGGCCACAAAAGCCCTGACGCCAAAGTCAGGCCAAAAGCCCTAACAACAAAGTTAGGCCACAAAAGCCCTTTCGCCAAAGACAGGCCAAAAGCCCTATCACCAAAGATAGGCCACAAAAGCCCTAGCAACAAAGTTGGGCAAAAAAGCCCTATCACCAAAGATAGGCCACAAAAAGCCCTATCACCAAAGATAGGCCACAAAAGCCCTGACGCCAAAGTCAGGCCAAAAGACCTAGCAATAAAGTTAGGCAAAATAAAAGCCCTGACGCCAAAGTCAGACCAAAAGTCCTAACAATAGAATTAGGCAAAGACAGGCCAAAAGCCCTGACGCCAAAGTCAGGCCAAAAAGCCCTAACGCCAAAGTTAGGTCAAAAGCCCTGACGCCAAGGTCAAAAAGCCCTGTCACCAGAAGTCGAACGCCCCCACGTAGAAACCACTCTCCAGCTCCGCCCGAGCAATTTGGCCCATCCCAGAGCAGGAGGGTGATAAACCTGATTGCTGTAAGGTTTGGTGCCGGAGGCGAGTGGTCCAATGCAAAAGAAGTCTATGCTACCAAAAACTCTACAGCTGTCCAACTGGGAAGAACAAAGACCTACACTAAAAGGCGAACGAACCCACATCAAGGGTAACAGTTCCCTTACAAATTGGGCACAACGGAGCAGACGAACCAATAAGGTACCAGTCTCTCCAAAGAAAAGCTTAAGAGAGCGAACAAATCTTAGGTAACAACTTCCTAAAAAGCGAGCGAATCTAAAGGTAACTGTTCCTTTGAAAAGCGAAGTTGAAAACAAGTATGGTAAAACTTCCTAAAGCTTTCAAGCTTCCTAAAAAGGCGAGCGAATCTTGGGTAACAGTTCCCCTAAAAGGGCGAACGAATCCGAGGTAACAGCTTCCTAAAAGGCGAGCAAATCTTAGATAACAGTTTCCTACGACTAGGCGAACGAATCTGAGGTAACAGCTTCCTAAAAGGGGAGCAAATCTTAGATAACAGTTTCCTACGACTAGGCGAACGAATCTGAGGTAACAGCTTCCTAAAAGGCGAGCAAATCTTAGATAACAGTTTCCTACGACTAGGCGAGCAAATCATAGATAACAGTTTCCTACGACTAGGCGAACGAATCTGAGGTAACAGCTTCCTAAAAGGCGAGCAAATCTTAGATAACAGTTTCCTACGACTAGGCGAACGAATCTAAGGAACAAAATCCTAAAAGGCGAACGAATCAATAAAGGATGACAGTTTCCTTAAAGGCATAATCCTTGGGTAACAGTTTCCTTAAGAAACATGGCAAAAGGAACAGACGAGCAGATAAGAGGCCACAGTCCTTCCCCCGAAACCTAAAGGAGCAAAAAGAACCTCTAAAGGGTAACGTTTCCTCCAAAGAAAGGTCTAAGACCCTTTGAATGAAAACAAAAAGGCGAGACTATTCTACAAAAGATGAAGCGAAGTTGAAAACAAGTATGGTAAAACTTCCTAAAGCTTTCAAGCAAGATAGACATCAGAAGAACAACCAAGTATACTCGAATTCAAACAAAAACCAAGGCTTACGAAACAAAAAGACCCGATATCAAAATTGGGCGAAAGACCTAACGCCAAAGTTAGGCAAAAAGACCTAACGCCAAAGTTAAGCAAACCAAAAGAACCGAAAGACCTGATGACTGAATCAGGTGAAAGACCTAGCACCAAAGTTAGGCAAAAGACCTGATGCCAAAGTCAGGCACAAGACCTGTTATCAAAATTAGGCGAAAAGACCTAAGGAAAAGGTTAGGCAAATAAGGCCTAAATATAGAAATCAGACAGAAGTCCTAGCGCAAAAGGCGAGCAATCCGTCAAGGAGTCCGTTCTCTTATAAGTTGGGCAAAAATTGAGAAGTAACATCCAAAGCGAATGAATCCATATCAAAGGTAACAGTTCCTTTGCGAAACAAACACAAGAAAGTGGGTGAATGAACCTAGGGCGACCACTTACTAAAAGATGAATGAGCCTCGGGTAACAGTTCCCCGTGATTAGACGAACACTCCAAAGGTCTAAAACCTTAACAAAGCGAACACATCTACAAAAGATGATAGTTTCCTTAAAGGTATGATCTTCGAGTAATAGTTCTGTTGGGTATCGATAGTGACAGCCCAGTAAGAAAAGGCCTTGAAGGCCCAATAACTATAGAGGGGGTAAACCCATGACATCCGAACCGGATTGGCCCAAGTACATGCCAAACTTGGCCCACCATCGAGTAATCCAGAATCGAGCCCAAAGTCTATAGGGACGCCAAAGGCTCCCAGACTGTTCGCCATTCTCTACCAGGTCGCGACCTTCCACTGCTCGACATGGGAGTGCTCGCCCCGAAGAGAGCCTTGCCTCTCTCCTCTGGTCCCACAAAACCGTTAATAAGGAAGTGGCCACGATATCCCGCATATCTCGGTCACATATTCAATAAGGATTAGATTTGGTAACTGCAATATCTCGCAGTAACTGACGATCCGAATCTTCGGCAATACAATATACACTAAGATATTCAGCTGTCATATACGGTTCTATCTCTCTTACCCTATAAATACCCTTGTTTTATATACGTTCTTTACGTTTTTGAGTTTGATACACAAACATACTCATTTAAGCATCGGAGAGGGACCCAGAGGCACCCCCTCTGTTGCGCTCCCCTACTTGCAGGTTCACCGGAGTTGGAGCTGAAGCGTCATCACAACCTTGTCTGGCATTCAATTCACTGCCAGATCAGCATTCAGGATTTCACGATCCAACATTTGGCGCCGTCTGTGGGAACGAGCAATTCAGCCATGAGAACTCGATCCCAAAGCAACCGTCGGAATCAGACTAGGGAGGGATCCTCAGATAGCTCTGATTCCGCCGCCGCTTCACCGCTTCAACAAGAACCTGCCAGCCGAGCAGGAGTTAATGCTGTTCCTCTGCGGACAGCTCGAGAACATGTCGGTGATTCAAGACCGACCCCAGCTGCTGATCAAAACGGAGCCCTTGCACCGCAGACAGTCCACATGGCGGGGCAGGATATTAATTTAACCCCCGAGATGGTCTCCTTGCTGGAAGCCATCCTAGGACAGGCGCGCCGCCAAGCCCCTGCTCCTCAGGAAAACAATCCCTCTGCTCCTAAGGAAAACCACCGCCCTGCTGCCACAGGGCCTTCACCTTCAGAAGCGGCAGATCCTGGTCCTACTGCGCCTCAGGAGGATCAGGAGATGACGTTAGGTCAACAATCCCTACCTCCAGCACACACCAAGGAGCCAGCAGCAGCATATACTGCCAATCCTTCTGGTCCTCCTCACCCGGAGCCTCTCCCATGTATTGCACTGTGGATCAGATGGATGACCTCCTCAACAAAAGGCTCCAAGAAAGACAGTTGACAGTCGTGGCTCCCTTCAAGGAGCAGTCCTCTCATCCTTTTACCGATGCGCTCGTCGCTATCAAAATCCCGAAGGATGTGGTTGCTCGGGCCATACCTGAGTATAGCGGTGGAGGAGATCCCACCGTACATGTCAACAAGCATGAGGCCTCCCTTCTGGGTAAGTCAAACGATCCCAATCATTTGGCTTTGCTATTTCCATCTACTCTTTCGGGTTCAGCTTCGTCCTGGTTCTTCGGCCTCCCTGCAGGATCAATCGGAACTTGGCAGAGTTGAGAAGCAAGTTCCTGGAGAGATATATGGGCGAGCGCCAGTTGCTGAAGAGCGTGGTCGCCCTTGACTCGGTCAAACAGCAGCCTGGAGAGTCGCTGTCGAACTTCTACGGGCGTTTTCATCAAAACGTCACAGAATTAGATCGCCGAATCTCGGATGGGGAGATCATTCGAGCATTCTACAGAGGTCTGGATGTGGCTAACAAGGCCTCGAGAAAGCTACGAAACCGCTACCATGTGAAGGAGATAGAGACATTGGAGGAGTTGGCGTCCAGGGCAAAAGGTTTCATAGACCTTGAACGCGCAAACATCGAGGCTAACCTCCTGACGACCTCGCTAAGGGTAACCCATGAACCCCGACGCGATGGTAAGAAGGAGGTAAAGAAGGAGAAGAAGGGAAAAGAAAGTAAGCCTCGAGTCGAGTCTCTTCCAGCGCCTGGCCATCCAGAGGTCCCTGAGTACTTCACGCCTTTAAATAGGCAGATCTCAGCGGTACTAGTCGAGATGGAGAGGAGATCCTTGGCGAGGCCACCGATGCCTCGTCGAGGTGGGATACCCATGGGCAAGGATGTCGAGAGCTATTGCAGATAGCATAAGTGCAAGGGCCATAAGACAGACGATTGCAAGATTCTGAAGCGAGATATAGAGAGGCTGATTCAGGGGGGAATGTTGAAGGAATTTGTAGCAGGGCGAGACCGAAGTCGAACGCCCCCCAGGAGGCATCGTTCACCAGCCCCTGCAGATCAAGCTGAGCCTTCTGGAAGCAAGAGGAGAGTGAATCTGATTGCGGTAGGATTCGGCGCAGGCGGCGAGAGGTCAAGCGCCAGAGAGGTCTACGCCACTCAGATCTCTACGGTAGTTCAGTTGGGGAAGCGGCCCCGACCTGAAGAGAACATTGTCATCTCATTCTCTGAAGATGATTTGGCACACGTCACCACGCCCCACAACGATGCTCTGGTCATTACGGCAGATATTGACAGCTGTGATGTTGCAAGGATTCTGGTTGACGGAGGCAGCTCGACCGACATCCTGTTTCTGGACGCCTTTGAAAAGATGGGCAAATCCAAACGCAACCTGAAGAGGGTCGACTTTCCGCTGATCGGGTTTGCGGGAAGAACAACTTATCCACTAGGGGCTATAACCATGCCAGTAATATTTGGCGAGGGGTGGAAAAGCATTAAGGTGTCGATCACTTTCCTGGTGGTCGATTCACCTACATCCTACAACGCCATCATAGGGAGGACCACGATCAACCCAAATAATATTGTGGCCTCCACTGTCCACCAGAAGATGAAGTACCCCACTCCCAATGGGATTGGAGAAGTGCTCGGAGATCAGCCTTCCTCGCGACAATGTTATGTGAACTGCCTGCACAGGAAGAACCAAAGGGAGGCTCTCGCCATCGAGACAGAGGCCGATCACCACGAGGACTTGGCTCGGCCAGCACCCATGGAGGAATTGGAGGAGGTCGAGATCGATGGTCCAGACAAAAAGGTGCGCATTGGGACCACCTTGAAAGAGGATCAGAAGGAGGCCATGACCGCCCTCCTCAAGGAATTCAAAGAGCCCTTTGCCTGGCAGCCGAGCGACATGCCAGGAATCAGCACAGATATTATCTCTCATGAGCTTAGGATAGACCCCTCCATCAAGCCGATCGCCCAAAAGAGAAGATCATTCGGGACTGATAAGCGTTTGGCGATCAGGCAGGAAGTCGGCAGGTTGATTGAAGCTGACTTCGTCAGAGAAGTAAGATTCCAGAGCTGGGTCGCCAACCCAGTTTTGGTCAGGAAATCAAACGGCAAGTGGAGGATGTGCGTCGACTTCCGCGACTTAAACAAGGCTTGCCCCAAAGATTCATATCCCCTTCCGAGGATTGATCAGCAGGTCGATGCTACCTCGGGTCATGAGATGCTGAGCTTCATGGACGCCTATTCAGGCTACAACCAAATCAGAATGCATCCAGATGACGAGGCCCACACTGCTTTCTATGCTGACGGGGACATTCTATGCTACAAGGTGATGCCCTTTGGTCTCATCAATGCCGGGGCAACTTATCAGCGGATGGTGAACCGACTGTTCCAGGACATGCTGGGAAGGAACATGGAGGCCTACGTAGATGATATACTCGTCAAATCCATCAAAGGAAATCCTCATACCACCGACCTCCGTGAAGCTGTTGAATGCATGAGGAGACACAGCGTTCGCCTGAACCCAGCAAAGTGCGCCTTTGGAGTCAAGTCCGGGAAGTTCCTGGGTTTAATGGCCAGCGAAAGGGGCATTGAAGGAAACCCGGAAAAGCTAAAGGCCATAGAAGAAATGAAGTCGCCAACCTGCCATAAGGAAGTCCAGTGCCTGAATGGCCGACTAGCTGCTCTTAACCGCTTCCTCTCCAAATCAAGCGACAGGTCCCTCCTGTTCTTCAAAACCTTGAGGGCCAACCGCAAGTTCGAGTGGACGCCAGACTGCAAGGAAGCATTCCAGTCCTTGAAAAGGCATATTCAAACACTCCCAGCTCTGGCAAAACCCGTTCCAGGCGAGCAGCTTTTCCTTTATTTATGCATTAGCGATGTGGCAGCCAGTGCTGTCTTAATAAGGGAGGAGAATAATGTTCAGAGTCCAGTGTATTTTATTAGCAAAATGTTCAACTCAGCAGAAATAAAATATGTCCAGATTGAGAAGTATCTCTATGCCTTAGTTATTGCTGCTCGGAAGCTGAGACCTTACTTTCATGCGCACGACATCACGGTCCTCACCAATCAACCTCTCAAAAACTTCCTGATGAATCCAGATTCTTCAGGAAGAATGGTCAAGTGGGCGATCGAGCTCAGCGAGTTCAGGATCAAATTTCCGCCAAAAACGGCCATCAAAGGTCAAGCACTAGCTGATTTCATAGTGGAAAGCACGAGTAACGGTCAAGCGGAGGCAGAAAACAGGCCAAGTCAGTCAGAAAACGACAATCAAATCTGGGAACTCTATACGGATGGGTCTTCATCAAAAGAAGGATCGGGGGCAGGTTTAATTCTTATTCCTCCTGAGGGCGAGCCTCTGAAATGCGCGATCGCCTTGACATTCCCGGCGACCAATAACGAAGCAGAATATGAGGCTCTTATCACTAGACTCAGACTAGCAAAAGGAATGGGTATAGCTGCGCTTAAAGTAAAAAGCGACTCAGAGCTCATTGTCAATCAGGTTAATGGCGCATACGAGGCAAAGGGAGAAAAGATGAAGAAATATCTCGGCATTGCCAAAAAGCTGGTCGCAGAAATCCCAAATTTCGCGATTGAATTCATTCCTCGCCAAGAAAACCAGATGGCAGATTCTTTAAGTAAGCTAGCCTTCGGAGGGGCGACAATCCAGGATGTGCAATTTCTGGAAAAGGCCCTATGTTCAGTCCTTGAAAACAGAGCGGAGGTTTTCAACAT
This sequence comes from Chamaenerion angustifolium, assembly GCA_946814005.1. Lineage (NCBI taxonomy): Eukaryota > Viridiplantae > Streptophyta > Magnoliopsida > Myrtales > Onagraceae > Chamaenerion > Chamaenerion angustifolium. The sequence goes on from OX328279.1 coordinate 9,051,439, forward strand.
TCAAGAACAGGTCACCTAGATGACCCCGTTCCAGAATTATTTGAAAGAAGGCATCCTCCCAGAGGACGAAGGCAAATCCACTAGGATTAGAAGTCTCGCAGCCAGTTATCTAATCATCGATGGAGAACTCTACAGAAGAGGTTATTCGACGCCTCACTTGAGATGTGTCGCCTTACTTGAGATGTGTTGCTCTGCCCGAAATAGAAAAGGTTCTTCGAGAAGCTCATGAAGGGGCAGCAGCATGTCATGAATGCGCTCGATCGCTAAGCAGGAAAATATTCAGATTGGGATATTACTGGCCGACCTTGGGAAAAGACGCAGCCGAATTAACACAGAAGTGTGAAATTTGCCAGCAGTTTGCACCACGATCGGGTCGACCATCGACATTATTATCCCCAATGGCGGGTGCCTGGCCCTTCGCTCAATGGGGAATCGATATATTGGGTCCTTTTCCCATTAGCACTGGTCAGCGTACTCACATTATAGTGGCAATCGACTACTTCACTAAGTAGGTAGAGGCGAAAGCTCTAGCTTCGACAACGGAATTCCAAGTTATCAAGTTCCTGCAGGTCAACATATTCTCCAGGTTTGGTATTCCCAAAATACTCATCAGCGATAATGGTCCGCAATTCGTTGGAAAGGAGTTGAAATGGCTCTGTGAAGAGTATCATATCGACCATCGCTTCAGTTCAGTACATCACTCTCAAACGAATGGGCAAGCTGAAGCAGCCAACAAGGTTGTCTTAGCAGGACTCAAGAAAAGGGTTCGAGCAATCAAGGGGAACTGGGCAGATGAACTGGAAAACGTATTATGGGCAATCAGAACAACGCCTAAGGCGGCCACAGGAGAAACGCCTTTCAGTTTAGTGTACGGATCAGAAGTAGTAGCACTAGCTGAATTAGCAGTGCCTACCCACAGAGTCCTACACTTTAACGTGGAGGCAAACGAGATCGAGCGCAGAACTGACCTCGACTTAGCAGAGGAAAAGAGATGGCTCTCGGAAAAGACACAGGCAAAGATGCTCTTGGCGACCGCTCGGTATTTCAACAGAAAAGTTAGCGCTCACCAATTTTTCGTGGGGGAGATGGTTTTGAGAAGGAATGAATTCACAAGGCTGGACAGTAAAAACAAACTTTCAGCCAAATGGGAAGGACCATACAAAGTAGTAGAGATCGCCGCACCAGGATCCTACTATTTGGAAACCACCTAAGGCGAGAGGTTACACCGTCCATTTATTTCTGAGCATTTAAGAAGATTTTATGCATAGCTTGTAATCAAACTGATTATGTCAATAAAAGAAAGCCATTCCTTCATAAAGCGTGTTCACTCGAAGCAAGCCGAAGCCAAAAAGCCCTGACGCCAAAGTCAGGCCTCAAAAGCCCTAGCAACGAAGCTAGGCCTCAAAAGCCCTAACAACAAAGTTAGGCCAAAAGCCCTAGCAACAAAGCTAGGCCAAAACGCCCTGTCGCCAAAGACAGGCCAAAAGCCCCAGCAACAAAGCTAGGCCAAAAAGCCCTGTCACCAAAGACAGGCCAAAAGCCCTAGCAACAAAGCTAGGCCAAAAAGCCTTGTCGCCAAAGAAAGGCCAAAAGCCCTAGGAACAAAGCTAGGCCAAAAAGCCTTGTCGCCAAAGACAGGCCAAAAGCCTTAGCAACAAAACTAAGCCACAAAAGCCCTAACAACAAAGTTAGGCCTCAAAAGACCTGACGCCAAGAGTCAGGCAAAAACCTGATAACCGAATCAGGCACAAAACCCCTGACGCCAAAAGTCAGGCCAAAAGACCTAGCAATAAAGCTAGGCAAAACAAAAAAGCCCTGACGCCAAAGTCATGCCAAAAGACCTAGCAATAAAGTTAGGCAAGATGAGAAGCAGACGCCAAAACCAAACAAAGGGATCTGCTAACAAAGAATTTTAGGCGATCACTATGGATGACAAAGCCTTAGGATGACCTCGAAGGTCTAAACTTCAAAGAAGGTAATATCTCTTTGAACTTACAAGTTTATGCTTTTAAGTATCAGAAGTATTATCCTTAGAAAGATCGACTTATGCTTGGTCTAAGACTTCAAGAGTCGAAGACATTACAAGTCAAAAGGAAGTCGAAGAGTAATTATGATTAAGACGTTGGATAAATAGCCAAGCATGTTCAAAGTCGAATAAAAGGCTTATGAATATAAAGGCATTCAATAAAAGAAGCCAAGTCTTAAATCAAATAAATAATTACAAGGAAAACAAAAAAATTACAAAGAAAAACAGCTATCCAAAAGGCAAATATTGTCAATAAAAGAGATGGAGACTTCAGGCTTGGGGATCCTCGGGGGCAGACGCACTTGGCTCGCCTTCAGGGGCAGGGACGATTTTCTCGCCTTCGGGGGCAGGAAGGCTTGGTCCGCCTTCGGGAACAACCTCTTCAGCCATAGCTGGAACAACCCCTTCAGCAACAAGGGTAGACTGAGAGTTACGACTCCGGAGGAAGCTCCTCAAGGACCCAACTTCCTCAAGGGGAAAATTGGGATCGACCGCCCGGACATCATCCACTAGGACTTGGAGAAAATCGGCGATCGCCGACTTCATCACCTTCAGAGCGCAGTCTTCAAAATCCTCAGAGGCTTTGAATGCCTCGACTACGCTCTGGGGCGAAGGGACGGATTTCAATTGTGCATCTAGCCGATCCCTCTCCTCCTCCAAGGCAATCCCCCGGGCTTCCGCAGCTTCCCTCCGAGCCTCCGTAGCTTCCATCTGGGCCACCGCAGCTTCCCTCTGGGCATCAGCAACGGCCATTTGCGCCTCGGCAGCGACCCTGCGAGCCTCCGATTCTGCCCCTTGCGCTTGAGCTTCCTTAAGTGCAGCATCTAGGCGAACTCGGACGATCTCTCCCTGATCTAAACACAGGTGAAGAGCGTCAAAGTCCTGAAGAGCGTCAAAGTCCTGAAGAGCGTCAGCGGCTTCAGCCTCCCTCTTCTGGACATCAGTAAGGATGCGCTGCTCCTTCTTGAGGTATTCCTCCCGCGTATCATTTGCCAAGGCGATCGCTTCATCCGCAGTCGTCTTGATAGTCCCCAATTGCTCAGGAGTGACCCCCGTGCTTCGGTACTACTCCAGCTCGACGAGCACACTGGAATACTTGTCGGCGAGCTCCCCGAAGACACGGCCAATAATCACTTCTTCCCGAACGAACTGGCAACAAATATAGAATAAAAGCTGTCAGGACAACAAACAATAAGGGAACGACAAAGAAAGGACTCTACGAAATAAAAATATGAGATCTTACCAAAGCTACTCGTTCAAAGTGGGACCGAAGGAACCCCTCGATCTGATGAAGTTCCGTGGGAACAATCGAGCGGTCCGTAGGGGGAATTATCCCGTCCAGAAGCCGCATACACATATCCGGGCTACCCCAGAGGCTCTTCTGGGGAGGGTACCCCTTCTTCGTAAGGTCCCCACAAGGGACCCAAGTCTCCCGAGAATTCGCTGATTCAAGCGGCTGAAACAAGCTGGCCAGGGAGCAATGCTCCTCCATAGGAGCCCTCGATGAGCTGGAAGCAGCATGCCCCTTCTTCTTGGTCCCAGACTCCTTAGGAGGAACCGTGGGCACAGTAGGAACAGGAGGTGCTAAGGTCAAAACCTTCCCCTTGGTGGCAGAGGGGCCCTGGGGAGAGGGAGAAGGGGGCACCACGTCCAGACCCTTCCCTTTATTAGCGGAAGGGCCCCCAGGAGGGGGAGGAGGAGGATACTGGTCGACTTCCGGGCATTCCTCACTCCTGACCTTCTTGGAGGGAGGAGGAGGAGGATTCTGGGCCATGTCGGTCGAGGACTCCTCTGCAAAACAACAAGACAAAATGTCAAAAAACAAAAAACCCGCAAAGTATGAAGACGTTAAATCTACGAATAACAAAGCAACATACCTGGTTGGCGAGGGTCAGCAGTGGCCGAGGGAAGCACCTCCTCAGACTTCCTCTTGGACGAACGCCTAGAGGGGGGAGGAGGAGAGTTCAGCAATGCCTGGTCGGAGGACAGTCCCGCCGATCCCTGGTCATCAAAGAGACCTATCAGTTTTTGGCTCTTGCCTACGACCTTGCCTACAAACGATAAAACAAGGAAAAAGGTTAGAAAGTTACTCAATCATCAAAGATTGGCGTGGCTTGATGAATGCCTGCCATCTCAAGCATGTTTTCAGTAGTTTCAACCACTGAGCGAATGGACTTGAATTGGGACGACCGATGCGACCGCTATAGGTCATCGATGGCATTCCGATCACTCTCTGATAGCTCCTCGAAGGAAGGAGGGAAATCCTTGTCCGGGATCAACAATTTTCAGGGCACTCCCCCCTTATAAAAGAAGTAACACTTCTTACAATTGGAGTTGGTGGTCCGAAAATCGTCAACCAGACGGACATGAACATTCCAACTCCATGCTTGAGGGCCTCCCCATTCGTTAAACTTCGGCCAGCGTGGTTGGAAATGGTGGAGGTGGTTCGCCCCTGCTGCCAGTCGGAAGAAACATCGGAACAAGGCCAGTGAATACTCCCACTCTTGGCGTATGCACAGGAACTTGAAACCGACCCACATCCTGAGGGCATTCGGAACGAGCTGTGTGGGATGAATCCCGTGAAACTGGCACAATGTCTGCAAATCCTCACAGAGAGGAAAACGCAACCCAGCATTGACCTGGGCCGCATAAACGTAAACCTCTCCGTCGTGAGGAAAATGCATACCTAAGCTAGGATACCTAGGAGCATCCTCTGCATTAAAGCCACCAAGCGCCACCATGGTCTTAAAATACGCTGGCTTCAATTCGTTAGGCTTGACATCTACTCAGAACAGTTCAAGTATAGCACAGCAGGTATAAAAAACAAAGGAAACAGAGGATATTGCCAAAGCAGGGCAGTAAAAGGGCGAAGGTTTACCTTTCGGAAAGAAGATGGGCGTGTTCAGCTCAGGCCCGTCCACCACCACAGGAGTGGTTGCAGTCCTGCCCAAATCAGTCTGTTCCTCCACTGAGGGGGGCACGACCTCATCCCTGATGGTCAAGGGGACATCAACATTTCTGGGAGTGTTGGCTTTGTTGGCGCCCTTGGGAGCCATGTGCTTGACTCTCTGACCGCGGGGAGCCATGGAAATATTGGAAGAAGGCTGAACAAGGGTGGGAAAGTAAATGGAAAGGTTCGCAATGAAGCTCTGAAAATCTAAGAGAGTGGATAAGCGTAAAAGACAGAATACAGAAACTGACGTTTCTTATATAGACCAAAAGGGGAGTAACCGCCACGAGCAAATCGAAGCGACGCAGAGGAATAATTGCACCCTTTTGGAGAAAACCGAAGCAATGTCATAATTCCAAGAGACAAACGGTTGGCTGGTACAGACAGCTGTCAGACTACCCTAGGTTTACGGAAAAGTAAAGGACAGGCGTGCCTAAGGTGACCGTTCGATTTCTGGACAACTGAGCAGTTATTAAATGCTAAAAGTCCACTAAGGAGACAAGATGGTCGCCTACGCACTAATAAGGCTTTAGCAGAAATACCTCGGGTAGGTAATGATCGCCTAACTAAGAAAGATAGACTTCCATAAGCCTAGGTCACCTCGAGTGATCACCAAAAGGGAATAAAAGGAAGGATATTCTTTCAGCTTAGAACAGAGAAGAAACTGCTCGCCAAATGAGCTCGAAGTGTCTCAAAGGTCCTGAACCATTACAAGAGACGTCACTATCTAAAACCCTACCAGGAAATCAAGCTCGACTGAAGGAACTTCAATCAAGCTTCGGGGGCAAATGTTGGGTATCAATAGTGACAGCCCAGTAAGAAAAGGCCTCGAAGGCCCAATAACTATAGAGGGGGTAAACCCATGACATCCGAACCGGATCGGCCCAAGTACAAGCCAAACTTGACCCACCATCGAGTAATCCAGAATCGAGCCCAAAGTCTATAGGGACGCCAAAGGCTCCCAGACTGCTCGCCATTCTCTACCAGGTCGCGACCTTCTACTGCTCGACATGGGAGTGCTCGCCCCGAAGAGAGCCTTGCCTCTCTCCTCTGGTCCCACAAAACAGTTAATAAGGAAGTGGCCACGATATCCCGCATATATCGGTCACATATTCAATAAGGATTAGATTTGGTAACTGCAATATCTCGCAGTAACTGACGATCTGAATCTTCGGCAATACAATATACACTAAGATATTCAGCTGCCATATACGGTTCTATCTCTCTTACCCTATAAATACCCTTGCTTTACATACGTTCTTTACGTTTTTGAGTTTGATACACACACATACTCATTTAAGCATCGGAGAGGGACCCAGAGGCACCCCCTCTGTTGCGCTCCCCTACTTGCAGGTTCACCGGAGTTGGAGCTGAAGCGTCATCCCAACCTTGTCTGGCATTCAATTCACTGCCAGATCAGCGTTCAGGATTTCATGATCCAACAAGTTCCCTTAAGAAACTTTGGTGAAGGGAATGGATGGTCCAAAATCCTATATGGTGAGACTCTCCTACATAAGCTAAAGAGAAGTTGAAAACAAATATGGTAAAACTTCCTAAAGCATTCGAACGAAAAGATATCGGAAGAACGACCAAACACATTCGAAGTCGAAAAAGAGTAAAGGCTTACGAAATTAAAGGCGTTCATTATAATAATATCCGAGTCTGAAATCAAAAGAATAATTACAACTATCCCAAAAACAAATGGAAGTAAAAGTGATTATCGATAAAAAAAAAAAAAAGGATGAGCAAAAAGCAGGAGGATGAACAGGCTCCCTTGACCTGAAACTCTGCATCGACTCGGTCGCCTGAAGGCCTGAGACCTCAAGGTCTGGGTTCATCAGGGGATGCAGTCTCCTTCTCGGCCCCGGGGGCAGCCTCATCGCCAAGGAGCTTCCTTGGTGTAGCCGCTCTCAATGAAGTCCTGAAGAGACTTCACCTCCCAGAGAGGAAACTTGGGATCAATCCCTTGAATCTCGTCGACCACGATCTGGAGGTAGGCAGAAGCCTCGGCCTTTATCACCTCCAAGGCGCAGTCAGAGAACTCCTCGGACTTCTTAAAGTCCTCGACCACGCTAAGGAGGGATGGGACAACCTTAAGATTTAAGGAAAGATGCTCCTGCTCAGCCATCGAGGCATCCCTCTGCACCCAGGACTCTTTCAGTTGAGCCCTGAGGTCACCATTCTCTGCCTCTAGCCAAACAGAGTACTGGTCGACATCCTTGATCCGAAACTCATAGACGCCTAGGCAGCTAACAACCTCGTCTTAGCCCGCTTGGAAAATAGACTGATGAATTTAGGTCCTCAAGTGCGGTCAATGAATTTAGGTCCCAGACTGATGGGTCAGAAATTTATCCAATCAATAAAGACTGGCGCGGAATGATGAACCCCGACCTTGAGCGTCAGTTGTACGAACTGATGAATGCCCGCTAGCCCAAGCATGGACTCTGAAGTTTCCGCCCTTGAGCGGATTGAACAGAAGTTTGGTTGCCTATGATGTTGGAAGAAGTCATCAATGATGTTCCGATCACTCCCCGACAGCTCTGCAAAGCTCGAAGGAGTATCCCGTTCTGGCTGAGAAAGCTTTTTCGAGGATAAAAAGAGAGAAAGGAAAAATTGAAACAGAGTGTTGAAAGAAGATATGAACTCTGGAATGCAAATGAATTGAGTGCGTAAAAGACTCAATGCTAAAGTTCAGCCTTTTTAGCCAAAACGAAGGAAACCGAACGGGCATGTAAGAAACGGCTCAGATAATGATTACACCGTTTTAGGTAAAACCGAAGTAATGTCAGAATTCCAAGGGTTACATCGGGGAGACAAAAGGTTGGAGCGACACGAAAAACCTGTGAGTCTGCCCACTGGTTACGGAAGACAAAGAGACAGACATGCCTCAAAAGTCCTCTCGACTTTCGCTAACTGTACATTCATTAAAATATTCGAAATCTTACACAAAAAAGGTGATTGCCAAAAGCTATACCAGACCTCTCCTAACACCCTCGCAACGATAGTGTTCGCCCAAAGAGTGAAGAATGAGCATCCATAAACCCTGGAAACCCAAAGTGTTCGCCTAATGAGGTAAGGTATCACACATTCCGAAAAACTCTACGCAACCAAAATCGTTCGCCAAAGGATACAGAGCATCAAAAGGCACAAATAGCAGATAAGGAAAGCAAAAGATCCAGTCCAAAAGTCACTATCTTAAACCCTATCACAGAATCAAGCTTGACCGAAGAAACTTCACTCAAGCTTCGGGGGCAAATGTTGGGTATTGATAGTGACGACCCAATATGGGAAAGGCCTCGAAGGCCCAATAAATTTGCAGGGGGTGAAACCCATACCATTTAAACAAGGCCAACCCACAGTAAGGTTACTCTGGCCCTCATAAAGTGGTCCAGTATCGAATCCAAACTAAAGTGGACGCCAAAGTTCCACTTCAGGTCGCCATTGGCCAAGGCCAAAGCCTCCCACTGCTCGCCATGGGAGTGCTCGCCAACAATCAAGGTCGCAGCCATAGGAGTGCTCGCCAAAGGAGTGCTCGCCATAGGAGTGCTCGCCTTGAAGAGAGCCTTGCCCCTCTCCTCTGGTCCCACCAACCGTTAATAAGGATATAGCCACGATATTCCGCATATCTCGGGCACATATTCACTAAAGATTAGATACGGTAACTGCAATATCTCGCCGTAACCGCAATATCTACTATCTAAATCTTCAACAACACAATATTCACGAAGATATACAGTTACCTTATACGGTTTGGTATCTCCTACTCTATAAATACCTTTGCTTTACATACATTCAGTACGTTTTGAGCTATATGCACACATATACTCATTTAAGCATCGGAGAGGGACCCAAAGGCACTCCCTCTGTTGCGATCCCCTTCTTGCAGGTTCATCGGAGCTCAGGCGAAAGAGCGCGATCACCATCTCCTTGGCATTCAATTCATTGCCAGATCAGCATTCAGGAAATCACGATCCAACAATAGTATATTGCTCCAAGAGGGTAGGTGGCCTTTTCCGCGAACCCAATCAAAGGAAATTCAGTTTTCACGTCCTTCCTCATCTTTTATGTTGGATTCTGATCTCCTGAAGTGCTCCTGTCGACCTTGTCGCGACACTCCGATGTCCTGCAATAAGGAAAACCCGGGCAATGCCCTTTGTTTCCCCTCCGATGCTAAAGTGAGCTGGGAGTTTGTTATAAGTGTAGGTATGTATGTTATGAATAGCAGATTAGTCTGAAGTAGAGATGGGTAAAGGTATTTATAGCCTTCACCCTTAACCTGAGTCGGGTTGAAGTCTGAACCCGGTTATCCTACGTGGCGTCCGGCGTGGCTGAGTAGGGTACCATTGGACAGTGTGCTGCCTAGTATTTGGTGCTCAGTGGGCTCGTTTCTTGTGCTGGAGATCCACCTCAAGTGTGGAGATATCCCATCCCTCCCTATCGGTCCTCGAGCCTCGAACCTGTCAGGAAGGGTGGGGCATGCTTCACGTGGCGCGTCCTTGGTGGCGCACCCTTCTATGGCTTGCCCTCAAGGACGGGCCTTGGTTTACAGGCCTTACCTTTGGGCATGGAAGGGCTTCTGTTATAGGGGCCTGTGAGGCCCGAATTTATCAGGGCCAGGATCAATCATCTGCCTCCGAAGCCTAATACAAGTGACGCTCGTGTTAGGTTTTATCAGGCGTTCTAATGTTATAGAGCGATGGCGTTTCTTAAACCCATTGTTGTCTGTTTCATTTGAAGCTCGAGTGGCGCGCCTTGAAGGGCGCGCAGTGATGGGCGCTCTCCCGTCGGATGTCTTTCTTTGGATCCTGTCTTAAAGAAATAGCCATTGTGATCGGACCGTTTGGGAAGCCGTACCGTTTTGATCGAACCATTGGCAACCCTTACCTTCTCGAGGACGTTTTGTCCAATCAGGTTCCCTAGGAGTAGGGTGACTGTTGGGCTTCTCTAGAAGAGCTCCTATAAATAGGGCCCCTCATCTTCATTCTGTCATTTTAACCTCCTAACGTAACTTTTCTATCTAGAAAGCTATGCCTTCTCTCTAGATTTCCAATGATTTTCCTCCGGTCGCCCTAGGATTCCGATTGCTTTTCCGTTCGCTCTCTCAAAATAGCTCGCTGCTCCTGTTTCGAGCCCAGACTCTACCCCATCGCAAGCGCCTTCTCTCTTCAATGGCGAGTGGATCGACAGGAGGTGAGGCGAATGTCTTTCTCCCTCCTGGGTTTAGTGATCCTAGACCCAATATCATTTCTAGGCCTATTTTTAATAGATCAGTGGATGAGTCGTGTATGAGCGACGCCTTAGAACCTCGCTTTCCTATCCCAGATGAGTGTGATCCCGAGAACGCCACGCGTATCTCAAAACCAGGCCCAGACGAGGAAACCATATATCCCCTTCAGATAGATGCTGGATTAAGATTTCCCCTATGCCCTGACCTGGCAGAGGCCTGTCGCTATTATGGCGTCTCCCCTACCCAATTCTCTCCCTGTTCTCTCCGTACATGGGTAGGCTTTAGGTGTTTATGTGAGAGGCCTGGCTACGCCTATTCTTTAGTATTATTTCGCCATTTTTATAGGATAGATTCCAACCGCTTTGGCATTTTTAGCTTTGTGAGTCGCTTCCCGGACAATAAGTTCCAGAACTGGAAATCCTCCTTCCCCTTAGTCACTCGCTATAGGACCCGGAACTCCAATTGGAAGAATTTTTACTTCTTTTTCAAAGGGGGGGGGCCCTTGGTGTATTACCTCCAGGGCGCTTCGTGACCCTTATCCCCTGTATGATGAATTATCCCCTTGGGATAAGGAGTCGCTCCACATGGTGTATGTCGATCACCTTGAAGGGTGTGCCTCGTGGATATCCAAGGAGACCAAGGAAGATGACCTTTTCAACGCTGGCATTTCTTCAGTTCAGCATCGCTTTTACAAGACACGAGTAATAACTCGTTTTATTTTCTTTTGCATACAAACTTGTTTCGCGCTTTGACCTTGCCTTCACACTCACGGATGATGAACAGGAATTAGAACCGCTCGCTACCAAGGCTTCGAGCGACGTTGTAGAGGGTTCCAAGAAAAGGAAACGACAGTCTTCGAAGAAGAAGGCGGGCCCTGAGGATGAGATAGATCCGCTCTCCGCAGATCCTCAATCATTGAGTCCTGACACTCAATAGGCGGTGGCTCTTTTCAAAGGTGGGGTCCCTTATTCTCGATATTGCAACGTTTCCGTTTTTTTCTAAAAGAATAAATATTCTCCACACTAAGAAGTAGGGCACGCCTGTCGTGACGGTCTCGGGCATGGCTTGGACTTACCATGTCTTCTCTGATGGAACTTCCACAAAGAAAAGCATTAGGAATGACGGAGCCGCGTACCTAGGGAAAAGTCCCACCACTCCTTCTTCACGGAAGAAGAAGACCCCGGCGAGGGAATCCACCTCGGTAAGGGAATCCGCCTCGGGGGCGGATAGGGAGCTGCCCCCCAATTCTCCTATGGACTTGGAGGTGCCCTTGCCTTTACCCAGTGGTCAACAGGGGCTCTATAGGTCGTACGCGGGTCCGACGTTCGACCTTCATAGGGATCTGAAAGTCTAGGAGCTTCCTGAGTGTGTTTCTCAGGAGGATCCGAGCGGTGCGCCCTAGACTCCCTGCGAGGGAACACTTTGCTGGATCCCAATTTGGGTCTCCATATGCTGACTGGCGCCTGCCCGCCTGCTGATCGCACGCCTATTGACAAGGCTAGCGGTGCTTTGGACAATCTAGTGCGCCAAGGCCTGACCTTATTTTCTCAAGTACTACTTGTTCCTTCGTTTTCATTATTTTTACTAAGTCGTTTTTACTAACTGTTGGCATTTTGTGTAGCTTTTTCCCTTGCAACTCCAAATGGGTACCGCCATTGTTGAATTGTCTGAGGAGCGGGAGGCCACTGTTGCTCAGCTAGAGCGAACCAAAGAGCTGGAGCTGGCACAGGAGCGTGCTAATCATAAGTTGGCCGCGGAGAAGGCCGCGATGGATGAGGAATCCGCTCGCCATGCTCAAGAGATGCTCAAGGTGAAGGCCAAACTGTCCGAGACGGCGAAGGCTCATGAGCAGGTATCCCAGGCGCATGAGCAGCTTTATGATCTTCACAGGCAGCTTGACCGGGAGAAGAGTAAGGCAGGCTCCTTTGAGCACCGTGCTGTGGAGGCTGAGCAGGACGTTCGGCGTTTGGAGGTAGAGGTGCTACTTCTTCAAAAGGACGCGCCCAAGCGCTTCGCAGAAGCCGTCGAAGAGTACAAGAACAGCGAGGAGTTTAATACTACCTATGCCAGCTGGTGTCGTGAGGCTTTGGTAGAAGCCTTCACTTCTATTCGCAAGGACATCCTGAAGACTGATCCTCAGTTTCCTTTGGCGACGCTCCCCTCGTTTGCCAACTTTTTACAGTTGGAAGCCCGGAGAGAGGCTAAGTAGAAGCGGCTTGAGGCTGAGACGTCTAAAAAGAAAACGCCAGAGCCTTTGGATGAAGAAGAAGATGAGTCTTCTGAACCCTCTACTCTGCATCGAACCAAGCGCGCCCCTACATCTGAGCCTGCCTTGCCTTTAGATTGGGCAATCCTTTCCGGCGAGACCCCGGACCTTCCTCCGTTACCCGCCGAAGAGTTGCCTGTGCTGGCCGCTCCTCCCTCCGAAGATCCTATTTAGTTTATATTTTGTTTTTAGGAAGTCCTCTTTTTGGTGAGGCGCATCTCTTGTAATGAACTAGGGCGTTTGCCGTTATTTATTATTAATTTAGACAAGTGTTTATCTTTACTCTTTTTACTTTGAGCGCCCATAATCAAGTATTTGTGTCACTCTTTTACTTTGAGCGCCAGTATCGATTATATATGTATGACTCGCGCGCTTTGGCCAAATGTCCGAACAACACATGATTTGCTTACTTTGGCTAAGTGCCCAAACAATACAACGGGAATGCCCGTCTTTTATAGACCATGGTAATTCCCTAAGTACATTGTTCATAACGCTTTTAAGAATAAAACCTTTTCAAGTGTTCTGCATTGAAAGTGTTTTTCAGCGTCTTTCCTTCTTTGTTTTCCAGTATGTAGGCGTTTGGATGGGGAATGGCGACCACCTTATATGGCCCTTCCCATTTAGGCCAGAGCTTGTTGATTTTATTTTGATGGGCGAACTCGTTCTTCCTTAATACCATCTCCCCCACAAAAAATTGGCGAGCTGAAACTTGCCTATTGTAGTATCTGGCTTTCGCTAACCGCATTCTTCCTTGAAACTGTTCAGATGCCCATCTCTTTTCATCCGCCAAATCCAATTCCATGCGCCTTTGACCCTCATTCGCGATTACATCGAAGTTTTTTGTTCTGTGTGAGGCGACGGCTATTTCTGTTGGCGCTACCGCTTCTGAGCCATATACCAGGGAAAAAGGTGTCTCCCTTGTGGCCTGTTTAGGCGTGGTACGAAGTTCCCAAAGTACATTTTCCAATTCCTCAGTCCATTTTTCCTGTAAGGCATCTAGTCTTTTCTTCAATCAGTTCATAATAGTCTTATTGGTCGCCTCCACTTGTCCGTTCGCCTGCGCATGCCTGACTGAAGCATGTCTATGTTGTATCTTCAATTCCTGACAGAACCATACTTCAATTCCCTTTGTGCGAACTGAGGCCCATTGTCGCTTACTAGAATGCTTGGGATGCCATATCTAGAAACGATTCTTGATTTTATGAACTTGATCACTTGGAATTATGTGGTCGAAGCCAGCACCTTCGCCTCAATCCATTTGGAAAAGTATTCGATCGCTACTAGGACATAGGTGCGCTTCTTGGACTTAGGAAGTGGCCCTACCAAGTCAATTCCCCATTGCGCGAAAGGTCAGGCAACGCTTATAGAGGTTAGGTCCGCCGGTGGGCGCGCTATGCTCGTGCCGTATTTCTGACATGATTCGAACTTTTGAACCATTTCCTTGGCTTCTATACTCATGGTAGGCCAATAGTAGCCTTGATTGAGGATCTTTCGAACAATCGATCGCGGTCCTTCGTGACAGGAGGCGTATCCTTCGTGGACCTCCCTAAGTATCGTGATCGTCTCTAGGTGAGCAACGCATTTGAGGAAAGGCGTTGAGTAGCCCTTTTTGTATAGTGTTCCTTCGATAATCTTATACCTCGGGCGAGCCTCAATATTCTTTTTTACTCTGCTTCGCTTTTTGGTAGCTCGCCTTTCTCAATGTAATTCCTGATAGGGGTCACCCAGTCTTCCCCTCTTTCAATGCTCACGCACATATGTCCAGCCTCTTTTCTTATAATTTCCACAAATGACACTTGTATAGGCTTCGCCTGCCAAGCATATTTACTCAATGCATCCGCTTCTTTGTTCTCTTCCCTGGGGATAGCCTCTATCTGGAAGCTACTGAATCCTTCTGCTAACTGACGCGCCATCTACAGGTATACCTTCATATGTTCGCCTTTGGCGGTATATTCTCCCTTAACTTGATTTACCACCAATTGTGAATCGCAGTAGACACTTAGGTGCTTGATGCCTAAACCCTTGGCGAGTCGCAGCCCGTGACCAACGCTTCATATTCTGCTTCGTTATTAGTGACTTTGAAGGTAAGGACCAAAGCGTATCGTAGGGGCACGCTTCCATCTGGTGGTGTTAGTACTAGCCCTGCCCCCGAACCATCTATTGATGAAGATCCATTCGTATGGAGAGTCCAAGTCTCCTTTGCCCGGCTTCTTTCTGGAGGCGACGCCTCTGGGGACAAGTGGATTCCACTATAAAGTCTGTCAGTGCTTGCCCTTTTATAGCGTTCCTAGGATCGAACTTGATTCGGAATTCAATTAATTCGATCGCCCATTTAATCAATCTTCCCGAAGCGTCAGGACTTTGGAGGAAGTGCTTTAAAGGTTGATTCGTTAAAACCGTGATTTCGTGCTCGTGAAAGTAAGGGCGAAGCTTCCTAGTAGACACTACTAGTGCATAGAGATACTTCTCAACTTCGATATAGTTCATTTCGGTCTTTGTAAGGACGTTGGAAACATAATACACTGGAGTCTGCGCCTTGTTGACCTCCTTAACTAAAACAGAGCTTACAGCTATAGGATTGATGCCTAGATACAGAAAAAGAGCGTCGCCTTTTTCAGGCTTGGCCAGCGGAGGCAGTGTCTTCAGGTGATTCTTCAAGTCCTGGAATGCATGCTCGCATTCTGGGGTCCATTCAAACCTTTTGATGGCTCTAAGGACCTTAAAGAAGGGGAGAGACTTCTCTCCAGACTTGGCCAGGAAGCGGCTGAGCGCCGCCAATCTTCCGTTCTGGGACTGGACCTTATTGTGGCAAGTAGGGCTCTGCGTGTTCTCGATCGCCTCCAGCTTCTTCGGGTTCACCTCAATCCCCCGGTGGCTCACCATATAGCCTAGGAACTTTCTTGAGTGCACGCCAAAGATGCATTTGGCTGGGTTCAGGCGCACCTGATGGAGGCGCATGCGCTCGAAGATCCTTCTCAGATCCTCCACATGGTCCGCGCCTTTCACGGATTTCACTAGCATGTCGTCACCATATGCCTCCATGGTGTCGCCTATAATCCCGGCGAAGATCTTGTTGACCATCCTTTGGTAGGTCGCCCCTGCATTCAGCAAACCAAATGGCATCACCTTAGAGTGATAAATATCGCTATCTGCATAAAACGCCGTGTGCTGAGCGTCGCCTTCTGCCATCTGGATCTGGTTGTACCCAGAATAGGCGTCCATGAAGCTAAGCAGCTCATGTCCTGATGTGGCGTCCACCAGTTGGTCGATCCTTGGCAGCGGGTAGGAGTCCTTGAAACACACCTTGTTCAAGTCCCTGAAGTCCCACACATGCGCCACTTGCTGTTATTCTTCTTCACTAGTACTGGGTTCGCCACCCATGTCTGAAACCTGATTTCTTTTACAAAGTTGGCCTCTACCAACTTCCCCACCTCCTACCTTATGGCGATCGCCTTTTCCTCCCCCACAGGACATCGCTTTTGAGCGATTGGTTTGATTGTAGGATCAATCCTCAGCTCGTGGCAGATGATGTCCCTGTTGATGCCTGGCTTGTCGCTAGGCTTCCAAGCGAAAAGATCTTTGAACTCGACTAACAGCAAAGATAAGGCCTTGGCCTCTCCTTGTGGAAGCGACGCACCTATCTGCACCGCTTTACCTTTCCCTTCCAATTCGACCTTCTGCAAGCCTCCCACCGCCTGCGAGCGACTCCTATCCTCTCGAGAATCCTCCTCTGTCTGAATCGCCATGTCCTCTTTTTCCTTACCCTTCAAGACGTGGCGACGCTTGGAGTTGACGTAGCAGCTCCGCGACGCTGGCTGGTCCCCCTAGACTAGTCCGATCCTATGCGGGGTCGGAAACTTCAGCATCTGGTGGTAGGTGGAATGGACCATCTTGTACAGGTTCAAGGTCGAGCGCCCTAAAATGGCGTTGTAGGCAGCCGGAGTGTCTATGTTCAGGACCTTCCAGCCGTCTCCAATCTCGACCGGCAAGGTCCCCACTCCCACCGGATAGGTGGTGAGCGAGGCGAATCCCATGAGTGAGAAGTTAACCTTCTTCAAATCTTTCTCCTTCTTTCCCATCCTCAAGTAACTTTCCACAAAGAGCACATATGAGGAGCTCCCAGAGTCAACCAAGTCCCTCCTCATGTTGAAATTCTCGACGCCCAGCGTGATGACCAGATCGTCATCATGGGGCGAAGTGACATGCTCCATCTCCCTTTCCGAGAAGGAAATGACCACGTCATCCTCCTCCCTGGTTTGCTTTCCTGCCTTGGCAGTTCCTGCTAACTGGGGTGTATACATCCCACAAACGGCGCCAATGTTGGATTCTGATCTCCTGAAGTGCTCCTGTCGACCTTGTCGCGGCGCTCCGACGTCATGCAATAAGGAAAACCTGGGCTATGCCCTTTGTTTCCCCTCCGATGCTTAAGTGAGCTGGGAGTTTATTATAAGTGTATGTATGTATGTTATGAATAGCAGATTAGTCTGAAGTAGAGAGGGGTGAAGGTATTTATAGCCTTCACCCTTAACCTGAGTCGGGTTGAAGCCTGAACCCAGTTATCCTACGTGGCATCCGGTGTGGCTGAGTAGGGTACCATTGGACAGTGTGTTGCCTAGTGTCTGGTGCTCAGTGGGCTCGTTTCTTGTGTCGGAGCTCCACCTCAGGCGTGGAGATCTCCCATCCCTCCCTGTCGGTCCTCGAGCCTCGAACCTGTCAGGAAGGGTGGGGCATGCTTCACGTGGCGCGCCCTTCTATGGCTCGCCCTTCTATGGCTCGCCCTGAAGGACAGACCTTGGTTTATAGGCCTTACCTTTGGGCCTGAAGGGGCTTCTGCTATAGGGGCATGTGAGGCCCGGATCTATCAGGGCCCATAGGGCCAGGATCCATCATTTTGCATAGACAATTCAGCGTTGAGGAATAGTATATTTGTTGAGCTTCAAGAGTCGACCAAGATTCTCTTGACGTCAAAGTCGTTGATGTCAGAAGTAATAACCAAAGTGTTGTCATGAGGGTTGCTGATATCAAATATGCTTTATACCTTTATAAGAGGAAGATATGTCTATGCCTACATCAGTCGTGGCCTTTTCCCCAACACATCAAATGTTAAAATGTATGTGGCATAAACCTGCTTAACGCTGCTTGATTCTCCCCGGAGGCAAAGCCTTCGCTAATATCTTCTATTAAGACCCTTTCCTCATAGAGGACATCTATTTTTGGCGGAAGAGGCTTCGCTTCATCTCCCTTTTGAAGGCGAAGAACTTCTTTAGGTACCCGCTCTAGACCAACTTTGATATCCTTTTTGAGGATATGGCTGTCATCGGTGTGATATCATCAAGAAGGATGGTAACGAGAGTACAAATTCTGATGGGGGTCGTCCTTCTTAGGTTGTGGAGACGTCACCACAACTTTACGTTAAATCTCCCTAAAGATGACATAGATTTCTTTCGTTAGAGGAATGTAGGAGTGGTTCGGTTTAGGGTAGAGGGAGAAGTTGCAGATAGAGGGAACCGGTTCAGATATTGGAGGGAAAACAGGACGAGGGTAGTTTCAGTATTTTCATATTTTGTTTTCTTAACGTTAAAAAAATCAAGCACGTGAGATGCACGTGTCCAATTTAAACGGATAAATTGACGGAAAAACTAACGTTTCTTAAAAAACCAACAAAATGAAACATCGTACATCAAATACCCGAGGCCCAAAACAAATTGCATCGATTACCACTTTAGGCAAACATCTTACATCTTTTTCATACTTTTCCCAAAAAATAAAGGTTATCTTAATAGAAGATTGAATACAAGTCGAGAGTTAGTAATCTAGCAAAATCAAAATTGCTTCTCAAGTTCAAAAACTACAATTAGAATACACTCTTGTTCCTAAAGGTCTAAAAAGGTGAAATATAGTCTTAAATTTAAAATTATAATCCGGTTAATAAAATTCGATAACATGTTAAGTTAAGAATAAGAAAAGAAGCCAAAAAAGTTAGAAAGCATGGCTTAGCAGATGATTGAATCCAAGCTGAGGGTAAGTAAGCCACAAAACTGATTGTAAAGCTCAAAAACATAGAATTCAAAAGAACGATTAAAAGAAGTTGAATATCACTCAATTAGCAAGTCTAATGATTTAGAAACATAGTTGGATTAAAACTTATGTTCAAAACATACTAAGTTACGAGTCATTAAAGAAATCAAACAATGAAGAAAGAAATGTTAGCTTAATAGAAGATTGAATACAAGTCGAGAGTTAGTAATCTACCAACATCAAAATTGCTTCTCAAGTTCAAAAAGTACAATCAAATACACAGTTGTTCCTAAAGTTCTACAAAGGTGAAATATAGTCTTAAATTTAAAATTATAATTCGGTTACAGTAATTTACACATATAGTAAGTTTAGAATGAGAAAAAAAAGCCAGAAAAGTTAGAAAGGATGGCATAGCAGAAGATTGAATCCAAGTCGTGGGTAACTAAGCCACCATAACCGCTTTTAAAGCTCAAAAGCATAGAATTCAGAATAACACTTAACGGAATTTGAATATCAGTCAATTAGCAAGTCGAATGATTTAGAAACATAGTTGGATTAAAAGTTACGTTCAAAACATACTAAGTTACGAGTTCTTGGGTATCGATAGTGACAGCCCAGTAAGAAAAGGCCTCGAAGGCCTAATAACTATAGAGGGGGTAAACCCATGACATCCGAACCGGATCGGCCCAAGTACAAGCCAAACTTGACCCACCATCGAGTAATCCAGAATCGAGCCCAAAGTCTATAGGGACGCCAAAGGCTCCCAGACTGCTCGCCATTCTCTACCAGGTCGCGACCTTCTACTGCTCGACATGGGAGTGCTCGCCCCGAAGAGAGCCTTGCCTCTCTCCTCTGGTCCCACAAAACAGTTAATAAGGAAGTGGCCACGATATCCCGCATATCTCGGTCACATATTCACTAAGGATTAGATTTGGTAACTGCAATATCTCGCAGGAACTGACGATCCGAATCTTCGGCAATACAATATACACTAAGATATTCAGCTGCCATATACGGTTCTATATCTCTTACCCTATAAATACCCTTGCTTTACATACGTTCTTTACGTTTTGAGTTTTATACACACACATACTCATTTAAGCATCGGAGAGGGACCTAGAGGCACCCCCTCTGTTGCGCTCCCCTACTTGCAGGTTCACCGAAATTGGAGCTGAAGCGTCATCCCAACCTTGTCTGGCATTCAATTCACTGCCAGATCAGCATTCAGGATTTCACGATCCAACATTTGGCGCCGTCTGTGGGAACGAGCAATTCAGCCATGAGAACTCGATCCCAAAGCAACCGTCGGAATCAGACTAGGGAGCGATCCTCAGATAGCTCTGATTCCGCCGCCGCTTCACCGCTTCAACAAGAACCTCCCAGCCGAGCTGGAGTTAATGCTGTTCCTCTGCAGACAGCTCGAGAACATGTCGGTGATTCAAGACCGACCCCAGCTGCTGATCAAATTGGAGCCCCTGCACCGCAGACAGTCCACATTGCGGGGCAGGATATTAATTTAACCCCCGAGATGGTCTCCCTGCTGGAAGCCATCCTAGGACAGGCGCGCCGCCAAGCCCCTGCTCCTCAGGAAAACAATCCCTCTGCTCCTAAGGAAAACCACCGCCCTGCTGCCACAGGGTCTTCACCTTCAGAAGCGGCAGATCCTGGTCCCACTACGCCTCAGGAGGATCAGGAGATGACGTCAGGTCAACAGTCCCTACCTCCAGCACACACCAAGGAGCCAGCAGCCGCATATACTGCCAATCCTTCCGGTCCTCCTCCACCCGGAGCCTCTCCCATGTACTGCACTGTGGATCAGATGGATGACCTCCTCAACAAAAGGCTCCAGGAAAGACAGTTGACAGTCGTGGCTCCCTTCAAGGAGCAGTCCTCTCATCCTTTTACCGACGCGCTCGTCGCAATCAAAATCCCGAAGGATGTGCTTGCTATGGCCATACCTGAGTATAGCGGTGGAGGAGATCCCACCGTACATGTCAACAAGCATGAGGCCTCCCTTCTGGGTAAGTCAAACGATCCCAATCATTTGGCTTTGCTATTTCCATCTACTCTTTCGGGTTCGGCTTCGTCCTAGTTCTTCGTCCTCCCTGCAGGATCAATCGGAACTTGGGCAGAGTTGAGAAGCAAGTTCCTGGAGAGATATATGGGCGAGCGCCAGTTGCTGAAGAGCGTGGTCTCCCTTGACTCGGTCAAACAGCAGCCTGGAGAGTCGCTGTCCAACTTCTACGGGCGTTTTCATCAAAACATCACAGAATTAGATCGCCGAATCTCGGATGGGGAGATCATTCGAGCATTCTACAGAGGTCTGGATGTGGCCAACAAGGCCTCGAGAAAACTGCAAAACAGCTACCATGTGAACGAGATAGAGACATTGGAGGAGTTGGCGTCTAGGGCAAAAGGTTTCATAGACCTTGAACACGCAAACATCGAGGCTAACCTCCTGACGACCTCGCTAAGGGTAACCCATGAACACCGACGCGATGGTAAGAAGGAGGTAAAGAAGGAGAAGGGAAAAGAAAGTAAGCCCCGAGTCGAGTCTCTTCCAGCGCCTCGCCATCCAGAAGTCCCTGAGTACTTCACGCCTTTAAATAGGCAGATCTCAGCGGTACTAGTCGGGATGGAGAGGAGATCCTTGGCGAGGCCACCGATGCCTCGTCGAGGTGGGCTACCCATGGGCAAGGATGTCGAGAGCTATTGCAGATACCATAAGTGCAAAGGCCATAAGACAGACGATTGCAAGATTCTGAAGCGAGATATAGAGAGGTTGATTCAGGGGGGAATGTTGAAGGAATTTGTGGCAGGGCGAGACCGAAGTCGAACGCCCCCCAGGAGGCATCGTTCACCAGCCCCTGCAGATCAAGCTGAGCCTTCTGGAAGCAAGAGGAGAGTGAATCTGATTGCGGGAGGATTCAGCGCAGGCGGCGAGATGTCAAGCGCCAGAGAGGTCTACGCCACTCAGATCTCTACGGCAGTTCAGTTGGGGAAGCGGCCCCGACCTGAAGAGAACATTGTCATCTCATTCTCTGAAGATGATTTGGCACATGTCACCACGCCCCACAACGATGCTCTGGTCATTACGGCAGATATTGACGGCTGTGATGTTGCAAGGATTCTGGTCGACGGAGGCAGCTCGACAGACATCCTGTTTCTGGACGCCTTTGAAAAGATGGGCAAATCCAAACGCGACCTGAAGAGGGTCGACTTTCGGCTGATCGGGTTTGCGGGAAGAACAACTTATCCACTGGGGGCTATAACCATGCCAGTGATATTTGGCGAGGGGTGGAAAAGCATTAATGTGTCGGTCACTTTCCTGGTGGTCGATTCACCTACATCCTACAACGCCATCATAGGGAGGACCACGATCAACCCAAATAAGATTGTGGCCTCCACTGTCCACCAGAAGATGAAGTTCCCCACTCCCAATGGGATTTGAGAAGTGCTCGGAGATCAGCCTTCCTCGTGACAATGTTATGTGAACTGCCTGCGCAGGAAGAACCAAAGGGAGGCTCTCGCCATCGAGACAGAGGCCGATCCCCGCGAGGACTTGGCTCGGCCAGCACCCATGGAGGAATTGGAGGAGGTCGAGATCGATGGTCCAGAAAAAAAGGTGCGCATTGGGACCACCTTGAAAGAGGATCAGAAGGAGGCCATGACCGCCCTCCTCAAGGAATTCAAAGAGCTCTTCGCCTGGCAGCCGAGCGACATGCCAGGAATCAGCACAGATATTATCTCTCATGAGCTCATGATAGACCCCTCCATCAAGCCAATCGCGCAAAAGAGAAGATCATTCGGGACTGATAAGCGTTGGGCGATCAGGCAGGAAGTCGGCAGGTTAATTGAAGCTGACTTCGTCAGAGAAGTAAGATTCCAGAGCTGGGTCGCCAACCCAGTTTTGGTCAGGAAATCAAACGGCAAGTGGAGGATGTGCGTCGACTTCCGCGACTTAAAACAAGGCTTGCCCTAAAGATTCATATCCCCTTCCGAGAATTGATCAGCTGGTCGATGCTACCTCGGGTCATGAGATGTTGAGCTTCATGGACGCCTATTCAGGCTACAACCAAATCAGAATGCATCCAGATGACGAGGCCCACACTGCTTTCTATGCTGACGGGGACATTCTATGCTACAAGGTGATGCCCTTTGGTCTCATCAATGCTGGGGCAACTTATCAGCGGATGGTTAACCGACTGTTCCAGGACATGCTGGGAAGGAACATGGAGGCCTACGTAGATGATATGCTCGTCAAATCCATCAAAGGCAATCCTCATACCACCGACCTCCGTGAAGCTTTTGAATGCATGAGGAGACACAGCGTTCGCCTGAACCCAGCAAAGTGCGCCTTTGGAGTCAAGTCCGGGAAGTTCCTGGGTTTTATGGTCAGCGAAAGGGGCATTGAAGCAAACCCGGAAAAGCTAAAGGCCATAGAAGAAATGAAGTCGCCAACCTGCCATAAGGAAGTCCAGTGCCTGAACGGCCGACTAGCTGCTCTTAACCGCTTCCTCTCCAAAGCAAGCGACAGGTCCCTCCCGTTCTTCAAAACCTTGAGGGCCAACCGCAAGTTCGAGTGGACGCCAGACTGCGAGGAAGCATTCCAGTCCTTGAAAAGGCATATTCAAACACTCCCAGCTCTGGAAAAACCCGTTCCAGGCGAGCAGCTTTTCCTTTATTTAGGCATTAGCGATGTGGCAGCCAGTGCTGTCTTAATAAGGGAGGAGAATAATGTTCAGAGTCCAGTGTATTTTATTAGCAAAATGTTCAACTCAGCAGAAATAAAATATGTCCAGATTGAGAAGTATCTCTATGCCTTAGTTATTGCTGCTCGGAAGCTGAGACCTTACTTTCATGCGCACGACATCACGGTCCTCACCAATCAACCTCTCAAAAACTTCCTGATGAATCCAGATTCTTCAGGAAGAATGGTCAAGTGGGCGATCGAGCTCAGCGAGTTCAGGATCAAATTTCCGCCAAAAACGGCCATCAAAGGTCAAGCACTAGCTGATTTCATAGTGGAAAGCACGAGTAACGGTCAAGCGGAGGCAGAAAACAGGCCAAGTCAGTCAGAAAACGACAATCAAATCTGGGAACTCTATACGGATGGGTCTTCATCAAAAGAAGGCTCGGGGGCAGGTTTAATTCTTATTCCTCCTGAGGGCGAGCCTCTGAAATGCGCGATCGCCTTGACATTCCCGGCGACCAATAACGAAGCAGAATATGAGGCTCTTATCACTGGACTCAGACTAGCAAAAGGAATGGGTATAGCTGCGCTTAAAGTAAAAAGCGACTCAGAGCTCATTGTCAATCAGGTTAATGGCGCATACGAGGCAAAGGGAGAAAAGATGAAGAAATATCTCGGCATTGCCAAAAAGCTGGTCGCAGAAATCCCAAATTTCGCGATTGAATTCATTCCTCGCCAAGAAAACCAGATGGCAGATTCTTTAAGTAAGCTAGCCTTCGGAGGGGCGACAATCCAGGATGTGCAATTTCTGGAAAAGGCCCTATGTTCAGTCCTTGAAAACAGAGCGGAGGTCTTCAACATTCAAGAACAGGTCACCTATATGACCCCGTTCCAGAATTATTTGAAAGAAGGCATCCTCCCAGAGGACGAAGGCAAATCCACTAGGATTAGAAGTCTCGCAGCCAGTTATCTAATCATCGATGGAGAACTCTACAGAAGAGGTTATTCGACGCCTCACTTGAGATGTGTCGCCTTACTTGAGATGTGTTGCTCTGCCCGAAATAGAAAAGGTTCTTCGAGAAGCTCATGAAGGGGCAGCAGCATGTCATGAAGGCGCTCGATCGCTAAGCAGGAAAATATTCAGATTGGGATATTACTGGCCGACCTTGGGAAAAGACGCAGCCGAATCAACACAGAAGTGTGAAATTTGCCAGCAGTTTGCACCACGATCGGGTCGACCATCGACATTATTATCCCCAATGGCGGGTGCCTGGCACTTCGTTCAATGGGGAATCGATATATTGGGTCCTTTTACCATTAGCACTGGTCAGCGTACTCACATTATAGTGGCAATCGACTACTTCACTAAGTGGGTAGAGGCGAAAGCTCTAGCTTCGACAACGGAATTCCAAGTTATCAAGTTCCTGCAGGTCAACATATTCTCCAGGTTTGGTATTCCCAAAATACTCATCAGCGATAATGGTCCGCAATTCGTTGGAAAGGAGTTGAAATGGCTCTGTGAAGAGTATCATATCGACCATCGCTTCAGTTTAGTACATCACCCTCAAACGAATGGGCAAGCTGAAGCAGCCAACAAGGTTGTCTTAGCATGACTCAAGAAAAGGGTTCGAGCATTCAAGGGGAACTGGGCAGACGAACTGGAAAACGTATTATGGGCAATCAGAACAACGCCTAAGGCGGCCACAGGAGAAACGCCTTTCAGTTTAGTGTACAGATCAGAAGCAGTAGCACTAGCTGAATTAGCAGTGCCTACCCACAGAGTCCTACACTTTAACGCGGAGGCAAATGAGATCGAGCGCAGAACTGACCTCGACTTAGCAGAGGAAAAGAGATGGCTCTCGGAAAAGACACAGGTAAAGATGCGCTTGGCGACCGCTCGGTATTTCAACAGAAACGTCAGCGCTCGCCAATTTTTCGTGGGGGAGATGGTTATGAGAATGAATGAATTTACAAGGCTGGACAGTAAAAACAAACTTTCAGCCAAATGGGAAGGACCATACAAAGTAGTAGAGATCGCCGCACCAGGATCCTACTATTTGGAAACTACCGAAGGCGAGAGGTTACCCCGTCCATTTAATTCTGAGCATTTAAGAAGATTTTATGCATAGCTTGTAATCAAACTGATTATGTCAATAAAAGAAAGTCATTCCTTCATAAAGCGTGTCCACTCGAAGCAAGCCGAAGCCAAAAAGCCCTAGCAACAAAGCTAGGCTAAAAGCCCTGACGCCAATGTCAGGCCAAAAAGCCCTAGCAACAAAGTTAGGCCAAAAGCCCTGACGCTAAAGTCAGGCCAAAAAGCCCTAACAACAAAGTTAGGCCAAAAGCCCTGTAGCCGAAGTCAGGCCAAAAGCCCTAACAACAAAGTTAGGCCAAAAGCCCTATCGCCAAAGTCAAGCCAAAAGCCCTAACAACAAAGTTAGGCCAAAAACCCTAGCAACAAAGCTAGGCCAAAAAGCCCTAGCAACAAAGCTATGCCAAAAAAGCCCTAGTAACAAGACTAGGCCACAAAAGCCCTAACAACAAAGTTAGGCCTAAAAAGACCTGACGCCAAGAGTCAGGCAAAAACCTGATAACCGAATCAGGCACAAAAAGCCCTAACAACAAAGTTAGGCCAACCCTAGCAACAAAGCTAGGCCAAAAAAGCCCTAGTAACAAAACTAGGCCACAAAAGCACTAACAACAAAGTTAGGCCTCAAAAGACCTGACGCCAAGAGTCAGGCAAAAACCTGATAACCGAATCAGGCACAAAAAGCCCTGACGTCAAAGTCAGGCCAAAAGACCTAGCAATAAAGCTAGGCAAAACAAAAAATCCCTGACGCCAAAGTCAGGCCAAAAGACATAGCAATAAAGTTAGGCAAGATGAGAAGCAGACGCCAAAACCAAACAAAGGGATCTGCTAACAAAGAATTTTAGGCGATCACTATGGATGACAAAGCCTTAGGATGACCTCGAAGGTCTAAACTTCAAAGAAGGTAATATCTCTTTGAACTTAGAAGTTTATGCTTGTAAGTATCAGAAGTATTATCCTTAGAAAGTTCGACTTATGCTTGGTCTAAGACTTCAAGAGTCGAAGACATTACAAGTCAAGAGGAAGTCGAAGAGTAATTATGATCCTCGGGGGCAGAAGCACTTTGCTCGCCTTCAGGAGCAGGGACGCTTTGCTCGCCTTCAGGGGCAATATTGCTTGGCTCGCCCTCGGGGGCAACCTCTTCAGCAACAAGGGTAGACTGAGAGGTACGACTCCGGAGGAAGCTCCTCAAGGACCCAACTTCCCCAATGGGAAAGTTGGGATCGACTGCCTGGACATCGTCCACCAGGACTTGGAGAAAATCGGCTATCACCGACCTCATCACCTTCAGAGCACAGTCCTCAAAATCTTCAGAGGACTTGAAAGCCTCGACTGTGCTTTGGGGCGAAGGGACAGCTCTCAACTGTTCAGCTAGCCGATCCCTCTCCTCCTCCACAGCCTTCCTCTGAGCATCAGCAGCAGCTCTTTGAGCCTCAGCAGCAACCCGCAGAGCATCCGACTCGGCCACCTGAGCATGGGCATCCTTCAGCTCGGCCTCGAGGCGAGCTCGGACCGCTTCCCCTTCATCCAAGCACTGATGGAGGGCCTCAGCTTCTTGAAGGAAGGCGGCGGCGTCAGCCTCCCTCTTCTTCACATCGGCAAGGAGACGCTGCTCCTTCCTAAAGTACTCCTCTCGCGCGCCATCCACCAAGGTGATAGCCGCATCGACAGTCGTCTTGATGGCCCCCATCTGCCCGGGAGTGACCCCCGTGCTTCGGTACTGCTCTAGCTCGACAAGCAGATCAGAGTGCTTATCGGCGAGCTCACCAAAGACGCGACCAAGGATCACTTCTTCCCGAACGAGCTGACAACAAGAACATGAAGAAAAATGTCAGGTCATCAAAACAAAAAAGGAATGACAAGAAAGAAAGAAAGAAAGGCTAGATCATACCAGGGCAACTCCCGTCAAGGAGCCGCATGCACATATCTGGGCTACCCCGGAGGCTCTTCTGAATGGGGTACCCCTTCTTGGCAAGGTCCCCGCAAGGGACCCAAGGCCTCCTAGAGTCCACAGCCTTAAAAGGCTGAAACAGGCTCGCCATCGAGCAGTACTCCTCCGCAGGAGCCCTCGAGGAGCTGGAGGTAGCAGGCCCCTTCTTCTGGGTCCCAGACTCCTGGGGAGGAACCGTGGGCACAGTGGGAGCGGGAGACGCTAAAGTCAGAACCTTCTCCTTAGTAGCAGAAGGACCCTGAGGAGAAGGAGAAGGGGGCACCGCATCCGTACCCTTCCCCTTGTTGGCAGAAGGACCCTTAAGAGGGGGAGGAGGAGGACGCTGGTCGACCTCAGGATGCTCCTCTCTCCTGACCTTCTTAGGAGGATGAGGAGGAGGATCCCGGGTCGCATCAGCTGAGGACTTCCCTGTAAAACAACAAGGCAATAAGTCAAAAACCAAAAAATTGCAGAGTATGAAAATATTGCTTCCACAGATGGCGAGGCGATATACCTGGTGGGCGAGGACCAGTGTTAGCCGAAGGAATCACCTCCTCGGACTTCCTTTTGGACGAACGCCTAGAGGGGGGAGGTGGAGAGCTCAGCAGTGCTTGGTCGGAGGATAACCCTGCCGATCCCTGGTCATCAAAGAGACCTATCAGTTTTTGGCTTCTGCCTATGGCCTTGCCTACAAATGATAAAACAAGAAAAGGGTTAGAAAATTACCCAATCGTCAAAGATTGGCGTGGCCTGATGAATGCCCTCCATATCAAGCATATTCTCAGTAGTCTCCGCCACTGAGCGAATGGATTTGAATTGGGATGAACGATGCAACCGGTACAGATCGTCGATGGCGTTTCGATCGCTCCCGGACAGCTCCTCGAAAGAAGGAGGAAAATCCTTGTCCGGAGCCGACAATTTCCAGGGCACACCTCCCTTGTAAAAAAAGTAGAACTTCTTATAGTTGGAGTTGGTGGCCCGGAAATCATCAACCAAACGGACATAGGCATTCCAACTCCATGCTTGAGGACCTCCCCATTCTGAAAACTTCGGCCAACGTGCTTGGAAATGGTGGAGGTGGTTCGCCCCTGCTGCCAGTCGGAAGAAACATCGGAACAAGGCCAGTGAATACTCCCACTCTTGGCGTATGCACAGGAACTTGAAACCGACCCACATCCTGAGGGCATTCGGAACGAGCTGTGTGGGATGAATCCCGTGAAACTGGCACAATGTCTGCAAATCCTCACAGAGAGGAAAACGCAACCCAGCATCGACCTGGGCCGCATAAACGTAAACCTCTTCGTCGTGAGGAAAATGCAGACCTAAGCCAGGATATCTAGGAGCATCCTCTGCATTAAAGCCACCAAGCGCCACCATGGTCTTAAAATACGCTGGCTTCAATTCGTTAGGCTTGACATCTACTCAGAACAGTTCAAGTATAGCACAGCAGGTATAAAAAACAAAGGAAACGGAGGATATTGCCAAAGCAGAGCAGTAAAAGGGCGAAGGTTTACCTTTCGAAGAGAAGATGGGCGTGTTCAGCTCAGGCCCGTCCACCACCACAGGAGTGGTTGCAGTCCTGCCCAAATCAGTCTGTTCCTCCACTGAGGGGGGCACGACCTCATCCCTGATGATCAAGGGGACATCAGCATTTCTTGGAGTGTTGGCTTTGTTGGCGCCCTTGGGAGCCATGTGCTTGACTCTCTGACCGCGGGGAGCCATGGAAATATTGGAAGAAGGCCGAAGAAGGTTGGGAAAGGAAATGGAAAGGTTCGCAATGAAGCTCTGAAAATCTAAGAGAGTGGATAAGCGTAAAAGACAGAATACAGAAACTGACGTTTCTTATATAGACCAAAAGGGGAGTAACCGCCACGAGCAAATCGAAGTGACGCAGAGGAATAATTGCACCCTTTTGGAGAAAACCGAAGCAATGTCAGAATTCCAAGAGACAAACGGTTGGCTGGTACAGACAGCTGTCAGACTACCCTAGGTTTACGGAAAAGTAAAGGACAGGCGTGCCTAAGGTGACCGTTCTATTTCTGGACAACTGAGCAGTTATTAAATGCTAAAAGTCCACTAAGGAGACAAGATGGTCGCCTACGCACTAATAAGGCTTTAGCAGAAATACCTCGGGTAGGTAATGATCGCCTAACTAAGAAAGATAGACTTCCATAAGCCTAGGTCACCTCGAGTGATCGCCAAAAGGGAATAAAAGGAAGGGATATTCTTTCAGCTTTGAACAGAGAAGAAACTGCTCGCCAAGTGAGCTCGAAGTGTCTCAAAGGTCCTGAACCATTACAAGAGACGTCACTATCTAAAACCCTACCAGGAAATCAAGCTCGACTGAAGGAACTTCAATCAAGCTTCGGGGGCAAATGTTGGGTATCGATAGTGACAACCCAGTAAGAAAAGGCCTCGAAGGCCCAATAACTATAGAGGGGGTAAACCCATGACATCCGAACCGGATCGGCCCAAGTACAAGCCAAACTTGGCCCACCATCGAGTAATCCAGAATCGAGCCCAAAGTCTATAGGGACGCCAAAGGCTGCCAGACTGCTCGCCATTCTCTACCAGGTCGCGACCTTCCACTGCTCGACATGGGAGTGCTCGCCCCGAAGAGAGCCTTGCCTCTCTCCTCTGGTCCCACAAAACCGTTAATAAGGAAGTGGCCACGATATCCCGCATATCTCGGTCACATATTCACTAAGGATTAGATTTGGTAACTGCAATATCTCGCAGGAACTGACGATCCGAATCTTCGGCAATACAATATACACTAAGATATTCAGCTGCCATATACGGTTCTATCTCTCTTACCCTATAAATACCCTTGCTTTACATACGTTCTTTACGTTTTGAGTTTTATACACACACATACTCATTTAAGCATCGGAGAGGGACCCAGAGGCACCCCCTCTGTTGCGCTCCCCTACTTGCAGGTTCATCGGAGTTGGAGCTGAAGCGTCATCCCAACCTTGTCTGGCATTCAATTCACTGCCAGATCAGCATTCAGGATTTCATGATCCAACACGAGTCATAAAAGAAATCAAACAAGGAAGAAAGAAATGTTATCTTAATAGAAGATTGAATACAAATCGAGAGTTAGTAATCTACCAACATCAAAATTGCTTCTCAAGTTCACAAACTACAATTAAAATACACAGTTGTTCCTGACGTTCTAAAAAGATGAAATATAGTCTTCAATTTAAAATTATAATTTGGTTAAAATAATTTACACATATTGTAAGTTTAGAATAAGAAAAGAAGACAAAAAAGTGAAAAGGGATGGCTTAACAGAAGATTGAATCCAAGTCGTGCGTAAGTAACCCACTATAACAACTTTTAAAGATCAAAAACATAGAATTCAGAAGAACACTTAAAAGAAGTCGAATATCACTCAATTAGGAAGTCTAATGATTTAGAAATATAGTTGGATTAAAAGTTATCTTCAAAACATACTAAGTTTCGAGTCATAAAAGAAATCAAACAAGAAAGAAAGAAATGTTATCTTAATAGAAGATTGAATACAAGTCGAGAGTTAGTAATCTACCTACATCAAAATTGCTTCTCAAGTTCAAAAACAATTAAAATACTGAGTTGTTCCTAAAGGTCTAAAAATGTGAAATGTAGTCTTAAATTTAAAATTATAATTCGGTGAAAATAATTTGATAACATATTAAGTTAAGAATAAGACAAGAATCCAATGAAGTTAGAAAGGATGGCTTAGCAGAAGATTGAATCCAAGTCAAGGATAAATAAGCCACAAAAACTGCTTTTAAATCCTAAAAACATAGGATTCAAAAGAACGATTAAAAGAAGTTGAATATCACTCAATTAGGAAGTCTAATAATTTAGATATATAGTTGGATTAAAAGTCATCTTCAAAACATACTAAGTTACGAGTCATTAAAGAAATCAAACAATGAAGAAAGAAAGAAAGGTTATCTTAATAGAAGCTTGAATATGAGTCGAGAGTTAGTAATCTACCAACATCAAAATTGCTACTCAAGTTCACAAACTACAATTACAATACACATTTGTTCCTAAAGATCTAAAAAGGTGAAATATAGTCTTAAATTTAAAATTATAATCCGGTTAAAAAAATTCGATAACATGTTAAGTTAAGAATAAGAAAAGAAGCCAAAAAAGTTAGAAAGCATGGCTTAGCAGAAGATTGAATCCAAGCTGAGGGTAAGTAAGCCACAAAACTGATTGTAAAGCTCAAAAACATAGAATTCAAAAGAACGATTAAAAGAAGTTGAATATCACTCAATTAGCAGGTCTAATGATTTAGAAACATAGTTGGATTAAAAGTTATGTTCAAAACATACTAAGTTACGAGTCATTAAAGAAATCAAACAATGAAGAAAGAAATGTTAGCTTAATAGAAGATTGAATACAAGTCGAGAGTTAGTAATCTACCAACATCAAAATTGCTTCTCAAGTTCAAAAACTACAATCAAATACACAGTGGTTCCTAAAGTTCTACAAAGGTGAAATATAGTATTCAATTTAAAATTATAATTCGGTTAAAATAATTTACACATAAAGTAACTTTAGAATAAGAAAAGAATCCAAAAAAGTGAGAAAGGATGGTTTAGTAGAAGATTGAATCCAAGTCGTGGGTAAGTAAGCCACCATAACCGCTTTAAAGCTCAAAAACATTGAATTCAAAAGAACGATTAAAAGAAGGTTAATATCACTCAATTAGGAAGTCGAATGATTTAGAAACATGGTTGGATTAAAAGTTATCTTCAAAACATACTAAGTTACAGGTCATAAAAGAAATCAAACAAGTAAGAAAGAAATGTTATCTTAATAAAAGATTGAATACAAGTCGAGAGTTATTAATCTACCAATAAAGAAATTGCTTCTCAACATCAAAAACTACAATTAAAATATAGAATTTTTCCTAAAGGTCTAAAATAGTAAAATATAGTCTTAAATTTAAACTTATAATTCGGTTAAAATAATTTCAACATAGAGTAAGTTAACAATAAGAAAAGAAGCCAAAAAAAGTCAGAAATGATGACTTAACAGAAGATTGAATCCAAGCTGAGGGTAAGTAAGCCACCAAAATTGTCTTAGAGTTATTAAAGAAATCAAACAATGAAAAAAGAAAGGTTATCATAATAGAAGATTGAATACAAGTCGAGAGTTAGTAATCTACCAACATCAAAATTGCTGCTCATGTTCAAAAACGATAATTAAAATACACTGTTGTTCCTAAATGTCTAAAAATGTGAAAAATAGTCTTAACTGTAAAATTAGAATACGGTTAAAATAATTTCATAATATTTTAAGTTAAGAATAAGGAAAGAAGCCAAAAAAATTCACAAAGGATGGCTTAGTAGAAGATTGAATCCAAGTCGAGGGTAAGTAAGCCGCCATAACTGCATTTAATGCTCAAAAACATATATTTCAAAAGAACAGTTAAAAGAAGTTGAATATCACTCAATAAGGAAGAAAAGTTATCTTAATAGAAGATTAAATAAATACAAAATAAAAGTATGTAAGCTATCAAAATCCAAAATTGCTTATAAAGCTCAAAAACTCAAAAATCATACAAAATGTTTCTACATGTCTAAAAAGGTGAAAGAGTGTATTTTATTTTGAATCATAATTGGATTAAAGTTATTTCAAAACATCGTAAGTTAAAACTCAAAAGAAAAGTAAAAAATATTAGAAAATATGGCTTAGTAGAAGATTGAATATAAGTCGGGGGTCAGTAAGCTTTCAAAATGCAAAATTACTTTAAAATATATCAAAAACTCAAAAAACAGCTATTTCTATTTGTCTAAAAATTAAAGAAGAATTGATTTAAAAATATAATTAGATTTACAACATATTAAGTTAAGAAACAAAAAAATCATGCAAAAGATTGATAAGTAAGCCACCAAAACTTCTTTTAAAGCTCAAAAACGTTAAATTCAAAAGAATAATTTAAAGAAGTCGAATGTCAATGAATTAGAAAGTTTAATGATTTGATTAAAAAAATTCTTAGAAATATATTAATTTAAAAATTAGAGAAAAGAAACTAAATATGAAAGAAAGGTTATGTTTACAGAAGATAGAGAATACAGGTCAATGGTTAGTCAGCTTCCAAAATCCAAAATTGCTTTTAAAGCTCAAAACCTCAAAAATCATAAAACACGTTCCTAAAGCTCTAAGGAAAATGAAAGAAAGTATTTTATTTTGAAACATAATTGAAGTAAAGTTATCCCAAAACATCTTAAGTTGATAATCAGAACAGAAGCCAAAAACTTCAAAAAACAATTAAGTTAGTAACAGATTGAATCCAAGTCGAGGGTCAGTATGCCACCAAAACTGCTTTTAAACTAAAAAACTGAACACTCAAAAGAACAATCAACTAAATGTTATTAATTGATTAGAAATTGTAACAATTTAGAAACATAGGTAGATTAAACGTTATTTACAAAATATATTAGAATGAGAAAAAGAAACAAAAAAAGAAAGAAAGTATATCTTAATAGAAGATTAAATCCAAGTCGATGAGTATGCCACCAAAAACGCTTTTAAAGCTAAAAAATTTAGCACTCAAAAGAACAATAAGTCGAATGTTAATCGATCAGAATTCTAACGATTTAGAAGCATAGTTATATTAAAATTATTTACAAAACATATTAATTTAAGAATAAAAGAAAAGAATTGAAAAAAAAATTCTTAATAGAAGATTAAATACAAGTCGAGGGTCAGTAAACTACCAAAATGCAAAATCACTTTTAAAGATCAAATACTCAAAAAAAATATTGTTATTTCTAAAGGTCTAAAAAAATGAATTAATTTCTTTGATTTAAAAATATAATTAACAACATATTAAGTTAAGAAACAAAAATAAGGCAAAAAAGTCAAAAAGGATGCTTTGCACAAGATTAAATCCAAGTTGAGGATAAGTAAGCCACCAAAACTGCTTTTAAAGCTAAAAACCATAGAACTCAAAAGAACAATTAAAAAAGTCGAATGTCAATCAATTAGAAAGTCTAATAATTTAGAAATATAGTTGCATTAAAAATATTCTTAAGAATATATTAATTTAAATCAATTAGAAAGTCAAATAATTTAGAAATGTAATTGCATAAAAATTTCTTAGGAATATATTAATTTAAGAATTAGAGAAAAGCAGACAAAAACGGAAGAAAGATTATCTTTTTATAGAGGATTGAAAACAAGTCAAGGGACAATAAGCTACCAACATCCAAAATTGTGTTTCAAGCTCAAAACTCATAAATCAAATCAGAAGACATGATTGTTTCTAAACATCTACGAAAGTGAAATAAAGCATCTTATTTAAAATTATAATCGGATTAAAGTAAATCCAAAATATATTCAGTTAAGAATCAGAAAAGAAACCAAAAACAAACCAAAAACGTTAGAATGTTTGGCTTAGCAAAAGATTGAATCCAAGTAGAATGTTAGTAAGCCACCAATATTACATACTTGGACTAAAAGTTATCTCCAAAACATATTAAGTTAAGAATTATAAAAAAAACAAAAAAGAAAAAGGTTAGCTTGGAATCTCGAATCAGAAAAACCACCAAAACTGCTTTAAAGCTCAAGAACACAAGAATCTCAAAGAGAAATCGAAAGAAATAGAGGGTCACACTACTACAAAAATGCATTTTGTCGGTAAAAGGAAAATTATGTTGGTGAAGGACTTGTCTGTGAAAGTTTACCAACGAACGTTGCTCAATTAATTTCGTCAACAAAAAAACTAAATTTGTCAATGAAAAATTTACATTAGTTATAAAATCCGTCAAGTGAACCGGAATATTTTTATAAAAAAAAAATTATTTAAAAAAAGAAAATTATACAGTATTTTTATGTTAACATTTTAATAAAATTGTGTTTAAATCTTGTATATTAAATCCATAACACAACTACTAAAAGTCAACTTATGAGGGTAAAAAATTGCAACTAGATAAAGTTCACTTGAGAGAGTAACTGGATGCATGTAAGGCGAGGGAAATATTTCAAAGAAAAGAAGTCAACTCATCAGCTAGAAGTCAAGTCTGTACTCTACTGCATGTAAGGATTACCTGTAAATTAGAGAACTTCCAATGTTTAACCGCCATATTTGATGGGTTATAAATATTGGACTGGGCTGGACTTAATATTCGGCCCAGATAAGCCTTTTGGACTTCACCTTTTCAGGCCCGGCAAGTTATAGGCGTCGCCATATGTAAAGACATGCCCAGTCAGGCGTCGCCTAAATTGGGTTCGTCAGAAAGCATTTCAAGACCAGTTTCAGTGGATGACAGTGCATTCACTGTCCACCTTAGATGGTGCGCCTGCACACCTATGACTTAGGCCGGCTGACTTTAGCATGCCTAGGATTAAACAAATACAAAGGAGGATCTACAATAGAGTAGCCACTAAAAACGAATATGCAGTAAAGTAACTATGGTCAATGCTTCTGAGGACAGCTAGGATGACTAAGGTAAAGTCTGACCAAACCATGGTTCCAGGTATGAAATACTATAAATAGCTCATCATCATCCTCATTACAGACTAAGTATTCTCTGAAACAGAAACCTTACATTCACATATTACAAACAACTTCCGACTGACTTAATCATCGGAGGGGAAACAACGGGACTTCCCGGGCTTTCCTTTGTGCAGGTATACGGAGCGGGTATCCGAGACGGGAATACGGTGTACGTGATCCAACACATTGGCGCCGTCTGTGGGAACCATTGAGCGAAAATCAGCCATGGCTCCACCAACAACACGAGCAAAGACCATTCGTGAAGTGAATGATGAGGACTCGCTCCAAAACCTGCAGCAGCATTTGGGACAGACCTCATACATACCGATACAAATGGTGCGACCTAGGTCTGTGCAACAAGAAAATATTCAGGCGGAAGAAGTGCCTCCTGAAGAACAGAGATACGACAACGACACACCTCGAGCGGCGCAGTCTCGCATAGAGTCGTCGTTCGCCAGAGCGCCGCCTCGACAAGTGGACATAAATGCAGAATTCATCCAGACACCAGCGTTCATGATGGCTCTCGATGAGCTCTTGGACAGAAGGGATCAAAGGACAGCTGCTCGGGCAGCTCAAAGAGCAAGCACTCAGGCGGCGCATGAAGCCACATCAAGGCCAGCAGGCGCACCAGCAAATCCACCACCTGAGACGTTTCCTGTGGCAAGCATGGGAGCAGTAGGGGCTATTGTACCTGTGGCGTCTGCTCCAAGGATGTTAAGTGAAGACAGAGTCAAAGAAATCGTAGCTGAAACGCTAAAGGAGCAAAAGAATCGAACCATGCCTCACCTTCGAGACAGGTCAACGCATCCGTTCGCCCCAGAGATATTATCGGTGGCACTACCAGCACAGGTGCAGCCGACTTTTCGCATAGATACGTACAATGGGGATACTGATCCGGTCTTCCACATACAAAGGCATGAAAATTCTTTGTTGGGAAGAACAAGTGAGGAAACTCATTTGGCGTTACTCTTTCCAGCTACCTTGGGCGATGTGCCTGCACATTGGTTTTTCAACCTACCCAAGGCATCAGTAAAATCATGGACGGAGCTGAAGGACAAGTTCATCGTACAATACATGGGAGGGCGTCACCTACTAAAAAGTGTGGGAACGCTCGACCATATCAGGCAGGGGGACCAGGAAAGTTTGGGCGACTTCTATTTCCGATTCAATAGGGAATTGGCTGGAATTGATCAAACCATCACGCAGGGAGAAACCATCCGAGCCTTCATAAGAGGATTGGGCCCAAAGGGATCGACTTTGTACGACAGTTTGAGTGTCCTACCAGTCAACACTGTGGAAGAAATGGCAGACAGAGTCAAGTCTTACATAGACTTGGAGATTTCACGAGAAGGAAGAAAGGTCCACAAAGAAGCGTCCCGAAAAGAGCATGCAGAAGGAAAAAGACCCGAGCAACGCTCCTCAAAGCACGATGAGCGAAAGCATGATGATAAGCGTCGCTCTTTCGGACCAAGGCCTGCTAGAGAAGCTTTCCAAAGCTACACCCCCCTGAATAGGGAAATTTCCATAATTTTAACAGAAATGGAGAAGAAGAATTGGGCGACGCCTCCTCCACCAAGGAAGCCAGACACGGTTATGGGAAATAATCCTAACCAGTATTGCAGATACCACCGATGTAAGGGCCATCATACGGATGACTGCTATATTTTGAAAAAAGATATAGAAAGGTTGATCCAACAGGGGCACTTGAAGAACTTCTTGGCCCGACGCCAAAGGAGTAGGAGTCCGAGGAAGAGGGCGTCGCCTAGAAATATGCCACATGGGATGGGGCCTAGCAACAAGGTGGAGGATTTGAACATGATTAGTGGAGGCTTTACCTCGGGTGGAGAAACCTGTTCAGCAAGGGAGGGATACGCTTCTCAAATGTCTGGAACCGACAAGCTAGGAAAACGCCCAAGGGAAGAAGAGGAGGTGATCATTTCCTTTTCAGAAAAAGAAATGGGACATGTCACTTCTCCTCATGATGATGCCTTGGTGATTACAATGGGCGTAGATCGATTCAACATGAAGAGAATATTGGTGGACTCAGGAAGCTCAGCTGATATCTTATTTCTGGATGCATACAAACGAATGGGAAGAAAGGAGAAGGATCTGAAAAAGGTCAACTTTCCTTTGATGGGCTTCGCCTCGCACACCACCTACCCGGTAGGAGCAGTGACTTTGCCGGTCAGCTTGGGCGAAGGATGGCAAGTTTTGAACTTCGACATCACTTTCATTGTGGTGGACGCCCCAGCATCTTATAACGCCATTTTGGGAAGATCGACGTTGAACCCAAACAACATGGTACACTCCACGTATCATCAGTTATTGAAGTTCCCTACACCCCATGGTGTAGGGGTTGTGAAGGGAGACCAACCTGCGGCACGAAGCTGCTATGTCCAGGCGACGCGTCGCCACTTCAAGAAAAGAGAATCCTTGGCAATTCAGACAGAAGAAGATCCAAGGGAGGAAAGGAGTCGTCCTCAACCCGTGGAAGGATTGAAGATGGTGGAGATTGACGGTAAAGGGAAGGAAGTATCAATTGGAGCGACGCTCGGGGAAAATGAAGCTTCTGCTCTTTCGATGCTCCTTGTGGAGTTCAAGGAATTATTCGCTTGGAAACCAAGCGACATGCCGGGCATCAGCAAAGATGTCATTGCCCATGAACTCAATCTAGATCTAAATGTCAGGCCTATTGCTCAGAAGCGACGCCCTGTAGGTGAGGAAAAGGCCATCGCTATCAAGCAAGAAGTAGGAAAGCTCATTGAAGCAAAGTTTGTGAAGGAAATCAGGTTTCAGACCTGGGTCGCCAACCCTGTGTTGGTGAAGAAAAGCAATGGGAAGTGGAGAATGTGTATTGACTATCGCGACCTGAATAAAGCATGTCCGAAGGATTCTTATCCTTTGCCCAGAATCGATCAATTGGTCGATGCCACTTCTGGGCACGAGTTACTCAGCTTTATGGATGCATATTCTGGTTACAACCAGATACAAATGGCGGATGGCGACGCTCAACATACAGCTTTTTATGCGGATAGCGACATATATCATTACACGGTGATGCCTTTTGGTTTGTTGAATGCAGGAGCCACTTATCAGAGGATGATCAACAAGCTTTTCGATGGCATGATAGGCGTCACCATGGAAGCATATGTTGATGACATGCTGGTAAAATCCATAAAGAGTGGGGACCACGTGGAGGACCTGAGGAAAACATTCGAAAGAATGCGCCTTCATCAAGTTCGCCTGAATCCAGCTAAGTGCGCTTTTGGCGTTCACTCGGGAAAATTTCTGGGATACATGGTAAGCCAAAGAGGAATAGAGGTCAATCCTGAGAAGCTGGAAGCCATTGAAGCCATGAGGAGTCCAACTTGCCACAAGGAAGTGCAGAGTTTGAATGGAAGATTGGCGGCGCTTAGCCGTTTTCTGGCAAAAGCAGGCGACAAATCACTCCCTTTCTTCCAGGTGCTAAGGGCCAACAAAAAATTTGAATGGACTGGTGAATGTGAGCAGGCTTTCCAGGACCTGAAAAAGCATCTCAAGACACTTCCACCTTTGGCGAAGCCTTCCAAAGGCGACGCTCTTTCCTTATATTTAAGTATTACACCAGTCGCTGTAAGTTCAGTATTGGTCAAGGAAGTAGGAAAAGGCCAGGTGCCAGTGTATTATGTATCGAAAGTACTTGCAAAATCTGAAATAAACTACTTGGAGGTTGAGAAGTACCTTTATGCGTTGGTAGTATCAGCAAGGAAGCTACGTCCTTATTTCCATGAGCATGAAATTACAGTTTTAACAAATCAACCGTTGAAACATTTTCTACAAAAGCCAGATGCTTCAGGAAGAATGGTCAAATGGGATATCGAATTAAGCGAGTTTAGAATTAAATTCGCACCTAGAAATGCCATTAAAGGTCAGGCATTGGCAGATTTCATTGTGGAATCCACATGTCCTCAACCGGCGACGCCTAAAGAAAAAGAAAAAGAAGAGAATCCTTGGATACTTCACACTGATGGATCCTCATCAGACGATGGCTCGGGGGCAGGATTAGTGTTAACACCACCAGATGGAGGAACACCGTTAACATATGCCCTGGTCCTCACTTTCAAGGCTACGAATAATGAAGCTGAGTATGAGGCGTTGGTTACGGGATTGCGATTAGCAAAAGGATTAGGAGTCACCTCTTTGCATGTGTTTTGTGATTCACAATTGGTGGTCAACCAAATCAAAGGGGAATATACGGCTAAAGGAGAAAAAATGAAGTTATATTGGAAAGAGGCTATGGCGTTGGTAGCAAGATTTAATAAATTTCAGATTGAAGCCATTCCCCGAGAAGCGAATCAAGAAGCAGATGCCCTGAGCAAATATGCTTGGCAGGCGACGCCCAGACATGCCCATTTCATAGAAACCAACCATGGAGAATGTGTTAGCTTTTATTGTGCTAACATAAGTGTCACTATTGATTGGGCGACGCCTATTCGATGTTATTTGGAATCAGGAGTACTCCCCACTGATGAAGCTCAGTCCAAA
Source organism: Chamaenerion angustifolium (assembly GCA_946814005.1). Lineage (NCBI taxonomy): Eukaryota > Viridiplantae > Streptophyta > Magnoliopsida > Myrtales > Onagraceae > Chamaenerion > Chamaenerion angustifolium. The sequence goes on from OX328279.1 coordinate 9,091,668, forward strand.
AAGATTGTTCGTTTAGCGCCTAGCTTCCGAATAATTGATGGACTAATGTATAAGAAGGGTTTCTCCACGCCCTATCTCAGATGCGTCGCTCACCCGGAAACGGTTACCATCTTAAGAGAAGTCCATGAAGGATACGCGGCCTGTCATGAAGGGGCAAGGTCGATTGTGAGAAAGATTCTGAATCAAGGTTATTATTGGCCTACAATGAATCAGGAGGCGACTGTTTTGGTTATGAAGTGTGAATCATGCCAGAAGTATAGTCCGAAGATAGTTCGTCCACCAGCAAACCTTACAAGTATATGTGCAGCATGGCCGTTTGCACAGTGGGGAATCGACTTAGTAGGACCATTGCCAAAATCCAAGCAACGCACCTATATAATAGTCGCCATCGACTATTTTTCGAAATGGATTGAAGCAAAGGCGATGGCATCAACCACTGAATTTCAAGTCATCAAATTTATTAAATCGAGAATTGTTTCTCGATATGGAATCCCAAGTGTGTTAGTCAGTGATAATGGCCCACAATTCGCTGGAAAAGAGTTAAAATGGTTTTGTGAAGAGTTAAAAATTGACCATAGGCATGCTTCAGTAAAACATGCGCAGGCCAATGGACAGGTGGAGGCAGCGAACAAAACAATCTTGAATGGTTTGAAGAAAAGACTAGATGCCTTGGGAGGAAAATGGACAGAAGAATTAGAAAACGTCTTATGGGCGTTGAGAACAACACCAAAGAAAGCAACTGGAGAGACGCCATTTGGATTGGTGTATGGATCAGAGGCGGTTGCTCCAACAGAAATAGCAGTCGAGTCCCACAGGGTAAGCCATTACGACGCTATAGACAATGATGATCAAAGGCGTTTGGAATTAGACATGGTAGATGAAAAGCGATGGACTTCAGAAGAAGTTCAGGGGCGTATGCGATTGGCTACGGCGAGATACTACAATAGGAAAGTATCATCTCGCCAATTTTTTGTGGGGGAGAGGGTATGGCGTAGGCACGAATTCTCACACCAGGATAGAGTAAACAAGCTGTTGTTGGGTATCGATAGTGACGGCCCAGTAAGAAAAGGCCTCGAAGGCCCAATAACTATAGAGGGGGTAAACCCATGACATCCGAACCGGATCGGCCCAAGTACAAGCCAAACTTGGCCCACCATCGAGTAATCCAGAATCGAGCCCAAAGTCTATAGAGACGCCAAAGGCTCTCAGACTGCTCGCCATTCTCTACCAAGTCGCGACCTTCCACTGCTCGAGATGGGAGTGCTCGCCCCGAAGAGAGCCTTGCCTCTCTCCTCTGGTCCCACTAAACCGTTAATAACAGAGTGGCCAAGATATCCCGCATATCTCGGTCACATATTCACTAAAGATTAGATTTGGTAACTGCAATATCTCGCAGTAACTGCCATATCCCACGATCCGAATCTTCAGCAACTCAATATACATTAAGATATTCAGTTGCCTTTATACGGTTCTATCTCTCTTACCCTATAAATACCCTTGCTTTACATACGTTCTTTACGTTTTGAGTTTTATACACACATATACTCATTTAAGCATCGGAGAGGGACCCAGAGGCACCCCCTCTGTTGCGCTCCCCTACTTGCAGGTTCACCGGAGTTGGAGCTGAAGCGTCATCCCAACCTTGTCTGGCATTCAATTCACTGCCAGATCAGCATTCAGGATTTCACGATCCAACATTTGGCGCCGTCTGTGGGAAACGAGCAATTCAGCCATGAGAACTCGATACCAAAGCAACCGTCGGAATCAGACTAGGGAGCGATCCTCAGATAGCTCTGATTCCGCCGCTGCTTCACCGCTTCAACAGGAACCTGCCAGCCGAGCAGGAGTTAATGCTGTTCCTCTACGGACAGCCCGAGAACATGTCGGTGATTCAAGACCGACCCCAGCTGCTGATCAAAACGGAGCCCCTGCACCGCAGACAGTCCACATTGCGGGGCAGGATATTAATTTAACCCCCGAGATGGTCTCCTTGCTGGAAGCCATCCTAGGACAGGCGCGCCGCCAGGCCCCTGCTCCTCAGGAAAACAATCCCTCTGCTCCTAAGGAAAATCACCGCCCTGCTGCCACAGGGCCTTCACCTTCAGAAGCGGCCAATCCTAGTCCTGCTGCGCCTCAGGAGGATCAGGAGATGACGTCAGGTCAGCAGTCCCTACCTCCAGCGCACACCAAGGAGCCAGCAGCCGCATATACTGCCAATCCTTCCGGTCCGCCTCCACCCGGAGCCTCTCCCATGTACTGCACTGTGGATCAGATGGATGACCTCCTCAACAAAAGGCTCCAGGAAAGACAGTTGACAGTCATAGCTCCCTTCAAGGAGCAGTCCTCTCATCCATTCACCGACGCGCTCGTCGCTATCAAAATCCCGAAGGATGTGGTTGCTCGGGCCATACCTGAGTATAGCGGTGGAGGAGATCCCACCGTACATATCAACAAGCATGAGGCCTCCCTTCTGGGTAAGTCAAACGATCCCAATCATTTGGCTTTGCTATTTCCATCTACTCTTTCGGGTTCGGCTTCGTCCTGGTTCTTCGGCCTCCCTGCAGGATCAATCGGAACTTGGGCAGAGTTAAGAAGCAAGTTCCTGGAGAGATACATGGGCGAGCGCCAGTTGCTGAAGAGCGTGGTCGCCCTTGACTCGGTCAAACAGCAGCCTGGAGAGTCGCTGTCCAACTTCTACGGGCGTTTTCATCAAAACGTCACAGAATTAGATCGCCGAATCTCGGATGGGGAGATCATTCGAGCATTCTACAGAGGTCTGGATGTGGCCAACAAGGCCTCGAGAAAGCTGCGAAACAGCTATCACGTAAAGGAGATAGAGACATTGGAGGAGTTGGCATCCAGAGCGAAAGGTTTCATAGACCTTGAGCGCGCAAACGTCGAGGCTAACCTCCTGACGACCTCGCTAAGGGTAACCCCTGAACCCCGACGCGATGGTAAGAAGGAGGTCAAGAAGGAGAAGAAGGGAAAAGAAAGTAAGCCGCGAGTCGAGTCTCTTCCAGCGCCTCGCCATCCAGAGGTCCCTGAGTACTTCACGCCTTTAAATAGGCAGATCTCAGCGGTACTAGTCGAGATGGAGAGGAGATCCTTGGCGAGGCCACCGATGCCTCGCCGAGGTGGGTTACCCATGGGCAAGGATGTCGAGAGCTATTGCAGATACCACAAGTGCAAGGGCCATAAGACAGACGATTGCAAGATTCTGAAACGAGATATAGAGAGGTTGATTCAGGGGGGAATGTTGAAGGAATTTGTGGCAGGGCGAGACCGAAGTCGAACGCCCCCCAGGAGACATCGTTCACCAGCCCCTGCAGATCAAGCTGAGCCTTCGGGAAGCAAGAGGAGAGTGAATCTGATTGCAGGAGGATTCGGCGCAGGCGGCGAGAGGTCAAACGCCAGAGAGGTCTACGCCACTCAGATCTCTACGGCAGTTCAGTTGGGGAAGCGACCCCGACCTGAAGAAAACATAGTCATCTCATTCTCTGAAGATGATTTGACACATGTCACCACGCCCCACAACGATGCTCTGGTCATTACGGCAGATATTGACGGCTGTGATGTTGCAAGGATTCTGGTCGACGGAGGCAGCTCGACAGACATCCTGTTTCTGGACGCCTTCGAAAAGATGGGCAAATCAAAACGCGACCTGAAGAGGGTCGACTTTCCGCTGATCGGATTTGCGGGAAGGACAACTTATCCACTGGGGGCTATAACCATGCCAGTGATTTTTGGCGAGGGGTGGAAAAGCATCAAGGTGTCGGTCACTTTCCTGGTGGTCGATTCACCTACATCCTACAACGCCATTATAGGGAGAACCACGATCAACCCAAATAAGATTGTGGCCTCCACTGTCCACCAGAAGATGAAGTTCCCTACTCCGAACGGGATTGGAGAAGTGCTCGGAGATCAGCCTTCCTCGCGGCAATGTTATGTGAACTGTTTACGCAGGAAGAACCAAAGGGAGGCGCTCGCCATCGAGACAGAGGCCGATCCCCGCGAGGACCTGGCTCGACCAGCACCCATGGAGGAATTGGAGGAGGTCGAGATCGATGGTCCAGACAAAAAGGTGCGCATTGGGACCACCTTAAAAGAGGATCAGAAGGAGGCCATGACCGCCCTCCTCAAGGAATTCAAAGAGCTCTTCGCCTGGCAGCCGAGCGACATGCCAGGAATCAGCACAGATATTATCTCTCATGAGCTCAGGATAGACCCCTCCATCAAGCCGATCGCCCAAAAAAGAAGATCATTCGGGACTGATAAGCGTTGGGCGATCAGGCAGGAAGTCTACGTGGATGTTATGCTCGTTAAATCCATCAAAGGCAATCCTCATACCACCGACCTCCGTGAAGCTTTTGAATGCATGAGGAGACACAGCGTTCGCCTGAACCCAGCAAAGTGCGCCTTTGGAGTCAAGTCCGGGAAGTTCCTGGGTTTTATGGTCAGCGAAAGGGGCATTGAAGCAAACCCGGAAAAGCTAAAGGCCATAGAAGAAATGAAGTCACCAACCTGCCATAAGGAAGTCCAATGCCTGAACGGCCGACTAGCTGCTCTTAACCGCTTCCTCTCCAAAGCAAGCGACAAGTCCCTCCCGTTCTTCAAAACCTTGAGGGCCAACCGTAAGTTCGAATGGACGCCAGACTGCGAGGAAGCATTCCAGTCCTTGAAAAGGCATATTCAAACACTCCCAGCTCTGGCAAAACCCGTTCCAGGCGAGCAGCTTTTCCTCTATTTAGGCATTAGCGATGTGGCAGCCAGTGCTGTTTTAATAAGGGAGCAGAATAATGTTCAGAGTCCAGTGTATTTTATTAGCAAAATGTTCAACTCAGCATAAATAAAATATGTCCAGATTGAGAAGTATCTCTATGCCTTAGTTATTGCTGCTCGGAAGCTGAGACCTTACTTTCATACGCACGACATCACGGTCCTCACCAATCAACCTCTCAAAAACTTCCTGATGAAGCCAGATTCTTCAGGAAGAATGGTCAAGTGGTCGATCGAGCTCAGCGAGTTCAGGATCAAATTTGCGCCAAAAACGGCCATCAAAGGTCAAGCACTAGCTGATTTCATAGTGGAAAGCACGAGTAACGGTCAAGCGGAGGCAGAAAACAGGCCAAGTCAGTCAGCAAACGACGATCAAATCTGGGAACTCTATACGGATGGGTCTTCATCAAAAGAAGGCTCGGGGGCAGGTTTAATTCTTATTCCTCCTGAGGGCGAGCCTCTGAAATACGCGATCGCCTTGACATTCCCGGCGACCAATAACGAAGCAGAATATGAGGCTCTTATCACTGGACTCAGACTGGCAAAAGGAATGGGTATAACAGCGCTTAAGGTAAAAAGTGATTCAGAGCTTATTGTCAATCAGGTTAATGGCGCCTACGAGGCAAAGGGAGAAAAGATGAAGAAATATCTCGGCATCGCCAAAAAACTAGTCGTGGAAATCCCAAATTTCGCGATTGAGTTTATTCCTCGCCAAGAAAACCAGATGGCAGATTCTTTGAGTAAGCTAGCCTTCGGAGGGGCGACAATCCAGGATGTGCAATTTCTGGAAAAGGCCCTATGTTCAGTCCTTGAAAACAGAGCGGAGGTCTTCAACATTCAAGAACAGGTCACCTGGATGACCCCGTTCCAGAATTATTTGAAAGAAGGCATCCTCCCAGAGGACGAAGGCGAATCCACTAGGATTAGAAGACTCGCAGCCAGTTATCTAATCATCGATGGAGAACTCTATAGCAGAGGAAAATAGATGGCTCTCGGAAAAAACACAGGCAAAGATGCGCTTGGCGACCGCTCGGTATTTCAACAGAAAAGTTAGCGCTCGCCAATTTTTCGTGGGGGAGATGGTTATGAGAAGGAATGAATTCACAAGGCTGGACAGTAAAAACAAACTTTCAGCCAAATGGGAAGGACCATACAAAGTAGTAGAGATCGCCGCACCAGGATCCTACTATTTGGAAACCATCGAAGGCGAGAGGTTACCCCGTCCATTTAATTCTGAGCATTTAAGAAGATTTTATGCATAGTTTGTAATCAAACTGATTATGTCAATAAAAGAAAGCCATTCCTTCATAAAGCGCGTCCACTCGAAGCAAGCTGAAGCCAAAAAAGCCCTGACGCCAAAGTCAGGCCTCAAAAGCCCTAGCAACAAAGCTAGGCCAAAAGCCCTGACGCCAAAGTCAGGCCTCAAAAGCCCTAGCAACAAAGCTAGGCCAAAAAGCCCTGTCGCCAAAGACAGGCCAAAAGCCCTAACAACAAAGTTAGGCCAAAAGCCCTAGCAACAAAGCTAGGCCAAAAAGCCCTGTCGCCAAAGACAGGCCAAAAGCCCTAACAACAAAGTTAGGCCAAAAGCCCTAGCAACAAAGCTAGGCCAAAAAGCCCTGTCGCCAAAGACAGGCCAAAAGCCCTAACAACAAAGTTAGGCCAAAAGCCCTAGCAACAAAGCTAGGCCAAAAAGCCCTGTCGCCAAAGACAGGCCAAAAGCCCTAACAACAAAGTTAGGCCAAAAGCCCTAGCAACAAAGCTAGGCCAAAAAGCCCTGTCGCCAAAGACAGGCCAAAAGCCCTAACAACAAAGTTAGGCCAAAAGCCCTAGCAACAAAGCTAGGCCAAAAAGCCCTGTCGCCAAAGACAGGCCAAAAGCCCTAACAACAAAGTTAGGCCAAAAGCCCTAGCAACAAAGCTAGGCCAAAAAGCCCTGTCGCCAAAGACAGGCCAAAAGCCCTAACAACAAAGTTAGGCCAAAAAAGCCTTAGTAACAAAACTAGGCCACAAAAGCCCTAACAACAAAGTTAGGCCTCAAAAAACCTGACGCCAAGAGTCAGGCAAAGCCCTGACGCCAAAGTCAGGCCAAAAGACCTAGCAAAATGTTAGGCAAAATGAAAGCCCTGACGCCAAAGTCAGGCCAAAGAAAGTTTAGGCGATCACTATCGATGATAAAGCCTGACAAATTACAAATCCCTTGTTATTAGGCCAACACCTCAAAGGTTTAAACTTCAAAGAAGGTAATATCTCTTTGAACTTAGAAGTTTACGCTTTTAAGTGTCAAAAGTATTATCCTTAGAAAGTTTAACTTATGATTGGTCTACGGCTTTAAGGGTCGACGACATTACAAAGCAAGAAAAAAGTGGAAAGTAATTATGAGTAAGATATTGGATAGCTAAATATGTTCGAAGTCGATTAAAGGCTCAAGAATATAAAAGCATTCAATAGAAAAACCCAAGTCTTCGACAGATAATTACAAACCAAAAACAGAAAATACAAAAATGGCTATCTAAAAAAGAAAAATACGGTCGCCAAGGAGTTAGGGACTTCAAGCTTTGGGGTTCTCGGGGGCAAAGACACTCTGCTCGCCTTCGGGGGCAGAAGTACCGGGCTCGCCTTCAGGAGCAGCCTCCCCAGCAACAGAGGGCTGCGAAGGCTGACTCCGCAGGAAGGTCTTCAAGGAGGCAACTTCCCCAAGAGGAAAGTGGGGATCGACCGCCTGGACCTCCTCCACCAGGCCTTGAAGAAATTCGGCAATTGCCGACTTCATCACCTTCAAGGCCTGGTCCTCAAAGTCTTCGGAGGCCTTGAACTCCTCAATCACGGCATGGGGTGAAGGAACCGCTTTCAGTTGATCAGCCAGTCGGTTCTTTTCCTCCTCTAGGGCGACCCCCTAGCTTCGGCAGCATCCCTCTGGGCCTCCGCGGCGACCCTAAGAGCGTCTGACTCGACCAACTGGGCACGAGCTTCCTTCAACTCGGCCTCCAGGCGAGCACGGACCGCCTCCCCTTCATCAAGGCACTGATGAAGGGCCTCAGCTTCATGAAGGAAGGCTGCAGCATCAGCCTCCCTCTTCTTGACATCAGCAAGGAGGCGCTGCTCCTTCCTGAAATACTCCTCCCGGGCGCCGTCCACCAAGGTGATTGCCATGTCAGCAGTCTTCTTGATGGCCTCCAACTGCCCAGGGGTGACCCTTGTGCTTCGGTATTGCTCCAGCTCGACAAGCAGATCAGAGTGCTTGTCGGCGAGCTCGCCGAAAACGCGGCCGAGGATCACCTCTTCCCGAACGAGCTGACAACAAAAGCACAAGGAAAATGTCAAGTCATCAAAATGAAAAGGAATGACAAGGAATAAATAATGGAAAGAGGGCGAGATCATACCAGGGCAACTCGTTCGAAGTGGGTCCGTAAGAACCCCTCGATCTGAGGAAGCTCCGTAGGGACAATCGAACGGTCCTTGGGAGGAATTATCCCATCAAGGAGCCGCATGCACATATCCGGGCTACCCCGTAGGCTCTTCTGGGCGGGGTACCCCTTCTTGGCAAGGTCCCCACAAGGGACCCAAGGCCTCCGAGAGTCCCCAACCTTAAAAGGCTGGAACAAGCTCGCCATGGAGCAGTACTCCTCGGCGGGAGCCCTCGAGGAGCTGGAAGCAGCAGGCCCCTTCTTTTGGGCCCCAGACTCCTTAGTAGGAACCGTGGGCACTGAAGAGGCGGGAGGCGCCAAAGACAAGGCCTTCTCCTTAGCGGCGGAAGGGCCCTGAAGAGAGGGAGAAGGAGACGCCGTGTCCAAACCCTTCCCTTTGCTGGCAGAAAGGCCCTTAGGAGGGGAAGGAGAAGGATGTTGGTCGACATCAGGGTGCTCTTCACTCCTGACCTTCTTAGAAGGAGGAGGAGGAGGGTCCCGGGCCACGTCCGCCAAGGACTCCACTGCAAAGCAACAAGACAATAAGTCAGGAGTCAGAGAACCGCAGAATGTAAAAACATTAAATCAATAAAAGGCGAGGTAGTACCTGGTTGACGAGGGCCAGTAGTGGCCGAAGGAAGCGTCTCCTCGGGCTTCCTCTTGGTCGAACGCCTAGAAGGAGGAGGGGGAGAGCTTAGCAGCACCTGGTCGGAGGACAATCCCGCCGATCCCTGGTCATCAAAGAGACCTATCAGTTTTTTGCTCTTGCTTACAACCTTCCCTACAAGTAATAAAACAAGGGAAGAGTTAGAAAATTACCCAATCATCAAAGATTGGTGTAGCTTGATGAATGCCCGCCATCTCAAGGGCATTCTCGGTAGTCTCCGCCACTGAGCGGATGGACTTGAACTGAGATGACCGATGCAGCCGATATAAATCGTCGATGGCATTCCGATCACTTCCGGACAATTCTTCGAAGGAGGGAGGAAAATCCTTGTCCGGAGCAAACAATTTCCAAGGTACGCCCCCCTTATACAAGAAGTAAAACTTCTTGTAATTGGAGTTAGTGGCCCGGAAATCATCGATCAGGCGGACATGGACGTTCCAAGCCCATCCTTGAGGGCCTCCCCACTCCGAAAACTTCGGCCAGCGGGATTGGAAGTGGTGAAAGTGGTTAGCCCCTGCTGCCAGCCGGAAGAAGCACCGGAACAGGGCCAGTGAATATACCCATTCCTGGCGTAAGCATAGGAACTTGAAGCCGACCCACATTCTGAGGGCATTCGGGACAAGCTGTGTGGGGTGAATCCCGTAAAACTGACACAAGGTCTGTAAATCCTCACAGAGAGGAAAACGCAACCCAGCATCGATCTGAGCCGCATAAATGTAAACCTCTCCATCGTGAGGAAAATGCAGACCTAGGCCAGGATATCTAGGAGCATCCTCCACGCTGAAGCCACCGAGCGCCACCACGGTCTTAAAATAAGCCGGCTTCAATTCATTAGGCTTGACGTCTACTCGAACAAATTCAAATATTGCAATGATAAACATAAAAAGCAAAGAACAGCAGAGGACATTGCCAAAGCAGAGCAATAAAAGGGCGAAAGTTTACCTTTTGGGGAAAAAATAGGCGTGTTCAGCTCGGGCCCGTCCACCACCACAGGAGTGGTTGCAGTCCTGCCCAAATCGGTATGTTCCTCTACTGAAGGGGGAACGACTTCATCCCTGATGGTCAAAGGGACATCAGCATTTCTGGGCATGTTGGCTTTGTTGGCACCCTTGGGAGCCGTGTGCTTGACTCTCTGATTGCGAGGAGCCATGGAAATGTTGGAAGAAGGCTGAAGAAGGTTGAGAAAAGAAATGGAAAGGATCGCAATGAAGCTCTGAAAATCCAAGAGAGCGGATAAGCGTAAAAGACAGAATACAGAAACTGACGTTTCCTATATAGACCAAAAGGGGAGTAACCGCCACGAGCAAATCGAAGCGACGCAGAGGAATAATTGCACCCTTTTGGAAAAAAACCCGAAGCAATGTCAGAATTCCAAGAGACAACGGTTGGCTGGTACAGACAGCTGTCAAGCTACCCTGGGTTTACGGAAAAGTAAATGTCAGGCGTGCCTCAAGTGACCGTTCGATTTCTGGACAACCGTGCAGTTATTAAATGCTAAAATTCCACTAAGGAGACAAGGTGGTCGCCAACGCACTAATAAAGCTTTAGCAGAAATACCTCGGGTAGATAATGATCGCCTAACTAAGAAAGATAGACTTCCATAAGCCTGAGTCACCTCGAGTGATCGCCAAAAGGGAATAAAAGGAAGGATATTCTTTCGGCTTTGAACAGAGAAGGAATTGCTCGCCAAATGAGCTCGAAGTATCTCAAAGGCACTGAACCATTACCAAAGACGTCACTATCTAAAACCCTACCAGGAAATCAAGCTCGACTGAAGGAACTTCAATCAAGCTTCGGGGGCAAATGTTGGGTATCGATAGTGACGGCCCAGTAAGAAAAGGCCTCGAAGGCCCAATAACTATAGAGGGGGTAAACCCATGACATCCGAACCGGATCGGCCCAAGTACAAGCCAAACTTGGCCCACCATCGAGTAATCCAGAATCGAGCCCAAAGTCTATAGAGACGCCAAAGGCTCTCAGACTGATCGCCATTCTCTACCAAGTCGCGACCTTCCACTGCTCGACATGGGAGTGCTCGCCCCGAAGAGAGCCTTGCCTCTCTCCTCTGGTCCCACTAAACCGTTAATAACAGAGTGGCCAAGATATCCCGCATATCTCGGTCACATATTCACTAAAGATTAGATTTGGTAACTGCAATATCTCGCAGTAACTGCCATATCCCACGATCCGAATCTTCAGCAACTCAATATACATTAAGATATTCAGTTGCCTTTATACGGTTCTATATTTCTTACCCTATAAATACCCTTGCTTTACATACGTTCTTTACGTTTTGAGTTTTATACACACATATACTCATTTAAGCATCGGAGAGGGACCCAGAGGCACCCCCTCTGTTGCGCTTCCCTACTTGCAGGTTCACCGGAGTTGGAGCTGAAGCGTCATCCCAACCTTGTCTGGCATTCAATTCACTGCCAGATCAGCATTCAGGATTTCACGATCCAACAGCTGTCACCCAAATGGGAAGGACCCTACAAAGTCATCGCCATACCTCACCCAAATGCATATGTGTTAGAAGATTTAGAAGGAAAAGTGTTGAAGAATACTTTTAATGCTGAGCATTTGAAGAAATTTTATGCTTAATGATTGAAGGTGTTCGTAGCATTTGAAATTTTTCTTACTTAAATGTCGAAGGCGATGTATGAAGTATTGTTGAAATCATGGGGGTTATATGTAATGGCGATTATTTCTCTTTGATGAAATGGCGATTGCTTAAACAATGGATGAAATGGTGATGATTTAAAAGCTGGTTTAATGGCGATTGCTTAATATTCAATTAAGGTGTTCATTAAGTTGATTAAATGGTGACTACTGGAAATGGTTATCTCAAGTTATCAGCGATGACATTCAAAAACTTATTGGCGTTTGCTTAAGTTTGGAGATAAGACTTGTTATTTTAACAAGTAGCATAAAAATATAACTAAGTATGAAATAAAGCTAAGTATGGAAAAGCACATACAATGCATATAGAAATAAAGGATTCATAATAGCAACGGTGGAGCGTTGCAAAATTGTCTTTACAAAAAGGAAAAGAAACTAAGGAAGAGTTGAAGGCGTTGTTTTTGTAGGAGGGCCAGGAGCAGGCGTCTCTGAATTTGTCTCGACAGGCACTGGTTCAGGAGGCGGCTCTGTTGGAGAAGAATCACCAGAAGTGGAGCTATCATCGCCAGTCTCTTCATCACTTCCAGACAACGCCTCAGCTTCTTCTTGAGCCTTCATGGCGAGGTACCCAGATAGAAACTCCAACTTATCCAAAGGAAAGTTGGGATCCACCTTACGGATATCCTTTTCAGCCTTCTTGAAGATGGCTAAAACGCCAGTACGGTTCCACTCGATGGCAGCCTTGGCGAAGTCTGGACTTGTACGGAAGGACTCCACAGCTTCTTCCAGGCGTTTGGGCAGTTCGGCTTTGAGGTGTTCCACCTCCTGAGTGGACTGAGACGCCTCTTTAATGGCCTGCTCGGCTTCCCTCTTGGCGTTCTCTGCTTCTTTGAAAGCGTTGTCCTTGTCTTTCTTGACAAGCGCCATCTCCTTCTGGATCTTATTGAGGGAAGCCTTCATGGCGTTCTCCCTATTCTGCGCATCCCTCAATTGATTGGCGAGCTGTTCCTTATGGACAAGGTCAGCCTCCAACTCCTTGCGAGCTGCTTCAGAAACAGCGAGACGATGCTGCAGCTTCTCCACCTCAAATTTCTCCTTCTCAGCCTGGCGAAGGCGGGCCTGGTCCCTCTCTCTTTCCTCAGTTAGGCCCATAAGAGTGGCGCCCATCTTCAGAGCAGCAGGAATGACCTGAAGAATAAACAAGGAAAAGTTAAGTAAAAATACAAGTATGAAAGTGAAAGCACTAAAGGAAAATGGCGTTTACCTGACTCTGTATTAAAGAGAGGGAATGGCGAACCAAACCCTCTATGGCTTCAGTCTCCAAGTTCAAGGGCCCCCTATCAGCAGGGGTACAAGCACCTGAGAGAAGGTGAAGCCCAAGGTTGGGGTCTATGCTGGAATGACCCGCCATCAAGGAGGTCTGCTGAAGCTTGGTACAAGGGACCCATGGCGCCTTTGGATTTGGAAGGTTGGCCTGGTCCAGCAGCTCTCGCCTGACGTCAAAGGCAGGCCCCTTGAATTGAGGAAGGTCCTCTGGGCCACGACGAATTAATGGAGAAGGAGGAGGCGATGACAACGAGTCGTCGCCAGGAGAAGTATCCACCAGGATTACTTCCTTAGAGGAGGAAGGTGCAGGTCGTGGAGGGGTTGGCGTCTTCTGTTTTGGAGGAGCATCAGGCGACGCCCCTGTCGGATCAAAGGAAGGGTCAAATGGTCCCTTCTTAACAACACCCGAGTGATACTCGGTGTAGGCCCACATGATGCCACCATAGGCTAAGACTGGAGGACCCCACTTTTTTGTGAACAAAACATTATTCCTATTACTAGTGACGCTGTTATTTACCCAGTGAGATTTAGGAACCGCACCTTTAAAAGCTTCGACAGCGTCGTTGGTGTCGTCGCTGAAAAGCTCGGCAGGAGCCTTAAGAGGGTCCAAGGAATCCTCCATGGGCTTCGCCTTTTTCTTGCCCTTAGAGGAGTTGTGCCCTTTGCGCTTTTTGGAGCCCTCCGGAGCGTCGCCTTTAGGCTCCTTAGCCTTCTTCTCTTTCATTTTCTTCTCCTTGGGCGCCTTTTTCTGGACAGGCGTTACAAGGTGAGAAAACATGGCAAAATCCCTATCTGCAATAAGAAAAAGAAAGGAAAGTCATTTACCGGAAAGAAAGGCAGAAGGCGACGATCTATTATGGAGACGCCAGCATCTTCTAAGTCGGACTCACAGATCTCTTTGGAGATTATCTGCGCACGCCCTCCTTGATGATCCAAGTAGATGGCTGTCATGGCGTCCATTTCGGCGGAGGAAAAATCCTCGACGCCTGGAGCTAGATCTCTGCCACCTTTGGTCGTCACCAGACACCATGGAACGCCTCCTTGAAAGCAAAAGTAGGCGTTCTTCCAATTGCTATTACGGGATTTGTAACCCGTGACTAAGGGACGAGAAGCGTCCCAATCCCACTCTTTGATAGGGGGCGTCGCCCTAGTTGTGAAAAGGCGAACGCCATATCTATTTGTTTCTAGCCTATAAAAACTACGAAAAATGTTTAAAGAATACTCCCACCCTCTACGAAAGCAAAGGACCCTAAAACCTATCCAGGTGTGAAGGGCGTTGGGAGAAAGCTGGGTGGGAGAGATGCCAAAATGGCGACACAACTCCACTAGAGGAGGACAATAGGGGAATCTTAATCCCGCGGCGATTTGAGAAGGGAAAATAATCTCCTCGCCTTCCTTGGGATGACATATAGGGTGAGGGTTTTCAGGATCCGCATCATCTGGGATGGGATACCTGGGGGCTTGGGCGTCGCCCAAGCCCGCCTCAGCCACTGCTTGTTCGAAAGAACGAGGAGTGAGGAGATTTGGTTTAAGGTCGGAGAAAGGCGAAGGAAGGAAGATGTGGTTACCTATATCGGAATCAGACGCCATTCTTCTATAAGACCGAATGACGCGGAGATGATGAGCGTTTAGAGCGAGGGGAAAGCACCGAGCAATGATGAAAGGCGAAGGTGTTTCGAAAAAAGAAAAGCGAAGGCGTTTCGAATGGAAAGGCAAAGGCGTTGGAGAAAGAAAAGGCGACCGGAGAATTGACCGGAGTTTGGCCGGAATTCTAGAGAGAAGACAGAGGATTTTTAGAGAGAGAAAGCTTAAGGGGGAGTAAAAGTATTAAATGAAGGAGGGGTGGGGGTATTTATAATGGTTTGAAGGAGGCGAACCGTTTCGTAGGCGAGGAATTTACGGAAATACCCCTACGAATTATAAAGGCGAGCGGTTACTAAAGTGGAAATGACCATTTTACCCCTCCAAACAAAAACGGTCACAGCGTTTCCCGAGGCTTCTAGAAGATCCCGCCAAAATTCAAATTTCAAATTTGAATTATAACGGAAAAGTCGCCCAATGCATGATAGACACGTGGACGACGGTTACGATAAGTATGGTTACAGGCGACGCCTATAAATTGAAGAATCATCTTCTAAGCAGCTGAGCGTCGCCTAAATATGAAAATAAATCAAGAAAACGGCTTTCAAAAGGAGTTTAAAATTCTCAAATGAGCGTCGTTCATTTAAGACTTCGGGGGCAGATGATGGGTTATAAATATTGGACTGGGCTGGACTTAATATTCGGCCCAGATAAGCCTTTTGGACTTCACCTTTTTAGGCCCGGCAAGTTATAGGCGTCGCCATATGTAAAGACATGCCCAGTCAGGCGTCGCCTAAATTGGGTTCGTCAGAAAGCATTTCAAGACCAGTTTCAGTGGATGACAGTGCATTTGTTAGCTTGGTTGAAATCAAACGAGGTAACAAACGGTGAAACAATGAGCAATGAGGAGAAAAGGATGAAGACAAGGCTTTGATTAAAGAGAACATCTTTGATATTAGGTTAACTTGTTCAATACAAGGTAAGGCTCTATATATAGAGCAACTAGAGTAAAACCCTAGACAAGAGACTAGATAAAACACTTAAACTAATAATGATTAAACTAGAAAACATTAAGCTAATCTATGTGGTGTTCTCACATACACCCTAGTTCTTCGTTTTCTTCATGTTGTATGCTCTGACATTAGACACACTTGTATCCTAACATTCCCTATGCTTGATCTTGACTTTGAAACTTGATCTTTGGTCGCCAAATGCACTTGTGGTCGCCAACTGAACTTGATCTTGTTATTGTGGTCGCCAAATGCACATTTGGTCGCCAAATGCACTTGTGGTCGCCAACTGAACTTGATCTTGTTATTGTGGTCGCCAAATGCACATTTGGTCGCCAAATGAACTTAATCTTGTCATTGTGGTCGCCAAATGCACTCGTGGTCGCCAACTGAACTTGATCTTGTTATTGTGGTCGCCAAATGAACTTAATCTTGTCATTGTGGTCGCCAAATGCACTGTGGTCGCCAAATCTTCAAATTCCCTGAAATTTGACAGTTTCATTCACGGTCTTTGTTTTTCTCTTGATTTGCTGAATTTTCGACCCCAAACTTCCAATGCTCTTTGCTCGTGACGAATCCCAAGTTTAATCCCGATCAAACCTCTAACCTAATTGAGCTTGCACACCTTCATCTTCAATGAGATACTCCACATTCAAACACAAGATCTTCAAGTTGATATCTAGACGAGAAGAGGGAGGAATCGGTCATGCCATCGCGGTGCCATCTTGGTCATCTCGTCGTGGTCATGCCGTTAAAGAAGAAACTACTACTAAAATCTGACTTCAACACTTCAAACTTGTATCAAATCTATTGTAGTCATCAAAACTTGGTTGTCCAAACTCAACGGGATTACACATCTTCACGTTACTAATCCAGCAATTCGAGAACAAGTAATTCAGCATTGGATGCAGGGGTTTTAATCCACAAATCTCAGCAAATTTCAGCATGAACTGGGGTAAACTTCAGCATTTCAGCATCAGCAACAACAATCAGCAAATTTCAGCATATCAGCTTTCCAATTCAGCACATATCAGCATATCAGCTTTCCAATTCAGCACAATTCAGTATTTCAGTAATAATTCAGCACAATTCAGCATTTCAGCATCAACAATCAGCACATTAATCAGTAAATTTCAGCCCATTTCAGCATATTTCAACTCAGCATATCAGTATATTTCAGTAAATTTCAGCTGCATCTGTCAGGCATTTCGTCGAACACGTCTTGTGCATCTCGAACATGCCCAGTTTTGGCATAGTAATTCATCAGGATGTTCATCAAGAATACACCCAGATGAAGACCAGACTTCATTACCTGAGCATGGACGGATTTAGGATTTAGTCGAAGAGCAGGACCTGAGCATGGACGTCTTAAGACAGCTTGAGCGTGAATTTGTTGATGCTGAGCGTGGGTAAATGTTTGCTGAAGAGACCTGAAAAATGCTTCTGGTGCAGCAGCTCCTTTCGTCAGTTCTGTTCAGCTCGATTCGAGATGAATGTGAGAAGATGCTGAGCTGAAAACGTGGATTTGCAGCGGATAAACGAAGAATGAACACCAGTGAGACCAGATTTGCAGCAGAGAAACGAACTAGGAGCCCTAATCGACAAGCTCTGATACCATGTTAGCTTGGTTGAAATCAAACGAGGTAACAAACGGTGAAACAATGAGCAATGAGGAGAAAAGGATGAAGACAAGGCTTTGATTAAAGAGAACATCTTTGATATTAGGTTAACTTGTTCAATACAAGGTAAGGCTCTATATATAGAGCAACTAGAGTAAAACCCTAGACAAGAGACTAGATAAAACACTTAAACTAATAATGATTAAACTAGAAAACATTAAGCTAATCTATGTGGTGTTCTCACAGCATTCACTGTCCACCTTAGATGGTGCGCCTGCACACCTATGACTTAGGCCGGCTGACTTTAGCATGCCTAGGATTAAACAAATACAAAGGAGGATCTACAATAGAGTAGCCACTAAAAACGAATATGCAGTAAAGTAACTATGGTCAATGCTTCTGAGGACAGCTAGGATGACTAAGGTAAAGTCTGACCAAACCATGGTTCCAGGTATGAAATACTATAAATAGCTCATCATCATCCTCATTACAGACTAAGTATTCTCTGAAACAGAAACCTTACATTCACATATTACAAACAACTTCCGACTGACTTAATCATCGGAGGGGAAATAACGGGACTTCCCGGGCTTTCCTTTGTGCAGGTATACGGAGCGGGTATCCGAGACGGGAATACGGTGTACGTGATCCAACAATATTCTTTCTTGAATCCACATATTCATCATTCGTCGCACAGTTTAGTTGAAGAATATCATCGTAGTAGTCACTTGGTGACCCACAATCAATGTTGATGAAACCTTTTTTAAAAGAGGGACAACCACAACAATATATCAGTTATCTAAAAAACAACACTTTGCAGTTACGTAGTAGACAACTCTAAGTAAATGGTGAATATAGACAACAATCAATTGATCGCATCTATGTATTCCTGGAAATACAACCCAAAATATTGGCATATAGGCATATAAGTACACGTATCTTTATTAAACAGAGAAAGACGAACCAGGATCTGTTTCTTGGCCCTAAACATGCATTGCTAGAGCTGAACAGCCTAGCAGCACAAAGAAGCCACAAACAATTCTTATATTCATGGTTTGCATGGTTGATCACGGTTGCTACGTATTCCATGCTTCTTGCTCTATATATGGCCAATCCAAAAAAGGTAGACAAATACCCGTTAAACACTTTAAATTTGAAGGTAAAATAAATTGTAAGAGCATTAAAGTTGGACATTTCAAAAAATAAAACACAATAATTATGAAAAATCAAGCCTATTAAGTTAAAGTTTTCATTCAATCGATGGCAATAGTATTTCTATATTTACACCTCAAATGTAGGAATTTCTAGTCTAAGAGTCAGTCTAACGATTCATCTTTTCGTACAAATCCTCATAACTACCCCTATAAGAAACTCGAGCATACACATCGGCAAAAATGTGTTGCTAACTGCATAAATACCGTTGTTAAGGCTTAACAGCGACGAAATCTTCGTCGCGGTAGCCCCCGTCGTTAAAGGTGTATAGGTCGACAATTTGCCGTTGTAAAAGGCTTGCCGTTGTTAGCATGTGGCTCCCAACGTCAAGTTTACAGCGGAATCAGGTTGTTCTTAAACACAGATGAACGACGACAACATATTGTTGATGTTATAGATGATTTTTACTGATGAAAATAATCATCGTTGAATTACTTTTTTCGCAGTGACTTTGAGAGGCTGTTTTTTATTCGAAATAACGTCCATTAACTTTTGTGATGTATTTTTATTAATTATCTAGTTATTACTATATGAGATGAACTACACAATATATTTTAAAAAATATAATATATTATATATCCAAGTATATATATACATTTTAATAAATATCCAAACTACAAACTTACAATAATCTAAAATGTAAATACATATTTTTCTAAAATGTAAATACATATTCTAAAAGAACATTTACTGATTCTGCTACGTATCGAAGTGCATCCACATCCAATCCAGAGTCTATTTCATCGAAAATGGCCCAAGTATGCCCCCAAGAACCTGTGAAAAAAAGAGCATACATCACAATCACAATGAAATCCAGGATAGAAGTTTTGTTGATGAGTGTAACAAAGAATGCAACGAAAACTATTCAGAGATGTTGCATTTGATTAATATGGAATAACAACATTCCAAAGGAACTAGAAGTCGATATATCAGAAAACATATATCTGAGACCTGCAAATATTTCAGATATACCCTGTTGGGTATCGATAGTGACAGCCCAATAAAGAAAAGGCCTTGAAGGCCCAATAACCCTGGAGGGGGTAAACCCAAGATATTCAAACTGGATCGGCTTAAGTACAAGTCAACTTGGCCCACCATCAAGTGGCCCAAAATCGAGCCCAAAGTCTCTAGGGACGCCAAAGGCTCCCAGACTGCTCGCCATTCTTCACCAGGCCGCGACCTCTCACTGCTCGCCTAGGGATTGCTCGCCCCGAAGAGAGCCTTGCCTCTCTCCTCTGGTCCCACTAAACCGCTAATAAGGAAGTGGCCACGATATCCCGCGTATCTTGGTCACATATTCACTAAAGATTAGATATGGTAACTGCAATATCTCGCAGTAACTGCCGTATCTTATGATCCGAATCTTCAGTAACACAATATACACTAAAGATATTCAGGTGCCTTATACGGTTTGATCTCTCCTACCCTATAAATACCCTTGCTTTACATACGTTTCTTACGTTTTTGAGATACACATACACATATACTCATTTAAGCATCGGAGAGGGACCCAGAGACACCCCCTCTGTTGCGCTCCCCTACCTGCAGGTTCACCGGAGTTGGAGCAGAAGCATCTTTCCACCCTCGTCTGGCATTTAATTCGCTGCCAGTTCAGCATCCAGGATTTCACGATCCAACATTTGGCGCCGTCTGTGGGAATCGAGCGATTCAGCCATGAGAACTCGATCCCAAAACAACCGTCGGAACCAGACTCGCGAGCGATCCTCAGATAGCTCTGATTCCACCGCCGCTTCACCGCTTCAACAAGAGCCTACCAGCCAGGCAGCTCCCAATGCCATTCCTCTGAGGACGGTCCGAGAGCACGTCGGGAATTCCAGACCGCCCCAGCGGCCAACCACAACGGAGCTCCAGCACCACAGTTCGTCCACATCGCTGAGGAAGACATCCAGTTAACCCCAGAGATGATTTCACTGCTGGAGGCCATCCTAGGACAGGCTCGTCGCCAAGCCCCTGCTCCTCAAGGAAACAATCACCCTGGGGCCCAGGGAAACGATCGCCCTGCTGCCACAGGGCCCCCACCGTATGAAACAGCAAATCCTAGCACAACCGCGCCTCCGGAGGATCAGGAGATGACATCAGGACAACAGTCCATACCTCCGGCATACACCAAGGAGCCGACGGCTACGTACACTGCCAACCCTTCCGGTCCTCCTCCATCAGGGACCTCGCCCAGGTACTGCACTGTGGACCAGATGGACGATCTCCTCAACAAAAGGCTCCAGGAAAGACGATTGATAGTCGTAGCTCCCTTCAAGGAGCAATCTGTTCATCCCTTTTCCGACGAGCTTGTCGCCATCAAGATCCCTAAAGACGTAGTTGCTCGATCCATACCTGAGTACAGTGGCGGAGGAGACCCCACCATACACGTCAACAAGCACGAGGCTTCTCTCCTGGGTAAGTCAAATGATCCCAATCACTTGGCTTTACTATTTCCATCCACTCTTTCGGGTTCGGCTTCATCCTGGTTCTTCGGCCTCCCTGCAGGGTCTATAAGAACTTGGGCAGAATTAAGAAGCAAGTTCCTGGAGAGATACATGGGCGAGCGCCAGCTGATGAAGAGCGTGGTCGCCCTGGATGCGGTCAAGCAACAACCTGGAGAGTCACTGTCCAATTTTTATGGGCGTTTCCATCAGAACGTCACAGAGATAGATCGCCGAATCTCGGATGGGGAAATCATTCGAGCATTTTACAGAGGTTTGGATGTGGCCAACAAGGCCTCGAGGAAGCTGCGAAACAGCTACCACGTGAAGGAGATCGAAATTTTGGAGGAGTTGGCGTCCAGAGCAAATGGTTTCATAGACCTTGGAAGGGCGAATACAGAAGATAACTTCATGACGACCTCGCTAAGGGTAGTCCCTGAGCCCCGACGTGACAGTAAGAAGGAGGTAAATAAGGAGAAGAAAGGGAGAGACGGCAGTCGACTTGAGCCTAATCCAGCGCCTCGCCATCCAGAGGTCCCTGAGTATTTTACGCCTTTAAATAGGCAGATCTCAGCGGTACTAGTCGAGATGGAGAGGAGATCCTTGGCGAGGCCACCGATGCCTCGTCGGGGTGGTCAGCCCATGGGAAAGGACGTCGAGAGCTATTGCAGATACCACAAGTGCAAGGGCCACAAGACGGATGAATACCGCATCTTGAAGCAGGACAAAGAGAAGCTGATTCAGGGGGAATGCTGAAAGAGTTCGTGGCAGGGCGAGACAGGAGTCGAACGCCCCCGAGAAGATATCTTTCGCCAGCCCCTGCTGAACAAACTGATCTGTCGGCCAGCAAGAGAAGAGTAAATTTGATTGCCGGAGGATTCGATGCAGACGGCGAGGGGTCGCACGTCAGGGAGGTCTATGCCACTCAGATCTCCACAGCAGTTCAGTTGGGAAAGCGACCCCGACCTGAGGAGAACATTGTCATCTCATTCTCTGAAGATGATTTGACACATGTCACAACCCCCCACAACGATGCTTTGGTTATCACAGCAGATATTGACGGTTGTGACGTGGCAAGGATTCTGGTCGACGGAGGCAGCTCGACAGACATCCTATTTCTGGACGCTTTTGAGAAGATGGGAAAGTCCAAGCGTGACCTGAAGAGGGTTGACCTTCCGCTGATTGGGTTTGCAGGAAGGACAACTTATCCACTGGGGGAACCATGCCAGTGATTTTTGGCGAGGGATGGAAGAGCATCAAGGTATCGGTCACCTTCCTGGTGGTCGATTCACCTACATCCTACAACGCCATCCTAGGGAGGACCACAATCAATCCGAACAAGATTGTGGCCTCCACGGTCCATCAGAAGATGAAGTTCCCCACTCCCAACGGGATCGGAGAAGTGCTCGGCGACCAGCCTTCCTCGCGGCAATGCTACGTGAACTGTCTGCGCAGGAAGAACCAAAGGGAGGCCCTCGCCATTGAAACAGAGGCCGACCCTCGCGAGGATTTGGCTCGGCCAACACCCATGGAGGAATTATAAGAGGTCGAGGTCTATGAGCCAGACAAGAAGGTGCGCATTGGGACCACCTTAAAAGAGGATTAGAAGGAGGCCATGACCGCCCTCCTCAAGGAATTTAAGGAGCTCTTCGCTTGGCAGCCGAGCGATATGCCGGGAATCAGCACAGATATCATCTCCCACGAGCTCAGGATAGACCCTTCCACCAAGCCGATCGCCCAAAAAAGAAGATCGTTCGGGACGACAAGCGTTTGGCGATCAGGCAGGAGGTTGGCAGGCTGATTGAGGCTGACTTCGTCAGAGAGGTGAGATACCAGAGCTGGGTCGCCAACCCAGTTTTGGTCAAGAAATCGAACGGCAAGTGGAGGATGTGCGTCGACTTCCGCAATTTGAACAAGGCTTGCCCTAAGGACTCATATCCCCTGCCCAGGATTGATCAGCTGGTCGATGCTACCTATGGTCACGAGATGCTGAGCTTCATGGACGCCTATTCAGGCTACAACCAGATCAGAATGCATCCAGACGATGAGGCTCACACAACTTTCTATGCAGACGGAGACATTCTGTGCTACAAGGTGATGCCCTTTGGTCTCATTAATGCTGGGGCAACTTATCAGCGGATGGTGAATCACCTGTTCCAGGACATGCTAGGGAAAAACATGGAGGCTTATGTGGATGATATGCTTGTCAAAAACATCAAGGGTAATCCGCACACAACAGACCTCCGCGAAGATTTCGAATGCATGAGGAGACACAGCGTTCGCCTGAACCCTGCAAAGTGCACCTTTGGGGTCAAGTCTGGCAAATTTCTGGGTTTCATGGTCAGCGAAAGGGGCATCGAGGCAAACCCAGAAAAGCTGAAGGCCATAGAAGAAATGAAGTCGCCAACCTTCCACAAGGAAGTCCAATGCCTGAATGAACGCCTAGCTGCTCTCAACTGCTTCCTCTCCAAAGCGAGCGACAGGTCCCTCCCATTTTTCAAAACTCTGAGGGCCAACCGCAAATTCGAGTGGACGCCAGACTGCGAGGAAGCGTTCCAATCCTTGAAGAGGCATATCCAAACACTCCCAGCTCTGGCAAAGCCTGTTCCAAGCGAGCAACTCTTCCTTTATTTAGGCATTAGCGAGGTGGCAGCCAGTGTTGCTTTAATAAGGGAGGAAAAAAATATTCAGAGTCCAGTGTATTTCATTAGCAAAATGTTCAACTCAGCTGAAATAAAATATGTCCAGATTGAGAAGTATCTCTATGCCTTAGTTATCGCTGCTCTGAAACTGAGACCTTACTTTCATGCGCACGACATCACGGTCCTCACCAATCAACCACTCAAAAACTTCCTGATCAAGCCAGACTCTTCAGGAAGAATGGTCAAGTGGGCGATCGAGCTCAGCGAATTCAAGATCAAATTTGCGCCAAAAACGGCCATCAAAGGTCAGGCACTAGCTGATTTCATTGTAGAAAGCACGAGTAACGGTCAAACAAAAGCAGAAAACAGGCCAAGTCAGGATACAGACAACAATCAAATTTGGGAGCTCTATACGGACGGATCTTCGTCACGAGATGGCTCGGGGGCAGATTTAATTCTTATCCCTCCTGAAGGCGAGCCTTTGAAGTACGCGATTGCCCTAACATTCCCGGCGACCAATAATGAAGCAGAATATGAGGCTCTTATCACTCGACTCAGACTAGCAAAAGGAATGGGTATAGCTGCGCTTAAGGTAAAGAGTGACTCGGAACTCATTGTCAACCAGGTTAATGGCACCTACGAGGCAAGAGTGGAAAAGATAAAAAAATACCTCAGCATCGCCAAGAAGCTCGTCGCAGAAATCCCAAATTTCGCGATTGAGTCTATTCCTCGCCAGGAAAACCAGATGACAGACTCCTTGAGTAAACTGGCATTTGGAGGGACAACAATCCATGATGTGCGATTTCTGGAAAAGGCCCTATGTTCAGTCCTTGAAAGCAGAGTAGAAGTCTTCAACATTCAAGGACAGGTCACATGGATGACTCCGTTTCAGAGTTATTTGAAAGAAGGGATCCTCCCGGATGATGAAGGCGAATCCACGAGGATAAGACGACTCGCGGCCAGTTATCTAATTATAGATGGAGAACTCTACAGAAGAGATTACTCAACACCTTACTTAAGGTGTGTTGCTCATCCAGAAACAGAAAGAGTTCTTCGAGAAGGTGCTCGATCGTTAACAATGAAAATCTTCAGGTTGGGATACTATTGGCCAACCTTGGGAAAAGATGCAGTTGAATTAACGCAGAAGTGTGAGACTTGTCAGCAGTTTGCACCACGATCAGGTCGACCATCAACACTATTATCCCCAATGGCGGGTGCCTGGCCTTTCACTCAATGGGGGATCGATATATTAGGTCATTTCCCTAATAGCACTGGTCAACGCACCCACATTATAGTGGCGATCGACTACTTCACTAAGTGGATAGAGGCGAAAGCTCTAGCTTCTACAATGGAATTTCAGGTCATCAAAATTCCTAAAGATCAACATATTCTCCAGGTTTGGCATTCCCAAAATACTCATCAGTGATAATGGTCCGCAATTCATTGGATAGGAGCTCAAATGGCTCTGTGAAGAATATCATGTCGACTATCGTTTCAACTCGGTGCATCATCCTCAAACGAATGGGCAAGCTGAAGCAGCCAACAAGGTTGTTTTAGCAGGACTCAAGAAAAGGGTTCGAGCATTCAAAGGGAATTGGGCAGAACAGCTGGAAAACGTATTATGGGCCATCAGAACAACGCCTAAGGCGGCCACAGGATAAACACCTTTCAGTTTAGTGTATGGATCAGAAGCAGTGGCACCCGCCGAAATAGCAGTGCCTACCCACAGAATCCTACACTTTAACGCGGAAGCAAACGAAGTCGAGCGCAGAACTGACCTTGACTTGGCAGAAGAAAAGAGATGGTTATCAGAAAAAGACACAAGCAAAGATGCACCTGGCGACCGCTCGATATTTCAACAGAAAATTCAGCGCTCGCCAATTTTTCGTGGGGGAGATGGTTATGAGAAGGAATGAATTCACAAGGCTAGACAGTCAGAATAAACTTTCAGCCAAATGGGAAGGGCCGTAGAAAGGTAATAGAGATCGCCGCGCAAGGATCCTATTATTTGGAAACCACCGAAGGCGAAAGGTTACCTCGTCCATTCAATTTCGAGCATCTAAGGAGATTTCATACATAGCTTGTAATCAAACTGTTATGTTAATAAAATAAAGTCATTCCTTCATAAAGCATGCCCACTCGAAGCAAATCGAAGAAAAAAGACCTGACGCCAAGAGTCAGGCAGAGACCTGATAACCGAATCAGGCACAAAAAGCCCTATCGCCAAAGATAGGCCAAAAATCCCTAACAACAAAGTTAGGCCAAAAAGCCCTATCGCCAAAGATAGGCCAAAAAGCCCTAACAACAAAGTTAGGCCAAAAGCCCTAACGCCAAAGTCAGGCCAAAAGACCTATCGCCAAAGATAGGCCAGAAAGCTCTGACACCAAAGTCAGGCCAAAAGACCTAGCAATAGAGTTAGGCAAAATAAAAGACCTGACGCCAAAGTCAGGCAGCAGACCTGTTATCAAAATCAGGCCGGAGTCCTAACAACAAGGATAAATCAACCCATCAAAGGAGTTATCCTCTTATACGATAGACAGATTTCAGAAGAATTATCGGCTAAGGATGACATCTCCTTTACGAAACAAATCATCAAGAACGTATAAGGAATTTTAGGCAATCACTATGGATGATGAAGCCTTAAGATAACAAATTCCTGGTTATTAGATGAAACACCTCAAAGGTTTAAACTCCAAAAAAGTAATATCTCTTTGAACTTAGAAGTCTATACTTTTAAGTAACTAGAGTATTGTCCTTAGAAAGTTCATATAGACTTATGCTTGGTCCAAGGCTTTAAGAGTCGAGGCCATTACAAAGCAAGAAAAAGTCAAGAGTAATTATGATTAAGATATCGGATGAATAGCCGACACATTCAAAGTCGAGTAAACGCTCATGAATATAAAGGCATTCAATATAAAAGAACCGAGTCTTGAATCAAATAAATAATTACAAAGTGAACGAAAAATTACAAAGAAAAACCAACTATCTAAAAAGCAAAGGAAATACGGTCGACAGAGAGGTGGAGACTTCAAGCTTTCGGGTCCTTGGAGGCAGAGGCGTCTGGCTCGCCTTCGGGGGCAGGAAGGCTCGGCTCGCCTTTGGGGGCAACTTCTTCAGCCGCACCTGGGTCAACCTCTTCAGCAGCAGTAATAGGCTGCGGAAAGGTTCGACTTCGGAGAAAACCCTTCAAGGACTCAACTTCCCCAATGGGAAAGTTGGGATCGACCGCCTGGATATCATCAACCAGGACTTGGAGAAAATCGGCAATCGCCGACTTCATCACCTTCAAAGCGCAGTCCTCGAAATCCTCAGAGGCCTTGAATGCCTCGACTACGCTTTGGGGCGAAGGGACAACCTTTAGCTGTTCAGATAGCCATTCCCTCTCTTCCTCCAGGGCGATCGCCTGTCTTCGGCAGTAGCCCTTTGGGCCTCCGTAGCTTCCTTCAGGGAGTCAGCAGCAGCCCTTTGCGCCTCGGCGGCGACCCATTGAGCTTCCGACTCTTCCCCATCGGCCTCCCTCTGCTTGATGTCAGCAAGGAGACTCTGCTCCTTACTGAAGTACTCCATCCGGGCGTTATCCACCAAGGCGATCGCAGCGTCAGCGGTCGTCTTGATGGCCCCCATCTGCCCGGGGGTAATCCCCGTGCTTCGATACTGCTCCAGCTCGACAAGCAGGTCTGAATGCTTGTCGGCGAGCTCTCCGAAGACGCGGCCAATCACCACCTCTTCCCGAACAAGCTGGCAACAAAGGAAGAATGAGAATTGTCAGGATACGAACAAAAGGGAACGACAAAAAATGATGAAGAAGGAAAAAGGAGACGAGGCCTTACCAGAGAGACTAGTGCGTAGTGGGACCGCAGGAACCCCTCGATCTGAGGTAGCTCCGTGGGAATGGGCGAGCGGTCCTTGGGGGGAATTATCCCGTCAAGGAGCCGCATGCACATGTCTGGGCTACCCCGGAGGCTCTTCTGGGCAGAGACCCCCTTCTTCGCAAGGTCTCCGCAAGGGAACCTGGCCCCCCGAGAGTTCGCAGCCTTGAATGGCTGGAACAGGCTCGCCATGGAGAAATACTCCTCCTCGGGAACCTTTGAGGAGCTGGGGGCGTCAGGCCCCTTCTTCTGGGTCCCAGACTCCTTGGGCGGGACTGAGGGCACAGTAGGAGGAGGGGGCGCCAAGGCTAAAGCCTTCCCCTGGCCGTCCGTAGGGCCCTGAGGAGAAGGAGGAATGGGCCCCAAGGCCGGAGCCTTCCCCTTACCGGCGGAAGGACCCTTAGGGGGAGGAGGACGAGGATGCTGTTCAACAACCGGATGCTCCTCACTCCTGACCTTCTTGGTAGGAGGAGGAGGAGGGTCTCGAGCCACGTCAGCCGTGGACTTTTCTGCAAAACAAAAAGGAAAAGATACGTTCAATAAGTTTAGAAAACTTGGAAACAAGGCAGAGTATGGAAACGATACAGGGCGAAACAACGTACCTTGTTGGCAAGGGCCAACAGTGGCCAAAGGGAGGGCCTCTTCCGGTTTCCTCTTGGACGAACGCCTAGAGGGGGGAGGAGGAGAATTCAGCAGAGCCTGGTCGGCGGACAGCCCCGCCGTTCCCTGGTCATCAAAGAGACCTATCAGTTTTTGACTCTTGCCTACGGCCTTGCCTACAAACGATAAAACAAGAAAGGGTTAGAAAGGGTTACCCAATCATCAAAGATTTGCGTGGCCTGATGAATGCCCGCCATCTCGAGCATGTTCTCTGTGGTCTCTGCCACGGAGTGGATGAAGTGGAATGAAGATGATCGATGTATCCGGAATAGGTCATCGATAGCGTTCCGGTCGCTCCCGGATAGCTCATCAAACTCAGGAGGAAAGTCCCTAACTGGGGTAGACAACTTCCAAGGCACCCCCCTATAAAAGAAGTAGAACTTCTTATAGTTGGAGTTGGTGGCTCGGAAGTCGTCGACCAACCGGACGTGGACGTTCCAATTCCATGCTTGAAGGCCCCTCCACTCAGCAAACTTCGGCCATCGGGACTGGAAATGGTGGAGATGATTCGTCCCAGCCGCCAATCGGAAAAAGCACCGGAACAAGGCCAATGAATACGTCCATTCTTGACGTATGCATAGGAGCTTGAATCTAGCCCATATCCTAATGGCGTTGGGAACGAGCTGCGTGGGATGTATCATGTAGAACCGGCACAGTGCCTGCAAATCCCCGCAGAGAGGAAAACGCTACCCATCATCGATCTGGGCCGCATATAAGTAAACATATCCGCTGCAAGGGTAATGCAGACCCATGCCCGGGTATCTAGGGACATCCCCCGGACCAAGACCGCCAAGCACCACCATCGTCTTGAAATACGTTGGCTTCAACTCGTTGGGCTTAACATCTACTCAAAACGGTTCAAATATAGCACAACAAGCATAAGAAACAAGGAAAAACAGGGGATATTCCTAAAACAGAGCAATGAAGTAACAAAGGTTTACCTTTCGGAGAGAAAATAGGCGTATGAAGCTCAGACCCATCTACCACCACAGGAGTGGCTGCGGACCTCCCCAGGTCAGTCTGTCCCCCCGTGGAAGAGGGCACGACACTATCCTTAATGGTTAAGGGGGCATTGGCGTTCTTGGGCACCTTGGAGGAGGAAGAAGGAGCCTTAGTGGCTGTGTGCTTGATCTTTTGACTGTGGGTAGCCATGGGAATAGTTGGAAGAAAAGTTGAAGAAGATTGAAAGAGAAGAAGGTTTCGCAAAAGAAGCTCTGAATGTCTGAACGAATGAATATGCGTAAAAAACAAAACAAAGAAACTGATGTCTCTTATATAGACCAAAAAGAGTAACCGCCACGGGCGAATCGAAACGACGCAGGAGAATAATTGCACCTTTTTGGAAAAAACCGAAGCAATGTCAGAATTCCAAGAGACACCTCGGGGAGACAAACGGTCGGCCAGTACAGACAGCTGTCAGACTGCCCTTGGTTTACGGAATAATAAATGACAGGAGTGCCCCAAGCGACCGTTCAATTTCCGGATGACTGTGCAGTCATTAAATGCTAAAGTCCACTGAGCAGACAAAGTGATCGCCAACACACTGATAGGCTTTATCAGAAATACCTTTGGTAGGTAATGGCCGCCTAGCAAAGGAAGATAAACTTTATCAGGCCTAGGTTACCTCGGGTGATCGCCAAGAGGGAATAAAAGGAGGAATATTCCTTCAGCTTTGAACAATGGGGTGACTGCTCGCCAAACGAACCTGGAGTGCTCCAAAGGTCATGAACCGTTACAAGAGACGAAGAAAGCCGAATTTAAGGCGTCACTATCTAAATCCCTACCAAGAAATCAAGCTCGACTGAAGAAACTTCAATCAAGCTTCGGGGGCAAATGTTGGGTATCGATAGTGACAGCCCAATAAAGAAAAGGCCTTGAAGACCCAATAACCCTGGAGGGGGTAAACCCAAGATATTCAAACTGGATCGGCTTAAGTACAAGTCAACTTGGCCCACCATCAAGTAGCCCAGAATCGAACCCAAAGTCTCTAGGGACGCCAAAGGCTCCCAGACTGCTCGCCATTCTTCACCAGGCCGCGACCTCTCACTGCTCGCCTAGGGATTGCTTGCCCCGAAGAGAGCCTTGCCTCTCTCCTCTGGTCCCACTAAACCGCTAATAAGGAAGTGGCCACGATATCCCGCGTATCTCGGTCACATATTTACTAAAGATTAGATATGGTAACTGCAATATCTCGCAGTAACTGTCGTATCTTATGATACGAATCTTCAGTAACACAATATACACTAAAGATATTCAGCTGCCTTATACGGTTTGATCTCTCCTACCCTATAAATACCCTTGCTTTACATACGTTCCTTACGTTTTTGAGATACACATGCACATATACTCATTTAAGCATCGAAGAGGGACCCAGAGACACCCCCTATGTTGCGCTCCCCTACCTGCAGGTTCACCGGAGTTGGAGCAGAAGCATCTTTCCACCCTCGTCTGACATTTAATTCACTGCCAGATCAACATCCAGGATTTCACGATCCAACATACCCATTGCAAATATTCCAGAACAAACATATTTTGCACCGATATTAACATATATCTCAATTACAGGGTCGAAACTAACCGAGATCTGCACTAAGTATCGTTCTGTCAAATTTTGCACCGATATTAACATATATCTCAATTACAGGGTCGAAACTAACTGAGATCTGCACTAAGTCTCGTTCTGTCAAATTTTGCACCGATATTAACATATATCTCAAATTTTAGAAGATAGTTGGACAAAAGAGGTTGTATTCAGTTTAATCTATTCACGAATAACGATAAGGACATACAATAGTATTCAGTTTACTCTTTTACCTATGCTTATAGTGTTTATGGTGTCTACTCTTGCTTATCTTCTTATCTTTGTTCGACAGTAAAACAACAAAACTTGAGATTAATGAAGATGTAAAACACAACATCAAATTGTTAAGAAGATTCATAATTAGTACATTTCTTCAATTCTCTTATGCTTTTTCGATTGATAAGATGCTTAAGGCTTATTTTCGAAAGAATCACTAATACAAGACAGCGAGAAGAAGAATTTACTAACTAATCCACAACACGAACTAATCATAATTAACAACAATTACAAATCAAAGATGAAAAAAATAAAACCTCAGCAAATTGGAAGAGTGTAGAGAAAGACACTGAACAGGATTGAGAGTGAAGAGTACAGTTGGTTAAAATTGTCTGGATGAATTCCCATCCTCTACTCACGTGGCTTATAAGCTAAACGTGGCAGAGACAATTACTGGATAAGTCCTACTTATTTCTACCCAACTCTCTAATCAGCCCATTATTTCTAATTAACCACGACCCAAGTAATACGGCTCGTAACAACGCACCCCCCTCAAACTACGACCTTGTCCTCAAGGTTGAAGTCGGGAAATATCTTCTTAACATCCTCCAAAAACTCCCAAGTGGCATCCTTGTCTTCCTGTCCTTCCCATTTGATGAGTAACATGGTCGCGACTCTATTACCCCTACGAACCATATTCCTACCAATGATAGCTTGAGGAATACTACGTTCCCTATTGATTCCTTCTGGCAATGGTATGACTTGGCTCACATCTCCTCGAGCTAGTTTGAGTTGGGAAACATGTATCGTGGGGTGAATTAATGCCGAACTCGGAAGGTCCAATTTGTAAGCGACCTTACTGATCCGATCCATCACCTTAAAAGGACCATAATACCTCGGTTGCAGCTTTTGGTTTCCTCCCTTCCGCATCGAATGCTGACTGTGAGGGTGTAACTTAAGAAATACCCGATCTCCAATCTGAAATTCCCGATTGGATCTCCTCCGATTCGCCACTTGACTCGTTCTATTTCTCTCCCTTTCCAAATGAAACTTCAGTAACTTAATACTTTCCTCCCTTTCCCTTAAGACGAGGTCCACCGATTCTACGTTTGAATCCTTAGGGAAGTAAGGTATGTGTAATGGTGGTTGGTAGCCATACAAGGCCTCGAAGGGTGTTGTTTTGATGGTCGAGCGGTAGGTGGTGTTATACCACCATTCCGCCAATGGTAACCACTACACCCAAGTATTTTGTTTCTCACCCACCATGCAACGTAGATATGTTTCAAGACAACGATTTACTACCTCCGTTTGGCCGTCCATCTGTGGGTGGTAAGAAGACGACATGCACAATGATACCCCCAGCCTACCAAATAGTTCTTTCCAAAATGTGCTTATGAAGATAGGATCTCGATCACTTACAATATTATTTGGCAAACCGTGGAGTCGATAAACTTCATCGACGAATACTTGCGCCACCAACTGAGCTGTATAAGGATGAGCTAGAGCTATAAAGTGTCCACACTTCGATAATCGATCTGTCACCACTAGTATTACTTCCTTTCCCTTAGACTTTGGCAATCCGGTGATGAAATCCATAGAGATGTCCGTAAATAGGGCTTGGGGTACCAGTAATGGTTGTAGAAACCCCGGTGATGCAGATCTGTCATACTTGTGTCTCTGACAGGTCTCACAATTTTTGATAAATTCCCTCACATAGCGCTTGAGACCTTTCCAATATAATAGGGATGTAATTCTTTGTAATGTTCCAGTCACCCCTGAGTGTCCACCCATTGTCGATTCATGAAATATCGAAAGAATTATCTTTTGAAATTGCTCATCCTTGCCTACCACCAAACGCCCCTTCCTCCTCAGTAAATTACCATCCCAATTGAATTTTGCCGAGGCTTGGCCCTGTTTCAGCACCCCTATCAGATCTGCATTTTCCTTATCTTGCAGCCAATTGTCCTTAATCTTTTCCAACAATTCGGATGGCACTGAAGATAGAGTCATATTCAGCAATTCCGATCCTTGAACCCTTGATAGTGCATCGGCCGCCTTATTTTCTACTCCCTTTTTATAGGCGATCTCGTAATCATAACCTAGGAGCTTCGCCAACCATGTATGTTGCAATTGCATAGAAAGACGTTGCTCAAGTAGAAACCTTAAGCTCCTATGATCCGTTTTAATCACAAAGTGCCAGTCAATCAAGTAGAAGTGCCATTTTTTTTATGGCGAACAGGATCGGTAACAAATCTATTTCATAAGGTGAGAGCGTTTGGTGTCATGTTGACAACCCCTTACTTATAAAAGCAATCGGGTGTCCCTGCTGCATGAGAACTGCCCCAATTCCTGTGTTCGACGCATCCGTTTCAACCACAACTGTCTCGCTCATGTTCGGAAGAGCTAACACTGGAGCTGTCATCATATTTTCCTTTTAACTTCTCAAATGCTTCAATAGCTTCTCAATTCCAATGAAATACTTCCTTCTTAAGCAGTTCAGTTAGGGGTCGGCTTATTGACCCGTATCCCTTCACAAATTTCCGATAGTAACCCGTCAACCCAAGGAAACCCGTAATTGTTTAAGGGTGTTCGATATGGGCCAATTCTTTATTGCCTCGACCTTTACAGTGTCGGTTGATACCCCTGCTCCTGTTACAACATGGCCAAGATATTCCACCTGTCTTCCACCGAAGCTGCACTTCGATTTCTTGGCGAACAAGGTACTGTGTCTTAGAATCAGTCAAACTACCTCCAAATGCTGCAAGTGTTGTTTTATGTCACTGCTGTAGACTAGGATGTCGCGAAAAAACCCAGCACAAACTTCCGAAGATGTTCTTTAAAAATCGAGTTCATAAGACTCTGAAACGTCGCTGAGGCGTTGGTCAAGCCGAACGACATAACCAAAAACTCGTAATGACCCTCATGTGTTTTCAAGGTTGTTTTCTGTATATCTACTGAGTCCATCCTTATCTGATGGTAACCTGATCTCAAATCGATTTTTGAAAAAATCGACGCTCCGTGTAGCTCGTCCAACAACTCGTCCACCAATGGTATCGGAAACTTGTCCTTTATGGTTATATCATTCAAACGCCGGTAATTTATGCACATCCTCCAAGTTTGATCCTTCTTCCTTACTAATATGACTGGCGAGGAAAATGGACTTGAACTCGGTCTTATAATTCTACTCTCGAGCATATCTTGCACCATCTTTTCTATTACATCTTTTTGAGGAGCTGGGTGCCTATACAGCCTCAAACTGACAATCTGTCTGCCCTGCTTCAAAGGTATCCGATGATCCACCTTTCTCTGCGGAGGTATCCCTTTTGGATCCTTAAAAACATCATCATAACGTCGTAACAGCTCAGCCAGCTCAGGGAACTCCTGTTCTTCTTCAGTGATGTTGGTCGACAATAGTGATGGACTGTCCTCATTGTTCGACAATAGTGGTGGACTGTCAACATAATTGGATTGAAGCGAGCTCTGATTTCTTTGCTAACAACTTATCCATCTTGTTCGGACTGCTGAAGTACACCGAACCTCCTCTCTGTCCCTTAAGCTCAGAAAGTTGATCATCCCTCACAAACCTCATCGTGAGCTTCCCGAAGTTCCATAAAATGTCGTCCAAGGTAGCGAGCCATTGTACCCCCAATACCATGTGATAATTTTCCAATGGTACTAAGAATACACTAGCAGAAAATTGGTGGCCTTGCATACACCAAGTGAATTCCCTGCAAATCCTATTGCACTTCATTGCACTCCCATTTTCTACCATCACCTTAAGTGGTGCCACGAACTCCGTTTGACATCCTAACTTGTCTGCCATGACTTCGTCAAGGAAGTTGTGGGTACTACCCGAATCAATGAGTAGTTGCAGCGTATTTTGATTAACTTCCCCTTCTACTTTCATTGTCGAATTGCCCAAAGTCCCTGTGATGGCATGCAGCGAAATCTCAGGTAATACTTCCTGTTCCACAGACTCTTCTTGCCATGGTAGTAATTCATTCTCATCTTGTTGATCCTCTCCCACTTCTATAAGGAAATTTTGCTTCCCTTTACACACATGCCCAACCAAGTATTTCTCGGGACGCCAGTAACACAACCCCCTTGCTCGCCTTGCCTCCATTTCTCTGTTGCTAGTGAGCCTGGTTCCCTTGTTTTCATACTTCCTCATAGTATTATTTCCAGCATTTGTACCAGCAGTATAATTTTCAGCCGAATTGGTAGAAACACAAAAGAAATTTCCATCATTCTTATTCGTATGTAAGGTGGCATTACTATCTACGACATTGCTACCTATTGTCCCAAGAGAGGTCGGAGACTGCTTACCCGGAGGAAACGACGCTCTAATGTGGTGTCGAGCACCTCCCTGAGATTGGATGATGGCATCGTGCAGCTTCGCCATTGCGTATGCTTCTTGCAGAGTCTGTGGATGCTGCATTCGGACAGAACCTTGCAGCTGTAATTCCAAACCGCCTATGAATTGACTCACGGATACTCTTTCGCTCACTTCCTCCATTAGTTGGATCTTATGGAGAAGTCCATCAAAAATACATTGATACTTCGCAAACGAGCCTTCTTGTCGGAGATTCTTCATCTCCAAGATAGGGTCCCCGAACTGTTCTTCCCCGAACCGAGCTTGCAGGGCTGCGACATACTCTTCCCAAGACAGGTTTCTACCCTGTTTCGCCTGGATCTTCATGAACCTTTGGTGCCACTACAGAGCCTCACTTTCGAGATGGATCACGACTACCTTCATCTTTGCTTCCGCAGGTGTTCTGTCGATCTCAAAGTAGTGTTCTACTTGGTACAACCAGCTAGCAATGTTTGCTCCATTAAACCGAGGAAAATCGATTCTACCAAACCTGTATGCTTGATGAGGTTCATGATGCTCCATCGTTTGTTGATGAGTGGCCTGAGGTGTAAGAGCAGTACCTGAAGTTGATTGCAGGTTGTTTCTCGGAGCTCCTCCCCTTGGACCCAAAATACTTGGAGTCTGCTTCAAATCTGCAATCTGGGCGGACAGATTTGCAGACAGCCCAGTCATCCATGACCTGATATCTTCAAACATCGACTGATTACGAAGGTTTGTTGCAGTCATCTGCTCTGACAGCTCCTCAAGCGTAGCATCCACTCTAGCATCCTTCTGGGCACGGGATTCCTTAGCTGATTCCATGCTTGGACGGTTCAATCGAAGGCTTCCCTACTAGGTAGGTCCTCCTTCAACAGAAACGACGGAAGGCGGTGGTTGTTGGCTCTGATACCACTGTTACGACCACAGAATCAAGCCGAACGGAAATTGGAAGAGTGTAGAGAAAGGCACTGAACATAATTGAGAGAGAATAGTATAGTTGGTTAAAATTGTTTGAATGAATTCCCATCCTCTACTCACGTGGCTTATAAGCTAAACGTGGCAGAGACAACTATTGGATAAGGCCTACTTATTTCTACCCAACTCTCTAATCAGACCATTATTTCTAATTAACCACGACCCAAGTAATACGACTCGTAACAAATTCATAGTTGCAGGATTTTTATTTCCCTTAAATAAAACTTAAAACTTTCACTTACGTTCTTACTGGAATCATCATCGCATCCAAATCACTATAAACCCTAAAAATCTGAGTTTTATTCGGTTACATCCAAATTTGATTGAATGAAGAATCTGGAGCAAGCAACATGAAAGTTATATCAAATCAAGCAAAAACGATAACAAAAAAGTTAGCTTTGGAGTTTAGAAAGAGAAACTGAAATAATTGAAGGACAATTCAAAACGAAGGATGAGCAGCAACGATGCTCTTTGGAGACTGTGCAATCTTTTCCCGGATCTTACAGGAGTTATCCCACTCCTCACGCCCCTGCGGTAAAAGCAATTACGGTAGCGAGAGGATGAATCAAATATTTTGATTAAGGCGAAAAAGACAACGAAGAGTCCGAAGAAAAAGAGGACGAGAAAGATATAGTTTGATTACGAAGAAGACGCTGAAACAAAGACGAAAAACCTTGCGCGGTGTTTCTTAAATTTGAGCTCTGACCCCTAAAAAGGAAATACTTTGTTTACGCATCCAAATGTTGACACATGATGTCACAATATGCGCCCTATGATTTTGCAAATATCAAATTTATTTTTTCTTTACTGACGAAAATATTCCATGGTCAGAAATATCAAATTATCAAAACTTGTACCTACGATTTTTCAATTTTGTCGGTAAAAGTAGTACCTTACTGAGAACATTATTTTGTTTGGTCCCTAATAATTATATTTACAGATCACATTTATATTGGTCGGAAAAAATTACATTTGCCCACAAAAAAAATGGCCAGTAAATATTTTTATCGGTGACATTTTGCCTAGGAAAAAAAAAGTCACCTAATCCTATATTTTTACTAGTGTTAATCAAGTCTGTAAACCTACTTCTATGGGTCCTTTGATGTAGAAAAATACATGGACTACAATTTATCTACAAAACAAGTGAACCTAATCATCAGTAAAGAAGCCTAAAATATCATTAAGGTTAGCTTTACTTTACTGAAAGCCGGTTGAAGTTCAAGTCAAGGGTTAATCAATCAAATTGCTTATTCAATTATTTTGAATTTAAATAATCTAAGTCAAAACAGTTTTAAACCTTTAAGAAATTGTTAACAGTAGAAGTTGAGGCATTGAAAAGTCAAGCATCTTTGCACTGGACATAATGTTGGATCACATACACCGTATTCTCATTCCAGATGTTTGCTCTGTAGACCTGCACAAAGAAAAGCCCGGGATGTCCCGTTGTTTCCCCTCCGATGACAAAGTAAGTCGGAGGTTCGTTTGTAATATTTGTATGTAAGGTTTTGGTAACAGAGAATACTTACCATCTAATGAAGGTGGTACTGAACTATTTATAACATTTCATACCTGTAACCATAGTTGAGTCAAAGCTTACCCTGGTCATTGTTGGGTATCGATAGTGACGGCCCAGTAAGAAAAGGCCTCAAAGGCCCAATAACTATAGAGGGGGTAAACCCATGACATCCAAACCGGATCGGCCCAAGTACAAGCCAAACTTGGCCCACCATCGAGTAATCCAGAATCGAGCCCAAAGTCTATAGAGACGCCAAAGGCTCTCAGACTGCTCGCCATTCTCTACCAAGTCGCGACCTTCCACTGCTCGACATGGGAGTGCTCGCCCCGAAGAGAGCCTTGCCTCTCTCCTCTGGTCCCACTAAACCGTTAATAACAGAGTGGCCAAGATATCCCGCATATCCCGGTCACATATTCACTAAAGATTAGATTTGGTAACTGCAATATCTCGCAGTAACTGCCATATCCCACGATCCGAATCTTCAGCAACTCAATATACATTAAGATATTCAGTTGCCTTTATACGGTTCTATCTCTCTTACCCTATAAATATCCTTGCTTTACATACGTACTTTACGTTTTGAGTTTTATACACACATATACTCATTTAAGCATCGGAGAGGGACCCAGAGGCACCCCCTCTGTTGCGCTCCCCTACTTGCAGGTTCACCGGAGTTGGAGCTGAAGCGTCATCCCAACCTTGTCTGGTATTCAATTCACTGCCAGATCAGCATTCAGGATTTCACGATCCAACATTTGGCGCCGTCTGTGGGAATCGAGCAATTCAGCCATGAGAACTCGATCCCAAAGCAACCGTCGGAATCAGACTAGGGAGCGATCCTCAGATAGCTCTGATTCCGCCGCCGCTTCACCGCTTCAACAGGAACCTGCCAGCCGAGCAGGAGTTAACGCTGTTCCTCTGCGGACAGCCCGAGAACATGTCGGTGATTCAAGACCGACCCCAGCTGCTGATCAAAACGGAGCCCCTGCGCCGCAGACAGTCCACATTGCGGGGCAGAATATTAATTTAACCCCCGAGATGGTCTCCTTGCTGGAAGCCATCCTAGGACAGGCGCGCCGCCAGGCCCCTGCTCCTCAGGAAAACAATCCCTCTGCTCCTAAGGAAAATCACCGCCCTGCTGCCACAGGGCCTTCACCTTCAGAAGCGGCCAATCCTAGTCCTGCTGCGCATCAGGAGGATCAGGAGATGACGTCAGGTCAGCAGTCCCTACCTCCAGCGCACACCAAGGAGCCAGTAGCCGCATATACTGCCAATCCTTCCGGTCCGCCTCCACCCGGAGCCTCTCCCATGTACTGCACTGTGGAGCAGATGGATGACCTCCTCAGCAAAAGGCTCCAGGAAAGACAGTTGACAGTCATAGCTCCCTTCAAGGAGCAGTCCTCTCATCCATTCACCGACGCGCTCGTCGCTATCAAAATCCCGAAGGATGTGGTTGCTCGGGCCATACCTGAGTATAGCGGTGGAGGAGATCCCACCGTACATGTCAACAAGCATGAGGCCTCCCTTCTGGGTAAGTCAAACGATCCCAATCATTTGGCTTTGCTATTTCCATCTACTCTTTCGGGTTCGGCTTCGTCCTGGTTCTTCGGCCTCCCTGCAGGATCAATCGGAACTTGGGCAGAGTTAAGAAGCAAGTTCCTGGAGAGATACATGGGCGAGCGCCAGTTGCTGAAGAGCGTGGTCGCCCTTGACTCGGTCAAACAGCAGCCTGGAGAGTCGCTGTCCAACTTCTACGGGCGTTTTCATCAAAACGTCACAGAATTAGATCGCCGAATCTCGGATGGGGAGATCATTCGAGCATTCTACAGAGGTCTGGATGTGGCCAACAAGGCCTCGAGAAAGCTGCGAAACAGCTATCACGTAAAGGAGATAGAGACATTGGAGGAGTTGGCATCCAGAGCGAAAGGTTTCATAGACCTTGAGCGCGCAAACATCGAGGCTAACCTCCTGACGACCTCGCTAAGGGTAACCCCTGAACCCCGACGCGATGGTAAGAAGGAGGTCAAGAAGGAGAAAAAGGGAAAAGAAAGTAAGCCGCGAGTCGAGTCTCTTCCAGCGCCTCGCCATCCAGAGGTCCCTGAGTACTTCACGCCTTTAAATAGGCAGATCTCAGCGGTACTAGTCGAGATGGAGAGGAGATCCTTGGCGAGGCCACCGATGCCTCGCCGAGGT
Organism: Chamaenerion angustifolium; assembly: GCA_946814005.1. Classification (NCBI taxonomy): domain Eukaryota; kingdom Viridiplantae; phylum Streptophyta; class Magnoliopsida; order Myrtales; family Onagraceae; genus Chamaenerion; species Chamaenerion angustifolium. The sequence goes on from OX328279.1 coordinate 9,131,328, forward strand.
GGGTTACCCATGGGCAAGGATGTCGAGAGCTATTGCAGATACCACAAGTGCAAGGGCCATAAGACAGACGATTGCAAGATTCTGAAACGAGATATAGAGAGGCTGATTCAGGGGGGAATGTTGAAGGAATTTGTGGCAGGGCGAGACCGAAGTCGAACGCCCCCCAGGAGACATCGTTCACCAGCCCCTGCGGATCAAGCTGAGCCTTCTGGAAGCAAGAGGAGAGTGAATCTGATTGCGGGAGGATTCGGCGCAGGCGGCGAGAGGTCAAACTCCAGAGAGGTCTACGCCACTCAGATCTCTACGGCAGTTCAGTTGGGGAAGCGACCCCGACCTGAAGAAAACATTGTCATCTCATTCTCTGAAGATGATTTGGCACATGTCACTACGCCCCACAACGATGCTCTGGTCATTACGGCAGATATAGACGGCTGTGATGTTGCAAGGATTCTGGTTGACGGAGGCAGCTCGACAGACATCCTGTTTCTGGACGCCTTCGAAAAGATGGGCAAATCAAAACGCGACCTGAAGAGGGTCGACTTTCCGCTGATCGGATTTGCGGGAAGGACAACTTATCCACTGGGGGCTATAACCATGCCAGTGATTTTTGGCGAGGGGTGGAAAAGCATCAAGGTGTCGGTCACTTTCCTGGTGGTCGATTCACCTACATCCTACAACGCCATTATAGGGAGAACCACGATCAACCCAAATAAGATTGTGGCCTCCACTGTCCACCAGAAGATGAAGTTCCCTACTCCGAACGGGATCGGAGAAGTGCTCGGAGATCAGCCTTCCTCGCGGCAATGTTATGTGAACTGTTTACGCAGGAAGAACCAAAGGGAGGCGCTCGCCATCGAGACAGAGGCCGATCCCCGCGAGGACTTGGCTCGACCAGCACCCATGGAGGAATTGGAGGAGGTCGAGATCGATGGTCCGGACAAAAAGGTGCGCATTGGGACCACCTTGAAAGAGGATCAGAAGGAGACCATGACCGCTCTCCTCAAGGAATTCAAAGAGCTCTTTGCCTGGCAGCCGAGCGACATGCCAGGAATCAGCACAGATATTATCTCGCATGAGCTCAGGATAGACCCCTCCATCAAGCCGATCGCCCAAAAGAGAAGATCGTTCGGAACTGATAAACGTTTGGCGATCAGGCAGGAAGTCGGCAGGTTGATTGAAGCTGACTTCGTCAGAGAGGTAAGATTCCAGAGCTGGGTAGCCAACCCAGTTTTGGTCAGGAAATCTAATGGCAAGTGGAGGATGTGCGTCGACTTCCGCGACTTAAACAAGGCTTGCCCCAAAGATTCATATCCCCTTCCAAGAATTGATCAGCTAGTCGATGCTACCTCGGGTCATGAGATGCTGAGCTTCATGGACGCCTATTCAGGCTACAACCAGATCAGAATGCATCCAGACGACGAGGCCCACACTGCTTTCTATGCTGACGGGGACATTCTATGCTACAAGGTGATGCCCTTTGGTCTCATCAATGCCGGGGCAACTTATCAGCGGATGGTGAACCGACTGTTCCAGGACATGCTGGGAAGGAACATGGAGGCCTACGTGGATGATATGCTCGTTAAATCCATCAAAGGCAATCCTCATACCACCGACCTCCGTGAAGCTTTTGAATGCATGAGGAGACACAGCGTTCGCCTGAACCCAGCAAAGTGCGCCTTTGGAGTCAAGTCCGGGAAGTTCCTGGGTTTTATGGTCAGCGAAAGGGGCATTGAAGCAAACCCGGAAAAGCTAAAGGCCATAGAAGAAATGAAGTCACCAACCTGCCATAAGGAAGTCCAATGCCTGAACGGCCGACTAGCTGCTCTTAACCGCTTCCTCTCCAAAGCAAGCGACAAGTCCCTCCCGTTCTTCAAAACCTTGAGGGCCAACCGTAAGTTCGAATGGACGCCAGACTGCGAGGAAGCATTCCAGTCCTTGAAAAGGCATATTCAAACACTCCCAGCTCTGGCAAAACCCGTTCCAGGCGAGCAGCTTTTCCTCTATTTAGGCATTAGCGATGTGGCAGCCAGTGCTGTTTTAATAAGGGAGGAGAATAATGTTCAGAGTCCAGTGTATTTCATTAGCAAAATGTTCAACTCAGCAGAAATAAAATATGTCCAGATTGAGAAGTATCTCTATGCCTTAGTTATTGCTGCTCGGAAGCTGAGACCATACTTTCATGCGCACGACATCACGGTCCTCACCAATCAACCTCTCAAAAACTTCCTGATGAAGCCAGATTCTTCAGGAAGAATGGTCAAGTGGGCGATCGAGCTCAGCGAGTTCAGGATCAAATTTGCGCCAAAAACGGCCATCAAAGGTCAAGCACTAGCTGATTTCATAGTGGAAAGCACGAGTAACGGTCAAGCGGAGGCAGAAAACAGGCCAAGTCAGTCAGCAAACGACAATCAAATCTGGGAACTCTATACGGATGGGTCTTCATCAAAAGAAGGCTCGGGGGCAGGTTTAATTCTTATTCCTCCTGAGGGCGAGCCTCTGAAATACGCGATCGCCTTGACATTCCCGGCGACCAATAACGAAGCAGAATATGAGGCTCTTATCACTGGACTCAGACTGGCAAAAGGAATGGGTATAACAGCGCTTAAAGTAAAAAGTGATTCCGAACTTATTGTCAATCAGGTTAATGGCGCCTACGAGGCAAAGGGAGAAAAGATGAAGAAATATCTCGGTATCGCCAAAAAACTAGTTGTGGAAATCCCAAATTTCGCGATTGAGTTTATTCCTCGCCAAGAAAACCAGATGGCAGATTCTTTGAGTAAGCTAGCCTTCGGAGGGGCGACAATCCAGGATGTGCAATTTCTGGAAAAGGCCCTATGTTCAGTCCTTGAAAACAGAGCGGAGGTCTTCAACATTCAAGAACAGGTCACCTGGATGACCCCGTTCCAGAATTATTTGAAAGAAGGCATCCTCCCAGAGGACGAAGGCGAATCCACTAGGATTAGAAGACTCGCAGCCAGTTATCTAATCATCGATGGAGAACTCTATAGAAGAGGTTATTCGACGCCTTACTTGAGATGTGTTGCTCTACCCGAAACAGAAAAAGTTCTTCGAGAAGCTCATGAAGGGGCAGCGGCATGTCATGAAGGTGCTCGTTCACTAAGCAGGAAAATATTCAGACTGGGATATTACTGGCCGACCTTGGGAAAAGACGCAGCCGAATTAACACAGAAGTGTGAAATTTGCCAGCAGTTTGCACCACGATCGGGTCGACCATCGACATTATTATCCCCAATGGCGGGTGCCTGGCCCTTCGCTCAATGGGGAATCGATATATTGGGTCCTTTTCCCATTAGCACTGGTCAGCGTACTCACATTATAGTGGCGATCGACTACTTCACTAAGTGGGTAGAGGCGAAAGCTCTAGCTTCGACAACGGAATTCCAAGTTATCAAGTTCATGCAGGTCAACATATTCTCCAGGTTTGGTATTCCCAAAATACTCATCAGCGATAATGGTCCGCAATTCGTTGGAAAGGAATTGAAATGGCTCTGTGAAGAGTATCACATCGACCATCGCTTCAGTTCAGTACATCACCCTCAAACGAATGGGCAAGCTGAAGCAGCCAACAAGGTTGTCTTAGCAGGACTCAAGAAAAGGGTTCGAGCATTCAAAGGGAACTGGGCAGACGAACTGGAAAACGTATTATGGGCCATCAGAACAACGCCTAAGGCGGCCACAGGAGAAACGCCTTTCAGTTTAGTGTACGGATCAGAAGCAGTAGCACCAACTGAATTAGCAGTGCCTACCCACAGAGTCCTACACTTTAACGCGGAGGCAAATGAGATCGAGCGCAGAACTGACCTCGACTTGGCAGAGGAAAAGAGATGGCTCTCGGAAAAAACACAGGCAAAAATGCGCTTGGCGACCGCTCGGTATTTCAATAGAAAAGTTAGCGCTCGCCAATTTTTCGTGGGGGAGATGGTTATGAGAAGGAATGAATTTACAAGGCTGGACAGTAAAAACAAACTTTCAGCCAAATGGGAAGGACCATACAAAGTAGTAGAGATCGCCGCACCAGGATCCTACTATTTGGAAACCACCGAAGGCGAGAGGTTACCTCGTCCATTTAATTCAGAGCATTTAAGAAGATTTTATGCATAGCTTGTAATCAAACGGATTATGTCAATAAAAGAAAGCCATTCCTTCACAAAGCGTGTCCACTCGAAGCAAGCTGAAGCCAAAAAGCCCTGACGCCAAAGTCAGGCCTCAAAAAGCCCTAGCAACAAAGCTAGGCCAAAAGCCCTAGCACCAAAGCTAGGCCAAAAGCCCTGACGCCAAAGTCAGGCCTCAAAAAGCCCTAGCAACAAAGCTAGGCCAAAAGCCCTAGCACCAAAGCTAGGCCAAAAGCCCTAGCACCAAAGCTAGGCCAAAAGCCCTAGCACCAAAGCTAGGCCAAAAGCCCTGACGCCAAAGTCAGGCCTCAAAAGCCCTAACAACAAAGTTAGGCCAAAAGCCCTAGCACCAAAGCTAGGCCAAAAGCCCTGACGCCAAAGTCAGGCCTCAAAAGCCCTAACAACAAAGTTAGGCCAAAAGCCCTAGCAACCAAGCTAGGCCAAAAGCCCTGACGCCAAAGTCAGGCCTCAAAAGCCCTAGCAACAAAGCTAGGCCAAAAAGCCCTGTCGCCAAAGACAGGCCAAAAGCCCTAACAACAAAGTTAGGCCAAAAGCCCTAGCAACAAAGCTAGGCCAAAAAGCCCTGTCGCCAAAGACAGGCCAAAAGCCCTAACAACAAAGTTAGGCCAAAAAAGCCTTAGTAACAAAACTAGGCCACAAAAGCCCTAACAACAAAGTTAGGCCTCAAAAAACCTGACGCCAAGAGTCAGGCAAAGCCCTGACGCCAAAGTCAGGCCAAAAGACCTAGCAAAATGTTAGGCAAAATGAAAGCCCTGACGCCAAAGTCAGGCCAAAGAAAGTTTAGGCGATCACTATCGATGATAAAGCCTGACAAATTACAAATCCCTTGTTATTAGGCCAACACCTCAAAGGTTTAAACTTCAAAGAAGGTAATATCTCTTTGAACTTAGAAGTTTACGCTTTTAAGTGTCAAAAGTATTATCCTTAGAAAGTTTAGCTTATGATGGGTCTACGGTTTTAAGGGTCGACGACATTACAAAGCAAGAAAAAAGTGGAAAGTAATTATGAGTAAGATATTGGATAGCTAAATATGTTCGAAGTCGATTAAAGGCTCAAGAATATAAAAGCATTCAATAGAAAAATCCAAGTCTTCGACAGATAATTACAAACCAAAAACAGAAAATACAAAAATGGCTATCTAAAAAAGAAAAATACGGTCGCCAAGGAGTTAGGTACTTCAAGCTTTGGGGTTCTCGGGGGCAAAGACGCTCTGCTCGCCTTCGGGGGCAGAAGTATCGGGCTCGCCTTCAGGAGCAGCCTCCCCAGCAACAGAGGGCTGCGAAGGCTGACTCCGCAGGAAGGTCTTCAAGGAGGCAACTTCCCCAAGAGGAAAGTGGGGATCGACCGCCTGGACCTCCTCCACCAGGCCTTGAAGAAATTCGGCAATCGCCGACTTCATCACCTTCAAGGCCTGGTCCTCAAAGTCTTCGGAGGCCTTGAACTCCTCAATCACGGCATGGGGTGAAGGAACCGCTTTCAGCTGATCAGCCAGTCGGTTCTTTTCCTCCTCTAGGGCGACCCCCCTAGCTTCGGCAGCATTCCTCTGGGCCTCCGCGGCGACCCTAAGAGCGTCTGACTCGACCAACTGGGCACGAGCTTCCTTCAACTCGGCCTCCAGGCGAGCACGGACCGCCTCCCCTTCATCAAGGCACTGATGAAGGGCCTCAGCTTCATGAAGGAAGGCTGCAGCATCAGCCTCCCTCTTCTTGACATCAGCAAGGAGGCGCTGCTCCTTCCTGAAATACTCCTCCCGGGCGCCGTCCACCAAGGTGATTGCCATGTCAGCAGTCTTCTTGATGGCCTCCAACTGCCCGGGGGTGACTCCTGTGCTTCGGTATTGCTCCAGCTCGACAAGCAGTTCAGAGTGCTTGTCGGCGAGCTCGCCGAAAACGCGGCCGAGGATCACCTCTTCCCGAACGAGCTGACAACAAAAGCACAAGGAAAATGTCAAGTCATCAAAATGAAAAGGAATGACAAGGAATAAATAATGGAAAGAGGGCGAAATCATACCAGGGCAACTCGTTCGAAGTGGGTCCGTAAGAACCCCTCGATCTGAGGAAGCTCCGTAGGGACAATCGAACGGTCCTTGGGAGGAATTATCCCATCAAGGAGCCGCATGCACATATCCGGGCTACCCCGTAGGCTCTTCTGGGCGGGGTACCCCTTCTTGGCAAGGTCCCCGCAAGGGACCCAAGGCCTCCGAGAGTCCCCAACCTTAAAAGGCTGGAACAAGCTCGCCATGGAGCAGTACTCCTCGGCGGGAGCCCTCGAGGAGCTGGAAGCAGCAGGCCCCTTCTTTTGGGCCCCAGACTCCTTAGTAGGAGCCGTGGGCACTGAAGAGGCGGGAGGCGCCAAAGACAAGGCCTTCTCCTTAGCGGCGGAAGGGCCCTGAAGAGAGGGAGAAGGAGACGCCGTGTCCAAACCCTTCCCTTTGCTGGCAGAAAGGTCCTTAGGAGGGGAAGGAGAAGGATGTTGGTCGACATCAGGGTGCTCTTCACTCCTGACCTTCTTAGAAGGAGGAGGAGGAGGGTCCCGGGCCACGTCCGCCAAGGACTCCACTGCAAAGCAACAAGACAATAAGTCAGGAGTCAGAGAACCGCAGAATGTAAAAACATTAAATCAACAAAAGGCGAGGTAGTACCTGGTTGGCGAGGGCCAGTAGTGGCCGAAGGAAGCGTCTCCTCGGGCTTCCTCTTGGTCGAACGCCTAGAAGGAGGAGGGGGAGAGCTTAGCAGCACCTGGTCGGAGGACAATCCCGCCGATCCCTGGTCATCAAAGAGACCTATCAGTTTTTTGCTCTTGCTTACAACCTTCCCTACAAGTAATAAAACAAGGGAAGGGTTAGAAAATTACCCAATCATCAAAGATTGGTGTAGCTTGATGAATGCCCGCCATCTCAAGGGCATTCTCGGTAGTCTCCGCCACTGAGCGGATGGACTTGAACTGAGATGACCGATGCAGCCGATATAAATCGTCGATGGCATTCCGATCACTTCCGGACAATTCTTCGAAGGAGGGAGGAAAATCCTTGTCCGGAGCAAACAATTTCCAAGGTACGCCCCCCTTATACAAGAAGTAAAACTTCTTGTAATTGGAGTTAGTGGCCCGAAAATCATCGATCAGGCGGACATGGACGTTCCAAGCCCATCCTTGAGGGCCTCCCCACTCCGAAAACTTCGGCCAGCGGGATTGGAAGTGGTGAAAGTGGTTAGCCCCTGCTGCCAGCCGGAAGAAGCACCGGAACAGGGCCAGTGAATATACCCATTCCTGGCGTAAGCATAGGAACTTGAAGCCTACCCACATTCTGAGGGCATTCGGGACAAGCTGTGTGGGGTGAATCCCGTAAAACTGACACAAGGTCTGTAAATCCTCACAGAGAGGAAAACGCAACCCAGCATCGATCTGGGCCGCATAAATGTAAACCTCTCCATCGTGAGGAAAATGCAGACCTAAGCCAGGATACCTAGGAGCATCCTCCGCACTAAAGCCACCAAGCGCCACCATGGTCTTAAAGTAAGCCGGCTTCAGTTCGTTAGGCTTGATATCTACTCAGAATGATTCAAGTATGGCACAGCAAGTATAAAAACAAAGGAAAACAGAGGATATTGCCAAAATAGAGCAATAAAAGGGCGAAAGTTTACCTTTTGGGGAAAAAATAGGCGTGTTCAGCTCAGGGCCATCTACCACCACTGGGGTGGCCGCAGACCTTCCCACGTCAGGCTGTTTCCCCGCTGAGGAGGGCACAACTTCATCCCTAATGGTCAAGGGAACACCGACATTCTGAGGGGCGCTGGCTTTGTTAGCACCCTTGATGGCCATGTGTTTTATTCGCTGACTTCTGGGGGCCATGGAAATGGTCGAAATGAGAACTGAAGAGGATTGAAAGAGAAAGGGAAGGTTTGCAGCGAAGTTCTGAAAATCTGAAGGAGTGGATAAGCGTAAAAAACAAAATGCAGAAACTGACGTTTCCTATATAGACCAAAAGGGGAGTAACCGCCACGAGCAAATCGAAGCGACGCAGAGGAATAATTGCACCCTTTTGGAAAAAACCGAAGCAATGTCAGAATTCCAAGAGACAACGGTTGGCTGGTACAGACAGCTGTCAAGCTACCCTGGGTTTACGGAAAAGTAAATGTCAGGCGTGCCTCAAGTGACCGTTCGATTTCTGGACAACCGTGCAGTTATTAAATGCTAAAATTCCACTAAGGAGACAAGGTGGTCGCCAACGCACTAATAAAGCTTTAGCAGAAATACCTCGGGTAGATAATGATCGCCTAACTAAGAAAGATAGACTTCCATAAGCCTGAGTCACCTCGAGTGATCGCCAAAAGGGAATAAAAGGAAGGATATTCTTTCGGCTTTGAACAGAGAAGGAATCGCTCGCCAAATGAGCTCGAAGTGTCTCAAAGGCACTGAACCATTACCAAAGACGTCACTATCTAAAACCCTACCAGGAAATCAAGCTCGACTGAAGGAACTTCAATCAAGCTTCGGGGGCAAATGTTGGGTATCGATAGTGACGGCCCAGTAAGAAAAGGCCTCAAAGGCCCAATAACTATAGAGGGGGTAAACCCATGACATCCAAACCGGATCGGCCCAAGTACAAGCCAAACTTGGCCCACCATCGAGTAATCCAGAATCGAGCCCAAAGTCTATAGAGACGCCAAAGGCTCTCAGACTGCTCGCCATTCTCTACCAAGTCGCGACCTTCCACTGCTCGACATGGGAGTGCTCGCCCCGAAGAGAGCCTTGCCTCTCTCCTCTGGTCCCACTAAACCGTTAATAACAGAGTGGCCAAGATATCCCGCATATCCCGGTCACATATTCACTAAAGATTAGATTTGGTAACTGCAATATCTCGCAGTAACTGCCATATCCCACGATCCGAATCTTCAGCAACTCAATATACATTAAGATATTCAGTTGCCTTTATACGGTTCTATCTCTCTTACCCTATAAATATCCTTGCTTTACATACGTACTTTACGTTTTGAGTTTTATACACACATATACTCATTTAAGCATCGGAGAGGGACCCAGAGGCACCCCCTCTGTTGCGCTCCCCTACTTGCAGGTTCACCGGAGTTGGAGCTGAAGCGTCATCCCAACCTTGTCTGGTATTCAATTCACTGCCAGATCAGCATTCAGGATTTCACGATCCAACAGTCATCATTGCTGTCCTCAGGCGAGCTGACCCTAGTTACTTTACCGAATATTCTCTTGTAGTGGCTACTCCACTGTAGGCTATCCTTTATATTTGTTTAATCCTAGACGTACTAAAAGCAACTGGCCTAAGTCATAGGAGTGCAGGCGCACCATCTGAGGTGGTCAGTGAATGCGGTGTCACACACTAAAACTGGCTCACATTCCCTTTTGGCGAATCCATTAAGGGCGACGCCTTAACGACCTAAAAGTCAAGGGCGACGCCTTCTTGGGGATGACATAAGCGACGCCTCTACATAATCAGGTCTTAAACAGATGAAGTCCAAAATGCTTATTGGTCCAAATGTTAACCATAGCCCAGTCCAATATTTATAACCCATCACATAAGAACTCGGACAGAAGACTTGCAAAAGATATAACGAATGTTAGTCGTTTCATCATGCCTAGTTGTTAAGAGACTTTGAAAGAAAATAAATATGTTAACTGAAATTTCATTCCTTAAAAATAAACAGTTTATAGTTCATAAAATTAATATGAAGTGAAACCCAAAAATATGCCTTATGACGATAAATTAAAATTAAAAAAAAAAATGAACTACCTGCATTTCATGGAAAGCAAGAAGTAGTCCAAAATTCTTCAGTGGAACCAAGTTACATAGCAGCGCCGAAAAACGCAAAAAATGAAAGAGCGAACAAACAATAGAAGAGTGAAGCCCTAGTGAAGCCCCAGTTTATCTGCAAGAGATATTATTTTGCATGCTTGCACAAAACTTCAAACAGTAACAAGATAACACAATTCTTTGGTAATGATAAGTGCCATAATGTTAGACCATCACCAATAATCAATTTTCAGTCTTCTGAAGAACATTATTTTCGAGTAACTACCACTCCGACGTCTGAACACATGCAACAACACATCACAAAATTATCCAAACAACAAAAGACAACACTAATAATTGGGACAAAATAGATAGATCGTGAATGGTAAAGACAATAGGAGAAACAAACGTAATAAATCTAAGAGGCCATGAAGTACATCGCCACTGGACACAAATCGAAAATCGAAACTGCAACAACATGAAAGGAAAACAGACGATGCACTACCTAAACTGTGTAGAGAAAGGGTAAATCGACGGTACAAATGTTTTTCACGGTCACCGTTGTCATAAATCAAGGTCACAAGATGGGTAGCGGGCATGAGATGAAGCGGTCAAAGAGAAAAACACTTAAACTTCATATTTGGGTGAAAGAGGAAATCATGATTGGGTTATTACCGTTACACACAATATATATATATATAGGGAAAATTCTGAAAATGGTACAACATGTTTGACGAAAATGGTTTTCCAATCCAAATAATTGTTTTTGGTCCAACATGTTTGAAAATAATGGTAATTAGGACCTCCGTTACTTTTCTGTTAAAAACTTCCGTTAAAATTTTTTTCATATTTGCAAAATTAATCAAATATTTTTCTAAATGTTACAATTACACCCTACAAATTTACACTAATGTTTCAAACAAGTCCCGACTCGATTCGAGACACACTAGGGATCCCTTAGCCAGGGTCTGAACCCAGACTAGGTCACCCAACCTTGAGGACCTGATATGGGTTCAGACCGAGACCATAGGACCCCCGATTGGGGCTCAATTGGAGCCCTAATCGGGGGTCCTATGGCCTGGGTCCGAACCTAGATCATGTACCCATGGTTGGGCGACCTCGGACCCAGACCATAAGACCCCCGATTGGGGCTCAATTGGAGCCCCAATTGGGGGTTCTATGGCCTGGTTCCGAACCCAGATCATGTACCCATGGTTGGGCGACCTGGTCTGGGTTCGAACCTAGACCATAGGACCCCCAATTTGGACTCAATTGGAGCCCCAATCGTGGGTCCTATGGTCCGGGTCCGATCCCAGGCCAGGTCCCCAGGGTTGGGTGACCTGGTCGGGGTTCGGACCCTGGCTAGGGGACCCCCGTTGTGGCTCAAATTGAGTCGGGACTTGTATGAAACATTAGTGTAAGTTTGTAGGGTGTAATTGTAACATTTAGAAATATATTTGGTTAATTTTGCAAATTTGAAAATATTTAACGGAATTTTTTAACAGAAAAGTAACGGAGGTACCAATTACCATCATTTTCAAACGTATTGAACCATTAACCATCATTAAAAAACAAGTTGCACCGAAAATCATTTTGTGCAAACATGATGGACCATTTTCAGACTATATAATATGCATTAGGGGAGAGAACAGAAGAGACGCAGTGCAAGTTTCATTATATTGGGCTTCTTCATGATGGTTTGGGTCGTGAATTGTAGACATGAGCCACTGTAAGAGTATGTTGAAACATCGACGAGAATTTAGTGTTGACGCTCATAGTTGTAGTTAAATATATGTATAATTTGTCGACAGTTTTTGTTGTCGTTATTATTACTTATTAGGCACAATATGTTTTCCACCGTTATAAGATACATTTAGTGATAATTTTTGTTAAGTCACTTTATTTTTTACATGGATGAATGTGGTTTCTAGAGTTTTGGAATGTTGATCATTTACCCTCTTAGGCGAACGCTCTGGTTGCCGAGTTTTGTGGATGCTCGTTCGCTAATCTTTTGGTGAACACTACCGTTGCTAGGGTCTTAGGAGATGCTTGCTTGATCTCTTTGGCGAGCACCTTTGTTCGTAGGGTTTTGAGCATTTAATGAATGCACTATTTGTAGACAAGAAGTTGAAAGGACGTCTGATGCATGCACGTCTCCTTGACTACTGTAATAGGGGATAGGCTAAAATCTCTCCGTACAGTTTCGACCCTTTGTCTCCCCGATGTAACCTTTTAGGTTCTGACGTTGCTTCAATTTTACCCCAAAGGGGTGTAATCATTGTCTGATTTTCTCGAAGAAAACCGTTCGATTTCCCCTGATTTGGCTATAAAGTCCAACCTTTTCACTTGGCACTTTATGCGTCCACGTTTTCTCATTCTCATAGTTCAAGTGTTTTTCTGCCCCCTTTTTCTGCCTTTATCCTCTATTCAGATTTTTCTCTTAAGCCTTTTCATCCACAGTAGAAATCTCTCTTTTACGATCATGGCTGGCAACATGAATCAAACTTCTGGCAAGAGTTCATCCTCTAAACCTTCTCCAACCCATTCTTTCTGTGAGGAGAAGGATGCTTCTAGAGCTTCCAATGCCCCTCTTTATATCAGGGACTCTTCTACCCTAGTGTTGGACTAGAGGGACTCTGTGCCGAAACCAACCTCCGGGAGCCAGGTCGTCGTACCGATCGTCGTGGATGCGCCTGAGACCAATGTCCCGGCCTTTTCTCCGACATGAAGTTTTTTGTCTTTCTTTTTCCCTTTAAGCGGCAAAGTTTCCTCTTTTTTTGCTATTTTATTTTTGTTCTTGCCTTGCCATTATGTTTTCTTAGATATTAAGCCCAATGAACTAAGGTCGGCTCAGTTCAAGGCTGTGGTTGCTTTGACAGATTTAGGAGAAACAGATGCACCTAGGTATCCGGGCCTATGTCTACATTACCCGCAAGAAAGAGAGGTTTACTTCTATGCGACCCAGATTGATGTTGGGTTCCGTTTTCCTCTTTGCGAGTATTTGAAGGCTCTATGTTGCTATTATGGGATAGGTCCTACGCAACTGGTACCCAACTCCATCCGGATGTGGGTTGGGTTTAAGTTTATGTGTTTACATCAAGGATGGATGTATTCACTTTCTCTTTTCCGATGTTTCTACTGGTTGGCTACTGAGGCTAACCACCTCCATCACTTCTAAACTCGATGAACGAAGTTTGAGGAATGGAGGATCCAGACATGTAATGTTCACTTTCGACTGGTGGACGACTTCCTAGCCACCAACTCAAAGTACAAGAAGTATTATTTCTTCTGTAAGGGTAGTGTGCCTTGGGACCTTTATCAGTCGGAGCGAGATATTCCTCCGAGATTTGGCGAGCTTTCGGGGAGCGAAAAAAAAGCCATTGATGACTTGTTCCAACGTCCCAAGCAGTCAGGATTCTGTTTGGTCCGCTCGGTCGGAGAGACTTCGAAATCTACGCTTAGGCTGACGAGCATTCAGCAGTTTGCACAGTCTCTATTGACTGTGTAATTTTTTGATCCTTTCCTTTTCTTATTTTTGTGTTGGAGGCACTCGGGGACCTAAACTTCTCAGTCTCTTCTCCAAGCATGCTAAGATAGGTTTGTCTGCTGCCTAGGCAACCTTGAGTCCACCTCATGCTCTTCCAGGAGTGCGACCAAGCGTAGGCCTGAGGAGGAACATCTTGGGACTACCTCCGGCGATCGCCCAAGAGGTACTTTTTAGAATATAACCTTTGCTTCCCTTGTCGCTTTTCGATTTGCCTTTAGGTTTTACACCTTTCTTTGCTTGTTTTCAGAGAATGTCATAGCTGAGGTGTCTCTTGCTTATGATCCATCCAAGAAGGCGAGGAGTTCGGGCGAGGACCGTCCTGCTACTGTCGGGGGATCTTGTGCTCCCCGGAGCGAGGCTCCTTCCCCCGGGCAAGTTTATGCCCCCTCGGCCGATCATGTAGCTGCGAACCCCTCCAGGGGAAATGAGGCTCAGAGGAGGGTCCTGACCCGGGGCTCCGCAATGGATACTTCTTCGAAGACTCCTTTCTCTGGGGAGTACTGCCCTTTGGTGGCCCTTTATCAACCGCCAAAGGTGGCGGATCTGAGGGGTCTCTTGGCCCCTGGCCTTAATTTACAGAAGGTGGAGATTTATGAGAAGACGATGCTCCGGGGTAACCCTAACATTTGCATGCATCTGTTGAATGAGATCTTTCCACCTCAGGAGCGGGAGAGGTCCCTTCTTACTTGAACGACATCGAGGTCACGATGAGGACGCATTTTGAGCGTCTTTCCCTAGTAAATTCTTTCTCATCCTTTCTTCTTTATAAACTTCCCTTTTTTCTCTCTATTGCTTGGTTGTTTTTAGCTACTTGATCTCTTTTAACTTGGCCCCTTTTTCCAATTCTCATCTCATCTACGAGGATACGACAATCGGGCGGATTGTAGGGGAGTTCACCGATAAGCAAGTTGATTTTCTTATTGAGCTGAAGCAGTGACGAAGTTTGGGGTATACTCCTGAGGACATGGAGGAGGTGAAACTGAGGGCTGAGGCGTTCATTGAGCTGGTGAAGCAGGCTTGGCAGGAGTCTGATAGGATATAAGTGTGTTATACACTTAAGTTTTAGGGACCATTTTGTCATCCTCAAGTTCATCTGTTCGATCAAATAGATGGATGATTCTTCACCAGCCTTTGCCAACAAGAAAGTAGTGCAGCTTGTTGGAGAAGAAAACTTCCAATCATGGAAGCAGCAAGTCCTACTATCGGTTCATGGTTACAACTTGGAAAGTCATCTACATGGCATGAATGTGGCTCAATATCTGGAGGATAACACAGGATCTGCAATACCGAATCCAGCATATGCGAAATTCCTGTAGCAGGACAGCTCTCTTGCATCCTGGCTTCTTACGTCGGTTTCGTCTCAGGTTAGTAGAGGCTTGATAGGATGTATGTATGTTGCTTCCATTTCGCAAAAACTGCATCGAGATTTCTCATCATCATACACCACTAGGATTATGCATCTCTACGACCGTCTTAAAATTCGCAAACATGTTCATCAATCTATGTGTGACTACTTGACTAAGATTCAAACTACTTGCGATAGTTTAGCTAGTTGTGGGCATCCTATAGAAGAAATGCAGCAAATCTTGATTTTTCTAAATGGTGTAAAGGGACAGTTTGAAAATGTTATAGTTGTTATACATGCTAGCCAAAATCCTTACATCATAGCCTCGGTGAGCTCTGTTCTTCTTGATGCTGAGGCCAGACAATTTGATTTACTGTTTGATTCAAATGTGTCTGCGAATGTTGCTGCGGTTAGTTCACATGTTTCTGCTAAATCTGGTCAAGCATATGAGGAAGGAAGTTCATGGGTGAAGGATGTCATATATGTTCCTCCTGCAACTACTGGTTTGTTACCTTCGCCACAGAGACACCCGACCAACTTTGGAAATCAGCAATATGGTAGAGGCAGGGGGTGTGGCCGTGGCTACGACAATAACAAGCCACAATGCCAGTTATGTGGCAAATTTGGTCACCTTGTGCATCACTGCTTTCATCATTTCAATGTTCATTTCACAGGTGTCACAGATCCAACGTCAAACTCAGCCACTCCCTCATCACATCTTGCTTCCTGGTCTGATTCCTATGAGTCTGATACATTTTCCCAGCCACAGCAGCAGATATCTCAGTCTCAAGCTCAGCATGCACATTCATCTCAGTCACAGGTCAATAAGTCCCAGGTTCATTCATACTCTGCCCAGTCTGGAACAACTTTTTTACCTGCTGTTCAGACTCACCTAGTTGTTCAATACTCTCCATATCCTGTTTTACCTTATCCCCAACCTGCACCACCCATATATCCTTATATGTATTATCTACCCTGTTTTGGCAATCCTGCTCCTCCATATGCTGCGTTTCACAGTCATCAGCTGCCTGTTCCATCCGCCTCTTCTCAGTCCACCTCGTCTGCTCCCTTCCAAGCGAATGTTGTGTGTGCCTCTCCTGGAGTTCAGACAGAAGGCGGCTAGTTTCCCGACTTTGGAGCCACAAATCATCTCACCAACGCCAAACCAGCTCCTCATATGACAACATCGTATTCAGGCTCAGGTAAAGTGCTTGTTGATAATGGATCCTCTCTTCACATCTCGCCTATTGGTTCATCCATCATTCCTTCTCTTGACAAACAATTAATGCCGAATAACAATTTATATACTCCAGCTGTCACTAAAAATCTACTCTCTGTGTCTCAGTTTTCAAAGGATAACCACGTATATTTTGAATTTCATTAGACGCATTGCTTGGTCAAGGACTCCCTCTCCAACCGTGTACTGCTCAAGGGGTTTGAGTCTGGGGGTCTATATCGTCTTTATTTGTCTAGATTTCCGTTTGCGAGTAGTAGTATAGCTATGTATGATGATGTCTGTCCTGATCAGTGTCTAAGTCTTGATAATAACTATGAGTCTTTATGTAATAATGTTGGTATACCTGCTGAAACTTCAAGATTGCAATTGAATGTTAATAAAATTCTGCAATTTGATGATGATACTGCTGTTTTGGATTCTGTTTCTGCTGATGTTACTGATTTTCAGTCAGGTGGTGTCCTGCCTGATTTCGAATTAAACTGTTTTCTGTATAACTTAAAGTCTAATGAAACATCTAAGGTGTGGCATATGCGCTTAGGCTATCCATCCAAGAATCTGCTTGTCAATTTTCTCAGACTTCAAAACCTTCCCACTAAACATATATCAACTGAATGTGCTGCTTGTGCAGTTGGGAAGAGCAAGTCTCAACAGTATCCTTGTTCAACTACAGTATACTATCATCCATTGGAGTTGGTTCAAGTGGATCTATGGGGTCCTGCTCCATTCACCTCAAGTAACAACAACTACTATTTGTGTATTGTTGATGCCTTTAGTCGATATACATGGATATATTTCTTACCTCGTAAATCTGATGCTGCTAAATTTTTTTGTGATTTTCATGTCTTAGATGAAAAATAGCTTGGGGCCAAACTGAAGGCGGTTCAATCTGATGGAGGAGGTGAGTTCTTATTTCTCACTAAATATCTTGCTCAATTCAGTTTACTTCATAAAGTCACATGCCCGTACTCCAGTCAGTAAAACGGTATGGTTGAGCGCAAGCACCGCCATAATATTGTTGAGCTTGGTCAGACTCATCTTTCTCAATCATCTGTTCCTCTGCGCTATTGGACAAATGCCTTTTTCAATAATGTGTTTCTCATCAATATACTTTCTTCTTTGACTTTGAACAATTGCTCTCCTCATGAGCTTCTCTTTTGTTCTAAGCCAGACTATTCATTTTTGCGTGTCTTTGGCTGTCCTTGCTTTCCTCATCTTCGCCCTTATCGATCTCATAAACTCTCCTTTAGATCTGAACCATGTGTCTTTATAGGCTTCTTCTTTGATCATCACGGTTACTGCTGCCTCTCTTCATCTGATCGTGTTTATGTTTCCCGCAATGTTGTTTTTCATGAGACAACATTTCCCTTTGCTGACTCCACTGGACCTTTCTTTGACTCTCAAACTCCTAAGTGTTTATCTCATTCTAAACCATTTTTTATTCCTTGTGACCCTTTATTTCAGCAGCCCACCTCTGTTCCAACTTCAGTGTCTCACTCTTCTGGTCCTTCTCCTAATATTCCTACCTCATCGGAGTCTGTCTTACCTTGTTCAACTCCTGTACCTTCACCAAAGGTACCTCACAACTATACTTCTGCGGCCACTTCATTACCTTCCTCAGCCCAAGGTTTATCTTATCCTACTGGTGTCTGCAGATATGTTCCATCTGGTTCTGCTCTCATTCCTGTTGAGTCATCGAGTCTTCCTGACTTATCTCATCCTTCAGCTTCGACTGATCAGTCATTGTCAGCTCCTCAGCATAATCAAAATCAGTCATCCTCTTCACCATCTTCATCCAAATCCTCTATCAATGTGCACCTGATGCAAAGTCAGTCCAAAACCTCACTTCATGGCTTAACAATGTCATTGGTTCAACCTGAAGACTTGACTCACACTAAGCCACGAAACATTCATGAAGCTCTTCTTTCCCCACACTGGTCCAAGGAGGTTCAGGAAGAGCTCACAGACCTATCATTAAACAACACTTGGAGCATTGTCTCCCTTCCTACAAGGCGGATCCCCATTGGATGCAAATGTCTATTTCGTATAAAACGGAATGTTGATGGGGACATTGTCAGGTATAAGGCTCGCCTTGTGGCCAAAGGCTTCTCTCAAAAACCAGGCTTCGACTTTCAGGATACGTTTAGTCCGGTCATCAAATCAGCAACTGTTCGCATCGTATTTTCATTAGCTCTAACTCATAAATGGTGCATAAAACAGGTGGATATTAATAATGTATTTCTTCATGGGGATCTTCAAGAAGAAGTCTACATGGTGCAACCCCCTGGTTTTGAGCATAAGTCAGCTGATTCATCTCTATTGGTGTGAAAACTGCAAAAAGCTCTCTACGGTCTAAAGAAGGCATCTCGGGCATGGTTTGAAAAATTGAAACAATTTCTTCTCAACTCTCTTGGTTTTAAAGTTTAAATGTCTGATAGTTGTTTGTTTATCAAATCCGATTCTGGATTATTTGTGCTATTATTAGTATATGTGGATGGTATTGTCATTACAGGCACCTCTTCTCAACTTGTATCTAATATTGTTGACTTCATTAACATGCAGTTCAAACTCAAGGATCTTGGGAGTCTCAACTACTTCCTTGGTATGGAAGTTGTCCCTGGCGAGGAGTTTATTATGTTAAATCATAAAAAAAATACATTTTGGACCTGCTTGACAAGGTTGGAGTAACTGATCAAACCAACTTCCCTACACCCATGACATGAACTTTCTTGTCACGATTAGGTATGGGCATGTATGATGAACCGTTTCATGATGAAACATTATACAGAAGCACAATTGGTGCTCTTCAACATGTATGTGTCACAAGACCTGATATTTGTTGGATCGTGAAATCCTGGATGCTGATCTGGCTATGAATTAAATGCCAGACAAGGACGGAAAGACGCTTCTGCTCCAACTCCGATGAACCTGCAGGTAGGGGAGCGCAACAGAGGGGGTGTCTCTGGGTCCCTCTCCGATGCTTAAATGAGTATATGTGTGTATAAAACTCAAAACGTAAGGAACGTATGTAAAGCGAGGGTATTTGTAGGGTAGGAGAGATCAAACCGTATAAGGCAACTGAATATCTTAGTGTATATTGTGTTGCTGAAGATTCGGATCATGGGATATGGCAGTTACTGCGAGATATTGCAGTTACCAAATCTAATCTTTAGTGAATATGTGACTGAGATACGCGGGATATCGTGGCCACTTCCTTATTAACGGTTTAGTGGGACCAGAGGAGAGAGGCAAGGCTCTTTTCGGGGCGAGAACTCTCATGGCGAGCAGTGAGAGGTCGCGGCCTGGTGAAGAATGCCGAGCAGTCTGGGAGCCTTTGGCGTCCCTAGAGGCTTTGGGCTCAGTTCTGGGCCACTTGATGATTGGCCAAGTTTGACTCGTACTTAGGCCGATCCGGTTTGAATATCATGGGTTTACCCCCTCAATGGTTATTGGGACTTCGAGACCTTTTCTTTACTGGGTTGTCACTATCGATACCCAACATTTTCCCCCGAAGCTTGATTGAAGTTTCTTCAGTCGAGCTTGATTTCTTGGCAGGGTTTTGGATAGTGACGTCTTAAATTCGGCTTTCCTCGTCCCTTATAATGGTTCATGACCTTTGGGGCACGTCAGGTTCGTTTGGAGAGCAGTTCCTCCACTGTTCAAAGATGAAGGAATATTCTTCCTTTTATTCCCTTTTGGCGATCACTCGAGGTAGCCTTGGTCTGAGGAATTTCATCTTTCTTTGCTAGGCGATCATTACCTACCAAAAGTGTTTCTGACAGAGCCTATCAATGCGCTGGCGACCACTTTGTCTGCTCAGTGGACTTTAGCATTTAATGACTACACAGTTATCTGGAAATCAAACGGTCGCTTGGGGCACGCCTGTCATTTATTATTCCGTAAACCAAGGGCAGTCTGACAACTGTCTATACTGGCCGACCGTTTGTCTCCCCGAGGCGTCTCTTGGAATTCTGACATTGCTTCGGTTTTTTCCAAAAAGGTGCAATTATTCTCCTGCGTCGCTTCGATTCGCCCGTGGCGGTTACTTCTTTTTGGGCCTATATAAGAGACGTCAGTTTCTCTGTTTTGTTTTTTACGCTCCTTTACTTCAGATTTCCAGAGCTTTTTGTGTGAATCCTTTTTCTTTCTTCTTCAATCTTCTTCAACCCTTTTTTCCAACTGTTTCCATGGCTACCCGAGGTCAGAGAGTTAAGCACACAGCCACCAAGGGGCCTAAGAATGCCAATGCCCCCAAGAATACCAATGCCCCCTGACCATTAGGGATGACGTCGTGCCCCCCTTAGCGGGGGAACAGGCTGACGTGGGGAGGTCCGCAGCCACCCCAGGGTGGTGGATGGGCCTGAGCTTCAGACGCCTGTTTTTTCTCCAAAAGGTAAACCTTCGTCCTTTTACTGCTCTGTTTTGGGGAATATCTTCTGTTTTTCTTTATTTTATACTGGTTGTGCTATATTTGAATCGTTCTGAGTAGATATCAAGCCCAACGAGTTGAATCCAGCGTATTTCAAGACGATGGTGGTACTTGGTGGTCTTGGTGCGGGGGATGTCCCTAGATACCCGGGCACAGGTCTGCATTACCCTTGTCAAGGAGAGGTTTACTTATATGCAGCCCAGATTGATGCTGGGTTGCGTTTTCCTCTCTGCGAGGATTTGCAGGACTTGTGCCGGTTCTACATGATACATCCCACGCATCTCGTTTCCAACGCCATTAGGATCTGGGCTGGATTCAAGTTCCTGTGCATACGTCAAGAATGGACGTATTGACTAGCCTTGTTCCGGTGCTTTTTCCGGTTGGCGGTTGGGACGAATCATCTCCACCATTTCCAGTCTCGATGGGCAAAATTTGCTGAATGGAGGGGCCTTCAAGCATGGGTTTGGAATGTCCGTCTGGTTGATGACTTCCGGGCCACCAACTCCAACTATAAGAAGTTCTACTTCTTTTACAAGGGGGGGTGCCTTGGAAGTTATCTACCCCTGATAGGGACCTTCCTCCTGAGTTTGATGAGCTATCCGGGGGCGACCGGAACGCCATCTATGATTTATTCCGGATACATCGATCAAATTCATTCCGCTCCATCTACTCCGTGGCAGAGACCACAGAGAACATGCTCGAGATGCTGGGCATCCATAAGGCCACGCCAATCTTTGATGATTGGGTAACCCCTTCTAACTCTTTCTTGTTTTATCGTTTGTAGGCAAGGTCGTAGGCAAGGGCCGAAAACTGATAGGTCTCTTTGATGACCAGGGATCGGCGGGGCTGTCCTCCGACCAGGCATTGCTGAACTCTCCTCCTCCCCCTCTAGGCGTTCGTCCAAGAGGAAGTCTGAGGAGGTGCTTCCCTCGGCCACTGCTGGCCCTCGCCAACCAAGTATGTTGACTCGCCATTTATAGATTTAACGTTTTCATACTTTGCAGTTTTTTGGTTTCTGACATCTTGTCTTGTTGTTTTGCAAAGAAGTCCTCGGCTGACGTGGCCCGGGACCCTCCTCCTCCTCCCTCCAAGAAGGTCAGGAGTGAGGAGCACCCAGAAGTCGACCAGCATCCTCCTCCTCCCCCTCCTAAGGGCCCTTCTGCCAGCAAGGGGAAGGGTCTGGACGTGGCGCCTCATTCTCCATCTCCCCATGGCCCTTCTACCACCAAGGAGAAGGTTTTGGCCTTGGCACCCTCCCGCTCCTACTGTGCCCACGGTTCCTCCTAAGGAGTCTGGGACCCAGAAGAAGGGGCCCGACGCTTCCAGCTCTTCAAGGGCTCTTGTGGAGAAGTATTGCTCCATCGCGAGCTTGTTCCAGCCACTTAAGGCTGCGAACTCTCGGGGGCCTTGGGTCCCTTGCGGGGACCTTGCGAAGAAGGGGTACCCTGCCCAGAAGAGCCTCCGGGCTAGCCCGGACATGTGCATGCAGCTTCTTGATGGGATAATTCCCCCCAAGGACCGCTCAATTATTCCCACGGAGCTACCTCAGATCGAGGGGTTCCTACGGACCCACTTAGAACGAGTCGCCCTGGTATGATCTCGCCTCCTTTCCGTTCTTTTTTCCTTGTCGTTCCCTTTTTGTTTAATGTCCTGACAATTTTCCTTATGTTTTTGTTGTCAGCTCGTTCAGGAAGAGGTGATTCTTGGCTGCGTCTTCGGCGAGCTCGCCGACAAGCATTCTGACCTGCTTGTCGAGCTGGAGCAGTACCGAAGTATGGGGGTCACCCACGGGCAATTGGAGGCCATCAAGAATACCGCTGATGTGTCGATCGCCTTGGTGGACGGTGCCCGGGAGGAGTACTTCAGGAAGGAGCAGTGTCTCCTTGCTGATGTCAAGACGAGGGAGGTTGACGCTGCGGCCGCCCTTCATCGGTGCTTAGATGAAGGGGAGGCTGTCAGGGCTCGCCTGGAGGCGGAGCTGAAGGAGGCCCGAGCCCAAGGGGCGGAGTCAGAAGCTCGACGGGTCGCCGCGGAGGCGCAACGGGATGCTGCTGAAGCAAGGGGTCGCCCTTGAGAAGGAGAAGGAACAACTAGCTGAACAGCTGAAAGATGTCCCTTCGCCCCAAAGCGTAGTCGAGGCATTCAAGGCCTCTGAGGATATTGAGGACTGCGCTTTGAAGGTGATGAAGTCGGCGATTGCCGATTTTCTCCAAGTCCTGGTGGATGATGTCCAGGCGGTCGACCCCAACTTTCCCATTGGGGAAGTTGAGTCCTTGAAGGGCTTCCTACGAAGTCGCACCCGTCAGCCAACTAATGCTGCTGAAGAGGTTGACCCAGCTGCGGCTGAAGAGGTTGCCCCCGAAGGCGAGCCGAGCCTTCCTGTCCCCGAAGGTGAGCAAAGCACCCCTGCCCCCGAGGATCCAAAATCTTGAAGTCTCCGCCTCCGTTATCGACCATATTTTCTTTGTCTTTTTAGATAGCTGTTTTTTCTTTGTAATTTTTGTCTACTTTGTAATTATTTATTTGACTTAAGACTTGGTTTCCTTATATTGAATGCCTTTATATTCATGAGCCTTTACTTGACTTCGAACATGTTTGGCTATTCATCCAATGTCTTAATCATAATTACTCTCGACTTTTCTTGCTTTGTAATGGCTTCGACTCTTAAAGTCTTAGGCCAAGCATAAGTCTATACGAACTTTCTAAGGACAATACTCTAACACTTAAAAGCATAAACTTCTAAGTTCAAAGAGATATTACCTTTTTGAAGTTTAAACCTTTGAGGTGTTTGCATAATAACAGGGAATTTGTTAACTTCAGGCTTTATCATCCGTAATGATCGCCTAAATTCTTCATCCGCCGTTTTAATTTGATAGCAGAACTCTTTGTCCATCTTTGGCGTTTGCTCTTCTGTTTTTGCCTAATTACATTGTTAGGACCTTTTGGCCTGACTTTGGCGTCAGGGCTTTTATTTTGCCTAACCTTTTTGCTAGGTCTTCTGGCCTGACTTTGGCGTCAGGGCTTTTTGGCCTATCGTTGGCGATAGGGCTTTTGGCCTAGCTTTGTTTCTAGGGCTTTTGGCCTGACTTTGGCGTCAGGGCTTTTTGGCCTAACTTTGTTGTTAGGTCTTTTGGCCTAGCTTTGTTGCTAGAGCTTTTGGCCTGACTTTGGCGTCAGGGCTCTTTGGCCTAACTTTGTTGTTAGGGTTTTTTGGCCTAACTTTGTTGTTAGGGCTTTTGGCCTAGCCTTGTTGCTAGGGCTTTTGGCCTGACTTTTGGCGTCATGTCTTTTTTCTTCAACTTGCTTCGAGTGGACACGCTTTATGAAGGAATGACTTTCTTTTGTTAACATAACAGTTTGATTACAAGCTATGTATGAAATCTCCTTAGATGCTCATAATTGAATGGACGGGGTAACCTTTCGCCTTCGGTGGTTTCCAAATAGTAGGATCCTGGTGCGGCGATCTCTATTACCTTGTACGGTCCTTCCCATTTGGATGAATGTTTATTTTTACTGTCCAGCCTTGTGAATTCATTCCTTCTCATAACCATCTCCCCCACGAAAAATTGGCGAGCGCTGACTTTTTTGTTGAAATATCGAGCGGTCGCCAGGCGCATCTTTGCTTGTGCTTTTTCTGATAACCATCTCTTTTCTTCTACCAAGTCGAGGTCAGTTCTGCGCACGACCTCGTTTGCCTCAGCGTTAAAATGTAGGATTCTATGGGTAGGCACTGCTATTTCGGCGGGTGCTACTGCTTCTGATCCATACACTAAGCTGAAAGGTGTTTCTCCTGTGGCTGACTTATGCGTTGTTCTGATGGCCCATAATACGTTTTCCAGCTCTTCTGCCCAATTCCCTTTGAATGCTCGAGCCCTTTTCTTGAGTCCTGCTAAAACAACTTTGTTGGCTGCTTCAGCTTGCTTATTCATTTGAGGATGATGCACCGAGCTGAAACGATGGTCGACATGATATTCTTCACAGAGCCATTTTAGCTCCTTTCCAATGAATTGCGGACCATTATCACTGATGAGTATTTTGGGAATTTCAAACCTGGAGAATATGTTGATCTTTAGGAATTTGATGACCTGAAATTCCGTTGTAGAAGCTAGAGCTTTCGCCTCTATCCACTTAGTGAAGTAGTCGATCGCCACTATAATGTGAGTGTGTTGACCAGTGCTAATAGGTAAAGGACCTAATATATCAATCCCCCATTGAGCGAAAGGCCAAGCACCCGCCATTGGGGATAATAGTGTTGATGGCCGACCTGATCGTGGTGCAAACTGCTGGCAAGTCTCACACTTCCGCGTTAATTCAGCCACATATTTTCCCAAGGTTGGCCAATAGTATACCAACCTGAAGATTTTTCTTGTCAACGATCGAGCACCTTCGTGACATGCTGCCGCCCCTTCATGAGCTTCTCGAAGAACCTTTTCTGTTTCCGGATGAGCAACACATCTTAAGTAAGGAGTCGAGTAACCTGTTCTGTAGAGTTCTCCATCTATAATCAGATAACTGGTCGCAAGTCGTCTTATCCTCGTGGATTCGCCTTCATCATTCGGGAGGATCCCTTTATTCAAGTAGTTCTGAAACGGAGTCATCCATGTGACCTGTCCTTGAATATTGAAGACCTCGGCTTTGCTTTCAAGGACTGAACATAAACCCTTTTCCAGAAATTGCACATCCTGGATTGTTATTCCTCTGAATGATAGTTTGCTCAAGGAATCTGCCATCTGGTTTTCTTGGCGAGGAATAGACTCAATCGCGAAATTTGGGATTTCCGCAACGAGCTTCTTGGCGATGCTGAGGTATTTTTTCATCTTTTCTCCCCTTGCCTCGTAGGTGCCATTAACCTGATTGACAATAAGTTCTGAGTCACTTTTTACCTTAAGCGCAGTTATACCCATTCCTTTTGCTAGTCTGAGTCCAGTGATAAGAGCCTCATATTCTGCTTCATTATTGGTTGCCGGGAATGTTAAGGCGATCGCGTATTTCAAAGGCTCGCCCTCAGGAGGAATAAGAATTAAACCTGCCCCTGCGCCTTCTTTTGATGAAGACCCGTCTGTATAGAGTTCCCAGATTTGATTGTTGTCTGCTGACTGACTTGGCCTGTTTTCTGCTTCTGTTTGACCATTACTCGTGCTTTCCACAATGAAATCAGCTAGTGCTTGACCTTTGATGGCCGTTTTTGGCGCAAATTTGATCCTGAACTCGCTGAGCTCGATCGCCCACTTGACCATTCTTCCTGAAGAGTCTGGTTTGATCAGGAAGTTTTTGAGTAGTTGATTAGTGAGGACCGTGATGTCGTGCGCATGAAAGTAAGGTCTCAGCATCCCAGCAGCAATAACTAAGGCATAGAGATACTTCTCAATCTGGACATATATTATTTCAGCTGAGTTGAACATTTTGCTACTGAAATACACTGGACTCTGAATATTATTTTCCTCCATTATTAAGACAGCACTGGCTGCCACCTCGCTAATGCCTAAAAAAAGGAAGAGTTGCTCGCCTGGAACGGGCTTTGCCAGAGCTGGGAGTGTTTGGATATGCCTCTTTAAGGATTGGAACGCTTCCTCGCAGTCTGGCGTCCACTCGAACTTGCGGTTGGCCCTCAGAGTTTTGAAAAATGGGAGGGACCTGTCGCTCGCTTTGGAGAGGAAGCGGTTGAGAGCAGCTAGGCGTCCATCCATGCATTGGACTTCCTTGTGGCAGGTTGGCGACTTCATTTCTTCTATGGCCCTTAGCTTTTCTGGGTTTGCTTCGATTCCCCTTTCGCTGACCATGAAACCCAGAAATTTGCCGGACTTAACTCCAAAGGCGCACTTGGCAGGGTTCAGGCGAACACTATGTCTCCTCATGCATTCGAAAGCCTCGTGGAGGTCTATTGTGTGCGGATTGCCCTTGATGGTTTTGACGAGCATATCATCCACATAAGCCTCCATGTTTCTCCACAGCATGTCTTGGAACAGGCGGTTCACCATCCGCTGATAAGTTGCCCCGGCATTGATGAGGCCAAAGGGCATCACCTTGTAGCACAGAATGTCCCCATCAGCATAAAAAGCGGTGTGAGCCTCATCGTCTGGATGCATTCTGATCTGGTTGTAGCCTGAGTAGGCGTCCATGAAGCTCAGCATCTCGTGACCAGAGGTAGCATCGACCAGCTGATCAATCCTGGGCAGGGGATATGAGTCCTTAGGGCAAGCCTTGTTCAAGTCGCGGAAGTCGACGCACATCCTCCATTTTCCGTTCGATTTCTTAACCAAAACTGGGTTGGCGACCCATCTCTGGAATCTCACCTCTCTGACGAAGTCAGCCTCAATCAACCTGCCGACATCCTGCCTGATCGCCAAACGCTTAACCGTCCCGAATGACCTTCTTTTTTGGGCGATCGGCTTGATGGAAGGGTCTATTCTGAGCTCGTGGGAGATAATATCTGTGCTGATTCCTGGCATGTCGCTCGGCTGCCAGGCGAAGAGATCTTTAAATTCTTTGAGGAGGGCGGTCATGGCCTCCTTCTGATCCTCTTTCAAGGTGGTTCCAATGCGCACCTTCTTGTCCGGACCATCGATTTCGACCTCTTCCAATTCTTCCATGGGTGCTGGCCGAGCCAAGTCCTCGCGAGGGTCGGCCTCTGTTTCAATGGCGAGGGCCTCCCTTTGGTTCTTCCTGCGCAGACAGTTCACATAGCATTGCCGCGAGGAAGCCTGGTCGCCGAGCACTTCTCCGATCCCGTTGGGAGTGGGGAACTTCATCTTCTGGTGGACTGTGGAGGCCACAATCTTGTTCGGATTGATCGTGGTCCTTCCTATAATGGCGTTGTAGGATGTAGGTGAATCGACCACCAGGAAAGTGACCGATACCTTGATGCTCTTCCATCCCTTGCCAAAAATCACTAGCATGGTTATAGCCCCCAGTGGATAAGTTGTCCTTCCCGCAAACCCAATCAGCGGAGAGTCGACCCTTTTCATGTCACGCTTGGACTTGCCCATCTTCTCGAAAGCGTCCAGAAATAGGATGTCTGTCGAGCTGCCTCCGTCGACCAGAATCCTAGCAACGTCACAGCCGTCAATATCTGCTGTGATAATGTTCTTCTCAGGTCGGGGTCGCTTTCCCAACTGAACTGCTGTGGAGATCTGAGTGGCGTAGACCTCCCTGGCGTGCGACCCCTCGCCGCCTGCACCAAATCCTCCTGCAATCAGATTTACTCTCCTCTTGCTTCCCGACGGATTAGTTTGCTCAGCAGGGGCTGGCAAACGATGTCTCCTAGGGGGCATTCGATTTCTGTCTCGCACTGCCACGAATTCCTTCAGCATTCCCCCCCTGAATCAACTTCTCTATATCCCGCATCACATGCGGCAGTCATCTGTCTTGTGGCCCTTGCACTTGTGGTATCTGCAATAGCTCTCGACATCCTTTCCCATGGGCTGACCACCTCGACGAGGCATTGGTGGCCTCGCCAAGGATCTCCTCTCCATCTCGACTAGTACCACTGAGATCTGCCTATTTAAAGGCGTGAAGTACTCAGGGACCTCTGGATGGCGAGGCACTGGATTAGACTCGACCCGGGGCCTGTTGTCTTTTCCCTTCTTCTCCTTCTTCACCTCTTTCTTACCATCGCGTCGGGGTTCATGAACCACCCTTAGCGAGGTCGTCAGGAAGTCAGCCTCTGTGTTCGCCCTTTCAAGGTCTATGAAACCTTTTGCTCTGGACGCCAACTCCTCCAGCGTTTCGATCTCCTTCACATGGTAGCTGTTTCGCAGCTTCCTCGAGACCTTGTTGGCCACATCCAGACCCCAGTAAAATGCTCGAATGATCTCCCCATTCGAGATTCGGCGATCTATCTCTGTGATGTTCTGATGGAAACGTCCATAAAAGTTGGCCAGCGACTCTCCAGGCTGCTGTTTGACCGCATCCAGGGCGACCACGCTCTTTAGCAATTGGCGCTCGCCCATATACATCTCCAGGAACTTGCTCCTTAATTCTGCCCAAGTTCCGATAGATCCTGCAGGGAGGCCGAAGAACCAGGACGAATCCGAACCCGAAAGAGTGGATGGAAATAACAAAGCCAAGTGATTAGGATCATTCGACTTACCCAGGAGAGAAGCCTCGTGTTTGTTGACGTGTACGGTGGGGTCTCCTCCGCCACTGTAATCAGGTATGGCCCGAGCAACCACGTCTTTGGGGATCTTGATGGAGATGAGCTCGTCGGAGAAGGGGTGAGCAGATTGCTCCTTGAAGGGAGCTACGACTGTCAGTCGTCTTTCTTGGAGCCGTTTATTGAGGAGATCGTCCATCTGGTCCAGAGTGCAGTACCTGGGTGAGGTCCCTGATGGAGGAGGACCGGAAGGGTTGGCAGTGTACGCAGTCGTGGGCTCCTTGGTGTATGCCGGAGGTATGGACTGTTGTCCTGATGTCATCTCCTGATCCTCCTGAGGTACGGTGGTGCCAGGATTTGCGGCTTCAGAAGGCAAGGGCCCTGTGGCAGCAGGGCGGTTGTTTTCTTGAGAAGTAGGGGCTTGACGGCGCGCCTGCCCTAGGATGGCCTCCAGCAGTGAAATCATCTCCGGGGTTAACTGGATGTTTTCCATGGCGATGTGGACGGTTTGCGGAGCTGGAGTCTCGACGTGGTTGGTAGCTGGGGTCGGTCTGGAATTACCGACATGCTCTCTTGCCGTTCGCAGGGGGACAGCATTGGCTCCTGCCTGGCTGGCAGGTTCTTGTTGAAGCGGGAAAGCGGGGGCGGAATCAGAGCTGTCTGAGGATCGCTCGCGAGTCTGGTTCCGACGGTTGTTTTGGGATCGAGTTCTCATGGCTGAATTGCTCGTTTCCCATAGACGGCGCCAAATGTTGGATCGTGAAATCTTGGATGCTGATCTGGCTGTGAATTAAATGCCATACAAGGACGGAAAGACGCTTCTGCTCCAACTCCGGTGAACCTGCAGGTAGGAGAGCGCAACAGAGGGGGTGTCTCTGGGTCCCTCTCCGATGCTTAAATGAGTATATGTGTGTATAAAACTCAAAACGTAAGGAACGTATGTAAAGCAAGGGTATTTATAGGGTAGGAGAGATCAAACCGTATAAGGCAGCTGAATATCTTAGTGTATATTGTGTTGCCGAAGATTCAGATCATGGGATATGGCAGTTACTGCGAGATATTACAGTTACCAAATCTAATCTTTAGTGAATATGTGACCGAGATACGAGGGATATCGTGGCCACTTCCTTATTAACGGTTTAGTGGGACCAGAGGAGAGAGGCAAAGCTCTCTTCGGGGCGAGCACTCTCATGGCGAGCAGTGAGAGGTCGCAGCCTGGTGAAGAATGGCTAGCAGTCTGGGAGACTTTGGCATCCCTAGAGGCTTTGGGCTCGGTTCCGAGCCACTTGATGATGGGCCAAGTTTGACTCATACTTAGGCTGATCCGGTTCGAATATCATGGGTTTATCCCCTCTATGGTTATTGGGCCTTCGAGGCCTTTTCTTTACTGGGCTGTCACTATCGATACCCATCAATATTCATTTTGCTTTGAACAAATTAAGCCAATTAATACGTGCAGACTCCTAATACAAGCAACTGGAAACTTGTTCTTCATGTCTGAAGATATCTCAAGGGCACTCTGAATCATAGTCTTCTATTTCGAACCACTCCTTCCCCTACTATTGATATATCTCTAGTCTCTTTTTCGGATGTTGATTGGGGGGTGACTATGCTGACCGTAGATTTATTTCAGGACACTACTTATTACTCAATGGAAATTCTATCGTCTGGAGTTCTAAGAAACAATCTGTTGTCTCCTGGTCCAGTGCAGAGGCTGAATTTCGTGTTGTTGCAAATGTCGTCTGTGAGATAATTTGGGTTCGGACCTTATTGAAGGAAATTGGCATGCATCTGCCCTCTGGTCATGTCATATGGACTGACAACACTAGTTTTGTAGCACTATCTGAGAATCCCATTCAGCATTCCAAGATGAAACACGTGGAGATCGATCTTTTCTTTGTTCGTGAAAAAGTTCATTCAGGAGACATTATAGTTAATTTTATTCCTGCTTCTGAACAAACTGTCGATATTCTAACAAAGCCTTTAACTGAAAAACATTTTGTCCATTGCAGGAATAAGCTAGGAGTGTTCTCTCTTGAAGAAGTGGATGATCTCAGGACATCATCCACTTTCTCGGTTCCTTCTGGCTATGTCTAGTGCTGGGATGTAGTCTATAAGTCTTCTCCTGTCTTCGAAGACTAACTTCTTCCTTTATCTACCCCATCATTATTGTAGTTCTTCGGGTATGAGCTGGTTTCTCTACTATCACTAGGATCACATTTGCAGTTTACCACCTCTCTCACTAGGCACCTCTTACTCATTCTACTGGTCTACTCATGTTTCAGCTTAGTATGCACTTGTCTATTTGTGCTTGTACTGCATGACATGCTGGATTTCAGTGCATTTATTCTTCTCCTTAACTATGATTCGTCGTTTTTGCTCTTTGCCTCTCCTCAGCCTCACTGTCTTTAAATCTTCTTTATATATGATCTCTGATGGCATAGGGTATGATTTGATTCCAAAAATAGGGTGATTCCTCAAGAAAACGACAAGATACTTCAGGATATCACCCTTGAGGAAGAAAAGACCAAGGCTCAAAACCTTGCAATCATGTTGGTAAGATAGGAGCACAAACTCCATTGTCAGATAATATATTCTGAAAAACAAAAATATATTTTCATGTCAAAAGAAAACAAAAAGAAAAAATAATATATAAAAGCAAAGGAGGATATATAAGTAGGGCTGTGTATGATGCATTGGACGGCTATGAAGGATCAGCTATAGTGAGATTCATCCAAATGCTACTGTTACCATCTGTTGTGCAAACCGATGCATGGTTACACTTGTGCCTTATCAAACTGTCATGATGTAGAACAATTCTATTTTTAAGGATGTGCATCTTTGTGATAATTGAGTTGTTAGTGCTGCAACTGTCCTAGTGTCATACAGGAGAAATTCGCTATCCACCCCAGAACTGTATAATGTGTATGCGGTGATGATAAGGGGTTCTTCAGATCTTTGGTCAGGTTCAAGCTTATGGATTGCACATGTATGAGTCAATAAAAGGGACCAAAATAAGAAGTATGGATGGAGCGATGGAAGTCACCCTCATCTCACAAGATCAAGCATAGGGAATGATAGGATATAAGTGTGTCATACACTTAAGTTTTAGGGACCATTTTGTAATTTGTCTAGTTTCATTACCATGTCTATTTCTATAAGTAATTAGGATAACTGTTCTCAAACACCTTTCAATCATAATAATATCAATTTCAGTGTTCTTCAACATTTACTTTATATTGTCTTCGTTTCTTCTATAATCTGAAGATGTTATCAGAGTCTGCGGAGAGGGAGAATGAGGTGTTCATCTCGATCAAGATAAGGGAGGATCATGTGGCGCTCGACGAGGATGGAAAGCTTCACGTTGAGCTTCAGGCCAAGGAAGTTGATAAGTACTCCGCTCAGCTGGAGGCAGCTATCAGGGTGAACTGAGGGAGGCCCGAGCTCAGAAGGATGCCTTCTCGGATGAGAAGGAGTCGCTCGAGCTAAGTCTTAAGGTTGTTCCATCCCCTAGAGCGTGGTCGAGGACTTTAAGAAGTCTGAGGGGTTTGTCGACTGCGCCTTGGAGGTGATGAAGGTTGAGGTTGCTGCCTATCTCCAGGTCTTGGCCAACGAGATCCAGGGGATAAATCCCAAGTTTCCTCTCCGAAAGGTGAAGTCTCTTCAGGACTTCATTGAGAGTACCTACACCAAGGAAGCTCCTCATTCTGATGTTGGTGAGGAGGCTGCCCCTGGGACCGAGAAGGAGACTATAAGCCCTGATGAGCCCAGGCTTTGATCCTCTAGGCCCTAGGTGAACAAGTTAGTGCAAAGCTTCAAGTTGAAGGATCCTGATTTGCTAAGAAGGATTACAACGTCGCAAAGTCTACTGCCTCCTTATGCTTTTGCTCTTGCTCCTTTTGTATGTTGTCCCCCATTTATGAATGAGAGTTTGTTCATTTTACTTTTGTTTCAGGAATCTTGTAATTCTTTTTTCCTTTGAATGTTGACTCAGATATATTTCTTGAAGATGATGAATGCCTTTACATTACGTAAGCCTTTGATCTTGTTTGACTTCACATATTGTTGGTTATTTTCTGATGTCAATCTTGTTTGAGAACTTTAGGATGTTTTCTATTTTTGTTTTCAACTTCGCTTTAGCCTTTGTCGAATAGTCTTGCCTTTCGTTCAAAAAGTCTTGGACTTTTAGGAGGAAATGTTACCTTTTAGAGGTTCTTTTCGCTCCTTTAGGCTTTTAAGGAAGAACTGTTTCCTTTTATTAGCTCATACGTTCCCTTCGCCAAGTTTATTAAGGGAACTGTTACCCCAGGATTATGCCTTTAAGGGAGCTGTTATCCTTGATGGATTCATTCACCTCTTAGGATTTTGGTCCTTAGATTCGTTCGCCTATTTGTGGGAAACTGTTACCTAAGATTCACTCGCCCTTTAGGAAGTTGTTACCTTAGATTCGTTCGCCCATTTATAGGGACTTGTTACCTAAGATTTGCTCGCCTTTTAGGAAGATACTACCTTAGATTCGTTCGCCCATTTGTAGGGAACTATTACCTTAGATTCGTTCATCTACTTTGGTTTTTAGAGGACTGTTACCTTAGATTAGCTCGCCTTTTGGGAGTTGTTACCTAAGATTCATTCGCTCTCTTAATCGTTTCTTTGAAGAGTCTGTTACCTTGACGGTTCGTCCACTCCATTGTGCCCAACTTAAGGGAATTGTTACCCTTGAAATGGGCTAGTTTTTCTTGTGTCGGGTCTTTATTTTGCCTAACTTTAGGGAACTGTTACCCTTGATATGGGTCCGTTCACCTTTTTTGTCAGGTCTTTATTTTGTCTAACTTTACGGAACTATTACCCTTGATATGTGTTCGTTCGCCTTTCGCGTTAAGTATTTTGTCTAAATTTTAGGAAATTGTTAACTTAATGGTTTGTTTGCCTTTTAGTTTAGGTCTTTGTTTTGCATAGCTTTAAGGGAACTGTTACCTTGATGGTTTGTTCACCTTTTAGCTTAGGTCTTTGTTTTGCCTAGTTTGGGGGGAACTGTTACCTTGGTGGTTCGCTCGCCACTCGTTTTAGGTCTTCTTGGGAGACAAACTATTACCTTTTGAGGTTTGTTAACAGTCTTCTTTTTGCCTAACTGAGAAGATTGTTACCTTTGTTGATTTATCTGCCTGTATGCGTTAGGTCTTATCTTCAAAGGGACTGTTACCTTGATGATTCGTCCGCTCTTTGGAACTTGTTTTGGTTTGGTTTGAGTGGCTATGCTTTATACGAAGGAATGGTTTGTTATGTTGACATAAAGTTGTGATTACAAGTTATGCATAAAACCTTCGTAAATGTTCGGAAGTGAAAGGACGAGGTAGCCTTACACCTTCTATGTTTTCCAAGTAGTATGACCCTGGTGCGGCGATCTCTATTACTTTGTATGGGCCTTCCCACTGGGTTGAGAGTTTGTTGTGTCTGTCCAAATTTTTGAACTCATTCCTTCGCATAACCATTCCCCCCAGGAAAAATTGGCAAGCGCTGATTTTTCTGTTGAAGTACTGGGTGGTCCCCAGTCGCAATTTTGCTTGTCCTTTGTCTGATTGCCTTCGCTTTTCTTCAGCGAGATTGAGGTCTGTTCACTCGATGTCATTAGATTCGGCATCAAAGTGTAGGATCCTATGGGTAGGCACCGCTATTTCAGCGATTGCCACTGCTTAGGATCCATACACCAGACTAAATGGTGTTTCCCAAGTTGTTGTTTTGGGTGTCGTTCTTATAGACCACAACACATTGTCCAGGTCATCTACCCAGTTTCCTTTTAAGGCTTGAACTCTTTTCTTGAGTCCTTCGAGGAGAACTTTGTTGGCTGCTTCGGCCTGTCCGTTGGTTTGGGGATGATGCATCGAACTGAATCTGTGATCAATGTGGTACTCTTCACAGAGCCATTTGAGTTATTTTCCCACGAATTGCGGGCCATTATCACTTATGAGTATATTGGGGACGCCAAATCGTGAAATTATGTTGATCTTTAAAAAATTTATCACTTGGAATTCGGTTGTAGAGGACAATGCTTTCGCCTCTTTCCACTTGGAGAAATAGTTGATCACCACGATAATGTGGGTTCTTTGCATATTGCTTATGGGAAAGGGTCCCAAGATGTATATTCCCCATTAGGCGAAAGGCCAGGTGCCCGCCATTGGAGATAGCAATGTTGGTGATCAACCGAATCTTGGTGCGAACTGTTGACAAGTTACGCACTTCTTTGTTAATTATGTTGCGTCTTTGCTCAAGGTCGGCCAATAATAGTCTAGTCTGAAGATTTTGCGCGTTATCAAGTGTGCACCTTCATGGCATGCGTCAACTCCTTCATGAGTTTCACGCATGTATGAGGCGGTTGCGTCATTTACTATGAAGGCGACCGACACCTTTATACTCTTCCATCCTTCGCCTAAGGTTACCGGCAGGGTTATGGCTCCCAGCGGGTATGTTGTTCTCCCAGCAAAGTCGATGAGTGGAAAGCCGACTGCTTGAGGTCTCTCTTGGATTTGCCCATATTTTTAAAAGCGTTTAGAAATAGAATGTCTGTCGAACTTCCTCCATCGATCAGAATTCTTTTAATATCACATCCAGCGACATAAGCTATGATGATCAATGCGTCATTATGAGGAGTTGTGACATGTATCGGGTCTTCTTCAGAAAATGAGATGATCATGTCCATATCGGGACGAGGTCTCTTTCCCAGTTGCACAACTGTGGATATTTGTGTGGCGTACACATCTCTTGCATGGGACCCCTCGCCTCTGAGGTGTTCTACGTGGAGGAGTTCGACTTCGCTCTCTTCCTGCCACGAACTCCTTCAGCATGCCTCTCTGGATTAATTTATAGATGTCGCGCTTGAGAATGCGGCAATCATCGGTCTTATGGACCTTCGCTTTATGGTAGCGATAGTAGGTCTCCGTATATTTGCCCTTGGGTTGAGCATTCTTCTGAGGTATTGGTGGTCTTATTAGGGACCTTCTTTCCATCTCGACTAGTATCGCTCAGATATGCCTGTTTAAAGGCGTAAAATACTTGGGAACCTCTCGAAGGCTTGGCCTGATGGCTTTGAATCTAGGCTTCTCCCAGTCTCGCATGTCCTTCTTTTCCTTTTTTCCATCGCGTCAGGGCTCTGGAATAGCCCTTGGCAAGGTTGAAACTAGGAAACTAGCTTCGATGTTTGTCCTGTCTAGGTCTATGAAACCTTTGGCCCTTATTGCCAGCTCTTTAGTATCTCTATTTCTTGAACATGGTATTTGTTGCGCAGTTTTCTTGAGGCTTTGTTAGCCATATCCAACCCTCTATAAAAAGATCGAATGGTCTCTCCATCTGTGACTTAGCGGCCAATCTTTGTGACGTTAGTATGAAAACGCCCATAAAAGTCGGACAAGGTTCGTCTGGTTGTTGCTTGACAACATCTAGGGTGACCACGCTCCTCAGCAGTTGGCGTTCGCCCATATATCGCTACAGGAACTTGTTCTTTAGTTCGTACCATGTCCCTATTAATCCTACAAGGTAGCTGAAGAACCAAGACGACGTTGAGCCCGATAGGGTTGACGGAAATAACAGGGCTAAGTGGTTGTCATTGTTTGACTTACCCAAAGGAGAGACTTCATGCATGTTGACTTGGATCATGGGATCTCCTCCGCCACTGTGTTTAGGGTTGGGTCTTGCTACCACAACCTTTGGTGTTCTTACCGCTATGAGGTCTACGGTGAATGGATGGAGGATCGTTCTCTGAAGGGGGTCATGACGGCTCTACGCTGTTCCTTTATCTTTTTGTTTGTGAGCTCCTCAACTTGGCAAAGAGTGAATTGAGGTTGCGGTTCTCCAGTCGGTGAGGCACTCGACGGATTGACAGAGTGAATGATTGTCAACACTGTTGTGGAGGTCGGAGGCATGGACTAATGTCCAAAGGTCATCTCTTGGTCTTCTTGAGGAGCGTCGGCACACGGATTACTAGTTTCTGCTTCTGGTGGCCCTGCGGGACAGAAATCTTCATGAGGAGCAGGGGATTGTGTGCGGGCCTGCCCTATGAGAGTTTCCAAGAGGGATATCATCTCTGCGGTGACCTGGATGGTTTCCTTGGCCATTTGGATAGTTTGTCTAATTGGAACCTCGATCGTAGGAGGAATTGGAGCCGGTCTTGAATTGTAGATGTGTTCCTGTGCCGATCTCGGAGGGACGACATTGGGAATCGCTTGGCTAGAAAGTTGTTGTTGATGGAACGACGAAGTGGCACTGAATTCAACGTTATCCTAGGACTGCTCGTTCATGGTCTGTTTACGACTATTAGAGTTATAGCGAGTCTGCATGACTTTTTGCTCGTTCCCACTCACGATGCCAAATGTTGGGACTAGAGTTCTCGGATGCTGATTCGACAGTGATTTGGATGTCGATTGGTTGGTGGCCGCAAGTCTTCGTCAGAGATCTGATGAACCTCCAAGAAGGGGAGCGGAATAGATCGGGTTTCTCTGTGTCTCACTCCGATGCTTAAATGAGTATAATGTTTTTGTATGAACTCAGAATGTAAAGTAACCTATGTAAAACAGAAGTATTTATAAGGATGGAAAACCAAACCATTTTTGGTAATTAGATATATCTGTAAATATTGTGTCGTTGCAGATAAAGATAGAAGATATTACGGTTATCACGTAATATTGCAGTTGTCTTATGTGATATTTGCAGAATATGTGTCTGAGATATGTGGGACGTTGTGGTTGTAGATTCAGTGTCGGTTGTGGGACCAGAGTTGAGAGGTTTGACTCTCTTGGCTAGCGCTCCTGTGGCGAGCAGTGGGAGGTGTTGGCCTTGGTCTTTGGTGACCAGTAGAGACTTTGACGACCACCTTGATTCCGGGTTGGACACTGAACTACCTTATGGGTTCCAGCTTACCCTTAGTATGGGTCGACCAATTCTTGAATGGTTTGGGTTTTACCCCTCTGAAATTCTATTGGGCTACGGAAGCCCGGTGAACTTTATTATGTATTGGGCTACCTCCGCAAACCATGTTTTTGGAAGTTTGAATAGACTCATCACATAAGTCGGTATCGTTGTTATCACGGATTTGATTAGTACCTCCTTACCCGCTTGATTTAGAGTCTTTACACGCCATCCACTAATCTTGTTTTGTATTATTTCCTTAAGATATCTTAAAACCGTCTTTTTTTATCTTCCCCATACCGCTTTTAGCAATCTCACACCAAACTAGATGAATTTGAGAGAGAAAGATATGAAGAACAAAATGAAGAAAAGAAGAACTAACAGAATTAACAGAATTACTTGCATAGCAAGCTATTACTTAAAGTTAAGTTTTTACATGCTAGATGATCCTATTTATATAGGATTTACAAAACTTGAAGATTCTAACTAATTCTAGACACTTCTACTAACTTCCATACTAATCTACATACTTCCTTGAATCACACGGCACAATACCTTGTAGACTAAGCTATCGACAACACAATCATATTCATACATCCTAATATTAAGAAGTTTCATTTTGAAGTTTCATTTTCAGCTTCACTTTCCATGCATCTTTAATCTTCAATTTGTCAACCACACAGTCTTGATCAATCTTGAATTTCTGTCTTTCGAATATGCATCTGCATTTAGTATAAAACTTCATACAATATGAGAACATTGAAGAAAAGCTGATAAATTGTGCAACAGCATCTTACAGAATCATTTCATCTCTATGATAATCTGTTTATTAACAACCAAGCCTTCAACAGATCAACCTTTCCAATACATGATCATTTGTCTTTTCAGAAGATTCCAAACTAAATATAATGCTCACAATTCATATCCCAGATCAATCAGATCATATCAGAGACAGAGTAACAAACTTTCCTTCATCGTTTACACAATATTTTCTTTCAATTTTCTTTGTCTTGCTTGAATGACATTCATTATTTTTCTTTCCTTTCCTGACATAGAGGTTTTCACGTGCCTCTATCTTACCAATGAAGTTGGGAGGTTTTCACTTTCCTCCATATTTTCATCCTTGAACACCTACTCAAAGTTGCTTGAATGTTTTCTTTGAGCAGGGTTATTTTTGGATTCAAGCTTCACCTTATGTCAGAATAGGAAGTCTCTCAATGCTCATGACAACTGAGATCTCAAGATATAATTGTCAGAAAATATGCAATGAAATCACCAAGCAAACAAACACCAATATTGCAAGGAGGAGTGAGAAAGGCTTCATCTGAAATAAACGAATCATCATATAGCTGAAGCAACCTCAAGAAGATAACTGAAAACACAACATAATCAAAAATCCGCAATGATCAACACAAGTATGAGTTCTATATATAAATGAAGAACAACCAAAAGACAGAATGCCAAAATAACCCATACAATGGATAAACAGACTTAAGAAGAAATCAGCACATCAAGAGAACCAGATTATCAAAACACAAAAAAACTTACCTTACACCTACCTACTATTGCTCTAAGTCAGACTCATCCATCACAGAACTGGGTTGATCAAACCAAACACTTACTGAATTGAACTGATCACTTACAGAACTCGGCATCAACTCTTTGAATGACATCACTCCAAGCATCTGTCTAAATGAAACAAATTGCTTTTATGTAATTGGTTTCGTCAATATATCTGCAACCTGTTCTGTAGCAGGGACATAGTTAACCAAAACCTGCCCATTTGAACTTTCTTCCGAACAAAACACAAGTCTATCTCAACATGCTTCATCTTAGAGTGATTAATTGGATTTTCGGATAAGGCTACAACACATGTATTATCACTCCAAACAATAGGAACATCTGTTAGTTTGACTTCAAGTTCAGATAATAAAGACACTACCTACATAAATTCACAGACAGCATTGGCAATGGCTCTGTATTCTACTTCAACATACGAACGAGAGATAACTGACTGGTTTTTAGAACTCCAAACTACTGGATTCCCATTAAGCAGCAAATAAAATGTCCAGACACATATTTTCTATCAACCAAGTCACTACCCCAATCAGCATCAGCATAAGAAATTAAAACAACCTCAGTAGATGCAACAAGACTAACACGAAACAATAATCCATGATCAAGAGTGCCTTTAAGATAACGAAGAACACGAATAACAGCTTTCCAATTATATATGAGAGGATGTTGCATATATTGGCTCGATTTATTTACAGCAAAGTGTATATCAGGTCTTGTAACACATACATGTTGCAGACCACCCAAAACACTTCTATATAAATGTTCATCGGCAAGAGGAGACTCACCGTGGTCTTCAGCTACCTTAGTCAAAAAAATTACCAGACATAGGCGTAGGCAAAGCTGAGGCATTGTTCACTCCTGCTTTTGCAATAAGCTCCAAAATATACTTTCTTTGTCCTAATAACAGACAGACATCCAAGACCTCCATACCCAGAAAGTAGTTAAGAGATCCTAGATCTTTCAATTTGAATTCACTATTAATCCTACTGATAACAAGTTCAATTGCAGCCTTATCACTTCCAATTATTACAATGTCATCAACGTAAACAAGTAGAAAAACAGAACCTGCATTAGATTTGTGAACAAACAAACAATTATCAGCTAAAGAAACAGAAAAACGAAGATTGTTTAAAAGAAAACATTTTAGTCTCTCAAACCAAGCTCTCGGAGTTTGTTTGAGACCATACAAAGCTTTATTAAGCTTGCA
Organism: Chamaenerion angustifolium; assembly: GCA_946814005.1. Taxonomy (NCBI): domain Eukaryota; kingdom Viridiplantae; phylum Streptophyta; class Magnoliopsida; order Myrtales; family Onagraceae; genus Chamaenerion; species Chamaenerion angustifolium. Next base: position 9,171,570 of record OX328279.1, read on the forward strand.
TACCAGCACATTACCATCCTGATCACACTTTTCAAACCCAGGTGACTGAATCATGTACACATCCTCGACAAGTTCTCCATGTAAAAACGCATTATTCACATCAACCTGTCGCAATTGCCACCTGTGTGTCAGACCCAAGGTAAGTATAATCCTAACAGTTGGTGCTTTAACCACCGGACTAAAGGTATCTTGAAAATCAAATCCTGGTTTTTGTGAAAACCCCTTAGCCACAAGTCGAGCCTTATGCCTGGCAATAGATCCATCTGAGTTTCTTTTAACTTTAAAAAGCCATTTACATCCTATTGGTATTCAACCACCAGGTAAAGAAACCAATTTCCATCTATCATTAGCTATCAAGGCATTTAGTTCATCATGCACAGCAGCGGACCATACACTAGACTGCATAGCAGTATGAATGTCACGTGGTTAATGCGTATCAACTTCAATGGAATCAACCAACGAGGTTGTAAGAGTAGACAATGTCTTTGTTTTGGACTTAGTTTGCATTAAATGCCTATTAACATGAGAAGAATGAGAAGAATTAGGTCCCTGTAAACCAAAGACACTTTCAGACCTATGCATACTCTCAGGTGCTGATTGAGATAACTCATTAACATCATAAGTGATCTGAACTAAGTCAGAATCATTAAGTACATACCTCACAGAAGGTTGAATCTCAACATCTAAAGGCATACCAGTAAAGGTTGTGTTACCATTTTATTGTCTACCTGCAGCATTATCATCATATGATTTTTCCACCAGTTCTTGAGCAGGTATCACCACATTTGATGGATCAGACTCAGATTGTCGAGCACACCTCGGGAGATTAGGAATACTATCAGCTGAGCGATTAACCTGAACAGATATAGGATCATTATGCACCACATCATCATCCAAAGCATTACATAAAGCATAATTGAAAGGTAAGAAAATTGGAAGGGACGTCGCTGTATTTTTAACAGCACTAGATTGCATGAAAGATCCCGTTTTATCAGCAAAAGGAAAAACATTTTCATTGAATTTAACATGTCTAGAGATATATACACGACCAGAATCATCTAAGCATTTATATCCATGTTGATTTGAACAATAACTAATGAAGACACAAGGAGTTGATCTGTAATCCATTTTATGTTTATTGAAAGGACAAATTAATGCAAAACATAAGCACCCAAACACTCTCGGAAATTCATAGTCAGGAACTTTAAAAAATAGCTTCTCAAGAGGAGAAATGTTTTGCAAAGATTTGGTAGGAGACCTGTTAATGAGAAACACAGACGTGAAAAAAACATCGGTCCAATATTGAAAAGGAAGAGCAGCTTGTTTCATTAAGGTGAGACCCATCTCAACTATATGTCTGTGTTTTCTTTATACAATACCGTTTTGTTCAGACGTATATGGGCAAGTAAACCTGTGACTGATGCCGAACTGACTTAGATATGCTGCTAAGGCTTTGAACTCTCCACCACCATCTGTTTGAACATATTTGATCTTATGTCTAAGCTGATTCTCCACTTCTTTATGAAACTGAGGAAAAACAATGGATACATCACTCTTTTTCTTAAGAAAATAAATCCAAGTATATCTAGAACACACATCAATTATACTCAGATAATAGAGATTTCCATTTGAAGAAACAAGAGATGGACCCCATAAGTCCATTTCAAGCAGATCCAGAGGTGTATTGTATTCAGTCACCGAATCAGAAAATGGCAATTTACAGCTTTTGCCAACAGCACAAGCCATGCAATGAGGAATTTGAGCACTTATATTCCAGTTAGAATGCTTGATTATTAATGAGAACACTTGTTGAGAAGGATGCCCAAGCCTTTGATGTAGAATCACAGGAGAAATTTTCATTCTATTCATATTACAAATCATGTGGGAGTTCATTATCTCAGTCGAATTATAATGTAAAGAAGGCAGACAAGCTGATTTATTAACTACAGAGTTCCCATTATCATTGGCAAACGAACTGAAATCAAGTCTATATAGCCCTTGATGTTCCTGTCCACGAAGAAGAACATGGTGAGTATCAGAATCCCGAACCAGGCAATGAGTATCATGGAACTCAAAATATACCTGATTATCCTTGGTAAACTGCGAAACAGAAACCAAATTTTTAGTAATCTGAGGAGTGTATAAGAGATTGTTCAATAAGAGAGGCTTAGATGCAGTATTTATGATAGAGGTACCAATACTACATATATCTAAGTAACTACCATTCGCAACTTGAAATTTACCCGAGCTTGCATAGGAGTGTGATGTATTGACTGGGGGAGCTGCATTGGACAAGTGATTGCTAGCACCCGAATCTGGATACCATGTTTTGTCCACCATATGTGTTCCAGCAGATGAAGTGGAAGTCAAATGTACTTGACTTGGATTATCAAGAGCGACTGATGCAGCAGAAATACTTGGAGCATCAGAATATCCACCAGTTTGAAATTGTTGGATCAGAGGAGCAGATGCAGATACACTACCAGAATTCAGCTGAAACATTGATGGAATGAATGTCATAGGAGAATACATTGCATTGGAGTTGGCCATATATGGGTTGAACATAGGAGGATGAAACACTTGTTGAGGATAAGCAGCAGTAACATGTTGAGGATAAGCACCAGAAACATGTTGCGGATAAGCAGCAGAAACAGATTGATTCATAGCAGGAGGATGAGTGATATATCCAGAACCAGCCGACGCAGAAGCATTGTTGCTATGATTCTTTACTATTCCAGACGAAGCATATGAAGATTGATCTTCATCATGCCATTGAGAAGACACCAGATTTGCACTCATGTTTTCATTAGAAGAGGATGTAACTCCCTGGAAATGCACATTAAACTGATTATAGCACCGATTGACCAGATGACCAAACTTACCGTAGAGTTGGCATTGTGGTTTATTGTTTGAGTAGCCACGACCTCTGCCTCTACCTCTCCCATATGAGGTATTGTTTGGTTGATAGTCAGGTGTTCGTTGTGCAAAACTGGACTGATTATGTTCCTGACCAGAATTAATAGTATTAACATGTCCTGAATCCACCTTAATTGGATTTTCTTCAACATTTTTTACAACAACATTAGCTGTAGAACAATGATGTATCAAAAATAGAATCTCTTTGCCTCGCTTCTGCATCACGAAGAACAGAAGAAATCGAGGCAAGATCATATGGATTTCGGCTAGCATGGATTACTGGAACAACACTATCATACTGTCCCTTTACACCATTCAATATAATGGATATCTGTTGCATCTTCTCAATCGGATGCCCACAGCTCAATAGACTATCACATGTAAGTTGTATTTCAGACAAGTAGTCTCTCATAGACTGGTTTAAGAGTTTACGAACCTTGAGTCTGTCGTATAGACTCATAATCCTCGTTGTTGACGATGATGAGAAGTTCTAGTGCATTCTGTTCCATATCGATGATGCTGTCATACATCCAACCAATCCTTTCCTAATCGGAGAAGCTATGGATGCCAGCAGCCATGATGCCAATGAGCTATCCTGCTGAGAATACTTAAGAAACTCAGGATTTGGAATCCTATTTCCTTTTTCAACTTCAAGAAGACGAGGAACTATCAGTGTGTCAAACAGGTAACCTTCGAGGTTGAGTCTACGAACACGTAACAACACTTGCTGTTTCCAGGACTGAAAATTGTCCTCTCCTATTAACTAACAGACTCTATTATTGAAAAAGGCAGGTATTAACTCATCCATGGCAGCAGACAGTGTCAGCAATTAACTCTTTACAAGCAGACTGAATCAAACGCGGAACAGAAGTTTCTAACGAACAGAGTACCTTCAATAGCTTACCAATCCTTCGAATGACGAGCTGATTCTCTGGTTGATGACGACAATCGCAGCGACTCTTGATGATTTAGTATAGCTCTGATACCATTTTAACAATCTCACACCAAACTAGATGAATTTGAGAGAGAAAGATAGGAAGAACAGAATGAAGAAAAGAAGAACTAACAGAATTAACAGAATTACTTGCATAGCAAGCCATTACTCAAAGTCAAGTTGTTACATGCTAGATGATCCTATTTATATAGGATTTACAGAACTTGAAGATTCTAACTAATTGTAGACACTTCTACTAACTTCCATACTAATCTACATACATCCTTGAATCACACGGCACAATACCTTGTAGACTAAGCTATCGACAACACAATCATATTCATACACCTTAACAACCGTTGGTAGGCCTAAGTACTTTCCCGGTTGGTGAGTGCTTTGAATTTGTAATACATTTTCAATCTCCCCGCATGTAGACCGATCGGCTCCCCTATTGAATGTAAGGGTGGATTTTGCTTCGTTTATTCTTTGGCCTGATGCCTTACAATACTGACTAATCGTATCCTTTAGTTGACTCGCGTTCTCTTTTGTTCCTTGGAAAAAGAATAACGAATCATCCGCAAAGAACAAATGATGAAGTTCCGGGCAACCCCTTCCCAAGACTATACCTTTCAAACACCTTACTTGTATGTCTCGTTCCATCATCTGTGATAAAACATCCGCCAACAAAATGAACAAAAAAGGTGATAAGGGATCTCCTTGTCTGATTCCCCTGCTTGGTTTGATGGTGGTTGTACAGTTCCCGTTCACTAGCACCCTATATGTTGTCGTTTGCACACATGCTCTCATCCATCTGACCCACTTAGCACCAAAAACCCTCTTCTCCAAGCTCTTTAGTAAGAAATCTAATTCAACCCGATCATACGCTTTCTGCATATCCAGTTTTAGTGCACATTCCACCCTATTCGGTTTCCCCTTGTTTTCTAGGTAGTGGAAAACCTCATGAGCCACCATGACATTATTCTGAATAAGGCGACCTGCTACAAAAGTGCTATGGAAAGGAGTAAGAAGATCTGACATATATACTTTCAATCTATTCACCAACACTTTCGATATCACCTTATACACAAAATTGCACAAACTTATAGGCCTAATATCAGATGCATGTGTCGGATTTGAAACTTTTGGCAACAAGGTTATATCAGTTTGAGTAAGGGATGTAGGGAAGATACCTGTTTTGAGGAAGGCTTTGACCGAGATGAAGACATCTGGGTCCACAATGTTCCAGTTCCTATGATAGAATAATCCCGGAAATCCGTCTGGTCCTGACGCCTTTGATCCCCCCAAATGGAACACCGCATCTTTTACTTCATCCATTGTCACCCTCCTTGTCAAATCTATATTGATCTCTTCACTGATCTGGGTCGGTATACAAATTAATTGATATTCGACTTCTAAATTATTAGATTTCCTATTAATTATTCGACTTCCATGGAAACTCTACTACAAAGAGGAGGAAAATGAAGAAGAAGACAAGTTGTCTGTAGCGGATTTGCTGTCGCAGGAACCGTCCTAACTGCAAGAGGAAGCAACTCCGGTATTACTAGAGACCAAGACCGCTGCTGGAGCCCATTCTCAGATCGAGACTGTCCTAAACGGTTTATCGTCCGACCACACCAAGAGATCTCCCAAGCGTTATAAAATCACTGAGGACGATAACACATCCCCCAAGAAAGAACCTGCAAGGCTAGTTGCGACTTGGGGAGGCAGAGCCTCAGCTGAGCAGTGAACATCAATGTTTATTCCGTGCCTTGTTGATCGGGTTGTGGTTCACGAAGATAGAGGCGCTTGAGGGTACGATCTTACCGATAAGAATCTCAAGCAGAGTTGACTTATGTGCTCCTCTGGGCCCTACAATGGCAAGGATCTCCCACGGTTTTGCTCGACAATTCACAATCCTTCACGATTATTGTTGTTCTTTATGGTTAGTCTTCTTCTTGTCCTGTAATGAGTTGCTGAAAATATCTGCAATGTGTGTGTTTTGGGGTAGCTTCTGCTGGGTTTTAATATTGTAGGTGATGCCAATAGCTTCCACCTTGCAACCTTGTTTCTTCATTGACAAGGAGAGTTTCTTCATTGAGAAGGAGAGTTTCTTCAACCGAGAAATTTGGTTGTTATTAAGTTAATTAAACTGAGGTAATTTTGTCATTTTACCACTTAACAGAAAAAATAAATGATGAACATTAAGAATGACTAAATAGTCACATGACCAAACTTATGTGACCATTATGCACAAGTTATAACAAATTAGTCACATGAGGAAAGATAAGTAATCATTGTGTATATTAACTCTAAATTTAAATTATATATATTATTAAGAGGTATTTGTGTAATTATACAAGTGACGGTTAAAAAATCCACTTCATACCAGTGTTATCGGAACTGAACCGGACCACGCGGTCCGACTGAGAATTGGACCCTACGCGGTTTGGTTCAGCTAAAAGACTGAATTGCATATCATCATTGTTTGAATCGGTGTGAACCGACCGGTCTCCAGTTCGTTTTTTTGGGATGATTCTTTTTTTAGCAAAGTAATTCTTTTTTCCGGTTTAAACCGATTGATTTCCAGTTATTAGGTTTCCGGTTGATTAGACCAATCACCAGTTTTTTTAACAGCCGACTGATTTGAAACTTACTCTATCACAATGAAGAAAATAGTGGTGGTTATGCATATTGGAGTGGAGGTGATCAAAGACAATTTTAAAACTTATGTTTAAAGTTTAAACCTATTGTGTTTGATTTTGACACTATTGTTCAAACTTTGAGGTAATTATGTTGTGTTATATTGTGTTTTAGAGTAATGTGTATGTTTGAAACTATGTAGTTTGTATGTGTTTGAGACTGTGTAGTTTGAGGTAATTATATATGTGTTTGAGAATATGTAGTTTGTAACTTTGTATTTTCAGTTTTTTTTTAACTTATGAACACTGAATCACACATTGAACTGGGTCCGATCGGGTTGGACTGACTGAACCGGGAACCGGTCCCCTCGTCGGTTCGAAGGTCAGCCGATTCTGATAATACTGCTTCATACTTTATAAATAGTATATATATCATGGCATGTTCTTTTCACGTAATGGAAAAGGAATTCGGCTTAAGGATTCCGTAAGAAGTTGTTCTTCTCGCGGAATTGCAAAAATTCGGCTTACGGAATCCGGGTCCTCTAGTGTTAGACATTCCTGGTGAAAAGCAAAGAATTCGTAAGGAGACTGGGCAAGGAATCCGGAATAGGTGAACAAATGACTCTTTTGCCCTCATGAATTTTTCATGACTCCAAACTGCCCTCATGACTCCAAACTGCCCTCCTGCTCTTATAACCAACCGAACCAACGGAAGAAGCCTCTGTTCGATGCTCTCCGTTCGAATAAGCCTCTGTCCCTTTCCTCAGGTATGTTCGAAGCTCCTCAAGTAAAGTTAAACGTCTTTGCTATCTCCTCCATTGTTGCTTGCGTTATTAGCACCGAGGTGTCTGTTCTCTATCTATGATCAATCAGTTAATTTGTATCGATTTATGCTTTTGCTTTGATTTCTTCATGCTTCACGTCCCCCTCAGCATTTTTCCTTCCGTGCTATTTTTATTTTGTTTATTTTCCCTTTTTGTATATCTACTGCGCAACTGATTGGATTCACTGGGATTTGGTTAGGGTTTTTAGTTAGTAAATTAGGGATTTCTATCGATTACTTGAGAAAGCGGCTACAGATTTGAAGTTTCGCTTGGTTAGATTTCCACGAAAGTGAATTCAATTTCGTAAGTTTTGGCTTACGAAAGTGAATTTAACAGTGATCTATTGTTCCTGTGTTCCTTTTGGCTTCTGCAAAGCTTGTTTTCACTACAGGTTATGACTCAACTGTCAGAATGTGGGACGTGGAAGAATGCAGGTCTATAGCATCATCTAGGTCTCTTGGCTGCACCATTAGGGCAGTTGCTGCTGACACAAAGCTCTTACTTGCTGGGGGCACCGATTGGTTCATTCACTGCTGGAGGGCTATTGATGGCATGAAATTTCTTGCGATTAAATTAGTATCTTGCATTATAGTGGAAATGTGGAATTGACTTGAATGGCATGAAATTTCTGAAATTTTGACGTTTAGTGTGTATTTAGAGTGAATTTACTCCCAGTTGAAATGAAACTCTGCCATTGTTTTCGATATAGCTCGATTCTAACTCCTCTTTCTGTGAACCAAGTAATTTACTTTTGGCAAGTAATTTTTATTTACCCCATTTACCTGCTGTGTTGGACAGAGGTTATCACCATCTAAGTTTGTTGCTCAAAGAACTTGAACAAGAAGCTGCTGCATTGCATTCTTTTAAATCCCAAAGTTTGAGGCTTGCTACTCTAATTTGCAGACGGTAAAAAGGTAATTTGCCTACCATTTGTAAACTTGTGCGCAAATTTCAGGTTTGCACAATTAGGGTGATAGTCATGCTTCTGTTTACAATTAATGTGTGGTATCATTCAACATTTTGTATAGGTTTAGAGATAACAATTTCGTGTTCCTTGTATTGTTCTTGGAGATCGAACATACTTTGTATATGGATAATATTCTTTCTGCGTGTATTGTCGTGTAGTAATGAAATGTTATGTTACGGAGAGTGTGATTAAGGATTTTACTGTTCAGATAAATATGATCTCAACGAATCGTGTTTAAAAAAATGAATTTACATTAATTACAAATTTTACTACAAAAAGTCAAGGAATTGTCATTTAAAATTAATTAATTAAATTTTTTTAATTAATAATTAATTATATTATAAGTTTTTATTATTCTTAATTTTTAAAATTAATTAATTCAAATTATATGTATTATATACTATACATATATAAGGAGGGGCAAATATGTCATTTTACAACATTCCATTCTATTTCCATATACAATTATACCAAAAAAACAACAGAATTCCTTATTCCATTCCATTCCATTCAGCCAAAGAAACAATATCCTATTCTTATCTCTTATTCCCTATTCCGTATTCCTTATTCCAAATTCCGTGAAAGAAACGCCCCGTCAGTGTTTTCAGAACCGGGCCAGCCTTCGAACCAGCGAGGGGGCCAGGTCCCAATTCGTCAAGTCCAACCAAGTCGGTCCCGGTTCAATGTGCGGTTCACTAATCATAAGTTAAAAAATGTTGAAAATACAAAGTTACAAACTACAGTCTCAAACACATACATAATTACCTCACACTACATAGTCTTAAACACACACAAACTACATAGTCTCAAACATACACATTACTCTCAAACACAATATAACACACACAAACTTAACCTAAGTTTCAAACCGCACATTGAACCGGATCCGATTGGGTTGGACCGGCTGAACCGGGAACCGACCCCCTAGCCGGTCGAAGGTCAGCCTTGTTCTAATAACACTGCTTCATACTTTATAAATAGTATATATATCAGTGTTATCAGAACCAAACCAACCTTCGAACCAGCGAGGGGGGCCGATTCCTGGTTCGTCAGGTCCAACCCGATTGGACTCAGTTCAATGTGCGGTTCATTGTTCATAAGTAAAAAAAAATTGAAAAATACAAAGTTACAAACTACATAGTCTCAAACACATACATAATTAGCTCAAACTACATAGTCTTTTTTTTTTTGGCCAATAAACTTCATAATGCATTCAACCATCCGTAACCGGATTCGAGTACAAAATTACATCTGTAACAATACAACGAAACAAAGAGGTTGGTGGTGTAGACACCCAATCCAATGGACACAACCCCGATAAAACATTCTTTGCTAACCAATCCGCACAAGAGTTGGCGGATCGTGGAACATGTTCCCAAGCAATCTCCCCAATCGAAGAAGAGCGATAAACCGCATTAGACAAAATTGGGTCTATCCTCCAAGCGAACTCCCGCCTATGAATATGGTTGATGATGTTCATGGAGTCCGTCTCTATGATGACCCGAGCCCAACCCTTGTCAATGGAAAGTTGGACCCCTTGTGCAACCGCCTCGGCCTCAATCTCGTCTACCGAACCAACAAGCTGAACCCCCGTGGTTCCCCCGCATACCACCCCCGTGTTATCCCGTGCAATGACTCCGAAACCTCCTTGCAAGGTGTTGCTCGACCATGCCCCATCACAGTTGATCTTGATGACTCCCGGTGGTGGACCGATCCACGCCCGAAACCGTCCCTCGGAGCTGCTCTGTGGTCTGACCGCCCCCAGCTCTCCCATGGTACGGGTGATCTCATTATGAATTGCAGGCGTGAAGGGTTGTGCGTTGTCGAACACGAGCTTGCATCTAGCTTTCCAAATAACCCACGCTACGACCATGAGCCTCCGCCAATCCCTCGCCCTCGTCTTCCCCCGTGATCCCGCAAAGTTTGTAACCGCAGCAAACCAATCATCGACCGATGCAACTCCCACGTCCAGATCCGATCTGTCGGCGTATAGAGACCACACCTGTTTCACCCAAGGGCAACCAAATAACATGTGTTCTCTAGTCTCATTAACAAGGCAAATCGAGCAAAGACCGTCTATATTCGCTCCTCTCCGAGCAAGAGATGCCCCTGTCGGAAGCACGTCGTTGGCTAACTTCCACATAAAGGCTTTGATCTTTGGCCACACGTTTACCGACCAAACCGCTTTCCACACCATAGGTAGCATCGGCGGCTGTCTTGTGTTTGTGTCGACTGTCCCTAGGCGACGAACCTGGTTGGCAAGAAGAGCGTGGTAGGCGGATTTGACGGATATGGCCCCCGTCCTCGAGTGTGGCCATCTGTGTGTGTCCGTGGTGTATACGAGAGGAATGGGAACCTGTAATACAGCCTGTACATCACCCGGGTGGACAGCCTCGCGGATCGCTGCCTCATCCCACACTCGGTCGTGTGGGTGAATCCATGTGACGACCCTTTGCGACGGAAGTTGATCATCCTCCGCTAGTGGTCTTATGCGAAGGTTGGCTCTGTTCGGCACCCACGGATATGCGAAGGGCCGTATGGATCTCCCGTCACCAAGAGTCCACACTCCCTCCTCTATGATGACATCCCGTCCCTCAAGGAGACTCGCCCAAGCCCACGATGCTCTACCTCCCGCCGAGGCCTGCAGGAATGAGGAGTTCGGGAAATAGATTCCCTTAATAAATCTTACCCAAAGTGCCTCAGGTTCATGAATGACTCGGGAGGCCATGTTTGCGAGAATCGCCCGGTTAAACTGGTTCATGTCCCTGAATCCGTACCCCCCCCCCCCCACTGACTTCGCTGAGGTCATTGAGGCCCAGCTTTTCCAATGAATCTTCATGTTGCCTTCTCTAGATCCCCACCAGAATCGTGCCATGAGGCTATTGACCTCATTACACTAAGTGGTCGGAATCCTGAAAATGTGCATGATATAAGTAGGGATGGCACTAAGAACAGACTTTATAAGTACCTCCTTGCCCGCATGATTTAGGAGTTTGTTTCGCCAACACTAGATTTTGTCCCGAACCCTCTCCTTGAGTTAGTTTAGAGCCTCCCGCTTCGATCTGCCCCAAATAGTCGGGAGTCCCAAGTAGAAGCCCGGGTCCGTCGAATGTGCTACCCCAAACAGGTCTGATATACTCCTCTTGAAGTCGTCATGAGCCCCTGAGTTGAAATATAGTGATGACTTGGAGAAATTGATCTTCTGTCCTGAAGCTAGGCAGTAGTCTCCTAGAGTGCTCTTAAAACTCGTTGCTTGGGTCAACGAGCCTTTCAGGAAGAAAATAGAGTCATCCGCGAAGAAGAGGTGTTGAATCTCCGGACATGACCTTTTCGGGCGGATGCCTCTAAACACTCCCTTCGAAACCTGGTCGTCGAGCAATCTAGAAAGGACATCAGCGACCAAAATGAATAGATAAGGTGAAAGAGGTTCACCTTGTCTAAGTCCTCTCGATGGTCGGATAATGTCAGTGCGGTCGCCATTAATCAGGACCTTGTAGGTGACCGAAGAAACGCATGCCTTGATCCAAGAAATCCATTTGTCGTTGAAGCCCCTTTGTCTCAAGCTCGCTAGGAGGAAGTCCCATTCAACCCGATCGTAAGCCTTCTGCATGTCTATCTTTAGCGCACATTCCGACCTCCCCGAGGTCGTTCTTGGCTTGCCTCTTGTCTTTAGGTAATGGAACATCTCGTGAGCGATTATAATACTATCCTGAATGCGTCTCCCTGAAACAAACGCACTTTGGAACGGGGTGACCAGTTCTGGCAAATAGTTTTTTAATCTATTCGCCAGAACCTTAGATATAACTTTGTAACCAAAGTTGCAAAGGCTAATAGGCCTAAAATCGAACGCACATACTGGGCTAGCAATTTTAGGAATCAATGTAATATGGGTTTGGTTAAGAAATGAAGGCATGATACCTGTCGTGAGGAAAGCGTTAACCGAAGTGAGCAAATCCGATCCGATCGTGGCCCAACTCTTTTGGTAAAACGTTCCCGAGAAGCCGTCCGGGCCTGGTGCCTTAGATCCCCCCATCTGAAAACAAGCCTTTTTAACCTCCTCCATGGTATCCAAAGCCGTGAGACTGTCATTCATGTCTGAGGTAATCAGATTCGGCACACATTCCAGAATTTGCCCGAATGTACTGGGTTGCCTCCCCCCTGCTATCCGAAGTAAAGAGGTTCGAAAAGAACCCATGCATTTCTGTTTTGATCTTCTTATCCCCATCGATCCATGCCCCCATTTGCATCTTTAAGTCGCAAGATTTTGTTTCGCCTTCTTCTAGAAAGGGTGGTTTGATGGAAAAACTTCGTGTTTCTATCGCCGTTGCCCAACCACTTAATCCTCGACCTTTGCTTCCAAAATATCTCTTCCCGCTTCCAAAGAGCGTGAAGCTTTGACTTTAGAGCTCTTTCCTCATCCAAACCCCCCCATTGTATGAGTTGGCCGAAGCATCTCGGATTTCAGCCTTGACCTTCGCAATCTCCACTAGGTTGTGCTTGAACTCCTTCGAGCTCATTCGGTCAATGCAACTCTACATCGGTCCAGTTTTGGCTTTAGTTCGATACCATATACCATCGGCCCCCCTCTTTGCCATGCCGAGCTAATAATGTCGAGGCATTCTTCCTTCTCCAACCACATGTCCTCAAAACGAAACTGTCTCCTTCCTTTTTTCTCTTCTCGCCTTAGAAGAATACTAATAGGGTCATGGTCTGACCCAATCATGAGTCCGTGAATACATTGTGCCGAGGGGAATAGGGTTAACAATTCCGGGTTTGCAATCGCCCTATCCAATCGTTCTCTAATCCTATCTCCCCCTCTCCGATTGTTGCTCCAAGTATAGATTGAACCCTTGTAGCCCAAATCCTCGAGGTTTAGATCGTCCAAGAGATTGTTGAAATCGTCTATTTTGTTTTGGTCCTTTCGGCCACCCCCGTCCTTCTCCCTTTGGTGAGAGATGTCATTGAAGTCACCGATGCAAACCCAGGGCTCCCGTCTATTGGTCCCTAAACACTTCAAATCAGCCCAATTCTGGCACCTTCTTGCATAAATCGAGTCACCATAGACCCAAGTGACTCGGGTCGTACCTCTGAATTCCCTACTCAAAACCGTCATATCAATGAAATTCTTATCGCTCGAAAGAATCTGGAGGTTTACCTCTTTCGTCCACCAAAGAGCCAAACCCCCACCCGCACCAATCGGTTGGACGTACGAAGCAAACTCCATACCAACCTCACGTATAACCCTCTCGTAGTGGGCTTCATTTTCTTTGTCTCCATCAGGAAGACAATAGCCGGATGAGAGCCCCTCACCAGGTCTTTTAGATGACGAATTGTCAAGGGATACCCTAACCCTTGACAATTCCAGCTAATGTAAATCATTGAGAGTCAGTGGCCTCAAACACACACAAACTTAACCTAAGTTTCCAACTGGTTGGTTGTTAAAAAAAAGATAATTGGTCCAATTAACTGAAAACCAATCGGTTTAAACCGGAAAAAAAACGATTTGTTTGTTTTTAAAATATCATCCTAAAAAACGAACCGGAAACCTACCAGTTTTAAAAGATTCAGCAGATTTTGGCAAAGCAGGCCGGTTCGGTTCAAACACGATTACTATGCAAATCAGTCTTTTAGCTGAATCAAACCGAACAGGGGTTCGGTTCCCGGTCGGACCTCCGGTCCGGTTCTGAAAACACTTGTATATATATTTTACAATTTTTTTGCCACGGTTCAACAACGATTGGACTTCAGTTGTACCAAACCGTGTCCGATTATTCACTTTTCCGGTTTAGTGACCAGTCTGGTCTGAAAATACTGGCTCTCGGGCTTTGGCTGTTCCCATTCTGAAATTGATTCGCTAATTCAAGAAGAAGATTCCGATCAGAATTTGCCAATTGGAAGGAACGCAACATCATCGTCAGCGGCAATATTGTAGAAGCTACCTGCATCCTCGATTCCCACCTTCACTACGACCTTTTCCGTGCAATAACTTCAAACGAGGTGGTTGGTTGTTAATGCAGAACGATGTTTCCTCAGTTCGGTGCCACGGCTGAGACTCTGAGCAAGGCGTCAACGATGGTGTTTCGGATCGGTACGGACGCTCACCTCTACGACGATCCAGAAGACGGCAATATCCTTCAGCTGCTTGACAGCAAGTTCGACTCCGAGAAATGCGAAGCTCTCAAGCGATTGCTCGCTCTCATTGCCCAGGGTTTTGACGTTTCCAATTTATTCCCACAGGTCCCATTAGGTTCCAAATTTTTCAGATACTGTGCACATGGAAGAGATTACTACCTCCTCTCTATTTTGGAAATCTTTGTATTGATTTATATTTTCAATTGGTTTCACTCGGTTGGTTGCTACTGCAGGTTGTTAAGAACGTCGCTTCTCAGTACCTCGAAGTGAAAAAACTTGTATACTTGTATCTGTTGCACTACGCTGAGAAGTATGTTTGAGCTGTTTTGTTCTTTTGGATTGGGTAGAGTTAAATAGCAACCTGCTAGCTGAATAATTGGACAGTTAACTAGATTTATTTTTTGAGTAATTTCTAGCCTGATTGATACGAATTTTCAATTTGCTTCCTCTGTCCAACTGTAGGTTAATTCTAGACGTCAATGGCCATGTGCAAGTGACACCAATTCACGCTTTCGACAGTAGTTTTTTAAATAGTTAAACAACAGTATGATAGCTGAACTTCTGGGTATGAACAGTTTGCTATCTAAAGATTTGAGGTATAAACCTAGTTGAACTTATGAGTGTGGACAGTTTGCTACATGACTTTCATTTGAAGATGCGAATTAGGTTTCACGAGGAGTGCACGCGCACCACTCTGTTTAGATTTAAAGAGAAGGTGGATAGGTTTAGCAAATTGTAATTGTAAGCTTCTTTTAGTTTAGCTATCAAATTGTTAAAATATAAAAAATCGCGAAAGTTCAGTTAACAAGTTATTGTTTAACCTTACATTTTAATTGCCATGCTTTTGAGTTTTGACATTAATGGAGTCTTGATTGGCTTTCAGTTCTCATCTAATGAGCGTTTTCTCATATTAGTGGATTACGTCTGGTTCTATCCATCTTCGTTTAAGTCGGGTATATTTATCATAAAATTACTTGACATTGTTATAATGAAGTGGATTCGCAGTTAACCTTTTATTAATTTTGGTCATTCAAAAGCATGTCTGCAATAACTAAATCATTTGCAAAGTGTTTCTGGTTGCGATGAGATGGATTTCACCAGGAATAGTTGCATCATTCTCCTTGATGATATCTATTTATGGACGATTATACTCAATATGTACTCACGTAGCAGCCTAAGAGATCTAACCCTGAATTTAGGTGCTATTATGTGCAGTATTACAGTATCCAATTAATTAATAAACTAGAATTGCTTATTGCTCACAGCTTCTTCTACTCGATCTTTAGGCGACCAAGTGAAGCATTGCTTTCAATTAATTGTTTCCAGAAAGACTTGGGGGACCCGAATCCGTTAGTGAGGGCATGGGCACTTCGTACTATGGCAGGGATTCGTCTCCATGTTGTTGCGCCTATTGTTTTGGTAGCTGTAGGCAAGTGTTCTAGGGATCCTTCCGTTTATGTCAGAAAATGTGCTGCTAATGCTATCCCGAAGCTGTACGAGTTACGAATCGAAGAAAATAATTCTTCCATTAAAGAGGTTGGCTTAACAATCTTCACGACCTTTACTAACTTTATCTCCTGATTTTAAATGAATTTGCTCCTCAGCATATCTTGAATTTCTTTATTTTCATTTTTCTGAAACTTTATTTCTCATGACTAAAAATGTAATGAATGTTGTATGAGATTTGTTATGTTATTTCATTGGTTGTGTTGGAATGACACCCCTTTCATGATGTTGGTGGATCGTATACCCTACTCATCACCACTGACCAATATTTATGAAGTGAAAATCATAGACTTGTTTTTCCTGGATTTTAGCCTTGAGCTTGTGCTTCCAGTAGCGAGAAATCTAGAAGCCCACGACTCAAGGAAATTATGTTGGAGCTTTAAGTTCAGTTGTCAATGCTACACTCTTAATCTCTTCATTTGAAAGATACATGGTATATGAGATTGCAATTCCTAGTTGAGTGTACCAATTAAATAAACTTTATAACCTTTTGGAAGCTTGATGTCCTTCTTTATGAGATTTGTATCATAACTATCAATTTGCTTATGCAGATAATTGGGATACTGCTAAATGATCATTCTCCTGGAGTTGTTGGAGCTGCTGCTGCTGCTTTTGCCACCGTCTGTCCAAACAACTTTTCTCTGATAGACAAAAGTTATAGAAGATTATGTCAGATTCTACCAGATGTAGAAGAGTGGGGTCAAGTAGTGCTGATTGATGTCCTTTTACGATATGTTATGGCTAAGCATGGCCTAGTAAAGGAGTCGCTTATGTTTTTCCTTGATCATTCTGAGACTTCCTATCTAGATAAGGATGGTTCTCTTTCCAGTTTCAGAGGAGAAGAAAATGACGACCTTATAGTCAAGGCCAATTCAGCACTAGCTAGTATCATCTCCAGGTCATACATTGAAGGACCAGATGAATTCTTATCCCGCTCAAGTTTAAGCTGTAGGAATCTCGAGAGTTTGAATCCTGGAAAGTACACCTCTTATAAAAGTAATGATGATGTCAAGATCCTGCTGCAGTGTACATCCCCATTGCTGTGGAGTTATAATAGTGCAGTAGTTATTGGAGCTGCTGGTGTCCACTGGATCATGGCACCAATGGAGGATGTCAACAGAATTGTCAAACCCCTTTTGTTTGTCTTGAGATCATCTAATGCCTCAAGATATGTGGTATGGTATTGCCTTATTATAAATTTATTAGCAGAAATCATTTGGTAATGTCCAATTTCCTGGCAATGTTTGTGTGGACTGAGAAGACAGATCTAAGATAGCTGAAAACAGGATACAGCTTATTAACTTGGAATGAAAATATAGATGTATAATTATTATGATAGCATTCTGCTTTGTTTCATGTAAATCTTAATGAATGATATCATAATTTGAATATTCCTTGGGCTACAATAAAAGCTTGCTAGTACTTTGAAGTGGAGATTGTAAGTTCTTATGCTCAAAGTATGGAAAACGTTGTATTGTATTTGTTGTTAACATATGACAGTACCACTAGTATTGAGTTGGGTTGGGGCTGCCTGCAAGCTATAGTTATGGGTTTCATACTTTAAAAAAATATAATTGCATGCTACATAGTTTTATACGATTATTATCTCACTTTATTCTCTGTTGCCAATCCTATGTTAAAGAATTCTTAATCGGAATCCTTTTACAGATAATTAAAAATCTAAGAATTAATAAGAAAAGCCTATGGTGTATAATTTTTTCTTTTGGATTCAGCTATAAGATTCTTCTCTATTCTCCCTAACATGCTGAGATATTCCTGCTTGTCTTTTTTCCAGGTACTTTGTAACATTCAAGTTTTTGCTAGGGCGATTCCTTCAATGTTTGCACCATACTTTGAAGATTTCTTCATAAGTTGTTCAGATACTTATGAAATAAGATCTTTGAAGCTCAATATTTTGTCATCTATTGCTACTGTTTCTTCCATTTCAGCTATCTTAAAAGAGTTTCAGGTATCTTATTCGTAACACCTGTTCCTGTCAATTTTGTCTTCACTAATTTTTACCTCTTTCTGTCAGGAGCATGTGCATCTTCTTCTGCAGGATTTTTAAAAACATCTAGCACTTGTTCTGATGTTAGTTGTTAACCTTCTTATGTGGTGACTCCTTACGGTCATGTGATTTATTTACAAGTTAACATAACGATTTGACAGTTGACTGGTTCGATTTAAATTCTGCATTGATTCTGGTGACATTATGTGTTCAGATGGTTGCTCATCTTCTAATATTATCAACAACAGGATTACATTAGGGACCCACATAGGAGATTTGCTGCTGATACCATTAGTGCACTTGGCATTTGTGCTCAGAGGATTCCAACTATGGCTGAGACATGCTTGGATTGGCTGTTGGGTCTTACTAGACAGGGTTTGTCTCTATCTTCAATTCATGATCATGCTTGGCTATTTGTTTCCTTCCAGTATTCTTTTCCCTGTGTTAACACCGTACCATAGCAGAGCCTGTATCTGGAGATTTTGGTCTTACCGCTGAAGAAGCAGGAGTTTTGACTCAAGTAATTGTGTCAATAACTTCAATAGTGAAACAGAATCCATCAAACCACGAAAAGGTAAAACTTTCTTTAATTACACATGGAAGTCCCACCTTCTTGTTATTTATTTATCTGAATCTTGACATTTTTTAAAGAATTTATGGTGATCAATTTCAACTTGCACAAAAGAAGTTGTAAAATTATTTATCTCTTGATATGGCCCTGGATATTGAGTTGTAAAAAGAATGGAATATCTTCTCTCATATTTAAAATGTCTCCTTTTGCCCTCCTTCCCCCGCCCCCCCTTTAAAGAATTGGAATTTATTGTTTGCCATCATAACAATTCTTTGATGCTGGCACTCTAGAACCTTATGCATTATTGGCTTTTCTAAGTAAAGCAGCATTCGTTTGTTGATTATGCTGACGCTGCCCTCCCTCCCTTATTCAACCAGTCATATTTAATCCTACTCTCTTTGGATAAATCTCCTTCAAAACACAGGTTATAATTCAGTTGCTTCGTAGATTGGATTCCATAAGAGTGCCTGCAGCTCGTGCAATGATTATTTGGATGGTGGGAGAATACAACTCCTTGGGCGGAACAATTCCAAAGATGCTTGGTACTATACTCAAGTATCTCGCTTGGTGCTTCAAGTCTGAAGCCTCAGAAGCAAAGCTTCAGATTCTAACAGCTGCTGTTAAGGTATGTAAGATTCAAGAATCTATGCTTTTCTTTTTAAATCTTTCAAGGCTCAAATCATTTTCATGTACTTTTACGACACAACAGTGCATGCTTGGAAGAAACATACATGATATCTTTGGTATCCTATACTTTACGTGCTCAAAATCAGCATCTCAGTGCCTAACTCTTACACAATGTTTATCCAGCACTCAAACATTGACATTCTATCTGTGACAGTTTTCAATCCCCTTTGTTTCCAAATGCTGAATATTAGAACACTATCTAAAATACTATTGAATGTTTGATATGCAATAAAAATGTCATGTCATTGAGACTCGTTTGCATTTATAATATCATATGATTAAACTATATGGAACTTACTAAAAGATAAAAAAACCAAGGTACCATTGGTCAACGCACGCAGAGACCACACCTTTGGTCAAGGCCGGCAGGGGTCCACACCCTAGCCTGGGTCACTCATGGCAATTTTCTTTGGTCATTACTTTTAATCATAATTATTAGTTGACAGAGTGTGTACCACATCCTAAATCTTTACAGAGTCATTGACAGAGTGTTGTAACTTGCACCATTTTGAAACAGAAGGGAGGTTCAAACTGTTACATTTGGAATGTTTGTCTGCGGCATGCACATCATATATTCATTTTCCCATTTAATATTAGATTATCTACAGGGGGAGTCCCCAGAAAACATTAGAAAAGAAGAGACTAAGTTGGCTTTGAAAACTAAACAAACTCTTAAAAGTGAAAATTTATGGAAAACTTTCCAAGATAAGTTTGGACTTAAAGAAATAACAGACTGATATCGTGTAGAGGTAACTCTAGAGCTGACTTCCCATTTTCAAGTTTTCTTATAATCTTTAAAATTTAAGGAGAAGCTAAAAAATGTAAAGGAGAAGCTAGCTCTGAGTTTTAGAGTAAGCTCTGCCTCTATCTATAAACCCTTTTATCGTTCCAAACTAAATATAACTTTGAAAATATCCATGTCTAGATTTTGAAACCGAAATTCAGAATGTCATAGGGTCTGTGTAGTGTGTGGTTCTCTCTTTGTATGTATGCATGTATGTATTCTCTACAGAGACATATATACTACTACATCAATATAAGGATATGATTTTAGACACTGTTATTGACACACTGCAGGTTCTATCAAATTCTAGGGGAGAAGATTACTTGTCCGTTAAAAAGATGGTACACTATGTGCTTGAGTTGGCTGAATATGACTTAAATTTTGACATCCGTGATAGAGCTCGTTTACTGAAAAAACTCCTTGAGTTAAATACTCGCCTTAGCACTCTAGAGACAGAGACAAAGGGTTTTCCACAAAATAGCGGTGCACAGTGCATGTTATCTGATAAAATATTTGGAGGTAAACTGAAGCCTGTTGCTCCTGAAACATCAAACCATCGGTTCTATCTTCCTGGTTCACTTTCGCAGATAGTTCTTCATGCAGCTCCAGCTTATGAACCTCTTCCAAAACCTTGTAGTCTTGTTCTGGATGGCTCGGCTGAGATCTCCAACAACTTTCAAGGGATGAATCTGCAAGCCACTAAGGGTAATAAGATTGATGATGATTTGGAGGCATCATCAGGATCCTTTGATGAAGAAAGTGCTTCTGATTACAGCTCTCAGCAATCTGTTACTGGCAGCACAAGCAGTCCTGGTGCTCATATTTATGATAATGTCTCTGCAAGTGAAGAAGATACTGGAAGCACGGATCAACTTATTCAGATTTCAGAGACTGAAAATGCATCTAGAAAAGAGGTTGTGGTTCCTCAGCAAAGTCAGGAAGAGATTGAGGAACTGATGTCAAAAACCGCTCTTGAATCATGGCTGTCTAGCTCGACGAACAAAGGGATATCAGATTTTGGGCAGGTTGGTAAATCTACAGCAAGGATCACCCTTGGGGATATTGGGACTAGGATCAAACCTAAAAGCTACATACTTTTAGACCCAGCAAACGGGAATGGGTTGAAAGTCGAATACTCATTTTCATCTCATGTTTCTAGCATATCTCCTCTCCTGATCTGTGTTGAAGTATCCTTCAAGAACTGCACAACGGAGCTAATGTCGCGCGTAACACTGGTAGATGAATCTGTAAATTCAACTCTTGGCTCTGAAAGGTGCTCTACTTGCATATTGTTTAAACACGAAGTAGCATTTCAAAAGTTTTAACTTAATTTATAATAATTCCTCGCTCCCCAATGTCTTAACTTAAGCAACTCTACTTTCATGTTGATGCATTTACATTTCTTTTATCTGTTTCCCTTTCTTTATTCTTTTGGTTTTGCAGTTTCTTGATTTCCGATAATGAAATGCCTACTTTAGTTCCTGTGGAAGAGATTGAGACCCTGGGTGCGGGCCAAATTGCGAAAAGGACTATTCAAGTTCGTTTCCATCACCACTTGCTGCCTCTAAAGCTCACTGTACTCTGTAATGACAAAACAATCCCTGTGAAGTTGCGTCCCGACATAGGATACTTCGTTAAGCCACTTCCCATGGATTTGGATACCTTCATTATTAAAGAATCTCGTCTCCCTGGAATGTTTGAATACGAGAGGAGGTCAGTCACCACAATTGTGTTTATTATTATTGTTCCCTTTTTTTTTCTTCTTCCACATATCTCCCGAGTCCTGAATGAAGAACAATTGTGTGGCTGGGGCAAGTTACCCCATTTACAGGTTGCCCTATTTTTATCCGTACTGTTGGTCTATCATCACAAGGGCCCGAGAAATATATTTTCAAATATTCTAAAATGTAGCTTTCAAGTTTGGGTGTTTGTTAACTTGTGGAATTGATTGAATATTTACAATGGCAAGCTACCTTTCAAGTGTGCTTGGATTTTTGGGAGTTAACATATCATTTTTGGGAGTCATCTATCTTTTGATTTTTACCATAAAGACAGACACTATGCATCTAAAGGGAACTTGAAAATTAATAAATATTTTTTCCCCAAATCTCTAAACATATTTTTCTTTTTTTGATTATGAAAGTCAGTCATTCAGGGCATTGGTTAATGGCGTGTTTATAAATTGAGCATTTGTTTTAACAGATGCAATTTCATCGATCACCTTGACGAGTTTAAAGGTGAAGGCATGGAAGTGAAGGACAAATTCATCGTGATATGCGAGAGCATCGCACTGAAGATGCTGGGTAGTTCAAATCTATTTCCTGTGTGTATGGACATGCCAGTTGAATCTAAGCTTGATGATGCCACAGGTCTCTGTCTCCGATTCAGCTGTGAGATATTGAGCGTCTCTGTTCCATGCTTAATAACTGTCACGGTGGAGGGTAAATGTTCGGATCCCATCGATTTGTCCGTCAAAGTCAATTGCGAAGAGACGGTCTTTGGGTTGAACCTGTTGAATAGGGTGGTTAATTTCCTGGTTGAAGCTCCGTGAATTAGTACTTATGTTGGAGATTGTGGAGTTACCTAATTAATTAATTAATATAGAGATGAGAAGAACCATGTATCCAAATGGTAACTGCTTTTGAGTTGCATGAAAGAATATGAGCCTTTAGGCGCACAAGTATTTGTCATTTACATGTCCTTCAACTAGATAGATAGTTGATATTCTCAATTGTGGGAGAGAACTTAAGTTAGAGTAGGTCATGTGAGTAATATAGAGTCTTAATAAGAGCAAAATGAGGGATCCCAGTTTTAACAAAATCAGTTTTTTTGTTCTTTTCATTCTTATAATAGTATGTATGATACTAATCACTTTAAGGTTATTTCTTTTTCTTAACCCGATTTTTTTTATGTAAATGGTTATCCCTTTGAGTTTCAATAAATTAGAAATTTATCAAAATAATTAGAAATTTATCAACTCGTCAAAATTAATTTTATTCGCACTCTTACTCAATTGTATTTTTTCTTATAATATTAGTATCTCATTTCTTTTTGCATATCCCAAACCACCTTTTATCTGAAATGGTACATACCTTTTTGAGTTTTGAATAACTTCGTACCTTTTCTCTTAACTCGGATTTTTGACGAAACCATTTTTATTGGCATTCTGAATCAAGATATATGATGTTAATAACACTTAGTTCATTTTTGTTGTAACAACCTAAACACTTTTATATGCGAATACCTTTTCAAATTTGACTAGTTATGCAGTTATTAAATATCCCCTTACTCATAATCCCAGTTTTAATGAAATAAAATTTCTTTGCATTCTTATAAGGGAAAAGTATGAAAAAGATGTAACATGTTTGCTCCAAATGGTAATCGATGAAATTTGGTTTGGGCCGCGGGTATTTGATGTAAAACGTTTACTTCTGTAGGTTTTTGATGAAACGTTAGTTTTTCTGTTAATTTATCCGTTAAAAGTGAACACGTGCTTCTCACGTGACATATAATTTGAACGTTGAAATAACCAAAAACGAAAATACCCAAACTACCCTATATGTATTCTCTCCTTTATTGTTTGCGAACCGAACCGTTTCCCTCCCTAAGACCGAACCGGTCCCTCTCCCCAAAAACATATCACCTCTATAGCACCACTTCAGTTTCAAAAACCGAAGAACTCCCCATCCCATCAGTTTCAAGAACCGAAGACCAAAGAAATCCCAAAACCCTAAAATCGGAGCTGTTGCGTTGAAGACATTTAATCGGAGCTGCTGCTGCGTTTTTCAAGGTCGCCTGAAGACAGCAAGTGAAGGAGTTGTTGCGGGAGTTGCTGCAATTTCTTCAATTTGAAGAAGGCGGAATAATCGGCTGTCCGTTTGAAACCGAATCGGCGCGACTGCTCGGTTTGGTGCGATCCCTTCGCGAATCAAAGCTAATCTTCACAGGTAACTACCCCATGTTCAGTTTCAAGTGTATAAAAGCCGAAAGTCACCCTTCAATTTGTTTCCTGCATGAAAATTTCGAACATTGACAAAGTTGACGAAAACGAATGTTGTTGAAAGGTCAATTAGTTACGTTAGCATTGTATATAAATCTGATATGTTTAATTACAACGCTGTTTATGTGTGTGTTGTTTGTGACATTACCGAATGTTAATATGTTTTGTTTTTTTAATGACCGAATGTTGATGTTTGTTTATGTGTGTGATTATTTGTTTGCAGAATGTCTACTTCAAGTGAGGGTAAGTGGTTTCTTCAAATCCACTATGATGGTAATTGGGTTGACGGGGTTTACAAGGGCAAGGTATGCTTGACGGACTTGATGGACCATTGCTTTTGGTACTTCAATGTGGAGGTTCTACTTGAGTATTACGGTTTGAAGAGTGATGGTGTGATAACGTACGTGCCACCGAATGGAGATCCGAAAAAGGATATTGAAGTGTTATGCAGCGATGAAGATATTGCACTAATCAAGAAGAAACAACAAGGTGTGCGGGAGGTGAACTTGTATGTGCTTCCACCATTTGATGAGGAAGCATGTCTTAAAGATTCGTGGTTGGAAGAACTCCGCAACAACACATTGTTGAAGCAAATTGCAAATCGAAGAAGGATGGAATCCGCAAGAATAGCCGAACTGAACAAGCAACGTTTGAGCGAGAAAGCGAAAGGAAAAGCACCCATGGTCGAGAGTAGTGCTTCAGAAGAGATGTCTTCCGACTCCGAGGGCATTTCCGACCCAAATTGGAAAGCCAAAAAGGGTGAAGAGGAGGATGACACCGATGATGATGATGAAACGTCACCAAACCGAGCGCAAACAGATGGGCAGCGACAAAGAACACGTAAAGCCGTCGAAGGTGATATACCCGACTTAGTTGGTGCGATGGAAGGTGAGTGGGGCGATACTGCGGCAGGTATTGGGGTGAACATAGATGTTGAAATGTTAAATCTTGAGCATGACTGTCTGAGCGACACCTTGAGGACTCCCCCAGATTCAGACATGGAAGACGACGTGACAAGCGGACATAGGACAAGAGTTATTGATGAAGAGGTGAATGTGGAGTTGGGTCAACCCACCAAAAAATACGAGCTGAAACTTGGTATGAAGTTCGTAGATGCGAAGGCGTTTAGGGATTACATGATTGGACTTAGCATCCAAGAGGGGTATGAGATGGAGTCGAAGGGATCAAATGGTCCCAAACGAGTAGAATTCCGGTGCAAACAGTCCAACTGTGGCTTCAAGTGTTGTGCGGTCCGTGTTCCTCAACAAGCGACTTTTCAGTTACGCAAGTTGGTGGAGGAGCATTCATGCGGTCGAGCATTCCACACCAAGAAGATTGGTGGTAAGTGGATATGCGAGAACTTCATGGAGTTGATTAGGAACGAACCGAAGGTACGAAGTGCGACCATAGCTGATGAAATTCAAAAATGATTCAACTTCGATGTGAAACGATGGAATATTTGTGAAGGTATCAGATTAGCGAGAGAGAAGCTACGTGGCGATAGATTATGGCAGTTTGAATGCCTAAGAGACTACGCCGGGACAGTGATGATGCTTAACCCAGGAAGCTCGGTTTACATACAGGTTGATCCGGTGCCGAACCCTTTAAGACCAAAATTTGAACGTATGTACGTCTGTTTAAAGGGATGTATGGAAGGGTTTAGAGCTGGTTGTCAACCCTTCATTGGGTTGGATGAGTGTCACTTGAAAGGCCTGGATGGGGGACAACTTCTAAGTGCCGTTTCTCGGGATGCTGACAATAGAGTCTTCCCTCTATGTTATGCGTGGGTAGAAGCTGAAACGAGAGAGTCGTGGACATGGTTCCTGGACATCTTTAAGACAGACCTTGGTGATAGGGGTTCTTGGATCGTCATGTCAGATCGACAGAAGGTATATTACGTCTGCACTTTTTAAATATTTTATGTATTACGTTGTTATAATTCAAAAATATTATGTGTTTTGTTTGAAGTTTTTAAACAATTGCTGTAACATGTTTGAAATTCTAAAGTTTTGATGAAACATGTTTGCTAGGGTTTAATAACTGCAGTAGATGAGGTCCTACCTGCATCGGAGCATCGTTTCCGTGCGCGACACGTTCATCAAAACATGTTGGCTGCCAAACACAACGACGCTGGAGTGAAGTTACGTTTTTGGGCAGCGGCTTGTTCGTACAATTTGCAAAGGCACAAGGCGCACATGGACTACCTAAAACAGCACTATCCGGTTGCATGGGAGTACTTGGACAAGATAGACACGAAGACATGGTGCAGGTACGAGTTTCATCCAGATTCAAAAACAGATTTAGTCGTCAATAATGTCGCAGAGAGTTGGAATGCGAAGATTAAGGATGCTCGAGATAAGCCTCCAATAACCCTTATGGAAACCTTGCGAAGGATCGTCATGAATAGTTTCACTACATGGAGGGAAGAGGCTAGCAAGCACGAAGGGTTGCTGTTTAGCAATGTTCTCGAAAAGATCAAGAAAAAGAAGGATGCTTCAAGAGGGATGGGTGTACTATACGCAGGTCAGGGTGAGTACGAAGTGCTTGTGGGTACACAACACCAGTACACCGTAGATATCAACACCAGAGTATGTTGCTGTTTGGAATGGAGTCTGACCGGGATCCCTTGTGCTCATGCTACGACATGTTTGTTGAAATATAGACTGGAGGTGCAGAATTTTGTGGACACGTTGTACCACAAAGAGACTATGCAACGAATCTATGGTCCAGTCATACATTCAATTCCGGGGGTTGACGATTGGATGAGGCTAGATTCGTTACCCATTGATCCTCTAGTGGTCCGTACACAAGGAGGCAGGCCCAAGAAGAAACGGACGAGAGCTCCAACCGAGACGGTAAACAAAACAGGAACTAAATTGAAGAAGCATGGTCTCCTACAGTTTTGTTCCCTCTGTCGACTAAGTGGTCATAACAATAGGGCTTGTAACAAGAGAGGCCAGACACCCGCACAATCACATAGAAGTGCACCATCACAGCCTACACAGCTGACCCAGCCTACCCAGCCAACGCAGCCGACCCAGCAATCGCAGCCTACACAGCAGTCGCAGCCTACACAGCAGTCGCAGCGACTTAGAAGGAAACCACAGTCTCAGCCTGTAATTGACGCACCACAGCCACCCACCAAAAGGGTCAGACGACCTAGGGTTTCACAAGAAGGACCGAGTAGAGTTAAATCGAAGAACAAGACATGCCCGATTGAGGAAGAGAGAAATGATGTGGGTGAATAGTCGGAAACCTTTATTCCTGAGTCTGTTCAAGATTCACAACCTCAGATGGTAATAACTCATATTTCCTCAAGACGTGTTAAAACATTGTTTAACTGTTCACTAATATTATACTTGTTTGCAGGACGAAGTACGTGAAGAAGTTCCCAACATACCTCAAGAAGTACCAAAGGAAGCCGAAGAAGGACCCAAGGTACCGAAACAACCAAGAGGATTCCTAAAAGCCGAAGGGCAAAACTGCCGACTAGAAGAAAAACACCGGTTTGTAAATCTAACTGCCGACTTATCACATTTACAGGTTTGGAAATCTAACTTTTGTACTGTCGTAGGCTGAAAATGCCCCTGAAAAGGTGGTAAACCTGGAAAGTTCGCCTGAATATGTCCGAGTAAGTTCAAGTGCACCACAACTTTCTGATTGTCGAGCTCTCGTGCTAGTTGATATGCCGTTGCAGACGATCACACCGAAGCAGAAGAATATTCCTAAGAAGTCGACAATGCCGCCGAGGAGTTCCCCTCGTTTCAAGTCAAGCAAGTACACAAAATATCCGACTCAATGAAGATATTCCGTGATTTCAAGACCTAACGTAGTATGACTTATTTTGGATGCCATTTTGGAATGACGCATACTGTTGGTTATGCTGTCAATTTGAGGCGTTAACTTTCGTTGTGTGAACATTATTAGGTTTTGTTTTATTTTTAGGATGAACTTGGTATTGTTTAGGTTGGTTTTGTTGATGTACTTAGTTGTATGGATTATGTACGTTGTCTGCATACTTGAAGTACTTGGTTCTGTTGAAGTTGTCTGGAATGTGTATGTGTTGTGGGACAGGTGTTTAATTGCAGGTGGAATGTCGTTTGGATTTAGTCGATCACTTTTTGTCCTGTCACTCAAAACATAGTACATCTATTCTCAACTAGTGGACAAACTTGTTTCTTCAAATACCAACAATTACAAAACATAGGTCATCTGGTATTAAGACAACATAAACATAGTTAACTTAAAACACCCTGACCCACAAACATAAGTTTTTAAAATACAACTACTAAAACACGTTCACCCAATGGCCAGTTTTAGGATGACAGCAAACAGCAGTACCGCAAGAACACCAACAACAGTAATCAACATCTTCTCCCTCCTTCGTACAAGAACCACTTCGCTTTCAATCTTGACATGCATATCTCGAAATTTGTTCACGGCCCTCCTTCCGTATATGCACATTTGCGGATCACACCACTCAAAATAGCTACAACTGTGGTTCTTCAACAAAAATACAACAAATTAGGGCTTCGAAAATGACTGATTTTCAAGATTATGGATTCAAAATTAAGCTTCCAAATAAAACGAATCGGCAAACAAACCTTGTAATTGGGACACCCATAGAACATGCGACTGAACCCACAGTATCAAGTCCAACTCGGGTACTCTACGTCCGACTTCGAGTTCGAGCTGGGTGTACTGCTGCCTGAGTACTGCGGTCCCATTCTTCCTTGGCGACCAGCTTGGAGATCCAACAATAAAGGGCTGAAGACTTCGGGAACCTAAGCTGCTACGGACGCCACCTTGGAGGAGAATGTTAGAGAAGAAACAGATTGATTCAACGAAGGAGAAGACTGTTACAATAGGTGAAGTACAAAGGGGCATCTTTGTCTTTTCACACAGGCCGAAACTCACGTGCAAGGCATGGAGGCAACAACAGACTTTTTTGACGGACACAAACGAAATTCATCAAAAAACTACACCAACAAACATATTACATCAAAAACAAACAATGGGCCGCATTCACCACTTTGGGCAAACATGTTACATCTTTTTCATACTTTTCCCTTCTTATAACACATTCATGATACTAATAACTTTACGTTCCTGTATTTTCTCTTAACCCAATTTTTTTTTAATGTCGTTACCCCTATGAAATTCAATAAATTTCAAAACTTATCGATAACTCTTCTATCCTTGCTCAAGTTTTGAAGAAACTAATTGAAGTCTCATTCTCACTCGACGTATGATCCTAGTAAGGTTTATGTCCCTTTTTTCATGAATCTAAAAAACTTTGTTTCTTAGATGGTGCCCATTTAAGTTTTGATTAATTTCATATTTTGAGTATTTTTTTAACTTGGAACACTAATATTGAAAAAAATAATATTTATTTGCATTTTCCATGCATGTTCCTAATAATGTTTTAGCACTTTCTTGTTCTAGACCCTAATGTTGAAGTGACACACTAATGTGTTATAGTCTCTTCGTGTGTTTGCTTAGGGATTTGTTTGTGTAGTAGGAATACTTAAGGGTTTGTTTGTTGTTTGTTTAGGACTTCTTTGTATGTTTGCTGAAGTTTGAGGCATGTTTGTATTTTTGTCGGTTAGGGTTTCTTATAAATGGCAGTGATGAGGGAACAAATGAAGCAATTATCTCAAATGATCTGCTAGGTGCTCTGTTAGTTTTTTCTACAATCCTCCATTTTCTCATCATGGTATCAGTGCATTCATTGCGCTAATTCAACGATTGGCCTTGATCCTTTCTTCTGGGCTCTGTTCGTTTTCGAGGCTTCATTTCTGTGAGTTTATTCAGATGGATTCTACTAGTGAAACCTCTGTTATGACCACCACCAATACGACTCCGAATGCGGTAACAGTTGATCCCAATCATCCTTTCTTTCTTCATGCATCAGATACTATAAGCGCGTCTCTGATATCGGTTCAATTGACTGGATTCAATAACTAGAGCTTTTGGAGTTGTGTTATGTATATACCTTTGGTTGTCAAGAACCAACTAGGGTTTATAGACGATTCATGTAAGAAAGAATCATTTGATCCATCCATGCATAACCTTTGGGATAGGTGTAACACAGTTTTCTTTGCATGGATTATGAACTTCGTGTCTCGAGAGTTGATGAGTACCATATTGTATTCTACAAGCGCATTTCCTGTATGGTCTGATCTTAGGGAAGGATTTAACAAGATAAAAAGGTCTAGAATCCTTCCACTACATAGAGAAATCTGTCTAGTTCAACAAGGTGTTGAGTCCACTTCACCCGTTTGCGTATGATGTGGGAAGAATTTACTGCAATTACCGGTCTACCTTGCTATTTGTGATTTGTTCAAGAAACATATAGAACATGTTAACAACTTGAATCTGCTCCAATTTTTTAATGTCTTAAATGAGTCTTATTCTGCCATTCAGTCCAATCTGGTCATGAGAGAACCCTTCTCCTTTGTGAATCAAGCTTATGCAATCTTGATTTAAGAAGAAAACCAAAGAAGTATTTCAAGTGGTCTTTTAGTTGCTTCTGTTGATAGCCTAACCTCCTTTTCTAGTTCTAGTACAAACCAGAGTAGACCACCAAATAAGATAAACTGGACTCTTACATATGAGTACTGCAAAGCTAATGGTCATGATTATGACCATTGTTTCAAAAGAAAGGGTTACCTTACAGGTTGGAAATTTAGATCTAAATCTAATAGTGCTGTTGAGGCTCCAATTTCTTCAGAAGCTTCCGCACCTACTCTGGTTCCCTCTGGAGTTTCCACCGCTACTTCAGTAGGAGGTGCCTAGGATGCTGACTAAAGAGAACCTTGAGCAAATTGTACAAATGCTCGAAAAGAACTATAAGTCTTAGGCAAAAGTTAATACAACATGTAATTCTTGCCTTTCATCTACTGGAATTTGGTACATCAAAAGAGATAGAAGAAACATATTTTTTAACATGGTACAGAAACGCAAACTCTTCGAAATGAACATGTCTTGACATGTAAACTCTTTCGGTTGGATCAATACACTTGTAGCCTAAATGTGCTGACGAATATCCAAGAAAAACACGTGGTCTAGACCTATAATCAAACTTATGTTTACTAAAATCATGAACGTGAGGAAAACATAGACATACAAACACACGTAATGAATTATATGCAAGGAATTTGTTGAACAATTTTTCAAAAGGTGATTTATTGTTCAACACATGTGTGGGCAACCTCTTAATCAGATAAATAGCATATGCAAATGAACCTGTCCAGAACCTGAATGAGACTGATCCTTGGTCAAGCAAGGTAAGACCAAACTCAACTATATGTCGATGTTTACTCTCAACAATTCTATTTTGTTGAGAGGTGCAAGGGCATGTAAACCAATACTAAATACCTACAGAGACTAAGGAAGAGTTAAATAATCTTAGAAATTCACCTCCATTATTGATCTGAACAACTTTTATTTGATGATTTAATTCGTTTTCAACAAACGAATGGAAGGATTAAAGAACACTCACATCATCACTCTTGTTAGCAATGAAATATACCCAAGTGAGTCGATAAAATGCATCTGTTGGGTATCGATAGTGACAGCCCAGTAAGAAAAGGCCTCGAAGGCCCAATAACTATAGAGGGGGTAAACCCATGACATCCGAACCGGGTCGGCCCAAGTACAAGCCAAACTTGGCCCACCATCGAGTAATCCAGAATCGAGCCCAAAGTCTATAGGGACGCCAAAGGCTCTCAGACTGCTCGCCATTCTCTACCAGGTCGCGACCTTCCACTGCTCGACATGGGAGTGCTCACCCCGAAGAGAGCCTTGCCTCTCTCCTCTGGTCCCACAAAACCGTTAATAAGGAAGTGACCACGATATCCCGCATATCTCGGTTGCATATTCACTAAGGATTAGATTTGGTAACTGCAATATCTCGCAGTAACTGACAATCCGAATCTTCGGCAACACAATATACACTAAGATATTCAGCTGCCATATACGGTTCTATCTCTCTTACCCTATAAATACCCTTGCCTTACATACGTTCTTTACTTTTTTGAGTTTTATACACACATATACTCATTTAAGCATCGGAGAGGGACCCGGAGGCACCCCCTCTGTTGCGCTCCCCTACTTGCAGGTTCAACGGAGTTGGAGCTGAAGCGTCATCTCCACCTTGTCTGACATTCAATTCACTGCCAGATCAGCATTCGGGATTTCACGATCCAACATTTGGCGCCGTCTGTGGGAAACGAGCAATTCAGCCATGAGAACTCGATCCTAAAGCAACCGTCGGAATCAGACTAGGGAGCGATCCTCAGATAGCTCTGATTCCGCCGCCGCTTCACCGCTTCAACAAGAACCTGCCAGCCGAGCAGGAGTTAATGCTGTTCCTCTGCGGACAGCCCGAGAACATGTCGGTGATTCAAGACCGACCCCAGCTGCTGATCAAAACGGATCCCCTGCACCGCAGACAGTCCACATTGCGGGGCAGGATATTAATCTAACCCCCGAGATGGTCTCCTTGCTGGAAGCCATCCTAGGACAGGCGCGCCGCCAAGCCCCTGCTCCTCAGGAAAACAATCCCTCTGCTCCTAAGGAAAACCACCGCCCTGCTGCCACAGGGCCTTCACCTTCAGAAGCGGCCAATCCTGGTCCTGTCGCGCCTCAGGAGGATCAGGAGATGACGTCAGGTCAGCAGTCGCTACCTCCAGCACACACCAAGGAGCCAGCAGCTGCATATACTGCCAATCCTTCCGGTCCGCCTCCACCCGGAGCCTCTCCCATGTACTGCACTGTGGATCAGATGGATGACCTCCTCAACAAAAGGCTCCAGGAAAGACAGTTGACAGTCATAACTCCCTTCAAGGAGCAGTCCTCTCATCCTTTCACCGACACGCTCGTCGCTATTAAAATCCCGAAGGATGTGGTTGCTCGGGCCATACCTGAGTATAGCGGTGGAGGAGATCCCACCGTACATGTCAACAAGCATGAGGCCTCCCTTCTGGGTAAGTCAAACGATCCCAATCATTTGGCTTTGCTATTTCCATCTACTCTTTCGGGTTCGGCTTCGTCCTGGTTCTTCGTCCTCCCTGCAGGATCAATCGGAACTTGGGCAGAGTTGAGAAGCAAGTTCCTGGAAAGATATATGGGCGAGCGCCAGTTGCTGAAGAGCGTGGTCGCCCTTGACTCGGTCAAACAGCAGCCTGGAGAGTCGCTGCCAACTTCTACGGGCGTTTTCATCAAAACGTCACAGAATTAGATCGCCGAATCTCGGATGGGGAGATCATTCGAGCATTCTACAGATGTCTGGATGTGGCCAGCAAGGCCTCGCGAAATCTGCGAAACAGCTACCATGTGAAGGAGATAGAGGCATTGGAGGAGTTGGCGTCCAGGGCAAAAGGTTTCATAGACCTTGAACGCGCAAACATCGAGGCTAACCTCCTTACAACCTCGCTAAGGGTAACCCATGAACCCCGACGCGATGGTAAGAAGGAGGTCAAGAAGGAGAAGAAGGGAAAAGAAAGTAAGCCCCGAGTCGAGCCTCTTCCAGCGCCTCGCCATCCAGAGGTCCCTGAGTACTTCACGCCTTTAAATAGGCAGATCTCAGCGGTACTAGTCGAGATGGAGATGAGATCCTTGGCGAGGCCACCGATGCCTCGTCGAGGTGGGTTACCCATGGGCAAGGATGTCGAGAGCTATTGCAGATACCATAAGTGCAAGGGCCATAAGACAGACGATTGCAAGATTCTGAAGCGAGATATAGAGAGGCTGGTTCAGGGGGGAATGTTGAAGGAGTTTGTGGTAGGGCGAGACCGAAGTCGAACGCCCCCCAGGAGGCATCGTTCACCAGCCCCTGCAGATCAAGCTAAGCCTTCTGGAAGCAAGAGGAGAGTGAATCTAATTGCGGGAGGATTCGGCGCAGGTGGCGAGAGGTCAAGCGCCAGAGAGGTCTACGCCACTCAGATCTCTACGGCAGTTCAGTTGGGGAAGCGGCCCCGACCTGAAGAAAACATTGTCATCTCATTCTCTGAAGATGATTTGGCACATGTCACCACACCCCTCAACGATGCTCTGGTCATTACGGCAGATATTGACGACTGTGATGTTGCAAGGATTCTGGTCGACGGAGGCAGCTCGACAGACATCCTGTTTCTGGACGCCTTCGAAAAGATGGGCAAATCCAAACGCGACCTGAAGAGGGTCGACTTTCCGCTGATCGGGTTTGCGGGAAGGACAACTTATCCACTGGGGGCTATAACCATGCCAGTAATTTTTGGCGAAGGGTGGAAAAGCATCTAAGTGTCGGTCACTTTCCTGGTGGTCGATTCACCTACATCCTACAACACCATCATAGGGAGGACCACGATCAACCCAAATAAGATTGTGGCCTCCACTGTCCACCAGAAGATGAAGTTCCCCACTCCGAACGGGATTGGAGAAGTGCTAGGAGATCAGCCTTCCTCGCGGCAATGCTATGTGAACTGTTTACGCAGGAAGAACCAAAGGGAGGCGCTCTCCATCGAGACAGAGGCCGATCCCTGCGAGGACTTGGCTCGACCAGCACCCATGGAGGAATTGGAGGAGGTCGAGATCGATGGTCCAGACAAAAAGGTGCGCATTGGGACCACCTTGAAAGAGGATCAGAAGGAGGCCATGACCGCCCTCCTCAAGTAATTCAAAGAGCTCTTCGCCTGGCAGCCGAGCGACATGCCAGGAATCAGCACATATATTATCTCTCATGAGCTCAGGATAGACCCCTCCATCAAGCCGATCGCCCAAAAGAGAAGATCATTCGGGACTGATAAGCGTTTGGCGATCAGGCAGGAAGTCGGCAGGCTAATTGAAGCTGACTTCGTCAGAGAAGTAAGATTCCAGAGCTGGGTCGCCAACCCAGTTTTGGTCAAGAAATCAAACGGCAAGTGGAGGATGTGCGTCGACTTCCGCGACTTAAACAAGGCTTGCCCCAAAGATTCATATCCCCTTCCGAGAATTGATCAGCTGGTCGATGCTACCTCGGGTCACGAGATGCTGAGCTTCATGGACGCCTATTCAGGCTACAACCAGATCAGAATGCATCCAGATGACGAGGCACACACTGCTTTCTATGCTGACGGCGACATTCTATGCTACAAGGTGATGCCCTTTGGTCTCATTAATGCCGGGGCAACTTATCAGCGGATGGTAAACCGACTGTTCCAGGACATGCTAGGAAGGAACATGGAGGCCTACGTGGATGATATGCTCGTTAAATCCATCAAAGGCAATCCTCATACCACCGACCTCCGCAAAGTGCAAAGTGCGCCTTTGGAGTCAAGTCCGGGAAGTTCCTGGGTTTTATGGTCAGCGAAAGGGGCATTGAAGCAAACCCGGAAAAGCTAAAGGCTATAGAAGAAATGAAGTTGCCAACCTGCCATAAGGAAGTCCAGTGCCTGAACGGCCGACTAGCTGCTCTTAACTGCTTCCTCTCCAAAGCAAGCGACAGGTCGCTCCCGTTCTTCAAAACCTTGAGGGCCAACCGTAAGTTCGAGTGGACGCCAGACTGCGAGGAAGCATTCCAGTCCTTGAAAATACATATTCAAACACTCCCAGCTCTGGCAAAACCCATTCCAGGCGAGCAGCTTTTCCTCTATTTAGGCATTAGCGATGTGGCAGCCAGTGCTGTCTTAATAAGGGAGGAGAATAATGTTCAGAGTCCAGTGTATTTTATTAGCAAAATGTTCAACTCAGCAGAAATAAAATATGTTCAGATTGAGAAGTATCTCTATGCCTTAGTTATTGCTGCTCGGAAGCTGAGACCTTACTTTCATGCGCACGACATCACGGTCCTCACCAATCAACCTCTCAAAAACTTCCTGATGAAGCCAGATTCTTCAGGAAGAATGGT
Organism: Chamaenerion angustifolium; assembly: GCA_946814005.1. Classification (NCBI taxonomy): domain Eukaryota; kingdom Viridiplantae; phylum Streptophyta; class Magnoliopsida; order Myrtales; family Onagraceae; genus Chamaenerion; species Chamaenerion angustifolium. The sequence continues at coordinate 9,207,407 of OX328279.1, forward strand.
CAAGTGGGCGATCGAGCTCAGCGAGTTCAGGATCAAATTTGCGCCGAAAACGGCCATCAAAGGTCAAGCACTAGCTGATTTCATAGTGGAAAGCACGAGTAACGGTCAAGTGGAGGCAGAAAACAGGCCAAGTCAGTCAGCAAACGACAATCAAATCTGGGAACTCTATATGGATGGTCTTCATCAAAAGAAGGCTCGGGGGCAGGTTTAATTCTTATTCCTCCTGAGGGCGAGCCTCTGAAGTACGCGATCGCCTTGACATTCCCGGCGACCAATAACGAAGCAGAATATGAGGCTCTTGTCACTGGACTCAGACTGGCAAAAGGAATGGGTATAACCGCGCTTAAGGTAAAAAGTGACTCAGAGCTTATTGTCAATCAGGTTAATGGCGCCTACGAGGCAAAGGGAGAAAAGATGAAGAAATATCTCGGCATTGCCAAAAAACTGGTCGCGGATATCCCAAATTTCGCGATTGAGTTTATTCCTCGCCAAGAAAACCAGATGGCAGATTCTTTGAGTAAGCTAGCCTTCGGAGGGGCGACAATCCAGGATGTGCAATTTCTGGAAAAGGCCCTATGTTCAGTCCTTGAAAACAGAGCGGAGGTCTTCAACATTCAAGAACAGGTCACCTGGATGACCCCGTTCCAGAATTATTTGAAAGAAGGCATCCTCCCAGAGGACGAAGGCGAATCCACTAGGATTAGAAGACTCGCAGCCAGTTATCTAATCATCGATGGAGAACTCTACAGAAGAGGTTATTCGACGCCTTACTTGAGATGTGTTGCTCTGCCCGAAACAGAAAAAGTTCTTCGAGAAGCTCATGAAGGGGCAGCAGCATGCCATGAAGGTGCTCGTTCACTAAGCAGGAAAATATTCAGATTGGGATATTACTGGCCGACCTTGGGAAAAGAGGCAGCCGAATTAACACAGAAGTGTGAAATTTGCCAGCAGTTTGCACCACGATCGGGTCGACCATCGACATTATTATCCCCAATGGCAGGTGCCTGGCCCTTCGCTCAATGGGGAATCGATATATTAGGTCCTTTTTCCATTAGCACTGGTCAGCGTACTCACATTATAGTGGCAATCGACTACTTCACTAAGTGGGTAGAGGCGAAAGCTCTAGCTTCGACAACGGAATTCCAAGTTATCAAGTTCATGCAGGTCAACATATTCTCCAGGTTTGGTATTCCCAAAATACTCATCAGCGATAATGGTCCGCAATTCGTTGGAAAGGAGTTGAAATGGCTCTGTGAAGAGTATCATATCGACCATCGCTTCAGTTCAGTACATCACCCTCAAACGAATGGGCAAGCTGAAGCAGCCAACAAAGTTGTCTTAGCAGGACTCAAGAAAAGGGTTCGAGCATTCAAAGGGAACTGGGCAGACGAACTGGAAAACGTATTATGGGCAATTAGAACAACGCCTAAGGCGGCCACAGGAGAAACGCCTTTCAGTTTAGTGTACGGATCAGAAGCAGTAGCACCAACTGAATTAGCAGTGCCTACCCACAGAGTCCTACACTTTAACGCGGAGGCAAATGAGATCGAGCGCAGAACTGACCTCGACTTGGCAGAGGAAAAGAGATGGCTCTCGGAAAAAACACAGGCAAAGATGCGGTATTTCAACAGAAAAGTTAGCGCTCGCCAATTTTTCGTGGGGGAGATGGTTATGAGAAGGAATGAATTTACAAGGCTGGACAGTAAAAACAAACTTTCAGCCAAATGGGAAGGACCATACAAAGTAGTAGAGATCGCCGCACCAGGATCCTACTATTTGGAAACCACCGAAGGCGAGAGGTTACCCCGTCCATTTAATTCAGAGCATTTAAGAAGATTTTATGCATAGCTTGTAATCAAACTGATTATGTCAATAAAAGAAAGCCATTCCTTCACAAAGCGTGTCCACTCGAAGCAAGCTGAAGCCAAAAAGCCCTGACGCCAAAGTCAGGCCTCAAAAGCCCTAGCAACAAAGCTAGGCCAAAAAGCCCTAGTAACAAAACTAGGCCACAAAAGCCCTAGCAACAAAGCTAGGCCAAAAGCCCTAACAACAAAGTTAGGCCAAAAAAGCCCTAGCAACAAAGCTAGGCCAAAAAGCCCCAGTAACAAAACTAGGCCACAAAAGCCCTAGCAACAAAGCTAGGCCAAAAGCCCTAACAACAAAGTTAGGCCAAAAAAGCCCTAGCAACAAAGCTAGGCCAAAAGCCCTGACGCCAAAGTCAGGCCAAAAAGCCCTAACAACAAAGTTAGGCCAAAAACCCCTAGTAACAAAACTAGGCCACAAAAGCCATAGCAACAAAGCTAGGCCAAAAAGCCCTAGCAACAAAGCTAGGCCAAAAAAGCCCTAGTAACAAAACTAGGCCACAAAATCCCTAACAACAAAGTTAGGCCTCAAAAAACCTGACGCCAAGAGTCAGGCAAAGCCCTGACGCCAAAGTCAGGCCAAAAGACCTAGCAAAATGCTAGGCAAAATAAAAGCCCTGACGCCAAAGTCAGGACAAAGAAAGTTTAGGCGATCACTATTGATGATAAAGCCTGACAAATTACAAATCCCCTGTTATTAGGCCAACACCTCAAAGGTTTAAACTTCAAAGAAGGTAATATCTCTTTGAACTTAGAAGTTTACGCTTTTAAGTGTCAAAAGTATTATCCTTAGAAAGTTTAACTTATGATTGGTCTACGGCTTTAAGGGTCGACGACATTACAAAGCAAGAAAAAAGTGGAAAGTAATTATGAGTAAGATATTGGATAGCTAAATATGTTCGAAGTCGATTAAAGGCTCGAAAATATAAAGGCATTCAATAGAAAAACCCAAGTCTCCGATAAATAATTACAAACCATAAACAGAAAATACAAAATGGCTATCTAAAAAAGATAAATATGGTCGCCAAGGAGTTGGGGACTTCAAGCTTCGGGGTTCTCAGGGGCAAGGGCGCTCTGCTCGCCTTCGGGGGCAGAAGTACTGGGCTCGCCTTTAGGAGCAGCCTCTCCAGCAACAGAGGGCTGCGAAGGACGACTCCGCAGGAAGGTCTTCAAGGAGGCAACTTCCCCAAGAGGAAAGTTGGGATCGACCGCCTGGACCTCATCCACCAGGACTTGGAGAAAATCGGCGATCGCCGACTTCATCTCCTTCGGAGCGCAGTCTTCAAACTCCTCAGAGGCTTTGAATGCCTCAACTACGCTCTAGGGCGAAGGGACGACTTTCAATTGTGCAGCTAACCGATCCCTCTCCTCCTCCAAGGAAATCCCCCGGGCTTCCGCAGCTTCCCTCCGAGCCTCCGCAGCTTCCATCTGAGCCACCGCAGCTTCTCTCTGAGCGTCGGCAGCGACCCTGCGAGCCTCCGATTCTGCCCCTTGCGCCTGAGCTTCCTTAAGTTCAGCATCTAGGCGAACTCGGACGATCTCTCCCTGATCTAAACACATGTGAAGAGCGTCAAAGTCCTGAAGAGCGGCAGCAGCTTCAGCCTCCCTCTTCTGGACATCAGCAAGGAGGCGCTGCTCCTTCCTGAGGTATTCCTCTCGGGTATTATCTACCAAGGCGATCGCTGCATCTGCAGTCGTCTTGATAGTCCCCAATTGCTCAGGAGTGACCCCCGTGCTTCGGTACTGCTCCAGCTCGGCGAGCACACTGGAATACTTGTCGGCGAGCTCCCCGAAGACACGACCAAGAATCACCTCTTCCCGAACGAACTGGCAACAAATATAGAATAAAGGCTGTCAGGACAACAAACAATAAGGGAACGACAAAGAGAGGACTCTACGAAATAAAAGTATGAGATCTTACCAAAGCCACTCGTTCGAAGTGGGACCGAAGGAACCCCTCGATCTGATGAAGTTCCGTGGGAACAATCGAGCGGTCCGTGGGGGGAATTATCCCGTCCAGAAGCCGCATACACATATCCGGGCTGCCCCGGAGGCTCTTCTGGGGAGGGGACCCCTTCTTCATAAGGTCCCCACAAGGGACCCAAGTCTCCCGAGAATTCGCTGATTCAAGCGGCTGAAACAAGCTGGCAAGGGGGCAATACTCCTCCACAGGAGCCCTCGATGAGCTGGAAGCAGCATGCCCCTTCTTCTTGGTCCCAGACTCCTTAGGAGGAACCGTGGGCACAGTAGGAACAGGAGGTGCTAAGGTCAAAACCTTCCCCTTGGCGGCAGAAGGGCCCTGGGGAGAGGGAGAAGGGGGCACCGCGTCCAGACCCTTCCCTTTATTAGCGGAAGGGCCCCCATGAGGGGGAGGAGGAGGATGCTGGTTGACTTCCGGACATTCCTCACTCCTGACCTTCTTGGAGGGAGGAGGAGAATGATCCCGGACCATGTCGGTTGAGGACTCCTCTGCAAAACGACAAGACAAAATGTCAAAAACAAAAAACCGCAAAGTATGAAGACGTTAAATCTACGAATAACAAAGCAACATACCTGGTTGGCGAGGGTCAACAGTGGCCGAGGGAAGCACCTCCTCAGACTTCCTCTTGAACGAACGCCTAGAGGGGGGAGGAGGAGAGTTCAGCAATGCCTGGTCGGAGGACAATCCCGCCGATCCCTGGTCATCAAAGAGACCTATCAGTTCCTGGCTCTTGCTTACAACCTTCCCTACAAGTAATAAAGCAAGGTAAGAGTTAGAAAATTATTCAATCATCAAAGATTGGCGTGGCTTGATGAATACCCGCCATCTCAAGGGAATTCTCGGTAGTCTCCGCCACTGAGCGGATGGACTTGAACTGAGATGACCGATGCGACCAGTATAGGTCATCGATAGCGTTTCGATCACTCTCTGATAGCTCCTCGAAGGAAGGAGGGAAATCCTTGTCCGGGATCAACAATTTCCAGGGCACCCCCCCTTATAAAAGAAGTAACACTTCTTATAATTGGAGTTGGTGGTCCGAAAATCGTCGACCAGGCGGACATGGACGTTCCAAACCCATCCCTGAGGGCCTCCCCACTCTGAAAACTTCGGCCAGCGGGATTGGAAGTGGTGAAGGTGGTTTGCCCCTGCTGCCAGGCGGAAGAAGCAACGGAACAGGGCCAGTGAATACACCCATTCCTGGCGTAAGCACAGGAACTTGAAACCGACCTACATCCTGAGGGCATTCGGAACAAGCTGTGTGGGGTGAATCCCGTAAAACTGACACAAGGTCTGTAAATCCTCACAGAGAGGAAAACGCAACCCAGCATCGATCTGGGCCGCATAAATGTAAACCTCTCCACCGTGAGGAAAATGCAGACCTAGGCCAGGATACCTAGGAGCATCCTCCATGCTGAAGCCACCGAGCGCCACCACGGTCTTAAAATAAGCCGGCTTCAATTCGTTAGGCTTGACGTCTACTCGAACAAATTCAAATATTGCAATGATAAACATAAAAAGCAAAGAACAGCAGAGGATATTGCCAAAGCAGAGCAGTAAAAGGGGGAAGGTTTACCTTTCGGAGAAAAGATAGGCGTGTTCAGCTCGGGCCCGTCCACCACCACAGGAGTGGTTGCAGTCCTGCCCAAATCGGTCTGTTCCTCTACTGAGGGGGGCACGACCTCATCCCTGATGGTCAAAGGGACATCAGCATTTGTGGGAGTGTTGGCTTTGTTGGCACCCTTGGGAGCCGTGTGCTTGACTCTCTGATTGCGAGGAGCCATGGAAATATTGGAAGAAGGCTGAAGAAGGTTGAGAAAAGAAATGGAAAGGATCGCAATGAAGCTCTGAAAATCCAAGAGAGTGGATAAGCGTAAAAGACAGAATACAGAAACTGACGTTTCCTATATAGACCAAAAGGGGAGTAACCGCCGCGAGCAAATCGAAGCGACGCAGAGGAATAATTGCACCCTTTTGGAGAAAACCGAAGCAATGTCAGAATTCCAAGAGACAAACGGTTGGCTGGTACAGACAGCTGTCAAACTACCCTGGGTTTACGGAAAAGCAAAGGACAGGCGTGCCTCAAGTGACCGTTCGATTTCTGGACAACTGTGCAGTTATTAAAGGCTAAAATTCCACTAAGGAGACAAGGTGGTCGCCAACGCACTAATAAAGCTTTAGCAGAAATACCTCGGGTAGGTAATGATCGCCTAACTAAGAAAGATAGACTTCCATAAGCCTAGGTCACCTCGAGTGATCGCCAAAAGGGAATAAAAGGAAGGATATTCTTTCGGCTTTGAACAGAGAAGAAATTGCTCGCCAAATGAGCTCGAAGTGTCTCAAAGGCACTGAACCATTGCCAGAGACGTCACTATCTAAAACCCTACCAGGAAATCAAGCTCGACTGAAGGAACTTCAATCAAGCTTCGGGGGCAAATGTTGGGTATCGATAGTGACAGCCCAGTAAGAAAAGGCCTCGAAGGCCCAATAACTATAGAGGGGGGGTAAACCCATGACATCCGAACCGGGTCGACCCAAGTACAAGCCAAACTTGGCCCACCATCGAGTAATCCAGAATCGAGCCCAAAGTCTATAGGGACGCCAAAGGCTCTCAGACTGCTCGCCATTCTCTACCAGGTCGCGACCTTCCACTACTCGACATGGGAGTGCTCGCCCCGAAGAGAGCCTTGCCTCTCTCCTCTGGTCCCACAAAAACGTTAATAAGGAAGTGACCACGATATCCCGCATATCTCGGTTGCATATTCACTAAGGATTAGATTTGGTAACTGCAATATCTCGCAGTAACTGACAATCCGAATCTTCGGCAACACAATATACACTAAGATATTCAGCTGCCATATACGGTTCTATCTCTCTTACCCTATAAATACCCTTGCCTTACATACGTTCTTTACGTTTTTGAGTTTTATACACACATATACTCATTTAAGCATCGGAGAGGGACCCAGAGGCACCCCCTCTGTTGCGCTCCCCTACTTGCAGGTTCACCGGAGTTGGAGCTGAAGCGTCATCTCCACCTTGTCTGGCATTCAATTCACTGCCAGATCAGCATTCAGGATTTCACGATCCAACAGCATCCACAAAACTTCTGTACTATTTAGAACCATTTGACGTTACGAAGAATAACAGAACAATTGTTAACCTATAGTTTAGATGTACTTGTATGAGTAATTTGAATTGTATAACCATTGCCTACATTAATTTGACCTTGTCCTGTATAAGGGTCTTCATTGGGAACATTCAAGGAGGAATTGGTAAGGTGATGTGATGCTTTAGAATCGGGAAACCAAGCCAGATTCGACCCTCTGATGTCAGATGACGTGTTGAAAGTTGCATTGAGAGCTTGTTAACTGCACCATGTTGATAGATATGAGGATGAGTTGCTGTGGAAGTGTTTTGATAAAACACTTGAAACAATTGATCGTGATCGTGCCCGGCCTTGGTTTCGTCCACTTCCGTGCTGCATTCGGCTGTGCTTGCATCTGAGGTTGGGTCTCCGTTTGGCTCTGTTCGTCAAGTGTCCGTTTGATGTCGCCGATCACCTTTGCTGGGTCCGGATGATCACCTTCAAATTCCGCCATGCAACGAGCCTTCCATATGTGCTACGCTGTCGTCACGCAGGTCTCCCATGCCCTGGTTCTATTCGTTGTATGTTCTGGCCCTCCTCGGCATCGCTCCTTCAGCCAGTTCGTCACATCCGGTTGCTGCGTCTCGCCCGTGGTGATGCCCACCAACTCCGCCCATAGTATCTCGGTCCACCTTCACTCAAGTAACATATGAGCTGTTATTTCTATGCCTCCACAGATTGTGCACCTCGGGTCCACCTGCATCCCTCGTCGGACCAGGTACATCTTCACTGCTAGGGTGTCCGACACCAGCCTCCATGCGAAGTTCTTCATCTTCGGGCTGAGGTTAGCCCCTGTTGTTTGTTGTCCCTAGTTCCGTTGCTAGGCTCGGTCGCCTGCACCTCCCTCAGGCGGTGGTAGATTGATCGAGCTCTCGGTTGGCCTTCTTTGTCATGGGACCAAATGAACTCGTCCAACCTCTCGATTAGCTCTACGTCTCCCGGCTCCACTAGGTGCCGCACTGCTGCTTCAATCCAGACTCCCCCTCGCCGATGAGTTCACTTACTCGAGGCTCCGGGGTTGTGTCATCTAGGGGCCTTCCCTCTACTCGAAACCCCGGTTTCGTGTATACCCACGAGTCCGAGTATAAGAGTATCCCTTCTCCTGTTCCAATTGTCCACAAAACCTCACGTTTCAGTACATCTCAGCCCTCTAGTAGGCTAGTCCATCCCCATGAAGCTCTCCCTGCCTTTCTGGCCTCTAAGAACTCTCCATTTGGGAAATACAAACCCTTTAGTATCCGGACCCATAGGGATGACGGTTCCTTGATTACCCGGGCTGCCATCTTAGATAGTAGAGCTTTGTTGAACGTTTGGAGTTCGTGCAAGCCCAAGCCACCAACTGCTTTTGATGTCGTCATTAGTTCCCATCTCTTTCAGTGTGTTCCTCTTATCCGATGTTGTTCCCCACCAAAAACTTGCTATCATTGAGTTTATCTCCGCGCACCAACTCTTTGGTAGGTAAAATATACTCATCACGTAGGTTGGTATGGCCGTGATCATTGCCTTTATCAAAATCTCCTTTCCCAATTGGTTTAGTATCTTAGGTCTCCATCCCTCAATTGTTTCGTGGATTTTGTTTTTTAGGTACCCCATCGCCTCCTTCTTGGACCGACCCCATATTGTTGGCAATACTAAGTATTTACCTGGGTCCCTCGTGGTCCTGATGCTTAGAGCTTCCTCTAATTCCCGTTTTCTACCCGGGTCAGCTCCTCTGTTGAAGTATAGGGTCGACTTGGATTCATTTATACGTTGCCCCGATGCCTGGCAATACCCCTCAAGTATTATTTTCAGTCTGCATGCGTTTGACGCCGTACCCTTTAGAAAGAACACCGAGTCATCCGCAAAGAGCATGTGGTGTAATATGTGGCACCTCCTACCAAGGGTTATCCCAACCAACGTCCCCTCTCTCGTCTCCTGTTCAATTTTCCTTGAGAGGACAACAAATAGAAGGATAAATAAATAAGGCAAAAGCGGGTCACCTTGTCGTATTCCACGTGTTGGGTATAGTGTTGCCGATCGCTCCCCATTGACTACCACACGGTATGTCGTTGTTGTTATACATTCCCTCGTCCAGCCTATCCATTTGTCATCAAAGCCCCTCTTTTTCAGGCTTGGTAATGGGAACTCCCATTCGACCCTTTCGTATGCTTTTTGCATATTCACCTTAAGAGCACATTCAACCTTGTTCCAGCTGCATTTTGATTTGAGATGGTGTAGTGCATCATGAGATACTATAATGTTATCCTGTATTGCCCGACCTGCCACAAACACACTCTGGTAGGAGGTGATAAGTTCTGGTAAATAGTTTTTTAGTCTATTTACCATAACTTTAGATATAATCTTATATAGAAAGTTGCAGCAGCTTATGGGTCTAAAATCCGTTGGCCTAGATGAGTTAGAGACTTTTGGAATGAAAATGAGATCGGTTTGATTTATGGGGGGAGGGAGTGTACCTGATCCGAAGAAGGCTTTGACTGTGCTGATGACATCTGGTCCCACGGTTTGCCAACTCCTTTGATAGAACAGACCCGGAAACCCATCTGGAGCCGGATCTTTTGACCCACCCATTTGATATGTTGCCCTACGAATCTCCGCATCCGTGACCATGCATGTCAATTTCTGGTTCATTTCCGGGGTTATCTGGCTTGGGATGTGCTCAAGGCTCAATGTGTTCGGTGTTGGCCAATCCAAATGGATTATCTCACCGAAATATCTCCTCAGTTCTATTGCGATCCCGGTTTCATTTTCGATCCATCTTCTATCCTTCCCAAGTAGCCTACATATATTGTTCCTTCACCTTCGTGATGTGGTTGGGAGGTTGAAGAACATAGTGTTCTAGTAACCCTCCTTGAGCCATTTGACCCGTGATCGTTGTCTCCAAACTAACTCGTCCCTATTTTTTGTATCTTTGATGCAGGTTTTTAGTTGACGTTCTTCTTCGATTTCGGTTGGGCTCATGCTCGGTTTGGCAAGTCTCATCAATCTCTCTTTCATTTCGGCCAGCATGTGTGCATTATTGCCAAACTGTGTTTTGCTCCATTGTGTCAACATCTTTCGGCACCTCGGAAGTTTGTGGGCAGCTCCATGTGTGTCTCGGTTCGGTGTAGGTCCTTCCCATGCCTCTTTGATCACCTCCTTGCACTTTGGGTCCTCGAGCCACATCTCCTCAAACTTAAATATTCTCTTGCTCCTTCTCTTTGGGTCCGAGGTTTGGATGATTAGAGGTGAGTGGTCCGAACCTAGGGAAAACTAGTTTATGCATTGGGTCCTTTGATATGTTTCGGCCCACTTTGCATTTAGAAGTGCTCTATCCAATCTTTGGCTTATTCGTTCGGACCCGCTTCAATTGTTGCACCATGTGTGAGGTTGCTCTTTCGACCCCATGTCCTCCACATTGATATCTTCCATGAGATTGTTAAATATGTCCATTTGCCGTTGTGGTTTGGTCCGGCCACCTATTTTCTCGTGTTGGTACCGAATGGTGTTGAAATCGCCTACCACCAACCATTTGGTTCTTCGACTCCTTCCAATGTGTCTCAATTGCTCCCAGTTCTCCGCTCGTTTGTTTTCATCCGTGTCCGCATATACCCATGTCACCAAGCTTGGTTCCACCTCATGTTTAAACATTATCTCACAGTCAATAATGTTGTGGTCGGCATGTAGTATTCAGACCATTGTCTCATCATCCCACCATAGAGCTAAACCTCCTGACAAGCCCCTAGGCCTTATGTATATGTTGTTCATAAAGCCTATCCTTTTCCGTATCGTCTCACAGTAGGTATCCCCATTCTTCGCTTCCATAAGGAATATAATGTTTGGGCGATACCTCTTCATGAGGTCTTTGAGGTGTTGAATTGTCAAGGTAGACCTCAACCCTTGATAATTCCACGAGAGTAGGCTCATTGATCCCGTGTAGCTGTTTCACGACAGCTACCAGAACCCGTTTCAGTGTTGTTCGGATCGCCCCTTATCAGAGCCCTCTTGTTCCTCTTTTTGTCCTCTATTCGCCTTGGTGTTTTTGCCCGGCTTGTTTTCCTTTGTGGGATTGTCTTGCCTCGCCCTTTAGCTCCTCCCTCGGCAACATGTGGTGTTTCCTCTTCTTGCATTAGTTTTGATTTTTTTGCACAAGCTTCCTCTTCCTCCATAGCCTTACTCGTGCATTTCAATGTCATGCGGTTCATGTATGAACTGAGTCCCGTCTCTATTTTTGCAGTTTCGGTCGGGTGGGATTTTGGGTGTGTTTCTGGGGTTCTCTACCGTGTAGGGTTTGGGAATGTGTGGTAGGTAATGTGGTTCAGTGGGGCTATCTGGTAGATGGGTTATTCGGGGTATCTCAGGTGGGTTCGGTATACGGGGGATGTATGGGTTTCTTTGGTTTGTTTCAGTTTGGTGGTGGCTTGGCAGGTTTGGGCAGTGGATTTCTGGTTGTGGCCTATATGGGTGGTGCGGTGGGGTGGATGTAGGGTCGGGTATGTGGTCATCAGATTGCATGGGGCTCGGCAGGTTGATGAGTATATGTGGGTAGGGCATTTCGGTTTGTATCGACTTGGATAGGGTCAGCCTGCTTGATGTATGAATGAAAAGTGCTGTCTCCCTTGGTGTTGCATTCAGATCAAGCTCGGGCCTGACCTCCGGAGTGGCATCCAGTTCCCTAGTCCAGTTCATCGGTTTATTCGACTCCTCCTCCATCTCCATCTCATCCCCTCCCGACCGGTATTGAGCTCCTCGCCCTTGTGCTGATTCAGACCGAGCTGGGTCCTCCTCGGATTGGTGTGGTCCAGCCTTGTCGTCCTCGAATTTTTCCTCGACCATTATGTCATGCCAAGACTTCCTTCCCCTCGTCATCGTACCCGGAGTTTGGTGGATCCCCTCTGCTTCATTCCGTTCCTTTGGGCTCCATTGTTTCGGTCTTGTACCCACCAACCAAGGGCCGTATGCAGGGGCTCTTGCTTTTGGTTTCGACCTTTGTACTTCCTTCGTGCAAGTTTGGGTTGTGTGGCCAAGAAGTCGTCTGAGCTTGTTGACCGGTGCTGAAATTGGTGTTGTTTTGTTGTATTTCTGTAGGCAGAAAGAATTCGGTTGCATGTGCTTGTCCTCTGTTCCTAGTAGGATGATGATTTTGTGATGGAATACCGGGGAAGGAATGATCGAATTTGTACCAGCATCGAGCCACAAGGTTTCCAAGCTTCCCGCACAACTGACATTGTGGTCGGGTGCTATTGAGGCTATTACCGTATCCTCTTCATCTTCAATACGATCCAGGAGTTTTATTCTCATGATTGTAGATGGGTGCTGAGTTAGATGGGTGATATGGAGATCCTTGACAAGATTGGTATGTGACATGAGGTCCAGATGAATCTGACTGTCCCGTAGTCAGTGGAGAGGTGGTTTGAGCATTGAATGTTGCCAAGTGAGTGGTGAGCTGCATAAGGTTGTCCTGTTGGCACGCCTCAACATCAAGGTGCACACTGGACACACATGCAACATCATAAGGCTGACAGCTGTCTGTGATTACGGAAACAGCATGCTGAAATTCAAGTGTAAGACCCGCTAGAATTGTACTGATTTGCATTAATTGTTTCATATATATGATGATCCGAACTCCTGAGTCTGTCATAGAGGAGTTGAATCTGACTAAGGTATTATATCATAGATATATCATGTTTTTTTGTGATTGAAAGGAACATAGAAGCCTCATCCCATGAGTAGTACAAGGAACCAAAAAACGTTGGTGCAACACATTCCAAATCTCAAAGAATTATCGACATTGCACAAGGCTTCCGTAAAGAAGATGATACCGATGTTAGAAGCCATGAAGCCAGAGCACTATCCTGTTATTTGAATGCACTATAGACTGGATTAACAATCTTAGTTCCCTTCGCATTTATTATGAACTCATCTAAACGGGTTAAGCCATCAAGGTATCCTTCTAACCTGTGGCTGACTATTGTATAGCTAATATGTTGTATACACTGTAGCTAGTTAGTCTCATCCATTTTCAAGTAAATTTTATTGTTAGTGAAGTGTTTAGGATTGAAGTCCAGGATCGAATTCTCAGAGAATCACACAAAAATTGAGTATTGTGCGACGAATAGCTGGCATTTGAAAAAACGACTATGAAAGGTTTCTTAACCCTAACATAAATTAATTGAATATAGAGAAAAGTAATTTAATGGCGAAATGTTTAAGTTCAGAATCCTTAGCCAAAGGTGATGACGGAGTATACAAGACTAAGGCGTTTGAAACACCCAGTCGATATTGAAACACACAAGATATTAAGATGTTTGAAACACTTAGACAAATTAAATAGATGAAAATTGAAGCGCATAAAATGTTTCATATCATAAAATGCCATAATTACAAAACGCCTTGCTTGGAGGACTTAATGAAATGGTGATTACAAATATGATAGAAAAATGTCTAAGTAAAATCTAGGATAATGCAGAGTCAGTTGGAGGAGGTTCTTCTTTAGGAGGAGAGGGTTGGTGATGTTCTTCTTCAATAGGCAAGGGCTGCTGTTGGGATGACCCCTCCTCAGGCAAGGCGGATTGAGCTGTGGGCGAGCCCTTGGAGGAGGGAGGAGGAGCCGTTCTAGATGATTCAATTTTATCCCACGAATCATACTCATCCGCTGCTTTCTTTATCTCCTCCACCCTGGCCTGATACACCAGAAAATCATTTATGGATGAAAGCGTATCCAAATGAAATTTTGCGTCGACATCAAGATAGAATGAACAAGTTTTAACTAAAGTGGGAACTACCCTATGAGGTCGTCATTATCCCCGATCCAAACGCCTATGTATTAGAAGACGAAAAAGGAAAAAAGTTGAAGAATACTTATAATGGCGAGCATTTGCAAAAAATAAGCTTAAGAGGCGCCACCCGATCGTGTAAATTGTACTTACAAAAATTTATGAAAGTGTTGTTTGATGTACAAAATTGGTGCCGCTTCATTTTAGTAATTTAATGGCGAAATGCTTAAGTTCAGAAGCCTTAGCCAAAGGTGATGAAGGAGTATACAAGACTAAGGTGTTTGAAACACCTAGTCGATATTTAAGCAAACTAGATATTAAGATGTTTGAATCACTTAAACAAATTAAATAGATGAGGGGATAAAATGTTTCATATCATAAAATGCCATAATTAGAAAATGCCTTGCTTGGAGGACTTAATGAAAACGTGATTACAAATATGATAGAAAAATGTCTATGTAAATTCTAGGATAATGCAGAGTCAGTTGGAGGGTCCTTCTTTTGGAGGAGAAGGTTGGTGATGTTCTTCTTCAATAGGCAAGGGCGGCTGTTGGGATGATCCCTCCTTAGGCAGGGCGGATTGAGATGTGGGCGAGCCCTTGGAGGATGGAGGAGGAGACGTTCTAGATGATTCACTTTTATCCGACGAATCGTACTCATCCGCTGCTTTCTTTATCTCCTCCACCCTGGCTTGATACGCCAGAAAATCATTTATGGATGAGAGCGTATCCAAATGAAATTTTGCGTCGACATCAAGATAGAATGACCAAGTTTTCACCAAAGTGGGAACGACCCTATAAGGTCGTCGTTATCCCCCATCCAAACGCCTATGTACTAGAAGACGAAAAAGGAAAAAAGTTGAAGAATACTTTTAATGGCGAGTATTTGCAAAAAATATGCTTAAGAGCCGCCACCCGATCGTGTAAATTGTACTTGAAAACATTTATGAAAGTCTTGTTTGATATACACAAATGGTGCCGTTTTATTTTAGTAATTTAATGGCGAAATGCTTAAGTTCAGAATCCTTAGCCAAAGGTGATGAGGGAGTATACAAGACTAAGGCGTTTGAAACACCAGTCGATATTGAAACACACAAGATTAAGATGTTTGAAACACTTAAACAAATTAAGTAGATGAAAATTGAAGCGCATAAAATGTTTCATATCATAAAATGCCATAATTACAAAACGCCTCGCTTGGAGGACTTAATGAAAAGGTGATTGCAAATATGACAGAAAAACGACTAAGTAAAATATAGGATAATGCAGAGTCAGTTGGGGGAGGATTTTCTTTTGGAGGAGAAGGTTGGTGATGTTGTTCTTCAATAAGCAAAGCGGTTGTTGGGATGATCCCTCCTCAGGCACGACGGATTGATATGTGAGCGAGCCCAGGAAATTTCGCGTCGGCATTAAGATAGAATGAACAATTTTTCACCAAAGTGGGAAGAACCCTATAAGGTTGTCGTTATCCCCCATCCAAATGCCAATGAAATAGATGACGATGAAGGAAAAAAGTTGAAGAATAATTTTAATGGTGATTTTAATGGTCGTCGTTATGCTTAAACGCTGCCACCAAATTGTGTAAATTATACTTGAAAATTTTATGAAAGTCTTGTTCGATATACAAACATTGCGTCGCTTCATTTTAGTAACTTAATGGCGAAATGCTTAAGTTCAGAATCCTTAGGCAAAGGTGATGAATGAGTATACAAGACTAAGGCGTATTAAACACTCAGTCGATATTGAAACACACAAGATCTTAAGACGTTGAAACACTTAGCCAAATTAAATAGATGAAAATTGAAGCGCAGAAATTGTTTCATATCATAAAATGCCATAATTACAAAACGCCTTGCGTGGAGGACATAATGTAAAAGAGATTACAAATATGACAGAAAAATGACTAAGTAAAACCTATGATAATGCATAATCACTTGGAAGAGGATCTTCTTTTCGAGGATAAGGTTGGTGAATTTCTTATACAATAGGCAAGGGCAGTGGTTAGGATGATACCTCCTCAGGCAGAGCGAATTCAGTTGTGGGCTTGCGCTTGGAGGAGGGAGGTGGAGACGCTCTAGATAATTCACTATTATTCGACGAATCGTATTCATCCGCTGCTTTCTTAAGCTCCTCCTCCCTAGACTGATAAGACAGAAAATCATTCATGGATGGGAGCGTATCCATAGGAAATTTCACATCTGCATTAAGCTAGAATGAACAATCTTTCGCCAAAGTGGGAAGGACCCTATCAGGTCGTCGTTATCCCCCATCCAAACGCCTATGTAATAGATCACGATGAAGGAAAAACGTTGAAGAATACAAAAATGGCGTCGCTTCATTTTAGTAACTTAATGGCGAAATGCTTATGTTCAGAATCCTTAGGCAAAGGTGATGAAGGAGTATACAAGACTAAGGCGTTTTAAACACTCAGTCGATATTGAAACACACAAGATATTAAGACGTTTGAAACACTTAGCCAAATTAAATAGATGAAAATTGAAGCGCAAAAATCTTTCATTTCACAAAATGCCATAAATACAAAACGCAATGCGTGGAGGACATATTGAAAAGGAGATTACAAATATGATAGAAAAACGACTAAGTAAAACCTATGATTATGTGTTGGGTATTGATAGTGACGACCCAATATGGGAAAGGCCTCGAAGGCCCAATAAATTTGCAGGGGGTGAAACCCATACCATTTAAACAAGGCCAACCCACAGTAAGGTTACTCTGGCCCTCATAAAGTGGTCCAGTATCGAATCCAAACTAAAGTGGACGCCAAAGTGCCACTTCAGGTCGCCATTGGCCAATGTCAAAGCCTCCCACTGCTCGCCATGGGAGTGCTCGCCAACAATCAAGGTCGCAGCCATAAGAGTGCTCGCCATAAAGAGAGCCTTGCCTCTCTCCTCTGGTCCCACCAACCGTTAATAAGGATATAGCCACGATATCCCGCATATCTCGGGCACATATTCACTAAAGATTAGATACGGTAACTGCAATATCTCGCTGTAACCGCAATATCTACTATCTAAATCTTCAACAACACAATATTCACGAAGATATACAGTTACCTTATACGGTTTGGTATCTCCTACTCTATAAATACCTTTGCTTTACATACATTCAATACGTTTTGAGCTATATACACACATATACTCATTTAAGCATCGGAGAGGGACCCAGAGGCACCCCCTCTGTTGCGCTCCCCTTCTTGCAGGTTCATCGGAGTTCAGGCGAAAGCGCGCGATCACCATCTCCTTGGCATTCAATTCACTGCCAGATCAGCATTCAGGATTTCACGATCCAACATTTGGCGCCGTCTGTGGGAAAACGAGCAAAACAGTCATACATACTCGCTCTAACCGCAATCATCGGAAAGAAGCTAACGAACAATCCTCGGGTAGCTCTAATTCCGCTGCCGCTTCGCACTCCACCAAGAACCTGCTAGCCAAGCAGTCTGTGATGCCGTCCCTCCGAGACCGGCACGTGAACACATTGGCAATTCGAGAACGACCCCTGTTCCAAACGTCGCAGAGATTCCAGATCGACAAACCATCCAAGTGGCTTGGGAAACCATTCAGGTAACCGCAGAGATGATATCCCTCTTGGAAACCATCATAGGACAGGCCCGCAGAAAAACCCCTGCTCCTCATGAGGATCCTCGTCCTGCGGGGCCACCGGAATCAGAAACTGGAAATCCTGGCACCACAGCCCCTCAAGAAGATCAAGAGATGACTTTTGGACACCAATCCTTACCTCCGGCCTCCACTGAGACGCCGGCGGTCACTCGCTCTGTCAGTCCATCAAGTTCTGCACCGACTGGAGGACAGCAACCCCAATTCACTCTTGACCAAGTTGAGGAGCTTATCACTAAGAGACTCAAAGAACAACGCGAAACTGTCATGACTACCTTTAAGGAACGATCAACTCGTCTCTTCACCACTGACCTGGTCGTCGTCAAGACCCCAAAGGATGTCGTCGTCAGGGCCATCCCCGAGTATAGAGGTGGAGGCGCCCCCATTATACATGTTAATAAGCATGAAGCCTCTCTGTTGGGTAAGTCGACTGATCCGAATCACTTAGCCCTATTATTTCTGTCGACCCTTTTGGGTTCGGCGCCGTCTTGGTTCTTTGGTGTCTCTGCAGGATCAAGAAGGGTAAGAAGGGTCGAGAAAAGCCTAGATCGGAAAACCCAGGACCAAGACATCCAGAGGTCCCCGAGTATTTCACGCCTTTAAACAGGCAGATCTCGGCGGTACTAGTCGAGATGGAAAGGTCTCTGGAAAGGCCACCGAGACCCCGCAAGAGTGGTCAGCCCATGGGGAATGACACCGAGAGCTATTGCAGATAGCACAAGCGCGACATCGAAAAGCTGATAAAGATAGGAATGTTGAAGGAATGAATTCACAAGGCTGGACAGTCAGAATAAACTTTCAGCTAAGTGGGAAGGACCATACAAGCAAGTGATTCCTTCATAAACATGTTCACTCGAAGCAAATCGAAGACAAAAGCCCTATCACCAAAGATAGGCCACAAAAGCCCTAACAACAAAGTTAGGCCACAAAAGCCCTGACGCCAAAGTCAGGCCAAAAGCCCTAACAACAAAGTTAGGCCACAAAAGCCCTATCACCAAAGATAGGCCACAAAAGCCCTAACAACAAAGTTAGGCCACAAAAGCCCTAACAACAAAGTTAGGCCACAAAAGCCCTGTCACCAAAGACAGGCCAAAAGCCCTAACAACAAAGTTAGGCCACAAAAGCCCTGTCACCAAAGACAGGCCAAAAGCCCTAACAACAAAGTTAGGCCACAAAAGCCCTGTCACCAAAGTCAGGCCAAAAGCCCTAACAACAAAGTTAGGCCACAAAAGCCCTGTCACCAAAGTCAGGCCAAAAGCCCTAACAACAAAGTTAGGCCACAAAAGCCCTGTCACCAAAGTCAGGCCAAAAGCCCTAACAACAAAGTTAGGCCACAAAAGCCCTGTCGCCAAAGACAGGCCAAAAGCCCTATCACCAAAGATAGGCCACAAAAGCCCTAGCAACAAAGCTAGGCCAAAAAGCCCTGTCGCCAAAGACAGGCCAAAAGCCCTAGCAACAAAGCTAGGCCAAAAAGCCTTGTCGCCAAAGACAGGCCAAAAGCCCTAGCAACAAAACTAGGCCACAAAAGCCCTAACAATAAAGTTAGGCCTCAAAAGACCTGAAGCCAAGAGTCAGGCAAAAACCTGATAACCGAATCAGGCACAAAAAGCCCTGACGCCAAAAGTCAGGCCAAAAGACCTAGCAATAAAGCTAGGCAAAACAAAAAATCTCTGACGCCAAAGTCAGGCCAAAAGACCTAGCAATAAAGTTAGGCAAGATGAGAAGCAGACGCCAAAACCAAACAAAGGGACCTGCTAACAAAGAATTTTAGGCGATCACTATGGATGACAAAGCCTTAGGATGACCTCGAAGGTCTAAACTTCAAAGAAGGTAATATCTCTTTGAACTTAGAAGTTTATGCTTTTAAGTATCAGAAGTATTTTCCTTAGAAGGATCGACTTATGCTTGGTCTAAGACTTCAAGAGTCGAAGACATTACAAGTCAAAAGGAAGTCGAAGAGTAATTATGATTAAGACGTTGGATAAATAGCCAAGCATGTTCAAAGTCAAATAAAAGGCTTATGAATATAAAGGCATTCAATAAAAGAAGCCAAGTCTTAAATCAAATAAATAATTACAAGGAAAACAAAAAATTACAAAGAAAAACAGCTATCCAAAAGGCAAATATTGTCAATAAAAGAGATGGAGACTTCAGGCTTGGGGATCCTCGGGGGCAGAGGCACTGGCTCGCCTTCAGGGGCAGGGACGATTTGCTCGCCTTCGGGGGCAGGAAGGCTTGGTCCGCCTTCGGGAACAACCTCTTCAGCCATAGCTGGAATAACCCCTTCAGCAACAAGGGTAGACTGAGAGTTACGACTCCGGAGGAAGCTCCTCAAGGACCCAACTTCCTCAAGGGGAAAATTGGGATCGACCGCCCGGACATCATCCACCAGGACTTGGAGAAAATCGGCGATCGCCGACTTCATCATCTTCAGAGCGCAGTCTTCAAAATCCTAAAAGGCGAACGAATCCATAAAGGATGACAGTTTCCTTAAAGGCATAATCCTTGGGTAACAGTTTCCTTAAGAAACATGGCGAAAGGAACGGACGAGCCGATAAGAGACCACGGTCCTTCCCCCGAAACCTAAAGGAGCGAAAAGAACCTCTAAAGGGTAACGTTTCCTCCAAAGAAAGGTCCAAGACCCTTTGAATGAAAACAAAAAGGCGAGACTATTCTACAAAAGCTGAAGCGAAGTTGAAAACAAGTATGGTAAAACTTCCTAAAGCTTTCCAGCTTCCTAAAAAGGCGAGCGAATCTTGGGTAACAGTTCCCCAAAAAGGGAGAACGAATCCGAGGTAACAGCTTCTTAAAAGGCGAGCAAATCTTAGATAACAGTTTCCTACGACTAGGCGAACTAATCTGAAGACCAAAATCCTAAAAGGCGAACGAATCCATAAAGGATGACAGTTTCCTTAAAGGCATAATTCTTGGGTAACAGTTTCCTTAAGAAACATGGCGAAAGGAACGGACGAGCCGATAAGAGACCACGGTCCTTCCCCCGAAACCTAAAGGAGCGAAAAGAACCTCTAAAGGGTAACGTTTCCTCCAAAGAAAGGTCCAAGACCCTTTGAATGAAAACAAAAAGGCGAGACTATTCTACAAAAGCTGAAGCGAAGTTGAAAACAAGTATGGTAAAACTTCCTAAAGCTTTAAAGCAAGATAGACATCGGAAGAACAACCAAGTATACTCGAAGTCAAACAAAAACCAAGGCTTACGAAACAAAAAGACCCGATACCAAAATTGGGCGAAAGACCTAACGCCAAAGTTAGGCAAAAAGACCTAACGCCAAAGTTAGGCAAACCAAAAGATCCGAAAGACCTGATGACTGAATCAGGTGAAAGACCTAGCACCAAAGTTAGGCGAAAGACCTGATGCCAAAGTCAGGCACAAGACCTGTTATCAAAATCAGGCGAAAAGACCTAAGGAAAAAGTTAGGCAAATAAGGCCTAAATATAAAAATCAGACATAAGTCCTAGCACAAAAGGCGAGCAATCCGTCAAGGAGTCCGTTCTCTTATAAGTTGGGCAAAAATTGAGAAGTAACATCCAAAGCGAATGAATCCATATCAAGGGTAACAGTTCCTTTGCGAAACAAACACAAAGAAAGTGGGCGAATGAACCTATGGCGACCACTTACTAAAAGATGAATGAGCCTCGGGTAACAGTTCCCCGTGATTAGACGAACACTCCAAAGGTCTAAAACCTTAACAAAGCGAACACATCTACAAAAGATGATAGTTTCCTTAAAGGTATGATCTTCGAGTAACAGTTCCCTTAAAAAACTTTGGTGAAGGGAATGGATGGTCCAAGATCCTATATGGCGAGACTCTCCTACATAAGCTAAAGAGAAGTTGAAAACAAATATGGTAAAACTTCCTAAAGCGTTCGAACGAAAAGATATCGGAAGAACGACCAAACACATTCGAAGTCGAAAAAGAGTAAAGGCTTACGAAATTAAAGGCGTTCATTATAATAATATCCGAGTCTGAAATCAAAAGAATAATTACAACTATCCCAAAAACAAAGGGAAGTAAAAGTGATTATCGATAAAAAGAAGGATGAACAAAAAGCAGGAGGATGAACAGGCTCCCTTGACCTGAAACTCTGCATCGACTCGGTCGCCTGAAGGCCTGAGACCTCAAGGTCTGGGTTCATCAGGGGATGCAGTCTCCTTCTCGGCCTCGGGGGCAGCCTCATCGCCAAGGAGCTTCCTTGGTGTAGCCGCTCTCAATGAAGTCCTGAAGAGACATCACCTCCCATAGAGGAAACTTGGGATCAATCCCTTGAATCTCGTCGACCAAGATCTGGAGGTAGGAAGCAGCCGCGGCCTTTATCACCTCCAAGGCGCAGACAGAGAACTCCTTGGACTTCTTAAAGTCCACGCTAAGGGGGGTTGGGACAGCCTTATGATTTAAGGAAGGATGCTCCTGCTCAGCCATCGAGGCATCCCTCTGCACCCAGGACTCTTTCAATTGAGCCCTGAGGTCACCATTCTCTGCCTCTAGCCAAACAGAGTACTGGTCGACATCCTTGATCCGAAACTCATAGACGCCTAGGCAGCTAACAACCTCGTCTTAGCCCGCTTGGAAAATAGACTGAAGAATTTAGGTCCTCAAGTGCGGTCAATGAATTTAGGTCCCAGACTGATGGGTCAGAAATTTATCCAATCAATAAAGACTGGCGTGGAATGATGAACCCCGACCTTGAGCGTCAGTTGTTCGAACTGATGAATGCCCGCTAACCCAAGCATCGACTCTGAAGTTTCCGCCCCTGAGCGGATTGAACAGAAGTTTGGTTGCCTATGATGTCGGAAGAAGTCATCAATGATGTTCCGATCATTCCCCGACAGCTCTCCAAAGCTCGAAGGAGTATCCCGTTCTGGCTGAGAAAGCTTTTTCGAGGATAAAAAGAGAGAAATGAAAAATTGAAACAGAGGGCTGAAAGAAGATATGAACTCTGGAATGCAAATGAATTGAGTGCGTAAAAGACTAAATGCTAAAGTTCAGCCTTTTTAGCGAAAACGAAGGAAACCGAACGGGCATGTGAGAAACGGCTCAGATAATGATTACACCCTTTTTGGGTAAAACCGAAGTAATGTCAGAATTACAATGGTTACATCGGGGAGACAAAAGGTTGGAACGACACGAAAAACCTGTGAGTCTGCCCACTGGTTACGGAAGACAAAGAGAGGACATGCCTCAAAGGTCCTCTCGACTTTCGCTAACTGTCTATTCATTAAAATGTTCGAAATCTTACACAAAAAAGGTGATTGCCAAAAGCTATACCAGACCTCTCCTAACACCCTCGCAACGATAGTGTTCGCACAAAGAGTGAAGAATGAGCATCCATAAACCCTGGAAACCCAAAGCGTTCGCCTAATGGGGTAAGGTATCACACATTCCGAAAAACTCTGCGCAACCAAAATCGTTCGCCAAAGGATACAGAGCATCAAAATGCACAAATAGCAGATAAGGAAAGCAAAAGATCCATTCCAAAAGTCACTATCTTAAACCCTATCACAGAATCAAGCTCGACCGAAGAAACTTCACTCAAGCTTCGGGGGCAAATGTTGGGTATTGATAGTGACGACCCAATATGGGAAAGGCCTCGAAGGCCCAATAAATTTGCAGGGGGTGAAACCCATACCATTTAAACAAGGCCAACCCACAGTAAGGTTACTCTGGCCCTCATAAAGTGGTCCAGTATCGAATCCAAACTAAAGTGGACGCCAAAGTGCCACTTCAGGTCGCCATTGGCCAATGTCAAAGCCTCCCACTGCTCGCCATGGGAGTGCTCGCCAACAATCAAGGTCGCAGCCATAAGAGTGCTCGCCATAAAGAGAGCCTTGCCTCTCTCCTCTGGTCCCACCAACCGTTAATAAGGATATAGCCACGATATCCCGCATATCTCGGGCACATATTCACTAAAGATTAGATACGGTAACTGCAATATCTCGCTGTAACCGCAATATCTACTATCTAAATCTTCAACAACACAATATTCACGAAGATATACAGTTACCTTATACGGTTTGGTATCTCCTACTCTATAAATACCTTTGCTTTACATACATTCAATACGTTTTGAGCTATATACACACATATACTCATTTAAGCATCGGAGAGGGACCCAGAGGCACCCCCTCTGTTGCGCTCCCCTTCTTGCAGGTTCATCGGAGTTCAGGCGAAAGCGCGCGATCACCATCTCCTTGGCATTCAATTCACTGCCAGATCAGCATTCAGGATTTCACGATCCAACATTATGCATAGTCACTTGGAAGAGGATCTTCTTTTCGAGGATAAGGTTGGTGAAGTTCTTCTTCAATAGGCAAGGGCGGTGGTTAGGATGATACCTCCTCAGGCATAGCGAATTCAGTTGTGGGCTTGCCCTTGGAGGAGGGAGGAGGAGACGCTCTAGATGATTCACTATTATTCGACGGATCGTATTCATCCGCTGCTGTCTTCATCTCCTCCTCCCTGGACTGATAAGACAGAAAATCATTCATGGATGGGAGAGTATCCAAAGGAAATTTCGCGTCGGAATCAAGATAGAATGAACAATTTTCCCCAAAAGTGGGAAGGACCCTATAAGGCCGTCGTTATACCTCATCCAAACACCTATGTAATAGATGACGATGAAGGAAAGAAGTTGAAGAATACTTTTAATGGTGAACATTTGAAAAAAAATTATGCTTAAACGCTGCCACACGATTGTGTAAACTGTACTTGAAAATTTTATGAAAGTCTTGTTCGATATAGAAAAATGGGGTCCCTTCATTTTATTAACTTAATGGCGAAATGCTTAAGTTCAGAATCCTTAGGCAAAGGTGATGAAGGAGTATACAAGACTAAGGCGTTTTAAACACTCAGTCGATATTGAAACACACAAGATTTTAAGACGTTTGAAACACTTAGCCAAATTAAATAGATGAAAATTGAAGCGCAAAAATCTTTCATTTCACAAAATGCCATAAATACAAAACGCAATGCGTGGAGGACATATTGAAAAGGAGATTACAAATATGATAGAAAAACGACTAAGTAAAACCTATGATTATGCATAGTCACTTGGAAGAGGATCTTCTTTTCGAGGATAAGGTTGGTGAAGTTCTTCTTGAATAGGCAAGGGCGGTGGTTAGGATGATACCTCCTCAGGCATAGCCAATTCAGTTGTCGGCTTGCCCTTGGAAGAGGGAGGAGGAGACGCTCTAGATGATTCACTAATATTAGACGAATCGTATTCATCCGCTGCTGTCTTCATCTCCTCCTCCCTGGACTGATAAGACAGAAAATCATTCATGGATGGGAGAGTATCCAAAGGAAATTTCGCGTCGGCATCAAGATAGAATGAACAATTTTTCCCCAAAGTGGGAAGGACCCTATAAGGCCGTCGTTATACCTCATCCAAACACCTATGTAATAGATGACGATGAAGGAAAGAAGTTGAAGAATACTTTTAATGGTGAACATTTGAAAAAATAAATATACTTAAACGCTGCCACACGATTGTGTAAATTGTACTTGAAAATTTTATGAAAGTCTTGTTCGATATACAAACATTGCGTCGCTTCATTTTAGTAACTTAATGGCGAAATGCTTAAGTTCAGAATCCTTAGGCAAAGGTGATGAATGAGTATACAAGACTAAGGCGTATTAAACACTCAGTCGATATTGAAACACACAAGATCTTAAGACGTTGAAACACTTAGCCAAATTAAATAGATGATAATTGAAGCGCAGAAATTGTTTCATATCATAAAATGCCATAATTACAAAACGCCTTGCGTGGAGGACATAATGAAAAAGAGATTACAAATATGACAGAAAAATGACTAAGTAAAACCTATGATAATGCATAATCACTTGGAAGAGGATCTTCTTTTCGAGGATAAGGTTGGTGAATTTATTATACAATAGGCAAGGGCAGTGGTTAGGATGATACCTCCTCAGGCAGAGCGAATTCAGTTGTGGGCTTGCGCTTGGAGGAGGGAGGTGGAGACGCTCTAGATAATTCACTATTATTCGACGAATCGTATTCATCCGCTGCTTTCTTAAGCTCCTCCTCCCTAGACTGATAAGACAGAAAATCATTCATGGATGGGAGCGTATCCATAGGAAATTTCATATCTGCATTAAGCTAGAATGAACAATCTTTCGCCAAAGTGGGAAGGACCCTATCAGGTCGTCGTTATCCCCCATCCAAACGCCTATGTAATAGATCACGATGAAGGAAAAACGTTGAAGAATACAAAAATGGCGTCGCTTCATTTTAGTAACTTAATGGCGAAATGCTTATGTTCAGAATCCTTAGGCAAAGGTGATGAAGGAGTATACAAGACTAAGGCGTTTTAAACACTCAGTCGATATTGAAACACACAAGATATTAAGACGTTTGAAACACTTAGCCAAATTAAATAGATGAAAATTGAAGCGCAAAAATCTTTCATTTCACAAAATGCCATAAATACAAAACGCAATGCGTGGAGGACATATTGAAAAGGAGATTACAAATATGATAGAAAAACGACTAAGTAAAACCTATGATTATGCATAGTCACTTGGAAGAGGATCTTCTTTTCGAGGATAAGGTTGGTGAAGTTCTTCTTCAATAGGCAAGGGCGGTGGTTAGGATGATACCTCCTCAGGCATAGCGAATTCAGTTGTGGGCTTGCCCTTGGAGGAGGGAGGAGGAGACGCTCTAGATGATTCACTATTATTCGACGGATCGTATTCATCCGCTGCTGTCTTCATCTCCTCCTCCCTGGACTGATAAGACAGAAAATCATTCATGGATGGGAGAGTATCCAAAGGAAATTTCGCGTCGGAATCAAGATAGAATGAACAATTTTCCCCAAAAGTGGGAAGGACCCTATAAGGCCGTCGTTATACCTCATCCAAACACCTATGTAATAGATGACGATGAAGGAAAGAAGTTGAAGAATACTTTTAATGGTGAACATTTGAAAAAAAATTATGCTTAAACGCTGCCACACGATTGTGTAAACTGTACTTGAAAATTTTATGAAAGTCTTGTTCGATATAGAAAAATGGGGTCCCTTCATTTTATTAACTTAATGGCGAAATGCTTAAGTTCAGAATCCTTAGGTAAAGGTGATGAAGGAGTATACAAGACTAAGGCGTTTTAAACACTCAGTCGATATTGAAACACACAAGATTTTAAGACGTTTGAAACACTTAGCCAAATTAAATAGATGAAAATTGAAGCGCAAAAATCTTTCATTTCACAAAATGCCATAAATACAAAACGCAATGCGTGGAGGACATATTGAAAAGGAGATTACAAATATGATAGAAAAACGACTAAGTAAAACCTATGATTATGCATAGTCACTTGGAAGAGGATCTTCTTTTCGAGGATAAGGTTGGTGAAGTTCTTCTTGAATAGGCAAGGGCGGTGGTTAGGATGATACCTCCTCAGGCATAGCCAATTCAGTTGTCGGCTTGCCCTTGGAAGAGGGAGGAGGAGACGCTCTAGATGATTCACTAATATTAGACGAATCGTATTCATCCGCTGCTGTCTTCATCTCCTCCTCCCTGGACTGATAAGACAGAAAATCATTCATGGATGGGAGAGTATCCAAAGGAAATTTCGCGTCGGCATCAAGATAGAATGAACAATTTTTCCCCAAAGTGGGAAGGACCCTATAAGGCCGTCGTTATACCTCATCCAAACACCTATGTAATAGATGACGATGAAGGAAAGAAGTTGAAGAATACTTTTAATGGTGAACATTTGAAAAAATAAATATACTTAAACGCTGCCACACGATTGTGTAAATTGTACTTGAAAATTTTATGAAAGTCTTGTTCGATATACAAAAATGGCGTCCCTTCATTTTAGTAACTTAATGGAGAAATGCTTAAGTTCAGAATCCTTACGCAAAGGTGATGAAGGAGTATACAAGACTAAGGCGTTTTAAACACTCAGTCGATATTGAAACACACAAGATATTAAGACGTTTGAAACACTTAGCCAAATTAAATAGATGAAAATTGAAGCGCAAAAATTTTTCATTTCACAAAATGCCTTGGGTGGAGGACATAATGAAACGGAGATTACAAATATGATAGAAAAACGACTAAGTAAAACCTATGATTATGCATAGTCATTTGGAAGAGGATCTTCTTTTCGAGGATAAGGTTGGTGAAGTTCTTCTTGAATAGGCAAGGGCGGTGGTTAGGATGATAGCTCCTTAGGCATAGCGAATTCAGTTGTGGGCTTGCCCTTGGAGGAGGGGCTCTAGATGATTCACTATTATTCGACGAATCGTATTCATCCGCTGCTGTCTTCATCTCCTCCTCCTTGGACTGATAAGACAGAAAATCATTCATGGATGGGAGAGTATCCAAAGGAAATTTCGCGTCGGCATCAAGATAGAATGAACAATTTTTCCCCAAAGTGGGAAGGACCCTATAAGCCCGTCGTTATACCTCATCCAAACACCTATGTAATAGATGACGATGAAGGAAAGAAGTTGAAGAATACTTTTAATGGTGGACATTTGAAAAAAAAAAATGCTTAAACGCTGTCACACGATTGTGTAAATTTTACTTGAAAATTTTATGAAAGTCTTGTTCGATATACAAAAATGGCGTCCCTTCATTTTAGTAACTTAATGGCGAAATGCTTAAGTTCAGAATCCTTACGCAAAGGTGATGAAGGAGTATACAAGACTAAGGCGTTTTAAACACTCAGTCGATATTGAAACACACAAGATATTAAGACGTTTGAAACACTTAGCCAAATTAAATAGATGAAAATTGAAGCGCAAAAATTTTTCATTTCACAAAATGCCATAAATACAAAATGCCTTGGGTGGAGGACATAATGAAACGGAGATTACAAATATGATAGAAAAACGACTAAGTAAAACCTATGATTATGCATAGTCACTTGGAAGAGGATCTTCTTTTCAAGGATAAGGTTGGTGAAGTTCTTCTTGAATAGGCAAGGGCGGTGGTTAGGATGATACCTCCTTAGGCATTGCGAATTCAGTTGTGGGCTTGCCCTTGGAGGAGGGAGGAGGAGACGCTCTAGATGATTCACTATTATTCGACGAATCGTATTCATCCGCTGCTGTCTTCATCTCCTCCTCCTTGGACTGATAAGACAGAAAATCATTCATGGATGGGAGAGTATCCAAAGGAAATTTCGCGTCGGCATCAAGATAGAATGAACAATTTTTCCCCAAAGTGGGAAGGACCCTATAAGCCTGTCGTTATACCTCATCCAAACACCTATGTGATAGATGACGATGAAGGAAAGAAGTTGAAGAATACTTTTAATGGTGAACATTTGAAAAAAAAAATGCTTAAACGCTGCCACACGATTGTGTAAATTTTACTTGAAAATTTTATGAAAGTCTTGTTCGATATACAAAAATGGCGTCCCTTCATTTTAGTAACTTAATGGCGAAATGCTTAAGTTCAGAATCCTTACGCAAAGGTGATGAAGGAGTATACAAGACTCAGGCGTTTTAAACACTCAGTCGATATTGAAACACACAAGATATTAATACGTTTGAAACACTTAGCCAAATTAAATAGATGAAAATTGAATCGCAAAATTTTTTGATTTCACAAAATGGCATAAATACAAAACGCAATGCGTGGAGGACATAATGAAAAGGAGATTACAAATATGATAGAAAAACGACTAAGTAAAACCTATGATTATGCATAGTCACTTGGAAGAGGATCTTCTTTTCGAGGATAAGGTTGGTGAAGTTCTTCTTCAATAGGCAAGGGCGGTGGTTAGGATGATACCTCCTCAGGCATAGCGAATTCAGTTGTGGGCTTGCCCTTGGAGGAGGGAGGAGGATACGCTATAGATGATTCACTATTATTCGACAAATCGTATTCATCCGCTGCTGTCTTCATCTCCTCCTCCCTGGACTGATAAGACAGAAAATCATTCATGGATGGGAGAGAATCCAAAGGAAATTTCGCGTCGGCATCAAGATAGAATGAACTATTTTTCCCCAAAGTGGGAAGGACCCTATAAGGCCGTCGATATACCTCATCCAAACACCTATGTAATAGATGACGATGAAGGGAAGAAGTTGAAGAATAGTTTTAATGGTGAACATTTGAAAAAAAAAAAATGCTTAAACGCTACCACACGATTGTGTAAACTGTACTTGAAAATTTTATGAAAGTCTTGTTCGATATACAAAAATGGGGTCCCTTCATTTTAGTAACTTAATGGCGAAATGCTTAAGTTCAGAATCCTTAGGCAAAGGTGATGAAGGAGTATACAAGACTAAGGCGTTTTAAACACTCAGTCGATATTAAAACACACTAGATATTAAAACGTTTGAAACACTTAGCCAAATTAAATAGATGAAAATTGAAGGGCAAAAATCTTTCATTTCACAAAATGCCATAAATACAAAACGCAATGCGTGGAGGACATATTGAAAAGGAGATTACAAATATGATAGAAAAACGACTAAGTAAAACCTATGATTATGCATAGTCACTTGGAAGAGGATCTTCTTTTCGAGGATAAGGTTGGTGAAGTTCTTCTTGAATAGGCAAGGGTGGTGGTTAGGATGATACCTCCTCAGGCATAGCCAATTCAGTTGTGGGCTTGCCCTTGGAAGAGGGAGGAGGAGACGCTCTAGATGATTCACTAATATTCGACGAATCGTATTCATCCGCTGCTTTCTTTATCTCCTCCTCCCTGGACTGATAAAACAGAAAATGATTCATGGATGGGAGCGTATCCATAGGAAATTTCGCGTCTGCATTAAGCTAGAATGAACAATCTTTCGCCAAAGTGGGAAGGACCCTATCAGGTCGTCGTTATCCCCTATCCAAACGCCTATGTAATAGATCACGATGAAGGAAAAAAGTTGAAGAATACAAAAATGGCGTCGCTACATTTTAGTAACTTAATGGCGAAATGCTTAAGTTCAGAATCCTTAGGCAAAGGTGATGAAGGAGTATACAAGACTAAGGCGTTTTAAACACTCAGTCGATATTGAAACACACAAGATATTAAAACGTTTGAAACACTTAGCCAAATTAAATAGATGAAAATTGAAGCGCAAAAATCTTTCATTTCACAAAATGCCATAAATACAAAACGCAATGCGTGGAGGACATATTGAAAAGGAGATTACAAATATGATAGAAAAACGACTAAGTAAAACCTATGATTATGCATAGTCACTTGGAAGAGGATCTTCTTTTCGGGGATAAGGTTGGTGAAGTTCTTCTTGAATAGGCAAGGGTGGTGGTTAGGATGATACCTCCTCAGGCATAGCCAATTCAGTTGTGGGCTTGCCCTTGGAAGAGGGAGGAGGAGACGCTCTAGATGATTCACTAATATTCGACGAATCGTATTCATCCGCTGCTTTCTTTATCTCCTCCTCCCTGGACTGATAAAACAGAAAATGATTCATGGATGGGAGCGTATCCATAGGAAATTTCGCGTCTGCATTAAACTAGAATGAACAATCTTTCGCCAAAGTGGGAAGGACCCTATCAGGTCGTCGTTATCCCCTATCCAAACGCCTATGTAATCGATCACGATGAAGGAAAAAAGTTGAAGAATACAAAAATGGCGTCGCTACATTTTAGTAACTTAATGGCGAAATGCTTAAGTTCAGAATCCTTAGGCAAAGGTGATGAAGGAGTATACAAGACTAAGGCGTTTTAAACACTCAGTCGATATTGAAACACACAAGATATTAAGATGTTTGAAACACTTAGCAAAATTAAATAGATGAAAATTGAAGCGCAAAAATTTTTCATTTCACAAAATGCCATAAATACAAAACGCAATGCGTGGAGGACATAATGAAAAGGAGATTACAAATATGATAGAAAAAAGACTAAGTAAAACCTATGATTATGCATAGTCACTTGGAAGAGGATCTTCTTTTCGAGGATAAGGTTGGTGAAGTTCTTCTTCAATAGGCAAGGGCGGTGGTTAGGATGATACCTCCTCAGGCATAGCGAATTCAGTTGTGGGCTTGCCCTTGGAGGAGGGAGGAGGAGACGCTCTAGATGATTCACTATTATTCGACGGATCGTATTCATCCGCTGCTGTCTTCATCTCCTCCTCCCTGGACTGATAAGACAGAAAATCATTCATGGATGGGAGAGTATCCAAAGGAAATTTCGCGTCGGAATCAAGATAGAATGAACAATTTTCTCCCAAAGTGGGAAGGACCCTATAAGGCCGTCGTTATACCTCATCTAAACACCTATGTAATAGATGACGATGAAGGAAAGAAGTTGAAGAATACTTTTAATGGTGAACATTTGAAAAAAAAAATTATGCTTAAACGCTGCCACACGATTGTGTAAACTGTACTTGAAAATTTTATGAAAGTCTTGTTTGATATACAAAAATGGGGTCCCTTCATTTTAGTAACTTAATGGCGAAATGCTTAAGTTCAGAATCCTTAGGCAAAGGTGATGAAGGAGTATACAAGACTAAGGCGTTTTAAACACTCAGTTGATATTGAAACACACAAGATATTAAAACGTTTGAAACACTTAGCCAAATTAAATAGATGAAAATTGAAGCGCAAAAATCTTTCATTTCACAAAATGCCATAAATACAAAACGCAATGCGTGGAGGACATATTGAAAAGGAGATTACAAATATGATAGAAAAACGACTAAGTAAAACCTATGATTATGCATAGTCACTTGGAAGAGGATCTTCTTTTCGAGGATAAGGTTGGTGAAGTTCTTCTTGAATAGGCAAGGGTGGTGGTTAGGATGATACCTCCTCAGGCATAGCCAATTCAGCTGTCGGCTTGCCCTTGGAAGAGGGAGGAGGAGACGCTCTAGATGATTCACTAATATTCGACGAATCGTATTCATCCGCTGCTTTCTTTATCTCCTCCTCCCTGGACTGATAAAACAGAAAATGATTCATGGATGGGAGCGTTTCCATAGGAAATTTCGCGTCTGCATTAAGCTAGAATGAACAATCTTTCGCCAAAGTGGGAAGGACCCTATCAGGTCGTCGTTATCCCCTATCCAAACGCCTATGTAATAGATCACGATGAAGGAAAAAAGTTGAAGAATACAAAAATGGCGTCGCTACATTTTAGTAACTTAATGGCGAAATGCTTAAGTTCAGAATCCTTAGGCAAAGGTGATGAAGGAGTATACAAGACTAAGGCGTTTTAAACACTCAGTCGATATTGAAACACACAAGATATTAAAACGTTTGAAACACTTAGCCAAATTAAATAGATGAAAATTGAAGCGCAAAAATCTTTCATTTCACAAAATGCCATAAATACAAAACGCAATGCGTGGAGGACATATTGAAAAGGAGATTACAAATATGATAGAAAAACGACTAAGTAAAACCTATGAT
This sequence comes from Chamaenerion angustifolium, assembly GCA_946814005.1. Classification (NCBI taxonomy): domain Eukaryota; kingdom Viridiplantae; phylum Streptophyta; class Magnoliopsida; order Myrtales; family Onagraceae; genus Chamaenerion; species Chamaenerion angustifolium. The sequence continues at coordinate 9,240,154 of OX328279.1, forward strand.
TATGCATAGTCACTTGGAAGAGGATCTTCTTTTCGAGGATAAGGTTGGTGAAGTTCTTCTTCAATAGGCAAGGGTGGTGGTTAGGATGATACCTCCTCAGGCATAGCCAATTCAGTTGTCGGCTTGCCCTTAGAAGAGGGAGGAGGAGACACTCTAGATGATTCACTAATATTCGACGAATCGTATTCATCCGCTGCTTTCTTTATCTCCTCCTCCCTGGACTGATAAAACAGAAAATGATTCATGGATGGGAGCGTATCCATAGGAAATTTCGCGTCTGCATTAAGCTAGAATGAACAATCTTTCGCCAAAGTGGGAAGGACCCTATTAGGTCGTCGTTATCCCCTATCCAAACGCCTATGTAATCGATCACGATGAAGGAAAAAAGTTGAAGAATACAAAAATGGCGTCGCTACATTTTAGTAACTTAATGGCGAAATGCTTAAGTTCAGAATCCTTAGGCAAAGGTGATGAAGGAGTATACAAGACTAAGGCGTTTTAAACACTCATTCTATATTGAAACACACAAGATATTAAGATGTTTGAAACACTTAGCAAAATTAAATAGATGAAAATTGAAGCGCAAAAATTTTTCATTTCACAAAATGCCATAAATACAAAACGCAATGCGTGGAGGACATAATGAAAAGGAGATTACAAATATGATAGAAAAAAGACTAAGTAAAACCTATGATTATGCATAGTCACTTGGAAGAGGATCTTCTTTTCGAGGATAAGGTTGGTGAAGTTCTTCTTCAATAGGCAAGGGCGGTGGTTAGGATGATACCTCCTCAGGCATAGCGAATTCAGTTGTGGGCTTGCCCTTGGAGGAGGGAGGAGGATACGCTCTAGATGATTCACTATTATTCGACGGATCGTATTCATCCGCTGCTGTCTTCATCTCCTCCTCCCTGGACTGATAAGACAGAAAATCATTCATGGATGGGAGAGTATCCAAAGGAAATTTCGCGTCGGAATCAAGATAGAATGAACAATTTTCTCCCAAAGTGGGAAGGACCCTATAAGGCCGTCGTTATACCTCATCTAAACACCTATGTAATAGATGACGATGAAGGAAAGAAGTTGAAGAATACTTTTAATGGTGAACATTTGAAAAAAAAAATTATGCTTAAACGCTGCCACACGATTGTGTAAACTGTACTTGAAAATTTTATGAAAGTCTTGTTCGATATACAAAAATGGGGTCCCTTCATTTTAGTAACTTAATGGCGAAATGCTTAAGTTCAGAATCCTTAGGCAAAGGTGATGAAGGAGTATACAAGACTAAGGCGTTTTAAACACTCAGTTGATATTGAAACACACAAGATATTAAAACGTTTGAAACACTTAGCCAAATTAAATAGATGAAAATTGAAGCGCAAAAATCTTTCATTTCACAAAATGCCATAAATACAAAACGCAATGCGTGGAGGACATATTGAAAAGGAGATTACAAATATGATAGAAAAACGACTAAGTAAAACCTATGATTATGCATAGTCACTTGGAAGAGGATCTTCTTTTCGAGGATAAGGTTGGTGAAGTTCTTCTTGAATAGGCAAGGGTGGTGGTTAGGATGATACCTCCTCAGGCATAGCCAATTCAGTTGTCGGCTTGCCCTTGGAAGAGGGAGGAGGAGACGCTCTAGATGATTCACTAATATTCGACGAATCGTATTCATCCGCTGCTTTCTTTATCTCCTCCTCCCTGGACTGATAAAACAGAAAATGATTCATGGATGGGAGCGTTTCCATAGGAAATTTCGCGTCTGCATTAAGCTAGAATGAACAATCTTTCGCCAAAGTGGGAAGGACCCTATCAGGTCGTCGTTATCCCCTATCCAAACGCCTATGTAATAGATCACGATGAAGGAAAAAAGTTGAAGAATACAAAAATGGCGTCGCTACATTTTAGTAACTTAATGGCGAAATGCTTAAGTTCAGAATCCTTAGGCAAAGGTGATGAAGGAGTATACAAGACTAAGGCGTTTTAAACACTCAGTCGATATTGAAACACACAAGATATTAAAACGTTTGAAACACTTAGCCAAATTAAATAGATGAAAATTGAAGCGCAAAAATCTTTCATTTCACAAAATGCCATAAATACAAAACGCAATGCGTGGAGGACATATTGAAAAGGAGATTACAAATATGATAGAAAAACGACTAAGTAAAACCTATGATTATGCATAGTCACTTGGAAGAGGATCTTCTTTTCGAGGATAAGGTTGGTGAAGTTCTTCTTCAATAGGCAAGGGTGGTGGTTAGGATGATACCTCCTCAGGCATAGCCAATTCAGTTGTCGGCTTGCCCTTGGAAGAGGGAGGAGGAGACGCTCTAGATGATTCACTAATATTCGACGAATCGTATTCATCCGCTGCTTTCTTTATCTCCTCCTCCCTGGACTGATAAAACAGAAAATGATTCATGGATGGGAGCGTTTCCATAGGAAATTTCGCGTCTGCATTAAGCTAGAATGAACAATCTTTCGCCAAAGTGGGAAGGACCCTATCAGGTCGTCGTTATCCCCTATCCAAACGCCTATGTAATAGATCACGATGAAGGAAAAAAGTTGAAGAATACAAAAATGGCGTCGCTACATTTTAGTAACTTAATGGCGAAATGCTTAAGTTCAGAATCCTTAGGCAAAGGTGATGAAGGAGTATACAAGACTAAGGCGTTTTAAACACTCAGTCGATATTGAAACACACAAGATATTAAAACGTTTGAAACACTTAGCCAAATTAAATAGATGAAAATTGAAGCGCAAAAATCTTTCATTTCACAAAATGCCATAAATACAAAACGCAATGCGTGGAGGACATATTGAAAAGGAGATTACAAATATGATAGAAAAACGACTAAGTAAAACCTATGATTATGCATAGTCACTTGGAAGAGGATCTTCTTTTCGAGGATAAGGTTGGTGAAGTTCTTCTTGAATAGGCAAGGGTGGTGGTTAGGATGATACCTCCTCAGGCATAGCCAATTCAGCTGTCGGCTTGCCCTTGGAAGAGGGAGGAGGAGACGCTCTAGATGATTCACTAATATTCGACGAATCGTATTCATCCGCTGCTTTCTTTATCTCCTCCTCCCTGGACTGATAAAACAGAAAATGATTCATGGATGGGAGCGTTTCCATAGGAAATTTCGCGTCTGCATTAAGCTAGAATGAACAATCTTTCGCCAAAGTGGGAAGGACCCTATCAGGTCGTCGTTATCCCCTATCCAAACGCCTATGTAATAGATCACGATGAAGGAAAAAAGTTGAAGAATACAAAAATGGCGTCGCTACATTTTAGTAACTTAATGGCGAAATGCTTAAGTTCAGAATCCTTAGGCAAAGGTGATGAAGGAGTATACAAGACTAAGGCGTTTTAAACACTCAGTCGATATTGAAACACACAAGATATTAAAACGTTTGAAACACTTAGCCAAATTAAATAGATGAAAATTGAAGCGCAAAAATCTTTCATTTCACAAAATGCCATAAATACAAAACGCAATGCGTGGAGGACATATTGAAAAGGAGATTACAAATATGATAGAAAAACGACTAAGTAAAACCTATGATTATGCATAGTCACTTGGAAGAGGATCTTCTTTTCGAGGATAAGGTTGGTGAAGTTCTTCTTCAATAGGCAAGGGTGGTGGTTAGGATGATACCTCCTCAGGCATAGCCAATTCAGTTGTCGGCTTGCCCTTAGAAGAGGGAGGAGGAGACACTCTAGATGATTCACTAATATTCGACGAATCGTATTCATCCGCTGCTTTCTTTATCTCCTCCTCCCTGGACTGATAAAACAGAAAATGATTCATGGATGGGAGCGTATCCATAGGAAATTTCGCGTCTGCATTAAGCTAGAATGAACAATCTTTCGCCAAAGTGGGAAGGACCCTATTAGGTCGTCGTTATCCCCTATCCAAACGCCTATGTAATCGATCACGATGAAGGAAAAAAGTTGAAGAATACAAAAATGGCGTCGCTACATTTTAGTAACTTAATGGCGAAATGCTTAAGTTCAGAATCCTTAGGCAAAGGTGATGAAGGAGTATACAAGACTAAGGCGTTTTAAACACTCATTCTATATTGAAACACACAAGATATTAAGATGTTTGAAACACTTAGCAAAATTAAATAGATGAAAATTGAAGCGCAAAAATTTTTCATTTCACAAAATGCCATAAATACAAAACGCAATGCGTGGAGGACATAATGAAAAGGAGATTACAAATATGATAGAAAAAAGACTAAGTAAAACCTATGATTATGCATAGTCACTTGGAAGAGGATCTTCTTTTCGAGGATAAGGTTGGTGAAGTTCTTCTTCAATAGGCAAGGGCGGTGGTTAGGATGATACCTCCTCAGGCATAGCGAATTCAGTTGTGGGCTTGCCCTTGGAGGAGGGAGGAGGATACGCTATAGATGATTCACTATTATTCGACAAATCGTATTCATCCGCTGCTGTCTTCATCTCCTCCTCCCTGGACTGATAAGACAGAAAATCATTCATGGATGGGAGAGAATCCAAAGGAAATTTCGCGTCGGCATCAAGATAGAATGAACTATTTTTCCCCAAAGTGGGAAGGACCCTATAAGGCCGTCGATATACCTCATCCAAACACCTATGTAATAGATGACGATGAAGGGAAGAAGTTGAAGAATAGTTTTAATGGTGAACATTTGAAAAAAAAAAAATGCTTAAACGCTACCACACGATTGTGTAAACTGTACTTGAAAATTTTATGAAAGTCTTGTTCGATATACAAAAATGGGGTCCCTTCATTTTAGTAACTTAATGGCGAAATGCTTAAGTTCAGAATCCTTAGGCAAAGGTGATGAAGGAGTATACAAGACTAAGGCGTTTTAAACACTCAGTCGATATTAAAACACACTAGATATTAAAACGTTTGAAACACTTAGCCAAATTAAATAGATGAAAATTGAAGGGCAAAAATCTTTCATTTCACAAAATGCCATAAATACAAAACGCAATGCGTGGAGGACATATTGAAAAGGAGATTACAAATATGATAGAAAAACGACTAAGTAAAACCTATGATTATGCATAGTCACTTGGAAGAGGATCTTCTTTTCGAGGATAAGGTTGGTGAAGTTCTTCTTGAATAGGCAAGGGTGGTGGTTAGGATGATACCTCCTCAGGCATAGCCAATTCAGTTGTGGGCTTGCCCTTGGAAGAGGGAGGAGGAGACGCTCTAGATGATTCACTAATATTCGACGAATCGTATTCATCCGCTGCTTTCTTTATCTCCTCCTCCCTGGACTGATAAAACAGAAAATGATTCATGGATGGGAGCGTATCCATAGGAAATTTCGCGTCTGCATTAAGCTAGAATGAACAATCTTTCGCCAAAGTGGGAAGGACCCTATCAGGTCGTCGTTATCCCCTATCCAAACGCCTATGTAATAGATCACGATGAAGGAAAAAAGTTGAAGAATACAAAAATGGCGTCGCTACATTTTAGTAACTTAATGGCGAAATGCTTAAGTTCAGAATCCTTAGGCAAAGGTGATGAAGGAGTATACAAGACTAAGGCGTTTTAAACACTCAGTCGATATTGAAACACACAAGATATTAAAACGTTTGAAACACTTAGCCAAATTAAATAGATGAAAATTGAAGCGCAAAAATCTTTCATTTCACAAAATGCCATAAATACAAAACGCAATGCGTGGAGGACATATTGAAAAGGAGATTACAAATATGATAGAAAAACGACTAAGTAAAACCTATGATTATGCATAGTCACTTGGAAGAGGATCTTCTTTTCGGGGATAAGGTTGGTGAAGTTCTTCTTAAATAGGCAAGGGTGGTGGTTAGGATGATACCTCCTCAGGCATAGCCAATTCAGTTGTGGGCTTGCCCTTGGAAGAGGGAGGAGGAGACGCTCTAGGTGATTCACTAATATTCGACGAATCGTATTCATCCGCTGCTTTCTTTATCTCCTCCTCCCTGGACTGATAAAACAGAAAATGATTCATGGATGGGAGCGTATCCATAGGAAATTTCGCGTCTGCATTAAACTAGAATGAACAATCTTTCGCCAAAGTGGGAAGGACCCTATCAGGTCGTCGTTATCCCCTATCCAAACGCCTATGTAATCGATCACGATGAAGGAAAAAAGTTGAAGAATACAAAAATGGCGTCGCTACATTTTAGTAACTTAATGGCGAAATGCTTAAGTTCAGAATCCTTAGGCAAAGGTGATGAAGGAGTATACAAGACTAAGGCGTTTTAAACACTCAGTCGATATTGAAACACACAAGATATTAAGACGTTTGAAACACTTAGCCAAATTAAATAGATGAAAATTGAAGCGCAAAAATCTTTCATTTCACAAAATGCCATAAATACAAAACGCAATGCGTGGAGGACATATTGAAAAGGAGATTACAAATATGATAGAAAAACGACTAAGTAAAACCTATGATTATGCATAGTCACTTGGAAGAGGATCTTCTTTTCGAGGATAAGGTTGGTGAAGTTCTTCTTGAATAGGCAAGGGTGGTGGTTAGGATGATACCTCCTCAGGCATAGCCAATTCAGTTGTGGGCTTGCCCTTGGAAGAGGGAGGAGGAGACGCTCTAGATGATTCACTAATATTCGACGAATCGTATTCATCCGCTGCTTTCTTTATCTCCTCCTCCCTGGACTGATAAAACAGAAAATGATTCATGGATGGGAGCGTATCCATAGGAAATTTCGCGTCTGCATTAAGCTAGAATGAACAATCTTTCGCCAAAGTGGGAAGGACCCTATCAGGTCGTCGTTATCCCCTATCCAAACGCCTATGTAATAGATCACGATGAAGGAAAAAAGTTGAAGAATACAAAAATGGCGTCGCTACATTTTAGTAACTTAATGGCGAAATGCTTAAGTTCAGAATCCTTAGGCAAAGGTGATGAAGGAGTATACAAGACTAAGGCGTTTTAAACACTCAGTCGATATTGAAACACACAAGATATTAAAACGTTTGAAACACTTAGCCAAATTAAATAGATGAAAATTGAAGCGCAAAAATCTTTCATTTCACAAAATGCCATAAATACAAAACGCAATGCGTGGAGGACATATTGAAAAGGAGATTACAAATATGATAGAAAAACGACTAAGTAAAACCTATGATTATGCATAGTCACTTGGAAGAGGATCTTCTTTTCGAGGATAAGGTTGGTGAAGTTCTTCTTGAATAGGCAAGGGTGGTGGTTAGGATGATACCTCCTCAGGCATAGCCAATTCAGTTGTGGGCTTGCCCTTGGAAGAGGGAGGAGGAGACGCTCTAGATGATTCACTAATATTCGACGAATCGTATTCATCCGCTGCTTTCTTTATCTCCTCCTCCCTGGACTGATAAAACAGAAAATGATTCATGGATGGGAGCGTATCCATAGGAAATTTCGCGTCTGCATTAAGCTAGAATGAACAATCTTTCGCCAAAGTGGGAAGGACCCTATCAGGTCGTCGTTATCCCCTATCCAAACGCCTATGTAATAGATCACGATGAAGGAAAAAAGTTGAAGAATACAAAAATGGCGTCGCTACATTTTAGTAACTTAATGGCGAAATGCTTAAGTTCAGAATCCTTAGGCAAAGGTGATGAAGGAGTATACAAGACTAAGGCGTTTTAAACACTCAGTCGATATTGAAACACACAAGATATTAAAACGTTTGAAACACTTAGCCAAATTAAATAGATGAAAATTGAAGCGCAAAAATCTTTCATTTCACAAAATGCCATAAATACAAAACGCAATGCGTGGAGGACATATTGAAAAGGAGATTACAAATATGATAGAAAAACGACTAAGTAAAACCTATGATTATGCATAGTCACTTGGAAGAGGATCTTCTTTTCGAGGATAAGGTTGGTGAAGTTCTTCTTGAATAGGCAAGGGTGGTGGTTAGGATGATACCTCCTCAGGCATAGCCAATTCAGTTGTGGGCTTGCCCTTGGAAGAGGGAGGAGGAGACGCTCTAGATGATTCACTAATATTCGACGAATCGTATTCATCCGCTGCTTTCTTTATCTCCTCCTCCCTGGACTGATAAAACAGAAAATGATTCATGGATGGGAGCGTATCCATAGGAAATTTCGCGTCTGCATTAAGCTAGAATGAACAATCTTTCGCCAAAGTGGGAAGGACCCTATCAGGTCGTCGTTATCCCCTATCCAAACGCCTATGTAATAGATCACGATGAAGGAAAAAAGTTGAAGAATACAAAAATGGCGTCGCTACATTTTAGTAACTTAATGGCGAAATGCTTAAGTTCAGAATCCTTAGGCAAAGGTGATGAAGGAGTATACAAGACTAAGGCGTTTTAAACACTCAGTCGATATTGAAACACACAAGATATTAAAACGTTTGAAACACTTAGCCAAATTAAATAGATGAAAATTGAAGCGCAAAAATCTTTCATTTCACAAAATGCCATAAATACAAAACGCAATGCGTGGAGGACATATTGAAAAGGAGATTACAAATATGATAGAAAAACGACTAAGTAAAACCTATGATTATGCATAGTCACTTGGAAGAGGATCTTCTTTTCGAGGATAAGGTTGGTGAAGTTCTTCTTGAATAGGCAAGGGTGGTGGTTAGGATGATACCTCCTCAGGCATAGCCAATTCAGTTGTGGGCTTGCCCTTGGAAGAGGGAGGAGGAGACGCTCTAGATGATTCACTAATATTCGACGAATCGTATTCATCCGCTGCTTTCTTTATCTCCTCCTCCCTGGACTGATAAAACAGAAAATGATTCATGGATGGGAGCGTATCCATAGGAAATTTCGCGTCTGCATTAAGCTAGAATGAACAATCTTTCGCCAAAGTGGGAAGGACCCTATCAGGTCGTCGTTATCCCCTATCCAAACGCCTATGTAATAGATCACGATGAAGGAAAAAAGTTGAAGAATACAAAAATGGCGTCGCTACATTTTAGTAACTTAATGGCGAAATGCTTAAGTTCAGAATCCTTAGGCAAAGGTGATGAAGGAGTATACAAGACTAAGGCGTTTTAAACACTCAGTCGATATTGAAACACACAAGATATTAAAACGTTTGAAACACTTAGCCAAATTAAATAGATGAAAATTGAAGCGCAAAAATCTTTCATTTCACAAAATGCCATAAATACAAAACGCAATGCGTGGAGGACATATTGAAAAGGAGATTACAAATATGATAGAAAAACGACTAAGTAAAACCTATGATTATGCATAGTCACTTGGAAGAGGATCTTCTTTTCGAGGATAAGGTTGGTGAAGTTCTTCTTGAATAGGCAAGGGTGGTGGTTAGGATGATACCTCCTCAGGCATAGCCAATTCAGTTGTGGGCTTGCCCTTGGAAGAGGGAGGAGGAGACGCTCTAGATGATTCACTAATATTCGACGAATCGTATTCATCCGCTGCTTTCTTTATCTCCTCCTCCCTGGACTGATAAAACAGAAAATGATTCATGGATGGGAGCGTATCCATAGGAAATTTCGCGTCTGCATTAAGCTAGAATGAACAATCTTTCGCCAAAGTGGGAAGGACCCTATCAGGTCGTCGTTATCCCCTATCCAAACGCCTATGTAATAGATCACGATGAAGGAAAAAAGTTGAAGAATACAAAAATGGCGTCGCTACATTTTAGTAACTTAATGGCGAAATGCTTAAGTTCAGAATCCTTAGGCAAAGGTGATGAAGGAGTATACAAGACTAAGGCGTTTTAAACACTCAGTCGATATTGAAACACACAAGATATTAAAACGTTTGAAACACTTAGCCAAATTAAATAGATGAAAATTGAAGCGCAAAAATCTTTCATTTCACAAAATGCCATAAATACAAAACGCAATGCGTGGAGGACATATTGAAAAGGAGATTACAAATATGATAGAAAAACGACTAAGTAAAACCTATGATTATGCATAGTCACTTGGAAGAGGATCTTCTTTTCGAGGATAAGGTTGGTGAAGTTCTTCTTGAATAGGCAAGGGTGGTGGTTAGGATGATACCTCCTCAGGCATAGCCAATTCAGTTGTGGGCTTGCCCTTGGAAGAGGGAGGAGGAGACGCTCTAGATGATTCACTAATATTCGACGAATCGTATTCATCCGCTGCTTTCTTTATCTCCTCCTCCCTGGACTGATAAAACAGAAAATGATTCATGGATGGGAGCGTATCCATAGGAAATTTCGCGTCTGCATTAAGCTAGAATGAACAATCTTTCGCCAAAGTGGGAAGGACCCTATCAGGTCGTCGTTATCCCCTATCCAAACGCCTATGTAATAGATCACGATGAAGGAAAAAAGTTGAAGAATACAAAAATGGCGTCGCTACATTTTAGTAACTTAATGGCGAAATGCTTAAGTTCAGAATCCTTAGGCAAAGGTGATGAAGGAGTATACAAGACTAAGGCGTTTTAAACACTCAGTCGATATTGAAACACACAAGATATTAAAACGTTTGAAACACTTAGCCAAATTAAATAGATGAAAATTGAAGCGCAAAAATCTTTCATTTCACAAAATGCCATAAATACAAAACGCAATGCGTGGAGGACATATTGAAAAGGAGATTACAAATATGATAGAAAAACGACTAAGTAAAACCTATGATTATGCATAGTCACTTGGAAGAGGATCTTCTTTTCGAGGATAAGGTTGGTGAAGTTCTTCTTGAATAGGCAAGGGTGGTGGTTAGGATGATACCTCCTCAGGCATAGCCAATTCAGTTGTGGGCTTGCCCTTGGAAGAGGGAGGAGGAGACGCTCTAGATGATTCACTAATATTCGACGAATCGTATTCATCCGCTGCTTTCTTTATCTCCTCCTCCCTGGACTGATAAAACAGAAAATGATTCATGGATGGGAGCGTATCCATAGGAAATTTCGCGTCTGCATTAAGCTAGAATGAACAATCTTTCGCCAAAGTGGGAAGGACCCTATCAGGTCGTCGTTATCCCCTATCCAAACGCCTATGTAATAGATCACGATGAAGGAAAAAAGTTGAAGAATACAAAAATGGCGTCGCTACATTTTAGTAACTTAATGGCGAAATGCTTAAGTTCAGAATCCTTAGGCAAAGGTGATGAAGGAGTATACAAGACTAAGGCGTTTTAAACACTCAGTCGATATTGAAACACACAAGATATTAAAACGTTTGAAACACTTAGCCAAATTAAATAGATGAAAATTGAAGCGCAAAAATCTTTCATTTCACAAAATGCCATAAATACAAAACGCAATGCGTGGAGGACATATTGAAAAGGAGATTACAAATATGATAGAAAAACGACTAAGTAAAACCTATGATTATGCATAGTCACTTGGAAGAGGATCTTCTTTTCGAGGATAAGGTTGGTGAAGTTCTTCTTGAATAGGCAAGGGTGGTGGTTAGGATGATACCTCCTCAGGCATAGCCAATTCAGTTGTGGGCTTGCCCTTGGAAGAGGGAGGAGGAGACGCTCTAGATGATTCACTAATATTCGACGAATCGTATTCATCCGCTGCTTTCTTTATCTCCTCCTCCCTGGACTGATAAAACAGAAAATGATTCATGGATGGGAGCGTATCCATAGGAAATTTCGCGTCTGCATTAAGCTAGAATGAACAATCTTTCGCCAAAGTGGGAAGGACCCTATCAGGTCGTCGTTATCCCCTATCCAAACGCCTATGTAATAGATCACGATGAAGGAAAAAAGTTGAAGAATACAAAAATGGCGTCGCTACATTTTAGTAACTTAATGGCGAAATGCTTAAGTTCAGAATCCTTAGGCAAAGGTGATGAAGGAGTATACAAGACTAAGGCGTTTTAAACACTCAGTCGATATTGAAACACACAAGATATTAAAACGTTTGAAACACTTAGCCAAATTAAATAGATGAAAATTGAAGCGCAAAAATCTTTCATTTCACAAAATGCCATAAATACAAAACGCAATGCGTGGAGGACATATTGAAAAGGAGATTACAAATATGATAGAAAAACGACTAAGTAAAACCTATGATTATGCATAGTCACTTGGAAGAGGATCTTCTTTTCGGGGATAAGGTTGGTGAAGTTCTTCTTGAATAGGCAAGGGTGGTGGTTAGGATGATACCTCCTCAGGCATAGCCAATTCAGTTGTGGGCTTGCCCTTGGAAGAGGGAGGAGGAGACGCTCTAGATGATTCACTAATATTCGACGAATCGTATTCATCCGCTGCTTTCTTTATCTCCTCCTCCCTGGACTGATAAAACAGAAAATGATTCATGGATGGGACGTATCCATAGGAAATTTCGCGTCTGCATTAAACTAGAATGAACAATCTTTCGCCAAAGTGGGAAGGACCCTATCAGGTCGTCGTTATCCCCTATCCAAACGCCTATGTAATCGATCACGATGAAGGAAAAAAGTTGAAGAATACAAAAATGGCGTCGCTACATTTTAGTAACTTAATGGCGAAATGCTTAAGTTCAGAATCCTTAGGCAAAGGTGATGAAGGAGTATACAAGACTAAGGCGTTTTAAACACTCAGTCGATATTGAAACACACAAGATATTAAGACGTTTGAAACACTTAGCCAAATTAAATAGATGAAAATTGAAGCGCAAAAATCTTTCATTTCACAAAATGCCATAAATACAAAACGCAATGCGTGGAGGACATATTGAAAAGGAGATTACAAATATGATAGAAAAACGACTAAGTAAAACCTATGATTATGCATAGTCACTTGGAAGAGGATCTTCTTTTCGAGGATAAGGTTGGTGAAGTTCTTCTTGAATAGGCAAGGGTGGTGGTTAGGATGATACCTCCTCAGGCATAGCCAATTCAGTTGTGGGCTTGCCCTTGGAAGAGGGAGGAGGAGACGCTCTAGATGATTCACTAATATTCGACGAATCGTATTCATCCGCTGCTTTCTTTATCTCCTCCTCCCTGGACTGATAAAACAGAAAATGATTCATGGATGGGAGCGTATCCATAGGAAATTTCGCGTCTGCATTAAGCTAGAATGAACAATCTTTCGCCAAAGTGGGAAGGACCCTATCAGGTCGTCGTTATCCCCTATCCAAACGCCTATGTAATAGATCACGATGAAGGAAAAAAGTTGAAGAATACAAAAATGGCGTCGCTACATTTTAGTAACTTAATGGCGAAATGCTTAAGTTCAGAATCCTTAGGCAAAGGTGATGAAGGAGTATACAAGACTAAGGCGTTTTAAACACTCAGTCGATATTGAAACACACAAGATATTAAAACGTTTGAAACACTTAGCCAAATTAAATAGATGAAAATTGAAGCGCAAAAATCTTTCATTTCACAAAATGCCATAAATACAAAACGCAATGCGTGGAGGACATATTGAAAAGGAGATTACAAATATGATAGAAAAACGACTAAGTAAAACCTATGATTATGCATAGTCACTTGGAAGAGGATCTTCTTTTCGAGGATAAGTTTGGTGAAGTTCTTCTTGAATAGGCAAGGGTGGTGGTTAGGATGATACCTCCTCAGGCATAGCCAATTCAGTTGTGGGCTTGCCCTTGGAAGAGGGAGGAGGAGACGCTCTAGATGATTCACTAATATTCGACGAATCGTATTCATCCGCTGCTTTCTTTATCTCCTCCTCCCTGGACTGATAAAACAGAAAATGATTCATGGATGGGAGCGTATCCATAGGAAATTTCGCGTCTGCATTAAGCTAGAATGAACAATCTTTCGCCAAAGTGGGAAGGACCCTATCAGGTCGTCGTTATCCCCTATCCAAACGCCTATGTAATAGATCACGATGAAGGAAAAAAGTTGAAGAATACAAAAATGGCGTCGCTACATTTTAGTAACTTAATGGCGAAATGCTTAAGTTCAGAATCCTTAGGCAAAGGTGATGAAGGAGTATACAAGACTAAGGCGTTTTAAACACTCAGTCGATATTGAAACACACAAGATATTAAAACGTTTGAAACACTTAGCCAAATTAAATAGATGAAAATTGAAGCGCAAAAATCTTTCATTTCACAAAATGCCATAAATACAAAACGCAATGCGTGGAGGACATATTGAAAAGGAGATTACAAATATGATAGAAAAACGACTAAGTAAAACCTATGATTATGCATAGTCACTTGGAAGAGGATCTTCTTTTCGGGGATAAGGTTGGTGAAGTTCTTCTTGAATAGGCAAGGGTGGTGGTTAGGATGATACCTCCTCAGGCATAGCCAATTCAGTTGTGGGCTTGCCCTTGGAAGAGGGAGGAGGAGACGCTCTAGATGATTCACTAATATTCGACGAATCGTATTCATCCGCTGCTTTCTTTATCTCCTCCTCCCTGGACTGATAAAACAGAAAATGATTCATGGATGGGAGCGTATCCATAGGAAATTTCGCGTCTGCATTAAACTAGAATGAACAATCTTTCGCCAAAGTGGGAAGGACCCTATCAGGTCGTCGTTATCCCCTATCCAAACGCCTATGTAATCGATCACGATGAAGGAAAAAAGTTGAAGAATACAAAAATGGCGTCGCTACATTTTACTAACTTAATGGCGAAATGCTTAAGTTCAGAATCCTTAGGCAAAGGTGATGAAGGAGTATACAAGACTAAGGCGTTTTAAACACTCAGTCGATATTGAAACACACAAGATATTAAGACGTTTGAAACACTTAGCCAAATTAAATAGATGAAAATTGAAGCGCAAAAATCTTTCATTTCACAAAATGCCATAAATACAAAACGCAATGCGTGGAGGACATATTGAAAAGGAGATTACAAATATGATAGAAAAACGACTAAGTAAAACCTATGATTATGCATAGTCACTTGGAAGAGGATCTTCTTTTCGAGGATAAGGTTGGTGAAGTTCTTCTTGAATAGGCAAGGGTGGTGGTTAGGATGATACCTCCTCAGGCATAGCCAATTCAGTTGTGGGCTTGCCCTTGGAAGAGGGAGGAGGAGACGCTCTAGATGATTCACTAATATTCGACGAATCGTATTCATCCGCTGCTTTCTTTATCTCCTCCTCCCTGGACTGATAAAACAGAAAATGATTCATGGATGGGAGCGTATCCATAGGAAATTTCGCGTCTGCATTAAGCTAGAATGAACAATCTTTCGCCAAAGTGGGAAGGACCCTATCAGGTCGTCGTTATCCCCTATCCAAACGCCTATGTAATAGATCACGATGAAGGAAAAAAGTTGAAGAATACAAAAATGGCGTCGCTACATTTTAGTAACTTAATGGCGAAATGCTTAAGTTCAGAATCCTTAGGCAAAGGTGATGAAGGAGTATACAAGACTAAGGCGTTTTAAACACTCAGTCGATATTGAAACACACAAGATATTAAAACGTTTGAAACACTTAGCCAAATTAAATAGATGAAAATTGAAGCGCAAAAATCTTTCATTTCACAAAATGCCATAAATACAAAACGCAATGCGTGGAGGACATATTGAAAAGGAGATTACAAATATGATAGAAAAACGACTAAGTAAAACCTATGATTATGCATAGTCACTTGGAAGAGGATCTTCTTTTCGAGGATAAGGTTGGTGAAGTTCTTCTTGAATAGGCAAGGGTGGTGGTTAGGATGATACCTCCTCAGGCATAGCCAATTCAGTTGTGGGCTTGCCCTTGGAAGAGGGAGGAGGAGACGCTCTAGATGATTCACTAATATTCGACGAATCGTATTCATCCGCTGCTTTCTTTATCTCCTCCTCCCTGGACTGATAAAACAGAAAATGATTCATGGATGGGAGCGTATCCATAGGAAATTTCGCGTCTGCATTAAGCTAGAATGAACAATCTTTCGCCAAAGTGGGAAGGACCCTATCAGGTCGTCGTTATCCCCTATCCAAACGCCTATGTAATAGATCACGATGAAGGAAAAAAGTTGAAGAATACAAAAATGGCGTCGCTACATTTTAGTAACTTAATGGCGAAATGCTTAAGTTCAGAATCCTTAGGCAAAGGTGATGAAGGAGTATACAAGACTAAGGCGTTTTAAACACTCAGTCGATATTGAAACACACAAGATATTAAAACGTTTGAAACACTTAGCCAAATTAAATAGATGAAAATTGAAGCGCAAAAATCTTTCATTTCACAAAATGCCATAAATACAAAACGCAATGCGTGGAGGACATATTGAAAAGGAGATTACAAATATGATAGAAAAACGACTAAGTAAAACCTATGATTATGCATAGTCACTTGGAAGAGGATCTTCTTTTCGGGGATAAGGTTGGTGAAGTTCTTCTTGAATAGGCAAGGGTGGTGGTTAGGATGATACCTCCTCAGGCATAGCCAATTCAGTTGTGGGCTTGCCCTTGGAAGAGGGAGGAGGAGACGCTCTAGATGATTCACTAATATTCGACGAATCGTATTCATCCGCTGCTTTCTTTATCTCCTCCTCCCTGGACTGATAAAACAGAAAATGATTCATGGATGGGAGCGTATCCATAGGAAATTTCGCGTCTGCATTAAACTAGAATGAACAATCTTTCGCCAAAGTGGGAAGGACCCTATCAGGTCGTCGTTATCCCCTATCCAAACGCCTATGTAATCGATCACGATGAAGGAAAAAAGTTGAAGAATACAAAAATGGCGTCGCTACATTTTAGTAACTTAATGGCGAAATGCTTAAGTTCAGAATCCTTAGGCAAAGGTGATGAAGGAGTATACAAGACTAAGGCGTTTTAAACACTCAGTCGATATTGAAACACACAAGATATTAAGACGTTTGAAACACTTAGCCAAATTAAATAGATGAAAATTGAAGCGCAAAAATCTTTCATTTCACAAAATGCCATAAATACAAAACGCAATGCGTGGAGGACATATTGAAAAGGAGATTACAAATATGATAGAAAAACGACTAAGTAAAACCTATGATTATGCATAGTCACTTGGAAGAGGATCTTCTTTTCGAGGATAAGGTTGGTGAAGTTCTTCTTGAATAGGCAAGGGTGGTGGTTAGGATGATACCTCCTCAGGCATAGCCAATTCAGTTGTGGGCTTGCCCTTGGAAGAGGGAGGAGGAGACGCTCTAGATGATTCACTAATATTCGACGAATCGTATTCATCCGCTGCTTTCTTTATCTCCTCCTCCCTGGACTGATAAAACAGAAAATGATTCATGGATGGGAGCGTATCCATAGGAAATTTCGCGTCTGCATTAAGCTAGAATGAACAATCTTTCGCCAAAGTGGGAAGGACCCTATCAGGTCGTCGTTATCCCCTATCCAAACGCCTATGTAATAGATCACGATGAAGGAAAAAAGTTGAAGAATACAAAAATGGCGTCGCTACATTTTAGTAACTTAATGGCGAAATGCTTAAGTTCAGAATCCTTAGGCAAAGGTGATGAAGGAGTATACAAGACTAAGGCGTTTTAAACACTCAGTCGATATTGAAACACACAAGATATTAAAACGTTTGAAACACTTAGCCAAATTAAATAGATGAAAATTGAAGCGCAAAAATCTTTCATTTCACAAAATGCCATAAATACAAAACGCAATGCGTGGAGGACATATTGAAAAGGAGATTACAAATATGATAGAAAAACGACTAAGTAAAACCTATGATTATGCATAGTCACTTGGAAGAGGATCTTCTTTTCGGGGATAAGGTTGGTGAAGTTCTTCTTGAATAGGCAAGGGTGGTGGTTAGGATGATACCTCCTCAGGCATAGCCAATTCAGTTGTGGGCTTGCCCTTGGAAGAGGGAGGAGGAGACGCTCTAGATGATTCACTAATATTCGACGAATCGTATTCATCCGCTGCTTTCTTTATCTCCTCCTCCCTGGACTGATAAAACAGAAAATGATTCATGGATGGGAGCGTATCCATAGGAAATTTCGCGTCTGCATTAAACTAGAATGAACAATCTTTCGCCAAAGTGGGAAGGACCCTATCAGGTCGTCGTTATCCCCTATCCAAACGCCTATGTAATCGATCACGATGAAGGAAAAAAGTTGAAGAATACAAAAATGGCGTCGCTACATTTTAGTAACTTAATGGCGAAATGCTTAAGTTCAGAATCCTTAGGCAAAGGTGATGAA
Source organism: Chamaenerion angustifolium (assembly GCA_946814005.1). Classification (NCBI taxonomy): domain Eukaryota; kingdom Viridiplantae; phylum Streptophyta; class Magnoliopsida; order Myrtales; family Onagraceae; genus Chamaenerion; species Chamaenerion angustifolium. The sequence continues at coordinate 9,258,204 of OX328279.1, forward strand.
GGAGTATACAAGACTAAGGCGTTTTAAACACTCAGTCGATATTGAAACACACAAGATATTAAGATGTTTGAAACACTTAGCAAAATTAAATAGATGAAAATTGAAGCGCAAAAATTTTTCATTTCACAAAATGCCATAAATACAAAACGCAATGCGTGGAGGACATAATGAAAAGGAGATTACAAATATGATAGAAAAAAGACTAAGTAAAACCTATGATTATGCATAGTCACTTGGAAGAGGATCTTCTTTTCGAGGATAAGGTTGGTGAAGTTCTTCTTCAATAGGCAAGGGCGGTGGTTAGGATGATACCTCCTCAGGCATAGCGAATTCAGTTGTGGGCTTGCCCTTGGAGGAGGGAGGAGGAGACGCTCTAGATGATTCACTATTATTCGACGGATCGTATTCATCCGCTGCTGTCTTCATCTCCTCCTCCCTGGACTGATAAGACAGAAAATCATTCATGGATGGGAGAGTATCCAAAGGAAATTTCGCGTCGGAATCAAGATAGAATGAACAATTTTCTCCCAAAGTGGGAAGGACCCTATAAGGCCGTCGTTATACCTCATCTAAACACCTATGTAATAGATGACGATGAAGGAAAGAAGTTGAAGAATACTTTTAATGGTGAACATTTGAAAAAAAAAATTATGCTTAAACGCTGCCACACGATTGTGTAAACTGTACTTGAAAATTTTATGAAAGTCTTGTTCGATATACAAAAATGGGGTCCCTTCATTTTAGTAACTTAATGGCGAAATGCTTAAGTTCAGAATCCTTAGGCAAAGGTGATGAAGGAGTATACAAGACTAAGGCGTTTTAAACACTCAGTTGATATTGAAACACACAAGATATTAAAACGTTTGAAACACTTAGCCAAATTAAATAGATGAAAATTGAAGCGCAAAAATCTTTCATTTCACAAAATGCCATAAATACAAAACGCAATGCGTGGAGGACATATTGAAAAGGAGATTACAAATATGATAGAAAAACGACTAAGTAAAACCTATGATTATGCATAGTCACTTGGAAGAGGATCTTCTTTTCGAGGATAAGGTTGGTGAAGTTCTTCTTGAATAGGCAAGGGTGGTGGTTAGGATGATACCTCCTCAGGCATAGCCAATTCAGTTGTCGGCTTGCCCTTGGAAGAGGGAGGAGGAGACGCTCTAGATGATTCACTAATATTCGACGAATCGTATTCATCCGCTGCTTTCTTTATCTCCTCCTCCCTGGACTGATAAAACAGAAAATGATTCATGGATGGGAGCGTTTCCATAGGAAATTTCGCGTCTGCATTAAGCTAGAATGAACAATCTTTCGCCAAAGTGGGAAGGACCCTATCAGGTCGTCGTTATCCCCTATCCAAACGCCTATGTAATAGATCACGATGAAGGAAAAAAGTTGAAGAATACAAAAATGGCGTCGCTACATTTTAGTAACTTAATGGCGAAATGCTTAAGTTCAGAATCCTTAGGCAAAGGTGATGAAGGAGTATACAAGACTAAGGCGTTTTAAACACTCAGTCGATATTGAAACACACAAGATATTAAAACGTTTGAAACACTTAGCCAAATTAAATAGATGAAAATTGAAGCGCAAAAATCTTTCATTTCACAAAATGCCATAAATACAAAACGCAATGCGTGGAGGACATATTGAAAAGGAGATTACAAATATGATAGAAAAACGACTAAGTAAAACCTATGATTATGCATAGTCACTTGGAAGAGGATCTTCTTTTCGAGGATAAGGTTGGTGAAGTTCTTCTTGAATAGGCAAGGGTGGTGGTTAGGATGATACCTCCTCAGGCATAGCCAATTCAGTTGTCGGCTTGCCCTTGGAAGAGGGAGGAGGAGACGCTCTAGATGATTCACTAATATTCGACGAATCGTATTCATCCGCTGCTTTCTTTATCTCCTCCTCCCTGGACTGATAAAACAGAAAATGATTCATGGATGGGAGCGTTTCCATAGGAAATTTCGCGTCTGCATTAAGCTAGAATGAACAATCTTTCGCCAAAGTGGGAAGGACCCTATCAGGTCGTCGTTATCCCCTATCCAAACGCCTATGTAATAGATCACGATGAAGGAAAAAAGTTGAAGAATACAAAAATGGCGTCGCTACATTTTAGTAACTTAATGGCGAAATGCTTAAGTTCAGAATCCTTAGGCAAAGGTGATGAAGGAGTATACAAGACTAAGGCGTTTTAAACACTCAGTCGATATTGAAACACACAAGATATTAAAACGTTTGAAACACTTAGCCAAATTAAATAGATGAAAATTGAAGCGCAAAAATCTTTCATTTCACAAAATGCCATAAATACAAAACGCAATGCGTGGAGGACATATTGAAAAGGAGATTACAAATATGATAGAAAAACGACTAAGTAAAACCTATGATTATGCATAGTCACTTGGAAGAGGATCTTCTTTTCGAGGATAAGGTTGGTGAAGTTCTTCTTGAATAGGCAAGGGTGGTGGTTAGGATGATACCTCCTCAGGCATAGCCAATTCAGTTGTCGGCTTGCCCTTGGAAGAGGGAGGAGGAGACGCTCTAGATGATTCACTAATATTCGACGAATCGTATTCATCCGCTGCTTTCTTTATCTCCTCCTCCCTGGACTGATAAAACAGAAAATGATTCATGGATGGGAGCGTTTCCATAGGAAATTTCGCGTCTGCATTAAGCTAGAATGAACAATCTTTCGCCAAAGTGGGAAGGACCCTATCAGGTCGTCGTTATCCCCTATCCAAACGCCTATGTAATAGATCACGATGAAGGAAAAAAGTTGAAGAATACAAAAATGGCGTCGCTACATTTTAGTAACTTAATGGCGAAATGCTTAAGTTCAGAATCCTTAGGCAAAGGTGATGAAGGAGTATACAAGACTAAGGCGTTTTAAACACTCAGTCGATATTGAAACACACAAGATATTAAAACGTTTGAAACACTTAGCCAAATTAAATAGATGAAAATTGAAGCGCAAAAATCTTTCATTTCACAAAATGCCATAAATACAAAACGCAATGCGTGGAGGACATATTGAAAAGGAGATTACAAATATGATAGAAAAACGACTAAGTAAAACCTATGATTATGCATAGTCACTTGGAAGAGGATCTTCTTTTCGAGGATAAGGTTGGTGAAGTTCTTCTTCAATAGGCAAGGGTGGTGGTTAGGATGATACCTCCTCAGGCATAGCCAATTCAGTTGTCGGCTTGCCCTTGGAAGAGGGAGGAGGAGACGCTCTAGATGATTCACTAATATTCGACGAATCGTATTCATCCGCTGCTTTCTTTATCTCCTCCTCCCTGGACTGATAAAACAGAAAATGATTCATGGATGGGAGCGTATCCATAGGAAATTTCGCGTCTGCATTAAGCTAGAATGAACAATCTTTCGCCAAAGTGGGAAGGACCCTATTAGGTCGTCGTTATCCCCTATCCAAACGCCTATGTAATCGATCACGATGAAGGAAAAAAGTTGAAGAATACAAAAATGGCGTCGCTACATTTTAGTAACTTAATGGCGAAATGCTTAAGTTCAGAATCCTTAGGCAAAGGTGATGAAGGAGTATACAAGACTAAGGCGTTTTAAACACTCATTCGATATTGAAACACACAAGATATTAAGATGTTTGAAACACTTAGCAAAATTAAATAGATGAAAATTGAAGCGCAAAAATTTTTCATTTCACAAAATGCCATAAATACAAAACGCAATGCGTGGAGGACATAATGAAAAGGAGATTACAAATATGATAGAAAAAAGACTAAGTAAAACCTATGATTATGCATAGTCACTTGGAAGAGGATCTTCTTTTCGAGGATAAGGTTGGTGAAGTTCTTCTTCAATAGGCAAGGGCGGTGGTTAGGATGATACCTCCTCAGGCATAGCGAATTCAGTTGTGGGCTTGCCCTTGGAGGAGGGAGGAGGAGACGCTCTAGATGATTCACTATTATTCGACGGATCGTATTCATCCGCTGCTGTCTTCATCTCCTCCTCCCTGGACTGATAAGACAGAAAATTATTCATGGATGGGAGAGTATCCAAAGGAAATTTCGCGTCGGAATCAAGATAGAATGAACAATTTTCTCCCAAAGTGGGAAGGACCCTATAAGGCCGTCGTTATACCTCATCTAAACACCTATGTAATAGATGACGATGAAGGAAAGAAGTTGAAGAATACTTTTAATGGTGAACATTTGAAAAAAAAAATTATGCTTAAACGCTGCCACACGATTGTGTAAACTGTACTTGAAAGTTTTATGAAAGTCTTGTTCGATATACAAAAATGGGGTCCCTTCATTTTAGTAACTTAATGGCGAAATGCTTAAGTTCAGAATCCTTAGGCAAAGGTGATGAAGGAGTATACAAGACTAAGGCGTTTTAAACACTCAGTTGATATTGAAACACACAAGATATTAAAACGTTTGAAACACTTAGCCAAATTAAATAGATGAAAATTGAAGCGCAAAAATCTTTCATTTCACAAAATGCCATAAATACAAAACGCAATGCGTGGAGGACATATTGAAAAGGAGATTACAAATATGATAGAAAAACGACTAAGTAAAACCTATGATTATGCATAGTCACTTGGAAGAGGATCTTCTTTTCGAGGATAAGGTTGGTGAAGTTCTTCTTGAATAGGCAAGGGTGGTGGTTAGGATGATACCTCCTCAGGCATAGCCAATTCAGTTGTCGGCTTGCCCTTGGAAGAGGGAGGAGGAGACGCTCTAGATGATTCACTAATATTCGACGAATCGTATTCATCCGCTGCTTTCTTTATCTCCTCCTCCCTGGACTGATAAAATAGAAAATGATTCATGGATGGGAGCGTATCCATAGGAAATTTCGCGTCTGCATTAAGCTAGAATGAACAATCTTTCGCCAAAGTGGGAAGGACCCTATCAGGTCGTCGTTATCCCCTATCCAAACGCCTATGTAATAGATCACGATGAAGGAAAAAAGTTGAAGAATACAAAAATGGCGTCGCTACATTTTAGTAACTTAATGGCGAAATGCTTAAGTTCAGAATCCTTAGGCAAAGGTGATGAAGGAGTATACAAGACTAAGGTGTTTTAAACACTCATTCGATATTGAAACACACAAGATATTACGATGTTTGAAACACTTAGCAAAATTAAATAGATGAAAATTGAAGCTCAAAAATTTTTCATTTCACAAAATGCCATAAATACAAAACGCAATGCGTGGAGGACATAATGAAAAGAAGATTACAAATATGATAGAAAAAAGACTAAGTAAAACCTATGATTATGCATAGTCACTTGGAAGAGGATCTTCTTTTCGAGGATAAGGTTGGTGAAGTTCTTCTTCAATAGGCAAGGGCGGTGGTTAGGATGATACCTCCTCAGGCATAGCGAATTCAGTTGTGGGCTTGCCCTTGGAGGAGGGAGGAGGAGACGCTCTAGATGATTCACTATTATTCGACGGATCGTATTCATCCGCTGCTGTCTTCATCTCCTCCTCCCTGGACTGATAAGACAGAAAATCATTCATGGATGGGAGAGTATCCAAAGGAAATTTCGCGTCGGAATCAAGATAGAATGAACAATTTTCTCCCAAAGTGGGAAGGACCCTATAAGGCCGTCGTTATACCTCATCTAAACACCTATGTAATAGATGACGATGAAGGAAAGAAGTTGACGAATACTTTTAATGGTGAACATTTGAAAAAAAAAATTATGCTTAAACGCTGCCACACGATTGTGTAAACTGTACTTGAAAATTTTATGAAAGTCTTGTTCGATATACAAAAATGGGGTCCCTTCATTTTAGTAACTTAATGGCGAAATGCTTAAGTTCAGAATCCTTAGGTAAAGGTGATGAAGGAGTATACAAGACTAAGGCGTTTTAAACACTCAGTCGATATTGAAACACACAAGATATTAAGACGTTTGAAACACTTAGCCAAATTAAATAGATGAAAATTGAAGCGCAAAAGTCTTTCATTTCACAAAATGCCATAAATACAAAACGCAATGCGTGGAGGACATATTGAAAAGGAGATTACAAATATGATAGAAAAACGACTAAGTAAAACCTATGATTATGCATAGTCACTTGGAAGAGGATCTTCTTTTCGAGGATAAGGTTGGTGAAGTTCTTCTTGAATAGGCAAGGGTGGTGGTTAGGATGATACCTCCTCAGGCATAGCCAATTCAGTTGTCGGCTTGCCCTTGGAAGAGGGAGGAGGAGACGCTCTAGATGATTCACTAATATTCGACGAATCGTATTCATCCGCTGCTTTCTTTATCTCCTCCTCCCTGGACTGATAAAATAGAAAATGATTCATGGATGGGAGCGTATCCATAGGAAATTTCGCGTCTGCATTAAGCTAGAATGAACAATCTTTCGCCAAAGTGGGAAGGACCCTATCAGGTCGTCGTTATCCCCTATCCAAACGCCTATGTAATAGATCACGATGAAGGAAAAAAGTTGAAGAATACAAAAATGGCGTCGCTACATTTTAGTAACTTAATGGCGAAATGCTTAAGTTCAGAATCCTTAGGCAAAGGTGATGAAGGAGTATACAAGACTAAGGTGTTTTAAACACTCATTCGATATTGAAACACACAAGATATTAAGATGTTTGAAACACTTAGCAAAATTAAATAGATGAAAATTGAAGCGCAAAAATTTTTCATTTCACAAAATGCCATAAATACAAAACGCAATGCGTGGAGGACATAATGAAAAGAAGATTACAAATATGATAGAAAAAAGACTAAGTAAAACCTATGATTATGCATAGTCACTTGGAAGAGGATCTTCTTTTCGAGGATAAGGTTGGTGAAGTTCTTCTTCAATAGGCAAGGGCGGTGGTTAGGATGATACCTCCTCAGGCATAGCGAATTCAGTTGTGGGCTTGCCCTTGGAGGAGGGAGGAGGATACGCTCTAGATGATTCACTATTATTCGACGGATCGTATTCATCCGCTGCTGTCTTCATCTCCTCCTCCCTGGACTGATAAGACAGAAAATCATTCATGGATGGGAGAGTATCCAAAGGAAATTTCGCGTCGGAATCAAGATAGAATGAACAATTTTCTCCCAAAGTGGGAAGGACCCTATAAGGCCGTCGTTATACCTCATCTAAACACCTATGTAATAGATGACGATGAAGGAAAGAAGTTGAAGAATACTTTTAATGGTGAACATTTGAAAAAAAAAATTATGCTTAAACGCTGCCACACGATTGTGTAAACTGTACTTGAAAATTTTATGAAAGTCTTGTTCGATATACAAAAATGGGGTCCCTTCATTTTAGTAACTTAATGGCGAAATGCTTAAGTTCAGAATCCTTAGGTAAAGGTGATGAAGGAGTATACAAGACTAAGGCGTTTTAAACACTCAGTCGATATTGAAACACACAAGATATTAAGACGTTTGAAACACTTAGCCAAATTAAATAGATGAAAATTGAAGCGCAAAAGTCTTTCATTTCACAAAATGCCATAAATACAAAACGCAATGCGTGGAGGACATATTGAAAAGGAGATTACAAATATGATAGAAAAACGACTAAGTAAAACCTATGATTATGCATAGTCACTTGGAAGAGGATCTTCTTTTCGAGGATAAGGTTGGTGAAGTTCTTCTTGAATAGGCAAGGGTGGTGGTTAGGATGATACCTCCTCAGGCATAGCCAATTCAGTTGTCGGCTTGCCCTTGGAAGAGGGAGGAGGAGACGCTCTAGATGATTCACTAATATTCGACGAATCGTATTCATCCGCTGCTTTCTTTATCTCCTCCTCCCTGGACTGATAAAACAGAAAATGATTCATGGATGGGAGCGTATCCATAGGAAATTTCGCGTCTGCATTAAGCTAGAATGAACAATCTTTCGCCAAAGTGGGAAGGACCCTATCAGGTCGTCGTTATCCCCTATCCAAACGCCTATGTAATAGATCACGATTAAGGAAAAAAGTTGAAGAATACAAAAATGGCGTCGCTACATTTTAGTAACTTAATGGCGAAATGCTTAAGTTCAGAATCCTTAGGCAAAGGTGATGAAGGAGTATACAAGACTAAGGTGTTTTAAACACTCATTCGATATTGAAACACACAAGATATTAAGATGTTTGAAACACTTAGCAAAATTAAATAGATGAAAATTGAAGCGCAAAAATTTTTCATTTCACAAAATGCCATAAATACAAAACGCAATGCGTGGAGGACATAATGAAAAGGAGATTACAAATATGATAGAAAAAAGACTAAGTAAAACCTATGATTATGCATAGTCACTTGGAAGAGGATCTTCTTTTCGAGGATAAGGTTGGTGAAGTTCTTCTTCAATAGGCAAGGGCGGTGGTTAGGATGATACCTCCTCAGGCATAGCGAATTCAGTTGTGGGCTTGCCCTTGGAGGAGGGAGGAAGAGACGCTCTAGATGATTCACTATTATTCGACGGATCGTATTCATCCGCTGCTGTCTTCATCTCCTCCTCCCTGGACTGATAAGACAGAAAATCATTCATGGATGGGAGAGTATCCAAAGGAAATTTCGCGTCGGAATCAAGATAGAATGAACAATTTTCTCCCAAAGTGGGAAGGACCCTATAAGGCCGTCGTTATACCTCATCTAAACACCTATGTAATAGATGACGATGAAGGAAAGAAGTTGAAGAATACTTTTAATGGTGAACATTTGAAAAAAAAAAATTATGCTTAAACGCTGCCACACGATTGTGTAAACTGTACTTGAAAATTTTATGAAAGTCTTGTTCGATATACAAAAATGGGGTCCCTTCATTTTAGTAACTTAATGGCGAAATGCTTAAGTTCAGAATCCTTAGGTAAAGGTGATGAAGGAGTATACAAGACTAAGGCGTTTTAAACACTCAGTCGATATTGAAACACACAAGATATTAAGACGTTTGAAACACTTAGCCAAATTAAATAGATGAAAATTGAAGCGCAAAAGTCTTTCATTTCACAAAATGCCATAAATACAAAACGCAATGCGTGGAGGACATATTGAAAAGGAGATTACAAATATGATAGAAAAACGACTAAGTAAAACCTATGATTATGCATAGTCACTTGGAAGAGGATCTTCTTTTCGAGGATAAGGTTGGTGAAGTTCTTCTTGAATAGGCAAGGGTGGTGGTTAGGATGATACCTCCTCAGGCATAGCCAATTCAGTTGTCGGCTTGCCCTTGGAAGAGGGAGGAGGAGACGCTCTAGATGATTCACTAATATTCGACGAATCGTATTCATCCGCTGCTTTCTTTATCTCCTCCTCCCTGGACTGATAAAACAGAAAATGATTCATGGATGGGAGCGTATCCATAGGAAATTTCGCGTCTGCATTAAGCTAGAATGAACAATCTTTCGCCAAAGTGGGAAGGACCCTATCAGGTCGTCGTTATCCCCTATCCAAATGCCTATGTAAAAGATCACGATGAAGGAAAAAAGTTGAAGAATACAAAAATGGCGTCGCTACATTTTAGTAACTTAATGGCGAAATGCTTAAGTTCAGAATCCTTAGGCAAAGGTGATGAAGGAGTATACAAGACTAAGGCGTTTTAAACACTCATTCGATATTGAAACACACAAGATATTAAGATGTTTGAAACACTTAGCAAAATTAAATAGATGAAAATTGAAGCGCAAAAATTTTTCATTTCACAAAATGCCATAAATACAAAACGCAATGCGTGGAGGACATAATGAAAAGGAGATTACAAATATGATAGAAAAAAGACTAAGTAAAACCTATGATTATGCATAGTCACTTGGAAGAGGATCTTCTTTTCGAGGATAAGGTTGGTGAAGTTCTTCTTCAATAGGCAAGGGCGGTGGTTAGGATGATACCTCCTCAGGCATAGCGAATTTAGTTGTGGGCTTGCCCTTGGAGGAGGGAGGAGGAGACGCTCTAGATGATTCACTATTATTCGACGGATCGTATTCATCCGCTGCTGTCTTCATCTCCTCCTCCCTGGACTGATAAGACAGAAAATCATTCATGGATGGGAGAGTATCCAAAGGAAATTTCGCGTCGGAATCAAGATAGAATGAACAATTTTCTCCCAAAGTGGGAAGGACCCTATAAGGCCGTCGTTATACCTCATCGAAACACCTATGTAATAGATGACGATGAAGGAAAGAAGTTGAAGAATACTTTTAATGGTGAACATTTGAAAAAAAAAATTATGCTTAAACGCTGCCACACGATTGTGTAAACTGTACTTGAAAATTTTATGAAAGTCTTGTTCGATATACAAAAATGGGGTCCCTTCATTTTAGTAACTTAATGGCGAAATGCTTAAGTTCAGAATCCTTAGGTAAAGGTGATGAAGGAGTATACAAGACTAAGGCGTTTTAAACACTCAGTCGATATTGAAACACACAAGATATTAAGACGTTTGAAACACTTAGCCAAATTAAATAGATGAAAATTGAAGCGCAAAAGTCTTTCATTTCACAAAATGCCATAAATACAAAACGCAATGCGTGGAGGACATATTGAAAAGGAGATTACAAATATGATAGAAAAACGACTAAGTAAAACCTATGATTATGCATAGTCACTTGGAAGAGGATCTTCTTTTCGAGGATAAGGTTGGTGAAGTTGTTCTTGAATAGGCAAGGGCGGTGGTTAGGATGATACCTCCTCAGGCATAGCCAATTCAGTTGTCGGCTTGCCCTTGGAAGAGGGAGGAGGAGACGCTCTAGATGATTCACTAATATTCGACGAATCGTATTCATCCGCTGCTGTCTTCATCTCCTCCTCCCTGGAATGATAAGACAGAAAATCATTCATGGATGGGAGAGTATCCAAAGGAAATTTCGCGTCGGAATCAAGATAGAATGAACAATTTTTCCCCAAAGTGGGAAGGACCCTATAAGGCCGTCGTTATACCTCATCCAAACACCTATGTAATAGATGACGATGAAGGAAAGAAGTTGAAGAATACTTTTAATGGTGAACATTTGAAAAAATAAATATACTTAAACGCTGCCACAGGATTGTGTAAATTGTACTTGAAAATTTTATGAAAGTCTTGTTCGATATACAAAAATGGCGTCGCTTCATTTTAGTAACTTAATGGCGAAATGCTTAAGTTCAGAATCCTTAGGTAAAGGTGATGAAGGAGTATACAAGACTAAGGCGTTTTAAACACTCAGTCGATATTGAAACACACAAGATATTAAGACGTTTGAAACACTTAGCCAAATTAAATAGATGAAAATTGAAGCGCAAAAGTCTTTCATTTCACAAAATGCCATAAATACAAAACGCAATGCGTGGAGGACATATTGAAAAGGAGATTACAAATATGATAGAAAAACGACTAAGTAAAACCTATGATTATGCATAGTCACTTGGAAGAGGATCTTCTTTTCGAGGATAAGGTTGGTGAAGTTCTTCTTGAATAGGCAAGGGTGGTGGTTAGGATGATACCTCCTCAGGCATAGCCAATTCAGTTGTCGGCTTGCCCTTGGAAGAGGGAGGAGGAGACGCTCTAGATGATTCACTAATATTCGACGAATCGTATTCATCCGCTGCTTTCTTTATCTCCTCCTCCCTGGACTGATAAAACAGAAAATGATTCATGGATGGGAGCGTATCCATAGGAAATTTCGCGTCTGCATTAAGCTAGAATGAACAATCTTTCGCCAAAGTGGGAAGGACCCTATCAGGTCGTCGTTATCCCCTATCCAAACGCCTATGTAATAGATCACGATGAAGGAAAAAAGTTGAAGAATACAAAAATGGCGTCGCTACATTTTAGTAACTTAATGGCGAAATGCTTAAGTTCAGAATCCTTAGGCAAAGGTGATGAAGGAGTATACAAGACTAAGGTGTTTTAAACACTCATTCGATATTGAAACACACAAGATATTAAGATGTTTGAAACACTTAGCAAAATTAAATAGATGAAAATTGAAGCGCAAAAATTTTTCATTTCACAAAATGCCATAAATACAAAACGCAATGCGTGGAGGACATAATGAAAAGGAGATTACAAATATGATAGAAAAAAGACTAAGTAAAACCTATGATTATGCATAGTCACTTGGAAGAGGATCTTCTTTTCGAGGATAAGGTTGGTGAAGTTCTTCTTCAATAGGCAAGGGCGGTGGTTAGGATGATACCTCCTCAGGCATAGCGAATTCAGTTGTGGGCTTGCCCTTGGAGGAGGGAGGAGGAGACGCTCTAGATGATTCACTATTATTCGACGGATCGTATTCATCCGCTGCTGTCTTCATCTCCTCCTCCCTGGACTGATAAGACAGAAAATCATTCATGGATGGGAGAGTATCCAAAGGAAATTTCGCGTCGGAATCAAGATAGAATGAACAATTTTCTCCCAAAGTGGGAAGGACCCTATAAGGCCGTCGTTATACCTCATCTAAACACCTATGTAATAGATGACGATGAAGGAAAGAAGTTGAAGAATACTTTTAATGGTGAACATTTGAAAAAAAAAATTATGCTTAAACGCTGCCACACGATTGTGTAAACTGTACTTGAAAATTTTATGAAAGTCTTGTTCGATATACAAAAATGGGGTCCCTTCATTTTAGTAACTTAATGGCGAAATGCTTAAGTTCAGAATCCTTAGGTAAAGGTGATGAAGGAATATACAAGACTAAGGCGTTTTAAACACTCAGTCGATATTGAAACACACAAGATATTAAGACGTTTGAAACACTTAGCCAAATTAAATAGATGAAAATTGAAGCGCAAAAGTCTTTCATTTCACAAAATGCCATAAATACAAAACGCAATGCGTGGAGGACATATTGAAAAGGAGATTACAAATATGATAGAAAAACGACTAAGTAAAACCTATGATTATGCATAGTCACTTGGAAGAGGATCTTCTTTTCGAGGATAAGGTTGGTGAAGTTTTTCTTGAATAGGCAAGGGTGGTGGTTAGGATGATACCTCCTCAGGCATAGTCAATTCAGTTGTCGGCTTGCCCTTGGAAGAGGGAGGAGGAGACGCTCTAGATGATTCACTAATATTCGACGAATCGTATTCATCCGCTGCTTTCTTTATCTCCTCCTCCCTGGACTGATAAAACAGAAAATGATTCATGGATGGGAGCGTATCCATAGGAAATTTCGCGTCTGCATTAAGCTAGAATGAACAATCTTTCGCCAAAGTGGGAAGGACCCTATCAGGTCGTCGTTATCCCCTATCCAAATGCCTATGTAATAGATCACGATGAAGGAAAAAAGTTGAAGAATACAAAAATGGCGTCGCTACATTTTAGTAACTTAATGGCGAAATGCTTAAGTTCAGAATCCTTAGGCAAAGGTGATGAAGGAGTATACAAGACTAAGGCGTTTTAAACACTCATTCGATATTGAAACACACAAGATATTAAGATGTTTGAAACACTTAGCAAAATTAAATATATGAAAATTGAAGCGCAAAAATTTTTCATTTCACAAAATGCCATAAATACAAAACGCAATGCGTGGAGGACATAATGAAAAGGAGATTACAAATATGATAGAAAAAAGACTAAGTAAAACCTATGATTATGCATAGTCACTTGGAAGAGGATCTTCTTTTCGAGGATAAGGTTGGTGAAGTTCTTCTTCAATAGGCAAGGGCGGTGGTTAGGATGATACCTCCTCAGGCATAGCGAATTTAGTTGTGGGCTTGCCCTTGGAGGAGGGAGGAGGAGACGCTCTAGATGATTCACTATTATTCGACGGATCGTATTCATCCGCTGCTGTCTTCATCTCCTCCTCCCTGGACTGATAAGACAGAAAATCATTCATGGATGGGAGAGTATCCAAAGGAAATTTCGCGTCGGAATCAAGATAGAATGAACAATTTTCTCCCAAAGTGGGAAGGACCCTATAAGGCCGTCGTTATACCTCATCTAAACACCTATGTAATAGATGACGATGAAGGAAAGAAGTTGAAGAATACTTTTAATGGTGAACATTTGAAAAAATAAATATACTTAAACGCTGCCACACGGTTGTGTAAATTGTACTTGAAAATTTTATGAAAGTCTTGTTCGATATACAAAAATGGCGTCGCTTCATTTTAGTAACTTAATGGCGAAATGCTTAAGTTCAGAATCCTTAGGCAAAGGTGATGAAGGAGTATACAAGACTAAGGCGTTTTAAACACTCAATCGATATTGAAACACACAAGATATTAAGACGTTTGAAACACTTAGCCAAATTAAATAGATGAAAATTGAAGCGCAGAAGTTTTTCATTTCACAAAATGCCATAAATACAAAATGCCTTGGGTGGAGGACATAATGAAACGGAGATTACAAATATGATAGAAAAACGACTAAGTAAAACCTATGATTATGCATAGTCACTTGGAAGAGGATATTCTTTTCGAGGATAAGGTTGGTGAAGTTCTTCTTCAATAGGCAAGGGCGGTGGTTAGGATGATACCTCCTTAGGCATAGCGAATTCAGTTGTGGGCTTGCCCTTGGAGGAGGGAGGAGGAGTCGCTCTAGATGATTCACTATTATTAGACGAATCGTATTCATCCGCTGCTGTCTTCATCTCCTCCTCCTTGGACTGAAAAGACAGAAAATCATTCATGGATGGGAGAGTATGTAAAGGAAATTTCGCGTCGGCATCAAGATAGAATGAACAATTTTTCCCCAAAGTGCGAAGGACCCTATAAGCCAGTCGTTATACCTCATCCAAACACCTATGTAATAGATGATGATGAAGGAAAGAAGTTGAAGAATACTTTTAATGGTGAACATTTGAAAAAAAAAATGCTTAAACGCTGCCACACGATTGTGTAAATTTTACTTGAAAATTTTATGAAAGTCTTGTTCGATATACAAAAATGGCGTCCCTTCATTTTAGTAACTTAATGGCGAAATGCTCAAGTTCAGAATCCTTAGGCAAAGGTGATGAAGGAGTATACAAGACTAAGGCATTTTAAACACTCAGTCGATATTGAAACACACAAGATATTAAGATGTTTGAAACACTTAGCAAAATTAAATATATGAAAATTGAAGCGCAAAAATTTTTCATTTCACAAAATGCCATAAATACAAAACGCAATGCGTGGAGGACATAATGAAAAGGAGATTACAAATATGATAGAAAAACGACTAAGTAAAACCTATGATTATGCATAGTCACTTGGAAGAGGATCTTCTTTTAGAGGATAAGGTTGGTGAAGTTCTTCTTCAATAGGCAAGGGCGGTGGTTAGGATGATACCTCCTCAGGCATAGCCAATTCAGTTGTGGGCTTGCCCTTGGAAGAGGGAGGAGGAGACGCTCTAGATGATTCACTAATATTCGACGAATCGTATTCATCCGCTGCTTTCTTTATCTCCTCCTCCCTGGACTGATAAAACAGAAAATGATTCATGGATGGGAGCGTATCCAAAGGAAATTTCGCGTCGGCATCAAGATAGAATGAACTATTTTTCCCCAAAGTGGGAAGGACCCTATAAGGCCGTCGATATACCTCATCCAAACACCTATGTAATAGATGACGATGAAGGAAAGAAGTTGAAGAAAACTTTTAATGGTGAACATTTGAAAAAATAAATATACTTAAACGCTGCCACACGATTGTGTAAATTTTACTTGAAAATTTTATGAAAGTCTTGTTCGATATACAAAAATGGCGTCGCTTCATTTTAGTAACTTAATGGCGAAATGCTTAAGTTCAGAATCCTTAGGCAAAGGTGATGAAGGAGTATACAAGACTAAGGCGTTTTAAACACTCAATCGATATTGAAACACACAAGATATTAAGACGTTTGAAACACTGAGCCAAATTAAATAGATGAAAATTGAAGCGCAAAAATATTTCATTTCACAAAATGCCATAAATACAAAATGCCTTGGGTGGAGGACATAATGAAACGGATATTACAAATATGATAGAAAAACGACTAAGTAAAACCTATGATTATGCATAGTCACTTGGAAGAGGATATTCTTTTCGAGGATAAGGTTGGTGAAGTTCTTCTTCAATTGGCAAAGGCGGTGGTTAGGATGATACCTCCTTAGGCATAGCGAATTCAGTTGTGGGCTTGCCCTTGGAGGAGGGAGGAGGAGACGCTCTAGATGATTCACTATTATTCGACGAATCGTATTCATCCGCTGCTGTCTTCATCTCCTCCTCCTTGGACTGATAAGAAAGAAAATCATTCATGGATGGGAGAGTATCCAAAGGAAATTTCGCGTCGGCATCAAGATAGAATGAACAATTTTTCCCCAAAGTGGGAAGGACCCTATAAGCCCGTCGTTATACCTCATCCAAACACCTATGTAATAGATGACGATGAAGGAAATAAGTTGAAGAATACTTTTAATGGTGAACATTTGAAAAAAAAAATGCTTAAACGCTGCCACACGATTGTGTAAATTTTACTTGAAAATTTTATGAAAGTCTTGTTCGATATACAAAAATGGCGTCCCTTCATTTTAGTAACTTAATGGCGAAATGCTCAAGTTCAGAATCCTTAGGCAAAGGTGATGAAGGAGTATACAAGACTAAGGCATTTTAAACACTCAGTCGATATTGAAACACGCAAGATATTAAGATGTTTGAAACACTTAGCAAAATTAAATATATGAAAATTGAAGCGCAAAAATTTTTCATTTCACAAAATGCCATAAATACAAAACGCAATGCGTGGAGGACATAATGAAAAGGAGATTACAAATATGATAGAAAAACGACTAAGTAAAACCTATGATTATGCATAGTCACTTGGAAGAGGATCTTCTTTTAGAGGATCAGGTTGGTGAAGTTCTTCTTCAATAGGCAAGGGCGGTGGTTAGGATGATACCTCCTCAGGCATAGCCAATTCAGTTGTGGGCTTGCCCTTGGAAGAGGGAGGAGGAGACGCTCTAGATGATTCACTAATATTCGACGAATCGTATTCATCCGCTGCTTTCTTTATCTCCTCCTCCCTGGACTGATAAAACAGAAAATGATTCATGGATGGGAGCGTATCCAAAGGAAATTTCGCGTCGGCATCAAGATAGAATGAACTATTTTTCCCCAAAGTGGGAAGGACCCTATAAGGCCGTCGATATACCTCATCCAAACACCTATGTAATAGATGACGATGAAGGAAAGAAGTTGAAGAAAACTTTTGATGGTGAACATTTGAAAAAATAAATATACTTAAACGCTGCCACACGATTGTGTAAATTTTACTTGAAAATTTTATGAAAGTCTTGTTCGATATACAAAAATGGCGTCGCTTCATTTTAGTAACTTAATGGCGAAATGCTTAAGTTCAGAATCCTTAGGCAAAGGTGATGAAGGAGTATACAAGACTAAGGCGTTTTAAACACTCAATCGATATTGAAACACACAAGATATTAAGACGTTTGAAACACTGAGCCAAATTAAATAGATGAAAATTGAAGCGCAAAAATATTTCATTTCACAAAATGCCATAAATACAAAATGCCTTGGGTGGAGGACATAATGAAACGGATATTACAAATATGATAGAAAAACGACTAAGTAAAACCTATGATTATGCATAGTCACTTGGAAGAGGATATTCTTTTCGAGGATAAGGTTGGTGAAGTTCTTCTTCAATTGGCAAAGGCGGTGGTTAGGATGATACCTCCTTAGGCATAGCGAATTCAGTTGTGGGCTTGCCCTTGGAGGAGGGAGGAGGAGACGCTCTAGATGATTCACTATTATTCGACGAATCGTATTCATCCGCTGCTGTCTTCATCTCCTCCTCCTTGGACTGATAAGAAAGAAAATCATTCATGGATGGGAGAGTATCCAAAGGAAATTTCGCGTCGGCATCAAGATAGAATGAACTATTTTTCCCCAAAGTGGGAAGGACCCTATCAGGTCGTCGTTATCCCCCATCCAAACGCCTATGTAATAGATCACGATGAAGGAAAAAAGTTGAAGAATACAAAAATGGCGTCGCTTCATTTTAGTAACTTAATGGCGAAATGCTTAAGTTCAGAATCCTTAGGCAAAGGTGATGAATGAGTATACAAGACTAGGGCGTTTTAAACACTCAGTCGATATTGAAACACACAAGATATTAAGATGTTTGAAACACTTAGCAAAATTAAATAGATGAAAATTGAAGCGCAAAAATCTTTCATTTCACAAAATGCCATAAATACAAAACGCAATGCGTGGAGGACATAATGAAAAGGAGATTACAAATATGATAGAAAAAAGACTAAGTAAAACCTATGATTATGCATAGTCACTTGGAAGAGGATCTTCTTTTCGAGGATAAGGTTGGTGAAGTTCTTCTTCAATAGGCAAAGGCGGTGGTTAGGATGATACCTCCTTAGGCATAGCGAATTCAGTTGTGGGCTTGCCCTTGGAGGAGGGAGGAGGAGACGCTCTAGATGATTCACTATTATTCGACGAATCGTATTCATCCGCTGCTGTCTTCATCTCCTCCTCCTTGGACTGATAAGACAGAAAATCATTCATGGATGGGAGAGTATCCAAAGGAAATTTCGCGTCGGCATCAAGATAGAATGAACAATTTTTCCCCAAAGTGGGAAGGACCCTATAAGCCCGTCGTTATACCTCATCCAAACACCTATGTAATAGATGACGATGAAGGAAAGAAGTTGAAGAATACTTTTAATGGTGAACATTTGAAAAAAAAAATGCTTAAACGCTGCCACACGATTGTGTAAATTTTACTTGAAAATTTTATGAAAGTCTTGTTCGATATACAAAAATGGCGTCCCTTCATTTTAGTAACTTAATGGCGAAATGCTCAAGTTCAGAATCCTTAGGCAAAGGTGATGAAGGAGTATACAAGACTAAGGCATTTTAAACACTCAGTCGATATTGAAACACGCAAGATATTAAGATGTTTGAAACACTTAGCAAAATTAAATATATGAAAATTGAAGCGCAAAAATTTTTCATTTCACAAAATGCCATAAATACAAAACGCAATGCGTGGAGGACATAATGAAAAGGAGATTACAAATATGATAGAAAAACGACTAAGTAAAACCTATGATTATGCATAGTCACTTGGAAGAGGATCTTCTTTTAGAGGATCAGGTTGGTGAAGTTCTTCTTCAATAGGCAAGGGCGGTGGTTAGGATGATACCTCCTCAGGCATAGCCAATTCAGTTGTGGGCTTGCCCTTGGAAGAGGGAGGAGGAGACGCTCTAGATGATTCACTAATATTCGACGAATCGTATTCATCCGCTGCTTTCTTTATCTCCTCCTCCCTGGACTGATAAAACAGAAAATGATTCATGGATGGGAGCGTATCCAAAGGAAATTTCGCGTCGGCATCAAGATAGAATGAACTATTTTTCCCCAAAGTGGGAAGGACCCTATAAGGCCGTCGATATACCTCATCCAAACACCTATGTAATAGATGACGATGAAGGAAAGAAGTTGAAGAAAACTTTTGATGGTGAACATTTGAAAAAATAAATATACTTAAACGCTGCCACACGATTGTGTAAATTTTACTTGAAAATTTTATGAAAGTCTTGTTCGATATACAAAAATGGCGTCGCTTCATTTTAGTAACTTAATGGCGAAATGCTTAAGTTCAGAATCCTTAGGCAAAGGTGATGAAGGAGTATACAAGACTAAGGCGTTTTAAACACTCAATCGATATTGAAACACACAAGATATTAAGACGTTTGAAACACTGAGCCAAATTAAATAGATGAAAATTGAAGCGCAAAAATATTTCATTTCACAAAATGCCATAAATACAAAATGCCTTGGGTGGAGGACATAATGAAACGGAGATTACAAATATGATAGAAAAACGACTAAGTAAAACCTATGATTATGCATAGTCACTTGGAAGAGGATATTCTTTTCGAGGATAAGGTTGGTGAAGTTCTTCTTCAATTGGCAAAGGCGGTGGTTAGGATGATACCTCCTTAGGCATAGCGAATTCAGTTGTGGGCTTGCCCTTGGAGGAGGGAGGAGGAGACGCTCTAGATGATTCACTATTATTCGACGAATCGTATTCATCCGCTGCTGTCTTCATCTCCTCCTCCTTGGACTGATAAGAAAGAAAATCATTCATGGATGGGAGAGTATCCAAAGGAAATTTCGCGTCGGCATCAAGATAGAATGAACAATTTTTCCCCAAAGTGGGAAGGACCCTATAAGCCCGTCGTTATACCTCATCCAAACACCTATGTAATAGATGACGATGAAGGAAATAAGTTGAAGAATACTTTTAATGGTGAACATTTGAAAAAAAAAATGCTTAAACGCTGCCACACGATTGTGTATATTTTACTTGAAAATTTTATGAAAGTCTTGTTCGATATACAAAAATGGCGTCCCTTCATTTTAGTAACTTAATGGCGAAATGCTTAAGTTCAGAATCCTTAGGCAAAGGTGATGAAGGAGTATACAAGACTAAGGCGTTTTAAACACTCAGTCGATATTGAAACACACAAGATATTAAGACGTTTGAAACACTTAGCCAAATTAAATAGATGAAAATTGAAGCGCAAAATTTTTTCATTTCACAAAATGGCATAAATACAAAACGCAATGCGTGGAGGACATAATGAAAAGGAGATTACAAATATGATAGAAAAACGACTAAGTAAAACCTATGATTATGCATAGTCACTTGGAAGAGGATCTTCTTTTCGAGGATAAGGTTGGTGAAGTTCTTCTTCAATAGGCAAGGGCGGTGGTTAGGATGATACCTCCTCAGGCATAGCGAGTTCAGTTGTGGGCTTGCCCTTGGAGGAGGGAGGAGGATACACTCTAGATGATTCACTATTATTCGACAAATCGTATTCATCCGCTGC
Organism: Chamaenerion angustifolium; assembly: GCA_946814005.1. NCBI lineage: Eukaryota > Viridiplantae > Streptophyta > Magnoliopsida > Myrtales > Onagraceae > Chamaenerion > Chamaenerion angustifolium. The sequence continues at coordinate 9,278,986 of OX328279.1, forward strand.
TGTCTTCATCTCCTCCTCCCTGGACTGATAAGACAGAAAATCATTCATGGATGGGAGAGAATCCAAAGGAAAATTCGCGTCGGCATCAAGATAGAATGAACTATTTTTCCCCAAAGTGGGAAGGACCCTATCAGGTCGTCGTTATCCCCCATCCAAACGCCTATGTAATAGATCACGATGAAGGAAAAAAGTTGAAGAATACAAAAATGGCGTCGCTTCATTTTAGTAACTTAATGGCGAAATGCTTAAGTTCAGAATCCTTAGGCAAAGGTGATGAATGAGTATACAAGACTAGGGCGTTTTAAACACTCAGTCGATATTGAAACACACAAGATATTAAGATGTTTGAAACACTTAGCAAAATTAAATAGATGAAAATTGAAGCGCAAAAATCTTTCATTTCACAAAATGCCATAAATACAAAACGCAATGCGTGGAGGACATAATGAAAAGGAGATTACAAATATGATAGAAAAAAGACTAAGTAAAACCTATGATTATGCATAGTCACTTGGAAGAGGATCTTCTTTTCGAGGATAAGGTTGGTGAAGTTCTTCTTCAATAGGCAAAGGCGGTGGTTAGGATGATACCTCCTTAGGCATAGCGAATTCAGTTGTGGGCTTGCCCTTGGAGGAGGGAGGAGGAGACGCTCTAGATGATTCACTATTATTCGACGAATCGTATTCATCCGCTGCTGTCTTCATCTCCTCCTCCTTGGACTGATAAGACAGAAAATCATTCATGGATGGGAGAGTATCCAAAGGAAATTTCGCGTCGGCATCAAGATAGAATGAACAATTTTTCCCCAAAGTGGGAAGGACCCTATAAGCCCGTCGTTATACCTCATCCAAACACCTATGTAATAGATGACGATGAAGGAAATAAGTTGAAGAATACTTTTAATGGTGAACATTTGAAAAAAAAAATGCTTAAACGCTGCCACACGATTGTGTAAATTTTACTTGAAAATTTTATGAAAGTCTTGTTCGATATACAAAAATGGCGTCCCTTCATTTTAGTAACTTAATGGCGAAATGCTTAAGTTCAGAATCCTTAGGCAAAGGTGATGAAGGAGTATACAAGACTAAGGCGTTTTAAACACTCAGCCGATATTGAAACACACAAGATATTAAGACGTTTGAAACACTTAGCCAAATTAAATAGATGAAAATTGAAGCGCAAAATTTTTTCATTTCACAAAATGGCATAAATACAAAACGCAATGCGTGGAGGACATAATGAAAAGGAGATTACAAATATGATAGAAAAACGACTAAGTAAAACCTATGATTATGCATAGTCACTTGGAAGAGGATCTTCTTTTCGAGGATAAGGTTGGTGAAGTTCTTCTTCAATAGGCAAGGGCGGTGGTTAGGATGATACCTCCTCAGGCATAGCGAGTTCAGTTGTGGGCTTGCCCTTGGAGGAGGGAGGAGGATACACTCTAGATGATTCACTATTATTCGACAAATCGTATTCATCCGCTGCTGTCTTCATCTCCTCCTCCCTGGACTGATAAGACAGAAAATCATTCATGGATGGGAGAGAATCCAAAGGAAATTTCGCGTCGGCATCAAGATAGAATGAACTATTTTTCCCCAAAGTGGGAAGGACCCTATCAGGTCGTCGTTATCCCCCATCCAAACGCATATGTAATAGATCACGATGAAGGAAAAAAGTTGAAGAATACAAAAATGGCGTCGCTTCATTTTAGTAACTTAATGGCGAAATGCTTAAGTTCAGAATCCTTAGGCAAAGGTGATGAATGAGTATACAAGACTAGGGCGTTTTAAACACTCAGTCGATATTGAAACACACAAGATATTAAGATGTTTGAAACACTTAGCAAAATTAAATAGATGAAAATTGAAGCGCAAAAATCTTTCATTTCACAAAATGCCATAAATACAAAACGCAATGCGTGGAGGACATAATGAAAAGGAGATTACAAATATGATAGAAAAAAGACTAAGTAAAACCTATGATTATGCATAGTCACTTGGAAGAGGATCTTCTTTTCGAGGATAAGGTTGGTGAAGTTCTTCTTCAATAGGCAAAGGCGGTGGTTAGGATGATACCTCCTTAGGCATAGCGAATTCAGTTGTGGGCTTGCCCTTGGAGGAGGGAGGAGGAGACGCTCTAGATGATTCACTATTATTCGACGAATCGTATTCATCCGCTGCTGTCTTCATCTCCTCCTCCTTGGACTGATAAGAAAGAAAATCATTCATGGATGGGAGAGTATCCAAAGGAAATTTCGCGTCGGCATCAAGATAGAATGAACAATTTTTCCCCAAAGTGGGAAGGACCCTATAAGCCCGTCGTTATACCTCATCCAAACACCTATGTAATAGATGACGATGAAGGAAAGAAGTTGAAGAATACTTTTAATGGTGAACATTTGAAAAAAAAAATGCTTAAACGCTGCCACACGATTGTGTAAATTTTACTTGAAAATTTTATGAAAGTCTTGTTCGATATACAAAAATGGCGTCCCTTCATTTTAGTAACTTAATGGCGAAATGCTCAAGTTCAGAATCCTTAGGCAAAGGTGATGAAGGAGTATACAAGACTAAGGCATTTTAAACACTCAGTCGATATTGAAACACACAAGATATTAAGATGTTTGAAACACTTAGCAAAATTAAATAGATGAAAATTGAAGCGCAAAAATTTTTCATTTCACAAAATGCCATAAATACAAAACGCAATGATTGGAGGACATAATGAAAAGGAGATTACAAATATGATAGAAAAACGACTAAGTAAAACCTATGATTATGCATAGTCACTTGGAAGAGGATCTTCTTTTAGAGGATAAGGTTGGTGAAGTTCTTCTTCAATAGGCAAGGGCGGTGGTTAGGATGATACCTCCTCAGGCATAGCCAATTCAGTTGTGGGCTTGCCCTTGGAAGAGGGAGGAGGAGACGCTCTAGATGATTCACTAATATTCGACGAATCGTATTCATCCGCTGCTTTCTTTATCTCCTCCTCCCTGGACTGATAAAACAGAAAATGATTCATGGATGGGAGCGTATCCAAAGGAAATTTCGCGTCGGCATCAAGATAGAATGAACTATTTTTCCCCAAAGTGGGAAGGACCCTATAAGGCCGTCGATATACCTCATCCAAACACCTATGTAATAGATGACGATGAAGGAAAGAAGTTGAAGAAAACTTTTGATGGTGAACATTTGAAAAAATAAATATACTTAAACGCTGCCACACGATTGTGTAAATTTTACTTGAAAATTTTATGAAAGTCTTGTTCGATATACAAAAATGGCGTCGCTTCATTTTAGTAACTTAATGGCGAAATGCTTAAGTTCAGAATCCTTAGGCAAAGGTGATGAAGGAGTATACAAGACTAAGGCGTTTTAAACACTCAATCGATATTGAAACACACAAGATATTAAGACGTTTGAAACACTGAGCCAAATTAAATAGATGAAAATTGAAGCGCAAAAATATTTCATTTCACAAAATGCCATAAATACAAAATGCCTTGGGTGGAGGACATAATGAAACGGAGATTACAAATATGATAGAAAAACGACTAAGTAAAACCTATGATTATGCATAGTCACTTGGAAGAGGATATTCTTTTCGAGGATAAGGTTGGTGAAGTTCTTCTTCAATTGGCAAAGGCGGTGGTTAGGATGATACCTCCTTAGGCATAGCGAATTCAGTTGTGGGCTTGCCCTTGGAGGAGGGAGGAGGAGACGCTCTAGATGATTCACTATTATTCGACGAATCGTATTCATCCGCTGCTGTCTTCATCTCCTCCTCCTTGGACTGATAAGAAAGAAAATCATTCATGGATGGGAGAGTATCCAAAGGAAATTTCGCGTCGGCATCAAGATAGAATGAACAATTTTTCCCCAAAGTGGGAAGGACCCTATAAGCCCGTCGTTATACCTCATCCAAACACCTATGTAATAGATGACGATGAAGGAAATAAGTTGAAGAATACTTTTAATGGTGAACATTTGAAAAAAAAAATGCTTAAACGCTGCCACACGATTGTGTAAATTTTACTTGAAAATTTTATGAAAGTCTTGTTCGATATACAAAAATGGCGTCCCTTCATTTTAGTAACTTAATGGCGAAATGCTTAAGTTCAGAATCCTTAGGCAAAGGTGATGAAGGAGTATACAAGACTAAGGCGTTTTAAACACTCAGTCGATATTGAAACACACAAGATATTAAGACGTTTGAAACACTTAGCCAAATTAAATAGATGAAAATTGAAGCGCAAAATTTTTTCATTTCACAAAATGGCATAAATACAAAACGCAATGCGTGGAGGACATAATGAAAAGGAGATTACAAATATGATAGAAAAACGACTAAGTAAAACCTATGATTATGCATAGTCACTTGGAAGAGGATCTTCTTTTCGAGGATAAGGTTGGTGAAGTTCTTCTTGAATAGGCAAGGGCGGTGGTTAGGATGATACCTCCTCAGGCATAGCGAGTTCAGTTGTGGGCTTGCCCTTGGAGGTGGGAGGAGGATACACTCTAGATGATTCACTATTATTCGACAAATCGTATTCATCCGCTGCTGTCTTCATCTCCTCCTCCCTGGACTGATAAGACAGAAAATCATTCATGGATGGGAGAGAATCCAAAGGAAAATTCGCGTCGGCATCAAGATAGAATGAACTATTTTTCCCCAAAGTGGGAAGGACCCTATCAGGTCGTCGTTATCCCCCATCCAAACGCCTATGTAATAGATCACGATGAAGGAAAAAAGTTGAAGAATACAAAAATGGCGTCGCTTCATTTTAGTAACTTAATGGCGAAATGCTTAAGTTCAGAATCCTTAGGCAAAGGTGATGAATGAGTATACAAGACTAGGGCGTTTTAAACACTCAGTCGATATTGAAACACACAAGATATTAAGATGTTTGAAACACTTAGCAAAATTAAATAGATGAAAATTGAAGCGCAAAAATCTTTCATTTCACAAAATGCCATAAATACAAAACGCAATGCGTGGAGGACATAATGAAAAGGAGATTACAAATATGATAGAAAAAAGACTAAGTAAAACCTATGATTATGCATAGTCACTTGGAAGAGGATCTTCTTTTCGAGGATAAGGTTGGTGAAGTTCTTCTTCAATAGGCAAAGGCGGTGGTTAGGATGATACCTCCTTAGGCATAGCGAATTCAGTTGTGGGCTTGCCCTTGGAGGAGGGAGGAGGAGACGCTCTAGATGATTCACTATTATTCGACGAATCGTATTCATCCGCTGCTGTCTTCATCTCCTCCTCCTTGGACTGATAAGACAGAAAATCATTCATGGATGGGAGAGTATCCAAAGGAAATTTCGCGTCGGCATCAAGATAGAATGAACAATTTTTCCCCAAAGTGGGAAGGACCCTATAAGCCCGTCGTTATACCTCATCCAAACACCTATGTAATAGATGACGATGAAGGAAAGAAGTTGAAGAATACTTTTAATGGTGAACATTTGAAAAAAAAAATGCTTAAACGCTGCCACACGATTGTGTAAATTTTACTTGAAAATTTTATGAAAGTCTTGTTCGATATACAAAAATGGCGTCCCTTCATTTTAGTAACTTAATGGCGAAATGCTCAAGTTCAGAATCCTTAGGCAAAGGTGATGAAGGAGTATACAAGACTAGGGCGTTTTAAACACTCAGTCGATATTGAAACACACAAGATATTAAGATGTTTGAAACACTTAGCAAAATTAAATAGATGAAAATTGAAGCGCAAAAATCTTTCATTTCACAAAATGCCATAAATACAAAACGCAATGCGTGGAGGACATAATGAAAAGGAGATTACAAATATGATAGAAAAAAGACTAAGTAAAACCTATGATTATGCATAGTCACTTGGAAGAGGATCTTCTTTTCGAGGATAAGGTTGGTGAAGTTCTTCTTCAATAGGCAAAGGCGGTGGTTAGGATGATACCTCCTTAGGCATAGCGAATTCAGTTGTGGGCTTGCCCTTGGAGGAGGGAGGAGGAGACGCTCTAGATGATTCACTATTATTCGACGAATCGTATTCATCCGCTGCTGTCTTCATCTCCTCCTCCTTGGACTGATAAGACAGAAAATCATTCATGGATGGGAGAGTATCCAAAGGAAATTTCGCGTCGGCATCAAGATAGAATGAACAATTTTTCCCCAAAGTGGGAAGGACCCTATAAGCCCGTCGTTATACCTCATCCAAACACCTATGTAATAGATGACGATGAAGGAAAGAAGTTGAAGAATACTTTTAATGGTGAACATTTGAAAAAAAAAAATGCTTAAACGCTGCCACACGATTGTGTAAATTTTACTTGAAAATTTTATGAAAGTCTTGTTCGATATACAAAAATGGCGTCCCTTCATTTTAGTAACTTAATGGCGAAATGCTTAAGTTCAGAATCCTTAGGCAAAGGTGATGAAGGAGTATACAAGACTAAGGCGTTTTAAACACTCAGTCGATATTAAAACACACAAGATATTAAGACGTTTGAAACACTTAGCCAAATTAAATAGATGAAAATTGAAGCGCAAAATTTTTTCATTTCACAAAATGGCATAAATACAAAACGCAATGCGTGGAGGACATAATGAAAAAGAGATTACAAATATGATAGAAAAACGACTAAGTAAAACCTATGATTATGCATAGTCACTTGGAAGAGGATCTTCTTTTCGAGGATAAGGTTGGTGAAGTTCTTCTTCAATAGGCAAGGGCGGTGGTTAGGATGATACCTCCTCAGGCATAGCGAGTTCAGTTGTGGGCTTGACCTTGGAGGAGGGAGGAGGATACACTCTAGATGATTCACTATTATTCGACAAATCGTATTCATCCGCTGCTATCTTCATCTCCTCCTCCCTGGACTGATAAGACAGAAAATCATTCATGGATGGGAGAGAATCCAAAGGAAAATTCGCGTCGGCATCAAGATAGAATGAACTATTTTTCCCCAAAGTGGGAAGGACCCTATCAGGTCGTCGTTATCCCCCATCCAAACGCCTATGTAATAGATCACGATGAAGGAAAAAAGTTGAAGAATACAAAAGTGGCGTCGCTTCATTTTAGTAACTTAATGGCGAAATGCTTAAGTTCAGAATCCTTAGGCAAAGGTGATGAATGAGTATACAAGACTAGGGCGTTTTAAACACTCAGTCGATATTGAAACACACAAGATATTAAGATGTTTGAAACACTTAGCAAAATTAAATAGATGAAAATTGAAGCGCAAAAATCTTTCATTTCACAAAATGCCATAAATACAAAACGCAATGCGTGGAGGACATAATGAAAAGGAGATTACAAATATGATAGAAAAAAGACTAAGTAAAACCTATGATTATGCATAGTCACTTGGAAGAGGATCTTCTTTTCGAGGATAAGGTTGGTGAAGTTCTTCTTCAATAGGCAAAGGCGGTGGTTAGGATGATACCTCCTTAGGCATAGCGAATTCAGTTGTGGGCTTGCCCTTGGAGGAGGGAGGAGGAGACGCTCTAGATGATTCACTATTATTCGACGAATCGTATTCATCCGCTGCTGTCTTCATCTCCTCCTCCTTGGACTGATAAGACAGAAAATCATTCATGGATGGGAGAGTATCCAAAGGAAATTTCGCGTCGGCATCAAGATAGAATGAACTATTTTCCCCCAAAGTGGGAAGGACCCTATAAGGCCGTCGATATACCTCATCCAAACACCTATGTAATAGATGACGATGAAGGAAAGAAGTTGAAGAATACTTTTAATGGTGAACATTTGAAAAAAAAAATGCTTAAACGCTGCCACACGATTGTGTAAATTTTACTTGAAAATTTTATGAAAGTCTTGTTCGATATACAAAAATGGCGTCCCTTCATTTTAGTAACTTAATGGCGGAATGCTCAAGTTCAGAATCCTTAGGCAAAGGTGATGAAGGAGTATACAAGACTAGGGCGTTTTAAACACTCAGTCGATATTGAAACACACAAGATATTAAGATGTTTGAAACACTTAGCAAAATTAAATAGATGAAAATTGAAGCGCAAAAATCTTTCATTTCACAAAATGCCATAAATACAAAACGCAATGCGTGGAGGACATAATGAAAAGGAGATTACAAATATGATAGAAAAAAGACTAAGTAAAACCTATGATTATGCATAGTCACTTGGAAGAGGATCTTCTTTTCGAGGATAAGGTTGGTGAAGTTCTTCTTCAATAGGCAAAGGCGGTGGTTAGGATGATACCTCCTTAGGCATAGCGAATTCAGTTGTGGGCTTGCCCTTGGAGGAGGGAGGAGGAGACGCTCTAGATGATTCACTATTATTCGACGAATCGTATTCATCCGCTGCTGTCTTCATCTCCTCCTCCTTGGACTGATAAGAAAGAAAATCATTCATGGATGGGAGAGTATCCAAAGGAAATTTCGCGTCGGCATCAAGATAGAATGAACAATTTTTCCCCAAAGTGGGAAGGACCCTATAAGCCCGTCGTTATACCTCATCCAAACACCTATGTAATAGATGACGATGAAGGAAAGAAGTTGAAGAATACTTTTAATGGTGAACATTTGAAAAAAAAAATGCTTAAACGCTGCCACACGATTGTGTAAATTTTACTTGAAAATTTTATGAAAGTCTTGTTCGATATACAAAAATGGCGTCCCTTCATTTTAGTAACTTAATGGCGAAATGCTTAAGTTAAGAATCCTTAGGCAAAGGTGATGAAGGAGTATACAAGACTAAGGCGTTTTAAACACTCAGTCGATATTGAAACACACAAGATATTAAGACGTTTGAAACACTTAGCCAAATTAAATAGATGAAAATTGAAGCGCAAAATTTTTTCATTTCACAAAATGGCATAAATACAAAACGCAATGCGTGGAGGACATAATGAAAAGGAGATTACAAATATGATAGAAAAACGACTAAGTAAAACCTATGATTATGCATAGTCACTTGGAAGAGGATCTTCTTTTCGAGGATAAGGTTGGTGAAGTTCTTCTTCAATAGGCAAGGGCGGTGGTTAGGATGATACCTCCTCAGGCATAGCGAGTTCAGTTGTGGGCTTGCCCTTGGAGGAGGGAGGAGGATACACTCTAGATGATTCACTATTATTCGACAAATCGTATTCATCCGCTGCTGTCTTCATCTCCTCCTCCCTGGACTGATAAGACAGAAAATCATTCATGGATGGGAGAGAATCCAAAGGAAAATTCGCGTCGGCATCAAGATAGAATGAACTATTTTTCCCCAAAGTGGGAAGGACCCTATCAGGTCGTCGTTATCCCCCATCCAAACGCCTATGTAATAGATCACGATGAAGGAAAAAAGTTGAAGAATACAAAAATGGCGTCGCTTCATTTTAGTAACTTAATGGCGAAATGCTTAAGTTCAGAATCCTTAGGCAAAGGTGATGAATGAGTATACAAGACTAGGGCGTTTTAAACACTCAGTCGATATTGAAACACACAAGATATTAAGATGTTTGAAACACTTAGCAAAATTAAATAGATGAAAATTGAAGCGCAAAAATCTTTCATTTCACAAAATGCCATAAATACAAAACGCAATGCGTGGAGGACATAATGAAAAGGAGATTACAAATATGATAGAAAAACGACTAAGTAAAACCTATGATTATGCATAGTCACTTGGAAGAGGATCTTCTTTTCGAGGATAAGGTTGGTGAAGTTCTTCTTGAATAGGCAAGGGCGGTGGTTAGGATGATACCTCCTCAGGCATAGCCAATTCAGTTGTGGGCTTGCCCTTGGAAGAGGGAGGAGGAGACGCTCTAGATGATTCACTAATATTCGACGAATCGTATTCATCCGCTGCTTTCTTTATCTCCTCCTCCCTGGACTGATAAAACAGAAAATGATTCATGGATGGGAGCGTATCCAAAGGAAATTTCGCGTCGGCATCAAGATAGAATGAACTATTTTCCCCCGAAGTGGGAAGGACCCTATAAGGCCGTCGATATACCTCATCCAAACACCTATGTAATAGATGACGATGAAGGAAAGAAGTTGAAGACTACTTTTAATGGTGAACATTTGAAAAAAAAAACATGCTTAAACGCTGCCACACGATTGTATAAACTGTACTTGAAAATTTTATGAAAGTCTTGTTCGATATACAAAAATGGGGTCCCTTCATTTTAGTAACTTAATGGCGAAATGCTTAAGTTCAGAATCCTTAGGCAAAGGTGATGAAGTAGTATACAAGACTAAGGCGTTTTAAACACTTAGTCGATATTGAAACACACAAGATATTTAGACGTTTGAAACACTTAGCCAAATTAAATAGATGAAAATTGAAGCGCAAAAATCTTTCATTTCACAAAATGCCATAAATACACAACGCAATGCGTGGAGGACATATTGAAAAGGAGATTACAAATATGATAGAAAAACGACTAAGTAAAACCTATGATTATGCATAGTCACTTGGAAGAGGATCTTCTTTTCGAGGATAAGGTTGGTGAAGTTCTTCTTGAATAGGCAAGGGCGGTGGTTAGGATGATACCTCCTCAGGCATAGCCAATTCAGTTGTGGGCTTGCCCTTGGAAGAGGGAGGAGGAGACGCTCTAGATGATTCACTAATATTCGACGAATCGTATTCATCCGCTGCTTTCTTTATCTCCTCCTCCCTGGACTGATAAAACAGAAAATGATTCATGGATGGGAGCGTATCCAAAGGAAATTTCGCGTCGGCATCAAGATAGAATGAACTATTTTCCCCCGAAGTGGGAAGGACCCTATAAGGCCGTCGATATACCTCATCCAAACACCTATGTAATAGATGACGATGAAGGAAAGAAGTTGAAGACTACTTTTAATGGTGAACATTTGAAAAAAAAAACATGCTTAAACGCTGCCACACGATTGTATAAACTGTACTTGAAAATTTTATGAAAGTCTTGTTCGATATACAAAAATGGGGTCCCTTCATTTTAGTAACTTAATGGCGAAATGCTTAAGTTCAGAATCCTTAGGCAAAGGTGATGAAGTAGTATACAAGACTAAGGCGTTTTAAACACTTAGTCGATATTGAAACACACAAGATATTTAGACGTTTGAAACACTTAGCCAAATTAAATAGATGAAAATTGAAGCGCAAAAATCTTTCATTTCACAAAATGCCATAAATACACAACGCAATGCGTGGAGGACATATTGAAAAGGAGATTACAAATATGATAGAAAAACGACTAAGTAAAACCTATGATTATGCATAGTCACTTGGAAGAGGATCTTCTTTTCGAGGATAAGGTTGGTGAAGTTCTTCTTGAATAGGCAAGGGCGGTGGTTAGGATGATACCTCCTCAGGCATAGCCAATTCAGTTGTGGGCTTGCCCTTGGAAGAGGGAGGAGGAGACGCTCTAGATGATTCACTAATATTCGACGAATCGTATTCATCCGCTGCTTTCTTTATCTCCTCCTCCCTGGACTGATAAAACAGAAAATGATTCATGGATGGGAGCGTATCCAAAGGAAATTTCGCGTCGGCATCAAGATAGAATGAACTATTTTCCCCCAAAGTGGGAAGGACCCTATAAGGCCGTCGATATACCTCATCCAAACACCTATGTAATATATGACGATGAAGGAAAGAAGTTGAAGACTACTTTTAATGGTGAACATTTGAAAAAAAAAACATGCTTAAACGCTGCCACACGATTGTATAAACTGTACTTGAAAATTTTATGAAAGTCTTGTTCGATATACAAAAATGGGGTCCCTTCATTTTAGTAACTTAATGGCGAAATGCTTAAGTTCAGAATCCTTAGGCAAAGGTGATGAAGTAGTATACAAGACTAAGGCGTTTTAAACACTTAGTCGATATTGAAACACACAAGATATTTAGACGTTTGAAACACTTAGCCAAATTAAATAGATGAAAATTGAAGCGCAAAAATCTTTCATTTCACAAAATGCCATAAATACACAACGCAATGCGTGGAGGACATATTGAAAAGGAGATTACAAATATGATAGAAAAACGACTAAGTAAAACCTATGATTATGCATAGTCACTTGGAAGAGGATCTTCTTTTCGAGGATAAGGTTGGTGAAGTTCTTCTTGAATAGGCAAGGGCGGTGGTTAGGATGATACCTCCTCAGGCATAGCCAATTCAGTTGTGGGCTTGCCCTTGGAAGAGGGAGGAGGAGACGCTCTAGATGATTCACTAATATTCGACGAATCGTATTCATCCACTGCTGTCTTCATCTCCTCCTCCCTGGACTGATAAGACAGAAAATCATTCATGGATGGGAGAGTATCCAAAGGAAATTTCGCGTCGGCATCAAGATAGAATGAACAATTTTTCCCCAAAGTGGGAAGGACCCTATAAGCCCGTCGTTATACCTCATCCAAACACCTATGTAATAGATGACGATGAAGGAAAGAAGTTGAAGAATACTTTTAATGGTGAACATTTGAAAAAAAAAAATGCTTAAACGCTGCCACACGATTGTGTAAATTTTACTTGAAAATTTTATGAAAGTCTTGTTCGATATACAAAAATGGCGTCCCTTCATTTTAGTAACTTAATGGCGAAATGCTTAAGTTCAGAATCCTTAGGCAAAGGTGATGAAGGAGTATACAAGACTAAGGCGTTTTAAACACTCAATCGATATTGAAACACACAAGATATTAAGACGTTTGAAACACTTAGCCAAATTAAATAGATGAAAATTGAAGCGCAAAATTTTTTCATTTCACAAAATGGCATAAATACAAAACGCAATGCGTGGAGGACATAATGAAAAGGAGATTACAAATATGATAGAAAAACGACTAAGTAAAACCTATGATTATGCATAGTCACTTGGAAGAGGATCTTCTTTTCGAGGATAAGGTTGGTGAAGTTCTTCTTCAATAGGCAAGGGCGGTGGTTAGGATGATACCTCCTCAGGCATAGCGAGTTCAGTTGTGGGCTTGCCCTTGGAGGAGGGAGGAGGATACGCTCTAGATGATTCACTATTATTCGACAAATCGTATTCATCCGCTGCTGTCTTCATCTCCTCCTCCCTGGACTGATAAGACAGAAAATCATTCATGGATGGGAGAGAATCCAAAGGAAATTTCGCGTCGGCATCAAGATAGAATGAACTATTTTCCCCCAAAGTGGGAAGGACCCTATAAGGCCGTCGATATACCTCATCCAAACACCTATGTAATAGATGACGATGAAGGGAAGAAGTTGAAGAATAGTTTTAATGGTGAACATTTGAAAAAATAAATATACTTAAACGCTGCCACACGATTGTGTAAATTTTACTTGAAAATTTTATGAAAGTCTTGTTCGATATACAAAAATGGCGTCGCTTCATTTTAGTAACTTAATGGCGAAATGCTTAAGTTCAGAATCCTTAGGCAAAGGTGATGAAGGAGTATACAAGACTAAGGCGTTTTAAACACTCAATCGATATTGAAACACACAAGATATTAAGACGTTTGAAACACTGAGCCAAATTAAATAGATGAAAATTGAAGCGCAAAAATATTTCATTTCACAAAATGCCATAAATACAAAATGCCTTGGGTGGAGGACATAATGAAACGGAGATTACAAATATGATAGAAAAACGACTAAGTAAAACCTATGATTATGCATAGTCACTTGGAAGAGGATATTCTTTTCGAGGATAAGGTTGGTGAAGTTCTTCTTCAATTGGCAAAGGCGGTGGTTAGGATGATACCTCCTTAGGCATAGCGAATTCAGTTGTGGGCTTGCCCTTGGAGGAGGGAGGAGGAGACGCTCTAGATGATTCACTATTATTCGACGAATCGTATTCATCCGCTGCTGTCTTCATCTCCTCCTCCTTGGACTGATAAGAAAGAAAATCATTCATGGATGGGAGAGTATCCAAAGGAAATTTCGCGTCGGCATCAAGATAGAATGAACAATTTTTCCCCAAAGTGGGAAGGACCCTATAAGCCCGTCGTTATACCTCATCCAAACACCTATGTAATAGATGACGATGAAGGAAATAAGTTGAAGAATACTTTTAATGGTGAACATTTGAAAAAAAAAATGCTTAAACGCTGCCACACGATTGTGTAAATTTTACTTGAAAATTTTATGAAAGTGTTGTTCGATATACAAAAATGGCGTCCCTTCATTTTAGTAACTTAATGGCGAAATGCTTAAGTTCAGAATCCTTAGGCAAAGGTGATGAAGGAGTATACAAGACTAAGGCGTTTTAAACACTCAGTCGATATTGAAACACACAAGATATTAAGACGTTTGAAACACTTAGCCAAATTAAATGGATGAAAATTGAAGCGCAAAATTTTTTCATTTCACAAAATGCCATAAATACACAACGCAATGCGTGGAGGACATATTGAAAAGGAGATTACAAATATGATAGAAAAACGACTAAGTAAAACCTATGATTATGCATAGTCACTTGGAAGAGGATCTTCTTTTCGAGGATAAGGTTGGTGAAGTTCTTCTTGAATAGGCAAGGGCGGTGGTTAGGATGATACCTCCTCAGGCATAGCCAATTCAGTTGTGGGCTTGCCCTTGGAAGAGGGAGGAGGAGACGCTCTAGATGATTCACTAATATTCGACGAATCGTATTCATCCGCTGCTTTCTTTATCTCCTCCTCCCTGGACTGATAAAACAGAAAATGATTCATGGATGGGAGCGTATCCAAAGGAAATTTCGCGTCGGCATCAAGATAGAATGAACTATTTTCCCCCGAAGTGGGAAGGACCCTATAAGGCCGTCGATATACCTCATCCAAACACCTATGTAATAGATGACGATGAAGGAAAGAAGTTGAAGACTACTTTTAATGGTGAACATTTGAAAAAAAAAACATGCTTAAACGCTGCCACACGATTGTATAAACTGTACTTGAAAATTTTATGAAAGTCTTGTTCGATATACAAAAATGGGGTCCCTTCATTTTAGTAACTTAATGGCGAAATGCTTAAGTTCAGAATCCTTAGGCAAAGGTGATGAAGTAGTATACAAGACTAAGGCGTTTTAAACACTTAGTCGATATTGAAACACACAAGATATTTAGACGTTTGAAACACTTAGCCAAATTAAATAGATGAAAATTGAAGCGCAAAAATCTTTCATTTCACAAAATGCCATAAATACACAACGCAATGCGTGGAGGACATATTGAAAAGGAGATTACAAATATGATAGAAAAACGACTAAGTAAAACCTATGATTATGCATAGTCACTTGGAAGAGGATCTTCTTTTCGAGGATAAGGTTGGTGAAGTTCTTCTTGAATAGGCAAGGGCGGTGGTTAGGATGATACCTCCTCAGGCATAGCCAATTCAGTTGTGGGCTTGCCCTTGGAAGAGGGAGGAGGAGACGCTCTAGATGATTCACTAATATTCGACGAATCGTATTCATCCGCTGCTTTCTTTATCTCCTCCTCCCTGGACTGATAAAACAGAAAATGATTCATGGATGGGAGCGTATCCAAAGGAAATTTCGCGTCGGCATCAAGATAGAATGAACTATTTTCCCCCAAAGTGGGAAGGACCCTATAAGGCCGTCGATATACCTCATCCAAACACCTATGTAATAGATGACGATGAAGGAAAGAAGTTGAAGACTACTTTTAATGGTGAACATTTGAAAAAAAAAACATGCTTAAACGCTGCCACACGATTGTATAAACTGTACTTGAAACTTTTATGAAAGTCTTGTTCGATATACAAAAATGGGGTCCCTTCATTTTAGTAACTTAATGGCGAAATGCTTAAGTTCAGAATCCTTAGGCAAAGGTGATGAAGTAGTATACAAGACTAAGGCGTTTTAAACACTTAGTCGATATTGAAACACACAAGATATTTAGACGTTTGAAACACTTAGCCAAATTAAATAGATGAAAATTGAAGCGCAAAAATCTTTCATTTCACAAAATGCCATAAATACACAACGCAATGCGTGGAGGACATATTGAAAAGGAGATTACAAATATGATAGAAAAACGACTAAGTAAAACCTATGATTATGCATAGTCACTTGGAAGAGGATCTTCTTTTCGAGGATAAGGTTGGTGAAGTTCTTCTTGAATAGGCAAGGGCGGTGGTTAGGATGATACCTCCTCAGGCATAGCCAATTCAGTTGTGGGCTTGCCCTTGGAAGAGGGAGGAGGAGACGCTCTAGATGATTCACTAATATTCGACGAATCGTATTCATCCGCTGCTTTCTTTATCTCCTCCTCCCTGGACTGATAAAACAGAAAATGATTCATGGATGGGAGCGTATCCAAAGGAAATTTCGCGTCGGCATCAAGATAGAATGAACTATTTTCCCCCAAAGTGGGAAGGACCCTATAAGGCCGTCGATATACCTCATCCAAACACCTATGTAATAGATGACGATGAAGGAAAGAAGTTGAAGACTACTTTTAATGGTGAACATTTGAAAAAAAAAACATGCTTAAACGCTGCCACACGATTGTATAAACTGTACTTGAAAATTTTATGAAAGTCTTGTTCGATATACAAAAATGGGGTCCCTTCATTTTAGTAACTTAATGGCGAAATGCTTAAGTTCAGAATCCTTAGGCAAAGGTGATGAAGGAGTATACAAGACTAAGGCGTTTTAAACACTCAATCGATATTGAAACACACAAGATATTAAGACGTTTGAAACACTGAGCCAAATTAAATAGATGAAAATTGAAGCGCAAAAATATTTCATTTCACAAAATGCCATAAATACAAAATGCCTTGGGTGGAGGACATAATGAAACGGAGATTACAAATATGATAGAAAAACGACTAAGTAAAACCTATGATTATGCATAGTCACTTGGAAGAGGATATTCTTTTCGAGGATAAGGTTGGTGAAGTTCTTCTTCAATTGGCAAAGGCGGTGGTTAGGATGATACCTCCTTAGGCATAGCGAATTCAGTTGTGGGCTTGCCCTTGGAGGAGGGAGGAGGAGACGCTCTAGATGATTCACTATTATTCGACGAATCGTATTCATCCGCTGCTGTCTTCATCTCCTCCTCCTTGGACTGATAAGAAAGAAAATCATTCATGGATGGGAGAGTATCCAAAGGAAATTTCGCGTCGGCATCAAGATAGAATGAACAATTTTTCCCCAAAGTGGGAAGGACCCTATAAGCCCGTCGTTATACCTCATCCAAACACCTATGTAATAGATGACGATGAAGGAAATAAGTTGAAGAATACTTTTAATGGTGAACATTTGAAAAAAAAAATGCTTAAACGCTGCCACACGATTGTGTAAATTTTACTTGAAAATTTTATGAAAGTCTTGTTCGATATACAAAAATGGCGTCCCTTCATTTTAGTAACTTAATGGCGAAATGCTTAAGTTCAGAATCCTTAGGCAAAGGTGATGAAGGAGTATACAAGACTAAGGCGTTTTAAACACTCAGTCGATATTGAAACACACAAGATATTAAGACGTTTGAAACACTTAGCCAAATTAAATGGATGAAAATTGAAGCGCAAAATTTTTTCATTTCACAAAATGGCATAAATACAAAACGCAATGCGTGGAGGACATAATGAAAAGGAGATTACAAATATGATAGAAAAACGACTAAGTAAAACCTATGATTATGCATAGTCACTTGGAAGAGGATCTTCTTTTCGAGGATAAGGTTGGTGAAGTTCTTCTTCAATAGGCAAGGGCGGTGGTTAGGATGATACCTCCTCAGGCATAGCGAGTTCAGTTGTGGGCTTGCCCTTGGAGGAGGGAGGAGGATACACTCTAGATGATTCACTATTATTCGACAAATCGTATTCATCCGCTGCTGTCTTCATCTCCTCCTCCCTGGACTGATAAGACAGAAAATCATTCATGGATGGGAGAGAATCCAAAGGAAATTTCGCGTCGGCATCAAGATAGAATGAACTATTTTTCCCCAAAGTGGGAAGGACCCTATCAGGTCGTCGTTATCCCCCATCCAAACGCCTATGTAATAGATCACGATGAAGGAAAAAAGTTGAAGAATACAAAAATGGCGTCGCTTCATTTTAGTAACTTAATGGCGAAATGCTTAAGTTCAGAATCCTTAGGCAAAGGTGATGAAGTAGTATACAAGACTAAGGCGTTTTAAACACTTAGTCGATATTGAAACACACAAGATATTTAGACGTTTGAAACACTTAGCCAAATTAAATAGATGAAAATTGAAGCGCAAAAATCTTTCATTTCACAAAATGCCATAAATACACAACGCAATGCGTGGAGGACATATTGAAAAGGAGATTACAAATATGATAGAAAAACGACTAAGTAAAACCTATGATTATGCATAGTCACTTGGAAGAGGATCTTCTTTTCGAGGATAAGGTTGGTGAAGTTCTTCTTGAATAGGCAAGGGCGGTGGTTAGGATGATACCTCCTCAGGCATAGCCAATTCAGTTGTGGGCTTGCCCTTGGAAGAGGGAGGAGGAGACGCTCTAGATGATTCACTAATATTCGACGAATCGTATTCATCCGCTGCTTTCTTTATCTCCTCCTCCCTGGACTGATAAAACAGAAAATGATTCATGGATGGGAGCGTATCCAAAGGAAATTTCGCGTCGGCATCAAGATAGAATGAACTATTTTCCCCCAAAGTGGGAAGGACCCTATAAGGCCGTCGATATACCTCATCCAAACACCTATGTAATAGATGACGATGAAGGAAAGAAGTTGAAGACTACTTTTAATGGTGAACATTTGAAAAAAAAAACATGCTTAAACGCTGCCACACGATTGTATAAACTGTACTTGAAAATTTTATGAAAGTCTTGTTCGATATACAAAAATGGGGTCCCTTCATTTTAGTAACTTAATGGCGAAATGCTTAAGTTCAGAATCCTTAGGCAAAGGTGATGAAGGAGTATACAAGACTAAGGCGTTTTAAACACTCAATCGATATTGAAACACACAAGATATTAAGACGTTTGAAACACTGAGCCAAATTAAATAGATGAAAATTGAAGCGCAAAAATATTTCATTTCACAAAATGCCATAAATACAAAATGCCTTGGGTGGAGGACATAATGAAACGGAGATTACAAATATGATAGAAAAACGACTAAGTAAAACCTATGATTATGCATAGTCACTTGGAAGAGGATATTCTTTTCGAGGATAAGGTTGGTGAAGTTCTTCTTCAATTGGCAAAGGCGGTGGTTAGGATGATACCTCCTTAGGCATAGCGAATTCAGTTGTGGGCTTGCCCTTGGAGGAGGGAGGAGGAGACGCTCTAGATGATTCACTATTATTCGACGAATCGTATTCATCCGCTGCTGTCTTCATCTCCTCCTCCTTGGACTGATAAGAAAGAAAATCATTCATGGATGGGAGAGTATCCAAAGGAAATTTCGCGTCGGCATCAAGATAGAATGAACAATTTTTCCCCAAAGTGGGAAGGACCCTATAAGCCCGTCGTTATACCTCATCCAAACACCTATGTAATAGATGACGATGAAGGAAAGAAGTTGAAGAATACTTTTAATGGTGAACATTTGAAAAAAAAAATGCTTAAACGCTGCCACACGATTGTGTAAATTTTACTTGAAAATTTTATGAAAGTCTTGTTCGATATACAAAAATGGCGTCCCTTCATTTTAGTAACTTAATGGCGAAATGCTTAAGTTCAGAATCCTTAGGCAAAGGTGATGAAGGAGTATACAAGACTAAGGCGTTTTAAACACTCAGTCGATATTGAAACACACAAGATATTAAGACGTTTGAAACACTTAGCCAAATTAAATGGATGAAAATTGAAGCGCAAAATTTTTTCATTTCACAAAATGGCATAAATACAAAACGCAATGCGTGGAGGACATAATGAAAAGGAGATTACAAATATGATAGAAAAATGACTAAGTAAAACCTATGATTATGCATAGTCACTTGGAAGAGGATCTTCTTTTCGAGCATAAGGTTGGTGAAGTTCTTCTTCAATAGGCAAGGGCGGTGGTTAGGATGATACCTCCTCAGGCATAGCGAGTTCAGTTGTGGGCTTGCCCTTGGAGGAGGGAGGAGGATACACTCTAGATGATTCACTATTATTCGACAAATCGTATTCATCCGCTGCTGTCTTCATCTCCTCCTCCCTGGACTGATAAGACAGAAAATCATTCATGGATGGGAGAGAATCCAAAGGAAATTTCGCGTCGGCATCAAGATAGAATGAACTATTTTTCCCCAAAGTGGGAAGGACCCTATCAGGTCGTCGTTATCCCCCATCCAAACGCCTATGTAATAGATCACGATGAAGGAAAAAAGTTGAAGAATACAAAAATGGCGTCGCTTCATTTTAGTAACTTAATGGCGAAATGCTTAAGTTCAGAATCCTTAGGCAAAGGTGATGAATGAGTATACAAGACTAGGGCGTTTTAAACACTCAGTCGATATTGAAACACACAAGATATTAAGATGTTTGAAACACTTAGCAAAATTAAATAGATGAAAATTGAAGCGCAAAAATCTTTCATTTCACAAAATGCCATAAATACAAAACGCAATGCGTGGAGGACATAATGAAAAGGAGATTACAAATATGATAGAAAAAAGACTAAGTAAAACCTATGATTATGCATAGTCACTTGGAAGAGGATCTTATTTTCGAGGATAAGGTTGGTGAAGTTCTTCTTGAATAGGCAAGGGCGGTGGTTAGGATGATACCTCCTCAGGCATAGCCAATTCAGTTGTGGGCTTGCCCTTGGAAGAGGGAGGAGGAGACGCTCTAGATGATTCACTAATATTCGACGAATCGTATTCATCCGCTGCTTTCTTTATCTCCTCCTCCCTGGACTGATAAAACAGAAAATGATTCATGGATGGGAGCGTATCCAAAGGAAATTTCGCGTCGGCATCAAGATAGAATGAACTATTTTCCCCCAAAGTGGGAAGGACCCTATAAGGTCGTCGATATACCTCATCCAAACACCTATGTAATAGATGACGATGAAGGAAAGAAGTTGAAGACTACTTTTAATGGTGAACATTTGAAAAAAAAAACATGCTTAAACGCTGCCACACGATTGTATAAACTGTACTTGAAAATTTTATGAAAGTCTTGTTCGATATACAAAAATGGGGTCCCTTCATTTTAGTAACTTAATGGCGAAATGCTTAAGTTCAGAATCCTTAGGCAAAGGTGATGAAGTAGTATACAAGACTAAGGCGTTTTAAACACTTAGTCGATATTGAAACACACAAGATATTTAGACGTTTGAAACACTTAGCCAAATTAAATAGATGAAAATTGAAGCGCAAAAATCTTTCATTTCACAAAATGCCATAAATACACAACGCAATGCGTGGAGGACATATTGAAAAGGAGATTACAAATATGATAGAAAAACGACTAAGTAAAACCTATGATTATGCATAGTCACTTGGAAGAGGATCTTCTTTTCGAGGATAAGGTTGGTGAAGTTCTTCTTGAATAGGCAAGGGCGGTGGTTAGGATGATACCTCCTCAGGCATAGCCAATTCAGTTGTGGGCTTGCCCTTGGAAGAGGGAGGAGGAGACGCTCTAGATGATTCACTAATATTCGACGAATCGTATTCATCCGCTGCTTTCTTTATCTCCTCCTCCCTGGACTGATAAAACAGAAAATGATTCATGGATGGGAGCGTATCCAAAGGAAATTTCGCGTCGGCATCAAGATAGAATGAACTATTTTCCCCCAAAGTGGGAAGGACCCTATAAGGCCGTCGATATACCTCATCCAAACACCTATGTAATAGATGACGATGAAGGAAAGAAGTTGAAGACTACTTTTAATGGTGAACATTTGAAAAAAAAAACATGCTTAAACGCTGCCACACGATTGTATAAACTGTACTTGAAAATTTTATGAAAGTCTTGTTCGATATACAAAAATGGGGTCCCTTCATTTTAGTAACTTAATGGCGAAATGCTTAAGTTCAGAATCCTTAGGCAAAGGTGATGAAGTAGTATACAAGACTAAGGCGTTTTAAACACTTAGTCGATATTGAAACACACAAGATATTTAAAAGTTTGAAACACTTAGCCAAATTAAATAGATGAAAATTGAAGCGCAAAAATCTTTCATTTCACAAAATGCCATAAATACACAACGCAATGCGTGGAGGACATATTGAAAAGGAGATTACAAATATGATAGAAAAACGACTAAGTAAAACCTATGATTATGCATAGTCACTTGGAAGAGGATCTTCTTTTCGAGGATAAGGTTGGTGAAGTTCTTCTTGAATAGGCAAGGGCGGTGGTTAGGATGATACCTCCTCAGGCATAGCCAATTCAGTTGTGGGCTTGCCCTTGGAAGAGGGAGGAGGAGACGCTCTAGATGATTCACTAATATTCGACGAATCGTATTCATCCGCTGCTTTCTTTATCTCCTCCTCCCTGGACTGATAAAACAGAAAATGATTCATGGATGGGAGCGTATCCAAAGGAAATTTCGCGTCGGCATCAAGATAGAATGAACTATTTTCCCCCAAAGTGGGAAGGACCCTATAAGGCCGTCGATATACCTCATCCAAACACCTATGTAATAGATGACGATGAAGGAAAGAAGTTGAAGACTACTTTTAATGGTGAACATTTGAAAAAAAAAACATGCTTAAACGCTGCCACACGATTGTATAAACTGTACTTGAAACTTTTATGAAAGTCTTGTTCGATATACAAAAATGGGGTCCCTTCATTTTAGTAACTTAATGGCGAAATGCTTAAGTTCAGAATCCTTAGGCAAAGGTGATGAAGTAGTATACAAGACTAAGGCGTTTTAAACACTTAGTCGATATTGAAACACACAAGATATTTAGACGTTTGAAACACTTAGCCAAATTAAATAGATGAAAATTGAAGCGCAAAAATCTTTCATTTCACAAAATGCCATAAATACACAACGCAATGCGTGGAGGACATATTGAAAAGGAGATTACAAATATGATAGAAAAACGACTAAGTAAAACCTATGATTATGCATAGTCACTTGGAAGAGGATCTTCTTTTCGAGGATAAGGTTGGTGAAGTTCTTCTTGAATAGGCAAGGGCGGTGGTTAGGATGATACCTCCTCAGGCATAGCCAATTCAGTTGTGGGCTTGCCCTTGGAAGAGGGAGGAGGAGACGCTCTAGATGATTCACTAATATTCGACGAATCGTATTCATCCACTGCTGTCTTCATCTCCTCCTCCCTGGACTGATAAGACAGAAAATCATTCATGGATGGGAGAGTATCCAAAGGAAATTTCGCGTCGGCATCAAGATAGAATGAACAATTTTTCCCCAAAGTGGGAAGGACCCTATAAGCCCGTCGTTATACCTCATCCAAACACCTATGTAATAGATGACGATGAAGGAAAGAAGTTGAAGAATACTTTTAATGGTGAACATTTGAAAAAAAAAAATGCTTAAACGCTGCCACACGATTGTGTAAATTTTACTTGAAAATTTTATGAAAGTCTTGTTCGATATACAAAAATGGCGTCCCTTCATTTTAGTAACTTAATGGCGAAATGCTTAAGTTCAGAATCCTTAGGCAAAGGTGATGAAGGAGTATACAAGACTAAGGCGTTTTAAACACTCAATCGATATTGAAACACACAAGATATTAAGACGTTTGAAACACTTAGCCAAATTAAATAGATGAAAATTGAAGCGCAAAATTTTTTCATTTCACAAAATGGCATAAATACAAAACGCAATGCGTGGAGGACATAATGAAAAGGAGATTACAACTATGATAGAAAAACGACTAAGTAAAACCTATGATTATGCATAGTCACTTGGAAGAGGATCTTCTTTTCGAGGATAAGGTTGGTGAAGTTCTTCTTCAATAGGCAAGGGCGGTGGTTAGGATGATACCTCCTCAGGCATAGCGAGTTCAGTTGTGGGCTTGCCCTTAGAGGAGGGAGGAGGATACGCTCTAGATGATTCACTATTATTCGACAAATCGTATTCATCCGCTGCTGTCTTCATCTCCTCCTCCCTGGACTGATAAGACAGAAAATCATTCATGGATGGGAGAGAATCCAAAGGAAATTTCGCGTCGGCATCAAGATAGAATGAACTATTTTCCCCCAAAGTGGGAAGGACCCTATAAGGCCGTCGATATACCTCATCCAAACACCTATGTAATAGATGACGATGAAGGGAAGAAGTTGAAGAATAGTTTTAATGGTGAACATTTGAAAAAATAAATATACTTAAACGCTGCCACACGATTGTGTAAATTTTACTTGAAAATTTTATGAAAGTCTTGTTCGATATACAAAAATGGCGTCGCTTCATTTTAGTAACTTAATGGCGAAATGCTTAAGTTCAGAATCCTTAGGCAAAGGTGATGAAGGAGTATACAAGACTAAGGCGTTTTAAACACTCAATCGATATTGAAACACACAAGATATTAAGACGTTTGAAACACTGAGCCAAATTAAATAGATGAAAATTGAAGCGCAAAAATATTTCATTTCACAAAATGCCATAAATACAAAATGCCTTGGGTGGAGGACATAATGAAACGGAGATTACAAATATGATAGAAAAACGACTAAGTAAAACCTATGATTATGCATAGTCACTTGGAAGAGGATATTCTTTTCGAGGATAAGGTTGGTGAAGTTCTTCTTCAATTGGCAAAGGCGGTGGTTAGGATGATACCTCCTTAGGCATAGCGAATTCAGTTGTGGGCTTGCCCTTGGAGGAGGGAGGAGGAGACGCTCTAGATGATTCACTATTATTCGACGAATCGTATTCATCCGCTGCTGTCTTCATCTCCTCCTCCTTGGACTGATAAGAAAGAAAATCATTCATGGATGGGAGAGTATCCAAAGGAAATTTCGCGTCGGCATCAAGATAGAATGAACAATTTTTCCCCAAAGTGGGAAGGACCCTATAAGCCCGTCGTTATACCTCATCCAAACACCTATGTAATAGATGACGATGAAGGAAATAAGTTGAAGAATACTTTTAATGGTGAACATTTGAAAAAAAAAATGCTTAAACGCTGCCACACGATTGTGTAAATTTTACTTGAAAATTTTATGAAAGTCTTGTTCGATATACAAAAATGGCGTCCCTTCATTTTAGTAACTTAATGGCGAAATGCTTAAGTTCAGAATCCTTAGGCAAAGGTGATGAAGGAGTATACAAGACTAAGGCGTTTTAAACACTCAGTCGATATTGAAACACACAAGATATTAAGACGTTTGAAACACTTAGCCAAATTAAATGGATGAAAATTGAAGCGCAAAATTTTTTCATTTCACAAAATGGCATAAATACAAAACGCAATGCGTGGAGGACATAATGAAAAGGAGATTACAAATATGATAGAAAAACGACTAAGTAAAACCTATGATTATGCATAGTCACTTGGAAGAGGATCTTCTTTTCGAGGATAAGGTTGGTGAAGTTCTTCTTCAATAGGCAAGGGCGGTGGTTAGGATGATACCTCCTCAGGCATAGCGAGTTCAGTTGTGGGCTTTCCCTTGGAGGAGGGAGGAGGATACACTCTAGATGATTCACTATTATTCGACAAATCGTATTCATCCGCTGCTGTCTTCATCTCCTCCTCCCTGGACTGATAAGACAGAAAATCATTCATGGATGGGAGAGAATCCAAAGGAAATTTCGCGTCGGCATCAAGATAGAATGAACTATTTTTCCCCAAAGTGGGAAGGACCCTATCAGGTCGTCGTTATCCCCCATCCAAACGCCTATGTAATAGATCACGATGAAGGAAAAAAGTTGAAGAATACAAAAATGGCGTCGCTTCATTTTAGTAACTTAATGGCGAAATGCTTAAGTTCAGAATCCTTAGGCAAAGGTGATGAATGAGTATACAAGACTAGGGCGTTTTAAACACTCAGTCGATATTGAAACACACAAGATATTAAGATGTTTGAAACACTTAGCAAAATTAAATAGATGAAAATTGAAGCGCAAAAATCTTTCATTTCACAAAATGCCATAAATACAAAACGCAATGCGTGGAGGACATAATGAAAAGGAGATTACAAATATGATAGAAAAAAGACTAAGTAAAACCTATGATTATGCATAGTCACTTGGAAGAGGATCTTCTTTTCGAGGATAAGGTTGGTGAAGTTCTTCTTCAATAGGCAAAGGCGGTGGTTAGGATGATACCTCCTTAGGCATAGCGAATTCAGTTGTGGGCTTGCCCTTGGAGGAGGGAGGAGGAGACGCTCTAGATGATTCACTATTATTCGACGAATCGTATTCATCCGCTGCTGTCTTCATCTCCTCCTCCTTGGACTGATAAGACAGAAAATCATTCATGGATGGGAGAGTATCCAAAGGAAATTTCGCGTCGGCATCAAGATAGAATGAACAATTTTTCCCCAAAGTGGGAAGGACCCTATAAGCCCGTCGTTATACCTCATCCAAACACCTATGTAATAGATGACGATGAAGGAAAGAAGTTGAAGAATACTTTTAATGGTGAACATTTGAAAAAAAAAATGCTTAAACGCTGCCACACGATTGTGTAAATTTTACTTGAAAATTTTATGAAAGTCTTGTTCGATATACAAAAATGGCGTCCCTTCATTTTAGTAACTTAATGGCGAAATGCTTAAGTTCAGAATCCTTAGGCAAAGGTGATGAAGGAGTATACAAGACTAAGGCGTTTTAAACACTCAGTCGATATTGAAACACACAAGATATTAAGACGTTTGAAACACTTAGCCAAATTAAATAGATGAAAATTGAAGCGCAAAATTTTTTCATTTCACAAAATGGCATAAATACAAAACGCAATGCGTGAAGGACATAATGAAAAGGAGATTACAAATATGATAGAAAAACGACTAAGTAAAACCTATGATTATGCATAGTCACTTGGAAGAGGATCTTCTTTTCGAGGATAAGGTTGGTGAAGTTCTTCTTCAATAGGCAAGGGCGGTGGTTAGGATGATACCTCCTCAGGCATAGCGAGTTCAGTTGTGGGCTTTCCCTTGGAGGAGGGAGGAGGATACACTCTAGATGATTCACTATTATTCGACAAATCGTATTCATCCGCTGCTGTCTTCATCTCCTCCTCCCTGGACTGATAAAACAGAAAATCATTCATGGATGGGAGAGAATCCAAAGGAAATTTCGCGTCGGCATCAAGATAGAATGAACTATTTTTCCCCAAAGTGGGAAGGACCCTATCAGGTCGTCGTTATCCCCCATCCAAACGCCTATGTAATAGATCACGATGAAGGAAAAAAGTTGAAGAATACAAAAATGGCGTCGCTTCATTTTAGTAACTTAATGGCGAAATGCTTAAGTTCAGAATCCTTAGGCAAAGGTGATGAATGAGTATACAAGACTAGGGCGTTTTAAACACTCAGTCGATATTGAAACACACAAGATATTAAGATGTTTGAAACACTTAGCAAAATTAAATAGATGAAAATTGAAGCGCAAAAATCTTTCATTTCACAAAATGCCATAAATACAAAACGCAATGCGTGGAGGACATAATGAAAAGGAGATTACAAATATGATAGAAAAAAGACTAAGTAAAACCTATGATTATGCATAGTCACTTGGAAGAGGATCTTCTTTTCGAGGATAAGGTTGGTGAAGTTCTTCTTCAATAGGCAAAGGCGGTGGTTAGGATGATACCTCCTTAGGCATAGCGAATTCAGTTGTGGGCTTGCCCTTGGAGGAGGGAGGAGGAGACGCTCTAGATGATTCACTATTATTCGACGAATCGTATTCATCCGCTGCTGTCTTCATCTCCTCCTCCTTGGACTGATAAGACAGAAATTCATTCATGGATGGGAGAGTATCCAAAGGAAATTTCGCGTCGGCATCAAGATAGAATGAACAATTTTTCCCCAAAGTGGGAAGGACCCTATAAGCCCGTCGTTATACCTCATCCAAACACCTATGTAATAGATGACGATGAAGGAAAGAAGTTGAAGAATACTTTTAATGGTGAACATTTGAAAAAAAAAATGCTTAAACGCTGCCACACGATTGTGTAAATTTTACTTGAAAATTTTATGAAAGTCTTGTTCGATATACAAAAATGGCGTCCCTTCATTTTAGTAACTTAATGGCGAAATGCTTAAGTTCAGAATCCTTAGGCAAAGGTGATGAAGGAGTATACAAGACTAAGGCGTTTTAAACACTCAGTCGATATTGAAACACACAAGATATTAAGACGTTTGAAACACTTAGCCAAATTAAATAGATGAAAATTGAAGCGCAAAATTTTTTCATTTCACAAAATGGCATAAATACAAAACGCAATGCGTGGAGGACATAATGAAAAGGAGATTACAAATATGATAGAAAAACGACTAAGTAAAACCTATGATTATGCATAGTCACTTGGAAGAGGATCTTCTTTTCGAGGATAAGGTTGGTGAAGTTCTTCTTCAATAGGTAAGGGCGGTGGTTAGGATGATACCTCCTCAGGCATAGCGAGTTCAGTTGTGGGCTTGCCCTTGGAGGAGGGAGGAGGATACACTCTAGATGATTCACTATTATTCGACAAATCGTATTCATCCGCTGCTGTCTTCATCTCCTCCTCCCTGGACTGATAAGACAGAAAATCATTCATGGATGGGAGAGAATCCAAAGGAAATTTCGCGTCGGCATCAAGATAGAATTAACTATTTTCCCCCAAAGTGGGAAGGACCCTATCAGGTCGTCGTTATCCCCCATCCAAACTCCTATGTAATAGATCACAATGAAGGAAAAAAGTTGAAGAATACAAAAATGGTGTCGCTTCATTTTAGTAACTTAATGGCGAAATGCTTAAGTTCAGAATCCTTAGGCAAAGGTGATGAAGGAGTATACAAGACTAAGGCGTTTTAAACACTCAGTCGATATTGAAACACACAAGATATTAAGACGTTTGAAACACTTAGCCAAATTAAATAGATGAAAATTGAAGCGCAAAATTTTTTCATTTCACAAAATGGCATAAATACAAAACGCAATGCGTGAAGGACATAATGAAAAGGAGATTACAAATATGATAGAAAAACGACTAAGTAAAACCTATGATTATGCATAGTCACTTGGAAGAGGATCTTCTTTTCGAGGATAAGGTTGGTGAAGTTCTTCTTCAATAGGTAAGGGCGGTGGTTAGGATGATACCT
Source organism: Chamaenerion angustifolium (assembly GCA_946814005.1). Taxonomy (NCBI): domain Eukaryota; kingdom Viridiplantae; phylum Streptophyta; class Magnoliopsida; order Myrtales; family Onagraceae; genus Chamaenerion; species Chamaenerion angustifolium. The sequence continues at coordinate 9,308,066 of OX328279.1, forward strand.
CCTCAGGCATAGCGAGTTCAGTTGTGGGCTTTCCCTTGGAGGAGGGAGGAGGATACACTCTAGATGATTCACTATTATTCGACAAATCGTATTCATCCGCTGCTGTCTTCATCTCCTCCTCCCTGGACTGATAAGACAGAAAATCATTCATGGATGGGAGAGAATCCAAAGGAAATTTCGCGTCGGCATCAAGATAGAATGAACTATTTTTCCCCAAAGTGGGAAGGACCCTATCAGGTCGTCGTTATCCCCCATCCAAACGCCTATGTAATAGATCACGATGAAGGAAAAAAGTTGAAGAATACAAAAATGGCGTCGCTTCATTTTAGTAACTTAATGGCGAAATGCTTAAGTTCAGAATCCTTAGGCAAAGGTGATGAATGAGTATACAAGACTAGGGCGTTTTAAACACTCAGTCGATATTGAAACACACAAGATATTAAGATGTTTGAAACACTTAGCAAAATTAAATAGATGAAAATTGAAGCGCAAAAATCTTTCATTTCACAAAATGCCATAAATACAAAACGCAATGCGTGGAGGACATAATGAAAAGGAGATTACAAATATGATAGAAAAAAGACTAAGTAAAACCTATGATTATGCATAGTCACTTGGAAGAGGATCTTCTTTTCGAGGATAAGGTTGGTGAAGTTCTTCTTCAATAGGCAAAGGCGGTGGTTAGGATGATACCTCCTTAGGCATAGCGAATTCAGTTGTGGGCTTGCCCTTGGAGGAGGGAGGAGGAGACGCTCTAGATGATTCACTATTATTCGACGAATCGTATTCATCCGCTGCTGTCTTCATCTCCTCCTCCTTGGACTGATAAGACAGAAAATCATTCATGGATGGGAGAGTATCCAAAGGAAATTTCGCGTCGGCATCAAGATAGAATGAACAATTTTTCCCCAAAGTGGGAAGGACCCTATAAGCCCGTCGTTATACCTCATCCAAACACCTATGTAATAGATGACGATGAAGGAAAGAAGTTGAAGAATACTTTTAATGGTGAACATTTGAAAAAAAAAATGCTTAAACGCTGCCACACGATTGTGTAAATTTTACTTGAAAATTTTATGAAAGTCTTGTTCGATATACAAAAATGGCGTCCCTTCATTTTAGTAACTTAATGGCGAAATGCTTAAGTTCAGAATCCTTAGGCAAAGGTGATGAAGGAGTATACAAGACTAAGGCGTTTTAAACACTCAGTCGATATTGAAACACACAAGATATTAAGACGTTTGAAACACTTAGCCAAATTAAATAGATGAAAATTGAAGCGCAAAATTTTTTCATTTCACAAAATGGCATAAATACAAAACGCAATGCGTGGAGGACATAATGAAAAGGAGATTACAAATATGATAGAAAAACGACTAAGTAAAACCTATGATTATGCATAGTCACTTGGAAGAGGATCTTCTTTTCGAGGATAAGGTTGGTGAAGTTCTTCTTCAATAGGTAAGGGCGGTGGTTAGGATGATACCTCCTCAGGCATAGCGAGTTCAGTTGTGGGCTTGCCCTTGGAGGAGGGAGGAGGATACACTCTAGATGATTCACTATTATTCGACAAATCGTATTCATCCGCTGCTGTCTTCATCTCCTCCTCCCTGGACTGATAAGACAGAAAATCATTCATGGATGGGAGAGAATCCAAAGGAAATTTCGCGTCGGCATCAAGATAGAATTAACTATTTTCCCCCAAAGTGGGAAGGACCCTATCAGGTCGTCGTTATCCCCCATCCAAACTCCTATGTAATAGATCACAATGAAGGAAAAAAGTTGAAGAATACAAAAATGGTGTCGCTTCATTTTAGTAACTTAATGGCGAAATGCTTAAGTTCAGAATCCTTAGGCAAAGGTGATGAATGAGTATACAAGACTAAGGCGTTTTAAACACTCAGTCGATATTGAAACACACAAGATATTAAGATGTTTGAAACACTTAGCAAAATTAAATAGATGAAAATTGAAGCGCAAAAATCTTTCATTTCACAAAATGCCATAAATACAAAACGCAATGCGTGGAGGACATAATGAAAAGGAGATTACAAATATGATAGAAAAACGACTAAGTAAAACCTATGATTATGTATAGTCACTTGGAAGAGGATCTTCTTTTCGAGGATAAGGTTGGTGAAGTTCTTCTTGAATAGGCAAGGGCGGTGGTTAGGATGATACCTCCTCAGGCATAGCCAATTCAGTTGTGGGCTTGCCCTTGGAAGAGGGAGGAGGAGACGCTCTAGATGATTCACTAATATTCGACGAATCGTATTCATCCGCTGCTTTCTTTATCTCCTCCTCCCTGGACTGATAAAACAGAAAATGATTCATGGATGGGAGCGTATCCAAAGGAAATTTCGCGTCGGCATCAAGATAGAATGAACTATTTTCCCCCAAAGTGGGAAGGACCCTATAAGGCCGTCGATATACCTCATCCAAACACCTATGTAATAGATGACGATGAAGGAAAGAAGTTGAAGACTACTTTTAATGGTGAACATTTGAAAAAAAAAACATGCTTAAACGCTGCCACACGATTGTATAAACTGTACTTGAAAATTTTATGAAAGTCTTGTTCGATATACAAAAATGGGGTCCCTTCATTTTAGTAACTTAATGGCGAAATGCTTAAGTTCAGAATCCTTAGGCAAAGGTGATGAAGTAGTATACAAGACTAAGGCGTTTTAAACACTTAGTCGATATTGAAACACACAAGATATTTAGACGTTTGAAACACTTAGCCAAATTAAATAGATGAAAATTGAAGCGCAAAAATCTTTCATTTCACAAAATGCCATAAATACACAACGCAATGCGTGGAGGACATATTGAAAAGGAGATTACAAATATGATAGAAAAACGACTAAGTAAAACCTATGATTATGCATAGTCACTTGGAAGAGGATCTTCTTTTCGAGGATAAGGTTGGTGAAGTTCTTCTTGAATAGGCAAGGGCGGTGGTTAGGATGATACCTCCTCAGGCATAGCCAATTCAGTTGTGGGCTTGCCCTTGGAAGAGGGAGGAGGAGACGCTCTAGATGATTCACTAATATTCGACGAATCGTATTCATCCACTGCTGTCTTCATCTCCTCCTCCCTGGACTGATAAGACAGAAAATCATTCATGGATGGGAGAGTATCCAAAGGAAATTTCGCGTCGGCATCAAGATAGAATGAACAATTTTTCCCCAAAGTGGGAAGGACCCTATAAGCCCGTCGTTATACCTCATCCAAACACCTATGTAATAGATGACGATGAAGTAAAGAAGTTGAAGAATACTTTTAATTGTGAACATTTGAAAAAAAAAAATGCTTAAACGCTGCCACACGATTGTGTAAATTTTACTTGAAAATTTTATGAAAGTCTTGTTCGATATACAAAAATGGCGTCCCTTCATTTTAGTAACTTAATGGCGAAATGCTTAAGTTCAGAATCCTTAGGCAAAGGTGATGAAGGAGTATACAAGACTAAGGCGTTTTAAACACTCAGTCGATATTGAAACACACAAGATATTAAGACGTTTGAAACACTTAGCCAAATTAAATAGATGAAAATTGAAGCGCAAAATTTTTTCATTTCACAAAATGGCATAAATACAAAACGCAATGCGTGGAGGACATAATGAAAAGGAGATTACAAATATGATAGAAAAACGACTAAGTAAAACCTATGATTATGCATAGTCACTTGGAAGAGGATCTTCTTTTCGAGGATAAGGTTGGTGAAGTTCTTCTTCAATAGGTAAGGGCGGTGGTTAGGATGATACCTCCTCAGGCATAGCGAGTTCAGTTGTGGGCTTGCCCTTGGAGGAGGGAGGAGGATACACTCTAGATGATTCACTATTATTCGACAAATCGTATTCATCCGCTGCTGTCTTCATCTCCTCCTCCCTGGACTGATAAGACAGAAAATCATTCATGGATGGGAGAGAATCCAAAGGAAATTTCGCGTCGGCATCAAGATAGAATTAACTATTTTCCCCCAAAGTGGGAAGGACCCTATCAGGTCGTCGTTATCCCCCATCCAAACTCCTATGTAATAGATCACAATGAAGGAAAAAAGTTGAAGAATACAAAAATGGTGTCGCTTCATTTTAGTAACTTAATGGCGAAATGCTTAAGTTCAGAATCCTTAGGCAAAGGTGATGAATGAGTATACAAGACTAAGGCGTTTTAAACACTCAGTCGATATTGAAACACACAAGATATTAAGATGTTTGAAACACTTAGCAAAATTAAATAGATGAAAATTGAAGCGCAAAAATCTTTCATTTCACAAAATGCCATAAATACAAAACGCAATGCGTGGAGGACATAATGAAAAGGAGATTACAAATATGATAGAAAAACGACTAAGTAAAACCTATGATTATGTATAGTCACTTGGAAGAGGATCTTCTTTTCGAGGATAAGGTTGGTGAAGTTCTTCTTGAATAGGCAAGGGCGGTGGTTAGGATGATACCTCCTCAGGCATAGCCAATTCAGTTGTGGGCTTGCCCTTGGAAGAGGGAGGAGGAGACGCTCTAGATGATTCACTAATATTCGACGAATCGTATTCATCCGCTGCTTTCTTTATCTCCTCCTCCCTGGACTGATAAAACAGAAAATGATTCATGGATGGGAGCGTATCCAAAGGAAATTTCGCGTCGGCATCAAGATAGAATGAACTATTTTCCCCCAAAGTGGGAAGGACCCTATAAGGCCGTCGATATACCTCATCCAAACACCTATGTAATAGATGACGATGAAGGAAAGAAGTTGAAGACTACTTTTAATGGTGAACATTTGAAAAAAAAAACATGCTTAAACGCTGCCACACGATTGTATAAACTGTACTTGAAAATTTTATGAAAGTCTTGTTCGATATACAAAAATGGGGTCCCTTCATTTTAGTAACTTAATGGCGAAATGCTTAAGTTCAGAATCCTTAGGCAAAGGTGATGAAGTAGTATACAAGACTAAGGCGTTTTAAACACTTAGTCGATATTGAAACACACAAGATATTTAGACGTTTGAAACACTTAGCCAAATTAAATAGATGAAAATTGAAGCGCAAAAATCTTTCATTTCACAAAATGCCATAAATACACAACGCAATGCGTGGAGGACATATTGAAAAGGAGATTACAAATATGATAGAAAAACGACTAAGTAAAACCTATGATTATGCATAGTCACTTGGAAGAGGATCTTCTTTTCGAGGATAAGGTTGGTGAAGTTCTTCTTGAATAGGCAAGGGCGGTGGTTAGGATGATACCTCCTCAGGCATAGCCAATTCAGTTGTGGGCTTGCCCTTGGAAGAGGGAGGAGGAGACGCTCTAGATGATTCACTAATATTCGACGAATCGTATTCATCCACTGCTGTCTTCATCTCCTCCTCCCTGGACTGATAAGACAGAAAATCATTCATGGATGGGAGAGTATCCAAAGGAAATTTCGCGTCGGCATCAAGATAGAATGAACAATTTTTCCCCAAAGTGGGAAGGACCCTATAAGCCCGTCGTTATACCTCATCCAAACACCTATGTAATAGATGACGATGAAGTAAAGAAGTTGAAGAATACTTTTAATTGTGAACATTTGAAAAAAAAAAATGCTTAAACGCTGCCACACGATTGTGTAAATTTTACTTGAAAATTTTATGAAAGTCTTGTTCGATATACAAAAATGGCGTCCCTTCATTTTAGTAACTTAATGGCGAAATGCTTAAGTTCAGAATCCTTAGGCAAAGGTGATGAAGGAGTATACAAGACTAAGGCGTTTTAAACACTCAGTCGATATTGAAACACACAAGATATTAAGACGTTTGAAACACTTAGCCAAATTAAATAGATGAAAATTGAAGCGCAAAATTTTTTCATTTCACAAAATGGCATAAATACAAAACGCAATGCGTGGAGGACATAATGAAAAGGAGATTACAACTATGATAGAAAAACGACTAAGTAAAACCTATGATTATGCATAGTCACTTGGAAGAGGATCTTCTTTTCGAGGATAAGGTTGGTGAAGTTCTTCTTCAATAGGCAAGGGCGGTGGTTAGGATGATACCTCCTCAGGCATAGCGAGTTCAGTTGTGGGCTTGCCCTTGGAGGAGGGAGGAGGATACGCTCTAGATGATTCACTATTATTCGACAAATCGTATTCATCCGCTGCTGTCTTCATCTCCTCCTCCCTGGACTGATAAGACAGAAAATCATTCATGGATGGGAGAGAATCCAAAGGAAATTTCGCGTCGGCATCAAGATATAATGAACTATTTTCCCCCAAAGTGGGAAGGACCCTATCAGGTAGTCGTTATCCCCCATCCAAACGCCTATGTAATAGATCACGATGAAGGAAAAAAGTTGAAGAATACAAAAATGGCGTCGCTTCATTTTAGTAACTTAATGGCGAAATGCTTAAGTACAGAATCCTTAGGCAAAGGTGATGAAGGAGTATACAAGACTAAGGCGTTTTAAACACTTAGTCGATATTGAAACACACAAGATATTTAGACGTTTGAAACACTTAGCCAAATTAAATAGATGAAAATTGAAGCGCAAAAATCTTTCATTTCACAAAATGCCATAAATACACAACGCAATGCGTGGAGGACATATTGAAAAGGAGATTACAAATATGATAGAAAAACGACTAAGTAAAACCTATGATTATGCATAGTCACTTGGAAGAGGATCTTCTTTTCGAGGATAAGGTTGGTGAAGTTCTTCTTGAATAGGCAAGGGCGGTGGTTAGGATGATACCTCCTCAGGCATAGCCAATTCAGTTGTGGGCTTGCCCTTGGAAGAGGGAGGAGGAGACGCTCTAGATGATTCACTAATATTCGACGAATCGTATTCATCCACTGCTGTCTTCATCTCCTCCTCCCTGGACTGATAAGACAGAAAATCATTCATGGATGGGAGAGTATCCAAAGGAAATTTCGCGTCGGCATCAAGATAGAATGAACAATTTTTCCCCAAAGTGGGAAGGACCTTATAAGCCCGTCGTTATACCTCATCCAAACACCTATGTAATAGATGACGATGAAGGAAAGAAGTTGAAGAATACTTTTAATTGTGAACATTTGAAAAAAAAAAATGCTTAAACGCTGCCACACGATTGTGTAAATTTTACTTGAAAATTTTATGAAAGTCTTGTTCGATATACAAAAATGGCGTCCCTTCATTTTAGTAACTTAATGGCGAAATGCTTAAGTTCAGAATCCTTAGGCAAAGGTGATGAAGGAGTATACAAGACTAAGGCATTTTAAACACTCAGTCGATATTGAAACACACAAGATATTAAGACATTTGAAACACTTAGCCAAATTAAATAGATGAAAATTGAAGCGCAAAATTTTTTCATTTCACAAAATGGCATAAATACAAAACGCAATGCGTGGAGGACATAATGAAAAGGAGATTACAACTATGATAGAAAAACGACTAAGTAAAACCTATGATTATGCATAGTCACTTGGAAGAGGATCTTCTTTTCGAGGATAAGGTTGGTGAAGTTCTTCTTCAATAGGCAAGGGCGGTGGTTAGGATGATACCTCCTCAGGCATAGCGAGTTCAGTTGTGGGCTTGCCCTTGGAGGAGGGAGGAGGATACGCTCTAGATGATTCACTATTATTCGACAAATCGTATTCATCCGCTGCTGTCTTCATCTCCTCCTCCCTGGACTGATAAGACAGAAAATCATTCATGGATGGGAGAGAATCCAAAGGAAATTTCGCGTCGGCATCAACATAGAATGAACTATTTTCCCCCAAAGTGGGAAGGACCCTATCAGGTAGTCGTTATCCCCCATCCAAATGCCTATGTAATAGATCACGATGAAGGAAAAAAGTTGAAGAATACAAAAATGGCGTCGCTTCATTTTAGTAACTTAATGGCGAAATGCTTAAGTACAGAATCCTTAGGCAAAGGTGATGAAGGAGTATACAAGACTAAGGCGTTTTAAACACTCAGTCGATATTGAAACACACAAGATATTAAGATGTTTGAAACACTTAGCAAAATGAAATAGATGAAAATTGAAGCGCAAAAATTTTTCATTTCACAAAATGCCATAAATACAAAACGCAATGCGTGGAGGACATAATGAAAAGGAGATTACAAATATGATAGAAAAACGACTAAGTAAAACCTATGATTATGCATAGTCACTTGGAAGAGGATCTTCTTTTCGAGGATAAGGTTGGTGAAGTTCTTCTTCAATAGGCAAGGGCGGTGGTTAGTATGATACCTCCTCAGGCATAGCCAATTCAGTTGTGGGCTTGCCCTTGGAAGAGGGAGGAGGAGACGCTCTAGATGATTCACTAATATTCGACGAATCGTATTCACCCGCTGCTTTCTTTATCTCCTCCTCCCTGGACTGATAAAACAGAAAATGATTCATGGATGGGAGCGTATCCAAAGGAAATTTCGCGTCGGCATCAAGATAGAATGAACTATTTTTCCCCAAAGTGGGAAGGACCCTATAAGGCCGTCGATATACCTCATCCAAACACCTATGTAATAGATGACGATGAAGGAAAGAAGTTGAAGAATACTTTTAATGGTGAACATTTGAAAAAAAAAATATGCTTAAACGCTGCCACACGATTGTGTAAACTGTACTTGAAAATTTTATGAAAGTCTTGTTCGATATACAAAAATGGGGTCCCTTCATTTTAGTAACTTAATGGCGAAATGCTTAAGTTCTGAATCCTTAGGCAAAGGTGATGAAGGAGTATACAAGACTAAGGCGTTTTAAACACTCAGTCGATATTGAAACACACAAGATATTAAGACGTTTGAAACACTTAGCCAAATTAAATAGATGAAAATTGAAGCGGAAAAATATTTCATTTCACAAAATGCCATAAATACAAAACGCAATGCGTGGAGGACATATTGAAAAGGAGATTACAAATATGATAGAAAAACGACTAAGTAAAACCTATGATTATGCATAGTCACTTGGAAGAGGATATTCTTTTCGAGGATAAGGTTGGTGAAGTTCTTCTTGAATAGGCAAGGGTGGTGGTTAGGATGATACCTCCTCAGGCATAGCCAATTCAGTTGTGGGCTTGCCCTTGGAAGAGGGAGGAGGAGACGCTCTAGATGATTCACTATTATTCGACAAATCGTATTCATCCGTTTTTGTCTTCATCTCCTCCTCCCTGGACTGATAAGACAGAAAATCATTCATGGATGGGAGAGTATCCAAAGGAAATTTCGCGTCGGCATTGTTGGATCGTGAAATCCTGAATGCTGATCTGGCAGTGAATTGAATGCCAAGGAGATGGTGATCGCGCGCTTTCGCCTGAACTCCGATGAACCTGCAAGAAGGGGAGCGCAACAGAGGGGGTGCCTCTGGGTCCCTCTCCGATGCTTAAATGAGTATATGTGTGTATATAGCTCAAAACGTATTGAATGTATGTAAAGCAAAGGTATTTATAGAGTAGGAGATACCAAACCGTATAAGGTAACTGTATATCTTCGTGAATATTGTGTTGTTGAAGATTTAGATAGTAGATATTGCGGTTACAGCGAGATATTGCAGTTACCGTATCTAATCTTTAGTGAATATGTGCCCGAGATATGCGGGATATCGTGGCTATATCCTTATTAACGGTTGGTGGGACCAGAGGAGAGAGGCAAGGCTCTCTTTATGGCGAGCACTCTTATGGCTGCGACCTTGATTGTTGGCGAGCACTCCCATGGCGAGCAGTGGGAGGCTTTGACATTGGCCAATGGCGACCTGAAGTGGCACTTTGGCGTCCACTTTAGTTTGGATTCGATACTGGACCACTTTATGAGGGCCAGAGTAACCTTACTGTGGGTTGGCCTTGTTTAAATGGTATGGGTTTCACCCCCTGCAAATTTATTGGGCCTTCGAGGCCTTTCCCATATTGGGTCGTCACTATCAATACCCAACATTTGCCCCCGAAGCTTGAGTGAAGTTTCTTCGGTCGAGCTTGATTCTGTGATAGGGTTTAAGATAGTGACTTTTGGAATGGATCTTTTGCTTTCCTTATCTGCTATTTGTGCATTTTGATGCTCTGTATCCTTTGGCGAACGATTTTGGTTGCGCAGAGTTTTTCGGAATGTGTGATACCTTACCCCATTAGGCGAACGCTTTGGGTTTCCAGGGTTTATGGATGCTCATTCTTCACTCTTTGTGCGAACACTATCGTTGCGAGGGTGTTAGGAGAGGTCTGGTATAGCTTTTGGCAATCACCTTTTTTGTGTAAGATTTCGAACATTTTAATGAATAGACAGTTAGCGAAAGTCGAGAGGACCTTTGAGGCATGTCCTCTCTTTGTCTTCCGTAACCAGTGGGCAGACTCACAGGTTTTTCGTGTCGTTCCAACCTTTTGTCTCCCCGATGTAACCATTGTAATTCTGACATTACTTCGGTTTTACCCAAAAAGGGTGTAATCATTATCTGAGCCGTTTCTCACATGCCCGTTCGGTTTCCTTCGTTTTCGCTAAAAAGGCTGAACTTTAGCATTTAGTCTTTTACGCACTCAATTCATTTGCATTCCAGAGTTCATATCTTCTTTCAGCCCTCTGTTTCAATTTTTCATTTCTCTCTTTTTATCCTCGAAAAAGCTTTCTCAGCCAGAACGGGATACTCCTTCGAGCTTTGGAGAGCTGTCGGGGAATGATCGGAACATCATTGATGACTTCTTCCGACATCATAGGCAACCAAACTTCTGTTCAATCCGCTCAGGGGCGGAAACTTCAGAGTCGATGCTTGGGTTAGCGGGCATTCATCAGTTCGAACAACTGACGCTCAAGGTCGGGGTTCATCATTCCACGCCAGTCTTTATTGATTGGATAAATTTCTGACCCATCAGTCTGGGACCTAAATTCATTGACCGCACTTGAGGACCTAAATTCTTCAGTCTATTTTCCAAGCGGGCTAAGACGAGGTTGTTAGCTGCCTAGGCGTCTATGAGTTTCGGATCAAGGATGTCGACCAGTACTCTGTTTGGCTAGAGGCAGAGAATGGTGACCTCAGGGCTCAATTGAAAGAGTCCTGGGTGCAGAGGGATGCCTCGATGGCTGAGCAGGAGCATCCTTCCTTAAATCATAAGGCTGTCCCAACCCCCCTTAGCGTGGACTTTAAGAAGTCCAAGGAGTTCTCTGTCTGCGCCTTGGAGGTGATAAAGGCCGCGGCTGCTTCCTACCTCCAGATCTTGGTCGACGAGATTCAAGGGATTGATCCCAAGTTTCCTCTATGGGAGGTGATGTCTCTTCAGGACTTCATTGAGAGCGGCTACACCAAGGAAGCTCCTTGGCGATGAGGCTGCCCCCGAGGCCGAGAAGGAGACTGCATCCCCTGATGAACCCAGACCTTGAGGTCTCAGGCCTTCAGGCGACCGAGTCGATGCAGAGTTTCAGGTCAAGGGAGCCTGTTCATCCTCCTGCTTTTTGTTCATCCTTCTTTTTATCGATAATCACTTTTACTTCCCTTTGTTTTTGGGATAGTTGTAATTATTCTTTTGATTTCAGACTCGGATATTATTATAATGAACGCCTTTAATTTCGTAAGCCTTTACTCTTTTTCGACTTCGAATGTGTTTGGTCGTTCTTCCGATATCTTTTCGTTCGAACGCTTTAGGAAGTTTTACCATATTTGTTTTCAACTTCTCTTTAGCTTATGTAGGAGAGTCTCGCCATATAGGATCTTGGACCATCCATTCCCTTCACCAAAGTTTTTTAAGGGAACTGTTACTCGAAGATCATACCTTTAAGGAAACTATCATCTTTTGTAGATGTGTTCGCTTTGTTAAGGTTTTAGACCTTTGGAGTGTTCGTCTAATCACGGGGAACTGTTACCCGAGGCTCATTCATCTTTTAGTAAGTGGTCGCCATAGGTTCATTCGCCCACTTTCTTTGTGTTTGTTTCGCAAAGGAACTGTTACCCTTGATATGGATTCATTCGCTTTGGATGTTACTTCTCAATTTTTGCCCAACTTATAAGAGAACGGACTCCTTGACGGATTGCTCGCCTTTTGTGCTAGGACTTATGTCTGATTTTTATATTTAGGCCTTATTTGCCTAACTTTTTCCTTAGGTCTTTTCGCCTGATTTTGATAACAGGTCTTGTGCCTGACTTTGGCATCAGGTCTTTCGCCTAACTTTGGTGCTAGGTCTTTCACCTGATTCAGTCATCAGGTCTTTCGGATCTTTTGGTTTGCCTAACTTTGGCGTTAGGTCTTTTTGCCTAACTTTGGCGTTAGGTCTTTCGCCCAATTTTGGTATCGGGTCTTTTTGTTTCGTAAGCCTTGGTTTTTGTTTGACTTCGAGTATACTTGGTTGTTCTTCCGATGTCTATCTTGCTTTAAAGCTTTAGGAAGTTTTACCATACTTGTTTTCAACTTCGCTTCAGCTTTTGTAGAATAGTCTCGCCTTTTTGTTTTCATTCAAAGGGTCTTGGACCTTTCTTTGGAGGAAACGTTACCCTTTAGAGGTTCTTTTCGCTCCTTTAGGTTTCGGGGGAAGGACCGTGGTCTCTTATCGGCTCGTCCGTTCCTTTCGCCATGTTTCTTAAGGAAACTGTTACCCAAGAATTATGCCTTTAAGGAAACTGTCATCCTTTATGGATTCGTTCGCCTTTTAGGATTTTGGTCTTCAGATTAGTTCGCCTAGTCGTAGGAAACTGTTATCTAAGATTTGCTCGCCTTTTAAGAAGCTGTTACCTCGGATTCGTTCTCCCTTTTTGGGGAACTGTTACCCAAGATTCGCTCGCCTTTTTAGGAAGCTGGAAAGCTTTAGGAAGTTTTACCATACTTGTTTTCAACTTCGCTTCAGCTTTTGTAGAATAGTCTCGCCTTTTTGTTTTCATTCAAAGGGTCTTGGACCTTTCTTTGGAGGAAACGTTACCCTTTAGAGGTTCTTTTCGCTCCTTTAGGTTTCGGGGGAAGGACCGTGGTCTCTTATCGGCTCGTCCGTTCCTTTCGCCATGTTTCTTAAGGAAACTGTTACCCAAGGATTATGCCTTTAAGGAAACTGTCATCCTTTATGGATTCGTTCGCCTTTTAGGATTTTGAAGACTGCGCTCTGAAGATGATGAAGTCGGCGATCGCCGATTTTCTCCAAGTCCTGGTGGATGATGTCCGGGCGGTCGATCCCAATTTTCCCCTTGAGGAAGTTGGGTCCTTGAGGAGCTTCCTCCGGAGTCGTAACTCTCAGTCTACCCTTGTTGCTGAAGGGGTTATTCCAGCTATGGCTGAAGAGGTTGTTCCCGAAGGCGGACCAAGCCTTCCTGCCCCCGAAGGCGAGCAAATCGTCCCTGCCCCTGAAGGCGAGCCAGTGCCTCTGCCCCCGAGGATCCCCAAGCCTGAAGTCTCCATCTCTTTTATTGACAATATTTGCCTTTTGGATAGCTGTTTTTCTTTGTAATTTTTTGTTTTCCTTGTAATTATTTATTTGATTTAAGACTTGGCTTCTTTTATTGAATGCCTTTATATTCATAAGCCTTTTATTTGACTTTGAACATGCTTGGCTATTTATCCAACGTCTTAATCATAATTACTCTTCGACTTCCTTTTGACTTGTAATGTCTTCGACTCTTGAAGTCTTAGACCAAGCATAAGTCGATCCTTCTAAGGAAAATACTTCTGATACTTAAAAGCATAAACTTCTAAGTTCAAAGAGATATTACCTTCTTTGAAGTTTAGACCTTCGAGGTCATCCTAAGGCTTTGTCATCCATAGTGATCGCCTAAAATTCTTTGTTAGCAGGTCCCTTTGTTTGGTTTTGGCGTCTGCTTCTCATCTTGCCTAACTTTATTGCTAGGTCTTTTGGCCTGACTTTGGCGTCAGAGATTTTTTGTTTTGCCTAGCTTTATTGCTAGGTCTTTTGGCCTGACTTTTGGCGTCAGGGCTTTTTGTGCCTGATTCGGTTATCAGGTTTTTGCCTGACTCTTGGCTTCAGGTCTTTTGAGGCCTAACTTTATTGTTAGGGCTTTTGTGGCCTAGTTTTGTTGCTAGGGCTTTTGGCCTGTCTTTGGCGACAAGGCTTTTTGGCCTAGCTTTGTTGCTAGGGCTTTTGGCCTGTCTTTGGCGACAGGGCTTTTTGGCCTAGCTTTGTTGCTAGGGCTTTTGTGGCCTATCTTTGGTGATAGGGCTTTTGGCCTGTCTTTGGCGACAGGGCTTTTGTGGCCTAACTTTGTTGTTAGGGCTTTTGGCCTGACTTTGGTGACAGGGCTTTTGTGGCCTAACTTTGTTGTTAGGGCTTTTGGCCTGACTTTGGTGACAGGGCTTTTGTGGCCTAACTTTGTTGTTAGGGCTTTTGGCCTGACTTTGGTGACAGGGCTTTTGTGGCCTAACTTTGTTGTTAGGGCTTTTGGCCTGTCTTTGGTGACAGGGCTTTTGTGGCCTAACTTTGTTGTTAGGGCTTTTGGCCTGTCTTTGGTGACAGGGCTTTTGTGGCCTAACTTTGTTGTTAGGGCTTTTGTGGCCTAACTTTGTTGTTAGGGCTTTTGTGGCCTATCTTTGGTGATAGGGCTTTTGTGGCCTAACTTTGTTGTTAGGGCTTTTGGCCTGACTTTGGCGTCAGGGCTTTTGTGGCCTAACTTTGTTGTTAGGGCTTTTGTGGCCTATCTTTGGTGATAGGGCTTTTGGCCTGTCTTTGGCGACAGGGCTTTTGTGGCCTAACTTTGTTGTTAGGGCTTTTGGCCTGACTTTGGCGTCAGGGCTTTTGTGGCCTAACTTTGTTGTTAGGGCTTTTGTGGCCTATCTTTGGTGATAGGGCTTTTGTGGCCTAACTTTGTTGTTAGGGCTTTTTTGTGGCCTATCTTTGGTGATAGGGCTTTTGTGGCCTAACTTTGTTGTTAGGGCTTTTTTGTGGCCTATCTTTGGTGATAGGGCTTTTGGCCTGACTTTGGCGTCAGGGCTTTTTTCTTCGATTTGCTTCGAGTGAACATGTTTATGAAGGAATCACTTGCTTGTATGGTCCTTCCCACTTAGCTGAAAGTTTATTCTGACTGTCCAGCCTTGTGAATTCATTCCTTCAACATTCCTATCTTTATCAGCTTTTCGATGTCGCGCTTGTGCTATCTGCAATAGCTCTCGGTGTCATTCCCCATGGGCTGACCACTCTTGCGGGGTCTCGGTGGCCTTTCCAGAGACCTTTCCATCTCGACTAGTACCGCCGAGATCTGCCTGTTTAAAGGCGTGAAATACTCGGGGACCTCTGGATGTCTTGGTCCTGGGTTTTCCGATCTAGGCTTTTCTCGACCCTTCTTACCCTTCTTGATCCTGCAGAGACACCAAAGAACCAAGACGGCGCCGAACCCAAAAGGGTCGACAGAAATAATAGGGCTAAGTGATTCGGATCAGTCGACTTACCCAACAGAGAGGCTTCATGCTTATTAACATGTATAATGGGGGCGCCTCCACCTCTATACTCGGGGATGGCCCTGACGACGACATCCTTTGGGGTCTTGACGCGTTGTTCTTTGAGTCTCTTAGTGATAAGCTCCTCAACTTGGTCAAGAGTGAATTGGGGTTGCTGTCCTCCAGTCGGTGCAGAACTTGATGGACTGACAGAGCGAGTGACCGCCGGCGTCTCAGTGGAGGCCGGAGGTAAGGATTGGTGTCCAAAAGTCATCTCTTGATCTTCTTGAGGGGCTGTGGTGCCAGGATTTCCAGTTTCTGATTCCGGTGGCCCCGCAGGACGAGGATCCTCATGAGGAGCAGGGGTTTTTCTGCGGGCCTGTCCTATGATGGTTTCCAAGAGGGATATCATCTCTGCGGTTACCTGAATGGTTTCCCAAGCCACTTGGATGGTTTGTCGATCTGGAATCTCTGCGACGTTTGGAACAGGGGTCGTTCTCGAATTGCCAATGTGTTCACGTGCCGGTCTCGGAGGGACGGCATCACAGACTGCTTGGCTAGCAGGTTCTTGGTGGAGTGCGAAGCGGCAGCGGAATTAGAGCTATCCGAGGATTGTTCGTTAGCTTCTTTCCGATGATTGCGGTTAGAGCGAGTATGTATGACTGTTTTGCTCGTTTTCCCACAGACGGCGCCAAATGTTGGATCGTGAAATCCTGAATGCTGATCTGGCAGTGAATTGAATGCCAAGGAGATGGTGATCGCGCGCTTTCGCCTGAACTCCGATGAACCTGCAAGAAGGGGAGCGCAACAGAGGGGGTGCCTCTGGGTCCCTCTCCGATGCTTAAATGAGTATATGTGTGTATATAGCTCAAAACGTATTGAATGTATGTAAAGCAAAGGTATTTATAGAGTAGGAGATACCAAACCGTATAAGGTAACTGTATATCTTCGTGAATATTGTGTTGTTGAAGATTTAGATAGTAGATATTGCGGTTACAGCGAGATATTGCAGTTACCGTATCTAATCTTTAGTGAATATGTGCCCGAGATATGCGGGATATCGTGGCTATATCCTTATTAACGGTTGGTGGGACCAGAGGAGAGAGGCAAGGCTCTCTTTATGGCGAGCACTCTTATGGCTGCGACCTTGATTGTTGGCGAGCACTCCCATGGCGAGCAGTGGGAGGCTTTGACATTGGCCAATGGCGACCTGAAGTGGCACTTTGGCGTCCACTTTAGTTTGGATTCGATACTGGACCACTTTATGAGGGCCAGAGTAACCTTACTGTGGGTTGGCCTTGTTTAAATGGTATGGGTTTCACCCCCTGCAAATTTATTGGGCCTTCGAGGCCTTTCCCATATTGGGTCGTCACTATCAATACCCAACAGGCATCAAGATAGAATGAACAATTTTTCCCCAAAGTGGGAAGGACCCTATAAGCCCGTCGTTATACCTCATCCAAACACCTATGTAATAGATGACGATGAAGGAAAGAAGTTGAAAAATACTTTTAATGGTGAACATTTGAAAAAAAAAATGCTTAAACGCTGCCACACGATTGTGTATATTTTACTTGAAAATTTTATGAAAGTCTTGTTCGATATACAAAAATGGTGTCCCTTCATTTTAGTAACTTAATGGCGAAATGCTTAAGTTCAGAATCCTTAGGCAAAGGTGATGAAGGAGTATACAAGACTAAGGCGTTTTAAACACTCAGTCGATATTGAAACACACAAGATATTAAGACGTTTGAAAAACTTAGCCAAATTAAATAGATGAAAATTGAAGCGCAAAATTTTTTCATTTCACAAAATGGCATAAATACAAAATGCAATGCGTGGAGGACATAATGAAAAGGAGATTACAAATATGATAGAAAAACGACTAAGTAAAACCTATGATTATGCATAGTCACTTGGAAGAGGATCTTCTTTTCGAGGATAAGGTTGGTGAAGTTCTTCTTCAATAGGCAAGGGCGGTGGTTAGGATGATACCTCCTCAGGCATAGCGAGTTCAGTTGTGGGCTTGCCCTTGGAGGAGGGAGGAGGATACGCTCTAGATGATTCACTATTATTCGAAAAATCGTATTCATCCGCTGCTGTTTTCATCTCCTCCTCCCTGGACTGATAAGACAGAAAATCATTCATGGATGGGAGAGAATCCAAAGGAAATTTCGCGTCGGCATCAAGATAGAATGAACTATTTTTCCCCAAAGTGGGAAGGACCCTATCAGGTCGTCGTTATCCCCCATCCAAACGCCTATGTAATAGATCACGATGAAGGAAAAGAGTTGAAGAATACAAAAATGGCGTCGCTTCATTTTAGTAACTTAATGGCGAAATGCTTAAGTTCAGAATCCTTAGGCAAAGGTGATGAAGGAGTATACAAGACTAAGGCGTTTTAAACACTCAGTCGATATTGAAACACACAAGATATTAAGATGTTTGAAACACTTAGCAAAATTAAATAGATGAAAATTGAAGCGCAAAAATTTTTCATTTCACAAAATGCCATAAATACAAAACGCAATGCGTGGAGGACATAATGAAAAGGAGATTACAAATATGATAGAAAAACGACTAAGTAACACCTATGATTATGCATAGTCACTTGGAAGAGGATCTTCTTTTCGAGGATAAGGTTGGTGAAGTTCTTCTTCAATAGGCAAGGGCGGTGGTTAGGATGATACCTCCTCAGGCATAGCGAGTTCAGTTGTGGGCTTGCCCTTGGAGGAGGGAGGAGGATACGCTCTAGATGATTCACTATTATTCGAAAAATCGTATTCATCCGCTGCTGTTTTCATCTCCTCCTCCCTGGACTGATAAGACAGAAAATCATTCATGGATGGGAGAGAATCCAAAGGAAATTTCGCGTCGGCATCAAGATAGAATGAACTATTTTTCCCCAAAGTGGGAAGGACCCTATCAGGTCGTCGTTATCCCCCATCCAAACGCCTATGTAATAGATCACGATGAAGGAAAAGAGTTGAAGAATACAAAAATGGCGTCGCTTCATTTTAGTAACTTAATGGCGAAATGCTTAAGTTCAGAATCCTTAGGCAAAGGTGATGAAGGAGTATACAAGACTAAGGCGTTTTAAACACTCAGTCGATATTGAAACACACAAGATATTAAGATGTTTGAAACACTTAGCAAAATTAAATAGATGAAAATTGAAGCGCAAAAATTTTTCATTTCACAAAATGCCATAAATACAAAATGCAATGCGTGGAGGACATAATGAAAAGGAGATTACAAATATGATAGAAAAACGACTAAGTAACACCTATGATTATGCATAGTCACTTGGAAGAGGATCTTCTTTTCGAGGATAAGGTTGGTGAAGTTCTTCTTCAATAGGCAAGGGCGGTGTTTAGGATGATACCTCCTCAGGCATAGCGAGTTCAGTTGTGGGCTTGCCCTTGGAGGAGGGAGGAGGATACGCTCTAGATGATTCACTATTATTCGACAAATCGTATTCATCCGCTACTGTCTTCATCTCCTCCTCCCTGGATTGATAAGACAGAAAATCATTCATGGATGGGAGAGAATCCAAAGAAAATTTCGCGTCGGCATCAAGATAGAATGAACTATTTTTCCCCAAAGTGGGAAGGACCCTATCAGGTCGTCGTTATCCCCCATCCAAACGCCTATGTAATAGATCACGATGAAGGAAAAAAGTTGAAGAATACAAAAATGGCGTCGCTTCATTTTAGTAACTTAATGGCGAAATGCTTAAGTTCAGAATCCTTAGGCAAAGGTGATGAAGGAGTATACAAGACTAAGGCGTTTTAAACACTCATTCGATATTGAAACACACAAGATATTAAGATGTTTGAAACACTTAGCAAAATTAAATAGATGAAAATTGAAGCGCAAAATCTTTTCATTTGACAAAATGCCATAAATACAAAACGCAATGTGTGGAGGACATAATGAAAAGGAGATTACAAATATGATAGAAAAACGACTAAGTAAAACCTATGATTATGCATAGTCACTTGGAAGAGGATATTCTTTTCGAGGATAAGGTTGGTGAAGTTCTTCTTGAATAGGCAAGGGTGGTGGTTAGGATGATACCTCCTCAGGCATAGCCAATTCAGTTGTGGGCTTGCCCTTGGAAGAGGGAGGAGGAGACGCTCTAGATGATTCACTATTATTCGACAAATCGTATTCATCCGTTGTTGTCTTCATCTCCTCCTCCCTGGACTGATAAGACAGAAAATCATTCATGGATGGGAGAGTATCCAAAGGAAATTTCGCGTCGGCATCAAGATAGAATGAACAATTTTTCCCCAAAGTGGGAAGGACCCTATAAGCCCGTCGTTATACCTTATCCAAACACCTATGTAATAGATGACGATGAAGGAAAGAAGTTGAAGAATACTTTTAATGGTGAACATTTGAAAAAAAAAATGCTTAAACGCTGCCACACGATTGTGTATATTTTACTTGAAAATTTTATGAAAGTCTTGTTCGATATACAAAAATGGTGTCCCTTCATTTTAGTAACTTAATGGCGAAATGCTTAAGTTCAGAATCCTTAGGCAAAGGTGATGAAGGAGTATACAAGACTAAGGCGTTTTAAACACTCAGTCGATATTGAAACACACAAGATATTAAGACGTTTGAAAAACTTAGCCAAATTAAATAGATGAAAATTGAAGCGCAAAATTTTTTCATTTCACAAAATGGCATAAATACAAAATGCAATGCGTGGAGGACATAATGAAAAGGAGATTACAAATATGATAGAAAAACGACTAAGTAAAACCTATGATTATGCATAGTCACTTGGAAGAGGATCTTCTTTTCGAGGATAAGGTTGGTGAAGTTCTTCTTCAATAGGCAAGGGCGGTGGTTAGGATGATACCTCCTCAGGCATAGCGAGTTCAGTTGTGGGCTTGCCCTTGGAGGAGGGAGGAGGATACGCTCTAGATGATTCACTATTATTCGAAAAATCGTATTCATCCGCTGCTGTTTTCATCTCCTCCTCCCTGGACTGATAAGACAGAAAATCATTCATGGATGGGAGAGAATCCAAAGGAAATTTCGCGTCGGCATCAAGATAGAATGAACTATTTTTCCCCAAAGTGGGAAGGACCCTATCAGGTCGTCGTTATCCCCCATCCAAACGCCTATGTAATAGATCACGATGAAGGAAAAGAGTTGAAGAATACAAAAATGGCGTCACTTCATTTTAGTAACTTAATGGCGAAATGCTTAAGTTCAGATTCCTTAGGCAAAGGTGATGAAGGAGTATACAAGACTAAGGCGTTTTAAACACTCAGTCGATATTGAAACACACAAGATATTAAGATGTTTGAAACACTTAGCAAAATTAAATAGATGAAAATTGAAGCGCAAAAATTTTTCATTTGACAAAATGCCATAAATACAAAACGCAATGCGTGGAGGACATAATGAAAAGGAGATTACAAATATGATAGAAAAACGACTAAGTAACACCTATGATTATGCATAGTCACTTGGAAGAGGATCTTCTTTTCGAGGATAAGGTTGGTGAAGTTCTTCTTCAATAGGCAAGGGCGGTGGTTAGGATGATACCTCCTCAGGCATAGCGAGTTCAGTTGTGGGCTTGCCCTTGGAGGAGGGAGGAGGATACGCTCTAGATGATTCACTATTATTCGAAAAATCGTATTCATCCGCTGCTGTTTTCATCTCCTCCTCCCTGGACTGATAAGACAGAAAATCATTCATGGATGGGAGAGAATCCAAAGGAAATTTCGCGTCGGCATCAAGATAGAATGAACTATTTTTCCCCAAAGTGGGAAGGACCCTATCAGGTCGTCGTTATCCCCCATCCAAACGCCTATGTAATAGATCACGATGAAGGAAAAGAGTTGAAGAATACAAAAATGGCGTCGCTTCATTTTAGTAACTTAATGGCGAAATGCTTAAGTTCAGAATCCTTAGGCAAAGGTGATGAAGGAGTATACAAGACTAAGGCGTTTTAAACACTCAGTCGATATTGAAACACACAAGATATTAAGATGTTTGAAACACTTAGCAAAATTAAATAGATGAAAATTGAAGCGCAAAAATTTTTCATTTCACAAAATGCCATAAATACAAAACGCAATGCGTGGAGGACATAATGAAAAGGAGATTACAAATATGATAGAAAAACGACTAAGTAACACCTATGATTATGCATAGTCACTTGGAAGAGGATCTTCTTTTCGAGGATAAGGTTGGTGAAGTTCTTCTTCAATAGGCAAGGGCGGTGGTTAGGATGATACCTCCTCAGGCATAGCGAGTTCAGTTGTGGGCTTGCCCTTGGAGGAGGGAGGAGGATACGCTCTAGATGATTCACTATTATTCGACAAATCGTATTCATCCGCTACTGTCTTCATCTCCTCCTCCCTGGATTGATAAGACAGAAAATCATTCATGGATGGGAGAGAATCCAAAGAAAATTTCGCGTCGGCATCAAGATAGAATGAACTATTTTTCCCCAAAGTGGGAAGGACCCTATCAGGTCGTCGTTATCCCCCATCCAAACGCCTATGTAATAGATCACGATGAAGGAAAAAAGTTGAAGAATACAAAAATGGCGTCGCTTCATTTTAGTAACTTAATGGCGAAATGCTTAAGTTCAGAATCCTTAGGCAAAGGTGATGAAGGAGTATACAAGACTAAGGCGTTTTAAACACTCATTCGATATTGAAACACACAAGATATTAAGATGTTTGAAACACTTAGCAAAATTAAATAGATGAAAATTGAAGCGCAAAATTTTTTCATTTGACAAAATGCCATAAATACAAAACGCAATGTGTGGAGGACATAATGAAAAGGAGATTACAAATATGATAGAAAAACGACTAAGTAAAACCTATGATTATGCATAGTCACTTGGAAGAGGATCTTCTTTTCGAGGATAAGGTTGGTGAAGTTCTTCTTGAATAGGCAAGGGCTGTGGTTAGGATGATACCTCCTTAGGCATAGCCAATTCAGTTGTGGGCTTGCCCTTGGAAGAGGGAGGAGGAGACGCTCTAGATGATTCACTAATATTCGACGAATCGTATTTATCCGCTGATTTCTTTATCTCCTCCTCCCTGGACTGATAAGACAAAAAATCATTCATGGATGGGAGAGAATCCAAAGGAAATTTCGCGTCGGCATCAAGATAGAATGAACTATTTTTTCCCAAAGTGGGAAGGACCCTATAAGGCCGTCGATATACCTCATCCAAACACCTATGTAATAGATGACGATGAAGGAAAGAAGTTGAAGAATACTTTTAATGGTGAACATTTGAAAAAAAAAATATGCTTAAACGCTGCCACACGATTGTGTAAACTGTACTTGAAAATTTTATGAAAGTCTTGTTCGATATACAAAAATGGGGTCCCTTCATTTTAGTAACTTAATGGCGAAATGCTTAAGTTCAGAATCCTTAGGCAAAGGTGATGAAGGAGTATACAAGACTAAGGCGTTTTAAACACTCAGTCGATATTGAAACACACAAGATATTAAGACGTTTGAAACACTTAGCCAAATTAAATAGATGAAAATTGAAGCGCAAAAATCTTTCATTTCACAAAATGCCATAAATACAAAACGCAATGCGTGGAGGACATATTGAAAAGGAGATTACAAATATGATAGAAAAACGACTAAGTAAAACCTATGATTATGCATAGTCACTTGGAAGAGGATCTTCTTTTCGAGGATAAGGTTGGTGAAGTTCTTCTTGAATAGGCAAGGGCGGTGGTTAGGATGATACCTCCTCAGGCATAGCCAATTCAGTTGTGGGCTTGCCCTTGGAAGAGGGAGGAGGAGACGCTCTAGATGATTCACTAATATTCGACGAATCGTATTCATCCGCTGCTGTCTTCATCTCCTCCTCCCTGGACTGATAAGACAGAAAATCATTCATGGATGGGAGAGTATCCAAAGGAAATTTCGCGTGGGCATCAAGATAGAATGAACAATTTTTCCCCAAAGTGGGAAGGACCTTATAAGCCCGTCGTTATACCTCATCCAAACACCTATGTAATAGATGACGATGAAGGAAAGAAGTTGAAGAATACTTTTAATGGTGAACATTTGAAAAAAAAAAAAATGCTTAAACGCTGCCACACGATTGTGTAAATTTTAGTTGAAAATTTTATGAAAGTCTTGTTCGATATACAAAAATGGCGTCCCTTCATTTTAGTAACTTAATGGCGAAATGCTTAAGTTCAGAATCCTTAGGCAAAGCTGATGAAGGAGTATACAAGACTAAGGTGTTTTAAACACTCAGTCGATATTGAAACACACAAGATATTAAGACGTTTGAAACACTTAGCCAAATTAAATAGATGAAAATTGAATCGCAAAATTTTTTCATTTCACAAAATGGCATAAATACAAAACGCAATGCGTGGAGGACATAATAAAAAGGAGATTACAAATATGATAGAAAAACGACTAAGTAAAACCTATGATTATGCATAGTCACTTGGAAGAGGATCTTCTTTTCGAGGATAAGGTTAGTGAAGTTCTTCTTCAATAGGCAAGGGCGGTGGTTAGGATGATACCTCCTCAGGCATAGCGAATTCAGTTGTGGGCTTCCCCTTGGAGGAGGGAGGAGGATACGCTATAGATGATTCACTATTATTCGACAAATCGTATTCATCCGCTGCTGTCTTCATCTCCTCCTCCCTGGACTGATAAGACAGAAAATCATTCATGGATGGGAGAGAATCCAAAGGAAATTTCGCGTCGGCATCAAGATAGAATGAACTATTTTTCCCCAAAGTGGGAAGGACCCTATCAGGTCGTCGTTATCCCCCATCCAAACGCCTATGTAATAGATCACGATGAAGGAAAAAGGTTGAAGAATACAAAAATGGCGTCGCTTCATTTTAGTAACTTAATGGCGAAATGCTTAAGTTCAGAATCCTTAGGCAACGGTGATGAAGGAGTATACAAGACTAAGGCGTTTTAAACACTCAGTCGATATTGAAACACACAAGATATTAAGACGTTTGAAACACTTAGCCAAATTAAATAGATGAAAATTGAAGCGCAAAAATCTTTCATTTCACAAAATGCCATAAATACAAAACGCAATGCGTGGAGGACATATTGAAAAGGAGATTACAAATATGATAGAAAAACGACTAAGTAAAACCTATGATTATGCATAGTCACTTGGAAGAGGATCTTCTTTTCGAGGATAAGGTTGGTGAAGTTCTTCTTGAATAGGCAAGGGCGGTGGTTAGGATGATACCTCCTCAGGCATAGCCAATTCAGTTGTGGGCTTGCCCTTGGAAGAGGGAGGAGGAGACGCTCTAGATGATTCACTAATATTCGACGAATCGTATTCATCCGCTGCTGTCTTCATCTCCTCCTCCCTGGACTGATAAGACAGAAAATCATTCATGGATGGGAGAGTATCCAAAGGAAATTTCGCGTGGGCATCAAGATAGAATGAACAATTTTTCCCCAAAGTGGGAAGGACCTTATAAGCCCGTCGTTATACCTCATCCAAACACCTATGTAATAGATGACGATGAAGGAAAGAAGTTGAAGAATACTTTTAATGGTGAACATTTGAAAAAAAAAAAAATGCTTAAACGCTGCCACACGATTGTGTAAATTTTAGTTGAAAATTTTATGAAAGTCTTGTTCGATATACAAAAATGGCGTCCCTTCATTTTAGTAACTTAATGGCGAAATGCTTAAGTTCAGAATCCTTAGGCAAAGCTGATGAAGGAGTATACAAGACTAAGGCGTTTTAAACACTCAGTCGATATTGAAACACACAAGATATTAAGACGTTTGAAACACTTAGCCAAATTAAATAGATGAAAATTGAATCGCAAAATTTTTTCATTTCACAAAATGGCATAAATACAAAACGCAATGCGTGGAGGACATAATAAAAAGGAGATTACAAATATGATAGAAAAACGACTAAGTAAAACCTATGATTATGCATAGTCACTTGGAAGAGGATCTTCTTTTCGAGGATAAGGTTAGTGAAGTTCTTCTTCAATAGGCAAGGGCGGTGGTTAGGATGATACCTCCTCAGGCATAGCGAATTCAGTTGTGGGCTTCCCCTTGGAGGAGGGAGGAGGATACGCTATAGATGATTCACTATTATTCGACAAATCGTATTCATCCGCTGCTGTCTTCATCTCCTCCTCCCTGGACTGATAAGACAGAAAATCATTCATGGATGGGAGAGAATCCAAAGGAAATTTCGCGTCGGCATCAAGATAGAATGAACTATTTTTCCCCAAAGTGGGAAGGACCCTATCAGGTCGTCGTTATCCCCCATCCAAACGCCTATGTAATAGATCACGATGAAGGAAAAAGGTTGAAGAATACAAAAATGGCGTCGCTTCATTTTAGTAACTTAATGGCGAAATGCTTAAGTTCAGAATCCTTAGGCAACGGTGATGAAGGAGTATACAAGACTAAGGCGTTTTAAACACTCAGTCGATATTGAAACACACAAGATATTAAGACGTTTGAAACACTTAGCCAAATTAAATAGATGAAAATTGAAGCGCAAAAATTTTTCATTTTACAAAATGCCTTGGGTGGAGGACATAATGAAAAGGAGATTACAAATATGATAGAAAAACGACTAAGTAAAACCTATGATTATGCATAGTCACTTGGAAGAGGATCTTCTTTTCGAGGATAAGGTTGGTGAAGTTCTTCTTCAATAGGCAAGGGCGGTGGTTAGGATGATACCTCCTCAGGCATAGCGAATTCAGTTGTGGGCTTGCCCTTGTAGGAGGGAGGAGGATACGCTATAGATGATTCACTATTATTCGACAAATCGTATTCATCCGCTGCTGTCTTCATCTCCTCCTCCCTGGACTGATAAGACAGAAAATCATTCATGGATGGGAGAGAATCCAAAGGAAATTTCGCGTCGGCATCAAGATAGAATGAACTATTTTTTCCCAAAGTGGGAAGGACCCTATAAGGCCGTCGATATACCTCATCCAAACACCTATGTAATAGATGACGATGAAGGAAAGAAGTTGAAGAATACTTTTAATGGTGAACATTTGAAAAAAAAAATATGCTTAAACGCTGCCACACGATTGTGTAAATTTTAGTTGAAAATTTTATGAAAGTCTTGTTCGATATACAAAAATGGCGTCCCTTCATTTTAGTAACTTAATGGCGAAATGCTTAAGTTCAGAATCCTTAGGCAAAGGTGATGAAGGAGTATACAAGACTAAGGCGTTTTAAACACTCAGTCGATATTGAAACACACAAGATATTAAGACGTTTGAAACACTTAGCCAAATTAAATAGATGAAAATTGAATCGCAAAATTTTTTCATTTCACAAAATGGCATAAATACAAAACGCAATGCGTGGAGGACATAATGAAAAGGAGATTACAAATATGATAGAAAAACGACTAAGTAAAACCTATGATTATGCATAGTCACTTGGAAGAGGATCTTCTTTTCGAGGATAAGGTTGGTGAAGTTCTTCTTCAATAGGCAAGGGCGGTGGTTAGGATGATACCTCCTCAGGCATAGCGAATTCAGTTGTGGGCTTGCCCTTGGAGGAGGGAGGAGGATACGCTATAGATGATTCACTATTATTCGACAAATCGTATTCATCCGCTGCTGTCTTCATCTCCTCCTCCCTGGACTGATAAGACAGAAAATCATTCATGGATGGGAGAGAATCCAAAGGAAATTTCGCGTCGGCATCAAGATAGAATGAACTATTTTTCCCCAAAGTGGGAAGGACCCTATCAGGTCGTCGTTATCCCCCATCCAAGCGCCTATGTAATAGATCACGATGAAGGAAAAAAGTTGAAGAATACAAAAATGGCGTCGCTTCATTTTAGTAACTTAATGGCGAAATGCTTAAGTTCAGAATCCTCAGGCAACGGTGATGAAGGAGTATACAAGACTAAGGCGTTTTAAACACTCAGTCGATATTGAAACACACAAGATATTAAGACGTTTGAAACACTTAGCCAAATTAAATAGATGAAAATTGAAGCGCAAAAATTTTTCATTTTACAAAATGCCTTGGGTGGAGGACATAATGAAAAGGAGATTACAAATATGATAGAAAAACGACTAAGTAAAACCTATGATTATGCATAGTAACTTGGAAGAGGATCTTCTTTTCGAGGATAAGGTTGGTGAAGTTCTTCTTCAATAGGCAAGGGCGGTGGTTAGGATGATACCTCCTCAGGCATAGCGAATTCAGTTGTGGGCTTGCCCTTGTAGGAGGGAGGAGGATACGCTATAGATGATTCACTATTATTCGACAAATCGTATTCATCCGCTGCTGTCTTCATCTCCTCCTCCCTGGACTGATAAGACAAAAAATCATTCATGGATGGGAGAGAATCCAAAGGAAATTTCGCGTCGGCATCAAGATAGAATGAACTATTTTTTCCCAAAGTGGGAAGGACCCTATAAGGCCGTCGATATACCTCATCCAAACACCTATGTAATAGATGACGATGAAGGAAAGAAGTTGAAGAATACTTTTAATGGTGAACATTTGAAAAAAAAAATATGCTTAAACGCTGCCACACGATTGTGTAAACTGTACTTGAAAATTTTATGAAAGTCTTGTTCGATATACAAAAATGGGGTCCCTTCATTTTAGTAACTTAATGGCGAAATGCTTAAGTTCAGAATCCTTAGGCAAAGGTGATGAAGGAGTATACAAGACTAAGGCGTTTTAAACACTCAGTCGATATTGAAACACACAAGATATTAAGACGTTTGAAACACTTAGCCAAATTAAATAGATGAAAATTGAAGCGCAAAAATTTTTCATTTTACAAAATGCCTTGGGTGGAGGACATAATGAAAAGGAGATTACAAATATGATAGAAAAACGACTAAGTAAAACCTATGATTATGCATAGTCACTTGGAAGAGGATCTTCTTTTCGAGGATAAGGTTGGTGAAGTTCTTCTTCAATAGGCAAGGGCGGTGGTTAGGATGATACCTCCTCAGGCATAGCGAATTCAGTTGTGGGCTTGCCCTTGTAGGAGGGAGGAGGATACGCTATAGATGATTCACTATTATTCGACAAATCGTATTCATCCGCTGCTGTCTTCATCTCCTCCTCCCTGGACTGATAAGACAGAAAATCATTCATGGATGGGAGAGAATCCAAAGGAAATTTCGCGTCGGCATCAAGATAGAATGAACTATTTTTTCCCAAAGTGGGAAGGACCCTATAAGGCCGTCGATATACCTCATCCAAACACCTATGTAATAGATGATGATGAAGGAAAGAAGTTGAAGAATACTTTTAATGGTGAACATTTGAAAAAAAAAATATGCTTAAACGCTGCCACACGATTGTGTAAACTGTACTTGAAAATTTTATGAAAGTCTTGTTCGATATACAAAAATAGGGTCCCTTCATTTTAGTAACTTAATGGCGAAATGCTTAAGTTCAGAATCCTTAGGCAAAGGTGATGAAGGAGTATACAAGACTAAGGCGTTTTAAACACTCAGTCGATATTGAAACACACAAGATATTAAGACGTTTGAAACACTTAGCCAAATTAAATAGATGAAAATTGAAGCGCATAAACATTTCATTTCACAAAATGCCATAAATACAAAACGCCTTGCGTGGAGGACATATTGAAAAGGAGATTACAAATATGATAGAAAACGACTAAGTAAAACCTATGATTATGCATAGTCACTTGGAAGAGGATCTTCTTTTCGAGGATAAGGTTGGTGAAGTTCTTCTTGAATAGGCAAGGGCGGTGGTTAGGATGATACCTCCTTAGGCATAGCCAATTCAGTTGTGGGCTTGCCCTTGGAGGAGGGAGGAGGAGACGCTCTAGATGATTCACTAATATTCGACGAATCGTATTCATCCGCTGCTGTCTTCATCTCCTCCTCACTGGACTGATAAGACAGAAAATCATTCATGGATGGGAGAATATCCAAAGGAAATTTCGCGTCGGCATCAAGATAGAATGAACAATATTTCCCCAAAGTGGGAAGGACCCAATAAGGCCGTCAATATACCTCATCCAAACACCTATGTAATAGATGACGATGAAGGAAAGAAGTTGAAGAATACTTTTAATGGTGAACATTTGAAAAAAAAAATATGCTTAAACGCTGCCACACGATTGTGTAAACTGTACTTGAAAATTTTATGAAAGTCTTGTTCGATATACAAAAATGGTGTCCCTTCATTTTAGTAACTTAATGGCGAAATGCTTAAGTTCAGAATCCTTAGGCAAAGGTGATGAAGGAGTATACAAGACTAAGGCGTTTTAAACACTCAGTCGATATTGAAACACACAAGATATTAAGACGTTTGAAACACTTAGCCAAATTAAATAGATGAAAATTGAAGCGCATAAACATTTCATTTCACAAAATGCCATAAATACAAAACGCCTTGCGTGGAGGACATATTGAAAAGGAGATTACAAATATGATAGAAAAACGACTAAGTAAAACCTATGATTATGCATAGTCACTTGGAAGAGGATCTTCTTTTCGAGGATAAGGTTGGTGAAGTTCTTCTTCAATAGGCAAGGGCGGTGGTTAGGATGATACCTCCTCAGGCATAGCGAATTCAGTTGTGGGCTTGCCCTTGTAGGAGGGAGGAGGATACGCTATAGATGATTCACTATTATTCGACAAATCGTATTCATCCGCTGCTGTCTTCATCTCCTCCTCCCTGGACTGATAAGACAGAAAATCATTCATGGATGGGAGAGAATCCAAAGGAAATTTCGCGTCGGCATCAAGATAGAATGAACTATTTTTTCCCAAAGTGGGAAGGACCCTATAAGGCCGTCGATATACCTCATCCAAACACCTATGTAATAGATGATGATGAAGGAAAGAAGTTGAAGAATACTTTTAATGGTGAACATTTGAAAAAAAAAATATGCTTAAACGCTGCCACACGATTGTGTAAACTGTACTTGAAAATTTTATGAAAGTCTTGTTCGATATACAAAAATGGGGTCCCTTCATTTTAGTAACTTAATGGCGAAATGCTTAAGTTCAGAATCCTTAGGCAAAGGTGATGAAGGAGTATACAAGACTAAGGCGTTTTAAACACTCAGTCGATATTGAAACACACAAGATATTAAGACGTTTGAAACACTTAGCCAAATTAAATAGATGAAAATTGAAGCGCATAAACATTTCATTTCACAAAATGCCATAAATACAAAACGCCTTGCGTGGAGGACATATTGAAAAGGAGATTACAAATATGATAGAAAAACGACTAAGTAAAACCTATGATTATGCATAGTCACTTGGAAGAGGATCTTCTTTTCGAGGATAAGGTTGGTGAAGTTCTTCTTGAATAGGCAAGGGCGGTGGTTAGGATGATACCTCCTTAGGCATAGCCAATTCAGTTGTGGGCTTGCCCTTGGAGGAGGGAGGAGGAGACGCTCTAGATGATTCACTAATATTCGACGAATCGTATTCATCCGCTGCTGTCTTCATCTCCTCCTCCCTGGACTGATAAGACAGAAAATCATTCATGGATGGGAGAATATCCAAAGGAAATTTCGCGTCGGCATCAAGATAGAATGAACAATTTTTCCCCAAAGTGGGAAGGACCCAATAAGGCCGTCAATATACCTCATCCAAACACCTATGTAATAGATGACGATGAAGGAAAGAAGTTGAAGAATACTTTTAATGGTGAACATTTGAAAAAAAAAATATGCTTAAACGCTGCCACACGATTGTGTAAACTGTACTTGAAAATTTTATGAAAGTCTTGTTCGATATACAAAAATGGGGTCCCTTCATTTTAGTAACTTAATGGCGAAATGCTTAAGTTCAGAATCCTTAGGCAAAGGTGATGAAGGAGTATACAAGACTAAGGCGTTTTAAACACTCAGTCGATATTGAAACACACAAGATATTAAGACGTTTGAAACACTTAGCCAAATTAAATAGATGAAAATTGAAGCGCATAAACATTTCATTTCACAAAATGCCATAAATACAAAACGCCTTGCGTGGAGGACATATTGAAAAGGAGATTACAAATATGATAGAAAAACGACTAAGTAAAACCTATGATTATGCATAGTCACTTGGAAGAGGATCTTCTTTTCGAGGATAAGGTTGGTGAAGTTCTTCTTCAATAGGCAAGGGCGGTGGTTAGGATGATACCTCCTCAGGCATAGCGAATTCAGTTGTGGGCTTGCCCTTGTAGGAGGGAGGAGGATACGCTATAGATGATTCACTATTATTCGACAAATCGTATTCATCCGCTGCTGTCTTCATCTCCTCCTCCCTGGACTGATAAGACAGAAAATCATTCATGGATGGGAGAGAATCCAAAGGAAATTTCGCGTCGGCATCAAGATAGAATGAACTATTTTTTCCCAAAGTGGGAAGGACCCTATAAGGCCGTCGATATACCTCATCCAAACACCTATGTAATAGATGATGATGAAGGAAAGAAGTTGAAGAATACTTTTAATGGTGAACATTTGAAAAAAAAAATATGCTTAAACGCTGCCACACGATTGTGTAAACTGTACTTGAAAATTTTATGAAAGTCTTGTTCGATATACAAAAATGGGGTCCCTTCATTTTAGTAACTTAATGGCGAAATGCTTAAGTTCAGAATCCTTAGGCAAAGGTGATGAAGGAGTATACAAGACTAAGGCGTTTTAAACACTCAGTCGATATTGAAACACACAAGATATTAAGACGTTTGAAACACTTAGCCAAATTAAATAGATGAAAATTGAAGCGCATAAACATTTCATTTCACAAAATGCCATAAATACAAAACGCCTTGCGTGGAGGACATATTGAAAAGGAGATTACAAATATAATAGAAAAACGACTAAGTAAAACCTATGATTATGCATAGTCACTTGGAAGAGGATCTTCTTTTCGAGGATAAGGTTGGTGAAGTTCTTCTTGAATAGGCAAGGGCGGTGGTTAGGATGATACCTCCTTAGGCATAGCCAATTCAGTTGTGGGCTTGCCCTTGGAGGAGGGAGGAGGAGACGCTCTAGATGATTCACTAATATTCGACGAATCGTATTCATCCGCTGCTGTCTTCATCTCCTCCTCACTGGACTGATAAGACAGAAAATCATTCATGGATGGGAGAATATCCAAAGGAAATTTCGCGTCGGCATCAAGATAGAATGAACAATTTTTCCCCAAAGTGGGAAGGACCCAATAAGGCCGTCAATATACCTCATCCAAACACCTATGTAATAGATGACGATGAAGGAAAGAAGTTGAAGAATACTTTTAATGGTGAACATTTGAAAAAAAAAATATGCTTAAACGCTGCCACACGATTGTGTAAACTGTACTTGAAAATTTTATGAAAGTCTTGTTCGATATACAAAAATGGGGTCCCTTCATTTTAGTAACTTAATGGCGAAATGCTTAAGTTCAGAATCCTTAGGCAAAGGTGATGAAGGAGTATACAAGACTAAGGCGTTTTAAACACTCAGTCGATATTGAAACACACAAGATATTAAGACGTTTGAAACACTTAGCCAAATTAAATAGATGAAAATTGAAGCGCATAAACATTTCATTTCACAAAATGCCATAAATACAAAACGCCTTGCGTGGAGGACATATTGAAAAGGAGATTACAAATATGATAGAAAAACGACTAAGTAAAACCTATGATTATGCATAGTCACTTGGAAGAGGATCTTCTTTTCGAGGATAAGGTTGGTGAAGTTCTTCTTCAATAGGCAAGGGCGGTGGTTAGGATGATACCTCCTCAGGCATAGCGAATTCAGTTGTGGGCTTGCCCTTGTAGGAGGGAGGAGGATACGCTATAGATGATTCACTATTATTCGACAAATCGTATTCATCCGCTGCTGTCTTCATCTCCTCCTCCCTGGACTGATAAGACAGAAAATCATTCATGGATGGGAGAGAATCCAAAGGAAATTTCGCGTCGGCATCAAGATAGAATGAACTATTTTTTCCCAAAGTGGGAAGGACCCTATAAGGCCGTCGATATACCTCATCCAAACACCTATGTAATAGATGATGATGAAGGAAAGAAGTTGAAGAATACTTTTAATGGTGAACATTTGAAAAAAAAAAATATGCTTAAACGCTGCCACACGATTGTGTAAACTGTACTTGAAAATTTTATGAAAGTCTTGTTCGATATACAAAAATGGGGTCCCTTCATTTTAGTAACTTAATGGCGAAATGCTTAAGTTCAGAATCCTTAGGCAAAGGTGATGAAGGAGTATACAAGACTAAGGCGTTTTAAACACTCAGTCGATATTGAAACACACAAGATATTAAGACGTTTGAAACACTTAGCCAAATTAAATAGATGAAAATTGAAGCGCATAAACATTTCATTTCACAAAATGCCATAAATACAAAACGCCTTGCGTGGAGGACATATTGAAAAGGAGATTACAAATATGATAGAAAAACGACTAAGTAAAACCTATGATTATGCATAGTCACTTGGAAGAGGATCTTCTTTTCGAGGATAAGGTTGGTGAAGTTCTTCTTCAATAGGCAAGGGCGGTGGTTAGGATGATACCTCCTCAGGCATAGCGAATTCAGTTGTGGGCTTGCCCTTGTAGGAGGGAGGAGGATACGCTATAGATGATTCACTATTATTCGACAAATCGTATTCATCCGCTGCTGTCTTCATCTCCTCCTCCCTGGACTGATAAGACAGAAAATCATTCATGGATGGGAGAGAATCCAAAGGAAATTTCGCGTCGGCATCAAGATAGAATGAACTATTTTTTCCCAAAGTGGGAAGGACCCTATAAGGCCGTCGATATACCTCATCCAAACACCTATGTAATAGATGATGATGAAGGAAAGAAGTTGAAGAATACTTTTAATGGTGAACATTTGAAAAAAAAAATATGCTTAAACGCTGCCACACGATTGTGTAAACTGTACTTGAAAATTTTATGAAAGTCTTGTTCGATATACAAAAATGGGGTCCCTTCATTTTAGTAACTTAATGGCGAAATGCTTAAGTTCAGAATCCTTAGGCAAAGGTGATGAAGGAGTATACAAGACTAAGGCGTTTTAAACACTCAGTCGATATTGAAACACACAAGATATTAAGACGTTTGAAACACTTAGCCAAATTAAATAGATGAAAATTGAAGCGCATAAACATTTCATTTCACAAAATGCCATAAATACAAAACGCCTTGCGTGGAGGACATATTGAAAAGGAGATTACAAATATGATAGAAAAACGACTAAGTAAAACCTATGATTATGCATAGTCACTTGGAAGAGGATCTTCTTTTCGAGGATAAGGTTGGTGAAGTTCTTCTTGAATAGGCAAGGGCGGTGGTTAGGATGATACCTCCTTAGGCATAGCCAATTCAGTTGTGGGCTTGCCCTTGGAGGAGGGAGGAGGAGACGCTCTAGATGATTCACTAATATTCGACGAATCGTATTCATCCGCTGCTGTCTTCATCTCCTCCTCACTGGACTGATAAGACAGAAAATCATTCATGGATGGGAGAATATCCAAAGGAAATTTCGCGTCGGCATCAAGATAGAATGAACAATTTTTCCCCAAAGTGGGAAGGACCCAATAAGGCCGTCAATATACCTCATCCAAACACCTATGTAATAGATGACGATGAAGGAAAGAAGTTGAAGAATACTTTTAATGGTGAACATTTGAAAAAAAAAATATGCTTAAACGCTGCCACACGATTGTGTAAACTGTACTTGAAAATTTTATGAAAGTCTTGTTCGATATACAAAAATGGGGTCCCTTCATTTTAGTAACTTAATGGCGAAATGCTTAAGTTCAGAATCCTTAGGCAAAGGTGATGAAGGAGTATACAAGACTAAGGCGTTTTAAACACTCAGTCGATATTGAAACACACAAGATATTAAGACGTTTGAAACACTTAGCCAAATTAAATAGATGAAAATTGAAGCGCATAAACATTTCATTTCACAAAATGCCATAAATACAAAACGCCTTGCGTGGAGGACATATTGAAAAGGAGATTACAAATATGATAGAAAAACGACTAAGTAAAACCTATGATTATGCATAGTCACTTGGAAGAGGATCTTCTTTTCGAGGATAAGGTTGGTGAAGTTCTTCTTCAATAGGCAAGGGCGGTGGTTAGGATGATACCTCCTCAGGCATAGCGAATTCAGTTGTGGGCTTGCCCTTGTAGGAGGGAGGAGGATACGCTATAGATGATTCACTATTATTCGACAAATCGTATTCATCCGCTGCTGTCTTCATCTCCTCCTCCCTGGACTGATAAGACAGAAAATCATTCATGGATGGGAGAGAATCCAAAGGAAATTTCGCGTCGGCATCAAGATAGAATGAACTATTTTTTCCCAAAGTGGGAAGGACCCTATAAGGCCGTCGATATACCTCATCCAAACACCTATGTAATAGATGATGATGAAGGAAAGAAGTTGAAGAATACTTTTAATGGTGAACATTTGAAAAAAAAAAATATGCTTAAACGCTGCCACACGATTGTGTAAACTGTACTTGAAAATTTTATGAAAGTCTTGTTCGATATACAAAAATGGGGTCCCTTCATTTTAGTAACTTAATGGCGAAATGCTTAAGTTCAGAATCCTTAGGCAAAGGTGATGAAGGAGTATACAAGACTAAGGCGTTTTAAACACTCAGTCGATATTGAAACACACAAGATATTAAGACGTTTGAAACACTTAGCCAAATTAAATAGATGAAAATTGAAGCGCATAAACATTTCATTTCACAAAATGCCATAAATACAAAACGCCTTGCGTGGAGGACATATTGAAAAGGAGATTACAAATATGATAGAAAAACGACTAAGTAAAACCTATGATTATGCATAGTCACTTGGAAGAGGATCTTCTTTTCGAGGATAAGGTTGGTGAAGTTCTTCTTGAATAGGCAAGGGCGGTGGTTAGGATGATACCTCCTTAGGCATAGCCAATTCAGTTGTGGGCTTGCCCTTGGAGGAGGGAGGAGGAGACGCTCTAGATGATTCACTAATATTCGACGAATCGTATTCATCCGCTGCTGTCTTCATCTCCTCCTCACTGGACTGATAAGACAGAAAATCATTCATGGATGGGAGAATATCCAAAGGAAATTTCGCGTCGGCATCAAGATAGAATGAACAATTTTTCCCCAAAGTGGGAAGGACCCAATAAGGCCGTCAATATACCTCATCCAAACACCTATGTAATAGATGACGATGAAGGAAAGAAGTTGAAGAATACTTTTAATGGTGAACATTTGAAAAAAAAAATATGCTTAAACGCTGCCACACGATTGTGTAAACTGTACTTGAAAATTTTATGAAAGTCTTGTTCGATATACAAAAATGGGGTCCCTTCATTTTAGTAACTTAATGGCGAAATGCTTAAGTTCAGAATCCTTAGGCAAAGGTGATGAAGGAGTATACAAGACTAAGGCGTTTTAAACACTCAGTCGATATTGAAACACAGAAGATATTAAGACGTTTGAAACACTTAGCCAAATTAAATAGATGAAAATTGAAGCGCATAAACATTTCATTTCACAAAATGCCATAAATACAAAACGCCTTGCGTGGAGGACATATTGAAAAGGAGATTACAAATATGATAGAAAAACGACTAAGTAAAACCTATGATTATGCATAGTCACTTGGAAGAGGATCTTCTTTTCGAGGATAAGGTTGGTGAAGTTCTTCTTGAATAGGCAAGGGCGGTGGTTAGGATGATACCTCCTTAGGCATAGCCAATTCAGTTGTGGGCTTGCCCTTGGAGGAGGGAGGAGGAGACGCTCTAGATGATTCACTAATATTCGACGAATCGTATTCATCCGCTGCTGTCTTCATCTCCTCCTCACTGGACTGATAAGACAGAAAATCATTCATGGATGGGAGAATATCCAAAGGAAATTTCGCGTCGGCATCAAGATAGAATGAACAATTTTTCCCCAAAGTGGGAAGGACCCAATAAGGCCGTCAATATACCTCATCCAAACACCTATGTAATAGATGACGATGAAGGAAAGAAGTTGAAGAATACTTTTAATGGTGAACATTTGAAAAAAAAAATATGCTTAAACGCTGCCACACGATTGTGTAAACTGTACTTGAAAATTTTATGAAAGTCTTGTTCGATATACAAAAATGGGGTCCCTTCATTTTAGTAACTTAATGGCGAAATGCTTAAGTTCAGAATCCTTAGGCAAAGGTGATGAAGGAGTATACAAGACTAAGGCGTTTTAAACACTCAGTCGATATTGAAACACACAAGATATTAAGACGTTTGAAACACTTAGCCAAATTAAATAGATGAAAATTGAAGCGCATAAACATTTCATTTCACAAAATGCCATAAATACAAAACGCCTTGCGTGGAGGACATATTGAAAAGGAGATTACAAATATGATAGAAAAACGACTAAGTAAAACCTATGATTATGCATAGTCACTTGGAAGAGGATCTTCTTTTCGAGGATAAGGTTGGTGAAGTTCTTCTTCAATAGGCAAGGGCGGTGGTTAGGATGATACCTCCTCAGGCATAGCGAATTCAGTTGTGGGCTTGCCCTTGGAGGAGGGAGGAGGATACGCTATAGATGATTCACTATTATTCGACAAATCGTATTCATCCGCTGCTGTCTTCATCTCCTCCTCCCTGGACTGATAAGACAGAAAATCATTCATGGATGGGAGAGAATCCAAAGGAAATTTCGCGTCGGCATCAAGATAGAATGAACTATTTTTCCCCAAAGTGGGAAGGACCCTATCAGGTCGTCGTTATCCCCCATCCAAACGCCTATGTAATAGATCACGATGAAGGAAAAAAGTTGAAGAATACAAAAATGGCGTCGCTTCATTTTAGTAACTTAATGGCGAAATGCTTAAGTTCAGAATCCTTAGGCAACGGTGATGAAGGAGTATACAAGACTAAGGCGTTTTAAACACTCAGTCGATATTGAAACACACAAGATATTAAGACGTTTGAAACACTTAGCCAAATTAAATAGATGAAAATTGAAGCGCAAAAATTTTTCATTTTACAAAATGCCTTGGGTGGAGGACATAATGAAAAGGAGATTACAAATATGATAGAAAAACGACTAAGTAAAACCTATGATTATGCATAGTCACTTGGAAGAGGATCTTCTTTTCGAGGATAAGGTTGGTGAAGTTCTTCTTCAATAGGCAAGGGCGGTGGTTAGGATGATACCTCCTCAGGCATAGCGAATTCAGTTGTGGGCTTGCCCTTGTAGGAGGAAGGAGGATACGCTATAGATGATTCACTATTATTCGACAAATCGTATTCATCCGCTGCTGTCTTCATCTCCTCCTCCCTGGACTGATAAGACAGAAAATCATTCATGGATGGGAGAGAATCCAAAGGAAATTTCGCGTCGGCATCAAGATAGAATGAACTATTTTTTCCCAAAGTGGGAAGGACCCTATAAGGCCGTCGATATACCTCATCCAAACACCTATGTAATAGATGACGATGAAGGAAATAAGTTGAAGAATACTTTTAATGGTGAA
Organism: Chamaenerion angustifolium; assembly: GCA_946814005.1. NCBI lineage: Eukaryota > Viridiplantae > Streptophyta > Magnoliopsida > Myrtales > Onagraceae > Chamaenerion > Chamaenerion angustifolium. The sequence continues at coordinate 9,346,906 of OX328279.1, forward strand.
CATTTGAAAAAAAAAATATGCTTAAACGCTGCCACACGATTGTGTAAACTGTACTTGAAAATTTTATGAAAGTCTTGTTCGATATACAAAAATGGGGTCCCTTCATTTTAGTAACTTAATGGCGAAATGCTTAAGTTCAGAATCCTTAGGCAAAGGTGATGAAGGAGTATACAAGACTAAGGCGTTTTAAACACTCAGTCGATATTGAAACACACAAGATATTAAGACGTTTGAAACACTTAGCCAAATTAAATAGATGAAAATTGAAGCGCATAAACATTTCATTTCACAAAATGCCATAAATACAAAACGCCTTGCGTGGAGGACATATTGAAAAGGAGATTACAAATATGATAGAAAAACGACTAAGTAAAACCTATGATTATGCATAGTCACTTGGAAGAGGATCTTCTTTTCGAGGATAAGGTTGGTGAAGTTCTTCTTCAATAGGCAAGGGCGGTGGTTAGGATGATACCTCCTCAGGCATAGCGAATTCAGTTGTGGGCTTGCCCTTGTAGGAGGGAGGAGGATACGCTATAGATGATTCACTATTATTCGACAAATCGTATTCATCCGCTGCTGTCTTCATCTCCTCCTCCCTGGACTGATAAGACAGAAAATCATTCATGGATGGGAGAGAATCCAAAGGAAATTTCGCGTCGGCATCAAGATAGAATGAACTATTTTTTCCCAAAGTGGGAAGGACCCTATAAGGCCGTCGATATACCTCATCCAAACACCTATGTAATAGATGATGATGAAGGAAAGAAGTTGAAGAATACTTTTAATGGTGAACATTTGAAAAAAAAAATATGCTTAAACGCTGCCACACGATTGTGTAAACTGTACTTGAAAATTTTATGAAAGTCTTGTTCGATATACAAAAATGGGGTCCCTTCATTTTAGTAACTTAATGGCGAAATGCTTAAGTTCAGAATCCTTAGGCAAAGGTGATGAAGGAGTATACAAGACTAAGGCGTTTTAAACACTCAGTCGATATTGAAACACACAAGATATTAAGACGTTTGAAACACTTAGCCAAATTAAATAGATGAAAATTGAAGCGCATAAACATTTCATTTCACAAAATGCCATAAATACAAAACGCCTTGCGTGGAGGACATATTGAAAAGGAGATTACAAATATGATAGAAAAACGACTAAGTAAAACCTATGATTATGCATAGTCACTTGGAAGAGGATCTTCTTTTCGAGGATAAGGTTGGTGAAGTTCTTCTTGAATAGGCAAGGGCGGTGGTTAGGATGATACCTCCTTAGGCATAGCCAATTCAGTTGTGGGCTTGCCCTTGGAGGAGGGAGGAGGAGACGCTCTAGATGATTCACTAATATTCGACGAATCGTATTCATCCGCTGCTGTCTTCATCTCCTCCTCACTGGACTGATAAGACAGAAAATCATTCATGGATGGGAGAATATCCAAAGGAAATTTCGCGTCGGCATCAAGATAGAATGAACAATTTTTCCCCAAAGTGGGAAGGACCCAATAAGGCCGTCAATATACCTCATCCAAACACCTATGTAATAGATGACGATGAAGGAAAGAAGTTGAAGAATACTTTTAATGGTGAACATTTGAAAAAAAAAATATGCTTAAACGCTGCCACACGATTGTGTAAACTGTACTTGAAAATTTTATGAAAGTCTTGTTCGATATACAAAAATGGGGTCCCTTCATTTTAGTAACTTAATGGCGAAATGCTTAAGTTCAGAATCCTTAGGCAAAGGTGATGAAGGAGTATACAAGACTAAGGCGTTTTAAACACTCAGTCGATATTGAAACACACAAGATATTAAGACGTTTGAAACACTTAGCCAAATTAAATAGATGAAAATTGAAGCGCATAAACATTTCATTTCACAAAATGCCATAAATACAAAACGCCTTGCGTGGAGGACATATTGAAAAGGAGATTACAAATATGATAGAAAAACGACTAAGTAAAACCTATGATTATGCATAGTCACTTGGAAGAGGATCTTCTTTTCGAGGATAAGGTTGGTGAAGTTCTTCTTGAATAGGCAAGGGCGGTGGTTAGGATGATACCTCCTTAGGCATAGCCAATTCAGTTGTGGGCTTGCCCTTGGAGGAGGGAGGAGGAGACGCTCTAGATGATTCACTAATATTCGACGAATCGTATTCATCCGCTGCTGTCTTCATCTCCTCCTCACTGGACTGATAAGACAGAAAATCATTCATGGATGGGAGAATATCCAAAGGAAATTTCGCGTCGGCATCAAGATAGAATGAACAATTTTTCCCCAAAGTGGGAAGGACCCAATAAGGCCGTCAATATACCTCATCCAAACACCTATGTAATAGATGACGATGAAGGAAAGAAGTTGAAGAATACTTTTAATGGTGAACATTTGAAAAAAAAAATATGCTTAAACGCTGCCACACGATTGTGTAAACTGTACTTGAAAATTTTATGAAAGTCTTGTTCGATATACAAAAATGGGGTCCCTTCATTTTAGTAACTTAATGGCGAAATGCTTAAGTTCAGAATCCTTAGGCAAAGGTGATGAAGGAGTATACAAGACTAAGGCGTTTTAAACACTCAGTCGATATTGAAACACACAAGATATTAAGACGTTTGAAACACTTAGCCAAATTAAATAGATGAAAATTGAAGCGCATAAACATTTCATTTCACAAAATGCCATAAATACAAAACGCCTTGCGTGGAGGACATATTGAAAAGGAGATTACAAATATGATAGAAAAACGACTAAGTAAAACCTATGATTATGCATAGTCACTTGGAAGAGGATCTTCTTTTCGAGGATAAGGTTGGTGAAGTTCTTCTTCAATAGGCAAGGGCGGTGGTTAGGATGATACCTCCTCAGGCATAGCGAATTCAGTTGTGGGCTTGCCCTTGGAGGAGGGAGGAGGATACGCTATAGATGATTCACTATTATTCGACAAATCGTATTCATCCGCTGCTGTCTTCATCTCCTCCTCCCTGGACTGATAAGACAGAAAATCATTCATGGATGGGAGAGAATCCAAAGGAAATTTCGCGTCGGCATCAAGATAGAATGAACTATTTTTTCCCAAAGTGGGAAGGACCCTATAAGGCCGTCGATATACCTCATCCAAACACCTATGTAATAGATGATGATGAAGGAAAGAAGTTGAAGAATACTTTTAATGGTGAACATTTGAAAAAAAAAATATGCTTAAACGCTGCCACACGATTGTGTAAACTGTACTTGAAAATTTTATGAAAGTCTTGTTCGATATACAAAAATGGGGTCCCTTCATTTTAGTAACTTAATGGCGAAATGCTTAAGTTCAGAATCCTTAGGCAAAGGTGATGAAGGAGTATACAAGACTAAGGCGTTTTAAACACTCAGTCGATATTGAAACACACAAGATATTAAGACGTTTGAAACACTTAGCCAAATTAAATAGATGAAAATTGAAGCGCATAAACATTTCATTTCACAAAATGCCATAAATACAAAACGCCTTGCGTGGAGGACATATTGAAAAGGAGATTACAAATATGATAGAAAAACGACTAAGTAAAACCTATGATTATGCATAGTCACTTGGAAGAGGATCTTCTTTTCGAGGATAAGGTTGGTGAAGTTCTTCTTGAATAGGCAAGGGCGGTGGTTAGGATGATACCTCCTTAGGCATAGCCAATTCAGTTGTGGGCTTGCCCTTGGAGGAGGGAGGAGGAGACGCTCTAGATGATTCACTAATATTCGACGAATCGTATTCATCCGCTGCTGTCTTCATCTCCTCCTCACTGGACTGATAAGACAGAAAATCATTCATGGATGGGAGAATATCCAAAGGAAATTTCGCGTCGGCATCAAGATAGAATGAACAATTTTTCCCCAAAGTGGGAAGGACCCAATAAGGCCGTCAATATACCTCATCCAAACACCTATGTAATAGATGACGATGAAGGAAAGAAGTTGAAGAATACTTTTAATGGTGAACATTTGAAAAAAAAAATATGCTTAAACGCTGCCACACGATTGTGTAAACTGTACTTGAAAATTTTATGAAAGTCTTGTTCGATATACAAAAATGGGGTCCCTTCATTTTAGTAACTTAATGGCGAAATGCTTAAGTTCAGAATCCTTAGGCAAAGGTGATGAAGGAGTATACAAGACTAAGGCGTTTTAAACACTCAGTCGATATTGAAACACACAAGATATTAAGACGTTTGAAACACTTAGCCAAATTAAATAGATGAAAATTGAAGCGCATAAACATTTCATTTCACAAAATGCCATAAATACAAAACGCCTTGCGTGGAGGACATATTGAAAAGGAGATTACAAATATGATAGAAAAACGACTAAGTAAAACCTATGATTATGCATAGTCACTTGGAAGAGGATCTTCTTTTCGAGGATAAGGTTGGTGAAGTTCTTCTTGAATAGGCAAGGGCGGTGGTTAGGATGATACCTCCTTAGGCATAGCCAATTCAGTTGTGGGCTTGCCCTTGGAGGAGGGAGGAGGAGACGCTCTAGATGATTCACTAATATTCGACGAATCGTATTCATCCGCTGCTGTCTTCATCTCCTCCTCACTGGACTGATAAGACAGAAAATCATTCATGGATGGGAGAATATCCAAAGGAAATTTCGCGTCGGCATCAAGATAGAATGAACAATTTTTCCCCAAAGTGGGAAGGACCCAATAAGGCCGTCAATATACCTCATCCAAACACCTATGTAATAGATGACGATGAAGGAAAGAAGTTGAAGAATACTTTTAATGGTGAACATTTGAAAAAAAAAATATGCTTAAACGCTGCCACACGATTGTGTAAACTGTACTTGAAAATTTTATGAAAGTCTTGTTCGATATACAAAAATGGGGTCCCTTCATTTTAGTAACTTAATGGCGAAATGCTTAAGTTCAGAATCCTTAGGCAAAGGTGATGAAGGAGTATACAAGACTAAGGCGTTTTAAACACTCAGTCGATATTGAAACACACAAGATATTAAGACGTTTGAAACACTTAGCCAAATTAAATAGATGAAAATTGAAGCGCATAAACATTTCATTTCACAAAATGCCATAAATACAAAACGCCTTGCGTGGAGGACATATTGAAAAGGAGATTACAAATATGATAGAAAAACGACTAAGTAAAACCTATGATTATGCATAGTCACTTGGAAGAGGATCTTCTTTTCGAGGATAAGGTTGGTGAAGTTCTTCTTGAATAGGCAAGGGCGGTGGTTAGGATGATACCTCCTTAGGCATAGCCAATTCAGTTGTGGGCTTGCCCTTGGAGGAGGGAGGAGGATACGCTATAGATGATTCACTATTATTCGACAAATCGTATTCATCCGCTGCTGTCTTCATCTCCTCCTCCCTGGACTGATAAGACAGAAAATCATTCATGGATGGGAGAGAATCCAAAGGAAATTTCGCGTCGGCATCAAGATAGAATGAACTATTTTTCCCCAAAGTGGGAAGGACCCTATCAGGTCGTCGTTATCCCCCATCCAAACGCCTATGTAATAGATCACGATGAAGGAAAAAAGTTGAAGAATACAAAAATGGCGTCGCTTCATTTTAGTAACTTAATGGCGAAATGCTTAAGTTCAGAATCCTTAGGCAACGGTGATGAAGGAGTATACAAGACTAAGGCGTTTTAAACACTCAGTCGATATTGAAACACACAAGATATTAAGACGTTTGAAACACTTAGCCAAATTAAATAGATGAAAATTGAATCGCAAAAATTTTTCATTTTACAAAATGCCTTGGGTGGAGGACATAATGAAAAGGAGATTACAAATATGATAGAAAAACGACTAAGTAAAACCTATGATTATGCATAGTCACTTGGAAGAGGATCTTCTTTTCGAGGATAAGGTTGGTGAAGTTCTTCTTCAATAGGCAAGGGCGGTGGTTAGGATGATACCTCCTCAGGCATAGCGAATTCAGTTGTGGGCTTGCCCTTGTAGGAGGAAGGAGGATACGCTATAGATGATTCACTATTATTCGACAAATCGTATTCATCCGCTGCTGTCTTCATCTCCTCCTCCCTGGACTGATAAGACAGAAAATCATTCATGGATGGGAGAGAATCCAAAGGAAATTTCGCGTCGGCATCAAGATAGAATGAACTATTTTTTCCCAAAGTGGGAAGGACCCTATAAGGCCGTCGATATACCTCATCCAAACACCTATGTAATAGATGACGATGAAGGAAATAAGTTGAAGAATACTTTTAATGGTGAACATTTGAAAAAAAAAATATGCTTAAACGCTGCCACACGATTGTGTAAACTGTACTTGAAAATTTTATGAAAGTCTTGTTCGATATACAAAAATGGGGTCCCTTCATTTTAGTAACTTAATGGCGAAATGCTTAAGTTCAGAATCCTTAGGCAAAGGTGATGAAGGAGTATACAAGACTAAGGCGTTTTAAACACTCAGTCGATATTGAAACACACAAGATATTAAGACGTTTGAAACACTTAGCCAAATTAAATAGATGAAAATTGAAGCGCATAAACATTTCATTTCACAAAATGCCATAAATACAAAACGCCTTGCGTGGAGGACATATTGAAAAGGAGATTACAAATATGATAGAAAAACGACTAAGTAAAACCTATGATTATGCATAGTCACTTGGAAGAGGATCTTCTTTTCGAGGATAAGGTTGGTGAAGTTCTTCTTCAATAGGCAAGGGCGGTGGTTAGGATGATACCTCCTCAGGCATAGCGAATTCAGTTGTGGGCTTGCCCTTGGAGGAGGGAGGAGGATACGCTATAGATGATTCACTATTATTCGACAAATCGTATTCATCCGCTGCTGTCTTCATCTCCTCCTCCCTGGACTGATAAGACAGAAAATCATTCATGGATGGGAGAGAATCCAAAGGAAATTTCGCGTCGGCATCAAGATAGAATGAACTATTTTTCCCCAAAGTGGGAAGGACCCTATCAGGTCGTCGTTATCCCCCATCCAAACGCCTATGTAATAGATCACGATGAAGGAAAAAAGTTGAAGAATACAAAAATGGCGTCGCTTCATTTTAGTAACTTAATGGCGAAATGCTTAAGTTCAGAATCCTTAGGCAACGGTGATGAAGGAGTATACAAGACTAAGGCGTTTTAAACACTCAGTCGATATTGAAACACACAAGATATTAAGACGTTTGAAACACTTAGCCAAATTAAATAGATGAAAATTGAAGCGCAAAAATTTTTCATTTTACAAAATGCCTTGGGTGGAGGACATAATGAAAAGGAGATTACAAATATGATAGAAAAACGACTAAGTAAAACCTATGATTATGCATAGTCACTTGGAAGAGGATCTTCTTTTCGAGGATAAGGTTGGTGAAGTTCTTCTTCAATAGGCAAGGGCGGTGGTTAGGATGATACCTCCTCAGGCATAGCGAATTCAGTTGTGGGCTTGCCCTTGTAGGAGGGAGGAGGATACGCTATAGATGATTCACTATTATTGACAAATCGTATTCATCCGCTGCTGTCTTCATCTCCTCCTCCCTGGACTGATAAGACAGAAAATCATTCATGGATGGGAGAGAATCCAAAGGAAATTTCGCGTCGGCATCAAGATAGAATGAACTATTTTTTCCCAAAGTGGGAAGGACCCTATAAGGCCGTCGATATACCTCATCCAAACACCTATGTAATAGATGACGATGAAGGAAAGAAGTTGAAGAATACTTTTAATGGTGAACATTTGAAAAAAAAAATATGCTTAAACGCTGCCACACGATTGTGTAAACTGTACTTGAAAATTTTATGAAAGTCTTGTTCGATATACAAAAATGGGGTCCCTTCATTTTAGTAACTTAATGGCGAAATGCTTAAGTTCAGAATCCTTAGGCAAAGGTGATGAAGGAGTATACAAGACTAAGGCGTTTTAAACACTCAGTCGATATTGAAACACACAAGATATTAAGACGTTTGAAACACTTAGCCAAATTAAATAGATGAAAATTGAAGCGCATAAACATTTCATTTCACAAAATTCCATAAATGCAAAACGCCTTGCGTGGAGGACATATTGAAAAGGAGATTACAAATATGATAGAAAAACGACTAAGTAAAACCTATGATTATGCATAGTCACTTGGAAGAGGATCTTCTTTTCGAGGATAAGGTTGGTGAAGTTCTTCTTGAATAGGCAAGGGCGGTGGTTAGGATGATACCTCCTTAGGCATAGCCAATTCAGTTGTGGGCTTGCCCTTGGAGGAGGGAGGAGGAGACGCTCTAGATGATTCACTAATATTCGACGAATCGTATTCATCCGCTGCTGTCTTCATCTCCTCCTCCCTGGACTGATAAGACAGAAAATCATTCATGGATGGGAGAGAATCCAAAGGAAATTTCGCGTCGGCATCAAGATAGAATGAACTATTTTTCCCCAAAGTGGGAAGGACCCTATCAGGTCGTCGTTATCCCCCATCCAAACGCCTATGTAATAGATCACGATGAAGGAAAAAAGTTGAAGAATACAAAAATGGCGTCGCTTCATTTTAGTAACTTAATGGCGAAATGCTTAAGTTCAGAATCCTTAGGCAACGGTGATGAAGGAGTATACAAGACTAAGGCGTTTTAAACACTCAGTCGATATTGAAACACACAAGATATTAAGACGTTTGAAACACTTAGCCAAATTAAATAGATGAAAATTGAAGCGCAAAAATTTTTCATTTTACAAAATGCCTTGGGTGGAGGACATAATGAAAAGGAGATTACAAATATGATAGAAAAACGACTAAGTAAAACCTATGATTATGCATAGTCACTTGGAAGAGGATCTTCTTTTCGAGGATAAGGTTGGTGAAGTTCTTCTTCAATAGGCAAGGGCGGTGGTTAGGATGATACCTCCTCAGGCATAGCGAATTCAGTTGTGGGCTTGCCCTTGTAGGAGGGAGGAGGATACGCTATAGATGATTCACTATTATTCGACAAATCGTATTCATCCGCTGCTGTCTTCATCTCCTCCTCCCTGGACTGATAAGACAGAAAATCATTCATGGATGGGAGAGAATCCAAAGGAAATTTCGCGTCGGCATCAAGATAGAATGAACTATTTTTTCCCAAAGTGGGAAGGACCCTATAAGGCCGTCGATATACCTCATCCAAACACCTATGTAATAGATGACGATGAAGGAAAGAAGTTGAAGAATACTTTTAATGGTGAACATTTGAAAAAAAAAATATGCTTAAACGCTGCCACACGATTGTGTAAACTGTACTTGAAAATTTTATGAAAGTCTTGTTCGATATACAAAAATGGGGTCCCTTCATTTTAGTAACTTAATGGCGAAATGCTTAAGTTCAGAATCCTTATGCAAAGGTGATGAAGGAGTATACAAGACTAAGGCGTTTTAAACACTCAGTCGATATTGAAACACACAAGATATTAAGACGTTTGAAACACTTAGCCAAATTAAATAGATGAAAATTGAAGCGCATAAACATTTCATTTCACAAAATTCCATAAATACAAAACGCCTTGCGTGGAGGACATATTGAAAAGGAGATTACAAATATGATAGAAAAACGACTAAGTAAAACCTATGATTATGCATAGTCACTTGGAAGAGGATCTTCTTTTCGAAGATAAGGTTGGTGAAGTTCTTCTTGAATAGGCAAGGGCGGTGGTTAGGATGATACCTCCTTAGGCATAGCCAATTCAGTTGTGGGCTTGCCCTTGGAGGAGGGAGGAGGAGACGCTCTAGATGATTCACTAATATTCGACGAATCGTATTCATCCGCTGTTGTCTTCATCTCCTCCTCACTAGACTGATAAGACAGAAAATCATTCATGGATGGGAGAATATCCAAAGGAAATTTCGCGTCGGCATCAAGATAGAATGAACAATTTTTCCCCAAAGTGGGAAGGACCCTATAAGGCCGTCGTTATACCTCATCCAAACACCTATGTAATAGATGACGATGAAGGAAAGAAGTTGAAGAATACTTTTAATGGTGAACATTTGAAAAAATAAATATACTTAAACGCTGCCACAGGATTGTGTAAATTGTACTTGAAAATTTTATGAAAGTCTTGTTCGATATACAAAAATGGCGTCGCTTCATTTTAGTAACTTAATGGCGAAATGCTTAAGTTCAGAATCCATAAGCAAAGGTGATGAAGGAGTATACAAGACTAAGGCGTTTTAAACACTCAGTCGATATTGAAACACACAAGATATTAAGACGTTTGAAACACTTAGCCAAATTAAATAGATGAAAATTGAAGCGCAAAAATCTTTCATTTCACAAAATGCCATAAATACAAAACGCAATGCGTGGAGGACATATTGAAAAGGAGATTACAAATATGATAGAAAAACGACTAAGTAAAACCTATGATTATGCATAGTCACTTGGAAGAGGATCTTCTTTTCGAGGATAAGGTTGGTGAAGTTCTTCTTGAATAGGTAAGGGCGGTGGTTAGGATGATACCTCCTCAGGCATAGCCAATTCAGTTGTGGGCTTGCCCTTGGAAGAGGGAGGAGGAGATGCTCTAGATGATTCACTAATATTCGACGAATCGTATTCATCCGCTGCTTTCTTTATCTCCTCCTCCCTGGACTGATAAAACAGAAAATGATTCATAGATGGGAGCGTATCCATAGGAAATTTCGCGTCTGCATTAAGCTAGAATGAACAATCTTTCGCCAAAGTGGGAAGGACCCTATCAGGTCGTCGTTATCCCCCATCCAAACGCCTATGTAATAGATCACGATGAAGGAAAAAAGTTGAAGAATACTTTTAATGGTGAACATTTGAAAAAAAAAATGCTTAAACGCTGCCACACGATTGTGTAAATTTTACTTGAAAATTTTATGAAAGTCTTGTTCGATATACAAAAATGGGGTCCCTTCATTTTAGTAACTTAATGGCGAAATGCTTAAGTTCAGAATCCTTAGGCAAAGGTGATGAAGGAGTATACAAGACTAAGGCGTTTTAAACACTCAGTCGATATTGATACACACAAGATATTAAGACGTTTGAAACACTTAGCCAAATTAAATAGATGAAAATTGAAGCGCATAAACTTTTCATTTCACAAAATGCCATAAATACAAAACGCCTTGCGTGGAGGACATATTGAAAAGGAGATTACAAATATGATAGAAAAACGACTAAATAAAACCTATGATTATGCATAGTCACTTGGAAGAGGATCTTCTTTTCGAGGATAAGGTTGGTGAAGTTCTTCTTGAATAGGCAAGGGTGGTGGTTAGGATGATACCTCCTCAGGCATAGCCAATTCAGTTGTGGGCTTGCCCTTGGAAGAGGGAGGAGGAGACGCTCTAGATGATTCACTAATATTCGACAAATCGTATTCATCCGCTGCTGTCTTCATCTCCTCCTCCCTGGACAGATAAGACAGAAAATCATTCATGGTTGGAGAGAATCCAAAGGAAATTTCGCGTCGACATCAAGATAGAATAAACAATTTTTCCCCAAAGTTGGAAGGACCCTATAAGGCCGTCGATATACCTCATCCAAACACCTATGTAATAGATGACGATGAAGGAAAGAAGTTGAAGAATACTTTTAATGGTGAACATTTGAAGAAAATAAATATGCTTAAACGCTGCCACACGATTGTGTAAATTGTATTAGAAAATTTTATTAAAGTCTTGTTCGATATACAAAAATGGCGTCCCTTCATTTTAGTAACTTAATGGCGAAATGCTTAAGTTCAGAATCCTTAGGCAAAGGTGATGAAGGAGTATACAAGACTAAGGCGTTTTAAACACTCAGTCGATATTGAAACACACAAGATATTAAGACGTTTGAAACACTTAGCCAAATTAAATAGATGAAAATTGAAGCGCAAAAATTTTTCATTTTACAAAATGCCATAAATACAAAATGCCTTGGGTGGAGGACATAATGAAAAGGAGATTACAAATATGATAGAAAAACGACTAAGTAAAACCTATGATTATGCATAGTCACTTGGAAGAGGATCTTCTTTTCGAGGATAAGGTTGGTGAAGTTCTTCTTCAATAGGAAAGGGCGGTGGTTAGGATGATACCTCCTCAGGCATAGCCAATTCAGTTGTGGGCTTGCCCTTGGAGGAGGGAGGAGGATACGCTATAGATGATTCACTATTATTCGACAAATCGTATTCATCCGCTGCTGTCTTCATCTCCTCCTCCCTGGACTGATAAGACAGAAAATCATTCATGGATGGGAGAGAATCCAAAGGAAATTTCGCGTCGGCATCAAGATAGAATGAACTATTTTTTCCCAAAGTGGGAAGGACCCTATAAGGCCGTCGATATACCTCATCCAAACACCTATGTAATAGATGACGATGAAGGAAAGAAGTTGAAGAATACTTTTAATGGTGAACATTTGAAAAAAAATATATGCTTAAACGCTGCCACACGATTGTGTAAACTGTACTTGAAAATTTTATGAAAGTCTTGTTCGATATACAAAAATGGGGTCCCTTCATTTTAGTAACTTAATGACGAAATGCTTAAGTTCAGAATCCTTAGGCAAAGGTGATGAAGGAGTATACAAGACTAAGGCGTTTTAAACACTCAGTCGATATTGAAACACACAAGATATTAAGACGTTTGAAACACTTAGCCAAATTAAATAGATGAAAATTGAAGCGCATAAACATTTCATTTCACAAAATGCCATAAATACAAAACGCCTTGCGTGGAGGACATATTGAAAAGGAGATTACAAATATGATAGAAAAACGACTAAATAAAACCTATGATTATGCATAGTCACTTGGAAGAGGATCTTCTTTTCGAGGATAAGGTTGGTGAAGTTCTTCTTGAATAGGCAAGGGTGGTGGTTAGGATGATACCTCCTCAGGCATAGCCAATTCAGTTGTGGGCTTGCCCTTGGAAGAGGGAGGAGGAGACGCTCTAGATGATTCACTAATATTCGACAAATCGTATTCATCCGCTGCTGTCTTCATCTCCTCCTCCCTGGACAGATAAGACAGAAAATCATTCATGGTTGGAGAGAATCCAAAGGAAATTTCGCGTCGACATCAAGATAGAATAAACAATTTTTCCCCAAAGTTGGAAGGACCCTATAAGGCCGTCGATATACCTCATCCAAACACCTATGTAATAGATGACGATGAAGGAAAGAAGTTGAAGAATACTTTTAATGGTGAACATTTGAAGAAAATAAATATGCTTAAACGCTGCCACACAATTGTGTAAATTGTATTAGAAAATTTTATTAAAGTCTTGTTCGATATACAAAAATGGCGTCCCTTCATTTTAGTAACTTAATGGCGAAATGCTTAAGTTCAGAATCCTTAGGCAAAGGTGATGAAGGAGTATACAAGACTAAGGCGTTTTAAACACTCAGTCGATATTGAAACACACAAGATATTAAGACGTTTGAAACACTTAGCCAAATTAAATAGATGAAAATTGAAGCGCAAAAATTTTTCATTTTACAAAATGCCATAAATACAAAATGCCTTGGGTGGAGGACATAATGAAAAGGAGATTACAAATATGATAGAAAAACGACTAAGTAAAACCTATGATTATGCATAGTCACTTGGAAGAGGATCTTCTTTTCGAGGATAAGGTTGGTGAAGTTCTTCTTCAATAGGAAAGGGCGGTGGTTAGGATGATACCTCCTCAGGCATAGCGAATTCAGTTGTGGGCTTGCCCTTGGAGGAGGGAGGAGGATACGCTATAGATGATTCACTATTATTCGACAAATCGTATTCATCCGCTGCTGTCTTCATCTCCTCCTCCCTGGACTGATAAGACAGAAAATCATTCATGGATGGGAGAGAATCCAAAGGAAATTTCGCGTCGGCATCAAGATAGAATGAACTATTTTTTCCCAAAGTGGGAAGGACCCTATAAGGCCGTCGATATACCTCATCCAAACACCTATGTAATAGATGACGATGAAGGAAAGAAGTTGAAGAATACTTTTAATGGTGAACATTTGAAAAAAAATATATGCTTAAACGCTGCCACACGATTGTGTAAACTGTACTTGAAAATTTTATGAAAGTCTTGTTCGATATACAAAAATGGGGTCCCTTCATTTTAGTAACTTAATGGCGAAATGCTTAAGTTCAGAATCCTTAGGCAAAGGTGATGAAGGAGTATACAAGACTAAGGCGTTTTAAACACTCAGTCGATATTGAAACACACAAGATATTAAGACGTTTGAAACACTTAGCCAAATTAAATAGATGAAAATTGAAGCGCATAAACATTTCATTTCACAAAATGCCATAAATACAAAACGCCTTGCGTGGAGGACATATTGAAAAGGAGATTACAAATATGATAGAAAAACGACTAAGTAAAACCTATGATTATGCATAGTCACTTGGAAGAGGATCTTCTTTTCGAGGATAAGGTTGGTGAAGTTCTTCTTCAATAGGCAAGGGCGGTGGTTAGGATGATACCTCCTCAGGCATAGCGAATTCAGTTGTGGGCTTGCCCTTGTAGGAGGGAGGAGGATACGCTATAGATGATTCACTATTATTCGACAAATCGTATTCATCCGCTGCTGTCTTCATCTCCTCCTCCCTGGACTGATAAGACAGAAAATCATTCATGGATGGGAGAGAATCCAAAGGAAATATCGCGTCGGCATCAAGATAGAATGAACTATTTTTTCCCAAAGTGGGAAGGACCCTATAAGGCCGTCGATATACCTCATCCAAACACCTATGTAATAGATGACGATGAAGGAAAGAAGTTGAAGAATACTTTTAATGGTGAACATTTGAAAAAAAATATATGCTTAAACGCTGCCACACGATTGTGTAAACTGTACTTGAAAATTTTATGAAAGTCTTGTTCGATATACAAAAATGGGGTCCCTTCATTTTAGTAACTTAATGGCGAAATGCTTAAGTTCAGAATCCTTAGGCAAAGGTGATGAAGGAGTATACAAGACTAAGGCGTTTTAAACACTCAGTCGATATTGAAACACACAAGATATTAAGACGTTTGAAACACTTAGCCAAATTAAATAGATGAAAATTGAAGCGCATAAACATTTCATTTCACAAAATGCCATAAATACAAAACGCCTTGAGTGGAGGACATATTGAAAAGGAGATTACAAATATGATAGAAAAACGACTAAGTAAAACCTATGATTATGCATAGTCACTTGGAAGAGGATCTTCTTTTCGAGGATAAGGTTGGTGAAGTTCTTCTTCAATAGGCAAGGGCGGTGGTTAGGATGATACCTCCTCAGGCATAGCGAATTCAGTTGTGGGCTTGCCCTTGGAGGAGGGAGGAGGATACGCTATAGATGATTCACTATTATTCGACAAATCGAATTCATCCGCTGCTGTCTTCATCTCCTCCTCCCTGGACTGATAAGACAGAAAATCATTCATGGATGGGAGAGAATCCAAAGGAAATTTCGCGTCGGCATCAAGATAGAATGAACTATTTTTCCCCAAAGTGGGAAGGACTCTATAAGGCCGTCGATATACCTCATCCAAACACCTATGTAATAGATGACGATGAAGGAAAGAAGTTGAAGAATACTTTTAATGGTGAACATTTGAAAAAAAAAATATGCTTAAACGCTTCCACACGATTGTGTAAACTGTACTTGAAAATTTTATGAAAGTCTTGTTCGATATACAAAAATGGGGTCCCTTCATTTTAGTAACTTAATGGCGAATTGCTTAAGTTCAGAATCCTTAGGCAAAGGTGATGAAGGAGTATACAAGACTAAGGCGTTTTAAACACTCAGTCGATATTGAAACACACAAGATATTAAGACGTTTGAAACACTTAGCCAAATTAAATAGATGAAAATTGAAGCGCAAAAAAATTTTTCATTATACAAAATGCCATAAATACAAAATGCCTTGGGTGGAGGACATAATGAAAAGGAGATTACAAATATGATAGAAAAACGACTAAGTAAAACCTATGATTATGCATAGTCACTTGGAAGAGGATCTTCTTTTCGAGGATAAGGTTGGTGAAGTTCTTCTTCAATAGGCAAGGGCGGTGGTTAGTATGATACCTCCTCAGGCATAGCGAATTCAGTTGTGGGCTTTCCCTTGGAGGAGGGAGGAGGATACGCTATAGATGATTCACTATTATTCGACAAATCGTATTCATCCGCTGCTGTCTTCATCTCCTCCTCCCTGGACTGATAAGACAGAAAATCATTCATGGATGGGAGAGTATCCAAAGGAAATTTCGCGTCGGCATCAAGATAGAATGAACAATTTTTCCCCAAAGTGGGAAGGACCCTATAAGGCCGTCGTTATACCTCATCCAAACACCTATGTAATAGATGACGATGAAGGAAAGAAGTTAAAGAATACTTTTAATGGTGAACATTTGAAAAAATAAATATACTTAAACGCTGCCACAGGATTGTGTAAATTGTACTTGAAAATTTTATGAAAGTCTTGTTCGATATACAAAAATGGCGTCGCTTCATTTTAGTAACTTAATGGCGAAATGCTTAAGTTCAGAATCCTTAAGCAAAGGTGATGAAGGAGTATACAAGACTAAGGCGTTTTAAACACTCAGTCGATATTGAAACACACAAGATATTAAGACGTTTGAAACACTTAGCCAAATTAAATAGATGAAAATTGAAGCGCAAAAATCTTTCATTTCACAAAATGCCATAAATACAAAACACAATGCGTGGAGGACATATTGAACAGGAGATTACAAATATGATAGAAAAACGACTAAGTAAAACCTATGATTATGCATAGTCACTTGGAAGAGGATCTTCTTTTCGAGGATAAGGTTGGTGAAGTTCTTCTTGAATAGGCAAGGGCGGTGGTTAGGATGATACCTCCTCAGGCATAGCCAATTCAGTTGTGGGCTTGCCCTTGGAAGAGGGAGGAGGAGACGCTCTAGATGATTCACTAATATTCGACGAATCGTATTCATCCGCTGCTTTCTTTATCTCCTCCTCCCTGGACTGATAAAACAGAAAATGATTCATGGATGGGAGCGTATCCATAGGAAATTTCGCGTCTCCATTAAGCTAGAATGAACAATATTTCGCCAAAGTGGGAAGGACCCTATCAGGTCGTCGTTATCCCTCATCCAAACGCCTATGTAATAGATCACGATGAAGGAAAAAAGTTGAAGAATACAAAAATGGCGTCGCTTCATTTTAGTAACTTAATGGCGAAATGCTTAAGTTCAGAATCCTTAAGCAAAGGTGATGAAGGAGTATACAAGACTAAGGCGTTTTAAACACTCAGACGATATTGAAACACACAAGATATTAAGACGTTTGAAACACTTAGCCAAATTAAATAGATGAAAATTGAAGCGCAAAAATCTTTCATTTCACAAAATGCCATAAATACAAAACGGAATGCGTGGATGACATATTGAAAAGGAGATTACAAATATGATAGAAAAACGACTAAGTAAAACCTATGATTATGCATAGTCACTTGGAAGAGGATCTTCTTTTCGAGGATAAGGTTGGTGAAGTTCTTCTTGAATAGGCAAGGGCGGTGGATAGGATGATACCTCCTCAGGCATAGCCAATTCAGTTGTGGGCTTGCCCTTGGAAGAGGGAGGAGGAGACGCTCTAGATGATTCACTAATATTCGACGAATCGTATTCATCCGCTGCTATCTTCATCTCCTTCTCCCTGGACTGATAAGACAGAAAATCATTCATGGATGGGAGAGTATCCAAAGGAAATTTCGCGTCGGCATCAAGATAGAATGAACAATTTTTCCCCAAAGTGGGAAGGACCCTATAAGCCCGTCGTTATACCTCATCCAAACACCTATGTAATAGATGACGATGAAGGAAAGAAGTTGAAGAATACTTTTAATGGTGAACATTTGAAAAAAAAAATGCTTAAACGCTGCCACACGATTGTGTAAATTTTACTTGAAAATTTTATGAAAGTCTTGTTCGATATACAAAAATGGCGTCCCTTCATTTTAGTAACTTAATGGCGAAATGCTTAAGTTCAGAATCCTTAGGCAAAGGTGATGAAGGAGTATACAAGACTAAGGCGTTTTAAACACTCAGTCGATATTGAAACACACAACTTATTAAGACGTTTGAAACACTTAGCCAAATTAAATAGATGAAAATTGAAGCACAAAAATCTTTCATTTCACAAAATGCCATAAATACAAAACGCAATGCGTTGAGGACATATTGAAAAGGAGATTACAAATATGATAGAAAAACGACTAAGTAAAACCTAAGATTATGCATAGTCACTTGGAAGAGGATCTTCTTTTCGAGGATAAGGTTGGTGAAGTTCTTCTTGAATAGGCAAGGGCGGTGGTTAGGATGATACCTCCTCAGGCATAGCCAATTCAGTTGTGGGCTTGCCCTTGGAAGAGGGAGGAGGAGACGCTCTAGATGATTCACTAATATTCGACGAATCGTATTCATCCGCTGCTTTCTTTATCTCCTCCTCCCTGGACTGATAAAACAGAAAATGATTCATGGATGGGAGCGTATCCATAGGAAATTTCGCGTCTCCATTAAGCTAGAATGAACAATATTTCGCCAAAGTGGGAAGGACCCTATCAGGTCGTCGTTATCCCTCATCCAAACGCCTATGTAATAGATCACGATGAAGGAAAAAAGTTGAAGAATACAAAAATGGCGTCGCTTCATTTTAGTAACTTAATGGCGAAATGCTTAAGTTCAGAATCCTTAGGCAAAGGTGATGAAGGAGTATACAAGACTAAGGCGTTTTAAACACTCAGTCGATATTGAAACACACATGATATTAAGATGTTTGAAACACTTAGCCAAATTAAATAGATGAAAATTGAAGCGCAAAAATCTTTCATTTCACAAAATGCCATAAATACAAAACGGAATGCGTGGATGACATATTGAAAAGGAGATTACAAATATGATAGAAAAACGACTAAGTAAAACCTATGATTATGCATAGTCACTTGGAAGAGGATCTTCTTTTCGAGGATAAGGTTGGTGAAGTTCTTCTTGAATAGGCAAGGGCGGTGGTTAGGATGATACCTCCTCAGGCATAGCCAATTCAGTTGTGGGCTTGCCCTTGGAAGAGGGAGGAGGAGACGCTCTAGATGATTCACTATTATTCGACGAATCGTATTCATCCGCTGCTGTCTTCATCTCCTCCTCCCTGGACTGATAAGACAGAAAATCATTCATGGATGGGAGAGTATCCAAAGGAAATTTCGCGTCGGCATCAAGATAGAATGAACAATTTTTCCCCAAAGTGGGAAGGACCCTATAAGGCCGTCGTTATACCTCATCCAAACACCTATGTAATAGATGACGATGAAGGAAAGAAGTTGAAGAATACTTTTAATGGTGAACATTTGAAAAAATAAATATACTTAAACGCTGCCACAGGATTGTGTAAATTGTACTTGAAAATTTTATGAAAGTCTTGTTCGATATACAAAAATGGCGTCGCTTCATTTTAGTAACTTAATGGCGAAATGCTTAAGTTCAGAATCCTTAAGCAAAGGTGATGAAGGAGTATACAAGACTAAGGCGTTTTAAACACTCAGTCGATATTGAAACACACAAGATATTAAGACGTTTGAAACACTTAGCCAAATTAAATAGATGAAAATTGAAGCGCAAAAATCTTTCATTTCACAAAATGCCATAAATACAAAACGCAATGCGTGGAGGACATATTGAAAATGAGATTACAAATATGATAGAAAAACGACTAAGTAAAACCTATGATTATGCATAGTCACTTGGAAGAGGATCTTCTTTTCGAGGATAAGGTTGGTGAAGTTCTTCTTGAATAGGTAAGGGCGGTGGTTAGGATGATACCTCCTCAGGCATAGCCAATTCAGTTGTGGGCTTGCCCTTGGAAGAGGGAGGAGGAGACGCTCTAGATGATTCACTAATATTCGACGAATCGTAATCATCCGCTGCTATCTTTATCTCCTCCTCCCTGGACTGATAAAACATAAAATGATTCATAGATGGGAGCGTATCCATAGGAAATTTCGCGTCTGTATTAAGCTAGAATGAACAATCTTTCGCCAAAGTGGGAAGGACCCTATCAGGTCGTCGTTATCCCCCATCCAAACGCCTATGTAATAGATCACGATGAAGGAAAAAAGTTGAAGAATACAAAAATGGCGTCGCTTCATTTTAGTAACTTAATGGCGAAATGCTTAAGTTCACAATCCTTAGGCAAAGGTGATGAAGGAGTATACAAGACTAAGGCGTTTTAAACACTCAGTCGATATTGAAACACACAAGATATTAAGATGTTTGAATCACTTAGCCAAATTAAATAGATGAAAATTGAAGCGCAAAAATCTTTCATTTCACAAAATGCCATAAATACAAAACGCAATGGGTGGAGGACATATTTAAAAGGAGATTACAAATATGATAGAAAAACGACTAAGTAAAACCTATGATTATGCATAGTCACTTGGAAGAGGATCTTCTTTTCGAGTATAAGGTTGGTGAAGTTCTTCTTGAATAGGCAAGGGCGGTGGTTAGGATGATACCTCCTCAGGCATAGCCAATTCAGTTGTGGGCTTGCCCTTGGAAGAGGGAGGAGGAGACGCTCTAGATGATTCACTATTATTCGACGAATCGTATTCATCCGCTGCTATCTTCATCTCCTCCTCCCTGGACTGATAAGACAGAAAATCATTCATGGATGGGAGAGTATCCAAAGGAAATTTTGCGTCGGCATCAAGATAGAATGAACAATTTTTCCCCAAAGTGGGAAGGACCCTATAAGCCCGTCGTTATACCTCATCCAAACACCTATGTAATAGATGACGATGAAGGAAAGAAGTTGAAGAATACTTTTAATGGTGAACATTTAAAAAAAAAAAATGCTTAAACGCTGCCACACGATTGTGTAAATTTTACTTGAAAATTTTATGAAAGTCTTGTTCGATATACAAAAATAGGGTCCCTTCATTTTAGTAACTTAATGGCGAAATGCTTAAGTTCAGAATCCTTAGGCAAAGGTTATGAAGGAGTATACAAGACTAAGGCGTTTTAAACACTCAGTCGATATTGAAACACACAACTTATTAAGACGTTTGAAACACTTAGCCAAATTAAATAGATGAAAATTGAAGCACAAAAATCTTTCATTTCACAAAATGCCATAAATACAAAACGCAATGCGTGGAGGACATATTGAACAGGAGATTACAAATATGATAGAAAAACGACTAAGTAAAACCTATGATTATGCATAGTCACTTGGAAGAGGATCTTCTTTTCGAGGATAAGGTTGGTGAAGTTCTTCTTGAATAGGCAAGGGCGGTGGTTAGGATGATACCTCCTCAGGCATAGCCAATTCAGTTGTGGGCTTGCCCTTGGAAGAGGGAGGAGGAGACGCTCTAGATGATTCACTAATATTCGACGAATCGTATTCATCCGCTGCTTTCTTTATCTCCTCCTCCCTGGACTGATAAAACAGAAAATGATTCATGGATGGGAGCGTATCCATAGGAAATTTCGCGTCTCCATTAAGCTAGAATGAACAATATTTCGCCAAAGTGGGAAGGACCCTATCAGGTCGTCGTTATCCCCCATCCAAACGCCTATGTAATAGATCACGATGAAGGAAAAAAGTTGAAAATACAAAAATGGCGTCGCTTCATTTTAGTAACTTAATGGCGAAATGCTTAAGTTCAGAATCCTTAAGCAAAGGTGACGAAGGAGTACACAAGACTAAGGCGTTTTAAACACTCAGACGATATTGAAACACACAAGATATTAAGACGTTTGAAACACTTAGCCAAATTAAATAGATGAAAATTGAAGCGCAAAAATCTTTCATTTCACAAAATGCCATAAATACAAAACGGAATACGTGGATGACATATTGAAAAGGAGATTACAAATATGATAGAAAAACGACTAAGTAAAACCTATGATTATGCATAGTCACTTGGAAGAGGATCTTCTTTTTGAGGATAAGGTTGGTGAAGTTCTTCTTGAATAGGCAAGGGCGGTGGTAAGGATGATACCTCCTCATGCATAGCCAATTCAGTTGTGGGCTTGCCCTTGGAAGAGGGAGGAGGAGACGCTCTAGATGATTCACTAATATTCGACGAATCGTATTCATCCGCTGCTATCTTCATCTCCTCCTCCCTGGACTGATAAGACAGAAAATCATTCATGGATGGGAGAGTATCCAAAGGAAATTTCGCGTCGGCATCAAGATAGAATGAACAATTTTTCCCCAAAGTGGGAAGGACCCTATAAGCCCGTCGTTATACCTCATCCAAACACCTATGTAATAGATGACGATGAAGGAAAGAAGTTGAAGAATACTTTTAATGGTGAACATTTGAAAAAAAAAATGCTTAAACGCTGCCACACGATTGTGTAAATTTTACTTGAAAATTTTATGAAAGTCTTGTTCGATATACAAAAATGGGGTCCCTTCATTTTAGTAACTTAATGGCGAAATGCTTAAGTTCAGAATCCTTAGGCAAAGGTGATGAAGGAGTATACAAGACTAAGGCGTTTTAAACACTCAGTCGATATTGAAACACACAAGATATTAAGACGTTTGAAACACTTAGCCAAATTAAATAGATGAAAATTGAAGCGCAAAAATCTTTCATTTCACAAAATGCCATAAATACAAAACGCAATGCGTGGAGGACATATTGAACAGGAGATTACAAATATGATAGAAAAACGACTAAGTAAAACCTATGATTATGCATAGTCACTTGGAAGAGGATCTTCTTTTCGAGGATAAGGTTGGTGAAGTTCTTCTTGAATAGGCAAGGGCGGTGGTTAGGATGATACCTCCTCAGGCATAGCCAATTCAGTTGTGGGCTTGCCCTTGGAAGAGGGAGGAGGAGACGCTCTAGATGATTCACTAATATTCGACGAATCGTATTCATCCGCTGCTTTCTTTATCTCCTCCTCCCTGGACTGATAAAACAGAAAATGATTCATGGATGGGAGCGTATCCATAGGAAATTTCGCGTCTCCATTAAGCTAGAATGAACAATATTTCGCCAAAGTGGGAAGGACCCTATCAGGTCGTCGTTATCCCCCATCCAAACGCCTATGTAATAGATCACGATGAAGGAAAAAAGTTGAAAATACAAAAATGGCGTCGCTTCATTTTAGTAACTTAATGGCGAAATGCTTAAGTTCAGAATCCTTAAGCAAAGGTGACGAAGGAGTACACAAGACTAAGGCGTTTTAAACACTCAGACGATATTGAAACACACAAGATATTAAGACGTTTGAAACACTTAGCCAAATTAAATAGATGAAAATTGAAGCGCAAAAATCTTTCATTTCACAAAATGCCATAAATACAAAACGGAATACGTGGATGACATATTGAAAAGGAGATTACAAATATGATAGAAAAACGACTAAGTAAAACCTATGATTATGCATAGTCACTTGGAAGAGGATCTTCTTTTTGAGGATAAGGTTGGTGAAGTTCTTCTTGAATAGGCAAGGGCGGTGGTAAGGATGATACCTCCTCATGCATAGCCAATTCAGTTGTGGGCTTGCCCTTGGAAGAGGGAGGAGGAGACGCTCTAGATGATTCACTAATATTCGACGAATCGTATTCATCCGCTGCTATCTTCATCTCCTCCTCCCTGGACTGATAAGACAGAAAATCATTCATGGATGGGAGAGTATCCAAAGGAAATTTCGCGTCGGCATCAAGATAGAATGAACAATTTTTCCCCAAAGTGGGAAGGACCCTATAAGGCCGTCGTTATACCTCATCCAAACACCTATGTAATAGATGACGATGAAGGAAAGAAGTTGAAGAATACTTTTAATGGTGAACATTTGAAAAAAAAAATGCTTAAACGCTGCCACACGATTGTGTAAATTTTACTTGAAAATTTTATGAAAGTCTTGTTCGATATACAAAAAGGGGTCCCTTCATTTTAGTAACTTAATGGCGAAATGCTTAAGTTCAGAATCCTTAGGCAAAGGTGATGAAGGAGTATACAAGACTAAGGCGTTTTAAACACTCAGTCGATATTGAAACACACAAGATATTAAGACGTTTGAAACACTTAGCCAAATTAAATAGATGAAAATTGAAGCGCAAAAATCTTTCATTTCACAAAATGCCATAAATACAAAACGCAATGCGTGGAGGACATATTGAACAGGAGATTACAAATATGATAGAAAAACGACTAAGTAAAACCTATGATTATGCATAGTCACTTGGAAGAGGATCTTCTTTTCGAGGATAAGGTTGGTGAAGTTCTTCTTGAATAGGCAAGGGCGGTGGTTAGGATGATACCTCCTCAGGCATAGCCAATTCAGTTGTGGGCTTGCCCTTGGAAGAGGGAGGAGGAGACGCTCTAGATGATTCACTAATATTCGACGAATCGTATTCATCCGCTGCTTTCTTTATATCCTCCTCCCTGGACTGATAAAACAGAAAATGATTCATGGATGGGAGCGTATCCATAGGAAATTTCGCGTCTCCATTAAGCTAGAATGAACAATATTTCGCCAAAGTGGGAAGGACCCTATCAGGTCGTCGTTATCCCCCATCCAAACGCCTATGTAATAGATCACGATGAAGGAAAAAAGTTGAAAATACAAAAATGGCGTCGCTTCATTTTAGTAACTTAATGGCGAAATGCTTAAGTTCAGAATCCTTAAGCAAAGGTGACGAAGGAGTACACAAGACTAAGGCGTTTTAAACACTCAGACGATATTGAAACACACAAGATATTAAGACGTTTGAAACACTTAGCCAAATTAAATAGATGAAAATTGAAGCGCAAAAATCTTTCATTTCACAAAATGCCATAAATACAAAACGGAATACGTGGATGACATATTGAAAAGGAGATTACAAATATGATAGAAAAACGACTAAGTAAAACCTATGATTATGCATAGTCACTTGGAAGAGGATCTTCTTTTTGAGGATAAGGTTGGTGAAGTTCTTCTTGAATAGGCAAGGGCGGTGGTAAGGATGATACCTCCTCATGCATAGCCAATTCAGTTGTGGGCTTGCCCTTGGAAGAGGGAGGAGGAGACGCTCTAGATGATTCACTAATATTCGACGAATCGTATTCATCCGCTGCTATCTTCATCTCCTCCTCCCTGGACTGATAAGACAGAAAATCATTCATGGATGGGAGAGTATCCAAAGGAAATTTCGCGTCGGCATCAAGATAGAATGAACAATTTTTCCCCAAAGTGGGAAGGACCCTATAAGCCCGTCGTTATACCTCATCCAAACACCTATGTAATAGATGACGATGAAGGAAAGAAGTTGAAGAATACTTTTAATGGTGAACATTTGAAAAAAAAAATGCTTAAACGCTGCCACACGATTGTGTAAATTTTACTTGAAAATTTTATGAAAGTCTTGTTCGATATACAAAAATGGGGTCCCTTCATTTTAGTAACTTAATGGCGAAATGCTTAAGTTCAGAATCCTTAGGCAAAGGTGATGAAGGAGTATACAAGACTAAGGCGTTTTAAACACTCAGTCGATATTGAAACACACAAGATATTAAGACGTTTGAAACACTTAGCCAAATTAAATAGATGAAAATTGAAGCGCAAAAATCTTTCATTTCACAAAATGCCATAAATACAAAACGCAATGCGTGGAGGACATATTGAACAGGAGATTACAAATATGATAGAAAAACGACTAAGTAAAACCTATGATTATGCATAGTCACTTGGAAGAGGATCTTCTTTTCGAGGATAAGGTTGGTGAAGTTCTTCTTGAATAGGCAAGGGCGGTGGTTAGGATGATACCTCCTCAGGCATAGCCAATTCAGTTGTGGGCTTGCCCTTGGAAGAGGGAGGAGGAGACGCTCTAGATGATTCACTAATATTCGACGAATCGTATTCATCCGCTGCTTTCTTTATCTCCTCCTCCCTGGACTGATAAAACAGAAAATGATTCATGGATGGGAGCGTATCCATAGGAAATTTCGCGTCTCCATTAAGCTAGAATGAACAATATTTCGCCAAAGTGGGAAGGACCCTATCAGGTCGTCGTTATCTCTCATCCAAACGCCTATGTAATAGATCACGATGAAGGAAAAAAGTTGAAGAATACAAAAATGGCGTCGCTTCATTTTAGTAACTTAATGGCGAAATGCTTAAGTTCAGAATCCTTAGGCAAAGGTGATGAAGGAGTATACAAGACTAAGGCGTTTTAAACACTCAGTCGATATTGAAACACACAAGATATTAAGATGTTTGAAACACTTAGCCAAATTAAATAGATGAAAATTGAAGCGCAAAAATCTTTCATTTCACAAAATGCCATAAATACAAAACGCAATGCGTGGAGGACATATTGAAAAGGAGATTACAAATATGATAGAAAAACGACTAAGTAAAACCTATGATTATGCATAGTCACTTGGAAGAGGATCTTCTTTTCGAGGATAAGGTTGGTGAAGTTCTTCTTGAATAGGCAAGGGCGGTGGTTAGGATGATACCTCCTCAGGCATAGCCAATTCAGTTGTGGGCTTGCCCTTGGAAGAGGGAGGAGGAGACGCTCTAGATGATTCACTATTATTCGACGAATCGTATTCATCCGCTGCTGTCTTCATCTCCTCCTCCCTGGACTGATAAGACAGAAAATCATTCATGGATGGGAGAGTATCCAAAGGAAATTTTGCGTCGGCATCAAGATAGAATGAACAATTTTTCCCCAAAGTGGGAAGGACCCTATAAGGCCGTCGTTATACCTCATCCAAGCACCTATGTAATAGATGACGATGAAGGAAAGAAGTTTAAGAATACTTTTAATGGTGAACATTTGAAAAAATAAATATACTTAAACGCTGCCACAGGATTGTGTAAATTGTACTTGAAAATTTTATGAAAGTCTTGTTCGATATACAAAAATGGCGTCGCTTCATTTTAGTAACTTAATGGCGAAATGCTTAAGTTCAGAATCCTTAAGCAAAGGTGATGAAGGAGTATACAAGACTAAGGCGTTTTAAACACTCAGTCGATATTGAAACACACAAGATATTAAGACGTTTGAAACACTTAGCCAAATTAAATAGATGAAAATTGAAGCGCAAAAATCTTTCATTTCACAAAATGCCATAAATACAAAACGCAATGCGTGGAGGACATATTGAACAGGAGATTACAAATATGATAGAAAAACGACTAAGTAAAACCTATGATTATGCATAGTCACTTGGAAGAGGATCTTCTTTTCGAGGATAAGGTTGGTGAAGTTCTTCTTGAATAGGCAAGGGCGGTGGTTAGGATGATACCTCCTCAGGCATAGCCAATTCAGTTGTGGGCTTGCCCTTGGAAGAGGGAGGAGGAGACGCTCTAGATGATTCACTATTATTCGACGAATCGTATTCATCCGCTGCTGTCTTCATCTCCTCCTCCCTGGACTGATAAGACAGAAAATCATTCATGGATGGGAGAGTATCCAAAGGAAATTTTGCGTCGGCATCAAGATAGAATGAACAATTTTTCCCCAAAGTGGGAAGGACCCTATAAGGCCGTCGTTATACCTCATCCAAGCACCTATGTAATAGATGACGATGAAGGAAAGAAGTTTAAGAATACTTTTAATGGTGAACATTTGAAAAAATAAATATACTTAAACGCTGCCACAGGATTGTGTAAATTGTACTTGAAAATTTTATGAAAGTCTTGTTCGATATACAAAAATGGCGTCGCTTCATTTTAGTAACTTAATGGCGAAATGCTTAAGTTCAGAATCCTTAAGCAAAGGTGATGAAGGAGTATACAAGACTAAGGCGTTTTAAACACTCAGTCGATATTGAAACACACAAGATATTAAGACGTTTGAAACACTTAGCCAAATTAAATAGATGAAAATTGAAGCGCAAAAATCTTTCATTTCACAAAATGCCATAAATACAAAACGCAATGCGTGGAGGACATATTGAACAGGAGATTACAAATATGATAGAAAAACGACTAAGTAAAACCTATGATTATGCATAGTCACTTGGAAGAGGATCTTCTTTTCGAGGATAAGGTTGGTGAAGTTCTTCTTGAATAGGCAAGGGCGGTGGTTAGGATGATACCTCCTCAGGCATAGCCAATTCAGTTGTGGGCTTGCCCTTGGAAGAGGGAGGAGGAGACGCTCTAGATGATTCACTAATATTCGACGAATCGTATTCATCCGCTGCTTTCTTTATCCCCTCCTCCCTGGACTGATAAAACAGAAAATGATTCATGGATGGGAGCGTATCCATAGGAAATTTCGCGTCTCCATTAAGCTAGAATGAACAATATTTCGCCAAAGTGGGAAGGACCCTATCAGGTCGTCGTTATCCCTCATCCAAACGCCTATGTAATAGATCACGATGAAGGAAAAAAGTTGAAGAATACAAAAATGGCGTCGCTTCATTTTAGTAACTTAATGGCGAAATGCTTAAGTTCAGAATCCTTAGGCAAAGGTGATGAAGGAGTATACAAGACTAAGGCGTTTTAAACACTCAGTCGATATTGAAACACACAACTTATTAAGACGTTTGAAACACTTAGCCAAATTAAATAGATGAAAATTGAAGCACAAAAATCTTTCATTTCACAAAATGCCATAAATACAAAACGCAATGCGTGGAGGACATATTGAACAGGAGATTACAAATATGATAGAAAAACGACTAAGTAAAACTATGATTATGCATAGTCACTTGGAAGAGGATCTTCTTTTCGAGGATAAGGTTGGTGAAGTTCTTCTTGAATAGGCAAGGGCGGTGGTTAGGATGATACCTCCTCAGGCATAGCCAATTCAGTTGTGGGCTTGCCCTTGGAAGAGGGAGGAGGAGACGCTCTAGATGATTCACTAATATTCGACGAATCGTATTCATCCGCTGCTTTCTTTATCTCCTCCTCCATGGACTGATAAAACTGAAAATGATTCATGGATGGGAGCGTATCCATAGGAAATTTCGCGTCTCCATTAAGCTAGAATGAACAATATTTCGCCAAAGTGGGAAGGACCCTATCAGGTCGTCGTTATCCCTCATCCAAACGCCTATGTAATAGATCACGATGAAGGAAAAAAGTTGAAGAATACAAAAATGGCGTCGCTTCATTTTAGTAACTTAATGGCGAAATGCTTAAGTTCAGAATCCTTAGGCAAAGGTGATGAAGGAGTATACAAGACTAAGGCGTTTTAAACACTCAGTCGATATTGAAACACACAAGATATTAAGATGTTTGAAACACTTAGCCAAATTAAATAGATGAAAATTGAAGCGCAAAAATCTTTCATTTCACAAAATGCCATAAATATAAAACGCAATGCGTGGAGGACATATTGAAAAGGAGATTACAAATATGATAGAAAAACGACTAAGTAAAACCTATGATTATGCATAGTCACTTGGAAGAGGATCTTCTTTTCGAGGATAAGGTTGGTGAAGTTCTTCTTGAATAGGCAAGGGCGGTGGTTAGGATGATACCTCCTCAGGCATAGCCAATTCAGTTGTGGGCTTGTCCTTGGAAGAGGGAGGAGGAGACGCTCTAGATGATTCACTATTATTCGACGAATCGTATTCATCCGCTGCTGTCTTCATCTCCTCCTCCCTGGACTGATAAGACAGAAAATCATTCATAGATGGGAGAGTATCCAAAGGAAATTTTGCGTCGGCATCAAGATAGAATGAACAATTTTTCCCCAAAGTGGGAAGGACCCTATAAGGCCGTCGTTATACCTCATCCAAACACCTATGTAATAGATGACGATGAAGGAAAGAAGTTGAAGAATACTTTTAATGGTGAACATTTGAAAAAATAAATATACTTAAACGCTGCCACAGGATTGTGTAAATTGTACTTGAAAATTTTATGAAAGTCTTGTTCGATATACAAAAATGGCGTCGCTTCATTTTAGTAACTTAATGGCGAAATGCTTAAGTTCAGAATCCTTAAGCAAAGGTGATGAAGGAGTATACAAGACTAAGGCGTTTTAAACACTCAGTCGATATTGAAACACACAAGATATTAAGACGTTTGAAACACTTAGCCAAATTAAATAGATGAAAATTGAAGCGCAAAAATCTTTCATTTCACAAAATGCCATAAATACAAAACGCAATGCGTGGAGGACATATTGAACAGGAGATTACAAATATGATAGAAAAACGACTAAGTAAAACCTATGATTATGCATAGTCACTTGGAAGAGGATCTTCTTTTCGAGGATAAGGTTGGTGAAGTTCTTCTTGAATAGGCAAGGGCGGTGGTTAGGATGATACCTTCTCAGGCATAGCCAATTCAGTTGTGGGCTTGCCCTTGGAAGAGGGAGGAGGAGACGCTCTAGATGATTCACTAATATTCGACGAATCGTATTCATCCGCTGCTTTCTTTATCTCCTCCTCCCTGGACTGATAAAACAGAAAATGATTCATGGATGGGAGCGTATCCATAGGAAATTTCGCGTCTCCATTAAGCTAGAATGAACAATATTTCGCCAAAGTGGGAAGGACCCTATCAGGTCGTCGTTATCCCTCATCCAAACGCCTATGTAATAGATCACGATGAAGGAAAAAAGTTGAAGAATACAAAAATGGCGTCGCTTCATTTTAGTAACTTAATGGCGAAATGCTTAAGTTCAGAATCCTTAGGCAAAGGTGATGAAGGAGTATACAAGACTAAGGCGTTTTAAACACTCAGTCGATATTGAAACACACAAGATATTAAGATGTTTGAAACACTTAGCCAAATTAAATAGATGAAAATTGAAGCGCAAAAATCTTTCATTTCACAAAATGCCATAAATACAAAACGCAATGCGTGGAGGACATATTGAAAAGGAGATTACAAATATGATAGAAAAACGACTAAGTAAAACCTATGATTATGCATAGTCACTTGGAAGAGGATCTTCTTTTCGAGGATAAGGTTGGTGAAGTTCTTCTTGAATAGGCAAGGGCGGTGGTTAGGATGATACCTCCTCAGGCATAGCCAATTCAGCTGTGGGCTTGCCCTTGGAAGAGGGAGGAGGAGACGCTCTAGATGATTCACTATTATTCGACGAATCGTATTCATCCGCTGCTGTCTTCATCTCCTCCTCCCTGGACTGATAAGACAGAAAATCATTCATGGATGGGAGAGTATCCAAAGGAAATTTTGCGTCGGCATCAAGATAGAATGAACAATTTTTCCCCAAAGTGGGAAGGACCCTATAAGGCCGTCGTTATACCTCATCCAAACACCTATGTAATAGATGACGATGAAGGAAAGAAGTTGAAGAATACTTTTAATGGTGAACATTTGAAAAAATAAATATACTTAAACGCTGCCACAGGATTGTGTAAATTGTACTTGAAAATTTTATGAAAGTCTTGTTCGATATACAAAAATGGCGTCGCTTCATTTTAGTAACTTAATGGCGAAATGCTTAAGTTCAGAATCCTTAAGCAAAGGTGATGAAGGAGTATACAAGACTAAGGCGTTTTAAACACTCAGTCGATATTGAAACACACAAGATATTAAGACGTTTGAAACACTTAGCCAAATTAAATAGATGAAAATTGAAGCGCAAAAATCTTTCATTTCACAAAATGCCATAAATACAAAACGCAATGCGTGGAGGACATATTGAACAGGAGATTACAAATATGATAGAAAAACGACTAAGTAAAACCTATGATTATGCATAGTCACTTGGAAGAGGATCTTCTTTTCGAGGATAAGGTTGGTGAAGTTCTTCTTGAATAGGCAAGGGCGGTGGTTAGGATGATACCTCCTCAGGCATAGCCAATTCAGTTGTGGGCTTGCCCTTGGAAGAGGGAGGAGGAGACGCTCTAGATGATTCACTAATATTCGACGAATCGTATTCATCCGCTGCTTTCTTTATCTCCTCCTCCCTGGACTGATAAAACAGAAAATGATTCATGGATGGGAGCGTATCCATAGGAAATTTCGCGTCTCCATTAAGCTAGAATGAACAATATTTCGCCAAAGTGGGAAGGACCCTATCAGGTCGTCGTTATCCCTCATCCAAACGCCTATGTAATAGATCACGATGAAGGAAAAAAGTTGAAGAATACAAAAATGGCGTCGCTTCATTTTAGTAACTTAATGGCGAAATGCTTAAGTTCAGAATCCTTAGGCAAAGGTGATGAAGGAGTATACAAGACTAAGGCCTTTTAAACACTCAGTCGATATTGAAACACACAAGATATTAAGATGTTTGAAACACTTAGCCAAATTAAATAGATGAAAATTGAAGCGCAAAAATCTTTCATTTCACAAAATGCCATAAATACAAAACGCAATGCGTGGAGGACATATTGAAAAGGAGATTACAAATATGATAGAAAAACGACTAAGTAAAACCTATGATTATGCATAGTCACTTGGAAGAGGATCTTCTTTTCGAGGATAAGGTTGGTGAAGTTCTTCTTGAATAGGCAAGGGCGGTGGTTAGGATGATACCTCCTCAGGCATAGCCAATTCAGCTGTGGGATTGCCCTTGGAAGAGGGAGGAGGAGACGCTCTAGATGATTCACTATTATTCGACGAATCGTATTCATCCGCTGCTGTCTTCATCTCCTCCTCCCTGGACTGATAAGACAGAAAATCATTCATGGATGGGAGAGTATCCAAAGGAAATTTTGCGTCGGCATCAAGATAGAATGAACAATTTTTCCCCAAAGTGGGAAGGACCCTATAAGGCCGTCGTTATACCTCATCCAAACACCTATGTAATAGATGACGATGAAGGAAAGAAGTTGAAGAATACTTTTAATGGTGAACATTTGAAAAAATAAATATACTTAAACGCTGCCACAGGATTGTGTAAATTGTACTTGAAAATTTTATGAAAGTCTTGTTCGATATACAAAAATGGCGTCGCTTCATTTTAGTAACTTAATGGCGAAATGCTTAAGTTCAGAATCCTTAAGCAAAGGTGATGAAGGAGTATACAAGACTAAGGCGTTTTAAACACTCAGTCGATATTGAAACACACAAGATATTAAGACGTTTGAAACACTTAGCCAAATTAAATAGATGAAAATTGAAGCGCAAAAATCTTTCATTTCACAAAATGCCATAAATACAAAACGCAATGCGTGGAGGACATATTGAACAGGAGATTACAAATATGATAGAAAAACGACTAAGTAAAACCTATGATTATGCATAGTCACTTGGAAGAGGATCTTCTTTTCGAGGATAAGGTTGGTGAAGTTCTTCTTGAATAGGCAAGGGCGGTGGTTAGGATGATACCTCCTCAGGCATAGCCAATTCAGTTGTGGGCTTGCCCTTGGAAGAGGGAGGAGGAGACGCTCTAGATGATTCACTAATATTCGACGAATCGTATTCATCCGCTGCTTTCTTTATCTCCTCCTCCCTGGACTGATAAAACAGAAAATGATTCATGGATGGGAGCGTATCCATAGGAAATTTCGCGTCTCCATTAAGCTAGAATGAACAATATTTCGCCAAAGTGGGAAGGACCCTATCAGGTCGTCGTTATCCCTCATCCAAACGCCTATGTAATAGATCACGATGAAGGAAAAAAGTTGAAGAATACAAAAATGGCGTCGCTTCATTTTAGTAACTTAATGGCGAAATGCTTAAGTTCAGAATCCTTAGGCAAAGGTGATGAAGGAGTATACAAGACTAAGGCCTTTTAAACACTCAGTCGATATTGAAACACACAAGATATTAAGATGTTTGAAACACTTAGCCAAATTAAATAGATGAAAATTGAAGCGCAAAAATCTTTCATTTCACAAAATGCCATAAATACAAAACGCAATGCGTGGAGGACATATTGAAAAGGAGATTACAAATATGATAGAAAAACGACTAAGTAAAACCTATGATTATGCATAGTCACTTGGAAGAGGATCTTCTTTTCGAGGATAAGGTTGGTGAAGTTCTTCTTGAATAGGCAAGGGCGGTGGTTAGGATGATACCTCCTCAGGCATAGCCAATTCAGCTGTGGGATTGCCCTTGGAAGAGGGAGGAGGAGACGCTCTAGATGATTCACTATTATTCGACGAATCGTATTCATCCGCTGCTGTCTTCATCTCCTCCTCCCTGGACTGATAAGACAGAAAATCATTCATGGATGGGAGAGTATCCAAAGGAAATTTTGCGTCGGCATCAAGATAGAATGAACAATTTTTCCCCAAAGTGGGAAGGACCCTATAAGGCCGTCGTTATACCTCATCCAAACACCTATGTAATAGATGACGATGAAGGAAAGAAGTTGAAGAATACTTTTAATGGTGAACATTTGAAAAAATAAATATACTTAAACGCTGCCACAGGATTGTGTAAATTGTACTTGAAAATTTTATGAAAGTCTTGTTCGATATACAAAAATGGCGTCGCTTCATTTTAGTAACTTAATGGCGAAATGCTTAAGTTCAGAATCCTTAAGCAAAGGTGATGAAGGAGTATACAAGACTAAGGCGTTTTAAACACTCAGTCGATATTGAAACACACAAGATATTAAGACGTTTGAAACACTTAGCCAAATTAAATAGATGAAAATTGAAGCGCAAAAATCTTTCATTTCACAAAATGCCATAAATACAAAACGCAATGCGTGGAGGACATATTGAACAGGAGATTACAAATATGATAGAAAAACGACTAAGTAAAACCTATGATTATGCATAGTCACTTGGAAGAGGATCTTCTTTTCGAGGATAAGGTTGGTGAAGTTCTTCTTGAATAGGCAAGGGCGGTGGTTAGGATGATACCTCCTCAGGCATAGCCAATTCAGTTGTGGGCTTGCCCTTGGAAGAGGGAGGAGGAGACGCTCTAGATGATTCACTAATATTCGACGAATCGTATTCATCCGCTGCTTTCTTTATCTCCTCCTCCCTGGACTGATAAAACAGAAAATGATTCATGGATGGGAGCGTATCCATAGGAAATTTCGCGTCTCCATTAAGCTAGAATGAACAATATTTCGCCAAAGTGGGAAGGACCCTATCAGGTCGTCGTTATCCCTCATCCAAACGCCTATGTAATAGATCACGATGAAGGAAAAAAGTTGAAGAATACAAAAATGGCGTCGCTTCATTTTAGTAACTTAATGGCGAAATGCTTAAGTTCAGAATCCTTAGGCAAAGGTGATGAAGGAGTATAGAAGACTAAGGCGTTTTAAACACTCAGTCGATATTGAAACACACAAGATATTAAGATGTTTGAAACACTTAGCCAAATTAAATAGATGAAAATTGAAGCGCAAAAATCTTTCATTTCACAAAATGCCATAAATACAAAACGCAATGCGTGGAGGACATATTGAAAAGGAGATTACAAATATGATAGAAAAACGACTAAGTAAAACCTATGATTATGCATAGTCACTTGGAAGAGGATCTTCTTTTCGAGGATAAGGTTGGTGAAGTTCTTCTTGAATAGGCAAGGGCGGTGGTTAGGATGATACCTCCTCAGGCATAGCCAATTCAGCTGTGGGCTTGCCCTTGGAAGAGGGAGGAGGAGACGCTCTAGATGATTCACTATTATTCGACGAATCGTATTCATCCGCTGCTGTCTTCATCTCCTCCTCCCTGGACTGATAAGACAGAAAATCATTCATGGATGGGAGAGTATCCAAAGGAAATTTTGCGTCGGCATCAAGATAGAATGAACAATTTTTCCCCAAAGTGGGAAGGACCCTATAAGGCCGTCGTTATACCTCATCCAAACACCTATGTAATAGATGACGATGAAGGAAAGAAGTTGAAGAATACTTTTAATGGTGAACATTTGAAAAAATAAATATACTTAAACGCTGCCACAGGATTGTGTAAATTGTACTTGAAAATTTTATGAAAGTCTTGTTCGATATACAAAAATGGCGTCGCTTCATTTTAGTAACTTAATGGCGAAATGCTTAAGTTCAGAATCCTTAAGCAAAGGTGATGAAGGAGTATACAAGACTAAGGCGTTTTAAACACTCAGTCGATATTGAAACACACAAGATATTAAGACGTTTGAAACACTTAGCCAAATTAAATAGATGAAAATTGAAGCGCAAAAATCTTTCATTTCACAAAATGCCATAAATACAAAACGCAATGCGTGGAGGACATATTGAACAGGAGATTACAAATATGATAGAAAAACGACTAAGTAAAACCTATGATTATGCATAGTCACTTGGAAGAGGATCTTCTTTTCGAGGATAAGGTTGGTGAAGTTCTTCTTGAATAGGCAAGGGCGGTGGTTAGGATGATACCTCCTCAGGCATAGCCAATTCAGTTGTGGGCTTGCCCTTGGAAGAGGGAGGAGGAGACGCTCTAGATGATTCACTAATATTCGACGAATCGTATTCATCCGCTGCTTTCTTTATCTCCTCCTCCCTGGACTGATAAAACAGAAAATGATTCATGGATGGGAGCGTATCCATAGGAAATTTCGCGTCTCCATTAAGCTAGAATGAACAATATTTCGCCAAAGTGGGAAGGACCCTATCAGGTCGTCGTTATCCCTCATCCAAACGCCTATGTAATAGATCACGATGAAGGAAAAAAGTTGAAGAATACAAAAATGGCGTCGCTTCATTTTAGTAACTTAATGGCGAAATGCTTAAGTTCAGAATCCTTAGGCAAAGGTGATGAAGGAGTATAGAAGACTAAGGCGTTTTAAACACTCAGTCGATATTGAAACACACAAGATATTAAGATGTTTGAAACACTTAGCCAAATTAAATAGATGAAAATTGAAGCGCAAAAATCTTTCATTTCACAAAATGCCATAAATACAAAACGCAATGCGTGGAGGACATATTGAAAAGGAGATTACAAATATGATAGAAAAACGACTAAGTAAAACCTATGATTATGCATAGTCACTTGGAAGAGGATCTTCTTTTCGAGGATAAGGTTGGTGAAGTTCTTCTTGAATAGGCAAGGGCGGTGGTTAGGATGATACCTCCTCAGGCATAGCCAATTCAGCTGTGGGCTTGCCCTTGGAAGAGGGAGGAGGAGACGGTCTAGATGATTCACTATTATTCGACGAATCGTATTCATCCGCTGCTGTCTTCATCTCCTCCTCCCTGGACTGATAAGACAGAAAATCATTCATGGATGGGAGAGTATCCAAAGGAAATTTTGCGTCGGCATCAAGATAGAATGAACAATTTTTCCCCAAAGTGGGAAGGACCCTATAAGGCCGTCGTTATACCTCATCCAAACACCTATGTAATAGATGTCGATGAAGGAAAGAAGTTGAAGAATACTTTTAATGGTGAACATTTGAAAAAATAAATATACTTAAACGCTGCCACAGGATTGTGTAAATTGTACTTGAAAATTTTATGAAAGTCTTGTTCGATATACAAAAATGGCGTCGCTTCATTTTAGTAACTTAATGGCGAAATGCTTAAGTTCAGAATCCTTAAGCAAAGGTGATGAAGGAGTATACAAGACTAAGGCGTTTTAAACACTCAGTCGATATTGAAACACACAAGATATTAAGACGTTTGAAACACTTAGCCAAATTAAATAGATGAAAATTGAAGCGCAAAAATCTTTCATTTCACAAAATGCCATAAATACAAAACGCAATGCGTGGAGGACATATTGAACAGGAGATTACAAATATGATAGAAAAACGACTAAGTAAAACCTATGATTATGCATAGTCACTTGGAAGAGGATCTTCTTTTCGAGGATAAGGTTGGTGAAGTTCTTCTTGAATAGGCAAGGGCGGTGGTTAGGATGATACCTCCTCAGGCATAGCCAATTCAGTTGTGGGCTTGCCCTTGGAAGAGGGAGGAGGAGACGCTCTAGATGATTCACTAATATTCGACGAATCGTATTCATCCGCTGCTTTCTTTATCTCCTCCTCCCTGGACTGATAAAACAGAAAATGATTCATGGATGGGAGCGTATCCATAGGAAATTTCGCGTCTCCATTAAGCTAGAATGAACAATATTTCGCCAAAGTGGGAAGGACCCTATCAGGTCGTCGTTATCCCTCATCCAAACGCCTATGTAATAGATCACGATGAAGGAAAAAAGTTGAAGAATACAAAAATGGCGTCGCTTCATTTTAGTAACTTAATGGCGAAATGCTTAAGTTCAGAATCCTTAGGCAAAGGTGATGAAGGAGTATACAAGACTAAGGCGTTTTAAACACTCAGTCGATATTGAAACACACAAGATATTAAGATGTTTGAAACACTTAGCCAAATTAAATAGATGAAAATTGAAGCGCAAAAATCTTTCATTTCACAAAATGCCATAAATACAAAACGCAATGCGTGGAGGACATATTGAAAAGGAGATTACAAATATGATAGAAAAACGACTAAGTAAAACCTATGATTATGCATAGTCACTTGGAAGAGGATCTTCTTTTCGAGGATAAGGTTGGTGAAGTTCTTCTTGAATAGGCAAGGGCGGTGGTTAGGATGATACCTCCTCAGGCATAGCCAATTCAGCTGTGGGCTTGCCCTTGGAAGAGGGAGGAGGAGACGCTCTAGATGATTCACTATTATTCGACGAATCGTATTCATCCGCTGCTGTCTTCATCTCCTCCTCCCTGGACTGATAAGACAGAAAATCATTCATGGATGGGAGAGTATCCAAAGGAAATTTTGCGTCGGCATCAAGATAGAATGAACAATTTTTCCCCAAAGTGGGAAGGACCCTATAAGGCCGTCGTTATACCTCATCCAAACACCTATGTAATAGATGTCGATGAAGGAAAGAAGTTGAAGAATACTTTTAATGGTGAACATTTGAAAAAATAAATATACTTAAACGCTGCCACAGGATTGTGTAAATTGTACTTGAAAATTTTATGAAAGTCTTGTTCGATATACAAAAATGGCGTCGCTTCATTTTAGTAACTTAATGGCGAAATGCTTAAGTTCAGAATCCTTAAGCAAAGGTGATGAAGGAGTATACAAGACTAAGGCGTTTTAAACACTCAGTCGATATTGAAACACACAAGATATTAAGACGTTTGAAACACTTAGCCAAATTAAATAGATGAAAATTGAAGCGCAAAAATCTTTCATTTCACAAAATGCCATAAATACAAAACGCAATGCGTGGAGGACATATTGAACAGGAGATTACAAATATGATAGAAAAACGACTAAGTAAAACCTATGATTATGCATAGTTACTTGGAAGAGGATCTTCTTTTCGAGGATAAGGTTGGTGAAGTTCTTCTTGAATAGGCAAGGGCGGTGGTTAGGATGATACCTCCTCAGGCATAGCCAATTCAGTTGTGGGCTTGCCCTTGGAAGAGGGAGGAGGAGACGCTCTAGATGATTCACTAATATTCGACGAATCGTATTCATCCGCTGCTTTCTTTATCTCCTCCTCCCTGGACTGATAAAACAGAAAATGATTCATGGATGGGAGCGTATCCATAGGAAATTTCGCGTCTCCATTAAGCTAGAATGAACAATATTTCGCCAAAGTGGGAAGGACCCTATCAGGTCGTCGTTATCCCTCATCCAAACGCCTATGTAATAGATCACGATGAAGGAAAAAAGTTGAAGAATACAAAAATGGCGTCGCTTCATTTTAGTAACTTAATGGCGAAATGCTTAAGTTCAGAATCCTTAGGCAAAGGTGATGAAGGAGTATACAAGACTAAGGCGTTTTAAACACTCAGTCGATATTGAAACACACAAGATATTAAGATGTTTGAAACACTTAGCCAAATTAAATAGATGAAAATTGAAGCGCAAAAATCTTTCATTTCACAAAATGCCATAAATACAAAACGCAATGCGTGGAGGACATATTGAACAGGAGATTACAAATATGATAGAAAAACGACTAAGTAAAACCTATGATTATGCATAGTCACTTGGAAGAGGATCTTCTTTTCGAGGATAAGGTTGGTGAAGTTCTTCTTGAATAGGCAAGGGCGGTGGTTAGGATGATACCTCCTCAGGCATAGCCAATTCAGCTGTGGGCTTGCCCTTGGAAGAGGGAGGAGGAGACGCTCTAGATGATTCACTATTATTCGACGAATCGTATTCATCCGCTGCTGTCTTCATCTCCTCCTCCCTGGACTGATAAGACAGAAAATCATTCATGGATGGGAGAGTATCCAAAGGAAATTTTGCGTCGGCATCAAGATAGAATGAACAATTTTTCCCCAAAGTGGGAAGGACCCTATAAGGCCGTCGTTATACCTCATCCAAACACCTATGTAATAGATGACGATGAAGGAAAGAAGTTGAAGAATACTTTTAATGGTGAACATTTGAAAAAATAAATATACTTAAACGCTGCCACAGGATTGTGTAAATTGTACTTGAAAATTTTATGAAAGTCTTGTTCGATATACAAAAATGGCGTCGCTTCATTTTAGTAACTTAATGGCGAAATGCTTAAGTTCAGAATCCTTAAGCAAAGGTGATGAAGGAGTATACAAGACTAAGGCGTTTTAAACACTCAGTCGATATTGAAACACACAAGATATTAAGACGTTTGAAACACTTAGCCAAATTAAATAGATGAAAATTGAAGCGCAAAAATCTTTCATTTCACAAAATGCCATAAATACAAAACGCAATGCGTGGAGGACATATTGAACAGGAGATTACAAATATGATAGAAAAACGACTAAGTAAAACCTATGATTATGCATAGTCACTTGGAAGAGGATCTTCTTTTCGAGGATAAGGTTGGTGAAGTTCTTCTTGAATAGGCAAGGGCGGTGGTTAGGATGATACCTCCTCAGGCATAGCCAATTCAGTTGTGGGCTTGCCCTTGGAAGAGGGAGGAGGAGACGCTCTAGATGATTCACTAATATTCGACGAATCGTATTCATCCGCTGCTTTCTTTATCTCCTCCTCCCTGGACTGATAAAACAGAAAATGATTCATGGATGGGAGCGTATCCATAGGAAATTTCGCGTCTCCATTAAGCTAGAATGAACAATATTTCGCCAAAGTGGGAAGGACCCTATCAGGTCGTCGTTATCCCTCATCCAAACGCCTATGTAATAGATCACGATGAAGGAAAAAAGTTGAAGAATACAAAAATGGCGTCGCTTCATTTTAGTAACTTAATGGCGAAATGCTTAAGTTCAGAATCCTTAGGCAAAGGTGATGAAGGAGTATACAAGACTAAGGCGTTTTAAACACTCAGTCGATATTGAAACACACAAGATATTAAGATGTTTGAAACACTTAGCCAAATTAAATAGATGAAAATTGAAGCGCAAAAATCTTTCATTTCACAAAATGCCATAAATACAAAACGCAATGCGTGGAGGACATATTGAAAAGGAGATTACAAATATGATAGAAAAACGACTAAGTAAAACCTATGATTATGCATAGTCACTTGGAAGAGGATCTTCTTTTCGAGGATAAGGTTGGTGAAGTTCTTCTTGAATAGGCAAGGGCGGTGGGTAGGATGATACCTCCTCAGGCATAGCCAATTCAGCTGTGGGCTTGCCCTTGGAAGAGGGAGGAGGAGACGCTCTAGATGATTCACTATTATTCGACGAATCGTATTCATCCGCTGCTGTCTTCATCTCCTCCTCCCTGGACTGATAAGACAGAAAATCATTCATGGATGGGAGAGTATCCAAAGGAAATTTTGCGTCGGCATCAATATAGAATGAACAATTTTTCCCCAAAGTGGGAAGGACCCTATAAGGCCGTCGTTATACCTCATCCAAACACCTATGTAATAGATGACGATGAAGGAAAGAAGTTGAAGAATACTTTTAATGGTGAACATTTGAAAAAATAAATATACTTAAACGCTGCCACAGGATTGTGTAAATTGTACTTGAAAATTTTATGAAAGTCTTGTTCGATATACAAAAATGGCGTCGCTTCATTTTAGTAACTTAATGGCGAAATGCTTAAGTTCAGAATCCTTAAGCAAAGGTGATGAAGGAGTATACAAGACTAAGGCGTTTTAAACACTCAGTCGATATTGAAACACACAAGATATTAAGACGTTTGAAACACTTAGCCAAATTAAATAGATGAAAATTGAAGCGCAAAAATCTTTCATTTCACAAAATGCCATAAATACAAAACGCAATGCGTGGAGGACATATTGAACAGGAGATTACAAATATGATAGAAAAACGACTAAGTAAAACCTATGATTATGCATAGTCACTTGGAAGAGGATCTTCTTTTCGAGGATAAGGTTGGTGAAGTTCTTCTTGAATAGGTAAGGGCGGTGGTTAGGATGATACCTCCTCAGGCATAGCCAATTCAGTTGTGGGCTTGCCCTTGGAAGAGGGAGGAGGAGACGCTCTAGATGATTCACTAATATTCGACGAATCGTATTCATCCGCTGCTTTCTTTATCTCCTCCTCCCTGGACTGATAAAACAGAAAATGATTCATAGATGGGAGCGTATCCATAGGAAATTTCGCGTCTGCATTAAGCTAGAATGAACAATCTTTCACCAAAGTGGGAAGGACCCTATCAGGTCGTCGTTATCCCCCATCCAAACGCCTATGTAATAGATCACGATGAAGGAAAAAAGTTGAAGAATACAAAAATGGCGTCGCTTCATTTTAGTAACTTAATGGCGAAATGCTTAAGTTCAGAATCCTTAAGCAAAGGTGATGAAGGAGTATACAAGACTAAGGCGTTTTAAACACTCAGACGATATTGAAACACACAAGATATTAAGACGTTTGAAACACTTAGCCAAATTAAGTAGATGAAAATTGAAGCGCAAAAATCTTTCATTTCACAAAATGCCATAAATACAAAACGGAATGCGTGGATGACATATTGAAAAGGAGATTACAAATATGATAGAAAAACGACTAAGTAAAACCTATGATTATGCATAGTCACTTGGAAGAGGATCTTCTTTTTGAGGATAAGGTTGGTGAAGTTCTTCTTGAATAGGCAAGGGCGGTGGTTAGGATGAGACCTCCTCAGGCATAGCCAATTCAGTTGTGGGCTTGCCCTTGGAAGAGGGAGGAGGAGACGCTCTAGATGATTCACTAATATTCGACGAATCGTATTCATCCGCTGCTTTCTTTATCTCCTCCTCCCTGGACTGATAAAACAGAAAATGATTCATGGATGGGAGCGTATCCATAGGAAATTTCGCGTCTCCATTAAGCTAGAATGAACAATATTTCGCCAAAGTGGGAAGGACCCTATCAGGTCGTCGTTATCCCTCATCCAAACGCCTATGTAATAGATCACGATGAAGGAAAAAAGTTGAAGAATACAAAAATGGCGTCGCTTCATTTTAGTAACTTAATGGCGAAATGCTTAAGTTCAGAATCCTTAGGCAAAGGTGATGAAGGAGTATACAAGACTAAGGCGTTTTAAACACTCATTCGATATTGAAACACACAAGATATTAAGATGTTTGAAACACTTAGCCAAATTAAATAGATGAAAATTGAAGCGCAAAAATCTTTCATTTCACAAAATGCCATAAATACAAAACGCAATGCGTGGAGGACATATTGAAAAGGAGATTACAAATATGATAGAAAAACGACTAAGTAAAACCTATGATTATGCATAGTCACTTGGAAGAGGATCTTCTTTTCGAGGATAAGGTTGGTGAAGTTCTTCTTGAATAGGCAAGGGTGGTGGTTAGGATGATACCTCCTCAGGCATAGCCAATTCAGTTGTGGGCTTGCCCTTGGAAGAGGGAGGAGGAGACGCTCTAGATGATTCACTATTATTCGACGAATCGTATTCATCCGCTGCTGTCTTCATCTCCTCCTCCCTGGACTGATAAGACAGAAAATC
This sequence comes from Chamaenerion angustifolium, assembly GCA_946814005.1. Taxonomy (NCBI): domain Eukaryota; kingdom Viridiplantae; phylum Streptophyta; class Magnoliopsida; order Myrtales; family Onagraceae; genus Chamaenerion; species Chamaenerion angustifolium. Next base: position 9,390,580 of record OX328279.1, read on the forward strand.
ATTCATGGATGGGAGAGTATCCAAAGGAAATTTTGCGTCGGCATCAAGATAGAATGAACAATTTTTCCCCAAAGTGGGAAGGACCCTATAAGGCCGTCGGTATACCTCATCCAAACACCTATGTAATAGATGACGATGAAGGAAAGAAGTTGAAGAATACTTTTAATGGTGAACATTTGAAAAAATAAATATACTTAAACGCTGCCACAGGATTGTGTAAATTGTACTTGAAAATTTTATGAAAGTCTTGTTCGATATACAAAAATGGCGTCGCTTCATTTTAGTAACTTAATGGCGAAATGCTTAAGTTCAGAATCCTTAAGCAAAGGTGATGAAGGAGTATACAAGACTAAGGCGTTTTAAACACTCAGTCGATATTGAAACACACAAGATATTAAGACGTTTGAAACACTTAGCCAAATTAAATAGATGAAAATTGAAGCGCAAAAATCTTTCATTTCACAAAATGCCATAAATACAAAACGCAATGCGTGGAGGACATATTGAACAGGAGATTACAAATATGATAGAAAAACGACTAAGTAAAACCTATGATTATGCATAGTCACTTGGAAGAGGATCTTCTTTTCGAGGATAAGGTTGGTGAAGTTCTTCTTGAATAGGTAAGGGCGGTGGTTAGGATGATACCTCCTCAGGCATAGCCAATTCAGTTGTGGGCTTGCCCTTGGAAGAGGGAGGAGGAGACGCTCTAGATGATTCACTAATATTCGACGAATCGTATTCATCCGCTGCTTTCTTTATCTCCTCCTCCCTGGACTGATAAAACAGAAAATGATTCATAGATGGGAGCGTATCCATAGGAAATTTCGCGTCTGCATTAAGCTAGAATGAACAATCTTTCACCAAAGTGGGAAGGACCCTATCAGGTCGTCGTTATCCCCCATCCAAACGCCTATGTAATAGATCACGATGAAGGAAAAAAGTTGAAGAATACAAAAATGGCGTCGCTTCATTTTAGTAACTTAATGGCGAAATGCTTAAGTTCAGAATCCTTAAGCAAAGGTGATGAAGGAGTATACAAGACTAAGGCATTTTAAACACTCAGACGATATTGAAACACACAAGATATTAAGACGTTTGAAACACTTAGCCAAATTAAGTAGATGAAAATTGAAGCGCAAAAATCTTTCATTTCACAAAATGCCATAAATACAAAACGGAATGCGTGGATGACATATTGAAAAGGAGATTACAAATATGATAGAAAAACGACTAAGTAAAACCTATGATTATGCATAGTCACTTGGAAGAGGATCTTCTTTTTGAGGATAAGGTTGGTGAAGTTCTTCTTGAATAGGCAAGGGCGGTGGTTAGGATGATACCTCCTCAGGCATAGCCAATTAAGTTGTGGGCTTGCCCTTGGAAGAGGGAGGAGGAGACGCTCTAGATGATTCACTAATATTCGACGAATCGTATTCATCCGCTGCTTTCTTTATCTCCTCCTCCCTGGACTGATAAAACAGAAAATGATTCATGGATGGGAGCGTATCCATAGGAAATTTCGCGTCTCCATTAAGCTAGAATGAACAATATTTCGCCAAAGTGGGAAGGACCCTATCAGGTCGTCGTTATCCCTCATCCAAACGCCTATGTAATAGATCACGATGAAGGAAAAAAGTTGAAGAATACAAAAATGGCGTCGCTTCATTTTAGTAACTTAATGGCGAAATGCTTAAGTTCAGAATCCTTAGGCAAAGGTGATGAAGGAGTATACAAGACTAAAGCGTTTTAAACACTCAGTCGATATTGAAACACACAAGATATTAAGATGTTTGAAACACTTAGCCAAATTAAATAGATGAAAATTGAAGCGCAAAAATCTTTCATTTCACAAAATGCCATAAATACAAAACGCAATGCGTGGAGGACATATTGAAAAGGAGATTACAAATATGATAGAAAAACGACTAAGTAAAACCTATGATTATGCATAGTCACTTGGAAGAGGATCTTCTTTTCGAGTATAAGGTTGGTGAAGTTCTTCTTGAATAGGCAAGGGCGGTGGTTAGGATGATACCTCCTCAGGCATAGCCAATTCAGCTGTGGGCTTGCCCTTGGAAGAGGGAGGAGGAGACGCTCTAGATGATTCACTATTATTCGACGAATCGTATTCATCCGCTGCTGTCTTCATCTCCTCCTCCCTGGACTGATAAGACAGAAAATCATTCATGGATGGGAGCGTATCCATAGGAAATTTCGCGTCTCCATTAAGCTAGAATGAACAATATTTCGCCAAAGTGGGAAGGACCCTATCAGGTCGTCGTTATCCCTCATCCAAACGCCTATGTAATAGATCACGATGAAGGAAAAAAGTTGAAGAATACAAAAATGGCGTCGCTTCATTTTAGTAACTTAATGGCGAAATGCTTAAGTTCAGAATCCTTAAGCAAAGGTGATGAAGGAGTATACAAGACTAAGGCATTTTAAACACTCAGACGATATTGAAACACACAAGATATTAAGACGTTTGAAACACTTAGCCAAATTAAGTAGATGAAAATTGAAGCGCAAAAATCTTTCATTTCACAAAATGCCATAAATACAAAACGGAATGCGTGGAGGACATATTGAAAAGGAGATTACAAATATGATAGAAAAACGACTAAGTAAAACCTATGATTATGCATAGTCACTTGGAAGAGGATCTTCTTTTTGAGGATAAGGTTGGTGAAGTTCTTCTTGAATAGGCAAGGGCGGTGGTTAGGATGATACCTCCTCAGGCATAGCCAATTAAGTTGTGGGCTTGCCCTTGGAAGAGGGAGGAGGAGACGCTCTAGATGATTCACTATTATTCGACGAATCGTATTCATCCGCTGCTGTCTTCATCTCCTCCTCCCTGGACTGATAAGACAGAAAATCATTCATGGATGGGAGCGTATCCATAGGAAATTTCGCGTCTCCATTAAGCTAGAATGAACAATATTTCGCCAAAGTGGGAAGGACCCTATCAGGTCGTCGTTATCCCTCATCCAAACGCCTATGTAATAGATCACGATGAAGGAAAAAAGTTGAAGAATACAAAAATGGCGTCGCTTCATTTTAGTAACTTAATGGCGAAATGCTTAAGTTCAGAATCCTTAAGCAAAGGTGATGAAGGAGTATACAAGACTAAGGCATTTTAAACACTCAGACGATATTGAAACACACAAGATATTAAGACGTTTGAAACACTTAGCCAAATTAAGTAGATGAAAATTGAAGCGCAAAAATCTTTCATTTCACAAAATGCCATAAATACAAAACGGAATGCGTGGATGACATATTGAAAAGGAGATTACAAATATGATAGAAAAACGACTAAGTAAAACCTATGATTATGCATAGTCACTTGGAAGAGGATCTTCTTTTTGAGGATAAGGTTGGTGAAGTTCTTCTTGAATAGGCAAGGGCGGTGGTTAGGATGATACCTCCTCAGGCATAGCCAATTAAGTTGTGGGCTTGCCCTTGGAAGAGGGAGGAGGAGACGCTCTAGATGATTCACTAATATTCGACGAATCGTATTCATCCGCTGCTTTCTTTATCTCCTCCTCCCTGGACTGATAAAACAGAAAATGATTCATGGATGGGAGCGTATCCATAGGAAATTTCGCCTCTCCATTAAGCTAGAATGAACAATATTTCGCCAAAGTGGGAAGGACCCTATCAGGTCGTCGTTATCCCTCATCCAAACGCCTATGTAATAGATCACGATGAAGGAAAAAAGTTGAAGAATACAAAAATGGCGTCGCTTCATTTTAGTAACTTAATGGCGAAATGCTTAAGTTCAGAATCCTTAGGCAAAGGTGATGAAGGAGTATACAAGACTAAGGCGTTTTAAACACTCAGTCGATATTGAAACACACAAGATATTAAGATGTTTGAAACACTTAGCCAAATTAAATAGATGAAAATTGAAGCGCAAAAATCTTTCATTTCACAAAATGCCATAAATACAAAACGCAATGCGTGGAGGACATATTGAAAAGGAGATTACAAATATGATAGAAAAACGACTAAGTAAAACCTATGATTATGCATAGTCACTTGGAAGAGGATCTTCTTTTCGAGGATAAGGTTGGTGAAGTTCTTCTTGAATAGGCAAGGGCGGTGGTTAGGATGATACCTCCTCAGGCATAGCCAATTCAGTTGTGGGCTTGCCCTTGGAAGAGGGAGGAGGAGACGCTCTAGATGATTCACTATTATTCGACGAATCGTATTCATCCGCTGCTGTCTTCATCTCCTCCTCCCTGGACTGATAAGACAGAAAATCATTCATGGATGGGAGAGTATCCAAAGGAAATTTTGCGTCGGCATCAAGATAGAATGAACAAATTTTCCCCAAAGTGGGAAGGACCCTATAAGGCCGTCGTTATACCTCATCCAAACACCTATGTAATAGATGACGATGAAGGAAAGAAGTTGAAGAATACTTTTAATGGTGAACATTTGAAAAAATAAATATACTTAAACGCTGCCACAGGATTGTGTAAATTGTACTTGAAAATTTTATGAAAGTCTTGTTCGATATACAAAAATGGCGTCGCTTCATTTTAGTAACTTAATGGCGAAATGCTTAAGTTCAGAATCCTTAAGCAAAGGTGATGAAGGAGTATACAAGACTAAGGCGTTTTAAACACTCAGTCGATATTGAAACACACAAGATATTAAGACGTTTGAAACACTTAGCCAAATTAAATAGATGAAAATTGAAGCGCAAAAATCTTTCATTTCACAAAATACCATAAATACAAAACGCAATGCGTGGAGGACATATTGAACAGGAGATTACAAATATGATAGAAAAACGACTAAGTAAAACCTATGATTATGCATAGTCACTTGGAAGAGGATCTTCTTTTCGAGGATAAGGTTGGTGAAGTTCTTCTTGAATAGGTAAGGGCGGTGGTTAGGATGATACCTCCTCAGGCATAGCCAATTCAGTTGTGGGCTTGCCCTTGGAAGAGGGAGGAGGAGACGCTCTAGATGATTCACTAATATTCGACGAATCGTATTTATCCGCTGCTTTCTTTATCTCCTCCTCCCTGGACTGATAAAACAGAAAATGATTCATAGATGGGAGCGTATCCATAGGAAATTTCGCGTCTGCATTAAGCTAGAATGAACAATCTTTCACCAAAGTGGGAAGGACCCTATCAGGTCGTCGTTATCCCCCATCCAAACGCCTATGTAATAGATCACGATGAAGGAAAAAAGTTGAAGAATACAAAAATGGCGTCGCTTCATTTTAGTAACTTAATGGCGAAATGCTTAAGTTCAGAATCCTTAAGCAAAGGTGATGAAGGAGTATACAAGACTAAGGCGTTTTAAACACTCAGACGATATTGAAACACACAAGATATTAAGACGTTTGAAACACTTAGCCAAATTAAGTAGATGAAAATTGAAGCGCAAAAATCTTTCATTTCACAAAATGCCATAAATACAAAACGGAATGCGTGGATGACATATTGAAAAGGAGATTACAAATATGATAGAAAAACGACTAAGTAAAACCTATGATTATGCATAGTCACTTGGAAGAGGATCTTCTTTTTGAGGATAAGGTTGGTGAAGTTCTTCTTGAATAGGCAAGGGCGGTGGTTAGGATGATACCTCCTCAGGCATAGCCAATTCAGTTGTGGGCTTGCCCTTGGAAGAGGGAGGAGGAGACGCTCTAGATGATTCACTAATATTCGACGAATCGTATTCATCCGCTGCTTTCTTTATCTCCTCCTCCCTGGACTGATAAAACAGAAAATGATTCATGGATGGGAGCGTATCCATAGGAAATTTCGCGTCTCCATTAAGCTAGAATGAACAATATTTCGCCAAAGTGGGAAGGACCCTATCAGGTCGTCGTTATCCCTCATCCAAACGCCTATGTAATAGATCACGATGAAGGAAAAAAGTTGAAGAATACAAAAATGGCGTCGCTTCATTTTAGTAACTTAATGGCGAAATGCTTAAGTTCAGAATCCTTAGGCAAAGGTGATGAAGGAGTATACAAGACTAAGGCGTTTTAAACACTCAGTCGATATTGAAACACACAAGATATTAAGATGTTTGAAACACTTAGCCAAATTAAATAGATGAAAATTGAAGCGCAAAAATCTTTCATTTCACAAAATACCATAAATACAAAACGCAATGCGTGGAGGACATATTGAACAGGAGATTACAAATATGATAGAAAAACGACTAAGTAAAACCTATGATTATGCATAGTCACTTGGAAGAGGATCTTCTTTTCGAGGATAAGGTTGGTGAAGTTCTTCTTGAATAGGTAAGGGCGGTGGTTAGGATGATACCTCCTCAGGCATAGCCAATTCAGTTGTGGGCTTGCCCTTGGAAGAGGGAGGAGGAGATGCTCTAGATGATTCACTAATATTCGACGAATCGTATTTATCCGCTGCTTTCTTTATCTCCTCCTCCCTGGACTGATAAAACAGAAAATGATTCATAGATGGGAGCGTATCCATAGGAAATTTCGCGTCTGCATTAAGCTAGAATGAACAATCTTTCACCAAAGTGGGAAGGACCCTATCAGGTCGTCGTTATCCCCCATCCAAACGCCTATGTAATAGATCACGATGAAGGAAAAAAGTTGAAGAATACAAAAATGGCGTCGCTTCATTTTAGTAACTTAATGGCGAAATGCTTAAGTTCAGAATCCTTAAGCAAAGGTGATGAAGGAGTATACAAGACTAAGGCGTTTTAAACACTCAGACGATATTGAAACACACAAGATATTAAGACGTTTGAAACACTTAGCCAAATTAAGTAGATGAAAATTGAAGCGCAAAAATCTTTCATTTCACAAAATGCCATAAATACAAAACGGAATGCGTGGATGACATATTGAAAAGGAGATTACAAATATGATAGAAAAACGACTAAGTAAAACCTATGATTATGTATAGTCACTTGGAAGAGGATCTTCTTTTTGAGGATAAGGTTGGTGAAGTTCTTCTTGAATAGGCAAGGGCGGTGGTTAGGATGATACCTCCTCAGGCATAGCCAATTCAGTTGTGGGCTTGCCCTTGGAAGAGGGAGGAGGAGACGCTCTAGATGATTCACTAATATTCGACGAATCGTATTCATCCGCTGCTTTCTTTATCTCCTCCTCCCTGGACTGATAAAACAGAAAATGATTCATGGATGGGAGCGTATCCATAGGAAATTTCGCGTCTCCATTAAGCTAGAATGAACAATATTTCGCCAAAGTGGGAAGGACCCTATCAGGTCGTCGTTATCCCTCATCCAAACGCCTATGTAATAGATCACGATGAAGGAAAAAAGTTGAAGAATACAAAAATGGCGTCGCTTCATTTTAGTAACTTAATGGCGAAATGCTTAAGTTCAGAATCCTTAGGCAAAGGTGATGAAGGAGTATACAAGACTAAGGCGTTTTAAACACTCAGTCGATATTGAAACACACAAGATATTAAGATGTTTGAAACACTTAGCCAAATTAAATAGATGAAAATTGAAGCGCAAAAATCTTTCATTTCACAAAATGCCATAAATACAAAACGCAATGCGTGGAGGACATATTGAAAAGGAGATTACAAATATGATAGAAAAACGACTAAGTAAAACCTATGATTATGCATAGTCACTTGGAAGAGGATCTTCTTTTCGAGTATAAGGTTGGTGAAGTTCTTCTTGAATAGGCAAGGGCGGTGGTTAGGATGATACCTCCTCAGGCATAGCCAATTCAGCTGTGGGCTTGCCCTTGGAAGAGGGAGGAGGAGACGCTCTAGATGATTCACTATTATTCGACGAATCGTATTCATCCGCTGCTGTCTTCATCTCCTCCTCCCTGGACTGATAAGACAGAAAATCATTCATGGATGGGAGAGTATCCAAAGGAAATTTTGCGTCGGCATCAAGATAGAATGAAAATTTTTTCCCCAAAGTGGGAAGGACCCTATAAGGCCGTCGTTATACCTCATCCAAACACCTATGTAATAGATGACGATGAAGGAAAGAAGTTGAAGAATACTTTTAATGGTGAACATTTGAAAAAATAAATATACTTAAACGCTGCCACAGGATTGTGTAAATTGTACTTGAAAATTTTATGAAAGTCTTGTTCGATATACAAAAATGGCGTCGCTTCATTTTAGTAACTTAATGGCGAAATGCTTAAGTTCAGAATCCTTAAGCAAAGGTGATGAAGGAGTATACAAGACTAAGGCGTTTTAAACACTCAGTCGATATTGAAACACACAAGATATTAAGACGTTTGAAACACTTAGCCAAATTAAATAGATGAAAATTGAAGCGCAAAAATCTTTCATTTCACAAAATGCCATAAATACAAAACGCAATGCGTGGAGGACATATTGAACAGGAGATTACAAATATGATAGAAAAACGACTAAGTAAAACCTATGATTATGCATAGTCACTTGGAAGAGGATCTTCTTTTCGAGGATAAGGTTGGTGAAGTTCTTCTTGAATAGGCAAGGGCGGTGGTTAGGATGATACCTCCTCAGGCATAGCCAATTCAGTTGTGGGCTTGCCCTTGGAAGAGGGAGGAGGAGACGCTCTAGATGATTCACTAATATTCGACGAATCGTATTCATCCGCTGCTTTCTTTATCTCCTCCTCCCTGGACTGATAAAACAGAAAATGATTCATGGATGGGAGCGTATCCATAGGAAATTTCGCGTCTCCATTAAGCTAGAATGAACAATATTTCGCCAAAGTGGGAAGGACCCTATCAGGTCGTCGTTATCCCTCATCCAAACGCCTATGTAATAGATCACGATGAAGGAAAAAAGTTGAAGAATACAAAAATGGCGTCGCTTCATTTTAGTAACTTAATGGCGAAATGCTTAAGTTCAGAATCCTTAGGCAAAGGTGATGAAGGAGTATACAAGACTAAGGCGTTTTAAACACTCAGTCGATATTGAAACACACAAGATATTAAGATGTTTGAAACACTTAGCCAAATTAAATAGATGAAAATTGAAGCGCAAAAATCTTTCATTTCACAAAATGCCATAAATACAAAACGCAATGCGTGGAGGACATATTGAAAAGGAGATTACAAATATGATAGAAAAACGACTAAGTAAAACCTATGATTATGCATAGTCACTTGGAAGAGGATCTTCTTTTCGAGGATAAGGTTGGTGAAGTTCTTCTTGAATAGGCAAGGGCGGTGGTTAGGATGATACCTCCTCAGGCATAGCCAATTCAGTTGTGGGCTTGCCCTTGGAAGAGGGAGGAGGAGACGCTCTAGATGATTCACTATTATTCGACGAATGGTATTCATCCGCTGCTGTCTTCATCTCCTCCTCCCTGGACTGATAAGACAGAAAATCATTCATGGATGGGAGAGTATCCAAAGGAAATTTTGCGTCGGCATCAAGATAGAATGAACAATTTTTCCCCAAAGTGGGAAGGACCCTATAAGGCCGTCGTTATACCTCATCCAAACACCTATGTAATAGATGACGATGAAGGAAAGAAGTTGAAGAATACTTTTAATGGTGAACATTTGAAAAAATAAATATACTTAAACGCTGCCACAGGATTGTGTAAATTGTACTTGAAAATTTTATGAAAGTCTTGTTCGATATACAAAAATGGCGTCGCTTCATTTTAGTAACTTAATGGCGAAATGCTTAAGTTCAGAATCCTTAAGCAAAGGTGATGAAGGAGTATACAAGACTAAGGCGTTTTAAATACTCAGTCGATATTGAAACACACAAGATATTAAGACGTTTGAAACACTTAGCCAAATTAAATAGATGAAAATTGAAGCGCAAAAATCTTTCATTTCACAAAATGCCATAAATACAAAACGCAATGCGTGGAGGACATATTGAAAAGGAGATTACAAATATGATAGAAAAACGACTAAGTAAAACCTATAATTATGCATAGTCACTTGGAAGAGGATCTTCTTTTCGAGGATAAGGTTGGTGAAGTTCTTCTTGAATAGGTAAGGGCGGTGGTTAGGATGATTCCTCCTCAGGCATAGACAATTCAGTTGTGGGCTTGCCCTTGGAAGAGGGAGGAGGAGACGCTCTAGATGATTCACTAATATTCGACGAATCGTATTCATCCGCTGCTTTCTTTATCTCCTCCTCCCTGGACTGATAAAACAGAAAATGATTCATAGATGGGAGCGTATCCATAGGAAATTTCGCGTCTGCATTAAGCTAGAATGAACAATCTTTCACCAAAGTGGGAAGGACCCTATCAGGTCGTCGTTATCCCCCATCCAAACGCCTATGTAATAGATCACGATGAAGGAAAAAAGTTGAAGAATACAAAAATGGCGTCGCTTCATTTTAGTAACTTAATGGCGAAATGCTTAAGTTCAGAATCCTTAAGCAAAGGTGATGAAGGAGTATACAAGACTAAGGCGTTTTAAACACTCAGACGATATTGAAACACACAAGATATTAAGACGTTTGAAACACTTAGCCAAATTAAGTAGATGAAAATTGAAGCGCAAAAATCTTTCATTTCACAAAATGCCATAAATACAAAACGCAATGCGTGGATGACATATTGAAAAGGAGATTACAAATATGATAGAAAAACGACTAAGTAAAACCTATGATTATGCATAGTCACTTGGAAGAGGATCTTCTTTTCGAGGATAAGGTTGGTGAAGTTCTTCTTGAATAGGCAAGGGCGGTGGTTAGGATGATACCTCCTCAGGCATAGCCAATTCAGCTGTGGGCTTGCCCTTGGAAGAGGGAGGAGGAGACGCTCTAGATGATTCACTATTATTCGACGAATCGTATTCATCCGCTGCTGTCTTCATCTCCTCCTCCCTGGACTGATAAGACAGAAAATCATTCATGGATGGGAGAGTATCCAAAGGAAATTTCGCGTCGGCATCAAGATAGAATGAACAATTTTTCCCCAAAGTGGGAAGGACCCTATAAGGCCGTCGTTATACCTCATCCAAACACCTATGTAATAGATGACGATGAAGGAAAGAAGTTGAAGAATACTTTTAATGGTGAACATTTGAAAAAATAAATATACTTAAACGCTGCCACAGGATTGTGTAAATTGTACTTGAAAATTTTATGAAAGTCTTGTTCGATATACAAAAATGGCGTCGCTTCATTTTAGTAACTTAATGGCGAAATGCTTAAGTTCAGAATCCTTAAGCAAAGGTGATGAAGGAGTATACAAGACTAAGGCGTTTTAAACACTCAGTCGATATTGAAACACACAAGATATTAAGACGTTTGAAACACTTAGCCAAATTAAATAGATGAAAATTGAAGCGCAAAAATCTTTCATTTCACAAACTGCCATAAATACAAAACGCAATGCGTGGAGGACATATTGAAAAGGAGATTACAAATATGATAGAAAAACGACTAAGTAAAACCTATGATTATGCATAGTCACTTGGAAGAGGATCTTCTTTTCGAGGATAAGGTTGGTGAAGTTCTTCTTGAATAGGCAAGGGCGGTGGTTAGGATGATACTTCCTCAGGCATAGCCAATTCAGTTGTGGGCTTGCCCTTGGAAGAGGGAGGAGGAGACGCTCTAGATGATTCACTAATATTCGACGAATCGTATTCATCCGCTGCTTTCTTTATCTCCTCCTCCCTGGACTGATAAAACAGAAAATGATTCATGGATGGGAGCGTATCCATAGGAAATTTCGCGTCTCCATTAAGCTAGAATGAACAATATTTCGCCAAAGTGGGAAGGACCCTATCAGGTCGTCGTTATCCCTCATCCAAACGCCTATGTAATAGATCACGATGAAGGAAAAAAGTTGAAGAATACAAAAATGGCGTCGCTTCATTTTAGTAACTTAATGGCGAAATGCTTAAGTTCAGAATCCTTAAGCAAAGGTGATGAAGGCGTACACAAGACTAAGGCGTTTTAAACACTCAGACGATATTGAAACACGCAAGATATTAAGACGTTTGAAACACTTAGCCAAATTAAATAGATGAAAATTGAAGCGCAAAAATCTTTCATTTCACAAAATGCCATAAATACAAAACGCAATGCGTGGAGGACATATTGAAAAGGAGATTACAAATATGATAGAAAAACGACTAAGTAAAACCTATAATTATGCATAGTCACTTGGAAGAGGATCTTCTTTTCGAGGATAAGGTTGGTGAAGTTCTTCTTGAATAGGTAAGGGCGGTGGTTAGGATGATACCTCCTCAGGCATAGCCAATTCAGTTGTGGGCTTGCCCTTGGAAGAGGGAGGAGGAGACGCTCTAGATGATTCACTAATATTCGACGAATCGTATTCATCCGCTGCTTTCTTTATCTCCTCCTCCCTGGACTGATAAAACAGAAAATGATTCATAGATGGGAGCGTATCCATAGGAAATTTCGCGTCTGCATTAAGCTAGAATGAACAATCTTTTGCCAAAGTGGGAAGGACCCTATCAGGTCGTCGTTATCCCCCATCCAAACGCCTATGTAATAGATCACGATGAAGGAAAAAAGTTGAAGAATACAAAAATGGCGTCGCTTCATTTTAGTAACTTAATGGCGAAATGCTTAAGTTCAGAATCCTTAAGCAAAGGTGATGAAGGAGTACACAAGACTAAGGCGTTTTAAACACTCAGACGATATTGAAACACACAAGATATTAAGACGTTTGAAACACTTAGCCAAATTAAATAGATGAAAATTGAAGCGCAAAAATCTTTCATTTCACAAAATGCCATAAATACAAAACGGAATACGTGGATGACATATTGAAAAGGAGATTACAAATATGATAGAAAAATGACTAAGTAAAACCTATGATTATGCATAGTCACTTGGAAGAGGATCTTCTTTTTGAGGATAAGGTTGGTGAAGTTCTTCTTGAATAGGCAAGGGCGGTGGTAAGGATGATACCTCCTCATGCATAGCCAATTCAGTTGTGGGCTTGCCCTTGGAAGAGGGAGGAGGAGACGCTCTAGATGATTCACTAATATTCGACGAATCGTATTCATCCGCTGCTATCTTCATCTCCTCCTCCCTGGACTGATAAGACAGAAAATCATTCATGGATGGGAGAGTATCCAAAGGAAATTTCGCGTCGGCATCAAGATAGAATGAACAATTTTTCCCCAAAGTGGGAAGGACCCTATAAGCCCGTCGTTATACCTCATCCAAACACCTATGTAATAGATGACGATGAAGGAAAGAAGTTGAAGAATACTTTTAATGGTGAACATTTGAAAAAAAAAATGCTTAAACGCTGCCACACGATTGTGTAAATTTTACTTGAAAATTTTATGAAAGTCTTGTTCGATATACAAAAATGGGGTCCCTTCATTTTAGTAACTTAATGGCGAAATGCTTAAGTTCAGAATCCTTAGGCAAAGGTGATGAAGGAGTATACAAGACTAAGGCGTTTTAAACACTCAGTCGATATTGAAACACACAACTTATTAAGACATTTGAAACACTTAGCCAAATTAAATAGATGAAAATTGAAGCACAAAAATCTTTCATTTCACAAACTGCCATAAATACAAAACGCAATGCGTGGAGGACATATTGAAAAGGAGATTACAAATATGATAGAAAAACGACTAAGTAAAACCTATGATTATGCATAGTCACTTAGAAGAGGATCTTCTTTTCGAGGATAAGGTTGGTGAAGTTCTTATTGAATAGGCAAGGGCGGTGGTTAGGATGATACTTCCTCAGGCATAGCCAATTCAGTTGTGGGCTTGCCCTTGGAAGAGGGAGGAGGAGACGCTCTAGATGATTCACTAATATTCGACGAATCGTATTCATCCGCTGCTTTCTTTATCTCCTCCTCCCTGGACTGATAAAACAGAAAATGATTCATGGATGGGAGCGTATCCATAGGAAATTTCGCGTCTCCATTAAGCTAGAATGAACAATATTTCGCCAAAGTGGGAAGGACCCTATCAGGTCGTCGTTATCCCTCATCCAAACGCCTATGTAATAGATCACGATGAAGGAAAAAAGTTGAAGAATACAAAAATGGCGTCGCTTCATTTTAGTAACTTAATGGCGAAATGCTTAAGTTCAGAATCCTTAAGCAAAGGTGATGAAGGCGTACACAAGACTAAGGCGTTTTAAACACTCAGACGATATTGAAACACACAAGATATTAAGACGTTTGAAACACTTAGCCAAATTAAATAGATGAAAATTGAAGCGCAAAAATCTTTCATTTCACAAAATGCCATAAATATAAAACGGAATGCGTGGATGACATATTGAAAAGGAGATTACAAATATGATAGAAAAACGACTAAGTAAAACCTATGATTATGCATAGTCACTTGGAAGAGGATCTTCTTTTTGAGGATAAGGTTGGTGAAGTTCTTCTTGAATAGGCAAGGGCGGTGGTAAGGATGATACCTCCTCAGGCATAGCCAATTCAGTTGTGGGCTTGCCCTTGGAAGAGGGAGGAGGAGACGCTCTAGATGATTCACTAATATTCGACGAATCGTATTCATCCGCTGCTATCTTCATCTCCTCCTCCCTGGACTGATAAGACAGAAAATCATTCATGGATGGGAGAGTATCCAAAGGAAATTTCGTGTCGGCATCAAGATAGAATGAACAATTTTTCCCCAAAGTGGGAAGGACCCTATAAGCCCGTCGTTATACCTCATCCAAACACCTATGTAATAGATGACGATGAAGGAAAGAAGTTGAAGAATACTTTTAATGGTGAACATTTGAAAAAAAAAATGCTTAAACGCTGCCACACGATTGTGTAAATTTTACTTGAAAATTTTATGAAAGTCTTGTTCGATATACAAAAATGGGGTCCCTTCATTTTAGTAACTTAATGGCGAAATGCTTAAGTTCAGAATCCTTAGGCAAAGGTGATGAAGGAGTATACAAGACTAAGGCGTTTTAAACACTCAGTCGATATTGAAACACACAAGATATTAAGACGTTTGAAACACTTAGCCAAATTAAATAGATGAAAATTGAAGCGCAAAAATCTTTCATTTCACAAAATGCCATAAATACAAAACGCAATGCGTGGAGGACATATTGAAAAGGAGATTACAAATATGATAGAAAAACGACTAAGTAAAACCTATGATTATGCATAGTCACTTGGAAGAGGATCTTCTTTTTGAGGATAAGGTTGGTGAAGTTCTTCTTGAATAGGCAAGGGCGGTGGTAAGGATGATACCTCCTCATGCATAGCCAATTCAGTTGTGGGCTTGCCCTTGGAAGAGAGAGGAGGAGACGCTCTAGATGATTCACTAATATTCGACGAATCGTATTCATCCGCTGCTATCTTCATCTCCTCCTCCCTGGACTGATAAGACAGAAAATCATTCATGGATGGGAGAGTATCCAAAGGAAATTTCGCGTCGGCATCAAGATAGAATGAACAATTTTTCCCCAAAGTGGGAAGGACCCTATAAGCCCGTCGTTATACCTCATCCAAACACCTATGTAATAGATGACGATGAAGGAAAGAAGTTGAAGAATACTTTTAATGGTGAACATTTGAAAAAAAAAATGCTTAAACGCTGCCACACGATTGTGTAAATTTTACTTGAAAATTTTATGAAAGTCTTGTTCGATATACAAAAATGGGGTCCCTTCATTTTAGTAACTTAATGGCGAAATGCTTAAGTTCAGAATCCTTAGGCAAAGGTGATGAAGGAGTATACAAGACTAAGGCGTTTTAAACACTCAGTCGATATTGAAACACACAACTTATTAAGACATTTGAAACACTTAGCCAAATTAAATAGATGAAAATTGAAGCACAAAAATCTTTCATTTCACAAACTGCCATAAATACAAAACGCAATGCGTGGAGGACATATTGAAAAGGAGATTACAAATATGATAGAAAAACGACTAAGTAAAACCTATGATTATGCATAGTCACTTGGAAGAGGATCTTCTTTTCGAGGATAAGGTTGGTGAAGTTCTTCTTGAATAGGCAAGGGCGGTGGTTAGGATGATACTTCCTCAGGCATAGCCAATTCAGTTGTGGGCTTGCCCTTGGAAGAGGGAGGAGGAGACGCTCTAGATGATTCACTAATATTCGACGAATCGTATTCATCCGCTGCTTTCTTTATCTCCTCCTCCCTGGACTGATAAAACAGAAAATGATTCATGGATGGGAGCGTATCCATAGGAAATTTCGCGTCTCCATTAAGCTAGAATGAACAATATTTCGCCAAAGTGGGAAGGACCCTATCAGGTCGTCGTTATCCCTCATCCAAACGCCTATGTAATAGATCACGATGAAGGAAAAAAGTTGAAGAATACAAAAATGCCGTCGCTTCATTTTAGTAACTTAATGGCGAAATGCTTAAGTTCAGAATCCTTAGGCAAAGGTGATGAAGGAGTATACAAGACTAAGGCGTTTTAAACACTCGGTCGATATTGAAACACACAAGATATTAAGATGTTTGAAACACTTAGCCAAATTAAATAGATGAAAATTGAAGCGCAAAAATCTTTCATTTCACAAAATGCCATAAATACAAAACGCAATGCGTGGAGGACATATTGAAAAGGAGATTACAAATATGATAGAAAAACGACTAAGTAAAACCTATGATTATGCATAGTCACTTGGAAGAGGATCTTCTTTTTGAGGATAAGGTTGGTGAAGTTCTTCTTGAATAGGCAAGGGCGGTGGTAAGGATGATACCTCCTCATGCATAGCCAATTCAGTTGTGGGCTTGCCCTTGGAAGAGGGAGGAGGAGACGCTCTAGATGATTCACTAATATTCGACGAATCGTATTCATCCGCTGCTATCTTCATCTCCTCCTCCCTGGACTGATAAGACAGAAAATCATTCATGGATGGGAGAGTATCCAAAGGAAATTTCGCGTCGGCATCAAGATAGAATGAACAATTTTTCCCCAAAGTGGGAAGGACCCTATAAGCCCGTCGTTATACCTCATCCAAACACCTATGTAATAGATGACGATGAAGGAAAGAAGTTGAAGAATACTTTTAATGGTGAACATTTGAAAAAAAAATGCTTAAACGCTGCCACACGATTGTGTAAATTTTACTTGAAAATTTTATGAAAGTCTTGTTCGATATACAAAAATGGGGTCCCTTCATTTTAGTAACTTAATGGCGAAATGCTTAAGTTCAGAATCCTTAGGCAAAGGTGATGAAGGAGTATACAAGACTAAGGCGTTTTAAACACTCAGTCGATATTGAAACACACAAGATATTAAGACGTTTGAAACACTTAGCCAAATTAAATAGATGAAAATTGAAGCGCAAAAATCTTTCATTTCACAAAATGCCATAAATACAAAACGCAATGCGTGGAGGACATATTGAAAAGGAGATTACAAATATGATAGAAAAACGACTAAGTAAAACCTATGATTATGCATAGTCACTTGGAAGAGGATCTTCTTTTTGAGGATAAGGTTGGTGAAGTTCTTCTTGAATAGGCAAGGGCGGTGGTAAGGATGATACCTCCTCATGCATAGCCAATTCAGTTGTGGGCTTGCCCTTGGAAGAGAGAGGAGGAGACGCTCTAGATGATTCACTAATATTCGACGAATCGTATTCATCCGCTGCTATCTTCATCTCCTCCTCCCTGGACTGATAAGACAGAAAATCATTCATGGATGGGAGAGTATCCAAAGGAAATTTCGCGTCGGCATCAAGATAGAATGAACAATTTTTCCCCAAAGTGGGAAGGACCCTATAAGCCCGTCGTTATACCTCATCCAAACACCTATGTAATAGATGACGATGAAGGAAAGAAGTTGAAGAATACTTTTAATGGTGAACATTTGAAAAAAAAAATGCTTAAACGCTGCCACACGATTGTGTAAATTTTACTTGAAAATTTTATGAAAGTCTTGTTCGATATACAAAAATGGGGTCCCTTCATTTTAGTAACTTAATGGCGAAATGCTTAAGTTCAGAATCCTTAGGCAAAGGTGATGAAGGAGTATACAAGACTAAGGCGTTTTAAACACTCAGTCGATATTGAAACACACAACTTATTAAGACATTTGAAACACTTAGCCAAATTAAATAGATGAAAATTGAAGCACAAAAATCTTTCATTTCACAAACTGCCATAAATACAAAACGCAATGCGTGGAGGACATATTGAAAAGGAGATTACAAATATGATAGAAAAACGACTAAGTAAAACCTATGATTATGCATAGTCACTTGGAAGAGGATCTTCTTTTCGAGGATAAGGTTGGTGAAGTTCTTCTTGAATAGGCAAGGGCGGTGGTTAGGATGATACTTCCTCAGGCATAGCCAATTCAGTTGTGGGCTTGCCCTTGGAAGAGGGAGGAGGAGACGCTCTAGATAATTCACTAATATTCGACGAATCGTATTCATCCGCTGCTTTCTTTATCTCCTCCTCCCTGGACTGATAAAACAGAAAATGATTCATGGATGGGAGCGTATCCATAGGAAATTTCGCGTCTCCATTAAGCTAGAATGAACAATATTTCGCCAAAGTGGGAAGGACCCTATCAGGTCGTCGTTATCCCTCATCCAAACGCCTATGTAATAGATCACGATGAAGGAAAAAAGTTGAAGAATACAAAAATGGCGTCGCTTCATTTTAGTAACTTAATGGCGAAATGCTTAAGTTCAGAATCCTTAAGCAAAGGTGATGAAGGCGTACACAAGACTAAGGCGTTTTAAACACTCAGACGATATTGAAACACACAAGATATTAAGACGTTTGAAACACTTAGCCAAATTAAATAGATGAAAATTGAAGCGCAAAAATCTTTCATTTCACAAAATGCCATAAATATAAAACGGAATGCGTGGATGACATATTGAAAAGGAGATTACAAATATGATAGAAAAACGACTAAGTAAAACCTATGATTATGCATAGTCACTTGGAAGAGGATCTTCTTTTTGAGGATAAGGTTGGTGAAGTTCTTCTTGAATAGGCAAGGGCGGTGGTAAGGATGATACCTCCTCAGGCATAGCGAATTCAGTTGTGGGCTTGCCCTTGGAAGAGGGAGGAGGAGACGCTCTAGATGATTCACTAATATTCGACGAATCGTATTCATCCACTGCTATCTTCATCTCCTCCTCCCTGGACTGATAAGACAGAAAATCATTCATGGATGGGAGAGTATCCAAAGGAAATTTCGCGTCGGCATCAAGATAGAATGAACAATTTTTCCCCAAAGTGGGAAGGACCCTATAAGCCCGTCGTTATACCTCATCCAAACACCTATGTAATAGATGACGATGAAGGAAAGAAGTTGAAGAATACTTTTAATGGTGAACATTTGAAAAAAAAAATGCTTAAACGCTGCCACACGATTGTGTAAATTTTACTTGAAAATTTTATGAAAGTCTTGTTCGATATACAAAAATGGGGTCCCTTCATTTTAGTAACTTAATGGCGAAATGCTTAAGTTCAGAATCCTTAGGCAAAGGTGATGAAGGAGTATACAAGACTAAGGCGTTTTAAACACTCAGTCGATATTGAAACACACAAGATATTAAGACGTTTGAAACACTTAGCCAAATTAAATAGATGAAAATTGAAGCGCAAAAATCTTTCATTTCACAAAATGCCATAAATACAAAACGCAATGCGTGGAGGACATATTGAAAAGGAGATTACAAATATGATAGAAAAACGACTAAGTAAAACCTATGATTATGCATAGTCACTTGGAAGAGGATCTTCTTTTCGAGGATAAGGTTGGTGAAGTTCTTCTTGAATAGGCAAGGGCGGTGGTTAGGATGATACCTCCTCAGGCATAGCCAATTCAGTTGTGGGCTTGCCCTTGGAAGAGGGAGGAGGAGACGCTCTAGATGATTCACTAATATTCGACGAATCGTATTCATCCGCTGCTTTCTTTATCTCCTCCTCCCTGGACTGATAAAACAGAAAATGATTCATGGATGGGAGCGTATCCATAGGAAATTTCGCGTCTCCATTAAGCTAGAATGAACAATATTTCGCCAAAGTGGGAAGGACCCTATCAGGTCGTCGTTATCCCTCATCCAAACGCCTATGTAATAGATCACGATGAAGGAAAAAAGTTGAAGAATACAAAAATGCCGTCGCTTCATTTTAGTAACTTAATGGCGAAATGCTTAAGTTCAGAATCCTTAGGCAAAGGTGATGAAGGAGTATACAAGACTAAGGCGTTTTAAACACTCGGTCGATATTGAAACACACAAGATATTAAGATGTTTGAAACACTTAGCCAAATTAAATAGATGAAAATTGAAGCGCAAAAATCTTTCATTTCACAAAATGCCATAAATACAAAACGCAATGCGTGGAGGACATATTGAAAAGGAGATTACAAATATGATAGAAAAACGACTAAGTAAAACCTATGATTATGCATAGTCACTTGGAAGAGGATCTTCTTTTTGAGGATAAGGTTGGTGAAGTTCTTCTTGAATAGGCAAGGGCGGTGGTAAGGATGATACCTCCTCATGCATAGCCAATTCAGTTGTGGGCTTGCCCTTGGAAGAGGGAGGAGGAGACGCTCTAGATGATTCACTAATATTCGACGAATCGTATTCATCCGCTGCTATCTTCATCTCCTCCTCCCTGGACTGATAAGACAGAAAATCATTCATGGATGGGAGAGTATCCAAAGGAAATTTCGCGTCGGCATCAAGATAGAATGAACAATTTTTCCCCAAAGTGGGAAGGACCCTATAAGCCCGTCGTTATACCTCATCCAAACACCTATGTAATAGATGACGATGAAGGAAAGAAGTTGAAGAATACTTTTAATGGTGAACATTTGAAAAAAAAAATGCTTAAACGCTGCCACACGATTGTGTAAATTTTACTTGAAAATTTTATGAAAGTCTTGTTCGATATACAAAAATGGGGTCCCTTCATTTTAGTAACTTAATGGCGAAATGCTTAAGTTCAGAATCCTTAGGCAAAGGTGATGAAGGAGTATACAAGACTAAGGCGTTTTAAACACTCAGTCGATATTGAAACACACAACTTATTAAGACATTTGAAACACTTAGCCAAATTAAATAGATGAAAATTGAAGCACAAAAATCTTTCATTTCACAAACTGCCATAAATACAAAACGCAATGCGTGGAGGACATATTGAAAAGGAGATTACAAATATGATAGAAAAACGACTAAGTAAAACCTATGATTATGCATAGTCACTTGGAAGAGGATCTTCTTTTTGAGGATAAGGTTGGTGAAGTTCTTCTTGAATAGGCAAGGGCGGTGGTAAGGATGATACCTCCTCAGGCATAGCCAATTCAGTTGTGGGCTTGCCCTTGGAAGAGGGAGGAGGAGACGCTCTAGATGATTCACTAATATTCGACGAATCGTATTCATCCGCTGCTATCTTCATCTCCTCCTCCCTGGACTGATAAGACAGAAAATCATTCATGGATGGGAGAGTATCCAAAGGAAATTTCGCGTCGGCATCAAGATAGAATGAACAATTTTTCCCCAAAGTGGGAAGGACCCTATAAGCCCGTCGTTATACCTCATCCAAACACCTATGTAATAGATGACGATGAAGGAAAGAAGTTGAAGAATACTTTTAATGGTGAACATTTGAAAAAAAAAATGCTTAAACGCTGCCACACGATTGTGTAAATTTTACTTGAAAATTTTATGAAAGTCTTGTTCGATATACAAAAATGGGGTCCCTTCATTTTAGTAACTTAATGGCGAAATGCTTAAGTTCAGAATCCTTAGGCAAAGGTGATGAAGGAGTATACAAGACTAAGGCGTTTTAAACACTCAGTCGATATTGAAACACACAAGATATTAAGACGTTTGAAACACTTAGCCAAATTAAATAGATGAAAATTGAAGCGCAAAAATCTTTCATTTCACAAAATGCCATAAATACAAAACGCAATGCGTGGAGGACATATTGAAAAGGAGATTACAAATATGATAGAAAAACGACTAAGTAAAACCTATGATTATGCATAGTCACTTGGAAGAGGATCTTCTTTTCGAGGATAAGGTTGGTGAAGTTCTTCTTGAATAGGCAAGGGCGGTGGTTAGGATGATACCTCCTCAGGCATAGCCAATTCAGTTGTGGGCTTGCCCTTGGAAGAGGGAGGAGGAGACGCTCTAGATGATTCACTAATATTCGACGAATCGTATTCATCCGCTGCTTTCTTTATCTCCTCCTCCCTGGACTGATAAAACAGAAAATGATTCATGGATGGGAGCGTATCCATAGGAAATTTCGCGTCTCCATTAAGCTAGAATGAACAATATTTCGCCAAAGTGGGAAGGACCCTATCAGGTCGTCGTTATCCCTCATCCAAACGCCTATGTAATAGATCACGATGAAGGAAAAAAGTTGAAGAATACAAAAATGGCGTCGCTTCATTTTAGTAACTTAATGGCGAAATGCTTAAGTTCAGAATCCTTAGGCAAAGGTGATGAAGGAGTATACAAGACTAAGGCGTTTTAAACACTCGGTCGATATTGAAACACACAAGATATTAAGATGTTTGAAACACTTAGCCAAATTAAATAGATGAAAATTGAAGCGCAAAAATCTTTCATTTCACAAAATGCCATAAATACAAAACGCAATGCGTGGAGGACATATTGAAAAGGAGATTACAAATATGATAGAAAAACGACTAAGTAAAACCTATGATTATGCATAGTCACTTGGAAGAGGATCTTCTTTTCGAGGATAAGGTTGGTGAAGTT
Source organism: Chamaenerion angustifolium (assembly GCA_946814005.1). Classification (NCBI taxonomy): domain Eukaryota; kingdom Viridiplantae; phylum Streptophyta; class Magnoliopsida; order Myrtales; family Onagraceae; genus Chamaenerion; species Chamaenerion angustifolium. The sequence goes on from OX328279.1 coordinate 9,413,224, forward strand.
CTTCTTGAATAGGCAAGGGCGGTGGTTAGGATGATACCTCCTTAGGCATAGCGAATTCAGTTGTGGGCTTGCCCTTGGAGGAGGGAGGAGGAGACGCTCTAGATGATTCACTAATATTCGACGAATCGTATTCATCCGCTGCTGTCTTCATCTCCTCCTCCCTGGACTGATAAGACAGAAAATCATTCATGGATGGGAGAGTATCCAAAGGAAATTTCGCGTCGGCATCAAGATAGAATGAACAATTTTTCCCCAAAGTGGGAAGGACCCTATAAGCCCGTCGTTATACCTCATCCAAACACCTATGTAATAGATGACGATGAAGGAAAGAAGTTGAAGAATACTTTTAATGGTGAACATTTGAAAAAAAAAATGCTTAAACGCTGCCACACGATTGTGTAAATTTTACTTGAAAATTTTATGAAAGTCTTGTTCGATATACAAAAATGGGGTCCCTTCATTTTAGTAACTTAATGGCGAAATGCTTAAGTTCAGAATCCTTAGGCAAAGGTGATGAAGGAGTATACAAGACTAAGGCGTTTTAAACACTCAGTCGATATTGAAACACACAACTTATTAAGACATTTGAAACACTTAGCCAAATTAAATAGATGAAAATTGAAGCACAAAAATCTTTCATTTCACAAACTGCCATAAATACAAAACGCAATGCGTGGAGGACATATTGAAAAGGAGATTACAAATATGATAGAAAAACGACTAAGTAAAACCTATGATTATGCATAGTCACTTGGAAGAGGATCTTCTTTTCGAGGATAAGGTTGGTGAAGTTCTTCTTGAATAGGCAAGGGCGGTGGTTAGGATGATACTTCCTCAAGCATAGCCAATTCAGTTGTGGGCTTGCCCTTGGAAGAGGGAGGAGGAGACGCTCTAGATGATTCACTAATATTCGACGAATCGTATTCATCCGCTGCTTTCTTTATCTCCTCCTCCCTGGACTGATAAAACAGAAAATGATTCATGGATGGGAGCGTATCCATAGGAAATTTCGCGTCTCCATTAAGCTAGAATGAACAATATTTCGCCAAAGTGGGAAGGACCCTATCAGGTCGTCGTTATCCCTCATCCAAACGCCTATGTAATAGATCACGATGAAGGAAAAAAGTTGAAGAATACAAAAATGGCGTCGCTTCATTTTAGTAACTTAATGGCGAAATGCTTAAGTTCAGAATCCTTAAGCAAAGGTGATGAAGGCGTACACAAGACTAAGGCGTTTTAAACACTCAGACGATATTGAAACACACAAGATATTAAGACGTTTGAAACACTTAGCCAAATTAAATAGATGAAAATTGAAGCGCAAAAATCTTTCATTTCACAAAATGCCATAAATATAAAACGGAATGCGTGGATGACATATTGAAAAGGAGATTACAAATATGATAGAAAAACGACTAAGTAAAACCTATGATTATGCATAGTCACTTGGAAGAGGATCTTCTTTTTGAGGATAAGGTTGGTGAAGTTCTTCTTGAATAGGCAAGGGCGGTGGTAAGGATGATACCTCCTCAGGCATAGCGAATTCAGTTGTGGGCTTGCCCTTGGAAGAGGGAGGAGGAGACGCTCTAGATGATTCACTAATATTCGACGAATCGTATTCATCCGCTGCTATCTTCATCTCCTCCTCCCTGGACTGATAAGACAGAAAATCATTCATGGATGGGAGAGTATCCAAAGGAAATTTCGCGTCGGCATCAAGATAGAATGAACAATTTTTCCCCAAAGTGGGAAGGACCCTATAAGCCCGTCGTTATACCTCATCCAAACACCTATGTAATAGATGACGATGAAGGAAAGAAGTTGAAGAATACTTTTAATGGTGAACATTTGAAAAAAAAAATGCTTAAACGCTGCCACACGATTGTGTAAATTTTACTTGAAAATTTTATGAAAGTCTTGTTCGATATACAAAAATGGGGTCCCTTCATTTTAGTAACTTAATGGCGAAATGCTTAAGTTCAGAATCCTTAGGCAAAGGTGATGAAGGAGTATACAAGACTAAGGCGTTTTAAACACTCAGTCGATATTGAAACACACAAGATATTAAGACGTTTGAAACACTTAGCCAAATTAAATAGATGAAAATTGAAGCGCAAAAATCTTTCATTTCACAAAATGCCATAAATACAAAACGCAATGCGTGGAGGACATATTGAAAAGGAGATTACAAATATGATAGAAAAACGACTAAGTAAAACCTATGATTATGCATAGTCACTTGGAAGAGGATCTTCTTTTCGAGGATAAGGTTGGTGAAGTTCTTCTTGAATAGGCAAGGGCGGTGGTTAGGATGATACCTCCTCAGGCATAGCCAATTCAGTTGTGGGCTTGCCCTTGGAAGAGGGAGGAGGAGACGCTCTAGATGATTCACTAATATTCGACGAATCGTATTCATCCGCTGCTTTCTTTATCTCCTCCTCCCTGGACTGATAAAACAGAAAATGATTCATGGATGGGAGCGTATCCATAGGAAATTTCGCGTCTCCATTAAGCTAGAATGAACAATATTTCGCCAAAGTGGGAAGGACCCTATCAGGTCGTCGTTATCCCTCATCCAAACGCCTATGTAATAGATCACGATGAAGGAAAAAAGTTGAAGAATACAAAAATGGCGTCGCTTCATTTTAGTAACTTAATGGCGAAATGCTTAAGTTCAGAATCCTTAGGCAAAGGTGATGAAGGAGTATACAAGACTAAGGCGTTTTAAACACTCGGTCGATATTGAAACACACAAGATATTAAGATGTTTGAAACACTTAGCCAAATTAAATAGATGAAAATTGAAGCGCAAAAATCTTTCATTTCACAAAATGCCATAAATACAAAACGCAATGCGTGGAGGACATATTGAAAAGGAGATTACAAATATGATAGAAAAACGACTAAGTAAAACCTATGATTATGCATAGTCACTTGGAAGAGGATCTTCTTTTCGAGGATAAGGTTGGTGAAGTTCTTCTTGAATAGGCAAGGGCGGTGGTTAGGATGATACCTCCTTAGGCATAGCGAATTCAGTTGTGGGCTTGCCCTTGGAGGAGGGAGGAGGAGACGCTCTAGATGATTCACTAATATTCGACGAATCGTATTCATCCGCTGCTGTCTTCATCTCCTCCTCCCTGGACTGATAAGACAGAAAATCATTCATGGATGGGAGAGTATCCAAAGGAAATTTCGCGTCGGCATCAAGATAGAATGAACAATTTTTCCCCAAAGTGGGAAGGACCCTATAAGCCCGTCGTTATACCTCATCCAAACACCTATGTAATAGATGACGATGAAGGAAAGAAGTTGAAGAATACTTTTAATGGTGAACATTTGAAAAAAAAAATGCTTAAACGCTGCCACACGATTGTGTAAATTTTACTTGAAAATTTTATGAAAGTCTTGTTCGATATACAAAAATGGGGTCCCTTCATTTTAGTAACTTAATGGCGAAATGCTTAAGTTCAGAATCCTTAGGCAAAGGTGATGAAGGAGTATACAAGACTAAGGCGTTTTAAACACTCAGTCGATATTGAAACACACAAGATATTAAGACGTTTGAAACACTTAGCCAAATTAAATAGATGAAAATTGAAGCGCAAAAATCTTTCATTTCACAAAATGCCATAAATACAAAACGCAATGCGTGGAGGACATATTGAAAAGGAGATTACAAATATGATAGAAAAACGACTAAGTAAAACCTATGATTATGCATAGTCACTTGGAAGAGGATCTTCTTTTCGAGGATAAGGTTGGTGAAGTTCTTCTTGAATAGGCAAGGGCGGTGGTTAGGATGATACCTCCTCAGGCATAGCCAATTCAGTTGTGGGCTTGCCCTTGGAAGAGGGAGGAGGAGACGCTCTAGATGATTCACTAATATTCGACGAATCGTATTCATCCGCTGCTTTCTTTATCTCCTCCTCCCTGGACTGATAAAACAGAAAATGATTCATGGATGGGAGCGTATCCATAGGAAATTTCGCGTCTCCATTAAGCTAGAATGAACAATATTTCGCCAAAGTGGGAAGGACCCTATCAGGTCGTCGTTATCCCTCATCCAAACGCCTATGTAATAGATCACGATGAAGGAAAAAAGTTGAAGAATACAAAAATGGCGTCGCTTCATTTTAGTAACTTAATGGCGAAATGCTTAAGTTCAGAATCCTTAGGCAAAGGTGATGAAGGAGTATACAAGACTAAGGCGTTTTAAACACTCGGTCGATATTGAAACACACAAGATATTAAGATGTTTGAAACACTTAGCCAAATTAAATAGATGAAAATTGAAGCGCAAAAATCTTTCATTTCACAAAATGCCATAAATACAAAACGCAATGCGTGGAGGACATATTGAAAAGGAGATTACAAATATGATAGAAAAACGACTAAGTAAAACCTATGATTATGCATAGTCACTTGGAAGAGGATCTTCTTTTCGAGGATAAGGTTGGTGAAGTTCTTCTTGAATAGGCAAGGGCGGTGGTTAGGATGATACCTCCTTAGGCATAGCGAATTCAGTTGTGGGCTTGCCCTTGGAGGAGGGAGGAGGAGACGCTCTAGATGATTCACTAATATTCGACGAATCGTATTCATCCGCTGCTGTCTTCATCTCCTCCTCCCTGGACTGATAAGACAGAAAATCATTCATGGATGGGAGAGTATCCAAAGGAAATTTCGCGTCGGCATCAAGATAGAATGAACAATTTTTCCCCAAAGTGGGAAGGACCCTATAAGCCCGTCGTTATACCTCATCCAAACACCTATGTAATAGATGACGATGAAGGAAAGAAGTTGAAGAATACTTTTAATGGTGAACATTTGAAAAAAAAAATGCTTAAACGCTGCCACACGATTGTGTAAATTTTACTTGAAAATTTTATGAAAGTCTTGTTCGATATACAAAAATGGGGTCCCTTCATTTTAGTAACTTAATGGCGAAATGCTTAAGTTCAGAATCCTTAGGCAAAGGTGATGAAGGAGTATACAAGACTAAGGCGTTTTAAACACTCAGTCGATATTGAAACACACAACTTATTAAGACATTTGAAACACTTAGCCAAATTAAATAGATGAAAATTGAAGCACAAAAATCTTTCATTTCACAAACTGCCATAAATACAAAACGCAATGCGTGGAGGACATATTGAAAAGGAGATTACAAATATGATAGAAAAACGACTAAGTAAAACCTATGATTATGCATAGTCACTTGGAAGAGGATCTTCTTTTCGAGGATAAGGTTGGTGAAGTTCTTCTTGAATAGGCAAGGGCGGTGGTTAGGATGATACTTCCTCAGGCATAGCCAATTCAGTTGTGGGCTTGCCCTTGGAAGAGGGAGGAGGAGACGCTCTAGATGATTCACTAATATTCGACGAATCGTATTCATCCGCTGCTTTCTTTATCTCCTCCTCCCTGGACTGATAAAACAGAAAATGATTCATGGATGGGAGCGTATCCATAGGAAATTTCGCGTCTCCATTAAGCTAGAATGAACAATATTTCGCCAAAGTGGGAAGGACCCTATCAGGTCGTCGTTATCCCTCATCCAAACGCCTATGTAATAGATCACGATGAAGGAAAAAAGTTGAAGAATACAAAAATGGCGTCGCTTCATTTTAGTAACTTAATGGCGAAATGCTTAAGTTCAGAATCCTTAAGCAAAGGTGATGAAGGCGTACACAAGACTAAGGCGTTTTAAACACTCAGACGATATTGAAACACACAAGATATTAAGATGTTTGAAACACTTAGCCAAATTAAATAGATGAAAATTGAAGCGCAAAAATCTTTCATTTCACAAAATGCCATAAATATAAAACGGAATGCGTGGATGACATATTGAAAAGGAGATTACAAATATGATAGAAAAACGACTAAGTAAAACCTATGATTATGCATAGTCACTTGGAAGAGGATCTTCTTTTTGAGGATAAGGTTGGTGAAGTTCTTCTTGAATAGGCAAGGGCGGTGGTAAGGATGATACCTCCTCAGGCATAGCCAATTCAGTTGTGGGCTTGCCCTTGGAAGAGGGAGGAGGAGACGCTCTAGATGATTCACTAATATTCGACGAATCGTATTCATCCGCTGCTATCTTCATCTCCTCCTCCCTGGACTGATAAGACAGAAAATCATTCATGGATGGGAGAGTATCCAAAGGAAATTTCGCGTCGGCATCAAGATAGAATGAACAATTTTTCCCCAAAGTGGGAAGGACCCTATAAGCCCGTCGTTATACCTCATCCAAACACCTATGTAATAGATGACGATGAAGGAAAGAAGTTGAAGAATACTTTTAATGGTGAACATTTGAAAAAAAAAATGCTTAAACGCTGCCACACGATTGTGTAAATTTTACTTGAAAATTTTATGAAAGTCTTGTTCGATATACAAAAATGGGGTCCCTTCATTTTAGTAACTTAATGGCGAAATGCTTAAGTTCAGAATCCTTAGGCAAAGGTGATGAAGGAGTATACAAGACTAAGGCGTTTTAAACACTCAGTCGATATTGAAACACACAAGATATTAAGACGTTTGAAACACTTAGCCAAATTAAATAGATGAAAATTGAAGCGCAAAAATCTTTCATTTCACAAAATGCCATAAATACAAAACGCAATGCGTGGAGGACATATTGAAAAGGAGATTACAAATATGATAGAAAAACGACTAAGTAAAACCTATGATTATGCATAGTCACTTGGAAGAGGATCTTCTTTTCGAGGATAAGGTTGGTGAAGTTCTTCTTGAATAGGCAAGGGCGGTGGTTAGGATGATACCTCCTCAGGCATAGCCAATTCAGTTGTGGGCTTGCCCTTGGAAGAGGGAGGAGGAGACGCTCTAGATGATTCACTAATATTCGACGAATCGTATTCATCCGCTGCTTTCTTTATCTCCTCCTCCCTGGACTGATAAAACAGAAAATGATTCATGGATGGGAGCGTATCCATAGGAAATTTCGCGTCTCCATTAAGCTAGAATGAACAATATTTCGCCAAAGTGGGAAGGACCCTATCAGGTCGTCGTTATCCCTCATCCAAACGCCTATGTAATAGATCACGATTAAGGAAAAAAGTTGAAGAATACAAAAATGGCGTCGCTTCATTTTAGTAACTTAATGGCGAAATGCTTAAGTTCAGAATCCTTAGGCAAAGGTGATGAAGGAGTATACAAGACTAAGGCGTTTTAAACACTCGGTCGATATTGAAACACACAAGATATTAAGATGTTTGAAACACTTAGCCAAATTAAATAGATGAAAATTGAAGCGCAAAAATCTTTCATTTCACAAAATGCCATAAATACAAAACGCAATGCGTGGAGGACATATTGAAAAGGAGATTACAAATATGATAGAAAAACGACTAAGTAAAACCTATGATTATGCATAGTCACTTGGAAGAGGATCTTCTTTTCGAGGATAAGGTTGGTGAAGTTCTTCTTGAATAGGCAAGGGCGGTGGTTAGGATGATACCTCCTTAGGCATAGCGAATTCAGTTGTGGGCTTGCCCTTGGAGGATGGAGGAGGAGACGCTCTAGATGATTCACTAATATTCGACGAATCGTATTCATCCGCTGCTGTCTTCATCTCCTCCTCCCTGGACTGATAAGACAGAAAATCATTCATGGATGGGAGAGTATCCAAAGGAAATTTCGCGTCGGCATCAAGATAGAATGAACAATTTTTCCCCAAAGTGGGAAGGACCCTATAAGGCCGTCGTTATACCTCATCCAAACACCTATGTAATAGATGACGATGAAGGAAAGAAGTTGAAGAATACTTTTAATGGTGAACATTTGAAAAAATAAATATACTTAAACGCTGCCACAGGATTGTGTAAATTGTACTTGAAAATTTTATGAAAGTCTTGTTCGATATACAAAAATGGCGTCGCTTCATTTTAGTAACTTAATGGCGAAATGCTTAAGTTCAGAATCCTTAAGCAAAGGTGATGAAGGAGTATACAAGACTAAGGCGTTTTAAACACTCAGTCGATATTGAAACACACTAGATATTAAGACGTTTGAAACACTTAGCCAAATTAAATAGATGAAAATTGAAGCGCAAAAAGTTTTCATTTTACAAAATGCCATAAATACAAAATGCCTTGGGTGGAAGACATAATGAAAAGGAGATTACAAATATGATAGAAAAACGACTAAGTAAAACCTATGATTATGCATAGTCACTTGGAAGAGGATATTCTTTTCGAGGATAAGGTTGGTGAAGTTCTTCTTGAATAGGCAAGGGCGGTGGTTAGGATGATACCTCCTTAGGCATAGCGAATTCAGTTGTGGGCTTGCCCTTGGAGGAGGGAGGAGGATACGCTCTAGATGATTCACTATTATTCGACGAATCGTATTCATCCGCTGCTGTCTTCATCTCCTCCTCCTTGGACTGATGAGACAGAAAATCATTCATGGATGGGAGAGTATCCAAAGGAAATTTCGCGTCGGCATCAAGATAGAATGAACAATTTTTCCCCAAAGTGGGAAGGACCCTATAAGCCCGTCGTTATACCTCATCCAAACACCTATGTAATAGATGACGATGAAGGAAAGAAGTTGAAGAATACTTTTAATGGTGAACATTTGAAAAAAAAAATGCTTAAACGCTGCCACACGATTGTGTAAATTTTACTTGAAAATTTTATGAAAGTCTTGTTCGATATACAAAAATGGCGTCCCTTCATTTTAGTAACTTAATGGCGAAATGCTTAAGTTAACAATCCTTAGGCAAAGGTGATGAAGGAGTATACAAGACTAAGGCGTTTTAAACACTCAGTCGATATTGAAACACACAAGATATTAAGACGTTTGAAACACTTAGCCAAATTAAATAGATGAAAATTGAAGCGCAAAATTTTTTCATTTCACAAAATGGCATAAATACAAAACGCAATGCGTGGAGGACATAATGAAAAGGAGATTACAAATATGATAGAAAAACGACTAAGTAAAACCTATGATTATGCATAGTCACTTGGAAGAGGATCTTCTTTTCGAGGATAAGGTTGGTGAAGTTCTTCTTGAATAGGCACGGGCGGTGGTTAGGATGATACCTCCTCAGGCATAGCGAATTCAGTTGTGGGCTTGCCCTTGGAGGAGGGAGGAGGAGACGCTCTAGATGATTCACTATTATTCGACAAATCGTATTCATCCACTGCTGTCTTCATCTCCTCATCCCTGGACTGATAAGACAGAAAATCATTCATGGATGGGAGAGAATCCAAAGGAAATTTCGCGTTGCCATCAAGATAGAATGAACAATTCTTCCCCAAAGTGGGAAGGACCCTATAAGGCCGTCGATATACCTCATCCAACCACCTATGTAATAGATGACGATGAAGGAAAGAAGTTGAAGAATACTTTTAATGGTGAACATTTGAAAAAAAAAATGCTTAAACGCTGCCACACGATTGTGTAAATTTTACTTGAAAATTTTATGAAAGTCTTGTTCGATATACAAAAATGGCGTCCCTTCATTTTAGTAACTTAATGGCGAAATGCTTAAGTTCACAATCCTTAGGCAAAGGTGATGAAGGAGTATACAAGACTAAGGCGTTTTAAACACTCAGTCGATATTGAAACACACAAGATATTAAGACGTTTGATACACTTAGCCAAATTAAATAGATGAAAATTGAAGCGCAAAATTTTTTCATTTCACAAAATGGCATAAATACAAAACGCAATGCGTGGAGGACATAATGAAAAGGAGATTACAAATATGATAGAAAAACGACTAAGTAAAACCTATGATTATGCATAGTCACTTGGAAGAGGATCTTCTTTTCGAGGATAAAGTTGGTGAAGTTCTTCTTGAATAGGCACGGGCGGTGGTTAGGATGATACCTCCTCAGGCATAGCGAATTCAGTTGTGGGCTTGCCCTTGGAGGAGGGAGGAGGAGACGCTCTAGATGAATCACTATTATTCGACAAATCGTATTCATCCGCTGCTGTCTTCATCTCCTCCTCCCTGGACTGATAAGACAGAAAATCATTCATGGATGGGAGAGAATCCAAAGGAAATTTCGCGTCGGCATCAAGATAGAATGAACAATTTTTCCCCAAAGTGGGAAGGACCCTATAAGGCCGTCGATATACCTCATCCAAACACCTATGTAATAGATGACGATGAAGGAAAGAAGTTGAAGAATACTTTTAATGGTGAACATTTGAAGAAAATAAATATGCTTAAACGCTGCCACACGATTGTGTAAATTGTATTTGAAAATTTTATTAAAGTCTTGTTCGATATACAAAAATGGCGTCCCTTCATTTTAGTAACTTAATGGCGAAATGCTTAAGTTCAGAATCCTTAGGCAAAGGTGATGAAGGAGTATACAAGACTAAGGCGTTTTAAACACTCAGTCGATATTGAAACACACAAGATATTAAGACGTTTGAAACACTTAGCCAAATTAAATAGATGAAAATTGAAGCGCAAAAATCTTTCATTTCACAAAATGCCATAAATACAAAACGCAATGCGTGGAGGACATATTGAAAAGGAGATTACAAATATGACAGAAAAACGACTAAGTAAAACCTATGATTATGCATAGTCACTTGGAAGAGGATCTTCTTTTCGAGGATAAGGTTGGTGAAGTTCTTCTTGAATAGGCAAGGGCGGTGGTTAGGATGATACCTCCTCAGGCATAGCCAATTCAGCTGTGGGCTTGCCCTTGGAAGAGGGAGGAGGAGACGCTCTAGATGATTCACTATTATTCGACGAATCGTATTCATCCGCTGCTGTCTTCATCTCCTCCTCCCTGGACTGATAAGACAGAAAATCATTCATGGATGGGAGAGTATCCAAAGGAAATTTTGCGTCGGCATCAAGATAGAATGAACAATTTTTCCCCAAAGTGGGAAGGACCCTATAAGGCCGTCGTTATACCTCATCCAAACACTTATGTAATAGATGACGATGAACGAAAGAAGTTGAAGAATACTTTTAATGGTGAACATTTGAATAAATAAATATACTTAAACGCTGCCACAGGATTGTGTAAATTGTACTTGACAATTTTATGAAAGTCTTGTTCGATATACAAAAATGGCGTCGCTTCATTTTAGTAACTTAATGGCGAAATGCTTAAGTTCAGAATCCTTAAGCAAAGGTGATGAAGGAGTATACAAGACTAAGGCGTTTTAAACACTCAGTCGATATTGAAACACACAAGATATTAAGACGTTTGAAACACTTAGCCAAATTAAATAGATGAAAATTGAAGCGCAAAAATCTTTCATTTCACAAAATGCCATAAATACAAAACGCAATGCGTGGAGGACATATTGAAAAGGAAATTACAAATATGATAGAAAAACGACTAAGTAAAACCTATGATTATGCATAGTCACTTGGAAGAGGATCTTCATTTCGAGGATAAGGTTGGTGAAGTTCTACTTGAATAGGCAAGGGCGGTGGTTAGGATGATACCTCCTCAGGCATAGCCAATTCAGTTGTGGGCTTGCCCTTGGAAGAGGGAGGAGGAGACGCTGTAGATGATTCACTAATATTCGACGAATCGTATTCATCCGCTTCTTTCTTTATCTCCTCCTCCCTGGACTGATAAAACAGAAAATGATTCATGGATGGGAGCGTATCCATAGGAAATTTCGCGTCTCCATTAAGCTAGAATGAACAATATTTCGCCAAAGTGGGAAGGACCCTATCAGGTCGTCGTTATCCCTAATCCAAACGCCTATGTAATAGATCACGATGAAGGAAAAAAGTTGAAGAATACAAAAATGGCGTCGCATTATTTTAGTAACTTAATGGCGAAATGCTTAAGTTCGGAATCCTTAGGCAAAGGTGATGAAGGAGTATACAAGACTAAGGCGTTTTAAACACTCAGTCGATATTGAAACACACAAGATATTAAGATGTTTGAAACACTTAGCCAAATTAAATAGATGAAAATTGAAGCGCAAAAATCTTTCATTTCACAAAATGCCATAAATACAAAACGCAATGCGTGGAGGACATATTGAAAAGGAGATTACAAATATGATAGAAAAACGACTAAGTAAAACCTATGATTATGCATAGTCACTTGGAAGAGGATCTTCTTTTCGAGGATAAGGTTGGTGAAGTTCTTCTTGAATAGGCAAGGGCGGTGGTTAGGATGATACCTCCTCAGGCATAGCCAATTCAGTTGTGGGCTTGCCCTTGGAAGAGGGAGGAGGAGACGCTCTAGATGATTCACTAATATTCGACAAATCGTATTCATCCGCTGCTGTCTTCATCTCCTCCTCCCTGGACTGATAAGACAGAAAATCATTCATGGATGGGAGAGTATCCAAAGGAAATTTCGCGTCGGCATCAAGATAGAATGAACAATTTTTCCCCAAAGTGGGAAGGACCCTATAAGGCCGTCGTTATACCTCATCCAAACACCTATGTAATAGATGACGATGAAGGAAAGAAGTTGAAGAATACTTTTAATGGTGAACATTTGAAAAAATAAATATACTTAAACGCTGCCACAGGATTGTGTAAATTGTACTTGAAAATTTTATGAAAGTCTTGTTCGATATACAAAAATGGCGTCGCTTCATTTTAGTAACTTAATGGCGAAATGCTTAAGTTCAGAATCCTTAAGCAAAGGTGATGAAGGAGTATACAAGACTAAGGCGTTTTAAACACTCAGTCGATATTGAAACACACAAGATATTAAGACGTTTGAAACACTTAGCCAAATTAAATAGATGAAAATTGAAGCGCAAAAATCTTTCATTTCACAAAATGCCATAAATACAAAATGCAATGCGTGGAGGACATATTGAAAAGGAGATTACAAATATGATAGAAAAACGACTAAGTAAAACCTATGATTATGCATAGTCACTTGGAAGAGGATCTTCATTTCGAGGATAAGGTTGGTGAAGTTCTTCTTGAATAGGCAAGGGCGGTGGTTAGGATGATACCTCCTCAGGCATAGCCAATTCAGTTGTGGGCTTGCCCTTGGAAGAGGGAGGAGGAGACGCTGTAGATGATTCACTAATATTCGACGAATCGTATTCATCCGCTTCTTTCTTTATCTCCTCCTCCCTGGACTGATAAAACAGAAAATGATTCATGGATGGGAGCGTATCCATAGGAAATTTCGCGTCTCCATTAAGCTAGAATGAACAATATTTCGCCAAAGTTGGAAGGACCCTATCAGGTCGTCGTTATCCCTCATCCAAACGCCTATGTAATAGATCACGATGAAGGAAAAAAGTTGAAGAATACAAAAATGGCGTCGCATTATTTTAGTAACTTAATGGCGAAATGCTTAAGTTCAGAATCCTTAGGCAAAGGTGATGAAGGAGTATACAAGACTAAGGCGTTTTAAACACTCAGTCGATATTGAAACACACAAGATATTAAGATGTTTGAAACACTTAGCCAAATTAAATAGATGAAAATTGATGCGCAAAAATCTTTCATTTCACAAAATGCCATAAATACAAAACGCAATGCGTGGAGGACATATTGAAAAGGAGATTACAAATATGATAGAAAAACGACTAAGTAAAACCTATGATTATGCATAGTCACTTGGAAGAGGATCTTCATTTCGAGGATAAGGTTGGTGAAGTTCTACTTGAATAGGCAAGGGCGGTGGTTAGGATGATACCTCCTCAGGCATAGCCAATTCAGTTGTGGGCTTGCCCTTGGAAGAGGGAGGAGGAGACGCTCTAGATGATTCACTAATATTCGACAAATCGTATTCATCCGCTGCTGTCTTCATCTCCTCCTCCCTGGACTGATAAGACAGAAAATCATTCATGGATGGGAGAGTATCCAAAGGAAATTTCGCGTCGGCATCAAGATAGAATGAACAATTTTTCCCCAAAGTGGGAAGGACCCTATAAGGTCGTCGTTATACCTCATCCAAACACCTATGTAATAGATGACGATGAAGGAAAGAAGTTGAAGAATACTTTTAATGGTGAACATTTGAAAAAATAAATATACTTAAACGCTGCCACAGGATTGTGTAAATTGTACTTGAAAATTTTATGAAAGTCTTGTTCGATATACAAAAATGGCGTCGCTTCATTTTAGTAGCTTAATGGCGAAATGCTTAAGTTCAGAATCCTTAAGCAAAGGTGATGAAGGAGTATACAAGACTAAGGCGTTTTAAACACTCAGTCGATATTGAAACACACAAGATATTAAGACGTTTGAAACACTTAGCCAAATTAAATAGATGAAAATTGAAGCGCAAAAATCTTTCATTTCACAAAATGCCATAAATACAAAACGCAATGCGTGGAGGACATATTGAAAAGGAGATTACAAATATGATAGAAAAACAACTAAGTAAAACCTATGATTATGCATAGTCACTTGGAAGAGGATCTTCTTTTCGAGGATAAGGTTGGTGAAGTTCTGCTTGAATAGGCAAGGGCGGTGGTTAGGATGATACCTCCTCAGGCATAGCCAATTCAGTTGTGGGCTTGCCCTTGGAAGAGGGAGGAGGAGACGCTCTAGATGATTCACTAATATTCGACGAATCGTATTCATCCGCTGCTTTCTTTATCTCCTCCTCCCTGGACTGATAAAACAGAAAATGATTCATGGATGGGAGAGTATCCATAGGAAATTTCGCGTCTCCATTAAGCTAGAATGAACAATCTTTCGCCAAAGTGGGAAGGACCCTATCAGGTCGTCGTTATCCCTCATCCAAACGCCTATGTAATAGATCACGATGAAGGAAAACAGTTGAAGAATACAAAAATGGCGTCGCTTCATTTTACAAAATGCCATAAATACAAAATGCCTTGGGTGGAGGACATAATGAAAAGGAGATTAAGAATATGATAGAAAAACGACTAAGTAAAACCCATGATTATGCATAGTCACTTGGAAGAGGATATTCTTTTTGAGGATAAGGTTGGTGAAGATCTTCTTGAATAGGCAAGGGCGGTGGTTAGGATGATACCTCCTTAGGCATAGCGAATTCAGTTGTGGGCTTGCCCTTGGAGGAGGGAGGAGGAGACGCTCTAGATGATTCACTATTATTCGACGAATCGTATTCATCCGCTGCTGTCTTCATCTCCTCCTCCTTGGACTGATAAGACAGAAAATCATTCATGGATGGGAGAGTATCCAAAGGAAATTTGGCGTCGGCATCAAGATAGAATGAACAATTTTTCCCCAAAGTGGGAAGGACCCTAAAAGCCCGTCGTTATACCTCATCCAAACACCTATGTAATAGATGACGATGAAGGAAAGAAGTTGAAGAATACTTGTAATGGTGAACATTTGAAAAAAAAATGTTTAAACGCTGCCACACGATTGTGTAAATTATACTTGAAAATTTTATGAAAGTCTTGTTCGATATACAAAAATGGCGTCGCTTCATTTTAGTAACTCAATGGCGAAATGCTTAAGTTCAGAATCCATAAGCAAAGGTGATGAAGGAGTATACAAGACTAAGGCGTTTTAAACACTCAGTCGATATTGAAACACACAAGATATTAAGACGTTTGAAACACTTAGCCAAATTAAATAGATGAAAATTGAAGCGCAAAAATCTTTCATTTCACAAAATGCCATAAATACAAAACGCAATGCGTGGAGGACATATTGAAAAGGAGATTACAAATATGATAGAAAAACGACTAAGTAAAACCTATGATTATGCATAGTCACTTGGAAGAGGATCTTCTTTTCGAGGATAAGGTTGGTGAAGTTCTGCTTGAATAGGCAAGGGCGGTGGTTAGGATGATACCTCCTCAGGCATAGCCAATTCAGTTGTGGGCTTGCCCTTGGAAGAGGGAGGAGGAGACGCTCTAGATGATTCACTAATATTCGACGAATCGTATTCATCCGCTGCTTTCTTTATCTCCTCCTCCCTGGACTGATAAAACAGAAAATGATTCATGGATGGGAGAGTATCCATAGGAAATTTCGCGTCTCCATTAAGCTAGAATGAACAATCTTTCGCCAAAGTGGGAAGGACCCTATCAGGTCGTCGTTATCCCTCATCCAAACGTCTATGTAATAGATCACGATGAAGGAAAAAAGTTGAAGAATACAAAAATGGCGTCGCTTCATTTTAGTAACTTAATGGCGAAATGCTTAAGTTAAGAATCCTTAGGCAAAGGTGATGAAGGAGTATACAAGACTAAGGCGTTTTAAACACTCAGTCGATATTGAAACACACAAGATATTAAGATGTTTGAAACACTTAGCCAAATTAAATAGATGAAAATTGAAGCGCAAAAATCTTTCATTTCACAAAATGCCATAAATACAAAACGCAATGCGTGGAGGACATATTGAAAAGGAGATTACAAATATGACAGAAAAACGACTAAGTAAAACCTATGATTATGCATAGTCACTTGGAAGAGGATCTTCTTTTCGAGGATAAGGTTGGTGAAGTTCTTCTTGAATAGGCAAGGGCGGTGGTTAGGATGATACCTCCTCAGGCATAGCCAATTCAGTTGTGGGCTTGCCCTTGGAAGAGGGAGGAGGAGACGCTCTAGATGATTCACTAATATTCGACGAATCGTATTCATCCGCTGCTGTCTTCATCTCCTCCTCCCTGGACTGATAAGACAGAAAATCATTCATGGATGGGAGAGTATCCAAAGGAAATTTCGCGTCGGCATCAAGATAGAATGAACATTTTTTCCCCAAAGTGGAAAGGACCCTATAAGGCCGTCGTTATACCTCATCCAAACACCTATGTAATAGATGACGATGAAGGAAAGAAGTTGAAGAATACTTTTAATGGTGAACATTTGAAAAAATAAATATACTTAAACGCTGCCACACGATTGTGTAAATTTTACTTGAAAATTTTATGAAAGTCTTGTTCGATATACAAAAATGGCGTCGCTTCATTTTAGTAACTTAATGGCGAAATGCTTAAGTTCAGAATCCTTAAGCAAAGGTGATGAAGGAGTATACAAGACTAAGGCGTTTTAAACACTCAGTCGATATTGAAACACACAAGATATTAAGACGTTTGAAACACTTAGCCAAATTAAATAGATGAAAATTGAAGCGCAAAAATCTTTCATTTCACAAAATGCCATAAATACAAAACGCAATGCGTGGAGGACATATTGAAAAGGAGATTACAAATATGATAGAAAAACGACTAAGTAAAACCTATGATTATGCATAGTCACTTGGAAGAGGATCTTCTTTTCGAGGATAAGGTTGGTGAAGTTCTGCTTGAATAGGCAAGGGCGGTGATTAGGATGATACCTCCTCAGGCATAGGCAATTCACTTGTGGGCTTGCCCTTGGAAGAGGGAGGAGGAGACGCTCTAGATGATTCACTAATATTCGACGAATCGTATTCATCCGCTGCTTTCTTTATCTCCTCCTCCCTGGACTGATAAAACAGAAAATGATTCATGGATGGGAGCGTATCCATAGGAAATTTCGCGTCTCCATTAAGCTAGAATGAACAATCTTTCGCCAAAGTGGGAAGGACCCTATCAGGTCGTCGTTATCCCTCATCCAAACGCCTATGTAATAGATCACGATGAAGGAAAAAAGTTGAAGAATACAAAAATGGCGTCGCTTCATTTTAGTAACTTAATGGCGAAATGCTTAAGTTCAGAATCCTTAGGCAAAGGTGATAAAGGAGTATACAAGACTAAGGCGTTTTAAACACTCAGTCGATATTGAAACACACAAGATATTAAGACGTTTGAAACACTTAGCCAAATTAAATAGATGAAAATTGAAGCGCAAAAATCTTTCATTTCACAAAATGCCATAAATACAAAACGCAATGCGTGGAGGACATATTGAAAAGGAGATTACAAATATGATAGAAAAACGACTAAGTAAAACCTATGATTATGCATAGTCACTTGGAAGAGGATCTTCTTTTCGAGGATAAGGTTGGTGAAGTTCTGCTTGAATAGGCAAGGGCGGTGATTAGGATGATACCTCCTCAGGCATAGGCAATTCACTTGTGGGCTTGCCCTTGGAAGAGGGAGGAGGAGACGCTCTAGATGATTCACTAATATTCGACGAATCGTATTCATCCGCTGCTTTCTTTATCTCCTCCTCCCTGGACTGATAAAACAGAAAATGATTCATGGATGGGAGCGTATCCATAGGAAATTTCGCGTCTCCATTAAGCTAGAATGAACAATCTTTCGCCAAAGTGGGAAGGACCCTATCAGGTCGTCGTTATCCCTCATCCAAACGCCTATGTAATAGATCACGATGAAGGAAAAAAGTTGAAGAATACAAAAATGGCGTCGCTTCATTTTAGTAACTTAATGGCGAAATGCTTAAGTTCAGAATCCTTAGGCAAAGGTGATAAAGGAGTATACAAGACTAAGGCGTTTTAAACACTCAGTCGATATTGAAACACACAAGATATTAAGATGTTTGAAACACTTAGCCAAATTAAATAGATGAAAATTGAAGCGCAAAAATTTTTCATTTCACAAAATACCATAAATACAAAACGCAATGCGTGGAGGACATATTGAAAAGGAGATTACAAATATGACAGAAAAACGACTAAGTAAAACCTATGATTATGCATAGTCACTTGGAAGAGGATCTTCTTTTCGAGGATAAGGTTGGTGAAGTTCTTCTTGAATAGGCAAGGGCGGTGGTTAGGATGATACCTCCTCAGGCATAGCCAATTCAGTTGTGGGCTTGCCCTTGGAAGAGGGAGGAGGAGACGCTCTAGATGATTCACTAATATTCGACGAATCGTATTCATCCGCTGCTTTCTTTATCTCCTCCTCCCTGGACTGATAAAACAGAAAATGATTCATGGATGGGAGCGTATCCATAGGAAATTTCGCTTCTCCATTAAGCTAGAATGAACAATCTTTCGCCAAAGTGGGAAGGACCCTATCAGGTCGTCGTTATCCCTCATCCAAACGCCTATGTAATAGATCACGATGAAGGAAAAAAGTTGAAGAATACAAAAATGGCGTCGCTTCATTTTAGTAACTTAACGGCGAAATGCTTAAGTTCAGAATCCTTAGGCAAAGGTGATAAAGGAGTATACAAGACTAAGGCGTTTTAAACACTCAGTCGATATTGAAACACACAAGATATTAAGATGTTTGAAACACTTAGCCAAATTAAATAGATGAAAATTGAAGCGCAAAAATTTTTCATTTCACAAAATGCCATAAATACAAAACGCAATGCGTGGAGGACATATTGAAAAGGAGATTACAATTATGACAGAAAAACGACTAAGTAAAACCTATGATTATGCATAGTCACTTGGAAGAGGATCTTCTTTTCGAGGATAAGGTTGGTGAAGTTCTTCTTGAATAGGCAAGGGCGGTGGTTAGGATGATACCTCCTCAGGCATAGCCAATTCAGTTGTGGGCTTGCCCTTGGAAGAGGGAGGAGGAGACGCTCTAGATGATTCACTAATATTCGACGAATCGTATTCATCCGCTGCTGTCTTCATCTCCTCCTCCCTGGACTGATAAGACAGAAAATCATTCATGGATGGGAGAGTATCCAAAGGAAATTTCGCGTCGGCATCAAGATAGAATGAACAATTTTTCCCCAAAGTGGGAAGGACCCTATAAGGCCGTCGTTATACCTCATCCAAACACCTATGTAATAGATGACGATGAAGGAAAGAAGTTGAAGAATACTTTTAATTGTGAACATTTGAAAAAATAAATATACTTAAACGCTGCCACAGGATTGTGTAAATTGTACTTGAAAATTTTATGAAAGTCTTGTTCGATATACAAAAATGGCGTCGCTTCATTTTAGTAACTTAATGGCGAAATGCTTAAGTTCAGAATCCTTAAGCAAAGGTGATGAAGGAGTATACAAGACTAAGGCGTTTTAAACACTCAGTCGATATTGAAACACACAAGATATTAAGACGTTTGAAACACTTAGCCAAATTAAATAGATGAAAATTGAAGCGCAAAAATCTTTCATTTCACAAAATGCCATAAATACAAAACGCAATGCGTGGAGGACATATTGAAAAGGAGATTACAAATATGATAGAAAAACGACTAAGTAAAACCTATGATTATGCATAGTCACTTGGAAGAGGATCTTCTTTTCGAGGATAAGGTTGGTGAAGTTCTGCTTGAATAGGCAAGGGCGGTGGTTAGGATGATACCTCCTCAGGCATAGCCAATTCAGTTCTGGGCTTGCTCTTGGAAGAGGGAGGAGGAGACGCTCTAGATGATTCACTAATATTCGACGAATCGTATTCATCCTCTGCTGTCTTTATCTCCTCCTCCCTGGACTGATAAGACAGAAAATCATTCATGGATGGGAGAGTATCCAAAGGAAATATCGCGTCGGCATCAAGATAGAATGAACAATTTTTCCCCAAAGTGGGAAGGACCCTATAAGGCCGTCGTTATACCTCATCCAAACACCTGTGTAATAGATGACGATGAAGGAAAGAAGTTGAAGAATACTTTTAATGGTGAACATTTGAAAAAATAAATATACTTAAACGCTGCCACAGGATTGTGTAAATTGTACTTGAAAATTTTATGAAAGTCTTGTTCGATATACAAAAATGGCGTCGCTTCATTTTAGTAACTTCATGGCGAAATGCTTAAGTTCAGAATCCTTAAGCAAAGGTGATGAAAGAGTATACAAGACTAAGGCGTTTTAAACACTCAGTCGATATTGAAACACACAAGATATTAAGACGTTTGAAACACTTAGCCAAATTAAATAGATGAAAATTGAAGCGCAAAAATCTTTCATTTCACAAAATGCCATAAATACAAAACGCAATGCGTGGAGGACATATTGAAAAGGAGATTACAAATATGATAGAAAAACGACTAAGTAAAACCTATGATTATGCATAGTCACTTGGAAGAGGATCTTCTTTTCGAGGATAAGGTTGGTGAAGTTCTGCTTGAATAGGCAAGGGCGGTGGTTAGGATAATACCTCCTCAGGCATAGCCAATTCAGATGTGGGCTTGCCCTTGGAAGAGGGAGGAGGAGACGCTCTAGATGATTCACTAATATTCGACGAATCGTATTCATCCGCTGCTGTCTTCATCTCCTCCTCCCTGGACTGATAAGACAGAAAATCATTCATGGATGGGAGAGTATCCAAAGGAAATTTCGCGTCGGCATCAAGATAGAATGAACAATTTTTCCCCAAAGTGGGAAGGACCCTATAAGGCTGTCGTTATACCTCATCCAAACACCTATGTAATAGATGACGATGAAGGAAAGAAGTTGAAGAATACTTTTAATGGTGAACATTTGAAAAAATAAATATACTTAAACGCTGCCACAGGATTGTGTAAATTGTACTTGAAAATTTTATGAAAGTCTTGTTCGATATACAAAAATGGCGTCGCTTCATTTTAGTAACTTCATGGCGAAATGCTTAAGTTCAGAATCCTTAAGCAAAGGTGATGAAAGAGTATACAAGACTAAGGCGTTTTAAACACTCAGTCGATATTGAAACACACAAGATATTAAGACGTTTGAAACACTTAGCCAAATTAAATAGATGAAAATTGAAGCGCAAAAATCTTTCATTTCACAAAATGCCATAAATACAAAACGCAATGCGTGGAGGACATATTGAAAAGGAGATTACAAATATGATAGAAAAACGACTAAGTAAAACCTATGATTATGCATAGTCACTTGGAAGAGGATCTTCTTTTCGAGGATAAGGTTGGTGAAGTTCTGCTTGAATAGGCAAGGGCGGTGGTTAGGATAATACCTCCTCAGGCATAGCCAATTCAGATGTGGGCTTGCCCTTGGAAGAGGGAGGAGGAGACGCTCTAGATGATTCACTAATATTCGACGAATCGTATTCATCCGCTGCTGTCTTCATCTCCTCCTCCCTGGACTGATAAGACAGAAAATCATTCATGGATGGGAGAGTATCCAAAGGAAATTTCGCGTCGGCATCAAGATAGAATGAACAATTTTTCCCCAAAGTGGGAAGGACCCTATAAGGCTGTCGTTATACCTCATCCAAACACCTATGTAATAGATGACGATGAAGGAAAGAAGTTGAAGAATACTTTTAATGGTGAACATTTGAAAAAATAAATATACTTAAACGCTGCCACAGGATTGTGTAAATTGTACTTGAAAATTTTATGAAAGTCTTGTTCGATATACAAAAATGGCGTCGCTTCATTTTAGTAACTTAATGGCGAAATGCTTAAGTTCATAATCCTTAAGCAAAGGTGATGAAGGAGTATACAAGACTAAGGCGTTTTAAACACTCAGTCGATATTGAAACACACAAGATATTAAGACGTTTGAAACACTTAGCCAAATTAAATAGATGAAAATTGAAGCGCAAAAATCTTTCATTTCACAAAATGCCATAAATACAAAACGCAATGCGTGGAGGACATATTGAAAAGGAGATTACAAATATGATAGAAAAACGACTAAGTAAAACCTATGATTATGCATAGTCACTTGGAAGAGGATCTTCTTTTCGAGGATAAGGTTGGTGAAGTTCTGCTTGAATAGGCAAGGGCGGTGGTTAGGATGATACCTCCTCAGGCATAGCCAATTCAGTTGTGGGCTTGCCCTTGGAAGAGGGAGGAGGAGACGCTCTAGATGATTCACTAATATTCGACAAATCGTATTCATCCGCTGCTTTCTTTATCTCCTCCTCCCTGGACTGATAAAACAGAAAATGATTCATGGATGGGAGCGTATCCATAGGAAATTTCGCGTCTCCATTAAGCTAGAATGAACAATCTTTCGCCAAAGTGGGAAGGACCCTATCAGGTCGTTTTTATCCCTCATCCAAACGCCTATGTAATAGATCACGATGAAGGAAAAAAGTTGAAGAATACAAAAATGGCGTCGCTTCATTTTAGTAACTTAATGGCGAAATGCTTAAGTTCAGAATCCTTAGGCAAAGGTGATGAAGGAGTATACAAGACTAAGGCGTTTTAAACACTCAGTCGATATTGAAACACACAAGATATTAAGATGTTTGAAACACTTAGCCAAATTAAATAGATGAAAATTGAAGCGCAAAAATCTTTCATTTCACAAAATGCCATAAATACAAAACGCAATGCGTGGAGGACATATTGAAAAGGAGAAAACAAATATGACAGAAAAACGACTAAGTAAAACCTATGATTATGCATAGTCACTTGGAAGAGGATCTTCTTTTCGAGGATAAGGTTGGTGAAGTTCTTCTTGAATAGGCAAGGGCGGTGGTTAGGATGATACCTCCTCAGGCATAGCCAATTCAGTTGTGGGCTTGCCCTTGGAAGAGGGAGGAGGAGACGCTCTAGATGATTCACTAATATTCGACGAATCGTATTCATCCGCTGCTGTCTTCATCTCCTCCTCCCTGGACTGATAAGACAGAAAATCATTCATGGATGGGAGAGTATCCAAAGGAAATTTCGCGTCGGCATCAAGATAGAATGAACAATTTTTCCCCAAAGTGGGAAGGACCCTATAAGGCCGTCGTTATACCTCATCCAAACACCTATGTAATAGATGACGATGAAGGAAAGAAGTTGAAGAATACTTTTAATGGTGAACATTTGAAAAAATAAATATACTTAAACGCTGCCACAGGATTGTGTAAATTTTACTTGAAAATTTTATGAAAGTCTTGTTCGATATACAAAAATGGCGTCGCTTCATTTTAGTAACTTAATGGCGAAATGCTTAAGTTCAGAATCCTTAAGCAAAGGTGATGAAGGAGTATACAAGACTAAGGCGTTTTAAACACTCAGTCGATATTGAAACACACAAGATATTAAGACGTTTGAAACACTTAGCCAAATTAAATAGATGAAAATTGAAGCGCAAAAATCTTTCATTTCACAAAATGCCATAAATGCAAAACGCAATGCGTGGAGGACATATTGAAAAGGAGATTACAAATATGATAGAAAAACGACTAAGTAAAACCTATGATTATGCATAGTCACTTGGAAGAGGATCTTCTTTTCGAGGATAAGGTTGGTGAAGTTCTTCTTGAATAGGCAAGGGCGGTGGTTAGGATGATACCTCCTCAGGCATAGCCAATTCAGTTGTGGGCTTGCCCTTGGAAGAGGGAGGAGGAGACGCTCTAGATGATTCACTAATATTCGACGAATCGTATTCATCCGCTGCTGTCTTCATCTCCTCCTCCCTGGACTGATAAGACAGAAAATCATTCATGGATGGGAGAGTATCCAAAGGAAATTTCGCGTCGGCATCAAGATAGAATGAACAATTTTTCCCCAAAGTGGGAAGGACCCTATAAGGCCGTCGTTATACCTCATCCAAACACCTATGTAATAGATGACGATGAAGGAAAGAAGTTGAAGAATACTTTTAATGGTGAACATTTGAAAAAATAAATATACTTAAACGCTGCCACAGGTTTGTGTAAATTTTACTTGAAAATTTTATGAAAGTCTTGTTCGATATACAAAAATGGCGTCGCTTCATTTTAGTAACTTAATGGCGAAATGCTTAAGTTCAGAATCCTTAAGCAAAGGTGATGAAGGAGTATACAAGACTAAGGCGTTTTAAACACTCAGTCGATATTGAAACACACAAGATATTAAGACGTTTGAAACACTTAGCCAAATTAAATAGATGAAAATTGAAGCGCAAAAATCTTTCATTTCACAAAATGCCATAAATGCAAAACGCAATGCGTGGAGGACATATTGAAAAGGAGATTACAAATATGATAGAAAAACGACTAAGTAAAACCTATGATTATGCATAGTCACTTGGAAGAGGATCTTCTTTTCGAGGATAAGGTTGGTGAAGTTCTGCTTGAATAGGCAAGGGCGGTGGTTAGGATGATACCTCCTCAGGCATAGCCAATTCAGTTGTGGGCTTGCCCTTGGAAGAGGGAGGAGGAGACGCTCTAGATGATTCACTAATATTCGACGAATCGTATTCATCCGCTGCTGTCTTCATCTCCTCCTCCCTGGACTGATAAGACATAAAATCATTCATGGATGGGAGAGTATCCAAAGGAAATTTCGCGTCGGCATCAAGATAGAATGAACAATTTTTCCCCAAAGTGGGAAGGACCCTATAAGGCCGTCGTTATACCTCATCCAAACACCTATGTAATAGATGACGATGAAGGAAAGAAGTTGAAGAATACTTTTAATGGTGAACATTTGAAAAAATAAATATACTTAAACGCTGCCACAGGATTGTGTAAATTGTACTTGAAAATTTTATGAAAGTCTTGTTCGATATACAAAAATGGGGTCGCTTCATTTTAGTAACTTAATGGCGAAATGCTTAAGTTCAGAATCCTTAAGCAAAGGTGATGAAGGAGTATACAAGACTAAGGCGTTTTAAACACTCAGTCGATATTGAAACACACAAGATATTAAGACGTTTGAAACACTTAGCCAAATTAAATAGATGAAAATTGAAGCGCAAAAATCTTTCATTTCACAAAATGCCATAAATACAAAACGCAATGCGTGGAGGACATATTGAAAAGGAGATTACAAATATGATAGAAAAACGACTAAGTAAAACCTATGATTATGCATAGTCACTTGGAAGAGGATCTTCTTTTCGAGGATAAGGTTGGTGAAGTTCTGCTTGAATAGGCAAGGGCGGTGGTTAGGATGATACCTCCTCAGGCATAGCCAATTCAGTTGTGGGCTTGCTCTTGGAAGAGGGAGGAGGAGACGCTCTAGATGATTCACTAATATTCGACGAATCGTATTCATCCGCTGCTGTCTTTATCTCCTCCTCCCTGGACTGATAAGACAGCATTCATGGATGGGAGAGTATCCAAAGGAAATTTCGCGTCGGCATCAAGATAGAATGAACAATTTTTCCCCAAAGTGGGAAGGACCCTATAAGGCCGTCGTTATACCTCATCCAAACACCTATGTAATAGATGACGATGAAGGAAAGAAGTTGAAGAATACTTTTAATGGTGAACATTTGAAAAAATAAATATACTTAAACGCTGCCACAGGATTGTGTAAATTGTACTTGAAAATTTTATGAAAGTCTTGTTCGATATACAAAAATGGCGTCGCTTCATTTTAGTAACTTCATGGCGAAATGCTTAAGTTCAGAATCCTTAAGCAAAGGTGATGAAAGAGTATACAAGACTAAGGCGTTTTAAACACTCAGTCGATATTGAAACACACAAGATATTAAGACGTTTGAAACACTTAGCCAAATTAAATAGATGAAAATTGAAGCGCAAAAATCTTTCATTTCACAAAATGCCATAAATACAAAACGCAATGCGTGGAGGACATATTGAAAAGGAGATTACAAATATGATAGAAAAACGACTAAGTAAAACCTATGATTATGCATAGTCACTTGGAAGAGGATCTTCTTTTCGAGGATAAGGTTGGTGAAGTTCTGCTTGAATAGGCAAGGGCGGTGGTTAGGATGATACCTCCTCAGGCATAGCCAATTCAGATGTGGGCTTGCCCTTGGAAGAGGGAGGAGGAGACGCTCTAGATGATTCACTAATATTCGACGAATCGTATTCATCCGCTGCTGTCTTCATCTCCTCCTCCCTGGACTGATAAGACATAAAATCATTCATGGATGGGAGAGTATCCAAAGGAAATTTCGCGTCGGCATCAAGATAGAATGAACAATTTTTCCCCAAAGTGGGAAGGACCCTATAAGGCTGTCGTTATACCTCATCCAAACACCTATGTAATAGATGACGATGAAGGAAAGAAGTTGAAGAATACTTTTAATGGTGAACATTTGAAAAAATAAATATACTTAAACGCTGCCACAGGATTGTGTAAATTGTACTTGAAAATTTTATGAAAGTCTTGTTCGATATACAAAAATGGCGTCGCTTCATTTTAGTAACTTAATGGCGAAATGCTTAAGTTCATAATCCTTAAGCAAAGGTGATGAAGGAGTATACAAGACTAAGGCGTTTTAAACACTCAGTCGATATTGAAACACACAAGATATTAAGACGTTTGAAACACTTAGCCAAATTAAATAGATGAAAATTGAAGCGCAAAAATCTTTCATTTCACAAAATGCAATAAATACAAAACGCAATGCGTGGAGGACATATTGAAAAGGAGATTACAAATATGATAGAAAAACGACTAAGTAAAACCTATGATTATGCATAGTCACTTGGAAGAGGATCTTCTTTTCGAGGATAAGGTTGGTGAAGTTCTGCTTGAATAGGCAAGGGCGGTGGTTAGGATGATACCTCCTCAGGCATAGCCAATTCAGTTGTGGGCTTGCCCTTGGAAGAGGGAGGAGGAGACGCTCTAGATGATTCACTAATATTCGACAAATCGTATTCATCCGCTGCTTTCTTTATCTCCTCCTCCCTGGACTGATAAAACAGAAAATGATTCATGGATGGGAGCGTATCCATAGGAAATTTCGCGTCTCCATTAAGCTAGAATGAACAATCTTTCGCCAAAGTGGGAAGGACCCTATCAGGTCGTTTTTATCCCTCATCCAAACGCCTATGTAATAGATCACGATGAAGGAAAAAAGTTGAAGAATACAAAAATGGCGTCGCTTCATTTTAGTAACTTAATGGCGAAATGCTTAAGTTCAGAATCCTTAGGCAAAGGTGATGAAGGAGTATACAAGACTAAGGCGTTTTAAACACTCAGTCGATATTGAAACACACAATATATTAAGATGTTTGAAACACTTAGCCAAATTAAATAGATGAAAATTGAAGCGCAAAAATCTTTCATTTCACAAAATGCCATAAATACAAAACGCAATGCGTGGAGGACATATTGAAAAGGAGAAAACAAATATGACAGAAAAACGACTAAGTAAAACCTATGATTATGCATAGTCACTTGGAAGAGGATCTTCTTTTCGAGGATAAGGTTGGTGAAGTTCTTCTTGAATAGGCAAGGGCGGTGGTTAGGATGATACCTCCTCAGGCAATTCAGTTGTGGGCTTGCCCTTGGAAGAGGGAGGAGGAGACGCTCTAGATGATTCACTAATATTCGACGAATCGTATTCATCCGCTGCTGTCTTCATCTCCTCCTCCCTCGACTGATAAGACAGAAAATCATTCATGGATGGGAGAGTATCCAAAGGAAATTTCGCGTCGGCATCAAGATAGAATGAACAATTTTTCCCCAAAGTGGGAAGGACCCTATAAGGCCGTCGTTATACCTCATCCAAACACCTATGTAATAGATGACGATGAAGGAAAGAAGTTGAAGAATACTTTTAATGGTGAACATTTGAAAAAATAAATATACTTAAACGCTGCCACACGATTGTGTAAATTTTACTTGAAAATTTTATGAAAGTCTTGTTCGATATACAAAAATGGCGTCGCTTCATTTTAGTAACTTAATGGCGAAATGCTTAAGTTCAGAATCCTTAAGCAAAGGTGATGAAGGAGTATACAAGACTAAGGCGTTTTAAACACTCAGTCGATATTGAAACACACAAGATATTAAGACGTTTGAAACACTTAGCCAAATTAAATAGATGAAAATTGAAGCGCAAAAATCTTTCATTTCACAAAATGCCATAAATGCAAAACGCAATGCGTGGAGGACATATTGAAAAGGAGATTACAAATATGATAGAAAAACGACTAAGTAAAACCTATGATTATGCATAGTCACTTGGAAGAGGATCTTCTTTTCGAGGATAAGGTTGGTGAAGTTCTGCTTGAATAGGCAAGGGCGGTGGTTAGGATGATACCTCCTCAGGTATAGCCAATTCAGTTGTGGGCTTGCCCTTGGAAGAGGGAGGAGGAGACGCTCTAGATGATTCACTAATATTCGACGAATCGTATTCATCCGCTGCTGTCTTCATCTCCTTCTCCCTGGACTGATAAGACAGAAAATCATTCATGGATGGGAGAGTATCCAAAGGAAATTTCGCGTCGGCATCAAGATAGAATGAACAATTTTTCCCCAAAGTGGGAAGGACCCTATAAGGCCGTCGTTATACCTCATCCAAACACCTATGTAATAGATGACGATGAAGGAAAGAAGTTGAAGAATACTTTTAATGGTGAACATTTGAAAAAATAAATATACTTAAACGCTACCACACGATTGTGTAAATTTTACTTGAAAATTTTATGAAAGTCTTGTTCGATATACAAAAATGGCGTCGCTTCATTTTAGTAACTTAATGGCGAAATGCTTAAGTTCAGAATCCTTAAGCAAAGGTCATGAAGGAGTATACAAGACTAAGGCGTTTTAAACACTCAGTCGATATTGAAACACACAAGATATTAAGACGTTTGAAACACTTAGCCAAATTAAATAGATGAAAATTGAAGCGCAAAAATCTTTCATTTCACAAAATGCCATAAATACAAAACGCAATCCGTGAAGGACATATTGAAAAGGAGATTACAAATATGACAGAAAAACGACTAAGTAAAACCTATGATTATGCATAGTCACTTGGAAGAGGATCTTCTTTTCGAGGATAAGGTTGGTGAAGTTCTTCTTGAATAGGCAAGGGCGGTGGTTAGGATGATACCTCCTCAGGCATAGCCAATTCAGTTGTGGGCTTGCCCTTGGAAGAGGGAGGAGGAGACGCTCTAGATGATTCACTAATATTCGACGAATCGTATTCATCCGCTGCTGTCTTCATCTCCTCCTCCCTGGACTGATAAGACAGAAAATCATTCATGGATGGGAGAGTATCCAAAGGAAATTTCGCGTCGGCATCAAGATAGAATGAACAATTTTTCCCCAAAGTGGGAAGGACCCTATAAGGCCGTCGTTATACCTCATCCAAACACCTATGTAATAGATGACGATGAAGGAAAAAAGTTGACGAATACTTTTAATGGTGAACATTTGAAAAAATAAATATACTTAAACGCTACCACACGATTGTGTAAATTTTACTTGAAAATTTTATGAAAGTCTTGTTCGATATACAAAAATGGCGTCGCTTCCTTTTAGTAACTTAATGGCGAAATGCTTAAGTTCAGAATCCTTAAGCAAAGGTGATGAAGGAGTATACAAGACTAAGGCGTTTTAAACACTCAGTCGATATTGAAACACACAAGATATTAAGACGTTTGAAACACTTAGCCAAATTAAATAAATGAAAATTGAAGCGCAAAAATCTTTCATTTCACAAAATGCCATAAATGCAAAACGAAATGCGTGGAGGACATATTGAAAAGGAGATTACAAATATGATAGAAAAACGACTAAGTAAAACCTATGATTATGCATAGTCACTTGGAAGAGGATCTTCTTTTCGAGGATAAGGTTGGTGAAGTTCTGCTTGAATAGGCAAGGGCGGTGGTTAGGATGATACCTCCTCAGGCATAGCCAATTCAGTTGTGGGCTTGCCCTTGGAAGAGGGAGGAGGAGACGCTCTAGATGATTCACTAATATTCGACGAATCGTATTCATCCGCTGCTTTCTTTATCTACTCCTCCCTGGACTGATAAAACAGAAAATGATTCATGGATGGGAGCGTATGCATAGGAAATTTCGCGTCTCCATTAAGCTAGAATGAACAATCTTTCGCCAAAGTGGGAAGGACCCTATCAGGTCGTCGTTATCCCTTATCCAAACGCCTATGTAATAGATCACGATGAAGGAAAAAAGTTGAAGAATACAAAAATGGCGTCGCTTCATTTTAGTAACTTAATGGCGAAATGCTTAAGTTCAGAATCCTTAGGCAAAGGTGATGAAGGAGTATACAAGACTAAGGCGTTTTAAACACTCAGTCGATATTGAAACACACAATATATTAAGATGTTTGAAACACTTAGCCAAATTAAATAGATGAAAATTGAAGCGCAAAAATCTTTCATTTCACAAAATGCCATAAATACAAAACGCAATGCGTGGAGGACATATTGAAAAGGAGAAAACAAATATGACAGAAAAACGACTAAGTAAAACCTATGATTATGCATAGTCACTTGGAAGAGGATCTTCTTTTCGAGGATAAGGTTGGTGAAGTTCTTCTTGAATAGGCAAGGGCGGTGGTTAGGATGATACCTCCTCAGGCAATTCAGTTGTGGGCTTGCCCTTGGAAGAGGGAGGAGGAGACGCTCTAGATGATTCACTAATATTCGACGAATCGTATTCATCCGCTGCTGTCTTCATCTCCTCCTCCCTGGACTGATAAGACAGAAAATCATTCATGGATGGGAGAGTATCCAAAGGAAATTTCGCGTCGGCATCAAGATAGAATGAACAATTTTTCCCCAAAGTGGGAAGGACCCTATAAGGCCGTCGTTATACCTCATCCAAACACCTATGTAATAGATGACGATGAAGGAAAGAAGTTGAAGAATACTTTTAATGGTGAACATTTGAAAAAATAAATATACTTAAACGCTGCCACACGATTGTGTAAATTTTACTTGAAAATTTTATGAAAGTCTTGTTCGATATACAAAAATGGCGTCGCTTCATTTTAGTAACTTAATGGCGAAATGCTTAAGTTCAGAATCCTTAAGCAAAGGTGATGAAGGAGTATACAAGACTAAGGCGTTTTAAACACTCAGTCGATATTGAAACACACAAGATATTAAGACGTTTGAAACACTTAGCCAAATTAAATAGATGAAAATTGAAGCGCAAAAATCTTTCATTTCACAAAATGCCATAAATGCAAAACGCAATGCGTGGAGGACATATTGAAAAGGAGATTACAAATATGATAGAAAAACGACTAAGTAAAACCTATGATTATGCATAGTCACTTGGAAGAGGATCTTCTTTTCGAGGATAAGGTTGGTGAAGTTCTGCTTGAATAGGCAAGGGCGGTGGTTAGGATGATACCTCCTCAGGTATAGCCAATTCAGTTGTGGGCTTGCCCTTGGAAGAGGGAGGAGGAGACGCTCTAGATGATTCACTAATATTCGACGAATCGTATTCATCCGCTGCTGTCTTCATCTCCTCCTCCCTGGACTGATAAGACAGAAAATCATTCATGGATGGGAGAGTATCCAAAGGAAATTTCGCGTCGGCATCAAGATAGAATGAACAATTTTTCCCCAAAGTGGGAAGGACCCTATAAGGCCGTCGTTATACCTCATCCAAACACCTATGTAATAGATGACGATGAAGGAAAGAAGTTGAAGAATACTTTTAATGGTGAACATTTGAAAAAATAAATATACTTAAACGCTACCACACGATTGTGTAAATTTTACTTGAAAATTTTATGAAAGTCTTGTTCGATATACAAAAATGGCGTCGCTTCATTTTAGTAACTTAATGGCGAAATGCTTAAGTTCAGAATCCTTAAGCAAAGGTCATGAAGGAGTATACAAGACTAAGGCGTTTTAAACACTCAGTCGATATTGAAACACACAAGATATTAAGACGTTTGAAACACTTAGCCAAATTAAATAGATGAAAATTGAAGCGCAAAAATCTTTCATTTCACAAAATGCCATAAATACAAAACGCAATCCGTGAAGGACATATTGAAAAGGAGATTACAAATATGACAGAAAAACGACTAAGTAAAACCTATGATTATGCATAGTCACTTGGAAGAGGATCTTCTTTTCGAGGATAAGGTTGGTGAAGTTCTTCTTGAATAGGCAAGGGCGGTGGTTAGGATGATACCTCCTCAGGCATAGCCAATTCAGTTGTGGGCTTGCCCTTGGAAGAGGGAGGAGGAGACGCTCTAGATGATTCACTAATATTCGACGAATCGTATTCATCCGCTGCTGTCTTCATCTCCTCCTCCCTGGACTGATAAGACAGAAAATCATTCATGGATGGGAGAGTATCCAAAGGAAATTTCGCGTCGGCATCAAGATAGAATGAACAATTTTTCCCCAAAGTGGGAAGGACCCTATAAGGCCGTCGTTATACCTCATCCAAACACCTATGTAATAGATGACGATGAAGGAAAAAAGTTGACGAATACTTTTAATGGTGAACATTTGAAAAAATAAATATACTTAAACGCTACCACACGATTGTGTAAATTTTACTTGAAAATTTTATGAAAGTCTTGTTCGATATACAAAAATGGCGTCGCTTCCTTTTAGTAACTTAATGGCGAAATGCTTAAGTTCAGAATCCTTAAGCAAAGGTGATGAAGGAGTATACAAGACTAAGGCGTTTTAAACACTCAGTCGATATTGAAACACACAAGATATTAAGACGTTTGAAACACTTAGCCAAATTAAATAGATGAAAATTGAAGCGCAAAAATCTTTCATTTCACAAAATGCCATAAATGCAAAACGAAATGCGTGGAGGACATATTGAAAAGGAGATTACAAATATGATAGAAAAACGACTAAGTAAAACCTATGATTATGCATAGTCACTTGGAAGAGGATCTTCTTTTCGAGGATAAGGTTGGTGAAGTTCTGCTTGAATAGGCAAGGGCGGTGGTTAGGATGATACCTCCTCAGGCATAGCCAATTCAGTTGTGGGCTTGCCCTTGGAAGAGGGAGGAGGAGACGCTCTAGATGATTCACTAATATTCGACGAATCGTATTCATCCGCTGCTTTCTTTATCTCCTCCTCCCTGGACTGATAAAACAGAAAATGATTCATGGATGGGAGCGTATGCATAGGAAATTTCGCGTCTCCATTAAGCTAGAATGAACAATCTTTCGCCAAAGTGGGAAGGACCCTATCAGGTCGTCGTTATCCCTTATCCAAACGCCTATGTAATAGATCACGATGAAGGAAAAAAGTTGAAGAATACAAAAATGGCGTCGCTTCATTTTAGTAACTTAATGGCGAAATGCTTAAGTTCAGAATCCTTAGGCAAAGGTGATGAAGGAGTATACAAGACTAAGGCGTTTTAAACACTCAGTCGATATTGAAACACACAAGATATTAAGATGTTTGAAACACTTAGCCAAATTAAATAGATGAAAATTGAAGCGCAAAAATCTTTCATTTCACAAAATGCCATAAATACAAAACGCAATGCGTGGAGGACATATTGAAAAGGAGATTACAAATATGACAGAAAAACGACTAAGTAAAACCTATGATTATGCATAGTCACTTGGAAGAGGATCTTCTTTTCGAGGATAAGGTTGGTGAAGTTCTTCTTGAATAGGCAAGGGCGGTGGTTAGGATGATACCTCCTCAGGCATAGCCAATTCAGTTGTGGGCTTGCCCTTGGAAGAGGGAGGAGGAGACGCTCTAGATGATTCACTAATATTCGACGAATCGTATTCATCCGCTGCTGTCTTCATCTCCTCCTCCCTGGACTGATAAGACAGAAAATCATTCATGGATGGGAGAGTATCCAAAGGAAATTTCGCGTCGGCATCAAGATAGAATGAACAATTTTTCCCCAAAGTGGGAAGGACCCTATAAGGCCGTCGTTATACCTCATCCAAACACCTATGTAATAGATGACGATGAAGGAAAGAAGTTGAAGAATACTTTTAATGGTGAACATTTGAAAAAATAAATATACTTAAACGCTGCCACACGATTGTGTAAATTTTACTTGAAAATTTAATGAAAGTCTTGTTCGATATACAAAAATGGCGTCGCTTCCTTTTAGTAACTTAATGGCGAAATGCTTAAGTTCAGAATCCTTAAGCAAAGGTGATGAAGGAGTATACAAGACTAAGGCGTTTTAAACACTCAGTCGATATTGAAACACACAAGATATTAAGACGTTTGAAACACTTAGCCAAATTAAATAGATGAAAATTGAAGCGCAAAAATCTTTCATTTCACAAAATGCCC
Source organism: Chamaenerion angustifolium (assembly GCA_946814005.1). Lineage (NCBI taxonomy): Eukaryota > Viridiplantae > Streptophyta > Magnoliopsida > Myrtales > Onagraceae > Chamaenerion > Chamaenerion angustifolium. The sequence continues at coordinate 9,447,843 of OX328279.1, forward strand.
TAAATGCAAAACGCAATGCGTGGAGGACATATTGAAAAGGAGATTACAAATATGATAGAAAAACGACTAAGTAAAACCTATGATTATGCATAGTCACTTGGAAGAGGATCTTCTTTTCGAGGATAAGGTTGGTGAAGTTCTGCTTGAATAGGCAAGGGCGGTGGTTAGGATGATACCTCCTCAGGCATAGCCAATTCAGTTGTGGGCTTGCCCTTGGAAGAGGGAGGAGGAGACGCTCTAGATGATTCACTAATATTCGACGAATCGTATTCATCCGCTGCTTTCTTTATCTCCTCCTCCCTGGACTGATAAAACAGAAAATGATTCATGGATGGGAGCGTATCCATAGGAAATTTCGCGTCTCCATTAAGCTAGAATGAACAATCTTTCGCCAAAGTGGGAAGGACCCTATCAGGTCGTCGTTATCCCTCATCCAAACGCCTATATAATAGATCACGATGAAGGAAAAAAGTTGAAGAATACAAAAATGGCGTCGCTTCATTTTAGTAACTTAATGGCGAAATACTTAAGTTCAGAATCCTTAGGCAAAGGTGATGAAGGAGTATACAAGACTAAGGCGTTTTAAACACTCAGTCGATATTGAAACACACAAGATATTAAGATGTTTGAAACACTTAGCCAAATTAAATAGATGAAAATTGAAGCGCAAAAATCTTTCATTTCACAAAATGCCATAAATACAAAACGCAATGCGTGAAGGACATATTGAAAAGGAGATTACAAATATGACAGAAAAACGACTAAGTAAAACCTATGATTATGCATAGTCACTTGGAAGAGGATCTTCTTTTCGAGGATAAGGTTGGTGAAGTTCTTCTTGAATAGGCAAGGGAGGTGGTTAGGATGATACCTCCTCAGGCATAGCCAATTCAGTTGTGGGCTTGCCCTTGGAAGAGGGAGGAGGAGACGCTCTAGATGATTCACTAATATTCGACGAATCGTATTCATCCGCTGCTGTCTTCATCTCCTCCTCCCTGGACTGATAAGACAGAAAATCATTCATGGATGGGAGAGTATCCAAAGGAAATTTCGCGTCGGCATCAAGATAGAATGAACAATTTTTCCCCAAAGTGGGAAGGACCCTATAAGGCCGTCGTTATACCTCATCCAAACACCTATGTAATAGATGACGATGAAGGAAAGAAGTTGAAGAATACTTTTAATGGTGAACATTTGAAAAAATAAATATACTTAAACGCTGCCACACTATTGTGTAAATTTTACTTGAAAATTTTATGAAAGTCTTGTTCGATATACAAAAATGGCGTCGCTTCATTTTAGTAACTTAATGGCGAAATGCTTAAGTTCAGAATCCTTAAGCAAAGGTGATGAAGGAGTATACAAGACTAAGGCGTTTTAAACACTCAGTCGATATTGAAACACACAAGATATTAAGACGTTTGAAACACTTAGCCAAATTAAATAGATGAAAATTGAAGCGCAAAAATCTTTCATTTCACAAAATGCCATAAATGCAAAACGCAATGCGTGGAGGACATATTGAAAAGGAGATTACAAATATGATAGAAAAACGACTAAGTAAAACCTATGATTATGCATAGTCACTTGGAAGAGGATCTTCTTTTCGAGGATAAGGTTGGTGAAGTTCTGCTTGAATAGGCAAGGGCGGTGGTTAGGATGATACCTCCTCAGGCATAGCCAATTCAGTTGTGGGCTTGCCCTTGGAAGAGGGAGGAGGAGACGCTCTAGATGATTCACTAATATTCGACGAATCGTATTCATCCGCTGCTTTCTTTATCTCCTCCTCCCTGGACTGATAAAACAGAAAATGATTCATGGATGGGAGCGTATCCATAGGAAATTTCGCGTCTCCATTAAGCTAGAATGAACAATCTTTCGCCAAAGTGGGAAGGACCCTATCAGGTCGTCGTTATCCCTCATCCAAACGCCTATGTAATAGATCACTATGAAGGAAAAAAGTTGAAGAATACAAAAATGGCGTCGCTTCATTTTACAAAATGCCATAAATACAAAATGCCTTGGGTGGAGGACATAATGAAAAGGAGATTACAAATATGACAGAAAAACGACTAAGTAAAACCTATGATTATGCATAGTCACTTGGAAGAGGATCTTCTTTTCGAGGATAAGGTTGGTGAAGTTCTTCTTGAATAGGCAAGGGCGGTGGTTAGGATGGTACCTCCTCAGGCATAGCCAATTCAGTTGTGGGCTTGCCCTTGGAAGAGGGAGGAGGAGACGCTCTAGATGATTCACTAATATTCGACGAATCGTATTCATCCGCTGCTGTCTTCATCTCCTCCTCCCTGGACTGATAAGACAGAAAATCATTCATGGATGGGAGAGTATCCAAAGGAAATTTCGCGTCGGCATCAAGATAGAATGAACAATTTTTCCCCAAAGTGGGAAGGACCCTATAAGGCCGTCGTTATACCTCATCCAAACACCTATGTAATAGATGACGATGAAGGAAAGAAGTTGAAGAATACTTTTAATGGTGAACATTTGAAAAAATAAATATACTTAAACGCTGCCACACGATTGTGTAAATTTTACTTGAAAATTTAATGAAAGTCTTGTTCGATATACAAAAATGGCGTCGCTTCCTTTTAGTAACTTAATGGCGAAATGCTTAAGTTCAGAATCCTTAAGCAAAGGTGATGAAGGAGTATACAAGACTAAGGCGTTTTAAACACTCAGTCGATATTGAAACACACAAGATATTAAGACGTTTGAAACACTTAGCCAAATTAAATAGATGAAAATTGAAGCGCAAAAATCTTTCATTTCACAAAATGCCATAAATGCAAAACGCAATGCGTGGAGGACATATTGAAAAGGAGATTACAAATATGATAGAAAAACGACTAAGTAAAACCTATGATTATGCATAGTCACTTGGAAGAGGATCTTCTTTTCGAGGATAAGGTTGGTGAAGTTCTGCTTGAATAGGCAAGGGCGGTGGTTAGGATGATACCTCCTCAGGCATAGCCAATTCAGTTGTGGGCTTGCCCTTGGAAGAGGGAGGAGGAGACGCTCTAGATGATTCACTAATATTCGACGAATCGTATTCATCCGCTGCTTTCTTTATCTCCTCCTCCCTGGACTGATAAAACAGAAAATGATTCATGGATGGGAGCGTATCCATAGGAAATTTCGCGTCTCCATTAAGCTAGAATGAACAATCTTTCGCCAAAGTGGGAAGGACCCTATCAGGTCGTCGTTATCCCTCATCCAAACGCCTATATAATAGATCACGATGAAGGAAAAAAGTTGAAGAATACAAAAATGGCGTCGCTTCATTTTAGTAACTTAATGGCGAAATACTTAAGTTCAGAATCCTTAGGCAAAGGTGATGAAGGAGTATACAAGACTAAGGCGTTTTAAACACTCAGTCGATATTGAAACACACAAGATATTAAGATGTTTGAAACACTTAGCCAAATTAAATAGATGAAAATTGAAGCGCAAAAATCTTTCATTTCACAAAATGCCATAAATACAAAACGCAATGCGTGAAGGACATATTGAAAAGGAGATTACAAATATGACAGAAAAACGACTAAGTAAAACCTATGATTATGCATAGTCACTTGGAAGAGGATCTTCTTTTCGAGGATAAGGTTGGTGAAGTTCTTCTTGAATAGGCAAGGGAGGTGGTTAGGATGATACCTCCTCAGGCATAGCCAATTCAGTTGTGGGCTTGCCCTTGGAAGAGGGAGGAGGAGACGCTCTAGATGATTCACTAATATTCGACGAATCGTATTCATCCGCTGCTGTCTTCATCTCCTCCTCCCTGGACTGATAAGACAGAAAATCATTCATGGATGGGAGAGTATCCAAAGGAAATTTCGCGTCGGCATCAAGATAGAATGAACAATTTTTCCCCAAAGTGGGAAGGACCCTATAAGGCCGTCGTTATACCTCATCCAAACACCTATGTAATAGATGACGATGAAGGAAAGAAGTTGAAGAATACTTTTAATGGTGAACATTTGAAAAAATAAATATACTTAAACGCTGCCACACTATTGTGTAAATTTTACTTGAAAATTTTATGAAAGTCTTGTTCGATATACAAAAATGGCGTCGCTTCATTTTAGTAACTTAATGGCGAAATGCTTAAGTTCAGAATCCTTAAGCAAAGGTGATGAAGGAGTATACAAGACTAAGGCGTTTTAAACACTCAGTCGATATTGAAACACACAAGATATTAAGACGTTTGAAACACTTAGCCAAATTAAATAGATGAAAATTGAAGCGCAAAAATCTTTCATTTCACAAAATGCCATAAATGCAAAACGCAATGCGTGGAGGACATATTGAAAAGGAGATTACAAATATGATAGAAAAACGACTAAGTAAAACCTATGATTATGCATAGTCACTTGGAAGAGGATCTTCTTTTCGAGGATAAGGTTGGTGAAGTTCTGCTTGAATAGGCAAGGGCGGTGGTTAGGATGATACCTCCTCAGGCATAGCCAATTCAGTTGTGGGCTTGCCCTTGGAAGAGGGAGGAGGAGACGCTCTAGATGATTCACTAATATTCGACGAATCGTATTCATCCGCTGCTTTCTTTATCTCCTCCTCCCTGGACTGATAAAACAGAAAATGATTCATGGATGGGAGCGTATCCATAGGAAATTTCGCGTCTCCATTAAGCTAGAATGAACAATCTTTCGCCAAAGTGGGAAGGACCCTATCAGGTCGTCGTTATCCCTCATCCAAACGCCTATGTAATAGATCACTATGAAGGAAAAAAGTTGAAGAATACAAAAATGGCGTCGCTTCATTTTACAAAATGCCATAAATACAAAATGCCTTGGGTGGAGGACATAATGAAAAGGAGATTACAAATATGACAGAAAAACGACTAAGTAAAACCTATGATTATGCATAGTCACTTGGAAGAGGATCTTCTTTTCGAGGATAAGGTTGGTGAAGTTCTTCTTGAATAGGCAAGGGCGGTGGTTAGGATGATAACTCTTTAGGCATAGGGAATTCAGTTGTGGGCTTGCCCTTGGAGGAGGGAGGAGGAGACGCTCTAGATGATTCACTATTATTCGACGAATCGTATTCATCCGCTGCTGTCTTCATCTCCTCCTCCTTGAACTGATAAGACAGAAAATCATTCATGGATGGGAGAGTATCCAAAGGAAATTTCGCGTCGGCATCAAGATAGAATGAACAATTTTTCCCCAAAGTGGGAAGGACCCTATAAGCCCGTCGTTATACCTCATCCAAACACCTATGTAATAGATGACGATGAAGGAAAGAAGTTGAAGAATACTTTTAATGGTGAACATTTGAAAAAAAAAATGCTTAAACGCTTCCACACGATTGTGTAAATTATACTTGAAAATTTTATGAAAGTCTTGTTCGATATACAAAAATGGCGTCGCTTCATTTTAGTAACTTAATGGCGAAATGCTTAAGTTCAGAATCCTTAAGCAAAGGTGATGAAGGAGTATACAAGACTAAGGCGTTTTAAACACTCAGTCGATATTGAAACACACAAGATATTAATAGGTTTGAAACACTTAGCCAAATTAAATAGATGAAAATTGAAGCGCAAAAATCTTTCATTTCACAAAATGCCATAAATACAAAACGCAATGCGTGGAGGACATATTGAAAAGGAGATTACAAATATGATAGAAAAACGACTAAGTAAAACCTATGATTATGCATAGTCACTTGGAAGAGGATCTTCTTTTCGAGGATAAGGTTGGTGAAGTTCTGCTTGAATAGGCAAGGGCGGTGGTTAGGATGATACCTCCTCAGGCATAGCCAATTCAGTTGTGGGCTTGCCCTTGGAAGAGGGAGGAGGAGACGCTCTAGATGATTCACTAATATTCGACGAATCGTATTCATCCGCTGCTTTCTTTATCTCCTCCTCCCTGGACTGATAAAACAGAAAATGATTCATGGATGGGAGCGTATCCATAGGAAATTTCGCGTCTCCATTAATTTAGAATGAACAATCTTTCGCCAAAGTGGGAAGGACCGTATCAGGTCGTCGTTATCCCTCATCCAAACGCCTATGTAATAGATCACGATGAAGGATAAAAGTTGAAGAATACAAAAATGGCGTCGCTTCATTTTACAAAATGCCATAAATACAAAATGCCTTGGGTGGAGGACATAATGAAAAGAAGATTACAAATATGATAGAAAAACGACTAAGTAAAACCTATGATTATGCATAGTCACTTGGAAGAGGATATTCTTTTTGAGGATAAGGTTGGTGAAGATCTTCTTGAACAGGCAAGGGCGGTGGTTAGGATGATACCTCCTTAGGCATAGCGAATTCAGTTGTGGGCTTGCCCGAGGAGGAGGGAGGAGGAGACGCTCTAGATGATTCACTATTATTCGACGAATCGTATTCATCCGCTGCTGTCTTCATCTCCTCCTCCTTGGACTGATAAGACAGAAAATCATTCATGGATGGGAGAGTATCCAAAGGAAATTTCGCGTCGGCATCAAGATAGAATGAACAATTTTTCCCCAAAGTGGGAAGGACCCTAAAAGCCCGTCGTTATACCTCATCCAAACACCTATGTAATAGATAACGATGAAGGAAAGAAGTTGAAGAATACTTGTAATGGTGAACATTTGAAAAAAAAAATGTTTAAACGCTGCCACACGATTGTGTAAATTATACTTGAAAATTTTATGAAAGTCTTGTTCGATATACAAAAATGGCGTCGCTTCATTTTAGTAACTTAATGGCGAAATGCTTAAGTTCAGAATCCTTAAGCAAAGGTGATGAAGGAGTATACAAGACTAAGGCGTTTTAAACACTCAGTCGATATTGAAACACACAAGATATTAAGACGTTTGAAACACTTAGCCAAATTAAATAGATGAAAATTGAAGCGCAAAAATCTTTCATTTCACAAAATGCCATAAATACAAAACGCAATGCGTGGAGGACATATTGAAAAGGAGATTACAAATATGATAGAAAAACGACTAAGTAAAACCTATGATTATGCATAGTCACTTGGAAGAGGATCTTCTTTTCGAGGATAAGGTTGGTGAAGTTCTGCTTGAATAGGCAAGGGCGGTGGTTAGGATGATACCTCCTCAGGCATAGCCAATTCAGTTGTGGGCTTGCCCTTGGAAGAGGGAGGAGGAGACGCTCTAGATGATTCACTAATATTCGACGAATCGTATTCATCCGCTGCTTTCTTTATCTCCTCCTCCCTGGACTGATAAAACAGAAAATGATTCATGGATGGGAGCGTATCCATAGGAAATTTCGCGTCTCCATTAAGCTAGAATGAACAATATTTCGCCAAAGTGGGAAGGACCCTATCAGGTCGTCGTTATCCCTCATCCAAACGCCTATGTAATAGATCACGATGAAGGAAAAAAGTTGAAGAATACAAAAATGGCGTCGCTTCATTTTACAAAATGCCATAAATACAAAATGCCTTGGGCGGAGGACATAATGAAAAGGAGATTACAAATATGATAGAAAAACAACTAAGTAAAACCTATGATTATGCATAGTCACTTGGAAGAGGATATTCTTTTTGAGGATAAGGTTGGTGAAGATCTTCTTGAATAGGCAAGGGCGGTGGTTAGGATGATAACTCCTTAGGCATAGCAAATTCAGTTGTGGGCTTGCCCGAGGAGGAGGGAGGAGGAGACGCTCTAGATGATTCACTATTATTCGACGAATCGTATTCATCCGCTGCTGTCTTCATCTCCTCCTCCTTGGACTGATAAGACAGAAAATCATTCATGGATGGGAGAGTATCCAAAGGAAATTTCGCGTCGGCATCAAGATAGAATGAACAATTTTTCCCCAAAGTGGGAAGGACCCTAAAAGCCCGTCGTTATACCTCATCCAAACACCTATGTAATAGATAACGATGAAGGAAAGAAGTTGAAGAATACTTGTAATGGTGAACATTTGAAAAAAAAAATGTTTAAACGCTGCCACACGATTGTGTAAATTATACTTGAAAATTTTATGAAAGTCTTGTTCGATATACAAAAATGGCGTCGCTTCATTTTAGTAACTTAATGGCGAAATGCTTAAGTTCAGAATCCTTAAGCAAAGGTGATGAAGGAGTATACAAGACTAAGGCGTTTTAAACACTCAGTCGATATTGAAACACACAAGATATTAAGACGTTTGAAACACTTAGCCAAATTAAATAGATGAAAATTGAAGCGCAAAAATCTTTCATTTCACAAAATGCCATAAATACAAAACGCAATGCGTGGAGGACATATTGAAAAGGAGATTACAAATATGATAGAAAAACGACTAAGTAAAACCTATGATTATGCATAGTCACTTGGAAGAGGATCTTCTTTTCGAGGATAAGGTTGGTGAAGTTCTGCTTGAATAGGCAAGGGCGGTGGTTAGGATGATACCTCCTCAGGCATAGCCAATTCAGTTGTGGGCTTGCCCTTGGAAGAGGGAGGAGGAGACGCTCTAGATGATTCACTAATATTCGACGAATCGTATTCATCCGCTGCTTTCTTTATCTCCTCCTCCCTGGACTGATAAAACAGAAAATGATTCATGGATGGGAGCGTATCCATAGGAAATTTCGCGTCTCCATTAAGCTAGAATGAACAATCTTTCGCCAAAGTGGGAAGGACCCTATCAGGTCGTCGTTATCCCTCATCCAAACGCCTATGTAATAGATCACGATGAAGGAAAAAAGTTGAAGAATACAAAAATGGCGTCGCTTCATTTTACAAAATGCCATAAATACAAAATGCCTTGGGCGGAGGACATAATGAAAAGGAGATTACAAATATGATAGAAAAACGACTAAGTAAAACCTATGATTATGCATAGTCACTTGGAAGAGGATATTCTTTTTGAGGATAAGGTTGGTGAAGATCTTCTTGAATAGGCAAGGGCGGTGGTTAGGATGATAACTCCTTAGGCATAGCAAATTCAGTTGTGGGCTTGCCCGAGGAGGAGGGAGGAGGAGACGCTCTAGATGATTCACTATTATTCGACGAATCGTATTCATCCGCTGCTGTCTTCATCTCCTCCTCCTTGGACTGATAAGACAGAAAATCATTCATGGATGGGAGAGTATCCAAAGGAAATTTCGCGTCGGCATCAAGATAGAATGAACAATTTTTCCCCAAAGTGGGAAGGACCCTAAAAGCCCGTCGTTATACCTCATCCAAACACCTATGTAATAGATAACGATGAAGGAAAGAAGTTGAAGAATACTTGTAATGGTGAACATTTGAAAAAAAAATGTTTAAACGCTGCCACACGATTGTGTAAATTATACTTGAAAATTTTATGAAAGTCTTGTTCGATATACAAAAATGGCGTCGCTTCATTTTAGTAACTTAATGGAGAAATGCTTAAGTTCAGAATCCTTAAGCAAAGGTGATGAAGGAGTATACAAGACTAAGGCGTTTTAAACACTCAGTCGATATTGAAACACACAAGATATTAAGACGTTTGAAACACTTAGCCAAATTAAATAGATGAAAATTGAAGCGCAAAAATCTTTCATTTCACAAAATGCCATAAATACAAAACGCAATGCGTGGAGGACATATTGAAAAGGAGATTACAAATATGACAGAAAAACGACTAAGTAAAACCTATGATTATGCATAGTCACTTGGAAGAGGATCTTCTTTTCGAGGATAAGGTTGGTGAAGTTCTTCTTGAATAGGTAAGGGCGGTGGTTAGGATGATACCTCCTCAGGCATAGCCAATTCAGTTGTGGGCTTGCCCTTGGAAGAGGGAGGAGGAGACGCTCTAGATGATTCACTAATATTCGACGAATCGTATTCATCCGCTGCTGTCTTCATCTCCTCCTCCCTGGACTGATAAGACAGAAAATCATTCATGGATGGGAGAGTATCCAAAGGAAATTTCGCGTCGGCATCAAGATAGAATGAACAATTTTTCCCCAAAGTGGGAAGGACCCTATAAGGCCGTCGTTATACCTCATCCAAACACCTATGTAATAGATGACGATGAAGGAAAGAAGTTGACGAATACTTTTAATGGTGAACATTTGAAAAAATAAATATACTTAAACGCTACCACACGATTGTGTAAATTTTACTTGAAAATTTTATGAAAGTCTTGTTCGATATACAAAAATGGCGTCGCTTCATTTTAGTAACTTAATGGCGAAATGCTTAAGTTCAGAATCCTTAAGCAAAGGTGATGAAGGAGTATACAAGACTAAGGCGTTTTAAACACTCAGTCGATATTGAAACACACAAGATATTAAGACGTTTGAAACACTTAGCCAAATTAAATAGATGAAAATTGAAGCGCAAAAATCTTTCATTTCACAAAATGCCATAAATACAAAACGCAATGCGTGGAGGACATATTGAAAAGGAGATTACAAATATGATAGAAAAACGACTAAGTAAAACCTATGATTATGCATAGTCACTTGGAAGAGGATCTTATTTTCGAGGATAAGGTTGGTGAAGTTCTGCTTGAATAGGCAAGGGCGGTGGTTAGGATGATACCTCCTCAGGCATAACCAATTCAGTTGTGGGCTTGCCCTTGGAAGAGGGAGGAGGAGACGCTCTAGATGATTCACTAATATTCGACGAATCGTATTCATCCGCTGCTTTCTTTATCTCCTCCTCCTTGGACTGATAAAACAGAAAATGATTCATGGATGGGAGCGTATCCATAGGAAATTTCGCGTCTCCATTAAGCTAGAATGAACAATCTTTCGCCAAAGTGGGAAGGACCCTATCAGGTCGTCGTTATCCCTCATCCAAACGCCTATGTAATAGATCACGATGAAGGAAAAAAGTTGAAGAATACAAAAATGGCGTCGCTTCATTTTACAAAATGCCATAAATACAAAATGCCTTGGGTGGAGGACATAATGAAAAGGAGATTACAAATATGATAGAAAAACGACTAAGTAAAACCTATGATTATGCATAGTCACTTGGAAGAGGATATTCTTTTTGAGGATAAGGTTGGTGAAGATCTTCTTGAATATGCAAGGGCGGTGGTTAGGATGATAACTCCTTAGGCATAGGGAATTCAGTTGTGGGCTTGCCCTTGGGGGAGGGAGGAGGAGACGCTCTAGATGATTCACTATTATTCGACGAATCGTATTCATCCGCTGCTGTCTTCATCTCCTCCTCCTTGAACTGATAAGACAGAAAATCATTCATGGATGGGAGAGTATCCAAAGGAAATTTCGCGTCGGCATCAAGATAGAATGAACAATTTTTCCCCAAAGTGGGAAGGACCCTATAAGCCCGTCGTTATACCTCATCCAAACACCTATGTAATAGATGACGATGAAGGAAAGAAGTTGAAGAATACTTTTAATGGTCAACATTTGATAAAAAAAATGCTTAAACGCTTCCACACGATTGTGTAAATTATACTTGAAAATTTTATGAAAGTCTTGTTCGATATACAAAAATGGCGTCGCTTCATTTTATTAACTTAATGGCGAAATGCTTAAGTTCAGAATCCTTAAGCAAAGGTGATGAAGGAGTATACAAGACTAAGGCGTTTTAAACACTCAGTCGATATTGAAACACATAAGATATTAAGACGTCTGAAACACTTAGCCAAATTAAATAGATGAAAATTGAAGCGCAAAAATCTTTCATTTCACAAAATGCCATAAATACTAAACGCAATGCGTGGAGGACATATTGAAAAGGAGATTACAAATATGATAGAAAAACGACTAAGTAAAACCTATGATTATGCATAGTCACTTGGAAGAGGATCTTCTTTTCGAGGATAAGGTTGGTGAAGTTCTGCTTGAATAGGCAAGGGCGGTGGTTAGGATGATACCTCCTCAGGCATAGCCAATTCAGTTGTGGGCTTGCCCTTGGAAGAGGGAGGAGGAGACACTCTAGATGATTCACTAATATTCGACGAATCGTATTCATCCGCTGCTTTCTTTATCTCCTCCTCCCTGGACTGATAAAACAGAAAATGATTCATGGATGGGAGCGTATCCATAGGAAATTTCGCGTCTCCATTAAGCTAGAATGAACAATCTTTCGCCAAAGTGGGAAGGACCCTATCAGGTCGTCGTTATCCCTCATCCAAACGCCTATGTAATAGATCACGATGAAGGAAAAAAGTTGAAGAATACAAAAATGGCGTCGCTTCATTTTACAAAATGCCATAAATACAAAATGCCTTGGGTGGAGGACATAATGAAAAGAAGATTACAAATATGATAGAAAAACGACTAAGTAAAACCTATGATTATGCATAGTCACTTGGAAGAGGATATTCTTTTTGAGGATAAGGTTGGTGAAGATCTTCTTGAATAGGCAAGGGCGGTGGTTAGGATGATAACTCCTTAGGCATAGGGAATTCAGTTGTGGGCTTGCCCTTGGAGGAGGGAGGAGGAGACGCTCTAGATGATTCACTATTATTCGACGAATCGTATTCATCCGCTGCTGTCTTCATCTCCTCCTCCTTGAACTGATAAGACAGAAAATCATTCATGGATGGGAGAGTATCCAAAGGAAATTTCGCGTCGGCATCAAGATAGAATGAACAATTTTTCCCCAAAGTGGGAAGGACCCTATAAGCCCGTCGTTATACCTCATCCAAACACCTATGTAATAGATGACGATGAAGGAAAGAAGTTGAAGAATACTTTTAATGGTGAACATTTGATAAAAAAAATGCTTAAACGCTTCCACACGATTGTGTAAATTATACTTGAAAATTTTATGAAAGTCTTGTTCGATATACAAAAATGGCGTCGCTTCATTTTAGTAACTTAATGGCGAAATGCTTAAGTTCAGAATCCTTAAGCAAAGGTGATGAAGGAGTATACAAGACTAAGGCGTTTTAAACACTCAGTCGATATTGAAACACACAAGATATTAAGACGTCTGAAACACTTAGCCAAATTAAATAGATGAAAATTGAAGCGCAAAAATCTATCATTTCACAAAATGCCATAAATACAAAACGCAATGCGTGGAGGACATATTGAAAAGGAGATTACAAATATGATAGAAAAACGACTAAGTAAAACCTATGATTATGCATAGTCACTTGGAAGAGGATCTTCTTTTCGAGGATAAGGTTGGTGAAGTTCTGCTTGAATAGGCAAGGGCGGTGGTTAGGATGATACCTCCTCAGGCATAGCCAATTCAGTTGTGGGCTTGCCCTTGGAAGAGGGAGGAGGAGACGCTCTAGATGATTCACTAATATTCGACGAATCGTATTCATCCGCTGCGTTCTTTATCTCCTCCTCCCTGGACTGATAAAACAGAAAATGATTCATGGATGGGAGCGTATCCATAGGAAATTTCGCGTCTCCATTAAGCTAGAATGAACAATCTTTCGCCAAAGTGGGAAGGACCCTATCAGGTCGTCGTTATCCCTCATCCAAACGCCTATGTAATAGATCACGATGAAGGAAAAAAGTTGAAGAATACAAAAATGGCGTCGCTTCATTTTAGTAACTTAATGGCGAAATGCTTAAGTTCAGAATCGTTAGGCAAAGGTGATGAAGGAGTATACAAGACTAAGGCGTTTTAAACACTCAGCCGATATTGAAACACACAAGGTATTAAGATGTTTGAAACACTTAGCCAAATTAAATAGATGAAAATTGAAGCGCAAAAATTTTTCATTTCACAAAATGGCATAAATACAAAACGCAATGCGTGGAGGACATAATGAAAAGGAGATTACAAATATGACAGAAAAACGACTAAGTAAAACCTATGATTATGCATAGTCACTTGGAAGAGGATCTTCTTTTCGAGGATAAGGTTGGTGAAGTTCTTCTTGAATAGGCAAGGGCGGTGGTTAGGATGATACCTCCTCAGGCATAGCCAATTCAGTTGTGGGCTTGCCCTTGGAAGAGGGAGGAGGAGACGCTCTAGATGATTCACTAATATTCGACGAATCGTATTCATCCGCTGCTGTCTTCATCTCCTCCTCCCTGGACTGATAAGACAGAAAATCATTCATGGATGGGAGAGTATCCAAAGGAAATTTCGCGTCGGCATCAAGATAGAATGAACAATTTTTCCCCAAAGTGGGAAGGACCCTATAAGGCCGTCGTTATACCTCATCCAAACACCTATGTAATAGATGACGATGAAGGAAAGAAGTTGAAGAATACTTTTAATGGTGAACATTTGAAAAAATAATTATACTTAAACGCTGCCACACGATTGTGTAAATTTTACTTGAAAATTTTATGAAAGTCTTGTTCGATATACAAAAATGGCGTCGCTTCATTTTAGTAACTTAATGGCGAAATGCTTAAGTTCAGAATCCTTAAGCAAAGGTGATGAAGGAGTATACAAGACTAAGGCGTTTTAAACACTCAGTCGATATTGAAACACACAAGATATTAAGACGTTTGAAACACTTAGCCAAATTAAATAGATGAAAATTGAAGCGCAAAAATCTTTCATTTCACAAAATGCCATAAATACAAAACGCAATGCGTGGAGGACATATTGAAAAGGAGATTACAAATATGATAGAAAAACGACTAAGTAAAACCTATGATTATGCATAGTCACTTGGAAGAGGATCTTCTTTTCGAGGATAAGGTTGGTGAAGTTCTGCTTGAATAGGCAAGGGCGGTGGTTAGTATGATACCTCCTCAGGCATAGCCAATTCAGTTGTGGGCTTCCCCTTGGAAGAGGGAGGAGGAGACGCTCTAGATGATTCACTAATATTCGACGAATCGTATTCATCCGCTGCTTTTTTATCTCCTCCTCCCTGGACTGATAAAACAGAAAATGATTCATGGATGGGAGCGTATCCATAGGAAATTTCGCGTCTCCATTAAGCTAGAATGAACAATCTTTCGCCAAAGTGGGAAGGACCCTATCAGGTCGTCGTTATCCCTCATCCAAACGCCTATGTAATAGATCACGATGAAGGAAAAAAGTTGAAGAATACAAAAATGGCGTCGCTTCATTTTAGTAACTTAATGGCGAAATGCTTAAGTTCAGAATCGTTAGGCAAAGGTGATGAAGGAGTATACAAGACTAAGGCGTTTTAAACACTCAGTCGATATTGAAACACACAAGATATTAAGATGTTTGAAACACTTAGCCAAATTAAATAGATGAAAATTGAAGCGCAAAAATTTTTCATTTCACAAAATGCCATAAATACAAAACGCAATGCGTGGAGGACATATTGAAAAGGAGATTACAAATATGACAGAAAAACGACTAAGTAAAACCTATGATTATGCATAGTCACTTGGAAGAGGATCTTCTTTTCGAGGATAAGGTTGGTGAAGTTCTTCTTGAATAGGCAAGGGCGGTGGTTAGGATGATACCTCCTCAGGCATAGCCAATTCAGTTGTGGGCTTGCCCTTGGAAGAGGGAGGAGGAGACGCTCTAGATGATTCACTAATATTCGACGAATCGTATTCATCCGCTGCTGTCTTCATCTCCTCCTCCCTGGACTGATAAGACAGAAAATCATTCATGGATGGGAGAGTATCCAAAGGAAATTTCGCGTCGGCATCAAGATAGAATGAACAATTTTTCCCCAAAGTGGGAAGGACCCTATAAGGCCGTCGTTATACCTCATCCAAACACCTATGTAATAGATGACGATGAAGGAAAGAAGTTGAAGAATACTTTTAATGGTGAACATTTGAAAAAATAATTATACTTAAACGCTGCCACACGATTGTGTAAATTTTACTTGAAAATTTTATGAAAGTCTTGTTCGATATACAAAAATGGCGTCGCTTCATTTTAGTAACTTAATGGCGAAATGCTTAAGTTCAGAATCCTTAAGCAAAGGTGATGAAGGAGTATACAAGACTAAGGCGTTTTAAACACTCAGTCGATATTGAAACACACAAGATATTAAGACGTTTGAAACACTTAGCCAAATTAAATAGATGAAAATTGAAGCGCAAAAATCTTTCATTTCACAAAATGCCATAAATACAAAACGCAATGCGTGGAGGACATATTGAAAAGGAGATTACAAATATGATAGAAAAACGACTAAGTAAAACCTATGATTATGCATAGTCACTTGGAAGAGGATCTTCTTTTCGAGGATAAGGTTGGTGAAGTTCTGCTTGAATAGGCAAGGGCGGTGGTTAGGATGATACCTCCTCAGGCATAGCCAATTCAGTTGTGGGCTTGCCCTTGGAAGAGGGAGGAGGAGACGCTCTAGATGATTCACTAATATTCGACGAATCGTATTCATCCGCTGCTTTCTTTATCTCCTCCTCCCTGGACTGATAAAACAGAAAATGATTCATGGATGGGAGGGTATCCATAGGAAATTTCGCGTCTCCATTAAGCTAGAATGAACAATCTTTCGCCAAAGTGGGAAGGACCCTATCAGGTCGTCGTTATCCCTCATCCAAACGCCTATGTAATAGATCACGATGAAGGAAAAAAGTTGAAGAATACAAAAATGGCGTCGCTTCATTTTAGTAACTTAATGGCGAAATGCTTAAGTTCAGAATCGTTAGGCAAAGGTGATGAAGGAGTATACAAGACTAAGGCGTTTTAAACACTCAGTCGATATTGAAACACACAAGATATTAAGATGTTTGAAACACTTAGCCAAATTAAATAGATGAAAATTGAAGCGCAAAAATCTTTCATTTCACAAAATGCCATAAATACAAAACGCAATGCGTGGAGGACATATTGAAAAGGAGATTACAAATATGACAGAAAAACGACTAAGTAAAACCTATGATTATGCATAGTCACTTGGAAGAGGATCTTCTTTTCGAGGATAAGGTTGGTGAAGTTCTTCTTGAATAGGCAAGGGCGGTGGTTAGGATGATACCTCCTCAGGCATAGCCAATTCAGTTGTGGGCTTGCCCTTGGAAGAGGGAGGAGGAGACGCTCTAGATGATTCACTAATATTCGACGAATCGTATTCATCCGCTGCTGTCTTCATCTCCTCCTCCCTGGACTGATAAGACAGAAAATCATTCATGGATGGGAGAGTATCCAAAGGAAATTTCGCGTCGGCATCAAGATAGAATGAACAATTTTTCCCCAAAGTGGGAAGGACCCTATAAGGCCGTCGTTATACCTCATCCAAACACCTATGTAATAGATGACGATGAAGGAAAGAAGTTGAAGAATACTTTTAATGGTGAACATTTGAAAAAATAAATATACTTAAACGCTGCCACAAGATTGTGTAAATTATACTTGAAAATTTTATGAAAGTCTTGTTCGATATACAAAAATGGCGTCGCTTCATTTTAGTAACTTAATGGCGAAATGCTTAAGTTCAGAATCCTTAAGCAAAGGTGATGAAGGAGTATACAAGACTAAGGCGTTTTAAACACTCAGTCGATATTGAAACACACAAGATATTAAGACGTTTGAAACACTTAGCCAAATTAAATAGATGAAAATTGAAGCGCAAAAATCTTTCATTTCACAAAATGCCATAAATACAAAACGCAATGCGTGGAGGACATATTGAAAAGGAGATTACAAATATGACAGAAAAACGACTAAGTAAAACCTATGATTATGCATAGTCACTTGGAAGAGGATCTTCTTTTCGAGGATTTGGGTGGTGAAGTTCTTCTTGAATAGGCAAGGGCGGTGGTTAGGATGATACCTCCTCAGGCATAGCCAATTCAGTTGTGGGCTTGCCCTTGGAAGAGGGAGGAGGAGACGCTCTAGATGATTCACTAATATTCGACGAATCGTATTCATCCGCTGCTGTCTTCATCTCCTCCTCCCTGGACTGATAAGACAGAAAATCATTCATGGATGGGAGAGTATCCAAAGGAAATTTCGCGTCGGCATCAAGATAGAATGAACAATTTTTCCCCAAAGTGGGAAGGACCCTATAAGGCCGTCGTTATACCTCATCCAAACACCTATGTAATAGATGACGATGAAGGAAAGAAGTTGAAGAATACTTTTAATGGTGAACATTTGAAAAAATAAATATACTTAAACGCTGCCACACGATTGTGTAAATTATACTTGAAAATTTTATGAAAGTCTTGTTCGATATACAAAAATGGCGTCGCTTCATTTTAGTAACTTAATGGCGAAATGCTTAAGTTCAGAATCCTTAAGCAAAGGTGATGAAGGAGTATACAAGACTAAGGCGTTTTAAACACTCAGTCGATATTGAAACACACAAGATATTAAGACGTTTGAAACACTTAGCCAAATTAAATAGATGAAAATTGAAGCGCAAAAATCTTTCATTTCACAAAATGCCATAAATACAAAACGCAATGCGTGGAGGACATATTGAAAAGGAGATTACAAATATGATAGAAAAACGACTAAGTAAAACCTATGATTATGCATAGTCACTTGGAAGAGGATCTTCTTTTCGAGGATAAGGTTGGTGAAGTTCTGCTTGAATAGGCAAGGGCGGTGGTTAGGATGATACCTCCTCAGGCATAGCCAATTCAGTTGTGGGCTTGCCCTTGGAAGAGGGAGGAGGAGACGCTCTAGATGATTCACTAATATTCGACGAATCGTATTCATCCGCTGCTTTCTTTATCTCCTCCTCCCTGGACTGATAAAACAGAAAATGATTCATGGATGGGAGCGTATCCATAGGAAATTTCGCGTCTCCATTAAGCTAGAATGAACAATCTTTCGCCAAAGTGGGAAGGACCCTATCAGGTCGTCGTTATCCCTCATCCAAACGCCTATGTAATAGATCACGATGAAGGAAAAAAGTTGAAGAATACAAAAATGGCGTCGCTTCATTTTAGTAACTTAATGGCGAAATGCTTAAGTTCAGAATCGTTAGGCAAAGGTGATGAAGGAGTATACAAGACTAAGGCGTTTTAAACACTCAGCCGATATTGAAACACACAAGATATTAAGATGTTTGAAACACTTAGCCAAATTAAATAGATGAAAATTGAAGCGCAAAAATTTTTCATTTCACAAAATGCCATAAATACAAAACGCAATGCGTGGAGGACATATTGAAAAGGAGATTACAAATATGACAGAAAAACGACTAAGTAAAACCTATGATTATGCATAGTCACTTGGAAGAGGATCTTCTTTTCGAGGATAAGGTTGGTGAAGTTCTTCTTGAATAGGCAAGGGCGGTGGTTAGGATGATACCTCCTCAGGCATAGCCAATTCAGTTGTGGGCTTGCCCTTGGAAGAGGGAGGAGGAGACGCTCTAGATGATTCACTAATATTCGACGAATCGTATTCATCCGCTGCTGTCTTCATCTCCTCCTCCCTGGACTGATAAGACAGAAAATCATTCATGGATGGGAGAGTATCCAAAGGAAATTTCGCGTCGGCATCAAGATAGAATGAACAATTTTTCCCCAAAGTGGGAAGGACCCTATAAGGCCGTCGTTATACCTCATCCAAACACCTATGTAATAGATGACGATGAAGGAAAGAAGTTGAAGAATACTTTTAATGGTGAACATTTGAAAAAATAAATATACTTAAACGCTGCCACACGATTGTGTAAATTTTACTTGAAAATTTTATGAAAGTCTTGTTCGATATACAAAAATGGCGTCGCTTCATTTTAGTAACTTAATGGCGAAATGCTTAAGTTCAGAATCCTTAAGCAAAGGTGATGAAGGAGTATACAAGACTAAGGCGTTTTAAACACTCAGTCGATATTGAAACACACAAGATATTAAGACGTTTGAAACACTTAGCCAAATTAAATAGATGAAAATTGAAGCGCAAAAATCTTTCATTTCATAAAATGCCATAAATACAAAACGCAATGCGTGGAGGACATATTGAAAAGGAGATTACAAATATGATAGAAAAACGACTAAGTAAAACCTATGATTATGCATAGTCACTTGGAAGAGGATCTTCTTTTCGAGGATAAGGTTGGTGAAGTTCTGCTTGAATAGGCAAGGGCGGTGGTTAGGATGATACCTCCTCAGGCATAGCCAATTCAGTTGTGGGCTTGCCCTTGGAAGAGGGAGGAGGAGACGCTCTAGATGATTCACTAATATTCGACGAATCGTATTCATCCGCTGCTTTCTTTATCTCCTCCTCCCTGGACTGATAAAACAGAAAATGATTCATGGATGGGAGCGTATCCATAGGAAATTTCGCGTCTCCATTAAGCTAGAATGAACAATCTTTCGCCAAAGTGGGAAGGACCCTATCAGGTCGTCGTTATCCCTCATCCAAACGCCTATGTAATAGATCACGATGAAGGAAAAAAGTTGAAGAATACAAAAATGGCGTCGCTTCATTTTAGTAACTTAATGGCGAAATGCTTAAGTTCAGAATCGTTAGGCAAAGGTGATGAAGGAGTATACAAGACTAAGGCGTTTTAAACACTCAGTCGATATTGAAACACACAAGATATTAAGATGTTTGAAACACTTAGCCAAATTAAATAGATGAAAATTGAAGCGCAAAAATCTTTCATTTCACAAAATGCCATAAATACAAAACGCAATGCGTGGAGGACATATTGAAAAGGAGATTACAAATATGACAGAAAAACGACTAAGTAAAACCTATGATTATGCATAGTCACTTGGAAGAGGATCTTCTTTTCGAGGATAAGGTTGGTGAAGTTCTTCTTGAATAGGCAAGGGCGGTGGTTAGGATGATACCTCCTCAGGCATAGCCAATTCAGTTGTGGGCTTGCCCTTGGAAGAGGGAGGAGGAGACGCTCTAGATGATTCACTAATATTCGACGAATCGTATTCATCCGCTGCTGTCTTCATCTCCTCCTCCCTGGACTGATAAGACAGAAAATCATTCATGGATGGGAGAGTATCCAAAGGAAATTTCGCGTCGGCATCAAGATAGAATGAACAATTTTTCCCCAAAGTGGGAAGGACCCTATAAGGCCGTCGTTATACCTCATCCAAACACCTATGTAATAGATGACGATGAAGGAAAGAAGTTGAAGAATACTTTTAATGCTGAACATTTGAAAAAATAAATATACTTAAACGCTGCCACACGATTGTGTAAATTTTACTTGAAAATTTTATGAAAGTCTCGTTCGATATACAAACATGGCGTCGCTTCATTTTAGTAACTTAATGGTGAAATGCTTAAGTTCAAAATCCTTAAGCAAAGGTGATGAAGGAGTATACAAGACTAAGGCGTTTTAAACACTCAGTCGATATTGAAACACACAAGATATTAAGACGTTTGAAACACTTAGCCAAATTAAATAGATGAAAATTGAAGCGCAAAAATCTTTCATTTCACAAAATGCCATAAATACAAAACGCAATGCGTGGAGGACATATTGAAAAGGAGATTACAAATATGATAGAAAAACGACTAAGTAAAACCTATGATTATGCATAGTCACTTGGAAGAGGATCTTCTTTTCGAGGATAAGGTTGGTGAAGTTCTTCTTGAATAGGCAAGGGCGGTGGTTAGGATGATACCTCCTCAGGCATAGCCAATTCAGTTGTGGGCTTGCCCTTGGAAGAGGGAGGAGGAGACGCTCTAGATGATTCACTAATATTCGACGAATCGTATTCATCCGCTGCTTTCTTTATCTCCTCCTCCCTGGACTGATAAAACAGAAAATGATTCATGGATGGGAGCGTATCCATAGGAAATTTCGCGTCTCCATTAAGCTAGAATGAACAATCTTTCGCCAAAGTGGGAAGGACCCTATCAGGTCGTCGTTATCCCTCATCCAAACGCCTATGTAATAGATCACGATGAAGGAAAAAAGTTGAAGAATACAAAAATGGCGTCGCTTCATTTTAGTAACTTAATGGCGAAATGCTTAAGTTCAGAATCGTTAGGCAAAGGTGATGAAGGAGTATACAAGACTAAGGCGTTTTAAACACTCAGTCGATATTGAAACACACAAGATATTAAGACGTTTGAAACACTTAGCCAAATTAAATAGATGAAAATTGAAGCGCAAAATTTTTTCATTTCACAAAATGGCATAAATACAAAACGCAATGCGTGGAGGACATAATGAAAAGGAGATTACAAATATGACAGAAAAACGACTAAGTAAAACCTATGATTATGCATAGTCACTTGGAAGAGGATCTTCTTTTCGAGGATAAGGTTGGTGAAGTTCTTCTTGAATAGGCAAGGGCGGTGGTTAGGATGATACCTCCTCAGGCATAGCCAATTCAGTTGTGGGCTTGCCCTTGGAAGAGGGAGGAGGAGACGCTCTAGATGATTCACTAATATTCGACGAATCGTATTCATCCGCTGCTGTCTTCATCTCCTCCTCCCTGGACTGATAAGACAGAAAATCATTCATGGATGGGAGAGTATCCAAAGGAAATTTCGCGTCGGCATCAAGATAGAATGAACAATTTTTCCCCAAAGTGGGAAGGACCCTATAAGGCCGTCGTTATACCTCATCCAAACACCTATGTAATAGATGACGATGAAGGAAAGAAGTTGAAGAATACTTTTAATGCTGAACATTTGAAAAAATAAATATACTTAAACGCTGCCACACGATTGTGTAAATTTTACTTGAAAATTTTATGAAAGTCTTGTTCGATATACAAACATGGCGTCGCTTCATTTTAGTAACTTAATGGCGAAATGCTTAAGTTCAGAATCCTTAAGCAAAGGTGATGAAGGAGTATACAAGACTAAGGCGTTTTAAACACTCAGTCGATATTGAAACACACAAGATATTAAGACGTTTGAAACACTTAGCCAAATTAAATAGATGAAAATTGAAGCGCAAAAATCTTTCATTTCACAAAATGCCATAAATACAAAACGCAATGCGTGGAGGACATATTGAAAAGGAGATTACAAATATGATAGAAAAACGACTAAGTAAAACCTATGATTATGCATAGTCACTTGGAAGAGGATCTTCTTTTCGAGGATAAGGTTGGTGAAGTTCTGCTTGAATAGGCAAGGGCGGTGGTTAGGATGATACCTCCTCAGGCATAGCCAATTCAGTTGTGGGCTTCCCCTTGGAAGAGGGAGGAGGAGACGCTCTAGATGATTCACTAATATTCGACGAATCGTATTCATCCGCTGCTTTCTTTATCTCCTCCTCCCTGGACTGATAAAACAGAAAATGATTCATGGATGGGAGCGTATCCATAGGAAATTCCGCGTCTCCATTAAGCTAGAATGAACAATCTTTCGCCAAAGTGGGAAGGACCCTATCAGGTCGTCGTTATCCCTCATCCAAACGCCTATGTAATAGATCACGATGAAGGAAAAAAGTTGAAGAATACAAAAATGGCGTCGCTTCATTTTACAAAATGCCATAAATACAAAATGCCTTGGGTGGAGGACATAATGAAAAGGAGATTAAGAATATGATAGAAAAACGACTAAGTAAAACCTATGATTATGCATAGTCACTTGGAAGAGGATATTCTTTTTGAGGATAAGGTTGGTGAAGATCTTCTTGAATAGGCAAGGGTGGTGGTTAGGATGATACCTCCTTAGGCATAGCGAATTCAGTTGTGGGCTTGCCCTTGGAGGAGGGAGGAGGAGACGCTCTAGACGATTCACTATTATTCGACGAATCGTATTCATCCGCTGCTGTCTTCATCTCCTCCTCCTTGGACTGATAAGACAGAAAATCATTCATGGATGGGAGAGTATCCAAAGGAAATTTCGCGTCGGCATCAAGATAGAATGAACAATTTTTCCCCAAAGTGGGAAGGACCCTATAAGCCCGTCGTTATACCTCATCCAAACACCTATGTAATAGATGACGATGAAGGAAAGAAGTTGAAGAATACTTTTAATGGTGAACATTTGAAAAAAAATATGCTTAAACGCTGCCACACGATTGTGTAAATTATACTTGAAAATTTTATGAAAGTCTTGTTCGATATACAAAAATGGCGTCCCTTCATTTTAGTAACTTAATGGCGAAATGCTTAAGTTCACAATCCTTAGGCAAAGGTGATGAAGGAGTATACAAGACTAAGGCGTTTTAAACACTCAGTCGATATTGAAACACACAAGATATTAAGACGTTTGAAACACTTAGCCAAATTAAATAGATGAAAATTGAAGCGCAAAATTTTTTCATTTCACAAAATGGCATAAATACAAAACGCAATGCGTGGAGGACATAATGAAAAGGAGATTACAAATATGATAGAAAAACGACTAAGTAAAACCTATGATTATGCATAGTCACTTGGAAGAGGATCTTCTTTTCGAGGATAAGGTTGGTGAAGTTCTTCTTGAATAGGCACTGGCGGTGGTTAGGATGATACCTCCTCAGGCATAGCGAATTCAGTTGTGGGCTTGCCCTTGGAGGAGGGAGGAGGAGACGCTCTAGATGATTCACGATTATTCGACAAATCGTATTCATCCGCTGCTGTCTTCATCTCCTCCTCCCTGGACTGATAAGACAGAAAATCATTCATGGATGGGAGAGAATCCAAAGGAAATTTCGCGTCGGCATCAAGATAGAATGAACAATTTTTCCCCAAAGTGGGAAGGACCCTATAAGGCCGTCGATATACCTCATCCAAACACCTATGTAATAGATGACGATGAAGGAAAGAAGTTGAAGAATACTTTTAATGGTGAACATTTGAAGAAAATAAATATGCTTAAACGCTGCCACACGATTGTGTAAATTGTATTTTAAAATTTTATTAAAGTCTTGTTCGATATACAAAAATGGCGTCCCTTCATATTAGTAACTTAATGGCGAAATGCTTAAGTTCAGAATCCTTAGGCAAAGGTGATGAAGGAGTATACAAGACTAAGGCGTTTTAAACACTCAGTCGATATTGAAACACACAAGATATTAAGACGTTTGAAACACTTAGCCAAATTAAATAGATGAAAATTGAAGCGCAAAACTTTTTCATTTTACAAAATGCCATAAATACAAAATGCCTTGGGTGGAGGACATAATGAAAAGGAGATTACAAATATGATAGAAAAACGACTAAGTAAAACCTATGATTATGCATAGTCACTTGGAAGAGGATATTCTTTTCGAGGATAAGGTTGGTGAAGATCTTCTTGAATAGGCAAGGGCGGTGGTAAGGATGATACCTCCTTAGGCTTAGCGAATTCAGTTGTGGGCTTGCCCTTGGAGGAGGGAGGAGGAGACGCTCTAGATGATTCACTATTATTCGACGAATCGTATTCATCCGCTGCTGTCTTCATCTCCTCCTCCTTGGACTGGTATGACAGAAAATCATTCATGGATGGGAGAGTATCCAAAGGAAATTTCGCGTCGGCATCAAGATAGAATGAACAATTTTTCCCCAAAGTGGGAAGGACCCTATAAGCCCGTCGTTATACCTCATCCAAACACCTATGTAATAGATGACGATGAAGGAAAGAAGTTGAAGAATACTTTTAATGGTGAACATTTGAAAAAAAAAATGCTTAAACGCTGCCACACGATTGTGTAAATTATACTTGAAAATTTTATGAAAGTCTTGTTCGATATACAAAAATGGCGTCCCTTCATTTTAGTAACTTAATGGAGAAATGCTTAAGTTCACAATCCTTAGGCAAAGGTGATGAAGGAGTATACAAGACTAAGGCGTTTTAAACACTCAGTCGATATTGAAACACACAAGATATTAAGACGTTTGAAACACTTAGCCAAATTAAATAGATGAAAATTGAAGCGCAAAACTTTTTCATTTTACAAAATGCCATAAATACAAAATGCCTTGGGTGGAGGACATAATGAAAAGGAGATTACAAATCTGATAGAAAAACGACTAAGTAAAACCTATGATTATGCATAGTCACTTGGAAGAGGATATTCTTTTCGAGGATAAGGTTGGTGAAGTTCTTCTTGAATAGGCAAGGGCGGTGGTTAGGATGATACCTCCTTAGGCATAGCGAATTCAGTTGTGGGCTTGCCCTTGGAGGAGGGAGGAGGAGACGCTCTAGATGATTCACTATTATTCGACGAATCGTATTCATCCGCTGCTGTCTTCATCTCCTCCTCCTTGGACTGATAAGACAGAAAATCATTCATGGATGGGAGAGTATCCAAAGGAAATTTCGCGTCGGCATCAAAATAGAATGAACAATTTTTCCCAAAAGTGGGAAGGACCCTATAAGCCCGTCGTTATACCTCATCCAAACACCTATGTAATAGATGACGATGAAGGAAAGAAGTTGAAGAATACTTTTAATGGTGAACATTTGAAAAAAAAAATGCTTAAACGCTGCCACACGATTGTGTAAATTATACTTGAAAATTTTATGAAAGTCTTGTTCGATATACAAAAATGGCGTCCCTTCATTTTAGTAACTTAATGGCGAAATGCTTAAGTTCACAATCCTTAGGCAAAGGTGATGAAGGAGTATACAAGACTAAGGCGTTTTAAACACTCAGTCGATATTGAAACACACAAGATATTAAGACGTTTGAAACACTTAGCCAAATTAAATAGATGAAAATTGAAGCGCAAAAATTTTTCATTTTACAAAATGCCATAAATACAAAATGCCTTGGGTGGAGGACATAATGAAAAGCAGATTACAAATATGATAGAAAAACGACTAAGTAAAACCTATGATTATGCATAGTCACTTGGAAGAGGATCTTCTTTTCGAGGATAAGGTTGGTGAAGTTCTTCTTGAATAGGCAAGGGCGGTGGTTAGGATGATACCTCCTTAGGCATAGCGAATTCAGTTGTGGGCTTGCCCTTGGAGGAGGGAGGAGGAGACGCTCTAGATGATTCACTATTATTCGACGAATCGTATTCATCCGCTGCTGTCTTCATCTCCTCCTCCTTGGACTGATAAGACAGAAAATCATTCATGGATGGGAGAGAATCCAAAGGAAATTTCGCGTCGGCATCAAGATAGAATGAACAATTTTTCCCCAAAGTGGGAAGGACCCTATAAGCCCGTCGTTATACCTCATCCAAACACCTATGTAATAGATGACGATGAAGGAAAGAAGTTGAAGAATACTTTTAATGGTGAACATTTGAAAAAAAAAATGCTTAAACGCTGCCACACGATTGTGCAAATTTTACTTGAAAATTTTATTAAAGTCTTGTTCGATATACAAAAATGGCGTCCCTTCATTTTAGTAACTTAATGGCGAAATGCTTAAGTTCAGAATCCTTAGGCAAAGGTGATGAAGGAGTATACAAGACTAAGGCGTTTTAAACACTCAGTCGATATTGAAACACACAAGATATTAAGACGTTTGAAACACTTAGCCAAATTAAATAGATGAAAATTGAAGCGCAAAAATTTTTCATTTTACAAAATGCCATAAATACAAAATGCCTTGGGTGGAGGACATAATGAAAAGGAGATTACAAATCTGATAGAAAAACGACTAAGTAAAACCTATGATTATGCATAGTCACTTGGAAGAGGATATTCTTTTCGAGGATAAGGTTGGTGAAGTTCTTCTTGAATAGGCAAGGGCGGTGGTTAGGATGATACCTCCTTAGGCATAGCGAATTCAGTTGTGGGCTTGCCCTTGGAGGAGGGAGGAGGAGACGCTCTAGATGATTCACTATTATTCGACGAATCGTATTCATCCGCTGCTGTCTTCATCTCCTCCTCCTTGGACTGATAAGACAGAAAATCATTCATGGATGGGAGAGTATCCAAAGGAAATTTCGCGTCGGCATCAAAATAGAATGAACAATTTTTCCCAAAAGTGGGAAGGACCCTATAAGCCCGTCGTTATACCTCATCCAAACACCTATGTAATAGATGACGATGAAGGAAAGAAGTTGAAGAATACTTTTAATGGTGAACATTTGAAAAAAAAAATGCTTAAACGCTGCCACACGATTGTGTAAATTTTACTTGAAAATTTTATGAAAGTCTTGTTCGATATACAAAAATGGCGTCCCTTCATTTTAGTAACTTAATGGCGAAATGCTTAAGTTCACAATCCTTAGGCAAAGGTGATGAAGGAGTATACAAGACTAAGGCGTTTTAAACACTCAGTCGATATTGAAACACACAAGATATTAAGACGTTTGAAACACTTAGCCAAATTAAATAGATGAAAATTGAAGCGCAAAAATTTTTCATTTTACAAAATGCCATAAATACAAAATGCCTTGGGTGGAGGACATAATGAAAAGCAGATTACAAATATGATAGAAAAACGACTAAGTAAAACCTATGATTATGCATAGTCACTTGGAAGAGGATATTCTTTTCGAGGATAAGGTTGGTGAAGTTCTTCTTGAATAGGCAAGGGCGGTGGTTAGGATGATACCTCCTTAGGCATAGCGAATTCAGTTGTGGGCTTGCCCTTGGAGGAGGGAGGAGGAGACGCTCTAGATGATTCACTATTATTCGACGAATCGTATTCATCCGCTGCTGTCTTCATCTCCTCCTCCTTGGACTGATAAGACAGAAAATCATTCATGGATGGGAGAGTATCCAAAGGAAATTTCGCGTCGGCATCAAAATAGAATGAACAATTTTTCCCAAAAGTGGGAAGGACCCTATAAGCCCGTCGTTATACCTCATCCAAACACCTATGTAATAGATGACGATGAAGGAAAGAAGTTGAAGAATACTTTTAATGGTGAACATTTGAAAAAAAAAATGCTTAAACGCTGCCACACGATTGTGTAAATTTTACTTGAAAATTTTATGAAAGTCTTGTTCGATATACAAAAATGGCGTCCCTTCATTTTAGTAACTTAATGGCGAAATGCTTAAGTTCACAATCCTTAGGCAAAGGTGATGAAGGAGTATACAAGACTAAGGCGTTTTAAACACTCAGTCGATATTGAAACACACAAGATATTAAGACGTTTGAAACACTTAGCCAAATTAAATAGATGAAAATTGAAGCGCAAAAATTTTTCATTTTACAAAATGCCATAAATACAAAATGCCTTGGGTGGAGGACATAATGAAAAGCAGATTACAAATATGATAGAAAAACGACTAAGTAAAACCTATGATTATGCATAGTCACTTGGAAGAGGATATTCTTTTCGAGGATAAGGTTGGTGAAGTTCTTCTTGAATAGGCAAGGGTGGTGGTTAGGATGATACCTCCTTAGGCATAGCGAATTCAGTTGTGGGCTTGCCCTTGGAGGAGGGAGGAGGAGACGCTCTAGATGATTCACTATTATTCGACGAATCGTATTCATCCGCTGCTGTCTTCATCTCCTCCTCCTTGGACTGATAAGACAGAAAATCATTCATGGATGGGAGAGTATCCAAAGGAAATTTCGCGTCGGCATCAAAATAGAATGAACAATTTTTCCCCAAAGTGGGAAGGACCCTATAAGCCCGTCGTTATACCTCATCCAAACACCTATGTAATAGATGACGATGAAGGAAAGAAGTTGAAGAATACTTTTAATGGTGAACATTTGAAAAAAAAAATGCTTAAACGCTGCCACACGATTGTGTAAATTTTACTTGAAAATTTTATGAAAGTCTTGTTCGATATACAAAAATGGCGTCCCTTCATTTTAGTAACTTAATGGCGAAATGCTTAAGTTCACAATCCTTAGGCAAAGGTGATGAAGGAGTATACAAGACTAAGGCGTTTTAAACACTCAGTCGATATTGAAACACACAAGATATTAAGACGTTTGAAACACTTAGCCAAATTAAATAGATGAAAATTGAAGCGCAAAAATTTTTCATTTTACAAAATGCCATAAATACAAAATGCCTTGGGTGGAGGACATAATGAAAAGCAGATTACAAATATGATAGAAAAACGACTAAGTAAAACCTATGATTATGCATAGTCACTTGGAAGAGGATATTCTTTTCGAGGATAAGGTTGGTGAAGTTCTTCTTGAATAGGCACGGGCGGTGGTTAGGATGATACCTCCTCAGGCATAGCGAATTCAGTTGTGGGCTTGCCCTTGGAGGAGGGAGGAGGAGACGCTCTAGATGATTCACTATTATTCGACGAATCGTATTCATCCGCTGCTGTCTTCATCTCCTCCTCCTTGGACTGATAAGACAGAAAATCATTCATGGATGGGAGAGTATCCAAAGGAAATTTCGCGTCGGCATCAAAATAGAATGAACAATTTTTCCCCAAAGTGGGAAGGACCCTATAAGCCCGTCGTTATACCTCATCCAAACACCTATGTAATAGATGACGATGAAGGAAAGAAGTTGAAGAATACTTTTAATGGTGAACATTTGAAAAAAAAAATGCTTAAACGCTGCCACACGATTGTGTAAATTTTACTTGAAAATTTTATGAAAGTCTTGTTCGATATACAAAAATGGCGTCCCTTCATTTTAGTAACTTAATGGCGAAATGCTTAAGTTCACAATCCTTAGGCAAAGGTGATGAAGGAGTATACAAGACTAAGGCGTTTTAAACACTCAGTCGATATTGAAACACACAAGATATTAAGACGTTTGAAACACTTAGCCAAATTAAATAGATGAAAATTGAAGCGCAAAAATTTTTCATTTTACAAAATGCCATAAATACAAAATGCCTTGGGTGGAGGACATAATGAAAAGGAGATTACAAATCTGATAGAAAAACGACTAAGTAAAACCTATGATTATGCATAGTCACTTGGAAGAGGATATTCTTTTCGAGGATAAGGTTGGTGAAGTTCTTCTTGAATAGGCAAGGGCGGTGGTTAGGATGATACCTCCTTAGGCATAGCGAATTCAGTTGTGGGCTTGCCCTTGGAGGAGGGAGGAGGAGACGCTCTAGATGATTCACTATTATTCGACGAATCGTATTCATCCGCTGCTGTCTTCATCTCCTCCTCCTTGGACTGATAAGACAGAAAATCATTCATGGATGGGAGAGTATCCAAAGGAAATTTCGCGTCGGCATCAAAATAGAATGAACAATTTTTCCCAAAAGTGGGAAGGACCCTATAAGCCCGTCGTTATACCTCATCCAAACACCTATGTAATAGATGACGATGAAGGAAAGAAGTTGAAGAATACTTTTAATGGTGAACATTTGAAAAAAAAAATGCTTAAACGCTGCCACACGATTGTGTAAATTTTACTTGAAAATTTTATGAAAGTCTTGTTCGATATACAAAAATGGCGTCCCTTCATTTTAGTAACTTAATGGCGAAATGCTTAAGTTCACAATCCTTAGGCAAAGGTGATGAAGGAGTATACAAGACTAAGGCGTTTTAAACACTCAGTCGATATTGAAACACACAAGATATTAAGACGTTTGAAACACTTAGCCAAATTAAATAGATGAAAATTGAAGCGCAAAAATTTTTCATTTTACAAAATGCCATAAATACAAAATGCCTTGGGTGGAGGACATAATGAAAAGCAGATTACAAATATGATAGAAAAACGACTAAGTAAAACCTATGATTATGCATAGTCACTTGGAAGAGGATATTCTTTTCGAGGATAAGGTTGGTGAAGTTCTTCTTGAATAGGCAAGGGCGGTGGTTAGGATGATACCTCCTTAGGCATAGCGAATTCAGTTGTGGGCTTGCCCTTGGAGGAGGGAGGAGGAGACGCTCTAGATGATTCACTATTATTCGACGAATCGTATTCATCCGCTGCTGTCTTCATCTCCTCCTCCTTGGACTGATAAGACAGAAAATCATTCATGGATGGGAGAGTATCCAAAGGAAATTTCGCGTCGGCATCAAAATAGAATGAACAATTTTTCCCAAAAGTGGGAAGGACCCTATAAGCCCGTCGTTATACCTCATCCAAACACCTATGTAATAGATGACGATGAAGGAAAGAAGTTGAAGAATACTTTTAATGGTGAACATTTGAAAAAAAAAATGCTTAAACGCTGCCACACGATTGTGTAAATTTTACTTGAAAATTTTATGAAAGTCTTGTTCGATATACAAAAATGGCGTCCCTTCATTTTAGTAACTTAATGGCGAAATGCTTAAGTTCACAATCCTTAGGCAAAGGTGATGAAGGAGTATACAAGACTAAGGCGTTTTAAACACTCAGTCGATATTGAAACACACAAGATATTAAGACGTTTGAAACACTTAGCCAAATTAAATAGATGAAAATTGAAGCGCAAAAATTTTTCATTTTACAAAATGCCATAAATACAAAATGCCTTGGGTGGAGGACATAATGAAAAGCAGATTACAAATATGATAGAAAAACGACTAAGTAAAACCTATGATTATGCATAGTCACTTGGAAGAGGATATTCTTTTCGAGGATAAGGTTGGTGAAGTTCTTCTTGAATAGGCAAGGGCGGTGGTTAGGATGATACCTCCTTAGGCATAGCGAATTCAGTTGTGGGCTTGCCCTTGGAGGAGGGAGGAGGAGACGCTCTAGATGATTCACTATTATTCGACGAATCGTATTCATCCGCTGCTGTCTTCATCTCCTCCTCCTTGGACTGATAAGACAGAAAATCATTCATGGATGGGAGAGTATCCAAAGGAAATTTCGCGTCGGCATCAAAATAGAATGAACAATTTTTCCCAAAAGTGGGAAGGACCCTATAAGCCCGTCGTTATACCTCATCCAAACACCTATGTAATAGATGACGATGAAGGAAAGAAGTTGAAGAATACTTTTAATGGTGAACATTTGAAAAAAAAAATGCTTAAACGCTGCCACACGATTGTGTAAATTTTACTTGAAAATTTTATGAAAGTCTTGTTCGATATACAAAAATGGCGTCCCTTCATTTTAGTAACTTAATGGCGAAATGCTTAAGTTCACAATCCTTAGGCAAAGGTGATGAAGGAGTATACAAGACTAAGGCGTTTTAAACACTCAGTCGATATTGAAACACACAAGATATTAAGACGTTTGAAACACTTAGCCAAATTAAATAGATGAAAATTGAAGCGCAAAAATTTTTCATTTTACAAAATGCCATAAATACAAAATGCCTTGGGTGGAGGACATAATGAAAAGCAGATTACAAATATGATAGAAAAACGACTAAGTAAAACCTATGATTATGCATAGTCACTTGGAAGAGGATATTCTTTTCGAGGATAAGGTTGGTGAAGTTCTTCTTGAATAGGCACGGGCGGTGGTTAGGATGATACCTCCTCAGGCATAGCGAATTCAGTTGTGGGCTTGCCCTTGGAGGAGGGAGGAGGAGACGTTCTAGATGATTCACTATTATTTGACAAATCGTATTCATCCGCTGCTGTCTTCATCTCCTCCTCCCTGGACTGATAAGACAGAAAATCATTCATGGATGGGAGAGAATCCAAAGGAAATTTCGCGTCAGCATCAAGATAGAATGAACAATTCTTCCCCAAAGTGGGAAGGACCCTATAAGGCCGTCGATATACCTCATCCAACCACCTATGTAATAGATGACGATGAAGGAAAGAAGTTGAAGAATACTTTTAATGGTGAACATTTGAAGAAAATAAATATGCTTAAACGCTGCCACACGATTGTGTAAATTGTATTTGAAAATTTTATTAAAGTCTTGTTCGATATACAAAAATGGCGTCCCTTCATTTTAGTAACTAAATGGCGAAATGCTTAAGTTCAGAATCCTTAGGAAAAGGTGATGAAGGAGTATACAAGACTAAGGCGTTTTAAACACTCAGTCGATATCGAAACACACAGGATATTAAGACGTTTGAAACACTTAGCCAAATTAAATAGATGAAAATTGAAGCGCAAAAATTTTTCATTTTACAAAATGCCATAAATACAAAATGCCTTGGGTGGAGGACATAATAAAAAGGAGATTACAAATATGATAGAAAAACGACTAACTAAAACCTATGATTATGCATAGTCACTTGGAAGAGGATATTCTTTTCGAGGATAAGGTTGGTGAAGTTCTTCTTGAATAGGCAAGGGCGGTGGTTAGGATGATACCTCCTTAGGCATAGCGAATTCAGTTGTGGGCTTGCCCTTGGAGGAGGGAGGAGGAGACGCTCTATATGATTCACTATTATTCGACGAATCGTATTCATCCGCTGCTGTCTTCATCTCCTCCTCCCTGGGCTGATAAGACAGAAAATCATTCATGGATGGGAGAGAATCCAAAGGAAATTTCGCGTCGGCATCAAGATAGAATGAACAATTTTTCCCCAAAGTGGGAAGGACCCTATAAGGCTGTCGATATACCTCATCCAACCACCTATGTAATAGATGACGATGAAGGAAAGAAGTTGAAGAATACTTTTAATGGTGAACATTTGAAGAAAATAAATATGCTTAAACGCTGCCACACGATTGTGTAAATTGTATTTGAAAATTTTATTAAAGTCTTGTTCGATATACAAAAATGGCGTCCCTTCATTTTAGTAACTAAATGGCGAAATGCTTAAGTTCAGAATCCTTAGGAAAAGGTGATGAAGGAGTATACAAGACTAAGGCGTTTTAAACACTCAGTCGATATCGAAACACACAGGATATTAAGACGTTTGAAACACTTAGCCAAATTAAATAGATGAAAATTGAAGCGCAAAAATTTTTCATTTTACAAAATGCCATAAATACAAAATGCCTTGGGTGGAGGACATAATAAAAAGGAGATTACAAATATGATAGAAAAACGACTAACTAAAACCTATGATTATGCATAGTCACTTGGAAGAGGATATTCTTTTCGAGGATAAGGTTGGTGAAGTTCTTCTTGAATAGGCAAGGGCGGTGGTTAGGATGATACCTCCTTAGGCATAGCGAATTCAGTTGTGGGCTTGCCCTTGGAGGAGGGAGGAGGAGACGCTCTATATGATTCACTATTATTCGACGAATCGTATTCATCCGCTGCTGTCTTCATCTCCTCCTCCTTGGACTGATAAGACAGAAAATCATTCATGGATGGGAGAGTATCCAAAGGAAATTTCGCGTCGGCATCAAAATAGAATGAACAATTTTTCCCAAAAGTGGGAAGGACCCTATAAGCCCGTCGTTATACCTCATCCAAACACCTATGTAATAGATGACGATGAAGGAAAGAAGTTGAAGAATACTTTTAATGGTGAACATTTGAAAAAAAAAATGCTTAAACGCTGCCACACGATTGTGTAAATTTTACTTGAAAATTTTATGAAAGTCTTGTTCGATATACAAAAATGGCGTCCCTTCATTTTAGTAACTTAATGGCGAAATGCTTAAGTTCACAATCCTTAGGCAAAGGTGATGAAGGAGTATACAAGACTAAGGCGTTTTAAACACTCAGTCGATATTGAAACACACAAGATATTAAGACGTTTGAAACACTTAGCCAAATTAAATAGATGAAAATTGAAGCGCAAAAATTTTTCATTTTACAAAATGCCATAAATACAAAATGCCTTGGGTGGAGGACATAATGAAAAGCAGATTACAAATATGATAGAAAAACGACTAAGTAAAACCTATGATTATGCATAGTCACTTGGAAGAGGATATTCTTTTCGAGGATAAGGTTGGTGAAGTTCTTCTTGAATAGGCAAGGGCGGTGGTTAGGATGATACCTCCTTAGGCATAGCGAATTCAGTTGTGGGCTTGCCCTTGGAGGAGGGAGGAGGAGACGCTCTAGATGATTCACTATTATTCGACGAATCGTATTCATCCGCTGCTGTCTTCATCTCCTCCTCCTTGGACTGATAAGACAGAAAATCATTCATGGATGGGAGAGTATCCAAAGGAAATTTCGCGTCGGCATCAAAATAGAATGAACAATTTTTCCCAAAAGTGGGAAGGACCCTATAAGCCCGTCGTTATACCTCATCCAAACACCTATGTAATAGATGACGATGAAGGAAAGAAGTTGAAGAATACTTTTAATGGTGAACATTTGAAAAAAAAAATGCTTAAACGCTGCCACACGATTGTGTAAATTTTACTTGAAAATTTTATGAAAGTCTTGTTCGATATACAAAAATGGCGTCCCTTCATTTTAGTAACTTAATGGCGAAATGCTTAAGTTCACAATCCTTAGGCAAAGGTGATGAAGGAGTATACAAGACTAAGGCGTTTTAAACACTCAGTCGATATTGAAACACACAAGATATTAAGACGTTTGAAACACTTAGCCAAATTAAATAGATGAAAATTGAAGCGCAAAAATTTTTCATTTTACAAAATGCCATAAATACAAAATGCCTTGGGTGGAGGACATAATGAAAAGCAGATTACAAATATGATAGAAAAACGACTAAGTAAAACCTATGATTATGCATAGTCACTTGGAAGAGGATATTCTTTTCGAGGATAAGGTTGGTGAAGTTCTTCTTGAATAGGCACGGGCGGTGGTTAGGATGATACCTCCTCAGGCATAGCGAATTCAGTTGTGGGCTTGCCCTTGGAGGAGGGAGGAGGAGACGTTCTAGATGATTCACTATTATTTGACAAATCGTATTCATCCGCTGCTGTCTTCATCTCCTCCTCCCTGGACTGATAAGACAGAAAATCATTCATGGATGGGAGAGAATCCAAAGGAAATTTCGCGTCAGCATCAAGATAGAATGAACAATTCTTCCCCAAAGTGGGAAGGACCCTATAAGGCCGTCGATATACCTCATCCAACCACCTATGTAATAGATGACGATGAAGGAAAGAAGTTGAAGAATACTTTTAATGGTGAACATTTGAAGAAAATAAATATGCTTAAACGCTGCCACACGATTGTGTAAATTGTATTTGAAAATTTTATTAAAGTCTTGTTCGATATACAAAAATGGCGTCCCTTCATTTTAGTAACTAAATGGCGAAATGCTTAAGTTCAGAATCCTTAGGAAAAGGTGATGAAGGAGTATACAAGACTAAGGCGTTTTAAACACTCAGTCGATATCGAAACACACAGGATATTAAGACGTTTGAAACACTTAGCCAAATTAAATAGATGAAAATTGAAGCGCAAAAATTTTTCATTTTACAAAATGCCATAAATACAAAATGCCTTGGGTGGAGGACATAATAAAAAGGAGATTACAAATATGATAGAAAAACGACTAACTAAAACCTATGATTATGCATAGTCACTTGGAAGAGGATATTCTTTTCGAGGATAAGGTTGGTGAAGTTCTTCTTGAATAGGCAAGGGCGGTGGTTAGGATGATACCTCCTTAGGCATAGCGAATTCAGTTGTGGGCTTGCCCTTGGAGGAGGGAGGAGGAGACGCTCTATATGATTCACTATTATTCGACGAATCGTATTCATCCGCTGCTGTCTTCATCTCCTCCTCCCTGGGCTGATAAGACAGAAAATCATTCATGGATGGGAGAGAATCCAAAGGAAATTTCGCGTCGGCATCAAGATAGAATGAACAATTTTTCCCCAAAGTGGGAAGGACCCTATAAGGCTGTCGATATACCTCATCCAACCACCTATGTAATAGATGACGATGAAGGAAAGAAGTTGAAGAATACTTTTAATGGTGAACATTTGAAGAAAATAAATATGCTTAAACGCTGCCACACGATTGTGTAAATTGTATTTGAAAATTTTATTAAAGTCTTGTTCGATATACAAAAATGGCGTCCCTTCATTTTAGTAACTAAATGGCGAAATGCTTAAGTTCAGAATCCTTAGGAAAAGGTGATGAAGGAGTATACAAGACTAAGGCGTTTTAAACACTCAGTCGATATCGAAACACACAGGATATTAAGACGTTTGAAACACTTAGCCAAATTAAATAGATGAAAATTGAAGCGCAAAAATTTTTCATTTTACAAAATGCCATAAATACAAAATGCCTTGGGTGGAGGACATAATAAAAAGGAGATTACAAATATGATAGAAAAACGACTAACTAAAACCTATGATTATGCATAGTCACTTGGAAGAGGATATTCTTTTCGAGGATAAGGTTGGTGAAGTTCTTCTTGAATAGGCAAGGGCGGTGGTTAGGATGATACCTCCTTAGGCATAGCGAATTCAGTTGTGGGCTTGCCCTTGGAGGAGGGAGGAGGAGACGCTCTATATGATTCACTATTATTCGACGAATCGTATTCATCCGCTGCTGTCTTCATCTCCTCCTCCTTGGACTGATAAGACAGAAAATCATTCATGGATGGGAGAGTATCCAAAGGAAATTTCGCGTCGGCATCAAAATAGAATGAACAATTTTTCCCAAAAGTGGGAAGGACCCTATAAGCCCGTCGTTATACCTCATCCAAACACCTATGTAATAGATGACGATGAAGGAAAGAAGTTGAAGAATACTTTTAATGGTGAACATTTGAAAAAAAAAATGCTTAAACGCTGCCACACGATTGTGTAAATTTTACTTGAAAATTTTATGAAAGTCTTGTTCGATATACAAAAATGGCGTCCCTTCATTTTAGTAACTTAATGGCGAAATGCTTAAGTTCACAATCCTTAGGCAAAGGTGATGAAGGAGTATACAAGACTAAGGCGTTTTAAACACTCAGTCGATATTGAAACACACAAGATATTAAGACGTTTGAAACACTTAGCCAAATTAAATAGATGAAAATTGAAGCGCAAAAATTTTTCATTTTACAAAATGCCATAAATACAAAATGCCTTGGGTGGAGGACATAATGAAAAGCAGATTACAAATATGATAGAAAAACGACTAAGTAAAACCTATGATTATGCATAGTCACTTGGAAGAGGATATTCTTTTCGAGGATAAGGTTGGTGAAGTTCTTCTTGAATAGGCACGGGCGGTGGTTAGGATGATACCTCCTCAGGCATAGCGAATTCAGTTGTGGGCTTGCCCTTGGAGGAGGGAGGAGGAGACGTTCTAGATGATTCACTATTATTTGACAAATCGTATTCATCCGCTGCTGTCTTCATCTCCTCCTCCCTGGACTGATAAGACAGAAAATCATTCATGGATGGGAGAGAATCCAAAGGAAATTTCGCGTCAGCATCAAGATAGAATGAACAATTCTTCCCCAAAGTGGGAAGGACCCTATAAGGCCGTCGATATACCTCATCCAACCACCTATGTAATAGATGACGATGAAGGAAAGAAGTTGAAGAATACTTTTAATGGTGAACATTTGAAGAAAATAAATATGCTTAAACGCTGCCACACGATTGTGTAAATTGTATTTGAAAATTTTATTAAAGTCTTGTTCGATATACAAAAATGGCGTCCCTTCATTTTAGTAACTAAATGGCGAAATGCTTAAGTTCAGAATCCTTAGGAAAAGGTGATGAAGGAGTATACAAGACTAAGGCGTTTTAAACACTCAGTCGATATCGAAACACACAGGATATTAAGACGTTTGAAACACTTAGCCAAATTAAATAGATGAAAATTGAAGCGCAAAAATTTTTCATTTTACAAAATGCCATAAATACAAAATGCCTTGGGTGGAGGACATAATAAAAAGGAGATTACAAATATGATAGAAAAACGACTAACTAAAACCTATGATTATGCATAGTCACTTGGAAGAGGATATTCTTTTCGAGGATAAGGTTGGTGAAGTTCTTCTTGAATAGGCAAGGGCGGTGGTTAGGATGATACCTCCTTAGGCATAGCGAATTCAGTTGTGGGCTTGCCCTTGGAGGAGGGAGGAGGAGACGCTCTATATGATTCACTATTATTCGACGAATCGTATTCATCCGCTGCTGTCTTCATCTCCTCCTCCCTGGGCTGATAAGACAGAAAATCATTCATGGATGGGAGAGAATCCAAAGGAAATTTCGCGTCGGCATCAAGATAGAATGAACAATTTTTCCCCAAAGTGGGAAGGACCCTATAAGGCTGTCGATATACCTCATCCAACCACCTATGTAATAGATGACGATGAAGGAAAGAAGTTGAAGAATACTTTTAATGGTGAACATTTGAAGAAAATAAATATGCTTAAACGCTGCCACACGATTGTGTAAATTGTATTTGAAAATTTTATTAAAGTCTTGTTCGATATACAAAAATGGCGTCCCTTCATTTTAGTAACTAAATGGCGAAATGCTTAAGTTCAGAATCCTTAGGAAAAGGTGATGAAGGAGTATACAAGACTAAGGCGTTTTAAACACTCAGTCGATATCGAAACACACAGGATATTAAGACGTTTGAAACACTTAGCCAAATTAAATAGATGAAAATTGAAGCGCAAAAATTTTTCATTTTACAAAATGCCATAAATACAAAATGCCTTGGGTGGAGGACATAATAAAAAGGAGATTACAAATATGATAGAAAAACGACTAACTAAAACCTATGATTATGCATAGTCACTTGGAAGAGGATATTCTTTTCGAGGATAAGGTTGGTGAAGTTCTTCTTGAATAGGCAAGGGCGGTGGTTAGGATGATACCTCCTTAGGCATAGCGAATTCAGTTGTGGGCTTGCCCTTGGAGGAGGGAGGAGGAGACGCTCTATATGATTCACTATTATTCGACGAATCGTATTCATCCGCTGCTGTCTTCATCTCCTCCTCCTTGGACTGATAAGACAGAAAATCATTCATGGATGGGAGAGTATCCAAAGGAAATTTCGCGTCGGCATCAAAATAGAATGAACAATTTTTCCCAAAAGTGGGAAGGACCCTATAAGCCCGTCGTTATACCTCATCCAAACACCTATGTAATAGATGACGATGAAGGAAAGAAGTTGAAGAATACTTTTAATGGTGAACATTTGAAAAAAAAAATGCTTAAACGCTGCCACACGATTGTGTAAATTTTACTTGAAAATTTTATGAAAGTCTTGTTCGATATACAAAAATGGCGTCCCTTCATTTTAGTAACTTAATGGCGAAATGCTTAAGTTCACAATCCTTAGGCAAAGGTGATGAAGGAGTATACAAGACTAAGGCGTTTTAAACACTCAGTCGATATTGAAACACACAAGATATTAAGACGTTTGAAACACTTAGCCAAATTAAATAGATGAAAATTGAAGCGCAAAAATTTTTCATTTTACAAAATGCCATAAATACAAAATGCCTTGGGTGGAGGACATAATGAAAAGCAGATTACAAATATGATAGAAAAACGACTAAGTAAAACCTATGATTATGCATAGTCACTTGGAAGAGGATATTCTTTTCGAGGATAAGGTTGGTGAAGTTCTTCTTGAATAGGCACGGGCGGTGGTTAGGATGATACCTCCTCAGGCATAGCGAATTCAGTTGTGGGCTTGCCCTTGGAGGAGGGAGGAGGAGACGTTCTA
The DNA here is from genome assembly GCA_946814005.1 of Chamaenerion angustifolium. Classification (NCBI taxonomy): domain Eukaryota; kingdom Viridiplantae; phylum Streptophyta; class Magnoliopsida; order Myrtales; family Onagraceae; genus Chamaenerion; species Chamaenerion angustifolium. Next base: position 9,488,739 of record OX328279.1, read on the forward strand.
GATGATTCACTATTATTTGACAAATCGTATTCATCCGCTGCTGTCTTCATCTCCTCCTCCCTGGACTGATAAGACAGAAAATCATTCATGGATGGGAGAGAATCCAAAGGAAATTTCGCGTCAGCATCAAGATAGAATGAACAATTCTTCCCCAAAGTGGGAAGGACCCTATAAGGCCGTCGATATACCTCATCCAACCACCTATGTAATAGATGACGATGAAGGAAAGAAGTTGAAGAATACTTTTAATGGTGAACATTTGAAGAAAATAAATATGCTTAAACGCTGCCACACGATTGTGTAAATTGTATTTGAAAATTTTATTAAAGTCTTGTTCGATATACAAAAATGGCGTCCCTTCATTTTAGTAACTAAATGGCGAAATGCTTAAGTTCAGAATCCTTAGGAAAAGGTGATGAAGGAGTATACAAGACTAAGGCGTTTTAAACACTCAGTCGATATCGAAACACACAGGATATTAAGACGTTTGAAACACTTAGCCAAATTAAATAGATGAAAATTGAAGCGCAAAAATTTTTCATTTTACAAAATGCCATAAATACAAAATGCCTTGGGTGGAGGACATAATAAAAAGGAGATTACAAATATGATAGAAAAACGACTAACTAAAACCTATGATTATGCATAGTCACTTGGAAGAGGATATTCTTTTCGAGGATAAGGTTGGTGAAGTTCTTCTTGAATAGGCAAGGGCGGTGGTTAGGATGATACCTCCTTAGGCATAGCGAATTCAGTTGTGGGCTTGCCCTTGGAGGAGGGAGGAGGAGACGCTCTATATGATTCACTATTATTCGACGAATCGTATTCATCCGCTGCTGTCTTCATCTCCTCCTCCCTGGACTGATAAGACAGAAAATCATTCATGGATGGGAGAGAATCCAAAGGAAATTTCGCGTCGGCATCAAGATAGAATGAACAATTTTTCCCCAAAGTGGGAAGGACCCTATAAGGCTGTCGATATACCTCATCCAACCACCTATGTAATAGATGACGATGAAGGAAAGAAGTTGAAGAATACTTTTAATGGTGAACATTTGAAGAAAATAAATATGCTTAAACGCTGCCACACGATTGTGTAAATTGTATTTGAAAATTTTATTAAAGTCTTGTTCGATATACAAAAATGGCGTCCCTTCATTTTAGTAACTAAATGGCGAAATGCTTAAGTTCAGAATCCTTAGGCAAAGGTGATGAAGGAGTATACAAGACTAAGGCGTTTTAAACACTCAGTCGATATCGAAACACACAGGATATTAAGACGTTTGAAACACTTAGCCAAATTAAATAGATGAAAATTGAAGCGCAAAAATTTTTCATTTTACAAAATGCCATAAATACAAAATGCCTTGGGTGGAGGACATAATAAAAAGGAGATTACAAATATGATAGAAAAACGACTAAGTAAAACCTATGATTATGCATAGTCACTTGGAAGAGGATATTCTTTTCGAGGATAAGGTTGGTGAAGTTCTTCTTGAATAGGCAAGGGCGGTGGTTAGGATGATACCTCCTTAGGCATAGCGAATTCAGTTGTGGGCTTGCCCTTGGAAGAGGGAGGAGGAGACGCTCTATATGATTCACTATTATTCGACGAATCGTATTCATCCGCTGCTGTCTTCATCTCCTCCTCCCTAGACTGATAAGACAGAAAATCATTCATGGATGGGAGAGAATCCAAAGGAAATTTCGCGTCGGCATCAAGATAGAATGAACAATTTTTCCCCAAAGTGGGAAGGACCCTATAAGGCCGTCGATATACCTCATCCAACCAGCTATGTAATAGATGACGATGAAGGAAAGAAGTTGAAGAATACTTTTAATGGTGAACATTTGAAGAAAATAAATATGCTTAAACGCTGCCACACGATTGTGTAAATTGTATTTGAAAATTTTATTAAAGTCTTGTTCGATATACAAAAATGGCGTCCCTTCATTTTAGTAACTAAATGGCGAAATGCTTAAGTTCAGAATCCTTAGGCAAAGGTGATGAAGGACTATACAAGACTAAGGCGTTTTAAACACTCAGTCGATATTGAAACACACAAGATATTAAGGCGTTTGAAACACTTAGCCAAATTAAATAGATGAAAATTGAAGCGCAAAATTTTTTCATTTCACAAAATGGCATAAATACAAAACGCCTTGGGTGGAGGACAAAATAAAAAGGAGATTACAAATATGATAGAAAAACGACTAAGTAAAACCTATGATTATGCATAGTCACTTGGAAGAGGATATTCTTTTCGAGGATAAGGTTGGTGAAGTTCTTCTTGAATAGGCAAGGGCGGTGGTTAGGATGATACCTCCTCAGGCATAGCGAATTCAGTTGTGGGCTTGCCCTTGGAGGAGGGAGGAGGAGACGCTCTAGATGATTCCCTATTATTCGACAAATCGTATTCATCTAATGCTGTCTTCATCTCCTCCTCCCTGGACTGATAAGACAGAAAATCATTCATGGATGGGAGAGAATCCAAAGGAAATTTCGCGTCGGCATCAAGATAGAATGAACAATTTTTCCCCAAAGTGGGAAGGACCCTATAAGGCCGTCGATATACCTCATCCAAACACCTATGTAATAGATGACGATGAAGGAAAGAAGTTGAAGAATACTTTTAATGGTGAGCATTTGAAGAAAATAAATATGCTTAAACGCTGCCACACGATTGTGTAAATTGTATTTGAAAATTTTATTAAAGTCTTGTTCGATATACAAAAATGGCGTCCCTTCATTTTAGTAACTTAATGGCGAAATGCTGCTTCATTTTAGTAACTTCATGGCGAAATGCATAAGTTCAGAATCCTTAGGCAAAGGTGATGAAGAAGTATACAAGTCTAGCGCGTTTTAAACACTAAGTCGATATTGTAACACACAAGATATTACGACGTTTGAAACACTTAGCCAAATTAAAAAGATGAAAATTAAAGCGCAGAAATTTATTCATTTCACAAAATGCCACAAATACAAAACGCATTGCGTGGAGGACATAATGAAAAGGAGATTCCAAATATGACAGAAAAATGACAAAGAAAAATCTATGATTATGCATAGTCACTTGGAAGAGGATCTTCTTTTCGAGGATAAGGTTGGTGAAGTTCTTCTTTAATAGGCAAGGGCGGTGGTTAGGATGATACCTCCTCAGGCAGAGCGAATTTAGTTGTGGGCTTGCCCTTGGAGGAGGGAGGAGGAGACGTTCTAGATGATTCACTATTATTCGATGAATCGTATTCATACGCTGCTTGCTTCATCTCCTCCTCCCTGGACTGATAAGATAGAAAATCATTCATGGATGGGAGCGTATCCATAGGAAATTTCGCGTCGGCATATAGCTATAATGAACATTTTTTCACAAAAGTGGGAAAGACCCAATAAGGTCGTCGTTATCCCCCATCCAAACGCCTATGTAATAGATGACGATGAAGGAAAGAAGTTGAAGAATAATATTAATGGTGAGCATTTGAAAAAAAATATGCTTAAACGCTGCCATCCAATTGTATAAATTGTATTTGAAACTTTTATGAAAGTCTTGTTCGATATACAAAAATGGAGTCGCTTCATTTTAGTAACTTCATGGCGAAATGCATAAGTACAGAATCCTTAGGCAAAGGTGATGAAGAAGTATACAAGTCTAGCGCATTTTAAACACTAAGTCGATATTGAAACATACAAGATATTAAGACGTTTGAAACACTTAGCCAAATTAAATAGATGAAAATTGAAGCGCATAAATATTTCATTTCACAAAATGCCATAAATACAAAACGCCTTGCGTGGAGGACATAATGAAAAGGAGATTACTAATATGACAGAAAAACGGCTAAGTAAAACCTATGATTTTGGATAGTCAATTGGATGAGGATCTTATTTTTGAGGATAAGGTTGGTGAAGTTCTTCTTCAATAGGCAAGGGCGGTGGTTAGGATGATACCTCCTCAGGCAGAGCGAATTCAGTTGTAGGCTTGCCCTTGGAGGAGGGAGGAGGAGACGTTCTAGATGATTCACTATTATTCGACGAATCGTATTCATACGCTGCTTGCTTCATCTCCTCCTCCCTGGACTGATAAGACAGAAAATCATTCATGGATGGGAGTGTATCCATAGGAAATTTCGCGTCGGCATATAGCTATAATGAACATTTTTTCACCAAAGTGGGAAGAACCCAAAAGGTCGTTGTTATCCCCAATACAAACGCCTTTGTAATAGATGATGATGAAGGAAAGAAGTTGAAGAATAATTTTAATGGTGAGCATTTGAAAAAAAATATGCTTAAACGCTGCCATCCAATTGTATAAATCGTATTTGAAACTTTTATGAAAGTCTTGTTCGATATACAAAATGGCGTCGCTTCATTGTAGTAACTTAATGGAAAAATGCTTAAGTTCAGAATCCTTAGGCAAAGGTGATGAAGGAGTATACAAGATTAAGGCATTTTAAACACTCAATCGATATTGTAATAAACAAGATATTAAGACGTTTCAAACACTTAGCCAAATTAAATAGATGAAAATTTATGAGCAGAAATTGCTTCACATCATAAAATGCCATAATTACAAAACTCCATGCGTGGAGGACATAATGAAAAGGAGATTACAAATGTTACAAAAAAACGACTAAGTAAACCCTATGATTATGCATAGACACTTGGAAGAGGTCTTCTTTTTGAGGATAAGGTTGGTGAAGTTCTTCTTGAATAGGCAAGGGCAGTGGTTAGAATGATACCTCCTCACGCGGAGTGAATTCAGTTGTGGGCTTGCCCTTGGAGGACGGAGGAGGAGACGTTCTAGATGATTCACTATTATTCGATGAATCGTATTCATACGCTGCTTGCTTCATCTCCTCCTCCCTGGACTGATAAGACAGAAAATCATTCATGGATGGGAGCGTATCCATAGGAAATTTCGCGTCGGCATATAGCTATAATGAACATTTTTTCACCAAAGTGGGAAGAACCCAATAAGGTCGTTGTTATCCCCAATCCAAACGCCTTTGTAATAGATGACGATGAAGGAAAGAAGTTGAAGAATAATATTAATGATGAACATTTGAAAAAAAAAACATGCTTAAACGTTGCCATCCAATTGTGTAAATTGTACTTGAAACTTTTACGAAAGTCTTGTTCGAAATACAAAACTGGAGTCGCTTGATTTTAGTAACTTAACGGCGAAATGCTTAAGTTCAGAATCCTTAGGCAAAGATGATGAAGAAGCATACAAGACTAAGGAATTTTAAACACTCAGTCGATATTGAAACATACAAGATATTAAGACGTTTGAAACACTTAGCCAAATTAAATAGCTGAAAATTGAAGCGCATAAATATTTTATTTCACAAAATGCCATAAATACAAAACGCCTTGCGTGGAGGACATAATGAAAAGGAGATTACAAATATGACAGAAAAACGGCTAAGTAAAACCTATGATTTTGGATAGTCAATTGGATGAGGATCTTATTTTTGAGGATAAGGTTGGTGAAGTTCTTCTTCAATAGGCAAGGGCGGTGGTTAGGATGATACCTCCTCAGGCAGAGCGAATTCAGTTGTAGGCTTGCCCTTGGAGGAGGGAGGAGGAGACGTTCTAGATGATTCACTATTATTCGACGAATCGTATTCATACGCTGCTTGCTTCATCTCCTCCTCCCTGGACTGATAAGACAGAAAATCATTCATGGATGGGAGTGTATCCATAGGAAATTTCGCGTCGGCATATAGCTATAATGAACATTTTTTCACCAAAGTGGGAAGAACCCAAAAGGTCGTTGTTATCCCCAATCCAAACGCCTTTGTAATAGATGATGATGAAGGAAAGAAGTTGAAGAATAATTTTAATGGTGAGCATTTGAAAAAAAATATGCTTAAACGCTGCCATCCAATTGTATAAATCGTATTTGAAACTTTTATGAAAGTCTTGTTCGATATACAAAATGGCGTCGCTTCATTGTAGTAACTTAATGGAAAAATGCTTAAGTTCAGAATCCTTAGGCAAAGGTGATGAAGGAGTATACAAGATTAAGGCATTTTAAACACTCAATCGATATTGTAATAAACAAGATATTAAGACGTTTCAAACACTTAGCCAAATTAAATAGATGAAAATTTATGAGCAGAAATTGCTTCACATCATAAAATGCCATAATTACAAAACTCCATGCGTGGAGGACATAATGAAAAGGAGATTACAAATGTTACAAAAAAACGACTAAGTAAACCCTATGATTATGCATAGACACTTGGAAGAGGTCTTCTTTTTGAGGATAAGGTTGGTGAAGTTCTTCTTGAATAGGCAAGGGCAGTGGTTAGAATGATACCTCCTCACGCGGAGTGAATTCAGTTGTGGGCTTGCCCTTGGAGGACGGAGGAGGAGACGTTCTAGATGATTCACTATTATTCGATGAATCGTATTCATACGCTGCTTGCTTCATCTCCTCCTCCCTGGACTGATAAGACAGAAAATCATTCATGGATGGGAGCGTATCCATAGGAAATTTCGCGTCGGCATATAGCTATAATGAACATTTTTTCACCAAAGTGGGAAGAACCCAATAAGGTCGTTGTTATCCCCAATCCAAACGCCTTTGCAATAGATGATGATGAAGGAAAGAAGTTGAAGAATAATATTAATGATGAACATTTGAAAAAAAAAACATGCTTAAACGTTGCCATCCAATTGTGTAAATTGTACTTGAAACTTTTACGAAAGTCTTGTTCGAAATACAAAACTGGAGTCGCTTGATTTTAGTAACTTAACGGCGAAATGCTTAAGTTCAGAATCCTTAGGCAAAGATGATGAAGAAGCATACAAGACTAAGGAATTTTAAACACTCAGTCGATATTGAAACATACAAGATATTAAGACGTTTGAAACACTTAGCCAAATTAAATAGATGAAAATTGAAGCGCATAAATTTTTCATTTCACAAAATGCCATAAATACAAAACGCCTTGCGTGGAGGACATAATGAAAAGGAGATTACAAATATGACAGAAAAACGGCTAAGTAAAACCTATGATTTTGGATAGTCAATTGGATGAGGATCTTATTTTTGAGGATAAGGTTGGTGAAGTTCTTCTTCAATAGGCAAGGGCGGTGGTTAGGATGATACCTCCTCAGGCAGAGCGAATTCAGTTGTGGGCTTGCCCTTGGAGGAGGGAGGAGGAGACGTTCTAGATGATTCACTATTATTCGACGAATCGTATTCATACGCTGCTTGCTTCATCTCCTCCTCCTTGGACTGATAAGACAGAAAATCATTCATGGATGGGAGCGTATCCATAGGAAATTTCGCGTCGGCATATAGCTATAATGAAAATTTTTTCACCAAAGTGGGAAGAACCCAATAAGGTCGTTGTTATCCCCAATCCAAACGCCTTTGTAATAGATGATGATGAAGGAAAGAAGTTGAAGAATAATTTTAATGGTGAGCATTTGAAAAAAAATATGCTTAAACGCTGCCATCCAATTGTATAAATCGTATTTGAAACTTTTATGAAAGTCTTGTTCGATATACAAAATGGCGTCGCTTCATTGTAGTAACTTAATGGAAAAATGCTTAAGTTCAGAATCCTTAGGCAAAGGTGATGAAGGAGTATACAAGATTAAGGCATTTTAACACTCAATCGATATTGTAATAAACAAGATATTAAGACGTTTCAAACACTTAGCCAAATTAAATAGATGAAAATTTATGAGCAGAAATTGCTTCACATCATAAAATGCCATAATTACAAAACTCCATGCGTGGAGGACATAATGAAAAGGAGATTACAAATGTGACAAAAAAACGACTAAGTAAATCCTATGATTATGCATAGACACTTGGAAGAGGTCTTCTTTTTGAGGATAAGGTTGGTGAAGTTCTTCTTGAATAGGCAAGGGCAGTGGTTAGGATGATACCTCCTCACGCGGAGTGAATTCAGTTGTGGGCTTGCCCTTGGAGGACGGAGGAGGAGACGTTCTAGATGATTCACTATTATTCGATGAATCGTATTCATACGCTGCTTGCTTCATCTCCTCCTCCCTGGACTGATAAGACAGAAAATCATTCATGGATGGGAGCGTATCCATAGGAAATTTCGCGTCGGCATATAGCTATAATGAACATTTTTTCACCAAAGTGGGAAGAACCCAATAAGGTCGTTGTTATCCCCAATCCAAACGCCTTTGTAATATATGACGATGAAGGAAAGAAGTTGAAGAATAATATTAATGATGAACATTTGAAAAAAAAAACATGCTTAAACGTTGCCATCCAATTGTGTAAATTGTACTTGAAACTTTTACGAAAGTCTTGTTCGAAATACAAAACTGGAGTCGCTTGATTTTAGTAACTTAACGGCGAAATGCTTAAGTTCAGAATCCTTAGGCAAAGATGATGAAGAAGCATACAAGACTAAGGAATTTTAAACACTCAGTCGATATTGAAACATACAAGATATTAAGACATTTGAAACACTTAGCCAAATTAAATAGATGAAAATTGAAGCGCATAAATTTTTCATTTCACAAAATGCCATAAATACAAAACGCCTTGCGTGGAGGACATAATGAAAAGGAGATTACAAATATGACAGAAAAACGGCTAAGTAAAACCTATGATTTTGGATAGTCAATTGGATGAGGATCTTATTTTTGAGGATAAGGTTGGTGAAGTTCTTCTTCAATAGGCAAGGGCGGTGGTTAGGATGATACCTCCTTAGGCAGAGCGAATTCAGTTGTGGGCTTGCCCTTGGAGGAGGGAGGAGGAGACGTTCTAGATGATTCACTATTATTCGACGAATCGTATTCATACGCTGCTTGCTTCATCTCCTCCTCCCTGGACTGATAAGACAGAAAATCATTCATGGATGGGAGCGTATCCATAGGAAATTTCGCGTCGGCATATAGCTATAATGAACATTTTTTCACCAAAGTGGGAAGAACCCAATAAGGTCGTTGTTATCCCCAATCCAAACGCCTTTGTAATAGATGATGATGAAGGAAAGAAGTTGAAGAATAATTTTAATGGTGAGCATTTAAAAAAAAATATGCTTAAACGCTGCCATCCAATTGTATAAATTGTATTTGAAACTTTTAAGAAAGTCTTGTTCGATATACAAAAATGGAGTCGCTTCATTTTAGTAACTTAACGGCGAAATGCTTAAGTTCAGAATCCTTAGGCAAAGATGATGAAGAAGCATACAAGACTAAGGAATTTTAAACACTCAGTCGATATTGAAACATACAAGATATTAAGACGTTTGAAACACTTAGCCAAATTAAATAGATGAAAATTGAAGCGCATAAATTTTTCATTTCACAAAATGCCATAAATACAAAACGCCTTGCGTGGAGGACATAATGAAAAGGAGATTACAAATATGACAGAAAAACGGCTAAGTAAAACCTATGATTTTGGATAGTCAATTGGATGAGGATCTTATTTTTAGTAACTTTATGGCGAAATGCATAAGTTCAGAATCCTTAGGCAAAGGTGATGAACAAGTATACAAGTCTAGCGCGTTTTAAACACTAAGTCGATATTGTAACACACAAGATATTAAGACGTTTGAAACACTTAGCCAAATTAAATAGATGAAAATTGAAGCGCAGAAATTTATTCATTTCACAAAATGCCATAAATACAAAACGCCTTGCGTGGAGGACATAATGATAAGGAGATTCCAAATATGACAGAAAAATGACAAAGAAAAATCTATGATTATGCATAGTCACTTGGAAGAGGATCTTCTTTTGTAGGATAAGGTTGGTGAAGTTCTTCTTTAATAGGCAAGGGCGGTGGTTAGGATGATACCTCCTCAGGCAGAGCGAATTTAGTTGTGGGCTTGCACTTGGAGTAGGGAGGAGGAGACGTTCTAGATGATTCACTATTATTCGATGAATCGTATTCATACGCTGCTTGCTTCATCTCCTCCTCCCTAGACTGATAAGACAGAAAATCATTCATGGATGGGAGCGTATCCATAGGAAATTTCGCGTCGGCATATAGCTATAATGAACATTTTTTCACCAAAGTGGGAAGAACCCAATAAGGTCGTTGTTATCCCCAATCCAAACGCCTTTGTAATAGATGACGATGAAGGAAAGAAGTTGAAGAATAATTTTAATGGTGAGCATTTGAAAAAAAATATGCTTAAACGCTGCCATCCAATTGTATAAATTGTATTTGAAACTTTTATAAAAGTCTTGTTCGATATACAAAACTGGAGTCGCTTGATTTTAGTAACTTCATGGCGAAATGCATAAGTTCAGAATCCTTAGGAAAAGGTGATGAACAAGTATACAAGTCTAGCGCGTTTTAAACACTAAGTCAATATTGAAACACACAAGATATTAAGACGTTTGAAACACTTAGCCAAATTAAATAGATGAAAATTGAAGCGCAAAAATTTATTCATTTCACAAAATGACATAAATAGAAAATGGCTTGCGTGGAGGACATAATGAAAAGGAGATTACAAATATGACAGAAAAACGACTAAGTAAAACCTATGATTATGGATAGTCAATTGGATGAGGATCTTATTTTTGAGGATAAGGTTGGAGAAGTTCTTCTTCAATAGGCAAGGGCGGTGGTTAGGATGATACCTCTTCAGGCAGAGCGAATTCAGTTGTGGGCTTGCCCTTGGAGGAGGGAGGAGGAGACGTTCTAGATGATTCACTATTATTCGACGAATCGTATTCATACGCTGCTTGCTTCATCTCCTCCTCCCTGGACTGATAAGACTGAAAATCATTCATGGATGGGAGCGTATCCATAGGAAATTTCGCGTCGGCATATAGCTATAATGAACATTTTTTCACCAAAGTGGGAAAGACCCAATAAGGTCGTCGTTATCCCCCATCCAAACGCCTATGTAATAGATTACGATGAAGGAAAGAAGTTGAAGAATAATATTAATGGTGAGCATTTAAAAAAAAATATGCTTAAACGCTGCCATCCAATTGTATAAATTGTATTTGAAACTTTTAAGAAAGTCTTGTTCGATATACAAAAATGGAGTCGCTTCATTTTAGTAACTTAACGGCGAAATGCTTAAGTTCAGAATCCTTAGGCAAAGATGATGAAGAAGCATACAAGACTAAGGAATTTTAAACACTCAGTCGATATTGAAACATACAAGATATTAAGACGTTTGAAACACTTAGCCAAATTAAATAGATGAAAATTGAAGCGCATAAATTTTTCATTTCACAAAATGCCATAAATACAAAACGCCTTGCGTGGAGGACATAATGAAAAGGAGATTACAAATATGACAGAAAAACGGCTAAGTAAAACCTATGATTTTGGATAGTCAATTGGATGAGGATCTTATTTTTGAGGATAAGGTTGGTGAAGTTCTTCTTCAATAGGCAAGGGCGGTGGTTAGGATGATACCTCCTCAGGCAGAGCGAATTCAGTTGTGGGCTTGCCCTTGGAGGAGGGAGGAGGAGACGTTCTAGATGATTCACTATTATTCGACAAATCGTATTCATCCGCTGCTGTCTTCATCTCCTCCTCCCTGGACTGATAAGACAGAAAATCATTCATGGATGGGAGAGAATCCAAAGGAAATTTCGCGTCGGCATCAAGATAGAATGAACAATTTTTCCCCAAAGTGGAAAGGACCCTATAAGGCCGTCGATATACCTCATCCAAACACCTATGTAATAGATGACGATGAAGGAAAGAAGTTGAAGAATACTTTTAATGGTGAACATTTGAAGAAAATAAATATGCTTAAACGCTGCCACACGATTGTGTAAATTGTATTTGAAAATTTTATTAAAGTCTTGTTCGATATACAAAAATGGCGTCCCTTCATTTTAGTAACTAAATGGCGAAATGCTTAAGTTCAGAATCCTTAGGCAAAGGTGATGAAGGAGTATACAAGACTAAGGCGTTTTAAACACTCAGTCGATATTGAAACACACAAGATATTAAGACGTTTGAAACACTTAGCCAAATTAAATAGATGAAAATTGAAGCGCAAAAATTTTTCATTTTACAAAATGCCATAAATACAAAATGCCTTGGGTGGAGGACATAATGAAAAGGAGATTACAAATATGATAGAAAAACGACTAAGTAAAACCTATGATTATGCATAGTCACTTGGAAGAGGATATTCTTTTCGAGGATAAGGTTGGTGAAGTTCTTCTTGAATAGGCAAGGGCGGTGGTTAGGATGATACCTCCTTAGGCATAGCGAAATCAGTTGTGGGCTTGCCCTTGGAGGAGGGAGGAGGAGACGCTCTAGATGATTCACTATTATTCGACGAATCGTATTCATCCGCTGCTGTCTTCATCTCCTCCTCCTTGGACTGATAAGACAGAAAATCATTCATGGATGGGAGAGTATCCAAAGGAAATTTCGCGTCGGCATCAAGATAGAATGAACAATTTTTCCCCAAAGGGGGAAGGACCCTATAAGCCCGTCGTTATACCTCATCCAAACACCTATGTAATAGATGACGATGAAGGAAAGAAGTTGAAGAATACTTTTAATGGTGAACATTTGAAAAAAAAAATGCTTAAACGCTGCCACACGATTGTGTAAATTTTACTTGAAAATTTTATGAAAGTCTTGTTCGATATACAAAAATGGCGTCCCTTCATTTTAGTAACTTAATGGCGAAATGCTTAAGTTCACAACCCTTAGGCAAAGGTGATGAAGGAGTATACAAGACTAAGGCGTTTTAAACACTCAGTCGATATTGAAACACATAAGATATTAAGACGTTTGAAACACTTAGCCAAATTAAATAGATGAAAATTGAAGCGCAAAATGTTTTCATTTCACAAAATGGCATAAATACAAAACGCCTTGCGTGGAGGACATAATGAAAAGGAGATTACAAATATGACAGAAAAACGGCTAAGTAAAACCTATGATTTTGGATAGTCAATTGGATGAGGATCTTATTTTTGAGGATAAGGTTGGTGAAGTTCTTCTTCAATAGGCAAGGGCGGTGGTTAGGATGATACCTCCTCAGGCAGAGCGAATTCAGTTGTGGGCTTGCCCTTGGAGGAGGGAGGAGGAGACGTTCTAGATGATTCACTATTATTCGACAAATCGTATTCATCCGCTGCTGTCTTCATCTCCTCCTCCCTGGACTGATAAGACAGAAAATCATTCATGGATGGGAGAGAATCCAAAGGAAATTTCGCGTCGGCATCAAGATAGAATGAACAATTTTTCCCCAAAGTGGAAAGGACCCTATAAGGCCGTCGATATACCTCATCCAAACACCTATGTAATAGATGACGATGAAGGAAAGAAGTTGAAGAATACTTTTAATGGTGAACATTTGAAGAAAATAAATATGCTTAAACGCTGCCACACGATTGTGTAAATTGTATTTGAAAATTTTATTAAAGTCTTGTTCGATATACAAAAATGGCGTCCCTTCATTTTAGTAACTAAATGGCGAAATGCTTAAGTTCAGAATCCTTAGGCAAAGGTGATGAAGGAGTATACAAGACTAAGGCGTTTTAAACACTCAGTCGATATTGAAACACACAAGATATTAAGACGTTTGAAACACTTAGCCAAATTAAATAGATGAAAATTGAAGCGCAAAAATTTTTCATTTTACAAAATGCCATAAATACAAAATGCCTTGGGTGGAGGACATAATGAAAAGGAGATTACAAATATGATAGAAAAACGACTAAGTAAAACCTATGATTATGCATAGTCACTTGGAAGAGGATATTCTTTTCGAGGATAAGGTTGGTGAAGTTCTTCTTGAATAGGCAAGGGCGGTGGTTAGGATGATACCTCCTTAGGCATAGCGAAATCAGTTGTGGGCTTGCCCTTGGAGGAGGGAGGAGGAGACGCTCTAGATGATTCACTATTATTCGACGAATCGTATTCATCCGCTGCTGTCTTCATCTCCTCCTCCTTGGACTGATAAGACAGAAAATCATTCATGGATGGGAGAGTATCCAAAGGAAATTTCGCGTCGGCATCAAGATAGAATGAACAATTTTTCCCCAAAGGGGGAAGGACCCTATAAGCCCGTCGTTATACCTCATCCAAACACCTATGTAATAGATGACGATGAAGGAAAGAAGTTGAAGAATACTTTTAATGGTGAACATTTGAAAAAAAAAATGCTTAAACGCTGCCACACGATTGTGTAAATTTTACTTGAAAATTTTATGAAAGTCTTGTTCGATATACAAAAATGGCGTCCCTTCATTTTAGTAACTTAATGGCGAAATGCTTAAGTTCACAACCCTTAGGCAAAGGTGATGAAGGAGTATACAAGACTAAGGCGTTTTAAACACTCAGTCGATATTGAAACACATAAGATATTAAGACGTTTGAAACACTTAGCCAAATTAAATAGATGAAAATTGAAGCGCAAAATGTTTTCATTTCACAAAATGGCATAAATACAAAACGCAATGCGTGGAGGACATAATGAAAAGGAGATTACAAATATGATAGAAAAACGACTAAGTAAAACCTATGATTATGCATAGTCACTTGGAAGAGGATCTTCTTTTCGAGGATAAGGTTGGTGAAGTTCTTCTTGAATAGGCACGGGCGGTGGTTAGGATGATACCTCCTCAGGCATAGCGAATTCAGTTGTGGGCTTGCCCTTGGAGGAGGGAGGAGGAGACGCTCTAGATGATTCACTATTATTCGACAAATCGTATTCATCCGATGCTGTCTTCATCTCCTCCTCCCTGGACTGATAAGACAGAAAATCATTCATGGATGGGAGAGAATCCAAAGGAAATTTCGCGTCGGCATCAAGATAGAATGAACAATTTTTCCCCAAAGTGGGAAGGACCCTATAAGGCCATCGATATACCTCATCCAAACACCTATGTAATAGATGACGATGAAGGAAAGAAGTTGAAGAATACTTTTAATGATGAACATTTGAAGAAAATAAATATGCTTAAACGCTGCCACACGATTGTGTAAATTGTATTTGAAGTCTTGTTCGATATACAAAAATGGCGTCCCTTCATTTTAGTAACTTAATGGCGAAATGCTGCTTCATTTTAGTAACTTCATGGCGAAATGCATAAGTTCAGAATCCTTAGGCAAAGGTGATGAAGAAGTATACAAGTCTAGCGCGTTTTAAACACTAAGTCGATATTGTAACACACAAGATATTACGACGTTTGAAACACTTAGCCAAATTAAATAGATGAAAATTAAAGCGCAGAAATTTATTCATTTCACAAAATGCCACAAATACAAAACGCCTTGCGTGGAGGACATAATGAAAAGGAGATTCCAAATATGACAGAAAAATGACAAAGAAAAATCTATGATTATGCATAGTCACTTGGAAGAGGATATTCTTTTCGAGGATAAGGTTGGTGAAGTTCTTCTTTAATAGGCAAGGGAGGTGGTTAGGATGATACCTCCTCAGGCAGAGCGAATTTAGTTCTGGGCTTGCCCTTGGAGGAGGGAGGAGGAGACGTTCTAGATGATTCACTATTATTCGATGAATCGTATTCATACGCTGCTTGCTTCATCTCCTCCTCCCTGGACTGATAAGATAGAAAATCATTCATGGATGGGAGCGTATCCATAGGAAATTTCGCGTCGGCATATAGCTATAATGAACATTTTTTCACAAAAGTGGGAAAGACCCAATAAGGTCGTCGTTATCCCCCATCCAAACGCCTATGTAATAGATGACGATGAAGGAAAGAAGTTGAAGAATAATATTAATGGTGAGCATTTGAAAAAAAATATGCTTAAACGCTGCCATCCAATTGTATAAATTGTATTTGAAACTTTTATGAAAGTCTTGTTCGATATACAAAAATGGAGTCGCTTCATTTTAGTAACTTCATGGCGAAATGCATAAGTACAGAATCCTTAGGCAAAGGTGACGAAGAAGTATACAAGTCTAGCGCATTTTAAACACTAAGTCGATATTGAAACACAGAAGATATTAAGACATTTGAAACACTTAGCCAAATTAAATAGATGAAAATTGAAGCGCAGAAATTTTTCATTTCACAAAATGCCATAAATACAAAACGCCTTGCGTGGAGGACGTAATGAAAAGGAGATTACAAATATGACAGAAAAACGACTACGTAAAACCTATGATTATGGATAGTCACTTGGAAGAGGATCTTCTTTTCGAGGATAAGGTTGGTGAAGTTCTTCTTCAATAGGCAAGGGCGGTGGTTAGGATGATACCTCCTCAGGCAGAGCGAATTTAGTTGTGGGCTTGCCCTTGGAGGAGGGAGGAGGAGACGTTCTAGATGATTCACTATTATTCGACGAATCGTATTCATACGCTGCTTGCTTCATCTCCTCCTCCCTGGACTGATAAGACAGAAAATCATTCATGGATGGGAGCGTATCCATAGGAAATTTCGCGTCGGCATATAGCTATAATGAACATTTTTTCACCAAAGTGGGAAGAACCCAATAAGGTCGTTGTTATCCCCAATCCAAACGCCTTTGTAATAGATGACGATGAAGGAAAGAAGTTGAAGAATAATATTAATGATGAACATTTGAAAAAAAAAACATGCTTAAACGTTGCCATCCAATTGTGTAAATTGTACTTGAAACTTTTACGAAAGTCTTGTTCGAAATACAAAACTGGAGTCGCTTGATTTTAGTAACTTAACGGCGAAATGCTTAAGTTCAGAATCCTTAGGCAAAGATGATGAAGAAGCATACAAGACTAAGGAATTTTAAACACTCAGTCGATATTGAAACATACAAGATATTAAGACGTTTGAAACACTTAGCCAAATTAAATAGATGAAAATTGAAGCGCATAAATTTTTCATTTCACAAAATGCCATAAATACAAAACGCCTTGCGTGGAGGACATAATGAAAAGGAGATTACAAATATGACAGAAAAACGGCTAAGTAAAACCTATGATTTTGGATAGTCAATTGGATGAGGATCTTATTTTTGAGGATAAGGTTGGTGAAGTTCTTCTTCAATAGGCAAGGGCGGTGGTTAGGATGATACCTCCTCAGGCAGAGCGAATTCAGTTGTGGGCTTGCCCTTGGAGGAGGGAGGAGGAGACGTTCTAGATGATTCACTATTATTCGACGAATCGTATTCATACGCTGCTTGCTGCATCTCCTCCTCCCTGGACTGATAAGACAGAAAATCATTCATGGATGGGAGCATATCCATAGGAAATTTCGCGTCGGCATATAGCTATAATGAACATTCTTTCACCAAAGTGGGAAGAACCCAATAAGGTCGTTGTTATCCCCAATCCAAACGCCTTTGTAATAGATGATGATGAAGGAAAGAAGTTGAAGAATAATTTTAATGGTGAGCATTTGAAAAAAAATATGCTTAAACGCTGCCATCCAATTGTATAAATCGTATTTGAAACTTTTATGAAAGTCTTGTTCGATATACAAAATGGCGTCGCTTCATTGTAGTAACTTAATGGAAAAATGCTTAAGTTCAGAATCCTTAGGCAAAGGTGATGAAGGAGTATACAAGATTAAGGCATTTTAACACTCAATCGATATTGTAATAAACAAGATATTAAGACGTTTCAAACACTTAGCCAAATTAAATAGATGAAAATTTATGAGCAGAAATTGCTTCACATCATAAAATGCCATAATTACAAAACTCCATGCGTGGAGGACATAATGAAAAGGAGATTACAAATGTGACAAAAAAACGACTAAGTAAACCCTATGATTATGCATAGACACTTGGAAGAGGTCTTCTTTTTGAGGATAAGGTTGGTGAAGTTCTTCTTGAATAAGCAAGGGCAGTGGTTAGGATGATACCTCCTCACGCGGAGTGAATTCAGTTGTGGGCTTGCCCTTGGAGGACGGAGGAGGAGACGTTCTAGATGATTCACTATTACTCGATGAATCGTATTCATACGCTGCTTGCTTCATCTCCTCCTCCCTGGACTGATAAGACATAAAATCACTCATGGATGGGAGCGTATCCATAGGAAATTTCGCGTCGGCATATAGCTATAATGAACATTTTTTCACCAAAGTGGGAAGAACCCAATAAGGTCGTTGTTATCCCCAATCCAAACGCCTTTGTAATAGATGACGATGAAGGAAAGAAGTTGAAGAATAATATTAATGGTGAGCATTTGAAAAAAAATATGCTTAAACGCTGCCATCCAATTGTATAAATTGTATTTGAAAATTTTATGAAAGTCTTGTTCGATATACAAAAATGGAGTCGCTTCATTTTAGTAACTTTATGGCGAAATGCATAAGTTCAGAATCCTTAGGCAAAGGTGATGAACAAGTATACAAGTCTAGCGCGTTTTAAACACTAAGTCGATATTGTAACACACAAGATATTAAGACGTTTGAAACACTTAGCCAAATTAAATAGATGAAAATTGAAGCGCAAAAATTTATTCATTTCACAAAATGCCATAAATAGAAAATGGCTTGCGTGGAGGACATAATGAAAAGGAGATTACAAATATGACAGAAAAACGACTAAGTAAAACCTATGATTATGGATAGTCAATTGGATGAGGATCTTATTTTTGAGGATAAGGTTGGAGAAGTTCTTCTTCAATAGGCAAGGGCGGTGGTTAGGATGATACCTCTTCAGGCAGAGCGAATTCAGTTGTGGGCTTGCCCTTGGAGGAGGGAGGAGGAGACGTTCTAGATGATTCACTATTATTCGACGAATCGTATTCATACGCTGCTTGCTTCATCTCCTCCTCCCTGGACTGATAAGACAGAAAATCATTCATGGATGGGAGCGTATCCATAGGAAATTTCGCGTCGGCATATAGCTATAATGAACATTTTTTCACCAAAGTGGGAAAGACCCAATAAGGTCGTCGTTATCCCCCATCCAAACGCCTATGTAATAGATTACGATGAAGGAAAGAAGTTGAAGAATAATATTAATGGTGAGCATTTAAAAAAACATATGCTTAAACGCTGCCATCCAATTGTATAAATTGTATTTGATACTTTTAAGAAAGTCTTGTTCGATATACAAAAATGGAGTCGCTTCATTTTAGTAACTTAACGGCGAAATGCTTAAGTTCAGAATCCTTAGGCAAAGATGATGAAGAAGCATACAAGACTAAGGAATTTTAAACACTCAGTCGATATTGAAACATACAAGATATTAAGACGTTTGAAACACTTAGCCAAATTAAATAGATGAAAATTGAAGCGCATAAATTTTTCATTTCACAAAATGCCATAAATACAAAACGCCTTGCGTGGAGGACATAATGAAAAGGAGATTACAAATATGACAGAAAAACGGCTAAGTAAAACCTATAATTTTGGATAGTCAATTGGATGAGGATCTTATTTTTGAGGATAAGGTTGGTGAAGTTCTTCTTCAATAGGCAAGGGCGGTGGTTAGGATGATACCTCCTCAGGCAGAGCGAATTCAGTTGTGGGCTTGCCCTTGGAGGAGGGAGGAGGAGACGTTCTAGATGATTCACTATTATTCGACGAATCGTATTCATACGCTGCTTGCTTCATCTCCTCCTCCCTGGACTGATAAGACAGAAAATCATTCATGGATGGGAGCGTATCCATAGGAAATTTCGCGTCGGCATATAGCTATAATGAACATTTTTTCACCAAAGTGGGAAGAACCCAATAAGGTCGTTGTTATCCCCAATCCAAACGCCTTTGTAATAGATGATGATGAAGGAAAGAAGTTGAAGAATAATTTTAATGGTGAGCATTTGAAAAAAAATATGCTTAAACGCTGCCATCCAATTGTATAAATCGTATTTGAAACTTTTATGAAAGTCTTGTTCGATATACAAAATGGCGTCGCTTCATTGTAGTAACTTAATGGAAAAATGCTTAAGTTCAGAATCCTTAGGCAAAGGTGATGAAGGAGTATACAAGATTAAGGCATTTTAACACTCAATCGATATTGTAATAAACAAGATATTAAGACGTTTCAAACACTTAGCCAAATTAAATAGATGAAAATTTATGAGCAGAAATTGCTTCACATCATAAAATGCCATAATTACAAAACTCCATGCGTGGAGGACATAATGAAAAGGAGATTACAAATGTGACAAAAAAACGACTAAGTAAATCCTATGATTATGCATAGACACTTGGAAGAGGTCTTCTTTTTGAGGATAAGGTTGGTGAAGTTCTTCTTGAATAGGCAAGGGCAGTGGTTAGGATGATACCTCCTCACGCGGAGTGAATTCAGTTGTGGGCTTGCCCTTGGAGGACGGAGGAGGAGACGTTCTAGATGATTCACTATTATTCGATGAATCGTATTCATACGCTGCTTGCTTTATCTCCTCCTCCCTGGACTGATAAGACAGAAAATCATTCATGGATGGGAGCGTATCCATAGGAAATTTTGCGTCGGCATATAGCTATAATGAACATTTTTTCACCAAAGTGGGAAGAACCCAATAAGGTCGTTGTTATCCCCAATCCAAACGCCTTTGTAATAGATGACGATGAAGGAAAGAAGTTGAAGAATAATTTTAATGGTGAGCATTTGAAAAAAAATATGCTTAAACGCTACCATCCAATTGTATAAATTGTATTTGAAACTTTTATGAAAGTCTTGTTCGATATACAAAACTGGAGTCGCTTGATTTTAGTAACTTCATGGCGAAATGCATAAGTTCAGAATCCTTAGGAAAAGGTGATGAAGAAGTATACAAGTCTAGCGCGTTTTAAACACTAAGTCGATATTGAAACACACAAGATATTAAGACGTTTGAAACACTTAGCCAAATTAAATAGATGAAAATTGAAGCGCAAAAATTTATTCATTTCACAAAATGCCATAAATAGAAAATGGCTTGCGTGGAGGACATAATGAAAAGGAGATTACAAATATGACAGAAAAACGACTAAGTAAAACCTATGATTATGGATAGTCAATTGGATGAGGATCTTATTTTTGAGGATAAGGTTGGAGAAGTTCTTCTTCAATAGGCAAGGGCGGTGGTTAGGATGATACCTCTTCAGGCAGAGCGAATTCAGTTGTGGGCTTGCCCTTGGAGGAGGGAGGAGGAGACGTTCTAGATGATTCACTATTATACGACGAATCGTATTCATACGCTGCTTGCTTCATCTCCTCCTCCCTGGACTGATAAGACAGAAAATCATTCATGGATGGGAGCGTATCCATAGGAAATTTCGCGTCGGCATATAGCTATAATGAACATTTTTTCACCAAAGTGGGAAAGACCCAATAAGGTCGTCGTTATCCCCCATCCAAACGCCTATGTAATAGATTACGATGAAGGAAAGAAGTTGAAGAATAATATTAATGGTGAGCATTTAAAAAAAAATATGCTTAAACGCTGCCATCCAATTGTATAAATTGTATTTGAAACTTTTAAGAAAGTCTTGTTCGATATACAAAAATGGAGTCGCTTCATTTTAGTAACTTCATGGCGAAATGCATAAGTTCAGAATCCTTAGGCAAAGGTGATGAAGAAGTATACAAGTCTAGCGCGTTTTAAACACTAAGTCGATACTGTAACACACAAGATATTACGACGTTTGAAACACTTAGCCAAATTAAATAGATGAAAATTGAAGCGCATAAATTTATTCATTTCTCAAAATGCCATAAATACAAAACGCCTTGCGTGGAGGACATAATGAAAAGGAGATTCCAAATATGACAGAAAAATGACAAAGAAAAATCTATGATTATGGATAGTCACTTGGAAGAGGATCTTCTTTTCGAGGATAAGGTTGGTGAAGTTCTTCTTCAATAGGCAAGGGCCGTGGTTAGGATGATACCTCGTCAGGCAGAGCGAATTCAGTAGTGGGCTTGCCCTTGGAGGAGGGAGGAGGAGACGTTCTAGATCATTCACTATTATTCGATGAATCGTATTCATACGCTGCTTGCTTCATCTCCTCCTCCCTAGACTGATAAGACAGAAAATCATTCATGGATGGGAGCGTATCCATAGGAAATTTCGCGTCGGCATATAGCTATAATGAACATTTTTTCACCAAAGTGGGAAAGACCCAATAAGGTCGTCGTTATCCCCCATCCAAACGCCTATGTAATAGATGACGATGAAGGAAAGAAGTTGAAGAATAATATTAATGGTGAGCATTTAAAAAAAAATATGCTTAAACGCTGCCATCCAATTGTATAAATTGTATTTGATACTTTTAAGAAAGTCTTGTTCGATATACAAAAATGGAGTCGCTTCATTTTAGTAACTTCATGGCGAAATGCATAAGTTCAGAATCCTTAGGCAAAGGTGATGAAGAAGTATACAAGTCTAGCGCGTTTTAAACACTAAGTCGATACTGTAACACACAAGATATTACGACGTTTGAAACACTTAGCCAAATTAAATAGATGAAAATTGAAGCGCAGAAATTTATTCATTTCACAAAATGCCATAAATACAAAACGCCTTGCGTGGAGGACATAATGATAAGGAGATTCCAAATATGACAGAAAAATGACAAAGAAAAATCTATGATTATGCATAGTCACTTGGAAGAGGATCTTCTTTTAGAGGATAAGGTTGGTGAAGTTCTTCTTTAATAGGCAATGGCGGTGGTTAGGATGATACCTCCTCAGGCAGAGTGAATTTAGTTTTGGGCTTGCCCTTGGAAGAGGGAGGAGGAGACGTTCTAGATGATTCACTATTATTCGATGAATCATATTCATACGCTGCTTGCTTCATCTCCTCCTCCCTGGACTGATAAGACAGAAAATCATTCATGGATGGAAGCGTATCCATAGGAAATTTCGCGTCGGCATATAGCTATAATGAACATTTTTTCACCAAAGTGGGAAGAACCCAATAAGGTCGTTGTTATCCCCAATGCAAACGCCTTTGTAATAGATGACGATGAAGGAAAGAAGTTGAAGAATAATATTAATGGTGAACATTTGAAAAAAAACATGCTTAAACGTTGCCATCCAATTGTATAAATTGTACTTGAAACTTTTACGAAAGTCTTGTTCGAAATACAAAACTGGAGTCGCTTGATTTTAGTAACTTAACGGCGAAATGCTTAAGTTTAGAATCCTTAGGCAAAGGGGATGAAGAAGCATACAAGACTAAGGCGTTTTAAACACTCAGTCGATATTGAAACATACAAGATATTAAGACGTTTGAAACACTTAGCCAAATTAAATAGATGAAAATTGAAGCGAATAAATTTTTCATTTCACAAAATGCCGTAAATACAAAACGCCTTGCGTGGAGGACATAATGAAAAGGAGATTACAAATATGACAGAAAAACGACTAAGTAAAACCTATGATTATGGATAGTCAATTGGATGAGGATCTTATTTTTGTGGATAAGGTTGGTGAAGTTCTTCTTCAATAGGCAAGGGCGGTGGTTAGGATGATACCTCCTCAGGCAGAGCGAATTCAGTTGTGGGCTTGCCCTTGGAGGAGGGAGGAGGAGACGTTCTAGATGATTCACTATTATTCGACTAATCGTATTCATACGCTGCTTGCTTCATCTCCTCCTCCCTGGACTGATAAGACAGAAAATCATTCATGGATGGGAGCGTATCCATAGGAAATTTCGCGTCGGCATATATCTATAATGAACATTTTTTCACCAAAGTGGGAAAGACCCACTAAGGTCGTCGTTATCCCCCATCCAAACGCCTATGTAATAGATGACGATGAAGGAAAGAAGTTGAAGAATAATTTTAATGGTGAGCATTTGAAAAAAATATGTTTAAATGCTGCCATCCAATTGTATAAATAGTATTTGAAACTTTTATGAAAGTCTTGTTCGATATACAAAAATGGAGTCGCTACATTTTAGTAACTTCATGGCGAAATGCATAAGTTCAGAATCCTTGGGCAAAGGTGATGAAGAAGCATACAAGACTAAGGCGTTTTAAACACTCAGTCGATATTGAAACATACAAGATATTAAGACGTTTGAAACACTTAGCCAAATGAAATAGATGAAAATTGAAGCGAATAAATTTTTCATTTCACAAAATGCCGTAAATACAAAACGCCTTGCGTGGAGGACATAATGAAAAGGAGATTACAAATATGACAGAAAAACGACTAAGTAAAACCTATGATTATGGATAGTCAATTGGATGAGGATCTTATTTTTGAGGATAAGGTTCGTGAAGTTCTTCTTCAATAGGCAAGGGCGGTGGTTAGGATGATACCTCCTCAGGCAGAGCGAATTCAGTTGTGGGCTTTCCCTTGGAGGAGGGAGGAGGAGACGTTCTAGATGATTCACTATTATTCGACGAATCGTATTCATATGCTGCTTGCTTCATCTCCTCCTCCCTGGACTGATAAGACAGAAAATCATTCATGGATGGGAGCGTATCCATAGAAAATTTCGCGTCGGCATATAGCTATAATGAACATTTTTTCACCAAAGTTGGAAAGACCCAATAAGGTCGTCGTTATCCCCAATGCAAACGCCTTTGTAATAGATGACGATGAAGGAAAGAAGTTGAAGAATAATATTAATGGTGAACATTTGAAAAAAAACATGCTTAAACGTTGCCATCCAATTGTATAAATTGTACTTGAAACTTTTACGAAAGTCTTGTTCGAAATACAAAACTGGAGTCGCTTGATTTTAGTAACTTAACGGCGAAATGCTTAAGTTTAGAATCCTTAGGCAAAGGGGATGAAGAAGCATACAAGACTAAGGCGTTTTAAACACTCAGTCGATATTGAAACATACAAGATATTAAGACGTTTGAAACACTTAGCCAAATTAAATAGATGAAAATTGAAGCGAATAAATTTTTCATTTCACAAAATGCCGTAAATACAAAACGCCTTGCGTGGAGGACATAATGAAAAGGAGATTACAAATATGACAGAAAAACGACTAAGTAAAACCTATGATTATGGATAGTCAATTGGATGAGGATCTTATTTTTGTGGATAAGGTTGGTGAAGTTCTTCTTCAATAGGCAAGGGCGGTGGTTAGGATGATACCTCCTCAGGCAGAGCGAATTCAGTTGTGGGCTTGCCCTTGGAGGAGGGAGGAGGAGACGTTCTAGATGATTCACTATTATTCGACTAATCGTATTCATACGCTGCTTGCTTCATCTCCTCCTCCCTGGACTGATAAGACAGAAAATCATTCATGGATGGGAGCGTATCCATAGGAAATTTCGCGTCGGCATATATCTATAATGAACATTTTTTCACCAAAGTGGGAAAGACCCACTAAGGTCGTCGTTATCCCCCATCCAAACGCCTATGTAATAGATGACGATGAAGGAAAGAAGTTGAAGAATAATTTTAATGGTGAGCATTTGAAAAAAATATGTTTAAATGCTGCCATCCAATTGTATAAATAGTATTTGAAACTTTTATGAAAGTCTTGTTCGATATACAAAAATGGAGTCGCTACATTTTAGTAACTTCATGGCGAAATGCATAAGTTCAGAATCCTTGGGCAAAGGTGATGAAGAAGCATACAAGACTAAGGCGTTTTAAACACTCAGTCGATATTGAAACATACAAGATATTAAGACGTTTGAAACACTTAGCCAAATGAAATAGATGAAAATTGAAGCGAATAAATTTTTCATTTCACAAAATGCCGTAAATACAAAACGCCTTGCGTGGAGGACATAATGAAAAGGAGATTACAAATATGACAGAAAAACGACTAAGTAAAACCTATGATTATGGATAGTCAATTGGATGAGGATCTTATTTTTGAGGATAAGGTTCGTGAAGTTCTTCTTCAATAGGCAAGGGCGGTGGTTAGGATGATACCTCCTCAGGCAGAGCGAATTCAGTTGTGGGCTTTCCCTTGGAGGAGGGAGGAGGAGACGTTCTAGATGATTCACTATTATTCGACGAATCGTATTCATATGCTGCTTGCTTCATCTCCTCCTCCCTGGACTGATAAGACAGAAAATCATTCATGGATGGGAGCGTATCCATAGAAAATTTCGCGTCGGCATATAGCTATAATGAACATTTTTTCACCAAAGTTGGAAAGACCCAATAAGGTCGTCGTTATCCCTCATCCAAACGCCTAATAATTGAAGAGGGGGTAAAGCCATGACATTCGAATCGGATCGGCCCAAGTACAAGCTAAACTTGGTCCACCATCGAGTAATCCAGAATCGAGCCCAAAGTCTATAGGGACGCCAAAGGCTCCCAGACTGCTCGCCATTCTCTACCAGGTCGCGACCTTCCACTGCTCGACATGGGAGTGCTCGCCCCGAAGAGAGCCTTGCCTCTGTCCTCTGGTCCCACAAAACCGTTAATAAGGAAGTGGCCACGATATCCCGCATATCTCGGTCACATATTCACTAAGGATTAGATTTGGTAACTGCAATATCTCGTAGTAACTGATGATCCGAATCTTCGACAATACAATATACACTAAGATATTCAGCTGCCATATACGGTTCTATCTCTCTTACCCTATAAATACCTTTGCGTTACATACGTTCTTTACGTTTTGAGTTTTATACACACACATACTCATTTAAGCATCGGAGAGGTACCCAGAGGCACCCCCTCTGTTGCGCTCCCCTACTTGCAGGTTCACCGGAGTTGGAGCTGAAGAGTCATCCCAACCTTGTCAGGCATTCAATTCACTGCCAGATCAGCATTCAGGATTTCACGATCCAACATTTGGCGCCGTGTGTGGGAACGAGCAATTCAGCCATGAAAACTCGATCCCAAAGCAACCGTCGGAATCAGACTAGGGAGCGATCCTCAGATAGCTCTGATTCCGCCGCCGCTTCACCGCTTCAACAAGAACCTGCCAGCCGAGCAGGAGTTAATGTTGTTCCTTTGCGGACAGCTCGAGAACATGTCGGTGATTCAAGACCGACCCCAGCTGCTGATCAAAACGGTGCCCCTGCACCGCAGACAGTCCACATTGCGGGGCAGGATATTAATTTAACCCTCGAGATGGTCTCCCTGCTGGAAGTCATCCTAGGACAGGCGCGCCGCCAAGCCCCTGCTCCTCAGGAAAACATCCCTCTGCTCCTAAGGAAAACCACCGTCCTGCTGCTACAGGGCCTTCACCTTCAGAAGCGGCAGATCCTGGTCCCACTACGCCTCAGGAGGATCAGGAGATGACGTCAGGTCAACAGTCCCTACCTCCAGCACACACCAAGGAACCAGCAGCCGCATATACTGCCAATCCTTCCGGTCCTCCTCCACCCGGAGCCTCTCCCATGTACTGCACTGTGGATCAGATGGATGACCTCCTCAACAAAAGGCTCCAGGAAAGACAGTTGACAGTCGTGGCTCCCTTCAAGGAGCAGTCCTCTCATCCTTTTACCGACGCGCTCGTCGCTATCAAAATCCCGAAGGATGTGGTTGCTCGGGCCATACCTGAGTATAGTGGTGGAGGAGATCCCACCGTACATGTCAACAAGCATGAGGCCTCCCTTCTGGGTAAGTCAAACGATCCCAATCATTTGGCTTTGCTATTTCCATCTACTCTTTCGGGTTCGGCTTCGTCCTGGTTCTTCGGCCTCCCTGCAGGATCAATCGGAACTTGGGCAGAGTTGACAAGCAAGTTCCTGGAGAGATATATGGGCGAGCGCCAGTTGCGGAAGAGCGTGGTCGCCCTTGACTCGGTCAAACAGCAGCCTGGAGAGTCGCTGTCCAACTTCTACGGGCGTTTTCATCAAAACGTCACAGAATTAGATCGCCGAATCTCGGATGGGGAGATCATTCGAGCATTCTACAGAGGTCTGGATGTGGCCAACAAGGCCTCGATAAAGCTGCGAAACAGCTACCATGTGAAGGAGATAGAGACATTGGAGCAGTTGGCTTCCAGGGCAAAAGGTTTCATAGACCTTGAACGCGCAAACATCGAGTCTAACCTCCTAACGACCTTGCTAAGGGTAACCAATGAACCCCGACGCGATGGTAAGAAGGAGGTAAAGAAGGAGAAGAAGGGAAAAGAAAGTAAGCCCCGAGTCGAGTCTCTTCCAGCACCTCGCCATCCAGAGGTCCCTGAGTACTTCACGCCTTTAAATAGGCAGATCTCAGCGGTACTAGTCGAGATGGAGAGGAGATCCTTGGCGAGGCCACCGATGCCTCGTCGAGGTGGGCTACCCATGGGCAAGGATGTCGAGAGCTATTGCAGATACCATAAGTGCAAGGGCCATAAGACAGACGATTGCAAGATTCTGAAGCGAGATATAGAGAGGCTGATTCAGGGGGGAATGTTGAAGGAATTTGTGGTAGGGCGAGACCGAAGTCGAACGCCCCCCAATAGGCATCGTTCACCAGCCCCTACAGATCAAGCTGAGCCTTCTGGAAGCAAGAGGAGAGTGAATTTGATTGCGGGAGGATTCGCCGCAGGCGGCGAGAGGTCAAGCGCCAGAGAGGTCTACGCCACTCAGATCTCTACGGCAGTTCAGTTGGGGAAGCGGACCCGACCTGAAGAGAACATTGTCATCTCATTCTCTGAAGATGATTTGGCACACGTCACCACGCCCCACAACGATGCTCTGGTCATTACGGCAGATATTGATGGCTGTGATGTTGCAAGAATTCTGGTCGACGGAGGCAGCTCGACCGACATCCTGTTTCTGGACGCCTTTGAAAAGATGGGCAAATCCAAATGCGACCTGAAGAGGGTCGACTTTCCGCTGATCGGGTTTGCGGGAGGAACAACTTATCCACTGGGGGCTATAACGATGCCAGTAATATTTGGCGAGGGGTGGAAAAGCATTAAGGTGTCGGTCACTTTCCTGGTGGTCGATTCACCTACATCCTACAACGCCATCATAGGGAGGACCACGATCAACCCAAATAAGATTGTGGCCTCCACTGTCCACCAGAAGATGAAGTTCCCCACTCCCAATGGGATTGGAGAAGTGCTCGGAGGTCAGCCTTCCTCGCGACAATGTTATGTGAACTGCCTGCGCAGGAAGAACCAAAGGGAGGTTCTCGCCATCGAGACAGAGGCCGATCCCCGCGAGGACTTGGCTCGGCCAGCACCCATGGAGGAATTGGAGGAGGTCGAGATCGATGGTCCAGACAAAAAGGTGCGCATTGGGACCACTTTGAAAGAGGATCAGAAGGAGGCCATGACCGCCCTCCTCAAGGAATTCAAAGAGCTCTTCGCCTGGCAGCCGAGCGACATGCCAGGAATCAACACAGATATTATCTCTCATGAGCTCGGGATAGACCCCTCCATCAAGCCGATCGCCTAAAAGAGAAGATCATTCGGGACTGATAAGCGTTTGGAGATCAGGCAGGAAGTCGGCAGGTTGATTGAAGCTGACTTCGTCAGAGAAGTAAGATTCCAGAGCTGGGTCGCCAACCCAGTTTTGGTCAGGAAATCAAACGGCAAGTGGAGGATGTGCGTCGACTTCCGCGACTTAAACAAGGCTTGCCCCAAAGATTCATATCCCCTTCCGAGAATTGATCAGCTGGTCGATGCTACCTCGGGTCATGAGATGCTGAGCTTCATGGACGCCTATTCAGGCTACAACCAGATCAGAATGCATCCAGATGACGAGGCCCACACTGCTTTCTATGCTGACGGGGACATTCTATGCTACAAGGTGATGCCCTTTGGTCTCATCAATGTCGGGGCAACTTATCAGCGGATGGTGAACCGACTGTTCCAGGACATGCTGGGAAGGAACATGGAGGCCTACGTAGATGATATGCTCGTCAAATCCATCAAAGGCAATCCTCATACCACCGACCTCCGTGAAGCTTTTGAATGCATGAGGAGACTCAGCGTTCGCCTGAACCCAGAAAAGTGCGCCTTTGGAGTCAAGTCCGGGAAGTTCCTGGGTTTTATGGTCAACGAAAGGGGCATTGAAGCAAACCCGGAAAAGCTAAAGGCCATAGAAGAAATGAAGTCGCCAACCTGCCATAAGGAAGTCCAGTGCCTGAACGGCCGACTAGCTTCTCTTAACCGCTTCCTCTCCAAAGCAAGCGACAGGTCCCTCCCGTTCTTCAAAACCTTGAGGGCCAACCGCAAGTTCGAGTGGACACCAGACTGCGAGGAAGCATTCCAGTCCTTGAAAAGGCATATTCAAACACTCCCAGCCCTGGCAAAACCCGTTCCAAGCGAGCAGCTTTTCCTTTATTTAGGCATTAGCGATGTGGCAGCCAGTGCTGTCTTAATAAGGGAGGAGAATAATGTTCAGAGTCCAGTGTATTTTATTAGCAAAATGTTCAACTCAGCAGAAATAAAATATGTCCAGATTGATAAGTATCTCTATGCCTTAGTTATTGCTGCTCGGAAGCTGAGACCTTACTTTCATGCGCACGACATCACGGTCCTCACCAATCAACCTCTCAAAATCTTCCTGATGAAGCCAGATTCTTCAGGAAGAATGGTCAAGTGGGCGATCGAGCTCAGCGAGTTCAGGATCAAATTTGCGCCAAAAACGGCCATCAAAGGTCAAGCACTAGCTGATTTCATAGTGGAAAGCACGAGTAACGGTCAAGCGGAGGCAGAAAACAGGCCAAGTCAGTCAACAAACGATAATCAAATCTGGGAACTCTATACGGATGGGTCTTCATCAAAAGAAGGCTCGGGGCAGGTTTAATTCTTATTCCTCCTGAGGGCGAGCCTCTGAAATACGCGATCGCCTTGACATTCCCGGCGACCAATAACGAAGCAGAATATGAGGCTCTTATCACTGGACTCAGACTAGCAAAAGAAATGGGTATAGCTGCGCTTAAAGTAAAAAGCAACTCAGAGCTCATTGTCAATCAGGTTAATGGCGCATACGAAGCAAAAGGAGAAAAGATAAAGAAATATCTCAGCATTGCCAAAAAGCTGGTCGCAGAAATCCCAAATTTCGCGATTGAATTCATTCCTCGCCAAGAAAACCAGATGGCAGATTCTTTAAGTAAGCTAGCCTTCGGAGGGGCGACAATCCAGGATGTGCAATTTCTGGAAAAGGCCCTATGTTCAGTCCTTGAAAACAGAGCGGAGGTCTTCAACATTCAAGAACAGGTCACATGGATGACCCCGTTCCAGAATTATTTGAAAGAAGGCATCCTCCCAGAGGACGAAGGCGAATACACTAGGATTAGAAGACTCGCAGCCAGTTATCTAATCATCGATGGAGAACTCTACAGAAGAGGTTATTCGACGCCTTACTTGACATGTGTTGCTCTGCCCGAAACAGAAAAGGTTCTTCGAAAAGCTCATGAAGGGGCAGCAGCATGTCATGAAGGCGCTCGATCGCTAAGCAGGAAAATATTCAGATTGGGATATTACTGTCCGACCTTGGGAAAAGACACAGCTGAATTAACACAGAAGTGTGAAATTTGCCAGCAGTTTGCACCACGATCGGGTCGACCATCGACATTATTATCCCCAATGGCGGATGCCTGGCCCTTCGCTCAATGGGGAATCGATATATTGGGTCCTTTTCCGATTAGCAATGGTCAGCGTACTCACATTATAGTGGCAATCAACTACTTCACTAAGTGGGTAGAGGCGAAAGCTCTAGCTTCGACAACGGAATTCCAAGTTATTAAGTTCCTGCAGGTCAACATATTCTCTAGGTTTGGTATTCCCAAAATACTCATCAGCGATAATGGTCCGCAATTCGTTGGAAAGGAGTTGAAATGGCTCTGTGAAGAGTATCATATAGACCATCGCTTCAGTTCAGTACATCATCCTCAAACGAATGGGCAAGCTGAAGCAGCCAACAAGGTTGTCTTTGCAGGACTCAAGAAAAGGGTTCGAGCATTCAAGGGGAACTGGGCAGACGAACTGGAAAACGTATTATGCGCAATCAGAACAACGCCTAAGGCGGCCACAGGAGAAACGCCTTTCAGTTTAGTGTACGGATCAGAAGCAGTAGCACCAGCTGAATTAGCAGTGCCTACCCACAGAGTCCTACACTTTAACGCGGAGGCAAATGAGATCGAGCGCAGAACTGACCTCGACTTAGCAGAGGAAAAGAGATGGCTCTCGGAAAAGACACAGGTAAAGATGCGCTTGGCGACTGCTCGGTATTTCAACAGAAAAGTCAGCGCTCGCCAATTTTTCGTGGGGGAGATGGTTATGAGAAGGAATGAATTTACAAGGCTGGACAGTAAAAACAAACTTTCAGCCAAATGGGAAGGACCATACAAAGTAGTAGAGATCGCCGCACCAGGATCCTACTATTTGGAAACCACCGAAGGCGAGAGGTTACCCCGTCCATTTAATTATGAGCATTTAAGAAGATTT
The DNA here is from genome assembly GCA_946814005.1 of Chamaenerion angustifolium. Taxonomy (NCBI): domain Eukaryota; kingdom Viridiplantae; phylum Streptophyta; class Magnoliopsida; order Myrtales; family Onagraceae; genus Chamaenerion; species Chamaenerion angustifolium. The sequence continues at coordinate 9,520,857 of OX328279.1, forward strand.
TATGCATAGCTTGTAATCAAACTGATTATATCAATAAAAGAAAGCCATTCCTTCATAAAGCGTGTCCACTCGAAGCAAGCTGAAGCCAAAAAGCCCTGACGCCAAAGTCAGGCCTCAAAAGCCCTGACGCCAAAGTCAGGCCAAAAAAGCCCTAGCAACAAAGCTAGGCCAAAAAGCCCTAACAACAAAGTTAGGCCAAAAGCCCTAACAACAAAGTTAGGCCAAAAGCCCTAGCAACAAAGCTAGGCCAAAAGCCCTGTCGCCAAAGTCAGGCCAAAAGCCCTAACAACAAAGTTAGGCCAAAAGCCCTAGCAACAAAGCTAGGCCAAAAGCCCTGTCGCCAAAGTCAGGCCAGAAGCCCTAACAACAAAGTTAGGCCAAAGGCCCTAGCAACAAAGCTAGGCCAAAGGCCCTAGCAACAAAGCTAGGCCAAAAAGCCCTGTCGCCAAAGACAGGCCAAAAGCCCTAGCAACAAAACTAGGCCACAAAAGCCCTAACAACAAAGTTAGACCTCAAAAGACCTGATGCCAAAAGTCAGGCAAAAACCTGATAACCGAATCAGGCACAAAACGCCCTGACGCCAAAAGTCAGGCCAAAAGACCTAGCAATAAAGCTAGGCAAAACAAAAAAGCCCTGACGCCAAATTCAGGCCAAAAGACCTAGCAATAAAGTTAGGCAAGATGAGAAGCAGACGCCAAAACCAAACAAAGGGATCTGCTAACAAAGAATTTTAGGCGATCACTATGGATGACAAAGCCTTAGGATGACCTCGAAGGTCTAAACTTCAAAGAAGGTAATATCTCTTTGAACTTAGAAGTTTATGCTTTTAAGTATCAGAAGTATTATCCTTAGAAAGATCGACTTATGCTTGGTCTAAGACTTCAAGAGTCGAAGACATTACAAGTCAAAAGGAAGTCGAAGAGTAATTATGATTAAGACATTGGATAAATAGCCAAGCATGTTCAAAGTCGAATAAAAGGCTTATGAATATAAAGGCATTCAATAAAAGAAGCCAAGTCTTAAATCAAATAAATAATTACAAGGAAAACAAAAAATTACAAAGAAAAACAGCTATCCAAATGCAAATATTGTCAATAAAAGAGATGGAGACTTCAGGCTTGGGGATCCTCGGGGGCAGAGGCACTTGGCTCACCTTCAGGGGCAGGGACGATTTGCTCGCCTTCTGGGGCAGGAAGGCTTGGTCCACCTTCGGGAACAACCTCTTCAGCCATAGCTGGAACAACCCCTTCAGCAACAAGGGTAGACTGAGAGTTACGACTCCGGAGGAAGCTCCTCAAGGACCCAACTTCCTCAAGGGGAAAATTGGGATCGACCGCCCGGACATCATCCACCAAGACTTGGAGAAAATCGGCGATCGCTGATTTCATCACCTTCAGAGCGCAGTCTTCAAAATCCTCAGAGGCTTTGAATGCCTCGACTAAGCTCTAGGGCGAAGGGACGACTTTCAATTGTGCAGCTAGCCGATCCCTCTCCTCCTCCAGGGCAATCCCCCGGGCTTCCGCAGCTTCCCTCCGAGCCTCCGCAGCTTCCATCTGGGCCACCGCAGCTTCCCTCTGGGCATCAGCAACGGCCCTTTGCGCCTCGGCAGCGACCCTGCGAGCCTCCGATTCTGCCCCTTGCGCTTGAGCTTCCTTAAGTGCAGCATCTAGGCGAAGTCGGACGATCTCTCCCTTATCTAAACACAGGTGAAGAGCGTCAAAGTCCTGAAGAGCGGCAGCGACTTCAGCCTCCCTCTTCTGGACATCAGCAAGGAGGCGCTGCTCCTTCCTGAGGTATTCCTCCCGCGTATCATTTGCCAAGGCGATCGCTGCATCCGCAGTCGTCTTGATAGTCCCCAATTGCTCAGGAGTGATCCCCGTGCTTCGGTACTGCTCCAGCTGGACGAGCACACTGGAATACTTGTCGGCGAGCTCCCCGAAGACACGGCCAAGAATCACTTCTTCCCGAACGAACTGGCAAAAAATATTGAATAAAAGATGTCAGGACAACAAACAATAAGGGAACGACAAAGAAAGGACTCTACGAAATAAAAATATGAGATCTTACCAAATCCACTCGTTCAAAGTGGGACCGAAGGAACCCCTCGATCTGATGAAGTTCCGTGGGAACAATCGAGCAGTCCGTAGGGGGAATTATCCCGTCCAGAAGCCGCATACACATATCCGGGCTACCCCGGAGGCTCTTCTGGGGAGGGTACCCCTTCTTCGTAAGATCCCCACAAGGGACCCAAGTCTGCCGAGAATTCCCTGATTCAAGCAGCTGAAACAAGCTGGCCAGGGAGCAATGCTCCTCCACAGGAGCCCTCGATGAGCTGGAAGCAGCATGCCCCTTCTTCTTGGTCCCAGACTCCTTAGGAGGAACCGTGGGCATAGTAGGAACAGGAGGTGCTAAGGTCAAAACCTTCCCCTTGGTGGCAGAAGGGCCCTGGGGAGAGGGAGAAGGGGTCACCACGTCTAGACCCTTCCCTTTATTAGCGGAAGGGCCCCAGGAGGGGGAGGAGGAGGATGCTGGTCGACTTCCGGGCATTCCTCACTCCTGACCTTCTTGGAGGGAGGAGGAGGAGGATCCCGGGCCATGTCGGTCGAGGACTCCTCTGCAAAACAACAAGGCAAAATGTTAAAAACAAAAACCCGCAAAGTATGAAGACGTTAAATCTACGAATAACAAAGCAACATACCTGGTTGGCGAGGGTCAGCAGTGGCCGAGGGAAGCACCTCCTCAGACTTCCTCTTGGACGAACGCCTAGAGGGGGGAGGAGGAGAGTTCAGCAATGCCTGGTCGGAGGACAATCCCGCTGATCCCTGGTCATCAAAGAGACCTATCAGTTTTTGGCTCTTGCCTAGACCTTGCCTACAAACGATAAAACAAGGAAAAAGGTTAGAAAGTTACCCAATCATCAAAGATTGGCGTGGCTTGATGAATGCCTGCCATCTCAAGCATGTTTTCAGTAGTTTCAACCACTGAGCGAATGGACTTGAATTGGGACGACCGATGCGACCGGTATAGGTCATTGATGGCGTTCCGATCACTCTCTGATAGCTCCTCGAAGGAAGGAGGGAAATCCTTGTCCGGGATCAACAATTTCCAGGGCACACACCCCTTATAAAAGAAGTAACACTTCTTATAATTGGAGTTGGTGGTCCGAAAATCGTCAACCAGACGGACATGAACATTCCAACTCCATGCCTGAGGGCCTCCTCATTCGAAAAACTTCGGCCAGCGTGGTTGGAAATGGTGGAGGTGGTTCGCCCCTGCTGCCAGTCGGAAGAAACATCGGAACAAGGCCAGTGAATACTCCCACTCTTGGCGTATGCACAGGAACTTGAAACCAACCCACATCCTGAAGGCATTCGGAACGAGCTGCGTGGGATGAATCCCGTCAAACTGGCACAATGTCTGCAAATCCTCACAGAGAGTAAAACGCAACCCAGCATCGACCTGGGCCGCATAAATGTAAACCTCTCCGTCGTGAGGAAAATGCAGACCTAAGCCAGGATACCTAGGAGCATCCCTGCATTAAAGCCACCAAGCGCCACCATGGTCCTAAAATACGCTGGCTTCAATTCGTTAGGCTTGACATCTACTCAGAACAGTTCAAGTATAGCACGGCAGGTATAAATAACAAAGGAAATAGAGAATATTGCCAAAGCAGGGCAGTAAAAGGGCGAAGGTTTACCTTTCGAAGAGAAGATGGGCGTGTTCAGCTCAGGAGTGGTTGCAGTCCTGCCCAAATCAGTCTGTTCCTCCACTGAGGGGGGCACGACCTCATCCCTGATGGTCAAGGGGACATCAGCATTTCTTGGAGTATTGGCTTTGTTGGCGCCCTTTGGAGCCATGTGCTTGACTCTCTGATCGCGGGGAGCCATGGAAATATTGGAAGAAGGCTGAAGAAGGTTGGGAAAGGAAATGGAAAGGTTCGCAATGAATCTCTGAAAAGGGGCTGCAAAGAGTGGATAAGCGTAAAAGACAGAATACAGAAACTGACGTTTCTTATATAGACCAAAAGGGGAGTAACCGCCACGAGCAAATCGAAGCGACGCAGAGGAATAATTGCACCCTTTTGGAGAAAACCGAAGCAATGTCAGAATTCCAAGAGACAAACGGTTGGCTGGTACAGACAGCTGTCAGACTACCCTAGGTTTACGGAAAAGTAAAGGACAGGCGTGCCTAAGGTGACCGTTCGATTTCTGGACAACTGAGCAGTTATTAAATGCTAAAAGTCCACTAAGGAGACAAGATGGTCGCCTACGCACTAATAAGGCTTTAGCAGAAATACCTCGGGTAGGTAATGATCGCCTAACTAAGAAAGATAGACTTACATAAGCCTAGGTCACCTCGAGTGATCCCCAAAAGGGAATAAAAGGAATGATATTCTTTCAGCTTTAAACAGAGAAGAAACTGCTCGCCAAATGAGCTCGAAGTGTCTCAAAGGTCCTGAACCATTACAAGAGACGTCACTATCTAAAACCCTACCAGTAAATCAAGCTCGACTGAAGGAACTTCAATCAAGCTTCGGGGGCAAATGTTGGGTATCGATAGTAACAGCCCAGTAAGAAAAGGCCTCGAAGGCCCAATAACTATAGAGGGGGTAAACCCATGACATCCGAACCGGATCGGCCCAAGTACAAGCCAAACTTGGTCCACCATCGAGTAATCCAGAATCGAGCCCAAAGTCTATAGGGACGCCAAAGGCTCCCAGACTGCTCGCCATTCTCTACCAGGTTGCGACCTTCCACTGCTCGACATGGGAGTGCTCGCCCCGAAGAGAGCCTTGCCTCTCTCCTCTGGTCCCACAAAACCGTTAATAAGGAAGTTGCCACGATATCCCGCATATCTCGGTCACATATTCACTAAGGATTAGATTTGGTAACTGCAATATCTCGTAGTAACTGACGATCCGAATCTTCGGCAATACAATATACACTAAGATATTCAGCTGCCATATACGGTTCTATCTCTCTTACCCTATAAATACCCTTGCTTTACATACGTTCTTTACGTTTTGAGTTTTATACACACACATACTCATTTAAGCATCGGAGAGGGACCCAGAGGCACCCCCTCTATTGCGCTCCCCTACTTGCAGGTTCACCAGAGTTGCAGCTGAAGCGTCATCCCAACCTTGTCTGGCATTCAGTTCACTGCCAGATCAGCATTCAGGATTTCACGATCCAACATTAGGCAAAGGTGATGAAGAAGTATATACAAGTCTAGCGCGTTTTAAACACTAAGTCGATATTGTAACACACAAGATATTAAGACGTTTGAAACACTTAGCCAAATTAAATAGATGAAAATTGAAGCGCATAAATTTATTCATATCACAAAATGCCATAAATACAAAACGCCTTGCGTGGAGGACATAATGAAAAGGAGACTACAAATATGATAGAAAAACGACAAAGAAAAATCTATGATTATGCATAGTCACTTGGAAGAGGATCTTCTTTTCGAGGATAAGGTTGGTGAAGTTCTTCTTTAATAGGCAAGGACGGTGGTTAGGATGATACCTTCTCAGGCATAGCGAATTCAGTTCTGCGCTTGCCCTTGGAGGAGGGAGGAGGAGACGCTCTAGATGATTCACTATTATTCCACGAATCGTATTCATACGCTGCTTGCTTCATCTCCTCCTCCCTGGACTAATAAGACAGAAAATCATTCATGGATGGGAGCGTATCCATAGGAAATTTCGCGTCGGCGTTAAGCTAGAATGAACAATTTTTCACCAAAGTGTGAAGGACCCTATAAGGTCGTCGATGTCCTCCATCCAATCACCTATGTAATAGATGACGATGAAGGAAAGAAGTTGAAGAATTATTTTAATGGTGAACATTTGAAAATAAATATGCTTAAACGCTGCCACCCGATTGTGTAAATAGTACTTGAAAATTTTATGAAAGTCTTGTTCGATATACAAAAATGGCGTCGCTTCACTTTAGTAACTTAATGGAGAAATATTTCAGTTCAGAATCCTTAGGCAAAGGTGATGAAGGAGTATACAAGACTAAGGCGTTTTAAACACTCAGTCGATATTGAAACACACAAGATATTAAGACGTTTGAAACACTTAGCCAAATTAAATCGATGAAAATTGAAGCGCATAAATTTTTCATTTCACAAAATGCCATAAATACAAAACGCCTTGCGTGGAGGACATAATGAAAAGGAGATTACAAATATGACAGAAAAACGACTAACTAAAACCTATGATTATGGATAGTCAATTGGATGAGGATCTTATTTTTGAGGATAAGGTTGGTGAAGTTCTTCTTCAATAGGCAAGGGCGGTGGTTAGGATGATACCTCCTCAGGCAGAGCGAATTCAGTTGTGGGCTTTCCCTTGGAGGAGGGAGGAGGAGACGTTCTAGATGATTCACTATTATTCGACGAATCGTATCCATACGCTGCTTGCCTCATCTCCTCCTCCCTGGACTGATAAGACAGAAAATCATTCATGGATGGGAGCGTATCCATAGGAAATTTCGCGTCGGCATATAGCTAAAATGAACATTTTTTCACCAAAGTGAGAAAGACCCAATAAGGTCGTCGTTATCCCCAATCCAAACGCCTATGTAATAGATGACGATGAAGGAAAGAAGTTGAAGAATAATTTTAATAGTGAGCATTTGAAAAAAAAAATATGCTTAAACGCTGCCATCCAATTGTATAAATTGTATTTGAAACTTTTATGAAAGTCTTGTTCGATATACAAAAATGGAGTCTCTTCATTTTAGTAACTTAATGGCGAAATGCATAAGTTCAGAATCCTTAGGCAAAGGTGATGAAGAAGTATACAAGTCTAGCGCGTTTTAAACACTAAGTCGATATTGTAACACACAAGATATTAAGACGTTTGAAACACTTAGCCAAATTAAATAGATGAAAATTGAAGCGCAGAAATTTATTCATATCACAAAATGCCATAAATACAAAACGCCTTGCGTGGAGGACATAATGGAAAGGAGACTACAAATATGATAGACAAACGACAAAGAAAAATCTATGATTATGCATAGTCATTTGGAAGAGGATCGTTTTTTCGAGGATAAGGTTGGTGAAGTTCTTCTTCAATAGGCAAGGGCGGTGGTTAGGATGATACCTCCTCAAGCAGAGCGAATTCAGTTGTGGGCTTGCCCTTGGAAGAGGGAGGAGGAGATGTTCTAGATTATTCACTATTATTCGACAAATCGTATTCATGCGCTGCTTACTTCATCTCCTCCTCCCTGGACTGATAAGACAGAAAATCATTCATGGATGGGAGCGTATCCATAGGAAATTTCGCGTCGGCATATAGCTATAATGAACATTTTTTCACCAAAGTGGGAAAGACCCAATAAGGTCGTCGTTATCCCCCATCCAAACACCTATGTAATAGATGACGATGAAGGAAAGAAGTTGAAGAATAATTTTAATTGTGAACATTTGAAAAAAAATATTCTTAAACGCTACCATCCAATTGTGTGAATTGTACTTGAAAATTTTATGAAAGTCTTGTTCGATATACAAAAATGGAGTCGCTTCATTTTAGTAACTTAATGGCGAAATGCATAAGTTCAGAATCCTTAGGCAAAGGTGATGTAGAAGTATACAAGTCTAGCGCGTTTTAAACACTAAGTCGATATTGTAACACACAAGATATTAAGACGTTTGAAACACTTAGCCAAATTAAATAGATGAAAATTGAAGCGCAGAAATTTATTCATATCACAAAATGCCATAAATACAAAACGCCTTGCGTGGAGGACATAATGAAAAGGAGACTACAAATATAATAGAAAAACGACAAAGAAAAATCTATGATTATGCATAGTCACTTGGAAGAGGATCTTCTTTTCGAGGATAAGGTTGGTGAAGTTCTTCTTTAATAGGCAAGGGCGGTGGTTAGGATGATACCTTCTCAGGCATAGTGAATTCAGTTGTGCGCTTGCCCTTGGAGGAGGGAGGAGGAGACGCTTTAGATAATTCACTATTATTCAACGAATCGTATTCATACGCTGCTTGCTTCATCTCCTCCTCCCTGGACTAATAAGACAGAAAATCATTCATGGATGGGAGCGTATCCATAGGAAATTTCGCGTCGGCATTATGCAAGAATGAACAATTTTTCACCAAAGTGTGAAGGACCCTATAAGGTCGTCGATGTCCTCCATCCAAACGCCTATGTAATAGATGACGATGAAGGAAAGAAGTTGAAGAATTATTTTAATGGTGAACATTTGAAAAAAAATATGCTTAAACGCTGCCACCCGATTGTGTAAATTGTACTTGAAAATTTTATGAAAGTCTTGTTCGATTTACAAAAATGGCGTCGCTTCATTTGAGTAACTTAATGGCGCAATATTACAGTTCAGAATCCTTAGGCAAAGGTGATGAAGGACTATACAAGACTAAGGCGTTTTAAACACTCAGTCGATATTGAAACACACAAGATATTAAGAAGTTTAAAACACTTAGCCAAATTAAATAGATGAAAATTGAAGCCTATAAATGTTTTCATATCACAAAATGCCATAAATACAAAACGCCTTGCGAGGAGGACATAATGAAAAGGAGACTACAAATATGACATAAAAACGACTAAGTAAAACCTATGATTATGCATAGTCACTTGGAAGAGGATCTTCTTTTCGAGGATAAGGTTGGTGAAGTTCTTCTTCAATAGGCAAGGGCGGTGGTTAGGATGATATCTCCTCAGGCAGAGCGAATTCAGTTGTGGGCTTTCCCTTGGAGGAGGGAGGAGGAGACGCTCTAGATGATTCACTATTATTCGTCGAATCGTATTCATCCGCTGCTTTCTTCATCCCCTCCTCCCTAGACTGATAAGACAGAAAATCATTCATGGATGGGAGCGTATCCATAGGAAAATTCGCGTCGGCATTAAGCTAAAATGAACAATTTTTCACGAAAGTGGGAAGGACCCTATAAGGTCGTCGTTATCCCCCATCCAAACGCCTATGTAATAGATGACGATGAAGGAAAGAAGTTGAAGAATAATTTTAATTGTGAACATTTGAAAAAAATATGCTTAAACGCTGCCATCCAATTGTGTAAATTGTACTTGAAACTTTTATGAAAGTCTTGTTCGATATACAAAAATGGAGTCGCTTCATTTTAGTAACTTAATGGCGAAATGCTTATGTTCAGAATCCTTAGGCAAAGGTTATGAAGAAGTATACAAGACTAAGGCGTTTTAAACCCTCCGTCGATATTGAAACACACAAGATATTAAGACGTTTGAAACACTTAGCCAAATTAAATAGATGAAAATTGAAGCGCATAAATTTTTCATTTCACAAAATGCCATAAATACAAAACGCCTTGCGTGGAGGACATAATAAAAAGGAGATTACGAATATGACAGAAAAACGACTAAGTAAAACCTATGATTATGCATAGTCACTTGGATGAGGATCTTCTTTTCGAGGATAAGGTTGGTGAAGTTCTTCTTCAATAGGCAAGGGCGGTGGTTAGGATGATACCTCCTCAAGCAGAGCGAATTCAGTTGTGGGCTTGCCCTTGGAAGAGGGAGGAGGAGACGCTCTAGATGATTCATTATTATTCGACGAATCGTATTCATCCGCTGCGTTCTTCATCTCCTCCTCCCTGGACTGATAAGACAGAAAATCATTCATGGATGGGAGTGTATCCAAAGGAAATTTCGCGTCGGCATTAAGCTAGAATGAACAATTTTTCACCAAAGTATGAAGGACCCTATAAGGTCGTCGATATTCTCCATCCAAACGCCTATGTAATAGATGACGATGAAGGAAAGAAGTTGAAGAATAATTTTAATGGTGAACATTTGAAAAAAAAATATGCTTAAACGCGGCCACCCGATTGTGTAAATTGTACTTGAAAATTTTATGAAAGTCTTGTTCGATATACAAAAATGGCGTCGCTTCATTTTAGTAACTTAATGGCGAAATGCTTAAGTTCAGAATCCTTAGGCAAAGGTGATGAAGGAGTATACAAGACTAAGGAGTTTTAAACATTCCGTCGATATTGAAACACACAAGATATTAAGACGTTTGAAACACTTAGCCAAATTAAATAGATAAAAATTGAAGCGCATAAATGTTTCATTTCACAAAATGCCATAAATACAAAACGCCTTGCGTGGAGGACATAATGAAAAGGAGATTACAAATATGACAGAAAAATGACTAAGTAAAACCAATGATTATGCATAGTCAATTGCATGAGGATCTTCTTTTTGAGGATAATATTGGTGAAGTTCTTCTTCAATAGGCAAGGGCGGTGGTTTGGATGATACCTCCTCAGGCAGAGCGAATTCAGTTGTGCGCTTACCCTTGGAGGAGGGAGGAGGAGACGTTCTAGATGATTCACTATTATTCGACGAATCGTATTCATGCGCTGCTTGCTTCATCTCCTCCTCCCTGGACTGATAAGACAGAACATCATTCATGGATGGGAGCGTATCCATAGGAAATTTCGCGTCGGCATATAACTATAATGAACATTTTTTCACCAAAGTGGGAAAGACCCAATAAGGTCGTCGTTATCCCCCATCCAAACACCTATGTAATAGATGACGATGAAGGAAAGAAGTTGAAGAATAATTTTAATTGTGAACATTTGAAAAAAAATATTCTTAAACGCTGCCATCCAATTGTGTGAATTGTACTTGAAACTTTTATGAAAGTCTTGTTCGATATACAAAAATGGAGTCGCTTCATTTTAGTAACTTAATAGCGAAATGCTTATGTTCTGATTCCTTAGGCAAAGGTGATGAAGGAGTATACAAGACTAAGGCGTTTTAAACACTCCGTCGATATTGAAACACACAAGATATTAAGGCGTTTGAAACACTTAGCCAAATTAAATAGATGAAAATTGAAGCGCATAAATGTTTCATTTCACAAAATGCCATAAATACAAAACGCCCTGCGTGGAGGACATAATGAAAAGAAGATTACGAATATGACAGAAAAACGACTAAGTAAAACCTATGATTATGCATAGTCACTTGGAAGAGGATATTCTTTTCGAGGATAAGGTTGGTGAAGTTCTTCTTCAATAGGCAAGGGCGGTGGTTAGGATGATACCTCCTCAAGCAGAGCGAATTCAGTTGTGGGCTTGCCCTTGGAGGAGGGAGGAGGAGACGCTCTAGATGATTCACTATTATTCGACGAATCGTATTCATCCGCTGCGTTCTTCATCTCCTCCTCCCTGGATTGATAAGACAGAAAATCATTCATGGATGGGAGCATATCCATAAGAAATTTCGCGTCGACATTAAGTTAGAATGAACAATTTTTCACCAAACTGTGAAGGACCCTATAAGGTCGTCAATATCCTCCATCCAAACGCCTATGAAATAGATGACAATGAAGGAAAGAAGTTGAAGAATAATTTATCGGTGAACCTTTGAAAAAAAATATGCTTAAACGCTGCCACCCGATTGTGTAAATTGTACTTGAAAATTTTATGAAAGTCTTGTTCGATATAAAAAAATGGTGTCGCTTCATTTGAGTAACTTAATGGCGAAATATTTCAGTTCAGAATCCTTAGGCAAAGGTGATGAAGGACTATACAAGACTAAGGTGTTTTAAACACTCAGTCGATATTGAAACACACAAGATATTAAGACTTTTGAAAGACTTAGCCAAATTAAATAGATGAAAATTGAAGCGCATAAATGTTTCATTTCACAAAATGCCATAAATACAAAACGCATTGCGTGGAGGACATAATGAAAAGAAGATTACGAATATGACAGAAAAACGACTAAGTAAAACCTATGATTATGCATAGTCACTTGGAAGAGGATCTTCTTTTCGAGGATAAGGTTGGTGAAGTTCTTCTTCAATAGGCAAGGGCGGTGGTTAGGATGATACCTCCTCAAGCAGAGCGAATTCAGTTGTGGGCTTGCCCTTGGAGGAGGGAGGAGGAGACGCTCTAGATGATTCACTATTATTCGTCAAATCGTATTCATCCGCTGCTTTCTTTATCCCCTCCTCCCTGGACTGATAAGACAGAAAATCATTCATGGATGGGAGCGTATCCATAGGAAAATTCGCGTCGGCATTAAGCTAAAATGAACAATTTTTCACGAAAGTGGGAAGGACCCTACAAGGTCGTCGTTATCCCCCATCCAAACACCTATGTAATAGAGGACGATGAAGGAAAGAAGTTAAAGAATAATTTTAATTGTGAACATTTGAAAAAAAATATGCTTAAACGCTGCCACCCGATTGTGTAAATTGTACTTGAAAATTTTATGAAAGTCTTGTTCGATATACAAAAATGGCGTCGCTTCATTTGAGTAACTTAATGGCGAAATATTTCAGTTCAGAATCCTTAGGCAAAGGTGATGAAGGACTATACAAGACTAACGCGTTTTGAACACTCAGACGATATTGAAACACACAAGATATTAAGACGTTTGAAACACTTAGCCAAATTAAATAGATGAAAATAGAAGCGCATAAATGTTTCATTTCACAAAATGCCATAAATACAAAACGCCTTGCGTGGAGGACATAATGAAAAGAAGATTACGAATATGACAGATAAACGACTAAGTAAAACCTATGATTATGCATAGTCACTTGGAAGAGGATCTTATTTTCGAGGATAAGGTTGGTGAAGTTCTTCTTCAATAGGCAAGGGCGGTGGTTAGGATGATACCTCCTTAAGCAGAGCGAATTCAGTTGTGGGCTTGCCCTTGGAGGAGGGAGGAGGAGACGCTCTAGATGATTCACTATTATTCGACGAATCGTATTCATCCGCTGCGTTCTTCATCTCCTCCTCCCTGGATTGATAAGACAGAAAATCATTCATGGATGGGAGCATATCCATAAGAAATTTCGCGTCGACATTAAGTTAGAATGAACAATTTTTCACCAAACTGTGAAGGACCCTATAAGGTCGTCAATATCCTCCATCCAAACGCCTATGAAATAGATGACAATGAAGGAAAGAAGTTGAAGAATAATTTATCGGTGAACCTTTGAAAAAAAATATGCTTAAACGCTGCCACCCGATTGTGTAAATTGTACTTGAAAATTTTATGAAAGTCTTGTTCGATATAAAAAAATGGTGTCGCTTCATTTGAGTAACTTAATGGCGAAATATTTCAGTTCAGAATCCTTAGGCAAAGGTGATGAAGGACTATACAAGACTAAGGTGTTTTAAACACTCAGTCGATATTGAAACACACAAGATATTAAGACTTTTGAAAGACTTAGCCAAATTAAATAGATGAAAATTGAAGCGCATAAATGTTTCATTTCACAAAATGCCATAAATACAAAACGCATTGCGTGGAGGACATAATGAAAAGAAGATTACGAATATGACAGAAAAACGACTAAGTAAAACCTATGATTATGCATAGTCACTTGGAAGAGGATCTTCTTTTCGAGGATAAGGTTGGTGAAGTTCTTCTTCAATAGGCAAGGGCGGTGGTTAGGATGATACCTCCTCAAGCAGAGCGAATTCAGTTGTGGGCTTGCCCTTGGAGGAGGGAGGAGGAGACGCTCTAGATGATTCACTATTATTCGTCAAATCGCATTCATCCGCTGCTTTCTTCATCCCCTCCTCCCTGGACTGATAAGACAGAAAATCATTCATGGATGGGAGCGTATCCATAGGAAAATTCGCGTCGGCATTAAGCTAAAATGAACAATTTTTCACGAAAGTGGGAAGGACCCTACAAGGTCGTCGTTATCCCCCATCCAAACACCTATGTAATAGAGGACGATGAAGGAAAGAAGTTAAAGAATAATTTTAATTGTGAACATTTGAAAAATAATATGCTTAAACGCTGCCACCCGATTGTGTAAATTGTACTTGAAAACTTTATGAAAGTCTTGTTCGATATACAAAAATGGCGTCGCTTCATTTGAGTAACTTAATGGCGAAATATTTCAGTTCAGAATCCTTAGGCAAAGGTGATGAAGGACTATACAAGACTAACGCGTTTTGAACACTCAGACGATATTGAAACACACAAGATATTAAGACGTTTGAAACACTTAGCCAAATTAAATAGATGAAAATAGAAGCGCATAAATGTTTCATTTCACAAAATGCCATAAATACAAAACGCCTTGCGTGGAGGACATAATGAAAAGAAGATTACGAATATGACAGATAAACGACTAAGTAAAACCTATGATTATGCATAGTCACTTGGAAGAGGATCTTATTTTCGAGGATAAGGTTGGTGAAGTTCTTCTTCAATAGGCAAGGGCGGTGGTTAGGATGATACCTCCTTAAGCAGAGCGAATTCAGTTGTGGGCTTGCCCTTGGAGGAGGGAGGAGGAGACGCTCTAGATGATTCACTATTATTCGACGAATCGTATTCATCCGCTGCGTTCTTCATCTCCTCCTCCCTGGATTGATAAGACAGAAAATCATTCATGGATGGGAGCATATCCATAAGAAATTTCGCGTCGACATTAAGTTAGAATGAACAATTTTTCACCAAACTGTGAAGGACCCTATAAGGTCGTCAATATCCTCCATCCAAACGCCTATGAAATAGATGACAATGAAGGAAAGAAGTTGAAGAATAATTTATCGGTGAACCTTTGAAAAAAAATATGCTTAAACGCTGCCACCCGATTGTGTAAATTGTACTTGAAAATTATATGAAAGTCTTGTTCGATATAAAAAAATGGTGTCGCTTCATTTGAGTAACTTAATGGCGAAATATTTCAGTTCAGAATCCTTAGGCAAAGGTGATGAAGGACTATACAAGACTAAGGTGTTTTAAACACTCAGTCGATATTGAAACACACAAGATATTAAGACTTTTGAAAGACTTAGCCAAATTAAATAGATGAAAATTGAAGCGAATAAATGTTTCATTTCACAAAATGCCATAAATACAAAACGCCTTGCGTGGAGGACATAATGAAAAGAAGATTACGAATATGACAGAAAAACGACTAAGTAAAACCTATGATTATGCATAGTCACTTGGAAGAGGATCTTCTTTTCGAGGATAAGGTTGGTGAAGTTCTTCTTCAATAGGCAAGGGCGGTGGTTAGGATGATACCTCCTCAAGCAGAGCGAATTCAGTTGTGGGCTTGCCCTTGGAGGAGGGAGGAGGAGACGCTCTAGATGATTCACTATTATTCGTCAAATCGCATTCATCCGCTGCTTTCTTCATCCCCTCCTCCCTGGACTGATAAGACAGAAAATCATTCATGGATGGGAGCGTATCCATAGGAAAATTCGCGTCGGCATTAAGCTAAAATGAACAATTTTTCACGAAAGTGGGAAGGACCCTACAAGGTCGTCGTTATCCCCCATCCAAACACCTATGTAATAGAGGACGATGAAGGAAAGAAGTTAAAGAATAATTTTAATTGTGAACATTTGAAAAAAATATGCTTAAACGCTGCCACCCGATTGTGTAAATTGTACTTGAAAATTTTATGAAAGTCTTGTTCGATATACAAAAATGGCGTCGCTTCATTTGAGTAACTTAATGGCGAAATATTTCAGTTCAGAATCCTTAGGCAAAGGTGATGAAGGACTATACAAGACTAACGCGTTTTGAACACTCAGACGATATTGAAACACACAAGATATTAAGACGTTTGAAACACTTAGCCAAATTAAATAGATGAAAATAGAAGCGCATAAATGTTTCATTTCACAAAATGCCATAAATACAAAACGCCTTGCGTGGAGGACATAATGAAAAGAAGATTACGAATATGACAGATAAACGACTAAGTAAAACCTATGATTATGCATAGTCACTTGGAAGAGGATCTTATTTTCGAGGATAAGGTTGGTGAAGTTCTTCTTCAATAGGCAAGGGCGGTGGTTAGGATGATACCTCCTTAAGCAGAGCGAATTCAGTTGTGGGCTTGCCCTTGGAGGAGGGAGGAGGAGACGCTCTAGATGATTCACTATTATTCGACGAATTGTATTCATCCGCTGCGTTCTTCATCTCCTCCTCCCTGGACTGATAAGACAGAAAATCATTCATGGATGGGAGCATATCCATAAGAAATTTCGCGTCGACATTAAGTTAGAATGAACAATTTTTCACCAAAGTGTGAAGGACCCTATGAGGTCGTCGATATCCTCCATCCAAACGCCTATGAAATAGATGACGATGAAGGAAAGAAGTTGAAGAATAATTTATTGGTGAACATTTGAAAAAAAATATGCTTAAACGCTGCCACCCGATTGTGTAAATTGTACTTAAAAATTTTATGAAAGTCTTGTTCGATATACAAAAATGGCGTCGCTTCATTTGAGTAACTTAATGGCGAAATATTTCAGTTCAGAATCCTTAGGCAAAGGTAATGAAGGACTATACAAGACTAAGGCGTTTTAAACACTCAGTCGATATTGAAACACACAAGATATTAAGACGTTTGAAAGACTTAGCCAAATTAAATAGATGAAAATTGAAGCTCATAAATGTTTTCATATCACAAAAATGCCATAAATACAAAACGCCTAGCGAGGAAGACATAATGAAAAGGAGACTACAAATATGACAGAAAAATGACTAAGTAAAACCTATGATTATGCATAGTCACTTGGAAGAGGATCTTCTTTTCGAGGATAAGGTTGGTGAAGTTCTTCTTCAATAGGCAAGGGCGGTGGTTAGGATGATATTTCCTCAAGCAGAGCGAATTCAGTTGTGGGCTTGCCCTTGGAGAAGGGAGGAGGAGACGCTCTAGATGATTCACTATTATTCGTCGAATCGTATTCATCCGCTGCTTTCTTCATCCCCTCCTCCCTGGACAGATAAGACAGAAAATCATTCATGGATGGGAGCATATCCATAAGAAATTTCGCGTCGACATTAAGTTAGAATGAACAATTTTTTACCAAAGTGTGAAGGACCCTATGAGGTCGTCGATATCCTCCATCCAAACGCCTATGAAATAGATGACGATGAAGGAATGAAGTTGAAGAATAATTTATTGGTGAACATTTGAAAAATAATATGCTTAAACGCTGCCACCCGATTGTGTAAATTGTACTTGAAAATTTTATGAAAGTCTTGTTCGATATACAAAAATGGCGTCGCTTCATTTGAGTAACTTAATGGCGAAATATTCCAGTTCAGAATCCTTAGGCAAAGGTGATGAAGGACTATACAAGACTAAGGCGTTTTGAACACTCAGTCGATATTGAAACACACAAGATATTAAGACGTTTGAAACACTTAGCCAAATTAAATAGATGAAAATTGAAGCGCATAAATGTTTCATTTCACAAAATGCCATAAATACAAAACGCCTTGCGTGGAGGACAAAATGAAAAGAAGATTACGAATATGACAGAAAAACGACTAAGTAAAACCTATGATTATGCATAGTCACTTGGAAGAGGATCTTCTTTTCGAGGATAAGGTTGGTGAAGTTCTTCTTCAATAGGCAAGGGCGGTGGTTAGGATGATACCTCCTCAAGCAGAGCGAATTCAGTTGTGGGCTTGCCCTTGGAGGAGGGAGGAGGAGACGCTCTAGATAATTCACTATTATTCGTCGAATCGTATTCATCCGCTGCTTTCTTCATCCCCTCCTCCCTGGACTGATAAGACAGAAAATCATTCATGGATGGGAGCGTAACTATAGGAAAATTCGCGTCGGCATTAAGATAAAATGAACAATTTTTCACGAAAGTGGGAAGGACCCTACAAGGTCGTCGTTATCCCCCATCCAAACACCTATGTAATAGAGGACGATGAAGGAAAGAAGTTAAAGAATAATTTTAATTGTGAACATTTGAAAAAAATATGCTTAAACGCTGCCATCCAATTGTGTAAATTGTACTTGAAACTTTTATGAAAGTCTTGTTCGATATACAAAAATGGAGTCGCTTCATTTTAGTAACTTAATGGCGAAATGCTTATGTTCAGAATCCTTAGGCAAAGGTGATGAGGAAGTATAAAAGACTAAGGCGTTTTAAACCCTCCGTCGATATTGAAACACACAAGATATTAAGACGTTTGAAACACTTAGCCAAATTAAATAGATGAAAATAGAAGCGCATAAATGTTTCATTTCACAAAATGCCATAAATACAAAACGCCTTGCGTGGAGGACATAATGAAAAGAAGATTACGAATATGACAGATAAACGACTAAGTAAAACCTATGATTATGCATAGTCACTTGGAAGAGGATCTTATTTTCGAGGATAAGGTTGGTGAAGTTCTTCTTCAATAGGCAAGGGCGGTGGTTAGGATGATACCTCCTTAAGCAGAGCGAATTCAGTTGTGGGCTTGCCCTTGGAGGAGGGAGGAGGAGACGCTCTAGATGATTCACTATTATTCGACGAATTGTATTCATCCGCTGCGTTCTTCATCTCCTCCTCCCTGGACTGATAAGACAGAAAATCATTCATGGATGGGAGCATATCCATAAGAAATTTCGCGTCGACATTAAGTTAGAATGAACAATTTTTCACCAAAGTGTGAAGGACCCTATGAGGTCGTCGATATCCTCCATCCAAACGCCTATGAAATAGATGACGATGAAGGAAAGAAGTTGAAGAATAATTTATTGGTGAACATTTGAAAAAAAATATGCTTAAACGCTGCCACCCGATTGTGTAAATTGTACTTAAAAATTTTATGAAAGTCTTGTTCGATATACAAAAATGGCGTCGCTTCATTTGAGTAACTTAATGGCGAAATATTTCAGTTCAGAATCCTTAGGCAAAGGTAATGAAGGACTATACAAGACTAAGGCGTTTTAAACACTCAGTCGATATTGAAACACACAAGATATTAAGACGTTTGAAAGACTTAGCCAAATTAAATAGATGAAAATTGAAGCTCATAAATGTTTTCATATCACAAAAATGCCATAAATACAAAACGCCTAGCGAGGAAGACATAATGAAAAGGAGACTACAAATATGACAGAAAAATGACTAAGTAAAACCTATGATTATGCATAGTCACTTGGAAGAGGATCTTCTTTTCGAGGATAAGGTTGGTGAAGTTCTTCTTCAATAGGCAAGGGCGGTGGTTAGGATGATATTTCCTCAAGCAGAGCGAATTCAGTTGTGGGCTTGCCCTTGGAGAAGGGAGGAGGAGACGCTCTAGATGATTCACTATTATTCGTCGAATCGTATTCATCCGCTGCTTTCTTCATCCCCTCCTCCCTGGACAGATAAGACAGAAAATCATTCATGGATGGGAGCATATCCATAAGAAATTTCGCGTCGACATTAAGTTAGAATGAACAATTTTTTACCAAAGTGTGAAGGACCCTATGAGGTCGTCGATATCCTCCATCCAAACGCCTATGAAATAGATGACGATGAAGGAATGAAGTTGAAGAATAATTTATTGGTGAACATTTGAAAAAAAATATGCTTAAACGCTGCCACCCGATTGTGTAAATTGTACTTGAAAATTTTATGAAAGTCTTGTTCGATATACAAAAATGGCGTCGCTTCATTTGAGTAACTTAATGGCGAAATATTCCAGTTCAGAATCCTTAGGCAAAGGTGATGAAGGACTATACAAGACTAAGGCGTTTTGAACACTCAGTCGATATTGAAACACACAAGATATTAAGACGTTTGAAACACTTAGCCAAATTAAATAGATGAAAATTGAAGCGCATAAATGTTTCATTTCACAAAATGCCATAAATACAAAACGCCTTGCGTGGAGGACAAAATGAAAAGAAGATTACGAATATGACAGAAAAACGACTAAGTAAAACCTATGATTATGCATAGTCACTTGGAAGAGGATCTTCTTTTCGAGGATAAGGTTGGTGAAGTTCTTCTTCAATAGGCAAGGGCGGTGGTTAGGATGATACCTCCTCAAGCAGAGCGAATTCAGTTGTGGGCTTGCCCTTGGAGGAGGGAGGAGGAGACGCTCTAGATAATTCACTATTATTCGTCGAATCGTATTCATCCGCTGCTTTCTTCATCCCCTCCTCCCTGGACTGATAAGACAGAAAATCATTCATGGATGGGAGCGTAACTATAGGAAAATTCGCGTCGGCATTAAGATAAAATGAACAATTTTTCACGAAAGTGGGAAGGACCCTACAAGGTCGTCGTTATCCCCCATCCAAACACCTATGTAATAGAGGACGATGAAGGAAAGAAGTTAAAGAATAATTTTAATTGTGAACATTTGAAAAAAATATGCTTAAACGCTGCCATCCAATTGTGTAAATTGTACTTGAAACTTTTATGAAAGTCTTGTTCGATATACAAAAATGGAGTCGCTTCATTTTAGTAACTTAATGGCGAAATGCTTATGTTCAGAATCCTTAGGCAAAGGTGATGAGGAAGTATAAAAGACTAAGGCGTTTTAAACCCTCCGTCGATATTGAAACACACAAGATATTAAGACGTTTGAAACACTTAGCCAAATTAAATAGATGAAAATAGAAGCGCATAAATGTTTCATTTCACAAAATGCCATAAATACAAAACGCCTTGCGTGGAGGACATAATGAAAAGAAGATTACGAATATGACAGATAAACGACTAAGTAAAACCTATGATTATGCATAGTCACTTGGAAGAGGATCTTATTTTCGAGGATAAGGTTGGTGAAGTTCTTCTTCAATAGGCAAGGGCGGTGGTTAGGATGATACCTCCTTAAGCAGAGCGAATTCAGTTGTGGGCTTGCCCTTGGAGGAGGGAGGAGGAGACGCTCTAGATGATTCACTATTATTCGACGAATTGTATTCATCCGCTGCGTTCTTCATCTCCTCCTCCCTGGACTGATAAGACAGAAAATCATTCATGGATGGGAGCATATCCATAAGAAATTTCGCGTCGACATTAAGTTAGAATGAACAATTTTTCACCAAAGTGTGAAGGACCCTATGAGGTCGTCGATATCCTCCATCCAAACGCCTATGAAATAGATGACGATGAAGGAAAGAAGTTGAAGAATAATTTATTGGTGAACATTTGAAAAAAAATATGCTTAAACGCTGCCACCCGATTGTGTAAATTGTACTTAAAAATTTTATGAAAGTCTTGTTCGATATACAAAAATGGCGTCGCTTCATTTGAGTAACTTAATGGCGAAATATTTCAGTTCAGAATCCTTAGGCAAAGGTAATGAAGGACTATACAAGACTAAGGCGTTTTAAACACTCAGTCGATATTGAAACACACAAGATATTAAGACGTTTGAAAGACTTAGCCAAATTAAATAGATGAAAATTGAAGCTCATAAATGTTTTCATATCACAAAAATGCCATAAATACAAAACGCCTAGCGAGGAAGACATAATGAAAAGGAGACTACAAATATGACAGAAAAATGACTAAGTAAAACCTATGATTATGCATAGTCACTTGGAAGAGGATCTTCTTTTCGAGGATAAGGTTGGTGAAGTTCTTCTTCAATAGGCAAGGGCGGTGGTTAGGATGATATTTCCTCAAGCAGAGCGAATTCAGTTGTGGGCTTGCCCTTGGAGAAGGGAGGAGGAGACGCTCTAGATGATTCACTATTATTCGTCGAATCGTATTCATCCGCTGCTTTCTTCATCCCCTCCTCCCTGGACAGATAAGACAGAAAATCATTCATGGATGGGAGCATATCCATAAGAAATTTCGCGTCGACATTAAGTTAGAATGAACAATTTTTTACCAAAGTGTGAAGGACCCTATGAGGTCGTCGATATCCTCCATCCAAACGCCTATGAAATAGATGACGATGAAGGAATGAAGTTGAAGAATAATTTATTGGTGAACATTTGAAAAAAAATATGCTTAAACGCTGCCACCCGATTGTGTAAATTGTACTTGAAAATTTTATGAAAGTCTTGTTCGATATACAAAAATGGCGTCGCTTCATTTGAGTAACTTAATGGCGAAATATTCCAGTTCAGAATCCTTAGGCAAAGGTGATGAAGGACTATACAAGACTAAGGCGTTTTGAACACTCAGTCGATATTGAAACACACAAGATATTAAGACGTTTGAAACACTTAGCCAAATTAAATAGATGAAAATTGAAGCGCATAAATGTTTCATTTCACAAAATGCCATAAATACAAAACGCCTTGCGTGGAGGACAAAATGAAAAGAAGATTACGAATATGACAGAAAAACGACTAAGTAAAACCTATGATTATGCATAGTCACTTGGAAGAGGATCTTCTTTTCGAGGATAAGGTTGGTGAAGTTCTTCTTCAATAGGCAAGGGCGGTGGTTAGGATGATACCTCCTCAAGCAGAGCGAATTCAGTTGTGGGCTTGCCCTTGGAGGAGGGAGGAGGAGACGCTCTAGATAATTCACTATTATTCGTCGAATCGTATTCATCCGCTGCTTTCTTCATCCCCTCCTCCCTGGACTGATAAGACAGAAAATCATTCATGGATGGGAGCGTAACTATAGGAAAATTCGCGTCGGCATTAAGATAAAATGAACAATTTTTCACGAAAGTGGGAAGGACCCTACAAGGTCGTCGTTATCCCCCATCCAAACACCTATGTAATAGAGGACGATGAAGGAAAGAAGTTAAAGAATAATTTTAATTGTGAACATTTGAAAAAAATATGCTTAAACGCTGCCATCCAATTGTGTAAATTGTACTTGAAACTTTTATGAAAGTCTTGTTCGATATACAAAAATGGAGTCGCTTCATTTTAGTAACTTAATGGCGAAATGCTTATGTTCAGAATCCTTAGGCAAAGGTGATGAGGAAGTATAAAAGACTAAGGCGTTTTAAACCCTCCGTCGATATTGAAACACACAAGATATTAAGACGTTTGAAAGACTTAGCCAAATTAAATAGATGAAAATTGAAGCGCATAAATGTTTCATTTCACAAAATGCCATAAATACAAAACGCCTTGCGTGGAGGACAAAATGAAAAGAAGATTACGAATATGACAGAAAAACGACTAAGTAAAACCTATGATTATGCATAGTCACTTGGAAGAGGATCTTCTTTTCGAGGATAAGGTTGGTGAAGTTCTTCTTCAATAGGCAAGGGCGGTGGTTAGGATGATACCTCCTCAAGCAGAGCGAATTCAGTTGTGGGCTTGCCCTTGGAGGAGGGAGGAGGAGACGCTCTAGATAATTCACTATTATTCGTCGAATCGTATTCATCCGCTGCTTTCTTCATCCCCTCCTCCCTGGACTGATAAGACAGAAAATCATTCATGGATGGGAGCGTAACTATAGGAAAATTCGCGTCGGCATTAAGATAAAATGAACAATTTTTCACGAAAGTGGGAAGGACCCTACAAGGTCGTCGTTATCCCCCATCCAAACACCTATGTAATAGAGGACGATGAAGGAAAGAAGTTAAAGAATAATTTTAATTGTGAACATTTGAAAAAAATATGCTTAAACGCTGCCATCCAATTGTGTAAATTGTACTTGAAACTTTTATGAAAGTCTTGTTCGATATACAAAAATGGAGTCGCTTCATTTTAGTAACTTAATGGCGAAATGCTTATGTTCAGAATCCTTAGGCAAAGGTGATGAGGAAGTATAAAAGACTAAGGCGTTTTAAACCCTCCGTCGATATTGAAACACACAAGATATTAAGACGTTTGAAACACTTAGCCAAATTAAATAGATGAAAATAGAAGCGCATAAATGTTTCATTTCACAAAATGCCATAAATACAAAACGCCTTGCGTGGAGGACATAATGAAAAGAAGATTACGAATATGACAGATAAACGACTAAGTAAAACCTATGATTATGCATAGTCACTTGGAAGAGGATCTTATTTTCGAGGATAAGGTTGGTGAAGTTCTTCTTCAATAGGCAAGGGCGGTGGTTAGGATGATACCTCCTTAAGCAGAGCGAATTCAGTTGTGGGCTTGCCCTTGGAGGAGGGAGGAGGAGACGCTCTAGATGATTCACTATTATTCGACGAATTGTATTCATCCGCTGCGTTCTTCATCTCCTCCTCCCTGGACTGATAAGACAGAAAATCATTCATGGATGGGAGCATATCCATAAGAAATTTCGCGTCGACATTAAGTTAGAATGAACAATTTTTCACCAAAGTGTGAAGGACCCTATGAGGTCGTCGATATCCTCCATCCAAACGCCTATGAAATAGATGACGATGAAGGAAAGAAGTTGAAGAATAATTTATTGGTGAACATTTGAAAAAAAATATGCTTAAACGCTGCCACCCGATTGTGTAAATTGTACTTAAAAATTTTATGAAAGTCTTGTTCGATATACAAAAATGGCGTCGCTTCATTTGAGTAACTTAATGGCGAAATATTTCAGTTCAGAATCCTTAGGCAAAGGTAATGAAGGACTATACAAGACTAAGGCGTTTTAAACACTCAGTCGATATTGAAACACACAAGATATTAAGACGTTTGAAAGACTTAGCCAAATTAAATAGATGAAAATTGAAGCTCATAAATGTTTTCATATCACAAAAATGCCATAAATACAAAACGCCTAGCGAGGAAGACATAATGAAAAGGAGACTACAAATATGACAGAAAAATGACTAAGTAAAACCTATGATTATGCATAGTCACTTGGAAGAGGATCTTCTTTTCGAGGATAAGGTTGGTGAAGTTCTTCTTCAATAGGCAAGGGCGGTGGTTAGGATGATATTTCCTCAAGCAGAGCGAATTCAGTTGTGGGCTTGCCCTTGGAGAAGGGAGGAGGAGACGCTCTAGATGATTCACTATTATTCGTCGAATCGTATTCATCCGCTGCTTTCTTCATCCCCTCCTCCCTGGACAGATAAGACAGAAAATCATTCATGGATGGGAGCATATCCATAAGAAATTTCGCGTCGACATTAAGTTAGAATGAACAATTTTTTACCAAAGTGTGAAGGACCCTATGAGGTCGTCGATATCCTCCATCCAAACGCCTATGAAATAGATGACGATGAAGGAATGAAGTTGAAGAATAATTTATTGGTGAACATTTGAAAAAAAATATGCTTAAACGCTGCCACCCGATTGTGTAAATTGTACTTGAAAATTTTATGAAAGTCTTGTTCGATATACAAAAATGGCGTCGCTTCATTTGAGTAACTTAATGGCGAAATATTCCAGTTCAGAATCCTTAGGCAAAGGTGATGAAGGACTATACAAGACTAAGGCGTTTTGAACACTCAGTCGATATTGAAACACACAAGATATTAAGACGTTTGAAACACTTAGCCAAATTAAATAGATGAAAATTGAAGCGCATAAATGTTTCATTTCACAAAATGCCATAAATACAAAACGCCTTGCGTGGAGGACAAAATGAAAAGAAGATTACGAATATGACAGAAAAACGACTAAGTAAAACCTATGATTATGCATAGTCACTTGGAAGAGGATCTTCTTTTCGAGGATAAGGTTGGTGAAGTTCTTCTTCAATAGGCAAGGGCGGTGGTTAGGATGATACCTCCTCAAGCAGAGCGAATTCAGTTGTGGGCTTGCCCTTGGAGGAGGGAGGAGGAGACGCTCTAGATAATTCACTATTATTCGTCGAATCGTATTCATCCGCTGCTTTCTTCATCCCCTCCTCCCTGGACTGATAAGACAGAAAATCATTCATGGATGGGAGCGTAACTATAGGAAAATTCGCGTCGGCATTAAGATAAAATGAACAATTTTTCACGAAAGTGGGAAGGACCCTACAAGGTCGTCGTTATCCCCCATCCAAACACCTATGTAATAGAGGACGATAAAGGAAAGAAGTTAAAGAATAATTTTAATTGTGAACATTTGAAAAAAATATGCTTAAACGCTGCCATCCAATTGTGTAAATTGTACTTGAAACTTTTATGAAAGTCTTGTTCGATATACAAAAATGGAGTCGCTTCATTTTAGTAACTTAATGGCGAAATGCTTATGTTCAGAATCCTTAGGCAAAGGTGATGAGGAAGTATAAAAGACTAAGGCGTTTTAAACCCTCCGTCGATATTGAAACACACAAGATATTAAGACGTTTGAAAGACTTAGCCAAATTAAATAGATGAAAATTGAAGCGCATAAATGTTTCATTTCACAAAATGCCATAAATACAAAACGCCTTGCGTGGAGGACATAATGAAAAGAAGATTACGAATATGACAGAAAAACGACTAAGTAAAACCTATGATTATGCATAGTCACTTGGAAGAGGATCTTCTTTTTGAGGATAAGGTTGGTGAAGTTCTTCTTCAATAGGCAAGGGCGGTGGTTAGGATGATACCTCCTCAAGCAGAGCGAATTCAGTTGTGGGCTTGCCCTTGGAGGAGGGAGGAGGAGACGCTCTAGATGATTCACTATTATTCGTCAAATCGCATTCATCCGCTGCTTTCTTCATCCCCTCCTCCCTGGACTGATAAGACAGAAAATCATTCATGGATGGGAGCGTATCCATAGGAAAATTCGCGTCGGCATTAAGCTAAAATGAACAATTTTTCACGAAAGTGGGAAGGACCCTACAAGGTCGTCGTTATCCCCCATCCAAACACCTATGTAATAGAGGACGATGAAGGAAAGAAGTTAAAGAATAATTTTAATTGTGAACATTTGAAAAAAAATATGCTTAAACGCTGCCACCCGATTGTGTAAATTGTACTTGAAAATTTTATGAAAGTCTTGTTCGATATACAAAAATGGCGTCGCTTCATTTGAGTAACTTAATGGCGAAATATTTCAGTTCAGAATCCTTAGGCAAAGGTGATGAAGGACTATACAAGACTAAGGCGTTTTGAACACTCAGACGATATTGAAACACACAAGATATTAAGACGTTTGAAACACTTAGCCAAATTAAATAGATGAAAATAGAAGCGCATAAATGTTTCATTTCAAAAAATGCCATAAATACAAAACGCCTTGCGTGGAGGACATAATGAAAAGAAGATTACGAATATGACAAATAAACGACTAAGTAAAACCTATGATTATGCATAGTCACTTGGAAGAGGATCTTATTTTCGAGGATAAGGTTGGTGAAGTTCTTCTTCAATAGGCAAGGGCGGTGGTTAGGATGATACCTCCTTAAGCAGAGCGAATTCAGTTGTGGGCTTGCCCTTGGAGGAGGGAGGAAGAGACGCTCTAGATGATTCACTATTATTCGACGAATCGTATTCATCCGCTGCGTTCTTCATCTCCTCCTCCCTGGACTGATAAGACAGAAAATCATTCATGGATGGGAGCATATCCATAAGAAATTTCGCGTCGACATTAAGTTAGAATGAACAATTTTTCACCAAAGTGTGAAGGACCCTATGAGGTCGTCGATATCCTCCATCCAAACGCCTATGAAATAGATGACGATGAAGGAAAGAAGTTGAAGAATAATTTATTGGTGAACATTTGAAAAAAAATATGCTTAAACGCTGCCACCCGATTGTGTAAATTGTACTTAAAATTTTTATGAAAGTCTTGTTCGATATACAAAAATGGCGTCGCTTCATTTGAGTAACTTAATGGCGAAATATTTCAGTTCAGAATCCTTAGGCAAAGGTGATGAAGGACTATACAAGACTAAGGCGTTTTAAACACTCAGTCGATATTGAAACACACAAGATATTAAGACGTTTGAAAGACTTAGGCAAATTAAATAGATGAAAATTGAAGCTCATAAATGTTTTCATATCACAAAAATGCCATAAATACAAAACGCCTAGCGAGGAAGACATAATGAAAAGGAGACTACAAATATGACAGAAAAATGACTAAGTAAAACCTATGATTATGCATAGTCACTTGGAAGAGGATCTTCTTTTCGAGGATAAGGTTGGTGAAGTTCTTCTTCAATAGGCAAGGGCGGTGGTTAGGATGATATTTCCTCAAGCAGAGCGAATTCAGTTGTGGGCTTGCCCTTGGAGAAGGGAGGAGGAGACGCTCTAGATGATTCACTATTATTCGTCGAATCGTATTCATCCGCTGCTTTCTTCATCCCCTCCTTCCTGGACAGATAAGACAGAAAATCATTCATGGATGGGAGCATATCCATAAGAAATTTCGCGTCGACATTAAGTTAGAATGAACAATTTTTTACCAAAGTGTGAAGGACCCTATGAGGTCGTCGATATCCTCCATCCAAACGCCTATGAAATAGATGACAATGAAGGAAAGAAGTTGAAGAATAATTTATTGGTGAACATTTGAAAAAAAATATGCTTAAACGCTGCCACCCGATTGTGTAAATTGTACTTGAAAATTTTATGAAAGTCTTGTTCGATATACAAAAATGGCGTCACTTCATTTGAGTAACTTAATGGCGAAATATTTCAGTTCAGAATCCTTAGGCAAAGGTGATGAAGGACTATACAAGACTAAGGCGTTTTGAACACTCAGTCGATATTGAAACACACAAGATATTAAGACGTTTGAAACACTTAGCCAAATTAAATAGATGAAAATTGAAGCGCATAAATGTTTCATTTCACAAAATGCCATAAATACAAAACGCCTTGCGTGGAGGACAAAATGAAAAGAAGATTACGAATATGACAGAAAAACGACTAAGTAAAACCTATGATTATGCATAGTCACTTGGAAGAGGATATTCTTTTCGAGGATAAGGTTGGTGAAGTTCTTCTTCAATAGGCAAGGGCGGTGGTTAGGATGATACCTCCTCAAGCAGAGCGAATTCAGTTGTGGGCTTGCCCTTGGAGGAGGGAGGAGGAGACGCTCTAGATAATTCACTATTATTCGTCGAATCGTATTCATCCGCTGCTTTCTTCATCCCCTCCTCCCTGGACTGATAAGACAGAAAATCATTCATGGATGGGAGCGTAACTATAGGAAAATTCGCGTCGGCATTAAGATAAAATGAACAATTTTTCACGAAAGTGGGAAGGACCCTACAAGGTCGTCGTTATCCCCCATCCAAACACCTATGTAATAGAGGACGATGAAGGAAAGAAGTTAAAGAATAATTTTAATTGTGAACATTTGAAAAAAATATGCTTAAACGCTGCCATCCAATTGTGTAAATTGTACTTGAAACTTTTATGAAAGTCTTGTTCGATATACAAAAATGGAGTCGCTTCATTTTAGTAACTTAATGGCGAAATGCTTATGTTCAGAATCCTTAGGCAAAGGTGATGAGGAAGTATAAAAGACTAAGGCGTTTTAAACCCTCCGTCGATATTGAAACACACAAGATATTAAGACGTTTGAAACACTTAGCCAAATTAAATAGATGAAAATTGAAGCGCATAAATGTTTCATTTCACAAAATGCCATAAATACAAAACGCCTTGCGTGGAGGACATAATGAAAAGAAGATTACGAATATGACAGAAAAACGACTAAGTAAAACCTATGATCATGCATAGTCACTTGGAAGAGGATCTTCTTTTTGAGGATAAGGTTGGTGAAGTTCTTCTTCAATAGGCAAGGGCGGTGGTTAGGATGATACCTCCTCAAGCAGAGCGAATTCAGTTGTGGGCTTGCCCTTGGAGGAGGGAGGAGGAGACGCTCTAGATGATTCACTATTATTCGTCAAATCGCATTCATCCGCTGCTTTCTTCATCCCCTCCTCCCTGGACTGATAAGACAGAAAATCATTCATGGATGGGAGCGTATCCATAGGAAAATTCGCGTCGGCATTAAGCTAAAATGAACAATTTTTCACGAAAGTGGGAAGGACCTTACAAGGTCGTCGTTATCCCCCATCCAAACACCTATGTAATAGAGGACGATGAAGGAAAGAAGTTAAAGAATAATTTTAATTGTGAACATTTGAAAAAAAATATGCTTAAACGCTGCCACCCGATTGTGTAAATTGTACTTGAAAATTTTATGAAAGTCTTGTTCGATATACAAAAATGGCGTCGCTTCATTTGAGTAACTTAATGGCGAAATATTTCAGTTCAGAATCCTTAGGCAAAGGTGATGAAGGACTATACAAGACTAAGGCGTTTTGAACACTCAGTCGATATTGAAACACACAAGATATTAAGACGTTTGAAACACTTAGCCAAATTAAATAGATGAAAATTGAAGCGCATAAATGTTTCATTTCACAAAATGCCATAAATACAAAACGCCTTGCGTGGAGGACATAATGAAAAGAAGATTACGAATATGAAAGAAAAACGACTAAGTAAAACCTATGATTATGCATAGTCACTTGGATGAGGATCATATTTTCGAGGATAAGGTTGGTGAAGTTCTTCTTCAATAGGCAAGGGCGGTGGTTAGGATGATACCTCCTTAAGCAGAGCGAATTCAGTTGTGGGCTTGCCCTTGGAGGAGGGAGGAAGAGACGCTTTAGATGATTCACTATTATTCGACGAATCGTATTCATCCGCTGCGTTCTTCATCTCCTCCTCCCTGGACTGATAAGACAGAAAATCATTCACGGATGGGAGCATATCCATAAGAAATTTCGCGTCGACATTAAATTAGAATGAACAATTTTTCACCAAAGTGTGAAGGACCCTATAAGGTCGTCAATATCCTCCATCCAAACGCCTATGAAATAGATGACAATGAAGGAAAGAAGTTGAAGAATAATTTATTGGTGAACATTTGAAAAAAAATATGCTTAAACGCTGCCACCCAATTGTGTAAATTGTACTTGAAAATTTTATGAAAGTCTTGTTCGATATACAAAAATGGCGTCGCTTCATTTGAGTAACTTAATGGCGAAATATTTCAGTTTAGAATCCTTAGGCAAAGGTGATGAAGGACTATACAAGACTAAGGCGTTTTGAACACTCAGTCGATATTGAAACACACAAGATATTAAGACGTTTGAAACACTTAGCCAAATTAAGTAGATGAAAATTGAAGCGCATAAATGTTTCATTTCACAAAATGCCATAAATACAAAACGCCTTGCGTGGAGGACATAATGAAAAGAAGATTACGAATATGACAGAAAAACGACTAAGTAAAACCTATGATTATGCATTGTCACTTGGAAGAGGATCTTCTTTTCGAGGATAAGGTTGGTGAAGTTCTTCTTCAATAGGCAAGGGCGGTGGATAGGATGATACCTCCTCAAGCAGAGCGAATTCAGTTGTGGGCTTGCCCTTGGAGGAGGGAGGAGGAGACGCTCTAGATGATTCACTGTTATTCGTCGAATCGTATTCATCCGTTGCTTTCTTCATCCCCTCCTCCCTGGACTGATAAGATAGAAAATCATTCATGGATGGGAGCGTAACTATAGGAAAATTCGCGTCGGCATTAAGATAAAATGAACAATTTTTCACGAAAGTGGGAAGGACCCTACAAGGTCGTCGTTATCCCCCATCCAAACACCTATGTAATAGATGACGATGAAGGAAATAAGTTAAAGAATAATTTTAATTGTGAACATTTGAAAAAAATATGCTTAAACGCTGCCATCCAATTGTGTAAATTGTATTTAAAACTTTTATGAAAGTCTTGTTCGATATACAAAAATGGAGTCACTACATTTTAGTAACTTAATGGCGAAATGCTTATGTTCAGAATCCTTAGGCAAAGGTGATGAAGAAGTATGCAAGACTAAGGCGTTTTAAACCCTCCGTCGATATTGAAACACACAAGATATTAATACGTTTGAAACACTTAGCCAAATTAAATAGATGAAAATTGAAGCGCATAAATGTTTCATTTCACAAAATGCCATAAATACAAAACGCCTTGCGTGGAGGACATAATGAAAAGGAGATTACAAATATGACAGAAAAACGACTAAGTAAAACCTATGATTATGCATAGTCACTTGGATGAGGATCTTCTTTTCGAGGATAAGGTTGGTGAAGTTCTTCTTCAATAGGCAAGGGCGGTGGTTAGGATGATACCTCCTCAAGTAGAGCGAATTCAGTTGTGCGCTTACCCTTGGATGAGGGAGGAGGAGACGTTCTAGATGATTAACTATTATTCGACGAATCGTATTCATACGCTGCTTGCTTCATCTCCTCCTCCCTGGACTGATAAGACAGAAAATCATTCATGGATGGGAGCGTATCGATAGGAAATTTCGCGACGACATATAGCTATAATGAACATTTTTTCACCAAAGTGGGAAAGACCCAATAAGGTCGTCGTTATCCCCCATCCAAACACCTATGTAATA
The DNA here is from genome assembly GCA_946814005.1 of Chamaenerion angustifolium. Classification (NCBI taxonomy): domain Eukaryota; kingdom Viridiplantae; phylum Streptophyta; class Magnoliopsida; order Myrtales; family Onagraceae; genus Chamaenerion; species Chamaenerion angustifolium. The sequence goes on from OX328279.1 coordinate 9,552,825, forward strand.
GATGACGATGAAGGAAAGAAGTTGAAGAATAATTTTAATTGTGAACATTTGAAAAAAATTATTCTTAAACGCTGACATCCAATTGTGTGAATTATACTTGAAACTTTTATGAAAGTCTTGTTCGATATACAAAAATGGAGTCGCTTCATTTTAGTAACTTAATGGCGAAATGATTATGTTCTGAATCCTTAGGCAAAGGTGATGAAGGAGTATACAAGACTAAGGCGTTTTAAACACTCCGTCGATATTGAAACACACAAGATATTAAGACGTTTGAAACACTTAGCCAAATTAAATAGATGAAAATTGAAGCGCATAAATGTTTCATTTCACAAAATGCCATAAATACAAAACGCCTTGCGTGGAGGACATAATGAAAAGGAGATTACAAATATGACAGAAAAATGACTAAGTAAAACCAATGATTATGCATAGTCAATTGCATGAGGATCTTCTTTTTGAAGATAAGGTTGGTGAAGTTCTTCTTCAATAGGCTAGGGCAGTGGTTAGGATGATACCTTCTCAGGCAGAGCGAATTCAGTTGTGCGCTTACCCTTGGATGAGGTAGGAGGAGACGTTCTAGATGATTCACTATTATTCGACGAATCGTATTCATACACTGCTTGCTTCATCTCCTCCTCCATGGACTGATAAGACAGAAAATCATTCATGGATGGGAGCGTATCCATAGGAAATTTCGCGTCGGCATATAGCTATAATGAACATTTTTTCACCAAAGTGGGAAAGACCCAATAAGGTCGTCGTTATCCCCCATCCAAACACCTATGAAATAGTTGACGATGTAGGAAAGAAGTTGAAGAATAATTTTAATTGTGAACATTTGAAAAAAAATATTCTTAAACGCTGCCATCCAATTGTGTGACTTGTAGTTGAAACGTTTATGAAAGTCTTGTTCGATATACAAAAATGGAGTCGCTTCATTTTAGTAACTTAATGGCGAAATGCGTATGTTCTGAATCCATAGGCAAAGGTGATGAAGTAGTATACAAGACTAAGGTGTTTTAAACACTCCGTCGATATTGAAACACACAAGATATTAAGATGTTTGAAACACTTAGCCAAATTAAATAGATGAAAATTGAAGCGCATAAATGTTTCATTTCACAAAATGCCATAAATACAAAACGCCTTGCGTGGAGGACATAATGAAAAGAAGATTACGAATATGACAGAAAAACGACTAAGTAAAACCTATGATTATGCATAGTCACTTGGATGAGGATCTTATTTTCGAGGATAAGGTTGGTGAAGTTCTTCTTCAATAGGCAAGGGCGGTGGTTAGGATGATACCTCCTTAAGCAGAGCGAATTCAGTTGTGGGCTTGGCCTTGGAGGAGGGAGGAGGAGACGCTCTAGATGATTCACTATTATTCGACAAATCGTATTCATCCGCTACGTTCTTCATCTCCTCCTCCCTGGACTGATAAGACAGAAAATCATTCATGGATGGGAGCATATCCATAAGAAATTTCGCGTCGACATTAAGTTAGAATGAACAATTTTTCACCAAAGTGTGAAGGACCCTATAAGGTCGTCAATATCCTCCATCCAAACGCCTATGAAATAGATGACAATGAAGGAAAGAAGTTGAAGAATAATTTATTGGTGAACATTTGAAAAAAAATATGCTTAAACGCTGCCACCCGATTGTGTAAATTGTACTTGAAAATTTTATGAAAGTCTTGTTCGATATACAAAAATGGCGTCGCTTCATTTGAGTAACTTAATGGCGAAATATTTCAGTTCAGAATCCTTAGGCAAAGGTGATGAAGGACTATACAAGACTAAGGCGTTTTGAACACTCAGTCGATATTGAAACACACAAGATATTAAGACGTTTGAAACACTTAGCCAAATTAAATAGATGAAAATTGAAGCGGATAAATGTTTCATTTCACAAAATGCCATAAATACAAAACGCCTTGCGTGGAGGACATAATGAAAAGAAGATTACAAATATGACAGAAAAACGACTAAGTAAAACCTATGATTATGCATAATCACTTGGAAGAGGATCTTCTTTTCGAGGATAAGGTTGGTGAAGTTCTTCTTCAATAGGCAAGGGCGGTGGTTAGGATGATACCTCCTCAAGCAGAGCGAATTCAGTTGTGGGCTTGCCCTTGGAGGAGGGAGGAGGAGACGCTCTAGATGATTCACTATTATTCGTCGAATCGTATTCATCCGCTGCTTTCTTCATCCCCTCCTCCCTGGACTGATAAGACAGAAAATCATTCATGGATGGGAGCGTATCCATAGGAAAATTCGCGTCGGCATTAAGATAAAATGAACAATTTTTCACGAAAGTGGGAAGGACCCTACAAGGTCGTCGTTATCCCCCATCCAAACACCTATGTAATAGAGGACGATGAAGGAAAGAAGTTAAAGAATAATTTTAATTGTGAACATTTGAAAAAAATATGCTTGAACGCTGCCATCCAATTGTGTAAATTGTACTTGAAACTTTTATGAAAGTCTTGTTCGATATACAAAAATGGAGTCTCTTCATTTTAGTAACTTAATGGCGAAATGCTTATGTTCAGAATCCTTAGGCAAAGGTGATGAGGAAGTATAAAAGACTAAGGCGTTTTAAACCCTCCGTCGATATTGAAACACACAAGATATTAAGACATTTGAAACACTTAGCCAAATTAAATAGATGAAAATTGAAGCGCATAAATGTTTCATTTCACAAAATGCCATAAATACAAAACGCCTTGCGTGGAGGACATAATGAAAAGAAGATTACGAATATGACAGAAAAACGACTAAGTAAAACCTATGATTATGCATAGTCACTTGGATGAGGATCTTATTTTCGAGGATAAGGTTGGTGAAGTTCTTCTTCAATAGGCAAGGGCGGTGGTTATGATGATACCTCCTTAAGCAGAGCGAATTCAGTTGTGGGCTTGGCCTTGGAGGAGGGAGGAGGAGACGCTCTAGATGATTCACTATTATTCGACAAATCGTATTCATCCGCTACGTTCTTCATCTCCTCCTCCCTGGACTGATAAGACAGAAAATCATTCATGGATGGGAGCATATCCATAAGAAATTTCGCGTCGACATTAAGTTAGAATGAACAATTTTTCACCAAAGTGTGAAGGACCCTATAAGGTCGTCAATATCCTCCATCCAAACGCCTATGAAATAGATGACAATGAAGGAAAGAAGTTGAAGAATAATTTATTGGTGAACATTTGAAAAAAAATATGCTTAAACGCTGCCACCCGATTGTGTAAATTGTACTTGAAAATTTTATGAAAGTCTTGTTCGATATACAAAAATGGCGTCGCTTCATTTGAGTAACTTAATGGCGAAATATTTCAGTTCAGAATCCTTAGGCAAAGGTGATGAAGGACTATACAAGACTAAGGCGTTTTGAACACTCAGTCGATATTGAAACACACAAGATATTAAGACGTTTGAAACACTTAGCCAAATTAAATAGATGAAAATTGAAGCGGATAAATGTTTCATTTCACAAAATGCCATAAATACAAAACGCCTTGCGTGGAGGACATAATGAAAAGAAGATTACAAATATGACAGAAAAACGACTAAGTAAAACCTATGATTATGCATAATCACTTGGAAGAGGATCTTCTTTTCGAGGATAAGGTTGGTGAAGTTCTTCTTCAATAGGCAAGGGCGGTGGTTAGGATGATACCTCCTCAAGCAGAGCGAATTCAGTTGTGGGCTTGCCCTTGGAGGAGGGAGGAGGAGACGCTCTAGATGATTCACTATTATTCGTCGAATCGTATTCATCCGCTGCTTTCTTCATCCCCTCCTCCCTGGACTGATAAGACAGAAAATCATTCATGGATGGGAGCGTATCCATAGGAAAATTCGCGTCGGCATTAAGATAAAATGAACAATTTTTCACGAAAGTGGGAAGGACCCTACAAGGTCGTCGTTATCCCCCATCCAAACACCTATGTAATAGAGGACGATGAAGGAAAGAAGTTAAAGAATAATTTTAATTGTGAACATTTGAAAAAAATATGCTTGAACGCTGCCATCCAATTGTGTAAATTGTACTTGAAACTTTTATGAAAGTCTTGTTCGATATACAAAAATGGAGTCTCTTCATTTTAGTAACTTAATGGCGAAATGCTTATGTTCAGAATCCTTAGGCAAAGGTGATGAGGAAGTATAAAAGACTAAGGCGTTTTAAACCCTCCGTCGATATTGAAACACACAAGATATTAAGACATTTGAAACACTTAGCCAAATTAAATAGATGAAAATTGAAGCGCATAAATGTTTCATTTCACAAAATGCCATAAATACAAAACGCCTTGCGTGGAGGACATAATGAAAAGAAGATTACGAATATGACAGAAAAACGACTAAGTAAAACCTATGATTATGCATAGTCACTTGGATGAGGATCTTATTTTCGAGGATAAGGTTGGTGAAGTTCTTCTTCAATAGGCAAGGGCGGTGGTTAGGATGATACCTCCTTAAGCAGAGCGAATTCAGTTGTGGGCTTGCCCTTGGAGGAGGGAGGAAGAGACGCTCTAGATGATTCACTATTATTCGACGAATCGTATTCATCCGCTGCGTTCTTCATCTCCTCCTCCCTGGACTGATAAGATAGAAAATCATTCATGGATGGGAGCATATCCATAAGAAATTTCGCGTCGACATTAAGTTAGAATGAACAATTTTTCACCAAAGTGTGAAGGACCCTATAAGGTCGTCAATATCCTCCATCCAAACGCCTATGAAATAGATGACAATGAAGGAAAGAAGTTGAAGAATAATTTATTGGTGAACATTTGAAAAAAAATATGCTTAAACGCTGCCACCCGATTGTGTAAATTGTACTTGAAAATTTTATGAAAGTCTTGTTCGATATACAAAAATGGCGTCACTTCATTTGAGTAACTTAATGGCGAAATATTTCAGTTCAGAATCCTTAGGCAAAGGTGATGAAGGACTATACAAGACTAAGGCGTTTTGAACACTCAGTCGATATTGAAACACACAAGATATTAAGACATTTGAAACACTTAGCCAAATTAAATAGATGAAAATTGAAGCGCATAAATGTTTCATTTCACAAAATGCCATAAATACAAAACGCCTTGCGTGGAGGACATAATGAAAAGAAGATTACGAATATGACAGAAAAAACGACTAAGTAAAACCTATGATTATGCATAGTCACTTGGAAGAGGATCTTCTTTTCGAGGATAAGGTTGGTGAAGTTCTTCTTCAATAGGCATGGGCGGTGGTTAGGATGATACCTCCTCAAGCAGAGCGAATTCAGTTGTGGGCTTGCCCTTGGAGGAGGGAGGAGGAGACGCTCTAGATGATTCACTGTTATTCGTCGAATCGTATTTATCCGTTGCTTTCTTCATCCCCTCCTCCCTGGACTGATAAGATAGAAAATCATTCATGGATGGGAGCGTAACTATAGGAAAATTCGCGTCGGCATTAAGATAAAATGAACAATTTTTCACAAAAGTGGGAAGGACCCTACAAGGTCGTCGTTATCCCCCATCCAAACACATATGTAATAGATGACGATGAAGGAAAGAAGTTAAAGAATAATTTTAATTGTGAACATTTGAAAAAAATATGCTTAAACGCTGCCATCCAATTGTGTAAATTGTATTTGAAACTTTTATGAAAGTCTTGTTCGATATACAAAAATGGAGTCGCTACATTTTAGTAACTTAATGGCGAAATGCTTATGTTCAGAATCCTTAGGCAAAGGTGATGAAGAAGTATGCAAGACTAAGGCGTTTTAAACCCTCCGTCGATATTGAAACACACAAGATATTAATACGTTTGAAACACTTAGCCAAATTAAATAGATGAAAATTGAAGCGCATAAATGTTTCATTTCACAAAATGCCATAAATACAAAACGCCTTGCGTGGAGGACATAATGAAAAGAAGATTACGAATATGACAGAAAAACGACTAAGTAAAACCTATGATTATGCATAATCACTTGGAAGAGGATCTTCTTTTCGAGGATAAGGTTGGTGAAGTTCTTCTTCAATAGGCAAGGGCGGTGGTTAGGATGATACCTCCTCAAGCAGAGCGAATTCAGTTGTGTGCTTGCCCTTGGAGGAGGGAGGAGGAGACGCTCTAGATGATTCACTATTATTCGTCGAATCGTATTCATCCGCTGCTTTCTTCATCCCCTCCTCCCTGGACTGATAAGACAGAAAATCATTCATGGATGGGAGCGTATCCATAGGAAAATTCGCGTCGGCATTAAGATAAAATGAACAATTTTTCACGAAAGTGGGAAGGACCCTACAAGGTCGTCGTTATCCCCCATCCAAACACCTATGTAATAGAGGACGATGAAGGAAAGAAGTTAAAGAATAATTTTAATTGTGAACATTTGAAAAAAATATGCTTGAACGCTGCCATCCAATTGTGTAAATTGTACTTGAAACTTTTATGAAAGTCTTGTTCGATATACAAAAATGGAGTCTCTTCATTTTAGTAACTTAATGGCGAAATGCTTATGTTCAGAATCCTTAGGCAAAGGTGATGAGGAAGTATAAAAGACTAAGGCGTTTTAAACCCTCCGTCGATATTGAAACACACAAGATATTAAGACATTTGAAACACTTAGCCAAATTAAATAGATGAAAATTGAAGCGCATAAATGTTTCATTTCACAAAATGCCATAAATACAAAACGCCTTGCGTGGAGGACATAATGAAAAGAAGATTACGAATATGACAGAAAAACGACTAAGTAAAACCTATGATTATTCATAGTCACTTGGATGAGGATCTTATTTTCGAGGATAAGGTTGGTGAAGTTCTTCTTCAATAGGCAAGGGCGGTGGTTAGGATGATACCTCCTTAAGCAGAGCGAATTCAGTTGTGGGCTTGCCCTTGGAGGAGGGAGGAAGAGACGCTCTAGATGATTCACTATTATTCGACGAATCGTATTCATCCGCTGCGTTCTTCATCTCCTCCTCCCTGGACTGATAAGATAGAAAATCATTCATGGATGGGAGCATATCCATAAGAAATTTCGCGTCGACATTAAGTTAGAATGAACAATTTTTCACCAAAGTGTGAAGGACCCTATAAGGTCGTCAATATCCTCCATCCAAACGCCTATGAAATAGATGACAATGAAGGAAAGAAGTTGAAGAATAATTTATTGGTGAACATTTGAAAAAAAATATGCTTAAACGCTGCCACCCGATTGTGTAAATTGTACTTGAAAATTTTATGAAAGTATTGTTCGATATACAAAAATGGCGTCACTTCATTTGAGTAACTTAATGGCGAAATATTTCAGTTCAGAATCCTTAGGTAAAGGTGATGAAGGACTATACAAGACTAAGGCGTTTTGAACACTCAGTCGATATTGAAACACACAAGATATTAAGACATTTGAAACACTTAGCCAAATTAAATAGATGAAAATTGAAGCGCATAAATGTTTCATTTCACAAAATGCCATAAATACAAAACGCCTTGCGTGGAGGACATAATGAAAAGAAGATTACGAATATGACAGAAAAACGACTAAGTAAAACCTATGATTATGCATAGTCACTTGGAAGAGGATCTTATTTTCGAGGATAAGGTTGGTGAAGTTCTTCTTCAATAGGCATGGGCGGTGGTTAGGATGATACCTCCTCAAGCAGAGCGAATTCAGTTGTGGGCTTGCCCTTGGAGGAGGGAGGAGGAGACGCTCTAGATGATTCACTGTTATTCGTCGAATCGTATTCATCCGTTGCTTTCTTCATCCCCTCCTCCCTGGACTGATAAGATAGAAAATCATTCATGGATGGGAGCGTAACTATAGGAAAATTCGCGTCGGCATTTAGATAAAATGAACAATTTTTCACGAAAGTGGGAAGGACCCTACAAGGTCGTCGTTATCCCCCATCCAAACACATATGTAATAGATGACGATGAAGGAAAGAAGTTAAAGAATAATTTTAATTGTGAACATTTGAAAAAAATATGCTTAAACGCTGCCATCCAATTGTGTAAATTGTATTTGAAACTTTTATGAAAGTCTTGTTCGATATACAAAAATGGAGTCGCTACATTTTAGTAACTTAATGGCGAAATGCTTAAGTTCAGAATCCTTAGGCAAAGGTGATGAAGAAGTATGCAAGACTAAGGCGTTTTAAACCCTCCGTCGATATTGAAACACACAAGATATTAATACGTTTGAAACACTTAGCTAAATTAAATAGATGAAATTTGAAGCGCATAAATGTTTCATTTCACAAAATGCCATAAATACAAAACGCCTTGCGTGGAGGACATAATGAAAAGGAGATTACAAATATGACAGAAAAACGACTAAGTAAAACCTATGATTATGCATAGTCACTTGGATGAGGATCTTCTTTTCGAGGATAAGGTTGGTGAAGTTCTTCTTCAATAGGCAAGGGCGGTGGTTAGTATGATACCTCCTCAAGTAGAGCGAATTCAGTTGTGCGCTTACCCTTGGATGAGGGAGGAGGAGACGTTCTAGATGATTCACTATTATTCGACGAATCGTATTCATACGCTGCTTGCTTCATCTCCTCCTCCATGGACTAATAAGACAGAAAATCATTCATGGATGGGAGCGTATCGATAGGAAATTTCGCGACGACATATAGCTATAATGAACATTTTTTCACCAAAGTGGGAAAGACCCAATAAGGTCGTCGTTATCCCCCATCCAAACACCTATGTAATAGATGACGATGAAGGAAAGAAGTTGAAGAATAATTTTAATTGTGAACATTTGAAAAAAATTATTCTTAAACGCTGCCATCCAATTGTGTGAATTGTACTTGAAACTTTTATGAAAGTCTTGTTCGATATACAAAAATGGAGTCGCTTCATTTTAGTAACTTAATGGCGAAATGCTTATGTTCTGAATCCTTAGGCAAAGGTGATGAAGTAGTATACAAGACTAAGGCGTTTTAAACACTCCGTCGATATTGAAACACAAAAGATATTAAGACGTTTGAAACACTTAGCCAAATTAAATAGATGAAAATTGAAGCGCATAAATGTTTCATTTCACAAAATGCCATAAATACAAAACGCCTTGCGTGGAGGACATAATGAAAAGGAGATTACAAATATGACAGAAAAACGACTAAGTAAAACCTATGATTATGCATAGTCACTTGGATGAGGATCTTCTTTTCGAGGATAAGGTTGGTGAAGTTCTTCTTCAATAGGCAAGGGCGGTGGTTAGTATGATACCTCCTCAAGTAGAGCGAATTCAGTTGTGCGCTTACCCTTGGATGAGGGAGGAGGAGACGTTCTAGATGATTCACTATTATTCGACGAATCGTATTCATACGCTGCTTGCTTCATCTCCTCCTCCCTGGACTAATAAGACAGAAAATCATTCATGGATGGGAGCGTATCGATAGGAAATTTCGCGACGACATATAGCTATAATGAACATTTTTTCACCAAAGTGGGAAAGACCCAATAAGGTCGTCGTTATCCCCCATCCAAACACCTATGTAATAGATGACGATGAAGGAAAGAAGTTGAAGAATAATTTTAATTGTGAACATTTGAAAAAAATTATTCTTAAACGCTGCCATCCAATTGTGTGAATTGTACTTGAAACTTTTATGAAAGTCTTGTTCGATATACAAAAATGGAGTCGCTTCATTTTAGTAACTTAATGGCGAAATGCTTATGTTCTGAATCCTTAGGCAAAGGTGATGAAGTAGTATACAAGACTAAGGCGTTTTAAACACTCCGTCGATAATGAAACACAAAAGATATTAAGACGTTTGAAACACTTAGCCAAATTAAATAGATGAAAATTGAAGCGCATAAATGTTTCATTTCACAAAATGCCATAAATACAAAACGCCTTGCGTGGAGGACATAATGAAAAGGAGATTACAAATATGACAGAAAAACTTCTAAGTAAAACCTATGATTATGCATAGTCACTTGGATGAGGATCTTATTTTCGAGGATAAGGTTGGTGAAGATCTTCTTCAATAGGCAAGGGCGGTGGTTAGGATGATACCTCCTCAAGTAGAGCGAATTCAGTTGTGCGCTTACCCTTGGATGAGGGAGGAGGAGACGTTCTAGATGATTCACTATTATTCGACGAATCGTATTCATACGCTGCTTGCTTCATCTCCTCCTCCCTGGACTGATAAGACAGAAAATCATTCATGGATGGGAGCGTATCGATAGGAAATTTCGCGACGACATATAGCTATAATGAACATTTTTTCACCAAAGTGGGAAAGACCCAATAAGGTCGTCGTTATCCCCCATCCAAACACCTATGTAATAGATGATGATGAAGGAAAGAAGTTGAAGAATAATTTTAATTGTTAACATTTGAAAAAAATTATTCTTAAACGCTGCCATCCAATTGTGTGAATTGTACTTGAAACTTTTATGAAAGTCTTGTTCGATATACAAAAATGGAGTCGCTTCATTTTAGTAACTTAATGGCGAAATGCTTATGTTCTGAATCCTTAGGCAAAGGTGATGAAGTAGTATACAAGACTAAGGCGTTTTAAACACTCCGTCGATATTGAAACACACAAGATATTAAGACGTTTGAAACACTTAGCCAAATTAAATAGATGAAAATTGAAGCGCATAAATGTTTCATTTCACAAAATGCCATAAATACAAAACGCCTTGCGTGGAGGACATAATGAAAAGGAGATTACAAATATGACAGAAAAATGACTAAGTAAAACCAATGATTATGCATAGTCAATTGCATGAGGATCTTCTTTTTGAGGATAAGGTTGGTGCAGTTCTTCTTCAATAGGCAAGGGCAGTGGTTAGGATGATACCTTCTCAGGCAGAGCGAATTCAGTTGTGCGCTTACCCTTGGATGAGGTAGGAGGAGACGTTCTAGATGATTCACTATTATTCGACGAATCGTATTCATACACTGCTTGCTTCATCTCCTCCTCCATGGACTGATAAGACAGAAAATCATTCATGGATGGGAGCGTATCCATAGGAAATTTCGCGTCGGCATATAGCTATAATGAACATTTTTTCACCAAAGTGGGAAAGACCCAATAAGGTCGTCGTTATCCCCCATCCAAACACCTATGTAATAGAAGACGATGTAGGAAAGAAGTTGAAGAATAATTTTAATTGTGAACATTTGAAAAAAAATATTCTTAAACGCTGCCATCCAATTGTGTGACTTGTAGTTGAAACTTTTATGAAAGTCTTGTTCGATATACAAAAATGGAGTCGCTTCATTTTAGTAACTTAATGGCGAAATGCGTATGTTCTGAATCCTTAGGCAAAGGTGATGAAGTAGTATACAAGACTAAGGTGTTTTAAACACTCCGTCGATATTGAAACACACAAGATATTAAGACGTTTGAAACACTTAGCCAAATTAAAGAGATGAAAATTGAAGCGCATAAATTTTTCATTTCACAAAATGCCATAAATACAAAACGCCTTGCGTGGAGGACATAATGAAAAGAAGATTACGAATATGACAGAAAAACGACTAAGTAAAACCTATAATTATGCATAGTCACTTGGATGAGGATCTTATTTTCGAGGATAAGGTTGGTGAAGATCTTCTTCAATAGGCAAGGGCGGTGGTTAGGATGATACCTCCTTAAACATAGCGAATTCAGTTGTGGGCTTGGCCTTGGAGGAGGGAGGAGGAGACGCTCTAGATGATTCACTATTATTCGACAAATCGTATTCATCCGCTACGTTCTTCATCTCCTCCTCCCTGGACTGATAAGACAGAAAATCATTCATGGATGGGAGCATATCCATAAGAAATTTCGCGTCGACATTAAGTTAGAATGAACAATTTTTCACCAAAGTGTGAAGGACCCTATAAGGTCGTCAATATCCTCCATCCAAACGCCTATGAAATAGATGACGATGAAGAAAAGAAGTTGAAGAATAATTTATTGGTGAACATTTGAAAAAAAATATGCTTAAACGCTGCCACCCGATTGTGTAAATTGTACTTGAAAATTTTATGAAAGTCTTGTTCGATATACAAAAATGGCGTCGCTTCATTTGAGTAACTTAATGGCGAAATATTTCAGTTCAGAATCCTTAGGCAAAGGTGATGAAGGACTATACAAGACTAAGGCGTTTTAAACACTCAGTCGATATTGAAACACACAAGATATTAAGACGTTTGACAGACTTAGCCAAATTAAATAGATGAAAATTAAAGCGCATAAACTTTTCATTTCAAAAAATGCCATAAATACAAAACGCCTTGCGTGGAGGACATAATGAAAAGAAGATTACGAATATGACAGAAAAACGACTAAGTAAAACCTATGATTATGCATAGTCACTTGGAAGAGGATCTTCTTTTCGAGGATAAGGTTGGTGAAGTTCTTCTTCAATAGGCAAGGGCGGTGGTTAGGATGATACCTCCTTAAGCAGAGCGAATTCAGTTGTGGGCTTGCCCTTGGAGGAGGGAGGAGGAGACGCTCTAGATGATTCACTATTATTCGAAAAATCGTATTCATCCGGTACGTTCTTCATCTCCTCCTCCCTGGACTGATAAGACAGAAAATCATTCATGGATGGGAGCATTTCCATAAGAAATTTCGCGTCGACATTAAGTTAGATTGAACAATTTTTCACTAAAGTGTGAAGGACCCTATAAGGTCGTCAATATCCTCCATCCAATCGCCTATGAAATAGATGACGATGAAAGAAAGAAGTTGAAGAATAATTTTAATGGTGAACATTTGAAAAAAAAATATGCTTAAACGCGGCCATCCGATTGTGTAAATTGTACTTGAAAATTTTATGAAAGTCTTGTTCGATATACAAAAATGGTGTCGCTTCATTTTAGTAACTTAATGGCGAAATGCTTAAGTTCACAATCCTTAGGCAAAGGTGATGAAGGAGTATACAAGACTAAGGCGTTTTAAACATTCCGTCGATATTGAAACAGACAAGATATTAAGACGTTTGAAACACTTAGCCAAATTAAAGAGATGAAAATTGAAGCGCATAAATTTTTCATTTCACAAAATGCCATAAATACAAAACGTCTTGCGTGGAGGACATAATGAAAAGAAGATTACAAATATGACAGAAAAACGACTAAGTAAAACCAATGATTATGCATAGTCAATTGCATGAGGATCTTCTTTTTGAGGATAAGGTTGGTGAAGTTCTTCTTCAATAGGCAAGGGCGGTGGTTAGGATGATACCTCCTCAAGTAGAGCGAATTCAGTTGTGCGCTTATCCTTGGAGGAGGGAGGAGGAGACGTTCTAGATGATTCACTATTATTCGACGAATCGTATTCATACGCTGCTTGCTTCATCTCTTCCTCCCTGGACTGATAAGACAGAAAATCATTCATGGATGGGAGCGTATCCATAGGAAATTTCGCGTCGGCATATAGCTATAATGAACATTTTTTCACCAAAGTGGGAAAGACCCAATAAGGTCGTCGTTATCCCCCATCCAAACGCCTATGTAATAGATGACGATGAAGGAAAGAAGTTGAAGAATAATTTTAATTGTGAACATTTGACAAAAAATATTCTTAAACGCTGCCATCCAATTGTGTGAATTGTACTTGAAACTTTTATGAAAGTCTTGTTCGGTATACAAAAATGGCGTCGCTTCATTTGAGTAACTTAATGGCGAAATATTTCAGTTCAGAATCCTTAGGCAAAGGTGATGAAGGAGTTTACAAGACTAAGGCGTTTTAAACACTCCGTCGATATTGAAACACACAAGATATTAAGACGTTTGAAACACTTAGCCAAATTAAATAGATGAAAATTGAAGCGCATAAATGTTTCATTTCACAAAATGCCATAAATACAAAACGCCTTGCGTGGAGGACATAATGAAAAGAAGATTACGAATATGACAGAAAAACGACTAAGTAAAACCTATGATTATGCATAGTCACTTGGATGAGGATCTTATTTTCGAGGATAAGGTTGGTGAAGTTCTTCTTCAATAGGCAAGGGCGGTGGTTAGGATGATACCTCCTTAAGCAGAGCGAATTCAGTTGTGGGCTTGCCCTTGGAGGAGGGAGGAGGAGACGCTCTAGATGATTCACTATTATTCGACGAATCATATTCATCCGCTGCGTTCTTCATCTCCTCCTCCCTGGACTGATAAGACAGAAAATCATTCATGGATGGGAGTATATCCATAAGAAATTTCGCGTCGACATTAAGTTAGAATGAACAATTTTTCACCAAAGTGTGAAGGACCCTATAAGGTCGTCAATATCCTCCATCCAAACGCCTATGAAATAGATGACGATGAAGGAAAGAAGTTGAAGAATAATTTATTGGTGAATATTTGAAAAAAAATATGCTTAAACGCTGCCACCCGATTGTGTAAATTGTACTTGAAAATTTTATGAAAGTCTTGTTCGATATACAAAAATGGCGTCGCTTCATTTGAGTAACTTAATGGCGAAATATTTCAGTTCAGAATCCTTAGGCAAAGGTGATGAAGGACTATACAAGACTAAGGCGTTTTAAACACTCAGTCGATATTGAAACACACAAGATATTAAGTCGTTTGAAAGACTTAGCCAAATTAAATAGATGAAAATTGAAGCGCATAAATGTTTTCATATCACAAAATGCCATAAATACAAAACGCCTTGCGAGGAGGACATAATGAAAAGGAGACTACAAATATGACAGAAAAACGACTAAGTAAAACCTATGATTATGCATAGTCACTTGGAAGAGGATCTTCTTTTCGAGGATAAGGTTGGTGAAGTTCTTCTTCAATAGGCAAGGGCGGTGGTTAGGATGATATCTCCTCAAGCAGAGCGAATTCAGTTGTGGGCTTGCCCTTGGAGGAGGGAGGAGGAGACGCTCTAGATGATTCACTATTATTCGTTGAATCGTATTCATCCGCTGCTTTCTTCATCCCCTCCTCCCTGGATAGATAAGACAGAAAATCATTCATGGATGGGAGCGTATCCATAGGAAAATTCGCGTCGGCATTAAGCTAAAATGAACAATTTTTCACGAAAGTGGGAAGGACCCTATAAGGTCGTCGTTATCCCTCATCCAAACGCCTATGTAATAGATGACGATGAAGGAAATAAGTTGAAGAATAATTTTAATTGGGAACATTTGAAAAAAATATGCTTAAACGCTGCCATCCAATTGTGTAAATTGTACTTGAAACCTTTATTAAAGTCTTGTTCGATATACAAAAATGGAGTCGCTTCATTTTAGTAACTTAATGGCGAAATGCTTATGTTCTGAATCCTTAGGCAAAGGTGATGAAGGAGTATACAAGACTAAGGCGTTTTAAACACTCCGTCGATATTGAAACACACAAGATATTAAGACGTTTGAAACACTTAGCCAAATTAAATAGATGAAAATTGAAGCGCATAAATGTTTCATTTCACAAAATGCCATAACTACAAAACGCCTTGCGTGGAGGACATAATGAAAAGAAGATTACGAATATGACAGAAAAACGACTAAGTAAAACCTATGATTATGCATAGTCACTTGGATGAGGACCTTATTTTCGAGGATAAGGTTGGTGAAGTTCTTCTTCAATAGGCAAGGGCGGTGGTTAGGATGATACCTATTTAAGCAGAGCGAATTCAGTTGTGGCCTTGCCCTTGGAGGAGGGAGGAGGAGACGCTCTAGATGATTCACTATTATTCGACGAATCGTATTCATCCGCTGCGTTCTTCATCTCCTCCTCCCTGGACTGATAAGACAGAAAATCATTCATGGATGGGAGCATATCCATAAGAAATTTCGCGTCGACATTAAGTTAGAATGAACAATTTTTCACCAAAGTGTGAAGGACCCTATAAGGTCGTCAATATCCTCCATCCAAACGCCTATGAAATAGACGACGATGAAGGAAAGAAGTTGAAGAATAATTTATTGGTGAACATTTGAAAAAAAATATGCTTAAACGCTGCCACCCGATTGTGTAAATTGTACTTGAAAATTTTATGAAAGTCTTGTTCGATATACAAAAATGGCGTCGCTTCATTTGAGTAACTTAATGGCGAAATATTTCAGTTCAGAATCCTTAGGCAAAGGTGATGAAGGACTATACAAGACTAAGGCATTTTAAACACTCAGTCGATATTGAAACACACAAGATATTAAGACGTTTGAAAGACTTAGCCAAATTAAATAGATGAAAATTGAAGCGTATAAATGTTTTCATATCACAAAATGCCATAAATACAAAACGCCTTGCGAGGAGGATATAATGAAAAGGAGACTACAAATATGACAGAAAAACGACTTAGTAAAACCTATGATTATGCATAGTCACTTGGAAGAGGATCTTGTTTTCGAGGATAAGGTTGGTGAAGTTCTTTTTCAATAGGCAAGGGCGGTGGTTAGGATGATATCTCCTCAAGCAGAGCGAATTCAGTTGTGGGCTTGCCCTTGGAGGAGGGAGGAGGAGACGCTCTAGATGATTCACTATTATTCGTCGAATCGTATTCATCCGCTGCTTTCTTCATCCCCTCCTCCCTGGACAGATAATACAGAAAATCATTCATGGATGGGAGCGTATCCATAGGAAAATTCGCGTCGGCATTAAGCTAAAATGAACAATTTTTCACGAAAGTGGGAAGGACCCTATAAGGTCGTCGTTATCCCCCATCCAAACGCCTATGTAATAGATGACGATGAAGGAAAGAAGTTTAAGAATAATTTTAATTGTGAACATTTGAAAAAAATATGCTTAAAAGCTGCCATCCAATTGTGTAAATTGTACTTGAAACCTTTATGAAAGTCTTGTTCGATATACAAAAATGGAGTCGCTTCATTTTAGTAACTTAATGGCGAAATGCTTATGTTCTGAATCCTTAGGCAAAGGTGATGAAGGAGTATACAAGACTAAGGCGTTTTAAACACTCCGTCGATATTGAAACACACAAGATATTAAGACGTTTGAAATACTTAGCCAAATTAAATAGATGAAAATTGAAGCGCATAAATGTTTCATTTCACAAAATGCCATAAATACAAAACGCCTTGCGTGGAGGACATAATGAAAAGAAGATTACTAATAAGACAGAAAAACGACTAAGTAAAACCTATGATTATGCATAGTCACTTGGATGAGGATCTTATTTTCGAGGATAAGGTTGGTGAAGTTCTTCTTCAATAGGCATGGGCGGTGGTTAGGATGATACCTCCTCAAGCAGAGCGAATTCAGTTGTGGGCTTGCCCTTGGAAGAGGGAGGAGGAGACGCTCTAGATGATTTACTATTATTCGACGAATCGTATTCATCCGCTGCGTTCTTCATCTCCTCCTCCCTGGACTGATAAGACAGAAAATCATTCATGGATGGGAGCGTATCCATAGGAAAATTCGCGTCGGCATTAAGCTAAAATGAACAATTTTTCACGAAAGTGGGAAGGACCCTATAAGGTCGTCGTTATCCCTCATCCAAACGCCTATGTAATAGATGACGATGAAGGAAATAAGTTGAAGAATAATTTTAATTGTGAACATTTGAAAAAAATATGCTTAAACGCTGCCATCCAATTGTGTAAATTGTACTTGAAACCTTTATTAAAGTCTTGTTCGATATACAAAAATGGAGTCGCTTCATTTTAGTAACTTAATGGCGAAATGCTTATGTTCTGAATCCTTAGGCAAAGGTGATGAAGGAGTATACAAGACTAAGGCGTTTTAAACACTCCGTCGATATTGAAACACACAAGATATTAAGACGTTTGAAACACTTAGCCAAATTAAATAGATGAAAATTGAAGCGCATAAATGTTTCATTTCACAAAATGCCATAACTACAAAACGCCTTGCGTGGAGGACATAATGAAAAGAAGATTACGAATATGACAGAAAAACGACTAAGTAAAACCTATGATTATGCATAGTCACTTGGATGAGGACCTTATTTTCGAGGATAAGGTTGGTGAAGTTCTTCTTCAATAGGCAAGGGCGGTGGTTAGGATGATACCTATTTAAGCAGAGCGAATTCAGTTGTGGCCTTGCCCTTGGAGGAGGGAGGAGGAGACGCTCTAGATGATTCACTATTATTCGACGAATCGTATTCATCCGCTGCGTTCTTCATCTCCTCCTCCCTGGACTGATAAGACAGAAAATCATTCATGGATGGGAGCATATCCATAAGAAATTTCGTGTCGACATTAAGTTAGAATGAACAATTTTTCACCAAAGTGTGAAGGACCCTATAAGGTCGTCAATATCCTCCATCCAAACGCCTATGAAATAGATGACGATGAAGGAAAGAAGTTGAAGAATAATTTATTGGTGAACATTTGAAAAAAAATATGCTTAAACGCTGTCACCCGATTGTGTAAATTGTACTTAACAATTTTATGAAAGTCTTGTTCGATATACAAAAATGGCGTCGCTTCATTTGAGTAACTTAATGGCGAAATATTTCAGTTCAGAATCCTTAGGCAAAGGTGATGAAGGACTATACAAGACTAAGGCGTTTTAAACACTCAGTCGATATTGAAACACACAAGATATTAAGACGTTTGAAAGACTTAGCCAAATTAAATAGATGAAACTTGAAGCGCATAAATGTTTTCATATCACAAAATGCCATAAATACAAAGCGCCTTGCGTGGAGGACATAATGAAAAGGAGACTACAAATATGACAGAAAAACGACTAAGTAAAACCTATGATTATGCATAGTCACTTGGAAGAGGATCTTCTTTTCGAGGATAAGGTTGGTGAAGTTCTTCTTCAATAGGCAAGGGCGGTGGTTAGGATGATATCTCCTCAAGCAGAGCGAATTCAGTTGTGGGCTTGCCCTTGGAGGAGGGAGGAGGAGACGCTCTAATGATTCACTATTATTCGTCGAATCGTATTCATCAGCTGCTTTCTTCATCCCCTCCTCCCTGGACAGATAAGACAGAAAATCATTCATGGATGGGAGCGTATCCATAGGAAAATTCGCGTCGGCATTAAGCTAAAATGAACAATTTTTCACGAAAGTGGGAAGGACCCTATAAGGTCGTCGTTATCCCCCATCCAAAGGCCTATGTAATAGATGACGATGAAGGAAAGAAGTTGAAGAATAATTTTAATTGTGAACATTTGAAAAAAATATGCTTAAACGCTGCCATCCAATTGTGTAAATTGTACTTGAAACTTTTATGAAAGTCTTGTTCGATATACAAAAATGGAGTCGCTTCATTTTAGTAACTTAATGGCGAAATGCTTATGTTCTGAATCCTTAGGCAAAGGTGATGAAGGAGTATACAAGACTAAGGCGTTTTAAACACTCCGTCGATATTGAAACACACAAGATATTAAGACGTTTGAAACACTTAGCCAAATTAAATAGATGAAAATTGAAGCGCATAAATGTTTCATTTCACAAAATGCCATAAATACAAAACGCCTTGCGTGGAGGACATAATGAAAAGAAGATTACAAATAAGACAGAAAAACGACTAAGTAAAACCTATGATTATGCATAGTCACTTGGATGAGGATCTTATTTTCGAGGATAAGGTTGGTGAAGTTCTTCTTCAATAGGCAAGGGCGGTGGTTAGGATGATACCTCCTTAAGCAGAGCGAATTCAGTTGTGGGCTTGGCCTTGGAGGAGGGAGGAGGAGACGCTCTAGATGATTCACTATTATTCGACGAATCGTATTCATCCGCTGCGTTCTTCATCTCCTCCTCCCTGGACTGATAAGACAGAAAATCATTCATGGATGGGAGCATATCCATAAGAAATTTCGCGTCGACATTAAGTTAGAATGAACAATTTTTCACCAAAGTGTGAAGGACTTTATAAGGTCGTCAATATCCTCCATCCAAACGCCTATTAAATAGATGACGATGAAGGACGAAGTTGAAGAATAATTTATTGGTGAACATTTGAAAAAAAATATGCTTAAACACTGCCACCCGATTGTGTAAATTGTACTTGATAATTTTATGAAAGTCTTGTTCGATATACAAAAATGGCGTCGCTTCATTTGAGTAACTTAATGGCGAAATATTTCAGTTCAGAATCCTTAGGCAAAGGTGATGAAGGACTATACAAGACTAAGGCGTTTTAAACACTCAGTCGATATTGAAACACACAAGATATTAAGACGTTTGAAAGACTTAGCCAAATTAAATAGATGAAACTTGAAGCGCATAAATGTTTTCATATCACAAAATGCCATAAATACAAAACGCCTTGCGTGGAGGACATAATGAAAAGGAGACTACAAATATGACAGAAAAACGACTAAGTAAAACCTATGATTATGCATAGTCACTTGGAAGAGGATCTTCTTTTCGAGGATAAGGTTGGTGAAGTTCTTCTTCAATAGGCAAGGGCGGTGGTTAGGATGATATCTCCTCAAGCAGAGCGAATTCAGTTGTGGGCTTGCCCTTGGAGGAGGGAGGAGGAGACGCTCTAATGATTCACTATTATTCGTCGAATCGTATTCATCCGCTGCTTTCTTCATCCCCTCCTCCCTGGACAGATAAGACAGAAAATCATTCATGGATGGGAGCGTATCCATAGGAAAATTCGCGTCGGCATTAAACTAAAATGAACAATTTTTCACGAAAGTGGGAAGGACCCTATAAGGTCGTCGTTATCCCCCATCCAAAGGCCTATGTAATAGATGACGATGAAGGAAAGAAGTTGAAGAATAATTTTAATTGTGAACATTTGAAAAAAATATGCTTAAACGCTGCCATCCAATTGTGTAAATTGTACTTGAAACTTTTATGAAAGTCTTGTTCGATATACAAAAATGGAGTCGCTTCATTTTAGTAACTTAATGGCGAAATGCTTATGTTCTGAATCCTTAGGCAAAGGTGATGAAGGAGTATACAAGACTAAGGTGTTTTAAACACTCCGTCGATATTGAAACACACAAGATATTAAGACGTTTGAAACACTTAGCTAAATTAAATAGATGAAATTTGAAGCGCATAAATGTTTCATTTCACAAAATGCCATAAATACAAAACGCCTTGCGTGGAGGACATAATGAAAAGAAGATTACGAATATGACAGAAAAACGACTAAGTAAAACCTATGATTATGCATAGTCACTTGGATGAGGATCTTATTTTCGAGGATAAGGTTGGTGAAGTTCTTCTTCAATAGGCAAGAGCGGTGGTTAGGATGATACCTCCTTAAGCAGAGCGAATTCAGTTGTGGGCTTGCCCTTGGAGGAGGGAGGAGGAGACGCTCTAGATGATTCACTATTATTCGACGAATCGTATTCATCCGCTGCGTTCTTCATCTCCTCCTCCCTGGACTGATAAGACAGAAAATCATTCATGGATGGGAGCATATCCATAAGAAATTTCGCGTCGACATTAAGTTAGAATGAACAATTTTTCACCAAAGTGTGAAGGACCCTATAAGGTCGTCAATATCCTCCATCCAAACGCCTATGAAATAGACGACGATGAAGGAAAGAAGTTGAAGAATAATTTATTGGTGAACATTTGAAAAAAAATATGCTTAAACGCTGCCACCCGATTGTGTAAATTGTACTTGAAAATTTTATGAAAGTCTTGTTCGATATACAAAAATGGCGTCGCTTCATTTGAGTAACTTAATGGCGAAATATTTCAGTTCAGAATCCTTAGGCAAAGGTGATGAAGGACTATACAAGACTAAGGCGTTTTAAACACTCAGTCGATATTGAAACACACAAGATATTAAGACGTTTGAAAGACTTAGCCAAATTAAATAGATGAAAATTGAAGCGTATAAATGTTTTCATATCACAAAATGCCATAAATACAAAACGCCTTGCGAGGAGGATATAATGAAAAGGAGACTACAAATATGACAGAAAAACGACTTAGTAAAACCTATGATTATGCATAGTCACTTGGAAGAGGATCTTGTTTTCGAGGATAAGGTTGGTGAAGTTCTTTTTCAATAGGCAAGGGCGGTGGTTAGGATGATATCTCCTCAAGCAGAGCGAATTCAGTTGTGGGCTTGCCCTTGGAGGAGGGAGGAGGAGACGCTCTAGATGATTCACTATTATTCGTCGAATCGTATTCATCCGCTGCTTTCTTCATCCCCTCCTCCCTGGACAGATAATACAGAAAATCATTCATGGATGGGAGCGTATCCATAGGAAAATTCGCGTCGGCATTAAGCTAAAATGAACAATTTTTCACGAAAGTGGGAAGGACCCTATAAGGTCGTCGTTATCCCCCATCCAAACGCCTATGTAATAGATGACGATGAAGGAAAGAAGTTTAAGAATAATTTTAATTGTGAACATTTGAAAAAAATATGCTTAAAAGCTGCCATCCAATTGTGTAAATTGTACTTGAAACCTTTATGAAAGTCTTGTTCGATATACAAAAATGGAGTCGCTTCATTTTAGTAACTTAATGGCGAAATGCTTATGTTCTGAATCCTTAGGCAAAGGTGATGAAGGAGTATACAAGACTAAGGCGTTTTAAACACTCCGTCGATATTGAAACACACAAGATATTAAGACGTTTGAAATACTTAGCCAAATTAAATAGATGAAAATTGAAGCGCATAAATGTTTCATTTCACAAAATGCCATAAATACAAAACGCCTTGCGTGGAGGACATAATGAAAAGAAGATTACTAATAAGACAGAAAAACGACTAAGTAAAACCTATGATTATGCATAGTCACTTGGATGAGGATCTTATTTTCGAGGATAAGGTTGGTGAAGTTCTTCTTCAATAGGCAAGAGCGGTGGTTAGGATGATACCTCCTTAAGCAGAGCGAATTCAGTTGTGGGCTTGCCCTTGGAAGAGGGAGGAGGAGACGCTCTAGATGATTTACTATTATTCGACGAATCGTATTCATCCGCTGCGTTCTTCATCTCCTCCTCCCTGGACTGATAAGACAGAAAATCATTCATGGATGGGAGCATATCCATAAGAAATTTCGTGTCGACATTAAGTTAGAATGAACAATTTTTCACCAAAGTGTGAAGGACCCTATAAGGTCGTCAATATCCTCCATCCAAACGCCTATGAAATAGATGACGATGAAGGAAAGAAGTTGAAGAATAATTTATTGGTGAACATTTGAAAAAAAATATGCTTAAACGCTGTCACACGATTGTGTAAATTGTACTTGAAAATTTTATGAAAGTCTTGTTTGATATACAAAAATGGCGTCGCTTCATTTGAGTAACTTAATGGCGAAATATTTCAGTTCAGAATCCTTAGGCAAAGGTGATGAAGGACTATACAAGATTAAGGCGTTTTAAACACTCAGTCGATATTGAAACACACAAGATATTAAGACGTTTGAAAGACTTAGCCAAATTAAATAGATGAAACTTGAAGCGCATAAATGTTTTCATATCACAAAATGCCATAAATACAAAACGCCTTGCGAGGAGGACATAATGAAAAGGAGACTACAAATATGACAGAAAAACGACTAAGTAAAACCTATGATTATGCATAGTCACTTGGAAGAGGATCTTCTTTTCGAGGATAAGGTTGGTGAAGTTCTTCTTCAATAGGCAAGGGCGGTGGTTAGGATGATACCTCCTTAAGCAGAGTGAATTCAGTTGTGGGCTTGCCCTTGGAAGAGGGAGGAGGAGACGCTCTAGATGATTCACTATTATTCGACGAATCGTATTCATCCGCTGCGTTCTTCATCTCCTCCTCCCTGGACTGATAAGACAGAAAATCATTCATGGATGGGAGCATATCCATAAGAAATTTCGTGTCGACATTAAGTTAGAATGAACAATTTTTCACCAAAGTGTGAAGGACCCTATAAGGTCGTCAATATCCTCCATCCAAACGCCTATGAAATAGATGACGATGAAGGAAAGAAGTTGAAGAATAATTTATTGGTGAACATTTGAAAAATAATATGCTTAAACGCTGTCACCCGATTGTGTAAATTGTACTTAACAATTTTATGAAAGTCTTGTTCGATATACAAAAATGGCGTCGCTTCATTTGAGTAACTTAATGGCGAAATATTTCAGTTCAGAATCCTTAGGCAAAGGTGATGAAGGACTATACAAGACTAAGGCATTTTAAACACTCAGTCGATATTGAAACACACAAGATATTAAGACGTTTGAAAGACTTAGCCAAATTAAATAGATGAAACTTGAAGCGCATAAATGTTTTCATATCACAAAATGCCATAAATACAAAGCGCCTTGCGTGGAGGACATAATGAAAAGGAGAATACAAATATGACAGAAAAACGACTAAGTAAAACCTATGATTATGCATAGTCACTTGGAAGAGGATCTTCTTTTCGAGGATAAGGTTGGTGAAGTTCTTCTTCAATAGGCAAGGGCGGTGGTTAGGATGATATCTCCTCAAGCAGAGCGAATTCAGTTGTGGGCTTGCCCTTGGAGGAGGGAGGAGGAGACGCTCTAATGATTCACTATTATTCGTCGAATCGTATTCATCAGCTGCTTTCTTCATCCCCTCCTCCCTGGACAGATAAGACAGAAAATCATTCATGGATGGGAGCGTATCCATAGGAAAATTCGCGTCGGCATTAAGCTAAAATGAACAATTTTTCACGAAAGTGGGAAGGACCCTATAAGGTCGTCGTTATCCCCCATCCAAAGGCCTATGTAATAGATGACGATGAAGGAAAGAAGTTGAAGAATAATTTTAATTGTGAACATTTGAAAAAAATATGCTTAAACGCTGCCATCCAATTGTGTAAATTGTACTTGAAACTTTTATGAAAGTCTTGTTCGATATACAAAAATGGAGTCGCTTCATTTTAGTAACTTAATGGCGAAATGCTTATGTTCTGAATCCTTAGGCAAAGGTGATGAAGGAGTATACAAGACTAAGGCGTTTTAAACACTCCGTCGATATTGAAACACACAAGATATTAAGACGTTTGAAACACTTAGCCAAATTAAATAGATGAAAATTGAAGCGCATAAATGTTTCATTTCACAAAATGCCCTAAATACAAAACGCCTTGCGTGGAGGACATAATGAAAAGAAGATTACAAATAAGACAGAAAAACGACTAAGTAAAACCTATGATTATGCATAGTCACTTGGATGAGGATCTTATTTTCGAGGATAAGGTTGGTGAAGTTCTTCTTCAATAGGCAAGGGCGGTGGTTAGGATGATACCTCCTTAAGCAGAGCGAATTCAGTTGTGGGCTTGGCCTTGGAGGAGGGAGGAGGAGACGCTCTAGATGATTCACTATTATTCGACGAATCGTATTCATCCGCTGCGTTCTTCATCTCCTCCTCCCTGGACTGATAAGACAGAAAATCATTCATGGATGGGAGCATATCCATAAGAAATTTCGCGTCGACATTAAGTTAGAATGAACAATTTTTCACCAAAGTGTGAAGGACTTTATAAGGTCGTCAATATCCTCCATCCAAACGCCTATTAAATAGATGACGATGAAGGACGAAGTTGAAGAATAATTTATTGGTGAACATTTGAAAAAAAATATGCTTAAACACTGCCACCCGATTGTGTAAATTGTACTTGATAATTTTATGAAAGTCTTGTTCGATATACAAAAATGGCGTCGCTTCATTTGAGTAACTTAATGGCGAAATATTTCAGTTCAGAATCCTTAGGCAAAGGTGATGAAGGACTATACAAGACTAAGGCGTTTTAAACACTCAGTCGATATTGAAACACACAAGATATTAAGACGTTTGAAAGACTTAGCCAAATTAAATAGATGAAACTTGAAGCGCATAAATGTTTTCATATCACAAAATGCCATAAATACAAAACGCCTTGCGTGGAGGACATAATGAAAAGGAGACTACAAATATGACAGAAAAACGACTAAGTAAAACCTATGATTATGCATAGTCACTTGGAAGAGGATCTTCTTTTCGAGGATAAGGTTGGTGAAGTTCTTCTTCAATAGGCAAGGGCGGTGGTTAGGATGATATCTCCTCAAGCAGAGCGAATTCAGTTGTGGGCTTGCCCTTGGAGGAGGGAGGAGGAGACGCTCTAATGATTCACTATTATTCGTCGAATCGTATTCATCCGCTGCTTTCTTCATCCCCTCCTCCCTGGACAGATAAGACAGAAAATCATTCATGGATGGGAGCGTATCCATAGGAAAATTCGCGTCGGCATTAAACTAAAATGAACAATTTTTCACGAAAGTGGGAAGGACCCTATAAGGTCGTCGTTATCCCCCATCCAAAGGCCTATGTAATAGATGACGATGAAGGAAAGAAGTTGAAGAATAATTTTAATTGTGAACATTTGAAAAAAATATGCTTAAACGCTGCCATCCAATTGTGTAAATTGTACTTGAAACTTTTATGAAAGTCTTGTTCGATATACAAAAATGGAGTCGCTTCATTTTAGTAACTTAATGGCGAAATGCTTATGTTCTGAATCCTTAGGCAAAGGTGATGAAGGAGTATACAAGACTAAGGTGTTTTAAACACTCCGTCGATATTGAAACACACAAGATATTAAGACGTTTGAAACACTTAGCTAAATTAAATAGATGAAATTTGAAGCGCATAAATGTTTCATTTCACAAAATGCCATAAATACAAAACGCCTTGCGTGGAGGACATAATGAAAAGAAGATTACGAATATGACAGAAAAACGACTAAGTAAAACCTATGATTATGCATAGTCACTTGGATGAGGATCTTATTTTCGAGGATAAGGTTGGTGAAGTTCTTCTTCAATAGGCAAGAGCGGTGGTTAGGATGATACCTCCTTAAGCAGAGCGAATTCAGTTGTGGGCTTGCCCTTGGAGGAGGGAGGAGGAGACGCTCTAGATGATTCACTATTATTCGACGAATCGTATTCATCCGCTGCGTTCTTCATCTCCTCCTCCCTGGACTGATAAGACAGAAAATCATTCATGGATGGGAGCATATCCATAAGAAATTTCGTGTCGACATTAAGTTAGAATGAACAATTTTTCACCAAAGTGTGAAGGACCCTATAAGGTCGTCAATATCCTCCATCCAAACGCCTATGAAATAGATGACGATGAAGGAAAGAAGTTGAAGAATAATTTATTGGTGAACATTTGAAAAAAAATATGCTTAAACGCTGTCACCCGATTGTGTAAATTGTACTTAAAAATTTTATGAAAGTCTTGTTCGATATACAAAAATGGCGTCGCTTCATTTGAGTAACTTAATGGCGAAATATTTCAGTTCAGAATCCTTAGGCAAAGGTGATGAAGGACTATACAAGATTAAGGCGTTTTAAACACTCAGTCGATATTGAAACACACAAGATATTAAGACGTTTGAAAGACTTAGCCAAATTAAATAGATGAAACTTGAAGCGCATAAATGTTTTCATATCACAAAATGCCATAAATACAAAACGCCTTGCGAGGAGGACATAATGAAAAGGAGACTACAAATATGACAGAAAAACGACTAAGTAAAACCTATGATTATGCATAGTCACTTGGAAAAGGATCTTCTTTTCGAGGATAAGGTTGGTGAAGTTCTTCTTCAATAGGCAAGGGCGGTGGTTAGGATGATACCTCCTTAAGCAGAGCGAATTCAGTTGTGGGCTTGCCCTTGGAGGAGGGAGGAGGAGACGCTCTAGATGATTCACTATTATTCGACGAATCGTATTCATCCGCTGCGTTCTTCATCTCCTCCACCCTGGACTGATAAGACAGAAAATCATTCATGGATGGGGGCATATCCATAAGAAATTTCGCGTCGACATTAAGTTAGAATGAACAATTTTTCACCAAAGTGTGAAGGACCCTATAAGGTCGTCAATATCCTCCATCCAAACGCCTATGAAATAGATGACGATGAAGGAAAGAAGTTGAAGAATAATTTATTGGTGAACATTTGAAAAAAAATATGCTTAAACGCTGCCACCCGATTGTGTAAATTGTACTTAAAAATTTTATGAAAGTCTTGTTCGATATACAAAAATGGCGTCGCTTCATTTGAGTAACTTAATGGCGAAATATTTCAGTTCAGAATCCTTAGGCAAAGGTGATGAAGGACTATACAAGACTAATGCGTTTTAAACACTCAGTCGATATTGAAACACACAAGATATTAAGACGTTTGAAACACTTAGCTAAATTAAATAGATGAAATTTGAAGCGCATAAATGTTTCATTTCACAAAATGCCATAAATACAAAACGCCTTGCGTGGAGGACATAATGAAAAGAAGATTACGAATATGACAGAAAAACGACTAAGTAAAACCTATGATTATGCATAGTCACTTGGATGAGGATCTTATTTTCGAGGATAAGGTTGGTGAAGTTCTTCTTCAATAGGCAAGAGCGGTGGTTAGGATGATACCTCCTTAAGCAGAGCGAATTCAGTTGTGGGCTTGCCCTTGGAGGAGGGAGGAGGAGACGCTCTAGATGATTCACTATTATTCGACGAATCGTATTCATCCGCTGCGTTCTTCATCTCCTCCTCCCTGGACTGATAAGACAGAAAATCATTCATGGATGGGAGCATATCCATAAGAAATTTCGTGTCGACATTAAGTTAGAATGAACAATTTTTCACCAAAGTGTGAAGGACCCTATAAGGTCGTCAATATCCTCCATCCAAACGCCTATGAAATAGATGACGATGAAGGAAAGAAGTTGAAGAATAATTTATTGGTGAACATTTGAAAAAAAATATGCTTAAACGCTGTCACCCGATTGTGTAAATTGTACTTAAAAATTTTATGAAAGTCTTGTTCGATATACAAAAATGGCGTCGCTTCATTTGAGTAACTTAATGGCGAAATATTTCAGTTCAGAATCCTTAGGCAAAGGTGATGAAGGACTATACAAGATTAAGGCGTTTTAAACACTTAGTCGATATTGAAACACACAAGATATTAAGACGTTTGAAAGACTTAGCCAAATTAAATAGATGAAACTTGAAGCGCATAAATGTTTTCATATCACAAAATGCCATAAATACAAAACGCCTTGCGAGGAGGACATAATGAAAAGGAGACTACAAATATGACAGAAAAACGACTAAGTAAAACCTATGATTATGCATAGTCACTTGGAAAAGGATCTTCTTTTCGAGGATAAGGTTGGTGAAGTTCTTCTTCAATAGGCAAGGGCGGTGGTTAGGATGATACCTCCTTAAGCAGAGCGAATTCAGTTGTGGGCTTGCCCTTGGAGGAGGGAGGAGGAGACGCTCTAGATGATTCACTATTATTCGACGAATCGTATTCATCCGCTGCGTTCTTCATCTCCTCCACCCTGGACTGATAAGACAGAAAATCATTCATGGATGGGGGCATATCCATAAGAAATTTCGCGTCGACATTAAGTTAGAATGAACAATTTTTCACCAAAGTGTGAAGGACCCTATAAGGTCGTCAATATCCTCCATCCAAACGCCTATGAAATAGATGACGATGAAGGAAAGAAGTTGAAGAATAATTTATTGGTGAACATTTGAAAAAAAATATGCTTAAACGCTGCCACCCGATTGTGTAAATTGTACTTAAAAATTTTATGAAAGTCTTGTTCGATATACAAAAATGGCGTCGCTTCATTTGAGTAACTTAATGGCGAAATATTTCAGTTCAGAATCCTTAGGCAAAGGTGATGAAGGACTATACAAGACTAATGCGTTTTAAACACTCAGTCGATATTGAAACACACAAGATATTAAGACGTTTGAAAGACTTAGCCAAATTAAATAGATGAAACTTGAAGCGCATAAATGTTTTCATATCACAAAATGCCATAAATACAAAACGCCTTGCGAGGAGGACATAATGAAAAGGAGACTACAAATATGACAGAAAAACGACTAAGTAAAACCTATGATTATGCATAGTCACTTGGAAGAGGATCTTCTTTTCGAGGATAAGGTTGGTGAAGTTCTTCTTCAATAGGCAAAGGCGGTGGTTAGGATGATATCTCCTCAAGCAGAGCGAATTCAGTTGTGGGCTTGCCCTTGGAGGAGGGAGGAGGAGACGCTCTAGATGATTCACTATTATTCGTCGAATCGTATTCATCCGCTGCTTTCTTCATCCCCTCCTCCCTGGACAGATAAGATAGAAAATCATTCATGGATGGGAGCGTATCCATAGGAAAATTCGCGTCGGCATTAAGCTAAAATGAACAATTTTTCACGAAAGTGGGAAGGACCCTATAAGGTCGTCATTATCCCCCATCCAAACGCCTATGTAAT
Organism: Chamaenerion angustifolium; assembly: GCA_946814005.1. Classification (NCBI taxonomy): domain Eukaryota; kingdom Viridiplantae; phylum Streptophyta; class Magnoliopsida; order Myrtales; family Onagraceae; genus Chamaenerion; species Chamaenerion angustifolium. The sequence goes on from OX328279.1 coordinate 9,582,935, forward strand.
AGATGACGATGAAGGAAAGAAGTTGAAGAATAATTTTAATTGTGAACATTTGAAAAAAATATGCTTAAACGCTGCCATCCAATTGTGTAAATTGTACTTGAAACTTTTATGAAAGTCTTGTTCGATATACAAAAATGGAGTCGCTTCATTTTAGTAACTTAATGGCGAAATGCTTATGTTCAGAATCCTTAGGCAAAGGTGATGAAGGAGTTTACAAGACTAAGGCGTTTTAAATACTCCGTCGATATTGAAACACACAAGATATTAAGACGTTTGAAACACTTAGCCAAATTAAATAGATGAAACTTGAAGCGCATAAATGTTTTCATATCACAAAATTCCATAAATACAAAACGCCTTGCGAGGAGGACATAATGAAAAGGAGACTACAAATATGACAGAAAAACGACTAAGTAAAACCTATGATTATGCATAGTCACTTGGAAGAGGATCTTCTTTTCGAGGATAAGGTTGGTGAAGTTCTTCTTCAATAGGCAAGGGCGGTGGTTAGGATGATACCTCCTTAAGCAGAGCGAATTCAGTTGTGGGCTTGCCCTTGGAGGAGGGAGGAGGAGACGCTCTAGATGATTCACTATTATTCGACGAATCGTATTCATCCGCTGCGTTCTTCATCTCCTCCACCCTGGACTGATAAGACAGAAAATCATTCATGGATGGGAGCATATCCATAAGAAATTTCGTGTCGACATTAAGTTAGAATGAACAATTTTTCACCAAAGTGTGAAGGACCCTATAAGGTCGTCAATATCCTCCATCCAAACGCCTATGAAATAGATGACGATGAAGGAAAGAAGTTGAATAATAATTTATTGGTGAACATTTGAAAAAAAATATGCTTAAACGCTGTCACCCGATTGTGTAAATTGTACTTAACAATTTTATGAAAGTCTTGTTCGATATACAAAAATGGCGTCGCTTCATTTGAGTAACTTAATGGCGAAATATTTCAGTTCAGAATCCTTAGGCAAAGGTGATGAAGGACTATACAAGATTAAGGCGTTTTAAACACTCAGTCGATATTGAAACACACAAGATATTAAGACGTTTGAAAGACTTAGCCAAATTAAATAGATGAAACTTGAAGCGCATAAATGTTTTCATATCACAAAATGCCATAAATACAAAACGCCTTGCGAGGAGGACATAATGAAAAGGAGACTACAAATATGACAGAAAAACGACTAAGTAAAACCTATGATTATGCATAGTCACTTGGAAGAGGATCTTCTTTTCGAGGATAAGGTTGGTGAAGTTCTTCTTCAATAGGCAAGGGCGGTGGTTAGGATGATACCTCCTTAAGCAGAGCGAATTCAGTTGTGGGCTTGCCCTTGGAGGAGGGAGGAGGAGACGCTCTAGATGATTCACTATTATTCGACGAATCGTATTCATCCGCTGCGTTCTTCATCTCCTCCACCCTGGACTGATAAGACAGAAAATCATTCATGGATGGGGGCATATCCATAAGAAATTTCGCGTCGACAATAAGTTAGAATGAACAATTTTTCACCAAAGTGTGAAGGACCCTATAAGGTCGTCAATATCCTCCATCCAAACGCCTATGAAATAGATGACGATGAAGGAAAGAAGTTGAAGAATAATTTATTGGTGAACATTTGAAAAAAAATATGCTTAAACGCTGCCACCCGATTGTGTAAATTGTACTTAAAAATTTTATGAAAGTCTTGTTCGATATACAAAAATGGCGTCGCTTCATTTGAGTAACTTAATGGCGAAATATTTCAGTTCAGAATCCTTAGGCAAATGTGATGAAGGACTATACAAGACTAATGCGTTTTAAACACTCAGTCGATATTGAAACACACAAGATATTAAGACGTTTGAAAGACTTAGCCAAATTAAATAGATGAAACTTGAAGCGCATAAATGTTTTCATATCACAAAATGCCATAAATACAAAACGCCTTGCGAGGAGGACATAATGAAAAGGAGACTACAAATATGACAGAAAAACGACTAAGTAAAACCTATGATTATGCATAGTCACTTGGAAGAGGATCTTCTTTTCGAGGATAAGGTTGGTGAAGTTCTTCTTCAATAGGCAAAGGCGGTGGTTAGGATGATATCTCCTCAAGCAGAGCGAATTCAGTTGTGGGCTTGCCCTTGGAAGAGGGAGGAGGAGACGCTCTAGATGATTCACTATTATTCGTCGAATCGTATTCATCCGCTGCTTTCTTCATCCCCTCCTCCCTGGACAGATAAGACAGAAAATCATTCATGGATGGGAGCGTATCCATAGGAAAATTCGCGTCGGCATTAAGCTAAAATGAACAATTTTTCACGAAATTGGGAAGGACCCTATAAGGTCGTCTTTATCCCCCATCCAAACGCCTATGTAATAGATGACGATGAAGGAAAGAAGTTGAAGAATAATTTTAATTGTGAACATTTGAAAAAAATATGCTTAAACGCTGCCATCCAATTGTGTAAATTGTACTTGAAACTTTTATGAAAGTCTTGTTCGATATACAAAAATGGAGTCGCTTCATTTTAGTAACTTAATGGCGAAATGCTTATGTTCAGAATCCTTAGGCAAAGGTGATGAAGGAGTTTACAAGACTAAGGCGTTTTAAACACTCCGTCGATATTGAAACACACAAGATATTAAGACGTTTGAAACACTTAGCCAAATTAAATAGATGAAACTTGAAGCGCATAAATGTTTTCATATCACAAAATTCCATAAATACAAAACGCCTTGCGAGGAGGACATAATGAAAAGGAGACTACAAATATGACAGAAAAACGACTAAGTAAAACCTATGATTATGCATAGTCACTTGGAAGAGGATCTTCTTTTCGAGGATAAGGTTGGTGAAGTTCTTCTTCAATAGGCAAGGGCGGTGGTTAGGATGATACCTCCTTAAGCAGAGCGAATTCAGTTGTGGGCTTGCCCTTGGAGGAGGGAGGAGGAGACGCTCTAGATGATTCACTATTATTCGACGAATCGTATTCATCCGCTGCGTTCTTCATCTCCTCCTCCCTGGACTGATAGGACAGAAAATCATTCATGGATGGGGGCATATCCATAAGAAATTTCGCGTCGACGTTAAGTTAGAATGAACAATTTTTCACCAAAGTGTGAAGGACCCTATAAGGTCGTCAATATCCTCCATCCAAACGCCTATGAAATAGATGACGATGAAGGAAAGAAGTTGAAGAATAATTTATTGGTGAACATTTGAAAAAAAATATGCTTAAACGCTGCCACCCGATTGTGTAAATTGTACTTAACAATTTTATGAAAGTCTTGTTCGATATACAAAAATGGCGTCGCTTCATTTGAGTAACTTAATGGCGAAATATTTCAGTTCAGAATCCTTAGGCAAAGGTGATGAAGGACTATACAAGACTAATGCGTTTTAAACACTCAGTCGATATTGAAACACACAAGATATTAAGACGTTTGAAAGACTTAGCCAAATTAAATAGATGAAACTTGAAGCGCATAAATGTTTTCATATCACAAAATGCCATAAATACAAAACGCCTTGCGAGGAGGACATAATGAAAAGGAGACTACAAATATGACAGAAAAACGACTAAGTAAAACCTATGATTATGCATAGTCACTTGGAAGAGGATCTTCTTTTCGAGGATAAGGTTGGTGAAGTTCTTCTTCAATAGGCAAAGGCGGTGGTTAGGATGATATCTCCTCAAGCAGAGCGAATTCAGTTGTGGGCTTGCCCTTGGAAGAGGGAGGAGGAGACGCTCTAGATGATTCACTATTATTCGTCGAATCGTATTCATCCGCTGCTTTCTTCATCCCCTCCTCCCTGGACAGATAAGACAGAAAATCATTCATGGATGGGAGCGTATCCATAGGAAAATTCGCGTCGGCATTAAGCTAAAATGAACAATTTTTCACGAAAGTGGGAAGGACCCTATAAGGTCGTCTTTATCCCCCATCCAAACGCCTATGTAATAGATGACGATGAAGGAAAGAAGTTGAAGAATAATTTTAATTGTGAACATTTGAAAAAAATATGCTTAAACGCTGCCATCCAATTGTGTAAATTGTACTTGAAACTTTTATGAAAGTCTTGTTCGATATACAAAAATGGAGTCGCTTCATTTTAGTAACTTAATGGCGAAATGCTTATGTTCAGAATCCTTAGGCAAAGGTGATGAAGGAGTTTACAAGACTAAGGCGTTTTAAACACTCCTTCGATATTGAAACACACAAGATATTAAGACGTTTGAAACACTTAGCCAAATTAAATAGATGAAACTTGAAGCGCATAAATGTTTTCATATCACAAAATTCCATAAATACAAAACGCCTTGCGAGGAGGACATAATGAAAAGGAGACTACAAATATGACAGAAAAACGACTAAGTAAAACCTATGATTATGCATAGTCACTTGGAAGAGGATCTTCTTTTCGAGGATAAGGTTGGTGAAGTTCTTCTTCAATAGGCAAGGGCGGTGGTTAGGATGATACCTCCTTAAGCAGAGCGAATTCAGTTGTGGGCTTGCCCTTGGAGGAGGGAGGAGGAGACGCTCTAGATGATTCACTATTATTCGACGAATCGTATTCATCCGCTGCGTTCTTCATCTCCTCCTCCCTGGACTGATAGGACAGAAAATCATTCATGGATGGGGGCATATCCATAAGAAATTTCGCGTCGACGTTAAGTTAGAATGAACAATTTTTCACCAAAGTGTGAAGGACCCTATAAGGTCGTCAATATCCTCCATCCAAACGCCTATGAAATAGATGACGATGAAGGAAAGAAGTTGAAGAATAATTTATTGGTGAACATTTGAAAAAAAATATGCTTAAACGCTGCCACCCGATTGTGTAAATTGTACTTAACAATTTTATGAAAGTCTTGTTCGATATACAAAAATGGCGTCGCTTCATTTGAGTAACTTAATGGCGAAATATTTCAGTTCAGAATCCTTAGGCAAAGGTGATGAAGGACTATACAAGACTAATGCGTTTTAAACACTCAGTCGATATTGAAACACACAAGATATTAAGACGTTTGAAAGACTTAGCCAAATTAAATAGATGAAACTTGAAGCGCATAAATGTTTTCATATCACAAAATGCCATAAATACAAAACGCCTTGCGAGGAGGACATAATGAAAAGGAGACTACAAATATGACAGAAAAACGACTAAGTAAAACCTATGATTATGCATAGTCACTTGGAAGAGGATCTTCTTTTCGAGGATAAGGTTGGTGAAGTTCTTCTTCAATAGGCAAAGGCGGTGTTTAGGATGATATCTCCTCAAGCAGAGCGAATTCAGTTGTGGGCTTGCCCTTGGAAGAGGGAGGAGGAGACGCTCTAGATGATTCACTATTATTCGTCGAATCGTATTCATCCGCTGCTTTCTTCATCCCCTCCTCCCTGGACAGATAAGACAGAAAATCATTCATGGATGGGAGCGTATCCATAGGAAAATTCGCGTCGGCATTAAGCTAAAATGAACAATTTTTCACGAAAGTGGGAAGGACCCTATAAGGTCGTCTTTATCCCCCATCCAAACGCCTATGTAATAGATGACGATGAAGCAAAGAAGTTGAAGAATAATTTTAATTGTGAACATTTGAAAAAAATATGCTTAAACGCTGCCATCCAATTGTGTAAATTGTACTTGAAACTTTTATGAAAGTCTTGTTCGATATACAAAAATGGAGTCGCTTCATTTTAGTAACTTAATGGCGAAATGCTTATGTTCAGAATCCTTAGGCAAAGGTGATGAAGGAGTTTACAAGACTAAGGCGTTTTAAACACTCCGTCGATATTGAAACACACAAGATATTAAGACGTTTGAAACACTTAGCCAAATTAAATAGATGAAACTTGAAGCGCATAAATGTTTTCATATCACAAAATTCCATAAATACAAAACGCCTTGCGAGGAGGACATAATGAAAAGGAGACTACAAATATGACAGAAAAACGACTAAGTAAAACCTATGATTATGCATAGTCACTTGGAAGAGGATCTTCTTTTCGAGGATAAGGTTGGTGAAGTTCTTCTTCAATAGGCAAGGGCGGTGGTTAGGATGATACCTCCTTAAGCAGAGCGAATTCAGTTGTGGGCTTGCCCTTGGAGGAGGGAGGAGGAGACGCTCTAGATGATTCACTATTATTCGACGAATCGTATTCATCCGCTGCGTTCTTCATCTCCTCCTCCCTGGACTGATAGGACAGAAAATCATTCATGGATGGGGGCATATCCATAAGAAATTTCGCGTCGACGTTAAGTTAGAATGAACAATTTTTCACCAAAGTGTGAAGGACCCTATAAGGTCGTCAATATCCTCCATCCAAACGCCTATGAAATAGATGACGATGAAGGAAAGAAGTTGAAGAATAATTTATTGGTGAACATTTGAAAAAAAATATGCTTAAACGCTGCCACCCGATTGTGTAAATTGTACTTAACAATTTTATGAAAGTCTTGTTCGATATACAAAAATGGCGTCGCTTCATTTGAGTAACTTAATGGCGAAATATTTCAGTTCAGAATCCTTAGGCAAAGGTGATGAAGGACTATACAAGACTAATGCGTTTTAAACACTCAGTCGATATTGAAACACACAAGATATTAAGACGTTTGAAAGACTTAGCCAAATTAAATAGATGAAACTTGAAGCGCATAAATGTTTTCATATCACAAAATGCCATAAATACAAAACGCCTTGCGAGGAGGACATAATGAAAAGGAGACTACAAATATGACAGAAAAACGACTAAGTAAAACCTATGATTATGCATAGTCACTTGGAAGAGAATCTTCTTTTCGAGGATAAGGTTGGTGAAGTTCTTCTTCAATAGGCAAAGGCGGTGGTTAGGATGATATCTCCTCAAGCAGAGCGAATTCAGTTGTGGGCTTGCCCTTGGAGGAGGGAGGAGGAGACGCTCTAGATGATTCACTATTATTCGTCGAATCGTATTCATCCGCTGCTTTCTTCATCCCCTCCTCCCTGGACAGATAAGACAGAAAATCATTCATGGATGGGAGCGTATCCATAGGAAAATTCGCGTCGGCATTAAGCTAAAATGAACAATTTTTCACGAAAGTGGGAAGGACCCTATAAGGTCGTCATTATCCCCCATCCAAACGCCTATGTAATAGATGACGATGAAGGAAAGAAGTTGAAGAATAATTTTAATTGTGAACATTTGAAAAAAATATGCTTAAACGCTGCCATCCAATTGTGTAAATTGTACTTGAAACTTTTATGAAAGTCTTGTTCGATATACAAAAATGGAGTCGCTTCATTTTAGTAACTTAATGGCGAAATGCTTATGTTCAGAATCCTTAGGCAAAGGTGATGAAGGAGTTTACAAGACTAAGGCGTTTTAAACACTCCGTCGATATTGAAACACACAAGATATTAAGACGTTTGAAACACTTAGCCAAATTAAATAGATGAAACTTGAAGCGCATAAATGTTTTCATATCACAAAATTCCATAAATACAAAACGCCTTGCGAGGAGGACATAATGAAAAGGAGACTACAAATATGACAGAAAAACGACTAAGTAAAACCTATGATTATGCATAGTCACTTGGAAGAGGATCTTCTTTTCGAGGATAAGGTTGGTGAAGTTCTTCTTCAATAGGCAAGGGCGGTGGTTAGGATGATACCTCCTTAAGCAGAGCGAATTCAGTTGTGGGCTTGCCCTTGGAGGAGGGAGGAGGAGACGCTCTAGATGATTCACTATTATTCGACGAATCGTATTCATCCGCTGCGTTCTTCATCTCCTCCTCCCTGGACTGATAAGACAGAAAATCATTCATGGATGGGGGCATATCCATAAGAAATTTCGCGTCGACGTTAAGTTAGAATGAACAATTTTTCACCAAAGTGTGAAGGACCCTATAAGGTCGTCAATATCCTCCATCCAAACGCCTATGAAATAGATGACGATGAAGGAAAGAAGTTGAAGAATAATTTATTGGTGAACATTTGAAAAAAAATATGCTTAAACGCTGCCACCCGATTGTGTAAATTGTACTTAACAATTTTATGAAAGTCTTGTTCGATATACAAAAATGGCGTCGCTTCATTTGAGTAACTTAATGGCGAAATATTTCAGTTCAGAATCCTTAGGCAAAGGTGATGAAGGACTATACAAGACTAATGCGTTTTAAACACTCAGTCGATATTGAAACACACAAGATATTAAGACGTTTGAAAGACTTAGCCAAATTAAATAGATGAAACTTGAAGCGCATAAATGTTTTCATATCACAAAATGCCATAAATACAAAACGCCTTGCGAGGAGGACATAATGAAAAGGAGACTACAAATATGACAGAAAAACGACTAAGTAAAACCTATGATTATGCATAGTCACTTGGAAGAGGATCATCTTTTCGAGGATAAGGTTGGTGAAGTTCTTCTTCAATAGGCAAAGGCGGTGGTTAGGATGATATCTCCTCAAGCAGAGCGAATTCAGTTGTGGGCTTGCCCTTGGAGGAGGGAGGAGGAGACGCTCTAGATGATTCACTATTATTCGACGAATCGTATTCATCCGCTGCGTTCTTCATATCCTCCTCCCTGGACAGATAAGACAGAAAATCATTCATGGATGGGAGCGTATCCATAGGAAAATTCGCGTCGGCATTAAGCTAAAATGAACAATTTTTCACGAAAGTGGGAAGGACCCTATAAGGTCGTCGTTATCCCCCATCCAAACGCCTATGTAATAGATGACGATGAAGGAAAGAAGTTGAAGAATAATTTTAATTGTGAACATTTGAAAAAAATATGCTTAAACGCTGCCATCCAATTGTGTAAATTGTACTTGAAACTTTTATGAAAGTCTTGTTCGATATACAAAAATGGAGTCGCTTCATTTGAGTAACTTAATGGCGAAATGCTTATGTTCAGAATCCTTAGGCAAAGGTGATGAAGGACTATACAAGACTAATGCGTTTTAAACACTCAGTCGATATTGAAACACACAAGATATTAAGACGTTTGAAAGACTTAGCCAAATTAAATAGATGAAACTTGAAGCGCATAAATGTTTTCATATCACAAAATGCCATAAATACAAAACGCCTTGCGAGGAGGACATAATGAAAAGGAGACTACAAATATGACAGAAAAACGACTAAGTAAAACCTATGATTATGCATAGTCACTTGGAAGAGGATCTTCTTTTCGAGGATAAGGTTGGTGAAGTTCTTCTTCAATAGGCAAAGGCGGTGGTTAGGATGATATCTCCTCAAGCAGAGCGAATTCAGTTGTGGGCTTGCCCTTGGAGGAGGGAGGAGGAGACGCTCTAGATGATTCACTATTATTCGTCGAATCGTATTCATCCGCTGCTTTCTTCATCCCCTCCTCCCTGGACAGATAAGACAGAAAATCATTCATGGATGGGAGCGTATCCATAGGAAAATTCGCGTCGGCATTAAGCTAAAATGAACAATTTTTCACGAAAGTGGGAAGGACCCTATAAGGTCGTCGTTATCCCCCATCCAAACGCCTATGTAATAGATGACGATGAAGGAAAGAAGTTGAAGAATAATTTTAATTGTGAACATTTGAAAAAAATATGCTTAAACGCTGCCATCCAATTGTGTAAATTGTACTTGAAACTTTTATGAAAGTCTTGTTCGATATACAAAAATGGAGTCGCTTCATTTTAGTAACTTAATGGCGAAATGCTTATGTTCAGAATCCTTAGGCAAAGGTGACGAAGGAGTTTACAAGACTAAGGCGTTTTAAACACTCCGTCGATATTGAAACACACAAGATATTAAGACGTTTGAAACACTTAGCCAAATTAAATAGATGAAAATTGAAGCGCATAAATGTTTCATTTCACAAAATGCCATAAATACAATACGCCTTGCGTGGAGGACATAATGAAAAGAAGATTACGAATATGACAGAAAAACGACTAAGTAAAACCTATGATTATGCATAGTCACTTGGATGAGGATCTTATTTTCGAGGATAAGGTTGGTGAAGTTCTTCTTCAATAGGCAAGGGCGGTGGTTAGGATGATACCTCCTTAAGCAGAGCGAATTCAGTTGTGGGCTTGGCCTTGGAGGAGGGAGGAGGAGACGCTCTAGATGATTCACTATTATTCGACGAATCGTATTCATCCGCTGCGTTCTTCATCTCCTCCTCCCTGGACTGATAAGACAGAAAATCATTCATGGATGGGAGCATATCCATAAGAAATTTCGCGTCGACATCAAGTTAGAATGAACAATTTTTCACCAAAGTGTGAAGGACCCTATAAGGTCGTCAATATCCTCCATCCAAACGCCTATGAAATAGATGACGATGAAGGAAAGAAGTTGAAGAATAATTTATTGGTGAACATTTGAAAAAAAATATGCTTAAACGCTGCCACCCGATTGTGTAAATTGTACTTAAAAATTTTATGAAAGTCTTGTTCGATATACAAAAATGGCGTCGCTTCATTTGAGTAACTTAATGGCGAAATATTTCAGTTCAGAATCCTTAGGCAAAGGTGATGAAGGACTATACAAGACTAATGCGTTTTAAACACTCAGTCGATATTGAAACACACAAGATATTAAGACGTTTGAAAGACTTAGCCAAATTAAATAGATGAAACTTGAAGCGCATAAATGTTTTCATATCACAAAATGCCATAAATACAAAACGCTTTGCGAGGAGGACATAATGAAAAGGAGACTACAAATATGACAGAAAAACGACTAAGTAAAACCTATGATTATGCATAGTCACTTGGAAGAGGATCTTCTTTTCGAGGATAAGGTTGGTGAAGTTCTTCTTCAATAGGCAAAGGCGGTGGTTAGGATGATATATCCTCAAGCAGAGCGAATTCAGTTGTGGGCTTGCCCTTGGAGGAGGGAGGAGGAGACGCTCTAGATGATTCACTATTATTCGTCGAATCGTATTCATCCGCTGCTTTCTTCATCCCCTCCTCCCTGGACAGATAAGACAGAAAATCATTCATGGATGGGAGCGTATCCATAGGAAAATTTGCGTCGGCATTAAGCTAAAATGAACAATTTTTCACGAAAGTGGGAAGGACCCTATAAGGTCGTCGTTATCCCCCATCCAAACGCCTATGTAATAGATGACGATGAAGGAAAGAAGTTGAAGAATAATTTTAATTGTGAACATTTGAAAAAAATATGCTTAAACGCTGCCATCCAATTGTGTAAATTGTACTTGAAACTTTTATGAAAGTCTTGTTCGATATACAAAAATGGAGTCGCTTCATTTTAGTAACTTAATGGCGAAATGCTTATGTTCAGAATCCTTAGGCAAAGGTGATGAAGGAGTTTACAAGACTAAGGCGTTTTAAACACTCCGTCGATATTGAAACACACAAGATATTAAGACGTTTGAAACACTTAGCCAAATTAAATAGATGAAAATTGAAGCGCATAAATGTTTCATTTCACAAAATGCCATAAATACAATACGCCTTGCGTGGAGGACATAATGAAAAGAAGATTACGAATATGACAGAAAAACGACTAAGTAAAACCTATGATTATGCATAGTCACTTGGATGAGGATCTTATTTTCGAGGATAAGGTTGGTGAAGTTCTTCTTCAATAGGCAAGGGCGGTGGTTAGGATGATACCTCCTTAAGCAGAGCGAATTCAGTTGTGGGCTTGGCCTTGGAGGAGGGAGGAGGAGACGCTCTAGATGATTCACTATTATTCGACGAATCGTATTCATCCGCTGCGTTCTTCATCTCCTCCTCCCTGGACTGATAAGACAGAAAATCATTCATGGATGGGAGCATATCCATAAGAAATTTCGCGTCGACATTAAGTTAGAATGAACAATTTTTCACCAAAATGTGAAGGACCCTATAAGGTCGTCAATATCCTCCATCCAAACGCCTATGAAATAGATGACGATGAAGGAAAGAAGTTGAAGAATAATTTATTGGTGAACATTTGAAAAAAAATATGCTTAAACGCTGCCACCCGATTGTGTAAATTGTACTTGAAAATTTTATGAAAGTCTTGTTCGATATACAAAAATGGCGTCGCTTCATTTGAGTAACTTAATGGCGAAATATTTCAGTTCAGAATCCTTAGGCAAAGGTGATGAAGGACTATACAAGACTAAGGCGTTTTAAACACTCAGTCGATATTGAAACACACAAGATATTAAGACGTTTGAAAGACTTAGCCAAATTAAATAGATGAAACTTGAAGCGCATAAATGTTTTCATATCACAAAATGCCATAAATACAAAACGCCTTGCGAGGAGGACATAATGAAAAGGAGACTACAAATATGACAGAAAAACGACTAAGTAAAACCTATGATTATGCATAGTCACTTGGAAGAGGATCTTCTTTTCGAGGATAAGGTTGGTGAAGTTCTTCTTCAATAGGCAAAGGCGGTGGTTAGGATGATATCTCCTCAAGCAGAGCGAATTCAGTTGTGGGCTTGCCCTTGGAGGAGGGAGGAGGAGACGCTCTAGATGATTCACTATTATTCGTCGAATCGTATTCATCCGCTGCTTTCTTCATCCCCTCCTCCCTGGACAGATAAGACAGAAAATCATTCATGGATGGGAGCGTATCCATAGGAAAATTCGCGTCGGCATTAAGCTAAAATGAACAATTTTTCACGAAAGTGGGAAGGACCCTATAAGGTCGTCGTTATCCCCCATCCAAACGCCTATGTAATAGATGACGATGAAGGAAAGAAGTTGAAGAATAATTTTAATTGTGAACATTTGAAAAAAATATGCTTAAACGCTGCCATCCAATTGTGTAAATTGTACTTGAAACTTTTATGAAAGTCTTGTTCGATATACAAAAATGGAGTCGCTTCATTTTAGTAACTTAATGGCGAAATGCTTATGTTCAGAATCCTTAGGCAAAGGTGATGAAGGAGTTTACAAGACTAAGGCGTTTTAAACACTCCGTCGATATTGAAACACACAAGATATTAAGACGTTTGATACACTTAGCCAAATTAAATAGATGAAAATTGAAGCGCATAAATGTTTCATTTCACAAAATGCCATAAATACAATACGCCTTGCGTGGAGGACATAATGAAAAGAAGATTACGAATATGACAGAAAAACGACTAAGTAAAACCTATGATTATGCATAGTCACTTGGATGAGGATCTTATTTTCGAGGATAAGGTTGGTGAAGTTCTTCTTCAATAGGCAAGGGCGGTGGTTAGGATGATACCTCCTTAAGCAGAGCGAATTCAGTTGTGGGCTTGGCCTTGGAGGAGGGAGGAGGAGACGCTCTAGATGATTCACTATTATTCGACGAATCGTATTCATCCGCTGCGTTCTTCATCTCCTCCTCCCTGGACTGATAAGACAGAAAATCATTCATGGATGGGAGCATATCCATAAGAAATTTCGCGTCGACATCAAGTTAGAATGAACAATTTTTCACCAAAGTGTGAAGGACCCTATAAGGTCGTCAATATCCTCCATCCAAACGCCTATGAAATAGATGACGATGAAGGAAAGAAGTTGAAGAATAATTTATTGGTGAACATTTGAAAAAAAATATGCTTAAACGCTGCCACCCGATTGTGTAAATTGTACTTAAAAATTTTATGAAAGTCTTGTTCGATATACAAAAATGGCGTCGCTTCATTTGAGTAACTTAATGGCGAAATATTTCAGTTCAGAATCCTTAGGCAAAGGTGATGAAGGACTATACAAGACTAATGCGTTTTAAACACTCAGTCGATATTGAAACACACAAGATATTAAGACGTTTGAAAGACTTAGCCAAATTAAATAGATGAAACTTGAAGCGCATAAATGTTTTCATATCACAAAATGCCATAAATACAAAACGCTTTGCGAGGAGGACATAATGAAAAGGAGACTACAAATATGACAGAAAAACGACTAAGTAAAACCTATGATTATGCATAGTCACTTGGAAGAGGATCTTCTTTTCGAGGATAAGGTTGGTGAAGTTCTTCTTCAATAGGCAAAGGCGGTGGTTAGGATGATATATCCTCAAGCAGAGCGAATTCAGTTGTGGGCTTGCCCTTGGAGGAGGGAGGAGGAGACGCTCTAGATGATTCACTATTATTCGTCGAATCGTATTCATCCGCTGCTTTCTTCATCCCCTCCTCCCTGGACAGATAAGACAGAAAATCATTCATGGATGGGAGCGTATCCATAGGAAAATTTGCGTCGGCATTAAGCTAAAATGAACAATTTTTCACGAAAGTGGGAAGGACCCTATAAGGTCGTCGTTATCCCCCATCCAAACGCCTATGTAATAGATGACGATGAAGGAAAGAAGTTGAAGAATAATTTTAATTGTGAACATTTGAAAAAAATATGCTTAAACGCTGCCATCCAATTGTGTAAATTGTACTTGAAACTTTTATGAAAGTCTTGTTCGATATACAAAAATGGAGTCGCTTCATTTTAGTAACTTAATGGCGAAATGCTTATGTTCAGAATCCTTAGGCAAAGGTGATGAAGGAGTTTACAAGACTAAGGCGTTTTAAACACTCCGTCGATATTGAAACACACAAGATATTAAGACGTTTGAAACACTTAGCCAAATTAAATAGATGAAAATTGAAGCGCATAAATGTTTCATTTCACAAAATGCCATAAATACAATACGCCTTGCGTGGAGGACATAATGAAAAGAAGATTACGAATATGACAGAAAAACGACTAAGTAAAACCTATGATTATGCATAGTCACTTGGATGAGGATCTTATTTTCGAGGATAAGGTTGGTGAAGTTCTTCTTCAATAGGCAAGGGCGGTGGTTAGGATGATACCTCCTTAAGCAGAGCGAATTCAGTTGTGGGCTTGGCCTTGGAGGAGGGAGGAGGAGACGCTCTAGATGATTCACTATTATTCGACGAATCGTATTCATCCGCTGCGTTCTTCATCTCCTCCTCCCTGGACTGATAAGACAGAAAATCATTCATGGATGGGAGCATATCCATAAGAAATTTCGCGTCGACATTAAGTTAGAATGAACAATTTTTCACCAAAGTGTGAAGGACCCTATAAGGTCGTCAATATCCTCCATCCAAACGCCTATGAAATAGATGACGATGAAGGAAAGAAGTTGAAGAATAATTTATTGGTGAACATTTGAAAAAAAATATGCTTAAACGCTGCCACCCGATTGTGTAAATTGTACTTGAAAATTTTATGAAAGTCTTGTTCGATATACAAAAATGGCGTCGCTTCATTTGAGTAACTTAATGGCGAAATATTTCAGTTCAGAATCCTTAGGCAAAGGTGATGAAGGACTATACAAGACTAAGGCGTTTTAAACACTCAGTCGATATTGAAACACACAAGATATTAAGACGTTTGAAAGACTTAGCCAAATTAAATAGATGACACTTGAAGCGCATAAATGTTTTCATATCACAAAATGCCATAAATACAAAACGCCTTGCGAGGAGGACATAATGAAAAGGAGACTACAAATATGACAGAAAAACGACTAAGTAAAACCTATGATTATGCATAGTCACTTGGAAGAGGATCTTCTTTTCGAGGATAAGGTTGGTGAAGTTCTTCTTCAATAGGCAAGGGCGGTAGTTAGGATGATATCTCCTCAAGCAGAGCGAATTCAGTTGTGGGCTTGCCCTTGGAGGAGGGAGGAGGAGACGCTCTAGATGATTCACTATTATTCGTCGAATCGTATTCATCCGCTGCTTTCTTCATCCCCTCCTCCCTGGACAGATAAGACAGAAAATCATTCATGGATGGGAGCGTATCCATAGGAAAATTCGCGTCGGCATTAAGCTAAAATGAACAATTTTTCACGAAAGTGGGAAGGACCCTATAAGGTCGTCGTTATCCCCCATCCAAACGCCTATGTAATAGATGACGATGAAGGAAAGAAGTTGAAGAATAATTTTAATTGTGAACATTTGAAAAAAATATGCTTAAACGCTGCCATCCAATTGTATAAATTTTACTTGAAACTTTTATGAAAGTCTTGTTCGATATACAAAAATGGAGTCGCTTCATTTTAGTAACTTAATGGCGAAATGCTTATGTTCAGAATCCTTAGGCAAAGGTGATGAAGGAGTTTACAAGACTAAGGCGTTTTAAACACTCCGTCGATATTGAAACACACAAGATATTAAGACGTTTGAAACACTTAGCCAAATTAAATAGATGAAAATTGAAGCGCATAAATGTTTCATTTCACAAAATGCCATAAATACAAAACGCCTTGCGTGGAGGACATAATGAAAAGAAGATTACGAATATGACAGAAAAACGACTAAGTAAAACCTATGATTATGCATAGTCACTTGGATGAGGATCTTATTTTCGAGGATAAGGTTGGTGAAGTTCTTCTTCAATAGGCAAGGGCGGTAGTTAGGATGATATCTCCTCAAGCAGAGCGAATTCAGTTGTGGGCTTGCCCTTGGAGGAGGGAGGAGGAGACGCTCTAGATCATTCACTATTATTCGTCGAATCGTATTCATCCGCTGCTTTCTTCATCCCCTCCTCCCTGGACAGATAAGACAGAAAATCATTCATGGATGGGAGCGTATCCATAGGAAAATTCGCGTCGGCATTAAGCTAAAATGAACAATTTTTCACGAAAGTGGGAAGGACCCTATAAGGTCGTCGTTATCCCCCATCCAAACGCCTATGTAATAGATGACGATGAAGGAAAGAAGTTGAAGAATAATTTTAATTGTGAACATTTGAAAAAAATATGCTTAAACGCTGCCATCCAATTGTGTAAATTGTACTTGAAACTTTTATGAAAGTCTTGTTCGATATACAAAAATGGAGTCGCTTCATTTTAGTAACTTAATGGCGAAATGCTTATGTTCAGAATCCTTAGGCAAAGGTGATGAAGGAGTTTACAAGACTAAGGCGTTTTAAACACTCCGTCGATATTGAAACACACAAGATATTAAGACGTTTGAAACACTTAGCCAAATTAAATAGATGAAAATTGAAGCGCATAAATGTTTCATTTCACAAAATGCCATAAATACAATACGCCTTGCGTGGAGGACATAATGAAAAGAAGATTACGAATATGACAGAAAAACGACTAAGTAAAACCTATGATTATGCATAGTCACTTGGATGAGGATCTTATTTTCGAGGATAAGGTTGGTGAAGTTCTTCTTCAATAGGCAAGGGCGGTGGTTAGGATGATACCTCCTTAAGCAGAGCGAATTCAGTTGTGGGCTTGGCCTTGGAGGAGGGAGGAGGAGACGCTCTAGATGATTCACTATTATTCGACGAATCGTATTCATCCGCTGCGTTCTTCATCTCCTCCTCCCTGGACTGATAAGACAGAAAATCATTCATGGATGGGAGCATATCCATAAGAAATTTCGCGTCGACATTAAGTTAGAATGAACAATTTTTCACCAAAGTGTGAAGGACCCTATAAGGTCGTCAATATCCTCCATCCAAACGCCTATGAAATAGATGACGATGAAGGAAAGAAGTTGAAGAATAATTTATTGGTGAACATTTGAAAAAAAATATGCTTAAACGCTGCCACCCGATTTTGTAAATTGTACTTGAAAATTTTATGAAAGTCTTGTTCGATATACAAAAATGGCGTCGCTTCATTTGAGTAACTTAATGGCGAAATATTTCAGTTCAGAATCCTTAGGCAAAGGTGATGAAGGACTATACAAGACTAAGGCGTTTTAAACACTCAGTCGATATTGAAACACACAAGATATTAAGACGTTTGAAAGACTTAGCCAAATTAAATAGATGAAACTTGAAGCGCATAAATGTTTTCATATCACAAAATGCCATAAATACAAAACGCCTTGCGAGGAGGACATAATGAAAAGGAGACTACAAATATGACAGAAAAACGACTAAGTAAAACCTATGATTATGCATAGTCACTTGGAAGAGGATCTTCTTTTCGAGGATAAGGTTGGTGAAGTTCTTCTTCAATAGGCAAGGGCGGTAGTTAGGATGATATCTCCTCAAGCAGAGCGAATTCAGTTGTGGGCTTGCCCTTGGAGGAGGGAGGAGGAGACGCTCTAGATGATTCACTATTATTCGTCGAATCGTATTCATCCGCTGCTTTCTTCATCCCCTCCTCCCTGGACAGATAAGACAGAAAATCATTCATGGATGGGAGCGTATCCATAGGAAAATTCGCGTCGGCATTAAGCTAAAATGAACAATTTTTCACGAAAGTGGGAAGGACCCTATAAGGTCGTCGTTATCCCCCATCCAAACGCCTATGTAATAGATGACGATGAAGGAAAGAAGTTGAAGAATAATTTTAATTGTGAACATTTGAAAAAAATATGCTTAAACGCTGCCATCCAATTGTATAAATTTTACTTGAAACTTTTATGAAAGTCTTGTTCGATATACAAAAATGGAGTCGCTTCATTTTAGTAACTTAATGGCGAAATGCTTATGTTCAGAATCCTTAGGCAAAGGTGATGAAGGAGTTTACAAGACTAAGGCGTTTTAAACACTCCGTCGATATTGAAACACACAAGATATTAAGACGTTTGAAACACTTAGCCAAATTAAATAGATGAAAATTGAAGCGCATAAATGTTTCATTTCACAAAATGCCATAAATACAAAACGCCTTGCGTGGAGGACATAATGAAAAGAAGATTACGAATATGACAGAAAAACGACTAAGTAAAACCTATGATTATGCATAGTCACTTGGATGAGGATCTTATTTTCGAGGATAAGGTTGGTGAAGTTCTTCTTCAATAGGCAAGGGCGGTAGTTAGGATGATATCTCCTCAAGCAGAGCGAATTCAGTTGTGGGCTTGCCCTTGGAGGAGGGAGGAGGAGACGCTCTAGATGATTCACTATTATTCGTCGAATCGTATTCATCCGCTGCTTTCTTCATCCCCTCCTCCCTGGACAGATAAGACAGAAAATCATTCATGGATGGGAGCGTATCCATAGGAAAATTCGCGTCGGCATTAAGCTAAAATGAACAATTTTTCACGAAAGTGGGAAGGACCCTATAAGGTCGTCGTTATCCCCCATCCAAACGCCTATGTAATAGATGACGATGAAGGAAAGAAGTTGAAGAATAATTTTAATTGTGAACATTTGAAAAAAATATGCTTAAACGCTGCCATCCAATTGTATAAATTTTACTTGAAACTTTTATGAAAGTCTTGTTCGATATACAAAAATGGAGTCGCTTCATTTTAGTAACTTAATGGCGAAATGCTTATGTTCAGAATCCTTAGGCAAAGGTGATGAAGGAGTTTACAAGACTAAGGCGTTTTAAACACTCCGTCGATATTGAAACACACAAGATATTAAGACGTTTGAAACACTTAGCCAAATTAAATAGATGAAAATTGAAGCGCATAAATGTTTCATTTCACAAAATGCCATAAATACAAAACGCCTTGCGTGGAGGACATAATGAAAAGAAGATTACGAATATGACAGAAAAACGACTAAGTAAAACCTATGATTATGCATAGTCACTTGGATGAGGATCTTATTTTCGAGGATAAGGTTGGTGAAGTTCTTCTTCAATAGGCAAGGGCGGTGGTTAGGATGATACCTCCTTAAGCAGAGCGAATTCAGTTGTGGGCTTGGCCTTGGAGGAGGGAGGAGGAGACGCTCTAGATGATTCACTATTATTCGACGAATCGTATTCATCCGCTGCGTTCTTCATCTCCTCCTCCCTGGACTGATAAGACAGAAAATCATTCATGGATGGGAGCATATCCATAAGAAATTTCGCGTCGACATTAAGTTAGAATGAACAATTTTTCACCAAAGTGTGAAGGACCCTATAAGGTCGTCAATATCCTCCATCCAAACGCCTATGAAATAGATGACGATGAAGGAAAGAAGTTGAAGAATAATTTATTGGTGAACATTTGAAAAAAAATATGCTTAAACGCTGCCACCCGATTGTGTAAATTGTACTTGAAAATTTTATGAAAGTCTTGTTCGATATACAAAAATGGCGTCGCTTCATTTGAGTAACTTAATGGCGAAATATTTCAGTTCAGAATCCTTAGGCAAAGGTGATGAAGGACTATACAAGACTAAGGCGTTTTAAACACTCAGTCGATATTGAAACACACAAGATATTAAGACGTTTGAAAGACTTAGCCAAATTAAATAGATGAAACTTGAAGCGCATAAATGTTTTCATATCACAAAATGCCATAAATACAAAACGCCTTGCGAGGAGGACATAATGAAAAGGAGACTACAAATATGACAGAAAAACGACTAAGTAAAACCTATGATTATGCATAGTCACTTGGAAGAGGATCTTCTTTTCGAGGATAAGGTTGGTGAAGTTCTTCTTCAATAGGCAAGGGCGGTAGTTAGGATGATATCTCCTCAAGCAGAGCGAATTCAGTTGTGGGCTTGCCCTTGGAGGAGGGAGGAGGAGACGCTCTAGATGATTCACTATTATTCGTCGAATCGTATTCATCCGCTGCTTTCTTCATCCCCTCCTCCCTGGACAGATAAGACAGAAAATCATTCATGGATGGGAGCGTATCCATAGGAAAATTCGCGTCGGCATTAAGCTAAAATGAACAATTTTTCACGAAAGTGGGAAGGACCCTATAAGGTCGTCGTTATCCCCCATCCAAACGCCTATGTAATAGATGACGATGAAGGAAAGAAGTTGAAGAATAATTTTAATTGTGAACATTTGAAAAATATATGCTTAAACGCTGCCATCCAATTGTATAAATTTTACTTGAAACTTTTATGAAAGTCTTGTTCGATATACAAAAATGGAGTCGCTTCATTTTAGTAACTTAATGGCGAAATGCTTATGTTCAGAATCCTTAGGCAAAGGTGATGAAGGAGTTTACAAGACTAAGGCGTTTTAAACACTCCGTCGATATTGAAACACACAAGATATTAAGACGTTTGAAACACTTAGCCAAATTAAATAGATGAAAATTGAAGCGCATAAATGTTTCATTTCACAAAATGCCATAAATACAAAACGCCTTGCGTGGAGGACATAATGAAAAGAAGATTACGAATATGACAGAAAAACGACTAAGTAAAACCTATGATTATGCATAGTCACTTGGATGAGGATCTTATTTTCGAGGATAAGGTTGGTGAAGTTCTTCTTCAATAGGCAAGGGCGGTAGTTAGGATGATATCTCCTCAAGCAGAGCGAATTCAGTTGTGGGCTTGCCCTTGGAGGAGGGAGGAGGAGACGCTCTAGATGATTCACTATTATTCGTCGAATCGTATTCATCCGCTGCTTTCTTCATCCCCTCCTCCCTGGACAGATAAGACAGAAAATCATTCATGGATGGGAGCGTATCCATAGGAAAATTCGCGTCGGCATTAAGCTAAAATGAACAATTTTTCACGAAAGTGGGAAGGACCCTATAAGGTCGTCGTTATCCCCCATCCAAACGCCTATGTAATAGATGACGATGAAGGAAAGAAGTTGAAGAATAATTTTAATTGTGAACATTTGAAAAAAATATGCTTAAACGCTGCCATCCAATTGTGTAAATTGTACTTGAAACTTTTATGAAAGTCTTGTTCGATATACAAAAATGGAGTCGCTTCATTTTAGTAACTTAATGGCGAAATGCTTATGTTCAGAATCCTTAGGCAAAGGTGATGAAGGAGTTTACAAGACTAAGGCGTTTTAAACACTCCGTCGATATTGAAACACACAAGATATTAAGACGTTTGAAACACTTAGCCAAATTAAATAGATGAAAATTGAAGCGCATAAATGTTTCATTTCACAAAATGCCATAAATACAATACGCCTTGCGTGGAGGACATAATGAAAAGAAGATTACGAATATGACAGAAAAACGACTAAGTAAAACCTATGATTATGCATAGTCACTTGGATGAGGATCTTATTTTCGAGGATAAGGTTGGTGAAGTTCTTCTTCAATAGGCAAGGGCGGTGGTTAGGATGATACCTCCTTAAGCAGAGCGAATTCAGTTGTGGGCTTGGCCTTGGAGGAGGGAGGAGGAGACGCTCTAGATGATTCACTATTATTCGACGAATCGTATTCATCCGCTGCGTTCTTCATCTCCTCCTCCCTGGACTGATAAGACAGAAAATCATTCATGGATGGGAGCATATCCATAAGAAATTTCGCGTCGACATTAAGTTAGAATGAACAATTTTTCACCAAAGTGTGAAGGACCCTATAAGGTCGTCAATATCCTCCATCCAAACGCCTATGAAATAGATGACGATGAAGGAAAGAAGTTGAAGAATAATTTATTGGTGAACATTTGAAAAAAAATATGCTTAAACGCTGCCACCCGATTGTGTAAATTGTACTTGAAAATTTTATGAAAGTCTTGTTCGATATACAAAAATGGCGTCGCTTCATTTGAGTAACTTAATGGCGAAATATTTCAGTTCAGAATCCTTAGGCAAAGGTGATGAAGGACTATACAAGACTAAGGCGTTTTAAACACTCAGTCGATATTGAAACACACAAGATATTAAGACGTTTGAAAGACTTAGCCAAATTAAATAGATGAAACTTGAAGCGCATAAATGTTTTCATATCACAAAATGCCATAAATACAAAACGCCTTGCGAGGAGGACATAATGAAAAGGAGACTACAAATATGACAGAAAAACGACTAAGTAAAACCTATGATTATGCATAGTCACTTGGAAGAGGATCTTCTTTTCGAGGATAAGGTTGGTGAAGTTCTTCTTCAATAGGCAAGGGCGGTAGTTAGGATGATATCTCCTCAAGCAGAGCGAATTCAGTTGTGGGCTTGCCCTTGGAGGAGGGAGGAGGAGACGCTCTAGATGATTCACTATTATTCGTCGAATCGTATTCATCCGCTGCTTTCTTCATCCCCTCCTCCCTGGACAGATAAGACAGAAAATCATTCATGGATGGGAGCGTATCCATAGGAAAATTCGCGTCGGCATTAAGCTAAAATGAACAATTTTTCACGAAAGTGGGAAGGACCCTATAAGGTCGTCGTTATCCCCCATCCAAACGCCTATGTAATAGATGACGATGAAGGAAAGAAGTTGAAGAATAATTTTAATTGTGAACATTTGAAAAAAATATGCTTAAACGCTGCCATCCAATTGTATAAATTTTACTTGAAACTTTTATGAAAGTCTTGTTCGATATACAAAAATGGAGTCGCTTCATTTTAGTAACTTAATGGCGAAATGCTTATGTTCAGAATCCTTAGGCAAAGGTGATGAAGGAGTTTACAAGACTAAGGCGTTTTAAACACTCCGTCGATATTGAAACACACAAGATATTAAGACGTTTGAAACACTTAGCCAAATTAAATAGATGAAAATTGAAGCGCATAAATGTTTCATTTCACAAAATGCCATAAATACAAAACGCCTTGCGTGGAGGACATAATGAAAAGAAGATTACGAATATGACAGAAAAACGACTAAGTAAAACCTATGATTATGCATAGTCACTTGGATGAGGATCTTATTTTCGAGGATAAGGTTGGTGAAGTTCTTCTTCAATAGGCAAGGGCGGTAGTTAGGATGATATCTCCTCAAGCAGAGCGAATTCAGTTGTGGGCTTGCCCTTGGAGGAGGGAGGAGGAGACGCTCTAGATGATTCACTATTATTCGTCGAATCGTATTCATCCGCTGCTTTCTTCATCCCCTCCTCCCTGGACAGATAAGACAGAAAATCATTCATGGATGGGAGCGTATCCATAGGAAAATTCGCGTAGGCATTAAGCTAAAATGAACAATTTTTCACGAAAGTGGGAAGGACCCTATAAGGTCGTCGTTATCCCCCATCCAAACGCCTATGTAATAGATGACGATGAAGGAAAGAAGTTGAAGAATAATTTTAATTGTGAACATTTGAAAAAAATATGCTTAAACGCTGCCATCCAATTGTATAAATTTTACTTGAAACTTTTATGAAAGTCTTGTTCGATATACAAAAATGGAGTCGCTTCATTTTAGTAACTTAATGGCGAAATGCTTATGTTCAGAATCCTTAGGCAAAGGTGATGAAGGAGTTTACAAGACTAAGGCGTTTTAAACACTCCGTCGATATTGAAACACACAAGATATTAAGACGTTTGAAACACTTAGCCAAATTAAATAGATGAAAATTGAAGCGCATAAATGTTTCATTTCACAAAATGCCATAAATACAAAACGCCTTGCGTGGAGGACATAATGAAAAGAAGATTACGAATATGACAGAAAAACGACTAAGTAAAACCTATGATTATGCATAGTCACTTGGATGAGGATCTTATTTTCGAGGATAAGGTTGGTGAAGTTCTTCTTCAATAGGCAAGGGCGGTAGTTAGGATGATATCTCCTCAAGCAGAGCGAATTCAGTTGTGGGCTTGCCCTTGGAGGAGGGAGGAGGAGACGCTCTAGATGATTCACTATTATTCGTCGAATCGTATTCATCCGCTGCTTTCTTCATCCCCTCCTCCCTGGACAGATAAGACAGAAAATCATTCATGGATGGGAGCGTATCCATAGGAAAATTCGCGTCGGCATTAAGCTAAAATGAACAATTTTTCACGAAAGTGGGAAGGACCCTATAAGGTCGTCGTTATCCCCCATCCAAACGCCTATGTAATAGATGACGATGAAGGAAAGAAGTTGAAGAATAATTTTAATTGTGAACATTTGAAAAAAATATGCTTAAACGCTGCCATCCAATTGTATAAATTTTACTTGAAACTTTTATGAAAGTCTTGTTCGATATACAAAAATGGAGTCGCTTCATTTTAGTAACTTAATGGCGAAATGCTTATGTTCAGAATCCTTAGGCAAAGGTGATGAAGGAGTTTACAAGACTAAGGCGTTTTAAACACTCCGTCGATATTGAAACACACAAGATATTAAGACGTTTGAAACACTTAGCCAAATTAAATAGATGAAAATTGAAGCGCATAAATGTTTCATTTCACAAAATGCCATAAATACAAAACGCCTTGCGTGGAGGACATAATGAAAAGAAGATTACGAATATGACAGAAAAACGACTAAGTAAAACCTATGATTATGCATAGTCACTTGGATGAGGATCTTATTTTCGAGGATAAGGTTGGTGAAGTTCTTCTTCAATAGGCAAGGGCGGTGGTTAGGATGATACCTCCTTAAGCAGAGCGAATTCAGTTGTGGGCTTGGCCTTGGAGGAGGGAGGAGGAGACGCTCTAGATGATTCACTATTATTCGACGAATCGTATTCATCCGCTGCGTTCTTCATCTCCTCCTCCCTGGACTGATAAGACAGAAAATCATTCATGGATGGGAGCATATCCATAAGAAATTTCGCGTCGACATTAAGTTAGAATGAACAATTTTTCACCAAAGTGTGAAGGACCCTATAAGGTCGTCAATATCCTCCATCCAAACGCCTATGAAATAGATGACGATGAAGGAAAGAAGTTGAAGAATAATTTATTGGTGAACATTTGAAAAAAAATATGCTTAAACGCTGCCACCAGATTGTGTAAATTGTACTTGAAAATTTTATGAAAGTCTTGTTCGATATACAAAAATGGCGTCGCTTCATTTGAGTAACTTAATGGCGAAATATTTCAGTTCAGAATCCTTAGGCAAAGGTGATGAAGGACTATACAAGACTAAGGCGTTTTAAACACTCAGTCGATATTGAAACACACAAGATATTAAGACGTTTGAAAGACTTAGCCAAATTAAATAGATGAAACTTGAAGCGCATAAATGTTTTCATATCACAAAATGCCATAAATACAAAACGCCTTGCGAGGAGGACATAATGAAAAGGAGACTACAAATATGACAGAAAAACGACTAAGTAAAACCTATGATTATGCATAGTCACTTGGAAGAGGATCTTCTTTTCGAGGATAAGGTTGGTGAAGTTCTTCTTCAATAGGCAAGGGCGGTAGTTAGGATGATATCTCCTCAAGCAGAGCGAATTCAGTTGTGGGCTTGCCCTTGGAGGAGGGAGGAGGAGACGCTCTAGATGATTCACTATTATTCGTCGAATCGTATTCATCCGCTGCTTTCTTCATCCCCTCCTCCCTGGACAGATAAGACAGAAAATCATTCATGGATGGGAGCGTATCCATAGGAAAATTCGCGTCGGCATTAAGCTAAAATGAACAATTTTTCACGAAAGTGGGAAGGACCCTATAAGGTCGTCGTTATCCCCCATCCAAACGCCTATGTAATAGATGACGATGAAGGAAAGAAGTTGAAGAATAATTTTAATTGTGAACATTTGAAAAAAATATGCTTAAACGCTGCCATCCAATTGTATAAATTTTACTTGAAACTTTTATGAAAGTCTTGTTCGATATACAAAAATGGAGTCGCTTCATTTTAGTAACTTAATGGCGAAATGCTTATGTTCAGAATCCTTAGGCAAAGGTGATGAAGGAGTTTACAAGACTAAGGCGTTTTAAACACTCCGTCGATATTGAAACACACAAGATATTAAGACGTTTGAAACACTTAGCCAAATTAAATAGATGAAAATTGAAGCGCATAAATGTTTCATTTCACAAAATGCCATAAATACAAAACGCCTTGCGTGGAGGACATAATGAAAAGAAGATTACGAATATGACAGAAAAACGACTAAGTAAAACCTATGATTATGCATAGTCACTTGGATGAAGATCTTATTTTCGAGGATAAGGTTGGTGAAGTTCTTCTTCAATAGGCAAGGGCGGTAGTTAGGATGATATCTCCTCAAGCAGAGCGAATTCAGTTGTGGGCTTGCCCTTGGAGGAGGGAGGAGGAGACGCTCTAGATGATTCACTATTATTCGTCGAATCGTATTCATCCGCTGCTTTCTTCATCCCCTCCTCCCTGGACAGATAAGACAGAAAATCATTCATGGATGGGAGCGTATCCATAGGAAAATTCGCGTAGGCATTAAGCTAAAATGAACAATTTTTCACGAAAGTGGGAAGGACCCTATAAGGTCGTCGTTATCCCCCATCCAAACGCCTATGTAATAGATGACGATGAAGGAAAGAAGTTGAAGAATAATTTTAATTGTGAACATTTGAAAAAAATATGCTTAAACGCTGCCATCCAATTGTATAAATTTTACTTGAAACTTTTATGAAAGTCTTGTTCGATATACAAAAATGGAGTCGCTTCATTTTAGTAACTTAATGGCGAAATGCTTATGTTCAGAATCCTTAGGCAAAGGTGATGAAGGAGTTTACAAAACTAAGGCGTTTTAAACACTCCGTCGATATTGAAACACACAAGATATTAAGACGTTTGAAACACTTAGCCAAATTAAATAGATGAAAATTGAAGCGCATAAATGTTTCATTTCACAAAATGCCATAAATACAAAACGCCTTGCGTGGAGGACATAATGAAAAGAAGATTACGAATATGACAGAAAAACGACTAAGTAAAACCTATGATTATGCATAGTCACTTGGATGAGGATCTTATTTTCGAGGATAAGGTTGGTGAAGTTCTTCTTCAATAGGCAAGGGCGGTAGTTAGGATGATATCTCCTCAAGCAGAGCGAATTCAGTTGTGGGCTTGCCCTTGGAGGAGGGAGGAGGAGACGCTCTAGATGATTCACTATTATTCGTCGAATCGTATTCATCCGCTGCTTTCTTCATCCCCTCCTCCCTGGACAGATAAGACAGAAAATCATTCATGGATGGGAGCGTATCCATAGGAAAATTCGCGTCGGCATTAAGCTAAAATGAACAATTTTTCACGAAAGTGGGAAGGACCCTATAAGGTCGTCGTTATCCCCCATCCAAATGCCTATGTAATAGATGACGATGAAGGAAAGAAGTTGAAGAATAATTTTAATTGTGAACATTTGAAAAAAATATGCTTAAACGCTGCCATCCAATTGTATAAATTTTACTTGAAACTTTTATGAAAGTCTTGTTCGATATACAAAAATGGAGTCGCTTCATTTTAGTAACTTAATGGCGAAATGCTTATGTTCAGAATCCTTAGGCAAAGGTGATGAAGGAGTTTACAAGACTAAGGCGTTTTAAACACTCCGTCGATATTGAAACACACAAGATATTAAGACGTTTGAAACACTTAGCCAAATTAAATAGATGAAAATTGAAGCGCATAAATGTTTCATTTCACAAAATGCCATAAATACAAAACGCCTTGCGTGGAGGACATAATGAAAAGAAGATTACGAATATGACAGAAAAACGACTAAGTAAAACCTATGATTATGCATAGTCACTTGGATGAGGATCTTATTTTCGAGGATAAGGTTGGTGAAGTTCTTCTTCAATAGGCAAGGGCGGTGGTTAGGATGATACCTCCTTAAGCAGAGCGAATTCAGTTGTGGGCTTGGCCTTGGAGGAGGGAGGAGGAGACGCTCTAGATGATTCACTATTATTCGACGAATCGTATTCATCCGCTGCGTTCTTCATCTCCTCCTCCCTGGACTGATAAGACAGAAAATCATTCATGGATGGGAGCATATCCATAAGAAATTTCGCGTCGACATTAAGTTAGAATGAACAATTTTTCACCAAAGTGTGAAGGACCCTATAAGGTCGTCAATATCCTCCATCCAAACGCCTATGAAATAGATGACGATGAAGGAAAGAAGTTGAAGAATAATTTATTGGTGAACATTTGAAAAAAAATATGCTTAAACGCTGCCACCCGATTTTGTAAATTGTACTTGAAAATTTTATGAAAGTCTTGTTCGATATACAAAAATGGCGTCGCTTCATTTGAGTAACTTAATGGCGAAATATTTCAGTTCAGAATCCTTAGGCAAAGGTGATGAAGGACTATACAAGACTAAGGCGTTTTAAACACTCAGTCGATATTGAAACACACAAGATATTAAGACGTTTGAAAGACTTAGCCAAATTAAATAGATGAAACTTGAAGCGCATAAATGTTTTCATATCACAAAATGCCATAAATACAAAACGCCTTGCGAGGAGGACATAATGAAAAGGAGACTACAAATATGACAGAAAAACGACTAAGTAAAACCTATGATTATGCATAGTCACTTGGAAGAGGATCTTCTTTTCGAGGATAAGGTTGGTGAAGTTCTTCTTCAATAGGCAAGGGCGGTAGTTAGGATGATATCTCCTCAAGCAGAGCGAATTCAGTTGTGGGCTTGCCCTTGGAGGAGGGAGGAGGAGACGCTCTAGATGATTCACTATTATTCGTCGAATCGTATTCATCCGCTGCTTTCTTCATCCCCTCCTCCCTGGACAGATAAGACAGAAAATCATTCATGGATGGGAGCGTATCCATAGGAAAATTCGCGTCGGCATTAAGCTAAAATGAACAATTTTTCACGAAAGTGGGAAGGACCCTATAAGGTCGTCGTTATCCCCCATCGAAACGCCTATGTAATAGATGACGATGAAGGAAAGAAGTTGAAGAATAATTTTAATTGTGAACATTTGAAAAAAATATGCTTAAACGCTGCCATCCAATTGTATAAATTTTACTTGAAACTTTTATGAAAGTCTTGTTCGATATACAAAAATGGAGTCGCTTCATTTTAGTAACTTAATGGCGAAATGCTTATGTTCAGAATCCTTAGGCAAAGGTGATGAAGGAGTTTACAAGACTAAGGCGTTTTAAACACTCCGTCGATATTGAAACACACAAGATATTAAGACGTTTGAAACACTTAGCCAAATTAAATAGATGAAAATTGAAGCGCACAAATGTTTCATTTCACAAAATGCCATAAATACAAAACGCCTTGCGTGGAGGACATAATGAAAAGAAGATTACGAATATGACAGAAAAACGACTAAGTAAAACCTATGATTATGCATAGTCACTTGGATGAGGATCTTATTTTCGAGGATAAGGTTGGTGAAGTTCTTCTTCAATAGGCAAGGGCGGTAGTTAGGATGATATCTCCTCAAGCAGAGCGAATTCAGTTGTGGGCTTGCCCTTGGAGGAGGGAGGAGGAGACGCTCTAGATGATTCACTATTATTCGTCGAATCGTATTTATCCGCTGCTTTCTTCATCCCCTCCTCCCTTGACAGATAAGACAGAAAATCATTCATGGATGGGAGCGTATCCATAGGAAAATTCGCGTCGGCATTAAGCTAAAATGAACAATTTTTCACGAAAGTGGGAAGGACCCTATAAGGTCGTCGTTATCCCCCATCCAAACGCCTATGTAATAGATGACGATGAAGGAAAGAAGTTGAAGAATAATTTTAATTGTGAACATTTGAAAAAAATATGCTTAAACGCTGCCATCCAATTGTATAAATTTTACTTGAAACTTTTATGAAAGTCTTGTTCGATATACAAAAATGGAGTCGCTTCATTTTAGTAACTTAATGGCGAAATGCTTATGTTCAGAATCCTTAGGCAAAGGTGATGAAGGAGTTTACAAGACTAAGGCGTTTTAAACACTCCGTCGATATTGAAACACACAAGATATTAAGACGTTTGAAACACTTAGCCAAATTAAATAGATGAAAATTGAAGCGCATAAATGTTTCATTTCACAAAATGCCATAAATACAAAACGCCTTGCGTGGAGGACATAATGAAAAGAAGATTACGAATATGACAGAAAAACGACTAAGTAAAACCTATGATTATGCATAGTCACTTGGATGAGGATCTTATTTTCGAGGATAAGGTTGGTGAAGTTCTTCTTCAATAGGCAAGGGCGGTGGTTAGGATGATACCTCCTTAAGCAGAGCGAATTCAGTTGTGGGCTTGGCCTTGGAGGAGGGAGGAGGAGACGCTCTAGATGATTCACTATTATTCGACGAATCGTATTCATCCGCTGCGTTCTTCATCTCCTCCTCCCTGGACTGATAAGACAGAAAATCATTCATGGATGGGAGCATATCCATAAGAAATTTCGCGTCGACATTAAGTTAGAATGAACAATTTTTCACCAAAGTGTGAAGGACCCTATAAGGTCGTCAATATCCTCCATCCAAACGCCTATGAAATAGATGACGATGAAGGAAAGAAGTTGAAGAATAATTTATTGGTGAACATTTGAAAAAAAATATGCTTAAACGCTGCCACCCGATTTTGTAAATTGTACTTGAAAATTTTATGAAAGTCTTGTTCGATATACAAAAATGGCGTCGCTTCATTTGAGTAACTTAATGGCGAAATATTTCAGTTCAGAATCCTTAGGCAAAGGTGATGAAGGACTATACAAGACTAAGGCGTTTTAAACACTCAGTCGATATTGAAACACACAAGATATTAAGACGTTTGAAAGACTTAGCCAAATTAAATAGATGAAACTTGAAGCGCATAAATGTTTTCATATCACAAAATGCCATAAATACAAAACGCCTTGCGAGGAGGACATAATGAAAAGGAGACTACAAATATGACAGAAAAACGACTAAGTAAAACCTATGATTATGCATAGTCACTTGGAAGAGGATCTTCTTTTCGAGGATAAGGTTGGTGAAGTTCTTCTTCAATAGGCAAGGGCGGTAGTTAGGATGATATCTCCTCAAGCAGAGCGAATTCAGTTGTGGGCTTGCCCTTGGAGGAGGGAGGAGGAGACGCTCTAGATGATTCACTATTATTCGTCGAATCGTATTCATCCGCTGCTTTCTTCATCCCCTCCTCCCTGGACAGATAAGACAGAAAATCATTCATGGATGGGAGCGTATCCATAGGAAAATTCGCGTCGGCATTAAGCTAAAATGAACAATTTTTCACGAAAGTGGGAAGGACCCTATAAGGTCGTCGTTATCCCCCATCCAAACGCCTATGTAATAGATGACGATGAAGGAAAGAAGTTGAAGAATAATTTTAATTGTGAACATTTGAAAAAAATATGCTTAAACACTGCCATCCAATTGTGTAAATTGTACTTGAAACTTTTATGAAAGTCTTGTTCGATATACAAAAATGGAGTCGCTTCATTTTAGTAACTTAATGGCGAAATGCTTATGTTCTGAATCCTTAGGCAAAGGTGATGAAGGAGTATACAAGACTAAGGCGTTTTAAACACTCCGTCGATATTGAAACACACAAGATATTAAGACGTTTGAAACACTTAGCCAAATTAAATAGATGAAAATTGAAGCGCATAAATGTTTCATTTCACAAAATGCCATAAATACAAAACGCCTTGCGAGGAGGACATAATGAAAAGGAGACTACAAATATGACAGAAAAACGACTAAGTAAAACCTATGATTATGCATAGTCACTTGGAAGAGGATCTTCTTTTCGAGGATAAGGTTGGTGAAGTTCTTCTTCAATAGGCAAGGGCGGTGGTTAGGATGATACCTATTTAAGCAGAGCGAATTCAGTTGTGGGCTTGCCCTTGGAGGAGGGAGGAGGAAACGCTCTAGATGATTCACTATTATTCGACGAATCGTATTCATCCGCTGCGTTCTTCATCTCCTCCTCCCTGGACTGATAAGACAGAAAATCATTCATGGATGGTGTTGGGTATTGATAGTGACGACCCAATATGGGAAAGGCCTCGAAGGCCCAATAAATTCGCAGGGGGTGCAACCCATACCATTTAAACAAGGCCAACCCACAGTAAGGTTACTCTGGCCCTCATAAAGTGGTCCAGTATCGAATCCAAACTAAAGTGGACGCCAAAGTGCCACTTCAGGTCGCCATTGGCCAAGGCCAAAGCCTCCCACTGCTCGCCATGGGAGTGCTCGCTAAGGGAGTGCCCAGGAAGTGCTCGCCAACAATCAAGGTCGCAGCCATAGGAGTGCTCGCCATTAAGAGAGCCTTGCCTCTCTCCTCTGGTCCCACCAACCGTTAACAAGGATATAGCCACGATATCCCGCATATCTCGGGCACATATTCACTAAAGATTAGATACGGTAACTGCAATATCTCGCCGTAACCGCAATATCTACTATCTAAATCTTCAACAACACAATATTCGCGAAGATATACAGTTACCTTATACGGTTTGGTATCTCCTACTCTATAAATACCTTTGCTTTACATACATTCAATACGTTTTTGAGCTATATACACACATATACTCATTTAAGCATCGGAGAGGGACCCAGAGGCACCCCCTCTGTTGCGATCCCCTTCTTGCAGGTTCATCGGAGCTCGGGCGAAAGCGCGCGATCACCATCTCCTTGGCATTCAATTCATTGCCAGATCAGCATTCAGGAAATCACGATCCAACATTTGGCGCCGTCTGTGGGAAAACGAGCAAAACAGCCATACATACTCGCTCTAACCGCAATCATCGGAAAGAAGCTAACGAACAATCCTCGGATAGCTCTAATTCCGCTGCCGCTTCGCACTCCACCAAGAACCTGCTAGCCAAACAGTCTGTGATGCCGTCCCTCCGAGACCGGCACGTGAACACATTGGCAATTCGAGAACGACCCCTGTTCCAAACGTCGCAGAGATTCCAGATCGACAAACCATCCAAGTGGCTTGGGAAACCATTCAGGTAACCGCAGAGATGATATCCCTCTTGGAAACCATCATAGGACAGGCCCGCAGAAAAACCCCTGCTCCTCATGAGGATCCTCGTCCTGCGGGGCCACCGGAATCAGAAACTGGAAATCCTGGCACCACAGCCCCTTAAGAAGATCAAGAGATGACTTTTGGACACCAATCCTTACCTCCGGCCTCCACTGAGACGCCGGCGGTCACTCGCTCTGTCAGTCCATCAAGTTCTGCACCGACTGGAGGACAGCAACCCCAATTCACGCTTGACCAAGTTGAGGAGCTTATCACTAAGAGACTCAAAGAACAACGCGAAACTGTCATGACTCCCTTTAAGGAACGATCAACTCGTCTCTTCACCACTGACCTGGTCGTCGTCAAGACCCCAAAGGATGTCGTCGTCAGGGCCATCCCCGAGTATAGAGGTGGAGGCGCCCCCATTATACATGTTAATAAGCATGAAGCCTCTCTGTTGGGTAAGTCGACTGATCCGAATCACTTAGCCCTATTATTTCTGTCGACCCTTTTGGGTTCGGCGCCGTCTTGGTTCTTTGGTGTCTCTGCAGGATCAAGAAGGGTAAGGAGGGTCGAGAAAAGCCTAGATCGGAAAACCCAGGACCAAGACATCCAGAGGTCCCCGAGTATTTCACGCCTTTAAACAGGCAGATCTCGGCGGTACTAGTCGAGATGGAAAGGTCTCTGGAAAGGCCACTGAGACCCCGCAAGAGTGGTCAGCCCATGGGAAATGACACCGAGAGCTATTGCAGATAGCACAAGCGCGACATCGAAAAGCTGATAAAGATAGGAATGTTGAAGGAATGAATTCACAAGGCTGGACAGTCAGAATAAACTTTCAGCTAAGTGGGAAGGACCATACAAGCAAGTGATTCCTTCATAAACATGTTCACTCGAAGCAAATCGAAGAAAAAAGCCTTGTCGCCAAAGACAGGCCAAAAGCCCTAACAACAAAGTTAGGCCACAAAAGCCCTATCACCAAAGATAGGCCACAAAAGCCCTAACAACAAAGTTAGGCCACAAAAGCCCTGACGCCAAAGTCAGGCCAAAAGCCCTATCACCAAAGATAGGCCACAAAAAAGCCCTAACAACAAAGTTAGGCCACAAAAGCCCTATCACCAAAGATAGGCCACAAAAGCCCTAACAACAAAGTTAGGCCACAAAAGCCCTGACGCCAAAGTCAGGCCAAAAGCCCTAACAACAAAGTTAGGCCACAAAAGCCCTGTCGCCAAAGACAGGCCAAAAGCCCTAACAACAAAGTTAGGCCACAAAAGCCCTGTCGCCAAAGACAGGCCAAAAGCCCTAACAACAAAGTTAGGCCACAAAAGCCCTGGCGCCAAAGTCAGGCCAAAAGCCCTAACAACAAAGTTAGGCCACAAAAGCCCTGTCGCCAAAGACAGGCCAAAAGCCCTATCACCAAAGATAGGCCACAAAAGCCCTAGCAACAAAGCTAGGCCAAAAAGCCCTGTCGCCAAAGACAGGCCAAAAGCCCTAACAACAAAGTTAGGCCACAAAAGCCCTGACGCCAAAGTCAGGCCAAAAGCCCTATCACCAAAGATAGGCCACAAAAAAGCCCTAACAACAAAGTTAGGCCCCAAAAGCCCTATCACCAAAGATAGGCCACAAAAGCCCTAGCAACAAAGCTAGGCCAAAAAGCCCTATCACCAAAGATAGGCCACAAAAGCCCTAGCAACAAAGCTAGGCCAAAAAGCCCTGTCGCCAAAGACAGGCCAAAAGCCCTAGCAACAAAGCTAGGCCAAAAAGCCCTGTCGCCAAAGACAGGCCAAAAGCCCTAGCAACAAAACTAGGCCACAAAAGCCCTAACAATAAAGTTAGACCTCAAAAGACCTGACGCCAAGAGTCAGGCAAAAACCTGATAACCGAATCAGGCACAAAAAGCCCTGACGCCAAAAGTCAGGCCAAAAGACCTAGCAATAAAGCTAGGCAAAACAAAAAAAAATCCTTGACGCCAAAGTCAGGCCAAAAGACCTAGCAATAAAGTTAGGCAAGATGAGAAGCAGACGCCAAAACTAAACAAAGGGATCTGCTAACAAAGAATTTTAGGCGATCACTATGGATGACAAAGCCTTAGGATGACCTCGAAGGTCTAAACTTCAAAGAGGGTAATATCTCTTTGAACTTAGAAGTTTATGCTTTTAAGTATCAGAAGTATTTTCCTTAGAAGGATCGACTTATGCTTGGTCTAAGACTTCAAGAGTCGAAGACATTACAAGTCAAAAGGAAGTCGAAGAGTAATTATGATTAAGACGTTGGATAAATAGCCAAGCATGTTCAAAGTCGAATAAAAGGCTTATGAATATAAAGGCATTCAATAAAAGAAGCCAAGTCTTAAAACAAATAAATAATTACAAGGAAAACAAAAAATTACAAAGAAAAACAGCTATCCAAAAGGCAAATATTGTTAATAAAAGAGATGGAGACTTCAGGCTTGGGGATCATCGGGGGCAGAGGCACTGGCTCGCCTTCAGGGGCAGGGACGATTTGCTCGCCTTCGGGGGCAGGAAGGCTTGGTCCGCCTTCGGGAACAACCTCTTCAGCCATAGCTGGAATAACCCCTTCAGCAACAAGGGTAGACTGAGAGTTACGACTCCGAAGGAAGCTCCTCAAGGACCCAACTTCCTCAAGGGGAAAATTGGGATCGACCGCCCGGACATCATCCACCAGGACTTGGAGAAAATCGGCGATCGCCGACTTCATCATCTTCAGAGCGCAGTCTTCAAAATCCTAAAAGGCGAACGAATCCATAAAGGATGACAGTTTCCTTAAAGGCATAATCCTTGGGTAACAGTTTCCTTAAGAAACATGGCGAAAGGAACGGACGAGCCGATAAGAGGCCACGATCATTCCCCCGAAACCTAAAGGAGCGAAAAGAACCTCTAAAGGGTAACGTTTCCTCCAAAGAAAGGTCCAAGACCCTTTGAATGAAAACAAAAAGGCGAGACTATTCTACAAAAGCTGAAGCGAAGTTGAAAACAAGTATGGTAAAACTTCCTAAAGCTTTCCAGCTTCCTAAAAAGGCGAGCGAATCTTGGGTAACAGTTCCCCAAAAAGGGAGAACGAATCCGAGGTAACAGCTTCTTAAAAGGCGAGCAAATCTTAGATAACAGTTTCCTACGACTAGGCGAACGAATCTAAGGACCAAAATCCTAAAAGGCGAACGAATCCATAAAGGATGACAGTTTCCTTAAAGGCATAATCCTTGGGTAACAGTTTCCTTAAGAAACATGGCGAAAGGAACGGACGAGCCGATAAGAGGCCACGGTCCTTCCCCCGAAACCTAAAGGAGCGAAAAGAACCTCTAAAGGGTAACGTTTCCTCCAAAGAAAGGTCCAAGACCCTTTGAATGAAAACAAAAAGGCGAGACTATTCTACAAAAGCTGAAGCGAAGTTGAAAACAAGTATGGTAAAACTTCCTAAAGCTTTAAAGCAAGATAGACATCGGAAGAACAACCAAGTATACTCGAAGTCAAACAAAAACCAAGGCTTACGAAACAAAAAGACCCGATATCAAAATTGGGCGAAAGGCCTAACGCCAAAGTTAGGCAAACCAAAAGATCCGAAAGACCTGATGACTGAATCAGGTGAAAGACCTAGCACCAAAGTTAGGCGAAAGACCTGATGCCAAAGTCAGGCACAAGACCTGTTATCAAAATCAGGCGAAAAGACCTAAGGAAAAAGTTAGGCAAATAAGGCCTAAATATAAAAATCAGACAGAAGTCCTAGCGCAAAAGGCGAGCAATCCGTCAAGGAGTCCG
Organism: Chamaenerion angustifolium; assembly: GCA_946814005.1. Lineage (NCBI taxonomy): Eukaryota > Viridiplantae > Streptophyta > Magnoliopsida > Myrtales > Onagraceae > Chamaenerion > Chamaenerion angustifolium. The sequence continues at coordinate 9,620,095 of OX328279.1, forward strand.
TTCTCTTATAAGTTGGGCAAAAATTGAGAAGTAACATCCAAAGCGAATGAATCCAGATCATAGGTAACAGTTCCTTTGCGAAACAAACACAAGAAAGTGGGCGAATGAACCTAGGGCGACCACTTACTAAAAGATAAATGAGCCTCGGGTAACAGTTCCCCGTGATTAGACGAACACTCCAAAGGTCTAAAACCTTAACAAAGCGAACACATCTACAAAAGATGATAGTTTCCTTAAAGGTATGATCTTCGAGTAACAGTTCCCTTAAGAAACTTTGGTGAAGGGAATGGATGGTCCAAGATCCTATATGGCGAGACTCTCCTACATAAGCTAAAGAGAAGTTGAAAACAAATATGGTAAAACTTCCTAAAGCGTTCGAACGAAAAGATATCGGAAGAACGACCAAACACATTCGAAGTCGAAAAAGAGTAAAGGCTTACGAAATTAAAGGCGTTCATTATAATAATATCTGAGTCTGAAATCAAAAGAATAATTACAACTATCCCAAAAACAAAGGGAAGTAAAAGTGATTATCGATAAAAAGAAGGATGAGCAAAAAGCAGGAGGATGAACAGGCTCCCTTGACCTGAACCTCTGCATCGACTCGGTCGCCTGAAGGCCTGAGACCTCAAGGTCTGGGTTCATCAGGGGATGCAGTTTCCTTCTCGGCCTCGGGGGCAGCCTCATCGCCAAGGAGCTTCCTTGGTGTAGCCGCTCTCAATGAAGTCCTGAAGAGACCTCACCTCCCAGAGAGGAAACTTGGGATCAATCCCTTGAATCTCGTCGACCAAGATCTGGAGGTAGGAAGCAGCCTCGGCCTTTATCACCTCCAAGGCGCAGACAGAGAACTCCTCGGACTTCTTAAAGTCCACGCTAAGGGGGGATGGGACAGCCTTACGATTTAAGGAAGGATGCTCCTGCTCAGCCATCGAGGCATCCCTCTGCACCCAGGACTCTTTCAATTGAGCCCTGAGGTCACCATTCTCTGCCTCTAGCCAAACAGAGTACTGGTCGACATCCTTGATCCGAAACTCATAGACGCCTAGGCAGCTAAACAACCTCGTCTTAGCCCGCTTGGAAAATAGACTGAAGAATTTAGGTCCTCAAGTGCGGTCAATGAATTTAGGTCCCAGACTGATGGGTCAGAAATTTATCCAATCAATAAAGACTGGCGTGGAATGACGAACCCCGACCTTGAGCGTCAGTTGTACGAACTGATGAATGCCCGCTAACCCAAGCATCGACTCTGAAGTTTCCGCCCCTGAGCGGATTGAACAGAAGTTTGGTTGCCTATGATGTCAGAAGAAGTCATCAATGATGTTCCGATCACTCCCCGACAGCTCTCCAAAGCTCGAAGGAGTATCCCGTTCTGGCTGAGAAAGCTTTTTCGAGGATAAAAAGAGAGAAATGAAAAATTGAAACAGAAGGCTGAAAGAAGATATGAACTCTGGAATGCAAATGAATTGAGTGCGTAAAAGACTAAATGCTAAAGATCGGCCTTTTTAGCCAAAACGAAGGAAACCGAACGGGCATGTGAGAAACGGCTCAGATAATGATTACACCCTTTTGGGTAAAACCGAAGTAATGTCAGAATTCCAAGGGTTACATCGGGGAGACAAAAGGTTGGAACGACACGAAAAACCTGTGAGTCTGCCCACTGGTTATGGAAGACAAAGAGACAGACATGCCTCAAAAGTCCTCTCGACTTCCGCTAACTGTCCATTCATTAAAATGTTCGAAATCTTACACAAAAAAGGTGATTGCCAAAAGCTATACCAGACCTCTCCTAACACCCTCGCAACGATAGTGTTCGCCCAAAGAGTGAAGAATGAGCATCCATAAACCCTGGAAACCCAAAGCGTTCGCCTAATGGGGTAAGGTATCACACATTCCGAAAAACTCTACGCAACCAAAATCGTTCGCCAAAGGATACAGAGCATCAAAAGGCACAAATAGCATATAAGGAAAGCAAAAAATCCAGTCCAAAAGTCACTATCTTAAACCCTATCACAGAATCAAGCTCGACCGAAGAAACTTCACTCAAGCTTCGGGGGCAAATGTTGGGTATTGATAGTGACGACCCAATATGGGAAAGGCCTCGAAGGCCCAATAAATTCGCAGGGGGTGCAACCCATACCATTTAAACAAGGCCAACCCACAGTAAGGTTACTCTGGCCCTCATAAAGTGGTCCAGTATCGAATCCAAACTAAAGTGGACGCCAAAGTGCCACTTCAGGTCGCCATTGGCCAAGGCCAAAGCCTCCCACTGCTCGCCATGGGAGTGCTCGCTAAGGGAGTGCCCAGGAAGTGCTCGCCAACAATCAAGGTCGCAGCCATAGGAGTGCTCGCCATTAAGAGAGCCTTGCCTCTCTCCTCTGGTCCCACCAACCGTTAACAAGGATATAGCCACGATATCCCGCATATCTCGGGCACATATTCACTAAAGATTAGATACGGTAACTGCAATATCTCGCCGTAACCGCAATATCTACTATCTAAATCTTCAACAACACAATATTCGCGAAGATATACAGTTACCTTATACGGTTTGGTATCTCCTACTCTATAAATACCTTTGCTTTACATACATTCAATACGTTTTTGAGCTATATACACACATATACTCATTTAAGCATCGGAGAGGGACCCAGAGGCACCCCCTCTGTTGCGATCCCCTTCTTGCAGGTTCATCGGAGCTCGGGCGAAAGCGCGCGATCACCATCTCCTTGGCATTCAATTCATTGCCAGATCAGCATTCAGGAAATCACGATCCAACAGATGGGAGTATATCCATACGAAATTTCGCGTCGACATTAAGTTAGAACGAACAATTTTTCACCAAAGTGTGAAGGACCCTATAAGGTCGTCAATATCCTCCATCCAAACGCCTATGAAATAGATGACGATGAAGGAAAGAAGTTGAAGAATAATTTATTGGTGAACATTTGAAAAACAATATGCTTAAACGCTGCCACCCGATTGTGTAAATTGTACTTGAAAATTTTATGAAAGTCTTGTTCGATATACAAAAATGGCGTCGCTTCATTTGAGTAACTTAATGGCGAAATATTTCAGTTCAGAATCCTTAGGCAAAGGTGATGAAGGACTATACAAGACTAAGGCGTTTTAAACACTCAGTCGATATTGAAACACACAAGATATTAAGACGTTTGAAAGACTTAGCCAAATTAAATAGATGAAACTTGAAGCGCATAAATGTTTTCATATCACAAAATGCCATAAATACAAAACGCCTTGCGAGGAGGACATAATGAAAAGGAGACTACAAATATGACAGAATGACGACTAAGTAAAACCTATGATTATGCATAGTCACTTGGAAGAGGATTTTCTTTTCGAGGATAAGGTTGGTGAAGTTCTTCTTCAATAGGCAAGGGCGGTGGTTAGGATGATATCTCCTCAAGCAGAGCGAATTCAGTTGTGGGCTTGCCCTTGGAGGAGGGAGGAGGAGACGCTCTAGATGATTCACTATTATTCGTCGAATCGTATTCATCCGCTGCTTTCTTCATCCCCTCCTCCCTGGATAGATAAGACAGAAAATCATTCATGGATGGGAGCGTATCCATAGGAAAATTCGCGTCGGCATTAAGCTAAAATGAACAATTTTTCACGAAAGTGGGAAGGACCCTATAAGGTCGTCGTTATCCCCCATCCAAACGCCTATGTAATAGATGACGATGAAGGAAAGAAGTTGAAGAATAATTTTAATTGTGAACATTTGAAAAAAATATGCTTAAACACTGCCATCCAATTGTGTAAATTGTACTTGAAACTTTTATGAAAGTCTTGTTCGATATACAAAAATGGAGTCGCTTCATTTTAGTAACTTAATGGCGAAATGCTTATGTTCTGAATCCTTAGGCAAAGGTGATGAAGGAGTATACAAGACTAAGGCGTTTTAAACACTCCGTCGATATTGAAACACACAAGATATTAAGACGTTTGAAACACTTAGCCAAATTAAATAGATGAAAATTGAAGCGCATAAATGTTTCATTTCACAAAATGCCATAAATACAAAACGCCTTGCGAGGAGGACATAATGAAAAGGAGACTACAAATATGACAGAAAAACGACTAAGTAAAACCTATGATTATGCATAGTCACTTGGAAGAGGATCTTCTTTTCGAGGATAAGGTTGGTGAAGTTCTTCTTCAATAGGCAAGGGCGGTGGTTAGGATGATACCTATTTAAGCAGAGCGAATTCAGTTGTGGGCTTGCCCTTGGAGGAGGGAGGAGGAAACGCTCTAGATGATTCACTATTATTCGACGAATCGTATTCATCCGCTGCGTTCTTCATCTCCTCCTCCCTGGACTGATAAGACAGAAAATCATTCATGGATGGGAGCATATCCATAAGAAATTTCGCGTCGACATTAAGTTAGAACGAACAATTTTTCACCAAAGTGTGAAGGACCCTATAAGGTCGTCAATATCCTCCATCCAAACGCCTATGAAATAGATGACGATGAAGGAAAGAAGTTGAAGAATAATTTATTGGTGAACATTTGAAAAACAATATGCTTAAACGCTGCCACCCGATTGTGTAAATTGTACTTGAAAATTTTATGAAAGTCTTGTTCGATATACAAAAATGGCGTCGCTTCATTTGAGTAACTTAATGGCGAAATATTTCAGTTCAGAATCCTTAGGCAAAGGTGATGAAGGACTATACAAGACTAAGGCGTTTTAAACACTCAGTCGATATTGAAACACACAAGATATTAAGACGTTTGAAAGACTTAGCCAAATTAAATAGATGAAACTTGAAGCGCATAAATGTTTTCATATCACAAAATGCCATAAATACAAAACGCCTTGCGAGGAGGACATAATGAAAAGGAGACTACAAATATGACAGAAAAACGACTAAGTAAAACCTATGATTATGCATAGTCACTTGGAAGAGGATTTTCTTTTCGAGGATAAGGTTGGTGAAGTTCTTCTTCAATAGGCAAGGGCGGTGGTTAGGATGATATCTCCTCAAGCAGAGCGAATTCAGTTGTGGGCTTGCCCTTGGAGGAGGGAGGAGGAGACGCTCTAGATGATTCACTATTATTCGTCGAATCGTATTCATCCGCTGCTTTCTTCATCCCCTCCTCCCTGGACAGATAAGACAGAAAATCATTCATGGATGGGAGCGTATCCATAGGAAAATTCGCGTCGGCATTAAGCTAAAATGAACAATTTTTCACGAAAGTGGGAAGGACCCTATAAGGTCGTCGTTATCCCCCATCCAAACGCCTATGTAATAGATGACGATGAAGGAAAGAAGTTGAAGAATAATTTTAATTGTGAACATTTGAAAAAAATATGCTTAAACACTGCCATCCAATTGTGTAAATTGTACTTGAAACTTTTATGAAAGTCTTGTTCGATATACAAAAATGGAGTCGCTTCATTTTAGTAACTTAATGGCGAAATGCTTATGTTCTGAATCCTTAGGCAAAGGTGATGAAGGAGTATACAAGACTAAGGCATTTTAAACACTCCGTCGATATTGAAACACACAAGATATTAAGACGTTTGAAACACTTAGCCAAATTAAATAGATGAAAATTGAAGCGCATAAATGTTTCATTTCACAAAATGCCATAAATACAAAACGCCTTGCGAGGAGGACATAATGAAAAGGAGACTACAAATATGACAGAAAAACGACTAAGTAAAACCTATGATTATGCATAGTCACTTGGAAGAGGATCTTCTTTTCGAGTATAAGGTTGGTGAAGTTCTTCTTCAATAGGCAAGGGCGGTGGTTAGGATGATACCTATTTAAGCAGAGCGAATTCAGTTGTGGGCTTGCCCTTGGAGGAGGGAGGAGGAAACGCTCTAGATGATTCACTATTATTCGACGAATCGTATTCATCCGCTGCGTTCTTCATCTCCTCCTCCCTGGACTGATAAGACAGAAAATCATTCATGGATGGGAGTATATCCATAAGAAATTTCGCGTCGACATTAAGTTAGAACGAACAATTTTTCACCAAAGTGTGAAGGACCCTATAAGGTCGTCAATATCCTCCATCCAAACGCCTATGAAATAGATGACGATGAAGGAAAGAAGTTGAAGAATAATTTATTGGTGAACATTTGAAAAACAATATGCTTAAACGCTGCCACCCGATTGTGTAAATTGTACTTGAAAATTTTATGAAAGTCTTGTTCGATATACAAAAATGGCGTCGCTTCATTTGAGTAACTTAATGGCGAAATATTTCAGTTCAGAATCCTTAGGCAAAGGTGATGAAGGACTATACAAGACTAAGGCGTTTTAAACACTCAGTCGATATTGAAACACACAAGATATTAAGACGTTTGAAAGACTTAGCCAAATTAAATAGATGAAACTTGAAGCGCATTGTTGGATCGTGATTTCCTGAATGCTGATCTGGCAATGAATTGAATGCCAAGGAGATGGTGATTGCGCGCTTTCGCCTGAGCTCCGATGAACCTGCAAGAAGGGGATCGCAACAGAGGGGGTGCCTCTGGGTCCCTCTCCGATGCTTAAATGAGTATATGTGTGTATATAGCTCAAAACGTATTGAATGTATGTAAAGCAAAGGTATTTATAGAGTAGGAGATACCAAACCGTATAAGGTAACTGTATATCTTCGTGAATATTGTGTTGTTGAAGATTTAGATAGTAGATATTGCGGTTACAGCGAGATATTGCAGTTACCGTATCTAATCTTTAGTGAATATGTGCCCGAGATATGCGGGATATCGTGGCTATATCCTTATTAACGGTTGGTGGGACCAGAGGAGAGAGGCAAGGCTCTCTTTATGGCGAGCACTCTTATGGCTGCGACCTTGATTGTTGGCGAGCACTCCCATGGCGAGCAGTGGGAGGCTTTGACATTGGCCAATGGCGACCTGAAGTGGCACTTTGGCGTCCACTTTAGTTTGGATTCGATACTGGACCACTTTATGAGGGCCAGAGTAACCTTACTGTGGGTTGGCCTTGTTTAAATGGTATGGGTTTCACCCCCTGCAAATTTATTGGGCCTTCGAGGCCTTTCCCATATTGGGTCGTCACTATCAATACCCAACATTTGCCCCCGAAGCTTGAGTGAAGTTTCTTCGGTCGAGCTTGATTCTGTGATAGGGTTTAAGATAGTGACTTTTGGAATGGATCTTTTGCTTTCCTTATCTGCTATTTGTGCATTTTGATGCTCTGTATCCTTTGGCGAACGATTTTGGTTGCGCAGAGTTTTTCGGAATGTGTGATACCTTACCCCATTAGGCGAACGCTTTGGGTTTCCAGGGTTTATGGATGCTCATTCTTCACTCTTTGTGCGAACACTATCGTTGCGAGGGTGTTAGGAGAGGTCTGGTATAGCTTTTGGCAATCACCTTTTTTGTGTAAGATTTCGAACATTTTAATGAATAGACAGTTAGCGAAAGTCGAGAGGACCTTTGAGGCATGTCCTCTCTTTGTCTTCCGTAACCAGTGGGCAGACTCACAGGTTTTTCGTGTCGTTCCAACCTTTTGTCTCCCCGATGTAACCATTGTAATTCTGACATTACTTCGGTTTTACCCAAAAAGGGTGTAATCATTATCTGAGCCGTTTCTCACATGCCCGTTCGGTTTCCTTCGTTTTCGCTAAAAAGGCTGAACTTTAGCATTTAGTCTTTTACGCACTCAATTCATTTGCATTCCAGAGTTCATATCTTCTTTCAGCCCTCTGTTTCAATTTTTCATTTCTCTCTTTTTATCCTCGAAAAAGCTTTCTCAGCCAGAACGGGATACTCCTTCGAGCTTTGGAGAGCTGTCGGGGAATGATCGGAACATCATTGATGACTTCTTCCGACATCATAGGCAACCAAACTTCTGTTCAATCCGCTCAGGGGCGGAAACTTCAGAGTCGATGCTTGGGTTAGCGGGCATTCATCAGTTCGAACAACTGACGCTCAAGGTCGGGGTTCATCATTCCACGCCAGTCTTTATTGATTGGATAAATTTCTGACCCATCAGTCTGGGACCTAAATTCATTGACCGCACTTGAGGACCTAAATTCTTCAGTCTATTTTCCAAGCGGGCTAAGACGAGGTTGTTAGCTGCCTAGGCGTCTATGAGTTTCGGATCAAGGATGTCGACCAGTACTCTGTTTGGCTAGAGGCAGAGAATGGTGACCTCAGGGCTCAATTGAAAGAGTCCTGGGTGCAGAGGGATGCCTCGATGGCTGAGCAGGAGCATCCTTCCTTAAATCATAAGGCTGTCCCAACCCCCCTTAGCGTGGACTTTAAGAAGTCCAAGGAGTTCTCTGTCTGCGCCTTGGAGGTGATAAAGGCCGCGGCTGCTTCCTACCTCCAGATCTTGGTCGACGAGATTCAAGGGATTGATCCCAAGTTTCCTCTATGGGAGGTGATGTCTCTTCAGGACTTCATTGAGAGCGGCTACACCAAGGAAGCTCCTTGGCGATGAGGCTGCCCCCGAGGCCGAGAAGGAGACTGCATCCCCTGATGAACCCAGACCTTGAGGTCTCAGGCCTTCAGGCGACCGAGTCGATGCAGAGTTTCAGGTCAAGGGAGCCTGTTCATCCTCCTGCTTTTTGTTCATCCTTCTTTTTATCGATAATCACTTTTACTTCCCTTTGTTTTTGGGATAGTTGTAATTATTCTTTTGATTTCAGACTCGGATATTATTATAATGAACGCCTTTAATTTCGTAAGCCTTTACTCTTTTTCGACTTCGAATGTGTTTGGTCGTTCTTCCGATATCTTTTCGTTCGAACGCTTTAGGAAGTTTTACCATATTTGTTTTCAACTTCTCTTTAGCTTATGTAGGAGAGTCTCGCCATATAGGATCTTGGACCATCCATTCCCTTCACCAAAGTTTTTTAAGGGAACTGTTACTCGAAGATCATACCTTTAAGGAAACTATCATCTTTTGTAGATGTGTTCGCTTTGTTAAGGTTTTAGACCTTTGGAGTGTTCGTCTAATCACGGGGAACTGTTACCCGAGGCTCATTTATCTTTTAGTAAGTGGTCGCCCTAGGTTCATTCGCCCACTTTCTTGTGTTTGTTTCGCAAAGGAACTGTTACCTATGATCTGGATTCATTCGCTTTGGATGTTACTTCTCAATTTTTGCCCAACTTATAAGAGAACGGACTCCTTGACGGATTGCTCGCCTTTTGTGCTAGGACTTATGTCTGATTTTTATATTTAGGCCTTATTTGCCTAACTTTTTCCTTAGGTCTTTTCGCCTGATTTTGATAACAGGTCTTGTGCCTGACTTTGGCATCAGGTCTTTCGCCTAACTTTGGTGCTAGGTCTTTCACCTGATTCAGTCATCAGGTCTTTCGGATCTTTTGGTTTGCCTAACTTTGGCGTTAGGTCTTTTTGCCTAACTTTGGCGTTAGGTCTTTCGCCCAATTTTGGTATCGGGTCTTTTTGTTTCGTAAGCCTTGGTTTTTGTTTGACTTCGAGTATACTTGGTTGTTCTTCCGATGTCTATCTTGCTTTAAAGCTTTAGGAAGTTTTACCATACTTGTTTTCAACTTCGCTTCAGCTTTTGTAGAATAGTCTCGCCTTTTTGTTTTCATTCAAAGGGTCTTGGACCTTTCTTTGGAGGAAACGTTACCCTTTAGAGGTTCTTTTCGCTCCTTTAGGTTTCGGGGGAAGGACCGTGGTCTCTTATCGGCTCGTCCGTTCCTTTCGCCATGTTTCTTAAGGAAACTGTTACCCAAGAATTATGCCTTTAAGGAAACTGTCATCCTTTATGGATTCGTTCGCCTTTTAGGATTTTGGTCTTCAGATTAGTTCGCCTAGTCGTAGGAAACTGTTATCTAAGATTTGCTCGCCTTTTAAGAAGCTGTTACCTCGGATTCGTTCTCCCTTTTTGGGGAACTGTTACCCAAGATTCGCTCGCCTTTTTAGGAAGCTGGAAAGCTTTAGGAAGTTTTACCATACTTGTTTTCAACTTCGCTTCAGCTTTTGTAGAATAGTCTCGCCTTTTTGTTTTCATTCAAAGGGTCTTGGACCTTTCTTTGGAGGAAACGTTACCCTTTAGAGGTTCTTTTCGCTCCTTTAGGTTTCGGGGGAAGGACCGTGGTCTCTTATCGGCTCGTCCGTTCCTTTCGCCATGTTTCTTAAGGAAACTGTTACCCAAGGATTATGCCTTTAAGGAAACTGTCATCCTTTATGGATTCGTTCGCCTTTTAGGATTTTGAAGACTGCGCTCTGAAGATGATGAAGTCGGCGATCGCCGATTTTCTCCAAGTCCTGGTGGATGATGTCCGGGCGGTCGATCCCAATTTTCCCCTTGAAGAAGTTGGGTCCTTGAGGAGCTTCCTCCGGAGTCGTAACTCTCAGTCTACCCTTGTTGCTGAAGGGGTTATTCCAGCTATGGCTGAAGAGGTTGTTCCTGAAGGCGGACCAAGCCTTCCTGCCCCCGAAGGCGAGCAAATCGTCCCTGCCCCTGAAGGCGAGCCAGTGCCTCTGCCCCCGAGGATCCCCAAGCCTGAAGTCTCCATCTCTTTTATTGACAATATTTGCCTTTTGGATAGCTGTTTTTCTTTGTAATTTTTTGTTTTCCTTGTAATTATTTATTTGATTTAAGACTTGGCTTCTTTTATTGAATGCCTTTATATTCATAAGCCTTTTATTTGACTTTGAACATGCTTGGCTATTTATCCAACGTCTTAATCATAATTACTCTTCGACTTCCTTTTGACTTGTAATGTCTTCGACTCTTGAAGTCTTAGACCAAGCATAAGTCGATCCTTCTAAGGAAAATACTTCTGATACTTAAAAGCATAAACTTCTAAGTTCAAAGAGATATTACCTTCTTTGAAGTTTAGACCTTCGAGGTCATCCTAAGGCTTTGTCATCCATAGTGATCGCCTAAAATTCTTTGTTAGCAGGTCCCTTTGTTTGGTTTTGGCGTCTGCTTCTCATCTTGCCTAACTTTATTGCTAGGTCTTTTGGCCTGACTTTGGCGTCAGAGATTTTTTGTTTTGCCTAGCTTTATTGCTAGGTCTTTTGGCCTGACTTTTGGCGTCAGGGCTTTTTGTGCCTGATTCGGTTATCAGGTTTTTGCCTGACTCTTGGCTTCAGGTCTTTTGAGGCCTAACTTTATTGTTAGGGCTTTTGTGGCCTAGTTTTGTTGCTAGGGCTTTTGGCCTGTCTTTGGCGACAAGGCTTTTTGGCCTAGCTTTGTTGCTAGGGCTTTTGGCCTGTCTTTGGCGACAGGGCTTTTTGGCCTAGCTTTGTTGCTAGGGCTTTTGTGGCCTATCTTTGGTGATAGGGCTTTTGGCCTGTCTTTGGCGACAGGGCTTTTGTGGCCTAACTTTGTTGTTAGGGCTTTTGGCCTGACTTTGGTGACAGGGCTTTTGTGGCCTAACTTTGTTGTTAGGGCTTTTGGCCTGACTTTGGTGACAGGGCTTTTGTGGCCTAACTTTGTTGTTAGGGCTTTTGGCCTGTCTTTGGTGACAGGGCTTTTGTGGCCTAACTTTGTTGTTAGGGCTTTTGGCCTGTCTTTGGTGACAGGGCTTTTGTGGCCTAACTTTGTTGTTAGGGCTTTTGGCCTGACTTTGGCGTCAGGGCTTTTGTGGCCTAACTTTGTTGTTAGGGCTTTTTTGTGGCCTATCTTTGGTGATAGGGCTTTTGGCCTGACTTTGGCGTCAGGGCTTTTGTGGCCTAACTTTGTTGTTAGGGCTTTTGGCCTGACTTTGGCGTCAGGGCTTTTGTGGCCTATCTTTGGTGATAGGGCTTTTGTGGCCTAACTTTGTTGTTAGGGCTTTTGGCCTGACTTTGGCGTCAGGGCTTTTGTGGCCTAACTTTGTTGTTAGGGCTTTTTTGTGGCCTATCTTTGGTGATAGGGCTTTTGGCCTGACTTTGGTGACAGGGCTTTTGTCTTCGATTTGCTTCGAGTGAACATGTTTATGAAGGAATTACTTGCTTGTATGGTCCTTCCCACTTAGCTGAAAGTTTATTCTGACTGTCCAGCCTTGTGAATTCATTCCTTCAACATTCCTATCTTTATCAGCTTTTCGATGTCGCGCTTGTGCTATCTGCAATAGCTCTCGGTGTCATTCCCCATGGGCTGACCACTCTTGCGGGGTCTCGGTGGCCTTTCCAGAGACCTTTCCATCTCGACTAGTACCGCCGAGATCTGCCTGTTTAAAGGCGTGAAATACTCGGGGACCTCTGGATGTCTTGGTCCTGGGTTTTCCGATCTAGGCTTTTCTCGACCCTTCTTACCCTTCTTGATCCTGCAGAGACACCAAAGAACCAAGACGACGCCGAACCCAAAAGGGTCGACAGAAATAACAGGGCTAAGTGATTCGGATCAGTCGACTTACCCAACAGAGAGGCTTCATGCTTATTAACATGTATAATGGGGGCGCCTCCACCTCTATACTCGGGGATGGCCCTGACGACGACATCCTTTGGGGTCTTGACGCGTTGTTCTTTGAGTCTCTTAGTGATAAGCTCCTCAACTTGGTCAAGAGTGAATTGGGGTTGCTGTCCTCCAGTCGGTGCAGAACTTGATGGACTGACAGAGCGAGTGACCGCCGGCGTCTCAGTGGAGGCCGGAGGTAAGGATTGGAGTCCAAAAGTCATCTCTTGATCTTCTTGAGGGGCTGTGGTGCCAGGATTTCCAGTTTCTGATTCCGGTGGCCCCGTAGGACGAGGATCTTCATGAGGAGCAGGGGGTTTTCTGCGGGCCTGTCCTATGATGGTTTCCAAGAGGGATATCATCTCTGCGGTTACCTGAATGGTTTCCCAAGCCACTTGGATGGTTTGTCGATCTGGAATCTCTGCGACGTTTGGAACAGGGGTCGTTCTCGAATTGCCAATGTGTTCACGTGCCGGTCTCGGAGGGACGGCATCACAGACTGCTTGGCTTGCAGGTTCTTGGTGGAGTGGCGAAGCGGCAGCGGAATTAGAGCTATCCGAGGATTGTTCGTTAGCTTCTTTCCGATGATTGCGGTTAGAGCGAGTATGTATGACTGTTTTGCTCGTTTTCCCACAGACGGCGCCAAATGTTGGATCGTGATTTCCTGAATGCTGATCTGGCAATGAATTGAATGCCAAGGAGATGGTGATTGCGCGCTTTCGCCTGAGCTCCGATGAACCTGCAAGAAGGGGATCGCAACAGAGGGGGTGCCTCTGGGTCCCTCTCCGATGCTTAAATGAGTATATGTGTGTATATAGCTCAAAACGTATTGAATGTATGTAAAGCAAAGGTATTTATAGAGTAGGAGATACCAAACCGTATAAGGTAACTGTATATCTTCGTGAATATTGTGTTGTTGAAGATTTAGATAGTAGATATTGCGGTTACAGCGAGATATTGCAGTTACCGTATCTAATCTTTAGTGAATATGTGCCCGAGATATGCGGGATATCGTGGCTATATCCTTATTAACGGTTGGTGGGACCAGAGGAGAGAGGCAAGGCTCTCTTTATGGCGAGCACTCTTATGGCTGCGACCTTGATTGTTGGCGAGCACTCCCATGGCGAGCAGTGGGAGGCTTTGACATTGGCCAATGGCGACCTGAAGTGGCACTTTGGCGTCCACTTTAGTTTGGATTCGATACTGGACCACTTTATGAGGGCCAGAGTAACCTTACTGTGGGTTGGCCTTGTTTAAATGGTATGGGTTTCACCCCCTGCAAATTTATTGGGCCTTCGAGGCCTTTCCCATATTGGGTCGTCACTATCAATACCCAACACGCATAAATGTTTTCATATCACAAAATGCCATAAATACAAAACGCCTTGCGAGGAGGACATAATGAAAAGGAGACTACAAATATGACAGAATGACGACTAAGTAAAACCTATGATTATGCATAGTCACTTGGAAGAGGATTTTCTTTTCGAGGATAAGGTTGGTGAAGTTCTTCTTCAATAGGCAAGGGCGGTGGTTAGGATGATATCTCCTCAAGCAGAGCGAATTCAGTTGTGGGCTTGCCCTTGGAGGAGGGAGGAGGAGACGCTCTAGATGATTCACTATTATTCGTCGAATCGTATTCATCCGCTGCTTTCTTCATCCCCTCCTCCCTGGATAGATAAGACAGAAAATCATTCATGGATGGGAGCGTATCCATAGGAAAATTCGCGTCGGCATTAAGCTAAAATGAACAATTTTTCACGAAAGTGGGAAGGACCCTATAAGGTCGTCGTTATCCCCCATCCAAACGCCTATGTAATAGATGACGATGAAGGAAAGAAGTTGAAGAATAATTTTAATTGTGAACATTTGAAAAAAATATGCTTAAACACTGCCATCCAATTGTGTAAATTGTACTTGAAACTTTTATGAAAGTCTTGTTCGATATACAAAAATGGAGTCGCTTCATTTTAGTAACTTAATGGCGAAATGCTTATGTTCTGAATCCTTAGGCAAAGGTGATGAAGGAGTATACAAGACTAAGGCGTTTTAAACACTCCGTCGATATTGAAACACACAAGATATTAAGACGTTTGAAACACTTAGCCAAATTAAATAGATGAAAATTGAAGCGCATAAATGTTTCATTTCACAAAATGCCATAAATACAAAACGCCTTGCGAGGAGGACATAATGAAAAGGAGACTACAAATATGACAGAAAAACGACTAAGTAAAACCTATGATTATGCATAGTCACTTGGAAGAGGATCTTCTTTTCGAGGATAAGGTTGGTGAAGTTCTTCTTCAATAGGCAAGGGCGGTGGTTAGGATGATACCTATTTAAGCAGAGCGAATTCAGTTGTGGGCTTGCCCTTGGAGGAGGGAGGAGGAAACGCTCTAGATGATTCACTATTATTCGACGAATCGTATTCATCCGCTGCGTTCTTCATCTCCTCCTCCCTGGACTGATAAGACAGAAAATCATTCATGGATGGGAGTATATCCATAAGAAATTTCGCGTCGACATTAAGTTAGAACGAACAATTTTTCACCAAAGTGTGAAGGACCCTATAAGGTCGTCAATATCCTCCATCCAAACGCCTATGAAATAGATGACGATGAAGGAAAGAAGTTGAAGAATAATTTATTGGTGAACATTTGAAAAACAATATGCTTAAACGCTGCCACCCGATTGTGTAAATTGTACTTGAAAATTTTATGAAAGTCTTGTTCGATATACAAAAATGGCGTCGCTTCATTTGAGTAACTTAATGGCGAAATATTTCAGTTCAGAATCCTTAGGCAAAGGTGATGAAGGACTATACAAGACTAAGGCGTTTTAAACACTCAGTCGATATTGAAACACACAAGATATTAAGACGTTTGAAAGACTTAGCCAAATTAAATAGATGAAACTTGAAGCGCATAAATGTTTTCATATCACAAAATGCCATAAATACAAAACGCCTTGCGAGGAGGACATAATGAAAAGGAGACTACAAATATGACAGAATGACGACTAAGTAAAACCTATGATTATGCATAGTCACTTGGAAGAGGATTTTCTTTTCGAGGATAAGGTTGGTGAAGTTCTTCTTCAATAGGCAAGGGCGGTGGTTAGGATGATATCTCCTCAAGCAGAGCGAATTCAGTTGTGGGCTTGCCCTTGGAGGAGGGAGGAGGAGACGCTCTAGATGATTCACTATTATTCGTCGAATCGTATTCATCCGCTGCTTTCTTCATCCCCTCCTCCCTGGATAGATAAGACAGAAAATCATTCATGGATGGGAGCGTATCCATAGGAAAATTCGCGTCGGCATTAAGCTAAAATGAACAATTTTTCACGAAAGTGGGAAGGACCCTATAAGGTCGTCGTTATCCCCCATCCAAACGCCTATGTAATAGATGACGATGAAGGAAAGAAGTTGAAGAATAATTTTAATTGTGAACATTTGAAAAAAATATGCTTAAACACTGCCATCCAATTGTGTAAATTGTACTTGAAACTTTTATGAAAGTCTTGTTCGATATACAAAAATGGAGTCGCTTCATTTTAGTAACTTAATGGCGAAATGCTTATGTTCTGAATCCTTAGGCAAAGGTGATGAAGGAGTATACAAGACTAAGGCGTTTTAAACACTCCGTCGATATTGAAACACACAAGATATTAAGACGTTTGAAACACTTAGCCAAATTAAATAGATGAAAATTGAAGCGCATAAATGTTTCATTTCACAAAATGCCATAAATACAAAACGCCTTGCGAGGAGGACATAATGAAAAGGAGACTACAAATATGACAGAAAAACGACTAAGTAAAACCTATGATTATGCATAGTCACTTGGAAGAGGATCTTCTTTTCGAGGATAAGGTTGGTGAAGTTCTTCTTCAATAGGCAAGGGCGGTGGTTAGGATGATACCTATTTAAGCAGAGCGAATTCAGTTGTGGGCTTGCCCTTGGAGGAGGGAGGAGGAAACGCTCTAGATGATTCACTATTATTCGACGAATCGTATTCATCCGCTGCGTTCTTCATCTCCTCCTCCCTGGACTGATAAGACAGAAAATCATTCATGGATGGGAGCATATCCATAAGAAATTTCGCGTCGACATTAAGTTAGAACGAACAATTTTTCACCAAAGTGTGAAGGACCCTATAAGGTCGTCAATATCCTCCATCCAAACGCCTATGAAATAGATGACGATGAAGGAAAGAAGTTGAAGAATAATTTATTGGTGAACATTTGAAAAACAATATGCTTAAACGCTGCCACCCGATTGTGTAAATTGTACTTGAAAATTTTATGAAAGTCTTGTTCGATATACAAAAATGGCGTCGCTTCATTTGAGTAACTTAATGGCGAAATATTTCAGTTCAGAATCCTTAGGCAAAGGTGATGAAGGACTATACAAGACTAAGGCGTTTTAAACACTCAGTCGATATTGAAACACACAAGATATTAAGACGTTTGAAAGACTTAGCCAAATTAAATAGATGAAACTTGAAGCGCATAAATGTTTTCATATCACAAAATGCCATAAATACAAAACGCCTTGCGAGGAGGACATAATGAAAAGGAGACTACAAATATGACAGAAAAACGACTAAGTAAAACCTATGATTATGCATAGTCACTTGGAAGAGGATTTTCTTTTCGAGGATAAGGTTGGTGAAGTTCTTCTTCAATAGGCAAGGGCGGTGGTTAGGATGATATCTCCTCAAGCAGAGCGAATTCAGTTGTGGGCTTGCCCTTGGAGGAGGGAGGAGGAGACGCTCTAGATGATTCACTATTATTCGTCGAATCGTATTCATCCGCTGCTTTCTTCATCCCCTCCTCCCTGGACAGATAAGACAGAAAATCATTCATGGATGGGAGCGTATCCATAGGAAAATTCGCGTCGGCATTAAGCTAAAATGAACAATTTTTCACGAAAGTGGGAAGGACCCTATAAGGTCGTCGTTATCCCCCATCCAAACGCCTATGTAATAGATGACGATGAAGGAAAGAAGTTGAAGAATAATTTTAATTGTGAACATTTGAAAAAAATATGCTTAAACACTGCCATCCAATTGTGTAAATTGTACTTGAAACTTTTATGAAAGTCTTGTTCGATATACAAAAATGGAGTCGCTTCATTTTAGTAACTTAATGGCGAAATGCTTATGTTCTGAATACTTAGGCAAAGGTGATGAAGGAGTATACAAGACTAAGGCGTTTTAAACACTCCGTCGATATTGAAACACACAAGATATTAAGACGTTTGAAACACTTAGCCAAATTAAATAGATGAAAATTGAAGCGCATAAATGTTTCATTTCACAAAATGCCATAAATACAAAACGCCTTGCGAGGAGGACATAATGAAAAGGAGACTACAAATATGACAGAAAAACGACTAAGTAAAACCTATGATTATGCATAGTCACTTGGAAGAGGATCTTCTTTTCGAGTATAAGGTTGGTGAAGTTCTTCTTCAATAGGCAAGGGCGGTGGTTAGGATGATACCTATTTAAGCAGAGCGAATTCAGTTGTGGGCTTGCCCTTGGAGGAGGGAGGAGGAAACGCTCTAGATGATTCACTATTATTCGACGAATCGTATTCATCCGCTGCGTTCTTCATCTCCTCCTCCCTGGACTGATAAGACAGAAAATCTTTCATGGATGGGAGTATATCCATAAGAAATTTCGCGTCGACATTAAGTTAGAACGAACAATTTTTCACCAAAGTGTGAAGGACCCTATAAGGTCGTCAATATCCTCCATCCAAACGCCTATGAAATAGATGACGATGAAGGAAAGAAGTTGAAGAATAATTTATTGGTGAACATTTGAAAAACAATATGCTTAAACGCTGCCACCCGATTGTGTAAATTGTACTTGAAAATTTTATGAAAGTCTTGTTCGATATACAAAAATGGCGTCGCTTCATTTGAGTAACTTAATGGCGAAATATTTCAGTTCAGAATCCTTAGGCAAAGGTGATGAAGGACTATACAAGACTAAGGCGTTTTAAACACTCAGTCGATATTGAAACACACAAGATATTAAGACGTTTGAAAGACTTAGCCAAATTAAATAGATGAAACTTGAAGCGCATAAATGTTTTCATATCACAAAATGCCATAAATACAAAACGCCTTGCGAGGAGGACATAATGAAAAGGAGACTACAAATATGACAGAATGACGACTAAGTAAAACCTATGATTATGCATAGTCACTTGGAAGAGGATTTTCTTTTCGAGGATAAGGTTGGTGAAGTTCTTCTTCAATAGGCAAGGGCGGTGGTTAGGATGATATCTCCTCAAGCAGAGCGAATTCAGTTGTGGGCTTGCCCTTGGAGGAGGGAGGAGGAGACGCTCTAGATGATTCACTATTATTCGTCGAATCGTATTCATCCGCTGCTTTCTTCATCCCCTCCTCCCTGGATAGATAAGACAGAAAATCATTCATGGATGGGAGCGTATCCATAGGAAAATTCGCGTCGGCATTAAGCTAAAATGAACAATTTTTCACGAAAGTGGGAAGGACCCTATAAGGTCGTCGTTATCCCCCATCCAAACGCCTATGTAATAGATGACGATGAAGGAAAGAAGTTGAAGAATAATTTTAATTGTGAACATTTGAAAAAAATATGCTTAAACACTGCCATCCAATTGTGTAAATTGTACTTGAAACTTTTATGAAAGTCTTGTTCGATATACAAAAATGGAGTCGCTTCATTTTAGTAACTTAATGGCGAAATGCTTATGTTCTGAATCCTTAGGCAAAGGTGATGAAGGAGTATACAAGACTAAGGCGTTTTAAACACTCCGTCGATATTGAAACACACAAGATATTAAGACGTTTGAAACACTTAGCCAAATTAAATAGATGAAAATTGAAGCGCATAAATGTTTCATTTCACAAAATGCCATAAATACAAAACGCCTTGCGAGGAGGACATAATGAAAAGGAGACTACAAATATGACAGAAAAACGACTAAGTAAAACCTATGATTATGCATAGTCACTTGGAAGAGGATCTTCTTTTCGAGGATAAGGTTGGTGAAGTTCTTCTTCAATAGGCAAGGGCGGTGGTTAGGATGATACCTATTTAAGCAGAGCGAATTCAGTTGTGGGCTTGCCCTTGGAGGAGGGAGGAGGAAACGCTCTAGATGATTCACTATTATTCGACGAATCGTATTCATCCGCTGCGTTCTTCATCTCCTCCTCCCTGGACTGATAAGACAGAAAATCATTCATGGATGGGAGCATATCCATAAGAAATTTCGCGTCGACATTAAGTTAGAACGAACAATTTTTCACCAAAGTGTGAAGGACCCTATAAGGTCGTCAATATCCTCCATCCAAACGCCTATGAAATAGATGACGATGAAGGAAAGAAGTTGAAGAATAATTTATTGGTGAACATTTGAAAAACAATATGCTTAAACGCTGCCACCCGATTGTGTAAATTGTACTTGAAAATTTTATGAAAGTCTTGTTCGATATACAAAAATGGCGTCGCTTCATTTGAGTAACTTAATGGCGAAATATTTCAGTTCAGAATCCTTAGGCAAAGGTGATGAAGGACTATACAAGACTAAGGCGTTTTAAACACTCAGTCGATATTGAAACACACAAGATATTAAGACGTTTGAAAGACTTAGCCAAATTAAATAGATGAAACTTGAAGCGCATAAATGTTTTCATATCACAAAATGCCATAAATACAAAACGCCTTGCGAGGAGGACATAATGAAAAGGAGACTACAAATATGACAGAAAAACGACTAAGTAAAACCTATGATTATGCATAGTCACTTGGAAGAGGATTTTCTTTTCGAGGATAAGGTTGGTGAAGTTCTTCTTCAATAGGCAAGGGCGGTGGTTAGGATGATATCTCCTCAAGCAGAGCGAATTCAGTTGTGGGCTTGCCCTTGGAGGAGGGAGGAGGAGACGCTCTAGATGATTCACTATTATTCGTCGAATCGTATTCATCCGCTGCTTTCTTCATCCCCTCCTCCCTGGACAGATAAGACAGAAAATCATTCATGGATGGGAGCGTATCCATAGGAAAATTCGCGTCGGCATTAAGCTAAAATGAACAATTTTTCACGAAAGTGGGAAGGACCCTATAAGGTCGTCGTTATCCCCCATCCAAACGCCTATGTAATAGATGACGATGAAGGAAAGAAGTTGAAGAATAATTTTAATTGTGAACATTTGAAAAAAATATGCTTAAACACTGCCATCCAATTGTGTAAATTGTACTTGAAACTTTTATGAAAGTCTTGTTCGATATACAAAAATGGAGTCGCTTCATTTTAGTAACTTAATGGCGAAATGCTTATGTTCTGAATCCTTAGGCAAAGGTGATGAAGGAGTATACAAGACTAAGGCGTTTTAAACACTCCGTCGATATTGAAACACACAAGATATTAAGACGTTTGAAACACTTAGCCAAATTAAATAGATGAAAATTGAAGCGCATAAATGTTTCATTTCACAAAATGCCATAAATACAAAACGCCTTGCGAGGAGGACATAATGAAAAGGAGACTACAAATATGACAGAAAAACGACTAAGTAAAACCTATGATTATGCATAGTCACTTGGAAGAGGATCTTCTTTTCGAGTATAAGGTTGGTGAAGTTCTTCTTCAATAGGCAAGGGCGGTGGTTAGGATGATACCTATTTAAGCAGAGCGAATTCAGTTGTGGGCTTGCCCTTGGAGGAGGGAGGAGGAAACGCTCTAGATGATTCACTATTATTCGACGAATCGTATTCATCCGCTGCGTTCTTCATCTCCTCCTCCCTGGACTGATAAGACAGAAAATCATTCATGGATGGGAGTATATCCATAAGAAATTTCGCGTCGACATTAAGTTAGAACGAACAATTTTTCACCAAAGTGTGAAGGACCCTATAAGGTCGTCAATATCCTCCATCCAAACGCCTATGAAATAGATGACGATGAAGGAAAGAAGTTGAAGAATAATTTATTGGTGAACATTTGAAAAACAATATGCTTAAACGCTGCCACCCGATTGTGTAAATTGTACTTGAAAATTTTATGAAAGTCTTGTTCGATATACAAAAATGGCGTCGCTTCATTTGAGTAACTTAATGGCGAAATATTTCAGTTCAGAATCCTTAGGCAAAGGTGATGAAGGACTATACAAGACTAAGGCGTTTTAAACACTCAGTCGATATTGAAACACACAAGATATTAAGACGTTTGAAAGACTTAGCCAAATTAAATAGATGAAACTTGAAGCGCATAAATGTTTTCATATCACAAAATGCCATAAATACAAAACGCCTTGCGAGGAGGACATAATGAAAAGGAGACTACAAATATGACAGAATGACGACTAAGTAAAACCTATGATTATGCATAGTCACTTGGAAGAGGATTTTCTTTTCGAGGATAAGGTTGGTGAAGTTCTTCTTCAATAGGCAAGGGCGGTGGTTAGGATGATATCTCCTCAAGCAGAGCGAATTCAGTTGTGGGCTTGCCCTTGGAGGAGGGAGGAGGAGACGCTCTAGATGATTCACTATTATTCGTCGAATCGTATTCATCCGCTGCTTTCTTCATCCCCTCCTCCCTGGATAGATAAGACAGAAAATCATTCATGGATGGGAGCGTATCCATAGGAAAATTCGCGTCGGCATTAAGCTAAAATGAACAATTTTTCACGAAAGTGGGAAGGACCCTATAAGGTCGTCGTTATCCCCCATCCAAACGCCTATGTAATAGATGACGATGAAGGAAAGAAGTTGAAGAATAATTTTAATTGTGAACATTTGAAAAAAATATGCTTAAACACTGCCATCCAATTGTGTAAATTGTACTTGAAACTTTTATGAAAGTCTTGTTCGATATACAAAAATGGAGTCGCTTCATTTTAGTAACTTAATGGCGAAATGCTTATGTTCTGAATCCTTAGGCAAAGGTGATGAAGGAGTATACAAGACTAAGGCGTTTTAAACACTCCGTCGATATTGAAACACACAAGATATTAAGACGTTTGAAACACTTAGCCAAATTAAATAGATGAAAATTGAAGCGCATAAATGTTTCATTTCACAAAATGCCATAAATACAAAACGCCTTGCGAGGAGGACATAATGAAAAGGAGACTACAAATATGACAGAAAAACGACTAAGTAAAACCTATGATTATGCATAGTCACTTGGAAGAGGATCTTCTTTTCAAGGATAAGGTTGGTGAAGTTCTTCTTCAATAGGCAAGGGCGGTGGTTAGGATGATACCTATTTAAGCAGAGCGAATTCAGTTGTGGGCTTGCCCTTGGAGGAGGGAGGAGGAAACGCTCTAGATGATTCACTATTATTCGACGAATCGTATTCATCCGCTGCGTTCTTCATCTCCTCCTCCCTGGACTGATAAGACAGAAAATCATTCATGGATGGGAGCATATCCATAAGAAATTTCGCGTCGACATTAAGTTAGAACGAACAATTTTTCACCAAAGTGTGAAGGACCCTATAAGGTCGTCAATATCCTCCATCCAAACGCCTATGAAATAGATGACGATGAAGGAAAGAAGTTGAAGAATAATTTATTGGTGAACATTTGAAAAACAATATGCTTAAACGCTGCCACCCGATTGTGTAAATTGTACTTGAAAATTTTATGAAAGTCTTGTTCGATATACAAAAATGGCGTCGCTTCATTTGAGTAACTTAATGGCGAAATATTTCAGTTCAGAATCCTTAGGCAAAGGTGATGAAGGACTATACAAGACTAAGGCGTTTTAAACACTCAGTCGATATTGAAACACACAAGATATTAAGACGTTTGAAAGACTTAGCCAAATTAAATAGATGAAACTTGAAGCGCATAAATGTTTTCATATCACAAAATGCCATAAATACAAAACGCCTTGCGAGGAGGACATAATGAAAAGGAGACTACAAATATGACAGAAAAACGACTAAGTAAAACCTATGATTATGCATAGTCACTTGGAAGAGGATTTTCTTTTCGAGGATAAGGTTGGTGAAGTTCTTCTTCAATAGGCAAGGGCGGTGGTTAGGATGATATCTCCTCAAGCAGAGCGAATTCAGTTGTGGGCTTGCCCTTGGAGGAGGGAGGAGGAGACGCTCTAGATGATTCACTATTATTCGTCGAATCGTATTCATCCGCTGCTTTCTTCATCCCCTCCTCCCTGGACAGATAAGACAGAAAATCATTCATGGATGGGAGCGTATCCATAGGAAAATTCGCGTCGGCATTAAGCTAAAATGAACAATTTTTCACGAAAGTGGGAAGGACCCTATAAGGTCGTCGTTATCCCCCATCCAAACGCCTATGTAATAGATGACGATGAAGGAAAGAAGTTGAAGAATAATTTTAATTGTGAACATTTGAAAAAAATATGCTTAAACACTGCCATCCAATTGTGTAAATTGTACTTGAAACTTTTATGAAAGTCTTGTTCGATATACAAAAATGGAGTCGCTTCATTTTAGTAACTTAATGGCGAAATGCTTATGTTCTGAATCCTTAGGTAAAGGTGATGAAGGAGTATACAAGACTAAGGCGTTTTAAACACTCCGTCGATATTGAAACACACAAGATATTAAGACGTTTGAAACACTTAGCCAAATTAAATAGATGAAAATTGAAGCGCATAAATGTTTCATTTCACAAAATGCCATAAATACAAAACGCCTTGCGAGGAGGACATAATGAAAAGGAGACTACAAATATGACAGAAAAACGACTAAGTAAAACCTATGATTATGCATAGTCACTTGGAAGAGGATCTTCTTTTCGAGGATAAGGTTGGTGAAGTTCTTCTTCAATAGGCAAGGGCGGTGGTTAGGATGATACCTATTTAAGCAGAGCGAATTCAGTTGTGGGCTTGCCCTTGGAGGAGGGAGGAGGAAACGCTCTAGATGATTCACTATTATTCGACGAATCGTATTCATCCGCTGCGTTCTTCATCTCCTCCTCCCTGGACTGATAAGACAGAAAATCATTCATGGATGGGAGCATATCCATAAGAAATTTCGCGTCGACATTAAGTTAGAACGAACAATTTTTCACCAAAGTGTGAAGGACCCTATAAGGTCGTCAATATCCTCCATCCAAACGCCTATGAAATAGATGACGATGAAGGAAAGAAGTTGAAGAATAATTTATTGGTGAACATTTGAAAAACAATATGCTTAAACGCTGCCACCCGATTGTGTAAATTGTACTTGAAAATTTTATGAAAGTCTTGTTCGATATACAAAAATGGCGTCGCTTCATTTGAGTAACTTAATGGCGAAATATTTCAGTTCAGAATCCTTAGGCAAAGGTGATGAAGGACTATACAAGACTAAGGCGTTTTAAACACTCAGTCGATATTGAAACACACAAGATATTAAGACGTTTGAAAGACTTAGCCAAATTAAATAGATGAAACTTGAAGCGCATAAATGTTTTCATATCACAAAATGCCATAAATACAAAACGCCTTGCGAGGAGGACATAATGAAAAGGAGACTACAAATATGACAGAATGACGACTAAGTAAAACCTATGATTATGCATAGTCACTTGGAAGAGGATTTTCTTTTCGAGGATAAGGTTGGTGAAGTTCTTCTTCAATAGGCAAGGGCGGTGGTTAGGATGATATCTCCTCAAGCAGAGCGAATTCAGTTGTGGGCTTGCCCTTGGAGGAGGGAGGAGGAGACGCTCTAGATGATTCACTATTATTCGTCGAATCGTATTCATCCGCTGCTTTCTTCATCCCCTCCTCCCTGGATAGATAAGACAGAAAATCATTCATGGATGGGAGCGTATCCATAGGAAAATTCGCGTCGGCATTAAGCTAAAATGAACAATTTTTCACGAAAGTGGGAAGGACCCTATAAGGTCGTCGTTATCCCCCATCCAAACGCCTATGTAATAGATGACGATGAAGGAAAGAAGTTGAAGAATAATTTTAATTGTGAACATTTGAAAAAAATATGCTTAAACACTGCCATCCAATTGTGTAAATTGTACTTGAAACTTTTATGAAAGTCTTGTTCGATATACAAAAATGGAGTCGCTTCATTTTAGTAACTTAATGGCGAAATGCTTATGTTCTGAATCCTTAGGCAAAGGTGATGAAGGAGTATACAAGACTAAGGCGTTTTAAACACTCCGTCGATATTGAAACACACAAGATATTAAGACGTTTGAAACACTTAGCCAAATTAAATAGATGAAAATTGAAGCGCATAAATGTTTCATTTCACAAAATGCCATAAATACAAAACGCCTTGCGAGGAGGACATAATGAAAAGGAGACTACAAATATGACAGAAAAACGACTAAGTAAAACCTATGATTATGCATAGTCACTTGGAAGAGGATCTTCTTTTCGAGGATAAGGTTGGTGAAGTTCTTCTTCAATAGGCAAGGGCGGTGGTTAGGATGATACCTATTTAAGCAGAGCGAATTCAGTTGTGGGCTTGCCCTTGGAGGAGGGAGGAGGAAACGCTCTAGATGATTCACTATTATTCGACGAATCGTATTCATCCGCTGCGTTCTTCATCTCCTCCTCCCTGGACTGATAAGACAGAAAATCATTCATGGATGGGAGCATATCCATAAGAAATTTCGCGTCGACATTAAGTTAGAACGAACAATTTTTCACCAAAGTGTGAAGGACCCTATAAGGTCGTCAATATCCTCCATCCAAACGCCTATGAAATAGATGACGATGAAGGAAAGAAGTTGAAGAATAATTTATTGGTGAACATTTGAAAAACAATATGCTTAAACGCTGCCACCCGATTGTGTAAATTGTACTTGAAAATTTTATGAAAGTCTTGTTCGATATACAAAAATGGCGTCGCTTCATTTGAGTAACTTAATGGCGAAATATTTCAGTTCAGAATCCTTAGGCAAAGGTGATGAAGGACTATACAAGACTAAGGCGTTTTAAACACTCAGTCGATATTGAAACACACAAGATATTAAGACGTTTGAAAGACTTAGCCAAATTAAATAGATGAAACTTGAAGCGCATAAATGTTTTCATATCACAAAATGCCATAAATACAAAACGCCTTGCGAGGAGGACATAATGAAAAGGAGACTACAAATATGACAGAAAAACGACTAAGTAAAACCTATGATTATGCATAGTCACTTGGAAGAGAATTTTCTTTTCGAGGATAAGGTTGGTGAAGTTCTTCTTCAATAGGCAAGGGCGGTGGTTAGGATGATATCTCCTCAAGCAGAGCGAATTCAGTTGTGGGCTTGCCCTTGGAGGAGGGAGGAGGAGACGCTCTAGATGATTCACTATTATTCGTCGAATCGTATTCATCCGCTGCTTTCTTCATCCCCTCCTCCCTGGACAGATAAGACAGAAAATCATTCATGGATGGGAGCGTATCCATAGGAAAATTCGCGTCGGCATTAAGCTAAAATGAACAATTTTTCACGAAAGTGGGAAGGACCCTATAAGGTCGTCGTTATCCCCCATCCAAACGCCTATGTAATAGATGACGATGAAGGAAAGAAGTTGAAGAATAATTTTAATTGTGAACATTTGAAAAAAATATGCTTAAACACTGCCATCCAATTGTGTAAATTGTACTTGAAACTTTTATGAAAGTCTTGTTCGATATACAAAAATGGAGTCGCTTCATTTTAGTAACTTAATGGCGAAATGCTTATGTTCTGAATCCTTAGGCAAAGGTGATGAAGGAGTATACAAGACTAAGGCGTTTTAAACACTCCGTCGATATTGAAACACACAAGATATTAAGACGTTTGAAACACTTAGCCAAATTAAATAGATGAAAATTGAAGCGCATAAATGTTTCATTTCACAAAATGCCATAAATACAAAACGCCTTGCGAGGAGGACATAATGAAAAGGAGACTACAAATATGACAGAAAAACGACTAAGTAAAACCTATGATTATGCATAGTCACTTGGAAGAGGATCTTCTTTTCGAGGATAAGGTTGGTGAAGTTCTTCTTCAATAGGCAAGGGCGGTGGTTAGGATGATACCTATTTAAGCAGAGCGAATTCAGTTGTGGGCTTGCCCTTGGAGGAGGGAGGAGGAAACGCTCTAGATGATTCACTATTATTCGACGAATCGTATTCATCCGCTGCGTTCTTCATCTCCTCCTCCCTGGACTGATAAGACAGAAAATCATTCATGGATGGGAGCATATCCATAAGAAATTTCGCGTCGACATTAAGTTAGAACGAACAATTTTTCACCAAAGTGTGAAGGACCCTATAAGGTCGTCAATATCCTCCATCCAAACGCCTATGAAATAGATGACGATGAAGGAAAGAAGTTGAAGAATAATTTATTGGTGAACATTTGAAAAACAATATGCTTAAACGCTGCCACCCGATTGTGTAAATTGTACTTGAAAATTTTATGAAAGTCTTGTTCGATATACAAAAATGGCGTCGCTTCATTTGAGTAACTTAATGGCGAAATATTTCAGTTCAGAATCCTTAGGCAAAGGTGATGAAGGACTATACAAGACTAAGGCGTTTTAAACACTCAGTCGATATTGAAACACACAAGATATTAAGACGTTTGAAAGACTTAGCCAAATTAAATAGATGAAACTTGAAGCGCATAAATGTTTTCATATCACAAAATGCCATAAATACAAAACGCCTTGCGAGGAGGACATAATGAAAAGGAGACTACAAATATGACAGAAAGACGACTAAGTAAATCCTATGATTATGCATAGTCACTTGGAAGAGGATTTTCTTTTCGAGGATAAGGTTGGTGAAGTTCTTCTTCAATAGGCAAGGGCGGTGGTTAGGATGATATCTCCTCAAGCAGAGCGAATTCAGTTGTGGGCTTGCCCTTGGAGGAGGGAGGAGGAGACGCTCTATATGATTCACTATTATTCGTCGAATCGTATTCATCCGCTGCTTTCTTCATCCCCTCCTCCCTGGACAGATAAGACAGAAAATCATTCATGGATGGGAGCGTATCCATAGGAAAATTCGCGTCGGCATTAAGCTAAAATGAACAATTTTTCACGAAAGTGGGAAGGACCCTATAAGGTCGTCGTTATCCCCCATCCAAACGCCTATGTAATAGATGACGATGAAGGAAAGAAGTTGAAGAATAATTTTAATTGTGAACATTTGAAAAAAATATGCTTAAACACTGCCATCCAATTGTGTAAATTGTACTTGAAACTTTTATGAAAGTCTTGTTCGATATACAAAAATGGAGTCGCTTCATTTTAGTAACTTAATGGCGAAATGCTTATGTTCTGAATCCTTAGGCAAAGGTGATGAAGGAGTATACAAGACTAAGGCGTTTTAAACACTCCGTCGATATTGAAACACACAAGATATTAAGACGTTTGAAACACTTAGCCAAATTAAATAGATGAAAATTGAAGCGCATAAATGTTTCATTTCACAAAATGCCATAAATACAAAACGCCTTGCGAGGAGGACATAATGAAAAGGAGACTACAAATATGACAGAAAAACGACTAAGTAAAACCTATGATTATGCATAGTCACTTGGAAGAGGATCTTCTTTTCGAGGATAAGGTTGGTGAAGTTCTTCTTCAATAGGCAAGGGCGGTGGTTAGGATGATACCTATTTAAGCAGAGCGAATTCAGTTGTGGGCTTGCCCTTGGAGGAGGGAGGAGGAAACGCTCTAGATGATTCACTATTATTCGACGAATCGTATTCATCCGCTGCGTTCTTCATCTCCTCCTCCCTGGACTGATAAGACAGAAAATCATTCATGGATGGGAGCATATCCATAAGAAATTTCGCGTCGACATTAAGTTAGAACGAACAATTTTTCACCAAAGTGTGAAGGACCCTATAAGGTCGTCAATATCCTCCATCCAAACGCCTATGAAATAGATGACGATGAAGGAAAGAAGTTGAAGAATAATTTATTGGTGAACATTTGAAAAACAATATGCTTAAACGCTGCCACCCGATTGTGTAAATTGTACTTGAAAATTTTATGAAAGTCTTGTTCGATATACAAAAATGGCGTCGCTTCATTTGAGTAACTTAATGGCGAAATATTTCAGTTCAGAATCCTTAGGCAAAGGTGATGAAGGACTATACAAGACTAAGGCGTTTTAAACACTCAGTCGATATTGAAACACACAAGATATTAAGACGTTTGAAAGACTTAGCCAAATTAAATAGATGAAACTTGAAGCGCATAAATGTTTTCATATCACAAAATGCCATAAATACAAAACGCCTTGCGAGGAGGACATAATGAAAAGGAGACTACAAATATGACAGAAAGACGACTAAGTAAATCCTATGATTATGCATAGTCACTTGGAAGAGGATTTTCTTTTCGAGGATAAGGTTGGTGAAGTTCTTCTTCAATAGGCAAGGGCGGTGGTTAGGATGATATCTCCTCAAGCAGAGCGAATTCAGTTGTGGGCTTGCCCTTGGAGGAGGGAGGAGGAGACGCTCTAGATGATTCACTATTATTCGTCGAATCGTATTCATCCGCTGCTTTCTTCATCCCCTCCTCCCTGGACAGATAAGACAGAAAATCATTCATGGATGGGAGCGTATCCATAGGAAAATTCGCGTCGGCATTAAGCTAAAATGAACAATTTTTCACGAAAGTGGGAAGGACCCTATAAGGTCGTCGTTATCCCCCATCCAAACGCCTATGTAATAGATGACGATGAAGGAAAGAAGTTGAAGAATAATTTTAATTGTGAACATTTGAAAAAAATATGCTTAAACACTGCCATCCAATTGTGTAAATTGTACTTGAAACTTTTATGAAAGTCTTGTTCGATATACAAAAATGGAGTCGCTTCATTTTAGTAACTTAATGGCGAAATGCTTATGTTCTGAATCCTTAGGCAAAGGTGATGAAGGAGTATACAAGACTAAGGCGTTTTAAACACTCCGTCGATATTGAAACACACAAGATATTAAGACGTTTGAAACACTTAGCCAAATTAAATAGATGAAAATTGAAGCGCATAAATGTTTCATTTCACAAAATTCCATAAATACAAAACGCCTTGCGAGGAGGACATAATGAAAAGAAGATTACGAATATGACAGAAAAACGACTAAGTAAAACCTATGATTATGCATAGTCACTTGGAAGAGGATCTTCTTTTCGAGGATAAGGTTGGTGAAGTTCTTCTTCAATAGGCAAGGGCGGTGGTTAGGATGATACCTATTTAAGCAGAGCGAATTCAGTTGTGGGCTTGCCCTTGGAGGAGGGAGGAGGAAACGCTCTAGATGATTCACTATTATTCGACGAATCGTATTCATCCGCTGCGTTCTTCATCTCCTCCTCCCTGGACTGATAAGACAGAAAATCATTCATGGATGGGAGCATATCCATAAGAAATTTCGCGTCGACATTAAGTTAGAATGAACAATTTTTCACCAAAGTGTGAAGGACCCTATAAGGTCGTCAATATCCTCCATCCAAACGCCTATGAAATAGATGACGATGAAGGAAAGAAGTTGAAGAATAATTTATTGGTGAACATTTGAAAAAAAATATGCTTAAACGCTGCCACCAGATTGTGTAAATTGTACTTGAAACTTTTATGAAAGTCTTGTTCGATATACAAAAATGGCGTCGCTTCATTTGAGTAACTTAATGGCGAAATATTTCAGTTCAGAATCCTTAGGCAAAGGTGATGAAGGACTATACAAGACTAAGGCGTTTTAAACACTCAGTCGATATTGAAACACACAAGATATTAAGACGTTTGAAAGACTTAGCCAAATTAAATAGATGAAACTTGAAGCGCATAAATGTTTTCATATCACAAAATGCCATAAATACAAAACGCCTTGCGAGGAGGACATAATGAAAAGGAGACTACAAATATGACAGAAAAATGACTAAGTAAAACCTATGATTATGCATAGTCACTTGGAAGAGGTTCTTCTTTTCGAGGATAAGGTTGGTGAAGTTCTTCTTCAATAGGCAAGGGCGGTGGTTAGGATGATATCTCCTCAAGCAGAGCGAATTCAGTTGTGGGCTTGCCCTTGGAGGAGGGAGGAGGAGACGCTCTAGATGATTCACTATTATTCGTCGAATCGTATTCATCCGCTGCTTTCTTCATCCCCTCCTCCCTGGACAGATAAGATAGAAAATCATTCATGGATGGGAGCGTATCCATAGGAAAATTGGCGTCGGCATTAAGCTAAAATGAACAATTTTTCACGAAAGTGGGAAGGACCCTATAAGGTCGTCGTTATCCCCCATCCAAACGCCTATGTAATAGATGACGATGAAGGATAGAAGTTGAAGAATAATTTTAATTGTGAACATTTGAAAAAAATATGCTTAAACACTGCCATCCAATTGTGTAAATTGTACTTGAAACTTTTATGAAAGTCTTGTTCGATATACAAAAATGGAGTCGCTTCATTTTAGTAACTTAATGGCGAAATGCTTATGTTCTGAATCCTTAGGCAAAGGTGATGAAGGAGTATACAAGACTAAGGCGTTTTAAACACTCCGTCGATATTGAAACACACAAGATATTAAGACGTTTGAAACACTTAGCCAAATTAAATAGATGAAACTTGAAGCGCATAAATGTTTTCATATCACAAAATGCCATAAATACAAAACGCCTTGCGAGGAGGACATAATGAAAAGGAGACTACAAATATGACAGAAAAACGACTAAGTAAAACCTATGATTATGCATAGTCACTTGGAAGAGGATCTTCTTTTCGAGGATAAGGTTGGTGAAGTTCTTCTTCAATAGGCAAGGGCGGTGGTTAGGATGATATCTCCTCAAGCAGAGCGAATTCAGTTGTGGGCTTGCCCTTGGAGGAGGGAGGAGGAGACGCTCTAGATGATTCACTATTATTCGTCGAATCGTATTCATCCGCTGCTTTCTTCATCCCCTCCTCCCTGGACAGATAAGACAGAAAATCATTCATGGATGGGAGCGTATCCATAGGAAAATTGGCGTCGGCATTAAGCTAAAATGAACAATTTTTCACGAAAGTGGGAAGGACCCTATAAGGTCGTCGTTATCCCCCATCCAAACGCCTATGTAATAGATGACGATGAAGGATAGAAGTTGAAGAATAATTTTAATTGTGAACATTTGAAAAAAATATGCTTAAACACTGCCATCCAATTGTGTAAATTGTACTTGAAACTTTTATGAAAGTCTTGTTCGATATACAAAAATGGAGTCGCTTCATTTTAGTAACTTAATGGCGAAATGCTTATGTTCTGAATCCTTAGGCAAAGGTGATGAAGGAGTATACAAGACTAAGGCGTTTTAAACACTCCGTCGATATTGAAACACACAAGATATTAAGACGTTTGAAACACTTAGCCAAATTAAATAGATGAAAATTGAAGCGCATAAATGTTTCATTTCACAAAATGCCATAAATACAAAACGCCTTGCGTGGAGGACATAATGAAAAGAAGATTACGAATATGACAGAAAAACGACTAAGTAAAACCTATGATTATGCATAGTCACTTGGATGAGGATCTTATTTTCGAGGATAAGGTTGGTGAAGTTCTTCTTCAATAGGCAAGGGCGGTGGTTAGGATGATACCTATTTAAGCAGAGCGAATTCAGTTGTGGGCTTGCCCTTGGAGGAGGGAGGAGGAAACGCTCTAGATGATTCACTATTATTCGACGAATCGTATTCATCCGCTGCGTTCTTCATCTCCTCCTCCCTGGACTGATAAGACAGAAAATCATTCATGGATGGGAGCATATCCATAAGAAATTTCGCGTCGACATTAAGTTAGAATGAACAATTTTTCACCAAAGTGTGAAGGACCCTATAAGGTCGTCAATATCCTCCATCCAAACGCCTATGAAATAGATGACGATGAAGGAAAGAAGTTGAAGAATAATTTATTGGTGAACATTTGAAAAAAAATATGCTTAAACGCTGCCACCAGATTGTGTAAATTGTACTTGAAACTTTTATGAAAGTCTTGTTCGATATACAAAAATGGCGTCGCTTCATTTGAGTAACTTAATGGCGAAATATTTCAGTTCAGAATCCTTAGGCAAAGGTGATGAAGGAGTATACAAGACTAAGGCGTTTTAAACACTCAGTCGATATTGAAACACACAAGATATTAAGACGTTTGAAACACTTAGCCAAATTAAATAGATGAAACTTGAAGCGCATAAATGTTTTCATATCACAAAATGCCATAAATACAAAACGCCTTGCGAGGAGGACATAATGAAAAGGAGACTACAAATATGACAGAAAAACGACTAAGTAAAACCTATGATTATGCATAGTCACTTGGAAGAGGATCTTCTTTTCGAGGATAAGGTTGGTGAAGTTCTTCTTCAATAGGCAAGGGCGATGGTTAGGATGATATCTCCTCAAGCAGAGCGAATTCAGTTGTGGGCTTGCCCTTGGAGGAGGGAGGAGGAGACGCTCTAGATGATTCACTATTATTCGTCGAATCGTATTCATCCGCTGCTTTCTTCATCCCCTCCTCCCTGGACAGATAAGACAGAAAATCATTCATGGATGGGAGCGTATCCATAGGAAAATTCGCGTCGGCATTAAGCTAAAATGAACAATTTTTCACGAAAGTGGGAAGGACCCTACAAGGTCGTCGTTATCCCCCATCCAAACGCCTATGTAATAGATGACGATGAAGGATAGAAGTTGAAGAATAATTTTAATTGTGAACATTTGAAAAAAATATGCTTAAACACTGCCATCCAATTGTGTAAATTGTACTTGAAACTTTTATGAAAGTCTTGTTCGATATACAAAAATGGAGTCGCTTCATTTTAGTAACTTAATGGCGAAATGCTTATGTTCTGAATCCTTAGGCAAAGGTGATGAAGGAGTATACAAGACTAAGGCGTTTTAAACACTCCGTCGATATTGAAACACACAAGATATTAAGACGTTTGAAACACTTAGCCAAATTAAATAGATGAAAATTGAAGCGCATAAATGTTTCATTTCACAAAATGCCATAAATACAAAACGCCTTGCGTGGAGGACATAATGAAAAGAAGATTACGAATATGACAGAAAAACGACTAAGTAAAACCTATGATTATGCATAGTCACTTGGAAGAGGATCTTCTTTTTGAGGATAAGGTTGGTGAAGTTCTTCTTCAATAGGCAAGGGCGGTGGTTAGGATGATACCTCCTCAAGCAGAGCGAATTCAGTTGTGGGCTTGCCCTTGGAGGAGGGAGGAGGAGACGCTCTAGATGATTCACTATTATTCGTCGAATCGTATTCATCCGCTGCTTTCTTCATCCCCTCCTCCCTGGACAGATAAGACAGAAAATCATTCATGGATGGTAGCGTATCCATAGGAAAATTCGCGTCGGCATTAAGCTAAAATGAACAATTTTTCACGAAAGTGGGAAGGACCCTATAAGGTCGTCGTTATCCCCCATCCAAACGCCTATGTAATAGATAACGATGAAGGATAGAAGTTGAAGAATAATTTTAATTGTGAACATTTGAAAAAAATATGCTTAAACACTGCCATCCAATTGTGTAAATTGTACTTGAAACTTTTATGAAAGTCTTGTTCGATATACAAAAATGGAGTCGCTTCATTTTAGTAACTTAATGGCGAAATGCTTATGTTCTGAATCCTTAGGCAAAGGTGATGAAGGAGTATACAAGACTAAGGCGTTTTAAACACTCCGTCGATATTGAAACACACAAGATATTAAGACGTTTGAAACACTTAGCCAAATTAAATAGATGAAAATTGAAGCGCATAAATGTTTCATTTCACAAAATGCCATAAATACAAAACGCCTTGCGTGGAGGACATAATGAAAAGAAGATTACGAATATGACAGAAAAACGACTAAGTAAAACCTATGATTATACATAATCACTTGGATGAGGATCTTATTTTCGAGGATAAGGTTGGTGAAGTTCTTCTTCAATAGGCAAGGGCGGTGGTTAGGATGATACCTATTTAAGCAGAGCGAATTCAGTTGTGGGCTTGCCCTTTGAGGAGGGAGGAGGAGACACTCTAGATGATTCACTATTATTCGACGAATCGTATTCATCCGCTGCGTTCTTCATCTCCTCCTCCCTGGACAGATAAGACAGAAAATCATTCATGGATGGGAGCGTATCCATAGGAAAATTCGCGTCGGCATTAAGCTAAAATGAACAATTTTTCACGAAAGTGGGAAGGACCCTATAAGGTCGTCGTTATCCCCCATCCAAACGCCTATGTAATAGATGACGATGAAGGATAGAAGTTGAAGAATAATTTTAATTGTGAACATTTGAAAAAAATATGCTTAAACACTGCCATCCAATTGTGTAAATTGTACTTGAAACTTTTATGAAAGTCTTGTTCGATATACAAAAATGGAGTCGCTTCATTTTAGTAACTTAATGGCGAAATGCTTATGTTCTGAATCCTTAGGCAAAGGTGATGAAGGAGTATACAAGACTAAGGCGTTTTAAACACTCCGTCGATATTGAAACACACAAGATATTAAGACGTTTGAAACACTTAGCCAAATTAAATAGATGAAAATTGAAGCGCATAAATGTTTCATTTCACAAAATGCCATAAATACAAAACGCCTTGCGTGGAGGACATAATGAAAAGAAGATTACGAATATGACAGAAAAACGACTAAGTAAAACCTATGATTATGCATAGTCACTTGGAAGAGGATCTTCTTTTTGAGGATAAGGTTGGTGAAGTTCTTCTTCAATAGGCAAGGGCGGTGGTTAGGATGATACCTCCTCAAGCAGAGCGAATTCAGTTGTGGGCTTGCCCTTGGAGGAGGGAGGAGGAGACGCTCTAGATGATTCACTATTATTCGTCGAATCGTATTCATCCGCTGCTTTCTTCATCCCCTCCTCCCTGGACAGATAAGACAGAAAATCATTCATGGATGGGAGCGTATCCATAGGAAAATTCGCGTCGGCATTAAGCTAAAATTAACAATTTTTCACGAAAGTGGGAAGGACCCTATAAGGTCGTCGTTATCCCCCATCCAAACGCCTATGTAATAGATAACGATGAAGGATAGAAGTTGAAGAATAATTTTAATTGTGAACATTTGAAAAAAATATGCTTAAACACTGCCATCCAATTGTGTAAATTGTACTTGAAACTTTTATGAAAGTCTTGTTCGATATACAAAAATGGAGTCGCTTCATTTTAGTAACTTAATGGCGAAATGCTTATGTTCTGAATCCTTAGGCAAAGGTGATGAAGGAGTATACAAGACTAAGGCGTTTTAAACACTCCGTCGATATTGAAACACACAAGATATTAAGACGTTTGAAACACTTAGCCAAATTAAATAGATGAAAATTGAAGCGCATAAATGTTTCATTTCACAAAATGCCATAAATACAAAACGCCTTGCGTGGAGGACATAATGAAAAGAAGATTACGAATATGACAGAAAAACGACTAAGTAAAACCTATGATTATGCATAGTCACTTGGATGAGGATCTTATTTTCGAGGATAAGGTTGGTGAAGTTTGTTGGGTATCGATAGTGACGGCCCAGTAAGAAAAGGCCTCAAAGGCCCAATAACTATAGAGGGGGTAAACCCATGACATCCAAACCGGATCGGCCCAAGTACAAGCCAAACTTGGCCCACCATCGAGTAATCCAGAATCGAGCCCAAAGTCTATAGAGACGCCAAAGGCTCTCAGACTGCTCGCCATTCTCTACCAAGTCGCGACCTTCCACTGCTCGACATGGGAGTGCTCGCCCCGAAGAGAGCCTTGCCTCTCTCCTCTGGTCCCACTAAACCGTTAATAACAGAGTGGCCAAGATATCCCGCATATCCCGGTCACATATTCACTAAAGATTAGATTTGGTAACTGCAATATCTCGCAGTAACTGCCATATCCCACGATCCGAATCTTCAGCAACTCAATATACATTAAGATATTCAGTTGCCTTTATACGGTTCTATCTCTCTTACCCTATAAATATCCTTGCTTTACATACGTACTTTACGTTTTGAGTTTTATACACACATATACTCATTTAAGCATCGGAGAGGGACCCAGAGGCACCCCCTCTGTTGCGCTCCCCTACTTGCAGGTTCACCGGAGTTGGAGCTGAAGCGTCATCCCAACCTTGTCTGGTATTCAATTCACTGCCAGATCAGCATTCAGGATTTCACGATCCAACATTTGGCGCCGTCTGTGGGAATCGAGCAATTCAGCCATGAGAACTCGATCCCAAAGCAACCGTCGGAATCAGACTAGGGAGCGATCCTCAGATAGCTCTGATTCCGCCGCCGCTTCACCGCTTCAACAGGAACCTGCCAGCCGAGCAGGAGTTAACGCTGTTCCTCTGCGGACAGCCCGAGAACATGTCGGTGATTCAAGACCGACCCCAGCTGCTGATCAAAACGGAGCCCCTGCGCCGCAGACAGTCCACATTGCGGGGCAGAATATTAATTTAACCCCCGAGATGGTCTCCTTGCTGGAAGCCATCCTAGGACAGGCGCGCCGCCAGGCCCCTGCTCCTCAGGAAAACAATCCCTCTGCTCCTAAGGAAAATCACCGCCCTGCTGCCACAGGGCCTTCACCTTCAGAAGCGGCCAATCCTAGTCCTGCTGCGCATCAGGAGGATCAGGAGATGACGTCAGGTCAGCAGTCCCTACCTCCAGCGCACACCAAGGAGCCAGTAGCCGCATATACTGCCAATCCTTCCGGTCCGCCTCCACCCGGAGCCTCTCCCATGTACTGCACTGTGGAGCAGATGGATGACCTCCTCAGCAAAAGGCTCCAGGAAAGACAGTTGACAGTCATAGCTCCCTTCAAGGAGCAGTCCTCTCATCCATTCACCGACGCGCTCGTCGCTATCAAAATCCCGAAGGATGTGGTTGCTCGGGCCATACCTGAGTATAGCGGTGGAGGAGATCCCACCGTACATGTCAACAAGCATGAGGCCTCCCTTCTGGGTAAGTCAAACGATCCCAATCATTTGGCTTTGCTATTTCCATCTACTCTTTCGGGTTCGGCTTCGTCCTGGTTCTTCGGCCTCCCTGCAGGATCAATCGGAACTTGGGCAGAGTTAAGAAGCAAGTTCCTGGAGAGATACATGGGCGAGCGCCAGTTGCTGAAGAGCGTGGTCGCCCTTGACTCGGTCAAACAGCAGCCTGGAGAGTCGCTGTCCAACTTCTACGGGCGTTTTCATCAAAACGTCACAGAATTAGATCGCCGAATCTCGGATGGGGAGATCATTCGAGCATTCTACAGAGGTCTGGATGTGGCCAACAAGGCCTCGAGAAAGCTGCGAAACAGCTATCACGTAAAGGAGATAGAGACATTGGAGGAGTTGGCATCCAGAGCGAAAGGTTTCATAGACCTTGAGCGCGCAAACATCGAGGCTAACCTCCTGACGACCTCGCTAAGGGTAACCCCTGAACCCCGACGCGATGGTA
Organism: Chamaenerion angustifolium; assembly: GCA_946814005.1. Classification (NCBI taxonomy): domain Eukaryota; kingdom Viridiplantae; phylum Streptophyta; class Magnoliopsida; order Myrtales; family Onagraceae; genus Chamaenerion; species Chamaenerion angustifolium. The sequence goes on from OX328279.1 coordinate 9,658,878, forward strand.
AGAAGGAGGTCAAGAAGGAGAAAAAGGGAAAAGAAAGTAAGCCGCGAGTCGAGTCTCTTCCAGCGCCTCGCCATCCAGAGGTCCCTGAGTACTTCACGCCTTTAAATAGGCAGATCTCAGCGGTACTAGTCGAGATGGAGAGGAGATCCTTGGCGAGGCCACCGATGCCTCGCCGAGGTGGGTTACCCATGGGCAAGGATGTCGAGAGCTATTGCAGATACCACAAGTGCAAGGGCCATAAGACAGACGATTGCAAGATTCTGAAACGAGATATAGAGAGGCTGATTCAGGGGGGAATGTTGAAGGAATTTGTGGCAGGGCGAGACCGAAGTCGAACGCCCCCCAGGAGACATCGTTCACCAGCCCCTGCGGATCAAGCTGAGCCTTCTGGAAGCAAGAGGAGAGTGAATCTGATTGCGGGAGGATTCGGCGCAGGCGGCGAGAGGTCAAACTCCAGAGAGGTCTACGCCACTCAGATCTCTACGGCAGTTCAGTTGGGGAAGCGACCCCGACCTGAAGAAAACATTGTCATCTCATTCTCTGAAGATGATTTGGCACATGTCACTACGCCCCACAACGATGCTCTGGTCATTACGGCAGATATAGACGGCTGTGATGTTGCAAGGATTCTGGTTGACGGAGGCAGCTCGACAGACATCCTGTTTCTGGACGCCTTCGAAAAGATGGGCAAATCAAAACGCGACCTGAAGAGGGTCGACTTTCCGCTGATCGGATTTGCGGGAAGGACAACTTATCCACTGGGGGCTATAACCATGCCAGTGATTTTTGGCGAGGGGTGGAAAAGCATCAAGGTGTCGGTCACTTTCCTGGTGGTCGATTCACCTACATCCTACAACGCCATTATAGGGAGAACCACGATCAACCCAAATAAGATTGTGGCCTCCACTGTCCACCAGAAGATGAAGTTCCCTACTCCGAACGGGATCGGAGAAGTGCTCGGAGATCAGCCTTCCTCGCGGCAATGTTATGTGAACTGTTTACGCAGGAAGAACCAAAGGGAGGCGCTCGCCATCGAGACAGAGGCCGATCCCCGCGAGGACTTGGCTCGACCAGCACCCATGGAGGAATTGGAGGAGGTCGAGATCGATGGTCCGGACAAAAAGGTGCGCATTGGGACCACCTTGAAAGAGGATCAGAAGGAGACCATGACCGCTCTCCTCAAGGAATTCAAAGAGCTCTTTGCCTGGCAGCCGAGCGACATGCCAGGAATCAGCACAGATATTATCTCGCATGAGCTCAGGATAGACCCCTCCATCAAGCCGATCGCCCAAAAGAGAAGATCGTTCGGAACTGATAAACGTTTGGCGATCAGGCAGGAAGTCGGCAGGTTGATTGAAGCTGACTTCGTCAGAGAGGTAAGATTCCAGAGCTGGGTAGCCAACCCAGTTTTGGTCAGGAAATCTAATGGCAAGTGGAGGATGTGCGTCGACTTCCGCGACTTAAACAAGGCTTGCCCCAAAGATTCATATCCCCTTCCAAGAATTGATCAGCTAGTCGATGCTACCTCGGGTCATGAGATGCTGAGCTTCATGGACGCCTATTCAGGCTACAACCAGATCAGAATGCATCCAGACGACGAGGCCCACACTGCTTTCTATGCTGACGGGGACATTCTATGCTACAAGGTGATGCCCTTTGGTCTCATCAATGCCGGGGCAACTTATCAGCGGATGGTGAACCGACTGTTCCAGGACATGCTGGGAAGGAACATGGAGGCCTACGTGGATGATATGCTCGTTAAATCCATCAAAGGCAATCCTCATACCACCGACCTCCGTGAAGCTTTTGAATGCATGAGGAGACACAGCGTTCGCCTGAACCCAGCAAAGTGCGCCTTTGGAGTCAAGTCCGGGAAGTTCCTGGGTTTTATGGTCAGCGAAAGGGGCATTGAAGCAAACCCGGAAAAGCTAAAGGCCATAGAAGAAATGAAGTCACCAACCTGCCATAAGGAAGTCCAATGCCTGAACGGCCGACTAGCTGCTCTTAACCGCTTCCTCTCCAAAGCAAGCGACAAGTCCCTCCCGTTCTTCAAAACCTTGAGGGCCAACCGTAAGTTCGAATGGACGCCAGACTGCGAGGAAGCATTCCAGTCCTTGAAAAGGCATATTCAAACACTCCCAGCTCTGGCAAAACCCGTTCCAGGCGAGCAGCTTTTCCTCTATTTAGGCATTAGCGATGTGGCAGCCAGTGCTGTTTTAATAAGGGAGGAGAATAATGTTCAGAGTCCAGTGTATTTCATTAGCAAAATGTTCAACTCAGCAGAAATAAAATATGTCCAGATTGAGAAGTATCTCTATGCCTTAGTTATTGCTGCTCGGAAGCTGAGACCATACTTTCATGCGCACGACATCACGGTCCTCACCAATCAACCTCTCAAAAACTTCCTGATGAAGCCAGATTCTTCAGGAAGAATGGTCAAGTGGGCGATCGAGCTCAGCGAGTTCAGGATCAAATTTGCGCCAAAAACGGCCATCAAAGGTCAAGCACTAGCTGATTTCATAGTGGAAAGCACGAGTAACGGTCAAGCGGAGGCAGAAAACAGGCCAAGTCAGTCAGCAAACGACAATCAAATCTGGGAACTCTATACGGATGGGTCTTCATCAAAAGAAGGCTCGGGGGCAGGTTTAATTCTTATTCCTCCTGAGGGCGAGCCTCTGAAATACGCGATCGCCTTGACATTCCCGGCGACCAATAACGAAGCAGAATATGAGGCTCTTATCACTGGACTCAGACTGGCAAAAGGAATGGGTATAACAGCGCTTAAAGTAAAAAGTGATTCCGAACTTATTGTCAATCAGGTTAATGGCGCCTACGAGGCAAAGGGAGAAAAGATGAAGAAATATCTCGGTATCGCCAAAAAACTAGTTGTGGAAATCCCAAATTTCGCGATTGAGTTTATTCCTCGCCAAGAAAACCAGATGGCAGATTCTTTGAGTAAGCTAGCCTTCGGAGGGGCGACAATCCAGGATGTGCAATTTCTGGAAAAGGCCCTATGTTCAGTCCTTGAAAACAGAGCGGAGGTCTTCAACATTCAAGAACAGGTCACCTGGATGACCCCGTTCCAGAATTATTTGAAAGAAGGCATCCTCCCAGAGGACGAAGGCGAATCCACTAGGATTAGAAGACTCGCAGCCAGTTATCTAATCATCGATGGAGAACTCTATAGAAGAGGTTATTCGACGCCTTACTTGAGATGTGTTGCTCTACCCGAAACAGAAAAAGTTCTTCGAGAAGCTCATGAAGGGGCAGCGGCATGTCATGAAGGTGCTCGTTCACTAAGCAGGAAAATATTCAGACTGGGATATTACTGGCCGACCTTGGGAAAAGACGCAGCCGAATTAACACAGAAGTGTGAAATTTGCCAGCAGTTTGCACCACGATCGGGTCGACCATCGACATTATTATCCCCAATGGCGGGTGCCTGGCCCTTCGCTCAATGGGGAATCGATATATTGGGTCCTTTTCCCATTAGCACTGGTCAGCGTACTCACATTATAGTGGCGATCGACTACTTCACTAAGTGGGTAGAGGCGAAAGCTCTAGCTTCGACAACGGAATTCCAAGTTATCAAGTTCATGCAGGTCAACATATTCTCCAGGTTTGGTATTCCCAAAATACTCATCAGCGATAATGGTCCGCAATTCGTTGGAAAGGAATTGAAATGGCTCTGTGAAGAGTATCACATCGACCATCGCTTCAGTTCAGTACATCACCCTCAAACGAATGGGCAAGCTGAAGCAGCCAACAAGGTTGTCTTAGCAGGACTCAAGAAAAGGGTTCGAGCATTCAAAGGGAACTGGGCAGACGAACTGGAAAACGTATTATGGGCCATCAGAACAACGCCTAAGGCGGCCACAGGAGAAACGCCTTTCAGTTTAGTGTACGGATCAGAAGCAGTAGCACCAACTGAATTAGCAGTGCCTACCCACAGAGTCCTACACTTTAACGCGGAGGCAAATGAGATCGAGCGCAGAACTGACCTCGACTTGGCAGAGGAAAAGAGATGGCTCTCGGAAAAAACACAGGCAAAAATGCGCTTGGCGACCGCTCGGTATTTCAATAGAAAAGTTAGCGCTCGCCAATTTTTCGTGGGGGAGATGGTTATGAGAAGGAATGAATTTACAAGGCTGGACAGTAAAAACAAACTTTCAGCCAAATGGGAAGGACCATACAAAGTAGTAGAGATCGCCGCACCAGGATCCTACTATTTGGAAACCACCGAAGGCGAGAGGTTACCTCGTCCATTTAATTCAGAGCATTTAAGAAGATTTTATGCATAGCTTGTAATCAAACGGATTATGTCAATAAAAGAAAGCCATTCCTTCACAAAGCGTGTCCACTCGAAGCAAGCTGAAGCCAAAAAGCCCTGACGCCAAAGTCAGGCCTCAAAAAGCCCTAGCAACAAAGCTAGGCCAAAAGCCCTAGCACCAAAGCTAGGCCAAAAGCCCTGACGCCAAAGTCAGGCCTCAAAAAGCCCTAGCAACAAAGCTAGGCCAAAAGCCCTAGCACCAAAGCTAGGCCAAAAGCCCTAGCACCAAAGCTAGGCCAAAAGCCCTAGCACCAAAGCTAGGCCAAAAGCCCTGACGCCAAAGTCAGGCCTCAAAAGCCCTAACAACAAAGTTAGGCCAAAAGCCCTAGCACCAAAGCTAGGCCAAAAGCCCTGACGCCAAAGTCAGGCCTCAAAAGCCCTAACAACAAAGTTAGGCCAAAAGCCCTAGCAACCAAGCTAGGCCAAAAGCCCTGACGCCAAAGTCAGGCCTCAAAAGCCCTAGCAACAAAGCTAGGCCAAAAAGCCCTGTCGCCAAAGACAGGCCAAAAGCCCTAACAACAAAGTTAGGCCAAAAGCCCTAGCAACAAAGCTAGGCCAAAAAGCCCTGTCGCCAAAGACAGGCCAAAAGCCCTAACAACAAAGTTAGGCCAAAAAAGCCTTAGTAACAAAACTAGGCCACAAAAGCCCTAACAACAAAGTTAGGCCTCAAAAAACCTGACGCCAAGAGTCAGGCAAAGCCCTGACGCCAAAGTCAGGCCAAAAGACCTAGCAAAATGTTAGGCAAAATGAAAGCCCTGACGCCAAAGTCAGGCCAAAGAAAGTTTAGGCGATCACTATCGATGATAAAGCCTGACAAATTACAAATCCCTTGTTATTAGGCCAACACCTCAAAGGTTTAAACTTCAAAGAAGGTAATATCTCTTTGAACTTAGAAGTTTACGCTTTTAAGTGTCAAAAGTATTATCCTTAGAAAGTTTAGCTTATGATGGGTCTACGGTTTTAAGGGTCGACGACATTACAAAGCAAGAAAAAAGTGGAAAGTAATTATGAGTAAGATATTGGATAGCTAAATATGTTCGAAGTCGATTAAAGGCTCAAGAATATAAAAGCATTCAATAGAAAAATCCAAGTCTTCGACAGATAATTACAAACCAAAAACAGAAAATACAAAAATGGCTATCTAAAAAAGAAAAATACGGTCGCCAAGGAGTTAGGTACTTCAAGCTTTGGGGTTCTCGGGGGCAAAGACGCTCTGCTCGCCTTCGGGGGCAGAAGTATCGGGCTCGCCTTCAGGAGCAGCCTCCCCAGCAACAGAGGGCTGCGAAGGCTGACTCCGCAGGAAGGTCTTCAAGGAGGCAACTTCCCCAAGAGGAAAGTGGGGATCGACCGCCTGGACCTCCTCCACCAGGCCTTGAAGAAATTCGGCAATCGCCGACTTCATCACCTTCAAGGCCTGGTCCTCAAAGTCTTCGGAGGCCTTGAACTCCTCAATCACGGCATGGGGTGAAGGAACCGCTTTCAGCTGATCAGCCAGTCGGTTCTTTTCCTCCTCTAGGGCGACCCCCCTAGCTTCGGCAGCATTCCTCTGGGCCTCCGCGGCGACCCTAAGAGCGTCTGACTCGACCAACTGGGCACGAGCTTCCTTCAACTCGGCCTCCAGGCGAGCACGGACCGCCTCCCCTTCATCAAGGCACTGATGAAGGGCCTCAGCTTCATGAAGGAAGGCTGCAGCATCAGCCTCCCTCTTCTTGACATCAGCAAGGAGGCGCTGCTCCTTCCTGAAATACTCCTCCCGGGCGCCGTCCACCAAGGTGATTGCCATGTCAGCAGTCTTCTTGATGGCCTCCAACTGCCCGGGGGTGACTCCTGTGCTTCGGTATTGCTCCAGCTCGACAAGCAGTTCAGAGTGCTTGTCGGCGAGCTCGCCGAAAACGCGGCCGAGGATCACCTCTTCCCGAACGAGCTGACAACAAAAGCACAAGGAAAATGTCAAGTCATCAAAATGAAAAGGAATGACAAGGAATAAATAATGGAAAGAGGGCGAAATCATACCAGGGCAACTCGTTCGAAGTGGGTCCGTAAGAACCCCTCGATCTGAGGAAGCTCCGTAGGGACAATCGAACGGTCCTTGGGAGGAATTATCCCATCAAGGAGCCGCATGCACATATCCGGGCTACCCCGTAGGCTCTTCTGGGCGGGGTACCCCTTCTTGGCAAGGTCCCCGCAAGGGACCCAAGGCCTCCGAGAGTCCCCAACCTTAAAAGGCTGGAACAAGCTCGCCATGGAGCAGTACTCCTCGGCGGGAGCCCTCGAGGAGCTGGAAGCAGCAGGCCCCTTCTTTTGGGCCCCAGACTCCTTAGTAGGAGCCGTGGGCACTGAAGAGGCGGGAGGCGCCAAAGACAAGGCCTTCTCCTTAGCGGCGGAAGGGCCCTGAAGAGAGGGAGAAGGAGACGCCGTGTCCAAACCCTTCCCTTTGCTGGCAGAAAGGTCCTTAGGAGGGGAAGGAGAAGGATGTTGGTCGACATCAGGGTGCTCTTCACTCCTGACCTTCTTAGAAGGAGGAGGAGGAGGGTCCCGGGCCACGTCCGCCAAGGACTCCACTGCAAAGCAACAAGACAATAAGTCAGGAGTCAGAGAACCGCAGAATGTAAAAACATTAAATCAACAAAAGGCGAGGTAGTACCTGGTTGGCGAGGGCCAGTAGTGGCCGAAGGAAGCGTCTCCTCGGGCTTCCTCTTGGTCGAACGCCTAGAAGGAGGAGGGGGAGAGCTTAGCAGCACCTGGTCGGAGGACAATCCCGCCGATCCCTGGTCATCAAAGAGACCTATCAGTTTTTTGCTCTTGCTTACAACCTTCCCTACAAGTAATAAAACAAGGGAAGGGTTAGAAAATTACCCAATCATCAAAGATTGGTGTAGCTTGATGAATGCCCGCCATCTCAAGGGCATTCTCGGTAGTCTCCGCCACTGAGCGGATGGACTTGAACTGAGATGACCGATGCAGCCGATATAAATCGTCGATGGCATTCCGATCACTTCCGGACAATTCTTCGAAGGAGGGAGGAAAATCCTTGTCCGGAGCAAACAATTTCCAAGGTACGCCCCCCTTATACAAGAAGTAAAACTTCTTGTAATTGGAGTTAGTGGCCCGAAAATCATCGATCAGGCGGACATGGACGTTCCAAGCCCATCCTTGAGGGCCTCCCCACTCCGAAAACTTCGGCCAGCGGGATTGGAAGTGGTGAAAGTGGTTAGCCCCTGCTGCCAGCCGGAAGAAGCACCGGAACAGGGCCAGTGAATATACCCATTCCTGGCGTAAGCATAGGAACTTGAAGCCGACCCACATTCTGAGGGCATTCGGGACAAGCTGTGTGGGGTGAATCCCGTAAAACTGACACAAGGTCTGTAAATCCTCACAGAGAGGAAAACGCAACCCAGCATCGATCTGGGCCGCATAAATGTAAACCTCTCCATCGTGAGGAAAATGCAGACCTAAGCCAGGATACCTAGGAGCATCCTCCGCACTAAAGCCACCAAGCGCCACCATGGTCTTAAAGTAAGCCGGCTTCAGTTCGTTAGGCTTGATATCTACTCAGAATGATTCAAGTATGGCACAGCAAGTATAAAAACAAAGGAAAACAGAGGATATTGCCAAAATAGAGCAATAAAAGGGCGAAAGTTTACCTTTTGGGGAAAAAATAGGCGTGTTCAGCTCAGGGCCATCTACCACCACTGGGGTGGCCGCAGACCTTCCCACGTCAGGCTGTTTCCCCGCTGAGGAGGGCACAACTTCATCCCTAATGGTCAAGGGAACACCGACATTCTGAGGGGCGCTGGCTTTGTTAGCACCCTTGATGGCCATGTGTTTTATTCGCTGACTTCTGGGGGCCATGGAAATGGTCGAAATGAGAACTGAAGAGGATTGAAAGAGAAAGGGAAGGTTTGCAGCGAAGTTCTGAAAATCTGAAGGAGTGGATAAGCGTAAAAAACAAAATGCAGAAACTGACGTTTCCTATATAGACCAAAAGGGGAGTAACCGCCACGAGCAAATCGAAGCGACGCAGAGGAATAATTGCACCCTTTTGGAAAAAACCGAAGCAATGTCAGAATTCCAAGAGACAACGGTTGGCTGGTACAGACAGCTGTCAAGCTACCCTGGGTTTACGGAAAAGTAAATGTCAGGCGTGCCTCAAGTGACCGTTCGATTTCTGGACAACCGTGCAGTTATTAAATGCTAAAATTCCACTAAGGAGACAAGGTGGTCGCCAACGCACTAATAAAGCTTTAGCAGAAATACCTCGGGTAGATAATGATCGCCTAACTAAGAAAGATAGACTTCCATAAGCCTGAGTCACCTCGAGTGATCGCCAAAAGGGAATAAAAGGAAGGATATTCTTTCGGCTTTGAACAGAGAAGGAATCGCTCGCCAAATGAGCTCGAAGTGTCTCAAAGGCACTGAACCATTACCAAAGACGTCACTATCTAAAACCCTACCAGGAAATCAAGCTCGACTGAAGGAACTTCAATCAAGCTTCGGGGGCAAATGTTGGGTATCGATAGTGACGGCCCAGTAAGAAAAGGCCTCAAAGGCCCAATAACTATAGAGGGGGTAAACCCATGACATCCAAACCGGATCGGCCCAAGTACAAGCCAAACTTGGCCCACCATCGAGTAATCCAGAATCGAGCCCAAAGTCTATAGAGACGCCAAAGGCTCTCAGACTGCTCGCCATTCTCTACCAAGTCGCGACCTTCCACTGCTCGACATGGGAGTGCTCGCCCCGAAGAGAGCCTTGCCTCTCTCCTCTGGTCCCACTAAACCGTTAATAACAGAGTGGCCAAGATATCCCGCATATCCCGGTCACATATTCACTAAAGATTAGATTTGGTAACTGCAATATCTCGCAGTAACTGCCATATCCCACGATCCGAATCTTCAGCAACTCAATATACATTAAGATATTCAGTTGCCTTTATACGGTTCTATCTCTCTTACCCTATAAATATCCTTGCTTTACATACGTACTTTACGTTTTGAGTTTTATACACACATATACTCATTTAAGCATCGGAGAGGGACCCAGAGGCACCCCCTCTGTTGCGCTCCCCTACTTGCAGGTTCACCGGAGTTGGAGCTGAAGCGTCATCCCAACCTTGTCTGGTATTCAATTCACTGCCAGATCAGCATTCAGGATTTCACGATCCAACAAAGTTCTTCTTCAATAGGCAAGGGCGGTGGTTAGGATGATACCTATTTAAGCAGAGCGAATTCAGTTGTGGGCTTGCCCTTGGAGGAGGGAGGAGGAAACGCTCTAGATGATTCACTATTATTCGACGAATCGTATTCATCCGCTGCGTTCTTCATCTCCTCCTCCCTGGACTGATAAGACAGAAAATCATTCATGGATGGGAGTATATCCATAAGAAATTTCGCGTCGACATTAAGTTAGAATGAACAATTTTTCACCAAAGTGTGAAGGACCCTATAAGGTCGTCAATATCCTCCATCCAAACGCCTATGAAATAGATGACGATGAAGGAAAGAAGTTGAAGAATAATTTATTGGTGAACATTTGAAAAAAAATATGCTTAAACGCTGCCACCAGATTGTGTAAATTGTACTTGAAACTTTTATGAAAGTCTTGTTCGATATACAAAAATGGCGTCGCTTCATTTGAGTAACTTAATGGCGAAATATTTCAGTTCAGAATCCTTAGGCAAAGGTGATGAAGGACTATACAAGACTAAGGCGTTTTAAACACTCAGTCGATATTGAAACACACAAGATATTAAGACGTTTGAAAGACTTAGCCAAATTAAATAGATGAAACTTGAAGCGCATAAATGTTTTCATATCACAAAATGCCATAAATACAAAACGCCTTGCGAGGAGGACATAATGAAAAGGAGACTACAAATATGACAGAAAAACGACTAAGTAAAACCTATGATTATGCATAGTCACTTGGAAGAGGATCTTCTTTTCGAGGATAAGGTTGGTGAAGTTCTTCTTCAATAGGCAAGGGCGGTGGTTAGGATGATATCTCCTCAAGCAGAGCGAATTCAGTTGTGGGCTTGCCCTTGGAGGAGGGAGGAGGAGACGCTCTAGATGATTCACTATTATTCGTCGAATCGTATTCATCCGCTGCTTTCTTCATCCCCTCCTCCCTGGACAGATAAGACAGAAAATCATTCATGGATGGGAGCGTATCCATAGGAAAATTGGCGTCGGCATTAAGCTAAAATGAACAATTTTTCACGAAAGTGGGAAGGACCCTATAAGGTCGTCGTTATCCCCCATCCAAACGCCTATGTAATAGATGACGATGAAGGTTAGAAGTTGAAGAATAATTTTAATTGTGAACATTTGAAAAAAAAATATGCTTAAACGCTGCCATCCAATAGTGTAAATTGTACTTGAAACTTTTATGAAAGTCTTGTTCGATATACAAAAATGGAGTCGCTTCATTTTAGTAACTTAATGGCGAAATGCTTATGTTCTGAATCCTTAGGCAAAGGTGATGAAGGAGTATACAAGACTAAGGCGTTTTAAACACTCCGTCGATATTGAAACACACAAGATATTAAGACGTTTGAAACACTTAGCCAAATTAAATAGATGAAAATTGAAGCGCATAAATGTTTCATTTCACAAAATGCCATAAATACAAAACGCCTTGCGTGGAGGACATAATGAAAAGAAGATTACGAATATGACAGAAAAACGACTAAGTAAAACCTATGATTATGCATAGTCACTTGGAAGAGGATCTTCTTTTTGAGGATAAGGTTGGTGAAGTTCTTCTTCAATAGGCAAGGGCGGTGGTTAGGATGATACCTCCTCAAGCAGAGCGAATTCAGTTGTGGGCTTGCCCTTGGAGGAGGGAGGAGGAGACGCTCTAGATGATTCACTATTATTCGTCGAATCGTATTCATCCGCTGCTTTCTTCATCCCCTCCTCCCTGGACAGATAAGACAGAAAATCATTCATGGATGGGAGCGTATCCATAGGAAAATTCGCGTCGGCATTAAGCTAAAATGAACAATTTTTCACGAAAGTGGGAAGGACCCTATAAGGTCGTCGTTATCCCCCATCCAAACGCCTATGTAATAGATAACGATGAAGGATAGAAGTTGAAGAATAATTTTAATTGTGAACATTTGAAAAAAATATGCTTAAACACTGCCATCCAATTGTGTAAATTGTACTTGAAACTTTTATGAAAGTCTTGTTCGATATACAAAAATGGAGTCGCTTCATTTTAGTAACTTAATGGCGAAATGCTTATGTTCTGAATCCTTAGGCAAAGGTGATGAAGGAGTATACAAGACTAAGGCGTTTTAAACACTCCGTCGATATTGAAACACACAAGATATTAAGACGTTTGAAACACTTAGCCAAATTAAATAGATGAAAATTGAAGCGCATAAATGTTTCATTTCACAAAATGCCATAAATACAAAACGCCTTGCGTGGAGGACATAATGAAAAGAAGATTACGAATATGACAGAAAAACGACTAAGTAAAACCTATGATTATACATAATCACTTGGATGAGGATCTTATTTTCGAGGATAAGGTTGGTGAAGTTCTTCTTCAATAGGCAAGGGCGGTGGTTAGGATGATACCTATTTAAGCAGAGCGAATTCAGTTGTGGGCTTGCCCTTTGAGGAGGGAGGAGGAGACACTCTAGATGATTCACTATTATTCGACGAATCGTATTCATCCGCTGCGTTCTTCATCTCCTCCTCCCTGGACAGATAAGACAGAAAATCATTCATGGATGGGAGCGTATCCATAGGAAAATTCGCGTCGGCATTAAGCTAAAATGAACAATTTTTCACGAAAGTGGGAAGGACCCTATAAGGTCGTCGTTATCCCCCATCCAAACGCCTATGTAATAGATGACGATGAAGGATAGAAGTTGAAGAATAATTTTAATTGTGAACATTTGAAAAAAATATGCTTAAACACTGCCATCCAATTGTGTAAATTGTACTTGAAACTTTTATGAAAGTCTTGTTCGATATACAAAAATGGAGTCGCTTCATTTTAGTAACTTAATGGCGAAATGCTTATGTTCTGAATCCTTAGGCAAAGGTGATGAAGGAGTATACAAGACTAAGGCGTTTTAAACACTCCGTCGATATTGAAACACACAAGATATTAAGACGTTTGAAACACTTAGCCAAATTAAATAGATGAAAATTGAAGCGCATAAATGTTTCATTTCACAAAATGCCATAAATACAAAACGCCTTGCGTGGAGGACATAATGAAAAGAAGATTACGAATATGACAGAAAAACGACTAAGTAAAACCTATGATTATGCATAGTCACTTGGAAGAGGATCTTCTTTTTGAGGATAAGGTTGGTGAAGTTCTTCTTCAATAGGCAAGGGCGGTGGTTAGGATGATACCTCCTCAAGCAGAGCGAATTCAGTTGTGGGCTTGCCCTTGGAGGAGGGAGGAGGAGACGCTCTAGATGATTCACTATTATTCGTCGAATCGTATTCATCCGCTGCTTTCTTCATCCCCTCCTCCCTGGACAGATAAGACAGAAAATCATTCATGGATGGGAGCGTATCCATAGGAAAATTCGCGTCGGCATTAAGCTAAAATTAACAATTTTTCACGAAAGTGGGAAGGACCCTATAAGGTCGTCGTTATCCCCCATCCAAACGCCTATGTAATAGATAACGATGAAGGATAGAAGTTGAAGAATAATTTTAATTGTGAACATTTGAAAAAAATATGCTTAAACACTGCCATCCAATTGTGTAAATTGTACTTGAAACTTTTATGAAAGTCTTGTTCGATATACAAAAATGGAGTCGCTTCATTTTAGTAACTTAATGGCGAAATGCTTATGTTCTGAATCCTTAGGCAAAGGTGATGAAGGAGTATACAAGACTAAGGCGTTTTAAACACTCCGTCGATATTGAAACACACAAGATATTAAGACGTTTGAAACACTTAGCCAAATTAAATAGATGAAAATTGAAGCGCATAAATGTTTCATTTCACAAAATGCCATAAATACAAAACGCCTTGCGTGGAGGACATAATGAAAAGAAGATTACGAATATGACAGAAAAACGACTAAGTAAAACCTATGATTATGCATAGTCACTTGGATGAGGATCTTATTTTCGAGGATAAGGTTGGTGAAGTTCTTCTTCAATAGGCAAGGGCGGTGGTTAGGATGATACCTATTTAAGCAGAGCGAATTCAGTTGTGGGCTTGCCCTTGGAGGAGGGAGGAGGAAACGCTCTAGATGATTCACTATTATTCGACGAATCGTATTCATCCGCTGCGTTCTTCATCTCCTCCTCCCTGGACTGATAAGACAGAAAATCATTCATGGATGGGAGCATATCCATAAGAAATTTCGCGTCGACATTAAGTTAGAATGAACAATTTTTCACCAAAGTGTGAAGGACCCTATAAGGTCGTCAATATCCTCCATCCAAACGCCTATGAAATAGATGACGATGAAGGAAAGAAGTTGAAGAATAATTTATTGGTGAACATTTGAAAAAAAATATGCTTAAACGCTGCCACCAGATTGTGTAAATTGTACTTGAAACTTTTATGAAAGTCTTGTTCGATATACAAAAATGGCGTCGCTTCATTTGAGTAACTTAATGGCGAAATATTTCAGTTCAGAATCCTTAGGCAAAGGTGATGAAGGACTATACAAGACTAAGGCGTTTTAAACACTCAGTCGATATTGAAACACACAAGATATTAAGACGTTTGAAAGACTTAGCCAAATTAAATAGATGAAACTTGAAGCGCATAAATGTTTTCATATCACAAAATGCCATAAATACAAAACGCCTTGCGAGGAGGACATAATGAAAAGGAGACTACAAATATGACAGAAAAACGACTAAGTAAAACCTATGATTATGCATAGTCACTTGGAAGAGGATCATCTTTTCGAGGATAAGGTTGGTGAAGTTCTTCTTCAATAGGCAAGGGCGGTGGTTAGGATGATATCTCCTCAAGCAGAGCGAATTCAGTTGTGGGCTTGCCCTTGGAGGAGGGAGGAGGAGACGCTCTAGATGATTCACTATTATTCGTCGAATCGTATTCATCCGCTGCTTTCTTCATCCCCTCCTCCCTGGACAGATAAGACAGAAAATCATTCATGGATGGGAGCGTATCCATAGGAAAATTGGCGTCGGCATTAAGCTAAAATGAACAATTTTTCACGAAAGTGGGAAGGACCCTATAAGGTCGTCGTTATCCCCCATCCAAACGCCTATGTAATAGATGACGATGAAGGATAGAAGTTGAAGAATAATTTTAATTGTGAACATTTGAAAAAAATATGCTTAAACACTGCCATCCAATTGTGTAAATTGTACTTGAAACTTTTATGAAAGTCTTGTTCGATATACAAAAATGGAGTCGCTTCATTTTAGTAACTTAATGGCGAAATGCTTATGTTCTGAATCCTTAGGCAAAGGTGATGAAGGAGTATACAAGACTAAGGCGTTTTAAACACTCCGTCGATATTGAAACACACAAGATATTAAGACGTTTGAAACACTTAGCCAAATTAAATAGATGAAAATTGAAGCGCATAAATGTTTCATTTCACAAAATGCCATAAATACAAAACGCCTTGCGTGGAGGACATAATGAAAAGAAGATTACGAATATGACAGAAAAACGACTAAGTAAAACCTATGATTATGCATAGTCACTTGGAAGAGGATCTTCTTTTTGAGGATAAGGTTGGTGAAGTTCTTCTTCAATAGGCAAGGGCGGTGGTTAGGATGATACCTCCTCAAGCAGAGCGAATTCAGTTGTGGGCTTGCCCTTGGAGGAGGGAGGAGGAGACGCTCTAGATGATTCACTATTATTCGTCGAATCGTATTCATCCGCTGCTTTCTTCATCCCCTCCTCCCTGGACAGATAAGACAGAAAATCATTCATGGATGGGAGCGTATCCATAGGAAAATTCGCGTCGGCATTAAGCTAAAATGAACAATTTTTCACGAAAGTGGGAAGGACCCTATAAGGTCGTCGTTATCCCCCATCCAAACGCCTATGTAATAGATAACGATGAAGGATAGAAGTTGAAGAATAATTTTAATTGTGAACATTTGAAAAAAATATGCTTAAACACTGCCATCCAATTGTGTAAATTGTACTTGAAACTTTTATGAAAGTCTTGTTCGATATACAAAAATGGAGTCGCTTCATTTTAGTAACTTAATGGCGAAATGCTTATGTTCTGAATCCTTAGGCAAAGGTGATGAAGGAGTATACAAGACTAAGGCGTTTTAAACACTCCGTCGATATTGAAACACACAAGATATTAAGACGTTTGAAACACTTAGCCAAATTAAATAGATGAAAATTGAAGCGCATAAATGTTTCATTTCACAAAATGCCATAAATACAAAACGCCTTGCGTGGAGGACATAATGAAAAGAAGATTACGAATATGACAGAAAAACGACTAAGTAAAACCTATGATTATGCATAGTCACTTGGAAGAGGATCTTCTTTTTGAGGATAAGGTTGGTGAAGTTCTTCTTCAATAGGCAAGGGCGGTGGTTAGGATGATACCTCCTCAAGCAGAGCGAATTCAGTTGTGGGCTTGCCCTTGGAGGAGGGAGGAGGAGACGCTCTAGATGATTCACTATTATTCGTCGAATCGTATTCATCCGCTGCTTTCTTCATCCCCTCCTCCCTGGACAGATAAGACAGAAAATCATTCATGGATGGGAGCGTATCCATAGGAAAATTCGCGTCGGCATTAAGCTAAAATGAACAATTTTTCACGAAAGTGGGAAGGACCCTATAAGGTCGTCGTTATCCCCCATCCAAACGCCTATGTAATAGATGACGATGAAGGATAGAAGTTGAAGAATAATTTTAATTGTGAACATTTGAAAAAAATATGCTTAAACACTGCCATCCAATTGTGTAAATTGAACTTGAAACTTTTATGAAAGTCTTGTTCGATATACAAAAATGGAGTCGCTTCATTTTAGTAACTTAATGGCGAAATGCTTATGTTCTGAATCCTTAGGCAAAGGTGATGAAGGAGTATACAAGACTAAGGCGTTTTAAACACTCCGTCGATATTGAAACACACAAGATATTAAGACGTTTGAAACACTTAGCCAAATTAAATAGATGAAAATTGAAGCGCATAAATGTTTCATTTCACAAAATGCCATAAATACAAAACGCCTTGCGTGGAGGACATAATGAAAAGAAGATTACGAATATGACAGAAAAACGACTAAGTAAAACCTATGATTATGCATAGTCACTTGGATGAGGATCTTATTTTCGAGGATAAGGTTGGTGAAGTTCTTCTTCAATAGGCAAGGGCGGTGGTTAGGATGTTACCTCCTTAAGCAGAGCGAATTCAGTTGTGGGCTTGGCCTTGGAGGAGGGAGGAGGAGACGCTCTAGATGATTCACTATTATTCGACGAATCGTATTCATCCGCTGCGTTCTTCATCTCCTCCTCCCTGGACTGATAAGACAGAAAATCATTCATGGATGGGAGCATATCCATAAGAAATTTCGCGTCGACATTAAGTTAGAATGAACAATTTTTCACCAAAGTGTGAAGGACCCTATAAGGTCGTCAATATCCTCCATCCAAACGCCTATGAAATAGATGACGATGAAGGAAAGAAGTTAAAGAATAATTTATTGGTGAACATTTGAAAAAAAATATGCTTAAACGCTGCCACCCCGATTTTGTAAATTGTACTTGAAAATTTTATGAAAGTCTTGTTCGATATACAAAAATGGCGTCGCTTCATTTGAGTAACTTAATGGCGAAATATTTCAGTTCAGAATCCTTAGGCAAAGGTGATGAAGGACTATACAAGACTAAGGCGTTTTAAACACTCAGTCGATATTGAAACACACAAGATATTAAGACGTTTGAAAGACTTAGCCAAATTAAATAGATGAAACTTGAAGCGCATAAATGTTTTCATATCACAAAATGCCATAAATACAAAACGCCTTGCGAGGAGGACATAATGAAAAGGAGACTACAAATATGACAGAAAAACGACTAAGTAAAACCTATGATTATGCATAGTCACTTGGAAGAGGATCTTCTTTTCGAGTATAAGGTTGGTGAAGTTCTTCTTCAAGAGGCAAGGGCGGTGGTTAGGATGATATCTCCTCAAGCAGAGCGAATTCAGTTGTGGGCTTGCCCTTGGAGGAGGGAGGAGGAGACGCTCTAGATGATTCACTATTATTCGTCGAATCGTATTCATCCGCTGCTTTCTTCATCCCCTCCTCCCTAGACAGATAAGACAGAAAATCATTCATGGATGGGAACGTATCCATAGGAAAATTCGCGTCGGCATTAAGCTAAAATGAACAATTTTTCACGAAAGTGGGAAGGACCCTATAAGGTCGTCGTTATCCCCCATCCAAACGCCTATGTAATAGATGACGATGAAGGATAGAAGTTAAAGAATAATTTTAATTGTGAACATTTGAAAAAAATATGCTTAAACACTGCCATCCAATTGTGTAAATTATACTTGAAACTTTTATGAAAGTCTTGTTCGATATACAAAAATGGAGTCGCTTCATTTTAGTAACTTAATGGCGAAATGCTTATGTTCTGAATCCTTAGGCAAAGGTGATGAAGGAGTATACAAGACTAAGGCGTTTTAAACACTCCGTCGATATTGAAACACACAAGATATTAAGACGTTTGAAACACTTAGCCAAATTAAATAGATGAAAATTGAAGCGCATAAATGTTTCATTTCACAAAATGCCATAAATACAAAACGCCTTGCGTGGAGGACATAATGAAAAGAAGATTACGAATATGACAGAAAAACGACTAAGTAAAACCTATGATTATGCATAGTCACTTGGATGAGGATCTTATTTTCGAGGATAAGGTTGGTGAAGTTCTTCTTCAATAGGCAAGGGCGGTGGTTAGGATGATACCTCCTTAAGCAGAGCGAATTCAGTTGTGGGCTTGGCCTTGGAGGAGGGAGGAGGAGACGCTCTAGATGATTCACTATTATTCGACGAATCGTATTCATCCGCTGCGTTCTTCATCTCCTCCTCCCTGGACTGATAAGACAGAAAATCATTCATGGATGGGAGCATATCCATAAGAAATTTCGCGTCGACATTAAGTTAGAATGAACAATTTTTCACCAAAGTGTGAAGGACCCTATAAGGTCGTCAATATCCTCCATCCAAACGCCTATGAAATAGATGACGATGAAGGAAAGAAGTTGAAGAATAATTTATTGGTGAACATTTGAAAAAAAATATGCTTAAACGCTGCCACCCGATTTTGTAAATTGTACTTGAAAATTTTATGAAAGTCTTGTTCGATATACAAAAATGGCGTCGCTTCATTTGAGTAACTTAATGGCGAAATATTTCAGTTCAGAATCCTTAGGCAAAGGTGATGAAGGACTATACAAGACTAAGGCGTTTTAAACACTCAGTCGATATTGAAACACACAAGATATTAAGGCGTTTGAAAGACTTAGCCAAATTAAATAGATGAAACTTGAAGCGCATAAATGTTTTCATATCACAAAATGCCATAAATACAAAACGCCTTGCGAGGAGGACATAATGAAAAGGAGACTACAAATATGACAGAAAAACGACTAAGTAAAACCTATGATTATGCATAGTCACTTGGAAGAGGATCTTCTTTTCGAGGATAAGGTTGGTGAAGTTCTTCTTCAATAGGCAAGGGCGGTGGTTAGGATGATATCTCCTCAAGCAGAGCGAATTCAGTTGTGGGCTTGCCCTTGGAGGAGGGAGGAGGAGACGCTCTAGATGATTCACTATTATTCGTCGAATCGTATTCATCCGCTGCTTTCTTCATCCCCTCCTCCCTGGACAGATAAGACAGAAAATCATTCATGGATGGGAGCGTATCCATAGGAAAATTCGCGTCGGCATTAAGCTAAAATGAACAATTTTTCACGAAAGTGGGAAGGACCCTATAAGGTCGTCGTTATCCCCCATCCAAACGCCTATGTAATAGATGACGATGAAGGATAGAAGTTGAAGAATAATTTTAATTGTGAACATTTGAAAAAAATATGCTTAAACACTGCCATCCAATTGTGTAAATTGTACTTGAAACTTTTATGAAAGTCTTGTTCGATATACAAAAATGGAGTCGCTTCATTTTAGTAACTTAATGGCGAAATGCTTATGTTCTGAATCCTTAGGCAAAGGTGATGAAGGAGTATACAAGACTAAGGCGTTTTAAACACTCCGTCGATATTGAAACACACAAGATATTAAGACGTTTGAAACACTTAGCCAAATTAAATAGATGAAAATTGAAGCGCATAAATGTTTCATTTCACAAAATGCCATAAATACAAAACGCCTTGCGTGGAGGACATAATGAAAAGAAGATTACGAATATGACAGAAAAACGACTAAGTAAAACCTATGATTATGCATAGTCACTTGGATGAGGATCTTATTTTCGAGGATAAGGTTGGTGAAGTTCTTCTTCAATAGGCAAGGGCGGTGGTTAGGATGATACCTCCTTAAGCATAGCGAATTCAGTTGTGGGCTTGGCCTTGGAGGAGGGAGGAGGAGACGCTCTAGATGATTCACTATTATTCGACGAATCGTATTCATCCGCTGCGTTCTTCATCTCCTCCTCCCTGGACTGATAAGACAGAAAATCATTCATGGATGGGAGCATATCCATAAGAAATTTCGCGTCGACATTAAGTTAGAATGAACAATTTTTCACCAAAGTGTGAAGGACCCTATAAGGTCGTCAATATCCTCCATCCAAACGCCTATGAAATAGATGACGATGAAGGAAAGAAGTTGAAGAATAATTTATTGGTGAACATTTGAAAAATAATATGCTTAAACGCTGCCACCCGATTTTGTAAATTGTACTTGAAAATTTTATGAAAGTCTTGTTCGATATACAAAAATGGCGTCGCTTCATTTGAGTAACTTAATGGCGAAATATTTCAGTTCAGAATCCTTAGGCAAAGGTGATGAAGGACTATACAAGACTAAGGCGTTTTAAACACTCAGTCGATATTGAAACACACAAGATATTAAGACGTTTGAAAGACTTAGCCAAATTAAATAGATGAAACTTGAAGCGCATAAATGTTTTCATATCACAAAATGCCATAAATACAAAACGCCTTGCGAGGAGGACATAATGAAAAGGAGACTACAAATATGACAGAAAAACGACTAAGTAAAACCTATGATTATGCATAGTCACTTGGAAGAGGATCTTCTTTTCGAGGATAAGGTTGGTGAAGTTCTTCTTCAATAGGCAAGGGCGGTGGTTAGGATGATATTTCCTCAAGCAGAGCGAATTCAGTTGTGGGCTTGCCCTTGGAGGAGGGAGGAGGAGACGCTCTAGATGATTCACTATTATTCGTCGAATCGTATTCATCCGCTGCTTTCTTCATCCCCTCCTCCCTGGACAGATAAGACAGAAAATCATTCATGGATGGGAGCGTATCCATAGGAAAATTCGCGTCGGCATTAAGCCAAAATGAACAATTTTTCACGAAAGTGGGAAGGACCCTATAAGGTCGTCGTTATCCCCCATCCAAACGCCTATGTAATAGATGACGATGAAGGATAGAAGTTGAAGAATAATTTTAATTGTGAACATTTGAAAAAAATATGCTTAAACACTGCCATCCAATTGTGTAAATTGTACTTGAAACTTTTATGAAAGTCTTGTTCGATATACAAAAATGGAGTCGCTTCATTTTAGTAACTTAATGGCGAAATGCTTATGTTCTGAATCCTTAGGCAAAGGTGATGAAGGAGTATACAAGACTAAGGCGTTTTAAACACTCCGTCGATATTGAAACACACAAGATATTAAGACGTTTGAAACACTTAGCCAAATTAAATAGATGAAAATTGAAGCGCATAAATGTTTCATTTCACAAAATGCCATAAATACAAAACGCCTTGCGTGGAGGACATAATGAAAAGAAGATTACGAATATGACAGAAAAACGACTAAGTAAAACCTATGATTATGCATAGTCACTTGGATGAGGATCTTATTTTCGAGGATAAGGTTGGTGAAGTTCTTCTTCAATAGGCAAGGGCGGTGGTTAGGATGATACCTGCTTAAGCAGAGCGAATTCAGTTGTGGGCTTGGCCTTGGAGGAGGGAGGAGGAGACGCTCTAGATGATTCACTATTATTCGACGAATCGTATTCATCCGCTGCGTTCTTCATCTCCTCCTCCCTGGACTGATAAGACAGAAAATCATTCATGGATGGGAGCATATCCATAAGAAATTTCGCGTCGACATTAAGTTAGAATGAACAATTTTTCACCAAAGTGTGAAGGACCCTATAAGGTCGTCAATATCCTCCATCCAAACGCCTATGAAATAGATGACGATGAAGGAAAGAAGTTGAAGAATAATTTATTGGTGAACATTTGAAAAAAAATATGCTTAAACGCTGCCACCCCGATTTTGTAAATTGTACTTGAAAATTTTATGAAAGTCTTGTTCGATATACAAAAATGGCGTCGCTTCATTTGAGTAACTTAATGGCGAAATATTTCAGTTCAGAATCCTTAGGCAAAGGTGATGAAGGACTATACAAGACTAAGGCGTTTTAAACACTCAGTCGATATTGAAACACACAAGATATTAAGACGTTTGAAAGACTTAGCCAAATTAAATAGATGAAACTTGAAGCGCATAAATGTTTTCATATCACAAAATGCCATAAATACAAAACGCCTTGCGAGGAGGACATAATGAAAAGGAGACTACAAATATGACAGAAAAACGACTAAGTAAAACCTATGATTATGCATAGTCACTTGGAAGAGGATCTTCTTTTCGAGGATAAGGTTGGTGAAGTTCTTCTTCAATAGGCAAGGGCGGTGGTTAGGATGATATCTCCTCAAGCAGAGCGAATTCAGTTGTGGGCTTGCCCTTAGAGGAGGGAGGAGGACACGCTCTAGATGATTCACTATTATTCGTCGAATCGTATTCATCCGCTGCTTTCTTCATCCCCTTCTCCCTGGACAGATAAGACAGAAAATCATTCATGGATGGGAGCGTATCCATAGGAAAATTCGCGTCGGCATTAAACTAAAATGAACAATTTTTCACGAAAGTGGGAAGGACCCTATAAAGTCGTCGTTATCCCCCATCCAAACGCCTATGTAATAGATGACGATGAAGGAAAGAAGTTGAAGAATAATTTTAATTGTGAACATTTGAAAAAAATATGCTTAAACGCTGCCATCCAATTGTGTAAATTGTACTTGAAACTTTTATGAAAGTCTTGTTCGATATACAAAAATGGAGTCGCTTCATTTTAGTAACTTAATGGCGAAATGCTTATGTTCTGAATCCTTAGGCAAAGGTGATGAAGGAGTATACAAGACTAAGGCGTTTTAAACACTCCGTCGATATTGAAACACACAAGATATTAAGACGTTTGAAACACTTAGCCAAATTAAATAGATGAAAATTGAAGCGCATAAATGTTTCATTTCACAAAATGCCATAAATACAAAACGCCTTGCGTGGAGGACATAATGAAAAGAAGATTACGAATATGACAGAAAAACGACTAAGTAAAACCTATGATTATACATAGTCACTTGGATGAGGACCTTATTTTCGAGGATAAGGTTGGTGAAGTTCTTCTTCAATAGGCAAGGGCGGTGGTTAGGATGATACCTATTTAAGCAGAGCGAATTCAGTTGTGGGCTTGCCCTTTGAGGAGGGAGGAGGAGACGCTCTAGATGATTCACTATTATTCGACGAATCGTATTCATCCGCTGCGTTCTTCATCTCCTCCTCCCTGGACTGATAAGACAGAAAATCATTCATGGATGGGAGCATATCCATAAGAAATTTCGCGTCGACATTAAGTTAGAATGAACAATTTTTCACCAAAGTTTGAAGGACCCTATAAGGTCGTCAATATCCTCCATCCAAACGCCTATGAAATAGATGACGATGAAGGAAAGAAGTTGAAGAATAATTTATTGGTGAACTTTTGAAAAAAAATATGCTTAAACGCTGCCACCCGATTTTGTAAATTGTACTTGAAAATTTTATGAAAGTCTTGTTCTATATACAAAAATGGCGTCGCTTCATTTGAGTAACTTAATGGCGAAATATTTCAGTTCAGAATCCTTAGGCAAAGGTGATGAAGGACTATACAAGACTAAGGCGTTTTGAACACTCAGTCGATATTGAAACACACAAGATATTAAGACGTTTGAAAGACTTAGCCAAATTAAATAGATGAAACTTGAAGCGCATAAATGTTTTCATATCACAAAATGCCATAAATACAAAACGCCTTGCGAGGAGGACATAATGAAAAGGAGACTACAAATATGACAGAAAAATGACTAAGTAAAACCTATGATTATGCATAGTCACTTGGAAGAGGATCTTCTTTTCGAGGATAAGGTTGGTGAAGTTCTTCTTCAATAGGCAAGGGCGGTGGTTAGGATGATATCTCCTCAAGCAGAGTGAATTCAGTTGTGGGCTTGCCCTTGGAGGAGGGAGGAGGAGACGCTCTAGATGATTCACTATTATTCGTCGAATCGTATTCATCCGCTGCTTTCTTCATCCCCTCCTCCCTGGACAGATAAGACAGAAAATCATTCATGGATGGGAGCGTATCCATAGGAAAATTCGCGTCGGCATTAAGCTAAAATGAACATTTTTTCACGAAAGTGGGAAGGACCCTATAAGGTCGTCGTTATCCCCCATCCAAACGCCTATGTAATAGATGACGATGAAGGAAAGAAGTTGAAGAATAATTTTAATTGTGAACATTTGAAAAAAATATGCTTAAACGCTGCCATCCAATTGTGTAAATTGTACTTGAAACTTTTATGAAAGTCTTGTTCGATATACAAAAATGGAGTCGCTTCATTTTAGTAACTTAATGGCGAAATGCTTATGTTCTGAAACCTTAGGCAAAGGTTATGAAGGAGTATACAAGACTAAGGCGTTTTAAACACTCCGTCGATATTGAAACACACAAGATATTAAGACGTTTGAAACACTTAGCCAAATTAAATAGATGAAAATTGAAGCGCATAAATGTTTCATTTCACAAAATGCCATAAATACAAAACGCCTTGCGTGGAGGACATAATGAAAAGAGGATTACGAATATGACAGAAAAACTTCTAAGTAAAACCTATGATTATGCATAGTCACTTGGATGAGGATCTTATTTTCGAGGATAAGGTTGGTGAAGTTCTTCTTCAATAGGCAAGGGCGGTGGTTAGGATGATACCTCCTTAAGCATAGCGAATTCAGTTGTGGGCTTGCCCTTGGAGGAGGGAGGAGGAGACGCTCTAGATGATTCACTATTATTCGACGAATCGTATTCATCCGCTGCGTTCTTCATCTCCTCCTCCCTGGACTGATAAGACAGAAAATCATTCATGGATGGGAGCATATCCATAAGAAATTTCGCGTCGACATTAAGATAGAATGAACAATTTTTCACCAAAGTGTGAAGGACCCTATAAGGTCGTCAATATCCTCCATCCAAACGCCTATGAAATAGATGACGATGAAGGAAAGAAGTTGAAGAATAATTTATTGGTGAACATTTGAAAAAAAATATGCTTAAACGCTGCCACCCGATTGTGTAAATTGTACTTGAAAATTTTATGAAAGTCTTGTTCGATATACAAAAATGGCGTCGCTTCATTTGAGTAACTTAATGGCGAAATATTTCAGTTCAGAATCCTTAGGCAAAGGTGATGAAGGACTATACAAGACTAAGGCGTTTTGAACACTCAGTCGATATTGAAACACACAAGATATTAAGACGTTTGAAAGACTTAGCCAAATTAAATAGATGAAACTTGAAGCGCATAAATGTTTTCATATCACAAAATGCCATAAATACAAAACGCCTTGCGAGGAGGACATAATGAAAAGGAGACTACAAATATGACAGAAAAACGACTAAGTAAAACCTATGATTATGCATAGTCACTTGGAAGAGGATCTTCTTTTCGAGGATAAGGTTGGTGAAGTTCTTCTTCAATAGGCAAGGGCGGTGGTTAGGATGATATCTCCTCAAGCAGAGTGAATTCAGTTGTGGGCTTGCCCTTGGAGGAGGGAGGAGGAGACGCTCTAGATGATTCACTATTATTCGTCGAATCGTATTCATCCGCTGCTTTCTTCATCCCCTCCTCCCTGGACAGATAAGACAGAAAATCATTCATGGATGGGAGCGTATCCATAGGAAAATTCGCGTCGGCATTAAGCTAAAATGAACATTTTTTCACGAAAGTGGGAAGGACCCTATAAGGTCGTCGTTATCCCCCATCCAAACGCCTATGTAATAGATGACGATGAAGGAAAGAAGTTGAAGAATAATTTTAATTGTGAACATTTGAAAAAAATATGCTTAAACGCTGCCATCCAATTGTGTAAATTGTACTTGAAACTTTTATGAAAGTCTTGTTCGATATACAAAAATGGAGTCGCTTCATTTTAGTAACTTAATGGCGAAATGCTTATGTTCTGAAACCTTAGGCAAAGGTGATGAAGGAGTATACAAGACTAAGGCGTTTTAAACACTCCGTCGATATTGAAACACACAAGATATTAAGACGTTTGAAACACTTAGCCAAATTAAATAGATGAAAATTGAAGCGCATAAATGTTTCATTTCACAAAATGCCATAAATACAAAACGCCTTGCGTGGAGGACATAATGAAAAGAAGATTACGAATATGACAGAAAAACTTCTAAGTAAAACCTATGATTATGCATAGTCACTTGGATGAGGATCTTATTTTCGAGGATAAGGTTGGTGAAGTTCTTCTTCAATAGGCAAGGGCGGTGGTTAGGATGATACCTCCTTAAGCATAGCGAATTCAGTTGTGGGCTTGCCCTTGGAGGAGGGAGGAGGAGACGCTCTAGATGATTCACTATTATTCGACGAATCGTATTCATCCGCTGCGTTCTTCATCTCCTCCTCCCTGGACTGATAAGACAGAAAATCATTCATGGATGGGAGCATATCCATAAGAAATTTCGCGTCGACATTAAGATAGAATGAACAATTTTTCACCAAAGTGTGAAGTACCCTATAAGGTCGTCAATATCCTCCATCCAAACGCCTATGAAATAGATGACGATGAAGGAAAGAAGTTGAAGAATAATTTATTGGTGAACATTTGAAAAAAAATATGCTTAAACGCTGCCACCCGATTGTGTAAATTGTACTTGAAAATTTTATGAAAGTCTTGTTCGATATACAAAAATGGCGTCGCTTCATTTGAGTAACCTAATGGCGAAATATTTCAGTTCAGAATCCTTAGCAAAGGTGATGAAGGACTATACAAGACTAAGGCGTTTTGAACACTCAGTCGATATTGAAACACACAAGATATTAAGACGTTTGAAAGACTTAGCCAAATTAAATAGATGAAACTTGAAGCGCATAAATGTTTTCATATCACAAAATGCCATAAATACAAAACGCCTTGCGAGGAGGACATAATGAAAAGGAGACTACAAATATGACAGAAAAACGACTAAGTAAAACCTATGATTATGCATAGTCACTTGGAAGAGGATCTTCTTTTCGAGGATAAGGTTGGTGAAGTTCTTCTTCAATAGGCAAGGGCGGTGGTTAGGATGATATCTCCTCAAGCAGAGCGAATTCAGTTGTGGGCTTGCCCTTGGAGGAGGGAGGAGGAGACGCTCTAGATGATTCACTATTATTCGTCGAATCGTATTCATCCGCTGCTTTCTTCATCCCCTCCTCCCTGGACAGATAAGACAGAAAATCATTCATGGATGGGAGCGTATCCATAGGAAAATTCGCGTCGGCATTAAGCTAAAATGAACATTTTTTCACGAAAGTGGGAAGGACCCTATAAGGTCATCGTTATCCCCCATCCAAACGCCTATGTAATAGATGACGATGAAGGAAAGAAGTTGAAGAATAATTTTAATTGTGAACATTTGAAAAAAATATGCTTAAACGCTGCCATCCAATTGTGTAAATTGTACTTGAAACTTTTATGAAAGTCTTGTTCGATATACAAAAATGGAGTCGCTTCATTTTAGTAACTTAATGGCGAAATGCTTATGTTCTGAAACCTTAGGCAAAGGTGATGAAGGAGTATACAAGACTAAGGCGTTTTAAACACTCCGTCGATATTGAAACACACAAGATATTAAGACGTTTGAAACACTTAGCCAAATTAAATAGATGAAAATTGAAGCGCATAAATGTTTCATTTCACAACATGCCATAAATACAAAACGCCTTGCGTGGAGGACATAATGAAAAGAAGATTACGAATATGACAGAAAAACTTCTAAGTAAAACCTATGATTATGCATAGTCACTTGGATGAGGATCTTATTTTCGAGGATAAGGTTGGTGAAGTTCTTCTTCAATAGGCAAGGGCGGTGGTTAGGATGATACCTCCTTAAGCATAGCGAATTCAGTTGTGGGCTTGCCCTTGGAGGAGGGAGGAGGAGACGCTCTAGATGATTCACTATTATTCGACGAATCGTATTCATCCGCTGCGTTCTTCATCTCCTCCTCCCTGGACTGATAAGACAGAAAATCATTCATGGATGGGAGCATATCCATAAGAAATTTCGCGTCGACATTAAGTTAGAATGAACAATTTTTCACTAAAGTTTGAAGGACCCTATAAGGTCGTCAATATCCTCCATCCAAACGCCTATGAAATAGATGACGATGAAGGAAAGAAGTTGAAGAATAATTTATTGGTGAACATTTGAAAAAAAATATGCTTAAACGCTGCCACCCGATTTTGTAAATTGTACTTGAAAATTTTATGAAAGTCTTGTTCTATATACAAAAATGGCGTCGCTTCATTTGAGTAACTTAATGGCGAAATATTTCAGTTCAGAATCCTTAGGCAAAGGTGATGAAGGACTATACAAGACTAAGGCGTTTTGAACACTCAGTCGATATTGAAACACACAAGATATTAAGACGTTTGAAAGACTTAGCCAAATTAAATAGATGAAACTTGAAGCGCATAAATGTTTTCATATCACAAAATGGCATAAATACAAAACGCCTTGCGAGGAGGACATAATGAAAAGGAGACTACAAATATGACAGAAAAACGACTAAGTAAAACCTATGATTATGCATAGTCACTTGGAAGAGGATCTTCTTTTCGAGGATAAGGTTGGTGAAGTTCTTCTTCAATAGGCAAGGGCGGTGGTTAGGATGATATCTCCTCAAGCAGAGCGAATTCAGTTGTGGGCTTGCCCTTGGAGGAGGGAGGAGGATACGCTCTAGATGATTCACTATTATTCGTCGAATCGTATTCATCCGCTGCTTTCTTCATCCCCTCCTCCCTGGACAGATAAGACAGAAAATCATTCATGGATGGGAGCGTATCCATAGGAAAATTCGCGTCGGCATTAAGCTAAAATGAACATTTTTTCACGAAAGTGGGAAGGACCCTATAAGGTCGTCGTTATCCCCCATCCAAACGCCTATGTAATAGATGACGATGAAGGAAAGAAGTTGAAGAATAATTTTAATTGTGAACATTTGAAAAAAATATGCTTAAACGCTGCCATCCAATTGTGTAAATTGTACTTGAAACTTTTATGAAAGTCTTGTTCGATATACAAAAATGGAGTCGCTTCATTTTAGTAACTTAATGGCGAAATGCTTATGTTCTGAAACCTTAGGCAAAGGTGATGAAGGAGTATACAAGACTAAGGCGTTTTAAACACTCCGTCGATATTGAAACACACAAGATATTAAGACGTTTGAAACACTTAGCCAAATTAAATAGATGAAAATTGAAGCGCATAAATGTTTCATTTCACAAAATGCCATAAATACAAAACGCCTTGCGTGGAGGACATAATGAAAAGAAGATTACGAATATGACAGATAAACTTCTAAGTAAAACCTATGATTATGCATAGTCACTTGGATGAGGATCTTATTTTCGAGGATAAGGTTGGTGAAGTTCTTCTTCAATAGGCAAGGGCGGTGGTTAGGATGATACCTCCTTAAGCATAGCGAATTCAGTTGTGGGCTTGCCCTTGGAGGAGGGAGGAGGAGACGCTCTAGATGATTCACTATTATTCGACGAATCGTATTCATCCGCTGCGTTCTTCATCTCCTCCTCCCTGGACTGATAAGACAGAAAATCATTCATGGATGGGAGCATATCCATAAGAAATTTCGCGTCGACATTAAGATAGAATGAACATTTTTTCACCAAAGTGTGAAGGACCCTATAAGGTCGTCAATATCCTCCATCCAAACGCCTATGAAATAGATGACGATGAAGGAAAGAAGTTGAAGAAT
Organism: Chamaenerion angustifolium; assembly: GCA_946814005.1. Taxonomy (NCBI): domain Eukaryota; kingdom Viridiplantae; phylum Streptophyta; class Magnoliopsida; order Myrtales; family Onagraceae; genus Chamaenerion; species Chamaenerion angustifolium. The sequence continues at coordinate 9,688,536 of OX328279.1, forward strand.
AATTTATTGGTGAACATTTGAAAAAAAATATGCTTAAACGCTGCCACCCGATTGTGTAAATTGTACTTGAAAATTTTATGAAAGTCTTGTTCGATATACAAAAATGGCGTCGCTTCATTTGAGTAACTTAATGGCGAAATATTTCAGTTCAGAATCCTTAGGCAAAGGTGATGAAGGACTATACAAGACTAAGGCGTTTTGAACACTCAGTCGATATTGAAACACACAAGATATTAAGACGTTTGAAAGACTTAGCCAAATTAAATAGATGAAACTTGAAGCGCATAAATGTTTTCATATCACAAAATGCCATAAATACAAAACGCCTTGCGAGGAGGACATAATGAAAAGGAGACTACAAATATGACAGAAAAACGACTAAGTAAAACCTATGATTATGCATAGTCACTTGGAAGAGGATCTTCTTTTCGAGGATAAGGTTGGTGAAGTTCTTCTTCAATAGGCAAGGGCGGTGGTTAGGATGATATCTCCTCAAGCAGAGCGAATTCAGTTGTGGGCTTGCCCTTGGAGGAGGGAGGAGGAGACGCTCTAGATGATTCACTATTATTCGTCGAATCGTATTCATCCGCTGCTTTCTTCATCCCCTCCTCCCTGGACAGATAAGACAGAAAATCATTCATGGATGGAAGCGTATCCATAGGAAAATTCGCGTCGGCATTAAGCTAAAATGAACATTTTTTCACGAAAGTGGGAAGGACCCTATAAGGTCGTCGTTATCCCCCATCCAAACGCCTATGTAATAGATGACGATGAAGGAAATAAGTTGAAGAATAATTTTAATTGTGAACATTTGAAAAAAATATGCTTAAACGCTGCCATCCAATTGTGTAAATTGTACTTGAAACTTTTATGAAAGTCTTGTTCGATATACAAAAATGGAGTCGCTTCATTTTAGTAACTTAATGGCGAAATGCTTATGTTCTGAAACCTTAGGCAAAGGTGACGAAGGAGTATACAAGACTAAGGCGTTTTAAACACTCCGTCGATATTGAAACACACAAGATATTAAGACGTTTGAAACACTTAGCCAAATTAAATAGATGAAAATTGAAGCGCATAAATGTTTCATTTCACAAAATGCCATAAATACAAAACGCCTTGCGTGGAGGACATAATGAAAAGAAGATTACGAATATGACAGATAAACTTCTAAGTAAAACCTATGATTATGCATAGTCACTTGGATGAGGATCTTATTTTCGAGGATAAGGTTGGTGAAGTTCTTCTTCAATAGGCAAGGGCGGTGGTTAGGATGATACCTCCTTAAGCATAGCGAATTCAGTTGTGGGCTTGCCCTTGGAGGAGGGAGGAGGAGACGCTCTAGATGATTCACTATTATTCGACGAATCGTATTCATCCGCTGCGTTCTTCATCTCCTCCTCCCTGGACTGATAAGACAGAAAATCATTCATGGATGGGAGCATATCCATAAGAAATTTCGCGTCGACATTAAGATAGAATGAACATTTTTTCACCAAAGTGTGAAGGACCCTATAAGGTCGTCAATATCCTCCATCCAAACGCCTATGAAATAGATGACGATGAAGGAAAGAAGTTGAAGAATAATTTATTGGTGAACATTTGAAAAAAAATATGCTTAAACGCTGCCACCCGATTGTGTAAATTGTACTTGAAAATTTTATGAAAGTCTTGTTCGATATACAAAAATGGCGTCGCTTCATTTGAGTAACTTAATGGCGAAATATTTCAGTTCAGAATCCTTAGGCAAAGGTGATGAAGGACTATACAAGACTAAGGCGTTTTGAACACTCAGTCGATATTGAAACACACAAGATATTAAGACGTTTGAAAGACTTAGCCAAATTAAATAGATGAAACTTGAAGCGCATAAATGTTTTCATATCACAAAATGCCATAAATACAAAACGCCTTGCGAGGAGGACATAATGAAAAGGAGACTACAAATATGACAGAAAAACGACTAAGTAAAACCTATGATTATGCATAGTCACTTGGAAGAGGATCTTCTTTTCGAGGATAAGGTTGGTGAAGTTCTTCTTCAATAGGCAAGGGCGGTGGTTAGGATGATATCTCCTCAAGCAGAGCGAATTCAGTTGTGGGCTTGCCCTTGGAGGAGGGAGGAGGAGACGCTCTAGATGATTCACTATTATTCGTCGAATCGTATTCATCCGCTGCTTTCTTCATCCCCTCCTCCCTGGACAGATAAGACAGAAAATCATTCATGGATGGGAGCGTATCCATAGGAAAATTCGCGTCGGCATTAAGCTAAAATGAACATTTTTTCACGAAAGTGGGAAGGACCCTATAAGGTCGTCGTTATCCCCCATCCAAACGCCTATGTAATAGATGACGATGAAGGAAATAAGTTGAAGAATAATTTTAATTGTGAACATTTGAAAAAAATATGCTTAAACGCTGCCATCCAATTGTGTAAATTGTACTTGAAACTTTTATGAAAGTCTTGTTCGATATACAAAAATGGAGTCGCTTCATTTTAGTAACTTAATGGCGAAATGCTTATGTTCTGAAACCTTAGGCAAAGGTGATGAAGGAGTATACAAGACTAAGGCGTTTTAAACACTCCGTCGATATTGAAACACACAAGATATTAAGACGTTTGAAACACTTAGCCAAATTAAATAGATGAAAATTGAAGCGCATAAATGTTTCATTTCACAAAATGCCATAAATACAAAACGCCTTGCGTGGAGGACATAATGAAAAGAAGATTACGAATATGACAGAAAAACTTCTAAGTAAAACCTATGATTATGCATAGTCACTTGGATGAGGATCTTATTTTCGAGGATAAGGTTGGTGAAGTTCTTCTTCAATAGGCAAGGGCGGTGGTTAGGATGATACCTCCTTAAGCATAGCGAATTCAGTTGTGGGCTTGCCCTTGGAGGAGGGAGGAGGAGACGCTCTAGATGATTCACTATTATTCGACGAATCGTATTCATCCGCTGCGTTCTTCATCTCCTCCTCCCTGGACTGATAAGACAGAAAATCATTCATGGATGGGAGCATATCCATAAGAAATTTCGCGTCGACATTAAGATAGAATGAACAATTTTTCACCAAAGTGTGAAGGACCCTATAAGGTCGTCAATATCCTCCATCCAAACGCCTATGAAATAGATGACGATGAAGGAAAGAAGTTGAAGAATAATTTATTGGTGAACATTTGAAAAAAAATATGCTTAAACGCTGCCACCCGATTGTGTAAATTGTACTTGAAAATTTTATGAAAGTCTTGTTCGATATACAAAAATGGCGTCGCTTCATTTGAGTAACTTAATGGCGAAATATTTCAGTTCAGAATCCTTAGGCAAAGGTGATGAAGGACTATACAAGACTAAGGCGTTTTGAACACTCAGTCGATATTGAAACACACAAGATATTAAGACGTTTGAAAGACTTAGCCAAATTAAATAGATGAAACTTGAAGCGCATAAATGTTTTCATATCACAAAATGCCATAAATACAAAACGCCTTGCGAGGAGGACATAATGAAAAGGAGACTACAAATATGACAGAAAAACGACTAAGTAAAACCTATGATTATGCATAGTCACTTGGAAGAGGATCTTCTTTTCGAGGATAAGGTTGGTGAAGTTCTTCTTCAATAGGCAAGGGCGGTGGTTAGGATGATATCTCCTCAAGCAGAGTGAATTCAGTTGTGGGCTTGCCCTTGGAGGAGGGAGGAGGAGACGCTCTAGATGATTCACTATTATTCGTCGAATCGTATTCATCCGCTGCTTTCTTCATCCCCTCCTCCCTGGACAGATAAGACAGAAAATCATTCATGGATGGGAGCGTATCCATAGGAAAATTCGCGTCGGCATTAAGCTAAAATGAACATTTTTTCACGAAAGTGGGAAGGACCCTATAAGGTCGTCGTTATCCCCCATCCAAACGCCTATGTAATAGATGACGATGAAGGAAAGAAGTTGAAGAATAATTTTAATTGTGAACATTTGAAAAAAATATGCTTAAACGCTGCCATCCAATTGTGTAAATTGTACTTGAAACTTTTATGAAAGTCTTGTTCGATATACAAAAATGGAGTCGCTTCATTTTAGTAACTTAATGGCGAAATGCTTATGTTCTGAAACCTTAGGCAAAGGTGATGAAGGAGTATACAAGACTAAGGCGTTTTAAACACTCCGTCGATATTGAAACACACAAGATATTAAGACGTTTGAAACACTTAGCCAAATTAAATAGATGAAAATTGAAGCGCATAAATGTTTCATTTCACAAAATGCCATAAATACAAAACGCCTTGCGTGGAGGACATAATGAAAAGAAGATTACGAATATGACAGAAAAACTTCTAAGTAAAACCTATGATTATGCATAGTCACTTGGATGAGGATCTTATTTTCGAGGATAAGGTTGGTGAAGTTCTTCTTCAATAGGCAAGGGCGGTGGTTAGGATGATACCTCCTTAAGCATAGCGAATTCAGTTGTGGGCTTGCCCTTGGAGGAGGGAGGAGGAGACGCTCTAGATGATTCACTATTATTCGACGAATCGTATTCATCCGCTGCGTTCTTCATCTCCTCCTCCCTGGACTGATAAGACAGAAAATCATTCATGGATGGGAGCATATCCATAAGAAATTTCGCGTCGACATTAAGATAGAATGAACAATTTTTCACCAAAGTGTGAAGGACCCTATAAGGTCGTCAATATCCTCCATCCAAACGCCTATGAAATAGATGACGATGAAGGAAAGAAGTTGAAGAATAATTTATTGGTGAACATTTGAAAAAAAATATGCTTAAACGCTGCCACCCGATTGTGTAAATTGTACTTGAAAATTTTATGAAAGTCTTGTTCGATATACAAAAATGGCGTCGCTTCATTTGAGTAACTTAATGGCGAAATATTTCAGTTCAGAATCCTTAGGCAAAGGTGATGAAGGACTATACAAGACTAAGGCGTTTTGAACACTCAGTCGATATTCAAACACACAAGATATTAAGACGTTTGAAAGACTTAGCCAAATTAAATAGATGAAACTTGAAGCGCATAAATGTTTTCATATCACAAAATGCCATAAATACAAAACGCCTTGCGAGGAGGACATAATGAAAAGGAGACTACAAATATGACAGAAAAACGACTAAGTAAAACCTATGATTATGCATAGTCACTTGGAAGAGGATCTTCTTTTCGAGGATAAGGTTGGTGAAGTTCTTCTTCAATAGGCAAGGGCGGTGGTTAGGATGATATCTCCTCAAGCAGAGTGAATTCAGTTGTGGGCTTGCCCTTGGAGGAGGGAGGAGGAGACGCTCTAGATGATTCACTATTATTCGTCGAATCGTATTCATCCGCTGCTTTCTTCATCCCCTCCTCCCTGGACAGATAAGACAGAAAATCATTCATGGATGGGAGCGTATCCATAGGAAAATTCGCGTCGGCATTAAGCTAAAATGAACATTTTTTCACGAAAGTGGGAAGGACCCTATAAGGTCGTCGTTATCCCCCATCCAAACGCCTATGTAATAGATGACGATGAAGGAAAGAAGTTGAAGAATAATTTTAATTGTGAACATTTGAAAAAAATATGCTTAAACGCTGCCATCCAATTGTGTAAATTGTACTTGAAACTTTTATGAAAGTCTTGTTCGATATACAAAAATGGAGTCGCTTCATTTTAGTAACTTAATGGCGAAATGCTTATGTTCTGAAACCTTAGGCAAAGGTGATGAAGGAGTATACAAGACTAAGGCGTTTTAAACACTCCGTCAATATTGAAACACACAAGATATTAAGACGTTTGAAACACTTAGCCAAATTAAATAGATGAAAATTGAAGCGCATAAATGTTTCATTTCACAAAATGCCATAAATACAAAACGCCTTGCGTGGAGGACATAATGAAAAGAAGATTACGAATATGACAGAAAAACTTCTAAGTAAAACCTATGATTATGCATAGTCACTTGGATGAGGATCTTATTTTCGAGGATAAGGTTGGTGAAGTTCTTCTTCAATAGGCAAGGGCGGTGGTTAGGATGATACCTCCTTAAGCATAGCGAATTCAGTTGTGGGCTTGCCCTTGGAGGAGGGAGGAGGAGACGCTCTAGATGATTCACTATTATTCGACGAATCGTATTCATCCGCTGCGTTCTTCATCTCCTCCTCCCTGGACTGATAAGATAGAAAATCATTCATGGATGGGAGCATATCCATAAGAAATTTCGCGTCGACATTAAGATAGAATGAACAATTTTTCACCAAAGTGTGAAGGACCCTATAAGGTCGTCAATATCCTCCATCCAAACGCCTATGAAATAGATGACGATGAAGGAAAGAAGTTGAAGAATAATTTATTGGTGAACATTTGAAAAAAAATATGCTTAAACGCTGCCACCCGATTGTGTAAATTGTACTTGAAAATTTTATGAAAGTCTTGTTCGATATACAAAAATGGCGTCGCTTCATTTGAGTAACTTAATGGCGAAATATTTCAGTTCAGAATCCTTAGGCAAAGGTGATGAAGGACTATACAAGACTAAGGCGTTTTGAACACTCAGTCGATATTCAAACACACAAGATATTAAGACGTTTGAAAGACTTAGCCAAATTAAATAGATGAAACTTGAAGCGCATAAATGTTTTCATATCACAAAATGCCATAAATACAAAACGCCTTGCGAGGAGGACATAATGAAAAGGAGACTACAAATATGACAGAAAAACGACTAAGTAAAACCTATGATTATGCATAGTCACTTGGAAGAGGATCTTCTTTTCGAGGATAAGGTTGGTGAAGTTCTTCTTCAATAGGCAAGGGCGGTGGTTAGGATGATATCTCCTCAAGCAGAGTGAATTCAGTTGTGGGCTTGCCCTTGGAGGAGGGAGGAGGAGACGCTCTAGATGATTCACTATTATTCGTCGAATCGTATTCATCCGCTGCTTTCTTCATCCCCTCCTCCCTGGACAGATAAGACAGAAAATCATTCATGGATGGGAGCGTATCCATAGGAAAATTCGCGTCGGCATTAAGCTAAAATGAACATTTTTTCACGAAAGTGGGAAGGACCCTATAAGGTCGTCGTTATCCCCCATCCAAACGCCTATGTAATAGATGACGATGAAGGAAAGAAGTTGAAGAATAATTTTAATTGTGAACATTTGAAAAAAATATGCTTAAACGCTGCCATCCAATTGTGTAAATTGTACTTGAAACTTTTATGAAAGTCTTGTTCGATATACAAAAATGGAGTCGCTTCATTTTAGTAACTTAATGGCGAAATGCTTATGTTCTGAAACCTTAGGCAAAGGTGATGAAGGAGTATACAAGACTAAGGCGTTTTAAACACTCCGTCGATATTGAAACACACAAGATATTAAGACGTTTGAAACACTTAGCCAAATTAAATAGATGAAAATTGAAGCGCATAAATGTTTCATTTCACAAAATGCCATAAATACAAAACGCCTTGCGTGGAGGACATAATGAAAAGAAGATTACGAATATGACAGAAAAACTTCTAAGTAAAACCTATGATTATGCATAGTCACTTGGATGAGGATCTTATTTTCGAGGATAAGGTTGGTGAAGTTCTTCTTCAATAGGCAAGGGCGGTGGTTAGGATGATACCTCCTTAAGCATAGCGAATTCAGTTGTGGGCTTGCCCTTGGAGGAGGGAGGAGGAGACGCTCTAGATGATTCACTATTATTCGACGAATCGTATTCATCCGCTGCGTTCTTCATCTCCTCCTCCCTGGACTGATAAGACAGAAAATCATTCATGGATGGGAGCATATCCATAAGAAATTTCGCGTCGACATTAAGATAGAATGAACAATTTTTCACCAAAGTGTGAAGGACCCTATAAGGTCGTCAATATCCTCCATCCAAACGCCTATGAAATAGATGACGATGAAGGAAAGAAGTTGAAGAATAATTTATTGGTGAACATTTGAAAAAAAATATGCTTAAACGCTGCCACCCGATTGTGTAAATTGTACTTGAAAATTTTATGAAAGTCTTGTTCGATATACAAAAATGGCGTCGCTTCATTTGAGTAACTTAATGGCGAAATATTTCAGTTCAGAATCCTTAGGCAAAGGTGATGAAGGACTATACAAGACTAAGGCGTTTTGAACACTCAGTCGATATTGAAACACACAAGATATTAAGACGTTTGAAAGACTTAGCCAAATTAAATAGATGAAACTTGAAGCGCATAAATGTTTTCATATCACAAAATGCCATAAATACAAAACGCCTTGCGAGGAGGACATAATGAAAAGGAGACTACAAATATGACAGAAAAACGACTAAGTAAAACCTATGATTATGCATAGTCACTTGGAAGAGGATCTTCTTTTCGAGGATAAGGTTGGTGAAGTTCTTCTTCAATAGGCAAGGGCGGTGGTTAGGATGATATCTCCTCAAGCAGAGCGAATTCAGTTGTGGGCTTGCCCTTGGAGGAGGGAGGAGGAGACGCTCTAGATGATTCACTATTATTCGTCGAATCGTATTCATCCGCTGCTTTCTTCATCCCCTCCTCCCTGGACAGAAAAGACAGAAAATCATTCATGGATGGGAGCGTATCCATAGGAAAATTCGCGTCGGCATTAAGCTAAAATGAACATTTTTTCACGAAAGTGGGAAGGACCCTATAAGGTCGTCGTTATCCCCCATCCAAACGCCTATGTAATAGATGACGATGAAGGAAAGAAGTTGAAGAATAATTTTAATTGTGAACATTTGAAAAAAATATGCTTAAACGCTGCCATCCAATTGTGTAAATTGTACTTGAAACTTTTATGAAAGTCTTGTTCGATATACAAAAATGGAGTCGCTTCATTTTAGTAACTTAATGGCGAAATGCTTATGTTCTGAAACCTTAGGCAAAGGTGATGAAGGAGTATACAAGACTAAGGCGTTTTAAACACTCCGTCGATATTGAAACACACAAGATATTAAGACGTTTGAAACACTTAGCCAAATTAAATAGATGAAAATTGAAGCGCATAAATGTTTCATTTCACAAAATGCCATAAATACAAAACGCCTTGCGTGGAGGACATAATGAAAAGAAGATTACGAATATGACAGAAAAACTTCTAAGTAAAACCTATGATTATGCATAGTCACTTGGATGAGGATCTTATTTTCGAGGATAAGGTTGGTGAAGTTCTTCTTCAATAGGCAAGGGCGGTGGTTAGTATGATACCTCCTTAAGCATAGCGAATTCAGTTGTGGGCTTGCCCTTGGAGGAGGGAGGAGGAGACGCTCTAGATGATTCACTATTATTCGACGAATCGTATTCATCCGCTGCGTTCTTCATCTCCTCCTCCCTGGACTGATAAGACAGAAAATCATTCATGGAGGGGAGCATATCCATAAGAAATTTCGCGTCGACATTAAGATAGAATGAACAATTTTTCACCAAAGTGTGAAGGACCCTATAAGGTCGTCAATATCCTCCATCCAAACGCCTATGAAATAGATGACGATGAAGGAAAGAAGTTGAAGAATAATTTATTGGTGAACATTTGAAAAAAAATATGCTTAAACGCTGCCACCCGATTGTGTAAATTGTACTTGAAAATTTTATGAAAGTCTTGTTCGATATACAAAAATGGCGTCGCTTCATTTGAGTAACTTAATGGCGAAATATTTCAGTTCAGAATCCTTAGGCAAAGGTGATGAAGGACTATACAAGACTAAGGCGTTTTGAACACTCAGTCGATATTGAAACACACAAGATATTAAGACGTTTGAAAGACTTAGCCAAATTAAATAGATGAAACTTGAAGCGCATAAATGTTTTCATATCACAAAATGCCATAAATACAAAACGCCTTGCGAGGAGGACATAATGAAAAGGAGACTACAAATATGACAGAAAAACGACTAAGTAAAACCTATGATTATGCATAGTCACTTGGAAGAGGATCTTCTTTTCGAGGATAAGGTTGGTGAAGTTCTTCTTCAATAGGCAAGGGCGGTGGTTAGGATGATATCTCCTCAAGCAGAGCGAATTCAGTTGTGGGCTTGCCCTTGGAGGAGGGAGGAGGAGACGCTCTAGATGATTCACTATTATTCGTCGAATCGTATTCATCCGCTGCTTTCTTCATCCCCTCCTCCCTGGACAGAAAAGACAGAAAATCATTCATGGATGGGAGCGTATCCATAGGAAAATTCGCGTCGGCATTAAGCTAAAATGAACATTTTTTCACGAAAGTGGGAAGGACCCTATAAGGTCGTCGTTATCCCCCATCCAAACGCCTATGTAATAGATGACGATGAAGGAAAGAAGTTGAAGAATAATTTTAATTGTGAACATTTGAAAAAAATATGCTTAAACGCTGCCATCCAATTGTGTAAATTGTACTTGAAACTTTTATGAAAGTCTTGTTCGATATACAAAAATGGAGTCGCTTCATTTTAGTAACTTAATGGCGAAATGCTTATGTTCTGAAACCTTAGGCAAAGGTGATGAAGGAGTATACAAGACTAAGGCGTTTTAAACACTCCGTCGATATTGAAACACACAAGATATTAAGACGTTTGAAACACTTAGCCAAATTAAATAGATGAAAATTGAAGCGCATAAATGTTTCATTTCACAAAATGCCATAAATACAAAACGCCTTGCGTGGAGGACATAATGAAAAGAAGATTACGAATATGACAGAAAAACTTCTAAGTAAAACCTATGATTATGCATAGTCACTTGGATGAGGATCTTATTTTCGAGGATAAGGTTGGTGAAGTTCTTCTTCAATAGGCAAGGGCGGTGGTTAGTATGATACCTCCTTAAGCATAGCGAATTCAGTTGTGGGCTTGCCCTTGGAGGAGGGAGGAGGAGACGCTCTAGATGATTCACTATTATTCGACGAATCGTATTCATCCGCTGCGTTCTTCATCTCCTCCTCCCTGGACTGATAAGACAGAAAATCATTCATGGAGGGGAGCATATCCATAAGAAATTTCGCGTCGACATTAAGATAGAATGAACAATTTTTCACCAAAGTGTGAAGGACCCTATAAGGTCGTCAATATCCTCCATCCAAACGCCTATGAAATAGATGACGATGAAGGAAAGAAGTTGAAGAATAATTTATTGGTGAACATTTGAAAAAAAATATGCTTAAACGCTGCCACCCGATTGTGTAAATTGTACTTGAAAATTTTATGAAAGTCTTGTTCGATATACAAAAATGGCGTCGCTTCATTTGAGTAACTTAATGGCGAAATATTTCAGTTCAGAATCCTTAGGCAAAGGTGATGAAGGACTATACAAGACTAAGGCGTTTTGAACACTCAGTCGATATTGAAACACACAAGATATTAAGACGTTTGAAAGACTTAGCCAAATTAAATAGATGAAACTTGAAGCGCATAAATGTTTTCATATCACAAAATGCCATAAATACAAAACGCCTTGCGAGGAGGACATAATGAAAAGGAGACTACAAATATGACAGAAAAACGACTAAGTAAAACCTATGATTATGCATAGTCACTTGGAAGAGGATCTTCTTTTCGAGGATAAGGTTGGTGAAGTTCTTCTTCAATAGGCAAGGGCGGTGGTTAGGATGATATCTCCTCAAGCAGAGCGAATTCAGTTGTGGGCTTGCCCTTGGAGGAGGGAGGAGGAGACGCTCTAGATGATTCACTATTATTCGTCGAATCGTATTCATCCGCTGCTTTCTTCATCCCCTCCTCCCTGGACAGATAAGACAGAAAATCATTCATGGATGGGAGCGTATCCATAGGAAAATTCGCGTCGGCATTAAGCTAAAATGAACATTTTTTCACGAAAGTGGGAAGGACCCTATAAGGTCGTCGTTATCCCCCATCCAAACGCCTATGTAATAGATGACGATGAAGGAAAGAAGTTGAAGAATAATTTTAATTGTGAACATTTGAAAAAAATATGCTTAAACGCTGCCATCCAATTGTGTAAATTGTACTTGAAACTTTTATGAAAGTCTTGTTCGATATACAAAAATGGAGTCGCTTCATTTTAGTAACTTAATGGCGAAATGCTTATGTTCTGAAACCTTAGGCAAAGGTGATGAAGGAGTATACAAGACTAAGGCGTTTTAAACACTCCGTCGATATTGAAACACACAAGATATTAAGACGTTTGAAACACTTAGCCAAATTAAATAGATGAAAATTGAAGCGCATAAATGTTTCATTTCACAAAATGCCATAAATACAAAACGCCTTGCGTGGAGGACATAATGAAAAGAAGATTACGAATATGACAGAAAAACTTCTAAGTAAAACCTATGATTATGCATAGTCACTTGGATGAGGATCTTATTTTCGAGGATAAGGTTGGTGAAGTTCTTCTTCAATAGGCAAGGGCGGTGGTTAGTATGATACCTCCTTAAGCATAGCGAATTCAGTTGTGGGCTTGCCCTTGGAGGAGGGAGGAGGAGACGCTCTAGATGATTCACTATTATTCGACGAATCGTATTCATCCGCTGCGTTCTTCATCTCCTCCTCCCTGGACTGATAAGACAGAAAATCATTCATGGAGGGGAGCATATCCATAAGAAATTTCGCGTCGACATTAAGATAGAATGAACAATTTTTCACCAAAGTGTGAAGGACCCTATAAGGTCGTCAATATCCTCCATCCAAACGCCTATGAAATAGATGACGATGAAGGAAAGAAGTTGAAGAATAATTTATTGGTGAACATTTGAAAAAAAATATGCTTAAACGCTGCCACCCGATTGTGTAAATTGTACTTGAAAATTTTATGAAAGTCTTGTTCGATATACAAAAATGGCGTCGCTTCATTTGAGTAACTTAATGGCGAAATATTTCAGTTCAGAATCCTTAGGCAAAGGTGATGAAGGACTATACAAGACTAAGGCGTTTTGAACACTCAGTCGATATTCAAACACACAAGATATTAACACGTTTGAAAGACTTAGCCAAATTAAATAGATGAAACTTGAAGCGCATAAATGTTTTCATATCACAAAATGCCATAAATACAAAACGCCTTGCGAGGAGGACATAATGAAAAGGAGACTACAAATATGACAGAAAAACGACTAAGTAAAACCTATGATTATGCATAGTCACTTGGAAGAGGATCTTCTTTTCGAGGATAAGGTTGGTGAAGTTCTTCTTCAATAGGCAAGGGCGGTGGTTAGGATGATATCTCCTCAAGCAGAGCGAATTCAGTTGTGGGCTTGCCCTTGGAGGAGGGAGGAGGAGACGCTCTAGATGATTCACTATTATTCGTCGAATCGTATTCATCCGCTGCTTTCTTCATCCCCTCCTCCCTGGACAGAAAAGACAGAAAATCATTCATGGATGGGAGCGTATCCATAGGAAAATTCGCGTCGGCATTAAGCTAAAATGAACAATTTTTCACGAAAGTGGGAAGGACCCTATAAGGTCGTCGTTATCCCCCATCCAAACGCCTATGTAATAGATGACGATGAAGGAAAGAAGTTGAAGAATAATTTTAATTGTGAACATTTGAAAAAAATATGCTTAAACGCTGCCATCCAATTGTGTAAATTGTACTTGAAACTTTTATGAAAGTCTTGTTCGATATACAAAAATGGAGTCGCTTCATTTTAGTAACTTAATGGCGAAATGCTTATGTTCTGAAACCTTAGGCAAAGGTGATGAAGGAGTATACAAGACTAAGGCGTTTTAAACACTCCGTCGATATTGAAACACACAAGATATTAAGACGTTTGAAACACTTAGCCAAATTAAATAGATGAAAATTGAAGCGCATAAATGTTTCATTTTACAAAATGCCATAAATACAAAACGCCTTGCGTGGAGGACATAATGAAAAGAAGATTACGAATATGACAGAAAAACTTCTAAGTAAAACCTATGATTATGCATAGTCACTTGGATGAGGATCTTATTTTCGAGGATAAGGTTGGTGAAGTTCTTCTTCAATAGGCAAGGGCGGTGGTTAGGATGATACCTCCTTAAGCATAGCGAATTCAGTTGTGGGCTTGCCCTTGGAGGAGGGAGGAGGAGACGCTCTAGATGATTCACTATTATTCGACGAATCGTATTCATCCGCTGCGTTCTTCATCTCCTCCTCCCTGGACTGATAAGACAGAAAATCATTCATGGATGGGAGCATATCCATAAGAAATTTCGCGTCGACATTAAGATAGAATGAACAATTTTTCACCAAAGTGTGAAGGACCCTATAAGGTCGTCAATATCCTCCATCCAAACGCCTATGAAATAGATGACGATGAAGGAAAGAAGTTGAAGAATAATTTATTGGTGAACATTTGAAAAAAAATATGCTTAAACGCTGCCACCCGATTGTGTAAATTGTACTTGAAAATTTTATGAAAGTCTTGTTCGATATACAAAAATGGCGTCGCTTCATTTGAGTAACTTAATGGCGAAATATTTCAGTTCAGAATCCTTAGGCAAAGGTGATGAAGGACTATACAAGACTAAGGCGTTTTGAACACTCAGTCGATATTCAAACACACAAGATATTAACACGTTTGAAAGACTTAGCCAAATTAAATAGATGAAACTTGAAGCGCATAAATGTTTTCATATCACAAAATGCCATAAATACAAAACGCCTTGCGAGGAGGACATAATGAAAAGGAGACTACAAATATGACAGAAAAACGACTAAGTAAAACCTATGATTATGCATAGTCACTTGGAAGAGGATCTTCTTTTCGAGGATAAGGTTGGTGAAGTTCTTCTTCAATAGGCAAGGGCGGTGGTTAGGATGATATCTCCTCAAGCAGAGCGAATTCAGTTGTGGGCTTGCCCTTGGAGGAGGGAGGAGGAGACGCTCTAGATGATTCACTATTATTCGTCGAATCGTATTCATCCGCTGCTTTCTTCATCCCCTCCTCCCTGGACAGAAAAGACAGAAAATCATTCATGGATGGGAGCGTATCCATAGGAAAATTCGCGTCGGCATTAAGCTAAAATGAACAATTTTTCACGAAAGTGGGAAGGACCCTATAAGGTCGTCGTTATCCCCCATCCAAACGCCTATGTAATAGATGACGATGAAGGAAAGAAGTTGAAGAATAATTTTAATTGTGAACATTTGAAAAAAATATGCTTAAACGCTGCCATCCAATTGTGTAAATTGTACTTGAAACTTTTATGAAAGTCTTGTTCGATATACAAAAATGGAGTCGCTTCATTTTAGTAACTTAATGGCGAAATGCTTATGTTCTGAAACCTTAGGCAAAGGTGATGAAGGAGTATACAAGACTAAGGCGTTTTAAACACTCCGTCGATATTGAAACACACAAGATATTAAGACGTTTGAAACACTTAGCCAAATTAAATAGATGAAAATTGAAGCGCATAAATGTTTCATTTTACAAAATGCCATAAATACAAAACGCCTTGCGTGGAGGACATAATGAAAAGAAGATTACGAA
Source organism: Chamaenerion angustifolium (assembly GCA_946814005.1). Classification (NCBI taxonomy): domain Eukaryota; kingdom Viridiplantae; phylum Streptophyta; class Magnoliopsida; order Myrtales; family Onagraceae; genus Chamaenerion; species Chamaenerion angustifolium. The sequence continues at coordinate 9,703,955 of OX328279.1, forward strand.
TATGACAGAAAAACTTCTAAGTAAAACCTATGATTATGCATAGTCACTTGGATGAGGATCTTATTTTCGAGGATAAGGTTGGTGAAGTTCTTCTTCAATAGGCAAGGGCGGTGGTTAGTATGATACCTCCTTAAGCATAGCGAATTCAGTTGTGGGCTTGCCCTTGGAGGAGGGAGGAGGAGACGCTCTAGATGATTCACTATTATTCGACGAATCGTATTCATCCGCTGCGTTCTTCATCTCCTCCTCCCTGGACTGATAAGACAGAAAATCATTCATGGATGGGAGCATATCCATAAGAAATTTCGCGTCGACATTAAGATAGAATGAACAATTTTTCACCAAAGTGTGAAGGACCCTATAAGGTCGTCAATATCCTCCATCCAAACGCCTATGAAATAGATGACGATGAAGGAAAGAAGTTGAAGAATAATTTATTGGTGAACATTTGAAAAAAAATATGCTTAAACGCTGCCACCCGATTGTGTAAATTGTACTTGAAAATTTTATGAAAGTCTTGTTCGATATACAAAAATGGCGTCGCTTCATTTGAGTAACTTAATGGCGAAATATTTCAGTTCAGAATCCTTAGGCAAAGGTGATGAAGGACTATACAAGACTAAGGCGTTTTGAACACTCAGTCGATATTCAAACACACAAGATATTAACACGTTTGAAAGACTTAGCCAAATTAAATAGATGAAACTTGAAGCGCATAAATGTTTTCATATCACAAAATGCCATAAATACAAAACGCCTTGCGAGGAGGACATAATGAAAAGGAGACTACAAATATGACAGAAAAACGACTAAGTAAAACCTATGATTATGCATAGTCACTTGGAAGAGGATCTTCTTTTCGAGGATAAGGTTGGTGAAGTTCTTCTTCAATAGGCAAGGGCGGTGGTTAGGATGATATCTCCTCAAGCAGAGCGAATTCAGTTGTGGGCTTGCCCTTGGAGGAGGGAGGAGGAGACGCTCTAGATGATTCACTATTATTCGTCGAATCGTATTCATCCGCTGCTTTCTTCATCCCCTCCTCCCTGGACAGAAAAGACAGAAAATCATTCATGGATGGGAGCGTATCCATAGGAAAATTCGCGTCGGCATTAAGCTAAAATGAACATTTTTTCACGAAAGTGGGAAGGACCCTATAAGGTCGTCGTTATCCCCCATCCAAACGCCTATGTAATAGATGACGATGAAGGAAAGAAGTTGAAGAATAATTTTAATTGTGAACATTTGAAAAAAATATGCTTAAACGCTGCCATCCAATTGTGTAAATTGTACTTGAAACTTTTATGAAAGTCTTGTTCGATATACAAAAATGGAGTCGCTTCATTTTAGTAACTTAATGGCGAAATGCTTATGTTCTGAAACCTTAGGCAAAGGTGATGAAGGAGTATACAAGACTAAGGCGTTTTAAACACTCCGTCGATATTGAAACACACAAGATATTAAGACGTTTGAAACACTTAGCCAAATTAAATAGATGAAAATTGAAGCGCATAAATGTTTCATTTTACAAAATGCCATAAATACAAAACGCCTTGCGTGGAGGACATAATGAAAAGAAGATTACGAATATGACAGAAAAACTTCTAAGTAAAACCTATGATTATGCATAGTCACTTGGATGAGGATCTTATTTTCGAGGATAAGGTTGGTGAAGTTCTTCTTCAATAGGCAAGGGCGGTGGTTAGGATGATACCTCCTTAAGCATAGCGAATTCAGTTGTGGGCTTGCCCTTGGAGGAGGGAGGAGGAGACGCTCTAGATGATTCACTATTATTCGACGAATCGTATTCATCCGCTGCGTTCTTCATCTCCTCCTCCCTGGACTGATAAGACAGAAAATCATTCATGGATGGGAGCATATCCATAAGAAATTTCGCGTCGACATTAAGATAGAATGAACAATTTTTCACCAAAGTGTGAAGGACCCTATAAGGTCGTCAATATCCTCCATCCAAACGCCTATGAAATAGATGACGATGAAGGAAAGAAGTTGAAGAATAATTTATTGGTGAACATTTGAAAAAAAATATGCTTAAACGCTGCCACCCGATTGTGTAAATTGTACTTGAAAATTTTATGAAAGTCTTGTTCGATATACAAAAATGGCGTCGCTTCATTTGAGTAACTTAATGGCGAAATATTTCAGTTCAGAATCCTTAGGCAAAGGTGATGAAGGACTATACAAGACTAAGGCGTTTTGAACACTCAGTCGATATTCAAACACACAAGATATTAACACGTTTGAAAGACTTAGCCAAATTAAATAGATGAAACTTGAAGCGCATAAATGTTTTCATATCACAAAATGCCATAAATACAAAACGCCTTGCGAGGAGGACATAATGAAAAGGAGACTACAAATATGACAGAAAAACGACTAAGTAAAACCTATGATTATGCATAGTCACTTGGAAGAGGATCTTCTTTTCGAGGATAAGGTTGGTGAAGTTCTTCTTCAATAGGCAAGGGCGGTGGTTAGGATGATATCTCCTCAAGCAGAGCGAATTCAGTTGTGGGCTTGCCCTTGGAGGAGGGAGGAGGAGACGCTCTAGATGATTCACTATTATTCGTCGAATCGTATTCATCCGCTGCTTTCTTCATCCCCTCCTCCCTGGACAGAAAAGACAGAAAATCATTCATGGATGGGAGCGTATCCATAGGAAAATTCGCGTCGGCATTAAGCTAAAATGAACATTTTTTCACGAAAGTGGGAAGGACCCTATAAGGTCGTCGTTATCCCCCATCCAAACGCCTATGTAATAGATGACGATGAAGGAAAGAAGTTGAAGAATAATTTTAATTGTGAACATTTGAAAAAAATATGCTTAAACGCTGCCATCCAATTGTGTAAATTGTACTTGAAACTTTTATGAAAGTCTTGTTCGATATACAAAAATGGAGTCGCTTCATTTTAGTAACTTAATGGCGAAATGCTTATGTTCTGAAACCTTAGGCAAAGGTGATGAAGGAGTATACAAGACTAAGGCGTTTTAAACACTCCGTCGATATTGAAACACACAAGATATTAAGACGTTTGAAACACTTAGCCAAATTAAATAGATGAAAATTGAAGCGCATAAATGTTTCATTTTACAAAATGCCATAAATACAAAACGCCTTGCGTGGAGGGCATAATGAAAAGAAGATTACGAATATGACAGAAAAACTTCTAAGTAAAACCTATGATTATGCATAGTCACTTGGATGAGGATCTTATTTTCGAGGATAAGGTTGGTGAAGTTCTTCTTCAATAGGCAAGGGCGGTGGTTAGGATGATACCTCCTTAAGCATAGCGAATTCAGTTGTGGGCTTGCCCTTGGAGGAGGGAGGAGGAGACGCTCTAGATGATTCACTATTATTCGACGAATCGTATTCATCCGCTGCGTTCTTCATCTCCTCCTCCCTGGACTGATAAGACAGAAAATCATTCATGGATGGGAGAATATCCATAAGAAATTTCGCGTCGACATTAAGATAGAATGAACAATTTTTCACCAAAGTGTGAAGGACCCTATAAGGTCGTCAATATCCTCCATCCAAACGCCTATGAAATAGATGACGATGAAGGAAAGAAGTTGAAGAATAATTTATTGGTGAACATTTGAAAAAAAATATGCTTAAACGATGCCACCCGATTGTGTAAATTGTACTTGAAAATTTTATGAAAGTCTTGTTCGATATACAAAAATGGCGTCGCTTCATTTGAGTAACTTAATGGCGAAATATTTCAGTTCAGAATCCTTAGGCAAAGGTGATGAAGGACTATACAAGACTAAGGCGTTTTGAACACTCAGTCGATATTCAAACACACAAGATATTAACACGTTTGAAAGACTTAGCCAAATTAAATAGATGAAACTTGAAGCGCATAAATGTTTTCATATCACAAAATGCCATAAATACAAAACGCCTTGCGAGGAGGACATAATGAAAAGGAGACTACAAATATGACAGAAAAACGACTAAGTAAAACCTATGATTATGCATAGTCACTTGGAAGAGGATCTTCTTTTCGAGGATAAGGTTGGTGAAGTTCTTCTTCAATAGGCAAGGGCGGTGGTTAGGATGATATCTCCTCAAGCAGAGCGAATTCAGTTGTGGGCTTGCCCTTGGAGGAGGGAGGAGGAGACGCTCTAGATGATTCACTATTATTCGTCGAATCGTATTCATCCGCTGCTTTCTTCATCCCCTCCTCCCTGGACAGATAAGACAGAAAATCATTCATGGATGGAAGCGTATCCATAGGAAAATTCGCGTCGGCATTAAGCTAAAATGAACATTTTTTCACGAAAGTGGGAAGGACCCTATAAGGTCGTCGTTATCCCCCATCCAAACGCCTATGTAATAGATGACGATGAAGGAAAGAAGTTGAAGAATAATTTTAATTGTGAACATTTGAAAAAAATATGCTTAAACGCTGCCATCCAATTGTGTAAATTGTACTTGAAACTTTTATGAAAGTCTTGTTCGATATACAAAAATGGAGTCGCTTCATTTTAGTAACTTAATGGCGAAATGCTTATGTTCTGAAACCTTAGGCAAAGGTGATGAAGGAGTATACAAGACTAAGGCGTTTTAAACACTCCGTCGATATTGAAACACACAAGATATTAAGACGTTTGAAACACTTAGCCAAATTAAATAGATGAAAATTGAAGCGCATAAATGTTTCATTTCACAAAATGCCATAAATACAAAACGCCTTGCGTGGAGGACATAATGAAAAGAAGATTACGAATATGACAGAAAAACTTCTAAGTAAAACCTATGATTATGCATAGTCACTTGGATGAGGATCTTATTTTCGAGGATAAGGTTGGTGAAGTTCTTCTTCAATAGGCAAGGGCGGTGGTTAGGATGATACCTCCTTAAGCATAGCGAATTCAGTTGTGGGCTTGCCCTTGGAGGAGGGAGGAGGAGACGCTCTAGATGATTCACTATTATTCGACGAATCGTATTCATCCGCTGCGTTCTTCATCTCCTCCTCCCTGGACTGATAAGACAGAAAATCATTCATGGATGGGAGCATATCCATAAGAAATTTCGCGTCGACATTAAGATAGAATGAACAATTTTTCACCAAAGTGTGAAGGACCCTATAAGGTCGTCAATATCCTCCATCCAAACGCCTATGAAATAGATGACGATGAAGGAAAGAAGTTGAAGAATAATTTATTGGTGAACATTTGAAAAAAAATATGCTTAAACGCTGCCACCCGATTGTGTAAATTGTACTTGAAAATTTTATGAAAGTCTTGTTCGATATACAAAAATGGCGTCGCTTCATTTGAGTAACTTAATGGCGAAATATTTCAGTTCAGAATCCTTAGGCAAAGGTGATGAAGGACTATACAAGACTAAGGCGTTTTGAACACTCAGTCGATATTGAAACACACAAGATATTAAGACGTTTGAAAGACTTAGCCAAATTAAATAGATGAAACTTGAAGCGCATAAATGTTTTCATATCACAAAATGCCATAAATACAAAACGCCTTGCGAGGAGGACATAATGAAAAGGAGACTACAAATATGACAGAAAAACGACTAAGTAAAACCTATGATTATGCATAGTCACTTGGAAGAGGATCTTCTTTTCGAGGATAAGGTTGGTGAAGTTCTTCTTCAATAGGCAAGGGCGGTGGTTAGGATGATATCTCCTCAAGCAGAGCGAATTCAGTTGTGGGCTTGCCCTTGGAGGAGGGAGGAGGAGACGCTCTAGATGATTCACTATTATTCGTCGAATCGTATTCATCCGCTGCTTTCTTCATCCTCTCCTCCCTGGACAGATAAGACAGAAAATCATTCATGGATGGGAGCGTATCCATAGGAAAATTCGCGTCGGCATTAAGCTAAAATGAACATTTTTTCACGAAAGTGGGAAGGACCCTATAAGGTCGTCGTTATCCCCCATCCAAACGCCTATGTAATAGATGACGATGAAGGAAAGAAGTTGAAGAATAATTTTAATTGTGAACATTTGAAAAAAATATGCTTAAACGCTGCCATCCAATTGTGTAAATTGTACTTGAAACTTTTATGAAAGTCTTGTTCGATATACAAAAATGGAGTCGCTTCATTTTAGTAACTTAATGGCGAAATGCTTATGTTCTGAAACCTTAGGCAAAGGTGATGAAGGAGTATACAAGACTAAGGCGTTTTAAACACTCCGTCGATATTGAAACACACAAGATATTAAGACGTTTGAAACACTTAGCCAAATTAAATAGATGAAAATTGAAGCGCATAAATGTTTCATTTCACAAAATGCCATAAATACAAAACGCCTTGCGTGGAGGACATAATGAAAAGAAGATTACGAATATGACAGAAAAACTTCTAAGTAAAACCTATGATTATGCATAGTCACTTGGATGAGGATCTTATTTTCGAGGATAAGGTTGGTGAAGTTCTTCTTCAATAGGCAAGGGCGGTGGTTAGGATGATACCTCCTTAAGCATAGCGAATTCAGTTGTGGGCTTGCCCTTGGAGGAGGGAGGAGGAGACGCTCTAGATGATTCACTATTATTCGACGAATCGTATTCATCCGCTGCGTTCTTCATCTCCTCCTCCCTGGACTGATAAGACAGAAAATCATTCATGGATGGGAGCATATCCATAAGAAATTTCGCGTCGACATTAAGATAGAATGAACAATTTTTCACCAAAGTGTGAAGGACCCTATAAGGTCGTCAATATCCTCCATCCAAACGCCTATGAAATAGATGACGATGAAGGAAAGAAGTTGAAGAATAATTTATTGGTGAACATTTGAAAAAAAATATGCTTAAACGCTGCCACCCGATTGTGTAAATTGTACTTGAAAATTTTATGAAAGTCTTGTTCGATATACAAAAATGGCGTCGCTTCATTTGAGTAACTTAATGGCGAAATATTTCAGTTCAGAATCCTTAGGCAAAGGTGATGAAGGACTATACAAGACTAAGGCGTTTTGAACACTCAGTCGATATTGAAACACACAAGATATTAAGACGTTTGAAAGACTTAGCCAAATTAAATAGATGAAACTTGAAGCGCATAAATGTTTTCATATCACAAAATGCCATAAATACAAAACGCCTTGCGAGGAGGACATAATGAAAAGGAGACTACAAATATGACAGAAAAACGACTAAGTAAAACCTATGATTATGCATAGTCACTTGGAAGAGGATCTTCTTTTCGAGGATAAGGTTGGTGAAGTTCTTCTTCAATAGGCAAGGGCGGTGGTTAGGATGATATCTCCTCAAGCAGGGCGAATTCAGTTGTGGGCTTGCCCTTGGAGGAGGGAGGAGGAGACGCTCTAGATGATTCACTATTATTCGTCGAATCGTATTCATCCGCTGCTTTCTTCATCCCCTCCTCCCTGGACAGAAAAGACAGAAAATCATTCATGGATGGGAGCGTATCCATAGGAAAATTCGCGTCGGCATTAAGCTAAAATGAACATTTTTTCACGAAAGTGGGAAGGACCCTATAAGGTCGTCGTTATCCCCCATCCAAACGCCTATGTAATAGATGACGATGAAGGAAAGAAGTTGAAGAATAATTTTAATTGTGAACATTTGAAAAAAATATGCTTAAACGCTGCCATCCAATTGTGTAAATTGTACTTGAAACTTTTATGAAAGTCTTGTTCGATATACAAAAATGGAGTCGCTTCATTTTAGTAACTTAATGGCGAAATGCTTATGTTCTGAAACCTTAGGCAAAGGTGATGAAGGAGTATACAAGACTAAGGCGTTTTAAACACTCCGTCGATATTGAAACACACAAGATATTAAGACGTTTGAAACACTTAGCCAAATTAAATAGATGAAAATTGAAGCGCATAAATGTTTCATTTCACAAAATGCCATAAATACAAAACACCTTGCGTGGAGGACATAATGAAAAGAAGATTACGAATATGACAGAAAAACTTCTAAGTAAAACCTATGATTATGCATAGTCACTTGGATGAGGATCTTATTTTCGAGGATAAGGTTGGTGAAGTTCTTCTTCAATAGGCAAGGGCGGTGGTTAGGATGATACCTCCTTAAGCATAGCGAATTCAGTTGTGGGCTTGCCCTTGGAGGAGGGAGGAGGAGACGCTCTAGATGATTCACTATTATTCGACGAATCGTATTCATCCGCTGCGTTCTTCATCTCCTCCTCCCTGGACTGATAAGACAGAAAATCATTCATGGATGGGAGCATATCCATAAGAAATTTCGCGTCGACATTAAGATAGAATGAACAATTTTTCACCAAAGTGTGAAGGACCCTATAAGGTCGTCAATATCCTCCATCCAAACGCCTATGAAATAGATGACGATGAAGGAAAGAAGTTGAAGAATAATTTATTGGTGAACATTTGAAAAAAAATATGCTTAAACGCTGCCACCCGATTGTGTAAATTGTACTTGAAAATTTTATGAAAGTCTTGTTCGATATACAAAAATGGCGTCGCTTCATTTGAGTAACTTAATGGCGAAATATTTCAGTTCAGAATCCTTAGGCAAAGGTGATGAAGGACTATACAAGACTAAGGCGTTTTGAACACTCAGTCGATATTGAAACACACAAGATATTAAGACGTTTGAAAGACTTAGCCAAATTAAATAGATGAAACTTGAAGCGCATAAATGTTTTCATATCACAAAATGCCATAAATACAAAACGCCTTGCGAGGAGGACATAATGAAAAGGAGACTACAAATATGACAGAAAAACGACTAAGTAAAACCTATGATTATGCATAGTCACTTGGATGAGGATCTTATTTTCGAGGATAAGGTTGGTGAAGTTCTTCTTCAATAGGCAAGGGCGGTGGTTAGGATGATACCTCCTTAAGCATAGCGAATTCAGTTGTGGGCTTGCCCTTGGAGGAGGGAGGAGGAGACGCTCTAGATGATTCACTATTATTCGACGAATCGTATTCATCCGCTGCGTTCTTCATCTCCTCCTCCCTGGACTGATAAGACAGAAAATCATTCATGGATGGGAGCATATCCATAAGAAATTTCGCGTCGACATTAAGATAGAATGAACAATTTTTCACCAAAGTGTGAAGGACCCTATAAGGTCGTCAATATCCTCCATCCAAACGCCTATGAAATAGATGACGATGAAGGAAAGAAGTTGAAGAATAATTTATTGGTGAACATTTGAAAAAAAATATGCTTAAACGCTGCCACCCGATTGTGTAAATTGTACTTGAAAATTTTATGAAAGTCTTGTTCGATATACAAAAATGGCGTCGCTTCATTTGAGTAACTTAATGGCGAAATATTTCAGTTCAGAATCCTTAGGCAAAGGTGATGAAGGACTATACAAGACTAAGGCGTTTTGAACACTCAGTCGATATTGAAACACACAAGATATTAAGACGTTTGAAAGACTTAGCCAAATTAAATAGATGAAACTTGAAGCGCATAAATGTTTTCATATCACAAAATGCCATAAATACAAAACGCCTTGCGAGGAGGACATAATGAAAAGGAGACTACAAATATGACAGAAAAACGACTAAGTAAAACCTATGATTATGCATAGTCACTTGGAAGAGGATCTTCTTTTCGAGGATAAGGTTGGTGAAGTTCTTCTTCAATAGGCAAGGGCGCTGGTTAGGATGATATCTCCTCAAGCAGAGCGAATTCAGTTGTGGGCTTGCCCTTGGAGGAGGGAGGAGGAGACGCTCTAGATGATTCACTATTATTCGTCGAATCGTATTCATCCGCTGCTTTCTTCATCCCCTCCTCCCTGGATAGAAAAGACAGAAAATCATTCATGGATGGGAGCGTATCCATAGGAAAATTCGCGTCGGCATTAAGCTAAAATGAACATTTTTTCACGAAAGTGGGAAGGACCCTATAAGGTCGTCGTTATCCCCCATCCAAACGCGTATGTAATAGATGACGATGAAGGAAAGAAGTTGAAGAATAATTTTAATTGTGAACATTTGAAAAAAATATGCTTAAACGCTGCCATCCAATTGTGTAAATTGTACTTGAAACTTTTATGAAAGTCTTGTTCGATATACAAAAATGGAGTCGCTTCATTTTAGTAACTTAATGGCGAAATGCTTATGTTCTGAAACCTTAGGCAAAGGTGATGAAGGAGTATACAAGACTAAGGCGTTTTAAACACTCCGTCGATATTGAAACACACAAGATATTAAGACGTTTGAAACACTTAGCCAAATTAAATAGATGAAAATTGAAGCGCATAAATGTTTCATTTCACAAAATGCCATAAATACAAAACGCCTTGCGTGGAGGACATAATGAAAAGAAGATTACGAATATGACAGAAAAACTTCTAAGTAAAACCTATGATTATGCATAGTCACTTGGATGAGGATCTTATTTTCGAGGATAAGGTTGGTGAAGTTCTTCTTCAATAGGCAAGGGCGGTGGTTAGGATGATACCTCCTTAAGCATAGCGAATTCAGTTGTGGGCTTGCCCTTGGAGGAGGGAGGAGGAGACGCTCTAGATGATTCACTATTATTCGACGAATCGTATTCATCCGCTGCGTTCTTCATCTCCTCCTCCCTGGACTGATAAGACAGAAAATCATTCATGGATGGGAGCATATCCATAAGAAATTTCGCGTCGACATTAAGATAGAATGAACAATTTTTCACCAAAGTGTGAAGGACCCTATAAGGTCGTCAATATCCTCCATCCAAACGCCTATGAAATAGATGACGATGAAGGAAAGAAGTTGAAGAATAATTTATTGGTGAACATTTGAAAAAAAATATGCTTAAACGCTGCCACCCGATTGTGTAAATTGTACTTGAAAATTTTATGAAAGTCTTGTTCGATATACAAAAATGGCGTCGCTTCATTTGAGTAACTTAATGGCGAAATATTTCAGTTCAGAATCCTTAGGCAAAGGTGATGAAGGACTATACAAGACTAAGGCGTTTTGAACACTCAGTCGATATTGAAACACACAAGATATTAAGACGTTTGAAAGACTTAGCCAAATTAAATAGATGAAACTTGAAGCGCATAAATGTTTTCATATCACAAAATGCCATAAATACAAAACGCCTTGCGAGGAGGACATAATGAAAAGGAGACTACAAATATGACAGAAAAACGACTAAGTAAAACCTATGATTATGCATAGTCACTTGGAAGAGGATCTTCTTTTCGAGGATAAGGTTGGTGAAGTTCTTCTTCAATAGGCAAGGGCGCTGGTTAGGATGATATCTCCTCAAGCAGAGCGAATTCAGTTGTGGGCTTGCCCTTGGAGGAGGGAGGAGGAGACGCTCTAGATGATTCACTATTATTCGTCGAATCGTATTCATCCGCTGCTTTCTTCATCCCCTCCTCCCTGGACAGAAAAGACAGAAAATCATTCATGGATGGGAGCGTATCCATAGGAAAATTCGCGTCGGCATTAAGCTAAAATGAACATTTTTTCACGAAAGTGGGAAGGACCCTATAAGGTCGTCGTTATCCCCCATCCAAACGCCTATGTAATAGATGACGATGAAGGAAAGAAGTTGAAGAATAATTTTAATTGTGAACATTTGAAAAAAATATGCTTAAACGCTGCCATCCAATTGTGTAAATTGTACTTGAAACTTTTATGAAAGTCTTGTTCGATATACAAAAATGGAGTCGCTTCATTTTAGTAACTTAATGGCGAAATGCTTATGTTCTGAAACCTTAGGCAAAGGTGATGAAGGAGTATACAAGACTAAGGCGTTTTAAACACTCCGTCGATATTGAAACACACAAGATATTAAGACGTTTGAAACACTTAGCCAAATTAAATAGATGAAAATTGAAGCGCATAAATGTTTCATTTCACAAAATGCCATAAATACAAAATGAAAAGAAGATTACGAATATGACAGAAAAACTTCTAAGTAAAACCTATGATTATGCATAGTCACTTGGATGAGGATCTTATTTTCGAGGATAAGGTTGGTGAAGTTCTTCTTCAATAGGCAAGGGCGGTGGTTAGGATGATACCTCCTTAAGCATAGCGAATTCAGTTGTGGGCTTGCCCTTGGAGGAGGGAGGAGGAGACGCTCTAGATGATTCACTATTATTCGACGAATCGTATTCATCCGCTGCGTTCTTCATCTCCTCCTCCCTGGACTGATAAGACAGAAAATCATTCATGGATGGGAGCATATCCATAAGAAATTTCGCGTCGACATTAAGATAGAATGAACAATTTTTCACCAAAGTGTGAAGGACCCTATAAGGTCGTCAATATCCTCCATCCAAACGCCTATGAAATAGATGACGATGAAGGAAAGAAGTTGAAGAATAATTTATTGGTGAACATTTGAAAAAAAATATGCTTAAACGCTGCCACCCGATTGTGTAAATTGTACTTGAAAATTTTATGAAAGTCTTGTTCGATATACAAAAATGGCGTCGCTTCATTTGAGTAACTTAATGGCGAAATATTTCAGTTCAGAATCCTTAGGCAAAGGTGATGAAGGACTATACAAGACTAAGGCGTTTTGAACACTCAGTCGATATTGAAACACACAAGATATTAAGACGTTTGAAAGACTTAGCCAAATTAAATAGATGAAACTTGAAGCGCATAAATGTTTTCATATCACAAAATGCCATAAATACAAAACGCCTTGCGAGGAGGACATAATGAAAAGGAGACTACAAATATGACAGAAAAACGACTAAGTAAAACCTATGATTATGCATAGTCACTTGGAAGAGGATCTTCTTTTCGAGGATAAGGTTGGTGAAGTTCTTCTTCAATAGGCAAGGGCGCTGGTTAGGATGATATCTCCTCAAGCAGAGCGAATTCAGTTGTGGGCTTGCCCTTGGAGGAGGGAGGAGGAGACGCTCTAGATGATTCACTATTATTCGTCGAATCGTATTCATCCGCTGCTTTCTTCATCCCCTCCTCCCTGGACAGAAAAGACAGAAAATCATTCATGGATGGGAGCGTATCCATAGGAAAATTCGCGTCGGCATTAAGCTAAAATGAACATTTTTTCACGAAAGTGGGAAGGACCCTATAAGGTCGTCGTTATCCCCCATCCAAACGCCTATGTAATAGATGACGATGAAGGAAAGAAGTTGAAGAATAATTTTAATTGTGAACATTTGAAAAAAATATGCTTAAACGCTGCCATCCAATTGTGTAAATTGTACTTGAAACTTTTATGAAAGTCTTGTTCGATATACAAAAATGGAGTCGCTTCATTTTAGTAACTTAATGGCGAAATGCTTATGTTCTGAAACCTTAGGCAAAGGTGATGAAGGAGTATACAAGACTAAGGCGTTTTAAACACTCCGTCGATATTGAAACACACAAGATATTAAGACGTTTGAAACACTTAGCCAAATTAAATAGATGAAAATTGAAGCGCATAAATGTTTCATTTCACAAAATGCCATAAATACAAAACGCCTTGCGTGGAGGACATAATGAAAAGAAGATTACGAATATGACAGAAAAACTTCTAAGTAAAACCTATGATTATGCATAGTCACTTGGATGAGGATCTTATTTTCGAGGATAAGGTTGGTGAAGTTCTTCTTCAATAGGCAAGGGCGGTGGTTAGGATGATACCTCCTTAAGCATAGCGAATTCAGTTGTGGGCTTGCCCTTGGAGGAGGGAGGAGGAGACGCTCTAGATGATTCACTATTATTCGACGAATCGTATTCATCCGCTGCGTTCTTCATCTCCTCCTCCCTGGACTGATAAGACAGAAAATCATTCATGGATGGGAGCATATCAATAAGAAATTTCGCGTCGACATTAAGATAGAATGAACAATTTTTCACCAAAGTGTGAAGGACCCTATAAGGTCGTCAATATCCTCCATCCAAACGCCTATGAAATAGATGACGATGAAGGAAAGAAGTTGAAGAATAATTTATTGGTGAACATTTGAAAAAAAATATGCTTAAACGCTGCCACCCGATTGTGTAAATTGTACTTGAAAATTTTATGAAAGTCTTGTTCGATATACAAAAATGGCGTCGCTTCATTTGAGTAACTTAATGGCGAAATATTTCAGTTCAGAATCCTTAGGCAAAGGTGATGAAGGACTATACAAGACTAAGGCGTTTTGAACACTCAGTCGATATTGAAACACACAAGATATTAAGACGTTTGAAAGACTTAGCCAAATTAAATAGATGAAACTTGAAGCGCATAAATGTTTTCATATCACAAAATGCCATAAATACAAAACGCCTTGCGAGGAGGACATAATGAAAAGGAGACTACAAATATGACAGAAAAACGACTAAGTAAAACCTATGATTATGCATAGTCACTTGGAAGAGGATCTTCTTTTCGAGGATAAGGTTGGTGAAGTTCTTCTTCAATAGGCAAGGGCGCTGGTTAGGATGATATCTCCTCAAGCAGAGCGAATTCAGTTGTGGGCTTGCCCTTGGAGGAGGGAGGAGGAGACGCTCTAGATGATTCACTATTATTCGTCGAATCGTATTCATCCGCTGCTTTCTTCATCCCCTCCTCCCTGGACAGAAAAGACAGAAAATCATTCATGGATGGGAGCGTATCCATAGGAAAATTCGCGTCGGCATTAAGCTAAAATGAACATTTTTTCACGAAAGTGGGAAGGACCCTATAAGGTCGTCGTTATCCCCCATCCAAACGCCTATGTAATAGATGACGATGAAGGAAAGAAGTTGAAGAATAATTTTAATTGTGAACATTTGAAAAAAATATGCTTAAACGCTGCCATCCAATTGTGTAAATTGTACTTGAAACTTTTATGAAAGTCTTGTTCGATATACAAAAATGGAGTCGCTTCATTTTAGTAACTTAATGGCGAAATGCTTATGTTCTGAAACCTTAGGCAAAGGTGATGAAGGAGTATACAAGACTAAGGCGTTTTAAACACTCCGTTGATATTGAAACACACAAGATATTAAGACGTTTGAAACACTTAGCCAAATTAAATAGATGAAAATTGAAGCGCATAAATGTTTCATTTCACAAAATGCCATAAATACAAAACGCCTTGCGTGGAGGACATAATGAAAAGAAGATTACGAATATGACAGAAAAACTTCTAAGTAAAACCTATGATTATGCATAGTCACTTGGATGAGGATCTTATTTTCGAGGATAAGGTTGGTGAAGTTCTTCTTCAATAGGCAAGGGCGGTGGTTAGGATGATACCTCCTTAAGCATAGCGAATTCAGTTGTGGGCTTGCCCTTGGAGGAGGGAGGAGGAGACGCTCTAGATGATTCACTATTATTCGACGAATCGTATTCATCCGCTGCGTTCTTCATCTCCTCCTCCCTGGACTGATAAGACAGAAAATCATTCATGGATGGGAGCATATCCATAAGAAATTTCGCGTCGACATTAAGATAGAATGAACAATTTTTCACCAAAGTGTGAAGGACCCTATAAGGTCGTCAATATCCTCCATCCAAACGCCTATGAAATAGATGACGATGAAGGAAAGAAGTTGAAGAATAATTTATTGGTGAACATTTGAAAAAAAATATGCTTAAACGCTGCCACCCGATTGTGTAAATTGTACTTGAAAATTTTATGAAAGTCTTGTTCGATATACAAAAATGGCGTCGCTTCATTTGAGTAACTTAATGGCGAAATATTTCAGTTCAGAATCCTTAGGCAAAGGTGATGAAGGACTATACAAGACTAAGGCGTTTTGAACACTCAGTCGATATTGAAACACACAAGATATTAAGACGTTTGAAAGACTTAGCCAAATTAAATAGATGAAACTTGAAGCGCATAAATGTTTTCATATCACAAAATGCCATAAATACAAAACGCCTTGCGAGGAGGACATAATGAAAAGGAGACTACAAATATGACAGAAAAACGACTAAGTAAAACCTATGATTATGCATAGTCACTTGGAAGAGGATCTTCTTTTCGAGGATAAGGTTGGTGAAGTTCTTCTTCAATAGGCAAGGGCGGTGGTTAGGATGATATCTCCTCAAGCAGAGCGAATTCAGTTGTGGGCTTGCCCTTGGAGGAGGGAGGAGGAGACGCTCTAGATGATTCACTATTATTCGTCGAATCGTATTCATCCGCTGCTTTCTTCATCCCCTCCTCCCTGGACAGATAAGACAGAAAATCATTCATGGATTGGAGCGTATCCATAGGAAAATTCGCGTCGGCATTAAGCTAAAATGAACATTTTTTCACGAAAGTGGGAAGGACCCTATAAGGTCGTCGTTATCCCCCATCCAAACGCCTATGTAATAGATGACGATGAAGGAAAGAAGTTGAAGAATAATTTTAATTGTGAACATTTGAAAAAAATATGCTTAAACGCTGCCATCCAATTGTGTAAATTGTACTTGAAACTTTTATGAAAGTCTTGTTCGATATACAAAAATGGAGTCGCTTCATTTTAGTAACTTAATGGCGAAATGCTTATGTTCTGAAACCTTAGGCAAAGGTGATGAAGGAGTATACAAGACTAAGGCGTTTTAAACACTCCGTCGATATTGAATCACACAAGATATTAAGACGTTTGAAACACTTAGCCAAATTAAATAGATGAAAATTGAAGCGCATAAATGTTTCATTTCACAAAATGCCATAAATACAAAACGCCTTGCGTGGAGGACATAATGAAAAGAAGATTACGAATATGACAGAAAAACTTCTAAGTAAAACCTATGATTATGCATAGTCACTTGGATGAGGATCTTATTTTCGAGGATAAGGTTGGTGAAGTTCTTCTTCAATAGGCAAGGGCGGTGGTTAGGATGATACCTCCTTAAGCATAGCGAATTCAGTTGTGGGCTTGCCCTTGGAGGAGGGAGGAGGAGACGCTCTAGATGATTCACTATTATTCGACGAATCGTATTCATCCGCTGCGTTCTTCAACTCCTCCTCCCTGGACTGATAAGACAGAAAATCATTCATGGATGGGAGCATATCCATAAGAAATTTCGCGTCGACATTAAGATAGAATGAACAATTTTTCACCAAAGTGTGAAGGACCCTATAAGGTCGTCAATATCCACCATCCAAACGCCTATGAAATAGATGACGATGAAGGAAAGAAGTTGAAGAATAATTTATTGGTGAACATTTGAAAAAAAATATGCTTAAACGCTGCCACCCGATTGTGTAAATTGTACTTGAAAATTTTATGAAAGTCTTGTTCGATATACAAAAATGGCGTCGCTTCATTTGAGTAACTTAATGGCGAAATATTTCAGTTCAGAATCCTTAGGCAAAGGTGATGAAGGACTATACAAGACTAAGGTGTTTTGAACACTCAGTCGATATTGAAACACACAAGATATTAAGACGTTTGAAAGACTTAGCCAAATTAAATAGATGAAACTTGAAGCGCATAAATGTTTTCATATCACAAAATGCCATAAATACAAAACGCCTTGCGAGGAGGACATAATGAAAAGGAGACTACAAATATGACAGAAAAACGACTAAGTAAAACCTATGATTATGCATAGTCACTTGGAAGAGGATCTTCTTTTCGAGGATAAGGTTGGTGAAGTTCTTCTTCAATAGGCAAGGGCGGTGGTTAGGATGATATCTCCTCAAGCAGAGCGAATTCAGTTGTGGGCTTGCCCTTGGAGGAGGGAGGAGGAGACGCTCTAGATGATTCACTATTATTCGTCGAATCGTATTCATCCGCTGCTTTCTTCATCCCCTCCTCCCTGGACAGATAAGACAGAAAATCATTCATGGATTGGAGCGTATCCATAGGAAAATTCGCGTCGGCATTAAGCTAAAATGAACATTTTTTCACGAAAGTGGGAAGGACCCTATAAGGTCGTCGTTATCCCCCATCCAAACGCCTATGTAATAGATGACGATGAAGGAAAGAAGTTGAAGAATAATTTTAATTGTGAACATTTGAAAAAAATATGCTTAAACGCTGCCATCCAATTGTGTAAATTGTACTTGAAACTTTTATGAAAGTCTTGTTCGATATACAAAAATGGAGTCGCTTCATTTTAGTAACTTAATGGCGAAATGCTTATGTTCTGAAACCTTAGGCAAAGGTGATGAAGGAGTATACAAGACTAAGGCGTTTTAAACACTCCGTCGATATTGAAACACACAAGATATTAAGACGTTTGAAACACTTAGCCAAATTAAATAGATGAAAATTGAAGCGCATAAATGTTTCATTTCACAAAATGCCATAAATACAAAACGCCTTGCGTGGAGGACATAATGAAAAGAAGATTACGAATATGACAGAAAAACTTCTAAGTAAAACCTATGATTATGCATAGTCACTTGGATGAGGATCTTATTTTCGAGGATAAGGTTGGTGAAGTTCTTCTTCAATAGGCAAGGGCGGTGGTTAGGATGATACCTCCTTAAGCATAGCGAATTCAGTTGTGGGCTTGCCCTTGGAGGAGGGAGGAGGAGACGCTCTAGATGATTCACTATTATTCGACGAATCGTATTCATCCGCTGCGTTCTTCATCTCCTGCTCCCTGGACTGATAAGACAGAAAATCATTCATGGATGGGAGCATATCCATAAGAAATTTCGCGTCGACATTAAGATAGAATGAACAATTTTTCACCAAAGTGTGAAGGACCCTATAAGGTCGTCAATATCCTCCATCCAAACGCCTATGAAATAGATGACGATGAAGGAAAGAAGTTGAAGAATAATTTATTGGTGAACATTTGAAAAAAAATATGCTTAAACGCTGCCACCCGATTGTGTAAATTGTACTTGAAAATTTTATGAAAGTCTTGTTCGATATACAAAAATGGCGTCGCTTCATTTGAGTAACTTAATGGCGAAATATTTCAGTTCAGAATCCTTAGGCAAAGGTGATGAAGGACTATACAAGACTAAGGCGTTTTGAACACTCAGTCGATATTGAAACACACAAGATATTAAGACGTTTGAAAGACTTAGCCAAATTAAATAGATGAAACTTGAAGCGCATAAATGTTTTCATATCACAAAATGCCATAAATACAAAACGCCTTGCGAGGAGGACATAATGAAAAGGAGACTACAAATATGACAGAAAAACGACTAAGTAAAACCTATGATTATGCATAGTCACTTGGAAGAGGATCTTCTTTTCGAGGATAAGGTTGGTGAAGTTCTTCATCAATAGGCAAGGGCGGTGGTTAGGATGATATCTCCTCAAGCAGAGCGAATTCAGTTGTGGGCTTGCCCTTGGAGGAGGGAGGAGGAGACGCTCTAGATGATTCACTATTATTCGTCGAATCGTATTCATCCGCTGCTTTCTTCATCCCCTCCTCCCTGGACAGATAAGACAGAAAATCATTCATGGATGGGAGCGTATCCATAGGAAAATTCGCGTCGGCATTAAGCTAAAATGAACATTTTTTCACGAAAGTGGGAAGGACCCTATAAGGTCGTCGTTATCCCCCATCCAAACGCCTATGTAATAGATGACGATGAAGGAAAGAAGTTGAAGAATAATTTTAATTGTGAACATTTGAAAAAAATATGCTTAAACGCTGCCATCCAATTGTGTAAATTGTACTTGAAACTTTTATGAAAGTCTTGTTCGATATACAAAATTGGAGTCGCTTCATTTTAGTAACTTAATGGCGAAATGCTTATGTTCTGAAACCTTAGGCAAAGGTGATGAAGGAGTATACAAGACTAAGGCGTTTTAAACACTCCGTCGATATTGAAACACACAAGATATTAAGACGTTTGAAACACTTAGCCAAATTAAATAGATGAAAATTGAAGCGCATAAATGTTTCATTTCACAAAATGCCATAAATACAAAACGCCTTGCGTGGAGGACATAATGAAAAGAAGATTACGAATATGACAGAAAAACTTCTAAGTAAAACCTATGATTATGCATAGTCACTTGGATGAGGATCTTATTTTCGAGGATAAGGTTGGTGAAGTTCTTCTTCAATAGGCAAGGGCGGTGGTTAGGATGATACCTCCTTAAGCATAGCGAATTCAGTTGTGGGCTTGCCCTTGGAGGAGGGAGGAGGAGACGCTCTAGATGATTCACTATTATTCGACGAATCGTATTCATCCGCTGCGTTCTTCATCTCCTGCTCCCTGGACTGATAAGACAGAAAATCATTCATGGATGGGAGCATATCCATAAGAAATTTCGCGTCGACATTAAGATAGAATGAACAATTTTTCACCAAAGTGTGAAGGACCCTATAAGGTCGTCAATATCCTCCATCCAAACGCCTATGAAATAGATGACGATGAAGGAAAGAAGTTGAAGAATAATTTATTGGTGAACATTTGAAAAAAAATATGCTTAAACGCTGCCACCCGATTGTGTAAATTGTACTTGAAAATTTTATGAAAGTCTTGTTCGATATACAAAAATGGCGTCGCTTCATTTGAGTAACTTAATGGCGAAATATTTCAGTTCAGAATCCTTAGGCAAAGGTGATGAAGGACTATACAAGACTAAGGCGTTTTGAACACTCAGTCGATATTGAAACACACAAGATATTAAGACGTTTGAAAGACTTAGCCAAATTAAATAGATGAAACTTGAAGCGCATAAATGTTTTCATATCACAAAATGCCATAAATACAAAACGCCTTGCGAGGAGGACATAATGAAAAGGAGACTACAAATATGACAGAAAAACGACTAAGTAAAACCTATGATTATGCATAGTCACTTGGAAGAGGATCTTCTTTTCGAGGATAAGGTTGGTGAAGTTCTTCTTCAATAGGCAAGGGCGGTGGTTAGGATGATATCTCCTCAAGCAGAGCGAATTCAGTTGTGGGCTTGCCCTTGGAGGAGGGAGGAGGAGACGCTCTAGATGATTCACTATTATTCGTCGAATCGTATTCATCCGCTGCTTTCTTCATCCCCTCCTCCCTGGACAGATAAGACAGAAAATCATTCATGGATGGGAGCGTATCCATAGGAAAATTCGCGTCGGCATTAAGCTAAAATGAACATTTTTTCACGAAAGTGGGAAGGACCCTATAAGGTCGTCGTTATCCCCCATCCAAACACCTATGTAATGGTGAACATTTGAAAAAAATATGCTTAAACGCTGCCATCCAATTGTGTAAATTGTACTTGAAACTTTTATGAAAGTCTTGTTCGATATACAAAAATGGAGTCGCTTCATTTTAGTAACTTAATGGCGAAATGCTTATGTTCTGAAACCTTAGGCAAAGGTGATGAAGGAGTATACAAGACTAAGGCGTTTTAAACACTCCGTCGATATTGAAACACACAAGATATTAAGACGTTTGAAACACTTAGCCAAATTAAATAGATGAAAATTGAAGCGCATAAATGTTTCATTTCACAAAATGCCATAAATACAAAACGCCTTGCGTGGAGGACATAATGAAAAGAAGATTACGAATATGACAGAAAAACGACTAAGTAAAACCTATGATTATGCATAGTCACTTGGATGAGGATCTTATTTTCGAGGATAAGGTTGGTGAAGTTCTTCTTCAATAGGCAAGGGCGGTGGTTAGGATGATACCTCCTTAAGCATAGCGAATTCAGTTGTGGGCTTGCCCTTGGAGGAGGGAGGAGGAGACTCTCTAGATGATTCACTATTATTCGACGAATCGTATTCATCCGCTGCGTTCTTCATCTCCTCCTCCCTGGACTGATAAGACAGAAAATCATTCATGGATGGGAGCATATCCATAAGAAATTTCGCGTCGACATTAAGATAGAATGAACAATTTTTCACCAAAGTGTGAAGGACCCTATAAGGTCGTCAATATCCTCCATCCAAACGCCTATGAAATAGATGACGATGAAGGAAAGAAGTTGAAGAATAATTTATTGGTGAACATTTGAAAAAAAATATGCTTAAACGCTGCCACCCGATTGTGTAAATTGTACTTGAAAATTTTATGAAAGTCTTGTTCGATATACAAAAATGGCGTCGCTTCATTTGAGTAACTTAATGGCGAAATATTTCAGTTCAGAATCCTTAGGCAAAGGTGATGAAGTACTATACAAGACTAGTGCGTTTTGAACACTCAGTCGATATTGAAACACACAAGATATTAAGACGTTTGAAAGACTTAGCCAAATTAAATAGATGAAACTTGAAGCGCATAAATGTTTTCATATCACAAAATGCCATAAATACAAAACGCCTTGCGAGGAGGACATAATGAAAAGGAGACTACAAATATGACAGAAAAACGACTAAGTAAAACCTATGATTATGCATAGTCACTTGGAAGAGGATCTTCTTTTCGAGGATAAGGTTGGTGAAGTTCTTCTTCAATAGGCAAGGGCGGTGGTTAGGATGATATCTCCTCAAGCAGAGCGAATTCAGTTGTGGGCTTGCCCTTGGAGGAGGGAGGAGGAGACGCTCTAGATGATTCATTATTATTCGTCGAATCGTATTCATCCGCTGCTTTCTTCATCCCCTCCTCCCTGGACAGATAAGACAGAAAATCATTCATGGATGGGAGCGTATCCATAGGAAAATTCGCGTCGGCATTAAGCTAAAATGAACAATTTTTCACGAAAGTGGGAAGGACCCTATAAGGTCGTCGTTATACCCCATCCAAACGCCTATGTAATAGATGACGATGAAGGAAAGAAGTTGAAGAATAATTTTAATTGTGAACATTTGAAAAAAATATGCTTAAACGCTGCCATCCAATTGTGTAAATTGTACTTGAAACTTTTATGAAAGTCTTGTTCGATATACAAAAATGGAGTCGCTTCATTTTAGTAACTTAATGGCGAAATGCTTATGTTCTGAATCCTTAGGCAAAGGTGATGAAGGAGTATACAAGACTAAGGCGTTTTAAACACTCCGTCGATATTGAAACACACAAGATATTAAGACGTTTGAAACACTTAGCCAAATTAAATAGATGAAAATTGAAGCGCATAAATGTTTCATTTCACAAAATGCCATAAATACAAAACGCCTTGCGTGGAGGACATAATGAAAAGAAGATTACGAATATGACAGAAAAACTTCTAAGTAAAACCTATGATTATGCATAGTCACTTGGATGAGGATCTTATTTTCGAGGATAAGGTTGGTGAAGTTCTTCTTCAATAGGCAAGGGCGGTGGTTAGGATGATACCTCCTTAAGCATAGCGAATTCAGTTGTGGGCTTGCCCTTGGAGGAGGGAGGAGGAGACGCTCTAGATGATTCACTATTATTCGACGAATCGTATTCATCCGCTGCGTTCTTCATCTCCTCCTCCCTGGACTGATAAGACAGAAAATCATTCATGGATGGGAGCATATCCATAAGAAATTTCGCGTCGACATTAAGATAGAATGAACAATTTTTCACCAAAGTGTGAAGGACCCTATAAGGTCGTCAATATCCTCCATCCAAACGCCTATGAAATAGATGACGATGAAGGAAAGAAGTTGAAGAATAATTTATTGGTGAACATTTGAAAAAAAATATGCTTAAACGCTGCCACCCGATTGTGTAAATTGTACTTGAAAATTTTATGAAAGTCTTGTTCGATATACAAAAATGGCGTCGCTTCATTTGAGTAACTTAATGGCGAAATATTTCAGTTCAGAATCCTTAGGCAAAGGTGATGAAGTACTATACAAGACTAGTGCGTTTTGAACACTCAGTCGATATTGAAACACACAAGATATTAAGACGTTTGAAAGACTTAGCCAAATTAAATAGATGAAACTTGAAGCGCATAAATGTTTTCATATCACAAAATGCCATAAATACAAAACGCCTTGCGAGGAGGACATAATGAAAAGGAGACTACAAATATGACAGAAAAACGACTAAGTAAAACCTATGATTATGCATAGTCACTTGGAAGAGGATCTTCTTTTCGAGGATAAGGTTGGTGAAGTTCTTCTTCAATAGGCAAGGGCGGTGGTAGGATGATATCTCCTCAAGCAGAGCGAATTCAGTTGTGGGCTTGCCCTTGGAGGAGGGAGGAGGAGACGCTCTAGATGATTCATTATTATTCGTCGAATCGTATTCATCCGCTGCTTTCTTCATCCCCTCCTCCCTGGACAGATAAGACAGAAAATCATTCATGGATGGGAGCGTATCCATAGGAAAATTCGCGTCGGCATTAAGCTAAAATGAACAATTTTTCACGAAAGTGGGAAGGACCCTATAAGGTCGTCGCTATACCCCATCCAAACGCCTATGTAATAGATGACGATGAAGGAAAGAAGTTGAAGAATAATTTTAATTGTGAACATTTGAAAAAAATATGCTTAAACGCTGCCATCCAATTGTGTAAATTGTACTTGAAACTTTTATGAAAGTCTTGTTCGATATACAAAAATGGAGTCGCTTCATTTTAGTAACTTAATGGCGAAATGCTTATGTTCTGAATCCTTAGGCAAAGGTGATGAAGGAGTATACATGACTAAGGCGTTTTAAACACTCCGTCGATATTGAAACACACAAGATATTAAGACGTTTGAAACACTTAGCCAAATTAAATAGATGAAAATTGAAGCGCATAAATGTTTCATTTCACAAAATGCCATAAATACAAAACGCCTTGCGTGGAGGACATAATGAAAAGAAGATTACGAATATGACAGAAAAACTTCTAAGTAAAACCTATGATTATGCATAGTCACTTGGATGAGGATCTTATTTTCGAGGATAAGGTTGGTGAAGTTCTTCTTCAATAGGCAAGGGCGGTGGTTAGGATGATACCTCCTTAAGCATAGCGAATTCAGTTGTGGGCTTGCCCTTGGAGGAGGGAGGAGGAGACGCTCTAGATGATTCACTATTATTCGACGAATCGTATTCATCCGCTGCGTTCTTCATCTCCTCCTCCCTGGACTGATAAGACAGAAAATCATTCATGGATGGGAGCATATCCATAAGAAATTTCGCGTCGACATTAAGATAGAATGAACAATTTTTCACCAAAGTGTGAAGGACCCTATAAGGTCGTCAATATCCTCCATCCAAACGCCTATGAAATAGATGACGATGAAGGAAAGAAGTTGAAGAATAATTTATTGGTGAACATTTGAAAAAAAATATGCTTAAACGCGGCCACCCGATTGTGTAAATTGTACTTGAAAATTTTATGAAAGTCTTGTTCGATATACAAAAATGGCGTCGCTTCATTTGAGTACCTTAATGGCGAAATATTTCAGTTCAGAATCCTTAGGCAAAGGTGATGAAGGACTATACAAGACTAAGGCGTTTTGAACACTCAGTCGATATTGAAACACACAAGATATTAAGACGTTTGAAAGACTTAGCCAAATTAAATAGATGAAACTTGAAGCGCATAAATGTTTTCATATCACAAAATGCCATAAATACAAAACGCCTTGCGAGGAGGACATAATGAAAAGGAGACTACAAATATGACAGAAAAACGACTAAGTAAAACCTATGATTATGCATAGTCACTTGGAAGAGGATCTTCTTTTCGAGGATAAGGTTGGTGAAGTTCTTCTTCAATAGGCAAGGGCGGTGGTTAGGATGATATCTCCTCAAGCAGAGCGAATTCAGTTGTGGGCTTGCCCTTGGAGGAGGGAGGAGGAGACGCTCTAGATGATTCACTATTATTCGTAGAATCGTATTCATCCGCTGCTTTCTTCATCCCCTCCTCCCTGGACAGATAAGACAGAAAATCATTCATGGATGGGAGCGTATCCATAGGAAAATACTCGTCGGCATTAAGCTAAAATGAACAATTTTTCACGAAAGTGGGAAGGACCCTATAAGGTCGTCGTTATACCCCATCCAAACGCCTATGTAATAGATGACGATGAAGGAAAGAAGTTGAAGAATAATTTTAATTGTGAACATTTGAAAAAAATATGCTTAAATGCTGCCATCCAATTGTTTAAATTGTACTTGAAACTTTTATGAAAGTCTTGTTCGATATACAAAAATGGAGTCGCTTCATTTTAGTAACTTAATGGCGAAATGCTTATGTTCTGAATCCTTAGGCAAAGGTGATGAAGTAGTATACAAGACTAAGGCGTTTTAAACACTCCGTCGATATTGAAACACACAAGATATTAAGACGTTTGAAACACTTAGCCAAATTAAATAGATGAAAATTGAAGCGCATAAATGTTTCATTTCACAAAATGCCATAAATACAAAACGCCTTGCGTGGAGGACATAATGAAAAGAAGATTACGAATATGACAGAAAAACTTCTAAGTAAAACCTATGATTATGCATAGTCACTTGGATGAGGATCTTATTTTCGAGGATAAGGTTGGTGAAGTTATTCTTCAATAGGCAAGGGCGGTGGTTAGGATGATACCTCCTTAAGCATAGCGAATTCAGTTGTGGGCTTGCCCTTGGAGGAGGGAGGAGGAGACACTCTAGATGATTCACTATTATTCGACGAATCGTATTCATCCGCTGCGTTCTTCATCTCCTCCTCCCTGGACTGATAAGACAGGAAATCATTCATGGATGGGAGCATATCCATAAGAAATTTCGCGTCGACATTAAGTTAGAATGAACAATTTTTCACCAAAGTGTGAAGGACCCTATAAGGTCGTCAATATCCTCCATCCAAACGCCTATGAAATAGATGACGATGAAGGAAAGAAGTTGAAGAATAATTTATTGGTGAACATTTGAAAAAAATTCATTTGAGTAACTTAATGGCGAAATATTTCAGTTCAGAATCCTTAGACAAAGGTGATGAAGGACTATACAAGACTAAGGCGTTTTGAACACTCAGTCGATATTGAAACACACAAGATATTAAGACGTTTCAAAGACTTAGCAAAATTAATTAGATGAAACTTGAAGCGCATAAATGTTTTCATATCACAAAATGCCATAAATACAAAACGCCTTGCGAGGAGGACATAATGTAAAGGAGACTACAAATATGACAGAAAAACGACTAAGTAAAACCTATGATTATGCATAGTCACTTGGAAGAGGATGTTCTTTTCGAGGATAAGGTTGGTGAAGTTCTTCTTCAATAGGCAAAGGCGGTGGTTAGGATGATATCTCCTCAAGCAGAGTGAATTCAGTTGTGGGCTTGCCCTTGGAGGAGGGAGGAGGAGACGCTCTAGATGATTCACTATTATTCGTCGAATCGTATTCATCCGCTGCTTTCTTCATCCCCTCCTCCCTGGACAGATAAGACAGAAAATCATTCATGGATGGGAGCGTATCCATAGGAAAATTCGCGTAGGCATTAAGCTAAAATGAACAATTTTTCACGAAAGTAGGAAGGACCCTATAAGGTCGTCGTTATCCCCCATCCAAACGCCTATGTAATAAATGACGATGAAGGAAAGAAGTTGAAGAATAATTTTAATTGTGAACATTTGAAAAAAATATGCTTAAACGCTGCCATCCAATTGTGTAAATTGTACTTGAAACTTTTATGAAAGTCTTGTTCGATATACAAAAATGGAGTCGCTTCATTTTAGTAACTTAATGGCGAAATGCTTATGTTTTGAAACCTTAGGCAAAGGTGATGAAGGAGTATACAAGACTAAGGCGTTTTAAACACTCCGTCGATATTGAAACACACAAGATATTAAGACGTTTGAAACACTTAGCCAAATTAAATAGATGAAAATTGAAGCGCATAAATGTTTCATTTCACAAAATGCCATAAATACAAAACGCCTTCCGTGGAGGACATAATGAAAAGAAGATTACGAATATGACAGAAAAACTTCTAAGTAAAACCTATGATTATGCATAGTCACTTGGATGAGGATCTTATTTTCGAGGATAAGGTTGGTGAAGTTCTTCTTCAATAGGCAAGGGCGGTGGTTAGGATGATACCTCCTTAAGCATAGCGAATTCAGTTGTGGGCTTGCCCTTGGAGAAGGGAGGAGGAGACTCTCTAGATGATTCACTATTATTCGACGAATCGTATTCATCCGCTGCGTTCTTCATCTCCTCCTCCCTGGACTGATAAGACAGAAAATCATTCATGGATGGGAGCATATCCATAAGAAATTTCGCGTCGACATTAAGATAGAATGAACAATTTTTCACCAAAGTGTGAAGGACCCTATAAGGTCGTCAATATCCTCCATCCAAACGCCTATGAAATAGATGACGATGAAGGAAAGAAGTTGAAGAATAATTTATTGGTGAACATTTGAAAAAAAATATGCTTAAACGTTGCCACCCGATTGTGTAAATTGTACTTGAAAATTTTATGAAAGTCTTGTTCGATATACAAAAATGGCGTCGCTTCATTTGAGTAACTTAATGGCGAAATGCTTATGTTCTGAATCCTTAGGCAAAGGTGATGAAGGAGTATACAAGACTAAGGCGTTTTAAACACTCCGTCGATATTGAAACACACAAGATATTAAGACGTTTGAAACACTTAGCCAAATTAAATAGATGAAAATTGAAGCGCATAAATGTTTCATTTCACAAAATGCCATAAATACAAAACGCCTTGCGTGGAGGACATAATGAAAAGAAGATTACGAATATGACAGAAAAACGACTAAGTAAAACCTATGATTATGCATAGTCACTTGGATGAGGATCTTATTTTCGAGGATAAGGTTGGTGAAGTTCTTCTTCAATAGGCAAGGGCGGTGGTTAGGATGATACCTCCTTAAGCAGAGCGAATTCAGTTGTGGGCTTGCCCTTGGAGGAGGGAGGAGGAGACGCTCTAGATGATTCACTATTATTCGACGAATCGTATTCATCCGCTGCGTTCTTCATCTCCTCCTCCCTGGACTGATAAGACAGAAAATCATTCATGGATGGGAGCATATCCATAAGAAATTTCGCGTCGACATTAAGTTAGAATGAACAATTTTTCACCAAAGTGTGAAGGACCCTATAAGGTCGTCAATATCCTCCATCCAAACGCCTATGAAATAGATGACGATGAAGGAAAGAAGTTGAAGAATAATTTATTGGTGAACATTTGAAAAAAAATATGCTTAAACGTTGCCACCCGATTGTGTAAATTGTACTTGAAAATTTTATGAAAGTCTTGTTCGATATACAAAAATGGCGTCGCTTCATTTGAGTAACTTAATGGCGAAATATTTCAGTTCAGAATCCTTAGGCAAAGGTGATGAAGTACTATACAAGACTAAGGCGTTTTGAACACTCAGTCGATATTGAAACACACAAGATATTAAGACGTTTGAAAGACTTAGCCAAATTAAATAGATGAAACTTGAAGCGCATAAATGTTTTCATATCACAAAATGCCATAAATACAAAACGCCTTGCGAGGAGGACATAATGAAAAGGAGACTACAAATATGACAGAAAAACGACTAAGTAAAACCTATGATTATGCATAGTCACTTGGAAGAGGATCTTCTTTTCGAGGATAAGGTTGGTGAAGTTCTTCTTCAATAGGCAAGGGCGGTGGTTAGGATGATATCTCCTCAAGCAGAGCGAATTCAGTTGTGGGCTTGCCCTTGGAGGAGGGAGGAGGAGACGCTCTAGATGATTCACTATTATTCGTCGAATCGTATTCATCCGCTGCTTTCTTCATCCCCTCCTCCCTGGACAGAAAAGACAGAAAATCATTCATGGATGTGAGCGTATCCATAGGAAAATTCGCGTCGGCATTAAGCTAAAATGAACATTTTTTCACGAAAGTGGGAAGGACCCTATAAGGTCGTCGTTATCCCCCATCCAAACGCCTATGTAATAGATGACGATGAAGGAAAGAAGTTGAAGAATAATTTTAATTGTGAACATTTGAAAAAAATATGCTTAAACGCTGCCATCCAATTGTGTAAATTGTACTTGAAACTTTTATGAAAGTCTTGTTCGATATACAAAAATGGAGTCGCTTCATTTTAGTAACTTAATGGCGAAATGCTTATGTTCTGAAACCTTAGGCAAAGGTGATGAAGGAGTATACAAGACTAAGGCGTTTTAAACACTCCGTCGATATTGAAACACACAAGATATTAAGACGTTTGAAACACTTAGCCAAATTAAATAGATGAAAATTGAAGCGCATAAATGTTTCATTTCACAAAATGCCATAAATACAAAACGCCTTGCGTGGAGGACATAATGAAAAGAAGATTACGAATATGACAGAAAAACTTCTAAGTAAAACCTATGATTATGCATAGTCACTTGGATGAGGATCTTATTTTCGAGGATAAGGTTGGTGAAGTTCTTCTTCAATAGGCAAGGGCGGTGGTTAGGATGATACCTCCTTAAGCATAGCGAATTCAGTTGTGGGCTTGCCCTTGGAGGAGGGAGGAGGAGACGCTCTAGATGATTCACTATTATTCGACGAATCGTATTCATCCGCTGCGTTCTTCATCTCCTCCTCCCTGGACTGATAAGACAGAAAATCATTCATGGATGGGAGCATATCCATAAGAAATTTCGCGTCGACATTAAGATAGAATGAACAATTTTTCACCAAAGTGTGAAGGACCCTATAAGGTCGTCAATATCCTCCATCCAAACGCCTATGAAATAGATGACGATGAAGGAAAGAAGTTGAAGAATAATTTATTGGTGAACATTTGAAAAAAAATATGCTTAAACGCGGCCACCCGATTGTGTAAATTGTACTTGAAAATTTTATGAAAGTCTTGTTCGATATACAAAAATGGCGTCGCTTCATTTGAGTAACTTAATGGCGAAATATTTCAGTTCAGAATCCTTAGGCAAAGGTGATGAAGGACTATACAAGACTAAGGCGTTTTGAACACTCAGTCGATATTGAAACACACAAGATATTAAGACGTTTGAAAGACTTAGCCAAATTAAATAGATGAAACTTGAAGCGCATAAATGTTTTCATATCACAAAATGCCATAAATACAAAACGCCTTGCGAGGAGGACATAATGAAAAGGAGACTACAAATATGACAGAAAAACGACTAAGTAAAACCTATGATTATGCATAGTCACTTGGAAGAGGATCTTCTTTTCGAGGATAAGGTTGGTGAAGTTCTTCTTCAATAGGCAAGGGCGGTGGTTAGGATGATATCTCCTCAAGCAGAGCGAATTCAGTTGTGGGCTTGCCCTTGGAGGAGGGAGGAGGAGACGCTCTAGATGATTCACTATTATTCGTCGAATCGTATTCATCCGCTGCTTTCTTCATCCCCTCCTCCCTAGACAGATAAGACAGAAAATCATTCATGGATGGGAGTGTATCCATAGGAAAATTCGCGTCGGCATTAAGCTAAAATGAACAATTTTTCACGAAAGTGGGAAGGACCCTATAAGGTCGTCGTTATCCCCCATCCAAACGCCTATGTAATAGATGACGATGAAGGAAAGAAGTTGAAGAATAATTTTAATTGTGAACATTTGAAAAAAATATGCTTAAATGCTGCCATCCAATTGTGTAAATTGTACTTGAAACTTTTATGAAAGTCTTGTTCGATATACAAAAATGGAGTCGCTTCATTTTAGTAACTTAATGGCGGAATGCTTATGTTCTGAATCCTTAGGCAAAGGTGATGAAGTAGTATACAAGACTAAGGCGTTTTAAACACTCCGTCGATATTGAAACACACAAGATATTAAGACGTTTGAAACACTTAGCCAAATTAAATAGATGAAAATTGAAGCGCATAAATGTTTCATATCACAAAATGCCATAAATACAAAACGCCTTGCGAGGAGGACATAATGAAAAGGAGACTACAAATATGACAGAAAAACTTCTAAGTAAAACCTATGATTATGCATAGTCACTTGGAAGAGGATCTTATTTTCGAGGATAAGGTTGGTGAAGTTCTTCTTCAATAGGCAAGGGCGGTGGTTAGGATGATACCTCCTTAAGCATAGCGAATTCAGTTGTGGGCTTGCCCTTGGAGGAGGGAGGAGGAGACGCTCTAGATGATTCACTATTATTCGACGAATCGTATTCATCCGCTGCGTTCTTCATCTCCTCCTCCCTGGACTGATAAGACAGAAAATCATTCATGGATGGGAGCATATCCATAAGAAATTTCGCGTCGACATTAAGATAGAATGAACAATTTTTCACCAAAGTGTGAAGGACCCTATAAGGTCGTCAATATCCTCCATCCAAACGCCTATGAAATAGATGACGATGAAGGAAAGAAGTTGAAGAATAATTTATTGGTGAACATTTGAAAAAAAATATGCTTAAACGCGGCCACCCGATTGTGTAAATTGTACTTGAAAATTTTATGAAAGTCTTGTTCGATATACAAAAATGGCGTCGCTTCATTTGAGTAACTTAATGGCGAAATATTTCAGTTCAGAATCCTTAGGCAAAGGTGATGAAGGACTATACAAGACTAAGGCGTTTTGAACACTCAGTCGATATTGAAACACACAAGATATTAAGACGTTTGAAAGACTTAGCCAAATTAAATAGATGAAACTTGAAGCGCATAAATGTTTTCATATCACAAAATGCCATAAATACAAAACGCCTTGCGAGGAGGACATAATGAAAAGGAGACTACAAATATGACAGAAAAACGACTAAGTAAAACCTATGATTATGCATAGTCACTTGGAAGAGGATCTTCTTTTCGAGGATAAGGTTGGTGAAGTTCTTCTTCAATAGGCAAGGGCGGTGGTTAGGATGATATCTCCTCAAGCAGAGCGAATTCAGTTGTGGGCTTGCCCTTGGAGGAGGGAGGAGGAGACGCTCTAGATGATTCACTATTATTCGTCGAATCGTATTCATCCGCTGCTTTCTTCATCCCCTCCTCCCTAGACAGATAAGACAGAAAATCATTCATGGATGGGAGTGTATCCATAGGAAAATTCGCGTCGGCATTAAGCTAAAATGAACAATTTTTCACGAAAGTGGGAAGGACCCTATAAGGTCGTCGTTATCCCCCATCCAAACGCCTATGTAATAGATGACGATGAAGGAAAGAAGTTGAAGAATAATTTTAATTGTGAACATTTGAAAAAAATATGCTTAAATGCTGCCATCCAATTGTGTAAATTGTACTTGAAACTTTTATGAAAGTCTTGTTCGATATACAAAAATGGAGTCGCTTCATTTTAGTAACTTAATGGCGGAATGCTTATGTTCTGAATCCTTAGGCAAAGGTGATGAAGTAGTATACAAGACTAAGGCGTTTTAAACACTCCGTCGATATTGAAACACACAAGATATTAAGACGTTTGAAACACTTAGCCAAATTAAATAGATGAAAATTGAAGCGCATAAATGTTTCATATCACAAAATGCCATAAATACAAAACGCCTTGCGAGGAGGACATAATGAAAAGGAGACTACAAATATGACAGAAAAACTTCTAAGTAAAACCTATGATTATGCATAGTCACTTGGAAGAGGATCTTATTTTCGAGGATAAGGTTGGTGAAGTTCTTCTTCAATAGGCAAGGGCGGTGGTTAGGATGATACCTCCTTAAGCATAGCGAATTCAGTTGTGGGCTTGCCCTTGGAGGAGGGAGGAGGAGACGCTCTAGATGATTCACTATTATTCGACGAATCGTATTCATCCGCTGCGTTCTTCATCTCCTCCTCCCTGGACTGATAAGACAGAAAATCATTCATGGATGGGAGCATATCCATAAGAAATTTCGCGTCGACATTAAGATAGAATGAACAATTTTTCACCAAAGTGTGAAGGACCCTATAAGGTCGTCAATATCCTCCATCCAAACGCCTATGAAATAGATGACGATGAAGGAAAGAAGTTGAAGAATAATTTATTGGTGAACATTTGAAAAAAAATATGCTTAAACGCGGCCACCCGATTGTGTAAATTGTACTTGAAAATTTTATGAAAGTCTTGTTCGATATACAAAAATGGCGTCGCTTCATTTGAGTAACTTAATGGCGAAATATTTCAGTTCAGAATCCTTAGGCAAAGGTGATGAAGGACTATACAAGACTAAGGCGTTTTGAACACTCAGTCGATATTGAAACACACAAGATATTAAGACGTTTGAAAGACTTAGCCAAATTAAATAGATGAAACTTGAAGCGCATAAATGTTTTCATATCACAAAATGCCATAAATACAAAACGCCTTGCGAGGAGGACATAATGAAAAGGAGACTACAAATATGACAGAAAAACGACTAAGTAAAACCTATGATTATGCATAGTCACTTGGAAGAGGATCTTCTTTTCGAGGATAAGGTTGGTGAAGTTCTTCTTCAATAGGCAAGGGCGGTGGTTAGGATGATATCTCCTCAAGCAGAGCGAATTCAGTTGTGGGCTTGCCCTTGGAGGAGGGAGGAGGAGACGCTCTAGATGATTCACTATTATTCGTCGAATCGTATTCATCCGCTGCTTTCTTCATCCCCTCCTCCCTAGACAGATAAGACAGAAAATCATTCATGGATGGGAGTGTATCCATAGGAAAATTCGCGTCGGCATTAAGCTAAAATGAACAATTTTTCACGAAAGTGGGAAGGACCCTATAAGGTCGTCGTTATCCCCCATCCAAACGCCTATGTAATAGATGACGATGAAGGAAAGAAGTTGAAGAATAATTTTAATTGTGAACATTTGAAAAAAATATGCTTAAATGCTGCCATCCAATTGTGTAAATTGTACTTGAAACTTTTATGAAAGTCTTGTTCGATATACAAAAATGGAGTCGCTTCATTTTAGTAACTTAATGGCGAAATGCTTATGTTCTGAATCCTTAGGCAAAGGTGATGAAGTAGTATACAAGACTAAGGCGTTTTAAACACTCCGTCGATATTGAAACACACAAGATATTAAGACGTTTGAAACACTTAGCCAAATTAAATAGATGAAAATTGAAGCGCATAAATGTTTCATTTCACAAAATGCCATAAATACAAAACGCCTTGCGTGGAGGACATAATGAAAAGAAGATTACGAATATGACAGAAAAACTTCTAAGTAAAACCTATGATTATGCATAGTCACTTGGATGAGGATCTTATTTTCGAGGATAAGGTTGGTGAAGTTATTCTTCAATAGGCAAGGGCGGTGGTTAGGATGATACCTCCTTAAGCATAGCGAATTCAGTTGTGGGCTTGCCCTTGGAGGAGGGAGGAGGAGACGCTCTAGATGATTCACTATTATTCGACGAATCGTATTCATCCGCTGCGTTCTTCATCTCCTCCTCCCTGGACTGATAAGACAGAAAATCATTCATGGATGGGAGCATATCCATAAGAAATTTCGCGTCGACATTAAGATAGAATGAACAATTTTTCACCAAAGTGTGAAGGACCCTATAAGGTCGTCGTTATCCCCCATCCAAACGCCTATGTAATAGATGACGATGAAGGAAAGAAGTTGAAGAATAATTTTAATTGTGAACATTTGAAAAAAATATGCTTAAATGCTGCCATCCAATTGTGTAAATTGTACTTGAAACTTTTATGAAAGTCTTGTTCGATATACAAAAATGGAGTCGCTTCATTTTAGTAACTTAATGGCGAAATGCTTATGTTCTGAATCCTTAGGCAAAGGTGATGAAGTAGTATACAAGACTAAGGCGTTTTAAACACTCCGTCGATATTGAAACACACAAGATATTAAGACGTTTGAAACACTTAGCCAAATTAAATAGATGAAAATTGAAGCGCATAAATGTTTCATTTCACAAAATGCCATAAATACAAAACGCCTTGCGTGGAGGACATAATGAAAAGAAGATTACGAATATGACAGAAAAACTTCTAAGTAAAACCTATGATTATGCATAGTCACTTGGAAGAGGATCTTATTTTCGAGGATAAGGTTGGTGAAGTTCTTCTTCAATAGGCAAGGGCGGTGGTTAGGATGATACCTCCTTAAGCATAGCGAATTCAGTTGTGGGCTTGCCCTTGGAGGAGGGAGGAGGAGACGCTCTAGATGATTCACTATTATTCGACGAATCGTATTCATCCGCTGCGTTCTTCATCTCCTCCTCCCTGGACTGATAAGACAGAAAATCATTCATGGATGGGAGCATATCCATAAGAAATTTCGCGTCGACATTAAGATAGAATGAACAAATTTTCACCAAAGTGTGAAGGACCCTATAAGGTCGTCAATATCCTCCATCCAAACGCCTATGAAATAGATGACGATGAAGGAAAGAAGTTGAAGAATAATTTATTGGTGAACATTTGAAAAAAAATATGCTTAAACGCGGCCACCCGATTGTGTAAATTGTACTTGAAAATTTTATGAAAGTCTTGTTCGATATACAAAAATGGCGTCGCTTCATTTGAGTAACTTAATGGCGAAATATTTCAGTTCAGAATCCTTAGGCAAAGGTGATGAAGGACTATACAAGACTAAGGCGTTTTGAACACTCAGTCGATATTGAAACACACAAGATATTAAGACGTTTGAAAGACTTAGCCAAATTAAATAGATGAAACTTGAAGCGCATAAATGTTTTCATATCACAAAATGCCATAAATACAAAACGCCTTGCGAGGAGGACATAATGAAAAGGAGACTACAAATATGACAGAAAAACGACTAAGTAAAACCTATGATTATGCATAGTCACTTGGAAGAGGATCTTATTTTCGAGGATAAGGTTGGTGAAGTTCTTCTTCAATAGGCAAGGGCGGTGGTTAGGATGATACCTCCTTAAGCATAGCGAATTCAGTTGTGGGCTTGCCCTTGGAGGAGGGAGGAGGAGACGCTCTAGATGATTCACTATTATTCGACGAATCGTATTCATCCGCTGCGTTCTTCATCTCCTCCTCCCTGGACTGATAAGACAGAAAATCATTCATGGATGGGAGCATATCCATAAGAAATTTCGCGTCGACATTAAGATAGAATGAACAAATTTTCACCAAAGTGTGAAGGACCCTATAAGGTCGTCAATATCCTCCATCCAAACGCCTATGAAATAGATGACGATGAAGGAAAGAAGTTGAAGAATAATTTATTGGTGAACATTTGAAAAAAAATATGCTTAAACGCGGCCACCCGATTGTGTAAATTGTACTTGAAAATTTTATGAAAGTCTTGTTCGATATACAAAAATGGCGTCGCTTCATTTGAGTAACTTAATGGCGAAATATTTCAGTTCAGAATCCTTAGGCAAAGGTGATGAAGGACTATACAAGACTAAGGCGTTTTGAACACTCAGTCGATATTGAAACACACAAGATATTAAGACGTTTGAAAGACTTAGCCAAATTAAATAGATGAAACTTGAAGCGCATAAATGTTTTCATATCACAAAATGCCATAAATACAAAACGCCTTGCGAGGAGGACATAATGAAAAGGAGACTACAAATATGACAGAAAAACGACTAAGTAAAACCTATGATTATGCATAGTCACTTGGAAGAGGATCTTATTTTCGAGGATAAGGTTGGTGAAGTTCTTCTTCAATAGGCAAGGGCGGTGGTTAGGATGATACCTCCTTAAGCATAGCGAATTCAGTTGTGGGCTTGCCCTTGGAGGAGGGAGGAGGAGACGCTCTAGATGATTCACTATTATTCGACGAATCGTATTCATCCGCTGCGTTCTTCATCTCCTCCTCCCTGGACTGATAAGACAGAAAATCATTCATGGATGGGAGCATATCCATAAGAAATTTCGCGTCGACATTAAGATAGAATGAACAAATTTTCACCAAAGTGTGAAGGACCCTATAAGGTCGTCAATATCCTCCATCCAAACGCCTATGAAATAGATGACGATGAAGGAAAGAAGTTGAAGAATAATTTATTGGTGAACATTTGAAAAAAAATATGCTTAAACGCGGCCACCCGATTGTGTAAATTGTACTTGAAAATTTTATGAAAGTCTTGTTCGATATACAAAAATGGCGTCGCTTCATTTGAGTAACTTAATGGCGAAATATTTCAGTTCAGAATCCTTAGGCAAAGGTGATGAAGGACTATACAAGACTAAGGCGTTTTGAACACTCAGTCGATATTGAAACACACAAGATATTAAGACGTTTGAAAGACTTAGCCAAATTAAATAGATGAAACTTGAAGCGCATAAATGTTTTCATATCACAAAATGCCATAAATACAAAACGCCTTGCGAGGAGGACATAATGAAAAGGAGACTACAAATATGACAGAAAAACGACTAAGTAAAACCTATGATTATGCATAGTCACTTGGAAGAGGATCTTATTTTCGAGGATAAGGTTGGTGAAGTTCTTCTTCAATAGGCAAGGGCGGTGGTTAGGATGATACCTCCTTAAGCATAGCGAATTCAGTTGTGCGCTTGCCCTTGGAGGAGGGAGGAGGAGACGCTCTAGATGATTCACTATTATTCGACGAATCGTATTCATCCGCTGCGTTCTTCATCTCCTCCTCCCTGGACTGATAAGACAGAAAATCATTCATGGATGGGAGCATATCCATAAGAAATTTCGCGTCGACATTAAGATAGAATGAACAAATTTTCACCAAAGTGTGAAGGACCCTATAAGGTCGTCAATATCCTCCATCCAAACGCCTATGAAATAGATGACGATGAAGGAAAGAAGTTGAAGAATAATTTATTGGTGAACATTTGAAAAAAAATATGCTTAAACGCAACCACCCGATTGTGTAAATTGTACTTGAAAATTTTATGAAAGTCTTGTTCGATATACAAAAATGGCGTCGCTTCATTTGAGTAACTTAATGGCGAAATATTTCAGTTCAGAATCCTTAGGCAAAGGTGATGAAGGACTATACAAGACTAAGGCGTTTTGAACACTCAGTCGATATTGAAACACACAAGATATTAAGACGTTTGAAAGACTTAGCCAAATTAAATAGATGAAACTTGAAGCGCATAAATGTTTTCATATCACAAAATGCCATAAATACAAAACGCCTTGCGAGGAGGACATAATGAAAAGGAGACTACAAATATGACAGAAAAACTTCTAAGTAAAACCTATGATTATGCATAGTCACTTGGAAGAGGATCTTATTTTCGAGGATAAGGTTGGTGAAGTTCTTCTTCAATAGGCAAGGGCGGTGGTTAGGATGATACCTCCTTAAGCATAGCGAATTCAGTTGTGGGCTTGCCCTTGGAGGAGGGAGGAGGAGACGCTCTAGATGATTCACTATTATTCGACGAATCGTATTCATCCGCTGCGTTCTTCATCTCCTCCTCCCTGGACTGATAAGACAGAAAATCATTCATGGATGGGAGCATATCCATAAGAAATTTCGCGTCGACATTAAGATAGAATGAACAAATTTTCACCAAAGTGTGAAGGACCCTATAAGGTCGTCAATATCCTCCATCCAAACGCCTATGAAATAGATGACGATGAAGGAAAGAAGTTGAAGAATAATTTATTGGTGAACATTTGAAAAAAAATATGCTTAAACGCGGCCACCCGATTGTGTAAATTGTACTTGAAAATTTTATGAAAGTCTTGTTCGATATACAAAAATGGCGTCGCTTCATTTGAGTAACTTAATGGCGAAATATTTCAGTTCAGAATCCTAAGGCAAAGGTGATGAAGGACTATACAAGACTAAGGCGTTTTGAACACTCAGTCGATATTGAAACACACAAGATATTAAGACGTTTGAAAGACTTAGCCAAATTAAATATATGAAACTTGAAGCGCATAAATGTTTTCATATCACAAAATGCCATAAATACAAAACGCCTTGCGAGGAGGACATAATGAAAAGGAGACTACAAATATGACAGAAAAACGACTAAGTAAAACCTATGATTATGCATAGTCACTTGGAAGAGGATCTTCTTTTCGAGGATAAGGTTGGTGAAGTTCTTCTTCAATAGGCAAGGGCGGTGGTTAGGATGATACCTCCTTAAGCATAGCGAATTCAGTTGTGGGCTTGCCCTTGGAGGAGGGAGGAGGAGACGCTCTAGATGATTCACTATTATTCGACGAATCGTATTCATCCGCTGCGTTCTTCATCTCCTCCTCCCTGGACTGATAAGACAGAAAATCATTCATGGATGGGAGCATATCCATAAGAAATTTCGCGTCGACATTAAGATAGAATGAACAATTTTTCACCAAAGTGTGAAGGACCCTATAAGGTCGTCAATATCCTCCATCCAAACGCCTATGAAATAGATGACGATGAAGGAAAGAAGTTGAAGAATAATTTATTGGTGAACATTTGAAAAAAAATATGCTTAAACGCGGCCACCCGATTGTGTAAATTGTACTTGAAAATTTTATGAAAGTCTTGTTCGATATACAAAAATGGCGTCGCTTCATTTGAGTAACTTAATGGCGAAATATTTCAGTTCAGAATCCTTAGGCAAAGGTGATGAAGGACTATACAAGACTAAGGCGTTTTGAACACTCAGTCGATATTGAAACACACAAGATATTAAGACGTTTGAAAGACTTAGCCAAATTAAATAGATGAAACTTGAAGGGCATAAATGTTTTCATATCACAAAATGCCATAAATACAAAATGCCTTGCGAGGAGGACATAATGAAAAGGAGACTACAAATATGACAGAAAAACGACTAAGTAAAACCTATGATTATGCATAGTCACTTGGAAGAGGATCTTCTTTTCGAGGATAAGGTTGGTGAAGTTCTTCTTCAATAGGCAAGGGCGGTGGTTAGGATGATACCTCCTTAAGCATAGCGAATTCAGTTGTGGGCTTGCCCTTGGAGGAGGGAGGAGGAGACGCTCTAGATGATTCACTATTATTCGACGAATCGTATTCATCCGCTGCGTTCTTCATCTCCTCCTCCCTGGACTGATAAGACAGAAAATCATTCATGGATGGGAGCATATCCATAAGAAATTTCGCGTCGACATTAAGATAGAATGAACAATTTTTCACCAAAGTGTGAAGGACCCTATAAGGTCGTCAATATCCTCCATCCAAACGCCTATGTAATAGATGACGATGAAGGAAAGAAGTTGAAGAATAATTTATTGGTGAACATTTGAAAAAAAATATGCTTAAACGCGGCCACCCGATTGTGTAAATTGTACTTGAAAATTTTATGAAAGTCTTGTTCGATATACAAAAATGGCGTCGCTTCATTTGAGTAACTTAATGGCGAAATATATCAGTTCAGAATCCTTAGGCAAAGGTGATGAAGGACTATACAAGACTAAGGCGTTTTGAACACTCAGTCGATATTGAAACACACAAGATATTAAGACGTTTGAAAGACTTAGCCAAATTAAATAGATGAAACTTGAAGCGCATAAATGTTTTCATATCACAAAATGCCATAAATACAAAACGCCTTGCGAGGAGGACATAATGAAAAGGAGACTACAAATATGACAGAAAAACGACTAAGTAAAACCTATGATTATGCATAGTCACTTGGAAGAGGATCTTATTTTCGAGGATAAGGTTGGTGAAGTTCTTCTTCAATAGGCAAGGGCGGTGGTTAGGATGATACCTCCTTAAGCATAGCGAATTCAGTTGTGGGCTTGCCCTTGGAGGAGGGAGGAGGAGACGCTCTAGATGATTCACTATTATTCGACGAATCGTATTCATCCGCTGCGTTCTTCATCTCCTCCTCCCTGGACTGATAAGACAGAAAATCATTCATGGATGGGAGCATATCCATAAGAAATTTCGCGTCGACATTAAGATAGAATGAACAATTTTTCACCAAAGTGTGAAGGACCCTATAAGGTCGTCAATATCCTCCATCCAAACGCCTATGAAATAGATGACGATGAAGGAAAGAAGTTGAAGAATAATTTATTGGTGAACATTTGAAAAAAAATATGCTTAAACGCGGCCACCCGATTGTGTAAATTGTACTTGAAAATTTTATGAAAGTCTTGTTCGATATACAAAAATGGCGTCGCTTCATTTGAGTAACTTAATGGCGAAATATTTCAGTTCAGAATCCTTAGGCAAAGGTGATGAAGGGCTATAC
Source organism: Chamaenerion angustifolium (assembly GCA_946814005.1). Classification (NCBI taxonomy): domain Eukaryota; kingdom Viridiplantae; phylum Streptophyta; class Magnoliopsida; order Myrtales; family Onagraceae; genus Chamaenerion; species Chamaenerion angustifolium. Next base: position 9,745,635 of record OX328279.1, read on the forward strand.
AAGACTAAGGCGTTTTGAACACTTAGTCGATATTGAAACACACAAGATATTAAGACGTTTGAAAGACTTAGCAAAATTAATTAGATGAAACTTGAAGCGCATAAATGTTTTCATATCACAAAATGCCATAAATACAAAACGCCTTGCGAGGAGGACATAATGTAAAGGAGACTACAAATATGACAGAAAAACGACTAAGTAAAACCTATGATTATGCATAGTCACTTGGAAGAGGATCTTCTTTTCGAGGATAAGGTTGGTGAAGTTCTTCTTCAATAGGCAAGGGCGGTGGTTAGGATGATATCTCCTCAAGCAGAGCGAATTCAGTTGTGGGCTTGCCCTTGGAGGAGGGAGGAGGAGACGCTCTAGATGATTCACTATTATTCGTGGAATCGTATTCATCCGCTGCTTTCTTCATCCCCTCCTCCCTGGACAGATAAGACAGAAAATCATTCATGGATGGGAGCGTATCCATAGGAAAATTCGCGTCGGCATTAAGCTAAAATGAACAATTTTTCACGAAAGTGGGAAGGACCCTATAAGGTCGTCGTTATCCCCCATCCAAACGCCTATGTAATAGATGACGATGAAGGAAAGAAGTTGAAGAATAATTTTAATTGTGAACATTTGAAAAAAATATGCTTAAATGCTGCCATCCAATTGTGTAAATTGTACTTGAAACTTTTATGAAAGTCTTGTTCGATATACAAAAATGGAGTCGCTTCATTTTAGTAACTTAATGGCGAAATGCTTATGTTCTGAATCCTTAGGCAAAGGTGATGAAGTAGTATACAAGACTAAGGCGTTTTAAACACTCCGTCGATATTGAAACACACAAGATATTAAGACGTTTGAAACATTTAGCCAAATTAAATAGATGAAAATTGAAGCGCATAAATGTTTCATTTCACAAAATGCCATAAATACAAAACGCCTTGCGTGGAGGACATAATGAAAAGAAGATTACGAATATGACAGAAAAACTTCTAAGTAAAACCTATGATTATGCATAGTCACTTGGATGAGGATCTTATTTTCGAGGATAAGGTTGGTGAAGTTCTTCTTCAATAGGCAAGGGCGGTGGTTAGGATGATACCTCCTTAAGCATAGCGAATTCAGTTGTGGGCTTGCCCTTGGAGGAGGGAGGAGGAGACGCTCTAGATGATTCACTATTATTCGACGAATCGTATTCATCCGCTGCGTTCTTCATCTCCTCCTCCCTGGACTGATAAGACAGAAAATCATTCATGGATGGGAGCATATCCATAAGAAATTTCGCGTCGACATTAAGATAGAATGAACAATTTTTCACCAAAGTGTGAAGGACCCTATAAGGTCGTCAATATCCTCCATCCAAACGCCTATGAAATAGATGACGATGAAGGAAAGAAGTTGAAGAATAATTTATTGGTGAACATTTGAAAAAAAATATGCTTAAACGCGGCCACCCGATTGTGTAAATTGTACTTGAAAATTTTATGAAAGTCTTGTTCGATATACAAAAATGGCGTCGCTTCATTTGAGTAACTTAATGGCGAAATATTTCAGTTCAGAATCCTTAGGCAAAGGTGATGAAGGGCTATACAAGACTAAGGCGTTTTGAACACTCAGTCGATATTGAAACACACAAGATATTAAGACTTTTGAAAGACTTAGCCAAATTAAATAGATGAAACTTGAAGCGCATAAATGTTTTCATATCACAAAATGCCATAAATACAAAACGCCTTGCGAGGAGGACATAATGAAAAGGAGACTACAAATATGACAGAAAAACGACTAAGTAAAACCTATGATTATGCATAGTCACTTGGAAGAGGATCTTCTTTTCGAGGATAAGGTTGGTGAAGTTCTTCTTCAATAGGCAAGGGCGGTGGTTAGGATGATATCTCCTCAAGCAGAGCGAATTCAGTTGTGGGCTTGCCCTTGGAGGAGGGAGGAGGAGACGCTCTAGATGATTCACTATTATTCGTCGAATCGTATTCATCCGCTGCTTTCTTCATCCCCTCCTCCCTGGACAGATAAGACAGAAAATCATTCATGGATGGGAGCGTATCCATAGGAAAATTCGCGTCGGCATTAAGCTAAAATGAACAATTTTTCACGAAAGTGGGAAGGACCCTATAAGGTCGTCGTTATCCCCCATCCAAACGCCTATGTAATAGATGACGATGAAGGAAAGAAGTTGAAGAATAATTTTAATTGTGAACATTTGAAAAAAATATGCTTAAATGCTGCCATCCAATTGTGTAAATTGTACTTGAAACTTTTATGAAAGTCTTGTTCGATATACAAAAATGGAGTCGCTTCATTTTAGTAACTTAATGGCGAAATGCTTATGTTCTGAATCCTTAGGCAAAGGTGATGAAGTAGTATACAAGACTAAGGCGTTTTAAACACTCCGTCGATATTGAAACACACAAGATATTAAGACGTTTGAAACACTTAGCCAAATTAAATAGATGAAAATTGAAGCGCATAAATGTTTCATTTCACAAAATGCCATAAATACAAAACGCCTTGCGTGGAGGACATAATGAAAAGAAGATTACGAATATGACAGAAAAACTTCTAAGTAAAACCTATGATTATGCATAGTCACTTGGATGAGGATCTTATTTTCGAGGATAAGGTTGGTGAAGTTCTTCTTCAATAGGCAAGGGCGGTGGTTAGGATGATACCTCCTTAAGCATAGCGAATTCAGTTGTGGGCTTGCCCTTGGAGGAGGGAGGAGGAGACGCTCTAGATGATTCACTATTATTCGACGAATCGTATTCATCCGCTGCGTTCTTCATCTCCTCCTCCCTGGACTGATAAGACAGAAAATCATTCATGGATGGGAGCATATCCATAAGAAATTTCGCGTCGACATTAAGATAGAATGAACAATTTTTCACCAAAGTGTGAAGGACCCTATAAGGTCGTCAATATCCTCCATCCAAACGCCTATGAAATAGATGACGATGAAGGAAAGAAGTTGAAGAATAATTTATTGGTGAACATTTGAAAAAAAATATGCTTAAACGCGGCCACCCGATTGTGTAAATTGTACTTGAAAATTTTATGAAAGTCTTGTTCGATATACAAAAATGGCGTCGCTTCATTTGAGTAACTTAATGGCGAAATATTTCAGTTCAGAATCCTTAGGCAAAGGTGATGAAGGGCTATACAAGACTAAGGCGTTTTGAACACTCAGTCGATATTGAAACACACAAGATATTAAGACGTTTGAAAGACTTAGCCAAATTAAATAGATGAAACTTGAAGCACATAAATGTTTTCATATCACAAAATGCCATAAATACAAAACGCCTTGCGAGGAGGACATAATGAAAAGGAGACTACAAATATGACAGAAAAACGACTAAGTAAAACCTATGATTATGCATAGTCACTTGGAAGAGGATCTTCTTTTCGAGGATAAGGTTGGTGAAGTTCTTCTTCAATAGGCAAGGGCGGTGGTTAGGATGATATCTCCTCAAGCAGAGCGAATTCAGTTGTGGGCTTGCCCTTGGAGGAGGGAGGAGGAGACGCTCTAGATGATTCACTATTATTCGTCGAATCGTATTCATCCGCTGCTTTCTTCATCCCCTCCTCCCTGGACAGATAAGACAGAAAATCATTCATGGATGGGAGCGTATCCATAGGAAAATTCGCGTAGGCATTAAGCTAAAATGAACAATTTTTCACGAAAGTGGGAAGGACCCTATAAGGTCGTCGTTATCCCCCATCCAAACGCCTATGTAATAGATGACGATGAAGGAAAGAAGTTGAAGAATAATTTTAATTGTGAACATTTGAAAAAAATATGCTTAAATGTTGCCATCCAATTGTGTAAATTGTACTTGAAACTTTTATGAAAGTCTTGTTCGATATACAAAAATGGAGTCGCTTCATTTTAGTAACTTAATGGCGAAATGCTTATGTTCTGAATCCTTAGGCAAAGGTGATGAAGTAGTATACAAGACTAAGGCGTTTTAAACACTCCGTCGATATTGAAACACACAAGATATTAAGACGTTTGAAACACTTAGCCAAATTAAATAGATGAAAATTGAAGCGCATAAATGTTTCATTTCACAAAATGCCATAAATACAAAACGCCTTGCGTGGAGGACATAATGAAAAGAAGATTACGAATATGACAGAAAAACTTCTAAGTAAAACCTATGATTATGCATAGTCACTTGGATGAGGATCTTATTTTCGAGGATAAGGTTGGTGAAGTTCTTCTTCAATAGGCAAGGGCGGTGGTTAGGATGATACCTCCTTAAGCATAGCGAATTCAGTTGTGGGCTTGCCCTTGGAGGAGGGAGGAGGAGACGCTCTAGATGATTCACTATTATTCGACGAATCGTATTCATCCGCTGCGTTCTTCATCTCTTCCTCCCTGGACTGATAAGACAGAAAATCATTCATGGATGGGAGCATATCCATAAGAAATTTCGCGTCGACATTAAGATAGAATGAACAATTTTTCACCAAAGTGTGAAGGACCCTATAAGGTCGTCAATATCCTCCATCCAAACGCCTATGTAATAGATGACGATGAAGGAAAGAAGTTGAAGAATAATTTATTGGTGAACATTTGAAAAAAAATATGCTTAAACGCGGCCACCCGATTGTGTAAATTGTACTTGAAAATTTTATGAAAGTCTTGTTCGATATACAAAAATGGCGTCGCTTCATTTGAGTAACTTAATGGCGAAATATTTCAGTTCAGAATCCTTAGGCAAAGGTGATGAAGGACTATACAAGACTAAGGCGTTTTGAACACTCAGTCGATATTGAAACACACAAGATATTAAGACGTTTGAAAGACTTAGCCAAATTAAATAGATGAAACTTGAAGCGCATAAATGTTTTCATATCACAAAATGCCATAAATACAAAACGCCTTGCGAGGAGGACATAATGAAAAGGAGACTACAAATATGACAGAAAAACGACTAAGTAAAACCTATGATTATGCATAGTCACTTGGAAGAGGATCTTCTTTTCGAGGATAAGGTTGGTGAAGTTCTTCTTCAATAGGCAAGGGCGGTGGTTAGGATGATATCTCCTCAAGCAGAGCGAATTCAGTTGTGGGCTTGCCCTTGGAGGAGGGAGGAGGAGACGCTCTAGATGATTCACTATTATTCGTCGAATCGTATTCATCCGCTGCTTTCTTCATCCCCTCCTCCCTGGACAGATAAGACAGAAAATCATTCATGGATGGGAGCGTATCCATAGGAAAATTCGCGTCGGCATTAAGCTAAAATGAACAATTTTTCACGAAAGTGGGAAGGACCCTATAAGGTCGTCGTTATCCCCCATCCAAACGCCTATGTAATAGATGACGATGAAGGAAAGAAGTTGAAGAATAATTTTAATTGTGAACATTTGAAAAAAATATGCTTAAATGCTGCCATCCAATTGTGTAAATTGTACTTGAAACTTTTATGAAAGTCTTGTTCGATATACAAAAATGGAGTCGCTTCATTTTAGTAACTTAATGGCGAAATGCTTATGTTCTGAATCCTTAGGCAAAGGTGATGAAGGAGTATACAAGACTAAGGCGTTTTAAACACTCCGTCGATATTGAAACACACAAGATATTAAGACGTTTGAAACACTTAGCCAAATTAAATAGATGAAAATTGAAGCGCATAAATGTTTCATTTCACAAAATGCCATAAATACAAAACGCCTTGCGTGGAGGACATAATGAAAAGAAGATTACGAATATGACAGAAAAACGACTAAGTAAAACCTATGATTATGCATAGTCACTTGGATGAGGATCTTATTTTCGAGGATAAGATTGGTGAAGTTCTTCTTCAATAGGCAAGGGCGGTGGTTAGGATGATACCTCCTTAAGCAGAGCGAATTCAGTTGTGGGCTTGCCCATGGAGGAGGGAGGAGGAGACGCTCTAGATGATTCACTATTATTAGACGAATCGTATTCATCCGCTGCGTTCTTCATCTCCTCCTCCCTGGACTGATAAGACAGAAAATCATTCATGGATGGGAGCATATCCTTAAGAAATTTCGCGTCGACATTAAGTTAGAATGAACAATTTTTCACCAAAGTGGGAAGGACCCTATAAGGTCGACAATATCCTCCATCCAAAAGCCTATGAAATAGATGACGATGAAGGAAAGAAGTTGAAGAATAATTTATTGGTGAACATTTGAAAAAAATTCATTTGAGTAACTTAATGGCGAAATATTTCAGTTCAGAATCCTTAGGCAAAGGTGATGAAGGACTATACAAGACTAAGGCGTTTTGAACACTCAGTCGATATTGAAACACACAAGATATTAAGACTTTTGAAAGACTTAGCCAAATTAATTAGATGAAACTTGAAGCGCATAAATGTTTTCATATCACAAAATGCCATAAATACAAAACGCCTTGTGAGGAGGACATAATGAAAAGGAGACTACAAATATGACAGAAAAACGACTAAGTAAAACCTATGATTATGCATAGTCACTTGGAAGAGGATCTTCTTTTCGAGGATAGGTTGGTGAAGTTCTTCTTCAATAGGCAAGGGCGGTGGTTAGGATGATATCTCCTCAAGCAGAGTGAATTCAGTTGTGGGCTTGCCCTTGGAGGAGGGAGGAGGAGACGCTCTAGATGATTCACTATTATTCGTCGAATCGTATTCATCCGCTGCTTTCTTCATCCCCTCCTCCCTGGACAGATAAGACAGAAAATCATTCATGGATGGGAGCGTATCCATAGGAAAATTCGCGTAGGCATTAAGCTAAAATGAACAATTTTTCACGAAAGTGGGAAGGACCCTATAAGGTCGTCGTTATCCCCCATCCAAACGCCTATGTAATAGATGACGATGAAGGAAAGAAGTTGAAGAATAATTTTAATTGTGACCATTTGAAAAAAATATGCTTAAACGCTGCCATCCAATTGTGTAAATTGTACTTGAAACTTTTATGAAAGTCTTGTTCGATATACAAAAATGGAGTCGCTTCATTTTAGTAACTTAATGGCGAAATGCTTATGTTCTGAAACCTTAGGCAAAGGTGATGAAGGAGTATACAAGACTAAGGCGTTTTAAACACTCCGTCGATATTGAAACACACAAGATATTAAGACGTTTGAAACACTTAGCCAAATTAAATAGATGAAAATTGAAGCGCATAAATGTTTCATTTCACAAAATGCCATAAATACAAAACGCCTTGCGTGGAGGACATAATGAAAAGAAGATTACGAATATGACAGAAAAACTTCTAAGTAAAACCTATGATTATGCATAGTCACTTGGATGAGGATCTTATTTTCGAGGATAAGGTTGGTGAAGTTCTTCTTCAATAGGCAAGGGCGGTGGTTAGGATGATACCTCCTTAAGCAGAGCGAATTCAATTGTGGGCTTGCCCTTGGAGGAGGGAGGAGGAGACGCTCTAGATGATTCACTATTATTGGACGAATCGTATTCATCCGCTGCGTTCTTCATCTCCTCCTCCCTGGACTGATAAGACAGAAAATCATTCATGGATGGGAGCATATCCATAAGAAATTTCGCGTCGACATTAAGTTAGAATGAACAATTTTTCACCAAAGTGTGAAGGACCCTATAAGGTCGTCAATATCCTCCATCCAAACGCCTATGAAATAGATGACGATGAAGGAAAGAAGTTGAAGAATAATTTATTGGTGAACATTTGAAAAAAATTCATTTGAGTAACTTAATGGCGAAATATTTCAGTTCAGAATCCTTAGGCAAAGGTGATGAAGGACTATACAAGACTAAGGCGTTTTGAACACTCAGTCGATATTGAAACACACAAGATATTAAGACGTTTGAAAGACTTAGCCAAATTAATTAGATGAAACTTGAAGCGCATAAATGTTTTCATATCACAAAATGCCATAAATACAAAACGCCTTGTGAGGAGGACATAATGAAAAGGAGACTACAAATATGACAGAAAAACGACTAAGTAAAACCTATGATTATGCATAGTCACTTGGAAGAGGATCTTCTTTTCGAGGATAAGGTTGGTGAAGTTCTTCTTCAATAGGCAAGGGCGGTGGTTAGGATGATATCTCCTCAAGCAGAGTGAATTCAGTTGTGGGCTTGCCCTTGGAGGAGGGAGGAGGAGACGCTCTAGATGATTCACTATTATTCGTCGAATCGTATTCATCCGCTGCTTTCTTCATCCCCTCCTCCCTGGACAGATAAGACAGAAAATCATTCATGGATGGGAGCGTATCCATAGGAAAATTCGCGTAGGCATTAAGCTAAAATGAACAATTTTTCACGAAAGTGGGAAGGACCCTATAAGGTCGTCGTTATCCCCCATCCAAACGCCTATGTAATAGATGACGATGAAGGAAAGAAGTTGAAGAATAATTTTAATTGTGAACATTTGAAAAAAATATGCTTAAACGCTGCCATCCAATTGTGTAAATTGCACTTGAAACTTTTATGAAAGTCTTGTTCGATATACAAAAATGGAGGCGCTTCATTTTAGTAACTTAATGGCGAAATGCTTATGTTCTGAATCCTTAGGCAAAGGTGATGAAGGAGTATACAAGACTAAGGCGTTTTAAACACTCCGTCGATATTGAAACACACAAGATATTAAGACGTTTGAAACACTTAGCCAAATTAAATAGATGAAAATTGAAGCGCATAAATGTTTCATTTCACAAAATGCCATAAATACAAAACGCCTTGCGTGGAGGACATAATGAAAAGAAGATTACGAATATGACAGAAAAACTTCTAAGTAAAACCTATGATTATGCATAGTCACTTGGATGAGGATCTTATTTTCGAGGATAAGGTTGGTGAAGTTCTTCTTCAATAGGAAAGGGCGGTGGTTAGGATGATACCTCCTTAAGCATAGCGAATTCAGTTGTGGGCTTGCCCTTGGAGGAGGGAGGAGGAGACGCTCTAGATGATTTACTATTATTCGTCGAATCGTATTCATCCGCTGCTTTCTTCATCCCCTCCTCCCTGGACAGATAAGACAGAAAATCATTCATGGATGGGAGCGTATCCATAGGAAAATTCGCGTCGGCATTAAGCTAAAATGAACAATTTTTCACGAAAGTGGGAAGGACCCTATAAGGTCGTCGTTATACCCCATCCAAACGCCTATGTAATAGATGACGATGAAGGAAAGAAGTTGAAGAATAATTTTAATTGTGAACATTTGAAAAAAATATGCTTAAATGCTGCCATCCAATTGTGTAAATTGTACTTGAAACTTTTATGAAAGTCTTGTTCGATATACAAAAATGGAGTCGCTTCATTTTAGTAACTTAATGGCGAAATGCTTATGTTCTGAAACCTTAGGCAAAGGTGATGAAGGAGTATACAAGACTAAGGCGTTTTAAACACTCCGTCGATATTGAAACACACAAGATATTAAGACGTTTGAAACACTTAGCCAAATTAAATAGATGAAAATTGAAGCGCATAAATGTTTCATTTCACAAAATGCCATAAATACAAAACGCCTTGCGTGGAGGACATAATGAAAAGAAGATTACGAATATGACAGAAAAACTTCTAAGTAAAACCTATGATTATGCATAGTCACTTGGATGAGGATCTTATTTTCGAGGATAAGGTTGGTGAAGTTCTTCTTCAATAGGCAAGGGCGGTGGTTAGGATGATACCTCCTTAAGCATAGCGAATTCAGTTGTGGGCTTGCCCTTGGAGGAGGGAGGAGGAGACGCTCTAGATGATTCACTATTATTCGACGAATCGTATTCATCCGCTGCGTTCTTCATCTCCTCCTCCCTGGACTGATAAGACAGAAAATCATTCATGGATGGGAGCATATCCATAAGAAATTTCGCGTCGACATTAAGATAGAATGAACAATTTTTCACCAAAGTGTGAAGGACCCTATACGGTCGTCAATATCCTCCATCCAAACGCCTATGAAATAGATGACGATGAAGGAAAGAAGTTGAAGAATAATTTATTGGTGAACATTTGAAAAAAATTATGCTTAAACGCGGCCACCCGATTGTGTAAATTGTACTTGAAAATTTTATGAAAGTCTTGTTCGATATACAAAAATGGCGTCGCTTCATTTGAGTAACTTAATGGCGAAATATTTCAGTTCAGAATCCTTAGGCAAAGCTGATGAAGGACTATACAAGACTAAGGCGTTTTGAACACTCAGTCGATATTGAAACACACAAGATATTAAGACGTTTGAAAGACTTAGCCAAATTAAATAGATGAAACTTGAAGCGCATAAATGTTTTCATATCACAAAATGCCATAAATACAAAACGCCTTGCGAGGAGGACATAATGAAAAGGAGACTACAAATATGACAGAAAAACGACTAAGTAAAACCTATGATTATGCATAGTCACTTGGAAGAGGATCTTCTTTTCGAGGATAAGGTTGGTGAAGTTCTTCTTCAATAGGCAAGGGCGGTGGTTAGGATGATATCTCCTCAAGCAGAGCGAATTCAGTTGTGGGCTTGCCCTTGGAGGAGGGAGGAGGAGACGCTCTAGATGATTCACTATTATTCGTCGAATCGTATTCATCCGCTGCTTTCTTCATCCCCTCCTCCCTGGACAGATAAGACAGAAAATCATTCATGGATGGGAGCGTATCCATAGGAAAATTCGCGTAGGCATTAAGCTAAAATGAACAATTTTTCACGAAAGTGGGAAGGACCCTATAAGGTCGTCGTTATACCCCATCCAAACGCCTATGTAATAGATGACGATGAAGGAAAGAAGTTGAAGAATAATTTTAATTGTGAACATTTGAAAAAAATATGCTTAAATGCTGCCATCCAATTGTGTAAATTGTACTTGAAACTTTTATGAAAGTCTTGTTCGATATACAAAAATGGAGTCGCTTCATTTTAGTAACTTAATGGCGAAATGCTTATGTTCTGAATCCTTAGGCAAAGGTGATGAAGGAGTATACAAGACTAAGGCGTTTTAAACACTCCGTCGATATTGAAACACACAAGATATTAAGACGTTTGAAACACTTAGCCAAATTAAATAGATGAAAATTGAAGCGCATAAATGTTTCATTTCACAAAATGCCATAAATACAAAACGCCTTGCGTGGAGGACATAATGAAAAGAAGATTACGAATATGACAGAAAAACTTCTAAGTAAAACCTATGATTATGCATAGTCACTTGGAAGAGGATCTTCTTTTCGAGGATAAGGTTGGTGAAGTTCTTCTTCAATAGGCAAGGGCGGTGGTTAGGATGATATCTCCTCAAGCAGAGCGAATTCAGTTGTGGGCTTGCCCTTGGAGGAGGGAGGAGGAGACGCTCTAGATGATTCACTATTATTCGTCGAATCGTATTCATCCGCTGCTTTCTTCATCCCCTCCTCCCTGGACAGATAAGACAGAAAATCATTCATGGATGGGAGCGTATCCATAGGAAAATTCGCGTCGGCATTAAGCTAAAATGAACAATTTTTCACGAAAGTGGGAAGGACCCTATAAGGTCGTCGTTATACCCCATCCAAACGCCTATGTAATAGATGACGATGAAGGAAAGAAGTTGAAGAATAATTTTAATTGTGAACATTTGAAAAAAATATGCTTAAATGCTGCCATCCAATTGTGTAAATTGTACTTGAAACTTTTATGAAAGTCTTGTTCGATATACAAAAATGGAGTCGCTTCATTTTTGTAACTTAATGGCGAAATGCTTATGTTCTGAATCCTTAGGCAAAGGTGATGAAGGAGTATACAAGACTAAGGCGTTTTAAACACTCCGTCGATATTGAAACACACAAGATATTAAGACGTTTGAAACACTTAGCCAAATTAAATAGATGAAAATTGAAGCGCATAAATGTTTCATTTCACAAAATGCCATAAATACAAAACGCCTTGCGTGGAGGACATAATGAAAAGAAGATTACGAATATGACAGAAAAACTTCTAAGTAAAACCTATGATTATGCATAGTCACTTGGATGAGGATCTTATTTTCGAGGATAAGGTTGGTGAAGTTCTTCTTCAATAGGCAAGGGCGGTGGTTAGGATGATACCTCCTTAAGCAGAGCGAATTCAGTTGTGGGCTTGCCCTTGGAGGAGGGAAGAGGAGACGATCTAGATGATTCACTATTATTCGACGAATCGTATTCATCCGCTGCGTTCTTCATCTCCTCCTCCCTGGACTGATAAGACAGAAAATCATTCATGGATGGGAGCATATCCATAAGAAATTTCGCGTCGACATTAAGTTAGAATGAACAATTTTTCACCAAAGTGTGAAGGACCCTATAAAGTCGTCAATATCCTCCATCCAAACGCCTATGAAATAGATGACGATGAAGGAAAGAAGTTGAAGAATAATTTATTGGTGAACATTTGAAAAAAAATATGCTTAAACGCGGCCACCCGATTGTGTAAATTGTACTTGAAAATTTTATGAAAGTCTTGTTCGATATACAAAAATGGCGTCGCTTCATTTGAGTAACTTAATGGCGAAATATTTCAGTTCAGAATCCTTAGGCAAAGGTGATGAAGGACTATACAAGACTAAGGCGTTTTGAACACTCAGTCGATATTGAAACACACAAGATATTAAGACGTTTGAAAGACTTAGCCAAATTAAATAGATGAAAATTGAAGCGCATAAATGTTTCATTTCACAAAATGCCATAAATACAAAACGCCTTGCGTGGAGGACATAATGAAAAGAAGATTACGAATATGACAGAAAAACTTCTAAGTAAAACCTATGATTATGCATAGTCACTTGGATGAGGATCTTATTTTCGAGGATAAGGTTGGTGAAGTTCTTCTTCAATAGGCAAGGGCGGTGGTTAGGATGATACCTCCTTAAGCAGAGCGAATTCAGTTGTGGGCTTGCCCTTGGAGGAGGGAGGAGGAGACGCTCTAGATGATTCACTATTATTCGACGAATCATATTCATCCGCTGCGTTCTTCATCTCCTCCTCCCTGGACTGATAAGACAGAAAATCATTCATGGATGGGAGCATATCCATAAGAAATTTCGCGTCGACATTAAGTTAGAATGAACAATTTTTCACCAAAGTGTGAAGGACCCTATAAGGTCGTCAATATCCTCCATCCAAACGCCTATGAAATAGATGACGATGAAGGAAAGAAGTTGAATAATAATTTATTGGTGAACATCTGAAAAAAAATATGCTTAAACGCGGCCACCCGATTGTGTAAATTGTACTTGAAAATTTTATGAATGTCTTGTTCGATATACAAAAATGGCGTCGCTTCATTTGAGTAACTTAATGGCGAAATATTTCAGTTCAGAATCCTTAGGCAAAGGTGATGAAGGACTATACAAGACTAAGGCGTTTTGAACACTCAGTCGATATTGAAACACACAAGATATTAAGACGTTTGAAAGACTTAGCCAAATTAAATAGATGAAACTTGAAGCGCATAAATGTTTTCATATCACAAAATGCCATAAATACAAAACGCCTTGCGAGGAGGACATAATGAAAAGGAGACTACAAATATGACAGAAAAACGACTAAGTAAAACCTATGATTATGCATAGTCACTTGGAAGAGGATCTTCTTTTCGAGGATAAGGTTGGTGAAGTTCTTCTTCAATAGGCAAGGGCGGTGGTTAGGATGATATCTCCTCAAGCAGAGCGAATTCAGTTGTGGGCTTGCCCTTGGAGGAGGGAAGAGGAGACGATCTAGATGATTCACTATTATTCGACGAATCGTATTCATCCGCTGCGTTCTTCATCTCCTCCTCCCTGGACTGATAAGACAGAAAATCATTCATGGATGGGAGCATATCCATAAGAAATTTCGCGTCGACATTAAGATAGAATGAACAATTTTTCACCAAAGTGTGAAGGACCCTATACGGTCGTCAATATCCTCCATCCAAACGCCTATGAAATAGATGACGATAAAGGAAAGAAGTTGAAGAATAATTTATTGGTGAACATTTGAAAAAAAATATGCTTAAACGCGGCCACCCGATTGTGTAAATTGTACTTGAAAATTTTATGAAAGTCTTGTTCGATATACAAAAATGGCGTCGCTTCATTTGAGTAACTTAATGGCGAAATATTTCAGTTCAGAATCCTTAGGCAAAGCTGATGAAGGACTATACAAGACTAAGGCGTTTTGAACACTCAGTCGATATTGAAACACACAAGATATTAAGACGTTTGAAAGACTTAGCCAAATTAAATAGATGAAACTTGAAGCGCATAAATGTTTTCATATCACAAAATGCCATAAATACAAAACGCCTTGCGAGGAGGACATAATGAAAAGGAGACTACAAATATGACAGAAAAACGACTAAGTAAAACCTATGATTATGCATAGTCACTTGGAAGAGGATCTTCTTTTCGAGGATAAGGTTGGTGAAGTTCTTCTTCAATAGGCAAGGGCGGTGGTTAGGATGATATCTCCTCAAGCAGAGCGAATTCAGTTGTGGGCTTGCCCTTGGAGGAGGGAGGAGGAGACGCTCTAGATGATTCACTATTATTCGTCGAATCGTATTCATCCGCTGCTTTCTTCATCCCCTCCTCCCTGGACAGATAAGACAGAAAATCATTCATGGATGGGAGCGTATCCATAGGAAAATTCGCGTAGGCATTAAGCTAAAATGAACAATTTTTCACGAAAGTGGGAAGGACCCTATAAGGTCGTCGTTATACCCCATCCAAACGCCTATGTAATAGATGACGATGAAGGAAAGAAGTTGAAGAATAATTTTAATTGTGAACATTTGAAAAAAATATGCTTAAATGCTGCCATCCAATTGTGTAAATTGTACTTGAAACTTTTATGAAAGTCTTGTTCGATATACAAAAATGGAGTCGCTTCATTTTAGTAACTTAATGGCGAAATGCTTATGTTCTGAATCCTTAGGCAAAGGTGATGAAGGAGTATACAAGACTAAGGCGTTTTAAACACTCCGTCGATATTGAAACACACAAGATATTAAGACGTTTGAAACACTTAGCCAAATTAAATAGATGAAAATTGAAGCGCATAAATGTTTCATTTCACAAAATGCCATAAATACAAAACGCCTTGCGTGGAGGACATAATGAAAAGAAGATTACGAATATGACAGAAAAACTTCTAAGTAAAACCTATGATTATGCATAGTCACTTGGAAGAGGATCTTCTTTTCGAGGATAAGGTTGGTGAAGTTCTTCTTCAATAGGCAAGGGCGGTGGTTAGGATGATATCTCCTCAAGCAGAGCGAATTCAGTTGTGGGCTTGCCCTTGGAGGAGGGAGGAGGAGACGCTCTAGATGATTCACTATTATTCGTCGAATCGTATTCATCCGCTGCTTTCTTCATCCCCTCCTCCCTGGACAGATAAGACAGAAAATCATTCATGGATGGGAGCGTATCCATAGGAAAATTCGCGTCGGCATTAAGCTAAAATGAACAATTTTTCACGAAAGTGGGAAGGACCCTATAAGGTCGTCGTTATACCCCATCCAAACGCCTATGTAATAGATGACGATGAAGGAAAGAAGTTGAAGAATAATTTTAATTGTGAACATTTGAAAAAAATATGCTTAAATGCTGCCATCCAATTGTGTAAATTGTACTTGAAACTTTTATGAAAGTCTTGTTCGATATACAAAAATGGAGTCGCTTCATTTTAGTAACTTAATGGCGAAATGCTTATGTTCTGAATCCTTAGGCAAAGGTGATGAAGGAGTATACAAGACTAAGGCGTTTTAAACACTCCGTCGATATTGAAACACACAAGATATTAAGACGTTTGAAACACTTAGCCAAATTAAATAGATGAAAATTGAAGCGCATAAATGTTTCATTTCACAAAATGCCATAAATACAAAACGCCTTGCGTGGAGGACATAATGAAAAGAAGATTACGAATATGACAGAAAAACTTCTAAGTAAAACCTATGATTATGCATAGTCACTTGGATGAGGATCTTATTTTCGAGGATAAGGTTGGTGAAGTTCTTCTTCAATAGGCAAGGGCGGTGGTTAGGATGATACCTCCTTAAGCAGAGCGAATTCAGTTGTGGGCTTGCCCTTGGAGGAGGGAAGAGGAGACGATCTAGATGATTCACTATTATTCGACGAATCGTATTCATCCGCTGCGTTCTTCATCTCCTCCTCCCTGGACTGATAAGACAGAAAATCATTCATGGATGGGAGCATATCCATAAGAAATTTCGCGTCGACATTAAGTTAGAATGAACAATTTTTCACCAAAGTGTGAAGGACCCTATAAGGTCGTCAATATCCTCCATCCAAACGCCTATGAAATAGATGACGATGAAGGAAAGAAGTTGAAGAATAATTTATTGGTGAACATTTGAAAAAAAATATGCTTAAACGCGGCCACCCGATTGTGTAAATTGTACTTGAAAATTTTATGAAAGTCTTGTTCGATATACAAAAATGGCGTCGCTTCATTTGAGTAACTTAATGGCGAAATATTTCAGTTCAGAATCCTTAGGCAAAGGTGATGAAGGACTATACAAGACTAAGGCGTTTTGAACACTCAGTCGATATTGAAACACACAAGATATTAAGACGTTTGAAAGACTTAGCCAAATTAAATAGATGAAAATTGAAGCGCATAAATGTTTCATTTCACAAAATGCCATAAATACAAAACGCCTTGCGTGGAGGACGTAATGAAAAGAAGATTACGAATATGACAGAAAAACTTCTAAGTAAAACCTATGATTATGCATAGTCACTTGGATGAGGATCTTATTTTCGAGGATAAGGTTGGTGAAGTTCTTCTTCAATAGGCAAGGGCGGTGGTTAGGATGATACCTCCTTAAGCAGAGCGAATTCAGTTGTGGGCTTGCCCTTGGAGGAGGGAGGAGGAGACGATCTAGATGATTCACTATTATTCGACGAATCGTATTCATCCGCTGCGTTCTTCATCTCCTCCTCCCTGGACTGATAAGACAGAAAATCATTCATGGATGGGAGCATATCCATAAGAAATTTCGCGTCGACATTAAGTTAGAATGAACAATTTTTCACCAAAGTGTGAAGGACCCTATAAGGTCGTCAATATCCTCCATCCAAACGCCTATGAAATAGATGACGATGAAGGAAAGAAGTTGAAGAATAATTTATTGGTGAACATTTGAAAAAAAATATGCTTAAACGCGGCCACCCGATTGTGTAAATTGTACTTGAAAATTTTATGAAAGTCTTGTTCGATATACAAAAATGGCGTCGCTTCATTTGAGTAACTTAATGGCGAAATATTTCAGTTCAGAATCCTTAGGCAAAGGTGATGAAGGACTATACAAGACTAAGGCGTTTTGAACACTCAGTCGATATTGAAACACACAAGATATTAAGACGTTTGAAAGACTTAGCCAAATTAAATAGATGAAACTTGAAGCGCATAAATGTTTTCATATCACAAAATGCCATAAATACAAAACGCCTTGCGAGGAGGACATAATGAAAAGGAGACTACAAATATGACAGAAAAACGACTAAGTAAAACCTATGATTATGCATAGTCACTTGGAAGAGGATCTTCTTTTCGAGGATAAGGTTGGTGAAGTTCTTCTTCAATAGGCAAGGGCGGTGGTTAGGATGATATCTCCTCAAGCAGAGCGAATTCAGTTGTGGGCTTGACCTTGGAGGAGGGAGGAGGAGACGCTCTAGATGATTCACTATTATTCGTCGAATCGTATTCATCCGCTGCTTTCTTCATCCCCTCCTCCCTGGACAGATAAGACAGAAAATCATTCATGGATGGGAGCGTATCCATAGGAAAATTCGCGTCGGCATTAAGCTAAAATGAACAATTTTTCACGAAAGTGGGAAGGACCCTATAAGGTCGTCGTTATACCCCATCCAAACGCCTATGTAATAGATGACGATGAAGGAAAGAAGTTGAAGAATAATTTTAATTGTGAACATTTGAAAAAAATATGCTTAAATGCTGCCATCCAATTGTGTAAATTGTACTTGAAACTTTTATGAAAGTCTTGTTCGATATACAAAAATGGAGTCGCTTCATTTTAGTAACTTAATGGCGAAATGCTTATGTTCTGAATCCTTAGGCAAAGGTGATGAAGGAGTATACAAGACTAAGGCGTTTTAAACACTCCGTCGATATTGAAACACACAAGATATTAAGACGTTTGAAACACTTAGCCAAATTAAATAGATGAAAATTGAAGCGCATAAATGTTTCATTTCACAAAATGCCATAAATACAAAACGCCTTGCGTGGAGGACGTAATGAAAAGAAGATTACGAATATGACAGAAAAACTTCTAAGTAAAACCTATGATTATGCATAGTCACTTGGATGAGGATCTTATTTTCGAGGATAAGGTTGGTGAAGTTCTTCTTCAATAGGCAAGGGCGGTGGTTAGGATGATACCTCCTTAAGCAGAGCGAATTCAGTTGTGGGCTTGCCCTTGGAGGAGGGAGGAGGAGACGATCTAGATGATTCACTATTATTCGACGAATCGTATTCATCCGCTGCGTTCTTCATCTCCTCCTCCCTGGACTGATAAGACAGAAAATCATTCATGGATGGGAGCATATCCATAAGAAATTTCGCGTCGACATTAAGTTAGAATGAACAATTTTTCACCAAAGTGTGAAGGACCCTATAAGGTCGTCAATATCCTCCATCCAAACGCCTATGAAATAGATGACGATGAAGGAAAGAAGTTGAAGAATAATTTATTGGTGAACATTTGAAAAAAAATATGCTTAAACGCGGCCACCCGATTGTGTAAATTGTACTTGAAAATTTTATGAAAGTCTTGTTCGATATACAAAAATGGCGTCGCTTCATTTGAGTAACTTAATGGCGAAATATTTCAGTTCAGAATCCTTAGGCAAAGGTGATGAAGGACTATACAAGACTAAGGCGTTTTGAACACTCAGTCGATATTGAAACACACAAGATATTAAGACGTTTGAAAGACTTAGCCAAATTAAATAGATGAAACTTGAAGCGCATAAATGTTTTCATATCACAAAATGCCATAAATACAAAACGCCTTGCGAGGAGGACATAATGAAAAGGAGACTACAAATATGACAGAAAAACGACTAAGTAAAACCTATGATTATGCATAGTCACTTGGAAGAGGATCTTCTTTTCGAGGATAAGGTTGGTGAAGTTCTTCTTCAATAGGCAAGGGCGGTGGTTAGGATGATATCTCCTCAAGCAGAGCGAATTCAGTTGTGGGCTTGCCCTTGGAGGAGGGAGGAGGAGACGCTCTAGATGATTCACTATTATTCGTCGAATCGTATTCATCCGCTGCTTTCTTCATCCCCTCCTCCCTGGACAGATAAGACAGAAAATCATTCATGGATGGGAGCGTATCCATAGGAAAATTCGCGTAGGCATTAAGCTAAAATGAACAATTTTTCACGAAAGTGGGAAGGACCCTATAAGGTCGTCGTTATACCCCATCCAAACGCCTATGTAATAGATGACGATGAAGGAAAGAAGTTGAAGAATAATTTTAATTGTGAACATTTGAAAAAAATATGCTTAAATGCTGCCATCCAATTGTGTAAATTGTACTTGAAACTTTTATGAAAGTCTTGTTCGATATACAAAAATGGAGTCGCTTCATTTTAGTAACTTAATGGCGAAATGCTTATGTTCTGAATCCTTAGGCAAAGGTGATGAAGGAGTATACAAGACTAAGGCGTTTTAAACACTCCGTCGATATTGAAACACACAAGATATTAAGACGTTTGAAACACTTAGCCAAATTAAATAGATGAAAATTGAAGCGCATAAATGTTTCATTTCACAAAATGCCATAAATACAAAACGCCTTGCGTGGAGGACATAATGAAAAGAAGATTACGAATATGACAGAAAAACTTCTAAGTAAAACCTATGATTATGCATAGTCACTTGGAAGAGGATCTTCTTTTCGAGGATAAGGTTGGTGAAGTTCTTCTTCAATAGGCAAGGGCGGTGGTTAGGATGATATCTCCTCAAGCAGAGCGAATTCAGTTGTGGGCTTGCCCTTGGAGGAGGGAGGAGGAGACGCTCTAGATGATTCACTATTATTCGTCGAATCGTATTCATCCGCTGCTTTCTTCATCCCCTCCTCCCTGGACAGATAAGACAGAAAATCATTCATGGATGGGAGCGTATCCATAGGAAAATTCGCGTCGGCATTAAGCTAAAATGAACAATTTTTCACGAAAGTGGGAAGGACCCTATAAGGTCGTCGTTATACCCCATCCAAACGCCTATGTAATAGATGACGATGAAGGAAAGAAGTTGAAGAATAATTTTAATTGTGAACATTTGAAAAAAATATGCTTAAATGCTGCCATCCAATTGTGTAAATTGTACTTGAAACTTTTATGAAAGTCTTGTTCGATATACAAAAATGGAGTCGCTTCATTTTAGTAACTTAATGGCGAAATGCTTATGTTCTGAATCCTTAGGCAAAGGTGATGAAGGAGTATACAAGACTAAGGCGTTTTAAACACTCCGTCGATATTGAAACACACAAGATATTAAGACGTTTGAAACACTTAGCCAAATTAAATAGATGAAAATTGAAGCGCATAAATGTTTCATTTCACAAAATGCCATAAATACAAAACGCCTTGCGTGGAGGACATAATGAAAAGAAGATTACGAATATGACAGAAAAACTTCTAAGTAAAACCTATGATTATGCATAGTCACTTGGATGAGGATCTTATTTTCGAGGATAAGGTTGGTGAAGTTCTTCTTCAATAGGCAAGGGCGGTGGTTAGGATGATACCTCCTTAAGCAGAGCGAATTCAGTTGTGGGCTTGCCCTTGGAGGAGGGAAGAGGAGACGATCTAGATGATTCACTATTATTCGACGAATCGTATTCATCCGCTGCGTTCTTCATCTCCTCCTCCCTGGACTGATAAGACAGAAAATCATTCATGGATGGGAGCATATCCATAAGAAATTTCGCGTCGACATTAAGTTAGAATGAACAATTTTTCACCAAAGTGTGAAGGACCCTATAAAGTCGTCAATATCCTCCATCCAAACGCCTATGAAATAGATGACGATGAAGGAAAGAAGTTGAAGAATAATTTATTGGTGAACATTTGAAAAAAAATATGCTTAAACGCGGCCACCCGATTGTGTAAATTGTACTTGAAAATTTTATGAAAGTCTTGTTCGATATACAAAAATGGCGTCGCTTCATTTGAGTAACTTAATGGCGAAATATTTCAGTTCAGAATCCTTAGGCAAAGGTGATGAAGGACTATACAAGACTAAGGCGTTTTGAACACTCAGTCGATATTGAAACACACAAGATATTAAGACGTTTGAAAGACTTAGCCAAATTAAATAGATGAAAATTGAAGCGCATAAATGTTTCATTTCACAAAATGCCATAAATACAAAACGCCTTGCGTGGAGGACATAATGAAAAGAAGATTACGAATATGACAGAAAAACTTCTAAGTAAAACCTATGATTATGCATAGTCACTTGGATGAGGATCTTATTTTCGAGGATAAGGTTGGTGAAGTTCTTCTTCAATAGGCAAGGGCGGTGGTTAGGATGATACCTCCTTAAGCAGAGCGAATTCAGTTGTGGGCTTGCCCTTGGAGGAGGGAGGAGGAGACGCTCTAGATGATTCACTATTATTCGACGAATCATATTCATCCGCTGCGTTCTTCATCTCCTCCTCCCTGGACTGATAAGACAGAAAATCATTCATGGATGGGAGCATATCCATAAGAAATTTCGCGTCGACATTAAGTTAGAATGAACAATTTTTCACCAAAGTGTGAAGGACCCTATAAGGTCGTCAATATCCTCCATCCAAACGCCTATGAAATAGATGACGATGAAGGAAAGAAGTTGAATAATAATTTATTGGTGAACATCTGAAAAAAAATATGCTTAAACGCGGCCACCCGATTGTGTAAATTGTACTTGAAAATTTTATGAATGTCTTGTTCGATATACAAAAATGGCGTCGCTTCATTTGAGTAACTTAATGGCGAAATATTTCAGTTCAGAATCCTTAGGCAAAGGTGATGAAGGACTATACAAGACTAAGGCGTTTTGAACACTCAGTCGATATTGAAACACACAAGATATTAAGACGTTTGAAAGACTTAGCCAAATTAAATAGATGAAACTTGAAGCGCATAAATGTTTTCATATCACAAAATGCCATAAATACAAAACGCCTTGCGAGGAGGACATAATGAAAAGGAGACTACAAATATGACAGAAAAACGACTAAGTAAAACCTATGATTATGCATAGTCACTTGGAAGAGGATCTTCTTTTCGAGGATAAGGTTGGTGAAGTTCTTCTTCAATAGGCAAGGGCGGTGGTTAGGATGATATCTCCTCAAGCAGAGCGAATTCAGTTGTGGGCTTGCCCTTGGAGGAGGGAAGAGGAGACGATCTAGATGATTCACTATTATTCGACGAATCGTATTCATCCGCTGCGTTCTTCATCTCCTCCTCCCTGGACTGATAAGACAGAAAATCATTCATGGATGGGAGCATATCCATAAGAAATTTCGCGTCGACATTAAGATAGAATGAACAATTTTTCACCAAAGTGTGAAGGACCCTATACGGTCGTCAATATCCTCCATCCAAACGCCTATGAAATAGATGACGATGAAGGAAAGAAGTTGAAGAATAATTTATTGGTGAACATTTGAAAAAAAATATGCTTAAACGCGGCCACCCGATTGTGTAAATTGTACTTGAAAATTTTATGAAAGTCTTGTTCGATATACAAAAATGGCGTCGCTTCATTTGAGTAACTTAATGGCGAAATATTTCAGTTCAGAATCCTTAGGCAAAGCTGATGAAGGACTATACAAGACTAAGGCGTTTTGAACACTCAGTCGATATTGAAACACACAAGATATTAAGACGTTTGAAAGACTTAGCCAAATTAAATAGATGAAACTTGAAGCGCATAAATGTTTTCATATCACAAAATGCCATAAATACAAAACGCCTTGCGAGGAGGACATAATGAAAAGGAGACTACAAATATGACAGAAAAACGACTAAGTAAAACCTATGATTATGCATAGTCACTTGGAAGAGGATCTTCTTTTCGAGGATAAGGTTGGTGAAGTTCTTCTTCAATAGGCAAGGGCGGTGGTTAGGATGATATCTCCTCAAGCAGAGCGAATTCAGTTGTGGGCTTGCCCTTGGAGGAGGGAGGAGGAGACGCTCTAGATGATTCACTATTATTCGTCGAATCGTATTCATCCGCTGCTTTCTTCATCCCCTCCTCCCTGGACAGATAAGACAGAAAATCATTCATGGATGGGAGCGTATCCATAGGAAAATTCGCGTAGGCATTAAGCTAAAATGAACAATTTTTCACGAAAGTGGGAAGGACCCTATAAGGTCGTCGTTATACCCCATCCAAACGCCTATGTAATAGATGACGATGAAGGAAAGAAGTTGAAGAATAATTTTAATTGTGAACATTTGAAAAAAATATGCTTAAATGCTGCCATCCAATTGTGTAAATTGTACTTGAAACTTTTATGAAAGTCTTGTTCGATATACAAAAATGGAGTCGCTTCATTTTAGTAACTTAATGGCGAAATGCTTATGTTCTGAATCCTTAGGCAAAGGTGATGAAGGAGTATACAAGACTAAGGCGTTTTAAACACTCCGTCGATATTGAAACACACAAGATATTAAGACGTTTGAAACACTTAGCCAAATTAAATAGATGAAAATTGAAGCGCATAAATGTTTCATTTCACAAAATGCCATAAATACAAAACGCCTTGCGTGGAGGACATAATGAAAAGAAGATTACGAATATGACAGAAAAACTTCTAAGTAAAACCTATGATTATGCATAGTCACTTGGAAGAGGATCTTCTTTTCGAGGATAAGGTTGGTGAAGTTCTTCTTCAATAGGCAAGGGCGGTGGTTAGGATGATATCTCCTCAAGCAGAGCGAATTCAGTTGTGGGCTTGCCCTTGGAGGAGGGAGGAGGAGACGCTCTAGATGATTCACTATTATTCGTCGAATCGTATTCATCCGCTGCTTTCTTCATCCCCTCCTCCCTGGACAGATAAGACAGAAAATCATTCATGGATGGGAGCGTATCCATAGGAAAATTCGCGTCGGCATTAAGCTAAAATGAACAATTTTTCACGAAAGTGGGAAGGACCCTATAAGGTCGTCGTTATACCCCATCCAAACGCCTATGTAATAGATGACGATGAAGGAAAGAAGTTGAAGAATAATTTTAATTGTGAACATTTGAAAAAAATATGCTTAAATGCTGCCATCCAATTGTGTAAATTGTACTTGAAACTTTTATGAAAGTCTTGTTCGATATACAAAAATGGAGTCGCTTCATTTTAGTAACTTAATGGCGAAATGCTTATGTTCTGAATCCTTAGGCAAAGGTGATGAAGGAGTATACAAGACTAAGGCGTTTTAAACACTCCGTCGATATTGAAACACACAAGATATTAAGACGTTTGAAACACTTAGCCAAATTAAATAGATGAAAATTGAAGCGCATAAATGTTTCATTTCACAAAATGCCATAAATACAAAACGCCTTGCGTGGAGGACATAATGAAAAGAAGATTACGAATATGACAGAAAAACTTCTAAGTAAAACCTATGATTATGCATAGTCACTTGGATGAGGATCTTATTTTCGAGGATAAGGTTGGTGAAGTTCTTCTTCAATAGGCAAGGGCGGTGGTTAGGATGATACCTCCTTAAGCAGAGCGAATTCAGTTGTGGGCTTGCCCTTGGAGGAGGGAAGAGGAGACGATCTAGATGATTCACTATTATTCGACGAATCGTATTCATCCGCTGCGTTCTTCATCTCCTCCTCCCTGGACTGATAAGACAGAAAATCATTCATGGATGGGAGCATATCCATAAGAAATTTCGCGTCGACATTAAGTTAGAATGAACAATTTTTCACCAAAGTGTGAAGGACCCTATAAGGTCGTCAATATCCTCCATCCAAACGCCTATGAAATAGATGACGATGAAGGAAAGAAGTTGAAGAATAATTTATTGGTGAACATTTGAAAAAAAATATGCTTAAACGCGGCCACCCGATTGTGTAAATTGTACTTGAAAATTTTATGAAAGTCTTGTTCGATATACAAAAATGGCGTCGCTTCATTTGAGTAACTTAATGGCGAAATATTTCAGTTCAGAATCCTTAGGCAAAGGTGATGAAGGACTATACAAGACTAAGGCGTTTTGAACACTCAGTCGATATTGAAACACACAAGATATTAAGACGTTTGAAAGACTTAGCCAAATTAAATAGATGAAAATTGAAGCGCATAAATGTTTCATTTCACAAAATGCCATAAATACAAAACGCCTTGCGTGGAGGACATAATGAAAAGAAGATTACGAATATGACAGAAAAACTTCTAAGTAAAACCTATGATTATGCATAGTCACTTGGATGAGGATCTTATTTTCGAGGATAAGGTTGGTGAAGTTCTTCTTCAATAGGCAAGGGCGGTGGTTAGGATGATACCTCCTTAAGCAGAGCGAATTCAGTTGTGGGCTTGCCCTTGGAGGAGGGAGGAGGAGACGATCTAGATGATTCACTATTATTCGACGAATCGTATTCATCCGCTGCGTTCTTCATCTCCTCCTCCCTGGACTGATAAGACAGAAAATCATTCATGGATGGGAGCATATCCATAAGAAATTTCGCGTCGACATTAAGTTAGAATGAACAATTTTTCACCAAAGTGTGAAGGACCCTATAAGGTCGTCAATATCCTCCATCCAAACGCCTATGAAATAGATGACGATGAAGGAAAGAAGTTGAAGAATAATTTATTGGTGAACATTTGAAAAAAAATATGCTTAAACGCGGCCACCCGATTGTGTAAATTGTACTTGAAAATTTTATGAAAGTCTTGTTCGATATACAAAAATGGCGTCGCTTCATTTGAGTAACTTAATGGCGAAATATTTCAGTTCAGAATCCTTAGGCAAAGGTGATGAAGGACTATACAAGACTAAGGCGTTTTGAACACTCAGTCGATATTGAAACACACAAGATATTAAGACGTTTGAAAGACTTAGCCAAATTAAATAGATGAAACTTGAAGCGCATAAATGTTTTCATATCACAAAATGCCATAAATACAAAACGCCTTGCGAGGAGGACATAATGAAAAGGAGACTACAAATATGACAGAAAAACGACTAAGTAAAACCTATGATTATGCATAGTCACTTGGAAGAGGATCTTCTTTTCGAGGATAAGGTTGGTGAAGTTCTTCTTCAATAGGCAAGGGCGGTGGTTAGGATGATATCTCCTCAAGCAGAGCGAATTCAGTTGTGGGCTTGACCTTGGAGGAGGGAGGAGGAGACGCTCTAGATGATTCACTATTATTCGTCGAATCGTATTCATCCGCTGCTTTCTTCATCCCCTCCTCCCTGGACAGATAAGACAGAAAATCATTCATGGATGGGAGCGTATCCATAGGAAAATTCGCGTCGGCATTAAGCTAAAATGAACAATTTTTCACGAAAGTGGGAAGGACCCTATAAGGTCGTCGTTATACCCCATCCAAACGCCTATGTAATAGATGACGATGAAGGAAAGAAGTTGAAGAATAATTTTAATTGTGAACATTTGAAAAAAATATGCTTAAATGCTGCCATCCAATTGTGTAAATTGTACTTGAAACTTTTATGAAAGTCTTGTTCGATATACAAAAATGGAGTCGCTTCATTTTAGTAACTTAATGGCGAAATGCTTATGTTCTGAATCCTTAGGCAAAGGTGATGAAGGAGTATACAAGACTAAGGCGTTTTAAACACTCCGTCGATATTGAAACACACAAGATATTAAGACGTTTGAAACACTTAGCCAAATTAAATAGATGAAAATTGAAGCGCATAAATGTTTCATTTCACAAAATGCCATAAATACAAAACGCCTTGCGTGGAGGACGTAATGAAAAGAAGATTACGAATATGACAGAAAAACTTCTAAGTAAAACCTATGATTATGCATAGTCACTTGGATGAGGATCTTATTTTCGAGGATAAGGTTGGTGAAGTTCTTCTTCAATAGGCAAGGGCGGTGGTTAGGATGATACCTCCTTAAGCAGAGCGAATTCAGTTGTGGGCTTGCCCTTGGAGGAGGGAGGAGGAGACGATCTAGATGATTCACTATTATTCGACGAATCGTATTCATCCGCTGCGTTCTTCATCTCCTCCTCCCTGGACTGATAAGACAGAAAATCATTCATGGATGGGAGCATATCCATAAGAAATTTCGCGTCGACATTAAGTTAGAATGAACAATTTTTCACCAAAGTGTGAAGGACCCTATAAGGTCGTCAATATCCTCCATCCAAACGCCTATGAAATAGATGACGATGAAGGAAAGAAGTTGAAGAATAATTTATTGGTGAACATTTGAAAAAAAATATGCTTAAACGCGGCCACCCGATTGTGTAAATTGTACTTGAAAATTTTATGAAAGTCTTGTTCGATATACAAAAATGGCGTCGCTTCATTTGAGTAACTTAATGGCGAAATATTTCAGTTCAGAATCCTTAGGCAAAGGTGATGAAGGACTATACAAGACTAAGGCGTTTTGAACACTCAGTCGATATTGAAACACACAAGATATTAAGACGTTTGAAAGACTTAGCCAAATTAAATAGATGAAACTTGAAGCGCATAAATGTTTTCATATCACAAAATGCCATAAATACAAAACGCCTTGCGAGGAGGACATAATGAAAAGGAGACTACAAATATGACAGAAAAACGACTAAGTAAAACCTATGATTATGCATAGTCACTTGGAAGAGGATCTTCTTTTCGAGGATAAGGTTGGTGAAGTTCTTCTTCAATAGGCAAGGGCGGTGGTTAGGATGATATCTCCTCAGGCAGAGCGAATTCAGTTGTGGGCTTGACCTTGGAGGAGGGAGGAGGAGACGCTCTAGATGATTCACTATTATTCGTCGAATCGTATTCATCCGCTGCTTTCTTCATCCCCTCCTCCCTGGACAGATAAGACAGAAAATCATTCATGGATGGGAGCGTATCCATAGGAAAATTCGCGTCGGCATTAAGCTAAAATGAACAATTTTTCACGAAAGTGGGAAGGACCCTATAAGGTCGTCGTTATACCCCATCCAAACGCCTATGTAATAGATGACGATGAAGGAAAGAAGTTGAAGAATAATTTTAATTGTGAACATTTGAAAAAAATATGCTTAAATGCTGCCATCCAATTGTGTAAATTGTACTTGAAACTTTTATGAAAGTCTTGTTCGATATACAAAAATGGAGTCGCTTCATTTTAGTAACTTAATGGCGAAATGCTTATGTTCTGAATCCTTAGGCAAAGGTGATGAAGGAGTATACAAGACTAAGGCGTTTTAAACACTCCGTCGATATTGAAACACACAAGATATTAAGACGTTTGAAACACTTAGCCAAATTAAATAGATGAAAATTGAAGCGCATAAATGTTTCATTTCACAAAATGCCATAAATACAAAACGCCTTGCGTGGAGGACGTAATGAAAAGAAGATTACGAATATGACAGAAAAACTTCTAAGTAAAACCTATGATTATGCATAGTCACTTGGATGAGGATCTTATTTTCGAGGATAAGGTTGGTGAAGTTCTTCTTCAATAGGCAAGGGCGGTGGTTAGGATGATACCTCCTTAAGCAGAGCGAATTCAGTTGTGGGCTTGCCCTTGGAGGAGGGAGGAGGAGACGATCTAGATGATTCACTATTATTCGACGAATCGTATTCATCCGCTGCGTTCTTCATCTCCTCCTCCCTGGACTGATAAGACAGAAAATCATTCATGGATGGGAGCATATCCATAAGAAATTTCGCGTCGACATTAAGTTAGAATGAACAATTTTTCACCAAAGTGTGAAGGACCCTATAAGGTCGTCAATATCCTCCATCCAAACGCCTATGAAATAGATGACGATGAAGGAAAGAAGTTGAAGAATAATTTATTGGTGAACATTTGAAAAAAAATATGCTTAAACGCGGCCACCCGATTGTGTAAATTGTACTTGAAAATTTTATGAAAGTCTTGTTCGATATACAAAAATGGCGTCGCTTCATTTGAGTAACTTAATGGCGAAATATTTCAGTTCAGAATCCTTAGGCAAAGGTGATGAAGGACTATACAAGACTAAGGCGTTTTGAACACTCAGTCGATATTGAAACACACAAGATATTAAGACGTTTGAAAGACTTAGCCAAATTAATTAGATGAAAATTGAAGCGCATAAATGTTTTCATATCACAAAATGCCATAAATACAAAACGCCTTGTGAGGAGGACATAATGAAAAGGAGACTACAAATATGACAGAAAAACGACTAAGTAAAACCTATGATTATGCATAGTCACTTGGAAGAGGATCTTCTTTTCGAGGATAAGGTTGGTGAAGTTCTTCTTCAATAGGCAAGGGCGGTGGTTAGGATGATATCTCCTCAAGCAGAGCGAATTCAGTTGTGGGCTTGCCCTTGGAGGAGGGAGGAGGAGACGCTCTAGATGATTCACTATTATTCGTCGAATCGTATTCATCCGCTGCTTTCTTCATCCCCTCCTCCCTGGACAGATAAGACAGAAAATCATTCATGGATGGGAGCGTATCCATAGGAAAATTCGCGTCGGCATTAAGCTAAAATGAATAATTTTTCACGAAAGTGGGAACGACCCTATAAGGTCGTCGTTATCCCCCATCCAAACGCCTATGTAATAGTTGACGATGAAGTAAAGAAGTTGAAGAATAATTTTAATTGTGAACATTTGAAAAAAATATGCTTAAACGCTGCCATCCAATTGTGTAAATTGTACTTGAAACTTTTATGAAAGTCTTGTTCGATATACAAAAATGGAGTCGCTTCATTTTAGTAACTTAATGGCGAAATGCTTATGTTCAGAATCCTTAGGCAAAGGTGATGAAGGAGTATACAAGACTAAGGCGTTTTAAACACTCCGTCGATATTGAAACACACAAGATATTAAGACGTTTGAAACACTTAGCCAAATTAAATAGATGAAAATTGAAGCGCATATATGTTTCATTTCACAAAATGCCATAAATACAAAACGCCTTGCGTAGAGGACATAATGAAAAGAAGATTACGAATATGACAGAAAAACGACTAAGTAAAACCTATGATTATGCATAGTCACTTGGATGAGGATCTTATTTTCGAGGATAAGGTTGGTGAAGTTCTTCTTCAATAGGCAAGGGCGGTGGTTAGGATGATACCTCTTCAAGCAGAGCGAATTCAGTTGTGGGCTTGCCCTTGGAGGAGGGAGGAGGAGACGCTCTAGATAATTCACTATTATTCGACGAATCGTATTCATCCGCTGCGTTCTTCATCTCCTCCTCCCTGGACTGATAAGACAGAAAATCATTCATGGATGGGAGCATATCCATAAGAAATTTCGCGTCGACATTAAGTTAGAATGAACAATTTTTCACCAAAGTGTGAAGGACCCTATGACGTCGTCGATATCCTCCATCCAAACGCCTATGAAATAGATGACGATGAAGGAACAAAGTTGAAGAATAATTTATTGGTGAACATTTGAAAAAAAATATGCTTAAACGCGGCCACCCGATTGTGTAAATTGTACTTAAAATTTTTATGAAAGTCTTGTTCGATATACAAAAATGGCGTCGCTTCATTTGAGTAACTTAATGGCGAAATATTTCAGTTCAGAATCCTTAGGCAAAGGTGATGAAGGACTATACAAGACTAAGGCGTTTTGAACACTCAGTCGATATTGAAACACACAAGATATTAAGACGTTTGAAACACTTAGCCAAATTAAATAGATGAAAATTGAAGCGCATAAATGTTTCATTTCACAAAATGCCATAAATACAAAACGCCTTGTGTGGAGGACATAATGAAAAGAAGATTACGAATATGACAGAAAAACTTCTAAGTAAAACCTATGATTATGCATAGTCACTTGGATGAGGATCTTATTTTCGAGGATAAGGTTGGTGAAGTTCTTCTTCAATAGGCAAGGGCGGTGGTTAGGATGATACCTCCTTAAGCAGAGCTAATTCAGTTGTGGGCTTGCCCTTGGAGGAGGGAGGAGGAGACGCTCTAGATGATTCACTATTATTCGACGAATCGTATTCATCCGCTGCGTTCTTCATCTCCTCCTCCCTGGACTGATAAGACAGAAAATCATTCATGGATGGGAGCATATCCATAAGAAATTTCGCGTCGACATTAAGTTAGAATGAACAATTTTTCACCAAAGTGTGAAGGACCCTATAAGGTCGTCAATATCCTCCATCCAAACGCCTATGAAATAGATGACGATGAAGGAAAGAAGTTGAAGAATAATTTATTGGTGAACATTTGAAAAAAAATATGCTTAAACGCGGCCACCCGATTGTGTAAATTGTACTTGAAAATTTTATGAAAGTCTTGTTCGATATACAAAAATGGCGTCGCTTCATTTGAGTAACTTAATGGCGAAATATTTCAGTTCAGAATCCTTAGGCAAAGGTGATGAAGGACTATACAAGACTAAGGCGTTTTGAACACTCAGTCGATATTGAAACACACAAGATATTAAGACGTTTGAAAGACTTAGCCAAATTAAATAGATGAAACTTGAAGCGCATAAATGTTTTCATATCACAAAATGCCATAAATACAAAACGCCTTGCGAGGAGGACATAATGAAAAGGAGACTACAAATATGACAGAAAAACGACTAAGTAAAACCTATGATTATGCATAGTCACTTGGAAGAGGATCTTCTTTTCGAGGATAAGGTTGGTGAAGTTCTTCTTCAATAGGCAAGGGCGGTGGTTAGGATGATATCTCCTCAAGCAGAGCGAATTCAGTTGTGGGCTTGACCTTGGAGGAGGGAGGAGGAGACGCTCTAGATGATTCACTATTATTCGTCGAATCGTATTCATCCGCTGCTTTCTTCATCCCCTCCTCCCTGGACAGATAAGACAGAAAATCATTCATGGATGGGAGCGTATCCATAGGAAAATTCGCGTCGGCATTAAGCTAAAATGAACAATTTTTCACGAAAGTGGGAAGGACCCTATAAGGTCGTCGTTATACCCCATCCAAACGCCTATGTAATAGATGACGATGAAGGAAAGAAGTTGAAGTATAATTTTAATTGTGAACATTTGAAAAAAATATGCTTAAATGCTGCCATCCAATTTTGTAAATTGTACTTGAAACTTTTATGAAAGTCTTGTTCGATATACAAAAATGGAGTCGCTTCATTTTAGTAACTTAATGGCGAAATGCTTATGTTCTGAATCCTTAGGCAAAGGTGATGAAGGAGTATACAAGACTAAGGCGTTTTAAACACTCCGTCGATATTGAAACACACAAGATATTAAGACGTTTGAAACACTTAGCCAAATTAAATAGATGAAAATTGAAGCGCATAAATGTTTCATTTCACAAAATGCCATAAATACAAAACGCCTTGCGTAGAGGACATAATGAAAAGAAGATTACGAATATGACAGAAAAACGACTAAGTAAAACCTATGATTATGCATAGTCACTTGGATGAGGATCTTATTTTCGAGGATAAGGTTGGTGAAGTTCTTCTTCAATAGGCAAGGGCGGTGGTTAGGATGATACCTCCTTAAGCAGAGCGAATTCAGTTGTGGGCTTGCCCTTGGAGGAGGGAGGAGGAGACGCTCTAGATAATTCACTATTTTTCGACGAATCGTATTCATCCGCTGCGTTCTTCATCTCCTCCTCCCTGGACTGATAAGACAGAAAATCATTCATGGATGGGAGCATATCCATAAGAAATTTCGCGTCGACATTAAGTTAGAATGAACTATTTTTCACCAAAGTGTGAAGGACCCTATGAGGTCGTCGATATCCTCCATCCAAACGCCTATGAAATAGATGACGATGAAGGAAAGAAGTTGAAGAATAATTTATTGGTGAACATTTGAAAAAAAATATGCTTAAACGCTGCCACCCGATTGTGTAAATTGTACTTAAAAATTTTATGAAAGTCTTGTTCGATATACAAAAATGGCGTAGCTTCATTTGAGTAACTTAATGGCGAAATATTTCAGTTCAGAATCCTTAGGCAAAGGTGATGAAGGACTATACAAGACTAAGGCGTTTTGAACACTCAGTCGATATTGAAACACACAAGATATTAAGACGTTTGAAAGACTTAGCCAAATTAATTAGATGAAAATTGAAGCGCATAAATGTTTTCATATCACAAAATGCCATAAATACAAAACGCCTTGTGAGGAGGACATAATGAAAAGGAGACTACAAATATGACAGAAAAACGACTAAGTAAAACCTATGATTATGCATAGTCACTTGGAAGAGGATCTTCTTTTCGAGGATAAGGTTGGTGAAGTTCTTCTTCAATAGGCAAGGGCGGTGGTTAGGATGATATCTCCTCAAGCAGAGCGAATTCAGTTGTGGGCTTGCCCTTGGAGGAGGGAGGAGGAGACGCTCTAGATGATTCACTATTATTCGTCGAATCGTATTCATCCGCTGCTTTCTTCATCCCCTCCTCCCTGGACAGATAAGACAGAAAATCATTCATGGATGGGAGCGTATCCATAGGAAAATTCGCGTCGGCATTAAGCTAAAATGAACAATTTTTCACGAAAGTGGGAACGACCCTATAAGGTCGTCGTTATCCCCCATCCAAACGCCTATGTAATAGTTGACGATGAAGTAAAGAAGTTGAAGAATAATTTTAATTGTGAACATTTGAAAAAAATATGCTTAAACGCTGCCATCCAATTGTGTAAATTGTACTTGAAACTTTTATGAAAGTCTTGTTCGATATACAAAAATGGAGTCGCTTCATTTTAGTAACTTAATGGCGAAATGCTTATGTTCAGAATCCTTAGGCAAAGGTGATGAAGGAGTATACAAGACTAAGGCGTTTTAAACACTCCGTCGATATTGAAACACACAAGATATTAAGACGTTTGAAACACTTAGCCAAATTAAATAGATGAAAATTGAAGCGCATATATGTTTCATTTCACAAAATGCCATAAATACAAAACGCCTTGCGTAGAGGACATAATGAAAAGAAGATTACGAATATGACAGAAAAACGACTAAGTAAAACCTATGATTATGCATAGTCACTTGGATGAGGATCTTATTTTCGAGGATAAGGTTGGTGAAGTTCTTCTTCAATAGGCAAGGGCGGTGGTTAGGATGATACCTCTTCAAGCAGAGCGAATTCAGTTGTGGGCTTGCCCTTTGAGGAGGGAGGAGGAGACGCTCTAGATAATTCACTATTATTCGACGAATCGTATTCATCCGCTGCGTTCTTCATCTCCTCCTCCCTGGACTGATAAGACAGAAAATCATTCATGGATGGGAGCATATCCATAAGAAATTTCGCGTCGACATTAAGTTAGAATGAACAATTTTTCACCAAAGTGTGAAGGACCCTATGAGGTCGTCGATATCCTCCATCCAAACGCCTATGAAATAGATGACGATGAAGGAACAAAGTTGAAGAATAATTTATTGGTGAACATTTGAAAAAAAATATGCTTAAACGCGGCCACCCGATTGTGTAAATTGTACTTAAAATTTTTATGAAAGTCTTGTTCGATATACAAAAATGGCGTCGCTTCATTTGAGTAACTTAATGGCGAAATATTTCAGTTCAGAATCCTTAGGCAAAGGTGATGAAGGACTATACAAGACTAAGGCGTTTTAAACACTCAGTCGATATTGAAACACACAAGATATTAAGACGTTTGAAAGACTTAGCCAAATTAAATAGATGAAAATTGAAGCGCATAAATGTTTTCATATCACAAAATGCCATAAATACAAAACGCCTTGCGAGGAGGACATAATGAAAAGGAGACTACAAATATGACAGAAAAATGACTAAGTAAAACCTATGATTATGCATAGTCACTTGGAAGAGGATCTTCTTTTCGAGGATAAGGTTGGTGAAGTTCTTCTTCAATAGGCAAGGGCGGTGGTTAGGATGATATTTCCTCAAGCAGAGCGAATTCAGTTGTGGGCTTGCCCTTGGAGGAGGGAGGAGGAGACGCTCTAGATGATTCACTATTATTCGTCGAATCGTATTCATCCGCTGCTTTCTTCATCCCCTCCTCCCTGGACAGATAAGACAGAAAATCATTCATGGATGGGAGCGTATCCATAGGAAAATTCGCGTCGGCATTAAGCTAAAATGAACAATTTTTCACGAAAGTGGGAACGACCCTATAAGGTCGTCGTTATCCCCCATCCAAACGCCTATGTAATAGTTGACGATGAAGTAAAGAAGTTGAAGAATAATTTTAATTGTGAACATTTGAAAAAAATATGCTTAAACGCTGCCATCCAATTGTGTAAATTGTACTTGAAACTTTTATGAAAGTCTTGTTCGATATACAAAAATGGAGTCGCTTCATTTTAGTAACTTAATGGCGAAATGCTTATGTTCAGAATCCTTAGGCAAAGGTGATGAAGGAGTATACAAGACTAAGGCGTTTTAAACACTCCGTCGATATTGAAACACACAAGATATTAAGACGTTTGAAACACTTAGCCAAATTAAATAGATGAAAATTGAAGCGCATATATGTTTCATTTCACAAAATGCCATAAATACAAAACGCCTTGCGTAGAGGACATAATGAAAAGAAGATTACGAATATGACAGAAAAACGACTAAGTAAAACCTATGATTATGCATAGTCACTTGGATGAGGATCTTATTTTCGAGGATAAGGTTGGTGAAGTTCTTCTTCAATAGGCAAGGGCGGTGGTTAGGATGATACCTCTTCAAGCAGAGCGAATTCAGTTGTGGGCTTGCCCTTGGAGGAGGGAGGAGGAGACGCTCTAGATAATTCACTATTATTCGACGAATCGTATTCATCCGCTGCGTTCTTCATCTCCTCCTCCCTGGACTGATAAGACAGAAAATCATTCATGGATGGGAGCATATCCATAAGAAATTTCGCGTCGACATTAAGTTAGAATGAACAATTTTTCACCAAAGTGTGAAGGACCCTATGAGGTCGTCGATATCCTCCATCCAAACGCCTATGAAATAGATGACGATGAAGGAACAAAGTTGAAGAATAATTTATTGGTGAACATTTGAAAAAAAAATATGCTTAAACGCGGCCACCCGATTGTGTAAATTGTACTTAAAATTTTTATGAAAGTCTTGTTCGATATACAAAAATGGCGTCGCTTCATTTGAGTAACTTAATGGCGAAATATTTCAGTTCAGAATCCTTAGGCAAAGGTGATGAAGGACTATACAAGACTAAGGCGTTTTAAACACTCAGTCGATATTGAAACACACAAGATATTAAGACGTTTGAAAGACTTAGCCAAATTAAATAGATGAAAATTGAAGCGCATAAATGTTTTCATATCACAAAATGCCATAAATACAAAACGCCTTGCGAGGAGGACATAATGAAAAGGAGACTACAAATATGACAGAAAAATGACTAAGTAAAACCTATGATTATGCATAGTCACTTGGAAGAGGATCTTCTTTTCGAGGATAAGGTTGGTGAAGTTCTTCTTCAATAGGCAAGGGCGGTGGTTAGGATGATATTTCCTCAAGCAGAGCGAATTCAGTTGTGGGCTTGCCCTTGGAGGAGGGAGGAGGAGATGCTCTAGATGATTCACTATTATTCGTCGAATCGTATTCATCCGCTGCTTTCTTCATCCCCTCCTCCCTGGACAGATAAGACAGAAAATCATTCATGGATGGGAGCGTATCCATAGGAAAATTCGCGTCGCCATTAAGCTAAAATGAACAATTTTTCACGAAAGTGGGAAGGACCCTATAAGGTCGTCGTTATACCCCATCCAAACGCCTATGTAATAGATGACGATGAAGGAAAGAAGTTGAAGAATAATTTTAATTGTGAACATTTGAAAAATATATGCTTAAACGCTGCCATCCAATTGTGTAAATTGTACTTGAAACTTTTATGAAAGTCTTGTTCGATATACAAAAATGGAGTCGCTTCATTTTAGTAACTTAATGGCGAAATGCTTATGTTCTGAATCCTTAGGCAAAGGTGATGAAGGAGTATACAAGACTAAGGCGTTTTAAACACTCCGTCGATATTGAAACACACAAGATATTAAGACGTTTGAAACACTTAGCCAAATTAAATAGATGAAAATTGAAGCGCATATATGTTTCATTTCACAAAATGCCATAAATACAAAACGCCTTGCGTTGAGGACATAATGAAAAGAAGATTACGAATATGACAGAAAAACGACTAAGTAAAACCTATGATTATGCATAGTCACTTGGATGAGGATCTTATTTTCGAGGATAAGGTTGGTGAAGTTCTTCTTCAATAGGCAAGGGCGGTGGTTAGGATGATACCTCCTCAAGCAGAGCGAATTCAGTTGTGGGCTTGCCCTTGGAGGAGGGAGGAGGAGACGCTCTAGATAATTCACTATTATTCGACGAATCGTATTCATCCGCTGCGTTCTTCATCTCCTCCTCCCTGGACTGATAAGACAGAAAATCATTCATGGATGGGAGCATATCCATAAGAAATTTCGCGTCGACATTAAGTTAGAATGAACAATTTTTCACCAAAGTGTGAAGGACCCTATGAGGTCGTCGATATCCTCCATCCAAACGCCTATGAAATAGATGACGATGAAGGAAAGAAGTTGAAGAATAATTTATTGGTGAACATTTGAAAAAAAATATGCTTAAACGCTGCCACCCGATTGTGTAAATTGTACTTAAAATTTTATGAAAGTCTTGTTCGATATACAAAAATGGCGTCGCTTCATTTGAGTAACTTAATGGCGAAATATTTCAGTTCAGAATCCTTAGGCAAAGGTGATGAAGGACTATACAAGACTAAGGCGTTTTGAACACTCAGTCGATATTGAAACACACAAGATATTAAGACGTTTGAAAGACTTAGCCAAATTAAATAGATGAAAATTGAAGCGCATAAATGTTTTCATATCACAAAATGCCATAAATACAAAACGCCTTGCGAGGAGGACATAATGAAAAGGAGACTACAAATATGACAGAAAAATGACTAAGTAAAACCTATGATTATGCATAGTCACTTGGAAGAGGATCTTCTTTTCGAGGATAAGGTTGGTGAAGTTCTTCTTCAATAGGCAAGGGCGGTGGTTAGGATGATATTTCCTCAAGCAGAGCGAATTCAGTTGTGGGCTTGCCCTTGGAGGAGGGAGGAGGAGACGCTCTAGATGATTCACTATTATTCGTCGAATCGTATTCATCCGCTGCTTTCTTCATCCCCTCCTCCCTGGACAGATAAGACAGAAAATCATTCATGGATGGGAGCGTATCCATAGGAAAATTCGCGTCGGCATTAAGCTAAAATGAACAATTTTTCACGAAAGTGGGAAGGACCCTATAAGGTCGTCGTTATACCCCATCCAAACGCCTATGTAATAGATGACGATGAAGGAAAGAAGTTGAAGAATAATTTTAATTGTGAACATTTGAAAAAAATATGCTTAAACGCTGCCATCCAATTGTGTAAATTGTACTTGAAACTTTTATGAAAGTCTTGTTCGATATACAAAAATGGAGTCGCTTCATTTTAGTAACTTAATGGCGAAATGCTTATGTTCTGAATCCTTAGGCAAAGGTGATGAAGGAGTATACAAGACTAAGGCGTTTTAAACACTCCGTCGATATTGAAACACACAAGATATTAAGACGTTTGAAACACTTAGCCAAATTAAATAGATGAAAATTGAAGCGCATATATGTTACATTTCACAAAATGCCATAAATACAAAACGCCTTGCGTAGAGGACATAATGAAAAGAAGATTACGAATATGACAGAAAAACGACTAAGTAAAACCTATGATTATGCATAGTCACTTGGATGAGGATCTTATTTTCGAGGATAAGGTTGGTGAAGTTCTTCTTCAATAGGCAAGGGCGGTGGTTAGGATAATACCTCCTCAAGCAGAGCGAATTCAGTTGTGGGCTTGCCCTTGGAGGAGGGAGGAGGAGACGCTCTAGATAATTCACTATTATTCGACGAATCGTATTCATCCGCTGCGTTCTTCATCTCCTCCTCCCTGGACTGATAAGACAGAAAATCATTCATGGATGGGAGCATATCCATAAGAAATTTCGCGTCGACATTAAGTTAGAATGAACAATTTTTCACCAAAGTGTGAAGGACCCTATGAGGTCGTCGATATCCTCCATCCAAACGCCTATGAAATAGATGACGATGAAGGAAAGAAGTTGAAGAATAATTTATTGGTGAACATTTGAAAAAAAATATGCTTAAACGCTGCCACCCGATTGTGTAAATTGTACTTAAAAATTTTATGAAAGTCTTGTTCGATATACAAAAATGGCGTCGCTTCATTTGAGTAACTTAATGGCGAAATATTTCAGTTCAGAATCCTTAGGCAAAGGTGGTGAAGGACTATACAAGACTAAGGCGTTTTGAACACTCAGTCGATATTGAAACACACAAGATATTAAGACGTTTGAAAGACTTAGCCAAATTAATTAGATGAAAATTGAAGCGCATAAATGTTTTCATATCACAAAATGCCATAAATACAAAACGCCTTGTGAGGAGGACATAATGAAAAGGAGACTACAAATATGACAGAAAAACGACTAAGTAAAACCTATGATTATGCATAGTCACTTGGAAGAGGATCTTCTTTTCGAGGATAAGGTTGGTGAAGTTCTTCTTCAATAGGCAAGGGCGGTGGTTAGGATGATATCTCCTCAAGCAGAGCGAATTCAGTTGTGGGCTTGCCCTTGGAGGAGGGAGGAGGAGACGCTCTAGATGATTCACTATTATTCGTCGAATCGTATTCATCCGCTGCTTTCTTCATCCCCTCCTCCCTGGACAGATAAGACAGAAAATCATTCATGGATGGGAGCGTATCCATAGGAAAATTCGCGTCGGCATTAAGCTAAAATGAACAATTTTTCACGAAAGTGGGAACGACCCTATAAGGTCGTCGTTATCCCCCATCCAAACGCCTATGTAATAGATGACGATGAAGTAAAGAAGTTGAAGAATAATTTTAATTGTGAACATTTGAAAAAAATATGCTTAAACGCTGCCATTCAATTGTGTAAATTGTACTTGAAACTTTTATGAAAGTCTTGTTCGATATACAAAAATGGAGTCGCTTCATTTTAGTAACTTAATGGCGAAATGCTTATGTTCAGAATCCTTAGGCAAAGGTGATGAAGGAGTATACAAGACTAACGCGTTTTAAACACTCAGTCGATATTGAAACACACAAGATATTAAGACGTTTGAAAGACTTAGCCAAATTAAATAGATGAAAATTGAAGCGCATAAATGTTTTCATATCACAAAATGCCATAAATACAAAACGCCTTGCGAGGAGGACATAATGAAAAGGAGACTACAAATATGACAGAAAAATGACTAAGTAAAACCTATGATTATGCATAGTCACTTGGATGAGGATCTTATTTTCGAGGATAAGGTTGGTGAAGTTCTTCTTCAATAGGCAAGGGCGGTGGTTAGGATGATACCTCCTCAAGCAGAGCGAATTCAGTTGTGGGCTTGCCCTTGGAGGAGGGAGGAGGAGACGCTCTAGATAATTCACTATTATTCGACGAATCGTATTCATCCGCTGCGTTCTTCATCTCCTCCTCCCTGGACTGATAAGACAGAAAATCATTCATGGATGGGAGCATATCCATAAGAAATTTCGCGTCGACATTAAGTTAGAATGAACAATTTTTCACCAAAGTGTGAAGGACCCTATGAGGTCGTCGATATCCTCCATCCAAACGCCTATGAAATAGATGACGATGAAGGAAAGAAGTTGAAGAATAATTTATTGGTGAACATTTGAAAAAAAATATGCTTAAACGCTGCCACCCGATTGTGTAAATTGTACTTAAATATTTTATGAAAGTCTTGTTCGATATACAAAAATGGCGTCGCTTCATTTGAGTAACTTAATGGCGAAATATTTCAGTTCAGAATCCTTAGGCAAAGGTGATGAAGGACTATACAAGACTAAGGCGTTTTGAACACTCAGTCGATATTGAAACACACAAGATATTAAGACGTTTGAAAGACTTAGCCAAATTAATTAGATGAAAATTGAAGCGCATAAATGTTTTCATATCACAAAATGCCATAAATACAAAACGCCTTGCGAGGAGGACATAATGAAAAGGAGACTACAAATATGACAGAAAAACGACTAAGTAAAACCTATGATTATGCATAGTCACTTGGAAGAGGATCTTCTTTTCGAGGATAAGGTTGGTGAAGTTCTTCTTCAATAGGCAAGGGCGGTGGTTAGGATGATATCTCCTCAAGCAGAGCGAATTCAGTTGTGGGCTTGCCCTTGGAGGAGGGAGGAGGAGACGCTCTAGATGATTCACTATTATTCGTCGAATCGTATTCATCCGCTGCTTTCTTCATCCCCTCCTCCCTGGACAGATAAGACAGAAAATCATTCATGGATGGGAGCGTATCCATAGGAAAATTCGCGTCGGCATTAAGCTAAAATGAACAATTTTTCACGAAAGTGGGAAGGACCCTATAAGGTCGTCGTTATCCCCCATCCAAACGCCTATGTAATAGATGACGATGAAGTAAAGAAGTTGAAGAATAATTTTAATTGTGAACATTTGAAAAAAATATGCTTAAACGCTGCCATCCAATTGTGTAAATTGTACTTGAAACTTTTATGAAAGTCTTGTTCGATATACAAAAATGGAGTCGCTTCATTTTAGTAACTTAATGGCGAAATGCTTATGTTCAGAATCCTTAGGCAAAGGTGATGAAGGAGTATACAAGACTAAGGCGTTTTAAACACTCCGTCGATATTGAAACACACAAGATATTAAGACGTTTGAAACACTTAGCCAAATTAAATAGATGAAAATTGAAGCGCATATATGTTTCATTTCACAAAATGCCATAAATACAAAACGCCTTGAGTAGAGGACATAATGAAAAGAAGATTACGAATATGACAGAAAAACGACTAAGTAAAACCTATGATTATGCATAGTCACTTGGATGAGGATCTTATTTTCGAGGATAGGGTTGGTGAAGTTCTTCTTCAATAGGCAAGGGCGGTGGTTAGGATGATACCTCCTCAAGCAGAGCGAATTCAGTTGTGGGCTTGCCCTTGGAGGAGGGAGGAGGAGACGCTCTAGATAATTCACTATTATTCGACGAATCGTATTCATCCGCTGCGTTCTTCATCTCCTCCTCCCTGGACTGATAAGACAGAAAATCATTCATGGATGGGAGCATATCCATAAGAAATTTCGCGTCGACATTAAGTTAGAATGAACAATTTTTCACCAAAGTGTGAAGGACCCTATGAGGTCGTCGATATCCTCCATCCAAACGCCTATGAAATAGATGACGATGAAGGAAAGAAGTTGAAGAATAATTTATTGGTGAACATTTGAAAAAAAATATGCTTAAACGCTGCCACCCGATTGTGTAAATTGTACTTAAAAATTTTATGAAAGTCTTGTTCGATATACAAAAATGGCGTCGCTTCATTTGAGTAACTTAATGGCGAAATATTTCAGTTCAGAATCCTTAGGCAAAGGTGATGAAGGACTATACAAGACTAAGGCGTTTTAAACACTCAGTCGATATTGAAACACACAAGATATTAAGACGTTTGAAAGACTTAGCCAAATTAAATAGATGAAAATTGAAGCGCATAAATGTTTTCATATCACAAAATGCCATAAATACAAAACGCCTTGCGAGGAGGACATAATGAAAAGGAGACTACAAATCTGACAGAAAAATGACTAAGTAAAACCTATGATTATGCATAGTCACTTGGAAGAGGTTCTTCTTTTCGAGGATAAGGTTGGTGAAGTTCTTCTTCAATAGGCAAGGGCGGTGGTTAGGATGATATTT
Source organism: Chamaenerion angustifolium (assembly GCA_946814005.1). Lineage (NCBI taxonomy): Eukaryota > Viridiplantae > Streptophyta > Magnoliopsida > Myrtales > Onagraceae > Chamaenerion > Chamaenerion angustifolium. The sequence continues at coordinate 9,788,560 of OX328279.1, forward strand.
CCTCAAGCAGAGCGAATTCAGTTGTGGGCTTGCCCTTGGAGGAGGGAGGAGGAGACGCTCTAGATGATTCACTATTATTCGTCGAATCGTATTCATCCGCTGCTTTCTTCATCCCCTCCTCCCTGGACAGATAAGACAGAAAATCATTCATGGATGGGAGCGTATCCATAGGAAAATTCGGGTCGGCATTAATCTAAAATGAACAATTTTTCACGAAAGTGGGAAGGACCCTATAAGGTCGTCGTTATCCCCCATCCAAACGCCTATGTAATAGATGACGATGAAGTAAAGAAGTTGAAGAATAATTTTAATTGTGAACATTTGAAAAAAATATGCTTAAACGCTGCCATCCAATTGTGTAAATTGTACTTGAAACTTTTATGAAAGTCTTGTTCGATATACAAAAATGGAGTCGCTTCATTTTAGTAACTTAATGGCGAAATGCTTATGTTCAAAATCCTTAGGCAAAGGTGATGAAGGAGTATACACGACTAAGGCGTTTTAAACACTCCGTCGATATTGAAACACACAAGATATTAAGACGTTTGAAACACTTAGCCAAATTAAATAGATGAAAATTGAAGCGCATAAACTTTTCATTTCACAAAATGCCATAAATACAAAACGCCTTGCGTGGAGGACATAATGAAAAGAAGATTACGAATATGACAGAAAAACAACTAAGTAAAACCTATGATTATGCATAGTCACTTGGATGAGGATCTTATTTTCGAGGATAAGGTTGGTGAAGTTCTTCTTCAATAGGCAAGGGCGGTGGTTAGGATGATACCTCCTTAAGCAGAGCGAATTCAGTTGTGGGCTTGCCCTTGGAGGAGGGAGGAGGTGACGCTCTAGATGATTCACTATTATTCGACGAATCGTATTCATCCGCTGCGTTCTTCATCTCCTCCTCCCTGGACTGATAAGACAGAAAATCATTCATGGATGGGAGCATATCCATAAGAAATTTCGCGTCGACATTAAGTTAGAATGAACAATTTTTCACCAAAGTGTGAAGGACCCTATAAGGTCTTCAATATCCTCCATCCAAATGCCTATGAAATAGATGACGATGAAGGAAAGAAGTTGAAGAATAATTTATTGGTGAACATTTGAAAAAAAATATGCTTAAACGCTGCCACCCGATTGTGTAAATTGTACTTAAAAATTTTATGAAAGTCTTGTTCGATATACAAAAATGGCGTCGCTTCATTTGAGTAACTTAATGGCGAAATATTTCAGTTCAGAATCCTTAGGCAAAGGTGATGAAGGACTATACAAGACTAAGGCGTTTTAAACACTCAGTCGATATTGAAACACACAAGATATTAAGACGTTTAAAGACTTAGCCAAATTAAATAGATGAAAATTGAAGCGCATAAATGTTTTCATATCACAAAATGCCATAAATACAAAACGCCTTGCGAGGAGGACATAATGAAAAGGAGACTACAAATATGACAGAAAAATGACTAAGTAAAACCTATGATTATGCATAGTCACTTGGAAGAGGATCTTCTTTTCGAGGATAAGGTTGGTGAAGTTCTTCTTCAATAGGCAAGGGCGGTGGTTAGGATGATATCTCCTCAAGCAGAGAGAATTCAGTTGTGGGCTTGCCCTTGGAGGAGGGAGGAGGAGACGCTCTAGATGATTCACTATTATTCGTCGAATCGTATTCATCCGCTGCTTTCTTCATCCCCTCCTCCCTGGACAGATAAGACAGAAAATCATTCATGGATGGGAGCGTATCCATAGGAAAATTCGCGTCGGCATTAAGCTAAAATGAACAATTTTTCACGAAAGTGGGAAGGACCCTATAAGGTCGTCGTTATCCCCCATCCAAACGCCTACGTAATAGATGACGATGAAGGAAAGAAGTTGAAGAATAATTTTAATCGTGAACATTTGAAAAATATATGCTTAAACGCTGCCATCCAATTGTGTAAATTGTACTTGAAACTTTTATGAAAGTCTTGTTCGATATACAAAAATGGAGTCGCTTCATTTTAGTAACTTAATGGCGAAATGCTTATGTTCTGAATCCTTAGGCAAAGGTGATGAAGGAGTATACAAGACTAAGGCGTTTCAAACACTCCGTCGATATTGAAACACACAAGATATTAAGACGTTTGAAACACTTAGCCAAATTAAATAGATGAAAATTGAAGCGCATAAATGTTTCATTTCACAAAATGCCATAAATACAAAACGCCTTGCGTAGAGGACATAATGAAAAGAAGATTACGAATATGACAGAAAAACGACTAAGTAAAACCTATGATTATGCATAGTCACTTGGATGAGGATCTTATTTCCGAGGATAAGGTTGGTGAAGTTCTTCTTCAATAGGCAAGGGCGGTGGTTAGGATGATACCTCCTTAAGCAGAGCGAATTCAGTTGTGGGCTTGCCCTTGGAGGAGGGAGGAGGTGACGCTCTAGATGATTCACTATTATTCGACGAATCGTATTCATCCGCTGCGTTCTTCATCTCCTCCTCCCTGGACTGATAAGACAGAAAATCATTCATGGATGGGAGCATATCCATAAGAAATTTCGCGTCGACATTAAGTTAGAATGAACAATTTTTCACCAAAGTGTGAAGGACCCTATAAGGTCGTCAATATCCTCCATCCAAATGCCTATGAAATAGATGACGATGAAGGAAAGAAGTTGAAGAATAATTTATTGGTGAACATTTGAAAAAAAATATGCTTAAACGCTGCCACCCGATTGTGTAAATTGTACTTAAAAATTTTATGAAAGTCTTGTTCGATATACAAAAATGGCGTCGCTTCATTTGAGTAACTTAATGGCGAAATATTTCAGTTCAGAATCCTTAGGCAAAGGTGATGAAGGACTATACAAGACTAAGGCGTTTTAAACACTCAGTCGATATTGAAACACACAAGATATTAAGACGTTTGAAAGACTTAGACAAATTAAATAGATGAAAATTGAAGCGCATAAATGTTTTCATATCACAAATCGCCATAAATACAAAACGCCTTGCGAGGAAGACATAATGAAAAGGAGACTACAAATATGACAGAAAAATGACTAAGTAAAACCTATGATTATGCATACTCACTTGGAAGAGGATCTTCTTTTCGAGGATAAGGTTGGTGAAGTTCTTCTTCAATAGGCAAGGGCGGTGGTTAGGATGATATTTCCTCAAGCAGAGCGAATTCAGTTGTGGGCTTGCCCTTGGAGGAGGTAGGAGGAGACGCTCTAGATGATTCACTATTATTCGTCGAATCGTATTCATCCGCTGCTTTCTTCATCCCCTCCTCCCTGGACAGATAAGACAGAAAATCATTCATGGATGGGAGCGTATCCATAGGAAAATTCGCGTCGGCATTAAGCTAAAATGAACAATTTTTCACGAAAGTGGGAAGGACCCTATAAGGTCGTCGTTATCCCCCATCCAAATGCCTATGTAATAGATGACGATGAAGGAAAGAAGTTGAAGAATAATTTTAATTGTGAACATTTGAAAAAAATATGCTTAAACGCTGCCATCCAATTGTGTAAATTGTACTTGAAACTTTTATGAAAGTCTTGTTCGATATACAAAAATGGAGTCGCTTCATTTTAGTAACTTAATGGCGAAATGCTTATGTTCTGAATCCTTAGGCAAAGGTGATGAAGGAGTATACAAGACTAAGGCGTTTCAAACACTTCGTCGATATTGAAACACACAAGATATTAATACGTTTGAAACACTTAGCCAAATTAAATAGATGAAAATTGAAGCGCATAAATGTTTCATTTCACAAAATGCCATAAATACAAAACGCCTTGCGTAGAGGACATAATGAAAAGAAGATTACGAATATGACAGAAAAACGACTAAGTAAAACCTATGATTATGCATAGTCACTTGGATGAGGATCTTATTTTCGAGGATAAGGTTGGTGAAGTTCTTCTTCAATAGGCAAGGGCGGTGGTTAGGATGATACCTTAAGCAGAGCGAATTCAGTTGTGGGCTTGCCCTTGGAGGAGGGAGGAGGTGACGCTCTAGATGATTCACTATTATTCGACGAATCGTATTCATCCGCTGCGTTCTTCATCTCCTCCTCCCTGGACTGATAAGACAGAAAATCATTCATGGATGGGAGCATATCCATAAGAAATTTCGCATCGACATTAAGTTAGAATGAACAATTTTTCACCAAAGTGTGAAGGACCCTATAAGGTCGTCAATATCCTCCATCCAAATGCCTATGAAATAGATGACGATGAAGGAAAGAAGTTGAAGAATAATTTATTGGTGAACATTTGAAAAAAAATATGCTTAAACGCTGCCACCCGATTGTGTAAATTGTACTTAAAAATTTTATGAAAGTCTTGTTCGATATACAAAAATGGCGTCGCTTCATTTGAGTAACTTAATGGCGAAATATTTCAGTTCAGAATCCTTAGGCAAAGGTGATGAAGGACTATACAAGACTAAGGCGTTTTAAACACTCAGTCGATATTGAAACACACAAGATATTAAGACGTTTGAAAGACTTAGCCAAATTAAATAGATGAAAATTGAAGCGCATAAATGTTTTCATATCACAAATCGCCATAAATACAAAACGCCTTGCGAGGAAGACATAATGAAAAGGAGACTACAAATATGACAGAAAAATGACTAAGTAAAACCTATGATTATGCATACTCACTTGGAAGAGGATCTTCTTTTCGAGGATAAGGTTGGTGAAGTTCTTCTTCAATAGGCAAGGGCGGTGGTTAGGATGATATTTCCTCAAGCAGAGCGAATTCAGTTGTGGGCTTGCCCTTGGAGGAGGGAGGAGGAGACGCTCTAGATGATTCACTATTATTCGTCGAATCGTATTCATCCGCTGCTTTCTTCATCCCCTCCTCCCTGGACAGATAAGACAGAAAATCATTCATGGATGGGAGCGTATCCATAGGAAAATTCGCGTCGGCATTAAGCTAAAATGAACAATTTTTCACGAAAGTGGGAAGGACCCTATAAGGTCGTCGTTATCCCCCATCCAAATGCCTATGTAATAGATGACGATGAAGGAAAGAAGTTGAAGAATAATTTTAATTGTGAACATTTGAAAAAAATATGCTTAAACGCTGCCATCCAATTGTGTAAATTGTACTTGAAACTTTTATGAAAGTCTTGTTCGATATACAAAAATGGAGTCGCTTCATTTTAGTAACTTAATGGCGAAATGCTTATGTTCTGAATCCTTAGGCAAAGGTGATGAAGGAGTATACAAGACTAAGGCGTTTCAAACACTTCGTCGATATTGAAACACACAAGATATTAATACGTTTGAAACACTTAGCCAAATTAAATAGATGAAAATTGAAGCGCATAAATGTTTCATTTCACAAAATGCCATAAATACAAAACGCCTTGCGTAGAGGACATAATGAAAAGAAGATTACGAATATGACAGAAAAACGACTAAGTAAAACCTATGATTATGCATAGTCACTTGGATGAGGATCTTATTTTCGAGGATAAGGTTGGTGAAGTTCTTCTTCAATAGGCAAGGGCGGTGGTTAGGATGATACCTTAAGCAGAGCGAATTCAGTTGTGGGCTTGCCCTTGGAGGAGGGAGGAGGTGACGCTCTAGATGATTCACTATTATTCGACGAATCGTATTCATCCGCTGCGTTCTTCATCTCCTCCTCCCTGGACTGATAAGACAGAAAATCATTCATGGATGGGAGCATATCCATAAGAAATTTCGCGTCGACATTAAGTTAGAATGAACAATTTTTCACCAAAGTGTGAAGGACCCTATAAGGTCGTCAATATCCTCCATCCAAATGCCTATGAAATAGATGACGATGAAGGAAAGAAGTTGAAGAATAATTTATTGGTGAACATTTGAAAAAAAATATGCTTAAACGCTGCCACCCGATTGTGTAAATTGTACTTAAAAATTTTATGAAAGTCTTGTTCGATATACAAAAATGGCGTCGCTTCATTTGAGTAACTTAATGGCGAAATATTTCAGTTCAGAATCCTTAGGCAAAGGTGATGAAGGACTATACAAGACTAAGGCGTTTTAAACACTCAGCCGATATTGAAACACACAAGATATTAAGACGTTTGAAAGACTTAGCCAAATTAAATAGATGAAAATTGAAGCGCATAAATGTTTTCATATCACAAATCGCCATAAATACAAAACGCCTTGCGAGGAAGACATAATGAAAAGGAGACTACAAATATGACAGAAAAATGACTAAGTAAAACCTATGATTATGCATAGTCACTTGGAAGAGGATCTTCTTTTCGAGGATAAGGTTGGTGAAGTTCTTCTTCAATAGGCAAGGGCGGTGGTTAGGATGATACCTTAAGCAGAGCGAATTCAGTTGTGGGCTTGCCCTTGGAGGAGGGAGGAGGTGACGCTCTAGATGATTCACTATTATTCGACGAATCGTATTCATCCGCTGCGTTCTTCATCTCCTCCTCCCTGGACTGATAAGACAGAAAATCATTCATGGATGGGAGCATATCCATAAGAAATTTCGCGTCGACATTAAGTTAGAATGAACAATTTTTCACTAAAGTGTGAAGGACCCTATAAGGTCGTCAATATCCTCCATCCAAATGCCTATGAAATAGATGACGATGAAGGAAAGAAGTTGAAGAATAATTTATTGGTGAACATTTGAAAAAAAATATGCTTAAACGCTGCCACCCGATTGTGTAAATTGTACTTAAAAATTTTATGAAAGTCTTGTTCGATATACAAAAATGGCGTCGCTTCATTTGAGTAACTTAATGGCGAAATATTTCAGTTCAGAATCCTTAGGCAAAGGTGATGAAGGACTATACAAGACTAAGGCGTTTTAAACACTCAGTCGATATTGAAACACACAAGATATTAAGACGTTTGAAAGACTTAGCCAAATTAAATAGATGAAAATTGAAGCGCATAAATGTTTTCATATCACAAATCGCCATAAATACAAAACGCCTTGCGAGGAAGACATAATGAAAAGGAGACTACAAATATGACAGAAAAATGACTAAGTAAAACCTATGATTATGCATACTCACTTGGAAGAGGATCTTCTTTTCGAGGATAAGGTTGGTGAAGTTCTTCTTCAATAGGCAAGGGCGGTGGTTAGGATGATATTTCCTCAAGCAGAGCGAATTCAGTTGTGGGCTTGCCCTTGGAGGAGGGAGGAGGAGACGCTCTAGATGATTCACTATTATTCGTCGAATCGTATTCATCCGCTGCTTTCTTCATCCCCTCCTCCCTGGACAGATAAGACAGAAAATCATTCATGGATGGGAGCGTATCCATAGGAAAATTCGCGTCGGCATTAAGCTAAAATGAACAATTTTTCACGAAAGTGGGAAGGACCCTATAAGGTCGTCGTTATCCCCCATCCAAATGCCTATGTAATAGATGACGATGAAGGAAAGAAGTTGAAGAATAATTTTAATTGTGAACATTTGAAAAAAATATGCTTAAACGCTGCCATCCAATTGTGTAAATTGTACTTGAAACTTTTATGAAAGTCTTGTTCGATATACAAAAATGGAGTCGCTTCATTTTAGTAACTTAATGGCGAAATGCTTATGTTCTGAATCCTTAGGCAAAGGTGATGAAGGAGTATACAAGACTAAGGCGTTTCAAACACTTCGTCGATATTGAAACACACAAGATATTAATACGTTTGAAACACTTAGCCAAATTAAATAGATGAAAATTGAAGCGCATAAATGTTTCATTTCACAAAATGCCATAAATACAAAACGCCTTGCGTAGAGGACATAATGAAAAGAAGATTACGAATATGACAGAAAAACGACTAAGTAAAACCTATGATTATGCATAGTCACTTGGATGAGGATCTTATTTTCGAGGATAAGGTTGGTGAAGTTCTTCTTCAATAGGCAAGGGCGGTGGTTAGGATGATACCTTAAGCAGAGCGAATTCAGTTGTGGGCTTGCCCTTGGAGGAGGGAGGAGGTGACGCTCTAGATGATTCACTATTATTCGACGAATCGTATTCATCCGCTGCGTTCTTCATCTCCTCCTCCCTGGACTGATAAGACAGAAAATCATTCATGGATGGGAGCATATCCATAAGAAATTTCGCGTCGACATTAAGTTAGAATGAACAATTTTTCACTAAAGTGTGAAGGACCCTATAAGGTCGTCAATATCCTCCATCCAAATGCCTATGAAATAGATGACGATGAAGGAAAGAAGTTGAAGAATAATTTATTGGTGAACATTTGAAAAAAAATATCCTTAAACGCTGCCACCCGATTGTGTAAATTGTACTTAAAAATTTTATGAAAGTCTTGTTCGATATACAAAAATGGCGTCGCTTCATTTGAGTAACTTAATGGCGAAATATTTCAGTTCAGAATCCTTAGGCAAAGGTGATGAAGGACTATACAAGACTAAGGCGTTTTAAACACTCAGTCGATATTGAAACACACAAGATATTAAGACGTTTGAAAGACTTAGCCAAATTAAATAGATGAAAATTGAAGCGCATAAATGTTTTCATATCACAAATCGCCATAAATACAAAACGCCTTGCGAGGAAGACATAATGAAAAGGAGACTACAAATATGACAGAAAAATGACTAAGTAAAACCTATGATTATGCATACTCACTTGGAAGAGGATCTTCTTTTCGAGGATAAGGTTGGTGAAGTTCTTCTTCAATAGGCAAGGGCGGTGGTTAGGATGATATTTCCTCAAGCAGAGCGAATTCAGTTGTGGGCTTGCCCTTGGAGGAGGGAGGAGGAGACGCTCTAGATGATTCACTATTATTCGTCGAATCGTATTCATCCGCTGCTTTCTTCATCCCCTCCTCCCTGGACAGATAAGACAGAAAATCATTCATGGATGGGAGCGTATCCATAGGAAAATTCGCGTCGGCATTAAGCTAAAATGAACAATTTTTCACGAAAGTGGGAAGGACCCTATAAGGTCGTCGTTATCCCCCATCCAAATGCCTATGTAATAGATGACGATGAAGGAAAGAAGTTGAAGAATAATTTTAATTGTGAACATTTGAAAAAAATATGCTTAAACGCTGCCATCCAATTGTGTAAATTGTACTTGAAACTTTTATGAAAGTCTTGTTCGATATACAAAAATGGAGTCGCTTCATTTTAGTAACTTAATGGCGAAATGCTTATGTTCTGAATCCTTAGGCAAAGGTGATGAAGGAGTATACAAGACTAAGGCGTTTCAAACACTTCGTCGATATTGAAACACACAAGATATTAATACGTTTGAAACACTTAGCCAAATTAAATAGATGAAAATTGAAGCGCATAAATGTTTCATTTCACAAAATGCCATAAATACAAAACGCCTTGCGTAGAGGACATAATGAAAAGAAGATTACGAATATGACAGAAAAACGACTAAGTAAAACCTATGATTATGCATAGTCACTTGGATGAGGATCTTATTTTCGAGGATAAGGTTGGTGAAGTTCTTCTTCAATAGGCAAGGGCGGTGGTTAGGATGATACCTTAAGCAGAGCGAATTCAGTTGTGGGCTTGCCCTTGGAGGAGGGAGGAGGTGACGCTCTAGATGATTCACTATTATTCGACGAATCGTATTCATCCGCTGCGTTCTTCATCTCCTCCTCCCTGGACTGATAAGACAGAAAATCATTCATGGATGGGAGCATATCCATAAGAAATTTCGCGTCGACATTAAGTTAGAATGAACAATTTTTCACCAAAGTGTGAAGGACCCTATAAGGTCGTCAATATCCTCCATCCAAATGCCTATGAAATAGATGACGATGAAGGAAAGAAGTTGAAGAATAATTTATTGGTGAACATTTGAAAAAAAATATGCTTAAACGCTGCCACCCGATTGTGTAAATTGTACTTAAAAATTTTATGAAAGTCTTGTTCGATATACAAAAATGGCGTCGCTTCATTTGAGTAACTTAATGGCGAAATATTTCAGTTCAGAATCCTTAGGCAAAGGTGATGAAGGACTATACAAGACTAAGGCGTTTTAAACACTCAGTCGATATTGAAACACACAAGATATTAAGACGTTTGAAAGACTTAGCCAAATTAAATAGATGAAAATTGAAGCGCATAAATGTTTTCATATCACAAAATGCCATAAATACAAAACGCCTTGCGAGGAAGACATAATGAAAAGGAGACTACAAATATGACAGAAAAATGACTAAGTAAAACCTATGATTATGCATAGTCACTTGGAAGAGGATCTTCTTTTCGAGGATAAGGTTGGTGAAGTTCTTCTTCAATAGGCAAGGGCGGTGGTTAGGATGATATCTCCTCAAGCAGAGCGAATTCAGTTGTGGGCTTGCCCTTGGAGGAGGGAGGAGGAGACGCTCTAGATGATTCACTATTATTCGACGAATCGTATTCATCCGCTGCGTTCTTCATCTCCTCCTCCCTGGACTGATAAGACAGAAAATCATTCATGGATGGGAGCATATCCATAAGAAATTTCGCGTCGACATTAAGTTAGAATGAACAATTTTTCACCAAAGTGTGAAGGACCCTATAAGGTCGTCAATATCCTCCATCCAAATGCCTATGAAATAGATGACGATGAAGGAAAGAAGTTGAAGAATAATTTATTGGTGAACATTTGAAAAAAAATATGCTTAAACGCTGCCACCCGATTGTGTAAATTGTACTTAAAAATTTTATGAAAGTCTTGTTCGATATACAAAAATGGCGTCGCTTCATTTGAGTAACTTAATGGCGAAATATTTCAGTTCAGAATCCTTAGGCAAAGGTGATGAAGGACTATACAAGACTAAGGCGTTTTAAACACTCAGTCGATATTGAAACACACAAGATATTAAGACGTTTGAAAGACTTAGCCAAATTAAATAGATGAAAATTGAAGCGCATAAATGTTTTCATATCACAAAAATGCCATAAATACAAAACGCCTTGCGAGGAAGACATAATGAAAAGGAGACTACAAATATGACAGAAAAATGACTAAGTAAAACCTATGATTATGCATAGTCACTTGGAAGAGGATCTTCTTTTCGAGGATAAGGTTGGTGAAGTTCTTCTTCAATAGGCAAGGGCGGTGGTTAGGATGATATCTCCTCAAGCAGAGCGAATTCAGTTGTGGGCTTGCCCTTGGAGGAGGGAGGAGGAGACGCTCTAGATGAGTCACTATTATTCGTCGAATCGTATTCATCCGCTGCTTTCTTCATCCCCTCCTCCCTGGACAGATAAGACAGAAAATCATTCATGGATGGGAGCGTATCCATAGGAAAATTCGCGTCGGCATTAAGCTAAAATGAACAATTTTTCACGAAAGTGGGAAGGACCCTATGAGGTCGTCGTTATCCCCCATCCAAACGCCTACGTAATAGATGACGATGAAGGAAAGAAGTTGAAGAATAATTTTAATCGTGAACATTTGAAAAATATATGCTTAAACGCTGACATCCAATTGTGTAAATTGTACTTGAAACTTTTATGAAAGACTTGTTCGATATACAAAAATGGAGTCGCTTCATTTTAGTAACTTAATGGCGAAATGCTTATGTTCTGAATCCTTAGGCAAAGTTGATGAAGGAGTATACAAGACTAAGGCGTTTTAAACACTCCGTCGATATTGAAACACACAAGATATTAAGACGTTTGAAACACTTAGCCAAATTAAATAGATGAAAATTGAAGCGCATAAATGTTTCATTTCACAAAATGCCATAAATACAAAACGCCTTGCGTAGAGGACATAATGAAAAGAAGATTACGAATATGACAGAAAAACGACTAAGTAAAACCTATGATTATGCATAGTCACTTGGATGAGGATCTTATTTCCGAGGATAAGGTTGGTGAAGTTCTTCTTCAATAGGCAAGGGCGGTGGTTAGGATGATACCTCCTTAAGAAGAGCGAATTCAGTTGTGGGCTTGCCCTTGGAGGAGGGAGGAGGTGACGCTCTAGATGATTCACTATTATTCGACGAATCGTATTCATCCGCTGCGTTCTTCATCTCCTCCTCCCTGGACTGATAAGACAGAAAATCATTCATGGATGGGAGCATATCCATAAGAAATTTCGCGTCGACATTAAGTTAGAATGAACAATTTTTCACCAAAGTGTGAAGGACCCTATAAGGTCGTCAATATCCTCCATCCAAATGCCTATGAAATAGATGACGATGAAGGAAAGAAGTTGAAGAATAATTTATTGGTGAACATTTGAAAAAAAATATGCTTAAACGCTGCCACCCGATTGTGTAAATTGTACTTAAAAATTTTATGAAAGTCTTGTTCGATATACAAAAATGGCGTCGCTTCATTTGAGTAACTTAATGGCGAAATATTTCAGTTCAGAATCCTTAGGCAAAGGTGATGAAGGACTATACAAGACTAAGGCGTTTTAAACACTCAGTCGATATTGAAACACACAAGATATTAAGACGTTTGAAAGACTTAGCCAAATTAAATAGATGAAAATTGAAGCGCATAAATGTTTTCATATCACAAAAATGCCATAAATACAAAACGCCTTGCGAGGAAGACATAATGAAAAGAAGATTACGAATATGACAGAAAAACGACTAAGTAAAACCTATGATTATGCATAGTCACTTGGATGAGGATCTTATTTCCGAGGATAAGGTTGGTGAAGTTCTTCTTCAATAGGCAAGGGCGGTGGTTAGGATGATACCTCCTTAAGCAGAGCGAATTCAGTTGTGGGCTTGCCCTTGGAGGAGGGAGGAGGTGACGCTCTAGATGATTCACTATTATTCGACGAATCGTATTCATCCGCTGCGTTCTTCATCTCCTCCTCCCTGGACTGATAAGACAGAAAATCATTCATGGATGGGAGCATATCCATAAGAAATTTCGCGTCGACATTAAGTTAGAATGAACAATTTTTCACCAAAGTGTGAAGGACACTATAAGGTCGTCAATATCCTCCATCCAAATGCCTATGAAATAGATGACGATGAAGGAAAGAAGTTGAAGAATAATTTATTGGTGAACATTTGAAAAAAAATATGCTTAAACGCTGCCACCCGATTGTGTAAATTGTACTTAAAAATTTTATGAAAGTCTTGTTCGATATACAAAAATGGCGTCGCTTCATTTGAGTAACTTAATGGCGAAATATTTCAGTTCAGAATCCTTAGGCAAAGGTGATGAAGGACTATACAAGACTAAGGCGTTTTAAACACTAGTCGATATTGAAACACACAAGATATTAAGACGTTTGAAAGACTTAGCCAAATTAAATAGATGAAAATTGAAGCGCATAAATGTTTTCATATCACAAAATGCCATAAATACAAAACGCCTTGCGAGGAAGACATAATGAAAAGGAGACTACAAATATGACAGAAAAATGACTAAGTAAAACCTATGATTATGCATAGTCACTTGGAAGAGGATCTTCTTTTCGAGGATAAGGTTGGTGAAGTTCTTCTTCAATAGGCAAGGGCGGTGGTTAGGATGATATCTCCTCAAGCAGAGAGAATTCAGTTGTGGGCTTGCCCTTGGAGGAGGGAGGAGGAGACGCTCTAGATGATTCACTATTATTCGTCGAATCGTATTCATCCGCTGCTTTCTTCATCCCCTCCTCCCTGGACAGATAAGACAGAAAATCATTCATGGATGGGAGCGTATCCATAGGAAAATTCGCGTCGGCATTAAGCTAAAATGAACAATTTTTCACGAAAGTGGGAAGGACCCTATAAGGTCGTCGTTATCCCCCATCCAAACGCCTACGTAATAGATGACGATGAAGGAAAGAAGTTGAAGAATAATTTTAATCGTGAACATTTGAAAAATATATGCTTAAACGCTGCCATCCAATTGTGTAAATTGTACTTGAAACTTTTATGAAAGTCTTGTTCGATATACAAAAATGGAGTCGCTTCATTTTAGTAACTTAATGGCGAAATGCTTATGTTCTGAATCCTTAGGCAAAGGTGATGAAGGAGTATACAAGACTAAGGCGTTTTAAACACTCCGTCGATATTGAAACACACAAGATATTAAGACGTTTGAAACACTTAGCCAAATTAAATAGATGAAAATTGAAGCGCATAAATGTTTCATTTCACAAAATGCCATAAATACAAAACGCCTTGCGTAGAGGACATAATGAAAAGAAGATTACGAATATGACAGAAAAACGACTAAGTAAAACCTATGATTATGCATAGTCACTTGGATGAGGATCTTATTTCCGAGGATAAGGTTGGTGAAGTTCTTCTTCAATAGGCAAGGGCGGTGGTTAGGATGATACCTCCTTAAGCAGAGCGAATTCAGTTGTGGGCTTGCCCTTGGAGGAGGGAGGAGGTGACGCTCTAGATGATTCACTATTATTCGACGAATCGTATTCATCCGCTGCGTTCTTCATCTCCTCCTCCCTGGACTGATAAGACAGAAAATCATTCATGGATGGGAGCATATCCATAAGAAATTTCGCGTCGACATTAAGTTAGAATGAACAATTTTTCACCAAAGTGTGAAGGACCCTATAAGGTCGTCAATATCCTCCATCCAAATGCCTATGAAATAGATGACGATGAAGGAAAGAAGTTGAAGAATAATTTATTGGTGAACATTTGAAAAAAAATATGCTTAAACGCTGCCACCCGATTGTGTAAATTGTACTTAAAAATTTTATGAAAGTCTTGTTCGATATACAAAAATGGCGTCGCTTCATTTGAGTAACTTAATGGCGAAATATTTCAGTTCAGAATCCTTAGGCAAAGGTGATGAAGGACTATACAAGACTAAGGCGTTTTAAACACTCAGTCGATATTGAAACACACAAGATATTAAGACGTTTGAAAGACTTAGCCAAATTAAATAGATGAAAATTGAAGCGCATAAATGTTTTCATATCACAAAAATGCCATAAATACAAAACGCCTTGCGAGGAAGACATAATGAAAAGGAGACTACAAATATGACATTAAAATGACTAAGTAAAACCTATGATTATGCATAGTCACTTGGAAGAGGATCTTCTTTTCGAGGATAAGGTTGGTGAAGTTCTTCTTCAATAGGCAAGGGCGGTGGTTAGGATGATATCTCCTCAAGCAGAGCGAATTCAGTTGTGGGCTTGCCCTTGGAGGAGGGAGGAGGAGACGCTCTAGATGAGTCACTATTATTCGTCGAATCGTATTCATCCGCTGCTTTCTTCATCCCCTCCTCCCTGGACAGATAAGACAGAAAATCATTCATGGATGGGAGCGTATCCATAGGAAAATTCGCGTCGGCATTAAGCTAAAATGAACAATTTTTCACGAAAGTGGGAAGGACCCTATAAGGTCGTCGTTATCCCCCATCCAAACGCCTACGTAATAGATGACGATGAAGGAAAGAAGTTGAAGAATAATTTTAATCGTGAACATTTGAAAAATATATGCTTAAACGCTGCCATCCAATTGTGTAAATTGTACTTGAAACTTTTATGAAAGACTTGTTCGATATACAAAAATGGAGTCGCTTCATTTTAGTAACTTAATGGCGAAATGCTTATGTTCTGAATCCTTAGGCAAAGTTGATGAAGGAGTATACAAGACTAAGGCGTTTTAAACACTCCGTCGATATTGAAACACACAAGATATTAAGACGTTTGAAACACTTAGCCAAATTAAATAGATGAAAATTGAAGCGCATAAATGTTTCATTTCACAAAATGCCATAAGTACAAAACGCCTTGCGTAGAGGACATAATGAAAAGAAGATTACGAATATGACAGAAAAACGACTAAGTAAAACCTATGATTATGCATAGTCACTTGGATGAGGATCTTATTTCCGAGGATAAGGTTGGTGAAGTTCTTCTTCAATAGGCAAGGGCGGTGGTTAGGATGATACCTCCTTAAGCAGAGCGAATTCAGTTGTGGGCTTGCCCTTGGAGGAGGGAGGAGGTGACGCTCTAGATGATTCACTATTATTCGACGAATCGTATTCATCCGCTGCGTTCTTCATCTCCTCCTCCCTGGACTGATAAGACAGAAAATCATTCATGGATGGGAGCATATCCATAAGAAATTTCGCGTCGACATTAAGTTAGAATGAACAATTTTTCACCAAAGTGTGAAGGACCCTATAAGGTCGTCAATATCCTCCATCCAAATGCCTATGAAATAGATGACGATGAAGGAAAGAAGTTGAAGAATAATTTATTGGTGAACATTTGAAAAAAAATATGCTTAAACGCTGCCACCCGATTGTGTAAATTGTACTTAAAAATTTTATGAAAGTCTTGTTCGATATACAAAAATGGCGTCGCTTCATTTGAGTAACTTAATGGCGAAATATTTCAGTTCAGAATCCTTAGGCAAAGGTGATGAAGGACTATACAAGACTAAGGCGTTTTAAACACTCAGTCGATATTGAAACACACAAGATATTAAGACGTTTGAAAGACTTAGCCAAATTAAATAGATGAAAATTGAAGCGCATAAATGTTTTCATATCACAAAAATGCCATAAATACAAAACGCCTTGCGAGGAAGACATAATGAAAAGGAGACTACAAATATGACAGAAAAATGACTACGTAAAACCTATGATTATGCATAGTCACTTGGAAGAGGATCTTCTTTTCGAGGATAAGGTTGGTGAAGTTCTTCTTCAATAGGCAAGGGCGGTGGTTAGGATGATATCTCCTCAAGCAGAGCGAATTCAGTTGTGGGCTTGCCCTTGGAGGAGGGAGGAGGAGACGCTCTAGATGAGTCACTATTATTTGTCGAATCGTATTCATCCGCTGCTTTCTTCATCCCCTCCTCCCTGGACAGATAAGACAGAAAATCATTCATGGATGGGAGCGTATCCATAGGAAAATTCGCGTCGGCATTAAGCTAAAATGAACAATTTTTCACGAAAGTGGGAAGGACCCTATAAGGTCGTCATTATCCCCCATCCAAACGCCTACGTAATAGATGACGATGAAGGAAAGAAGTTGAAGAATAATTTTAATCGTGAACATTTGAAAAATATATGCTTAAACGCTGCCATCCAATTGTGTAAATTGTACTTGAAACTTTTATGAAAGTCTTGTTCGATATACAAAAATGGAGTCGCTTCATTTTAGTAACTTAATGGCGAAATGCTTATGTTCTGAATCCTTAGGCAAAGGTGAAGAAGGAGTATACAAGACTAAGGCGTTTTAAACACTCCGTCGATATTGAAACACTCAAGATATTAAGACGTTTGAAACACTTAGCCAAATTAAATAGATGAAAATTGAAGCGCATAAATGTTTCATTTCACAAAATGCCATAAATACAAAACGCCTTGCGTAGAGGACATAATGAAAAGAAGATTACGAATATGACAGAAAAACGACTAAGTAAAACCTATGATTATGCATAGTCACTTGGATGAGGATCTTATTTCCGAGGATAAGGTTGGTGAAGTTCTTCTTCAATAGGCAAGGGCGGTGGTTAGGATGATACCTCCTTAAGCAGAGCGAATTCAGTTGTGGGCTTGCCCTTGGAGGAGGGAGGAGGTGACGCTCTAGATGATTCACTATTATTCGACGAATCGTATTCATCCGCTGCGTTCTTCATCTCCTCCTCCCTGGACTGATAAGACAGAAAATCATTCATGGATGGGAGCATATCCATAAGAAATTTCGCGTCGACATTAAGTTAGAATGAACAATTTTTCACCAAAGTGTGAAGGACCCTATAAGGTCGTCAATATCCTCCATCCAAATGCCTATGAAATAGATGACGATGAAGGAAAGAAGTTGAAGAATAATTTATTGGTGAACATTTGAAAAAAAATATGCTTAAACGCTGCCACCCGATTGTGTAAATTGTACTTAAAAATTTTATGAAAGTCTTGTTCGATATACAAAAATGGCGTCGCTTCATTTGAGTAACTTAATGGCGAAATATTTCAGTTCAGAATCCTTAGGCAAAGGTGATGAAGGACTATACAAGACTAAGGCGTTTTAAACACTCAGTCGATATTGAAACACACAAGATATTAAGACGTTTGAAAGACTTAGCCAAATTAAATAGATGAAAATTGAAGCGCATAAATGTTTTCAGATCACAAAATGCCATAAATACAAAACGCCTTGCGAGGAAGACATAATGAAAAGGAGACTACAAATATGACAGAAAAATGACTAAGTAAAACCTATGATTATGCATAGTCACTTGGAAGAGGATCTTCTTTTCGAGGATAAGGTTGGTGAAGTTCTTCTTCAATAGGCAAGGGCGGTGGTTAGGATGATATCTCCTCAAGCAGAGCGAATTCAGTTGTGGGCTTGCCCTTGGAGGAGGGAGGAGGAGACGCTCTAGATGAGTCACTATTATTCGTCGAATCGTATTCATCCGCTGCTTTCTTCATCCCCTCCTCCCTGGACAGATAAGACAGAAAATCATTCATGGATGGGAGCGTATCCATAGGAAAATTCGCGTCGGCATTAAGCTAAAATGAACAATTTTTCACGAAAGTGGGAAGGACCCTATAAGGTCGTCGTTATCCCCCATCCAAACGCCTACGTAATAGATGACGATGAAGGAAAGAAGTTGAAGAATAATTTTAATCGTGAACATTTGAAAAATATATGCTTAAACGGTGCCATCCAATTGTGTAAATTGTACTTGAAACTTTTATGAAAGTCTTGTTCGATATACAAAAATGGAGTCGCTTCATTTTAGTAACTTAATGGCGAAATGCTTATGTTCAGAATCCTTAGGCAAAGGTGATGAAGGAGTATACACGACTAAGGCGTTTTAAACACTCCGTCGATATTGAAACACACAAGATATTAAGACGTTTGAAACACTTAGCCAAATTAAATAGATGAAAATTGAAGCGCATAAACTTTTCATTTCACAAAATACCATAAATACAAAACGCCTTGCGTGGAGGACATAATGAAAAGAAGATTACGAATATGACAGAAAAACAACTAAGTAAAACCTATGATTATGCATAGTCACTTGGATGAGGATCTTATTTCCGAGGATAAGGTTGGTGAAGTTCTTCTTCAATAGGCAAGGGCGGTGGTTAGGATGATACCTCCTTAAGCAGAGCGAATTCAGTTGTGGGCTTGCCCTTGGAGGAGGGAGTAGGTGACGCTCTTGATGATTCACTATTATTCGACGAATCGTATTCATCCGCTGCGTTCTTCATCTCCTCCTCCCTGGACTGATAAGACAGAAAATCATTCATGGATGGGAGCATATCCATAAGAAATTTCGCGTCGACATTAAGTTAGAATGAACAATTTTTCACCAAAGTGTGAAGGACCCTATAAGGTCGTCAATATCCTCCATCCAAATGCCTATGAAATAGATGACGATGAAGGAAAGAAGTTGAAGAATAATTTATTGGTGAACATTTGAAAAAAAATATGCTTAAACGCTGCCACCCGATTGTGTAAATTGTACTTAAAAATTTTATGAAAGTCTTGTTCGATATACAAAAATGGCGTCGCTTCATTTGAGTAACTTAATGGCGAAATATTTCAGTTCAGAATCCTTAGGCAAAGGTGATGAAGGACTATACAAGACTAAGGCGTTTTAAACACTCAGTCGATATTGAAACACACAAGATATTAAGACGTTTGAAAGACTTAGCCAAATTAAATAGATGAAAATTGAAGCGCATAAATGTTTTCAGATCACAAAATGCCATAAATACAAAACGCCTTGCGAGGAAGACATAATGAAAAGGAGACTACAAATATGACAGAAAAATGACTAAGTAAAACCTATGATTATGCATAGTCACTTGGAAGAGGATCTTCTTTTCGAGGATAAGGTTGGTGAAGTTCTTCTTCAATAGGCAAGGGCGGTGGTTAGGATGATATCTCCTCAAGCAGAGCGAATTCAGTTGTGGGCTTGCCCTTGGAGGAGGGAGGAGGAGACGCTCTAGATGATTCACTATTATTCGTCGAATCGTATTCATCCGCTGCTTTCTTCATCCCCTCCTCCCTGGACAGATAAGACAGAAAATCATTCATGGATGGGAGCGTATCCATAGGAAAATTCGCGTCGGCATTAAGCTAAAATGAACAATTTTTCACGAAAGTGGGAAGGACCCTATAAGGTCGTCGTTATCCCCCATCCAAACGCCTACGTAATAGATGACGATGAAGGAAAGAAGTTGAAGAATAATTTTAATCGTGAACATTTGAAAAATATATGCTTAAACGCTGCCATCCAATTGTGTAAATTGTACTTGAAACTTTTATGAAAGTCTTGTTCGATATACAAAAATGGAGTCGCTTCATTTTAGTAACTTAATGGCGAAATGCTTATGTTCTGAATCCTTAGGCAAAGGTGATGAAGGAGTATACAAGACTAAGGCGTTTTAAACACTCCGTCGATATTGAAACACACAAGATATTAAGACGTTTGAAACACTTAGCCAAATTAAATAGATGAAAATTGAAGCGCATAAATGTTTCATTTCACAAAATGCCATAAATACAAAACGCCTTGCGTAGAGGACATAATGAAAAGAAGATTACGAATATGACAGAAAAACGACTAAGTAAAACCTATGATTATGCATAGTCACTTGGATGAGGATCTTATTTCCGAGGATAAGGTTGGTGAAGTTCTTCTTCAATAGGCAAGGGCGGTGGTTAGGATGATATCTCCTCAAGCAGAGCGAATTCAGTTGTGGGCTTGCCCTTGGAGGAGGGAGGAGGAGACGCTCTAGATGATTCACTATTATTCGACGAATCGTATTCATCCGCTGCGTTCTTCATCTCCTCCTCCCTGGACTGATAAGACAGAAAATCATTCATGGATGGGAGCATATCCATAAGAAATTTCGCGTCGACATTAAGTTAGAATGAACAATTTTTCACCAAAGTGTGAAGGACCCTATGAGGTCGTCGATATCCTCCATCCAAACGCCTATGAAATAGATGACGATGAAGGAAAGAAGTTGAAGAATAATTTATTGGTGAACATTTGAAAAAAAATATGCTTAAACTCTGCCACCCGATTGTGTAAATTGTACTTAAAATTTTTATGAAAGTCTTGTTCGATATACAAAAATGGCGTCGCTTCATTTGAGTAACTTAATGGCGAAATATTTCAGTTCAGAATCCTTAGGCAAAGGTGATGAAGGACTATACAAGACTAAGGCGTTTTAAACACTCAGTCGATATTGAAACACACAAGATATTAAGACGTTTGAAAGACTTAGCCAAATTAAATAGATGAAAATTGAAGCGCATAAATGTTTTCATATCACAAATCGCCATAAATACAAAACGCCTTGCGAGGAAGACATAATGAAAAGGAGACTACAAATATGACAGAAAAATGACTAAGTAAAACCTATGATTATGCATAGTCACTTGGAAGAGGATCATCTTTTCGAGGATAAGGTTGGTGAAGTTCTTCTTCAATAGGCAAGGGCGGTGGTTAGGATGATATTTCCTCAAGCAGAGCGAATTCAGTTGTGGGATTGCCCTTGGAGGAGGGAGGAGGAGACGCTCTAGATGATTCACTATTATTCGTCGAATCGTATTCATCCGCTGCTTTCTTCATCCCCTCCTCCCTGGACAGATAAGACAGAAAATCATTCATGGATGGGAGCGTATCCATAGGAAAATTCGCGTCGGCATTAAGCTAAAATGAACAATTTTTCACGAAAGTGGGAAGGACCCTATAAGGTCGTCGTTATCCCCCATCCAAATGCCTATGTAATAGATGACGATGAAGGAAAGAAGTTGAAGAATAATTTTAATTGTGAACATTTGAAAAAAATATGCTTAAACGCTGCCATCCAATTGTGTAAATTGTACTTCAAACTTTTATGAAAGTCTTGTTCGATATACAAAAATGGAGTCGCTTCATTTTAGTAACTTAATGGCGAAATGCTTATGTTCTGAATCCTTAGGCAAAGGTGATGAAGGAGTATACAAGACTAAGGCGTTTCAAACACTTCGTCGATATTGAAACACACAAGATATTAATACGTTTGAAACACTTAGCCAAATTAAATAGATGAAAATTGAAGCGCATAAATGTTTCATTTCACAAAATGCCATAAATACAAAACGCCTTGCGTAGAGGACATAATGAAAAGAAGATTACGAATATGACAGAAAAACGACTAAGTTAAACCTATGATTATGCATAGTCACTTGGATGAGGATCTTATTTTCGAGGATAAGGTTGGTGAAGTTCTTCTTCAATAGGCAAGGGCGGTGGTTAGGATGATACCTCCTCAAGCAGAGCGAATTCAGTTGTGGGCTTGCCCTTGGAGGAGGGAGGAGGAGACGCTCTAGATAATTCACTATTATTCGACGAATCGTATTCATCCGCTGCGTTCTTCATCTCCTCCTCCCTGGACTGATAAGACAGAAAATCATTCATGGATGGGAGCATATCCATAAGAAATTTCGCGTCGACATTAAGTTAGAATGAACAATTTTTCACCAAAGTGTGAAGGACCCTATAAGGTCGTCAATATCCTCCATCCAAACGCCTATGAAATAGATGACGATGAAGGAAAGAAGTTGAAGAATAATTTATTGGTGAACATTTGAAAAAAAATATGCTTAAACGCTGCCACCCGATTGTGTAAATTGTACTTACAAATTTTTTGAAAGTCTTGTTCGATATACAAAAATGGCGTCGCTTCATTTGAGTAACTTAATGGCGAAATATTTCAGTTCAGAATCCTTAGGCAAAGGTGATGAAGGACTATAGAAGACTAAGGCGTTTTAAACACTCAGTCGATATTGAAACACACAAGATATTAAGACGTTTGAAAGACTTAGCCAAATTAAATAGATGAAAATTGAAGCGCATAAATGTTTTCAGATCACAAAATGCCATAAATACAAAACGCCTTGCGAGGAAGACATAATGAAAAGGAGACTACAAATATGACAGAAAAATGACTAAGTAAAACCTATGATTATGCATAGTCACTTGGAAGAGGATCTTCTTTTCGAGGATAAGGTTGGTGAAGTTCTTCTTCAATAGGCAAGGGCGGTGGTTAGGATGATATCTCCTCAAGCAGAGCGAATTCAGTTGTGGGCTTGCCCTTGGAGGAGGGAGGAGGAGACGCTCTAGATGATTCACTATTATTCGTCGAATCGTATTCATCCGCTGCTTTCTTCATCCCCTCCTCCCTGGACAGATAAGACAGAAAATCATTCATGGATGGGAGCGTATCCATAGGAAAATTCGCGTCGGCATTAAGCTAAAATGAACAATTTTTCACGAAAGTGGGAAGGACCCTATAAGGTCGTCGTTATCCCCCATCCAAACGCCTACGTAATAGATGACGATGAAGGAAAGAAGTTGAAGAATAATTTTAATCGTGAACATTTGAAAAATATATGCTTAAACGCTGCCATCCAATTGTGTAAATTGTACTTGAAACTTTTATGAAAGTCTTGTTCGATATACAAAAATGGAGTCGCTTCATTTTAGTAACTTAATGGCGAAATGCTTATGTTCTGAATCCTTAGGCAAAGGTGATGAAGGAGTATACAAGACTAAGGCGTTTTAAACACTCCGTCGATATTGAAACACACAAGATATTAAGACGTTTGAAACACTTAGCCAAATTAAATAGATGAAAATTGAAGCGCATAAATGTTTCATTTCACAAAATGCCATAAATACAAAACGCCTTGCGTAGAGGACATAATGAAAAGAAGATTACGAATATGACAGAAAAACGACTAAGTAAAACCTATGATTATGCATAGTCACTTGGATGAGGATCTTATTTCCGAGGATAAGGTTGGTGAAGTTCTTCTTCAATAGGCAAGGGCGGTGGTTAGGATGATATCTCCTCAAGCAGAGCGAATTCAGTTGTGGGCTTGCCCTTGGAGGAGGGAGGAGGAGACGCTCTAGATGATTCACTATTATTCGACGAATCGTATTCATCCGCTGCGTTCTTCATCTCCTCCTCCCTGGACTGATAAGACAGAAAATCATTCATGGATGGGAGCATATCCATAAGAAATTTCGCGTCGACATTAAGTTAGAATGAACAATTTTTCACCAAAGTGTGAAGGACCCTATGAGGTCGTCGATATCCTCCATCCAAACGCCTATGAAATAGATGACGATGAAGGAAAGAAGTTGAAGAATAATTTATTGGTGAACATTTGAAAAAAAATATGCTTAAACTCTGCCACCCGATTGTGTAAATTGTACTTAAAATTTTTATGAAAGTCTTGTTCGATATACAAAAATGGCGTCGCTTCATTTGAGTAACTTAATGGCGAAATATTTCAGTTCAGAATCCTTAGGCAAAGGTGATGAAGGACTATACAAGACTAAGGCGTTTTAAACACTCAGTCGATATTGAAACACACAAGATATTAAGACGTTTGAAAGACTTAGCCAAATTAAATAGATGAAAATTGAAGCGCATAAATGTTTTCATATCACAAATCGCCATAAATACAAAACGCCTTGCGAGGAAGACATAATGAAAAGGAGACTACAAATATGACAGAAAAATGACTAAGTAAAACCTATGATTATGCATAGTCACTTGGAAGAGGATCATCTTTTCGAGGATAAGGTTGGTGAAGTTCTTCTTCAATAGGCAAGGGCGGTGGTTAGGATGATATTTCCTCAAGCAGAGCGAATTCAGTTGTGGGATTGCCCTTGGAGGAGGGAGGAGGAGACGCTCTAGATGATTCACTATTATTCGTCGAATCGTATTCATCCGCTGCTTTCTTCATCCCCTCCTCCCTGGACAGATAAGACAGAAAATCATTCATGGATGGGAGCGTATCCATAGGAAAATTCGCGTCGGCATTAAGCTAAAATGAACAATTTTTCACGAAAGTGGGAAGGACCCTATAAGGTCGTCGTTATCCCCCATCCAAATGCCTATGTAATAGATGACGATGAAGGAAAGAAGTTGAAGAATAATTTTAATTGTGAACATTTGAAAAAAATATGCTTAAACGCTGCCATCCAATTGTGTAAATTGTACTTGAAACTTTTATGAAAGTCTTGTTCGATATACAAAAATGGAGTCGCTTCATTTTAGTAACTTAATGGCGAAATGCTTATGTTCTGAATCCTTAGGCAAAGGTGATGAAGGAGTATACAAGACTAAGGCGTTTCAAACACTTCGTCGATATTGAAACACACAAGATATTAATACGTTTGAAACACTTAGCCAAATTAAATAGATGAAAATTGAAGCGCATAAATGTTTCATTTCACAAAATGCCATAAATACAAAACGCCTTGCGTAGAGGACATAATGAAAAGAAGATTACGAATATGACAGAAAAACGACTAAGTTAAACCTATGATTATGCATAGTCACTTGGATGAGGATCTTATTTTCGAGGATAAGGTTGGTGAAGTTCTTCTTCAATAGGCAAGGGCGGTGGTTAGGATGATACCTCCTCAAGCAGAGCGAATTCAGTTGTGGGCTTGCCCTTGGAGGAGGGAGGAGGAGACGCTCTAGATAATTCACTATTATTCGACGAATCGTATTCATCCGCTGCGTTCTTCATCTCCTCCTCCCTGGACTGATAAGACAGAAAATCATTCATGGATGGGAGCATATCCATAAGAAATTTCGCGTCGACATTAAGTTAGAATGAACAATTTTTCACCAAAGTGTGAAGGACCCTATAAGGTCGTCAATATCCTCCATCCAAACGCCTATGAAATAGATGACGATGAAGGAAAGAAGTTGAAGAATAATTTATTGGTGAACATTTGAAAAAAAATATGCTTAAACGCTGCCACCCGATTGTGTAAATTGTACTTACAAATTTTATGAAAGTCTTGTTCGATATACAAAAATGGCGTCGCTTCATTTGAGTAACTTAATGGCGAAATATTTCAGTTCAGAATCCTTAGGCAAAGGTGATGAAGGACTATAGAAGACTAAGGCGTTTTAAACACTCAGTCGATATTGAAACACACAAGATATTAAGACGTTTGAAAGACTTAGCCAAATTAAATAGATGAAAATTGAAGCGCATAAATGTTTTCATATCACAAAATGCCATAAATACAAAACGCCTTGCGAGGAAGACATAATGAAAAGGAGACTACAAATATGACAGAAAAATGACTAAGTAAAACCTATGATTATGCATAGTCACTTGGAAGAGGATCTTCTTTTCGAGGATAAGGTTGGTGAAGTTCTTCTTCAATAGGCAAGGGCGGTGGTTAGGATGATATCTCCTCAAGCAGAGCGAATTCAGTTGTGGGCTTGCCCTTGGAGGAGGGAGGAGGAGACGCTCTAGATGATTCACTATTATTCGTCGAATCGTATTCATCCGCTGCTTTCTTCATCCCCTCCTCCCTGGACAGATAAGACAGAAAATCATTCATGGATGGGAGCGTATCCATAGGAAAATTCGCGTCGGCATTAAGCTAAAATGAACAATTTTTCACGAAAGTGGGAAGGACCCTATAAGGTCGTCGTT
Source organism: Chamaenerion angustifolium (assembly GCA_946814005.1). NCBI lineage: Eukaryota > Viridiplantae > Streptophyta > Magnoliopsida > Myrtales > Onagraceae > Chamaenerion > Chamaenerion angustifolium. Next base: position 9,814,947 of record OX328279.1, read on the forward strand.
ATCCCCCATCCAAACGCCTACGTAATAGATGACGATGAAGGAAAGAAGTTGAAGAATAATTTTAATCGTGAACATTTGAAAAATATATGCTTAAACGCTGCCATCCAATTGTGTAAATTGTACTTGAAACTTTTATGAAAGTCTTGTTCGATATACAAAAATGGAGTCGCTTCATTTTAGTAACTTAATGGCGAAATGCTTATGTTCAGAATCCTTAGGCAAAGGTGATGAAGGAGTATACACGACTAAGGCGTTTTAAACACTCCGTCGATATTGAAACACACAAGATATTAAGACGTTTGAAACACTTAGCCAAATTAAATAGATGAAAATTGAAGCGCATAAACTTTTCATTTCACAAAATACCATAAATACAAAACGCCTTGCGTGGAGGACATAATGAAAAGAAGATTACGAATATGACAGAAAAACAACTAAGTAAAACCTATGATTATGCATAGTCACTTGGATGAGGATCTTATTTCCGAGGATAAGGTTGGTGAAGTTCTTCTTCAATAGGCAAGGGCGGTGGTTAGGATGATACCTCCTTAAGCAGAGCGAATTCAGTTGTGGGCTTGCCCTTGGAGGAGGGAGTAGGTGACGCTCTTGATGATTCACTATTATTCGACGAATCGTATTCATCCGCTGCGTTCTTCATCTCCTCCTCCCTGGACTGATAAGACAGAAAATCATTCATGGATGGGAGCATATCCATAAGAAATTTCGTGTCGACATTAAGTTAGAATGAACAATTTTTCACCAAAGTGTGAAGGACCCTATAAGGTCGTCAATATCCTCCATCCAAATGCCTATGAAATAGATGACGATGAAGGAAAGAAGTTGAAGAATAATTTATTGGTGAACATTTGAAAAAAAATATGCTTAAACGCTGCCACCCGATTGTGTAAATTGTACTTAAAAATTTTATGAAAGTCTTGTTCGATATACAAAAATGGCGTCGTTTCATTTGAGTAACTTAATGGCGAAATATTTCAGTTCAGAATCCTTAGGCAAAGGTGATGAAGGACTATACAAGACTAAGGCGTTTTAAACACTCAGTCGATATTGAAACATACAAGATATTAAGACGTTTGAAAGACTTAGCCAAATTAAATAGATGAAAATTGAAGCGCATAAATGTTTTCATATCACAAAATGCCATAAATACAAAACGCCTTGCGAGGAAGACATAATGAAAAGGAGACTACAAATATGACAGAATAATGACTAAGTAAAACCTATGATTATGCATAGTCACTTGGAAGAGGATCTTCTTTTCGAGGATAAGGTTGGTGAAGTTCTTCTTCAATAGGCAAGGGTGGTGGTTAGGATGATATCTCCTCAAGCAGAGCGAATTCAGTTGTGGGCTTGCCCTTGGAGGAGGGAGGAGGAGACGCTCTAGATGATTCACTATTATTCGTCGAATCGTATTCATCCGCTGCTTTCTTCATCCCCTCCTCCCTGGACAGATAAGACAGAAAATCTTTCATGGATGGGAGCGTATCCATAGGAAAATTCGCGTCGGCATTAAGCTAAAATGAACAATTTTTCACGAAAGTGGGAAGGACCCTATAAGGTCGTCGTTATCCCCCATCCAAACGCCTACGTAATAGATGACGATGAAGGAAAGAAGTTGAAGAATAATTTTAATCGTGAACATTTGAAAAATATATGCTTAAACGCTGCCATCCAATTGTGTAAATTGTACTTGAAACTTTTATGAAAGTCTTGTTCGATATACAAAAATGGAGTCGCTTCATTTTAGTAACTTAATGGCGAAATGCTTATGTTCTGAATCCTTAGGCAAAGGTGATGAAGGAGTATACAAGACTAAGGCGTTTCAAACACTCCGTCGATATTGAAACACACAAGATATTAAGACGTTTGAAACACTTAGCCAAATTAAATAGATGAAAATTGAAGCGCATAAATGTTTCATTTCACAAAATGCCATAAATACAAAACGCCTTGCGTAGAGGACATAATGAAAAGAAGATTACGAATATGACAGAAAAACGACTAAGTAAAACCTATGATTATGCATAGTCACTTGGATGAGGATCTTATTTTCGAGGATAAGGTTGGTTAATTTCTTCTTCAATAGGCAAGGGCGGTGGTTAGGATGATACCTCCTCAAGCAGAGCGAATTAAGTTGTGGGCTTGCCCTTGGAGGAGGGAGGAGGAGACGCTCTAGATAATTCACTATTATTCGACGAATCGTATTCATCCGCTGCGTTCTTCATCTCCTCCACCCTGGACTGATAAGACAGAAAATCATTCATGGATGGGAGCATATCCATAAGAAATTTCGCGTCGACATTAAGTTAGAATGAACAATTTTTCACCAAAGTGTGAAGGACCCTATGAGGTCGTCGATATCCTCCATCCAAACGCCTATGAAATAGATGACGATGAAGGAAAGAAGTTGAAGAATAATTTATTGGTGAACATTTGAAAAAAAATATGCTTAAACGCTGCCACCCGATTGTGTAAATTGTACTTAAAATTTTTATGAAAGTCTTGTTCGATATACAAAAATGGCGTCGCTTCATTTGAGTAACTTAATGGCGAAATATTTCAGTTCAGAATCCTTAGGCAAAGGTGATGAAGGACTATACAAGACTAAGGAGTTTTAAACACTCAGTCGATATTGAAACACACAAGATATTAAGACGTTTGAAAGACTTAGCCAAATTAAATAGATGAAAATTGAAGCGCATAAATGTTTTCATATCACAAATCGCCATAAATACAAAACGCCTTGCGAGGAAGACATAATGAAAAGGAGACTACAAATATGACAGAAAAATGACTAAGTAAAACCTATGATTATGCATAGTCACTTGGAAGAGGATCTTCTTTTCGAGGATAAGGTTGGTGAAGTTCTTCTTCAATAGGCAAGGGCGGTGGTTAGGATGATATTTCCTCAAGCAGAGCAAATTCAGTTGTGGGCTTGCCCTTGGAGGAGGGAGGAGGAGACGCTCTAGATGATTCACTATTATTCGTCGAATCGTATTCATCCGCTGCTTTCTTCATCCCCTCCTCCCTGGACAGATAAGACAGAAAATCATTCATGGATGGGAGCGTATCCATAGGAAAATTCGCGTCGGCATTAAGCTAAAATGAACAATTTTTCACGAAAGTGGGAAGGACCCTATAAGGTCGTCAATATCCTCCATCCAAATGCCTATGAAATAGATGACGATGAAGGAAAGAAGTTGAAGAATAATTTATTGGTGAAGATTTGAAAAAAAATATGCTTAAACGCTGCCACCCGATTGTGTAAATTGTACTTAAAAATTTTATGAAAGTCTTGTTCGATATACAAAAATGGCGTCGCTTCATTTGAGTAACTTAATGGCGAAATATTTCAGTTCAGAATCCTTAAGCAAAGGTGATGAAGGACTATACAAGACTAAGGCGTTTTAAACAATCAGTCGATATTGAAACACACAAGATATTAAGACGTTTGAAAGACTTAGCCAAATTAAATAGATGAAAATTGAAGCGCATAAATGTTTTCATATCACAAAATGCCATAAATACAAAACGCCTTGCGAGGAAGACATAATGAAAAGGAGACTACAAATATGACAGAAAAATGACTAAGTAAAACCTATGATTATGCATAGTCACTTGGAAGAGGATCTTCTTTTCGAGGATAAGGTTGGTGAAGTTCTTCTTCAATAGGCAAGGGCGGTGGTTAGGATGATATCTCCTCAAGCAGAGCGAATTCAGTTGTGGGCTTGCCCTTGGAGGAGGGAGGAGGAGACGCTCTAGATGATTCACTATTATTCGTCGAATCGTATTCATCCGCTGCTTTCTTCATCCCCTCCTCCCTGGACAGATAAGACAGAAAATCATTCATGGATGGGAGCGTATCCATAGGAAAATTCGCGTCGGCATTAAGCTAAAATGAACAATTTTTCACGAAAGTGGGAAGGACCCTATAAGGTCGTCAATATCCTCCATCCAAATGCCTATGAAATAGATGACGATGAAGGAAAGAAGTTGAAGAATAATTTATTGGTGAAGATTTGAAAAAAAATATGCTTAAACGCTGCCACCCGATTGTGTAAATTGTACTTAAAAATTTTATGAAAGTCTTGTTCGATATACAAAAATGGCGTCGCTTCATTTGAGTAACTTAATGGCGAAATATTTCAGTTCAGAATCCTTAAGCAAAGGTGATGAAGGACTATACAAGACTAAGGCGTTTTAAACAATCAGTCGATATTGAAACACACAAGATATTAAGACGTTTGAAAGACTTAGCCAAATTAAATAGATGAAAATTGAAGCGCATAAATGTTTTCATATCACAAAATGCCATAAATACAAAACGCCTTGCGAGGAAGACATAATGAAAAGGAGACTACAAATATGACAGAAAAATGACTAAGTAAAACCTATGATTATGCATAGTCACTTGGAAGAGGATCTTCTTTTCGAGGATAAGGTTGGTGAAGTTCTTCTTCAATAGGCAAGGGCGGTGGTTAGGATGATATCTCCTCAAGCAGAGCGAATTCAGTTGTGGGCTTGCCCTTGGAGGAGGGAGGAGGAGACGCTCTAGATGATTCACTATTATTCGTCGAATCGTATTCATCCGCTGCTTTCTTCATCCCCTCCTCCCTGGACAGATAAGACAGAAAATCATTCATGGATGGGAGCGTATCCATAGGAAAATTCGCGTCGGCATTAAGCTAAAATGAACAATTTTTCACGAAAGTGGGAAGGACCCTATAAGGTCGTCGTTATCCCCCATCCAAACGCCTACGTAATAGATGACGATGAAGGAAAGAAGTTGAAGAATAATTTTAATCGTGAACATTTGAAAAATATATGCTTAAACGCTGCCATCCAATTGTGTAAATTGTACTTGAAACTTTTATGAAAGTCTTGTTCGATATACAAAAATGGAGTCGCTTCATTTTAGTAACTTAATGGCGAAATGCTTATGTTCTGAATCCTTAGGCAAAGGTGATGAAGGAGTATACAAGACTAAGGCGTTTCAAACACTCCGTCGATATTGAAACACACAAGATATTAAGACGTTTGAAACACTTAGCCAAATTAAATAGATGAAAATTGAAGCGCATAAATGTTTCATTTCACAAAATGCCATAAATACAAAACGCCTTGCGTAGAGGACATAATGAAAAGAATATTACGAATATGACAGAAAAACGACTAAGTAAAACCTATGATTATGCATAGTCACTTGGATGAGGATCTTATTTTCGAGGATAAGGTTGGTGAAGTTCTTCTTCAATAGGCAAGGGCGGTGGTTAGGATGATACCTCCTCAAGCAGAGCGAATTAAGTTGTGGGCTTGCCCTTGGAGGAGGGAGGAGGAGACGCTCTAGATAATTCACTATTATTCGACGAATCGTATTCATCCGCTGCTTTCTTCATCCCCTCCTCCCTGGACAGATAAGACAGAAAATCATTCATGGATGGGAGCGTATCCATAGGAAAATTCGCGTCGGCATTAAGCTAAAATGAACAATTTTTCACGAAAGTGGGAAGGACCCTATAAGGTCGTCAATATCCTCCATCCAAATGCCTATGAAATAGATGACGATGAAGGAAAGAAGTTGAAGAATAATTTATTGGTGAAGATTTGAAAAAAAATATGCTTAAACGCTGCCACCCGATTGTGTAAATTGTACTTAAAAATTTTATGAAAGTCTTGTTCGATATACAAAAATGGCGTCGCTTCATTTGAGTAACTTAATGGCGAAATATTTCAGTTCAGAATCCTTAGGCAAAGGTGATGAAGGACTATACAAGACTAAGGCGTTTTAAACACTCAGTCGATATTGAAACACACAAGATATTAAGACGTTTGAAAGACTTAGCCAAATTAAATAGATGAAAATTGAAGCGCATAAATGTTTTCATATCACAAAATGCCATAAATACAAAACGCCTTGCGAGGAAGACATAATGAAAAGGAGACTACAAATATGACAGAAAAATGACTAAGTAAAACCTATGATTATGCATAGTCACTTGGAAGAGGATCTTCTTTTCGAGGATAAGGTTGGTGAAGTTCTTCTTCAATAGGCAAGGGCGGTGGTTAGGATGATATCCCCTCAAACAGAGCGAATTCAGTTGTGGGCTTGCCCTTGGAGGAGGGAGGAGGAGACGCTCTAGATGATTCACTATTATTCGTCGAATCGTATTCATCCGCTGCTTTCTTCATCCCCTCCTCCCTGGACAGATAAGACAGAAAATCATTCATGGATGGGAGCGTATCCATAGGAAAATTCGCGTCGGCATTAAGCTAAAATGAACAATTTTTCACGAAAGTGGGAAGGACCCTATAAGGTCGTCGTTATCCCCCATCCAAACGCCTACGTAATAGATGACGATGAAGGAAAGAAGTTGAAGAATAATTTTAATCGTGAACATTTGAAAAATATATGCTTAAACGCTGCCATCCAATTGTGTAAATTGTACTTGAAACTTTTATGAAAGTCTTGTTCGATATACAAAAATGGAGTCGCTTCATTTTAGTAACTTAATGGCGAAATGCTTATGTTCTGAATCCTTAGGCAAAGGTGATGAAGGAGTATACAAGACTAAGGCGTTTCAAACACTCCGTCGATATTGAAACACACAAGATATTAAGACGTTTGAAACACTTAGCCAAATTAAATAGATGAAAATTGAAGCGCATAAATGTTTCATTTCACAAAATGCCATAAATACAAAACGCCTTGCGTAGAGGACATAATGAAAAGAATATTACGAATATGACAGAAAAACGACTAAGTAAAACCTATGATTATGCATAGTCACTTGGATGAGGATCTTATTTTCGAGGATAAGGTTGGTGAAGTTCTTCTTCAATAGGCAAGGGCGGTGGTTAGGATGATACCTCCTCAAGCAGAGCGAATTAAGTTGTGGGCTTGCCCTTGGAGGAGGGAGGAGGAGACGCTCTAGATAATTCACTATTATTCGACGAATCGTATTCATCCGCTGCGTTCTTCATCTCCTCCTCCCTGGACTGATAAGACAGAAAATCATTCATGGATGGGAGCATATCCATAAGAAATTTCGCGTCGACATTAAGTTAGAATGAACAATTTTTCACCAAAGTGTGAAGGACCCTATGAGGTCGTCGATATCCTCCATCCAAACGCCTATGAAATAGATGACGATGAAGGAAAGAAGTTGAAGAATAATTTATTGGTGAACATTTGAAAAAAAATATGCTTAAACGCTGCCACCCGATTGTGTAAATTGTACTTAAAAATTTTATGAAAGTCTTGTTCGATATACAAAAATGGCGTCGCTTCATTTGAGTAACTTAATGGCGAAATATTTCAGTTCAGAATCCTTAGGCAAAGGTGATGAAGGACTATACAAGACTAAGGCGTTTTAAACACTCAGTCGATATTGAAACACACAAGATATTAAGACGTTTGAAAGACTTAGCCAAATTAAATAGATGAAAATTGAAGCGCATAAATGTTTTCATATCACAAAATGCCATAAATACAAAACGCCTTGCGAGGAAGACATAATGAAAAGGAGACTACAAATATGACAGAAAAATGACTAAGTAAAACCTATGATTATGCATAGTCACTTGGAAGAGGATCTTCTTTTCGAGGATAAGGTTGGTGAAGTTCTTCTTCAATAGGCAAGGGCGGTGGTTAGGATGATATCTCCTCAAACAGAGCGAATTCAGTTGTGGGCTTGCCCTTGGAGGAGGGAGGAGGAGACGCTCTAGATGATTCACTATTATTCGTCGAATCGTATTCATCCGCTGCTTTCTTCATCCCCTCCTCCCTGGACAGATAAGACAGAAAATCATTCATGGATGGGAGCGTATCCATAGGAAAATTCGCGTCGGCATTAAGCTAAAATGAACAATTTTTCACGAAAGTGGGAAGGACCCTATAAGGTCGTCGTTATCCCCCATCCAAACGCCTACGTAATAGATGACGATGAAGGAAAGAAGTTGAAGAATAATTTTAATCGTGAACATTTGAAAAATATATGCTTAAACGCTGCCATCCAATTGTGTAAATTGTACTTGAAACTTTTATGAAAGTCTTGTTCGATATACAAAAATGGAGTCGCTTCATTTTAGTAACTTAATGGCGAAATGCTTATGTTCTGAATCCTTAGGCAAAGGTGATGAAGGAGTATACAAGACTAAGGCGTTTCAAACACTCCGTCGATATTGAAACACACAAGATATTAAGACGTTTGAAACACTTAGCCAAATTAAATAGATGAAAATTGAAGCGCATAAATGTTTCATTTCACAAAATGCCATAAATACAAAACGCCTTGCGTAGAGGACATAATGAAAAGAATATTACGAATATGACAGAAAAACGACTAAGTAAAACCTATGATTATGCATAGTCACTTGGATGAGGATCTTATTTTCGAGGATAAGGTTGGTGAAGTTCTTCTTCAATAGGCAAGGGCGGTGGTTAGGATGATATCTCCTCAAACAGAGCGAATTCAGTTGTGGGCTTGCCCTTGGAGGAGGGAGGAGGAGACGCTCTAGATGATTCACTATTATTCGTCGAATCGTATTCATCCGCTGCTTTCTTCATCCCCTCCTCCCTGGACAGATAAGACAGAAAATCATTCATGGATGGGAGCGTATCCATAGGAAAATTCGCGTCGGCATTAAGCTAAAATGAACAATTTTTCACGAAAGTGGGAAGGACCCTATAAGGTCGTCGTTATCCCCCATCCAAACGCCTACGTAATAGATGACGATGAAGGAAAGAAGTTGAAGAATAATTTTAATCGTGAACATTTGAAAAATATATGCTTAAACGCTGCCATCCAATTGTGTAAATTGTACTTGAAACTTTTATGAAAGTCTTGTTCGATATACAAAAATGGAGTCGCTTCATTTTAGTAACTTAATGGCGAAATGCTTATGTTCTGAATCCTTAGGCAAAGGTGATGAAGGAGTATACAAGACTAAGGCGTTTCAAACACTCCGTCGATATTGAAACACACAAGATATTAAGACGTTTGAAACACTTAGCCAAATTAAATAGATGAAAATTGAAGCGCATAAATGTTTCATTTCACAAAATGCCATAAATACAAAACGCCTTGCGTAGAGGACATAATGAAAAGAATATTACGAATATGACAGAAAAACGACTAAGTAAAACCTATGATTATGCATAGTCACTTGGATGAGGATCTTATTTTCGAGGATAAGGTTGGTGAAGTTCTTCTTCAATAGGCAAGGGCGGTGGTTAGGATGATACCTCCTCAAGCAGAGCGAATTAAGTTGTGGGCTTGCCCTTGGAGGAGGGAGGAGGAGACGCTCTAGATAATTCACTATTATTCGACGAATCGTATTCATCCGCTGCGTTCTTCATCTCCTCCTCCCTGGACTGATAAGACAGAAAATCATTCATGGATGGGAGCATATCCATAAGAAATTTCGCGTCGACATTAAGTTAGAATGAACAATTTTTCACCAAAGTGTGAAGGACCCTATGAGGTCGTCGATATCCTCCATCCAAACGCCTATGAAATAGATGACGATGAAGGAAAGAAGTTGAAGAATAATTTATTGGTGAACATTTGAAAAAAAATATGCTTAAACGCTGCCACCCGATTGTGTAAATTGTACTTAAAAATTTTATGAAAGTCTTGTTCGATATACAAAAATGGCGTCGCTTCATTTGAGTAACTTAATGGCGAAATATTTCAGTTCAGAATCCTTAGGCAAAGGTGATGAAGGACTATACAAGACTAAGGCGTTTTAAACACTCAGTCGATATTGAAACATACAAGATATTAAGACGTTTGAAAGACTTAGCCAAATTAAATAGATGAAAATTGAAGCGCATAAATGTTTCATTTCACAAAATGCCATAAATACAAAACGCCTTGCGAGGAAGACATAATGAAAAGGAGACTACAAATATGACAGAAAAATGACTAAGTAAAACCTATGATTATGCATAGTCACTTGGAAGAGGATCTTCTTTTCGAGGATAAGGTTGGTGAAGTTCTTCTTCAATAGGCAAGGGCGGTGGTTAGGATGATATCTCCTCAAACAGAGCGAATTCAGTTGTGGGCTTGCCCTTGGAGGAGGGAGGAGGAGACGCTCTAGATGATTCACTATTATTCGTCGAATCGTATTCATCCGCTGCTTTCTTCATCCCCTCCTCCCTGGACAGATAAGACAGAAAATCATTCATGGATGGGAGCGTATCCATAGGAAAATTCGCGTCGGCATTAAGCTAAAATGAACAATTTTTCACGAAAGTGGGAAGGACCCTATAAGGTCGTCGTTATCCCCCATCCAAACGCCTACGTAATAGATGACGATGAAGGAAAGAAGTTGAAGAATAATTTTAATCGTGAACATTTGAAAAATATATGCTTAAACGCTGCCATCCAATTGTGTAAATTGTACTTGAAACTTTTATGAAAGTCTTGTTCGATATACAAAAATGGAGTCGCTTCATTTTAGTAACTTAATGGCGAAATGCTTATGTTCTGAATCCTTAGGCAAAGGTGATGAAGGAGTATACAAGACTAAGGCGTTTCAAACACTCCGTCGATATTGAAACACACAAGATATTAAGACGTTTGAAACACTTAGCCAAATTAAATAGATGAAAATTGAAGCGCATAAATGTTTCATTTCACAAAATGCCATAAATACAAAACGCCTTGCGTAGAGGACATAATGAAAAGAATATTACGAATATGACAGAAAAACGACTAAGTAAAACCTATGATTATGCATAGTCACTTGGATGAGGATCTTATTTTCGAGGATAAGGTTGGTGAAGTTCTTCTTCAATAGGCAAGGGCGGTGGTTAGGATGATACCTCCTCAAGCAGAGCGAATTCAGTTGTGGGCTTGCCCTTGGAGGAGGGAGGAGGAGACGCTCTAGATGATTCACTATTATTCGTCGAATCGTATTCATCCGCTGCTTTCTTCATCCCCTCCTCCCTGGACAGATAAGACAGAAAATCATTCATGGATGGGAGCGTATCCATAGGAAAATTCGCGTCGGCATTAAGCTAAAATGAACAATTTTTCACGAAAGTGGGAAGGACCCTATAAGGTCGTCGTTATCCCCCATCCAAACGCCTACGTAATAGATGACGATGAAGGAAAGAAGTTGAAGAATAATTTATTGGTGAACATTTGAAAAAAAATATGCTTAAACGCTGCCACCCGATTGTGTAAATTGTACTTAAAAATTTTATGAAAGTCTTGTTCGATATACAAAAATGGCGTCGCTTCATTTGAGTAACTTAATGGCGAAATATTTCAGTTCAGAATCCTTAGGCAAAGGTGATGAAGGACTATACAAGACTAAGGCGTTTTAAACACTCAGTCGATATTGAAACATACAAGATATTAAGACGTTTGAAAGACTTAGCCAAATTAAATAGATGAAAATTGAAGCGCATAAATGTTTCATTTCACAAAATGCCATAAATACAAAACGCCTTGCGTAGAGGACATAATGAAAAGAATATTACGAATATGACAGAAAAACGACTAAGTAAAACCTATGATTATGCATAGTCACTTGGATGAGGATCTTATTTTCGAGGATAAGGTTGGTGAAGTTCTTCTTCAATAGGCAAGGGCGGTGGTTAGGATGATACCTCCTCAAGCAGAGCGAATTAAGTTGTGGGCTTGCCCTTGGAGGAGGGAGGAGGAGACGCTCTAGATAATTCACTATTATTCGACGAATCGTATTCATCCGCTGCGTTCTTCATCTCCTCCTCCCTGGACTGATAAGACAGAAAATCATTCATGGATGGGAGCATATCCATAAGAAATTTCGCGTCGACATTAAGTTAGAATGAACAATTTTTCACCAAAGTGTGAAGGACCCTATGAGGTCGTCGATATCCTCCATCCAAACGCCTATGAAATAGATGACGATGAAGGAAAGAAGTTGAAGAATAATTTATTGGTGAACATTTGAAAAAAAATATGCTTAAACGCTGCCACCCGATTGTGTAAATTGTACTTAAAATTTTTATGAAAGTCTTGTTCGATATACAAAAATGGCGTCGCTTCATTTGAGTAACTTAATGGCGAAATATTTCAGTTCAGAATCCTTAGGCAAAGGTGATGAAGGACTATACAAGACTAAGGCGTTTTAAACACTCAGTCGATATTGAAACACACAAGATATTAAGACGTTTGAAAGACTTAGCCAAATTAAATAGATGAAAATTGAAGCGCATAAATGTTTTCATATCACAAATCGCCATAAATACAAAACGCCTTGCGAGGAAGACATAACTAAAAGGAGACTACAAATATGACAGAAAAATGACTAAGTAAAACCTATGATTATGCATAGTCACTTGGAAGAGGATCTTCTTTTCGAGGATAAGGTTGGTGAAGTTCTTCTTCAATAGTCAAGGGCGGTGGTTAGGATGATATTTCCTCAAGCAGAGCGAATTCAGTTGTGGGCTTGCCCTTGGAGGAGGGAGGAGGAGACGCTCTAGATGATTCACTATTATTCGTCGAATCGTATTCATCCGCTGCTTTCTTCATCCCCTCCTCCCTGGACAGATAAGACAGAAAATCATTCATGGATGGGAGCGTATCCATAGGAAAATTCGCGTCGGCATTAAGCTAAAATGAACAATTTTTCACGAAAGTGGGAAGGACCCTATAAGGTCGTCGTTATCCCCCATCCAAACGCCTATGTAATAGATGACGATGAAGGAAAGAAGTTGAAGAATAATTTTAATTGTGAACATTTGAAAAAAATATGCTTAAACGCTGCCATCCAATTGTGTAAATTGTACTTGAAACTTTTATGAAAGTCTTGTTCGATATACAAAAATGGAGTCGCTTCATTTTAGTAACTTAATGGCGAAATGCTTATGTTCAGAATCCTTAGGCAAAGGTGATGAAGGAGTATACACGACTAAGGCGTTTTAAACACTCCGTCGATATTGAAACACACAAGATATTAAGACGTTTGAAACACTTAGCCAAATTAAATAGATGAAAATTGAAGCGCATAAACTTTTCATTTCACAAAATGCCATAAATACAAAACGCCTTGCGTGGAGGACATAATGAAAAGAAGATTACGAATATGACAGAAAAACAACTAAGTAAAACCTATGATTATGCATAGTCACTTGGATGAGGATTTTATTTTCGAGGATAAGGTTGGTGAAGTTCTTCTTCAATAGGCAAGGGCGGTGGTTAGGATGATACCTCCTTAAGCAGAGCGAATTCAGTTGTGGGCTTGCCCTTGGAGGAGGGAGGAGGTGACGCTCTAGATGATTCACTATTATTCGACGAATCGTATTCATCCGCTGCGTTCTTCATCTCCTCCTCCCTGGACTGATAAGACAGAAAATCATTCATGGATGGGAGCATATCCATAAGAAATTTCGCGTCGACATTAAGTTAGAATGAACAATTTTTCACCAAAGTGTTAAGGACCCTATAAGGTCGTCAATATCCTCCATCCAAATGCCTATGAAATAGATGACGATGAAGGAAAGAAGTTGAAGAATAATTTATTGGTGAACATTTGAAAAAAAATATGCTTAAACGCTGCCACCCGATTGTGTAAATTGTACTTAAAAATTTTATGAAAGTCTTGTTCGATGTACAAAAATGGCGTCGCTTCATTTGAGTAACTTAATGGCGAAATATTTCAGTTCAGAATCCTTAGGCAAAGGTGATGAAGGACTATACAAGACTAAGGCGTTTTAAACACTCAGTCGATATTTAAACACACAAGATATTAAGACGTTTGAAAGACTTAGCCAAATTAAATAGATGAAAATTGAAGCGCATAAATGTTTTCATATCACAAAATGCCATAAATACAAAACGCCTTGCGAGGAAGACATAATGAAAAGGAGACTACAAATATGACAGAAAAATGAATAAGTAAAACCTATGATTATGCATAGTCACTTGGAAGAGGATCTTCTTTTCGAGGATAAGGTTGGTGAAGTTCTTCTTCAATAGGCAAGGGCGGTGGTTAGGATGATATCTCCTCAAGCAGAGCGAATTCAGTTGTGGGCTTGCCCTTGGAGGAGGAGGAGGAGACGCTCTAGATGATTCACTATTATTCGTCGAATCGTATTCATCCGCTGCTTTCTTCATCCCCTCCTCCCTGGACAGATAAGACAGAAAATCATTCATGGATGGGAGCGTATCCATAGGAAAATTCGCGTCGGCATTAAGCTAAAATGAACAATTTTTCACGAAAGTGGGAAGGACCCTATAAGGTCGTCGTTATCCCCCATCCAAACGCCTACGTAATAGATGACGATGAAGGAAAGAAGTTGAAGAATAATTTTAATCGTGAACATTTGAAAAAAATATGCTTAAACGCTGCCATCCAATTGTGTAAATTGTACTTGAAACTTTTATGAAAGTCTTGTTCGATATACAAAAATGGAGTCGCTTCATTTTAGTAACTTAATGGCGAAATGCTTATGTTCTGAATCCTTAGGCAAAGGTGATGAAGGAGTATACAAGACTAAGGCGTTTCAAACACTCCGTCGATATTGAAACACACAAGATATTAAGACGTTTGAAACACTTAGCCAAATTAAATAGATGAAAATTGAAGCGCATAAATGTTTCATTTCACAAAATGCCATAAATACAAAACGCCTTGCGTAGAGGACATAATGAAAAGAATATTACGAATATGACAGAAAAACGACTAAGTAAAACCTATGATTATGCATAGTCACTTGGATGAGGATCTTATTTTCGAGGATAAGGTTGGTGAAGTTCTTCTTCAATAGGCAAGGGCGGTGGTTAGGATGATACCTCCTCAAGCAGAGCGAATTAAGTTGTGGGCTTGCCCTTGGAGGAGGGAGGAGGAGACGCTCTAGATAATTCACTATTATTCGACGAATCGTATTCATCCGCTGCGTTCTTCATCTCCTCCTCCCTAGACTGATAAGACAGAAAATCATTCATGGATGGGAGCATATCCATAAGAAATTTCGCGTCGACATTAAGTTAGAATGAACAATTTTTCACCAAAGTGTGAAGGACCCTATGAGGTCGTCGATATCCTCCATCCAAACGCCTATGAAATAGATGACGATGAAGGAAAGAAGTTGAAGAATAATTTATTGGTGAACATTTGAAAAAAAATATGCTTAAACGCTGCCACCCGATTGTGTAAATTGTACTTAAAATTTTTATGAAAGTCTTGTTCGATATACAAAAATGGCGTCGCTTCATTTGAGTAACTTAATGGCGAAATATTTCAGTTCAGAATCATTAGGCAAAGGTGATGAAGGACTATACAAGACTAAGGCGTTTTAAACACTCAGTCGATATTGAAACACACAAGATATTAAGACGTTTGAAAGACTTAGCCAAATTAAATAGATGAAAATTGAAGCGCATAAATGTTTTCATATCACAAATCGCCATAAATACAAAACGCCTTGCGAGGAAGACATAATGAAAAGGAGACTACAAATATGACAGAAAAATGACTAAGTAGAACCTATGATTATGCATAGTCACTTGGAAGAGGATCTTCTTTTCGAGGATAAGGTTGGTGAAGTTCTTCTTCAATAGGCAAGGGCGGTGGTTAGGATGATACCTCCTCAAGCAGAGCGAATTAAGTTGTGGGCTTGCCCTTGGAGGAGGGAGGAGGAGACGCTCTATATAATTCACTATTATTCGTCGAATCGTATTCATCCGCTGCTTTCTTCATCCCCTCCTCCCTGGACAGATAAGACAGAAAATCATTCATGGATGGGAGCGTATCCATAGGAAAATTCGCGTCGGCATTAAGCTAAAATGAACAATTTTTCACGAAAGTGGGAAGGACCCTATAAGGTCGTCGTTATCCCCCATCCAAACGCCTATGTAATAGATGACGATGAAGGAAAGAAGTTGAAGAATAATTTTAATTGTGAACATTTGAAAAAAATATGCTTAAACGCTGCCATCCAATTGTGTAAATTGTACTTGAAACTTTTATGAAAGTCTTGTTCGATATACAAAAATGGAGTCGCTTCATTTTAGTAACTTAATGGCGAAATGCTTATGTTCAGAATCCTTAGGCAAAGGTGATGAAGGAGTATACACGACTAAGGCGTTTTAAACACTCCGTCGATATTGAAACACACAAGATATTAAGACGTTTGAAACACTTAGCCAAATTAAATAGATGAAAATTGAAGCGCATAAATGTTTTCATATCACAAATCGCCATAAATACAAAACGCCTTGCGAGGAAGACATAATGAAAAGGAGACTACAAATATGACAGAAAAATGACTAAGTAGAACCTATGATTATGCATAGTCACTTGGAAGAGGATCTTCTTTTCGAGGATAAGGTTGGTGAAGTTCTTCTTCAATAGGCAAGGGCGGTGGTTAGGATGATATTTCCTCAAGCAGAGCGAATTCAGTTGTGGGCTTGCCCTTGGAGGAGGGAGGAGGAGACGCTCTAGATGATTCACTATTATTCGTCGAATCGTATTCATCCGCTGCTTTCTTCATCCCCTCCTCCCTGGACAGATAAGACAGAAAATCATTCATGGATGGGAGCGTATCCATAGGAAAATTCGCGTCGGCATTAAGCTAAAATGAACAATTTTTCACGAAAGTGGGAAGGACCCTATAAGGTCGTCGTTATCCCCCATCCAAACGCCTATGTAATAGATGACGATGAAGGAAAGAAGTTGAAGAATAATTTTAATTGTGAACATTTGAAAAAAATATGCTTAAACGCTGCCATCCAATTGTGTAAATTGTACTTGAAACTTTTATGAAAGTCTTGTTCGATATACAAAAATGGAGTCGCTTCATTTTATTAACTTAATGGCGAAATGCTTATGTTCAGAATCCTTAGGCAAAGGTGATGAAGGAGTATACACGACTAAGGCGTTTTAAACACTCCGTCGATATTGAAACACACAAGATATTAAGACGTTTGAAACACTTAGCCAAATTAAATAGATGAAAATTGAAGCGCATAAACTTTTCATTTCACAAAATGCCATAAATACAAAACGCCTTGCGTGGAGGACATAATGAAAAGAAGATTACGAATATGACAGAAAAACAACTAAGTAAAACCTATGATTATGCATAATCACTTGGATGAGGATCTTATTTTCGAGGATAAGGTTGGTGAAGTTCTTCTTCAATAGGCAAGGGCGGTGGTTAGGATGATACCTCCTTAAGCAGAGCGAATTAAGTTGTGGGCTTGCCCTTGGAAGAGGGAGGAGGTGACGCTCTAGATGATTCACTATTATTCGACGAATCGTATTCATCCGCTGCGTTCTTCATCTCCTCCTCCCTGGACTGATAAGACAGAAAATCATTCATGGATGGGAGCATATCCATAAGAAATTTCGCGTCGACATTAAGTTAGAATGAACAATTTTTCACCAAAGTGTGAAGGACCCTATGAGGTCGTCGATATCCTCCATCCAAACGCCTATGAAATAGATGACGATGAAGGAAAGAAGTTGAAGAATAATTTATTGGTGAACATTTGAAAAAAAATATGCTTAAACGCTGCCACCCGATTGTGTAAATTGTACTTGAAACTTTTATGAAAGTCTTGTTCGATATACAAAAATGGAGTCGCTTCATTTTAGTAACTTAATGGCGAAATGCTTATGTTCTGAATCCTTAGGCAAAGGTGATGAAGGAGTATACAAGACTAAGGCGTTTCAAACACTCCGTCGATATTGAAACACACAAGATATTAAGACGTTTGAAACACTTAGCCAAATTAAATAGATGAAAATTGAAGCGCATAAATGTTTCATTTCACAAAATGCCATAAATACAAAACGCCTTGCGTAGAGGACATAATGAAAAGAATATTACGAATATGACAGAAAAACGACTAAGTAAAACCTATGATTATGCATAGTCACTTGGATGAGGATCTTATTTTCGAGGATAAGGTTGGTGAAGTTCTTCTTCAATAGGCAAGGGCGGTGGTTAGGATGATACCTCCTCAAGCAGAGCGAATTAAGTTGTGGGCTTGCCCTTGGAGGAGGGAGGAGGAGACGCTCTAGATAATTCACTATTATTCGACGAATCGTATTCATCCGTTGCGTTCTTCATCTCCTCCTCCCTGGACTGATAAGACAGAAAATCATTCATGGATGGGAGCATATCCATAAGAAATTTCGCGTCGACATTAAGTTAGAATGAACAATTTTTCACCAAAGTGTGAAGGACCCTATGAGGTCGTCGATATCCTCCATCCAAACGCCTATGAAATAGATGACGATGAAGGAAAGAAGTTGAAGAATAATTTATTGGTGAACATTTGAAAAAAAATATGCTTAAACGCTGCCACCCGATTGTGTAAATTGTACTTAAAATTTTTATGAAAGTCTTGTTCGATATACAAAAATGGCGTCGCTTCATTTGAGTAACTTAATGGCGAAATATTTCAGTTCAGAATCCTTAGGCAAAGGTGATGAAGGACTATACAAGACTAAGGCGTTTTAAACACTCAGTCGATATTGAAACACACAAGATATTAAGACGTTTGAAAGACTTAGCCAAATTAAATAGATGAAAATTGAAGCGCATAAATGTTTTCATATCACAAATCGCCATAAATACAAAACGCCTTGCGAGGAAGACATAATGAAAAGGAGACTACAAATATGACAGAAAAATGACTAAGTAAAACCTATGATTATGCATAGTCACTTGGAAGAGGATCTTCTTTTCGAGGATAAGGTTGGTGAAGTTCTTCTTCAATAGGCAAGGGCGGTGGTTAGGATGATATTTCCTCAAGCAGAGCAAATTCAGTTGTGGGCTTGCCCTTGGAGGAGGGAGGAGGAGACGCTCTAGATGATTCACTATTATTCGTCGAATCGTATTCATCCGCTGCTTTCTTCATCCCCTCCTCCCTGGACAGATAAGACAGAAAATCATTCATGGATGGGAGCGTATCCATAGGAAAATTCGCGTCGGCATTAAGCTAAAATGAACAATTTTTCACGAAAGTGGGAAGGACCCTATAAGGTCGTCGTTATCCCCCATCCAAACGCCTATGTAATAGATGACGATGAAGGAAAGAAGTTGAAGAATAATTTTAATTGTGAACATTTGAAAAAAATATGCTTAAACGCTGCCATCCAATTGTGTAAATTGTACTTGAAACTTTTATGAAAGTCTTGTTCGATATACAAAAATGGAGTCGCTTCATTTTAGTAACTTAATGGCGAAATGCTTATGTTCAGAATCCTTAGGCAAAGATGATGAAGGAGTATACACGACTAAGGCGTTTTAAACACTCCGTCGATATTGAAACACACAAGATATTAAGACGTTTGAAACACTTAGCCAAATTAAATAGATGAAAATTGAAGCGCATAAACTTTTCATTTCACAAAATGCCATAAATACAAAACGCCTTGCGTGGAGGACATAATGAAAAGAAGATTACGAATATGACAGAAAAACAACTAAGTAAAACCTATGATTATGCATAGTCACTTGGATGAGGATCTTATTTTCGAGGATAAGGTTGGTGAAGTTCTTCTTCAATAGGCAAGGGCGGTGGTTAGGATGATACCTCCTTAAGCAGAGCGAATTAAGTTGTGGGCTTGCCCTTGGAAGAGGGAGGAGGTGACGCTCTAGATGATTCACTATTATTCGACGAATCGTATTCATCCGCTGCGTTCTTCATCTCCTCCTCCCTGGACTGATAAGACAGAAAATCATTCATGGATGGGAGCATATCCATAAGAAATTTCGCGTCGACATTAAGTTAGAATGAACAATTTTTCACCAAAGTGTGAAGGACCCTATGAGGTCGTCGATATCCTCCATCCAAACGCCTATGAAATAGATGACGAT
The DNA here is from genome assembly GCA_946814005.1 of Chamaenerion angustifolium. NCBI lineage: Eukaryota > Viridiplantae > Streptophyta > Magnoliopsida > Myrtales > Onagraceae > Chamaenerion > Chamaenerion angustifolium. The sequence goes on from OX328279.1 coordinate 9,834,793, forward strand.
GAAGGAAAGAAGTTGAAGAATAATTTATTGGTGAACATTTGAAAAAAAATATGCTTAAACGCTGCCACCCGATTGTGTAAATTGTACTTGAAACTTTTATGAAAGTCTTGTTCGATATACAAAAATGGAGTCGCTTCATTTTAGTAACTTAATGGCGAAATGCTTATGTTCTGAATCCTTAGGCAAAGGTGATGAAGGAGTATACAAGACTAAGGCGTTTCAAACACTCCGTCGATATTGAAACACACAAGATATTAAGACGTTTGAAACACTTAGCCAAATTAAATAGATGAAAATTGAAGCGCATAAATGTTTCATTTCACAAAATGCCATAAATACAAAACGCCTTGCGTAGAGGACATAATGAAAAGAATATTACGAATATGACAGAAAAACGACTAAGTAAAACCTATGATTATGCATAGTCACTTGGATGAGGATCTTATTTTCGAGGATAAGGTTGGTGAAGTTCTTCTTCAATAGGCAAGGGCGGTGGTTAGGATGATACCTCCTCAAGCAGAGCGAATTAAGTTGTGGGCTTGCCCTTGGAGGAGGGAGGAGGAGACGCTCTAGATAATTCACTATTATTCGACGAATCGTATTCATCCGCTGCGTTCTTCATCTCCTCCTCCCTGGACTGATAAGACAGAAAATCATTCATGGATGGGAGCATATCCATAAGAAATTTCGCGTCGACATTAAGTTAGAATGAACAATTTTTCACCAAAGTGTGAAGGACCCTATGAGGTCGTCGATATCCTCCATCCAAACGCCTATGAAATAGATGACGATGAAGGAAAGAAGTTGAAGAATAATTTATTGGTGAACATTTGAAAAAAAATATGCTTAAACGCTGCCACCCGATTGTGTAAATTGTACTTAAAATTTTTATGAAAGTCTTGTTCGATATACAAAAATGGCGTCGCTTCATTTGAGTAACTTAATGGCGAAATATTTCAGTTCAGAATCCTTAGGCAAAGGTGATGAAGGACTATACAAGACTAAGGCGTTTTAAACACTCAGTCGATATTGAAACACACAAGATATTAAGACGTTTGAAAGACTTAGCCAAATTAAATAGATGAAAATTGAAGCGCATAAATGTTTTCATATCACAAATCGCCATAAATACAAAACGCCTTGCGAGGAAGACATAATGAAAAGGAGACTACAAATATGACAGAAAAATGACTAAGTAAAACCTATGATTATGCATAGTCACTTGGAAGAGGATCTTCTTTTCGAGGATAAGGTTGGTGAAGTTCTTCTTCAATAGGCAAGGGCGGTGGTTAGGATGATATTTCCTCAAGCAGAGCGAATTCAGTTGTGGGCTTGCCCTTGGAGGAGGGAGGAGGAGACGCTCTAGATGATTCACTATTATTCGTCGAATCGTATTCATCCGCTGCTTTCTTCATCCCCTCCTCCCTGGACAGATAAGACAGAAAATCATTCATGGATGGGAGCGTATCCATAGGAAAATTCGCGTCGGCATTAAGCTAAAATGAACAATTTTTCACGAAAGTGGGAAGGACCCTATAAGGTCGTCGTTATCCCCCATCCAAACGCCTATGTAATAGATGACGATGAAGGAAAGAAGTTGAAGAATAATTTTAATTGTGAACATTTGAAAAAAATATGCTTAAACGTTGCCATCCAATTGTGTAAATTGTACTTGAAACTTTTATGAAAGTCTTGTTCGATATACAAAAATGGAGTCGCTTCATTTTAGTAACTTAATGGCGAAATGCTTATGTTCAGAATCCTTAGGCAAAGGTGATGAAGGAGTATACACGACTAAGGCGTTTTAAACACTCCGTCGATATTGAAACACACAAGATATTAAGACGTTTGAAACACTTAGCCAAATTAAATAGATGAAAATTGAAGCGCATAAACTTTTCATTTCACAAAATGCCATAAATACAAAACGCCTTGCGTGGAGGACATAATGAAAAGAAGATTACGAATATGACAGAAAAACAACTAAGTAAAACCTATGATTATGCATAGTCACTTGGATGAGGATCTTATTTTCGAGGATAAGGTTGGTGAAGTTCTTCTTCAATAGGCAAGGGCGGTGGTTAGGATGATACCTCCTTAAGCAGAGCGAATTAAGTTGTGGGCTTGCCCTTGGAAGAGGGAGGAGGTGACGCTCTAGATGATTCACTATTATTCGACGAATCGTATTCATCCGCTGCGTTCTTCATCTCCTCCTCCCTGGACTGATAAGACAGAAAATCATTCATGGATGGGAGCATATCCATAAGAAATTTCGCGTCGACATTAAGTTAGAATGAACAATTTTTCACCAAAGTGTGAAGGACCCTATGAGGTCGTCGATATCCTCCATCCAAACGCCTATGAAATAGATGACGATGAAGGAAAGAAGTTGAAGAATAATTTATTGGTGAACATTTGAAAAAAAATATGCTTAAACGCTGCCACCCGATTGTGTAAATTGTACTTGAAACTTTTATGAAAGTCTTGTTCGATATACAAAAATGGCGTCGCTTCATTTTAGTAACTTAATGGCGAAATGCTTATGTTCTGAATCCTTAGGCAAAGGTGATGAAGGAGTATACAAGACTAAGGCGTTTCAAACACTCCGTCGATATTGAAACACACAAGATATTAAGACGTTTGAAACACTTAGCCAAATTAAATAGATGAAAATTGAAGCGCATAAATGTTTCATTTCACAAAATGCCATAAATACAAAACGCCTTGCGTAGAGGACATAATGAAAAGAATATTACGAATATGACAGAAAAACGACTAAGTAAAACCTATGATTATGCATAGTCACTTGGATGAGGATCTTATTTTCGAGGATAAGGTTGGTGAAGTTCTTCTTCAATAGGCAAGGGCGGTGGTTAGGATGATACCTCCTCAAGCAGAGCGAATTAAGTTGTGGGCTTGCCCTTGGAGGAGGGAGGAGGAGACGCTCTAGATAATTCACTATTATTCGACGAATCGTATTCATCCGCTGCGTTCTTCATCTCCTCCTCCCTGGACTGATAAGACAGAAAATCATTCATGGATGGGAGCATATCCATAAGAAATTTCGCGTCGACATTAAGTTAGAATGAACAATTTTTCACCAAAGTGTGAAGGACCCTATGAGGTCGTCGATATCCTCCATCCAAACGCCTATGAAATAGATGACGATGAAGGAAAGAAGTTGAAGAATAATTTATTGGTGAACATTTGAAAAAAAATATGCTTAAACGCTGCCACCCGATTGTGTAAATTGTACTTAAAATTTTTATGAAAGTCTTGTTCGATATACAAAAATGGCGTCGCTTCATTTGAGTAACTTAATGGCGAAATATTTCAGTTCAGAATCCTTAGGCAAAGGTGATGAAGGACTATACAAGACTAAGGCGTTTTAAACACTCAGTCGATATTGAAACACACAAGATATTAAGACGTTTGAAAGACTTAGCCAAATTAAATAGATGAAAATTGAAGCGCATAAATGTTTTCATATCACAAATCGCCATAAATACAAAACGCCTTGCGAGGAAGACATAATGAAAAGGAGACTACAAATATGACAGAAAAATGACTAAGTAAAACCTATGATTATGCATAGTCACTTGGAAGAGGATCTTCTTTTCGAGGATAAGGTTGGTGAAGTTCTTCTTCAATAGGCAAGGGCGGTGGTTAGGATGATATATCCTCAAGCAGAGCGAATTCAGTTGTGGGCTTGCCCTTGGAGGAGGGAGGAGGAGACGCTCTAGATGATTCACTATTATTCGTCGAATCGTATTCATCCGCTGCTTTCTTCATCCCCTCCTCCCTGGACAGATAAGACAGAAAATCATTCATGGATGGGAGCGTATCCATAGGAAAATTCGCGTCGGCATTAAGCTAAAATGAACAATTTTTCACGAAAGTGGGAAGGACCCTATAAGGTCGTCGTTATCCCCCATCCAAACGCCTACGTAATAGATGACGATGAAGGAAAGAAGTTGAAGAATAATTTTAATCGTGAACATTTGAAAAATATATGCTTAAACGCTGCCATCCAATTGTGTAAATTGTACTTGAAACTTTTATGAAAGTCTTGTTCGATATACAAAAATGGAGTCGCTTCATTTTAGTAACTTAATGGCGAAATGCTTATGTTCTGAATCCTTAGGCAAAGGTGATGAAGGAGTATACAAGACTAAGGCGTTTTAAACACTCCGTCGATATTGAAACACCCAAGATATTAAGACGTTTGAAACACTTAGCCAAATTAAATAGATGAAAATTGAAGCGCATAAACTTTTCATTTCACAAAATGCCATAAATACAAAACGCCTTGCGTGGAGGACATAATGAAAAGAAGATTACGAATATGACAGAAAAACAACTAAGTAAAACCTATGATTATGCATAGTCACTTGGATGAGGATCTTATTTTCGAGGATAAGGTTGGTGAAGTTCTTCTTCAATAGGCAAGGGCGGTGGTTAGGATGATACCTCCTTAAGCAGAGCGAATTAAGTTGTGGGCTTGCCCTTGGAAGAGGGAGGAGGTGACGCTCTAGATGATTCACTATTATTCGACGAATCGTATTCATCCGCTGCGTTCTTCATCTCCTCCTCCCTGGACTGATAAGACAGAAAATCATTCATGGATGGGAGCATATCCATAAGAAATTTCGCGTCGACATTAAGTTAGAATGAACAATTTTTCACCAAAGTGTGAAGGACCCTATGAGGTCGTCGATATCCTCCATCCAAACGCCTATGAAATAGATGACGATGAAGGAAAGAAGTTGAAGAATAATTTATTGGTGAACATTTGAAAAAAAATATGCTTAAACGCTGCCACCCGATTGTGTAAATTGTACTTAAAATTTTTATGAAAGTCTTGTTCGATATACAAAAATGGCGTCGCTTCATTTGAGTAACTTAATGGCGAAATATTTCAGTTCAGAATCCTTAGGCAAAGGTGATGAAGGACTATACAAGACTAAGGCGTTTTAAACACTCAGTCGATATTGAAACACACAAGATATTAAGACGTTTGAAAGACTTAGCCAAATTAAATAGATGAAAATTGAAGCGCATAAATGTTTTCATATCACAAATCGCCATAAATACAAAACGCCTTGCGAGGAAGACATAATGAAAAGGAGACTACAAATATGACAGAAAAATGACTAAGTAAAACCTATGATTATGCATAGTCACTTGGAAGAGGATCTTCTTTTCGAGGATAAGGTTGGTGAAGTTCTTCTTCAATAGGCAATGGCGGTGGTTAGGATGATATTTCCTCAAGCAGAGCGAATTCAGTTGTGGGCTTGCCCTTGGAGGAGGGAGGAGGAGACGCTCTAGATGATTCACTATTATTCGTCGAATCGTATTCATCCGCTGCTTTCTTCATCCCCTCCTCCCTGGACAGATAAGACAGAAAATCATTCATGGATGGGAGCGTATCCATAGGAAAATTAGTGTCGGCATTAAGCTAAAATGAACAATTTTTCACGAAAGTGGGAAGGACCCTATAAGGTCGTCGTTATCCCCCATCCAAACGCCTATGTAATAGATGACGATGAAGGAAAGAAGTTGAAGAATAATTTTAATTGTGAACATTTGAAAAAAATATGCTTAAACGCTGCCATCCAATTGTGTAAATTGTACTTGAAACTTTTATGAAAGTCTTGTTCGATATACAAAAATGGAGTCGCTTCATTTTAGTAACTTAATGGCGAAATGCTTATGTTCAGAATCCTTAGGCAAAGGTGATGAAGGAGTATACACGACTAAGGCGTTTTAAACACTCCGTCGATATTGAAACAAACAAGATATTAAGACGTTTGAAACACTTAGCCAAATTAAATAGATGAAAATTGAAGCGCATAAACTTTTCATTTCACAAAATGCCATAAATACAAAACGCCTTGCGTGGAGGACATAATGAAAAGAAGATTACGAATATGACAGAAAAACAACTAAGTAAAACCTATGATTATGCATAGTCACTTGGATGAGGATCTTATTTTCGAGGATAAGGTTGGTGAAGTTCTTCTTCAATAGGCAAGGGCGGTGGTTAGGATGATACCTCCTTAAGCAGAGCGAATTAAGTTGTGGGCTTGCCCTTGGAGGAGGGAGGAGGTGACGCTCTAGATGATTCACTATTATTCGATGAATCGTATTCATCCGCTGCGTTCTTCATCTCCTCCTCCCTGGACTGATAAGACAGAAAATCATTCATGGATGGGAGCATATCCATAAGAAATTTCGCGTCGACATTAAGTTAGAATGAACAATTTTTCACCAAAGTGTGAAGGACCCTATAAGGTCGTCAATATCCTCCATCCAAACGCCTATGAAATAGATGACGATGAAGGAAAGAAGTTGAAGAATAATTTATTGGTGAACATTTGAAAAAAATATGCTTAAACGCTGCCACCCGATTGTGTAAATTGTTCTTAAAAATTTTATGAAAGTCTTGTTCGATATACAAAAATGGCGTCGCTTCATTTGAGTAACTTAATGGCGAAATATTTCAGTTCAGAATCCTTAGGCAAAGGTGATGAAGGACTATACAAGACTAAGGCGTTTTAAACACTCAGTCGATATTGAAACACACAAGATATTAAGACGTTTGAAAGACTTAGCCAAATTAAATAGATGAAAATTGAAGCGCATAAATGTTTTCATATCACAAATCGCCATAAATACAAAACGCCTTGCGAGGAAGACATAATGAAAAGGAGACTACAAATATGACAGAAAAATGACTAAGTAAAACCTATGATTATGCATAGTCACTTGGAAGAGGATCTTCTTTTCGAGGATAAGGTTGGTGAAGTTCTTCTTCAATAGGCAATGGCGGTGGTTAGGATGATATTTCCTCAAGCAGAGCGAATTCAGTTGTGGGCTTGCCCTTGGAGGAGGGAGGAGGAGACGCTCTAGATGATTCACTATTATTCGTCGAATCGTATTCATCCGCTGCTTTCTTCATCCCCTCCTCCCTGGACAGATAAGACAGAAAATCATTCATGGATGGGAGCGTATCCATAGGAAAATTAGTGTCGGCATTAAGCTAAAATGAACACTTTTTCACGAAAGTGGGAAGGACCCTATAAGGTCGTCGTTATCCCCCATCCAAACGCCTATGTAATAGATGACGATGAAGGAAAGAAGTTGAAGAATAATTTTAATTGTGAACATTTGAAAAAAATATGCTTAAACGCTGCCATCCAATTGTGTAAATTGTACTTGAAACTTTTATGAAAGTCTTGTTCGATATACAAAAATGGAGTCGCTTCATTTTAGTAACTTAATGGCGAAATGCTTATGTTCAGAATCCTTAGGCAAAGGTGATGAAGGAGTATACACGACTAAGGCGTTTTAAACACTCCGTCGATATTGAAACAAACAAGATATTAAGACGTTTGAAACACTTAGCCAAATTAAATAGATGAAAATTGAAGCGCATAAACTTTTCATTTCACAAAATGCCATAAATACAAAACGCCTTGCGTGGAGGACATAATGAAAAGAAGATTACGAATATGACAGAAAAACAACTAAGTAAAACCTATGATTATGCATAGTCACTTGGATGAGGATCTTATTTTCGAGGATAAGGTTGGTGAAGTTCTTCTTCAATAGGCAAGGGCGGTGGTTAGGATGATACCTCCTTAAGCAGAGCGAATTAAGTTGTGGGCTTGCCCTTGGAGGAGGGAGGAGGTGACGCTCTAGATGATTCACTATTATTCGATGAATCGTATTCATCCGCTGCGTTCTTCATCTCCTCCTCCCTGGACTGATAAGACAGAAAATCATTCATGGATGGGAGCATATCCATAAGAAATTTCGCGTCGACATTAAGTTAGAATGAACAATTTTTCACCAAAGTGTGAAGGACCCTATAAGGTCGTCAATATCCTCCATCCAAACGCCTATGAAATAGATGACGATGAAGGAAAGAAGTTGAAGAATAATTTATTGGTGAACATTTGAAAAAAATATGCTTAAACGCTGCCACCCGATTGTGTAAATTGTTCTTAAAAATTTTATGAAAGTCTTGTTCGATATACAAAAATGGCGTCGCTTCATTTGAGTAACTTAATGGCGAAATATTTCAGTTCAGAATCCTTAGGCAAAGGTGATGAAGGACTATACAAGACTAAGGCGTTTTAAACACTCAGTCGATATTGAAACACACAAGATATTAAGACGTTTGAAAGACTTAGCCAAATTAAATAGATGAAAATTGAAGCGCATAAATGTTTTTATATCACAAAATGCCATAAATACAAAACGCCTTGCGAGGAAGACATAATGAAAAGGAGACTACAAATATGACAGAAAAATGACAAAGTAAATCCTATTATTATGCATAGTCACTTGGAAGAGGATCTTCTTTTCGAGGATAAGGTTGGTGAAGTTCTTCTTCAATAGGCAAGGGCGGTGGTTAGGATGATATCTCCTCAAGCAGAGCGAATTCAGTTGTGGGCTTGCCCTTGGAGGAGGGAGGAGGAGACGCTCTAGATGATTCACTATTATTCGTCGAATCGTATTCATCCGCTGCTTTCTTCATCCCCTCCTCCCTGGACAGATAAGACAGAAAATCATTCATGGATGGGAGCGTATCCATAGGAAAATTCGCGTCGGCATTAAGCTAAAATGAAGAATTTTTCACGAAAGTGGGAAGGACCCTATAAGGTCGTCGTTATCCCCCATCCAAACGCCTACGTAATAGATGACGATGAAGGAAAGAAGTTGAAGAATAATTTTAATCGTGAACATTTGAAAAAAATATGCTTAAACGCTGCCATCCAATTGTGTAAATTGTACTTGAAACTTTTATGAAAGTCTTGTTCGATATACAAAAATGGAGTCGCTTCATTTTAGTAACTTAATGGCGAAATGCTTATGTTCTGAATCCTTAGGCAAAGGTGATGAAGGAGTACACAAGACTAAGGCGTTTCAAACACTCCGTCGATATTGAAACACACAAGATATTAAGACGTTTGAAACACTTAGCCAAATTAAATAGATGAAAATTGAAGCGCATAAATGTTTCATTTCACAAAATGCCATAAATACAAAACGCCTTGCGTAGAGGTCATAATGAAAAGAATATTACGAATATGACAGAAAAACGACTAAGTAAAACCTATGATTATGCATAGTCACTTGGATGAGGATCTTATTTTCGAGGATAAGGTTGGTGAAGTTCTTCTTCAATAGGCAAGGGCGGTGGTTAGGATGATACCTCCTCAAGCAGAGCGAATTAAGTTGTGGGCTTGCCCTTGGAGGAGGGAGGAGGAGACGCTCTAGATAATTCACTATTATTCGACGAATCGTATTCATCCGCTGCGTTCTTCATCTCCTCCTCCCTGGACTGATAAGACAGAAAATCATTCATGGATGGGAGCATATCCATAAGAAATTTCGCGTCGACATTAAGTTAGAATGAACAATTTTTCACCAAAGTGTGAAGGACCCTATGAGGTCGTCGATATCCTCCATCCAAACGCCTATGAAATAGATGACGATGAAGGAAAGAAGTTGAAGAATAATTTATTGGTGAACATTTGAAAAAAAATATGCTTAAACGCTGCCACCCGATTGTGTAAATTGTACTTAAAATTTTTATGAAAGTCTTGTTCGATATACAAAAATGGCGTCGCTTCATTTGAGTAACTTAATGGCGAAATATTTCAGTTCAGAATCCTTAGGCAAAGGTGATGAAGGACTATACAAGACTAAGGCGTTTTAAACACTCAGTCGATATTGAAACACACAAGATATTAAGACGTTTGAAAGACTTAGCCAAATTAAATAGATGAAAATTGAAGCGCATAAATGTTTTCATATCACAAATCGCCATAAATACAAAACGCCTTGCGAGGAAGACATAATGAAAAGGAGACTACAAATATGACAGAAAAATGACTAAGTAGAACCTATGATTATGCATAGTCACTTGGAAGAGGATCTTCTTTTCGAGGATAAGGTTGGTGAAGTTCTTCTTCAATAGGCAAGGGCGGTGGTTAGGATGATATTTCCTCAAGCAGAGCGAATTCAGTTGTGGGCTTGCCCTTGGAGGAGGGAGGAGGAGACGCTCTAGATGATTCACTATTATTCGTCGAATCGTATTCATCCGCTGCTTTCTTCATCCCCTCCTCCCTGGACAGATAAGACAGAAAATCATTCATGGATGGGAGCGTATCCATAGGAAAATTCGCGTCGGCATTAAGCTAAAATGAACAATTTTTCACGAAAGTGGGAAGGACCCTATAAGGTCGTCGTTATCCCCCATCCAAACGCCTACGTAATAGATGACGATGAAGGAAAGAAGTTGAAGAATAATTTTAATCGTGAACATTTGAAAAATATATGCTTAAACGCTGCCATCCAATTGTGTAAATTGTACTTGAAACTTTTATGAAAGTCTTGTTCGATATACAAAAATGGAGTCGCTTCATTTTAGTAACTTAATGGCGAAATGCTTATGTTCTGAATCCTTAGGCAAAGGTGATGAAGGAGTATACAAGACTAAGGCGTTTTAAACACTCAGTCGATATTGAAACACACAAGATATTAAGACGTTTGAAAGACTTAGCCAAATTAAATAGATGAAAATTGAAGCGCATAAATGTTTTCATATCACAAATCGCCATAAATACAAAACGCCTTGCGAGGAAGACATAATGAAAAGGAGACTACAAATATGACAGAAAAATGACTAAGTAGAACCTATGATTATGCATAGTCACTTGGAAGAGGATCTTCTTTTCGAGGATAAGGTTGGTGAAGTTCTTTTTCAATAGGCAAGGGCGGTGGTTAGGATGATATTTCCTCAAGCAGAGCGAATTCAGTTGTGGGCTTGCCCTTGGAGGAGGGAGGAGGAGACGCTCTAGATGATTCACTATTATTCGTCGAATCGTATTCATCCGCTGCTTTCTTCATCCCCTCCTCCCTGGACAGATAAGACAGAAAATCATTCATGGATGGGAGCGTATCCATAGGAAAATTCGCGTCGGCATTAAGCTAAAATGAACAATTTTTCACGAAAGTGGGAAGGACCCTATAAGGTCGTCGTTATCCCCCATCCAAACGCCTACGTAATAGATGACGATGAAGGAAAGAAGTTGAAGAATAATTTTAATCGTGAACATTTGAAAAATATATGCTTAAACGCTGCCATCCAATTGTGTAAATTGTACTTGAAACTTTTATGAAAGTCTTGTTCGATATACAAAAATGGAGTCGCTTCATTTTAGTAACTTAATGGCGAAATGCTTATGTTCTGAATCCTTAGGCAAAGGTGATGAAGGAGTATACAAGACTAAGGCGTTTTAAACACTCAGTCGATATTGAAACACACAAGATATTAAGACGTTTGAAAGACTTAGCCAAATTAAATAGATGAAAATTGAAGCGCATAAATGTTTTTATATCACAAAATGCCATAAATACAAAACGCCTTGCGAGGAAGACATAATGAAAAGGAGACTACAAATATGACAGAAAAATAACTAAGTAAATCCTATTATTATGCATAGTCACTTGGAAGAGGATCTTCTTTTCGAGGATAAGGTTGGTGAAGTTCTTCTTCAATAGGCAAGGGCGGTGGTTAGGATGATATCTCCTCAAGCAGAGCGAATTCAGTTGTGGGCTTGCCCTTGGAGGAGGGAGGAGGAGACGCTCTAGATGATTCACTATTATTCGTCGAATCGTATTCATCCGCTGCTTTCTTCATCCCCTCCTCCCTGGACAGATAAGACAGAAAATCATTCATGGATGGGAGCGTATCCATAGGAAAATTCGCGTCGGCATTAAGCTAAAATGAAGAATTTTTCACGAAAGTGGGAAGGACCCTATAAGGTCGTCGTTATCCCCCATCCAAACGCCTACGTAATAGATGACGATGAAGGAAAGAAGTTGAAGAATAATTTTAATCGTGAACATTTGAAAAAAATATGCTTAAACGCTGCCATCCAATTGTGTAAATTGTACTTGAAACTTTTATGAAAGTCTTGTTCGATATACAAAAATGGAGTCGCTTCATTTTAGTAACTTAATGGCGAAATGCTTATGTTCTGAATCCTTAGGCAAAGGTGATGAAGGAGTACACAAGACTAAGGCGTTTCAAACACTCCGTCGATATTGAAACACACAAGATATTAAGACGTTTGAAACACTTAGCCAAATTAAATAGATGAAAATTGAAGCGCATAAATGTTTCATTTCACAAAATGCCATAAATACAAAACGCCTTGCGTAGAGGACATAATGAAAAGAATATTACGAATATGACAGAAAAACGACTAAGTAAAACCTATGATTATGCATAGTCACTTGGATGAGGATCTTATTTTCGAGGATAAGGTTGGTGAAGTTCTTCTTCAATAGGCAAGGGTGGTGGTTAGGATGATACCTCCTCAAGCAGAGCGAATTAAGTTGTGGGCTTGCCCTTGGAGGAGGGAGGAGGAGACGCTCTAGATAATTCACTATTATTCGACGAATCGTATTCATCCGCTGCGTTCTTCATCTCCTCCTCCCTGGACTGATAAGACAGAAAATCATTCATGGATGGGAGCATATCCATAAGAAATTTCGCGTCGACATTAAGTTAGAATGAACAATTTTTCACCAAAGTGTGAAGGACCCTATGAGGTCGTCGATATCCTCCATCCAAACGCCTATGAAATAGATGACGATGAAGGAAAGAAGTTGAAGAATAATTTATTGGTGAACATTTGAAAAAAAATATGCTTAAACGCTGCCACCCGATTGTGTAAATTGTACTTAAAATTTTTATGAAAGTCTTGTTCGATATACAAAAATGGCGTCGCTTCATTTGAGTAACTTAATGGCGAAATATTTCAGTTCAGAATCCTTAGGCAAAGGTGATGAAGGACTATACAAGACTAAGGCGTTTTAAACACTCAGTCGATATTGAAACACACAAGATATTAAGACGTTTGAAAGACTTAGCCAAATTAAATAGATGAAAATTGAAGCGCATAAATGTTTTCATATCACAAATCGCCATAAATACAAAACGCCTTGCGAGGAAGACATAATGAAAAGGAGACTACAAATATGACAGAAAAATGACTAAGTAGAACCTATGATTATGCATAGTCACTTGGAAGAGGATCTTCTTTTCGAGGATAAGGTTGGTGAAGTTCTTCTTCAATAGGCAAGGGCGGTGGTTAGGATGATATTTCCTCAAGCAGAGCGAATTCAGTTGTGGGCTTGCCCTTGGAGGAGGGAGGAGGAGACGCTCTAGATGATTCACTATTATTCGTCGAATCGTATTCATCCGCTGCTTTCTTCATCCCCTCCTCCCTGGACAGATAAGACAGAAAATCATTCATGGATGGGAGCGTATCCATAGGAAAATTCGCGTCGGCATTAAGCTAAAATGAACAATTTTTCACGAAAGTGGGAAGGACCCTATAAGGTCGTCGTTATCCCCCATCCAAACGCCTACGTAATAGATGACGATGAAGGAAAGAAGTTGAAGAATAATTTTAATCGTGAACATTTGAAAAATATATGCTTAAACGCTGCCATCCAATTGTGTAAATTGTACTTGAAACTTTTATGAAAGTCTTGTTCGATATACAAAAATGGAGTCGCTTCATTTTAGTAACTTAATGGCGAAATGCTTATGTTCTGAATCCTTAGGCAAAGGTGATGAAGGAGTATACAAGACTAAGGCGTTTTAAACACTCAGTCGATATTGAAACACACAAGATATTAAGACGTTTGAAAGACTTAGCCAAATTAAATAGATGAAAATTGAAGCGCATAAATGTTTTTATATCACAAAATGCCATAAATACAAAACGCCTTGCGAGGAAGACATAATGAAAAGGAGACTACAAATATGACAGAAAAATGACTAAGTAAATCCTATTATTATGCATAGTCACTTGGAAGAGGATCTTCTTTTCGAGGATAAGGTTGGTGAAGTTCTTCTTCAATAGGCAAGGGCGGTGGTTAGGATGATATCTCCTCAAGCAGAGCGAATTCAGTTGTGGGCTTGCCCTTGGAGGAGGGAGGAGGAGACGCTCTAGATGATTCACTATTATTCGTCGAATAGTATTCATCCGCTGCTTTCTTCATCCCCTCCTCCCTGGACAGATAAGACAGAAAATCATTCATGGATGGGAGCGTATCCATAGGAAAATTCGCGTCGGCATTAAGCTAAAATGAAGAATTTTTCACGAAAGTGGGAAGGACCCTATAAGGTCGTCGTTATCCCCCATCCAAACGCCTACGTAATAGATGACGATGAAGGAAAGAAGTTGAAGAATAATTTTAATCGTGAACATTTGAAAAAAATATGCTTAAACGCTGCCATCCAATTGTGTAAATTGTACTTGAAACTTTTATGAAAGTCTTGTTCGATATACAAAAATGGAGTCGCTTCATTTTAGTAACTTAATGGCGAAATGCTTATGTTCTGAATCCTTAGGCAAAGGTGATGAAGGAGTACACAAGACTAAGGCGTTTCAAACACTCCGTCGATATTGAAACACACAAGATATTAAGACGTTTGAAACACTTAGCCAAATTAAATAGATGAAAATTGAAGCGCATAAATGTTTTCATATCACAAATCGCCATAAATACAAAACGCCTTGCGAGGAAGACATAATGAAAAGGAGACTACAGATATGACAGAAAAATGACTAAGTAGAACCTATGATTATGCATAGTCACTTGGAAGAGGATCTTCTTTTCGAGGATAAGGTTGGTGAAGTTCTTCTTCAATAGGCAAGGGCGGTGGTTAGGATGATATTTCCTCAAGCAGAGCGAATTCAGTTGTGGGCTTGCCCTTGGAGGAGGGAGGAGGAGACGCTCTAGATGATTCACTATTATTCGTCGAATCGTATTCATCCGCTGCTTTCTTCATCCCCTCCTCCCTGGACAGATAAGACAGAAAATCATTCATGGATGGGAGCGTATCCATAGGAAAATTCGCGTCGGCATTAAGCTAAAATGAACAATTTTTCACGAAAGTGGGAAGGACCCTATAAGGTCGTCGTTATCCCCCATCCAAACGCCTACGTAATAGATGACGATGAAGGAAAGAAGTTGAAGAATAATTTTAATCGTGAACATTTGAAAAATATATGCTTAAACGCTGCCATCCAATTGTGTAAATTGTACTTGAAACTTTTATGAAAGTCTTGTTCGATATACAAAAATGGAGTCGCTTCATTTTAGTAACTTAATGGCGAAATGCTTATGTTCTGAATCCTTAGGCAAAGGTGATGAAGGAGTATACAAGACTAAGGCGTTTTAAACACTCAGTCGATATTGAAACACACAAGATATTAAGACGTTTGAAAGACTTAGCCAAATTAAATAGATGAAAATTGAAGCGCATAAATGTTTTCATATCACAAATCGCCATAAATACAAAACGCCTTGCGAGGAAGACATAATGAAAAGGAGACTACAAATATGACAGAAAAATGACTAAGTAGAACCTATGATTATGCATAGTCACTTGGAAGAGGATCTTCTTTTCGAGGATAAGGTTGGTGAAGTTCTTCTTCAATAGGCAAGGGCGGTGGTTAGGATGATATTTCCTCAAGCAGAGCGAATTCAGTTGTGGGCTTGCCCTTGGAGGAGGGAGGAGGAGACGCTCTAGATGATTCACTATTATTCGTCGAATCGTATTCATCCGCTGCTTTCTTCATCCCCTCCTCCCTGGACAGATAAGACAGAAAATCATTCATGGATGGGAGCGTATCCATAGGAAAATTCGCGTCGGCATTAAGCTAAAATGAACAATTTTTCACGAAAGTGGGAAGGACCCTATAAGGTCGTCGTTATCCCCCATCCAAACGCCTACGTAATAGATGACGATGAAGGAAAGAAGTTGAAGAATAATTTTAATCGTGAACATTTGAAAAATATATGCTTAAACGCTGCCATCCAATTGTGTAAATTGTACTTGAAACTTTTATGAAAGTCTTGTTCGATATACAAAAATGGAGTCGCTTCATTTTAGTAACTTAATGGCGAAATGCTTATGTTCTGAATCCTTAGGCAAAGGTGATGAAGGAGTATACAAGACTAAGGCGTTTTAAACACTCAGTCGATATTGAAACACACAAGATATTAAGACGTTTGAAAGACTTAGCCAAATTAAATAGATGAAAATTGAAGCGCATAAATGTTTTTATATCACAAAATGCCATAAATACAAAACGCCTTGCGAGGAAGACATAATGAAAAGGAGACTACAAATATGACAGAAAAATGACTAAGTAAATCCTATTATTATGCATAGTCACTTGGAAGAGGATCTTCTTTTCGAGGATAAGGTTGGTGAAGTTCTTCTTCAATAGGCAAGGGCGGTGGTTAGGATGATATCTCCTCAAGCAGAGCGAATTCAGTTGTGGGCTTGCCCTTGGAGGAGGGAGGAGGAGACGCTCTAGATGATTCACTATTATTCGTCGAATCGTATTCATCCGCTGCTTTCTTCATCCCCTCCTCCCTGGACAGATAAGACAGAAAATCATTCATGGATGGGAGCGTATCCATAGGAAAATTCGCGTCGGCATTAAGCTAAAATGAAGAATTTTTCACGAAAGTGGGAAGGACCCTATAAGGTCGTCGTTATCCCCCATCCAAACGCCTACGTAATAGATGACGATGAAGGAAAGAAGTTGAAGAATAATTTTAATCGTGAACATTTGAAAAAAATATGCTTAAACGCTGCCATCCAATTGTGTAAATTGTACTTGAAACTTTTATGAAAGTCTTGTTCGATATACAAAAATGGAGTCGCTTCATTTTAGTAACTTAATGGCGAAATGCTTATGTTCTGAATCCTTAGGCAAAGGTGATGAAGGAGTACACAAGACTAAGGCGTTTCAAACACTCCGTCGATATTGAAACACACAAGATATTAAGACGTTTGAAACACTTAGCCAAATTAAATAGATGAAAATTGAAGCGCATAAATGTTTCATTTCACAAAATGCCATAAATACAAAACGCCTTGCGTAGAGGACATAATGAAAAGAATATTACGAATATGACAGAAAAACGACTAAGTAAAACCTATGATTATGCATAGTCACTTGGATGAGGATCTTATTTTCGAGGATAAGGTTGGTGAAGTTCTTCTTCAATAGGCAAGGGTGGTGGTTAGGATGATACCTCCTCAAGCAGAGCGAATTAAGTTGTGGGCTTGCCCTTGGAGGAGGGAGGAGGAGACGCTCTAGATAATTCACTATTATTCGACGAATCGTATTCATCCGCTGCGTTCTTCATCTCCTCCTCCCTGGACTGATAAGACAGAAAATCATTCATGGATGGGAGCATATCCATAAGAAATTTCGCGTCGACATTAAGTTAGAATGAACAATTTTTCACCAAAGTGTGAAGGACCCTATGAGGTCGTCGATATCCTCCATCCAAACGCCTATGAAATAGATGACGATGAAGGAAAGAAGTTGAAGAATAATTTATTGGTGAACATTTGAAAAAAAATATGCTTAAACGCTGCCACCCGATTGTGTAAATTGTACTTAAAATTTTTATGAAAGTCTTGTTCGATATACAAAAATGGCGTCGCTTCATTTGAGTAACTTAATGGCGAAATATTTCAGTTCAGAATCCTTAGGCAAAGGTGATGAAGGACTATACAAGACTAAGGCGTTTTAAACACTCAGTCGATATTGAAACACACAAGATATTAAGACGTTTGAAAGACTTAGCCAAATTAAATAGATGAAAATTGAAGCGCATAAATGTTTTCATATCACAAATCGCCATAAATACAAAACGCCTTGCGAGGAAGACATAATGAAAAGGAGACTACAGATATGACAGAAAAATGACTAAGTAGAACCTATGATTATGCATAGTCACTTGGAAGAGGATCTTCTTTTCGAGGATAAGGTTGGTGAAGTTCTTCTTCAATAGGCAAGGGCGGTGGTTAGGATGATATTTCCTCAAGCAGAGCGAATTCAGTTGTGGGCTTGCCCTTGGAGGAGGGAGGAGGAGACGCTCTAGATGATTCACTATTATTCGTCGAATCGTATTCATCCGCTGCTTTCTTCATCCCCTCCTCCCTGGACAGATAAGACAGAAAATCATTCATGGATGGGAGCGTATCCATAGGAAAATTCGCGTCGGCATTAAGCTAAAATGAACAATTTTTCACGAAAGTGGGAAGGACCCTATAAGGTCGTCGTTATCCCCCATCCAAACGCCTACGTAATAGATGACGATGAAGGAAAGAAGTTGAAGAATAATTTTAATCGTGAACATTTGAAAAATATATGCTTAAACGCTGCCATCCAATTGTGTAAATTGTACTTGAAACTTTTATGAAAGTCTTGTTCGATATACAAAAATGGAGTCGCTTCATTTTAGTAACTTAATGGCGAAATGCTTATGTTCTGAATACATAGGCAAAGGTGATGAAGGAGTATACAAGACTAAGGCGTTTTAAACACTCAGTCGATATTGAAACACACAAGATATTAAGACGTTTGAAAGACTTAGCCAAATTAAATAGATGAAAATTGAAGCGCATAAATGTTTTCATATCACAAATCGCCATAAATACAAAACGCCTTGCGAGGAAGACATAATGAAAAGGAGACTACAAATATGACAGAAAAATGACTAAGTAGAACCTATGATTATGCATAGTCACTTGGAAGAGGATCTTCTTTTCGAGGATAAGGTTGGTGAAGTTCTTCTTCAATAGGCAAGGGCGGTGGTTAGGATGATATTTCCTCAAGCAGAGCGAATTCAGTTGTGGGCTTGCCCTTGGAGGAGGGAGGAGGAGACGCTCTAGATGATTCACTATTATTCGTCGAATCGTATTCATCCGCTGCTTTCTTCATCCCCTCCTCCCTGGACAGATAAGACAGAAAATCATTCATGGATGGGAGCGTATCCATAGGAAAATTCGCGTCGGCATTAAGCTAAAATGAACAATTTTTCACGAAAGTGGGAAGGACCCTATAAGGTCGTCGTTATCCCCCATCCAAACGCCTACGTAATAGATGACGATGAAGGAAAGAAGTTGAAGAATAATTTTAATCGTGAACATTTGAAAAAAATATGCTTAAACGCTGCCATCCAATTGTGTAAATTGTACTTGAAACTTTTATGAAAGTCTTGTTCGATATACAAAAATGGAGTCGCTTAATTTTAGTAACTTAATGGCGAAATGCTTATGTTCTGAATCCTTAGGCAAAGGTGATGAAGGAGTATACAAGACTAAGGCGTTTTAAACACTCAGTCGATATTGAAACACACAAGATATTAAGACGTTTGAAAGACTTAGCCAAATTAAATAGATGAAAATTGAAGCGCATAAATGTTTTTATATCACAAAATGCCATAAATACAAAACGCCTTGCGAGGAAGACATAATGAAAAGGAGACTACAAATATGACAGAAAAATGACTAAGTAAATCCTATTATTATGCATAGTCACTTGGAAGAGGATCTTCTTTTCGAGGATAAGGTTGGTGAAGTTCTTCTTCAATAGGCAAGGGCGGTGGTTAGGATGATATCTCCTCAAGCAGAGCGAATTCAGTTGTGGGCTTGCCCTTGGAGGAGGGAGGAGGAGACGCTCTAGATGATTCACTATTATTCGTCGAATAGTATTCATCCGCTGCTTTCTTCATCCCCTCCTCCCTGGACAGATAAGACAGAAAATCATTCATGGATGGGAGCGTATCCATAGGAAAATTCGCGTCGGCATTAAGCTAAAATGAAGAATTTTTCACGAAAGTGGGAAGGACCCTATAAGGTCGTCGTTATCCCCCATCCAAACGCCTACGTAATAGATGACGATGAAGGAAAGAAGTTGAAGAATAATTTTAATCGTGAACATTTGAAAAAAATATGCTTAAACGCTGCCATCCAATTGTGTAAATTGTACTTGAAACTTTTATGAAAGTCTTGTTCGATATACAAAAATGGAGTCGCTTCATTTTAGTAACTTAATGGCGAAATGCTTATGTTCTGAATCCTTAGGCAAAGGTGATGAAGGAGTACACAAGACTAAGGCGTTTCAAACACTCCGTCGATATTGAAACACACAAGATATTAAGACGTTTGAAACACTTAGCCAAATTAAATAGATGAAAATTGAAGCGCATAAATGTTTCATTTCACAAAATGCCATAAATACAAAACGCCTTGCGTAGAGGACATAATGAAAAGAATATTACGAATATGACAGAAAAACGACTAAGTAAAACCTATGATTATGCATAGTCACTTGGATGAGGATCTTATTTTCGAGGATAAGGTTGGTGAAGTTCTTCTTCAATAGGCAAGGGCGGTGGTTAGGATGATACCTCCTCAAGCAGAGCGAATTAAGTTGTGGGCTTGCCCTTGGAGGAGGGAGGAGGAGACGCTCTAGATAATTCACTATTATTCGACGAATCGTATTCATCCGCTGCGTTCTTCATCTCCTCCTCCCTGGACTGATAAGACAGAAAATCATTCATGGATGGGAGCATATCCATAAGAAATTTCGCGTCGACATTAAGTTAGAATGAACAATTTTTCACCAAAGTGTGAAGGACCCTATGAGGTCGTCGATATCCTCCATCCAAACGCCTATGAAATAGATGACGATGAAGGAAAGAAGTTGAAGAATAATTTATTGGTGAACATTTGAAAAAAAATATGCTTAAACGCTGCCACCCGATTGTGTAAATTGTACTTAAAATTTTTATGAAAGTCTTGTTCGATATACAAAAATGGCGTCGCTTCATTTGAGTAACTTAATGGCGAAATATTTCAGTTCAGAATCCTTAGGCAAAGGTGATGAAGGACTATACAAGACTAAGGCGTTTTAAACACTCAGTCGATATTGAAACACACAAGATATTAAGACGTTTGAAAGACTTAGCCAAATTAAATAGATGAAAATTGAAGCGCATAAATGTTTTCATATCACAAATCGCCATAAATACAAAACGCCTTGCGAGGAAGACATAATGAAAAGGAGACTACAAATATGACAGAAAAATGACTAAGTAGAACCTATGATTATGCATAGTCACTTGGAAGAGGATCTTCTTTTCGAGGATAAGGTTGGTGAAGTTCTTCTTCAATAGGCAAGGGCGGTGGTTAGGATGATATTTCCTCAAGCAGAGCGAATTCAGTTGTGGGCTTGCCCTTGGAGGAGGGAGGAGGAGACGCTCTAGATGATTCACTATTATTCGTCGAATCGTATTCATCCGCTGCTTTCTTCATCCCCTCCTCCCTGGACAGATAAGACAGAAAATCATTCATGGATGGGAGCGTATCCATAGGAAAATTCGCGTCGGCATTAAGCTAAAATGAACAATTTTTCACGAAAGTGGGAAGGACCCTATAAGGTCGTCGTTATCCCCCATCCAAACGCCTACGTAATAGATGACGATGAAGGAAAGAAGTTGAAGAATAATTTTAATCGTGAACATTTGAAAAAAATATGCTTAAACGCTGCCATCCAATTGTGTAAATTGTACTTGAAACTTTTATGAAAGTCTTGTTCGATATACAAAAATGGAGTCGCTTCATTTTAGTAACTTAATGGCGAAATGCTTATGTTCTAAATCCTTAGGCAAAGGTGATGAAGGAGTACACAAGACTAAGGCGTTTCAAACACTCCGTCGATATTGAAACACACAAGATATTAAGACGTTTGAAACACTTAGCCAAATTAAATAGATGAAAATTGAAGCGCATAAATGTTTCATTTCACAAAATGCCATAAATACAAAACGCCTTGCGTAGAGGACATAATGAAAAGAATATTACGAATATGACAGAAAAACGACTAAGTAAAACCTATGATTATGCATTGTCACTTGGATGAGGATCTTATTTTCGAGGATAAGGTTGGTGAAGTTCTTCTTCAATAGGCAAGGGCGGTGGTTAGGATGATACCTCCTCAAGCAGAGCGAATTAAGTTGTGGGCTTGCCCTTGGAGGAGGGAGGAGGAGACGCTCTAGATAATTCACTATTATTCGACGAATCGTATTCATCCGCTGCGTTCTTCATCTCCTCCTCCCTGGACTGATAAGACAGAAAATCATTCATGGATGGGAGCATATCCATAAGAAATTTCGCGTCGACATTAAGTTAGAATGAACAATTTTTCACCAAAGTGTGAAGGACCCTATGAGGTCGTCGATATCCTCCATCCAAACGCCTATGAAATAGATGACGATGAAGGAAAGAAGTTGAAGAATAATTTATTGGTGAACATTTGAAAAAAAATATGCTTAAACGCTGCCACCCGATTGTGTAAATTGTACTTAAAATTTTTATGAAAGTCTTGTTCGATATACAAAAATGGCGTCGCTTCATTTGAGTAACTTAATGGCGAAATATTTCAGTTCAGAATCCTTAGGCAAAGGTGATGAAGGACTATACAAGACTAAGGCGTTTTAAACACTCAGTCGATATTGAAACACACAAGATATTAAGACGTTTGAAAGACTTAGCCAAATTAAATAGATGAAAATTGAAGCGCATAAATGTTTTCATATCACAAATCGCCATAAATACAAAACGCCTTGCGAGGAAGACATAATGAAAAGGAGACTACAAATATGACAGTAAAATGACTAAGTAGAACCTATGATTATGCATAGTCACTTGGAAGAGGATCTTCTTTTCGAGGATAAGGTTGGTGAAGTTCTTCTTCAATAGGCAAGGGCGGTGGTTAGGATGATATTTCCTCAAGCAGAGCGAATTCAGTTGTGGGCTTGCCCTTGGAGGAGGGAGGATGAGACGCTCTAGATGATTCACTATTATTCGTCGAATCGTATTCATCCGCTGCTTTCTTCATCCCCTCCTCCCTGGACAGATAAGACAGAAAATCATTCATGGATGGGAGCGTATCCATAGGAAAATTCGCGTCGGCATTAAGCTAAAATGAACAATTTTTCACGAAAGTGGGAAGGACCCTATAAGGTCGTCGTTATCCCCCATCCAAACGCCTACGTAATAGATGACGATGATGGAAAGAAGTTGAAGAATAATTTTAATCGTGAACATTTGAAAAAAATATGCTTAAACGCTGCCATCCAATTGTGTAAATTGTACTTGAAACTTTTATGAAAGTCTTGTTCGATATACAAAAATGGAGTCGCTTCATTTTAGTAACTTAATGGCGAAATGCTTATGTTCTGAATCCTTAGGCAAAGGTGATGAAGGAGTACACAAGACTAAGGCGTTTCAAACACTCCGTCGATATTGAAACACACAAGATATTAAGACGTTTGAAACACTTAGCCAAATTAAATAGATGATATTGAAGCGCATAAATGTTTCATTTCACAAAATGCCATAAATACAAAACGCCTTGCGTAGAGGACATAATGAAAAGAATATTACGAATATGACAGAAAAACGACTAAGTAAAACCTATGATTATGCATTGTCACTTGGATGAGGATCTTATTTTCGAGGATAAGGTTGGTGAAGTTCTTCTTCAATAGGCAAGGGCGGTGGTTAGGATGATACCTCCTCAAGCAGAGCGAATTAAGTTGTGGGCTTGCCCTTGGAGGAGGGAGGAGGAGACGCTCTAGATAATTCACTATTATTCGACGAATCGTATTCATCCGCTGCGTTCTTCATCTCCTCCTCCCTGGACTGATAAGACAGAAAATCATTCATGGATGGGAGCATATCCATAAGAAATTTCGCGTCGACATTAAGTTAGAATGAACAATTTTTCACCAAAGTGTGAAGGACCCTATGAGGTCGTCGATATCCTCCATCCAAACGCCTATGAAATAGATGACGATGAAGGAAAGAAGTTGAAGAATAATTTATTGGTGAACATTTGAAAAAAAATATGCTTAAACGCTGCCACCCGATTGTGTAAATTGTACTTAAAATTTTTATGAAAGTCTTGTTCGATATACAAAAATGGCGTCGCTTCATTTGAGTAACTTAATGGCGAAATATTTCAGTTCAGAATCCTTAGGCAAAGGTGATGAAGGACTATACAAGACTAAGGCGTTTTAAACACTCAGTCGATATTGAAACACACAAGATATTAAGACGTTTGAAAGACTTAGCCAAATTAAATAGATGAAAATTGAAGCGCATAAATGTTTTCATATCACAAATCGCCATAAATACAAAACGCCTTGCGAGGAAGACATAATGAAAAGGAGACTACAAATATGACAGTAAAATGACTAAGTAGAACCTATGATTATGCATAGTCACTTGGAAGAGGATCTTCTTTTCGAGGATAAGGTTGGTGAAGTTCTTCTTCAATAGGCAAGGGCGGTGGTTAGGATGATATTTCCTCAAGCAGAGCGAATTCAGTTGTGGGCTTGCCCTTGGAGGAGGGAGGAGGAGACGCTCTAGATGATTCACTATTATTCGTCGAATCGTATTCATCCGCTGCTTTCTTCATCCCCTCCTCCCTGGACAGATAAGACAGAAAATCATTCATGGATGGGAGCGTATCCATAGGAAAATTCGCGTCGGCATTAAGCTAAAATGAACAATTTTTCACGAAAGTGGGAAGGACCCTATAAGGTCGTCGTTATCCCCCATCCAAACGCCTACGTAATAGATGACGATGAAGGAAAGAAGTTGAAGAATAATTTTAATCGTGAACATTTGAAAAAAATATGCTTAAACGCTGCCATCCAATTGTGTAAATTGTACTTGAAACTTTTATGAAAGTCTTGTTCGATATACAAAAATGGAGTCGCTTCATTTTAGTAACTTAATGGCGAAATGCTTATGTTCTGAATCCTTAGGCAAAGGTGATGAAGGAGTACACAAGACTAAGGCGTTTCAAACACTCCGTCGATATTGAAACACACAAGATATTAAGACGTTTGAAACACTTAGCCAAATTAAATAGATGAAAATTGAAGCGCATAAATGTTTCATTTCACAAAATGCCATAAATACAAAACGCCTTGCGTAGAGGACATAATGAAAAGAATATTACGAATATGACAGAAAAACGACTAAGTAAAACCTATGATTATGCATAGTCACTTGGATGAGGATCTTATTTTCGAGGATAAGGTTGGTGAAGTTCTTCTTCAATAGGCAAGGGCGGTGGTTAGGATGATACCTCCTCAAGCAGAGCGAATTAAGTTGTGGGCTTGCCCTTGGAGGAGGGAGGAGGAGACGCTCTAGATAATTCACTATTATTCGACGAATCGTATTCATCCGCTGCGTTCTTCATCTCCTCCTCCCTGGACTGATAAGACAGAAAATCATTCATGGATGGGAGCATATCCATAAGAAATTTCGCGTCGACATTAAGTTAGAATGAACAATTTTTCACCAAAGTGTGAAGGACCCTATGAGGTCGTCGATATCCTCCATCCAAACGCCTATGAAATAGATGACGATGAAGGAAAGAAGTTGAAGAATAATTTATTGGTGAACATTTGAAAAAAAATATGCTTAAACGCTGCCACCCGATTGTGTAAATTGTACTTAAAATTTTTATGAAAGTCTTGTTCGATATACAAAAATGGCGTCGCTTCATTTGAGTAACTTAATGGCGAAATATTTCAGTTCAGAATCCTTAGGCAAAGGTGATGAAGGACTATACAAGACTAAGGCGTTTTAAACACTCAGTCGATATTGAAACACACAAGATATTAAGACGTTTGAAAGACTTAGCCAAATTAAATAGATGAAAATTGAAGCGCATAAATGTTTTCATATCACAAATCGCCATAAATACAAAACGCCTTGCGAGGAAGACATAATGAAAAGGAGACTACAAATATGACAGTAAAATGACTAAGTAGAACCTATGATTATGCATAGTCACTTGGAAGAGGATCTTCTTTTCGAGGATAAGGTTGGTGAAGTTCTTCTTCAATAGGCAAGGGCGGTGGTTAGGATGATATTTCCTCAAGCAGAGCGAATTCAGTTGTGGGCTTGCCCTTGGAGGAGGGAGGAGGAGACGCTCTAGATGATTCACTATTATTCGTCGAATCGTATTCATCCGCTGCTTTCTTCATCCCCTCCTCCCTGGACAGATAAGACAGAAAATCATTCATGGATGGGAGCGTATCCATAGGAAAATTCGCGTCGGCATTAAGCTAAAATGAACAATTTTTCACGAAAGTGGGAAGGACCCTATAAGGTCGTCGTTATCCCCCATCCAAACGCCTACGTAATAGATGACGATGAAGGAAAGAAGTTGAAGAATAATTTTAATCGTGAACATTTGAAAAAAATATGCTTAAACGCTGCCATCCAATTGTGTAAATTGTACTTGAAACTTTTATGAAAGTCTTGTTCGATATACAAAAATGGAGTCGCTTCATTTTAGTAACTTAATGGCGAAATGCTTATGTTCTGAATCCTTAGGCAAAGGTGATGAAGGAGTACACAAGACTAAGGCGTTTCAAACACTCCGTCGATATTGAAACACACAAGATATTAAGACGTTTGAAACACTTAGCCAAATTAAATAGATGAAAATTGAAGCGCATAAATGTTTCATTTCACAAAATGCCATAAATACAAAACGCCTTGCGTAGAGGACATAATGAAAAGAATATTACGAATATGACAGAAAAACGACTAAGTAAAACCTATGATTATGCATAGTCACTTGGATGAGGATCTTATTTTCGAGGATAAGGTTGGTGAAGTTCTTCTTCAATAGGCAAGGGCGGTGGTTAGGATGATACCTCCTCAAGCAGAGCGAATTAAGTTGTGGGCTTGCCCTTGGAGGAGGGAGGAGGAGACGCTCTAGATAATTCACTATTATTCGACGAATCGTATTCATCCGCTGCGTTCTTCATCTCCTCCTCCCTGGACTGATAAGACAGAAAATCATTCATGGATGGGAGCATATCCATAAGAAATTTCGCGTCGACATTAAGTTAGAACGAACAATTTTTCACCAAAGTGTGAAGGACCCTATGAGGTCGTCGATATCCTCCATCCAAACGCCTATGAAATAGATGACGATGAAGGAAAGAAGTTGAAGAATAATTTATTGGTGAACATTTGAAAAAAAATATGCTTAAACGCTGCCACCCGATTGTGTAAATTGTACTTAAAATTTTTATGAAAGTCTTGTTCGATATACAAAAATGGCGTCGCTTCATTTGAGTAACTTAATGGCGAAATATTTCAGTTCAGAATCCTTAGGCAAAGGTGATGAAGGACTATACAAGACTAAGGCGTTTTAAACACTCAGTCGATATTGAAACACACAAGATATTAAGACGTTTGAAAGACTTAGCCAAATTAAATAGATGAAAATTGAAGCGCATAAATGTTTTCATATCACAAATCGCCATAAATACAAAACGCCTTGCGAGGAAGACATAATGAAAAGGAGACTACAAATATGACAGAAAAATGACTAAGTAGAACCTATGATTATGCATAGTCACTTGGAAGAGGATCTTCTTTTCGAGGATAAGGTTGGTGAAGTTCTTCTTCAATAGGCAAGGGCGGTGGTTAGGATGATATTTCCTCAAGCAGAGCGAATTCAGTTGTGGGCTTGCCCTTGGAGGAGGGAGGAGGAGACGCTCTAGATGATTCACTATTATTCGTCGAATCGTATTCATCCGCTGCTTTCTTCATCCCCTCCTCCCTGGACAGATAAGACAGAAAATCATTCATGGATGGGAGCGTATCCATAGGAAAATTCGCGTCGGCATTAAGCTAAAATGAACAATTTTTCACGAAAGTGGGAAGGACCCTATAAGGTCGTCGTTATCCCCCATCCAAACGCCTACGTAATAGATGACGATGAAGGAAAGAATATGAAGAATAATTTTAATCGTGAACATTTGAAAAAAATATGCTTAAACGCTGCCATCCAATTGTGTAAATTATACTTGAAACTTTTATGAAAGTCTTGTTCGATATACAAAAATGGAGTCGCTTCATTTTAGTAACTTAATGGCGAAATGCTTATGTTCTGAATCCTTAGGCAAAGGTGATGAAGGAGTATACAAGACTAAGGTGTTTCAAACACTCCGTCGATATTGAAACACACAAGATATTAAGACGTTTGAAACACTTAGCCAAATTAAATAGATGAAAATTGAAGCGCATAAATGTTTCATTTCACAAAATGCCATAAATACAAAACGCCTTGCGTAGAGGACATAATGAAAAGAATATTACGAATATGACAGAAAAACGACTAAGTAAAACCTATGATTATGCATAGTCACTTGGATGAGGATCTTATTTTCGAGGATAAGGTTGGTGAAGTTCTTCTTCAATAGGCAAGGGCGGTGGTTAGGATGATACCTCCTCAAGCAGAGCGAATTAAGTTGTGGGCTTGCCCTTGGAGGAGGGAGGAGGAGACGCTCTAGATAATTCACTATTATTCGACGAATCGTATTCATCCGCTGCGTTCTTCATCTCCTCCTCCCTGGACTGATAAGACAGAAAATCATTCATGGATGGGAGCATATCCATAAGAAATTTCGCATCGACATTAAGTTAGAATGAACAATTTTTCACCAAAGTGTGAAGGACCCTATGAGGTCGTCGATATCCTCCATCCAAACGCCTATGAAATAGATGACGATGAAGGAAAGAAGTTGAAGAATAATTTATTGGTGAACATTTGAAAAAAAATATGCTTAAACGCTGCCACCCGATGGTGTAAATTGTACTTAAAAATTTTATGAAAGTCTTGTTCGATATACAAAAATGGCGTCGCTTCATTTGAGTAACGTAATGGCGAAATATTTCAGTTCAGAATCCTTAGGCAAAGGTGATGAAGGACTATACAAGACTAAGGTGTTTTAAACACTCAGTCGATATTGAAACACACAAGATATTAAGACGTTTGAAAGAGTTAGCCAAATTAAATAGATGAAAATTGAAGCGCATAAATGTTTTCATATCACAAATCGCCATAAATACAAAACGCCTTGCGAGGAAGACATAATGAAAAGGAGACTACAAATATGACAGAAAAATGACTAAGTAGAACCTATGATTATGCATAGTCACTTGGAAGAGGATCTTCTTTTCGAGGATAAGGTTGGTGAAGTTCTTCTTCAATAGGCAAGGGCGGTGGTTAGGATGATATCTCCTCAAGCAGAGCGAATTCAGTTGTGGGCTTGCCCTTGGAGGAGGGAGGAGGAGACGCTCTAGATGATTCACTATTATTCGTCGAATCGTATTCATCCGCTGCTTTCTTCATCCCCTCCTCCATGGACAGATAAGACAGAAAATCATTCATGGATGGGAGCGTATCCATAGGAAAATTCGCGTCGGCATTAAGCTAAAATGAACAATTTTTCACGAAAGTGGGAAGGACCCTATAAGGTCGTCGTTATCCCCCATCCAAACGCCTACGTAATAGATGACGATGAAGGAAAGAAGTTGAAGAATAATTTTAATCGTGAACATTTGAAAAAAATATGCTTAAACGCTGCCATCCAATTGTGTAAATTGTACTTGAAACTTTTATGAAAGTCTTGTTCGATATACAAAAATGGAGTCGCTTCATTTTAGTAACTTAATGGCGAAATGCTTATGTTCTGAATCCTTAGGCAAAGGTGATGAAGGAGTACACAAGACTAAGGCGTTTCAAACACTCCGTCGATATTGAAACACACAAGATATTAAGACGTTTGAAACACTTAGCCAAATTAAATAGATGAAAATTGAAGCGCATAAATGTTTCATTTCACAAAATGCCATAAATACAAAACGCCTTGCGTAGAGGACATAATGAAAAGAATATTACGAATATGACAGAAAAATGACTAAGTAAAACCTATGATTATGCATTGTCACTTGGATGAGGATCTTATTTTCGAGGATAAGGTTGGTGAAGTTCTTCTTCAATAGGCAAGGGCGGTGGTTAGGATGATACCTCCTCAAGCAGAGCGAATTAAGTTGTGGGCTTGCCCTTGGAGGAGGGAGGAGGAGACGCTCTAGATAATTCACTATTATTCGACGAATCGTATTCATCCGCTGCGTTCTTCATCTCCTCCTCCCTGGACTGATAAGACAGAAAATCATTCATGGATGGGAGCATATCCATAAGAAATTTCGCGTCGACATTAAGTTAGAATGAACAATTTTTCACCAAAGTGTGAAGGACCCTATGAGGTCGTCGATATCCTCCATCCAAACGCCTATGAAATAGATGACGATGAAGGAAAGAAGTTGAAGAATAATTTATTGGTGAACATTTGAAAAAAAATATGCTTAAACGCTGCCACCCGATTGTGTAAATTGTACTTAAAATTTTTATGAAAGTCTTGTTCGATATACAAAAATGGCGTCGCTTCATTTGAGTAACTTAATGGCGAAATATTTCAGTTCAGAATCCTTAGGCAAAGGTGATGAAGGACTATACAAGACTAAGGCGTTTTAAACACTCAGTCGATATTGAAACACACAAGATATTAAGACGTTTGAAAGAGTTAGCCAAATTAAATAGATGAAAATTGAAGCGCATAAATGTTTTCATATCACAAATCGCCATAAATACAAAACGCCTTGCGAGGAAGACATAATGAAAAGGAGACTACAAATATGACAGTAAAATGACTAAGTAGAACCTATGATTATGCATAGTCACTTGGAAGAGGATCTTCTTTTCGAGGATAAGGTTGGTGAAGTTCTTCTTCAATAGGCAAGGGCGGTGGTTAGGATGATATTTCCTCAAGCAGAGCGAATTCAGTTGTGGGCTTGCCCTTGGAGGAGGGAGGAGGAGACGCTCTAGATGATTCACTATTATTCGTCGAATCGTATTCATCCGCTGCTTTCTTCATCCCCTCCTCCCTGGACAGATAAGACAGAAAATCATTCATGGATGGGAGCGTATCCATAGGAAAATTCGCGTCGGCATTAAGCTAAAATGAACAATTTTTCACGAAAGTGGGAAGGACCCTATAAGGTCGTCGTTATCCCCCATCCAAACGCCTACGTAATAGATGACGATGAAGGAAAGAAGTTGAAGAATAATTTTAATCGTGAACATTTGAAAAAAATATGCTTAAACGCTGCCATCCAATTGTGTAAATTGTACTTGAAACTTTTATGAAAGTCTTGTTCGATATACAAAAATGGAGTCGCTTCATTTTAGTAACTTAATGGCGAAATGCTTATGTTCTGAATCCTTAGGCAAAGGTGATGAAGGAGTACACAAGACTAAGGCGTTTCAAACACTCCGTCGATATTGAAACACACAAGATATTAAGACGTTTGAAACACTTAGCCAAATTAAATAGATGAAAATTGAAGCGCATAAATGTTTCATTTCACAAAATGCCATAAATACAAAACGCCTTGCGTAGAGGACATAATGAAAAGAATATTACGAATATGACAGAAAAACGACTAAGTAAAACCTATGATTATGCATAGTCACTTGGATGAGGATCTTATTTTCGAGGATAAGGTTGGTGAAGTTCTTCTTCAATAGGCAAGGGCGGTGGTTAGGATGATACCTCCTCAAGCAGAGCGAATTAAGTTGTGGGCTTGCCCTTGGAGGAGGGAGGAGGAGACGCTCTAGATAATTCACTATTATTCGACGAATCGTATTCATCCGCTGCGTTCTTCATCTCCTCCTCCCTGGACTGATAAGACAGAAAATCATTCATGGATGGGAGCATATCCATAAGAAATTTCGCGTCGACATTAAGTTAGAATGAACAATTTTTCACCAAAGTGTGAAGGACCCTATGAGGTCGTCGATATCCTCCATCCAAACGCCTATGAAATAGATGACGATGAAGGAAAGAAGTTGAAGAATAATTTATTGGTGAACATTTGAAAAAAAATATGCTTAAACGCTGCCACCCGATTGTGTAAATTGTACTTAAAATTTTTATGAAAGTCTTGTTCGATATACAAAAATGGCGTCGCTTCATTTGAGTAACTTAATGGCGAAATATTTCAGTTCAGAATCCTTAGGCAAAGGTGATGAAGGACTATACAAGACTAAGGCGTTTTAAACACTCAGTCGATATTGAAACACACAAGATATTAAGACGTTTGAAAGACTTAGCCAAATTAAATAGATGAAAATTGAAGCGCATAAATGTTTTCATATCACAAATCGCCATAAATACAAAACGCCTTGCGAGGAAGACATAATGAAAAGGAGACTACAAATATGACAGAAAAATGACTAAGTAGAACCTATGATTATGCATAGTCACTTGGAAGAGGATCTTCTTTTCGAGGATAAGGTTGGTGAAGTTCTTCTTCAATAGGCAAGGGCGGTGGTTAGGATGATATTTCCTCAAGCAGAGCGAATTCAGTTGTGGGCTTGCCCTTGGAGGAGGGAGGAGGAGACGCTCTAGATGATTCACTATTATTCGTCGAATCGTATTCATCCGCTGCTTTCTTCATCCCCTCCTCCCTGGACAGATAAGACAGAAAATCATTCATGGATGGGAGCGTATCCATAGGAAAATTCGCGTCGGCATTAAGCTAAAATGAACAATTTTTCACGAAAGTGGGAAGGACCCTATAAGGTCGTCGTTATCCCCCATCCAAACGCCTACGTAATAGATGACGATGAAGGAAAGAATATGAAGAATAATTTTAATCGTGAACATTTGAAAAAAATATGCTTAAACGCTGCCATCCAATTGTGTAAAATATACTTGAAACTTTTATGAAAGTCTTGTTCGATATACAAAAATGGAGTCGCTTCATTTTAGTAACTTAATGGCGAAATGCTTATGTTCTGAATCCTTAGGCAAAGGTGATGAAGGAGTATACAAGACTAAGGTGTTTCAAACACTCCGTCGATATTGAAACACACAAGATATTAAGACGTTTGAAACACTTAGCCAAATTAAATAGATGAAAATTGAAGCGCATAAATGTTTCATTTCACAAAATGCCATAAATACAAAACGCCTTGCGTAGAGGACATAATGAAAAGAATATTACGAATATGACAGAAAAACGACTAAGTAAAACCTATGATTATGCATAGTCACTTGGATGAGGATCTTATTTTCGAGGATAAGGTTGGTGAAGTTCTTCTTCAATAGGCAAGGGCGGTGGTTAGGATGATACCTCCTCAAGCAGAGCGAATTAAGTTGTGGGCTTGCCCTTGGAGGAGGGAGGAGGAGACGCTCTAGATAATTCACTATTATTCGACGAATCGTATTCATCCGCTGCGTTCTTCATCTCCTCCTCCCTGGACTGATAAGACAGAAAATCATTCATGGATGGGAGCATATCCATAAGAAATTTCGCAGACATTAAGTTAGAATGAACAATTTTTCACCAAAGTGTGAAGGACCCTATGAGGTCGTCGATATCCTCCATCCAAACGCCTATGAAATAGATGACGATGAAGGAAAGAAGTTGAAGAATAATTTATTGGTGAACATTTGAAAAAAAATATGCTTAAACGCTGCCACCCGATGGTGTAAATTGTACTTAAAAATTTTATGAAAGTCTTGTTCGATATACAAAAATGGCGTCGCTTCATTTGAGTAACGTAATGGCGAAATATTTCAGTTCAGAATCCTTAGGCAAAGGTGATGAAGGACTATACAAGACTAAGGTGTTTTAAACACTCAGTCGATATTGAAACACACAAGATATTAAGACGTTTGAAAGAGTTAGCCAAATTAAATAGATGAAAATTGAAGCGCATAAATGTTTTCATATCACAAATCGCCATAAATACAAAACGCCCTGCGAGGAAGACATAATGAAAAGGAGACTACAAATATGACAGAAAAATGACTAAGTAGAACCTATGATTATGCATAGTCACTTGGAAGAGGATCTTCTTTTCGAGGATAAGGTTGGTGAAGTTCTTCTTCAATAGGCAAGGGCGGTGGTTAGGATGATATCTCCTCAAGCAGAGCGAATTCAGTTGTGGGCTTGCCCTTGGAGGAGGGAGGAGGAGACGCTCTAGATGATTCACTATTATTCGTCGAATCGTATTCATCCGCTGCTTTCTTCATCCCCTCCTCCATGGACAGATAAGACAGAAAATCATTCATGGATGGGAGCGTATCCATAGGAAAATTCGCGTCGGCATTAAGCTAAAATGAACAATTTTTCACGAAAGTGGGAAGGACCCTATAAGGTCGTCGTTATCCCCCATCCAAACGCCTACGTAATAGATGACGATGAAGGAAAGAAGTTGAAGAATAATTTTAATCGTGAACATTTGAAAAAAATATGCTTAAACGCTGCCATCCAATTGTGTAAATTATACTTGAAACTTTTATGAAAGTCTTGTTCGATATACAAAAATGGAGTCGCTTCATTTTAGTAACTTAATGGCGAAATGCTTATGTTCTGAATCCTTAGGCAAAGGTGATGAAGGAGTACACAAGACTAAGGCGTTTCAAACACTCCGTCGATATTGAAACACACAAGATATTAAGACGTTTGAAACACTTAGCCAAATTAAATAGATGAAAATTGAAGCGCATAAATGTTTCATTTCACAAAATGCCATAAATACAAAACGCCTTGCGTAGAGGACATAATGAAAAGAATATTACGAATATGACAGAAAAACGACTAAGTAAAACCTATGATTATGCATTGTCACTTGGATGAGGATCTTATTTTCGAGGATAAGGTTGGTGAAGTTCTTCTTCAATAGGCAAGGGCGGTGGTTAGGATGATACCTCCTCAAGCAGAGCGAATTAAGTTGTGGGCTTGCCCTTGGAGGAGGGAGGAGGAGACGCTCTAGATAATTCACTATTATTCGACGAATCGTATTCATCCGCTGCGTTCTTCATCTCCTCCTCCCTGGACTGATAAGACAGAAAATCATTCATGGATGGGAGCATATCCATAAGAAATTTCGCGTCGACATTAAGTTAGAATGAACAATTTTTCACCAAAGTGTGAAGGACCCTATGAGGTCGTCGATATCCTCCATCCAAACGCCTATGAAATAGATGACGATGAAGGAAAGAAGTTGAAGAATAATTTATTGGTGAACATTTGAAAAAAAATATGCTTAAACGCTGCCACCCGATTGTGTAAATTGTACTTAAAATTTTTATGAAAGTCTTGTTCGATATACAAAAATGGCGTCGCTTCATTTGAGTAACTTAATGGCGAAATATTTCAGTTCAGAATCCTTAGGCAAAGGTGATGAAGGACTATACAAGACTAAGGCGTTTTAAACACTCAGTCGATATTGAAACACACAAGATATTAAGACGTTTGAAAGACTTAGCCAAATTAAATAGATGAAAATTGAAGCGCATAAATGTTTTCATATCACAAATCGCCATAAATACAAAACGCCTTGCGAGGAAGACATAATGAAAAGGAGACTACAAATATGACAGTAAAATGACTAAGTAGAACCTATGATTATGCATAGTCACTTGGAAGAGGATCTTCTTTTCGAGGATAAGGTTGGTGAAGTTCTTCTTCAATAGGCAAGGGCGGTGGTTAGGATGATATTTCCTCAAGCAGAGCGAATTCAGTTGTGGGCTTGCCCTTGGAGGAGGGAGGAGGAGACGCTCTAGATGATTCACTATTATTCGTCGAATCGTATTCATCCGCTGCTTTCTTCATCCCCTCCTCCCTGGACAGATAAGACAGAAAATCATTCATGGATGGGAGCGTATCCATAGGAAAATTCGCGTCGGCATTAAGCTAAAATGAACAATTTTTCACGAAAGTGGGAAGGACCCTATAAGGTCGTCGTTATCCCCCATCCAAACGCCTACGTAATAGATGACGATGAAGGAAAGAATATGAAGAATAATTTTAATCGTGAACATTTGAAAAAAATATGCTTAAACGCTGCCATCCAATTGTGTAAATTATACTTGAAACTTTTATGAAAGTCTTGTTCGATATACAAAAATGGAGTCGCTTCATTTTAGTAACTTAATGGCGAAATGCTTATGTTCTGAATCCTTAGGCAAAGGTGATGAAGGAGTATACAAGACTAAGGTGTTTCAAACACTCCGTCGATATTGAAACACACAAGATATTAAGACGTTTGAAACACTTAGCCAAATTAAATAGATGAAAATTGAAGCGCATAAATGTTTCATTTCACAAAATGCCATAAATACAAAACGCCTTGCGTAGAGGACATAATGAAAAGAATATTACGAATATGACAGAAAAACGACTAAGTAAAACCTATGATTATGCATAGTCACTTGGATGAGGATCTTATTTTCGAGGATAAGGTTGGTGAAGTTCTTCTTCAATAGGCAAGGGCGGTGGTTAGGATGATACCTCCTCAAGCAGAGCGAATTAAGTTGTGGGCTTGCCCTTGGAGGAGGGAGGAGGAGACGCTCTAGATAATTCACTATTATTCGACGAATCGTATTCATCCGCTGCGTTCTTCATCTCCTCCTCCCTGGAGTGATAAGACAGAAAATCATTCATGGATGGGAGCATATCCATAAGAAATTTCGCATCGACATTAAGTTAGAATGAACAATTTTTCACCAAAGTGTGAAGGACCCTATGAGGTCGTCGATATCCTCCATCCAAACGCCTATGAAATAGATGACGATGAAGGAAAGAAGTTGAAGAATAATTTATTGGTGAACATTTGAAAAAAAATATGCTTAAACGCTGCCACCCGATGGTGTAAATTGTACTTAAAAATTTTATGAAAGTCTTGTTCGATATACAAAAATGGCGTCGCTTCATTTGAGTAACGTAATGGCGAAATATTTCAGTTCAGAATCCTTAGGCAAAGGTGATGAAGGACTATACAAGACTAAGGTGTTTTAAACACTCAGTCGATATTGAAACACACAAGATATTAAGACGTTTGAAAGAGTTAGCCAAATTAAATAGATGAAAATTGAAGCGCATAAATGTTTTCATATCACAAATCGCCATAAATACAAAACGCCTTGCGAGGAAGACATAATGAAAAGGAGACTACAAATATGACAGAAAAATGACTAAGTAGAACCTATGATTATGCATAGTCACTTGGAAGAGGATCTTCTTTTCGAGGATAAGGTTGGTGAAGTTCTTCTTCAATAGGCAAGGGCGGTGGTTAGGATGATATTTCCTCAAGCAGAGCGAATTCAGTTGTGGGCTTGCCCTTGGAGGAGGGAGGAGGAGACGCTCTAGATGATTCACTATTATTCGTCGAATCGTATTCATCCGCTGCTTTCTTCATCCCCTCCTCCCTGGACAGATAAGACAGAAAATCATTCATGGATGGGAGCGTATCCATAGGAAAATTCGCGTCGGCATTAAGCTAAAATGAACAATTTTTCACGAAAGTGGGAAGGACCCTATAAGGTCGTCGTTATCCCCCATCCAAACGCCTACGTAATAGATGACGATGAAGGAAAGAATATGAAGAATAATTTTAATCGTGAACATTTGAAAAAAATATGCTTAAACTCTGCCATCCAATTGTGTAAATTATACTTGAAACTTTTATGAAAGTCTTGTTCGATATACAAAAATGGAGTCGCTTCATTTTAGTAACTTAATGGCGAAATGCTTATGTTCTGAATCCTTAGGCAAAGGTGATGAAGGAGTATACAAGACTAAGGTGTTTCAAACACTCCGTCGATATTGAAACACACAAGATATTAAGACGTTTGAAACACTTAGCCAAATTAAATAGATGAAAATTGAAGCGCATAAATGTTTCATTTCACAAAATGCCATAAATACAAAACGCCTTGCGTAGAGGACATAATGAAAAGAAGATTACGAATATGACAGAAAAACGACTAAGTAAAACCTATGATTATGCATAGTCACTTGGATGAGGATCTTATTTTCGAGGATAAGGTTGGTGAAGTTCTTCTTCAATAGGCAAGGGCGGTGGTTAGGATGATACCTCCTCAAGCAGAGCGAATTAAGTTGTGGGCTTGCCCTTGGAGGAGGGAGGAGGAGACGCTCTAGATAATTCACTATTATTCGACGAATCGTATTCATCCGCTGCGTTCTTCATCTCCTCCTCCCTGGACTGATAAGACAGAAAATCATTCATGGATGGGAGCATATCCATAAGAA
Organism: Chamaenerion angustifolium; assembly: GCA_946814005.1. Classification (NCBI taxonomy): domain Eukaryota; kingdom Viridiplantae; phylum Streptophyta; class Magnoliopsida; order Myrtales; family Onagraceae; genus Chamaenerion; species Chamaenerion angustifolium. The sequence goes on from OX328279.1 coordinate 9,872,723, forward strand.
ATTTCGCGTCGACATTAAGTTAGAATGAACAATTTTTCACCAAAGTGTGAAGGACCCTATGAGGTCGTCGATATCCTCCATCCAAACGCCTATGAAATAGATGACGATGAAGGAAAGAAGTTGAAGAATAATTTATTGGTGAACATTTGAAAAAAAATATGCTTAAACGCTGCCACCCGATGGTGTAAATTGTACTTAAAAATTTTATGAAAGTCTTGTTCGATATACAAAAATGGCGTCGCTTCATTTGAGTAACGTAATGGCGAAATATTTCAGTTCAGAATCCTTAGGCAAAGGTGATGAAGGACTATACAAGACTAAGGTGTTTTAAACACTCAGTCGATATTGAAACACACAAGATATTAAGACGTTTGAAAGACTTAGCCAAATTAAATAGATGAAAATTGAAGCGCATAAATGTTTTCATATCACAAATCGCCATAAATACAAAACGCCTTGCGAGGAAGACATAATGAAAAGGAGACTACAAATATGACAGAAAAATGACTAAGTAGAACCTATGATTATGCATAGTCACTTGGAAGAGGATCTTCTTTTCGAGGATAAGGTTGGTGAAGTTCTTCTTCAATAGGCAAGGGCGGTGGTTAGGATGATATTTCCTCAAGCAGAGCGAATTCAGTTGTGGGCTTGCCCTTGGAGGAGGGAGGAGGAGACGCTCTAGATGATTCACTATTATTCGTCGAATCGTATTCATCCGCTGCTTTCTTCATCCCCTCCTCCCTGGACAGATAAGACAGAAAATCATTCATGGATGGGAGCGTATCCATAGGAAAATTCGCGTCGGCATTAAGCTAAAATGAACAATTTTTCACGAAAGTGGGAAGGACCCTATAAGGTCATCGTTATCCCCCATCCAAACGCCTAAGTAATAGATGACGATGAAGGAAAGAATATGAAGAATAATTTTAATCGTGAACATTTGAAAAAAATATGCTTAAACTCTGCCATCCAATTGTGTAAATTATACTTGAAACTTTTATGAAAGTCTTGTTCGATATACAAAAATGGAGTCGCTTCATTTTAGTAACTTAATGGCGAAATGCTTATGTTCTGAATCCTTAGGCAAAGGTGATGAAGGAGTATACAAGACTAAGGTGTTTCAAACACTCCGTCGATATTGAAACACACAAGATATTAAGACGTTTGAAACACTTAGCCAAATTAAATAGATGAAAATTGAAGCGCATAAATGTTTCATTTCACAAAATGCCATAAATACAAAACGCCTTGCGTAGAGGACATAATGAAAAGAAGATTACGAATATGACAGAAAAACGACTAAGTAAAACCTATGATTATGCATAGTCACTTGGATGAGGATCTTATTTTCGAGGATAAGGTTGGTGAAGTTCTTCTTCAATAGGAAAGGGCGGTGGTTAGGATGATACCTCCTCAAGCAGAGCGAATTAAGTTGTGGGCTTGCCCTTGGAGGAGGGAGGAGGAGACGCTCTAGATAATTCACTATTATTCGACGAATCGTATTCATCCGCTGCGTTCTTCATCTCCTCCTCCCTGGACTGATAAGACAGAAAATCATTCATGGATGGGAGCATATCCATAAGAAATTTCGCGTCGACATTAAGTTAGAATGAACAATTTTTCACCAAAGTGTGAAGGACCCTATGAGGTCGTCGATATCCTCCATCCAAACGCCTATGAAATAGATGACGATGAAGGAAAGAAGTTGAAGAATAATTTATTGGTGAACATTTGAAAAAAAATATGCTTAAACGCTGCCACCCGATGGTGTAAATTGTACTTAAAAATTTTATGAAAGTCTTGTTCGATATACAAAAATGGCGTCGCTTCATTTGAGTAACGTAATGGCGAAATATTTCAGTTCAGAATCCTTAGGCAAAGGTGATGAAGGACTATACAAGACTAAGGTGTTTTAAACACTCAGTCGATATTGAAACACACAAGATATTAAGACGTTTGAAAGACTTAGCCAAATTAAATAGATGAAAATTGAAGCGCATAAATGTTTTCATATCACAAATCGCCATAAATACAAAACGCCTTGCGAGGAAGACATAATGAAAAGGAGACTACAAATATGACAGAAAAATGACTAAGTAGAACCTATGATTATGCATAGTCACTTGGAAGAGGATCTTCTTTTCGAGGATAAGGTTGGTGAAGTTCTTCTTCAATAGGCAAGGGCGGTGGTTAGGATGATATTTCCTCAAGCAGAGCGAATTCAGTTGTGGGCTTGCCCTTGGAGGAGGGAGGAGGAGACGCTCTAGATGATTCACTATTATTCGTCGAATCGTATTCATCCGCTGCTTTCTTCATCCCCTCCTCCCTGGACAGATAAGACAGAAAATCATTCATGGATGGGAGCGTATCCATAGGAAAATTCGCGTCGGCATTAAGCTAAAATGAACAATTTTTCACGAAAGTGGGAAGGACCCTATAAGGTCGTCGTTATCCCCCATCCAAACGCCTACGTAATAGATGACGATGAAGGAAAGAATATGAAGAATAATTTTAATCGTGAACATTTGAAAAAAATATGCTTAAACTCTGCCATCCAATTGTGTAAATTATACTTGAAACTTTTATGAAAGTCTTGTTCGATATACAAAAATGGAGTCGCTTCATTTTAGTAACTTAATGGCGAAATGCTTATGTTCTGAATCCTTAGGCAAAGGTGATGAAGGAGTATACAAGACTAAGGTGTTTCAAACACTCCGTCGATATTGAAACACACAAGATATTAAGACGTTTGAAACACTTAGCCAAATTAAATAGATGAAAATTGAAGCGCATAAATGTTTCATTTCACAAAATGCCATAAATACAAAACGCCTTGCGTAGAGGACATAATGAAAAGAAGATTACGAATATGACAGAAAAACGACTAAGTAAAACCTATGATTATGCATAGTCACTTGGATGAGGATCTTATTTTCGAGGATAAGGTTGGTGAAGTTCTTCTTCAATAGGCAAGGGCGGTGGTTAGGATGATACCTCCTCAAGCAGAGCGAATTAAGTTGTGGGCTTGCCCTTGGAGGAGGGAGGAGGAGACGCTCTAGATAATTCACTATTATTCGACGAATCGTATTCATCCGCTGCGTTCTTCATCTCCTCCTCCCTGGACTGATAAGACAGAAAATCATTCATGGATGGGAGCATATCCATAAGAAATTTCGCGTCGACATTAAGTTAGAATGAACAATTTTTCACCAAAGTGTGAAGGACCCTATGAGGTCGTCGATATCCTCCATCCAAACGCCTATGAAATAGATGACGATGAAGGAAAGAAGTTGAAGAATAATTTATTGGTGAACATTTGAAAAAAAATATGCTTAAACGCTGCCACCCGATGGTGTAAATTGTACTTAAAAATTTTATGAAAGTCTTGTTCGATATACAAAAATGGCGTCGCTTCATTTGAGTAACGTAATGGCGAAATATTTCAGTTCAGAATCCTTAGGCAAAGGTGATGAAGGACTATACAAGACTAAGGTGTTTTAAACACTCAGTCGATATTGAAACACACAAGATATTAAGACGTTTGAAAGACTTAGCCAAATTAAATAGATGAAAATTGAAGCGCATAAATGTTTTCATATCACAAATCGCCATAAATACAAAACGCCTTGCGAGGAAGACATAATGAAAAGGAGACTACAAATATGACAGAAAAATGACTAAGTAGAACCTATGATTATGCATAGTCACTTGGAAGAGGATCTTCTTTTCGAGGATAAGGTTGGTGAAGTTCTTCTTCAATAGGCAAGGGCGGTGGTTAGGATGATATTTCCTCAAGCAGAGCGAATTCAGTTGTGGGCTTGCCCTTGGAGGAGGGAGGAGGAGACGCTCTAGATGATTCACTATTATTCGTCGAATCGTATTCATCCGCTGCTTTCTTCATCCCCTCCTCCCTGGACAGATAAGACAGAAAATCATTCATGGATGGGAGCGTATCCATAGGAAAATTCGCGTCGGCATTAAGCTAAAATGAACAATTTTTCACGAAAGTGGGAAGGACCCTATAAGGTCATCGTTATCCCCCATCCAAACGCCTACGTAATAGATGACGATGAAGGAAAGAATATGAAGAATAATTTTAATCGTGAACATTTGAAAAAAATATGCTTAAACGCTGCCATCCAATTGTGTAAATTATACTTGAAACTTTTATGAAAGTCTTGTTCGATATACAAAAATGGAGTCGCTTCATTTTAGTAACTTAATGGCGAAATGCTTATGTTCTGAATCCTTAGGCAAAGGTGATGAAGGAGTATACAAGACTAAGGTGTTTCAAACACTCCGTCGATATTGAAACACACAAGATATTAAGACGTTTGAAACACTTAGCCAAATTAAATAGATGAAAATTGAAGCGCATAAATGTTTCATTTCACAAAATGCCATAAATACAAAACGCCTTGCGTAGAGGACATAATGAAAAGAAGATTACGAATATGACAGAAAAACGACTAAGTAAAACCTATGATTATGCATAGTCACTTGGATGAGGATCTTATTTTCGAGGATAAGGTTGGTGAAGTTCTTCTTCAATAGGCAAGGGCGGTGGTTAGGATGATACCTCCTCAAGTAGAGCGAATTAAGTTGTGGGCTTGCCCTTGGAGGAGGGAGGAGGAGACGCTCTAGATAATTCACTATTATTCGACGAATCGTATTCATCCGCTGCGTTCTTCATCTCCTCCTCCCTTGACTGATAAGACAGAAAATCATTCATGGATGGGAGCATATCCATAAGAAATTTCGCATCGACATTAAGTTAGAATGAACAATTTTTCACCAAAGTGTGAAGGACCCTATGAGGTCGTCGATATCCTCCATCCAAACGCCTATGAAATAGATGACGATGAAGGAAAGAAGTTGAAGAATAATTTATTGGTGAACATTTGAAAAAAAATATGCTTAAACTCTGCCACCCGATTGTGTAAATTGTACTTAAAATTTTTATGAAAGTCTTGTTCGATATACAAAAATGGCGTCGCTTCATTTGAGTAACTTAATGGCGAAATATTTCAGTTCAGAATCCTTAGGCAAAGGTGATGAAGGACTATACAAGACTAAGGCGTTTTAAACACTCAGTCGATATTGAAACACACAAGATATTAAGACGTTTGAAAGACTTAGCCAAATTAAATAGATGAAAATTGAAGCGCATAAATGTTTTCATATCACAAATCGCCATAAATACAAAACGCCTTGCGAGGAAGACATAATGAAAAGGAGACTACAAATATGACAGAAAAATGACTAAGTAAAACCTATGATTATGCATAGTCACTTGGAAGAGGATCATCTTTTCGAGGATAAGGTTGGTGAAGTTCTTCTTCAATAGGCAAGGGCGGTGGTTAGGATGATATTTCCTCAAGCAGAGCGAATTCAGTTGTGGGCTTGCCCTTGGAGGAGGGAGGAGGAGACGCTCTAGATGATTCACTATTATTCGTCGAATTGTATTCATCCGCTGCTTTCTTCATCCCCTCCTCCCTGGACAGATAAGACAGAAAATCATTCATGGATGGGAGCGTATCCATAGGAAAATTCGCGTCGGCATTAAGCTAAAATGAACAATTTTTCACGAAAGTGGGAAGGACCCTATAAGGTCGTCGTTATCCCCCATCCAAATGCCTATGTAATAGATGACGATGAAGGAAAGAAGTTGAAGAATAATTTTAATTGTGAACATTTGAAAAAAATATGCTTAAACGCTGCCATCCAATTGTGTAAATTGTACTTGAAACTTTTATGAAAGTCTTGTTCGATATACAAAAATGGAGTCGCTTCATTTTAGTAACTTAATGGCGAAATGCTTATGTTCTGAATCCTTAGGCAAAGGTGATGAAGGAGTATACAAGACTAAGGCGTTTCAAACACTTCGTCGATATTGAAACACACAAGATATTAATACGTTTGAAACACTTAGCCAAATTAAATAGATGAAAATTGAAGCGCATAAATGTTTCATTTCACAAAATGCCATAAATACAAAACGCCTTGCGTAGAGGACATAATGAAAAGAAGATTACGAATATGACAGAAAAACGACTAAGTAAAACCTATGATTATGCATAGTCACTTGGATGAGGATCTTATTTTCGAGGATAAGGTTGGTGAAGTTCTTCTTCAATAGGCAAGGGCGGTGGTTAGGATGATACCTCCTCAAGCAGAGCGAATTAAGTTGTGGGCTTGCCCTTGGAGGAGGGAGGAGGAGACGCCCTAGATAATTCACTATTATTCGACGAATCGTATTCATCCGCTGCGTTCTTCATCTCCTCCTCCCTGGACTGATAAGACAGAAAATCATTCATGGATGGGAGCATATCCATAAGAAATTTCGCGTCGACATTAAGTTAGAATGAACAATTTTTCACCAAAGTGTGAAGGACCCTATGAGGTCGTCGATATCCTCCATCCAAACGCCTATGAAATAGATGACGATGAAGGAAAGAAGTTGAAGAATAATTTATTGGTGAACATTTGAAAAAAAATATGCTTAAACGCTGCCACCCGATGGTGTAAATTGTACTTAAAAATTTTATGAAAGTCTTGTTCGATATACAAAAATGGCGTCGCTTCATTTGAGTAACGTAATGGCGAAATATTTCAGTTTAGAATCCTTAGGCAAAGGTGATGAAGGACTATACAAGACTAAGGTGTTTTAAACACTCAGTCGATATTGAAACACACAAGATATTAAGACGTTTGAAAGACTTAGCCAAATTAAATAGATGAAAATTGAAGCGCATAAATGTTTTCATATCACAAATCGCCATAAATACAAAACGCCTTGCGAGGAAGACATAATGAAAAGGAGACTACAAATATGACAGAAAAATGACTAAGTAGAACCTATGATTATGCATAGTCACTTGGAAGAGGATCTTCTTTTCGAGGATAAGGTTGGTGAAGTTCTTCTTCAATAGGCAAGGGCGGTGGTTAGGATGATATTTCCTCAAGCAGAGCGAATTCAGTTGTGGGCTTGCCCTTGGAGGAGGGAGGAGGAGACGCTCTAGATGATTCACTATTATTCGTCGAATCGTATTCATCCGCTGCTTTCTTCATCCCCTCCTCCCTGGACAGATAAGACAGAAAATCATTCATGGATGGGAGCGTATCCATAGGAAAATTCGCGTCGGCATTAAGCTAAAATGAACAATTTTTCACGAAAGTGGGAAGGACCCTATAAGGTCGTCGTTATCCCCCATCCAAACGCCTACGTAATAGATGACGATGAAGGAAAGAATATGAAGAATAATTTTAATCGTGAACATTTCAAAAAAAATATGCTTAAACGCTGCCATCCAATTGTGTAAATTATACTTGAAACTTTTATGAAAGTCTTGTTCGATATACAAAAATGGAGTCGCTTCATTTTAGTAACTTAATGGCGAAATGCTTATGTTCTGAATCCTTAGGCAAAGGTGATGAAGGAGTATACAAGACTAAGGTGTTTCAAACACTCCGTCGATATTGAAACACACAAGATATTAAGACGTTTGAAACACTTAGCCAAATTAAATAGATGCAAATTGAAGCGCATAAATGTTTCATTTCACAAAATGCCATAAATACAAAACGCCTTGCGTAGAGGACATAATGAAAAGAAGATTACGAATATGACAGAAAAACGACTAAGTAAAACCTATGATTATGCATAGTCACTTGGATGAGGATCTTATTTTCGAGGATAAGGTTGGTGAAGTACTTCTTCAATAGGCAAGGGTGGTGGTTAGGATGATACCTCCTCAAGCAGAGCGAATTAAGTTGTGGGCTTGCCCTTGGAGGAGGGAGGAGGAGACGCTCTAGATAATTCACTATTATTCGACGAATCGTATTCATCCGCTGCGTTCTTCATCTCCTCCTCCCTGGACTGATAAGACAGAAAATCATTCATGGATGGGAGCATATGCATAAGAAATTTCGCGTCGACATTAAGTTAGAATGAACAATTTTTCACCAAAGTGTGAAGGACCCTATGAGGTCGTCGATATCCTCCATCCAAACGCCTATGAAATAGATGACGATGAAGGAAAGAAGTTGAAGAATAATTTATTGGTGAACATTTGAAAAAAAATATGCTTAAACGCTGCCACCCGATTGTGTAAATTGTACTTAAAAATTTTATGAAAGTCTTGTTCGATATACAAAAATGGTGTCGCATCATTTGAGTAACTTAATGGCGAAATATTTCAGTTCAGAATCCTTAGGCAAAGGTGATGAAGGACTATACAAGACTAAGGCGTTTTAAACACTCAGTCGATATTGAAACACACAAGATATTAAGACGTTTGAAAGACTTAGCCAAATTAAATAGATGAAAATTGAAGTGCATAAATGTTTTCATATCACAAATCGCCATAAATACAAAACGCCTTGCGAGGAAGACATAATGAAAAGGAGACTACAAATATGACAGAAAAATGACTAAGTAAAACCTATGATTATGCATAGTCACTTGGAAGAGGATCTTCTTTTCGAGGATAAGGTTGGTGAAGTTCTTCTTCAATAGGCAAGGGCGGTGGTTAGGATGATATTTCCTCAAGCAGAGCGAATTCAGTTGTGGGCTTGCCCTTGGAGGAGGGAGGAGGAGACGCTCTAGATGATTCACTATTATTCGTCGAATCGTATTCATCCGCTGCTTTCTTCATCCCCTCCTCCCTGGACAGATAAGACAGAAAATCATTCATGGATGGGAGCGTATCCATAGGAAAATTCGCGTCGGCATTAAGCTAAAATGAACAATTTTTCACGAAAGTGGGAAGGACCCTATAAGGTCGTCGTTATCCCCCATCCAAACGCCTATGTAATAGATGACGATGAAGGAAAGAAGTTGAAGAATAATTTTAATTGTGAACATTTGAAAAAAATATGCTTAAACGCTGCCATCCAATTGTGTAAATTGTACTTGAAACTTTTATGAAAGTCTTGTTCGATATACAAATATGGAGTCGCTTCATTTTAGTAACTTAGTGGCGAAATGCTTATGTTCTGAATCCTTAGGCAAAGGTGATGAAGGAGTATACAAGACTAAGGCGTTTTAAACACTCCGTCGATATTGAAACACACAAGATATTAAGACGTTTGAAACACTTAGCCAAATTAAATAGATGAAAATTGAAGCGCATAAATGTTTCATTTCACAAAATGCCATAAATACAAAACGCCTTGCGTGGAGGACATAATGAAAAGAAGATTATGAATATGACAGAAAAACGACTAAGTAAAACCTATGATTATGCATAGTCACTTGGAAGAGGATCTTCTTTTCGAGGATAAGGTTGGTGAAGTTCTTCTTCAATAGGCAAGGGCGGTGGTTAGGATGATATTTCCTCAAGCAGAGCTAATTCAGTTGTGGGCTTGCCCTTGGAGGAGGGAGGAGGAGACGCTCTAGATGATTCACTATTATTCGTCGAATCGTATTCATCCGCTGCTTTCTTCATCCCCTCCTCCCTGGACAGATAAGACAGAAAATCATTCATGGATGGGAGCGTATCCATAGGAAAATTCGCGTCGGCATTAAGCTAAAATGAACAATTTTTCACGAAAGTGGGAAGGACCCTATAAGGTCGTCTATATCCCCCATCCAAACGCCTACGTAATAGATGACGATGAAGGAAAGAATATGAAGAATAATTTTAATCGTGAACATTTGAAAAAAATATGCTTAAACGCTGCCATCCAATTGTGTAAATTGTACTTGAAACTTTTATGAAAGTCTTGTTCGATATACAAAAATGGAGTCGCTTCATTTTAGTAACTTAATGGCGAAATGCTTATGTTCTGAATCCTTAGGCAAAGGTGATGAAGGAGTATACAAGACTAAGGCGTTTCAAACACTCCGTCGATATTGAAACACACAAGATATTAAGACGTTTGAAACACTTAGCCAAATTAAATAGATGAAAATTGAAGCGCATAAATGTTTCATTTCACAAAATGCCATAAATACAAAACGCCTTGCGTAGAGGACATAATGAAAAGAAGATTACGAATATGACAGAAAAACGACTAAGTAAAACCTATGATTATGCATAGTCACTTGGATGAGGATCTTATTTTCGAGGATAAGGTTGGTGAAGTTCTTCTTCAATAGGCAAGGGCGGTGGTTAGGATGATACCTCCTCAAGCAGAGCGAATTAAGTTGTGGGCTTGCCCTTGGAGGAGGGAGGAGGAGACGCTCTAGATAATTCACTATTATTCGACGAATCGTATTCATCCGCTGCGTTCTTCATCTCCTCCTCCCTGGACTGATAAGTCAGAAAATCATTCATGGATGGGAGCATATCCATAAGAAATTTCGCGTCGACATTAAGTTAGAATGAACAATTTTTCACCAAAGTGTGAAGGACCCTATGAGGTCGTCGATATCCTCCATCCAAACGCCTATGAAATAGATGACGATGAAGGAAAGAAGTTGAAGAATAATTTATTGGTGAACATTTGAAAAAAAATATGCTTAAACGCTGCCACCCGATTGTGTAAATAGTACTTAAAAATTTTATGAAAGTCTTGTTCGATATACAAAAATGGTGTCGCTTCATTTGAGTAACTTAATGGCGAAATATTTCAGTTCAGAATCCTTAGGCAAAGGTGATGAAGGAGTATATAATACTAAGGCGTTTTAAACACTCCGTCGATATTGAAACACACAAGATATTAAGACGTTTGAAAGACTTAGCCAAATTAAATAGATGAAAATTGAAGCGCATAAATGTTTTCATATCACAAATCGCCATAAATACAAAACGCCTTGCGAGGAAGACATAATGAAAAGGAGACTACAAATATGACAGTAAAATGACTAAGTAGAACCTATGATTATGCATAGTCACTTGGAAGAGGATCTTCTTTTCGAGGATAAGGTTGGTGAAGTTCTTCTTCAATAGGCAAGGGCGGTGGTTAGGATGATATTTCCTCAAGCAGAGCGAATTCAGTTGTGGGCTTGCCCTTGGAGGAGGGAGGAGGAGACGCTCTAGATGATTCACTATTATTCGTCGAATCGTATTCATCCGCTGCTTTCTTCATCCCCTCCTCCCTGGACAGATAAGACAGAAAATCATTCATGGATGGGAGCGTATCCATAGGAAAATTCGCGTCGGCATTAAGCTAAAATGAACAATTTTTCACGAAAGTGGGAAGGACCCTATAAGGTCGTCGTTATCCCCCATCCAAACGCCTATGTAATAGATGACGATGAAGGAAAGAAGTTGAAGAATAATTTTAATTGTGAACATTTGAAAAAAATATGCTTAAACGCTGCCATCCAATTGTGTAAATTGTACTTGAAACTTTTATGAAAGTCTTGTTCGATATACAAATATGGAGTCGCTTCATTTTAGTAACTTAATGGCGAAATGCTTATGTTCTGAATCCTTAGCCAAAGGTGATGAAGGAGTATACAAGACTAAGGCGTTTTAAACACTCCGTCGATATTGAAACACACAAGATATTAAGACGTTTGAAACACTTAGCCAAATTAAATAGATGAAAATTGAAGCGCATAAATGTTTCATTTCACAAAATGCCATAAATACAAAACGCCTTGCGTGGAGGACATAATGAAAAGAAGATTATGAATATGACAGAAAAACGACTAAGTAAAACCTATGATTATGCATAGTCACTTGGAAGAGGATCTTCTTTTCGAGGATAAGGTTGGTGAAGTTCTTCTTCAATAGGCAAGGGCGGTGGTTAGGATGATATTTCCTCAAGCAGAGCGAATTCAGTTGTGGGCTTGCCCTTGGAGGAGGGAGGAGGAGACGCTCTAGATGATTCACTATTATTCGTCGAATCGTATTCATCCGCTGCTTTCTTCATCCCCTCCTCCCTGGACAGATAAGACAGAAAATCATTCATGGATGGGAGCGTATCCATAGGAAAATTCGCGTCGGCATTAAGCTAAAATGAACAATTTTTCACGAAAGTGGGAAGGACCCTATAAGGTCGTCGTTATCCCCCATCCAAACGCCTATGTAATACATGACGATGAAGGAAAGAAGTTGAAGAATAATTTTAATTGTGAACATTTGAAAAAAATATGCTAAAACGGTGCCATCCAATTGTGTAAATTGTACTTGAAACTTTTATGAAAGTCTTGTTCGATATACAAATATGGAGTCCTTCATTTTAGTAACTTAGTGGCGAAATGCTTATGTTCTGAATCCTTAGGCAAAGGTGATGAAGGAGTATACAAGACTAAGGCGTTTTAAACACTCCGTCGATATTGAAACACACAAGATATTAAGACGTTTGAAACACTTAGCCAAATTAAATAGATGAAAATTGAAGCGCATAAATGTTTCATTTCACAAAATGCCATAAATACAAAACGCCTTGCGTGGAGGACATAATGAAAAGAAGATTATGAATATGACAGAAAAACGACTAAGTAAAACCTATGATTATGCATAGTCACTTGGAAGAGGATCTTCTTTTCGAGGATAAGGTTGGTGAAGTTCTTCTTCAATAGGCAAGGGCGGTGGTTAGGATGATATTTCCTCAAGCAGAGCGAATTCAGTTGTGGGCTTGCCCTTGGAGGAGGGAGGAGGAGACGCTCTAGATGATTCACTATTATTCGTCGAATCGTATTCATCCGCTGCTTTCTTCATCCCCTCCTCCCTGGACAGATAAGACAGAAAATCATTCATGGATGAGAGCGTATCCATAGGAAAATTCGCGTCGGCATTAAGCTAAAATGAACAATTTTTCACGAAAGTGGGAAGGACCCTATAAGGTCGTCGTTATCCCCCATCCAAACGCCTATGTAATAGATGACGGTGAAGGAAAGAAGTTGAAGAATAATTTTAATTGTGAACATTTGAAAAAAATATGCTTAAACGCTGCCATCCAATTGTGTAAATTGTACTTGAAACTTTTATGAAAGTCTTGTTCGATATACAAATACGGAGTCGCTTCATTTTAGTAACTTAATGGCGAAATGCTTATGTTCTGAATCCTTAGGCAAAGGTGATGAAGGAGTATACAAGACTAAGGCGTTTTAAACACTCCGTCGATATTGAAACACACAAGATATTAAGACGTTTGAAACACTTAGCCAAATTAAATAGATGAAAATTGAAGCGCATAAATGTTTCATTTCACATAATGCCATAAATACAAAACGCCTTGCGTGGAGGACATAATGAAAAGAAGATTATGAATATGACAGAAAAACGACTAAGTAAAACCTATGATTATGCATAGTCACTTGGAAGAGGATCTTCTTTTCGAGGATAAGGTTGGTGAAGTTCTTCTTCAATAGGCAAGGGCGGTGGTTAGGATGATATTTCCTCAAGCAGAGCGAATTCAGTTGTGGGCTTGCCCTTGGAGGAGGGAGGAGGAGACGCTCTAGATGATTCACTATTATTCGTCGAATCGTATTCATCCGCTGCTTTCTTCATCCCCTCCTCCCTGGACAGATAAGACAGAAAATCATTCATGGATGGGAGCGTATCCATAGGAAAATTCGCGTCGGCATTAAGCTAAAATGAACAATTTTTCACGAAAGTGGGAAGGACCCTATAAGGTCGTCGTTATCCCCCATCCAAACGCCTATGTAATACATGACGATGAAGGAAAGAAGTTGAAGAATAATTTTAATTGTGAACATTTGAAAAAAATATGCTTAAACCCTGCCATCCAATTGTGTAAATTGTACTTGAAACTTTTATGAAAGTCTTGTTCAATATACAAATATGGAGTCGCTTCATTTTAGTAACTTAATGGCGAAATGCTTATGTTCTGAATCCTTAGGCAAAGGTGATGAAGGAGTATATAATACTAAGGCGTTTTAAACACTCCGTCGATATTGAAACACACAAGATATTAAGACGTTTGAAAGACTTAGCCAAATTAAATAAATGAAAATTGAAGCGCATAAATGTTTTCATATCACAAATCGCCATAAATACAAAACGCCTTGCGAGGAAGACATAATGAAAAGGAGACTACAAATATGACAGAAAAATGACTAAGTAAAACCTATGATTATGCATAGTCACTTGGAAGAGGATCTTCTTTTCGAGGATAAGGTTGGTGAAGTTCTTCTTCAATAGGCAAGGGAGGTGGTTAGGATGATATTTCCTCAAGCAGAGCGAATTCAGTTGTGGGCTTGCCCTTGGAGGAGGGAGGAGGAGACGCTCTAGATGATTCACTATTATTCGTCGAATCGTATTCATCCGCTGCTTTCTTCATCCCCTCCTCCCTGGACAGATAAGACAGAAAATCATTCATGGATGGGAGCGTATCCATAGGAAAATTCGCGTCGGCATTAAGCTAAAATGAACAATTTTTCACGAAAGTGGGTAAGGACCCTATAAGGTCGTCGTTATCCCCCATCCAAACGCCTATGTAATAGATGACGATGAAGGAAAGAAGTTGAAGAATAATTTTAATTGTGAACATTTGAAAAAATTATGCTTAAACGCTGCCATCCAATTGTGTAAATTGTACTTGAAACTTTTATAAAAGTCTTGGTCGATATACAAATATGGAGTCGCTTCATTTTAGTAACTTAATGGCGAAATGCTTATGTTCTGAATCCTTAGCCAAAGGTGATGAAGGAGTATACAAGACTAAGGCGTTTTAAACACTCCGTCGATATTGAAACACACAAGATATTAAGACGTTTGAAACACTTAGCCAAATTAAATAGATGAAAATTGAAGCGCATAAATGTTTCATTTCACAAAATGCCATAAATACAAAACGCCTTGCGTGGAGGACATAATGAAAAGAAGATTATGAATATGACAGAAAAACGACTAAGTAAAACCTATGATTATGCATAGTCACTTGGAAGAGGATCTTCTTTTCGAGGATAAGGTTGGTGAAGTTCTTCTTCAATAGGCAAGGGCGGTGGTTAGGATGATATTTCCTCAAGCAGAGCGAATTCAGTTGTGGGCTTGCCCTTGGAGGAGGGAGGAGGAGACGCTCTAGATGATTCACTATTATTCGTCGAATCGTATTCATCCGCTGCTTTCTTCATCCCCTCCTCCCTGGACAGATAAGACAGAAAATCATTCATGGATGGGAGTGTATCCATAGGAAAATTCGCGTCGGCATTAAGCTAAAATGAACAATTTTTCACGAAAGTGGGAAGGACCCTATAAGGTCGTCGTTATCCCCCATCCAAACGCCTATGTAATAGATGACGATGAAGGAAAGAAGTTGAAGAATAATTTTAATTGTGAACATTTGAAAAAAATATGCTTAAACGCTGCCATCCAATTGTGTAAATTGTACTTGAAACTTTTATGAAAGTCTTGTTCGATATACAAAAATGGCGTCGCTTCATTTGAGTAACTTAATGGCGAAATATTTCAGTTCAGAATCCTTAGGCAAAGGTGATGAAGGACTATACAAGACTAAGGCGTTTTAAACACTCCGTCGATATTGAAACACACAAGATATTAAGACGTTTGAAACACTTAGCCAAATTAAATAGATGAAAATTGAAGCGCATAAATGTTTCATTTCACAAAATGCCATAAATACAAAACGCCTTGCGTGGAGGACATAATGAAAAGAAGATTATGAATATGACAGAAAAACGACTAAGTAAAACCTATGATTATGCATAGTCACTTGGATGAGGATCTTCTTTTCGAGGATAAGGTTGGTGAAGTTCTTCTTCAATAGGCAAGGGCGGTGGACAGGATGATATTTCCTCAAGCAGAGCGAATTCAGTTGTGGGCTTGCCCTTGGAGGAGGGAGGAGGAGACGCTCTAGATGATTCACTATTATTCGTCGAATCGTATTCATCCGCTGCTTTCTTCATCCCCTCCTCCCTGGACAGATAAGACAGAAAATCATTCATGGATGGGAGCGTATCCATAGGAAAATTCGCGTCGGCATTAAGCTAAAATGAACAATTTTTCACGAAAGTGGGTAAGGACCCTATAAGGTCGTCGTTATCCCCCATCCAAACGCCTATGTAATAGATGACGATGAAGGAAAGAAGTTGAAGAATAATTTTAATTGTGAACATTTGAAAAAATTATGCTTAAACGCTGCCATCCAATTGTGTAAATTGTACTTGAAACTTTTATAAAAGTCTTGGTCGATATACAAATATGGAGTCGCTTCATTTTAGTAACTTAATGGCGAAATGCTTATGTTCTGAATCCTTAGGCAAAGGTGATGAAGGAGTATACAAGACTAAGGCGTTTTAATCACTCCGTCGATATTGAAACACACAAGATATTAAGACGTTTGAAACACTTAGCCAAATTAAATAGATGAAAATTGAAGCGCATAAATGTTTCATTTCACAAAATGCCATAAATACAAAACGCCTTGCGTGGAGGACATAATGAAAAGAAGATTATGAATATGACAGAAAAACGACTAAGTAAAACCTATGATTATGCATAGTCACTTGGAAGAGGATCTTCTTTTCGAGGATAAGGTTGGTGAAGTTCTTCTTCAATAGGCAAGGGCGGTGGTTAGGATGATATTTCCTCAAGCAGAGCGAATTCAGTTGTGGGCTTGCCCTTGGAGGAGGGAGGAGGAGACGCTCTAGATGATTCACTATTATTCGTCGAATCGTATTCATCCGCTGCTTTCTTCATCCCCTCCTCCCTGGACAGATAAGACAGAAAATCATTCATGGATGGGAGCGTATCCATAGGAAAATTCGCGTCGGCATTAAGCTAAAATGAACAATTTTTCACGAAAGTGGGAAGGACCCTATAAGGTCGTCGTTATCCCCCATCCAAACGCCTATGTAATAGATGACGATGAAGGAAATATGCTTAAACGCTGCCATCCAATTGTGTAAATTGTACTTGAAACTTTTTTGAAAGTCTTGTTCGATATACAAAAATGGCGTCGCTTCATTTGAGTAACTTAATGGCGAAATATTTCAGTTCAGAATCCTTAGGCAAAGGTGATGAAGGACTATACAAGACTAAGGCGTTTTAAACACTCCGTCGATATTGAAACACACAAGATATTAAGACGTTTGAAACACTTAGCCAAATTAAATAGATGAAAATTGAAGCGCATAAATGTTTCATTTCACAAAATGCCATAAATACAAAACGCCTTGCGTGGAGGACATAATGAAAAGAAGATTATGAATATGACAGAAAAACGACTAAGTAAAACCTATGATTATGCATAGTCACTTGGATGAGGATCTTCTTTTCGAGGATAAGGTTGGTGAAGTTCTTCTTCAATAGGCAAGGGCGGTGGTTAGGATGATATTTCCTCAAGCAGAGCGAATTCAGTTGTGGGCTTGCCCTTGGAGGAGGGAGGAGGAGACGCTCTAGATGATTCACTATTATTCGTCGAATCGTATTCATCCGCTGCTTTCTTCATCCCCTCCTCCCTGGACAGATAAGACAGAAAATCATTCATGGATGGGAGCGTATCCATAGGAAAATTCGCGTCGGCATTAAGCTAAAATGAACAATTTTTCACGAAAGTGGGAAGGACCCTATAAGGTCGTCGTTATCCCCCATCCAAACGCCTATGTAATAGATGACGATGAAGGAAATATGCTTAAACGCTGCCATCCAATTGTGTAAATTGTACTTGAAACTTTTATGAAAGTCTTGTTCGATATACAAATATGGAGTCGCTTCATTTTAGTAACTTAATGGCGAAATGCTTATGTTCTGAATCCTTAGGCAAAGGTGATGAAGGAGTATACAAGACTAAGGCGTTTTAAACACTCCGTCGATATTGAAACACACAAGATATTAAGACGTTTGAAACACTTAGCCAAATTAAATAGATGAAAATTGAAGCGCATAAATGTTTCATTTCACAAAATGCCATAAATACAAAACGCCTTGCGTGGAGGACATAATGAAAAGAAGATTATGAATATGACAGAAAAACGACTAAGTAAAACCTATGATTATGCATAGTCACTTGGAAGAGGATCTTCTTTTCGAGGATAAGGTTGGTGAAGTTCTTCTTCAATAGGCAAGGGCGGTGGTTAGGATGATATTTCCTCAAGCAGAGCGAATTCAGTTGTGGGCTTGCCCTTGGAGGAGGGAGGAGGAGACGCTCTAGATGATTCACTATTATTCGTCGAATCGTATTCATCCGCTGCTTTCTTCATCCCCTCCTCCCTGGACAGATAAGACAGAAAATCATTCATGGATGGGAGCGTATCCATAGGAAAATTCGCGTCGGCATTAAGCTAAAATGAACAATTTTTCACGAAAGTGGGTAAGGACCCTATAAGGTCGTCGTTATCCCCCATCCAAACGCCTATGTAATAGATGACGATGAAGGAAAGAAGTTGAAGAATAATTTTAATTGTGAACATTTGAAAAAATTATGCTTAAACGCTGCCATCCAATTGTGTAAATTGTACTTGAAACTTTTATAAAAGTCTTGGTCGATATACAAATATGGAGTCGCTTCATTTTAGTAACTTAATGGCGAAATGCTTATGTTCTGAATCCTTAGGCAAAGGTGATGAAGGAGTATACAAGACTAAGGCGTTTTAATCACTCCGTCGATATTGAAACACACAAGATATTAAGACGTTTGAAACACTTAGCCAAATTAAATAGATGAAAATTGAAGCGCATAAATGTTTCATTTCACAAAATGCCATAAATACAAAACGCCTTGCGTGGAGGACATAATGAAAAGAAGATTATGAATATGACAGAAAAACGACTAAGTAAAACCTATGATTATGCATAGTCACTTGGAAGAGGATCTTCTTTTCGAGGATAAGGTTGGTGAAGTTCTTCTTCAATAGGCAAGGGCGGTGGTTAGGATGATATTTCCTCAAGCAGAGCGAATTCAGTTGTGGGCTTGCCCTTGGAGGAGGGAGGAGGAGACGCTCTAGATGATTCACTATTATTCGTCGAATCGTATTCATCCGCTGCTTTCTTCATCCCCTCCTCCCTGGACAGATAAGACAGAAAATCATTCATGGATGGGAGCGTATCCATAGGAAAATTCGCGTCGGCATTAAGCTAAAATGAACAATTTTTCACGAAAGTGGGAAGGACCCTATAAGGTCGTCGTTATCCCCCATCCAAACGCCTATGTAATAGATGACGATGAAGGAAATATGCTTAAACGCTGCCATCCAATTGTGTAAATTGTACTTGAAACTTTTTTGAAAGTCTTGTTCGATATACAAAAATGGCGTCGCTTCATTTGAGTAACTTAATGGCGAAATATTTCAGTTCAGAATCCTTAGGCAAAGGTGATGAAGGACTATACAAGACTAAGGCGTTTTAAACACTCCGTCGATATTGAAACACACAAGATATTAAGACGTTTGAAACACTTAGCCAAATTAAATAGATGAAAATTGAAGCGCATAAATGTTTCATTTCACAAAATGCCATAAATACAAAACGCCTTGCGTGGAGGACATAATGAAAAGAAGATTATGAATATGACAGAAAAACGACTAAGTAAAACCTATGATTATGCATAGTCACTTGGATGAGGATCTTCTTTTCGAGGATAAGGTTGGTGAAGTTCTTCTTCAATAGGCAAGGGCGGTGGTTAGGATGATATTTCCTCAAGCAGAGCGAATTCAGTTGTGGGCTTGCCCTTGGAGGAGGGAGGAGGAGACGCTCTAGATGATTCACTATTATTCGTCGAATCGTATTCATCCGCTGCTTTCTTCATCCCCTCCTCCCTGGACAGATAAGACAGAAAATCATTCATGGATGGGAGCGTATCCATAGGAAAATTCGCGTCGGCATTAAGCTAAAATGAACAATTTTTCACGAAAGTGGGAAGGACCCTATAAGGTCGTCGTTATCCCCCATCCAAACGCCTATGTAATAGATGACGATGAAGGAAATATGCTTAAACGCTGCCATCCAATTGTGTAAATTGTACTTGAAACTTTTATGAAAGTCTTGTTCGATATACAAATATGGAGTCGCTTCATTTTAGTAACTTAATGGCGAAATGCTTATGTTCTGAATCCTTAGGCAAAGGTGATGAAGGAGTATACAAGACTAAGGCGTTTTAAACACTCCGTCGATATTGAAACACACAAGATATTAAGACGTTTGAAACACTTAGCCAAATTAAATAGATGAAAATTGAAGCGCATAAATGTTTCATTTCACAAAATGCCATAAATACAAAACGCCTTGCGTGGAGGACATAATGAAAAGAAGATTATGAATATGACAGAAAAACGACTAAGTAAAACCTATGATTATGCATAGTCACTTGGAAGAGGATCTTCTTTTCGAGGATAAGGTTGGTGAAGTTCTTCTTCAATAGGCAAGGGCGGTGGTTAGGATGATATTTCCTCAAGCAGAGCGAATTCAGTTGTGGGCTTGCCCTTGGAGGAGGGAGGAGGAGACGCTCTAGATGATTCACTATTATTCGTCGAATCGTATTCATCCGCTGCTTTCTTCATCCCCTCCTCCCTGGACAGATAAGACAGAAAATCATTCATGGATGGGAGCGTATCCATAGGAAAATTCGCGTCGGCATTAAGCTAAAATGAACAATTTTTCACGAAAGTGGGAAGGACCCTATAAGGTCGTCGTTATCCCCCATCCAAACGCCTATGTAATAGATGACGATGAAGGAAAGAAGTTGAAGAATAATTTGAATTGTGAACATTTGAAAAAAATATGCTTAAACGCTGCCATCCAATTGTGTAAATTGTACTTGAAACTTTTATGAAAGTCTTGTTCGATATACAAAAATGGCGTCGCTTCATTTGAGTAACTTAATGGCGAAATATTTCAGTTCAGAATCCTTAGGCAAAGGTGATGAAGGACTATACAAGACTAAGGCGTTTTAAACACTCAGTCGATATTGAAACACACAAGATATTAAGACGTTTGAAAGACTTAGCCAAATTAAATAGATGAAAATTGAAGCGCATAAATGTTTTCATATCACAAATCGCCATAAATACAAAACGCCTTGCGAGGAAGACATAATGAAAAGGAGACTACAAATATGACAGAAAAATGACTAAGTAAAACCTATGATTATGCATAGTCACTTGGAAGAGGATCTTCTTTTCGAGGATAAGGTTGGTGAAGTTCTTCTTCAATAGGCAAGGGCGGTGGTTAGGATGATATTTCCTCAAGCAGAGCGAATTCAGTTGTGGGCTTGCCCTTGGAGGAGGGAGGAGGAGACGCTCTAGATGATTCACTATTATTCGTCGAATCGTATTCATCCGCTGCTTTCTTCATCCCCTCCTCCCTGGACAGATAAGACAGAAAATCATTCATGGATGGGAGCGTATCCATAGGAAAATTCGCGTCGGCATTAAGCTAAAATGAACAATTTTTCACGAAAGTGGGAAGGACCCTATAAGGTCGTCGTTATCCCCCATCCAAACGCCTATGTAATAGATGACGATGAAGGAAAGAAGTTGAAGAATAATTTTAATTGTGAACATTTGAAAAAAATATGCTTAAACGCTGCCATCCAATTGTGTAAATTCTACTTGAAACTTTTATGAAAGTCTTGTTCGATATACAAATATGGAGTCGCTTCATTTTAGTAACTTAATGGCGAAATGCTTATGTTATGAATCCTTAGGCAAAGGTGATGAAGGAGTATACAAGACTAAGGCGTTTTAAACACTCTGTCGATATTGAGACGTTTGAAACACTTAGCCAAATTAAATAGATGAAAATTGAAGCGCATAAATGTTTCATTTCACAAAATGCCATAAATACAAAACGCCTTGCGTGGAGGACATAATGAAAAGAACATTATGAATATGACAGAAAAACGACTAAGTAAAACCTATGATTATGCATAGTCACTTGGAAGAGGATCTTCTTTTCGAGGATAAGGTTGGTGAAGTTCTTCTTCAATAGGCAAGGGCTGTGGTTAGGATGATATTTCCTCAAGCAGAGCGAATTCAGTTGTGGGCTTGCCCTTGGAGGAGGGAGGAGGAGACGCTCTAGATGATTCACTATTATTCGTCGAATCGTATTCATCCGCTGCTTTCTTCATCCCCTCCTCCCTGGACAGATAAGACAGAAAATCATTCATGGATGGGAGCGTATCCATAGGAAAATTCGCGTCGGCATTAAGCTAAAATGAACAATTTTTCACGAAAGTGGGAAGGACCCTATAAGGTCGTCGTTATCCCCCATCCAAACGCCTATGTAATAGATGACGATGAAGGAAAGAAGTTGAAGAATAATTTTAATTGTGAACATTTGAAAAAAATATGCTTAAACGCTGCCATCCAATTGTGTAAATTGTACTTGAAATTTTTATGAAAGTCTTGTTCGATATACAAAAATGGCGTCGCTTCATTTGAGTAACTTAATGGCGAAATATTTCAGTTCAGAATCCTTAGGCAAAGGTGATGAAGGACTATACAAGACTAAGGCGTTTTAAACACTCCGTCGATATTGAAACACACAAGATATTAAGACGTTTGAAACACTTAGCCAAATTAAATAGATGAAAATTGAAGCGCATAAATGTTTCATTTCACAAAATGCCATAAATACAAAACGCCTTGCGTGGAGGACATAATAAAAAGAAGATTATGAATATGACAGAAAAACGACTAAGTAAAACCTATGATTATGCATAGTCACTTGGATGAGGATCTTCTTTTCGAGGATAAGGTTGGTGAAGTTCTTCTTCAATAGGCAAGGGCGGTGGTTAGGATGATATTTCCTCAAGCAGAGCGAATTCAGTTGTGGGCTTGCCCTTGGAGGAGGGAGGAGGAGACGCTCTAGATGATTCACTATTATTCGTCGAATCGTATTCATCCGCTGCTTTCTTCATCCCCTCCTCCCTGGACAGATAAGACAGAAAATCATTCATGGATGGGAGCGTATCCATAGGAAAATTCGCGTCGGCATTAAGCTAAAATGAACAATTTTTCACGAAAGTGGGAAGGACCCTATAAGGTCGTCGTTATCCCCCATCCAAACGCCTATGTAATAGATGACGATGAAGGAAAGAAGTTGAAGAATAATTTTAATTGTGAACATTTGAAAAAAATATGCTTCAACGCTGCCATCCAATTGTGTAAATTGTACTTGAAACTTTTATGAAAGTCTTGTTCGATATACAAAAATGGCGTCGCTTCATTTGAGTAACTTAATGGCGAAATATTTCAGTTCAGAATCCTTAGGCAAAGGTGATGAAGGACTATACAAGACTAAGGCGTTTTAAACACTCAGTCGATATTGAAACACACAAGATATTAAGACGTTTGAAAGACTTAGCCAAATTAAATAGATGAAAATTGAAGCGCATAAATGTTTTCATATCACAAATCGCCATAAATACAAAACGCCTTGCGAGGAAGACATAATGAAAAGGAGACTACAAATATGACAGAAAAATGACTAAGTAAAACCTATGATTATGCATAGTCACTTGGAAGAGGATCTTCTTTTCGAGGATAAGGTTGGTGAAGTTCTTCTTCAATAGGCAAGGGCGGTGGTTAGGATGATATTTCCTCAAGCAGAGCGAATTCAGTTGTGGGCTTGCCCTTGGAGGAGGGAGGAGGAGATGCTCTAGATGATTCACTATTATTCGTCGAATCGTATTCATCCGCTGCTTTCTTCATCCCCTCCTCCCTGGACAGATAAGACAGAAAATCATTCATGGATGGGAGCGTATCCATAGGAAAATTCGCGTCGGCATTAAGCTAAAATGAACAATTTTTCACGAAAGTGGGAAGGACCCTATAAGGTCGTCGTTATCCCCCATCCAAACGCCTATGTAATAGATGACGATGAAGGAAAGAAGTTGAAGAATAATTTTAATTGTGAACATTTGAAAAAAATATGCTTAAACGCTGCCATCCAATTGTGTAAATTCTACTTGAAACTTTTATGAAAGTCTTGTTCGATATACAAATATGGAGTCGCTTCATTTTAGTAACTTAATGGCGAAATGCTTATGTTATGAATCCTTAGGCAAAGGTGATGAAGGAGTATACAAGACTAAGGCGTTTTAAACACTCTGTCGATATTGAAACACACAAGATATTAAGACGTTTGAAACACTTAGCCAAATTAAATAGATGAAAATTGAAGCGCATAAATGTTTCATTTCACAAAATGCCATAAATACAAAACGCCTTGCGTGGAGGACATAATGAAAAGAAGATTATGAATATGACAGAAAAACGACTAAGTAAAACCTATGATTATGCATAGTCACTTGGAAGAGGATCTTCTTTTCGAGGATAAGGTTGGTGAAGTTCTTCTTCAATAGGCAAGGGCTGTGGTTAGGATGATATTTCCTCAAGCAGAGCGAATTCAGTTGTGGGCTTGCCCTTGGAGGAGGGAGGAGGAGACGCTCTAGATGATTCACTATTATTCGTCGAATCGTATTCATCCGCTGCTTTCTTCATCCCCTCCTCCCTGGACAGATAAGACAGAAAATCATTCATGGATGGGAGCGTATCCATAGGAAAATTCGCGTCGGCATTAAGCTAAAATGAACAATTTTTCACGAAAGTGGGAAGGACCCTATAAGGTCGTCGTTATCCCCCATCCAAACGCCTATGTAATAGATGACGATGAAGGAAAGAAGTTGAAGAATAATTTTAATTGTGAACATTTGAAAAAAATATGCTTCAACGCTGCCATCCAATTGTGTAAATTGTACTTGAAACTTTTATGAAAGTCTTGTTCGATATACAAAAATGGCGTCGCTTCATTTGAGTAACTTAATGGCGAAATATTTCAGTTCAGAATCCTTAGGCAAAGGTGATGAAGGACTATACAAGACTAAGGCGTTTTAAACACTCAGTCGATATTGAAACACACAAGATATTAAGACGTTTGAAAGACTTAGCCAAATTAAATAGATGAAAATTGAAGCGCATAAATGTTTTCATATCACAAATCGCCATAAATACAAAACGCCTTGCGAGGAAGACATAATGAAAAGGAGAGTACAAATATGACAGAAAAATGACTAAGTAAAACCTATGATTATGCATAGTCACTTGGAAGAGGATCTTCTTTTCGAGGATAAGGTTGGTGAAGTTCTTCTTCAATAGGCAAGGGCGGTGGTTAGGATGATATTTCCTCAAGCAGAGCGAATTCAGTTGTGGGCTTGCCCTTGGAGGAGGGAGGAGGAGACGCTCTAGATGATTCACTATTATTCGTCGAATCGTATTCATCCGCTGCTTTCTTCATCCCCTCCTCCCTGGACAGATAAGACAGAAAATCATTCATGGATGGGAGCGTATCCATAGGAAAATTCGCGTCGGCATTAAGCTAAAATGAACAATTTTTCACGAAAGTGGGAAGGACCCTATAAGGTCGTCGTTATCCCCCATCCAAACGCCTATGTAATAGATGACGATGAAGGAAAGAAGTTGAAGAATAATTTTAATTGTGAACATTTGAAAAAAATATGCTTAAACGCTGCCATCCAATTGTGTAAATTCTACTTGAAACTTTTATGAAAGTCTTGTTCGATATACAAATATGGAGTCGCTTCATTTTAGTAACTTAATGGCGAAATGCTTATGTTATGAATCCTTAGGCAAAGGTGATGAAGGAGTATACAAGACTAAGGCGTTTTAAACACTCTGTCGATATTGAGACGTTTGAAACACTTAGCCAAATTAAATAGATGAAAATTGAAGCGCATAAATGTTTCATTTCACAAAATGCCATAAATACAAAACGCCTTGCGTGGAGGACATAATGAAAAGAACATTATGAATATGACAGAAAAACGACTAAGTAAAACCTATGATTATGCATAGTCACTTGGAAGAGGATCTTCTTTTCGAGGATAAGGTTGGTGAAGTTCTTCTTCAATAGGCAAGGGCTGTGGTTAGGATGATATTTCCTCAAGCAGAGCGAATTCAGTTGTGGGCTTGCCCTTGGAGGAGGGAGGAGGAGACGCTCTAGATGATTCACTATTATTCGTCGAATCGTATTCATCCGCTGCTTTCTTCATCCCCTCCTCCCTGGACAGATAAGACAGAAAATCATTCATGGATGGGAGCGTATCCATAGGAAAATTCGCGTCGGCATTAAGCTAAAATGAACAATTTTTCACGAAAGTGGGAAGGACCCTATAAGGTCGTCGTTATCCCCCATCCAAACGCCTATGTAATAGATGACGATGAAGGAAAGAAGTTGAAGAATAATTTTAATTGTGAACATTTGAAAAAAATATGCTTAAACGCTGCCATCCAATTGTGTAAATTGTACTTGAAACTTTTATGAAAGTCTTGTTCGATATACAAAAATGGCGTCGCTTCATTTGAGTAACTTAATGGCGAAATATTTCAGTTCAGAATCCTTAGGCAAAGGTGATGAAGGACTATACAAGACTAAGGCGTTTTAAACACTCCGTCGATATTGAAACACACAAGATATTAAGACGTTTGAAACACTTAGCCAAATTAAATAGATGAAAATTGAAGCGCATAAATGTTTCATTTCACAAAATGCCATAAATACAAAACGCCTTGCGTGGAGGACATAATAAAAAGAAGATTATGAATATGACAGAAAAACGACTAAGTAAAACCTATGATTATGCATAGTCACTTGGATGAGGATCTTCTTTTCGAGGATAAGGTTGGTGAAGTTCTTCTTCAATAGGCAAGGGCGGTGGTTAGGATGATATTTCCTCAAGCAGAGCGAATTCAGTTGTGGGCTTGCCCTTGGAGGAGGGAGGAGGAGACGCTCTAGATGATTCACTATTATTCGTCGAATCGTATTCATCCGCTGCTTTCTTCATCCCCTCCTCCCTGGACAGATAAGACAGAAAATCATTCATGGATGGGAGCGTATCCATAGGAAAATTCGCGTCGGCATTAAGCTAAAATGAACAATTTTTCACGAAAGTGGGAAGGACCCTATAAGGTCGTCGTTATCCCCCATCCAAACGCCTATGTAATAGATGACGATGAAGGAAATATGCTTAAACGCTGCCATCCAATTGTGTAAATTGTACTTGAAACTTTTATGAAAGTCTTGTTCGATATACAAAAATGGCGTCGCTTCATTTGAGTAACTTAATGGCGAAATATTTCAGTTCAGAATCCTTAGGCAAAGGTGATGAAGGACTATACAAGACTAAGGCGTTTTAAACACTCCGTCGATATTGAAACACACAAGATATTAAGACGTTTGAAACACTTAGCCAAATTAAATAGATGAAAATTGAAGCGCATAAATGTTTCATTTCACAAAATGCCATAAATACAAAACGCCTTGCGTGGAGGACATAATGAAAAGAAGATTATGAATATGACAGAAAAACGACTAAGTAAAACCTATGATTATGCATAGTCACTTGGATGAGGATCTTCTTTTCGAGGATAAGGTTGGTGAAGTTCTTCTTCAATAGGCAAGGGCGGTGGTTAGGATGATATTTCCTCAAGCAGAGCGAATTCAGTTGTGGGCTTGCCCTTGGAGGAGGGAGGAGGAGACGCTCTAGATGATTCACTATTATTCGTCGAATCGTATTCATCCGCTGCTTTCTTCATCCCCTCCTCCCTGGACAGATAAGACAGAAAATCATTCATGGATGGGAGCGTATCCATAGGAAAATTCGCGTCGGCATTAAGCTAAAATGAACAATTTTTCACGAAAGTGGGAAGGACCCTATAAGGTCGTCGTTATCCCCCATCCAAACGCCTATGTAATAGATGACGATGAAGGAAATATGCTTAAACGCTGCCATCCAATTGTGTAAATTGTACTTGAAACTTTTATGAAAGTCTTGTTCGATATACAAAAATGGCGTCGCTTCATTTGAGTAACTTAATGGCGAAATATTTCAGTTCAGAATCCTTAGGCAAAGGTGATGAAGGACTATACAAGACTAAGGCGTTTTAAACACTCCGTCGATATTGAAACACACAAGATATTAAGACGTTTGAAACACTTAGCCAAATTAAATAGATGAAAATTGAAGCGCATAAATGTTTCATTTCACAAAATGCCATAAATACAAAACGCCTTGCGTGGAGGACATAATGAAAAGAAGATTATGAATATGACAGAAAAACGACTAAGTAAAACCTATGATTATGCATAGTCACTTGGATGAGGATCTTCTTTTCGAGGATAAGGTTGGTGAAGTTCTTCTTCAATAGGCAAGGGCGGTGGTTAGGATGATATTTCCTCAAGCAGAGCGAATTCAGTTGTGGGCTTGCCCTTGGAGGAGGGAGGAGGAGACGCTCTAGATGATTCACTATTATTCGTCGAATCGTATTCATCCGCTGCTTTCTTCATCCCCTCCTCCCTGGACAGATAAGACAGAAAATCATTCATGGATGGGAGCGTATCCATAGGAAAATTCGCGTCGGCATTAAGCTAAAATGAACAATTTTTCACGAAAGTGGGAAGGACCCTATAAGGTCGTCGTTATCCCCCATCCAAACGCCTATGTAATAGATGACGATGAAGGAAATATGCTTAAACGCTGCCATCCAATTGTGTAAATTGTACTTGAAACTTTTATGAAAGTCTTGTTCGATATACAAATATGGAGTCGCTTCATTTTAGTAACTTAATGGCGAAATGCTTATGTTCTGAATCCTTAGGCAAAGGTGATGAAGGAGTATACAAGACTAAGGCGTTTTAAACACTCCGTCGATATTGAAACACACAAGATATTAAGACGTTTGAAACACTTAGCCAAATTAAATAGATGAAAATTGAAGCGCATAAATGTTTCATTTCACAAAATGCCATAAATACAAAACGCCTTGCGTGGAGGACATAATGAAAAGAAGATTATGAATATGACAGAAAAACGACTAAGTAAAACCTATGATTATGCATAGTCACTTGGAAGAGGATCTTCTTTTCGAGGATAAGGTTGGTGAAGTTCTTCTTCAATAGGCAAGGGCGGTGGTTAGGATGATATTTCCTCAAGCAGAGCGAATTCAGTTGTGGGCTTGCCCTTGGAGGAGGGAGGAGGAGACGCTCTAGATGATTCACTATTATTCGTCGAATCGTATTCATCCGCTGCTTTCTTCATCCCCTCCTCCCTGGACAGATAAGACAGAAAATCATTCATGGATGGGAGCGTATCCATAGGAAAATTCGCGTCGGCATTAAGCTAAAATGAACAATTTTTCACGAAAGTGGGAAGGACCCTATAAGGTCGTCGTTATCCCCCATCCAAACGCCTATGTAATAGATGACGATGAAGGAAAGAAGTTGAAGAATAATTTGAATTGTGAACATTTGAAAAAAATATGCTTAAACGCTGCCATCCAATTGTGTAAATTGTACTTGAAACTTTTATGAAAGTCTTGTTCGATATACAAAAATGGCGTCGCTTCATTTGAGTAACTTAATGGCGAAATATTTCAGTTCAGAATCCTTAGGCAAAGGTGATGAAGGACTATACAAGACTAAGGCGTTTTAAACACTCAGTCGATATTGAAACACACAAGATATTAAGACGTTTGAAAGACTTAGCCAAATTAAATAGATGAAAATTGAAGCGCATAAATGTTTTCATATCACAAATCGCCATAAATACAAAACGCCTTGCGAGGAAGACATAATGAAAAGGAGACTACAAATATGACAGAAAAATGACTAAGTAAAACCTATGATTATGCATAGTCACTTGGAAGAGGATCTTCTTTTCGAGGATAAGGTTGGTGAAGTTCTTCTTCAATAGGCAAGGGCGGTGGTTAGGATGATATTTCCTCAAGCAGAGCGAATTCAGTTGTGGGCTTGCCCTTGGAGGAGGGAGGAGGAGACGCTCTAGATGATTCACTATTATTCGTCGAATCGTATTCATCCGCTGCTTTCTTCATCCCCTCCTCCCTGGACAGATAAGACAGAAAATCATTCATGGATGGGAGCGTATCCATAGGAAAATTCGCGTCGGCATTAAGCTAAAATGAACAATTTTTCACGAAAGTGGGAAGGACCCTATAAGGTCGTCGTTATCCCCCATCCAAACGCCTATGTAATAGATGACGATGAAGGAAAGAAGTTGAAGAATAATTTTAATTGTGAACATTTGAAAAAAATATGCTTAAACGCTGCCATCCAATTGTGTAAATTCTACTTGAAACTTTTATGAAAGTCTTGTTCGATATACAAATATGGAGTCGCTTCATTTTAGTAACTTAATGGCGAAATGCTTATGTTATGAATCCTTAGGCAAAGGTGATGAAGGAGTATACAAGACTAAGGCGTTTTAAACACTCTGTCGATATTGAAACACACAAGATATTGAGACGTTTGAAACACTTAGCCAAATTAAATAGATGAAAATTGAAGCGCATAAATGTTTCATTTCACAAAATGCCATAAATACAAAACGCCTTGCGTGGAGGACATAATGAAAAGAACATTATGAATATGACAGAAAAACGACTAAGTAAAACCTATGATTATGCATAGTCACTTGGAAGAGGATCTTCTTTTCGAGGATAAGGTTGGTGAAGTTCTTCTTCAATAGGCAAGGGCTGTGGTTAGGATGATATTTCCTCAAGCAGAGCGAATTCAGTTGTGGGCTTGCCCTTGGAGGAGGGAGGAGGAGACGCTCTAGATGATTCACTATTATTCGTCGAATCGTATTCATCCGCTGCTTTCTTCATCCCCTCCTCCCTGGACAGATAAGACAGAAAATCATTCATGGATGGGAGCGTATCCATAGGAAAATTCGCGTCGGCATTAAGCTAAAATGAACAATTTTTCACGAAAGTGGGAAGGACCCTATAAGGTCGTCGTTATCCCCCATCCAAACGCCTATGTAATAGATGACGATGAAGGAAAGAAGTTGAAGAATAATTTTAATTGTGAACATTTGAAAAAAATATGCTTAAACGCTGCCATCCAATTGTGTAAATTGTACTTGAAACTTTTATGAAAGTCTTGTTCGATATACAAAAATGGCGTCGCTTCATTTGAGTAACTTAATGGCGAAATATTTCAGTTCAGAATCCTTAGGCAAAGGTGATGAAGGACTATACAAGACTAAGGCGTTTTAAACACTCCGTCGATATTGAAACACACAAGATATTAAGACGTTTGAAAGACTTAGCCAAATTAAATAGATGAAAATTGAAGCGCATAAATGTTTTCATATCACAAATCGCCATAAATACAAAACGCCTTGCGAGGAAGACATAATGAAAAGGAGACTACAAATATGACAGAAAAATGACTAAGTAAAACCTATGATTATGCATAGTCACTTGGAAGAGGATCTTCTTTTCGAGGATAAGGTTGGTGAAGTTCTTCTTCAATAGGCAAGGGCGGTGGTTAGGATGATATTTCCTCAAGCAGAGCGAATTCAGTTGTGGGCTTGCCCTTGGAGGAGGGAGGAGGAGACGCTCTAGATGATTCACTATTATTCGTCGAATCGTATTCATCCGCTGCTTTCTTCATCCCCTCCTCCCTGGACAGATAAGACAGAAAATCATTCATGGATGGGAGCGTATCCATAGGAAAATTCGCGTCGGCATTAAGCTAAAATGAACAATTTTTCACGAAAGTGGGAAGGACCCTATAAGGTCGTCGTTATCCCCCATCCAAACGCCTATGTAATAGATGACGATGAAGGAAAGAAGTTGAAGAATAATTTTAATTGTGAACATTTGAAAAAAATATGCTTAAACGCTGCCATCCAATTGTGTAAATTGTACTTGAAACTTTTATGAAAGTCTTGTTCGATATACAAAAATGGCGTCGCTTCATTTGAGTAACTTAATGGCGAAATATTTCAGTTCAGAATCCTTAGGCAAAGGTGATGAAGGACTATACAAGACTAAGGCGTTTTAAACACTCCGTCGATATTGAAACACACAAGATATTAAGACGTTTGAAACACTTAGCCAAATTAAATAGATGAAAATTGAAGCGCATAAATGTTTCATTTCACAAAATGCCATAAATACAAAACGCCTTGCGTGGAGGACATAATGAAAAGAAGATTATGAATATGACAGAAAAACGACTAAGTAAAACCTATGATTATGCATAGTCACTTGGATGAGGATCTTCTTTTCGAGGATAAGGTTGGTGAAGTTCTTCTTCAATAGGCAAGGGCGGTGGTTAGGATGATATTTCCTCAAGCAGAGCGAATTCAGTTGTGGGCTTGCCCTTGGAGGAGGGAGGAGGAGACGCTCTAGATGATTCACTATTATTCGTCGAATCGTATTCATCCGCTGCTTTCTTCATCCCCTCCTCCCTGGACAGATAAGACAGAAAATCATTCATGGATGGGAGCGTATCCATAGGAAAATTCGCGTCGGCATTAAGCTAAAATGAACAATTTTTCACGAAAGTGGGAAGGACCCTATAAGGTCGTCGTTATCCCCCATCCAAATGCCTATGTAATAGATGACGATGAAGGAAATATGCTTAAACGCTGCCATCCAATTGTGTAAATTGTACTTGAAACTTTTATGAAAGTCTTGTTCGATATACAAATATGGAGTCGCTTCATTTTAGTAACTTAATGGCGAAATGCTTATGTTCTGAATCCTTAGGCAAAGGTGATGAAGGAGTATACAAGACTAAGGCGTTTTAAACACTCCGTCGATATTGAAACACACAAGATATTAAGACGTTTGAAACACTTAGCCAAATTAAATAGATGAAAATTGAAGCGCATAAATGTTTCATTTCACAAAATGCCATAAATACAAAACGCCTTGCGTGGAGGACATAATGAAAAGAAGATTATGAATATGACAGAAAAACGACTAAGTAAAACCTATGATTATGCATAGTCACTTGGAAGAGGATCTTCTTTTCGAGGATAAGGTTGGTGAAGTTCTTCTTCAATAGGCAAGGGCGGTGGTTAGGATGATATTTCCTCAAGCAGAGCGAATTCAGTTGTGGGCTTGCCCTTGGAGGAGGGAGGAGGAGACGCTCTAGATGATTCACTATTATTCGTCGAATCGTATTCATCCGCTGCTTTCTTCATCCCCTCCTCCCTGGACAGATAAGACAGAAAATCATTCATGGATGGGAGCGTATCCATAGGAAAATTCGCGTCGGCATTAAGCTAAAATGAACAATTTTTCACGAAAGTGGGAAGGACCCTATAAGGTCGTCGTTATCCCCCATCCAAACGCCTATGTAATAGATGACGATGAAGGAAAGAAGTTGAAGAATAATTTGAATTGTGAACATTTGAAAAAAATATGCTTAAACGCTGCCATCCAATTGTGTAAATTGTACTTGAAACTTTTATGAAAGTCTTGTTCGATATACAAAAATGGCGTCGCTTCATTTGAGTAACTTAATGGCGAAATATTTCAGTTCAGAATCCTTAGGCAAAGGTGATGAAGGACTATACAAGACTAAGGCGTTTTAAACACTCAGTCGATATTGAAACACACAAGATATTAAGACGTTTGAAAGACTTAGCCAAATTAAATAGATGAAAATTGAAGCGCATAAATGTTTTCATATCACAAATCGCCATAAATACAAAACGCCTTGCGAGGAAGACATAATGAAAAGGAGACTACAAATATGACAGAAAAATGACTAAGTAAAACCTATGATTATGCATAGTCACTTGGAAGAGGATCTTCTTTTCGAGGATAAGGTTGGTGAAGTTCTTCTTCAATAGGCAAGGGCGGTGGTTAGGATGATATTTCCTCAAGCAGAGCGAATTCAGTTGTGGGCTTGCCCTTGGAGGAGGGAGGAGGAGACGCTCTAGATGATTCACTATTATTCGTCGAATCGTATTCATCCGCTGCTTTCTTCATCCCCTCCTCCCTGGACAGATAAGACAGAAAATCATTCATGGATGGGAGCGTATCCATAGGAAAATTCGCGTCGGCATTAAGCTAAAATGAACAATTTTTCACGAAAGTGGGAAGGACCCTATAAGGTCGTCGTTATCCCCCATCCAAACGCCTATGTAATAGATGACGATGAAGGAAAGAAGTTGAAGAATAATTTTAATTGTGAACATTTGAAAAAAATATGCTTAAACGCTGCCATCCAATTGTGTAAATTGTACTTGAAACTTTTATGAAAGTCTTGTTCGATATACAAATATGGCGTCGCTTCATTTTAGTAACTTAATGGCGAAATGCTTATGTTCTGAATCCTTAGGCAAAGGTGATGAAGGAGTATACAAGACTAAGGCGTTTTAAACACTCTGTCGATATTGAAACACACAAGATATTAAGACGTTTGAAACACTTAGCCAAATTAAATAGATGAAAATTGAAGCGCATAAATGTTTCATTTCACAAAATGCCATAAATACAAAACGCCTTGCGTGGAGGACATAATGAAAAGAAGATTATGAATATGACAAAAAAACGACTAAGTAAAACCTATGATTATGCATAGTCACTTGGAAGAGGATCTTCTTTTCGAGGATAAGGTTGGTGAAGTTCTTCTTAAATAGGCAAGGGCGGTGGTTAGGATGATATTTCCTCAAGCAGAGCGAATTCAGTTGTGGGCTTGCCCTTGGAGGAGGGAGGAGGAGACGCTCTAGATGATTCACTATTATTCGTCGAATCGTATTCATCCGCTGCTTTCTTCATCCCCTCCTCCCTGGACAGATAAGACAGAAAATCATTCATGGATGGGAGCGTATCCATAGGAAAATTCGCGTCGGCATTAAGCTAAAATGAACAATTTTTCACGAAAGTGGGAAGGACCCTATAAGGTCGTCGTTATCCCCCATCCAAACGCCTATGTAATAGATGACGATGAAGGAAAGAAGTTGAAGAATAATTTTAATTGTGAACATTTGAAAAAAATATGCTTCAACGCTGCCATCCAATTGTGTAAATTGTACTTGAAACTTTTATGAAAGTCTTGTTCGATATACAAAAATGGCGTCGCTTCATTTGAGTAACTTAATGGCGAAATATTTCAGTTCAGAATCCTTAGGCAAAGGTGA
Organism: Chamaenerion angustifolium; assembly: GCA_946814005.1. NCBI lineage: Eukaryota > Viridiplantae > Streptophyta > Magnoliopsida > Myrtales > Onagraceae > Chamaenerion > Chamaenerion angustifolium. The sequence goes on from OX328279.1 coordinate 9,907,526, forward strand.
TGAAGGACTATACAAGACTAAGGCGTTTTAAACACTCAGTCGATATTGAAACACACAAGATATTAAGACGTTTGAAAGACTTAGCCAAATTAAATAGATGAAAATTGAAGCGCATAAATGTTTTCATATCACAAATCGCCATAAATACAAAACGCCTTGCGAGGAAGACATAATGAAAAGGAGAGTACAAATATGACAGAAAAATGACTAAGTAAAACCTATGATTATGCATAGTCACTTGGAAGAGGATCTTCTTTTCGAGGATAAGGTTGGTGAAGTTCTTCTTCAATAGGCAAGGGCGGTGGTTAGGATGATATTTCCTCAAGCAGAGCGAATTCAGTTGTGGGCTTGCCCTTGGAGGAGGGAGGAGGAGATGCTCTAGATGATTCACTATTATTCGTCGAATCGTATTCATCCGCTGCTTTCTTCATCCCCTCCTCCCTGGACAGATAAGACAGAAAATCATTCATGGATGGGAGCGTATCCATAGGAAAATTCGCGTCGGCATTAAGCTAAAATGAACAATTTTTCACGAAAGTGGGAAGGACCCTATAAGGTCGTCGTTATCCCCCATCCAAACGCCTATGTAATAGATGACGATGAAGGAAAGAAGTTGAAGAATAATTTTAATTGTGAACATTTGAAAAAAATATGCTTAAACGCTGCCATCCAATTGTGTAAATTGTACTTGAAACTTTTATGAAAGTCTTGTTCGATATACAAATATGGAGTCGCTTCATTTTAGTAACTTAATGGCGAAATGCTTATGTTCTGAATCCTTAGGCAAAGGTGATGAAGGAGTATACAAGACTAAGGCGTTTTAAACACTCTGTCGATATTGAAACACACAAGATATTAAGACGTTTGAAACACTTAGCCAAATTAAATAGATGAAAATTGAAGAGCATAAATGTTTCATTTCACAAAATGCCATAAATACAAAACGCCTTGCGTGGAGGACATAATGAAAAGAAGATTATGAATATGACAGAAAAACGACTAAGTAAAACCTATGATTATGCATAGTCACTTGGAAGAGGATCTTCTTTTCGAGGATAAGGTTGGTGAAGTTCTTCTTAAATAGGCAAGGGCGGTGGTTAGGATGATATTTCCTCAAGCAGAGCGAATTCAGTTGTGGGCTTGCCCTTGGAGGAGGGAGGAGGAGACGCTCTAGATGATTCACTATTATTCGTCGAATCGTATTCATCCGCTGCTTTCTTCATCCCCTCCTCCCTGGACAGATAAGACAGAAAATCATTCATGGATGGGAGCGTATCCATAGGAAAATTCGCGTCGGCATTAAGCTAAAATGAACAATTTTTCACGAAAGTGGGAAGGACCCTATAAGGTCGTCGTTATCCCCCATCCAAACGCCTATGTAATAGATGACGATGAAGGAAAGAAGTTGAAGAATAATTTTAATTGTGAACATTTGAAAAAAATATGCTTAAACGCTGCCATCCAATTGTGTAAATTCTACTTGAAACTTTTATGAAAGTCTTGTTCGATATACAAATATGGAGTCGCTTCATTTTAGTAACTTAATGGCGAAATGCTTATGTTATGAATCCTTAGGCAAAGGTGATGAAGGAGTATACAAGACTAAGGCGTTTTAAACACTCTGTCGATATTGAAACACACAAGATATTGAGACGTTTGAAACACTTAGCCAAATTAAATAGATGAAAATTGAACCGCATAAATGTTTCATTTCACAAAATGCCATAAATACAAAACGCCTTGCGTGGAGGACATAATGAAAAGAACATTATGAATATGACAGAAAAACGACTAAGTAAAACCTATGATTATGCATAGTCACTTGGAAGAGGATCTTCTTTTCGAGGATAAGGTTGGTGAAGTTCTTCTTCAATAGGCAAGGGCTGTGGTTAGGATGATATTTCCTCAAGCAGAGCGAATTCAGTTGTGGGCTTGCCCTTGGAGGAGGGAGGAGGAGACGCTCTAGATGATTCACTATTATTCGTCGAATCGTATTCATCCGCTGCTTTCTTCATCCCCTCCTCCCTGGACAGATAAGACAGAAAATCATTCATGGATGGGAGCGTATCCATAGGAAAATTCGCGTCGGCATTAAGCTAAAATGAACAATTTTTCACGAAAGTGGGAAGGACCCTATAAGGTCGTCGTTATCCCCCATCCAAACGCCTATGTAATAGATGACGATGAAGGAAAGAAGTTGAAGAATAATTTTAATTGTGAACATTTGAAAAAAATATGCTTAAACGCTGCCATCCAATTGTGTAAATTGTACTTGAAACTTTTATGAAAGTCTTGTTCGATATACAAAAATGGCGTCGCTTCATTTGAGTAACTTAATGGCGAAATATTTCAGTTCAGAATCCTTAGGCAAAGGTGATGAAGGACTATACAAGACTAAGGCGTTTTAAACACTCCGTCGATATTGAAACACACAAGATATTAAGACGTTTGAAACACTTAGCCAAATTAAATAGATGAAAATTGAAGCGCATAAATGTTTCATTTCACAAAATGCCATAAATACAAAACGCCTTGCGTGGAGGACATAATGAAAAGAAGATTATGAATATGACAGAAAAACGACTAAGTAAAACCTATGATTATGCATAGTCACTTGGATGAGGATCTTCTTTTCGAGGATAAGGTTGGTGAAGTTCTTCTTCAATAGGCAAGGGCGGTGGTTAGGATGATATTTCCTCAAGCAGAGCGAATTCAGTTGTGGGCTTGCCCTTGGAGGAGGGAGGAGGAGACGCTCTAGATGATTCACTATTATTCGTCGAATCGTATTCATCCGCTGCTTTCTTCATCCCCTCCTCCCTGGACAGATAAGACAGAAAATAATTCATGGATGGGAGCGTATCCATAGGAAAATTCGCGTCGGCATTAAGCTAAAATGAACAATTTTTCACGAAAGTGGGAAGGACCCTATAAGGTCGTCGTTATCCCCCATCCAAACGCCTATGTAATAGATGACGATGAAGGAAATATGCTTAAACGCTGCCATCCAATTGTGTAAATTGTACTTGAAACTTTTATGAAAGTCTTGTTCGATATACAAATATGGAGTCGCTTCATTTTAGTAACTTAATGGCGAAATGCTTATGTTCTGAATCCTTAGGCAAAGGTGATGAAGGAGTATACAAGACTAAGGCGTTTTAAACACTCCGTCGATATTGAAACACACAAGATATTAAGACGTTTGAAACACTTAGCCAAATTAAATAGATGAAAATTGAAGCGCATAAATGTTTCATTTCACAAAATGCCATAAATACAAAACGCCTTGCGTGGAGGACATAATGAAAAGAAGATTATGAATATGACAGAAAAACGACTAAGTAAAACCTATGATTATGCATAGTCACTTGGAAGAGGATCTTCTTTTCGAGGATAAGGTTGGTGAAGTTCTTCTTCAATAGGCAAGGGCGGTGGTTAGGATGATATTTCCTCAAGCAGAGCGAATTCAGTTGTGGGCTTGCCCTTGGAGGAGGGAGGAGGAGACGCTCTAGATGATTCACTATTATTCGTCGAATCGTATTCATCCGCTGCTTTCTTCATCCCCTCCTCCCTGGACAGATAAGACAGAAAATCATTCATGGATGGGAGCGTATCCATAGGAAAATTCGCGTCGGCATTAAGCTAAAATGAACAATTTTTCACGAAAGTGGGAAGGACCCTATAAGGTCGTCGTTATCCCCCATCCAAACGCCTATGTAATAGATGACGATGAAGGAAAGAAGTTGAAGAATAATTTTAATTGTGAACATTTGAAAAAAATATGCTTAAACGCTGCCATCCAATTGTGTAAATTGTACTTGAAACTTTTATGAAAGTCTTGTTCGATATACAAAAATGGCGTCGCTTCATTTGAGTAACTTAATGGCGAAATATTTCAGTTCAGAATCCTTAGGCAAAGGTGATGAAGGACTATACAAGACTAAGGCGTTTTAAACACTCAGTCGATATTGAAACACACAAGATATTAAGACGTTTGAAAGACTTAGCCAAATAAATAGATGAAAATTGAAGCGCATAAATGTTTTCATATCACAAATCGCCATAAATACAAAACGCCTTGCGAGGAAGACATAATGAAAAGGAGACTACAAATATGACAGAAAAATGACTAAGTAAAACCTATGATTATGCATAGTCACTTGGAAGAGGATCTTCTTTTCGAGGATAAGGTTGGTGAAGTTCTTCTTCAATAGGCAAGGGCTGTGGTTAGGATGATATTTCCTCAAGCAGAGCGAATTCAGTTGTGGGCTTGCCCTTGGAGGAGGGAGGAGGAGACGCTCTAGATGATTCACTATTATTCGTCGAATCGTATTCATCCGCTGCTTTCTTCATCCCCTCCTCCCTGGACAGATAAGACAGAAAATCATTCATGGATGGGAGCGTATCCATAGGAAAATTCGCGTCGGCATTAAGCTAAAATGAACAATTTTTCACGAAAGTGGGAAGGACCCTATAAGGTCGTCGTTATCCCCCATCCAAACGCCTATGTAATAGATGACGATGAAGGAAAGAAGTTGAAGAATAATTTTAATTGTGAACATTTGAAAAAAATATGCTTAAACGCTGCCATCCAATTGTGTAAATTCTACTTGAAACTTTTATGAAAGTCTTGTTCGATATACAAATATGGAGTCGCTTCATTTTAGTAACTTAATGGCGAAATGCTTATGTTATGAATCCTTAGGCAAAGGTGATGAAGGAGTATACAAGACTAAGGCGTTTTAAACACTCTGTCGATATTGAAACACACAAGATATTGAGACGTTTGAAACACTTAGCCAAATTAAATAGATGAAAATTGAACCGCATAAATGTTTCATTTCACAAAATGCCATAAATACAAAACGCCTTGCGTGGAGGACATAATGAAAAGAACATTATGAATATGACAGAAAAACGACTAAGTAAAACCTATGATTATGCATAGTCACTTGGAAGAGGATCTTCTTTTCGAGGATAAGGTTGGTGAAGTTCTTCTTCAATAGGCAAGGGCTGTGGTTAGGATGATATTTCCTCAAGCAGAGCGAATTCAGTTGTGGGCTTGCCCTTGGAGGAGGGAGGAGGAGACGCTCTAGATGATTCACTATTATTCGTCGAATCGTATTCATCCGCTGCTTTCTTCATCCCCTCCTCCCTGGACAGATAAGACAGAAAATCATTCATGGATGGGAGCGTATCCATAGGAAAATTCGCGTCGGCATTAAGCTAAAATGAACAATTTTTCACGAAAGTGGGAAGGACCCTATAAGGTCGTCGTTATCCCCCATCCAAACGCCTATGTAATAGATGACGATGAAGGAAAGAAGTTGAAGAATAATTTTAATTGTGAACATTTGAAAAAAATATGCTTAAACGCTGCCATCCAATTGTGTAAATTGTACTTGAAACTTTTATGAAAGTCTTGTTCGATATACAAAAATGGCGTCGCTTCATTTGAGTAACTTAATGGCGAAATATTTCAGTTCAGAATCCTTAGGCAAAGGTGATGAAGGACTATACAAGACTAAGGCGTTTTAAACACTCCGTCGATATTGAAACACACAAGATATTAAGACGTTTGAAACACTTAGCCAAATTAAATAGATGAAAATTGAAGCGCATAAATGTTTCATTTCACAAAATGCCATAAATACAAAACGCCTTGCGTGGAGGACATAATGAAAAGAAGATTATGAATATGACAGAAAAACGACTAAGTAAAACCTATGATTATGCATAGTCACTTGGATGAGGATCTTCTTTTCGAGGATAAGGTTGGTGAAGTTCTTCTTCAATAGGCAAGGGCGGTGGTTAGGATGATATTTCCTCAAGCAGAGCGAATTCAGTTGTGGGCTTGCCCTTGGAGGAGGGAGGAGGAGACGCTCTAGATGATTCACTATTATTCGTCGAATCGTATTCATCCGCTGCTTTCTTCATCCCCTCCTCCCTGGACAGATAAGACAGAAAATCATTCATGGATGGGAGCGTATCCATAGGAAAATTCGCGTCGGCATTAAGCTAAAATGAACAATTTTTCACGAAAGTGGGAAGGACCCTATAAGGTCGTCGTTATCCCCCATCCAAACGCCTATGTAATAGATGACGATGAAGGAAATATGCTTAAACGCTGCCATCCAATTGTGTAAATTGTACTTGAAACTTTTATGAAAGTCTTGTTCGATATACAAATATGGAGTCGCTTCATTTTAGTAACTTAATGGCGAAATGCTTATGTTCTGAATCCTTAGGCAAAGGTGATGAAGGAGTATACAAGACTAAGGCGTTTTAAACACTCCGTCGATATTGAAACACACAAGATATTAAGACGTTTGAAACACTTAGCCAAATTAAATAGATGAAAATTGAAGCGCATAAATGTTTCATTTCACAAAATGCCATAAATACAAAACGCCTTGCGTGGAGGACATAATGAAAAGAAGATTATGAATATGACAGAAAAACGACTAAGTAAAACCTATGATTATGCATAGTCACTTGGAAGAGGATCTTCTTTTCGAGGATAAGGTTGGTGAAGTTCTTCTTCAATAGGCAAGGGCGGTGGTTAGGATGATATTTCCTCAAGCAGAGCGAATTCAGTTGTGGGCTTGCCCTTGGAGGAGGGAGGAGGAGACGCTCTAGATGATTCACTATTATTCGTCGAATCGTATTCATCCGCTGCTTTCTTCATCCCCTCCTCCCTGGACAGATAAGACAGAAAATCATTCATGGATGGGAGCGTATCCATAGGAAAATTCGCGTCGGCATTAAGCTAAAATGAACAATTTTTCACGAAAGTGGGAAGGACCCTATAAGGTCGTCGTTATCCCCCATCCAAACGCCTATGTAATAGATGACGATGAAGGAAAGAAGTTGAAGAATAATTTTAATTGTGAACATTTGAAAAAAATATGCTTAAACGCTGCCATCCAATTGTGTAAATTGTACTTGAAACTTTTATGAAAGTCTTGTTCGATATACAAAAATGGCGTCGCTTCATTTGAGTAACTTAATGGCGAAATATTTCAGTTCAGAATCCTTAGGCAAAGGTGATGAAGGACTATACAAGACTAAGGCGTTTTAAACACTCAGTCGATATTGAAACACACAAGATATTAAGACGTTTGAAAGACTTAGCCAAATAAATAGATGAAAATTGAAGCGCATAAATGTTTTCATATCACAAATCGCCATAAATACAAAACGCCTTGCGAGGAAGACATAATGAAAAGGAGACTACAAATATGACAGAAAAATGACTAAGTAAAACCTATGATTATGCATAGTCACTTGGAAGAGGATCTTCTTTTCGAGGATAAGGTTGGTGAAGTTCTTCTTCAATAGGCAAGGGCGGTGGTTAGGATGATATTTCCTCAAGCAGAGCGAATTCAGTTGTGGGCTTGCCCTTGGAGGAGGGAGGAGGAGACGCTCTAGATGATTCACTATTATTCGTCGAATCGTATTCATCCGCTGCTTTCTTCATCCCCTCCTCCCTGGACAGATAAGACAGAAAATCATTCATGGATGGGAGCGTATCCATAGGAAAATTCGCGTCGGCATTAAGCTAAAATGAACAATTTTTCACGAAAGTGGGAAGGACCCTATAAGGTCGTCGTTATCCCCCATCCAAACGCCTATGTAATAGATGACGATGAAGGAAAGAAGTTGAAGAATAATTTTAATTGTGAACATTTGAAAAAAATATGCTTAAACGCTGCCATCCAATTGTGTAAATTGTACTTGAAACTTTTATGAAAGTCTTGTTCGATATACAAATATGGCGTCGCTTCATTTTAGTAACTTAATGGCGAAATGCTTATGTTCTGAATCCTTAGGCAAAGGTGATGAAGGAGTATACAAGACTAAGGCGTTTTAAACACTCTGTCGATATTGAAACACACAAGATATTAAGACGTTTGAAACACTTAGCCAAATTAAATAGATGAAAATTGAAGCGCATAAATGTTTCATTTCACTAAATGCCATAAATACAAAACGCCTTGCGTGGAGGACATAATGAAAAGAAGATTATGAATATGACAGAAAAACGACTAAGTAAAACCTATGATTATGCATAGTCACTTGGATGAGGATCTTCTTTTCGAGGATAAGGTTGGTGAAGTTCTTCTTCAATAGGCAAGGGCGGTGGTTAGGATGATATTTCCTCAAGCAGAGCGAATTCAGTTGTGGGCTTGCCCTTAGAGGAGGGAGGAGGAGACGCTCTAGATGATTCACTATTATTCGTCGAATCGTATTCATCCGCTGCTTTCTTCATCCCCTCCTCCCTGGACAGATAAGACAGAAAATCATTCATGGATGGGAACGTATCCATAGGAAAATTCGCGTCGGCATTAAGCTAAAATGAACAATTTTTCACGAAAGTGGGAAGGACCCTATAAGGTCGTCGTTATCCCCCATCCAAACGCCTATGTAATAGATGACGATGAAGGAAAGAAGTTGAAGAATAATTTTAATTGTGAACATTTGAAAAAAATATGCTTAAACGCTGCCATCCAATTGTGTAAATTGTACTTGAAACTTTTATGAAAGTCTTGTTCGATATACAAAAATGGCGTCGCTTCATTTGAGTAACTTAATGGCGAAATATTTCAGTTCAGAATCCTTAGGCAAAGGTGATGAAGGACTATACAAGACTAAGGCGTTTTAAACACTCAGTCGATATTGAAACACACAAGATATTAAGACGTTTGAAAGACTTAGCCAAATAAATAGATGAAAATTGAAGCGCATAAATGTTTTCATATCACAACTCGCCATAAATACAAAACGCCTTGCGAGGAAGACATAATGAAAAGGAGACTACAAATATGACAGAAAAATGACTAAGTAAAACCTATGATTATGCATAGTCACTTGGAAGAGGATCTTCTTTTCGAGGATAAGGTTGGTGAAGTTCTTCTTCAATAGGCAAGGGCGGTGGTTAGGATGATATTTCCTCAAGCAGAGCGAATTCAGTTGTGGGCTTGCCCTTGGAGGAGGGAGGAGGAGACGCTCTAGATGATTCACTATTATTCGTCGAATCGTATTCATCCGCTGCTTTCTTCATCCCCTCCTCCCTGGACAGATAAGACAGAAAATCATTCATGGATGGGAGCGTATCCATAGGAAAATTCGCGTCGGCATTAAGCTAAAATGAACAATTTTTCACGAAAGTGGGAAGGACCCTATAAGGTCGTCGTTATCCCCCATCCAAACGCCTATGTAATAGATGACGATGAAGGAAAGAAGTTGAAGAATAATTTTAATTGTGAACATTTGAAAAAAATATGCTTAAACGCTGCCATCCAATTGTGTAAATTCTACTTGAAACTTTTATGAAAGTCTTGTTCGATATACAAATATGGAGTCGCTTCATTTTAGTAACTTAATGGCGAAATGCTTATGTTATGAATCCTTAGGCAAAGGTGATGAAGGAGTATACAAGACTAAGGCGTTTTAAACACTCTGTCGATATTGAAACACACAAGATATTGAGACGTTTGAAACACTTAGCCAAATTAAATAGATGAAAATTGAACCGCATAAATGTTTCATTTCACAAAATGCCATAAATACAAAACGCCTTGCGTGGAGGACATAATGAAAAGAACATTATGAATATGACAGAAAAACGACTAAGTAAAACCTATGATTATGCATAGTCACTTGGAAGAGGATCTTCTTTTCGAGGATAAGGTTGGTGAAGTTCTTCTTCAATAGGCAAGGGCTGTGGTTAGGATGATATTTCCTCAAGCAGAGCGAATTCAGTTGTGGGCTTGCCCTTGGAGGAGGGAGGATGAGACGCTCTAGATGATTCACTATTATTCGTCGAATCGTATTCATCCGCTGCTTTCTTCATCCCCTCCTCCCTGGACAGATAAGACAGAAAATCATTCATGGATGGGAGCGTATCCATAGGAAAATTCGCGTCGGCATTAAGCTAGAATGAACAATTTTTCACGAAAGTGGGAAGGACCCTATAAGGTCGTCGTTATCCCCCATCCAAACGCCTATGTAATAGATGACGATGAAGGAAAGAAGTTGAAGAATAATTTTAATTGTGAACATTTGAAAAAAATATGCTTAAACGCTGCCATCCAATTTTGTAAATTGTACTTGAAACTTTTATGAAAGTCTTGTTCGATATACAAAAATGGCGTCGCTTCATTTGAGTAACTTAATGGCGAAATATTTCAGTTCAGAATCCTTAGGCAAAGGTGATGAAGGACTATACAAGACTAAGGCGTTTTAAACACTCAGTCGATATTGAAACACACAAGATATTAAGACGTTTGAAAGACTTAGCCAAATAAATAGATGAAAATTGAAGCGCATAAATGTTTTCATATCACAAATCGCCATAAATACAAAACGCCTTGCGAGGAAGACATAATGAAAAGGAGACTACAAATATGACAGAAAAATGACTAAGTAAAACCTATGATTATGCATAGTCACTTGGAAGAGGATCTTCTTTTCGAGGATAAGGTTGGTGAAGTTCTTCTTCAATAGGCAAGGGCGGTGGTTAGGATGATATTTCCTCAAGCAGAGCGAATTCAGTTGTGGGCTTGCCCTTGGAGGAGGGAGGAGGAGACGCTCTAGATGATTCACTATTATTCGTCGAATCGTATTCATCCGCTGCTTTCTTCATCCCCTCCTCCCTGGACAGATAAGACAGAAAATCATTCATGGATGGGAGCGTATCCATAGGAAAATTCGCGTCGGCATTAAGCTAAAATGAACAATTTTTCACGAAAGTGGGAAGGACCCTATAAGGTCGTCGTTATCCCCCATCCAAACGCCTATGTAATAGATGACGATGAAGGAAAGAAGTTGAAGAATAATTTTAATTGTGAACATTTGAAAAAAATATGCTTAAACGCTGCCATCCAATTGTGTAAATTCTACTTGAAACTTTTATGAAAGTCTTGTTCGATATACAAATATGGAGTCGCTTCATTTTAGTAACTTAATGGCGAAATGCTTATGTTATGAATCCTTAGGCAAAGGTGATGAAGGAGTATACAAGACTAAGGCGTTTTAAACACTCTGTCGATATTGAAACACACAAGATATTGAGACGTTTGAAACACTTAGCCAAATTAAATAGATGAAAATTGAACCGCATAAATGTTTCATTTCACAAAATGCCATAAATACAAAACGCCTTGCGTGGAGGACATAATGAAAAGAACATTATGAATATGACAGAAAAACGACTAAGTAAAACCTATGATTATGCATAGTCACTTGGAAGAGGATCTTCTTTTCGAGGATAAGGTTGGTGAAGTTCTTCTTCAATAGGCAAGGGCTGTGGTTAGGATGATATTTCCTCAAGCAGAGCGAATTCAGTTGTGGGCTTGCCCTTGGAGGAGGGAGGAGGAGACGCTCTAGATGATTCACTATTATTCGTCGAATCGTATTCATCCGCTGCTTTCTTCATCCCCTCCTCCCTGGACAGATAAGACAGAAAATCATTCATGGATGGGAGCGTATCCATAGGAAAATTCGCGTCGGCATTAAGCTAAAATGAACAATTTTTCACGAAAGTGGGAAGGACCCTATAAGGTCGTCGTTATCCCCCATCCAAACGCCTATGTAATAGATGACGATGAAGGAAAGAAGTTGAAGAATAATTTTAATTGTGAACATTTGAAAAAAATATGCTTAAACGCTGCCATCCAATTGTGTAAATTGTACTTGAAACTTTTATGAAAGTCTTGTTCGATATACAAAAATGGCGTCGCTTCATTTGAGTAACTTAATGGCGAAATATTTCAGTTCAGAATCCTTAGGCAAAGGTGATGAAGGACTATACAAGACTAAGGCGTTTTAAACACTCCGTCGATATTGAAACACACAAGATATTAAGACGTTTGAAACACTTAGCCAAATTAAATAGATGAAAATTGAAGCGCATAAATGTTTCATTTCACAAAATGCCATAAATACAAAACGCCTTGCGTGGAGGACATAATGAAAAGAAGATTATGAATATGACAGAAAAACGAGTAAGTAAAACCTATGATTATGCATAGTCACTTGGATGAGGATCTTCTTTTCGAGGATAAGGTTGGTGAAGTTCTTCTTCAATAGGCAAGGGCGGTGGTTAGGATGATATTTCCTCAAGCAGAGCGAATTCAGTTGTGGGCTTGCCCTTGGAGGAGGGAGGAGGAGACGCTCTAGATGATTCACTATTATTCGTCGAATCGTATTCATCCGCTGCTTTCTTCATCCCCTCCTCCCTGGACAGATAAGACAGAAAATCATTCATGGATGGGAGCGTATCCATAGGAAAATTCGCGTCGGCATTAAGCTAAAATGAACAATTTTTCACGAAAGTGGGAAGGACCCTATAAGGTCGTCGTTATCCCCCATCCAAACGCCTATGTAATAGATGACGATGAAGGAAAGAAGTTGAAGAATAATTTTAATCGTGAACATTTGAAAAAAATATGCTTAAACGCTGCCATCCAATTGTGTAAATTGTACTTGAAACTTTCATGAAAGTCTTGTTCGATATACAAATATGGCGTCGCTTCATTTTAGTAACTTAATGGCGAAATGCTTATGTTCTGAATCCTTAGGCAAAGGTGATGAAGGAGTATACAAGACTAAGGCGTTTTAAACACTCTGTCGATATTGAAACACACAAGATATTAAGACGTTTGAAACACTTAGCCAAATTAAATAGATGAAAATTGAAGCGCATAAATGTTTCATTTCACAAAATGCCATAAATACAAAACGCCTTGCGTGGAGGACATAATGAAAAGAAGATTATGAATATGACAGAAAAACGACTAAGTAAAACCTATGATTATGCATAGTCACTTGGATGAGGATCTTCTTTTCGAGGATAAGGTTGGTGAAGTTCTTCTTCAATAGGCAAGGGCGGTGGTTAGGATGATATTTCCTCAAGAAGAGCGAATTCAGTTGTGGGCTTGCCCTTGGAGGAGGGAGGAGGAGACGCTCTAGACGATTCACTATTATTCGTCGAATCGTATTCATCCGCTGCTTTCTTCATCCCCTCCTCCCTGGACAGATAAGACAGAAAATCATTCATGGATGGGAACGTATCCATAGGAAAATTCGCGTCGGCATTAAGCTAAAATGAACAATTTTTCACGAAAGTGGGAAGGACCCTATAAGGTCGTCGTTATCCCCCATCCAAACGCCTATGTAATAGATGACGATGAAGGAAAGAAGTTGAAGAATAATTTTAATTGTGAACATTTGAAAAAAATATGCTTAAACGCTGCCATCCAATTGTGTAAATTGTACTTGAAACTTTTATGAAAGTCTTGTTCGATATACAAAAATGGCGTCGCTTCATTTGAGTAACTTAATGGCGAAATATTTCAGTTCAGAATCCTTAGGCAAAGGTGATGAAGGACTATACAAGACTAAGGCGTTTTAAACACTCAGTCGATATTGAAACACACAAGATATTAAGACGTTTGAAAGACTTAGCCAAATTAAATAGATGAAAATTGAAGCGCATAAATGTTTTCATATCACAAATCGCCATAAATACAAAACGCCTTGCGAGGAAGACATAATGAAAAGGAGACTACAAATATGACAGAAAAATGACTAAGTAAAACCTATGATTATGCATAGTCACTTGGAAGAGGATCTTCTTTTCGAGGATAAGGTTGGTGAAGTTCTTCTTCAATAGGCAAGGGCGGTGGTTAGGATGATATTTCCTCAAGCAGAGCGAATTCAGTTGTGGGCTTGCCCTTGGAGGAGGGAGGAGGAGATGCTCTAGATGATTCACTATTATTCGTCGAATCGTATTCATCCGCTGCTTTCTTCATCCCCTCCTCCCTGGACAGATAAGACAGAAAATCATTCATGGATGGGAGCGTATCCATAGGAAAATTCGCGTCGGCATTAAGCTAAAATGAACAATTTTTCACGAAAGTGGGAAGGACCCTATAAGGTCGTCGTTATCCCCCATCCAAACGCCTATGTAATAGATGACGATGAAGGAAAGAAGTTGAAGAATAATTTTAATTGTGAACATTTGAAAAAAATATGCTTAAACGCTGCCATCCAATTGTGTAAATTGTACTTGAAACTTTTATGAAAGTCTTGTTCGATATACAAATATGGAGTCGCTTCATTTTAGTAACTTAATGGCGAAATGCTTATGTTATGAATCCTTAGGCAAAGGTGATGAAGGAGTATACAAGACTAAGGCGTTTTAAACACTCTGTCGATATTGAAACACACAAGATATTAAGACGTTTGAAACACTTAGCCAAATTAAATAGATGAAAATTGAAGAGCATAAATGTTTCATTTCACAAAATGCCATAAATACAAAACGCCTTGCGTGTAGGACATAATGAAAAGAACATTATGAATATGACAGAAAAACGACTAAGTAAAACCTATGATTATGCATAAGAGGATCTTCTTTTCGAGGATAAGGTTGGTGAAGTTCTTCTTCAATAGGCAAGGGCTGTGGTTAGGATGATATTTCCTCAAGCAGAGCGAATTCAGTTGTGGGCTTGCCCTTGGAGGAGGGAGGAGGAGACGCTCTAGATGATTCACTATTATTCGTCGAATCGTATTCATCCGCTGCTTTCTTCATCCCCTCCTCCCTGGACAGATAAGACAGAAAATCATTCATGGATGAGAGCGTATCCATAGGAAAATTCGCGTCGGCATTAAGCTAAAATGAACAATTTTTCACGAAAGTGGGAAGGACCCTATAAGGTCGTCGTTATCCCCCATCCAAACGCCTATGTAATAGATGACGATGAAGGAAAGAAGTTGAAGAATAATTTTAATTGTGAACATTTGAAAAAAATATGCTTAAACGCTGCCATCCAATTGTGTAAATTGTACTTGAAACTTTTATGAAAGTCTTGTTCGATATACAAATATGGCGTCGCTTCATTTTAGTAACTTAATGGCGAAATGCTTATGTTCTGAATCCTTAGGCAAAGGTGATGAAGGAGTATACAAGACTAAGGCGTTTTAAACACTCTGTCGATATTGAAACACACAAGATATTAAGACGTTTGAAACACTTAGCCAAATTAAATAGATGAAAATTGAAGCGCATAAATGTTTCATTTCACTAAATGCCATAAATACAAAACGCCTTGCGTGGAGGACATAATGAAAAGAAGATTATGAATATGACAGAAAAACGACTAAGTAAAACCTATGATTATGCATAGTCACTTGGATGAGGATCTTCTTTTCGAGGATAAGGTTGGTGAAGTTCTTCTTCAATAGGCAAGGGCGGTGGTTAGGATGATATTTCCTCAAGCAGAGCGAATTCAGTTGTGGGCTTGCCCTTAGAGGAGGGAGGAGGAGACGCTCTAGATGATTCACTATTATTCGTCGAATCGTATTCATCCGCTGCTTTCTTCATCCCCTCCTCCCTGGACAGATAAGACAGAAAATCATTCATGGATGGGAACGTATCCATAGGAAAATTCGCGTCGGCATTAAGCTAAAATGAACAATTTTTCACGAAAGTGGGAAGGACCCTATAAGGTCGTCGTTATCCCCCATCCAAACGCCTATGTAATAGATGACGATGAAGGAAAGAAGTTGAAGAATAATTTTAATTGTGAACATTTGAAAAAATTATGCTTAAACGCTGCCATCCAATTGTGTAAATTGTACTTGAAACTTTTATAAAAGTCTTGTTCGATATACAAATATGGAGTCGCTTCATTTTAGTAACTTAATGGCGAAATGCTTATGTTCTGAATCCTTAGGCAAAGGTGATGAAGGAGTATACAAGACTAAGGCGTTTTAAACACTCCGTCGATATTGAAACACACAAGATATTAAGACGTTTGAAACACTTAGCCAAATTAAATAGATGAAAATTGAAGCGCATAAATGTTTCATTTCACAAAATGCCATAAATACAAAACGCCTTGCGTGGAGGACATAATGAAAAGAAGATTATGAATATGACAGAAAAACGACTAAGTAAAACCTATGATTATGCATAGTCACTTGGAAGAGGATCTTCTTTTCGAGGATAAGGTTGGTGAAGTTCTTCTTCAATAGGCAAGGGCGGTGGTTAGGATGATATTTCCTCAAGCAGAGTGAATTCAGTTGTGGGCTTGCCCTTGGAGGAGGGAGGAGGAGACGCTCTAGATGATTCACTATTATTCGTCGAATCGTATTCATCCGCTGCTTTCTTCATCCCCTCCTCCCTGGACAGATAAGACAGAAAATCATTCATGGATGGGAGCGTATCAATAGGAAAATTCGCGTCGGCATTAAGCTAAAATGAACAATTTTTCACGAAAGTGGGAAGGACCCTATAAGGTCGTCGTTATCCCCCATCCAAACGCCTATGTAATAGATGACGATGAAGGAAAGAAGTTGAAGAATAATTTTAATTGTGAACATTTGAAAAAAATATGCTTAAACGCTGTCATCCAATTGTGTAAATTGTACTTGAAACTTTTATGAAAGTCTTGTTCGATATACAAAAATGGCGTCGCTTCATTTGAGTAACTTAATGGCGAAATATTTCAGTTCAGAATCCTTAGGCAAAGGTGATGAAGGACTATACAAGACTAAGGCATTTTAAACACTCAGTCGATATTGAAACACACAAGATATTAAGACGTTTGAAAGACTTAGCCAAATTAAATAGATGAAAATTGAAGCGCATAAATGTTTTCATATCACAAATCGCCATAAATACAAAACGCCTTGCGAGGAAGACATAATGAAAAGGAGACTACAAATATGACAGAAAAATGACTAAGTAAAACCTATGATTATGCATAGTCACTTGGAAGAGGATCTTCTTTTTGAGGATAAGGTTGGTGAAGTTCTTCTTCAATAGGCAAGGGCGGTGGTTAGGATGATATTTCCTCAAGCAGAGCGAATTCAGTTGTGGGCTTGCCCTTGGAGGAGGGAGGAGGAGACGCTCTAGATGATTCACTATTATTCGTCGAATCGTATTCATCCGCTGCTTTCTTCATCCCCTCCTCCCTGGACAGATAAGACAGAAAATCATTCATGGATGGGAGCGTATCCATAGGAAAATTCGCGTCGGCATTAAGCTAAAATGAACAATTTTTCACGAAAGTGGGAAGGACCCTATAAGGTCGTCGTTATCCCCCATCCAAACGCCTATGTAATAGATGACGATGAAGGAAAGAAGTTGAAGAATAATTTTAATTGTGAACATTTGAAAAAAATATGCTTAAACGCTGTCATCCAATTGTGTAAATTGTACTTGAAACTTTTATGAAAGTCTTGTTCGATATACAAAAATGGCGTCGCTTCATTTGAGTAACTTAATGGCGAAATATTTCAGTTCAGAATCCTTAGGCAAAGGTGATGAAGGACTATACAAGACTAAGGCATTTTAAACACTCAGTCGATATTGAAACACACAAGATATTAAGACGTTTGAAAGACTTAGCCAAATTAAATAGATGAAAATTGAAGCGCATAAATGTTTTCATATCACAAATCGCCATAAATACAAAACGCCTTGCGAGGAAGACATAATGAAAAGGAGACTACAAATATGACAGAAAAATGACTAAGTAAAACCTATGATTATGCATAGTCACTTGGAAGAGGATCTTCTTTTTGAGGATAAGGTTGGTGAAGTTCTTCTTCAATAGGCAAGGGCGGTGGTTAGGATGATATTTCCTCAAGCAGAGCGAATTCAGTTGTGGGCTTGCCCTTGGAGGAGGGAGGAGGAGACGCTCTAGATGATTCACTATTATTCGTCGAATCGTATTCATCCGCTGCTTTCTTCATCCCCTCCTCCCTGGACAGATAAGACAGAAAATCATTCATGGATGGGAGCGTATCCATAGGAAAATTCGCGTCGGCATTAAGCTAAAATGAACAATTTTTCACGAAAGTGGGAAGGACCCTATAAGGTCGTCGTTATCCCTCATCCAAACGCCTATGTAATAGATGACGATGAAGGAAAGAAGTTGAAGAATAATTTTAATTGTGAACATTTGAAAAATATATGCTTAAACGCTGCCATCCAATTGTGTAAATTGTACTTGAGACTTTTATGAAAGTCTTGTTCGATATACAAATATGGAGTCGCTTTATTTTAGTAACTTAATGGCGAAATGCTTATGTTATGAATCCTTAGGCAAAGGTGATGAAGGAGTATACAAGACTAAGGTGTTTCAAACACTCCGTCGATATTGAAACACACAAGATATTAAGACGTTTGAAACACTTAGCCAAATTAAATAGATGAAAATTGAAGCGCATAAATGTTTCATTTCACAAAATGCCATAAATACAAAACGCCTTGCGTAGAGGACATAATGAAAAGAAGATTACGAATATGACTGAAAAACGACTAAGTAAAACCTATGATTATGCATAGTCACTTGGAAGAGGATCTTCTTTTCGAGGATAAGGTTGGTGAAGTTCTTCTTCAATAGGCAAGGGCGGTGGTTAGGATGATATTTCCTCAAGCAGAGCGAATTCAGTTGTGGGCTTGCCCTTGGAGGAGGGAGGAGGAGACGCTCTAGATGATTCACTATTATTCGTCGAATCGTATTCATCCGCTGCTTTCTTCATCCCCTCCTCCCTGGACAGATAAGACAGAAAATCATTCATGGATGGGAGCGTATCCATAGGAAAATTCGCGTCGGCATTAAGCTAAAATGAACAATTTTTCACGAAAGTGGGAAGGACCCTATAAGGTCGTCGTTATCCCCCATCCAAACGCCTATGTAATAGATGACGATGAAGGAAAGAAGTTGAAGAATAATTTTAATTGTGAACATTTGAAAAAAATATGCTTAAACGCTGCCATCCAATTGTGTAAATTGTACTTGAAACTTTTATGAAAGTCTTGTTCGATATACAAAAATGGCGTCGCTTCATTTGAGTAACTTAATGGCGAAATATTTCAGTTCAGAATCCTTAGGCAAAGGTGATGAAGGACTATACAAGACTAAGGCGTTTTAAACACTCCGTCGATATTGAAACACACAAGATATTAAGACGTTTGAAACACTTAGCCAAATTAAATAGATGAAAATTGAAGCGCATAAATGTTTCATTTCACAAAATGCCATAAATACAAAACGCCTTGCGTGGAGGACATAATGAAAAGAAGATTATGAATATGACAGAAAAACGACTAAGTAAAACCTATGATTATGCATAGTCACTTGGATGAGGATCTTCTTTTCGAGGATAAGGTTGGTGAAGTTCTTCTTCAATAGGCAAGGGCGGTGGTTAGGATGATATTTCCTCAAGCAGAGCGAATTCAGTTGTGGGCTTGCCCTTGGAGGAGGGAGGAGGAGACGCTCTAGATGATTCACTATTATTCGTCGAATCGTATTCATCCGCTGCTTTCTTCATCCCCTCCTCCCTGGACAGATAAGACAGAAAATCATTCATGGATGGGAGCGTATCCATAGGAAAATTCGCGTCGGCATTAAGCTAAAATGAACAATTTTTCACGAAAGTGGGAAGGACCCTATAAGGTCGTCGTTATCCAAACGCCTATGTAATAGATGACGATGAAGGAAAGAAGTTGAAGAATAATTTTAATTGTGAACATTTGAAAAAAATATGCTTAAACGCTGCCATCCAATTGTGTAAATTGTACTTGAAACTTTTATGAAAGTCTTGTTCGATATACAAATATGGCGTCGCTTCATTTTAGTAACTTAATGGCGAAATGCTTATGTTCTGAATCCTTAGGCAAAGGTGATGAAGGAGTATACAAGACTAAGGCGTTTTAAACACTCCGTCGATATTGAAACACACAAGATATTAAGACGTTTGAAACACTTAGCCAAATTAAATAGATGAAAATTGAAGCGCATAAATGTTTCATTTCACAAAATGCCATAAATACAAAACGCCTTGCGTGGAGGACATAATGAAAAGAAGATTATGAATATGACAGAAAAACGACTAAGTAAAACCTATGATTATGCATACTCACTTGGAAGAGGATCTTCTTTTCGAGGATAAGGTTGGTGAAGTTCTTCTTCAATAGGCAAGGGCGGTGGTTAGGATGATATTTCCTCAAGCAGAGCGAATTCAGTTGTGGGCTTGCCCTTGGAGGAGGGAGGAGGAGACGCTCTAGATGATTCACTATTATTCGTCGAATCGTATTCATCCGCTGCTTTCTTCATCCCCTCCTCCCTGGACAGATAAGACAGAAAATCATTCATGGATGGGAGCGTATCCATAGGAAAATTCGCGTCGGCATTAAGCTAAAATGAACAATTTTTCACGAAAGTGGGAAGGACCCTATAAGGTCGTCGTTATCCCCCATCCAAACGCCTATGTAATAGATGACGATGAAGGAAAGAAGTTGAAGAATAATTTTAATTGTGAACATTTGAAAAAAATATGCTTAAACGCTGCCATCCAATTGTGTAAATTGTACTTGAAACTTTTATGAAAGTCTTGTTCGATATACAAAAATGGCGTCGCTTCATTTGAGTAACTTAATGGCGAAATATTTCAGTTCTGAATCCTTAGGCAAAGGTGATGAAGGACTATACAAGACTAAGGCGTTTTAAACACTCCGTCGATATTGAAACACACAAGATATTAAGACGTTTGAAACACTTAGCCAAATTAAATAGATGAAAATTGAAGCGCATAAATGTTTCATTTCACAAAATGCCATAAATACAAAACGCCTTGCGTGGAGGACATAATTAAAAGAAGATTATGAATATGACAGAAAAACGGCTAAGTAAAACCTATGATTATGTATAGTCACTTGGATGAGGATCTTCTTTTCGAGGATAAGGTTGGTGAAGTTCTTCTTCAATAGGCAAGGGCGGTGGTTAGGATGATATTTCCTCAAGCAGAGCGAATTCAGTTGTGGGCTTGCCCTTGGAGGAGGGAGGAGGAGACGCTCTAGATGATTCACTATTATTCGTCGAATCGTATTCATCCGCTGCTTTCTTCATCCCCTCCTCCCTGGACAGATAAGACAGAAAATCATTCATGGATGGGAGCGTATCCATAGGAAAATTCGCGTCGGCATTAAGCTAAAATGAACAATTTTTCACGAAAGTGGGAAGGACCCTATAAGGTCGTCGTTATCCAAACGCCTATGTAATAGATGACGATGAAGGAAAGAAGTTGAAGAATAATTTTAATTGTGAACATTTGAAAAAAATATGCTTAAACGCTGCCATCCAATTGTGTAAATTGTACTTGAAACTTTTATGAAAGTCTTGTTCGATATACAAATATGGCGTCGCTTCATTTTAGTAACTTAATGGCGAAATGCTTATGTTCTGAATCCTTAGGCAAAGGTGATGAAGGAGTATACAAGACTAAGGCGTTTTAAACACTCCGTCGATATTGAAACACACAAGATATTAAGACGTTTGAAACACTTAGCCAAATTAAATAGATGAAAATTGAAGCGCATAAATGTTTCATTTCACAAAATGCCATAAATACAAAACGCCTTGCGTGGAGGACATAATGAAAAGAAGATTATGAATATGACAGAAAAACGACTAAGTAAAACCTATGATTATGCATACTCACTTGGAAGAGGATCTTCTTTTCGAGGATAAGGTTGGTGAAGTTCTTCTTCAATAGGCAAGGGCGGTGGTTAGGATGATATTTCCTCAAGCAGAGCGAATTCAGTTGTGGGCTTGCCCTTGGAGGAGGGAGGAGGAGACGCTCTAGATGATTCACTATTATTCGTCGAATCGTATTCATCCGCTGCTTTCTTCATCCCCTCCTCCCTGGACAGATAAGACAGAAAATCATTCATGGATGGGAGCGTATCCATAGGAAAATTCGCGTCGGCATTAAGCTAAAATGAACAATTTTTCACGAAAGTGGGAAGGACCCTATAAGGTCGTCGTTATCCCCCATCCAAACGCCTATGTAATAGATGACGATGAAGGAAAGAAGTTGAAGAATAATTTTAATTGTGAACATTTGAAAAAAATATGCTTAAACGCTGCCATCCAATTGTGTAAATTGTACTTGAAACTTTTATGAAAGTCTTGTTCGATATACAAAAATGGCGTCGCTTCATTTGAGTAACTTAATGGCGAAATATTTCAGTTCTGAATCCTTAGGCAAAGGTGATGAAGGACTATACAAGACTAAGGCGTTTTAAACACTCCGTCGATATTGAAACACACAAGATATTAAGACGTTTGAAACACTTAGCCAAATTAAATAGATGAAAA
Source organism: Chamaenerion angustifolium (assembly GCA_946814005.1). Lineage (NCBI taxonomy): Eukaryota > Viridiplantae > Streptophyta > Magnoliopsida > Myrtales > Onagraceae > Chamaenerion > Chamaenerion angustifolium. Next base: position 9,929,704 of record OX328279.1, read on the forward strand.
TTGAAGCGCATAAATGTTTCATTTCACAAAATGCCATAAATACAAAACGCCTTGCGTGGAGGACATAATGAAAAGAAGATTATGAATATGACAGAAAAACGGCTAAGTAAAACCTATGATTATGCATAGTCACTTGGATGAGGATCTTCTTTTCGAGGATAAGGTTGGTGAAGTTCTTCTTCAATAGGCAAGGGCGGTGGTTAGGATGATATTTCCTCAAGCAGAGCGAATTCAGTTGTGGGCTTGCCCTTGGAGGAGGGAGGAGGAGACGCTCTAGATGATTCACTATTATTCGTCGAATCGTATTCATCCGCTGCTTTCTTCATCCCCTCCTCCCTGGACAGATAAGACAGAAAATCATTCATGGATGGGAGCGTATCCATAGGAAAATTCGCGTCGGCATTAAGCTAAAATGAACAATTTTTCACGAAAGTGGGAAGGACCCTATAAGGTCGTCGTTATCCAAACGCCTATGTAATAGATGACGATGAAGGAAAGAAGTTGAAGAATAATTTTAATTGTGAACATTTGAAAAAAATATGCTTAAACGCTGCCATCCAATTGTGTAAATTGTACTTGAAACTTTTATGAAAGTCTTGTTCGATATACAAATATGGCGTCGCTTCATTTTAGTAACTTAATGGCGAAATGCTTATGTTCTGAATCCTTAGGCAAAGGTGATGAAGGAGTATACAAGACTAAGGCGTTTTAAACACTCCGTCGATATTGAAACACACAAGATATTAAGACGTTTGAAACACTTAGCCAAATTAAATAGATGAAAATTGAAGCGCATAAATGTTTCATTTCACAAAATGCCATAAATACAAAACGCCTTGCGTGGAGGACATAATGAAAAGAAGATTATGAATATGACAGAAAAACGACTAAGTAAAACCTATGATTATGCATACTCACTTGGAAGAGGATCTTCTTTTCGAGGATAAGGTTGGTGAAGTTCTTCTTCAATAGGCAAGGGCGGTGGTTAGGATGATATTTCCTCAAGCAGAGCGAATTCAGTTGTGGGCTTGCCCTTGGAGGAGGGAGGAGGAGACGCTCTAGATGATTCACTATTATTCGTCGAATCGTATTCATCCGCTGCTTTCTTCATCCCCTCCTCCCTGGACAGATAAGACAGAAAATCATTCATGGATGGGAGCGTATCCATAGGAAAATTCGCGTCGGCATTAAGCTAAAATGAACAATTTTTCACGAAAGTGGGAAGGACCCTATAAGGTCGTCGTTATCCCCCATCCAAACACCTATGTAATAGATGACGATGAAGGAAAGAAGTTGAAGAATAATTTTAATTGTGAACATTTGAAAAAAATATGCTTAAACGCTGTCATCCAATTGTGTAAATTGTACTTGAAACTTTTATGAAATTCTTGTTCGATATACAAAAATGGCGTCGCTTCATTTAAGTAACTTAATGGCGAAATATTTCAGTTCAGAATCCTTAGGCAAAGGTGATGAAGGACTATACAAGACTAAGCCGTTTTAAACACTCAGTCGATATTGAAACACACAAGATATTAAGACGTTTGAAAGACTTAGCCAAATTAAATAGATGAAAATTGAAGCGCATAAATGTTTTCATATCACAAATCGCCATAAATACAAAACGCCTTGCGAGGAAGACATAATGAAAAGGAGACTACAAATATGACAGAAAAATGACTAAGTAGAACCTATGATTATGCATAGTCACTTGGAAGAGGATCTTCTTTTCGAGGATAAGGTTGGTGAAGTTCTTCTTCAATAGGCAAGGGCGGTGGTTAGGATGATATTTCCTCAAGCAGAGCGAATTCAGTTGTGGGCTTGCCCTTGGAGGAGGGAGGAGGAGACGCTCTAGATGATTCACTATTATTCGTCGAATCGTATTCATCCGCTGCTTTCTTCATCCCCTCCTCCCTGGACAGATAAGACAGAAAATCATTCATGGATGGGAGCGTATCCATAGGAAAATTCGCGTCGGCATTAAGCTAAAATGAACAATTTTTCACGAAAGTGGGAAGGACCCTATAAGGTCGTCGTTATCCCCCATCCAAACGCCTATGTAATAGATGACGATGAAGGAAAGAAGTTGAAGAATAATTTTAATTGTGAACATTTGAAAAAAATATGCTTAAACGCTGCCATCCAATTGTGTAAATTGTACTTGAAACTTTTATGAAAGTCTTGTTCGATATACAAATATGGAGTGGCTTCATTTTAGTAACTTAATGGCGAAATGCTTATGTTATGAATCCTTAGGCAAAGGTGATGAAGGAGTATACAAGACTAAGGCGTTTTAAACACTCTGTCGATATTGAAACACACAAGATATTAAGACGTTTGAAACACTTAGCCAAATTAAATAGATGAAAATTGAAGCGCATAAATGTTTCATTTCACAAAATGCCATAAATACAAAACGCCCTGCGTGGAGGACATAATGAAAAGAAGATTTTGAATATGACAGAAAAACGACTAAGTAAAACCTATGATTATGCATAGTCACTTGGATGAGGATCTTATTTTCGAGGATAAGGTTGGTGAAGTTCTTCTTCAATAGGCAAGGGCGGTGGTTAGGATGATACCTCCTTAAGCAGAGCGAATTCAGTTGTGGGCTTGCCCTTGGAGGAGGGAGGAGGAGACGCTCTAGATAATTCACTATTATTCGACGAATCGTATTCATCCGCTGCGTTCTTCATCTCCTCCTCCCTGGACTGATAAGACAGAAAATCATTCATGGATGGGAGCATATCCATAAGAAATTTCGCGTCGACATTAAGTTAGAATGAACAATTTTTCACCAAAGTGTGAAGGACCCTATGAGGTCGTCGATATCCTCCATCCAAACGCCTATGAAATAGATGACGATGAAGGAAAGAAGTTGAAGAATAATTTATTGGTGAACATTTGAAAAAAAATATGCTTAAACGCTGCCACCCGATTGTGTAAATTGTACTTAAAAATTTTATGAAAGTCTTGTTCGATATACAAAAATGGCGTCGCTTCATTTGAGTAACTTAATGGCGAAATATTTCAGTTCAGAATCCTTAGGCAAAGGTGATGAAGGACTATACAAGACTAAGGCGTTTTAAACACTCAGTCGATATTGAAACACACAAGATATTAAGACGTTTGAAAGACTTAGCCAAATTAAATAGATGAAAATTGAAGCGCATAAATGTTTTCATATCACAAATCGCCATAAATACAAAACGCCTTGCGAGGAAGACATAATGAAAAGGAGACTACAAATATGACAGAAAAATGACTAAGTAAAACCTATGATTATGCATAGTCACTTGGAAGAGGATCTTCTTTTCGAGGATAAGGTTGGTGAAGTTCTTCTTCAATAGGCAAGGGCGGTGGTTAGGATGATATTTCCTCAAGCAGAGCGAATTCAGTTGTGGTCTTGCCCGTGGAGGAGGGAGGAGGAGACGCTCTAGATGATTCACTATTATTCGTCGAATCGTATTCATCCGCTGCTTTCTTCATCCCCTCCTCCCTGGACAGATAAGACAGAAAATCATTCATGGATGGGAGCGTATCCATAGGAAAATTCGCGTCGGCATTAAGCTAAAATGAACAATTTTTCACGAAAGTGGGAAGGACCCTATAAGGTCGTCGTTATCCCCCATCCAAACGCCTATGTAATAGATGACGATGAAGGAAAGAAGTTGAAGCATAATTTTAATTGTGAACATTTGAAAAAAATATGCTTAAACGCTGCCATCCAATTGTGTAAATTGTACTTGAAACTTTTATGAAAGTCTTGTTCGATATACAAATATGGAGTCGCTTCATTTTAGTAACTTAATGGCGAAATGCTTATGTTCTGAATCCTTCGGCAAAGGTGATGAAGGAGTATACAAGACTAAGGCGTTTTAAACACTCTGTCGATATTGAAACACACAAGATATTAAGACGTTTGAAACACTTAGCCAAATTAAATAGATGAAAATTGAAGCGCATAAATGTTTCATTTCACAAAATGCCATAAATACAAAACGCCCTGCGTGGAGGACATAATGAAAAGAAGATTTTGAATATGACAGAAAAACGACTAAGTAAAACCTATGATTATGCATAGTCACTTGGATGAGGATCTTATTTTCGAGGATAAGGTTGGTGAAGTTCTTCTTCAATAGGCAAGGGCGGTGGTTAGGATGATACCTCCTTAAGCAGAGCGAATTCAGTTGTGGGCTTGCCCTTGGAGGAGGGAGGAGGAGACGCTCTAGATAATTCACTATTATTCGACGAATCGTATTCATCCGCTGCGTTCTTCATCTCCTCCTCCCTGGACTGATAAGACAGAAAATCATTCATGGATGGGAGCATATCCATAAGAAATTTCGCGTCGACATTAAGTTAGAATGAACAATTTTTCACCAAAGTGTGAAGGACCCTATGAGGTCGTCGATATCCTCCATCCAAACGCCTATGAAATAGATGACGATGAAGGAAAGAAGTTGAAGAATAATTTATTGGTGAACATTTGAAAAAAAATATGCTCAAACGCTGCCACCCGATTGTGTAAATTGTACTTAAAAATTTTATGAAAGTCTTGTTCGATATACAAAAATGGCGTCGCTTCATTTGAGTAACTTAATGGCGAAATATTTCAGTTCAGAATCCTTAGGCAAAGGTGATGAAGGACTATACAAGACTAAGGCGTTTTAAACACTCAGTCGATATTGAAACACACAAGATATTAAGACGTTTGAAAGACTTAGCCAAATTAAATAGATGAAAATTGAAGCGCATAAATGTTTGCATATCACAAATCGCCATAAATACAAAACGCCTTGCGAGGAAGACATAATGAAAAGGAGACTACAAATATGACAGAAAAATGACTAAGTAAAACCTATGATTATGCATAGTCACTTGGAAGAGGATCTTCTTTTCGAGGATAAGGTTGGTGAAGTTCTTCTTCAATAGGCAAGGGCGGTGGTTAGGATGATATTTCCTCAAGCAGAGCGAATTCAGTTGTGGTCTTGCCCGTGGAGGAGGGAGGAGGAGACGCTCTAGATGATTCACTATTATTCGTCGAATCGTATTCATCCGCTGCTTTCTTCATCCCCTCCTCCCTGGACAGATAAGACAGAAAATCATTCATGGATGGGAGCGTATCCATAGGAAAATTCGCGTCGGCATTAAGCTAAAATGAACAATTTTTCACGAAAGTGGGAAGGACCCTATAAGGTCGTCGTTATCCCCCATCCAAACGCCTATGTAATAGATGACGATGAAGGAAAGAAGTTGAAGAATAATTTTAATTGTGAACATTTGAAAAAAATATGCTTAAACGCTGCCATCCAATTGTGTAAATTGTACTTGAAACTTTTATGAAAGTCTTGTTCGATATACAAATATGGAGTCGCTTCATTTTAGTAACTTAATGGCGAAATGCTTATGTTCTGAATCCTTCGGCAAAGGTGATGAAGGAGTATACAAGACTAAGGCGTTTTAAACACTCTGTCGATATTGAAACACACAAGATATTAAGACGTTTGAAACACTTAGCCAAATTAAATAGATGAAAATTGAAGCGCATAAATGTTTCATTTCACAAAATGCCATAAATACAAAACGCCCTGCGTGGAGGACATAATGAAAAGAAGATTTTGAATATGACAGAAAAACGACTAAGTAAAACCTATGATTATGCATAGTCACTTGGATGAGGATCTTATTTTCGAGGATAAGGTTGGTGAAGTTCTTCTTCAATAGGCAAGGGCGGTGGTTAGGATGATACCTCCTTAAGCAGAGCGAATTCAGTTGCGGGCTTGCCCTTGGAGGAGGGAGGAGGAGACGCTCTAGATAATTCACTATTATTCGACGAATCGTATTCATCCGCTGCGTTCTTCATCTCCTCCTCCCTGGACTGATAAGACAGAAAATCATTCATGGATGGGAGCATATCCATAAGAAATTTCGCGTCGACATTAAGTTAGAATGAACAATTTTTCACCAAAGTGTGAAGGACCCTATGAGGTCGTCGATATCCTCCATCCAAACGCCTATGAAATAGATGACGATGAAGGAAAGAAGTTGAAGAATAATTTATTGGTGAACATTTGAAAAAAAATATGCTCAAACGCTGCCACCCGATTGTGTAAATTGTACTTAAAAATTTTATGAAAGTCTTGTTCGATATACAAAAATGGCGTCGCTTCATTTGAGTAACTTAATGGCGAAATATTTCAGTTCAGAATCCTTAGGCAAAGGTGATGAAGGACTATACAAGACTAAGGCGTTTTAAACACTCAGTCGATATTGAAACACACAAGATATTAAGACGTTTGAAAGACTTAGCCAAATTAAATAGATGAAAATTGAAGCGCATAAATGTTTGCATATCACAAATCGCCATAAATACAAAACGCCTTGCGAGGAAGACATAATGAAAAGGAGACTACAAATATGACAGAAAAATGACTAAGTAAAACCTATGATTATGCATAGTCACTTGGAAGAGGATCTTCTTTTCGAGGATAAGGTTGGTGAAGTTCTTCTTCAATAGGCAAGGGCGGTGGTTAGGATGATATTTCCTCAAGCAGAGCGAATTCAGTTGTGGTCTTGCCCGTGGAGGAGGGAGGAGGAGACGCTCTAGATGATTCACTATTATTCGTCGAATCGTATTCATCCGCTGCTTTCTTCATCCCCTCCTCCCTGGACAGATAAGACAGAAAATCATTCATGGATGGGAGCGTATCCATAGGAATATTCGCGTCGGCATTAAGCTAAAATGAACAATTTTTCACGAAAGTGGGAAGGACCCTATAAGGTCGTCGTTATCCCCCATCCAAACGCCTATGTAATAGATGACGATGAAGGAAAGAAGTTGAAGAATAATTTTAATTGTGAACATTTGAAAAAAATATGCTTAAACGCTGCCATCCAATTGTGTAAATTGTACTTGAAACTTTTATGAAAGTCTTGTTCGATATACAAATATGGAGTCGCTTCATTTTAGTAACTTAATGGCGAAATGCTTATGTTCTGAATCCTTCGGCAAAGGTGATGAAGGAGTATACAAGACTAAGGCGTTTTAAACACTCTGTCGATATTGAAACACACAAGATATTAAGACGTTTCAAACACTTAGCCAAATTAAATAGATGAAAATTGAAGCGCATAAATGTTTCATTTCACAAAATGCCATAAATACAAAACGTCCTGCGTGGAGGACATAATGAAAAGAAGATTTTGAATATGACAGAAAAACGACTAAGTAAAACCTATGATTATGCATAGTCACTTGGATGAGGATCTTATTTTCGAGGATAAGGTTGGTGAAGTTCCTCTTCAATAGGCAAGGGCGGTGGCAAGGATGATACCTCCTTAAGCAGAGCGAATTCAGTTGTGGGCTTGCCCTTGGAGGAGGGAGGAGGAGACGCTCTAGATAATTCACTATTATTCGACGAATCGTATTCATCCGCTGCGTTCTTCATCTCCTCCTCCCTGGACTGATAAGACAGAAAATCATTCATGGATGGGAGCATATCCATAAGAAATTTCGCGTCGACATTAAGTTAGAATGAACAATTTTTCACCAAAGTGTGAAGGACCCTATGAGGTCGTCGATATCCTCCATCCAAACGCCTATGAAATAGATGACGATGAAGGAAAGAAGTTGAAGAATAATTTATTGGTGAACATTTGAAAAAAAATATGCTTAAACGCTGCCACCCGATTGTGTAAACTGTACTTAAAAATTTTATGAAAGTCTTGTTCGATATACAAAAATGGCGTCGCTTCATTTGAGTAACTTAATGGCGAAATATTTCAGTTCAGAATCCTTAGGCAAAGGTGATGAAGGACTATACAAGACTAAGGCATTTTAAACACTCAGTCGATATTGAAACACACAAGATATTAAGACGTTTGAAAGACTTAGCCAAATTAAATAGATGAAAATTGAAGCGCATAAATGTTTTCATATCACAAATCCCCATAAATACAAAACGCCTTGCAAGGAAGACATAATGAAAAGGAGACTACAAATATGACAGAAAAATGACTAAGTAAAACCTATGATTATGCATGGTCACTTGGAAGAGGATCTTCTTTTCGAGGATAAGGTTGGTGAAGTTCTTCTTCAATAGGCAAGGGCGGTGGTTAGGATGATATTTCCTCATGCAGAGCGAATTCAGTTGTGGGCTTGCCCTTGGAGGAGGGAGGAGGAGACGCTCTAGATGATTCACTATTATTCGTCGAATCGTATTCATCCGCTGCTTTCTTCATCCCCTCCTCCCTGGACAGATAAGACAGAAAATCATTCATGGATGGGAGCGTATCCATAGGAAAATTCGCGTCGGCATTAAGCTAAAATGAACAATTTTTCACGAAAGTGGGAAGGACCCTATAAGGTCGTCGTTATCCCCCATCCAAACGCCTATGTAATAGATGACGATGAAGGAAAGAAGTTGAAGAATAATTTTAATTGTGAACATTTGAAAAAAATATGCTTAAACGCTGCCATCCAATTGTGTAAATTGTACTTGAAACTTTTATGAAAGTCTTGTTCGATATACAAAAATGGAGTCGCTTCATTTTAGTAACTTAATGGCGAAATGCTTATGTTATGAATCCTTAGGCAAAGGTGATGAAGGAGTATACAAGACTAAGGCGTTTTAAACACTCTGTCGATATTGAAACACACAAGATATTAAGACGTTTGAAACACTTAGCCAAATTAAATAGATGAAAATTGAAGCGCATAAATGTTTCATTTCACAAAATGCCATAAATACAAAACGCCCTGCGTGGAGGACATAATGAAAAGAAGATTTTGAATATGACAGAAAAACGACTAAGTAAAACCTATGATTATGCATAGTCACTTGGATGAGGATCTTATTTTCGAGGATAAGGTTGGTGAAGTTCTTCTTCAATAGGCAAGGGCGGTGGTTAGGATGATACCTCCTTAAGCAGAGCGAATTCAGTTGTGGGCTTGCCCTTGGAGGAGGGAGGAGGAGACGCTCTAGATAATTCACTATTATTCGACGAATCGTATTCATCCGCTGCGTTCTTCATCTCCTCCTCCCTGGACTGATAAGACAGAAAATCATTCATGGATGGGAGCATATCCATAAGAAATTTCGCGTCGACATTAAGTTAGAATGAACAATTTTTCACCAAAGTGTGAAGGACCCTATGAGGTCGTCGATATCCTCCATCCAAACGCCTATGAAATAGATGACGATGAAGGAAAGAAGTTGAAGAATAATTTATTGGTGAACATTTGAAAAAAAATATGCTTAAACGCTGCCACCCGATTGTGTAAATTGTACTTAAAAATTTTATGAAAGTCTTGTTCGATATACAAAAATGGCGTCGCTTCATTTGAGTAACTTAATGGCGAAATATTTCAGTTCAGAATCCTTAGGCAAAGGTGATGAAGGACTATACAAGACTAAGGCATTTTAAACACTCAGTCGATATTGAAACACACAAGATATTAAGACGTTTGAAAGACTTAGCCAAATTAAATAGATGAAAATTGAAGCGCATAAATGTTTTCATATCACAAATCCCCATAAATACAAAACGCCTTGCAAGGAAGACATAATGAAAAGGAGACTACAAATATGACAGAAAAATGACTAAGTAAAACCTATGATTATGCATAGTCACTTGGAAGAGGATCTTCTTTTCGAGGATAAGGTTGGTGAAGTTCTTCTTCAATAGGCAAGGGCGGTGGTTAGGATGATATTTCCTCATGCATAGCGAATTCAGTTGTGGGCTTGCCCTTGGAGGAGGGAGGAGGAGACGCTCTAGATGATTCACTATTATTCGTCGAATCGTATTCATCCGCTGCTTTCTTCATCCCCTCCTCCCTGGACAGATAAGACAGAAAATCATTCATGGATGGGAGCGTATCCATAGGAAAATTCGCGTCGGCATTAAGCTAAAATGAACAATTTTTCACGAAAGTGGGAAGGACCCTATAAGGTCGTCGTTATCCCCCATCCAAACGCCTATGTAATAGATGACGATGAAGGAAAGAAGTTGAAGAATAATTTTAATTGTGAACATTTGAAAAAAATATGCTTAAACGCTGCCATCCAATTGTGTAAATTGTACTTGAAACTTTTATGAAAGTCTTGTTCGATATACAAATATGGAGTCGCTTCATTTTAGTAACTTAATGGCGAAATGCTTATGTTATGAATCCTTAGGCAAAGGTGATGAAGGAGTATACAAGACTAAGGCGTTTTAAACACTCTGTCGATATTGAAACACACAAGATATTAAGACGTTTGAAACACTTAGCCAAATTAAATAGATGAAAATTGAAGCGCATAAATGTTTCATTTCACAAAATGCCATAAATACAAAACGCCCTGCGTGGAGGACATAATGAAAAGAAGATTTTGAATATGACAGAAAAACGACTAAGTAAAACCTATGATTATGCATAGTCACTTGGATGAGGATCTTATTTTCGAGGATAAGGTTGGTGAAGTTCTTCTTCAATAGGCAAGGGCGGTGGTTAGGATGATACCTCCTTAAGCAGAGCGAATTCAGTTGTGGGCTTGCCCTTGGAGGAGGGAGGAGGAGACGCTCTAGATAATTCACTATTATTCGACGAATCGTATTCACCCGCTGCGTTCTTCATCTCCTCCTCCCTGGACTGATAAGACAGAAAATCATTCATGGATGGGAGCATATCCATAAGAAATTTCGCGTCGACATTAAGTTAGAATGAACAATTTTTCACCAAAGTGTGAAGGACCCTATGAGGTCGTCGATATCCTCCATCCAAACGCCTATGAAATAGATGACGATGAAGGAAAGAAGTTGAAGAATAATTTATTGGTGAACATTTGAAAAAAAATATGCTTAAACGCTGCCACCCGATTGTGTAAATTGTACTTAAAAATTTTATGAAAGTCTTGTTCGATATACAAAAATGGCGTCGCTTCATTTGAGTAACTTAATGGCGAAATATTTCAGTTCAGAATCCTTAGGCAAAGGTGATGAAGGACTATACAAGACTAAGGCGTTTTAAACACTCAGTCGATATTGAAACACACAAGATATTAAGACGTTTGAAAGACTTAGCCAAATTAAATAGATGAAAATTGAAGCGCATAAATTTTTTCATATCACAAATCGCCATAAATACAAAACGCCTTGCGAGGAAGACATAATGAAAAGGAGACTACAAATATGACAGAAAAATGACTAAGTAAAACCTATGATTATGCATAGTCACTTGGAAGAGGATCTTCTTTTCGAGGATAAGGTTGGTGAAGTTCTTCTTCAATAGGCAAGGGCGGTGGTTAGGATGATATTTCCTCAAGCAGAGCGAATTCAGTTGTGGTCTTGCCCGTGGAGGAGGGAGGAGGAGACGCTCTAGATGATTCACTATTATTCGTCGAATCGTATTCATCCGCTGCTTTCTTCATCCCCTCCTCCCTGGACAGATAAGACAGAAAATCATTCATGGATGGGAGCGTATCCATAGGAAAATTCGCGTCGGCATTAAGCTAAAATGAACAATTTTTCACGAAAGTGGGAAGGACCCTATAAGGTCGTCGTTATCCCCCATCCAAACGCCTATGTAATAGATGACGATGAAGGAAAGAAGTTGAAGAATAATTTTAATTGTGAACATTTGAAAAAAATATGCTTAAACGCTGCCATCCAATTGTGTAAATTGTACTTGAAACTTTTATGAAAGTCTTGTTCGATATACAAATATGGAGTCGCTTCATTTTAGTAACTTAATGGCGAAATGCTTATGTTCTGAATCCTTCGGCAAAGGTGATGAAGGAGTATACAAGACTAAGGCGTTTTAAACACTCTGTCGATATTGAAACACACAAGATATTAAGACGTTTCAAACACTTAGCCAAATTAAATAGATGAAAATTGAAGCGCATAAATGTTTCATTTCACAAAATGCCATAAATACAAAACGTCCTGCGTGGAGGACAAAATGAAAAGAAGATTTTGAATATGACAGAAAAACGACTAAGTAAAACCTATGATTATGCATAGTCACTTGGATGAGGATCTTATTTTCGAGGATAAGGTTGGTGAAGTTCCTCTTCAATAGGCAAGGGCGGTGGCAAGGATGATACCTCCTTAAGCAGAGCGAATTCAGTTGTGGGCTTGCCCTTGGAGGAGGGAGGAGGAGACGCTCTAGATAATTCACTATTATTCGACGAATCGTATTCATCCACTGCGTTCTTCATCTCCTCCTCCCTGGACTGATAAGACAGAAAATCATTCATGGATGGGAGCATATCCATAAGAAATTTCGCGTCGACATTAAGTTAGAATGAACAATTTTTCACCAAAGTGTGAAGGACCCTATGAGGTCGTCGATATCCTCCATCCAAACGCCTATGAAATAGATGACGATGAAGGAAAGAAGTTGAAGAATAATTTATTGGTGAACATTTGAAAAAAAATATGCTTAAACGCTGCCACCCGATTGTGTAAATTGTACTTAAAAATTTTATGAAAGTCTTGTTCGATATACAAAAATGGCGTCGCTTCATTTGAGTAACTTAATGGCGAAATATTTCAGTTCAGAATCCTTAGGCAAAGGTGATGAAGGACTATACAAGACTAAGGCATTTTAAACACTCAGTCGATATTGAAACACACAAGATATTAAGACGTTTGAAAGACTTAGCCAAATTAAATAGATGAAAATTGAAGCGCATAAATGTTTTCATATCACAAATCCCCATAAATACAAAACGCCTTGCAAGGAAGACATAATGAAAAGGAGACTACAAATATGACAGAAAAATGACTAAGTAAAACCTATGATTATGCATAGTCACTTGGAAGAGGATCTTCTTTTCGAGGATAAGGTTGGTGAAGTTCTTCTTCAATAGGCAAGGGCGGTGGTTAGGATGATATTTCCTCATGCAGAGCGAATTCAGTTGTGGGCTTGCCCTTGGAGGAGGGAGGAGGAGACGCTCTAGATGATTCACTATTATTCGTCGAATCGTATTCATCCGCTGCTTTCTTCATCCCCTCCTCCCTGGACAGATAAGACAGAAAATCATTCATGGATGGGAGCGTATCCATAGGAAAATTCGCGTCGGCATTAAGCTAAAATGAACAATTTTTCACGAAAGTGGGAAGGACCCTATAAGGTCGTCGTTATCCCCCATCCAAACGCCTATGTAATAGATGACGATGAAGGAAAGAAGTTGAAGAATAATTTTAATTGTGAACATTTGAAAAAAATATGCTTAAACGCTGCCATCCAATTGTGTAAATTGTACTTGAAACTTTTATGAAAGTCTTGTTCGATATACAAATATGGAGTCGCTTCATTTTAGTAACTTAATGGCGAAATGCTTATGTTCTGAATCCTTAGGCAAAGGTGATGAAGGAGTATACAAGACTAAGGCGTTTTAAACACTCTGTCGATATTGAAACACACAAGATATTAAGACGTTTGAAACACTTAGCCAAATTAAATAGATGAAAATTGAAGCGCATAAATGTTTCATTTCACAAAATGCCATAAATACAAAACGCCTTGCGTGGAGGACATAATGAAAAGAAGATTTTGAATATGACAGAAAAACGACTAAGTAAAACCTATGATTATGCATAGTCACTTGGATGAGGATCTTATTTTCGAGGATAAGGTTGGTGAAGTTCTTCTTCAATAGGCAAGGGCGGTGGTTAGGATGATACCTCCTTAAGCAGAGCGAATTCAGTTGTGGGCTTGCCCTTGGAGGAGGGAGGAGGAGACGCTCTAGATAATTCACTATTATTCGACGAATCGTATTCATCCGCTGCGTTCTTCATCTCCTCCTCCCTGGACTGATAAGACAGAAAATCATTCATGGATGGGAGCATATCCATAAGAAATTTCGCGTCGACATTAAGTTAGAATGAACAATTTTTCACCAAAGTGTCAAGGACCCTATGAGGTCGTCGATATCCTCCATCCAAACGCCTATGAAATAGATGACGATGAAGGAAAGAAGTTGAAGAATAATTTATTGGTGAACATTTGAAAAAAAATATGCTTAAACGCTGCCACCCGATTGTGTAAATTGTACTTAAAAATTTTATGAAAGTCTTGTTCGATATACAAAAATGGCGTCGCTTCATTTGAGTAACTTAATGGCGAAATATTTCAGTTCAGAATCCTTAGGCAAAGGTGATGAAGGACTATACAAGACTAAGGCGTTTTAAACACTCAGTCGATATTGAAACACACAAGATATTAAGACGTTTGAAAGACTTAGCCAAATTAAATAGATGAAAATTGAAGCGCATAAATGTTTTCATATCACAAATCGCCATAAATACAAAACGCCTTGCGAGGAAGACATAATGAAAAGGAGACTACAAATATGACAGAAAAATGACTAAGTAAAACCTATGATTATGCATAGTCACTTGGAAGAGGATCTTCTTTTCGAGGATAAGGTTGGTGAAGTTCTTCTTCAATAGGCAAGGGCGGTGGTTAGGATGATATTTCCTCAAGCAGAGCGAATTTAGTTGTGGGCTTGCCCTTGGAGGAGGGAGGAGGAGACGCTCTAGATGATTCACTATTATTCGTCGAATCGTATTCATCCGCTGCTTTCTTCATCCCCTCCTCCCTGGACAGATAAGACAGAAAATCATTCATGGATGGGAACGTATCCATAGGAAAATTCGCGTCGGCATTAAGCTAAAATGAACAATTTTTCACGAAAGTGGGAAGGACCCTATAAGGTCGTCGTTATCCCCCATCCAAACGCCTATGTAATAGATGACGATGAAGGAAAGAAGTTGAAGAATAATTTTAATTGTGAACATTTGAAAAAAATATGCTTAAACGCTGCCATCCAATTGTGTAAATTGTACTTGAAACTTTTATGAAAGTCTTGTTCGATATACAAATATGGAGTCGCTTCATTTTAGTAACTTAATGGCGAAATGCTTATGTTCTGAATCCTTAGGCAAAGGTGATGAAGGAGTATACAAGACTAAGGCGTTTTAAACACTCTGTCGATATTGAAACACACAAGATATTAAGACGTTTGAAACACTTAGCCAAATTAAATAGATGAAAATTGAAGCGCATAAATGTTTCATTTCACAAAATGCCATAAATACAAAACGCCTTGCGTGGAGGACATAATGAAAAGAAGATTTTGAATATGACAGAAAAACGACTAAGTAAAACCTATGATTATGCATAGTCACTTGGATGAGGATCTTATTTTCGAGGATAAGGTTGGTGAAGTTCTTCTTCAATAGGCAAGGGCGGTGGTTAGGATGATACCTCCTTAAGCAGAGCGAATTCAGTTGTGGGCTTGCCCTTGGAGGAGGGAGGAGGAGACGCTCTAGATAATTCACTATTATTCGACGAATCGTATTCATCCGCTGCGTTCTTCATCTCCTCCTCCCTGGACTGATAAGACAGAAAATCATTCATGGATGGGAGCATATCCATAAGAAATTTCGCGTCGACATTAAGTTAGAATGAACAATTTTTCACCAAAGTGTCAAGGACCCTATGAGGTCGTCGATATCCTCCATCCAAACGCCTATGAAATAGATGACGATGAAGGAAAGAAGTTGAAGAATAATTTATTGGTGAACATTTGAAAAAAAATATGCTTAAACGCTGCCACCCGATTGTGTAAATTGTACTTAAAAATTTTATGAAAGTCTTGTTCGATATACAAAAATGGCGTCGCTTCATTTGAGTAACTTAATGGCGAAATATTTCAGTTCAGAATCCTTAGGCAAAGGTGATGAAGGACTATACAAGACTAAGGCGTTTTAAACACTCAGTCGATATTGAAACACACAAGATATTAAGACGTTTGAAAGACTTAGCCAAATTAAATAGATGAAAATTGAAGCGCATAAATGTTTTCATATCACAAATCGCCATAAATACAAAACGCCTTGCGAGGAAGACATAATGAAAAGGAGACTACAAATATGACAGAAAAATGACTAAGTAAAACCTATGATTATGCATAGTCACTTGGAAGAGTATCTTCTTTTCGAGGATAAGGTTGGTGAAGTTCTTCTTCAATAGGCAAGGGCGGTGGTTAGGATGATATTTCCTCAAGCAGAGCGAATTCAGTTGTGGGCTTGCCCTTGGAGGAGGGAGGAGGAGACGCTCTAGATGATTCACTATTATTCGTCGAATCGTATTCATCCGCTGCTTTCTTCATCCCCTCCTCCCTGGACAGATAAGACAGAAAATCATTCATGGATGGGAACGTATCCATAGGAAAATTCGCGTCGGCATTAAGCTAAAATGAACAATTTTTCACGAAAGTGGGAAGGACCCTATAAGGTCGTCGTTATCCCCCATCCAAACGCCTATGTAATAGATGACGATGAAGGAAAGAAGTTGAAGAATAATTTTAATTGTGAACATTTGAAAAAAATATGCTTAAACGCTGCCATCCAATTGTGTAAATTGTACTTGAAACTTTTATGAAAGTCTTGTTCGATATACAAATATGGAGTCGCTTCATTTTAGTAACTTAATGGCGAAATGCTTATGTTCTGAATCCTTAGGCAAAGGTGATGAAGGAGTATACAAGACTAAGGCGTTTTAAACACTCTGTCGATATTGAAACACACAAGATATTAAGACGTTTCAAACACTTAGCCAAATTAAATAGATGAAAATTGAAGCGCATAAATGTTTCATTTCACAAAATGCCATAAATACAAAACGCCTTGCGTGGAGGACATAATGAAAAGAAGATTTTGAATATGACAGAAAAACGACTAAGTAAAACCTATGATTATGCATAGTCACTTGGATGAGGATCTTATTTTCGAGGATAAGGTTGGTGAAGTTCTTCTTCAATAGGCAAGGGCGGTGGTTAGGATGATACCTCCTTAAGCAGAGCGAATTCAGTTGTGGGCTTGCCCTTGGAGGAGGGAGGAGGAGACGCTCTAGATAATTCACTATTATTCGACGAATCGTATTCATCCGGTGCGTTCTTCATCTCCTCTTCCCTGGACTGATAAGACAGAAAATCATTCATGGATGGGAGCATATCCATAAGAAATTTCGCGTCGACATTAAGTTAGAATGAACAATTTTTCACCAAAGTGTGAAGGACCCTATGAGGTCGTCGATATCCTCCATCCAAACGCCTATGAAATAGATGACGATGAAGGAAAGAAGTTGAAGAATAATTTATTGGTGAACATTTGAAAAAAAATATGCTTAAACGCTGCCACCCGATTGTGTAAATTGTACTTAAAAATTTTATGAAAGTCTTGTTCGATATACAAAAATGGCGTCGCTTCATTTGAGTAACTTAATGGCGAAATATTTCAGTTCAGAATCCTTAGGCAAAGGTGATGAAGGACTATACAAGACTAAGGCGTTTTAAACACTCAGTCGATATTGAAACACACAAGATATTAAGACGTTTGAAAGACTTAGCCAAATTAAATAGATGAAAATTGAAGCGCATAAATGTTTTCATATCACAAATCGCCATAAATACAAAACGCCTTGCGAGGAAGACATAATGAAAAGGAGACTACAAATATGACAGAAAAATGACTAAGTAAAACCTATGATTATGCATAGTCACTTGGAAGAGTATCTTCTTTTCGAGGATAAGGTTGGTGAAGTTCTTCTTCAATAGGCAAGGGCGGTGGTTAGGATGATATTTCCTCAAGCAGAGCGAATTCAGTTGTGGGCTTGCCCTTGGAGGAGGGAGGAGGAGACGCTCTAGATGATTCACTATTATTCGTCGAATCGTATTCATCCGCTGCTTTCTTCATCCCCTCCTCCCTGGACAGATAAGACAGAAAATCATTCATGGATGGGAACGTATCCATAGGAAAATTCGCGTCGGCATTAAGCTAAAATGAACAATTTTTCACGAAAGTGGGAAGGACCCTATAAGGTCGTCGTTATCCCCCATCCAAACGCCTATGTAATAGATGACGATGAAGGAAAGAAGTTGAAGAATAATTTTAATTGTGAACATTTGAAAAAAATATGCTTAAACGCTGCCATCCAATTGTGTAAATTGTACTTGAAACTTTTATGAAAGTCTTGTTCGATATACAAATATGGAGTCGCTTCATTTTAGTAACTTAATGGCGAAATGCTTATGTTCTGAATCCTTAGGCAAAGGTGATGAAGGAGTATACAAGACTAAGGCGTTTTAAACACTCTGTCGATATTGAAACACACAAGATATTAAGACGTTTCAAACACTTAGCCAAATTAAATAGATGAAAATTGAAGCGCATAAATGTTTCATTTCACAAAATGCCATAAATACAAAACGCCTTGCGTGGAGGACATAATGAAAAGAAGATTTTGAATATGACAGAAAAACGACTAAGTAAAACCTATGATTATGCATAGTCACTTGGATGAGGATCTTATTTTCGAGGATAAGGTTGGTGAAGTTCTTCTTCAATAGGCAAGGGCGGTGGTTAGGATGATACCTCCTTAAGCAGAGCGAATTCAGTTGTGGGCTTGCCCTTGGAGGAGGGAGGAGGAGACGCTCTAGATAATTCACTATTATTCGACGAATCGTATTCATCCGGTGCGTTCTTCATCTCCTCTTCCCTGGACTGATAAGACAGAAAATCATTCATGGATGGGAGCATATCCATAAGAAATTTCGCGTCGACATTAAGTTAGAATGAACAATTTTTCACCAAAGTGTGAAGGACCCTATGAGGTCGTCGATATCCTCCATCCAAACGCCTATGAAATAGATGACGATGAAGGAAAGAAGTTGAAGAATAATTTATTGGTGAACATTTGAAAAAAAATATGCTTAAACGCTGCCACCCGATTGTGTAAATTGTACTTAAAAATTTTATGAAAGTCTTGTTCGATATACAAAAATGGCGTCGCTTCATTTGAGTAACTTAATGGCGAAATATTTCAGTTCAGAATCCTTAGGCAAAGGTGATGAAGGACTATACAAGACTAAGGCGTTTTAAACACTCAGTCGATATTGAAACACACAAGATATTAAGACGTTTGAAAGACTTAGCCAAATTAAATAGATGAAAATTGAAGCGCATAAATGTTTTCATATCACAAATCGCCATAAATACAAAACGCCTTGCGAGGAAGACATAATGAAAAGGAGACTACAAATATGACAGAAAAATGACTAAGTAAAACCTATGATTATGCATAGTCACTTGGAAGAGGATCTTCTTTTCGAGAAAAAGGTTGGTGAAGTTCTTCTTCAATAGGCAAGGGCGGTGGTTAGGATGATATTTCCTCAAGCAGAGCGAATTCAGTTGTGGGCTTGCCCTTGGAGGAGGGAGGAGGAGACGCTCTAGATGATTCACTATTATTCGTCGAATCGTATTCATCCGCTGCTTTCTTCATCCCCTCCTCCCTGGACAGATAAGACAGAAAATCATTCATGGATGGGAGCGTATCCATAGGAAAATTCGCGTCGGCATTAAGCTAAAATGAACAATTTTTCACGAAAGTGGGAAGGACCCTATAAGGTCGTCGTTATCCCCCATCCAAACGCCTATGTAATAGATGACGATGAAGGAAAGAAGTTGAAGAATAATTTTAATTGTGAACATTTGAAAAAAATATGCTTAAACGCTGCCATCCAATTGTGTAAATTGTACTTGAAACTTTTATGAAAGTCTTGTTCGATATACAAATATGGAGTCGCTTCATTTTAGTAACTTAATGGCGAAATGCTTATGTTCTGAATCCTTAGGCAAAGGTGATGAAGGAGTATACAAGACTAAGGCGTTTTAAACACTCTGTCGATATTGAAACACACAAGATATTAAGACGTTTCAAACACTTAGCCAAATTAAATAGATGAAAATTGAAGCGCATAAATGTTTCATTTCACAAAATGCCATAAATACAAAACGTCCTGCGTGGAGGACATAATGAAAAGAAGATTTTGAATATGACAGAAAAACGACTAAGTAAAACCTATGATTATGCATAATCACTTGGATGAGGATCTTATTATCGAGGATAAGGTTGGTGAAGTTCCTCTTCAATAGGCAAGGGCGGTTGGCAAGGATGATACCTCCTTAAGCAGAGCGAATTCAGTTGTGGGCTTGCCCTTGGAGGAGGGAGGAGGAGACGCTCTAGATAATTCACTATTATTCGACGAATCGTATTCATCCGCTGCGTTCTTCATCTCCTCCTCCCTGGACTGATAAGACAGAAAATCATTCATGGATGGGAGCATATCCATAAGAAATTTCGCGTCGACATTAAGCTAAAATGAACAATTTTTCACGAAAGTGGGAAGGACCCTATAAGGTCGTCGTTATCCCCCATCCAAACGCCTATGTAATAGATGACGATGAAGGAAACAAGTTGAAGAATAATTTTAATTGTGAACATTTGAAAAAAATATGCTTAAACGCTGCCATCCAATTGTGTAAATTGTACTTGAAACTTTTATGAAAGTCTTGTTCGATATACAAATATGGAGTCGCTTCATTTTAGTAACTTAATGGCGAAATGCTTATGTTCTGAATCCTTAGGCAAAGGTGATGAAGGAGTATACAAGACTATGGCGTTTTAAACACTCCGTCGATATTGAAACACACAAGATATTAAGACGTTTGAAACACTTAGCCAAATTAAATAGATGAAAATTGAAGCGCATAAATGTTTCATTTCACAAAATGCCATAAATACAAAACGCCTTGCGTAGAGGACATAATGAAAAGAAGATTACGAATATGACAGAAAAACGACTAAGTAAAACCTATGATTATGCATAGTCACTTGGATGAGGATCTTATTTTCGAGGATAAGGTTGGTGAAGTTCTTCTTCAATAGGCAAGGGCGGTGGTTAGGCTGATACCTCCTCAAGCAGAGCGAATTCAGTTGTGGGCTTGCCCTTGGAGGAGGGAGGAGGAGACGCTCTAGATGATTCACTATTATTCGTCGAATCGTATTCATCCGCTGCTTTCTTCATCCCCTCCTCCCTGGACAGATAAGACAGAAAATCATTCATGGATGGGAGCGTATCCATAGGAAAATTCGCGTCGGCATTAAGCTAAAATGAACAATTTTTCACGAAAGTGGGAAGGACCCTATAAGGCCGTCGTTATCCCCCATCCAAACGCCTATGTAATAGATGACGATGAAGGAAAGAAGTTGAAGAATAATTTTAATTGTGAACATTTGAAAAAAATATGCTTAAACGCTGCCATCCAATTGTGTAAATTGTACTTGAAACTTTTATGAAAGTCTTGTTCGATATACAAAAATGGAGTCGCTTCATTTTAGTAACTTAATGGCGAAATGCTTATGTTCAGAATTCTTAGGCAAAGGTGATGAAGAAGTATACACGACTAAGGCGTTTTAAACGATCCGTCGATATTGAAACACACAAGATATTAAGACGTTTGAAACACTTAGCCAAATTAAATAGATGAAAATTGAAGCGCATAACCTTTTCATTTCACAAAATGCCATAAATACAAAACGCCTTGCGTGGAGGACATAATGAAAAGAAGATTACGAATATGACAGAAAAACAACTAAGTAAAACCTATGATTATGCATAGTCACTTGGATGAGGATCTTATTTTCGAGGATAAGGTTGGTGAAGTTCTTCTTCAATAGGAAAGGGCGGTGGTTAGGATGATACCTCCTTAAGCAGAGCGAATTCAGTTGTGGGCTTGCCCTTGGAGGAGGGAGGAGGAGACGCTCTAGATGATTCACTATTATTCGACGAATCGTATTCATCCGCTGCGTTCTTCATCTCCTCCTCCCTGGACTGATAAGACAGAAAATCATTCATGGATGGGAGCATATCCATAAGAAATTTCGCGTCGACATTAAGTTAGAATGAACAATTTTTCACCAAAGTGTGAAGGACCCTATAAGGTCGTCAATATCCTCCATCCAAACGCCTATGAAATAGATGACGATGAAGGAAAGAAGTTGAAGAATAATTTATTGGTGAACATTTGAAAAAAAATATGCTTAAACGCTGCCACCCGATTGTGTAAATTGTACTTAAAAATTTTATGAAAGTCTTGTTCGATATACAAAAATGGCGTCGCTTCATTTGAGTAACTTAATGGGGAAATATTTCAGTTCAGAATCCTTAGGCAAAGGTGATGAAGGACTATACAAGACTAAGGCGTTTTAAACACTCAGTCGATATTGAAACACACAAGATATTAAGACGTTTGAAAGACTTAGCCAAATTAAATAGATGAAAATTGAAGCGCATAAATGTTTTCATATCACAAAATGCCATAAATACAAAACGCCTTGCGAGGAAGACATAATGAAAAGTAGACTACAAATATGACAGAAGAGGATCTTCTTTTCGAGGAAAAGGTTGGTGAAGTTCTTCTTCAATAGGCAAGGGCGGTGGTTAGGATGATATCTCCTCAAGCAGAGCGAATTCAGTTGTGGGCTTGCCCTTGGAGGAGAGAGGAGGAGACGCTCTAGATGATTCACTATTATTCGTCGAATCGTATTCATCCGCTGCTTTCTTCATCCCCTCCTCCCTGGACAGATAAGACAGAAAATCATTCATGGATGGGAGCGTATCCATAGGAAAATTCGCGTCGGCATTAAGCTAAAATGAACAATTTTTCACGAAAGTGGGAAGGACCCTATAAGGTCGTCGTTATCCCCCATCCAAACGCCTATGTAATAGATGACGATGAAGGAAAGAAGTTGAAAAATAATTTTAATTGTGAACATTTGAAAAAAATATGCTTAAACGCTGCCATCCAATTGTGTAAATTGTACTTGAAACTTTTATGAAAGTCTTGTTCGATATACAAAAATGGAGTCGCTTCATTTTAGTAACTTACTGGCGAAATGCTTATGTTCAGAATTCTTAGGCAAAAGTGATGAAGGAGTATACACGACTAAGGCGTTTTAAACACTCCGTCGATATTGAAACACACAAGATATTAAGACGTTTGAAACACTTAGCCAAATTAAATATATGAAAATTGAAGCGCATAAACTTTTCATTTCACAAAATGCCATAAATACAAAACGCCTTGTTGGAGGACATAATGAAAAGAAGATTACGAATATGACAGAAAAACAACTAAGTAAAACCTATGATTATGCATAGTCACTTGGATGAGGATCTTATTTTCGAGGATAAGGTTGGTGAAGTTCTTCTTCAATAGGAAAGGGCGGTGGTTAGGATGAAACCTCCTTAAGCAGAGCGAATTCAGTTGTGGGCTTGCCCTTGGAGGAGGGAGGAGGAGACGCTCTAGATGATTCACTATTATTCGACGAATCGTATTCATCCGCTGCGTTCTTCATCTCCTCCTCCCTGGACTGATAAGACAGAAAATCATTCATGGATGGGAGCATATCCATAAGAACTTTCGCGTCGACATTAAGTTAGAATGAACAATTTTTCACCAAAGTGTGAAGGACCCTATAAGGTCGTCAATATCCTCCATCCAAACGCCTATGAAATAGATGACGATGAAGGAAAGAAGTTGAAGAATAATTTATTGGTGAAAATTTGAAAAAAAATATGCTTAAACGCTGCCACCCGATTGTGTAAATTGTACTTAAAAATTTTATGAAAGTCTTGTTCGATATACAAAAATGGCGTCGCTTCATTTGAGTAACTTAATGGCGAAATATTTCAGTTCAGAATCCTTAGGCAAAGGTGATGAAGGACTATACAAGACTAAGGCGTTTTAAACACTCAGTCGATATTGAAACACACAAGATATTAAGACGTTTGAAAGACTTAGCCAAATTAAATAGATGAAAATTGAAGCGCATAAATGTTTTCATATCACAAAATGCCATAAATACAAAACGCCTTGCGAGGAAGACATAATGAAAAGGAGACTACAAATATGACAGAAGAGGATCTTCTTTTCGAGGAAAAGGTTGGTGAAGTTCTTCTTCAATAGGCAAGGGCGGTGGTTAGGATGATATCTCCTCAAGCAGAGCGAATTCAGTTGTGGGCTTGCCCTTGGAGGAGAGAGGAGGAGACGCTCTAGATGATTCACTATTATTCGTCGAATCGTATTCATCCGCTGCTTTCTTCATCCCCTCCTCCCTGGACAGATAAGACAGAAAATCATTCATGGATGGGAGCGTATCCATAGGAAAATTCGCGTCGGCATTAAGCTAAAATGAACAATTTTTCACGAAAGTGGGAAGGACCCTATAAGGTCGTCGTTATCCCCCATCCAAACGCCTATGTAATAGATGACGATGAAGGAAAGAAGTTGAAGAATAATTTTAATTGTGAACATTTCAAAAAAATATGCTTAAACGCTGCCATCCAATTGTGTAAATTGTACTTGAAACTTTTATGAAAGTCTTGTTCGATATACAAATATGGAGTCGCTTCATTTTAGTAACTTAATGGCGAAATGCTTATGTTCTGAATCCTTAGGCAAAGGTGATGAAGGAGTATACAAGACTATGGCGTTTTAAACACTCCGTCGATATTAAAACACACAAGATATTAAGACGTTTGAAACACTTTGCCAAATTAAATAGATGAAAATTGAAGCGCATAAATGTTTCATTTCACAAAATGCCATAAATACAAAACGCCTTGCGTAGAGGACATAATGAAAAGAAGATTACGAATATGACCTAAAACCGACTAAGTAAAACCTATGATTATGCATAGTCACTTGGATGAGGATCTTATTTTCGAGGATAAGGTTGGTGAAGTTCTTCTTCAATAGGCAAGGGCGGTGGTTAGGCTGATACCTCCTCAAGCAGAGCGAATTCAGTTGTGGGCTTGCCCTTGGAGGAGGGAGGAGGAGACGCTCTAGATGATTCACTATTATTCGTCGAATCGTATTCATCCGCTGCTTTCTTCATCCCCTCCTCCCTGGACAGATAAGACAGAAAATCATTCATGGATGGGAGCGTATCCATAGGAAAATTCGCGTCGGCATTAAGCTAAAATGAACAATTTTTCACGAAAGTGGGAAGGACCCTATAAGGTCGTCGTTATCCCCCATCCAAACGCCTATGTAATAGATGACGATGAAGGAAAGAAGTTGAAGAATAATTTTAATTGTGAACATTTGAAAAAAATATGCTTAAACGCTGCCATCCAATTGTGTAAATTGTACTTGAAACTTTTATGAAAGTCTTGTTCGATATACAAAAATGGAGTCGCTTCATTTTAGTAACTTAATGGCGAAATGCTTATGTTCAGAATTCTTAGGCAAAGGTGATGAAGGAGTATACACGACTAAGGCGTTTTAAACGATCCATCGATATTGAAACACACAAGATATTAAGACGTTTGAAACACTTAGCCAAATTAAATAGATGAAAATTGAAGTGCATAAACTTTTCATTTCACAAAATGCCATAAATACAAAACGCCTTGCGTGGAGGACATAATGAAAAGAAGATTACGAATATGACAGAAAAACAACTAAGTAAAACCTATGATTATGCATAGTCACTTGGATGAGGATCTTATTTTCGAGGATAAGGTTGGTGAAGTTCTTCTTCAATAGGAAAGGGCGGTGGTTAGGATGATACCTCCTTAAGCAGAGCGAATTCAGTTGTGGGCTTGCCCTTGGAGGAGGGAGGAGGAGACGCTCTAGATGATTCACTATTATTCGACGAATCGTATTCATCCGCTGCGTTCTTCATCTCCTCCTCCCTGGACTGATAAGACAGAAAATCATTCATGGATGGGAGCATATCCATAAGAAATTTCGCGTCGACATTAAGTTAGAATGAACAATTTTTCACCAAAGTGTGAAGGACCCTATAAGGTCGTCAATATCCTCCATCCAAACGCCTATGAAATAGATGACGATGAAGGAAAGAAGTTGAAGAATAATTTATTGGTGAACATTTGAAAAAAAATATGCTTAAACGCTGCCACCCGATTGTGTAAATTGTACTTAAAACTTTTATGAAAGTCTTGTTCGATATACAAAAATGGCGTCGCTTCATTTGAGTAACTTAATGGCGAAATATTTCAGTTCAGAATCCTTAGGCAAAGGTGATGAAGGACTATACAAGACTAAGGCGTTTTAAACACTCAGTCGATATTGAAACACACAAGATATTAAGACGTTTGAAAGACTTAGCCAAATTAAATAGATGAAAATTGAAGCGCATAAATGTTTTCATATCACAAAATGCCATAAATACAAAACGCCTTGCGAGGAAGACATAATGAAAAGGAGATTACAAATATGACAGAAGAGGATCTTCTTTTCGAGGAAAAGGTTGGTGAAGTTCTTCTTCAATAGGCAAGGGCGGTGGTTAGGATGATATCTCCTCAAGCAGAGCGAATTCAGTTGTGGGCTTGCCCTTGGAGGAGAGAGGAGGAGACGCTCTAGATGATTCACTATTATTCGTCGAATCGTATTCATCCGCTGCTTTCTTCATCCCCTCCTCCCTGGACAGATAAGACAGAAAATCATTCATGGATGGGAGCGTATCCATAGGAAAATTCGCGTCGGCATTAAGCTAAAATGAACAATTTTTCACGAAAGTGGGAAGGACCCTATAAGGTCGTCGTTATCCCCCATCCAAACACCTATGTAATAGATGACGATGAAGGAAAGAAGTTGAAGAATAATTTTAATTGTGAACATTTGAAAACAATATGCTTAAACGCTGCCATCCAATTGTGTAAATTGTACTTGAAACTTTTATGAAAGTCTTGTTCGATATACAAATATGGAGTCGCTTCATTTTAGTAACTTAATGGCGAAATGCTTATGTTCTGAATCCTTAGGCAAAGGTGATGAAGGAGTATACAAGACTATGGAGTTTTAAACACTCCGTCGATATTGAAACACACAAGATATTAAGACGTTTGAAACACTTAGCCAAATTAAATAGATGAAAATTGAAGCGCATAAATGTTTCATTTCACAAAATGCCATAAATACAAAACGCCTTACGTAGAGGACATAATGAAAAGAAGATTACGAATATGACAGAAAAATGACTAAGTAAAACCTATGATTATGCATAGTCACTTGGATGAGGATCTTATTTTCGAGGATAAGGTTGGTGAAGTTCTTCTTCAATAGGCAAGGGCGGTGGTTAGGCTGATACCTCCTCAAGCAGAGCGAATTCAGTTGTGGGCTTGCCCTTGGAGGAGGGAGGAGGAGACGCTCTAGATGATTCACTATTATTCGTCGAATCGTATTCATCCGCTGCTTTCTTCATCCCCTCCTCCCTGGACAGATAAGACAGAAAATCATTCATGGATGGGAGCGTATCCATAGGAAAATTCGCGTCGGCATTAAGCTAAAATGATCAAATTTTTCACGAATGTGGGAAGGACCCTATAAGGTCGTCGTTATCCCCCATCCAAACGCCTATGTAATAGATGACGATGAAGGAAAGAAGTTGAAGAATAATTTTAATTGTGAACATTTGAAAAAAAATATGCTTAAACGCTGCCATCCAATTGTGTAAATTGTACTTGAAAATTTTATGAAAGTCTTGTTCGATATACAAAAATGAAGTCGCTTCATTTTAGTAACTTAATGGCGAAATGCTTATGTTCAGAATCCTTAGGCAAAGGTGATGAAGGAGTATACACGACTAAGGCGTTTTAAACACTCCGTCGATATTGAAACACACAAGATATTAAGACGTTTGAAACACTTAGCCAAATTAAATAGATGAAAATTGAAGCGCATAAACTTTTCATTTCACAAAATGCCATAAATACAAAACGCCTTGCGTGGAGGACATAATGAAAAGAAGATTACGAATATGACAGAAAAACAACTAAGTAAAACCTATGATTATGCATAGTCACTTGGATGAGGATCTTATTTTCGAGGATAAGGTTGGTGAAGTTCTTCTTCAATAGGAAAGGGCGGTGGTTAGGATGATACCTCCTTAAGCAGAGCGAATTCAGTTGTGGGCTTGCCCTTGGAGGAGGGAGGAGGAGACGCTCTAGATGATTCACTATTATTCGACGAATCGTATTCATCCGCTGCGTTCTTCATCTCCTCCTCCCTGGACTGATAAGACAGAAAATCATTCATGGATGGGAGCATATCCATAAGAAATTTCGCGTCGACATTAAGTTAGAATGAAAATTTTTTCACCAAAGTGTGAAGGACCCTATGAGGTCGTCGATATCCTCCATCCAAACCCCTATGAAATAGATGACGATGAAGGAAAGAAGTTGAAGAATAATTTATTGGTGAACATTTGAAAAAAAATATGCTTAAACGCTGCCATCCAATTGTGTAAATTGTACTTGATACTTTTATGAAAGTCTTGTTCGATATACAAATATGGAGTCGCTTCATTTTAGTAACTTAATGGCGAAATGCTTATGTTCTGAATCCTTAGGCAAAGGTGATGAAGGAGTATACAAGACTATGGCGTTTTAAACACTCCGTCGATATTGAAACACACAAGATATTAAGACGTTTGAAACACTTAGCCAAATTAAATAGATGAAAATTGAAGCGCATAAATGTTTCATTTCACAAAATGCCATAAATACAAAACGCCTTGCGTAGAGGACATAATGAAAAGAAGATTACGAATATGACAGAAAAACGACTAAGTAAAACCTATGATTATGCATAGTCACTTGGATGAGGATCTTATTTTCGAGGATAAGGTTGGTGAAGTTCTTCTTCAATAGGCAAGGGCGGTGGTTAGGCTGATACCTCCTCAAGCAGAGCGAATTCAGTTGTGGGCTTGCCCTTGGAGGAGGGAGGAGGAGACGCTCTAGATGATTCACTATTATTCGTCGAATCGTATTCATCCGCTGCTTTCTTCATCCCCTCCTCCCTGGACAGATAAGACAGAAAATCATTCATGGATGGGAGCGTATCCATAGGAAAATTCGCGTCGGCATTAAGCTAAAATGAACAATTTTTCACGAAAGTGGGAAGGACCCTATAAGGTCGTCGTTATCCCCCATCCAAACGCCTATGTAATAGATGACGATGAAGGAAAGAAGTTAAAGAATAATTTTAATTGTGAACATTTGAAAAAAATATGCTTAAACGCTGCCATCCAATTGTGTAAATTGTACTTGAAACTTTTATGAAAGTC
Organism: Chamaenerion angustifolium; assembly: GCA_946814005.1. NCBI lineage: Eukaryota > Viridiplantae > Streptophyta > Magnoliopsida > Myrtales > Onagraceae > Chamaenerion > Chamaenerion angustifolium. The sequence goes on from OX328279.1 coordinate 9,958,700, forward strand.
TTGTTCGATATACAAAAATGGAGTCGCTTCATTTTAGTAACTTAATGTCGAAATGCTTATGTTCAGAATCCTTAGGCAAAGGTGATGAAGGAGTATACACGACTAAGGCGTTTTAAACGATCCGTCGATATTGAAACACACAAGATATTAAGACGTTTGAAACACTTAGCCAAATTAAATAGATGAAAATTGAAGCGCATAAACTTTTCATTTCACAAAATGCCATAAATACAAAACGCCTTGCGTGGAGGACATAATGAAAAGAAGATTACGAATATGACAGAAAAACAACTAAGTAAAACCTATGATTATGCATAGTTACTTGGATGAGGATCTTATTTTCGAGGATAAGGTTGGTGAAGTTCTTCTTCAATAGGAAAGGGCGGTGGTTAGGATGATACCTCCTTAAGCAGAGCGAATTCAGTTGTGGGCTTGCCCTTGGAGGAGGGAGGAGGAGACGCTCTAGATGATTCACTATTATTCGACGAATCGTATTCATCCGCTGCGTTCTTCATCTCCTCCTCCCTGGACTGATAAGACAGAAAATCATTCATGGATGGGAGCATATCCATAAGAAATTTCGCGTCGACATTAAGTTAGAATGAACAATTTTTCACCAAAGTGTGAAGGACCCTATAAGGTCGTCAATATCCTCCATCCAAACGCCTATGAAATAGATGACGATGAAGGAAAGAAGTTGAAGAATAATTTATTGGTAAACATTTGAAAAAAAATATGCTTAAACGCTACCACCCGATTGTGTAAATTGTACTTAAAAATTTTATGAAAGTCTTGTTCGATATACAAAAATGGCGTCGCTTCATTTGAGTAACTTAATGGCGAAATATTTCAGTTCAGAATCCTTAGGCAAAGGTGATGAAGGACTATACAAGACTAAGGCGTTTTAAACACTCAGTCGATATTGAAACACACAAGATATTAAGACGTTTGAAAGACTTAGCCAAATTAAATAGATGAGAATTGAAGCGCATAAATGTTTTCATATCAAAAAATGCCACAAATACAAAACGCCTTGCGAGGAAGACATAATGAAAAGGAGACTACAAATATGACAGAAGAGGATCTTCTTTTCGAGGAAAAGGTTGGTGAAGTTCTTCTTCAATAGGCAAGGGCGGTGGTTAGGATGATATCTCCTCAAGCAAAGCGAATTCAGTTGTGGGCTTGCCCTTGGAGGAGAGAGGAGGAGACGCTCTAGATGATTCACTATTATTCGTCGAATCGTATTCATCCGCTGCTTTCTTCATCCCCTCCTCCCTGGACAGATAAGACAGAAAATCATTCATGGATGGGAGCGTATCCATAGGAAAATTCGCGTCGGCATTAAGCTAAAATGAACAATTTTTCACGAAAGTGGGAAGGACCCTATAAGGTCGTCGTTATCCCCCATCCAAACGCCTATGTAATAGATAACGATGAAGGAAAGAAGTTGAAGAATAATTTTAATTGTGAACATTTGAAAAAAATATGCTTAAACGCTGCCATCCAATTGTGTAAATTGTACTTGAAACTTTTATGAAAGTCTTGTTCGATATACAAATATGGAGTCGCTTCATTTTAGTAACTTAATGTCGAAATGCTTATGTTCAGAATCCTTAGGCAAAGGTGATGAAGGAGTATACACGACTAAGGTGTTTTAAACGATCCGTCGATATTGAAACACCCAAGATATTAAGACGTTTGAAACACTTAGCCAAATTAAATAGATGAAAATTGAAGCGCATAAACTCTTCATTTCACAAAATGCCATAAATACAAAATGCCTTGCGTGGAGGACATAATGAAAAGAAGATTACGAATATGACAGAAAAACAACTAAGTAAAACCTATGATTATGCATAGTTACTTGGATGAGGATCTTATTTTCGAGGATAAGGTTGGTGAAGTTCTTCTTCAATAGGAAAGGGCGGTGGTTAGGATGATACCTCCTTAAGCAGAGCGAATTCAGTTGTGGGCTTGCCCTTGGAGGAGGGAGGAGGAGACGCTCTAGATGATTCACTATTATTCGACGAATCGTATTCATCCGCTGCGTTCTTCATCTCCTCCTCCCTGGAGTGATAAGACAGAAAATCATTCATGGATGGGAGCATATCCATAAGAAATTTCGCGTCGACATTAAGTTAGAATGAACAATTTTTCACCAAAGTGTGAAGGACCCTATAAGGTCGTCAATATCCTCCATCCAAACGCCTATGAAATAGATGACGATGAAGGAAAGAAGTTGAAGAATAATTTATTGGTAAACATTTGAAAAAAAATATGCTTAAACGCTACCACCCGATTGTGTAAATTGTACTTAAAAATTTTATGAAAGTCTTGTTCGATATACAAAAATGGCGTCGCTTCATTTGAGTAACTTAATGGCGAAATATTTCAGTTCAGAATCCTTAGGCAAAGGTGATGAAGGACTATACAAGACTAAGGCGTTTTAAACACTCAGTCGATATTGAAACACACAAGATATTAAGACGTTTGAAAGACTTAGCCAAATTAAATAGATGAGAATTGAAGCGCATAAATGTTTTCATATCAAAAAATGCCATAAATACAAAACGCCTTGCGAGGAAGACATAATGAAAAGGAGACTACAAATATGACAGAAGAGGATCTTCTTTTCGAGGAAAAGGTTGGTGAAGTTCTTCTTCAATAGGCAAGGGCGGTGGTTAGGATGATATCTCCTCAAGCAAAGCGAATTCAGTTGTGGGCTTGCCCTTGGAGGAGAGAGGAGGAGACGCTCTAGATGATTCACTATTATTCGTCGAATCGTATTCATCCGCTGCTTTCTTCATCCCCTCCTCCCTGGACAGATAAGACAGAAAATCATTCATGGATGGGAGCGTATCCATAGGAAAATTCGCGTCGGCATTAAGCTAAAATGAACAATTTTTCACGAAAGTGGGAAGGACCCTATAAGGTCGTCGTTATCCCCCATCCAAACGCCTATGTAATAGATAACGATGAAGGAAAGAAGTTGAAGAATAATTTTAATTGTGAACATTTGAAAAAAATATGCTTAAACGCTGCCATCCAATTGTGTAAATTGTACTTGAAACTTTTATGAAAGTCTTGTTCGATATACAAATATGGAGTCGCTTCATTTTAGTAACTTAATGGCGAAATGCTTATGTTCTGAATCCTTAGGCAAAGGTGATGAAGGAGTATACAAGACTATGGCGTTTTAAACACTCCGTCGATATTGAAACACACAAGATATTAAGACGTTTGAAACACTTAGCCAAATTAAATAGATGAAAATTGAAGCGCATAAATGTTTCATTTCACAAAATGCCATAAATACAAAACGCCTTGCGTAGAGGACATAATGAAAAGAAGATTACGAATATGACAGAAAAACGACTAAGTAAAACCTATGATTATGCATAGTCACTTGGATGAGGATCTTATTTTCGAGGATAAGGTTGGTGAAGTTCTTCTTCAATAGGCAAGGGCGGTGGTTAGGCTGATACCTCCTCAAGCAGAGCGAATTCAGTTGTGGGCTTGCCCTTGGAGGAGGGAGGAGGAGACGCTCTAGATGATTCACTATTATTCGTCGAATCGTATTCATCCGCTGCTTTCTTCATCCCCTCCTCCCTGGACAGATAAGACAGAAAATCATTCATGGATGGGAGCGTATCCATAGGAAAATTCGCGTCGGCATTAAGCTAAAATGAACAATTTTTCACGAATGTGGGAAGGACCCTATAAGGTCGTCGTTATCCCCCATCCAAACGCCTATGTAATAGATGACGATGAAGGAAAGAAGTTGAAGAATAATTTTAATTGTGAACATTTGAAAAAAATATGCTTAAACGCTGCCATCCAATAGTGTAAATTGTACTTGAAACTTTTATGAAAGTCTTGTTCGATATACAAAAATGGAGTCGCTTCATTTTAGTAACTTAATGGCGAAATGCTTATGTTCAGAATCCTTAGGCAAAAGTGATGAAGGAGTATACACGACTAAGGCGTTTTAAACACTCCGTCGATATTGAAACACACAAGATATTAAGACGTTTGAAACACTTAGCCAAATTAAATAGATGAAAATTGAAGCGCATAAACTTTTCATTTCACAAAATGCCATAAATACAAAACGCCTTGCGTGGAGGACATAATGAAAAGAAGATTACGAATATGACAGAAAAACAACTAAGTAAAATCTATGATTATGCATAGTCACTTGGATGAGGATCTTATTTTCGAGGATAAGGTTGGTGAAGTTCTTCTTCAATAGGAAAGGGCGGTGGTTAGGATGATACCTCCTTAAGCAGAGCGAATTCAGTTGCGGGCTTGCCCTTGGAGGAGGGAGGAGGAGACGCTCTAGATGATTCACTATTATTCGACGAATCGTATTCATCCGCTGCGTTCTTCATCTCCTCCTCCCTGGACTGATAAGACAGAAAATCATTCATGGATGGGAGCATATCCATAAGAAATTTCGCGTCGACATTAAGTTAGAATGAACAATTTTTCACCAAAGTGTGAAGGACCCTATAAGGTCGTCAATATCCTCCATCCAAACGCCTATGAAATAGATGACGATGAAGGAAAGAAGTTGAAGAATAATTTATTGGTGAACATTTGAAAAAAAATATGCTTAAACGCTGCCACCCAATTGTGTAAATTGTACTTAAAAATTTTATGAAAGTCTTGTTCGATATACAAAAATGGCGTCGCTTCATTTGAGTAACTTAATGGCGAAATATTTCTGTTCAGAATCCTTAGGCAAAGGTGATGAAGGACTATACAAGACTAAGGCGTTTTAAACACTCAGTCGATATTGAAACACACAAGATATTAAGACGTTTGAAAGACTTAGCCAAATTAAATAGATGAAAATTGAAGCGCATAAATGTTTTCATATCACAAAATGCCATAAATACAAAACGCCTTGCGAGGAAGACATAATGAAAAGGAGACTACAAATATGACAGAAGAGGATCTTCTTTTCGAGGAAAAGGTTGGTGAAGTTCTTCTTCAATAGGCAAGGGCGGTGGTTAGGATGATATCTCCTCAAGCAGAGCGAATTCAGTTGTGGGCTTGCCCTTGGAGGAGAGAGGAGGAGACGCACTAGATGATTCACTATTATTCGTCGAATCGTATTCATCCGCTGCTTTCTTCATCCCCTCCTCCCTGGACAGATAAGACAGAAAATCATTCATGGATGGGAGCGTATCCATAGGAAAATTCGCGTCGGCATTAAGCTAAAATGAACAATTTTTCACGAAAGTGGGAAGGACCCTATAAGGTCGTCGTTATCCCCCATCCAAACGCCTATGTAATAGATGACGATGAAGGAAAGAAGTTGAAGAATAATTTTAATTGTGAACATTTGAAAAAAATATGCTTAAACGCTGCCATCCAATTGTGTAAATTGTACTTGAAACTTTTATGAAAGTCTTGTTCGATATACAAATATGGAGTCGCTTCATTTTAGTAACTTAATGGCGAAATGCTTATGTTCTGAATCCTTAGGCAAAGGTGATGAAGGAGTATACAAGACTATGGCGTTTTAAACACTCCGTCGATATTGAAACACACAAGATATTAAGACGTTTGAAACACTTAGCCAAATTAAATATATGAAAATTGAAGCGCATAAATGTTTCATTTCACAAAATGCCATAAATACAAAACGCCTTGCGTAGAGGACATAATGAAAAGAAGATTACGAATATGACAGAAAAACGACTAAGTAAAACCTATGATTATGCATAGTCACTTGGATGAGGATCTTATTTTCGAAGATAAGGTTGGTGAAGTTCTTCTTCAATAGGCAAGGGCGGTGGTTAGGCTGATACCTCCTCAAGTAGAGCGAATTCAGTTGTGGGCTTGCCCTTGGAGGAGGGAGGAGGAGACGCTCTAGATGATTCACTATTATTCGTCGAATCGTATTCATCCGCTGCTTTCTTCATCCCCTCCTCCCTGGACAGATAAGACAGAAAATCATTCATGGATGGGAGCGTATCCATAGGAAAATTCGCGTCGGCATTAAGCTAAAATGAACAATTTTTCACGAAAGTGGGAAGGACCCTATAAGGTCGTCGTTATCCCCCATCCAAACGCCTATGTAATAGATGACGATGAAGGAAAGAAGTTGAAGAATAATTTTAATTGTGAACATTTGAAAAAAATATGCTTAAACGCTGCCATCCAATAGTGTAAATTGTACTTGAAACTTTTATGAAAGTCTTGTTCGATATACAAAAATGGAGTCGCTTCATTTATTAACTTAATGGCGAAATGCTTATGTTCAGAATCCTTAGGCAAAAGTGATGAAGGAGTATACACGACTAAGGCGTTTTAAACACTCCGTCGATATTGAAACACACAAGATATTAAGACGTTTGAAACACTTAGCCAAATTAAATAGATGAAAATTGAAGCGCATAAATGTTTCATTTCACAAAATGCCATAAATACAAAACGCCTTGCGTAGAGGACATAATGAAAAGAAGATTACGAATATGACAGAAAAACAACTAAGTAAAACCTATGATTATGCATAGTCACTTGGATGAGGATCTTATTTTCGAGGATAAGGTTGGTGAAGTTCTTCTTCAATAGGAAAGGGCGGTGGTTAGGATGATACCTCCTTAAGCAGAGCGAATTCAGTTGCGGGCTTGCCCTTGGAGGAGGGAGGAGGAGACGCTCTAGATGATTCACTATTATTCGACGAATCGTATTCATCCGCTGCGTTCTTCATCTCCTCCTCCCTGGACTGATAAGACAGAAAATCATTCATGGATGGGAGCATATCCATAAGAAATTTCGCGTCGACATTAAGTTAGAATGAACAATTTTTCACCAAAGTGTGAAGGACCCTATAAGGTCGTCAATATCCTCCATCCAAACGCCTATGAAATAGATGACGATGAAGGAAAGAAGTTGAAGAATAATTTATTGGTGAACATTTGAAAAAAAATATGCTTAAACGCTGCCACCCAATTGTGTAAATTGTACTTAAAAATTTTATGAAAGTCTTGTTCGATATACAAAAATGGCGTCGCTTCATTTGAGTAACTTAATGGCGAAATATTTCAGTTCAGAATCCTTAGGCAAAGGTGATGAAGGACTATACAAGACTAAGGCGTTTTAAACACTCAGTCGATATTGAAACACACAAGATATTAAGACGTTTGAAAGACTTAGCCAAATTAAATAGATGAAAATTGAAGCGCATAAATGTTTTCATATCACAAAATGCCATAAATACAAAACGCCTTGCGAGGAAGACATAATGAAAAGGAGACTACAAATATGACAGAAGAGGATCTTCTTTTCGAGGAAAAGGTTGGTGAAGTTCTTCTTCAATAGGCAAGGGCGGTGGTTAGGATGATATCTCCTCAAGCAGAGCGAATTCAGTTGTGGGCTTGCCCTTGGAGGAGAGAGGAGGAGACGCACTAGATGATTCACTATTATTCGTCGAATCGTATTCATCCGCTGCTTTCTTCATCCCCTCCTCCCTGGACAGATAAGACAGAAAATCATTCATGGATGGGAGCGTATCCATAGGAAAATTCGCGTCGGCATTAAGCTAAAATGAACAATTTTTCACGAAAGTGGGAAGGACCCTATAAGGTCGTCGTTATCCCCCATCCAAACGCCTATGTAATAGATGACGATGAAGGAAAGAAGTTGAAGAATAATTTTAATTGTGAACATTTGAAAAAAATATGCTTAAACGCTGCCATCCAATTGTGTAAATTGTACTTGAAACTTTTATGAAAGTCTTGTTCGATATACAAATATGGAGTCGCTTCATTTTAGTAACTTAATGGCGAAATGCTTATGTTCTGAATCCTTAGGCAAAGGTGATGAAGGAGTATACAAGACTATGGCGTTTTAAACACTCCGTCGATATTGAAACACACAAGATATTAAGACGTTTGAAACACTTAGCCAAATTAAATATATGAAAATTGAAGCGCATAAATGTTTCATTTCACAAAATGCCATAAATACAAAACGCCTTGCGTAGAGGACATAATGAAAAGAAGATTACGAATATGACAGAAAAACGACTAAGTAAAACCTATGATTATGCATAGTCACTTGGATGAGGATCTTATTTTCGAAGATAAGGTTGGTGAAGTTCTTCTTCAATAGGCAAGGGCGGTGGTTAGGCTGATACCTCCTCAAGTAGAGCGAATTCAGTTGTGGGCTTGCCCTTGGAGGAGGGAGGAGGAGACGCTCTAGATGATTCACTATTATTCGTCGAATCGTATTCATCCGCTGCTTTCTTCATCCCCTCCTCCCTGGACAGATAAGACAGAAAATCATTCATGGATGGGAGCGTATCCATAGGAAAATTCGCGTCGGCATTAAGCTAAAATGAACAATTTTTCACGAAAGTGGGAAGGACCCTATAAGGTCGTCGTTATCCCCCATCCAAACGCCTATGTAATAGATGACGATGAAGGAAAGAAGTTGAAGAATAATTTTAATTGTGAACATTTGAAAAAAATATGCTTAAACGCTGCCATCCAATAGTGTAAATTGTACTTGAAACTTTTATGAAAGTCTTGTTCGATATACAAAAATGGAGTCGCTTCATTTTAGTAACTTAATGGCGAAATGCTTATGTTCAGAATCCTTAGGCAAAAGTGATGAAGGAGTATACACGACTAAGGCGTTTTAAACACTCCGTCGATATTGAAACACACAAGATATTAAGACGTTTGAAACACTTAGCCAAATTAAATAGATGAAAATTGAAGCGCATAAATGTTTCATTTCACAAAATGCCATAAATACAAAACGCCTTGCGTAGAGGACATAATGAAAAGAAGATTACGAATATGACAGAAAAACGACTAAGTAAAACCTATGATTATGCATAGTCACTTGGATGAGGATCTTATTTTCGAGGATAAGGTTGGTGAAGTTCTTCTTCAATAGGCAAGGGCGGTGGTTAGGCTGATACCTCCTCAAGCAGAGCGAATTCAGTTGTGGGCTTGCCCTTGGAGGAGGGAGGAGGAGACGCTCTAGATGATTCACTATTATTCGTCGAATCGTATTCATCCGCTGCTTTCTTCATCCTCTCCTCCCTGGACAGATAAGACAGAAAATCATTCATGGATGGGAGCGTATCCATAGGAAAATTCGCGTCGGCATTAAGCTAAAATGAACAATTTTTCACGAAAGTGGGAAGGACCCTATAAGGTCGTCGTTATCCCCCATCCAAACGCCTATGTAATAGATAACGATGAAGGAAGGAAGTTGAAGAATAATTTTAATTGTGAACATTTGAAAAAAATATGCTTAAACGCTGCCATCCAATAGTGTAAATTGTACTTGAAACTTTTATGAAAGTCTTGTTCGATATACAAAAATGGAGTCGCTTCATTTTAGTAACTTAATGGCGAAATGCTTATGTTCAGAATCCTTAGGCAAAAGTGATGAAGGAGTATACACGACTAAGGCGTTTTAAACACTCCGTCGATATTGAAACACACAAGATATTAAGACGTTTGAAACACTTAGCCAAATTAAATAGATGAAAATTGAAGCGCATAAACTTTTCATTTCACAAAATGCCATAAATACAAAACGCCTTGCGTGGAGGACATAATGAAAAGAAGATTACGAATATGACAGAAAAACAACTAAGTAAAACCTATGATTATGCATAGTCACTTGGATGAGGATCTTATTTTCGAGGATAAGGTTGGTGAAGTTCTTCTTCAATAGGAAAGGGCGGTGGTTAGGATGATACCTCCTTAAGCAGAGCGAATTCAGTTGTGGGCTTGCCCTTGGAGGAGGGAGGAGGAGACGCTCTAGATGATTCACTATTATTCGACGAATCGTATTCATCCGGTGCGTTCTTCATCTCCTCCTCCCTGGACTGATAAGACAGAAAATCATTCATGGATGGGAGCATATCCATAAGAAATTTCGCGTCGACATTAAGTTAGAATGAACAATTTTTTCACCAAAGTGTGAAGGACCCTATAAGGTCGTCAATATCCTCCATCCAAACGCCTATGAAATAGATGACGATGAAGGAAAGAAGTTGAAGAATAATTTATTGGTGAACATTTGAAAAAAAATATGCTTAAACGCTGCCACCCAATTGTGTAAATTGTACTTAAAAATTTTATGAAAGTCTTGTTCGATATACAAAAATGGCGTCGCTTCATTTGAGTAACTTAATGGCAAAATATTTCAGTTCAGAATCCTTAGGCAAAGGTGATGAAGGACTATACAAAACTAAGGCGTTTTAAACACTCAGTCGATATTGAAACACACAAGATATTAAGACGTTTGAAAGACTTAGCCAAATTAAATAGATGAAAATTGAAGCGCATAAATGTTTTCATATCACAAAATACCATAAATACAAAACGCCTTGCGAGGAAGACATAATGAAAAGGAGACTACAAATATGACAGAAGAGGATCTTCTTTTCGAGGAAAAGGTTGGTGAAGTTCTTCTTCAATAGGCAAGGGCGGTGGTTAGGATGATATCTCCTCAAGCAGAGCGAATTCAGTTGTGGGCTTGCCCTTGGAGGAGGGAGGAGGAGACGCTCTAGATGATTCACTATTATTCGTCGAATCGTATTCATCCGCTGCTTTCTTCATCCCCTCCTCCCTGGACAGATAAGACAGAAAATCATTCATGGATGGGAGCGTATCCATAGGAAAATTCGCGTCGGCATTAAGCTAAAATGAACAATTTTTCACGAAAGTGGGAAGGACCCTATAAGGTCGTCGTTATCCCCCATCCAAACGCCTATGTAATAGATGACGATGAAGGAAAGAAGTTGAAGAATAATTTTAATTGTGAACATTTGAAAAAAATATGCTTAAACGCTGCCATCCAATAGTGTAAATTGTACTTGAAACTTTTATGAAAGTCTTGTTCGATATACAAAAATGGAGTCGCTTCATTTTAGTAACTTAATGGCGAAATGCTTATGTTCAGAATCCTTAGGCAAAAGTGATGAAGGAGTATACACGACTAAGGCGTTTTAAACACTCCGTCGATATTGAAACACACAAGATATTAAGACGTTTGAAACACTTAGCCAAATTAAATAGATGAAAATTGAAGCGCATAAACTTTTCATTTCACAAAATGCCATAAATACAAAACGCCTTGCGTGGAGGACATAATGAAAAGAAGATTACGAATATGACAGAAAAAGAACTAAGTAAAACCTATGATTATGCATAGTCACTTGGATGAGGATCTTATTTTCGAGGATAAGGTTGGTGAAGTTCTTCTTCAATAGGAAAGGGCGGTGGTTAGGATGATACCTCCTTAAGCAGAGCGAATTCAGTTGTGGGCTTGCCCTTGGAGGAGGGAGGAGGAGACGCTCTAGATGATTCACTATTATTCGACGAATCGTATTCATCCGCTGCGTTCTTCATCTCCTCCTCCCTGGACTGATAAGACAGAAAATCATTCATGGATGGGAGCATATCCATAAGAAATTTCGCGTCGACATTAAGTTAGAATGAACAATTTTTCACCAAAGTGTGAAGGACCCTATAAGGTCGTCAATATCCTCCATCCAAACGCCTATGAAATAGATGACGATGAAGGAAAGAAGTTGAAGAATAATTTATTGGTGAACATTTGAAAAAAAATATGCTTAAACGCTGCCACCCAATTGTGTAAATTGTACTTAAAAATTTTATGAAAGTCTTGTTCGATATACAAAAATGGCGTCGCTTCATTTGAGTAACTTAATGGCGAAATATTTCAGTTCAGAATCCTTAGGCAAAGGTGATGAAGGACTATACAAGACTAAGGCGTTTTAAACACTCAGTCGATATTGAAACACACAAGATATTAAGACGTTTGAAAGACTTAGCCAAATTAAATAGATGAAAATTGAAGCGCATAAATGTTTTCATATCACAAAATGCCATAAATACAAAACGCCTTGCGAGGAAGACATAATGAAAAGGAGACTACAAATATGACAGAAGAGGATCTTCTTTTCGAGGAAAAGGTTGGTGAAGTTCTTCTTCAATAGGCAAGGGCGGTGGTTAGGATGATATCTCCTCAAGCAGAGCGAATTCAGTTGTGGGCTTGCCCTTGGAGGAGGGAGGAGGAGACGCTCTAGATGATTCACTATTATTCGTCGAATCGTATTCATCCGCTGCTTTCTTCATCCCCTCCTCCCTGGACAGATAAGACAGAAAATCATTCATGGATGGGAGCGTATCCATAGGAAAATTCGCGTCGGCATTAAGCTAAAATGAACAATTTTTCACGAATGTGGGAAGGACCCTATAAGGTCGTCGTTATCCCCCATCCAAACGCCTATGTAATAGATGACGATGAAGGAAAGAAGTTGAAGAATAATTTTAATTGTGAACATTTGAAAAAAATATGCTTAAACGCTGCCATCCAATAGTGTAAATTGTACTTGAAACTTTTATGAAAGTCTTGTTCGATATACAAAAATGGAGTCGCTTCATTTTAGTAACTTAATGGCGAAATGCTTATGTTCAGAATCCTTAGGCAAAAGTGATGAAGGAGTATACACGACTAAGGCGTTTTAAACACTCCGTCGATATTGAAACACACAAGATATTAAGACGTTTGAAACACTTAGCCAAATTAAATAGATGAAAATTGAAGCGCATAAACTTTTCATTTCACAAAATGCCATAAATACAAAACGCCTTGCGTGGAGGACATAATGAAAAGAAGATTACGAATATGACAGAAAAACAACTAAGTAAAACCTATGATTATGCATAGTCACTTGGATGAGGATCTTATTTTCGAGGATAAGGTTGGTGAAGTTCTTCTTCAATAGGAAAGGGCGGTGGTTAGGATGATACCTCCTTAAGCAGAGCGAATTCAGTTGTGGGCTTGCCCTTGGAGGAGGGAGGAGGAGACGCTCTAGATGATTCACTATTATTCGACGAATCGTATTCATCCGCTGCGTTCTTCATCTCCTCCTCCCTGGACTGATAAGACAGAAAATCATTCATGGATGGGAGCATATCCATAAGAAATTTCGCGTCGACATTAAGTTAGAATGAACAATTTTTCACCAAAGTGTGAAGGACCCTATAAGGTCGTCAATATCCTCCATCCAAACGCCTATGAAATAGATGACGATGAAGGAAAGAAGTTGAAGAATAATTTATTGGTGAACATTTGAAAAAAAATATGCTTAAACGCTGCCACCCAATTGTGTAAATTGTACTTAAAAATTTTATGAAAGTCTTGTTCGATATACAAAAATGGCGTCGCTTCATTTGAGTAACTTAATGGCGAAATATTTCAGTTCAGAATCCTTAGGCAAAGGTGATGAAGGACTATACAAGACTAAGGCGTTTTAAACACTCAGTCGATATTGAAACACACAAGATATTAAGACGTTTGAAAGACTTAGCCAAATTAAATAGATGAAAATTGAAGCGCATAAATGTTTTCATATCACAAAATGCCATAAATACAAAACGCCTTGCGAGGAAGACATAATGAAAAGGAGACTACAAATATGACAGAAGAGGATCTTCTTTTCGAGGAAAAGGTTGGTGAAGTTCTTCTTCAATAGGCAAGGGCGGTGGTTAGGATGATATCTCCTCAAGCAGAGCGAATTCAGTTGTGGGCTTGCCCTTGGAGGAGGGAGGAGGAGACGCTCTAGATGATTCACTATTATTCGTCGAATCGTATTCATCCGCTGCTTTCTTCATCCCCTCCTCCCTGGACAGATAAGACAGAAAATCATTCATGGATGGGAGCGTATCCATAGGAAAATTCGCGTCGGCATTAAGCTAAAATGAACAATTTTTCACGAAAGTGGGAAGGACCCTATAAGGTCGTCGTTATCCCCCATCCAAACGCCTATGTAATAGATGACGATGAAGGAAAGAAGTTGAAGAATAATTTATTGGTGAACATTTGAAAAAAATATGCTTAAACGCTGCCATCCAATTGTGTAAATTGTACTTGAAACTTTTATGAAAGTCTTGTTCAATATACAAATATGGAGTCGCTTCATGTTAGTAACTTAATGGCGAAATGCTTATGTTCTGAATCCTTAGGCAAAGGTGATGAAGGAGTATACAAGACTATGGCGTTTTAAACACTCCGTCGATATTGAAACACACAAGATATTAAGACGTTTGAAACACTTAGCCAAATTAAATAGATGAAAATTGAAGCGCATAAATGTTTCATTTCACAAAATGCCATAAATACAAAACGCCTTTCGTAGAGGACATAATGAAAGAAGATTACGAATATGACAGAAAAACGACTAAGTAAAACCTATGATTATGCATAGTCACTTGGATGAGGATCTTATTTTCGAGGATAAGGTTGGTGAAGTTCTTCTTCAATAGGCAAGGGCGGTGGTTAGGCTGATACCTCCTCAAGCAGAGCGAATTCAGTTGTGGGCTTTCCCTTGGAGGAGGGAGGAGGAGACGCTCTAGATAATTCACTATTATTCGACGAATCGTATTCATCCGCTGCGTTCTTCATCTCCTCCTTCCTGGACTGATAAGACAGAAAATCATTCATGGATGGGAGCATATCCATAAGAAATTTCGCGTCGACATTAAGTTAGAATGAACAATTTTTCACCAAAGTGTGAAGGACCCTATGAAGTCGTCGATATCTTCCATCCAAACGCCTATGAAATAGATGACGATGAAGGAAAGAAGTTGAAGAATAATTTATTGGTGAACATTTGAAAAAAAATATGCTTAAACGCTGCCACCCGATTGTGTAAATTGTACTTAAAAATTTTATGAAAGTCTTGTTCGATATACAAAAATGGCGTCGCTTCATTTGAGTAACTTAATGGCGAAATATTTCAGTTCAGAATCCTTAGGCAAAGGTGATGAAGGACTATACAAGACTAAGGCGTTTTAAACACTCAGTCGATATTGAAACACACAAGATATTAAGACGTTTGAAAGACTTAGCCAAATTAAATAGATGAAAATTGAAGCGCATAAATGTTTTCATATCACAAAATGCCATAAATACAAAACGCCTTGCGAGGAAGACATAATGAAAAGGAGACTACAAATATGACAGAAAAATGACTAAGTAAAACCTATGATTATGCATAGTCACTTGGAAGAGGATCTTCTTTTCGAGGATAAGGTTGGTGAAGTTCTTCTTCAATAGGCAAGGGCGGTGGTTAGGATGATATTTCCTCAAGCAGAGCGAATTCAGTTGTGGGCTTGCCCTTGGAGGAGGGAGGAGGAGACACTCTAGATGATTCACTATTATTCGTCGAATCGTATTCATCCGCTGCTTTCTTCATCCCCTCCTCCCTGGACAGATAAGACAGAAAATCATTCATGGATGGGAGCGTATCCATAGGAAAATTCGCGTCGGCATTAAGCTAAAATGAACAATTTTTCACGAAAGTGGGAAGGACCCTATAAGGTCGTCGTTATCCCCCATCCAACGCCTATGTAATAGATGACGATGAAGGAAAGAAGTTGAAGAATAATTTTAATTGTGAACATTTGAAAAAAATATGCTTAAACGCTGCCATCCAATTGTGTAAATTGTACTTGAAACTTTTATGAAAGTCTTGTTCGATATACAAAAATGGAGTCGCTTCATTTTAGTAACTTAATGGCGAAATGCTTATGTTCAGGATCCTTAGGCAAAGGTGATGAAGGAGTATACAAGACTATGGCGTTTTAAACACTCCGTCGATATTGAAACACACAAGATATTAAGACGTTTGAAACACTTAGCCAAATTAAATAGATGAAAATTGAAGCGGATAAACTTTTCATTTCACAAAATGCCATAAATACAAAACGCCTTGTGTGGAGGACATAATGAAAAGAAGATTACGAATATGACAGAAAAACAACTACGTAAAACCAATGATTATGCATAGTCACTTGGATGAGGATCTTATTTTCGAGGATAAGGTTGGTGAAGTTCTTCTTCAATAGGCAAGGGCGGTGGTTAGGCTGATACCTCCTCAAGCAGAGCGAATTCAGTTGTGGGCTTTCCCTTGGAGGAGGGAGGAGGAGACGCTCTAGATAATTCACTATTATTCGACGAATCGTATTCATACGCTGCTTGCTTCATCTCCTCCTCCCTGGACTGATAAGACAGAAAATCATTCATGGATAGGAGCATATCCATAGGAAATTTCGCGTCGGCATATAGCTATAATGAACATTTTTTCACCAAAGTGGGAAAAACCCAATAAGGTCGTCGTTATCCCCCATCCAAGCGCCTATGTAATAGATGACGATGAAGGAAATAAGTTGAAGAATTAATTTAATGGTGAACATTTGAAAAAAAATATGCTTAAACGCTGCCACCCGATTGTGTAAATTGTACTTAAAAATTTTATGAAAGTCTTGTTCGATATACAAAAATGGTGTCGCTTCATTTGAGTAACTTAATGGCGAAATATTTCAGTTCAGAATCCTTAGGCAAAGGTGATGAAGGACTATACAAGACTAAGGCGTTTTAAACACTCAGTCGATATTGAAACACACAAGATATTAAGACGTTTGAAAGACTTAGCCAAATTAGATAGATGAAAATTGAAGCGCATAAATGTTTCATTTCACAAAATGCCATAAATACAAAATGCCTTGCGTAGAGGACATAATGAAAAGAAGATTACGAATATGACAGAAAAACGACTAAGTAAAACCTATGATTATGCATAGTCACTTGGATGAGGATCTTATTTTCGAGGATAAGGTTGGTGAAGTTCTTATTCAATAGGCAAGGGCGGTGGTTAGGCTGATACGTCCTCAAGCAGAGCGAATTCAGTTGTGGGCTTGCCCTTGGAGGAGGGAGGAGGAGACGCTCTAGATAATTCACTATTATTCGACGAATCGTATTCATCCGCTGCGTTCTTCATCTCCTCCTTCCTGGACTGATAAGACAGAAAATCATTCATGGATGGGAGCATATCCATAAGAAATTTCGCGTCGACATTAAGTTAGAATGAACAATTTTTCACCAAAGTGTGAAGGACCCTATGAAGTCGTCGATATCTTCCATCCAAACGCCTATGAAATAGATGACGATGAAGGAAAGAAGTTGAAGAATAATTAATTGGTGAACATTTGAAAAAAAATATGCTTAAACGCTGCCACCCGATTGTGTAAATTGTACTTAAAAATTTTATGAAAGTCTTGTTCGATATACAAAAATGGCGCCGCTTCATTTGAGTAACTTAATGGCGAAATATTTCAGTTCAGAATCCTTAGGCAAAGGTGATGAAGGACTATACAAGACTAAGGCGTTTTAAACACTCAGTCGATATTGAAACACACAAGATATTAAGACGTTTGAAAGACTTAGCCAAATTAGATAGATGAAAATTGAAGCGCATAAATGTTTTCATATCACAAAATGCCATAAATACAAAACGCCTTGCGAGGAAGACATAATGAAAAGGAGACTACAAATATGACAGAAAAATGACTAAGTAAAACCTATGATTATGCATAGTCACTTGGAAGAGGATCTTCTTTTCGAGGATAAGGTTGGTGAAGTTCTTCTTCAATAGGCAAGGGCGGTGGTTAGGATGATATTTCCTCAAGCAGAGCGAATTCAGTTGTGGGCTTGCCCTTGGAGGAGGGAGGAGGAGACGCTCTAGATGATTCACTATTATTCGTCGAATCGTATTCATCCGCTGCTTTCTTCATCCCCTCCTCCCTGGACAGATAAGACAGAAAATCATTCATGGATGGGAGCGTATCCATAGGAAAATTCGCGTCGGCATTAAGCTAAAATGAACAATTTTTCACGAAAGTGGGAAGGACCCTATAAGGTCGTCGTTATCCCCCATCCAAACGCCTATGTAATAGATGACGATGAAGGAAACAAGTTGAAGAATAATTTTAATTGTGAACATTATGCTTAAACGCTGCCATCCAATTGTGTAAATTGTACTTGAAACTTTTATGAAAGTCTTGTTCGATATACAAAAATGGAGTCGCTTCATTTTAGTAACTTAATGGTGAAATGCTTATGTTCAGAATCCTTAGGCAAAGGTGATGAAGGAGTATACACGACTAAGGCGTTTTAAACACTCCGTCGATATTGAAACACACAAGATATTAAGACGTTTGAAACACTTAGCCAAATTAAATAGATGAAAATTGAAGCGCATAAACTTTTCATTTCACAAAATGCCATAAATACAAAACGCCTTGCGTGGAGGACATAATGAAAAGAAGATTACGAATATGACAGAAAAACAACTAAGTAAAACCAATGATTATGCATAGTCACTTGGATGAGGATCTTCTTTTCGAGGATAAGGTTGGTGAAGTTCTTCTTCAATAGGCAAGGGCGGTGGTTAGGATGATACCTCCTCAAGCAGAGCGAATTCAGTTGTGGGCTTTCCCTTGGAGGAGGGAGGAGGAGACGCTCTAGATGATTCACTATTATTCGACGAATCGTATTCATCCGCTGCGTTCTTCATCTCCTCCTCCCTGGACTGATAAGACAGAATATCATTCATGGATGGGAGCGTATCCAAAGGAAATTTCGCGTCGGCATTAAGCTAGAATGAACAATTTTTCACCAAAGTGTGAAGGACTCTATGAGGTCGTCGATATCCTCTATCCAAACGCCTATGTAATAGATGACGATGAAGGAAAGAAGTTGAAGAATAATTTTAATGGTGAACATTTGAAAAAAAAATATGCTTAAACGCGGCCCCCCGATTGTGTAAATTGTACTTGAAAATTTTATGAAAGTCTTGTTCGATATACAAAAATGGCGTCGCTTCATTTTAGTAACTTAATGGCTAAATGCTTAAGTTCAGAATCCTTATGCAAAGGTGATGAAGGAGTATACAAGACTAAGGCATTTTAAACATTCCGTCGATATTGAAACACACAAGATATTAAGACGTTTGAAACACTTAGCCAAATTAAATAGATGAAAATTGAAGCGCATAAATTTTTCATTTCATAAAATGCCATAAATACAAAACACCTTGCGTGGAGGACATAATGAAAAGGAGATTACAAATATGACAGAAAAACGACTAAGTAAAACCAATGATTATGAATAGTCAATTGCATGAGGATCTTCTTTTTGAGGATAAGGTTGGTGAAGTTCTTCTTCAATAGGCAAGGGCGGTAGTTAGGATGATACCTCCTCAGGCAGAGCGAATTCAGTTGTGCGCTTACCCTTGGAGGAGGGAGGAGGAGACGTTCTAGATGATTCACTATTATTCGACGAATCGTATTCATACGCTGCTTGCTTCATCTCCTCCTCCCTGGACTGATAAGACAGAAAATCATTCATGGATGGGAGCATATCCATAGGAAATTTCGCGTCGGCATATAGCTATAATGAACATTTTTTCACCAAAGTGGGAAAAACCCAATAAGGTCGTCGTTATCCCCCATCCAAACGCCTATGTAATAGATGACGAAGAAGGAAATAAGTTGAAGAATTATTTTAATGGTGAACATTTGAAAAAAAATATGCTTAAACGCTGCCACCCGATTGTGTAAATTGTACTTAAAAATTTTATGAAAGTCTTGTTCGATATACAAAAATGGTGTCGCTTCATTTGAGTAACTTAATGGCGAAATATTTCAGTTCAGAATCCTTAGGCAAAGGTGATGAAGGACTATACAAGACTAAGGCGTTTTAAACACTCAGTCGATATTGAAACACACAAGATATTAAGACGTTTGAAAGACTTAGGCAAATTAGATAGATGAAAATTGAAGCGCATAAATGTTTTCATATCACAAAATGCCATAAATACAAAACGCCTTGCGAGGAAGACATAATGAAAAGGAGACTACAAATATGACAGAAAAATGACTAAGTAAAACCTATGATTATGCATAGTCACTTGGAAGAGGATCTTCTTTTCGAGGATAAGGTTGGTGAAGTTCTTCTTCAATAGGCAAGGGCGGTGGTTAGGATGATACCTCCTCAAGCAGAGCGAATTCAGTTGTGGGCTTGCCCTTGGAGGAGGGAGGAGGAGACGCTCTAGATGATTCACTATTATTCGTCGAATCGTATTCATCCGCTGCTTTCTTCATCCCCTCCTCCCTGGACAGATAAGACAGAAAATCATTCATGGATGGGAGCGTATCCATAGGAAAATTCGCGTCGGCATTAACCTAAAATGAACAATTTTTCACGAAAGTGGGAAGGACCCTATAAGGTCGTCGTTATCCCCCATCCAAACGCCTATGTAATAGATGACGATGAAGGAAAGAAGTTGAAGAATAGTTTTAATTGTGAACATTTGAAAAAAATATGCTTAAACGCTGCCATCCAATTGCGTAAATTGTACTTGAAACTTTTATGAAAGTCTTGTTCGATATACAAAAATGGAGTCGCTTCATTTTAGTAACTTAATGGCGAAATGCTTATGTTCAGAATCCTTAGGCAAAGGTGATGAAGGAGTATACACGACTAAGGCGTTTTAAACACTCCGTCGATATTGAAACACACAAGATATTAAGACGTTTGAAACACTTAGCCAAATTAAATAGATGAAAATTGAAGCGCATAAACTTTTCATTTCACAAAATGCCATAAATACAAAACGCCTTGCGTGGAGGACATAATGAAAAGAAGATTACGAATATGACAGAAAAACAACTAAGTAAAACCAATGATTATGCATAGTCACTTGGATGAGGATCTTCTTTTCGAGGATAAGGTTGGTGAAGTTCTTCTTCAATAGGCAAGGGCGGTGGTTAGGATGATACCTCCTCAAGCAGAGCGAATTCAGTTGTGGGCTTGCCCTTGGAGGAGGGAGGAGGAGACGCTCTAGATGATTCACTATTATTCGACGAATCGTATTCATCCGCTGCGTTCTTCATCTCCTCCTCCCTGGACTGATAAGACAGAAAATCATTCATGGATGGGAGCGTATCCAAAGGAAATTTCGCGTCGGCATTAAGCTAGAATGAACAATTTTTCACCAAAGTGTGAAGGACTCTAT
This sequence comes from Chamaenerion angustifolium, assembly GCA_946814005.1. NCBI lineage: Eukaryota > Viridiplantae > Streptophyta > Magnoliopsida > Myrtales > Onagraceae > Chamaenerion > Chamaenerion angustifolium. The sequence goes on from OX328279.1 coordinate 9,979,629, forward strand.
GAGGTCGTCGATATCCTCCATCCAAACACCTATGTAATAGATGACGATGAAGGAAAGAAGTTGAAGAATAATTTTAATGGTGAACATTTGAAAAAAAATATGCTTAAACGCGGCCCCCCGATTGTGTAAATTGTACTTGAAAATTTTATGAAAGTCTTGTTCGATATACAAAAATGGCGTCGCTTCATTTTAGTAACTTAATGGCTAAATGCTTAAGTTCAGAATCCTTAGGCAAAGGTGATGAAGGAGTATACAAGACTAAGGCATTTTAAACATTCCGTCGATATTGAAACACACAAGATATTAAGACGTTTGAAACACTTAGCCAAATTAAATAGATGAAAATTGAAGCGCATAAATTTTTCATTTCACAAAATGCCATAAATACAAAACACCTTGCGTGGAGGACATAATGAAAAGGAGATTACAAATATGACAGAAAAACGACTAAGTAAAACCAATGATTATGAATAGTCAATTGCATGAGGATCTTCTTTTTGAGGATAAGGTTGGTGAAGTTCTTCTTCAATAGGCAAGGGCGGTAGTTAGGATGATACCTCCTCAGGCAGAGCGAATTCAGTTGTGCGCTTACCCTTGGAGGAGGGAGGAGGAGACGTTCTAGATGATTCACTATTATTCGACGAATCGTATTCATACGCTGCTTGCTTCATCTCCTCCTCCCTGGACTATAAGACAGAAAATCATTCATGGATGGGAGCAAATCCATAGGAAATTTCGCGTCGGCATATAGCTATAATGAACATTTTTTCACCAAAGTGGGAAAAACCCAATAAGGTCGTCGTTATCCCCCATCCAAACGCCTATGTAATAGATGACGATGAAGGAAAGAAGTTGAAGAATTATTTTAATGGTGAACATTTGAAAAAAAATATGCTTAAATGCTGCCACCCGATTGTGTAAATTGTACTTAAAAATTTTATGAAAGTCTTGTTCGATATACAAAAATGGTGTCGCTTCATTTGAGTAACTTAATGGCGAAATACTTATGTTCAGAATCCTTAGGCAAAGGTGATGAAGGAGTATACACGACTAAGGCGTTTTAAACACTCCGTCGATATTGAAACACACAAGATATTGAGACGTTTGAAACACTTAGCCAAATTAAATAGATGAAAATTGAAGCGCATAAACTTTTCATTTCACAAAATGCCATAAATACAAAACGCCTTGCGTGGAGAACATAATGAAAAGAAGATTACGAATATGACAGAAAAACGACTAACTAAAACCTATGATTATGCATAGTCACTTGGATGAGGATCTTATTTTCGAGGATAAGGTTGGTGAAGTTCTTATTCAATAGGCAAGGGCGGTGGTTAGGCTGATACCTCCTCAAGCAGAGCGAATTCAGTTGTGGGCTTGCCCTTGGAGGAGGGAGGAGGAGACGCTCTAGATAATTCACTATTATTCGACGAATCGTATTCATCCGCTGCGTTCTTCATCTCCTCCTTCCTGGACTGATAAGACAGAAAATCCTTCATGGATGGGAGCATATCCATAAGAAATTTCGCGTCGACATTAAGTTAGAATGAACAATTTTTCACCAAAGTGTGAAGGACCCTATGAAGTCGTCGATATCTTCCATCCAAACGCCTATGAAATAGATGACGATGAAGGAAAGAAGTTGAAGAATAATTAATTGGTGAACATTTGAAAAAAAATATGCTTAAACGCTGCCCCCCGATTGTGTAAATTGTACTTGAAAATTTTTATGAAAGTCTTGTTCGATATACAAAAATGGCGTCGCTTCATTTGAGTAACTTAATGGCGAAATACTTATGTTCAGAATCCTTACGCAAAGGTGATGAAGGAGTATACACGACTAAGGCGTTTTAAACACTCCGTCGATATTGAAACACACAAGATATTAAGACGTTTGAAACACTTAGCCAAATTAGATAGATGAAAATTGAAGCGCATAAATGTTTCATTTCACAAAATGCCATAAATACAAAACGCCTTGCGTAGAGGACATAATGAAAAGAAGATTACGAATATGACAGAAAAACAACTAAGTAAAACCAATGATTATGCATAGTCACTTGGATGAGGATCTTCTTTTCGAGGATAAGGTTGGTGAAGTTCTTCTTCAATAGGCAAGGGCGGTAGTTAGGATGATACCTCCTCAAGCAGAGCGAATTCAGTTGTGGGCTTTCCCTTGGAGGAGGGAGGAGGAGACGCTCTAGATGATTCACTATTATTCGACGAATCGTATTCATCCGCTGCGTTCTTCATCTCCTCCTCCCTGGACTGATAAGACAGAAAATCATTCATGGATGGGAGCGTATCCAAAGGAAATTTCGCGTCGGCATTACGCTAGAATGAACAATTTTTCACCAAAGTGTGAAGGACCCTATGAGGTCGTCGATATCCTCCATCCAAACGCCTATGTAATAGATGACGATGAAGGAAAGAAGTTGAAGAATAATTTTAATGGTGAACATTTGAAAAAAAAAATATGCTTAAACGCGGCCCCCCGATTGTGTAAATTGTACTTGAAAATTTTATGAAAGTCTTGTTCGATATACAAAAATGGCGTCGCTTCATTTTAGTAACTTAATGGCTAAATGCTTAAGTTCAGAATCCTTAGGCAAAGGTGATGAAGGAGTATACAAGACTAAGACATTTTAAAATTCCGTCGATATTGAAACACACAAGATATTAAGACGTTTGAAACACTTAGCCAAATTAAATAGATGAAAATTGAAGCGCATAAATTTTTCATTTAACAAAATGCCATAAATACAAAACACCTTGCGTGGAGGACATAATGAAAAGGAGATTACAAATATGATAGAAAAACGACTAAGTAAAACCAATGATTATGAATAGTCAATTGCATGAGGATCTTCTTTTTGAGGATAAGGTTGGTGAAGTTCTTCTTCAATAGGCAAGGGCGGTAGTTAGGATAATACCTCCTCAGGCATAGCGAATTCAGTTGTGCGCTTACCCTTGGAGGAGGGAGGAGGAGACGTTCTAGATGATTCACTATTATTCGACGAATCGTATTCATACGCTGCTTGCTTCATCTCCTTCTCCCTGGACTGATAAGACAGAAAATCATTCATGGATGGGAGCATATCCATAGGAAATTTCGCGTCGGCATATAGCTATAATGAACATTTTTTCACCAAAGTGGGAAAAACCCAATAAGGTCGTCGTTATCCCCCATCCAAACGCCTATGTAATAGATGACGATGAAGGAAATAAGTTGAAGAATTATTTTAATGGTGAACATTTGAAAAAAATATGCTTAAACGCTGCCACCCGATTGTGTAAATTGTACTTAACAATTTTATGAAAGTCTTGTTCGATATACAAAAATGGCGTCGCTTCATTTGAGTAACTTAATGGCGAAATATTTCAGTTCAGAATCCTTAGGCAAAGGTGATGAAGGACTATACAAGACTAAGGCGTTTTAAACACTCAGTCGATATTGAAACACACAAGATATTAAGACGTTTGAAAGACTTAGCCAAATTAAATAGATGAAAATTGAAGCGCATAAATGTTTTCATATCACAAAATGCCATAAATACAAAACGCATTGCGAGGAAGACATAATGAAAAGGAGACTACAAATATGACAGAAAAATGACTAAGTAAAACATATGATTATGCATAGTCACTTGGAAGAGGATCTTCTTTTCGAGGATAAGGTTGGTGAAGTTCTTCTTCAATAGGCAAGGGCGGTGGTTAGGATGATATCTCCTCAAGCAGAGCGAATTCAGTTGTGGGCTTGCCCTTGGAGGAGGGAGGAGGAGACGCTCTAGATGATTCACTATTATTCGTCGAATCGTATTCATCCGCTGCTTTCTTCATCCCCTCCTCCCTGGACAGATAAGACAGAAAATCATTCATGGATGGGAGCGTATCCATAGGAAAATTCGCGTCGGCATATAGCTATAATGAACATTTTTTCACCAAAGTGGGAAAAACCCAATAAGGTCGTCGTTATCCCCCATCCAAACGCCTATGTAATAGATGACGATGAAGGAAATAAGTTGAAGAATTATTTTAATGGTGAACATTTGAAAAAAAAATATGCTTAAACGCTGCCACCCGATTGTGTAAATTGTACTTAAAAATTTTATGAAAGTCTTGTTCGATATACAAAAATGGTGTCGCTTCATTTGAGTAACTTAATGGCGAAATATTTCAGTTCAGAATCCTTAGGCAAAGGTGATGAAGGACTATACAAGACTAAGGCGTTTTAAACACTCAGTCGATATTGAAACACACAAGATATTAAGACGTTTGAAAGACTTAGCCAAATTAGATAGATGAAAATTGAAGCGCATAAATGTTTCATTTCACAAAATGCCATAAATACAAAACGCCTTGCGTAGAGGACATAATGAAAAGAAGATTACGAATATGACAGAAAAACCACTAAGTAAAACCTATGATTATGCATAGTCACTTGGATGAGGATCTTATTTTCGAGGATAAGGTTGGTGAAGTTCTTATTCAATAGGCAAGGGCGGTGGTTAGGCTGATACCTCCTCAAGCAGAGCGAATTCAGTTGTGGGCTTGCCCTTGGAGGAGGGAGGAGGAGACGCTCTAGATAATTCACTATTATTCGACGAATCGTATTCATCCGCTGCGTTCTTCATCTCCTCCTTCCTGGACTGATAAGACAGAAAATCATTCATGGATGGGAGCATATCCATAAGAAATTTCGCGTCGACATTAAGTTAGAATGAACAATTTTTCACCAAAGTGTGAAAAACCCTATGAAGTCGTCGATATCTTCCATCCAAACGCCTATGAAATAGATGACGATGAAGGAAAGAAGTTGAAGAATAATTAATTGGTGAACATTTGAAAAAAAATATGCTTAAACGCTGCCACCCGATTGTGTAAATTGTACTTAAAATTTTTATTAAAGTCTTGTTCGATATACAAAAATGGCGTCGCTTCATTTGAGTAACTTAATGGCGAAATATTTCAGTTCAGAATCCTTAGGCAAAGGTGATGAACGACTATACACGACTAAGGCGTTTTAAACACTCCGTCGATATTGAAACACACAAGATATTAAGACGTTTGAAACACTTAGCCAAATTAAATAGATGAAAATTGAAGCGCATAAACTTTTCATTTCACAAAATGCCATAAATACAAAACGCCTTGCGTGGAGGACATAATGAAAAGAAGATTACGAATATGACAGAAAAACAACTAAGTAAAACCAATGATTATGCATAGTCACTTGGATGAGGATCTTCTTTTCGAGGATAAGGTTGGTGAAGTTCTTCTTCAATAGGCAAGGGTAGTGGTTAGGATGATACCTCCTCAAGCAGAGCGAATTCAGTTGTGGGCTTGCCCTTGGAGGATGGAGGAGGAGACGCTCTAGATGATTCACTATTATTCGACGAATCGTATTCATCCGCTGCGTTCTTCATATCCTCCTCCCTGGACTGATAAGACAGAAAATCATTCATGGATGGGAGCGTATCCAAAGGAAATTTCGCGACGGCATTAAGCTAGAATGAACAATTTTTCACCAAAGTGTGAAGGACCCTATGAGGTCGTCGATATCCTCAATCCAAACGCCTATGTAATAGATGACGATGAAGGAAAGAAGTTGAAGAATTATTTTAATGGTGAACATTTGAAAAAAAATATGCTTAAACGCTGGCACCCGATTGTGTAAATTGTACTTAAAAATTTTATGAAAGTCTTGTTCGATATACAAAAATGGTGTCGCTACATTTGAGTAACTTAATGGCGAAATATTTCAGTTCAGAATCCTTAGGCAAAGGTGATGAAGGACTATACAAGACTAAGGCGTTTTAAACACTCAGTCGATATTGAAACACACAAGATATTAAGACGTTTGAAAGACTTAGCCAAATTAAATAGATGAAAATTGAAGCTCATAAATGTTTTCATATCACAAAATACCATAAATACAAAACGCCTTGCGAGGAAGACATAATGAAAAGGAGACTACAAATATGACAGAAAAATGACTAAGTAAAACCTATGATTATGCATAGTCACTTGGAAGAGGATCTTCTTTTCGAGGATAAGGTTGGTGAAGTTCTTCTTCAATAGGCAAGGGCGGTGGTTAGGATGATATTTCCTCAAGCAGAGCGAATTCAGTTGTGGGCTTGCCCTTGGAGAAGGGAGAAGGAGACGCTCTAGATGATTCACTATTATTAGTCGAATCGTATTCATCCGCTGCTTTCTTCATCCCCTCCTCCCTGGACTGATAAGACAGAAAATCATTCATGGATGGGAGCGTATCCATAGGAAAATTCGCGTCGGCATTAAGCTAAAATGAACAATTTTTCACGAAAGTGGGAAGGACCCTATAAGGTCGTCGTTATCCCCCATCCAAACGCTTATGTAATAGATGACGATGAAGGAAAGAAGTTGAAGAATAATTTTAATTGTGAACATTTGAAAAAAATATGCTTAAACGCTACCATCCAATTGTGTAAATTGTACTTGAAACTTTTATGAAAGTCTTGTTCGATATACAAAAATGGAGTCGCTTCATTTTAGTAACTTAATGGCGAAATGCTTATGTTCAGAATCCTTAGGCAAAGGTGATGAAGGAGTATACACGACTAAGGCGTTTTAAACACTCCGTCGATATTGAAACACACAAGATATTAAGATGTTTGAAACACTTAGCCAAATTAAATAGATGAAAATTGAAGCGCATAAACTTTTCATTTCACAAAATGCCATAAATACAAAACGCCTTGCGTGGAGAACATAATGAAAAGAAGATTACGAATATGACAGAAAAACAACTAAGTAAAACCAATGATTATGCATAGTCACTTGGATGACGATCTTCTTTTCGAGGATAAGGTTGGTGAAGTTCTTCTTCAATAGGCAAGGGTAGTGGTTAGGATGATACCTCCTCAAGCAGAGCGAATTCAGTTGTGGGCTTGCCCTTGGAGGATGGAGGAGGAGACGCTCTAGATGATTCACTATTATTCGACGAATCGTATTCATCCGCTGCGTTCTTCATATCCTCCTCCCTGGACTGATAAGACAGAAAATCATTCATGGATGGGAGCGTATCCAAAGGAAATTTCGCGACGGCATTAAGCTAGAATGAACAATTTTTCACCAAAGTGTGAAGGACCCTATGAGGTCGTCGATATCCTCAATCCAAACGCCTATGTAATAGATGACGATGAAGGAAAGAAGTTGAAGAATTATTTTAATGGTGAACATTTGAAAAAAAATATGCTTAAACGCTGGCACCCGATTGTGTAAATTGTACTTAAAAATTTTATGAAAGTCTTGTTCGATATACAAAAATGGTGTCGCTACATTTGAGTAACTTAATGGCGAAATATTTCAGTTCAGAATCCTTAGGCAAAGGTGATGAAGGACTATACAAGACTAAGGCGTTTTAAACACTCAGTCGATATTGAAACACACAAGATATTAAGACGTTTGAAAGACTTAGCCAAATTAAATAGATGAAAATTGAAGCTCATAAATGTTTTCATATCACAAAATACCATAAATACAAAACGCCTTGCGAGGAAGACATAATGAAAAGGAGACTACAAATATGACAGAAAAATGACTAAGTAAAACCTATGATTATGCATAGTCACTTGGAAGAGGATCTTCTTTTCGAGGATAAGGTTGGTGAAGTTCTTCTTCAATAGGCAAGGGCGGTGGTTAGGATGATATTTCCTCAAGCAGAGCGAATTCAGTTGTGGGCTTGCCCTTGGAGAAGGGAGAAGGAGACGCTCTAGATGATTCACTATTATTAGTCGAATCGTATTCATCCGCTGCTTTCTTCATCCCCTCCTCCCTGGACTGATAAGACAGAAAATCATTCATGGATGGGAGCGTATCCATAGGAAAATTCGCGTCGGCATTAAGCTAAAATGAACAATTTTTCACGAAAGTGGGAAGGACCCTATAAGGTCGTCGTTATCCCCCATCCAAACGCTTATGTAATAGATGACGATGAAGGAAAGAAGTTGAAGAATAATTTTAATTGTGAACATTTGAAAAAAATATGCTTAAACGCTACCATCCAATTGTGTAAATTGTACTTGAAACTTTTATGAAAGTCTTGTTCGATATACAAAAATGGAGTCGCTTCATTTTAGTAACTTAATGGCGAAATGCTTATGTTCAGAATCCTTAGGCAAAGGTGATGAAGGAGTATACACGACTAAGGCGTTTTAAACACTCCGTCGATATTGAAACACACAAGATATTAAGATGTTTGAAACACTTAGCCAAATTAAATAGATGAAAATTGAAGCGCATAAACTTTTCATTTCACAAAATGCCATAAATACAAAACGCCTTGCGTGGAGAACATAATGAAAAGAAGATTACGAATATGACAGAAAAACAACTAAGTAAAACCAATGATTATGCATAGTCACTTGGATGACGATCTTCTTTTCGAGGATAAGGTTGGTGAAGTTCTTTTTCAATAGGCAAGGGCGGTGGTTAGGATGATACCTCCTCAAGCAGAGCGAATTCAGTTGTGGGCTTGCCCTTGGAGGAGGGAGGAGGAGACGCTCTAGATGATTCACTATTATTCGACGAATCGTATTCATCCGCTGCGTTCTTCATCTCCTCCTCCCTGGACTGATAAGACAGAAAATCATTCATGGATGGGAGCGTATCCAAAGGAAATTTCGCGTCGGCATTAAGCTAGAATGAACAATTTTTCACCAAAGTGTGAAGGACCCTATGAGGTTGTCGATATCCTCCATCCAAACGCCTATGTAATAGATGACGATGAAGGAAAGAAGTTGAAGAATAATTTTAATGGTGAACATTTGAAAAAAAAATATGCTTAAACGCGGCCCCCCGATTGTGTAAATTGTACTTGAAAATTTTATGAAAGTCTTGTTCGATATACAAAAATGGCGTCGCTTCATTTTAGTAACTTAATGGCTAAATGCTTAAGTTCAGAATCCTTAGGCAAAGGTGATGAAGGAGTATACAAGACTAAGGCATTTTAAAATTCCGTCGATATTGAAACACACAAGATATTAAGACGTTTGAAACACTTAGCCAAATTAAATAGATGAAAATTGAAGCGCATAAATTTTTCATTTAACAAAATGCCATAAATACAAAACACCTTGCGTGGAGGACATAATGAAAAGGAGATTACAAATATGATAGAAAAACGACTAAGTAAAACCAATGATTATGAATAGTCAATTGCATGAGGATCTTCTTTTTGAGGATAAGGTTGATGAAGCTCTTCTTCAATAGGCAAGGGCGGTAGTTAGGATAATACCTCCTCAGGCATAGCGAATTTAGTTGTGCGCTTACCCTTGGAGGAGGGAGGAGGAGACGTTCTAGATGATTCACTATTATTCGACGAATCGTATTCATACGCTGCTTGCTTCATCTCCTCCTCCCTGGACTGATAAGACAGAAAATCATTCATGGATGGGAGCATATCCATAGGAAATTTCGCGTCGGCATATAGCTATAATGAACATTTTTTCACCAAAGTGGGAAAAACCCAATAAGGTCGTCGTTATCCCCCATCCAAACGCCTATGTAATAGATGACGATGAAGGAAATAAGTTGAAGAATTATTTTAATGGTGAACATTTGAAAAAAATATGCTTAAACGCTGCCACCCGATTGTGTAAATTGTACTTAAAAATTTTATGAAAGTCTTGTTCGATATACAAAAATGGCGTCGCTTCATTTGAGTAACTTAATGGCGAAATATTTCAGTTCAGAATCCTTAGGCAAAGGTGATGAAGGACTATACAAGACTAAGGCGTTTTAAACACTCAGTCGATATTGAATCACACAAGATATTAAGACGTTTGAAAGACTTAGCCAAATTAAATAGATGAAAATTGAAGCGCATAAATGTTTTCATATCACAAAATGCCATAAATACAAAACGCCTTGCGAGGAAGACATAATGAAAAGGAGACTACAAATATGACAGAAAAATGACTAAGTAAAACCTATGATTATGCATAGTCACTTGGAAGAGGATCTTCTTTTCGAGGATAAGGTTGGTGAAGTTCTTCTTCAATAGGCAAGGGCGGTGGTTAGGATGATATCTCCTCAAGCAGAGCGAATTCAGTTGTGGGCTTGCCCTTGGAGGAGGGAGGAGGAGACGCTCTAGATGATTCACTATTATTCGTCGAATCGTATTCATCCGCTGCTTTCTTCATCCCCTCCTCCCTGGACAGATAAGACAGAAAATCATTCATGGATGGGAGCGTATCCATAGGAAAATTCGCGTCGGCATTAAGCTAAAATGAACAATTTTTCACGAAAGTGGGAAGGACCCTATAAGGTCGTCGTTATCCCCCATCCAAACGCCTATGTAATAGATGACGATGAAGGAAAGAAGTTGAAGAATAATTTTAATTGTGAACATTTGAAAAAAATATACTTAAACGCTGCCATCCAATTGTGTAAATTGTACTTGAAACTTTTATGAAAGTCTTGTTCGATATACAAAAATGGAGTCGCTTCATTTTAGTAACTTAATGGCGAAATGCTTATGTTCAGAATCCTTAGGCAAAGGTGATGAAGGAGTATACACGACTAAGGCGTTTTAAACACTCCGTCGATATTGAAACACACAAGATATTAAGACGTTTGAAACACTTAGCCAAATTAAATAGATGAAAATTGAAGCGCATAAACTTTTCATTTCACAAAATGCCATAAATACAAAACGCCTTGCGTGGAGGACATAATGAAAAGAAGATTACGAATATGACAGAAAAACAACTAAGTAAAACCAATGATTATGCATAGTCACTTGGATGAGGATCTTCTTTTCGAGGATAAGGTTGGTGAAGTTCTTCTTCAATAGGCAAGGGTGGTGGTTAGGATGATACCTCCTCAAGCAGAGCGAATTCAGTTGTGGGCTTGCCCTTGGAGAATGGAGGAGGAGACGCTCTAGATGATTCACAATTATTCGACGAATCGTATTCATCCGCTGCGTTCTTCATCTCCTCCTCCCTGGACTGATAAGACAGAAAATCATTCATGGATGGGAGCGTATCCAAAGGAAATTTCGCGTCGGCATTAAGCTAGAATGAACAATTTTTCACCAAAGTGTGAAGGACCCTATGAGGTCGTCGATATCCTCCATCCAAACGCCTATGTAATAGATGACGATGAAGGAAAGAAGTTGAAGAATTATTTTAATGGTGAACATTTGAAAAAAAATATGCTTAAACGTTGCCACCCGATTGTGTAAATTGTACTTAAAAATTTTATGAAAGTCTTGTTTGATATACAAAAATGGTGTCGCTTCATTTGAGTAACTTAATGGCGAAATATTTCAGTTCAGAATCCTTAGGCAAAGGTGATGAAGGACTATACAAGACTAAGGCGTTTTAAACACTCAGTCGATATTGAATCACACAAGATATTAAGACGTTTGAAAGACTTAGCCAAATTAAATAGATGAAAATTGAAGCGCATAAATGTTTTCATATCACAAAATGCCATAAATACAAAACGCCTTGCGAGGAAGACATAATGAAAAGGAGACTACAAATATGACAGAAAAATGACTAAGTAAAACCTATGATTATGCATAGTCACTTGGAAGAGGATCTTCTTTTCGAGGATAAGGTTGGTGAAGTTCTTCTTCAATAGGCAAGGGCGGTGGTTAGGATGATATCTCCTCAAGCAGAGCGAATTCAGTTGTGGGCTTGCCCTTGGAGGAGGGAGGAGGAGACGCTCTAGATGATTCACTATTATTCGTCGAATCGTATTCATCCGCTGCTTTCTTCATCCCCTCCTCCCTGGACAGATAAGACAGAAAATCATTCATGGATGGGAGCGTATCCATAGGAAAATTCGCGTCGGCATTAAGCTAAAATGAACAATTTTTCACGAAAGTGGGAAGGACCCTATAAGGTCGTCGTTATCCCCCATCCAAACGCCTATGTAATAGATGACGATGAAGGAAAGAAGTTGAAGAATAATTTTAATTGTGAACATTTGAAAAAAATATGCTTAAACGCTGCCATCCAATTGTGTAAATTGTACTTGAAACTTTTATGAAAGTCTTGTTCGATATACAAAAATGGAGTCGCTTCATTTTAGTAACTTAATGGCGAAATGCTTATGTTCAGAATCCTTAGGCAAAGGTGATGAAGGAGTATACACGACTAAGGCGTTTTAAACACTCCGTCGATATTGAAACACACAAGATATTAAGACGTTTGAAACACTTAGCCAAATTAAATAGATGAAAATTGAAGCGCATAAACTTTTCATTTCACAAAATGCCATAAATACAAAACGCCTTGCGTGGAGGACATAATGAAAAGAAGATTACGAATATGACAGAAAAACAACTAAGTAAAACCTATGATTATGCATAGTCACTTGGATGAGGATCTTCTTTTCGAGGATAAGGTTGGTGAAGTTCTTCTTCAATAGGCAAGGGTGGTGGTTAGGATGATACCTCCTCAAGCAGAGCGAATTCAGTTGTGGGATTGCCCTTGGAGGATGGAGGAGGAGACGCTCTAGATGATTCACTATTATTCGACGAATCGTATTCATCCGCTGCGTTCTTCATCTCCTCCTCCCTGGACTGATAAGACAGAAAATCATTCATGGATGGGAGCGTATCCAAAGGAAATTTCGCGTCGGCATTAAGCTAGAATGAACAGTTTTTCACCAAACTGTGAAGGACCCTATGAGGTCGTCGATATCCTCCATCCAAACGCCTATGTAATAGATGACGATGAAGGAAAGAAGTTGAAGAATAATTTTAATGGTGAACATTTGAAAAAAAAATATGCTTAAACGCGGCCCCCCGATTGTGTAAATTGTACTTGAAAATTTTATGAAAGTCTTGTTCGATATACAAAAATGGCGTCGCTTCATTTTAGTAACTTAATGGCTAAATGCTTAAGTTCAGAATCCTTAGGCAAAGGTGATGAAGGAGTATACAAGACTAAGGCATTTTAAAATTCCGTCGATATTGAAATACACAAGATATTAAGACGTTTGAAACACTTAGCCAAATTAAATAGATGAAAATTGAAGCGCATAAATTTTTCATTTAACAAAATGCCATAAATACAAAACACCTTGCGTGGAGGACATAATGAAAAGGAGATTACAAATATGATAGAAAAACGACTAAGTAAAACCAATGATTATGAATAGTCAATTGCATGAGGATCTTCTTTTTGAGGATAAGGTTGGTGAAGTTCTTCTTCAATAGGCAAGGGCGGTAGTTAGGATAATACCTCCTCAGGCATAGCGAATTCAGTTGTGCGCTTACCCTTGGAGGAGGGAGGAGGAGACGTTCTAGATGATTCACTATTATTCGACGAATCGTATTCATACGCTGCTTGCTTCATCTCCTCCTCCCTGGACTGATAAGACAGAAAATCATTCATGGATGGGAGCATATCCATAGGAAATTTCGTGTCGGCATTAAGCTAGAATGAACAATTTTCACGAAAGTGGGAAGGACCCTATAAGGTCGTCATTATACCCCATCCAAACGCCTATGTAATAGATGACGATGAAGGAAAGAAGTTGAAGAATAATTTTAATTGTGAACATTTGAAAAAAAATATTCTTAAACACTGCCATCCAATTGTGTTAATTGTACTTGAAACTTTTATGAAAGTCTTGTTCGATATACAAAAATGGAGTCGCTTCATTTTAGTAACTTAATGGCGAAATGCTTATGTTCTGTTCTGAATCCTTAGGCAAAGGTGATGAAGGAGTATACAAGACTAAGGTGTTTTAAACACTCCGTCGATATTGAAACACATAAGATATTAAGACGTTTGAAACACTTAGCCAAATTAAATAGATGAAAATTGAAGCGCATAAATGTTTCATTTCACAAAATGCCATAAATACAAAACGCCTTGCGTGGAGGACATAATGAAAAGAAGATTACGAATATGACAGAAAAACGACTAAGTAAAACCTATGATTATGCATAGTCACTTGGATGAGGATCTTCTTTTCGAGGATAAGGTTGGTGAAGTTCTTCTTCAATATGCAAGGGCGGTGGTTAGGATGATACCTCCTCAAGCAGAGCGAATTCAGTTGTGGGCTTGCCCTTGGAGGAGGGAGGAGGAGACGCTCTAGATGATTCACTATTATTCGACGAATCGTATTCATCCGCTGCGTTCTTCATCTCCTCCTCCCTGGACTGATAAGACAGAAAATCATTCATGGATGGGAGCATATCCATAAGAAATTTCGCGTCGACATTAAGGTAGAATGAACAATTTTTCACCAAAGTTTGAAGGACCCTATAAGGTCGTCAATATCCTCCATCCAAACGCCTATGAAATAGATGACGATGAAGGAAAGAAGTTGAAGAATAATTTATTGGTGAACATTTGAAAAAAATATGCTTAAACGCAGCCACCTGATTGTGTAAATTCACTACAAGAAATTTGGTGTTTTGTGAGGGTCAAATTTCTAAGGGAATTTCAAAAATCCCTTAGAAATTTCACATTGTAAGAAATTTTCTAAGGGATCTACCCTTAACAAATAAGCTTGCTAGAAAAAAAGCAATTTAAAAGGAAAATCCCTTGCAAAATGTTTCAACAAATTTTCCTTATAAAATCCCTAGCAAATCAATTCCCTCACAAACTTATTAAGGGAATTTTTTTGAGTATTTTCCCTAATAAAGTATAAAGAATTTTTTCAAGGGTTTTATTTAGTAAATTTACAAAGGGATTATTAAGGAAAGTCACTATAAATAATTTTATAAATATATATATATATATATAATATATATATTATATTTATAACATGTAACATAATACACACATATATATATACTATTATATGAAACAAGTTTATAGTTTAAACATTCAAAGTCTTAACTAAAGAGATAACAATTAACAACGTATCTAAATAATACATACTTAGTCAAAAATATCTAAATAGAAATTATGCAACAACTTATGTATTTGAACCACTATCCCGTTGAAAGGGATTAAACTCCTGACCTTGTTTTGCAAATTGCTCCATCATGCTTTGCACTAATGCTTGCATTTGGTTGATCTAAGATTGTTGAGCTGAAATTTGTGCTTGTTGTAGTTCCACTACATCTTGTAACTTTTTATACTTCTCGTCGGTGTGCGTATTTCGAATCCTTGAACTTGAACTTGTACTCTTGTACCATGTATCTGAGGATGAAGAACTTTCGGATCCTAATAGGATCTTGGGATCCACCTTGGGCCCGAAACCATACAACTTTCCTTTCTTAGGAAATCCAGCTGCTTTAACCCATGAATTTTTATCGAACTTAACTTGGGATGCACCATCATGACCATATTTTACCACAACATCTGTATCATAGTCCTCCTAAAAAGAGAAAAATATATAATAATACTAACTATTTATCAACAAGAATAACACTATATACCTTATCATGAGATATATAATATTAGAAGAACAAATGAATATATGATAAAGCATAACTTACAATGACCCTTTTTTATTTTTTGTCAATGAATTGATCTTCACTTCCCTTCAAACGATGGAGCCTCCGGAAAAACTCTCCTTGGGTCGGTTCTCGACCTAGTTGTCTAGTCTACAATAATAATAAAACAAATTTATGAGAAACGTTATATATATATATATGCATATATATTAAATGTTACCATATTCAATACCATTCTTTGCATATGCTCATCAAAAGATATTGATCCTCCACTGTGTTTAGTGATTGATCCATCTTTCTCTGTCATTCGATTTTTACGTGCAGCTTCTGATTTTGCTCTCCATTCAGGTTTTTCCCACTTTTCAACCAATGCATTCCATATATCCTTATTCATCCATTCAGGGTTATGATCCTTAAGCTGAGCAACATCATTTTTCTTAAGAGCTTTTAAAATCTGAGTCCTTGCACCATTCAACATACTAGTGTAACGCGATGAAGCTGTTCTCTCAAATGCTTACATAAGGTCATACTTATCCTCATCAAATCCCATTCTCTCCTAACCAGACATGCAATACTACAATACAAACAAGAAAGTACACCAGACAAGAATGTGTTGAAAGGGAATGATCCCACCAAGGCCATGTACAGAACCTGTTGTCGGTTAAATAGAATAATTTGGTTAGGTGTTCAAGGTTTTTACAGAAGGAATCAAAATTGTGTATTCATATCCGTTTGTAATCCTCCAAAGCTCTATTACTAATCATTTTTATGCACTTAATGACCAATTCACCAACTGGATTTAAGTTAATTTTCAAGTAAGAAGCGATCATTATGGAACATCAAACAGAAACACCACATATATTAGTCTCATAAATCATCAGTCCATTATGAATCCTATAGTTGGCAAGGCATGAGGTTGTAAACATGGTGCTTCTATAGAGTGAACTATGGCAATGTATTAAAAGCTTGATGTATCGTTTGAATATAGACAGGGAAACAATAAATAACAGCAAAGACTGAAGCCTGATCCAAAATCATGAAATTTTCATGCAATTATCTGAAAAAGACTCAAACTTTTGTATGTAACTCCAAGGAAATAACAGAAAAAGCTTGTCTGACTTGTTCTATGAGAACCTTAAGTCGACTCAGATTGCAATGAGAGTAAAATTTAGCTGCCATTCGATGCAGATTCACATGAAATTGGGGCGGAATTTATGCACATAAGACACTTCCAATTCGACCACCAAATGAGTCATTAACCAAGACTATGCATGATTCAGAAAATTAATACCCTCTAGGTGTTCAGTTCCATTCCACGCAAATTGAGGTTAATAATCGAAATCAAGAATCAAGAACGAATCACATCTACCAGGTCTACATCCTACACAATTCATGTCTAAAACATAAATCTCACGTATACCAGAGAAGAGTTCTAATCTAAATCAAAATTTAATATCAGCAGTGCACTCACCAAATCTCACTCAACTCTACAGTTGATGCATCATTAAAATAAATTAGTACCTTAAATTTTTTCCAGTAGAATTCACGAACATCGATGGGAACATCCTTCCATTTCTCGTACGGACCCACAAAAAATTCCTTCATGACACGAGTGAGAGCACGAATATCGGTATGATGCGAGAAGCTTTAGATAAATTGTTACCAACAATTGGTTTCTATTGTTATGTTCAACATCATTGATATTATGTAAAAAATATGTGTTGAAAGTTAAGTAACATACCAACGCCCAGATGTTATCGATAATATTTCATCCAAATTAGCTAAGTTCACCTCTTGCACATTTGATTGCTCTAGTTGCTCTTGTTCTTCATGTTCAACATTAACTTCAACGTTGTTTTCATTATCTTCATTGTTAACCTCATCAATTGATTCTTCATAGACGTTAAGATGGTTATCAGATGGAGCAGTCCTTGTGTGGTTCGATGATGCCTCCCCCTCAATTGATGTACCAGAAAAAATCCTTCTACCTCCTCCTCGAAGCATAGCTTTACCACGACCCCGAAACATATTCCTAATCAACATACAAACAAAAATAGTTATGCCTCATATTGCAAAAAGAAATGCAAATAACTTAGAAAGATTAATTTCAAAGATACCACAATGAAGTATAATACTTAATATTCAAAAATAAATTTCATCATCATCATCATCATCTTCGTCCTCATTCCCTTCCTCATTCCATTCATCCTCCTCGTCCCTCTCTTCTCGACCATCACTATCTACAACCATCTGTTCAAATTCATTTCTTCTTTCCAACTCGTTTATTTGTTCGGTATCTAATGCATCTGTATGATCTATATTTGTTCCATGCCTCACCATCTGAAGGGTGTGACATATATCCCTCAAAATACTGGTGATAAGCATACCATGTCATGTGTTTAGCTGTTTTTTCGGACATATAAATACGCTGAAGTCTTGGGGTCAAAGGTAAATAACGCAGTACCTTGTATGGAATGCCCTTATTTCTACAACCTTTTGTTAATTTTTCTGTCTTGAACCGATCATGTCCACACACAGAACTATTAACTTTGTTCACATTTTCTTTGTAGTACAACATGCAATTATTGATACAAACATCAATCTTTTCATATTTAAATCCAAGCATCTTCATCAATTTCTTGGTCTCGTAAAAGTTGTTAGCTAGCTTATCATTTTCTGGAAGCATGTCCTTTACCGTGCTAAGAAGACGATCAAAACCTTTATCACTCATATGACATTCTGATTTCAAATTCAATAACTGTGACATGGCTGATAGCTTAGTATGCTTCTTGCAACCTTCCCAGATTGGTTCATCAACAACATTCAGTAAGGAATAAAATTTTGATGTCTCAATATTAGGTTCATCTGCTGTTGAATCACAGTCAAAATCAGGAGTAACTGCTTGCATCACCATTTGTCTGTATGGATTAGTGTTTTCTGAACTTAAAGATGTGTCTCTACGAATTGACTCTCCATGAGAAACCCAGTGAATATAATCATCAAGAAACCCATGTGCATAGAGGTGAGCAATTACATCATCCCGATTATGATAGCAAAGGTTTTTACACTTGCAACAAGGACACTTGATCTTTCCCATACTAACAAAGGAAGAATTTGAATATGCAAAGTTAAGAAACTCATCTACTCCTCTTTCGAACTCACTAATTAAACCTCTGTTATCAAACCGACGTTTCATCCAACTACGGTCCATAACTACTTACAGTTATTTAAGTACCTGAACAGAAGACTCACAATTATTTAACTCTAAGAACTTCACGATGCTATTAAAATAAGGATTCAATCAACTTAGAAAAATGACTATAAACTAGATAAGTATGGTTGTGAAGGGCAAGTAAGCATGTAAAACTGCAATTCATACACCATCCATAACTTCACTATCATAAAAAGCAAACTCAGAATAATATCATTTTGTTTTGCCAAAGCTGAGCCTAAAAGACAATTCAAATTCATGATTTAGTATAGTATGTACAAGAGCACAACTCAATATTTCATCCTCTTTTTTGTGTGTCAAAACTAATAAGCCTAGAAGACAATTCATGCTTTAGCAACACACCATTCAGTTTTTTGTGTGTCAAAACCGAAAAAGCCATCAATTCCTTTCAGTTTTCTTTTGTCAAAGATGAGTGTCAAAATTCATGCATCATACACACCATTGATAACTATCATACAGAGAGAAATGCAAATAGAATTTTTTTTTTCTTTCCAGACCTGAGTCTAAAAGAGTATTCATGCCTCCTACACACCATTGATAACCATCATAACGAAGAATCTCATATGCATCCATTAGTGATTCGTATTAGCATTTTTTACACATTAGTTGTTTCTTAGAACCTCATTTTCTATCAATTTAAAAGATGCCCCTGCATAGGTGAGTTTATGTCCACCTAAAAGTTGTGCTAGTAGGGTTAGGAAGATGCAACAAAACAGCACATAATACCTATATGGTTAGCATTTTAAGGTTATAAATCAGCAATTAACCAATCAGTCTGTATTACAATCAATTCATGCCTAATAGATACATTGTTCACTCTTCACGTCAATTAAAATCAAAATCCTAGCTAGTTCACTCTTCACTCAGAAACATCTTAGGCAATACATCTACAATAAGATAAGAAACTAACATTTGCAAGTAGTGTTCTTAGAAAAGAATAAGATGACCCTTAAAGCGTCAAAATATGTACAGAACAACATATCAGGATCTGTCATGTATAATAATACTTCACATTCTCATCACCAAGACATCATAAATGCTCTTTGCCGAATGCTTTCTTGTTTTCCTCAAAGAAAAAACAATCTAATCAACGTTAATTTACGAGAACAGAAAATCTCCAGAACTGACCTGGTTAAGCAACGAGTAGTTTTGCTGGTGATTCTCTGAATACGCAACGAAAGATCAGTCGAACTGACCTGGTTAAGCAATCGGTCTTGTCCTGCAACGGCGTGGAGATAGGTCTCGGATGAAGAAGTGAGCTCTGAAGTTTGATCGAGATGAAGAACCGAAGGAGTGAAGACGGGTTTCTACATCATAAGGGAAGTTTGCTGTCATAAGGGATTAGGGGTTTGCTGTCATGAACCGAAGGAAATGCTGTCAATGGGTTTGCGCCTTTGAACCGGTCAAGAATGCTTGGTCTGAACCGGTCAAAAATGCTTGGTCTGAAACGGTCAATGCTTGGGCTGAGGGTTTTCCCTTACAAAACAAATATATTTTTTTAAGGAGCAAAAAATCCCTTACAAAATTTAGGATTGAAAAAGTTAATTAGTGATGGATTATCCTTAAAAATATTTATAAGGAAAATCCGTCACAAAATAGTAAGGAAAATATATTTTGTGAGGAATTTCCCTAATTATTATTCTCCTCACTTAACCCTAACAAATCCCTTACAAATAGGTGTAAATTTAAAGGGATTATTTCCCTTGCAAAATTTCCTTCACAAAAACCTGATTTTCATGTAGTAATTGTACTTGAAAATTTTATGAAAGTCTTGTTCGATATACAAAAATGGCGTTGCTTCATTTTAGTAACTTAATGGCGAAATGCTTAAGTTCAGAATCCTTAGGCAAAGGTGATGAACGAGTATACAAGACTAAAGTGTTTTAAACGCTTAGTTGATATTGAAATTAAAAAGATATTAAGACTTTTGAAACACTTAGCCAAATATGAGACGCCTTGCGTGGAGGACAAAATGAAAAGGAGATTACAAATATGATAGAAAAACGACTAAGTAAAACCTATGATTATGCATAGTCACTTGGAAGAGGATCTTCTTTTCGAGGATAAGGTTGGTGAAGCTCTTCTTCAATAGGCAAGGGTGGTGGTTAGGATGATATCTCCTCAGGCAGAGTAAATTCAGTTGTTGGCTTGCCTTTGGAGGAGGGAGGAGGAGACACTTTAGATGATTCACTATTATTCGACGAATCGTATTCATCCGCTGCTTTCTTCATCTCCTCCTCCCTAGACTGATAAGACAGGAAATCATTCATGGATGGGAGCATTTCCATAAGAAATTTCGCGTCGACATTAAGCTAGAATGAACAATTTTTCACCAAAGTGGGAAGGACCCTATAAGGTCGTCGTTATCCCCCATCCAAACGCCTATGTAATAGATAACGATGAAGGAAAGAAGTTGAAGAATAATTTAAATTGTGAACATTTGAAAAAAAATATGCTTAAACGCTGCCATCCAATTGTGTAAATTGTACTTGAAACTTTTATGAAAGTCTTGTTCGATATACCAAAATGGAGTCGCTTCATTTTAGTAACTTAATGGCGAAATGCTTATGTTCAGAATCCTTAGGCAAAGGTGATGAAGGAGTATACAAGACTAAGGCGTTTTAAACACTCCGTCGATATTGAAAGACACAAGATATTAAGACGTTTGAAACACTTAGACAAATTAAATAGATGAAAATTAAAGGGCATAAATTTTTCATTTCACAAAATGCCATAAATACAAAACGCCTTGCGTGGAGGACATAATGATAAGGAGATTACGAATATGACAGAAAAACGACTAAGTAAAACCTATGATTATGCATAGTCACTTGGATGAGGATCTTATTTTCGAGGATAAGGTTGGTGAAGTTCTTCTTCAATAGGCAAGGGCGGTGGTTAGGATGATATCTCCTCAAGAAGAGCGAATTCAGTTGTGGGCTTGCCCTTGGAGGAGGGAGGAGGAGACGCTCTAGATTATTCACTATTATTCGACGAATCGTATTCATCCGTTGGTTTCTTCATCTCCTCCTCTCTGGACTGATAAGACAGAAAATCATTCATGAATTGTAGCGTATCAAAAGGAAATTTCGCGTCGGCAGCACGATAGATTGAACAATTTTTCACCAAAGTTGGAAGGAACCTATAAGGTCGTCGTTATCCCTCATCCAAACACCTATGTAATAGATGACGATGAAGGAAGGAAGTTGCAGAATAATTTTAATGGGGAACATTTAAAAAAAAAATGCTCAAACGCTGCCACCCAGTTATGTAAATTGTACTTGAAAATTTTATGAAAGTCTTGTTCGATATACAAAAATGTCGTCGCTTCATTTTAGTAACTTATTGGCAAAATGCTTAAGTTCAGAATCCTTAGGCAAAGGTGATGGACGAGTATACAAGACTAAGGTGTTTTAAACGCTTAGTTGATATTGAAATTAAAAAGATATTAAGACTTTTGAAACACTTAGCCAAATTAAATAGATGAAAATTGAAGAGCAGAAATTGCTTCATATCACAAAATGCCATAAATACAAAACGCCTTGCGTGGAGGACAAAATGAAAAGGAGATTACAAATATGATAGAAAAACGACTAAGTAAAACCTATGATTATGCATAGTCACTTGGAAGAGGATCTTCTTTTCGAGGATAAGGTTGGTGAAGTTCTTCTTCAATAGGCAACGGCGGTGGTTAGGATGATACCTCATCAGGCATAGCGAATTCAGTTGTGGGCTTGCCCTTGGAGGAGGGAGGAGGAGGGAGGAGGAGACGCTCTAGATGATTCACTATTATTCGACGAATCGTATTCATCCGTTGCTTTCTTCATCTCCTCCTCCCTGGACTGATAAGACAGAAAATTATTCATGGATGAGAGCGTATCCATAAGAAATTTCGCGTCGGCATTAAGAGAGAATGAACAATTTTTCGCCAAAAAGGGAAGGTCTCTATAAGGTCGTCGTTATCCCCCATCCAAACGCCTATGTAATAGATGATGATGAAGGAAAGAAGTTGAAGAATAATTTTAATGGTGAACATTTGAAAAAAAATATGCTTAAACGCTGCCACCCGATTGTGTAAATTGTACTTGAAAATTTTATGAAAGTCTTGTTCGATATACAAAAATGGCGTCGCTTCATTTTAGTAACTTAATGGTAAAATTCTTAAGTTCAGAATCCTTAGGCAAAGGTGATGAAGGAGTATACAAGACTAAGGAGTTTTAAACACCCAGTCGATATTGAAATAAACAAGATATTACGACTGTCGGACGTCGAATCCGACTTTCCCCGACCACTTTGAAAAGTATTTTTAAATTTCGGTTTTGAAAATGTCGGGTCTTGGCGAGCGACGGGTTCGGTCGAGAGGGGTCATCAACCAGACCGAAAAAATTGAAAGAGTCGCCACCGATTAATGGAAGGCTAATCGGAATCCTAAAATGTGCCTAGGGTACATGGAGTTAACATACTAGGGTTTAGAAAGGTCTACGTCCAGAGAATCGAGTTCGGGGGTTTGATTATGTCTTAAAAGCTCGCAAACTCATAATCCGCCCTTTCGGTACTCTAGTTTGCGTTTGAATTTTTTTCAATTTGCCCGAATTGCCCGTTTTCATCATGCTTGGCCCAAAAAGACTACATGCATTTTTTTTAATTAAACAAACCATGTACAAACATTTTTTTTATGAGTTAATTTTAAATAAATAAGAGAGAACTAAAGTTAATCGTGCTCGAAAAAAAATGGTTTAACTCTCGAGCCATTTTAAACGTGTCAAAACATGCACGAATGATTTTTGAAGATATTAAGCTCGTTGGACTAATTTGTCTTATTTTGAGAAGTTATCGGATATCAAAAAATATCTAGGGACCAAAATGCAGTTTAATAAACTTTGAGCTGAATTGGACAAATATTTCGAAAATTGCAAAAATGACCCTAAACTATTCTGGACTTATTCGTAATACTTGGTAAACTTCTAAAATAACCCGAAAATTATTCTAGACTTATTTGTAACATTTTGAAAAGTCATGAAATGTCCAGAAAAATTTAGAAATTAAAAATGTAATTTTCGAAAAAATTATAACTGAACTGAAAATAGTTTTTTAAAATTACACAATTGACCCTAAAGTATTCTAGATTTATTTGTATCACTTGGTAAAATTCCAAAAAATAACCCGAAATTTATTCTAGACTTATTTGTAACATTTTTAGAAATCATGAAATGTTTAGAAAAGTTTAGAAATAAAAATG
Source organism: Chamaenerion angustifolium (assembly GCA_946814005.1). Lineage (NCBI taxonomy): Eukaryota > Viridiplantae > Streptophyta > Magnoliopsida > Myrtales > Onagraceae > Chamaenerion > Chamaenerion angustifolium. Next base: position 10,003,518 of record OX328279.1, read on the forward strand.
ATTTTTTGTTTTAAAACGAGTTGAGTTAAGAAAAAAAATGCACAAATGACCCAAAACATTTCCTGTTTGGTTTATAACACTCGATAACGTCCCAGAAATGACCCGAGAGTCCAAGGACTGAGTTGTAACCTTCATCAAAGTTTGGGAATGACCTAAGTCATTTTTGAAATTATTGTTTTTCACATATACATATATTATACATATACATAATATATATATATATATATATTATACATATAGATAGATAGATAACATAGACATAATATAAATATATAATATACATATAGATATATATAGTATTACATAAACATAATATAAATATATATTATACATATAGACATATATAGTAATACATAAATATAATATAATATATATTATACATATAAATATATATATATATATAGTAATACATAAACATAATATAAATATATATTATACATATATATATATTATACATATATATATATATTATACATATATATATATATATATATATATATATATATATAGTAATACATAAACATAATATAAATATATAGTATACATATATATATATATATATATTAACAAGTATAATATACATAAATATATAATATATGTATATAAACTCTCAATTTTATTTCATATTTAGAAAAAACAAAATACTATATTGAAGATGAGAGAAATATACCTAACTAATTGGAGGTTAAAATACCATACGAGAAACCGAGACTAATAATCACCGATAATGTTTTTCACTCTTTTTCTCTCTCATTTTTTTCTTTCACTCTCTCATGAACATGAAGATCACCGTAGGCTTCTCGTTCATCCTCCCCAATTCATTCATCAAGCCTTCATTTTATAGAGAAATGTATACATATTTAATTAATTAATAATTTTTTTTATTAATAATAAAAAATTCCAACGGTGGAAAATTTCCCCTTTTCCACCGTTGGAATTTTTTTATTATTTTTTAAATTTTTTTAAAAAGAATATTGTTTTTTTTTAGTTTTCAAATATATATATGTATATATATATATACTATATATATTTTTCCAATCTCGATTACTCGCATACGGTATTTTGATGCCCAGCCAAAATCAGGTGTTTACAAAGATGTTTGAAACACTTGGCCAAATTAAATAGATGAAAATTGAAGACCAGAAATTGCTTCATATCATAAAATGCCATAATTACAAAACGCCTTGCGTGGAGGACATAATAAAAAGGATATTACAAATATGATAGAAAAACGACTAAGTAAAACCTATGATTATGCATAGTCACTTGGAAGAGGATCTTCTTTTCGAGGATAAGGTTGGTGAAGTTCTTCTTCAATAGGAAAGGGCGGTGGTTAGGATGATACCTCCTCAGGCATAGTGAATTCAGTTGTGGGCTTGCCCTTGGAGGAGGGAGGAGGAGACGCTCTCGATGATTCACTATTATTCGACGAATCGTATTCATCTGCTGCTTTCTTCATCTCCTCCTCCCTGGATTGATAAGACAGAACATCATTCACGGATGGGAGCGTATTCAAAAATATGCTTAAACGCTGCCACACGATTATGTAAATTGTAGTTGAAAGGTTATGAAAGTCTTGTTCGATATACAAAAATGGTGTCACTTCATTTTAGTAACTTAATGGCGAAATGCTTATGTTCATAATCCTTATGCAAAGGTGATGAAGGAGTATACAAGACTAAGGCGTTTTAAACACTCAGTCGATATTAAAACACAAAAGATATTAAGAAGTTTGAAACACTTAGCCAAATTAAATAGATGAAAATTGAAGCGCATATATTGTTTCATATCATAAAAAGCCATAATTACAAAACGCCTCGCCTGGAGGACATAATGAAAAGGCGATTACAAATATGACAGAAAAACGACAAAGTAAAACCTATGATTATGCATAGTCACTTGGAAGAGGATCTTCGTTTCGAGGATAAGGCTGGTGAAGTTCTTCTTCAATAGGCAAGGGGGGTGGTTAGAATGATACCCCCTCACGCAGAGCGAATTCAGTTCTGGCTTTCCGTTGGAGGAGGGAGGAGGAGACGTCTAGATGATTCACTATTATTCCAGGAATCATATTCAAACACTGCTTTCTTCACCTCCTCTTCCCCGGATTGATATGTTAGACAATCATTCATGGAAGGGAGCGTATCCAAAGGAAATTTCGATATACAAAAATGGCGTATCCAAAGTAAAACCTATGATTATGCATAGTCACTTGGATGAGGATCTTATTTTTGAGGATAAGGTTGGTGAAGTTCTTCTTCAATAGGCAAGGGCGGTGGTTAGGATGATACCTCCTCAAGCAGAGCGAATTTAGTTGTGGGCTTGCCCTTGGAGGAGGGAGGAGGAGACGCTCTAGATGATTCACTTTTATTCGACGAATCGTATTCATACGCTGCTTGCTTCATCTCCTCCTCCGTGGACTGATAAGACAGAAAATCATTCATGGATGGGAGCGTATCCATAGGTAATTTCGCGTCGGCATATAGCTATAATGAACAATTTTTCACCAAAGTAGGAAGGACCTTATAAGGTCGTCGTTATCCCCCATCCAAACACATATGTAATAGATGACGATGAATGAAAGAAGTTGAAGAATACTTTTAATGGGGAACATTTGAAAAAAAATATGCTTAAACGCTGCTACCCGATTGTGTAAATTGTACTTGAAAATTTTATGAAAGTCTTGTTCGATATACAAAAATGGCATCGCTTTATTTTAGTAACTTAATGGCAAAATGCTTAAGTTCATAATCCTTAGGCAAAGGTGAAGACGGAGTATACAAGACTAAGGCGTTTTAAACACACAGTCGATATTGAAACACACAAGATATTAAGACGTTTGAAACACTTAGCCGAATTAAATAGATGAAAACTGAAGTGCAGAAATCGTTTCATATCATAAAATTTGCATAATTACAAAATGCCTCGCGTGGAAGACATTATGAAAAGGAGATTACAAATATGAAAGAAAAGGAACTAAGTAAAACCTATGATTATGCATAGTCACATGGAAGAGGATCTTCTTTTAGAGAATAAGGTTGGTGAAGTTCTTCTTAAATAGGCAAGGGCTGTGGATAGGATGATACCTCCTCAGGCAGACCGAATTTAGTTGTGGGCTTTCCATTGTAGGAGAAAGGACGAGACACTCTAGATGATTCATTATTATTCCACGAATCGTATTCATCCGCTGCTTTCTTCATCTCCTCCTACCTGGCCTGATACGACAGAAAATCATTCTTGGATAGGAGCATACCCAAAGGAAAACATCGTCGGCATCAATATAGAATGAAAGAGTTTTCACCAAAGTGCGAAGGACAATATAAGGTCGCCGTTATCCCCCATCCAAACGCCTATGTAATAGATGACGATGAGGGAAAGAAGTTGAAGAATACTTTTCATGGGGAACATTTGAAAAAAATAAGCTTAAACGCTGCTACCTGATTCTGTAAATTGTACTTGAAAATTTTATGAAAGTCTTGTTCGATATACAAAAATGGCATCGCTTTATTTTAGTAACTTAATGGCAAAACGCTTAAGTTCAGAATCCTTAGGCAAAGGTGATGAAGGAGTATACAAGACTAAGGCGTTTTAAACACTCATTCGATATTGGAACACACAAGATATTAAGACGTTTGAAACACTTAGCCAAATTAAATAAATGAAAATTGAAGAGCATAAATTCTTTCATATCATAAAATGCCATAATTACAAAACGCCTCGTGTGGAGGACATAATGAAAAGGAGATTACAAATATGACAGAAAAACGACTAAGTAAAACATATGATTATGCATAGTCATTTGGAAGAGGATCTTCTTTTCGAGGATAAGGTTGGTGAAGTTCTTCTTCAATATGCAAGGGCGGTGGATAGGATGATACCTCCTCAGGCAGAGGGAGTTCAGTTGTGTGCTTGCCATTGGAGGAGGGAGGAGGAGACGCTCTAGATGATTCACTATTATTCGACGAATCATATTCATCCGCTGCTTTCTTCAACCCCTCCCCCTGTTCTGATACGACAAAAAATCATTCATGGATGGGAGCGTATCCAAAGGAAAAAAGTGTCGGCATCAAGATAGAATGAACAATTTTTCACCAAAGTGGGAAGAACCCTATAAGGTCGTCATTATCCCCCATCCAAACGCCTATGTAATAGATGACTATGAAGGAAAGAAGTTGAAGAATACTTTTAAAGGGGAACATTTAAAAAAAAATATGCTTAAACGCTGCCACTCTATTGTGTAAATTATACTTGTAAATTTTATGATAGGCTTGGTCGATATACAAAAATGGTGTCGCTTCGTTTTAGTAACTTAATGGCGAAATGCTTATGTTCTGAATCCTTAGACAAAGGTGATGAAGGAGTATACAAGACTAAGGCGTTTTAAACACTCATTCGATATTGAAACACACAAGATATTAAGACGTTTGAAACACTTAGCCAAGTTAATAAGATGAAAATTGAGGCGCATAAATTGGTTCATATCATAAAATGCCATAATTACAAAACGCCTTGCATGGAGGACATAATGAAAAGGAGATTGCAAATATGACATAAAAACGACTAAGTAAAACCTATGATTATGCATAGTCACTTGGAAGAGAATCTTCTTTTCGAGGATAAGGTTGGTGAAGTTCTTCTTCAATAGGCAAGGGCGGTGGATAGAATGATACCTCCTTAGGCATAGCGAATTTAGTTGTGGGCTTGCCCTTGGAGGAGGGAGGAGGAGATGCTCTAGATGATTTACTATTATTCGACGAATCCTATTCATCCGCTGCTTTCTTCATCTCCTCCTCCCAGGACTGATAAGACAGAAAATCATTCATGGATGGGAGCGTATCCAAAGGAAATTTCGCGTCAGTACAAGATAGAATGACAATTTTTCACCAAAGTGGGAAGGACCCTATAAGGTCGTCGTAATCCCCTATCCAAACGCCTATGTAGTAAATGACGATGAGGGAAAGAAGTTGAAGAGTACTTTTAATGGGGATCATTTGAAAAAAAATATGCTTAAACGATGCCACCCGATTGTGTAAATTGTACTTGAAATTTTTATGAAAGTCTTGTTTGATATACAAAAATGGCGTCGCTTCATTTTAGTAACTTAATTGCGAAATGCTTAAGTTCGGAATCCTTAGACAAAGGCGATGAAGGAATATACAAGACTAAGGCGTTTTAAACACTCAGTCGATATTGAAACACATAAGATATTAAGATGTTTGAAACACTTAGCCAACTTATGTAGATGAAAATTGAAGAGGGTAAATTGTTTCATATCATAAAATTCCATAATTACAAAACGCCTCGCTTGGAGGACTTAATGAAAAGGAGATTACAAATATGATAGAAAAACGACTAACTAAAACCTATGATTATGCATAGTCACTTGGAAGAGAATCTTCTTTTCGAGGAGAAGGTTGGTGAAATTCTTCATCAACAGGCAAGGGCGGCGGATAGGATGATACCTCTTAAGGGAGAGTGAATTCAGTTGTGGGCTTGCCCTTGGAGGAGGGAGGAGGAGACACTCTTGGTGATTCACTATTATCCCACTAATCGTATTCATCCGTTGTTTTATTCACCTCCTCCTCCCTGACTTGATACGCTAGAAAATCATTCATGGACGGGAGCGTATCGTAAGGAAATTTGGCATCGACATCAAGAGAGAATGAACAAGTTTTCACCATAGTGGTAAGGACCCTATAAGGCTATCGTTGTCCCCCATTTAAACGCCTATGTAATACAAGACGATGAAGGAAATAAGTTCAAGAATACGTTTAATGGGGAGGATTTGAAAAACAAATATACTTAAGTGCTGCCACCCGATCGTATAAATTTTACTTGAAAATATTTATAAAAGTCTTGTTGGATATACAAAAATGGCGTCACTTCATTTTAGTAACTTAATGGCGAAATGCTTAAGTTCAGAATCCTTAGACAAAGGTGATGAAGGAGTATACAAGACTAAGGCGTTTTAAACACTTAGTCGATATTGAAACAGACAAGACATAAGACCTTTGAAACACTTAGCCAAATTAAATAGATGAAAAATGAAGCGCATAAATTGTTTCATATCAAAATATGCCATAATTAAAAACGCCTCGCTTGGAGGACATAATGAAAAGGAGATTGCAAATATGACATAAAAACGACTAAGTAAAACCTATGATTATGCATAGTCACTTGGAAGAGAATCTTCTTTTCGAGGATAAGGTTGGTGAAGTTCTTCTTCAATAGGCAAGGGCGGTGGATAGAATGATACCTCCTTAGGCATAGCGAATTTAGTTGTGGGCTTGCCCTTGGAGGAGGGAGGAGGAGATGCTCTAGATGATTTACTATTATCCGACGAATCCTATTCATCCGCTGCTTTCTTCATCTCCTCATCCCAGGACTGATAAGACAGAAAATCATTCATGGATGGGAGCGTATCCAAAGGAAATTTCGCGTCAGTACAAGATAGAATGAACAATTTTTCACCAAAGTGGGAAGGACCCTATAAGGTCGTCGTAATCCCCTATCCAAACGCCTATGTAGTAGATGACGATGAGGGAAAGAAGTTGAAGAGTACTTTTAATGGGGATCATTTGAAAAAAAATATGCTTAAACGATGCCACCCGATTGTGTAAATTGTACTTGAAATTTTTATGAAAGTCTTGTTTGATATAGAAAAATGGCGTCGCTTCATTTTAGTAACTTAATTGCGAAATGCTTAAGTTCGGAATCCTTAGACAAAGGCGATGAAGGAATATACAAGACTAAGGCGTTTTAAACACTCAGTCGATATTGAAACACATAAGATATTAAGATGTTTGAAACACTTAGCCAACTTATGTAGATGAAAATTGAAGAGGGTAAATTGTTTCATATCATAAAATTCCATAATTACAAAACGCCTCGCTTGGAGGACTTAATGAAAAGGAGATTACAAATATGATAGAAAAACGACTAACTAAAACCTATGATTATGCATAGTCACTTGGAAGAGAATCTTCTTTTCGAGGAGAAGGTTGGTGAAGTTCTTCATCAACAGGCAAGGGCAGCGGATAGGATGATACCTCTTAAGGGAGAGTGAATTCAGTTGTGGGCTTGCCCTTGGAGGAGGGAGGAGGAGACACTCTTGGTGATTCACTATTATCCCACTAATCGTATTCATCCGTTGTTTTATTCACCTCCTCCTCCCTGACTTGATACGCTAGAAAATCATTCATGGACGGGAGCGTATCGTAAGGAAATTTGGCATCGACATCAAGAGAGAATGAACAAGTTTTCACCATAGTAGTAAGGACCCTATAAGGCTATCGTTGTCCCCCATTTAAACGCCTATGTAATACAAGACGATGAAGGAAATAAGTTCAAGAATACGTTTAATGGGGAGGATTTGAAAAACAAATATACTTAAGTGCTGCCACCCGATCGTATAAATTTTACTTGAAAATATTTATAAAAGTCTTGTTGGATATACAAAAATGGCGTCACTTCATTTTAGTAACTTAATGGCGAAATGCTTAAGTTCAGAATCCTTAGACAAAGGTGATGAAGGAGTATACAAGACTAAGGCGTTTTAAACACTTAGTCGATATTGAAACAGACAAGACATAAGACCTTTGAAACACTTAGCCAAATTAAATAGATGAAAAATGAAGCGCATAAATTGTTTCATATCAAAATATGCCATAATTAAAAACGCCTCGCTTGGAGGACTTAATGAAAAGGAGATTTCAAATATGACAGAAAAACTACTAACTAAAACCTATGATTATGCATAGTCACTTGGAAAAGGGTCTTGTTTTGAGGAGAAGGTTGGTGAAGTTCTTCTTCAACAGGCAAGGGCGGTGGATGGGATGATACCTCTTCTGGCAGAGCGAATTCAGTTGTTGGCTTTCCCTTGGAGGAGGGAGTATAAGACGCTCTAGATGATTCACTATTATCTGCTGCTTTCTTCACCTCCTCCTCCGTTGGTTGATACACAATAAAATCATTCACGGATGGGAGCGTATCCAAAGGAAATTTGGTGTTGGCATCAAGATAGAATGAACAAGTTTTCACCAAATTGTGAAGGACCCTATGAAGCTATCATTGTCCCCCATTTAAACGTCTATGTAATAGAAGACGGTGAAGGAAAAAAGTTGAAGAATACTTTTAATGGAGATCATTTGAAAAAACATATGCCCAAGCGCTCGCACAATCGTGTAAATTGTACTTGAAGATAATTTATGAACATCTTGTTCGATATACACAAATGGCATCACTTCATTTTAGTAACTTAATGGCAAAATGCTTAAGTTCATAATCCTTAGACAAAGCTGATGATGGAGTATATAAGATTAAGGCTTTTTAAACACTCAGTCGATATTGAATCACACAAGATATAAAGACGTTTGAAACACTTAGGCAAATTAAATTGATGAAAATTGAAGTGCAGAAATTGTTTCATATCATAAAACGCCATAAGTACAAAACACCTCGCGTGCAGGACATAATGAAAAGGATATTACATATATGACAGAAAAATGACAAAGTAAAACCACTGATTATGCATAGTCACTTGGAAGAGGATCTTCTTTTCGAGGATAAGGTTGGTGAAGTTCTTCTTCAATAGGAAAGGGAGGTGGTTAGGATGATACCTCCTCAAGCAGAGCGAATTCAGTTGTGGGCTTGCCCTTAGAGGACAGAGGAGTAGACGCTCTAGATGAATAACTATTATTCCACGAATCGTATAAGTCCATTGCTTTCTTCATCTCCTCCTCCCTGGCCTGATACGCGAGAAAATCATTCATGGATGGGAGCGTATCGAAAGGAAATTTGGCCTCGACATCAAGATAGAATGAACATTGTTTCACCAAAGTGGGAAGGACCCTATAAGGTCGTCGTTATGCCCCATCCAAAATCCTATGTAATAGATGACGATGAAGGAAAGAAGTTGAAGAATACTTTTAATGGGGAGAAATTGAAAAATAATTATGCTTTAGCGCTGCCACCGGACAGTGCAAATTGTACTTGAATTTTTTATCAAAGTCTTGTTCGATATACACAAATGGTGCCGCTTCATTTTAGTAACATAATGGTGAAATGCTTCAGTTCATAATCCTTCGCCAAAGGTGATGAAGGAGTATACAAGACTTAGGTATTTGAAACACTCAGTAAATATTGAAACACGCAAGATATTAAGACGGTTGAAACACTTAGCCAAATTAAACAGATGAAAATTGAAACGCAAATAATGTTTCATATAATAAAATGCCATAATTACGAAACTCCTCACTTGGAGGACTTAATTAAAAGGAGATTACAAATATGACTGAAAAACAACTAAGTAAAATCTATGATAATGTAGAGTCGGTTGGAGGAGAATCTTCTTTTCGAGGAGAAGGTTGGTGAAGTTCTTATTCAATAAGCAAGGGTAATTGTTGGGATGATACCTGCCTAGGCAGGGCAAATTCAGTTGTGGGCTTGCCCTTGCAGGAGGTAGGAGGAGACGCTCTAGATGATTCACTATTATCCCACGAATTGTATACACCCGCTGCTTTTTCCAACTCCTCCTCCTTGGCCTGACACGGCAGAAAATCATTCATGGATGGGAGCGTATCCAAAGGAAATTTGGTGTTGGCATCAAGATAGAATGAACAAGTTTTCATCTAATTGAGAAGGACCCTATAAAGCTATCACTGTCCCCCATTTAAACGTCTATGTAATAGAAGACGGTGAAGGAAACAAATTGAAGAATACTTTTAATGGGGATCATTTGAAAATAAATATGCCTAAGCGCTCGCACAATCGTGTAAATTGTACTTGAAAATAATTTATGAAAGTCTTATTCGATATACACAAATGGTGCTACTTCATTTTATTAACTTAATGGTAAAATGCTTCAGTTCATAATCCTTAGCCAAAGGTGATGAAGGAGTATATAAGACTAAGGCGTTTTAAACACTCAATCAATATTGAAACACACAAGATATTAAGACGTTTGAAACACTTAGCCAAATTAAATAGATGAAAATAGAAGCGCAGAAATTTTTCATATTATAAAATATCATAAGTAAAAAATGCCTTGCGTGGAAGACATAATGAAAAGGATATTACATATATGACAGAAAAATGACAAAGTAAAACCACTGATTATGCATAGTCACTTGGAAGAGGATCTTCTTTTCGAGGATAAGGTTGGTGAAGTTCTTCTTCAATAGGCAAGGGAGGTGGTTAGGATGATACCTCCTCAGGCAGAGCGAATTCATTTGTGGGCTTGCCCTTAGAGGACGGATGATTAGACGCTCTAGATGATTCACTATTATTCCACGAATCGTATAAGTCCGCTGCTTTCTTCATCTCCTCCTCCCTGGCCTGATACGCGAGAAAATCATTCATGGATGGGAGCGTATCGAAAGAAAATTTGGCGTCGGCATCAAGATAGAATGAACATTGTTTCACCAAAGCGGGAAGGACAGTATAAGGTTGTCGTTATGCCCCATCCAAACTCCTATGTAATAGATGTCGATGAAGGAAAGAAGTTGAAGAATAATTTTAATGGGGAGAAATTGAAAAATAATTATGCTTTAGCGCTGCCACCGGACAGTGCAAATTGTACTTGAATTTTTTATCAAAGTCTTGTTCGATATACACAAATGGTGCCGCTTCATTTTAGTAACATAATGGTGAAATGCTTCAGTTCATAATCCTTCGCCAAAGGTGATGAAGGAGTATACAAGACTTAGGTATTTGAAACACTCAGTAAATATTGAAACACGCAAGATATTAAGACTGTTGAAACACTTAGCCAAATTAAACAGATGAAAATTGAAGCGCAAATAATGTTTCATATAATAAAATGCCATAATTACGAAACTCCTCACTTGGAGGACTTAATTAAAAGGAGATTACAAATATGACTGAAAAACAACTAAGTAAAATCTATGATAATGTAGAGTCGGTTGGAGGAGAATCTTCTTTTCGAGGAGAAGGTTGGTGAAGTTCTTATTCAATAAGCAAGGGTAATTGTTGGGATGATACCTGCCTAGGTAGGGCTAATTCAGTTGTGGGCTTGCCCTTGCAGGAGGTAGGAGGAGACGCTCTAGATGATTCACTATTATCCCACGAATTGTATACACCCGCTGCTTTTTCCAACTCCTCCTCCTTGGCCTGACACGGCAGAAAATCATTCATGGATGGGAGCGTATCCAAAGGAAATTTGGTGTTGGCATCAAGATAGAATGAACAAGTTTTCATCTAATTGTGAAGGACCCTATAAAGCTATCACTGTCCCCCATTTAAACGTCTATGTAATAGAAGACGGTGAAGGAAACAAATTGAAGAATACTTTTAATGGGGATCATTTGAAAATAAATATGCCTAAGCGCTCGCACAATCGTGTAAATTGTACTTGAAAATAATTTATGAAAGTCTTATTCGATATACACAAATGGTGCTACTTCATTTTATTAACTTAATGGTAAAATGCTTCAGTTCATAATCCTTAGCCAAAGGTGATGAAGGAG